>JAJNNQ010000002.1:35212500-45212500 GCA_027886175.1 Phylloscopus collybita | reverse complement strand
CTGGAGGGTAAGACAGGTTGTTGGTAATAACCTGAATTTAAAGAACAGAATTTGGTCTGTTACCTTTTAAATTTTACTTAGGTGGACTACCTCTTTTTGAGATAATCCACTGTAAAAGTAACAAATCTCATACTCATATTTACACAAGATTGAATCTCACTGAGGTATTCTAAGGGGTGAATTACAAAGCACTAAATACTTGTCTTTTATAAATTACTAGCAAGAATGAATCTTGTGATTTATTTCAATTTCACGTACTTGAATACCATCTCAGTGCACTGAATTCTGTTGAAAGTTGCCAGGAATTTTGTAGGACAAATTCACAAGATTACATTGCAAGTTTTTGCAGTTAGTGTCCAAGTATTGGACATAAAAAACATTAATTCTAATTATTGAAATGACAGTGCAATACCCAAGTCGAGCCTTACAATGCGAACAATTAATCTTGTGGCTTTGACACTAGGCTGGCACTGAGAGGTAGAGCCAGTTGAACTAAAATTACCCTATGCCTTCAGGACGTCTTTTGAAACATATTTAAGACGTCCCTTTGAAAAATTAGAAAGCCATATTTTTTTATTCAAATTACAATTGCCTTTTCTAGTGATATGTCATTTGTAGTAGCACAATAGTAAGATGATCTTGAAAAAACCTACTTTAAAACTTTAGATCACAATCTGAACTGACTTAATTCAGGAAGAAAAGAGGAGCACATACAGAGATCGGTGATTCTAAAACAAATATAACAATAGAAAGATTGCACTAAGTACCTGCAAAGTGAAACCTAAGCATATTAAACACAAAAACTAACAGGAACACGTAAGAAGAAAGCATCTCCTGCTATTTTACACGCTCTAAAGTATGTTACAATAATTTAATGTCTTTTACACTTCTCATATCTAGTGGCATATGAATTGTGCTTCAGTTACACACTAAATCAATACTAAGACAGCATGAGACATTTTATTCCTCAGATTCATACAATAACTCTGAATAAAATAGTAAAATTAAAATCTCCTGCTCCAAACAGGATCAACACTGAATACAGATCAGGTTGCTCAGGGTTTTATCTAACCTGACACCTCCAAGGAAGGAGATGCCACACTTCTCATTGAGAAGCCTATACCAAAGTTTTAACGTCCTCATCATGAGAAGTTGCTGGGTTTTTTTCCCTTTTTATAATTTGGGAACCTCTCCTGTTTCAATTCACAACTTGCCTTGCAGCTCTGTGAAAGCCAGGCTCTTCTTCTCAAAACCTCTTCTTCAATACTGGCAACCTACATTCAAGGTCCATCCTAAGCATCCTCTTGCCCAGGCTAAAAAAGTCCCATTGCCTCTACTCCTTCTCACCGAAAAGTTCCAGCTCTCAACTTTACTGACGCCTTCCTTGTATTGGAGAGGACCAAAACCGAACACAGTACTGCCCATGTGCATATTTTCATGTTTGTTTGCGATTTTTGACAGTGGTTTTGCTTGTTTGGGTTTTTTAATGTTTTTTGGGGTTTTGTTTTGTTTGGGTTTTTTGTCCAATTACTTGAGTTAATCTAAATGTATCCATTAATCAGAAATATTAATATAATGAACTATGAAAAATAATATAAATCTCATGGCCTGTATCCTGATACAGTTACCAACTCCTAAGATAAAAGGTATCTTTTTCTGAGTGCATACAATTTATTTGTACTTTATTTATATCAACAGTTGTCATTATATACTGATTTTTGAGTATCGATTTAACCAAGAACTATATTTTGATACCATTTTGTTCAGATATCAGGTATAGTTTAGAAATAATGGATCTCCTGCATGTAAAGAACCAGAATGTTTTCATAATAGTTTTGTTATTCAAAAAAGAAAATGCCACATATAAGTATTAAAATTCACACCAACTTTTTATACCTTACCTCCCATTTTCTCTAGCTTAGAATATCTGTGGACTAATTCCTGCTATTACTATTCTATTAAACAAAGTACTAAAATCACTCTCTGTCCCTGCTTGGGTTCTTCCTCGCTTTGGACCACCCGTACACCAGGTTCATGCTGTACTCTCCTTTCTATATTCACAGTAGAGAAAACTCTTTGTTTCAGCGCTGTGAAATTTAATCCTTCTCCATTGCCAAGTTTTAAAAAGCATCATCCTTGCCTTCATACATCTCAGTCATTATTTTCTCAAGTCACACTTTTCATTGGAAGTCTTATGAATATAAAACTTTTTTCAGACTAAAACACCAAATCCCACAAAACCCTACCAAGCTTGCAGTAACAAAGCCTGCCTTATTTGCTGTCATCTTGATCTTTTCTGTTTATCAGTATCTTCAATCTTCTCTCTCAACCAGCATAATGTCTTTGGGGAAAAAAAAAAAAAAAAAAAAAAAAAAAAGGTGCCTTAAATCTTTTTGTAGGCAAAAATAATTATTGTAGTGCATGAGTCCCATTATATACAAAAAGCAATGGAACAATTTATTTGTTAGGAAGAGGTTAACATTGCTCTGTGGGCTCCTTGTCAAGTTCCAGCAGTTACAAAATGTCTTTGTGTAATGTATCAGCATTCCTGAAGTTTTGAGAAACTGGGGAGGGGAAATCAATATTAAAAATCAGGGAGCTGGAGCCTTCACATGAAATACAGTTTTGTTCCTACCACAAAGCTAAGTGGTTTTGATCTCTCTGAACTTCTCAATCATGTGTGACCAAAGAATTCTCTGCAATGAATTATGTTTGCCTTCTATGTTAATGAAAAGCCAACATGCATAATTTATAGAAGCTAGAACCAAACATTAAAAAATAAAGTCATAAAAAAGCCATAGGAGTCTTTAATGGCAGAGTTCTCACCATCTAAATGGAACTGTAATACAATATTTTTCTGTCAGATTTATTAGGTTTTATTTGAATATGTTCAACTTTGCAATGATGTTTGTACAAAAATTCCAAAGAGTGAAAACATTAAAAACCAATAAAATCAAACAAATGAATGGTCACAAGAAAAGCAAAAAGTCTGTAGAAGACTTCATTTTCTTTTAAAGCCAGAATTAGGTGTAAATCTCAGCCATAAATATCTAAAATACAATGTTCCTCTTTCACAAAGGCGGATCCTAATATTTTACTTTCTTTTTTGCTTTTATGCTGCTACTCCCTGGTACAATGACTTCCTGTAAGGAGTGGTATTCCACAAAAATAACAGTCATCCTCTTTCTTTAATGACAGAGAAAGGCTTCTTCCAGATGCAGAAAGTAAAAAGCAGTGGAAAACAAGAAAAGGTCTGAATCCTCAGCCACAAGCACTAATAAGGAGCATTTCCATTGGCTTGCACAACTTCGAAGTATATGTAACTATATGTTTTGCAGTGTCATAACATCCCCGCACCCCTCATCCTCATATAAATAAGATTGTAGAGTAAATATTCTACTGAAAGATAAAGCTAGCAATAGAAAATATGTTTCCTCACCCAGTTCCTGCTTGTGGGACATACTATTTGCTTGGTACACAGAGCAATTGCCTTTTTCATGTAATAAGTAAGAATCATCTCTCACCCTTTTAAAATAGATATATATCATTTGAGCTTGTCTAATAAGGGTGAAGTTTTTTATCTATGCCATCTTGCATACTGGAACTAGTAGAGCAGGGAGTTGCTCTACTATCATTCTAACTGCTAAGCTGCCACTGATTCCATAAGACAATGCAACTTGCTTGAGATGTATTAACACAGATTTCCAGAGAAAACAACTACTTTGTACATCTGAAGAATTAACTTTCCAAAGTACCTTCAATAACTAAACGGTAAGATCTTAAGCAAGATGTTCTATTGATAGTAAGTTTGAAGGTATGTTTTGGGAAAGCATTACAAACTATCAGTAACACAAGCTTATTCTGTGCTGATGCAAATTACACAATTATGAGTGAGGTTAAGTATGATTAGACTGCTTACAGGCTACCTCTGTAAACAGAGGAATGTAATAGCTTCTACTTTGAAAGTATTTCAAGAGCTGGATCTCATTCCCAAGGAAAGCCTAATCAGGCCAAATTGTTTCACAAGTGAGCTGGTTAGACAGACAATAAAAACAGTATTGTCAGTGGAGATGGAAAAGAGCTCCCTTGAACAATAGCCTTCCTTGCTTCTTGAAATCAGTAACTGAGAAATGTGTCCTCTCCATTTATTACTGCAATATTCCTTATGAATCTTGGAAAAAAAAATCAATTTGGAAAGAAGCCATTACAAAATTCACTGCTAAGTTTAATGAGGTAAATCATTGGATCCTACATTGCTTCTAGCGATAATTATGGATTACAAATCCAGAAACAAACCTTCTGTTCATCTTTTCTTCTAGCTAACCTACTACATTTTGGCATTTCCTGTTCGCCTGCGGTAGGTCTGTCCAGAGGTTACAAAGAAAACAAGCTAGGAGAAAAATGTGTACTCCTCACTCTGATAGCAGTTTTTCTCCCCAAGCATAGTTCCTATGGTAAGCCAGCCTTCTTCCTTATAAACATTTTAACACAAAAAACCTACTTCTCATGGTCAGTCAGAACAAATTCGTCATCTTAGTTCCAAGAAGACATACATTCAAAAACCTGTTCTACAGGTTGTCAAAAATAATTGACTAATTTTCTTAAACAGCTGAATGACAGGGAGCACTGACAAGACATTACACGACATTTTTTTTTCCCCACACAGAAGTTTTACTGGGAAAATAAACTGAATAAAAAAAATACTGAAAGAAATATTGTCAGTCATATGCAGCATCTAAGAGTTAAAACCATTAAATGATCTGCTTCAAAGTGTTGATTCAGCTGTTATTATAGAAATCAAGTCTTCAGATATTTGAAAGCCCCACTGGCTTCATACAAAAAGTATAAGCAATTCCATGTATCTCCTACATTTCACTACGACATTATCTCCATGATGATTAAACAGATCAGGAACTGGAGAATTATAATAATTCAAAATCTTTGTTTCATATGGGATTGCATTCAGTACTACTGGTATAGGGATCTTGATGTCTTTAATCAGTGTACCAGTGAGCGAGAAATCAACACCATAAAAAATATGTAAAGAGTTTGACAGACCTTTCTGACACTTCTATTGTATTTAATTACATTCCTCTCAGATTTCTATGGGAAGATTCAAAACTGACACTGACTTCTGAACTGTCTTCAGACATGTTTAGAACACACAGAGTTACTAGATCTTTGGAAATTTTAGGCCTTAACTAATATTAAATTTTAAAGAACTTGGCGTTCGAAGCCTGGACACTAGAAAACAACAGCAACTCTGAGTTGCCAACCTCAGAGGCCAAAAATTAAAATAACTATATATCCTTTGATTTAGTTTCTCAAATAAATTACAGATTTGTCATGGCAATATGACATGAAGGAATCTGTACCATTCCTATGTCTGATTTTCCTTTTCTTTGGAATACACAGTTAAATAGACAATGAAGTAAAATAAATCACACTGAGTCTTTAGTAAGTACTCAGTGAATTTAGTGTCACTAAATTAGTTCTTTATGACTCAGAATTAATTTATAAAATCCTATAATAAATTAAGGGGGTTTCCCTCTAAAAGATTGTCCATGAAAATTATGCAAATGTAACCTCCAACACAAGTTAAGAGCAGACCCATCAATTATGGTTTAGCTGTCCATAAGGAAAATAAATACGCTGCATACAAGATCACATAACACTCGTTATAACCTTTCACAAATTAAAATTCCATAACTACATTATTTATTACTTAATATAATACCATACTAATTTATTCATTGATGTTAAACAATTTAGTTAATAGTAAATCCAATACTAAAAAGCCACAGATTTTGCTAAGATCCGTTCTGCAGTTGAAGTTCGCATTGCTGCAATGACTCACACCCAAGTAGTCATCTGGCAAAATTCCAATCAGGATTCTGCTGTGTTATGCAAATTCAAAACTTCATGATTACAAAATTAAAATTGTTTCTGAACATGAATAAATACAATTTTTTAACTGTGGGAAGGTTATATCACATTTGTAATACCTTAGAAAATACCTGTAAGTTCTCTCTTTACCAATACACAGCAACAAACTCAGCCAAAATGCCACTTTTCTGTCTTAATCATCTCAAAGTAGAATGAATATCACTATCAAATAGGGCCATTTGAAGCCATTCAAATATCATTGACACTTTCTTTCACCATTTTTTTTTTTTTTAGCGAGAGACCAAAGGAAATTAATGCAATCCCATACTTTAACAGGAAAGCAGATCTCTATGGTTAACATAACAAACCAACTTAAATAATTTCTAATCAGGTCAAACTGTCAGTAAGGGTCCTTTCTCATAATCAGAGATCAGGAGAATGAAACTACCGCTCCATTATCTTATGCAGATATTCTAGATGGCCACAGTCGACGTCCTTCTCATTACAAAAGTCTGACTTGATCAGGCACTTTTGATGCTTTGATAGAAAGACCGAAAATTACTTCAGTGATTGAAATCATCAGTACTAATAAAAAGGGAATTGGAAGAGACGTGTGTGAGGCACTGCTGTAATTAATTTTTATATTTTTTAAATTAAACTCTGAGCTATGGATCATAAAATAGAAATTTATTTTGGCTAAGACAGAAATATATGTATAAACTTGCTACAACTTGCAGCTGAAATTATACTTTCTTACACAGCCAGAACTGAGTAAAGCAGTAAATGGAGCACAATCAAGATGACACAATGACACACCTGAAAAATCTCATTTCTGATGACCACAGGCACCATATCTACAAATAAAGATAAACTTTCTGAGTAGAAGTCTCAAAAGTAATACTAAGTAAATACTAAGTAAAAGGAATCATGAAAGTTATACTAAGCACAGTTGTATCTAAATAAAACAGAATTTTACCTTACACATTTCTGTGGTTTGAAGACGAAAAACAACACTTGCCAAAGTGTAAGACAGCTGGCAGATTTTCACAGCTAAGGAAGGGACTGTCTTTCACTGCCTCAAACCCCAGTATTGTTTAGGATGAGTATTCACTCTCTTAACTTGTTTATTAGTGATTTTTAACATAGCTATCAAAAATACACAAGTGTACATTAATTCCTTTGATCAGCCTGCAAACAAAACCTCCTAAAAAAAAAGGGAAAAAAGAAGGCAAAGTAAACACAGAAAAAAGCTTTATATTTACTTCCTTCACATGTTGCAAACTTAATTGCACAGTAAAGCAGCATTTCAGTAAACAAAAAACAAAACTAAAACCAACAAACAAGTAACCCTAGGGAGCCTGTTTTCACTTAACTACCTTCCCCATTTTGACTTTTTAACAGCAAGAAGAAAAACACAACCCATACAAAAATTACAAATCTTCCCATAAAAGCTCCTTCCCAGGTTGACTGTTAATGCACATGGGAATTTAGTACAAAGGCATTTGCTGCAAAACTTCCAGTTTACACTATGATGACTGAAAATACTACATCTCTGTTAAACTGACTTTATCAGGTCTACAGGGGAGACTGATTCTGGACAAAATACCTAAGACTGAATAGAGACACGGCACAAACAGGGGCACTTTGCACTTTATTATTGGAAAAGCTTTGCCTTCTACATCTCCAATTTCATCTTAATACACAGATGGTTTTATACCTATTTAAGCTGTCACTATACACACACCATGTCTGTCATAGTCCTAAGTAGCAGAAAATTTTAAGGGTTAAACTATTTACAACCACCCTCCTTTTTTCTTCCTGAAGGAAAACACTGCAGCATTATGTATTTGTTTTACAATCTATTGTTAAAGATTTCACAAGGAACATAGTTTATGTGGAGAGCTGTTGTCTGTAAAGGGAGTAAGGTTACAGATCAACAAGCAAATTTTACAAGGACTTTCACTGTCACCAAGGGGTCAGTTTGACTAACCGTTTATCAGTAAGGCTTTGCCTCAGCAACTTTCCAGTTTCGGAGAATTTTCCCCTTGCCTATTCCAACAGCTTCACTTCTTCAGAAATCTGGCCAGTGCTGCTGACTTTAATTTTAGATTTCTGCTAATTTACTTGTTAAAAATAGTACTTCTGTCTTAATACTGTACATTTTGAAATACTGCCCATTCTGTAGCATTTAGAGACATGTATGTGAAAAAAATAAGAAAAAGAAAAAGAAAAAAAGTAGTTAAAATATTCACTGCTTCCATGCACAGAACAGGACCAGAAATCTAATACTGTGTCAGCAGACAGACTGTTTCAGAACCACATCCACACTCTCTCTGGCAATATGCAAACTCACTGCCTCACCCTTACACATTTTCTTCTTCAAAGCAGATACCAAAGAAATGAGTTTGTCCCCAGTTTTTTAAGATCAAAGACAGCAGGCCAAATTAATCCCTAGTGTAACTCGATGGAATTGGTCCTTGGTCATAGTCCCCAAGGAAAGCACTACTCCAAAACATACATTTAATTAATATCCTCTCTCCTCTATAGATTCCTATAGGGCTTTTAAACTTTTCCTTGTGCCATGCTCTTTGCAACTAGTCTAAGTCCATACAAAGGCCCCTTCTATCCTGGTGCTTTATTAGTGCTAGGAAATAATTTTAACATGTATGTTAAAAGATGTTTCCACAAGAACACGGATAACACAGAGTGAACACTCAACAGTGGAATTTTGCAACTAAAATAAAGCATAACCAAGGAAGTAGCTTTATAGTCTGTGACGACATATGGAAAACTGGTGAAAGAGAAGAGGAACCGATGGTCCAAGACAGATAAAACTGGGTATGGAAAAAAGAGAAAGTTTGACCGCTATCTTGCTCACAATGACAATCAAAGGCAAAGCTCCTATTAGGTAAAAATATATAGGATCAAACTTTTCATGAAGTGGAATAAAATTCTCTCAGGTCTCTCAAGCAGAGATTATTACTGAATTTACCTAAGCATACACTGAAGAGTCTTTCTGGAAAAAAAATCATCTTGAGTGTACATATAAACAGAAGCAAGATGCATGGGGGTTTTTTGGAATAAGAGTTAATGCAAGGAACACAGCAGCCAGGAAGAGAAAACTGAATAGAAATGTAATGGAGAGGAGTAATATAACCAGAACTGCATTCAACTTCTTGACATTGGAATTAGACAAACCAGGTAAATAAGGACTCAGGCTTGTTTCAAAAATCTTTTAACTGCCTCTGCATGCATTACCATTTCTAGCTCTGAACTGAAATGCAAGGATACTGGACAGCAGATACACATGGATATTTTATGTTATAATTTGCAAATGTGTGCATTTCCGAAGTTTACTTGACAAAACAAAATAGTCCCTCAAATCCATGTTCCATGGTTCTGAAAACACCCCCATCATTGGCATACTTAGCCACAAGAAAAATGTGAATTTAGATTTTATAAAGACAAACCATATAATACAATAGTGAACTGCTATACAGAAAAGATTTTTCTAAAATCTACTGCAACATCATTCAGCTCCTTAGATGGCCTAGAATGGCAGGACCCAAGATTCCAATACGAAAAGATCATTGTCAGACCATGAGACCAAAACCAATGCCCTTACCAAGGTGTTTGCTAAGTGAGGCTAATACCGAGTGTAGAAAAACATTTGGAACTTTCGGTTCTTAGACTTTATCCGCTGCATTGTACTTGCTCTGGAAATAGCCAACTGAACAGAATCACCAGCCATGCTAATGCAAATGTCTTTGATTACAAAATACCCACGAGGTCAGAAAAATCTCAAATATCCGGAATTCAGCTTCTGGAAGCATTTTAAATTAAATCTCATTTTACACAGCTGATAAGAATATGACTTAATAGAATATGCTATTTGTGGTATGATGTGATCTTCTAGTATGAAGGCCAAACATTCATATTTCATTATTTTCTCATGTGTGCAGGATATTTACATCAAAAAAAATGTAACTTTATTGTACCATATTTTCAGCTGCTATGATTCCTAAGGTACATGATTTTTGGGAAAGAAAATAAAAGCAGTAACAGCTTGAAAACAAAATTAAGCTAGTGCCTTTAAAATCTCTTCCCCCAAATTGAAGTGATCTTGCAACACACGCCAAACTCTTAGCGCAATCCAGTTTAAAGTAACTAATTATTTGCAAAACTACTCTAAGATACAGTACTGACATGCTCTTGCCTGTTAATAAATGGGGGTAATTTATCATACATGCTGTTAATTTGTATTTTCTTCTCCAAAAATGTATAACTTAGGAGAAAAGTCCATTAGAACAGCACTCAAAATCACTGTTCACCTGAATGCATTCTGCAGAGAAAGCGCCCCTAGTACCATGGAAAACAACACAAACGCAGGGTTCTATAAATGACCTTCTTATCAAGGGATAAGCTTTCTAAATTTATCTACAGCTTTTGCTCAATTAAAAATTCAGCAGCAGCTCCCAAAGATCATGGGGCAGGTAGATTGTCCTAACAATGCTCACATTTTGGTGAGACCCTGGATATACTGCAAAGGGAAGGTGCTCCAGCCTAAGTCAGGGAAGGAAGCTCTCAGCCCTGGTATGAGGTATTACTCCATCAGCAGTTCCACTGGTCAGCAATTATGCATGAGAAGCAAGATGTGGTAGAATTACTAATCATACAGCTCTTTTCAATTCTCAAGGAATAGCCACGTTTATTTGGCATGAAGTATAACTTTTAATAAAATATTTTGAACCCTAAAACTTAATTCTGATCCTGACTTTCTGCATGACCTTGGCTAAATTTCAAACTTAATATACTTCAGCTCCTCCTGTACTAAAATGAATGCACCACAACATACCCACCTCTTTAAATCTCTATCCTGCTTAGATGAAAAGCATTTTGCAATATAAGTGCAAAATCTTGTTATTTATTAAAGGAGGCTTCTACCACAGCCCTTCACTTAGGGGTGTTAGGGCCACCCTTTACCTTTAAATCTAGCAAGACAACTATTGATTAATGATCACATCACCTCTGTCAGAAATATAAAAGCAATATAAACATGCCTTTGCCTGACAGATCAGCTGTCTTAAGCAGTGACTTGTGTAATTTTATCTATTTATTCTAATGCACCCCCACTTCAGTGCTTTCAGTGCTTTTTCAGTGCCTTAAGTGGATACACTTACTTCAGCCAATCTAGTTCCTGTGTGGTGTGCTGGGACTAGCCCTGAGGTGCTCTCAGCTATAGTTTATGTGTTACTCAGACGCTTTTTTACAGATCAGTTCTTTCATCCTCACATTTAGGTTTTTCAGCTTGTTGCAAACACACAGGTTCAAATTTTAAACTCAAGAGGTGGGACTAAAAATAGATAAATATTTATAATAAAAAACAAAATATTGTTCTAAACTACAAAATACTTAGTAGTTAATATTTAGTATTATAAGTACACTACTTATAATTGAAGCTACCCTATTATACCTGACGGGAATCTGCACTACCCAGGGCAATACTGGCCAATTAAATACCGGGGGAAAAAATTATGCTGAATTCAAAGACACCATATCATGAATGATGTGCCGTTAGGATTGCTCTAGTTCTTAGCACTGAATACAATTTATTGCTCAGAATTAATCCCTACCTTCAAACAGCAGGGACTGAGAAGATACAATAATACATATTAGTAAGTAAGAGAAGCACATTAGTAATCTATTTTTGGAGTGAATTACTGAAAGAAATTTCCCAGTTACTACAGACACCAGTTATGTGGTGTTGCTGGCAACAATTTCATAAGTTACCAAAATTCATCTTGAAACTACATTTGGCCTGAATGAATCTTACTAGAAAGCTGCTTAGGAGCATCACTGTGCTTTGTAGATGGTGAAGAGCTGACATATTTAGCAATTATTTTATCTTGACAAGAAGTAATAAAAAGCAAGACATTCAGCTAGAAAGTAACAATCTACCTGGAGCAGTTATATTTATCCAAGAGTTGATATATTTAATAATCAAGTGTAGATCTGCTAAAAAACATCATCCTCTGCTAAAATTAATATTAGTACAGAGAGGGAGAGTAAAACTCTGTAAGAATGATAAGTGCTTGGTGACTGAAAAACATTATATTAGCCATAGATCAACTGACTGAAATAAGCAGACTGTCAAAATATGACAGGAGCAAACTGTTGCATCCCAGATATGAGGACAGCTTTATAACATGACAATAAATTATAACTAAGGAAGAATGCACACAAATTACTTTTTCATCCCTCACAACAAAAATTTGTTATAAACAGTAACCAATGACACATTGAAGTTGAAATGCCATCAAAATCCATGCATTTAAGAATGTCAAAAGCAGTTTCCAAGACACTGGGATAAAAAATAACAAGTACAAAATATAACTCCTCTCCACTTGTCAATTAATAAACTCATCTCTAGGTTATTATGAATTAAACAAACAAACAAAACAACATAAGAACAGCAACCAAAAACACTATCATAACCAAACACAAATCCCCCACACACCTACAACTCCCTATAGCAGTTTTTGTAGAAGAGCAGCATTATTTTTTTCTACAGCTGTAAAGAACCAATGAAAGAGGCTTCCTAAAAGAAGCAAAAGATGCAAGGCATCCCCTAATTGAGAATCTAGGTCTAAAAAGAACCTCTAAATCCCATGAAGCCTCAAGGTAAAAAACTAAAGCTTTGAATGCATCAGTATCTGCATTATTTAGACATTGACAGTACCAAATACATTATCGAGTCATACACCAAAATATCCCCAAAAAGGAAGTAAAACCACAGTAAGAATCATTGCTTTAAAAACCCAGCCCAGACTGAAATAAGGGAAATTGTTTTTAATCAAATATACTTCTTCATCTAATATCCTACATTTTGCTGAAAACATTTTTATCCAGTGGATATCATAAGCAGTGCTGCCAGGCCATTGCATAGATAAATCAGATGTGCAAGAATTGGTAGAAAACAAAGACAGCCAATGCTGAGGTAAGCACTCTCTGGTACCTTGCTCATTAATTTACAAGAAGTCCCACCATTGGACCCAGCTGCTTTTAGCTTTCTGTTATGCTTCCTTTTCTTTCTTGCTCCTAGTAGATTCTCTTGAGCGTAGATAATTGTAACCTTTCTAAAGAATCAGAGGTCTAAAATTCATCATCCACAGATCTGCTATAGTCTAGTCTTCCAAGAGCTTCAGTGTTTCAATGAAGGAAAAAAAATTGCCAGAAGAGATATAAAAATAACTACTCTTTGTTTAGTGAAAGAGTTTTACATACCAAAGTAATCAATAAATTATCTGTATGACCTTCACAGGCTCTGTCTCCTTCCCCTTCCCCTGGGAGTTCAGTGGGTACAAATGAAGTCTCTCTTGCACATCCAGGATTCCTTTCTTTTGCTCCAATTATCATGTTGCTTTGAGTTTTTTCTTCTCTCTAAACTACTTGGTAGAGAAGTAACCTTTTCAAAGTTGCTGTTCATCTAGCAGATGACCCTTGATCATCTTCACTTTATGGTCTGTTCAGTGTTGATGAAAATTGTAATCAATAAACATTTTAAAAAAAGGCAGTGGATTGTTAAGAAATCAACACTGGGGAAAAAAATAAGAACTAAGTTTAAGAATGAAGTTTTTCAACAAAGGTGTTTGCTTTGAAAAAGTTATGCTTCGTAATATAACTGGATGGACATCTTCTCTAGACCTACCCATCTTTTCTCTCAGAATGCAAAATTTTTCCATTGCTAGCACTGTGCCATGAGCCTGGAATTCTACTCAGAAAAAGTCTCAGAAAAAAAAAAAAAAGGCAAGGATGCAAGTAGTTTTCCAATAGAAATGAAATTTGCAGTGTGATAAAAGTATATGCAAGGAGTTCACAATCTGAAGCCAGTATGCATTAAGTGTAGATACACACATTTCCTATGGAAAGCTTTAAAAGCTCTGCAGGAGCTGCAAATAGCAGTGAAGCCTAAAGCAAAGCCAAGGAACACTTGGAGCTTCTGAGAAACTGAATGTCAACACAATATCATTTATGAAAGTATGCGGTAAATTCTGAGAAGCTGCCTCGCAAGTCTCAGTTCAACCAATGACTTTAGCAGGAGCTTAATTGGTTTTCCTGCTACCCTTCTTCTTGAGCTGGTTCTATTTTGACCATTGAGTGAAAAGCACTAGCCAGTGTAAATCTCCTAATCCGTCACTCATGACATTTAAACATACTGCGTTGTCGTGAACAGCGTGACTCGGGTTAAATTTCCATTAAATACTTCCCTGCTTTAATTATTTTTTCTATGAAAGTTGACACTAGTAACACACAAAAAAAAATCCCATCATAGGCAGGCAAATAAGCTGGAACTCTATCACGAAGCTGTCACTAGGCACCGTGAAGAATCCACGATGAGGTGATATCCAGTGGTTACCCATTAACAGAAGAAAACTCATCATAATTTAAAGGCTCACCTTTTAGGTCTGTACGAATTCCTGCTGAATGTGACATAGATGTTTTTTCAGATAATTAATACTGGAGTTCAAAGAACCAAAGAACTCTGAAAATTCCTGACAGCAGGAAAGCAATGCAACACAAAGATTAGTGTCAAATAAATATTACTTTTACCTGTATTACAACAAACAATTCCAGGTACAATCCATCCTGCAAACATGTGAAAATATACTTAATATTCACACTGCAATGGCAATAGAAATAAGAGAGCCTGCATATACAAAAGGACTGTTAACATCTTTAAATTCCAGCTTGGTGCATGAAATAATCACATGCATAAATCCACTCCTACTCAGTATAACAGCCCACTGATATTAAAACACATTCTGGAAACTGTTCACTTCAGTGGTCTGAACAATTATCACATTAAAATAGGTGACTAATGAATTGGATACCCATGTGGCTACTCCATCATAAAACCCTAATAGCTTCAGTGATTTAAATGCCATTATGGAGAGAGATAGCTGAAAAATCTGGACCCCATTCATTTGCATAGTAAGTTTTAGACTATAAAATGTTATTTTCTCATCATTATAAGCCAGTAAAAAGGTACTTGCTCTCTTTCTATGTGGCTGCTACTGTTTTCAACCTCTGGAATAATAGTAGAAAATAAACTCAAAAATTTACACCTGCAGGAGGAATTACTAGATAAATATATCAATTTTAAGAAAAACTCTAAGCCTTACAGAATCATACCAATGACCAAATGTAGACAATTCAGGAATATTTCCTTTGGTTGGAATGAAGAACATCCAATATATTGACATCTGATAAAATATATAAACTAGTAAAAAATTTTTCAACCTGAACAAAATCTGTACTTAATTTTATAAAATGTGATGACATAAGAATTAGACAAGACTTTAAGCAAGCTAAGATCTTCTACTGCATTCCACTTCATCAAAAATACACTGGACAAATTTTGATGCAAGAGGCTGAAAGTTTCAACATTTTTCATATGTAGAGGGAAATCTTTTGCGTTCCCTCATGTGTCACTCAAACTACATCATTATCAAACATGAAGGAAAGAATAAGCCAGTTTAGAATATCTAGATATGTGGCCAATATGTCTGGGAGATACAGGGAATGGGCAGATCTTTTTGAGGAAACTGGCAATCTTTCCTTGCCAATAAAAACAAATACAGCCCCTGAAGAATTCTGGGGAGTTTTTTAAGCTCTTTAACTCATAGAAGGGTCATGCTCATGGTCATATGAAGGGAATATAGCTAAGAAGTGGTACTATAACTTCTCCATCATCTGACATATAAAGTGTGCCACAAGATGCTAAACCTGAGCTCTGATGCCTTTTCCAAGTACTTCCCCTTTTTCAGAATGACTGTAAACCCCTAAAAAATTACACATCTCTACTTGAAGCAATAACAATACAGGCAACAAAAGGGAGATCAGCACAAGACCAGCAGGAAGAGAAAGTAGTAATCTTGGAGTCTATTCAAGTAACTCAAAGATCCAGTCATCTCCCTATTCACCTCAATTTCATCCAACCATCTTTTGCCTAAACAAGGAATACCACATGCTAAAATATAGTCTTCCTTTAAACCTCCTTAGACATACAGAAAATGCAGGGCAATTGGTTAAACACATATACATAAAATCAGAGAAGGTACCCATAATAATGTGATAACCTAGAATTATATCAGCCCTATCTACTTTTGTTTAGACAGCATATAATCAGTTCATCAGACTGAAAGCAGAATTCAGGTCATAAACAAACAATTTAAAAATTTATCTGAGCATATCTAACCTACACTAGAGAAAATTTAAGAACCATTTATAAATTTGTCAGTTTTGTCATACAGGTTGCTGGTTCTTATAGTAATACAATTGTCAAGGAACATACAGAACTTATACTCCAACCTCAAACGCCTCTTGAAAAAGGCCATAGCATCAAGGAATATTTTGACTACACAGCATTTCCTGAATGAATGGGAACATAAGACCTTTTTACTGGTCTAAAACCATAAATAGGAGAATTCATAATGATGATGATAGAATAGGTCAAGAATGAAAGTAGAGAATTAATGAGAATTAATTTGTTGGTTGGTTGGTTGGTTGGAGGTCGGGTTTTTTTTTGTTTGAATATTCAGTTGGAGCACCCATTCAGTAATGTATCACATATGCATTGAGAGTTATAGAAAAGTTTTTTTAGTGTGTTTAATGTATCAAAAGCATAGTTTTAACTGCTAGAAAAATTCAAACAAGCCCTTCAATTGACTTGTACATGGGCAGGACCAATACATTCAAGCTAATTCATGCTGTTTCACAGACAGTTCTTAAAAATAGTAATCCATTTCCCTAATGGACTTGTTTTAATCCTCCAGTATAATTAATGTTTGGGTTTTGGGAAATTTTTTTTGTTTGTTTTGGGGTGGGTTTGTTTGTTTGTTTGTTTGTTTGTTTTCCCCACAGAATATTATATATGACCATAAAATCTTTCAGTGTCTTGAACCTAACTCCACACGCCTACTTTTCAGGGAGCAGATCAGTCAGCCTAAAAACTGAGCCTGAAGTAGGACCAAAATTTTTAAAAATGCATTAAAACCCACAAGAATTGTTAGTTCTGCCTGTCAACTCTGTTTTAATAGCTTTTACAAGTCCAATTCTGACATTGTATGAGAAATAGCAGGCAAAAAAACCTAACTATAACTTATCAGGGAAAACACAAAGAAATGTAAGCTATCTTGAGTGATTCTCAACAGCTGCATTTTAAAAACAGAATCAGGACTGCAAGTGCATAAACTCTGATGAAAACAGTGATTTATTTTTAAGTATGTTGTACTTGGAAAATCATTATAAACGAAAACAAGGCAGAATGTAGCAATGGAAAAAGCAGCTAAAAGAAATCCATATGGGCTTCATTTTTTCACATTTTCCCCCTCAGACAAATCCTCTTGCCCTCACTGTTCTTTTCTGTGCCCCCAATTGCATTCATTTACCTCTCTTGTATTCCTGACACCTTCAATAGAGACCTCAGAGTTGCTTGTCTCCATGTTCCCCTTCCTTCAAACTAATTATCCATCTGCTTGGCATTCAGATCCTTCCCAAAATTTCCACAGACATATGCATTCATATGTACATGCAGGACAAACTCAAATCCAGGGGAAATTAGGTCCCTAAGTGTAGTTGCATATCTGGATATGAAAATCAGACTGGAAAAACAAGAGGCAACAACATAGCTGTTTAATTTATTCTATATTTCATTCTGCAGACTGGATGGCCAATGTGTCAAAAGTTGAATTGGAATTATGCAAGAGATCCAGAAGTACCTTCTCAGGAATCTCTAGGTTAAGGATTGAAATGCCTAAGAAGTGGACATTTGATTCCAGAATGCAGTCCTAGTCACTTGCCTAACAGTCTATGGACACAGAAAAATATCTTCAAAGTAAAGTGTCCAAAACCCCAAAAAGCTTGGTTTAGAGCCAATAAGTACAGCAAATAGGAAATATTGAAATTGCATGTAAAAACAAGTGTTGAAACTTCATCTCCTTTATCAAAAGAATTCTCCAATACCAAGATTCTCCAGTTGAAATGGATCGAGGACAGAAATCTCCACTGAAGACAGCCACTGTCTCTTGATCAAAAACCTCTCTTGATTTTGAGTACGTATAGCTGTTATGCTAAGTTGTGCTCTGAAGCAGACATTGTGGGTGTATTTTAATAATGCTCGAAGAATGCAACTCCAGGAATCTTCAGGCATATCCCCATCTTACTTGGTGAGAGGTAGTGACATAAGGGAACTCTCAGTCCAACAGACTTTCTTAGTGCATTTAGGGCATATCTAAGGCTAAAGTAGAACATAGGGTTACTACTGTTCTCTTAGGTATTTTGTTCACTTCTTCTAAGTCCTATTTTAAACACCAAAGCAGGTGTTTCCAATCTTGTCTTTAGAAAACACTGTGGCACTGTGAAATTTCAGTACGATACACCACTATGAAAAGATCTTACACCACTATGTAATACAATAGACAGATAAACTACTATATGCCTTCTTTAAAAATAAAGACCTAAGTTGTTCTTGAAAAATAATTATTGTCAATTGTATCCTTTCATGATGGCTTTGTCAAAGAGTATACACTACAGTAACAGGACTTGGGAGAAAAAAAAAAAAAAGAGAAATCGACAACTTTCTTCAGGAAGAAATTTTGTATGGTATCTCAGTGAACGTATATTTGTAATTGCAGCCCCCACCTTCACTATTCATGGTATTGCCTATGTAAAAAGAGCCAGCAATTGTCAATCACACAGCCCAGTGAACAATAACCTGCTATACTGTTTCAGAGGAAGAAAACTGAGAAAGACAATAGAGGAAAAGTAATTCTGGCAGAAAGTTGAAGATACAGGGTTTGTTGCTGCTTCCATACCTCAGGAGAAACCTTCCTTTCTGCCTACTTAAATAACAGCAACAAAAATGCAAACAAGAATACAAAGCATTTAACACTTCCTCAGGGTACGAGGAAAGCCAGTAGGTGCCATACGTTGGGAAGTGCCAAACACTGCATGCAAGGCACTAAGAGACTGCAGCCTGTGCTGAAATTATTTGCAGGCGCTTGGGATGACGCCTCTGGTTGTGTACTGCCAGCTGTTACACAACACATTCCTGGAATGAGATCAGCCTAAATGAGCACGGCTATCTTTAGTGCGGTACATAATGGGTTATGAATCAGGAGCACTGAAGACAAGCTGGTCTCTTTTTTTAAAAAAAAGACACGTTTCCAACATGTATTAAACACACCAATAAAACAGTGACTGCAACTTTGAAAATATCACTGCAACCATTTATTCCGCTTCACATACCACCTGTATGACAGAAAACAAAAATATGTGAATACAAATGGAAAGTAAAGTTCCACCACAGTTAAATATACCACACAGAGAGACCTTTTCATGCAACATTATCAGTCAAAATAAGAAATGTCAGAAAACGTAACGTCAGTAAAATCTACTAATAAAATTAAATTTCGTCAAGGCTGCAGCCAGAGGAGACAGCAATAAAATTTTGGTAAACAACCTTACACTATGTTTTAGAAAAATATCAGAGGAAGAAAATCTAGCACTATTTTTTATTTTTATTTCAGTCCCCAGTATTTCACTCTAATAGCGTTCTTTTTGCAATTAACTGGAGAATCAAATAAGGGGGTTAGTCATCTAACTACCTAGTAGGCAGGTGCAATCAAGTGAGTAGGTGACTAAATCCCAAAATACGGCTTTGTAATTAAGCAGCAAAAAAAAATTTGTGCTTACAAAATTATAGGTCATCTTTCAAAAACAATCCCTTAGGGTAAGAAGAAGGGAAAAAAAAAAAAAAAAGAGAATTCCTTATACTTCAGCACCCAAGGGCTTTTCTGTTAGAATGAAACAGAATAATTTTAAATGAAAGAGACTTTGTAGGAGGTTCAACAGTAACAGCTATGCTTTTAATCTCCCATATAGATTTATAATTAGACAGATCTGATCCAAGTGAGCCAAATTAATTTACAAACTTGATTAAACCAAAACTCTAATTGAGGTTTCCCTGGTCCACAGATCAAGTTATTAAATCACTTTAGGCTACACCAGCACAGATGTAAGGTGCTCTTCTTTTAAGCCACCATGCTTATAAAGCCATGATAGCTTCTTTTTTTTTTTTTTTCTCCTTCAGAAGCCTGTGGACAAGTTCAAACACATGAAGCCATCCAACCTGACCAATGTTAAGTAGAGGCAGAGAAAAGGCGGCCTCTCTCTGTTACTACCCCCACATTTCTGTTGAATGAAAACTATGAAGTTTTATGGTGGAGCCAATTATCAAGTCAATTTGGTTGCTTTTCCTTTCTGGATCTTTTCCTGATGTAGGTCTCTAAACTTCTGCCCCTGTTAGGCCTGCGAATCAGTGCAATTTACAGCCCTCTTTATGATAACTGAACATGGGCAAAAGGAAGCACGGACAAGAGACACAGTATTTTATGTAGAGAGGATAATTTATTTTTCACATACTGACTTATCAAAAAACTAAACTACAAGAACAATTACAAAAAAGTCAGGGTTTGTCCTACACTTCATTTCAAAAAAATAGTTTGATATACTTCACTAAAAATAGAGAACCACAAATTCATGGTACATTGCATAAGAACTATGAATGCTGCAATTCAAAATACTTGAAGAGCACAGCTCTCTACTGGTAGTGAAGTGCTTTAGCTTCAAAGTACTTCTACATTTAAACCAAAAAGCAGAGATAATTGGACAAACTAAAAAGACCAGAACTAGCTCAAACCTCAGTTCTGCAAACCACCTGTCTATGAATAGCACCACTGCTTTATACACCAACTTATTGACATAGTTTTATGAATAAGGCCCAAAACAAGCACAGAATTTTTGCTACATTTCAATATTCCATTTGTAATATTAAAAACATGCATACATATGGTGAAACTAGAACTAGCTACACATAATTGATCCTAAAAGCCATTATAATGAATCTTCAAATTTTTGCTCTATATCCTGCAGAACAAGATGAGAGAATATAAAATTAAACAAAATTTCAATTCAGTTAAGAAAAAAGTGAGTTAAAAGATATTCATCCCTTCTACATCATTCTTCTGAGAAAAGGTTTTGCTTTTCAGACCAGCAATGCCTAAGAGAGACTGCCCTCAAAGAAGCACTTTTTCCCAAGACAATTTCTAAAGGAAATGTATTTCAGAGGGTTTTGGATGCATAAACCTAATAAGGTACAGCTATATTTATCCTATCTTCACAGAAATTCATTTAAGTAAGACTGAGTACAGTTTATAGTCTAAAGAGGCAGCAAGGATAAGAGAAGGGGTTATGACAAACACTTTTAGACTAACCTTATGTACAGGGGAAGCTCTCATATAGAAGATAAAGATGATCAAGCCATATCAAAGTTCAAGCTGCTTCCTTTTAAAAGAACCCTTGAAAAAATCCAAACCACATGAAAATCTAATTCTCTATATATTTGGCATGTATTGAGCAAGCCATTCTTTCTCAAACAGTACACGGGTTCTGAAGTGCACTGAGCATGTTATTAAAGGTTCACTTCATTGATGGATAAGTGTAAACTGATTGCAAAATTTTGCACCTGAGCAATAAAGAGCTAGTTTCAAAATTACATTGAGACTTTCAAAACTTCCCATAATATTTGATTGGAGTTCAGCTCTCAGACTAGAAGAATTCTGAAATTTCATCATCTCCTAATTATTGTTATTTATGGTTTTATAAAAAGGGTTGTAGATTAAAAAGACAGCACAGCACACAACCTAGTTAACTTTTATTCTGCTTATATGAAAGCTGCACTCACTGAATGCAAATGTAATTGTGGCTGCTACACAAAGATCAGCGTAACAGGGCATCCACAAAACAGAATGAAAAGCTGATCAATTTTGCCAAGCCTGTTTCATAGCCTTAGAAGGCAGAAGTCCTGGACAATAGTAAAAAGAAAACTAAACCAGTACGGAAGAGAATCCAAAGTAAATTTTTACCAAAAAGGCACACTTGTAGTTTTGCAAAAGTTGATCATGGATCATACTGCAGGTATCTTTCAGGTACTTAAATATTCAGCTTATGTTTCATTCCACTGATAAAGACACATTTGGCCAATTCTTCACACAGTAAGATAGCCCTTACCAGACAAGGAGGTTCAAATTTTTTTAAACTTATATTGCTCTAAATTTCCACACAAAATCAACTAAAAACACTATAAAGCAGTGATAGATGCACTAAGAAAAGCTCGTTTAAGTCATATGTCACAATGTAGCAACATTTCCTATTCCAAGTGGGGGGAAAAACTGAACAAGGAGATTAGAGATTAAAATACACTTTTCAATTTTTACTTGAATGTGGGAATACACTTAAATGAAATCAATATTTGCGTGATCCATAACAGAAAATACTTAGGTAAAAACAGAAACAGGAGGACAGAATATTCTAGATGAAAAACAATTGCAATTACCATAAGAAACTACTTTGTTTAAAATTTAAATACCACATGCAGAATTTGAATAATTCATAATTAAAAACCAATTACTGAAACACATTACTCAAATATGAGTAAAAATTGAATAGCATGTTCAGTGAATTCTGCTGCCACTACCAGTGACATATACTGGATGCATCTACATTGCAACTTAAATTTGGAACAGAAGTGAGCTTTTGAAGTCGCCCCCAGTTTCTGTACTGTGGTTCATATATCACAGAACTAAAAGAATACAGATGAGAGTCCCTTTAGATGGAGCAATGCTAGAAAATGTACTCCAACCACTAATGGAGTCCACTGGACCAAATTAGAGAGAGTCGGAAGTGAAACACCCTGAAATATAGATAGTGTGAACATCAAGCTCTCCACACAAACTGTTTCCTTCCACAAATTTTGAGTGGTTTTTGCTCTGCACTGCTCAGCACAGCCATTACAATCACTTTTTAGACCACGAATTATGCCGACTGTCACATGCACTTGCTTTTAAGTACTGCAGTGTAAACTGTACAAACTGCACAGAACCTGTCATTCATTCCTGCTCTTCGGAATCTCAATTTAAGAGCTCTTGGTCTCCACAGCCCCAGGCAGACAGATAACCTTCTGATGGTACACTTCTACAAACTTAGTCAAAGAGCATAAACAATACTCATTCTGAAATAGGCAATAGCACTCTTCCAACCCTCATCATTTAATTTTCCAGGACTGACTCAAACACTTTTGCAGCTGCACAGAGAAGTGCAGCTCGGCTGACAGAACTGCTTGAGGTGGGACTGGCAAAATGTGCAAGCATGGCATGAGAAGTTCCAAAGCAAAGGCACCGTCAGACACGACTGCCTGAGCCTAGTAGAGCTTCCCCCAATGCCATGTGACCCCCTGCACATTCAGACACCAGGGTAAGCTCCAAAACAATCCATGAAAAGATAGGGGACGATATGCATATCTTGACTAGCTCTTTAGAGAAAACTGTTTTCTTCACTAGCTATTTGGAAGCTGCTAATGTAGGTTGATGATGTTTGAACCAAAGCTCAGCTTGGGTTTTCAGCTATCAAAGCACTTTCTTAGGGGCCCGAAGTGAGTAGTCAAAATACAGCTCTTTGTGCTTGATGCAAAGTGCATTTAATATAAAAGACAACTTATCAGTGGTATGAATGATCTTGAATATATTGGTCTTACGATATACTAACCAATAGCAATATTCAAAATAATTTAAGACAATATTATGCCATCTACTTTCATTATACTGAATAGTGAAGTCAGTGGAACAAAACTCTGACCCTATGGATTCACTGGAGACAGTAGAAATTTGTCATCCTTTTTTATCTTTTCAAAATGCTAGGTATCTAGTAGGGTTGACCTTTGGAGAAGGCAAAAGTCTGCTTTGTTCCAAATTTAATAGATTAAGTAAATAACCTGAATATTTGGATAAACACTCCAATTAAGTATGAATAATTCTACATAAATCTTATACGGATCCTGCTGCTGAATTCAAAACTATGCAGGCACAAACCTTTAAATAATAAATTATACCTAAAATAACTCAGAAGTTCATTCCAGAAGAGATTTAAAACATTCATAATTTAGTAAGACATTTTTGTTTAAAGTTTTAATGAATGAAATATAAGATACTGGCAGCTTTGCCTCATTCCACTGCTGTGAGCTCAGTAGAATTTAAGGGACGTAAGCAGAGGGACATGTATTTCAAGTCACATAACCATAAGGAGTGTCTTACACACATGTTTAGCATTGTTTTCTTTATTTTACCACATGCTTAGTAATGCACTTGGCTAAACATAACTTCAGGTTTCAAGTGCACCATTGAAGCATACTAGAGATCTCTGCATATCCTCCAAAGGTGTAAAGGTCTATAATTTCCTATTGGCACCCTTTTTTGTGTTGGATCAATCTAATCAGTTATACTCAAACAGAACTGTACTACTTGTGTTTGATAGTGCATTGCCATTGTTGGTGTCCTGTAATTCCACTCCTGCCAAACCTCCTGCAGGTACTTGGCTACCATTTTTTTGCATCTTCTATTAAATGCCTAGTCATTAACACATCATCTAAAACCATGGCAATGATTTGAGACGGCATGGAAGAAATAAACGTCAGAATACCAAATTTGTAATGTAGCCCTGTTTTAATACACTTTCCTGAATGGGAGTATGAGGGAGCAGACACTTGAAAATATTTTTCTCCATTTTGTTATTAAAATTAAAATTTTAACTGAATTGCTCCTTAGGTTTTGAAAAATATTTCCATATAATGTTGTTATCCCTCATTGGCACAAAATAAATCAAAGGTTGCTGTCAGGTGCCTGTTACACAGGACAAGAGTTAAGCAAATTGAAAATGGATTCAGAGTTTGTTCAGTCTTTAAAAAACTGGACTTCATAAATGTTCAGTATATTTTATCTCTGCATAAATTTATGATCAAATAATTTTAAAGCATCGCTATTCAGCACATTGACCTGTACTAAGGCTCCTTTAGTCACAGCATGATAGACTGTTTCTGATCTCACCTGAACGTACACTACCCCTAAATGAAATTATTATAACAAACCATAATTGGCAAGAGAAAACATTTGAGTCTATGCCAAAATGACTTGTCCAGTGCCAATGTTTCTATCACCAAAGCAAATACTTGATTTGTCAGATATTTATCACTATCCCAGTATCAGAATTATTCTGCCACTTCAGCAAAGGTGAATCTATTACCAAGACATTCTCATTTCTATTGACTGTAAATCTATGTTGGAAATCAAAGTAAATTTTTTTTACAAATCTCTCAAATTCATCTCAACATGAGGCAAATTTCCTCTTGCCAGAACAACTCAAAAACAATGATTCCATCTTCTATTGGAATGGCAGGTGGAAAGAGGTGTCATATGACATGGCAAATGGATATGAACAGGTAGGAGAGATATTTTTCTGGGAGAAAAGAGGTTCACAAAACAAAGGAATGTCTATAGAGAGATTCTTACGGAAAGTTTTGTCAGTTATTTTATATCTGTACAAAGAGAGAAGGTCTCTTGGGATCTCTATCATGATGAGCCTGTTAATTCCACTTCAAGCAGTGCCTGCCAAGAACAGTCTCCCCTGAAACCGTTACTTATGATAAAATCAGGCAACAAGCATTGCTTAATGTATATTGCAGGTTTTAAAACTCACCCCATTTGCTGTAAAATAGAGAACAAAGCACATCACCATGGATATGCAATATGAACAATAATACTTATCTAGCAAAATCACATTCCAAAGACCTAAAATGGCTTTGAAAAAAGCTACCTTAGGAACTCAAATCCAACTTCTATTTTTCTGTGCAAGCAGATAATGAGCAGACAAGCATGAAAGACCTGCTTTCAAATAGTTAGCAGAATATGTCACTGGGCATATTCTGCTAAGAGAACAGAGCTCAATAAAGAGCCCCCTCCACCTTCTTTAGAGACATAAGAACCAAGTATGTCTCAAAGCTGCTACTCTTAAAATTAGCCACATTAGCATTCAGGCTGCTTTTTGCAACTAAAATAAAACAAAAACAACAACAAAAAACCCACAATTTTATAGACTGTTTCTCCCACAACAATAGTGCACTCAGCAGGTAAACTGTGAAAGATGACTACTTTGAAAAGTACCGAAACCACAGATAATTCCAAGACCTGTTGGAAAAAAAACTGGAAAGAACTGTTGGAAAAAAAAGCACTTGTGTTGGAAATAGTGATTTAGGCAAATGATTTTGAGAATCAGAAAATTGCTTACAATACCTAATTTATCTTATATTAGTTTTCTAATTCCTATATAAACTTCAATTGTTACCATCTTTTCCACAAATGCTTTCTTACTTTTTTAAGCAAGAGGTTTTACAGAAATAAGTTTGGAAACTCTTTCTGGTTTTCTAGACTGAATTGCATGGATACTTACTATTAGTTAGCTACTTTTTGATTATTTATTACAATTGTATTATATATTACTCTCACCTCTCTTCTGTGATTCTGTAAATCAGCTTCACACACAAACCTGTGATGGGTGCTTCTGGAATAGCTTGAGCCAATGCCTTTGTTGCCTTATTTGCAGCTGCCTATGCGTAAATTCCTGCTTGTAACAATCAGTACTCATTCACACTTCTGGAGAAGTTCAGGAATGTAACCTGGCAGAGAATCATTCTTTTGAACAGTAAGAACTGAGTGGCAATGCTCAGCTGTGCAGGGAACCGTGAGAGCCATTGACCTAAACTGCTTAAGAAATTACCCCAAATTTGAAAGAAACAAATGGATAGTAAATACAGATAAGACAAAATTCCGTTAGGGGAAAACATACTTTAATCACTGAGCAAACTATTGAAATCTTACATTTATTTCAACTACTTTTCTCTAAACGTAATATCTTAAGTTTTGCATGCAACACACTGAGAAATGGTTGCCTAAAGCTTCTGAATGAAATCCAGACTACAAAATCACAGAATTACAGAGCAGTCATCATATCTGGACAGAAAATCCAGCAGTCCTGACTGATATACCACCAATAATTGCTAGAACCTTCAACATCTCTACTGAGCATTACAAGCTGAGTACTGAAAAGAATTTAATATTCTCTGGTAAGCAAAATTACTCCAAGATTGGAGGGAAAAAAAAAAAAAAAAAAAAAAAAAAAAAAAAAAAAAAAAAAAAGGAAGTGGGAGTAGAAGGGGAAGAATAATTCAAAACAAAGCTGATGAACAGAAAAAAAAATCTGAAATACAGGATCTTAAGGGTTATCACCTAATGGGAAAAGGAATCAATTTTGCCTAAACAGTCTATGTTTTCCAGTTGGTCTTTGTGTGTTAGAGAAGACAATAAAGGCCATGGTGTATCACATAACCGTAAATATCAAATATTGAGGATCCAGAAAAGAAACTCTGAAATACAGGATGTGACACATGACTTTTAGTCAGTGCATAACTGTCGGAACAGTACTTCAGAAAGCAAAAGAAACACAATTTTTTTAGTCCCATTTAATGTTATACACATTATAATATTGTGTTTATCAGATAGCCTCTCTGAAAAGTCCTGTTAACAAAAGGAAAAGAAAAAAAGAATGGCATTTAATTTCAGACCATTCCAGATTGATCTCTAGTCCTTGCTCAGACATCTGGAATTCATCCAGAATAAAAATTGTATTTTAGAGAAAATGAACTAACACAGACTTTGAACAGTTTGTTATCCTAAAATTTAGCTGTTAGCTATAAATATTCCAAAATGTTAAAAACTGCTGCTCAAGGGCATTTTATGTGTTGGCTTAGCTTCGTGTTCATGATGAAGTCTTGACCTATTCTCCATTTGACAAAACCAAGCAAATGCTAAAGAGAATAGGAGAAGCAGCTGTCCTAATATGACATTTCTTTCAGGCTTACAACCAATTTTACTCCAAGAAGGACCAAATACAGCTGATACAGAAAGACCAGAGGGCGTTTTCACTTTGCCTACTATACTCCCTTGTGAGTCCAGAGAGACTACATATGCTTGGCAGTGCATGTGCTTAAAACTTTGTTGGATTAGGTCCCGTGTCCACAATTTTAGAGCTGTGAGAAAATTGCCAGGAAAAAAGCATAATTGAGTTTTGGCACAATGGACTGTGAAGACAAGAATGAAGAGGCTCCCCATCATACACAAGCCACCTTCCATGGCATAAAAATAAACTAGTACTTCTACCACTAGTTCATTAGGTAAGTCAACTCAGAATAACTTTTAAATTACACTTAGTGAGGCATAGCATACAATTTAAAATATTCTACTAGCATTCTGGGTTCTTTTCTCAATGCTCCTATTTAAAGGTTTGATTGTGCTTTAGCTACTGTGACAGCATAAGCTAACATAAGGTAGGGCAGTTGTTGTGGCTTCCCAATTCCCTTATTCCTTGATCATGCTCCTGCCACTATGAGGTGAATGATTCAGATAGCTGATCAAGTCAAAAACTAGAAGGCAATCATATTTTATACTTAATTTGACACAGCTATGACCTGCTGCCATAGGGATGTTCATGCTCTCCTCCCTGCATCACAATGCACATACCAACCTCTCCCAAAGCAGAAGTAGCAGTTTTGCAGCTGTGGACACAGTTACAGCTCACTGACCTCACAAGACAGTAACTATTCCTTCTGATGGTCTAACTATATGAAGAAAGATTAAGGTTAGAAAAAAAGCAGCTTGAACCACATTTTGAAATTTCAAACCATTCAGCTCCCTAAAGCTGCCTTACCACCTGGTCATTATAAATAGTGCTGGCACCAGTGAAAGGAGAAACACTTGGTGGCTGAGAGGATGAGACAACAAAGCCATGGCAACTTCCCCACTCTAGGCTGTAGCTCATTCAGATACAACCAGTCTAGTTTTGAGTTAGCTACCCCAGGTACTGCTGGAAGCCTAGCTCTTCAGAAGTTACCTTTTCAGGCAAGTTTTGCATCAGGCCTGAGGAATAGTAGCAGTGATTGCTTGTTTTTAATGCTGCTAGCCCTGCAGCCCAGAGGAAAGCGTGCACATGTTTTTAATCACGCTTTTCACAATTGAAAACTTTACCAAAGTATGACTACAGGGGAGAGAACTAATACCCATGTGATGTGGTATATTTAATGTATTTTCTACTGTGCTACTGTCTTTTATTCCCTTTTCTTACCTTGCTTCTTTTTCATCTTTCTCACCAGGAATTACAGCAGTTACCAAGTTCAAAGTGACAAATTCTTAGTATTCATAAACATGAAAAAAATGTAAGATTTGCTGGACTATACACAACAGAATAAAGCTAGGAAAGAACAAAATTTCCTTGATAAACAGACCCACAGGAGACCTCTGACTCTGTGTAACTGCATATAATTTTACTATTTCTTACTCCTAACTTTTCCATTTAGGGTTTTCTCGAATGTGATTGAGATCACATCAAAACCCAAGTTAGAACATTTTGCTAAGGCTATTTTCCAGAAAACAAACTTAGCTTCTAACTTCTAAAGTAGAATTCTCCAGGGTGCTAATACATAGCTGGGGTATTGCACAGCTCTATTACACAGACCATCACTCTGTCCATGACACTCAAGGTATTAGTTCTGAAGACACCTATGACATCTATGAGACAAAATACATTTAGAAAAAATAAATCAGATTCAATCCAATTATGAACATGAAGGCAAGGGCCTTCTACAGGGCAAGGGCGCTAAAGAAATTTTAAAGACAACTAAATAAAGAGTTAAGATTTTATTAAGTAGTATCTTATTTGCTAGAGACTAAGCAGTGAGCTGAAAAGCTATGTAGCCTATCACTGCCACAAAATTATTTACTCTATTTAGAAACTGAGCAAGCTAAGGAACTACAGGGTTTCCCTAGTGGTTTACCTTGTCCTGTGAGGCAATGTGGGCTGTAAAATAACATGGTATTAATGAAAGAAATGTGTCTTCATTAAGTGATATAATACATTTATTTTGGGGGTACCATGAAAGGAAGCAGACCTAGCTCTAACACCACTCTAAATATTATATCCTGTTCTGATTAACATTTACGAACATCTTTCTATTTTTCCCTTTAAAATAGAACCAACTTTAAAAACAAAATCTGTCCTAGGAAATACAAAGTATTTTTGCTTCCAGCCTATGTTTCCAAAGTCCTAAAACTACTCAGCTTTGTGCACTGGCCTACTGCTTAGTAACACATGGGTACAGACATACACTAACACAGGCTGGGAAGACACACTTGCTTCATACACTGCTTTGTGCAGCAGGAGTACATCTGGTTGTATGTTCCAGTAGTTATTACAAAATTTAGCACTTACCCTGTTTTTTATTCATTCCTACTTCAGCCTCACATCCTACTTTTGGAAATATTTTGGTAGGGTTAATACTAAATCAGAGAGGGTGACAACCAGCCACAGGAGGACATAATTATTCTAACAGGTGAAATATCTGAGAGGATACTCTGTGGAGTACAACAATATTAAATAACTCAGAATCAGAATGTGCTTAGCAGAGATGGCTGATAAATATTTGATGAGGCTGACAAAATAAGTGTTTACCTAAGTAACTTATAAGCACTGCATTGCTGGAACTGTTGATTTTAATAACAAGGGCTACTGCTCTGCTGTTGCTTGTCCTTTTTGTGGAAATCTTCCTAAGTGTAATATTGCTTGGTCCCAGGGCACTAAATAATTCCTTAACAAAGTCATCCAATCACCCTCATCAGTGTGGTGAACTTCAATCAGTTCTGGAAGCCTGACTTTTGAATTCTGCCATTAAAATTGATCTGTCCCTTGATCAGTAAACATCAGAAAACCTGCATTAACTACAGTCAAAGTATCAATAACACCTACGTGTAATTCTCCAGTGAAGTTAAAAATATGATAGATTCAAGTATTAGGTACAACAGAGTCACATGTGCTGCGTCTCACAACCACAGGCAGTGAGAACCAACTCAAGAACCAAGGAGTTCATGACAGTCCATCAGCTATGATGGTTGCAACAGCACACAGGAATGGGGCCCCAAGAGATACTGCTTTTAAAAGTAGAATGTCGATTAGGAATATGTTCACTCTGCAGAATTAAGTGGAGAATTTAAAAACTATGCAAGAGCTCTTAACACTACCGCATACAAATGTAAAATAAGAATTTTAGTGTCCATTTTAAGTAATCAGTTTCAGGAGCTACAGCCAGCATGACCAAAATATGTACTGCTCCAGCAGAACAAAGTGAGAAAAATTTTTATCTACAATAGACTACTGGGATTTGGGGTACAAGCCTCTTCTGAGATAGATCACACCAGCATCACAGTATCACCTACCTGTACAAGCATAGCAATCACATGGTCCCTACAGAAAAGTGAATGGTAGAACCTTGATGGTGCAGTAGCATTTTGACTAGTTCATTCTAATTAAGAGGAAAAAAACATCATTCTAACCCCAGAAATATTTCAGTACTATTCGCAGTACTATTTAACTAAGATGATGTGAACTAGCAATATACATCATTCATATTACCAATAATATCCATTCTTTGATAATTCAAGGCTCTAGCAAAGCTCCAAAGTGACTTATAATGGCACTGATAATTTCCACAAAATGACATGGAAAACATATTTGCAGTTCCAGTAACACTCTCCAACAAAGAGCATGTGGGAATGTGCTACCTCTTTTGAGGCGTGTCAGCAGTTCTTTAAATGAGAGTCACTGTTTCCATTCAATCCTTTATTTTTCAGGGGGTTGCAGAGTCAGCCCTCAGGGAGAGAGAAGTGATCTTAGCAGCTTCAGGTGCTTTCATGCAATCCTGTATCTCAAAACCAGCCCTTTTTTCTTTTTTCTAAAGAACGTTTAAGCCATTAGCTCATAATATGGATGGCTGCCTTCTGGAACGGTGAGGGGAGAAAGGGGCGCAAGACACTAAAATTACTTCTAAAAGAAGATATTTTGGAAAATAACCTCTAACACCTCCACAATGTCATTTTTTTTCCAGCAAACAGTTCCTAAAGATCTAGAGCTAATCTCCATTTGGTGGCCAATGTTGACAAGCTATAAAGTGAGTCTTGGCAGTTTGTACAACCTGGAAAAAAAGACCTGGAAAACCATTTTAAAGGCTCATCCTGGAATTAACAAATAACATAATACTCATCTGATATATCAAACAATTACAGAAATATTAATTTAGGGTTCTAAAAAATGGTAGTGAAACAGTTTTAGGATAGAAGTAACCCTTATTAAGTGTAATCTGACTTTTACATAAAACATAAGTTATACAATTCCAAGTTTCTGCATCAGAAAAACTCCTCCTTGGAGTGCTCCGTGAGTGTTTGGGATTTCTTGAAATTTGCAATACTGGTTTTCAGCAGTAGGGGAGATCTTACACTGGAGTGCTTGGCTCTGTTTTGTGCTATTGAATGCCTCCGATTTAATTACCTCTTTTATACAAAGATGGATGGCAGAAACCAAAAGTGTCTATCTGCCAACTGTGTTGTCCGGGCTATGAAAATCAGAGCAAGATTCAATATGACTGGCAGCATCTAAATTCTTCTTGGCTTGGAATGTTGAGCAGGCATTCAAATACTATATTGATGAGTTTCCCTGTCCTTTTGTTCTCTCTCTCTCATTTTGTTGTTGTTGTTTTATTTTTTTTAATAATAACACCTCATCAGAAACCAGAACAGCATGAAATGTTTATGGTTCTCAAAAACTGACATTAGCACACAGGAACTATTAACATCTAACACAAATAAACAGAAAGAATCAACAGCAGAATGTAAATTTCATAAATACTATTCTATAAGGTCAAGAAAGTAATACAGATATCTGTGTACTATCTCACAGACCAACAAAGATCTGACAAAAGAAGTGAAGCCAGGAATAATGCACTAATCCAAAGAATGTATGAAATTCAAAGCTATCCATGTTCTGAACAAAAGCTATGATTTCCCAGTTAAACAAAAAACTAGGTACAAAAATCTGTGTTGCAGAACTGGAGAGTCAGTAATGCATTAGGAGGCTGAACATGTGTTGAGAAACGAGTTTTACAAAACCCATGTAAATCAGTAAAAAGATTACATCCCAGCTAAAGAAAACAGTAGCCAGCAGTTCAAATCCATGAGAAAAAATACAAAGTGTTGGGCATATTTGTCGCATGCACATTGAATGGCAACACTTGATGCAGTGGAGGAAATAACTGGTGTGAGGAAACAAAAGCAACACAAGAAGTCTTATAAACACTCTTAAGGAAAATGCAGTATTAGTCTGCACCACACAGATGAAAAGTAAGCAGCAGCAAATAACAGAGAAACAGTTCCTTTCCTGCCCATCTTTACTTGCAGAAGAGAAGTGCGTAAATGAATCCTAGTGAAAGACAATCATCTACTTCTCTTAAGATCATAGTTATGCAAGAAAACAGCCAAGAAATATGAAAACCAACATTTAGTCACAAAAAAAAGCTTTTAAACTTCTCTTTACTTCTTTTTATTCCTTCCACTGTGCTACACTCCTCCTTTATTGCCTACCAAACCTAATCATAATTCCTAAAAATGTGTTTAAATTTGATTTTTGGGTTTGTTTCATATTTAACATGCCCTCTCTTCTCCACCTATCTTTTGTGTGTTCCTTACCTTTCATTGTCCATCAGGATTTCTCATGTTCAGATCTTGTTAAAAATGAGGAAAGGCTTTTTGATAGATTCCAGAAACCTTTAGATATGGCCATGAATATGTTATGCCTTTATCGCTCTTTGCTGCTCCCTAACTGCAGCAAGAGCAATCTTTTCCTAATAATTTTAAGAGTGCTTTTGAATTCTCCCTTTATTAAAAAACAAAACAAAGTACTTTACACAAACAATTCTTTCTATTGAAGCCATCACAGTTGAAGGAAAAAGGTCAGGCTCTCTATACCATGACTTGATCATCTCCTACCTCTTTTCTATGATGTCACAGCAAATTCTGAGACAACCCATGAAGCAGAGTGTATAAGGTAGTCCTCAGTTCTTAGTTACATTGACAGCCATAAAACAAAACAGAATTAATCAGAGACTTTTTTTAACCTCTGAATGAAAACATTTTGTAAAACACTATACCAGCTGTTGGTATAGGACAAACACAGAGACTGAGCTCTTTACTCACTGCAATTGGCAATACACATTATAATCTAGTACAATCTGCAAATAATAGAACATATATAAGACTTGCTGTGTTCTCATGTGCTATATTACATTTCAGAGGAGATGTATATACAAGCTCCTGCTAAAAGAGAAACTGCACTTCATTTGGTATTGACTTAATGAAGGAATTCTCACATTAATCTCTTAAGCTGTACTGCTCTTTAGAAAAACAGACTCTGTGGAAAAGAAAACCTCCATAAATCTCTTCAACTCTCCCAGAAAAATAGGCTTTTTGTAGCCCAGTGATTTTCTTTGCACCTTTTCTTGTGGAAACAATTAGCTTAGCAATTTTAAAGTATTAGGTGGGCCCAGCTGCAGGCTCCTGGTATCTTTCCTACTGCATAGCAATGTCCATACAGAAAGAAACAAGGATCTAGTCTCATAATACCACAATACATCAGTGGGAAATACCTAAGTGAGCAACTAATGAGGTTAGGTCTGAAGGAACTTTCACTTACCTGAGGCCATGAGAAGTTTCCGCATTTTTGACAGATTTGTTTCTAATTCAGGATTCTTTGCTAGCCAATGACCAAACATTGTGTTGCAACTCACTTGTCAAAATGCTTCAAACTGTACTCAAACTGTCAGCATCACAATTACCCCTTCAGATGAGCCCTGTTAATTTGGCTTCCAATGATTTTTAAAAAATAAGTCTCTTGTTCTCTACTCTTGCCACAAGTGTAGTAACCAAACTTAAGACAGAAGTTCAGGTTCAAGACTGTACCCTCCCCAGACAGTATCAACATTTCTTCAAAATTATCTTTAACTTAACTTAAACAGTTCCCTTTTATTTAATCTCATGTACAATGCACTTGGTATTACAATTGATTTCTGTCCTATTATATTGTCTAACCTGGAAAAGTGAATTGCTTTGTACACTGCAAATACTTCTGCTGTAATTGGCAAAAACATCAGTATCCAAATGATTACTAGTGCAGCAAATTATGATAATTGCAATAACAGTACTAAGGCCATCTGTACCTTACTCATGCACGTTGAAAATGTAGGGCAGCTAGTTATTAGTCCAATAGATAAACAATATATGTCTGAGAGAAAATAAAAATCTTTCACAGACCTGCTTTAGAGTTGTTACAGCAAATTTAGTCACCCTTCAAAACAAATTCCAGGATATGCCTTTCCTTATATGTGTAGGCAATAAATAATATTAAGATATTAAGAACAGTACAGCACAAAAATAAGAACACTCAGTGGAGAGCTGACAGCAATTTCTTTCTGAAAGCTCTTTATTATATTAGTCTTTGTACAAAGCCAAGGGTTCTAAAATCAAATACATGAAGTACTATCACAAAATTTTATCTTATATTACATCACTTTTTGATGAGCTACTTAGCAGATGTAGTTTGAAGTCTCTCACAGTTGTGTATTCATAAGAAAAATTAAGCACATAGATAAATTTAAATGTGTCGCTAGACCCTTTAATGGAAAATAATCAATCAATTCAATCTTGTTTATTAAAAAGTTAGTGCAACTAAACATCTTTGTGGGCTGGAACCATGGGATAGTTCCTAAAATTGTCTAGGCTATCAAAAACAGCAATCTTTGACTAGAAGGGTGAAGTTGAAAGTTACTCTTAAATGGCACCTTCAACATTTACATGAACATTTCCATTCAATGCTGAAGAAAAAGTAACAAAATAAATAAAGTACACTAAAGACATGCAGCTGTACAATGTCTGGGTGCAACTTTGGAGGGTGTTTGGAAAATATGACTCAGAATGTCTTGATTTACTGGACTTCATAGCTCAGCCTCACAGTCATTAAGTATAGCTGCCTGTCTATTTAATCAAAAATAATATGCCCGATTCAAACTAAAGACAGTTTAAAATCTATTTCAATCATAAATATAAATGCTGACACAGGTTTGGTCTTAGATGCTTTGAATATTAAACTATGGAAGTTTATTTACTTTACTAAATATAATCATAGAAGATGAGAACTTCGAAATTTAATCTTTAAGTCATGTAAATATTTGCATGACAGCAACACACAAAGAATTGAATTAAAACAGTGGAAGCACAGTAGCAAATCCAAATGCTAAATCTTTTGTCTTATGAATAGCTTCTTTAAAATATTTGTGTTTAAACAATAAATGTAAATACTGAGCCATACTGCTCTCTCAGGAAAAGACAGTTTTTATGAATTATCATGGCAAAGTCAGGCAAATATTTCCCTTAAATATTAAAGATTTTTTTCTTGTTGTTTAGATAGATCATTTACAGAACAGGTTTAAGGGATCTTAGATGAAAAAATTCTGCCGGAAAATCAAGTCTTACAAGTTATGAAAATTCCAATACCTTCATATCATCACACTTGACAAATCTGACTTCAGGTGCTGTAAAAATCCTGAACAAGTAAGGAAATTACAAAGTATTCAGCACAATTGTTTCACACACACAAAAAACACCCCACACCCAAAACAAAACCAACCAAAAAAAAACAAGATACATTTTTCAATCCAAACATTCTTTTATTCATACTATCTGTTCATCTGCTTTCCCATCAATTTAGTGAAGCTAGTCATGATTTATCAGCATAAAACTCTTTACTCATAAAAAAACTACCAGACCCTTTCGGTGTAAAATATTCAGTAGGAATATTGGTTGGAAAAGAAGGTCTCGGGAAATTCTCTTTCATGGTAAGTAGCACACTAAACAGAGCATTCAAGGAGTTCAAAATACTTACTTTAAGGGCTATATCCTGATAAATGCATATGTTGTTATTACTTCCTAAAGATCACCAGCAGCACATTTTAATTGTTCTTTTAAGATTCTTTCCCCTATTTCTTAGAGATTTCTCTAAAAAGCCTGCAGGTGCAAGAACTTCTGTATACCTCTTTGTGACAAACCATATTTTCACTTCATTCCATCAGAAATATTCTAGCACAAGTGGGAGGTTGAGAAGTGGAGCTCTGCAAATCTCTGGTAATTTTTACCTTCCAGAACACATGAAAACTTCTCCATAAAATCAAACCACTCAAACAGATGCAACTCTAGTTAGAAATCCATAACTTGTAAAGAAGAAAAGACAGCAGGAAGAGTACTCCAAAAGAGAAAGGAACTCCACAAGACCTACACAGAGTCTACAATCACTACATTTGTACTTGTGCTTGCAGTAGAGGTCTGCATTGGTATTGCAGCTGTGAACTCATGGAATAACTAAAGACATAACAAGCAAACTTCAAATTACATTCAAAGTCTCCACTAGGCTTGTGCAGTCTATATGCAGAGTATGTATGCAATATATGCTCTGTCCACTTTCTTACCAAACCAGCAAGAACAAAATTAGCAGGGATTTATCACATTAACCTTATTCCTCCCAATGCAAAGCATACTGACTCCATGTCTTGAGGTGGTAAGAAATGGAAGAAATTCTTGAGGTGGTAAGAAATTATTTTCCATTCACTGGGACAGAGAATGTCCAAGGAAGTATTTTGTACCTTCTCAAAGCAAAAGTCATCTAAAAGAATCTGCAACTGCAATACCATTAGCTTCCAAATATCATGAATGCGATCCCACTCTCTACTATGAAATCACAACATACTTGGATTAGAAAAAAAATAAATAAGAAAAACAACCCAGTGAGAACTATTTCCGTTCAGAAATAAAACATAATAAAACCCGTAATTCCCCTTCCAAAGAGACTCCATGATTGTGCTAAAACCATTCATTCTGGTCTTGCACAGACTTGTAGATGACTAGTAGATGTCATTTTCTGTTCTCCCAAGTAACTACTCCAAGTAAAGCCAAAAGGCTCACTCACATGCTTCGCCGCTGCCTGAAAAGCCTCAGTATAATACTTCGCATGAGATAATTTGAAAGTCTGTGGCAGGATGATACCCTACATCACACTTTCTCACAGAACAGTTTTCCAGGTCTCAGTTCCTCATTTCTTTGCATAGCTCATAGAACACATTATCATATAATCACAGAACATCCTGAGTTGGAAGTGACCCACTAGGGTCATCAAACAACCAACTCACAACTTATAATGAGAATCTATCTTGAACTCCATTAGGAAACAAAGGAAGATACATCAAGAAAAAATACTTTTAGTCTACTTTGTCCTTTTTTTCTCTTTTATTTACTACACATAGTTAAATTAAATGCAAACTCAAATAAAAATATACCTAAGACACAGGAAGTACTCTTTGAAGCCTCTTTGTAATCACCATGGTCTCGCTGCAGTCTATGGTGCCTGAGCAAGAACTCCGTCCAAAAATATCATGTACAGAAAAACATTGAAAGGCTGTGATTTCATGCCTACTGTTACCTTCAGTTTTAAGTAGCTCCCTTGGCTCTTACACTCATAGCAATTAGAATTTCCAGACAGCTCAGTGGCAGATATTCTAGGTGTTCTCTATATTGCAGCACTAACTGGCAGATGGCAGTCAATTCTTACCATGAATGAATTAAACTCACTTGTATAACACATGGCTGTAAACCTAAAGACTTTTTAAAAGCTTTCAAAGTTTTCATTCTGCCTTTTATAGTTACAAAGCAACAACAGCCAGCTATGTGACGTAAGTCTCAATTTTTATCATAGGCTAAGCCTTACACTAGGATATGCAGGTCCCTATGTTGTTGTTTCTGGATCTCATGAATACATTTCTACACTTTTCCACTCATGCTAGTTTTTTCAGTAATAAAGTTATTTAAATATAGAAGAACACTATCTACTGAAGAACAAATATGTGCTTGATCAGAAGACTGGAGCATCAGACAAAGAGAAATAACCTGCCATATGTTTGTGATTTATTAGTCTAGTTGCCTGAAGTTGGAATTTTATCAGGATTGTATGCTACATCAGAGACATGATATACTTTTCCATTACCAAGAGGTTACTTAATATATCTAGACAGCAAAGGTTAAACTATATTTATGTCAGCTTTGACAGGCTCTCTTCTTCTAATGACCTGAAGTCCATGAGGATCACAGGTAATTAGTACTCTAGAAAAGTCAGAGCTTTAGGCCTTCAGGGGATTTTTCAGGTTGTTTCTGTAAGCAGGTACTAGTTTTTAAGTTAGACTGCTACATTTTTATACACTGCTGCATTAGATATCCTTCTTTCTTGCCCACTGTTAAAAATCTGCTAATGTAAATTCTGCTATTAAAATTAACTATCTATCCCAACTCCCTGCCTGTCTGTGCTACAGTTAGCTGGGCAAACAAGCAGCTGAATGCTTTTTAAACACACAATTAACTGGGTTTTGCAGATGTATAAGGACTGTCTATTTTTGACTGTTGTTGGTTGCAACCTCTAAGTTGTTTTTCTTAACTTTAACACTCATCCATAACGAACACTTCCGATTTAGAAGCAACATTCAAATACACTTTATAATAAATATTATAGGACAAAATCATGCAAGGAGAGGGGAAAAGAAGTGTGAAGGTACAACTTAGTAAGCAAAATGTGAAATTGCTATAATCAAACCCTGAAAATTTACCAGACACTTTATTAAACTGCAAGGCAGTACTTTACAGTGCTGCTTTTAAAATATGTTAACACTATATCACAGTTCCCGGCAGCATGAAGTCTTTCCAGAAAATGTGTCATCACTGTATGCAGCATACTTTATAGCCAGTACAATTTCATTTTATTATATCCAATAATATTTTTCTGAAATTCTAGGAAGTCTCCCCACAAAAGATAAGTAATGACCATATTTTAATCAGCTGGCACAAAGTGTAACCACCATACCACAGGAGGGAAAAAAAAAAAGACCTGTGAGAATCTCATTCACATATTACGTAGCAGAAAACTTTTCAACTGAAGTTATTCAAGTGAAGTTATTTAATTCCAAGACTGATCATTACAGTTGAGCCACTCTTGACAGAAGAAGCTGAATAAGCTCAGAATCCTACACATTTTACTATTGTAGCAAGAGAAGCTAGAAATTATGCCAACAAAGGCTGAAATATATGCCACTTGTTTCATATGTCCACAAGCATTCTGAAAAGATGAGCAGTACACCTCTAAGTGAAATAACATAACTTTCCTTTTCTTACCAGGCTTGGATTTCTGCTTTGTGGTCTGCCCGTGACTGGCAAACATCGCTGTGGAGCCTGGTATAACAGTCCTTTCCTCTAAATCAGACTCTGGGATTGTAGCACAGCCACCTAGTTGAAAATGGAAGACACTTAATGGGGTGTTTATGCAACAAAACAAATTCACTGGTGAATTTGAGAAATATATAATTGAGTAATTGAGAAAAAGAGGTGATAAATTAGCTGACAGGAACACAAAACTAAAAGAGTCCTTACTTTCACTTCAAGGAAACATTTGCTAAAGAAATGTATTACCATTGTTTAGAAGGCTGATAATGCTTTAATGACTTCTCTCTACTACTTATGTCATCTTGAAAAAAGTTGGAATGAATTTAGACCAGAAAATGTGCAAAACTGGTTCCACATAAAACATGGAAAATAAGGTGATTTGTGTTAAAGATCAGATTACTGGGAGCTATTTTTGTAATAAAGCAATTAAGTGTGAATGAAATAACTTTACAAAATCACCAAACATTAGGAAGATTGTTAGCTTGCCACAAAGAATGACATGCTGATTTTTTTTTGGATGGGCTATTAAATACAGTATTTTTATTAAAGATATGGAAAAACAGGGACACTTTCAGTGTCCAATAACATGCCTTATTCAAGTGATTATAGGTTGCGTGGTATAACATCATCTTTGTATGTTTCAACATTGCTTTACATTATATTTTAATCATTATGTTCATTAGACAACACAAATACTTACAGCTTTTCCTTCAAATATGTTTAAATGCCTACGTTTAAAATTTGAAGAGAGGTATAATCTGGTAGTAGTACTAGTAGTACCAGCTGTAGTGGCTTGCAGTGAAATAGGTTGATGTACATTTATTTCGGAGCAGCTGTGGTCAGGACACTGAATGTGTCACTATTCCACAGCAAAAAGATGGCCTCACAGTAAGTGCCTTGCCAACAATACAACAGTACACAGCTGAGCTGCATCTTTTTCTCACAGCCCTCCCAGGAACACAACTAGCAAGCAAACAAAGACATGTACTCATCTATTGTGCTCTGAAAGCACATGTTTATAAGCAGCACACCAACTCCCAATGGTGTGCACAGACTTTTTACCGCCATGTAAGAGTTCTTCTATTTTGAAAAGACATGTTCTACTCCAGGCCCCATAAAAAGTGCATCAAATTTGCAGCAACTCAGGCTATCCTCCCTTTACTAAACTAAATGAGTAAAACAATTAAAAATAAGGTTACATTCCTCAATAGAAGGTTGCATTTTCCTGAAATGCATTTTCCTGCATGGCAGTTTCAGACACACCGGCAAACCAATGCACCATGTCTTGCAGAAATGTAAGGATAAAGCATAGCAGCTCCAGTGAACCCTTTGAAAACACCCAATCCTACCAGATGAAGAACTAATACAGCATCTTTTGCTCCTAAGCAAGAGTAAAGACACAAGCTGCTTTATCCAAATACACCCTGAGAGAAAGTATAAGGAGCATCACGGAATTTGTTTGATGTATAGCAAGTAAATTTTGTCAGTAATGAAGGTTAGGAGTAAATGTGTCAGTGTGCAGACTTGCAACCCATGACAGCTTCAAATCTTTAGGAAACCTGCTATGAAAATGGAAGAGAAATTGGAAATTAGAAAAACCTCTTCATGTTAAAATACTGTAAGAGTGGGGTCATGTCTGACATTGCATTCAATATAAACGTACCAACAGCCTAAATAAAAATAAATACCTGTAAACCAATACTTCTGTTGCCATCTGAAAATTGTGATTAAAATGTAAACTATGAGATTTGAGAAAGTGGAAATCAGTGCTTTAAAAATCAACTCGGATTTTTTTCATTCTCATTGTTCAGATAAAATCTGCACTCTTAAACATCAGTCCGTAAATACAGCATACAAAATTAAGGTTTCTCGCTCCAAAGAACTATTAAGAATGGCATAATACATTTTAATATTATAACATTTTGTAACAGCATGAGCGTAATCTCACCAAGTCAATTAGTATCTATTGAATTTCTACATGGAAATAGAGAACTTTTCTAACATTGATTCGAAAACCAGAAATTCAGTAACTTACACAGCCTTGAGGACTGATGGCCTTTGGTGTCAAAATATTTCATTAGTTTTCAATGCTGACAGTAACAGCATAAGAGCTGGAAAAGATCTATTTGGCCTTAGCTATAACACACTACTTGTTAAAAGGAAGCAGGAAGCAAAATTAACATCTTCCATAAATTTATTTTACTAAGAATACTAATGACTGAAATGTTACCAGTGACATAGTATTTTACATAAAAAGAAAATTTAGACAGAACACACAGAGCAGTATTACCAGCACCAATATTAAGAGTAGTAATTACATGTTACTTCTGCAAGGACGCCAGTAACTGTTTCCTATGAATTCTTTTTTTAAATACTATTGTTACATAAAGGCATTCCATGTGCTAAAAGCATTGTTCTCAGTGCTGCAGGATTTCACTAGGATTTTTTGTGACAATTATTCAAATAAGTGACCAGATAAGAAATATAATAGTTATACTTTTACCCTTTTTTGAGACAATGAGGCTTACAAAATCATTTCTACCTTGCTCTTCTAATACCAGTACTACCTTCTAAATGAAGGAGCTACTCAAATTTGCTAAACATGCCCCTTAACTTGTTCAGATGCATAGGGCTGGGTAGCATGACTGGACCCTCATCTACACATGGCCTGCCTCAACATAAGTGGTACCCATTTCTTCCAATGAAACTAACAGGAAATTCCATTTTCTTGCTTCAATCGGCACAGATAACACATCCTCAAAACATGCTATGATTTCCCACAGGAAGGAAGGTGTGGTGACCACACTAAGACCATTGTCACTCTGAAAGAAGGGAAACATTCAAAACAAATTTCAAACTTTCACTAGACTGAAAAAGAAACTGGATAAGGCACAAATACACACTATTGAATATAATATTTAAACCATGGTAGACCAGGATTTTTTGATTCAAAAACATAAAAACATTTTACAACTCAGAAGGACAGCTATATGGGGAAAAACAAAAAACAAACAAAAACCACAAACAGCACAACAAACAAAAAAACAACCACAACAAAAAAGACCCAGCACCTTTTCTACTAGGACTACAAGCTTTTCAGTTCATACTTCAAAAGTTCTACTCACGGTCTACATTCTGACTTTTCTGGTCAGCATTTTTTAAGTCAAAAGAACTCTTTGAATATTTTTGTATCTCTAAATACATTTCAGTAAGTTTTCACTGAATGTCTGTTTTAGCAAGCATTTTCAAGTTTTATGCATATTGAATCCTAAAAGAAATCACAGCAACAAAATAATTCACATTCATTCACAATTAACTGAATGGTACAGATCTGAAAAGTGAAGTATTTAAAGAAAAGAGGGGGAAAGAGGAGGAATAGTAGTACATAAATCTACACACTGGAAATTATCCAAACTGAGAAGTCCTCCAGATGTCAATCTGTAAACAGAGCTTCATAAAATGAATTTCCCCATTAATTGTTGGCAGGAATAACATCTAGAATATGTTATTACATCTGACCCACTCTTTCCCCCTTTTCAGTGTAGCTAAATTCTTGTCTGGCATCACAGATCTTTTATCAGTTGTGATAAATCCAAGAAAGCAAGCTTTTGTCAACAAAACTGCTTGATAGGGTACAGCATGCATAAAATTACACTCAAGCTAATTGTGAACTTTGTTCACCATAGGAAATGAGACTCTCTTGCTTATTTTCACTACATCTGTTTTTGTAACACTTTTGGTTCTTAAGTTGGAAAAAGATACCCACACCCAAAGGAAACATAAACATATAACACATATTGAACAAAAATCAAGTACAGACAGTTTTCCTACAGGTTCATATCACCATGTTTTTATGCATTTTAATATGGCTTTAAAAGTTGAAAAACAGGAAAACAAAAGTGGTATACATGAGAAAAAATGAAAAGGCACTTTGAGGTAGAGTATTTGAGTTTCCTTTTTCTTGTCCACTCAATCACAACCTAAACTATGCATAAAGTTTCCATTTTCCTCTGAAATTAACTCTTACAAGAGTCCACAGAAAGAAGAAAAAACAGCTTCCTGAGCAGTCTTTGGCAGCAAGATAGTCAAAATGTGAGCAGGAAGCTCTGTAAATAGCAGGGTTTGCATCCATATGTATACCATTATAAAATGGAGATAATCTAAATAGTAAAATTATTTCATAGAGATTCCAAAAAGCTATACCCAACACCATGTTCATTTGTGTCTTCTATTCTGTTGAAAATTTTAGGAAAGTGTACTCCAAAAATGCAGTCTAATGCTTTAGAAGTTATTCTCTCTAAAAGAATTTATCATTTATCTTTTATTGTGCTGATTCTGCTAGCTACATTTATTCAAGTCCTGTAAATTTTATTACGATCTGCCTATCAGAAAGTAACCTGCCTGCTGAAATAAACATTGCACGCAGGTTGTGAAGATATGTAATGCTATTGCTGCTTTTTAAGTGGAAGATAAAACAACACAATCTCTAGAAGAAAACAATATATATTTGAGTGTATAATGAGATATGGAACATTTATTCACATACCAGCCCTGGACTAGAGGCTATCATTTGAATAGACACATTCCAGGAATGCAAACAGATTTCCACTGCAGAGTTTGAGAAGAAAGGCTGAGAAGAATTATGAGGAAGGGAAAAAGTAAGGGAGAGAAATAGGGAGGGAGAAAGAGGGGGTGGGGGAACTAAGACAGAAAGGAAGGCAGGCGGAGGGAGGAGGGAAGGCAGTGAAAAAGCTGTGTTTCTTTGTTTTTCCTCCTAAATGGATGTCTGGTGACAAACACTGTTACAATTCACCACAGCAAACAGTCCAGGTTTAGTTTGGATATTCACTTGCAGAATGTAGAGTCACTACATAATCAGTTATAGATTTCAGAACATATCACTTCAGTTTAACAATGGCTACAATCCTGCAGTCACACAATTCTTTTGTCTTCTGTCTGCTTTGAACAACCAAATTCAACAAAATGATGGAAAATACTTCTGTATTACATTCCAGTAAAATAATAAATTAGGGGAAAAATTATACCAACAGAATATGTAATCCAAGGTCATAGAAAATCACCAAAACATATTTTCAAGGGAAGCACACAGAGACATACTAGACTGTCATTCTGATTTTGAAATGCTTCTTAACAAAACTTCCAGTTCTTAAATTCCATAGCTTTTTTTTTTCCTATAATGAGTTGTCACTATTTGCACGAAGAGCTATACAAAGACAATTCACAATTGTGTGGCTTCTGTTTGAGCTTGTAGCCCATTCAAATATTTTGAATAAGCCTGAGTTCATAAAACCTTGACTTACAAAGTTCAGGGTACTTTGGCAGCAGAAGTTCTCTATGGGAGCAACTGTGGTGTTTAATCTGTCAAACAGTCTTGGCCATTCTTCCAGGATGAGGTTCAGTGCATGTGGTATGCAAGTCATACGAATGGCATTGGGAAACACATTGCTAAGAGCAGATCCAACAGCTGTTTTCATTAAAGACACATTATTGGACATTCGGCCAAGAACACAAGATCAACATTCAGTAGTACCCTTACTAACTCAGGACTGAGAATGCAGGAACAGTGAACTGTATAAATGCCACCCAATATCTACCAGAGGCACTTTGTTACACCCTGCGAACAAAGAACGAATGATGACAGCCACGCTTTGGCCACAGAAGCACACTGTTCCATCACACCACCTATTCACCTGATGAGCACAGACTGGCTGAAAATCATGCTCTGTCTTCTGTGTTGGGAGAAGCAACTTACTGAATTTTGTAGTGCTTGGAGGATTTCCATCTGCTTTTGCATAAAAGAAAAGAAAAATCAGCTTACAAAGGAATTTTTCAAGGCAAATATCAACTCTTGACAAATATAACCACAAAAATCACTATTTATATTTGTGCTGCCTCACAAAACACCTGGTGGTTTTTATTGACTGTGTCTCACATCCTCTTCCCCATATTCAGTGTATCATTAAGGATAACTTTTGTTTATCATAACTTAACATGGTTTTCTTTCAAAATGCTTAAATACAGCAATAGCAGAAGTTACAGAATATACTGTCATCAATCTATCCTCAGGACAACATTCTCCATTCAGGAACAAACTAATTTCATGTTACTCTTTTGCTGAGCAAGAAGAATATGCAAGGCTTTTGTTTTGGTTTATACAGATAAACTGATTTTGTGTGTATAAACATATATAAATATGTATTTGGATATATGCATATACGAAATACATAAAGAACTTCATACAAAATATATATATTTTTAGTAAGAATTTTTTTTAATCTGTAGTGCTGCATTGTATTGTTTTGGTAATATGCAGTTGTAAGGAGGCTACTAGACCTTTAGACTTTTATACGAATTTACATCAAAAACTTCAATAGGTAATGCTCCCTTTGATAAACACTTTCCTGATTATTTTTCCTAAAAGCATATTTCAATGAATTTGCAATGTCAGTTCTGGTTTCTATCTGCCAATACAATAAAGAGCACCTCAAGGACAGTGTTTGGAGCAGCTGGGTTCTCTGAAGCACACTTGTCAAAAAAACTTTCACAATATTGTCTTTATGTAGTCTCTAACCTTTCTTCAGCATGCAGTGAAAGTAAACAGACTAAAACTGGCTTTTATAGTCTTGATAACAAACCCTCCTGGTATCTATCATCATAAAAAATTTAGAGAAATATTTTGCTCCTATTCACATTTAAAACACTTGTATCTTCTGGAGCATATACATGAAACTTTCTTCCAGCTGAAGACTCAATTATGAAGACACATATACAGATGCTATATACTTGGATATATGTGCATATACACACAAATTTTGGACTTACTAGGGAAGGAAGACCAAGTCCTCATTACCTGCACTCAGAAGCTGAAGAGCCACTGCAAATGTGGCTTGGTTTGCAGTGCTGTAAGCCATGAGTTACCAAAGTGTTCCATCACACAACCATAGTGCAAAGGCTGTCGAAGTGAGCTGTCTTTGACTGATTCAGGAGAACAAATAACTATTTATCTGCAGGGAGTTTACAGTACATTGGCCTAAGCAAAACACTCAACAACAGGAGGAAGGTAAAAAATTTAGGTTAGTGAAAATGGGATTTTTATCTTAGCTGTGAATAAGAAATAAAAGAATGCAATTGGCTGCATGAAGCCATGTTATGCTGGGGCTTTTGGATGTTTGAGACAGCCTTGACAGAACAGTAGTAAGGCAGAAACAGTTGATGAGGAACCTATGCCTAATCCAGATAAGAAAAGGAGTGAAATCAAAGAAAAAGCATTTGTGATGTATGCTAATGCACGGCTCTGAGCTAGAGAATACAGGAACAAAACATACTGACATCAGATGTAGTATCAGATAGGCTGTGGATAATAGAGGACAGTGGACTAGTAACTGGGATTAAAATGGAGGTACTGAAGAATGTACGTTGCTCAGAAAAACAAAATTAAATTGGTAGAGTAATACTTCCTAATACTATTGTGGTGGGCTACTCAAAGAGAAATATACAGAATTGGTTACTTTGGAAAACTACTATAAAGTAGTTTAGTACACAAAATGCCAAATTTTAGCAAAAAAACACAAATATCTTATTTCAATAGAGATTGCAATTGCTTTAATATTATGAGAGTGAGAAACGATGGTATTATGGAAATTAAAGAAGATACAAAACCCACAGAAATAATCACAGGTTGACAGAAGGAAAAGGTCCCAGTATGATGACTTGTAAAATTTTGAAATCCACCTGAAAATGTTTCATGTAAAGAACAAGAAAGGAGTAACACTGTTGAACAAGACACTGGTAAAACATCTGGACCACTGAGTTTAATTCCTCTTACCATGTTCATGACAGGTTAAATAAACCTGGAAAACTGAAGATTACTAAGATGATACAGGAATCACATACTTTATTGATACTTGAACAGATTACCAGTCTTGCTGAGCTAAGACCACTAAAAAGGGAACAGACTGATCTTTATCAGTAATGCAATTAGGTCAGAAACCCTTATTTTGCCTCTCCTGGCAAAATAGAAGACACTCTTAGAACAAGAAGGAACTGTTCACAAATAAATTTTTACTAGAAATTAGGTTTCTGACTACCAAGAGAACAAGGGTTTTGAATAATCCCTGAACAGAAACCATGGAGGTAAATAATTCTGTTTATGAATGAGACTAAATTACCTTATTCTTACACAGAAATAGAGTTCCTGAACAAGGGGTTTCTTTTCCTCCTTCCCTTCCATCCCCTCCAAATAGAAAATATAGGGAATGGAGGTCAAAACAGATACAGATTTATCTATTAGCATTCTGAAATTATCCAATTATCTGTTATCTAATTACGAATCGTTATCCAATTGCTAGAACTTAAACTACTATTTGCTATTCATTTATCTATCTAATGATGAAATAAACATGAATAAAAGCATCCTCTTTTAATGTTTTTGAAATAAACCAACATCTATCTGCTGGATTTATAAGACAAACTGCATATAGATCCTTGGGGCACTAAGAGTTTAGGAAATCAAAGCATTCATAAGGAAAAAAGAGAATTCTCTTTTGTTATACCACTGAGGTTCCCTTCCACAATTGAAAAGCAACCTCTGCTGAAAAGTTATGCTTCTCGGTAAATTATATCAAAGCATTGTTTTCATGTATTGGAAATTTCTACTTTCTCAGTTGTACCTAAATATTAGATTTTTCCATAGTATGTAGAACATGTAAATAACATTGTATTTGCTTAGTCATTAAATATGTTGTTTTAACATAATTATCAACTATGACTCTTATTCATTGCACTGGGAGCTAAGAATCAATCCAATTATACTAATCCATCTTTGCTCCAATACTGCAAAAAGAAACATAAATTTCTTATATCTACTTTATTTTCACTAGCATTTAATACTTCATTCACTATATACTCCACTGACCAAATAAATCCAAGTATTATCTTACATTAGCTCAACCTTCTACATCATTAAAATCTCTGGGATTGACTTTAAGAAGAATCAAGAAAAGGCAACTTTGGCTCCACTAAGTATCATAATACCATTTAATTACTTTAGTTTATTTGGAGGAAATGAGCACAAAACTGTACATAACAGTTTAAAATTACATCTTATCCTATAGAAAGAACTTTTTCCTTTGTTTACAGAACTTCCTATTCAGAAAATTTTACTCTACACACTGCATAGAATTTTATTCTTCCACTAGTACCACACCTCTGTCTGTGTAAATCATGCAATTTTACTAAAGTCACTACCATTCAAATGTTACGAAAATGATACAACTCAGGGATAAACAACTTTGCATATATAAACATTTTGTATCATATCTCCTGCAAGCATTTTAAGAAGTAGCCAAGAGATTTATGCGCTTCACATGGCAAACCTTAAATAGAATCAACTATACAAAATTGCAAAGTATCTTTTGATCTGGTATCTGAAGATGTGAAAAATCATGCTTCCAAAAATCTCTAAAAACTGGGAAGAATCCTGGCACTGAACTTTTTAGAGATGGGGAAGAGATTCAGTTTGACTGATGTCATAAAATGAATTCCATCCATTAGAAGATAATGAATAGTTAGGGAGAACTCTTTTCAAATTCAAAGGGAGGTTTTTTTGGTTTTTTTCTGGTTTTTTTTTTTTTAAATTTGTGTGGTTTTGGTGTTTTGTTGTTTTGTTTTGGGGTGGGTTTTTTTGGTGGGTTTTTTGTGGGGTTGTTTGTGGTTTTTTTGTGGTTGGGTTTTTTTTTTGCTTGGTTGGGTTTTTTTGTCAAAAGCAAGGTCTGCTTTTACAACAAAAATGCTATGTCTGAAACAAAGTGGCGTTTTATATGAGAAAGCAGAGGATTAACTGTTCTATTTTATTTAAAAGATGACATTGCTGCTACTGTCTAAGATAATAAATAAAGTGACAGAGCAAGTGATGCTCTCAGTCTGCTACTTCTATGCCTTATGCTTATTCAGTTCTCTAGTTTTTAAGGATCAGCTTGACCAGGACAAGGGCCTACTCATTATTAAAACACACTACATTCCTAAATGGGATTGGACACCCTGAAATCTGCTAAAGTACAAAGTGAATATTGTATGCAAAGAGGAGTCCTTGCTTCCCTTCCCCTCCAAATAACATTTTTCTTTGTACAACATCAGTACACACTAGAAAAAGTCTATTTCAACTTATACATAGATTTTGTAATGCTTATTTTAACTAAAACATAATTTAGAAATGTCTACCTCATCTTCAAGGAAAGTATACAAATCAAGATAAAGACTAAATTATGAAATATACTCTTCCAAATACAACTAAAAGTACAAATAACACAAACACAAAACTGGAGAGATCTTACAGCTTGCTTTGCCCAATCACACACACACAAAAAAACCCAAAAAACAAACAAACAACAACAACAAAAAATTTAGAGATCCTGCCAGGAGCCTGGTCCAGGCCAGATTCTCCATGGGGTCCCAACCTCCTTTGAGCAGATCCACCTCCATGGGCTGCAGGTGGATAAGCTGCTCCACCATCTATTTTCATGGGCTGCAGGGGGACTGCCTGCTTCAGCATGGTGTTCGCCACAGGCTGCAGGGCAATCTCTGCTCCTGTACCCGGATTACCAACACTACCTCCCTTCTCCACTGACCTTGGAATCTGCAGAGCTGTTTTTCTCACACATTCTCACTCCTCTCTCCAACTGCAGTTTAACAGACTTTTTTCCCCCCCTTCTTAAATACACTGTCTCTGAGGTGCTGCCACCATCCCTGATAGGCTGGGTCTTGGCCAGTGATGGATCTGCCCTGGAGCTGGCTAGCAATGGCTCTGTTGGACATGGGGAAAACTTCTGGCAGCCTCTCAGAGAAGCCACCGCTGCAGCCCTCTGCTACCAAAATCCAACCAAGCAACAGTCAGTACATCCTCTTAAATAACTAGACCGAAAGGACATACTAATATCCCTTCTTCTACGCTATAAACACTACTTGGTCTGGAAAGTAAAATATTATTTGAAATTGGTTTTTATTGTTTAAAGCCATTCTCAAACAAAGCTAGGATTTTGCAAACATTGATACACTTTAACTTATATGGTGGACTCTACTGATTAAAGTAACACCATGCCTGCTGCTTCTCCTGTACTTCAGCAATGTAACTTTTCCTTTACTGGTTCTTTTTACAGTCCTTTCTTTATCTTGCCACTGCACTGACTTACTAGCTATACTTTCTCTACTTGTACATGACTCGAAAGAAACTAACTAGCCCAAACACCTGTATCCAAGTGACAAACCAAAGACCATGTAAAAACATGGCATCCAAAGATCATCACTGTAGCTTGTTGATTTCACACCCATGATGTATGATATCAACTTGTTTTGACAGTTCATTAACAGCAAGAGCAATCTCATAATGCCCACAATTGTGGAATATCTGAAGTTATTCTAAATATCTTAAGAGTCAAATTTACTACAAACACTACTATCAAATATTGTCCTCTTCAAGTCATTAGACAGAAGTATTCAATATGAAGAAAACAATTACATCATTTTGACTAAGAGGTTGAGGGTTTTTTGGACTTGATATCAACTTGTACTCCAACGGCACCAAAATTCCTCCAGACCTTGCTAAGATCTGAACTCCTTCATTAAAAACAGTAACTTGATGGGGGACAATATCTATAAATAAACACCCATCAAAAACCCCACAAACCACCACCACCAAAAAAAAAATCCCACTATGTAAACATCATGCTTCTTAATTTCCTTCCATGAAAAGTCTGTGTTCATGTAAAGAATTTGTCGTATAGCCAAGCTTACTGTGGCATTATGATTCTCTTCAAGTAAACTTCTCTCAAGATTACTGAAACACACTAGGTTGTCTTGGCTCCCCTCCATAAAATAAGCCTAATGACCTCAAAAAAGAGAATATACAAAGGCCAAGGATACATTTCATTGGTAAAAAAGCATTCTCTACCCCTTTACTTTAAATTTGGTCATGTCTACAACGTGAAGCAGAGCAATGGTAGCCTATCTTGAGAGTATAAGACTTCACACTGAAGATTCGGTGCCCCCTCTTAACATGCTTAAAATAGTTTTTAACTCTTTTCTTTCCTGAAACTTCAAGTTTTGATCATGATTCCATATTCAACAGTTCCCTACAGGACAATATACTTTCTTCCTCATTGAAAATTTATGAAATCAGATCAGTATCTAGAACGCAACAGATCCCTCAACATTCTGAGGGATCTTGAGTATATGACAACAAATTAGAGGTTTTCAAAGCCTTGAGAAAGAGTATTCTAATTACTGTTAACAGATGAACTCATTATTTACTTCATTTAAAAGATAAAGTGATTATATTATTGTTATGAAGCACTACATAATTTAAATTAAAACACTAGCTATACTTTGTTCATATATAGAAAAAAACATTTATTAGAAATGCTAAAAAAGAAACTCCATTGGCTAAATATAGATTTTTTTTCCCTTTCCAAATGACCCAGAACTAAAAGAGAAATTGGAAAAGACATTGTCTAGATAATGATTTACCTAAATAGAGTTACTGAAATCCAGCTCCAGTTTCCATTATGTAGCCAAACAGCCTGCAGGTATAATATCTTCAGCTGGCACCAGGCTTAATGCTTTTTTATTGATCTGCCCGTGGCTTAAGTGCACACATAGGACATGTTAAACAACTCTTGTTATCTATCACTGATTATGGAAATATATTACATCTTGCAGCAGCATCTGCACTTTCTCTAACATGCTACTTAAAGTAAACTGTCCATTTTAGCCTGTGAATTCTCTAACACTTGTGGGGCTTTTTGTGTACCAGCTAAATGGCTGAATTTGTTAAGTACCAATTACAAAAAAAAAGCCCTCTCTGTTACAGCCTATAAGTGATAACATATCATTAGATTATCTGTATTGGATTTACAACAAATGCAATGTATAACTACAACTGAAAGTAATAAGTACTTTCAGATTCCATTTTTTCTCTTCACCAATTGATCCTTAGCTTCCTCTTCTTTAATTATTCCAACAAATCTGTGGGATTCGCTCAAGTCAGTCTTTGCAGAGGGTTTGGGAGCGCTATTAGTACCGCATGCTGAGTGTTTCCTATTTGGTGCTCAGTAGGAATTAATAGAAAAAAATGAACACAATTTTCATGCTTTCTTTATACATTTGTCTTTGTACTTGTCACAAAGACGAGAGTATAGTGCTGCCATCAAAGTTACAAGGAAAAATGAGGCATCTGCAGTTGATGTTTTTTCTTCCCAGAACAAAATTCCGTAGTTTGTTTACCTTTCTACTAACATCAAATCTGAAGTAAGAAAAAAACCACCCTATGTACCTACCTTTTGTCCAAACACTGAAAAAAGACCCACCTGATGTGAATTCAGACTCTGAAGGTACTTTTGAAAGAAGTCTACTTCAGGATTTGCTTTTATGCATTCTGCTAAGTCAGGTTACCAACCACTACATGAATGTTAGTAGAACAGTAACATAGAGTTATCAAGTAAACAGGAGAAATCCTGACTAAATTAAGTCAATGGCAAAACTCCCAGTGACTTCAATGGGGCCAGGATTTCATCCCTATCTTGTTGATCAAAGCAATTATTTCACTGTTCAGAAGGACCAGACTGCTGCATCTGCCAAGAATTTCTTAAAGCAGCCTACCATGGTGAGTCATAATTGTATATACACCTCTATAACTATTCCTTTTTCCTTCTACTAAGGTAAATTCTTCAATTGACAAAAATATAACATCATAAACAGCATCCACAACAAAGATCTTTCCTTCATATTAGCAAATGTGCTAGACATAACAAAGCTCTCCTTAGCATAACCTTACCACAGGTCTGCAAATGAATTATCATAACACCTACTCCCAACCACTGATGGTCATGTCTGCTGAAGTGTCATGCCTGCATTAAATAAGAATGATTTGACCCAACAAATAAAGTGCTTTCTTGGTTTGGCAATGTTGTGTTACAAAAAAAGCTTCCTATTTTACAGTGAATCACAAAGTACACACTGGCAGGAATATCTTCTACATACCATGGATCCAAATTCAGAGTCGATTAGCTGTGAGTAGTATAACTCAACACCTCTTCTATTTCTTCACAGGGTTTACACTGCAACTACACTAACCAAAATGATGTCATATATATGCAATTCAATAGCCGGAGAGAATCAACTTATACACAAGAGAATCAATTTCACACTAAACTAGAAGAAAACTGGTTTTAATGTGCTGCAAAAATGACCAAAAACAAGGCTCTTTTTGACAGACACCAGTATTTTTTATTTGGAAATATTTGAGAAATCTGTTGTAAAATTGTACAACAAGCATTTTTCCCTTGATAACTAATTTAATGAAGTAACCAAGCACAACTGCTTCATTTTTTCTCCTCAGACTGGGAAATTATTGCAAAGTATTAATTCTGCCAATACAGTTCCTTTGTAGGGAAACATAACAGTTGTTTACTGCCAAAGGCATCATTAAGAACTTGTCTTACTTTCAGAAGGACTTTTAATCACAGGAGCATAAGAAAATCCTGTGTGTAACACATAATATGACCCTTGCTAGATCTTAACATCTTTAACTACTTCATCATATCTGGCTGGAGTCTATTTTATATTACTCCATAGAATCTCCTCCATCTCAACAACTTTCTGGTGAAATGTAACCAGACCCAGGATATCTAACATAATTTATGGCACTAACTTTAATCTCCTGTGTAACTCCTGTCGCATTGTTCCATGTTTTATTAACTACGTGATTCAAATGTGAATGTCAGTTCATAACTTCATTTAAGAATCTCTGAACAGCAACCTAATACCCTTAATGACTACTCCCGTTAAAAGAAACCTGCTCCATTTTAGAGAAAATAAAACCCAACAAATTCATATCTATTTAAATAGATTTTAAGATTGGAAAGTCTGATCATTCAGCAAGATTTTAGCCTGAAATGTCCTCCACAAATTTCTATATGTAATGCAAGCACCCATTTATTTCTAACCTGGTTTCAAGAATGTCACCAGCAATTATTTTAACTTGAAAACCCCTCAGTTTTGACTGAACAGTTTATTTGAAAAAAAGTGCTAGAAGAAACACATGCTTATCAATACTCTGATACAGTTTTAAGATAATTACAAAAGATTTCTCAGTGCAACTGTGAAATTTAATATAGTTCAGCACCACATAACTTACATTAAAAAGGTCGTTCATAATATTTATTACCTCTAGTTGCACTATTTCTGTTCACCCATTCATTTGAATTGAGGCATCCTTCATCATCCATATACATCAGTCCTTCTCTTTGATCTCTAATGGTAAATCTAAAGGCTGAGTAAATGTTCTTTGAAACACAGAGTGTGGTGCAGCTGTTTATTGTTACATAGAAGACAGTGAGTCATTAAAATTGAAACTCAATTAAAACAGTGGAACATCCCCCTAATCATTTCCCAACTTTGAAGTAATACCCTTTTTGGTGATATCTCTAATTTACAATTAACTAGTTTTCTTAAAGAGGAATAAGTCAAGCTTTGGTTAAGGTCAGAATTAATAAAGTACATCTTTCATCAAAAGACAGAGATCTCCTGGCAATGCACCCTGCTGTATTTGCACTTACAACACGCAGCAAACACCCACCAGATATGCAGCCTACCATGATAATTGCATGAAACTCATCAAGCCTGCAGTTTTTACCAGTTTGCTGAAGGCTTTTAAAATCCTAAAAAAAGTACTTCAGCATTATGCAGTTAATTGCACATTATTTTTTTATTAGTTCTTTAGCAATATTCTAACTAGTAGAGGGTGAGCTAAATTTTTGCCCCAAAGTGTAATTGAATCAAAACAAAACCTTAAGGATTCAAGTTTATGAACCCCTGCTTTTGCATGCCCTGTTATCATCAGTCTTTGTGTTTCAGCCAGGACACAATTAGGAAAAAAAAATTATTTTTTAAAAAAATTTAAATCTGCCAGAGTCACGGAGCACCTCATACGTTTCATTTGATGACATTTTCCAGCTCAGATACCAGATCAAAATTTTAGGGATGGGCGAGTCTGAATAAACACAGGGGCAAGGGAAACATGACTTTACGGACCTTCACTTATCATGTGAACATTAGCTGAACAACTGATACCAGGCTCATGAGTAGACTTAACAGCTGACTGCTCACAAAAAGGTGGAACAGTCATAAACATGTTCTCATACTTTAAAAATCCAGGAAAAAAATCTGCAAGTTTAATACTGATGATACACAGCTTTGTAACAATGTCAGGCATTCAGACTCAGGAAGATATTGCCCTTTTTCACCCTAAGAAAAATCCACCAAGACCATGGGGGTGCAATTCACAATGTAGCTACTGAGGAAAATTATTGCAGCCAGATCTGCATCCAGTCTGTGCTAGAGGTGATCACTCAAAAAGACAAAAAATAAAAGTGAAACTGAGAGAGCTTCTACACTCCACTGACTGTCATCCACAACCCAAGATGCTACCTTAAAATGGCACTATTTTATTCTTAGGCTGATATGCAAGAGTATGAGTGACACTTGAGAGGCACTGGCTGTGTCTCACTCTCTCTAAAACCCAGCATGTCCAATCACATCTACCTCATCTACCTCCAAGTCCGGGATCCAACCACCCAGAGGCAGTGAAGACTGCCCTACATCACCAGATGGATCTTGGATCTGCCTCGGTAATATGTTCCCTGAAGTTCAAGAGCCCTCAAATTAGTGCAGTTAACCTCAGGGAATACTTATTTAATTGCAGTGTAGTTTTCCACTGCAGAAAAGAAAAAGAGGGAGAAAAAAAAAAAAAAAAAAAAAGAGAGAGAGAAATCATTTATTAGTACAAACATCCCCAGCTCTCTGAAACTCACTACCCAAGAAAATTTTAGCTGAAGTTATATTAAGACTGCAGTTTAAAGCTTTGTTATCATACAGTTATGCATTTTAAAAACAATCCAGTATAGAGTTTGTCATGCTTAGACTTAGACCCAAGGCAATTTCAGCTTCAAATGTCAAACCCACTCTTTTACCTAAAGTTAAAAGACCTTTAAAACTAATTTTTTTTGTTGTTTCAAAAAAGCACTGGGAACTTTCCTGTATGCAACTCAAAACCAGCTGTACTTTGCAAGTAAAAACTTTCCAAGTGCCTGGCTCTCTGCAGATTTTTGGCAAATCTGTTTGAAAAATTGAAAAGTGGGGGCCTGAGCCAAAGCTTACTGAAGTCTATGGAAAAACTCCCACAGATTTCATCAGGATTTGGATTAGGCTCTGAAAAAGTCTGAAGTAATTGAAAAATCAGTTCTGCATGTACAAAATATGAAATTTTCACTAGGTTTAGATTTATTGGACTCCTTTATGGTAATGTGGAAGAGCAAATATACTGTAAATGGTGTTAGTGATGTACATATAGTTTTACGCTGTTAATTCACCACAGAGTTCCATAGACTCGTACATGTTACTTACACTGCCTACATAATAGAAATTATTAAATCAATCCCACATATACAAACACCTTCATTTTAAAGTGACCTGAATATTAAGAAAAAAAAATAATTAATACCTTTATCGTTCAAGTGTGTTTTTAATTTTTTTTTAACTGAAGACTAAACAGACTTTCAAAAGCTGTAAGAAAAATTCAGTGATAACATATATATAAAAATAATTATGCAAACAACTATCTCATTCTGGGCATACTTGCTTAGGACAGATGATAATAATGAAACTCTAGCAATTTCAGATAAGGTGCACCAAATTTATGGCAGCATAAGAGGATCAGCTTTACTCAACCTAAATGTGCCAGAAAATTAAGAAGAATAGCAAATGCAAAATAAATGGATCGTAGTACCTGAAATAATGGCCACAACATCTCCTGATGTGTAAACAGTTGCATCTCTGCTGACAGAAAGATGCTACTCCCAGTCAGAAAAAACTGAGTCAAGTCATTATACTTGACATATCCTGCTTCATTCATCTGTATTATCTCTCTGCTTGTAACTATTTGTGGATGGATAATTTGCATGGTTATACTAAAGAAAAGTAGACAATCCCTGTAATTTTTGGTGGTCTTGTCCAGATAGGGATTAAAAAGGAAAATTAATGTCATGAAAACTGCAGAGCTAATTATGGTCTTCAAATGCCTACAGCTCATGTATGAATACCAGTGCACTTCATCATATAAGCTGTTCTCATAGGCTGTTCTTCAAATATCACAGAAAAAAAAAAAAAAAGCTTAGAAGAAACAAGAAACCTGATAAGTGGAAATCCAAATACTAACTAGACATACAAGACTGAATTTTTGTTAATATCATACCTTAAATAAAATTATTATGCTAGATTATTAAAGTTTGGCTTTATTTTTTTTTAATGGCATAATTTTTTCAGCTTATTAAAATAACTGCCCAGTTTTTAGCTTTACATTTTTTATGTGCTACTACTGAATCTTCTGAAATGGAAGGTCAGGCTGTATACTTTCTCCATTAGCAATTCTTTTTCCATAGTTTTGAACAATTACCTTATTAATGCAGATTGTAGAAGTTTATTTTTGCTTGTGGTCTCTAAAGGTTTCAAACAACATAGAAAATAAAGTCCAGTGACAAGCAGGATCATTAGGGGAATTTTTTTTCAACTGACAATTATTTTCACCAAAAGCTTACCTCAACATTATGAATCATTTGTGACCACTTATACCTAAGTAGGACATATTAAAATTTAATGGATTTCAACACAAACAGCCAGCAATAGAATCGTGCACACCAAGGCACTAATGTGTTGATCCGAACTGTACTTAGTTGAGGCAAGTTGGAATTGCAATGCTGCCAACTAAATTTCATAGTACCACAAATGAATGAATCCCAAATCTCAAGAGGGATTTCTTTTTTATTCATTATGCATGACATTTTCCTCTTTAAATTATTCATTTTTTAAAAAATGTTATTGCTTTAGCCTTCTTAACCTTTGTACTCCTTCTCCCTGTGGTTTTTGCCAGCTGTAATATCAATTGAGGAGGGGAGATGTTCTAAACAACATAATAAAAACCTTTTCACAACCCTACAAAAAAATGTGTCTTGTTACTCTTCCATCTTATTTTTCCCCTTTTCGCAACTCTGGAACTTGGAATACCCTGGAAAAAAGCAAAGCATATATTTTCTATCAGTGCTTTCATTTAATTAAAAAAAAATTCCAATGCTTTACTGTTGTTTATATAATCCCTGAAAAAGTGAAACGCTCGGAGAAATATCATTGGAGTCCTGCAGGGTGATGAAAGTTGACCAAGTGTATTAAAATTAAAGACCACCTCAGACATTGTTCCCTGCTTTCTTCGCATGTCCAATATTCAGATTTCCAGTTATCTGTGTGCTCAACTGAACCAAGCCAAATGATGCAAGAGCAGGCTGCAACGTGTTGTTAGGCTCACCACAATCTATTAGTCTGTTATCTGTGTTTTAACAGTAAAACAGCTAAAAAAAAGTGTACACAGGAACTACAACACAAGACTGCAAGGCATATTTGAACTCTGTTTATACACAGGTATTACACTACGACCTTGGGAACATAGTTCAATTTTCCTTTCCACAGAAATAAATTACCAAAGTTGCTAAAACAATAGAAATAAAAGTATTGAAGAGTTAAGGAAGTTACAATGGAAAGAAATTACAAAGAATAAAGATCCACATCAGAGAGCCAAGCAATCAAGTTTCTGGCTCCACTAAACTGTTCTTAAGCTTTTCTTAAGGAACCACAAAAACTTGTTGCTGTAAGCTCTCCCAAAATTCTCCCTAATGACTTGCTACTCCCCTTCCTTTTCACTAAATCAGCTTTATAGGACAAGGGACATATTTTAGTCTCAAAAATAGAACCCAAACAATTAGTTTAAAATATTTGATATATTACTATTCATTTGTTTCTAGGCTTTTAGAACTGTCCATTGTGAACAGCTGATAATTTTCTGAAAAAATATTTTCAACACAAAGAACTAGACGTCAAATTAAAGCTGCAGCATTATATCATGTTCCACTCTATACTATATCAATGTCTCATTGTTAGCTCACCCAACACAATTTAACAGGAGAGCATGACAATGCTAAGGGCTATAAGAGTCAGAGCGACTTCTCTGCTCTTATCATTCTTATGTGATTATCACTGCAATTAGATGGAGAGAAGAAAGTTATGTTTAAACTGGCACAGCAGCTCAGCCATGCAGAGCTCCACAAATTGGACACAGAAGTACACAATGATTGCACTGTTTATGGATTTAGTTTCTGTTATGCCTTCGTTAAACCTTGTAAAAAATCTCCTTGCCTGCTAGATCCAGACTAGTACCACAGGATTTTCCCTGCAATTACTGTTTTGGGGGGCCCAGATTGACAGCTGACCAGGAAAAGGTCTTCCTACCCTTTTGCTGCTACCTCTCTCTGTTGGACTCATTTACACCCTTGGGTGGCTGGTGATGGGGTTATTTGCTCCAGCTATCACAGTGAAGGGACTGTGCGCAGAGTTGCACAGACATCAAAAGGCACAGGATGGAGAAGAAAACCAGTGAAGACAAATGTAGAGAGGAGAAATACAGAAAACAACTGAGGAAAACAAGAGGGGGAAAAATGAATCAGAGGCATACTGGTAGCCTTACTAGAAGGAACAACTAAAAGGAAAAGATAGAAAGTGCATATTTTACCAAATTTACCAGTTTGCCTTAAGGCAGTATGAAAAACACAGGAATTTCAAAAATACTTTTAAAGTGAAGATAGGGTTGGTTTTTTTATTTCAATACAAGCAATACACAAGTTTTCACCTTGCAAATATACATTAACTTTCAAAACAGGTAAATACAAGTTTTGAGAACTTAAGAAAATGAAGAATAATGAATACAATATTGCAGTGATATATAGCTATACTTCATATACATACATTAAATAAATTTAGACAGCAAATGTAAGAAAAATCTTACTGTCTTTCTCCTTAAATGAGGAGTTCAGTTTTATATTATAAATTTAAACAATACTTTTTCACTGATTGTAAACAACCCACTTCCCAGGGAAACCAATAAAGTTATTTAATTGATCAGCATGTATGATTTTAAGGAAGTTAGAAAAGATGAGTTAGAGTTTGGTTTACAGCAGTTAAAGTCACGTAATATCAATTTTATATTTGATATTCTTGGCGTGTGCCAAGAAATCTGTAGGAATGAACTGACAGTGTTTTGGGCAGTAAAAGCCTCCAGGTTTCAGCCTTTCATCTAAGGTTTCAGCCTTTCCAGCCTTTCATCTAAGAAGAAAGTCCTTAGCAAAGTGATTTTCAATGAGGAAAAAAGCACTATTATTAAGGTTTAGATTTCCTGGATTCAAAGATACTTACCAATGTCCTTTAGACACTTTTGTAAATGCAACTTCAACTGAAGCAGGTAGGGAAGCAGTGGAAACAGGTGAGAGATACTGAGATAAAGATGGGTAAAACACTGAATCTAATTTGGTCAATGACCACCAGTTTCATCAGTCAGTCGTAAACAGCATTCAGGTCCACAAAATCCTTTCAAGTACTCTCAACAACCTTTGTGAATACTATTCCTTACATAGGTTTAATAGGCAGTCCAAAAAAGCTTTATGAATACCCAATATAGTGAAACTAAAATAAGAAAACATATCTAAAAATATTACTTTAAGGGTTACTAAAGAGAAAACAAGAAAGTAGTTCAATATTTTATTCCTACAGAAAAATATATGGAAAATATCTTACGTGAGAATCACATTTCATTATGGACTATAGTCTTCTGCAGAAACAAACAACACTGGACTTGTGTCACATCTATGAAAAACAATTCATATCTCTATACACTTCTTTGCACCACCATGAGGGGCTACAGAAAACTGACAATGCATCATGGTCTCAAGCTAACAACAGTTAAGTTACAGGAAAATTTTTCAAACCATGCTCTGTCAGCCTCACGTGATTTTTGTAATTATCTGCTGGTGGTTCAAAAGCATTGTCTGGGCCTCAGAGACAGTTTCAGTATCTATGCTGCCTTTAGACTCTTTGAAATTCAAACTACATGGTTCTAACTTCTCCAGGGAAGAGGAAAAAAAAAAGTTACTGTACTTGCTACTGAGATAACATTACAAACACAGAGTAGAACCTCTGTGAGTACAAATGGAAGCCACTACATTTTTCACGATATTCTGAATTTAAGTCTATTAAAGTTGGAGAATACTTGATTTATGCTGAATGTTCCCTTCCGCTAATGACCAACGAAGAATTCATAATTAAGGGTGCAAGAGAGGAATTTGCAACTGCAAAAATCCTATTTCTTCAGATTAAACCATTACTAGTCCTTCTTCTCTAAGAACTCTACACTGAGTTCTTAGTACTCAGTGTACTAAGAACTTGCAGCAATATTTATGCCTAATTCTCATATATAAATTAATATTACTCTCCCAGGATCTCAAATCCACATGTTTTTCCAATTAGTACTAACATTCTCCCCAAGTTTAACAGCATGTAAACAGAGAGTTCCTTAAGGAATATGACACATTCTGTTTCATCCCAGTTTTCCAGTGAAGAAAACAGCTTTCAAAGGGGCAGTATTCACACACAAATACCACCACAGGATTTTGAAAACAGGCTTTTATAAGCTTTTGCACAGAAAAGAAACCCTAGAAAAAATTGTCTTCTAAAGTACTAATATAGATTCTGGGTGCATATATATACTTAATGTGATAAAGAACATTGCCTTTAAAGTTTGCATTTAACCATTCATAATCTAAATGGTAGAACCATTATTATACAACGTAAAAATATGATCAACTTGATAAATTAAAAAATTATGAAAACAGAGTATCTAGTCAAGTAAATACTACCATGCTGATTCTGTATAAATACAGAATGGGAAGCAACAAGTTAAGCAACAAATTTGTAGAAAAGGCTCTTGAAATTGAGATAGAGTACAGTACAATATACTTCCTGCACAGACTAAAGGAAAAGTATTCTGTTTCAGAAAACAAGGAGTAAGATTGAAAATCATTCATAAAAAGAAAACTAGCATTTTGTCACAATTGGTATAAAAGAAAAGTAACTGGAGGAATGTAATAAAAACATTCCAAAGTTTTAAACAATTAAAGAACATCATTAATTGCCAGTTCCTCTTTCACTATTCACCATAAAACACTCTGATTTGCAGGAAAAACCATGTATACCAAACATTAGGAAAACCTTCCAACAAGGACACTAAGCTACTATAGCAGCTATCGAGACATCATTCAGAGTTTAAGAGTTCAGATAAACTTGGTCACTGATGTTCTGAATCCCTTAACCCCATTGCAACACAAAGGGGAAAACTAGGTGGGCAGTCATCTTGCCTTCTAGTTCTAACTTTATATAACTTTCAAATTTACATTTACACAAAACTATTTGTAAGTCCTATTTCCTGGATGCAAAATATTCATCCCTTCCCTTATCATTTCAGTTCTAAGGATTCAATCTTCTGCGAAGATGACAGTCTTTGGCATTCCACTGATTTCAGTGACAGAGGTCAGTAACTGACTTTGCAGTTAAATAATATTTTTTTTACTGCTCCAGTTATATTCAACTATGTAAGTAAATCATACTAAAGCATAGCACAATGATCTCCTAATGAAGCCAAGAGAGAAAAAATACCAAAGTCAAGTTAAAAATACAAGGCAGAAGAAAAAGGATGATCTAAAAAAAATAAAGTTCTTATTTAAATTTAAAAATCCTTGTTTGAACAAAGCCTTGAGCTGATACAGGCACTATTTGCACATCACATCAGGAACTCTTATAGGAAAAGCAGGATTGCATTCTAGTCGAAGAGTAACCGAGCTTCCCAAAATATGGATGAAGAAATACTGTAAACGGAGCTCCAATCACACTGACATCTAAACAAGTCTTCAAACATCCACACTTAATGCTCACCAAGGTTTTAAAAGCAATCCTGCACAACACACAGATACTGTAAGAGACCTTTAAAAGCTACAGAATTAACTCACTGCAGGTCATCAAGATTTATACTGTAAATTCTCACACCCATTAAACTCAATGCATGACAATGTGGGTGGTCTACAGCACCTTCCCAAGCACTTCCCTGGCACTGACCCACACTTTGGGTTGGCACCACTCCCTTAACCCCTCACCATTCCTCTCATCCAGCCGTTTATGCATTGCCAAAGGCAACACAGTACATGATATAGCCTGATGTGGTTTACAGTTATAATCATATTTAGTCAATGAGTCTGATTAAATTTTAATCACCCATATAAGAACATCTTACATACTGCAAAACTATCATATCTCCCCTGAAATTTCTCTTTATTTTTCCCTCAGAAGAAACAAAACTGAACTCCATTCAATTTGTCTAGGTTTTCCTTAAATTGTACCCCCTGTGAATCCTACTCATGAAGAACAGAAAGAAATAATCATATCTCCTCATTAAAAGTCATATGACTACAACCCAAAGTTGGAATTCACCTTTAGTGGAAACATATTGCTGTCTTTTATTCAGTTGATGGTCCAATATATGAGACCCATGAGCCTATCCTATGGCAATAGTGCTTATGGAATTATTTCTCAAATTTCTCAGAAAAACAACAAATTTCACTTTGTCAGATTCTTACTTGCTAGAGTCCTTGGCACTTGTCTCAACTGAAAAGCATCTTAATGACTTTAGATCCTTCCTCTAATTTATCAAGATCAGCATTATTGCTCTCTTAATATGCTTCAAACTACTGCAAGCTTGTTGCAAAACCGCAATTTTAACATCCATGCCCATATTCCATCACTGAAGCTATTGAAGAAAATAGTGAACAAAACCAGACACAGGACACACACCACGGTCTACCTCTAACATATACTCTCGGATTAACTACAAATACTGACAACTACTTTTGAAGGCATCTTTCAAATAGCTGCACACTTCAAGATAATCATCAGCTTTTCAATGTGGCTTCAGGCAATTTCTCTAGATTTCAGAGTATACCGTCTTGAATGTATTAGACAACTTCTAGAAATTGAGGCTACTGTTACAGTGCTGCAATACTAGAAGGGTCCTAAGCACTTTAAAGGATTTTTTTTAAAGTTGGTTGCTATGGAAAAAGGGATTTTCATGATTAAGAATGGGTTTAAGAAAAAGTGGCATTCAGCAAAATCCTCAAGCTCATGCTGGTTGCCCTGCTGAATAATTATGGGACCATCTTTGGCTTGGCTTGGAGCTTAAACATCCTGAAGAACTTTCCCCTACATTACCATCCAGTATTTAACCATAAATCCTCAGACACAAATAAAATTCTCAGTCTCCCTCTCCACATATGGTTCTACCTTGTTCTCCTCTACCTATTCCAGTTCTCTCCTTTAAGGGCAGGGAAAAGGAGCTCTTCTATTTTCTAGGCATTATCAAAGAGCTCTTGACTCAACAGCACAGTTATTTTGTATACTGGTTTCCCTTCATAAGGCATCATTCTCAATTTCTTCCATGTATAGACAGAAGAGGTGCTTTTATTTGGCCTCAACAGTGAGTTAAATTTTTTTGATTATCCCCACTAACACTGCTTTCACATTGAGGAGTGGTCTTGAACATTTCTTTTAGGTAAATCTAACCAGGCAGATGAATTCCAGGAATGCACCTAGAGCACACCAACTGCTAATGAAGAACCAGTACAGGCACAGAGCTAGTTCTGAAACACAGAGGCAATACAAGTCATGTTGCCAGCCTCAACTCCTTCTGCCTCCAGATCTGCCTCTAACAGACCACATTACTTGCCAAGGTAGATATGGCCAGAGAAAACCTGAACAGGTGACAAGACAAACATGTTTAAAAGGTATCAGTAAAACCTTTATTCTCAAAAAGAAGTTCCAAGTTTTCTCAGTCTCCTCAAAGACAAACAAACAGTATTTCAAATCATACAGCACATCCTGCTGGAGGGTAACTACTTAAATACTATGCTACTCTGGGCATTTGACAGAAGTATTTCTCTCTAATGAGCCTCTCATTAATTAAGATAACATTTTTTTAGTTTTTACCATTTTCAAAAATTATATTCTTTCAATAGTTAATGAGTAAATGCAAAGTCTATCAAGAGCAATAGTTTTTCTAATTTGTTTACAATATTTACAAATTTAACTTTGTTCCTAAAAGAACCATGATCTAATTGCACAGCTCCCTCAACTCAATAACATTAGTCAACTGAATAGAAAGAAGTGAATTTCCTTATTAAACCAATTCACCTTATAAGCTTAGGTGGAAAAAGTTGAACTGCAGCTATTTACACCTTTTCAAAATTCTTAGAAGGAAAAACAATGGCTATATAATCGAAGTTCAACAAATGAAATACCCTTCGCACATATTTTAGTCTTGCAAAGAAATACTAACAGAAATTTGCAAAGCCAGTATGACACTTACTCTGCCTCACTTCCTTACTTCATGTGACTATGAGTCTGGTTCCAGATATGGCAAGAGTATAATATTAAAATAAATTAATATATGTTTCTAGAATTTCTACCACTACATAGCCTGCAGCTGTTTTACCAGATTGTTTACAGCAGCACATGCAAAGGAGGGCTGCACATAACGAGGACTTTTGAGTTGCTGAAACATTGTACAGACCACTCATATTATATTAAACAAGAATTATTCTTCGTAATGTAATAAAGCAAAATACTAATAATCAAGATACTGCCCTAACGCAACTCCAATCTTTACCAAAAAAATATACATGAAGTCAACAAAATAAACTCCCAATTTTAAGCATGATATATATATAAATGACAATTTTTTCCTTATAGATGTCAAGACTGCTGTAGGAGAAGGAAGGCATTGAGGTCAAAGACTGTAGTGATACTATGGTTTAGGAAAGTAGGAAGCTGAACAAACAGCCAATCCAGATTTGGACAGAAAGATGGGGGGAAAAATACCTGTTTCCAAGTCACCAGGAGCATCTGATGTTTACTAAGAGTCTATCTATCTGTCTCACTGGAGGAAAACAGTAGGAAGAAAATGTCTTGCAACAGTACAGAGATGCTAAACTTCAGACTCTACAGAAAAAGTACAACTTTGCTCCCACAACAACTAAAAAGTAGGATTATAGAAAAGGATATGAATAAAATTTCCTTTAAAAATAGTAATTCCATGACATTCATGTAAATCATTGTGTACTGTGAAATCTTGCCCACATTCTTACGCTACATGGGAAATACTATTCAACACATATTTAAATTAGGTTTCATTTTCAATTTCATTCTTTTTGTGAGATATCACCCAGTCAACTAGTACTTTCTAAGTCATTTAGTGTTATCACTACTTCATGATTTATCATATGGATATGCCATAAAGCCACTAATACAAATATATTAATTTTTTTAATCAAGAAAGCAGGACATTTCATTCCTCCTTTCCCTACCACATTAGAAACATATACATGCACACATCCAATTGAATAGCGTAAAGAAATAAGTGACAAGAATTTTCAGCGTAACAATGACCATCTGTGTTTCATTTACTGCATTACTGTGCATATTGTGTAAGAGCAACAGTAAGTGTTGAATACAATGAAAAAAAACTCAAACTTGAAATTATCTTACTACCTAAGTCATTCTACTTGTAAGCAACACAGTGTTTGGTTTCCAGAATCAATAATAAAAAACTGCCAAAGAAATAAAATGCGCAAAGTTTTTGGCTTTAATATGCAAATAAATATTTTGGATTCTGAACATTCAGGAACTTCATGTCTCACCTGGCATGACAGCAGCTTGCTGAGTGGCCGAGTCTGTACTTAATGAAAGGCGACCACCTTTGGCCAATCTATCACAGAAGAGGGTGATATTCTTCTTCAGTCTGCTGGTATCTTTGGGCATGGACAACTGACTGCTGAGAGTCAGGGCCTGCTCCTTGGAGCTCTTTGACAAACAAGTTCTTAACAAGTAAGAGACAGCAGCATCCACAGTTTCTTCCCAACCCTGCATTAGAGAAAAGAAAATTTTAAAAAATTAGGTGAACTGCAAGATGATATAGCATATTACAAATAAAGTAACAAATCATGTATTGAGAATTTTCAAACTATACTGATGCATAAAATGTAGTGTTGGGATTAATGAGTGTCATGAACACCCAACTACAACTTGTACAAGCAAAAGTTGAAAAAACAAACTTTTTATAATATCGAGGTCGACAAATCTAATTTCAATAATAACAATGTATGGACAGTATGTGATAGAACAGTTAAATTCAGTCGTTGCATTAATAACTGAAAACTAGAAGTTCCTGGTTGTGACATTTAAAATCAAGAACAGAATGGAGATGTAAATAAAAGCATAATATGTAGCATATAATATTATGATGATGATAAGACCAAGAAAAGAATATGCATCCAATTATACATTCCTTGGAATCACAAAGATTCTCATAATATGCCAATAGCAGAGACCATCATGACTGCAACACAAAGGTACAAGTATTCAGTACCCATTTATCAGATCAATTAACCTTAAGTTAAGAACACAGGTGTGTCAGTGCTGTGATGAACACTGATTTCAGCATAGTGTCAAGCTGTAAATATTTATGAAAAGACTACCTTAGCAATCATTTGCAGTTAAAACAAACAAATTTCACTCAGTAAAAGCAAGTAAATTTCTTTTCACCAAGCGCCTTGAATAGCACTTTTAAATGTTAGCTTTCAATCTGTAATTGGTACTGTGGTTTTCAGTGACTCAAAACAACTCGAAGACATTCCTTTAAGGAAGAATCCTGGATAGGAGAAGTCCTATTGGTGACAAGGTTATTAGGTTAAGGCATAAAATCTAATATATGACATCTATCTCATTTTTGCAGTATGACATGCAGATTGACTTCTCTTGATGCATTCTATAATCTTAAATTACACTTTGTGATGAGCCTATATGATTAATCCACAGCACCTACAATTAATGAATTGCAAGAAAGTCATAAAGCTTTCTCATTTTTATGACAATCTTACAGAGCTTGGCTAGAGTTAGCAAGTGATATAAAGGGCTTTGGTCTGCTAACTTCATGACTCGCAACATCTCTTAGCATTCAGCCACCTGTAAGCAAGTTCTATGTATGTGTTGCCTACATGAACAGGAAAGTATATTTTTAATCACTGTAGTATTAGTGTCTGCTCTCTCAACACTCCTGATGAGCTGGGACTTATTTTGGCAAGTCTTTAGTGACTTCAGAAGTTTTGACATGACAATCTGGAATTCCCCAGCTCTACTTGCTGCTAAACAAACAGAAGGCAACACCAAAGTTGCCCTTTATGAGGTGAGTACTCAAAAAAGAAAATTCAGGTATCCAGTCATAGTTAATACAAACTCAGAACCTTCTTGCTTTTAAGCTCTTTCTCGTGATATATTCTACTTGATTGAAAACAGCTGAACAGCAAAATTGCCTACCTATGCAAATTTACATGACTCAGTAAGAGCAACATTTGAAAGAATGATGGTGTCAACCGTGCCATAGCCCGCTGAACAAATAACGTTTATGGATTTCTTCAATTAAATACATAATTTGTATTATGTATTTGTATTATTGTTCTTTTGTAAAGGACACCACTTTTAACACAGGTAATCAAAGGCCACCTTCTTGATCTTGTTAAATTCCTAAGAAGAGATCCAGGGCAGATGCTTACCAGTGGTCAAGTACACCAGTGAGACCACACAGCCATATGCACTTCATCCTTGTCCAAATATTCTCTATACTGAGTGTCCTGGAAATGTGATGTGTGTGTATAAAATATTTACGTTTTGTAGAGGAACAGGATCGCCTAGTGAGGTTTTCTTAGTCAGCATTTGCCTTTCTGACTTCAGAAAAACAATACTAACCTATTATCTTATCTGGATTTGCCCCCCATAAAAAAATTTACAAATTAGAATGAAAATCACATAAATTGGAAGAATCATGCCAATCAATCAATCAATGCTGTAGTAGTTTAACACTTCTACAATATTCTAGAGAGAGTCCATCAGAATGCAATGCCTCCACTGACCTGTGATGGTGACAGGAAATCATCCATTCTGCAGCCAATTTAAAGAGGTTAATGAGCTGGTAAACGCTGTCTACATTCCCACATACTGGGCAATGAAACTTAATATGTACAAAGCACCAAAAACAGCCAAGCCAGCCACTCCTAATTATACTACAAATCACGAAAAATAAGAACAACATAAACATAAGAATCTTGAGTTTCACTAAGAGACAAAGAAACACATGATTAACTGTTGTCAGCATACAGTAGCTCAGAAGCTGGCCAATATGCCTCTCCAAATAAGTTGTAAAAATGCAGGCAAAAGCACTTAAATAAAAGCACTGAATTACAAGCTAACAAAAGTCAGGAAATTAAAAGTGGCTAGTATTCTGTCCTTGGCTCACACAGGTATGTTTTACTTTATACCACAGCCTTAACATTTTCCAATCCTTGTTCTTGTATTTCATTTCCATGTAAAACTGGTTTCTCAGTAGACCATAAAACTATCTTCTCCAATTCAAGGTCTGTTGACCTAGCAAGTCCAGTCAAATCCAAAGCAGCCTTTATGATTAATGAAAGAGTACACAAAAGCTACCTCCAAATGAAAAAAAAAAAAAACCTTGTTGGAAAACTGTTCAGGTGATTTTGTACAACTAAGAATTAATGGCTGCAAACAAGACTGCATTTGTCATAATTTTTATTGGCGCAAGGGGAGAATTGAAGGAATAAGAAAAATTCTTCACATGCTAAAAAAGCTGAAGGATGCTTGAAAATAAAAGTATTCTTGTCTATAACCTACACTGCAGAATGTTTCTACTGCCACAGTTGTAATATTCACTACTGCTTTTCTGTGTAGTATTCTGCATATTTGAGGACTGAAAGGAACACCTTCAACAGGAGTATGATGTCAGTAATCCATCATTCTATGACCAGCAAGCTTTACTGTGACTGCAAAAATAAATGTCAGTCAAGACTCACAGAAAGAGGTATTATTAAATGATCCAAATTCTTCATGTAATTGAAATAGATAAGAAATATATTGAATTCATCAATTTTACTTTTTCATTAGGAAAGGCTGGGCTTCATGTTTTGCATATATACCTTATTATTTTTCTTTTTTACGTAATAGGTAGAGATTGGTACTTTCTTTAATCAAGTCAAACACACTGCAGGAGTCTGAAGACGAAATGTAGACTTGTGATTCTAACATGGCTAATATTATATTAGTACACATCACTCATGTTCCATACAAATTGCCATAAAGGATCCTCAGATGTCATGGCATATCTGAGTGTAACCATAATTATACATTCAATCTCACTTTGGCAAAAGGCTTCATCCAGAATACCTTGTTTGTAGCTTGACATTTTGGCTGCAAGATTCCACTCCCCAGGAGTTTAGCTGGCCAAAAACAAGGTCAACTGGATCTGACAGAAGGCTATCTATATTTTTGTTGTTAAGATACAAAGAGCACATATACGTAGAGATAAGTTTGAGATAGGGCCTGTTATCTGATTTGGCAGGTTTACTCATATACTGTACCTTCTTAACACATTTATATATTTAGTATATTTCAGAGATCTACAAATGAATATCATTCATCTTGAGCACAAATAGATCATTCTACTAGTGCATCAGTCAAAACAAACTTGAGCAAGATTCCTAAGTTTTGTGCATAAGGCAGACAAGTATTTGATTGTGTATCTCTTACTTTGAAAGCCTTTATTAATAATATTCTAAAAGGCAACAGCCATTTTCCAAGCCAATTTCCAAGCTGCCTATGATGTATTTTATCCTGAAGTGACAATCAAGGCAGTTCTGAAAGAATTCAAATGCAATGTAACATATAGTGCATAAACTATGCAAAATTTGTGCCAGCCAAATGATGGGAATTCTTACAGCTGTTAACCCAGGAATTTGCCTAGCTGTATCTTATTTCTTTATTTTAGACACAATAGTGATTTTCATCAGTTTTCAAAAATACTAGAATACTTGAAAGTTCAAAATATGAATTACAATCTTGCCATTTATTCTTAACCACCAAAGAGATATCTGTATCTGAAAGCATTGTGCATGCTAATTCACAAGAAACATCAGCCAGTGTCTCTCAGCTCTCTGCTTTGACAGCGATTAAAAAAAATTATCTTATTGTTACAAATTCAAACCAGTAATCCACTAATCCGTGGGTACTGACCTGGTAGCATCCACACAGGCACAGACCATCAGCAAATTTGGTCAGGAATTTACTATGGTACCAGTCTTCCTAACTCAAAATCTTCAAGCATATTTTATGTTTCTAACTGATCTGTTTGTCTCAAAGAGGAGATAAAAGCCACAGAAGCCATAAAGTAGGCATGCAACATCTGCCTGTACTGTCAGAAATCGAAATGACAAACATTCCTTGTGAGTGTCCCTGAAAAATTACAGCTAAAAAAGAATTGATAAAACCTTTAGAAGACCTTGTGAAAAGAATCAGAATAAAAGAAAAGGGTAAATCAATAGACTCAATGTCTATTTAGCATTCAGAAAAAAAAGCAGTAAAATATTACTGAAATCTTAATGTATTAGATCTGAACAGTGTCAAGAGAGTATATTTTTTAAGAAAAGGTTTTCTAAAAAAAAATTACTCTTGGTTGAAGAATTATCCTTGTAACAATATAAACCCTGTTTTATTTAACATAATGGATTCAAAACACCAGTCACAGATTATCTGGAACCTTCTACAATTCACTTTTGCATTAAAAAATAACCAGAAAAATCAAAGCAAAAGCACCTCCACATATGTAAATAACAAAAACCTACCACTGGGATAACTAAAAAACAGGGAACTGGCAAAATCCTACAGACTAGTGGAATTCAAGTCTGATGAAAATCCAGACAAATGACTCAAGCTTAAGTCCATTCCAAATCTATTAAGTGCCTAAGAAGAACATTTGTATTGAGCACACGATAGAAAAATCACAATTGAAATTCTTATATTAAACCTGCTCTCTCTAATCATATTTTTCTGTAAATCATTTATGATGCATAATGTTCATAATATTAACTGAAATGATTTTGACATCTACTGCCATTTAAAGAAACTGAGTTCTAATAGGAATTCACAAACTGATGAAAGCAATATCAAAGTGAGGATATACTTGAACATCCCAGACAAAATAAGAGACAGAACAGGGAAAAAAAAAAAAAACCACCCATGATGGGGGAAGAAAATTAGTGTGATATGTAGTTCTAGAAAAACAGTTCAAAACAGTAGATGAATCAATTTCACCTTAAATCATGGAAACCATCCTTATTTGTGAGATGGTACTCTGAAGTCAACCTGCTGTGAGGAGCTACATTATAGAAATTATGGACATTTAAATCTTATTAAGGGTTTGGACTAAGCAAATTTGCCTACTCCAAACAAATTATAATTTACTTAAAATAAAAGAAATAAAAGCCAACAAGAGACAAAAGAAAATGGAAATCCCAGAGAAGTACAAGGTTACATTTTGATAACTCTGACCACAATATGAGCAATCAAGCTCTGTAGGGATCCTGGCACAATAGATATTTATTTAAGGTAAAAGCTTGAACAGTCTATGAAGAACAACAAACAAAAGACTACAGAAAGGAATCAAGACTTATACAGGAAACTATATGAGATCTCTTAGAATATTTATCGAACTGGTACATGTATAGCAAAACAGATCTGTGCAAAGTTATTTAATATTAAGTATTTATGCCAGCAATTATTTTCCAGCTACTTAAGAACATCTAATTCAAATACTAGTCTCTCACATTTTAAGGTTAATAGACTGCAAAAATCAGATTTAGCAAAAATCCTTTGTGAATAAAGTGGGTTCATTTAAAAGTCTGTCACAGACACACTTGTAATTCCTGCACAGCTGTGCTGTAATTGCTAGTCATAACAGAAACAGCAACTTTATCTGTTCTGTGCAGAAATATTTGTTTCATAGGAACTCCAGCACATAAACAAATCTCTACAAGAACTTTTCCTTTTGAGTCCTGCTTGGTAAACATATATTGATAGCTTATGGCAACTTCACCTGAGAAAAATCTCTATGACAGATTCTTTTCTGGAAAGTACACTTGTCGTTTAAAAGTTTCTCTGGTATTTTTGTCCTCTAAAGTTCAATTCACAAACCACCAAACACTTCTGCATTAAATATAAATATAGCTTTTGGAGTATTCTATTCTAAGGACATTTAACTTTAAAACAAGGTTTGCCAAACTCTCCTTCTATAGCATCCTCAGATATGGAAAAAAACGTTAAAAATGCATATGGCTTAGTAATCAAAACAGTGTTGTTAAAATTATCTTATAAAATGGGTGATATTTTTCTTTTAGGAATGGTGCTCCTAAACTAATCTAATGGAAAAATCAAACTGTAGAAAAGCAATATTAAAAGCAGTGGGTGTTTTAGAAATCTAGCAAAGTGAGCATTACTAAATAAAGGTTCTCAAAGCTGCATGCACAAGGATGATGACCTCTATCTTTTGAGATTTCAATTTATTTTTCAAGTCAAACTCTGAGCAAAATCTAACTCACACAAAGAAGTCATGATTATCAGCAGTTGTAGGATTTTCTGTATTAATGAAACTGGTTACTTGATTAAAGAGTGTAAGAAAGGAAAACCTGTAAGAAAGCAAAAATCTGAGTGGGGACCATAGTTATAATATTTTTACACAGCTTAAGCCTTAGATGCTTTTGAGATTAGATTTACTCTCTGGAAAGTGTATGCTTCACCAAAAAGCTATATACTCGGATGAATATAGATGATGGTTTCATTAGCTCCTCTGTTAATATTTAACCTCTGTATACACAGCTAAATTTCCATATGGGCTGCATCCTTTTGGATTGGATGTTCTTCGTTTGCACAGAAAGACTTTCAAAATGAGGTAAAATTAGATTAGAATTAGACCAGTAGGCTGCTTCTTGACAAGTTAAGAGTCTGCCTTACTCAACCCTTCTTTCTAGTTGTCTCATACCTCAAAATTGGAGCAATAAAGAGTGTTTCCTAACATCTGGTTTGTTGAGGTTTTTTTCCAGGCATCAGTGGTCTTTTAAAAGTGTGTAAGAGGCAGGGAAAAAGGCACATTTCTTCAAAAGATAAATTCTAACTATATAATTCCCCAATTATTCATCTAGTAATGCTTAATTGTTGTAATATTAATGCATCCTAACTGGAATAGTGAAAGTTCATACACTTCATGGGTTTCTGTAGACACTATTCCCCAATCCTGAATTTCTGAGAGATGTTTTCATCTTAATTTTCTTTTTAGTTTGACTTCTTATGACCATTGATTGCTTCTGGGAACTGATGAAAGAAACTCTTGTGAGCACTACATGGCTTGACTTCTTTTGTTGCCAGCTTCAAAAGTCTGTTGTTTTGATTTTTAACACTGTAATCATCTAACACCTCATATTTCTACTCCTCAATAACTTTTCACCAGCTAGTTAGGAAAACTGAGGTGCTGTTTGGGTCTTGCAGAGGTTGTCTAAGCTGTCTGCAGGCAAGAAAACACACCAGGAGTTGTGCATCTTGCTGAAGAATGCTACACATCCAGCAATAGGTCTGCCATACATGAACACTACAATTAGGTCCAGCAAGATAATTTTTTAATATGGGGAAAAGGAATCAGAACTTCTTACAGTCAGCCTGGAGGAAAAAAAGTAGATAAAACATATGCTAAAACAAGGTTATTGAAGCTTCTCATTGCATCTCAGCCCATACTCCATTTTTATATCACTGATATTCTTGGAGAGGAACTTTTCATCTTTCACTATATCACTTATTAGATTACCAATACGCTATGCTATGAAATACTGACAAATGAGATTGTGTTTCCAAAACCTGTGAAATATGGAAGCACACCCATTAAAATATTTTGGATCTAGAAAAAAAAAATTATTATAAAGTTTGTTTCCCATTTAAATTCTCACATTAGTTTAGATCTACACACCACTATGTTTAATCTCAGCCCTGTTGCTTCAAATTGTGGAATTTCTATTCTCCCAAAATGCACAGTTGAGGACAAAGAGGATAGTGGTAAACTGGACTTTCATGTTTACTTGGATAGCCAACTTTCAAATTTATTCTAGTTTTGGGGTTTTGGGTTTTTTTCCTACAACAGTATCTTCTTAAGTAAAATTTATTAACTCCTCCACTGTTTGTACAGATTTGATTTATAAGCTGTTTTACTTTTGAGGTATCTAAACCATATTTTTGGCTTTATCAAACTTTCACTTCATTGAAAAAGCCAGGAGACAATGAAGGACATAAATGATGCAATCTTTATGCTCCTTTAATCTGGCCTGTTTTAATGTAAATCTCTCACTACTTGTGCAAATATGAGAGAATACTGGCATATCATTCTTAATCTAGGAATTAAGACAAAGCATCTTGCAATTAAAGAAAAAAAATCTGAAAAAATGACTAATCCAAAGATCATAGTTAAAAAAAAAAAAAAAAAAAAGTGAGGTTTTTTTCCGGGATCTTGTAATAAGATGAAAAATTCATATGACATCTTCTGTATGATATCCCTTTCTACCAATCTCTACCTATCTGTGTGACATGATATCTTTCTAAACTCCAGTAGAAAGATTATACAACAGCACACCATGTGAACAATAGCTACAGCTATGAAAAAAATGCTACATGATTGTAACATAGAACCAAGAACAACCATCAACAACTTCAGAACCAAAAACTGTCTCACCACAAATAGTTCCCCCCACTTCCCCCAAAAAACAAAGATTAGTTTGGTGATTAGGTCTTGATACACCCTCTCAGAAACACTTCTGACCATGAGATCTAAGGAAAATTATCAATTTAGCTGCATACCATTACGACATGTTCAATATAAACAGAGGGCTTCACAAAATTATTGGGAGTAACTCATTTTCTCAGAAAATGCCATGAGGTATGGTTAGATACAATGCTACTAACATAGCACAACAGTGTTTATAATAAAAGCATCATAGTTTTGAACTGATGCCAGAAAATCAAAAAGTAAAATCAACAATAAATATGCAATTTTTAATTGTATAAACCCTGTCCTATTAGGAAACATAAAGGTCATACTCTAATGATGCTGTAACAGATGTGTTGTTTCAGTATATAAGCAATTCCATCAGAATTTTGCAATCAATCATAAATCCCATTACACTTCTAATATACTAGTACAGTACGGATCATTTCAAGATCATCCAGTTCCATAGGCAGGGACACTTTCCACTAGACCAGGTTGCTAAAAGCCCCACCCAAGCTAGCCTTGAAGACTTCCATGGATGAGGGGTACATAACCTGTACCAGTGCATTACCAACCTCATAGCAAAGAAATTTTTTCCTGTTATCTAATCTAAACATACCCTCCTTGACGTAACACCACATGCCCTTGTGAAAAATCCCTCTCTATCCTTCTTGTAAATCCTTTTACTGGAAGGCTACATACCAAGAGTGTGAGGATCTTCCAATTAGGACACAGTATCAAGGGAACTCTCCACTGACAATGAACTTCTTTAGAAGAAAAAAACGGAAAGCAAAATAAAGTGCCACTGATTATATATATTGAGTGTTAAGACCCTTTGCTGAACAACATTTCTGTAATCACTGTAATGCATCACTCTTGTCATTAAGCAGTTTAGATGACAACTGATCTGAATTCCTGGTATGCACCACATACTCAGTAATTACTACTACACTAAAATAGCTCTTTGTACCTGAACTAGACAGATCACCCTAACAAAGAGAAAGTTTAGAGGTCCCCATCACAATATTCCATAAAGAAAGATGTCTGATAACAGAAGCTTATTTAATTTATCAAACAAAGAGTACATCTCTTGGGACAACTGCTGTACTTCACAGGGTATCCAAATTACCTTAAAGCAGGTGATATATGCTGGAAGCAAGCTAATCAAAGCAGAACACAGTTCTGTCTTGACTAATTTACTCCAAAAAATAAGATTCCTAAGTAGGTCTCTGCTTACAACAGAGACAGTGCCCTGAAGATTAGCTTCAGGATCTCCAATATCAGCAGAAAAAAAAACAAAAAGAGATGAACGCTCAAGATTATTCTCAAAACTTTTTAATTAAAATACATATAACCAATAGATACATCAGATTATCCATTAGCATAAGGTTTTTACCAAGGTTGAATGCTTGTTCTAATTTGATAAATTGTCAGGGAATACAACTAAACAAGATAAGAACCCTTTGAACCCTTTCTGCCCTTTGAACTTTGACAATTCATAATGCATACCAAACCTATTTCTGCATAATTTTGTTTAAGTCCATTTTATGCCATCTGGAAGAAATAGAGAAAGCTCTATTTTTTTAAAAACCATTACTATTGCCAACCACCAGAAGCAAACCTATTAAAAAAATTAAAATCTTACAGCTCTTTCTTACCAAACACCAGAAAAACAGCAAATTATAAAAAATTGAAAGTACAATTGGGCATAGCTTCTTTTGAGTGCCTTTTGAAGTGGAAAGCATCAGATAAAGATATAGTATAGATTTTCAGCAATCCGTAAAAGTTTCCAACAGACCAAATTAAGCCTTTCTTTCTCAGACCAACATAATATTGGAACTTTTCTATTCTACCCACGGAATTCACTGTGAGGAATCACATGAATTTAGCTACAAATGAAGATCACTAGACAGTGGTGCAATTTGTTTTCAACTTGCTATTGTTGCCATAACCCACTGCCTTCTCAGTAAATAAAATTAACTGCAGAAAGAAAATGATTACCAGACACCTAAAAGAATTGTGATAGCCCTTGCAGTAGTGCCAAGATCACTTCTTTGGTCTTCAAATTCCCTCTTTTGTCTAAGTTACTTAAAATTTGATCTGTGTTTAGACATTCTAACATTGTCAAATAATCAGTTTGAAACTCCGCTTTTAAGGATAACAAATAAAAGTAGAAACAGTTGCAGTAACTTAGTGGCTTTACAACCACTGTCCTTCTGTCCACCTACTCATATTAAGAGTGACTGAGAGATCTGGGGCTGTTTAGTCTGGAGAAAAAGAGGTTCACATTCTTCAACTCCCTGAAAGGTGGTTTTAGCCCAGTGGGAGGTGGCCTCTTCTCCTGCACAACCAGCAACAGGACAAGACAACAAAAGTCTCAAGCTGCATCAGAGGTTCAGGTTGGACATCAGAATGGGCTGCCCAGGGACATGGTGGAGTCGCCATCCCTGGAGGTGTTCAGGAAATGACTGGATGTGACAAAGGTTGGACTCCAGGATCTTGCAAGTCTTTTCCAACCTTAAAGCTTCTCTGATTCTAGTTATCTCCGCTATACTCTGGTCCTCTTGAAAGCAGGCAGAGCACTGATTTCCATATCAAAACATATTATAAGAGAATGTTCAAGGTACTTGAACTATGCTCTCTTACTTCTGTTATTGTCCAGCTGGGTCACATACGCACGCACGAGCAAAGGACATTGACAGGAATCAGGCACCACTACTCCATTTTTAACCTTTCTCCCAAATAGGACTTTCCCTGCCCACGGAAGATTGGCAATCTTATTTCTCCACCTTCTGCCTCCTCACTTGAGAGTTTTATGTTACCCTGAACCAAACTAAACTTCAGGCTAAGACTGATCTTTTTTACTGAAAAATTATGGGGAAGCTGAAAGCATCTTCCTTTTATTTTGGTGATTAAGGGTTTAAAACTAACTAGCTTTTTGCCCCCATTTCTTTTAGTCTTAGATGCTTCATTGTACCAGAGGTCTTCCTGAATGGTTCTGTTGCATAGCATTGAACCATTCCTCAAATAGGAGGAAGACTTATTTATTAGTCTTGATCATCAAAAAAAGTTATTCAATGTCATTCAATGTAATTTTCCAATTTGGAAAATTTCCAAAATGGAAAAAGGCAACAAATTTCAGGTATTTTTCTCTCTAAAACCATGCATCTGCAGATGCATTATGTACCTTGTTTCTAAAAAGATGAAGGGGAATAAACAATCTGTTTATTCATTTAATATTTAATTTTTTAATATTTAATATTTTATTTATTTATTATTAATATTTAAATCTGTTGTAAACTTGTCTATTCACAAAAATAAAGAATACAACCATATGGAAAACTGGTTCCAAGTTATCCGTCATCACAGCCCACTACCTTGTGGCGGTTTTGTGGGATTTTGTTGGTTTATTTGGTTTGGGGTGGGGTTTTTTGTTACATTTAAGAAATTTTAACTAAAAGATAATTTGTACTAGCCTATGGCAAACAAGAAAATATTAAATATTTCAGCCTATTTTTAAATATTTCATTCTGGTACACAGTTGGAGCTTTGCATTTAAAAGTGGTTACAATGACAAGGGGAATATAGAAAATATAAAGCACAAAAAACTAATTCCAGATGATTTGTAATGCGATCAATAGCTAGTTTGGATTAATTACAAGAATTAAAGTGACAATTTCCAATAAATTCTAAAAATTAGAGTTCATAAAAATTACTCTTGCCAAAGATGCAACTATTAGCTCAAAGCTTCAAAAGTATGTGACAGCAATGGAAAATTCAGAGAAAATATTTTCTAATGTTGGTAATGACAGAATTAATCCTGCTGGAATTACAGAAATAACCTTACACCTTTGATTTTCAGAGTTTAATCTCAGTAAAGGATTCTTTCCACAAAACGGTATTTTTAACACTACTCAAGAACTCTAGAGTAAAACCTATTTTCTATCATGCATAAAACCTAGCAGGCTATCTAGGCTTTCTCAAATAATCTTTTCTTTTTCTCATGAATTGCATTTAGATCCTCTTCTTATAGAAAGCAGAGCCAATTTTGATAGTAACTCTTGTGACTTTTACAGGCACTTCAGGAGTTTTTTTCTGAGACCATTTCTTTTTCATCATTACCTTAAAGTATATTTTTCAACTCTATCTAGTCAACGCTGTGAAGTGGTAAATTTATAGTCCCTAACGAAAGTTAATTACTGTAAATCATAGAGTCAATTAAAATATGCATTTCACCCTCAGGCATATTTTTCTTTCAAATTAGAACTTCAATAAAATCTTAAGATCTAATACAGACATTTACTTGGTTGGTATGACTCCAAACATAAAGAGAGATGGAAATGCACTTCCTCAACAGTAGTTTATAGCTGTTACTATTAACTATAGTTACACAAATGTGACTATGACAAGCAAGGAATGATTCTGAGCAATGAAGCACTTGTACATCATTATTTGGTAACATCAGCAGATCTGTGAAAATATTTACTCTTCAGTAAAGTTGCTGTTGATGGCTGTACTGCCAAGGGCCCTCCATCAGTCTTAAAGTCAGAATGTTTGTATCAACAGACATATTCTCCCTTTGTAATGTCTTAAACAAAGAAAGCATTAATACCTTAATGATCAGGCATATGACCCATCAGTCAATCCAGACACCATCCAACCATTATATCAAAACTACCCCATGTAGCATGAACCCTTTGAACCCTTTGAGTTAGCCTCGACAAATTCCCCCCTCTCCCAAATGGATTTCCTATTGTAAACATATGCTTTATCACAAACTCAGCTTTTTTCGAACACCTTTTTTCTATCCAGAAAACTCAGCTTGGTAAAGGATAATCACTGGAAAACACCCCTTAAAAATGTGTTTGTTTTTTCTTTTATTAATTTCAGATTTTATAATGCTTCAAGTTGCTGTCAGTTCCTGTAGCAAGCTAATAATAAATATGTTAGACTAGCAGAACAGTGACCAACTCTCCTGAAAAAAAATTAATCATGTAACAAAAACTCTGGTATATTTTTAACATTATTAATAAATCATGGGTTCTTTTGTCTCCAAAAGCACCAAAAGCGCAACAATAACAAAGCACATAGGACAAAACCACACCTAACTTCCCTGCAACTACTTTTCTTCAGTTTTGGCATCAATTTCTTAGTGGCTTCATTAGCAGAATGAGATAGCTCATTTATCACACTGAGACCTGAGAGATCTCATTCAATTTCTGGTGCTATACTTCCACAACTGTGCAGCATTCATGAAATAATCACTGAAAAAGAGGAATGTCCTTGTATTTCCAGCACTGAACAACCCTTTTAGTCAGTTTTATCAAAGCAGTGCTGTTTAGGTGTTAGTTAGAAGTTTACTGCCAGAAACAAATTATGATGCCAAATATCTGTTATTCACAGAAAACATGCAAGTCTGCAGTATTTCTTCCACTAGATCTTTGTAGAAAAGAAAACCCAAATTCTGTATGTTCTTAGACAAAAGTTTGCAGCAACAGAAACCATTTAACAGTCTAAAAAAAAATGGTGACACAATGAGAACAGAGAATGCCACTTTCACGTTTTCTAAATATCTAACTGAAGTGATTGCCAGGTCTAGAAAACAAGATACAATCTGTTCTAAATGAAATGGCATGCATAAGAATAACGTTGATGTTATGGTAAAAGAGGCATTTCTTTTTATGTTAACAGTGTATTCCAAACATTTCATTTTTTTTAGGAAAACACTTCCATAAGTTTAATGCTTACAAGGCAGAAAATGTTCTGGAGATGTAGACTGCATCCAAACTGTTTTCTAACACGTTCCCTCCACATAAAAATACAATAAACCATCATGCGGAATTGTTTGAAGAGCAAATAAAAATTCTTCAGAGTATTTTCTTTCACCAGTGTTCTACTTCACTGCTTACAAGGAAACCTGAACACCAGCTAGGAGCTTCTGTCTGTAACTATCATTGCTATGTCAGAAGATTTCCCCATTCCCTGCCTAAGCCTCTTAAATTACATTCAGATTTCTGTGGTACCATAACAACTTCAATATGGCACGCAATTCAGTATTTTGTGAAGGTTTTGTTTCTATTTCCAGCTCCAGTTATTGTTGGTTTACATTTTTCATCCTGACTGCTCTGCAGGATATACTTCCTTACAACGCTTATGTGAAGTCTTACAGCTTCAACATAGAACATTGTTAACCACCACATTAAACCACACCAAGGTATAAGCTGAAGCAATAGCCTGCACTACAAGATACAACAAATTGTACCATATTTTATCAAAGCCTGCGTCAAAGCAACCCAATTCCTGATGGTAAAATAAAAAGTAGTTATGTAAAAAAATGTTTGTTTGGACTTTTAGGAGATTCATAGGAACTTTCTTTGAATTCTGCTCATGGGAATGTATGTTCCTCAGTTGTGGAGCTTGATTTTCCAAGTTTAAATAACGACTAAATCCAAAACAAATCTGAACAAAACTGTTTTGCTTTGCCTGCTATGTATGAGTCAATATCATGTAAAATGCCAAAACACTTTTTGCCCCCTGTGGAAATGGCAAGAAGATCCTAAATTCACTTGGAACCCAGCACAAGCTTTCTAAAAGACCACAAACCATTCTAAGTATTCCAGGTATGCACCAAAATCTGGATTCACTGTACATTGCAAAAACCCTGTGCAGAGGATGAAAATTAAAATTAATGTGTGCTTAAGATAATTCTTGAAACTAACTGGGGATTAACTCTTAATTAAGATGAGAACATTCTTTAATTCAGCTAAAGTAGTGTTTAGCTGTGGACCTGAGGTGTGGATATAAACAGCATTACTTTTCTTCACAGACTCCAGATTTTATACACCGTCTCACCTGGTCACACTCATTAAATCAAAACAGAATTAGCAAGACATCTACAGAATGCAGAACTACACAGAGTATGGTTTGGAATAGAAGGAAATTGCCTATTCACAGTATTTTGCTAAGATAACTTTCATCCATTATATAAACCACTGTAAATACACCAAGGACAAAGTATGGCAAATGATTAATAGACCTTAATGTATGTAACTGTATTTGCTGCATGTGCCTTTTATATTTCTATCAGAATGTGGACATATATGTTATACAGCATTTATATGAAAGTCTTCAAAACCTTGGGGTATTATTCTGTTTGTCCTAACTACAGGACAGAAGGTAAAAATCAGCTAAATTTATGTGAGACACTCCTTCTTGGCTTGGTAAGGAGAGGTTAAGCAGAATTTAACCGGTACCACCCATACTCTCTATTGAAACATTCTATAATCTACTCCTACTTTGCCACTTTCCTGTGAAATCAGTGTCCTTTGCATTGAACACCTACTTAATAAAGCTACTTTAATTACTTCAATGGACAGTTTTCAGCAAAGCACAGAGAGAAATATGGAAATTTAAGGGCTTAAAGTTCTGAGAAAGAGCACTTTTCAAGCAGCTCTTACAGATTCTTACCAGCTCTTGTGTATCTTCTGCTAATGGCAGAAGCGTAGCTTCCAAAATAGCAGTTTGATCAGTGCTGAGCTTCTGCCACAAACTAATCAGCATAATTACCAGATGGGTGGCACTTTTCAACTTTGCAAATGCCTGGAACATGTTGGCTTGATTTTCTTCTGCTGCATCTGCTAGAGCTATTACCTGCAAAAATTACAAACATCTGTTAAATATAATTTTACCAACCGTGAACACTCAACATTGAAATTACCTTTGGCACACTCTTGTTTTCCTTTAGAGGATCGTGAGGAATTCTGTTTTCCATAAACACAAACCACAGAGTATTAAATGAGTTCTCATTTATCTAGATTTTTCTTTTGCATATCCAAGGCAATTTCAAGTCCATGTGGCAACAGGATTAATCTATCTAGAACAATCAGTGGAAAGGATTTTGTTTAGAGCATATTTTTAAGGCATTCCTGAAATTAATCCCCATCATATCACATAACACATGACAACAAACTAATTTTCAGGTTTGTATCACACACTAATCTCCATATGACCAGTAAGCCTACTGTATTAATCAAAAACAACACATTAATTTTATGCTATTAAAAAGGCAGCATGTAATTATTTCCATTGGAACACAGCTGCCATCTGTTATTTTATTAACTCTCATGTCTCTCCATGTTTCTTCAGCTTTTATGCCAAAATGTAAACATTATGGATCATGTATATGAAGGCAGTATCACTTTAAGTGCCAGACGCTATGAAAGAACTTTCAAAATAAAATAAAAGTAACAGATTCACTTCTTCTAATATGGTAATAGTTTTACTGAGTACTTCAAGATGGGGAAAAAGAGACAAGCTATTACATGATACTCTATTTGGTTCAGAAATAACTTGTCATTGTATATAATATTGTCCACTCACAGCATTAAAAAAATATTTTGAAAAACATTGCTATTAACGTCTTCATTCTTGAAATAGAATGTTTAGACATTTTCCATCACTGGTGAAAAGAGAAGATGACAGTGATTTCAATAGGCAATTGCTATAATGTCAATATGACAAAAGGTTTTCCACAGTATTTGAACTGGAGTACTTCAAATAAAGGAAATGTATACAGGTTAGGGGTTCATCCTGGGCGAGTACAACTTAGACCTGTTCTCAGGAGTGCCATTACACCTCCATGCTACCCAAATAACACTTGGTTTACAGAAGAGTTTATTATCTGATTGTTATTTAAATCAACACAAAGCACCTCTCTCAACCCCTTTGTTTATTCTTCTGCAAGACAGGGTAATAGGTGCTTGATTGGAGTTGTGAAAAGCCTCACAGAAATGCAGCTAAGGTGTAATTAGTATTACAACAGAATTTACAAAGTAAAACTTGCAGAGCTGATCCATTAACATTTTGGCAACAGCAGGGAAACGAAAATACTATATGATGCATCTTCAGCAGGGAAAGAGAGCCAACCAGCTGTTAGCATTTGGTGGAGGAAAACTATTTTTAACCTGCAATGCTGGCATTAGGGATGTATGTGTGTTCCCTCCAAGATCCCATGTGACTGGGAAGATAAAGAAAACAGAATTTTAAGGGACTATAAATATGAAACATTTCAAACAAAATGTGCTGATAGCTTTTGTTTTAGATTTTAAAATGTAATCTTTCCAAATAAAGCAGAGAACCCACAGGACACCCATGAGTCCAAACACTACATAAATCAGAGCCAAGTAACAAAATAAACAAACAACAAACCTCAGCTAACCACGTGAAGGAGAACCAAGAAATTAATTCCAAGCAGTGAAAACCAACATAACATACTTTGGTCAGAGAACAGCAATAATATCACTGATATGTCACCTGATGCATTTGTGTTGGCATTCAATCTGTCCTGACCAAAGCCTTGATGCTTTCCACAGCTCATGTTCTACACAAGGTGAAGTTCCATATCACAGTCACTTTCCAAGAGTTCTGGGTGACAAAGCCACCTGATGAGCACCATACTATATAGCAACCTACATCAGCTGTCTCTAACCAATGTAACCAGTAACTGTACTCACCGTGCAGTTTCATCTTTCCGAGACAAGTAACAACAGTAAAATCTTCCTCAGTCTAACAGAGGCCTTCAAATATCTTTTCCTATCCAATATACAACTGAAAAATTGGGAACAATGAATGAACATGAATTTAACATGCTGATGAGGTGTGCTCATTCACTGGTATGCTTCCTATGCCATCACTGGTTGGGATAGTACAGTTCAGAATTCTGGGCAAGCTACCTGTACCCTATTATGGATAATGCTCAGACAATATTAATTTTGCTGAAAATCCAGGCAAATAGAGTTACTCTTGTGTGACAACTACCTGAACCCCACTTTACACAGCAACAGCTACTTTCTAGAGTCATTGAGAAATCACCTGGGAATTTATGACCCTGCGCTATATTTCAACTGACATTCTCCTACGTACTTCAGAAACGCAAATAGCATAAAGAGAAGTAACTGACATGGCCTTTTACCTCATGGAGCCTTCATTTCAGGATAGGTTTTCTTCCCATTTTATAACCATGAACATAGGAGATGCTCACTTTTTCACAGGCTCTAAGTGTAAAACAATTATTCCAGTACTCCCAAACAATGTCTGATGTACCAAGTACATAACCTATTTTGAAAGCAGTTTCATAAAAACCCTAAAGAAGAACAACTATTAAAAGTTTTTCTTTGGTACAAAATTCTACAGTTATCATGCATAATAATATAAGGCAAATGTTATAAAAGTGGTAGACCTAAGTTTCTAAAGGAGAAGTGCAGTCTTTAAGCATTGCAGGTCACTGAAACATAGCAATTAAATCTTTAGATAACTGCATATATACAATTTCTACTTTACACTTGCAGAAAAACCAAGGAGGAGGAAAAAAACACTTCTAAGTACTAACTATTCTTTTAACAGATGAAGTGGCCCAGTGTAGTTTTCTGAGATCTGAAATATCCAGGACACAGGACAATACAATATGAATTACCACACTATAATGTAGGCATGCACAGACATAGTAATTTTAAAAAAGCCTCAAGACTAAAGATTACTTGACAATACATGGTTACACAGTAAATACTTGATAGGAGGGGAGAAAAAAGGGGAAATATTTTCTCATGGAGTAAAATTATAAATCCCCCAGGACATGAGCTACAAATTTTAAAAGTGTTCTGGGGCTCTTCATTCAAAACACTTGCAGAATTCAGGAACAAGTAAGTTTTAACAACATGACATTCGTGTTTTCATTATTAAGAAAGCATTGTGAGCATCTTTTATTTTATTTTCACCTGAACGTCTCTATTTATATTTCGTAATATTTGAGGAAGATAAAGCATCTATACCCCTTGCAGTCTGAGATTTCAGTCTCTTCAGACTCATGATTCTCCATAATTTCCTAATTTTATTTTCAGTTCTCAGAGTAGCTGTTCAATCTGTTTAATACCTATTTTAACATCTTTCTAAATAGATATAAAATCTTACAAAAAAAAGAAAACCTCTCCCTGTCTCACTTTTTCACAGGATATGTAGGAAAATACGTTTCAACTGACAGTCTCAAATGTAGCTTACATATAAAGATTTTAGACCAACTGAAAACTATTAAGTGAAAAGTCCATCTATATTGTGTAAGATCTATCATTGCCTACTTAACATTTTTCTTTCTTCTTCTTTAATATCACAAACTTTCAAACAAAGAAAACTAAAAAATAAGTTTTTCAAACTTGCTTTCAAAAATTTATGAAAGAACAGAAAGTATCTGCAGGAAATATGTGAACTACTAAAATAGTGTGGAAGTAGAATATTGAACATATATTTTTAAAACTATCAAAACTCGCTTTTAAGGTATATCATTTAAAAAATTTTTCTCAACAGACTCCTACTCTGTTCCAATACATGCAACTACAGAAAAGTAAAGGCCAGTTAAGTTATTATGAAAGCATAGTGTAGGGAAAAAAAATAAGGAATTACTCTCCAAACAAAGATCATGTTTAAGATTTTTACTAAATTTCACATTCACAGTTGCAATGGTAGAGCTGAAATCCAGATTTTTTAATATAATCTTGAGAACTTCATACCCCAACACTACTACAAGGATGTGACTTCAATAATTTCCAAGCATGGAATATTTCTCAATGTTTTCAGCCTTAAGTGTTTAAGCAGAAAGATGTCTCTCCATGCTTATTTCATTGCTAAGTAGGCCTTGTAAAATGTCAAGCATTTGAAAACTGTAAACTAATGGTGATGCAAGTTTTAAAACCAGTCAGACTTCTCCATCATTAATGGTAATGTAAGCTATTTTTAGGGCATTGTTTAACATCCAGCAATAACTTCAAAATTAGTAATGCCTCTTAAAAAAGGCTTGCAACATAGCCCACTGGTATACGCAGACAAATTTCTTGAGGCAGTAATGACCATAATAATTACTCTCCCAGGCTTATTCTAATAATACAAAAAAATACAAACACAGTTCCAAAAATACAAAACACTTTCTTCTTAGCTGGACAGGAAGTTGAAGAAAACTTTGAAAAAGTAAAGGACAAGAAATGAGCATAAAGTTCCAGGGAGCTTCCTTTGTGTTGGTAGTATATTTTCTCGCACTCCCCAACACCACTGGGACTAAAGAACTCTGCCAGATTTTATGCCACATCCTAAAATGGAGAACAGGAAAAGTGACTGATAATTTGGTTTTCTTTTTTTGTTTAAACAGAAGGAAAAAACCAGCTATTTGCCACTGGCAAAAAATGAACCAGCTAGTCTTACTGTCATCTAGTTCTAATACATTGGGTTCATCTTCTGGAATTTTGAAGTAACTTTATTTTTAGCAAAAATGAAGTTTGAAGAAACAGAATTTTGGCATTTAAGGAATAGAGAATTTCTTTACATGTCATCTATAGCACTTAAAAGCAACTCTTGTATGAAAAGTTTGTTAAAATATGAAAGATAACATCGGAAATTTAATTATCCTGAAATGAACACAGGGACAATGAAGCTTACAGGTCTCTTCTGGCAATTGTTTTTACAGAATAATTTACTGCAAGGAAGTTAATTGAGCCAACCCCTTACAACTATTTTTCAGCAGAATTAGGTCTTCATAAAGCAGGATGGTAATGAATATAAAGCAGGAAAAAATGGAGACCTGAGAAATGCTAATTATTGCTTCTTTATTGCTATACACAGGACATTTACTACTAGTCTCACCTTTTTCCCCATTTTGGAGTAGGAAATACAACTCAGTTGCCAACCTAAAACAAGATCTAACACCATTTTGTTTGTGTAGTTTTAAGAAGTTTCCATCACATACCTTAATTCACATAGAATTTGTAAGCATTCAAAGTCAAATACGCTTCTTCTTACAAGTCCCTTTGTTTACCTTGATATATAAAATTCTTAAAACCCTTACTCTAGGAGTAAACTTTTTGGGTCTTTTTAAACAGGCAAGTCTCAAAGTAGTTTCCAAGACAGAGAAATAGTGATTAGCAGCCTGATTCTCTGTGCGACCATCTCACTCAACAGCCATTGTGCACAGAGCTTTTGACAGGTGACTAAAGCTTTATGGAATGCAGGCAGAGATATCCATGTCAGAGAGCGATCTTTATCAAACACTCCATCACCAGGAAGAACAACCATGTCCCTCTCACAAGTGAGCACTTCTAAACGCCCTGGCGTTCCCACAGCGCGGCACTGGCGACGAGAGAGCGCACGTTGGGATTAAGTACCCCAGGCCACAATTATCCAAACCCTTATGAGAATGTCTCAGCTTGTGCTAACCATGACTGCAGCTTTTTAAGTTGTGGCACAGGACCACCATAATGACAACAAAGCATCAATTCACTAGACGCCAAATACTCGACTTTCAAGCAAAGCTCAACATGGCCTTGATGAGAGAAGAAAACAGACACAAAAGATATTGCAGCATGATGATCCATGCTTTATCTGGAGGCATACAGCTACCTCCTGAAAATCTACTGCCTGACTTGGTGAACATGAAATTATCACAAGTAATTACTATAGCAATCTGTGCCTCTGGAAACAAGAAGAGTTAGATTAAGAAAATACTGAGGGCTGTTAGGGAAGCTGTGTGGTTTTGTTTTCTTCTGTTGCTTCCATGACAGAATTATCACCAATAGCTTTACTGCACCTTTCCAAATTGGATTTCACCACAAAGCAATACTGTCTACAAGCATAACAAAGGTTGCACATTTTGACAACAGTCAACTGAAACACTTTAGAAGTGTCAAATGTATGTACTGTTCAAATTCAGAACCCTCTTTTGAAACTTCACAAGTATCAAAGCGGTGTCTTACCACCGCAAAACCAAAGTAGGAGTGGATTATTGCCACAGAGAATCATGCTGCATCATTTATTTTAATTCTTTCATTTTAAGAACTAGTGGCAATGATGTCAGTAAGAAAATCTTCGGTGATCAAGGAAATATAATTTCAGCTATACAGCAGCATAGTAGTACAAATATGGTCAGTTCAAAAAGAAAAAAAAAACCTCCAGCTTTTTAATTTTTCCTCTTTAGAATACTCAATAAGAAAATAAGCTTTTTCTTCAGAAGTCTCTCTCCCTGGCTTTTATCTACACCATTATAGTCTGAATAATTTTTTTTTTTTGAAAATTACTTCAAAATATTTAGTGGGTTTAGAATCCTAGGAACCTGAGTGCATTATCCAAATGTACTCAATTACTTATACATTTAAACCCAAATTAAAACCCTGATCAATAGATCAATGTCATCCTGTTCCATAGCAATTTTCTATTTTATCTGTACTAAGTATATAAATAACCTTTCCAGTAAAATCCAAGCATGGAGACTGCCTGGTTAGCTCTACTTTAAATTAGTACATTCTAATTGAAGTAAGCAAATTCATATTCCTTTGATTCTAAACATGCAGCTCTTCATGTGCATAAATCAATTTCAAATTTTTTTCTGTCTTAGCAATACTAATGTAGTGGCAAAAACCTCCTTATTGCCATTGCTGTTGCCAGTTGACTGCTTATTTAAACACATCTTAGTGCTTTACACTGCTGCCCGTCCTTAACCGAGCTTACTTGTGTAAAGCCATAGGAATAGCAATGAGGAATTCCTTTTGTCTCTGGTGTCCCATCTGCAGTAAGGATTACAGTTAAGAATATTTTAACTTGATTAATACACTCATCTCTATTTGCTTCTTTTTTCATACATTATTGGCTTTTTGTGTTTGATTGGGGTTTTGTCAAGGGTTTGCCATTTTTGAAATACCAGATAAAATAATACGGTAGTAGCATTAATTATCAATAGTAGCAATACAAAGATGATTATTTAAATACTTGACACCTCCTCTCAATGGCCTATCCACAGGTAAATAAAAGTAACCAATTCTTATTTGGTACAACTATTAAATACCAAGATGGGGGGGGGGGGGGGGGGGTGGGGCGGGGAGAAGGGGGAATTCTTGAAAGACGGCTACAAACATGCTTGAAAATATATATGGTACTTTACATACATTTAAAAATAAGTTCTACATTGTAAAATCCAAATTTAAAAGTGGAGTTATAAAATTAGTAGCTTATCCAAGTGAAGTAACATCTGTTACAAATTACACAAAACCCAAGAACACAGTGAGTTACAATGAATCCTTTACTTAACCCTTCAAAACAAAAGTTCTATTTAGGCAAAGGGATGTGCTACATAGCACACAGATATGTCACAGAATCTATGACAGTCAATGAATGTTAAAGACAGAGTTTCACTGTGAAGCTGTGGTTGTATTGGCAGCAATGTTTATAAAATACAGCCAAACATGAGCTAAATGGAGACAGAGAGGTGGAGAGCTGGGTCTGTATCACCAAATACACAGCATTATGCAACAACGACCAAAAAAAACTTTACAATAAAGGAAAAAAAATTAAACAATTGAAGTTGCATGCTTTGCATGTTTAAAAAAGCTTTGGACTTAAAAAAACCGTTTAAAAAACAGGAGACCCAACCTGAAAATTTTTAATTGCCTATCAGTGCAAATTAGGGATGGCCAAGAAATCAAGACAAACACATTCGATCATACTTCTGCAAAAATTAATGTACAGTGAAGCTCTATGGGTTAAATTAAGGATTCATTAACTCCAGTGGGAGCACTGCATCCATTCAGTAAAGGCAGGATTTCATCCTATCAAAGACCATTACTCTCACTGTCACCACTCATATGCACCTAGTGGGGGGAAAAAAGCATTTGCGGCATGTCAGATATCACATGATGAGAGTAGCTTTAGAAATCTAGAATAAATCCACAAATTATTGCTTCCCAGAAAGTACACTGTAAAACATGTCCTAGAACAGCTTTGTTTCATATTTATAGCTTATAGAAAAACAAAAACGTGTTGACAAACACATCTTGAAAAGTAATAAAAACAAATCCAAGTAAAACCTAATATAGATATTTTCCCCTCCATATAAATTAACACAAATTCTATTCTGAGACTTTTAATAATAAAAGTATCAACATCAAACAAATTAGCAAGCCAGTTTAAGACAGTGAAATTCTAACCTGAATTCCAAGCCATTGCCAATCACACTTGCAATTTGGCACTTCTGCTTTATATACTGAATTACCTGAAGAAATTTCCAGAACTCCCCATTCAGATTGAGCTAGTATTTAATTTTAAATGATTAAAAAATATCGTGGTTGATAATACAGTGTCTAAGAGTAAAAGTAAGACTGATTAAATTAAAACTACACACTCTGGAAACAAATTCCAAACATAGAAATCAAAGAAGATGGATGGCAGGCTAATTAGAAGCTGAGACTTAACTGTAACACTAATTTCAGGATTGCTCTCATTAAAATAACTTTTCTATTTTGAGATACTTACAGACTTTCTCTGTTATTAGCAAAATCTTGAGAACAAATCTTGGACACATCTTGTCCAAATGTGACAGCACATTTGGAAATAAAACAAGCTTCCCAACTCAAAGTGCAAAGGTCGCCATACGTGAATTGCTTGCTTGAATATTTTCTCTTTGAATTACAAGTTTTCCATAATGTCTTCTATTCCTTTTTTTTACTGAAAGAGACATAACTATCTCCAAACATAGGAACATCATTATGAAGTGCAGGTTTTGTAAAACTCAGTCAAAAAACACAATTTATAAACCTTGAAGAAAATTAAGCAAGAGATTGAAGTTCCAGTCTCACTGGATTTACTAGCAAAAAGAAAAAAAAAAAAAAGATGGTTTCAAAAGCATTATTTAGGAAAGTAAAAATTCATTGTTCAGTTGAGATGCTACAACAATAAATTTCAGACAAAGAAACTCTTGTGTTTCTCTACAGATGAAGTACAGCACAGATCACATAAATGCTTGCTTCACAACAACAGCCAGCCAAAAAACCTTTACGAACTGCATCCTACACAGTTAACATATGACATTAAACTTCTAAGTCAACAGGTACTGCCATGCAGGTACAATTATTTTCAGTGAGGTAGTTTCAGGGGGCAAGACAAGTATGGTAAGACTAAAAATATCCTACTGACAAGTCACACAGCAGGCATTAACCTAATAATGAAACAGCAAAGAGCTTATCATATCCCTGCCTAAATCCTTCAATCTACAGAAAGGAAAAAAAAAAAAACTATGACACAAAGAAAAAACAAACAAACAAACAAACAAACCCAACCAAACAAACAAAAACAAAACAAAAAAAAAAACCACACAACCAAACCCCAAAAACAAAACAAAACAAACCACCTGAAGTAGCATTACAATGTGTTCAACAGCAAATCTTCAGGTGTTGATGAAAGGAACACATATTTTTAGGTCACCAAATTAGGTCACCAAATTTGCAGATAATGGCCAATGATACGCATTCTCCTGCACACCTGGAACTGCACCTTCTAACTAACTCTCTTTTCTCAAAGTGAAGAATTAAGAAAATTCCCACCTGAAATACCCTGCTAATTCACAAGCACAAAGCCTACAGGTACACAACCAGGTGCAGTTTTCTTTACATGCACACCTGCCTTAGCCACACAATAAACCCAGGCAGTGCACTCTGCCAGGTAAACATAAGATTTAGAACTTAGGCAGAAATAAAAGAAAATTAAATTTAAAAAAAAATTTAAAAAAAACACAACAAACCAACTTCCACCAAAATAAGAGAAGATTCATCCCAAAAACTGGTTTATTCTATGTTCAAAATAAGATGAGCCACAATACAAGTGATTATTTTAGAGTGTAAAAATCATTTTATCTGAGGATTATTCTAATGAAGTAAGCATGTGTCACCAAAGGCTATGGGTTAGTTTCAAAAAATAAAGTAAGTGTGCCATTATATATGCACATACATACTCACAGGAGTGAGACTTTACTATTAATCATAACATTCTATGTCATTCTCCTGCTGCACTTCTAAACATAGCTGAAGCTACATGGCTTTCTGACTTCCATTTCAAAATACAGTATTTAATGATGCACTTACAGTCTCCTAGTCTTGATAAATGTCACAAAAACCAATTCACAATTGGCAGTAATGGCAAAAGTCCTTCACTCATGTCTTTGGAAATAGGACTTTTTACCTATGTGCAGTAGGACAACTGCTAGCTCCACTCATATCCCTCATTGTTGTTTTCTCTTTAAAATGAATGAAAATACTGAAGTGCTAGTAAACTGTATAATGAAACACTTCCCAGTATGTTTAGCAGCAATCCTCTACTGAAAAAAAAGAGCTGTATTGCAAACTTACCAGGTTTTGACCTAACCTCACTATCTATTACCCTAGCATACTGATAGAAAAGCAAGACAGTTCAGGCCACCTGGAGTTAAAGGGAAGAATTTGTCACCTTTAAAAAGTCTTTGGAGTCACACTCAAAAAGATTCACAGTTCAACATTACTTCCTAGAAGAAAGCCAGTTCATCCATGAAGGAAAATTTTGACAAATAGCCTAGCATCAAATACACAAGCCTTAATGCATTTAGATAACAACCTTCCATGCAAGCATCTGATTCCTCAATTCCTTTATTCTAACAAGCAGCTGACTTTATGGAAGAGATGGGACAAGATGCATAGTCTTTTTTAAGTCCTGCTAAGACTAAGATTCCCAGTGGAGCTGCTAGAGGTAGAGGAGCATAGGGTAGAGATAGCAAGTGTCAGGTACAATTCAGTGTCTGAAATGCAACAATTAACCTTGTAACTTTCTCTGGTTTAAATCTAGAAAAATCTCCTCATTGTCTGAGCAGAAGTTTAAGGACAATTCTACTGGATATATACTCAATTATGTAGAACAGGAAAGAGCTCGCTTTTCAACACTAATATATAGCCACATGCAAACACACCCCACTAAATTAGTAACAAATGCTCTTACTGATTTTGGCTGAGATAGGCTTTCTGATAAGAAAAGATTTTGCTTAAAAAAAAAAAAAAAAAAAAGCTTAATTTAAACACTTTTCTTGTTCCCCTGATGTAATACAGCTGAGGTTCATGCCCTGGTTCAGTCAAATCTAATAGTTTTAACTTAGTTTCAACTATTACTGGCCATAAAAAGATGTATTCAAAAGGGTATTTATGTTTCCTTTATTCGATTTCATCAAAGTTAGGAAAACACATCTGGGTAGCGTACATTCTAGCCACACTGCAGACCAAAAATCCAGATAAACGTTTTGTCTAGAGGGATGACTAAATAAGTTGGCCAAATATCAGAACAAATTCACTTTGATGTTTTCAGTTGGTGGAGCTCAGAAACATGACCTAAGTTATACAGTTACATCCCCTGAAAGAGTAGCAACCCTCTCTTCCTTTCGCATCTGTCAGGGTAGGAGAGGTGGAGGGAAAGAAGGATTTGTTATGGATGAGGGCAAAATTCAACATGGATAAAATGATAGCAACTTAAGGAAAAACATTTGCCTGCTTTCACTCATATTCATGAACAGTCCATATCTTTTCCACGACCACCTCCAGTGCCTTCTTCCACTGTTACCGACATATGCCTTGGAATCTGATCAGGAGTCCATAAAGAAAGATGGCATTTGAGACTCACACTGCAGGTCCACACAGCTGAAATCAGATTGCATTGACAGGTTCCATGTAAGCAATTCCATCTAGAGGGATGCTGAGCCACTTGTCAAAAGTTAATGGTGAAAATACATAAAAATAGATAAAACCTCACATCAGGTATAGAACAAGCCTCCTGAGCTCCATTGATCATGTAGGGAAGCACACAGCTGGCACGTTGTTAAATGATAGGACTAGAGAGAATTACTGAGCACCGTTCCTGTGGAAAGAACTACTAAAGAGAACTTGCTGTGCAATGAGAATATGAACCAAACATGATGTTCCTTACTAAATGGAAAGTTCCTAGGGGAATATATAAAATAAAAATAATTTCCCAAAGGAAATAACTCCATTGCAGAGCTTACTGTTAAAGGAACTGGAGGAAGAAATGCCTTCCACCCTCACAGTGCAAAGAAACTATGAGGAACCAGGAAGATATGGACTCTTGCCTTCTTGTGGAGCAAATACAAGACCACAGCTGTTTAAAACAGAGTGAGATCCACAAAGACAAATTGTAAGATGAGGTGGCTAGTTTCCCTTAATTTCCTTTATGAAAGAGAGGAGAGACCATTTTCCATTTTTGTAACCAAAGTATCTAACTTTCAGTATCTTTGACTCCAGAAGACCCTTCTTTGTCTCCATTGACTACAGAGAAAATAGAATTTCCTTAGATGAAATCTGCATTTGTGAATCTCACCCCCTTATATCACAGCAAGGCATTCCCACCTTTTTCAAGGGATATCCATAGATGACCCTTAACCATGAAGTCTGTATGAGAATCTCATTTCATCCCATCAGAGCAATCAGAGCAATTTCATCTCATCAGAACAAATAAATTCATTATCAGTAAATGTCTTTCCTTTAATTGGTTATTCAAACAACTAACAGACTGTAAGCAAGATGTTGCTGTGTTTGAGTATTTCAGTACAGATGCATTCTCGTGCCTCACAACACTGTATCAGGATCCCTTAAACTGCATGGAGGTGGAGAGGATCTTCTTCCATAAAAACAGCTATAAAGGTTGGAGGAGATTACAAATTTTATTTTTTTACAATACCAACTACACTTAATACAGCATTTATAGGCATGAGTTAGTGATCACCCCTCAAGTGATAATGAAATAAATAAAGACCAATGTTTTTGCAACACTTGTGCTTACGAATTTTCCGCCAATGTTCACAATACTCCAAAACAAAATATAGAAAACAGTCAATTCCACGTGATGAGAATGAATTTTTAGGTTTCATTAAAACTGACATATGGAATCAAGGGAACACTTGGAACTTAATACTGCACCAAGCATCAAACGATCTTGTTTGAATTTTTTACATCTACCAATTTAAAAATCATAGTAACCCATTTTGTAGGTTAGCTATTCCTAATTTCCCACAGAGACACAGTTCATTAATTCTGCTTGAGAAGCATTCCCAGCATTTCACTATCATTGGAAGTTATTTCCACTACTTCCTACAGGGAGGTCTTTCAGTTAAAGGCACAGGTTCTTTCTCACAGCACACACACAGATAACTGTACACACACTGAAGTTTCCTCAGGTATCAGTTTGACTCTCTGCACACTCTGTTGACAAAGCTTTAATTACCACTTCACAGAATTGCTGCACATTAGAGTTTGCTGATTAGCCACTTGGCTGATTAGCATACCATATCTCTGTAGAACGACTGAACTACTCACATACAGAGCCAAGATAGAGGAAATAGTTTTAAAAATACATAAAAAACCTGCATCCCTAAGCTAATTGTTTTTGAAAATAATACTCATCTTCAAAAGAGTTGGATTTTGATGATCTTTATGGATCCCTTCCAACTCAGGATATTCTATGAAAGGCATATTTTCTGCAAGCAGCTTGCATTGCTTTTTTTCTTGAGTAAAAAATAAAGCTATCCCCAAGACCAACAGGTTACTTGGCACTATTCCAAGCCTTCTTAAAACAAGGGAATAGAGCAATGAGTACATCACATCACTCTTCAGTCCTACTGTTCTGCAACACTAGAGACACACCTCAACAATTCCTTAGCAGAAAACTATCCAGAGTATCATTAGGTTCCATTTTCCACAACTTCTGTTTGACTGGGACAACCAATCTCCTGTAAATTACTACAGAAGTCTACCCTTCCTTCCTTTATCCATTTCTCTTCAATATACCCTTGAAGGACAATAGGTGTCTTGAGGTGCATGTACATCAAGGCATGAATTCTCAGAGTCAGGTCTTCACATGACAGCAAAATTAAAAAAGAAGAATAGAAAAAATATCAAAGCATGTTACCTACTAGTATTCACCACAACCTTTTCCTTCCATATAGCAGCACAGTATTAAAGACACAAAATTACTAACACTTTCCTTTATTGTGAATAGTAACATGTTTTAAATTTTCAAAAGCAGCCAGAAAAGTGGTCCACAGAGAAATTAACCACAAGCACTTTAGTTCCCTTAAGAAGAAAATTTTAGTACATTTGGCTTTTGATTCACGATCTATGAAGCCCAAAAGATAATTAATTCTGGCTATAAGTATCTAAAGTTTTACCTGAAAACTGTTAACAGTATGTTTTCCAATTGAAACAAACCATTCCAACATAAGTCTATCCTTCTATTTAAAAGTCAAAGTATATCTTAAAAACAATCAACATACACCCAAAGCAAACAAGTATCCTTCCTTTGGGGTGCCATTATTTTCCCTTTTTTGTGCTATTTCTAGTACTACAAAAAGCTACAGGTAAACAGTATTTTGTGATGGAGGAAAGAATTTTCTAGACCACTGTAAAACAGTTATTCTGCCTGAATCTGAAGTTTTGTCACAGACCACTGTACACTGAGGTCACATAGCAAGCAGGTTTTGAAACACGGTATCAAATACTGTAGATGCAACCACATAGCCCTACTATAAAACACATTAGTATTAACAAGAAAGACTCAAAAACTACAGTTTAGAATATACCTTACATACCTCTGGTAGCTTAGGGTGTCACAGTGCTTACAAGCCAAGTTATGCAGAAGGCAGCCTAAATGTTTATTAGAAAGTTATTGCTTCAGAAAATCTCACTGATGTGGTTGGCTTTACTTGGGAAAAAAACCTCATTGTATCCTGCAGTCATCTTGTCTAGTACAATCTGAGCATTTTAAAACTGAAATAAATTTATTAAATACAGAATATGCAGGTCAAACTTAGTCTCTTTTTCATTTGTTAACAAGTCTAAAAATATAGATTTTTGCTACACAGTTGTTCTATAGTAATTTGTTTAAAAATATTAAATACTGACCAACTATAAAACATAAAACTCACTCTACTTTAATGAAACCAGGAAAGAAAGCTTTGTCACTGACTTCAGCATAACTGAGATTTAACCGAAAAAAATCAAATGCAGAATGTAAGCCTATTTTTTCCAATAGATAATCCTAATTCTTAATATATAATTAGATACAAATATATACAAAGTCTTAATATATAATTCTATTATTTAAAAAGCAGTTTTCTGTGTGTGGAGGAAACATGTTCAGCTGCTATTGGTCATAATATTCACAGAAACTGAAAAACTGAAACAAAACTGAAGCAAAGAGTAACCTTGATGCAGTAATTCACTTGATAAAAGGAATCTCTCTATTAAAATAAACCTTTCTCTCCAACTTAATATTTAGCATTTTCAACATTCGAAGATCTCTACCGTTATGAGGTGTTACTCTCAAAGTACTGATGGACAAAATCCCTTTCAAAATGGCAAGGGTATTTCTGTCAGTAATTATCTCTGCTAATTGAAAACTGCCCTCTTTCATTTCATCTTTCCTAGTGAGTGCTCCTCTTATCTGCTTTTCTCCATGTGATATCAGCCTCTCTCAATTCACCTGCTGCTCCATTAGAGAGTCCTACCCCTCCATAACTACTTGTTCCCTTTTCAACTATCTTCCAGTTTACAAGATTCATCTGGGTATTTCTCAATTAATTTCTTTATTATCAGTCTATGAAAATATTGCAAAGGATTTTTTTTTGGTCATTGGTTGATGAGCTAGGAGCATGTCTTATTTATGACAGGACTTCAAGATACTTTTTTTCTTTCAGCTTTGATAATGATGTTTCTGACATACAAACAGATTTTACAAAAAATATATTATCTAAATCTGTAATCCATTCACAGGTCTTTGAAAAGCAATATAGTTTTTGTCCCCTCCCCTTTAATCTCAGGTACTTGCAATTTTCCTTGTTCTTTTGTGATGATTCTGCAAAGTGTTGTCCAGAAGAAAGAGTAAATATGGGAGACAAACTGTACTGGTTAACAACAATCCTGAACATATTGTTTTTTCCTTAACCTCTGCACAGTAAAATTCAACAAGAAGTAATTTTTTTAATAGTTCAAGCAAAACACATAATAAAAAAAGAGAAAAAAGATCTTGTATCTTTCCATATGGTTGTATCAACCTTTACTGTTTATATTATACTCCTAAATAACTTTCTAACACAGTCCCACTTCAGCCATTCCATTATCTTATTCATGATTAATGTAAGGCTAATATCCTTACACTTATCTCAGTCTTCATCTAATCTTTGAATATCAGCTTTACCCAGTTCTCTGGAACTACCCTCCTCTGTTGCTTCTTATTGACCGTTCTTGTACACAGAATTGGCTGTCCAAACTTCTACTGTTCTTACACATTACTAAAACTTACTGAAAATTTTAAAAGTTTTACAGTAATATTTAATATTCTCCTTAGTAACTTCTGGAAACTTAAAAATTAAAATCCCTTTAGATCAGTGAAGAACATATAATAAACATTTCTCTTCTTGAAGTTACTATGTCACATCATAGCTGAAAAAACCAAACAAACAATAAAGTAACACTTCTAATGGCAAAAAGTATGAATGTACCAGTTTCAGGTAACTGAAACTCTACAGATTCTAAAAGATTTAAACCCAATATAACATTCTAACATTCCTGTTTGCTGAATGGCTCCCTCATACCAACCCTTACACATGTATTTCAAAACCAATCAGAAGAAAGCTTTAGGAAAAATATGCTATTAACTAATTAACTTAAATAGGCAGAGGATCAAACAGGTCTCTTCCCTATTGTGCTGAGGTCTTTTATCTCTATCTTCTGTTCTCAACTCGACCGATACTGCTTCGAGACACACAAATATCTCTGCAGGAAAGAAAACTCACACCTGCACTAAATGTATTCTTAAAGCTTTTTCCTTAATCTTTGTCACAAATTCAGCTACAACAACTGAATTTCTGTTTCCTTCCACTCCTCTCTGCTTCAAAAACATCTGATGCCACAAGTTCAGTAAGCAAAATATCAGCTCATCTACATTAACCCAATAAAGTAATTGATAATTAATTTTCTAAGAGTTCAGTTTATTTACATGTAAACATTGGATTTTATTAGTAGTGTGTTCTTAGATTTCATAGGATGAGAAAAGTATCTCAGTATGTATACAGATTTTCTAGTACATAGATGCATTGTGAAATGTGTTGGAAAGCATCAGTAGCATTTATGACCACAAAACTGATGTTTTTGTCAATTTGTTTCGAGATGATTGTACTATCAAACAAGGTCCTGGGAGGCTGTAATTAAACTTTCTGCTGTATTTTAAACTTCTGATTGTAATACAAAAGCTTCATATAAAGTGGAAGCACAGAAGCAGTTATGCTTCATGGAAATAGAGCATTGTCTGAAAGGTGTTTGCTTCCCAGTAAGGGTCAGATTTTGTTTAGAAAGCACAGCCCTCTAGATTAGCTGGGACACTAGCTGTACTCAGGATTCATCCTGGGAGTTCAGATTTTCAGGATTCAACTACTGAAGATTCCTGGGTTTTATTCTCCACAGCTAGGGAGAATACAGGATAGAGCATTTATAGAACAGGATATTTTGAGAGAAGGAGAATTAGTAATTTTCTCCGTATATGGACAACATGCATATTCTATATATAATATAGAAAGGATATTTTTAGGGACACATCTTCACTGCTGCAAACTATTCTCTCAAGAAAGCAATTAGCAGTTAATTTGAGTAATTGTCAGGCAAAACATGAGACTTCTGTGTCTGGAGTTACTCCTGGTAATTTTTAGGAGTTTAACAAGTAAAGAGCTTTTCCCTATATCCCATTACAACTATTTTCATTGACCTTCAAATAATTGATGATGTGACAGTAGGTACCAATATACTTGTCAAAACAAATATATTCCACTTATTAACTGAACAAGATCCCTATAACTGAAAGCCTAATACATTAACCCATGGGGCCATGTACTGTGTGGGCAGCAAGAAAAGTATGTTTTCATTGCATATTCACCACTTTGTTTCCAACCTTCCTCTGACTGCTTGGCAGCCCATAAAAATATTTTAATGTAAAAATGCCCAGTTTTAAAAAGAAACTGTCTCCCTAATCTTTTTCTATAATATAGTGGTTTTATTCCAGAACTAACAGAAAAGCAAGTTAGCAAAGTCCCACCACATTTTTCACATCACTGCTAGAACATGGTAGCCTGTTTTTTTTTTCTCAGTCCAACATGATTTGTAATTGCTTTAGAAAGCATTAATTGAATGGTCTTTAGTATGAACCATTAATCTGGATAATTTTTACATTGGTTTGCTATATTTTCTGAGTCTTAACTCAGTCTCCTTTTAATAAAGGTATGCTTTGGTTTTTTCTAAGATCACTTAATATCATATAGTATAGTGCCAAGACTTAAGGGCAATTTTAACTTCATTTCCATAAGTGGTATCAGCTTATCAAAAATTTTACATGCCAGCTTAATTAAAACATGATGGCAAACAAAGAATGAGTCAATTTTAAAAGTAAATATAAAACATACCCTAGGTATAAGCACAACTGTACATCACTATAGGCTATACACCAAAGTACAACTCCTCATCATATTATTTCAGGTGCCAGCAAAGTGTTTTGCAACAGGTCAGAATCTGTACAATCCTTGCAAAAAATTGTGACCATAAAGGACAATTTTACAAGCAACAGTCCTCCACGCCCACAAGGTTAATGTGAATGGCAAACACATTCCTCACAGCACAAGATGACCTTTATTGTTTCTAATTGCGTTTCTGTGTCTTCTTCAAGCCAGGGAAAATACTGTCTCATTAAACTGACAAACTTTTTACAGCCATCTGGCTCTGATGAACAGGAATACATCCACGTGAGAAACGTCAATGAACTTCAAATAGTACATTTTGCACTTTGACCCTTGAAGTAAAATGTACATGCAAATAAAACCCTGAAAGGCTTCAAGAAAGCAATTTCTACTGGTGCATATTAAAATAAAACTTGTAGGAGATTAGTCTAAAAATTCACAATTGCTGCACTTAAAATAATCTGCTTCTAATCCCCATTTAATTTAAAACCAAATATTTTAATAACCAGACCTTTATCAACTGTTTTCTCCATCAATATTTCCTCCTTTAACAGCTGTATTATTTTTCTGCAATGCTAATTTGATATTTTCCCTTCAATGGAAATTAAGAAAGGATTCTGCCAAAGAAACAGAATACTTTTCGACGAATTATTTTTATTTTTTCTACACATTCAACTGCTTTCATACTTTCAGAAGTATTCGTGTTCTCCAAAATTACTTATTGCCTTCTTTTTAATCTTTATCTTCAGTAAAGAATTTTATAGAGTGTAAATGTTACAAGCTCTTTGCATCTCACATGGAGAAGAATAACGTGACTGGGCACATTTTCCTCTTTGTCCTAGTTAGTACTATTAAGACCTTTCAAATGAGCATTCAAGTATATTCTTGATTCCCCACCTTTATCTCAACTTGTCAGCAAGCTCTGCTCCCCACAGAAATAAACAATAAAAGGCTAACTTGACATCTTTAACAAAGGCTGTGTCCTTCAAAGACACTGGGGTGAAGGAGCAATTTAATTAAGATGGGAAAAGAAGCTGCCAATCAAATTTTAAAACACCATTCATTAGATGGGTTAATAGATAAAAAGTGCCACAATTTCTGGAATCCAATCTCACTGCTGCAAGCAATACCTCACTGAACATGAATTGCTAAAAGGATTGACATAATATACTTTGGGGGAGGGAAGGGTTAGAAATGTTCACATATTCCAGTGAATCACTCTGCCATAATGCTTGCAAACTAAGAGTGGTGTATTCCCCTTGGGCAAACACCTGTTTACGAATTGGGACATATCATTAAAAGTGACTTCACCTTCTTTTATGCTCCATGCCAAATTCAGTACAACTCATTTGGGCTATGCCAGACCAGCATTCCATTCCCATGTTGTGGACAGCTAATTGCAACCTTCAGCCTGACTACTTATCTAAGGTGTTTCAAACAGTGCCTGAAAACAGGGAAAAAAACAGAAATAGCTTTCAGATTTTCCACCTAAAGTAATGCCACTACTCTAGTTCAGTTAACACAAACATACCCTAAAAAATGATGAATGAATGAGGCAAATTATTAACCCACAAAGTGCACAACACTTCTCATTCATTAATGATGTCATTCAAATTTATAGAGCTACCTTTCTTAAATTCAAAACCAAACATGCAAACACAGAGAAAAAAACAGCAAAACTTTCTACTCTGCAAACTACTCAAAGGATTAAAAAAAAGCCTTTTGTCATCCACAGCATTTTTGCGAAAGTCCAGTATGGAGATAGATGGTTTTGCAGAAAATAAAAAAGAAAAAGTAAAATCATAATTTTCTTAATCCTTTGAACAACACCAGTAAGAGTCACAACTGCAAAATCAGAAATATGTAGCCTACTTAAGTGCCACAGATTGATGCTGAAATGTACCAAATCTCTTCCAGTAATTTTGGAGAATACAAACACTCTAAGCAGCTTAAAGTCCATTGTTATCTGAGGTACCTAATAAAGCATGGGAACCTACAGTGGATTATAGAAAATTCGAAAGTGTAAAGACTGGTATTTTTAATATAAACAAACTTCACCCATCTTCCATTTATTACTGTACACTCTTTTTTATTATTGCTATCAGTCATCTCCTCTTTTGACTGTGCTGTAGAACTGTAGATAACAGTGGTTACAAATAACATGAGAGATTGATGCAACACTATAAATACACACTGATTTAGTTGTAGTGGACCACCTCCTGGTTACCAGGCAGGTGTTGGCTTTCTACTAACACACAGTAAACACATCCATCTAAGCCAAAATGGAGGTCATTTCCTACTGTTTCTTCCAGTATCAGAAACTTCAAAGCAGCAAAGCCAGCTCTGTGCCTGCAAGATTCCCTGCCAATCTGCCTGAACTGTCACTACCATCCCAAGGAGTAAAGCAGGTTCTGCCTGCCCACTGCCCAGGTTTGCACCCACTGCCCCACAGAGCCTGGGAGCTGCTCCACAGCACACAGAGCCCACAAGTAGTCCCAGATGCCAAGATCTCAATGTGCTCTTGATGATACCTGGGACATGCTGGCACGTCATCCCCATGTTTAAGGGAATGCTGGAGTGTCTCTCTAAATGCAATATGGTCACAGAGTCTATAACATGCCCCCATACGCTACCCCAAGAACAGCTGTCTTTGAGTAATTTTGACTGAAATGAAATTCATTTGAAGCCCATGACAGCAAAATAAAAGGTACAGACTTCCCCAAATTCTCCTAACAGATGGACAGGTCCTTTTACAGATGCTAAATATTAAGAGGCAAGATACAAACATGACAGCCAATGTTTTTCTCAAGTTTTATTTAAGACAGGTCTAAGGATTGCATATGCAGTATAATTGCTTATGAAGATACTATAGTAATCTAATAGTTAAATCTAAACATTTACACTAAGCTTTTTATTTATTAAGGAAAATATTAATTAAAAATAACATGTTTAATGAGAACACTATTGCCAAGCACCTGATAAAATAAATTATCAAAAGAATTAAGATAAATTCATATTCTTGAATCCATCATTAATTCAGTGTGTTTCCAATAGTATTAACATAGTAGATTATTAATCTACTATTATTAATTTCATGTATTATTAATACATGAAATCAGAAGTAATGCATATAAAGGGCAGCCTAAGAATGGCAACTTTTAATGCCAGTAACATGTCTAGAGGAAAATGTACCTGCCCCTAGCACCAAGGACTGGAACTAGGAGATCTTTAAAGTCCCTTCCAACCCAAGCCTTTCAATGTTTTTGTGAAAGGACTAAATATTAAAATAAAGACTCTGTTGACTAACATTTGTCAACATAATCTCCATATCACTCCATTTCCCTCTTAATTTTTTTTGCCTGATATCTATGGCTAACTTGTTATGATGTTCATTAAGCAAAACTTACTTGCAAAAAGGTAGAGCACATTTTTAGATTAATGAGCTGGGGAGACATGTCTAGATGTTTTACTTCTACAGCTTAACTGCAGTGTATTACAGTAGCCAGGAGATATTACAATTGTTCTATTCTGTTCCCAAAGATTACACTTAGTATTCCTGAGAAAGACGTTGCACAAAAATATCTAAAACTAAATATTTTATCTTACTCTTGGTAGAAACTAGCTTTAATACCTAAACCATTTTTTTCAAAAAACATAGAAAATTTTAAAAAAGCAACAATAACTTTTTCCAAAATCTGGTATTTATTTAAAAGCAATTTCACACACTGCCTATAAGATTGAGTACCCAAATATACAAGATCTGTACATTTGAGCATAACAATTTTGTATCTTACTACATCATAGATTTGAAAGACAGCACCTAATACCTTGGAATAACGTGAAAGAAATACACATGTATCTGTGTTGTGTTCTCTAATATGGCCAAGCTCCGTGCAATTGGTGCATTATGCTGTCTTTTGGCAAAAGTGAGCTGAGCCACTTCCTTCTCATTAACTGCAGCCATAGGAACTGTGCAGCTATTCCCAACTTACCTAACCTCAGGGGTTCTTGAGCATGACCCTTTATAGAGGTCTCATGAGTAACTGGTATTTCTACATCCTCCTAGAAGGATCTAAAAAAAACCAAATCTAAGAAGGTATGTACAGATGGCACAAGATTCTCTAGGCACTACATGAACAGGTCAGTCAGATGCAGGACAGCTGTAGCCAGAAATTTTACTGAGGTGCTTTCAGCACTGTTTTAACCTAGTAAGCTTCAGTACAGCTCTTCATACACTGAGTTCAGAATTGCAGCACAGTCAGAAGTAACTCTTATCTGCCTATTATAGATGTGTAGACAAACCCTATCAAAAGCAGAACTCTCGTGAATTAATTTTCAATATTGCCACAGAGCCAAGGATCTTGCCAAATAGAGGTAATGTTGAGATGTAAAATATATATGATTCCAATTTTAATTTTAGTTCACATTTCATCATTATCACTACAGGAAGAAAGAGACTGAGAAAAAACAAGTGCTTCAACTCCTGGCTCAACTCTCCGCCATCAATTCCTCATGTGCTAACTAACTAGAATAAAATCTCACACCTCAGTCTCAAACGACAGATCAAAACTACAACGTAAATTATTCAAAAAAGAACTCTGTTCCACCAAATTTCTGCCAGATCATATAATATATTAGGTCTAAACAAGAAAAAGTGCAATATCCAACTTGGATGTTGTACAGCCACGTTTCAACCCACAGAGACATGAAGACAAGTCTATCCCACCTGTTTTAGTACAAACACATCACACGTAGAAAACTGAAACATTCTAGAAAACAAACAGAATTTTAGAGTTAGAGGTATTCTGCTGTTAGAGGTATTCTAGAGTTACCTTTATGAACTCCACTTTTTATATTCATATGAATCTATACACACAAATACATATTTGCACACTCTATATATAACATACTACACACTATTACACCCACATACCAGCTAGAGTAAAAGTATCTTGAGGAATCCATACATTTCCTATTCACTTTTTGGAAAACTGTTGTGAGTTTAGGTCAAAAAATAATATGACTTTACTGTTCTTGTGGTTTTTATCTTCTAATTTCTTTAACGTGAAATGCCCACACTAAACAGAATTGGCCTTTTTCAATAAGAATCAAAGCAATGTTACAGCACAGATCTTTCAGAAGTGAACTGTAGCATAATACAACTAATATGCATAGGGCACACTCTCTCAGGACTAGTATTCTGCTTCCAGAACAAGGGAGGCCCACTTATTCAGCTGACCTCCCATCCTGAGAGGTATTAGGACTCCTCCTCAAACTACTGAGTTTCAATCCTGGCATAACTCCAGTACTGCACTCGTTTCATAAACGTGCTTTCAGAGCCAAGACATCTGCGTACTTCAGTGACATGCAAGTTATAAAAGGAGTGTTTATATCCAACTTCAGCATAATGTGAAAGTTTAGCAGCCACAAGGCAGCTTTTTACAGCAACTGGACATTACTTACAGGCTTCATTGTACTTCCAATGACAGTACTCAGCAAAATAACTAGAACTCTATAAATTAATTACACTTTCTTCTAATAATTACTAAACTCTCCTGGGTTTATAAATAAGGTGGCCCAAGCATCAGGAAACATGGCAGGAAGCCCAATGACTGATTTAAAATTTATCCCTACTGACCAGTACTTCCCACTATCATTGTTCACTGCAGGAAACAAGAAAGTAAGCTTCAAATCATACAATATGTAGCACTGCAGCTGCTGAGTTGTACAGCTTTCTGAGTGTGCTCTGTCCCAAGAGCCAGTTCTCTATGGGGTAACCTAATGCAACCAAACTTCCTTCATGCCCATGAACCCCATTCCTGAAATGGCATTTAAAGACTTCATTTCTGCCCCCTTACTGTTAGTGTTCCTACATATACCATTCACTCTGGCAAATTCAGTGTATATTCAACTATTTTGCCAGGGTTTGAAAGGAATGAAAAAAACCAGTAGTTTCAAATACCTGTCTAGCTCTTTCAGACAGTAATGGTACATACTGTGTGCCTACAGGAATTACTTGTCTTCCAAATAAAGCTGGACACTCCACAAAAAACTTTTAAATGCATTGTTGCAATGTTTATAAAAAGCCACTGCTATGAGCTTAGAATGCAAATATGTTTTATCATCATTCACCATCATCTGAATCTGGATGGAAAAGTCACAGCTGCTAACAGTGACACCTAGACAAGATATCATACTGGAAAAAGAATGCACGACTAAGGATGAAAGAAAACATCTGAAAAAAGCACCATTTGTACCTAATCTTCCATGGAAGATGTTCCAACAGTCCAATAAAAACTCTGTTCGCACATCATGTTGCTTGCCTCTAATGCTCCTGCTCTCATTTGCTAAAAATTTCCATTTTAGATTCTTAAATACATTATTTAAATCCACAGTGAAACGTGCAGGAGTACACCCTTAAATAAGTGAAGAATGGAGCAGTGTCAGGGCCTTAGTAATTTGACAGAGTAATCTACATAATCTTTGCTGACTATAAGTTATTATGTACTTTAGCATTACCAATCCTACCTCCTTACTCTTGCTTTTCCCTTAAAGCTTTTAAGGAAACACCGTGACTTTGAGCCATTGTCAGCAATAAGAAAAACAGAAGTGTGCAATACCAGTTTGGAAAGCTTTACAGATGCTTCATTTCCTCAGAATAGCTGAAAAGCACATTCCTTTTCTCCCTTTCACCTTACAGATTCCCACTGCTGCTTGCATCTTCCCATGACTTTCTATACACATACCCCACATTCCCTGATTGGTGGTGTTCATGCTCCTCTACATAAATTTCCTTTCACTGTACACATTCCCTTCTACTTCAGAATTAATATATATCCTACATACCACATTCTATCTCCATAACCATTTACACTCATGGAAAAATATCTGAAGGGAAAAAACAGGCCTGATATAAATATTTAACACAAATTGGGATTTCATCACTCCTATCAGTTAACATATATTTAAAATTTAAGATTTACATCATACTTCTTAGGAAACTTTGCCAGCAAGTATCAAAAAAATAGTCTTTTTCAGATGCTTTACAAATTAATACAAATTTGGCAGGTCTCAATTTTTTTCCTCCTCGCTTCACTGATTGTCAGGAAAGATAGTAAACTTTTTCCACAAACAATGCAATAAAATCCCCACCTTAAATGTGTAATTCAGCTCCATCTTAATGGCTCCTTAAAATGTTTTATGGTCTTTCTAGATATGTCCAATGCCAAGGCAAGTGTAAATAAATTCAGAATTCTTTGAGAATACAATATTTAAATAGAGTACACAAAGCTTCTTTTGTGAATCTGGGGTCAATACTCAATACATTATGTTTTCTGAGACAGCTCTACTGCCTCCTTTTCATAAAGCCTTACTTGTATAGGAGGGAAAAATGCCTTTTCCTGTCAAAGAGCTCATCTGCTAGCACTGTAATGAATACGATATTTTTAACTACAAGATGAATGTAGTGTGAAATGAACACAGGTATCTATGATCCTCCCAACTCTAACAGCAGTTGTGTTATGAATATTTAAATAAACATCTGGATTCCCTTTAGAATTTAGCTGGAAAGGGAATGCTATACTGAGAATAGTGAATTGAGAACAAGGATTCAGACATCTCTCTGATGCAAGAAATTGTTACATGGTTCCTCTCTCTAATTAATATAAAAAAACATACCTGAATAACAGCTTGAAAAATATGACTAACAAGAAGTGCAAGTTTTAACATTTTCATTTTGCAGAATATTTAGCAATTTAAAATCTCAATGCAAATCCACAGTATTAAAACATTTCAGTTGAATTTATGAAACCATTCCATTTTTGAGCCAGTCAATTTTGTGTGGTTTGAGCTTTTGAGATAGTCATGCTATCAATACGAACAATACAAAACCACTTTTAAACCCAAAAATATCAAGAGTGAAAATAACATTTGAAGTTCTTCATTTCATAATGCTACCTTTCCAATTTCCTCCTTCAGTATGTATTAGGAAATCCAAATCACTTTAGATTTCTAGATGAACAAGAAATATTCACATATGCTCCATACAGAAGAAGTTTGAATAGAACACTCTGACAAACTACAAATAACTGTGAAAGCCTGGAGACTGGCTAATACTAATTAATAGGCCAAATTCAGTGATTTGGCATTTTCTGATGAAAATACTCCATCAAAAAAGGCTAAAGAGCTCCAGAGAAGGGACAGCATTGTCCAGAATAATGAATAATGCTGTATGTGTAAAAGCATAAAAAAAAGAGAAGTTCAGTGTGGCAGAAAAAGGCAGAAAAAATTTAAAAGCATGAAAGAGACCTATCTACAGTAGACATTCAGGATGCCAAAAAGAAGTGGCTCCTCGACATCTAGATTTGCAGGTGTTAAAAGACATCAAATTAAATGAAATCGTGGAAGAAAATACAATGAAAGTAATAACATTACTTCCCATTTACACTCAAAATCATAAAACTGTAGAAGAAAATAAAACTAAGGTAATAACATTACTTCCAGCTTAAGCTCAAAATATTTTAGTAATTATTCTTTTCAGATGAGAACCTGTGCTATAAAATCAGTGCCTTAAGTATGCTTTCAATATTACAATAACCTTGAGGTGAAACAAGACATCCGTTCTGACAGTAGCATTAGCTTTAAAAAGGGCAATTGTAGAGTAGTTTTTCTACTATTTCAGCCGTAAGACTCTCTATAGTCAGTGCATATCTCTCATTACTTTTCAGTATACCTTTTGTTTCGAGAAAAAAAAACCAAACATAAACCATCGCAAACCCTCAGCAAAGCTCAAGTACTCCCAAATTTATTCATGGTCCACCTTAGTTCAATTCCTCTAGCAGTGCTCTACTGCTTCCTCATAATTTACTAAGAGTCCTTACAAAGAGTTCTTTTGCACCTTTGCCACACTGGAAAACTGATGTTTTTGTTTAGTTGAACATCATTCTTCATCAGTCTTCCTACTACTTCTTAAACACCCCACAAGCTTGTAATGTGAAATTTGTGAAGACACAGAAAATTCCATTTTCTTGTGCTCCAGGTTTACACAACTTCACTGCTAAAATCAATCAGTAGTTGAAATGGATGATAAAACAGGAGTCACATGTGGGTCCCAAGCTACATTTGAAGAAACAGTCAAAATTGCTAGAAGAGAGCATCCCATGAAAAAAAATGATCTAACATAGACCATCAAGTTTTTTTGTTTTACATCTAGAATCTGTGAATGTCACAGATTAATCTGCCAAGCTGTTATTTTTCCTAATGTATACACAGCTCTAAGCCTCTGACTTTGGAACCCTTGACCAGAAAAGTGTAAGAATCAAAATTTAGCAAACCAACCTGGTAGAAATATTAGTTTCGAAACCTACTAAAATACACAGTGAAATGTTGATGTCAAAACATTATTTGTTCCTGTTGCTGGATTTTTACACTTTCTGTAATTATTGGTGAGGTACTGTGTAGGAAAGCACTTTCTACCTGCAGTTCTCAGTGCTAGTGAGACTAAAACAGATCAATCTAGGGAGGTACATATGTGTGGAAGGGTGTTACTTTTGGGGAAGAAAAGAATTTAGGAAAGGCCAGAGAAATGTAGTGGGGATTGTACTTGGGAATAAAAGATGGGTAACGTGATACTGAAGAGAGGAAGAGAATTTGGAACTTTCAGACAAAATGAGGCAAGTTATTTTTACACATACAACTTCATCTTCATTTTTAAATCCACATCATCCATGGAGGCCTAGAACTTATTTAAAGCAGGATTGGGCATTTAGATTTTGTATGTCGTGATTGGGAGGGAAAGCAGGGGGGAGGGGAAGACCACATTTGTGTTGTGTGGCAGAAATGCCTTAGCCACCGGACACATGGAACCAACACATTGTGCGGAAGAGCCTGTTGACAGCTTCACCCCTATACAAGCAACTGCATCATTTGCGTGGTCTTGTCTTTACCTAAAGATGCAGCAAGGTCTCCCAAGAACATCATTCCATTTCTATTGTGGAAATTAAAAAGAGCTGTTTGTTTGTTTTCCTAGATAATCTTTTAATAGCTGGAATGACCAAAAGGGAGAATATTTTCCACAGGGGGTATCTGCCCAGGACACGGAACGTAGGTTGGAGGTGGCGCTGGAGTTCCCACCATCTAAAAGGCTGCTCTTTACAGCATGTGAATGATGTCTTATGGAGTGCAAGTGCCTTTTTTACTGGGACCAGCAACTTCCAGCACAAAACATCACCTTGTGTCTATATTATTATTGTCTCTATATCTCTCTCTGCTGCTGGTTCAGCACACTGCAGCTGGCAAGACCATGGGAGCTTGGGGCTTTACAGTAGCTCCTGCTACCCACTAAAGACTCAGAAAGCGAAATCCAGGAAAGCATCCAATTGATGCTCTGTATTTTTATGCTGGACCCTTTACAGAGGGGTTAAAGCACTTCCCTTGGACCTGTGATTCCAGGTCCCAACCCTCCTTAATTCCTATTAAGTCATCAGGATGACAAGACCTGGAATGGCACTCATCAAAGCTGGACCCAAATGAAGTAGGGAATGCAAAACTTACAATGCCAGAAATTAAATTAATACAAATTGCAAGAAGAAGAAATATCTTATAATCCACTGAGCTCTTTGGCTATGGCATATCCTACTCTGGCCAGACTAAATTCTTTCCCCATAACTGTACTATTCAATGGAATGCATTCAGATGTAACTGCTATTATGAAGGTCAAATACCACACACGGTACTATAAAAATCCTTTTTTCTCATATGCTAAATAATATCAGTTATAGGGGGGAGGAAATACCCTGGGGACTGGGTTTCACTGCTTACTGAACCAGCCAGATTATTGAGCCTCTTCTCTGGCTTTTGCATGCAAATAGATTCATCCTGTACTGTGTCAATTAGGATTTTTATTAATTGTTAAAAAGTAAGTTGTTATAATTGTCTGACATTATATATGAGCATGCTGCAATTAATGGATTATTTTAAGCACTCAGTCTACTCTAGCATGTTTCTGAATAACTGACTATAAACACATCAGGCAATGAATCAAAGTCTATTCTACAAAAACCATGGTAAAAGCAAAGAAAACATGAATAAGCAAGCTGTTACTGAAATACTAACTTACCCAGATATTCTATATTAAATCTACTCAACATCTCACACACACAATTTTACTATAATTAAGACATGACACCACCACTGTAAATAACTGATTTTTCTCTACTTCACACTCATTTAAGCTCTGAAAGATCAGTGTTTTATTGACATAAGTTCCAGCATGCACATTTCCTTTTCAGAGAAACAGAAAAAGATCTGCATATACAAGACAAGTGTCATTCAGAACATCTAGAGCCTGTTAAAGAATGCTTGCCTAATTATTCTCCAAAAGGCTGAGCAAGCCAGAGATTTTAGAATTTTGTGTGGAAATTTCTACCTGATCCCAGAAATCTGGAGCATAAGGGAGGAAGATTGGGAAAAGACTGTGCAAGAGTGTGAAAAGAGGTTTGGCTGGAAGCAAAACAAGGAAAGGAGGAGGAAAATAATGGGATTGGGACAGAGTAAGGAAATACCCAGGGCCAGCCCCAGCTTCAATAAAGACCATAGTACAATCCTGCCTCTTGGAATAAGGACTCATGTTCAATCAATTTCAAAAAATAATCACTCTTCCCCATCATCACCATATAAAAGCAAAACTTTTGGCTTCTATTCCTTTGATGTACTCTTCCTTGACTATTGAATCTATTCCTTTTCTCCCTCGAGCTGTCTTTCTTTCATCTTATTTATTCCTTAAAATCTAGACATTCTTTGCCACCTCACCTCTTTTTTTTTCAGAACTGTGGGTCTGGTTGATTTGTGAGCTTCCAATTTCCCCAGCAGACCTCCCACCTTTTTTCAGGCTCTCCCTGTATACAAGGATTAAAAAAATCCAAAGAAATACAGTTTCACAGATGCCAACCATTTCTCCTTTATGACGTATCTACCTTAAAGTATTTTTTTTTAAATATTCATGCCAAGAAGAGACTGTGTCCTTGTTTATGCAGCTGTTTTAAACAATGAAAACATTTGAGAAAAAAAAATTCTTCAAACTTCTAATTTTACTTCCTTCTTATTCCACATCTTAAGTATTGAGGAACTACAATATTTTTAAACTAATCTTCATTCACCTGTCTAAAGCTTTCAATTTATTATGACCTAGATTCTCAAAAAAAATCTATGGAGAAGTCCATTTTTTTCAGAACAAAAAAACCTCACCCAAACATGAAGTATTCATCTAACCACACCAGGCCCAAATCAGTCAGTCAGCCAGCAGGTTATCATTGAATCTGATGCATATTGGGCTGGGCCTATTGCACATGAAAAAAAGTTCCTGTACTTAATTATAAAGAAGCAAATATTAAATATATAAATAAAATACTTCTTTTTTTTTGTACTAGCATTAGGCTGAACTTCAGTAATCTTAACCATGATGAGCAGTTGGATTTGGCACATATTTAAATCAGCTCTACACAGAACAATTTACACAATCAAAATTTACCCATAGGAGCACACATGGGGACCAAAATGCCAGACTTTTTATCTGAAAGCTGGTTTTAATTCTGCTCTTGCTATTTTTTCAATATGATGGGTTTAGTCATTTGGCTCTTCTAAAGGCATCAGGTACCAGGAAGACAAAGATATGATAAAAGAACCTAAAATAAACCAGTTCTGATATACTTTCTGCCTCATGATTTGGCTTTTTAGGTCTACACTACACTTACAATTCTCATTTCTTTGGTGAGAGGAAGGGGAACAAAGTCTGAGTGGTATCAATAAGGTGCTACAGTTCACTCTGTCTTGTCACGAAATGTGAAACAGGATCTCAACCACAGCAGAATTTGCTGTACAAAGACTTCATACAAGATTACCACTGCAGAATTCAGCATAATGTTGGCATTGCTAATGGGATGAAACTAGAACAGTATGAATAATACATTATACACACCAATCAATGTTACACTGTAAAAGGCTGATGGAAAATAAATACTCTTCATGAACACCAAGGAAGAACTTCCAAACACAAATATTTTATGATTATTCATTTATTATCTTTTCTAGATGAAAAAAATCAACTGAGTGACAAAAGTGAAAAAGCAGCATAAATGTTGCTCTCTCTTTACCAAATATTTATTATTCCTTTGAAGCATGACTAGCTTCTGTACTCGCTGGGAATTCTTCCCCATCCCCCTGCTTTCCCTCCCAATCACGACATACAAAATCTAAATGCCCAATCCTGCTTTAAATAAGTTCTAGGCCTCATCATGTGGATTTAAAAATGAAGATGAAGTTGTAAAAATAACTTGCCTCATTTTGTCTGAAAGTCCCAAATTCTCTGCCTCTCCTTAGCGTCACGTTACCCATCTTTTATTCCCAAGTACAATCCCCACTACATTTCTCTGGCCTTTCCTAAATTCTTGTTTTCTTACCCAAAAGTAACAACCTTTCACACATATGTACCTCCCTAGAGCTAAGATTGATCTGTGTTAGTCTCACTAGCACTGAGAACTGCAGGTAGAAAGTGCTTTCCTACACAATACCTTACTTCAAAATCGTCTGTCTCTCCCAGGGGCTTCACAAATCCATCCAAGGTTTAGATCTCCTTCTCTATTGCCCCACAACCTCAAGAACAATCAGACTCTGTGCAGATCATAAATACCCCCTACTAGTTGCAGTGCTTGGAAAAGTAAAAAAAAAGGCTGCAAAGGTTCTCGTATCATGATAACAAAGACATCTCTGTATTCCAGGGCCTTGAAACTCTCCTCTTTCCCCCCATGCAGTTCACATGCTACAGTAGAACTGTTCAGTCCAGGGGCATATAGTTTGTATCATCATTGAAACAAAAAGACACAGGCACATCATACTCTCTTCAAGTTATCATTCCACCTTCTTTTTTCCTATCACAAAAAAACTCAGAGAGCATATTCTTTGTAGACACTTTCTTAGAACATTCTTCTCACTTGTTCAATTTTCAAAATCTTCATTTCAGTTACAGAAAATGGTTCTCAAAGACTAAAGTCTTCATTGTACAATAATTTCAGAACCAACCTACCAAATCCCATCATGATAATTATCAAGGGGTAATGATTATCCCAAAGACTCCTCAGTACTAAAGGCTTTTATTACTATTTTCAGGCTCATTATATTGTTGATGTTAATCTTTTCAATGATACATCTGTATCAGCCACCTGAAAACTCTGCAAGTTTTTCAATTTGTGATTTCCTGTCTACAAGTGGTCTTCCTAGCAGAATTCATGAAGCAACCAGCACCTGAAAATACAAATAAAAACTACCTACACAGTAAGTCCTTTCTGCTGGCAGATATACAGATCAGCCTGCCAGAAGGCAAAGTCAGAGACTAGCCCCTGACTGCAGTCAGGGCCAATTTAAAATATTCATTTTTATAGTATTAAAACAATGCTTCCGTAGAACGTGGGTTTTGTCTGCATTCAAACACTTTATTCTATATCATCCCTTTCCAAATTTGAATCAGTAAGTAAAAAATAAGTAAAAATCCATCAGTGTGAAGGTACCCATTATGCTACAAAAAGAAAGAGAAATACTGTACTGGACTGTACAGTATTTGAGGCAATGATTGGTAATCTAAGTTTGGACTGCCCACAGAGAATGGTTACAACTCAAGTGTGGCCACAGTGTGCTACCACAAAAGAAATGTTAAGAGTCAAAGAATAACGTAGGGCAGACCTAAAATTAGTCATTGCCAAACATCCCACACTATTTGGAGAGAATTTTAAACTTTTTGTGAACGTAACGGCCTGTATTTGTTGACCACTCTTTCTTTAGTTTACTAAGACTAACAATGTGCTTTGCAAAATTAAGTATTACTTTCACAGGAATAATGGCCATTCCAACAATCACATTTTCTCTTTAGTGGGTGATTCTTAAACATATTCCCCCTTGTCTTCTTGTAAATAAAATCTTTACAAAGCTAGGGCCAGAAAAATACCAGATGAGCTTTGCACCATTCTTGCTCTGTTAAGTTTTTCTGGTATGGGAAAGGTCAGTAACTAATTCCCTTCTGACTACAGACTGAGACAGATCCAAAAATTTAAACAAAAAACAGTACTAAAAGCCAATAAGTGAACAAGATTCATCTTATTGTGTAACAGCTTTTCTAAATGTTCTTATCATTCTGGCCCTCATCCTTACCCAAGGATACTAGATCTGGTAAATTCAAAACTTAGTTAGGATTTGGTGAACTGAAATGGCAAGATCTTCAGGGGGAAAAGAAAAAAGAAAAACTTCTTTCTGTGCTTGCAGAACATGGAATACACTGGATGCCTTGAGACTTACAAGAGTCTGTAGACACTACAAAACTTTAATTACTTCGCACTGTATTGAACAACCTGATCAGAAACAAACGCAGGAATTTCCAAATTTAACAAACTTTTTTTAAATGCCTTTGGAGAGATCCAAAGTCACAGTAGAAGAAAATTATTCAGCACATCACAGAGGCTGTTACCAACAGCTGCTACCACCAGAGGACATGGAGAACTAGGGAATTATTGGCTGCAGAAGAGTCAAATGTTGGGATAACCTCCTAAAAGCCCTGATCTTATTTCTCTCCAAACATCCCTATCCCTTCAGCACAGCAACACAAGTTTCTCCATACACTACTTGTCCTACTGTGCCCTGGGGAGTTGTCCTCATCTGACCAGCAGGGAGGACAGGGAAGGGACTGGTGCAACAAACCCTGCACTTCTACTGGGTAAAAGTGTCAGGGAAGGGCCACTGGTGGCAAGAGGGGAAGGGGACCCGCTGACCGATGGGAGGCATACTGTGGGGGTGATGGGTCACCAGTGCCCACAAACAATGGGATGGGGATCCCAGCAGACACACTCATCCTCAGTCTCTCATTTGACCTGCTCATGTTGATTAATGAGCTGAGAACGAACTCTCTGGGAACAGTTCCCACTTTAACTTTGGCAGTGCAAGGCATTTTGAAACCCAGGATCAGGGGGACCAGGGGATCAGGCCGCAACCCGAACAGTGAAAACATAAGCATGCTTACAGCTCTAAATCCAGATTCTGACATGGTAACACTAGAAACTATTAGTAAAAAACAATGGCTTGATTCAAATTATATTAATTTTAACAGACAGGTTAAGGAAAACTGCATTTCTTTGAGATTTCTTAAGAAATATTTTATACATCCATTTTAATTTTCAATTTTTGAATATACATATTTAGCTAAGAAAATACTGAATATATGTCACTCTTAGATTCACCAACACGTTTTCAGGCTAAATTTCTTCTTTCCAGTTTCTGAAAAGAGTCCAATGTTATAAAAACTATACTTTTAGATTGTGTCTTCACTTCCACATTGCTGCTATCCAGCAAAGTTTTGCCAACACAAAAAAAAGCATCCTAAAGTGAGTTTAGACATGGAGACACATAGGGAACACACAGGAATCCTTCGGCATCATTGGGAATTCCCCTCAAGATTTCTTGAAGACTGACTCAAACTGTATGCATTATCCAGATAGCTCTATTTGCATACTGCTCTTACTTACATTTTGGAGGCTCACAGCAACTATATAATCTTTTTTTAATGGGATCAATTAAATTAAGGCTTTAAAAGGCTAAAGAAAAATATTTACATGTTATGCTGAAACAAAGGCCAAAACCATTAGACTTGCAAAGTTCTAAGCATTTATGCAGGTTTAAAAATATATATTAGTAGCTAAAATTATAAAAACAGGGGAGGCTAATAGCTTAAGTACAGGAAAGAAGGCAAGAATCCTGAATTGTAGTTTCAACTCTTCCATCAGATTCCTGTCTGGCCTCAGATAAAGTACTAGCCAGTTACATTTATCTACCTACAGGTAAAAGCTCTGCTTCTACTCATCAGGAATGCCTGAGAGATCTTAGAATTTATCTAATTATATATTAACACATCTTCAATGATAATTTTCCTAGTTAAGTCTATCAATGTTTCAGAAGGAAAAATTAGCAGAAAAAAATTAACTAGACTGCAACCTTCTTATACACTTACTCCATAATTTGATATTTTATGTATGATGGGCTCCTCATCTAAGTTCTTTTTTTACAACATACCAACTCTTGACAGGAAAGCCAAACATATTTACAATATTTGTCTTTTGCTGCACTCTGCTGGAACAATCCATTTTTCCACTGAAAGCATATCTGTTCCACAATGTAAAAGTTAATAAAAGAGAAAGGCAAAAATCTGGGCAATTTATTTCGTGTAAGAAGTGTACTCTTTTGAAGCACATATATAGTCAAACCAGAATTTAGACATTTAAATCCATGTTTAGTTGGCTTAATAAAGTGACCTATTTTCAGTGTTAGACCACCTAAAACACTCCTAGACAGAACAGAACTAAAGAGGATTCTCCAAGTTCAGAATAAAACTACAGTAAATTCAGTGTCTCAATAAGACACAGAAAAACTTCTTGAAACCTCTTCCAAGAGACTGAAGAGCCTGGATTTGCAAATGCATCATTTTAGCTATCCTTCACCTGATACACATGCTATTCTGAAAAAGCAACATATGCACAGACAGCTAGCAAAAGAAAAAAAAAAAAAACAAACCAAAACACAGGTTATTATAACAGTCACAGAAAATAGGATAAGACTCTGACTCTCTTCTAAAAAGATGCTGCATTTTCTTTAATGACATGTTACAATTCAGTCACGTTTGTTTCAATTAAAGAAATTGAACAAACTTACCTGGGCTAGAAAACAGACTCCAGCTTGTGCTAACAGTCAGAGCTACCAACTCCCATGATAATTCATCCTGGCTGAGGAACTGCTCCAAAACCACCAAAACATACTACACAAATTAAATGTGACCTCCTACAAGAAAAATGCACCTGTGATCTAAACCAAGTGTTCTGACTTTTCTTCTTTCCTTCCCCCCTCTCTCCAGAGAGTAAAAACTTTGCAGTGGCTATTAACTTCCAAAATTTTTTTTTTTTTTAAGGGGAAGTAAATATCACAGATACAATTGAACAGAAATATCACAGGTATGTTCTGGCAGTCTTCCGAGGGCAGTGAGGAAAAGCCTTTACTCTTAGACCTGTCTTGGGTGTTCCAAACACAGATGTTGGCACCGGTCCCCAAACACAAAGCATGCTTTTCAATTTTACTAATACCTGCTAAAATAGTATCTTCGCATTTTTGCTAGTAAAGAAAATTAAGGAATGACCCTTCTTAATGCTTTGTAATCCACATAAATCTCAAAAATTCATCTCAGACAAGGGTTTCTACAGAGTTTTTTTTTTGTTGTTTTTAAAAAAAAATTATATATATATAAGTAAAACAGGGCCTCTTAGGCAGTTATTGCCTTTACAGACTGACTTGCTACATTCCAATCCAAGAATAAATACAGACAATAAGCAACAGGTCACTCAACCCTTTGCATGAATAGTGAAGTAATGGTTTCAGAGCTAATGGATAGAGAATGTACAAACAGTAACAAAAAACAGCACACAAAAAGGTTTTGAGAGAAACTATCTACTTCTAAGGTTGAAGTACTTAGCCTAGAATTGGACAGACCAAGCAGTTCATTCCCCTGTAAATGCATTGCTGGTATTCCCCCTACCATTTAACTTTTTTTGAGAAAAAGTTTAATATGCTTCAGGAATTAAAACTGATTTTTACAGGAACAAAAATATATGCTAGAGGGTAAATGTTTATCTGCTCCACAGATGGGTTTCCCACAGAACCAAAAACACATGAACAAAATGAAAATTTGCATCAATATGTTGTCTCCATTTGCCCCTGTTGCCTTTGTTAATAGTCAGTGGTATTACAACCAAGCACATAAACAGAGAGTTATACTTCAAATTGTAACCATGCCAGTCTGCAATTTTTAACCTGTAATGTAAGAAAATATACGGGAAGAATGGGTGAAGGAACTTTTTGGAGACACTGGCTTCCAAAGGCAAATGGACAGTGCAGACAGGAATTTAATAACTAGATAAAGAGAGCAGTAGTTAGGCACCGGGTAGGAATCAAGTCACAGAGACAAATCTGTTGTAAACAGGCTTCCACTACTGTAGATGCTGGGGTCGGGGGGGAAGTAAAATAGGAAATAAAACAAGATATCTTTGCATATGACAGGGAGTTTAACATTATTGAATTCTGATTGCAATTACAAATTATAACCTCTTCACATGATTTCACACAAATTAAAAAATAGCAAAAGACAAAGAAAAAAAGCAAAAACTACAATCTAGTGGATGAGAATAAAATACTGAAGATTAAGTCATCCTGCAAGCTGATAACATCTGCAGTATAATTTCTGCACACAACTGAAAGAACAAAGTAGTTATCTTTAAATCTGTCAGAAAAGACAACTCATCAGATGTTTTAATGAATACTATTCCTTGTGATTCTGATCAAACAATACAGCCTTCCTCCCAAAAGAAGGTAAAAATCTGAAATACAGCTATTAGTAGCCAACAAGTAACCTGCTTCGTATTTGCTTCCACAATAAAACAAGAAATTTACTGTATCAGATGCTTATAAAAGCTTAAAGGAAAAAATGTAACTAGACGGCAGAGCATGTTGAAACACAAATCTTTTTCAAAATACTTATTTTAAGACAGACTTTCAACTACCTATTGAAATGCAATAGACAGCTAATGAAATGTTCATTGAGGAGAAATGAAAAAATAAGGAAAATTCAGAGAAGTTAAAGCACATGAAGCACGTAATTTTCTCAACTCTGAAATCCTAAACACATTACAACTGAGGCAAGGGCTACTGTTTTCTTTAACATGACAAATCTATTTAGCTAGCAAATATTTAACCAGTAGCTAGAGGTTGCTCTTTAAGTACTAAATAATGAGATGTAATTAAGGTAGCAAAGGCAAAAGGTTACTAATTTAGAGCATTTCTATGGAGCTGTGTTTAAATTATAGGTTTTATACAAAACGCATGGCCCAGTGCACAAGAAAAAAAATCCAATTTTAACGGAATGCAGAACAAATTAACATTTTAACATTATAATACTAGTCAATTGTATAATGGGATTTTGCTAAGTGTCACAGAACAGAAAATAAAAGTAACACTCCAAGGTATGCTTGTTAACCTCTTCAAGCTAAATATATTACAAGCCTACTGACAGCAGTAAATAGACTCATTGTAACATGAAAGACTCTGAATTCAAAGGCCTTTAATAGGTGTTGCTTTTTCTAAGTAGACTAGCCTTAAGAATATAAACAATGAACAAGATAAAAATTATATTATCCATTCCAAATACTTTCAAATTTCCTAAAGGGAAATGGAATGATTCCTTTAAAAATACCATTTAAAAAAAATCCAGTTCCTGTGATGTATAATGTCTTTTTCCATACTTCTCCTTCCCATATTACAGGAATTTAACTGGCAAGTATAGCCTTCAGCAGACATATATACAGTTTTCTAGGCTTACCAAGAGGCTTTCTGGAAACAGAAGGATTACAGTTGTTATAGCCAAACTCTGTCAACTCAACATTTCAGGGTCCTTGTTGTGCATCCAACAAGAAATTCAAGCAAACACTTAATTTTAAGATATCTAAATAACACTAAGTCTGTATCCAAAACAAATTGCTAATATTAAACCAAGAAATTGGCAGCCACAAAACTTTGTCAAAGAACTCAAGGCAAGCAGAATGGACAGAACATTCTATTTAATAAAAGCCTGAAAATATTATGTCTTTGGTTATGATACTCATTATTACTGTCTCTTTCATTCTTGACTTCTGAACTCCACAGTTCATTATGCCACATTTTCCTTCATTAACTAACTTCCCCCTTTCACACTAGTTTAAACTATTCACAACAGAATAATTAAAGGCTTCACAATGTAGAAATACTTGCTCTGTAGAAGTTAGTAGTTAAGCACAACTGAGACATAAAATAGACCCGTTGAGATGCCAACTGGCAGGAAGAAATGGAGAAGAAAGTTCTTTTCCCTTTTGTTTTTGTCAGTTTACAGATTTAACCAACAGTTTAGCTCCAACATAAACTGCACCTTTTATTAAAAAGATCTAAATTGGGAGAATGACCACACAAGTCACATTTTTCCACAGAAAGGTAGTGGCTAAAGCAGCAGCTCTGAGCTAACTGCAAGGGACACACACACAAGGAAACATTTTTATTTTCTATTGATAAATCACCTATACTATTTTTGAATTTTTTTCTTCAGCAATTCACAGTCTACTACTATACTGCCTCTAGTAAGTAATACCACAGAGAATCTTAACTGAGCTGAACAAGAGTGTGCAGAGCAGCAGACTGAATGTGAGGTCTTATTTCAACCTTTGACATTGGGCTACATAAGTCATTTTGGGCCAGCCATCACCAGTGACTAAATCATATTTCACACCTGCAACACTACCCAAGAACAACAGAATGATAATTTAGATACTCATTCTCTATATGGTAATGGAAATAAGTAGTTGTACGGACTGATGTAAAACATTTTTAGCTTAAGTTTGTAGACAAAGTAACTCAGTATTGCTGGGTTTACAATACGGTTACAACAGTAACCAAATCCACTTCAATACCCAACTAATATCAACATCTGTTAGCATTACATGAGCAAATAATTTAATTAATTTGGCCATCATATACTTATTTCCTGTGTGGTTTTTGGTTTTGTTTTTGGGGGAGGGAGATCTTTTGTTTGGATTTAAATCTGAATTTGGCATAAAATGCTATTGAATTACATGAATCATGCAGCTCTCCCCCTTAGTATTTGTTGTTGGTATAACGAATGTATAACCAGGCATTTCACTGAATCCAAGTATGAAAGTCTGAAATATTTACTCTGTGAATTTGAAACCAATATAATTGACATGCATCCACAACACAGAACTGTCATCTACTGTATATCAAAGAAATCAGTATACTTATCTTGATCTTACAGCAGAAAATTATCTAGTTCAATGTTATTTCAGTTATCTGAAGGCACTGCACCCATGTACACACTGGCAAAACAAGTATAGTAGCCACCCAAAGGCAAACTACTAAAACTACATCCAAAGCCACCAAAAATGCTCTTAGTACAGCATGCAGAAATCAACCAATACTGATAATCATGTAATAGTCACTTAATTCATCATAGCTGGGCTATTCAATTAAATTGAGAAATTTCATAAAGATCATGTATAGAAACTCCCAAAGTAAACACTGTGACTTCTACTACATATGCTCACTAGTTCTTAGCTATATATTTTTTATGCCTCAAATGCTTCCATACTACAAAACTACAGGGCAGATACAGAAAACTTTTGAGGGAGCACAAAATAAGTGTTCCCCTCCTTTTGTGAAGATGATATCAATTTTTTTATTCAAGTTTTGATTACACTACTGCGTAGCACTTCCTCCCTTTCCTATGGAGCACACTTCTCCCAGTGAGACTGTTAATGATTTAAACTTCAACAAGGGTATCCAATAATTCAGATTATCTGATACGACATTTCTTTCAAAGAAATAAAACTTACTAGTATTCCTTTCCTTGGGGAATTGTAGCTAACCTGTTCCACTTTCACTCATTCAAATGCACACAGGCTTTCAGTCCCTACAGAAAGCCCTCATACATGATCTGGTGACCTCATATTAGGCTGAGGATACAAGACCTACCACTAAAAAGGAATATTATTCCTTCCCCTTCAAAAAGTCATCAGCCAATGAAACAAATGCCACAAAGGGGCAGAGAACGTTTACGTCCCAAGTAGCGACAAAAATCTCAACAGTAAAAACTGTTGCTTTTATACACCAGAGGGTACAATCCGCCCATACCCCTGAGGACTGAACCAAAGTCTGGGGAATCCTTCAATAGGTCACAATGGTCCTATAGATCTAAAGTGGGAACCCTATTCCAAGAGGAGTGGGCAGAAAAAAATTAATAAAAATCACACCTCTGGTCCTTTACTGATTTGAATGGAGCAGTGGGTGTTCAAAGCTGGCTATTCACGGGTTCAAGGGGAGTAATTCAGTAGATGGGGCTGTATGACACAGCACAGTGTAGCTGGAACCCTCCAGTGTGGAAAATATGACAGACCAGGCTGAATGCAGTCCAGCTCACTCTGCCATATCTACCCACACAAGAACATTTTACTGCCAATCTCTTTCTCTTGTAATGGCTGTGCTGTTTCCTGCTTTTACATGTGTCTAACTCCCTCCACAAAAACAAAACAAAAAAACCCTCACTGATAATGTGAACAATTTTACCTATTTGTCCCACAAACTGACTAAGCTATCAGAAGACAGTCCCACACTGAAATAATTGCAACCACAGACCAAAATACGGAACAGTTTTGCCAGTAATCCTAATATATGCTTCCCAAGCACAGCTAACTACTTTCAGACATTTTTGGAATACATCTTCTAATAAAAAAGGGCTTTGATGATATTGTAAGTATTCCACTGTTAAAGTTAAATAAGTCTTAAAGAAATAGAAACGTAACACTATTTGAACACCAGTAAAATTGAGAATTTTAATTATATGTAATAGCCAACAAGCTGCTTTTAGTGGCTATGAAAAACTACATTTAGCAGAAATAGCAATAAAACAAGAGAAGTTAAATATAACTCCTCCAAGGAACAGCATATTTATTCAAGCCAAAAAGAGCTAATTTATACTATGGGTGTAGCTCTCACTGACATTATCTGGGGAAAATGACTATTACAGGAGAGAGTGTGATATATAGCCTTTGAGTCATGCATGATAAACCCTAATGGTTTTGCTTTGAGGTAAAAGTCCTTACTAATCAAGTAATGAATCATTCCCAAAATGTCAAGTTCCTGAGGCCTTGTGTGTCAGAAGTGCCACTGGAGAGAGAATACTCAATCATTAAGGATCACTTCTGAGATTTTTATCAACTGATTAATAAGCAAGGAAAAGAGTTAAGGGGTTTGAACAAAGAGTTAATGGACCTTTAATGACATTCCCTGTGTTTTAGTGACATATTGAGTTTTATTTGCCACTGACTACAAACTACCAACAATCCAAGTGCACCACACATTGCAAGTGTTAAAATACTGCAAGGAACAGTACTTGGCCTTTCACAACATTAAAAAATCATTTACTTCAAAAATTGTAATGAACATACTTACTTTGTATTACACCTAACAGTGTAGTAAATTACAAGTAAGAAAATAAGAGACTGGCTTCCTAACCAGTAGATGGAAAAGAGATAAGGAGAAAAGTTAGGATAATATTTATTTTTTTCTGCAGTACTTTAGGTGCTAGACCTGTTAGTACCTACTATCATAGATTTAGAAATCTGGATTTTATATGGACAATACTAAAAAAACACCCAGGAACAATTCTGACAACTAAAATTAAGGTATGATGAATTACAAGTAAAGATATGGATATGCACATGTACATGAACACTGACATCTAAGGAGGGCAAAAGCATTTGCCTTGAATATATTTTCCATTTTTGTGCTGAAATCATTATGGAAATATCGAAAGAAATTACTTTATCTAACAGTCTGAAACCACCAAGGATTACTAACTTAGAGTATTTCCATCTCCCTTGAACAAAAAAAACTGTCTAGCTAGAAGTCAGCTGAATCATGTGAGTCTCCAAACTAGAACCAAAAATGACAGATTCAAAAATCAAACGTAAGGGTGTCATTTGATAGCTGGGGGAATCTTATTCTGAGAGCAGTGAAAAATGGGAAACAAACAGAAGCAAAGAAGGGAGAAGGGAAGCACAGACATAGCAACGAGATCCAAATCTCTTGCTGAACACACGAAAATAACTTTGGACCTTCCAATTGGAGTGGCTCTCTTTCCCACACACCTGTCTGTATTTTTCATGGTAACAAGAAAATTCATGTACACATGCACATTTAAAAATTACTTCACAGAACTATAAAGTGTCAAATACACATTCTTTCAGTAGAGGGAGAATTCAGTACCAGGAACGGGACAAATCTTGAAGAGTTGTCACCAGTTTGAGTTAATTGGACTCCAGAAACTCTGAGCAGGAGAGATACAAGATCAAACCTAGAGCATACAGCTAGAGACCAAAAGACAGAGTGCCTGAAGGATTGCTTGGTACAACACCCAGCAGCACAGGAAAAGACTAAAACAGAGCTGCTGAGAATGGTGCAGACGGTCACAGAATTCCTCCCCACCAGCTGAAAGACAGGAGGTGGAGAACCATCCCCATCTGGGAGTCACATTGCCACATTAGTGCAGAACTGTGGGAAGGTGTATAAATACACTCTTTTGTTTGACTTTGACACAGGTGTAAAGCCTCCAAATGGCATCACACTCACATCTAGCTGATGATGAACGCAGGTGAACTAAATGTGTGACAAAAACCCCAGCAAAAGGCAAGTCCTTGGACACTGGGCTAGAACCCCATGTCTTACAAGCAGGCTCTCAGGAAAAATGAGGGCTTAAATCAGCTAATGATCTGTACTGAAAAGTGACCACAAGTGTTCAACAAGGAGGACAAAACCTTTAGGTGTTTGTCAACTGTTAATTGGTTTTTATATGAAGTGCCAAATTTCAGAGAGGAAAACATATGATTTGGAAGGTACAATTTGAAGTCAAGTAGTTCTCTCAATCATGTAATGATTTGCACCCAAAACTAACTTTGCCTGAGAGTGTTAAATACTGTAAAATAGATAAGAACCAGCACACAGTATTTTAATACATAAAGTATTGCTTGACAAGGTTTCAACACTCTTACTTAATCACAAACCACAACAAAAGAGAGACATAACACGCATGATCAGTAACACTGGGCTAAAAATTCCTCACAATTGCCTGGTTAAGTAAGACGTGCTGAGAGGAATTCTAAGTAAGTTCCTTTAAGTTCTGTCCAAAATTTAGTTTAATTACACATTCTGCTGAAATTTCAAGGAACGCAAATATTTAGTGCACTTCCCTTGGCCTTCTAAGTTTGCTCAGGGATGAAAAAGATTGTCTTTTTCTCCATACATTTAGTTTGGAAAGTTTGTTGTATCACAGCTTTCTTTTTTTGGAGGTTTTACTACCACAAAAAAAAAATCAGTTAATGTTTAACAGAAGCTGCAAATCTGACCTTACATGCTTTAATTGCGTGCTGCTCTAAATATTTTTCGTTCTTTGAGGAAAATAATGCCACAAAGATAACTTTAGATTTGATTACATAAGCATCAACTTTTAAGACCAGAGACTGGAACAGATCCTGTCATGTAGTAGAGCAAGTGTCATTCTGAAAATCACATGGGATCAAAGAGTTCCAAAAGGATCAGAACATTTGCCAAAAAAAAAAAAACCCCAAAAAAACCCTAAAAACAAACCACCACACCTACAACAAAAGTAAGGACACTTAAGCATCAATCTTGTGCTGCAACATAAAACTGTAGGCCAGCCCTAAGTTTTTGCAGTTGGCATTCATAGCACAGTTGCTTAAATTTCATCTCAAAAACATGAGATAGTCCATCTTTCTTTTTAAATTAGGCTATGTCAAATAAACAGCTGTGTAATGAAGTTCACAAAGTCCTGAAAATATATGCACCTTTCTTCAAGACTTCCATATGAAAGAGAAAGGACAACTCCTGCAGCGTTACTAATTAAAAGAACCAGTGCAATCATTTACAGACATCTGGCTTCCAAATCCTTTCAAATTCTTCATTTGTTTCTTCAGAGTCTCTACTGAATACTCCAAGATGCTTAACATCCAGGACTGTATATGAAGGGACAGCTCACATCACAGACCTCAAGGAAAAGAGCTACAGATAAAGCTTTCTTTTCTCTTTATATGTGGATAAACTTTTTCAGTAACAGTCAACAAATTCCTATACTATTAATTGCCATGTAAGCAGTTAAAATAGATTCTCCTGATGGAATTGTCTTTTTTATTCTAAATGAGGCACCATGGTGTGCCTACCTGGAAGCAATTGTGTTTGTTGACAACTTTTAACACACTGATGGTAAAAAACTACACTTACTTTTCAGAAGGGAGAATGGATGAAAAAAGTCACAATGGAAAACAAATCTGTAGGAATTGTGTTACTTCCTACTACCTTAAAAGAAAAACCTATGAGCACATCTTGAAATCAGAAAGACTATTTGGAAGCTTCTCTGCTTGTTTCAAGGAGAGTTTTTAGGTGAAAATTTCCCATGTGCATTCACCTGTTCAAGATGCAATTCATATACAGAATTTACAAGATGCAAGACCAAGATAAGGTAAATACAAACAGTGTACTAAATACAGCAGAATAATATGGACAGCTTCTCATTGTTTACTGAGTAGGATCAGGAAATCACATTGAAAATCACCTTTTTCCTACTTACAGCCAAGCATTTCTGAGAGACAGGTTATTCAATACTAATATAAATAAGATGAACACAGAGGAATAGCTGAATTAGGAGAAAATAAAGAAAGCAAATTTTCAGCATCAATTAGTTCTGGTTCAAAAAGTGTGTTAGCTCCTTTCATTAATGGAAGATAGTCTCAAATTTATAAAGTATCTGGAGGAAAAGCTAAAATATATCACTGATCTTAAAAAAATACCCAATTTGGAAAATACATAGTTCTTAAGTCTAGATGTCTAAGGTTATGGAACTGTGCTAGTCATTTATGTCAGATTTGTTCAGTCAGTCCATCCCTAGTAACTATCATTTCCAATGACCATACAAAATTTTACGGTAACTTGAAGAGCCAGAATCATTCAGTTCCTCTATATATATATATATATATATATATATTTATTTTTTTTTAATTTGGAGACTGGGAGGGGAGAAGCACTATTTAACTGTTTCTACTGAGAGAGAGGGCATCATCCCTCTTGTCTGGATAGGTGGCTGCTGCCATTCAGCACTAATTCGTGCGCTGGTTTGACAGTGCACAAATAAGCAACTGTCAGAGGGATACTGGGGCCAAGGGTAAAAGATAAGATCTCATCATTAGAAAGCACAAGAAAGTCAGTGGTTTTACAGGGTGGGGATGGAGAGACCTCAGAACATGGGGACACCTGAGGTACTGCGCAACAGCACCATCAAAGAATAGGAAGGGAACTATACTATATATTTTGGAAGTGTGAGGATACAGGGAAAATCATGATGTCTTGCTTTTTCTGAGGTTTTTTTTATACAAACAGAAGCAATGCAAGGTAGAAGTGATTGCTTTGTAATTACATTCTTTTATGCAAACTGGAACTGCTCAATCTTGTCTCAGATTCATGTTTTAATATTTAAAATTGGTTAAAGAATAGTCAATGCCCTAAGAGAACTCCACCCCATATTTAAAATTCATCCTCCTCCTCCTTCCCTAAAAGAATGCAACTGTGGTAGGCTTCCAAACAGGGTTAAACAAGCTTACAGCTAATCTTGCATATATTCAGTAGGATAAAACCCATGTGGATCAAAATAAGAAATTGAAGCATTTCATTTTTACGACAATGATTCATTCCAGCTTGTACCTGGAAATCCAAGTAATGTTTGCCAAGAGTCAATGCATGAAAATTATGATTTCAGGGTAAGAATGTGCAGCTACTGCCAAACTATGAATATTTTTTCTATTATGACAGAAAACACATTGTCGACATAGAAGATCATTAAACTGCACTTTCAAGCAGTAACAAGTCTCTAGTAGGGCAGCATTATACAAAGTACATGCTGTTTACAACAGCTACCATAAAATTTGCTGCAATCTCATTTCATATTTGAAGTCCTTTAAACTACAAAACATATATGGAATCTCAACTACCATTCAATGGCTTTTAAATGTATCGAATTAAAATCCTTTCTTAAGGCAACTGCTAGCAGCATGTCTAAGTGCACTGCTAATTTTTTTTAGCAGATCAAGAATTTCATAGGCATATAAATACCATCTATTTCAAACTGATTTTCTTCATTATTTTCATAGCACCTTCCCACAAATCCTCCTCAAAGACCATAAGAAAAACATTTCCTATTTCAAACATACAAGGCTACTATGTACATAACAGCTTTCCTTTTACTTCCAGAATGGAACACCTGATGTCAGTATGTGTTAACTGTTGTTAACACTCACTTGAATCTATTTAGATCTAAAATGCCACTTCAGAAAATCAAATTCTAGAAGAAAATATAAACAGGACTATAAAACCAAAAGCAAGCTTTTCATCATTGCATACACTGATGCCTGCTTACACATTTCATTACTGCCAAGATGGAAAGTAGAGCTAAAGTTTCCTTATAATAGACCAATCAGTAGTTTTATTGGGGCACTAAATATAGCTTGCCTTGTTGGTAATGCACAAGGATTAATGCAAAAAATTACTTCATAAATAGAAATGCTTCTTACCGGGAATGAAATGCAGCTTGATTAATTTTCTCCGGTTTGACATCTATAATTTTAATGTGCATTGTACATTTACCTGCCTATCACACCAACACAACTGCTATTTGAAGTTGAAAATCTGAAAATTAACATTTACAATCTACTTTAGTTGTAAAATTTGAATCAGTTCAGAAATTCATAAACATTTGCAGGTGGGCAAAGAAACCATACAGAACATATTTAAAGTATGCACCTAGACAACGAAACTACATGAGTTGAATATTCATTATTTGATTTGTATTTAAAAGGTTGTTCATAAAAAGATTATACATCTGCAAGGAAATACAGGCAGCAATACAAGGCATCTTTATATCCCTGTGGATTTGCAGAGGTTATAATACTAAAGCTTCAATTTTTAAAAAAATCCCACGCTATAATAGTTATTTTACTACAAATGTAATTCATATAGTGCCCAATTCCTGGAGATTCTGTGTTAAAAAGACTAATAAAATCACACACTCACTAACTGAAAACTCTTTTCTGCTCTAGATGAAAAGGTTTGGAATACACTATAAAACCAAAATACAGACATTTCCTTTCTGAATACAAAACACAATATGAGAAGTAACAAAAACCTTGCTTTGCACATAATAATTACTTTAGTGAAAAATGGCGGAATAAAACAAGGCATTTTTTCCTTTTCTCATTATAAAAATATTTAACATAAGAGAGGAGATGAGATTCTCAGACAATTATAAGAAAATAAAAGGCATATTTATTTCAATGTCAAAAAGCTACATGCCTAAAAGAATTTTTGGAGACTTCATACTGCTCATATTCAAACAGCCTCATTATGCCTTTTCAGAAAACACTTTTATCATATTTTGAATACCTCAACTATTTTCATTAGGCATATTTGTTCAAATAAAGATAGAATATGATACTGAATTAAAGAAAACAAGGTCTTTTCTAATACAGAAAATGCAACATTGAGCAATTTCATTTTACCCCCAGAGAAGACTCAATATTAAATCCTACCACAGCTCTCACCTTCAAAACAACACATGAAGCAGTGGGGTCTCTATGGAAATCACCATTTTACTACACTTTGTTTATAGTAACAATAACAACATTATTTGGAAGGGGATTCCCACAAAGAAAAGAAACTACAAAGAAAATCTACCAAGTTTAAACAATTATGAAAAAATGTAAACGTTTGTTCTTTGAAATCTTTTTCCTCATTCTTCTTTCAACTACATTAACTCCAATTCAAAAAGCCTACAAGAGAAATCTTAAGAAAAGCACCCATCTAATGTTGGTTTGAAGGACTTTATAAAATAATGCTTCGGTAATATGCATCTATTTCTACAACCTAACTTTTGCCATATTCTCAGAATTCAGCTTTCAAATCAAATACACAAGAAAACTGTCAAGCACATTCCAGTTGTTCTTAAGTTTAAAGGCAAAAAGTTCTATACAACAAAAGCATTCTGAAGAAACTCACTTATGTTAATCTTCCAGGATTATTTAGTCATACGATTTTGAAGTGTTAAAGAATAACCCACCTAGCACAACACCTAGTACTTACTAAAGCAACCAGAAAATCCCCACTTTCAAACTTAAATCATCTAATGTGAACTCAGTAAAGACTGGAATATTACTGTGAACCCAGTACAGACTGGAATAAAAGCAAATCTGACTTACATATAATCATATGTAGAAAGGCAGCTTTCTCCAATTTAAAGAAATGTTTTCTTAGATGGCAAAGTAGGGGGAAATACTTTTTCTTAACACCTTTGGATTTTAGTTGTTGTGATATACAACACTACAAAGGTTAAGTTGTTTTTTTTTCCAGTAAGGACTCTCATTGTGACTCAGCTTCTCAAACAAGGCACGTCAGAAAGTAAAACCAGATCCTCCAACAGAAAAGCACAAAAACACATAAAATAACTTCTTAACAAAGAGGACACATCATGAAAAGGTAATCCTAAAGCAATGCAGAGCTGAGACAGGAAGAAAAATAGGTTTATTCTTTGTCCAGTATGGGGATAGTTTGGGAAGGATTTATTTTTTAAAAACACTGCTCTTTTGCAGATATCACATTCTGAAATGATTAGAACATAAATCCCCATAGGAAGGACATGGTCAGCCTCAGACAATTTTGTTGTGGATGTTACACCAGCCAAACCATTCCACCAGTTTACAGTGTACCATAAAATATTTACACAAGCTATGAACTATAAAATATTTTCACATGAACTATAAAATATTTACACTATCAACATCAGTTAGGAAAGAATGATGTGCTGTCAAGCTGGTATGACCCAGGAGTAAAGATTTTGTGGTCACAGATTAAATAAAACTATTGCAAATCATCTGGAAAGTTACAGGGACTATTAGGTTAAACAAATTACTGCTTCCTGGTCTCTTGGATGGTAAATGTAACCAGGAAAGCATAGCTTATGTGCTTTAAGCCGGGTTTTACCAACAAGATAAAGAAAGGTTAGGCTCATAATCAAACTGTACTGACCTCTCTGAATGTTCCTTCTAGCAAGGTGTCCAGATGTTGAAGGGGAGCTGGAGTTTTGTCTTTAAATCGTGTCAGCAGTCGCCGTTCAATAGCTCGAAACTGTACAGCCCTTTCAGATAACAGCTCCTGATATTTTTCAGCATTCAAACGTAACTGCAATTTAAGGGTTTTCAAGAATTCAGGTTAAGGGTCATATACATTTATGTATGCACATTCCAAATGAAATGGGAGAAGGATGGGAAATTTTTTGAGACAGAGTGTAATACTCAAATATGATATCATTTATGCCAGTTTCATACTTGATGCACTTTTTAAAGTCTAAAATTCAAGAATTATCATTTGCCACTGAAATCAATACTAATTGTCAACAGCCACAATAACCTGTGAAAATGCACAAATATCAAGAAGCCTATTAACAAGAATGAGATTTCACCAGCAAGACGAGAAGGCTCCTTCTTGGTTTGGTGTGCTATTTACAACACATATACAGTGTACTGGACTTGATAGTCATTGCAGTAGAAAGCAAATAGTTATTCCCTTAGCATGAACAGAAGTGCTGGATTCTGTACTGTTTGAATGACCGTCTTAAGTTAAATCCTCTTTCCTTTTATCTATACTGATTAGCTAACAGCAACAAAACTCCTTGAAGTGTTCACGAAAGAACATGTAAAAGATAAAATTATTAAAAATATATGAAAACAGGACTTTTTATTATCTGGGCACTTGATGTACACTTTCCAGTATGTGTCTCAAAAATAAAAGTTACTAAAGATGAACCTTTCAAAAAGCTGTCATACCTCCTTAAAGCTGACGTCGTAACTAGCAGAAGAAACATCAAGACAAACAGCATTCCAAATGCAAGCCAAAGTGCCCCAGAATGAAAAGGTTTCTTAAATTTACATACTATATTATATTTAAAAATAAGCAAATGTCATTCTGTCAGTACATTATTATGAAAAACAGGTCAGAGGTGCTAAGGGATAAAGAAATACTATGAAGTTTTACTAGAAGTAGTAGGAAAAAAGGGACATCTCAGGTAATATTCTCCTAAGCTTGCCCAAAAAAGTGTTGAAACTAACAGGGATGGAAACATAAGCATGCATTTAATAGACCATTTGACATTTTTTAGACCAGATAATTATAGTAAAAAATTCAGAAATTTCAAAAAAGCCAGCTGCTACATAATTAGAATTAAAATTAGCATCCCAGTAATCACACCTGTATTTTGAACTTCAATGTATTTAAGCTTGTTATACAATCTAAAGAACCCTAGGTGTAAGGTGTTTCTACAATAAGAGTCACTTCAAAAAAAAAATCAACTTTTTTTACTCTCAAATTAATTGAAAGGCAATGGAATAACTACTTAAGAGCTTGAAATATAGACCAGGATCTAGGCTGACTCCTTAAAAAATCCCAGAAAATACCAATGACAACTTCCATCTTTCTGTGTGGTGACAGCTCCACCTCACAGAAAATTTAGCAGCATGAAAGAACATCCTTGCATACATATGTTGTTGCTTCTGCCCAAATACATGAGTGTAATAGAAATTTTCAAATTCTCTTTTTTATTGGAAAGGTATTGGGGAAAGAATGCTTTATTTTGTTAGCTACTTCTACAAGCTAGCTGAACTGCTGGTGATTTTTCATTGTCACCTGCACGGCCAAACAGGAAAAAGTAACTACATTTCTTTTATTTCTGGTCTGGCAAAATTCCTTGAGCCTCCAATGCTACTTCTACAAGAGCAGTTTTTTAAAAATCTGAAGGAATTTTCCCTTAGATACAACTTCATAGTTTCTGAAAGCCAAATGCCTGTGATACTACAGCTATAATCTGATTAATCATTGCACTAAAATCCAATTTTACACTAGCAGACCATTAGCAGTTCACATATTATGTAACATACCTCAAAATGTCGATCGATTAGCTCAAAATATTCTTGTAGGGGAATTGAACCAGAAAAGGTACATGCAAAATCCTTGCAGTTTTGCTTCTTGAAATGCTCTTGTAGTCGGTGTATGAGCTCTTTCGTTACCAGCCAAAGGTCTTCCAACTGATCACTCTGAATCCTGTATCGTTCTTTGAGTACAAGAACAAATACAAGGCTAATAAACACAGTTTTCAGACACACAAATTCGCTATACAACAGTTCAGCTAACACGCAAATAGATCTTGTTAAGTGTATCCGAAGCCTACATGAGATTTTCTTAAGACATATACACTCACCAGTGTTAAAGAAATAATTGCATTTTATTGACTGTGCTATGCTCCATTTTAAATACAACTAATATTATTACAAAGTGACTCTTATCCAGCTACATACTACAACTTTGGAAAAACGGCCCAGTGCAAAAAATGAAAAGTGTTAATATAAACTGAAGTGAAAAACCAAATCCTGGGATAGTGTTATCTATCCCACCAAATTAATTTACATCATCAGATTTCAGTGAATTTCAAAGTACCAGAGTAGTGGAATGAGATTTTATTTCTAGCTCTTATTTTCCTTTCTCCAGCTTCTAGGAAATCAGAATTAACTTATTAATAAATAATATCAGAATATAATATAATATCAGAATACACTTACTAATATAAATTTAATTAACAGAATTAACTGGCATTAACTAATAAATGTTGAGAAACACGTTGAGGAAAATCATAGCAGGCTTTTAATTTTTGTCAGATAAAGTGTTTTCAAACATAAGTTCTTTACATCTTTTCATTACACATCTGTCAGTAACTAACAAAGTAAGGATAGACAGAAATGCAGCCATGAGGATTTACCACAAAATCGTTCCTTTTTTCTTGGCCCTTGTTAAAATGGTCCTCAGTAAATCAAATTAACCAGAATTCTTTTAAACTTGAATGCACTTATTTTAAATTTTCTCAACATTAGTAATTCAAGATTGTTTGACATTACCACTGGCATCATTCCCAGGGTATGTATTTCACTGAATACAGAATGACAAATTCTGTTTACAGTGTAACAGGAAAGAAGCAAGTTTTATTTAAAAACATGCTTGTTAAAGAAAAGAACACCATCTGCTAAAGATAGCATTCGACCTAATATCCATTTTTTAAACACTCACAGTCTAATGGCTGGACTTACTTGGATGTATCATCATACTTTGCCTTAAGTGATTTTTCCTTGACGGAAATTAGCTCAGATGTTTTCAGGCCAAATCAACAGTCATTCCATTTATAATTGACATATCTAATACATTAATGGTTTAAAATGGACAAAACTAATTTCCTCCAAATTGCACATTTAGTTTCCATATACTGTTTTTTGGTCAATACAAACACAATCGAATTTTACCATGGCCTGAGTAGAGAACATTGCAATCATTTGCTTTACATTTCCAAGTCTCAAAAAAGACAAAGTAGATTTAGAAACGTTACAAAACCAAGAATCCATAATCTAATCTAAACACATGCTTTAAACAGAAAAACAGTGAAAAAGAAAAAAGAAATAGCTGTGCTTCTGTTCATCCCATGCATTTGTGATGGTTAACCAACTTGTATTAGCTTTTTGTTAAAATAAGCTCCATCATAGAAAATTACAACAGATTTACAGAAAATTCTCTATCAGAAAAGCAAAAAACTGAGGGAACCAATAGGTTAAATAGGTTACAATGTCTTTTCACACTACAACAAGCTGTCCAAATAGCACAACCTGCATTAGGAATAGCTGTGCTGCCAGGAGGAAGTTTAGAAGATTCCATTCACTTCTCAGGTAGGAAACCCACATCAGGAAAAAAAAAAAAAAAAAAAAAAAAACACACCACCAGTTAAGTCTTCCTTACACTTTGATTAAAAGACAGTTTTAAAAAATTCAGCCAAAAAAAAAAAAAAAAAAAAAAAAGCCTTGAAGTCTTAATCTAGCTGGTGCAAGGTACTTTTTAATATATATTTTCTGTCAAGATGTACTTCAGGCTGGTCTTCTTTGCAGCAGTCTTGACAAGTTGAAATAATATCTTCAATTGCTACACTGGTCAAAAAGGATTAGCTAATAGAATTAAAAATTAACATTAAAACAGATGTTGCTCCTGTTTGCAGCTTCAGCAGTGGAACCCAAGTGAACCTGACAACCTTCATTGCTACATGCAGCTCCTCCCATTCAGACTTTAATGTCCATTTGATAAGGAATATTGGAAAAACAGGTCTTCTTCCTCAACTGTCAATGATAAACTCCTTTCATGGAAAACCAGAAATAAGGCTTCATCTTAAAAATTTCTTTTACTTTTCTGAAATGCCATTACTACTAGTCAAAATTTATCTACACATACAGGTTTCTTTTTGAAGGACATTTCCTCAATTAAAATGCTACATAAGTACTTTTACAAAGCATAAGCTCAGTGTTACATAGCAGAATAAGTACCTACCAAATAATGCATCATTTCATCTACATTCATTAGTTTCACAGAAGATCTATTCAGTCAAGCACAATCATTTCAGTAATCATAATATTCTACCAAACAATGTTTTCGTATTATCAATAGTGTCTGGTTATAAAAATATTCTGAATTATGCTTGACTATCAGTTTTTTACAAATATTTACCTTTAAATAAGTTTAAGTTAGGTTTAGTTTGCTCATTCCAAATGAGCAAATTTCCCCAAAGACCTTGTCAAATCAACCCAACTCAATGCATGAAGTGGATGCTGGAAACAGGCTGCTAACACAGAAAGTGACATCATACTACTCATTTGTTTTCTAAAGTTAGGATTCCCATACACAGTAAATGAGTAGCCACACTAAGAGAAACAGATATTGTGAAGCTCCTTTGTAAAGTGAACTTCACAAGTAAAGCAGTGTGGGAAAGTTTATTCTAAGATTGCAAGCATCATTCCTAGCTGGTGAATAAACAAACCTGAGGGAAAAGATTGAGGATTGGGGGTGGAGGTGTATGAGATTACAAGTTATGGCCTTGAGTAGAAACTAAAAGATGTTCATTACATAGAAACAAATTTGTCCTTACAGCAATCAGATTTAACAACTATGCAAGTCGAAATCAAAGATTTAAACTGCAATTCAGGAAAAGGTTATTTATAAATCCTTTCAATTCTTTAGTTTTTAAAAACTATCATTGCACCCCTAGTTTAGTTAAAACTGTTTAAGACCTCCTATTCAAAGAAATATCAAAAACAAAGTAACAATAAAACAGCATGTAAATAATGCATACAAAAAACAGTACAGATGGATTTGATCCTTAGAAATGTAAAATACTTGGTACATGATTCTTCTTGATTCTTGGTACAATGAAAATTACTCTCCAGATGGTCTCTGTTTTTAACACATATGATTACATTAGAAAAAGTATTAAATATTATCTCATAGCTCACAGCCGACCCCATCAATATAGTCCATCACAAATATAGATTTCTGCAAACAGTAAGGAATATTATCTCTGTGTTGAAAAAAAATTCACATCAACAAACCAAACTGTGATTTTTCACTCAAAGCAGTTTCTACAAAGCATTCACACAGTGTTCCCACTGAACCCACTGCAGTGCACAGTTTCTTTTATAGCTTTTCAATTTGTAGTCTGCTGTATTAAACGAAGACTTTGTGCTCTGCTGGCATGGAAAACGCTGAACACAATTGAACTTATTTGGTTCCAAGACACATGCCAAGAAAGAGTTTAGCAAGTTGAGCAGTTGTACAGAGCAAGACCACAAACTCTTGAAAATTAAGAGAACCTAACTCTTTGAAAGAGCACAAATTCAGGTGGCTGGAACAGGACTATTTAGATCACAAACTGCTCTATATAAGAGATACTGGACCAGGTAACAGCATATCTGCATGTACGTTCATACATTCTGTAAGCATAGGAAGGATTTTGAATCCATAATCTTAGTTACAAAGATATAAAGGCACCTAAGGAGAAGAGAGGGGTATTTACTTAGATGTAGAGAACAAGCAGAGTCTGATGCTTAATTTAAGACAAGGATTACTCAAAGTCAGTGGAAAGTTAGAAACTTGCTTTTCAATCCATTTCAAAAATTTCAGTAGGTGATTAATTCCAAACACAGATGTTGAAATTCCTTTAAGATGAGGTTTTTTGCATTATTATAATGATAGTACTAGTTTATGAATAAAAACATTGTTAAAAGCCTTAAGAAAATCCAATTTCATCAGAGAACTACCACTGTAGTGTACTATGATTTGAGTATGATTTTTGGTTATGCAATTTTATACTTGAGAGGAGGTAAGAAAGCATCAATTAACACTTTGAAACTCCTGTGTTAATTTGCAAACCCTGATTATCTTTCTTTGTATGATCCACATTCTCATTTTGTCTATATTCTAATAGATGATCAGGCGGCTTTTACACTAACACTGACAGAACTTACGTGATGTTTTTGAAGCAAGAAGAGTGGTTTTTGAACCAGCTAAAAATTGAAATCCCAGAGCATTTGCTTGGTCGCCCTCAGACGGATCAACAAAGTCTGAAAAACACAGTTAAATACCATTTTCTTAATTTGATTCTGGCATTCAGCAAACCTCAATCCATAGAAAGGAGTATATCAATCCTTGCATAAGCAGATAAATGAGATTGTTTCCCTTCTTAGGGTTCAGTAAGTAACAAGGAGTCTGGTACCTTCACAGGTGGAATGTGAACCACAGTTTCCCTTCCCCAGCCTGAAAACAAAAGCTTAGTTTTCCAGGGGTTCGGTCTATACATTCTAAAAGAACTGCAATTAGTGTAGAGCCCAAAGACTACTGCCTTTCACCAAATGAAAGGTCACCTTTAATTCAGACATTTATGCCAAACTTTTGCAGAAATTATCATTAAAATGCCGAAGCCCACTCTCTTTTTTAACTTTCAGCACAAAGCAAAACAAATGTCCAGCTTGCTAAAACTAGCTATGCTGCAAGGTGCATCCATGTCCACCTTTCTTTTCATTCTGTGTAGTGGATTATACCAATTTAAAACATTTAATTTTAGAATACCATATTTTAAAAGCTATTCTTTGTTACCACTACTCCCACTACTTCTCCTAAGAATAAGGCAAAAGAGGGAGAAGAGATACAACTTTTATTGCATTCACCAATAATTCAAAGTTTGTTTACAAATTACATCATAATAATAAATACAAACATAATAAACAGCATATTCTTTTTATTTAATCACTGTAAATGGAATGAACAGAAATCGGAACATTTTAATGCCTTCTTGGTCCTATGCTTTGTGTTGTATTCTCAACAATGCATCCCTAGCTTAGAAATAAAATACAATGTGCTATTCTGAAAGCATTATTGCTTAGCCATAATGGAAACCCATTATTAAAACCTCAAAATAGTGACCCTTAAAAAAGAATGTTGCTGTGTTTCAAGTATTACACAGCACATTCAGATGACAGAAAAGTTATATTTACCCTTAAAATAAAGACAATTGTGCTTAAAAAAAAAACCCCACACCAACAAAGCGTACACCACTGTTCTCAGACAAATATATTATATAAGCTTTAAGAGATGCAGCTACTGCTTAAAAATAAAATAGTAAAGTTGTTGGCCCATACAGCTCTCAGCAAATTGTTCCAGAAGTCATCTGAATTTCAAAAACTTAATCACTGCCAGACTGAACATACTCACAATCACTTGGTAAGCCCTGTTTATTAATTTCTTCTTGTGCTAATATGATCATCCAGACCCATGATATGGCCACAAAATATTTACTGAAGCCAATCTTTTTTTGCCTGTGTATTATTAAGCTAAATGAGTCACTTTCTTTTAATTCTCTTGAAATCTCCAGATAACATTTTTCCACACTTTTGAGTTATATACACTATATTTTATTTAACATCAGCAACTAGCACTCAGTTTGCCAGTGCACAGTAATATGATACTGGTTTCCTTCATGGAAACACTTTGTGTAATGCATCCTCGATTTTTGTTTGCTTGTGACTACAACATATTGTACCACAGAGTATTCCTGTGGTTACTTCCACCTCCTCTCTCTTCCAAATTGTGAGCACATAATTACAGCAAAACTTATTTTCTTAACATTACACATCATAGTACTCAATATCATTCTTCTTTTTCCAGTCCTAAGTGGACACGAACTTCTCCTTCATGCTACTTTAATATAATGCTGGATAGAGAACATAGCTTGGGTTTGCACATCAGAAAATAATGCTATGTTCAAGTCTTCTTTTTTGTCCAAGAAGGTCACTGAAATTATTAAATATCATCAGCCTCAGAACTGACACATCAAATACGCCACAAGTTGTCTCCAAAGCAACTATACCCCTTATGTATTTACCAATATTTACCACTTCTCCTTTGCCCTGCTCACCCTTTTTTAAATGAATGCCCATTTTCCCCATGACAACACCACTCAAGCAATTTTACATAAAATTATTCTCTGCCTACATAAAAATTAGATCTACACCTTTACATATTCTAAGTAAAGAGATCTGCAGTTTTACCATAGGCAGGTATACTTGCCCAGGTATACTATTATTGAAATATTATGCCGTCATTTCTTTAAAAATATATTTTTTAATATTCCAACATGAGCTTTTTTAATTACCTCAGTACTTCACACGGACAAACAGTTCCTGTTGGGAGCTTCTAACACGTTTTATATTTAAAAACCTACCTGGAAAAATGGTGACAAAACTGATGGGAGGTTTGTTGGTATCAATAGTTAGCTTGTGGTTTGCTGCTTTTGAAGGTTGAGCTGGAAAGCAAACTAACTTCAAAGGCAGACTGAAATTACACCGCGAAACTCTTGGTATTCCTAAAATGAAAGAACATAGATTCATTTTTCATTTCCACATTCTGAATACGGATACTTCACACTACTGTCCTCAAAGAGGTATAACAAGATACGTAATGTGATGGAGGAATGCATTAAAACTAAAACTATATTAAACTATCTTTTTTTAAAAAATTTCCACCTAAAATATATTTAAATTTGAATACTTCAAGTTACCTTCTCAAGTGAACGTTTTTATATGGATGAGAAAGCAAGAGTTATTAACAAAACTACTGCATACTATATTTATACTAATTAACATGCAATGAAGATTAATTTTATTACATGCTCTAGACAAACAATACCACTTTAACATAGACAACAGCTGTGTGATTACTCCCCATGGCTTCAAATATAGAATTGAAGCATCAATATTTTCATCAGCAATATCACAAACTAACTGCTTTTTATGAGCATATTTACCCTTTTTATCTACTCTTAAATGACATCTACACAACCTTTATATTATCTGTCAGAGGTTGTGACTTAGAGAAAGAATGTACTCAATGGAGGTTATTACCATTATATTAAATTCTTTCAACTTACTGCATCATAATAAAACAGAACTGTAGAACAAACTGGCTACTACCTTGAATATAGGGATCTACTGTCACAAACAATTTCATCAGAATGGTGCAGGAGAAAAGAGGAAGTTTAAACACTAACATTTAGAAGACACATTTGAATGTGTCAAAAATTTTCTCAGATATAAATATTGTTTCAGGTTGCTGGCAGGTCAGCGATTGCCTGGTAAGTTCTGTGCAAAAGGCAGAAGTGCTCATTGCTATGAAATATGGACTACTTGCTCTGTTGAGAAGACAGGTTGTGGGGTTTTCAAGAACGAGTTTTTGATGAAGCACCTACAGGAAAAACTTGTTTAACAAAATAGATTTTCAGAGACAAAGTAAGTTACTGTCAGAAAAGTCATGAAACTGATAGCTACACAGAGGTATATCTAGAGCTCAATTGAGCTCAAACATTCAGTAACCATCCAAGCAACCCTTTTTGCTAGTAATTTTGTTTGTTTGCTACTTCTCAGATCTCTTCCAAAGAAAAAAATTACTTCTAAGACTCATGTCAGGGAAAAATACTAATGTAAGGCTCATTATTCCCTGCGGTTGTCAATTCACAACATAATGCCTCCAAGTAACTATTCTGCAGCAGGTATTAAAAATAAAATCATAGAAAACTGAGCAGAAAACTCATTCAAATTGAAGACAAGTCTTCAAAATCCAACTATCTCCAGGTTCCAAGGAAAATTCCTAAAGGAATGCTTGAAAATAAACCCATGATCTGTCAGAATGATTCATTCAACTGTATCTTCATCATCTGACTGGAAAAGTAAATTTTTTCTTGATGACAGCATAACACAAACATCTTAGTATTGAACTTAGATATAGAAGACTTATCAACAGGAAAAAACTGGTAGCAAAAGTAGGCAAAAAGATTTTGATTTTTTTATATTTAAAACAAGACATTTTTCTTGTTTTTTCAGACCAGCTTTTTCTTCATAGTCTGCTGTCAGTCTGCTTCATCATAAACATAGCTTTTCAATATTTCAGACAAAGCTCAAATCAAAACTAAATCGAGTATTATCTAGCTTTTGGAAGAGACTGGGGAGATTTCTAGTCAATTAATCCAAAACAGCTACGTACAAGAAAAACAAACCAAAAAGCTCCAACAAAATTTATCACTACAGTGAAAACCTGTTGGGAAATGTCTCAGAGTACTTCAGAATTTTAAATGGTAGCAAGAAAACAAAGTAGTAGCCATGTGTGGGAGTCAGAATTTCTTCAACCCGTTGATATTCTGTCTAGCAACACACCTCACTTCATTTAGAGTTGTGATACTTTGCATGATACATAATTTTAGGACTATGATAAAGAAAAAAAAGTGGAAATAAAAATTCAGATTCTCCTCTAATCTGAACCAAAACAGATGATGTTTAACATTATCTCATAAGGTACCAGTATTTAAAGTTATACTATGCACTTATCTGCTATAAGTAATAAAACAGTCACATGCCCTTAGACACTATTTCCAAATTCCTCGTGGATTCATTTAGTTATATCTGAAACATAACATTAATGTGCATGATAAAAAGTATTAAAACTCAGATCTCCCAATTTAGGATGTTAAATAATCAGAGAATTAATATTTGCTCTGATATTGATGACCCTGGATGTAGTCCAGTGTACCCCACAGCAACCCAAAAAGATTTTGTCACAGGTGATTCTACAAAGTTTACTGTGCTCTGTAATATTCTCTTCAGGATAAGGTTTTCATCTAGTTTCAATATTTCTTAAAACAAAAACCCAATCTTCATTTTTAGAAGAGTATTCTTTCAAACTACATGTACTTGTTTATATATAGTTTATTGATAATTAATTTTTTAATTTACTTTGTCTAGCAGAAACATGCCACAGGGTAACAGTTATTCTTCTCTAGAGAAGTATCTTATTGAGATGCTTTGAGCATCTATTCCCTGTACAACACCTCAAGGTCCACTGAAATGTCTGGAAACCAGAAAAGGAGGGGAACAGTAGCAGTTACCTTCTTGTTTCTTTTTACTGCATTTAATAAACTTGAGAAAGCATAAGTATTGAAAAACAAGATTCAAGTATACAAACATCTACAATTTTGTTTAGGAAAACTGCAAAACCGAAAACTCCCTTTCAATGGATCTCTAAATCTATGAAAATCAACATTTTTACCTTCCCAAAACATGAAGGAATGTGTACTTAATATGTTTATTTTTAAAGTTTATAACATATCTTCTACAAGCACTGCATCTTTTCAACACATCTAGAACTACACTCACTGCAAAACCACCCTTTTCTCTTTTTAGTCTACATATACAGAAGCTAATTTTCCAATCTTTTTTTGTCTCTTAATTGTAACTTCTCCAAGAATTTTATCTACCACAATCACAACTAAGTTTTGTACTGCTGGCAGTCTCAGACAAAGCAGCCTTGCAGCCTTGAATAAGGTGTTTGCAATAGGAATTGGAATGAAGACATGTTGTGACATCATTCTCAGAGCTACTCAGCCCAAACAGCATAAATGCCTAATAGCTGTTTCAGTTGCACCAAAGAGATAATTTAGCTGCCTAACTGCTAAAACTGGGGAAAAAAACAGATATAAGAAAGAAAGTATAATTGTTTCCTATTTCCAATCTCAATGTATAAGGAACTTAGTACTTTGCAAAATTCCCATGTTACATATGAGATTTGGTGATTTCTTCACCAAGAAATGTCCTTATGACCTATTCTCTATATCCACACCTTCATTGGATCAAATCAAGAATAAGAACTTATAGAAATAATAGGCTAAATAACAGCTCCCAAGTCTGTTTAATTCAGCATATACTGCTACTCATAAAACTTTGCATTTTTTGCATTCACTCACCTTCAGGATTGAGCTCTGCCATATGACCAGCAACAGGATAAAAGGGAAAAAAATGCATGAGATATTACTCTAATTAAAAAAAAAAAAGGAAACGTAACAGGGTTTTAAGAACTTAAGCCACATTTGTTAAGTAGACAATACATAAAGACATAATACTAGCCAAAGACCAGACATGAGACCACATTCATCAATAGCACAACCCCATCCAAGTGACTGACTCATCAAGCTTCAGCTGTATGAATCCCACAGAGATAGACTGAAGAGTGATTTGGCCACAAATATAGATATCTTAAAAAACTAAAAGAGGAAACAGTCTCTGTTCAGATAAAGTGAAGTCACAAAAGCACTCAAAGTTTCTTTATTAGTATATTACACTTAAGGATTTGACTGCCAAGTAGAACTAGTATTTGTATGTGGCGCCACAGAACTATCTCAGGTTAATAATTTAAATAAAAATCAAGAAATTAGCAGATCCTAGCCCTAACCCTAACTATATTCCTTTACTTTGAAATTCAATCACCAAAGATAAGTTTTTAAGATTTATTCTTCAGTTTTTTATAATTCTGTTAGATATCCTGTCTCCTTGTTCTTTTTTTTACTAGCATATAAAACATCAAACACATTCAAGATGCAAGATTTTCTTACTTCCCTAATCAAAAGGCTTGCAAAAATCCAACTTAATATCTAAAATACAAATGTAAGTTTTATTAGCATTACCTGAAAGAAATAATACATCTATTTTCTGGTCTAAGGAAGCAGAAATTACAGACACAAGACCAGCAAAACAAAAAGCAAGCTTTCAAAATCAAAGGATCCAAGACATTCACTAATACGCTACCTATTCAGTCATGCCAGAAATCTGTTTAAGGCCAAATCACCAATTTGGACAGTTATGAATGCACAGCATCTCATTCCAAGGAATATGCAGTCAGAATCACAGGACAGAGGGACTGAAGTTGTACAAGCTGTTCATGCAGGCTCTCAACTAAAAGGGAGGGCTTCCTTTTCTTTAAAAACACATTTTTCATTATTTTTCTAGAAATAAACATTTCTGTCAGGGCACAGCCTAGACTACTATCATAAACACAATGTTTCAAGTGTGAAGTGATACAAAGAAAATATTTACATAAAAATGTGGATATAGGATAAGGTACTCAAGACCACCACCCTTCACAGAAGCCCTTAGTACACTTGCACTTCTTTCATGCCAATCTATTCCATTTGTGCTGGCACAGCTCTGTCTTTGCACAGTGAACCAAATCAACAGATCTGGCTGAAAAACAACTGGTGACTGTGTGACCACAACAGGGAAGGAGGTGCAGGAGCAAAGCCAAGCAGCAAGAAGTGAAGAACTGACAGCTTAAACTGGTTTATGCAGCATTTAACATGGAAGCTCTGCCTAAATACAGCTTCTCCGTAGCCTGACACATTCACAAGGCTGTGTGTAGAACACTAAGCTAATAAACCTTCAGTTATGTATAGCAGAATAAATTTATATATTCTATCACTAGGACACTGAAACATCATAAAATAACAAGTTGGTTTCTATTTCTCTTTGTTAGCTTATTGTTTGGAATGACTACGTTCATTTGTTAAAAAGGAAGTGAGGAATAATCACTCCCAATGCTTATTCAGATCTCCTTCTCTGTGGGGAAGCATTATAGTGACATTTGCTGGCAGACCAGAAGGGTGAATAGTCATAAAGATGTAATCAACTTCTCACTCCAAGAGGTGGAGCAGAACAGAAGCAAATTGATAGGACGGAGTGGGAAAGCTGGTACAGCTGTTTCCCAAGCAATAAGTTTGATTTTACTTCCATAAGGACCAATTATACAAATTGATGCAACATAAAGTATTACCCAGAACTGAAGACTAGATAAATATTACCTCTTTAATTACTACTACCTTATGAATATTTCAAAAGAACATTTGTAAGAAACACATAAGGAAAAAAGCATACACCCCCCCGCCGCTCCACCCCGCAAAAAAAAGAACCGTCACTTTTAAGTCTCCAGTGGATTACCTGTTGGTATGTTATATGAAACTATACAAGTTCCTTCTAGTTCTGATGGAGAACAATTCTCCTTCAAAAAGACAGACAGGACCACAGTTTCAGATGAATCTGGTTCTAAAAACAATACAAAATTAAATCAAGAAGAGCATCCAAATGAAAGCAACATATTTTCTAGCACTTTGGGAATTATTCTACTAAATTATGACAGTTTCCATTAGTGCACCTTTATCAAATCACTGTAACTTGATTTTTTTAATCCTTAATTTGTAAAAGGCAAGCTAGAGCCTCCAAGTATCTTGAAGTATAACCTATAGAACAATTCAGCACAGTGAACATGGAGAATATAAAAGGAAATGAGATTTATGTCTCAATTTTAGCATTTTATATAACCATCAGCCATTTCATATCACACGTTCAGAAAATGTAAGAACTGCCCCTTCAAACGAGAGTAGCAGTCAGGAAAGCCCTGTTTCAATAGGGACTAACTCTTACTTCCCATTTCAGTGCAGAAATGGCCTTCAGTTACAACTGAAGCAGCAGGCACACTTGTCTGACTTTCAGCTCCACGTAGTCTTAAAGGCAATCCCACCTGCAGTCTCACCAACAGAGTTGGAAGAAGGCTAGGATCCCCTAACAGTTGATCTTACATTGTGAACAGATGCTAGAGAGTCCCCCCAGCTGACAAAATTACTGTCCCTGTTTGTAGATCAAGACTGGCATTTCTACACAGAAACAAAACAACCCAGCAGAAGTACTACAGAATAACCAGGGGGTTTTTGCCTCCATCATGAAGATCCCACCCTGTCTCTCTTCATCTGTCACGCGTCATACCACAACCAGGGAAACAACTCCATTCCTACCTACATTGTCTTCCTCTACCAAGCAGTGTCTAGAAGCTGTGGAGTGCAGGCAAGGCAAACCTGTAATTGCTTCAACTGCTGTATATCTGCAACAAGGCACTCACTCAAGGCTGGGGTATACCTTTTCAAACCTCAGAAAAAGTAATAGTACACGACAGCTGTGATGATACTGCCATAATTTACCGAAATCATCAAAGACAAACTGGTCACAGGTCACTGCTAACGGAGCTTGCACACACACGGCCAGGTTTGGCTTCTGCGCAGTCACTTTGCTCTGGATTGTTATCTAGATCAAGGGACAGACAGAAGTATTTAAAGGAAGCAACTAATTAATCTCTACAGCAGAAAAAAATCCATAGCCAACAGAAAGATATGAAAAATCTGCAAAGACCAATTCAGCAACAACAATGAAGGACTTAAAATCTCAAGTTCAAAGCTAGTATTTTAATTTCACAATTCTTATATATACACAGCCAATAATGAGATACAGTAGCTTGAAAAACTACAAAAACCTGAGGGGACTTCTCAAGTTATTTGTAATTTTTACCCAAGACAAACTAAAGTTAAAGTTTTAATTCAATGTTTAATGCCCTGCAAGTGTCATGAGCATTCATTCTAATCCAAACAAATACAAAATTTTGCAATTTTTAGGTGATTATAGTGAAAAAACCCAAGAATAATAAAATCAAAGATAACCAGAGAAATTATTTCCTTTAACTGCAACCAGTAATGCATAGTCTTCTAAATAACTTCAAGTTTTATTTGTTTGGTTTTTTTACTGCAAACAAAGTAAGAAAATCAATATACAGGATACTCAGCACAGCAACTTCAGATAATGAAAGCTCATCTAAACATAGAGTGGCCCTCATTGCTTCTATTGTGCAGTTATTCCACTGCAAAACCAATGGATATCAAAACAGTGTCCCTAATTCATATCTAAAATGAAAGTATAATGATGACTGAGATCTGAATGTGGTCTGAATAGACAGAGACTATATATCTAATATCATCTATTTTGCATTGCTGGTCTACCAAGGAGCTCACTACAGCCAAGTTAAATCAGTTTAGAATATTATTACTTATAAAATTACTGAAGCGTTAGGAAACTAATTTGACTACTTTAACATAATTAACATGAACACTGATTTAGGTTTAACAGTACACCAGTTATAGGAACTTACCACAGAAAAAAGATCTAGGAAAAATTGAATTTATGGTAACTCCTACATTTACTATTTTTGTTTCACTAAGAGGTACAAGATGCATAAACAAAAAAAGAGAATGGAGAATTAATTACATCTTCCCATTAAAAAGCTTATGAAATATATAAAAACCTAATTCAATTGAACTTCTTTGAGTAGACTTATCACTGACTTTATCAAAATAGCTGCTTTATCCTGGATCATTTTTAGCACTTAAAAATGCAGAGAAAGATGTTGGACCAAGTACAAGTGAACCACACTAGTCTGAGGGGATCTGGTTCAAACAGTTCAATTACCCTCTCAATTTTTCACTCTGTACAGAAAGAGAACTTGCAAGGTTCTCAAAAATGAAATGCCATTGATACTCTTAGAAGATCATCCTAAAGTCAGAAATAAAAATCATGATTCTTTTTGAGCAATACTGAGGAAAAACTACACTTCCATGCACACACATGTGCACACATTCTTTACAGTCAGTCACAGGCACCAGCTCTCATACAGAACTGCAATTTTCTAATTAGATTTCCCTACCTTTTTTTTATTGGCTAAAGCTATGAATATCTTTTTACAAAAGAAAGTCTGTTTTTTGTTTATTGACAACTAAAAATGCAGCTGAAGATTATAAACCTCCCATTTGAGTAACCAAAGATTTATTACCATTGGAAAAAAATATTCTCATGACTTCGAAATAATAATACTTAATTCCATCCTAATAATGTTTCTGTGATGGCTTATTGATAAGCCTATCAAAAACATAACTGCAATCACTTTCTGACTGTAGCAGAAGGCTTGCTAGAATGACACCTTATCATATTAAGGAGAAACAAAATTAAGTATATATTGCATTTCAAACTTCACTCATTTTCATGTTCTAAGTGAAATACACAGAAAGTGAGAGGCTTGTTTCAATCTGCCACCCTATTCAAAAGCTACTGTTTGAATTAGGCACAGTACCTTTACTGTGACTGACGGTACTGCCCCTGCTTTTACCTCACTGTCAATGGCTTGCTGTGAAGAAAAAAGATGAAAACAGAGTAAATTCAATGTTCCACATGAACAAGAAAAGACAATAAAAAGCAGTATTACTTTCCTGTGATCAACTTGCTAAACAAAGAATTAGCATTAAAGGACTTATCATTGCTATGACAGATAAAATACACAAAATACATTTCTGAGTTCCTTCTGAAAATGTGAAGTCTCTGTTGGAAATTTCCTGCAAAAAGGATAGCAGAAGGTCATGAATGTTGTATATATAAGAAACTAATACACTCTGATACATATACAAATATTTGAAACTGTTTTGTTTGGCACACTGCTTTTCACTGTGTATTTATTCAAATTATGGAAAAACCCTCTGCTATCCAGTCAGGAAAGGTGACTTCCAATTTGCCAATATATTATATATACAACACAGCATCTACTATAAAACCATCACACATTATTTTATAATCAGAAATATACCTGAAACTTCAAAAGAAAATTCTAGCAGGCATTTCAATACTCCTGCTAATTTCTATTTCAACAGGCAATTCCTATTGAATCTACTTCAAATTTTATCTTGACCTTGTGGTCTATTTTAATTTTATTTTATGCTTATATTTCATTTTGAAACAGGTCAGTCACTACAGTTAAAGAAAATGTTCTCATTTTAACTATTATAAAGAAGTACTTCTCTCACTTCTGCTATAATACCAAATTACTGATTTGAACTTACACTTTCTCATTATAAAAGAGTAAATTAAAAACAGTATAAGGGCCACATGTGCAAAGTTCCTAAGAAGTCAGGAAGTTGGTAGACTGCCTGGGTTCTAGAAGCAGGACTTCCATATGTACACTGTGCACCTTTCTCAGCTAAAAAAAGACAGATACTTTCATACTGGCTTGTCATGCTCTCCCAGTGATCAGTGGTTGATTCTAAAACAACAGTACAGTTATAAAGATGTGGAACCTTACCATACCTGGAACCTTATTCAGCTTTCAGAAATCACCTGGATTTCCTGGATCAGAGGCCACACACAGGAGGTGATGTTCAGTAACAAAATGGTCCTCCCCTTGCTTATCTACACATTTTTAATAGTCTATATCCTCTTTGCTTTTATCATACACATTGCAATTTCAAACTTTTCACAGGTGCAGAAGTAGCATTGAAAATCCTGTTGTTCCCAAGTTAACTGCAGAAGACCTGAAATTACTCCTACACTTGCTTATTGATCCTTCCCTACGAAGTATCTTATCAGATTTTTCCTTCCTAGGCAGCTACTGAAAGAACCCACAGAAAAGCTGACCACACAGGAAACCAAGATACATGGGCAGATAAAGATTCGAGGCTGTGGTTTGCTTGATAAACTGAGTTACTTACATATGAAACAGACCAGTTGCAACTGTAACATTGAGCAAATGGGCACAGCAGCATTAGAGCATTCAGCGCACCTAACAGTTCCATGTGTTGTAAGCAGATTACTGCAGCTGGCCAAGATCATGTCATGCTGTTCTTTTGTCCACAGACAAGTGCTAGGACACCAGCACACATTGTAAAGAGATCCATTATCAAAGAAAAATATCCTTATGTATTTTTAAAACAGTAAGTAGCTGTGAAAAATCAGTTTTGCCGAAACTAGTGGCCAGAAATGGATAAAGATGTTATAGTGCAACAGGTGTGCTCTGAAATGTTTAAAGTGAAGAGTCTTGATACAATATAAGCTCTCTCAAATCTTAATTTGAATATTTTGTTGTAAACTACATATGTATACAACACGAATAAATTAATTAGGCTGCAACATAAAAGAATATTGAATTACAGCTTGTTGGAGAAAGATTATTTCTTACAATGCAGCTTGAGTGGTTTGAGTATTCTATCTTTGAAAGATCCAAGGGTGACACTTTGACTGTTTCCCCCAATGTTTATAACTGCTCACCAGTACAACTTCTCACCAGCACAAAGTTATTCCAGACTCTAAGTTCTTGTTCACTTGTTTGCTTAGGCAAGGATCTCAAGTTCTCCAGACAGAAGATAAATGTATAATTTTAATAATTCTAGTTAAAATCTTTAATAAAAGAGGGTTCTAATTGATATGAAACTGAGGGCTGTGGAGCTCAAATGTAAACAGTAATCACTATGCATGATCAGTCAATATTTACTCATCTGAAATCAATGGGGTTTTTTAGTGTAATTTCCTTTTTACACAGGTACTTACAGATTCTTCATCCAAATCAGGTGAAACTTCTGCTGTGACAGTTACATCTCTCTGTTTTTCAGACTCAGGCAAAATATCTGAAAGAAAAAGAAAAAAGCAAAAGCAAATCAGTTCTCCTTTAAGAAACATTCAGCTGCATTCCTAAAAATCATACAACTTCAACAGCACCAAGTCTCAAAGTCCTACTAGTGTAAAGAAAAAAAGCAATGTGTAGAATTTTCGAAACTTCCAAAAAAGCTACACAATTTTATTAGATTTCTACAGACAACTTAGATCTGGATCTCATTCTGGGTTTCTGATTTTTGCATGAAAAAGAACTTAGATGTATTCTATAACAAGATTTTACACCTAATATTCATGATCTTCAGAGATTGTAAGGTATTTTTAAACTTTTGTCCTCACATGCATATGCCAATATACAATGAATAACTACCTCCAAAATAACACCACATGGCATCTATCTCATGGCACTTTTATCTAAATAATTTGATAGTGAATATGTTAAAAAAAGAAAGATTCTATGTCTAACAGTTTAATCTTCAGCAAATTCATCTGTATACAGAGGTATAGCAAAGTTTTATGTATAGACCATTGCATGTGGCTTGATTAAAATGCCACCAGATGATTTCTAGGACTGTCAACATACAAGGCAAAAGAATGCTATGAACTCATATCCATGATACAAAATCTTATGCTGATTCACACGTGTAAAAAAACAAGTTATACAAATTAAAGCCTTAAAAACCTTGAGGAATTCCATAACCTTCTCTTAAGAGTCCAGAAGTAGAGCTCTACAGTATTTGCATTTTTCTGAAGAGTGCTTCTATTTTTTTAACATACCAAATGTATGGGAAAATGAAAAATCTGAACAGGAAATACATAGTTCTTAAAGTAACAAGTAAAGAGTTGATGTAAAGGGGCAATTAGCATATTAATTGAATAACTGAGAGTGTGAGCACATTCAGAAAGTGCCAAGAATGTTACTACACACAGGGTAATTACCTAGAACTAGAGCACATTATCTCTTTCTAACAAGAGGGTCAAGGGAAAAGATTTTGATGAAGGCAGAAAATAAATTCTCATTTTCTTGTGCTAAGAGAGAAATGCCTCCCTTTACTATGAGAGAAAAAAGCAAAACCTAAACACATTTCTCCAATACCACCTAAAAAAGAAGCTTAGGCCTGTTTCATACTGCCACAATTGCAAACAACTGGTCCTGCCAATTACACATAGATCAGCACAGTCCATTCTTTTTCTACCCCTTCTTAACCATTTCTCTTCTGGTTCCTTCTTCAGGCTGGCTATGATGCAACCTCTGTCATACAGTCATTTTTCTATTAGAAGTACAACAGCGATCACAATCAATGTACTTACTTACACATAAGTATCAGCTTTTTGTTACTATTAAACTGAGCCAAAACACATATGTTTAATAACTTGTATCATCCAGACTGATGCAAATAACATTAGATTTAAGTTAATATAACAGTTAAGATTTTAAAATATTTCATCAGTTTATACTGCAAATCCTTATTCTTTGAAATGTATAAAACAGCTTAAGTTCAACAGTTTAATGGTCAGCACTGGACAGAAATACAAGACATTTATGGAAATAACTACTCTAAGGTTTTTTTAATACAATGACCTAATTCCAAATACCTTCCACATTTGAAAGCCAAAATGAAACAAAGAAAAATTATTTCCATATAAGGGTAGATATTTTCAAAATAACACAAGTTCTGACTGCACAAGCATGAATTCAAAAGACAAGAAATTCAATAGGTCATTTTAAAGATTGCGCTTAGGAGAAACTTAATGGAAACCAAGGTTCAAGCTAAAGTTTTAAGAAAAAAAAATCCAAAATAAAACAAAGCCAAAACATCCAAAACTGACAGGTATCCTTCATAAGTAAAATGTTTTGTTGTATAAAATGGTTCTCATACAAGTTTTACATCACAAAACATCATTAGGGCATCCCTCCATAACAAAAAGAGCATTCATAAAAACTCATCTGAAAACACCACTCTAGATCAGGTTAGACAAGCTGAGGAAGAAAAGGAAATGAAGAAGAAAATAAAAGTGAAAAAAAATATTCATAGTAAATCTATCATTCATACTATGACAGTTATTACAAAATCTTAAAATTTTAAAAGGACAGCTATAATTCCTTTCTCTTTCCTTAGATCTTCGAATTATTGAAACTAACAAGCTGAAGTTGATTCACTTCAAGTGGATTTGTTCTTTCCATCATGCTTTTTTTTCCTTTGGTTATGATAGACAGACAAAATTGTCAAAACCTATAAGGCTGGACTTGGAAAAAATCAGTGGAATTTATCCACATCTGTATGCTTAAATAACACATTACTGGGTTCAGAAAATTAAAATCCTGATATAAGTCTACCATGATAGTGGATGAAGTTGCATGTAATTATGAACAAAGAAATCTTTGTGTTGTAGAATCAAATTAATGATGGCAGATAATTTTTTTTTATTTTCTAGGAATTTCAACAGCAAGGTTTTTCACTTTTTTTCACATAGAAAACCATGACTATTTCTTTAATGCATTTAAGAACAGGCTACCTATCATCAAGGAAAATATTCAATTTATTCTTTCTATTTGTTGAAGATTTTTCCATAGCTTCCTATAAAATCACATGCTTCCAATTCCCTGAGCAAGCCAGGATGTTTAAAAATACATTTATGAAAACATAAACTTTGAAGGATCTTTGTAGAAATTATGTGCCCTTACTTAAATAAAATCAATGCAAGTTATTAGCAATGTATATAAATTCCAGAATTTATCATCATCAGATACGTCACTCTGTTCTACAAATATACCTTTGAATAGTAAAATCAACAGAAAAGTTGCTTCAAAAAAAGTCATTTTTTGTTAATTTCATAGCTTAAGAAGTCGTTTGTATTAATAAACAGATTTGGGCAGTACTTTTACTCTCTCTCTGAAGCCTAACTACATCAGATTACTGAAATTCTTCAAGTTTTCTTGCCTTTGGGTACTCCATGCACAGTTAGTTTTTATTCTGAATCCCTGCACTAGTCAGAATTATCTGCTACCTGATGTAAACTTCTTTAACCTTCCAACAGTATTACGAAAATAACAAAGAAAAAACCCTTTATCCAAGGGCTTTACTGTCTAGGACTTATTTATTTATATTTCTTAAACACTAAATTTTCTACAGAAATGTAACTGGGAGTAAAGTCTGAAAATACATTTTAAAGTGCTAAAGAGATACGTGAAAAATAGAACAAGAAAGAAGTATACCTTGTGTTTTTGTGGCCTCCCTGATGATTTTCTGAAGCTCTTTCATTTCAGCATTCATTTCTTCATAGTTTATTTCCCTAGAATCAACCTTAGGAGCCTGGAAGAGTGAAGGATCAGTTCCAAGGTATGAACATTGAAGATGGCCATCATCACTCAGAGTGACTATAACACCCTTCAAGTCTCTGTACAAAAAAAAAAAAAAATTAAGCTTACTAAGAAACTGGGAAGAATCACAGAAGCAATAACATTAATAATATTATTTACTCCTTAATTCAGACAACCTCATTGATATTACTCCCACTTGGTGCATTCATACCTAAGAACATCTTGGATGACTAAAGGGCACTCAGAATCCATGAATCTGTACAATCAGGGGAGATAATGGAAAGGATCAGAACAAACAAGCTGAATAGACCAGACAGTTCTAACCTATTTATTCATCTAAGTCTTTTGAAGTTGCAATATTTAGGTTACTATGCAGGAAAAGGAATTTGCTAAATGGAATAGAAGGGAAGTGGAAGAGGAAAGAGGGGTTAGAAGAAATCATGAACAGATGGAAGATGCTCACGAAGACAGTTTTAGGGCTTTGATGGTATCAATAGCTCCCCTAACCAATTCTTTGGCTGCTATTGCAGCTACTGTGTTGGCTTCAAACCCTGGCTGGCTGTTCCCTGCAGTATCCATCTGAAAGGAAACCACATGGATTCAGAGCATTCCCCTTACACTCCTCTGAATCAATACAAGTGAGTGTTTTATTAGCTACACCATAGTCCCTTTTCTCTTAAAGGAAAAGTACTTCATTACTCCTACAAAAGTACTTCATTACTCCTACAAAAATCTCAGTTGTTTTGTTTACCTGATCTGTACAATGCAAATGCAAGATTTAGGAAAGTATTTAATAAACTATGATACAATAGTGACTACTGTCTGCAGTTTGCTTAATTTCAAGCTTATTCCTAACAGAAGAGAAACTGAACAGTAAAGACCAGCAGAGAAATTAACAGCAAATGCTAGAAGCATAAATTCTCACTTTATTTTTTTTAAATGTTTACTTCTAATTAAATTAAAAGACTCTATTCACTTTCATAATCACAACATTACACATTCATGCCAGTAATTTGCTCTTACCCCATCCTTAGAATACCTTATAGCAGATACGGCCTTTGCATCAAACACAACTGCCATAAAAAGTAAAGATAAATCAAATTTAATTCTTAAGATATAAAAAGTGATTTGGACAAGAAGGCCTAATTCCCTATCACACTAATTAAACCCTTGTAAAATACTGAAATTTATGTAAGTATTCAAGCTATAACTCATATAGAATTCACAAAAATTCTTTTAACTTACATACACTGATACCTTTCAAATGCCTCCTCTAGTACAATAAAAAGGCAGGTGGCCATGTAAAAGAAATAAAATTCTCTCTGGTTTCCTACACAGTCCTGTAGCATGGCTCCAGAACACACAGATAGGAAACCTCAATCCAAAATTTACCATGGTAATAGTAATTATGAAAGCCAAGAGATGTCACAGATTAATTTTGACCACTGATGCTCCAACTGTACTGTTCAAAATGTCTTTTTATGGCACACTAAGGCCACAATCCCAGTGGTGGTTTTACAGCTGCAATCAAATAATCTGGAAAAACTATGCTGTAACTGAGATCATCTGAACTCTGTATAGTTACAACTGCACACAGGAATGAAGACCCTACTGGGCACCATACAAATAAGTAATTGCTGTAGGTAAGTTTAAGCTTTCACTTTCTATAGAAAGCAATTGTTACTGAGTCAAAGAAATACATCTCCTTGTTGAATTATGAATGCATGGAAACTGCTTATGAGGGTATTTTGGACAACAGGTACCTCCAGTCACTGAAGCTGGAATGTGCAAATTTGAATGGCCTTCTGGAATAGAACACATGTAAAAGGGCTCAAACATAAAGTTCCCCTTATCTACCATATAAGCCCATCTTAAACAGAAACAGTCTTCTTTTTGGGACTACTGCTTACTGCCATAGAAAAGCTTCCATCTACCACTGCAATTTTTAACATGTAATTTTTCAGCACTCCCTGCCAAAAAGGTAAGAGGAAGCTGTTTTTGTAAGGCTGGAGATGCCAAGACTCTCAACAAATACTTGAAGAAAGTGTAAGACTTAATACTGATTTTCAACTTACACATCCAGTACCTGTGCTAGCAGGCATCCTGTGAATGTCATGACCTTTTTGCGACCTGTGAGCTTGGGGTTTGCATCCTAAAGGGACCTTCTGACAAACTGTAAACTATCGGCAGGAACTGAATGAGTCCTAGTTTCTCTCACTACTTGAATATTTATTGTTGACTATAGTTGGTTTCCTTACTCAAGACTGGGTCTGTTGCTTTAATTACATGCAGAACTGCCCATCCTAATTTTCTCATGCCCAAAAAGCTCTATACAACACAAACCTGTGCTACATTTACAGAATTGCGGATGGCACATGGAACAAATACATTGGGCTGACCCTAAGTTCTCCTGTATGGGCAATGCTAGGAAACAGACTATTATGAATACTTGCACCACAACACAATCTTAATAAGGCATGCAAATAACATCCAATGTACAGGAATTTGTCAACACCTACCAAATACTTGCAAGGAGCTTTGTCATATTGGTCAGGGGTGCAGCAAAGTCTTTAAAAATGGGGCATTGTTGAGGCAGATGCTAGCATGCTACCAAATACACTGCCTCACTCTTTGCTATCAAATTATAACAAATAATGAGCTTTTTTTTCTTCTTCTTTAAAGGGGTGGGAGGGCACAACAAGAGAAACAGCATCAGGAGGTTTTTCTACAACTGGAGAAAGAAAACTTCTGAAAACAAGACAATTTCTAGACTTGTCCAGCAATGACTTTGGATTATCTTAATTTTTTTTTCCCAAAGGTATGCATCTGTTAATCTACTAAGGAAAGATCCATGAATGTACATTCAGACATCTGAATGTAAATCAAAAGGGCATGAAGAAATATAGCTACAAAGCCCACAATAAATCTTTGATGATATACTACTAAGGTATAATACATTCAAAAGTGGTTTGTAAATATAGCCCTTGCTATACACCTCTAAGCTGGCAGCTATCTGCAGCTAATCAGTCTAACAAATAAGAGCTATTTAAATCAATGAGGTGATTTACCTACATAAATTATGCTTGGCTTAACTTCTGAGTCAACATCACAGAATGCACATGCAGAAACTCTACCTTAAAATGAACTCATTTCAACCAACTTTTCTGATAGTCATGACATCCTTGAAGTTTACACTGTCTCAGAGACAAAAAGCCTAAGTTTAAGAAAGCAGCATTACAAATTACACTTTTCCTTTGCTTCAGTTAGTGTTCCACTGGGTCCCAAGAAGACTGCTCAACATGAAACATACATAATATAAAAAAGCCTCTCTCGGTAATCTTTCCTTGTTAAAAGCAGTCCATGAATTTGCATATCAATAGAAACAATAAGAAAAATATGGGTAAGCAGTTCTAATATATTTTTTATAATACATTCATTTCTCTGTTTGAATGTTTGTCAGCCAGTCAAAATTGTATTATTTTCTCAGGTTTTTTTAACAGTGGTTAAGGACAGCAGAGGGAGGGGAAGCATATTTAACAGTTTTATAGTAGTTTCCCCACAGCTACTGCTCTCACACAATATCCCTGCAAATACCATTACTTCATTTGGCACATTTTGCCTACAATCTGGAATTTCAATTACTTGTTAAATTTCTTTTATTGTAAGGTTTGGGTTTTTTTACTATGCATCACACAATAGTCAGAGTAATAGTAAACCTAAGGGGACATTTTAACAGTGACGAACTCAAAGTATAGAACAAATTATTTTGATATCTAAAATAACTCTACAGTACAAAGCAGCTCCTACACACATATGGTAATAATTTGAAAAATTATCTTTTATTGGATTCTGGGTAATAATAATGGCATATGCTTTTTGTAGGTCTTTTGTTACTAAACAAATTGCTCACAACATAGTTCTTGAAGAAATTAAAATGCTTTGCATGTTTCCAGTTATATAATACCAAACCAATCACTCAAACAATTGATTTAGAAGTTGAATATATAGTTCTGAGTTTTACTTGAATGACACATGCTAAGCTTTGGACAATTCTTAGGACAAGGTCTGGTTATTGACACCATTTACAGCTTTAATTATTTATATTTATAATAGCTCATAAAATTTCTATAGCAATTTCAGAAGTAGTCTTAATTGCTATTACTCAAACCAACCATTTTAGAAAACAAGATTCTCTGCAATAATACTTTCCGTTCCTTATCGATAATGTATTATTTAAGAACTACTAAATTAGGAAACTAATTCCTGGAACTGTGCTCAAGCATTTTGAATCCATTTCTCTCCTCATTTTATCACCCTCTGAAGTAATTATAGGCAAGAGCATACCTCAATAGCACTTTTTAGTTTAGTGCTTTTGAAAACCTAAATTATTCTAAGTTCACTACCATTTCAGTGTCATTTTAAGCTGTAACTACATGAAGTAGTTACACTGAAGGAAGATCAGACTCTGAGTAACTAACAGTAAGAATTTTCTAATGTGAACTAAAGGGAATAAAAGTAAAAAGCCGATCTTACTCTTAATAAACACACACTCCAAAATTTCCAATACCCCACAGCTGAATATTCAAAGTACATCCAGTGTGACACAATGCAAGCAACTACTGATATCTAACTGTCCTGCACATCTGTGAAGCACTCTCAGGCTTCTTTGAAATGCTTTCCTCAGTAAAAAAATCTTGGTTCAACTTACATTAGAAGTAATGCTTGTATGTGTAAGCCTTCCCCAGTCTGCTATTACACATGAAAACAGACAATCAAATTACTCTCAAAAATTAGAATTTTTTTTAACTATTTGTATTATACATTCAAAATGCTTTGCGCACTCTGCAGAGAGCATGCAATAGTGTAAATGTAATCCTCAAAGACAATTGTTTAACAATATGTAATTATATTAAATAGCATAAAGTGGCTGCTTTACAGAAAAGCATTCTTCATCTTTCCTATTTGTATGATACCTTAGGATGGCTGAAATTAACAGAATACCAAATACTAATCAAGTTCAAAATTATGAAATACATGCAAGAAGAAAAGGAAAATGAAACATGATTTCATCTTGATGACCAAGGGAAAAGCCATTACAAAATAGAAGTTATGACTAGAACAGGTTAATATTTATCCCCTCTTACAAACACTGAACTGCAGAGAGCCAGAACTGAGTAAAACCTGAATGTGGCCACTTTAAATGGCTGAAGAATTCTCCACCTTTCAAATCCTACATGGGTACTTTTGTTCTCTATTTATGACTGAAGACATCTCCACAAGCAACTTTACATGGCGACACTACACAGCAAAACAACCAACTAGCTAGCACCAGGACAAACTCCCACTAGGCTTTAGCTTTTGTAGTTCTCCTTGTGTAGTTTTTTTTTTTTTTCCCCTCTTTGAGACTCTTTGCCTAAAATGCCGTAAATGCCATCCAGCAACCAAATAAAAAGAAGTATTTTCCATCAAACAAAACAAGGAAAGAAAAGGAAAGGAAATGAAATCGACTGTTTTTATATTTACTGCCAAGTTAAAACCAAGCACTATTCACAGAAGTTTGGGTCGGGGGTCCTTTCTGCCAGAGCACTACTGCCACCTGCGGGGCAGCAGAGCTTTCATACAGGTGAGCCTGAGAGCTACCACACCACACTACGTGGAGCAGGTGTGGGGCATTTTTTTTCACCAGGGTTGGTATAACAGCTTAACAGTCATTTCCTTGACACAAGGGAATCTCACCAGGCTTATATTTAACAATGTATGCCCTGGGAGAGACACCCCTGCACAAGACAAACTTCTGGTCCTTCCAGGCAGGGAACACACACACCACACACTAACATAGGCAGGCTAGGCATAAAATTTAAGCTCATGCTACAAAAGTTGCATACAAAATGAAAAATTTTATCTGAAGGATTAACTGACTTTGTTTCTTTTTGTTTTAAATACAAAATCAAAACTATTTCAGAAGCAACAAAAGTTTTATTTAAAAATTACAGCAGATAGCAATCCAAAATGCAGTTTTAAAGTAAAATTTGTCACCAAGTAGAATAAAAACATAATATTCAGAGTGATGACACAGGCCTCCAGAAATATAAGTTCTTACTTTAGGCAAAAAAAAAAAAAAACAAAAAAAAAAAAAAAAAAAAAAAAAAAAAAAAAAAAAAAACACCACATAAAGAGCACTGAAGTACAATGCATTAAAGGAAAAATTCATAATTCATACATTGCATTTCTTAGTATCACAGATCCATTAGCGATCAGGACAGTGGCATTAGCAGAATTGAAAATATATGTGAGGACTGACAAGCAAATCTGATTACTTTAGTAAGAGTGCATCCTATATGTTAGAGCTCCAAATAATAAGAAACAAGGGAAATTGCATTGTGATTTCTCTGTGACAGTACCAGAATTAGCAACAAGGAAAATATTTAGTAAGACCAACTGTGACACATTTAAAACATCTCCATGCTTCATTCTCTCTTAGAGCATATTTCTGCATTTGCACTTCATGTGAAATCTACAATCCGTTTCAAGCACAAGCTCCCCCACTAGCAAACAGGTATATAACAGCTTTCAAAGGTTCAGAGGCTCTACTAACAGCTATGCCATGTGAATTTAGGATACAGAGAGCCTCAGAAGTCTATCCTTCCTCTAAGCCTTTTCTTCTCCCACTTTAAGATGGTGGTTAGAGTCCATATCACTTCAGGCAAGCTGAAGAGGCCCCTAGGAGCTCTGCTTCCAACATAAAAGAGATGGAAGGAGCTTCACTGATAAAATCTACACTCTAATAAGTTTATCATTTTAGACAAAGTTTATTCCTAACAGTTGGCTTCCTATAAGATAATACTGGGAGATCCACAAGGAAAATTAGGCTATGCACAGATTATAAAGATGTTAACAAGAATAAACACAATGTGTCTTTAAAACAGATTTATTCTGAAATCTTGAAGAACTACATAAATTTAAAACACTCAACTCAAATTAGTTTACATATCTTTCTCCTCACAGTTGCCTAAAAGCTTCAAAATTCACCAGCATTTCAGTAAGCAAAAAGCGTACACACTTCCTACTATCACTATTAACAGTATTTATAATTGTGCCCTCACCCTGTCTGGTAAAAAGCAAAGCTGCTTTTTCAAAGCATCTCTAGCACTTTGCACTGCTTGCTGCCTCTCAGTTCTACAGCTTGACATAAATGTCCCGTGTGCTCCTTTTTGTACAAAAAAAAAAGTCTTTCAGCTTAATAGCATGGTTCACAAGACATTCAAAATCAACAGACTTAAACTTTTCATAAAATTATTTTTCAAACAAGACATCCAGCACTTTCATGGGTACAGTGTCAGAATACATCCAATAAACTCCAACCCACTGCTCAATAATCAGCTCCAAGACTGAGAGTTCAGAACCTGATACAAGTTATAGTCCACTCTGTCACAACTGGCACAGACAGTGGGTTAGCCAAAAAAAAAAAAAAAAAAAAAACCACAAAAACAAAAACAAAAATTTACTTAAACACAAGGATCTTATTTAAAATACTAGAGGGGAGAGATACTTGCCTTCTTGTTCTTGAGAATTTCCACTTTTAAGGTTTTCTCTAGAACTACAAAGGTAGGAATATTTTAGCTGTTATTCTAAAGTTGAAACCCTTACAAAACCATATGACTGTAAAAAGTAGGTTTTTTAAAAAAGCAAATAAGTGACATGCAATAAAATTAGGGGAACTGGAAATATGGGCATGTGCTTAGCATCATAGAGTTAAACACCATTTGAAGCTAGCTTGTTGGAAAAGCCAGTCCTGAATCACAGTGTATGCAGGACACAGCATGTGGCACATCTATGTCTTTCAGGATCAGAATCCTACTAAAGTAAAAGAAATACAATCACATTCATATTTTGTGGCTAGGATACACATATTAAATTTATCTCTTCAAAAGACCTTTGAAAAGGGTCATATTTTCTGCTGCCATCTCTCAATCTCTCAAAAATTCGCGGGCAAATCAGTGATGAGAAAAACAGATGCAATCTTTTTTTCTTGTTTTCCTTAAAAATACTTCTTTAAAATTTACATTTAAGTAGAAAGATTCTAGAAATCCCTGCATTTAACTTCTCAGATCAGGCAACATTCTTACAGAACACTCAAATAAAAAATTATATATATACATGTATATAACTGAACAGTTCATACCGTATGTAAGAGGCATTCCCTCTATTACAGTACTGCTATACAGAAAGGGAAAATCTTTCAACAAACTATAAAGTTTGATTCCTGCAGTTTTCGTTCCATAAAACCGTGTAATAAGTGCTAAGTTTTGCTGGGTTTATGTGTAAGTTTTGCCATTTTTATGCAGTGATTCTTGACCATTTGTGGTAGCTGTGGTGATGTCAGTTATAATAAAGAATAACAGATGGGCTGGAATGAAGAACGAAGTATTTTCAAGCATCTGGATAGCTAAAAAATTCAATGAGGGGAGTTTTATTTTGACTCCACCCATTATTACCATATATGTGGTTGCACTTTTACATCTTATATACTTAATTCAACTACAATATTTCTCCATGTTTTTTTCCAGTTAAATTCAACTCCTGTTGCCTTTCTACTCCTTGGAGAGCCTGGCTACATTAAGCACGTCCATCTGACCACCCAATATACTACAATTCTGTGCTGGAAAATAGGTTTTAATTTCAAGTTCATATTTGAACAAGGCTAATACTTTCTCACTTACAAATTGATTGCAGATTTTAATATTCTTTTAAATTCAAACACTTTTTAACATGATTGCATAGAAAATTAATTTTCAGTCCCTTCATTAGCCAAATAGTTTCTGCTTCTTTATTCTTTACACAAAGGGAAAGACTCATACAAGAACAACACTACAAATTTTAAGTGTAATGATTCAGTTTATTTTGTCTTATAAGTAGTAAAAAATTTGGACACTACTATAGCAACTTTAATCAATAATTTTTCAGTGATTCCGTAAGCTGCAGTATTTCCTGCATCACAGCCTACACAATGCAACCTTAAATTTTAGTCTCTAATTCAGCAAAATCAAATACAGAACTGCATATAACAAAAACTTAACACCAATAGCCTCTGGGTAGCTGGTTTTACTAGATGGCTGATTGTGCTGGTTTGAAAGCAAAACCAGTGAGACTCCCAGTCAGAGATACAATTTAATAGAAGAAGAGAGGAAAAAAGGTGAAATAAATGGAATTATACAACCTAACACCCTGTTGGTCAGGGTGTTTGAAGCAGTCCGGAAATCCTCCTAGAGTGGTAGATGTGGTTCTGCTGGAGCAGAGATGATCCTGAGAGAGAAGGGTCCGGTGATGATGAGAAGGGTCCAGTCTTCCTCCAGGAATCCAGATGAGATGTTCTTGCCAAAGCAGTGATCCCTGTAGAAACGTCTGGTAGCTCGTCTCCTCTGAGAGTTCAGTGGATAGAAGCTGCTAGTGAGGTCTCAAACCCTGGATTATATCCAGGTGGGAATGCTTGGCTCCTCCCCCTGGGCAGAGCATCTCACAATGGTACGATTTCATCTTATCAGTCATGCAAATGGATCCTTGATGGCCCATTAAACAGAGATAATGTCTTCCGGGAAGGCATTGTTGGGCTCGTTAACAGAAGATAAGGAGAACTCTGCCCCACCTTGGCTCCAACGGCTCATGGGGATAGAATACATCTTTGGGCACAATTTTACATTGTAACCTAGGACACTGATTAATACATTACTATCTGACACAGTCATAACGGGCTCATGCTTCATGTACCAATGTTAGGAGTTCAGGCATGACCCCAACACTCAAGACTGCAGTGATCATACTTTGAGAAGCAGTACTAGCAATTCAAACAGAAATCACTTCTTGATGGCAAACTGAGCAAAGCAGAATCAGTGGTGATTCTGTGGGACCCTGTGATATATTTATGGGATCACTGCTCCGAATAAACCTAGGCAGACTTGAAGTTCATAAAGAGCTGAAGTGTGGATAAAGCTTGCTAAGTAACCCTGCTTGTCATCTTGCACATGTAAAGTCTACTGTATTTCCTGACTTTTCAACAGTTTCATTTGTTTAAAAAAGAAAATGTATTTTTTCCCCCATCTCAAATAAAGAAAATCTATTTACTGGCTTAACTCAAGCTAAAATGTTGAGTGCTGGAAATTCAATATTTAAGAAACTCAGAAACTCTAATTCTTTGGAGGTGATAAATTACTTCCATGTAAAAAAAAACCTTACCAGACTTCTTTATATTTCCTCTTCAGAAAACACACTGTTCCACTACCAAGTAAAATTATATTTATCTGTCAAATAAATGAAAGTGATAGCAAATATTCTAGCTACTTTCATCAATTTGTCCACACCTGTCAACCCCAGATAATAAAAGCAACTTCACATTTTACAAGGCACGTGCTTCATTATGTGGTTTATTCATTCCAAGAACCTTTCCCCCATGAAGAACAGTCCTGCTCACAGATACAGAGGTACATACAACTGATCACAAAACAAAATTGGTTACTGTATTCTAATTCTCAGATGTAGCTCCTAAAAACAAGAGGTGCTACATATGCAAAGCATCCAATTACTAAAGACAAGTACTACAGAATCACATATATTGAGTTGGAAGGGACCACAAGAGTCAGGACAAGAGTGTGCACAACTGACTATATAAAGCCACAAGTTCTCTGTGACGTAATGGGTCACAAATGTGGGAAATTAAATGACAATTTGAATATTCAGAACAGGTGACTTACCCCAAACACAAGCGACACTACAGTGGCTCTAATTTTTTTCTTTTGGGCATTACTAATCAAATTATAATGTGGCTGAAGGGGAAAGTATCCTTCATACAAACATTACATTTGCTGATAAACTGCTGCCTAAAGCACTAAGAGTCCCCAGTAAAATAGAGATGGAAGAACTCTCATACCCACAACACATGCCCTAAACTTTAAGGTCAACTTCCTGTTAGAATTGTGCTGATAAATTCTACATGAAATCAACATTTTTTTTGCCATATGGATACCACCAGACTTCATTTCTTGGTGGACAATCAAAAGCACAAATAAGCAAAATTAGAGACATCATGAAACACTGATTTGAAGAAAAGAGATATTTGAGCAAGCTTGCATTCTGTTTAATTTTAAAAGAAAAACGTCAGGCTACCTTTTAACATTCACAGGCTTATCAGATGTAACTTGAAGACTGTATATAAACAAAACCAAGAAACAAAGTGAAGAATAGTGAACTTTAAAAATGTTCAGAAGAAAAAAGAGGAGAAAAATGGACTTTAAAAATGTTCAGAATAAAAAAAAGAAGTCCCCAATTTAAAGGCTTTGTGTTTTCCTATGGCAAAACATAGGTTCATAACTTGGTAGTAATCAAAACAGAAACCCCTTTCCTGAGACTATGTCTAAATTCTACATATGTGTAATTTAATACTCTATCTATGTGTTCCAACTCAACCCACACTGGCATTTCAGATGTTTGTGACAGAAATATCCCAGAGGCTGGCAACACAAGCTATTTTGCTTCAGACTGAATGCAACTTAACATAATGTTCTAGTTTCAGGCCAGCCAGGACAGAGAAATTAATACTCAGTGCAATCAATCAGCCATTAAAAGATGTACTCCTAGAAAGGGCTCTGCCAAGTGTCAAATAAATAGAAAATTAGTCGTCAAGGTATTATAATCAACTCCAGAGACCTTTTATGGTCAAGCACATGGAGACAGAATAGTTCAGATACAGAAAAACAAATGTGACGTGTGATGGGCTCCTAAAAAGTGAGAAGGGAAAGAAAGAGACAGAGAGAGAAATCTTAACACATCTTAAAAAGCATCAACCAGGGAGAAATTCATGGCATGTACAACCCATGAGACATACTGCTCTTAAAACTTCCTTTGCAAAGGAGACGTGGAGGTATTAAAGAAGGTCTTAGAAAAGAGGTCTCTCATGAAACAGCGAAATGGAAACTCAAGGGCAGGAAAAAAGGGAATGGACTTTAAAGTCAATTATTTGAAGATACTTACCTAATTATGATGGATACCAAGCAAATACTGCTGCTTACAACTACTATTTCAACACTGAAATTCTGAGCAGAGTGGGAATTCTTGTCATGCCTTTGTATAACTTTCCGAGTTTTCAGCTGTTTCAACTGCAGCATATGGACAGTTTCTCTTCAAACCACTCCAGAAAGGTTTGGAAGGGACTGTTTGTAGATTTGGTGGGGGGATGTTTGGGGGTTTTTAATCAGCTCAGGCAGAACACCTAAACCATTTTCTTCATGAGTTTCAGCTTCAGTGAGAATGTGTTTGCACAGACATAAGGGCAACAATGCCTTGAAGGGCAACAACCCAGGGCAAGCAAAAATATAACTGTACAAGTATGCTTATCCATTCCCTTGCTTATCTCCAGGGAAGATAAATTTGTGCTGAGACAGAGACATAAGCAGTTCCAATTAATTGAAATGTCAGTGTAAGTGGTTACACTTCTGAAGTAATCCAGGCAGGGTGAAATACGTAGGAGTCCCCTTGACATTAGAAATATGTCAGATGCAGTAACTAATATACCTTAACAGAACCAGAACATAAATTTCCAACAAAATAAGGGACAAACTTCTATAACAATTACTAGAATTGAACTTCCAATTCAGTGACTAGTTATATTCAGGGAAAACTCAAAAGAAGATAAAGATTCAAAATTTTGCCTGCAGTTCAAGTTCCTGATCACAAGCTTTTACAGCAAATTTTCAATATCCTAACAGAGAGCATTCAGGTTTTAACAGAAGACAGAAAAGTGTAATTTAACAGCTTAAAAATGCATAACTTTTAGAGTCTAGAAACAGTTAAAAAATGTTCTAAGTAACTGCTTCTCCTTGATTCTATTTTTTCCTCCATGTTTCTCAAAAATGTGATGGAAATCAAGCAGTTTGTTCTGGAATTTAATCTCAAATGTTGTAGTATATTATTATCTTTATCTATATACTGGTATTGCAATGGAGAAATACTGTATTACACATTATTTTAAGAGGAAAAAATCAATTCATAAATAATAAGGAGGGGCATATACTGGAATCACAAGCTGCTTTTGTGAGACATTCACTACTCCTGCCCCAAGGGATCTACATAAAATAGCTTCTAATTGTGTTTTTCTTAACCAGCAAGGTAGAGTCATACATTAGAAGTAACGGACATTATGCCTAAGGGAGAAAATACAAATGGATGTGTATGAACTGTGGAGACAACTGTTTCAGAATGCTCCATTTACTTTGTAAGTATTATTGCAATAAAAGTGAAGAAAGGAATTAATTGGCATAAATCATACTTAAGGCACTTCAATCTTTCAGCAGTGTAGGATTAACAACTTTATGCTTATTAAAATCCTTAATATTATTTATGTTACAGTAGTCCTGTGCTCAGAGGCCCCAACTAAGACTGAGGTCTCTCAAGAGTACAAGAAAATCATTGTGACATTGACCCACAAAAAATTCCCTTTCAAAATATTTTAAAAAACACCAAAACAAACACATATGCCCTGTTTAAGCATTACTATCTCTACAGGCTTTACTGCAGTTTTTGCTGTTTAGCTCATCTTTTTTTTAATGCCAGAAGGAAGTACAAGCATGCTGCATATTTTCCAATAGACAGAAACACACAGCCCTGGACCTCTCCCTGCCTTTCAGGCCATTGGGTGTAAGCACACAGATGCTCCCTCATTATCAGTACCTGTATAAAGAGGTTTGCGTAACTAGATTGCTGTCTCTCTACCTGCTAAAGGACACAACCCCAAGTCAAACCCTGGCATTCCTAGGTCTGTGGGAATTCTGAATCTAACTGGCAAACTGAGCTGGGACAGACTTGAGGCTCTCAGATTTCTCCCTAATAGCATGCTGCTGAGTGTTGAAGTTCACAGGGAACAGGCAGAGTCGGCATAAATGTTTTAGACATATTATTGAAGCAGATGGTTCGATATAATGGGTTTCCAAACAAGTAATTGTATATACAAACATTAGTACAATCTGCTATTGTAAACATCAAATTTTTTTTCAAATTTTTGTAATACAAATATTTTTTCTATACTTCAAAAGCTGTACTATCATATTCTGCATAATTAACTTCTGGGTTATACTAAGTGGCCCACTGAGACTGTTCATTATATTTCACTTGTTAAGACCTGTTGGATGAAAGCCAGCCCAACTCTCTCCAGAGTCTAAAAAAAAAAAAAAATTACGAATAATTTTTTAAAAAATTAGGTATCTATTAGTAACAAACAAAGCACAAACATTCCTCAGATTACTCCACACCACTCAGTAAACCTAGTTAGTCAGATGTTCTATTTCCATTTGTTTGGAGGTAGAATACTTGACTTATGATCAAATGTTCGGCAATCCAGTGTATGTTGGCCCAGCAGCAACCAGCCTGCTGAGGATCAGAAGAGCTGTGTGACAAGGACACTCCTACTGCATCCCCTATGGTCATAGGCACTAAGCAACCAGTACCCAGCCCAGCTCTGGGGGCACACCGTAAAGACATAAATTGGACTCTATAAAAACACTGGCTGAACACTTCTGTGATTTGCTTATTTCAGTGACAGTCACAGCACAAGTTATAAACATGTCCTACCTTCACTTTGCCCAATACCCCACCCAACCAGTTTTTCCCCAATCTGTTTTATGCTTCTTTTACAAAAAGACTGCGAAGTTTTTGCAGTGCAGCCCTCAGCAATTTAAATAGTTCCTTGATTTCCATCATTTAAGACTGGATTTTAATAATCTGTTCCAACAAATCATCTCTGGAATGTATATGCTCTTAAATGCTAAATGAAGAACAGGTTTTCAGTGAGATTCCCTATTTTCCTGTCTCCGGGAAGGAGATTGCCAGACTGCACAATCACCCTTTTCATTCTTTTTGAAAAGGAGCTACTGGGCTGGAGCTATGAGACTCCAGGTTCAAACTTCACTCAAAAAACCCAGAAAATCTCAAGTACAATAGAGTGATTCTAGTACGATTCTAGTACATTCATTAATGAAATGAACATTTCACAAAACAAAGGAAAGAAACTTAGAATTTTCCTTTTAAAAGTTACCTTATTTGTTACATACCTCAGAACTGTTTGTTAGATCTAGAAGCAAATTACACAACCAGAAATTAATCTAAGTAAAAAGTAAAATTTAACAAGTTACTTACTGAAAATTCGCTACTTTTACTGATACAGGAATGCAGGGAAGTTGAGTGGCCCATTTCAGTGTAACATCTTGATAAACATTCAACATTTTACTGTGGTTTGCAATTAAAGTGTTTATTGTTCCTTCTTGCACTGTTCAAAGATAAAAAAAGACAATTTTAGGATGGAAGATTTCTCAAAATCCAGTACTCTTCTTGAGACTTATACAGTTGTGTTTTCTTTTATTTTTAAGCCATTAGTTGTTATAAATTAATTTATTATAGAGCATCAAAAGTTAGGAAAGTTACATTGAGACTAACCAAGGGCATATGTGATTAATTATGGATACCAATTTCAATTGCATTTTACACAATACATGCCACAACTTTCTAAGGTACTGGCCAGCCATGTTTGGTAATTTAACACATGACAAACAAAGACTCATACTGGCCATGTTGGCATGCCAGGATAACTATGACAAAATACACACTGATTAAATATCTGCTACTTACACTATTCATTAATTGTTTAACTTGTGAATGCCAATTAAATGTGTAGGCATTTACAAGGTCTATTTATTGTATAATTCAAATCAGAAAGTATAAAACGTGAAGATTGCTAAGATCAAATTTCTAAAGATTAAAATCATATTTTAAGTTCAAAAGGAGACACACTGTCAAAAATTTATCAGACAGTTTTTGAAACATGAAAAGAGAATAGGTATTAAGAGTCTATAATTCTAACTATCTAACCAAGTTGTTTCCACCAATGTAATAACAATAAACTTTGATATTTTAAGAATCTGTAAATATCAGAAGGTCATAAATCAAAAGGTCCTCAAACAGGTCGTCAAACACTAGTTTACTCTTCCAAAGACTGTCATTCTTCTGTGTTTGTTGCTTTGATAGCCTAGGCACCAGACAAGCACCTCAATTCGGTGCTAAGAAAATATTTAGATTCTAAAAATTATGATACTTTACAAAAAGTAACATTTGAAAAGAAACCTGCCTTATTCAAAAAGAGAGCTCCAAATTCTATGATTCTACTGCTCACAGAATCATAAAACAGCTTTGGTTAGAATGGATCTTAAAGATCATCTAGTCCCAACCCCCACTAACACAGGCAGGGACACCTCCCATTAGACCAGGTCACTCAAGGCCTTATCCGATCTGGCTTTCAACATTGCCAGCATTGGGGTAACCTGTTCCAGAGTCACACCACCACCACAGCAAAGAATTTCTTCCTAATATCTAACCTAAATGCTATGGGCAGGGATACCTTCCACTAGACCAGCACAATGCCCCATCCAACCTGCTTATTCAGAAAACTTATATTTATTCAGTGGAATGAAAAAAAAAATTAAAGAAAAGAAGGGGTAACCAAGCTAAAGTTAAATCTTCCTTTTACAAACCTGAACAGTAAGGAATGAAGCAACTTGGACTGTAATCAAGCTTTTTCATGAATCGTATTTGCCCATTATCCTTTAGGCAAAAGAAGTTTCTCTCACCAAGCACAAAAACTGAAGAAACTCCCTGATTAAATGAGACAACGCATATATCCCGTGCTTGCTCTCCGATGTTTAAAACCCAATCCACCTTCAAAAGAAAAAGCATGCTCCAGAAATCAAATGACAACTGCATATTAAAGACAAAACCTTGAGAAGGCTCAGAACTAATCAAATTACATATCATTAGCATAGATAGAAAAGAAAAATCAAGGTGTTTTTCTGGATAAGAATTATCCTCTTATTCTAAGGGTAGTCGGTAACTTTCCATAATGTGACTCAAGCAACAAAAACTTCTTTTTACAACAGTCATTAATTGTTGGCCATGCAGTTCAGTTAAGTACATTTAGAATTTAAAATGCACATTCCATTCAAAATGGAAATGCTTTATACTTTAACTAATGAATTCAAGAACAGGTATTTAGAATCATTTTCATCTGCCTCTGTGCATGTCCTTGATTATTAAGGACAAGGATAGAGAGCAAAAGGTGACAACTTATTCTACCAATATATGTAAATGGAAAACTAGACAAACGTTTTAGGTATGTAAGCCAACATTTATGCTTGCAGTCACTCATGCACACCCTTTAACCTGGAGAATTCTTGTGTATGTCATAGTTTGTTTAGTTCTCCAACTACATACATCGATATAATAAACAACTACTTAGAAATCCTGCCTCACCTGTCTTTAAATAATACTACTGCTTATTGACACACTTCATTGGTTTGTTTCTTCAGCTCCTCTGAGAAATTTCAGTTAAACACGCATGCAAAAAATGCTTTTGATTTCTGCCAAGTTGATTAAACAGAAATTTAGAATTTTGAAGTAAAAATACATCAAAGTTCAACCGTCAGCACTTCCTACATGAACAGCATCAATCATTTCCCTTAAAGAGCATAGAATGTGTCAAGCAAATATCCCGGCACATCTGATATATAAAACTGGAAGTGCCACTTTAAAAGTTAAAGGGAAAAACCCAGCTTATTATGTCTGTTTCCATGCATGCTTCCCGTTTTAGATTTAAAAAAAAACCAAACAAACAAAACCTGTTTCATTTGCAGTATATCTGATGAAGTCTCCATGTTTTTTATTTATAAATTGCTTTCTCCTACTTGTATATGCAGGATTCAGCCTACGTGTACTTGAAAAATTCTACAATTATCCAGTGGAAGGAAGATGCTCTCCCAATATTTTACTCTTGTACCTGAAATATGATGACTCTAGCACTTCATATATGCAGTATATTTAGCAGACAAGCAACTTCTACTGCAGGACCACAAAGAATTAAATTCTCTTCCTCTTAAAAGGAGGCAGCTCAAATATTAAACAAACTAGTGACAGGAACCTCCAGAAGACTATTGAATCCACAGGTTTTTGACAAAAAGAGTTCAGAACTCTATTTATGGAAATTTCCCTGTGAATTTTTCTCTAAGTACAAAGGATTCCCCAAGGAGAATGAGATTAATTTTCTACAATACAATGTCACATCAGACTTCATTTAAAAATATGAGCAATAATTCAGGTGTACCTATTCGTCTATTTTACTACAGTGTAGGTTCTGTATTACAAAGATTGTCTTGGAAATAGTTATTTCTACAGCAGTTGTTTTTCTTTTCTCATTAGAACAACAGCAAGATTTAAGGCCCAGCCTTAAACAACTGAGGCATAAAGAAACCTTAATAGAAATCTACTGGAGTCTTTCCATTGCCTTTAGCAGCAATTGGATCAGATCCTCTGGAGCAGATCCTTTGTCAGCAGACAATGTTTCCATTCTTTACTTAGCATCAGCCATTTCAATATGCGTGCAGTGTTCATACAGGGTACGCGAAACAAATGGGTTTTACCGCAAGTCTTTTTCCAGAACTGAGTTTTCGCTGTTCTGTGTCTTGTCTTTCATCAGCATCTGTTGCAAATGCCAGCACTTGGTATCTGTTACAGGCAGTTTAAAAATATTTTTAAAAATAATTATACCTTTGTAGTTAACACCTCTACATTAAGTAAAAAATAATTATCATGAGTACATGTACACAGTAAAATCACAGTCTAAAAGGATGGTTAGAAAGCCTACTGCAACATGTCTACAATCAGCAAAGATATTAAGTCTAGTATCAGTGTAGGATAGCAGCTAAGTGTAAAGGTAGAGATTAAAACAAGCATTTCTATTCAGATTTTATGTGGAGTTAAAATAAATTCAACAGTCTAAGTATTAGTAGATAGAAGTACAGACCACAAAGATACAAGAAATAAATTATCAAATTGTGCAATTGGAATTCTAACCAAAAATGACTTTTTTTTTTCTCTTATTAAGCTTTTAAAAAACTTCCCAAAACACTCAGAAATACAATCTGCTCTATCTAACAGTGAAACTTGCAAGCACCTCCATTAAGTAAACTAAGTGGCTCCAGTCTAAGACACTGCAGTAAACTGGAATCTGTAGGTGGCACATTTAGCAAAAGTTGGAAGGTTTGTGGCGGTTTTATTATTTTAACTGCCAACAAGCCACTCTAAGAAAACCTGGCAGTGAAGACTGCCAATGAACAAACAATATCAACTGCCACAAAAGCTCTGCACATCCATCTGTCCTCTTTATACCTATGCAATCCTCAGTGTTCAACCTGTGTCCTCACTGACTTTCCTGTAACTGTTTCCTGAACCTGTGCTGGTATCGTAACTCACTGATGCACCCCATTTCCTGTGTATGCACACAGATAAACTGTGAAATACTGAAGGTTTCTACATAAGTGAAATAAACAATAGAATAAGACCCAACTTAAACTTATCCAAAAAGACAGCATTTAATTCTTGAAGTCATGGGCTGCCACCAGCTCCTAAGCTTAAACCAACACAATTCTGAATGCTCCAATTCAATCTAAAATAGCAGTACATTTTTTCTTCATTGTCAAAGTTGGAGATTTAAAATGACGACAACAATATTCCTCACATTTCATGCATGTATTGTGGTGTAGCAAAAGGACAAGGCATAATGGCCATACATTAAACCACAAGAAGTTCCACCATAGCGTGAGGAAAAACTTCTTTACATTGAGGGAGGCAGAGCACTGGAACAGGCTGACTGGGGAGTCATGGAGTCTCCCTCCCTAGAGACAGTCACAGCCTACCTGGATATTCCTGTGTCACCTGCTCAAGGTGATCCTGTCTTGGCAGGGAGCTTGCACTAGATGATCTCCAGAGGTCCCTTCCAACCCTAACTATCCAATGATTCTCTGCTTGCTACTGAAGGATTTTAGTTTCTAAAACTGTTTTACTTACAAAAATAAACTATGTACTTGGAGTAAGAAAAATAGAAGATTTCTAATTGTTTAAGGTGAATGCTATGACCTAGTTAATACTGAGAGCTGCTTTTAGTACAACTAGGATGTCTTTAACTATCTTCTGTATTATAAGAGAACTTGTAGATTCACAGAATCACCAAATAAGCTGAGTTGGAAGGAAGCCAGAAGGATCCTGACCTAACAAAATTTTCTCTTTTTTTACTGATATTTTACTGATAGTCTTGGAAAGCACCTTAACATTTTATTAATTAATCAGATGTGATACAGGGGTTTCAAATCAAGTTCACATCCAACAGCAATACATACTGATATTTAAGTATCAGCTACCTGCATATAGTCTTTCACAAAAAACCCCTCAAGCCACAGACTGAAAAAAACTCAAGCCACTTTCAACTCAGCTATCATATCAAGCATATAAAAGGCATTTTGCTTTTAGATCTTGAAAGAATTCATTATCAACAAAGTAAAAATTTGTTTCAAATGAAGCCATGGGTCTGTAAGAGCTATAAGAAGACTGATAATTTGAAGTTTGTCAACTTATTCTGCTAAAAACACTAGACAGAACTGTTGTATTTTTATTCAGTACCATTAAAATAACCTCTCCTTAGCATATCCGTTTCCTTCACTTTAAAAGGATTACTTAACTCTGTTCTAATGTCCTAATATTTCAGGCACACACTAGAGATTAGTTCCATTAGTGTCTCAACATTTGACACTAAAGACCAATAACCAAGTGAAAAATTCCTTTAAAACTGTATCTCTACAGTAAGGATGGCACGCTTTTGAATTAGTAACAGGCTGATGAATAATTGTAGTCACATTTTTTGTAAAAGTCAAGAATCTGAACATAATTTAAACATGTGAGATGTCCGTTTTAAAGGAAAAAAATGTTTCTTTATTCCTTGACAACATTAATAAACTATAATTTTATTCTAGTATTGTATTTGAATTTTAATTCTAAACTCTTAGGAAAATTACAAATTTTCTATTAATTTACTTTTACTTGCAACACATATATCTTGTCCAGTTTTAAGAAAACAAGACATGATAGCTTTAATCTGATTAATCTTAAGCAGCAAAATAGAATATTGCTTGAGAACTACAGGTGACAGAACAGGGTAGTGTGACAAAGCATCATGTTTGACTAGCAATCCTGGTATTAGATTCCCACTGCATTATTTATAAAAAAGGGGCATGCTTATTTTCTTTAATATGTATGATTACCTCTGAAAAAAAACCTTAAGGTACTTGCTCATTCCCTCAGCCTCATGAGATTCCTCTGAATGGCAGCCCTATCTAACCTTTTTTTTATTAGCCATTTGAAAGAATTTGACATTATCCTTGAATTTCAGGACGTGCATTCTGTCCTTCTATCCAGGATGAAGATGTTAAAAAAATACTGGCTCCAGTATCATCATCAATCATCTTTGCCTGCTGGTTAGAACTGTGAACAACTTCTGCTCTGTAGGCCTGACAGCTCTGCCACTTTCTCATCCATCTTAGGGGGTGTGCATTTTCGTCATCACAGGTAGTAGGCTCTGCCCTAAACACCACCGGACCCGAATTTACTGCTAGGGGTAGAGTTTCAATAACCCTAACATCAGTCCTCTGTGAGAACAAGGGTCTGCAATAGGGAAATTCTTATTTGAGAAAGGCTTCACAGCAGACATCCACCACAATGTCCCACTGCTCAAGCATCCATCTGATTCTAAACAGTTGGATACTTGATAAACTCTCAACATGGTGGTTGCATCAGAGAGCCCCAGGGATTCAAGCTGCTCCTCCACAGTAAACACAAATGCCCTCCTGTCTGCCTTTCAAAATCTTTCACATTCTCTCTTATCCTCTATTAGGTTTGTGTCTGGTTGGCCTTATGATACATAGTCCCTGTGCTTGGAGCAAGTGGAAATGTCTTGTGCAGTCTTTACTTTCCACATTGTTCAATTTTTCTAAATGTTGAACCCACAAACTTAAGATGGTCACGAACTGAAATAGCTCACAACAGTTTCATCCACGTTCCAATGCTGAAAGTACAGACTAGACTATAGAACTGAAGCAAGGAAAAAACCTGGCACTTGGGAGCAACAGAGCCTTGATAAACTAGTAGACTTACTACCTTTATAAAAATAAAATAGGACCATAAAGTCCTCAGGACTCACAGCAGACTTTCTTCTATGACTGCACTGAGACAGTAATCACTCAACAACATGTAATATCTTTCATGCAACTACTTGCTTTTGGATACTCCAGTAAAGGCATTAAAATTAAGCAAGATTACTTTTCATGTGTTTTCCTAGTAAATGATACCTCTGAAATATACTATAATTGCTGAACATAAACACATACTTGTAACTCTCAACCTGCTGACAAGAAGACACTGTAATGAAAGAGTCTGTGCGAGAGCTGTAAGCCAATGGACCAGGCAGAAGAAAACCAGGTAAAAACCGGCCAAAAGCATAACTTTCTTGTTCAAACAACATGAGCATCCCATCCATGGACTGTATGCAGATCAAATCTCGACCTAAGGGAAGCAACAGAAAGAAATACAAAGGAAACAAAGCAGTGTTATTTGTGTACTTTTAATACTAAAACTGTGAGTTAAATTAAATTAAAATTGTGCTCATAAATAATCCTAACAAAAGTAAATTTTCATTTTGGGAGTGTTTATTATGAGGAAAAACACTAAATATTCCAAACCTGATAAAAGCTTACCTTCTAAAATAAACAAGCTAGACTGTGGGGGGAATAACATTCAGTATACATTTTTATTTTATTTCAAAACAAAATTCCTAAGGATATAACTATTACAATTTCAGTTGAAAGAAACATTTCAATATTCACAAAACACCAAATTATGCTGGTTCCTAAATGCTTCCATACCTTACAAGTAGTCATAACAGCTGTGGTTTAAAATAATCAATTCAATTCTTTCAAGTCTACTTAAGCAACATAACAGAAAATCTTACAAATATGTATTGTTGTGAAAATAATACAATGGTAATGTCTTCCATGTTTTACATTTACATTTTCTGTCTTCAAGAAAAGAAAAAACAAACAAAGTCCAACTCTGTATTACCAGCAAGTCTAAAAAAACATCAAATAAAAAAAAATCAGCTTGGAGTAAATTACTTCAAGCCTCATGCATTATTCAGCAGCCATAAGACATGGTTTGTCATGCCTCAAGTACACCAATCTAAATTCGAAGTCTCTATTAGAGATTTTGAGATCAGAAGTTGATTATGCAGTTTGCACTTCATATGCAAGGGTAATAATTCGAACAAACAATATTTTTTAGGCATTCTAAGAGAGCCATACCACTAAGACTAACACTTCCTGAAGCTGATAGATGCATTCTCCTGAATTCATAGATAAGCTCTTATCTTGCAAACACTCACTATATGAAATATTCAAATGTCTATTGTCTATCCAAATGTAATTCAAAATGTCTATTCACCTCAATTAAAATACTCTGTTCTATCTCAGGAATGATTCTGTATGCATGAATGACCCAAATAAATTGTCTGTTCACTAAGTTCCACCCTCAATCCTTTAATAAGTTTTCTAACATAGGAAGGTGAAGCAAAACAAAAATAGACTAAAACTTCACTCTTACATTTCCAAAAAGGTAACAAAATTCAAAGAAATAGTCAATATCTGAAAAGCAACAAATGTACAGCGCAAAACATTGTTCATCTCCACTATGATTTTTCATAGAAATTTTAACTACTGAAAATAAACAGCAATGTAAAAGGCCAGAAAATACAAGTATGTCACATTGTCCTTGTGGTTGAAATACACAATAAGAATTTAAATTAGGGTGAAAAGAGGAAAAGAAAGAAAAAAAAAATTAAAAAAAAAAAAAAAAAAAAAAAAAAAAAAAAAGATAAAGCAGCAGGGTCTTTCCCTCCTCCATCCCTTTTTCAGATTTTCCCATTTTCTAAAAATTAATATCTACCATCCTTTTTTTCCAGATTCTGCATATAATTGATAACATGTATCATAAACCCTGTTGCAAATAACAACCATGTGATAAGGACATTTGAAAGTGCAGTTTATATTGTTCATTTGGCTGAGGCGACGTTGAATCTTTCCGTCTCTAGTGAAAAGACAAGAGCAAGACAAACTCTTCCTTGTGGCATCCACTTACAGGACTAAAGTAAACAGTAACTGTAAACTGTATCACATGAAATTCTATCTGAACATAGCTTGGAGGATTTTTTTTGGTTTGTTGTTGTTGTTGGTTTGGTTTTTTACTCTGAAGGTCATCAAACACTGCAGAACATTTTCCAGAAAGGTTGCAAAATCTTCTCCCATAGACATATGGAAAATACAACCAAACACAATCCTGAGCAACTTCTAGCCAAACCTGCTCGGGAAGTAGGATTGGACTAGACAATGCCAAGAGAAGAATCATTAAAATCAGACATTCAAAGAAGTCATTCTGTCTTTTATCTCTGAACTACTCCAAGGCATCTACAGTGGCTTTCTGTTCCTCTAAGCTGTGAAATTTCACAGGATTTAGTCCTATCACATGCCCCTGATCAGAAAAGACTAGGAACCAGCAGCAAAAATAGAGTTTTGTACTGGTATGCTACCAATGTTAATGATACCCATCTTCCACTTCCCAACAGCTGCTGACATTATTGTTACACTGCTGATGCAGTATAGAAAGAGTATGAGTGAGCCAGCTGTATAAAATAATGACTAACCAGTAAAAGTTCCCTTAGAAACTAATTCAAACACTAATATCTAGTAAAAGGTGGCTAGCCCACTGGTTGCCACCACACCCTCTCAGATATGGTTATTTTGAAGTGTAGTTACTGGCTACTACAAAAAACTAGTGGCATTTTTATTTGACATGCAAAAAAACAGTGCTTCATAACCCAGGTGTCGGTGTGACTACAGCCATTCTAACTCTGTTACTTCAAAATCACATGTGTTGACATTCAGCATCAGGCACGCTGTAAACCCTCCCATCACTTCACAGTAGTTGTTTGGTTCCACTTCTATTTTACACCTTTATCAAGAATGCAACTCTCTAAGTCTGGGTATAGAGAATCTTCAAATCCCCTTCCAAAGTCTCCTATGAATTCTCCTACCATTAGTGGTGCGCTACAGAGGAAATCTGCAGCTGTCTGACAGCCCTATTTCCTGAACTTGAACTTTCAACCTCGAACTTCAGGGGAACTCCCTGGCACCTGTAACCTGAAGATAAATCGATTACAGACAACAGCTTGAATTTTTTATTTTAAAGGGCACAGCAGTAGAACACACTTGTACTTTGGGGTTTTTAAGACCTCCTGTTTTTCATCTTTTCTTGTATAGAAAGATATAAAGTCAGGGGAAAAAAAAAACAAAACACAAGTTTGAAAAATTAAAACTGTAAATAAAACTATTTCAGTCACAAAAAAAAATGTTAAGTATGTTTAAACTTTTACCATGTTGCTATTACATTTTGAAAAGTTCTAAACATTGTTTTATATAGATCAAAGGTAAAAGACTTTTAATTGCAAAGTGAATGCCCTTACTACCACAGAAATCTTACATATTTTGTAATAGAATTAAATTTCAGGTACTCTTGGTTATACTAACAGTAGTGAGAAAACTGTCTCTTAGACAACTGCTGACCACAACCTTTAGGGTTTAAGCTTGTCTAAAATATACAACTAAGTTATTAAATCCTACTCTTCTGACGAAAACTGTAGCAGATACAATTGATTCAAAATTATAATCTACTTGACATATTACAATTCAAATAATAGAAAAAAGTCATTAAAAATGTTGAGGATACTGCTTAAGTAACAAATAGTACCAGCTTCTGTCCTTTGCTATATTATAAATATCAATCTTATTCCTACCAATTCCATAACATCATGAAAGCGATGAAGAGAAACACTACAGCACTTCCTGCAATATATAGAAGCTACATGCCATGCCAAACACGGAAGCATGCATCTTTAGCATACATAATCCCCAATCACACACAAACATCACTGTTAAAATCTCCTGTTTTAACAGTAGTGACACAATTGAATATGACAGGACATAATATTATAAGTTCTTTAGAGCACTCCAACGATCTGCAAGCACACTGCAGTACTGAACTGTACTGTCCAAAGAAACAGAGGCACAAGACTGAATCTCTTGGCTTTTAAAAGTACAGCAGCACTTTCTAATATACCTATCACCTTGTTCATCTTATTTGTGTTGTTCCTACTCACTAATTTGGATTTTAAGTAGCTTGTATTAGTGGAACAAACTCCAGTCATCCAAACTATTACACATAAAGCATAATTAAAGAAAACTAAATTGTGTATGGACTCTTATTTCCCAGCTTTTTATAGGTCAACTTATTTCCTTCAGCTGTTTTTTGTTTGGTTTTTTTTTAATGTATGTCTAGTGAATGGAGTTTTTACATCTCACTTTGAGAAATGCAGTCCTTCAAACACTCAACCAGAAATGTCCATTTCAAAAAAGCTTACTGCAGCCAGTTGGCCGTGCAAGTGACACATTTATAAAGTGACTATATAAACCACAGTGTTTTCTGCATATCAGATGGAATCACTTAGTGTACTCTACATAGTTTCAGCAGCTTGTATCTCAAGAGGTATGTCTCTTCGCCAGAAAGTGCTACCTTTAAGCACAAGTCCAGCTACTTTGTTTTGTAGTTTTGTTATTCTAACTGGATATTAATATATTTACATCACACTTTTAAGCCACAATGTATTTTTAGAGCTAATGCAAGGACAAAATGAGAGGCAGGAGAAGCTTTGAAATAAGCTTCAAATTAAAGTTATTTTGGAGCTCAGGTTTTTTTGCATGTTAATGATTTCCTGTACTCTGAGCTTCCCCTCTGGCACCAAATCATTTTCATAAAACATACATTATGTAATCACAGGGCCTGAGAACCCCATGAAATTAGGCAATGAAAACTGCAGTGGGATAAATTGGAAATCAGAAAAAAGTTCATAAAATTACAGAGTTTAGGAAGACATCAGCAGAGAAAACTTTTAACTGCCTTCAGTGGTAATCAAATGCCTCACTAAAAAAGCCTTGTGTGGAAGGACGCATCAATGAAATAAAATTAAAAGATAAACTGGCATTTACAACACAGTCAGAAGCCTAAGAGCCCTCTGATGATACATGGGAAATGCTTTCCTAATATGATAAAAAAGTGACCAGTGAAGTGATGCACATAAATTATATTCTCACACATGAAAAAACAAGTTCCTGTCCTGACTTGAAACAATCAAGTATGTTTTCCTTTTCCATCATTATTGAAATTTACCCCTGAAATTACTCACAGTATAGGGAACACAGACTTCCCCAGTTCAAACCCATTTTGGAAAATTCTACTTGCTGCTGAGCATAGCTCCTTTAGCAAAGCAGACCTGGGGCAACTGTGAGAAAAGAACTTCAGGAATCGGGTCTGACAAATGGAAAAACCATTTGAAAATAACTTCAGCAGTTCTTCAAACAATGTATGCCTAGTAAAAGGCAAGTCTTACATCACCTCCCTAACCCAGTGCAGGAAGCCTATATCAGCACATTCAGAAAAAACTCTGAATTTACTAGCTTGGTGGTCTGGTGGCTTATCCTTGCATAACTACAGAAAGGATCAAAGTTCAGGCCTTCAGCTGTGGCCATTCATCCTAGGCCAGAGGATCTGACTGCCAATACCCTGAACAACCAGAGAGGAAAATTGCCCTGCATCACTCAGTGCTAATGCAAGTACCCATCCCAAATGATGCACAAAGTGTATACATTCCAGCTGACGCTGACTGGGTGCTTTTCTGCTGGAATTGAAAAATCACTCTAATGGGAAGGAAATAAAAAGAGAGTAGTGGATAGGAAGAGAAGAACTTTAGGAGAAACTAAAAGTGTTTAAGGAAAATATCAAGTCCTTATTCTACTGATGTTAGCTTTAATTAGTTCCTAAACCTTTCTGGATACTAAAGAACTGTAGGAAAACATATTCATAAGTCCCAACACAAGGGATGCTCTTTCTGTAAGAAGCCTCTCTAGTCAAGTTATAGTAAAGCATGAGTCAGAGCTGCCACAAGAAAAAAAAGTCCTTGCTTCTCTCACCCATCCTACCGTATTCTAACCTCTTGTAGATTTCTGCCTGCCATAAAACATAAAGAGGATTTCAGATGGAAAGAGAATCCTGAGCTATTGAAATATCTCCAAAGACCAGTCATCCCTCACTCACACAAATAATCCCTTAGAGATTTGTGATATACTCCTTTGTTCTTGATTCAAGTCTTACCACAGAAGATGACATAGTTAAATTGTGGGACTTGGGAATGATGCCGTTAAACCTCATATTAACCTGAGGTGGTGGAAGGACCCTTGGAAAAAACACTAGTACGGTTCAAAGGAGTAAGATAGACCAGCATGCAGTATAAAGATCTCAAAGTAACATCGCTGCAGCATCCAATATACTAAAATTCCTACTGAAAGAAACATAGTATTTGGCACTGTATACACATGACAGGTAAAGTCTCTTCCCCTAAACAGATTATAGTACAATAATTTGTTTATTACAACTTCCATATTAGGTGAATAATTCTACAACTAAAAGTAGGTGTTTCCACCTAGTGCAAGAAATACTCCCAGTAAAAATGTTCAGGCAGCTGTGACTGCAGTGTCACTCAAAGTTATTCTCTTTTTTAATACAGAAGATTAATCATAGATAGCATAAATAGAGGCCATCTTGAAAATGGCTGTATGTGTGGATATAGCCCGAATAATGACAATTCATGAAGAGATGGTAAAATTCTTCTCCTTAAATTCTGTTTGTTGCCATAACTTGTTCAGTAACTACTTTTCAGGCCTCAGCAACTGCAGAAATCTTCTAAGAGCCTTGCATTCAATACAGGCATTACAAAACTGGCACATGCTTTTTCTAAAGCAAGTAGGAGAGATTCCAGTCTGTGAACCTTTTTGCTATCATCTGAAGTTTTATACCTATCATACATTATATAAATATTACAGAGCATCTTGCTGAATTAGCAAATCTCCCACAAACAAATATTGTCACCAGTTGCCCTTTGAAATCAATAACATTTGACTGAATAGTTCAGGCACATGGATATTTTTAGTGAATCATAAATCAGAAGCAGACCTTTCACTGAGTTCAGTTGAAGTTAAATACATGGCCCATTTTTCAATATTTTAGGTACTTTCAAAAGATTTTAAGTCACCATCATAAAATAAATCTATAAACTTTAAAATTCCATTTAAAACAAATCTGAACACTTACAATGAAAAAGGACTACCTGATCTCCTCTTTTCTCCTACTTCTCCTTTTATCGTCTCCTTAGACTAAGAAGCTTCATGACTGGTAAGCACTTCCCAAAGCACTTTGATGAATGAAGCTCTGTCTCAGGAAGGATGATGAGTGAGACAAGAGCTTATGGGTTAGGATTAGAGGACAAACTATTAAGGGTGACACTGTTGTGGGTGAATGCTACAGGCTGCCTGAGAGGGAGGAGGGGGAGGAGAAAGAAGATGAGGTCTTCTACAGACAGCCAGAAGTAGCCTCACAATCACGTGCCCTGGTTCTCATGGAGGACTTCGACCACCTGAACATCTGCTGGAAGAACCATACAGTGAGGCATAAACAACACAGGAGGTTCTTGGAAAGCACTAACAATAACTTTCTGGCACTGGTAGTGAAGGAGCCAACAAGGAAAGGTGTGCTGTTGCACCTTTACTAACACAGAATGTATGGTTAGAAATGTGAAGGCTGGGGGCAGCCTTGGCTACAGTGACCATGAGGTCACTGTGAGGAAGAAGCAGGTCAGTGAGTAGGATCACAGCCCTGGATTTCAGGAGAGTTAACTTTGGCCTCTTCAGGGACCTTCTTGAAGAATCTCAGAGGAACATGCCCTAGAGGGACAAGGGGTCTAAGACAGCTGTTCAAACAGCTCCATGGCGAATGGCCTGAGGGAAGCAGCAAGATGAGCCAGCAGTGTGCCCTTGTGGCCGAAAATGCCAATGTTATCCTGGGATGTATTAGGAAGAGCACTGCCAGCAGGCTGAGGGAGGTGTTCCTGCCCCTCTACTCAGCCCTGATGAGACCACATCTGGAGTGCTGTTCATTTCTGGGATCCCCAGTATAAGAGATACATGGAGCTCCTGCAGCAGGTCCAGGGGAGAGCAACAAGGATGATTAAGAGATCAGGTCATCTCTCCTATGAGGACAGACTGAGGGAGCTGAGCTTATTTAGCTTCAGGAAGATGACTGAGAGGAGCCCTCATCAATGTATATAGGTAAGGGAGAGTGTCAAGAGTATGGACAGAGACTCTTCCCAGTGGTGCTAAGCAACAGGATGAGAGGCAACGGGCAGAAACTGCTGCACCCAGGAAGTTCCACCTGAACATGAGGGAAAACTTCTTTACTGTGAGGCTGTGGCTGAGCACTGGACCAATCTGCCCAGAGGGATTGTGGAGTCTCCCTCTCTGGAAATATTCAAAAGCCATATGGAAACAACATGCTCTGAATGTTGTTTTGGAATTCTGTCCAAGTAACATGCTCTAGGGACAAGCAGGGTTTGTGGACTAGATGACCTCCAGGGGTACATTTCAACTTTACCCCTTCTGTGTGATTATTTACTAATATTTTTTTAGCTAAATAATTGTTAATGATGTGCGCTGAAGAACAATCTCCAGAATAACTGCAGTCACATCCAAAGAACTGCCTGAGAATACTGATAACAAAATCAGATGGTCAGAAGCTTACAACACAAAAGTGAGGGCTTACTATACCGAGTATTAGATGAAAGTCCAATATATCTTCAAGAAATTTCAAATATATCCTAAAAATTAGAAATAGACAGCTTGACTTAATTTTTTAAAAAACACCAAGGAAACACAGCCACTTTTCACATTCAAGTCATTTGTCTACATATATTAAGTGAGCTAGTGACCGGCTTGAAAAGAAAAGCTTAACTCTTACTTTGTGGTCAAATGAGTCAGTGAATTACATCTCTATCAAAAAAAAAAAAAAAAAAATCACCATCCTATTAGTTTCCTTCTTTGCAATCTCAGAAAAGACAACACAGGTTTAACAAGCAGGAATAATTTGTTATCCTGTATTTTAAGACTGTGGGAAACACACTGAGAACACTCAAATGAGGAGTCGGCTGTAAAGGGGCTAATTGCTGATGGGGGCCAGGCTGGGCATCAGTCAGTGGGTGGTGAGCAACTGTACTGTGCATTATTTGTTTTTCTTGGGTCTTATTTCTCTCTTCTTTTTATTACTATTATTATTATACTTCACTTCAAATTTTGAACTGTTCTTGTCTCAACCCACAGGTTTTCCCTTTTTCTGATTCTTTTTCCCATTCCACCGGGGTAAAGTGGGAGAAAGTGAGTGAGCAGCTGTGTGGTATCTAGGAACTAAGCTACCACAATGATGTATTACAGTGATTTTTATAGGAATTATTTGCACCAAACATAATAACTCAAAATAAAATTAGTATAAAGTATTATACCTTGTACAAGATGCATTTCAATCCTCTAGGAAAAGCAACTAACAAGGGTTTGGTGACTCTACAAATAAATTTCTATAGGTTGGAGACTTTTTGTAATGGAGTAATCACTGATGACCACTGGAAAAATAAACAAAAGCTACATACACACACTTCTGAAAGACCCTTTGAGAAGACAAAATAGACTAAATAATTAGAAACTAAAACTGCATTCTTTTGGAGGAAAAACAATGGGGCAGCAAACAAATCTTATAGACAAATGTATTCACATGAAATGCTGGAACATTTAAATAAGAAAGTACATATGTAAATAATAAAGCTGTACATAGGTTGGAAGTAACAGAAAATTCATCATGCCAAACTATTTATTAGACAGGGTAATGACATATACTGCATTTCTAAACTTTAGAGACAGCATCTCTAAACTGAAATAAAACATCTGATATGATCTCAGACAACTGACTCACAGGAAACCAGAGAATGGCAGGCAATAGCACTATGAAGAAGAGTCTGGAGATTAGAATAGGATGATGAATTAAAATGAGTCAACAATTTGTCATCAAAAAGACAAAAGATCGATTGAGTCATAATTAATATACATGTGCTATTAAAAACATATGAGGTAATTATTGTTCTGCCTTGGACCTCACTGACTCCTGGCAGGAGCACTGCAGAAGCCATAACTCCACACATAAGACACAAAACATTTTATACTACCAGTGCACAGTGACTGCACACTTTTGGGTACCATACTTCAACAAGGAAAATTAGAAAAAGTGTCATAAAAAATTTACCAACATTCTGAAAAACAAATCTATCACTTACATACACAACCAATCCCAAAGTTATGTATTTCTGCAATTTATCTTACTTCACTTATAGTTCTTTTTTTAAACAAATTGCTGATTAAGAGATTTATCTAAGAATTCATAATTGAGGCAGAGTTCTAGCATACCAAAGGCAATGAGAATTTTTATTTCAGTTAGGCTGTGATCATTAGGCTACAATCATTACTGTTAAGAAGAGCTGAAGAAGGTAAAAGGAAATGGATGCTAAGAGTTCAGAGAATATTTTCCTTGATTAATTTTTCATTCACTTGTTCAATTTAGAGAAGAGGTTCTAACTACTAGAAAAAACCTAAAAAAAAAAAATCCACTAAGTTTTCCAAAGTTGAGTGAGAAACCTTTTAGAAGTAGTCATCAGCAGATCTACTTCACAAAAAAATTTCAAAGCCCAAACCTTTCCAACAATCTGCCCTTACGCAAAAGCAATTTAACGGGAAGGCAACCATTAAATATTCTGCTCCTTAACAGAACTAGCCAATAAATCAAAGTCTGAATTTATACTGCTACAGTATTTAAACATAGTCATAAGAATAATTTCACCTTACAGCATAAAACTCTGCTGATAATTTTTTTTTCTAACACCTAATAAAATTTATTCTTGCAGAATTGTAGAAAAGTTAAACACAGTCTACCCTCCTCGCAAAGTTTCCTGTTACAAGATTACATGGTTTATGCATATGTTGTATTTCATTATTAAAAAAATTCCTCCATATAGCACCCTCTTTGTTGTAACAGTCAAACATACTCTGCCTCTAGGCCAGTGCTATAATAAAAGTAAAATGAATTCAAGGCCATTTGCTGAGAAAATAATACGTTCAAGGTATTTTCACACTTTTCTGCTTGTAAAGTTGTCATATCAAAGTGGTATTTTCTTTTTTCCTTCCCTGTGCTATTGTTTTATTATCTGCTTTTATTGGTAGAGTTTCCATAAAACAACTTCAAATAAATCTGAACTACACTGGAAGCTGACTTAAGGCATTAAGGTTTCAGATGAAAATGTAAATTTCAAAGCCTGCGCTTATTAGGGGAATCCAATACTAAATCATTTATCAACTCATTTGAAGAGTTATAGCAAACTGTGATTAATTCATTTATTACTTAACTATTAGATAATGCAAGCATGTGGAATCACACAAAGCAGTAACAGTGCTTTTGCAGTGCAAAACCATTATCTGTAAGTAAACACCATTCAAAAATAATCCAGTAGCTAAGAATGCAAAGTTATTAAACTATGATTTCTGCCTGTCACTGAATAAAATTAGTATTCTATTTAAGAACAACCCAATATAGGGTGTCTCCCACTGGTAAGCTATCATGCTGTTTTCTTAGCTCTTAAGAAGATAAAAAAATCTTTAAAATAAAAAAAAAGAAAATTTTTAAAAAATTAAGAAGAAAACTGAAATTTTTCCAAGTATTTATATACTCATCTTAATATATCACTTACACCCTGAAGAACAACCACAGAACTCAATCCTCACCTGGGAAAGGACATCCTCCTACTAGAGCATTCACACATTTCCTAAGCACTTCAGAGAGCAGCTCAGGAAACCTGCACTTCATTCACTAGTCCTCAAAGCAAATACCTTTAGTATTCACTCCTTACACACCATTGTTTGTTCACATATGAGCTACTATCCTGCCCAGCATTTAGTCTAATGCACAACTGACCACAGTAAATTTATGTGATAATCTGTAAAGCTGCCTAAGTTTCAAGTAACAGTGGCTTTGTTTCTGCTTTAAAGCCCTTCTCTACTCTTTACATTACTTCAGCAGAAATTTATTGCATACACTCAAACATAAGTCACATCTGACTCAAGGCAAACAAAGCAAAGAATGAAATTGTAGCCTGATCTGCAAACTTTTTCAAAAAAGAAATAAGGGCACTTTTCTTCCACTATAAAAAGCATAATGCCATCATCTCTTATAAGCAGGTCAGTAAATCACTCTTCTTAAAAACAGCCAGGCACAAGAAGTACGTTGACTGTTTCTCAAGATGTAGAAGGACTTAAGCTAACACTAAGAAGTGGCTAAGTCCTAACCCATCCAACAGAAAATGGTAAAGTAGGAGTAAGAGTCATTTCCCAAACTACTGTCTTCTTACTCAGATTTCTCTACAGGCAGGAAAACATACCATGTCTAAATACCTTCAATATGAACAAAGTCAAGGCACAAGTCAGAGTTTATTCTGTGTGTTGTCAGGACAAAATTAAGGTGACTTCAGCACTAACATCATGTTAGGAAAAGACAATAAAAATTAATTATACAATAATATGAATTTATTGCCCTGAGTCAAAAAGGAGTTTCGCCTCATGTCTATTCCCTGCAAATCTTTTACTGTGCCAATATGTAAATTCATGAGATTCTTAAGCAATTGATAATTATCTCAACTAATCTCTGTGTGATTATGCACCTATAAGGAGTTTTAATATTTTTACATGAAGGTAGTTCACTATAACTATTTCATACAACTGATGTCAACAACGGTAAATTTATTAACCAAAATTCTGCACAGGTAGAACAGATCCAATTCATCATTATTTTAATTAAAATAACTAGACCAACATGATTTTTGGTGTAATTATAAGAAACAAAACATAGGAATGATGTAAAATTATAACCAAATTATATCAATCACAAAATGTAGCAATACTGGCTCAAAATTGAACCACTACCTAGCTACAAGGAAAAAAAAAAAAAAACCCTTCTCACTGTTTTCCAATTAACATTGTTTTAACTTTATTAAGACTAAACAATATATAGAATATTGCTTAATATGACTTGACTATTTCTAGATTAATACCATATTTATGCCTTAGAAACTGAACTGGAGGCACGCTGCATGATAAAGAAGAATAAGAAAAGGAATTCTCAATTAAAACATTATATCCAGTTTACTTGCTTCACTCCATTCCTATCTTTTAACAATGGAAAAACATGCAACTTACTTATCAGAAATGCTCAATTAGCAGTGACTTTCAATCAGCAAAAAAAATTTTCATCACTTGGGGTTTACCAGCCAAGTACGACATTTTAAATTACAGGGATGAACTTTTAGAAGAGCATGTTGTTAGGACAAGGGATAAAGGTTTTAATAAAAAAAGGGTTGATTTAGATTAGACATAAGAAAAAACTTTTTAACAAGGAGGGTGGTAAAACACTGGAACAGGTTGTGCACTAAGGTGGTGGATGCACCATGCCTGGAAATATTCAGGATCAGACTGGACAGATCTCAGAGCAACAAGGTCTCGTTGATGATGTCGCTGCCCATCATCAGGGCAGCGATGTCCTCAGGGACCCACTAGCTCAGGTTGCTCAGGGGCCCATCCAACCTCGCCTTGAAAAATGCCAGGAAAGGGACACCTTTTAGTATAAAACCATTCCCATTTGTCCTATTACTATTTTCCCTTGTAAAGAGTCACAATCCCTCTTCTCTATAAGCCCCTTTTAAATACTGTAAGGCCACAACAAGGTCTCCCTAGAGCCTTTTCTCCAGGCTGAAAAATCCCAACTGTCTTAGCCTGTCTTTGGAGAATAGATGTTCTATCCCTCTGATTGTTTTTGTGGACCTTCTCTGGACCTGCTCTAACAGTTCCATGCCATTCCTGTAATGAGGACTCCAGAACTACAAGCAGCACTATAGGTGGGGTCTCACAAGAGAGACAATCACCTCCCTCACCCTGATGGTCATGCTGCTTTTGATGCAGACCAGGACACACTTGGCCTTCCAGGCTGTGAGCACAAAGTGTTGCCTCTATTATATAAACTATATATAAAAACTATTATATAAACTATATCTGACTATTGACAATACTGACAAACTACTGACCAGACAAACTTAGACATCTGGAAGTTCACCCTTCCAAAGCTGAGGATCCTGACTTTACTTCTTGCCAAGACCATGCTCCTTGAGATCACAAACTCAACCAGCCCGGGATTGCCACAGCCCAGGCTGCCTCCAAATTTAACCTCTCTAATGAGCTCATCATCTTAAATTATGAGCTTAAGCTAAATACCAGGTCATTTGTATTTGACTCATAAAGACTCAGAACATACTACAGATGCGAAAACAGAAAATACTTTCCAAGCTAGTGTAAACTATTAGCAAAACATCACTTCATCTAATGACAGTTGGATTCTTTGCACAGCAGTCTCTGGTGGAGTACTGCATGATGCCATAATAGTAAAATCTGACCTTACAAAACTTATGTGATGAATGGGTTTATATAAAGTAAATTTTTGTAAAGCTGAGTCCTCACCATAAGTAAGAGTGCAACATAAATCATAAAGGTATATGCATTTTCACCTTCATTTCCTTAAAAAAAAAGAGAGACAGCTTAAGCTAGAGTACCCTCAAGGTCTTTAAATTTTATTTCTGAAGTCAACCATGAAGTTTACAATCTGTTCATTACTTAAGAGCTATGATATTTTGTGGCTAGGTTAAGAGTTCACTTGGTTGAAAACCAGGGTTCAGCACTACTGACTCATGATTTTATCATGCACCATCCCTTCCAAAATGACCCATATGCTAGAACTGGAACACTGGAGCACAAACTCAACTTATAGCTCTAAGACCATGAGGAAGAATTCAGAAAAATTAAAAGGAGACGTGCATTCCAAACAACAAAGGCAGTGTCTTAGAGTTAAGTCCAACTTTTGAAAGTCTGGACTAAAAATACTGGGTTTTTTAAATACAAAATCGATAGTCGATCTTCCTATGTCCCTTCTTGATAGTTTGCTTTCATTTTAGCACCAGTGTTCAGAGACAGCAAGGAACAAACATATAGCTAAAGCACCAAAGAAATGTAAAGATCTGCATTATAATCCTTTGCCACAGATTTTAAAGTTATAAGTCATAAGCAACTCTGCCTACACTGTGTTTGACTTCTATAATTTCATCTTTGTAGGTTTCCATTTACTATTTTTAAACATTTCCATTAGCTTTGTTTAGAATTCTAGCAAAACCTACACAGGATTTCAGTTATTACAGACACCCATGGGCCTTTAACAATTCTGCTGAAAGTAAGAGTCAATTTCATTTCACCTTTTTGCTAAAGTTCTAAAATCAACAGAATACATTTTGCCTCGATCAATAAAAGACTTTTAGTTCTAGAGGTTTTCAGAAAGTGCTTTTGTGCTTTCTATACCTCACTAAGTGTTGCAGTAAATACACCTGTAGAATCAGTTCAAGAATAAACGCAGCTTTAGAACCCTGGCCGGTGATTGTTGTAAGAGGACCATCTAGTGGTGACAACCGCAATACACACTCTGCTATTTTTTAGAAAAATGTACAGTTAATCTATGCAAGCCACTAGTTAACTTCTTAGCCTTTGGGGTTTTTATTCCACAGCTTTAATAGTTTCTTTAATTCAGGTTTCAACTTTCTATGTTGAGAATAAATTTTGTTTAAATTTGTTGTTTCCTCATCCATTCCTGTTATGAGAATATCCATCTCAATTCTTCCACATGTGAAAATTGCTCATAGATCAAATCATTAATTTGAAGACAGTAGCAAGAATAAAATTTAGAAACTAGGCTACAAAATAGGTTTCTTTACTTCACAATACTCCCCACAGAGAAATCACTAATAGCTTTTTTCTTAGTACAATAGACAACAGTTGAGAAGTGACTGCTGTACATTGTATGTTTTACATCTCCGTCAGATTTCAGCCGAAGACATGTGCTATCAAACAGACCAAAACACTACAAGGGTCTAAGCTTGCCATAAACTAAAGGGACAGAACATCAAAAACTTAAGTTGAATATGCTGAAAGAGAACACAATACACATCTAGTGGTGTTTGTTTCTATATTTTGAACACGTGAAACAATTCTAGAGACATTAAAAATCATCAAATCATAGAACAGTCTGGGTTGGAAGAGATCTTTAAATGTCATCTAGTCCAAACCACCAATGAGGAGAAGCATCTACCAGATCAGGTTGCTCAGAACCCCATCCAATCTGACCTTAAGGGTTTTCATTGTAAAAACACTTTTCTTACAGCCAATCTAAATTGTCCTCAGATTTCCTTTAGGCTCCCTTTAAGTACCTAAAGGCCGCATTAACATCTCCAAATCCTTCTTCTCCAGGCTGAACAACTCTAAACCTGTCTTCATAGGAGAGGTGCTCCAGCTCCCTGATCATCTTCATGCCCCTCCTCTGGACCTGCCCCAAGAGTTCCATGTCTTTCCAGTGATGAGGACTCCAGAACTACAAGCAGCACTACAGGCGGGGCCTCACAAGGGAGACAATTACTTCCCCTGATGGTCATGCCGCTTTTGATGCAGACCAGGACACCCTTGACCTTCCAGGCTGTGAGCACAAACTATTGCCTCACATCCAGTTTTTCATCCATGAGAACACTCAAGTTCTTCTCTGTAGGACTGCTCTTAATTGAGTCATCTCCCTGTCTGTACTCATGTCTGGGATTGTCCAGTCCCAGGTGCAGCACCTTGCACTTGAACTTGTTGAACCTTGTCAGATTCCTATAGGCCACTTCTCAAGCTTGTCCAGGTGCCTCTGGATGGCATCCCATCCTTCAGGTTTGTCAATCACTCCACACAGCTTGGTGTCATCTGTAAAATTGCTAAGGGTGCACTCAATCCCACTGCCTAGATCATTGATGAAGACATTAAAGAGCACTGGTCCTACTACAGATGCCCAAGGACCACCACTTGTCATTCTATACTTCTACAGGATGGTGAATGGTCTGGAGAGGAAGCCTTATAAGGAGTGACTAAAGTCACTTGATTTGTTCAGCCTAGAGAAGAGGAAACTGAGAGGAGATATCATTGTGGTCTTCAACATCCTCCTGAGGGGAAGTAGAGGAGCAGATACTGATCTTTCACTCTTGCAACCAGTGACAGGACTTGAGGAAATGACAAGAAGGTGAGTCAGGCGAGGTTTAGGTTGGGTATCAGGAAAAAGTTTTTCACACAGAGGATGGTTGAGCAGGCTCCCCAGGGAAGTGGTCACGCCACCAAGTCTGAGTTCAAGAAGTACATGGTGTGATTCTTGGGGTGTCCTGCACAGGGTCATAAGCTGGACTGGATGATCTTGATGGGTGCCAGGAAACTCAGGATTTCCTGTAATTCTATGACTCTCTAGATGCAACCAATTTGTCATCCAGTGAACAGCCCACCCATCAAAACCCTCTCTCCCCAGTTTATGGAGATGGACGTTATGGAGGAACATGTCAAAGGCTTTACAGAAGTCCAGATAGATGACATCCACAATACTTACCTTATCCACTGATGCAGTCACTCCATGGCATTCTACTACTAAGCCGCTATCTGATCTGTCAGGACCTGCCCTTAATAAAGCCGTGCTGGCTATCTAGAGTCATATCCCTGATCTCCATGTGCCTTAGCATAGCTTCTAGGAAGTTCTATTCCATGACATTTTCAGGCACAGAGGTGAGGTCGCTGCTTCCTGGGGGCCTCCTTTCCAGCCCTTTTAAAACACATTCAGTGTATCCCTTTTTCCAGTAATCCTGGACTTCACCTGCTGCCATGACTTTTCAAGAATCATGGAGTTTAGACTGGCAACTACGTTAGACAATTCCATCAGGACTCCGGGATGCCTCAGTCAGGTTGCATAGACTTAGGTTCCTCAGGTGGTCGCAAAACCAATCTTTCCTTGCAGTGGGAGAGACTTTGCTCCCCCAATCCCCACTATGCTCTCTACCACTTGAGAGGTGTGGGAAGACAGATTACCAGTGAAGACTGGTAAAAAGTTGTTGAGTTCCTCAGCCTTCCACTTGTCCACTCTGACAAGTTTGCCAGTGTTGCTTCCTTTGACCTTCCTTTTCTGGTTAACATACCTGTAGAAGCCCTTCTTGTTGTTCTTTGCACCCCTCACCAAGTTCATCTCCAGCTGTACCTTGGCTTTTCTGACCCCATCCCTACTCAACCAGACAGCATCCCTATATTCTTCCCACATCACCTCTCCCTGTCTCTACTGGCTGTAGATTTCCTTCTTGCCCTTTAGTTTGACCAGCAGGTCCCAACTCAGACATGTCCATCTCTTGCCTTTCTTTTTCAATTTCTCACAGATGGAGAACCTGAGCTCTTGCATTCTATGGAAGGTATCCCTGAAGATCTGCCATTTTCTGACTCCTTGTCCATGAGGGCAGTTTCACAAGGGGTCCAAACTTGACTCCTTGAAAAGTAGGAATTTTGCTAAAGTTCATGGTCCTGACTTTAACTTTTCACCTGTTCAATGCTGCTCGGGACTGCAAACTCAATCTTTTTTTTCTTTTGTCAGTGTTAAATCATATGGCTACTGTTTTACCACTGAAGGTATAGGATTAAGAGCTCCATAAAAAGAAAAACAGGATAACCTTCAGTAAGAGAAATCTGAGCAAGACTGAGCAACTTCATAGATCAAGTTCTCTATGTCAACTCCTGCAGCATTCTTTGCTTACTCAGATGAAAAATCATCTTACTGGGGGACTGACATTCACCCTCCTCCCCAACATTCCCACGGCACACTTTCCCTGTATGCATGCTCTCCCCCTTCTGTTCAACTGCCATTCTCCTGTGTCTGCTTCAGTAGCTCTGTGCACATGACCTGTGAAGGGCCTCTTTCACCTTCAAAACATGTTTGAGTATAGCAGTAAGACATATATTGCTCACAGTAGTAACAGGCAGCAATAAATGCAAAACTTCTCCCTGTATGAGGAATTCCACCTTATTCCTCATGAGAAAAGGAGTCGGAGACTACTCAAGGCTCTCACAGTGTTCACGGATGCATCTGGGGCTTCCCGCAAGTCAGTGATGACTTCGAGAAATCCTCAGACTCAGCATTGGGAAGCTGATGTTGAGTTTGTGGAGGGATCTTCCCAGGTAGCTGAACTGGCTGCAGTGGTAAGAGCTTTTGAGAGGTTCTCAGAACCAATTAACTTGGTGACTGACTGCATATGTGGCTGGAGTAGTGTCCAGAGCAGAGCAGGCTGTGCTCAAAGAGATCGAGAATGAGCACCTATTTAGGTTGCTTTCAAGGCTGAGTTATTGGTTTCTAATTGAGAACATCTGTTCTTTGTAATGCATGTAAGGTCACACACCGATCTGCCAGGTGAAATTGCAGAGGGGAGTCATCGAGCAGACTCCCTTGCTGCACGAGTAGAAAAAGCACGCATCCCTGACATTTTCCAACAGGCAAAACTGAGTCACCAACAGTATCATCAAAATGTGCCAGGTCTGATCCATCAGTTCCAGCTAACACAGAGTCAGGCTTGAGCTATTTGTGGCCACCTGTCCCAACTGCCAGCTCCAGGCCATGCCATCCATGGGTATGGGGGTTAATCCCCAAGGCCTTGGCAGTCGTGAGGTATGGCAGACAGACATCACACACGTTCCTAGTTTTGGTCGCCTCAAATGTGTTCATGTAAGTATTGACACACATTCAGGTGCAGTGTATGCTTCTGCCCACACAGGAGAAAAGGCTGTGCACACCAAACAACACCTAGTGCAAGCTTTTTCACTGTTGGGGATCCCAAAAGAAATTAAAACTGACAATGGCCCAGCATACATGTCCAAGGAGTTCCTGGAATTTGTCCAGCAGTGGGGAGTGGAACATGGCATCTCTCACTCCTCCACAGGCCAAGCTGTGGTTGAGCGTGCACATCAGACGCTCAAGCAGGTTTTGGCTAAGCAGAGCAGCACTACTGCATGGATGTCTCCGCAGCAGAAGCTCTGCAAGGCCATGTTTACCATCAATTTTCTAAACTGTTCATTTGAAAACATGAGTCCACCTGTAGTTCGTCATTTTAACAGTGGCAACCAGTTCAAACCGTCTCAACGTCCACCAGTCCTGATTAGGGATCCAGAAACTTGGGAAACCAAGGGTCCCTATGATTGTGACCTGGGGTCGTGGCTACTCCCTCAGGCCCTCAGTGGATTCCCCAGAAGTGGGTGAAACCTTTTGTCCCCAAAAATCCAGCTCCAGCAGAAGAGGATGAAAGGCAAGTAGCCACTGCCTCCAAGAGAAGACGCCGTCGGAGGGAGGAAAGAGAAGCTTCCCAAGTGTAAACTCCTTCTGGCAGAAACAGAAACTCTTAACATGTTTTAAAAATGTTTGTTTTTCCTTTTAGAAAAAGCCTACTTCCCACTCAATCCTGTGATGAACCCCATCCAAGTTGTGATCTTGTTAAAGCTGAACAGTCTGGCAGCTCCATGGATCATCCCTCAACCATGTCAAAACATCTGGGTGACCCTGGCACAGACACTTCAGCAGGAAAACATATGTTTGTCTACTGCTTCAGCAGAGAATCCTAGGTCCACCTGTCTGGTAGGAATTCCATTGCAGGCTGGAGAATTTCCAGTGAGACTGGACACTCACAGGTCCAATGAAATTCCAAAGTCACCCCTCCTCCAACCACATAAAGATCATCAGCAGAAAGTTGTAGTAACTGCAAACCCCTTAGCGGAGTGGTTGCCAGGCTTGCCAAAGATAGCTCAGGAACCCCAAGAGTTAGAGGTTCCTCCACTGCATCATACTGCATAGAGTTTTCTGTCTATCCAAAACCTCCCAACACTGATGAATACCACAATGTAAAACAGTATTGTGGGGAGTTTTCTACAAAAAGGTGGTGTCATAACCTAAGCCAGATTGCAGCAGACAACCCATCTCACTCAAGCCCCAAGAGCCTCCCTAAGGGATTGTTCTTGATTTGTGGGGATCGAGCATGGGCAGGAATTCCATCTCGGCTTTTAGGAGGGCCATGTACTGTAGGGCAGTTGTCCGTATTGACACCCAACCAAACCCTAATTAGAGAATGGACTCAGAAAAACAAATCGGCAAACAAAATTCATAAAAGAAGTGCAGACAAATTGGACCCAAATTGTAATTCAGACATTTTTCATTGAGCAAAGTCAAAAAGAGTTGCTGTGTCCCTGTTCCTTCCACAGGTTGCAGCAGCCAAAGCTCTAAGTGAATTGAGCCATCCGGAGTGCTGGGTGGTCAAACAGGCAAATCTGACATCAACCGCCATCAGTGCCCTCCTAGAAGACGATGAAATTACCAGACAGGCCACACTGCAAAACCGAGCAGCAATCGACTTTCTCTTGCTACTCCATGGACATGAACGCCAAGAATTTGAGGGACTGCTGCATGAATCTGACCTCGAAGTCACCAAACATCCACGCTGCCCTTCGGAGCATGAACAGCTTGATTGGACAAGTGAAGCAAGAATCTGAGAACTAGTTCAACAAACTGTTCAAGGGCTGGAGATTCACGGGGTGGTGGATTTCTATTGTTAAAACAATTTTGTTATTTCTTGTTATCCTTTTCCTTGTAACCATAGCATTCGGGACCCTACGTCGTTTAGTTTTCAAGGCTATCCATAGTCTAATACCTTCTACCTCAGAAGTCAACCGCATAGAGCTGGCAAATCTAAAGCAAACCAATTTCCCAACCAATTGTAAGTGGTGGGAAAGAGAAAATCCACACTCCATGTAACCCAATGTTTTTCCTTTAACTTTCTTAAACAAAAAAGGGTGAGATGTTGTATCCCCCTGGCGTTTGGTCTCCCCCTTGAAACCTCCTCTGAGAATGTAACCTTTGGTCTGACCCCACCTGCCCCTTGACTCTGACCTATGGCCTTCAGCCAGGTAACCCCACCCCCCATCCCAAAAGAGATAAAAAACCCCATCCCTCGATGTTCTTGCTCTTTGACCCCTGGGAATCCCTTCTTGGAATATGCCCAAAGTAAGGAGCCTCTTTTGGATTTATTTCCCTATCCTGAAGACCCCCTCCCCCAAAACTTCCCAAATCTGAGCTAGCTGCCGGCCTCGGGGGATAGAGGGGAGGGGTACACTTCACCTGTATTTTCTTATTCTACTTCCAGACTGTGGTGCAGAAGGCAGACTGTTAGCAAAGCAAGATCATTGCTACAGGCTTACAGCACCACCATGAATTAACCTCTGCTGAAGGTAAGAGACACAGTTAGCAGATGCCTGAAAAGAATTCCAGATAAGCCTGTGGAAGGTTGATGGTAAAAAAAAAAAAAAAAAAAAAAAAAAAAGTTTATTTATTTACAGGCTCTCAATGGCACACCAAAACATCTGGCAAACACAGATATACATATACAGCATGGCAGGCTAGACCAGGACAGGCATTTGTTTACTAAAATCAACAGCACTTGCTAGATCTCCTTTCTGGTTCACTCTGGCTGGTCTTGCAAGATAGAAATAAAACCACAATACTGTCCTTCATAAGCCTCAAGGACAGAACAAGATATTAAAAATGGTACTTAAAAAGCCTGAAATAGGTTCACTGTAAAAGGCTTGGGGCGGCAAGATTAAAAGCATGCCCTTGATAAGAAATCTAATCAGATAACCCAGGAAAGCCACATAAAAAGAACATTCAGTCCAGGAAATCTACCAAAAAAGAATATTCCTTCATTTCCCAAAAATAACTTTCCCCAGTGCCCATTTTGCTAATTTCTCTGATGCTTCAACACATGCCTTACTAGCTCCCTATCAAGTACCTGAACATTCACTATAATTTTCCTAGATTTAAGTCTTAAGCAGAAAGCATCTTGGTCTTACAATATGAACATGTATTATTCATTACATAACATAAATCGCTGCCTTTGTTGTTTATTTATGACTTGAGATCATTCTTTGTCCAACAGCAATAAAAATACATATGTGAACTGGAACATGATGAAGAAAAAAGGAAAAGGTAATCAGCACAACATGCTAACACAGAAAACTCAGAAAAGTTTACAACTTACCAGACTTCCTTCTGCTTTGTCAGGACTGGCCCTCATTTTAACAACCCTAGGTGTCTATAAGTGTTTGGCTTGCTGAGTAGGTTCTAGGGTAAACATTACCTTCCATCTTCCTAGCTTGCAAAGGCACCACTCCTCATCAGATTACTTGCATCCACCACAAGACCGGTGGTGGAGACAGCTCACAAGACCAGTCTGGCATCAAGGTTGAGCTGGTGGCCAGATCTCTACTTAGGCCTCCGCAGTAAACAAACATGCTGCCAAAAATCCTGAGATTTTCTTCCGCAGAACTGCATGGTGGTACGTGTTTACTTTTTTTATTCTTTCTGAACCGTTCCAGACACCCACAACACTTTACTATCCCCTATTCACTTGCTAGTGCAACTCCACTGCAGAATGTCAGAACATTATTGCCTCTTCTCAGATTTAGGAACCTCTGTATTGTCTTTGTGTATTCTGCTTTTAATAGGAACATGCCCATACCATATACACTCACTCCTCAAGACAGTCATAGCCCTTATACCTTCTCACCCATGAGCTGACCATTTTACCCAAGGCAGCTGTAAGAAATTAGTAGGTGAAAATCTCTTTAATCTGTAAGGATTTTGGTCAGGTGAATTTAAACCCAGGGACAAGACTGAGTTTAGAGTAAGACATTGTAGCATTATTATTGGAAGGTTATTACAGGCACAGAATGAGGGACTGTTTGCATATATTTGCCATATTGATGCAGGAGACTTTCTGCCTTGGAAAGTGACTTATCACTCTGCTAACAGTTTAGTGACACTACTTTTGTTGATGACTGCCACCCCCCAAATATTTTTGGGCAGTCTTTACTTCTGAAGAAAAGGAGATGTTACACAAAGCTAATCTAAATGCTTCCACATCAGAACACAAAAACAAGTTCACAAGTTCAGAAAATACTGATATCTATTAAACTCATTCAAGCCTACAAATACACCATAAATATTATTATCCACTGTTCTGTTTTCCCAATCTAAGTTTAAGTAGCTTTTTAGAAGTCTGCATTACATAGCTTTCAAGACACTTGATACCTTAGGTTCAGTAAAAGAAGATGTTAACTTTTTAACCTGTCCATGATAAGCAAGCACAGAAAAGCAAAACAGAATTAAAGTACAGAAGAAAACATTTTTAGATGTTGAAGTACTTCACAAGGGAAGAATCAAGAATTCTGTCACACATTTTAAAATCAGTATTATCCCTGTAAACTCATATCCAGTTCAAAATGTGTGGAAAAAATACTCTGCTTTTAATATTCTTTGCTTATTTCAACTTGAGTTATTTTCAGTATGCATCAAATAAAAAGTACCATCATGCATAAAAAGATGTTTTCCTCTAGACAGCAGCATCATGCTGCCTTTCAAAATTCAGTTGAACAGCTAATTATAAAGAATATACAAGGAGCTTACCTTTTACACCACCAAATGGGCCATAAGTCATATTACAAGCAGTTCTCTGAAGATTGTGCTCATACATCAGTTTAATCTGATACTGATTCCCATGCTCCACATTCCCCTGAGTTCCTACAAAAAAACAAAGGGTAAATATTTATTAATTTGAACCACACACTGTGGCAGAAGTAAATGAGTGTAAACAATCTGAAGAAAAAGTAACTTAATTTCTAGTGAATTTTGAAATATGTAGGCTCACAATGCTGCTTTCTGAAAAAAAAAAAATCACTACGCTACAAAATTCCTAAATGCCAGAACTAGAAATAAGGTCTCATCATACTAAACATGGTATAATGCCTTGCAAAAGGCTGAGATTTTTATTACTTAAATGTATTTTTCATGTTGGGCATACCTCTAAGATCAGAAAAAAAAAAAGCTTTGACTCCCCCTGCTCAAAGGGGAATTCTTATGATTCTCTAGCTGTTTGGTAAATATACTATATCCAACAGCCAGCTTCAGCTGCAGTAGTCTTTGTCTCAAATTAAGCTGCAGCTGGTCATTAGCTACCATTTGACAAAGCTGTGTTTAGGGCACACTTACCACTTGCTTTGACTTTGCCTGAAACTGAATGGAGTGATCAGCAATACAAGGATAAAAGACAAACATATGGTAAAAAATAATTTTGTGATATACATCACATCCTCTGAAAAGGTCTGCATGAATTTTAACTTCCTGACTCCTTCAAGGAACTAGGAGAAAATAAAAGTCTTTCTAAAGAAACTAAAGTTCTTCTTTTGAGATTCAAGTTTTTCCTGAACTACATGAATAAAGTAAAGTTCATTACATAAATACTTATGGACTAATATTAGCAAACAAAAAAGGTAAACCAAAACCTTTGAGAACAACCACATCAGCTGAGAAAAAAGTGTTTTGTGTTAAATCCTACCACAGCTTTAATTATATAAAGATTATTCTAACAACAACTCAAACAACATTCTATGAAAGATTTGTAGCTTATGGTAACCTTTTAGGCAGTTTCTCCAATCAAATCAAACAGTTTTAAACAATTACCCCTAAAGCAGGCCCACGGGAGGGAAAAGACTGGAATAGACCCCAGGGAAAAAGCCCTGCTGAGTAGTAACTAGATAATCAGCAACACTTCAGGATAAACAAGTTAGAAAGTAGTCAGTCTGTGCATATTAACTCTAGTACAATATCAAAGCCATACTTTAGTCAGCCCTGAAGGATGCTTTCATTTGTCAAAAGAAGCAGCATAGTAATTTTTATTATGAATAACAGATATGAGAACATGTATAAAAGCAAGTAAAGCTTCCACTATATAAGGTGTAATTTGCCTTAAAAGCACAAAGAAGAAATGACAGTTATTTCTCAAAGGAGCTTGGCTGAGAGTACCCACTCAGATGACAGAAATTACCATTAAAGCATAAATGCTTACAGATTAGTATAAAAAGTCTACTACAGGATAGCAAAATTTTACTTTTATTATTACTTAACTGCTTAAGCCATGTAGACCAAACAGCAAATTATTACTAAAGACTTCTAGACTTACTATCACATGCTCTTAATGCAAATCTTAAAATAAATTGTTTAATAAAAATTGTACTGGTAGGCTAAAATCCTAAGGCATAAATACTATTACAGCAAAAAGAAAGCAAGAAAACTGCAGTACATCTCTAAGAATCCCTCCCCAGAAAAGACCACTTTCTCCAGATAGGCAAAGAGAGCAGATTTTTGAAACTTAACTACAAGGCTGTAAATAGGAAACAAGCTGCTTGTAGAAGAAAACCATGCTCTTGTAACAAAAGGAATCATAGAGTGTGTCTCTGCATGGAGAAAATGAACAATGCCATGTTGCCTGTTGAAGATGGGTGTACCATTAATAAACCTCTTAAATATGTGCTTTGCTCTGAGCATGTAGAAGAAAAAAAACCAAAGCACAGAATATGTATTTCATGACTAGGCTCTTCACATACAGAGAAAGCACATCATATAGAATTTCCAGCCAAAGGCACTAGAAGAAAGAGGACTTCAGACAAAACAGTGGTTTCACCTTCTTACCAGTATTAACCTCCTGTCCTCTCATGGGCTACCTTACCAATGTTCTGGCTTTCTAAAAAATTATCTGGACTTCTGAGTTCAGAAAGAACCATAATTTTTATTTTTAAAGAGCTAGATAGGTTGGTATTATATAACCATTTGTTCATTAGCATGTTGAATAGTAACACCAGTTTGTAAAATCATAATGAGAGCTAGTTGCTCACTGCTAACCACAGACCATCACAGCATTCCAGGCACAGAGCAGATCAGCAAACCTCTGCTAAACCTAATTACTAATGTCTCCTCTTCGTAAGTGGGCTTAAGTGAAAGAACATGACTGCAGATCTTCAGCAATGATGAGCAAATACTGTATATACCAAGTGTAACACTAACTTAATAATACACTTACAATCACTGGAGAGCTTGGATCTGTAAACTAACCTGAAACAGCATACACACAGAGTTTTCGACAATGCAACACAGCCAGATGAAGTCCTTCAGTACCACTGTAAAAAAGGGTATAAAAACCACATATTTTTAGATAAATTTAAATAGAATTCATACAGGATAAAATTCAAGTAACATGGTGAAATTGCTTTCATTTGTAGGCCAAATGTAAACAAACGTTTGGGTGTTCAATGCTAGCATAAAAACTCAGAAGTACTGATCTTCCTAAACTCATGCTGAAGTGTTTGGAGTTAATTTCAAAACAAAAATTAATCCTTTAAGAACATATTTTGAGATTCAAATACAGAGAGCAAATCAACTATTTTCCCAGTTTAGTTTGAAACTCAATTGAAATAAGGTTCTGTTAATCCTTCATGAAGGACAATATTCAGATCATTCTTCCAAACAAGCATTATTCAGCAATATCAGACACTACTTTTTTTTTTTTAAATTCACTTTTGTACTAGCTGCATAGAACCTTCAAACTGTCGCATTTTTCTTCCTCCAAACACAAGCAGTATTTCTAGCAAAGCACTTCTACTGTAAATACAGAAAGTGTTTTAGCTTATTTCACAGAGTAAGACATTATCATTCCTGCAAATGGTCACTCCATTTGGTCAAGTACTTGACCCTTTGGTCTCAAAGCATGAATCTTTCCCATGATTAGTACAGGTTTTACTTTCATTTTTCAAATGAAGTTCATGATACAGTATTAGAAGTCCAAAATAAGAATGGATCCTTCAAGAACTAATTACTAAAATAAAGTTTTCCTAAGTAGATTCTCTTCCAGTCAATTAACTAAAAGGTGTTTTCCTTAGAGTCACAGTATCTCTTCTCTGCCTGGCCACTTGTTTCCACTAAATTCATTGGAATTAAGGATCTTCTATCCTCTATCTAATGGAAAACAATTGGCCAGTATTGCATCCTAGACAATAACAAGTTTGTCAAGTATTCTTAATGCCTTAAAAGTTAACTTTCAATGTTACATTTTCCCTGTTCTACATACATCTAAAAAATTGTATAACTATCTGGAAGATTATCCTCTACATAAACCTTAAGTAAAAATTCTCTCATATGAAGAAGATTCAAGAAGCAGACCAAATGTATATTATAGGATTCACAGACACGATTAACAGCTGTGACAGAGGTGACACAACTACACCGAAGAAAGCTTCAAGCATCAGCCCCTTATCTTCTAGAAGTCTCTCATACCTTTTTTATGTAGCCTCCCATGGGCAGCTCCACACAGCTCTGGCTCTTTCTCTCCTTCTTCTCTCCTCCTGCAGTTCTAGCTCACTCCTTCCTGTCCCTAGCACAGCCACCTAACCCCATCTATCCATCATATAACACCTTACCCCTTCTGCTCCTTGCATAACCTCCTGTCCCTTCCTCCTCGCAGCATGGCCAGCAGACTCCAACTAACCAGCTAACTCACTCTCTTATCACACCCATAGCTGTGAGGGCAAGGCTGTTCCCACTCTGGTAATTAACTCAGCTGCAATATATCGGGGGCGAGATTGCCTTCAGCACTATCTCTGTCTTCCCATATAGTTGCCCATCTAGAAACTGAAAACTCACCCTCCAAAACAAAGGAAGAAAATCACACCTATGACTTAAATAAACAGCACCATAGCCTGCCATTTACTTACGAAACAAATTTTCCCACTTCCACCTGCAATATTGGTTCTCGCAACTGCACTTCCAAGAGCAAGTCTTCAGGTTGTACTTCATCTCCAGGTTTCACAGGATGTGGATTAAAGATTCGGAGATATCCCTTATAACTGCCCACAATAACTTTATCTAAAAAACAAACAAACACACACACAAAGAAAAACAACACATAGGCGACCACACAATACAATAGCATGTGTGGAATTAAATTTGCTGCAGAGTGCTTCAAATAACACCCTAGAAAGACAGAATATTGACATGATTCAATTAATGTTCATTATGCTCTGTCTTCTAGTTTAACTTTAGCAATTACATTTTTTGGAGGTCTGTGCGTATCTGTCAGCACCAGTGATGGCAGCAATAGGGTTGAGTGTTTATGGGTAAGAACGGCGAAAAGGCCAAGGAGGCAGATGTCATGGGACACTGTTAAAGATCACCCAAAAAGGACAAAGAGGCAATGAAACAGTCTACAAGCAGCTGGAGAAGTCTCACAATCACCAGCTCTTGCTCTTGTGGAGGACTTCAACTTACCAGATGTCTGCTGAAAATACAACACAGCAGAGAGAACTGTCTAGGACATTCTTGGAGTGTATGAAAGATAACTGCCTTACACAACAGGTGAAAGAGCCAGCTAGGGAAGGTGCCCACTGGATTTGCTGTTTGTGAACAGAGAAGGATTTGTAGGTGATGTGATGGCTAGAGGCTGCAGCGGGCACAGAGATCACAAAATTTCATTTCCGATTCTTAGAGAAGGAAGGAGGGGAAGCAGCAAAAGGGCTGTCATGGTCTTCCTGAGGGCAGACTTTCACCCTTTTAGAAGACTGGTTGACAGAGTCCCTTGGAAGGAAGTCCTGAAGGGCAAAGAGCCCAGGAAGGCTGAACATTTGTAACAAAAGAAGTCTTAAAAGGTACAGGCCCAGGCCATCTCCATGTGCCAAAAGACAAGTTTGCAGGGAAGAACACCATCCTGGCGGCACAGAGATTTGGCTGGAACTCAGGAAAAAGAGGAGATATGACCTTTGGAAGAAGGGGCAGCTGAATCAGGGGGCTGAATCAGCTGAATCATAAGGTTATGCAGGAAGAAAATTATAAGGGCCAGAACTCAACTAGCTACTGCCATAAAAGGCAATAAAAGTGTTTCTAACAATACATCAGCAACTAAAGGATGGCCAAGGAGCATCTCCATTTTTTATTGGATATGGGAGGAAACAGAGTGACAAAGGATGAGGAAAAGGCTGAGGTACTTAGAGCTGCCTTCACCTAAGTCTTCAGTAGAGTAACAGTTGTTCTCTGGGTACCCAGCTCCTGAGCTGGAAGACAGAAAGCAGAATGAGGCCCCTATAATGCAAAAGGAAATGGTCAGCACTCTGCTACATCACTTAGACACAAACACAAGTCTATGGGGCCAGATGGGATCCACCCAGGAACACTGAGAGAGTGTGGAAGTGCTCACCAAGCCACTCTCCATCATTTACCATCAGTCCTGGCTGACCAGGGAGCTCCCAGTTGACTGGAAGTTAACAAACGTGATGCCCATCTACAAGAAGGGTCAGAAGGAGTATCCAGGGAACTACAGGCCAGTCAGCCTGACCTCAGTAGCAGGGAAAGTCATGGACCATATCATCTTCAGTGCCATCATGCAGCTTGTATGGAACAACCAGGGGATCAGACCCAAGCAGCAGGGGTTTATGAAGTGCAGGTTCTGTTTGACCAACCTGATCTCCTTCTACGACAAGGTGACCATCTTAAAGGAAAAGGGACAGATTGTGGATGTTGTTTACCACAACTTTAGTATATCTTGGACAGCATCTCCCACAACATTCTCCTGGAGAAAACTGGATAGTCATGGGTTAGACAGGTGCATTGCTTGCTGGGTAGAGAAACGGCTGGGTGGCTGAACCCAGAGAGTGGTAGTGAATTGAGTTACATCCAGCTGGAGACCAGTCACAAGTGACATTCCCCAGGGCTCAGTACTGAGGCTAGTCCTGTTTAATATCTTTATCAATGACCTGGATGTGGAGATCAAGCCCACCCTCAGTAAGTGTGCTGATGACACCAAGCTGGGTGGGAGAGTGGATCTGCTGGAAGGTAGGATGGCTCTACAGCACAATCTGGACAGGCTGGAACAATGGGTTGAGGCCAATCGTATGAGGTCCAACAAGGCCAAGTGCCAGGTCATTCACTTCAGTCACAACCCCATGCAACACAACAGGCTTGGGGAAGAGTGGCTGGAAAGTTGCCCAACAGAAAAGTACCTAGGGTGAAGGCTGACAGCAGCTGCAACATGAGCCAGCATGTCCCAGGTGGCCAAGAAGGCCACTTGCATCCTGGCTTGTACCAGAAACTGTGCAGCCAGAGAAGTATTGTCCCCCCGTATTCAGCACTGATGAGGTTGCACCTCAAATACTGTATTCAGTTTTGGGGCCCTCACTACAAGAAAGTCATGGAGGTGGTGGAGCATGGCCAGAGAAGGGCAACAAAGCCAGTGAAGGGCTTAGAGGTGCACCAGGGACTGTAAAACCTAGATGGGATATTAGGCAAAATTTCACCAAAAGGGTTGTGAAGCATTGTAAGAGACTGCCAAGGGAAGTGGCTGAATCACCAGCCTTGATGGTACTTAAAAGGCGTGTAGACAGGGTGCTCAAGGACATGGTTTAGTAGCAAACACAGAGCTGTTACACTCAATGATCTTAAGGGTCTTTTCCAACCTAAATTACTCTAATGAATTTCTACTGAAAAAGGTTGTACACCAAATCAGTAACAGCTCAACTTTATTCAAACTGTCCTGAAAAGGGAGAATCTTGCATTAAAATAATTTTAGAAGAGCACGGCAGCAAGGAACCAAATGCACATCTGCTGGACAAAAATGAAGTTCCAAGGTGAGCATGATATCATAAAGACCAAGAATTTATTAATTTAAAAAAATACACACACAAAAACTCTCCCTGACAGCCAAGATAATTTCCCATTATTAATGACTACACAGAAACGCAGGATTTACTCAAGCAGAGTCACTTACTTCAATTGTCACTTACTTTCCAGATCAAAAGGGTTGTTTATTTGTTTTTCTAAATTCTTAACTTTTTAGCTCTAACTTCCTTTCTTCTCTCCTTGGGTTTTTTACAAGTCACAATGTGTTCACTCCCCTGACTAACTGAAGAATCTTTATTGTAAAGATATCTACCATTAAAGGAATAAGGCATGAGAGAAGTTATAGTGAACACAGAATTAACATATTTAGCAGCATACAAACCTAAAAAGACAGAGAGCAATTTGTCTTCTTAAGCCTACAAGGACACACTAAAGATAGCAGACCTAAAACTAACTAGCCAACTAGCCTGGCTAACAAGCTTTCAGCATGCATTGGTCAAAGCAAACCTCAAGCTGTGTGGCTTAAAAGCCAGCAATTTTAAGTCTAAATTTACCTTGTCCACTGCCACTATTATCAACATCAGCAACACACAGACAGCCTTGGTCAAATTCTTCCTTTTCTCCAAGTATGGTGGACCACCAGTCTCTAGCTTTAAACAAGGACATCCTTCGTTACTGAAAAGGAAACAAACCATTGTTAAAGTTTATACTAATGCATGCAAATGTTTATACAAAAAACCCTTTTTGTTTGTTAGCAACAGATTTCCTTAAGTATATTATACCTGTCAGTTTCACATTGCGCTATTGTGAGCTAAATAAATGTTAATTCCAGGTGTCTGGACTTTTTTATACAGTTCAGAAAACAACCCCAGGAATCTTAGATTTATTAGTTAAATTAGTTGTGATGGACCCTGCTAGTTCTACGAAGAAAATGCAACAAAATAGCAGACTTTTAAAAACTGTTAAATGCTAAATGCCTTCTGTTGCAAGCACTAAGTAATAAAAAAGTTTTCAAAGTCACAGAACTGAGGTCTCTTCCCTTACCAAGCAGTACCAGAAAAAAAAAAAAAAAGAAAAAAATATTCTGATGCAAGTCTTCTGCAAGAGAAATTATTTTTAGACAAGTAAATGGAGACATAAACAGACGACATCAAAACTTCCACTGCATAATCGCCTTGAAGATGCTCCAGTGACACGACTAAAGAACTCGGTCATACAGGGCACAAATCAGCTTTTCTGCTCCCTACCTGATGTTATTTTAAGAAGGGGGGAGGGAAGGAGCAAGGAGAGTAATCCCTTTGCGGGCAGCTTGACAATAATATTATCCTACAGTTCAAAACTCACAGCTCCATGCCCATGGACCCGGAGATACGCGACCCCACAGCCCGCACGGGAGGCGAGGGGCTGCCAAGCACCGGCAGCTCCAGCGGGAAGCAGGGCAAAAGATGGGATTCAGAACAAACGCAGCCTGCAAGCCCGCGCCTTTCCTCTTTCAAGGAAACCAAGTCCAGCAAACAAAAACGCTTATTTTCCACCTTTTTTCCCGTCGCTATGCCCGCTAGGCAACCTGCTGCCGCGCCGAGCGCGGGCTGGCACGGCACAGCCCTCCACACACACCTCGTCACTCCTTCATGCCCTCCCTCACAGAGTCCCTGAGTAGCACACACAGCACCTACACCGAGCCTGGAACACGGACACACGGACACACACAGAGACACAGAGACACAGACACACATCCCCAAGGAGCTTGAGAAGGGAGACGGAGCCCGGCGGTGGCTTACTTGGGCGGGAGGCGACAGCTCCCTGGCACGGCGCAGTCCGAGCCGCCCCGGGGCGGTAGCCCCAATTCCTCACAGGAGCTCCTTGCTCAGGCGCGGCCCGAGATGAGGCACCGAGCAGCAGGGCTACAGACGCATTCCCACCGCCGCCGCCATCTCCAGCACCCACCTCTCCCCACCGCCGGCACCAACCACTCACCGCCCCACGCCCCGCCCAGGGGAGAGCTTGGGAAATGTAGTTTGGGAAGCGACGCCATGGGCCGTTGGGCTCTCTCACTTCGTCCTCTACTTGGGGGGAAGAGCAAAGAAGAGAAACATTTCTTTTGTATTTTCTGAGAGGAGAAACAAACAAACAAACAATCCTAAGCACTGATCGGCTAGTGCTGATTCTTCTTCAAACCCTTCACAGAAATCTCTTTCTCTGCAGGCGCCCAGCTCCACCCGTGCGTCCACCCTTTCCCTCCCCCTTTTCCCTGTGGCGTGGTAGGGCCGGCGAAGGGCCGGGACGGCGGGGCGCGTGCGGCGCCGTCGTTGCCGACCCGGCGGTCGGTCAGGGCGGACCGGCCGGGGTCCCGTTCCTTCGCTCACACCGAGGGCGCAGCCGCGCTTCCCCGCAGCGGCTCCCGGTGCCCCGGGAACTACTACCATGGACAGGACCGCCGTGGCCAAGATGGGAGCGGTGGCGAGCGCCAGCGTGTGCGCGCTGGTGGGCGGGGTGGTGCTGGCGCAGTACATCTTCACCATGAAGAAGAAGACGGGTAAGAAGACCAAGATCATCGAGATGGTACGTGGTAAGAGGCCGAGAGTCCCTCGGCCCCCAGGCGCACGCCCTTCTCCTTGTCCTTCTCCTGCGGCCGGCGGCTCCCCACGGCCGCCGCTGTGGAGCCAGGCGGATATCTCATGGGGCAGAGGGGGGACCTTGAGCTCAGTTTGGGATTTCTGTAAGGACAGCCGCAGCTGGAGGAGGCAGGAGCAGCTGTTCCACCTCAGCGTGAGCCACTAGCACGGAAAAGGTGCTTGTGGAAAGGGTCTGCTCCGCCCTGCCCTGTCCTGTCCGGCCCGTATGTAACTGTGGGATACATATGTACCCGTGCGTCTTGGTGGTAATTTACAAGCCTGCTTGCAGTTTGTTTAAAAGCAAAATGGACACGCACACACACGTGTTCAACCATCTGTTGAAATTGGGAAGCACAGTCTGTTCAGGGTTACTATAAAAGGAAGATGGAGCTCGCTCTCTCTTGCTGCCCTTGTTACACTTGTTGTTTAGGGAATTGTTTAAATATCTGCTTATAAATAACTGGGTCGTAAAAGATCTTAGTTTGGACAACGTGCTGATTACGTGGAAGTCCTTCATATTTTGTGGTTTGGACACCACTGTACCGGGGAACTGAACTGAAATCATCAGTGCGCTCGATGTTATTAGCTAGTGGGTATTTTGTTATCTCCCCTGCTGAATTTTACTGAAAGCTCTGATGAATTTTTATAATTGCACGTGGAAACAGATTTTAGTAAGAGCTAGGATTCTGTTTGTAAATTGCGAGCTGCCTAGGTCTCACTTGGCCACGCACTGCCATGCTTGCCAGTGGAATTCATGGGGTGTGGTTTGTGATAATGTGAGTCCAAAGAAGAATTCTACTTTGAGTTTTTGCTGATTGTGGAGGCATCGCTTACTGATGAAAAAAATACTGTTTCTAGTCATCAGTCATGTCATCTGACGGTTTAGAGGGGGATGCCTTGCTTTTTAGTTTCTCCAAGCCCACTTCCACTCTCCACAGCTTGTGGGAGAGCAGAAAGTTTGGATTTCCACTTTAGAGAGGTTTTAGACCTATTTCTCTGAAAAGGCTTTGGACTCCACAGTAGGACTTTACAGAACCCATTTCAAAACTTACAGTGGCATAACACTTGTTAACTCTAAATTTTATTTTATTTTTGTAGTTCTAGTACTATAATACCAGAGATTACTAGTGAGTTGCGTGGACAATAAAATAAAGCATCTAAAATCTTGATCATAGGAGTGCTCAAAAGGCAAATGCAATAGTTTCACCAACTCATGTTCATAATACCTGATTTGAGCTGTAGTTCAGAAAGTACCTAATAATCACTAAAATGTATTTATATTAACTTTCTGCCCAATGTTTAAGTACAGTTTTGTCTGAGAAGACTAACTTTGCCAAGATTTTGCCTTTGGTAAGGGAAAAAATCATCATGTCCGTGCTAAATTGATTTCTGGTAGGTGATTTTCTTAAGTATGTGCTTCAGATAATGTTTTCAGAGCTATGTTTTTGGACAGAAACCTATGATCCTATATATATTTCCAAAATTCCACTTCTATGGTTATAGCTTTTCTCAGCTTTAAATTGCAAAGGAAAAATTAAGCTTGTTTGAAAGCATGTCTGATTTCTCATGCAGAAACGTTTTATCAGTTGGATGCAACACATTCACACTCAGAGAGTGAGCATTTCAGCTGATATTCAGGTTAGCAGCTTCCTCAGCTAGGAAACATGCTTAGTTGTAAAGATGCAAGTCTTCTTTCTTGAGTAGTATTTTCAGTGGACACGTATTCAGGCTGTGCAATTTCTTTGAAATAAGTGAAATAGTTATGTAAACTTCATACCAAGGAGTTGAGTTTGTCAAGTTTGGGCAAAAATGTGTACATGCATTTCACTTGAATATGCTGTATTCTGAAGAACTTTCTTGTATCCACCAATGCAGATTTGATTCAATGTTTGTCATTTACAAGACACTGTATCTGTTTTATTTTATGACAAGAGAGACCTTTCTTTGAGCTGTGGAGGAGAAGATGCTGTTTTTCAGTCTGTAACTTAGTGTAATTTAGGATGGTGGCAAGGAACAATACTGCCTTATTTAAATGTATTTTTTTCCAATATCAGGCTGGTCTTCTGTGTTAGATTAAAATTATGGAATCATTCTTGTATTTTCAGCAGATTTTTTTGGTTCAAATTTTCTTTGGGGAGCATTACACTTTAGTTTTTATCCACATTAGACTCAGAATTACCATGATGTATAACTTTTACCAAAAGCAGTAGGGAGTGGGCCTATTTATACCTTAGTTATTGAATGAAATATTATTTCATTATAATTAACTATGGCAAATTTTTAAATTTTTTTTCTGAGTCAAAATAAAGGTAGATGACGATAAAACCCAAGTGTAATTAAAAAAAATACAGCTGTCTTTAAGTGCTAAAAAGACAGGGACTTTTACAAATCAAATAGAACATCTATAAGACAAGTTAATATCAAGGATTATGATGCCAAGAATGTTTATTCTGAAGAAATGGGGAAAGGATTCACAAGCATTGTGGGAAAGGGTAACCCTCTTTCCGTTCTGAATAATGAAATCAAGTCATTCTTAAATATCTTGCTCACATTTCAGTAGATGAATTCCATAAGCACACCAATTAGCCTGGTACAGATAGTCGAGCTTAAGGGAGACACCTTAAAATTACTTCATCTTATTTGATAAAAAAAGGTTTAAATTTATAAGTGAAGTATTAATATAAGTGAAGACGCCTTGGATGTCTTCATCCAAGGTGTGTAGTTTGCAAACGGAGAGTTTCCCTTAGGCACTCATGAATGTAGACAGAGTTACTTCAGCTCCACTTCTGAAGTAACAGAGGCATTAATAGTAATGGTCACATGAAGTTTCACTCCGTGTGGTAAGAAACAACCGTCTCCCCAAGCCTTCTGTTATTTGTACAGCCATGTTGCCAAGTCTGTGAAACTGTGTGTTTCCAAAGCCAGGTGAAAGCAAAAGTTAGGCACAAGGTTGCTAACTTTAATTTAAAGTGATGGTTAAAAAATAATTGGCTTTCAGAGTAACTTTTTTTAAAAAATGTTTCCCAGCTATTTTAGAAAGAGATTAAACCTTACAGTAACGTTAAGTCTTTTGGATTTTTCAAGTCACAGACAAGTTTGCAATTAAGTTGTGGATTCCTATACAGCAAATAGTTGTACTGCCAATATACTTCAATTTTTGATTACTCTTTGCCGAGCCTTTTATCAGCTCAGCAGAAAGCAGGTGTTCACAAACTAGAGTGAAAAACATTGCCTAAATCTTTCAAAAATATTCACCTGTAAGCAGTAGCCCAAATTAATTAAAAAATGGAGTTAACATAAGAAAAACCTTCTTAGAGGAGTAACAGTATTTCTTGTTGTCTGTTTCATAAACAAAGTTGTTAAAATCTTGGGGGCTTTTTCAGCAACTTGTTCCTCACTTTTTGGTTTTGGAGCTTTTTGTTGTAATTTTTTTTTTAATTTGAATAAGAAACATAATAGAGCTTTTGTTGAAAACAGAATAGCAGAATACCTTAAACTGAGATGACTTCTCTCAGCTTTGTTTTCCAAAAAACTGGGCAAATGTGCAGTTACATTTGTCTGTTTCCCTAATCTGCCGCTGAATGAGAGGGGTAAAAAGAGACTTTGTATCAAAGTTCAGCAACAATATATTAAAATCAGCTTCAAAGCACTTTCTTAGTTTACAGGAAACATTTCAACCGCTCATCTGTCTCTGGACAGTGCACTTTTTATTGCTTTAAAAAAGGAAAGAAATACATTGATTTTTGCAGTATCAGAGTTTACCTGGAGGGAAATAAGGAAATTAATAAGAAGCAAGGAATTAATAAATAACCCAGTTATTTATAAGCAGATATTTAATTACTAACTGCCATTTATCTACTTGCCTAAGAATTTAAGGAACATTGTCTATGAGTATGACCATTAGAGGGGTTAGGGGAGGGCATATTTTTTTAATTATTATTTTCTTTTACCTGGCAGTCTCTGGTGAGACTGTGTTCTTGTTTCATAGAGCATAAGAGCATTTGTGCCACAGATGAAGATACAACTGGCAGCAATCACACACCACTTCTTTATTCTTGTCTTGTTGCTGGTAGCTAGTTGTTATAGTAACTGTGACGTTACTGGCAAGTTGACCTCCCAGTAGAGTAAAAAGCAGAGGAGTATGTAATGTGTGACATACATATTCAGGAATCCAAATGGTTGGTATTTGCAACTCCTTCATATGTACTTTGGGGAGCATACAGAGCTGAAGAAGGGTTTGAGTCTGAGTAAATAAACTGGAATCACTAAAAGGGGAATGGAAGAAAGATGGACTCCCTCTAAGGATGCTTTTGCAGAACACTGTCACTGTCTGGATGCGCTCAACAGCCATGCAGTGATATCCATTTGGGAACAATATTGTTCAAAAAGAATGGTGCTGTGATATATGAACCTAAGTAGTGAAAAGTGAAAGAACTGCTGAGGCCTAATATCACTGCTACCTATTGACATGTGAATGAGAACCCTTACATTACTAGAGTATTAGAATATTTTTTTAGATTATTGTTAACATTTTAAAACCAAGTTAAATTTGACATGAGTACTGGGGATGCTATATAACTATTTCTATCAACCTTGGGTTTTGTTTAAACTGTATTCCTCAGTAGAAAAATCAATTGATGGTGGTAGACACCAATTACTAAAGCAAAGTTTTTAGTTAATCTCTGTCCACATGCTGTTTGCAGAGATAATCATAATATATGCTACCTAGATAATGCATGATATCCAGCTGCCTAAGGTAAGCCACTGCATCATATAAGTCACCTAACATAAAGGTGGCTTGTAAAGCAAGTTTTCACAGGGCAGGAAAAACCCTAAGAACAAAGTATGTTGATACAACCTGGATACTAGTAACAGTTTTCATTCTCACTATAAAATAATTCAGTTGGAAATCTGAGAAATTTGTGTCCCAGGAGAATAAAAATTGATTGAATTCCATTGTTTTCTCCTCTCACTGCTAACATTATGTACACACTAATATTTTATTTCATTTTGTATAGTAAGGTGGTCCTACAATGCAGCTGTTACAGAAGCAGGTTTTAATTTTCTGAAATTGCTGCTGCTTGTGTTGAGGGTTTTTTTAAATTCCGTAGGTCTTGAAACCTACATTCTTACAAGGGGTCGGTATGGGGAGATTAATTAAATCTATAATTCTGCACTAGTTTCTTTAGAACTAATTTATGCAAGCTATAGCAGTTATCAAAAACGTAATGATGATCTATACCTGAAAACTGAGTTCCAAGTAGTCAGTGTGGGCATGTCAGGATACAATATAGATTGTAGGTATAGGCTCAGAAGAGCTTGTTTGCTGCTCTCTTTGATCTTTCGTGTAGTCTTTCTCCAAGACAGAAAAGCAATCTTTCAATTACTCATTCTGCTCCAAAATAAATTTACCTTTTAATAAATGCTTGGTATGTGTTAAGTCATGTTTTTAAGTGATTTTTCTCCTGTTTGTGATAATTCATTTTTACTAGCTATAATGGTATCTGTTCTATTAAACTTTTTTTACAGCTTAAAATCAATACAGCAAATACTGCAGGTCCTGAACATGTTACCTTTAACTGTCAAACAATATAAGCAGTAATAAGGTATTTTTTAGTTTTTAATCTGAATAGGCATATCATTGCAAATCTGTTCATATTATGAATTAAAGTTACATAGTATTCCAATCATACCATTCAATCTTGAGTTAACAAGAACTACCTACCAGCTTTTATAAAAAGTATCTAAACTGATCAATATAAGCATTGAAGAGACCCAGGGTATGGATCCATGCATTTATAGGTAGTGCATGCATTTATACGAGCGGTGAATTCAATAGCAATGTACCTTTAAAGGTAAAAACATCACAGCTTGGACTGGAAACTTGCAAAATGCCTGAACTTTTGAAGTTCTTCCTTTAAGAAAAACCAACCAAACAAACAAGAAATCATAGAAAAAAACCCATCACAGCTGCCTTTTACCTGTTATTTTCACTTACATGAATTACATTATACACGCAAAATAGATATTCTTCTCTGTGTTGGCTAGCTCCAATTTGCAGTAATAAGACTTCAAGCCGTCAGCCACCACCCCTCCCTCCGTGTGTGCATGCACAATTGTATTTTGTGCAAGTGAACTACAGCGTACACTTCACCTCCTACGAAGGGTTAGTATGGGAGAGAGCTTAAGGAAAAATACTGGAAGAGAAGCAGACGGTCAGCTTTTATTGCTGTCTTTTGGTGCGTTTGTCAGAGAGAAGTTCATTACCCCGCTGGAGGCTTGGGCTGCTTGAGCTGCAGCAGACGGCTCCGAGCAGCAGGTGGCGCTGGCGCGAGCCGTGTCTGAGGCGGAGGCCGCTGCTGCGGAAGGAACGTGTCCCGTAGGGAATCCTGGCCCGCAGCCATGGCTTTTCTCGGCCACTGCCCCACTGCGGTCAGACACGTTCAGCTGAACTGCTCCTGCTGCACCGGGCCCTCAGCAGCAGCCACGTCCCTGCTGCCTGCCAGGTCCTCAGCGCTGAAATCAGGCTAAGCGCAGCGAAGAGGCAGGAACACCTCACAGCTATTCTTCCTGGCTTCCTTTCCTAACCACTGTGCAGGATAGAAAGCCAGATAAGAGTGGGCAAGAAAGTAATTTATTTTGCCATGGAGGGTGTGTAAAATAAAAGTTAGGGTGTGAGGTCTGACTGGCTTTCTTGCAGTCACGGCACTGTGCAGCAGTTGATCTGCAGCGACTGCTTCTTTCTGGGGTGCAGTCTTCATACAGCTCTTATCTTGACTAGTTGCTGGATGTTAGTCTCTTTCTCCCATCCAAAAGTCATCAATCACCAGGGGTCAGCTGCTGTAAAACATCAGAGAACTTATGATTGCAGTAGGCAGAATTTTAGTCCAATATCTATCATGCAGCAAGCAGCTTGACAGGCAGCGTGCCATTAAATTACAATCTGTGGTTGTTTTGTTGGTCAACTCTTTCTTAGGTTTTTTGTGTGGACCTTCTGATGGTTCGAGAAAAATAAAATCAGTGTCCGTTTGTCGCAATACGACACAAATGAACGACACTCACACACTGAGATGTCCAAGGCAAAAAAGAGCAAGTTTATTTACAGACCTCGACATTTATAGAATTCCAACAGTGACCATGGATTGGAGGATGAAATTGTCCTCTCCAACCACACTGGTCAAACCAACAGTCCATCAATTCTCTCCTCCTCCAGAAAAGAATGTAAAACAATCATTATTTACATGGAAAGTGCATGAGAAACTCCATTACAAAAATGTAAAACATCAAAAGGCTTAGAAGAACTTTAGAAGAATAGGGCGACATCCATTAAAAGTCCACAGAATTGTTTTAATTTGGCTAATCATCAAGAGTGCTTTATATGAATGCCAAAAAAAAAAAAAGAGAAGGCATTTTTTAGTACAAGTGGACAATTGTTTTAAGGTTGCAGCACACAGGTCAAAGCAGACATCATCTTTAATTACTAAAAGTAACTATATTATTTTCATTCACTAATACCTCAAAAGAATAGAGAATTGCACTGACATACCCCAGAAAATAATTACAAAAATAATTTTAAAAAACATTTCTCTAAATTATAGCAATAATACCTATTGCTAAAAGGAAATGTGGTTTCTACTTTTATATATCTCAATCTCAAATCTCAAAACAAAATTAATTTATTCAATTTGTTATTTTATTTTAAAGGGCTGGGGCAAAGCCCAGGCTTGGACACTGAAGATTCATTGAGTGTCTGAATACAGACTTTCAGACTTCCTGAGCTGGGTTTGCCACCAAGAAAATTTGTGTTCAAATGTGCTTGTTCTTACTTGTTTCCCACTCAATAATTGACATTTCCTTCCTGCACATATAAAGATTTGATTTTCTGCTCTGCACATTGGATCACTGAAATAATCCAAGTTTATTAGTAGTTTAGTTTTTTTACCTAGAAGTTGTTTTGCTCCACCTTAACCTGACAGAATGAATACAACTGAAATGTTCCATTAATATTGTTCTGTTAAAGCTTTCCCTCTTTGTCAGAAACTTACAAGTTACAAGACCAAAACTGTGATTTTTTCACTCAGCAGCTATTATTGCAACAGTTACTATTATCAGCTGCACCTGCCTTTGCAGTGATGGGTAAGCCTCAGTTTGGTCTGCATGTTCCCATGGAAAAATTGTAGGTGAAACTGAAGGGTAGGAATTAGCACAAAGCAGTAACAGTATCAATACTTTAGCAGTAGTAGAGTGCAAAGAATAGTAGTGGTAGTATTATTAGCTTTTGGTTTTGAACACTTCCCAAAGGCAAGTACACAGAGATACAAGAAATAAGGCCTCCAAGTGCATCTTTGAATAGATTCAGCAGTGAGAAACACCCATAAAACAATGAGACGTGGAGTCAAAACAATCCTTCATGCCTCAAGTCATGATGCTTCTGCCTGTTACCTTTAAAACGAGTGCTTGGTAGCTGTATTTCATCTTTAGATTTAATGGAATTTTTTTTCAAGGACTTTTAAAAAGGGTTTGTAATTGAAGAGAACCTAACAGCTAAAAACTTCATTAGTCTCAATTTAATTGGAATATTATATGAGCACTATATTGTTACATGTAGTGTCTGGTAAGGTATTGTAGGTTAAACTTTGTCCTGCTGACTTTGCTTTCAAACTGAGTCCCACAACTCCACTATTCAAGGGTCAGAGTTTATTTGATCTAGATACAGCATTCTTAAGCTTAGTGAAAAAAAAAATCTAAGCAGGCTTTTTTTTTTTCTTAGAAGCCGATAAGAGAAGAAGAGAATCAGCAGCAACTGCTTCAATCCAAGCCTTGGCCTTAATGCAAATTCCATTCTAGATAGCGTTACATGGGAAGCTTCTAGGGAAACAAGCATTTGTTCAAGTTCTTTCAATGCATGTCCATGTAGATATAAACAGGGTATCTAATTAGAGAAGGTATACATATGCATGTACAGTTTGGGGGGAAAACAGTATAGCTCATCAAAATCACCTTATTCTGCAAGGTGAGCTTTTGCATACCTGATAGCTAATTAAGAATTAAGAATTTGTAAATGTACCACAGTATATTTACATACTGCCAGTTCTTAGAATTCAACACTGTTTGCCTAGGTATTTTGAAGAAAATTATTTGTACCTGCAGCCTCACCTGTAAGCATTCTTTAAGAAAGCATTAGATTCTGTGTAATGTGAGAGGGAAATGGATCTTTCAGACAGGCAGACTCCAATATACTCCATAGCAATATTAAAGGAAAATGAGAGTACCACTCAAATCAAAACTTTCTTATTTGTCAAAAATGAATTTTCTGTATCTGTGTTCTCAGAAGAAGGACTGGCAAGAAAAAGGAATGATGGAGTTAAAAGTAAGATAGTTGTGATCAAACTGAAACATTATCATGAATAGCAAATTATTCTCCCTGTCATTACATGTTACCAACAGGGAGTGTTGACTTGCCTTCCATGAAGTCTTACAGGTTGTACTGATAGAATGATCTGTACAAATGGTCTGTAACAGAGGCCCAAAGAAAGCATAGGAAACGGGTGATTTGTCATGAGTGTTTTTGCTAGAACGATTTCTCTCCTCCAGCAGCTTGTATTTCAGAGACGGTGTCTGTAATTTAGGTTGAGCTTTTTGTCGTGTTATTACCTGGTACCATTTTAGGGCTCTGTAAATTCACAGTATCAACAAAAAGGAATTCTACGTTTTACTACTTTACCTAATTGTGTGACTTTTAGCTGACTCAGTTGTTTTGAGCCTGCCTCCTCTTAATTTTAATTGATGACCTCTACCTCTTATACTAGAAGAGACAGTGAACAATCTTTCCCTATTAACTCTTTCTAAGCCACCCTCTACTTTCCAGGTTAAGGAATTCTAGCAATATTCAATGGTTCATTGTATGAATCTTTTCTCATGGCTCATTCTTACTGCCCTTCTCAGCGCCTTTTCTAGTTCTAGTCTATTCCCTGTAAGGTAGAGAAACCAGAACTGGTTTCGGTATTTAAGCTCCAAGTTCATAATAAATTTATAAAGATTTTATCCAGAAAGCCCTGGTAAGCTTAGACATCAGTGAAAGTTATGTATGAAGGCCAAGAAAAAAGCTTCCATTTTCTTCTGCTGAGCAATGGAAGGGTGCCATAACCTTGAGGGTTTTTTTCAATCCTGGTGCTTTAGAAGCTCTTTTTAAAATTTAAGTATGATGTGATAAATTGTATTGATCTGAACTTGCTTATATTTAGAATATTTTTATATTCTTTCTTTTTTTTTTACAAGGGCAGGAGAGAAACAATGAAGATAAAAAACACCATCAGTTTAAATTTGGCTAGGTAGGTGTGGTATTTCCTAGATACTCATTAGAAGTGACTGAAAATATCTTCATCGTTTCCAGTTACTCACTGATAACTAAGTAATACATACCTTTTCTTTTAACCTGACAGTTATAAAGGTTAATTCTCTCCACATTGAGAGAATGGGAACACTAAGCACAGAAATGAGGTGATTGCCCTAACATACAATCAGAAAAAATGCATATTCTGAGCTGTATTCATTCACCTCAGAATGTACAGAATCTGTATGTTTTCTACCTCCTGTATTCTCTCAGACTAAATTCTTGCCTGAACTAGTAATTGACAGGATCACATGAAATACTAGAAATGTAGAACCCTAGTTACTATTAATTCTTCATCTTCTTGTAAGATTCAAAATGTCTGTTGATCTATCACCAGCAGAAATCTCTTTTTTTTAGAATGATTTTATAAGCACAAGAAGAGGCTGCATAAGGGACAATGATGCTGCAATATCTTTTATTCTCTCACCAGAGAAATGTATTAAACATAAGAATGCCAAAAAAAATAATAAGAAGAAATGCTTAAGGAGTTGTTGTAGTGTGTGTGTTGACATTAAGCTTTGTGTTCAGTACAGCCATAAATGGTCAGACTATTAGATGATCACTGGTTTTCTCATGAACTGTAAAGAAAGCTGGATCACATCAAGAAAATCTCTGTTAAAAAAGGTGTTGAATTTGTCTTGTGATACCTTTCAGTTTAAGATCCTCACCTTCTTAGCATGCATCATCTCTGGATTTATCACAATTTGTTGAAATCAGTCTTTAATATGTTCTTAGCACTTTTTCATAAAAAGTGCTGTTCAAGCTCTTTCTTTTTAGAATTGCTTACACTCCTCACAAGTGATCCCTGTGACAGACACACATGTTCATATACAAGTCATAGTTCTGTATCGCATCATAGCAACTGTAAATATGGCTAGCACGGGTTTTTACACCAAACCTGTACTGCAAAGATAAGTGATATCCAAAATTCCTGCAAGGCAACCTTCTAAACCTTTATGTACCCTAGCTTCATCAAACTGACCATTGATCTTACTTTTCTTGTAATTGTCACAGATATAAAAAGCTATTCCTGGAACCATTATGCTGTTCATTAACTCAGTTCACTAGGGCATAAATAATAATCATGACTGAGTACAGTTGTGTTGTATTGATTCCTTTCTTCTGCTTGGTCTTGGTACTTGAGTACCAAGGTTCAGGTACCTTTCCCTATCTCATGAGGTATATCAAGTAGGCTGTTTTGGAAAATATGTACTAAGTAAACTTGTTACAAAAGCAAATTTAGACAACAAATATAGTTCTTTAATGTTTAAAATTGATCCCTACAACAAAGCAAGGTACTGCTCAAGTAAAGTCGAGCAACATATTAAATATATGGGGATATATTCAAAAGTTCAGTTGTGGTAGGGTCACTAAACAGAAATAAAAGCTAGTAAGCTCATGAAAAGACACTAGCTAATGTTTACACTGCAGACAAGATTCAATCGCCTCTAAATTTTGTAGGAAATACTCTAAAAAACTATGACCTCTTTCTTGATCCTTGAAAGGTTTAGCTGAAGTACTCAATTTATTAAAGAAAATGTGCAACTTACTTGCTTAGGCAATATACCTGTGCTAATTCTTTCCACAAATGGATGCAACTTAGGAAGGACTGGTAAAACCAGCTTTTCTTTGCTTTAGACTAAAACTTGCAGTGCTTCACATTTGAGAGCATCCTCTACAAACCAAGTTCACCTAACACATGAGCATATATAAAGTTGAACCTTTTCCCAGTCTTATATAATTTATAAATCATTTAGTGTTTTCACTGTTGTTCTTTTTTTCTTCTCTCTTTTTCTGCATAGAATATTCTGTAGTCAAGATATGGCCCTCAGCCAAAGAGAAAATGTTAAAATAGATTCTATCAGTTGAAATAAATACACCTCTCCAGTTTGTGGTTCTTAAAATATATTTATATCACCTTCCATATTTCAAGAGTAGAAATGTCATGCTGGAGTTTATTTCTCTTTCTTTAGAAAAATCAGTGTTCATTTTAACTCCTCTTTTACCAGACGTTAAACACTGTAAACAAAATGCTCAACTGACTCAAATCAGCAGTAATAGAATGTGATTAGCAGGAGCTGTTGTAATTGAAGTGTTGTACACAAAGATTTCTTGGAGTTGCAAAGACAGTCTTGTTTTGTAGATGAGAAGTTTCGTTTACGGCATTTTCATTAAAGTGAAAGTACACTGTTGATAAAGATAGAGTAGATGTTTTTCTAAGAATTAGGTGTTGGCTGTATTAATGTTTACAGAAATTTTGCTCACAACATTTTCTAGGGCTTTCACTAAGACTAATAGTTCCAATTGGTCTGGTGTATCAAAAAACAGTCTCTAAGAGTTGGACTTAATTTCTGTAACTCTTTTTAACCTTAAAAAAAATTAATAAAATAAATGTTTTTAAAACCACCTTGTTTTTGTTTCCCCGGCTTTCTGAAAGGGAACTAACTTTTTTTAGATTCCTGACAGCACTGGAGTTAATTTTCTTACTGAATCACAGCTGAGAAGTACCAGAATAGCAACAGGCCATCTTGCTGACCCACCAAATCCCTCATCTACAAGGTTCACAAGACTCATTTATGTATCAGTACCACTGTCACCTCTGAAATACATATAAGCTCAAAGGCAGGTTCTTTGCAAACTGAATGTATCAAGTGATGTCTTACCTGAACTACATGATCCATCTAGCAAGCATATTTTACTTCATTGTTCATAAGATTTTTTTAACATTGGAAATATAGCAGGGATACAAGCTGCAGCTTTTGTTGTGCAAATAATTCATATTTATTGAAGACACTGTGCTATACATATGTTTCCCAAACATTATTATAAAAATACTAATGAAAAGCATGCTGCCTATATTAAAATACTATGAAGAGCAAAATTTTCTGAATGTTACCTATTACATACAAATACTATAACAAGTAGTTTAGTAGTAGCTATGAATCCTGGTAATACCAATGCCAGGTAAGTTCAATTTACTGTATACAGTCTTTGCAGGGATTATGTTATATTTTGAACATATCTTTCAAAGTTTTTTGTTGCTTCAGGATATAGCAGACCTTAACATGTACATTTAGGGGGATCTTTGTCAATTCTAAGAGGATAAGTGTTGAATAAAATTTCATGTTTTGTATTAGCTGCAGTGTATTCACTTCAGTTGTTTTGTTGGCTCAAAACAGAGAACACCTCTGAAAACAAAATGAAAGTTCACATGTAGGTCAGATACACTAAGGAATCCTGATAGACTACATAGTAGCCTACAGTTGGAATGCAGACACAAAACACATGGATCTATTGGACCATTCAGAAAGTCTGTTGTTTTGGGTTTTATTTATTGTAAAAAGCACACCCTCCTTTGAAGGAAATTTTCATAACTAATGAATTTCTAGAGTCCTGCTGTTGTGGGGGGTTTTTATAGTGTTACAGGTTTTGTTCATGCCACACTTCTAACCTGCCCTTGCTTCAGCTCTGAGGATTGCACTGGTCACATTGGTGGCCATGTATGAATTGGCCTGATGTTGGTGATTAGTCCTGGCACCCTGAAACATTAGGTATATCAAGAAGGGATCATAAACCTGAGGTTGAACACGAGTTATGGGGTAGTATAGAGAAAACTTGCACTGCTGCTATAGCAATAGTCACCTTTGCGTGACACTTAGAAGCATTTACACAACTTCAAAATGTAAAATGCAATTAGACAATAGTTCCTTCATCCCCTCACTCTAAAAAATGTTTCTTTTTAACCCATCTTCTCTGTCACCTAGTTATGGTCTTTGATCAGGCAGCATGCCTAATGACGAACTTCTAAAACTATGTGGAGTTGCCTTGTCTCTCAAAAATCCTGACAAACAAGGCTCCTTCATTTCCTGTTTCAGTATCACACAGATAATTACAGCCAAAACAAAGATTAATTAATTCATTTGCTCCTTCTACACGAATAAATGTATGCTACCTACTAAACATTAATGAAACCATGTCAGTGAAGCTCTAAGAAATTTGTGGCACTATGCGACAGAAAATCCTAAAATATTTGGAAAGATTTTGTAAAAAGGCTAAAAAGTTACAAAGTAATAAACTTATGCTTTGAAAAACAAGTGCCTTCCTTTGTTGCAGCAGCCCAAATTTGTCTGCTGCATCCATGAAAGCTGTTCATTCAGTGAAGGTCAAAGGTTTTGTTGTTGGTGAACCAGCTGATGATCTGTAAGCCCGTTGGGCTGTACTGCTGAGCATAACAAACTGCTGTGCATTGCTGACGTGCGTCACAGGACCCTGGGGTTTTGCACGGGGATTAGTCAGGCTGTATTTGGAAACGCCCTCAACTGCACCCTGTGCTGCTATATTAGTGTGTCTCAAGCAAGAGGAATTTTCTTTTGCTTCTGCAGCTGCTCCTGCAAAACCCTCTGGTAAGTGTGCACAGCTTCTGTCAGCAGTATCCACTCTGTCTTCTTGCCTGCGTTTTTAAGACAACGTTATGAGCTGAGGGCTTATTTACAGTTGTTAATTGTGTATGTGGAAAAAAAACCTTTAAAAATTTAATTTTTAAATTAAAAATTTGATAGCACAGAATGAGCAACAGCATCAGAGGAATAAGTGTACTTAGTGGTTTTCATTGAATAGGTTAATTCAACTTAAATGTTCCTCTACTTTTAGGTATATATCAGACTATTCTGAAGTGTTGGTATTTTCACAGTGATGTCGCCATGTCCCATGCATTTTGGCTTTTATTTTATACAGCAGGAATAGAAAGATCACATAATATAGCAGACCAATTCTTAAAAGGATTTGGTTGGTTTTTGTTGGCAGCCTGCATGCAAGCCCTGCATCTCTGGACTCTGCTTACCACCTATGCTGTTGCAGTAGGACAAAATCAAGGACAGAAGAATCAGGAGTGCCCTAAGCTCAACGCACAGGTACTCTCCTTTAAAAACACAAGAGGAAACGCTGTTGTCATGTTTTCTGTGAAAGCGCTCTCTCCAGATTTTTATAAGGGTTTTTTTCCAAATTAAGTATCAGAATCCAGCACGTAAGGTATAAAAATATGTAAATAAATAAATAAAGTAAACCAGGAAAAATTATTTTTAGTATGCATTCTATTCCATGTCTTAAAATAGCTTAGGCTGTGAACCCATTTTCAGTTATTTCATATAACCTGTGCTGGGTATCTAGTTTTACGGCATGTTATCAAGCTACTGTGAAGATACTTAGTGTTCTGTTGTTTCATTCCCATAATAACTGCTTTTTAGCTATGTACTCCTAAGGCTATTTCTTGGCAGAACTACTAAAATAGTAATTTGGTAATTACTAGTTACTAAGGATTTCTTACCATATTTGAGCTTGCATCATCTGAATATAGAATGTATTATGCTTTGGGGAGTAATAAATTAGTGAGTCTCTGTCCTGAGCTCAGATTGTGCTAGCAGAGTGCCCAATAACTAGTGAAGATCTCCTGACAACCTGCTCATAATGGAGTGACTGATGGGGTTACACTCATGTCCAGTTCCTTTTGATGTTCCTGTCTATAACATAAGCCTAACTAACTTGGAATATTATATATAACTAACAGCTGGGGCAGCTAAGAGAAACCTCTGTTGTCCTCATGGACCAGAATTCAAATTGTCTGAATTATAGGCAGTCTTGCTTTGTACATATATGAGCATAAACATATGGAGGAAAAGATCCCCACAGTGTCATTCTGGGGATTTCGTTAAGGTTCCCTTGCTACTTGGAACTCAAATGTTGCAAGTAGCAGAAGTTACATGGAGAAGCTTGAAGTTTTTTGTAAGGTTTGTTTTCTAGAGCAAGTAATGTTCCATAATAATAGAAAAGAAAAAGTGGAAAATAACATGTAAATTAAGGAATGTGCCCCATTTCTTTATATTTTCACCAAACTGTTACTTCCTTCCACCAAGAACAGCAAAACCAGTTTTCTGGAGCTTCTGGGTATCAAATTTTGCAGCTATCACTGCTGCCATGCCCTGCCTTTTTTGGTACATGTCCATAAGTGAATACATGTGATAGCTAGTCTAAGACCTTGAAATTCGGCATCTGCAGTTCCCAAAATAAATGTCATTTAGTCTTGGTTATACTCTCTTACCTGGAAGCTGTCACCATGGATTAGAATAAAATTTACAAATAATTTGCCCCTATCCAAATTTATCATTTTGATTTCCATTTGCCTTGCTCAGAAATAACATGGATAGTTCTCTCTCCCTGCCAGCCCACCTATCTTGTGCTTTCTCTCTTATCAAAAGATAACAGGTTTGAAACCTAGTGTAGTCTAAGGCAGGTTTACTAACAAAATAGGAAAATAGAAATCGTGTTATACTTGAAGTTCACATACTGTCAATAGCATTATAGCTAGATCTTTATTTAGATCTCATTTGTTGCCCTATCCCTTTTATGACATTGTGGTAATCTGAAATTTTTTGGGATATTTTTAATACATTTACAAGTGTGAGAACAGTTCTTACTGTGATTCAGAATTACTAACATCTAACCAAGTACTCTGTCAATCATTGACTTTTATAGAGAAGTTCCCTTAAAATTTTGTCCACCCATAAACCAGGATGTTTTCTTAGCAATGATTTGGTTTTGGGGAGGCTTCCATACTAGATGAGTCTTTATAAAATAAGAAAACTTGATGCTTGCCAAGTAGTGTAGGCTTACAGGGTATCAGTGTAAAAATATTCTGCACCAGTTTATGTCCTTCGTCAAACCATTACTTAGCAGACTTATGATGACAACCTCCTACAGTTTGGGTTATTAGTAGTAATATTTCAGGCTCTGAGTTTAGAGTTGATTGTGAAATGAGCCATATCTCTATGTAGTTAAGATAGCAAGTAATTCATCAACTCATCCTTCCCTACTTAAAATTACTGACAGTGAAAACAAAAGATCACTCAGTTGTCCTTTTTATGGAGGTTTTTTTTTTTACTTTTTTAATTTTTGTGTTAATCATTGGGACTTGTTTTACTGTGTAGGGGGAGGAAAGTAACTGCTCTACCTCCCACACTCAGTAGATTGAAAAATTCAGTATAATCCTAGCTCCAGAACATGACATTACTTCTTGTGGACACAATCAATTTCCTGGGATACCTAACTGGAAATGTCTACAATGGCAGCTGTAAATTCACTAAAATGAATGACAGGTTTTATCACTAGCTCCTGTTTTATAATCAAATTGACACAGCATGCACTTAAATACACGCTGCCTCACATACTAAGAAGACAATTTATGTATTAAGCAGCACCTGGATACATAAAAGCAGTTCTGTTTGCACTTCTATTATCCAGTGGTATATAAGAAACTCCATTTCAAAATTAGAATTCACTACGGTCCTTATGGCAAATACTTCTCTTTATTTAACCCAGCTACACAGATGCATGTCTTATGTACTAAATAGATTTGTAATCTTCAGAACTATCCTTGTTGTAAATGACCCATTCTGTGGTTTGTAGGACTGGGGGATTTCCAAACCTGCGTGAATCCATTACTGTTCATTCCTCAAGGTATGACCATAACATTCTTAGTTACAAAATAATTTCCTACATTCTTATTTCAGGTACCTGCTATCACAAACAAGCAGATAATTTTTTTCCTCTTCATAACTTTAACTAAGCTCAGCCTTTAAAATAATCTTTTTCAGTCTTCTTCTTCCTTCTCTCAAAGGCTCCTTAAAAATGTCAGAGACTGGAAACTAAAATGTATTTGTGGCCAGTGTATATGGCAACCACAAATTACCTTTGGGAGTTGTCATACATAAGTTTTAAGACATACCAGCCTCTGAGCTATTTAATAGCATATAGATACTCTTGGTAAGAAAGGAAAACTCTTCTCACACTTTTATAATATGACAGAATAAATAGGGGCACTTATGTGATTTAGCATGATGTACTTTCAGATGTCACAATGAATTATGAGTTCCTTTTCCTGTGCTTATACAGTTTTAGTTCTGTATGTAGAAGCTCCTGGATCTGAAAGGCTTTCTTGACTTGGTTAAGTGCTGCGGAGATGTTTGGTTGGCTGTTTCTCTATCTGTGCTCATCCCAGTCAACTGGTGCATCAGAATTTTGGGGGGTTTATGTGCACACTGAGTTGGCTGCTAGAATTTTCTTAAACAGTAAACAGAAACATCAATTTTATCAAATTGACTGAACTTTTGACCCTTTGCTCTTTCATCTGTCTTATCAGTTCTTTCCAACTAGAATCTTTTTTTCTCTTTCAACTGTGCAGAATGGCAAATATGCAACAATGAAACAACAGCTAAACTGGGCAGAAGTGTAAAACATTGGAGGAGACAGTTTCCCAGAAAATTGGTGGCTGTAGTTTCAGTTTCATTTACACATTCCTTAGACAGTTTCATTTACTTTTACTATAATAATGATAAAGACTAAATAAAAGAATTACTACTTAATGTTCAGTTGCAAATATTAATACAAGGAACTAGTGATGGGAAAAGTGGCTATTTTGTCTAACTGTATTTGTCTGAGGCTTTATCAGATACCACTTCTGTAATAACTTGTTTTTTCCTCTGAAAGTGCCTGTGAGATGGAAAATGTCTGGGTTATACTTGCTGCAGAAGACTTTACCCCACCCCTAAATTAAAATACTCTTCAACCAATTCATGTGCAAAAATGAAAAGTGTGTTAGAAATGAATTAATCTTAAAAACCGATCTTGAGTAGGAGTTTTCAACATCAAAGCAGGAAGCTTTCGTCATACTTAAAATCTTAAGCAATGTCTTGTTTAACATGATCTACTAAAGTGTTTACCAAGATCTATTCCTCAGGTTCTTTCAGAAACTTATGAAAGGGCTCAGTCTGAAATGAAACAGTACCAAACAATCCAATTTTCCTCATCCAGTCCCTTCCTCTGATCTCTCCATCCACCTCAACATTTGTTTAAATTAGTTACATTAGGAAATCTGTTGCTTAGTATCTAAGTAAAGCAAATAATGCTTGAACTACTTCTTAGAAAATCATGCACTTAGATTTCACTGTTTAATTTTTGCATTCCAAATTTAAAAATACTTACATAATTTGCTGAAAGTTAAAGGAATTAGATTAGTCAATTTACAGTAAAAAAATTACCAAACCCAGTTGAAGTGCTTTGGTAAATGTCCAAAGTCAAAGTGCTTTGTGTTTTATTATAAAGAATATTGTATATGCAGAAAAAAGTGGAAAGCTTACTTTTGTTTACCAGCATCATATAACACACAAAAGAAATATCATAAAGCATCTTTAAAGAGTTACAGATTATTAACATTTTGTTTTGTGAAACTAGATGTGCTGCTAATTGTGAATAAAGAAATGTTTTGTAAAGGTATATCTCAAAAGATTAGTGAATTCTTTAATGGATATTTTTCAGGAATTCTATTTCTTGTCAACACTCAATAGTTTTCTCAATGACTCCCAGCCTGGAAAGCAGCTGAGAGCTGCAAGTCAATCCTAATGTACTTTCTGTGACTTTGCTGTGCTAAAAGAAGTAGTAGCAAGGCACTGCAACAACACAAGGAAATCAGGGATATTGGTTTAGGAGATACCGCTTTTACAGAGAAAATCTTTGCCAAAGGATTGGAAAGGAAAACCTTAATTCTTCTAATCCAAGTGAAATTAATTCAGTTTCTTTACGAGATCTATAAAGGAAAGAAGTAATGAATACCCTGTTAAGGACAGAATTTTTGACAAGATACTGTGGTACAGGTGAAACTTCTGAATGTTTAACTCGTGATTAGGGTTCTAGAAGGATTTCTGTTTTCAGCAGGTCTTTGAGGATATCAGCCAGAAAGTAGCAGCAAGCAACAGTGGGGATTTAGCATTATTTGTTAGACTGAAAGGTAGGAGCACTGACATGGAAGAAAATACACACTCCAAAAAGATTAAATGTAAAATTTAACACTTTGCACAAATACATGTTTCTTTCTAGGAGTCATTTTGAAGAATATTTGGTCATTACCACCTGAATTTGAATCATTCTCACCATATTACTGCTAACACAGGGCATGTATTTTAATGCACATGCAAAGATGCTACCTGAAGACACGGGCCAAAGTGGCCCTTCAGCTGAGGCCCTGTCAGAGCACAACAGAAAGGTTTTACCCATAATCATGGATGCTGTGTTGGAAAAACAATATGGTTCAAAAAGAAGATTGAAGAACGCTGGGAGTTTTACATTCAGGCAGAAGGGAAAAATTTATCCAGTGAGCGTCTGAGAAAAAGAACACTTTTCTTTAAGTTGAATGACTTAAAATTACAGAAAGGAAGATAAAGACATATAAGCAAACTTTTCTAAACATAAAGGTAGTTGAGGAAAATGAGGAATATGTGAGTGGGGGTTTTGAAGAATGAGTTAGGTGAGCCTCTGCTCATCTGATAAGGATGTAGCTGCAATGTTTTGCTCCCACCTGAGAACAGAGTGGACTACAGCTGATATTTCAATGTATGTCCGGCTCCTTCTTAGGTCTGGCACACTAGTGTCTTTCCCGTACAAAAACACACATTTGCAGTACTTTAAAATGCCACCTTTTTCTTATGTGATAAGCAAATTCCAATTTGACTTCAAGTTGGCTGTTATTAATGAAGAAAAGACTTACTAGCATCAAGAGGTGGAAGAAAGAGTCCTGCATGACTTACTGACAATTGGTGATACAAGAACTCTGGGTCCAGAAATGTCCTGAGAGAGAAGCTCCCCCTCACCTCTTTTTTTTTTTTTTTTTAATTAGCTCATTGCAGCAAAGATTACATGCTGTAAGAAAAGGAAGGTTGAAGGATCAGAATGTTAAAAATGTAATTCCTAACACTTTATCATCTCTAAAGTTTTATAAACAGAAAATAAATCTTACTACTCATAAATGCCCATTTAGACAGATTGCAAATGTCCGATGCCTTTTTTATATAATGGGTCCATACATGCTTATAAAGGAAATAGATACATGCTACTTTGGGAAATTCCTGTAAATAAATAGTTCTTTTACTATTCTGCAAGTTTGAAGATAAACTCTTAGAATAAACAAAGGCTTGAGGAATTGTTTGGGGAAGAATGGGATTTTGTGGGGTTTTTTCTTGTTTTATACCAAATTCAGCATTTATCATAACATTCAAGAAATATACTTTATCCAAAAAGAGTATAGTGTGATATCATGTGCTATTTCAAAAGCGTGCAGTGAAATAGGTAATGGTAGCAATTGATGGACTGGCTAGGGAGGAGGGATTACTGCACAGCCTTGTTATGTTGAAGTACATTCAGCTTCTCAAGGAAACAATGGACGTCTATCTCTACTGATACTTTAAGGGCGTATTTATTGCAAAGAGAGTTAGTTTTAAGATTTACCATCTCCTAGTGACATATCTGAACCACAAAATGATCCCATATGTCCTATTCCTACATATCTCCCTATATTTCTACACATATAATGACCTTTTCTGTGATTGTCAACTTACTGAATAAAGTGGTATTAGGAAAGGAAATGAAAACAGATGTTGTAAACAAACAGAACAGTATGCGGTCATTAATTAATACATCCAGAGAATTTTCTATTTTTTCTTACTCTTGTCTTTCTGTCTGACCATGTCTTGATGTCACATGAAGCTGTTGGTAGATTTAGAGCTTCTAATCTGATGGATAGCAGCTATTGCCTAGTAAGTTTTCCTCTGCAAGTGTATTTATGTCTTTGTTCTTACTCTTCATAGATGCCAGAATTTCAGAAGAAGACTGTCCATATTAAGGACCCAGCAAGAGTAGAAGAGATTATTTGTGGCCTCATCAAAGGTGGAGCTGCCAAACTTCAGGTAAAGGTGTAACCAGTTTGGAATAAAAGCAACTGTGGGATTGTTACACTATGCCAAAAAAATTAAGCATATGAATATATATGTGATAGAATTCAACCTTCAAGAAATCTCCAAAACTTAGACATGTTAACTCTTTCAATAGTCCTTGTTGATTCAACTCTAACTCAGCCAGACACTAGTTAAGTAAATGACATAAGCATAGAAGTTTAGTAATTTCAGGAAATATTCTCACCAAAGGAATGAGAAAAACAGTTTTGTTAGAAAAAACGTTGCTCTGCTGGGATATGCTAGCTTCCATGACAATGGCTCAATAGAATAGGGAGGCTTCTGTGCCACACATGCTACTCAGCTGCAGCTATTGTTGATCGTTCAGAATTTCTAGCCATTCTTTATTTTGTTCCTCCATGTTGTAAGACAGTTTTGCTTTTTCTTTCCTTAAATAGATTATTACAGATTTTGATATGACATTAAGTAGATTTTCCTACAATGGAAAAAGATGTCCAACTTGTCATAGTGAGTACTTTTTTTTTTTTTAATACAGATTGATTTGTTTGTTCCTTTTAGTTTTTCCTATATTTTAATTTTCTATTCAATTTATTTCCTAATGAGATTTTATATTGACTTGTTACCTAATCTGTACATTCTACTGACAAAGTATTCTAGTGACTGTGTTTTTATGTGTATATATATATATTTTAATCAAAATCTGTGCGAATTAAGTCAGATAAGTTGTCATTTGCAATTAAAGCATTAAGTTTTGAACTCTCAGATGTTAGTGGCTAAATATGGTATGGCTGACTTGTTTTTTAAGAGCCCATCATAATCCTGACACCTGCGAGAACCAGATAGTAAACTCCTTAGAATTCTTGGCAATTTTATCCTTATGCTGTAGTCTTTTGGAACAAACAAGAAGTGGGAACTCTAAAACATATAGGATGCCTCAGGATGATTTCAGAAACAATTAAATCTCAAGAAACAGATTCAAAAGCTTGTAACTGACCTTGTAATTCAGAGATTAAGGGAAGAGCATCTTTACACTTATGAAGAAAAATGTGCTTGTTGCTGGTAAGAAAAGTTCTGAGGAAGCATATTGGTATGTCACCAGACATTGTTATCTGTGCCATTTACAGTGTTGTAGAGCAAAGTAAAGAAATGTGCCATCTTGTTTAACTCCCTTTTTTTCACCCCTTTCCCAGACATCATTGATAACTCCAAGATCATCACAGATGAATGTCGGAAAAAGGTAAACAAAAAATCTACAAGCATTTGGTTTGTTGTACAGACATATGTCATTTTTCCCTGATGAGAACATTATTTTGATTGCTTAGACCAAATACCAATGTATTTCATGAAACACATTAAACATCTGATGGGTTTTTTCCCCTCCAGTTATTGCAGCTGAAAGAAACCTATTATGCCATTGAAATTGATCCAGCTCTCACCATTGAAGAGAAATACCCATATATGGTAGAATGGTAAGAGACACCACCTATATTCAGATTGTATTAAGATTAGATTTAGTAAGTTTTTAAAAGCAAATTAATGGCAGTACTTAACTTTTAGCTATCACATTAACTGAATTAATCTCTTAAAAGTTTTGTACAACTGGTTTTGTTTTGCTCTTAAGCTGAGTAAACAAGAATTAACCATGGATGCTTTTCATCATGAAATTTAATGAAAGGTGAAACTTAGTAAGCAACATTCAATCCATTTTTCATTTATGTTCTAGGTACCATAAATCTCATGCACTACTCATTGAACAAGGCTTACAGAAGGACAAGTTTGCAGAAATTGTAAGGGAATCTGATGTTATGCTGAAGTAAGTTCCATTTGATTTGAATTATATCAATCTGTTTCAGAGCATTTTCTGTAGATTCTTCCTGACTGTTGAGGGGAGGAGAAAAAAAGAAAAGGGAAATTAAAAAACCCCACAGATGTTCCTGAGAATGTGACACCTTATCCTTGGACTACACTGAGCCCTCCATTCTCCACTTAATTGGTGTGTTGTATCTAAATGCAGACAGTAATTTCACTCTATAAAGCAGAGGCCTGGATTTGTTTTTAGTCCCTTCTCTACAAGCTTAATTTCTGTGGACTTTCACCCTCTTTAAGTTGCAGTGATGATTTTTTTTTTTAAGAGCAATGTAAAGTTTAACTTAATTTCTTTGAGAAGGACTTGAGGAATATGTTTCATATGTTGTATTAAATACTGTTTTTCCTCTGTGGCTGAAAGCAAGTTTAAAAGACAGAAAAATCCTTGTTCAAAATATGCTGTGGCTTCCATCTCTTTGAAAGCCCTCTAAAACCGTCTGTAAATTTTGGAATACTGAAACAGAATGTTAGAACTTAAATTGTGGAAGTATTTGTTTATAACACTGACTGAATCTTTGTTTTTTGTACAACAGACAAGCACCCAGTCTCTCCCTGTCTGAAAACCTATGTCCATGTTGATTGAATCTTCATCCACAAGCTAAAATTCTTTCCAGAATTTTCACAATACTTTTTTACAATGTAAAATTCTACCAATCTATGTCTGTATGAAGAAAGCATATAGAGAAAATATTATTTGTTCCTAGAATACTATACATAGGGAACTGAATACTAAAAAGCTTTCAGGAGAGAGCAACAATAAATGTTTTCAAGATTTAAAAACAAAATTTGTTTTATAGTAATGACCCTATAGAAAGTCACATATTTAAGCGAGGAAGATTGAAAGGAGATGTACAGCCTGATAGTAGCTAGAGTGAGTTCTGCTAGCTGCTTGCTTGTTCTGGAGTACTTAGAGAGAGGGAAGTGTTTTTAAATCTTTAAAACATGATTAGATGTTTTGGGGGGGAAAAATTATACAGACCAAGACTAAACAGCTGGATGCAACAGTTTCTTGCAAACATGCTTTGTGTTAGGTTGATGGTTCTAGCTGACCTGAAAAGGCGAAGTAAAAGAAATGAAGTACTCAGGAAATATTAATTCTTTTCCAAAGATGATGTGATTGTCTCCTAAAAACTCAGACTTTTCTTGGCTTTCTTTATTTGAGATTTGATTTGTATTTGCATTCTGTGTTGCAGAGAAGGCTATGAGAACTTCTTTGATAAGCTCAGTGAACATAATATTCCTGTGTTCATATTTTCTGCTGGGATTGGCGACATCCTTGAGGAAGTAATACACCAGGCTGGGGTCTACCATTCTAATGTCAAAGTGGTTTCCAATTTCATGGATTTTGATGAAAATGTAAGTATGAGATAACACATTCTTATCAAACATGTTTGATAAATACCACACTGTTTGTGGTATTTAGTAGCTTCTTATACACACTACAAGATAGATTAATATAGATATGTATAGATACATACACTCCTCCAAGCAGGGAGAATCATTGTCTGCCTGCTCTTAACTGTGCTGTCACAGCTGAGACTTTACTCTAATTTATCTTGTTCATCATCACAGATTATGTATTTCAGTCTTGGCTCAACAGTAACATCACCTCTTTCATTCTAGATTCTGCCCTGCCTGAATGGTACCAGAAATAACTTCAGTGTTGCTTTTTTCAATAGGGAATATTAAAAGGATTTAAAGGAGAATTGATTCATGTTTACAACAAACATGATGGTGCCTTGAAAAACACAGAGTACTTCAAACAGCTAAAAGACAACAGCAATATCATACTGCTGGGTGATTCTCAAGGAGACTTGAGTATGGCAGATGGAGTAGCAAATGTTGAGCACATTCTTAAGATTGGCTATCTCAATGATAAAGTAAGTAGCCTTACATAGCCTTGTAAGCTCTGAATGAAACACTGGGAGTTAGAAACAGGTTCATTATAATACGGTTCAGACATCAAACCAAGTGTTTAGCCTATATTTGGGTTGAAATTTCAAACGGTTTTCATGGATTTTTTTTCTGACCCATAAGCTCAGAGCCACAAGTATATATTGCCTTGGGTTTTGTATAGAACTACTTCCAAACAGGTGTCTCCTAGAGAAGTAAAATTCAGAGGCTATAAAAATTAATTCTCTTAAATTCCTGTGGCTTTCAGTACTGAATTGATAATTAAGAAAAATTATAATCTCACAAACAACAAATCCAGGCAATCTCTCCTCTTTTCTTTTTACTTTTTGGGGGTTTTAAGTGACACTTAACTGATTATTTGCTAAGTTATAAGGAACATCCATTTGCATTGAAGAGGGAGAAAACTTTAGTTTTATATTTCTCCCTGCCCTTCCAGAAGTAGTTCTTCTTTCAGTATCTCTCTGTGTGAGATCCTGGAATAAACATGAGGTATTATATTACTTTAGGTCAGGCCACTCCTACTCTGTCCTCCATTTACTTGTAGGAGTGATACATTATTTGCATGGCTTATTCCCAGAGTTTGGTGAAAAGATTGGTCAATATTTTAATGACATAAATGCTTTCAATAATTAATTCTATAACTAAGGGGGTCTTTCTCTTCATCCCTTCTGCAATTAGGTAGATGAGCTCTTGGAAAAATACATGGACTCTTATGATATTGTCTTGGTGAAAGATGAATCCCTGGAAGTTGCCAACTCCATTCTACAGAAAATCCTGTAAATTGCAGTCTCAAGTCACTCCATTTCTTCCAGGAGGCAACTGGACAGAAGAGCACACATGTGCTATCTTAGATGTGTTTATTACTCATTTACAGAACTGTTTGATTTAATTTAAAACTTTTATCTTCATTTTGGTATTATGGAATATATATGGTATCGTCAACTACAAGTTCCTTTTACTGCTGTTACGATGTTCTTTATTGTCTCACACTCCTGTTATAACGAGATCTAAATTGGATTTATAGATGTGATAAACTGCTGCTGATGGGATACTGTGGCTCACTGTCCTTTTTAATCAGGCATTTCAGAGGAGCATTTTAGAAAATGTGGCTATTTTGTAAAATTGAAGGTGTAAATGCTCTGTAAAGAGAGTGTGCATTTGTTGCCTTTTCAAAGACATTTCAGTCTCAGTCTCAGCTGTAATTTGAAGGCTCTTACTCACATGCTACATAGTTTCACTCAAGTTTTTCATACTTTTTTTCAGTAAAAATGCTTTATTCACCCAATTAAAGCAAAGTGTTTCTTCTTCATATTTTTGCACCACTGCAAAACATTCTCTGTCCTTACTGTTTCTTTATCCTCTGTGAAATGGGAAGAATTTTAAGTTAGTGTGTCTGAAGTAAAATTTCTCTTCTTTGTAACAACAGATAGTTTCACAAGCTGATAGTCCACAGCCTGCCTGCAATGAGCAGGGGCATCCTCAACTAGACCAGGCTGCTCAGAGCCCTGTTCAACCTGACCTTGGATGTTTCCAGGGATGGGGCATCTACCACCTCTCTCGGCAACCTGTGCCAGTTTTACCACCCTCAACACAAAAAAAAATTCTTCAGAAAGTATTTCCCCTCTACTGAGCACGACGGCACCTCTCAGCATTTTGTACAGAGTGATACAGCTTAATACAGCCACAATTTCAGAAGCTTGCTCAGATATGTTGCACCATAAGTTAAAGATGATGTTGTGACCCTGCTCCTGTGAGGTCTCAGCTGTACTAAATCTATTCATTAATAAAAGAGAGCAAATCATACAACTGCCCTAATGTGCAATATAATCATTGTTCCCCTTTGCTTTCTTTTATACAGAACAGAAACTGTGCCATCTTCCGTTCCCTGAGGAATTGTAATGAAAATGTGGGAGAGCTTAGATCTGCATTCTCTTCCACCAGAATTAACACACATCTCAAGAAACGGCTTCTTTCCTTACAGTCTATGGTCTGTTATTAAAATTGTGACTTGGTATCACCAGACACATTTTTTGCAAATCAGCAGCTTTACATCTGTTATTACCCCTGCTAGAACTTTTCCAAGAAGGGAAGAGAGAGGATAGTTTCCATACCCCACCTCTGCATCCTCTGCAGTAAAATGAAATTAATCATCCCTGTATTTTGAATGCAGGGCAGAGGCTCAATGCACAATCTGAGGTAGTGTGAGCATCCTTTCACAAATTACACAGCACATGCTATGCCATGAGGGAACTGCTGAGTACAGGGACATTTTAGAAATTCCAGCCTGCATCTGAACAGGCAGAGTGTTTGAGGGATAACGTCCTCCTTGTACAAAACCTACGGTCATGCAGTTCCCTAGGCCTAACACAGGGGCAGCCAGGACCAGAGGTGGGAGCATTTAGGAGAAAACCAGTAGGACAACCAAGGTGAGGATCTTGAGGATAGTGCCTTGGCTGCCTTCCATGCCAGAGGCATGACTCAGGCAGCAGCAGCAAACTGGAAGAGCTAAAAGCACCCTGGCAGTGCCAGGGACAGGAGAAGTTGGAGCAACAGCTGCTGAGAGCCTGTCAGCCAAAGCCAGAAGATGGGGAGAGCTTGAAGGCAGCAGTGACAGCTCCTGAGTCAGCGGTCACAAGAACTGAGTGTGAAGTTTGGCCACAGTCCCTGTGGCCTCTCTCCCTGTCTCCTCCATTTTCCTGGGGCAGGAAGGAGGGCAGGATGGTCATGGCAAAACAGAGAGAGGGTGCAGCCTTCCTACAGCCCCCCTTGTGGCTGCACTGCAGCTTCAGCACTGTGGGCAGGACAAGCAGGGCTATGCTACATGTGAGTCCTCAGGGGCAGTGGCGTGAGCTGCCCCCCCAGTGGCTTGGTCTGCACCACCCAGGCACAGCAAGGGTTTGGGGAATGCTGCAGCATTTCCAGGGGAGCTCAGCAGACACAATTTCTTTAACAGTTTACATTTGGGGTTTTAGGCACTTCGGAACTTACATTAGCTGGGCTAATGTTACAGTTATGGGAGAGGGGGAGGAGGGTTAGTGAATCTTGGGTTTAGAGCTTTTTTAAACATGCAATCATGCTGGCTCTTTTGTCATAGCTGCCAAACAAAAGTCCAAAAGGCAAAGGCCTTCTGAAAAACATCAAGGTGTTTGGATGCACTGCTTACTCAACCAACCTCTAGTTGCAAGAGTCTAATTACCAGGCATTACTCCCAAAGTTTACACTGGGACAAAGTTTTCCATTTGCAGGCAGTTTATCTTTGGAATATAGATAACAGCTTAAATTTAGAGAACGTGAAGTGTAGCTGATAGTCACAGCTTTACAGCACGAGATGTGCCAGCAACACTCTCTGGCATTCTGACTACAAGTGTAATGGATGTCCCTGATTATCCCAGCACTGGTGAAAAGGTGGGGGCAGCAGTTCTGGTCTCTCTGTGTGGTGTTTCTGAGAAGGGAAGAGTGTCCCATGTTTTCATCAAACTTGCCTCAGGGTATACATAAACTCATTGATCCTCTCTCCAGAAGTTTTCCTCAGCCTCACTCAGTCAGTGAGCAAGCTACCATTCCTTCAGCATGATTAAGGTCTTGTTCAACCCACAATTAAAAAAAACCCAAACAAACATATAGAAAAGTACATGCAGAGCAACATAGAAGAGGACTAGGAGGCATCTTTAAAAACAGTTATCAAAACAGATCTCCAACTACATCTTAATCTGAGTTACAGAAATAATTATTCTAGCCTCCCTAGAACCCACCCATATCAGAAGGAAACGAGATGGTTTTCCAACTATATGGACATGTAGAACAGGTACAGGATTTCAGATGAAAGCACTCTTTCAAGAATTATATAAGGAAGATTTTCCAATCTCACCTCCAAGCAGGTGGACAATGAATGTTCAGTCACCAAATGTTCAGTCCACAGTGACAATCACTCAAAGGAAAGGATTATTGCCCTTCCATGAAGCTGCAGGTAAGTTAAAATGTCCTGCACACTTTTATCATTTAATCCTGGTAGTTTCAGCAGCTGTGTTAAGGATCTGCTAGAGCAGTAGACCTTTGCTAGGACTTGAAAGCAATTAAGCCACGTTGCAGTTACTTGATAGAACCCCATTGCTGTACAAGGGGTATCTCCATAACACATAATTTACTCCTTGAAATGCTGTTCATATAACTTTATAGACAAAACAGGTGCTTATGCAATCAACCTGAACCAGGAGGTGAGATTTTAAAAATCTTGTACAGCATTGTGCTGTACAAATTATCATTGTCTGTTAATCGTCTCACATCCCACTGCCAAGCATAACTCTTGCTTATGTAATACTTAAGGGAAAACACAAGATGCATTTTTAAATATCCTCCTCCACTTTATCAAAATCCCATAGTTTTATCACTAGACTGTCGGCTAGAAACTAGAATTTGTATTATCAGTTGCCTCTCCAAAACCATGAACAAAATTAATTGCAAACAAAATTAACTCTACAGCTACAGGTTAAGTCATCCTTCTCCAGCCAGTCTAATTCTTGCACTTGCTATCGAGATTCTCCTTTAAGTTTTAAGAAAGAAATAATGTGAGTATTTCTCAGACAATTTCTAAATAAAATTTCTAACCAGAAACATTTTGCAACCCTAAAAATTTATTTAATTTATTATTTAGTTTGGAAAGAAAGATATGCTTTTCCCAGACCATTTTCCCATAGCCAAAAGAGTGTATCTAAAGTTAAAGGAATAAACAAAATTAAGTGAATTTGTTACTCTTTATTCTTCCTCTACTCACAATATCTGTTCTGTCTGTGGTACATGTCCAAGGTCAAGTATTTGGGACCTTTATTTAGCTGAAAATGAATCCTCCTCTTAGAGGGTGTTGCAGCCAGCTCAAATGTCCTCTCACTGTCAAACAAACACTGATAGTGCTGAACTGAGCTAAAAACTCACACCCTGTACTACCTAAATATGTCATTTTTAAGTTTAAAGGAAAACCCTTTTTTTTTTCACAAAGGAAAACATAATATTCAAGTTCAACAACTGCAAATTCTGATTTAATATAAAGTCTGTTATACTTGGACCAGATGGAGTTACACAGCAGAAAGTATTGCTATCAAATTAGGACACAAGAATCACACAGAAATAAAAATATTCATAAATACCTGGATTTTTCTGGGTACGCATCCACGATCCTTTTCTTTTCCACTGAGCCCCTGACAATTCAGTTACCAATTGCCAACCTTGGCTGCCAGCAACTTCCTTTCCTAACAGCAGTCAGCTGCCAGCTCTGAGAATAGCACCTGCCTCTTTCATTAGAGGAGCAGAAACAGCCTGAGTTCTGCAGAGCCCCTCATTAGCTAAGCCCAGTTACATCTGGTTTTTAATGACCCTTGAGAGTAATCATCTATTTTTATAAAGTTATCTCAGTTAGTGTGGTAAAAAAAAACTTATCTAGATACTAATTCTATAAATAAATAAATAAAACAAATCGACAGATTCTATAGCTAATTCTAAATAGGCAAGTTCTAAATGCCAGGAGATAGTAGATACTAATAGATAAATTCTACTTAGGCAAATTCTAAATACTAACAATAAAATGCTAATAAACAGATGAATTCTAAATAGCTAGTTATTTAATTCTAAATAGCTATTTCTCCTTAAAAAAATTATTTTTTGACATAGAAAATATCTCCTTATATCCATATTCCTCACAGGCCACCCTCTCTAATAGGATGGTGACTTGAAAAGATTTATTTATCCTGAAGCTGGGTTGCAGGAGCTGTGCTGAGCTCTCCCAGTCCACACCAGCACAATTTCACTTCCCAGCCAGCCCCCACTGCCCCCAGGCTCTGGCTTGGTGAATGGGCAAGGCAGACTGCCCTCACTCTTAGGGGCTGCCACACATCCTGAGAAGCAATAGGTGGAGGATTCAACCTAAGTGCAACCCTTTGCTGAGGAAGGTGGCCCCAAAGCCTTCCTTCAAGAGAGAAGCCAATAGCTGCCAAAAGAAAGGAAAAGGACTGGGTCTGTGATAATGATCAGAAATTCTGGTTTTTAAGCAGTTTAGCCTAATACAGTCTAGGCCTAGACAGACCTGCCCTCTGTTGCCTTTGTCTGGGCAATGCCCTGTACAAACACCATTATTTTATAGCAAGTTTTTCCCCATATTCCCTGATTTTCCCCAAAGCTGCATTCCCATTTCCAAAATAGCAACGTGCAGGCTTGAAGGGATGAGGTGAGGGGGCAACAAAAACTTCCTCTTGAAGGAAAAGCATCCTTTAGAAGGACCATGAACTGTGTTTGCCAAGTCCTAAGGGGCAATGGCATGAGAATTTCAGATGTACTTACCCTAGCCAGAGGCACTGGTAAAGTCATCCCTGCTATCCTATCACTGACAACCACTTCCAAAAAAATCCAGCACAGCAATTTTTGGGATCACCAATTGACAGCAGTTCAGTGATGCTCTTTCTCCTGCATCTGCCCTGGAGGACAACTCTGTTATCCTGGTTTACCAGGCGTCTTCAGCCCACCTCCTGGGATCCATCTGGAATGTTCTTCCATGCAGAAACGTTGGGTTCATTCACTAAGGTTTTCTCAGACAAAACAATTCAGGATATCACAGAATGGTTTGGGTTGGAAGGGACCTTAAAGATCATTTGAGTTCCATCCCCACAAAAGGAGCGGGGATATCCATAAGACAGACTTGGTTTTTGGGGGGAATGTATGAGAACAGAGTAAGGAGCTGTTTCCACATTGAATTCTGCTTCTGGCAGTACTCCAATCACAACTTGCTTCCCACTCCTTCTCTCAGCTTTGTCAGCACACAGAAGGGACTGCATCTGAACCACAGCAAAAAGTGAGCAACCTGCTTCCAAGTAAAGCAAAAGCAAAAAACAGTCTGCTGAGAGAGCTGCTTTCACAAGATGGTAAGGAGCCATTCTGGACCCAAACTTTGGAATGGAAGTGCCTGTCCCTGATATCCACAGCTTCTACATCTGGTATAAAATCATCTGTTATCATAGTTTAAAATACTTCTTCCTAGACATTAGCGGCAGTACTGAACATATTCAGGGTAAGCCTGCTGTGTACAAGAGAAGAAAGCTGCAGGAAGGGTATTTGCTTCAACTCATGGTCCCAACCCACCAAAACTCCAGGAAAAAAAAAAAAAAAAACCACAAATATTAAAAGTAAGAGTCGATCAACATTTTATTTAACAAAAAGATCAGTTATCCAACATTTAATGGTATCAAATTCAAAAAAATATTTCACTGTACTTTTTGTAAGAACTGCATTAAAAACCAATACAAAATGTTTTCATCCAACTGAAGCACCGGTTTTTAGAAAGAGCATCTCAGGGAGCTTACATCCCACATGTACAGATCAAGGAAAGCAAGAAACTAGACACAAAGCTTATAATGGAAACACAACTCCCTTCCCACTCCTCTTTGACAGTGTCTCACTCTATGTGTTTGTGCTCTCTGCATGCTGTGTACTGAGGGGGATCCCACGGCCTTCCAGAAGATGGGTCTGTTCTGTGTATTTAACACTGAGCAGCTCTGCTGCACTTTGTCGAGCTAACGGGTGACTGTCTCAAGTCACAGAATCTGAGCAGCACTCCCAGGGCTGACTTCGTGTTGAGGGCTGGGCCAGAACGTTAGCACACACAAACAGATGGGCCTGTTTCTTGATTCTATCACTGTCTGTCTGTTTGTTTGCCACTGCAGACTGCTCTGCTGCTTTAACTCTTAAGTACTTACTCCTTAATCTATCAATTCCCAAAATAGGAGACAGAAGCCCAACATAAAATCAACTGTGTCCAGTACTTCTGACAGCACTTGGACCCTGTAAGTTAACATTTAATGTCTAACAAAACTATAAATAAGGTTGCAGCTAGAAAGGTTTTGGAATGACTGATGGGAACACTGGCCAGCAAGAGTCAAGGTTACTAATTCAGCACAGTACAGATGGTAGGAAACTTTTATTCCGTGAGGTAAAAACCCAACACATACACAGTACCAATTCCAGGTCTGTTTAATTTAAGTCACAGCTTACATAAATTTTGCAATGGCACAGCCATGCTCTGCAATTTGCAAATCAGATTTTCTGCTGGCAAAAATCCATGTGAGTTTGTTCAGTTACTGGGAAGAGTGCTCATGCCTTCTGAAAGGAACTGGGATCAAGAGTGGCAACTTTTACAGGTTATTGTTACGGGGGAACATTTTGGTTAATTTTTCTACACAAATATTTCTGATACAGAAGGTTTTTTTAAACTCTTTTAAAAGCACTTGGTAGGTAGGTAGCACTAGGTGTTCTCTCTACCATCCACCCAACTGACGGTGCATTGTTCAGTGAGAACTTTGGATCTTTAGCAAAAAGGCAGACCCCACATACACACGTGGTTCACGGCACCACACACAGCAGGACACTCCTTACCTGTCTAGACATCCCACCTTGAGGCACTTAACACTTTTTTCAGATATACCTAACAATTCCAACTGCAAATCTCATCCTAGTTTAACAGCCTAGCCACACCCAGGCAGAGGCAGGCACAGGCTATCCAAGGGCTATCCTTCCAGAACCACGCTCGACAAAACTCCTTCTGGTACACACGTTTGAACAGTAGGTCAGCTCAGGATTCTTGGGTTTTTTTCTTATCTTTACAGTTCATCGTGCTCCTCTTTGGCCTCCTGATCTTTCAACTTGAATTCTTCAGCGGTAACTTTACCATTCCCATCCCGGTCTTGATTGGTGAACATATTTTTAACAATCTTTTCAAAATCAAAGCCAGGAGCTAATTTTCCTTTGCCAGTATCAACTTGAGTTTGGATGTACTCTGAAAACTAAGAAGGGGGAAAGGAGAAGAAAAGAGCTCACAGTGAAAAGGAAATTAGAAAATGAAGAATATCCAGCATTTTACTACTTATTAAGTGTACACAGGACACTGTTAATACCCTATAACGTTTACCACCCAAACTGCACTAATTAGAACTGATGTGTGAAGTTAAATCACTCTTTGTGGAGCTCAGCAGTGATTTCCTCACTCAATCCAGTGGGGTTTGGACCCATAACAAGAAAACCTCTTTTTCATAATTTAGGAGGAAGATGGGTTGGACAGCTGGACATAGGAACAGCTCTGTACAGATGGAGGGCAGTAATTTTGTATGGTGATACATGAGCCTCACACTGTAAAACAGAAACCCACCTGCATCTTAGAGGGAGCAAGAAGGATTGCTGATGTGGACAGCAACAGCCTCACCCTACCTCTTTCTCTTTCTTTTTTTCTTCTCTGCAAGGACAGACGTGGAGGTAAACATAAGAGAAAAGATGGAGATGGAAGGAAAGCAAAGAGGTGGAAGAGAGTGCTAGGAAAACAGAAAACAAGAATTCAATTTTACCATATTAGGTTTTTAAATCCTTAAATGCATTTCATGATGTTCCACAGGGCCACAGCCTGCTCCATGAGCACTGCAGGCAGCACCACTCCAGGGAGAAAAGAAGGGACAAAGAAGGGACAAAGCAGAATGACAGAGAAAGGTGGCAAAGAAGACTTCAGAAGAGAATAAAAAAATAGAATTTGAGTTAAAAGAAAAGGCAGAGGAAAATCTTGCAGAGGTTTATGTTATCAGAGGTGGTAGCAAAAGCAAGTGGCTTTCAACTGGGGTACCCAATGACATTCTCACAATGCAGATTTTAAAAGCAAGCAAGGGGAAAAACTTGACAGCACAGCACACAATTCACATGTGTAAGGAGTGGCCACTAGCATTGCCAGGCTCCAGAAGAGATCAGACAGTTCCTGGATGCACTGCTGCAGGCTCAGCTTTGACTCGAGAATTCACCACAAACTGCCAATTAACACTGAGACAGACACCAAGAAGGCTGATACAGCAAGGGAATGTTGGATACCAACTCTGCCTCTTACACATGTCCTAGGGATTTGTTGCTGACCAAGGAAACCACAACAGTAAATGACCTTACACAGTATGGCCATTCTTACAGTTCTTTTTTCTTTTACCTCCAAAGCTGAATAGCCGTATTTTAGCTGACAACCTGCCTTTCTTTTCCCTTGATGACAAACACCATTCCAGAAGAAGAAAAGAAAAAGAGGAAAGACTCCATCCTTCAACATTGGCATTGATGGTGGTAGAAGAAAAGCACTGCAGGTGTTTTCATCATCTCAGCTTACCTCCTCCAAAAGAACCTCTCCATCATGATTCTGGTCTATTTCTTCAAAAAGGTTGGGAGAGACTTCCCCATTCCATACAAACATGTATCCTTCAGGCAAGCCAGACACCAATTCCAGCAGTTCGATGTCGAAAACTAATACAGCACTACCAGGCACTTCTCCTTCTGTCACAACAAATGGCAAAGAGGGGGATTTATCCTCACTTACATAGAGGGGTTTATCCATCACTTACATTTATCCTCACATACATTGAAGGGGGTATTTCATTTAAAGCCACAATTAAATTTATCTTCCTGCTCCAAAAGGCACTTCTCTAGTGTGGTCCCTAGCCCATCAAATCTTCCTGATCACTTCACCAAAGGCGATCGTAAAGGGAACCTTTCATAATAAAACTTCAGAACACTGGAACAGATTGCCCACAGAAGCTGTGGATGCCCTAGGAATGCTCAAGGCCAGGTTGGGATGGGGCCCTGAGCAACCTGTTCTAGTGGAAGGTGTCTCTGCCCATGGCAGGGGGGTTGGAACCAGCTGATCTTTAAGACCCCTTCCAATCCAGACCATTCTTTAATTCCGTGATTCTAACTGCATTCCTTTTCTTATTTTTAAAAACTGAACTTGTGGGAATAATCCATTTTCTTTTGTCTCGCCGATACACTGTGTATCAGCATACTTCTGTGAGATTCAACAGCGTTGCAACAGCTTGGGATATTAGCTCAGGGAAATCATGGAAGGAGTTTAATTTAGTCTTGAAAAAGAAAAATCAAGCTCACCTCTAATCTGTTTGCAAGAGACTGCAAACAAGCAATTTCTTCAGATAGCTGGGTATATTCTAACACAATCTAACACAATTCTAACACACTATTCTAACAAATCATGCAATGTTTCAGAACGTGTATCAAATGTAACCTGAACAATGGCAAATACTTATGACAGGTATTTTACACAGCAGACTTTTCATGTTATGAGGAAATTTTCAATTATGTAGAGCTATGCAATTACATATAACGTATAATAGATAAAATCATGTGTAAAACATTGCATATATATAATACTTCTAATTTTTCACAGAAGACAGGTACAAGTGGAAATGCATTCTTGTCTCTTAATGCAAATTAATTCTCCCTTAAGCTCTACACATGATGCCTGACAGTCTTTATAAACTACAAACTCTTCTGGAGCTATTCAAAGAACACAGCAACTTATGCAACTGTTCCCATAAACATCAGAATATGGTGATCTTGGTAATCTCACAATAGACTCCTTTCCCTCAAATCTTTTAACCAGGAAGACCAGAAACAACGTACCTGGACATGAAAGTTCTTGTCACTTCTGTCTGTATCATTCTTTTTATTATTGCTGTCCATGTCATTAAAAATTGATAAGCCTTAATGCCCTAAAGCTGCCTTAAAATGTATTTGTGCTGGAGTTTTAATAGCACCAATACACTGTTTCATGTCTTACACTCACTGTATCTTCTGAATTTCCTAACATGTTAGTGTTGACCAGTCCCCTACTGCTCTGTTTCCTGCATAACACGTCCCATGTCCAAACACAAGCACCCAACTCCCTGTCATGGAAAACAGTGTTTGCATCCCTCTGCAACACCAGACTGCCTGGAGCTTTCTGTTCTGACAAAGCAACATTACTGGGGGCACGTGTTCCCTTTTGTACTGTGATGGTCTTTCTATTGGCCACAGCAACAGCATGACTTGAAATGCAACACAGACAGCATGTCCATCACACTGGGGAACAGGGAGGAGGGGGAGTGTCTAAAATGATGGCACAAAAAACCTCTAAAAAATCCATTCAAGCAGCTAATAAAACATGCATGCCTGTGCTTCAGCTGCTCTAGAGATGCTAAGTGGATGTGCACTCACCAACTCCATCTTCTCCGTAACCAAGGTGAGGTGGGATAACAACTGTCCGTCGCTCCCCAACACACATGTCCTGAAGACCCATGTCCATCCCCAACACCACCTGACCAGATCCCAGAACTATGTTATAGGTCTTGCCAAGGCTGTGTCTGGAAAGGAAGGGGAAAATGAAAAAAAAAAAAAAAATCAACATAAAATAGAAAATCTGTGCTGTTCAAAATTACCACAGAAGTAGCAGTTTCTAGTAGTGTCCTGTCATTGCCAAAAATTAACTTAATACCCAATGCTTTGTTCTAACAAACAGTTACCTGAAGTTTTTCTCAAGTTACAGCCAGCACCAAACACAAGTCTCACCTGCTGGCATCCTCTTGCACTAAAATTATAGGCTTCTTCAATGAAATCCAATTAATATCATTAATTGTGCCAATTACAACCCCAAAGTATTTTATCTTGAAATAAGGGCTTTTGCCATTCATATATTTTTAACTGTTGTAATTGGACTTTTCAGCAGATGTAAAAATTCCGTATGTCCATTCATCCCAGGACCACCAACTCCATATAGGGATCTGAGTGCATTCTCATGGACCAGCCACCTCTTGCAATCAGACACTATGATGTAGTAGTTATTAACATGAACAGCTGCTACTACTACTGCTATTTAACCACATTAAATTTTGCATTATACCTTGCTGCCTGTGGCTTATTTCTAAAATTAGAAAATATCACCAGTTAAAAGCCTAATAATATATAAGCCTAAATATATACTGTGATTCTAAAGGCAGAGTGTGCAGCATTAAGGCCCTTTATTCTATTGGCTGCCTTTCTTTGGTTATTTGGCTTGGCTGTGCCTCTGCAGGACATGCTTGTACAACAGAGTATTATTTGGAAGGAAAACAATTCAGTGGCTGAGAGGTCAGCCTTAAAATTAGGAGCACATGATTCATGCTCTTTGATTCTCTAAAAACTGCTTTGAGTAAGATGGTCTCGGCATCCCTTGGCTCCTGCTACAAAAATGGAAATTGAGCATTCCTGACATATAAACAGTGTTTTGAATCCAAACATGTAACTTGTATACATCCTTGCCTACAGCATCGCACCATGTGCTCCAAATTAAGGCAGCTTTTCAGCTCTGCAAGCTATTGTGTACACTGCAAAATCTATGAGCTGCTTCCTGTGTTAATTATAACCTGGTTAAAAATAGCTTTTCCCAACTTCCCTTCCAAAAAAATAAAATACTGTTTGGATGACTTGCACTATTCAAGAGATTATAGCAAAAAAAAAAAAAAAAAAAAGGAAGCTAACAGAAATACTCTTGTAGCTGTGTGCCAGGCTCACTTCAGTGCTACAGGAGACAGACTGGAGCAACCTTCTGCTTCCTTCATAAATCTACTGCTAAGAGAGAGAAGGAAGAGGCATGTTATCCTCACAGTCAAGCCCTCTGATAGTTTCTCCATGCTGACACTTAAAGCCACACTACAATGCAGGAGCAGCAATGTGTGCTACAGACATGACAGGTGACCATTTTCTATAAACCACACTCCAGGTATCTTTAACAAGGCCACAACACGAAGCCCTACCAGACCTCTCTCAGGAGCACTGCATCAGTACAGAGCACAAATTCTACCCAAGAAACTCAATAAACCTGGACAGTTCATTCGTGATGAGACCTGTGTTGTCCTGGCATGACTGGCCCAGACACGTGAACTGGCCCATTTAAACAGAATGCCATGCAACAAGTTTCATCACTCTACACATACTGTGTCTTCTCCAACACACCCCTACATCCTTTTTGCTCTTGGTTCTCTCATTATACTATGACAGATTGTCTTTAAATTCTCTTCCTCCTATGTACCTTTAGCAGGCAGCCATAAAGATAAAAATACATTCTACATAAATACTCAGTTAAAAAAAAATAAATTCTTTAATCCCTGCCACCTTGCTTTACATGGAATTCATTCTGCCTTCACTGCTGCTGGGAGAATCTTCCTTACCAGGTCATTCAAATACCTACGTGGAGTCTAGCAGGGTTCCATCCAGGAGTGAAGCATTGTAGTGGTATTTCAGGTAATCTCCCTTCTTGCTCAGTACAGTGCAGTTGGAAGGTTTGTAGTGAACAGTAATGCTGACTGAATCTGAGGGGTTGTGGAAGTCCACCACGTGGATGTCAAAGACTAGCACTGCAGATCCTGGAATCTTTCCTAAATAGGAAGCAAATTAGACAAACAGAGAAAGAAATGGTACCCAAACAGGCAGATGATGTCCAGGTAGGAATTCCCTGTAGGAATCTATATTCCTGCTGTGTCTGCTACAGAGTCATTTTGCTCTTCTCATTCAAAATTAAAGGATGCGACAGATGGAAGCTGCATCCAACGTAGGAAAGACAACCAGTGGGAACATGCTAAGCATGCACTCATTTCAACAGTGAAGGAAAAACTTTTGTTACCCTGAATTTTAAAATTATGCAGAAATGAAGCAATAACCATGTATTTCCTGTGACTATCCTAAATAACTCATTTGTGTTTCCTGTATCAATTCAATGTTGATCACCAAAATTCTCAAGAACTTCGCATGCTTCAAGGAACATCATTATACATAAAAGGTTACTCTTCCTTAAAATATCCTAAAAGCAGGCAACTTCTTCCCCCTCTTCCCAGGGTTATGTGCATTACCAGGATTAACAAGACACATCCAGGTCTAGGATTGGGATTTGTTGGTAAAGGAGTCTAATTCCAAATCAAACAGCACAGAACTTGCATTCCCAGAAGAAAGGCTTTTTTTCTAAATCACTTATCCAAGTAACATCCCAGGAGACACTTTTAGATACACCAGCCACAGTGCTGTGATCAGCTAGAAGGGTTATCATATTCAGCCTCTCAGAGCAATCTGTTTAGATAACAATGAGTTTTCCCAAAGCAATTGTACATTACATATACAGGGTTACTTCACTGTTACATGCATCCACCATTTACGGAGGTGGCTTAGAAGTCCACAAAACCTGTGGCTGTGGAAGGAATGGGGAAGAAAACTTTGCATGATGAACTCCTTCAGGACAGAGAATTTAAGACACACAACAAGGAAGATCTCACACTGCAGAGCTCTTGGCATCCAAGTACCAGTCTGCCTGAAACATCAATTACCCAAATGAGGTCAGGCTACCAGTTACATGTGAGATTGTTCTGTATTATATTGCCCTACCCATTTACCTAATCAAAACAATCCTGCAAATTCTGGATGTGGTCTTGTCAGTTTGATGTCCACAAAATAATGAACTAATCCACAAACCTTTCAAATGCCAAAAAAAAAAAAAGGAAAGAAAACACACACAGATTAACTAAACAATAAAGGTTTAACTACAGAAGACTTGAATGCAAAGCCAAGCTCACCTCTCCCTTCTTCTCCATATCCAAGATGAGGGGGGATTATTATTCTTCTTTTTTCACCAGTGCATACACCTAGCAAACCTTCATCCATTCCAGCAATGACATAACCTTTCCCAACATAGGTGTCATACGTACGGTTTCGTGAATAACTACGGAAAATATTTGCATTTTAGCAGTGTCAGTGTACTCAAGAAAACAGGGGCTCTTGCAACAGCTCTGCAACACAATTCTTACACCAGTTAAGGTCAAACACACAGTCATTAACCAGCACCAGGGAGGCACAAAGGAACTACATGCCATGAATCCAGGCCACCAGGCTTCATCAGTCAGCGACACACGGGTCACTGATTACCCAGCAGTGAGACACTGGCTAGTGAACAGCAAGCAAATCTGCAGATTCATTTCTACTGTATCTTGAAAGAAAAATCACACTTATTTATGTATTTTAAACTGAACAGAAAACAGGTGTTGACAAGTAACTGAAAAAAAATTGTTTACTCCTTTAAAATTTCCTCTGCCCTGACACCACTTTAATAAGCACTTATCAACCAGCTATAGGTGATAAGTGCTTCATTTTCATGAGACACCCTACAGACTACCTCATTTTGCAACCACAGCTATGTAGTTCAACTACTAGAAGGAGTAGGTGGGATAAATAGGTTCTCCTGGGATGTTCAACATGAAAATGAGTCATGACAACAAAACACTATCAACCCCATCCCTCCCCTCCAAACCATGCCAACCACTTACACACAGGGTGAAGGACCTGCTCACGACAGAATAAAACAAGGCTACAACAACAAATGATGTTTCTTACATGGACCTGACTGTCTTCTACCTTTCTTCAAGGCATGTTACACAAAGGTACACCCCAAGAAAGAGAAGGCAGAAAAGTTTTAATTCATCTTTACAAGGTAGTTCTGGGAAAGAATTAAACCAGTACAAGACCAGACCCTGATGTAATTCAGAGGTTTATTCAACTGCTCCAAGTCCAGACAGCCTTGGCTGAGCTGCCCAGGATAGTTCTGCAGCTGGATATTTCAGAGTAAAAAGGCAAAGGAAAATATTATTAGAGCTCTCAACCCCAGCCATTCGCAGAGCTTTTGGCATGCTCCCTGTACTAGTGAGAAACTTGGTCCTGGATAGCTCCAGGGTTTTCAATCCCTATTGTAATCTGCTCTATTTCTTCATTTATGAATTCTGCAGGAGGTCAGGATACCAGGTTTCAATGAATAACCCCTCTAACAACTCTCAGCACTTCAGAATGATGTAGAGGCTGCTGTCTACAAAGCATTTATTACTCATATAAATGAGCAACCCTCATATAAATACTACAGCTATTTTCAAAAACTGATTAATTCCTACAGAAAATACTCGTATCTCAAAAAAGAGAAATAGGTACACTGTGGATAAGCTTTGAATTCTTAACTTACAAGCTTTCACAAACTATAAATCAAGGTCTACAGAAATGGCTGCTGCAGTAGTACTAAACATTTTTCTCTGAGCTTATTTCATAAAACATTTTATATTGGCTCATTTTCACCTCCTTTTAGCTTCTGCCAGCTGTTCTGAAAGCTGGAGTGGGACGGTAAAGCACTGTTCCACTAAAAGCAACCAAAGTCAAAGAAAGCTAGAAGGGTATTATTCATCTGATTTTGTACACAAGGCTCACGTTCCCACGTTCAAGAGCTTTGAATTTACTGTCAGTAATCCCTCTTCCTTTATCACAGAAAACCCCTCTTATTGAATTCTGCAATTCCATAATTCAATCTTGAAAGACACCAGCCTTCAAAATGCAAACACTTTTCAAGTATAAACATGACTAAGCTCACACTAGCCACTAGCACACTGACTCGCAATTCTCAGGACAAAAAAGGAAATCGTATCTATTCTCTCTCTCTTCAGTGGTATTACCTGTTTGGCAGATAAACTCTATGGGACAAAGAGTCTTCAGGCTTATGTGCCTAAAGCACTTGGCTTCACTGGGCAGGACACTACCCCTAGATGGCGTCTGTGACAAAGCCATGGTAGAAAACAGCTCCTTCCCATACAGAAAAGTTTCCTGAGAGTCTTTTAAAAACACTCCAAGTCCATTCAAAATTTTCAAAAAGGAAGGAAAAGCAAAGAACTGTGTTTGAGCATATTATGAACACGAGAGAGGAGTCAAACTGGGAATGCAATCTGTAGAGCTGAATGGTTTGGTTACCTGGAATCAAATAAAGTGCCATCCAAAAGTGTGCCATTGTAATGGTATCGGAGAAAGTCTCCTGTCTGACTTCTCCGCTCACAAGATTCAGGCACGAGCTGGTTCTCAATAGCAATACCATCCTTGGGGTTATGTAGATCCAGCAAAACCACATCAAAGACAAGGGAAGCTTGGCCAGGGATCTCTTTACCTACAAAAGTGTTAAAGCAGAAAATTGGTAAGAAACAACACGTCTTCTAGCAGAAGCTTAAACATGTCTGTTGAAGGAAACTAACATACCTCCCCTCCCAAAATAAATTAGGATCATAGATTATTTGAGTTTGGAAGGGACTCACTATGATCACCACTCCAACTCCTGGCCCTGCACAGGGCAGCCCAAGAGTCACACCATGTGCCTGAGAGCATTGCCCAAACACTTCTTGAATTCTGTCAAGGCTCAGTGCCGTAACCACTTCCTTGGGGAGCTGTTCCAGTGCCCAGCCACCCCCTGAGTGAGGAAACTCTTCCTAAATACCCAGTCTAAACCTCCTCTGACACAACTTCAGAGGTCCTGTCATTGCTCACCAGAGAAGAGATCAGTGCCTACCCCTCCTCTTCCCCTCATGGGGAAGCTGCAGTGAGGTCTCCCCTCAGTCTTCTCCAGGCTGAACAGACCAAGTGACCTCAGCTGCTTCTCACATGGCTTCCCCTCAGGGCCCTTCACCATCTTCATTGCCCTCCTTTGGACACTTTCTAATAGCTTAATTAATAGTCCTTCTTATATTGTGGCACCCAAAGCTGCCCCCAGCACTCGAGGTGAGGCCGCCCCAGTGCAGAGCAGAGTGGGACAATCCCTCCCTTGCCCAGCTGGTGATGCTGGGCCTGCTGCCCCCCAGGGTGGCCCTCCTGGCTGCCAGGGCACAGCTGACTCATGTTCAGGTTGTCATTGATCAGGACCCCCAGAGCCCTTCCCATGGTGCTGCTCTCCAGCTCCTCATTCCACCAGGGTTGCCCCATCCCAGGTGCAGAATCAAGTTTGTTTAACTTCATATGGCTGGTGATTGCCCAGCCCTCTAATTTATCCAGGTTTCTCTGTAAATTTGCTTCTAGTCAGTCATTTTTTGGTTCAGGAGGTTTTTCACTGAATTCGCCAAGTCGATCATTTCCTTCTATTCCCACAGTGATGGCACTGCCTCACTGAAAACAAAGGCCTCCTCAGCCTCACAGCTAATGGTAATGAAGCCACAGAAGGGGTATGAAACCTTGTACACCACAGACACATCCTTAAACATCAGAGCAGAGAAATAATATAAGGAAAAGTCACAAACTACACCTAACTGCCATATCTTTTAACATGGGGACCTCTATGTATGATCTGCAGGCTGCACAGTCTCCCAAGACAATCCATTTTGTCGTTGCCACTAGAACATTTCTTAAAAAAACCAACAAAATCTGGAATTGAAAATACATTTAACACATTTTTTCTTAAAAGTTTTCTGCTTTCTGTGGCAGTCTGAAAGAATTATGTAGTCACCTGTCTTCAAGTTTTTGGTGCCACTAGACATTAATGACAAATAATATTCCCTGATTGAAATAAAATTTCAGTATATAAATACTACAATTATATCAACAATATGTCTGTTAAGCAGTCTCTCTCTGAACAGGGTAATAATGCTGCCCATGAATTTAAAATATAGAAAGTTCGTTTTAAAACACGTCTGACTTGGGATTGAAAAAAAAAAATGAGGAACAACTAAAGGAGTAACTTTTACCATCTCCATCTTCTCCATATGCCAGGAAAGGTGGTATTGTGATAATGCGCTTCTCTCCCACGCACATTCCCAAGAGACCCTGGTCCATGCCAGGAATCAGCCACCCAATTCCCACATAGGTATCATAGGTCCGCATCCGATTGTGGCTAAACATGAGAAAGAAAAGAAAAATCACAACCAAATGTCAGACTGGCACAGGAAAGAACAATATTAGCCTTTAAATCCACATACTGTGCACAGTGTAACTCACAACCTGCTAGTCCAAAAGTGTCGGTCCTTCATTTACCAAGGGCTGGCTGGGAAGTTTTCCAGAGTGCCTAGCTATGTCAGGAACCTCACTGAGGCTTTGAAAAGTGGCTCTCAGGCAGCTGTTACTAAAGCATCGTTTTCCACTGGGCTCTAATGAAACACACATGCTGTACACTTAAACTCTCAGTAAGAAAGTGTTAGTGGCTCACTTTCATTACAAACCCTGCTAAGTTTACAAAACTCGTATCTAATCTGAACGGCTGTACTGGTTATAGAGACTTCTAACTGACTGCAATAAATAGTAATACAAATACAGGGAACGAAATGTAAAATTAAAAAAAAGCATCTGCATTAGTAATGTCCATGAAGAAATAATGCACAGTTTTATTGGTTTGAGTCAGTACTGCTATCCTATAATCCCTGAAAAAATTACTAACACACTAACCCGACGCCAGAATTCACTTCCTGTGTTTCTGGGCAATTAAACTGTTACACAGGTCAAAGGGAAGCAAAGGATGGAGAGATACCTATTAAACTACACCAAGGCACACGACCCAGCTGCATACCTTGAATCGAACAGGGTCCCATCTAAGAATGTCCCATTGTAATGGTACCGTACAAAGTCAGACACCTGGACTGTCCGAGGACACTTCTCAGGTTTGAAGTAAGTCTGAACCTGCACTTCGTCCTCCGAGTTCCACAGATCTATCAGGAGCACGTCGAAGTGGAGCACAGCATTGGGGGGTATCACACCAGCTGCAAAAGCAAAACAACACACAGTTTTCTTTCCCTTTTTATACAAGGTATCAGCGAAAAGGAATCAATCCATGCCTACCCTAAAAAACTGCATAATGCACACCTTGTTTCCTGCTGTGCTTACAACTCCTTGGCCCCTTGCCATTGCTACAGCTATATATGGGGGGAAATCTGGTAAGATGAACTCTTATCACAGCTGTCCATCAGGCAAACTATCTTGAGCTAGCATTAGTTGCCTCTCTGAGGCTGTAGAACAAAGATGCTTTTGGAACTGACAAGACCTTGTGCAGCACTGCAACGCCAAACCACAATTTTGGTTTAACTTAGTATTTAACAGAGAGGTAGATATAAACAAATAGTTAACCTTCATAGCAAGGCTCATTTCCTGAAGGTCTTCTGCAGTCAGCTGCTCTTCCTTCAGCGTGCAGAGGGAGTCTGGAGAGACTACTTTAGGCTACAGGCTTAACAAACACTTCTGGGGAACAGGGGATAACCTCCCCAAAATTCACTACTTGCAGTTTCTACGCTTCCCTTCCGTGGCTCCGTTTCCTATCTGCTCTGCTGAATCCCTCCCACAAGCAGCTGGCCCCGTGCTGTGCTGTACTTACGGACGCCTTCGCTGCCGTAGGCAAGCTTAGGGGGAATCTTCACAAACCGACGCTCGTTCACACACATGCCCACCAGGGCTTGGTCCATCCCAGCAATAAGCTGACCTTTACCCACAAACACGTTGAATGTGGATCCCCTGTCATAGCTGAAGGGGGGAAAAGCAGGCAAAAATGTTAGTGGTTCATTTACACCCCCTTCCACCAGTATGTTGGGGCTTTGTTTTGAAAGAGAGAGAGTCAACTGCACCTCGCCTCCCTCTCATCCCGTTAGCGTAACTTTATCACTAGACAGCTCCTAAAGGAAAGGGCAAATCCAAGGTGCTCCTGAGACTTCAACACAGTTCTCCTTCTGTTCACTGCTCATCACCCATCTGAAACACATTCTAGCAGAGCGCAATGTGCACTACAGGCACCTGGAGGCCAGAACTACAAACAGCTAACTGACACACTAATATTAAAAGCAGCACTGAAAACTAAGGAAGAGAAGGAAAAATTAAACACTGTTATGAGATATGAAAGGGTAACTGCTCCCACAGTAGGATCTCAGCATACTGATTTTAGTCAGTAACATCACAAAAATATTATGTAAGATCTATAAGCTTTACAATGTGAGACATCACACTTCCAATCTCTGTGGGAGAAGGGGAAAGGGAAAAGATGCCTTTTTAAGTAGTAGCTGTGAGGTTTGCCAACAGCTTATTTATTTTCTCCTCCACTTTCACAGCTCACATTTAAAGCACAGACATGTTTTAAACAGCAGGTTTGCCAGACCAAGAACCAAGAAACAAATGAACCTCCTCTGTGATAATACATGAATATTCAAAAGGTAAAAGAAATGATGCTTAAATGACTCAGTTTTCCAGAAAGGATGGAGAACAGCAGTGTTACCACAGCAGAACACTATCTTACATGTTTTATTTGGCCACCTTAAATCTGCACAATGACCCTACTTGGATGTGCCTGAATTACTGCTACATGACTTTTTGAAGCAATATATGAACACAGGTCAAGAAGCATCTCAAAAGCTTCATGCCTATTTTTAAACTTTTACCGGTTCCATTTTCCCAAATCCCTTTTATAATTTCAAGGACTTTTTTTTTTTTTTTTTTTTTTTTTTAACATTTGTATATATATACATATAAAAGTCAGACCTGAGGGGAGAGAAAAAAAAAAAAAAAAAGCTTGTGCCTTTTGCATGCTAAAATTCTGGAAAGCAGCCAGTAGCTAGATATCCCTAGGGAAATGATGTCAAACTTTCCTTCCAAGACTGTACACATCACTTCCACAACATACTGAGCCTCCTAACAGTCTCACAGCCTTGAATCTCTCAAATATTTTACTGAGTGATCTCTCTGTTTGCTCCATCTTTTTTTTTTCTCTTAAAGTAGACAACCCTCTATTACTGAGCATTCACTTTCAGTTGCAGTAACATTCCCAGTCCCAGGAAAGGATAGAAAATATTTAAATTAAGCGCTGACAAATTCTATTATACACACAAGCCCATAATTAAGATGTTAAGACTAGTAACATAGTAAGTTCTAAGAAACCCTCCAAAATAGTATTTTGTAGCAATTGACAAAGCTAGGCAATACATCTGGGATGAACTTAGAACAGAAGAGCTTTCTTTTTAGTAATATAAATGTACAATTAAGAGAACATTGATGCAAAGCAGAGAACTGAACAAAGCACTGGTCAGACCATGCAGCTTTGCAGGACTAACGTTGCAGATTCCTTAAAACTAAGCCAAATTTGTTTCTATTAGTGGAACTGACCAATTCAATAGTAGATGACTAGGCAATTAAACTCAGACTTTTAAATGCCACTTTATGGCCATTGAAATAAAGAAATGCAAATGCTGATGCAAAAAAAAAAAAAAAAAAAAAAAACAGCTAATGATAATAATATGCTAATTTATGTGACACAGTCATGATTACTAAGATTTTGTCAACAGCCTGATAATGTGAGGAGCAGTATTGCTACCTGCTACTTGGAAATACAGAAAATTAATTTTCAAACTCAAGAGTGTTTTCAAGAGTTGAAAAGGAGCAAAGCAAAACTGCCCTTAGCTCAACATCTAGAGTATTTCTTGACCGATTTCATAGTAGTGTTCGATTAAACTGATGCTGGTAAGCATGCCCATAAACTTAAAAAAAAAAAAAGCAAACAAATAAAAAACAGGTAAGGTAAAAAACAGATAAATTGACTGAATCACTAACTCATAGGCAGGAAACACCAGAGATTTTAGAACAAACACTCCAAAATATTAACCTACAGAAGATAAAATCCTCCTCTTTTTCCATATCTTAACATGACTAAACACTGTCATCAGTCTCTAAGAAGAACATAATGAATAATAAAAGCGTACATCAACATGAGCTGCCACGTGCAGGGAAAAAAACCTCAAGCTGAACGAAACTGATATTTTGCACCCTTCTGAAATGAAGGCAGCCACAAAAATATTCAAGTTGGACTACACTATCACCATTACTACTTATTTACTAATATTTAGAGAATCCAAAGAGATAAACGCTGTACAGTTCTGCACACTCTGTTCCTGCCCCAAGTAATTCAGAACGAAATGACAAGGAACTTGGAACTAAAATGAGAGCCAGCACCTGGGCAGCCCCTCCAGGTGCCATCTCAGTGCACAAGTAGCAATCACAAACACTCTTCTGAACACATGGCCCGTTTTCCAATTGTCACATATTTATAAAAAAAGCTAGGAGGATGCTGCCTTTATGTGTCTTCACACCCACTGCTAAGACTTATGTTCCAAGCTCATCAGCTTCCAATGGATTCACTGTCTGTTCTGTGCCTTTTCACTGAAACTGCACCAACACCAGCTATCACATCCCACATTTTAGTCAGAGAAGTGCTGGTGATATGGCACTACTGGCATACTAACTACAGTCAGCTCCACAGGGAGAGCTGAGCTTTGAAGGACAGTTATTTCCCTAAGGCTGTAGATTTTCCTTGAAGCACAGGGGAGATTACTAGGATTACTGAAAATACATTTTGCTTTATCTTTCTAAATAATACTTTGATCAGTGGCAATGAATGAAGTAAGGAAAAACAAATAAGCTGTTAGCAGCAGCATCCTTCACAATCTCCTGATCCCACTATTTAGGCTTCCTGATCCCAAAATAACAGCAGGAAACCAGCCGGGCACTTCACTGCGCATAGGTCATATTTATTTAAGGATAAAGTATCCAAAAAATTCTATGTAAGAACCGCCTGATAATTCCTATGTTTTCCGCAAGGATAATGATTCAGAAACAATCACGTTCAAGTAGGTTTGAGCCTGGAGAAGACAGCGGAAATGAAAAAGGCAGGAAATCACTAATGGGAGAGACTAATACCGTATACACTCCTGTTTACCAGGCTAAGGCTAGCTGAATAACCTTATGGTCTTCCACAGCTTAAGGTCTTCCAACCTTACGTTCTTGGAGCAGAAAACTCCCTCTCTGCACATCCACAAAAAAACCACCCTCGTGGGGGACAGCACCTCTCGCTCCCCTCCTCTCCCCCTCACAGTGCCCAACCAAACGCCGAGGGGCTGCCCCGGGGCGGGGGGGCTTGTGCCAGACCTGGAGTCGAAGCGGGTGCCGTCGGGGAAGGCGCCGAGGTAGTGGTAGCGCACGAAGTCCCCGGGGCGCACGGCCCGCGGGCAGCTCTCGGGCACGAAGCGCCGCTCGACGCCGAGCTCCGTGCCGTCCGGAGGGATTTCGGTGGCGGGCACCGGCGGCGCCTGGCAGGCCGCCCAGCTCTCCAGCAGCGCCGGCAGCAGCAGCAGCAGTGACCCGCAGCCCGGGCCCCGCCGCCGCACGGCCGCCGGCCCCGCCATGGAGCGCAGCGAGCGGGACAGCCGCAGGGCGCGCTCGGCGGGGAGGGGAGGAAGAGAGGATGGAGGGAGGGGAGGGAATGAAGGGAAGAAGGGAAGGGAGGGAAAAGAGGGCAGGGAGAGAAGCCGCCCGCCCCGGCCCGCCCGCTCCTCCTCCTCCCACCGCTGCAAACTTGCAAACGTGGATGAAGCGCTCCCACCCGGGACGGGGAGGAGCAGCCCCGGCGCCGGCTCCCCCCGCCCGCCGCGGGGCTGCGCAGTCCGGAGCGCAGCGGTGGCACCGCCGCCCCCGCCCCGCCGCCGCCCCGCTCCCTCCCCGGGCCGGAGGTGCGACGTGGCGCTGCCCCCGGCAGCCCTGCCGGCGCTCCTCCGCTCCCGAAGGTAGCACGGGAGACGGGCCGACCCCGAGAGTCGCAAACACGCAGACACAACCCCGCCATTTCCCGCAGGTTTTCCGCAGCTCTTGGGAGCGGAGCTGCCGGGCGGCCTGGGAGGGACCGAAAACACGGCAACTGAACCCCGCACAAGGGGGTTTTGTCACTCTACCTGCACACGTACTCCTTGTACGACTTCGAGTGTTTGCAAGCTTTAAGTCCCATCGCAGATGTTCCGTTTTAAATCAAACCCCCAAAGATAGGAGGCTGTGTTGGCAAATGCGTATTGATGCACACCAGTGCTGTCACAGGGATTTGCAACTCCCTGGCAGGGGACCTTTCCAAATGACACAGGGAAAAAGACAGTGTCACAGAATGATCTGGGTTGGAAGTGACTTTAAAAATCATCTAGTTCCAATTCCCTGACACAGGCAGGGATATATTTCACTAGACCAGGCTGCTTTGAGCCACATCAAACCTGGCCTTGAACATTTTCAGGGATGAGGCATCCACAACTTCTCTGGGCATCCTGTGCCAGTGCCTCATCACCTTCACAGTAAAGAATTTCTCCCTAATATCTAATCTAAACCTACTGTCTTTCAGTTTGAATCCATTCCCCCTTGTAAATAGGTTCCCTTCAGGTACTGGAAGGCTGCAATTAGGTCACCCTGAAGTCTTCTCTTTTCCAGGCTGAACAAACCAAACTCTCTCAGCCTTTCCTCATAGGAGAGCTGCTCCATCTCTCTGATTGTCTTGGTGGCCTCCTCTGGACTCGCTCCAACAGGTCCATGTCCTTCCTGTGCTGGGACCCCAGAGCTGGATGCAGCACTGCAGGTGGGGTCTCACCAGAGCAGAGCAGAGGGACAGAATCCCTTCCCTCACCCTGCTGCCCACGCTGCTTTGGATGCAGCCCAGGACACATTTGGCTTTCTGGGCTGCAAATGCACATTGCTGGGTCATCTCCAGCCTCTCATCCACCAGCACCCCCAGGTCCTTCTCCCCAGGGCTGTTCTCTATCTGTTCATCCCCCAGCCTGTGCTGATACTGGGGGTTGCCCCAACCAATGTGTAGCACCTTGCACTTGATCTTGTTAAACCTTATGAGATTCTCATGGACCCACTTCTCCAGCTTGTCTAGGTTCCTCTGGATGGCATCCTGTCCTTTGAGTGTGTCAAGCACACCACTCAGCTTGGTGTTATCTGCAAATTTGCTGAAGGTGCACTTGATCCAATGTCCTGAATGAAGATATTAAATGGCACTTGGTCCCAGTACAGACCTCAGACGGACACCACTTGTCACTGATGTCCATCGGGACTCTGATGCATTGACAGATGGGACCATCCAACTACTTAATAATTTATCTAACAGTCCACACAATGAATCCATCTCTGCTCAATTTAGAGAGAATGATGTTGTGAGGGCCCATGTCAAAGGCTTTACAGAAGTCCAGATAAACAACACCCATAGTCCTTCCCTTGCCCACTCTTACAGTCACCCCATCACAGGAGGCCACAGGGTTGGCCAGGCAATACTTGCCCTTGGTGAGGCAGTGCTGGCTGTCCTGAATCACCTCCCTGTCTTCCACATGCCCTAGTGCAGCTTCTGGGAGGATCTGTTCCATGTTCTTCCCAGGCACAGAGGTGAGGCTGACAGGCCTGCAGTTCTCAGAGTCTTCCATGCTACCCTTTTTAAAGATGCCAATTCTGGACTTCATGGGCTGCCATGACTTTTCATATATCATGGAGAGGGGTTTGGCAACTACATCAGGCAATTCCCTCAGGACTCTGGGATGCATCTCATCAGGCCCCATAGACTGATGTACATTCAGATTCTTCATGTGGTCATGAACCTGACCTGACAAGCACCCAGTAAGGAATCACCATCCCAGTGTGCCAGCATTCGCCTTCCCCTCTCTTTGATCTTGAACGCACTGATGAGGAGGAGCTTAGGTTTTTTCTCTGTTATCCTAACCAATTTCAATGAACAAGGATGGGAAAGCTAAGCATCTGCATGTGAAGCACCAACCTCAAGCAAGATCAAGCAGAGAAATTTATGATAGCAGGATTGGAGCAACCAGTTGGAAATGCAGGCACCCTAGGAATATCATGTAAGAAACACCAATGATAAGATTTTGTTATTGACAAATTATTAAACAAGCACTCCTGGGTGCTTGCAAATCCATGAAAACCGGGAAGAGGGTGTGCCTAAGCATTGCAGCTCAGGCCCAGTTCCCCACTTTTTGTGCATCTTCCACCCAGCTGTACTGACCCAGCAACAGAAGGGATGCAGTCCAATCAAAGGTTTTTTAAGTGCATTCAAAAATGCTCTTGTATAATATTAATGTATTGCTAGGAAATGGGTGCTGCTCAATGACCTAACCAGTCAAAAAAGTTAGCAAATTGGACAGTTATTTAAAGATAACAAGACTTGAGGTTACAAATCATATCCTCCTTCCAAAAACAGTCACACTGCACATTCCAAATCAGTCTTTTAAACAAGCAATGTAAATTGTCTGGCAGTTGCCTAGAATTAAATAGCTTATTTTGATGTTGGTTTATGTGGACACAATTTATTTTTTCAAGGAGAACTCATAGTTCACCATTGGAGTATGTTGATACAACCAACATAAAGATAAAGCTTGCCCTGAATTCGGTACTTCTTATTGCCAGGCAGTGACACAATCTTTATTTTTGCATGTTTATTTAAGAAGGTCTATGTTTTCAAAATAATTCCTTGGACTCAATATTTATGCAGATTTGTACTCATTACTCTTCACCTGTGTCAATAACAGTTCTCCATTTCTGATGTAATTACCATTGCCTCAACACTGCTCTAGGTGTTTCCAGTTTTATTAACTCCTAAAAGAGCCAAATGTCCCTTCTGTGCTACCAAACCTGCTCACTTCATGCCTCAGTTCCCTTTGCCCCATGGCTAATGTGGCACCTGCCTCTCTGTAAGCACAGAGCTCAGGACAGCTGTCAGCCAGGAAGCTGCATTCCCTTTTGTCCCTCTAGTTTTGTTCACAGAGGTAGCAATTGTGCAAATGCAATATTTTCCTTAGAAATGTCAAATTAATCATTTTGCTGTCTTTTCAAAGCACACACACAGGAAAGCACACACAAATTCTTGTTTATATGTCAGTTTGTTTGAACAGTAATACAGCTTCCCTGGAAGCATTTTGGGGATGCTGATCTCTGTCAGACCTGTTCTTCAATTAGCAATGGCTAACACAGTGGGAGAAGGGTGAGAGAAAAGCACAGACATGCCTGAACCTCCTAGAGAAGCTGGTCCTGGAAGGAGGAACATCCTTTCCAAATTTTAAAACACAGTACAGATGAGTTAACTTTTCAGTCTCCTTCTGAAAAGTTAGCTTTCAGTAATGTCACAGATCAGATATTAAAAGAGGATTAAGGAGCTGGGATTCATGCCTTTGCATCTCCCTTTCGAGTACACAATGTGCCTCATGTAATGTCCAAGGGGCTGTAGCTCTCCTAGCTTTGAGCTATGTTTTATCAATCTAAAACAGATTTGATGCTGTTCCCAAATCTTTTGGAAGGGCAAGGAAGTAAAACGTTGGTCCTCATTTCCCTTTGTATCACACCAGCATTACCATTAAGTGCATCACACGGAGGAGAAATCCAAAAGCTCAAATTCCAAGAATGTAGATAAGAAAATTCCTTCATACACTACTTGATTCAAATCATGTCTCGGAAGGACTGAAGAAAGCTGAGGAGCATGTTGATGAGTCACTTCAATTAAAGATTAATTTATGGTAACTTGGGAAAAAGAAATAAAGCCTCAGCTTGAGCCTGAGGTAGGCAAGATCCCACTGGTTTGTAACTTGAGATGCTGCCCTACTTCTTGGAATGTGCTTGAAGCCAGGCACCAGGCAGTCATGAGATGGTGGGTCTAATGTAAATGAAAATGTTCACAACACTTTTGGTCACATAAACATAGGAGGAGTTGTGACTAGTGAAACATTCTGCTGAGTAGCTGTTGGACTTACTCACTACTTAACCACTGACTGTTGTCAATTACCCCTCTCACAGCTAAGATTACAGGCCCAAAGATTCAGTCCCTGGATGCCCTCAAGTGTGAATGCATTGTGCTTTGATCCAGAGGTTTTCTGAAAAGATAGCATACTGAGACAGAAAAACACAGAGAGGCTGTGCAACGTTTTCTAAATACTTTATCAATTATAGATCAAGGAAAACAGGGGTAATCCTTTTTTTTCTTAGAAAGAGTACGTCAAATGCTGCAGCTTGCAGATACCTTGAAATTATGGCAGGCAAATTTAGAGATAATTAAGATACCAAAAGTAAAAAAAAAGTGAGAACAATGGAAATCACAGCTTGAACTGATATGAAGTCCAGTTTTAAAAAACATCTATCTGCTTTTAACAGGTAGGTAATATTCATAAAGACCAAGATATACTGCTGGTTTTGGCTGTATAATCTACTGGGGGATTGTGACAAAGGGACGCTAAATTATTTTTCTCATCTGCAGTTTTCCACAGCTGTTTACCTCAGTATGTACTCTCCTTCCAAATCCTAAGGAGCTTCTTAGAGAATAGTTTTGGGTTACAACTAATGTGAAAAAAACATTGCGCTCCCACTGCTGAACTGTATTTCAAGAAAGGAAAAAAATGCTAATTGTAATTTAAAATCTTCTGCCTCTAAAGATCTGTGAAGGTTGTAGAGCTCTTCAGATATTTTGAAACAACAATAGGAACACTGGTTTTAACTATGAAATATGGCTAAACTATAACTACAAAACATTCTCAGTAAGTACTGGTTTTAATAAACAGGATTTTGAAGAAGTACCATTTCTATTTTGTATATATATACTTGATTATTCCTGAGCATCTGGAACCTGAACCACCTCTTTGCCCAAAATATTGTAATATAAATTCAGTCACAAATGATTTAATTGCATGTAATTTATGTCAATGGTGTGAGTCACAAGGGACTGACATGACCCTAAATGCCTTTGGTGACCAACATGATCCAGGTGACTTGGGCTTCTTTCTTCCTTGGTGAGTCATGAGAAATACTGCAACATGGAGCTCTTCGCTCTTCACAGAGAGTCATGCTGGACAATTTGGCCACTCCACAGGCTATTTAGCACTCAGCTTTTACCGTGATTTATTACTGGTAGTGGTTTAGCAGTGAACGTAAAGAGCAGAGCATCAGAGAAATGGATATACTTTAAATTTCTGACACCAAGATACATTTCAGTTGCTCCAATCCATCTTCAGTTTATCTCTACTCCACCTGCTATGGATGTTCTAAGGAAAGTCAAACAGAGGGTAGCTCTGTGAAGCAGTGCTCTCTTGCAGACCCTGCCCTGCCAGGAGGGTCTCACGTGCCGCAGGTACTCGACAATTCTTTCGCTGGATGTCACAGCATAATGAGACACACCACCAGAGCTGTCCTAAGTGCTTATGAATAGCCCATCATTCCAAATGTGCCACGCTAAATTAGTATCCAAGTGATTTAGCAGGTCTGGCTCACTTTGGCGGAAACAAGTTAGACAGCGCTCACAAAAGGCCGCTGCCACCAGAGATGAGGCGGTGGCTCCCAGCAGCCAAACACGAGGATAAATTACACTTGACTGTTGTCTTCCACCAACACTGCTATTGTTGGTAAGGCAAACGGCTGTCAGAAGCATAGGCCTGGATGGCACACTTCTGAGGCATCAGTCACGCCTTCTTTTGTGTTGGCGCTGCAACTGTTGTAGTTTGCACTCCACTAGAAACAAACAAATAACTGCAGCAAGCCAACTCTGGGCAAAACTATTTTCTAATTACCCCAGAGCGCTGGTGTTGGCCTCAGCGTAGACATCCATTGTAAAACTGCAGAAAAACTACCCTATGCACCCAGCTTTTCCTAGCATTTCTCACAACTATATATATTTAAAAGTTACTGATTTCCATTCAGTGTTCATTTATCAGGCAAGATACATATATGTGTATTTCCAAAAAAAATGCCTTCCCCCTCATCTCAGAAAAAAGGAAAGCCTTTTCAGAACTAAATACCCTTGAAAGTAGAGACCACAGAGGTTAAAACTCACCATTTCAAAGTAAGTATGAAAATTAGTAACCTGATTTTCAGAAAACTTAATCTATGGAGGGGCTAAAATAAAAAAAAAATATATGGTTAGAAGGGACACACCAGATGTAACATAAGTAGCTGACGACAAAATGAGAAATGTGTTGGATAACAAATTATTAAAACTCACCTAAACTAAAGCATATTCTAAATATATTGCAGGTACCCACAGAGTCAGAGGATGGTTTTGAAACAACGGACTGCTTATACTAAACTGCAGAAAGACTTGGATATTCCTAACGGATACAGCAGACTCATATTCCTAAAGGATACATGTAGTCAAACAACAGGCTTTTGGTCAGTGCATTGCTACAGTGTCATGCAGAAGTGGCAAGGAAGCCTGCTGTCCACTGGCCTAAATTTCCAATGAATGGGGGTTTACATCTGCAATGGAAAGGATCTAGAAGACTGCACACCCAAAAAAAAAAAAAAAAAAAAGGCTTAACTCAGCCTTCTGCCACACAAAATGCAAAACAGCGAGTCTCAGTGAACCTTCACATGCAGCATGAACAATCTCAGAATTGTGTTGCTCAAACTGTGCAGAAAGAGGTGGTTCCTGCAACAAGGGTCACACTGGTTTCCTTAAATGCATTAAAACAATCAAACAATGACTGATAGTTTGCCTATTATAAAGGGTCTTCATTCAGTCAAAAGGGAGGGCAGAAGAGTTATGTACTTATTTGAAGACTAAAACTCATTTCAAGAAGCATGATAGACACTAAGGTCTGAAAAGCAAATGGCCACAATTGGATAACTAACTTATCATGCCTAAATTTTACCATGCCTGATCTGTACTCTGTCTGCTACAACTGTTATGGATCTACAATTAAAAAACAATAATGTTTTGTTCCAACATTCTTTTAAATAAAGCTGCCTTAATGAAGTTGGTTTGCAAATTAGGTGTGGACTATGACTCCTGCTCAGAAAGACAGAACCCTTTTTTCCAAGCTCCAGTCTAACCCCCACCCCCACATCCACCCATCCCTTCCCTATAGCGTTTTCTGTATAAAATGCCTTCTGAAAGCTGCATGTGTTGGGAGGAGAAGAGAAAATGGTTCATCTGCAAACAACTTGGCACAAAACAGACTGTGCAAACTTTCCTGAAATGTAAAGCTCTCTGTTCCACCAAGGGTACAGCCTGCTTGCATTTTCAAATGAGCACACCACAAAGCTCACTTTGCATGTCTTGGATAAAAGGATTATTTGCAGAAGTGATTGGAAAAGAGGCAAGTAGGGTCAGTCACTTCTCTGCATACCAGGGCTGTAGCTGCCAGAGGCCACTGCTTAAGCAAACTGGAAACAGGACACCTTGTTATTTTTCCCTTCCTTCATTAATATTCACGTGTGAATCCCCTGAGAACTGCCTGAAGCTCTTAGGTTTTACAAAATAGTGCTCACTGGTTCTTACTAGTGTGTGTGTAGGCATTAAAGCAGGTGCTTACCAGGAGTCCAGTGCAAGAAGATTGCAGCAATCTTCTCTCCTAATTCAGAAGCATTTTAGTGACTCTTGTGTGAATTTTTTTTAGCATTTTGCATCTCAAGAGAGAAAGAATCATGTATTCAGACATCAACTCCTAACACTTCACTTTTACTAGAAATGTCAGCACTCTTTTGGAAGCAGATTCACAAAGATTTATTGGACATTTACTGGTTCTGTGAGTTTTTAACAGAAGAGTCCATCTGTAGAGCAGCTTCAGAGTGGTATTCCAATAACTTTTCCAGCCATCTGATCTGTTTACCAAAGAACAGTTTTAGGCCCAGGCTCACAAAATTGGGAACTTTTACGTTACACAACGATCCTTAGGTGTTTGCATAGAGCTGGTAAGATCGTTCTGAGTGCTGGGCATGTTCTGAACCTATTCCTGGTTTGCTGGGCTGTTGCAGCACTGGCCAAAGGCTTTGTTGCCTGCCTTCTCTAGTAATTGTTCCAGCCAAGTTTTATCTGTATGTCCTTATGGTTCAGACCAAACATCCCATGCAATCTAAGTGGACTAAAGAAACACTCCATAAACATAAAGCCAAGAATTAAACCTTACCAAATGAAAGAGTTGTTACTATTAATCTGGCTACAATCATGATAAGATTTGTTGTCCCAATCAGCTAATAATTGAGGCTAATTCAATAATGATATAATAAGAACTACTATGCACAAAGTTAATATTACCTATGCTTTTCTCTGGTCTCATGCTCCCCTTTCCACTGGGTTTAAAAGTCAATAAAATCAGGCTTTAGGAAAAGCAATGGCTAGCTGTAGTAAGTTGTCAGAATCCTAAGTTCTTCGCCTTGATTACAGTGTTAATATTTATGACTTTGTATTCCTCTTTGCCAGGAAACTGATGTGCATTTTCCCCTCCTCACTCAGGGTCTGCTTGGGGTCATTTTTTTCACGTTCACTACCAGTCTGACAACTTTGCTCCTTTCTTGTTGGCTCAGAGTTCAGTGTTACATCTTACTTTACTGCAGGTTATAGGTTTTACCTATATTGCAGGTAAACCACAAAATCTATTGACTCAACTTCTAAGGTTTCATTTCTTTAGTGATCTGTGGTTGACAGTCTGTGGTTTGTGTCACAGTTCTGAGGCCTCTGTTACCATCCTGTGCTTGAATTTTCTTATCTTGTACTTGCATTTGGGAGGCCCAAAACACCCTGTTTTTTGTAATCTACAACCTTCAAGCTGTGGTTTCCAGATAGCTTAACTAATGTTTTACGAACACAGCCTAACCACCTGTAGCCAACATCTACATGTTTTGGCAAGAACACTGGTACTTTATTAAAATTACTTTATAACTGGCAGAACACCTCTCATTTCTTAGTTTATTCAAGCATGACCAAAAAAAAATCATCATGAAAGGCTGGCAGGAGAAAGCCCTGTTAGGGGATGCTAAATTGATTTTTTTTTTTTTTGCACACTCCACAAACGACAAATAGAAGCGTAGGTCATGCACAAATCTGCCTAGATACAGAGTAGACTAGGAAAAAATGTGTTTTTCTCTATCTATAATGATATATTTATCTATCCGTCTCTACATCTATATAACTACAGATGACAGTAGCTTTCAAGCAAAAGTAACAATGAGGGAATGTCCCTGGATGCCATTCATAGCAAAACTAGCATAATGGAGTAGAAACAGAGAGATTCCCAGCCCACCATTGGAAAACATTATTCCTGTGTGTTTGGCCTGAGTTTCAATTGTCCCACAGGAGAAGTCTTTTCTCTTTCCTGTCTAAGACACTACTAGGTCCACCTGCTTAACTAATCCTTGCTTCATTGCTGTGCCAGTGCTACACCACTCTTTCAATATTACTCTCGAGATGTGCAGGGAAAGAAGGTGGTCTAGAACTGTGAGTTTCCATTCCTTTCATTTTAGTTACCTAGAAAGCTGTTGGTGAGTGGACACATGGGAAGTATGTTAAGCTAAAGAGCTGTGAATTTTGGATAGTTTTGAAAAAAACTACAGTTAAGTGGGAACAGCTGCTTTGCATGGAACTAACAGATCAGCTATTTTAACAAGAAAAAGTCATCTTCCCATTTAATAGAGGTGGCAAGCAGAACCAAGAATCTTCGCCTTCAACTTTTAGATTGTATTTTTCATCATTTTATTGCTGCAGTTTCTGTAACCCATTAGTAAACACTGGAGCCTTTTTAGGTTCCACTGGAAAGTTGGCAGCTCAGAGGGGACATACCAAGGAAGATGCTGGCACTAAAGATGTCTATTTTACTTGATACGCTGGGCATCATTTAAACGGGAACTGTTTTATCAGTCACTACATTACAGAGACAAAATTCAGGAAAGGAATCTGCTTTTGTGAGGAAAAAGCTCTTGTAAACCCATCACTGATTTGAGAATATAGCCAAAGCTCAGAAGGAGGAATTTCCTGCAGCTGTGAAAGAAACCCAAAAACCAACTGGCTACCAGGCAAAGAATCTAGCCTTGATTCTTACTTAGTCAGTAGCAAAACTCCTGCCAACTTTGGTGATTGTAACCATTAGGGGTTAAGAAGCAGTATATATATATATATATATATATATATATATATATACATGTATAAATATATGTATTGAATACAAGAGAAACATTCAATCTGGAATAATTATCATCCCCCTAATAGGGGGTTCAGATTACAGCGATCCTGACTCAAACTGTCATCTGTAAAAAAAAAGATAAATAAAGAATTATGGATTTCATTGCATCTGACTGTTTCTTGTGAAACCAAAGTCCTGGCCACTCAGCTTGGGCACAAGTGATCCTGCAAAGGATGATATGTTTTGTAAGAAGTTGGGAGATTGTCCAAGGGTTGTCAGCCGAAATCTCCCTTCCCTACAGTTATATAACGTGCCATTAGCATCCGAGTGCTCCTACTGCTCACACAGTTCCTAAATGGATCAGTCCTTACTCCGGTAAAGTCCCTGGAAGGCAAATAAAACTTTGCCTCTGTAATGAGGTACTTGGGGCTCTCCATTAGCAGAAGAGACTGCGTGTTGCTGCTCTCTACAAGTATCTGAAAGAAGGTTGTAGCAAGGTGAGGATTGGTCTCTTCTCCCAGGCAACAAGTGATAGAATAAGAGGATACAGCCTCAAGCTGTGCCAGGGGAGTTTCTACTTGGACATCAGGAATAATTTCTTCACTGGAAGGGAGGGCAGGCATTGGAATGGGCTGCCCAGGGAGGTGGTGGAGTCACCATCCCAGGAGGTGCACAAGAAACGACTGGACATGGCACTTAGTCCTCTGGTCTAGCTGACAAGGCTGTGATCAGTCTGAGGCTGGACTCAGTAATCTTGGAGGTCTTTCCAACCTTAATGATTCCATGATTCAGTGTCAGCACATACACAGAGGTACAATGCTATATCAAGCATGTACCACACAAATATACACTCATCAAATATGACAATTCTTTTCTTCCTGAACAAAAAAGCAAATGGCATAAAGCAAAATGTCTGGGACTACATAAAATTATTTGTATTTATTTATAAAGACCAGGGGGGAAAAAGGCAAAAACCAATGAAAAATGGAAGTTATTCAATGATTCCATGTCTTTAATTAAAATTCCATGTCTTGAATTACAATAATGAAGAAAGATTAAAGAAAGATTATTTTCACTGAGCGGTGGCTTGAAAAGACAGTACTTCTGATGGAGTAGTTGACTACAAATTCCAAGTGATTAATAGGACGGTATCTCCACAAAAGGATGGAGGGAGTTCGTTGATGCAATCACCTACCAAGGCTTTGGAGGACAGAATTTACAAAAAGGAAGACAAACATTCCTCTTTTAAGTTCCAGCTTATCAGACTTTGGGATAGATCCAATAAAAATATTTAAGTTCTTAAAATGGGATGTAGCTGTTCAAGGGACTTCAAACTAAAACTGCAGTTCAAATCACTTTGCTCAACTAATTTCCAGAGATGCTTCGTTACTTAGGTATAAAACTTCCCTGCAAGTGCACTTTTCTGAATAAACTACATAGTAATCTAGTCTTCATAGAAATAAACAGTTCAATGCTTAGTTCACACCTCTGCTTGGTTTGAATCCAGCTTTGATGGAAGTTTGATGTTCTTCTGCCCAATTTTCCAAAAAGGCTTATCCCTGTGGACATGTACAGATAATATCAAATACCAACAGGATCAGGACTGTACAAAATGCAGCTGTGGCCATCCTTTCTTTCAGACATACACTGTCAAGGCCTCAGAAGGAACTTGCTACAAGATAAACCACCACATCAAGAACTCGAGATAAGCACAGAAGAAAAGAATTTGCAACAGGAAGGTGCTAATTCCAAGCCTAATGGGAGGTAAGGCTGGTTAGTACATTCTGGTAAGAGTTCTCTCAATAACTGGATCATACCACTCACTCATTCCTTTTATGTAATGACATATGGCAGCAAACACCACAGTAAAAGTTCAGGTGTGTAGGAACACTTCACTGCTGAGCAGTATTGTAAATACGAGATTAATCTGAGAAGCAGAAACTAGGAGCACAACATTGTCACCTGGTGCAATGGTGCTAAACAGGGAAGATCAGGGCTCTGGTCCCTGTTTAGAAGTACAGTTTCCATTGTTGGATGGGCACTCCTTAGTGTACTCACAGCCAAATTCAAACACCCTTGTCTTTCTGGTCCCATGAATCTCAAATGCTTTTCTCTACTGCTTCCAAAGAGTGCAATATAAAAGGTGGATGCCCCCCACTGATGTAGCTGTTAGCCTGACACTTAGGGGGTATTTTATCCCAGTGACACAGAACCTCCCACCATTGAATACCCAGACCAAGGAGGGAACCAAATTTTCTAATTGCTAAACTAGTATCAAAAGAAACCGCCAGCATTTCCACTTCAGACAAAGCTTTTCTCTGCAAGAAAGGATGTCAGCAGCCCTCCTAATAGCTGAGGTTTCCCAAGTGGTTAAAGGGCCACTGCTGGTGGCCCTTCCCTGTGGTCAGAAGTGGCCCAGAGCTTAGACTTGCTCTGCTCTGAACGTCTCCATCTAGCTTCAGGCAGCCATGAGCTGGCCATGCTGGATTTAGACTGTGCTCTGCTCAGCCTGCTCAGATCTGCTTCTTCTGGATCCCATTAGGAGGTGCTTAACTTCCCATGAAGCCTAACACGGGTTCTGGATTCCTCTCTCATGCGTAATATCTGATACATAATCAGAAACAGATCGTGGCCCAAAGCTCTGGCCAGCCAAAAATGGAGAAAAACAGACTGGCTGACATTCTGCCAGGGCTACACTCTCTCAGGAATACTGATGCCCATGGGATGACATAGATATAAATCAATTTGGTGCCAGTATTATCACTTGTAGCTGAAACATTATAAAGTTGTAGTGGATACCATGAAAAATAACGGCTTTTTGAATACTTCACATTGCAACAGAAATTAATGTTCCTGCTTCGATGTTTGGATGAAGCTGAAATTACAGTGCCATGACATCAGTTTTAAGACAGCATTTCCCAAAAAAATTAATTTCTTGAAATCGCTGAAGCACTACATTCATAAAAAGGAAAAAAAACCCACCCCACAACTTCAAATAAATACCCTTCTAAGCACCAGCAACCAGATCCTCAGTTAATATAAACCCTTTATATAGAATGGATTTAAGCAATTTACAGATACTCAGCACCTTTGCTTCAGAATAAATAAAAATGAAAGTAACTTTTTTTTTCTGCTCCCTCCTTTTCACAATTCATTCTGTTTTGATCTTTCCTAAGGACTGATATGAAAGCAATTGCTTTCTTGGGTAATGTGCAACACAGGAATCCAGTGTTTCTTCTCAGCAAAGTAGGAATAAAAGAAATTTTGGAACTACCTACAGCTTTAAATTATCTCCTCTCACTAAAAAAGCCTCCCCTTGGTACTTCTAAGATGGGTAATAAAGTGATGAAGTCCATTTCCAAGACAGATGAGAAAATGCACTGAAAATTATTTGTATCAAACTGAAGAACACATTTAAACCACTGTGTCTGGGTAGATTTATGTATCTATCGAATTTCACCTCCTGTGTGCCCCATTAAGTTATTGCAGTAAAGATGACATCCAAATGTCCTGATCTGATCAGAAATTACAGCCTGGGTGTCCAAGCCACTGGGATGCAAAGAACACAGCCAAGATCCCATTGACTTAACAGTAAGAAGGGGATTATATATACTATGATCTGTCCTTCTGCCTCCATTGGAACCCCACATTTCTGTTGAGACCATGCACTTAGTTCCTGAATTTGCGCCAATTATTCTGTCAAGGCTGAAGTCATTGAATCTGAGGTCATCTAAGCCAGGCTCTTACCTTCTCCAAACTGGCAGAAGTCTTCTTACTTCAGCCAAGATAGGACCGTCAAGAGTGCATGAAAGTGAGACTGGCAGGGTTTCTGGAGAACTCCTGTCCCTTTCACTATTGCACATCTCTCCTGCAGAATACCATTCATGAACTGAAAACACTCCAGCGGGGAATCATATTTGGTTTTCTGTCACTGTCTTATCACGCCATAAAACTGTTTCAGAGTCTGACTACTCTGTTGGTTTGAAAAAGTGAAGTAAAAAGGCACTTGAAAGTAACAACACTGGCCTGAAAGGGGGGCCAAAAAAACTCTGTTACATCACTTCAGTTTGCTTCCAACATAAAGTCTCAATTTAGTAGGCATCAGTCCAGCTCGTCCCTAACTATAGGTAATAGTAACTATTGCCATTTCTTTAAATAGAGTGAAAAAATTGGTAATTTGTCTCATCTAAGTTCCTTCAGACATTTTAAATGTAATTGCAACACCTAAAAGTATTTCTCCTACCTCACTTGTTGCTTGAAGATACGTGACCATGTAAGGGAGTGATTGCAATTTGACATGTTCCCACATGCTAGGGTTGTCACAGCAGCAAATCTCTTAGCCTCCAGCAAGCATCAAGTCATCTACTTCACAGTGGATTATATTAAACCACATCACCTTGCATTTGCCTCATACATAGATTAGCAAATAAACTGATTTTGCCTCTAAGCCTTTAGACAAGAGATTTTAATGGAGTTTTGCATCTTGAGTCAGCTGCTGTGACCTGCCTTTTCAAGTCATGCCAGCAACTCTGCCTGTTCTGAGTTTAGGCCCAAGGAAGGGCTACTCCCCAAAGGCCCACTGGCTAAGGAAAATACACAAGCCGTCTACAGACCCGTGGGATGAATGAAAATGGTTTACTCACAACTTATGCACCATCTCATGACATCTCAGCCGGATGGATAGGTTGGAATTAGTTTGTGTAGAGCAGGAGTTGGGTTCTTTTGAAAAGTGTATCGGCAAGGTTATGTTGCTTTGCTGCTGAGTGTTGTTCTGTGGAAGAATGGCTGCTGCATTCTTTCCAGGGTCAGTACTCCTACGAAATTTGGTGCATGAAATAGAAATCTTCATCAATAGTGCACATTAGTGCCATGACATGCAAAAGCTAGATTATTTTGTTTAACAATTAAAATAAGGACCTTTTGCCTTGAAAAGGACCGTGACAATTAAGTGGACAAAAACAGTTTCCTGGGATCTGAAGTTACAATGGCAGCCACTTAGCTGAATGCAAGTGAGAAACACGGCACGTGAATGTTCATCCCAGACAAGGTTTTACCAAGAAAAAGCTAAAATAATATTAAAGTAGTGCTTGATTAACAATGTCACATTGTTAAATAATGTGTAAGATTGTTTTTTTACCTTATAAAGGACATTCTCAGGACCATGTTTGTCTTACTGCACTTCAAAATCACAGGGTGCTGTAATAGCAATTAACATCCTTTGCCTTTGATGTGCACTTTTGAAGCACCACAATGATCACAGTTAAAAACACCTTCAGTTCCTGGACTTCTAAGATACAGCTTCCATGTTTCACTCAGCTCTTAAGCAATTCCCAAAATCTCATGTGCCCTTAATTTCAGCATGAAAGAAAACAGAAATTTAAACTTTGCCTTCCCAATACCAATCTACTCTGCTGCTAATCCTCCAATAGAGAGATCACAGCTGAGGCAGGAAACTGCGAGGGCTGGGGGTAGATTTGCCTCTCCAGTGGTACTTATACACCGAAGAGGAGGTTGCCCTTGCTTGTCAGCCAGGTCCCACCACAGCAGCATGGCCCTAGCCAGACCTTGCTGGGCTTGTTCCAAAATAAAATCTCTATGTACAGACTTTTTGGCATTAGAACCTTGCCCTATAACCAACGTGTACCTTCCGAGGCAGCAACCCACCCATTAAAAAAAAAAATAAAAGGAAAAGAAATCAAACCCAACTCTGGGTTTTGATTTGGATGCTGACCTTCTCCTCCCCCCAGCCACACATATTTTGGTCACTGGCAAGCACAGAATCATAGAACCATAGAATGGTTTTGGTTGAACAGGACCTTTAAGATCATCTAGTTCCAACTCCCTTGCCACAAGCAGTGACACCTTTCACCAGACCAGGTTGCTCAGTGCTCCATTCAGCCTGGCTTTGGGAACTTCTAGGAATGGGACATCCACAAATTCCCTAGCAACCTGTTCCAGTACCTTGCCACCTCACAGTAAAGAATGTCCAGTGAGCATTATGATGGGGCCCTCCTTGCATACCCAGCCCCTTTCCCCAACCTCAGAAGCCCCTCAGCAGCATCTTCAACCTGGTGAGGGAAGCAACCCCCTCAGCCTTCCCTCCACCCTGGAGACACCAGCTCCCTGACACCTCATAGCCAACCCACTGCCATATTCCCCCATGCAAATCCATACACCTCTCAGTCCTGGTGTGTGAATCACAGGCTTTGAGTTGGGAGAGACCTTAAAGATCACCTTCTTCCAACCTTCTTACGTGGGCAGGGACACCTTCCACTAGGGAAGATTGCTCCAAGCCCCATCAAACCTGGCCTTGAACACTGCCAGGGATGGGGCAGACACAATTTCTCTGGGCAATCTGTGCAAATGCCTCACCACCCCCACAATAAAGAATTTCTTCCCATTAGCTAATCTAAACCTACTCTCTTTCAGTTTTAATCCACTCCCCCTTGTCCTGTCACTACATACCCTTGTCTAAAGTTCCTCTCCATCTTTCCTGTAGCTTTCAGATACTGAAGGCCAGTTAGATCATCCCAGAGCCTTCTCCAGACTGAGTAACCCAAATTCTCTCAGCCTTTCCTCATAGGAGAGCTTCTCCATCCCTCTAATCAACTTGGCGGCCTCCTCTGGACTCGCTCCAACAGTTTTATGTCCTTCCTGGGCTGTGGACGCCAGAGCTGGATACAGCACTGCAGGTGGGGTCTCAGCCGACCAGAGTGGTGGCCCTCCCGCAAGGGAGGAATGACTGGGACGTTGGTAATTTTTTTTTTTTTTTTTTAATTTTACATATCGGTGTTTTGAAGGCACAACGCTCCACACGTTATTCCTAAGCGCCCGTGAGGTGCCGGGCGCGCTGAGGCCGCGGCGGGGGCAGCGGCTCCCTGAGGGGAGGGCTGCCCGGGGCGGCCGGCGGCGGAGGAAGTCGGCGCTCGGCCGGAAACCGGGCTGCGGGGGGCGGGGAGGGGGCGGCGCCGGGGCCCCGCCGTCCGCCGCGGCTCTGGCCGCCGCGCCCATGGCCCAGCGGGCGCGCAGGGGACAGGGGCAGGACGAGGAGGAGGGAACGGAGGAGGGGGAGGCGGCGAGGGGCAGCCAGGCGCGGGCCAGGAGCCATGCGGAGCCCGCGGCGAGCGGCGGCAGGACCCAGGACCGGCATGAGAGGAAGCGGAAGAGGCAGGAGGCGCAGCAGCTCCAGAAGATCCAGCACCTGGAGTCTTTGTAAGGAGCGGAGGAGGGGAGGATGCCCGCGGCTCCCGCCCCGGCTCTGCCCTGAGCGCGCCCTGCCGGCATTTGGGGCTCGTTTCCAGTGCAGGGTTTGGGGTTTTTTGGGGGGGTGGTGGTTATTCTTCCTCTGTCCTCTTAAGGGTGAGTCGGCAGAAGGGCTTCGGGGCTGCTTGCAGAGTTCCTTGGTGACTTAGGAAGGGTTTGTTGGGGTACAGAAGGGGCTCTCCTGGGTTCCTCCATGTCTGAGAGATGCAGCAGAGATTGTTCCACTAAAATGAACTAAAAAAAGAAAAAAAAAAAAAAAGAGAGAATAAACTGGGATTAAAAGGTGCTGTAAAAGGTTTATGTTATTTCACTGAAAAGGAATTATTGTTTTAATGGAATAAAAAGGTCAGAAGGTACACAAGAACATGATTTTGGTTTTTTTTCTTTTCCACGTGGAAGTGAAAATCAGTTTGTTATTAAATACACCGAACAGCACTCCGAAGTTATTGTTATAAAGATGGAATGAACATGCTTTAACCACCGTTTTTGTGCTGCTCTTATTGTATTAGTATGATTGTGCCTAGCAATCCTATAGCTATGTAGGGATGTGTGTGTATGCACAGCTAAGCCAATGAAATATCACCTATGCCATCAAACTTACAGCTTAAAACAATGCACAGCCAGTACAGATGTTTCGTGTTCTGCTGAGTTAATATGTGGATAATGTCTGGAAAGTCATGTTGAGAAGAATGTTTCACAAAGCAGAAGATTTTGGGACTCTGGGCTTGCACAGTGCTGTTCTTCTTGTGCCATTGAAAAATAAAACCAAAAAAAATCTCCATTCTCTTCTAAGATCACTCTACACTTTCACTAAGGCGGCAGTATGCAGGAAACAGTGTATCTGTTTAAATACAGATGAGATTTGAGGGGGAAGAAACCCAATGCAAATGCAGTTATACAGACCTGCGTCTTTCTAAGCAATGTGTATTCTTTATCTCCAGGACCATTTTGTATTCCCTTGACATTTAGCTCCTTAGCACATGCATTTTCTCAGTTGCTCTGTGTTCTGTGTAGTTTGCTACTTGGATTTTAACAAGTGTTTTATCTACTGTTAACCCCAAAGAAGTGCTGCAGTAAATATGGTACTTTGGTCACTAGGGCTCTGTCTTTAGGTTTAATACACAGAAAATTTTGAAATTACCATGTATTGGGTTTGGCTGGCAAAGCTAGATGTAAGGAACAGTCTGACTTGACATTTTCCACCGACTGTGTCTATGGTTCAGCAGTGCTGGAGTAAAGAGGTTTGGAGACCTTGGGGAGGGGTGCAGCAGGAAAAGAGGAGAGAATTATGCACATATGGTAACTGAAGCTAAATCAACTATGCCACATATCCCCAAGAAGTAGTTGTGCTTCCTCAAGAATCTGAAGGATGTTTGCATTTGTTGTACTAATTTGATAAATGCTGTCCCTCAGCTTGCTGTATCCATGTTCTGCTGTAGTCATTAGTTATAGAGTAAAATTTAAGGAAAAATGTGAGCTGAAGGTTTTAACTCAATGCCACTTAAAAACTCTGTATTTTTTGAATTTATTTGTCTGTGCCAAGCTGCAGAGTAACAATATTTCTATTGCTTTTCAGCTATGAGAAACCTCCTCCTGGGCTAATTAAGGTTGGTAATAGCAGTAATTTTTTAGGATTATGAGGGATTTGCACAAAATGTGTTCTTTAGATGTTTAAGTGTCTGTGTTACCTGTATAAATGACAGAGAGAAGTAAATGCTTCCCAGGAAAAACTTAGAGAATCATTACAAGCTGACAATTTTGTCTTGGTGGTCCAGAATGAAATGCCCACAATCAGAGAGAAGGAGCTTCATCATCTCCTAGCACACTTTGTGTAGTATTTAATAGTGTGGAGCTGTTTATGGAAAGCAGATTTTGAGTTTGAATGACATCTTTTCAGGATTCTTCTCTATTGCTTAGGCCGAAATAATTCTTTCGTCGTGATCATTACTTTTGCCAGATTTATGTGTACCTAAGCCATAAAGCAATGCTTTTAGCCTAAAAAATAACTGCTCTGTGTTGTAAAGGCTTCCTTGTAATTGTTATGTCTCACTAGCAGGAAGAGGATAATCAAGTCTCTGCTTTGTGTTAAGTTTTCATTTCTATTATTTATTTAAATAAATTACTAAAATGGATGGCAAGGAATGAAATTTCTGTGCAGCAAAGTTCTGGCTGCAAAATTCATGGGTGAGGAAAAAAGAAAGGGTCAAGTATTTTAGATCTTTTTTGTGTTACAAGGAAAAAAGGTAATGGGAGAAACATGTTTCCTGTTAAGTGAAGGTCTGTACACTTGAAGTATTAATTCTTGCAAGGTTAAAGAAAGGAAGTTATTTTATTTTCCATATCTTTCCTCTTTTTTGTAGGAGAATGAAACAAAACCAGAAGACTGCATACCTGATGTACCAGGCAATGAAAGCGCACGAGAATTCCTGGCACATGCCCCAACAAAAGGGCTTTGGATGCCTTTGGGAAAAGAAGTCAAAGTTATGCAGTGTAAGGCTGAAAATACTCCAGATGTCATTGGACCCTCATATATCCATCCATTTATGACGGGGGTGGGCAGAATGTCTGGTGAACAGATTATGAAGTCCAGGTAGATTGACATCATATTGATAAAAAAGCAACCAGTATTTTAAAGCCTTGTGTTTTATGGACATTACATTTATCAGCATACTAGTTGTATCTCTCTGTTTCTTCCAACAGATTGAAAATATTTTGCAGATATGTGGTTTCGGCTTTTTATGCTTCTCTCTGTCTCAGAGGTGCAATTCACTGCTGCTTTTTTTTTTTTTAAGGTTGGAGATGTAAACGTTATGGACACAGAACAGGAGATAAGGAATGCCCATTCTTTATTAAAGGCAATCAGAAATTGGAACAATTTAGAGTAGTGAGTACCAATATTGTAGTATTACTGCTTGCATTTTTTAGTACTGATAATGCATAATCTTGCAACTGAAGATAAGCCTGTTAGATGATGCTTTATTAAGGACTTTTCCTCTGTCTCTAGTATAATATAGATGCTGAAAATCTCCTAATAAAGAAAAAGCTACAGATGTGGTTGGATGTTTGACTACTTTGCAGAAAATCTACTCTTCAAGAGGAAAATTAAAATTTTTTACATATAAATTGGAAATCTTCAAGAACCTGTTTCAACCATTGTTTTCTTTTTTGTGATTAAAATGTCAACATAACAAAAATGTTTAGTCAAGCTTGAGCTGCCCACATTACAGCTGCTTCAAGCCTTCTGCTCTCGCTGTGAACAACCACATCATGAATGCTGTTGTCTAGGTCTGTAATCCAGTCATTGTCTACAAGTCTGATCTCTTGCTACATGAAGCTACATCTCAGTTCTGCAGATTCTTCCAGTGTGATCTCTTTAATTATTTCTGTTGCTATGCATCATTAACCTGTATTTCAAGCTGTCATCACTTCATGTCTTATGGTCCTCATTTCTATCCTTGAAAAATGTAATCTTGGCTTAATCTGTCCAAATTCTGGATTTGTACTGATTGTATGCAACGGCAAAGAGTATTTTTAGCTCTTTCCCATGACCAGAACTTCATTCTTCATTTTCCCTCAGGCTTCTTTGTTGCATCAAACTCTTGTTGTATGTCCAAGGCCCTTCATGGTGCATTCCCAACATCTTTCATTTGCTACTGACATTTCAGTTCCCACCTCTAGTTAGCATCTGCCATCTCTCCTCTCTGCTGGACTTGTTTGTTTAATCTTGCAACAGAAATGAGCACCCCACTTTTTTTCTGCATTCTTGCACGGCGTGAATCCACCTTAAATGTCTGCAAAGTTTATTTGCTGTCTTCCTTCACAGCTATCTTTTGCTGCAATGCCTATTTAATTTAAGAACCAGTAATGGTAGTGCATAGCATGATAGGACAACTCCATTATCCATGTGTCTTACCTTCCTTGCTCCTGTATTCCTGTTTGTTTATATCCAAGTTTTTTAAATGTACCATAAGGGTACAGCTCATTATTTTGAACTTGAGTATTCCACCTGTGTCTAGCTATTCCCACAGATTATGTATGGGACTCTCATAGTTGGCTGTGGTTGGAGAGGTAGGGAGATATATACCTAAGGAGAGTCCCCTTCTTTGGAGATGTAGCTAGATAACCTTTCCCTAAAGCAAATACACCAGTTCAGGTGAACAGTGCTAAGTCTGACAGTGAATTTAAAGCTTGCTAAGCATATTCCATCTTTTAACAAAAGCCTCTTGCATTTGGTTGCTTTGGTTTATTTTTTTAGGAAATAAAACCATTGGTGATAACATTGTATTTCCTGTTTTCCATTTTAAAGGCACATGAAGATCCAATGTATGATATAATAAGGGAAAATAAGCGTCATGAAAAAGAAAAAAGGTGAGTGTGTCTGTAGTAAACTGCACTTTCAGTTTAGCTTTTATTTTGGTAATGTGGCACTAATGTATAAGTGAGAGCTTTTTATAGAAGCTTACTTTTAGCTCAGAATATTTTTAATGGCAGTTTCTTTATGTTGACAGACTAATGCATTTCTACTTTCTAAACAGTCACTCTTCAGTACTTCCAATCACTTTAATTCTTTAGCTTCTGCATTTTCCCCAAAACAAAGTTTAAAGAGCAGTTGTAGGCATTTATGCCATAATATTCAGGTACTTAGGTGTGGTTTTGGTTTAGGCCTGAAGAAACAGTTGAATTTTTTTTCTTTCACTGACTTCACTGAGATGTTTTCTAAATTTTGGTTTGTCAGAATGCTTTCAGTAGAATTGAAGGGGGGGTTTAGAAAGCTAGTTCTAGGCACCTGATATTGCTACTTTTGTGAAGTCATTATTTAGTATATAACATGGCAATTTTTGATGCTTTCTTGCTTGAGCTGCTTCAGTGGGATAACTGAACAAACTATAGGTAGCCCACGGAGCAGCATTCTTGGAGAGGAATCCTTGAGGACGATACAGAACACAACAATAAAATAAGCAAATACTTTGTCACTATTTGCCAGTAATCCTTGAAAGTTCAGAGGAGGAGTGCCTTTCAAAAACATTTCTGCATCCAGAGTAGATGGATATTCTGTCAGCTTCACTGACATCCTCTCCACCGGCAGGGCAATGAATGTCATAATATCCTAATCCCACTGTGCCTCTCTAGGGATAAGCATAGAACTTCTTATCACCAGGTGGGCTGTTGATAGCTGTTGCCTTATTGTTTTGCACACATAAATAAGCCAATAAGCTAGTCTGCCTTTCCTATCCAATGGGATGGGAAGGCCCTGAAAGTAGAAAATCTGCTTGTCTTAAAGGAGTTGCTTTTATTAGTTCATGACAGTATCTGTAACGAGAGTGTAATTAAGCAACAGAGGAAGTGTTCCTCTGCCCTTTTGCATGCAGTTTCCATTCCTCAAGCCAGGAAGGAAGGATAAAAGCTAGGATAAATTACTAGAGGTAGAGGAGAGCTAGAAAGGATTCTCATTCATATATTTTAAACTCAGGATACAGCAACTGAAGCAGCTCCTGGAGGACTCTACCTCAGAATCTGATAGCAGTGATGACAGTGATGAGGATGATGAAGATGGCAGCAGCTCAACTTCCTCAGAACATAAACACAAGAAGAAAAAGAGAAAAAAGGAAAAGAAAAAGAAAGAAAAGAAGAAGAAGAAAAAGAGGAAGCATAAATCATCCAAATCTAATGACAAGTCAGAATGTGACTGACAGCAGTCACCTGCTACATGGTCATTGACCTCTCTACTTGTGAACTGCAGGGAAAGATCCAAAGAATGAGGAGGGAAACACCAGAAAGGGCTTTATTAAACTTGGAACATACATGTGTATGCATACAGCATCCTACACTGGCATCCTCTTCTGCCCCTCTGCAGTTAGAAAGAAGCAAGCTGCATTAAACCATATCTGTGTGCTGTAAAACCCATGCTGAGAGTCATCCATCTTGGCCAGAGGGGGCCTCTGCATTGCTGCCCGTGACCAGCAGCAGAAAGCGGTGGCCACCAAGGGATCACCGACAGACCTGCAGCATTAGCAGACTGTCTGTTGAAGTGTCTTTACTCCATGAAGTTATTTTATTATATACAAAGCCTCATTGTAACAGGACTGCAGTTTGCACCATGCAGAGCACCGAGAGTTCCCTTACAGTGCTTATAATGAGCAGGTTGTACTGTATTCTTCGCATGCGTGCTGAAATTGTGTACTTATCCTGATACTGGCAGCTAGGGAAATAAAGATTGCTGCAGGGGAAAAAAAGGTAATCAAGGGGATTTACTTTAAGACAAAATTGCAGCATCAGCAAGACTTGATTTGTGTGTGTGTGTGTAGCAAAATCTCAATATCACCACCATTAATACACAGTTCTGAAACATCTGAAGTGAAACATCTACAGTGTCTAAAGCATAGAAGTGGGACCCAAGTGTAATGATGTTAGATATTCAACTTAACTGTAAAGAGGTAGTGGGTTTAGTTATTTAAAAAAGGGGAGTTTCACCTAACAAAAAGATTAATTTCTGCATATTCTTTAAAATCAGTTGTTCTGATACAAGTTGAGGGAGGTTTCTTTTTGAAAGGCTTGGGGGTAATAAATTCCCACTTACTTTTTATGTTTACTAGATTTGATGACGTAACATTTTTTTAATCATCCCACAAGAATATAAATGTGTAAGGCTCTCAAAATAGTTTTCAACCATATGCATGAAGCCACAGAGCAATAGTAAAGAACTTGTAAGCAGGAAGAAGACAAAGTTCTGTGTACTTAATAGACCTTACATACTGACCACACTTTTCTTTTAAATAATCTTGCCGTCCGATGATGGATATTGATAGTTGCAAAAGGAAAGAGAAAAGTAGATTTGCTTTGAAAGAACTTCTATAGAATTTAGTCTCTGTGGGTATGCTAAGATTGAAAAAAAAAACAACTCCACATGATAAAGCTCTAATACAGTAGAGTGAACATTAACAGTGAAGTCAAGGAACCATAGATTAAAACGCATATAAGATTTTTTTTATTTTCTTCAAAGATTTGGAAGAGAGGACAAGAGAAAGTATAAATTAAAACGTTTTTCCTCCCTCCTACATGTCTAAGAGTGATTTAGTAAAAATAACCCCCCACCCCATTCCTTGCCAGTTATTCAGAATACGTTCAGAAAAACAAGATAAGCAGGGCATACTTACAAGAAGTTTCTGTATCATATTCCCAGAGCTTGAAGGTAGAGTTGTATTTTCACTTGTATTTGGCAGATCTCCCTGTGACGGGATTTAATGGTGACTCATGGTAGTTCCCTGTATCAGCAGTATCATCAAATTCCTAGATCCTTGCTCTTTCACCAGAAAAGGATTTAACAGCTGAAATAACATGGGGAGATCTATAATGGACTGATTCTCTTGGCCAGGTTGGGCAGGGCTCTGAGCAACCAGGTCTAGTTGGGAGGTGGCCCTGTGTGTGCTAGGGGTTGAAACTAGATGATCTTCACAGCCCATTTCAACCCAAACCATTCTAGGATTCTTGTATGCTATGGTGCTGAGATTAATACATTTATAGATTATTGAGCAGGTGCTGGAAGCCTGATATTCACCTGATGCATTCCAAGAGAACTCTTACTTAGGCTTGTGTAGAGCAGAGCTAACTGAAGATCTCTTCAGTTACTTCAGCTGTTGACATTTAAGACTGTCCTGAAGCTTAGTTTAATAAAAACAAATTCAGTTTTTCCTTTGCAATCCCCTTCCTTGTTAATGGAACGGTCTCTTTGTATCTATTTCGACAATTAAGAAAATGTTAGGAGACCATTTCTAACCTGTCTCAAATCTAATTTAAATGTTTGGGGTGCCAAATCACTTTTCTGTGCCTGACTAAATGTCTGTTACACCAGTAACTTTCCAGTCATGGTTAATAGAAGATGCCGCCACAGCAGAGCAGTGCAAACTCTGCTCTTATTTCTGTTACTTCACTGAAATGCTCTCTCAGCCTCTGCTGCTGAGAGTACCTGTGGTGCAGGTACTTAGAATCATGGGAAAGTATTCAATGGCCTTGGATATATATTTCCTTTTATATCCCCTCACTGCTTATAAACCTTGCCATTTTCCTCAGCAATTAATTCTTCATTATTTATTAATTAGTAATTGGCTTTCACACTGCTTTGTACTAGTTTAATTTTACACACCTTTAATCTTACACTGAAATGTATGTGGATAACTGATTCCTGTTTGTTCTCCCTATATCTTTTCCAGTTTTATAAGCCTCTGTCATATCCCATGTAGGTCTTCACTGCAACTCATAAAAGTAGCATTTCAAAATTTAACAGTTTCAATAGACTAAGATTTATAGGAGGGCTTTTAGCAGCCAGGGCTAGAATGCTGAGAAGCACGATTCAAGTTCATCATTTGGCATTTTAAACAGTGCCAAAGCTGTCATTTAAGATAAGTCTTTTAAAAATACGTAGACTAGAGATAAATACCAAAACCCTTTTAGATTAATGAAAAACAGTGCTATGTAGAACCCAGGAAGCAGGACAGACAGTTACAGTCTTGAAAGACTGACTAGCCTTATTTTTTAAATTATAACCATTTAATGTTTTAGTTCAAAAATCATTTTTTCTGGCCTTCGTTGTGGATGTGTATTTCCATTTGAATGTTCTGTTGAAGCCCGAGTGATAGTAATAACATAATTATATAGTCCCATAAAACTAAATAAGTGTAAAATGCAGCTAAAACAAACCTCAAAGGCAATACAGCTTCCCAGGCCTGTTATCTTAATACTCTGCGCCATTTTTGTCAGAAAGGTATTTCAGGTAAAATACCAATGTTCTCCTTATTTCTTTGGCCATTCAATTATTTGGGGTTTATAGTCTCTTTTTGAGTGAGACAGCCAGTGGCAGCAAGCCAGGGGAAGCTAAGGACTGTAAAAAAAGAATGAATTTGTTTTTCCTTGGTATGCCTTCAGTTAGCATGCCATGAGCATTATGGGCTTTTGGGGTTTGGGTTTTTTTGCCATTGGCTCTGATCTTCCTTTGTTTGATTTTAATAGAAAGACCTGTAGTTAATAATTTCCAGTTTAAGGAAGAACACCAGACATTCTAAACAGGAAAAAAAATTTATGCCATCCAGGTGCTACCAAACTGAAAATTAAAATAGAAAATTGATACCTGGCAAGCTAGCAGAACCCACAGCTCCACATCAGTAGTTACACCACACCCACTTTGCAACAGAGGTTTCAGTTAGCTACAAATAATGATTTAGAAATCCTGAGCCACAGACAGTAAGTCTGTCCAAACAACGCTCTCAGTATGGCAATCCCAGAGGCCTCTAAGGTTTGTTGCTGGTGTGCCAAGCAGCAAATAGATTCTTCAGCTGCCTTTCAGGAGATGGTGCAGGATGCATGTGAAAACTTCCAAGGCAATGCAGTACTGCGACAGTTACCAGTCCACAGCACTGCCAACTCTGCAGTGAGTCACTGGGCAGTCAGTCTGGCTGCAGTGGGAACAAAAGCTGACACGTATGTGCATCTGCAAAACTAAATATCACTGTGCCTTAGTTACCTGGCTGAATAAAAAGAGCCTGGGCTTGAACCCACAGCCTTTTAAATGCAGTTTGTACTTTACAGCCTTTGTGAAGCATGGCCATTTCATCCACTGGAACATTAGATTCAGCTGTAAACCAGTTAAGATGAAATCCACAAATTGCCAATGCTGCTGAATGGGAAAAAAGCCAAGTAGAAGATTTAAGGTCACAGGACCAGTACTGTTAGAGTAGAACATACTGCATCTAACCTTATCAAATAATTATTTCTTGAACAGTGAAGAATTCATGCATACTGCTTTAAGTATTTGGCATAGCATGGGTATAGTACAAGATATAACCAGTATAAAATAGCATTTGTTTTCAGACAAAGCTGTGTAAACTCTCCTACTGCTACTCCCTCACATCCCCTCAGGAGCATTCACCAGGCCCTAAATTGCTTCTTGTGTCAGAGTAGAAATCACACTGAGTAGTGCTAGCATGACCACCATGATCATTTGGAGTACCTATCAAGTGTTAGCCATTTCCAAAAGTAAGAATGCCATCTGATTCTGAGGTCATGAATATTCCTTTATCAGATAAGCAGCAAAAGATACAGCTAAGGCTATGAAATGGGTGTTAAAAAGCTCCATGCTTGAATTCGTCATCATTTTATTCTTTGAGGTTATGATGCAGATATTTTGTGCATCACAGAAGCCAAATAAGTATTTTTATTGCACTTATTTTCCTTCATCTCTTGAGGTAAAAAGGAATTGAAAACTTGTCATCACAGTCACTTCTTTCCCCTAACAGCTTGTGGTAAAGGGGCTGTAGCTATAGCAGAGCTTTAACAATTAAGCAGGTGGTATAAAAACAATACAGAGATAAGGATCAGTTGGGTAGGGAAACATCAATACTCCTCACTAAGAGGGAAAACAGCATAACTTCAGCTGCAGGTCAAACTAGTAATAGGTAGGCACAAAACCTGAACACAGTCACAGGAAAGGCTACTTTTATCCATGTAGGTTTCTCCAGGGCACAGACAAAATAAGAACATGGGAGAGGAGGCAAAAGATAAGTTCTGTCTGTCCATTCACCCCACCCTTTTCTAAAGGAAAACCAGATGTTTGCTTTGTTAGGGTGTTTTTGTTTCCCTATCTTCTTCACTGACACTATCACTTTATTTGGGAATCATTCAATACTGGCAATAACATATTTATTCTTCTCACACAGTGATAATAGCCTTCATTGACATGGGAAAAAAATTACCTATTTTTGAGCTATCCACCTCATCTAGATCAGTCTGTTACCATTATTTGTAAGATAGCTCAGCACACACCTAGTTTTATCATCTCAATTCTATAAAGAGACTTCCAGGGACAGTATCAACTGTAAGTCATAGAAGTCATCAGTAAGAAGTCAGAAAACAGGGCACACCACTAAAAACTTCTGTTTTACCTTTCAGATCCATCTCTCTAGCTCAGGGTCTCCATAAAGGACTGAAAAATCTCCAGAGAAAAGGGGGAAGAGAGGGAAGCATCCCATCAACTCAGTGCTTTAGAGTTTTAGTCCTCATGAGAGTAAGATCTGAGAACTGCCTTGAAGCTTTAAAACAGTATTTGTTCATATAGCTGTAACCATATTCCTTTACATTTAGACAAAAACAAATCCAGCTGACAGAAAAGAATCTTATGTCCACATCATGAGATGACATGGACAGGCTTCACAACCCTGCAGTTTAAAAACAGGGCAGCAATAACTGTCATGCTGTAATAGCAGTTGTGCACATACATGGCCATCTCAAGGCTTTTTGCTACTGTGTAAAGATGGAACACAAAAAGTCTCAAAGTGCAATTCTAGGAAATTTATTATTTAAATAGTGATGTGCTAGTTATAAAAAGGTGACTTTGGTGTTAAATACTTCATTCCATTTTAATTGTGTCCTCAGTCTTTACAGTGTCACTTCTTGCCCTTTTCAAGTGAACAGCAACTTACAAAATATACAAGAGAATAATAATCAAATTTTGGATTTATACAAAACAAATCTTTGGTATTTCCCCCCTGCTTCTGCCCCAATATTTGCAATTATCTTATCTTTTCTTAGAGAGGGACTTCCTTGTTCCATGCCCTAAAGGTAAAAAAAGAAAAAAAAAAAAAAAAAAAGCAAATAAGTTATGTATATATTCCACTTCTGAACTATGTCTATTTGCTTCTAAAGAAAGACTAGATATCAGTGATTGCCTTTTCCTATTGCAGGCACCTATGGTTGATACTAGAAGTACGTACTCAACTTCCCAGCAAGTATTTAAATGTGCATGAGTGGTGCTGGATTTCAGAATATCCCAGCATAACAGGTAAGAGCTCCATAAGAAGCTCATACCACATTCTCAGTGTGCTCTTAAAAACTACATCATTGAATGGATCCAAGAAACATCAACTATTTCTGGGAAAATTGTAAGAAGTATTTTGGGATTATGCAAGTTTCCTGGATGCTTTTCCTAAAAGCTTATCAGCAATTCAAGGTTTAAGACCGATGGTCAAACAGTCTGGCTTCAGGACTGACAACAATTTTCACTAGTAAGACACTTCAGCCTAAGTTTGTTTCCAACCTTCCTTACACTTCCAAGATGAAAGTCTAATCCTTTGTCTAATATACAAAAGAGAAAGAGACTCTTTGACTCAGGTAATTCCTGATGGAATATTCGAGTTCATTTTAGTACGCTAACTTGTTCTTTTCCAGAAAGAAATCTGATCTTTTAGGTAGCTTCTTGTATCTACTGACCCTTTTCAATTTATAACCTTTTCAGACTCTTACACAAGTGTTCAAAAGCATATTTAGTGCTGAATCTACTTCATTCTGATTTTTCCTCCACTGTTTTTCCCCGTCTTCCTCCAAAATAGCCAGAAGTTCATACTCCATAAAGTTGGAGATTTTAAGAACTATCTATATGCATTTGTGTTGTATCAAATTACAAATCATTTGGGCTAAGACAGATGAGCAGCTTAAATAAAAGCATATACTGCAAAGTGACACAGGACTCAGCGCTTAAAAAAGACAGTACAGTAGTCTGAAGAGCAACTAGACTAAAACAACAGGTTTTGGTGTGGGTTTCCTCCCCCATCCTTACATTAAACAAATAAGGAACCTAACCTGGTCAAAGCATAGCATTCATATAATGGCATTCATAGCAAGGTGATTAAGTGCTTGAAGTTTAGCTTGCTTCCCCCCCCTCCACCTTGTCTGCATACAAAGCTTTTACTATTATGTCACAAACTATCTAACATGCCTACAGTTCAAACAAAGGAAGATTAGTCCCCAAGATAGAAAAAATGCTTGTAACAGCAATTTTTGTAGCTTGTCACTGTATACCAACCTTTGTGTACATTGTGTTTAGGCAGCTCCCACATTTCTACTTCTTCCACCTCATGTCTCGTGTCTCTGCGTTTTGAAGGTGGCTTGCCCATTCTTTTCTTCTTTGGTTTAACAAAAGGTGGGCACACTAAATAAGAAGATACAAATGGTGTTATTTCTCCAGTGCATAGTCTCAAGGCAAATTTAGCCTTGACTTTCACCAGCTGGTCTGTGGTGCTCCTCTTTCTCCCTCCCTTCTTTGTACCCATTTTAGTAGCAGATAAAATTGACACTACACGCAAGTCAAGCAAGTCTTGTGCATCTACAATATTTAATCACTGTCTGACTGTAATTCTGGATGCATTGTATTTTGGGTCATAATTTGACTAGGTGTTAACGTGGTAAAAATGGAACCTAGTGCATTGGATAATTCTGCTCTAGTTCACTATTGAAGTGCTCAAGACTATTTAGTGCTGTCCAATTGACCAAATTCACCCACTGTCTCTAATAAACTTCAGACCTGTGAAGTTATGCACTACAAGTACACTGCTCAAGAAGTCAAATTTAGTGTATGATTTTACTGCTAAAGCAGTAATATATCTTGTTTAGACAAACCTCCTTACTTGCAGGGCACTTTAATTTGAAAAAGCAAATACTAACATAGGCAACCTTTTTAAAAGGGATGTAATTTTAATAGCACTTGTGAGGCATCCATTGGTACAAACAGGGTTCAGAAACCACCAGTTCCTATTTCCTAACACAGAGCGTGATGGCTTCTTCAAACTACCTGGGCTGGAAAAAGAGGAAGAGTGAGCAAGGAATAGACCAAACATCCTTTGCTGCACCATCTATGAATTCAAGGATGCGGAAGAGATGTGCTGAAAGTTAAAGGTAACAGTTACTTTAGAACTATTACCATAGTTTTATACATTGTTGCAGAGGAGCCAAGAGCAACCCTGCTAAAGTGAAATATTTTCAACTTTTATAGGGCATGCTAGCATTAAAAAACAAAACCCTACAACACTGAAGTCTGCAGAGAAGGCCTCCAATGCAAGAGGCAAATAATCCCAAACCCCAATATGCTCAAGCAGGAAAGCAATGCAGAGAAAGAACGCTAAGGAATACACTCTGTCTACTTAGCTGTTGATATAGGAAAGTTGATGTATAGTATCAGTGAAATGAAGAGAAGCAAACCAATCTGTTCTGAAGATAGCCTCACACCTCATCATTTCATTTGATAGACTGATCCTGAGTCATTTGAAATACGTGAGCCAGGAGGAGTGGCAATAACCACAGACAGCAAGTTCTGTAGCTGCTCCGACAGCACCTACACTCAAACACCCTTGAAAAGCATCCAAAACAGATCTGAAGTAAAACATTAACTATAAAGAAGAAAAAAACAAAACACTCTGCTTCACAAGCTAAGAAACTATATAAGCTGTTACTTTGTTAAAATAACTGATTTTTTTCATCTTTTCCTTAACTAGAACACAATGATTTGCACTCATTCTTTAGAAGTTCCTGCACAAATGTTGGTCCATGCTCTTCTGAGCATTGGCATATGAAGATATCACATAGAACTCCATATATGTTTTACTGATCAAAATTAGGAGCTATCACTGCATATGCTATCAAGAGTAGCATTATCTCGATAAAGAATTAATATTACAGTTTATGGCAGTAACAACTTTGCACAAATGAAGGCTTTGCTTTGGCCATATCAAAGCATTTAATGCTTTGATTTTCTATAACATCTTTTAAAAATCCCCAGAAGTAGCTCTGATGTGCCCTTATTGCCTGTTTCGGTTTGAGAAGGCTATAAATACACCCAAGATATACTGACTGACAGGCATTTCATCAATATCAAGGAAACAACTATTAGTTTTATTATTTTCAAATCTTATGCAACTATCATATGCCTGCTGTTTTGTATCATACTCTTTTAAATGTTCCTTAAGTACAGAAACACACAGGGAAAGCTGTACCTGGTTCTTTGCTCTTTGCTGGAGGTGAGAAACTACCACGTATTTGGCTGGTAAATCTGGGTTTAGCACCACTTCTAATCCAGTACTCTTCAGGTGGTATCCCCATGTTCTCCCTTAACAGCCTTCCTAATTAAAATTAAAGAAAAACAATAATAAGGTCAGTATTTCGTCTTGGTAATTAACGGTGCTGTACTGTTTGCTCCACAAGCCAGAATGCAAAGCCAGCCACTGGATCTGATTGTAGGAGTCTGTTGAAATAGAAAGAGTTTTCTGGAGACCACAGTTAACAAAAATTGTAAGACACATTAATTTGAACAGGAAAATAAAGTTTAAGAATACTAAGCCTGCTTTAGAAGTAAATCATCCTGTTTTAGTTGTTTTTCACAATACAAGACTGTACTAAACAGCAGCCACCAAATGAAGTGACCACATAACCAGTTGCAAACTGATAACTCTCCTTATTCTCAGTTTAGATTAATCGAATTCTAAGAGTATCTTTTGATCAAATAATATGTCCTTTTCCAGGTCAAATTTATTACCGTTTCACACCAATTTTCTGAAAATACCAAACTTTTTATGCTAAAAGAGAGCAGCAGCTACAATTAAAAAAAAATTAGTCCTCTACTGTAGAGAAGTTGCATAGGGTATGTCCACCAGATTATAATGAACTATATATATAAAATATATAATGAACTATATAATGCATTATAATTCTGTTTAATGCACCCAACATTAGTCTGTGATAGGAGAGTCAGACTATATAAACTTAAATGCAGAGTTTCTAAGATATTAAGCAACAGTAAATACATAATCCAAATTATATTAGGCTTTACAAATTAATAAATTGCCACTAGTGTTAGAGAGTTAAATATATTAAACCAAACACAAAGGAGAGTTTCTGCATTATTCTCTGCTGGTTGTGAAAATGCAGAGTCCTTATGCAATAGGTAAAAAGTTGCAGCAAACTTCCTCTGCTTCAGAAAAAGTATTCTGTGGCACTTCTGGCTCTTGGCCAGATTTGAAGCTACAACATGCTCTAATCTTCCCACTAGTTTAAGCTACAATTTGAAACTGCAATTAGGTGTTCTTTGTGTATGCTACTAATCAGCACTTTGTCCTCAGCAGTTAGCTCACCTCCCAAGAATTTCCGAAGCATTCTCTGGTGTTCAAGTCCTTCTCTTCTTGTCATAGGCCTCTTTCTTCCATAATACCCATAGTCACTGTATACAGCTTCATCTTGTTCTCTCTTCCTTGGCTTGTAAACTACACCAATGTTTTCAAGAAGCCCTCTCCTAGTTTTTGTTTTCTCTTGAGCAGGCCAGCTAATTAATTCTGCTGGTACAGCATTTTTAGGTGGTTTCCAAAGCACTCTCTGGCCAACTTGGTAGAAATCTCCTTTACTTGGCCTCAAGATGCCATATGGGGGAGCTTCTTGAAAGAAATACTCAATTTCATCCGTGTCATCATCCTCTTCCTCCTCATATTCATCCTCTCCATCTTCATCATCCTCTTCTCCCTTCACAGAATATTCTTCAGAGTCCTCAACTTCTGACAAACTCTTAGTTGTTTTTTTGTTGAGAGAATCAATTTCTTTCCTACTAGAGGACCTAGAAAGGGCTCCCAGCTTTCTACCTTTACTGGAAGCCTCTTTGATCTTTGTGTTTGAAGAGTTGACATCTTGGTCATTCAAGCTGTTCACTTGCTCTTTTCCTACCACTTCATCTACATTAAGGGACCCACCACTTTTAATTTGCTCTTTTTCTAACTCCTCGGTATTTTTCTGAAAAGTATACATGCTTTTCTGAAGCACATAGTCAGGCACAAAATAAGACACTGGGGCATTATCAATTGATGAGCCTTCCTCTCTAGAGGACATGTCATCAGAAGACAGACTGATTACGCTTTGACGCTTCCTTTGTGGCGAACAAACATCGTAGCTTCTGTCCATACTGTCCAAACAAGCCAGCCAGCTGCCAGAGGGAGCAAACTTCTCAACTGATTTGTCACACCAAATACTTTTTTCTGTCTGACTTTCATTGGTTGCACTGTGGCTTAAGTTCAGCTTTTTCTGCTGAAAGTCACTCATTACCTCCATATTAGATGGAAGTAGTCCTGCTTGTTGAATAAAGCTGGGCTCTTCTTGAGAAGTTTTTGATCCTGCAGACCTTTTAGTGCTAGATTTCTTAGCTATTTTCACTGGTTGATCTACACCAACAGATCTTGCCAACTCTGTGATTTGCACTGTCATGGTTTCACCTGGGGGGGATTTTGCCAGCTTTTCTGCATCCAGCTTCACTCCATTATTTTGGATATCTTTCTCTTGCACAGTTTCAGCACCCTGTTTGGAAGTGACAACAGCTTTTCTCTCATCTAAGGAAGCTCCTGGCAGCATATTCTCCCCTTCACGAGGGCCATATATCATGCCTTCACATGAGCTAACAGCAAATAAGTCATGTGGCACTATATTCTCTGGAACTGGTTTACCACTTGCCACATCATACAGTGGGATTGTTTCTTTAAAGGACTTCCACAGCTGAATAGCTGGAGAGCCATTTCCGTATTCTATCCTCACTTCTTCCTTCTCAAAGGCATAGCTTCCAGTAGGAAGATTTCTATACTGCGTAGAGCTGGCAGGGTTCTTATTATGAAACTCTCTGTCTACCACAATAGGAGAGCCAAATGAATCTTGTTTCTCTGAAGCACTTTCAGTCTCTGTACCTATACCAGGAGAAACACAGGCCATATTTCCTGCATCACAACCTTTCGTTTCTGTACGGATATCATGATGCTTTTTTTGCTTGCTTTCAGGCTGTCTAGGATCAGTCTGTGTTTCTTTTGTCTCCATTTTCTTCCCAGGGCTATTATAATGTCTAAACCTTGTTGCATGATAAAACATAGGGGAAGGTGGGGCAGCATTAAAATAAGGCCTTCTGTTAATTCTTGCATGCACTGGATGCTGTGGAACAAAAAATCCAGGGTACTCATGGAGCGCAACAGAATAAAATGGAAAATATGGATTTCCACTTCGGAAGCCTAGACATTGGTGACAAAAAGAAAAGGCAAATACATCATCTTTCTGAAATAAGTCATCACGATTTCATATTTACTTGCATAGACAGGGACAGCTACAAGATCAGACACATTGCTAAATAAAACACACCACCTTTCAATGCTTAGAAACAAACCTGGTGCAAAAACTCAAAGGGAGTTCTTTGTTAGGGAATCGCTTATCTCAACATCTACACTTCAACCAGAGGTTGACTTCATCCCTTGGAACATCCACCAAGTTGTTTTCTGTACTTTTTTGGGCTATTTTACAGACAGACTATTGTGCTAGCATTGTTTTTGAAAAAGACAGCTCCAGGTAGAGGTTCACATAGGTATAGCACTTACAAGGTGCATTTAACAATACTTTTCTTAAGGTTACATTTATCCTTACCTATCATGCATGTACATATAGAATTCATGTATACTCACACATATTAATTGCTAAGTATATTCTAGAGCTCTGTTTGTGTAAGGATGACCATCACTTAACATTTTGCTTAGCTTCCATTCTCCAGAAGCAGATGCTTTCCACCACACCAGCTACGTATCTAAGGCAGAACTAGTGTAACGCTGCAGTTGTTAAAAATCTGATTTATTAAGTATTAGCTAAATTCCCAGGAGGCTCATTAACACAGATACTGCAAGACTGGAGGAAAGAAGTACATAACTAAGCAAAGATCCCACAAAAAGCTGCTGTTTGCCTTACCTGGAGTAGGTACACAGTATGGACTGTATGCATGACTGAGGTACCATGGATTTGGATAAGGCTGTTGAGCTGATGGCTGCGCATAAAAAAAGGGTCTTGGGTGGTTTGTGGAATATGATCCACTTTCTGAAGTTGAGGAGGTATTCATTTTTCTTTAAACACTGAAAGAGAGAAGGGATCATTATTAACTACTTTAAAAATTGCATGACAAAAATGCATTATTTTTATGCTCTGTCAGAATTTAGCAGACATTCCTCTTCCTACCCAAAGAAAACAAAAGAAAGCTGCTGTCTTCCAAACAGAAGGTAGAAAACTGACATTGCTATCAAGGTCAAATGTTTCAGCTGGGCTTTGCTAAGCAAGCTTTTGTACACAGCTCTCAATATTAGTCCTTCAAGGCAACCTTGTGATACACTCTAAAGCTACAGAACTTCAGTAGTCTTTGATGCATACATCTCTATGACTAGTATCCCAGCCAATTAGACAAAAAAGCCTTGGGTGAATTAGCCTTGAGCAAGAGGCCACACACACACAAAAAGAAGAAAATAAAAAGCTTCACACATTCGGACATTTTATGCTTCACAAAGAAAACACTTCTTAATGCTAATGCATGTGTAGCTACACATTACAATAAGAACTTTATTCAGGATTTGTACTTTATACCACGCTTAAGAACAACGACAGCTAACTAGCATAGTAAACCAAGTATTTCAGTGACACCCGGCTTCCCACGCTTAAACCAAATGATAGGTAGCAAAAACAACCCCACCAAAATCCTTGTGTTCAGAGCCATGTAAAATTCACAAGACAGAACTTCCTCCCACACTTAGATGTCTCCTCAGTTAACTAATACTTGCAAGCAATACAACACCATCACACATAGCTTATGAGCAAGACTAAAACAAATCAGAGAACACAGAAGCTCAACCCTTCAGAAGACTCAAGCACTTCAAAGTCACAAAAAACAAAAATTACGTTGAGACCTGTTACAATCTAGCACACAGTTCAGCCTAGAGTTTCAGAAGGCTTTAGGAACACTGGAGCTTTCTTCAGCTTCCATCTAGGGCATCCTGTAGAAGCTCTAGAAGCTCTTGAAAGCACGAAAAATCCTACTGACTCCCTCAGGCCAAGGAATTACTTTGACCTTTGAGAAGGAGAGTGGTGCAGGGAAGGGAAAAAAAACCCCACAAAACCAAAACAACCCCCCCTACAAGAACTAAGCTAGTCCTACCCCCTTAAAGCCCCCCAAACTAAGGTCCAATGCTGCTGCTGCTGCTGCTTACAGCCCAGCAAAAAACTAACCAAGTCCTCCACTCACCCTCTTTATGGCAGGCAGCTGCTACTTGTCCACTCCTCCTCCCACCTGAGGCTCATTTAACAGTGATGCAGGGAACGTTTTTCCATCGTTGTGTGGGAGGAAAATCAAAACACAAGGATAGGAATAGTTGTAAAAGCCTTCAGCTGGCGTACAGAAAGCTGGCAGTCTCATCTTGCAGATGTTTAAGCTGCATCTCTAAGTAAATCTGGTATTTCCCTTTTATAATGTTGAATTTTTTATTTTTTTTTTTTTTAAAAAAGAGGCAAACATTGCCAATCTTCTGATTCGAACTTAAAAACACTTCTTTCAGGAAAAAGCCTGAGAAGACACAAGGCCAACTTTACATTTCTTTTCAGGGTTTCCCAGTTGTTCAGTACTGAGTAAAGGAAGCAATGCTCTTCCATCCTGATATGGCTGAGGGGGCTGACAAATGTAGTATTATTTCCATATGAACAGGAGAAGCACTTCTTCCCATACTCCACCATGTGTCATGGGAATTTATGAAATGTGAAGTTGCAATTTGACTCTACCTTGCATCTTTACAGGAGGTGAGAGTCTGAGTTGCTGCTCTGGAATTGCACATCTCCGAATGAGAGACCACTGGTACTGGGGCAGATGGAAGGAGATGAAAGCCCAATGCACGTGCTATGTAGGCTGGTGAGTGATTAGGGAAAAGCAAGAGGATGTGGATGCTTAGAGATTCTTTGTATTCCTGTGTTGGGAAGTTCCCAAAATTTATATGTTTTTTTCTTTCTATAATGTTTAGATTAAACACATCCTTTGTACCAAAATACAAAATGTTTGGGAAGGGTTACTGATCCATTCCTTGCAGATCTTCCCAGCCAAAGCTTATCCTTTCCACAGAGAGCAGTTTGTAAGACTTGTAGTGACAGGACAATGAGCAATGGGTACAAAGTGAGACAGGAAATTTAGGCTAGATATTATTAAGAAATTCTCTGTTGTGAGGGTGGTGAGGCACTGAAACAGGCTGCCCAAGGAGGCTGTTGGATGCCCTGTGCATGGAAGTGTTCAAGGCCAGGTTAGATGGGGCTTTGAGCAACCTGACTTAGTGGGAGGTGTCCACACCTGTGACAGGGGAGTTGGACCTCGCTGGTCTTTAAGGTCCCTTCTAACCCTTAACATTCTATGACTCTATGACTTGTCTGGTATGTTTTAAATCCCCAGCTCTGCTTTGCATGCATCGTACTTTCACCTCTTTGAAGTGAAACTCCCAGCCTTTCTCTTGGTGGATGGACCCAAAGAGAAATAAAGAAAATAAGCTATAACATTGGATGGCTTTTAAAAAGGTGTATGTTCTCAGGATTTTCCTTTCCCTCGTACCTCCCTTCAGCCTCCTGTGCCCCTGTCAATTCCTTCCATCTCGAAGTAAGCTCCAGTCCCCACCACCCTCAGGTGAACTTTGCTTTTAGGGCAGCAAACCCACACTTGGCCAAAGGACATTCCGGGATTCCAGGATGGCTGAAGGGCCAAAGGCAGGTCCCAGGGGGAGAGGACGCAGCTGGGTGCTATCCCTGAAGCTGACAGCCTCCGGGTTGCAGCAAGTGTGGAGTGCAAGTCCTGTGAGGAGCCCGGAGTTGTGAGGAGAAAAGGAGGCTCAGGGCGGACTTTATCGCTCTCTACAGGTCTCCGAAAGGAGAGTGTAGCCAGGCGGGGGTCGGTCTCTTTCCCAGGCTAGCAGCGACAGGATGAGAGGAAACGGCATCAAGTTTCACCAGGGGAGGTTTAGTTGGACGTTAGGAGGAATTTCTTCGCGGAAGGAGTGATTAGACACTGGAACGGGCTGCTCAGGGAGATGATGGAGTCACCGTCCCTGGAGGTGTTAAAGGCATACTGGATGTGTCACTCAGTGCCACTCAGTGTCCGGTTGACACTGTGGTGTCCGGTCAGAGGTCGCGCTCGGTGCCCCCGGAGGCCTCTCCCGAGCCGATGGATCCCGTGTCTCTGTGGGCCGCTCCTCCCGGCAGGGGGCGCGGGGGGCCCCGCTCCGTCCCGCGGGAGGCGCCGCTGCCGGGGCGCGCGGGCAGGGGGCGCTCGCGGGCGGGAGAAGGGGCAGGAAAGCGGGGGCGGGCCCGGCCGCTCCGCCGCGCCGGGCGCCGAGCATGCGCACACGGGGCGGGCGCGGCGCTCCGTATCGGCGGGCGGCTGAGGACGAGGAGGAGGGGGAGGAAGAGGAAAAGGTGGGGGGGGCGGCGGCAACGGCAACAGCAGCAGCGCCTGCGCGTCCAGGGGCCGCCGCCGCCTCCGCAGCCTGGGAGAGAGACCGGATCCGCCGCCGCATCCTCCTCCTCCCCCACCGCTTCCCCGCGGCCGCCCGCGGTCGGGACGGCCAGGCACGAGAGGAAGCGGCGGTCGGAGGTTTGTCCGGAGCGGAGGGGTGGGGGGGAAGGATGGCGGTGGTGGTGGCGCTCCCGCGCTCGCGTCCCGCCGCGCCGCGGCCGCCGGGCCCTTTCCCGACCCCGCGGGGGGAGCGGCCGCCCCGAGGGGGCCTCGGTCCCGGGGGGGCCCCGCGGGGGCTCTGCGGCAGCCGCTCCCCCCGCCCGGGCGGGCGCGGCTCCCGCCCGCCCCCTCCCGCCGCGGCCGCTCCCGCCTGGCGGCCGCGGCCCCGGGCCCGCCGGGCACCGCCGGAGGTGGCAGCGGGGGCCGGCTCCGCGCCCTCGGGTAGGGCCGGCTCCCGGGAGGAGGAGGCGGAGAGGCCATCGGGATCGTTCCTGAGCCCGGAGTGCGGCCGTGCTGGAGGAGCGGAAAGGTGCCCCCTTCCTTCTGGGGGAAGCAGGAAAGGGATTAAGGCTGTGGAGGGACGGGACGGCGCACCTGAGCATCGGGGAGAGAGGGAAGAAATGTGTTTTCCTCGTCGCTAGTTCAGCATCGCCGCGTCCCGCGGGGGATGGGGGCGTAGCGGGGCTCCCCTTGGGCTGAGCAGGTGGGGATGTCTGAAACCTCGGTGTTTGTGTTGGCAGCGCTCGGAGGGACACACGCCGTGAGGGCTTGGAGGAGAACAGCGGTGTAGTGGCATTGCCGTTCCTTGCAGCTGCCCCTGCGTTCCCTAGATCCATCTAGTTGTGCACAGATACACTGTGGATACCTGCAGTGACTAGGGGTGGGCTTCTGTGGTCATACGTGGCTTTAAAGAGTCACATAATTCTTAGTAGGCTTTTCTGGACTAAATAAACACATAGTATAGCTTTGACGTTAGTACATCTGCATGCCTAAAATTTTTCTGCTGTTTACCATTATTTCTGCTATGAAACAGGATAAATACCTGCTGCTTTTGAAATAACTTTAATTATGATTTAGAAATGGATTTGTGTTCTATTTAGCATGTGCATTTCTAGAGCTTTTATGGCAAAGCCCCAGCTTGGCTTTTCTACATCATGTATATCTACTTTGTGATCATAATGGGCCTGAAAGGCTGTGTGCTGTTGTGAGCTCACTTAGGATTGTAGCTACGTGAATTTTGTTCAGATGATGCATTTAAGAGATTATTAAAACGCACACTGAGTATAGTTCAGTTTCTCAGAAATGTATCTGGAGGAATAGCTAATTTTTAGTATTTAATGTACTCTGATGTATACATCAAGTAGTCTCACGATTTGAGTATAGGTGTCACACCTTTTTCCTAATTGTTTTTGTGTGTCGAGTAGAAAGGGCACTTTATACTTAAAAATGTGTAAGCAATATTTTTCAGGAATAGACCAAAGAGGAAGAAGAGATGTTGTTGCTTGTTTAATATTTTGACTCCATTTTAGACAGACGGTTGTTGTTGTTGTTTTTTTCTTTGCTGATGCAAGCTTTTTTGTTTTGGTCATGTGATTATGAAACAGACCAGAATTGGTGCAGACCCTAAAATTTCTCTTTCTTAGTTTAGTGACTCTTGTGCTTTGAGAATAAATTTTATCTGAATGTGTGTGATACCCATTATAAGACTTAACCTTTCAGGAATTAACTTACAATTAATTAAGCTTCATTAATGACTAGTTAATTTCTTAATGTAGAAATGCTTGAATTTATAGTTAAGTGCATACAGTGAATATTTAAGAAAATTGCATGTATTTTTAAACTGGAATTTAAGTTGTTACATAAAACAGACTAGCTTTATTAATGTACTGTAGTTCAGAGAAAAGAAATTTGTATATACAGGATACATGGCTGGATCTTACTGGAGACATCCATGGCCCACTTTTTTTCAAAGGTTAATTTTACAAAACAGGTCAACTCTTCCACAGAACAGAAACACCCTTGGGGATGGAAACTACCAGTGCTCTGTGTAGAAGTCCAGTTGCCAATTTAAGCTGTTGGTTTATCATGTCATAAATGCTAATCTTCTTTCTGAGCAGGTATTTCCTTCAGTGTATAACTTCCTTTAGGAGCAGAAAAACAGGAGTGCATTGTGACCAAACATGTTGTTAACATGGAGTCTGACATTTCTAGTCTCTAGTTTCTGTGTAGTTTTAGAAAATTCACCTACCTCAAAGTTGTAACTCGCATCCCAAGCATAATACATATGGAAAGTAGTAGTACTTCCGAAGGGAATAGTCATTTTCAAGATAACCTCCTAGACTAAACCTCTCCTTCTTTTTAGAAATTTCACATTGTTGTCTTATTAGAATCTCCTTGATGTCCTCAGTTTTCTGGACTACTGTGCTATCAAAGACACCTTTGATGGCTTTAGAAGAGAGGAAAACTTCCAAGTCTGGAACTGCTTCATCAATTACCTTTCTTTCTCACTGCCAAGGATGCAAATTTGATCTGTTACTCAAGAATCTAGAGCTTCCAACTCCTTTTTCTTTTTTCTTTCCTATCTTTGAGATCTATTGGCTAGGTGTGTCGATTTACATAATTGATACTAATCAGTTTTAGTACTTACATTCCCCCTTGCTCTTAGCTGGTATGTTAAGTTTGGAACTGGTTGGTTTGTAACTCAGAATATCCCTGTTAGTAACCAAGTATTGAAGTGCCTGAGCTGGGTACTGAGTTGCTAGCTGGGAGGATTGCTATCTCCACACACCAAGGCTTGTGTAGTTTGGCTTACAGTTGTTCAGGTCTAAATTCTGACCTTTTATTATGTTAAAAATAGTGAATGACTCACTTCTTTTGACGTGTTTTTACTTGTGATTTGTATGAATCGGCCCTTGGATGGAAATAGGAATTTGATTTAAAGTGCACAAAAGTAGTATTTAAAGTTTGGTTTTGTTTTATCTGTTTTTTTTTTTTTTTTTTTTTTTTTTTTTTTTTTTTTTTTTTTAATTGTTTTTTAATTAGTTAAAACTAGATTAAATAAATGGAATGTCCGGGGAGATAAGTTTGGGTTGTTGGGGTTTTTTTTAAGTTTTCTTCTAGACATATGGAAGATGAAGCGTGTTTTTTAAAGTGTGAATTGTAGTTAGTGAAGTTAGAATTCCATAGGTGTTTAGATGGCTGAAGATGCAGATGGGGACCTGTGACACTTTCATAAATCTTTTACATGTTTCCCACCATTTTATGGGAAATTAGGCATCTAATCTGACAGACTAATTAATGGGATTTTCAGGAAGACTTTTCTGAGTATCAGAATCTCTAAAAATACCCCAAAACAAAAGATGCCTGTATATATTTTGCCCTAGTTATAATTTGGGGGGTAAAGAAATTAATTTTTTGCATAAGTCCAGTTGAAGAACGTTATATCTATGTATCTTATGTCTTTCCTTACTAAATTGGAAATAGTCACTATACCTATTCCATATTACACACTGAAGTTTAGTGCTAACACTGCCATGTATATAGTGCAATATATATCTCTATCAATCTTTGCCTGACCTCAGAAAATAAACAGATTCAAGGAAGGCAATTAATAGCCTATCCCATAACTCATTAACATTTGATGACTAATTTTTTGAATGGTCTCATTCAGATTTGAAGTACATGAACAAGTGTTAACAAGCCACCTCATTAAAATTACTTAAGCAAAAAGGAATAATTACTTAAAAACAAACCCTCTTATCAACTTAATGTTGCTCTCCAGCTTGATAGGGAGGTACTTTGTATTACCTGATAATTATTTGGTTTCATTTGCAATGTAGCACCCTGTGGCCTTCCAGCAGCTACCTGCCAATCCTGTTTTGGATAGCTGGCTTCCAAGAAATTACCCAGAACAAAATGGTCACTCCAGTGACATCATTGAGGGGGAAAGTCTCATTCCTAGAACTTGTATTCACAGGGATTATTTTTATTATCAGAATTTCAGTTCAGGATATCAAGCTAACTTCAGCCATAGATCTTTTCATCCACAAATGAGAAATGTCCACTGCTGCATAGTTATTGGTACTACAGCAGACAGTAGTGCATCTGTAGACATTTTCTCAAGTCCACAGTTTTTAATTTATCTCAGATCCAATGACTGTATGCCAACCAGGCACAGTGCAATGAGAGAGATGTTGGGTTGGGACTGGGAAGAGCTAAGCCTCCTTGCTTTCCTCCTTTGGAAGTACATGGCTTTGGACAAGCTGCTTTTTGTTTCAATGCCTCCGTTTTTCAGCCTCTAAAGTGAGGAGAGTATCTCCTTTAAAATAGTCTTGAACTCTTCAAACAGGTGTGAGAGAGGTAGGTAATCTTGGATGATTTTCCAGGCACTAAATGGTGTTCCTACCACTTATCCTAATGTTTTGAACAGATTCAATTCTCTTGGGCAAATGGCAATATAAATTATGGCAATTTTGGACCAGAAATTCAGAGATCCTTGATGTATTTATTTCCATTACAAGGGAATGGGATGTGAGTCCTGACTTTGTGACAAATACAAGACTTTGTTCTTTAGCAAATGGTTATTGTTGGCAGCAAAACACAGTATGGATGTGGAAAACAGGAATTGTGTACATAGCATGTTCCTACCATGTGCACTTCCCTGGAGTACGCGACAGATGGTTTTCTGTAAACCAAAGACTCCAGCTTTGTAAATGTACGGTTCAAAGGTGAGCCACATCACATAAATGTTCTGCAACAGGATTCCTGTCATCTCCTCAATCTTTTTTGCTACTGAGGGTCGTACTCAAATGTTCCAGTTATTTATAGTAATTAATTTCACAGTTTCAACTCGTCTTCTGCTGAACAGGTCTGCTTTTTCAGTTACTGACTGTCAGCAGCTAGCTGCCAAAAATGTCTTTAATCTTACTAGCAGGTGTATATCAATTTCTCCATGGCATCCTTGACTTGTTCTGGTACCTAATGATTGAACCAGTGCATGTTAGTTTTCTTTTTTTTTTCCTGTTTCTGAAGAAATACTTATATTCTTTACAATTACATCAGAAAAGGAAGTTTTGGTATCAATGAGTTCTCTTGCTGAAGCTTAGTGTTACTGATGCTCTGCCCAAACAGAGCTTAATCCACTGGCTTGTATTGTTCTTGAAACTTTACTCCTAAGCCAGGAAAAACAATGCTGTAGAGAGACTTGGGATACCAGCAGAGCCACAAGCTGTTGATTTCTGTGCGCCTAGCACACTTAAGAAGTCTGTGTGTCCCTGTAGCCATTTAAAGTTCAGTGCAAAGTCTGTCAATGGATTGGGTTGCGTGGTGAGCTGTTCCCAGAGTACCGGGAGGGTGGGCAGTGGTGCAGAGACAGGATGCACACTGTCTTGGTGGAAAGAAGCTATGACCTGAGGCAGAAGGTCATTGCTTTAGGTGGAGCAGGATTTCTATATCCTCGATGTATTTACGGTTTAGTGACTTCAGAGGTTACCTGAAACTTGAAGGTCTTCAGTCAAGACTTGTGCTAGTATCTGTTATTGCAGCACACATTGGTATCTACTCCTTTCCCCAAGCATCAAAGCCTTTTCTGTTTTCCTTAATTAACTGCCTTCACCTCAACAGTGAGCATTAGGTTTGACTCGTTGGACTGTTTTCTGGTTAAACAACCAGGGAGAACTAAGAGTTTGAGATTCCTGTTTGTGTATATTTATCACTGAAAAAGAAAAAGATCAGGGACACTAAATTCGTAGTAATTAAAGTGGCATTCATTAAGCATATCTGTTTCAAGTGAGTGAATGTTGAAAGACAGCTGTTTCTGAATTGTATTACAGGCAGGGCTGTGTTGAAATAGATCTTCGGTGTGGCTGGCAGATATTTCTGAAGCCTTCGTCTTACACTAAATCTTGTGTTTTTGTGTGGAATTTAAGGAATGTCATTTCACGCAAGTTGTTTCTGCATTCTCTGTTCATCATGAACTGTAGTGATAGCGATATCTTAGACAAAAGACAAACATGTCCTGGTTATTCCTTGGTTTTGGAATGCAGAAAAACATTGCAAGATTAAACAAATCTGGAAGAATTTGATAGTTGTGGTACTCTGGTGCCCATTATGATGGTAATTTTACTGTCACAACTATCCCATTCTTAATTAGGTTTTTATGTTCACGGGGAAGATGAAATAAAACCTGACCCCATCTTTAAGAGGAGAAATATCCAAACAAGATTGGAGACCTTGGAGCCACTGTAGGTGTTTTGAGCCCTGCTATTCCAGCATCCCTTTGCTCCTATTATTTCATTGTTTTTCTTTTCTGCCATCTGCAGCAGTGAAGCTTACCTGGCTGTATGGAAATTACTCAGAAAGAAAAACAAGGGAATGTGAAATATTAATAGGTGAAACCCTCCTGCATGGAGCAGATGAATTTAATATGCATTAGAAATACAGACCTTTAGGGTTGTTTTTTTTTTTTTTTTTTCTTTTGGGTTTTTGTTGTGTGTGGTTTTTTTATTTTAATTCTTAGCACTAGTTCTGCTTCATCTCTACTAAAATGCCAAAGGTGAAATAAACAGACTGATGATGATGCTGAGAATTTAGCTGGAAAGTGATGGAATGTTAAAATTACTGTATTTGTATTTTCAGTGGCCTGGTATTGATAAGCTTTAAGTAGACATAAAGAAGCCGGAAAACTTGCTGTTTAATGTAGAAATAGGGGGGGAAAGTGGTTATCTTATCAATGGTTGAATGAATTTCTTCCAGTGGGAAATCTGGGTAATTCTTTGAGGAGGAATGAAGTCTTACTGAACCTTGTTTTAACTCTCCAGCCTTAGGCATTGTGTTGACAAAATAAATTATTCTAATTTGTGAGTCTAGGTCATATGAGAATTAATGTACAAACTCTTCTGCTTTTCATTTCTTGTTGATACCTTTGTTTAATTTTTTTTCTTAGGAGGGTTTTATTGCAAGTAATGACGTACTAATTTAGAAATGTTTATTAGACAATTACTTCTAAGGGGTAACTGTGAAAGGTTTTTCAAAATGTGGTAATGTGTAAATTAATTTTGTTTTCCTGCTTTCAGTCAGTCAAGTGCAGCCACTGATCACGAGATGTTACCACAAAATCTACCTCAGACTTCACTTTTGTTCATTCATTTGCTGCGTCATAGATCTCAACGGGAGCTCTGCAGACACTCTTGAAAATCTCTGAACAGATTGGGACATCAAGTCAAAGCATGATGACCTAATAGGAGGTCAAAGTCTCAAACATTGATTCAGCAGTTCAAGATAACACTGCCCTTTTTATCAGTATCACTTCTGAAGGCTACAGACCTCCTGCCATTTCTTTCCTGGCTACTTCAGGAACACTCAACTGACCTTTTTTTGGTGAAGAAATCTTGACTTTTCTCTCTGGTCCTGGAAATATTAATGGAATACAGTCATGTCTACCCAGGACGAGAGGCAGATAAATACAGAGTATGCTGTATCCTTGCTGGAGCAGTTAAAATTCTTTTATGAACAGCAGTTGCTAACTGACATAGTGTTGATTGTTGAGGGCACTGAGTTTCCCTGCCATAAGATGGTTCTTGCAACATGCAGCTCGTATTTCAGGTAAGTATTCAAATGCTATAAAATCTGTGGTACCTGGTTTTAAGTGTAATAGTAATTGATTGACAGTGTCTTACAGAGATTTAAAGATCAGTGACTTAAGTACAAAACCTAAATATCCTTACTTTCCAACACAGAATAAAATAAAATTTCTGGCATCCTGGGACTTATTCTAGGTATTATACCTATTATTCTAATAGGTATTTATTGTAGTTTCTACAATGAGTATGGAGGGGGGAAAAAAAATTATCACACTTCCAATGGCTCATTTTCCTTTAGGGAGTTAATTGAGTCTGAATAATTAGTAAATTTCTTATTCTTCACACTTAATCTTTAAAATACTTAATCTGTTTTTATTTCCCAAGGTAGGATAACAAGGGATTATTGAGACTTGGCTGCAGGGAATTCCATTGTCATATTTAACTGTAGTTTCTTAGCAGAAGCATCTGCTAAAAGCAGAGATTGCTGTGCAAGCTTATGGTTTTCCTTTCTGAATCATCTGGTTTTCTCTGCTCAGCAAAGATGGAAACTCTTCCCTTGCTTGAGTGTTGTGGCAATGCAAGTGGAGTTTTTCTCTGTGTGGTTTGGATTGGTTTTTTTTTTGGTTCATGGTCCCCTCAACATACTCTTGAAATTTTTAGTTTAGTAACTCTTGTTTTCCAAATGTCCTGGTTTAGGTATTTTAAAACATTCTTATTAATAAGATACATTGAGTGCTACCATTTTTTGCAAACGCCTTCATAGTAAGACCTGGATGATGAGGCACCATGAATTTTCTGCAGTGATTAATCATTTTTTGTTAGCAATGTAGTGTAATTAATCTGCCTGTCTGGAAGGAATTTTGAAACTTGAAACTAGTCTGGGTGACATCCACAGGTTTTACCTTCCTGATGCGTTGTGGAGGGATTATAACATTTTCTTCCTGTTTAATCACAGTAAAGTTTACAAATTTGCTTTTCCTGAGACAGGCTCACTATACAAAACACATCCAAGATGTTTTCTGTACTTTGTCTCCTTTCTCGTAGAAAACTCTAAGGATTAATTTATTACTTTCATAGAAATTTTTGTCCCTGCTGGCTTTTCTGTTTATTTTTTTCATCTCAGATGAATCTGGTCCAATTTTTAGCAACAAGTATTGTGTGATCACTAGATAATAATTATTACCATTGGCCCTGTGCAGATGCCATAGTTCCAACAATTTGTAAAATAACAGCCACTGGAAACGTAGCCAGATTTAATGTGGGTGGCTAATCATAAGGTTGGAAAGCTGTCATGAGTCCACCCAGTGTGCTGCATCAGAATGTGCAGTCAAATCTCTTATTCATATGTGTTTGTTTATTATTTATGGAATGAGGTTTTGGCACTGGTTAAAAGAAGTATCAAACTTGTGGTTTTGTCATGTTCTGTTTTTCTTCTCTACTTCGGTTTACAAAAAGATGCTCAGCTTCCTAAATTTAGCTTTATTATGAAAAATTGATAGCCCTGAAGGAGGGGGAAGAAAAGCAAAGCATCTTTCTGTGTGATCCAGCCATTGTGTGTGATTGCAGCCACCTTACCTTCCGTCTTTGTGTCTGAACGATATACAGCCCTGCTCCAGCACAGGCTGCTCAGCAGTGTGTGAGCAAGAGCCAGCGCCTCCACCAGCTCTTTCTTGCTTTCTGAGGAGTCTCTGTGCCCTCTTGTACCTTCTTGCTTACTTTTAAATAGCTGCACAGCAAATTGATAGTCAGTGATCCCTGTTAAAATGCAAGTTGCCCTGGGTTAGGGACCTTAGAAGAAGACAGAGAAATGGGGATGGGACACTGTCTTTGTATCAGACGCTTTCTGGAATGGCTTTGCCTAGGGAGTGGATCTCCATGTCCCCTTCACCTCTGCAGCCAGAAGCAGGACTAAAAAGTGCACCCAGTGTCCCTTCTAACTTCTCTCATGCCTGGTATCCTAAAAAAAGCGCCCAAATAAATATAAAGAGCCTTGAACTGAAATTTTAGCACAACTATAAATATCAAATCTGAATCAATATAAAGCTCTTGAAACGAATGTCCCCTGTTTTAAGAAAATTGACAAGTGGCTTACAGTACCAGAAGGCTTATACAAGTACAAGAAGGCTTATAGTACCAGATTGCAGTTAGTTCTTAACTGTGTTAAAATTAAAATACCAGAATGGGCAAGAGATGTGTAAAGAACTAAAGAAACAATAACCATGTTTTAAATTGCCTTTCTAGTCTTTTTCATGAGGATGTTATGGAAATACTCGCTCTTCTTTTTTTCCCAGACTAGATCTGATAGGTTTTTCTGTTATTGATTTTTGCCTTCAGATTTGAACTTTACTGCATGTTATGATGAATGGTATATAAGAAATAATTCATAGAGTGCTAGTCCTTGCTCCATTTCTTCTCCTCCCAGAGGAGCATCCTTTTTGATATGGCTTCGCTCAGTCCATTACATAAATCTGCCTCTTTTGTTTTAGAAAGTAAAATCTAGCTGTGTATGTTTCAACAGTATTTTCTGGAGGATGTTTCTTCCTCTTATCACCTATCATAGAAAATATTTAAATTGTGTCATTAAAACTCCAAAATCATTAGAGCTGTCTGCTGATTAACACAGAGGGGTTTGCATGAATGTATAATATTTCTGTAGAAGGCACTGATGTTACTCTTTTAATGCTCTGTCCAAATGTTTTCTCTTAATAGTAGATACTAGCCTAAGGTAAACCCTATCACCTGTAAACAGCCCTGCAAAAGGACTGTTCACCTTTAGGAGTGTCATCACCAAAGGCTTACAGGTGACTGTTTAAGATTACTTTACTCACTGCTGATCCTTGTCTTAATGTGTGTGTTTCTCCTCAGAGCAATGTTCATGAGCGGGCTGAGTGAGAGCAAACAGACACACGTACACCTGAGGAATGTGGATGCAGCCACTCTGCAGATCATCATCACTTACGCGTACACGGGTAACCTGGCAATAAGCGACAGCACAGTAGAGCAGCTCTATGAAACTGCCTGCTTCTTACAGGTAGGAGTGTTCAGAGGAGGAAATAACAGCTCCTACTCTCTGAAACACTTCATTCTTTATCTTGTTAAAAGAGCTTTCCCCTTAGTAATTTTGAAATGCTTTTGTTCCATTTGCTCAGTATAGACAGCAGTTGCTTGCCAAATTTGCTTCATGTAGCCATTCTTCCTTGCATGACAGTCCCTTTGGAAGGCTGGAAGTAAACCAGTGCACTTCTAACATTTAGAAAATTAGTTTTGCCAGCAGACATAATCACGTTGTGTACTTGATCTGTATGAAGCTGTTGAGTGAGTCACTGCTGTATTTTTGTGTGTGTGTAGTATTCCATGCCTGAACTGTGTTGTTCAGCACCAGATGCAGGTACTTCGTGTGCTGCTTCTACGTGAAAGCATAGATTGTATGTGTAATACTTTGTGTGTTTCTTTGCTTTACAGGTAGATGATGTGTTACAACGATGTCGAGAATACTTAATCAAAAAAATTAATGCAGAAAATTGCGTGCGTCTGTTAAGTTTTGCTGATCTCTTCAGCTGTGAAGAGTTAAAACAGAGTGCTAAAAGAATGGTGGAGCACAAATTCACAGCTGTGTACCACCAGGAGGCTTTCATGCAATTGTCACATGATCTACTGATAGATATTTTAAGCAGCGACAATTTAAATGTGGAAAAGGAGGAGACAGTGCGTGAGGCTGCTATGTTATGGCTGGAGTACAACACGGAATCGCGCTCGCAGTATTTGTCCTCTGTTCTTAGCCAAATCCGGATTGATGCACTTTCGGAAGTAACACAGAGAGCCTGGTTTCAAGGCTTGCCACCTAATGATAAATCAGTGGTGGTGCAAGGACTGTACAAATCGATGCCCAAATTTTTCAAGCCCAGACTTGGCATGACAAAAGAGGAGATGATGATATTCATTGAAGCTGCTGCTGAAAACCCTGGTAGTCTTTACTCTTCTGTCTGTTACAGCCCACAGGCAGAGAAAGTTTACAAACTCTGCAACCCTCCCGCTGACTTGCATAAGGTTGGGACGCTGGTAACTCCCGATAATGACATCTATATAGCAGGTGGGCAAGTCCCTCTGAAGAACACAAAAACCAATCACAGTAAAAGCAGCAAACTCCAGGCTGCCTTCAGAACTGTGAACTGTTTTTACTGGTTTGATGCGCAGCAGAACACTTGGTTCCCCAAGACGCCGATGCTCTTTGTGCGCATCAAGCCGTCCCTGGTGTGCTGTGAAGGATACATCTATGCAATCGGGGGGGACAGCGTGGGCGGGGAGCTCAACAGGAGGACTGTGGAGAGGTACGACACCGAGAAGGACGAGTGGACCATGGTCAGCCCCCTGCCCTGCGCGTGGCAGTGGAGCACGGCCGTGGCGGTTCACAACTGCATCTACGTCATGGCGCACAACCTGATGTACTGCTACTTCCCCCGCTCCGACGCCTGGGTGGAGATGGCGATGCGACAAACAAGCAGATGTTTTGCCTCAGCTGCTGCTTTTGGCGATAAGATATTCTATATCGGAGGACTGCATATTGCCAGCAATTCTGGGATAAGGCTCCCCAGCAGTACTGTGGATGGGTCGTCTGTAACCGTGGAGATCTACGACGTGAATAAAAACGAATGGAGGATGGCAGCCAACATCCCTGCCAAGCGCTATTCCGACCCGTGCGTCAGGGCCGTTGTCATCTCCAATTCCTTATGTGTCTTTATACGGGAGACCCACATGAACGAGAGAGCCAAGTATGCCACCTATCAGTATGACCTGGAACTCGACCGCTGGTTCCTGAGGCAGCACATATCGGAACGCGTGCTGTGGGACTTGGGGAAAGACTTCCGGTGCACTGTAGGAAAGCTGTATCCATCTTGCCTTGAAGAGTCCCCGTGGAAACCTCCAACGTATCTCTTCTCACCAGACGGAGCTGATGACTTTGAGCTGGATGGGGAGATGGTTACTTTACCACCTGTATAGCTCCCAAATTAGACTGCACAACTGAGTCTGTGCTCAGTTATAAAATAAAAAAAAAAAAAATGGCTGTGAAAGAACAGGTTTGGGGATGGAAATCTCAGAGCTGTCTTTCACAAATTGTATTTTTATGCCCTACCTAACACTTGCCGCCATTCAGTATAAATTAGTGAAATGAGCAGATATGCTTCCATAATCTCAAATACTATTATCAGATAATTGAGAAAAATATATGTATATTATGAGCTTGAGCATCTGACTTGTCTAAAGAATGAATTCTAGTTCTATAAAGTCTCAGTTCAGGAAAATTAGCTTCAGAAAAAAAAGTAGTTATTGTTTCTAGGATGATGTCACAACTCTTTTGAAAGTATCTTCCAGTTACATTTGAACTACTTCTGGATATTCTACTTAAGTGCTAGTTATATAATTGTCAGTGTGGCCTAATTAAAGGACTGCGCTGCACTTACTAAATACTAATATCTATGTTGGTATAGTAATGCCATTAAAAGAAAAAGAAACAAATCCCATGGATCTACCTGTGGTAGGAAGGGTAGATCTTCCATTGTATGGTAACATGCTGGGCAAATTGACTGCAGGTTCAGTCAAGCTGTATGATGAGGTGCATGTATTCTATTTTCACTAACTTATACCTGTCTATTTAGAATACAGGTCTTCCAAGCAGCTGGTAGATTACCAGGTGTGGACTTAAGTTGCTGGGCTTGCAATAGGAATTGCCAGCCCTCATAGTGCGGGTCTATGTGGGGCTTTAATCAGTAAATGCCTCCACATTCTGTATTACAGTAACATTGGCTCATGTATATTACTTCCTGCTGCTGATGTATTTTTCCATTGTAAAACAAAGTTTTAGTGTGGATTAACCAGGTCTTTATTTTCTGTTAATTTAATAACAAGCATTACTGTAGTGTGATTGTGTATAGATATCCCTTAGCTGTCAGGTTTTTTACTTTGGGGGGGGAAGCAAACTTCAGGAATATCCTGTGCTGTGTGTGCAGGAGAGCAGATGCCTAGTGCTGCTCTGGCATTAATCCCAGGAACCACTAGCAGTAGCGGGGTGCCGCCAACCTAACATGAACACAGGTGCTTCATGACAAACCTTACTAGCATGTTCAGCTGCATCATGTTCTGGCACTGTATTTTGAATGACATTAATTTATTAAAAAAGACTGAATCCAATTGCCTGAGTGTGCTTTTTTGCTGAAATAAATAGAGCTGTGTCACCCTCCCACCACATGCACACTTGAAGCGAGTAGCTTACTGAAGGCAGCTAGAAATAGTTAAGCTGCAAAAAGCCTGGAGACGAGTATGTTAAGTTGACTCTGCTCCCTACTACTCAGCAAAAGCTGGAAATTAGGTATTGAAGTCAAACTGAGGCTTACATAGGACTGGAATCCCCTGCTATCATTTTTGTAAATCAGCACTTCTCTAGTCATGGTACAAATTCTGCCCTACTGAAAGCAAAGAACAGCAGGCATTAAGGAAGAACATTTTCTGTAAGTTCAGAAGATGGCAGACCTATTTTCAGTCTTCAGTAATCAAGAGCAAATTTATTTACTCCATTGTCCAGACTGTCGCAATAAAGGTAAAGGTTTTACCTTTATTTTTTCTTATTGCAGTAAAGACAATTGCAGCCTTTAATAAAGACAGTGTATATCTATAGTTTGGGCTGGGTCTCAAGGGGCTTTAGAAAGTTTTGTTTTGTTCAATTATTCAAGGTTTTGACTAGAAAAGGGGCTTTAGGTAAGAAAGCTGCCTTATATAAAACTTCCTGATGCTTTGGCATTTTGTGCCATGTGAGGATTTATGAGACTCAGAGTAATGGCAAGCTACCAGGTTTTTTTTATGAAGGTGACATAACATGTTTGCATTTACCATTACATAAACTTTTTTTTTTTTTTTTTAACACCTACATTTTTTAGATAAGAGGTGTGAGGTGACTCAGGAGCTCCTGCTGATAGGCCTGTTTATATTGCTTTCATGTTGCAAGCCTGTGCAAGGGAGCACACATAAAAAGAAAGACAGAGATACTCCTTTATAATGCCATTTGGAGAATCACATACCTCAGGCAAAAACAGGAGCTGTATCCAGGTAACTCCAGTCTGGATGGGCTGCTCAGTTCTGGGGCTCGTTCTCACTTCACCCTAGTGTTATCAGGCTGCACTAGGCTTTAGGACAAGGTTTTCTTGTTTTAACTGCAGAGATCTATAGCTAGTGAAGGAGCAGAGTGGGCTTATTCTGTTACTGAGAACTTTCATCTTGAGTTTAAAATCTCACGTGTAGTTTCTTACTGGAGGAAAATAAATTAAAAGGGTGTATTTGAATAGGAAATACTAAATTGCGGTGGCTCTAAGTCACAGCTGCCTCGGAACCTGGAAAAGCTTGATTTTATCCATTTAAAAATATCTTTTGAAATACAGACAGTCTGCATGACTTCCTGCTCATCTGCATATTTTATATTTTTTCTGTACATTACCTCTACATTTTGTTTTTTATGTTTTTATGTCAAGATTATGAAGCACCTTATGTAAAATTTATTTGCTATTAATAATATGGCATTTAAGGACAAGATAGTCAAGTGGTGAACAGTTCTCTAGTGACTGCTAAAGACATACTAGCAGCTCACTTACACAACTAGTCGCTGAGCCAGTATTCATCCCCAAAGAAAAACAGCTGGCAAATGCTATTCTTCAGTCTAAATTCTTGCCTTGCATAATTCTAGAAGGAAACTCTGCAGCCAAAGCATTGTCATCTGCCTGGAAGTGGTCACTAGTGGCAGAATTAGAGAAAGACTTCTGCAGGAACAAAGACAACAGCTGAAAAAAATGCAGTTCTCATGTCATAAATAGAGCAAATGTAATTAAAGCCTCTAGAGAGATCTAACTAGTGTCTTACTACAAAGCTTCAGCCTAATCTTAGCCTATTCAACCTGTACTTGGCTTTGAAGTACATTTACATACAAGTTTCAGTGAATCAACTCATGTCCTCAAGCTCTGCTACATTTGCAAAGAAGTTTACCTCTTTTCTGGTAAAGCTAATTTAAGTCAGTCCTACATAGTTTCAGTTTCCCTTACCTAAAGTAATAAAAAAAGATCTGACCTCTGCTAATTTTTAATGCATTCAATAATTTTTTTGCAGTGGTTTAAGCACATACATGATTGCAAGTTTAATTTTTGTCGTAAAGGATCAGTCGGGTCCGGGACAGTGAACTGTGCCAAGGTTTGCAGAGAACAGGATCAGATAGATAGTTAAGTCTGGGGGGAGAATAATTTGATAACATTTTAATGATTATTTCAAATTTAAAGCATTACTGTTTTTCACAGTATTTCTCATTTCACTTCTCAATGTCTCTGTTAAGATGCACAAGCACCTGCCTCATTGCAGTACAGCTAAGGGAGTCCTGTGGACAAACCTGCAGACCACTGAACTTACTAGCCAGGACAGTGTTTTTCCTCCTTTGTTTCCCATTTCCAGCTACCTTCAAAGTTCGTTTCTGTTTTTTTGCTCTGGATTCCTACATGAAAGAAGCTATAATTTAGACAGACTCGAAACCAGGCTCGCCCTTAAAACCAGTTTCTTTCCATTTCATGCTTAACATTAGCCACACAAAGTTCCGTTTAGTTCCACTTCCAGAAGTATTTAAAATACCTCCCTCCTACAGTTTCTCACGACTACAGTTCAGCAAGGCAGAGTTCTTACAGAGCCTATAAGCCCAGGGGAGGAGGCTGAAGAGAAAAAAAAAAACATGAAACAATTTCCAAAATTTAAGAGCTGACATATGCTTCAGCCAGCTCTTTTGGCACATGGCAAAATCCATATACACACAAATTTTTCACAGCGGCAAAGTCAGTAACCACAGGTCATATCAGGCGGTATGTTATCCTCAGTGGGGTTTTTTGCCACTTTCTGGTATGCCTGGACTTTTAAATTCTCCACTGTGTTTCTGTGTGCATTTCTTCAGACGTGAGAGATCATCTGAGTTCCCTTCTCCAGTATTTTCAATCTATTTCATATTGTATGCAAGTGATGTTATTTCCCATATTGTTTTTAAGACAAGACAACAGCTGTTCATCTGCCATCACTTCAAATAACTGTTCTTCCTTCAGTCTAAACATTCTTGCTTCATTATGCTCACCTGATCCAGAAAGCAGTGCCACATTATTGGTGATCTGGATTCAGAGAAAAAAAAAAAAAAAAAAAAGATTGTGTAGGTGTTCTCTGCTCCTATTAAGGCAAACAGTAATTGTGCTTTCATCAGTGTTAGTCAATAAATTCAGGGGTGGAAGTAAAAAAAAAAAAAATCAACAAAAACACCTTACTTGATCAGTTGATTTCAAAGTATTATTACAAGAGGAGTAATGTATGATTCAACAATTTTGACTTAAGACAGCTAGGCTTCCAAGTTTATCCCAACTGAGATTAAGCCACCTGTGTACAGATGTTATGCACACGTGATGTCAATTTACAATCTGAGTAAGGGTCACAATGTAACTGAGAAAAGTGATCCATTTCCTTATTTTTTTATGAATCCAAACACTGCTTCTGCTGTTTGTTAAAGAATAGGGTCAAGACCAGAAACATCACAGAAGTAAAGCTCTGTGCCTGCTTTTTTAAAGTCAGTCTCTTCTCTAATATAGCATTAAAGACTCAAACACCAGGAAGCAATTTGTTATACATCTTTAATCATAATACAATAATGTAGTGTTTCTCCCTTTAATGAATACTCTCCATGTTGCCCTTTTTAATGAAAACCAAATACCTGCAAGAAAGTGAAATCGCAGTGCATAAAAATCATGATGTAAGTTTATCTTTCAGTGTCTTTGCACAACTACTTGCACATGGTTGGAAAAAACAAATTTTAGGGAATTGCAATCTTTCTCTAGACATAACCTTTGTCTCCTTCATATCTAAACGTTACTCAAGGCAGTCAGTTTCCTCCTTCTGGAAAACCCATTTACCAAATCATTCTCAAACAGCTACAGTGACAGCTGCAGTAGAAGTTCTGAAGTTTTAAAACTGCTCACTATGGCAGAGAACTGGATGTGCAGCAATTAATTTACACAGCATCTTGATTTTGACCAGATGTCACAATCCACAGAAACTAGAAGTTACTTTGAAGTTAAATCTACACCAAAATTTTAGTTGTACTTGAAATTCTTACTGATGTAAGAGAAGTCTGTGACCTCCTGAGGACTTCAATCAATTCACAACAAGCAGCACCCCACAGGGAATAAAAAGTCACTCTAGAGGATCCTTTTGTCCTAAATTTGCAAAAAGCAGCATCCATAATCTGTTTAAATGGAAGACAAATTTCAAAAGGGCTGCCAGTGAATTACAAGCAGCTACCAATATCAAAACCAGATGCCTGCAAGTGTCTCCTGGTAGAATTACTTTATTAAAATAATACAGCTTTCTGAGCAGAGGGAACTTTAAACAGGCTGGATGTATTTTATTTTTCAAGCAGCATAGGAAAAATCAAATACATTACTTGTATGTTCAATTATCAAGCAATAGTTCCTATGTTTAAAAACTGTATTCACACCTTCACATTTACAACTAAATACTGCCACATTAGTTTCTCTGCTTAGTAATAATTTGTATGGAAATCAGAAGCTTGTTTAGGCAAAATATTATATTTAATTACAAAGGTGCTTAAAACAGAAGTACAAAGTCAAACAAGTGCAATGTACCAGAACACTGACCTAAAAATTCTAATTAAATTGTGACATTTGAGGAAACTGGTGTGAGATGTGTACGGAAATTAAGGTTATGACATGAAAATGACTGATGAAAGATGCTGAACACGTTGGTGAAACGAAATATAAGGTCAGCAATACTTAAGTATTGTGGAGTTTTGGGGACTTACATCTCATACCTATGCTCAACAGGCAGTTCCTCAAATGCTGGCACATACAAAAAGCTGAGGTTGATGCCTGTGATGAGGGCAAGTTGAGAGGTGTGCTATTGTGTTACCTGTAAGTCAGTGTGTGCTGCATGTTGACAGCCAGAAATACCTTTGCAACATCAAAATCACGACAGAGCTGTAATAATACCTTCACAGCTGACTGATTAGAGGCACTATCACCAATTCACTTAGGACCCATTGTTTCTTACAGTGCAGAAATAAATGTCAGGGCTTTTGAAATGGAAGTCAACTGCTTAAATCTTTCTGAATAATTAATAATGCCTGCACTGGAAATATTAAAGTGGAGGAGAGGAAAATAACTTGCATTTGCATTGGATTTAACTAAAGAGGTTACAAGCATTAAGTTAAGAAGAGAACTACATGAGCTTAGATGAACATCAGTGGCTGCGTGCCTTCCTACAGCCCAAAAGTACGCTTAAGCAAATGTTGGAGAGCAAACGTAGATGTTAATGAAGAAAACTAATTATGAAGATCATTTCATCTCCACCCACTCGTTGAGTCTTAATCACTGTTTAAATCTGAGTTTAAAACTTATAGACCATTAAATCCGAGTCCAACTTGCTAGCAGGGCGCCAGTTCTTAAAAAGACTGCAAAGTAACACAACTTTTATTCTGTCATTTGTAACAAAAGGAAAATACTCTTAATCAGGTTGTATGTTTGGTTCCACGACAGAGACAGCTGGGACAGTGAGAAAAAGGCTGCAGAAAAAGAGCTGTCTGGTCTTCATGCCCATAAGGAAAAAATTGTGAAATATCACAACAGAATCACTGTACAAAGCAACAAGCAGCCAATGAAGGCACCTCCTTCTGTCTTTCTTCGGATTAATCCACCAGAAAACAAACAAATAAACAAAGCTCAGCTTTCTAACACCCCTAGGCCAGCAATGGAATCTGTGGGAACAAGGGGAATGCAGAGAGCTAATAAATCGTCCACATAAATTTGGAGCATTTGAGAATTCAACAGAGAAAACCCAAGTGAGGAGGTGACAAAGACAAGCATATTAAAAAGGGATCCTTGAAGGTCCTGCTTCTACAGCTTGTACATATAAATACCAACCACTTGCCTGGCTTCTAGAACTCATCATTGTGAGGTCCTAAGCCTAAATCTACCTAGGTATGCCCTAAATTGCTGGAGTTACTTTTATAGGTGTTTAAATCCTTTATGCACCTTTCTTCAGTCTTCATTACAACATGGACCGTGACCACTTAAATCCCAGAGCACAGATAATATGTTAGCCATTTCACAAAAGCAAGTGATTATTTTGGGTTATTTTCTTATCTGCATGCTGATTCAGAAAGCTCTAGACACACCATGAATAAACGGCTCTAGTCTTAATTCACTGCATATAAAGTAACACCTAGGCTTTAAAAAGATATCAACGTCTATTACAGAGTTGTGGAATAAAACAGAGAAGAGCATCAGAAGTTTTAGAAGAGATACAAAGACAGACAGAGACCAGGAGCAATAGCTGCAGGTTGATAGATACATCTTACTCGTGTGTCAGAAGCAATACATTAGTAGAGCTTTAGGGGTCTTTTTTGCCCTTTGCAAATCAAACTACTCAAACTGGCTGTTTGCCTTTCGGTTTCCCACCGTCATTCCATCTAGTCTGTCCTGGAAAAAAAATTAAAGAAGGCTTAAACCAGATCCCATGTTTTCAAATCACTGAAGCAAAAAATCTGACAACCAAGTCGCTGGACAGTGACAATGTTATGTAAGTGTGGCTTTTCTATTAACTTTACAAATGCGCATAAGGAATTAAAATATAATTTCCTAAAAACATTTGAGCCTTCTTGTTTATCTCTTGTGCAGCTGCTGCATTTTATTTGAGGAATAGGAAATATAACCATGACTACAAATCTTGGCCCCAGAAAAGATGGCAAAATGCTGACAGATACTGATGAGGCAATAAACTGAGAGTCTTTTGGTACAGAAAAGTCGGAACACTTGATAATGTAATGTAGAAAATGTTAAGAGCAACATGTGGGGATGTAAGAAGGCATCTAGAGGCACACACATTGCAAGAAAACAGGAAATAATCTCCCTTGGAATCAAGAAATGTAGGAAGTGCAATAGGCTTGCATACAGAAAACAGCACATGCATGTTACATACGAAATACAGCATTATGCCACATCTTTTCAAATAAACTATTATATTTCTTCACACAAGGATACAAACTGAGCTGTTCTAGTTACTCTCAATTCTAGTGTTACTTTCCTTACGAAAAAAGCAATTATCCAAACAGCACATTCCCTGAGTCGACACAGAAAATCCACATAGCTGATTTTCATTTGGAAGAGTCCTCATAATTTTACTGGGGAAAAAAAAAAAACAAAAACAAAACCAAACCACGCAGAGTTTGCTACTGTGCTAATTTTGGGTGGGTTTAGTACTTCATATGTATGCAACTACATTAATGTTGTAATTACATCCTAACTTAAAACACTGTCTATGATCCAGTCCCAGTTTGGGAGAAATGCTTTGTAATTCTTTCCCTGAAGAGATCTCTCCAACTGGAATCCCATTCACGTCCCAGGGGAAAATCTCAGCTACAACACGCAAAGATATGAGGGCCTACTGCTAACATGAAAAAAATCCTACTGATTTTGCAACTGTCACACAGATTTGGAGACACAAAGAGAGCTAGAGATAGATTCATTCAAACAACTCTACATGGATACAGAGGATAGAGGGGAAAAAAATAACCCTTGTCAGCCACAGTCTTACTCTGCACCTTGTTGATTTAATTTGCAGGTAAAGATGTGAAAGTTCCACCCTTTAAGGGCTGCAGAGACTCTCTCAAGTCCAACCTAGAAGAGGAATTATTATTTATATTCTGCTTATTTCTAATAAGAATTCACAAACATTTGGCTATCAGGATTGAAAAATAGAACTACTTTACATAAATATCTTCAACATCCAAGAAAATGTACAAATCTGAAGTCAAACACATTCGGCTTGCAACAAGCCCCATTTGCTAATGTCTTTATAAAGGCTCAGTTTTAAAGAGAAGTAGTCATTTTAAATATAACTAATACACTGCAAATGTCATCCCATTGTATGGTGACACTCACCATTCTTCTATACTTCTAGGGAAAGTGAATAGTAACATTCCACATCTGCTTGCAAGCAACATATATCTTATTTTGGTCCTGGGCAGGTAATCTCCACTCCTACATTTTGGAGTGGTCTTTTTACAGCTCAGAGAAAGATTGCACCTGAAATAGTCAGCAGCATTCTGTCAAACCAGCATTTAGTCCCCAAGGCTTTGGGTTGAGTGTGTGAAAGTGGAAAACCATGATGACATTGCTGATTTTGCACTTGTGAAGGCTCCTCCAACAGACTGACCTGCAATACAAAACAAAGATCAATAGTGAAGTGTTACCTTTACTGAGCTGCTTCAAAGAAATATTTAAAAAAAACTCAATCAGTTGTCCAATTTAAGATTTAAAATACAATTCCAGAGTCTGTGCCAGAAAATATTCAAAGAACTTAAACACAGCAGCTCAGCAGAAATGGCCTATGGTGTCCTTTGCCTGGGAAGGCTTGGTAGACTTTGGGCTGAAAGGCACTCCTGACCAGAGTGCACCACAGCAAAAAGCAAAGACAGACTCCAACAGAGTAAAAGAGAAAGTTAAACAATTTTTGGCACAGCTATTGTCAAACAACTATTAGATCCTTTAATGGATGAACTCCCATTAACTCACACTGCAAGATGACAATGTGATGATACCCCTGTTCAAGTGCAACAAGTGCTTTTCCAGAAAGTTACAGACTGCTGCGAAATCTGCAGAAATGGACACAGGACTTTTTCTGATCTCAATCAGCTTTGCATAGTTTCAGTCAAAGTGATATCAAAGTTGAGAATAACTCAATGCAGATGGTGTCAATGTATTTACCAGATTACACAGAATCTCTTATCTGAACATCTCTCTTCCCATATTCACCTCCAGGCCACACTGGAAAAGGAATGTACACTAATTTCTTTATCTAGCTGCTTCTCTTTCTGCCATTAGACAATATATGGGGCCTAAATCAGCAGCTTTACCCTTCAAAATGTTTCTCTGATTTGTGCATGTTATACACTTGGACTAAAACAAAACATAACTGAGAAATGGGATACTTCTTCAAAAAAGATCCAGCATAGATGTAAACTGATTTTAAATAGATTTCTTACCTACAGCTTTTCCTGTTTGTACCACATTCCGGCTGGTAGAAACCATCACATTTCCAATCTTCTTTCCACGTTCACTGTTTTGCACTGAGCTAAACAAGAGAGATACTGAAGATTATTAGTTGACTGACTTATTACTCCCAGGTGTAGATAAACTAGTTAAAGTATGTATCATTACACACAGATTTACATAGCAGACATATATATATATATATATATATAGTTCACATATATGGTCAAGCCCAACTCCTGCATTCATCTTATCCACAGAGATCAGTTAGGCAAGCTTCTCAGAGGATGAAAAGATGCTGCCAGCAGGACAGGAAATCAAAAAACTCAGTAGTTCATTCTTACGTGGCGCACTTTAAACCTTTCACAGACTCCATTGGGTTGGAAAAGACGTTTGAGACCAGGGAGTCCAACCCAGGACTGAGCACCACCCTGCCAACCAGACCATGGCACTGAGTGCCACATCCAGTCTTTCCTTATACACCTCCAGGGACAGTGACTCCACTCCCTAGGCAGCCCATTTCAATGCTCAATCAATCTTCCCTAAACGTTTACCAAAATGCATTTATGATCAAAATTACAAAGTCAGATTTGCAGTAGGATTGGGAATTCTTAGCCCTAATACATAACCTTTAAACAGAACAGCAAGTGTAACTGATCAGTCCTTTTTTTCTAGATAGAGCTTACTTTATATCTTTGTCTAAGATTAAATTTTTGATCAAGGACAGTTTACACTCATGCTTTTGTTAAAAAAATGCAAGAAAATGATAGACATGATCATAATTTGAAAAGAAAAGCACAAAAGCCATCAGTTCTACTGCACAAGTACAATCACTTGAAAATAATCTCATTTAGTTTTCAGTTGTAACTTTCAAGTCCACATTTCAGGCTTTGCAAACCCATTAGTGTGAAACTTAACAACATATCATGCCACATTCTTTTCCCACTTTGAAGATCTTCAGTGTAGATGGAAAAAACCAGAAAAAACCAGAAAAAACAGAACACACCAAAACCAAGTCTAGGCTCAGTTTGCAAAGGCAAGTAATTTTGATGAGGATCTGGTATCAAAGCCCCACCTGGAGAATAAAGGCACTGTTGTAAAAATACTTATTGTTAGAAGTACACTAAGAACTACTGGTCCTTTTATACTGATATCACACTACCCAGAAGAATTAGTAACTCCCCTTTCAAACAAGGGGACAAAAACAGGCCAATATTATAGACATCTCCAGAGCTTTCAAATTAAGACTTTGTAGAAAGATCATCCATTAATAAAAGAGAGAGACACTCTTGTTTTATGGTAAGCACAGCTAAGTGAGAAAAGAATCCATTTTGCCCAGTGCTTAAACCCCAGGCTGAATTCTGGCTTCAGTTAGAGCTAAACAGCTAAGGAAAAAAAAAACACCACTGAGTTTTAGACTTGAATTTTAAAGGCAGCAGTTGAGATCAACTTAAAGTTCATCTGAGTCTGGTACAATAAGACTACGCAAAACTCATTTGAAACTTGTAAACTGAAGGAACTGAACCACATCTCACTATGCATACAGTGAACTTTGAGTTTTAGAACAATGCTGTATTAAAAACCAGCTAATTAGAAAGAAAAAAAAAAAAGCTGTTTTCTCCTAATAATGAGACCTAAAGTCAAATCACTGATGGAAGTTTTAACAGCTTTGGCTGACAAATTAAATGTACAAAAGCCTTATAATTGCAATGCAAAAAAAAAAAAAATCAAGGCTGTATTATGTAAAGTCCAACACAAAATAGTGCATTTGCCTTTTTTAAATTATTATTTATTTCAGGCAAATGTTTCGTCTTTAGATGTGGTGCTGTTTTGCAAGAGAACTTTGAGTATAGTTTCATGAAGATGGCCAATTGGAATCCTTATCTTGTTTAGTTCATGATAGCAACAGTTACACAGTTATTGATATTTCACCACACCTCTAAAATAAACCAAAATGAAAACACTAGGTACTTACTGTGACAACCTTAACTTAACATCTGATACAGAGTACTGTCCCTGGAATGGATGGCTGGAAGAGGAGGAAAACCCCAAGAAAAACATTAATTTCTTTTTCATGATGAATCTGTATCAAGTAATTATTAGCTGTATTCCCCCCTGTAATTTATAAAAAAAAAAACCAGTTTAAAAAATATTTTGCAGACTACTACTCTATCACTTCACAGAAGTCTGGGTTGCAGTGACTATTCAATGACAGATTTTGTAAGAACTACAGATGAGATATTAACAACCTTTTCATAGTAAGTCAAAAGCATCTCCTTCCAGCAACACACAGCAAATGGAAAACATCCCTTAAGCAGACCAAAAGGGCTTTGCAGGTGTAAGGAAAAACCTTTTTCAGACTACAGCAACTGACAAAGTAAAAGCAAACAAAACTCCCTGCAGCGGAGTTATAACCTACACTGAACAGAACACATGCACAGCCAACAGTGCTACCAAGCCTGTCACTGTCACATCTTCCAATGAAAATACACACAAAACAGCCAGCTCCCCTCTACCCACCAGTGATAACCTTGGACACAGCTACTCCCTGCACACCTGGAAGCAATTCATAAAAAGTAGGACCACATGAGGACAATTCCTGAGGAATGACAAACTTTCTGTAGCTGGGGACAATCAATCCGAACAAGTTTCACTGCTCCTGACTCTGGATATGTTTTTCTTCATAAAACTACTGCCCAGAATTAGAGTACATATTACAAAGTTTCCTTACCTAGAATTTACCTCTGCAAGAGCTGGATGCTTGTTGCTATTCCATACTCTGTAGTTGTGGGTATTTTTCCAGGCTGTTACAAATGCTGTTCCGAAGTCTGACAAAATCTTTTCATTGTCTGATAAATTAAAATAAAGATGAGAATTTGAAGAAGTTCATTAGAGATGTAATAATTACAAGACAAATTACTTTTTTTCTTGTAAGAAGAAATGCATTTTTCCAGGCTCTTATCAAATCAATAACAATTAAAACTCCAGTACTAAAACCAGGGTATTTCAAAAATGGTTTATTTTTATTTTAAAGTTTCAAAAATATACAGTACCAAGACAAGAGGAAAAAAAGCTAAAAATTACTTCTCTTATTCTTAATTCATTTATAAAGCTCTAAGAGCTCAACTGGGAAAAAAATTAATCCAAATATATGTCTCTTGACTTTTTCTCTGGGCAGTGACAGGAAAGGGAAAAGAATAGGCCACATAGCAACCAAGAACAAAAACACAATTTGCACTGATCTTGGTCAGATACACTGGGCTTTGCTGTACTGGTATTACTCATTCAAATTTAGTTACTTCCAAATCCATTCCAAAATTGCAGCAGGAAATACTGTGGAATAAATTTATCATAACAATGAAAAGCATAGGAAATAATTTAACAGCCAGCCAGTAAAGTAGTAGCATGATTCCCAGAAAACCCTGATATTTCATATCAATCTGGTAATCCTTTTAAAACATTAATTTTGTCAGTCCAACAACTTGGCATTTTCCAGACTTTAAAACAAGGTTCTCAGTCTCATGTTTTCTCACATATAGCACAAAACAGAATCTGAATTTAATTGGTGTGAATAGAGAAAAATCATTATGAGAATGAAGTTAACAGGGTAAGTGCAGGGCAAACGAAACATTTTCCACAAATAAAAAACACCGACTCTTTCATTCACACAAAAGATTGGAACATAGAGAATTCCTTCTGAGGTAAAGTAAAAAATGTTGAGCTCCATGAAAGAAAACCTTATAAAGCCTGTAGATACTTTTCCCATATGTGAATCTCTACTTCAGACCACGGCAAGAAGGGAAAAGAGCTGGAACAGTCTAGTAAAACTTCCTGAAGACAGATGCTTAACTTCCTGTCTCCTTGAACCCAAGTAGTTTCCCAAAGTTAGCTTCAGGTTGCAACACAGTCTAAAAGACACTCAGATTTTTAAGTCTCATCACATACAGGCTTCAGGTACTTCTACTTATGAGGAAAACTTATTTAAATCAAGGAAAAGAAGACATTCTAATAAGAAAGTGTCTGTAAGACTGTGAATTAAGAATTAACAACAAGCTTGTCAAGAAATAACAAGGATAACCAAAGATAACTGAAAAAACAGCCTAAAATGAAACTTTAGGCAGACGGAGATCCACCGACAGACCACACATCAACAGCAACAGAGCAAATGCTTGACATATCCACCCCGATCTCCATCCCTAGACAAGGTATCTGTTCTACCTGGTTGCAGCACAGCAGCAAGCAGTGCATGAAGATAAGCACTGAACTGAGCCCTGATCCACTCATCTCCTCCTTCCCATCCAGTGCCATCAAGGAACACATCATCTCTGTTCTCAGTTACATGCTTCACCAAGTAATCTGAAAATCTTAGGTCAGCAGTTGTTGGGTTCAGGATCTTACGGAGTTCTGGATCGTGGATTTGCACATGAGCATCTTCTATCTGTTTGAAATAATTCAATTATAATAAGGGTGAACATTTATCTAAATAAAACTGCTTGTACAAACATAAACTACTACATATTGCTACCTAAATCTAAACCCTTATTCCCCTAAAATACCAAGAAGGAACAAATAGCCAAAGAAACAATGAACTAACTGTTCTCAGAAAGATAGTGCTCTGATTTATCCAGAATTTGATCATTTCCCTGGCACACAGTAAAAGCTGTTTATTTGACAGGATTTGGCAGAAAGTTTGGTAGGGGAAGTATGGTGCTCTTTGATTATCACTTCTATTTATTAAGTTGATTACCTATATGGAACCATCTTAGGTTACCAGATGCTGATTATATAGTTGTGTCTATTTGCTAGAAGTGACACAGTGGGTGTTTTAGATACTGTGTTTTTTACTGTCTTGATTAAATCAGATGGAAGTCAAATTAGTACTTGCATCTGATTCTAATCTGCAAGAACTTATTTTTGAAGACCTCACTACAAAGCCATGAAAAAGGCCATGATATGATAAATGAAATTACATCACCAACACAAAAAAAAAAAAAATTAACAAGTGCCTTGCAAATTCAAATATCAGGTACATCTAAAAACACGGACAATAGTTTTGCACATTAGATTTACTAATAGATTTACTAATAGATTAGCTTATCTAATCCTGTCCTCTCAAGTCATAGAAATTTAACAAACTTCTGCAGCTGAGAATTTATTTCATATGGTAGGAATTCAAAATTCAGGCATGCATGTGAAACTGTAAAGCTACATTGAAAACAGAACCTCAGCTCCACCCAACTTTCCCTCCAGCTGAAATGCAAAGATCCATACTTCCACAATTGCATCACTCAGGTGTTTCTGCTGACGGAACAGGATGTTGGTAGCTCCCGCAACAAAGCCGCGGACTGTCACATCCGACAGGAGGTGATGCTGCTGCAGCGCCATGTACGGCAAACAAAGGTACCCCTGCAGCAACGGAGACATTCAGGGAAATAACAGTAAAAAAAAAAAAAAAGTGCCTGTATTCAGAGGTTTTCCCAATAAAAGCCAGCACATTTCACCCAGAATGAACCTTGGGTATTACAGTTTCAGCCACAATCATCTGTTGTTTTGCTACATGACATTTGCAAAGCGAAGCCACCGGATTCCACATGAATTAAATTTTTCAAGAGATTGTGCTGCCTTCCAGTCTCAGGACTGAAACTGAAATCCAAAGCAAAGGATGAGAATTAAATGTGTTTGTAAGGCAGCAGAATAAGCAGTATAAGAGCAATAATAAGCAGCAAGAATGAGGTCTCAGGTCAGTTCAGAGACAAGAAGCCAATGGAGATAAGGATTCATCTCTCCACTTGTGCACATGATGTCTTCTGGTAGTGATAAGGCACATAATGCAGGAAAGCTACAGACAGCTATCCACATTTTGTAGGTGGAGATTTCCAGACACCAGAGATAGCAATCCATTTTTGATAAGCATATGCAAGCCTGCTTTAAGAAGGAGCAGGACAGAAAGCAACACACTGTGCTTTTTAGCCACTTCAGGGTTGTAAGTTAATCTAGTATCCGACGCTCCAATTAAAAACAAACAAACAAACAAACAACCAAAAAAAAAAAAAAAAAAAAAAAAAAGCCCAAAGCATTTTTTTCACTAGGGCTAATGGCACATTGGATAGAAACAAAGAGCACACACACTTTATCACCCAGTACGTGGTAATTGGAAACATATGGAAGAAAGGAACATAACTACTCTCTTTTGTTATATTAGACACAGGGATGGCCTTAGAGATGACAAGCACTTATCAGCTGAAAACAAACAGCCTGTGTCAAAGGAACAACAGTGCTTTGAAAGGAATCACAAGCCTAAAATGGAAGGTTTTCAAAAAATACAGCTTAAGAAGCAGGAAAAGGAAGGTTTAATTACTGTATACTAAAGTAGCAAAGTCTGGGAAATCTTTCACTATTTAAAGTATCAAATGTCAGTTTACAAATGCACATTTGTAAGTACAACTTTTATTTCCATGAAGATGTTCCATTCCTTTTTAAAAGAGTGCAAATGAAATGACTATTAGATCTTACAGAACTGGTACTAAAGAAACAAGTACCACAAGCTATTTTCCCTTATGCTCAGGTGTACCTGGATAATGTACTATGCCACCTGGCAAAATCTCCTCCCATTCAAATTTGTCAGATTTACTAGTCTTTCCATGGCATGGCATAAAACAATCCTGAGTTAAGAGCTCTAAATGAGATGCAAACTTTCCAGTAAGTGGTTAAAACTCTAACTTTGCATCAGATTTTTCTGCTAACTCAGACATGCAAAGCCTTTTCCGCTTTAATTACACAGGCTGAACTCAAGTGAAAAGTGCCTTTGTGGAACAGAAGGTAAACATGCAGAAAATGTCAGCTTCCTTAAAATCCTTTTCCATTTGATGACCTTAGCAGCAAACAAAAGTTTGCACTCGAAGGTCCTCTTATCAATTATTTTATTCTTGCTTCCCATCTAGTATTTTCAAGGAACTAGACTAAATACAACTTACATGCTATGGTGCACATTACACAGACCATAAGGGCAAACATCAAATGCAGATCTTTGTTGAAACAGCATTTCTAATGGTGACATGAGGCAATACAGGGCAATGACATTTGAGCTGCTCACTTGGGCCCACACAGTGTACTATTTCCAATGAAAGCTACAGTGAGAAGCTTAAACAATCATAAAATACAATATTCTGCAAGGAAATTCAAATAAACCCCTTCAAAGGAAAAAAAAAAATGCAACCCACTTTGAACAGCAGCAGCTTGAGGAAATACATCTGAATCTTCTATCTTCTACTATGGGCAAACGTTCATTTAAAAGTTTATTAACATTAAAAACAAAACAATTAAATGTATTATATAACTTCTTTTATTGATAGCAGTATCTTTAAAAGGGATGCATTTTTCCTGGTTTTTATGGGAAACCAGCCTTACTAACTAGCCCTACTTACCATTCCTATTGCTTTTTATCTGACTATGCCTATCAGAGTCCTTAGAGATTCTGGAATACCTGGAGTTCAGCTAGGTATCAGTGCAAGCTTAAAATTCAGCAGCTCAGCACCATGCACAGAGAAAGAGACATAGGCAAACAGAAAGAGTTATCACAGACAGAAGGGTGAAATTTCATCTTACGTATTTCTTATGTGTGTTTACATGTATACATGTGTTTATACACACATTTTGTGCATATGTACACATATGCATTTAAAAATACATACATGGATATAAATTAAAAGAGGTAAACATAGACATAGGTGTCAGCAAAGGTAGAGCTTTCAGAATCTTTGTTTAGATTAAGGTATCTAAAGGCTTCTGAAGTACTCTGATCTTGCCCTACATAGGTTAGATCACCAATTCCTCAGACAAAAATAAAACTGTAGTTTCTGCTACATACCATTTATTAACCACAGTGGGACTGCAAGTTACCGCCATGTAAAATTGCAAAAAAAATTGCAAATAGGATTAAAGTGTAGGTATGAAAGTGGAATGCAAATGTGCATAGGTACAACTCTCTCAAGCCTTTCCACCTGCCTAGCAGAGATCATACCTCCATGTTTTGTAGTACCCTACTGTCCACCTGGAGTTCAGTAACCAAAATTATTAGCCACCTCTGGAAAAAAAATAAGTCTCTATGAGTTACCAGGTGCCACAAAGAACATGCTTACCTTCGTAAAAATAGCCAGTGGCATCCCATACTGGTCCTCTTCCAACCCAGACACCAGCCCTTGAACAAGCACCGCGTGCCCCGTGTTTGCCTGGGGCTGCACAGTGATGGGGAGGCTTTCGGAGCTCACGCCTTTGCTCCGGACATTTTCCACCTGTTCGGACGCTGGATTCTCACGTTCTCCTTCTTTCAAATTAGACTCCTCCAGAATGCTGGGATCCAGGGTCTCCCAGTCACTTTCTGAGGATGCTGGAGAAGCACGGGAAGGAACTTTCAAGCGCTGCACGGTACCGTTGGAGGACTGAGCTCCATTGCAAGTCTTCTCAGGCTGGGAGAAAGGCACATTTGCTTTTGGATCTTCCAGTGAATTATTTCCTGCCACCTTCCTGTCTCCCTCTCCCATTCCTAAGTTTGCATTTGAAGCATCAGCAGCAGACACAGAAACACAGTCATCTAATTGTGGTCTATTTTCCTGCAAGCCAGCATCCTCTGATATGCTCTTTCTTGGTCTGTACTGTGAGCAGTCACTAAGACCATGTTCAATCATACCTGGAAAGAACAGCACATACAAATATCAGCATCTCAATCAAAATGTAAGTGACTTTCGTAGGGGGAAAAAAAATGTGCTCTTGTGTACATAGAGGAAATCATGTATTTTAAAACACTATTTAGGGGAGGGAGAGGTGTGTTTAAAAACCCAAACCTAAGCCCTACGCTTTTTCTCCTAAAGAATCTGCCCTAACATTTTGCTTTAAGAAGACTGGTTAGAAGCTAAGGATTAGCAAGGTTAGGGGTTACGTTTGTTTGTTTGTTTGTTTGTTTTAAGAGCACATGTGGAAGGAAAGGTTTATATTTTGAGGCTTTAAGGAACTCAACAGGAATGTGTTACTTATTCAGGGGCCCCATCTATGTTACCCACAGGAAATACAGAAAACACAGTGACTCCAATTAAGAACAAGAAATAACCCATAAAGTGAAAGTAGTAAGTGTTAGGAGGTGTGTGCATAGTACATGGACATGCACTCAAGTCACCCATTTTTCAGGCAACACATCAACCTAACTTTGTTATCACATGAGTTGATTTCCAAGTGACAGCACAATCTGTCTCAGTTATCACCAGAAAGCATATAAAAAGAAGTTTAAACTTCTCTTCTTACCAGGAAAGAGTGACAAGACAGTCATCAGAGCTCCCACCAATCTATTTACAGGAGAAATATAAAACAGCACCTGGTGGCAGGAGGGAGGGAAATGGGAGGAAGAGAGAATACAAGAGAGGAAAGGGGAATTAGGGAGGGGAGAATGAGAAAAATAACATTATACTTATGCATGACAAATGATCCATGCAAACTATTCAAGGCACTGCTTTTTATGTGATATTTAAAAAGTCTGCTTACCAACAAAACTTCCTACAACATTTCAAAGTAAATATTTAAATATGTCTACAGAATCCTTATATAATTTTTGTAATGTATGTTTTTATATATGTGTGTATATATGTGTGTGTGTGTGTGTTTGTAACACATTTCTCAGTTATTCAGATTTTTCTATTGGTTTTTAAGATTTTTTTTTCCCAAATTGATCCAGTTGCTGAAGAACTGACAGAAAAAAAGTTGTTCCTGGCATGCTGCATAAATTCTTGCTCATTTGTAGCACATTAAATTCTCTGTTATAAATCAAAGAGGCCAAATAATCTCCATTACAGAACACTGACACAAACCTATGCAAAAACACTTCTTTTAAGAAGTTATGTTAAGGATATGTAGATAAATGAAAAACAGGATAAATGCTGCATGCTTTTATTACACTAATAGTCATAGGTAACAAAAAACATTTTTTAGAAACAAAAGACATGACTGATACTAACTTTGGCAAAGAACTTAAGGCATAACACGGGAAAACAGAATCTCCTTAACTAAATCAGAGATACTGGCATTAGTAAATTAGTTAGGAATTCAAAAGGAGGTGTCAAAGGCTAGCAATGAAAGAAGAAACAGAAGCCAGACTGAATATAACTACTGGAATTTCTTCAAAATAGGCCTTCAGGAAAAAAGAGGGGAAAAGGAAAAAACAAACAAAACAAAATACAACCAAAACAACTCAACCCCCCAAAATCCCCACAAAAGTAAACTTGTTTAAAAATGCCATTTTTACATCCTTAATCAGCATTAAAAAAACATGCATGAACATTATGAGGAATCAAGAATGCAAATGAATACAGAGTGATCTAACTTCATGACTTTGCAGTTCAGTTTAACAGGCATATGATGCAAACAGAAGTGCAAGCTTGTGGATTTAGTCTTAGTAAGAGACTTCTGCTGCAAGAAAGAAAGACACTTTAGAAGAGACTGATAAATAATAGCTCATGCCCCACTAGTATTTGCCAATCTACAAGCTAGTGAACTGATGGAACAAAGAGAAAGACCTACACAGCCTTAACACAGGCCAAATGATATTTAATGGTACCTCAGCTGTAAACAGATTATGTATATCATCCTAAACATACTACAAAGAAAAATTGTACAAGATAGGTGAATTCAAATTGCAACCACTGAAAAAGCATGATGAGAAGAACAAGCAGCTCATCTGTGGAAAGAGTTTTGGCTGACTCCAATGGGAATAAAAATGTCTAACTTTAAAGATGCTGCTTTATAATGTATGTATAAAAAATGCATGATGTAATAGCAATGAATTACAACAGAAAGCCTATGATACTCCCACAGGTTTAGATTCTCAGACACCATGCATTCTTAGCCAAGCTAATTTTTAAGCCTACAGGAATAATTAAGCCTATAAAGAAGTACCTTGTTTTAAAGAAATCTATTCCAGTCTAGGTTTTTGTTTGGGTACACTGCTTACTTAAGGCAAGTACTTTTCTGTATTTGTTTCATCAGGTCTCTCTGCCATCTTTCTGTCCATAAGGATGCACAGTTCCTTACCCCTCCCAACCCCACTACATGGGCCACAGCATTTACATCAGCAAACTGGGTGGTCCTGGCAGCAGAAAGTGAAATGATCACCATCTGGAAGTAGTCTTCCAGCCTAATAACAACTGAGAGGTGAAAAAAATTCTTTTAGCCTGTGGAAAAACATCAACCAAATTGCTACGGATTAAAGGAAATTAGTCTGTGGCATTTTTCAGATCAAGGAAAATTGGCATTACGAGTGGCTTCTTGCATGTTATATTTAAAGTCTTTGAACATACAGATTCCCACAGTTATTTTGAAACCATAACATTTGCCAGAAAACAGGCAGCGCCTGAAAACCAAAACTTTCTTTTGAAATTGCAAGTGTTGTCTTCCTGTCAGAGCTTAGGGAAAAACAGACACAAAGCGACCTGCAGGTTTGTTCCACAAGCATTCAGTTACTTTCAAAACAATTTCATATGTTTGAACAATGTGAACACACTTGGGAAACCCTCTCACTCCTCTCTTCCTGTGCATTTGTGCCTTGTGGTTTGAGCAGTTTCAGAAAAGAACTGTAGCTCAGTGAAGTATTTGCTTTGTGTATGTCCAAATGCTGATCTGGTGACCCCTACTGTGCCATAATTGTATTTTCTCAAGTGTACTTTTAGCATAGCCTTTAATGTAGTCATCTTCAGCACGTATTCTCATCAACAAATTCTGAGAGAACTGTCAAGGTATATCTGACTTGCAGAATTAAGTGACAAATGCAAAAGCTTTGGAGAAGTTGCTACATCTATTTTAAAACGGAATGGCATATTTACTGCCTCACAAAAAATATCTAGGTCTCGGATATAGACTTAAAAAAACACCTCCACAACTGTTTTCATAACTTATAGATTAAATCCTACTGACTTCCCAGCTACAGCTAACAGGAAATTCTAACATGCCTTCCCAGCACCCTGAAGAACTTGGGTTTTAACACAGCAGGTTCACTGAAAAAAAAAAAAAAAGTACCATTTGGGAAACTGAAACAAAGCTTTAAACAACATTTTTAAACCAAAAGAAAACCCCTGCATAAATATGTCTGGCAGCTGATACACAGCCATTTCACTCAAAGTTCTTGCTCTAGGGCATTAATATGAACACAGAAGAAAACAAATGTCTCAATTTCACCTCTGGTCTCACATTTTGCATATTACACTTAAATTACTAAAACAGCATTGCTTCTGAGGCAGACAGCCCAAAGCAAGCACTGAGCCTACAATTCAGCAGCTATTACCAATTTATAGTCTGAGTTCAGCCTGACCTAACAGATACAGCTCTTTTCATTGTCTCCTGCAGGTGTCCATGGAATTCAAGTCTGAAGAACACTTCTAGCACTTGTTTCCTTTGGTCTGTCTATTTAAAGCCTGAACCAGAAGTTTTACTTACTGAATCTTTGTAAAGCTGCATGTGCAAAGCTGCATGTGCCCTTTTAGGTACCCCCATTTCCTATCAGTTCCTCCACACAGGCACAGGTATCTGCATTATATTTATCCTGACCTATATTTTACAGGTTAAGTTTCTCTGGACACATTTCATCACATTTTACCAACTCTGGCTGGAATAGCAACTAAAGAAGAAAAGCGTGGACAGGACAGTAGTAGAGGCAAATTTATAGGTCAACACACAGCAATTTCTTTTAGTCTAATAGCCCAATTTATGTATTGATGCATGGTTGTTGATATGACTTCAAATACTTCTATTTTACAGATGAAAAATATTTAACAGTTGCGTTTCTCTTTAAACTACCTGCCTCTGCTTACAAAACATTACCTTTTTCTCTAGAAGAATCAATTTAAAAAGGATCAAGACCTGCAAAAGAAAACAAAAACAAAAAGACAAAACATGGTGAGTGAACCATTGCCATTTTTCAAAAATAATGTGCAATAATCTCTTGTTCAAGGTTTTATGTTAATCACTGCAAAGCAATCAAATGACTAAATGCATTTGACCAGTGAAAACCAGTGTTCCAACACCCCTTCTCCACCTGAGCACACATTTAAAAATAGCATGAGATGAAAAAAACCCCAAAAAATAATCAAAACCCCCACAAACAAGAACTGTGCAATTTGAATCATACGTAGTTTAGCAGAAACAACATGTGCAATTCCAGAATTTTGAAAAACAGTAAACTGCATAAACATAAAAGAGTTCCTCCACAGAATTACTGAAAAAATATCCAGCAAAATACCAAGAATAGCATTCACCTCACCTAATTTTAGGCATCTACAGATGAGGCATCTAGATCAGAAGTGGCTGTCCAGACTCTCTACACTCAGGGAAAAACACAGATGCTTCTGGATTACAATTGGCAGCCATCTGAAGTTAAACAAAAATGAATTCTACCCTAAAAACCTACTGAGCAGGTGCAAATACACCATGAAATTCAGATTCTCAAAGCTGTTTCCTTGATGCATCTCGGTTAATAAAAGATTCTAAATGCTATTTGTACTTTAGCTATAGCATACATTCAATTTGAACAGCAATTAGGAAAAAGGAGGAGAGGTCCAAGTCCCCTCAGATTCTATGATGGCAGAAGCTACCAAATTTACAAAACACAGGGAAAATGCTCCAAGTTGTGTCTGTACGGACTTTAGCAACAGTCTTTTATCACATTCATTGAACAAGAAACAAGAAACAGAAACAAGATCACAAATGAGATAGCATTTGCACTTTGGGACAGGACTACAAAATGTCACACAAACCTAGAAATCTCCAGGAATCCCTCGGGCTTAAAAAACTCCTTCGTCTGGAGTGTGCCTTCACTGAAGTTACGCAGGTGGAATGGGATGGAAAAATCAGGAGGCTGTAACCAGCAGTACTTAGGAAACAGTCTTCTTACTCCCTGCTCAGGTAAGTCTAGATACGCTTATTTTTCTGTTCCTCACAAAGCATTTTACTCCCCAAAATAGTCCAGTCTTTTTTATATCTAGTAGAGAATGCTTACCTTGTGTCTAAAATGGAGAACAAGATCCCGAGGAGACAGACCTGAGACACCAAAGAGAGAGCAATTATTACAGTTCAACAGCTGATAGGGATACTAATTTACTTCTTGTCATCATTTTTCAGTGTGAGAGAGATACCCATTATGGATTCTGTGTGAACCTGATTATTTCCTTAGCATATAATTTTTTTTTCTTTCAGCAGGAGCAAGAATTCATCAATAATAGAGACAATAATAACATGAATAGTTGTGCTCTGAGTTGACTCCTGTTGGCTGCCACACAGCGTAAGGGAAACACAGAGACAAATACTACACTGCATTCAGAAAACACAGGGAAGAGTCAGAACTAGGTGCTGAGATATCCTAAATAACTGGTAGATGTAAGCTTGAACAATTTGATGGTGTGAGGTGCTCAACCTAGAAATGAAGAAGGTATTGTTTACCAAAAGCAGATAAACAGCTGCTAGTCAGAATTTTAGGTTAAGGAGTAATATGGCTTTCAACCTGAAACTAAGTCCTATTATGAAAGCAACTCTACATTTTACATTTATTTAAATCCATTAATAAAGAAATGCAGAGTTCTGGTGCTTAATCTGTTAATGCACATAAACAAACTAACTCAGGAGAGGCATGTGTTGTTTAGTGTAACATCATCTCTGCTGCCTTGTACAAAACAAGTCACTTACCAAGATAAACTTGTGACCCTTCTAACGAGGTATTGCCCAAGGAACTATTCATATGATCATAAAGTTCCTGTAAAAGTTAGAACAAAGGCAAAAAAAAAACCCCAGAAGGTGTTAATGAAACATGGTCATAAAAAATCCACAATAAATAAAATTCACTTATTCAAGGATTTCAGTGGCTTATTCCAGAAAGAAAGTAAAATTTTACTAATGGAATCAATGGAGATACAGGCTGACAACCACATTCGTACCTCATAACAAATCAGAAAGTTGACTCTCTGTCAGATTAGGGTAGTACATTTAGTTCATGTTAAAGTATTACAGGAGCTGAATAAATGAATGACCTATGCAAAAGGAATATTTGAGCTCTAAATTAAAATACTAAAGTTTGTGGCCATGCACTGGAAGTTGCTCTGTGTGAATTTTACTGGAAAGTTACCTTTAAAATTGAAATTTGTGAGAAGTCTTTTTCTTCAAAATATGCATGTGTGATGAGTTGCAGTTTTGCCTGAAGTAACCCATACAAAGGCTTGGAAGAAAAACAAACACAAAAGCAAGTGAATAAAACTATTCAGTCACTCATTTTGAACTTTAATCTTCTTCCATGCTTGTCTTGCAATACTGACACTTTATTATACATGAGTTCATGGATGAGCAGTCCTCAGTGGCTAACTCCCAGCATTTCTCCTGTGCTCATTTTAAATGATGATAATTTAATTTTCTATCCATTTACATGTACCATACCCTCACTGAACATCTTTCTGGAAAAGGAGTTTCCTGCTTTAAAGCTGTTCATAATAGTAATAGCTCCAGTGATAGTTCTTTCTTCAGCTTTAAGCACAAAAAGAATGTGTATTCCCTGCCTGGTGACCAGCAGCTTTTGATGAATAGGCAGAAATAAAAGGTCCTCTTCAAAACAAGAATATGCTCTATGTGTGGCTACCAGAAAACCTCCCTCACAGCTGAAGGTAGTAGCTACTCTTTTCAGCTATGCTACATGATCTTTGAGGCCCTTTCAAACCCTTCCCATGTCATTACTATACTAGACAAACCCCTCGATTTTACCACATGAAATTGAGTTAGTAGCATTTAAGAAGGATCAGAAGTGCAAATAGGTATCCACCCATGACAACAGGCAGACACTTTTCCAACTACAAGCAGATACCACAAATCAAGGCAATTCACTCAAACGCCACAGCATTCCAATTCAATTTCACTCCACTATTTTGTTACTCTGCAATGGCTAAGACAGGTGTTTGAAGCCAAATGTTCCAAATAAGGATATGGAAGAACAATTGTTAAGGTTACCTGAAGGTCTTTTGGGAGTTAAACAAACATTCTTACCAGCTGACTGAGAACACAGACGCTTTTCTGTACAGTTTCACGGGTGATGTCTGCTTGCCGTACTTTTAATGCCTAAGAAATAGAAATATTACAGTTTTGACCCAAACACAATTTCAAAAAGAATTCTTTCCCAAGTCAGGTTCTCAATACCCCACTATTTAAACAAAATTCTAAAAATGGTTATCTTCAAGGGTGGAATATCCAAACCATGCAGTATACTCTGGTGTTTTCATAAGGGATAGGCTGGGAAGGAGAGGCACAGGTGTTGTCCACTATGTTAAGGAATGGCCAGATTGTGAAGAGCTGCCTCTGAGAAGCAGCCACCAACAGGTCAAGAGTTTGTGGGTAGAAATCAAGGTCAGCACTGACAAAGGACACCTGGCTGGGGTCTACTACAAACTGCTTGATCAGGGGGAGCCTGTTGACAAGGCCTTGCTTCAACTATGGGAAGCATTGTGCTCACAATCTCTCATCCTAATGGAGGAATTCAACCACCTGGATGTTGGCTAGGAAAGCAATGAGTCTGTGGATGCCCCATACCTGGCAGCTTTCAAGGCTAAGCTGGATGGGGCTTTGAGAAACCTGGCCTAGTGGGTAGCATCCTTGCCCATGGCAGGGAGTTAGAACTAGATGATCTTTAAGGTTCCTTCCAATCCAAACCATTCTATGATGATTCTATGATTCTACCTAGTAAAAAGAGTCATAACACTGACATGTCAGAGCTGTAGTCTCATCTCATTGTGTTAGCAAAGATCCAAATACAGCTCTGACGACTGGCAAAGCACTGGTTAAAAGACAATAGTGTAAGAAAAAGGCAACAGCCTGGAAAAGGAAATGGCATTTTAACTCAGGGGAATGTATGGTAGAGAAACGACAACGCATCACTTGCTCTTCTCTAACATCATCTGTGAAAATGGACCAGATTAAAATGTCTCTGCCTAGAAATTATTTGTTTCGTATTCAAGCATCTTTTTGAGATGTCCATAAAATAAAAGCTTATCCACAAAATAAGGTACATTCTCAGCCAGAACAAATGGCCCCAGAACTTAAAAGCAAACCTAGAAATGGTGAGGGGAGAACACACACAAATGATTCACTTAGCTATACAAAACAGAAAATGTATGGACTGCAGCCTACACATCAAAAAGGACAGATGGAGAGAGTGCTAGAGCTGTCATATGAAATACATTGGGTTTTATTCTAGTTGTTCCAAAGAGTTAATTTTAAACATTTATTTATCTTCATAATTGGTTACTAAAAAGCATAAACTGGAATCAAGAGCACATTAAACCCAAGTTATTGCATAGTTAAATACAGCAAGACTCTAAATCACAGAATACAGTGAAGGCTGGTGCAAAAATAATGAGTGAATGAAAATCAACATAGAATTTAGTTCAAAAGAAATGGAATGAAAAACTGCATGAGTAATATTTCTCCAAGAACAAGGACTTCAAATATAACCAAGATGTAATTAAACAGAGTATATAAACCAGTCATATTCAGAGGGAGTAAATTAGAACTCAAAACCCACATGACATTCCAGATTCTTGGCAATTCACTGAAAAAAATAAATAATTTTAAAAGGAATTTGTAATCACTTCTCAATTCTACGTGCACAGATCATACTACCATTACTATTTTTGAAAACATGGAATAATTTGAGTAGATTGAGTACTTAATTTCCTCACTGTGATTATGTGCACACTGTGGCTCTCTTCAATTTTTCAGTTTTACTGCTAAAGTTTGGTATCACTAAGCAGCTACCATGAATGGGAAGGTTCCAGTCTACTCTGCAAGGGTACATTTGGCAAAGGAAGTAGGTGAAGAGAAACATCCCTACACTTGCATGGTTAGATCCCAGGAAGTACTCGAATTCTCTATGGGGAGAAATTTCAACTTTTTCCACCCAAAAGGCCTACTGCCTGGAAATTTAACTTTGCTACCTGACAGACTGTCAGCTGAGTTTTGCTCCTTGGTGCTGATGGCTGGATTGGCTCTCAAGAAACAAACTGTATTTTTCAACTGCTTTGAACATTTCAAAAGATCACAATACACCTGCTGATGTACGGGAAAGAATACTTCTCAAGTTCTGGAGCTACATACTGTGAGCATTTTCACAGACTTTTAATGTAAGGCAATGATGCACTTTTTGCCTGGTGTAATGCAAGCCACTGAATTTCAGGCCTGTTAATGCATCGAGCCTATTATCCATTAATATAATTATTTCACAACTTGGAAAGTTACCTTTGCTTCAATCTGCCGATAGCAGGAGACGCCATACACTGTGGTTCGATCCCCACATCTTGGAGGCAGATGGAAAAACACGGTATCTGGGAAAAAAAAAGACTACATTGTAATTCACTAGCAAGAGTTCAGTATATTTATTTTCAGCATCTCTTAAAGGTTTACTGCAGAAAGTACTGGCACACACTTATTTTCTAAAATTAAAAAAAAAACAAAGAAGAAGGAACAAGTCACCTATAAAGTTATATCTGGACTCAAATTAGTTTTCATGTTGCAAGATAATTTGTGGTAGAATCTCCAGGTGTGCAGGACAGCTTCATGTTTAGCCAGACAAGACAATATTGCTTTTCAGAAGCAGCTACTGACAGCAGAAAAGCACCACTGAAACCTACAGGCATGCTGCTTTCCCAGTTCAGGACAAAGGAACAAAGGCAAGGCACTGTCAGTCAGTGTGTACAATTGGGAGTGTGATGTCATTAAGAAGGCAAACACAACCAAGATAGGAAAAAAACCCCAAACACCAAGGAGGACATACACACAGTTGAAAAGTTAGAGCAGCTCCTACCACTGCCAAGGTAGATATCTGCATCACACCTGCACTATACTAGCAAAAAGAATTTGTGAAACCTAGTCCTACAGAAAATAATTACTGTCTCTGTGCTAGTGCAAAATGAAAAAGAAAAATATCTATAAAATATGACAAAAGACTTTTATATCTTGAGATATACACAGACACACATATATACACACACCTGCTGCTACTGCAAAAAATTGCTAAATCCTAAGCAAAGAAAGACAGTTGCCCTCTCCTTTCAAAATATGAGTGAATTTTTTTTAAACCAACTATTAATTTTTTGTTTGCCTCATAGGAAGAAATGAACAGGAGAGACAATCCCATATGCATTATGACCAACAGAGAGGGGGACTTTTTATAACAAAGCTTACTACCTTGATCAAGTTTATATTCTGGAGATCACCTAGGGTTTTAGAAAGCCTGTAAGGTGATTTCCTGTACCAAGTCATCCTCTTTGCACAAACACAACTATCCACGGGAATTAGTTTAAAACTCAAAAACCAGATATCTAATAAAGTTACAGTAAATCAAACACAATTATTATCAGAAAATCTATTTGCCTGGCTCAAGTTCATGTGTATTCTTGCCTACAAACCACAAGGATATCTATTTCTCCTTTGCTGCCAACTCTTTTTTTCCTAACAAAAAATAAACATTTATACTCTTCTAGTACAGCAATAAAAACACTCAAAGTTGAGTATTACCTGGAATGGTACTGAGACAAGAGAGAGCAGATAAATGCAGCTGCATGTGATTTTCCTAGCTTTGAATGTAGCCTACTTCTTGTAATGTATTTAACAATACAGAAATTCAGCAAAAATTGTGACCCAGAGCAGTCAGAGACACTCTTATTGCCCCTAGAAAGGGATTATTTTGATAAACTTCCTTTGTTTCCAAATGAAATCTCCAAAAGCTGGACAATAAGGAAGCTAAGTATATCAGGATAAAAACCAAAATAAATTAAAAGTAGTATTAAAGGGTTTCTGTGATTTTGCTGTTTAAAGTGACTTCCTTTTTGTCTGCTCTGCAGAAAGAAAAGATGAAACAACTGGACACCAATATAAATGTCAGGGATGAGTAGAACTGCTAATAAAAGAATAAATACAATACTAAAAAAATAAAAAGTGCCACAAACTTTTTGGCGACTATATGGCAAGTGGATATTTCTCTCTTTATTCTGCCAACAAATACCCTTTCAAAGCTCATGCTATTACACTGACATGGCTTTCCATGACTTGTAGGTCATTTTAAGAATCTCTGAATTAGTGGAGGAGACTTTATTCCCCCTTCAAAGAACTTCTGAGAAAGTCAGCAGTTTTGCTTGGTGCTAGAACTATGCAAAATTGATATGTAACCCAGATGTTTTTACTGACATCTGAATTCTGGATGTAGGAGGTATACTTCATTTTCACCTAAAGGAACATATCATTGCCAATGTATTTTGCAACTTTAAAAAAACGTGCAGAAGTTTAATAGTAAAAAGAATCATTGGTTGGCTGTTCAGATATCAGTTTTTTTCTTTGGGTTGCAGTAGAAGTACACACAACTTTTCTCTCTAATTTCTCACCTTCCTGATAGTTATGAGCGCCATCCGGTAAGGCAAGAAATGGCAAGTACTTCCATTCCTCTGGTAAACTGTGGCTGTCATGTCCTTCTTCAGGTCTCAGGGGAGGATAGGAAAATTCAACCTAAACAAATGAAAGAAAACAAAGGGGAGAAAAAGAGAGAATACATTACAGTTACCATACCAGCAGGCCTCTATGATTCAGCCTAGCACTTTTTCCCTACCAATATTATGGGAAAAAAGTAGTTGTCTTCCAATTAGCACTCCTTGTCTCTTCCCTCAGCGCACCCACAGACTGACTTGTGCAGTTTAACTGACAGGCCCTGGGCAGATTTGGCTGCTAGAGCCTAATTCCTTTTCCTCAAGAGAAATGAAAAGGATCTTCAAGCAGAAAACAGCACCCAAGAGCTGAATATCTTCTTCCCTGTGTGCACACAGCCAGCAGCACATCGCCACACCTGCAACATCAGCAGGGGTCATTGCTGGGGCACACATCCCGAAAGCAGATTTGACTTCCGAGCCCTCCAAGCACTCATGACTAGGTAATGCTAACGCATGCAGGCCTCTCTTTTACCCTGCAAGACATTGAATCATCTCAGAAATGATACTAACTGCAAAACACTGGTTTATATATTTTTATGTGCCTGACTGCAACATGTTCTACACAATGGCAAAAAGTATCTCCTTTTCCTTTCTCTAAGAAATCCTGCTTTGCAATTTTGCCTTTCATTTAATTGCCATTTACCTCTTTTTCCTAGAAACAGGGACAACCTTTTCATTTCTTGCACTACACTACACGTCTAGCACAGATTCCCCACAATCAGCATGTTTCTAGTGGAATCTTCTTTCCCTATGGAGACCCCTCTGGGTTTCCAGCTACTTCCACCAACTCTTTTCCAGATGGCATTTCTTAATTCAGTGAATAAAATCTAGACACAAATTTCTCCGTAAAAGAAACTGGTTATTGATACTGCTACTTCTCTCTAAGGATGTTTAGTCAGTGAACTGTAAGACATATGTACGCACAGAAAATAAAAAGCATGACAAAGCAAGCATTCAAATAATCTTAGCATTTGATGGATAATGAAATAAAATAATAATAACAACAACAAACGAAAAAAAAGTGTGAAAGATGAAAGTACCAAGGAAAAGTGAAATTCTTCACCTTAACACATGATGTCACTGTCTACAACTGTTGCCAACTTGAGTAAAAAATGCACAAAGGACAAGAAAACACCATGAGAAATCAGCCCTGATACTTGTATCAGTTTCAAGTTTTCTTATTTTTTGTTATGGTGGGTTGACCCTGGCTGGACACCAGGAGCCATCCAAGGCTGCTCTATCACTTCCCTCCTCTCCTGGGCAAGGGAGAGAAAATACAATGAAAATACAATGAAAGTCTCATGGGTCAAGATAAGGGCAGGAAGGGATCACTCACGATGTCACCATCATGTACAAAGCAAACTTGGCTTGGGGAAATTAACTTTGTATCGATGAAACAGACTAAGATAGTAAGAAGTAAACCTTCTTATTAGGTGAAAACACCTTCTCCCCACCCGGGAGTGGGTTAATTCCTTCCTGGACTTAACTTTATTCCTGATTCTCTACCTCCTCCCCCAGCAGTGCAGAGGGATGGGAATGGTTCATGGTCAGTTTATCACATGTTGTCTCTGCTGCTGCTTGTTCCTCAGAGGGAGGACTCCTTGCCCTGCTCCAAGCATGGGGACCCTCCCCCAGCACACTGCTCCAACTGCTCCATGAACTTCTCCAACGTGAGTTCTTCCCACAGGCTGCAGTTCTTCATGAACTGCTCCAGTGTGGGTCCCTTCCACAGAGTGCAGTGCTTCAGGAACAGATTCCAGTGCGGGTCCCCCACGGGGTCACGAGTCCTACCAGAAGCCTGTTTCAGCACAGGCTTCCCTTGGGGCCAGTCTCCCTCAGGCTTCCATCTGCTCTGGCATGGGGCTGTCTACAAGTGGATCTCTGCTCCATCTCAGACTTCCATGGGCTGCTGGGGGCCAGCCTTGCCTTACTGTGGTCTTCATGACAGGCCGCAGGGGAATCTCTGCTCCAGTGCCTGGAGCATCTCCAGCCCTTCCTTCTTTGCTGGCCTTGGTGTCTGCAGGGCTGTTTCTCTCACATACTCTCATTCCTCTCTTCTCTGGCTGCAATTTGCTTCTCTGCAATAACTTTCCTTCTCAAATACAGGATCCAAGAGGTGCTACCACCACCCCTGACCAGCCCTGGGTCACTCCTTGGCTCTGTCAGACATGGAGGAAGTTCCTGGCAGCCTCTCAGGAAGCCACCCCTACAACCCCCTGTAACTATATGGAATCCATGGAGTCTTCTAAACAAAATATGCCACTAAGGAAAAAAGAGGAGCATCTGACTTCTACATGACAGACAAACACTGCAATTGGCATTCATACAAGGAGCACAGAAACTGTCTGCCATTTAGTACACACATTACATCCTGAGAATTCCCTGCTATCCTTTTCAAGTCACAGAGAAGAAAATCAAAATGGTAGATAAGAAAATTAAATGGTAGAAACTTCACATAAATGTCTGCAGTATCATACCTTTTGCTGATACATACATCCTGCTGATATTCAGATTCAAATTGGCCGGCTAGAAACACTGCTTACAGAATTATTACTAGAACCTTGCAGGAGTAACTTTAAAATTAAATATAGCACAGTTACTTAGTTTAAAACATAGATAGCCAAGGAGCAGCTAAACTTATGTCCTGACTCAGGTATTTTATTTCACTGCACGGCCAACAGAGAGAGATTTAGATTCACCTTCTGGAAGAGCTTCTTACTAACAAATACAGAAGAAACCCTGAGTTCCTTAGATTCCAGCAAATACCTTCAAGGCATCATCCCTGACAGGGAAATACCATAAGTAAAGATTTAGGACATCATTGCTTCCAAGCACCTTCACAATTACCATTGCATTTTGCACTCCAGCCAAATAATGAATTAGGAGACAAATTTAAAGGAAAGAAGGGTAAGATGAGTCAAGCTACATGAAAAACACATATTCACTAAGGAACACTCATTTTGAAGTCCAGAATAAAGCTGAGAAATCTGGCTCTTGCATTCTTTTTACAGTGAAATTTGCTGAAGAACTACTTTGTTCTAGCTCACAATATGCTATCAACACCTCAGCTGCTATCAGATAATCACAGCAACAGGGATTTCTGCAGGCTCTGTCAGTTCCAAATTCAATAAACTGTACAGGCATTAATGACACTGATGACAATCTTATTTTATATTAGTCATCTTCTTTCAAAAACCAGTTTTAATATAAATTTCTGTATGCATGTGTGTGTATAAGAGAGAAGATCACAAAATTCAGGCAAGTCAAAACTAAAATTGCCTAAGAGGCCTTAAATAATCTATTTTACAGATATACTTTATGATAGACCTGATTTACATTATGACATACTATTATTTCTCCTCCTCCCCAAGAGGATCCATATAGGAAGTATCCTGGTTTCTATGAAGGAATCACATTCAGGAAGTTAAATAGAATTGCTGCTGGTCAAAGTGTGGAAGTAACAAAGAAACAGGAAAAAAAGACAATCCAACAGCAAGAAGAGCATGCAATGCCCTGAAGGACTTCCTTCCATCCCTCCTCCAACTTAACAGTTCCCAGTGATGAGAAAGTTTCACGTTTTGATACTAAATAAGCAGTCACTGCAGGTGGCACTCATGTCAGCTGGCTGTATGTCAAAAAGCAAGATCTCTGAGGCAGTTTTCCTAAGCATTCTGCAAAGTCAGAGAAAACAGACACCTGCAGAGGGTGATTCATCTGATCTGTTTCTTTTGACCATCTCTAAAGAGAGCTAGCTCGAAGTCTAACTTGCAGATGACTGACTTAATGCAGATGAAACTCACCCTAACTGTTCCCCATCCTCTAGATGTTCTGCTTGATTTTTCCAGCTCATTTTGCAGACTTACATCAATTGCAGTTAGGAATCCTTTGCACGGAAAGAAACCATTATTTCAGAAACAAAGTATTATAAGAATATTGAGCAGCCTTTAAAAAATGGCTAAAACCTCACAGTTCTTGAAAATTATGAAACTGAGCAGTGCACATGTATAAAGATGGTAACAATGGGGTAAACAGAATTTCAGTTCTGAGTTTTCAAACAACTGGAGTCTCACTAAAAACCTTTCCCAGCCTGTGTGTGCAAACTACAGAGCAGTGCTCCTAGGGAAGGCAACTTATAAAGTTATTTTCTTGTAATTTTCCACCTTAAGTCCAAGACAAACAGGGAAAAGAGATGGGACTAGTGAAGAGACCTGTCTCACATCTCATTTTCACCATCTTCACAGAAGGAAGAAAAAGGAGCTCATTTTTTATTTAAATATAGTGGCTTGTTATGTAAATCCATCCATATATGCATGTGCATGCATAAACATGCACTTAAATGTCCCTGTATGTCATTAATATATGTATCACTACAAAAATGCCTGCAAATGTGAGAAATAAAACTTTTTCATAAAGCCCAGCAGTCAACAGGAAAAAAGATATACACACAAGTTTTTAGAGCTGACTGCCAGAGAAAATTTTACAGTTTTTTGTCTCCTCAGTTCAATTAAAGAGGACTCCTCAACAAGATGAAATTCAAATTCAAAGCTGAACTCCTGAGAGACTTCAAAATAAACTACATAAAACATGAACTAGTATCTCCATGCATTTCTTACTCTTCCAAATGTCAGGGATCTTCATTCCAGCTGGAAATATTGCTCACGCCTGTCAAGGGGATTTGATAGCAATGCTTTTTCCCCTCTTCAAACTGTCATGTTCTGTAAGCAGATAGGGCCTGATAGATTTCAGAACTAAAAACAATACAGAATATTGTCTTGAGCTTTAGGGGAGAAATAAATAAGTATGCTCTTCACTACACAAAATACTTCAACTCTTGTGAATTATCAAGTCAAAATAAAATCTACTTTATAAGAACTCCTTAAACAGAAGTACAAATGAATTTCTGGAACTAACATTTTTTATTTTTCTGAAATTCTGCAGCATTAGCTAACCTTTAATATGCATTTTGTATCGAATCTAACAGTTTGGATGCAAAGCACAAATGAACACACAATTCTAGTGGAAAAAAAAATCTAGGCAATCTGGTTTTGGTCCTTGTAAAGGCACTTCGTAGCCAGAATAAATTTACTACACATTCTTTATTCCTACCTCTAGGAATTAACATGATAGTTCTTTTAGAAAAATGCATTGATAGTGTCTTCTACTAAATTGCAAGTACACAATCAGAAGAGAGGTTAAAAAAAGGACACTGAAAAAAGAGGAATTTCCAAATATATGTGCATGTCCAACTAAACTATTGCACTCAAACATTTTACAGGCAGTTGGCATTAATTTTACACTTAGGTTAGGTTGTTCTCCTTATCTGTGAAAAGTGCTTAATTGTTAATCAAAGTAGAATCCTCAGTGAGCACTAAACAGTGACAATTTAAAATGTGCCGGCAAGTCAGTATAACCTTCCCATCATGTCCAACTTCATCTACTATCACATTTGAGTTACAGTCACAATATAAGCTCTCCTCTTTAGTATAACAGGTATTTTGGAAGATTTCTCTTCAGATAATTTATGAAAAAACATCTGGATCCAAGTAAGTTTTTGCATGGATACAATGGAGAGACTAATCTCAAAAAAACCTGAAATCTTTAGAATGACAGTATTATGTTAAAGACCCAAGACACTTCCAGTAAGTTACAGAATCTAATTTACAGGAAGCATACCCATTCCATCTTCTAAACAACTGCTTTGATTTCTCCCATTGCCTTGACTGCAACAAAAAGGTAGGATAATTGCTTGAAATGAAGATAAGGAGATCAGCAAAACTCACTAATTACATTTCTATTTAGAAAATCTTTTCCCCTCATAAATCATTACAACACATTTAATTTCAAGGATACTAACCCTTCCTTTCTAAAAAAGAAAGGCTTAAGTATCTAAATAGAGTATAACTCTATGAAGCAGTAATCAAAAAAACTCAACAGATGAAAATTACACCTAAATAACTTGATACCTCTTTATAAATTAGTCAGTATTTGTTCTTCATCCGAAGTAGGGATTTCTAAAATCAGTTTTCCCAATTTATTAGTCCTAGCATAGCCAGACCCAGAGAAAATCAGCACATCAATGACCTTATCTGAATCACCATAACAACTGCAGCACACAGCCAAATGAAAATCTAAGGGCATTGTTAGTCTTTCAGCACTAAGAACAATTTATTATTTAAACAACAATTGAATTTAAATAACAAACTTCCCCCATTTTTGCACGGCAGAACCAACAGATCAGGATCTGCAAGTTGAAGAGCCCATGCACATAACAATAATGCTTATGCAGTAATACAACAACCTCTAACAGCAGAGTTTTAAATATACATTATGCATTTATATAAATATGAATTCTTGTAACAACCATGTATAATACATGTATATATGCATACAAAAATAAATATGATGAATATATATAACCCATATTTATATACATATATTTTAAAATACACTATATACACAAATAGCAACAGCAAAAGAAATCCCTGTATTACAAGGAGGTAGGGCATAGTTGTTTCTATCCTTTCAGCTCCTGAAACTGGTACTTTCTCACATTTCCATATTGCTAAAGCCATAGAGTGGCCACTTACACAAGTTCTAAGGCATTATTTCTAGGCACAATATCACCATTCAAGTTTGCTTCAAAAACTCTGACTAGGTTAGCAAAGTTCTGACTCTTACTGAGGCCCTTAAACTGAAATGCCAAAACCTTCGTTCTCAACATCATGCTAGTATGCATTCTAGACACTCTTTCCAATTATTTAACACATTATTTTTATAGTCATAAAGTTCAAGCCCTACATAAATACTCTGCTTTGGAAGTTTGGCTCTTACCAGTCTCTTCAAAGAAAGAAACAACAACAACAAAACCCTCACACTCCTCCCAGAAAACGAACTTAATACTACTGCAACCATTCCGGCCAAGGGAACTTGCTGGGGAATTCCGTGCTATCAAGACAAGATTCATACCACTACAGAAAGCAAGAATTCATAAAGGATGAACTCCAGCAAGAGAGAGCACCTTCCCTGATGAAACAAGTGAGGGCACCCCAATCTCTACCCCTAACAGAGATGTCTGTCCAACACAGCAGCCAGTGGAGACTGGGATCAGCAGCAGCCAATTGTTCACCCACAGATTGGCTCTTAATGCCCATCTTGGTGCCCATCTCGGGCTCTTAATGAGCACACCCAGCCACAAGGACTGTGGCATTTCCCCTCTCCAGGGACAGCACCCAGACCTCTCTCTGAGATTCAGACACACAGCCTTTCCTCAGCTCTGCTCCACGCCCTGGCTCCCAATAGCAAGGAGCTGGCAACAAGTTGACAAATGATACACTGAATCCACCTTTCCCTGGGAAAATGCCAGGACCAGGACAGCAGGCACGCTTCTAAGCACTTCTGCTCTCCGGTTTAGAAATAGCCATTGAGTGCCACTCACCCAGCACCTACTGCTGAACCAATGCAGTCCAAGCGGGCCATCACTTGGTCTATGAGCCAACAAGCATTCAGGCTCCTTGCCAGAGGATATCTGATGGGTCCAGAATGGCTTTTAGTGAATTTGCTCCTTCCTCACAAGTTTCAACATCAGAGTTACTCCTGAGAGCCAGCAAAGGTGGTTCACTACCACGTATGAGGCTGAGAAGGTGCACATCACAGTAACATAAGGAAGAAGAGAACACACTCTGCTCTCAGTGACCCCAAGGACGCAGGCAGGCAGCCCTGTGTCCTGCCCCCAAGCATGTTGGGGCAGCAAGGAGTTTGCTTCACATTTTGTACCCACAACTTCCTTTGCTTTTAGAAACAGCATGCTGTCTAGGTGTATCAGCTCAGCACCTTATACAAGCTATGAGATGGATTAGGCACAGATCATCAAGTCGGGCGATGTTAGCACAGGGAACACAAAGTCGAGCCCTGCAAGTTCCAATTTACTCCTGCTGGAGTGACCTCTGTTCAGTGATTTTACAGCTTCGAACCCCCCTCTATTCTGCATACATGTAAATTACATATGTAGCCAACATAGTTCAAAGAATAGAATCATGTGCCAAGAGCCCAAGTCACTATTTGAAAACATTTTGAAATAGGTAAATGAAAGGTGCTGCAGAAGTACAGAAATACATATTTTATTAACTTAGCACTCATTCATTTATTCAATAGAAAGGCTGAGATTCCTGGCACAGGATATTTAAATAACTACTCAGATGTTATGACACATACAAAGAACAGACAAATCATAAGATGAAAGTTAAGTATGATGACTATGGGAAGCATTGCATAACTGCAAATGGGTATTTAGGAACCTTCTCTCAACTTGCACAGCAGGGCAACTATGGAAAAAATATCCAGTATGGAATCCTTCATTCAGTATGAAATACTTCACTTCCTGGGCAGCACTTCACAGAAGTGACTGCAAGATTATCAAAATATAGGGTTCTCTGAAAGACTAAACAAAGAAACAAAATAAAGAAACAAACAAATCAACCATATCCTAAAATTTTTCTTGAACACTAAGTACTATGTAAGTGGATTAAATGGATATGCAAAAAATGGAACTCATCAGTAACTCTACACAAGAGATGAGAATCTGCAGTATTGTTTACAGAAGTACGTGTACTCAGCAATTTATTGTGTATTTAAAATCATTATCACCCCATGCCAATTAGAGTAGCCTTACAAACAAAAGCTAAAAGCCTCTTTAAAAGTTACAAACTGTTGACTATAAAATCCACATATTTTAGACAAAAGACTAATCTTTTATACTTGATGTATGCTATGATTAACTTTATTAGAAGATTTCATGCTCATAATGGACCTTTAAAGTGCTTTAATATTATTGAAGCAGGGAACAAAACCCAAGGAATTGTGCTCATGTTTACAGGTTATCATCAATAGAAATAGGAACAAAGCACTTCAGCTTGATTCCAGCCTAGTTCCTTTTCAACTTATTTTTGTTTCTGTTGTTCCATTAACAAGATCTTGTTTAATCACTAGATAAGATTACCTATTGCATAATACCTGCCTACTGTGCTCCCCCAAAACAAAGACACAAGGAATTTAAAGACAACAAAGCATACACTTCATGAGCATGATTAAGAGCATCAAGCACATCTAAGAGAATCACAGCAACTACTGGAGTGACGAAGATCAAGAAGGGAAAAAATAATTCTCCAGAAAAGCAGAGTCTTAGAAGAAAGGCAGCAAATAAAAAAAGGACTAAGACAGGTTAGAAAGTGTTCCCCTGAAACTTTCCACCCATGGAATCGATGGAAGAGAACCACTTCAATACTTCCCTCTTGAAAAAATGTGCTACCATGAAGAATGCAGCAGACCTGGAAAAGTAGGCATTTCACAAGAGCTGATAAAAAGTGCAGACTGACCTTGCTCATTCCTTAGACATCTCCTAATTCTGCAAAGACAAGCCTAAGTCGCCGACATTTCTGCTTAAAGACACCTGCTTCCTAGGCACCAGCAAAAAAGGCCACATGCATGGATTGTTCAGGCCATGTCAGGTGCCAATTTCTGCAGATCACAACAAGCATCATCTTACAGAGCTCAAATATTTGAAGCTCTCAAATGATGATGGTCGTATACACAATTCGGGAAAAATTAAGTTCTTCCATCTCAGGGATTGTATTCAGGCTCTTCTCTTAAACTGGGTATCAGCTGTTTCATTCCTGATCTTAGGTTTCCTTTGCGTGCCAGGAAGAAAACATCTGGTCAGGCAAGAGAGGGGGATTGGTCTTCAGGCACAGTCCACACAAAACCAATCTCACACAGACAAGCACTCAGACACTACTTTGGAGAAAGCAGGCATCACATTTACTTTATAAAGTTCAGTACCTTGAAGATCCTTACAGCAAACTTTAGGATTCCATGGAAATATGCCTTTTGGTATTTACAGTAATCCACTCCCATGTCTGTGGGAGTTTGAAATGTCATCCTTCACAGAAGTACAGAGAAGTGGGTCAAGATACACTGCTGTTATTTCACAGATCGAAGATCCCAGGCAAACAAAATTGACAGGCAGCACGAGCACTCCAGGACACACAGCACTGTCTCACCTTTCCTACCACTCACAATTTAATTTTTTTTCCACAACACAGTAAGAAATGCATATGTTAAAGAGAGCCAAGAGTAAAGTGGAATAATTTTAAGCTCTTAAGAGGATACATGAAACAATGGTCACCTGCTGCACAAGATCAGCAGTGATGTGCACAACTGCTCAAGACACCGAGTGCAGAAAAGCTGGGCCTTGTCCCAAATGAAGTGAGATTCTGTGTGGCCTCACTGGTGGTGACACAGGGCCCGAGTTCACTCAGATGTGATTAGCTTAGAAGCCTTGCAGCACCAGGAGAAGGTAGGGATTGTTGAGCTGCAGGTCAGGCACTGCAGCAGCAAAAGGACCAGGCACCTCTGCAGCAATCAGCCAGGGTGTTTACAGGGACTTGTGCCTAGCTCTCCTACCCACAAGTTTTTCCAGCTTTGCTGAAATGTTTCCATCCTCTCCTTTACAAATACATCAGTTCTGATTTTAACTCTACCTTCAAAATGGATAATTTCTAGGGTACTTGTGATATTTTAAGCCTTCCTACACCCTATCTCTCTGCTTCTCCATATAAATAAAGCTTGGAGACAGAGCTCAAGCGACGGTCACAGCACACATGATCACGACTGGAGAACTGCACCTCAGGACTTTCAGTCTTCTAGCATCACTATAAATCAAAGGTCTTTCCATTTATTTTCAGCACAACTTGCATCTTCTAGTTAAGGTCTGTTCAGGTTACATTTTTGCTAAAGACTTCTATTATAAGGTAAGGACCTTCCACACTAGTTAATGCTTTCAAAAACAGAAGTGTTGTAAGGCAAATTAGGTGCTTTATCACTCGCTTGCAATGAGGGAAAGTGTTTCATGATTCTGAAAAAAAGCTTTCCCCTTTTTTGCTCTGAAATTACTCACTACTACAGTTCCTCAAAACTACTGAGGAATTTGTTTTCAGCCGCTCCAGAAGAAAGGCACAAATAGTCCCAAAGTCCAACTCCTATCACCCTACACTGAATCAGATCAACAGAACCTGCTGCAGTAGGTAGTGAGTTGAGCAGCCACAGATACTCCAAAACACATCAGACCAGATTTCCCTTACTGTCACTTTGTGCCCCAATGCTTTTTTGCCTTGCGTCCTACAGAGCCTGAGAAGTGTGTAGAACTCCTACTGCACCAAACTGTGTGGTTTACATTAATGGGCAAGAGTCTGAGCAACTACACATAATGAAGTGCTCAGTTTGCTGTCACTTCTTCCTGAGGCCATTCCTGTTATCCATAGCAAAGAGGGATCAAAAAAGGAATTTTTAATGCTTGTCATTTCATTTCAGATGCATGAAAACCATGATTGAATGCATACTGCCCATGAGTTCTGGCTGCTGCAGGAGATTTACTATTTAATGACTCACCAAGGAAGGTTCTCATAAGTCAGCCAGCACATACAAAGCCAAGAAACCAGCCACCATTCCTGCTTCCTGCCAACTGCCATTCCCTTCCCTAATGGGCCTGTTGAAAGTGTGTCATATACTAGGTGGACCTAGTAGTTTGCTGCCAAGTTTCTCCTCCCATTCTCTGGACACTCTGCCATAACTAACCTCTAATCCTTAGCAAAAAGAGACAGCAACCAGCACTATTTGCATATCTCCTTAGATTCACAGTTCAACTCAGTAACTAAGGGGCCCAAAGAAACAGGATGACAATCTGCTCATGTAGACAAACAAAAGCCTGCAGGTTCTCCAAAAGTTTACTCCATACTTGCTGGAGAACACTCCTCCCAATGTGTTCACAATTTTTAGTGCTTTGGTTTTCAGATAACACAAAGCCTTTGACAGTGAGTGGCAACTCCCAAGCTTTTAACAACTGCCTGGGTAACTGGATCCCCAGACTTAACAATGTACATATGGCAAAACTTCACTTTGTCTCTTATATTCCAGCAAAAAGACCCCCAGTTAAACAGTCAGCCCTTAAAAGGAGCTTGAGGAAAAATTGTGGCACCCATATTCTCAATCCAAAGGCACACAGAAAGAGATTCTCTGAATCTCCCTCTTTCAAAAACGAATGCATATGGATTGTTTTTCAAGTCTGTGAAAGAAAAAGATATTCCTATAAATTTCCAAACTGCACATGAAAGCCTTTGCATGTTACACATTTCTTATCCTATAAGTTAACCAACAGGAAGAGCTGTACATTTCAAGTGATGAAGCTTTAGAAGCAAAGGCAGCTAATGAAGGAACCTAGCATCAAGAAATCCACAGAAAATCTTAACTCCATATGCATTTCTTAGTAAGACTACAGAGAAAAGAGGCGGCAACAGAAACTGAAAGGAGCCTTGTCAGGCAAACCAGGTTGATTCCTGTTAGGACAGGCAGACTAGCTCTATGATCTTTCAATCTTAAGCTTTCCAAAGTCACCCTGAGTGATGTCCATTTGAGCACTGCTGTAGACCTTTGCTTTTCTGCACTTCACAGTTTCAGGTGTGCAGTCTGCAGCATGTGCTCAGACAGCTCATATCCACTGCTTCTTGTGCCAACACTCATTTAGATTAAACAGCTGGTTTTTACTCCTCATTTTTAACTTTCCAACAGTTTCTTGGAACGCAACTACAAGTGCTCTGATGCATACTTCAAGGCTACTGTCAATACTCTAAAGGTCATTGAGAGCAGCCCTTTGGAGAAGGACTTAGGGGTGATGGTTGACAAAAAACTCAACATGAGCTGGCAGTGTGCACTTTGCACATAGTAGCCCAGAAAGCAACCACATCCTGGGATGCATCAAAAGGAATGTGGCCAGCAGGTCAAGAGAGGTGATTCACCCTCACTGGTCTTCTTGTGCCCATGTGTCTGCCCTCTGCAGCTGTCCACCTGGCAAACAGAACCTGTGAAACAACTACCTGGGAAGCAACCCACCAAAACAAGGCTTGCTTTTTGGTCACCTCCGTTCCCCATTTCAGCTTACCACAACTGCCTCTGCTTATCAGAGCAGTGAAGAGGCAGGAAAGGAAAAGGGAAGAATGTTTCTGTACCTACAAAGGTGAATACAGCCTCCAAATCTACTTTGTTAGCCTAGCTAGGAAAGATCTTCTACATTCTCCTTTAACACAGACTGCCCAGGGACTATCTCATCCAGTTCTGGAAGAGAGAACTCAAATCCCTTTCTCTGAAAAGTGGATTTGAATTTTGTATGCATCAATAAACATATTATCACACAATACATTGTCATTCTTGCCCTCAAATCACACTGCTTTGGTGACTTAGCCTCGATCACTTGCGGTCTCATTTCTCTTCCAGACATTTTCTCATGTCAGTTCCTAAGCTTACACTGTTATTATTCATTCCTATTTCACAACTTCATAAGGCACCCCATTTTTATCAATCCAGCACTCCTTATTGTCCAGCTCTTGCACGACTTTCCAGTTTTCCTTCAAAATACTGATTCTTCAAGTTTGCTTATCATAGTTCAATTTTATGGTGTAAAAAATACCAGCATCACTTTCAGTCTTGAGAAATACTTCCTGCAGTACCTTTCAAACCAACAGCTCCTCTTCTGACTCAAATCTGTTTCTGCTTCCTCTCCTTCATACTACTCTTTACCCAAGTACCAGCTCTCACCCTAATTCTCCTGTATCTCTGCTTTAAAAATAAGTGTGATCCATTATCAAGCTCCCAGCAGATTAGAGTTACTCCATTTCTTTCACAGAGAAAGGAATTCAATCACTTATTCTTATAAATGATGCAGGTCAGTCAGGCATGATCTATCTTTAGCAAATGCACATAGGACCCAGTCTACTTAGTTTCATGTTGTTAATTAATTCTTTCCTTCAAAAATTCTCTAGTCTTGCATACTACTGGTGTCAATTTCATTAGATTATAGCTGTGACACTCCTCACCTCCAGTTCTTTTAGGAAAGTAAAAAAATAGTTCAGTAAAAAAATCTGCTAAGTCAGAGGCAGGATACATTTAAAATTAGATTTCTGTTTAGCTTTCCCCTAGGAAGCCTGGCTGGTTGTGGTTCTACTGTCATTCTATTCCTGCAGTTCTTCTCCCTGTGACTCAGCTACCCTGTCCCCTTTCCAAAATGCCTTCCTCTCCAGCTTCTTCTCCAGGTCATTTCTTGAGATACAGAAAACTTCAGTTGAGAGGTATTCCAACCTGATATTTGACAACACCTCAAAATGTATTTCTATAAACATTTTACTGGCAGCAAAACAAAATTCACTGCTACTAATTTATAGTTTGGGGTTTGTTTGGGTTTTCTGTTCTTTGTTTTTCTTGCATCAACACTGCTTAATGTGCAAGAAAATGAATACACACTCCAGAAGAAACAAAAGCCAAGGTCTTTTCCAAGAGGCCAACAACAAGGAGAGGGCAAAAATATACTCTTCCTCCTACAGATATCCAACTAAGGCTCGCCTTGTAACAGTGTTTGACAAGACAGTGCCTAACAAATATCACAAACCTCACAACCCAGACGATCAAACTACTTCACAGGAACTGATCCTGTGAACATCCATATGTGAACAGCACCCAGACACCTTGAGGAGAAAGAATGCATTAGAAAACCATGCACATCTTTCAGAAATTGAGTTTTTGCACCTTAGCCTCTGAGGCATTGTGCTTGGATTTTTTGCTGAAGCAATGATTTAATTCTCAGCTACAGAATGTGTTTGTGTCAGATCAACCCTTGTATAACAATAACCATCACGTTCATTAGTGTCTTGGCAATTTTTATAAAGGCCAAGAACTCACTATGAAAAAACTCACTGGAAATCCAACATTATGTCTATCTGCTCTTGTCATAGCAAAGCACCTTTGCTATGGGCAGCCCAGCTGGACAACCGCATCTCCTGCTTCAAGGGTTAAAAAAAAAATTAAAACAATCAGAACATAAACCAGCTATGAAACACATCACAAAAAATCCTTCTACCTTACAGGCCACATGAAGCAGGCAAGCATTTATGAGAGCAGGGAAGAGACAGGCAAAGAAAACTTCAATCCAGGGTGGGCTTGTTACCCTGGGGCTGTTTGGTACAAGATGTACCTCTGAGCACTCAATGATGGGCCGGCAGGGATAGAGGAAGGTAGATTAAAACACCAGTTGGGTTTTTTTTCCCCTCAGGATTCTCTGTCTGAATGCATTAAGCACGCACGACTCGAAACAAATAGGGTGCCACGGTGTGCGCCGTCGCCCCTCATTCCCGGGAGCTCACCCCGCCGGCCCTCGCTCCGCCTCGATCCCGGCGGGAGCGCCGAGGAGGGGCGGGAATGGAGGCAGCTCCATGACCACGAACTGCCCGGGGCAAGCCAAGTCACGGCCCAGCCAGGCATCCTCCGGCCGGGGGAGGCCGCGGCCAAACGGGGCCTCGCCGGCTCCCGGCCCCTCCTTTACCGCCCCCTGAGTGGAGCGCAGCCCCCCGGCCCCGCCGGACGCGCCCCTCCCGCGGCGGCTCCCGCAGCCGGACAGGCGCCGCTCGGCGCGGGGGAGGGGACCGGACCGGGGGAGGGCCGGGAGGAAGCGCAAGAGCGGAGCGGAGAGGCGGGAGCCGAGGGACACCCGCGCCCCCTCACCTGGCAGCCCTTCTTGTGGTGGAAGCCCACCACCACGATGTGCAGCACCGGGCCCCGCTTCTCCATGGAGCAGCCCGGCGATGGCCGCGCCGGAGGATGCCGCCGTGCCCGGGCTCTCGCTCCGCCCCCCGGGGTCCGGCGGGGACGCAGCCCCGGCCGCCTGCGCTTCCGCACCGCCCTGGCCGGGAGGGCGGGCACGGCCCTCAGCGCCGCCCTCCGCCCGCCCCGCCCGGCGCGGGTCGCGGAACTCAGGATTAGTTGGGGTGGGAAAGACCTCCGCGATCGGCAAGTGCGGGTCGTACAGATTAGTGGCAGCCCAGAAAGAAACCTGGGGGTTGTCTCAGTACGGTTTAGTCAGGCTGGTTGCTGAAGGTTAAAACTGAGGAAAAAATCGAGGTAAGGCTTCTTCCCTCAAGGGGCTAAACCCCCGAGAAGAGGAGGCTCAGGAGGGATCATCGCTCTCTGCAAGTACCTGAAAGGAGCTGTGGCCAGGTGGGGGCCGGTCTCCTCTACCGGGCCTGCAGTGAGAGGGCAAGAGGAAATGGCCTTAAAATGAGACAGGGGAGATTCAGATTACATATTAGAAAGAAAAAAACATTCAGTATTAGTGTGGTCAGGCATTGGAATAGGCTGCCCACGGAGGTTGTGCAGTCGCCATCCCCTGCGGTGTTTATGAGGCCTCTGGCTCTGGATGATGTGGGTTGGTGTTACAGTGGCAGTGCTGGATGGACACATGGACTGGGTGATCCTAAAGGTCTCTTTCAACCTTGATGGTGGTTCTATGATTCTATAAACATGTCCTAACATACTCTAGAAAGGAGGCAGTTCCAAGACCCCAGGCAAATTTAGTGTGAGAGTGTCACTGTTGGACACGAAAGAAAGACACGGACTCGTGATTCAGAAGGCTGATGCTCTAAAAAGGGGCTGGTTTATTCTCAGAACTTATTTTTATCCCCTTTTACAAACTGCCCACCCAAGAGGTGGGATCCTTTGAACCATTGGTCACACCAAGGGTCAACAAGCAAAGTCCCTCCTTAGGAGAGAAATGTGAAAAACAAGTTTAAAAAGTATGACCTTGTTTACCAGTTTTGGTCCCTGGGAAAGAACTTCAGAAAACCCAAACATGACAAGCAGTGACTACATGAGAGAAAAAAAAAATTAAAAAATATATCTTACTGCACTCACACCATGCTCCCTCTTTAACACCTTTGTTGTGATTCAACTCTGACTGCTTGAATCAACAGCATTTAGTAGAAGCTGTACTCTTAATAATTAAGATTCTCTGTGGAAATTGGAGGAAGATAATCTTTTTGAAAAAAACTATAAAAGAATAGTGCTTAAAGAAAATCTCATCACTAACACAGTACCCAGGGGCTCAAATTATAACAATACAGCATATAATTACATATTTTTTTCAGATTCAACAGCAGTGCTGTTATAGAAAACGTATACTGCAGGGAACACAGGATAAGCTGCAAGGAGCAATCCTTCTGGCAAAGGAATGGTTTATTATTAGTATTAGCCTGTAACTGACAGTTTACTATAATTTCAAAAGAGAAAAATGCATGCAATATTGGCCATTATCTCCTGCAGTAATGAGATATCCCCCAAAAGATGCGAGTGTTTACAGTTCATTCCCATTTCATTCAGGAAAGTGCTGTCTGGCATCACTCGTATCGTTATGGATTATGCATTAGAGAGGCATCTCAGTGATACTACTGGATAATGGTGGCTTATGGCTTCTCTGAATAGATTATTAGATTTTTTCCTGCTTGAAATTCTCTTTCCTGCTAAAGCAATAAAAATGTTGAACTGACAGCATCAGTCTAGTCTAGGAAAGTGAACTAGTTGACATAAATCTGTATTGTTTTCACAGTTCACACTGTGTGCATTTATGAGAAAGAAAGGCAAGTGAAAGCTGCTATGAAACAGCTCTCAGAAAAGTCTCGGAATTTTCCTAAGAGAATTTTCTTTCTCCCTGCATAGCTAACAAGTAGCAATGAAAACTCAGCCCTACAGTTCTTTTATTACTCAGAGACTTTGCCTAAGAACCACTAGCTATGATATCATTACCATAGTAATAGCAATTTGTTAGTCATTCTTCAAGTCGTAGCAATAAGGCAGAGTTCTTAGCTTATGTGCAGTGAGACTTTTAAAGATGGATAACCTTTCCCTGGGCAGTGCAGTGGTTTACGTCAGGAAGTAACACCAGAACTAAGCAGTGCCCATGGCAACTGATAGCTCGCCTCTATTCGTTAGGTATAGCCCAGCTTCCTAAAGAACAAAGCTTTGAATTTGTGGAGGCAAGCATGTAAATAAAAAATAAATGTCCTTTGATTTCTGTTGAAGAAAAACATAGATGAAACCCTGGCATGGATCTGAGGTTTGTATCTAATTTCTTCTGGACGGCAAGCTCACTTTGTGTTTGCAGTATGTTTTCTTAGAAGCTCTTCTGCAAAATGAATGCAGTAATTCCCCTAGAAAGTTAAAATAATTTTTTTTTTTGCAGTCAACCAGACCAAATGTAATTTGAATTGTATATTTAGTTGCATTAGGGCACCATGATGTGTTCCAAACAGGCTTCCCCAGTGAAAATACTGTACTTGATCCTGTGAGAATGATAGCGTCATTCTCATGAGATTGATAGGACTCTCAAGCGTGCAAGCAAAAAAGGTGAGTTTGGATTTTTAGGGAGGTTTGCAGGCACAAATGCAATGTATCTTCTCGTGCAACTTTAAAGAGATTTCAGTTTGGATGGCAGAAGCATTGCTCTCAAATCCTGACTGTTCTCCCAGCACAAATACTCTCTTGTCCTGACCACTGTTGGCATTTTCGCTTCCCTGGGGTCCCCACTCACTTTGGCTGGAAGGGTTTGCAGACCTCTAACTCCTGCTTCTTCAGGTTGGATGAGACATGTTCGAAGAAGATAACTGGTCCAAGTTGTTTCCTTAAAAAATATTGGTTGTGAGTAGTAAACCAGAGAGTTGTGAGGGGAGCAGAGAGAAGCTTGAGACCCCAGGTGCAGTTGTTAATTATTTGTGAAGGAGACACTGCTTTTTGGGGTCCCTGATCCAAATGCTCCCCCTCCAAGTACTAGCCATGAAAGGTGATAATTTTGTTTGTAATTCTGTGCTATTTTCCTCAGAACCCCATTTCTGCCCTGGTGTCCTTTGTGGAAGCTCTGGAGGCTGGCAACAGCAAGCACAAAACTCCTTATCACAACCTAACGCGCACTGCAGGTGTGACATGGACGTCTGTTATCTCCTTTTTTTCTTTTCAAGACTGACATAGCACTAAGTACAGGAGACAGCTAAAGCCAGACAACACTGATGGCAACGGATTGAAGGCTGAAACAAAAAGAAATAATGAGCATATGGTACATTCCCACAGTGGTTGTCAAGACAGACAACAAATATCTTTGAAGGTGGGCTAGAGAAGTTGAAAGCAGACAGATTCCAGAATGGTGATCAGCCACTGCAGTTTGGGTTTGGCTGGCAGCTCAGAAAGTTGCTGATCCACTCAGTGGGGAGGGTAAATGGAAGTGAAGGCTAAAACCATACAGGATACACATGTATCTCATTCTGTTCCTTCTCTTACACCTGGTTATTGCCACAGCCAGAAAAGGAAACAAAATGCTTTTTAGTCTGATCCTGTGTGACAGCTTTTTGGCACCTGTTATTTGTTTAATCTTCTCCCAACATCTTGTTGCCCTTAGTTCCTGCATTGATAGAAGCGTAGGGGCAAATGTATCAGTGAAAGGGAAGTCCATCTGTTCAGTGTTTTGTGCTGTTCTCTTGTTACACCTTGGCCAATCAGGGGTTGCTCTCTTTGTGGCTGGTACTTGAAAACATGCACTTCTGTTCTTTTGTGCTTCATTTCACTGGGGTCTCTTTGCTAACAAACGTGCAGAAGCAGCCAAGCTAAGCACTTCCAGGTGCAGGGATCTTTGTCATACAGAGCAGACAGATGAACCCAGATTACCAGAAGCTGAGGCTGTTACTGTAGCTCAAGCCTTCTTGAACATTCAGTCATTCCATTCACGCACAGTCATTCCAAGCTCTGTAACTAGGAACTGTTGAAGAAGAAGAATGAGGGAAACCCATGGTTGAACATGTTTTGGCCCAACCAAATGCCAACACTGTTTCTGATGCCATGAGTACTTTAGACAGACTATACAAAAACCCCATAAAAGTTGCCAGTCAACATCGCTCATGGCAATGTGTGTTGGTAACATCTTTTTCTGCACAGCTTGCTGAGGAACCTGAAGAAGTGATGCTGCCAGTGTGTACCATGTTGTGGAGCCGAGGACAGATAGGTGCAAACTCACAAGCCATAGCACAGCTCCTGCCAGGTCTTTTAGGCCAGGTTCAACTACCGTAGAGCTGCTTATGCTCAGGGACAACCTTAGTGCATATGGTCTGTCTTTCTGCACTCCCTTTGCCACATGGATGTTGTTTTCAGTTCTGAGGACAGACCTGGATGCCCTTCCCTGAGGGCATGCTCCAGGGCCTCCTATAAACATGTACTGAGTCTTCTGTGTTGAATGTAGACTTCACCTGTGACTTGTGTTTACTGAAACAGATTTGGAAGGAGTCAGGCTTTATCTATCTCAAGAGTTGATCCAGATGATTTTGATGGAATTTTATCACTTGTTCCTGATTGTCTCTGAAGTAAATAGAAATTAGCGTAGATTTACCACCAATACAGCTGCCTACTCAAAATCACCCATTAATCCTAAAATAGTCATTGCTTATTTTAAGGCCATTAATAATGAAAATGCACTGCAGGCTGTGGTCAGTAAGATAAATACAATGTTGAGGAATGCAAATTTCAAAGGATCCAATTTTTCCCCTCTCAAACTGTGGAAGAAGGGAACTTTTCCCTTGGGGCCACTCTGCTCTGGAAAGTGCCTGGATGGAACATCTGCCCAAGTGCAGCAGCCCTCCTGCCTGTGTGTGTTCCAAACAGCCTTTTCCCAGCTTGCTGCTTCCTGGTCTGTTACTCATTTAGCTGTGTCTTTCTGGTGCTCTGCTTTCACAGCTTGTCTAGATATGGGAGGTGATACTGGCTTTTGAAGTGTTCACAGGTGTCATGGGAGAAGGCCACTGCATCCCTTCTTCCCTTTTGTAATGGGACAGGGTCAAAGATCAACATTTCCTCTGTCTGTGGCTCACTAGTATTGCATCTCTGCTGTGACAGATCTGGTCTCCTTCTGCAGGCCTTGAGGACAATTAATGAACAAAATCCATAATCTCAGTGTTTACTTACTCTCACTCCTTTTACTTACACTGGAAAGTCCCCAGCTCTGTCAACATTACTATCGTCCTCTCCTTAGGTGCAGTCAGGGTTCAATACAGCTGGGCCACCTGCAATGGGTTAGACTTTTCCCATGCGTTCAGCTGATGGATGTCAGGTTATTTTTCTGTATTTTATAAACTTTTTGGGTGACCCAGGTGAAAGACTCTGGTGACAGTTACCCCACCTGGAGTACTGCATCCAGCTCTGCAAGTCTCCAGCACAGGAAAGATGGATCTGTTGGGGTGAATTCAGAGGAGGGCCACCAAGATGATTAGAGGGAGGGATGGAGCACTTCTCCTGTGAGAAAAGGCTGAGAGAATTTGGGTTACTCAGCCTGGAGAAGGCTTTAGGGTCCCTAATTATGGCCTTCCAGTACCTGAAGGAGCCTACAAGTGCTTGTAGTGACAGGACAAGGGAGCACGGGTTCTAACTGAAAGGGAGTAGGTTTGGATTAGTTATTAGGAAACTATTCTTCTCTGTGAAGGTGGTGAAGCACTGGAACACGTTACCCAGAGAAGTTGTGGATGCCCCAATCCTGGGAGTGTTCAAAGCCAGGTTGGATTGAGTAACCTGGTCTAGTGAAAGGTGTCCCTGCCCATGCCAGGGGAGTGGAACTACATGATCTTTAAGGTCCCTGTCAACCCAAACCATTCCATGCTTCTGAGTTGTCCTGCTGACATGCTAATGTTTTGCAAAAATCCGTGTTTGGTGAAAAACCCTTTGGGAAAAAAATCTTAGGTGGTGTAAATAAACGAGGGATATCTCCTACCGCGCCTAACTGCCCCTACAGCTTCAGCAGCTCACTGCTACTCAGTAGAGTTTACCAAATTGCACCTGAGCACGTAGGAAATACAAAGGTAAAGTTTAAAAAAGAGAAAAACACCTCCTTTAGCTGGTTCCGCGGCGCGTGGGTCACGTGGGCGGGCCGCCGCCAATCGGATCGCGCCGCGGGCCCTCGCGAGGCTTCGGTCTCCATGGCAACGCTGGGCCCGCAGCCGTCCGAGCGCCGGCGGAGCGGCCGCCATGGTGAGTAGCGGGACGGGGCCGCCGCCCGGCGTTCCCGCTCCATCCCGGCATCCCGGCACGGAGGCGCTCCGCGTCGGGCGGCCGGCCCGCGGGCGGGGCAGGGGTGCGGCCTGTCGTCATGCGGAGCCGCTCGGGGCACCTGCGGCCGCCACTTGGGCATCCCTGCCATCCCTGTGGAGGCTCCCAGGGCTTGGGGTTTTTGCGGGATCCGGTGGCCCGGTGGCTTGTCTGCGTACCAGCGTGTCTGACTCGGAGATCACGAATAGCCTGTGCTTACATGTTTATTTACTCGTGTAATTTCCTTTCTGTCTGTAATGAATAAAAGGAATAGAAGCTTTTCAACTAAAAAAAGTCCCCAGCACAACAAAGAGGACATTAATTTATATTTCCATGTGATCCCTCGTCTGCAGTACGTGGGACTTTGCGAGCAACGTCGGGCTTGCAGCCACACTCTAAGAGCTGATTTCATTTAGTGCTGGTGCTGCTTCCTCAGCTGCATTTAGTTTCCAGAGTATTGATTGTTCATCCAGGTATCCCAGGATTGCATTGTCACTGGAGCTTCCCTAAGGACAAGGTGATCAAATGAACTGTTTTATCTGAATTACTACATTGCTGTCTCTCCCCAACATCAGCCATGCCAACAAAGTACATTGGAGTAAATGAAATGGACCTGCCTTTGCATCAGCTCTCCGGGGCGTGTGGTGATAAAATCTCGCTCTGTTGTGCCTCCTTGTCACTCACGCTGCCTGTGTGAGCAGGGTAGTTCTGACATGATTGCCCACGCCAATACTTCTTTGAAATAGAGGCACGCTTAAAAGGGCTACATCGCCCGCTCTAAAATTACTTCCTTCATAATTTGCCCTGGCAGTATTTGTTTCTGGGCAATAAGCTGTTGAGAGACAAATGCAGATGATCACTTAAGATCTCCTTCATCAAAAACAGCATGGCCAGCAGGTTGAGGGAAGTGATTCCCCCCTCTGCTCTCATGAGACCCCATCTGGAGTGCTGCATACAGTTCTGGTGTTTCCAGCATAGGAAGGACATGGAAGTATTGGAGCAAGTCCAGAGGAAGGAGATGAAGCTGACAAGAGCACTGGAGCACTTCCCCTATGAAAACAGACAAGTTGGGGGTGTTTAGCCTGGAGAGGAGAAGTTTGTGGAGAGACCTCATAGCAACCTTCCAGTATCTGGAGGAGGCCTACAAGGAAGCCAGAGAGGGGACTGTTCATCAGGAACTGGAGCGACAGGACAAGGAATAATGGGCACTAATTGAAAGGGAGTAGGTTTAGATTAGATATACAGAAAAATATCTTTATAGTGAGGGTGGTGAGGCGCTGCAACAGGGCAATTATGGATGCCCCATCCCTGGCAGTGTTCAAAGCCAGGTTGGATGGAACTCTCAGTAACCTGGTCTAGTGGGAGGTGTCCCTGCCCATGGCAGGGAGTTGGAACTAGATAATCTTTAAGGTCCCATGCAACACAAACATTCTGTGATTCTATGAGAAGTCTCAGGAGTTTACATAAAAAGTAACAAACATAACATACTTTCCTCTGGGTTTTTTGTTAGTACATCTATGGAAGAGATATCATTCAGCTACATTATGCGTGTGTAATGTAATACCAAGATATATTTATCCAGGAGCTTCCTCTCCTGTACAGTCCTTCTGGTTCTGATCCTCTGATTGCCTCTGTCTCTCTGTTTTTGTATGACTTTTTTGAAGTTACTTGAGCCCTTGCTTCTGAGTACTGGAGCTTTCTCACCCACTTCGGAGAGGTGTGTAGGGATTAGATGTACAAAACCATGGTTGTTTTTCACTGTGCTAGTTAGCATGCTAACCCTGTGAGAGCAATCACAGAAACGAGTCAGGAGGCAAGTATTCACAGTAGTTATGCTCATTTTTCCTCATGTTTGTGCTTGTATCCTCCTCGGCAGGCAGAGCTGGGCCTTAACGAGCACCACCAGAATGAAGTGGTCAGCTACATGCGCTTCGCTCGTTTCAAGCGGGGGATGTGTCTCAAAACAGTGGATTCTTGTTTTCAGGACCTCAAGGACAGCAGGTACTGTGTGGGGTGGTTCTGAGCAAGAATAAAGCAAAATATGCTTGCAGCAGTGGCAGGTTTGAATACTTTATGAGGTGACTTTTCTCCATTTACGTTTGTATATTCTTGTGTTTTCCAGAAGTTACAAGTCAAATATTTTTAAACTCAAGTTGGTCAATTTGTTAGGAATTAACAGAGATATTGACAGCATGACATTGCTTTGTATCTTGCCTCTGATATCTAAATTCAGCAAGGCTGTAGCTGAATTAATATTTTTTATTTTAGTGATTTAAAGAGAAAATTCAAATAAAATAACCCATTAGTAATGCTGTGGTCATCTAATAATGACTGACAGTGGATGTTTTTAGAAAATATTGCATTATATGAGCGGTGCCTGTGTAGTGAGATCTCATAACAAGGCTGAATTGTTACCCTCATCATACCTGATTCATCTTGATCTCTCTTTTTAGACTTGTTGAGGAGACCTTCACAGTTGATGAGGTGATAGACATGCTGGATGGACTGCAGAGTGTTGTACACAGTGAAGTGGAGTCAGAGCTCATAAACACAACTTACACCAATGTTTTACTTCTGCGGCAGCTCTTTTCACAGGCTGAGAAGTGGTACCTGAAGTTACAGACAGATGTCTCTGACTTGGAGAATCGGTAACAGCTATTGGACCATGTTTGCAACAATAAGAAAACTTTGAAGTGTTGACTATTTGCATTCTTTTCCTAAGCATAGAAACCTTATTCTTCTACTATTGTATCAATGATAGATTGCCTTCAATGTTTCCATCTTTAAAATAGCAAGATACAAAATAATTTCAAACTTGTGACCAGGATGTTTTATTAGTAATATTCTTACTTGAATTAGTAATTTAAGAGCAGTGACTGGACTCAATTAAAAAGATATTGTTGTCTGGTTAGATTATATTTTAATTAAGGATGCTAAAACTATTGTAATGCATGTATCATGCCATTGCATGACATGACCCTGTTGCATTTATGGTGTTTGTGTAAAACTTCATCCTGTACTTCTAACAAGAATTTTACATACAAGAAAAAGCATACCACCAGCTTGGTAAAACGTGTTTCATAGGATAGCTCTTAGTAAAAAAAATGCCTCCTTATATTTTTCTTTGGTAAATAAATGCCTCTTTATCTTTTTTTCAAGAGAATTATTGGACCAGGTTGCTGAGTTCGAAAAGTCAGAATATACATCTTCAAACGAAAAGGTAGAATTTTATTTTAATCAAATCATAATGTCATGTGGAGTCATGACAGATGTTGAAAATGTATTAGTATTGACCCTTTGTGGTTAAGAGAAAACCAAAAGCCCATCCTTTTTTGTCAAAACAGTCTTTGTATGAAAAGTAGCATTTTGCATTTCAGTACCAAGGCTCACTCTGAATTGCTTTGGCTGTTTCCAGAGTGCTGTTCTGCACTTCTGGGGTGTGCCTCACACACTTCATCCCAAGGTCAGCCAGCCCAGGGCTGTGTTGAAGCATCTGCTTCTGGGTTCTCTTCCCCTGGCACCTGGGGTAAGACCAGGGCATTCACTAGTCCCCTCATGAACTTGAGAACTGAGAAGATTGCACAGCACAGATATCACTCTAGCTTGTTTTGCATGAATATGGTTGCACCTTATTTGATTTGTAGCATAAGGGTGTATTTCTATATATTATATTTATATATATCTATCTGTATATGATATGTGTTATTTTTAATACCTTAAATGAGAAAATTATTTGTAAATACTTTTTACTCTTACAGTCACTCAAATATTATCTCCTTACTCCTTTGTCTTTTGGTTGCTGCAGGATTCTTAGTTTTCTGTAGAACCACATTTGCAATACTTTTATGTCTCTTTGCAGTATCTTTGTTTAACTTAAGCTCAAGGTGAAGTCCATAACTTAGGAGCCAAGGAAGCAGCAAAAAATTAGCTTGAAATTAATGGTTGTTCATTTGCTTTGCTAAAGAAAGCTGAATTGACTGCTGAATATCAGTAGTTATTTTACAGGCTAAAGGAGTACTTTTCCTCCTCCTAGAAATCTGTGTAATTTAATTTTTTCACCTTTACTATTTCTTTAGTCCACTGCAGATCCCATTAAACCAAAACTTGCTCCATTAAATGAAGGTGGATCAGAGCTGCTAAATAAGGTAAGAACTTGACTGTTCATGCAGTTGTGGTCAGTGATCATTCTGCTTATGCAGATGAACTGAATAACTGTACAGTAATATTTGTATAATGTGTCTGTCACTATACAGTTATCATGGTAATATACCTCAGAATATAAAATAAAATACTAGTAAATTATTAAATATTGTAAAGTCTCAGAAATGTATTGTGCAATTATGGTCACTAAAATGTATGGCAATATTAACCCCTTTTTTGCCAAGACATTTTAGTCTTTGTAGTAATTTATTTTTCCATTTAATGGAGTAAAATAGTAAATTAGTTCCATGCAGCTATCTGTTGCTTCAACAAAGAAGTAAATTAAAATATGTAGCTGACTGAAATTACTAGGTTATTGAACATTTTTGTATCACTTGAAGTCAATCTTATTACATGTATTCTTTTTTGTTTTGTAAGTTGGTAAATTCCTCCTGAAAAAACAGGCACAATAATTTGGAATTTACTGGTTTTGAAAACATCTAATTTCTCACTTGCTAAACATTTTTAGAATTGCAAAACACTTTCTAGTACTTAGTATTATCAATAGTTTTTATTAGGTATTGTACTAATTTCATTCAACTGAACTTTTCTAAAATGTCACATTTCTTACAATGCTCTTTTAAGTTTTTGATAATCAAGATAATTAGCAAGGAGTTTTATTTTCTGTCTTCTGTCCTGCATTCCCAAAATTATGTGTTGAGTATAATGTCTGTCTCAAATTGTTGTTACTCACTACAATAAATAAAGCATTCAAAAATTCAGACTTGTATTTTGCTTATAGGTTAATGTAGTTCTCTTTCAAAGATAATTTCAAAATCATAACAGTTTTTCTTGAATATATACATCTGTTGTCTTTTCTTTTTTTCCCAAATCATTCAAACTTCATGTGGTGAATTTACTCTGATAAAACATGGGTACTTCCTGTGACACAGAACAGGATATGCAGTAACCTGGTATTTGTCTCTTTTGAAAAGGAACTGCAGATAAATTCTTACTTGCCTGTTGATTGAAGATATGAATTATGAGCAACAAGGAGTTTTGCATCCCTGACCATGCAATTTTTAATCATGAATCTTGATACTAACAGGACACTGATCTCAGTAATCTGAATGAAGTAAAGCATGTGTTTAAGTGAAGAGCCCTATATGTTACAGTAGCATTGGAGACTTAAATTGCTTTCTCACTGAGGCAAAACACCACAATAAAATAATGAATTCTTGATTTCTTATGAAGGCCATTTTTATAAGCGTTTAGGATCTTTTTTGCTTTCCTAAGTTATGAAGTGTATTTTCTTCCCTGAAATACTTGCAGAATCCAAAATGGCACAAGGGTGTTCACAAACATTTTCTTGTTCTCTAACCCAAAGACAGTTGCTCATCTCCAAGAGGAAAATGAAAAATTGAAGACCAGACTCAGGACCATAGAAACACAGGTAAATTCCCTGTAATCTTGGATGTTTAATGTTGGTTACATATTTTAAAATATCTAAACAAGAATCCCATGATTGTTATTCTTATGTTTTCAGTTTCATTTCTGAGGTTTTAAATTTTCAATGTATTGCAGGCAACAGCTGCTCTAGATGAGAAGTCCAAGCTGGAGAAGTCACTGAGAGATTTACAGATGATCCAAGGAGATCAGAAGGTAAATATAATTATACCCCTCGCTCCTGTTTAGCACAACTGTTGCCAGTACATCCAAAATGTTGTTCTGTAGGGTGTGTTTGTTTTCTGGCAAATGCAAGAGTTTGAGTTAGTGTTGTTCCTGCTGACATTGTCTGTTCCCTCTGGTCTGTCAGTCAGCAGGTAATCTGTAATATTAGTTAGTGTTATGACATGTATTCAGGAACTATCTGGAAGTAATATTCCAGAATTCATATTCCCAGGGCTGATATTCGTATTTACAGACATAAATCTATCTGTTTGTTTCTTTGTGTTTACTAATGAAAGAGTGATACCTAACCTGGTTTTTAGACTAATAATGAGACACTAATTCTTTCACACATTTGTCACTTGATGTTGACATGAACAAGCCTGACCTGCTGCTTGATTGATTTTTTTGTAGTTCTCCCTATATCAGCATACAATTTAAAATGTTTCACCATTTATTTTTAATACTTGAGGTTCTTAATCTGTTTTATAAATGGGGGCTCCAACATGGTGAGTTGCTGCTGGCAAAAAAACATAATAACCCTCAAGTCATATTGACACAAATCTCTTCAGGTCACCTTTGTGTTTTTCTAATTTCTACCTTTGTTTGTCAGATCTCTGAAGTTTGTTCGTGTGTAATTGTTTCTTAAATTTAAAATATTTCAGTTCAGGTTTCAGCAAAATTAGAACACTTTAATCCCGTTATTTTGAGTAACTGACTTCAAAATTCCTTCAGTGTTTACAGATTTTGAAGTAAGGTTCAAGATAATAAAACGTTTCTATTTTAATTTTCATATTTTAATCCTTATTTCTTTTTATTTTGCTTTCTACCTGGTTTATGGTATGTACTTGGTTTTCTTAATATGTTAAAAGTTTACTAAGTAACTTTCAAAATTGTATTCAATAATATTTTTAATAGGGAACTTGATTATCAGTCCTGGCAAATATTTTCTTCCTGTGTTTTGTTAAACTTTAAATTATTAAAGGTCTAAAATATTAAAGGTGTGTATTAGATCCTGGATAATACTGTTTGTAGTGTTTAAAGATTGGAACCAAATCTCATCCTGCTTTTCTGCATAAACATGAATTGGCCTCAGTGTCAGGGCTGCTGAGTATCTTCAGCTTTCATGTCCTAATTTGCTCTCTGTATTGTGTCACTTTCTCCCAGTTGCTCATAAAGCAGTAGATTTCAAACTCTTTGAACAAATAAATGACTGCCAAGCCACAACTGGTTCTTAAGACCAACTCATCAGATTGATTTTTTTTTTAAATTAATATTTGATAGATGGTTCCAAATAGACAGTGTGAGTCAGAGTAACTGTAACTGGGAGTAACTCCCAGCAGTAACTGGGAGTGACTGCTCCGTTGGATCAGTTTAATTTGAGGATTTAGATTTTTTTCATAATTGACTTAGGGTTAGAAAATAACAACTCGAACATTAAAAATGTATGTAGTGCTTTTCAACACTGCAGCCTTGGACTTTGTCTCAGAATTCAAAATAAGCTTTTCTTCTGTACAGGTGCTACTGTCAAGTGGTTTCCTAATCTCAACTCTTAAGTTGCAGACAGAAAAAGGAAGAGGGCTTTCGTAGGTTTTAGATTTGGTTGGTTTTAATGACTCATCCTGAGTCATTACACTTTTGAGTTTGAAATTGAGCTTTAAAACCTGAGAATGTTTTGTTTGGCTTTTTGGTTTTATTTAAATGAAAATCCGTAGAACAGTTACACAGCTATAATGTTTTATGACCCAGAGCTGATGTTCAGAAAAGTTTGAGTTGTTTCTTCTCGTAAGGAAGCAGGAAGGTTGCATTGCAACTCACAGCCTCTTTGTGTGAGACATCTGAGAATGGCACAATGTTGGTACCTGACTGAGAGTGTGAGCCTTAACACTTCCAGCCTTTCCTGCCCATACTACAAGAAAAGCTTTGGAAATGTTTCTAAAACACATTGTAGCATAGATAATCAGATCTTAAATGGTAATTTACTGTTTCTATGTGGTAAATAACATCTTGTAATATGCTCTGGCTCTAACTAATTCCTAAAGAAGCAAAGTACAAGTACTTAAAATCTCATCTTGGCTGAGAAGACATTCCAGGTATCTTTAAAAAGCACTTATTAACAATTTTTTAAGTTATAAATCAGTCCTTGCTCTAACGTTTTTTTTTTTAGTTGAAGCACTTCTCATTTAGGCTTTACAGGAGTAACTTATACATCATTATTAAAACCGAAGATGTACCTACTTTATGTGGAATTTTGCACTCAAAATTTTAATTATTTCTTCCCTTGAATTTGACATATTTAAAATATTTTTTCTGTTGAAGAATAATGCAAACCAGGATATCACTGAACTGGAGAATAAAGTGGCAGCTTTGAAGTCCCAGTTTGAGAAGACTTTGAATGACACTACTGCAAACCAAAAATTCTTGGAAGAAGACTTGATGACAACAAAACATGACTTACTGAAGGTTCAGGATCAGCTATCCACAGCTGAAAAGGTTAGCATTTTTATTGTCATGTGAAGATGAATTCCTTACTCACATTTTAACTGATTAGTAATTTAACAAGCACAAGCTACAGGATGCAGAGTTGACGAAGCCCTTGACTTTTGCCCTTGTATTTTTCTTATTTCAGTGTAAAAGCACATTATACATAAAATAGCAAACCCACAACTAACTGCATGATTATAACTAGATGGATATTTAAAAATTGACTATTTGTCTGGATAGAAATTTTTAAATGAAAAGCATATTCCCAGTCTTCTGAAGACTTTTAGCCTGATTTTGTTGGAAAATGAAGTTGGTGTTTCTATGGCTGCCCCAGTAATCTCATTTGAATCTACCAGCTGACTTCATCTACATTTGAGTAAGCTACAGAAAACCAGTAATGTCAAACTTAAGGAGGATAAACTAGTAGGGTCTTTTAAAAAATGTTTTTGTATAGTCTTCATAATATGTAAATAATATGTTGATGTTATTATGTAGGAACTGGAGAAGAAGTTTCAGCAAACAGCTGCCTATCGCAACATGAAAGAGATTCTCACCAGGAAGAACGAACAGATAAAGGATCTGCGCAGAAGACTTTCCAAGTAAGTGGTGCTGCCCTGTCTGTCTCAACAAGATCCTTGTTCTGGATCCATGGTCTGCTCCCATTTTGTCTCTAAACAAAATTTATACATTTTCCCTTAAAAAGAACTTCTAATAGACCATGCCCTTATTTTTGACAAACCAGTCCTTTGAGTGGATGTTTGGTGTGGTTAGCACTGGTGTCTGCAGCAGCAGCTGCCATTTGGCAAGTAATGAGAGAATTTAGTATGGAGAGGGTGCAGGATATTCATGGCTCTGCTAGATAAGGCCTCAGGTGCTACACACAGAGATACAGATGGGAGATGTTCCAGGTGCTTTGGAAATTGTTTGGATTTGTATGTAGGTCATCCCTTCATTCTACTACTTGGTAAACTGGCCAGTTTTAAAAGGAGAAAATAATCTAAAAAGTAAATGCATTTGTCTGTGGCTTAAGTCATACAGTAAACCTTAACAGAAATGTGTCTCTCTTGGGTGTAATTTATTGCTTTGGTTTTGTATTTTCTTCAAAGACAAAATGTCTTTGGGGTATTTTCTAGTCTGTTTTAATTATTTTTCTATTTATTCTTTTTTAATCCTCAGATATGAGTCAGAGGACTGAAATACCAAAAAGCATCTGATCTATCAGAAGTTGTCATGGAAAGAAAGTGTAGACTGGTATTATTTTTCAATAATTTTTGTTTTGAATTGTGTATTCTTTGCTTCTAGTGTTTAAAATAACTCGTTATTAATATTAATTTCTCACTGAAACTCTTACCTTACTTTCTTACAAACCTACAGTTTATAGGTATTAGTTTCTGCAGTCATGTTTTTAATGGTTAAGCATTGACATTCCTTGAGAAATAGCAAGCAGGGCCTTATTGAAGAACTGAGAGCATTCCCTACAAAAAAAAAGGAGTTTATTTTTGTTAAAAAAGGGGGGAAAAAGACCAAAAATATGTATGTTAGAGTTTCTGATGTCTTCAAGGTGGAAACTCCAATTGTTACTTTTGTGTAGTTAATGTAGTTATGAAGTAGTATTATATGTAAAAATTGCATCAGTGAAAGAGTAGGAGGAACAAAAAAGTAATGCTGATTCTGTAATGTTACTTCACACTGGACTTGTCATAGCTCAGCAAAGTCTGGTCAATAACATTTTTTTAGAGGATGTTCATTAGATAATAAGGTAAATATCCTTTATAGCCAAAGTGCTGGACCCTTTCAAATAAAATTGTGCTTTTTCACTTGAATTGATTTAAAGTAAATTTGAATATCAGAAGACAGATTCTGATTTTGCCAGTATTCTTAATAATGAGATGATAATCTAAATATGCATAGGAAAGTTAGTGGAGCAGCTTTTTTGGGTAATAAGTTATTTTAGATGTTTTCTTCTCCTTTCTTAATGTAACCTCACAAAAAACCAGCTTACTTCTCTCAAGTCTCCTACTTGCAATTCTCTGCCTTGCATTTGTTTGTCAGTCGCCTAATAGTGCGTTCTACTTGTTCATCTGTCCCTGTTCATATGTATCTTGTATTTTACTTCAAATAAAATACTATGTTTTCGAACATTTAATCTTTAAGGAGCTGGGTTTTTTAATAGCAGTGTTTTGTATAGCTATTTTTTTTAATATCTGTAGGAATGGGTGGCAGATCAGTAAAGAATCTTGTTAGAAATGAGAACATGTAAATTACAGATTTGTGCTGAAAGCCACGTCACATCAAACAGCTCTAAAAGAGAGTACCAGTGACAGGGCTGAGGAGAAACAGGGTGTTTGTGTTACAGAAACTGGCATTTAACAATGTTTTTCTCAGGAGCTGCTTGAACTGAAGCAGATCTTTTTTCCTCATTATTTCTTTAACAAGCAAAGCTGTTAAATTTGCTTAACTCAAATCTGCCATACCATTGCAGTCTAAGTTCTTCCTTTTTCTCTAAGTTTAAGTTCTCATGTTTTCTGTAAGTTCTCCTGTCTTTTGCCTCCTACCTAACCTAAGTGAGGTTGGTTTGAGATGAAGTCCCATGCCTGTGGAAGGATATTATTGCTGTGGCACAATAGTAGTGTGTTCTGGGGTTGCATCCTCCTCATGCAGTGACAGTTAAGGTAATGAAAGGTGTTCTTTTGCCCCTTGTACAATCACTAAAATTTGAAGATTTTAATAAGCATGTGCCAAAGAGCTTTTTGGCCTGTGTTTGCTCAGAACAACACGAGTACTTGACTGAATGTTGTGAGTTTTTTCTTCATAATAACACTCACTTTAATGAGATCAATTAGTATTTCTAAAATGGCAGGTAAAGGGTGAAGAAAGCCAGTGATTCTCATGACTCCTGCTGGTCTTCTTTTCTCATCAATTTTTTATTCTAGAATATTGACTCTGTGATCAGCCTTCATTATCTGCTTAGAAACCATCTCAGCAAGAAAATACACTGTCAGCTTCTGTATATGGCTAGGTCTCAATGAAATAAGTTGGCTGTAGACAAGCATTGTTACACACCTTGTTATCTCCTCAAATGAATAAGGCAAGACTTGTAAAGAACTGTGCAGTGCAAAACTGAAACTCAGACTTTGATTTCCTGCCTTGCAGATTGCTAGTTTAGCGAGTGAGATCACTGTGATGCTTGATTTTTGTGCTGCAGAATGGCTAATTAAAAGTCTTGTGTGGAGCTCTTGATGAAAAATACATCTTTGACAGGTGATGTACCTGGATCAGAGACCTGGAGCATTATACAGTAGTGACTTTTTTTCTTGAGATAGGTACATTATTTTGAAGATGGAGATGACATCTGAACCTCTCCTGACAGTGCCCAATGTTTCTAAAACTTCACTTCTTTCCCTTAGAAGTAAATTCTAACACTGCTTTTAGCAGCCTTTGTTCCTTGTACTGCTCAAATAGACATCATCCATTTCTTCTATTTCAGTTGTTAATTCCCTAGTTATGTCTGAAGGGAATGTTTAAAAAGAAAATTTCTGTATGAAGGGCTGATCTGCAGAAATCAGATCTCTTTCAAGCTGCTTGGGGTTTGGGGTTTGGTTTTGTTTTGGTTTTTTTCTTGCAGACTGGAGAGCATGGGAATGAAATCTAGGCATCTCAACTTTGCTAGTACTGACTCTCACAGCCAACAAACCACCCTATGCTCCAACAGTGACTTCAGTGATTGTTAATAAATGAGCCAGCAGTCCTGCATGTTGCCACTTTAATGAGACCATATATTAACTAATGATCTTTAACTGTTCATAAAGTACTCATTAACCTGTTTTTCTCTTGTGGCTAATAGCCATTTTTTAAAGTGTCCTAAGGTGAATACTAATACATACATTGACACTTAACTTGCAGTTGCACCTTTTTGTTTGATACACTAATATTTAGAACAGCTGAAATTTGGACATTTCCCACATACCTTGCTTTTGGCAAACCCAGTCATCTGCCAGGAGCTTAGATTTCAGTCCAGCCAAAACATTTGTAAGATTCCTTAGTTTGATTTCCCTTTTCTGGCATTATCAAGAACAGGTCTTGAGTTCTCTGTGATATGAAATGCTGTGAAACCACAGTGAAATCTTTACTGCCTCAGGAAGCAAGTGTGAATCATGTTGGGGGTATCAGGTGGCTAAACGGATCAAGTTTAAAAGATTTGATCTGGTCTAGAAGGATGTGCCTTCTAAAACATTTGGAAGTAATTTGAAGGTAAGTTTGTATATGAGCAGGTAAGAATTGTTATTGTAATTGTTGCCATAGTTATTTTTGTAACTGACTTTGAGCAGAAAATGTGCTTAGGGCGTTACCCTATGATAATTAATTTCGACAACATCCCAGGGAAAGGGCTGTCCCAGGACCCCCGCCCTGCTCTGGCTGCCTGCAGACTCTCCCTGAAGACATCTAGATGTGCCCTCCTTATCAGGGTCTCCTCTTGGACATATCCTGACACATTAGGCAGCTTCTTTGGAGTCAGCTTTTCTCCAAATAAAGGTGGGTAGGTACATGTCATTCTGTTTCAATAGAAACTTTTGTTTGTTAATTATTTTTTAATTATTGTTTTTAGGAACTTGTTGAGGTAGTGCCTTGGAGTGGCTGTGGTAAGTAAGTCACGGTGGTGCAGAGTGGTTGGTGCAGGACTGTAGCAGGGCAGCTCACGACTGACAGCTGCTGGTGAATAAGAGAGCTGCCAGGAGACCTCCCCAGACTGAAGGCAAGCTCTGACAGAGAAAGTGGGAACTGGCGGGTGACAAGCAGAAGAACTGACTGAGTAATCCAGCCATCTTTTAGTGACATGCCAGTTTCTGACTATCATTTTCCATAGGTCAGTTTTGAAGTCTGGGTGAATTAGGTGCAATTCTGCAAATCCGAACTTCATTGAGTGCACCTTTATGGAATGAGTACCCTAAAATATCACACAGTCAGAAGATGGATAGAGCTGTGATGTTAAGGAAAAGCAAGGAAATTAAAAAGAGAGACTGTTTTCAGGCATGCTTTTCTTGGGAGATTGGGGTAAGGTGAATCAGTTTTAAGGGTGATTAAGAATCATAAGCTGGAAATTACTTCAGAGTCATTAAAGGCATCATCTACAGTTTGGAACTAAGCAGCAAGCAGAAGTGATAAACTGGAAGGAATAATTGTAATCCTAGTAACTGCTTAGAGGAGTAACTGTAATCTCCAAATACACGTGGAGCAATTACCCAACAGTTGTCATGGCCTATGAGTTGTCAAAGATCTGGAAATCCAGATGGATTCTTTCTTTTTCCTAAGATAGGGACATAGGCATCTTAGGGTAGCAACTGTGAACAGTGAATCCCAACAAAAAACCCATATGTGGAAGCTGCTACTCCTTTGTGTATCTGCTTCCCTTGACAGCATCAGTAAATACATGCAGAGGCTGTAAACACTCCATGGCTTTGCTTTGATAGGCATCTGACACACTAGCAGATACACACCAGCAGTGTTTGCATTTGGAAGTGAGTGCCTCCAGGAATTGAAGATACTAAACACCAGAGCTGCTGACACTTTGTCCCCCTCCCCCATGTCTGGTTCATCAGGGAAAGTCCAGAGGGTTTATTTTTAAATCTAAGAGGTATAGTGATACATGTTGGAGGCAGCATAATAAAGGTCCAGGCTACCTGGTAGAATTTCTTCCCTTATTTCCATGACTTTTGCCAATCAAACTATTAAGCTTCTCTCACACCCTGAAATCATGGTCCCCAAGCTGTTGCTAGGACCCCAGATTCTCTTTTTGTTGGCATTTTAGGTAGCTGGGAGGGGCATTTGGCTTTTTACTGTACTGGCATCAAGAGACACAAGACCAGTGTTTTTAGTTGATACCTTCATCTAGGTACTTGGGGTTTTGCTTCAGTGAGAGATGGGATTCTTTGCTTTGTTCATCAGCTTCTGACTAGGTTTACATAGGACAGTTCTCCTGGGCAGTCCCATCAGTCCGTGGTCTGCTGTGCAGGTGAACCCTTGCCCTTCTCAACCACTCTGCCAAACCCCACATCTCAAATTTGTTGGGTACTGGGAGAAAAAAATTCCTTCTAAACCTTCTTTACTATGAGCAGTGACATCATCAAAATTTCTTGCATGTCTATTAGAGGCTTCTCTTTGTCCCTAAAGATAAAGCTCAGGCCCTTTCCCTAATCCAAATGAAAGTAGTTCAAAGGAGATAAAATCATGAACAGCATAAGAAATAACTTGAGAATAATAAAGACTTAATATAATAATAATAATGTTATTAATTACTTAATTATAAATTTATAACTTAATAATAAGCATAAGAAATGTTGATAATCTGAGGTGTGTATAGGAAGTCCCACAGCAAGAATTCCTAAGTGTTGTCTGTTGAAATACATTTAAATATATTGGAAGTGTGTCCCAAGGAGGAGCCACTAGATGACAGGCACTTTGCTGGGTGCCTATGGACGTGACCACCTTTAAAAAAAAACTCGTAGTGTGTGATCTGACTGACGAGACTGACATTTGTGAGAGAGGCAAGGATCCATCTCATTCCACTTGAACTTCCTGATCTGGCCTGACCTGAGATGAGGACATCACACCTATCTGCTTGCACGATCTCCTCCAGTCCATTAGTAAACTAGTTTGAAATGTAATGGGAAGGAAGTACAGAGCCAAGGAAATCTTTAACTTGATGATGCTCATCAGTAGGAGTAATCTATTCACACAGAAGCATCCCAAGTGGTAGTGATGTGCTGTTTTTTAAGGCTGTCCTGTCAGCAAATTATTTAATACTGTAAGCTATTTATACACATAATTTGTAATAAATCCCACTGCCAGGGACAGGCATTCAACTTTTTATTAATTTACAAAAGTTTTCATGGTGTGGGGCAACTCACATTCTTTGTGTGTGTCTTTCAGTTTAACAACTTACGGATTTAAAATTACCTTGGATTATTCCTTCCAGCAGAATTCTGGGTTATACCCATGAGACATACTGTCAGGACTAGCTGGCATGTTGTAGTTCTGCAGGCAAGACAAGAACTGCACAGATACGGCAAAACAAGTCACAAACTCCCTCAAAAGTATACTACAGGCAGCTTTGGGAAACCCTGATACTTTCCAATTACAACTGACATCTCTAGCACCACTAAAACACACCCCAAGGAATGGATGCACTTACGGGAAATGTGTAAAACTCTTGCCATCGCCTTTTTTAGCAGACAGAAAAGTGGTGTCCCACTTGGTGGTTTTGTTAAGACAGGTGGCTGGACAGCAGGCCCACCAGAGTGCTGCTGCTGGGCTCAGCAGCACTGCACAACACACTCTGCAGTTTGGGCTCCTGTCCAAAGGGCCCGGGGTTGAGGTTCTCACCCGTTCTCACAGCTGGAGGCCTTGGCTCGGCCAGTGCCCGATGGGATGCTGGAGCAGCACACACAGAACTGGCAGGGAGCAAATTCCTGGCACTGGAGGAATGAGACTGACAGCAGCTGAACAAGTCTTATTTGTAAAATGGCCCTGAAAGGTGTCCTGGAAAAAATATGTTTAAGCAGAGGAAGGAAGCTGAGTCCTTGGAGTTGCTCAGCTACTTTTTATTGCTACAGCCTCCTTCACTGGGAGATCTGTCCAAAATGGTTGAGCTCAAAGTGTACCTTGGCAGGGGCCCAAACACACAGGGTTCATGTTCAGACCTGACACTCAGTGTGCCTTCAGAGGACCCAAAGGCCCCCTAGATCCCCCTAGATCATTGTGACCTCCACAATGGTCACAGACACCTTTTTCCACCGGCCTTTGTATTTGGTCCTTGCTGCTTGAAAGTATTTTAAAATGGCAACCCATCAGAAAAGTTCACCTGCAGCAGTGGGGTTTGAGCGTGAAGGTAAGTGAAAAGAGACTGGCTGTTTCACACAGTCACACACATGCAGAGTATGTAGAGGGAAGGCAATATTCTGTGAGGGTCAGACTTGAGCGTTGTCAAGTGTGCACCAGGTTGAGGACCTGGGTGGCTGATAGGACTGTTTCAAGGTTGCTTTTGGAACTGGGGAGTGTGCTGGGTTGATTGAGGTGAGCACCAGGGCACAGTGATAGGATGTCCGAGGATTCTGTTTATTCTTACCCTAAAAGCACTGACAGTCTCTAAATCCAGTCCTAATGGTGTGGGAACCCCTCTTCTGTGCAATCAAGTTCAAGCTGGTGCCTCATGCACATGAATGCCACTCAGCAGGAGGGAAGCCCTGTGGGGGAGGAGTATCCCATTTCCAAAACCAAATGGCAGCCCCAGTGTTATTTCCTCACAGCTTCAAGTTGGCATGTGAGTAGATAAAAATCCCTCAGCTCACATCCTTCCCAGAAATGCCAGTCAAAACCCAAGCAGCTATTCACCCAAAGTACCAATTTTATAGTTCCGTGTGTGTCTATAATCTATTTACCAGCATTCCTATTTCAGTATGTGCCTGTTAATAAGATTAGTAATTAAAAAGCTTGATAGGAATTGGCAAGCATAGCTCCTCCGCCTTTCCCTCCCCTCCAAGCCAGACTGGCGTGGAGTGTGAGGCACGGTTGGCAGAGTACCTGAGGGAGTGAAGGCAGCAGGCTCTGCTGAAACCTCTGCCTGCAAGAAGGCAATGGAGAAATCCCGACCCTTATGGGACAATCCCCTACAGTTTGTTTTCGCCTGCATTTCCTATGCTGTGGGGCTGGGAAATGTGTGGAGGTTTCCATACTTATGTCAGATGTATGGAGGAGGTAAGTGTGGTTTACATTTTCTTGCTTCCCTCGAGGAGGAGTGGGGCAAGCTTTAAGTCCAAAAGTGTTAATGTCTGTGTTAATGCTTTGTCCACCCAGCAAGGTCCAGGGCAGAGTAGGAGGTCTGGCTTTCGGTTGGTGTACAATCTGTTTTATTGTGGTTTTATTTTATGTGTTCTTTAGCATTAGGCTTTTACCTGACAGCTGTCTCTATATAGTGGCACTGGTTTCCTGTAAGTGCAATGAAACAGTGGGATGGCTGGTTTTTACTTAAAAAACAGAGGTAGAGTGAGAGCTATAGATCCACATAGTATTCATTTATTACATTTTTGCCCCGCTGAATGACTCCGAAGGTGTCAGAAACTGGTTCATGTCCTTGTACATTCACCTATGGGGAAAAATATTGAGAAGGGGAGATGATTACACTGATTTAACTTAAAGATCAGCTGTCTTATTTCAAGTACCTGTCATTAATATCTTGTCTTTTACACAAAGCTGTATTTTAGAAGAGGATAACTTGGCTGCAAATCTGCCTTGAAGTTGGCTTAAGTGCCTTAATCAACAGGAGTTCCGCAGCTAAAGCCTCCCAGGAACCTTTGAAAATAAGGAATAAATTGATTTGTCCTCCAAAAATAAATAAACCAAAAAGACTCCCCAAACCCTCTTTGAAAGTATATTCTCCTCCTGGATCCAAACTGAAGAAAGATGATGTTTGTGGCATATATGAGCCACAGCTGTTCTTCCTTAGAAATCAAAAGTCTGTTAATTATATTAATTTAAAACCAGTATTAATAATCTCCTCTAGTATACAGCTACCACTGTTTTGAAGAATCATTAGAAACAGGGTCTCTATAAGACAACCAATTTTTTTACTGCTTCTCATACTTCTTCTGTTGTTGTAGTTTGGGACTTGTCTCTTGCATTAAGGGACATGATGAGCATCTGCCTTTTCTTCCTTTCAGGAAGAAATACTGAGGTGTTAAATGGTTTTTGCTTTTATGCTTGTTTTGTTGGCTTGTAGCTTACTTCTGAATGCACTTGTGGCGGTAGGAGTTGGTTCATGCTGCTGTTTGAAAAGCCATCTCTGCTCTGAGACTGCATCAGAGCTATCCTCAGATAGCTGATCCAGAGATCAGGTCAGAAAAATCCAGATAATATGGTGGGTGAATTGTCAGTAGGAGATAGATGCTGCAGTGGCTGAAGCTTTCTTAGACAGTTCAGGTAGCAGAAATGATAGATGTGCTGTAATTTTGTGTGTATTCCCCTACTGCAAAGACTGAAGACTTCATATCTGACACTGAACTCTAGCACAGAGCTTGAAATGTGTTCTGTACACAGTCAAACTGCAGGTTATAGGTTCGCTAGCAGCCTACATGGCAGACATCCTGACAGACAGCGAAACTTGGACGTTTTGGGGGCTTTGTGTCATCCTTTTAACCAGCCACCTGTATTGTGATAGGTGGTGAAAATTCTCTGAAATGTAACCAAAACTGGAACATTTGGTTAACCTGAATAGAAGCTTAAATAAGCTTCCCTGCTCATTGCAGGGGCTTTGGACTAGATGACGTTTAAAAGGTGCCTTCCAACTCAAACTATTCTATGATACACCCAAATATTTTCTGAAAAGCATGTTTTATGAGAATGTTTTCCCATTATTTTTCATTACATTTTCCATTATTTTTCTCTTCACCACTTATATTTACGTGGGTAAAGGCAGTTCTTTCTACTGTGAAATTAAAACTCTTGACAGGAGGTTTTGCTTTTCTTAATTGTTTTATTTGCTGCCCTCTTAAAGGGGATTCTGTGGCTTTCCAGGGGTTCACAAAACCCACACATACAGAACATCATTTCAGGAACTTGAAAGCTGGATATGCCAGGCACTGGGATTAGGGGGGATGCCAGCTTGTTTGGCATCTTACTTGTAGTTAAGCACAGAGCCAGTCCCTATCCTGCCCAGCAGGGCAATAGAGGCCTTATCGTGAATGATACTGAGCATTTGTAACCTGAGTATTTGCAGACTTTGTAACCTGTCATTCTGTTCATCAGCAGTTTGCCTCCTTCTCCTCCTTCTCCTTGCTTTCCTGCAGAGAGCATGACCTGAGCAGAGCAGGGGGGATTCAGACCTCCTGGGTGCAGCTCCTCTGTCCCTAAGCAAGGCTGCGCCTGGCTCAAACGAGGCTGCGCTGGGTCTGCAGCGGGGCTGGTGCTCAGCAGCGCTGGGCCCTGGGCGCCAGGCAGGAGCCTGAGCAGGGGCAAGGGTGCCACTGGCCGAGCCCAGTGCCTTGAGCAGAGCCAGGGCACACTCGCACGTTTTGCCAACTACAGGGATCTGCCCTGGGGGCTGGTTTCTGCAGACAGCTGGCACCGGCGGGAGCAACGCCCGGTGTCAATGAGCAGAGAGTTGAGTAGAGCTGCGGTGATTCACGGCTGATAAGGAGCTGGTTTATCGGCTCTCCAGAGTCACTTGTATGAGACATTTTGGTTCTACTCTTGGGGAAGAGTACCACCAGGAGCAAGATCTGCACAAAACAGGATGCAGAGCAAGGGGCGAGGGCTTAGCTCTGGCACCCCCAGCTGCGGGGGGACACTGGGGTGAAGAACAAGCCTGAAGGCATTTCTTCTCCTTGCCGGGTGGCACAATCAATGCCAAACATGTGGCGGCACTGCTGGGAAGGGTGGAAAATCTTTGCAAGGGCCTAATGCTGATTGCCCTGTGGTACGTGGCAGAACTCCCTCAATGGCTGCTGGGGCAGCTCGCACCCCACTGGCACAGAGCGGCTGCGGGAGCTCTTAAACCTCCGACAGCTCTCTTGCGGCATAGGAAGTTATCTAACAGACTAACAAAGGGGTTGTTAATAACAAGAGAGCTGGGAGGTGGGAAATTAATTCCCAGAATAAACCGGATTATTGCTCTGTGTTTATTTCCAGGTCTTTGCCTCAGTCGCTGCATGGAGTTCATTCCTCCAGAGCGCTGCACAGAGCCCATTGCAAGGAATGTTAATACCACAGATTAAATCCTAAATAAGAGATATTTACGTAAATAATTTGGCTTGCTGTAAAAAGGGAAGCAGGGAAGCCTTCACAAAAATCCAGCTTTTGACTCAGTCAGCAGCTCTTTCCGAAGTGAGCCCCAGGTCGAATACAAGGATTTTATTTTTTTTCCGGCAGGAATTTAAGCCAAAGCACATCCTGGTTGCCAGGTGGAAAGGCCCTTTTCCTTTCCTCTCCTCACTGTCAGCCATTCCTGCTGTTCCTCTTCCACAGGAGCATCTCTGTGGCTCTCCTTGTGGAGGGAAGCAGGGATGAGCAGCCCCATGCAGGAGGAGACTCTATGCTTCTGTCTCAGCGTCTGCTCCCTCAGGTGGAGCCCTGTGGGAAAAGCCTTCATTCATTTGCTGGTGCATGTAGGCTCAGCATGGGGATTTGGGAGCGTTTTTTTTTTTTTTTTTAATTTTGGTTGTTTGTTTTTTATTTTTAAGCAAGGCCAGATTTAATATGTAACTCAAAACTCTCCGTTTGACACAGAGGTTGCTGTTACCTTTTCTTCGAGCACTTTGGCTGTGTGGCAGAACACCCCACACCAAAGTAAATCTTTCCCTCGTCCTCTTTGTCTCATTATCCTTTACAAGGTTTGGCGGGTGATTGGTTACCCTTTAACAGCCCAGCCCCCAGCGTTGCTCAAGCTGCCCGGACGCATCTGGGCAGCGCTGCCACCCCACAGTGCCGACCAGCACAGTTTAACAGCAGAAATCCCAGCCCTGCCAAGTCGCTGCGGAAAATTCCCTGTGCCCAGGCAGTCAGTGCCCACCAGCCTCTGGGATGCTGCTTGAAATGCTGCCTCTGTGAGATGTCCTTCAAGATTGGGCCATGCCTCCAGTACTCAAGGCACCTGGACAGGACCAGGACCCAGATCCAGCCTCTGGGACACTGGCAGCATAACTTGAACTCAAATAGGGCAATGTGGTGTCTATCTGGCTGCTGGTCTGCTGAAGGCTGACTGTTGGGTTTGTTCTCACAGGTGGCTTTTTGATCCCATACCTTATCATGCTGATTGCTGAGGGGATGCCGCTGCTGTACTTGGAGCTGGCCGTGGGGCAGCGTATGCGGCAGGGCAGCATCGGCGCCTGGAAAATAATAAGCCCCTACCTCTGCGGTGTTGGTATGTTCTCAGTTTCCATCTGTATTTTCCAGCATGCAGGGAACGTGGGTGATTTTACATTGGAGAGCTTTGTCTTTCAGAGAAGACACAGGTGGGAGCTCAGGTTTTACTGGGTCTCACCAGGCTGAGCAAAACACCTCATGGCATGCATTTATCCTGTCTCTTGCTGGGCACTGGGGCCAGACCCCAGCTTGCAATGTTGGATCTGGACTCAAAGGCAGACTGCCAAAATCATGGTGTGAAGGCCAATGCTAAACCCAGCCCTTGGGACTGCCTACACTGGGCTTTGACCCCAAGAGCACCTTCTCAATAAGCTCAACATGAGTGATAAAATGGTACTTTAATTTCCTACTGTTCCAGTCCACCATTTACCAATGTCCACTCTTAGCTACATTTTTAAGTTATTAAATTATCCTGAAAACCCAAGCTATCATTAATTTACATAAGCACACATTTTATTTTTAATGATACATTGAATATTCACTCCCCAGGACCTAGAGTGTCAAATCCAGTTCAGGATAGTCCTGGTGGGAGGAGGAGGCAGTGACTACAGTGACAGGGACATGGCCTGTGTACATGGCTGTGCAGGGACAAAGCTTCTCCTGTGTCACCCACAGCAGTGCTACTCCCACACCCCACAGATGTTTCAAAGCCCTGGGCATTTTGGGGTTTTCTGCTGACCAAGTCTCTCCCTCCATACCCACAGGAGTTGCCAGTGTTGTCGTCTCCTTCTTCCTCTCCATGTACTACAATGTGATCAATGCCTGGGCCTTCTGGTACCTCTTCCACTCCTTCCAGGTGTGTGGGCTCCCAACTGCCCAGTTTGGCCCCACTGTGGCTGCAGAGGGTCACAGTGGCTTTGCATTGGTGCTGGATGTTGATGGCACCATTGTCAGCTGGGAATGGGGAGGTGGAAGGGTGTCAAAAGCTTCAGAAACCCAGGGCTTTGCTGGAGAGAAAAATGAGGCAGTGATGTCCTCCTCCATGGTCTTCCCAGAGGCATTGGGCATTTTCTCCTCTTCACCATGGAATTCAGGTCAAGGCTAGGCTTGTGACCCTTTGGTCACATATGCCTTGGTGCCAGGTGTCCTGCATCCTGGGATGGCCAGGGGAGTGGTTTGCCCCCAAGGTAGAGGATTGGAGAAGGTCATCCCCAGGGAAGTGGGTTAAAGAAGCTCAGCCCATGGGGAGAGAATCAATCTGGTCAGCCCCAGGGAAGAGGGACAGAGCTGTTGTGTCCTTGGGTAGGGGGTTCAGAAAGTGTCACCCCCAGGGGGATCAGTCCTTGGGGAAAGGGTCATTCCCAAGGGAGATTGTCAAGAGACCATCCCCAGGGGAGAGGGTCCTCCCCAGCCCCGGGCAGCACGGTGCAGAGAGAAGCAAGCCCGGGCCGAAAGCCGTCCTTGCCATCATGCTGCCTGCTCGCCACTGGCCCCTCGGCTCTCCCTGCCCTGCCGGCAGCCCGCACTCACTCCGGGCCCCTTCCTGCCAGGACCCGCTGCCGTGGGCCACCTGCCCCCTCAACAGCAACCGCACGGGCTACGAGGAGGAGTGTGAGAAGACATCGTCCACGCAGTACTTCTGGTACCGCCAGACGCTGAACATCTCCCCGTCGCTGGAGGCCAGCGGGAGCGTGCAGTGGGAGCAGGCGCTGTGCCTGACGCTGGCCTGGCTCGTGGTTTACCTCTGCATCCTCCGCGGCACCGCCTCCACCGGCAAGGTGAGAGCGGGGCACGGCCCGGCCGGGGCGTGGGGAGGGCAGCGAGCGCTGACAGGCGGGGAGGAGTGGCTGCCCTGCCTTGCGGGGCACCGAGCTCTGCTGCCTCTGCCTCCCGGCCAAGTTGCAGCTGAGGCAGGATCAATCAAAACACTGAGTGATACTGAAAAAATGATCCAGAGAAGTCCTTTGAACAGAGCCAGCTCTCTGCAAAAGCAATTGTCAGGCTGCTGGCCATAAGGAAAGCCGTCTGCGCCAGCAGAGCCGTGTCAGGAGACTTTTATTCCTTGGTCTTTGCAGGAAAAACAAGACATCTACTGGACATTTTTTGCTTGCTTTTTATTCACAGTAGCAGTTATGAGGAAGTGGGGAGTAAAACCCCAATGTCCTGGCTGAGCCTGCACTAAGCAGCAAGCTGAGGGTTATAATCCCCAAATCGTCTTAGCCAAATACAGAAAGCCAAGAGACTGTAAACTAGGAATAACCTCTTAAACTTGCTGCAACTGATTCAATTAAATTTTGATTCAATTTGATTAAATTCAAGTTTGATTTTGACCTTTTATGAGTTCTGCTTGCCTTCCTTGTAGAGCAAATGACGAATGACCTTTGTTTAATGAGTTTTTGATAGATAGTTATGAACTGGTGTTAACACCACTAAACGATGCAAAACTGAGTTTGTGATTGCTGCAAATAATTTAGACTTTGTTTGATTTCCAATCAAAGAGAAGATGCTTGGAACAGTAGTGCCGGTCTTCAGTATTATTAAAAACTTGTTTCCCTAAAATGTAAATCTTAAGTTAGATTTGTCTGATAATATTTCTTTCAAGATTAATACAGGATAACAAACATAATAATGGAAATTATTTATGTAAAGTGAGACTGACATAGTGGATTAACTTTGTTTTACATATTCTTTAGACCAAGCTCTTTACCCTCTTTCCCCAGGTCGTCTATGTGACAGCCTCTTTGCCATACTGTGTTCTCATCATATACCTCATCAGAGGATTAACACTTCATGGAGCTGTGAATGGGCTTATCTACATGTTCACACCAAAGGTACAGAAAAACTGTATTGAAATTTTCAGGAAACGTTATCAGTTACTGAGCATCTAAGTTTTTAAAAGGTCTTGATCCCCCCTTTATTTTCATACTGAATTTTGCAGCAGTAGCATAGGTCTGGCAGCTGGAAACCTCAGCTGGGAATGGCTAGAGGTTGCCATGGTGCCCAAAAGCTGCTTGCTTTTTCCTGCAGAAAAAGACCTTCCCATTGGTGTAACCTATTACTTTCAGTCAGAGCAGTAACCCTGCCCAAAAACACCCCTGACCTGTAATGGGTGCACAAAGAGCCCCATCCTTGCCCTTGTCCCCGTCCTTGCAGGCTGGAAGGGGCAGTGCTGAGCATTTTGTGGAACTTCATGGTCTTGCTCTCTCATCTGGCTTTTGCAGCTGGAGCAGCTGTTGAACCCCAAGACGTGGATCAGCGCTGCCACGCAGATCTTCTTCTCACTGGGCCTTGGCTTCGGCAGCCTCATCGCCTTTGCCAGCTACAACGAGCCCAGCAACAACTGCCAGAGACACGCCATCATCGTGTCCCTCATCAACAGCACCACCTCCATATTTGCCAGCATTGTCACTTTCTCCATCTACGGCTTCAAGGCGACCTTTAACTATGAGAGCTGTATCAACAAGTAAGAGCCCGGTGTTTCACTGGTTTTCTGCTGCAGGCTGCTCTGGGGAAGGTGAGAGGGGAGGTAAATAAATAACAGCACACAGCACTGCCAGCACTGCCCCAAGACCAGAGCTGATACTGCTCTAATAAAGCTAAAGGAGCCGTTCAAAGCGATGAAGCCTGAGATGAAAGGTCAGAGCGCTTTGCCTTTTGACACCTGGGTGCTGCTTCCAGGCACAGGCCTGGTCAAGAGGATGAGTTTGCCTGGGCAAATCACAGAGGCACTTTCCCCTGTGTTCTTGTCCTGGCCCATGCTCCAGGGAGTGTGGTGGAGCTGATTAATAAATGCAGTGATGCTCAGATCCCCCTTTTTAAGGCTAAGCCCTTAATTTCCAGGAGCTCAGCCTCCTGGGCTGTGATGCTCTCCAAGTGCCCAGCAGCCTGCAGGATTGTGTCCTGTAGCTGCAAGCTTGCGTGCAGTCCCTGGCACAGGGCCCATGGCAGTTACACATTTACTCATATTTTTAGAGTTTTCAATCTATCTGCTGATCAGAGAGGAAACCAAGCTGCTAGTCCTTGCTTGTTGCCAAAAGACTTTAAAGTTGGTGGGGTGTGGATGTGAAACCTCAGGGCAAAGGGGAAGAGACACCAGCCAGCACTGGCCAGCACCCAAAATACCTGCCTTGGGAGCAGCAGTGTGGGCACAGGAGCTGCTCCCTCCAAGGCGTAAATGAGAACAACGTTTCCCCTGTCCCAACACTGCGCTGGAAGTGCTGCTCTTACCCAGAGAGATTGAAACCCTGGGGCCAGCAAACCATCCCTGTGGGGCCGATGGAGAAAAGGGATGATGTGTCCTGGGCCTGAAAGCCATTTAATTCCTGTAATCCTTCCAGGGTGATCCTGCTGCTGCTGAATGCTTTTGACCTGGAGGAAGGCTCTTTAACAGCAGACAACCTCAATGAGATGAAAGATTACCTCATGGCCACCTACCCACAGGAATATGCCCAATTAGCACCACAGATTAAAAACTGCAGCTTGGAAGCTGAGCTAGACACGGTGAGTTGCCACTTCGTGGTGTCTCCTTTGCTCCCACTGAGCCCAGGCACCCCATGTGAGCCCAGGGAGCTGCCTGGCCATGGCTGGGGATCATTTGTACACCTCAGGATGGGGCAGGGGCTTGCTTGGGTCATTAGAATCCAGAGTTTGTGCAGTTGGGATAAACTGGTGAACACCTCACCTGCCTTTGTTGTGCAAAGCCACACCTCAGGTGTGCTTTGTCATGACACAGAGCCACTCTCTTTTGTCTTATGTCCTTTATCAAGGCGAGGAGCTGCTGTAACTCAGTTTCCTCCCCTTGTCTCCCTCAGGCTGTCCAGGGGACAGGACTGGCATTTATAGTCTATTCAGAAGCGATCAAAAACATGGAGGTGCCCCAGCTGTACTCTGTGCTCTACTTCTTTATGCTGCTGATGCTGGGCATTGGCAGCATGCTGGGGAACACGGCTGCCATCCTCACGCCACTGACTGACAGCAGGGTCATTGCCTCCCGCTTTCCCAAGGAGGTGATCTCAGGTAAGCACCTGCCAGGCTGCAGCACAGGCCACACGGCGAGCACGTCTGTGTGTGTGTGTGTGTGTGTGTGTGCAGAAGCTGTGGTGTCCCACTGCTGAACAGAGTGCCACCTCACTCTCTGACCCCGGGTGGAGCAGGGAATACCAAATGTGCTGCTGGAAGGTTTTGCCTGCCCTTGTGAAATCCTCCCCATCCCATGCAGCCCTCTCCCTTGGGAGCTCCCAAAGCACCAGGGCAGTCGTGGTTGTGTGTTTTCGGGCTTCCCAGCCCAGCCCTTTAGACCGGCCTCTCCCCACTGGTGAAACTCAAAGGGGAGGTACAAATGGCAACATAGTTGTAGCAAGTAGCTGTTCAGTCACATTGCCAGTATTCCAACTATGAACCACCTCAGTCGTTGGTCAAAAGAAATCAGTGCTCCTGTCTGGGCATGGAAAGCAGTTGTCCTACCTTAGAACCTGTTTTAGCTGGATGTCCAGCAGCAACAGCAGATGCTGCATGCACGTGTGACAAGGCTGTAGCTAAACTTGGCTGTCTTGACCATGTCAGGGGTGATGTGCTGTGACTGTGCAGGTCTAAGGAGCAGCAGTTTAGGACAGCCACACATGCAAAGGGGCAGGCCTTTTCCACAGGGGAGATGAAAATCCTTCTCAGAGAAAGCTGCTCAGCAGAAATCCCACCAGCTTTTTAGTCACAAGAAGTGTGACATTTTCCCTAGACAAACTTCCAAGTGTAATAATGGCATGATCCCTGTTTTATCCACACAGGTGTTGTGTGTTTCATGAATTGTATAATTGGCTTGATCTTCACCCTGGAGGCTGGAAATTACTGGTTTGACATCTTCAATGACTACGCAGCCACCCTCTCACTGCTGCTCATCGTGCTGGTGGAAACCATTGCTGTGTGCTACATCTACGGGATAAGGAGGTAAAAGCAGGAGCCCTGCTCCCTGCCTAGTGGGACAGCTGGGGGAGAATAAAAATACTGCCTTGGGATAAATGTTTCTCCTGTGCTATAGGATCAGCAAGGGGATGGGGGTCTCCCCTGCCCTGCAGACCCCTGCCAGGGCCTTGGCTCAGGGCTGTGAGGGGCCAGGCTGGGCTGGCACCGTCTCTGCTAGCAGGGGAGTACTAAGGAGGTGTGGTGTACACACAGCTCCCTGCTCTTGCCTTTGGTCTCAGGAGCAACTTCTGCCAAAACTCTGCTCCTCCCATGACAGGAATTCAGCATGAGCACAAGAGTGCCAGTAACTCTGATCTCAAAAGTGGTCACCTTGCGCGTTGTTTGTCTCCCAAGTCAATCCTTGTGGGTAAAAGGAAGCTCTGGAATCAGGAGAACAGCAAAAGTGTTTGAAAACAGCTGAAAGGAAAGGCTTCAGCATTTGCTTCGTTAGCCTGCCAGCACAGAGGGTGTCCGGGTTTTTCCTCCCTGGTGAGTTCAAAGCCAGGACTAGGAAGTCAGATCCAGGTCTCCTGTGAGATTTCAGGTACCATTCCCAGTGTCAGTTCTTCCTCAAAGACAGTCAGGTAACAGCACTGAGAACACTCAGCTCCACAACCCCAGCTGTTTTCTCCACAACATTTCAGCATCATTGCTTCTGTCAGCTGACACCAGTAACAGTCCAAGCTTACACTTCAGGCAGAACTTTCTTGCTGTACCTGTTTCTAGCTACTCTGCAACTTGGGATTCTCTTGGAAGCCTCACAGTTTTGGTTTCCCCCTCACGGTGATTCTGGTGAGCCAGCTTTTCAGACTGATAATTCTCTGCTCATTTGTGGTCAACTGTACTCTCCTTTCTCATCTGACATACTCGATTCCATAGGCGGTTTCTGAAGTGACTCAGAACAAGGTATTGATCTGTAGCCAGTCTCAAAAATACACCTATGGTTTTCTTCACAAAAATGTTTGGTTTTCTTTTGAACAGATTTGAGAAAGATCTTTACACCATGATTGGACACAAGCCAAGCTGGTATTGGAAAATTATGTGGGCTTTTGTTAGTCCACTGCTAATTATAAGCCTATTTATTTTTTACCTCACGGACTATATCCTCACGGGAACATTGCAATACCAAGCATGGGATGCCACACAGGTAAAAGAGTTTTGGGTTTCTCTGTTTTAAACTTTCCTTAGTTCCTGCAAGGATACAACCTTCCTTCCTAAATACAAAATAGCCTTCTGAATTCAAGTAACTCGAGTCAGGGCCATCCCTGAATTTTGTGGAAAGGAAACACAGGGAAAACTTGACTTAGTGATGATGCAATGATTGCATCAACTATTTTCCCTCTATGATTGTTAATCAACCCTTCCCAGAATTAAATTTCATTCATGTTGAAGACCCAAATATCATCTTTAAAAATACACTTAAACCCCCCCTACTTTCAAAGTGTATTTACTTTGAACAAAATTAGTGGTATTTTAACAGAACTGAGCTGCTCCTGGAAAAAATAGTTTTCATAATTTCCACATACATTCTTCTTCATGGCCAGAACACTTTCTTAAGAATACTGGACTGTGCATTATTCACAATTATTCAATTACTACTGGATAAGCAGACACTGGTTTCATAACCTTTTGTGGAAATGTTTCTGTCATGCAGGAACAAAGCACATAATTCTTTTCATGTCAAGGCCAATTTGGGACTCATGGTGGGCCTGGCCTGTTGACTGGGTGTCAGCAGGAGCCCACAAGGCTCCAGGAGAGGAACAGAGACCTGACAGAGGTCAGGGCACAGCCACCTCATTAAAAACACCAATCAAGCCACAATCTGCTCTTTACCAAAGCCTGCAGAAGCCTCCCCCAATCCTGTTGTCAGCAGCTCTGTTCTTGTCAGTTTCCAGTGTGTGTGGTTGGACAGAGAACACTGAGGGTAGCTGTGGGCTGCCACAGACTGAAAATGCATCTCAGAGGTCCTGCTTAGATCCATACACACAGCTTTGCTCCCGGCCCAACGCTGGCACAGATCCCACAGATCCAACACCGCTTTTCTCCCTTGCAGGGGCAGCTGGTGACCAAGGATTACCCAAGCTACGCCCTGGCCGTGATCGGGCTGTTGGTGGCAGCATCCACCATGTGCATACCCCTGGGAGCACTAGTGACTTTTATAAGGAAGAGACTGAAGAGGGAACGAGTTTCAACTGTTGCATGAAAGCTGACAGCTGGATTTGGGAAGACCGTCACCAGTGACTGGGCACTTCTGGAAGACAGCAGCAACCATTATTTGTAGCAGCTATTTATAGAGTTGAGAATGGTGGGTGCTATAATGACCAAAAAGTGCTCTTGGGAGGTTCCACAACGGTTTTGGGGGAAAAAAAAAAAAGCTCTTCTGTAACAAGATGAAGCTTTAAAGTGGCCTCTGTAAAAGAGGTGAGAAGGAGAAGAGCAGCTCACAAAATGCCAGCTAGCACAAATTAACCAGCACATCAGCCCATTACACATTAGGTGATTCTTTTCCACTGATGTAGCACTGCCTGTGTGGAAACATGAACCACCAGGCATGTTCCTGCACCGACGTACCAGCAAATACCCCCAAACCATCAAGACACTTAAGCCTACTCATTGTTTGACATGACAGCTGTATTTCATCAACAGGTGAAACTGCTGAAGTATGGCAATGAGAATGTGACAATTGCTTTCCTACATGGGAGTACTCAGCAGGATGGCACTGGGAGATAAATGTGGCCTACATGGCCTCTTTTAGTCTGGTGTCCAGCAAAGCAGTGACTATATATATTTATATAGGCATATATCTATATATATGCACACATATGTGTGAGCTGCACAAGTTCACCCACCTCCAGAAATAAGCTTCCAATTCCAGTATGCAACTGTGCACTGTGCTGTACTTTGTATTTTCTAGGGATGTACTTTAAGTACACTAGAAGGTATCTGTGATAAAGCTGCTTTACGAGCCCCACCCGAACAAAAGTATGCCATATAATTAGCTTTGACAAAGTTCATATCCAGGTATTCTTTAATCATCAGATGTAACAATTCAGCAGTTCCATGGACCTGGTTAATTTCCCTGTGTAAATGTTTTATAAAGAAAGCAACATGTTTAAATTGCAAGCTTCATGTAATAGAAAACATTAAAATTATATCTATGAACTTTAGAAAAGGTCGCTCTGAAGAACAGTATTAGAGACACACTCATGGGACAGGGGTTCTTAATACAGTGTCTGAACTACGGAACCATTAGAAGATGGCGAGTGCCTTAGAAAAGAGGGATTAATTTCAAACATTGTTAAAGCACAACACAGGTCTCTCGTTCTGGGGCAAAAAGCAAGAGGAATTGTACAGTCTCCAGGGGTGGGTGACAGCGACAACCAAGATCTGTGTAGTCTGCAACAGCCCTAGAAATAGGACACACCTGCCTCCCTCCCCAGGCTTTGCTAACAAAGGAAAGACACCTTGTCACGTTTCAGTTTATTAAAAATGGATACCATAAACAAGACCTGTACAAAAAAATAGCTGAAATTACTCAGAACATGGTAAGAGTTGCATGATGAGAAGTTATCGTCTTGGGCCTCCTCGTCCTCTTCCACGACCTCGGCCTCTGCCGCGGCCTCTTCCACGGCCTCTTCCAGCAACTTGGCAGGGAAAAAAAAAGGGTAAATCAAGTGAGACCCAGGAATGCATTCATTTTGATTAAAACATTCTGTATCGAGCATAATCACCACACTGCTTCCCTGTGAGAAGACATTAAGTTAGGTATTAAGCCTGTTAATGCTCAGTAGGTTTCAGACAGTATTTTCATCTTGTGTGTTAGTTCTTCCAGTATAAAACTTCCACAGACTGCTGTCTGTCCTTGGCTACTGCAGAAAACAAGGGCATAAAACAGTTGGCTGCTCCCAAATGACTGGGTAATCTGACAGGAAACCAGGATTCTTCCTTTTTTTCTATATATATACAGTCTGGGTTTTTAGAAAGAAATGCAAATTTTGACATGCTGTGAGACTGCCAAACCCATCCTGTCTCAGGCACTATGTGGAAGGTCAGCATTTTGAAAGGATCCCAGCATCCAACAGCTCCCACTGGCCTCAGTGATGCCTCTACCAATTGCAGATGTGATGCTAAGGCAAAGGTCTTGACTGGGTGCTCCCAGTTTTAATTACTGTTATTTAATTGTAAAGGGAAGACAGAATCATAGGATAGTGCAGGCCACAAGCAACTGCTGGATGTCGTATGATCCATAAGGTGATAACATGCCTTTGCATCTCTCTCTCCCAAAGCAATGTGACCCACCAGGTTGCAAGGACACTCTGCAAACTTTAGCTTATTGGTTCACTCCAAGCACGTTTCTGTGGGCAGGGCTCAAAAACACTGAAAATTCTGTGGAAGCCGGTGCTCTCTAGGAGACGGCCACTGGCACCTACATTCAAGGAGCAGGCTGTGACAATTATTCTGGAACACAGGTTAGAAATGCAGAAAAGACAGAAGGGGAGCAGCAACACAGGACACATTTGACATAAGCAAGGTGTAATTATATTGCTGGTAATACACTGACCCTGTAAAATCCATGGAAGCATCAACCCCAGCTGGAGGATGACAGCATCAGCAGCTGTGCTCACCAAGCACCAGCACGCCTGGAGCCAAGCACATGTGGCACGCACATCCCAGGCAGCATCCTGCCCTTTCCTGACCACTTGCCAAGGCCAGATCAAGGGTTTTTACAATTCTGAAGCCCAAGAGCATTTATGGATTAAGGCAAAGCACAGCACAGCTTTGGTCTGAGAGTGCTTCCTCACACTGTGGATGCAGCTGCAGTAACTGGAGCTATCACAGCTGCTTTCCCCAAAGCTGACACCAAGTAGGGATGTTCTTGTTCACATCACGTCACGAGGTTCAGGGAAAAAGCAATCCAACCACACTAATTTCTTTGTGTGGTCAGATTGTTTTTAATGAACTTGCGAGGAGCAAAACCCCTTTGGGAGGTTTATCCTTATTCCCATTCAAGGCAGCAGCTGCAGCACTCTTGGTGCTGCACACCCGTTCTTCACCAATGCAGAACGCCCTGCACACCCACACACTTCAACACTAATTACAGGAGATATGGTACAACATGATTTTAGAGCACAATTAGCTTTCACTTACAGCTCACTTTTAAAAACACACAGATTAACTAGTGGGCAAAATATATACTGCTGCTGATTTCCTGGGGTTTACTGGAGACTCATCTTCAGTATTGTGGATTAAACTTGAGTTACTGGCTTTACTGTTAGGCTTCTAAGGAAAAGGACTGTTATTCATCAGCACTTTGAAAAGAAGGTTCCAGGAAGAGCAGAGACTTGAACACTACTGGGAACCAAAGCTGGAGATGCACTCACTGGAATACAGCCTCGATTCCCTCAGGTTGTCAAGTCTCTCAAATTCAGAGATACCATTTTTACCCCCAACCAAATTTCAGTGAACCATTCAGCACCATTTGAGATACTGTGCTGTACTTATTATCTGTGTGATATATCCCTCATACAAACTGGGGAAACAAGACAGACATCTGGAGAAGAGCAAGTGTAAATCTCTTTGGGTGCTAACTGTAAGACTCAGATAGGTTAAGACTTACTCAAGCTGATAAACATTTACATTTCTAAAAACAGATGCATGAAAAGCCATAACACAACTTCACATGAAGGAAGCTCTGCAGATGCCAAGGAGGTGACGAGCTCACAGACTGAGCCAGCACCGTGTCAAACCCTCAGCAATGAAGGAGTTTGATGCCAAATGCAGACGTTCAGACACTCTGATAAATCAGACACCCTCAGACTCACAGTACTAAAGTGCACATAAAGGCAGAACAAACACAGACTAGGAAAGCACAGACTCACCTGCTTCTCTTTTCTTGGATTTGACTTTTGGTTCAACATCCACTAGCAAAGTATCCAGAGGCAAACTGTCGGGCAGAATGAAGTAGCGGATGTTGTTCCCTCGAATACTCAGCGTCTCCAGCTGAACGGGCTCTCTGTTCTTCAGTGTCATTTTCACTGCTTTGAGATGCGTGTTCATACTGACATCCACTCCTGAAACAACACAAGCCTGATTTCAGGGACAAGGTCTCTTGTTACCTGTTTTTAAGTATGCACATGAAATGACATTTATCCTGTTCATCAATACCTGCTCCTACCACTCATTAATTACTTCAGCCTGCCACAGAATGAAACTACATCTCTTTTTTCTCTTGAATTATGCCAGTTACAATGAGGGGCCTTTAGCTCCTCTCACGGTTAGAGATCTTTATCCAGGTCCTGGCAACAGCTGCTTTGCAAATGGTTAAAGTAACTCCTCTGAACAACAAATAAACTCCTGCTTATTACAGAAGGCTAATACTAATCTTTAGTCCTTTAAAAAGAAGTAAAACAAATCTTGAAGGAGGAAAAATAACCTGGATCATTTCCTTCTTCTGTAAGCCTTAGGAAAATCCAACCACAAAAACAACATTTACCTTCTGATAAAATACATTCACCACGAGAGTAAATTTTCTATGGAAGTACAGAAAATACTCCACTGCAAGGAACAATCTCTATGGTTACAACATCTGAGAACAGCTAGTATGTAAGAATTGTATGGAATCAGTACTGTGCACACTATGCTGTGTTATGCATAATCCCTAACTGGAAACAGCATCTCAGCTGGATGCATGTACTGTGTAACACCTGTGAGAAGCAATGAAACAACCCTCAGAAGTTTTCATTTTGCACATCCAGAGCTTTAGGTGGGATTTATCTCCAGCTATGAAGATCAAAATGACAGTGACTTTATTTTTCTGTCCTCTCCCCCTCCCTCTAGATTTTACACACCTCCACCCGACCCAGTCCCCTGGTTGGTGTGAGGGGCATTACACAAAACCTGCCCCTTCATCCCTGCTCCTGCCCTGGCGCTGGGAGGAAGAGATTGTGCAATGTTTTTACAGGTTCTTAGCAGAAAATGAAAGAGGCTTTGCTCAACAATTAAGCCTGAAGGAACAGGGAGGTCAGGAGCCCAGCAGTGTTTGCTTCCCACCTGGCCGGGTTCAGCAGAGCGTGCTGCAATTGGGCACCGAGGTGGCTCACTCAGCTCTAATCAAAGCTGATGGACCTGGCTGCAAAATAATGCCGGTTTTGAACTCTGCCAAATCCCCACAGATTGCTACTGGCCAAAAACGCACCGCAGCAATCCTCTGGAACAAAACTCAAACTCAACAGGAGTTTTATCTTTTTTTCCCCAAGAGTGTCTGGGTGGAAGAACTTCTGAAAGCTGCCTGGGGCTGAGTTTAGGAAGAGAGATGCAGCAGCTTCCTCAGCTCAGCTGTCAGGGTTGAGCCTTGTTAAATACAGCGTGTCCCAGCTACAGCCTATCTGCCCACTCTACACACAACTCACAGAACACTCTCAGAACAACAGCTCTCACTGGGGTTATTAAAGCAAACAAAACAGCTTGCACGTGTTTTAAACTGAGAAGCACATAATGAACCCTACAGACTTCCCTGTAACTTTCAGCTCAGTGACACGAGTAAGCACCTGTTGATCTGGAACTCCCATGAACTGCCAGGACAGACCTGTGGCAGCAGCAGGGGAGCGGATTCTCTTGGCCAAGACTTCTCTTTGCCCCGTATCCCACACCCAGCTCTGCCTTTTCAAACCCGCCTCTGACGGAAACAAACGTATGCAAATATGCATTTCCATCTAAATTCGCCTTAGCAAAAAACGAGCTCAACCAGAATAATTCACTTTATTTTTTAGATTAGAACCGCCTACATGCAGAATTTAACCAATTTAAGACCACATCAGCTGGAACAGGTTGCCCAGAGAAGCTGTGGATGCCCCATCCCTGGCAGTGTTCCACGTCAGGTTGGATGGGGCTTTGAGCAACCTAGTCTAGTGGAAGGTGTCCCTGCACATGGCAGAAGATTAGAACTGGATGATCTTTAATGTCCCTTCCAAACCAACCCCAACTCTGTGACTATGCTACTAAAATTCTAACAGACTACCAAGCAAGGTTTGGAAGAATTTGCTTCCTTCCCCCCCAAACCTGTCTGCAGGCAAAGCTGCAGCTGGGCTCAGAGGCTCCCAGTGCTACCGCAAATTTACAGCTCCCAGCAGAACCTTTAAAATAAAGAATTCTCTGACCACGGATGGACTCACCCATTAGAACACATCAAAGACAATCCGTGAGCCACTGAAATTCCCAAGTACTTTCGTGCCGTGGTTACCCATGGAGAGCTGGCAGGTTACAGCTCCCCACTGTTCCCAGGAACCCCCGACAATATCCAGACACTTTTGCAACAGAAGCACACCTCGGGACGCACACAAAGATATGAACTACAAAGCCCATCTCCTGCATTTTCCTGTGCCGGTCCCCGCAAGAGGGAGCACAGGACAAAAAACTCATTGAAGCCGCGGCTGCCAATTGTCTGCCGAAAGGCAACGGGGAATATTTTGCTGCATCTTCCCATCCTGCCGTACCTGTGATCGTTCCATGCACCTGCGTCCCATTCTTCAGCTCAATGGTCACAGTCTCATGGCTCAGCTTCATTAGAAACCTGGGAATTAAAAACGCGTTTAAAAAAACCCAAACCCGTTCACTTCCACATAAAGCCGTACGTGCCCGACAGGCAGCACCAAGCAGTTCCGCATCCTGAGCTCCCAAAGACGGCGCTCACGGATTCTGCTGGGATGTTCAGTGACAAATTCCACGGCCACCGGGAGCTGTGACGCTTGAGCGACACACTGCCGGATCCAGCATCTACTTCCAGGCGAAACGGCCATTATTGTGCAAAGGAGCCATTTTACAAATCGTTACAAGCCCGGGAAGGCAGCGCTAACGCAGTCCGGGGGGTTTCCCTCCAAAAAGGGGGAGGGGGGCTTTGCCGAGGGAGGCCCCGGCGCGGGAGCGCGGCCCGGCCCGGCAGGGCCCCCGCCCGACCCAGCCCAGCCCAGCCCATGCTCGGGCCGCTCCCGCCGGGCCCATCCCGGGCAGCTCCCGCTCCCGCCCGCGCTACGGGGAGAGCGCGGGGCGGCCCTGAACGCGCGGGCTCGCCCGGCACTGCCGCCGCGGCCGGACGCGGGCAATCCGCCTCCATCCGCCCCCATCCGCGTCCCGGGGCTCACCTGACGAGCTTCATGGCGGCGGGCGGGCGGCCCCGGGCGGGGAGCGGCGGCGGGCGGGGAGCCCCGGGTGAGCGGAGCCCCGAGCACGGCGGGGCGGAGGCGCCTCTCGGTCAGGCCGCGCCGGCCCTCGCGCGCTAGGGCGGCCGCGACAGCGCCCCCTAGCCGCCCGGCGGACACCCCCCCCCCCCTCCCACCACGCGAGCAGCGGGCAGCGCTTGGGCCCGCCCGTGAGGGGAGAGGGCGGGGAAAAGGGGATGGGGGAAAAGGTGAGCATGGGGGAAAAAGGATGGGCACAGGGGGAAGGAGATGGGAGGAGACGTGTTCTGTGAAAGCCTGGCTTTTTGTAAGGTTTTGCAACTACCAGCTTGCCTTCCTTAATTTAAAATAAATTCTAGAAAAACAAAACAACCCCCTACTTCCTTTTAAACCTGCTTTGAGCTTTACAAAAGAAAAATCCAAGGCCTCGAACCTGTAAAGCACTAATTTATTCTGAAAAAAGTTACAGCTTCAGGCTCCAGAACTGTAATAGCAACAATTTTCTCTGTGCGTGCCAGTCTCTTCCCCTAGAGAAGCTGGAAAGGAAGAACTGAAATTTCACCTCTTGGCATGGTCAGTAAGATCCTGAAGTGCCCTTGTGAAGAAAGAGGCAAAGAGCCACACTGACCCTGAGCAGAGGTGACACTGGGCATGCAGCACAGGAGCACTGCAGCCACAGTAGCTCCAGCCAGAGATCCAGCCATGGCTGCGAGGAGCAGAACATCACAGAGTGCAGACTGACCTCAGGCACTGCGTGAGACCATCACTGTTTGAGTGATGATCCCCACCTGCAATGAGCACACACAAAACTGAAGCACCCTTCAGGCGTGAAACACCACCTAAGGAACAACGTGGGAACACTCTGCTCCAAAGCACAAAATGCACTGCAGACAGTACATCTAGAAAAGTTGAACATTTTATTGTCATTCAGGAGTAGTACACCATTTGTGATTTTAGAAATACAGACTCTTTGCAAAGCACTGAAACACAGGTGCCTTCCAACTTCTAAAACCTATGTTATTCTATGTCTTACAAACCTTTTGTATTAGCAATTCAAGTTTGCTCTTTGCTGCAACAAGTTCTTCTCCAAAGATGCAACAACTTAGTTCTAGACTGCAGGACAACTGAGCCAAGTTTCAAAAACTCCACCTGCCAGTGAGCCACCAGAACCACTGCTTTCAAAAGCTGAGTCTATGATGTTCTTGTACTTTGTGCCCATGAGGGAGTTAACCTTTGAAAATTTTAAGTTAGAAGGATTTTCCAGTTAGCCACCAACTGGTATTTTTCCATTACAGCATCTAGAAGCAAATGGATACTTTGCAAGTACTAGTGCTCATGAACAGGTTATGTTTACACAAAACCCAGAGAAGCCTCCAGAAACATTCAAGGTTAAAATGAACAGCTGCAAAAGGAAGAAAAAAAAAAACCAAACCAAAAAAAAAAAGAAGAATCTGTACATATTTTCAGTCATAACACAAGGGAAACACTGGAGTACCAGTGTTTTGTGTTCTAGCTTCAATAGTGACACCTGTGCTAGTCCTAGTAGTATTCTACATGTTTGTCCCTTCCCCCCATTTAAATTTTATACTTGCAATCTGAATATACAGCTGTACTTACAGGAAATATTAAACAATGCACAGCGCCTTAAGCAAGTTCCATGTCTGGTTTTGAACAAACCATACAAAATAAGTGACAAAATAGTTTAAAATTGGTCCTTATTTTTATACAGCTTGGAAGCACTAAATTTAAAGACACACATTAACCAGCACAAATTAGTCTGCAGCTTTTTTTTTTTCCTTTTTTTCTTAAAAGAGTGTGTTACAGTATCATGCATGAAAAGCAAGCTGCTGCTCCCAAGTAGAAATACGGAGTTCAGGCTTACTGCTTTCTCCTCAGGCTGTTATACCTTCTTTCATAAATTATTTCAACATAACCAAGGATAGAAGCAGCTGACTAGCAAAACAATATGCAGTTCACCTTTTATGTTGTGACCCATTCTTAAAAGTAATGAAGTACTTTGGAACTTTAGCATAAGGAAGATTGAATAAACACTGCAAAGGACTTTTACATTCTTTGATTTTGTTTATATCTTCAGAAAGAAAATTCTACATTTTAACTCGCTAACTACTGGATTTTCATATGGAGACTGTAGTATTGAAACAGTGCAAGACATTTGCAACTTCAGGAACATCCAATTACACTGCCCTTTCACCCAAACAATGATTAGCAGAATATTGCATCAGTTCTAGATAAACAAGACAGGACAAAAACCTTGTTTTAGAATAGCATTAGGATTCAAAAATCTTTCATATCTAGTGAAAAGAATCCACACACGAATATGCACGAAGGACTCCTTAACACGGACTTTATCACAACAAATGTAATCCAGCTGTAAGTCTGGACCTAGACTTTTTATTGGTATGAAGCCATATTTGTTCAGAGACCACTGTCAGATGTTCCATTATTAATGCTTCAACATTTGGGTATTTTGAGACACGAACAGCATCAGAGCTCTCTCCTGTCACGACCAAAAAACCAGCTGAAACAAGCCAGGTGGAGCATGAGCTCAAGCAGTCCACTGAAGATCCAAAACATTCCAGACACCAAAAAGCTGGCTTTTGTCTTTGCATTACCCCAGTAAGAATGGAGCCCTGTCCACTAATGCAATATTCCAAAGACCATTGCAACTAAGACTGTCAAGTCAGGTCTCAGTCGAAAGCTACCACCACCACAGGACACCGTTTCCTTACCCCTGACCCCCCCCCATTGCCAAGGAAGAATGTTCATAAGAGCATTTTTTGGTGTGGAAAGCAGGTCAGTAGAGACTCCAAGTGTGGCTTGAAGAATCCTCAGTACCAAGCCGCTTTCCACACACACAAATTCAGTCCATCTTCTCTTTCTGGACCAGCTTGGGTGCATCTACAAAATCCTTGCCGTTGTAAAGGATGATAGCAAAAGTTCCAAAGCTGGCACTTCCCCAGAAAAGCACATAGGCCAGTGTCTCAGTCCATGTATCACCTGAGAAGAGTCAGATAAAAGGTTATCTCATTATCTCTATTATTGGCAGACAGTTTTACTTTAGGACAAATGCAAATATTTCAAGCTCTCCCTCAGAGATCTGTTGTCAAACGAAATCAGAAGTCTTCTCACAGATCTTTTTCTGTTTCCGTGCATTGGAAAGTTTGTATTTGCCACACAGTTCTTGGAACACATTGAACAGAGATCTATGTAAGTCAGTCAAGAACTCTACTAAGCAAGAATGAAAGAAAATTCAAGGCAAAAAACCTTCATCACTCCCAACACAGATTTAAATGAAAGGGAAATCAATCAGAACCAGCCTTATGCCTGTAACTGACATTACAGTTACTGAACTGTTTTTCTGCCTAAAATCAGACATGAATTCCTCTGGGGTTTCATCCAGCCTACACTAAAGCTACAGGTGTACCAAAGTGCATCTAAATTTGGGGATAATTAACTGTCCCTTAATGGACCTCTACATGAGTTTTAACACTGTTTTCTATAGTGCCTCAGTTTTTTCCCCATTAATGATACAGTGCTAAACCTCAATCTCCAGAGCCACGTTTAAGCACCATTTAGAATGACTGAGAAGTAATTCTCTACTGAACAGTTACTGGTAACCATTCACACAAAGTTCACAGAGAAACAAGCCAGTTTTATAAAATTAAACTCAACAGTGACTTACCAGCCATAAGCAAACAAATAATGCACATGGAGAAAGCAACCACCATAATAATAGGCAACTGAGGAAAGAGAAACAGAATAATCACTTGATACAGCAGTACATATGTTCCTTAATTTCCTTTAAGATGGGTTGTAGTGTAAAGCTATTTACTTGCTTTGCATCTCAATTCACCTGCATTCAGGTACAAATAGAAGTTTGGATAGTCCCAAAATTTGGAAGACTGTGTTCAGTAATTATGTTTAGAATTGAAATACACCTCCTGTGCATTAAAAGAGAGGTTGAGGTTTATGCTTTGTTTTTTTTTTAAATAAATACACCAGTTAAACCCACTATGTTCCCAAAGCCCATTTTTTTGTGTTACACTCTATGCTTCTGCATGAAGTGTAAGTAAAGAACTCCACAAGACTCTTCTGCAGAAGGAAACAGTCACTGATAGTGACTAGTAGAATTTTCACCCTTCCACCTGGTGAAGCATATTTTAAAAAAAGCAAGCAGCAGTTTTTCCAATACCTCAAGGACACTCCATTTTCTGTCAAGGGAACAGTCTGGGTTTAATCCTATAAGCAGGTATCATAGAAACATTACCAGATTACACAGATGCTTCATGACTAACAGACAAGTCCTACTCAGGCATAATGAAGAGAAACACAACCATTCAGTAATTGGCTTATCAGAAATAAAGTCTCCATACTCACAGCTAAGAACTTCCAATCTTTCTTGACATGTAAAGGACTAGCAGGTTCTACTTCATCCACTGAATAATTTCCAAGAAAAAGATCAATTGCATCCTGGAAGAGAAAGGGAGGGCAAGAGTTAGAATGCACAGCAATGTTTATCAAATACACCTCCCCATGGGTAAAAGCTCAACTTACTTGTCTAAATCCATCAGAGAAGTTGTTTTTGTAGTAACGTATTAATGAGTTCCAGCCATCCATTATTAAACCCCACTGAGTCCTCTTCCCAGTTCTGCAAAAAGAAATTGTGAAAAATATTTAAAATGGATGTATGAAGTCAGGACTCTAATTTCAGATCTACATTCTGTCATTATCCAGATGTGTACTGCATTAAATGAACACCTGCACAGGAATACATTTATCTAGTGCTGCCTCTGCATTATTACCACACATACTTGTAACAAAACTGGAAAATAAAATGATGCTTCTTTCCATCAGACAACATAAGCGTGCATCTTTGTGACACACGGCCTCGGTTTTCATTTCCAGATGGCCTTTACTTTCATACAAACACAGAAAAGAATCTGGAGACTTCAGTCTGACTTTTTACCAACTGAACCGTTGCAAAAAATTCATTTATAGCCTAAGTCCCAGATTAATAACCACCTCAGATATGAGGACATGAAAATCCCAAACATGCTCAAAAAACCTAGAAGGCCCTTACAAGAAAAGCTGACTTGCCTTGTGTAATCAGTCTTTAAGGCACCAGTTCCAGCATATTGTTTGGCACAAGCATTAGCATTATCAGCCCATGCTGTGAATAGGAAAACAGTAAGAAATATTAAGGAAGTTATATACTCTATTCAGAGAAAAAGTCATTGTTTGAACTCTATATAAACAGCCTACCATTTTTGTAGATTTTCTCAAAGTCTGCCTGCTCCTCAATTCTCTGTCCCACATGCAGAACACCTAGTCTCTGGAATAAAAAACACATTGAGGCTTGCTAAGAGTTTGATAGAAAAATTAGGATTTGTTTCGGAAAAAGCTGTATTTATCAAACTTGAGTCTAGTCAATGCAGCTCAAGTAAGTAGCACAGTAACTCCACTATGCAAGTTCTTACTGGAGCATTCAAATTACATTTCCATTCCAAATGGAAAACCTCTCTCCTCTTCCAGCTTGTCAAAGAAGAGTAAAATATTTACCTGAAGCTGGGCCTGGAGAGACCTGCGTGCTAACAAGCTCTGGATCACATTAGTCCGATCCAGGCAATCCATGCAGTTACTGCGGAACGTTCCTTCCTGCTGGGTCACAGTTTTACCCTCCGAGTCAACTAGAAAGTAACTAACACATACAATACATCTATTTAGAGATAACAGCCCATGCAAACCACGTGTTTTCACAAGTAAATATCCTAGCAACCAAAACACAATTGTCCTGATGAGTGCTCGGCCATGTCTTTGAACTTGGACATCTCCCTGAATTCTTGCCATGTTGAAAAACAGCATCAATGGACGAACATTTAGCAATCTCAGGGCAGTACTCACTCTTACCATTCAGAAAGTCAATCAGCAATATCGAGTTATATGCCACTGGGAAGAGCAGCTTCTGGTGCAAAATCAGGGACTTGTGGAATTTTATTTTAGTGTCCCAGCTCGACAGATATAAAAAAAATATCATTGCAGAGCCTAATGCAGAAGTAACCAGATTTGTTTATAAGTGGTCACCGGTTCAATCCAGTCACCAATGCACAAAAAGGCATCTAAGTGGTCAGGCACACTTCTTCTAAGATGTTACTCGGATTTTTTAAGGGTGCTTGCAAAATATGGAAAAATCTGCTACTGTCACATGCCATTTTCTCCATTTTGTGAACATGTGTGGGAACCAGATATTCCCTTTTGCATATGCTAATTATTACCTTAATCTTTTAAATCCACGAAACCAGGCGCTTCCAGTAGCTGATAAACAGCTCATTTTAAATACTGAATTGAACACATGCATTCCAATGTTGAGCTGGTAGAACAAATACACCAATCTACTCATCAGCTGGATGTGTGAATGGGACAGAACTATGCCTGTCCTGCCACTGCATGAAACTTCCACTTGTCTACAGGTTTACAGATTATAATCTATAGATTAAGTTAGTCCAATATGTAATTATGAACTCTGGACTAGCATATAATCCACTGTTACTGTAGAGCATTTTTATCAAGTCTAGAGTGGTGCAGTACTACAGTCAGCTGCCTTAGAAGCACGTGAATTTACTTTGAGTAACCTTGTGTTTTCATTTTAAGAGCCATTTTCATAATTCTTGAACTAGTTTTGTTAAACCATGTTTTACATTGCTGAAGATTAAAGCAGACAATAATACTTGTGAAATACTCCTTTTTCTCCCCAAGTTCTGCCTACAACTGATATTAGGATAAGACAGTTTTGTTATTATCCTAACTAACTAGAAATGTCTATTCTTAAGTATTGCATCTCCTATAGCTGTTCTAAAAAATTTAAAAACTAACAAAAAACACCTCCACAATCCAGCTCTCTTATCTGACAGATCTTCCACTACTGGTTTTAGCCTGCAGAAAATAAGCGTTGTTTACCTCCCTAGGGATTGCAAAACTATTTTGTACAATGATCAGAGCTCAGACTTCTCTGTTCCTATTTAGGTAATAGTCATTACAGATAAAATAAAACAAAGAACCAGCCTAATCTTGAGAAAGTGTTCAATTTTCTATCTTGTTTAAGAGATGGCTTTTTTTGTCTTCATTTCAAGGAAAACTGATTATTTTCTATGCCTCCAATGGTAGTTGACAGTTAACAAGTTAAAGGATTCAGTATTGACTCTAAGAATAAAGGATCCTTGCTGTATAGGAAAAACCTACAATCTTATTTCTCCTTATTTGAGGTGCTCAAAGTCAATTTATTCATTAGGTCTTTATGAGTTTTTAAGGCTTTCTTTTTGTGGTGAACAGAGAATATGAACTGATTAATAATCTGATTAAATGTCATTCCCATAGTCATCACTCCAGGCAAGAGACTTTATTAAAAAGTTAATAACCTGTTCTAGTCCACACCCTACCCTTATCTTATTTTGTCAGGATAGACTATAGCACTGCTAGTTCTGTAACATTATAGCTGATCTGCTTTGTGCTTTAGTCACAAGGCTTCAGGAACAGGAAGGAAGCAATCAGAAAAGCAGAACAAAGCAAACTATTTCCCTAGCAATCTACAGGTCTACAGGTAGCTATGACAAAAAACACACTTGTGGGACTAAAATTTAAATCGATTTGGACATTTTGTGTATTTTTATATAACTAAAGAAAATGAGAATGTTTCCCTGTGGGTTACTTGTATTAGCAAGGGCTAACAACCAATGCCCATGGCAAGGTTTGGAGCCACAACAATGTGTGTTAGAGAAAAAAACTTTTACAAATGCCCGTGGAAGGAACACTCAGTGTTTTACACTACATGGCAGAACAGTTTGCTGTCAACACCACCTGGAATTACTATGGATGAAAAAAAATATCATCTAAGGAGAGTTTCTTCTAAATAGCTCCAGCTGTATGCACATTCATTTCTTTGCGTAACCTTTCACCCAACCTTACAAAGGCAGCTTTTGTCACAACTCAGGGTTGCTGGAATTCTCAGACCCACTTTATTGAGAGGTAACATGGGCTCTGCATCTTACCCCCTCCCCCCACCAGGTCTCCAACCTTGCACATGGTGTCAGCAAGACACCAGAGATATGGACACACTAATGCACACAAAAGCATCTTCAGAGAAGATTATAGGTCTGTATTACTGTGCCTTAATGCAAGACAAGAGAAACTATGAGGAAATGGTCTCAAATTAACAGCACAGAGGTGAAAGAGCAGTGCCTTACCTGAACTCATCTTGCTGGTCTGCCAGTTGATCCATCAAAATCTGAAGCCGATCCCACCTCATCCGACTGCACTCTTTATGGAAGTCAAATGCCACGTATCTGTTGACAGAGAGAGATGCATTTTTTCAGATTACATATGTACTGCAGTGTAGGTTACAGAAAACCTTACAGCAAAAGGCTTATCTATAAAACAGGTAGTGACAGAGGATTTTTTCTTATTTAGAGATGACTTCCAGCAGATTTTGTCAGTGCTCTGTAATCTTCTTGATGCTGCAACTTTAGTGTGAATGGTGACACCATTTAAAATTCTTCACAAAACGCCACTAGTCTGGGGAAGCACACACTAAGTTTTAAGTTCTATGTTGCCCTAGGTTACAATGTAAGATGTGCCCAAAGTATTTGTTCTATCACCATCCTCATGAGCTGTTGAAACCAGGTGGGGCAGTTAACAGAGCCCCGTCCCTCTGGGCTCTCTTCTGTTAATGGGCCCTCAATGCCCCATGAATCACAGGTAACCCCCACTGGGAGCTCTCTCTGTTTAATAGGCAATCAAGGACCCACTGCGGGAAGCTGGAATGAGATCAGCCCATTGTGAGATGCTCCACCCAGGGGGAGGAGCCAAGCATTCCCACCTGGATATCATCTGGGATTTGGGACAGCACAGGAGACCTTATACCCACTGGATTCCCAGAGGACAAGAGCTATCAGACCTTTCTGTGGGATCACTGCTTCAACAAGACCTCTTCATCTGGACTGCTACCACCACCCTCACTATCAGGGTATTAGGATGTATTCTGACTCTGTCAGTGGTCTTTTGTACTATTGCATTTATTTTATTTTCCTTTTTTTTTTCCTCCCATTAAATTGTATATCTGACTTAGAGTCTCTTACTGATTTGCTTTCAAACCACTACATATTCTATGTTCCATTCTATGTTCTGGCTAATATTTTTCCTCTAGAAAGTACAGAAGGGTATAAATCTTATTCTTTAATGTCTTTTTTTTCCCCACCGGGATTCTTTTGTTCTCTGTTCACTTTGAATGAGACATAGGTGTTGAAATCCAACATTTTTTCCTGGCATAATTCCCTTGATAACTCTAAAAACCTGAGACAGGTTCTGTTTAAGCAGCTAATCTATCATAAGAAAATTAAGCAGCTACTGACTTGGAACAAAATTTTAACAACCAGTTTCTGGTTTGAAATGTTCTAAATGAGTGGTGCTTGACTAATTAAACATTTGTATGTGTATGTTTGCTGTGAATTACAGGGCATTACATTCCTCCACTCAAGCATTCATAACCCAAAAGTTATTTGACATGATTTCAGGACTATGCACGAAGAAAGATGGTCTATACACACTGAATCAAGGAACTGAAGTCTCGAGCTTGACTCTGACAGGCAGACACCATCAAAAACAATTAACCAAGAAACTGGACTTTGATAGCAACAGTGAAATGGTGCTGCCAAACACCACTTTTGAACATGTACAGAACATCACCAAAATGCACCTTGACATAATTTCACATCTTGGTTTCCACCAGATGACTTTATAGCAAATCTGGACAGAATAAACAAACATGGCACAGTAATTTCAAGGAAAAGGTAGAGAGGTAAACACCTGTGTGAGTTGGATGCAAACCCTCCCTCTAGAAGTTAATGAAAGCAAGCACAAACAGGTTGTAAAATTGTGTACTGCACTCCGTATTTGCACAAAGAGATGGAATTTCTCATAATCCAAGTGCATTCTCCACTCTTGGCCCATTGTTACACTGAGCTCCAGGCATTTAAATTACTTCTTCACCATACTGTTCCATCCTGTTTTGCTCAGGCTCAGCACTCCCTCACTAAGTTAGCAATGTAACCAAACCCTTTTGCCAGAAGCTAGTTCTACGGGGCATGATTTTCTTTTTCCTAAAATGCAGAAGACCTCTATTGCATACTATGACTCCAATACTGGCATTAACATTGCCTCTGAATTTCTCTTAGCAAGTTACTTCATAAACATAAAATGCAAACAAATCACAGGGTTAGTAAAGGCCCCCAAAGAGCTGACTGCTCTGTGGGTCTCGGAGGCAATGCTTAACTTGCAACACAAAATGTCACATTTACCTGACCATTCCATTTGCCATGCTGTTCACCATTTTTGAAAAGGTCTGCTCAAGAGGTTTCTCTGAGCCTTTTTGGTTAACCTGGGAAAAGGGAAAACAAAGACAGAATTACTCAAGAGCCTGCTTAAAAGAACAACAACTTTTTCAGGAAGAACAAGTGGAAGCCTACCAAGTTGACAATCATTTGCTTTCCATAGCTAATTATTTGTGAGTCAAAATGTCTTTGGAAGCCATCCATCTAGAAGAGAAAGGAAATGTGTTGACAGATGTACACTACTATTAAGATCTGTGCTTTACAAGAAACCTTCATTATAATCTTTCTGATGATTCTTGTAACTGTTTGATGTTCTCTGTTGTGCCAATACATTCCCACTTTTCTCTTCCCAGTCCATTCAGCTCTCCTCATTAAACATGCTACAGATACGGAGTATTGTACAGCTACTACAACTGCTGCAAACTGGATCCAGAGAGAAACTACCCCCACTGATGTCTGCATTTTTAGCCTTTGAATTCATTGTAAGAAACACAAGGTTTCTTGCTATTACTTTTAAAAAATAAAGCTCAATCCAGTATTGCTGATTTTTATTCTTCTGATTAGAGTCTGCAACCCCATCACACAAACATGAGCCCAGTAACATGTTAAAACCCCAAGACATGAACACTCACATACATGATTTACTGACTTGCTGATCTGTGGCTTTGGTTTATACTTGAGGTTTGGTCTTTGAGACCAGAAAAAAGGGATAGATCCACGGGTCTGCAAAAGAGTGGAAATGGTTTTAAACAGCAGAATTTAGAAAACCCACTTGGCATTTAAAAATAAAGCAGACAGGTTTGTTTTGTTAAACTAACTCAGTCTGTTTAGTTTTATTTGCATATCTTATATACAACCTATATTTAAAAACATAGACAGAGCTATCTATGTATCTATGTTCATTACAGTGACTTTACCTGAACAAATGAGGCTTTGCTCCCCTTGTAATGCACAATTTGTTCTGTCTCAACAAAGTTAGCGGCATGCCCTTCTGAATCAATACCTGTGTAGGAAAAAGACCGTGTTAGCCAGCTCAGCCTGCCTGCAGAACAGTGTCAGTACATCAGCTAAAGGTTTCCTACCCCTCCCTCCACAATTCATAAAGTCCTCACAAGAAGCCCAGAGCTGCCTGACAATGTAAAAGCAAACACACCTTGGGTAAAAGTTTAACATGATCTGCACCAAATTTAAGCAGAACTGTGCTTCAAGGTAACACATTTTGATCTTTTTAGCACTAGACAGTATCACTTAATATGAAATAAAATGCCGGTGCTCTGACACCAAAACATTCACAATTCTGTAACAACAGAACTGCAGAAACAGACTAATTTCTTCAAAAGCATGTATGTTGGGACTAGGAACAGACAAAGCAATTTAAATTCATTTCCCTGTTTGCTTTTTAACTTGAAACAATTAGAGAACACCACTCAGGGCTCCCCTGCCAGCACTGGTGATGCTCTTAGCTGGATTTACTGCTAGACCAAAAGGGCTATTACACACTTGCATTTAGCACCAATGAAAACAGCCACGTGTTAATAATCACTACAAAACTTCTGCAGTTATGGTTTAAAGACATGAAGAAGAGTCAGTTTTAATAAATACCAAAAAGTGCTTCAGTTCCTAATATTTTCTTTATAGGAAGAACCTCAAGGCAAACTAAACACTGTTTATTTGCAAGCCATTATACAGCAATTACTCTTAAAGGTAACTCACATGTACAGATGGAATACATATTGTTTTTGAAATAAATGAGTTTTTTCTTTTACCTCGTACATAGTAGCGTACGCCAGCCCTGAAACAGCTTCTTCTGGAAACAAGCAGCCAGTCAAAACACTTGCCATTAATAGAACAGGAGTGCATAGTGATAACTGATGAACAACACTCAGGAAAAAGTCCCATGTTTCATTAGGATATTTTTATACATCAACAGGTAGGAAACATCAAGGAATCACGAGACTACAGTCAAGCAAATCTGTAAACATTTGTCATCCCAACAACAGTTGAACATTAAACTTGAGAGACAGTAACAGCATTAGGATCAACATGCACATTGCAAAACAACACTATGGTGATGTCACTGATGAACAAACATTAAAACTGTAGTAATTTTGAGAAAATATGATTCTAAAGAAGTTCATTTTTAATTAGGACAGCAAGACCCAGAATAAAGAATCCATCTCATCCATAATTTTATTAGACTACCTTAACAGTTTCTTGCCCCTATTGCATTTAAAAATTAACAACTACATCAAAAAATAACCTCTTCAAATTTTTTTCTAGGCTTTTAGAAGAATAAATATCTTGTTGCACCAGTAAATGCAACATACATCACATCTACAAATGCCAGAACTAGCAGTAAAATAGACTAAAGTCCATGTGAAGAAAAAGAGAATGAACACACACCAGGACTCCAGTGTGAGCTTCTCACATAAGAATGGTTTCCTGCCTGGGCTACATAACCAAAGTGCCAAATGCACCTGGGACTAACCAGCAAACAGGGGCAATGACAACTAGTTTCAGCTTTAGTCTGGTTTTGTGCTACTTTTAGTGGCACTTCTTTGAACTGCAGTAAGCTATCAAGTCTAATAGAGACCAGCACTCATGAAATTTTTTCCAGGTAGATTCACTTGCATGCTTTGCCCCTAAAAACTGAAACCTGTCACTTTAAAGCAAGCAGAAGATCAAAATGGTAAATTTTTAAATTAGTGTACTGCAGTCTTCTCCTCTTTGAGGAATCTAAATACCTCATCTCAAGTAAAATTTAGGTTTGGTATCTATGATTCAAATGGGACATAAAGCAGCTCATGTGTCACACATGAGCATTTCAGCTATTTTAAAGAACACACTGATTTCATACAAGTCATCTTGATTTCTGTTTGTATTTATGCAATTACTGTTTGTAAACAACCCCCAAAATATAACACAAATTGGCCCCATCCAGAATGTTCTCACAATTCATAAATTAAGGCTGACAAATACCATTCCTCTGTTTTTCTGGAAAATTACTGCCAGGTCCTCCACCCTTTAATTCAACATTTGTACAACCAACACTATTCTGCAAGAAAGGTTACCTCTACCCTTAGCTGCTCAGCAATTGTCAGCCTATTTTCTGCTGGTAATCTGTCCTTACTTAAAATGACCACTTGCTATTTAGCAACTTCCACATATACAGATAAGGCCAAGACAGAATTTACTGTTCTTCAGAGGGGCTTTGGTTTGGAGCAGCAAGGGAAATATTAAATGTAGTTTAGGGCTTCAGGTGCTCAAAATCTCAACTATCCAAGTACATTATTTCTCATTGCTGCAAGACTGGAAGCCCAGCACATATAGTTGAAAAAATATATTTGGGTTTATATGGGGTGGGGGGGGAACCTTTGATATTATTGAAATACCTACTAGTGTCACTGTAACAGTTCTGCTGAGGGGTCTTCCTAGCATTTTTACTGCTAGAAATTCCATCTCTTCAAATTCCTGAGTTCTCCCAGATTTTGCTGTAATTCTAATTTAACCAAACATTACTTAATGCTAATTATTTCTACAGTGAAAAAAGAGGATTGAGGAAGGCATTAATTGCAGTCTGTCAGTTGCTAATTGCAATTTACCCATAACCAGCAGGATAAGGATTACAGTGGTTCGATGGCTCCCTTTTGCTATCTTTCTTTTGTCTCTCTGCCTACTCCCACAACATTTTTCCATTAAATGAAGTCACAGGAAAGGACTGGAGATGTGCCAGCTGCTGACAGTCCTACCAGATCAACTGATTCCATCTGGAAGCCATTCCCTGCACACACCTGAGAGGCCTTTGCAATGGAGGAATAAAGCAGAACGCTCAGCATGAGGTGCTCTGTCCAGTCTTGCCAGTCCTTTTCATGCTGTCAGTTCAGGAGCAACTACCTGGGACTTACTGTTGATCACACATTGCCTCCAGAAAGTGCTCAGCTCCTTTGCAGCATTCATCCCTTCTCAAAAATAAACTAATGACTGCTTTGCTAAAGGCTCTTTCCCAAAGCATTGGTGCAGGAAAAGCAGCTGCACAGGAAAAGGATTCCAGGAGCCTTCAGCAGAACTTACCCTTTTATTCATCAACATCCATAAGCACTCCTTCAAGTCAAAACTGCTCTCCCTTACTTTGTATCTAAAGCAAACACATCCTTATAGCAAGACAAAAAAGTACTAAAGCTGATGGAAGAGCATTTGCCATATTAATCTTAACCTTCCCACTGAAAAACAGTTATGCAAACTGCAACTGTAAAATTAAATCCATTAAGCCTTCAAAGCAGAATATTCAAGGGAGTTAGCACACGAGTGGGCTATCAAACACTATGTAACACCCATATATGGGCAGACTATAACTTATTTCTGACAAGGTGCTCTAAGTTATAATTGCCAGTGTAAAAATAGAGCAGCCTCATCAGCAGCCATTTTGCTGCTGGACTACTCATATGCAGGACTCAGTTTTACAACACAAAAGGATACATCCATGCATCACTGGCGTAGCAAACCTATGGATCTGAAACACACAAACACATGTGAAAAATATTAAACACTAGTACCAAGAAAGGTGAGTGACTATGCTTTACCTAAGGATTTTGTGGTAGTTTTATATACTTTATACCACCTTTTGTTTAGGGTGAAACACTCCTTTCTGAGAAAAGAAGTTCAGGGAAAACAGCAACATATGTAATCCTTATCAGCAGGAGGAAAAAAGTGAAAGTCTAATCCTAATGAAGCAACCTGGACAAAAAGCAATCTGCTTTGTCCTCCCTATACACAACATTTACTCTCCTACAAACATGCCAGATATAAAGCAGTACTTGCTGAAAATGTTTTGAGATGGTGTGCTTGCTTTACCTCCACAGTAGGACATATGCATAGATAATTAGAGAAGCCTTCAGTAAGATGTATTTTTATGTGTTTAATACTCAAAATACTCATTCCAGGGTTTTTCCTACCCTGCCATTCCTGAATAACTTAACCTTTCAAGGAAACTTTAAAGTTCAATACTAGAAGTCAGAAATCCCACACTTCATTACCTAAAACTGTTCCTGCATCAAGCCGCCTGTAATCAGTTTAAGGGAAAGTGTAGCCTAAAAATATCAGTTATCTCCCTTTTCAGCTTCTGCGTTTTCCCCCTAGGTCTGTTTCCACTATCCAGCCACACTTGGCTTTCCTTTGCTGTTCCCACCACAGCTTCTCTCTCATTTCCCAAGCTTTATTTGCATAGCACTATGCAAACTTTACACCCAGTCATATGCCCCTGGAATATGCACAACAACCCTTCCCTAATTCATATCTTCACATTCCAGAAGCACTGCACAATTCAGCCTTTTGGAACAGCGCTGTCTAATGTAACAGCACATCTCCACAGGTTACCGAGGCAGAAATAGAAGCAGTGCGTCACTTGCTTTGATAAATGCAAAGTACTGATGGAGAGAGGAGGCTGCTGTAGCACAGGCAATCCAAGGAGTTTAACAGACAGAGGATGTCTCTGGTAGGAAGGAGCTTAGACAGTCTGGCCATGAAGGTGCCACAGCTGTCATGCACTTGTATTTGCTGGACTAAGTGAATTCAAAGGTTACACTGTGTTAGTCTTCATTTGAAATAAACTGGGAGAATCCAAACTGTCAGTATTACTCTTAATTACCAGCTTTATGGTCTATTCACTAAGAAAATGTAATTTAAACTGCACTCACAGAGAATGATGTCAGAAAGTCTTAGGAAAAAAGTGAGGAACTGGACCTTGCCTATACCCAAAGATAAGTAAGTAACTAAAATTCAAAATGCTTGAGAAGTGTATGCTGTGCAGTGTAACTTCCCCCCGGTTTATGTGAACAGCTATCTTCACAGCACAGTATCTTCAAATATAGACACTTCCAAAAAACTAGCTTTCTAGAAGTACTACTGAGGACATTGACAAAGTTGGAAGGTTGAAAGCAGAAGACTCACTGTGCTAAACTAGATGATGATTAGCCACGTTATACTAGATTCTGGCTGTCTGAAAGAGACAGAATCACAAAAAGCTGTCGCATACTTATAGCAAAAGTATATTTGTTCTCTATTAACCTAATCACTATTATGTGTTTACCTCTGGTTGAGCAATAAATTCTCTCAGAAGGTGTCCATTCCATACAAAGCGCGGATCTGCCTGCAGCAAGAAAAAAGCCAGTGTGCTTTTAGAGACAGTCAGTTCTGTTTAATTCAACAGAAAGGCAGTATCACAGTACCCATGTGTCATGTAAGTTATGGGAACAGGTACAAATGGAGATGAAGTTCCCTTCTTTCAGCAGTAGCTTTCATATCCCACCAACTAGAAATCTAAATAAAGATTGGAGAGCGCTATTCTTTTACCTACTCTTAAGGGTGTTGCCTGACACTTCTAAACCATTAACAACTGAGCTGCAGAACTAAATGCATTGGTGCCCCTATCCTGGCATTGTTTCCTTCTACCAGTACTGTTAAAAAAAACAAACACAAATATCAAACAAAAACACCCACACTCCAAACACAGACTAGACTTCTCTTGCAGAGGCAAACTGAAGATGTCCAAAATTGCCACCATCCTTTTGATAAGCCATTATACGGCAGCCATAGGCATATGAAATGACACTGCAATAATTGTAATCATCCAAGATCTGAATTTACTTGAAAATGATGCTTTTTTACTGTACTTTGCCTTTCAAACAACCTTCTGAAGTGGCACAGTTTTAAGGCAAACCAATCCTTTTGTGTCCCTGCTCTCCCTGGCAAGAGCACTGCTAGAGCAGCATTTGATGACGCAAAACAATCCCCAAATGTAAACAGTTTTTCCAATATTAAAAAACCAAACCAAAACCCCATCAATACAGACACAAGAGAATTTCAAATTCAAATTGCATTTGGCTTCTGTCTGTAAGACAAAAGCAGCATTCTAAATTCACGCTTCACACAAAGAATTGGAATTTTTTAGACAGAATAAAACACCCCAAGACTGACAGCCATAAAATTCTCAGTTCTATTCCAAATTATCCTGGAAAAGAATATCAACACATATGTACAATTTATTCCACTTTGGAATTCCTTCCCCCCATTCCAGGTTGAAGGAATTACTTGCCTTCTCTCAAATTTTCTGCTTAGCTCCTTCTTGTAATTACAAGTGTTCAATATTAGAGGCAAAATTCAATTTATTTTGGATTTTTCAAAATCCATTTAAAGTATACTTTAGGAAGCACTTCCAACTGCCGATCTGGGAGTGTAACATCAGATCAGAACAGATCCCTAGAACTGCTCACAAGTTATAAGACCTGTGTGAAGCAGCATGTTCAGACACAGCCCCTAATAGCTTGGATAGAACACCAGCATCATTTAAACATCACCTGCATCAAACTGACTGACAATTTGCAAGACACAGACACAAGGCAAACTCAAATCCTTACCCTCTCTAGAAGGCTCATCTCCTGGAACTCTGGGCTTGTGTTGGCCAGCCGTTGCAGGGTGTGTGTTAGGTCGTAGGTTGTTGAGAAGTAAAACCCATCCACGCTCAAAACATGGTTAAGCATTGATAAAAATACTTTATTGTCCTGCAACTGTTGAGATGAGGAAAGAACATAAGAACTGTCATATACTACTATTAAAATATTTTACTCTTGTAAGCTATCACTACTTTTTGAAGTGATGAGATGAACTTTGCTAGTGCTCTAGCAATACATGACATCATCCAGAGATTACCATACAAGAAGAAAAGCATGAGAGTGCAATTCTGATACTAGTTCACTGGTGTCTTAGGTTACAATGTAAAATTGTACCCAAGGTATGTATTCTATCCCCATGAGCCGTTGGAGCCAAGGTGGGGCACTGTTCTCCTTATCTTCTGTTAACGAGCCAAACAATGCCTTCCCGGAAGACGTTATCTTATGATAACGTATGTTTAATGGGCCATCAAGGATCCATTTGCACGACTGATAAGATGAAATCATGCTATTGTGAGATGCTCTGCCCAGGGGGAGGAGCCAAGCATTCCCACCTGGATATAATCCAGGGTTTGAGACCCCACTGGCAGCTTCTATCCACTGAATTCTCAGAGGAGACGAGCTACCAGACGTTTCTACAGGGATCACTGCTTTGGATCATCTCTGCTCCAGCGGAACCACATCTGCTGCTCCAGGAGGATTCCCGGACTGCTTCAAACACCCTGACCAACAGGGTGTTAGGTTGTATCATTCTATTTATTTCACCTTTTTTCTCTTCTTCTTCTATTAAATTGTATCTCTGACTGGGAGTCTCACTGGTTTTGCTTTCAAACCAGAACATCTTTTGGCGCCCAACGTGGGGCACGAGGTACTGAGAAAAAGTCAGAGTTACAATTTTGTATCGGAAAGACACCTGTTAGCTATGTTGCTCAACGTACTTACATGTGTCTTGTATCTATCTCTCTATATTTTTCCGCACGTAGGGCACTATCTGCCGACCTTAATACTCCTGTGTAGACCAGGGTATGGTATTAGGATTGCTTTGTTGGTCTATTATATGCTAACCTCTGAGGCAATGAACATCCTTCAGAATATATACTCGATTTTGTTTTCTTGTCCTAGCCTAGGATGCTATATCTGGAGCTTCAGCAAGCCCCTGTGGGAAGGGGTGAAGGATGATTTTTTCCAGCCTTTCCAGCCCGGCACTGCAATTTTCAAAAATATTGAGTTCTCTCTAGATGCCAAGGTCAACATGATGCTGTTGTTAGTTCTGCTTTGTTTTCTCTGCACAGTTTGCACCATCACCATGCTTAGAAACAGAATACTACATGATGTAGAGCAGCGTCTTCTTGAGGCAGAAGAGAAAAGAAGCAAAGCAACAGCATCCATGTCCACACAGACAGTCGCAGAAGGAAAAGGAGCCGAAAGCAAAGCAACAGTGTCCGTGTCTACACAGACTGTCACAGAGGAGGAAGGAACCAAAGGCAAAGCAACGGCATCCACATCTACACAGGCTGTCACAGAGGAGGAAGGAACCAAAGGCAAAGCAACAGCATCCACATCTACACAGGCTGTCACAGAGGAGGAAGGAACCAAAGGCACCATCAGCACCCCCACACAAACCATCACTGAACTGGAACAGCCTAAACCGGTAGCAGTTGCCCCTGTTCAAAAGAAGAAATCAAAGAGCAAATCAGTCCGCATAGTGACTGACGAGGATGCAGCAGGACCTTCGCACCCAGCAGAGGAGACAGAGCCAGAGATCATCACTCGCTCTCTGTCCCTGGGTGAGCTGCGTGACCTGCGGAGGGAATTCACCCGTCAGCCAAACGAGTCCATCCTGACATGGCTGCTCCGCATCTGGGACGCTGCAGCCAATGACACCATTCTGGATGGAAGTGAGGCCAGGCAACTGGGATCTCTGTCCCGGGATGTGGTCATTGACCAGGGCATTGGAAGGACCCAAGGAACTCTCAGCCTCTGGCGGCGACTGCTGACAAGTGTGAAGGACAGGTACCTTTGTAAAGAAGACCTGCAGGTACACCAAGGAAAGTGGAGCACAATGGAACAAGGTATCCGATGCCTGAGGGAATTGGCCGTGCTGGAGATCATTTTCTCAGAGGATGAGAGATTTCCTAAAAGCCCAGATGAAGTTCAGTGCACATCACAGATGTGGTTGAGATTCGCACGGCTTGGACCAGAGATGTACTCCCGTTACCTGGCAACGCTGCAATGGAGGGCAGGTGAGGACAGGGTGGGTGTCTTGGCCAACAAACTAAGAATTTATGAGGACACTGTCACTGCCCCGTTTCGTACCCATGTCTCATCCGTGGAAACAAGGCTGGCTGAGCAAGTCCGAAGCTTGATTGAAGAGGGCCATCAGAAACTGAAAAAAGAACTGAAGGAAGAAGTTTACCGCGTCTCGCCAGAACCAACAAGAGTCTCTGCCATTAGGAGCAGGCGTCCCCCAGCCAGAGAGAGAACATACACTCCACGGGGTAACCTCTGGTCTTTTCTTCGGGAGCATGGAGAAGACATGAGGAAGTGGGATGGAAAACCCACCTCCACCTTAGCAGCCCGTGTACGTGAACTGAAAAGAGGGACACCTACCACGAGGAGTTCATCTAGAGTCAATGCTGCTCCAGTCTCTCGTGCACGGAACTCCAGACAGTATAGGAATGATGATGTGACTGATCCTCTCGAAGGGACCTCAGGAACGTATTTACAGGAAGATAGCAACGTGCATCGTGAGCAGGAATAGAGGGGCCCTGCCTCTAGCCAGGTAGAGGAAAGGGACAATCGGATCTATTGGACTGTGTGGATCCGATGGCCTGGCACATCTGACCCACAAGAGTACACGGCTTTGATTGACACTGGCTCTCAATGTACCCTGATGCCATCAAGGTATGTAGGAACAGAATCTGTTTCTATTTCTGGAGTGACAGGAGGGTCCCAGCAGCTGACTGTAGTGGAGGCCGAAGTGAGTTTAACTGGGAACGGGTGGCAAAAACACCCCATTGTGACTGGCCCAGAGGCCCCATGCATCCTTGGCATAGATTTTCTCAGAAATGGATATTTCAAAGACCCAAAAGGATATCGCTGGGCTTTTGGGATAGCTGCTGTAGAGAAAGAAGGCATCAGACAACTGAATACCCTGCCTGGTCTCTCCGATGACCCCTTTGCTGTGGGACTGCTGAGAGTAGAAGAACAACAAGTACCAATTGCCACAGCAACAGTGCACCGTCGGCAGTACCGCACCGACAGAGACTCAGTGACCCCAATCCATGAGATGATTCGTAAACTGGAGAGCCAAGGGGTGGTCAGCAAGGCTCGTTCACCCTTCAACAGCCCCATCTGGCCTGTGCGTAAGTCCAGTGGGGAATGGAGACTGACTGTAGATTATCGTGGTCTGAATGAGGTCACGCCACCACTGAGTGCTGCTGTGCCAGACATGTTGGAGCTTCAGTACGAGCTGGAGTCCAAGGCAGCAAAGTGGTACGCGACCATAGACATTGCCAATGCTTTCTTCTCCATTCCTTTGGCAGCAGAGTGCAGGCCCCAGTTTGCTTTCACCTGGAGGGGTGTGCAGTATACCTGGAACCGACTGCCCCAGGGGTGGAAGCACAGTCCCACCATCTGCCATGGACTAATCCAGACTGCACTGGAAAAAGGCGAGGCTCCTGAGCATCTCCAGTATATTGATGACATCATTGTGTGGGGGAACACAGAAGTGGAAGTTTTCAAGAAAGGAGAGAAGATTATCCAGAGTCTACTGAGAGCTGGTTTTGCCATTAAGCGAAGTAAGGTTAAGGGACCGGCTCGAGAAATCCAGTTCCTGGGAGTCAAGTGGCAAGATGGACGTCGCCAGATACCCACAGAAGTAATCAACAAGATCACTGCAATGTCTCCACCAACCAGCAAGAAGGAAACGCAAGCTTTCTTAGGTGCCATAGGCTTTTGGAGAATGCACATTCCTGAGTATAGCCAGATTGTGAGTCCTCTCTACCTGGTTACCCGCAAGAAGAACGATTTCCACTGGGGCCCTGAACAGCAGCAAGCCTTTGCCCAGATCAAGCAGGAGATCGCTCATGCGGTAGCCCTTGGCCCAGTGAGGACAGGACCAGATGTGAAGAATGTGCTCTACTCAGCAGCCGGGAACAATGGCCTGTCCTGGAGCCTTTGGCAGAAGGCGCCTGGTGAGACTCGGGGTCGACCACTGGGATTCTGGAGTCGAAGCTACAGAGGGTCCGAGGCCAACTACACTCCCACGGAGAAGGAAATCTTGGCCGCCTATGAAGGAGTTCAAGCCGCTTCAGAAGTAATTGGCACGGAAACGCAGCTGCTTCTGGCACCCCGACTGCCGGTGCTGGGGTGGATGTTCAAGGGAAAGGTTCCTTCCACGCATCATGCCACAGACACTACTTGGAGCAAATGGATTGCCCTCATCACGCAGCGCGCCCGTATTGGAAACCCAAATCGCCCTGGGATTCTGGAAGTTATAACGAACTGGCCTGAAGGTGAGACTTTTGGATTATCCTCTGAAGAAGAAGAGGAGCAAGTGACACGTGCTGAGGAGGCCCCACCATATAATGAGCTACCGGAGACTGAAAAACGATATGCCCTCTTCACTGATGGTTCCTGCCGAATTATAGGCACTGACAGGAAATGGAAAGCTGCAGTATGGAGCCCCACACGACGAGTTGCACAAGCTACCGAGGGACAAGGTGGATCGAGTCAGATGGCAGAGCTTAAAGCTGTACAGCTGGCTTTGGATATTGCTGAACGGGAGAAGTGGCCAAGGCTCTATCTCTACACCGACTCATGGATGGTAGCTAATGCCCTGTGGGGATGGCTGAATCGCTGGAAAAAGGCCAACTGGCAGCGCAGAGGGAAACCCATCTGGGCTGCTGAGATTTGGCAGGACATTGCTACCCGAGTAGAGAAGCTAACCGTGAAGGTTCGGCACGTGGATGCGCACGTGCCCAAGAGTCGGGCTAATGAGGAGCATCGCAACAATGAGCAGGTAGACAAAGCTGCCAAGGTGAAAGTATCACAGGTGGATCTAGATTGGCAGCACAAGGGAGAATTATTCCTAGCTCGTTGGGCCCACGATGCCTCTGGTCATCAGGGAAGAGATGCAACATACCGATGGGCCCGTGACCGAGGGGTGGACCTTACTATGGACAGCATCTCACAGGTCATCCATGACTGTGAGACCTGCGCTGCAATCAAACAGGCCAAGCGGGTGAAGCCTCTGTGGTACGGTGGACGATGGTTGAAGTACAGGTATGGGGAAGCCTGGCAAATTGACTACATCACCCTTCCCCAGACCCGCCAAGGCAAGCGCTATGTGTTGACCATGGTAGAAGCAACCACAGGATGGCTGGAGACCTATCCTGTGCCTCATGCCACTGCCCGGAACACCATCCTGGGCCTGGAAAAACAAGTCCTGTGGAGACATGGCACCCCGGAGAGAATCGAGTCAGACAACGGGACACATTTTAAGAATGGCCTTATAAACACCTGGGCCAAAGAACATGGTATTGAATGGATATACCACATCCCTTATCATGCACCAGCCGCCGGGAAAGTTGAACGGTGCAATGGACTATTAAAGACTACCCTGAAGGCACTTGGCGGAGGCACCTTCAAGAATTGGGACATAAACTTAGCCAAAGCCACCTGGATGGTAAACACCCGAGGCTCCATCAATCGAGCTGGTCCGGCCCAGTCTGAACCCTTGCACACAGTGGATGGAGATAAAGTCCCTGTGGTACACCTGAAAGGGATTTTAGGAAAGACTGTTTGGATTAATCCCACCTCAGGCAAAGGCAGACCCATCCGTGGGATTGTTTTTGCTCAAGGACCTGGTTACACTTGGTGGGTAATGCAAAAAGATGGAGAAACCCGTTGTGTACCACAAGGAGACTTAACTTTGAGTGAGAACTAAAATTAGCATGTAGGGTTTTATTCTGTGTATATACGTATGTATATGTATGTATCTGTGAGAGTGTATGATGTAGATGGTGATAGAATAAGGGGTGGATTATGTCTTAGGTTACAATGTAAAATTGTACCCAAGGTATGTATTCTATCCCCATGAGCCGTTGGAGCCAAGGTGGGGCACTGTTCTCCTTATCTTCTGTTAACGAGCCAAACAATGCCTTCCCGGAAGACGTTATCTTATGATAACGTATGTTTAATGGGCCATCAAGGATCCATTTGCACGACTGATAAGATGAAATCATGCTATTGTGAGATGCTCTGCCCAGGGGGAGGAGCCAAGCATTCCCACCTGGATATAATCCAGGGTTTGAGACCCCACTGGCAGCTTCTATCCACTGAATTCTCAGAGGAGACGAGCTACCAGACGTTTCTACAGGGATCACTGCTTTGGATCATCTCTGCTCCAGCGGAACCACATCTGCTGCTCCAGGAGGATTCCCGGACTGCTTCAAACACCCTGACCAACAGGGTGTTAGGTTGTATCATTCTATTTATTTCACCTTTTTTCTCTTCTTCTTCTATTAAATTGTATCTCTGACTGGGAGTCTCACTGGTTTTGCTTTCAAACCAGAACAACTGGTAACTTGCAACTAGGACACTGCAACCAAGTTCTGTAACAACAGTGGAGAGCAGAGAACAATATTCCCATGAGGTAAATAGCTACTGATACTAAACAAATTCTAACAAGTTCCAAGCAAAAGGGAAGTTGTTAAGTTTCTCTGAAAACCAAAAAAAACAAACCCAAAACAAGATGGCAAGACAAAAGAATCGTTATAATCTGTGTTCTGGTTCAAGTTCTGATTAACCTCATCCTTTCCTGAAAAAGCATCAGATTCCCTTCCAGCTCCATTGGTTAGACACCCTGACCTACTCTTTATCAATCCACTACACATCTGTTTTAGAAAAATCATCCACCTATCCCTCCCTCAAAAAGATAAAAGTTAATTCTTCCCTGCTGGGTAACTATGTAACCGAACAATTCCATAAAGAAAGCAAGACAGACAAAGTGACAGTGATGCAGTTCATTGTAGGGGCTGTCAGAAGAGCAAACCTGTGAGAAAGACTTAACGGAAGCATTAGGAAGGGGGTACCATCTTAACAGGAGCAAAAATGCACATCCATAAACTGCAGATGATACTCTTAAGTTGCACCATGTGAGTTTATCATCTTGACTGCCATGATTTTATATACATCTATACACAAATATTACAGCCATTCTAGTAACATGAACAAATCAGAAGAAAGATATTGTTCAAAGACCTTCTTAAAAAAATTCCATCACTTCAACAGATTAGGTCCTATGGCAATGAGCATTAATATACAATAACATTCCTCCACACTCCCCTAATCAATGTACCTACCTGAATATCAGTTAAGTGCAGCATGGTCTTTTTGTAGGAGAGGATGTCAAAGTCTGTTGCTTTCCATATTGCATGACTGAAAATCTCACCTACTTTTTTCTTTTTTGTTATTACAATAAGATACGTGCCTGTAAATCAGAGAGAACAAAGTTTGGCTTTTTTTTTTTTTTTTTTTTTTAAGACAGAGCTGCATGTATTAAGAAAAGCAGCCTACACCTGTAACACAAAACTGAAACCAACAGTTCATAAGTGTAGCAAAATCACACAGGGCTGGAGCAAAAGTAAAATGTACTTGCTAAGCTATCCATTTCTCTATGCTCAGAGATCTTGAGCTGCTCATTAAGTTTAAGGAATTTTAGAAAAAGCTGACAAGATAAAGTGTCACCTACTCTTACTTCTGATCAGAGACAGTCTGAAAGTCTTCAGGTTTGCAAACTCAGAAAGAGGCCAATGCTCCTGAATGTGGTTTGAAAAGCACAGAGCAAGTCCAAAATACATGACAGGAAGCATGCTTCAAAAGCCAAGACTATTTAACTTAGCATGAAAAAATATTCCTCCTAACAGAGTTAAAACAGAACAAAAAGATTTGGGGTTCTTTTAGCAATATAAGACAGGAAGCTTGCTGTTTCCCTGGTTACATAAATAATGAAGCAAAAACTCTGCCCCATAATCATGGGCAGTTCACTCAACAATTAATTTACACTGCTGGTGAACACAACACAACCTTATTTCTAAAATAGCATATTTCAATTTCATCTTGTTTTTGAAGAAAAAGTTTACTCTTAATACTGCAATAGGAACTTATATTTGTTAAAGATGCTGCATTGCCAGATGCAGGGCCAGTTTTACAGTTAACAGCAGTGAACTGCCTAATAGCACTTAGCTAAACATTTAATTTAGCTGTAGTAACATCTTCACTTTGACATCTGTATACTAACACTCAGTGCAAAGCTCTGGAGGATAGAATGAAAAAACCCCATGCTTTTAAGAAAGAGATTTAATATATTCTATATTTTATTTAATATTCAGGTAGATGAATAGTAGTCATTACCAAGCCTGTAAGTGGTGAAAATTCCCCTCTGGGGCAGTTCAGTTTTAAAACACTCAGCACTCGTTGAGTCCCTAAGACCCATGTATCCATCACACTGCCCTTACTCTGCAAGACCCACAGTTCTTTAGAATATGGACATAGAAAGTTCAGCAGTTTTAAGATCCTGTAGAAGTCGCTGCATTCAACACAATCACCCCTTGCCTCACTTGGGAATACTCCAGTGAGTGATCTTTAATCCTTTCTACATATGGTGATTTTACTCACTATGTATGCTGCTTATTACATCATTTTTCAGAGTACTTCAGTCTCAAGCTCTACCAAATTCTGTGAAATTCTACAAAAAGGATTGCCGGAGCAGCAATGCTTACTTTCCCAAAAGCTTACACTTCATACATCAGGTGTATTAATGACAGTGGTTGCTTAGACCGGACTACTGAGACACTTAAAAAAAACGAGACAACTTATTCTTACATTATCCTAAAACTCCCTAAACTTAGAATTGTTCCAGTCTGCCCTTTTCCTTTTCACATCTGATTTCTTTGTATTTGTAGGGCAGTTGCAACACAATCATTACTTGAACAGCTGCATCTACTTGTCTATCATCCACTCTCAGCTATTTGTGTACCATGATTATTGATCAGCAACATTTGACTGTTGCATCAAATCCTGCAGCTAAGATTAAAACAGTTACAAAGAATAAGCAGATGAGGTTCTTTGCACTCATTTGAGATGCATTCCTTACAACTCAAACAACTGCCAGTTAACCCTACCTTTAGAGTACCTCTGGGTTTAAGAGTTACAAAAATATTCAAGATAGATTTGGATGCCTCCATCCTCTTGAAGCCACAAGGAAAGCCTATCATACTGATGAAAGTGCAACCTCAGATACTTGCAAATACTATTTTTGCCTTTAAAGCTTCTTTAGCAATCTATTTTGTCTAAGTATTTTTAAAGAGCACAGTTCTGTTCTCCTTACCTGCCACCAATCGGATTGTTCCCAAAATACCAAATATAGGCCTTGTAACAGCTGAAGGGGGAACATCGTTTTTAACTGAAAAACAGAAGAAAAGAACATCAGAATTCCAAAGCATGGATGGAGGTTTGGGAGGAGGATCTGGAATTCTAATGAACTATCTAAGCAATTCTCATGTTTAATCAAAGTAGTCATTCAATTGAATAAATTCAACCTTATTTGAGAGTATAGCAAGTAAACTCCTCAATAATGTATTGTCCAGCCAGCTTCCAGAAGTTTTGTTTTGAAGCTATCAAGACATAAAGGACAACCAAACCATAGGTGCTTGTGCCTCCCAGGTCTGTTTGCTTCTTCTGAGCCTTGGTCTATTTCTGTCTCAGAAGACCTAGGCTATCTCTGCAAAACTACCAGCAACAGCACTGATGTGGCAAGGAACACAGTACTCAAAACAACATACCAAGAGATCCAGAAAGTACCCAAATAGCAATTAAAAGTCTTAGCATATGTAAATTTCATTTACCTACACTTGTAAAACAACAGAAGGAATTTTAGAGAAATCTAAAAAACCCCAAACATCCCCAAGAATGAAGCATTTTCCCAGAACTCAGAAAACTGAGAAAGGTAACCCTTGAATCTTTTTTTGCTTTAAACACCTTGCAAGTTCATCTAATAAAAGAGCAGCAGCGAGAGAGATGTAGACTGACAAAAGACTTGGGATAACTGTCTTGACAGTTTCGAAGGAGAAACTGAAATAATATACTACAATACCAAAAGTATCAGTGGGATGGGCACACTGCTCTTACATGAAGTATACAAGAAGCCTAATAAAAGAGAGAGAATGACTGCTTTCATACTACTATTACTGTAGCATTTCTGTCTGTTTGGAGATTAGTAATACTGTGGTGCCAAACTCCTGAAGTACCAAAAAGTGCCTTCATTTTACTGTTATTTAATCAAAGTTCTTTGTTTCACATTCTTTAAAAAATGAAACGAAAATTTTCAAGACATCAACAGGCTTAAGACTATTCCCACTGACATCTGAATCCAGATTTGCAACACAGAACAAAAATTTATAGTAAGGTTTTTTACTGTTGCTATTTCTAGAAGCTTTATGAAAAGCCAGGTTTCAGTTTTATATAAAAGACAGCACTGAGGCTAATTGGAAAAGCAGCAGAACCTCAGTCTTCAATCCTTTCCCTGTTTGATCCTGAACTTCTAGCACCAACCTCAACTAGCCTGATGAGTCAGCTTCCCCTGTTGTGATGGACAGACCAAAAAACAAACAAGCACTATCACCCTGGTAACCCACAGCACCAAATCCACAATCAAAAGGCATTTGAAACAAAGCAGAACAGAACACAAAGCAATGTTTTAAACCATAGGTAAAAAAAAATGCAATTATGTCAGTATCACCTCAGTAAGGTTCTGAAGATCTTCTCGGACCCTTAGAGCAAAACAGACAAAAAGGACAGAGAAGACTCTACTGAGAAATACTAGTGAGGAGAGTCACCTGTAAGAGTGACTTCTGTGGAGACTCTGTCAATACCAAGCACATCATCTGCTCCATCATCACAGGCTTCCACATAGAACTTCTCTGGTGTTATATGCCTTTAAGGGAACAGAGAGGAAAAAGGAGTTAGTTTAGCAGAACTTACTTTGGGTATGTTTATTCTTCACTACCTGAAGACAGAGCAATCAATTTTACACCTTATTTTAGCTGCAAAATAACAAAATTCTCACTGGATTGCTTCCCAACAGCCACTGATGTTGACAGTGTGCGTTAAAAAAAAAAAAAAAAAAAAAAAAAAAAAAAAAAAAAAAAAAGAAGCAAGTCCAGCTCATCAGTTATTGCAAAATTCATGGCCTGTTTAATACTCTTAATCCCTTTTTTATTACTGTAAAGATATGAAAGTGAGTTTGTGTACACAGTGGTCCACTCTAATTCCTGTAAGTTTGAACCATATCTGGTAAGCCAAAACCCAACAGAAAATCCAAAGTTTTCAAACTGAAAACTTCCTAACAGATCAGACCACATCCCTAATGCAAGTCTAATAAACATAATGCATGAAATGATAAACACACCTGTTTCACATTAGTGTTTTAAGTATTGCAAGAATCCACTGGAAACACCACAGTAGAAATGGAAAAATTCAAGTGGCACACAAAAGCACACTAATTTATTGAAGCAGGTGTCTCAACACTACCACTTCCCAAACATGTTAGCCAGGTCTACATAACACACACGGCATTAACATGTAACCCCCCACCAGACAGACAAGTCACACACCGACTTCCTGTTCAGACTTCATTGCCATCTTTCCCTTCCTTCCCCTCAAAACCAGCACAAAACCCAATACTAGTCATAAACAGTTTTCAGAACTGTTCCTTTAAAATACACCCATTGTGATATTTGCAAGAAGCCAGACACGTTATTCTGTGCATTGATAGGAGTGTTACGCAGAAGTAACTTGTAGCTAAACACAGGAAATGCTCAGCAAACAAACAAAAGACCCCAAACACTCTTAAACTATCATTCTTGACTCTTATAGTGATTTCTCTTACTTTAAGGCTTGACAAGACATGGGGGCAGAGTTTTAAAAGTCTTGTTCTGGTAACAGGGTAGGTATTTTTAGGCTCCTTCTCCCTAAATAGATCTTGCATTTCTACGCATCTTTTATTTTTTTTAATCTTTCAGAAAGCTGAATTAGAATCCTGATTTAGATCAGAGGACTCTGATGGCCAGGTTTTAGTAACGGGTGGCTACAGAACAGGCTCCTGTGAGAAGCTTCTGGAAGCTTCCTGTGTCTGACAGAGCCAATGCCAGCTCCAAGACAGACCCACTGCTGGCCAAGGCCCAAGCCATCAGTGATGGTGGCAGCACCTCTGGGATAACATTTAAAAAGGGGGGAAAACACTGCTGTGCAACGGCAGCAGGGGAGAGGAGTGAGAACATGTGACAGAAACAACCCTGCAGACACCAAGGTCAGTGCAGAACAAGGGGCTGCAGGTGCTCCAGGAGCTGGAGCAGAGATTCCCCTGCAGTCCCTGGGGCAAAGGTGCCTCTCAGCAGCCTGTGGAGATCCATGGCAGAGCAGAGATCCACCTGCAGCCCTTGGAGGGCCACAACACAGCAGGGTGATGCTGGTTAGAACAGGGCGCTGATAACACCAATGTGGTGGGTTTGATCCTCATATGGGCCATTCACTTAACAGCTGAACTTGATGATCCTTGTGGGTCCCTTCTAACTCAGAATATTCTGTGATTCTGTGAGGCTGTGACCCTATGGGAAGCCTGTGCTGGAACAAGCTCCTGGCAGGACTTATGACCCTGCTGGGAAACCATGCTGGAACAGCCTGTTCCTGAAGGACTGCACGCTGTGGAAGGGACCCATGCTAGAACAGCTCACAAAGAACTGCAATCTATGGGAAGGACTCACTGTGGACAGATTTGTGAAGAATTCTTTCTGGAAGAGGGACCCCATGCTGGAGCAGGGGAAGGAGTCCTTCCACTGGGGATGCAGCAACAGAGACCAAGTGTGATGAACTGACCACAAACCCCTTTCCCAGTCTGTGCTGCTGGGGGAGAAAAAGGAAGTAGATAAAAACAAAAGTGGAGTTGAGATGGGGAAGAAGGGAGGGATAAGGGAAAGGTGTTAAGATCTGGCTTTATTTCTCATTATCCTGTCCCAATTTGATTGTTACTAAATTAAACTGATTTCCCCAAGTTGACTCCATTTTGCCAGTGACTGTAATTGCTGAGTGATCTCTCACTGCCCTTATCTTGACCCAAGAGTTGTTTCTTTTATTTTCTCTCCCCTGTCCAGGTGAGGAGGGAAGTGATAGAGCCACTCCAGGTGTACCCAGGATCAACTCACCAGAGTCCTTAAAAAGAAGTCATGAAGACCCCACTTTCCATCCACTTAAAGCAGGACCAACCTCAAAGTTTATTCAACTTCTAAGTTAAACCCTGTTTCTTAGGGTGTATTTTGATTCTCCCAAAGCATGGCAATTCCACAACCTAACTGCGAAATTAGAGGAAAGCCAGAGGAGTGCAAATACGGAACTGAAAAAAAATCCACCAAACAACATAATGCAACCAACTGTAAAGCAATTAATATTTAAGGGTTCATCAGATAATTTAACTTCATTATAGTCTATGGGTCCTAAAATGGGAACTATATCTACAGCATTTCCTTTGTAAATCAGCATCCTTAAATCTTTCATGTACACATATTAAATGCTTGATATCTGAAAATAAAAACATCAGAGTAAGAAATACAAACACATAGTCCACTGAACACTGAAGCCTTAAAACACCTACTTTGTTTCAATTGTTTTTGATGAAGTGCACATGTGCACTCTCCACTCTTTAGGGGAGTTCCACAGCAATAATGGGAGCTGGTTTTACAGCAAAAAGCAAACAAATATACACAGAGAGAAAAGGGGCAAGACAAGCTTAAAGACATCTACAAACCCTCACTTTGTTAAAGAATCTAAAAAGAAAAGAGGATATACTATTCAAGATACAGTCAGGAACCTATTCCTACTGGCAGGAGGCAGCAGGAGGCATTTTTTCCACAAGAGAAAGCTGTAGCTTATCTTCCATTGCTTTAGCTGAACACTCATCTGATGGCGATGACAAAGAGACGTGGACTCCATACATTGCCCATATGAAGCCGTTTATTGATCCACCTAGCTGTGCTTTTATACCCACGCATTATATAACAAGTAATACATGCCAAGTGATATTGCTTAACATATGCCTCGTACTAACTAACACAGGTATGCCTAAAATGCACTATCACAGCAACTTTCTCAAAATCCCGCTTTGCCGTGCCAAGGCTTGAGGCCTAGTTCTTCTGCTCTTGACATGAGTGCAGCCATACTTCCACTTCGGCTCTCTAGCTCCAGGCCCTGCAGGCCCACATCTCCCCCTTTCTGTTCTACCAAGAGGATCTTCTTGGTGGTCTTGTCAATCAGTCTCTGCACACATTGCAAAATACATGGCAAGCAAATCATCATCAGCAACAATATGGCTAAAATATAAATTCCTGTTTTAGCTAAATGTTTAAGCCAGCCAGTGAGTCCCCATCCGCCAAGCAAGTGTCCAAGCCAGTCACTATCATCCACTACTCTTAATTTGGTCACACTGTCCCGAAGAGCCTGTATGCTAGCATGAATAGACAAGGAGTTGTCCGACAGATTCATACAGCATAAGCCTTCAAAATCTTCACAACCGTGTCCATGGGCTAAAAGCAAAAAATCAATCGCAGCTCTGTTCTGAAGGGTTGCATGCCTAATACTGTCAACATCTGTTAGCAAGCCCGTTAAAGCAGAGCTAGTAGCATTAGTTTGTTTCGCAAGCCAGCAGCCAAGATTATTCAAAGTCTTCAATGCATGTGCTGTACCTATAGCTGGAATGATAGAGGCAAAGATTCGGGCTCCAAGGTTCCAGGACTCCACATTATCATTACAGTCAGGGCTGTATGTGTGTGTGCTACGTTTTGCTCTTACTAAGCTGCGCAGCATTGGCAAGTTATCCCGAAAAGAGTGAAACATGGTTAGCCTCCCAAAGGTACAAGGTCCTCCTACAGACCTTCCTGGTATTCCCTTCCAAGCTCTGTTTCCACATATCATAAATATATTATCCATCAGGCCAATAGAAGCAGTCCCAGGTGTAATGGGCTGCGGCAGGGTATGATTGCACCAGGCAGAGGCATTGGCATAAATCCCCGTGCCTGAAACTTCCTGAAAAGGCCCAGCGGTGTAGTTTAAGTAAAAACATGCAAAAGCTTGCATGGATCCAAAAATGTCCAGTTCCTGGGGTGGCAAGGAAAGGGGGGAGAAATCAGAAACCTTGTTCACCCCCAACCCTTTATCATTAACAAAGTACCACCCAGCATTTCTATTATTTTGTTTTCGATATCTATCATAACACCACCACAGTGGCTCAATTCGGCCTGGGGCAGTACAATCCCTGTGCATTGTTTCATTGTATAGGGTATCCCATTCAGTTTTCCCCAAAGGTATAGCTATCAGGCAAGTCTGGAAAGGATCACCAGGAGAGGTCATGGACAGGCACAGTGTAGACTCATTCAAAGCTTCAGCAAGCGTAAGCCATACATTGCGTTCAGGAAGGGGTGGCATGGCAGTCACTTCCTCTATATAAAGAATCCTTAAGTATAAAAGAGTTAATATATGAATTTTCCACATTTTGTTTTGATTATAGTTTGCTTATCCCACAACTTAACGATCAGGTTATCTCTTGTTTGATTATACACAGTAATAGCTAAAGCATGTTGATCTACAAATTCTGTTCTTTGCAAAAATCCTGGTAAATCAAACTGCTGGGGTGGAATTCTCCATTCCCCCTTTCTGTTGCAACAAAAGGCATTTCAGTGAAGCATGAGCCCTTTCAACAACAGCTTGTCCTGTGGGAGAGTGAGGAATCCCCGTTTTGTGTGTTACTCCCCAAAGAGCAAGAATGACTGTAGCTTTTTCCCCCAATCCCAGTGAGGGTTTGTAACACCTCAGTGAGGGGCCAAGTGGGGGGCCAAGTGGCCTGAGAGACTATACTCACGTCCGCACCTGTATCCAGAATCCCGGTGACTGTCACCTGCTGTCCCCGCAGTGTCAAGGTACATGTACACACAGGACGTTTATTAGAAATTTCCTGCACCCACAATATTTCCGGGGTACCTGTGGAACCAAACCCTCCCTCTCTTGTGTTACACTCTGGTACAGGGGGTGTTAAACTGTGTGTAAAGGGGATCAATTGTGCAATACATGCCCCTCGTGGAACAGTACAAGGTGGAAAAGGAGTCCAAGCCATTATTTTTATTTCCCCTACAGAGTCCGAGTCTATGACTCCTGGCAAAACAAAAAGTCCTTGGATGGTAGTTGAGGACCTGCCCACGAGCAAGGCACTCGTCTGGGGTCCCGGTGGACCAAAAATTCCTGTAGGGAGTAAATGAACAGTAGAATCAAGCAACGTTACTGTGTCTGAGGTTGCCAGGTCCATGGCGAAGCTGCCTGGGGTTGCTGGACGTAGGCTTGAGATGGTCCTTGGCTGGGCTGTGGCTGCGGGGCTGGCGGAGCTGGCGCTGGCGTCTGTGGTCGGACGTACTGTGCCGGGGGCCGGGTCGTCCCACGGCGCTGACCCTCCAGGATCAAAGGGATCCTCCTCCGGACTATCACGGTCGCTGTCCTCACTGTAGCTAGCAGCCAAAGCCTTTACAGAGCGCAGGGGGATAGGGTGCAGGGGGGCCCCCTCCCTTTTCCTCTCAACACACGGAGCTGAAGGAGCGGGCGTTTTCTGCGGCGGGGGGGCCAGTAAGGTAGATAAACACTGGGATGCAGTTTCCTCGGAATTCAAGGAATTTGGGAAGTCTTCCGAGATAGCAGCAGTTTTAGAGATAGCAGCGTTCTGGTTTTTAGCAGCAGGCTCTTTGAGTTTTAAGGTAGACTGAGAATCAGCAGTAGCAGTACAAGGTTTCTCTGCCTTTTGGGAATTGTTCTGAGCCTTCAAGGCTTCAAAAATCACCCTCCAAGAGGGCAGCATTTGTGCAACAGCTTTGTTTCCTTTCGTGGCAGAGTCCCATAACTTAACTCCCGCCTCATCCCACAGATCTAAGGTAAAGACCGTGGATTCCGTTACTCCCGGGACTTCTGCCGCTACCCAGCGTAATATAAGTTTTAAATCATGCGAAGGCAGAGTTTTATCATGTTGCTGTAAGAGCTTAAGCATACGTTCATAAACGTCTCTTTCCGGACCAGAAATTCCCTGACCCATCGTTCCCTGCAGCGCTACCCCAACCCAGCAGGGGTTAGCTCACCTCCTTTTCCCGGAGGAATTGATTGCCGGCCGGCCTCCGCTTCCTTTCAGCGGTCTCGTCCTGCAGGGCGTCGCCACCCGGTCGCAGAGCTAGGCGATCATCGCTCCTCACACGAGGGCACCATTTGATGGCGATGACAAAGAGACGTGGACTCCATACATTGCCCATATGAAGCCGTTTATTGATCCACCTAGCTGTGCTTTTATACCCACGCATTATATAACAAGTAATACATGCCAAGTGATATTGCTTAACATATGCCTCGTACTAACTAACACAGGTATGCCTAAAATGCACTATCACAGCAACTTTCTCAAAATCCCGCTTTGCCGTGCCAAGGCTTGAGGCCTAGTTCTTCTGCTCTTGACATGAGTGCAGCCATACTTCCACTTCGGCTCTCTAGCTCCAGGCCCTGCAGGCCCACACTCATCTTTCTCTGTCTGGGATGTCAGTTGACACACAAGATTCCAGCTAAACAACAACTGGTAAGAGACTCTATGAAGTTTAATATTGGACCTGTTGTACCATTAACACAGAGGCTGATGGGCTCTTCCTCATCTGAGCATCTCAAGCAAAGCAAGTTGAAAAAACACATTAACTTATCAGGTCATAAACAAAGTGTCGAGAACTATAGTTTCAGTTTTTGAATACTCTGTATGAAGGGTACAACAAGGACAAGACACCCATGCTGACTGCACAGAGCACAAAAAGCATTTCCAGCTATGATGAGTATTTTTAAAAGCTGCCCCTTACATTATAAAGTGCAACATGGCCATGACACTACCAAAAGTCTCAGAACAGAGATGAATATTGGTTAAAGCCTGTTTTGAATCAACAGAGAAGCAGCTTATGAATCTCAAATAATTGTCATATGAACAAATGTTTTCTTTACCACATGCAAGAATAACAATTTCACCCTGAAGAACAAGAAGGCTTTTATCTCAATATCCCCAAACTGAAAAGAAAACTGAGAGAATCAGGGCTGCCATTGCAAATGATGTTTGGTCTCTCAATGTGTCATATGCCCCATCTTGCTAGATCAGATCCCAGCATTGCTCTCTCTCAAATCCTAGACAACATTATTTCCTCCACTACCATTGTCCTTTGAACATTTTTATCATCTTCATTTCCTCTTACACAATGTCTACAGTTTAAGCAAAGCTAGAAATTTATTTTTCACATTTATTCAAAGTCCTCCTTCTCATAGTCCTCTCCAGGACCAAATCTGTTGACAAAAGCATCATGGAGACTGTAAGGCAAGTCACCCCTGTTTTCAGTTCAATAGACTAAAAAGGCTTCAGCAGCTTGCAGCAGTCTGGAACAGAAATGTTGTTGACTCGAGAGAGGAGGGAAACAAGGGTAAGAGGAAATTAAGTTACCAATCTACAAAGCTGACAGAACTTGAAAAAATACTACACTGTTGGGATCACCTTAAAAACTACCTTAAATACAGCTGTGCAACACAAACTGGAAAGCCTAAGGCCCTGCAAGCTATTAAATCTGTGCTCCAGCAGAAGTGAGATAATTGGTGCGCTACAAAATTTACAACAGAAAGATGATTCACTTAGTCCTTGCCTCATCTGTGCAAAAAGTTCAACATTCCCTAAAATAAATATAGTTGTGGAAGAGGCCAAGATTCCAAACAGTTCCAGCCCAAGAGCCGATTTACAACTTCACCAATTACCAGAACTAGGCTAGTAGTCTCATTCACACTTAGATGACCTTTTCTGTTGTAAAATTGCTATAGTCAAGATGATTGCCTCTCACTTGTCTTTCAGAAAGGAAGCTGATGAACACTGTATGCAAGAACAGGCTCATCTCCAAACTGTACTCATGGATGTGTATCCATCACAGGCTTAGACAGATAGCACACATGCTAATTTTGCTCATCTTACAGGGAGATATTAAATGGTGAAGAAATGATCATTCACAACTAGAAATTGCAGATTCATTCTATTCTTTTAATGAAATAAGGACAGACAAGTCCAAGTGCCAGTATTATATCAAAAATAACAATCAGGAAAACAGTATTTTATAAAAGCCCACAGTGTCTGCAGTTTTCATAAACCCAGCCACATTCTGTTTTTGTATAAACTTCCTATGTGACAGTGGAGCCTGCCTTCTCCTCAGCTACATTGTCACTGCTGTCAAGAGCCATACAAGACATCAAGAGCTCTCACCACCTTGCCTCATCACCATGTTCTTGCTTCCCCTACAACTTAACAGCACATCAAATCTTCACAAAATTGGAGTCCTTCTATTTCCTTTTTTTTTTTAACTAAGGAAAACTGACCACCATTATAATGAACCATTTCTCAGTGTTACTAAAGAACAAAGGATGTGATAAGCACAAATACTTTACATTTCTAGTATAACTCACGTTACTCAAGAGAAGAGGTATAGAAGAACTGCAATCACCAAATTCCCATTTCAAATATTACTAAAGGTGACTTGGATTTAATTTTGATAATCCTCTCCAACTGAAACCGTATGGATTGATGGCAAGAGATAAAGCAACGTAGTAGTACAATTCAAAGTTGCAGGGAAGAAGTATTGATTCCCAGCATTTCAGAAACATTAAAAAAAAAAAAACCAAAAAAAGAACAAACCACTGCTTGCTTACACCAAATGTAAAGTCAGACTCACAGTTGAGACAGTATTTCTTTTATTTGTTGTGAAGTTTCACTTCCTTAGTTACGTTATAAAGCAGCGTTGTGCATCATACAGATGATGCACAGTTGCATCCCACATTTTAATTAAGCTGATCTTACAGATAGGAATGGTCATGTGTTCAGATACAGCATGAAAAGGGACCCAGCATGCTCTAATGGCCACTAAAGATAGTACTTCACTCAATATCACTTAAGCCTTCTAGGCTTCAACAGCCAAACCCTTACTTCAGTAATTGATTATTTCACCACAAATACGTAACATTGCTCTAATGCAGGAAACTCTTTGATGTCAGCCTCTGAATACTGTAATAAAGAAAGCCAACAGCACACCCTGTACTGCAGAGAGATCATTTGGGATCTTGAGCACAGCGAACTGCTCTGCAGTGAGATACAGAAAGATGTTAGTTTATGCAGAGTCCCAACAGTATGTTAAGTAACAGAGCTAACACTGGTGGTTTCAGCACTCCAGAGATTCCAGATTTTCTAGGTGAGCAGGTGTGCTAATTATATGTCTCCCATAAATATTACTCCTCAAGCAGAAACAGCTCAAGGAATTGGAACATACCCCATACAGCAGTAGTTGTTGCAGGGAGAAAAACTCCAGGATTTAGAAAACTAATGGAAATACCGTTTAAAAACAAAACAGAAAAGGCATGTATTACAGGCCTAGCTACATAATGCCTACTTCCAGAGAAGTTTCACTCTAGATGAAAATAATTTACTGCATAAGTGCTCAACCAACATCCCTGAGCTTTACCACGACAGCCACTTAGATGGAGCAGGAAGAAAGGGATTTCTAGCTGCTCTTTCTGGAAGTGTTATTCAAACCAAAATGCCCTTTTAGACCTCCCCCCAAACACACACACATAAGTGGAAGGCACTGTGTTCAAGTGCAGTAGCTACCAAAGACTGACAAGTACTTTCACAAAGCATGTGAGGCAACAATAACTATGGCCAGGAGGAGTTAAATCTGAAACACAGTTAGTGTCATGGACCCACAGGATACTGAGAAGGCCATCAGCAAGATAAGTCTTCATCTAAGCACGAAGAAAAAAAAAAAAGTGATTTTAACTGAGCCAAAACAACAGCCAGAATTTTCTCCATTCTGCAGATACCTTTAGCAATCAGGTTTTATATATTAACTGAACTGGTAACTCCACTGCCAGTTGTGGATGCAACAGCTGTTCAAATTTTACAATTTATTCTTGAGGCTATCAGAAGTTAATTATATATAGCAATGACAAAGGTGACAACTATGGATAGCAGTTTTCAGGTTCATAGCTTTCCAATATCTGTGGTGTAACTCAGTTAAGTTCCATAAGCAGCACAAATGCCAGACAGCAGCACTTTTACTGTTGCCACCTGAACTTGACTGATGACACTGGTCAAAGCACAAAGGGCGTGAACCACTACTTCTGATAAGGTGGAGAACACAAGAGATTTGTGTTGAGAGCTGCAACCTGTGGCTGGGTGGACAGAATGGGGCCCTGCAGAGCACTGCAATCAGGGAAGCTCCAAACAGGGCCAGCAGACTGCCCAGAAAAGGTACAGTTGCAGAATCTGACCTTGAGAGCAAGTAATCAGTTAAAAATCCAAACCCTAACACTGCCATCACTAAATTCCCGAACTGAAGTCCAGCCTGGATTTTTCATAGGAACATTCTCCTTTGACCTTGACAATCTAGTAGGTTTGACTCATCACCCAAGTTATGGCCCTATATCTTCAGATGCTTGGTAGAAAGGCTGCAGTCATTATCACAACTTGGTGTAATGACAAGAAAAGAAAATAAGCTCATTTTTCAGAACACAAAACAATACTGTTTTCATGTTTATGAAAAAAACTCATGTTAAACTACATCTTAGACAGCCTTGTTCTAAAAAGATCAAAGCTTACTTTTAGCCAAGATTAAACTTTGAATGAGAGAATTCTTTACTAGCCTGTATCCAGAAAAGTGATTTTATTTTAAAAAATTCTCAGTAAAAACTGCTCACTACAAATCACACAACTGCTACCCACACAACTCACCTTTGCTCCTCTGCAGCCAAAAAGACCAGAAGATCAGCTTAAAGAAAGACAAATACTGCAAAGGTGACATGAGGGGGGAAATAAAGGGAAAACAAAAAACAGAACAAAACAAAACAAAACCCAAAAAACAAACCAAAAAAAACCTTTCTGTCAACTAAAGTCTTTTAGCCATCACTGATCATCTTACTCTTCAGCAATACTCAATTATCAATTATCTCCAGGGTCAGTGTACCCTCACAGAACTACCTAACCAAAATAAGAAACCTGGTGACTTTGAAACACATAACAGCGTTATGGCAAACTGTTTATACAGACCTCCAAAAGATCAGTTTGCTCTGAATCCAAAATACGACTGTCAAATGAAATTTAACGGAGCATAAAGTACAGTTAAATCAGGCTTAAGAGTCACTTTCAGATACTGCTGCCTGAAAATGGCATCGGGAACTCAATTACGGAGTTTCCAGCTACTGTTTAGAGGTCAAAAGCCTGGGAACGCCTTTAGGACACACAGACACTTCACTTTCGGCTTCAGACAGTCATGAAGTGTCTCCTGCTCAGAGCAATACCCTCGGGAGTTTGAACCGGTCGGTGTGAGGGTTTATAATGGAGATGCCTCTTACAGTGTTAACTTTGCACTGCTTTTGCTTATGCAACTTCTATTGCTGTATTGAAGGCAGCAAACACGTGGCATACACACACGTTCAAAGAGTTACAGTCTCCCCTAAAAAAAAAAAAAAATTGTTTTAATAAAAAAATGATACTGGGTAATTAGAAGAATTTATTCGGAAAAATCACATCAGGCATTGAACAGGAGAGTCCCGAAAGTTCAAAGCCCTCAAAATTCAGTCATCAACTGGCATCACCATCACACCCCACAAAAAAAGCGCCCATCTGTGTCACGAGAGACCGATGGACAAGCACGCCTAGGGAACCTTCTGCTGGCAAGCGGCGCTGCACGCACACAGCCCTACAGCAGTGCCCGAGCCCCTAGAGCAGCCACCCACCAGCACGAAGGCAGAATGACAGAATTGTTAGGGTTGGAAGGGATCGCCGGAGATCACCTGGTCCAACCCCCCTGCCAAGGCAGGGTCACCCAGAGCAGGTGACACAGGAACGCGCCCAGGTGGGTTTGGAGCGGTTCCAGCGAGGAAGCCTCCACAACCAGCCGGCAGCGCTGGCTCCTGGCGCCGAGGGAAGCCCGGCAGGCGCTGACCTCCCGCACACGCGAGTGGGCAGCGAACCAGACACGGGAGCCGCCCGCCCGCCCGCAGCGCTGCGGGACAGACGGCGACAGGGGACCCGTGTCCGCGGCCAAAGTCCTTTCTCCTCCTCCCGCACGCAGCCGCCACCTCAGGCCAAGCCCTTCGCAGTCACCCGGGTGAGCGAGGGAGCCGAGATGGGCAGAAAGGGCAGAGGACAGGCCGGGGGAGGGCAGAGGACAGCAAGGAACGAGCGACCGTCGCTCCACCGGCGGCTCCTCCCTTCCCTTTCCCTCCCCTTCGGCAGGTGCCAGAGCCGCGTCACCCCCGTCCCAACGGGTCACTCACAGCTTCAGGCTGGCGTAGGCCGCCGCTGCCGTGGTTCCCGCCGGTGCCGCCGTCGCCATCCGTCTCCTCGGGCTGTCCCCGGCCGCCGGCTCCTCTCCGACCCGGCCGCTCCCTCCCTGCCCGACTGACGCGTCCCTGGGCCGGAGCGACGGAGCCCCGCACGGGACAAACCTCCGCGGGCGCGCTGGCCAGCCCAGGGCGGGGCGCTGCCTATGGCAGGAGAGGGCGGGGCCGGGCAGGCTGGCCAGAGCCGCCATTGGCTGAGGCAGCGCGAGAGGATTGTGGTGAACTGCGCGGGGGCACCACCCTGTTTTCGAGCAGGGCCAGTGGCGCAATGGATAACGCGTCTGACTACGGATCAGAAGATTCTAGGTTCGACTCCTGGCTGGCTCGGCTGCTCCTTTTTTTTTTTTTCCCCTTGTACTTCGAACTGAGGGTACTGCCTACAGCCCCCCCCCACTTCTCTGCAGGCCCACCGCTGCCACCTTCTTGCCCGCAACGCGGGGGTGTCCAAACCTCCCAGGGTTGGATGGTGTTACAGAGTTTCCTACCCTTGGCAGCCCCCCAACTCGAGGACAGTTGCTGTCCATCCAGCCACCCCTTCTGACCCTGCAGGCCATGGGGTTTGGCAAGGAGCAGCAAACCTAGGGCACCTCCTGGCCAGTTTCCCACCGGATCCAGCTCTCCGGGTGTCATGCCCCAGGTTTGGGCACCTTCTTGCCCCAAGGAGGGGGAACTATAATTAGTTATTCCCATTTATTTACTTCATTTTAGCTGATAGCTCCAAGGTGCTGTGATGCTGCTTGGCCAACATCCAGTCTTTGGGTGTGTGTGAGGCATCTGGTAGCTCATAGCAGGGGCACCATGTGGCTGCCTGACTCCCAGAGCCATGGGAACGCTATCCAAAACCCTCCAAGGAACCCATCCCTACCAATGCAGCAAAGGAGACTCCCATGCTGGGGTCAGAGCCTGCTCCCACATGCAGCACATCCCACCGCCCCCGCCAGCTCCTCAGCCTGGGACCTGGGCCTCCCCAGAAGGAAGCCAGAGCAGGACAGCCTCCTGTGGAGCTGTAGCAAATACCAGCTGCCTGCAAAGGACTGGAAATTCCCAATGAACCCCACTGAGGTGGCTCTCTCCACCCTCAGCCACTGAGTTGGGGTGACAGGAGTAAGGAGGAGGTTGGGAAACCATCATTTCACAGCGTAACTTCCCCCACTATGGACTCTAGGCAAGGACAATCATTGTAAGTTTAGGAAAGACTTGACTCTGAGTGTTGCTTAAGATACTGTCTTTAATCACTGAAATCACAACAGGCCAGTGGCTTCCTTCTGCTACCGGTCTTCATTCTTCATAAATACTTAACAGCATAGAAGAAAAGGGCTGTGTTCACAGGAGGCTAAGGTTAGTTACACCAGCACAAATCCAAAAATACTGTCTCCTGGAGCCGAGCTTTGAAGGAAACATAAAATAACTAGTACCATTCAGTATTGTTAGCCAGGCTCTGGATTTGCTTTCCAGATCCAGAAAGCCAGAGCCCAGGTGTGTGTGCCTGAGTCCCTGCCTGGCCATGCTCCGCAGACCAGCTGCGTGGGGAGGAGGGTTGGTGCCCACAGGGAACTGCAGCCCAGTCATCCCTCTACCAGGGCCATAGGGCATTCCTGCCTTTATAGGACTCTTTGCCATGTATTTGCACGTGGGGACAGTTTCTTCCCACCTCCTGTCGTGCCTGAGTGGGTTGCAGATGCATACTGCCACACCAACCTCTGGCTGTCCTGGAAGAAAACAGGGTAAGGATTTTTATTGCTCAGGAAAGCTTTGCTTCTCCTTAGGAAAAGGGTGGGTGAGCAGTTCCAAGCTCTCTCTGGGATCATGACAGGAAGAGGTCTGCCCAGTCAACTTCAGTAAGTACAGCCAGGACCATGGCAGCCAGCAAGCAGCAGCAGGACACAGAAATGGAAAAGAAAAATGAATGCACAAATGCTGTGTGATGATGAGAGATGCAAACCCCTTCCCAGCTTCTCCCAGTGGCACAGGCACTCACAGGATGGGGGAAAGGGACGTGGATCTGGTCATAGCCCTTCCCTGCCTGCAGGTACTGACTCCAGGGGTATTTCCCAGTGATGAAGCCTGGGTCAACTTGTCATTACATTCATGCACAGAAAGTTGCTTAAAAGGCACCTACAAGCACTTGGCATGGGCACGGGGCTGTGAAAGGCAGGTGTGTCACAGGCAGCACATGCTACACATCCATGTGCACAGAAACAACTGCACACACCACACCAAAAGTGAACACACAGCAAGTGGTTAAGGCCTACATGGGACTTCTTTCTGAAAAAAAGATAATTTTCTATTTATCTTATAAAAGAGAATAAAAAGATAACTTTCATTGGAATGGCCAGCCAGACCCATATCAGCTCTTGGAAGCCCAGTTTCCCCCTTTCAAGGCTGGCACATCACACCTGATTGCTGATGAAACTCCATAATTTCCAGACTAAGCAGCTATTCACTTCAGAGTAAAAAGATTAAAAAAAAAAAAAAAAAGGCATTTAAACCTTGAAAGACTGGGAAAACATTTTAAAAGCCCCCAAATGAAATTCAGAAACTGAAGAGGCATAGATCTTTTCAAATGCTCCTTACCAGACTGTTAGAAACTGCTGTTCCCTGTGTTTTAACATCAGGCAGTTTCCTAAATTGCTTTGATCACAGGTGCTTCTTACACTTTAAATTACACAAAAATGTCTGCTGCTTCTGTAGCTGGGGCTTTCCCCCGGCTCTTATGCAAAAATCCCTATTTAAATGAGTTTCTGCATTCTAAGCAATAGAAATTTAACACCATGATCTGAATGAAAAATCTTTTAAGCTCTGACTCCTAAAAGCAGGCTTCAGGGAATTCACTTGAATAACTATTTGCATGAGAGTTACTCATTAACAGCACAATGGGACTTCTAAGGGTCCCATACTTTAAAACCAGTCAGAAGAACTTGCTGGGGGAGGAATCAGGACTTTTTCATAGCACATTTTCATAGCTTCTTAATAAATTAAAAGGCAACAAGGTAAATGTGAACAGCAAACCCGATGTGTATCAGCCAGGAGACAGGTGGGATTTAACGTGTTTTGAAATTCTTCTGCACAGGGCACAAAGCCTCACACCTCCAGAGATATTTTTCCCTTTGTGGGAGCTGCTTGAAGGCAGGCAGTGAGGGCTTGCAGCTCCACAGATGCCTGGTGGAGAGTCAGGAGGAGGAGAAGGTTCCCCTGTCCAGGATGCCCCTGCCTCCCCCTGCCAGACCCACTGTCAGGCAGCTGCAGAGCTGGGGACAAGCTGGGGAAAATCAACAACTCAGACACTCACAGCCTGGGAGAAATAATACTGAGCTTAAATGAATTTAAGCTCCCAGAGATAGAAGCAATGCAAGTTAGCACACACAGGGGTGCAGGGCAGTGAACCAGATGCTTTACCTTCAAAACCAGAAGCTCACAGGCTCCTTTTCCAAGAGCTTCACACTGTCACTTCCATCTCTTTGTAAATACAGGAAAGGAGAGTGTTAGCATTTAATAATTTATATGGGACCTCGAAACTGGAAGTAGGGCAGCCTTCATTTTCCCAGCACTGAGGGATACAGGATGGCTGGCAGGAGTAAGAAGACACTGTGTGGGAGCAGAGGCCAAACTCTCTAGTGATGCAAGGAGGGCTCTTGCAAGACACCTTGCCACAAACTGCCTGCTTGAGGCTTTCCATGAAGGAAAATTGCCCTTCTCCCTATCCCCTTCTCTCCTGCTTATTTTGAGGCTGTGGGGAAGGCTGCAAGGGTGAGACAGAAGTTTAAACTGCAGTTTAAAAAGAAAATACCAGTCCCACTAGTGTTTTCATATCTTTACAAAATGAAGGCCAAAAAATGTGTAAAAAGGGCTTGATACAAAAAATCAAGAGGTAGAAAAAGCATGAACTGGTAGCAGCTGGTCTTTCAGAGACAGCAACAGATGACCAAGGCTGGTGCTCCCAGCACATTTCAAAAAACTGCTTTGATATCTCATTGCCTTCGCTGCCAAAAGCAGCCCAGGGTGCCGAACCACCTGCCCAGGACTATTTGAATTATTTACTAGGAATTGTGAGCTGGTGTTATTTTCCACCTCAGCCCCTTCAGACAGTCCTAAGATCACAGTTACACCTTGAACACGCCCTCCCTGCTCCAGCCTAGCTGTGCAGCAGGACACAAGCTGATGGGATGCACCGGGGTGAGAGCACTACGGGATCTGCCCCAGCTGTTGCTGCCCTCAAGCCATCTTGCTTGGATGCAGCACTACTTATATTTCGTGTCAGCTCCCATCCCTTTCCTAACCAGCATTTGGAGGCTAAATTTAAGGCCCTAGGAGGGCTCACATATTTGGGGTAAATTTTACCTCCTCTAAAATCACAGGTAAAACTCTCAGAAGATTTATTTCACAGTGGTAAAGTGCCTTCCCTTGAGCTTTCAGTCACTCACTGAAGGGATGCATGTCCTCAGGAAAAATGGTGCTGCAGGGCAAAGCTACACAAAAGCTCTGGATGGCTTCCAGGCAGGACCAGCCTCCAGCCCCGAGCTGCCATCTCCATCCTGAAGAGCAGTGGAACCAGGTGGAGGCACTTGCAGCTGAATGAGGCAGAGGGCTGGATGGTCAGTTGGCACCATGAAACTCCATGCCGAGCCCACCAAACTCCTGAGGCTGGGGCAGTTTCACATTTCAGCCATGGCAAGATGATTTATTAGCACAGGCAGAGACAGGCAACTTGCTGCCACCTGACACCTGTGCTGCTCCAGATGGGTACACGTTGCTGTCTGACTACATCAAGGGAAGTTCAGGCTACATCCGTGCTTGGAAAAGAGGTTTGGTTGAACTGTAATGGGTTTTCAGCATGGGCACGTTTTGGGAATCCCAGTGCCACGGCTCAGCTAATTTGTTATCCTTTCCACACTGAAAAGATCTTCAAGAATGTCATCCCATCCTTTTCCAGTCAGAACCAAATTGACATCTTCAGCATAGATACATGAGGATTTAACTAATTTTCCACACAGAGAAAGAGTAGTTAAGATCCCCAGCTGCATCTGAGGCTTTAAATTAAGAACATTTTGTTAAATGAAAGTACCAGTACATGAGGGGCTGCACAGCTTTGGTAGGTACAGAACATGCACTGCAGGCACACCTATCACAAATGTAACACAATTGAGGGGAACAGATTTCTTTGACTATAAAGAGGGGGGCGGGGGGGGGTCAAGAAAAGAAACAATTTGCCTTCCTGCTTTCTCAGCAGAACGGAAAGTAAGGGCCAAACTCTCTAACCCCTTGCACAGATAAGCTGTTATTATTCACAGGAGCAAATCTGTTTATGTCAACATACTCATCTGAGTTCAGGTTGTGGAGCTGGGCTCCAAATCCCTGCATAACGAAGCCTTCATAACAATCTCAAGTTCGCTCCCCGAGCTCTAAATAAGCACCACTATGAAATGGCTTTGTGCTGGGTAAACACCATGAAAAGGAAATAGCCAGGCTGAGGGCTGAGCTGTGAGGACAAACGGGAAAACTCAGGCAACTGTCTGTGTATGGACAGCTTTTTTCCAAAGCGAGCTCTGCAAGCAAGAATGAGGTTGGATTTCCCCCATGTCCATACTTTCAGCATCCCGACCTTTCCTTTCCAATTATGATCCACTGTTCAGAATCTGACACAGCAGACTGGCCCCTATGTGTCATGCTGATACACAAGCCTGGGCCCCAAGTCACTGCAGTAGCTTAGCCTAGCTTGTTGCAGTTTTTTGTTCTGTTTGAAATGGGATGTTGGCCTCCAGTTGCCAGACAGCATTGCCTGGTTTGTGCTTGGAGAGTCGGTGCTTTTACAGCCAGACTTGATACCGGAGTTCAGGGAATTAACTGAAAGGTCTGAGTGTGCCATTTTGCACAGACCCCTTCCTTTTCTTTTCCTAAAGAGCTAATAAAAAGAGGGAGTGTCTAAAAAGCTGGTACTAGTGGGTTGGTGTCTTTCAGGGAACCTGATGAAATGTCCTTTCAGGAAACAGTAGAGTGACGGGATGTCCCCTGCAGGGAGGCAGGCAGGCAAACCAGCCTCTGGCTTTTTAAATGTGCGTGGCACGATCTGAGCTCATAGGCACGAGAGCAAATTGTGCTTTCATTGAAGAATCTTCCAAAATGAGCCCAGAGGGATCTCCAGGCAGCAGAAAAAGGCACGTAAAAGTAAACTGATCGGTTTAGATAACATGCCACATTCTTGGTCAAGTAGATGTGGTTTGATGCAGCTGAAGCCCACAAGCATATGCACTTGGTGAATCCAGCAAAAATCTCTCATATCCTTTAACAGGAACATTGCTGACTGGCAAAAAACATGCACAGGAAATCAGCTGAAGGTTGAAGGGAGAGGGAGATCATGTAACAAGTCTTCTGTCCCGGCTTTCCAACGCTGGCTGTGCTGACTAGTAGTGGTGCTGGTAGGCAGCTGCTGGGGTTGTGCCATTCTCTATGTGTTTTAGGTGACAGGAATGACAAAGCAAATGTTCATCCAGTGGGTAGCAGCGATGCCCGTCCTCGTCGTTCAGTTCCATCCCACAGTCCTGCAAAGAGAGACCGTGCAAATTATTAGAGCTTGTGTTCATTTTCCAGTGTCAACTGGAGTCTGGCTTGCAGGAAAGTGATTTTGTGACAAGGACAGAAGACACCCAGCCAACGGCTCCTTCCTAATATGTCCACTATGTACCACAAGAAGAAAAACATCTGACAGGCATTTTGATGGGCAGCTTTGTACAAATTAGTTTAAAGCAGTTTTACTGAATAAGCTTTATCTTGTGGTAAGGTACAACACCCTGTATTTTAAACACACTCGTGTCTCCTTACACTGTCAGGTGAGATTCACTTCTTCACATTACAGTTGTACTGATATGAAATCAGCTTGTGGAGTCAGGGCCTCTTTTCACTGCATTATAAGCACAGTGAGAAAAGACAACTATTTAACTCTCAATGCAGAAGTATGGTGGCAAGAAGCCCTGCATGGAGACTAAATGGTTTTTAAGAGCTGGCATCTCCTGGAATTTTTTCTTGTGCGGCCATATCCTTTCTCCAGCCCCAAAGACACATTCATTTCCCATGAGAGTGAAGGTAACTTACACCCCACAGGATCAGTCACCACCTTAGCATTTTTCAACAATCTGACTTGGAAATCAAATACACTGATGTGATCTTGAGCTCAAGGCTTCTGAAAGGCAGCAATAGACCTTACTAAGTCACCATGCTTCCTGCATTAACAAATAAACTGCCAAGTTGGAAAAGCAGTAATTACCTGGTTGCTCATAACTTTATGGATAGCAAATGAAATTAGAACTGAAACACATTGCTGCAAAAACTTTTGTCCTCAATCTGGAAACTTCTCAGTCACTGAAAGAAAGGACCTAACACTGCAAGGTTTGAATTGCTCAGCTACTGCTGCTGTAAGGCAGGAAGGAGATTTATTTCCATCTTAAAAATAGCAGCTATGACTATTAAGTGCCCACTCCCTGAGAAAGCTGCTGACCTACCTCACAGTGATAACATTCCACATGGTAATCCTTGTCCATGGACACAACCCGAATGGTCTCATCAGACCCCTGTGAGCATTTGAACAAAGCAGAAATTACAAAGAATTACAGCAGGATCAGACACATGCACTCTCTAGATTGCTTCCTGCAACAAAATGAATGTTGAGGGAATGCATTTGGGCAGCTGGTTGGAGATCACAAATAAATCCTGCCACTTGCAGTTATTTTTACAGTAAAGCTTCATCATTGACTGACTGCAGACATCCTCTAAAATGTGACATCAGAAATGTAAAAATGTTTTCTGTTTAACAGCAATATCTATCAGAAATCACAAATTAATGACTTGATAATTTCAATAGATCACATTTTCCATCATTTTATATTAGTTTTGCCCAAGATTCATCTCCTCCAAGTATTAAAATGAGTTAGTCCCAGAATGGTCACACAGAGGACATTCATGAGTGCCACCAGCATCTATTGACATAAAGGAAAATTCTCCTGAACATAAAACTAGCAGCAGCAAAATCCTGCAGGAGATGAAAAAAGCAGCCTGGCCCAGGAAGAATAAGCTTCATCCTCGAACTAAAGAAGGGTCACATCTCAAGAACAGTGCATGAGCTTAGACCAAAGGGTTGCACTCCAGAGGAAGTGACTGTCTCTCTCCATCCACAAGCACATTTGTCTTGACACACAAGTGTGAAAGAGAGCAAGGCCTGACACTCCTCCCCCGAGGGGATAAGGAATAAAAGGCTCTCACCTCCGAGGGCAGAATGGGAAGTCCACACGCTGCACACTTCGGAGCTAAAACTCTGGAAGAGCAATGAGAAATTGAAGGCAAGTTATGGATCAACATAAAAAGAGTGGCCTGTATGTACTCAGTGATAACATGAAAAGCTGCAGCTGTAAATCACCTACCCAGAGGAAAGCTTTGCATCTCGAGATCATGAATTCATTTTAGCATTTATTTTAAGTAATGCTTGGCATACGTTGCTCAATCAGATAAAAAGAGATTTAGTGCCAGAAAAAATATAAAATTCCCTAGAAAATTCTTGGCTGCTACTGAGAGATTTGGAAAAGAAAATGAGAAAGAATTGAATAGGACTGTCCCCAGAAAAATACATTAAAAGAAGTGGCAGCCTCTGGGCAGAAAACTTTTAAGAAAATACCACATGACTGCACAGCTTCTTAAGACCTTATAACACAATAATTAATTAAATTAAATTAAATTGCAAGGAAATAGGAGTTATTTCAGAATAACCATGGCATACAAGGGCACTAATCTTGGCAACAGAATTGTAACAACTCTAGTCTTGGCACAACACAGAAGAGTTCCAAGGACTGCCTGAGCAACACTTAATACACTCCCTGCTCAGAAAATGGAGCAAGGACCAAAGCAAGACAGAAGGACAGACAGAACGTGTGCAGCTCTAATACCATAACTACCAGCCAAGAGCACAGCCATTTCAGTTTACTGTCTAAATAAGAAGTGATTTTTAAAGTGGATTTATCAGTTGTTTAATTTAAAACTGGGTAAAAATTTTGCTTTGCAGGTTCACTGGAGATTCTTTAAAAGTCAAATTCAGCCTTTCAGCTACTCAAAAAGTAAATCACATTGATTTCCACAGGCATTCACAGGCTTACCTTAAAGCAGACTAATTTTGTACATCTTCAGGAGCACTATTTCTCACTCTCTCTGCTTTGCAGAAGGGGCAGCTGAAGCCTACAGGTTATTTGACTTCATCAGAGTTACATAGGAGTCAATGGCTGGATAAGAGGAGAGAGGAGGAATTTCTAGGGTCTAGCCCCATCCTCAATGTTCTAACCCTGTCCCTATTTTACGAATCTGCACTCCTAACTAGCTGAAAAGCTAAATTAGAGGTTTGCTGCTTGGAACACCTTTGCTGTTTATTTTGCCCTTACTTGTGGTAATCTCTGACACAGTAGATTTTGTTTTCAGAGTCTACAGTGAACGGCACACCATCCAGACACTCGTTGCAGATGACACATCGGAAGCAGCCTGGATGATATGACTTCCCTAGAGCCTGCAGGATCTGCAACAGAGCAAGAGAAAGGAAAAATGCACATGAAGAGCCGATGAAGGTGAAAATGTAAACATACAGCTTTACACCAGATAATGCTGCATATTCGTCAGCAGGGCTGTGTCGTTTTCCCCCGTCTCATCTGAAAAATCAGTTAACAAGGACGGAAAGGGCAGCTGGAATCAATATATAGCACCTGGCTCTAGAGATATTAATTATTAGCATGAGTAAGAAAACAATTTAGAGACTCGGTCAAGGTATTTAGCATGACAAATGATAGAAGTGACAGAATTTTAAGGAAAGAAAATAATTTCTGAAGTCAAGAAGTAGAGAATACTTAGCAAGATCACAAGGCAAGATGTACCAGCCAAATAAAGGAAAAACACTTTTATATTCTCCTTGAGAAGTTGAAACCAGTATTATTGCTAGGTTTTCATAATTCCTTAGATATTGAAGGGCTTTGTACTCGCTCCCCTGGCTTTCTAATTAACGCAGACTATGGAAATTGTGTTGAACTCAACAGCTGCAATTCACTACCTGGAATACCATGGTCCGTCAGTAGAAGGATCAGACTTTTGAGTAGGAAACAGCTTCCAATTGTAATGCTTTCCAGCGTAAGCAGGCAAACAAAGATAATTAATGATAAGCATTAGAAAATGTTGGGAGGCATGCTGTGAACCAGAAATTCCTAATTTCCTTGCCTCAGCTGTAGTCTTACACCACCTGTCTCCCTCTGAACATCCTGTAACTAACTGAATGCTGACCCCTTGAGTGTCCTCCACCCCATGCATATCTGGAAGCAATGGTACCTGCTATAGGCTAATCCTGCTTCACAGATCTGAACTGAGGTCTAGATCACACCCTCTGGGTCAAACCTGCTCCCCAGAGTATCAGCACCCACAAAAAACGACAAGGAAGTGACTTCATCCAGAAGACACATGGGAAGCCACAGCTTGACTGCAGGAAAGAGAGGCTGAGAGAGCTGCACTGATGCCTCACAGCAAGGGAGCACTGCAGAGCCACGGCACTGCTGAGCCAAGAAGCATCAACAGGATTACAAAGACACTGTCCAGAGAAGTCCAAAAAGGGATGAAAGACCTGGAGGCTCTGCTTTTCAACACCCACTGAAAATGGGCAGAGCAGTGTCACTGTGTACAGTAGGGTGCCAGCTTCACTTTCTTGAAAAAATCAACAAAAAGCTCAGTGATTCCTTCTGATACCAGTCTTGCCTAGTAGTCTAGGCAAACTACCAGATGGTAACAGACATCGGATATGAAAATATTTTGCTTTGGATGCATTCTTCTAAAAAGCTGTGGGATTTTTTTCTCCTAAAGCAATTATCACTTACCATGTCCATTATTAAATGACCACAAATGAAACACCTGTCAGCCGACTGCTGGAAACCAGAATACTGCAAGGACAAAAGAGAATTCACTTAAAATTTCACAAGGCCACTCAAGCATAAACAACAGTGTACTGTGGAGTGTTATTTGCATATTTGTTATTGGTCCTTTTTCCATGCTCCTTACCCAGAAAAGCTAAACTTTCCAATGCTTTTTTTATTAAATAAAGGTGTGGACAGATGATAGTCTATCTGATATTCTATCTACATTTCTGACTGCCCAGTTTCAGAAAGAGTACAAGTCCCTGTAACTTCCAAGTCCAAAACTTTCATTTAAAGTATAAAAATAAATACCATAAATGCAAATAAAGCAGTTACTAGTAAGACTTATTTACATGCTTATTTGACCACGTGGATCTACAAGACAAGAACCTACTTGTGTTTATTGCATATTTATGTCACAATATCTGTATACATAGGCCTGGAAAGCCAAATTTTTCTTTGGTTACATGGTTATAATTCTGTTGAAACTTCTTGAGGTCAGTGCTATTTTTCCAGTTCCCTGTTAGGATAGCAATCAAGTCTGGCCCAGAGCAACTTTTTTGCTGTTTTTGCTGAGAGGTAAGGAACTGTTTGCCATTTCCATGACATGCACCTTGGGCACAGCATATCATCTGTCTGAATGAAGGAAACGCAAACTTAGAAAATGAAATACTTTAGGTGCATCCTACGTAGAATATACTGAGGAGAACAAAGAAGATGAACTTACCTCTCTCTGACAGAAATCACTGGAATTCACCAATAAGTAAACAAATACAACTTTTTCAAGTCTCAAGGAAGGCTTAATCTACCAGGACTCAGGGGCAGAAGGGTGTATGGATTTTTGCACCAACCAAAGACAGGACTGTGGGGTTGCTTCATGCTTAGGTACACTCCCACAAAATCCACTGAGGGCAACAGAAAGATATCCATTAGGTGAAAAAGGAAATTCACCCATTCATTCTTTTGTAGCCATTTATCTCACTCCTGCCTCCTCAGTATGGCCACGGAGACAATGCTTTGAAGGAGCCATCACAACAGGTAATGGCTTCAGCAAAGGGTCTGTGCCACAAAACCAGGGCCTCTCACTCAGCTACCTCCAGCACCACATGTGGGCAGACACCATGGCTGGGGCTGGCCCTGGGAAAATGCTGGAGCAGAAGGGCCAGGCAGGATGCTGGACCAGAAGTGTGTGAAACACAGGCAAAGCTGACAGGCAGAAAGGCTGTGAGTCTGCTGGTGACACTGAGATGTCTCATTACAAGAGTCAGCTGGGTGCTTACCAGGAAGTCTTCTTCACAGAACACCTTTCCATTGACAAAATAAAAAGCTTTTCCTCTCAGCTTTCGACCTAAGGAAAAAATCACAGAGATAAGAAAAAGATCAGCAGAGAGCAAGGAGAAAATGTGATCAAAACCTGGCTGCTGAGAAGCAAACAACAATGAAGACATCTAAGGACAAGACACCACACAGCTGGAAAAGAGCACCTAACCCTAGCACAGGTCATCACAGACTCTGGCCCACCAAACCCTCTTCCACTGGTGGTTGCTAATGAATGCTGGTGGATCTGGACAAAAGTCCCGCCTTTGGGTAGGAGGTAGTAGCTTTGAAAGCCTGGACCACCTCCTGGCAGATCACCATGTGTAGTAATTGGGAAGAGTGAGGGAGGATGCACTGACTCATGCTGGAAAACACCCCAGGAAAGGAGCAAGGAGGAAAGAAGAAAGGGCATACAGAGAGTGACCCACACTTGACTTAATTCCTCAAAATGTCATGACCTTGCTGTTTTGCTATGAGCAGCAGCTGCCAGACAAGGCACTGCAATACCCAAGCACTCGCTCTGTCCCAACAGAGTGCAACACCAGAGCACTCAACAGGCTTCTCTGCTTACTACCAGCACATTTGTTACTGCAGCTGCCAACAAAATGCTTTAAAATTATTAAAAAAAAATTATAAAATCCAAATGTCATAATCAAGACAAGATGACAAAGTTTTTCCAATAAAGGACTCTACATATGGAGAAGATTTTTTTTACTGCAGCTTTTGTGTTTATGCCTCTCATTCACTGTCTGTTTTCAGTTCCATGTAATCATAATAATGTTTCCTCACACTGCCACCACTCCTAAATGCCCTGCCATCCCCCAAGAAAAAAGAGCTAGGTTTTGTTTGTTTGTAAAAAGCTGCTCCTACCTCTTTGCAGCCTGGTTTCCCTACTGAGCCCGGGGTTTGAAATGCCAGCCTGGCACTGGAATGGTTCTGCACTGCCCCAAGCGTGTGCCAGGGGACAGTGCCCAGGGCAGGGGGAGCAGCACTGCCTGGGCACAGCTGGAGCAGGGCCTGCTGCAGGCTGGTTTTGGACACCTACCAGGCACTGATGGATGGAAACTGGGTCTGAGACACTGGGGCCCAGAAGCCTCCCGCTTGACATGCTCAATGTGGCCAGTATCATTAAAAAAGAGATTGTCAGCTGCTGGGTGTATAAATGTGAACAACACGCGGGACTGGTCTGGGTGTCACCTTATGGTATGCACCTACCCGGCAGCCTTCAGCGAAGAACCACGCTGGCTGCTGCAAGGCTTTAGGGAAAGCAGCAAGACAAGTAAACCCACTTCAAGAAATAAGTGTCACAGTCTCCTGCATACGCCAGAGGGCACCCTCAGGCTGGGAAACAACTGCTGCTGTCCATTTCTTCCTCTGCTGCCCATTTCTTCCTCTGCCGCTCTCGGCTTCTCCCTGCCCACTTTTGGGATGGACTGCTCCCCGTGTCTCTTCGAGGTGAGGAACACTTTCTCATCATACAGTTGGGAAAGCAAGATGCAGGAAAAGCTCACTTCCCCAGGCTGCACTGGGAAGTGTCCCGGTGGAGCACCTTGCAAAACAGAGATGCTCCAGGGAAGCTCCAAAGTTTTGCCAGTGAACTGAGCCAGACCAGCATTTCATCAGAAGTCCTTAGTGCCCTGTTCAGGTCTCAGGCAGCAGGGCAGGTGGAGGACAGGGCAAAGTATTTTCTCAAGGAACAAGCCCCGGTTTTTCAAAGGATATTTCATCCTTTATGGTTAAACTGTGGGCATTGTTCAGCTCCATGTTTACTAGACCAGTGCAGGAGCCAAAAGTACATGGCCCTGTCACAGTCACTGCCCCCCATTCTCTTCTAATCCCTGCTAGGGACAACCACATAACCCGAAGGTCAGAGATGACCCAGGGCACCAGCCCATCCTTGCACCAATGCAGACATTGGATAGGACATGGAATAAAACCTGACAATCCTGACAGCATCCGACTTTGATTTTTCTCATCAGCCCTGATGTTGCCAAGGTTGCTGAAACCGAACAGGTCCCAGAGTTCAAAACAGAAAGTATCTGATCTGGGACATGTAATCTTTGTGGCTTATAGCCCAGGGTGTGTATTTGCATGAAAATCCCACCTGTGTGCCTGCCTGTCCACAGGTAAGCCTAGCATGCTCACCCGAAGCTTTAGAGTCACGGATTCTGACAAGGGACAGGAGAGGCATGGGAATACCTGAGATTTGCATCACCTTTGTTAAGAGCAGCCTTAAGCAAGTTAACAACAAGCCTAATGCAGGAAGAAGTACTCTTGAAAATCTCCCACTGATTGAAATGCAACACCATGGGGATTTGGCACTCCCAAAAATGAAAAACAAACAAAAACATTTAACTTTGGTTTTAAATTACGTGGTAGTGAGGGCTCCAGTTTAGTGCAACAGGCAGGTGCCCAAGTGACTTTCCACCTGCATGCAATGTGTCTCCTTAAAGACAAGCTGGCAGTGGTGAGGAAAAACATACACACGGGGCCATGTAATGAGAAACACGTCTTTGGACGAAGGCCTGGTGCATGAGCAGCAGACATTCCAACAGGAAGGATGGGGTTTGGATCACTGCCACAGTGTCATTCTTCCACGGTGACAAAAAAAGCATTTACCAGCCATTCTGCACCCAGTGTATTTTTAACATGGTGACATTAGCAGGTTAAGATTGATGGCAACAGACCTTCAGTGAAGGTGCCACAGCCAGCATGCTATGTCTGGGCTTCTGCTGTAAGCTCATTCAGCAGAGGGATAAACCCTTTATAAAGGATTTCTAATTTGGCTGTTGGCATTGTGTGAGTGCCCGAAGAAGAGCTGCTGACACCCAGAGCACTTTGAGGCAGGACAGGGATGATTTAATTACTTCTGTTAGGGAAGAGGTAAGCATTTTAACTATTTTTAGCTCTCCATGACTCTCCTTAGGCTCCTGGCAGAAACGTAAAAGGAAATTAGCAAAAACAATGAGTAACCAGGTGCTCCTGCAGCCACCGTGGGAGTGATTCATGCAAGCACAGCCCATTTCTTCCCTGCTGCTCTCAACTTCTTCCGGCACACTTCTGGGACAGACTTCTCCCAGTGCCTCTGAGATGAGGAAGCACTTTCTCATCATACAATTGGGAAGGCAAGATTCAGGAAAAGCTCACTTCCCAGGCTGTGCTGGGGACTGTCCCAGTGGAGCAGGGAAATACACATTCTTGCTGCAGCCGATAAAAGAAACAACACTGGGACTGCCCCACAGTGCAGAGCAGGGTGGCAGTGACTTCTGTCCCTGCACTGAGCTCCCTGCCATGGGATAGTGCCCTAAAGTAAACCAGTCCCTCACAAAAGTGATGGCTTCTGAATGTGCCTGCAGAAGCTGGCACAGGTTTCACTTGAGCATGGAGAAGCTGTTTTATTTTCATCAAAAGGAAGGATTGAGAAGTTTAAAGGCATATAAGGAATCACATATTGATATATGCCTACTTTCAATATGTATCATAATGAAATATCCTTTGACAACCCAGGAATATTTAACATGTAGCTTGCTGCTTTCAGGATCAATTTTTCTACTACATGTCTTATGCTGCTGGCTCCTGACTGTATTTCACTTTCACTTCACCCTGAATTTAGCTAATCTCACACCTGAAATGATTCAGACAATTCGAATTCTTTGGCATTTCAACCTTACTGTCTTCACTTGTTTTTACAATGTATCTTGTTCATCTCTCTGACAGGAAGTTTGAGCCCTGAGCTTTTATGTACTGCTCATCCCTCACACGTCTGTCTAATCTGTTTAGCTGTGGGACCTTCAGGATGACCTTGAGTTCATTTCAGCACCAATTTCAAAATATTTCAAGCTTAGTCACTAGTGCCTTTGTGCTAAAATAAACACACTTTGCTTAGCCGCTGATAATAGGCATACCATCAGGCTGCACTCCCAGGATGCCAATGCTTTTGTCCACTGTTTCCTCAAATGATGGCTCTCTCCTTTTGAAGACCATGCAGAGAGTTTAACCAGGGACTTGTAATGTCCCTGGCAAGGAGGATCCTGGGAGATGCATCATTTGCTTGCTGGGGATTTGGACTTAACTTTCTCTTTTGAAGTTGCTTTTCCATTATTTATTAAAAACAATGGAGTCACAAACCCATGTTCAAAGACAAGAAATAGCTTGTCAATGCATACAATGAAACAGGACCATGTCTGGATCCCAGCGCTCTATGGGGATGCACAATAAGGATTGCTGCATTGCTGGAAAGGCAGTGTGTGGGCTTCACTTATCAATTATCTAAGCACCATGGAACTCCCTGTGGTATCTGCGCAGCAGATGGGCAAAAATCACTGCTGACTGGCAGCTTCTCCTGGGTTCCTTCCACACTGACAGCCTTGGGCCTCTTCCATTAAAAAATCAGTGCTTTTTCAAGTATCATGATGGTAAAATAAATTTGGATATGTGATTACTGATGGCACACTGAATTCAGCCAGCACATGTGTTTTGGCAGCTCTCTGTGGACACTGCTGACAGGCAGTATGGTGTCCTACCATGTGCAGCAGACCAGGTTAGGCATCAGACAGCTTTGCCTAATTTCTGCCATCTGTCCCATTTCTCTTGGCCGCTGTTAAAGCTGGGTGCAGCACTGAGGCTGACACAGAAGCATCCATATCTCCAATCTGCTCCAGAACTGAGCGTGCAGGGAAGGGTCACTTCAATGCCTGTAAATCCTCCAAATCAGGTAAATAGCAGATATCCCAAGACCGACCAAAGTCTTGCTGAAACCATGGGCAGGAAGATAGGATATCTCTGAGAAGAAACTGTGCTACAACACAGTAACTCCATTACCACTTCAGATGTTCAGTCTCTCTCAACTACACTGGCTGTATGGCAAAATTGCAAAACATACCCTCTGTGCTCTCACCATAAATTTGAGGCAGTAAAAAAAAAAAAAAAAAACAAACAAACCCAAGCAAAAAAAACCTCAAAACTCTCAGAAAATGATCTGATGCCTGAAAGCCAAAAACAAGCTCTGGAGCATGTAAGAAAGGTCAGCAAGAAAGGTCAGTTGCCTCTAATGGCAACACAGCCAAAGGTGAGGGCAGAAATGGATCCCAGACAAAAACACTGCAAAACCACAGCACACCACACAACTGAGCAGCACCTCTCCTTTGCCATCAGGCAAACCACTGCAGGAAGATATTCAAGAGTTCTTTTTTCTTAGGGAAAGCCCCTAGAAGTGTCAAAATTCAGAGGTAAAATACAGTCACCCTGGGACAAGGCAGTGCTTTTGATCCAGATAGTCCCTGCTCAGTAACTGATTTTCATCCCAGTGCTCAGCCACTCTGCATCACTCTGAAGACTGCTGCCCTGTTCCCCAAAATGCACCAAAACCAGGTGGCTGTCAAGAGCTGGCCTCCACCCTGTCACCCAGTGACTCATCGAAACACACAGAGCCTCAGAGGAGGAAGGAGGGGGAGGCAATCTCTGTGACCTCAGTGAATTTAACTGTACGTGGAAAAGGCATGAGAGAGTAATTTTTAAATTTCTCTGGTTATGGAAAGGGCCTCAGTGCTTACTGAGACACTTCTCAGAAAGCTACTCACCGGTATCATTAAAATGTTGTAAGAAACTCACTAAAATCTTTACAGCACAAATTAATCCTATGCCTGTTCTTAACAGAAAACAGTACTTTGAAGATGACATTATAAAATAGAAAGACTAGAAGGACTGGAAATCTATTCCACTAAAGATTTCAACCTTTTTTTTTCCTCCTCACTTTGTCCTAATGATTTGAGACTTTCAGCCAGCACTAAAACACACGCAGTTGACTGAAACCACTATTACACTGATAAATCCCTGACTGCATCCATCCCCTTGTGGAGCTGAACATCTGCACCTTTCCATCAAGGATATCTACTGAGGACACCTGATACATGCCAAAGCCCCTTCAGCTCAGGCCTCATAGCACTACTGCACTGAAATCTGGCCAGGAGAAGAACAAGTACTGTCACCTTACTGTAAAAGCTGCCCTGGCTTTTCTCATCTATAGCAAGCACTTCCTGTGACAAACAACAGGATTTTTCACCAGTGAGCTGAGACTGAAGACAAAAAAGTCAGCAAGAACACAACAGCAATCTAGACTGATGCAGAAAAATGTACTGATGAATTGCCTGTCCCCTAAACTGTAAAGCCAAGCACACCTGAATCTTTTCTGACATGATTTTTGCTAAAAAATTATTTTGTTTACTATGCAGGCTCTGGCACGATAATTGTAGTGAAGGGAGGCTGAGGATGGATTACTGGCAATACTTTTCACTCTCCACTCTGAAGATCTGCACATTTCTCAAGCGAGCTGATTGGTGTGGTGGGTTTTTAGCCAATTATACACACTAACTTCTGCCTCCACTAGAGGAGATGGCAGTTTCTGCATCTGAAGATAACCATACACACACATGTGGCTGTGGGGAAATTCACTTGGCAAGGCTGGCTATTCTGCAGTCTGGGATAAGGCACATGGGCAGAAAAAGGTGACTTTCTGCTTGTAAAGTTTTTTAACGGCGCCAATAAAAGCCATGGCCTTCTTTTTCTAGGAGCTACATACCAATACAGGACATGTTTATTCAACATAATTAGCCCAAAGACACCAAGAGCTGCATTGCTCTAAGTAGCCATGCTTTATAATCACTGCAGCGAGACTAATTAACCCAAGCAGAAGGTTATGCTTGCAGAAAACACTGCTTTGATAGCTTAGCTACCTAATTTAGTAAATGACCCTTGATACCTCTAAACACAACTATGTTGTGAAATATTAAATATAAAATATATATTCCCAGAGGGTGGCAAGAGGCAGCCAGATTGTGTGATTTCAAAGTCTGTCACTGGAACAGCAGCCTGTTAATCCCTACACTGACATCAACATTAATCTGAGCTTGCAAAAATAGAAAAGAAAAATAAAGTAATGCAGTGATGTTTGCATGTCAAGGATTGAAATCTGTAATCTAGCAAACACGCAAGATTTCTAACTCTTTGCAGTAAGGAATCAAAATTTGGTTCTCACTTTGGCCCTCATGTTGTAGTTCAACATCCAACACTCCTTCAAATCACCTTGCAATCAGTTCTTTCTTCCTGACTTCCTTCCTCGCCTACTGATTTCCTTCCCAGCCATCTCCAACATTTCCCTTGCACTTTTTTAGCTTTCAGATTTCCTCCTGAGGACCAAGTGGCTCAAGTGCAAGACTCTTATGCTCTGAACTACACTGCTAGCTGAGCAAAAAGGTCTGTTTTCCAAGCAACCTGTGACACTTGGATATACACCTGGCTGAAACCAAGAGAAAACACTAAAACTAACAGAGCAGGTTAGAGTGATAAAGTCTAGTTAAAAGTATATCATTTATAAGGTCTCCTTACTACCTAAATGGTAAATATCAACATCTGGAGACACATGTATCTTTCTTGCATGTTCTGAGGAGGTATAAAGCAGTGATTTAATTTAAATGGTTAATGTGTCACAAACTATTTGATAGTTACAACTGTTTGTTCAACAACCTGCAAAAAAGCCCCCAAACCCAAGGCGGAAACAGAAGCCTTCAGATTGCAGGAAACAGCTCAACACATTTGGAGGCCTTTTTTTTTTTTATTAACCTACTTTCGTGGCCCTCCTGTAAAGCAAATATCATTTATTACTAATCCTGCAGAAAGAGCCTCAAGTTTTTTCCTCTCCTTCTCTGCAAAAGGCTGCCTTGTTTGTGTCTCTGCCCTGTAACAAACAAGAAGATAAACGAGACATTTATGCCAAAGTAATAATTCTAAATCTGTTGTTTTGACCTCTAAGCTAAATTTTCTGCATTACATGCCACTGGCTCAGATAAGACAGTACATTTTTTTCCTGCCAACAAAACCCTGCAGTGTATGCTTAGCCCTGTTCAACAAACTGCTTTATCATTTATCTCTGAACATATGTGTATTGGGAAGCAAAGGGTGAAGGAAATTTGGCACTATGAGGTATCACCCCCCCCCCCCCCCCCCCCCACATAACCCCTTGCTTCATAGACCTTCTTGATTTTCTGTGTTGGGGAAACCAATGCACATTTGGACACAAATCCAGCTAGGAGCAAAATTAGAAATCCTTGCTGAAATGAGAACAGCAGGACAGTGGTTATAAATATCTGGAGCACAATATGCTTTACCTTAATAGGTAATTTTGTATATTTTATTTATTGGAGTGGGGGATATTGGAGTGTTCCACCAGAGAAGAAATTTTAGGATTGAAATCAGGAGCAACCTTGACTTCTCAAAGTCAAGTTTGTACTGGATGGGGTCCAAGATGAACTCCACTTGACCTTAAAAGCACTACTTACTTTTCAACTATAAACCAGAGTTTCCACATAGGCTGCTCAGGATGTGCTTTGCAGCTAGAAAGACAACACCAAATACTCATTTTTCTGGTAGACAAAAATGGTCTCATCACAATTAACTGCAATGACACAGGTGACAGAAAGCCTGCAGAGGGGCATGTGTCCTCTCTGAATCAACAACAGTGTGTGCCCTTTATCCCCACAGCAACTGATGGTCTGTGGGGCTGGGAAATGACTTTGGGGCTGCAAAAGAGGGGATTTCCCTTGAGTAGGTTTCCTCCCTCAGTGCAGGACAGGACGTCCTGTACCCTCCCAGGCAGCATCACGCAGGCAGCTGCAGTGCAGAGGTTTGATGAATCAGAAAGCCCAGCCCAGGGCAGGCCACAAAGCCCCGGAGCAAGCGTCTGGTGCACAAGCCCCGCAGACCACAGGGGCAGTGCAAGAACCATGCCCTGCACTGAAGGGCTTCTGGCAAACCTTGCTGCTTTTAGATATCTGTGCACATGAGGGGAAACATCACTACTGTGGGGGCCTCTCTCTGGCACTACTCTTTTTGGAGTGCTGGGAATCCCATGCCTCCACACACCTTCCCCTCCATCCATCCATGCCATCCTGCCAGCTGCCACTGCCTTCAGTTTCCATTTTAGTATGGCCACTGCCACAATGGGAAAGGCTTTAGCTTTCATGACTACTCTCCTAAATATAACAAGCTGAATTAGGCTCTCACTTATATGCCCATGACTTGCATTCCCCTTTTTTATCTTGTTTTGAAATACAGTCTTTTCTACTGAGGGAAATATCATTATTGCTCCCACACCCCTTTCTTTTCCTCCCTCCCCATCATTTTCACTAGCCTTGTTTTTCCATTTTACTTTCAGTTTGAAACCCTTTGCCCCAGCACATCTACTCAGCACATTTCTCAGGTACAGCTTGGGTGAGATAGAAAATGGGCCTCACTTTGCTAAACTTGGCTTCTTTCCATCTTTCTAAGTCTCACCTGACATCCACACCTCTTCATCTTGCACTGGAAATGTTTGGAAAGGGTTGACTTTTAGAATAAGCAGTGAATAGCTATTCTCTCAACCCTCACCAACCCACCTCATTAGGAATGGGATTAAGCTAATTTTTAACCAAACACAGACAAACAAACAGACGTAACCACGGATACCTCTGCAACCACAACTACTTTTCTAGGGCTGGTATCCAAATAAAGATTGTAAAATTCATTTTAAAAGGAGGATCAAAAGTATTTCTTTCTAAAGCACCAGTTGCAGTTGGTAGTAATTTCAGAAATTTAAGACAGCTCAAACCTGCTGCTGGATTATTTTTAACAGGGGCTTTGGGTGCAAAGGCAGTTCAGAGACTGCCTGGCCCTAGAGGGCGAGAGGTAACTGAAGCAAAGCCCTGGCTGCAGCCAGGAATCGTCTCCATGGGAGAAGATTAATTAATTTCAAATTAATTTATAAGAAAGGACAGAACAGTGAGCGGCTGACTGCTAAGCCTCTAGGAAACTGCTGCTATATGCAAAAACCACTTTTTCATTTCAGTTTTCCTATTTTTGATTAGATAATGGTGAAATGCTCTACTAAAAACATAGGTGAGGCAGGGCAGCTGGTGTAGGACAGCTGGGAAATGGGCATAGTTCAAGGCTCAGCTATTATTAAAAAGCATACACATCTTTCTATATTTATTCCAACTTTACAGCTCCAAATAAAACACATGCAATCCTGATGAGTTTATAACTCTAAATACAACTCAGGAGGAAAAACCCTCAGTCCCATCTGGGAAAACCAAGCTTATACATACAAAAGCAGCAGAAGATTATTATTTTTTCTGCCACCACATATACAGCTACACTTCTAAAAATACACTACTAGTGCTGGAGTTAAACATAACAAAACAGAAAAACCACTGTCTTACAAACACAGCCATGGTTTAAAATTAAGTGGCCAGTTCTTCACTCCAGCTTCATCACAGACCTCCTCAAAAAGCTGCTTAGGAGGATCCATACATTGCTGCACGCCCCAGCAAGCTCCACATGTGGGTCTGACAAATGACCCACAGAGAGCTCAGCAGGGCCAGCTGAACTATTTACTCTGCTTCTTGGGTAGACTTCACAGGGCTCTTCATTGCTGCTCCCAGCCAGATACCTCTGCACAGTAACCAGTTCCCAGGGCATGACTGCACTTCTCTGGAGAAAGAGTGAGCAAGATGTGTAACCTGGGTCGTTCCTGCACTTCCATGCTTTGACTGAAGGTATTTCAGAGGTACAAAATGATTTTAGCAAGAAAAAGATAATGCATGCAGCGAAAACACTGTCCCTGGATTTACCTTGCAGCAGCTCCATCTGAAAAGTAAAGCCTGCTGAGACAAAAAACATGCCAGCTAAGGCATATTCACTGCCGCTTTGAAAAAATACTCTTGTAAGAAAATGTGGCTATAACTGAGAGGCAGAGGAATGAAAACAACCATCCCTCATACCAGAAGGCAGAGGCCTGGCACAATCCAAAATATCTTTTCTACATGCCTTGCAACAATCCATTCAAAAACAAACAGCAAGCACCACCACTACCAAGTCATACAGCTGCAGCAGACTCCAGCTCGGAGATAGTTTAATAACCCTTTTCTTCCCCCATTACACCAGAAGAAATGTTAAGCCCAAAGTGTTTGCTGCAGGGCATGGCACCAGCATCACACCAGGCCAGGCATACTCACTGCAGGCTCCACAGGTGAAGCAGCTGTCATGGTAGAGGTTGCCCATGGCCTGGCAAGCCTGGTTTGCTCCGTACACGCCCTTGTTGCACTTCACGCAGGTACCTGGGAGAGAGAAGAGAGGTCACAAGTGGGATCTGACAGGGTGGCTGGGGACGCTGGTTGGCTGACAACACACGTAGCTCGTCATGGTGGCTGAACAGCTTAGCACCATGTGGTTCACTGAAGCCACAAGATATAGGTCACCGTCACTTGCCCTGAGAGATGCTGTTAACAGTGGTCGTAATAGTCATCAAACCTCCACAGTGAAAGACTTTGGCAAAAAATAAACTGCACGAGTCCTGTGTAGGTGCAGTGACATCTCCTTCCTTCCTTCCCTCATCCTTCCCAACAACCTTTATATACATCTAAACCTGCTTAAAGACCCTCACAAGAGCAGTGAGTATCAGTAAGTGGTGCTCAGAGCTCTTCACAGACCAATAGTTTCTGCCACTTATTGTATAAGATAAGTTTGTTGGTTGCAACTGATGTGAGGAAAACACAGCTTTTCACTTAGCTCCTTTAAATCACCCATTTCAGACCCCAGTTGTGCCTACTGAAGACCCTAATGATTTCCCAACAAAACAGAGCGAGACTACCTGACATCTACCTCTCTTAACAAGCAAATGGTACATCAAGCCAGTTTACTTACTTCAGGCATTACCCTGTGATTGTGACAGGCTGTTTTGAAAGCAGCATCATCCTTTAACTACCTCCAGCTGAGAAACTTGAATCTCTGTTCAAACAAATAGATGAACAAGGGGCAGTGTGAAGGAAAAACAAATTATGTGTTTCTGTCTCTGGTCTGCAGTGACTCTGATGTGACTTCACCTCCACGTCTCTCCTTGCACCACTACCCAGCCCTATTAATCCCGGCTCTTAAAATCCCTGGTCAAGAGACTGTGAGTCACACCTCACTCCCTACTGGCCCAGGAGTAGGAACTGCATCATTATATGGAGATCTGTAGTTATTCTAGGAGTGGTAAACAAAATTTCACTTATTTTGGGGCACTGCAAGCTCTAGAATAATTGAAAAAGTCTGGAGAAAGTTAGGAAGAAGTCCATTGTGCTTACAACAGTTCTGAAAAGTAACTCTGGCAGCAGCAGGCTTGGCACTGCCAGGATAACAATTTCTTCCTGCTGCCAATAGCCACGGCCGTCAATTTCCACACTACAGGGATAAAACCACTCGGGAGTCCTTTGCCGTAGCGCACACACAGCTGCTGAAAAGCAGACACTTGAGTTTCCCAGGTTTTTGCAGAGCAGACCTGGCCCTCTGCGCTGCAGCTGCCTGTGTGCATTCAACCCGCACGCTGAAAGCTTGTCCTAGCCTTGCGCCAAGCCCCACTGCACTCAGAGCCAGAGTCCACACTGACACAAACCTGGAGAGAAGGCTGCAAGGAATAATTAGTTACTTTGTTTTGTTCAAATCCTACACCAACTCGCTCAATGCTCACTCACTTGGCAGTGGGCCCACCCCAGCTCTCAGGCTGGCACCAAGCGAGCAAAACTTTCTGCTTCTTTTTGAACTAAGCAGGTTTATCTCACTTATTGAAAGAAATATTTTAAGAAAGATAAATTATACAGGCATTAGAAAAAGGATTTTAAGAAAAAGAAGGTCAAGGCAAAGATAAGAAAAAAATTGGCTTTTCAAATGGATGTGCTCTCCCAGGAATGCGCACATTCAGCGGCAGCCTGAATTTCTGTGCAATGATCTGACACAAGAGCTAACGACTCAAAATTCCCTCTTGAGTACAGCAATGCCGAGCAGAAAGTTTCGAGAGCCGAAACCTGCCAATTTTCCATGACACCCACCAGGCTTTCCACAGAGCCAACGTATTTATTGCACTGCAAGTGCTGCATTTTCCCCTTCTCTGTGCCAATGAATGGCTGCTCCAGAAAATTTCACCAGCATGCTCTGATTTCCTCTTTTCCACAAAGCAGCCGGGTGACACAGACTGTGGATGAGCAGCAAGAAGAAGCAGGAGGCAGAAGGCACAGCAGCTGAATGCAGGCACAGCACCCAGTAAAGATGCTGGCAGGCAGAAGCCACTATTAAGTAGGCTAAGGCAAACTGCGTGGAGGGCAGAAATTGCCACTGCCACCTCCTGTCTAGCTCATTACACTTCAGAGCACAGGCACTGCCCCTTCTGGGTTCCCAACAGGACATCCTGCAGGAGCTGTCGAGGCTCTCACATCTGTACCAAAACCTTCCTCCACCTCCCACCCCTCAACCTCCCCAACCACCCTTCCACCTTCCTTTCAGTCCATGCTCCATTTCACCCCCTGATTAACCCTTTCACCCGCTTCTTTCAATATTTAGGCCCCCAAAACATGGCAAATTAAAGTCACAGAATGAAAGGGCTTTTAAAATAAATTGACAAAGTTTTCTGCAGAAATTGTAATGTGCTAAATTACTCAACTATGTAATAACCAGACATGCTATAAATATTTATACATATCCTGTGCCAAGGTTCACAATTGAAAAATGGCATTATGGCACATCTGAATCTTGTTTATGTTCTTACATGTATCTACTAAATCTTACTTGAAAGCCTGTTAAATCTCAGTAGCAAGTGAAATTATTCTCTAAATAAGTCTTTGCTCTTTACAGATATAATACTCTGAAGTATTTTAACCAACATACTGGAACCTTGTCTCTGACACTCAGCACACCTGGCCTGAAAAAGGGGGGCGGGGAAGGAAGTGATTTTTATTGATTTTTCCTTTCCACTTTTCTTTTTTTCCCATTCACCCCTTGCTGTCACAATGATCCTGATCTTTTGGCTTAGGCCAAGCACGGAAGAAGCAAGGAAGAAGCAAGGAAAAACCTGTTGCTGACAGCAGCCAATTGCTGAGCTTGGCAGCACATGTGCAAAGCCAGCACAACCAGGGCCACCTCCTACCCCATCCCGGAGCAAAACGGGCTCTGCGCCCTGCTCCACGCCGGCTCCGACAGCTATTTCCCGAAACAGTGCTGACTGTGCTTTCTGCTGGTGTTAAAATGTCAGCAGCATCACTCCAGCCCCACATGCCACTGACACTAGTCAGCAGTTCTGGGTAATTTTCTTGGCATGGAGTGGCTTTTAGCAAAAACTTCTCAGCGTGCAGCAGAGGGATCCTGAGTAGCCACAGTTCAGCAAGATCCCTGACTCCTGCGCTTGGTAACTCAGCAGCTCGTAACAAGTGTTTATGCAAGCACCAATCCCAGCAGGCATCCTCTCTGAAATGACACTTTTTAACCTTAAACAACGTTATTGAGAAGAAATGACAGGTTTCTCTTTTTTACCACCAGGATGACAAACCCAAACCACCACACACGCACAGCACCACTTAACTCATGCCCGAGCACACAGGCAGAATGGTAGCCAGATTTGGGAAGGGAAAGGGATGGAAATTGCTGATTTGGGTTCAATTTCTGCCGGCAGGGCAGCAACCCCCGGACAACAAAGAAATCTCTGTTCCCTTTTGCATCATGCAGCAAGCAACTGCCTGCGCTGCAGCTGAGAGTCTGAACAAAGGGACCTTTGGAACAGAGCTGGGACCGAAAACATGCCCTGTAAGCCACCTCCCAGCACTTGCCACACTCCATCTCAGCACTGCAGACCTGGAGGGCTGTCACCAGGAACAGCCTCAGCTCACGTGATCCAACAGGTTGGAGGCAGACCTCAAGGGCTGTGAGAAATGAAAGTGAACCCACTGCTCAGTCTGAAATGTCAGTCCCATGCTCAAAATTCAACAAGTGCACTTCCATTTACCACCGGACTCAAAGCCCCTGGAGACATTTTTTCCTCCAAGCCTTGCTATTTCACACTCACCAGAAGGAGTTTAGTTAGTCACTGTATCCCACTCACTAAAAATTCATCACAGGCCATGCTGAGCAGCAGCATTTTCTGAGACTAGGACTTTCCACATTTCAGACATCAATCCACAGGCCAAGACCACAGTTCTTCCAACAGCACCTCTCTTCTTTTCAGCAGCACCTCCCTTCTCAGCAACACACAGCACAGCCAAGCTTTCCTACATGCGCTCCTGGTTGGGTTTACTAATAGTGTCAGTTCATTCTGAATGGCCAAATGTGACAGTGCTTCAGTGGTGAGATTTCTTTGCCATGCCAATTTGGTCCCAGGTAAGAGGAATGCAGGGGCTGATTCTGGTGGTGTGGGTCTGCTTATCTGGCTAATCCAGAAACAGCAAGTCTGTCCTACTTGTCTTACTCCTTCCACATACTCTGTGCAAGCCACATTTCCACAATCAGATTGACTCTTTTCCATCAGATGTAACTGGGTTTTCCCCCCTCCTTACAGGAGGCTGGATTTATGCTGAAGAACCCCCAGCTGAACTTAGAAGAACACCCCCCAGAGTCTCTGCACCTCTGGTGTCATCATTCCCATCTGTCCACACATGCACACACATGCATGTGCTAATCCAGAAGTAGACCCTGATGCCTCTTGGCAGAAGCTGTACCTTTACAATGGTCCCCCCCATCAGAATTCTGCTTGACACTTACTCTGACAGGGAGGACCCTGTGCAGGTACAGCTGCTGTGTCTCCATCCACCTATTTATCCCAGGAGAACCAAGCCCTCCACTTGCACACACGTGTTTCAAAGACTATCTGCTGAGAAAAGCCTTCACCCTGTCACACATGATGGGATGCTCAGTTCTCCTGGTTTTACTTTAGAATGTCTCTGGAACTTGAACCCACCCACCTTCCCATGGCTCACCTTAATTCCTGCATCAAACTCTAAATTACACACATTGCATGCCCTGCTATACTGCTTATCCACTACTGAGCAGTAACTCTTGCTGGAGAGGTGATTTCAAGGAGATCTGGAGGCCTGGGTGAGATCAAGTGTCTGGAAAACCTGGCAGATTGGTTCCATTCATCACAGTGTGACTGGGTTGTCTGTACAAAGATGGGACAGGTACTCCTCCCTGCCCAACGAACCACAGAGCTGGTAAACACAACTTTTCTGTTCCCTTTTTCATGCCATGTTCTTGACCCCTGACCTTGTTGCAGACCTTTGTGTACATACTGCCAGTGAAGGACAAAAATGCCATCAAACTCACGTCAGTGACATTTTAAGTACCTTCTAGTGACGCCAGAGATTATGATAACTCCTGTGCCACATGAATGAGGCTCCTTATTTCTTTCAGTCCCACTCCTACTGTAGCCTGGCTGAAAGACTGATTGCTCCTCTGCCTCAACTCCTTGCTTTTTCTTTCCTTTTGGTAGATTTTTCCTTAGCTTGCAAGTCCAGCTGAGCTCCCAAGAGGAAGGGAGGAGAAGCACATACTGCTGTAATCTTGAAGAGCCATATTCCAGGCCAATACTTACTTGCTTGGTTTCTTGCAGTGAGATAAGCTTTGCAATCTGGACACACCCACTACTCCAAGTGCCATGCTCCTTGTTCCACCAGGACCTGTCTCTCCCTGCCTCCCCCTCCTCTCTGCTGCAGGCAGGTGTCTCCTTTCAGCTTTGGTACTCTCCCATGTGACAGTAGTAAAGGATGCCTCTGCTCATTCCCAGTGGAAATGGTATTGTCGTCATCACCCACAGACAAAACAAACTCAGAGGAACTTTCATTTTAATCAGAAATCTCCACTTGTCAGCCCCAAGATTACCTTTGCTGCACAAAGTGTCCTGGTGCCCCACCATCAGCAGGGTTCAGTAAAGTCCCTGGATGTGTACAGCCCCAAAGTTAAACGAATTGTGGTTTCAGCAGTGGTGAAACACTAACTTCACTGTGCACTACGCTTCCAAAGAGCACTGCTGCCCTTTGAGCTGCTCACACCCATTCAAAGGTGCTGGGCTTCCAGGTCGCCACAGGGCTCAGGGATCCAGCTACTGCTCTGCTTCTACCAAGGGGAAAAAAATCTGCAGACTTTGCTATGATATATTCTCTGCCTGACTGCTGGGAAGCATCCCAGCTTTTCACTGCAAAACAAGATGCCCAGGGCCCTCCTAAAACACCCGCAGCTTATCAGCTCTGCTGTAAATAACAAGGAAGCCAGAATACAACAGCTAACAAATATTTATAACACGAAAACCATTCATGAAAATGGTTTTACAAAAAGTTTTTGCTAAGGGTGTAGATAATCCTCATCAGGTGGAGATTTTCATCTAGCTGTATGAAAAAAGCACTGGTAAAAACATGATGCTACATGTTTCACCTCTAGAAGCACCCATCTGTGCCTGCAGACCAAGGCACTGCATGCTAAAACAAGTAGTCAAAACTCCCTGCAGACCCCAGCACACCTCAGCCAGGCCCCTCCTCTACCAAGTCACTCCCAGGCAGTTCAGGCAGATGCTCTGTTTGGTTGTGCATCTGTCTCACCTGAAAACTCATCAGGCACCTTCAGTCTTTGGGATGGTGTCACTTCACCTAACCCTAAACATTTGGGTGGTGCTAGCAAAGGGTTTGCAACTCCCTCGGTCACTCGTATTTAATCTTCTGTCACCAAGAGGAGATGAAGGCTGATGCATACAAAGGAATGCCATGAGAAATCAGTGGGATTTGGGCACCTCACTCCTGAATGTTCCCTGGAAATAACACATGAAAACCTAAATACATCCTAAGCTGGCTTCCAGCTACACCTCCCAGGGACGCAGGGCCCCTTCTCTGCTGCATGGGAACCAGCCTCTCTAGGGAGCAACTTCCGCTTTTCCTTCCCCAAGCCAAAGACCTGGGTGATACCTGAGACTGCCTATGTCCTTGACAGCCCATATAAATCAAATCAGCACTTCAAAAGCCCTCTTGGAGAACCGAAATTCCTCCAGAGACATGCAGCTCACACATAGGTCACTACTTACAAAAACAAACAAACAAACAAAAAAACACCCCCAAAAAACAAAAGGAAAAAAACCCAGAGAGAATTCTTGGCTTTGTATGTTTCTTTCCTTTTACTTGCTGTACCTACTCTGAGCAGACAAAAGCATTTTGCACAGCAAGTCAGTGCTGACAGATAACCAGACTGCTGCTCCTCAGCAGAGCATCCTACCTGTATTTTGCCTAGTCCCTGGCTTATCCTTCCCAGGCTTTCACTTACAAGCACACATTTTCACATAGTGAAGGAGAAAGCTCCTGTACTGTGGTCAGAATTAATTGTTCTTTATAAACATCTGGTCCTGACTGAGACAGACTGAATGACAGTATGTTAACCTGACAGACAGACCCATCTTTGAAAACATCCCCCTGTTACAAAAGCAGCACACAAAATTAGGAGAACTGAAAATATTTTTATAAAATACTTTAGTCATTTGTACTTTAGTCCTGGTTTCATTTCCTGGCTCTGATGAACTTCAAAGCTGCTGCAACAGACTTCCCTTCACTGGGGAAAAAGTCTACAACAAAACAAATTATTGATCCTTTTTATCACTATTGCATAAAAATGTTTCTTTTATATCCTAAAGTTTGGTAGCTTGAGAGTAGGGCATAGCAAAATATAATTGAGAAGGCCAGCTGTGCCCTTTATTCCTTCAAAGGAAGTAAGGTAACTGCAAAAAGTGAAAATAAAAGTGAGAAAGAGAGGGGGAGGAGAAGGCTCAGAATTAAAATACCTCGATTCTTGCTCCTTCCTGTTCCTTGGTCCTCAGCAGAGCAGATCTGCTGAACCTTTGCCTGCCGAGCTGAGGCTCCACAATACTTTACTTTTCCCTCTGCCAACACTGCATAATTTCTTTTTTTTTCCTCTCACTGTCCTCCTTCCCAAATTTCTGAGACATCACATCCTGGTGCAAAATCTCCTGGCAGGAGGATGTCAAAAAACCTTACTGGGGATCAGGCAGCCTCTGTGTCTCCTCCCTCCCTGGAGCTCACTCAGCCACCTGATCAGCCCGGCTCTCCATGCTGCCAAAAATACTCCTGCTTCACTATAAATCTCCCACAGGACAAAATCCTCCTCCTGCCTCACATCCTTATTTTGTGACAAAAATGTAGAAGTAATCTAACCACCAGCTGGGTTCCTCTGCCTCCTGAGCCCATCCCCAGGCACGTTTTGGATGAGGTTTGATCCAGCCAGTTTACATGCACCGCAAGGGGAAGGCACAGCAGGGTCTGCTGGAGGGACCCCTGACACCTCTCCAGTGGAGCTGAATGTCACCTCCAGAAAACATTCCCATTTTCGAGCACCACATCCCACGAGCCTGCTGTCCCAATGCCACCCCCGTTACCAGCTCCTGGTCAGGGCATTCAGGCCCCCAAGGAGGCTCCTGGTGCTCATTCAAACCGCGTGCTTCCTGCACAGGACGGAAAGTGCCAAAACTTGTTTCCAGGCCAAAACACTGAGAGTCGAGCAGCTCAACGCATCACTTTTCTGCGACAGGATAAAAAGTGCCCCTGCCTTGCCACAGGCCTTAATCCAATCTTGGATACCAAGACAAACAACCCCGGCACAGCCCCCTGCGGGCAAGTCCCCCCGCCTGCTGCCAAGAAACACATTTTGTTATGCAATCTGCAGCTGAGCGCTCGGTGGTCCTCAAGCTACATCCCCAAAGCTTGGTGTGAAGCTCTTGTGTGGCTCAGACCACCACTGAGCCACCCACCGACCCCACCAGACAGGACCCTGTGCAACAGCACCTGTGCAGGCTGAGATGCAAACCCCTCCTCAGCACCAGGCTGAAGAGCTTAATCTGTCCCTGTTCTGCTGCGACTGTGGGTCTAAAATCATGAGGAAAATTCATACACCTGGCCTGATCCCACAGTTTCTTAAGTTAGCCGTGGAGTTTCCAGCCTTCCCAGCAACTCTGGGTTTCCCTCCCCCAAAAGCTGAGCTATCTTATCTGCTGTTAAATTGTGAAGTGGCACAGCAGGGAAAGGAAACACGCAATTTGCCCCTGACCTCCTGTCATCCTGGGGTAGCAAATCAATTTAATCCAGAAGGATATTTAATATTCTCATTGGGAGATCCTTGCATGTAAGTGGCCCCTTTTCACTGCCAAGTGCCAGTGAAAACCTCTGGTGATGGTCTGGACCTCCTCACAGACCCAAGGTTTAAGCAAGAACATGCCTACTGCCTGTTCTTCTGCCATCTTCAGGATGCACCAGTCCTTTCACTGCTGATGGCAACCAGCACCTGGAGGCAGAGGGAAATCCTGGCAACCTTGGGAAACCACCGCCCTCCCCATCCCCAAGCTACTTCTGTCTTCCCTGAGCTCCGTGCCCTTCTCCATGACGGCAGCCTAAGCAGGCACGACTCCTCCGCAGGCTGGATGGCTGCCTTCCCACCCATACGTGGTCTGGACACATCCTTGTAAGACACAGAGAACCAGGAGTATTGTCAAGAAAAGTTAAGTGCCTCCCTGCTGGCAATGAAGGGCACTTCAAAATATGCTGTTCCAGCTTCTTCTCAGCTCTGCTCCCCCCACCAAAGCTGCTGAACTACCTTTGCTTTAAAATTAGAGAGGTAAGATTAAAGAAAAAGGTGTCACAGGAGAAAGAGCTTCTAATCCCTGCGATAAATAAAGGTTAAATTAAAAAACCCTGCTCTGGGCAACTGACGGAGCACAACCACGCATATGTACAGGCAAATGCGATCCTTCAGGTCTGAACCCTGCCACGACACTTTGCAAAGAGCCCTCAGGCTGTGAGGGCTGTGTCCTTACCAAAGTAATCGGCCTTTGGCCGAGCATCCATCTCCTGCTCCAGGCGCTGGGTCAGTGCCTCCAGCTTCAGCTCGGCCGCCGATGGCCCCTGCTCTGGCTGCGGAAGGAGGGTCTGGCAGGGCAGCTTCACCTTTGCTGTGCTGGAGCCATCCAGGTGCCCAGAGTCTGAGCGTGGCCCGCTCACGCCCTCCGGGAAAAGCATTTGCGGCGCACTGGGAGCCAGCATCCCTCGCGAGGCCAGGCGTGAGGAGCCCGCCTCAGGGTTGCCGCTGCTGCTGGCGGGCCTGTGGTTCTGACCGTGGGCCACGAAGTGACCGGCTGGGCTGGGGTAGGCTGCGGCGTGCTGGTATTCCACGCTGGGAGCAGCGGGTGCGGAGCCTGGCGGGAAGGACAGCGAGACACCCTGGTACCACGGCTGGCTGCCATCTCCTCCGGCTTTGGGACCGCAGGGCTCAGCGGAGCCTGAAAACCCTCGAGTGGGCTGCGCTGAGGGTGCCGAGGACCTCTGCTGTGGCGGGGGCTCCTCTGGCCCCACTGAAGGTGCCGGGGGGGTGCCGGCGTTTGAGAAGGAGGAGGACCTCTGTCCGGCTGGCATCGGGTCACGGCCTCCGACACCTCGCCTGCCCTCGCCACCGTTCTCCTGCCCGCCGCGGCAGGGCTGGGGGTCGCAGGGGCTCCCAGCCTGTTGTTCCCCGCGCCCCGCACCAGGCTGCGAGCCCCCCGCTCGGGGGATCCTGTCGGGCTCCTCTTCCCAGCCCCGGCGCCCGGCCTGGCTCCCTGGGGCCTCGGCACGTGCGCCGCTCCCTCCGAAGCCCCGCTCCGCTCCCTCGCAGGGCCTCGCTCGCGGCCCCTCGGCGGCGGGGGGCGGCTTCGAACCCCGCGTCACCGGCGGGCTGCTACGGGGGGGATGGAAGGCGGCGGCCCCTCCGTTCATCGCGGCCATCAGCATCTCCTCCTGCTGCTGCTGCTGCTGCTGCTGGAGGTGGATCTTGGCCATCTTGGTGGCGAACACCCTCCTGGTCTCCTCGAACTCGGGGTTGTTGCCGGCAGCTTTGTCCACCCGAAAGAGACCGTCCTTGGAGGCCTCGTACATGTTGAGGTCCTCGATGAACTTGCTAGCTTCCAGACCCAGATCGTCGTACTTGTCCATCCTGCTCGGCTTAGCGGGAAGACCCCCGCCTTCTTCTTCTTCCTCTTCTTTTTCTTCTTCCTCCTCCGCCTGCGCTCCTCTTTCCCGCCGGGATCAAGGCAACGCCGGCAGCGGCAGCCGCTCCGTCCCGCCGCGCTCCCGCCGCGCCCGTCCCCGCCGGGGGCGTGGCTGTGGGCGATGAAAGGGGCGTGGCAACGGAGACCACACCCAGCCCGCACCTTGACCTCGCCCCCTCAGACACGCCCACCCCCCCGTCCCCCGCGCGCTGCTCGTCCCCGGCCCGTGGCGGGCGCGCGCGCGGCCCGTCGGAAAAGGTCGCGTGCAGTTCCGAAGCCGCCCCGCGGTGCCCGGTCAGGCTCGGGAAGCGCTGGGGCCGGGCAGCAGAGCTGGGAAGGGGCGGGCGCACAGGGGTTAAGGTCACCCGGGTGATGCAAGGAAGGTGTTTTTGCCCCGTCTCCCCGCTGGATAATATTCCTCTTTTTCACCCTGCAGCCCGGAAACCTTCCTGAAGAAGTTTTGTGAAAAGTCACAGACGCCCGCCAGGGAAAAACAAAAGAAAAACAAAACCAAAAACAAAACAGCTCTGCTCCCCCGTGAAAAACTGCGAGGAAAATCTCATTCCATAACTACTGGAGCAATTAGTCTGTATAGTAGGAAATTGTATTAATTTTCTTGGTATAGATAGACGTTCTATGCTGGATAGTCACTTAAGTAAGCATGACTAAAGAACCTTGGATCATTGTAGGAAGATGGCCCCCAGCCTGAAGAATAAAGGATACCCTCGGATGCCCAAGATAACATCAGCATCCCAGCCTTCCTTCGGGACACCTTTGGGAACCCCCCACCCCAATAACCAGCATCATACACATAACTGCAGCAAGACCAACTCCAGAGACATTTAGATCAGGAAAGAAACAGATGGATCATGACATCATAAAATTACTGTTGCTTTGGAATTCGGTGGCATATGTGTGATACATAGGGATTGGGTGAATCATGTTGTTCCCAAGTGCTTGAAATGTATAGGAACTGTGTGTAAAACTGCATTTTGGGTACCCCAATATGGCCAGGACATTTCATGCCCATGATTAGACTTACCCATGTGAATCTACACTTTACATCCCAGCCTTCTTCCCCTGTCAGACGGGGCCAGTTGCAAAATTTCCATGGCAAGACACAGCTGGGTGTGCCCAGAGGTTGGGGGGCTGCAGCAGGAACTCTGCTGTGCTCGTGGAAGAGGCTGGCTGGTAGGGAGCTGTGGTACCTCTAAATAAACTTCCTGCTGCAGCTGATCCTACGGGCCCAGGCACATGTCCTGCATTCCCATAACTTGTTATTGTAATTCTCCCCCAGGCTCCAGGAGGGAGGGCCAAATGTTAAGGAATGTGGAAATTCACTGCCTTTAATAATGGTGAATTGGGCTGTGACCAAAACATGTCAGAAATAAAAAAAATCCGCTCCCCTCTCTGACCCATTCCCTTACAAAAACACTCCTGAGCAACTGAGGCCAGACCTAAAATATTCTGCCTCTTCCTGTGAGATTTGGCCCAATGTGCTTAAAAATGATGGCACTGTGAGCCCCTGGAAAAGGTGCCTTGTCTTCTTTCAGGGCAACTTTGGAACTGCTGTGGTGTCTGCAAAGAGGCTCTGAGCAGGACTAGGGGCTGGAGGTTCATCCCTGCAGCCTCAGACTGGAGCTTGAGCTGATAAACTGATGAGGTTTGGACTCAGAAGTTAGCCCAGCCATAGCACAGCTTTAGATAAGGAGGTTTATGGTTTCTAGGGAAGACAGGTGGATGGGAATCCCAGCACAGGGTGAAGCACAGCAGGACTGGAGCTCCCCCAGTCCTCAGGACCTGGAGAAGGGGGACCCCATCACATAATGCTACTAACCATGGCCTGCCACTTTTAAAAGAGATTGATAATGCTGGAGCTTTTCACAGTATCAGGGAAACATCCCAACTATCAAGCAATCCCATCTATCAAACCTTTCCAAGCTCTCCTCTGCTGTGGGGATGAAGGAAGGAGCAGTATCACAGCTCCCTCAGGCTGATCCCTGCAAGCCCCGTTTCACTTTGGGAGAAGCTGGGTGCCTGGGGGCTAAACCCTGCTTTGCACAAGCCCCACCACTTCAGGAGGAGGGTTTAGCCTCCATCTGGATGTCCATTGTGCAAAGACAACAACTCCCTTCCTGTGCCAAGGCTCTTTTGGCTGGAGTGGAAAGGGTTTGCCTCCCATTTTTGTGGCTGGGAAAGGCCACAGTGACCCCCATCAGCTGCTTTGTGCCAGGCAGGTGTAGGCTCAGGCCACCACTTACCAAGAGTGAGAATGATTACCACCTCTTTTGTGGGCCTTGACCAAAACTGTCAAGTTTAAGGTAAAGCTCAGCTGGAGCAATGAAAGCCAAAACAGTTTCAGTGTCTAAAGAGCATCCTCAGAAAGGGCTCCTAGAAGCCTGTTTTTGGCAACATCCTAGGCTGACGAGGAGAACCACAGCAAGTGACTGAGGCATGGGATGCCTCCTCCTCATCGCTGGCTTCAGGAAGCTTTTGGAGATGGGCTTAGCTGAGATGCTTAGCTTTCAGCTGTTATCTAAAATGGGCAAGCTTCAATGTTAAAACAATAAGTAACAACAAAGTGGGTACTGAACCACATCTTGAGTTCATATTTGTATGGAGAATGACAGAAAGGAAACAGAGCATCAGGTAGATAAGGATGGGAGCGTGAGCCCCAGCACTGCTTTACTCGCTGGAGGAATATGCAACGTGGACAAAGAGCAGTTGGAAAGGAAATTACACATCGTGTACCTTCTTTGCCTCCCCAAAGGATGTAAAGTTAATCAGGGGAAGCCATGCTCCTATCCAGCACATCAGAGACTCAGACTTCTGTCTATTTGAGTTGTTGTTTTTTTTTTTTCAACACACTGAGATCTTCCATCCCTCTAAAAAACAAACCATTTGGTGAAGCAGAAGGATTTGGGAATAGATGTCTCTATTTTCAGCTTTCAACACACAAACCAAGGAAGAATCTAACTTCCATCAGATCATGGGGTTTTTTTCTTTCTTTCTTTTTTAGGCTCATGCATACATTTTCTGCTGTTACTTTTTATCTAACATCTGTAAGTCCTTTTACAGTCTGACCTGCAGGAGCTCACCACTTTGCGGAGGGAGGAGGAGGGGGGAAGCAGTCTTCTTGCCAAATGGCTGCTCTGGATGCTGCTGACCTTCACCAGCTATGTAAAGTACATTTCCTTCCTATGCCAAAGGATCAAATCAGCTGTCTGCAGAACAATGCTTACGCGGACGACGTGGAAAAGGCTGCTGAAACCCTTTGGATAGGGAACCCCTCGCACTGGGCTTGGCCTCCTTCCAGGCTCTGCATGCATGAGCAGACACTTTGATGGCAAGCGCCTTCGAGGAGGGATCACAGCCAAGCGATTCAAAGGCATTTTGGAGTTGAATTTGCAACGCTTTCAGTGAATGTTAGGCAGCAAAATACCTTTGAAGTTTCCTGCTCGGATTTATTCTTTCTGTGAGATTTGAGCGAGGGGTATTCCCAAGTGAACAGATGATTAACTTGAACTTTCTCCTAGACTGGAGATGTAATACTACACTGACTTGCAGACCCTTCTGCTGTGATTAGATATGGTCCCACATGTTTATAGTTCCTGTGACTTTTACAGTCCACGATTGCTGTTGTAGCACAGAACCAAAATCTATGTGCCAATTTGAATTGGCTTATTCTAAACCCTACCCCTTGAGGAGAAAAAAAGATTGAAATATTGCTCATTTAATCTGTTTTTGTTCCTGTGGGCTTACACATTGCATTTATTCACGCAAAATAATGCCCACAGCTTGTAACTCAGCCCCGCTCCACGTGGCAATCTCAGCTGCCCGTGGGGTGGAAGGAGGCAGTGACCTGGGGGGAAGCAGCTCCGAGTGGAGTTCCCAGCTTTTGGCTCCACCTTAGGGGGGGTGCTGTGCACATCACCGCAGCCTGGTGCTGGGGCAGCACGGCTCTGCGGCGGCGGCAGGCTGGGGCAGAGCTCCGCCTGCCCGGGTAAACAGGGAAGTCGCCAATGAGGGCAGGAAGGGGATCATCTGTCTTTAGTTCTTGCTGCCACGTTGGTGTCTGGGCTCACTTTGCAGAGCGATGGAGAAAATGTGAAGAAATTCTCCACCACAAGTTCACAAGTTTTTCTCTCTCTCCCCCCCCCCCCCCCCCCCCCCCAGCGATCATTTTTCTATCTGGGAGAAAACGCCCTCATATTTTAAAGCACGACAACAGCCCAAGGCTGCATGGTTTATGGAACAACATGTTTAGGAGGAGTCTGGGTGCCAATTCATAGCCAGATCTCTTTCCAAAAGCAACTACTGCATACTCACACTGCCTATTTGCAACCAAACAAGTGTGAAGAACCAGGTTGTTTGTGGACATGTCCAGGGCTGGTCCCCCGTGCCTGTGTCTCTCCAGGGCCATGGCTGTCCCAGGCAGGTCATTTCCCGCAGGACTATGCACACCACTCTGCAGTGCCTGAGATATGTGCTCTGGTGTGTTTTAGCAAGAAAGGCTTCAGTGCAGGAGTATAAACAGAGAGAGCATTTTATGAAGCAGAAATATTTCCAGGATAGAGCCTGGCTTGGTTCTTGCAGAAGCAAATGTGTTTCTCAGCTTCTTGCAAGGTAGTGCCACAGCATCTCTGAACTCTTAATGGAGTAGCAGGGGGAAATAATGGACTTTCCTTTCTGCTTTTTAATAGAGGTTTTAATTAAACATGCAGTTTACCTACACCTGCCAGATGCTTTATCATAGGAAGATGATGCACAGCACTGTGGGGCAAATAAGAGGGTGGAGGAGGAGGGAGGGGTGAAGGAAGGTGACTGCAGAGGTGAGCCCGGGGGCTGCTGTGTGTGGGACAGCTGGGCTCAAGCCGGGGGCCAGACTGCTGGATGGGACACTGCGGAGGTGGGGAGGTCGAACCTCAGCCTCTGCCTTCCAGAGGCTTTTCAGGAAGGCAGCAGGGCAGGACCATGTTGTTCCTCCTCACGGCTGCCCCAGGGGCCCCTGCATTCCTTCAGGAGGCCTCCCCTGCCTGCAGCCAGCTCTGCCAGCCCTGCCTGCTGCCTGCACATTGACTGGGGGCAGCCCAGGTGCCCACCATGCAGACTGGGTTGGTGCATCCCACACCCTCGGGATCAGAGCAGAAATGGATCCAGACTTGGATGTTTTGCTCCTGCTGTGGTACAAGTGTCTACCACAAGGCATTATCTCTGCAGGGAATTATGCTAAGAGTATTAATTAACACTAATTTAATTCACACCAATGGCAGAGAAAGGCCAGGGCAGTATGGGGACACCTTTCCACACCGCCTTTCAGGAGAGGTACAGATGCTTCACAGAAGGGGTTTCAGGCTCATGTTCCTTCTTAAATAGCTGCACCTGCAACATCAGTTCAGTGGCGATGCCGTGGGCCCTGCCTGCAGGTGGGTAAACTGAGGCAGGGAGAGTTACCTGGCAGGCCACATCTTGGGAAGGTTAGAAGAGCCATGGGGAATCACCTGGACCCCAAATAGGAGCCCACAAAGCAGCATAGAGAGAAGCTGCAGATCCCCGAGCTGCAGCAGCTTGGTCTCCTTGAGGAAGGCCAGAGCTGGGTGCCAGGCACTCGGCTGCTGCTCCAGAGCAGACAAGAGCCTTTACCTTCCTCTCCTCAGTTTCTGCAGGTGCCATCAGCGGTGTTGGAGTCCCTTTGCTGTCACTCCATGGGCCAGAACGCTTCCTTTCATTGGCTGCGGATCTGCACCAGACTGATGCAGACAGCTCTGTTGGTCTTCCTACCCCTGCCCAAAAGAATGTGGAATAGTTTGTTTTCTCCATTTTCTACTGAAAAGAGCCTTTTATCAGAATGAGAGCTCGCCTGGAGAATTTTCCAGCTCTGTTTCCCTGCCTCTTTATCACTGCATTAACACAAACAGCACCATGACCTTTTTAACCAACATACGTGGCCTCCAGTAAAGCTGGGCTGGAAGCACTCCACAGGTCAGACGACATCCTGCCATCAGTCATCAGCCTCACGTGGTGTGGTGGACTTCGAGTGGATTTGCCAGATGCAGTCAGTGCATCCACTCTGCTCTTCCGTGCATGTCCTAGAAGCTCTCTGACTAACAGATGTTTTAAAATGCTCTTTCACATGGGAAAATTGGAAATTATATGTTTTTGTTGCACCCTTGCTATTTCATCCAGCCACGTGGCTCTCCAGGGATGGAGACGTACTTAAGAAAAATATTCACTTCCAAAAGCTTCTACAGATCTTTTTCACAATACTTCCTCTAACAGCCCTTTAACCAGCCCAGCAATGCCCACTTGTATTGCTGTTTTGCGGCAATTAGTAAGATTTGCTAATTACACCGCTATGTGCTTAATGACAATTGATTTCCCTTTGTAGCAGAAAACAATTTCCTGTTATGCCAATTCTCTTAATCTTCATCAGAAACAAACCCAGGCTGCCATTGCCAACAATGCATCACGTTCCTGTATTAAATCACGCTCTTTTCTGCCCCAGTTCTGTGTCCTGTGTTTATTATTCCTGAGCAGTGGATTGGATCACCTACAGCTGTTATGACTTGCACGTATTTTACCTCGTGTATTGTTGGCACCAAGCAGAGTTATTGAAAAGCAACTCCCTTTGCTCAGCAGCTCGCCTGTCTCCTTTGGCAGTGAGACGTGGGTGTAGGGACAACCCTGGACCTTTTACGCTTGGTTTTGGCACGTGTGAAAAACTACAGCAGATGAGGAAGTTCACAGCCTTATATGTGAGTGTGGGCCACCCCCTTGCAGCCAGCCCAAGAGCAAGCACAGAGCACACATTTCTGCTCACGTAAATGCATAGGTTCTCTTTAGAGTTATATTGAAGAAGACCAGGCTCCTCACATAAAAGAATTTCTTATGCCCAGGCTGAGCACCACTAGTGCAAGCAGAGTGTTAATATTCAACTCACTGTACTTAAGCCTGTCCCATTTACACATTCCTTTGCTTAGTGAGAAACTCAGCAGCTCAGAAGAGAGAGCAAATTGGTGTGGCCCAGGCAGATGAGCATGCAAGGAAATGTACCAGATAACTTTGTATAGAAGATGGTGCTGGATGGCAGCTCCCCAGGGCTTAAAACCAGAGTTGAAGTTTTCCAATCCAAGGTGTACCTTGGGTGTACCTGAGTGAGAGAAGTGCCACAAGTCACAAAGGCTGTGTGTGACTCAGGGCCTCCTGGGACAGACAGGGTTAGTGCACTGAAGACTGCTCTGTGATACCGGAAAGTCACATTATTCAGGAAAGGGAAAAATATTCCCACCTTTCCTCCACATGTCAGGCAAGATCTCTTTTATCATCTGGGCTGCAGATGAGAGCTCTGATCCTCTCCCCTCCTGCACAGAGATAATGCTTCAGTTCAGTTCTCCTCCTGCTCAAGACTCCCTCTGATCTATTGTGATCAGCTTTATCCTTCTTCTTTGAGATATACACCCCATTTCCATGAAAAACCCCTGAAACTAACCACAGTGTAGCTCCAGCAACATTTTTTAAGGTCAAAAGCAGACTGATAGTATGTATATTCACCACTGTGGTGATAGACCTGGTTTAATATTGAACACTTACTTGTTCAGCTCAGTCCTTTGATACAAAATCAGCTCAGATCAATGAAGGAGAGGACTGGTGAAACATGGAAGCAGAAAAAGCGTCCAGCGAAGCCAGCATATGTACTCTTCCAAGTGGGTAAATATACATGAATAAAACCAATCCCATCTCTGTAAACTGTAGTAAGTATTGCAAAACTACAAAAAAACCACCAACCACCCAACCAACCACCCACCAACCAACCAACCAACCAACCAACCCCAATTACTTCTTCATTTATAGAAAGCTGTTAGAAAAATCTCCCATATTGCAAACCTCCCTAGGAAGGAATGACCAGCAATGCACTAGTTAACATTCTTTCTAGTGCATGTTGATTGTGAAAGGTTTAGAGAATAGGAATAGCTTTCTGTGAGGCTTTACACAGAAGAGAGACAAAGATGAGAGACTGTATGACCTGCCTTATCTGTGGAAACTCTCTCTCCAAAAGAAACAAGCAGGCTTCACGAAGTCAGATCAGAAAATGCTATTATTAACCCAATGTCGGTTCTGGGGCATTACTTTAGTCTGGTAAGAGAGCACACAGATTTTATTTTGCACCAAATCCCCATGTTTGGGTTCTGATAAAGGTCATGGAAAGATACATGCTTGTCCAGCAATGTCCCTGTACAGGTTTCTTTTTCAAAGCACAGGTGGAACAAGCTGGATAGAGATCTATTTTAGCTAGTGACCTAGCCTGTAACAGTGTCCTTTAATGTGACAGAAAAAGCCCTCTTGCCTTGCTGCAAAGCAGCATGGGTGTGTCCATATCACCTCAACTGTCACTCTTGCCAAATAACACATTTTTCTACACACTGGTGACTTCCAGCACATTTCCATCACCCCAGCATCTGATATCTTTACTCATGAAATCAGTGGCATTGGAAAAGTATTTGGTGACCTTTAAGGACTTTGCCAGTTTTCATTTTCCTGGAATCAATATTTGAGGGCTGGATTTTTTTGAAGTTTAGTCACATGAACAATTTTGGGGTAGAAAGTGTGGCAATAATTATTCTTTAAATTTGACATTACTTAAAATAGAAATTCAATATAGATTGAATCAGTGCAACAACCAGTCTTCTATCCCTTAAAGAGACAGGATGCTGAAAGTGCCCCTTCTATGTCATGGATCCATTTCTTGGAGCAGCTTGTCCTAGGTCTATCCCACTGGGTTAAGCAAACGTCCCACATCATCTTTGGATCATCATTTTATGTAATAAGGACAGTGGCACCACGTCCTTTTTAACGTGTGTGAATGCAGTGCAATTGGACTGATCACCCACCAGCACCCTTCCTTCTCACTTCTCAAGTGTCCCTTGCCCAGATTTAATACTCCAGCACTATTTACCCACTGAGCTCTCCAAGGGGGCACAACCTATATATACCAACTTCAGCATAAAGATGCCTCTAGTGTGACACAAATAACAACTGCCAAATAAATGAGACCTCTGTGATAAGTTATTTTACAAAGGCTTAGTAACAGGCTGCAGCCTGTATATCATTACCAGTCCTGTGTAGGCACAGACCAAACCCGTGAGTCACAATTACTGTAAGACAAACGGTAATTGAGCAGGTCAGCCTTGTAAGAAATGTCAGTGGCTGCCAGCACAACAGCAAAGCTCAGCAGCTGGCACCTTTGCCATCTTTCAAACATACACTTAGCAGGGGATTAGGCTCTGTCACACTGTCTGCATCATCTCTCTCACTCACTCTTTCACTACCTTTTTCGTATCCTCTAGACCACACTGAATTACAACTTACTGTAAACACACTGGCGGGACTTCTGACCTTACACTTTTTGTGCGTCTGCTGTTCACTACCTTTCCTTTTTTAGCCTGTAGAAATCCATTCTCTATTTTGATTTTTGCCTGAATCACCAAGTGACATCTACAATTCACTTCCTCAGGCAAGAGCAAATACCCTCAAGTGCTAACAGCAATAAACACTGTGGGCTGCTGCCTGGCCCTGCAGTGACTGCAGCTTTTGTTTGAAGGCACCACAGGGTTGCTGGGCTTACAACATCTTTTTTCATCCTTGTAAATTTAAAAAGTTTTTATTTACATCAAACATGCCACCTTTCCCCCAAAGAAAAACTCTGTCAAAATGGTTCCACAGGGTGTGTTAAACCTTTTACATAAATTTAAAAAAAGGCAAAAAAAAAAAAAAAAGCAAAAAAAAAAGCAGCAGGACTGGGCTGTGCCACAGATTTTACTTTAAAGGCTTTCTTTCACAGTCCTTTTAGGGGCTTCTGAACAGGAGTTTCATGAATTTATAACAACATATATGTCAGGCAGACACTGGAATTCAAATTATTTTAACTCCAACTAAAGGCCTGTGTTTGAATGTCTGAATGCATTCCTTTGTGGCTCAGATTTCTGGAGTCTTAAAACTGCAAAGACTGTATCTTCATTATAAATATTCCATTTCTTAGTCATTCTGGTGTCAAAGGACTGTTGGGGAGAAAATCTGCGCAAGTGTGGCCCAGGAGGAAGCAGAAATCAGAAGAGTTTTGTTGCAGAGGTAGGAATGTGTGGAGCCAAACGCGCTTACTAAGCCTGGCACCTCTGTTATGCATCTGGATATTTGGTACCAAAAATGCATAAACCCCAAATGAATATTGGCATTGCTTAGCTAGTGCCCACATGGCAACGTGATCTGTCTTGGGCTTAGTTGCTGAGGATCTATGAGACTTATTTACTGTTATGTGGGATATTTGTCTTGTTTTTCTTTCAATTCAGTACAGTGTCTGGATGCCTGCTGGGCTGGAAGGTTACTGCAGACCTCTGTATTTGCCTCACTGGTTGTTACTGCTGATCTCTTAACTGTTAGAATGGCTCACAAATGGCTAGCTTATTGGACTAGTTAGTTGAATGGCTGTTAAAAAACATTCTTTCACAATGAACCCTGCAATTGTTTCCTTGGAAACTTCTTTTCAAGCATTTGCTGAACACAATAAATATTTCCATGTGGATCTATCAGCAATGCAGTGTACAAATAACCTGGCTGGAACCAGGCATGAGAATGGCTTTGTCTTTTATGAATGTCTGATTGATTTTTACAAACATGATGGCTATTTTCACCTAATGAACCCCTCAGGAAACTAAAAAATTCATTCAAGTTTTACAATCTGGGCACTACGAGATCCAATAGAGCCAAAAAGCATCCTGTCTGCCTTCCCCACTGCTGCATTTCTAGCAGCTGACTGATCCCTCTCTTGAGTGCCCTGCAAGTCTCTGACATGGCTCATGCATAGGAAGTAACTTCCATCCTGTTCCACACAGGAACCCTCAGTACTTTGCTAAAGTTGCACCTCTCATGCATGTGCCAACACAAATACATCAGCTAGGAAGGAGAACTGCGGCTAAGGCAGGGCTTGGCTAAATAATCTGACCTTTTTCTTGGCTTGGCTCTGAAATTTATGTGAAATGTATCAAACCACCCCATTCTGGCTACCTGCTGTGCCCAAGGCCATTGGTCAACACAAAAAAAATTATTTTTTAAATTAACATTCTGTAGTGTTTTGTAGTGTTTCCTTAACACTTTAAATGCTAGTTAATGGTAGCCATGAGATAAAGGGAGCAAAGCACACCTAACATTTGGGGTAACACATACTCAGGACAGTCGTTTAGTCCTGGAATCACATTTATGCATCTGCAATTAGCCAAGCCAACTTTCCAACAGGATATATTCCTGAGGCTGACACTAAGGAATGTGCTTTCTTCAGTTACAGTCTGTTACAATTGTTTAGTTCTTCTGTGCTTCCTTCTTTTTCTCCCAAAGAATATGGACAAGCAGCATCTTACTGTGATGCAAATAAGAAACTTTAATTCTGCACATTTCTCCACATTGAAAGGAAGATTTAGCAGCAACCTGATTTTAATAAGACTTCTTTCCCACCTTTACACGAAGTGAAATAACCATAACTGCTGTTTTTGCATTGGTTTCCACCTTGAAAGATTCCAGTTCCCTTTTACGGCCCAGCAGAGCCCTTACTACTCTTGCACTAAGAAGTTGATAAGGGCAGTTCTGGGAGACAGAAAAGCCTTTTTAATGGCTCGCCCCTGGAGATGCTTGACTCCAAGTTCACTTTGAAGAATGAGCTCGTGGACTTCTTCAATATTGCGGGCTGCTTGCTGAGGCACAAAAACTTTGCCACAAGCTTTGTTATTGATCTGAAAAAGAGACATGAAAACAAGAAAGAAGTTTAACTAGACTGTTTCCTACAGTTTCATTTCCTATATCCTATCCATCTTTTTACAAAAGGAAAGGGGGAAAGTGGAATAAACTCTCTTTTCTCCACACCCACACTTTCTAAGCAGAGGATAAAATTCTTCCTATCTCCTGTCCACCATAAGATAAAACTCTGACTCATGATACTCAAAAAAAAATTGGAGAAGTGGCCACAGGAAGTCTCAGTTTTGAAGACATCAAGCAGCATGTGACTGTGCAATGCACTGATCTTTTAATTTTAAAAACGTGACAGTCACATAAGCTGCATAAAATGTCTGGTGAGAGTCTTGGTTTGTACATACTTCTGGGCAGCAATTTGGATTCCTTACAGCTAAGCAATGTCTTGCAGAGATTCAGATGGAAGATATATTATTTTTAGAAAAATAGGCTTTAACGTAGTGTATGTTGCACTCATTGTTATATGTTGCACTCAACCCATGGCTCATTAATCCAACGCTGACCACGAAGACATCGACTACTCACTAAGTAACATTTTCCTGTGTGTGGCTGCTTTTCACACTGGTTTTACTTCAGGGGGGCAGAATCATGTAAGTAAAACTAAGTAAGCCCTTTGGTGGGAATCACCTTAATTTATATATATCACTTTAATTTATATTTACATATTTCTGTTATCCAATAAGAGTAGACAATGGAGAGAGACTACAGAGCCTGACTGAATACCTTTCTGGAGCTGGCATAAAACTAACTATTATAAAAGCTTTCAGATTTATATGGACTATTTTCAGTTGCTTAATGAGAAGAATGTCAATCACACATTTTAGAAAATGAAATAATTTGAATTTTTAAATGATTTTAAGTAATCACATTACTTGCATAATAATCTGTGTAGGTACTGCAGATGTCTGACCCCTAGGCATAATTTCAAGGAGATTTCAATCTTCTAAAAGAAACGCTCATTGTTTCATGCAGTTTGGACATAAAGATGAACATGACTTGGTTTTCACCTGGATTTTATCCAGGATATCTGTATGCAACATATGACAAATGAGAAAGACCTAGTTCACTTACCTAGTTTGTATGTTGTTTTATTGAAAATAAAATAGTTTGTGCAATTCTCTGAGAGAGGAAGTTAGGACAGATTTTTAAGGAACAAGATGAAGTCTCAAATGCAGTAAGGATGAGCCACTTCTGTTTTTTGACCACTCTTGACAATAATTCGCAGTGATAATATCAGTAGGCTTTTAACTACTCCTATATGCATCTATAACGTGGCATCATAAAAGGCTGGCTGTGTGAAACTTTGCCTTTAGCACCTGGTGTAAAGTAAAATCCTTGAAAAACACATAGGAACTAAATTTTAAAGCTTTTGTGAAAAATAAATACAAGCAGTTTTTTTTGACAATTCATTTCAGGGAAGAAATGCATTCCACAGGAAAAAGAAAACAGTAAAATCCAAACAGATACAGTTTTAGTGGGAATATAAAGCAAGCTTCTCAGCTTGCTGCTAGGACACGCAGCCTGCAGTTCAAAGCTATGCCTGCCTACTTAAAATGTCATTCACTGTCCTCCATCATGCAAATTAATATGTCCCAGTGGATGGACGTTGGCAGGGGGGAATTTTCCACAACTAGCCTATTTGGTGCTGTTCTCAACAGAAAAGCCAAGCAGTCTAAATCAACTTGGTAAATAAATGACTGCTAGTGGTTGTGTTTTCCTAGAAAGGTTGCGAAGCCTAGGCGACCTGGCACTGTGTACCTTCCCACAGCACATCTCCACCTTCCCACAGCATGTCTCCTGATCTTCCCACACTATGCTCTGAGCTGGGACCAAAACTCTTATAAAACAGCAGATTGGTTATGGTTTCACCACGTGTTTGAGCATGGCTTTCATTATATCGTAGGTATCATGAAGCATTTTAACACTGCTCTTAAAACAGGCAGCTGCAGATTTCATCACATGCTGTGTGTTAACAAGCATCCTGTTCACATATCCTTTTAGTCCAGAGCTTAGGTTCTCAGCAGGAGAAATGCCTTCTGCTATTCCTCTGTCTCTCTCTTGGTATCATACTAGCATTTCCAGGTAAAGGTGCCAGCACAAGAAAACTGGCAGCCTTGTTTCTCTGAAAAACCATGGCAAAGTGCAAGAGGAGAAATACAAAAGTCTTTGGTCCTTTCTTCCCCCAAGGAAGGAAGGTGTTGCTTTTTTCTTCTCTTCTTTTCCCTCATTTCTTTCTTTCTTTTTTTTTTTTTAACATTTGACATTCTACTCTATTCCAGATCTACAGGGAGCTAGTGGTAAGTACAGAAGTTATGAAAGTTGAAATGAAATCACAAAAGACTGAAAAATAAGCACCTTGAGGCTGCAGAGAGGAATTTTTAATTCAACTCAAATATTTTTCTACCATTGATGCATAATCCTTCTGAGAAGTTAGAAAGAAAATAAGTATCTGTGCGCTGTTAGGCCTCCCTCATATGCCAAAGCAAGGAAAATGACACCAACTTTTTTTTTTTTTTTAATAAAAACATCAGTTATAAGACCACATCTGCTAACAGTTCTGCACCACCCAGAAAATGTGAGGAATTCTAGTCAAAAATGTGTTTATAGGATGAAATGCACACTACATTCAGGTCAGATTTTTCAAAGCATTAATAATATACAGTATTATTAAAAATATCCAACTTTGCAATAATATTTAGAGTAAGAGATACATATCCAGTGAATTTAAATGTCTTTCTTGTAGGCAATTTATATTGTTTCAGCCAAGGATACAGTGAGTTGGTTGCTTTTGTTGCTTTGGGTTAAATTTGGAAAGACATAATTCCAGCGCAGACAGGAAATAATGAAGTATTTTGTGTGAAGAGAAATAAACCCAGAAAGTCTCAGCAGATGAATCCCTGGCAGCCTGAGGCAGTTTGATGGCTTGAGAAGAATAGGGTTGCGGCCCAAAGACTTGGTTTGACTGTGCAGCCTTGTGAAGAGACACTGACTCTTTGCAACTAACCAATTCCTCTGTATGGCAAGTGTTTCTTGGTTTAAAGAGGACAATTTATTTTTGCAGCCATACAAAAACCTTCAGTGTCCACAAGACTTCCCACATTCAGTGCACATTCACATTCCCTGCTCCCCCATATTTCCCTTTTGCCTTACTCTTGTAATAGAAAGCCAGGCATGCTCTGTAGGCACTATTGCTAAAAATTATTCCCAGTTCAAAAAAAGTAACTTGTCTCTCTGGTCTTCCAGTCACTTGCTTTCTCAGAAGGAAGGTGTTTACATACATCATATAAGTCCATGCATATGTGACTGAGAACCCAGGGGTCATTTTTTCCCTTATTTCAACAAGACTGTTACACAAAGCTATGGCTTTGGCAAAGTCAGCCAGGAAAAGAAACAAAAATAATTTTCATAATGGCTACAGAAAGCAAAATTAATTTTTTTCTTGTTCCTTTCTATGAGAAGGAAATTTTCATGTCAGCAAAAATATCAGTGAAATGTTTAGGCATTTTCATGTTTGGTTGTGTAGTCTTAAAAACACGTGTCCAGAGTTCTCCCTGTGTCACTGAAGTTGTTATTACAAAGATATATTTAATAACATGTTTGCTTTAACCACAACTGCAAAGACGTTTCTATAATTACACAATTTCTCATTCATGACTTCCTTGTAAACTGAACACTGGAATTCAAGATGTTTGCTAGCTGTGCTTGGACGTGAAGGCTTATTTTGAGCTTGAGAGAAGGGATCATACCTCAGTGAAGATTTTTACTGTTAGAACTAAATGCTTATCACTTCAAGAAAGAAAGAGAGGGCAAGAAAGAGGGAAAAAGCAATTCAACCACAGTGACTACTAGGCTAAGTCTTCTATTAACCCCACCTGGCAATTGAGTCCTTCTCCTTGATTTGGAAAGATGACAATTGAAAATTTCCTTCAAAAATACATACTCCGTGGTCTTTGTTAAGTGTGTATGTTTAATGGTGAAAAACCTAGTGTTTTAACAGTATTTCTCATTCAAGTTCAAATGAACCAAATTTCTCATTTGGTTCAAATAAACTGAGAGAGATATCTGGCAAGATATGAAACTATTTGCAAAGATACTTTGATTAAGAAAATCTATAGCAATATGGCTTCCCCTAATTTCAACTAATCTCTTCCCTCCTCAAAAAACTCAGCTCAACAAAAAACAACCCAACTACTTTGCTCCCTCCCCCCAAGGGGCAAACAGAAAAAAATACAAGTAAAATGCATTGCTTCTGTTTCTTCTACATACACAGACCATACAGTTTTGCGTGATCAAATGACATTTCTTCTATAGGCTCCATTTCATTCAATGTCCAGAAACACAGAAAGTGTTAAAGTTGAAGAGCTTAATTTATTTTGGAACATTAAAGTTTAGAATTGCTTGCATTAAAGATTAGCCTTTGGGGAACTTTCCTTGAGTGAAAAAGGCAGGACTCCTGCAGATCTAGCAGCATGCAACTATGTTAATTACGGACCATCCCAATGCCTGGGCACGAGGAACTTGAAGGCAGGTGGAGCAGGGGTCAGTCAGTGGAAGAGCTGAGACACTGCTCAGGGATCCCACACCTTTGGCTCCAGGCATTCATTCCCTCTGTGCCCTGTCTAATGTGCAAGCTTTGTGATGCCTGGGAGCATCCTGAACACATGCTAGTTAACCAGAGCCATAGGGGAGAAGACAATAAACTACACTGTGCACACGTTGGAAAACTGGAGGTTAGCTAAAGGTAGTTACATGTCCACTCTTCCACTGAACAGCCAGCTCTTTCCCTGGGCCACAAAGGGGTTAGAGCTCACAGAGAAATTGAAAGTTACATTTCCAAAGATAAATGGCTTTCTCAACCCCATTCTTGCAAATGTGCTCTTCTGACATGTGCCAGAAATTCAGCCCAAGGCAGATGGGAAACATCATTTGGCAAAAATCACAACTTAACCCAGCTTATGATTGGTTCTGCTGCGGAGCCATAGCACTACTCGTACCACAAGAAATATCACCTAATCATACATTTTTTGTACAGGGCTGAGTTAATAAATGCACTGTCAGGCAAAAAATCTGGGCCTGTATTTTGATCCTAGTTTTGACTGTATCAACCTTGCCCATGGCTGTTCACTGGTCAAACCTCCACAGCACTAATCTGTAGTCACTCTGACAGGTTTATATTTAAGGCATCTCTCTTTCAGACTGACTATACCTTTTTGTTTAGGAAACTATTTTAATTACTCAGGACAACTGTAATAGCAGATTCTATTTTGAACTTTCACTGAGCCATCTACAATGGGAACTGACTTCCACAAGAGAAGAAATTCCATTATCCTCTGGGCTCATAACACATTACTTGGCCACTACTGAAAATAAATCAAAATGCTCTTACCAGTACAGACATCTCCACAACATCTGATGGCTGAAGGTACTCTGGGTCTACTTTGGGCCAGGACTGATGCAGAACATCAACATCCCAGTGATGATGAGTACAGAGTTTATTCTGCATATGTGCCAAACCTGGAAAATGAAAACAGTAAAACATTCATCTGTATGGTAACCAGAACATTTGGTCTCTGGAATTTGTCTGACAAATTAGATCAGAATAAAGTTGACTTTAAAAGCAAGTGCCATAGGAGGAAATAACATTGTTTAGATTAGCATACAAAACATTATAAACAGAAAGATATACATCTTTGAAGCATTTGTTTTATATTATGAGTAAGGATATTAACAATGTGGGCACACTTTAGATTTAAATTAACACTCTATAACTTTGCCAAAAGCACAGAAGATCACTGCTTATTATTTTAAATTGTAATACTGCAGTACAAGCTGACCTCTGCTTCTAGAAGTCAACCATAATATTGCATTTATTTTCAGTAATGTGACCATTTTGATTAGAATTTTACTAACAATTGAGAATGATAAATGATTATGCCTTATTTTACCACCTGTAATATGCTGGGTAGTTTCTAAATTTGCAAGTCAAGCTACCTGCAAGATTTTCTCTATTTTGTGAAGTATATTTTCTCACAAATTAAAGGTGATACAAAGGAAAGCCTTGCACAGCTTGCTCTCCTTCTTATGAGTTTTATCTTTTGATTTTATTTTTAAGAATTTCTAAAATGGTTATAAGTTATCTCCTTTATAGTCTTCCCAAGATAATTCCTGATTTGTTTAAGTAATAGGAGAATAGGATGCAAGTCATTCTGAAGCTGCATTCTGTAACTGAATAGAAGCTCCTGAGTGGGATTTATGTTGCTGTTTACTGCAGCTGTATGACAAAATACAAAGATTTCATTTAACAAGATGCTGTCAAATATGATCAATATTGATGATGATTGCTCTTGCGATTTTCACAGAGCCAGGGGATTTTTAAATTAAAAGCATTCTCTGCATATGAATAAGAACACAGACTGAAGCTTTTTATAAGCACATGCTACATTCAGAACTGCAAAATGTATGTAAAATCTCATCTGGTTTAGGGAAACTCCAGCAAAAGCATAAAGAAAACCCAGCAACACAAGACTCACTGGTGAGACTGAGGCACCAAAGCTGTTCAAAACAGCACGACAGCAGCCATAGGCACACACCCAACCCATGCACAGTGCATCCATCAATTCAGCTTGCTGGATTGTTTAGACTAATATGGTAACAGCAAACAGGGACATAAAGAGCATGCACCTTCCTCCAGAAAAATCTACCACATTTTTGTCAGTGCTTTTTCAGACAAAGTGCTTCACTAAAATGACACACAGCTGTGCTATTTGCTGAATGACTCAGAGAGGGACAGTGGGGAGGACCTGATGGGAGCTATTTCTAATGGCAAGCAAGAACATGCACATTTCCCAATGACAACAACTATTTATTAAGTAAATAATTTATTAAAACAGTTCAGTGGCTCTGATTTTGTGTATATTTTTCTTTTGCAGCAGTAGCTCAGAAACTGAGAGAGCAAAAGATAGGAACTCAAGCAGAAAAAAACCTTTCATATTGATGATTCATTATCACATTGACTGTAAAGAAAACAGCTGTTAGATTCTTTCCCTTTTGGCTTTTGAACATCCAGATGACCTCATTTCTTTCCAACTGATCATATGCCTTGTGGCAGAAGCATGCACGCTGGCCACTCCTTATTCTACTGTTGAAGAGAATTCTTCAAACTATTTAAAACCCACTTTCTGATATAAGAGTATCTATGTACAAAGCAAAACCAGGGTCACTTTTGATTCCAGTGTAGGCAGTCAGTCCTAATAAATGTACTAATAAAAAATAATTAAAATGTATTCTGAAGCAAAGCGTGAGTAAGCCCAGTGTCAATCTTTTGGTTCATTTTCTTGATACAAAATGAGTTATGAGCTCATCCATAGAAAAAGAGAGTAGAAAAGTCAACAGAACTAGTTTGAGAAAACAGTTGGACAGGAAACCAAAATTAAGGTTTTAGTTACATTGCCTGTTTGGCTTTCTGCCTTAATTCACATCTTGTAAGCTGTAGAACACAGAAAACATAATGATTTGGTTTATATTTTCAAAATTTAACACACTAAACCAGAAACTTCATCCCTGATCCAGAATGGTGATGGTCCACTTGTGAGGACCTAGAGAGAACCCTTCTCTAGCCTTTCCACTCGATTCTGAGACACTAGAAGAAAGCACTGCTTGCTACGTTAAAAATGGACCATATCTGAAACTTTGATTATGAAAACATGAAAAACCCATTTTATTGTCTTACTGTACTGGAAAGTGCCTAGTGAAGTGCATTTTATGAAGTGGTGTGCATCATTTCACATCATACTTTTTGATGTATTTTTCTTCTATGGCTATAGATTCTCTTGCAGATGCAGGACAGAAAGCTGAGTATATTTTTACTTACTGTAAGCTTTTTACTTGTATGTATCCATCTGTACAGAACAGATCAAAGACAATACTTGTGCTCAGTCTGATGCTCTGATCTTGCTACTGGATTTGCTTCAATGGACTTCTACTGACTAGCAAGCTAATATTAGAGGAAGGTTTCCCTAACCAGTAACTCACAGCACTGGAACCCATTTTAAACCACCAAGTTAAACAAGTACTATAGTATTGTAAATTAGTGAGTTGAGAGAAAGTGGGGACAAGACCAGTCTAACAACTTTTCAGCTCAGGGCAATGTTTTACTAGCATTACAGGAGTATTTCATAAGCATAATACTTCCCCTAAGGTGCTATTTGACAGGGCAGAGCTTCTCATTTTAAAGAGATTTAAGAAGGAAGATGTGGGAGCAACCATGTATCAGCAGGGTGTTAGGACAGCAAGGTAACTCTAGTCTTACAGAAAAAAAGCACTGGAAAAAATTACCTGTAAAATTCCAGTAATTGTGCAGCTACTTAGATACAAAATTATGTAGGCCGGAGGAAAAGTTGTGATTATGAAGTAAATTGAGAAAGAGCTGGCTTGTGACAAGCCCTGGAACAGAGAGGTTAAAGCAGAGAAGGAAATGAAGATGGAAGTTCTAATGGGTGATAAAAGGAAGCTAATGAAAGTGTCTGAAACAATGGTAGTATCAGAGTTTAGAACTAGGGATTTTCAAGCAGAAAATATAAGATCAGAGGGGGAAGTAAAAGATGACTGTGAGGGTGAATATCCAAATACTTGTAATTTCTTGACTTAGTGAAATTGAAACAATAGAAATGTGTGTTAAGTATAGTCCACCACACTAGTGGACAAAGCAGGAAAACTTTTTAAAAAACTCAGATCAAGAGTGTGTAAGGGCAAGTGGAGAGACATTTTGGGTGAAAATCTACTTGCCCGTGCAGCCTCTTTCTGCTATTGTTACCATGTTACTTTGTTCTTGATATGCTTTTTACTATTAATGAATCTCCCTATTTGACAGATTTGGGCAAATAGGATTACATATCCAAAATACTTTTCTGCAGCTCAGGAAGAGTATGTCAGTCACGTGTGAAACAATCTGCAATCTCAAAGAAATGGTAACAACTGTTTCCAGACAGCTCTGAGAAAAGCTGTATTATACCACTGGTATAGTAGTACAGAAGTAAGATGTGAAAAGCCTGGCTTAGTGTCAGCTAGCACTAGGTTGTGCTTGCAATCCAGCAAACTCCACACAAATCCTTTTAACCTTAAAACAATCTGTCTTCCTCCATTTGAAAGGAATGGTCTCCTTCCTTTTATGTTATTACTCTTGGAGAAAAAAAAAGTATTTTTTTGAACTCCAAATCATGTTTCTTATGGGATTTTTGAAGGGGGATTTCCACATTTAGATTTTCAATTAAAACCTGCAACATCAATTAGCTTTTACCCAACTCCATTCTTTCCAGAAGTCTTGAGCAGGGGCTGAATTCAGACAAATTCTTGCAACAGAGCTATTGCAGTGACAGTTAAAATATTGCTAAGACAATGATACCATTCAAAATTCCAAAAATTATGTTTAATTTCAGTATTTCCTACGACGTGTTTATCAAAGGTGTACATATCTTTCATGTGCCATCTCTAATAAAAACTCAGCGACTCACAATAAGCAGTTTCATATCCTTGTCTGAACAGCAAAACACTGTACAACTACAAACAAACTAAAAAAAAAGTCTCAAATGGTGTCTGTATATTCCTTAGATACAAGGCTTCAGGAAGGAAACTGATTTCCTCATCCTGTTAGTGTTCATAAACTGCCAAGATATCAGGCGGATGAACTCTTCCCACACTGAGGGGCTACGGTTGCTTTTTATGTTACTGAGCGATAAACCAGTGCATTCACTGCACAATTAACACCATCAGGCTGACACACCACAATATCAAAAACTGTTCATTGTCTAAGGCAGGAGAAGAGCTTCTTCACACACAAAGTTGTGGTTGGGTTGCTATTGCTCAGCTGCTGAAAGGTGAGGCACTTAGAGAACAGCATTCAAGCAGTTTCCATCGAAGAGTGGTAGTCCACTGCTATAGGTGCAATTTATAGAACTAACAATATACAAACTCCTCTTCCTGACCAATTCACGAAAGAGGAAGCAGCATTATCCTGACATTTAGATGCAAAGCCAAGGTACAAAAGGAGAGACTTATTCTCTCTGAGTATGGAGAACTAAAGCACAGAGAAAATGAAACAAAATATTAGGACCTTTAATTTTCATATTGAAATGATTTAAAATAGTAAAGCATCATCACTTATATACAACAAAGTTTGAGAAATTGGTTACATCAGAAGAGCAACAGGACTTGGTGGAACCAGAGTGCAATTCAAAGCTTGGGGAATCTTTAATATGAAATCTCAATCCCATGAGAGAACTGACAGATATTGGCTATTTCAAAATAATACAGTATTCTTACCACAATGCAGCAGTTAAATGCATGCACATTCTCCTGTTCAGATTGTTTAAGAACTTCAGTATAATGCAATGATTACCATGCTAAAAGATACTGTCATTTTCAAATTTAGAAATAAAATTCTTCAGGCAATAATCAATAGACAGTGTTTTTTTATGATTGCTGTGCTGAATTATAGTGCATGTCTTTGGATCACACAAGTGAAATTTTATTTTTAAATGCAGACAGAGGCTGAGGAAAATACACTTCCAATTTTTATATGCTTCTTTTTCATTCTTACATCAGAGGGAGAGCCAGAAAATGTTTATCATTTTCATTCTCCAGTGATTTTAGCAGCAAGAAAAGACTTCCTTATCTGACATTGAAAATGCTACAGGATTAAGCTTCATGTTTGACAAGTTGTTAATTAAGATACCCTAGTGCTCTTTCTCATTTTATCAACCATAGCTGATAATTCTGTATTTCCTAACATGTATTAGAATTCCAAGTTCAGAAGGCACTGTATGTATAAGTAATTATCCTGGATCTCTTCTGCCTCCATCTCAGTCAATGTGGAAAATAGTAATGCTAATTACTTTTATTTGGTATTATTTTAATTAAATGGCACATCATAATATAAGACCAGATGGATCATGTCTGATGCCACTCTTTATTCTAGTTAAACTTCTATTAAGACATTTTAAAATCACTGGAAATGAAAACACATGCAAAAAACCCAACCCACCCTCCCTACCATATCTTCTTGTTTCTGTAGGCTCTGCTTCTTTGTTACTGCTTTGAACAAGAGAGGTCTTTCCTTGGCAATTAACATTACAGGGCCATGACACTGAAATATAACCAGTTTAGTAGCACTGCTCTGCAAACACTTGATGTTTTTTGGGATTTTTTTTGGGATGACTGTTGAAAATAAAACCATTAAAACAGAATCCAAAAGCTAACATTAGGTCCAAAACCACACAGCAGTTTGTGGCCAGCCACACTGCAGAATATATTCCTATATTCCTATCTTCCCACATGCATCTTGGGACTTTTCCCAATAAACCTTAAAATCAGTTGCTTAACTCTGGCATGCACATCCCTTATTTCACAGGCTTTAACTCTATCAGCACCATGCAACATGTGGTGTTTAGACCTTTCTACAACTGTGACAGGTCTTACAAAAGATACCCTGTCTACCATTCCCAGTCTCCGTGGCAGGTTAATTTACAGTATAGTGTCCCTCAGTCTCTGGAGCATCCTAAAAGAGTAGGATTTTTATTGGACACTCTTCCAGTCTTTCTAGTATCCAGCCCTCTTATATGGTTTGCTTTGCTTGAATTCCTGAGAGAAAATATTTGTAGTCCAAAGGCTCTGACACAGTTATTTAAAAAAGGGCTGTTTCTGTCCTGCTGTTCAGCTCTTAATAATGCCATCCATATTCAGGAGCAGTTGGCAGCTGACGTATGAAATCCACATGCAAGTCCTGTCTTGAATTTTTCTGATATCTCCCTTTCTCTGCCTAGTTTCAAGAAATCCTCCTCTGTGCCCAGGGAAAAAGAAACCAAAGGCAGAAAAGAGAGATGTGGGAATGACACAAGGTTCAAGTTTGTTTAACAATTATGACAGAAGATGACAAGGTGGATAAACAATTCAGAGGTAAGTGACACATGCACTGAGTTACAGGCATTTCTGCAAATTCCTTGTCCTTTTTCCTAGAACACTTATACAAAGTTTATAAATACCTTTCCACATCTCTGACGCAATGTGGGGAGCCATAGGTGCAACCATAATGCAGAGTGAAGCCAAAGCATCTTCAAATTCTGTGCTGTGGAGAACAAGAGGCCGAGGAGCTTGCTGAGCGAAAAAGCAAGGAAGAAGAAACAAACTATTAACATTCTGAGGGGGGGGGGGGGGGGGGGGGGGGAGAAAGTAGTTTAATGAAGAAGAAAATGCAGTAATAAAACCCAAAATCAATGTCTATGCTAAGGAGAGTGTAATTTCACAATAAATTGGAAACTTATGAAAACGGAGGATTAAAATCACAACTCTTGGTCATAGAGTGCTCTCTAACATTTAGAAGCTAATCCTAAAGTGGCTGAGGAAGACCCTTGGGGATCTGCTCTAGCATACAACTCTGAACACACATTCATGTGGACAAGAGTGGCCCTCAAAATCATTTTGAGCGCTGCCTTTTCTAGAAGTGCAATCTTAGGCAAAACCAGAGCTATCTGAGAAGAGGTGAAGCACTTGTATATGACAGTCAAACTGAGCTGAATGCAATGTAGATTTTGTTGGGATAAGGTTCAACTGTACAGGATCGTAGAGTGGCTTCAGAAAAGCTGAAATTAGTGACAAAGTGAGGTTTTAGAGCTGAAGGAAGCCTTGAGAATGAAAAGCACAGAGAAGTCTTTTACAGTTTTATGTTCTCACTTTAGTAAAGTGTCTGGCTTCTTTAGTATAGCAAATGTTCAATTTCTGGCAAAAGGTCACTTGACTGACAAAATTTGAACTTCATTTCCGCATTTAACTTAACTTACAGAAAATTTAAAAGATACAGCATTAAAATTATCAGATGAAGTTTTTCTTTCTTTACCTGTGTAAGAGATTACACCCCATGGCAAATTCAGCTGCTGCATTTATTTTGTAATCTATCTCTCTAATGAAACAGCACAAAAAATGTCAATACATGTCAGCTTATGAGAATAATTTGATGGACACCCATTCGCATCCACTAGAAAATTGTCCAAAACCAGTGATTTGCTTGACCACAAATGTTGTCAGAGGGCATCTTATCACTTATAATGCAACCTATATTTGAGTAAGTTTTAGTAACTACTACCCACTTTCAATCTTTGCTTTGTTTAATCCTTGCCCACTTCTCCACTTCCTCCATTTAACTGGGAGCAAAAGAGGAAGTGTCAGCATGCCATGTGGATACTTATTATTCAAAGATAGTGCACTGTCTCCTTTGTTCAAGAAATACATCAGTGTTCAAGTATCTGACTGTCTGTAGGACACTGAGTTTGGGTTTTTTTTAACATTCATTCCACCATCCATTAGCCCCAAATGCCTATGAGTCACTGAGTTGGAGATAAAGAACTCTGTGTTACCTTCCCAACACCATACAGGATGCTAGACTTAAGTTGTCTCAGTACAGCACCTGTACACAACCTTTTGTGGGAACTTAACTTTTTGTTAAGTTCCCTCATTTTGCCATTAAGCACCTTGGAATCCATAAGGCGTAAAATGGTATTTCAATAAAGAAGCTAAAACTTTCAAAATTATATTTAATTTCTGGTCCATATCAGGTTACCATTATATGCCTGAAGGATTGCTCAACCAGATCTAAGAGTAGTAAAGAAAATAATGATAGTTTATTATATTTCATCTATCTAAATAAATATATTTTATTATATTTCATCTATCACCACTGGCTGATAAACAACATAATCTAAATTAAAAATCTTAAAACTTAAGTTCAGCAGTGTAAGCTGTCTTTGAGGACTGACTGTGTGTGATTTTCCTTGCAAAGAATAACTCTTCTAAAATCAGAATGTTTGGTAATTCTGTATGTACCACTATAACTAGCTACCTATGCAACTTGGCTAAAATCAAGAGAACAGAACTAAACAAAATGTATCCCCTTCAAATTAGGATGCAGACATAAACATCAGAAGAATCTGGTGGATCTAACAGCACCAAGCTCCTCCTGCAAACCTGATTATTACAGGGCTACAGTGATACTAGAACATGCTGCTTTTGAACTGAGTAACTCAACAAGGCTCTTGACTTAGTAATACTGTTTATGAAGTTGATGACTTACAGAAAGCTGGACCTGTGGTTCAGGCAGCTCCTGCTTTGTAGAAAGACTGACAGAAGCAGTGTCTGAGAGAAAAATATCTTCATTAATATCACATACTTACATGGAGTACATTTGTGAGGCTCATCAATCGGGAAATAGCTGCATTGAACAAATGATCCTTTGTGAAGTACTCGGTTACCTTGTATTAGAAGAAAAGATCTGTCATTAATTACTTATAATTCTCAGACTTGGAATACTGGGTTTTTAAATGAAAAACAGTAACCAAAAATCAATTTCAATTTGTGAAATATGTGCATCTTACCTCTTATATGAAAATCACTTTGGTATATAAACACACCGTATGTGCAATCACATGTGTGGGGAGGAAAATAAAAATCATATAAAAATTCAACTGATTAGCTTCCCTTCTGATTCAGGATTTAAAAATCTTCAGTCAATGCTATGAAAAATGTGCTCTAGTCACTCTTTATTTCCTTTAGTAAAATATCTTCCCTTTGCCCCTGCAAGAGGCCTTTTCTCTTGTAAATCCATTTACACTGGTGAAAACTTGATTACAAGATTAGAATTATAAAGTCTGTTAAATGATCTGGAATATCCCTCACAGCAGGCTTTAAAATGGCAGAAGTTTTTATCCACAGAAAACTATTTGAAGTTAATTTTGCAGGTATTTATGTGTCCTTCTGAGTCTTGGGTAATTGAATTGATACTAACCACAGCAGGAGACAACACATAACAAGACATGAACAACCACTTCAGTATGTTTTCAAGGCTATGCTAATATATTTTCACCAGTGGCTTTTTTCATTCTATATGAAACAGCAGCTATAATAATAAGGTATGAAGCAAACAGATCAAAGCTTTTGTTAGGGTAACCTACAAAACTCACCTATGGTTTTGTTACTTGAAAAGGAATTACTTGAATCCCAGATTGATAAAATTTCAATGTCATAACATTTCCTTCCTTAAATGAGGCATACATCCTTAAAATAAGTTCTATCCCACAAGATTTGTAGGTAGATCAAATTATTTACATAGAGAATAATTCACTTAAAAAATTAGCTGCTCATCTGGGGAAAAAGCTTTTGGCTCTGTAAGTCAAGCATATGGTTTTAGCATAAGAAGCAACTTATTTCGTCATTTAGAAACTATGTAAGTGTTTCTTTTAACCTCAGAAATCACCAGATTCTTCTGCTCCCAAATCTTTCTAGCTTCAGCCTTCTCTTTCTTATTCAGAAGCTCAGGATTGGGCATGGTTCCTGAAGTCCTTGCTTCAATAAGTTTGGTTACAAGTCCCCAGAGGCGCACCTGCCATCTCTGAACACCGGGCATGGCATCAGCTGAGATAAATGAAAGATTTCAGAAACAAACGTCAGTTACAAGTAAAGAATTCAAACCTTTAAAGAAAAGCAAGATCAGAACACTGGAGTTAAACATTCTTTTAAAAAACTCTCTATTTTAAAGGAAAGATATCAATGCGATTAAGAATGTCTTTACAAATAATGCTGAGTTGCTTTAATGGAAAAAAAAATCAGTAAGATAAAAGTATTTTTCTGCAATGACTTTGAAACAGATATATATATAGCAAGAATACAGCATAGAATATTTAGGAAAATCTGTAAAATAACCCAATGTTACATCAATGCTAGGATGTTCATCTTGTGTTTTAATGACTCCACAAAGGAGTTGTACATGCTCTCATTTTTTGAACTCATGGCAGAATATAAACACATACACAAGTATGCATACACGCATTTTTTCAAATTGTGAAGTTTCTTTTCAGATTTCATTTTAGCAATTAAGTATACTTTTGTTGCTAGAGATGCTATTGTGCTCATGAGTATAGACTCTGATCCTTGGTACCCTCTTTTGACACAGCTTAGTTTGGGATGGGGAGACTATGAAGCTCTTGACCTTGACCCTGAAGCATCAGTCCTATCCATGGCTTCTCACACCACAGGAGAGGATGATGCCAGGACCTGCCTTGAGGTCCACCACTGAAAGGACAAGGAATCTACTCTGAAGGGCAATCATCCAAAGGCTATCACATCCATTGGAGAGGAGGATCATGACAACTGAGAACCACTATTTAATGTTCTCTGAATGAAAAAATTTCCTGTAATGGCTTTGTGGGGCAGTTTTGGTAGGGAGGGCTACAAGGATGGCTTCTCTGGGAAGCTTCTAGGAGCTCCCCCCACATCTGACAGGGCCAGTTGAGCCCAAGAAAAAGGGAGTGATAAGGAGAAGGTGTAAATTTGGTTTTACTTCTCATTACTCTAATTCTAATTGATAATACAGTAAATTAAATTTTCTGTTGAGTCTGTTTTGTCCATGATGGCAAATGCTAAGTGATGTCCTTGCCTTACCTCAACCCACAAGCCTTTTGTTGTACTTTTCTCCCCCTGTCCAACTGAAAAGCAAGGAGTGACAGAGCAGCTTGGTGGGCATCTGACATCCAGCCCAAGGTCAAACCCAAACTGATTAATTTCTTTAAGTATTCATATTTTTTTATCATTTAAAAATTCCGAACAAAGTGTAATGAGATTTAAGAGATGCTTTTCAACTAACTTTCTATTTCCTTCTCCCCTGGAAATATCTTTAGGCTGCTAAAATCTCCTTTTGTTCACATTTTCCAATACTTTTAACATGAGATGATGCCAAAATCATCCTTTGTATTTCTCCAGTGGTAAGCAAGTTGCCTTGAATGACTAAATGCATTTTTGCTAGCATTATAACTGCATGTGCTTAGCTTTCTTACAAAATATTTAATCACCAAGCTCTTGTATACTTTGCAACTAAGATTTGGTACACACTATCCTCACAGTAATTTATTCTGTTTTCAAGATCAGAAAACACAGCAAAAATATTGTGCATCACCAAATTGGCTGCCTCAGAGGGAATTGTGTACCTGTGTACTGTTTGGGATGCAGCTGTTAAGGCTTGTTTCTAAGTGATCCATTTTTTTTAAGAGACCTTTTCAAATGCCTAGCTCTCAACTGTTGTGATTAGGTGGTGACAGAAAGCCAGCTGAGAACTCATCAAGCCCACTCCTCCAGTACATACTATAGTGCAAGAACATATAAAGGAATACAAGTGAATATAAAGTGTGACAGACACAACTGAAATAAAGTTTAGCACAGGCTGAACTATGTGGCAAGAACTTAACACATGAAAGAATGAAGAAATATACTTTTTGAAAACAGGAGTGGAGTGTTTTATTAAAGCCTTATGCAACAGGAAGGTGAAATGTAAATGAATATATAAGACTACATTAAAATGTATGAACTACAGTAGGTAAAAGAAATTAAGAGCTGTCAGTATGAGGAATTGCACGATAGGAGTAAATAAGTGCACAGGAGGGTAATTCCTAATTTATTCAAGAAGTAAGCTCATAAAAATGTCATATCTAGAAATATTAATTACTAGGAACTCTGATTATCTTCTAATGAGATTCTTCTGAGAACTGTTTCATAGTCCAGTTTACAAAAGCCATTGCATGCGTACTAACAAATGGAAATAACAAAATGTTGTAAAGTTGTATCTGTGATCTGATATGATTAGAAAAAACAGATTAGAAAGAAAAATATTTTTCAGTTAATCAAGCATTGCTAATTAAAAAAAGATAATGAGGTTCAAGTTTTCAGAAGAAAATACAACTTAAGATTATATGTGCTTTTAGCTTGTAAGAGGTAAACTGCTTGCAATGATCTTGCAATTTTGCCTGTTAGTGACAGCTTTGTGACCCTCTCTCCTTCAAAAGAAACAAGCAACAAAACCTATTTATGATACTTTTTTGATTAATTTTTTCCAAAACTTGGGGATCAAGAACTGTATTAATTTTGTGTTTAAAATGTCATACTTGAGAAAAAAAGGAACAAGCCCATAACAAAACAAACTATAGAAACAACCTGACTTACTTTTAGCATCCCACAAAATGTCTTGTTCTGGAGGAGCAGCAAACAGAATGTAAAGACGCAGGGTGTCAATGCCATATTCTTTCACTATTTCCTCAGGGTCTATTCCATTGTGCTTAGATTTGCTCATTTTTTCCCAAGCAACTTGGAGCTTCTCACCAGTTTTTAGGTGAACTGGTTCACTTCCTAAATAATAAGACATACAAAAACTACTGAAACAAATTTTGATCACTTGAAACAGGCATGAGAAGAAACAACTATTGCCAGCATTGGTTTTTTTGTTTCTTTGTTTTTTTTTTTTTTATTTTTTTTCCAAAATAGCTTAAAGAGGAATACCACCCATTCTAAAGATTCTTTTCCCCCCCAAATTTTTCTTGTGTTAATGTTTTTGACACCAGTAATATCCTAAAGCTTCCATCACATCACGACAAAAAGTCTCCTACCATTTGGAAGCTGTATCTGGCATGAATCCTAAGTGCTGCCTTGACAGCTTCTGATATTTAAGCTTTTTTACAACCATGACATCTAAAACTGCCTAGATAGGTGTACTGATTTGATACAATTCTCACCTGTACTTGGCTTTTGCAAATACCAGATTTATAGGTTCCAAATGCAGTGAGTTATCCTGAAAAGAGTGTGTTTTCTCTTGCATGAATTTAGAGACAGAGTGCAGCATTTACACTGAAAAAGGTGCAACTGGGTAAAACCCTCTGCTAAAAACCCCCAGTCTTTCCTAGAAGAAAACAGGGTAGCAGAGAGTGGCAAAACTTAAGAGAGTGGGTTTGTTGGTTGATTTTTAACTGTGTTACAGGGTGTGTATCCAGTAAAAACAAGGATGTATGAGAGGAATGCTTAAGTGAGGCAAATATGACCAAACCATTTTTGTTGCTACAGGTGCCACAGCAATGACTGGTCCAGCTTATGCAGTGAAGGCTGTGCAAAGAACTTGAGAATGAGCAGTGTTTTCTGCAAGTTTACATTCCTAATATCCACTGAATACACCTGCACCTGTGTTAGTTTTGCTGTAATGTTTTTGTAGGTTGTCTGTTTGCTGGGACTAACTGGCTCCATTCAGCAAGCTACTGAGCACTGTCTTAACAAAACTGACTTTTGATCTTTTGGACTACACTGGAGCCAAAATAATAACACAGCACTGTTTCTGTGTTTGGATGCAATTAAAAGCTGAGCATTAGTAGGATCTCTGTGCACTCAGCAGTATGTGTGAATTCAAAACTCACAGAAGTTGCTCTCCAGTTTAAATATTAGAAGGATTCATTTTCTCTTCCAAATTTTCCTGGCACTGAAGCAGTCCCTGGCTTCAGGGACACACCTAGGCTGATTTTCCCATGCAGTTTTTCTTACCAGTGAGATCAACCTCCTCTCTCTTCAAACACTGGCCTGTTGTTGTTAGTCTGAATGTCTGATTCTTGATAAGACCTTGCACCAAGAGCTTATGGAAAGGCTCCCTAAGGGTGGAAGGAAAAAGAAACTTCTCTGTTGAAAAGAGCTGTCAAAAGCATACTTTATGATAAGCCTCAGGTGTTGAGCCAATCAGGCACAATTTTTTAATGAAACAAGAATTTCAAGTTGACTATACATAAATAGTTGTCACCTTAGAAAGAGTACTTTGTGCATTGATTCATGGTGGTTGGCTGGCAAGTCTTAAGTACTTATTTGCATTCTGCTCACATTCTTGTACCCTGATTTAGTACTAAGTTATTCTAACATCACTTTTCAAATTAGCATATGGATAATACACAGAAGTTTCTTGGCCAACAGTGCAATTTCCCTAACTTCAAGCTAAATCTGTTCTGTAAAAGCATTCAAGTACCTGGCCTCATTGTCATACAAATATTTAGTTCCAGCTTCCCTCTGAGCAGCACAGGGTTTTGAACAAATCAAAATGTTGTTGCACATTTCCTTCTATAAACGGCTAAGACAGTTTCTCTAACATAAGCACCCACATGCAGAACTAGCCAGGAAAGCCTGGCTGTATGAAAAAGTACACTAGAAAATGGGCAATGCTGAAAAGTTCGTATCTCAGTGCCTCAGTTTTTTAGCACCTTACTTTTCCAGCAAGATTTACGTCAGGGAGAGTAAACTCTCATGAAATGAGTACATGACAGGGCTAAAAAGAGTCATGAGAGGCAGTAGTGTACTCAGCAAGAAATAAACTATAAGTAAACACTGCTCTGGTTGACACTCTATTGTGGCCCCCTCCTTTAATGATCTTACATTTCTAATGCATCGAGTCACATGTCTATCACTGTTTTCACTGAAAAAAAGGCAACAAAATTAAACTCTAAAGCTTTTGGTTCCCACTCAGTAGAACAGGAAAGTAAGGCAGTTCTAACACAGCTTTAAGAACAGGAGGGGCCAGGGAAGGAGGTATGGAACCAGTCCCAGAAAGCATGTACAGTCTGGAAGCCTTCTCATGGGACCCTCCAACACAGGGACATCAGTGACCATCATTTTGTAGGGCATGATCATCAGCACTGGTTAATACTGACTTGCACCTCCTAATGCTGACATGTGTGCACAACATAAAACAATCTGAATTTCCTACGCTTTTACCTAATGAAACCTCAAATGTGTACAAAACAACTTATGTAGAAAGGATGCATTATTCCTATTAACTTTTTTTAAAAAAACACAGAGTATACCAATCTAAAAAAAAAGTAGTAAAACCAGACTTCCACATTTTATTTCACGTGTACAAAAAAGTCATAAAGCAAAACACGACTCACTGTTAAGGAGTTAATATAGTATTTTACATTACTAAGAAATATAAATTACATGACAATTTATCTCATGATTTAAAACACAATAATTTAATAATACAACTAAAGTATTATTAAATTATATAACAATTAGGCATGCTTCTACCACATTAAAGCAGGTATCTTCCAAGTGCTAGTGCTTAAACAAGTTTGAAGTAAGAAGATATTTGAAAACAAAACTATAAACAGGGAGAGAAAGGGACAGGCATCATATTTTATCTTCAACATGTTCAAGTTTGAACATGAGCTTCCTTCCTTGCATATTTTGTATACTTCTAAGCATTGTGCAAGTACTGGCACATAGTGATGTATCACTCAGTCACAAATGAGTCTCTGCCACGCCACCTGGTTTTACCAACAATGTTAAGTAAGAGCAGCAGCTCAAACATCTCTATAAATATTTTGTAGACAATACTTCAGAGGTTGACTGAAAAATTTTGCTGTTTAGATGTAAAGGAACTTAATGGAATGAGAACTGAAATCAAATTTTGACAGTAAAACCAAGAAAAACTATTTTAAAAATAATAAATAGGAGGCAAAAATCATCTAAAATACAAAAAAATAGTTATAAATTATCCAAGTGAATTAGAAGGCAAAAACTGGGAACAAAAACTTTGTAACCCTATCACAACAATGGTGGGAAAATGCTTCAGGATATGACAGTTTACTATACATTTCTCCTGTCTCTACAAACTAGAGACATTATACTACAGAAAAAAAATTCCCTCCCTATCATTCAGTACTTAAGTCTGTTTAAGATCTCAAACAGTTATTAAAATAGCTACACTTCCTGCTATCTAAAGTAAAGCTAATGAGGTAGCCAGATCATCCAAATCAGATAGGGCTCTCCACTGGAAGTGATTTTTCAAGGAACACTTATTTTTAATGACAAAAAGTTAGTTCAGATCATATGCCAAGTTACTAAAAACTGAATGCAGAAACAAGCATTTCTTATTTTTGTTTATGCTGACAGAGACTACAAAAATGCAATACAAAATACATTACCAAGTATGGGGAAAAAAACCCCAAGCATGTGTTCCTAGTGGGAGACCGCAGGAGTATGGAGAAATGCCCAAAATGAGAAAGCCAGAGCCCATCTGCTAAATGCAGGGCTCTAAACCAAACTGAGCCCTGCACTGAATGCACAGTGATTTTGGCAGTGTTGTGGTGGCTCCATCTCTTGTTCACATGCAGAGTTACACTTGAATTCCCATTAATAAAACCGCACACGTCAAACATTCCCCTTCAAAGGCAGGGATGCACTTCTTGGCTGTGTAAGGGAACTGCCAGGGGCTGCAGCACAGCAGGGATGATGAAAGTCTGACGTAAATGCTGCAGCACCTGGTCATGGCATCATAAATACCTCCTGATCCAAACCACCAAGAATAATGAAATTAAGCCACTTTCAGACACACTGATATTTCTGGCATGGAAGAAGTGTCTGGGGTTCCTTTAAATGCTTGGTCATGTTTCAGATTGTAGGTATAATGGAATGTGATAGGCCTTCACTTGCCTGTGAAATTTGTTTGTGCTTATGCTGGAGTATCTGCACTGAGATCTTGCCCATATTACAGCTTTTGATCATGTTGTATGTCCCACCTGCAAAGTGTGCCTGGCACCTCTGAGAAAGATCAGCTGTGCTAGCTATGAAGTCTGTAATCCATCTTTTCCTTTCTCTAATGTTCATATACAAGTTCATCTCTGTGAGAGACTGATATCTCTATATAGGACTGTGCAATGGATGGTAGGACAAAGCATGACAGACGGATCAGGAATTCCTGCTCAGTGCCATATTCTCATTCTCTTTGCTTTGCTCTGTGCAGGGTGAGCAGCAAGACCTTCGATCCTAGTACAAATTACCTGGCTGGAAGAACTCTGTGAAGTCTGCCACAGTGATAAAACAGTGAATTCAGAAGAAGGGAGAGCCCTAGCAAGGAAGCTCACTGCATGTATTTGCACCCTGCACCTTTAGAAAGGCTGAGAGAGCCCAAGTGCTGTGCCCTGGGGTGAAGACAAGACAAGGTCAGGCACTATCAGCTGAGTCCAAGAGGCTGTGAAACCTGCTGTTAGATACAGCTGTGCAACTTTGTGGAGGTGACTGAAGGATGTGGAAGCTGGTAATTTTAGGAAAAAAACGAAGACAAAACAATTTTGAATGTTCAAGATTCCACACAGTTAACAACTGAATGCTTTTGCTTAAAATCAGCACTAGTGATAAGGTCCTAAATGAATGCAGAGAAGCTGCAGCATCATTCCTTCACAGAATAAGCTATTTCTGTCACACACATATCTTCTTTTATTCTGTAACTCAGCTATGTGAAAAATGGTGCCTTCTTACTCAGCAGATTTGCCCCCTATCAGAGTCAAATCTGCTGACTTAATGGCAACAATAAACTTTTTTATTGCTTTATAATCCTTCAGGGAGAATGTGCTAGATTCCATTTCCAATTATTCATCAGACAGAACTGGTTACTGAAGTCTAGGGCAGAACCAAATTCTGTGTAACTTATACTTGCACAGCTGAGCAGGTGTAACAGAGAGTGTCAGCACACGCCTGCCATGGTGGATTAAGCTGGAACAGAAAAGGAATTTTCTGGCCCCAGCTGCCTACCTGGCCCCTCTCCCAGCAGTGGTCACAGCTGGGAGGGCTTGCTGCCTTGTGAATTTTTTATAGAACCAATGCATTTTACAGACTAGACTGCTAGAACAAATTGACATCAATTTGGGCTTAACCTGATATCACATGTATGAATACCCAGAGGGGGTACCACTTATTCTGCCTTGTCATTACTGAGAAATTGAGCAGCATTTCTTTCCCACTGTCTCCAGTCCAATGCATTAAAAAATAAGAGACCATGCCTCATCTTTAGGGAATATTTAAGCTATATTGACACCTTTACAATTTTAAATGCCTACAAACACTGCATTTTCAATGAGGGTATGAGTGTCTGTAAATGCCTTTTTCATACATGTTGACTATAGTATTTCTTTAATAATCATTATGCCATATTTGGAAAGATTGCTTTGAAAATCCAAACTGCAGGAATTTTAGTTTCTGTTTCAACAACATTACAGTATTAATAGCCATTAGTACATAATTAAAGACTACCCAGAAATATTTCAATGGATTTGAAACTTGGAGGATAGGAGTTAAACAATGAAAATTTCCACGGAGAAAACATATCAAAATGAAAAACTACTACAGGTAAGTAGGGGTATCATAAAAATTTTTAAGGTTACTAGATGACACTTTAAACCATGGCAGCTCTCATTAATTGAGATATAACAATTTTATTTATTTAATCAGTGAAAAAGACCTATGCTACTAGAGAAAGACTGAAAATGCACAAGAGGGCAGTGTTTTTTAACATTTTAGCATTTTCCTTCAGAGCTGTGGGCTTTCACATCATGACTTCGAGCTTCCTAACAATAAGCCTGTTGTTTCTGATTATGCTTTTCAGATCTTTCAGACCAACCCTTGAGAAGTTCAAACAGAAGACTGAGCAAAAGTGGCTTCTGATTAGCATTAAACATTTTAAATGCATGGTAGTATTTATAAAGAAGTTATGATTTCCATATTAAACCAAAATCCTAATTTGACTTCATGGCTTCAAAGCAGCTAATGTATTACCTTGCATAGAGCTAAAGCAAGTGAACAATTTTGTGCATGATGATGAATTTGTTACAGTCATCTTGCAGTCTGAGCACACATCTAAGCAGTTCATACACCCAGCCCTCGGGGCAATGCTGTACAGATCTTCACAAGTGCAACAGTTCTTGAGATTGTACTTGGTGCCAAAGGAGTTCTCCACAGTCTTGCAAACTGCTTCTACAGAAAGCAATTTCGATTTTCTTCTGCTATTGTCACTAGACGTAGTCAGTGTTCCTTAAGGGTTTTTTTTCATTGAAGGTAGAGTTTTCTTCTGTAAATTACCATATTTAGACCAGGATAGACTACACAGCTTTTGTGCTACTGCTCTGTCACACCAGAGTGTGAACAAAACACATTTCAAAGTAATGCAGCTACAGAACCACAGGGTCCTTAAAATAATGCAGGTTGGAAGGGACCTTTGGAAGCCATTTGGAGAAACTCTTTTCTCATATCAGACCTAACTTCAGGTTGTTCAGGGCCCTGTCCAGCTGTGTTTTGATGACGGATGCGATGACAGAAATGCCACAATGTCTCAAGTCAAATGTCTCATCACCTTCCCTGCCAAAACTGTATTCCTTCTCTCCAGCTGAACTTTGCTGCAATCTGTGACTCTCCCTCTTTCTGTACATCTCTGAGAAGAGTCTGATCCTATCTTCTCTATAAACCTCCTTTAGGTAGCACTAGATAGCAATTACATTTCCCCCTTAGCCTTCTCTTCTCCATGGGGAACACACTCAACTCCCTTAGCCTCTCGTATGTCATGTGCTCCAACTCCTGAGTATTGTAGTGCTCCTCCACTAGACCCTCCTCAGTTTGACAGTGTACCTCACACTGGGGTGAGGGCCTCAAAACTAGACACAGTATTCCAGTTGTCCCCAAGTGATGAGCAGAGATAACCAAAGGACATGGACATGGTTTTGCTAGCAGAGTATATGGTCATGCCAGCTGCTGACCCACCTCTAACTTGGTGTTCATCAGGAGCCCTAAGCCCTTCTCAGTTGTAATCCTCCCCACACAGATGGCACGGCCCCAGCTGTTCTGTTGAAGTCATGGTAAAAGATCTGCACAGCTCTCTCCTCATCCACAGATGGAATCACCTCACCATAGAAGGAAAGCAGATTAAGTTGGGCATAATTTCCTCTTGGTAAATCCATGGTTGTTGCTCCAGTCACCTTGTCTTTCATGCCTGGAACTTGCATGTGTCTGGTTTACTTAAGTGAACCCTAACTCAATCCTACTCCCCAGTGGGCAATATCTCTTGCCTTCAAACCTTCCTACTAAGCACAGGCCTTGACAGAAAAGGCTAAGGCAAAGACTTGCCTTTCTACTTAGGCTCCTTGTTGATTTTGCATCAGGCCAGTCTCTTCCTCGGTGTTCTTTTCAATGTATGTCCAGAAGCTCTTCTTACTACCTTCACATTCTTCACCAGTTTCAATATCTGATCAGCTATGACCTTTCAATAATCCATATTACCTATCCCGTAAACGCTTCTACATTCCTCCAGGGGAAGGTACTTCCACTTTCCTTGCACTTATTTTGGTCTTCTTAAGGTCACACAGGAAGGAGGTCCCTTTTCAGTCCAGCTAGCCTCTTTCCATGCCTTTTTTACTTGCACACTAAAGTGAACCACTTACTTTGCGAGAAAATCTCCCTTGCCCTGTGATCTCACTTTATATTGACAATACTTCAGCCACTAATGTGGTTAATGTCATTTTGGAAGGTTGAAGAATTTGACTAGCAAAAGAACATTTTGCTGCTGTGTGTTACAGCTCCACTAGATGGCTGATGGATTAGGATTGCAAAATCCTTTGTAGAATTAATAAACCTAAAACTGCTTGCAAGAGAAAGCTTTAAAATTCTCTGCTTGAAAGCACGGCACTTCTGAGAGGAGGGGTCTGCTTTGAAAGGCCCACTCTGAGAGAGAAGAAACAGCCTTCCTGCTGCAGCTACACAAGCTGTAGACAACAGAGTGAAACACAGGTACACAAATCATCTATATCCAATATATATATATGAAATATATCCAATATTTCAAACCCAGCTTTCACTACAAACTATTGCACAGCCAAGAATGATTTATGAAAACACATTGCCTATTTTCATCAAAATTAGGAAATACCTTGGGGAAACATTCTGCTAGCTGCAGTAACTTGTCCATCTTTTTCTGGCTCATAACTACTTAAATTCTAGTTTTGTAGCAAAACTACAGCATTGGAGTGAGTTCAGTGACATATATATTTTATTTTATGTCAAGTTTTTAGAGGGGATACTTGTACAGAATGAATTTATATGAGTTGCAGCTGAGAAATTACTGAGCAGTTCTTCTCATGGGGCTATTCATTTTGACACAATCTATTCAGTCACCTCTGCTGATGGGAGAACAGAACAGAGCATGGGCCAGAGTTTCATTGTTCTGCTACTAGTACTCTCCAAGCTGAGGATGGCATTTTAGGGTACAAAAGATCTGAATTTCAGTGGAAATGGGGATGTTAAGCTCAGAACCTGAGAGGACAAAGAAGAGAATGACAAATGACTCACCTTCTTCCATCAAACTTTACCTCTAACCAAAACAGAGAATGGTGAATTAGGCTATAGCAGCAGCATCAACAAGAGTAATTAAAAGTAATTATATAAAATTCATTAAATAAAAAATAAATTGACATGAGATAAATATATTGCTTTTGCCTTTCAAGCCGTGTTTTGTACTGCTCAGCTTCAATAACACAGTGACTTATAAGAGTGCTTTGTTTTTACATATGCATGGTTCCACTGAAATTAATGCTATTACTGCTAGGAAGTTACCTAATTTGAAATAATAGCACTACACAGAATGCCTGAAGTTACTAGTTTGTGCATGCTTTTGCAGGCTGGAAACCTACAGCAGCATTTTATCACTTGCTCTGAGCCAGTTAATACTCATGCAATAAAAATGTTTGTATGAACACCTACAGGAAGCGCAGCTCACTGTGAGAAACCGTGTACTGACAAAGCAGGAAAATTCAGGCTTATCCAATGTAATGTTCCACCATCGCAACAAGGCCCACTAATATCCTTGCAAGTCAAATGAAATATGAAAGATTTTAATAGAAATATATAAAGCTTACTTGTGTTTTGTCATCTTTAGTTCATGGCAAAAATGGTTGAAGAACCTTGCATAGAATAAGTGCATAACTGCATGTTCCTTTCCTCCGATGTACAAATCCACAGGCATCCAGTAGTCTGCTAAGTCACTATCAAAGGGCCTGAAAACACACAGTTATAGAAAAAAATCCAGTGTTGAAAAGAAAGATCAGAGCTACTATCATCCTTGACTGGACAACACTGTTTACTGAGAGCAATACATGTCTAATAAAACTTTCGTTTTGCTATCAGATCTTTCATTTTTTTTAAGAAGTTAAATGCATGTTATAGACAAAAATTTAATTTCCACCGAGATGTAGATCCACAAAAAGATTATTTTCCTACATTTAAGGCAAACAAATATCTGAGAAAGCAATGAAAATGCTTGACTGCTCTTTAAATGATTTTTTTGTAAATACTCTGTGGCTGGCTTTAAATTTTTTAGTATTCGTCATGCTTTATATAAAAATATATTAGAATGAAAGAGAGAAGACACGACCACTTAAAAACAGTTGATTTTTTTTAATCGACCATTTGCATTGTTGCCATTAGGGGGCAATGATGCAGTTTAAGGCTGCAGAACCCTCTGTAGAGTGAGATGGGTCACAGCACTCCAACTGAAGGATGCTCGATGAAATGACAGTAAATTTGTCATTTACAGCATATTTACTATGTCGTTGGAGGTCACCTGAATGGTTTCCCAGCATTGCTTACTGCTTCATTACATATTTCCTTGTCTCCTGTAGTGGGCCTGAAAAATACCATTTGTACAGAAGCTCTTCTCTATTGTAGGCTTCAAACCCCCACTCTAATAAATCTACTTGTTTTGCCAGTCTGTCTGATTATTTCATCTGTGATTTTTGTTACAGTGACACTTTCTTCCTCACAGACGAGCCCAGAAGCAAATCATGGATCTGGGATTCATGTCTTTGGTGGAACAAATCAAACCTATCATAGGGTTCCAGAATCAACAGAGTAATTCTCCTGAACTGTAGACCAGTGAAAAATGGTTTATGGAAATGAAGGGTTTACATTTTAGCTTAGTTAAAAGAACTAACTAAATAAATCAGATGCTGGCAGCAATTTAGAGCAGAAGTCCATATAAATCTCCTCATTTCAGTGTAAAACAGATTAGACTACACTAAGCTGTTACTTTGACAGTTGGATGTTACATCTGACTATTTCTTCTTCAACTTCTGGAAAAGTCCCTCTTGCCCACACACAAAAAATACTTCAATCTGTCATGGAGAGGAAGCAATCTGCCTAACCCAATAGTAATAATATATTCATGCTATCGCTAGAAAATAATTAAAATTGGCATGAAATAAAAGTGTTCACAGAAGATTTTTCTCTAGTTTAACCAAACTAGTGCTGCCAATTAAAAAAAAAAACAAACCAGCCCAGCAATATTAAGTCAGTGAGTATATGTAGTATCTTCCCAGACACTGCTCTGCACAATAAATAAACAAATACATGCCCAAACAGCCCATCAGGTGGTATCAATGTTTTAAAATGCAAATTTTCCTATCTTCCTCAGACTGCATAGTAGGGATGTTGCACTGATTCCTCTTCGGAAAAAAAGAGTGCTATCAAGCAGTGCTACTACAGGCAGACTCTGAAGCAGAAAAACAGCTAAATAACTACATCTGTCTTCCCACAATCTCCATGCTGCAGACACTAGTCCATAGCACATGAAAAACCTCCTTTCATTAATTATGCATGTAGTGGAAGTGCTGACACAGCAGGAGATTGCTGTGATGCACCTCTCCACTTGAGGTCTGCGCACAAGGAAATGGCAAGAGTCACCAGAATTCAAACGGAGAGAAGTGAAGGTGCCAGGCTTGGCAGCTGGATGTTACACTGGGCTATTCCTCTTCTTACCAGTGGAACAGCACTGCCTGTCCACACACTAAACTACTCAGTGCATTGCCAGGGAGGGTTCACTCCAGGCAACTTATCAGTCTCAGAGTCATGGCAGGCTGTTATTCCTGATGGCACCCCCCACTAAGGACTTTAGCTTCTCAGCTGAACATTTTCTCTGTGCCCTGCCCTCTAATTCCCATTCATGCAAATTTCTGCTCCTTGCCTTGTAGTTCCTGCGCTTACATAGTTTTTCCTGTGCTTACGTAGTGTTTACACATCTTGCTCTTCTAGATCTCCTGACACAGGAGCAATCAAATACCACATTTTAAGACCAGCTCCATATATTGTCCTGGTTTTGGCTGCAATAGAGTTCTTTTTCTTCTGAATAACTGGTACAGTGCTGTGCTTTGAATTCAGTATGAGAATAATGTTGATGACACACAGATGTTCTGCCTGTTGTTGAGCAGTGCTTACCATAAACCAAGGACTTCTTGGTCTCTCATGCTCTGCCAGAGAGCACACTTACAAAGAAGCTGGGAGGAAACACAGCCAGGAAGGCTGATCCAGACTGGTCAAAGGGATATTCCATACCCTACCTAGACTGTCATGCCCAGTATATAAACTGGAGGGGTTGGCTGGGAGGTGCCAATCGCTGCTAAGGGATGGGCTGGGCAGTGGTCAGCAGATGGTAAGCAATTATATAGTGTATCACTTATTTTTCCTGGGTTTTCTCTCTCTCTCTCTCCCTCTCCCTCTCCTTTTTATTACAATTATTATTACCACCACAATATTTTACTTTGTTTCAGTTATTAAGCTAGTCTTATCCAAGCCATGACTTTTACTTTTTCTTCCTGCTCCTGATTGTCCCCCCCAGCCCACAGGGTGTGCTGGGCAGTGAGCAAGCAGCTGTGTGGTACTTAAAGGCCAGCTGGGGTTAAACCACACCACCTACCCTGGGCTGTGCTCAGCCCCAGCGGGGAGACACGTAATGGGGGCAGTGCAGGGATTCACACTGCCAGTAGACTGCAGCTAGAAGCTGGAAGCACCTGAGTGTGTGGGTCTCTTTGTTGCCTTATCCTCTGTGCAGCAGGCTTGCCCCCAGTGGCCCCGTGCCTGCAGCCCTCACCTGTCTGTGTTGTGAGGGTCAGTGTACCTCAGGTAGTACCAAGCAGAATCAACAAACGTATCCATGGTATCGACTTCTCGCCGTGCTGCTGCCTTGCACCTGAGTAAGAGAGGAGAAAAGCTTTTCTTAGGTAAGTGACAAGCTTGGAAAAAAACCCAAACAAACATGGACAGAGTGGCCACAAAGATTGAAAACTGAATAGTCTGAAGAGTGACATGTTCAGAAAAAGTCCAAAACCAGTAACAGGACTGACTTTTTCTCTCTCCCTCCCAAAACATAGAAAAAAACAAGAAAAAAAAGCCTGAGCAGCCATCACATCCAGCAATAGCAGAAGATGGCACTGCACTGGACAGCCCTCTCAATCTTGGAATTTTTTGGAATTGCCATTTTAAAAGCTACAAAGCACAGACAAGCATACTTTCCCAAAAAGTTAATGGGTACTGAATATAGATCAGACTCGTTAGGTACCAGCAGATTTAGCAGAAAGGTCAGGTGGTTGCCTCTCATTGATTGTCTGTACAAAATGGTCTTTGCAGATTCCATTTATTATCTCTAGAAAAAATTAACTTAGTTTAATTTCAGCTTTCACTGAGATCAAATCTCTTCTAGACCTTGTAGCACAATTTTAATTTGTGATTACAGCAAATTGATTTTTGCTTGTAATTATATTGGCAGCCCTAAGGAACAGTTTCAAAATAGATTTTGGGAGCTCAGGTTACTTTCTGTTAACTTCTTCTTGAATATTCATTGTTTGTAGGAGCCGATAATCACATTTAATAAACTTCCATTTGTTGTAAATGATCCCTCTTAAAACTCTTCCTATTAAAACAATGGGATTATTCTAATGTCAGTAAAACTTTGCAATCTGTGACACTTTTGAACATAAATGCCACTGATTATATGTAAGAAATGTACACATTTTATAACTGTATATAAGTTTAGATGCATGTATATGTGTAGTAAGTATACATAATAATAATATTATGTATTTATTAATAAATTAATAAATAAAAAAAAATCATATTTACTAACTGCATATTTAGTCTCTGATCAGTCTTGATGAGTGAGCTGCAAAATGTATCTCTGCTTGTCTGCCTGATACTTCAGCTTGGCTTGCCGAGGCAAGTTTACAAGAGCATCACCACTTCACATTTTCCTCCATTCTGTCTCTGGACCTCATCCTCCTCTACATGAAAGTTTTTCTTCCAATGAGAGTAATTTAATAAAGGAACTTTACTTCTAACTGCTTTTTAGTATAGAGTAATAATTTTATTAAATTGTACACATAAGCAAAGACTTGGCCAATGTAAAAGAATGGCTTTTCCGTCAAAAGTAAGAATACTTTACAGTCATTGAACCATAATTACATCTGCTTCATGCCTCTGTGCTGTAAACGGACATGGCTCACTAACACAGAGACAGCATGGGCATCTTTCAGAGTTTATACAATTTATATCAATATTGTGATTACAGGCACAATACTGTAATCTCATTAGGCAACCTTCAGATGGCTAACACAATTACCTGGACTTGTCTAACAAAGAATAACTTGGGCATCTCCTCCTATTTATGATTGTTAACATTATTGCCACTCAAATACTCAGACTTGTATCTTTCCATCCGGCTTTCCTTATTAATTCTAGATATTAAATGAAACTAATAAAAACCCCTATTACTGGAGGGAAGAACTAAAGGAAGGGATGATGTAACTTCTTGGAGCAAGGAAAAGCAAGGATGACTGCACACCAAAGTAATAGCTCAAATGATTTGAAACTGTAGTAGCCATGGATGAGCAATACTGATGATAGCTGTCAAATAGGTGAGAATTAGGAAGACAAATAAAGGTCAGAATTAAAAAAAGTTAATTTCGGCAAGCTACTATATTTTAGGCTAAGAAACTAATCCTGCGTGACTTTATTTCTGAGTAAACAAATGCCTTTGATTAACTTCTATGCAGTGCAGCCACAGGAACTATCCAGAAACCGTAAGGATTTGCATCAAAAGTATGTTATTGCCTGGTAAACAAAAAAATATTTTTTAACTAAGGTTGTGGGGGAAGCCAAGAGTGCATCCAGTGACTTTCAGTCACAACAGGAAAATTTTTCAATTGAAATTAGGAATTGTAGGAGGTCAGGAATTTCTGGGGGTTTTACTAAACCTGTGGATCTTATTCAGTAAGGCTTCACTGCAAAAATCATACTTAAAAATACACTACTATGTGCAATTTCAAGGCACATCTGATAAGAAATTTTCTATGCAGAAACATGGGAGTAAAGGTCTGTTTAACAAAAAATTACATGCTACCAACAAAGTTCAAAATACATGTTTCCAGAGAACCATGGAACTGCTAATATTAAAATCAATTTAAATGTTATGAATCTGCTGAATTATCAGTGAGAGCCCTATTGACATTTATATGTCTGATTTCCCTGCCTGACAGCCTGATAACAGACTTCCCATTTCGTCAGTGTGCTAGGAGCAGCAATGCATTGCACTGCTGATGAAAAGCTTCTCTGGGATACCTCATGTTCTACCAGTTCCTCCCACAGAACCTGTGGGCAAACTTCAGTGTACAGAGTATCTAAGCAATCCTCAAGATTACACAGTTGATTTTTACAACACATCTCTCACTACGTAATTTAGACTCTTTATTTCTTGAACAGATGGACTACAAACAATAAGGATTACAGTGATGACAAGATGCATTTACTTTCAAATCTGAATTACATGCTATCTGTAAGGTACAGATAAAGATTCATTCATGAATCATGATAAAGATTTATATGACTGAGGAAACACTTAATTGTTGACTATTGCAAGAAAATGAACACAATGTTAATTTCTTTAACAAAAGGATTAATTTAGTAATCACTGTAAGCTTTATATGAACACTGATGAAAGGTCATTAAAATAACTGTAGTAAATGAAGTGAGAAATACTGTTAAGAAATGGGAAACGGAGAAAATTATTCGGCTTTTCCTTTTTTTTTTCCCTCTAAGTTAAAAGCAGTGACTTTTGTTTCAGCTTGTTATGAAAAAATAGCAGTGGGCATTGAGTGTTGCAAAAAAAAGGAGTTTTACAGCATGTATAAGAAAAAAATCCCTGTGTTGGGTCAAACTAAACATTACTCTGGAGTAGTATCCTGTCTCAGAACAGTCACTTGCCAACACTTTGGGAAAGCACAGAAGAAACAGGCAGGTGCAAAGTAATCTCTCCCAGGCTGCAGCAAACAGAGCAGTGCCTTACCTCGGGCAGGAACAGTTCACCCATTCTGGGGCGCTTTCCAAAGGTGAGGCTCCCTTGCCTGTGAACGTGGTCACATTGGGCAACACCACTGGTAGGTCTTCGTAAGGCACGGGAACGGTGCCGCACGCCTGGCAGTGAATGACTGGAATGGGCGTTCCCCAGTAGCGCTGTCGGGATATTAACCAGTCCCTCAGTTTGTCACTCGTTAGGTCTCCACCTATTCTTTTATTTTTGGCCTGCTGAGTAATAGCTTCTAAAGCCTCCTGCCGAGTCATGCCGGTGATCTGATTGAGAAAAAAAAAAAGAGAGATGTGGAAAAAAGAAAGAAAAATTTACAGCTGCTGTCAGTGGAAGTGCAAGAACAAGCAAAACCAGTTAGTTTTCTGAGAATCAAATAAAATAATAATTTCCCTTTTGCCGCTGGTTAACATCCTGCTATCCAAGAGGCTATTCATATACCAACTGCTCGTTTGAACCTTCTTGCTTAAAGGATCATGTTCTTGATGGTCTGAACAGAAGAAGGCTGAGAAAGAGTCTTGTAGACCCCTTCAGCCCTTATTGGCAGATATCTGAATTTACTGCTGATATCTTTATCAGTTGCTGTACACCAATACTTTCAGAATTATATCACAAACATAAGGTAGAGGCTGAGGAAATGCAAATGTTAAAACAGCTTTCCTTCTCCTGTGTTCATTTCAGGTTTTTCTATTCTTGCTTTCACACACATTTTAACCACTTAGACCCTACCTGGGACATAATGTGTCTGCTATTAAAACACACATTTTCAAGAGCTATATCTAAAGGTAAGATTCCTATTCAGGAATTCATGATACCACAAAGGCTGAAGCCACATTTCAATGAATTTGTGGAAGAAGGACTAGTATGTTCTAGGGTAAAAATCCATTGAGATTATGAAACAAAAATCAACTTTTAACATAGGTTAAATTATTCCGTTTCCATTATAGTACTGAAACCAATACAGAGAAAAGTTCAACCTTCCTCTCATGTACAAAAGGAAAAAGCTTATTATTTTATTGCTACAGCAGAGCCAACATATTTCGGCATTAAATTATTCCCAGAAATTTGGTAGCATAAGCTTGGCTTGATTTAAAAAAAAAAATAAAAAAAATCTCTTTAATCATACGAAGTATTTGGCACTCTTGAGAAAACAGATTTAGTTTGCATTGTTACTGGAAGTTGGGAAGAAATCCATACTTATATACCCACCTCTGCAGAATTAATGACCTTCTCCAAACCATTTGGCAATTTCTCAATGACTTCAGTGAAAGAAATGCCCAGATTCTTAGCTACTGCAGCATCCTCTGCACTGGTACTAGGAATTCCTAGAAGGGATGAAAACCCATTTCATTTCTATGGCACTCTCTTTATAATGACTTATGTTTTCACAAAGGAGTTAAAGAAAAGGATTTAAGAACGGTGAAAATGTTTTTCTATTCTTTAAGCAGTGACACTCAAACAGCAATAACTACAAATACATTTCTCAGCTCCTCTGTACTTCAAATGTTCATCAATGTCCTGTCTTTCTTTCAGAGAAGTTTGAAAATTTGATGGTTCTGAGAAAACTAAAAATAAAGCTGTAAATGATGGCTGGAATTACAGAATTTTCAATATAGCCATATTATCTAAATGTAATATATTGAAATAATACAAATTTTAATTCTATTTGCTAACCAGATAATCAAAGACTAAACAAAGAGCAGAGTCCTCCTGTTTCAATATTAATTTATCTCTTTCAAATTTCATAATTTATTAAAATGTACCATAACGCAACAGTCTCAAACATTACTATCCCTTTAACTTACTATGAAAGACATGACTTGTTTATAAACTCAGAGAAAAGATTCAAATAACATCAGTTTGCTATTCAGACTACAATTAGTGAGAAAATTTCCTACAGCTATTCAGATGAGTTACTCAAGTCACACTATTAAAGGCTCCCAAAGCTCTCTCTCCCTTTGTGTTTTATTATTTGGGACAGTCACGCATTTAAATTCTGCTCTGGAGGGTTACCTTTCACAATGAGTTAAAAGATTTCTTAGATTGCTTTATTGTTATATGTATTCTGAAACAATATTAAGATACTAACAGATTTATTATTTACACAGAGATACATCTTTCTGTGTATTTTCCCCCTTCAATGATAATTTAATAAATAATTTGAACCATCTTGCACAATTACTGTCATCTTTAAAAGGCAAAGAAACATTCCAAGAAGACAATGCCAGCATTAAGTTGGTAAAAACTACACACAGAAGTTCTCAAAGTATTTGCTGAGCACACTGGAATTATTAACTAAACCAGCTTAACAATCATCTTAGTTCAGGCAGTGAAATCCCTGCTATACTTTAACTCTGCCAGTGTGGAACTTTGGAAGCAGATGACTAAAGAAAATTAAAAAAAACTCCCCTGTGACAAGTAACTCCTTAACGAGAAAAACACAAGATTGCTATTTTATCCTTCCAGCAGATGTACATTCTTGCCATTTCAAGAACAATGTTTGTATCTTAATTTGTCAGAGAGCCCTGCAGCCTGCAACAGGTGACTTCACAACATGCTGTACAAATGGAAAAATGCAGGTCCTACTCTTTGGTCTGCTTCCTTTTGAAAAGAGGATGCTATTAATGTACACTGGCAAAGTTCAACAGCTGGCACCCACAGCTTCCCATGAAGAGCTGGGCTGTTTCCAACAGACATAAGGCCAAGGTATGTGCCAGCAAACTGGAAGATTTTAGGAAAGAATAAGAGTAGATATCTCAATTATTTGGCTTCTCCTATATGAGGAAAACCTTTGTTTCTCAAAACTGATTCAAATCTAAAGTGTAAGATGTGGGCATGTTTTTAGGCAGGGTATACAGCCCAAATTGATAATTTGCATCAGCCCTGCGAGGGTCATCCAAGACATTTTTGCACAGTCAGCTGGTTTCATTCAGTCCAGTTGTGCAAAAATAGCCAATATTGGCAGCAGTGAAATCAGCAGCCCCAGGACAGGAACAGGGAGGCAACAACAGGAGTTAAGGGATAAGGGATAAGGAATGCACTGGGAAAAGGGAAGAAGACATAACTATTTCCCATTAGGACTGGCATAGAATGTTGCCTTCTCAATGCAGCTGAGACCATGGCAAAGCACAAGAGTAAACAAAGAGCTTGGTGGGTGCAGATTAACACAGATATGGGTTTTAAAACTTCATACAATTTCTACTTTGACTTATTAGGACAAACAGATTATCTAAGTGCATGTATTTAGCTGCCCAGTTTGGGGGACCAGGCTCCTTAACCAGGAAAGGAGTAAGGCAGGCAGCTTCACAGGACAATTTTGAGAACAGAAGCTCACTGCAGGTCACTCAGTATCCTCTAACAACATCCTCCCCCTCCACCTATGGATCCTCAAGTCTAAATCAGGTGCCTTAAATCATGGGAATGTTACCTTGAGAGATAAAGGATCTAAGATAACTGTCCAAGACTACCTGAAAACAATTATTACGTACCCCAAATTATTTTACTGGCCTCAAAACAAATATTACTAGATAAAAGTCAAAGTTGGAAGCTGTGTACCTTTACCACCTGAAGCATTTCTCTATAAGGATGTATATAATTTATGCAAACTTAAGACAAAAAAAAGCAAAAAGTTAGAGTTGTTTGTTAAAAAATGGTACAGTTCTGTTTTGGTTAAGGATGGTGAGAGGCAAACACATATGTTGTAGGTAACCAATTTTCTTAAGATATGCAGAGCCTCAAACTTAGCTCATTAAATGCACTAATTTTATAATATTTCCATTTAAAATTATCATCCTGTAAATCTCTTCACCCACACACATTCCACAGAGCTCCTTTTCTCTTCCTTCTTCCCTAATGAAGAACAGAAATCCAAAATCCAGGAGAGAGAGCCTCTGTGTTCAGTTTTACCACAACAGAATCTTGTGCTCCAACACGGCGACAGAAAACCATACTATTCCACTTACATATCTAATGTCACATACCTATTTTAGTATCAAGAAAATTATCAAAATTGGTTTTTGCTGAGATGACTACAGGAATCTCCTGATTGGTAAGCAAATTCACAGCTGTCACTGAAGTAAGTGAGTCTGAAAACAAATGTAATGATATGGTAAGTAAAATATAACAGAAGATATGCTAAGAACATCAGTTACCATTACAGTGCAGTTTATCTTAAACTGAATTTTTACATTAATTTTAAATAACAGTTTTCTTTAAAAAAGAATGAAAATGACAAACCTATTCACATTTCAAAAAAGCTCAGTTGTATTAAAATGCTCAGTAAGTCAGATTGATACATTTTCATGATTAGAAAATATACTTTTAACAAGCATCTGTATAAAAACAGAGTAAGATTTGGATTATAACAAAAAATTTGAGTCTTTGATCAAAATATAGGCTGCTGCAAAGTTGTACAAATTGGTTTTAGTAAGCCCTGATTTATGTACTAGCATACAATGCTACAAAATCTCACCAAAAGTCAAATAGAACTGCAGGGAAGCATATATCCTTATGATTTAATTTCTTACAGAAGATCTACAAAGCATGCCAAATCTTTTTTTTAACCTGTATTAAAAAGCCACCTAAGTAACCCACTGATTTCCAAATAGGATATTCATATTCATATTACAGATGAGGGACCAAGTGTCCACAAGCAAGGGAAGATAGGAGTGGAGAGAATTAAGGGTAAGAAATAATAAACTGAAATTGATTTACAGTGTGCAGATTAGGTGGCTCAGCAAAAAGAAAAGCAAGTCTGAATACTCCAAAATTTGAGGATTCCAACCCCAAATCTCAATCTGGGCCTATTTCTAACTTTTTCAGTGCCTTTAAGTTGATGATAATTACAGTCATTAAAATATGGGCTGCTAAGAGCTTCCTTTCACCTTTCCTCATAGCTAAGCTGAGGCTATGAAGGCTTGTATTGCAATGCATAAAATCTGCTTGAAGTAAAGTAACAGCAATTTTGAGAACAGGCCTGTTATCTCTCATCACACTTCTTAACACAAATGATACATTTATTTATTTCTGATTACTACTTTTCCAAATTTTAGTTGTCTGAGGTATTCATATTATAAAGAAAATTTCCACATTCAAATCACTGCACACAGCTTTCCTCTGTTTAAAAAAAAGTACAAAAGGGACAATTTCATTTTTCAAAAGCAACTAACCAAAAAGCGTCATGAGCAGGAAGCTGAGTGGGCAGGACACTGCTTTTAAAAATAACTTCTCTCTTCCACCCAGCAATAATTTTCATTTTATGCTGGAACCCAAAATAATAACTGCAGTTTATGAAGGTGGTCTTTCCTGTGCTCATTTGCTCACATCATTACCATCATAACCGAAAAGAGAGAGTGGTACAGGTACAAACCTAAGACGATGTATGCAGAGCATTATAGTGAGATAACGAACAATGTAGTGGTCAAATCTTTATCTCAGGCACCTCCTGCTGTCAAAACTATTAGACTTACCAGATTATAAATCAACATACATTTTTCTAGGCAAAAAAATAAAAAGAATGTTTGACAACTGGTTGTTCCCAGCTATTTAAATAATAGTTGCCTAAAATACAGACATGTACTTCAAGACTAAAGGTTTTAGAACTTTCAGTTACTCTGCTGTACAATAGCTTTTTTCCCCTTTCCTAGAAAACATAAAAACATACCCTCCTAATTATTTAAATGAGAACACAGTGAAGAAAGAAAATTACAAAACTATGCCAATTGAAAAGAAAACAATTACACTGAATTAAATTAAAATTTCAGTTACTGAGGATTTTTTTTTAAAAAAGTCTTGGTTAATGTGAAAATAGGGTCTACATAGGGCCACCCAAATTTCTGTTTTATTTAAATGCCATTGTTGGCCTTTCATATGTAAAATGATAAGTTCAGCTAATTTCAACTGAAGAATGTCTGTAAGTATATTCATAAGTAGCAGGAGTATACAATAGCAGAGTTAATGTGGAATTGTGCCTCTTTTTTGAGGACTTTTGGCTGTCATTTTTCAACTGAGAGTTTCTTAATTTAACTCAACCAAAAGCTTTAAGCTTATTGTTAACAGACACACAAAAAAGCTTTTGCAAATATTTCTACTTAAAAACAAATACAAAAACACACCATTGTCCTTAATAAAAGCAAATTTTGCACTTTTGTGGTTTGGCTGAAAGCACAAGATCCAACAAAGGTATAGGCACATGCATGGATCTGTGTTTGTGCAGTTGGTGCTTTGATTTGGTCCAATTTGCAAGAAGTGCAAATTTGTTCTCCAAAATTTTCCAAGCTTTACTCGCCTCTTAGACAAGGGCTTTATGTACTCAACACAGTCAGGCTCCACGTTTTTTCTACTAGCAAGCAAACTTTTCTAAGGCAGAAATTAAGTACTTAAAAAAGCAGGTTCTATACAACCAACACCATTTCCCACAAGAGGCTGCTGAAATCAGATGTTATACAGACAATGAAGCCTCATCTTTACCAGTAAGGGAAAAAGGAAATACTGAACACCAGCCTGAAGTAGAACCAAGAAATATAATATTTACTTTTGTCATTTCCAGATTTTCCAAACAACAAAAAAATACTAGACCATGGATACTAAATACAGGCAGAATTGGTGGTAGGAGACTTCAGGAAAGCAATTAACAACAATTAAAGCATTATCAATTGACTGTGCAAGTCATGAACTGCCATAGGGATACTCTGAATTTACTCCATTAGAGTCCTGTATTAACTAAGGATCTGCATAGTAGAATATTATTTTACTATCTATCAATACTATGTATTAGTGATCTGTTGACCTTTTTAGATTTCTTATGACAGCAGAACTCTTTGGTGGTACAGGAATTAGTTCTGCTGTCTCTGTGCTAATGATGAATTACCACACAGACATGAGATTTTCCACTGGGCTGACACACTCAAATTTGGACTATTCATTTCTGGTAGATGGTGAAACAAGAATCTGTGCTGTTGCTTTTATATACTATGAAGTGTTACAACTATTATAAAAGAAGGATTCTAGCATAGCTGCTCTTGCCACATCTGAAGCCAGAACAGGCTGATGTGACACCGTGTGACATAGAGCAAGAATCAAAGGCCTGCCTGCTCTCAACAGGAACAGCTCCTGCTCAGCTTGGTACACATTCTCTAAAGATCATTCTCTATAATTGTTGCTCTTCTACAACAAAATGCAGTATGAGAAAAACACCACCTTTCCCTGGGATGAACTCCCTCTGAATGACTTCCTTGAGACTGCTATTCCCATGCAGCAGTCTGTGAGTTGGTAAGATATATAAATGGGAAGCTCCATAAATGGCTTCAGGTGTATAGGTGTAAGCTGCTAGCTTCTCTTCTGTTACTTTGCCATTAACCTGAAAAAGAGCAGAAAAAAATTCCCACCAGAAGTGCAGTGGTTATAGATTTCCCTTCCTTTTCATACAGCTAATGAGCCTACATCACCCTACAGAAATACACAGATCCAAATACCAAAGCCAGACACACTCCCACTATAGAAATTTTCCAGAATCAAACCTTGACAAAACTTACTTTCAGGCCTTGAGAAAGTTGCTTTACAGTCTTGCCTTAGTTTATCCAAATATGTCTATAAAATATAATTCTAATCCCATATGTAATATTGCACTGTGCTACTGAGATAGACTCAATCCCTGGCTAAGCCACCTGGAATCCTTCTATTCACTTTTAATATGCATGCCTTGTTTCCAAGAAACTGGAAGGAGATGTTACCTCTGAAATCTAAAGAGAATTTAGGATTTTCTCAGCTACAATATGACTTTACATGATACTTCTCCAATGAAGTGAATGTTGCACTATATGTACAGAAATGAAATAATAAAAGGTGGCACAACAAACAGTTGGACATAAAATGCAAATAGTAAACTTCAAGGACTTTTTAAGAATTACCACCTGGAACTATCAACAAGGTTTGTATCTTAGATCAACTAACTGTGGAGTATATAGGGGTCTTGGAAAGAGATTTTTCTGTAATAAGTATTGATGGAAATTTTCAGAAACAATTGATAAAACAACTTTAATACAACGTTATTTATACAAATACTGCATCTTTTAGCAGGGTGCAAATCAGAGGTATTTAAAAGGTTTAATTTGTCTCAATTTGAAGTTCTGAAAAGTTCAGTACTTAAAAATAAGAAGTCACTTTTAGAATGTTATGCCAGAGTAAATAATCACAATAAAGTTTTGAAGTACAAGGGCTGAAATTTGATCAGGGTCTCTGAAAATCTCTTCTGTCACTACCATATTCATGGAGCCTTGTTCATCTCTTGACCAAAAAGGGAAAATCCGAAGTCCTTCTGTAGATAATGATATTTTTTTTCAGGTTTCATTTTCCTTCCTCTCCTTTCTTTCTATCTAGACTCTCTGCAGCTCCGTTACCACCTAATGGTGTGGTTTCCATTATTTTAATTATGGTATATAGTGAGTGAAATAATGGACAAATGTAAGCAAAACAGCTTGCCTGAGGCCAGCCAGGGTCTGACAGAGAAGGTGCCATGCAGAGAAAAAGCAAAAGCCCACCTAGATCCTAGCTGACATGTGCAGTGCTACTTGATATTGCACTGGCACAAATGTTCTGGCTTTCAGGGAAGCTTATTAGCTGGCACGTATTTTGGCATAAATATACACAGCCAATTTGCATCCACTTGAACACACAAACCCTTTCCTAAGGAGGATAGCAGGGAGTATCTCTTCAACCCTCAAGTGGTGTTCTTCAGGAATCTGTGCTAGTTTGTGCATGTATATAATAATAATCTTTTTCAGGAGGCTTCAAGCCTTTTCAGATCTGAAAATCCATTCCCATCACACATTTCAGGGGTTGCAGTTAGCCCAACCAAGACAGCAAAAAAATTTCTGACTTACCTTTAGCAAGAAGTCAAGAGAGCACCCAACGCAGTCACCTATCCAATTTGCTTGCATTTCTTTAATACCATACCACTCAGGGAGATCAGATAAAGCATCAAACATGGCCTTAAGCAATAAAAGAAAGAATTAGGAAATTCAGCTTTTGTAAGCATACAAATTAACATTATGAGTTTAATTATAACTAACAGAAAAATGGTAAGGTTCTGGTAAAAACATTGGAAGAGCATTTTATACTGCTGCTACCTCAAATTAATCTCTCTGAGATAGAACTAAGACAGTACAAGCCAGAGGTATGGCACTGCCAACAGAGACCCTGTTGTTATTAAAAGTGGCCTTTCTTTTGAATGGACTAGACCTTAAGATACAGGAACAAAAAACTTAGATGAAAACAAACACAGAAAATATTCCCAGTGGGTATAACTTCTGGGAAATGTAGATGACCTACTGAGCTGAACAGGACTTAAGAGATGTGCTTGCAGACAGGAAGCCTGGATTTGTATAGTTTTATATACTTAGTTGTTTTAGACAATAGCCCAGATGGCAGTCAGACGAAAGGCGTTAACATGTCCTAAAATTTTCAAGCTCTGACTTAAAATAGCATGATAGTTTCTAGCTATCTATTTTTTCATATTCGGTATTGACATTTTACCAAGCACAACAGGCTGTAAAATTGATTGGGATCTTTAGGCTGTATCATCCTGCAAAAACAACACTAATCATAATAACAAAGGTTCATATAAAAAAATGTAATATATCATATCGTATCATATCATATCATATCATATCATATCATATCATATCAATAATTCTTATAAGCAACCAGCAATGAAGCTGGGTGTAGAGGGGTCACTGGTCTAGAGCAAGTCTTATGAGGAGTGCCTGATGGACCTGGGGATATTTAGGCTGGAGAAAAAGAGGCTCAGGGGGGACCTTAGCACTCTCCACAACTGCTCGAAAAGAGGCTGTAGTGAAGTGGGGCTCAGTCTCTTCTCTCAGGTAACAAATGATGGGACCAGAGGAAATGGTCTCAAGTTGCACCAGAAAAAAATTCATCATGGAAAGGGTTCCCAAACACTGGAACAGGCTGTCCAGGGAAGTGCCTGAGTCATCATCTCTGGAGGCATTTAAAAGACTGACAGATGTGGTGCTTAGAGACAAGGTTTACTGATGGACTTGGTAGTGCTGGCTTAATGGTTGGACTTGAGGATCTCAAAGGCTTTTTCCAACCTAAATGGTTCTATACTATGCAGCAATGAAGAAATTAAGTGTTGCCTCCTTTACTAGCCATAATGTCCAACAGCCAACTTGTAACTTCTATGTATATTTGCACTCAACAAGAGATAAATCTATATATTTATGTGCTGTCTGATGTGTGGAATGGAAGCATAAAAGTCAATTCCAAGTCAACTAGTACTTCTCTAAAAAATTTGAACAGCATGATTTTAATAAGTGGCATCTATAACAATGTAAAGGAGAAGACAGATAACTGAAAGTTCATCTCATTTTTCACTTTGTAACACTTCACATTTTTGTTATGAATACTGTGACTGTCCAAAATTTTTACTTTGGCAGAAATACAGCCAGAGGCATGAGTCACTTGGACAGATGGTGAATATGCTGAACAATTACAGTTAAAAACCAAGAATAAGGCAACATGTTGAATAACTTCTCCTTCAGCTGTGACTACCAACATCAAATGTGCAAGCTCTTTATTATCTCAGCAATTCCTAATAATCTGTAAGGATGGACAGTACCTACTATGTGCTGCTCAAACTAAACAGTAGGTAGGTGGATAATTAGTGAATGCACATTTAATTCTTCTCCAAGAATGTGTTTCAAGTTCTGTTTTAATGACATTCTTAAATAATTTCTAAGTGAGATGCATAAAAGTTACTCTAAGAATCACTTTTTTAGTTACTGCTCTGTTGTATAAGTCATTTGAAATAGAACAAAAGGCATGTCCTTTGTAAATCATAATATTACACCACCACTTGGGATTTTTATTGCTTTCTCCATCTTTAAGAGTCAAACCAATTTATTGATGATTTATAAATAAAAGAATGTTAGGCTTTTGGAGGGTTTTTTTATCACACCATATCTTTAATCTGTTTGAACTCACAATTGCAAGCATACTATACCACAGAGAATTCAAAGTTCTGAGTATTCTCACTAATTGCACTGTTCCAGAGACAACTAAGCTTTATCTACCATGATCAATCCATGTACTTATATAACTATGAAAGAATAATGAATAATTGGAGATATATAGAGAAGAGATGCAAACACACAATACCTAGATATATTCTTTTAAAGAACTTTATGCATTTTAGAAAGAATGAAATTGTGTCAGTACATGCAGAACTGGCTGTTCACATTAGGCATCCATTCTAATCTACATCACATTTTGCTGGCAGAAGCAGCTAACTGTGCATGAGTTCTACTGAAACTGTACAGTCTGTAACTACTTGCCAGCAAAGCTTCCTAGGTGTTTTTTCATTGCAGTCTTCATACACCAAGATTATCAATACCAGTGTGATAATGATTTTAATCCATTTGCTTTATTAGAAGCTGCAGGCTACGGTTCAACTTAACCCAGTTCTTCTCTTGATAATGCAATTACTTCATGCAACTAAATACAGGAAGAGCCAACTTTACTTCATCTGAATGAAGATAACTAAGCTTAATCTGCATGATGGTGAAGCCCAGCAGGGTTTGCAAACATAAATCCTTTATAACTTAATTTATACATAAACAGTTTAGTTTGATATGAAATGAAAAACCCAAGCAAACAAAAAAAAATTCAAAAATGTTCAAAATGGAATTATGATTCTTAATTCTTTGTACTCAACACACTCCTTAATCTTCTTGTCAAGGCTACGAACAGCAGGTGAAGCAGAAAATGAACATGCAAACAACCAACAATTTACCTGGTGTTACAAAGGCAAATAATATATAGCATGAACACTGCTAGCATGTTAGTAAGTGTTTCTGCATGGTAGAGAAACATTAATTCTTAGACACGAATGCACTTGTACATTCAAAATTCATCCGTGTGAACTAGGACCTTTTAAAAGATAGCTTTAAAAAAGCTTTTCATTTTCAAATCCAATTGCACTACACTCTACAAAACACATGCCCACAAATATATATTAAAACTATTACTAGCATGAAAAAATTACATGTAGGCTATTGGAGTATATAAAACTCTCGACCAATGCTAGCACAGAAATTCCTGAATATTCTAAGTTAGTATTTGGGAAGTTAAATATTATCTCCACTGGATTTTGCTTCCATGTTCTTTTTTTAAAAATCACTGCCATGTTCAGAACTTTTCCTGAATCATTAGAACAGTCCCATTAATTCTGCTCCAATTTTTATTTTGCAATTTGCCAACCCTGGCAGTATTCAAGGCCAGGTTGGATGGGGCCTTAAGCAATCTGATCTAGTGGGAGGTGTCCCTGCCCATGGCAAGGGGGATTGGGACTAGGTGGTCTTTAAGGTTCATTCCAACACCTTTAACATTCTATGATTCTATAGATTCTACCGATTCTATTACAACCGGTAATTTCCATTTTAAAAAAATCTGATCCCTAAAAATGTATATATAACTTCTAGTAATTTCTGCCACATATTTGTTAACTAGATTTGTGAACACAGAGAAGACAATCAGCAAGAAGACTCCCAGCACACAGGCAAATAAACAGCAGTATTTCAACCCAGTAAGCAGAGAATGATAAGATTATCAAATAAACTCAATTTTCAAACTTCTGATGATAACTTAATAGTGAGAAATTTGGAAACATTAGGCAGCAGACTCTTTCTGCTTTCATTTTTCATTACTTGGGAAGAGACAAGCAAACTTCAAATGCAAACATCTAATTACAGGAGAAATTACTCCCATCTTAATTAAACACAAGTCAAGGAATAGCATAAATACATTTTGGCAGTCTTTCAGATCTAAAGATAGACGGACTCAGGAAAAGCTAAAGAAATCAAAGTTGTGTTGCGGGATGAGAATGATTTAAAGGCTCTTACACCTGAAGAAGGTGGAGATAGAGGATGAACCAATGTTTCACGGACTTCTTTACTCTTTCAGAACATGTAGAAAATTCTGGCACAGCCAGAAGATGGAAGTCAACTACCTCAGATGATCAGAGAGTAACTAAATCAAGATGAGTTTGCTGAAAATTATCAAAGACAATGATGACCCAGCCTGAAACTAGAAGTACCACATTGTATGTGAAAATCTGGTCTCACATTTCTAGCTGTTTAGTCTGCTGAGGATTATGACAGAAACAGAACTTCAGTTAAACAATTTTCAGGCGAAAAAGATCCAGAAAATCCAAGAACATGAGTGTTTTACAATTTCCCAAGAGCATCTCAACTCCAAAAGTCCTCCTGCTTGTAGGTCAAAGAAGGATTCTGCTGAGCCTCTAAAAAATTCAGTCTCTGACTTCATAAACTAAAATTTTCAGTAGATCAATATATGCTACTAATTTCATACTCAGTGAGAGTAATTTAACTCCTCAATGATAGTAAATGAAATAAAGTTAAAAATCCAATTATAAACTATATAGTGAAATGTATACTCTTTTTTTAATGAAGACACTTCAATGAAGTTTGACAGATCTGCAAGGTAACAACAAGATCAGAATAAAAAATTCAGCAAAAGGTTGCATTTCAGAAGAATTCAATTAATTAGGAAAATAAAACTGCATTCTACTAAATCGCAGTAAAATTTAAAAGCTTTGCTTCTGAGCAAGGGACAAATAAATATCCAAGCTGTGTTCGGATTAAAATTAAATTCTCCACTTTATTTGACTGAACTCCCAAAAGCGCAACCAAGCGTAAACTAAAGATTACATGAAATCATTTAGTACAACTTAATATATTAGCATATATTAAAGTAGGAGAAGTTAAAGCCAGGCTGCCCACTGTTTTATTTTGCACTCTATCGCATTGTTCCAACTGTGATTATTTGGTACAGCTTCTGCTGGCATTTAATATCTTCTTGTTTTGCTATTTCTTTTTCTCCTTCAGTAGTTTCTGTCTGTACTACTGCAGGTCACTCTTGACTTTTATTTCCCATGTGTGAAGAATACTGAAAGCATACATTAAAGAGGAGCAATAACACAGATCCAGCGTATACTTAAAATTCTTTCTCATAAATGTCTGAACTGTCAGCAGTTTTCCCATTTCCTTACCCACAATTTATGGTCAACAAACACCTCTGGTGTGATTACACAGAACTGAGGCAGATAAATGATTCCGTAAAAGCAAAAAGTAAATCCAGAATTATTCTCCAGATTTGCTCTTCAGAGCTGTTGCTTGCTTAAATTTCGAAAGAGAAGATACTCCCTTTCTGAAATAATGAAGTATATCTTTGTGATGAGTAACTGATTCTGTAAATACAAAAGCTCTTCAAAACATTTGTTATAATTTTTAATAGTATTGAGTATTCACTGTTTTGATTAACCTTATACCAACAGGAACTTAAATTTACATTGCTGTACCGTCAAATGAGATGCTATGTTTAAACTAAGGTGAAAAGACCAGCCTGGTCTGGATATCCACAAACAATTTTCTGTCTTGCCAACCTGACAAAACAAGTGCCATTTCTTATTAATGAAGTTCTAAACAAGCTGAGGGAGCACTGCTCTTGGTCCCTGTCCAGGAGACAGCTCTCAGCCTGGCTCAAGAAGAAGGGTTTCAAACCGAGGTTTATCAGGCCTGTTCTGTTGGGAGAAGACAACTATGAGCTAGACTCCAAGTGTGGGAATCAAAAAAAAAAAAAAAAAAAAAATCACACATAAAGAATGAAAAAGAGCCAGCATTTCAGTTCTCCTCGGTGATGAGGCGTTACCTCCTGCTATGAAATCCAAAGTGCTGCCAAGACTCTTAACATCCTGAAATGCAGTACTTCAGTTTCATTACATTTCATTACCATTCTGCTTAAGATCTCAGAAATAAAATCCAAAATAAAAAAATCAAGCAGAACACAATTACATGAAACAATTCCAAATCTATTCAGATGAGACAAAAGGGCTGTCAGATGCAGTGCAAAGCCAGAGAAAAGCTAGAGAACTGTAGTTCATTTGCTGTTTTCCCTCCACAGAGTCAGCACCATGCCCAATGTCCATGTTCCTGCAACCCACAGAAAATGAGAAGGGTTTATCTCTAAAACGTCTTTACAAAAAAACTTAACTAAGAAAGAGTGCTACTTATTTGTATGGCAAATGTAAATTACAAATAGTAGAATTTTGTTGGTTATGTTCCCCAATATTTGAATTAAACAGACTGCCCTATTGCTGTGCAAAAATGGAAGGTGATTTAAGGCAAAACTTGAAGTTTAAAGTTGCTTCTATTTTATTTTATTCAAGAAAAGATTATTTTCCAGCTATTTGAATGATTTCTGTACAGTAAAATAGAAAAAGAATTTTATAAAATTAATTTAGGAAGAACAGGGTCTATAAAAAGACTAACCTCGCCAATTCTGTTTTGAGGACTCAGTTGACCATGCATAAAAACCTCTATAAAAGCAATTTACAGGTATACAGAGAAAATACTAACATTTACAGATAGATTTTTCCAATGAATCTGCCTACCAATTCGGCAGGGTAACCATAGCAACTAAATGTTTTAGCTTAAACATCTTAAATGCACAGACAACAATTTGAATAATAAGGCCATCAGTTAAGGCATTACACTTTTATCAAAGAAATGCGTCAAAAGAAAAATGACAATTAAAATGTGCTCTAAAAATCCATAAAAGTTGCTAGACCATTGCACGTGTACTCTACAGTTTAAAAACTGGGTCACGATTATTCTATTACTTTACATAAGCAAAATGCTTTCTGCTAAGCATTAAAAGCATGGTCAATATTTTTGCCCTTTGAACAAAACTCATTACCAGTGGTAAACTGCCATGTGAGCCAACGCTGCTTTGTTTGCAATTTTTATTACGAGAAAAGAATATGAGCTGATGCAGTAACAACAAAGAAATCAAAGCAAATCCACAGGAGGTGATTCCTCTGGACACAACAGAAATCTGAAAATCAGTGTGTGTAGGAAAGAAACACTGACTGCTGTAACACCCAGCTTCACAGACCACTACCAATCATGTAACTCCTGGCTGCTATTTGACCAGTAATGTAGGCACTGCAGATGAAGATTACTCTGATTAATTTTTATTTTCATTAAGGTTGTGAGATACTAGGGAAAACATAAAATGATAAATGGACAAAAGAGAGGAACACAGATAACTAGAATAGACCATCAGTATACACTATAAATAGGCTGAAAAGTTACAACAAAATAGTTTGTGGATGCTACAAGAAGAAAATAGGTTGTATCCATACATATTGAGCCATTATTGCTAGCTGGTAATTTGCATGAAGAACTAAGGGATAGAAAATTAATTAAATGTATTTTAAATGGAACTTTTTCTATGAAACAAAGTTATGGAAAGCCTTATATTTTCCTCTAAGCCACACAGTAATGGAGCAAGTTAACAGAAATAAAGCTGATTTTTTTTTGAAAATACTTTCCCACAATTTATAGAAAACTCAGGTATAACTTTGAGGAAAGAATAGGGAACAGATTTGCAGAGAGCCATTTTTCAGAAAAAGGGCAAGGAAGGTGGTACTGCTGACATTTGATCTTGAATTTCTGTAAACTTTTCAGAAGAAATATTAGTCACCATTGAAGGCACAAGAAAAAGGTGACCAGAATCAAATGGCTTCCCCCACAATACACCAAAACTAGATAAAGGCCTGACTGTAGAAAGATGAGTGAGACACTCGTAGAATTTTAACCTTCTAAGTCTGAAAGTAGCCCAAGTCTGAAAAAAATACAAGTCTTCCATAGAAGGTGAAAGGATTAAGTTACTCTCAGATAGTCTCTTTGTGCCTTCCAATTTTTTAATTTCAAAATAAGAAGGAGTGGAACTTCAGTAAATAGCAGAAATCTAGTCATGCAGCTCACTGAAAGCCTGATCCACTTAGCTCTCTACCTTTTTCCAAACCTAGGAAAAACATCTCAGACAAGGAAGGATTAAATCTGCTCTGTGAACTTGTGAACTGTGCCTGTGAACTTGTCCAAGCTTTGAGGAGATGAAGTGCCATGTGTGTTCTGATACAAATTCTGGCAGTACAGCTCAAAGACCTGAATGCTGCTCTACACTGACAGAAAACTTAGCTCTTCAGGTCCCAATGATTTTGACCATGCTAACCTGACACCATCTTGTCTTAACCCTCTGGACACATTTTTTAAAAAAACAGAATTGGACAAAAGATGTTCAACAGGCAATTGACTCAAAGGGAGAATAAAGGACTCAGGACCAGAGAAGTTCTGAAAGGGCAAGTTTCTATTTCTGTTAGTGTCTAATGCAAAACAAGCTGACCATGGATTTGAAATCCCTAGGCCCACTACAGACTTATGTACTGTCCCCTCAGATTTCCCTTTTACAGGAGTCTGGCACATGAATTATCAGACATACGAATTACCAATCAAAAAAAGGGAAGTGAGATCCATAAAGAACCAAATTATCAGACATATGAATTACCAATCAAAAAAAGGGAAGTGAGATCCATAAAGAACCAAATTATCAGACATATGAATTACCAATCAAAAAAAGGGAAGTGAGATCCATAAAGAACCAAACTGCTGTACTAATTTATCATTAGAGGTACAAATATCTGAAGTCTCTGAACTGCAAATTTCAGGAAAACAAAGCTGTACTGGTAGTGGTTCTGGTCCATTATTAGTTAGTCCATCTGGTTAGTCAGGAAAACCTCTGTATGGAAACACGTGTGTTCAAAATCAGGAGATAAGAAATGATCCCCCTGCCGAAGTGAAGGTATCATCACCACCAATGTTATCATCCTGAAATTGTATTAGCAATTAAAGATCTTCAGCTTCTTAAAGAGATGTCTCTATCCTCCACACCTATTAGGACTAGCTCCATGAAGTCTAGATCCTCCACTCCAAGAGGAAAGGCTCTGTAAATGATAAATGTAAATGAAGGTCTTCCTCTCAATAAAGCCCATTCTCCTGGCAAGAGCTTTTGGGAAGAGATGGGGAAGAAGGTTTGAGGAACAGGCTAGGAAGAGTGATTGCTGTAGCCAGGGTGTTCAACAATGCAGGACAATATGGATCCAGATGAATTGTAAACAGCCCGAATCCAGTGAAAAAAGGGACAAAAGAAACAGACTTAGGAAGAAGGATTCATGGCTCTTACCACTCCTGGAGAAGTACTGGCATGACTACCATAAGGAATGAAGAAATGCGTGCAAGGATGTTTTGAAGATAATTAGTCAAATTATTCAGAAAAAGAAGCCAAAGTTGTAGCATTTCAGATCTGTAACTTGGCTCCTGTCAAAATGCTAATGTGAAGCTTCCTGATTATGTCAGTGTGCACACAGAGTTTCTAAGAGACTGAAATACTTGGCCACTATTAGCTCAGATGCAGTCTCCCTCCGGTGAACTGTCTTCAACTGTGGCTTGCAGTTCATGGGCCATTCAGAGCTGTATGGCCAACACAGTCTTCTTCAGAAAGTAAACCACAACATGCTATGTTATCTAGTCTCTTGCAACTTGAAAGAAAAAAAAAATTACTAAAATAGGGACTTTATTTTTCCTAATCTTCCAAGCATGAAATCCATCTACTATCAGATACTGGACTTCATAGAGCAGAGCCTGGTAATCTGCTATTCTTACTTCAAGGTTTGGGTGGGGAGTGGGGAGAAAGTTATTTTTCCCCCTCTACAACCAAATGTTTAAATGCCTTGCCAAAAGAAGCAGAGTGAGACTGTTTAAAAAGAACCACAGCAACAAAAATAGGATTGAGTGGAGGGTGAGTAAAAAGGAAAATCCAAACCACCTGCTGATTCTTGGTAGCATCTGTCACTGTACAAGAAGTGGGAGAACATGAAGGTAATGCTTGCCAAAGCACTTGAGCTGGAAGCAGTATGGCATCATTCATCGATCTGGTTGTATCAGCTAGCACAGACCCTACAGAATGTCAATCACAAACAGAACAAAATTTTAGGAAACCTTCACAGAAATCTACAGAGTACTCAACTGTCCTTTGCAGCAATGCTTTAAGGTTTTGCAGGAGTTGGTACAAATGTTCTTCCCGAAATGAAAAGCAGAAGCAGCTTTTATTCATGTTAAAGAGCAAAAGGTCACTTGCACATTTGGTAGGGATGTAGGTAGGGAATATGGCAGTGTCCTGAGGTGACATCTTTGTGGGGGAAGAAGAGGGGGTGTTGCAGAGGTGAAAGTTCCTTCTTTTCATAAGATAAGCCTGCTTACTGGGGAATAACGTGATGGAGATTTGATCTGCCCAAGAGATTGCTTCTCCTGTAACAGCATTTCTCAGGTAAGAGACTAAATACAAAAGATAAATCCTTCCTAGTGGAGGGTGGATAAGGAGCAAGAGGTAATAATACCATAAATCAAGGGTGTTCTCAAGGTTATTGAAAAGCTCCTCAGTCATGTCTTTTGGTCTTGATGAGTAAAAACTTGTGTCTGATTTACCCCTTTTAAAGTAACTGGGTACCAGCATGGATACAGACCAGAAATGCCATTGCTTCCTACAACCTGTATAGAGACAATAGACAAAAGACATATCAGTAAAGACAGAAACTCTAATGGAGCTCCACCCTCAAACTGAGGGAGACAGTGAGTTGGGGCAGATCCTAAAATATCACAAAGTCATAATGAAATCTGGTGACAAAGGAACTGCTCAGAACATTGTGTTTATTTTGTGATGGTACAGACACGCTCCATTTTTTCTTCCAGCCATTGCAAATGTTCCCTCCTTACTGCCAGAACAGGCAGCACAATCAAAAACCATGCATCTCAAGTACCTCTCTGTGTATGAAGAATCAAAGCATCAGGCAGGATATCTTTTCTCGTTGTTATGAATAGACTAGAGAGAGACACAGACTTCTTCTCCCTGGATGATAGTGGAAATTTGGTTTCTTGAATCTGAGACTTGGGAAAAGGATCAAAGACAAATTTTTAATATTTTCTTGGGAGCAACTTTCTCAATCTGTACTTAAAGTCTCAATACACAGAACACTCAGAGGGAATAAAAACTTCACTTAGACACAACAGGAAGCTGATACTTTCATCTCAGAGAGCATAAAGCCAGAATTTCTGTTCTGAATTCCTACGTATGGAAACTGCATTGTCCCAGAACAATCAAAATTGGAGCTCATGAGAAAAAAGGATGTTTAAGTAACTTGAAAACATTTTTAAAATAACAGATAATCAAATAGAGTATGAAATAGAATGTCCAGATGAATCTTCAACAAAAAAACCAGTTAAACATAAAGAACTATGGTGCAGACACAGGTGGAACTGAAAACTAGGTGACAAGTTGTATTGCTTAGAAAATGCCCACAAGTCCAATAGGTTGATCTGGCAAACAAGTTTTGCACAGTTCTACACTCAAAGTATGCAGAAAAGCACTTGATGATGAATACAGGATGCCAATGTGCAAATGCAGAATTCTTTCATTTACCTCTAATTTATGCCTTTTGATTTCTTCAAAACTTAATTCCATAGCAGCTACCTACAATTCTTGAAGAGGCGAACAGAAGGACTTCAGGGGCAATAATTTTAATATACACACATACACAGGGATAGATCACACATATTATTACGAAGTTACATATTATTCAAACATGTATCTATAAAGGACCACATTCAACTTAATATTTTTCGACATAAAGTCTCCTCTTTGAAATGCTACCATAATTTCCAAAAGCTGTAATCTCATACCTTTGCATAAGCAGTTGTCTTGATAAACCACTGTTTGAGGTATTTCTGCTCCACTTTTGCTCCTGAACGCCATGAGCAACCATTGTCATCCACTTGTTCATTAGCTAGGACAGTCTGATCCACTGGATCCCAATTAACCAAGGCCTAAAAAAAATTGCAAGAAGAAGAAATACTTTCAGCGGCTAGTTAAAAACCAGAGTTTTACTTTACAGATGCCACATGAATTATCCAGAAACGTACCTTGAAAGTTTACCTGAATTTTCTATATTTTTGAAACACCCACTTGAATCAGCAACTTGGACTCAGCTGGAAAAGTTTTGAACATTCATCTTTTCAGAACTCAAAAGACCCAAAAATGCAGTTGGCAAGGTTTGTCTAGTCTGACCATGCCAGCAGGGTCGGCTGACACTTGACTGCTTGGCTGTAATAAATGTGTTCCAATTGACTGTACTACAAGTAACATCGTCTGATGCTTAGAAGTTCTTCACTACTAATCTGAAAGTGTTGAGTCAGACTGAGGGGGATGAGTAAACAAGGAAGTCCAACTCAAGAGGACAGAATCACAAAGTATTACAGTGGTCAACTATATTTTAAGTGAAAGAGTTGATATTATCTGTATGTAACTCCTGTCAACTGTATGAATTACTTTTGGAATCGTCTTTCCTTATCAATACAAATGCATTAAGTAAAAATCTGTAAAATGAAAATAATGTTGGTGTCCAACTCCACAAACCTATTATTTTGATCATTTGAGTCAACAGAAATAGCAGACATAATATACTGGGAAAGGAGCAAAAATCAAGCTCACTCTCCCCCAGTGCTGAACAATTTAACTGGCCACTTATCAGAAAGGATCTAAGACCACAAAGGAATCCTATCCAAAACTGGCATTAAATGCTATACATTGACTTGAAAAAATGAAAAGAAAGGAAAAAAAATCAAAGCAATAATCTATTATATTGAATGTCATTTAGTATTTAAGCTAAATCAGTCTGACTGAAAAACAGTAGCTATGTTTCCATAGAGATCTAATATATGAAACAATTTTTTAAAAATTTCAAATTACTTCTTTGGGTATGGGGAGGACTTGTGTATGAATCAAAAATTAGTAACTGTACTTATATTGTACTTTATATTTTATCTATCACTGATCACCTTCCAACCAATTTCCAAACAGCTAATATGACTTCATTTTAATATGCAACATATTCTTGCAAATAGTAAATACCACAACCACTTCACAAATTTTATCATGTGGAGAGCTAAAAGAAAGATGCAGGGATCCTCTTGCTTAGAAATACTGCTCTGTTTTGGTTTGAAAGACATGTATCTGCTAAGGAGGGGCAGGACCTCCCCAGGAATGGAGAATTCAAATCCCCTCCCTCCAAATTATTATAATTTAGAAAATTAAAGAGGCTTTCAGGCAGAGGTATGGGGATAGGAATAACAGTTCTTTACTAGTATGTATAACAAGGCAAACAAACAACAACAAACTACTACAATGAGTAGTAAAAAGAAACCAGGATCCTCCAGGGGCTTTGTTTCAAAAAGCCCGGGGCAGTCTGATCTCTTGGGGCTCCAAGAGCACCAAACTGGAATGGTGGAAAATCCCGGGGTGGTGGCTGGAAAGGCAGGATGTCCCCGGCAAGCAGGGGCAGGATGTCCCGGCAGGGCAGGGCAGGGCAGGGCAGGGCAGGGCAGGGCAGGGCAGGGCTACAGCGCAGCAAAAAAGAGCAGCGCCGAAGAAACCGCGACGGCGGGACAGGGCCGGCCCAGCCCAGCTTCAGCCCACCGGCAGACGAGAATCAGGACTTCATGAACGTGTAATTTTAGGAAAAACAGCAGCACGTAGCAAAACACAGTATAAAAGTAAGATGCCCGATGCACATGGTGTGGACAGGGAGTTGCAGTGCGGATCGCAACCGAGGTTCACCCAGTGCCGACCCCGAGCTCGGTATTGACCTTGATTGTGGCTTTTCTTGATTGTTCCGCTCAATTTTTCAATAAAAATCATTTTTATTGAAAATTTGGCTGATCACATTTATAACAGATTACATAATAATTTAGCATAACAAATCTTCCTGTTAAAACTTATGAGGCTATATCTAAATAAATCCTGCAAAACACAAAGCAAATGTGCATTTAAGAAATCATTAACTAAAAGGTCTTGTCTTTGAATTTTTAAGTTACATTCCTTCCATCTCACACAAACTTTTGGCAATATCTAGAACCTGGCTAATAAATGAAATCTTTACTTCCTGCTTGTACCTCGCAAATGTAACTTCTTGGCAATGACAGCCTCTAAAACCATGACCCCAGGAAGCTGCTAGAAGTCACCAACACAAAGACAGCACAGTGCAGGAGTGTTCAGAGCACACCAATTATCTCGCTCTCCTCGCTATGCCAGTGTAGACCATATGCTTTTAAGACAGGATTCATCTTGTCTAACTTCAGGTCTCAGAAGTGCAAGTGTCTATCTCCAGGCTTGCTGTCTCTGCATCCACTATGGAGTACAGGTATCTGATCAAAGTAACAGTCAGGGCAGGGATTAACCTCAGTGAGACACTCACATCTGGCCAGGTCAAAAACCTCTACAGTATACTGACTAGATGAGTACTGCAGGAAAAAGGGAGGATTTTGCTACAACGAATAAAGGTGCCCTCCATGGATGCTGCAGCACTCAGACAGACATTGTTAATCCTCCATAATTGCAGCTCCTGGACATACTGAGCCTGTGTCTCCCTGCCAGGGTAATTTCTGGTCAGACACGCAGGCTCCTGGAACAGAGCATTAACTAGAGCTAACACTCTACTTGCCTTATTCTGACTGCCACTCTAAGGCTATGAATTATCTCTTGTACCCAAAATGAAACTGTAATACAGGAGACTTCAAGCTGTTCTTAATACATATTGCAGATACACTGACAACATGAGACAAATATATGCTTTAAGTACATATGATTGTTCAAAGAGACCCAGGGTTATAGGCTCTCTCTGCCATCTGTTTCCTGCCAAAAAGCAACTGGTTCATATCCACCAGAGATTACATCCCCTACAGGTTGACAGATGCTGATTTAAGTCCTCAAACTGATCCTTGACTTGAAAGCAGATGGAAGTTGGAAGTAGATTCAATCACTGGTATCCAAACACATCCAGGATCCTACAGTACTCGGAGTCAGAATGCAAAAATTATTTTGTATATTATCCCTGCTTTGAATGAAGCAGCAAGCTTGTACTTTTCAGATTCACCTGGGTTCACTTGTTAAACAAACAAATTCACAGACAAAAATAGGTTTGTTATAACAAAGCTAGGGGGTTACATTTTTTATTACAAGAAAAAAATAATTACAGGAAAAAAACAAAAAAACCTTAAACCCCAATCCAGCATGCTAGTATATATCAAACATTGAGGGGTTTTGCTGGTTGTCATTTAAGATCTCGTAATACAAATAGGAGAAATAGCTCAGTAACACCCTGCCATCCTAAATGCTACCTTTCACCATCAATCTCTTTTTCCAGGTTCAGAGAATAATTGAAGTACATCCCTAATTATATCCTATGGGGTTTCCTGGTTTCTACAGAACACAAATGAAATATCAAAGCATATTTAAGAAACCTTAGATTCCACTTTAAGCTAAAATATTTACTAAATTGCTGCTTTGTTAAAGTGCAGCTGTTCAGGCATTTCAGGACTGTGCTGCCTTGACTATACAGAGAGTTCTCTGGACTGCTCATTGAACATCTTTGTTTCATCTTGTGTTTAAGAAATAACTGAAACCTTCACTTTTCAGATAGCCTGATACATGTTATTTACAAAATATTATAATTTCTTAATGTAGTGGTAACTGATGAACAGCTGTAATAGTCTTATGACACCTAATACTGCTTTAATATTTGGGAGATCACAAATAGGGTTCAGGAATAGGACAGTTATATACCTAATCTCCAATTATCCTATACAAAACCGTAAGTTCTGAGACAATATTACAGTAATGTTATACAGGTAAATAATCTCACTGCTGAAGAGACTCCTTATGACCACCATGCTATATATTTCCACGAGGGATGATAAAATCTAGAAAATTCTATATTAAAGCCAGGAAACCAAAAATTAAAAGCTATATTCTGATCCTGCACTTCAATGCAAGTCTCTGACAATAAACACTTCCGACTTGACTTGCTACAATGACCATTCAAGTTAGTTAGTTAGTTATAAACTGTTACATAGAAAATTCTGTTACATATAAAATTAATTCTATTTTAGAGTGATAGCAGAGCACAATCACTTTATGACTGTGAACAGACAATCCAGAAATGTGCCACTGACATGTGTGATCTAAATTAGTGTAGCAGCAAAATATCGAAGGTCAAGGTTTGTACCTACCTCTTTTTGATACACTATCCCAGCTTCAAAAAGCTTAAGAAAGAGATATTGTGTCCATTTGTAGTACTCTGGTAAGCAAGTGGTTACCTCCTGTAGAAATGAAATAAAATAAAAATTTCTGCAACTATTCTTAGAATTTTCCTACACTATTTTAACGTAAACAATTAACCCAAGAGTGTATAACATACTCCAGAGAGTAACATTTATGCATGCATTCATGTACAAACCCATTTATTTGTATAATGCTTACAATGAGTGATATTCACCTGTACAAAATACCAGAGAACATGGGCTCTGTGTGGGTTTAATGCAGAAGGAAAAGTTTCCCTGCTAACATGAGATATAAACCTCTATAAAATTAAAGCTGATAGATATAAGAAGAGAAGATGAATGGAAGTGATCACAGCTGCCTGATCAAGGAAACAGCAAAACTAGAAAAAAAAGTAGACCTCTCTCAAAGAACCCTCCCAGCCAGGCTGCCTTTTCCAGTGTTGCTCAGCAATGAGAAGCAGGAGCAGAGGCTGTTGATGCTCAGAGGCAGCAGGGAGCTGGCTGATGTGAAGCAGGCAGAGCGAGGAACTTAGAGCTGAAAGTGTGGGTGCAGGAGGAAAGTGGAACAGTGCTGAGGAACCCAAGCTGTTGGCACACAGACCGTGCAGGGCAGACGTGATGGAATACAGGGTGAGATTCTGAACTTCAAGATGAAAGGCTCAGTAAGGAGATCTCACATTCAAAGGTCAAATAAGCAAGTGCTCCAAAAGGCAAGGGAGCTCAAGTTAGGAGGATGTTCTAGGTTAAAGTATGGAAAAAATGAGTCATAAAAGTCACAAATGGGGAGGATGGTTATGAAGGAAATAAAGCCTGACAAAAATAAAAGACAACATAAGAAGGAGGAATGGGAGTTAAGAGAACAGCAAGCAACAATATAATGAATAGCTTTTTTAAAACTCGAAAACATCTGCTAAGTTTTTAGTGAAGTCTGATAATTAAAAACAAGCTGCTTATCAACTGCTTATGAAGCTTCATATTTTAAATGTTTGTTCTTAAAAAAACTAACTTAAAATAAGCATCTTAATATGCAATGACAACAGATTCCAGCATTGCAGACTCCCTGTCTTCTCAACACAAACACAGGTTTCACAGGTGCAATGGAAACCCACATACCTGCTTGAAGTGGAATATGGCTTCTACACTGAACTTCAAATTAATATGAACATGTCTTGATTTTAAAGTTACTAATAAAAAGTAAGCCACTGATAAAATGTATCCCATTTGGAGTAGTTACCAAGCATCAGAAATAGCTCCAAATGTGAAATGTCTTTCACGTGGGCTTTCCATCATCCTAGCTTCCCACTACACACAACTCCTGCAGTATCATCTGCTACTCAAATGACATCTGAAATGCTCTAGCAGAAAATTTTTATTGTTTTTCTACAACTTTATATTCTAGTTGCTTTGAAATTTATATTCCAGTGCTGAAACACTGCTTTTAACAATTAATATTACCTTTGAATAAATGTGCCTCCAAAGTGCATATAACAGACTTTCAAGATCAAAAAGAAACATTTAATGGCAAGTTTTCAGCTCAGCATGTGAAGACCTCATAATGAAAAACAGTTGCTTGATTAAAACCCTTTGCTCTGCACTGACAAAAACCCCACTTGATAAAAATCTGATTTCCATCTCTGAAACTAAGCACATTTAATAGTTTCTCCCCACCCCTGCCCTGCTTCTTCACAGAGTGACAAAAGTTCTTGCGCCAGCGTGGTGCCACTACAGGCAACAGAGTTTCATCACTGGAGTATCAGATACACAAAAGAAGAGATGCAATCCCTTTCAGTACAATATAAGATTATGTGAGCAATAGGCAAATAGGCAGGACGACAAAAGTGAGCTGTCAAATAAAAATAGAAAAGGGAATGGAGATCTCTCCTTTTGGCCCTGAGGGGCAGATGTGTGTCAACTGAAACAAAAAGATTCCATTTCCCAATCTAAACAAGTATGTTACAAGCCACACAAGCTTCAGCTACATGACAAAAGTGAACTCCTGGGAACAGAATCCCACCTATACACTCTCTCGCAAGGAGTAAATAGACATTTTTTTAAAGAAATGCAGCAGACTGTATCGCTGAAAAAAAATCTGCTGCGTGGTCACTTGAGATGCAAAAAGATCATTCAAGCTCAGAATTTAACTTTATAACCATGGAGGTTTGAGTAACATTTCAAATTAATGAAGAAAGAGAAATGACATCACTTCCAAGTGAGATGAGCTGCTGAAGACAAGCCAGTAAACTCTTGCCAATCTTGAAATGTATTTTGGTGGTTTTTTCTCTATCATTTAGCACAGTAAGATTTACTGTTATAAATAATTTTCTGTGTATTCCAGTTACTGACCTTGATTAAATGAATGATGTCTAGTAAAATGTTTCCATTAGGCTGCCATCATGCTTAAATTAAGGTGAATGCTAACATCCCTATTTATACTCTCTAAGCATGACAAAGATCTGCAGAACATTACCAGAACTATCGTAACTCAGAAATACACAAAGGAGTTTATAAAAGGGTTTGAAATATAGCATGCTGGAGCCATTCCACCCTGCCTAAAACTGTACATTTCTGTACATTTCTCATTTGCAATCTGAGCATAACAGCGTACATACAGAACCCCATATCATAAAGCAGTACAGTGAATATATATATAACAGGACATTACCATATTTTCCACAAAAATAAAATACCTACTAAAAATTGGAACTCTTCTAAAAATATGTTAAGATGCTGCTCAGCTGTCCACTGCATGTGCTCTTCAGTGCTCTGTGACAGATTTAGTGATCACCCATCACCTCAGCACTTCAAAAGGTAATATGAAATGGAAGGGAAGCATCTGCCTCTTCCCCCTGTCCATTTTGCCTTTTACTTTTGTTAGCTTTAAACAGATACTCTCACCAAAATGCATCTTTGTCATTGGTTACTGTTACTGCTCCTAATTCCTACAGGAATGACACTCATGAAAGGAATTAATTTCAACAATTAAAAGAAATCACCTATACAGGCGGTTTGCTTTTAAAAGAGCAGATACTGGTAAGGCATAGGAAAGACCCCTATCCTTATCAAAAACTACCTTGTTTAATCCATTTATTGCAGCACAGTAATTTGTTCCTAACAAATACCATACCAGAGGCAACTTCTTTATTTTTGCAAATAAATTCTCAGTTATAGACTAGATGGTAGTATTACAATCTGGATTTGATATCACTGCAATGTGGGAAGCAATGGCTCTGTGTAAAAGTTGAAAAGCCATTCACTGTTATAAAATCTGATTTAAAGAGTCCCTTTCAACTACCAAAAATAAGGGTGACCAATAGTAAAGAATCCTGCATAAAAACCCACAAAAAACACCAACTCAATCTGGATGAAAGATTTTGGTGTTTAATAAAAGAAAAACTAATTTCCAAATGCCGTATTTTAAAATTCATTACTTGTTCTAAACTTGCTCCCTTCTTACAATTTTCTATTATGAGTCTCTGACCTTGTAACTCGTTTTTGCTTGTATTTTTTAAGAAGAAGGTTACAACTTCAGGCTATTTCCATGGCTATTTTTTTAAAAAATAAAAGTAATATTTATAGGCTGCATGAAAAGATTTATTTTTTCCTAAGATCCACCAGGCTTTATGAATAACACATTCAAGACTGGAGATATGAAATTTCCTAGTTTATTAATAATAAATTCATTTTTAGCACAGTCTTATGCTGTCCTGAAGACAGGGATGTTGCACCTCTTTAAAGGGATGGATTTTTTTTTAAATCTATTTGGGAAGATAAAACATTCTTTAATCAATTATCTGCCTACTTTGGTTTTCAAGGGCATGCACCACCTCATCTAGCAGTATAATTATTTGATTTTCAGAGGTTTAGAGCTACACCAACCTACATTTCTAAATTAATTTGAATATTTGTATTTCAAAGGCCCTTAGTTTTATGCTTTATTAGCTACAAATAGAAATGTCATACAGTGCCTACATTTTGGAGCATGAATATATTTTCTGAAAAAAAAAACCTAGCTTTGTATCAACGGTTCCTTTTTTTTAAATTTTAATTATAAGTAGGATCACTGATTATCAATGGTACAAGGATAAGAAGAAAATTTCATAGGTAATAATCTATCTACTGTTGGTTTTATGCATGCTCAGGCAGTACACACAAATGACAACTTCAAAACTAAATGGCAAATTATCTGCACAAAGAAAATCTACCAAAGATTTTTTTTTTTTTTTTAATGTACAGAGCAGACGGGGAACATTAGTCTCATGCAAAAAATATGTCACTTGGAATGCAGAAACTGAAATTGCTAAAAAACCTTCAGAGAATGAGCTACTTTCTAGCAGAAAGTTACAGGTTGATAATAACAGTAGTGAACTGATGGCTTATTGGGAACATGCACTCGGTCTGATGATGCTTCTGAACAAAAGGAAAAATGTTATATGTTCTTCATCTTTTGTTGCTGATGATACGAATAATTGAAAATTATATTGCCTAATTCCCCTGAAAATCATGTTTAGAAGAATTGACAGGCAATTCGCTATGCTGTCTGGGGTGGTATTTTCAAAAAATCTGATCATAAGGAATGCTCAGATTATAGTTATCTTAAAACCAAAACATACTGTTGGGGATTTTTTAGTTTTCCATGTGTTTTTAATGTCTCTTAGAGACATTTCTTCCATGCTCAAACTTCAGCTTTTCAACCTTCCATCCGAGAAACATAAATGTTCAGAATAGAAATGTTCTCTCACTTATGGATTTTAAAAAAAATCTCTCCCCAGAATCACACCATTTTCAAAGTGATTTACAAATATAATACTTCTAACTTGAGGCACTTAAAATACCTCTATGTTTCAGGTAAAAAAATCACATAATCATTAGTATTTAAAACTAGTCTAAGGCAAAGTACTTACGGATTTATTTTATGCATTTAATTTCATTTTTCATTTGCTTAGATTTTCTGTTTAGGAGAGTAATTTTAAAGTGTCTTTGTAACCTGACTGAAATAATCTAATTAGGTTTTAATAATGTCTTATTTATGATATCTTACTAGATAAATAAGCTTACTGACAGCTACAACACAGAAATACTAGCACATTTTGATTTGTAAGACAGAGAAAACAACGAAAAAAAACCCCACAGAAAAATAAAAGGAAATTTCTAGTATTGCAGGTGCACTGGGGTTTGTTCATAATAATTTTATCAAGCAATGAAGTTTAACTAGTCTTCATATTCCTGGACACAAATTTCTTGACCATCAGATGTGACTTTATAAGCAGGCAGATTCTTTAGGACAGTTACATGCACTAGGTACTCAAAATGGATTTTTTTTTTCTTTTTTCCACTTTTCTTTTCCCTTACCATATGTAAAATGTAAAGTTCTGTACATTTCCTTCACATCATCTAAGAATATACTCTAAGCTGGCCACAGAGGACAGAGACAGTTAACATAAAAGGTTCACACTTTAAAAAGGCAATTCACCACACACCAAAATAAGGGTCTATGTTAGGGGAATGGGTTCCCTCCAGCACTGTTTGGTAAGTACTATGCAGTAGCACAATAAAGGGGCAGATTTAAGCAACACAAATGAAACTAAATTTAAAACAGGCCCCTGTTTTGTGTAATGGTCTTGGTTAATTAGACCAACCTATATAAAATCTGTTTTTCTTGGATTGTTCTTAGGGGTCACAAATACTAGTGGGTTTTTTGCAGTGTCACAGTATTTTGTAAGCCACTGATTTAGAGCCATACAAGTATAGAATATTATAAAAAACCACTCCTTACCTCAAGTAGCTCACTTTTAAGATAAGCACTTGCACAGCACAGTGCTTTTCTGTGCGAAGACGCTTGAGTTAGCCCAGGAGCAGTACAGCTGAGGCAGGAAGCTGCTCTGCCTAGCCTAATGAGCCCTGCAGAGAAGCAGGCTTTATCAGCCTGTAAAATACCCTGTTACAGCTTAGCCCTACCATTTCCACAGGTGGTTCTTTCAGGGCCAGCTCAAATACCTGTGCATTTGGAGGTCACATAGTATTTTGGGCATCATGAATTTTTTGCAATTAATAAACATATCTGTTTCTGCTAACATTCAGGTTACTCTTACTTCAACTAGTATAGCAGGCTTTCTACATAAAACAAAACTCATAAGCTAAGGAGTGAAAACTCGAAAATGTGTTGTGTTTCAAGGAACATTTTTCAGCTGTTTTAAAATCTTGCTTTTGAAAAACACCAACTATGTGTCCCTAGAGCATTCTAAAGCATTTCAATGACACATCAGTTCAAATGGATTTAGTAACAGAGTAACAAAGCTCTTTCCACAAGTATTCAAAGACTCCTGAAAATTCATTAACCAAAACACAGTTTACTAGTAAAGTGAAGGTAACTCTCAAAGAACAGGCATAGAGATAACAAATGATTTTTCCCTGTGAACTTGTACTTCTTGCCATGGTTTTCAATACTGACAGATCTCCATCTGTTCTTCAGGACAGAAGGGCCAAACAGAAGTTTATACACAAGAGATTAATTTTCTCAACTCTCTTGAAACGCAACCTGCATCACTGGACTCGTGTGTGTGTGTGTGCACGTGTGTGTTCCATAACACAGCCTACACACAGGATGCCACTGTTTTCAAGTATTGCTGAACTACACATACAGACAACCTCTGAGGTACCAACAGCTTTAAACATTAGATGTCAAGATCACATGCAGTGAAGTTTCCATAACAAATCTTTTGTTTTCAGAGCAACTTTGTTGGCTACCAAGAAAACTTAAATCTTATTTAAATAAGGCTTATACTGAAAAATCCTTCAATATATGAGACATGATGAAATGTTTTTTTAGATGCAAGATATACAAATAAACAATTTCATCTTCATGATTAAAGAAAACAGATGGCATGTCTCAGACTGTCAGAAAACTAATGCTTTTCCTTTTCAGTTCTACAACACTGCTATAAAAATCCAAGATTAGCATCTCCATCACTATTCAAAATCACATTAAGGTGATAAGCAACAGCTATTGCTGACAATACAAAGGTAGTGACTGACTGATTCATTGGTAAATGCAATAGCCTCACATTTGCTTCAAACACTAATTTTTTTTATCTGGAAAATGACATTAGCTTATGTCTGATCATGTTTGCCAAGTTTTTTAAGGTGAACATCTGATTCTCAAGCATTAGTGTTTTAAATAAAATTTCTGGTTTCCAAAATGATCCTGATACGAACATCTATGAAAATGCAGCTTATACTTCGAAATTCGGAATAACATAACCAAGCCACCATTTCAATTTACTACCTTTAAACCCTGGACCATATGCATTGAAAACAGCACTCCCCAAAAACACATACCTTAGCACAAAGACATTGCTGTTTCATAAATATCTGTTTATTACCTTATTTGTAATACAGAAAATTGACACTTCAAAGAGATGAAAAATCAAATACAAAACAGAAATTACTTTAAAGATTCTCCTACACATTGATATTATCAGATGATATCAGCATGTCAAAATTTAGGGAAACCTGATAAAAAGCTCAATTTTACGGTTTAACAACTGGTCGCTGCCAAAGACACCTGTACTGTCAATAAATAACACCAGTAAATAAATTGGTGAAATTCCATGGGTCTCAATGCTCCATCATACAATAAAATTAAGCAGTATCCATTTTAAAAAGAAAATCTTACCCTTTCCCATGTAAAAGACAGACCTAGTGCATCAAACTGTTTCCTCATGTGTTGAATATTACTGCAAAATAATGACAACAAATTAAAAACTATTAGCTTAAAATATTTCTAGCATGTGATCATACAAAAAAATCTGGTGCTTCTAGAGTTCTGAGAAATCAAAAGCACTAGTTAACGTCTAAACATTATGATCTCACTAGCAGTGAAACTCAGAATTTCTGTCAGAATACTCAAACAATAATTTTAAAAGTCACTAATGTATCCAATGGTCCAATTTCCATGGCTGTGTATATGAGGCAATACATTTTTTTCTCTGGATTTGAGTGCAACTTAAAAGTAAACACAGCACTGCAGTTGGAAGGAAGAACTACTCAAGCACCACTTCCTACTATTTTTAATTATCTGTACTGCAGTTGAGTCAAAGGGCCCTCTTAAATCTCAATGCAGTAGGGGACACTTCCACTACCAGCTCAATCCTGCTCTATTCTGACAATGTTATCCTGGCTGTATTTTGCTGTGGCTCTGGTGATTTGTGTGGCTGTAGAATAAACTGAATCAGCTTATCCATTCAGCTGAAGATATGCCCTACAAAAATTCTCCAAAAAAACCCTACCAGTTCTCTTTCTTCCCTCTGACCAACAGACTGATCAAACCACAACTGTGGCCCACAGAACCAGCTGAGCCAGTGCAAAGGAGATGGTGGGAGCATGTACCCTGGGAGCTGACAAGGAACTACAAAACTTTTGGTGGCAGCATCACCATAGATAAATATTAATCAACTATGACACTGTTAGGTTAGATGCTGCCCTGAGTGGATTGCATTACAAATGCAAAGTAAAGATACATCAGGATATATAGTGAAGGTCTAGTTTGAAATTGTACTAAATACACTTTACCAAAATACCTACAATTACACAATCTTAATTAGTGACCTGGTGGGAATTCATTCACATACTGTAAAATGGATTAAAATTTCTTAGGGACTTTTACCTTTCTACTAAAATACATTCTGCCAGATAACGTAGTATCTATCCTCCCAGAGTGGCTAAGTTGACAGTCATGAAACCAAGCATTTAATTCTGATCCAGAAAAAACTTGCAGTGCTGAATAATTGAGTACTGCAAGTTTTTAGTATTATAATATTTTAGTTTGAAAAGTATCAAGAGTCTTAAGATGAGACCAGAAGAGTGAACAAAACCCAAAGAAACAGAATTATCAAAGAAGGAAATGGAGCAAGGTCCATAAAGATAGCACAGATAGATTACTGAATGCAGAGTACAATAAACAACTTCACTTAGGAAGACTGGTTTCCAAGCAATTTTTAGAAATTGTTTACTTATATAACTTTTTACTCATTTTAAAGAATATTAGGAGAACACAACATCCCATCCTGTGGTCTAAAGCCAAAAACATTCACAGAAATCAGCAGCAATAATGGCCACTTAGCACTTTCCAAGATCCAGTCTCAAAAAAACCCAACTATCTCCTTCCTCTCTCACACAGTACAAAAAACTGCTGGTAAATCTAACCACATAACTCATAATTTTCCACTATACCAAGATTTACCTCACCATAATGAAATTCTGATTTATTCATACCCACTGGTTTGGGTGTTTGGGAAATGCTTCTCTTTTGATATTCTAGCATTCTACATTTTAACAGTCATTGAGATTAAAACCTTGAAAATCATCCCAATATATTTATCTTTCAAAACAGAGTAATCTGCACAGTCCAATAAAATGTTGTCAAATAACCTTGGTCTCAGATAACTCCGTTGTTTCCTGTACCATCTTTCTTCTAAGCTAGTTTTGCTGTTTTGTTGATTTATGGGGGCCACAGTACAGGTATTCACAGTGAAAATGCCATATTTCAATTCATTTCACCTTTGTGTCCAGCTTGCAGGGTGAAGGCCATGTTCAATTGCAGCATTTTCTGCTGGTAAACCAAATGCATCCCATCCCATTGGATTTATCACCTGTCAGCAAAAAGAAAAACCACGAAGTTATGCAACTTTCTGGAATGGCATCAGCAACACACAGAGGCCTCCCAACAATGAATGCTGGCATTCCAGCATTTGCTTTGTTTGAATTGAACTTCTTCCAAATCTGCCAACTATGGCCAGTTTGCTTTAAAAGATAACTATTTTGTGCACTTGTTACCTATGAGATGTGAGAGGCAGTTGAAAGTATCATGCAATAAACTCTTGTGACTATTTCAATATCAGGTTGACAGTGACAAAAACCAAATCTTTGTCAGTTTGTGTGGTGGTAAAGGTCAGCAGCTGATGCTACCACTGGACAGAACCAAATATTCATTCTAAAATAAAAGATGTCAAATAAAAATAATTGGACCAACAGTTTTGTAACTGTAACTGATGTGTAGCCTACGGTTTTTTACTTTGTGTTGAAAAAACAAAATAAAATAAAAATACCCTATGATAACTTTAAATTCACCAGATAAAATTAGAAAGATGAGGAAAAACAGTTTAGTCAAATTTTACTGAAATGTCTTTTGCAAATATAAACTACAAATTGTTATTTCATGACCCCAAATAAAAAAAAAAATTTACTACAAAACATAATAAATAATTTCTGTTGAAACAGAGATGTATTTTTCTTGTGAACATGCACATTATTTAGAAAAATAATCTAGCAATATGGTAAGTATTCAAAAATATGTTTAATAACCAAGGAAAGAAAGGCCAGTACTTAAGATGCTATCATATTGGATACCTGATAAAGCCAATTCTATTTCTTAACGTACAAATGTGCTATAAATTCATGATTAGAGTTATACAAGTTTAACAACAGCAAAACATAACATTTTACAAGTTGTAAGAAATCAAAATATTTACCCTTTAAAATATGTATTTATATACAGAATGTGTTTCTTAGTGGCATGTAAGCAAACAAGCCATAAAAAAGCAATCCCAGCCATACTAATCTCATAATATAGCTCCATATGAAAAATCTCCTCATTTTGGAAGTATAAGAGCTACTTTTGTCACTGCTTTGAATTATTTTTATTCTTCTTTTCCACCACTTTCCAATCTTCTGACTAAACGTAATAGTTCATAAGAAATATTTTATAGATAAATATTAGATAAATACATAAATTTAATAGAAAATATTTATAGTGTTTACAAAGATGCCCTAGGCACCAACACAGTGTAAAAGCAACAGGATTTAATAGATGTGACTCTTCAGCATTCTCATTTTCAGTACTGATTTAAAACTAAACCTGCTGTCTATCACTGTGCTACTGGTGCAGCAACAAAAGGTTTTAACCTGTGATCATCTGTGATCCAAGCCAGCCCAGTAAGGGCCCATGCACAGCACATTTTTGATGTCTAAATCTAACAGAAATTGCAATGCTACTCTGTGTTACAAACTTTCCCTAACTATCAGACGAACTATTCTTCCTCACACCAAAGTACCAGAAATAACGAGTTTTAACTGCCTATTTCCTCACATATAGAGGGGCAGTTTACATGGCAAATGTCAGTTGGAGCCTAAACCACCTCTCAACACCCCTCTGAAGCACACCTCTGCTCAGCCCTTCCCCTCCCTGACCATCCACCCACCAGTCAAAACTATTGGTATAAAAGAAAAAAAAAGACAGATATGTTTTACATAAGCTATAAATACCAACAGATTTTTTTTTAATGCAGATGTTAAAATATTAATTCATGCAGCTCAGTTCTTTTTGACCACAAGTATTGCTGACAACCTATCTCTGGACAGATGTGATGAAAAAAATGGTTTTGGGGTTTTTTTCCCCATGTACAATACATATTTTCTCTATTTAAATGCCCTAGACTAATGCCCTGCCTTTACATTCCTACAAATGCCTTTCTCTTACTACAAGTTGGTGCACATTAAGTGAGATTAGGAAAAAATCATTCTTGGTTAATCTTTGTAAAATTTGGCTTCTGATGATCTCCTGGATACAGACAGGCAGCCAAGCGCGAGGCACAATCTCATTTCTGATGCTCCCGAGCCAAAGGATGTGGGGAAAACAACTTCAGTATCAGCTACAGAGGCCCCAAAAGAGCTGATGGATGCTCCAGACAGTTCATGTGCAGATATTTTATCATTGTACCATCAGCACTGGAAGGAGCAACCTGTGCACACAGATCATCCAAATTCTAGCAATTTATCAAAAATACCATATTCGCTCTTCACATTCAAAGTTCAATTTAACGACCAATAGCACTCCTCAAGTTAAAGGTCTGAAGAGTATGCTAATTCAAGTTTCAATCAGAAAACTGAATTTAAAGAGACATTAAAAATATCCTCAAATTAGCCTCCAGGATAGATCTATTTATGTAGTTGCTATAGAGATGAATGTAACATGCACAGCAGTTTAGAAAATGATTTCAAGTTTATTGTCTCTTTTACTTCTCTACCATGAATGGATTTGAAAGATTTGTGAAATGCGTTTGTCTAAACAACAGGTCAGCTCCTTCTGGCTGTAATCTGCAGCAAATATGCTACAGGTTTTCATGCAGCATTTGACATTACATCTTAACTCCACTTATTCAACATAAAAATCTGAAGAGAAATGGAAGAGGAGAAGAAAATACGCAAGTAACATGTCATAAGTTGGCACAAAGGAAAAAGGAACAGTTTGACAGTTCAAAACAAATTAAAAATAGGAAGAAAAAAATAGCAGTTTTGAAAACCAAAGGGTTATTCCTTGTTGTTCTTTGATGGGTTGGTCACTGGCTCTAATTAGCAGAAAACATGGCTGCTCTCTCTAGCAGCACAGATGAGCAGAAAAAAACAAGTCATCCACTTTCCTGAATGCTGACTTGATTGCTTTCAACAACTTCTAAACCTTATGGAACTGAGGGATCCATTTTGCTCACTGCATGACCATTCTTCCAAGCATCACTTCTCTAGGTAGACAATATTTTCTCTAAGCCTCAAAGAGAAAGAAAAACAAATAATGACCGTATCTTGTTAAATGGAGGCTGCATAAGCCCAAGGGTGCCTACCCCAGGTAAAAGAAGGCAGGCTGTAGTTTCAGCCATTTTACAATGGCAGAAGGCAGCGCTATCACCAAAGGCAGCTGTGTGTTTATCCTCTCAATGAAGTGGACAGGTGAACTCCCCATGCTGAAAACACCCAGATTAGTCTTGAACACACATGGGGTAACTCCAGATCCTCAGGAGTTCACACGATCAGGCAGGGTCAACTACGAAAGACCGGCCTTTTCTACCACTTACGACGGTTTGCAGCGGAGCGTAAAACGTTACAAGGAAGTGATTCAATAGTGAGTGGGGAACAAAGTGCTCAGTAACTACCACTCTGAGTGCTCTTTTGGGGAACAAAATATTAAAAATGAAAACAGCTGCATCTTGAAACATTTTAGATCCCAAAGACTCTGGCTTGAAGCATTTTGAAGAATCACTTCACAGCATGGTCAAACATCTGTTGCTAGCAATGGCTAGAGCTCTTTGTGTTACTGTGGGACCAAGGGGAAGAAGACACAGAAACTCCATTGATTCAATGCTGACATCTCAGCTCTTCCTTTCAGAGCATTTTCATCTCTTCACTGCTGTAACAATCAGCTCATCACACTGACATCAGTAGGTGAGATCAGTGTAGTATATAACACAGAGCTGACAATGATCTCATAAACTCAGTTCTAAGCCTCCATCAACATAACCAGGACTGGTGATTCAGTGAATTTTCATCGGCCTTTGTAGGGACACAAAGAAAATGTTTGCTCTCCTGATGTGCTCAGTATGTCTCAGAACTATGAGCAGGGAGCTGACATACTGTTCTTGCACTCAGATCAATGCATTCTAAATTTTAAGACAGCAGAATCAGTGTCAGAAAGGCCTGCAAATAGATATATTCAATGGAGAGAATACGTAATAAAAGAAGATGACCAGAAATTAAAATTAAGAGGCTTGCTGATAAATTAGTGGTTTAAATTGATGCAGAAAAGTCTACATTCCTACCCCTACTTATAGTCCCATGACACACTCGACATAAACTAACCAACAAAGGCTGACAAAACAGGTGATCCATGATTACAAGTTCCAGCTGCCAGAAAACATCCCTAGCTCCATTGTGGATCTCGCAATTGTGCAATCACAGACACATGAAACAGCAAGGACTTACAGCTGGAGAGGGCAAAGGAGAGGATGGCTGCTCCTTCCATTGGCTGCCTACAGGGGGCTGAACTTGCTGAAAAACTGATCTAAACTGGGTATTGCAGCACACTTTAAATACAAGACCTCTGCCTGAGTGAAGCCTAGATTCTCTTTTAACCATTGCAGGTAATAGACACCATTACACAACAGCTTAAAATTACAAACAAACAAACAACTCCCCCAGGCAGAGGCACACCTGGAAATAGATTAAAATAACAAATTTTTGACCAGTGTGTACATTCTAAAAAGGACTATTTCAATGCTTCTCTAAACACAGTGCTTCATATTAGAGAAGACACTTTAAAACAATCAACCCATACAGATTTCTATCAAAACATAAAATGCTCATTTGTTTTTATTCTCATAAAACATAAAACATCAGAAATTATTCAACATCCACAGAGTACCACATATTTTGAGAACAAAGTTATCTTTTGCCTCCTTAATCTCACACATTCTTGTCTGACATAATACATTTAAAATTGTATCTAATTTTCTCTTTTTCTTTCAAAATGAAACAGAATGAGCTCATTAACACCTTCAGTACAGGCTATGGGAAAACCGAAATTAAATAAGATTCAATTCACACACAAAACTTGTAATAATTGCTACTTGATTTATACCACATGAAATAACCTGACAAAAGGACACAACAGCCTCGCACAAAAGAAGGTGGAGAATAGCAGCTAGTGATGATCAGAAAACAGATCTGTATTGAAATAATTCATCCTACTGGTGATTAATTATAGAGTTTTAATTAAACTTGCCTGTCTGGCTTCAATACCATTCACTTTTGCAATTTCAAGAGTATTAAGATTCACTGCTGAAAGGGAAAACCATTAATGAAAATACATCCAATTTAAAAGAAGATACATTATGGATAAAAAGAAAATTCTCTTTAAGTCATCTAGGGGTATTGCAGAAATATCACTGACTATATTCTAATCCCATCCATCCCAGGTAAAAAATTAAGAAATAATTAGTATAATGTGATTCTAGCATGCAGGAATTTCACTCTGATTTGATTACAGAAAAGACTATTCTCAGTTCTGCACAACTCTCACATGTGACTGCCTTACTTTGGTACCAGTTTCATTAAGAAGATATCACAAGAACTATTGAACTGAATCACACTGTTTACTGATCACTAAGGGAATTATTCTCAGTCCTCTGAGAGGCACAAATTATCCACTTCGGAATTTATCAAAGACATGTTAAATAACATGATAGCATGATAAATGGTAAATACTTTTTCCCAGAGCACACTGGAAATCTGCCATAGTGAAAATCATCGTGAATGTCTCTATCATTTCTACACAGCACTCTCAAATAATCTTAACTTCTAATAAAACTCCTACATTTGAATTCACAACATGCATGTAAATTCACAGAGTAAACACAACCAGAAACTACACATCATAGTTCTGGATTGATTTATTAATAGCTACAAATTTGTGATTTAAAATATATAAATTATTTTTTCATAGCATTTTATAATAAATGTGTTCGTAATAAGATGTAGAACTCTCCATATACAAAAACTGCTTTAATTGCACTTCAAGAAACATGTCACCCCTAACACATTCGGGAAAGACCAGCTCAGTGCAGTCATGCTAAGTTATCTATATGGCTTACATTTCCCATGCAGAGACTTCATCTTCAGTAATCAAAACATAAACAAGTTATCTTAAAACAGATGTACTCTACAAATAATCTATCCAGCAACCCAATCCAAGTGCATTGACAGCTTGTTTGCCATGCTCTGCCTACAAGTCCTTGAGGAGTGAGTGCTGGAACAAGACAACACTTCCCAATGCTTTCATCTACAGTTTTATATTGGAGCAGTATTTCTTTCAGAAACAAGGTGGGGAAAAGAGCAACAGATATTTATTTTCACACTTAAAGTGCTGGTGCAGTACAGGTTTCTGGGAAATATCTAGAATTCAGTGTGCATTACCTCCCTAGAATATTTTAACTGGAACAAAATCAGACCTTATGGAGCTGAAAAAAAATTGAATACTAACGTTACATTTTAGAATATCCAAAACCACAGCAGAATCCAAATGATTAAAAACTTTCCCAGTTAAAATTTCAAAATACCTCCAATATGAAAAAACTACACAACTGCATTCCAAAGAAGGTCTAACGGACCTCTAATCCCTTTGTAACTAATTTATTGTTTTCTCATTAAGGCATTCTTTATGAAAAATATCTCCACCATATCCAACATAAATTGCTCTCTTACACAATCATATATTCTTGTCAACTACATACGCACCATAGACGTTTCCCTTCACTGTTTATTCAATAACACACATTGTAGTCTGAAGCTTTCCCTGGGAGCTGTAAATCTGAATGGTTTTGTCTGTGATTTTCATGGTAACAGCCCATCATTCCTCATTACCTTACACTTTTCTTTTAATTTGAAAATGATGGATGGGAAGTTTAAGCAACATTGCTGCTCAAAAATTTTATCCTAACCTTGCCCTGAATGCCTGAAATGGATTCACTTCTCCTCATATTTTTGATTGGAGAAAAATTAGCAGTCCCTAGGCTTCAACAATATTGAAGACTAATTTTGAGAAAGAAGAAGAAAATCAATGGAGTAACTTCAAAATTTTGCCTACTAACAGTTTTGTTTCTAAAGCATTCTTTCTTTTTATATACTGAAGAATTCCAGTCATTCCTTGAATACAGGGTCAAATTTATTTTTCAAGGGAATACATCAGTTTTATGATATAACCATGCCTTAGCCTACAATCATCACAATATCTTAAACAGGATAATAACTTTTGACAGATTGTACAACCATGAAAAAGGGTAGAGAGAACTTTTAGAGGCTGATAAATTAATTGCAAAGAAAAAATCAATTACGCAGACTCTAGTTCTAAGTGATGGAGAAATTAGCATGGGTAATAAAGGAAAAGTTTTTTAAGGTAAATGTAAGTTCCAGCAAGTTAATGCACATCAATAACACAGTATCTCTTAATCTGACATACTCAGAAAATCATCTGAGAGATTTTTAATGTCTCTTAATCGTAAATGAAAGTTAAATTCTTTGGCTGCCCACCTTTAGTCAAAAATAGATGTTCAAACTGGTTAACATAACAGAAGATACAAGTATTTTTAGAAATCCAGCATGTTCTACAGGCACTTCTTCAAAGTAATTTTTACACGAAATATAAAAATATGCTGAAATGCAAGATATAAAAACTTTAAAAGTCTGGAAAATTTTTTCTGGAAAAAAAATAGGCAAATGTGGAAATAAAAACTTGTTTGCATGGTGGCTTTTGCATTTCCTTGGAATTATCTTTTTACTTTTCTCCAAATGTTTCTATCAATGGTGCTTACTTACCTTGTATTCAAAAGTTTACAACTAGAGCATTGTCGTGGATGTAGATAATTACTTTCACTTTATTTTTGCAAGTACAAGAGGAAGTAAGTTTTCATCTTTCTGAACAGTAATTTAGTGGCTACCTTCTCTGCTATTGATAAGAAAGAGATGGCTACATCCTGAAATGACATTTCAGGTCTTAACATTCAATGGTCTTAATATCAAGAAAGAATCAAGCATCTCTTCATATGCCTTGTTAGCTCAATTTCTTTAGGGAGATCCAAATTCTGGTCATTCAGAGAAGTCAGGAGAGGCTAAGTGTTATGACAAACACTGGGGTTTTTTTCTCCTTTAAAGTCTAAGGCAATTATCTCTTTTTCTTGTAATTTTGAAAGCCTAAGAATGCGTATCTGTAAAGCAGCGGCAAGTATTCAGTGCATGGTATGTTCATCACTGGCAGAAAACACAGAGTATTGGGAAGGCAGCACACTGAATAATGCAGTGGCAATACCTATCAGAGCCTCACGGATGGTGATAAACCCAGGAAATGCTACACTTCCAGCACTTGTAGCAAGGAAATTGCACTTAGTACCACAACCAGCAACTAACAACTCTTTCTCAATTTCATCTTCTTTGTACTCACTCTTTTGAGGTTGATACCTGTATTGTTGAGCTGCACCTTCTCTCTCCTGTTGAGAGACTCCTTCCTGTTCATCCTAGATCCTTGCCCATGCTATTTTTCTCTTTTTGTTCCCTTCTCTTTCCATATTCCCCCTTCCTACCGCTTTCCCAGATTCTTCACATTTTCCCTCTACCAAATGTCTTTCCTCTGTAATATGGCTGTCACTCAGGCCACAGCTCTCCCACACCTTCCTTACATCCTTCAAATTTTACCTTGCCAGCCTTCACTGCAGAATGCCAGCCAAGATCCCACTGCAGATTGCAGGGACAAGGCTCTCTGCTATCCCTCCAATCTAATGGAGAGACAGAAGGGAGGAAGGGAGAAATTACGGGAGACTGGGAAACAGAGAAATGTGGAAGGGAAAATCTCCTTGCAGATGTAGCAAGTTAGGCTTAGCCTACCTTGTAAGCTTGCACCTTCAGAAGATATTTCCTATACATGAGCAAGGCTGAAACAGGCAAGCCAAAGGGTCAGATGCTACAGAACAGAAACTTTCAGCTACACAAACATGATGTAACATGTGGCATGATCCTGTCACAAAAAAATGGAGGTTTCTCTCCCAGCTGGCACAGAGACTGTCCCCCCATGTCTGACAAATGACATGAACAGGTTCTCAGGAGCAGAAGAGGCAAAAGCAGTTGATTTGGGTGGTGTCTATTCTCTCTTGCCAGGTACGCTTTTTCCTTCCTCCGGTCCCAGACAGACACTGTGCTACACATCAGCAAATTCAGGCCCCTCATACAGCATCAGCTGTTCTCATCTGAGGTGGCTTCTAACCATCTCTTACTGACAGTGAGTTCTGAACATCACTGGCTTTAATAAAAGTCTCAAATTTCAACATTCAAAGTTTATGGGTCATTATCTACACATTTTGGAAAACACTGATTTCCTGATCAATTATGATATTAAAATGTGAAAAAGCCCCACCCACTCCTACCACTGATCTGTTCTTACCTGCATCCCTCTCATTTTCTGGAACCGAGCTACTGCATCACTGATGGTGTAGACACGAACATGGCCCATGTGAAGCTTCCCAGAAGGATATGGGAACATAGAAAGCACATAAAATTTTGGTCTCGATTTCTAGAAAGAAATTTTTAGAAACTAGTAACTACATGAGTTAGCATTTCACTTGAATAAAAATACACGTGCACATTATAAACTACTACACGACACCATGAAGAGAAATACGGTTCTGCTGGAACTGATCCAAGTGAGCACTGACAAAGTTCATTGGATCAAATTCTTTGGGGCTGTAAACAGAGATGTTTTACCAGACTTTGCTGCCATTTCATCAATTTATACTCACACCTCTATGGCACTTGAATGTTACGAAAATTAAGTCACTTTTACTCAAAAAAAGCTATATTGGCAGAACTGGAGCTTAACAAAGTACCATTACCACTGTGGCAACTGCAACAGATTATATATGTGTTCTTAGTCTGCCCCAACAAAACCATGAAAACATAGCAGATTAAATTATTCTCATAACAGTCTAAATAATTCATACTTTACTTTGTATCTACAACAAACACAGAGCTCACTCCTGGCCTGTTGCTTTTTGTCAGCTGAACTGCAGTAAATCATAGAGTGACTACATCATTTGCAATTGCATGAACATCTGCTGAAAGGAAACTGCTCACTTTCACTATGTATGCTCAGATCCAAACACATCTTACAAGCAATATTTTGCATAATGAAAAGAAACTAAAAAACTTCATTTACTTAGGTTTAATTAAAATGACAAAAGTTACAAAGAAATCAAAAATCCTCTCTCACATCAATTATTCCTAATACATCTTGATTGCCACTGCATTCATCACGGATACGTTGACAATATCAAGTATCACTGATACTTGCTAAGTTCTTACATGATTTTTCTTATGCTAATAATAAAAAAATTACAGGCAGCTTTCACCTTTTACTGAATAAAACTCTATTAGTATTTGTCAAATAATATTTCTTTATCACTTTTGTTTAATCACAGCAAAATCAGAAATGCAGCACTACACACTATTTGCCTCTTAGTATTAGATGCTATTAAATCCACTTCAATTGTAAGTATAAAACAAAAATATAATTAAAAATGCAATTTAGAACTTAGCATATATATGCTATATATGATTCCTATGTACATATTTATACAAAAGACACGAGTCTAAATGAATGCTTTCCCTGCTACAGGTATGCATGCACACCATTTCATCCCAGTTTTCTTCCCCAGAAAAAGCAAGCTCTTTTCTCTCTTCAACATTTTGCTAGCATTGTTGTTTTTTGGGTTTTTTTCTGTCAGAGAAAAGGCATATTTTAAGGAAGATGAACAAAAAACATAAAGAGCCACAAGTGTTTTTTATCTATTGTGACAGAATAATTGTGAAGGCAAGAAGAATCAGAGACTGAGATACTGTTGTTTTCAAGATCTTTTATTGCATGGGTAAACTTTTTTTTCTTCAAGTCACTTACTATTCCTATGAGACTGCAAACCAGAAAATATTAAAAAATTATTTTCCCTTAACACAGATTTTAGTGAGTCACAGGGTGTAGTGTAATAGATTTGTCATTACACTGGGAACAGAACCTTGAGAAAATTGTTTACAAAAGTTATGAATAGAGATCCCTCTTAATATTTTAAATAATTAATTGCCAAACACTGTATAATATATAAGTATTATAATATTGTATAATATGCATATATAATATGTAATAATAAAGTAAGAATTGATCATGTAAATACTTCCTAAATTTACAAGTTTATACTTTGCCTATTACTGTATTTTTTCCTGAGATTTTTAAAATATTTTTCTTTACTTATTTCATTAATGTTTTTTAAAATCCACATGAAAGTATTTTCCCCTGAAATGTCATGCACATCTAATCATTATAAGCCATCTGTACTAAGTAAGTTTCAATTAATTTCATTCTAAGAAAACAAAAACACAAACATGTAATCTTCAAATTTCTCATAATGCTTACATCAGTTTCTGAAATTCTGCAGAACTGATCCTTTATTCTTGGGAACCACCAACTCTCAACTCGTTTTCTTGTCTCCAACCCATAGTTTTTTTCCCATTTCCCCGTCTCACTGTAAATAGTTCTCACACAAGCAGGAACCAGTCTTCTCTGCCATTTAATTAATCCCAGGAAGCCATTTAGTTGTCTCTTCAAACATGAGGAACAAGGGCCAACTCTCAGATAAATTGACTGCATTCTTAAGGTTATGATATCTGAAAAGACAAAAACACGTATTTCATGCCACATTATATAACAAGAACTCAATGATTATTATGATTATACTGAAAATTGGTAGGTATGAAACTATTTTAGCTTGATTTGGACTACTCAGCTGCTTTCCATGGAACTTCCATTTTATTTCCATGTCTGAATTACAGAAGTATGTATTTTTTAGTCAAGACAACTAACTGTGGCCTTCGCACAGGACAAAACTATTTTGTTAGGTATCTTATCTAATAAAATAAAAATTCTTGCATTCAGTCTCCCATAAAGGCACATTCAGTCAATTGAAGGTTCCAGAAGCTCCATTGCCTGAATAGAAGATGGCTAACAGGGCGTTGGTAAAAATTCAGAATGAAACAGAGAAGAGTAGATTGGATGAAATTATGCTGTAAAAATACTGAATTTGTCATCACTGAAAAGAGATGGGGGAGGATGACTATAACTAGTAGATTTCAACCAGATATTCTAAACCAACTATTTTGCTAAGGCTTTCTTTTTCAACTAAAAATCTGGTTAACTCCTCAAATGCTTTAGAGAGAGTCCTCTAAAGGTACTCAGATGGGAGAAAGATCGAACAGTTCCCGTATTTGTGATCAGCCTCAACAAGATATTTGCTGATTTTACTTTCTACAGTAGGAAATATGGCTTTAAAAGGACATCTACTCTGAGATTTCATTCTTATCTTGACTGCCTTTTTTTTTTTTATGGCATTTTTACATCAGTATTTCCTATCTTCTATGGTTGGTTTTGGTGGGGTTTGTTTGCTTGGTGGGTTTTTTTTTTTGGTTTTTTTTGGGTTTTTTTTGGTGTTTGTTTTGTTTTTGTTTTTGTGGGTTTTTTTTTTTTGTTTGTTTTTATTTATTTACCTATCTAGTTATTAATTTATTTTGCCCAATACACTTGTACCAAACTAGCTATTTCTGTCAGTTCAGATTTTTTGTTGCAGAGCTACATCAGTAAAATCTCAGTGTAGAGAAACACTGTGTATGGAAAGATTTTACTTATGCATTTCCCATAAGATAGAAACATTATCAATAGAAATAATTGCTATAGCACCTAAATTAGATCTCCAGCAAGCTAGTAGGAGTTATGCTTCCTTTAACATTCACCATACATGCATACATAAACCCTCGCTGCCTGTCTCATTACCTATCTATAGAATTGCTCCTTTTCTCTCTTACTTATCAAGCAGGGTCTCACAAACATTTTTCATTTATGTCACACCAGTGCTTTGAATTTCTTGTTGGTACCCTCCATAATCTCTCTCATTTGTAATAAAAACAAATCCAGGACTGTGCTAAGGATTCCCACTGCAGGTGCACATGAGTCATTCAGGAGACTCCAGCCTTCCCCCCTCCGTAACATCACACTCACCTCAAAATCAGCATTTCAGTACTTCCAAGTTTTTTTGCTTATTTTTACTAATTATTTCCTTATTACTTATGGCTTATTTCTATTGAGTTATTTTACAACAGAATGGAGTGCTTCCTTATGCAAGCCAATTTCAGCACTGCTCAATTACAAAGCAAGTATTTTAAACCCCAGGAGCTACATGTGCATATAATGCTTCACTGAAGAGAGAGGACAGAGTCTCAAGCTGCACATGGGGAGGTTTATGTTGGATGTTAGGAAGAATTTCTTCCCAGAAGAGTTGATTATATATTGGAATGGGATGCCCAGGAAAGTGGTGGAGTCCCCATCCCTGGAGGTGTTTAAGGAAAGACTAGACAAGACACTTAGTGCCATGGTCTGGTTGACAGGGTGGTGGTGTTCAGCCATAGGTTGGACTCGACCTCAGAGATCTTTTCCAACCTAATTGATTCTGTGATTCTGAGACAGGAAAAACACAGGCTCCATGCGCACGCACAGCTCAAGGGAAGCCCACCAGCCAATGTCATGCCTGAGAAGGCACATTTGGGTGACCTCAGGCCCTACAGGTCACCCAAGAAAGGATCAGAGCAGTGGGTGGGAGGGAGAAAACAGCCACAGCCAGGGGCACACAGCACTAGAGCTAAGCTCATTCAAACACATGGAATTTCAGGATAAGAAAGAGAACTGCAGTGTCCTTCCTGCTCCTAGGCACTGTCACACACAAGTTGCAATGGTCAGCCAGCCATGTGTGGGGCCAAGCCAGCATGCATGGCACAGAAGATAATCAAACCCGAAAGACACGGCACTAAGATGGTTTTCCTTTCCAGGCTTGTGTGCATGGGACTAGGACAAGCAGAGCTAAGGGCACCCCAGCCCAGTGCTCTGTGGGGCTTTCAAGCAGCAGATGATGAACCTAAAACTGTCTTACTCAAGCAGGTGTGCGAAGAAAGGAGGAAGAGGCTGGTCTGATGTCAAAGTAAATCTCACAGAATGTCCTCAGCTACAAGGGACCCACAAGGATCACTGACTCCAACTCCTGGCCCTGCACAGGACACTCCAAGAGTCACACCATGTGCCCAGGAGCATTGTCCAAGCACTTACTGAACCCTGTCAGGCTTCCCTGGGGAGCCTCTTCCAGCGCCCGACCACCCCCTGGGGGAAGAACCTTTTCCTAATACCCAACCTAAACCTCCCCTGACACAGAAAACGTTTGGAAAGATGCAGTAAGCACGCGGGGGACTGAATTAAGGTCCTGGAAACTGCTTGATATTTCACTCAGCCCCGTGGGTTGCCCCGCCGCTGCAGAAGCCTGCACGGAGAGCAGGCGGCTCCACAGGCGGGACAGAGTGAGCGGGGTAGCGGTGCTGGAGGGAGGCTGGAGGAGGGGAGCACTCCGCGGGCACAGGGCCGCCGTGAGAGCCGGCTGGGGCGGGCGAGGAGCCCAAAGGAGCGGGGGATGGGAAGGAGCGGGCAGCGGGGGCAGCGGGGGCCCCGGCGGGTGAGGGGCGTGAGGCGGGGCCGGGCGGGGGAGCCGTTACCTGCGCGCGCCCTCCCTCAGCTCCCCCGCCAGACCGTGGGCGCCGCCATCTTGGCGTGTCGGTGTCGGAGCGAGGCGGCGCCTCCGCCTTTGGCACCGCCCGGCGGGGCGGGAGCTCCGCGCTGGCCGGGAGCGGGAAGGGCTTCCGCCTCTCTCGAGTGTAGCGTGGAAAGGTAGAACAATAGTAAATAATAATAATAAAAGAATTAATTAACCGGGGTTGAGCTCTGTGTAAGATGCACGGATGTTCGGCCGAGAGAAGAGACGGAGAGAGGGGCCCTCATTACTGTTTAGAAGAATCTAAAGCGGGAGTGCCAAGGGGATGTTTCCAGGCTCTTCTTGGTGGTGCCAAGCAGTAGGACATGAGACACCTGATGCGGGCAGAAACTGCTGCACAGGAAGTTCCAGCTGAACACGAGGAAGAACTTTTTTGCTGTGCAGTGGCCGTGCACTGGAACAGATTGCGCAGAGAGGAGGCTGTGGAGTCTCCCTCATTTGAGATATTCGGAAACCGTCTGGACACAATCCTGTGCCGAGTGCTCGAAGATAATCCTGCTCGGGCAGGGAGTTTGGACCAGATGACCAACTGTGGTGCCCTCCAACCTGACCTTTTCTGTATAGTTAGTTTTGCTCCCCTCCACAGCCCTGTAAACTGTATAGGTCAGGGCTAGATTTCAGTAATTTCTATAGTTTTACTTACCTTCTGGGGTTTGTGGGTTTTTTTGTTGTTTGTTTATTTTGGGAGTTTGTTTGTTTGTTTGGGGTTTCCCAGCAGATTCTGAAACAAAGGCAATAGTTTGGTGACGCTGTTAAAGGTCACAAGGACACAGACGGACTCAGAAGGCTGACAATGACTTTGTTTAATTCTGGGAATTTCTTCCCTTTTATGTTATTCTACAGAGAATTACCCAATGGTTGGAAGAAAGACAAACTTCTTCAATCACAAGAAGTGGTCAAGTTAGAGGGACATCAAGAAGTTCTTCCTAGGGAAAGGAATGTAAACATAGGTTATAGTTAGGAAAACATGTCTCTTGTTGACAGAAAACTCTCTGGGAAAGAGTTTCAGAAAAACTAAAACCTCACAAGTACGAACCAGGGCTACAGTTCGGAGATTTTTTTTGTGATGTCTTTTTGACTAGTCAGAGTAAAAAGCAGGGGTCGCAGAAACACAGGATCACAAAATAGGTACCTGGGAGCAAGAAAGGAACTGCAGTTCTCTTTCTTGTTGTGAAATTCCATGTGTTTGAATGAGCTCAGCTCTAGTGCACTTGCCCCTGGTTGTTGTCTGGTCTAATCTCCCTACTCCAGTAGGGTCATCCTAGACAACATGGCACAAGTCAGTAAAGGCAATCTAGCACAACATAATTAATTCATTCTACCTCTGCCTGGAAAGCAACATCTCACCCTGTTGTCAACACTGTGGAGTTCAGAGTTGGTTTTAATTACTACAAGTAACTTGTAGTACCCTCCAAGGAACAAGAATTTTTTTTTTTTTTAATTTTACCCTGTGTTTGTGCCCTTTTGCTGCTGGCAACTGTTGATTCTTTTCATTTTTAGATCTTCTGCTTCACTGTTGTGTCTCCAACACAGTTTAAACAGACACGTTCTGTTTATGCCGTGCAATGCCTACAGTAAAGTCAACCTTCTTATGTGACTAAAAATAAGTATTTACTGAATAAAAGCTTTCTCCTTGGTTGTGTGTACCTGTCAAGTGTGCTTAAATTATAACCTTTTCACCACAAAAATGAACAGAGAGCAGCTCTGATAGTTACCCTGCTGATAAATAAGTACAGTTTGCCCATGACTCTGTGCATAATTTTATTCTCTTTTCCAGTTGATCCCCCTGTGAGCAAATGATGACAATTTGGCTTTAACAGGCTTTCCATCCCAAATTTCTCCCTGAGCTGCTGCATGAGTTCCTGGATTGAGGGAGGATGAAGCATTTTGTTGTCCATGGGGACAGGCAGTGCAGTCCCTAGCTGAGTCCCTCCTCAGGGTAAATGAGAGCTCATGACCAGCTGGGACATATTTTCAACTTACAGGATGATTTCCCCTCACACTAGCCTTAGCCCCTGCACTCTCCTGATTCACATCTGCGTGAACAGATGAAAATTATCTCAGAGAGGTTAGCAGACTGGGTGAGACCACAGAAAAAAAAGCCAGTATAAGATTTTGGAGCTTTGCTGTGCTTTTGGCAGTCCTCTTGACACCCTGGGACATTTATTGCCATTTCTGGACACTGCTGGCATGGGGTCTTGACAGTGGTTTTGAAATGGTGCTGCCAAACAGTAAGTGCTTAATAGATGAGTAACTCCTACCATAAATAAGCCCAAATACCAAATAGCAGTGTGTGTCTGGATTGGTTTTGGCCTTCATGGATTATCATACTATGCAGAATACCTTTGCTCTTTCCTTCTTTGAATGGTTCTGGTTGGTCTTGGTTTTTCTCATTTCATTTTCTATTTACAGAAAATCTTTTATCTTGTTTAGCTTCGTTTGATATCGGCTGCCTTCCTCACTATTAGAATCCAGATAGTACAATAAGCTCCAATAAAATCAAAAGAAAGTGATACAGAATTTCAGTGTCTTGATAGAAGTCACTTTTTACATGTTCTAAGTAACACACAATTCAAACTTGTATCAAATCTGTTTGACTTTTTTTTGTTAGCAGCTAATAAAAATCATACCAGTAAAGTCCTTCCAGAATAAAATAAGAATATGATATGATTTGGGGGTTTTATTTTTCTCCAGTTTATTTTTTTTTAAGTAGCACCTGCAAAATGGCACCTATAGCCGAGACCTGGTACAATACTTGCCATTTCATCAGAATCCCAGGATAGCTTTGAGTTCAACCAATACCAGTTTGGGTTGTTGGTTAATATGGTAAATAGAGAAGAGCTAGAGGCTCCACATGGGCCCAAACCTAAGTGAGTCCTCCTCAGGTGTGGCAGGTCTACTTTTATGTATAGCATACATCTAACTTTCTAGGAAGCATTTAAGATTGTGATTAATTTAGTATTAATCTAAACAGATTATCTTCAGCTTATAGCAAATCAAATACATAAGTAGATTGTCATGATGAGAAAGCAATGTTTTAGTGAAATGAATGGATTTAAAAAAGGTCTCAATCAGCTATAATCTTGATGGCAGAGCATGAGAAATATAGGTCAATACGTTTAATGTTAGATACTTCAACAGTCCAGAGATTGAAATGTATTTTAAAAATTGTAATTGGAAATTTGAGGCAGTAATTGGTCTTTCAAAATGTTTTCAAGACAACATAAAATAACCCTCTCATTATTTTGCTACTTTTTCTCACTCTGAGCTCTCTTGTGTTTTCCCCAGTTGAGGTGAAGAGCACTACACATGCAAAGTAAAGAGGTTTTCATTTGCAAGGAAGGACTGCCAGCTGCTCCACCTCAGGTCCCTTCCCTTTGGAAGTGGGAACCTCTCAGGTTCCTGAGCAGAATCCTATAGCAATCATGAATCAGAACTGTTAGTTTCACAGCACACCATATGAATGAAAATGGAGCACAACAATACCTTGATAGCCCAGGCAAGGGTTGGAGCCACCACCCACTCTCCTTATTGGGCTGAAACCCATGCAGAGTGCAGAGGGCAAGCAGGGACACAAGCCCTAAAGATAGCTCAGACTTTTCCAAATAGGGTACCTAACCCGCTCCCCTGTGATCCCCACCTTCTCCACCTGGACTTTTGCTTCCTAAGCTGGTCTGTTTTGTCAGTCTCATTTCATTAGGGGAAATTAATGATATTGAAATATCTGTATTTGCTTTAATAATCATAAGCTATTTTCCATCAGGCTGATAGTTCCCCGATTCGTTTTTTTAGACTTCGCACCTGATGTGTTTGTTAGTATTTTTGTTTGTCCACATAAAGCCTGGAGCTGATTAAGTAATTAGATAATTCATTAGTTCCTGTATGGGAAATGTGCAGAAGTGCCCCAGTTGTCTGTCACTTAAATAGACATGGTTCCCAGATTTCCATACAAGTATAATTTTACTTTGGCTGATAGTTACCAGAACTGATGTTTGTGCTTCCTGGCATTGTTTTTTTGCTCCTACATCAACAACATGACTAGTATTTTTTTCAGCCTCCTACAAGAAGAGGATTAAAACCCAGCATTTGGAATACAAAATAATTTTTATCACCTTCTTCAAGTCCCAGCCCCATTCCACGTAATTAAAGAATTTGTTTGGTTATTTTTTTCCGTCCAACTCCTTGAATGTGGCTTTTGCTACCGGGTTTCATTTTGCTGTTGCTTATATATACGCATATTTAGTGGCTTTGCTTTAGAACACAAGGTCAGATAAAAATGCAGGTGATTGGATTGCAGGGCTATGAAGAATATCACTTGAGAATATAAAAAGGCAAGAAATTCATAGAGTAAATTTAAGAAAAATCCTTTCAAACTCTATCTACTATCTGAGCCCATATCTCAAAGGAAAGAATTCTAAGTGAGACCAAAAAGATCAGTAGAAGCTTCACTTTTGCAGTAGATTTTATTTTAAAAGCACTCAAGTATTGTGGTAGTGGAAGAATAAATGCTTGAAAGAGGTAGAAGAAGCGGAGTTATACTTTTGGGATAGAAAGGAACAGATTTGGGCAAGACTGATCACATTACTAGGGGTGGAGCTTAGCCTTTAAATTGTGAGTTTTGGTAACTCATAACAGGTATTACTTGTATTACAGGTATTGCTGTTTGATGCCTTCTTTAGCTGGGGTCTGGCTTTGATGACAGAGGAAGTTCTTGTCATCCAAACCAAGGCAAGATTTGTCATTCCTTGGTTTGTCAAAATGAAGAACTCAAGCAATTTGTCAGTGGAAGAAATGATCAGCTATGTAAGAAATCAAAAACCTGCCTGCCCCATCCAATGCCTGGTGACCAGGATAGCCCTGTCTGGTTGGAAAATATCCATACCTGTTCCTGTGCCACTCACTAAAACACCAAATGTTATGGAAGAATTTTGAAAACATGCAAGATCCGGACTCAGTAGAATCATGTTTACCAGCATTTTTTTAGCAGGCTGATGTTGGTACCCTGAGCCTGGAGCTGGGACATGGGGCTGAGTAATTTTTAAGACCTATGTGAGCCTTATTCTGGGGAGTTTTTCACAGAGCTTGTATTGTGTTATTTACAGAAGGGTGCATTTAACCCAGAACACACAATCCTCCATGTTCCACGCAAAGGCTTGAGACCAGTGGCAGTCAGCAGTTTCTTACTGATTCAAACTAAAAGTGTGTGAGTTGGTGTGTGCATGGGGGTGGAGAGAAGTTATCAGAATCAATGCACCTTTACTTCTTTGACTTTCATCAACAGCTCAGTTTTCAAACAAAGTAATGGGTACTGTATTTTTGTCTTGGCCATCTCCTAATGCACTAGCACAATTTTGCTGCTAGTTGGAGCTAGTTATACACAGTGGCAAGCAAAACTACCCCTTTGCAGCATTCAAAGCTACACATATCTTGCTTTTAATCTCAAAAGAATTTTTTTGTAAGACCGTTTAAAACTTTGAATTAATAGTCGTTTACAGGGAGAAAGAGCTCAATGCTTATAAGCTGGTGAGCTCTGGTCATAGCTGACACCATATTGTCATTAAACTAGCTACAACTCAGGGGCATCTGGGAATAATATGTCTCCTTATTACTGCTAGAAATACAAGTTTGGGAAACCTGTCTTTTCATTCTTCTGTCTTTCTTGAAGTTTGTCATTTCAGATCATAAGTCAGTTGTATGCCAAGAGGCAGGTGATTCCAGCTGCTTCCTTAGCGAAGGCTGCCACACTGCTGTGGTACACATCCTCTATACATGTGTGGGGGAGAGGACCACCCATCTGTACAGCCACCTTACGGAGAGGCACTGCACCTCTCTTCCTCCACCTTCTCTCAGTAATTTTTTGTATTACAAAAGTGTGTGCTGCCATGTCAGACAAGAAGGAATAGCAAGACAGGCGCTTGTTAATCAAACACTTGTCACGTGTTTGACCTTTCTTTCATTAAGAATCAGACCCTCATATTTAAAATAGATGGCAAATGGACATTTTCTGTTCACTGTGACTGTTAAAACAGCCTTTTTGCACTAATGGACAAACTTCATCATTGCAATTATCCAACGACTAGATTGCACTTGAACTTTGTAATGGTATCAGCAGGAAACAGTTTGAGTGCTGGGTAAAACCGTCCTGCACAAGGGGCTTGTCTCGGTGGCTGTCAGCTGGCTCCAGAAGGAGAAGCGGAAAAGGAGGAAAATATCTGCAAGTCTTAAAATTAATGAGTGCTAATTAATCCTTATTGTATGGACAAGTGAAAATGGTAGTATTTCCTTAAAAAGCTCGGTGCAGCTTGGAAGTTGTTGTGCACAAATATTTACATGTGTGTGTATGTGTTGCCCATGTGCATATGTAACACAGAAGGCCCATATGCACATGCACGTATGTATACTTATGTTTTCTATCTATATGCTTATCAACATGTCCTAAATGGAAGTGGATGTAATCTCCCACAAGTTTCTTCTGTATTTCTACACATGGTAAAATTACCAAAGGAGAAAGAATGACTAAATTATTCTTTCTAATTAAGCATAAAACAAGGTCAAAGGAGCCTGGGTTTACAAAGGCTGGACATGGTGTCAGAATAACCTGATATCCCTTAAATGGATAATGGATTTTCCAAAATAAAAAATGTGGTAAATCTCATTTGTACCTTAGCAAAATAGTTGATACACTCCTATATGGGAAAGTACTAATGAAGCAAAAGAAGACAAGGGTTAACAGATGACTGAAAGGTGGAGAAGAACGGACCAATGGGAAAGGGCAGAGGAAGAGAAAGAAAGTAGAGTCAAGAAACAAATTACAATGAGTTCCTCAAGGGTCAATTTTAGGACCAGTGCTGCTAATATTTTCATTAAGTACATTAGCTTATGAAGTCAGAGGGCTCTTGAAATCTGAAGATGAAGGGGCATAGCTAACATGTAAGACATCATTTATTAAAACCTTTCTGACTCTGACAGATAAGTGGAAGAGATGTTTGATTAGAACAGAATTTCAGGGTGTGCACTTCAGGCTTAACAAGGAATTTCTCTAAGAGAGACAAGAGATGACTCAGGTGGAGAGAACTCTGGGTGTCAGAGAGTGTGAATCGACCATGGGATGAACCAACAAAGAAGGTGTTTGTGGCCATAGCATACATCAGACAAGGTATTTCCAGCAGAAAGTGAAAGCTTCATTGTAGAAGACATCGGTGAATGCATGTCTGCAACAGAACTGCTGCCACATTTCTCTGAAAAAGATAATCTGTAACAAATATAGAGGTAGCATAAAGCATGTCATATGAGAGATGGCATGGAGTGCTGCTTAGTCTAAATAATAAAGGCTATGGTAAGATACTGAATTCTTTCTAAGAATATATTGGTTAGCCTAGTACCAGCAACAGTACCACCAACTTTTTCCTATTTAAGGAAAAGAATAAAAAAACACAGGTAGCCATATCACATTTAGACTGAATAGTAAGAGCAGATTTTCATTATTGGATCACAGAGGTAATCTAACAACCTTCTAGAGGAGTGGAAACAGCTTCCTCTCTCCAATAACTCTAGCAAGTTTTAGGACAAAATTCAGCCCATTAACAGCACAATTTCTGTGGAAAGCCAGGGCCTGGTATAGGTTTGGTAATGCAGGTTGCCTGTGGAAATACTAAAACTGGTCACCCAAATCCCTGTTTCCCTGGAAAATTGTAAATTACTTTGGGAAATAACATTTAAACAGGAGCCTTGCTTGCTAGGATTTAGCTTGGAATCACAAAGTAAGGCAGATACAGCCATGCTATCCATCCTGCAGTACAGTGGGAATCCTGAATGTCTCATAGATATGTAACGCAAAGTTGGCATTTCTGTAAATCACTTTCTGCTACCCCTTCAAAACTCATTATGCTTTTATAAAAATGAAGATTTACATTCCAACAGGGGGGAGGTTCTTCTGCACATTTTTCAGCAAAACTGCCAGCATGGCTTGCAGGCATACCAGATGTACCGGATAAGCTCGCTCAGCGTTTCTTACTCCCATTGAAATGACTTGCTAGAGACAGGCAGGAGGGGATGTTCCATGCCTTCCTGTTCCAAAAAGAAAATTCAAGCAAAGGACATGTAATTTCAGCACAGGATATACCTTGATTCATACTTTATTGATGAAAGAAAATCACTTGTTTACTCAAGAATGAGCTAAGCCTGGGAATTGGTGGTTATGGGTGGTGACTCAATGATGTTCCTTATTACCGTGTTTTTACAATCAAGCCATGGTATCTCCTTGCAGCAGGGTGGTAAAGTAGGTAGTGCTTCAGGATATAAACTGCTTTCTTTCTGCATTTTTTCAGTGCTAGGACACTGTGCCCTTTTTATACCTAAGGTAGCAAAATTGTGTGTGTGTCTCTGTTCCAGGCCAGTGAGGAGTCATGTGTGAGAATCCACTGGGGCCCTGTGGAGCCCACTCAGTGCATGAGGTTGGGGACAGTTTTCACCAGGGCCTGTTTTAGCTGAGGAAGGCTTTACACAAAGGGAAAAAGTTCATCCAGTGGCAACACAGTGTACCTAAGCTGGACCCTGCTCTTTCCATTGACTACAGAAAGGAGGGAGCTGGCCTCCCCCAAAAGGTAGCTTTTGTAACCTCACTTACTTGTGCCCTCTGGCCATCATGGACTGTTGTGAATATGTGAAATCTGCATTACATCTTGGCACTTTAAATTAATATTTTATATTCCTTTACCAATCTGCTACTTCTCATGATGCACGGACAGAAAAGCCAACAGCGCACGAGAAATTTCATGAAACATTGAGTGCAATGTTTTGTCCCAACCTGGCTGCTGATCTGGGAATGGCGAAGGCTATTAAGCTGGAGAAACCTGAAAACAACCAGCACAAGAGTAACTAGATACTGGACCCAGCAAACCACTATGTCAGGGATGATGCACATGGGGACTGCTTGCTCACAGTCCAGCAGAGAGTGTTGCTGCTTTACAATATTGCATGTATTACACCTGGGAGAGTTATGATGTTATTATTGTCCCCTGCTGTCCCATGCAATTGCAGATACCTTCTATTCTTCATTAGCACCATTTGCACCTTAGAGTCCAGTTAAAGGAATTTTTAATTTAATTTCCTTTGGAAAGGAAGCAAAACAGGATTGGTAAAGCATTGTGGATGCTGTTTGATGTCTGGCAATCTTTCCTAATGATCACCTACTATGATTTAACTTTTTTATTTTTTCTTTTTAAATAAATTTTATTTATTTATTATGTGCCTGTCAACAGATATATTTAATCCCATGTAGACTACACAAATATTATGTCCATTATATAGAATGGTCTTTGTTGATAGCTATGATCCATATGCTGTTCAAATCGATTGGTACTATATAGAAATCCTCTTGTTTCTAAATTACTAGATAACGAATAAGACTTTTGCATGCTCTGGACAGCAATTCTTAAATACCAATTAACACCTCCTTTTCAGGATCTGATGTTATGAAACCTGCCACTCATTTTCTCTTTGTAGTTGAAATCATAGGAAGAGATGTCACAAAACCTGAATAAGAAAATGGAGAGTGTATTGCTTCTTAATAGAAGATGTTTGAGATTTGTATGATATAGCTAAAATTAGAAAATATATTTTAAATGTTAAGTAGTTCTATTTCAACAATATAAGAATTTTTAAATGAGTGCCACTTTTCTTTTAACAGTTGAGAGTGTGTCTTTGGAGAGTATGGCTCGTTAAAGATTCCATTGCCATAAATAAACTCAACCATGCCAAGTTTTATTCTGGAATGCAAGGAAATTTTCACTTCTAGTTATGCAGATATATCTCAGAGGGATGCTGTGGTCACCTCTTTGTGTTTGCTGTCATTGTGTCCTACATGAGAAGTACAGGGTTGCTTTAGTAGTTGCATTCCACTTTTTTTTTCTTTCTTTCTTTTTTGTTCAGCTTGAACTTGTGAAAAAGACTTTGCATTAAGTGAACAAAATACCAAAAGATCATTCAGGTACTCTGTCTATTACTCATACAGTCAGACTCCTACTTTTGATTCTTACTTCTAAAGGTTTTTTGGATGTATTTTTTTCTTGTTAACATTCCCAAGTCTAAGCAGAGCATGTAATGTTTGCAGTTTTTACATATGTTTTGCAAACCAAATACTTACACTGTTAACCTTATGTTAATTTAAATATTGTTTTCTACTCTTTAACATGCAAAAGCCCACTAGAGGAGTTAAGATTAAAAGGTAGCTTGACAACTAGGATCACCAGCCCACATTAGCACTGCTTTTACATGAACATAATGCTAAGATTTCTTAAGGCCTGTCCAGGATATTTAGTGCCCGTTCTTCATTAGAGTGTTTTGATGTATATGGATTAAAAACAGCCCATTGTTTGTATAAAAAGTGACAGAAGAATTGAGGAATGTTTCTTACTCCTTTCAGGCTTCCATTGAAGTGCTTCTCACTTCTTCCCTAAACTAAGGGTTTAAACTCAAACCTGTACTCGCCTGCTTGAGGCTGAGGTGTTAATGCAATACAGGGCACTCTCCACAGGACACTGTGGACAACCACCCAGCAGCAGGTTCTGCCCTGCAGGACACGGTGTGTCTGACAGCATGCTGTCCTGGTAGAAGTCCACCAAGTGGCTGTACTACTGCTTATTCAGAGGTTGGAAGCTGGATGATGGCTGTCCCTCTGTTGATCTGAGCTTTGACAAAACCGGAGGAGAACAACTGGAAAGCAAAATTTACATGCCAACAACTTTCCAAAAATCTGGAAGGCATGATAGAGAAGTAGGTAGGTGAAGAGATGCCGATGAAATCTGCCTTTAGATGTGCCATCAGAGAAAAGAAAATAATTACGTTTTTGATAATAATTTTGAAATTCTAAAATGGTCTGTAGTTCATATGCAAAATGCACTGGGGCAGTGCTATGGCTCAGTGTCTTGTGAAGTACCAGCTGCAAACAGAATGCTTTATATTCCCTGGGAAATAGACAGTTGTGGCTTTCTAATGATATAAAGCAATTCATTCCTACCTTAATGCTTCCAAGGGTTCCAAATCTCAAGCCAGATTCTGTTTCAATGCTCGTAGACTTGCTGTTTGGAGTCTGCAGGCAGGTGTAATTTCTGGAGATTAAATTCATGTTTTAGGAAAGAAAGAGAAACTTTTGTCTGGCATGCTGTTTAGTGTTTTAAAATTGTAGATACTCTTTGTAAAATATTGGTGCGAGAAGCCACCATGTGGTGTGTACTTGTTGGTGCTTCTTTTCCCGGAAGTTGGGAGGCCAAAGGTGTGTGGTAAATGGAGCTTATTAGACATTTAGTTGTTTGGCTGATTATCTACTCTCTGAACAGAGTGTAAATATGAATGCTTTTTGTCCCGGTCTCCTGGATATCATGTGGTTAAAACTGACCACCAGGCTTTGTGAACCATTAGTCATGAAATTTCTGTTGTGGAGGATGTTGGCTTCTTCATCACTATTATATCGCTACATTTTCTATTTTGCTGTTTTGCCCCAAAATCTGGGTGCTGCATCTGATTTTGCTGACAAAGAATTGAGTAATTAAGCAATAGTCCAGGGTTTTCTTGATCTCAAAGATCAAGAATCAAGGAAGAAGTAAAGTGCTTTTTATAAATTAGACCTTTAGATACTGAGGAGGGGTAGCACTGTGCATCATGCCTTGAAAGCATGGGCACTTTCCACAACCCTGGCAGTAAGCTATGGAATGATCTCAAAATAGTTATTTTTTTGTTTTCAAGTATTTCCCCCTTATCTCATTTTTGAGAAGTTCCCCACATCCAGTGATTTACAGCTGAAGAGTTGAGACTCTGTATAACCTAACAAGGAGTGAGCTACTCTAAACATCAGTTTCCCTGAGTCTGCAGGAAGATATGAATGCCTTTACCAGGCCAGGGATTTGCCAAAGCACTCTAGAATTTATAAAAGCAGTTACACTTAGTAATGGACTGGACACTATGCACAGAAGGGGGAAAAATAAAGATTCTCAGACGTTCCCAGACAGACATGAACAAAAATCTTTGTTTTTATTATCTGTAGGAACTAGTGAACAAATCAAAATGCCAGCCAATCTCTTCCAGAAATCTGCATTCTCACGCAAATGAGTGTGTAACAATAATTTTTTGCCCGAATAGGCAGCTTTTTCCACCCCATTGTATCCTACATTCCCTCGTCTCTTCATGGAGTTGCTGCAGGTAAAACCTTTCTACTTCCTCTCAAACCATTTTGGTGGCTCTCTTCTTTTGATGTTTGTGATTAAAAAATACAATAGGAAGATGACACCTTACAGCAGGAGAGGTTCCCACCTGAGTTGTCTTTTGTAGCTATAAACAAGCAGCGATGGTTCTTCCCCCAGAGGAAAGTGTGGCAGACCAAAGGAAACAGTGGTAACAATTCTCCACTAACAAAAATGGAACCACAGGAGAGAGGATTTAGAAGGTTTGTGCAAAGGAGATAAGTAGCAGACCTTAAAATTGAACCCAGATACCCTTGACATCCAGCTCTGGCCATAACTGAACAGGCACCTGCATTGTTTCTTTGTGATTGCCAGCACAGGGCTATAAATCCAAGCAAGCAGTGCTGAGCTTTTCCAGCTCTCACCACAGTAAGTAGGGCTCAGAGGTGCTAAGGCCCGTGCTGCCCTCAGCAGGAAGGTGGCATTGGATCTGCTATAGGCCAGTGTTGGTTCAACTCCTGCCACCCCTAGGCTCTGCTACCTGCCTGCGTCAGCCACCTTCTTCTATTTCTCATATGCCTCTAATCCACCAAACACACACGTGGGAGTATCTAAATTAAAAATAGCAACGCAGGAAAAAAAATGCAGTGCAGTTGGAGAGCTGATTTGCAGCTGAATTATTCATCCCCACATATCTCTCTCATCCCAGGATGATAGTACTGGAGCTGCGCAGGTGCAAGGGAGAGACAACAACTTTGTGGGTCTCTGTCCCCTCTCAGCAAGCTAAACCTCCCACCTTTCAGCTCCTTTGTCTTCTTATACCAACTGCTACATGGAAACACCTTAAACCACCACTGCTCTCCCTCCTATGTCACTCCTTTTGCTTATTACTTATTACCTAATAACCAGATTAATGCAGCTTGGCTCTCTCCAACCCAAAGAATTGAGTTAGTCCAACCTTTTAAAAGGTTATTGGAATGTTCTGTTCCATTAACACCAAACTTTAGTAGAGAAACACATGAAAAAGCTGCTTCTATGCTTTTATTGGCCAGACCTGAGCTGGGGTGCTTTGGTGGGTTGCCAGCTTGCGAAATTGCAATTTGCAAGAGACTTGGAGTGATTTTCCCCATGTATCTGCAGGGGTGACCTTTGGTTTTAATCAGTGCTCTGGTAGTTGTGATTGCAGTGTATAATGTAGAAAAAAAAACCTGGCAGTTAGTTGTCACTTCTTTTGGGAAAGAATTTTTGTAAATAACATTTTTATTTCCACTGAGAATCATTCAATTATCAGAGCGATCATAAAAACCTCAGAAGCCAGAAGATTCTGCAACATGAAAGAAAGGCACAGAAAACCCCTGGACTTAACTTCAAAGTAGTTTTCATGGTTCCTGGTTGGCATCCTGCTTCCCATGCTTGTTGTGGTATATTTGGCATGGCTTCCCTCACCACCATATTCCTGGGCTGGAGCCTTGCAGGACCCCCATCACACATCCTCCCTGAGGATCATGTCCTGCTCTTAAAGTCATGGACACATGAAAGCTGAAAGGCATAATAATTAGAAAAAACCCTATGTATTTAGAAGTACCTCTTTGCATGCAGTGGACAAAACCTCCCATTTCAACTGGCAATGTAAGCAAGGTGTTTGCCTTGCACAAAACAGAGCTTAGACCTAGATTATACTGGGCAATGTCTTTTATGTCTTCCTTCTTCTCTCCATTGGCTCTCCTGTCTGTGGAGTCCCAGCCCCAATTTGTCTCTTCCATGTTTCTATAGGATAACTACATGAATGTGATACTCCCCATCTCATTCCTACAGCCTGCTGTCATATGCCACCAACTCAGTCATGGCTGCTTTGGAGATGTGTTGGTGTCTTCAGAGGCTGGTTTTCCCCCACAAAACTGCAATTAGTTCATTCTGAATTACAGCAAACTCCAAGAAACACCTTATGAAGACATGAGTTGATGTAAGGATGGTCCCACCTCACTCTGCTGCTGCAGGCATTCAAAAGGGAAGATAGCAATGACTTCAGTCAACCCTCTCCTATGATCCAAATATCTTTTCAGCTTCCCCTCAGCCTGAGGCATTGTGTAGGTGGAGCAGAAGACAGAGATTAGCATTGGATGTTAGCCAAAGTGACCATGGGACTGAAGTGGCCAAGAGAAATGGGTAGACAGCAGCCCTAAGTCAGCTATTGTCCAAGGAAGCACTTGCTACTTTGGATAGAAATGCTACAGTCTCTCTCTCAAGTTTCTAACCTACTTCTGCAGCTCAGTGATACAGGAGGCTGTGCTAGACATCAATCTGGGCACTTGCCTCAGGCTTTCTGCTTTGCTTTCTTCTACTGGTTGGCACTCACTAGCATCATCCCTTCGCTGCAGGGAGATTGTTCCCAGTGGGAGCTGAAGGGAGCAGGTCTGCTACTCATACACACCCAGGCATCCTTTTCTGGGATGTAAATGCCTGGGCTCATGCACTTCCAATGTATGGCCAGAAAGAAGCCCTCCAGTTTTCACAGCTCTCTACAGCTTTTGCTAAATTTTGTATCACCTTGTCTTTAGCTGATAAATCTCATCTGGGAAGCAGCTGTTCACTAACCACTGTAACGGGGCCAATTTCTCCAAAAAGGCCCATTCATCAGCAGTGTTGCTACTTTCTGTGTTCATGCATATCTTCCATATACTTCTTTTTTGCAGCTAAACATTAGATTTGTGTGAATATTTGCTGAGCAGTGAAAGATAAAGCAGGCTGGAGAGAGAAGAGAGCCACGGAATGCTATTTGTGTGATGTCAAAAGAGTACCAGATTTTACTGTTATCTCTGATGAAATGCTAAAGGGCAAGGTGAGAAAATGGAGATTTATTATCACTGATCATAGTTCTTCTTTCGCTGGACTCACAAAGCAGCAGGAAGTAGAGAAAAGAGAATTTTGAGTGGCATTCAGCTGTATATTTAAGCATGAATCATCCTCCATCTATTGCAAAGTCTTTTTTTTATGTAGTTGAATTTTCATGAAGGAATACATGAACTTTGGCTACAACAGATGTCATCTTGAAGGGTTTTTTTTTTTTGCTTTTAATATCTGACTGTAGCCTCAGTATAACAGGCAATATTAGGCTTTCATCTTTCACCACTACTAGCTATAAAATCCAGAGGAGATGATCATTAGCATGTGTGATTTAAAGGTGTACAGAACTCAGTGAATCAGGATGCAGACCAAGAATTAATTGTTGAAGAAATTAAAAAATAATTCAAGGACGTTTGAGAATATTGCAGTCTGTCCAGACTCCAAAAGCCAGTGCACAGTGAAGATGGCTGTGGTAATATATTCCTATCTGGCTTCCCTGAAGGGATACAGGGAGAATTTGCTAGGAATACAGTGGCCAGTAGGAACATGGCTGGGTCTGCAAAGGAAGTTCTGGCAACATGCTGCAACATGAGTGTGTAGGGTGGGGTTGGATGGTGGGAGCTTCCAGCGCCAGGCTTGAATTTTTGTAGGAAAAGTAGTCACTCACTGAGCTGAAAATGGCCAAGGTGGCTGCCAGAGAGGGGAGCAAGAGCTGGCCAGAGTGCAGGTTGCTGGAGGCACCTTTTTCCAAGCTGCTGAGGAGGTTTCACTGCCCACCAGTATGGATTGAACCACATGCATCAGGGTGGTGGACTACAGGATGTGTATGCTTGGAGATGAGTGAAGTGCTGAAGAGGCCACGCTCTGTGGCAGCATCCTCAGCCAGAGCCCAACACCCAGGGTTGCAGCTGAAAAAGAGCCTTTTAGCAGCTCCTTTTAGTAGCATGATTGCCCTACTGAGCTTTCCTTCAGAATGTTTAAATCTCTCCTGAACAACTGTCTTGGTGGCAAAGCCTAACCTCTGCCACATTTTAAGGATGCTGGGAGCTCTTTGTTGCTATTATTGTTCACCCTGCCCTTTATGCAATGCCAACATTTACTGCTGATTTATCTGCTGTATTCAGAGCCTTTTTCAAGACCTCATTTTCCCCATGAGAATATTTCTTGTTGATTTACATGGGCTGTAGTGAATCAGGCCATTAGAGACAGGAATGGCCACACAACTGGCCTCAACCTGCAGGCTACGTAGCAAGCTGCACAGTGAAATATTTATGGAAGTGCTGCCCCAGAGCTCTGTGTTTTGGGGGGTGAAGAACAGATTCAGCCAATGCAGTGTGTTTTTCTCCTCTCCCAGAGTAATTGTTGGGTTCAAGAGGCCAATATTTCATACCATTTTCTTTGATTAGATAATTTCTTTGGGAAGAAATAATTTTTGAAAATAAGCCATTGCTTTCTTCTGCTAATTTCCCACAAACTTCTCCCAGCTCTCTCCTGTACTGTGTCATGCATGTGCCCTCCAGATTACGTTCTCCTGCTAAGTTCCTGTTGATTTCGTGTCACTGCAGGACAGTGCCCCTTGAATGGCTCCACTGTGACCTCTGCTCAGCTGACTCCCCTGAACTTGCTCTGAGTCCTGGTGTGAAAACTGTCTATAGCAGATGTATCTGTGTAAAAATGACAATCTGGAAGATGAAAATTGAGTCAGCCTGTATGTATCCTGCTCTCAGAAAGCAGGGGAGTGCTTTACATTGTGTTCTCCCATTAGCTAAGACAATAAGAAGATCATTTTTCTTCCATGGACTTTGTGTAGCACAAGACTCCAGAAATGTCACTCTAACCACTGACTGAGGGTGGACAATGGACTACCCTTGAGCTTTTGCCAATGGGACAGGGAGATATATGGGCACGGGAAGATGTCTTCTCTGTTTTCAGTGCCAGTACTTGTTATTTCTCTGATACAGAAGTACAAATTGCCAGATGTTAAGTGGTGCCCCCTTAGAAAGCCATAATATTTAGAGAAAAAGTTGGCCCTGCCTTAAAATCAAACAAGAACCTTAGAAGACCTCTCTGGTTGTTTCCCTCAGACCAGCCAGATTCTGGGCATTTCTGCCAAAAAAGGCTTTCATTTATTTGCCACACTAAGATTAAGGACTCAGTAAAAGTAGGGGGTTAAGTGATGGACGATTTGCTTACCGTTTTCACAAACTAAGTAGTTGAACTTTTTATTGCCTTTATAAGAGGTTTGTGCCCTAGTTCTGCCCCCAGACTCCTGGCCACTCCTGGCTCTTGCCCTCTCAGTTTTGCCAGCACTGAAACAGTGATCTTTTGTGGTCTGCCTCTGACAGAGGGGACAAATTCTCCTCCCTTTGTGGGTTTGTGGGAAAGGATGATAATTGGCAGTTGCTATTTGTGCCTAATACATTACTGCCCAAGCACTATTTACAAAGGTAACAACCCTGTCTAAAGCTAAAGCAAGGGTGCAACTAGGAGTGACAAAAGCCTTGTCATTAGAGCAAGTATATTAAGGAGTTGATGTCAGTTTATTTTTCTCTTGGTGGCACAAAAAACCCCTAGTGCTAAGAGAGAAACAAGAAGAGCTGTAATATATTACTTTACTGATTATATTCTCTGGTTTACTCCCTTGGTTAGCAGTTTGTCATAGAAGGTCTGTGCCTCATTCAGGGGCACGTATGAAAGCTTCAGTGCCTGCCCAGGTTGTTCCCAGGGATAAGGAAACTGTCTGATCCTGACTCTTAATCTGACCCATGCTGGCTTGCCCTTCCCATCTTTGAAGACTGAGTGTCCTTGCCCTTCCCTGACCCTTTGCAATTGCAGGTTCTCTCTGCCATGTGAACAAAGGGGAGGTTCACACTCCACCACAGGTGAATGGAGCTGAAACCTTTGGCTGGAGACCCTCAAGGGGGCATTTGAGAATTGGCAGTCAATGGTCTGAGCACTGTTGTGGAGCAGAAATTCAAAAGTTGCATTTGGGCTGGGAGTGGAATAGCATCCTTCTTCATGCCCATGCTATTTTCCTTATAGATAGTCACTGATGTGGGTTATTTTCTGCTATTTACTAGGAGATTAGTTTTAGTGCTATATGTCACTCTCTCATTTCACTTATAAGAGACAGTACTTATTTTTGAAAGAAATTACAAACAGTAGGTCTTCCTGGCCATATCCTCTGATAGAAATGTCTGTATTGCAGATGGCAGCATGTCTAATCCTCATGAGACAAATTTCCTGGAACTGAACAGAAGATAAAGTGTGAATATCACAGCTTCAAATAAGTGTGCCTGTTCAGTAGAAAATCATTCAGCAATACAAAACAAATATTTAAGAAAGCAATGTCTTGGGCACCCATCTTAAGTTGCATATAAACAGCTCCATCTTTCTCAACTTAGTTGTAGCTGGCAGAAGCAAAATTGGGTAATGAAAACATTGTTTCAAAATGGAAATTAATGAACAAGTTGCTTACTAATCAGAGCGATGTTTCATTGTTGGCACAGACGCTCTCTGGTTTCTTTTCCTTCTTGAATGACTATAATAATGAGACAAAATAAAAGCTTTTACTTCTTAGGGAAATAATAGCTGAGAACTACCTTGCAAGCCAGCAGAAGAAGAACAGGGTCTTGAAGGGCCTCTTGTCAACTTTCTCCTTGTTCAAGCTGACTGAAGTAGCTAGAAGCTTTCAGAGAGGGGCAATTAACCAGAGGGACACCACAGCTCTAACTGGACATGCTTATAGTGAAAGGCTACACTTGGTGAAGAAGTCCTACAGATTAGTCTTTGCTATGCAAGTATATTGTAGAAAAAGAATGGTGTAAGAAAGTTGAGGAAGAAAGAGAGAGGCAGGTAAATAAAACTGAGATTTGACTGTCCTAAAAGATCAGGACTACAATGCTGATATAAAAGGCTTTCGCAATTATGTTTTAATATTCCTGGATAACTATAAACTTGTGAAGAGTAGGAACCAAGAGCACCCAAGCGTGGCCAGTGCAGTTGAAAATAAAGTGTTAGCCCAGTTGATGTATTTCAGAGTGATCTGCTTTTCAGAGGAAGGTATGTGGGGGGATTTACTAATATAATAGAAAGAGGGAAATTATTAAGTTATGTCTGAGGAAGATATTCTTCATATCTCTAAAGGGACTTAATCCTAAGGTGATTCAAGAATAATAAACAAAGCCCAGGAGCAAGAATAATAAAACTCAAATTTTTTGCTTCTTTTTTTCCTCTTTCCACCTTCACTCACTATTTAAGTCTGAAGAAAAATAATCTGCATAATAAAGGGAAGATCAAGATGAGACAGAAGCCCCAGAATTCTGTCAGCAGATACTGAGATCCTTTCCCTTACAGAACTCAGCACAGGGTGATGGAAGGAAAACTTCACTTCTTTTCCTGTCTCCATTTCAGTGGGTTGGGCATTTTCCCTTTTAATCCAACCTTAATTTAGTGGAAGGGGCCTCTGACCTTTATTCCTTAGGTGCTCTCCTCTGTATCCTGTCCCATCCTGGAAAGCAAGAGGTGTTTGGGATACCACAGGTGAGCAGAACCACACCCAGTACAAACATGATAAATATTAAAAACTTTTAGCAGTGCAATCTGCTGGCAGAGGAGATAAAACTAATACATGTTTATACAAATCAGTATATTGAGCGCAGAAAATACATGGCCCAAAGGCTCTGTTGGCTTTTTTTAGGTTTAGTGTAGGTGGGTGGAAAGTTCCTTTGTGCCTACAATAGAGCAGAATGGCTAATGACTCTGGAGAGAAGGGAGGTGGGATGGACTGAACACTGTGGATGAATCACTGGAGCATGGCCCTGAGGAAAACTAGGCATCTCAGGGTTATGCTACCAGGAAGGGACTGGTGCCCTGCTTATGCATGGGATGGAAGCTACTTTAATTTCTGTTACCTAGTCTGATAAAGGAGATAAATAGCTTATTTATAACTTCTTAAAAGGGTTCATATTGTGAAGTACTAAACAACAACTGAGGCCATGTGAATACATAGGAATTATATGAGGCTGAAGTTATGGCTCTTTTCTCTGCAAAATAATTTCAACATCCCTCATGCCATTTGAATTATATCCTCTGTCACTACAGTGAATTGCAAATGTTTGTAAATGTCTTCCTGAATGTATCTCTGCACATATTTGTTTATATAAAAGAACCATCTTCAAATGAACTGCTGAACATCAGCAGTAGACTGGCTGTTGACTCAGACTAGAAGGCTGGTGAATCTAAGTCAGGAAAAGAATTCATTTTTTAAGCATGACTGACTCTTCTTGATGTTTGCTATCACTTAGATATCTCACATTTTAATGTACTGTATTTTCTGTGGGGTGAAGGGTGGATAAGGGGACTCATGAGAATGACTCCTCTGTGTCTGAGCAGAGTCCATAGCCAGGAACACAAAGAATGCCTGGTCTTTGTTCAGGGCAGGCTTTCCTGGAAGAGGAGTATTAGGTCAACAAAACACTAGCTCTGAAGATGTGCTGCCAGCTTGCAGCTTTAGTATTACTCCAGTCATTTTAGGCAAAATATTCCTTCCAAGACTTCTGTATTGCAGATATGGAAAAGGATCTCTTCTGACCAATGCAATTCGTCACCATCAGAAAGAATATGTATTAAATCTTATCTAGCTACAAGCACCAATTGCAGAGCCCTTTATAAAACTCCTCTTTTGACAAAAAGAGAAAATTACCTCTTCAAAGTTCTACCTCGCTTGCTCTATACACTTCCCCATCTTTTTTTCAGGCATTGATTCAATCAAAGGAGTTTGTGTTTGCTCACTGTTGCCTCCATTGATCCACACAGAAATATATGGTGGGCAAGATTTTGGAATTCCTCTCATTTAGTAAAAGTTAGCTAAAAGAAGAGAGAACACCTTTTAATACTTACCTACCAATCTCAGGGAAGACGGAAATAGTTTTTCTTTCACCTGTGTTTAGCTTTTCCCCAATAGATAGAGGAAAAACATGATAGATCTGCTTTTACATTTTTACAATCATTTGAGATGCAGGACCCCTCTTTACTTTCCAAAAGGAAGGTTATACCTAGAGGGTGATGTGTATGGAGACTATTTTCTTTGCAGGACCAGATCTACAGAGGAGAACAGCTTCTCACAGCCTCTCCTCTGCAGTCTTTCCCACATAGTCTCATCCATAGTGGGAAAGCTGCATCTTGCCAATCCTGCTGAGAAAGCTCCCCTTCACATTTCTTATGGCCATGGTGAACTCAAACCATGGCACTTCCAAGATCAGAGTGTCTTGCTGCTCTTCTCTAAATGACTTATTACAAGGCAGCCTTTCTGGAGGAATAGCAGCTCAACTAGTCCATGGGTTACCTTACTATGCATTAATCATCTGTGCTTGAATTTCCCTGGCAGTTTGAGTCCTCATGTAACAATCTCTGGAAATGAAACCTTTAATGTCAAAGCAGCCCCAAACAACTCTCTGCATGCTGCTGGTCAGTGAATCTCAGCCTTTAGCAAGAGAAGTGACTGCTGAGTTTTTCTCTGACTCCTGTGACCCAGCTGCTACCGAGAAAATTAGACAGGCAGCAAAAAAAGACCTACAACTAATGCCACACATAGTTGCCGTAAGGATAATAGCTGGCATTTGTGTCTCATTGGGGAGTTAAGGATAGCATCCATGATGCCCAAGAGGTTGCAATACCAGGCTCAGGATTTAGAAGAGAGATTAGAGGCAGCTGTTCCCTTATCAGTGTACATGTGGGAGTTCAGGGTATAAAAATAAAATGCAGCTGATGATCATTTTCCTCAGAGGCTGTAGCCAACTTCAGCCGTGGCACTTGCCTGGAGAAGCAGTGGCAGCAGCATGGCATGCCCATTCTGCCTTTGTGGACTGAGCTTGGGAGCACAAGCCTCAGCCCTGTGTAGTAGTGGCTGCTGGCTTCTTCAGGGGGACCTTCAAGTTGTCCTCCAAGTTGTTGTTGCATTTCAGTTCCCTGGAGGGATTTATGCTGGGGGACAGCTACCCCTTTGGGAAAGCTTTGTTTGGAAAAACTTAGCTATTGGATAAACAGCCATGAACAACCTTTGGAGCTGGGCTAAAGGGCACCTACTTTTGTTTTAATCACACAGAATCATTTTTCTGGAAGTGCAAAGTATCCATGCAGGCTGGGGTGAAGCACCTTTTATCGTGCTTCCAGTCTCCTTGTCATAAGTGGACAGAACAGGGCTGAACTGCTCCATGCCCAAGGGGATCTCACTTGAGTCCTCAGCACTGGGGGACAGCTGCCACAGAAATGCTGAAAATCATGCCTTATGGGCCAGGGCAACCATGGTTTTTCCTAAAACCCAAAAATGTAACTAACTGTCACAATGCAAACACAAATTGAACTGTTAAAGCCCAGCCGATCTTAATATGTCTTCATCTGGGTAAGATGTTTTCTTTAGAGCAAAATAAATTATAACTGTTTCTGCAAGCTGCCTGTGAACAATGAGATGAGAACAGAAGACAAACCGTGGGAGAAATATTTTAAAATCTTAATCCCAAGAAAAGGTACTCAAACACTGCTTATAATTTCTGTGGTATTTTAATGAACACTTTTTAACATCTCTCTTGTTTAGAAAAATCAGATTATTCAAAACAAAATAGCATAAAAATGGTCTTCAACAAAGAATTTTTTTCCCCCTGTGGGTGTCTCAGGTTGCCATCATCAACTCATACAGTGAAGCATCTACTGTTGGCCTGCAACATTTGTGGAGTTACAAATAGCCTCTTAAATCTGCCCCTTATCCTATATCACCATACTTTTTTATCAGCAGATACCCCTGCTAATCACACCAAACAGTATGCTTACAGAATGTGTTCTTCAAATGTAGATATGTAGATATGAATGATTATGAGCATCTAAAAGGAATCATCCTCGGGAAGGATTGAAGCAATGAAAAACTTCATTCCCCAAAGTATTTACATTGGAAAGTTGGGAGATTTTAAAAGTGAACTTTAATGACACTGTCCTAAAGTGCTGCTGTCTGATTTATTTTATGTATTGTCTGATCATCTGCCTTGAGAAAGTATCACTGCTAGTCATAACTCATAAATATTATTCTGTGTTACTGGAAAGTGCTGGTTTTTTAGACAGCTCAATAGATAATTACCAGTTTTTTAGGTAATTGACTTCCTTTTACCTGGCACTTAAGCCATTTATTAATGACAGGATTATGTTGGATAATTAAGAGAAGGATATATTTAATCCTCATTTTGATACATTTCTTACTCTGGTCTTCATTTACTTCACTTCTGAAAATCATCAAATCTTTAGTTCCAAGTTTTAATGATATGCAAACTGACAGGGCTCAAGTTATATGTTTGATCATTTTGTTAAGCTCTGGAGCCCTCTGCTCTGCCATTGCTGGACAGCTTACAAAAACCTTGGGTACTGTCTATAAAATACCAGAAAGCTTTGTGAAGTGTGTGTTAATCTCTGGTTTGAAAATCAGAATACACAGGGAATCAAGCAGAAAACAAAATGAAAATGTGAAGAATGAGGAATCTCAGTCACTTAATTCTTCATAGACTCTTGGTCATAAATTAGATCTAGCAGAATGTCTCAGTATATAAAATATACATGAAAAGAAAAGTCTCCCAATGGGATCGGCAATTTTAATCATTCCTATTTACTTAATGCTTTTAACTAGATTAAAAATTGCAAGCAGAAGAACAGGACAGGTACTAGAGGACTGGCAGGTCTGCTCTGCTCTGCTCTTTTGCCATGGCAGTAAATGTATTATGTTTTGAGAGAGGTATCATACCATGAAGCAGGAGAGAAAAATGCATATTTATGCAAATAATCCCAGTTATTTCTGTGGAAGTGACAGAAAGAATAGCTTCCTGTAGTTCATCTGTGAGGGAGGGGGGTTCTTGTTTGATCACCCTGGATAGGTGAAGATACCAAGGCACTTGCTGGCAGTGAGATACATCATCCTTCTCACTGGACTCTGCCTGGCCTAATGAGTGCCTGCTAGAACTCCCTCTGCAGAAATTGGTCTTCTCTGTGCTAAACAGTACATTTAACACTGGCACTCATCCAGAGCTGAGGGAATGTCAGCTGTATGCTCTGTCTCAGTTCCTTCTTCTGCCAGGTAGGTCTGTATATGTGATCAAGACTGTGCATCTTAAAATAGCATGCTGGAGACATAGCACTCTCCAAATTTTAGCTAATTGTCGCAGCAGCCTGGCACAGCACACGCCTAGGACCTGAGCTCTGCACTGGTTAGAGATTCACACACATGGGGAAGAGCAGCACACGAGGAGAATGACAGCAAGAGACAGAAATAAAGAGAAAGAAGACCAAATCAGACAGGCAAACAGGGAAAGAAAAACCAACAGATAGAGTTAGGAGTGTCAGGCATGAAGGCAGTAGCTCACAGAGGATGCATGAGTGTTACAAGCAGAGGACAAGAAACAAAGGGTTTGATTTGTCCTTGCTTGCACCAGCTACTTCTTCAGTTGGATGCTCCTGGCAAACTGGCCTGTTCAGAGGTTACAGAACACTCTCCAACCCAAGAAGATCTCTAAGCAAAGGATGTGTTTCAGGGAGAAACAGAGAGGTTTCTCATTGATAGGCTGGGGGAAGAAACTAGGAGAAATGAGAAATGCAAGTGCAAAGCCCCAGTGGGTGTCAAACACACACATACAATTAGCCTTCATACCCTGACTTCCCATATGGGCCAAGAGCCACTAATAAGCCTTCAGACCCACCATGCTGTAGGAGTGCATTCTCTCTTGGTTTAAGAATGAGGAAGCACACACACTTTGCAGTCTTTTTTTCAGCCCAGGTTTAGGGCTGAAGTCTCTCGAGTCCTGGCTTGTTAGATCTCCCACAGTTCTGGGGTTTCCTGTTCATCAGCCCTATACATCAGCACCATGACACGTTCAAAGCATTGTGGTGGAGAAGCTTTTCCCATCTGCCTTGTGTGTGACTTGTAATGTCACATATGGCCATAACTAGACTCTCCTTGTAGTAAATATTAAAGTTAGGCATGTAGTATTGAAAGGACCATAACGCCCAGCTTTAGTCCATATCTAGCATGTAATATTTGGATTTTTGTGTTCTTGGAAAGCATAATCACAAACCTCCTGCTTTATGTTACTAATAGCAGAAAGTAAGCCATCATTTTGTTGACATGCAGGCTGCAGAGTAGCCAGTGAAGATATCTGTATTTCCACTTAATTGGTGTCTAGAAGATAAAAGAGGTCTGAACAGCTCTAAGTTCTCCCCTAAAATCACACTTTGAGAAGCCATGGTCAATATTGCTTTATTATGGTGTTTGCAAGAGTGAAATTATGCTGCATAAGCATGCTGGGCTGGTGAATTTCTGCCTCACTAAAGAACTTCCCCACACACCTGTTCTTGTAGAAATGGAGAGAAAACTCTCTTTGGAGATGAAATACAAGTCTGAATCATGACATCATCAGAAGTATCTCGCTGGCTCACATAAGCTGTGAGCAGGTTACAGTTACCTAGCAACTCCTGCAAGCAGCTGGCTTCAGTGCCAAAGCATTAGGGTTTAAGTGGCAGACGTGGACCTGGCTCTAACTGCTTTATTCATCATCAGAACATGGTGTTCAGTTGGCAGAAATCAGAAAAAGAAATGGGAAATATTATTCATGACCCCCTTAGCAGTCTCCAAAGCAAACCTCCTTGGGGGCTCATCCTGTTGCAGTGCTGCATGGTAGATGCCAGGCTTTTTGTCCAACTCTGGATGGCAAGCTCAGGTGTGCTGATGAGACAGACAGCCAAAGCAAGAGGGCACACTGGTGTCTCACAGATCTGCGAGCACTGATTTTAGGTGATGCTTGATGCCAATGCACATCAATTTCCCTTTGCAGGTCTGTGTCCATCCTAATCGCGTGTGTCCACTTGGTGCACATGTTCTAGGAGGGCAGATGATTTTCATTGGAGGGCACCAAGCATGGACAAATTGACCATATCCTGCATTCTGCAGCAGGATGTCTGCAAGCTTCCCTGGGAATGTCTCCAGGATAAAGAACAGAGAAAAGCCCGAACAAGACAACTACTGGGAAAACTGCTCCACAGACTTCAACGTCATCACCACTTAATGACTCTATCAAGTGAATTATATATTTATTTGTCTTCACATTTTCAAAGAACTGCAACTCTACTTGCCTTTTCCATCACATGCTGGCATATCCTGAGCCAGTCACACAGTCAGGATTTCACCCAGATTTGCCACTTACATTGGCATCCGCTATGAGACACCTCCTATTTCTACATGTCAGTATCCAAATTGTCTCATTTGTGGGGGAGCCAAGAGATTGCAAAAGTCTGCAGCAGATAAGGGGTGAATTGAAAGCAGTCTATACTGAGTAGCTGAGGAAACACAAATTGTGTGAGCATGGTGTAACGCAATAGATGATATTATTTATAATCTCATCAGGCTTTTCATGCCTTCAACTGCTTCCTCTGCAGATTGTCATAGATTTATTTCTACATGACAGTCACAGTTTCTATTCAACATTAAGGTGCTTTTTGCTTTTCCTGTTGAAACACTGAAATTCTCAGAAGCTCATCTGTCACTTTGTTGTCTAGCCCTTTTGATGGACTGTTATCAGAAAATCCTTTCATTAAAAAGAGGTGAGCCATGATGTTCCTTCTCTCAGTATTTTCATCACACTCTCCTGTCCTGCAAGCCTGTCCCTGTAGGAGGATATTGTCATCTTAAGATAGGGTTTTGATGGGGCGATAAACACAGATGTAGATAAACTCCCCTGAGCAGGGCAGAGCAGCAGGTAAGAGGAGCCCTGTGGGTGGTGGTCCAGGCCCTGGTCCAGACACTGCTCCTATTTGCCCATAAGTCTCTGGGGACCAGCCAGAGACCAAGGCTGCTGTACATGGGCATGCCTACCTGTGAAAGGAGGGCTTTTTTGTCCTGCCACAGTACCTGGATCATAAGCTGTATCATTACAGAGTGGATGAGTTTGCAGTCATATCAAAGAGGTGGATTAAGAGGGAGCAAACTAAATCCTGGCCATGAAACCCAGTGGATCGGGTCTGTATTTCACCATACCAAGCTCACAGCTGCATTGCTGCTATTTCAATGTCTTTCTTTGGAGGAAGGAGGGTGGAAAAAGAAATTTGCTCTCCATCTACAGCTGTTACTCCTTGATCTACTCCAGTGACATTAGTGTATCTGAAAAATCTTAGTCCCCCCAAGAATGTTACACAGATTTAAACAAAAAATATGAGGCCCAGGGGTGAGATGAGCCATTCATAGACATACTGACTAACCTTTATCAGTTTTCTTCTTGTTGGTAGCTTCATAGGTGAAAATGCAGGAACTGCTGTCAAGGAGCAGTTGTACAATCCACCCATTACCATGTCACTGATTCTTCCATTCCCCAAGACCATAGAGGAAGATGATGAAAAACCAAGTAGTAAACAAATAGATTTGCCGGCTCACAGAAAGGAAGACTACTTCTTACCTTTTTGTTAGTAAATTGACTTCTCTAGAGACACAGAAGATTATAACCTTATATGAGATGCGACAGAGAAAACGTTAACTTGATATTTTATTAATATATAGAAATGTCTAATCCTTATTATAGCTTCACTAAGTTCTTGGTTTCAATGGTTATTGTATCAGGTTAACTGTACTTTCAATAAAACTGACTTTCTTTTATCAGATTTCAAATTTGTTGCCTTTAAGTTAATATCTTTTTCTTCCATTATTTGAAAGGCTAACGAAGAGCACCCATTTTACCTTCTCCATGGTGGACATGAGTAGGGAATATGAATCTGTCACATCCTTCTTATCCATGCTTCTCTCCCAATTCAGCGTTGCTAATTGTTCCAGCTTGTTTTCCTGCAAATGCTATTCCTGTGCACTGAGGCACTTTCGAGATACCAGCTTCTCTTTTATCTGTCATGATGCTTTAACTATGGTGATCAGAGCTGTAGGGAACAGGGGGAGGATGTACCACTTGAGTCTCACAATTTAATTCTTTTGGGGCATCTAGTCTGTCTCAGGCAACTCAGCTGCCTTGGGAATGACCGACTTTGCCTAAAGAAGATGGGGGAAATTTTCCTTCATTGATGAACCCATGGCTGGGTTCCCCTAGCGAAGACAAAAAGTAAAAATGAATGCTGCTGTCCTGTCTAAAGACTTCAGCAATCCTAGAGAGGAAAGGGACTGATTGTTCTTTAGCCTTCCATTTTTCTTCTCAACAAACTGTTAGGAAAGAGTAGGAGCTGCTAGAGACATAGCAAGAATAACAAAAATCCTTGCAGTGCAAGATGTGTGGAGGCTCGGAGAGTCGTGGTACCATCTGTGCCTGTCTATTTACAGCCAGAACAACTAACGCCCAACTAATGGTGAAGAGAAGCAGAGCATCATGTCATGAAGACAGCTCTCTAATCTTACATAAAAGCAGCTCTCTGGAAAATCTGAATTGTTCAGATGGAGAGAGAAATGGTCACAATTTACACTTAGGAGGATTTATTTATGGAGTGGTAGAACCACCTTTTTTGTTTCAGCCACATCCTTTAAGCAATCTTCATCTGAGCTTTCCAGGCAAGTTTGGGCAGTGCTTTTTCATCAATACAAAGTTTAGTACACACAAAACACGTCATTAAAGACAGATCCATGGTTACAGCAAAAGATCGGTAATGAGGGGAAAAGCAAGTAAGCTGTGAAAGCGGTGTGCTTGTTTTGATTTTCAAAAAAGATTTTTATATTTGTAACAGCTGCTGGATGCAAAGAATAGGTATTACTCAAAGGGAATGAATGAGCTTTCGTTTTCATACTTTTCAATGAAAATATGTTTTGCAAACATACATAAGACTGAAATTTTAAAAAATCATGTTTGAAAGGAAAGCAGAGAGTTGAGTCCCCTGTATTTACGCCAGTGGAGTTGACCTCAGATAATTTTAGGCTCTGAATCAATTTGACTCCAGCACGGATATGAGACTGGATGGGAAGCAATTGTTTTTGGGTGAAATGGTTGCAGTCAATTATCCACCGAAGGAACAGAGCTGGGTACACAGGAAAGAGGCAGGGACATGGTATATTCAGAAGCAGGAGACACAGCCACGGAATGGAGAATGTGGGGACCAGAGAAAGTCCCAGATGAAGGAAGTAAGAGGTAGAAAGGGAGGAAAAAGCATTCAGACTGAAGGAGTTCCTGTATAAAGGATGAGAAGTTCTATGTCTATGGTTAAAAAAAGTCTATAGAATAACAAATTATTCAAATGTGTTATATGCAAAAAAGTCTAGATAAATCAAGACTTTTTCTTGATTCATAAAATATATATGGATTTAAGAATTCAGCTTCGGTCATTTGAAATTTTAGATGCTAGTGATAAAAAAATCCACCTGACTAACATCTAAAACCTTGAACTCTACCAGAAAGTATGCTAAATTTGATTGCTGTTCTGTCTTTATTAATTTTAGTGGAGCAGGGAATTAGTCCCTTTCTCCCTTTATGTATATTTTATTTTTTTACTTTTTTCATAACAGGTATTTAGATCTCTAAACACTCACAAAACTATAATAAGAAATTAATAAAACCCACAACACAAGAAGAACAAACAGTCACATTTAAGACTAGGGACACTCATAGTCACACCTCAGTGGATGGAGGGAGTATCAAAAGTTCTGGAAGAAAATATGAGCTTTTAAGTATTATGTTTACTCATAGAAACAGGCTCCTGGAAGCAGCTGGTCATTTTCCCTTCTGAGTGTCAAATTTCAAGTGATGAAGGAAAAATAACTCAATTTGCTGATAAATTGTGATGCTATAGAAATGTTCCACAACCCTAAATTTGCTGCCTCAAAACATGTCTGGAGACTTCCACCAACCTCTCAGTACTCTAATATGTGCAGCTCAAACCTTCTAATTAACAAAAGTGCCTCTGAAGATTGTTCCACCAAATAGATGCAAATTACTCCTTTAATTTCTTTCTTCATTAGATTCCTTGTTTCCTTTGATGCTGCAACGCCTTTTTCTCCCCATGACAACACACAAGTGATGGCTGATAACACCTTGAAAGTAATTGCTAATATTTGAAATTTTGTTTTTAGTCTTGCAAGAACTTCTCTTTAACATGTCTGGGAATTCTTTCTATTCCTTCTTCAGCTTTCTCCAATCCTCAAAGAATTGACTTCCCTTTCCTTTGGAATTACAGGCCTCTTTGCTCTTGTTCTCTGCTTTTCTTCACTGCTGCTTTCTCTTTTCTTCCCCCCAAGGTTTTTTTGACCAACTATGCAATTAGCTATCAGTCCAAATTATGCAATTTGTACATGGGGAGATGCCACCAAATTTAGTGGAATTGAAATATGCTTCATCCTGGGTTTTTTTTTTTGTGAGGAGTTTATGCCCAGATCCTCTGTGATATTTTAGGTAACAAATTCCCTTTGACATCAGAATTGCCTAAATACCTTTGAGAAAGTGACAGTCTGACAAGCACGCCAATGCAACTTGCCTGAACTGAATGAAAAAATGTCTGTTTGTTGGGAAAGAAATGGAAATAGATTTAAATACCCCATCTGCAAACAAAAATTATGTCTCTTTATATGTGTGATAAGAACTAACATGTCACAACATACAGTTATGGCTATTACACATTTTCATCAAAATAATAAGATTTTTAAAGTAATTATATACGTCCTATAGTTATTTGGTAGAAACTATTTTCATCTCACAATATTTTACACAATTCCAGCTCCTAATAATAGAAAAACAAAGACGCTTGAAATAATTTGGAGTTATGTGAGTTATGAAAAGATGTCCTTGCTTACTCAATTGTCTGAATTTTATGTATTTGGGTTCTTGGCAGTAACACCTTTGGAATGCAGCAGATTTTCCCGCTTTCAGCATTTCTTGGTTGTTTCGCACTTTGCAAGCCAAAGATAAGAATTGTAAGCACAGAAAAAAATTTTCACCTTTCATTTGTTAAAGTTCAAAATCAAGCTTATTCCATAAAGCAAGCACAGGATTTACCATTGCAGCACAGCTACCCAGATCCCACATGGGAGAGTGATCAGAGGAACTGAATGTCCTACGTGGGCTACAGCAAAGGAATGTTTCAAATGTAGACACTCAAACAGTGCTATAATTTATCTATGGAAGAGGTTATGAACACATTCCTTTGTTTAATGGACCAGCATATATTAAGGATATGCTATAAATTAAGTAACACTGACTTAGATTTCAGTGTACTGCCAAAAATAAGTAACCAAGTACTCTTAGAATGGAGTATGAAAAGAAAAGCAGGACTTAATCTGAGGGTACAATGAGTTACTACTGAATCCATCCAACTTAGCAATTTATTTATTCAGTAGTCAGTAATACCGACAGTAAATTAGTGTTTATGCATACTACAGAAGAAGTGAACTTGGGAAGAGATGTCTTATTACAAGAACCAAAATAAAAAGCAGTATCTGGGGTGCAAAAAATCATCATTAAATGGTAAGAGAGATCCATTTGATGTTCAGCAAATCCCCTTAAATATTGGCAAACATTTCTGGGTCATGCAAGTTTTCCCAAGTATAGTTATAAACATGTAATAAGGTATGACTGCAAATCTCTTTCCTTTGGAGAACTTTAGGAAACTAGTTACCCTACAGCATTGAAATCACAAATGAAGGGTTTTTTTAACTCACAGTGCAGCCAAAGGAAATGGGTATGTTAAAAATAAAAACTCAGTCCTCTTTCATCTTCAGACATATGAACAACACTGGGATGTGGGTTGACTCATTCAGGGAAGTCTTTGTCTTGGGTTAAAGAAACAGAATAAACTCCTTAACCTTCTGCAAAGTCATGGTGGACTGGCTTCAAAGAGCTGCTCTTTAAAGAAAGGGGCAGGTTTTTCACTCACTGTGGCAGAAGCAGCCCCTTTACTAGATAACCAAGGGGAGTCTGCTCCCTGCAGACTGTGAACCATTTTTCTTCTGAAGGAGAAATGATCAGATCATAAAATGTACATACCTATGTACACACATGTATGCACACAGAAATTCACTTTGCCAGCAGCTGTACCATTCCAGCTGCCTGTCGCTCCATTTGTATTGGTTGCCACTGCTTCAGCTCTGCCACAGGAGGGGACCTTGTGAGTGCTCCCTCACCTGCTTCAGAAAAAAAAATTTGGTAGGGTCATCTTGCTTTTAAGGATGAATATGACCCAACAGCCAGAGGCAGATTAGAGAGCTGACAAAGCAGAACAGGGGGCAGGCAAACAGGTACTTCCAGGTGCTGGGCAGCTCTGAGTCTCCAGACAGCCATGAGCAGAACCAATGCTGTTTTCAGGCAGCACCACTGGAACAAAGAAAGAGCAACTGTCCAGAGCCATGGGCAGATATGGGCACAAGATGAGGACTGGGAGCTCACTGTACAGCTGACAGCATCTTGATATCCAGCAGTAATGACCCTATTTGGAAAACATCCCTGAGTCAAACCTGGAGCATTGTAGTGATCTACTAAACAAGCTGCTGAACTATGAAGACAGACATAGAACTTGCATTAACACCACCACTACTGCATAGAAAGGGGCAATAATTAGTATGATACTCCTCTCAGAAAAAGAATGTCATACAATTTTTGATATGGGTTTTATTCTCAAAAAGAAGGTCTACCTACAGTGAACAGGCAGGTTTTCATTGATTTCCTAACTTTACATATTTTCCCTTCAACAAAAATCAATGTTATTTTAGATTTGATTCCTGTGGTTTCTGTTTGCATTTTTAAAATCCACTGTTGAATTACAACAAGTGTTACCATGTAGGTTGCTGATTTACTAAACTATAAATAGAGAGATTTCCTTTCCCAGTCCTGTGCAGTTACTGTAACTGCTCAAGGTTGAATGTTTGATGGTGTTAATGGAAACTCTACAGGGTGATATAAATATATAACAGGATAATCTGATATAAATATACCACAGGAGAATCACTAGATAAGTCCATCAAGAAACTCACAAATATAGGCATTAGATTACATAAATCTAAATAAAGAATTAGATTATCTCTTTGTGTCTAGTTCTGATGGGATATAAGCAGGTGTGTTCAGTAGTAGATAGGAATTTGTTTCCTTCTCTGAAGAAAGGAAGTAAAGTTTAGTAAAGGGTCTAAATAAAAATATCAGTGAATGGAAATGACAGCCTGAATTCATTAGGAGGCTGGACATCAGTGTGAGTTCAGTAAGGACTGTCATAATCTTCACAAGCTCTTCCCGTATTCCGAGACCAAAAATACACTTCACAAAGCCACTTTGTTCGTGAGATTCCTACAGGCATTTTTATGTCTTTGATTCCATCTCCTTATGAGCTTTACTTGAAGTTTCAGTTCCACAAGTGCCTAAGTCTAAATAATGGAAGTGAATTGATCAGAAATGATACCTGCTGTTTACTCTCACCCTTTGTCTTTCACATACTTTGGAGTAACAAACAAAAAAATCTGGTTGGTAAAAATGGCACAGGCCTTCCTTAAAAGATTTTCTTCCCTTGAAAGCTTTTGTGTAAAAATTCTGCTAGCCCCAACTGATGCTAGACTCCCATTAGTAGAGAGGTTCCCTGCTGTCTGTAAATCTGGAGCTAAAAGTGATCTCACTTTTGTGAGTGTAGCTAAACTTTAGATGAGTTTCCTAACAAAACAGATTTCTATTTAGCTCATCTGTAAGAATAATTTTCAAGCAAACAGATCTGCGATGAGGCCACAATCTCCACTTTACAAGAGAGTATTTCTCTCTCGTTTTCATTGCCCTGGAAGTATCTATCCTCATACCATGTGTTCCTCCTTCTCTGCTGAAGGCTCAGGTTTCTCCACAGCTGCACAGCCTTTACCTACCTTTGAGGTCCCCTGTACTGCATGGTTGGCTTCATTGGAGCTGGGCACAGCTGCTGCTTTGACATTGTGGGCTGAGAGAAAGGCAGCAGCAGTGCTCCATGTGCACAGGTTCTTGTTGGTGGGGCTTTGTGCCCCTGGGAGCCTTGCTAAAACACACATCCCAGCTGCAGTGCTGTGGCTCCTGTCATCTCATGGACCAACACATCCCCCATGGGAGACCTCATGTCTCTCTCTGTGTGCCCCTAATGCAATCCATTACTGCAGTGCCCTTCACAGTGACTCACTGTACTTCTTTCTCCAGCAGGAACAAAGCTTCAAGCAGGCAGAAAACTAAAGTCACCGAGGTCTCAAATCAGTCAGCTCAAAATATTCTGTCATTTCTGGGAGAAATCTGCAGTCTGTACTAACCTCAAGCTCAATAATATAACAAAATAAATTAGCTCACGGTGAGCACTATTTTGAAGTGACTAGTTCATTATCTCCTTGCCTAGGGGAGAGGATTGACAAAAGGAAGAAAGATCCAGATATTTTCTGGATTCTTCCTTGAGATAAGTTACAACTTTAATTAAAAATGCTGCCTGGGAAGATGGCTGAAGTGCAAGGCCTCTGTCGGTGCCCAGAGAGGAAAATGTCTGTCTTCTCATAGGGTAGTTGTGCAGATATAAACTATGTATGGCTTCCTCTGTCTTGATTTGGAATGGTGAAATGGAGGGGTTTTTTGTTTGCTTGTTTATTTGTTTGTTTTTAGTTTTAGAATAAATTTGGGATTGTGCCTCCCATTCAGGAAAAAAAAAAAAAAAGGCACTGCTGAAAAACCAATGAGCACCCTCTGTCTGTCAGCCATGGTGAGCATTCCAGGTGCTGGCAGAAGTGGTGCTGGCCCACAAGCAGCCCCTACATCACCAGGTGGCTGTTGGCAAGGCTGAAGACATTCCTCCCCTTCCCCACATGTACATCCAGCTCCACCTACGTGGCCTGCCCCTCCTCCACAGTGCTATTTGCAGCTGGAGTCAAGGCCTCATGTCCATGTGCATTTTTAACTGTCCCTTCAAGACAGGCTGGCAAAGAAAACACCAGGCTTGGGGAGAAATGAGTTGGTTTTAGAGGTGGCACCTGTGCTGGAAGGAGCACGGAGTGATTTAATTCCTGTGTAACTTCCTGCTGAAGTCACGTGAAATACATGCATTTTGTTAATTTTTGTCTATTTGGGGATCAGTTTCTTCATTTAGAATAGAGATGATATTTCTGGGACATACAAGCATCTACCTGGGTATGGCAAATGGGCAGCACCATGAGTGCTGCTTTGATAGAGCCAACAGTAAACTTCTACCCAAAAGACCCTGAAGAAATTAAATAAATACAAGTGAGGCAACAGCTGCTTTCTTTCTTTCTTGAATGCCAAATGCAATTCCAGTTCCTTAGTTCCTCAAAATGCTTTCAGTGATTTCTGTCCTAAAGCTGCTTTGTTGCTATCATCTGCTTCTTCATAGCTAATGCAAATCATCGTAAGTCTTCTCTGCTGGGGCAGGAATGCTGATAACTTTCCATGGCATTCAAGATATGATGCTGATTCCTAGATGGATTCCTTTTGCTTCTATAAAGTTTGCTCCTTTTTGGCAGTGGTGATTATGTTTGTGATAAGTGCTTATTGCATGGGTTCTCCCTTTGCCTGGGAATTAATGTATTAGAGGCCACAGATGTGCAACACATGCCTGCAAATCCCTTCACGCCATGGAGAGGCAGTTGCATTATCAAGCCCTCCCACCCCTTCAGGCTTACTGCTTCCACATCCAGCAGAACATTGCAAAGTTGATTTTGAAGCAAGGACAGCTTCAAAATAGAGGGTTTAGAAAGCAGGAACCAAAATGCTGACCTCACTTCTCATGAGGTGTCCTAAAAGAGTGCAGCACTGGATTTTATTCACTTGCTTGGCCTGACAAATAAACTATAGGTCTTTAACCTGCTGGGTCTTCACAAGCTCAGGGGTTCCATTTATATTCATCTCACTGTACTAAACATACTAGGAGGACACAAACTGTGTGACCTAGAGCCCTAATCCAGGAGGCAGGGCTGCTGGAGACTCTTCCCCACTCTGACTGATACTTGTGTCAACTGATGAGGGCTCCAGAAAAGACTGTCTTCTGAAGGCCGTGTCAGCAAGTGGATGACAAGTCAATGACAGATACCTCTGGAGAAGCAACAGTGATATTAGGACTGGGAAATTCTCTAACACAAGCGTTGGTGTTATACATTGTATCCAAATTATCAAACTTAGCAAATTATCAACAGACCTGCTGTACTGGGATGATGTACAAAAACTGACTTTGCCTTTTTTAGCACAGGCTACTGCTTCATTGGGTCATTATTTGCAGTTTGGTGAGGATGCATTCAGTCACTCAGGTGACAATAGGTTACCTAGCATTTAAGAGTTTAAATAATTGCTAAGTCACGTGGTCTTGACTGCAAATACTGAAAAGGCCATGGATTATAAAAGGGAAGAATGGGGGGAAATCTCAGTTCAGTAAAATGTGAGCTTCCAGGAACAGCTTTTCTCTTGTAACCTATTCAGTACAGTATTTCCACTTCAATTTTTTGCTTTTTTACACTACTTAAGACAAAGAAATGGTATGAACACATCTTTGAGGTATCAGGTTATCCACAGGAAGATTTAAGCTATCAGAGTTTTTTTAAACATGAGCAGGCACAGCTATTCCAGTGATATATTGCCCTTTTCAAGTCAATAATAAACAAATGCATCATATTCTTTACTCTGTTTTCTAAACACAGTTGCAATTGATGCTATTTCCTTGAGGAAAAAAAAAAAAAAGAGTGTAAATAAAAAGAAGTAGCCAAAATTCTTGAATTGGGTAAATTGATTCAAGCTGCAAGTTTTAAAGCCTTTTAGTGTCCTGGAGCACTCTTAATAAATACTATACTGGACCAAATCATAACTAGGAAAACTGATACAAAACTTAGCAAAATTTGTGTTCAGATTCTCAAAGACACTTCATTCAGCCTCCAGAGTTCAAGTCTGATAAGGCTGAAGTGTTGCAGAGCAACATGTAAAAGCTCTGTTTGTAACAAGCCCTTTGTTTCACAGAGTTTTAATTTGTTGTGGGACACAGACCCTGTGTTTTGATGCTGCAAAATGGTGTGAATAGAGTTTGCAGAAATTCAAGACTGGAGGGTCAAATTCTTTGCTTGGGATATACTCCAATTCATGCCAGACCCCCTTTAAAGTACAGCAAAAATCTACAGCATATCAGAAATAGATCAGTTAGATTAAATTTTAGTTTGAATTGAATTTTGGGCAGGAAAATCAGGGAGCAGAGAGAAAAGAGTTCTTACTTCATGGGAACATATTCCTCCATTTCTCCATAATTTCTACCTGCAAAGAAAGATTGGTCAGACACCTGCTACTTTGCTGAGTTATACAGGCATTAAAGTCTCCTCTACACCTTCCCATCCATTTCTCACTTTTGAACAAAGCTTCACATCAAAACATGCATTAAAATTGGAATAAATGCCACACAAAATTCTTCAAATTACACATCTGAGTGACTGTAAAAGCAGTGCCATCATCTTTAGCCTGTTAAATTCAGGTTCCAAAGGTACGCTGAAGAGTGCTACTTCTAGCTGTCCCAGACCACATCAGTGCTTGCTCTTCACCCTCTGCATTGTTGAGGTAAGAGCAGGTGAGCTAAGTCTGTTTTGGCTTGTCCATAGGATAATTACATGGGCTTTAGGTGAAGCATACAGAAAATACCAATTTTATTTAATGATTTGTAAAGTGGTTAGATCCAGAAGAAATGGGACAGGTTAGATCATGTTTCTCAATGACCTGGGAGCCATTTTGCAGCCCCCACTGGGATAACAGCTCAGCTGCTGTTGCATAATTCATTTTTATCCTGCCCAGCTGCATACAAAGGTTAAAAAAAGATATAATTAGTCTCCTTCTCTGTTCCCACCTCTGGCCCACACAAACCCTGTCTCTTATTCAAACCTGTCATTGTTAGCAGTATAATCCAGGTCTCCTGAAAAGAGACAGCAATGAAAAAAATTATGGTAATTTAATTCAGAATGATCTTTCCTTTGTAGTTTTCACATTACTTTTGCAGATACATCTATTAATAACCTGTAGGAATCAGCTTCTATTTACGTAGCACTTTTCTTCCCAAAGGGTCTCTGAGTGCTTTGGTAACCTTTGGGATCATTTCATTCTTTCCTGACAAATGAGGCTCTGTTTCACCATTATGGCAAACTTCAGGCAAAGGAGGGGGAGAGAAGAATACTGAGCCTGCCCCTCCACACTCTGCAGAGCCTCCAGCTCTCAAAGTGGGGTGCAAGTGTCCAGCAGAAGGTCTCCTGCCCCACACAGGGATGTATTGCTACTCCAATGCCCGAGGCTCACTTTGTCTTTCTCTCCCTGCCTACCCTCTGGCTGCACAAAAGGAGCTTCAGCACCCAAGAAGAGTCACACTGTTCCTGTTTGGTGATGCTCCTAGTTCCCACTCCATCAGCACTGAGCTCATCTTGGGCAGTGTCTATGATGTCAAATGAATTATTTATTCAATTTAATAAAAAAGCACTGGAACCCCCTGGGAATTGCTGGGGAGAGAAATCCCACATGACTGTTGCTGCTATTTCTCTTTGGAGGTTTTTTGGGCTACAGGGCTACCCACAGGCACCCCCAAAACTAGTTGCCCTTGTGCTAGGTGCTGTAGTGACATCCACTGAGTTGTAGCTCAATGCTACCAGTTAAAGGACAAGAGGTAATATGCACATGTTGAAGTAAAGGAAGTTCCACCTAAGTATAGATGGTCAAAGACTGGCACAGGTTGCCTGGAGACGTTGTGGAATCTCCATCCTCAGAGACATCCAAGACCTGACCAGACATGGCCCTGAACAATCTGCCCTAGATGACCCAGATTAGAGCAGAGGGTTGGTCTAAGTGGTCCAGTGGTCCCTTCTAATTTACCTGTTCTGTGCTTAGCTATTCTTGCTTGTATAAAGCAAAATGCAGGACATATTCCCAGATGTTTGCCATCACAGGTGGAAGACGAAGGAAGAAGTGGCAGAAGGAAACATCCTGTTCTGCTCATTTACCAGACAGGTTGATCAAAGGATTAGGGTTCCCTCCAGGGCCTTTTCTGATGCAGTCTTTCACTAGGTCATACAAGGGACAGAGTACAGAGGGCCAGGAACTGCCTCCCATTTAGCCTGGCTTTTATAGAAAACTCAGGGGAAGATGAAAATAACCTTTTATATGAACATATTATCTGTGAACAATATAGATATTTGTGTATTTATGGGATCCTCCTGCCTCAAGTATAGGTGTTCAGCTCTTGGAATAGTTTCATGGGCTACCTGTGTATAAGAGCACTGCCAAAGTTATCATCCATATATTTTTCTGTGTATGCCTCTTTTAAATCCTTTGAAGGAAGCAGAATGGATCCAGGTGCAGTCATACTACAGGTATACCATTTATATAAACAGTGATCAGCTTCAGTGATGAGCTCCTGGAGATCTAAATTTAGTGCTGACAGTCCCTGTGGGACTCAGGAGTAAATACTTTTTGTGAATCAAATACTTTTTGAAGGGATTTTACTTCAAAAGCAGTTTCTAATAGCTGAAAAACATGACTCAGAAATTACTTCTGAAGTCACAGAAAACACCATTATTTCAGCAGGTACCTGGGCATATTGCAAATGAATTTATGGTCTCAGGCCTCTCCACTCTCCTGTCTTAATCAGAAATCTGTCAAAACCAACAGGATGATGTTGATGTAAACCTTGTAATCTGGCCTTTAGAATAAATTGTTTAGCATTTAGCCCTAAGGCTACCTTTTTGTAGCCCTGGCACATTATATTATGAGGACTAGAAGAATTTGACCATCTGTGAGTGACCAGATGTAAAACCTCTATGAAGGACTTTTCTAACAAAGCTAATAATCAGGGCAGTGTTAGGTGTGTAAATAAGCCAAAGGCATGGCCTGTAGAGCTGGTACAAAATGTGTCTTTGTTAAAATCAAACCATTTAGTGACAACTTGAAACTTTTTAGTTCAGTTTTCAGTGATGTAACCAACCTTCTCACCTTTTTAGTTTTGCTGTGATCTTGTAGAAATGCTTGGTTTAATAAAATGCTTTTGGTGTTATTGCTTGATCATTGGCTTTTGTATGTATTATCTTCTGTATTTTGTATTATATAATTAGATAATATATAAACATGATATTGCAGATGTGGGATATTTGAGACATTGATTTGATGAAAAGTCTATGCAAAATTAATCAAGATAGTACAGCTGGCACAAAGCAGTTTTTGTTATCAACATGACAGTAGTAAGCCAGCTCCTTAAAATCCATACAATAATAGCTTGGAAACAAATTTCTGTTGAATTTTAATTTCCTGAGGGATTTAATTTTTCAGTTCTACCTCAGAATAATTTTATAGCCATTTATTTAAGGTCAGAATGGCCTGTGGAAGAGGCCTCAGCCTAAACCAGTTCTAATTATAGTAAACAAGACTTTTTCACAGAAGAAGCTCTACTGCCCTGAAACTGTTTTTGGACTTTGCCTTTGAAGATGCCTTTTCAAGCATATCTCAAGCTCCTCTTTTCAAGAGCGACACAAAAAAATCCCCAGTTCTTGTGTCAAATTTTCCTCCAAGGACTGTCACACAACCACCTGTGTCAGTTAAGCCTCAGATTCAAGTTATATGGACAATTTTGCTTAAATTATATAATTTTCTTTTACCACTGGGGAAATCCTTATACCATATCATGTCAATATTTGATGCTTAAAGACACTATTTTGAATAAGGAAGTAATGCTACAAAATTAACTGTATTAATTTTCACTTATCAGTAGAGCCTCAGTGAGTGCTGTTCATTAAACTCATCTTTGTACCTTATGTCTGTGTTTACAGGTATAAAATTATGGGACAAAAATAGCATCAGCATTTGTAAAATCTCTAGAGAAAACCAGCTGCCAGTGTATCTGACAACAGGGAGAACAGCTGGAGAGTCTAATACTCACATAAAACCCCCAAATTCTGCCAAACTAAGACTAACGCTCCATACTTCTTCCTAATTTTGTTGCTATAACATGATTTTCTCTGCAGGGCACTTTGTTGTTGTTGTTGTTGTTAAAATATGGCACTGAGCTCTGTGTTTCCCCTTATGCAATTACCAGTTTAACAAGCACCTACCTCTACTTAACGTTCCTGTGGCTTCCTTATCCCCACTGCCATACCAAACCTGTACTCCAACCTGCAGGCTAGGAGCAGGGAGAACAGAAGGGAGATAAAAATGCCCCCAGACTGGGCTCCTTGTCTCCTAGGACCAGCCACCCAGTAGGCCCATTTAAGCAGAGTTGCTGGCAGAAAGTGAAAGTAAACTAAAACAGGTCACTTTACCCTGTGAGAGATGTCTAAATTGGAGTCCCAGTTAGGCTGTCTCAGAACTGGTAGGTACAAATCATAAAAGAGAAGGACTGGGGGTATTGGTTCAGATGCTGCAGGCAGAAAACCTGTGTTGCCTGGGGAAACTTCTGCAGCCTCTAAGCATGTGAGTCAGGGTCCAGCCTTCTGAGCAAGGATTTGATATCAGCATATTAGAAAACAAAAACCCTACAGGGATGACAACAGAGCAAAGTTGAAAACAGAAAGTCCAGGAAGTGCAATGGGGTTTTAAAAAAAGTTATGTTGTTACATTGTACATATTACATACTGCTCTGCACATAAAGGCTCTGACATCCATTCAGAGAGACTTCAGAAGTCATGATCAGTGGATTAACATCTATCACTTTGTAGCACAGAGAAGCCATCTGTTCTACTGCAGGCAGGAATATGCGTATTGGCAGACTTCAGTGTCAAGAGATATGCATCAAAATCAAAGGCAAAAGCATGAACACAAGTTAACAGAAAGGAAATTGAGGAACTTCTAAATCAGGATGGTCAGGTAATCCTGAATCAAATTTCTGGGCAAACTGCTTCCCTGTAGAATATAATACTTTCTCTTCTGGCATTGTACATATGCAGTAAAGCTGGGAAAACAAATTTTGCTCTAACCTGCTGGTTGCAGATGCTATTGATCTGGCATGAAGAAGCAAATGTGGCCAATGAGTATTTTATGTCAGGGATGAAAGCTAATTCAATATTTAAATATGCAGACAATACAATGGAGATAATATTCTCATAAGGCATTAGGCTAATTGGAGTATTATAAACTCTCTCTCAGATTATCCACTTTATTCTAGTGGTCCAGTGGTGTCAGCATCCCTGACCATCACAGCACATGGAAATCCCATAGAGACTAATTAAATTTTCCTGTCTTGCAATAAGAATACAGGGGATTATTTTTAAATCCTATTTTTACGTCTTATTTTGGATTTTATCCAACTACAATGGATGTAACCAAATGCACAAATATGCATATGCCACCTTCTCATAACTGAGAGTTTGGGATTTGTATAACACAGCCTGGAAACCAGGGGGGCATAGCAGTTCCACCAGCACAGTTTGTTGACTGCAAGAGGATTAGGATATAGCATATGGGTATAGGTGAGAAGAGAAACAAAGCCTTCATTCATAGCTAGAACTCAAGAAGAGGAGCCTGAATGCAGCTATGACAGATTACCACCTACCAGTCTTCATGAGAAGATAAAAACCCAATTGTCAGCTCTAGTGCTTTACAGCACCACAGTAAAAAGAGCCAAGGGCAATTGCAATGATGTGGGTGATGGACTTGTATATATTAGAAACAGTATCATTTGACATGGTGGTTTAAGCAAGAAATCCCACAAACTAATTTAAGATAAAAATCTTAGAGCTGAGATGTACCCCTCTTTAATTTACAGAATCAAGCCAAGATATCATAAATATCCAGGCACACCTTCCAAACCTGGTCAGTTCAGCAGAGAACCAGGCACATAACATCAGAGGCTACGTTTCCTACTTGCTTTGTGATTATTAGTTCGTGGAAAGAGCAGGTAATGCTGAGAGAATATGAAACTCTTAGAGTACAAGCAGTTTGTACTGCATGTATTTTCTAAGCATCTCCTGCTTCAGAACATTGGGAACATTTGCATGAAAATAGAAAATCTTTTTCTCTGAAGAGCTGGTGTTCCTCTGCTGCTTGTTCAACACACCAGGCTTACAGGCATTTGTTCTTACTTGCATGCCCCTGCACTAAAGGTGAGTCTGTAATATCATACAGATGATGATGATATGAACAGCATTTGTGAGTGCAGGGTCTTGCTGAAAGCAATCAGCCACCTTGTTCATATGCTGACTTTGTTGGACTAGGACAAGAGTTCTTCAAAAGTTAGGAATTAAAGCTCTGACACCCTTGACTTCCATGAAGCTAGTTCAGCTTGGCAAAGGTATAAGACTTGAGGTTTGAGTGATTGATTATGGCTCATACTGATTGCTGGGAAAGTAAGTAGTATGAACAAGCAAATTCCCTGGAAATTAAGAACTTAAAAAAAAAAAACCAAAACAAACCTGGTTCTTATCTAACTCAGAAACAGCTGACAGTTTTTTGAATATGACATTAACAACTGTCTGCTGTTTTGCAAATAATAATGATGCTGGACTGATAAGTGGAATGTGAAATATTAGCACCTTCTCTTTGGCAGCTCAGGACTGCTTGCCAGCTGAAGGAATAGCTGGGCATCAGGCTGGCTGTATCTGCTTGGATGACTCAGCCCCACTCTCTGGCGTTGACACTTCCACAAAGAGTTAATGCTGTTCTGCTGACTCACTGAGGCAGATGAATCTCTTTTCCCGTTTGATGTACAGCAAAAGTGTCTCACTGGAGAAGGGACAGCAGGCAAGGCACACAACAGGGGTGCACATATAACTGCCCTGCTGACCACCAAGTGGTACCTGTGTGCTGCTTCAGAATTCGAGTCTGTTTCTGCATGCCAACAGCTTACAGCAGCTCTGAGAGCCCCAGTCTGAAGCGTTGATGCACAGTCTGGAGGCAGGGAGGAGTTTAGTTTTTTACTGCTAATTTTACTGATGATGTTGATGCTGCTGTACTTCAAATGTCACTGATTTGTTTCATGCAGCATTTCCAAAGTACCACAACTCATCTCAGCTTGCTCTGCTGAAAGTCCTAGCCAAGGCCTGTACATCTCCCCTTTTGTAATCTCCTCTCTGGCTACACCATCTGGAACTGTTCATTCATTTGGGCACAGCACTCTTTTTCCACAGTCCTCTTGTCATTTCTCCACTTTTGCTGCTCCAAATGCAAACTCCTTGTTCTCACTTTCAAAGCCTTTCACAATTTAATCATGCCTCATAACAGTTCTGGTATTTGTTATCCTTCCACCCACCCTCACTTTGTTGATTGCAGCCTCCACTTTTCCTTCTTTATTCAACACTTTCCTTTATGGCTGGGGACAAAAACCTGCAGTGAAACCAGTCAAATCCATGCTGTAAACTCCCTTACAATGTCTCTGTCCTGTATCATAAAGCACTGAAGAACCAGCTAGTAACAGAAAGACAGAGGGTGGTCAGGGCTGCAGGTTGGCTAAGGAGCCAAACACAGGATCCCCTGAACTCAGATTCTCTTATTCTCACTTATTTTTGGAAAAATTTCCTTAGGATATAGACTGCCATTGACAATGTCATGCATTTGTGTGTCCTCTGTAGGACAAAACAAGTTTCAAATGACCTGTGAATTAGCTTGTCTTCCTCTCCTCTGGAACAGGATTGCCTCACAGTCCAAGTGCCTTGCAGCTTCCGAGGGAAGCAAGGTTCTATATTTTATAGCTGCACTTCAAAGCCACTGAGAGACTGAGGCGACACTGGATGTAAGTGCCGAACCCACATGTGCTTAGTGCAGACTAATACCAGACTTTTTCACCTGTCTCTTTCTCTCTACAGAGATAAATAGCAGGAAAGACAAGCCCTAGAGCCATGTTCAGAACAGGCTGGGAAACAAAGTATTTTTTGAATTAAATGCTTCCCAGGGAGCTATTTTTCAATGTATTATTGTAGTAAATGTTTAGATTTTCCAAAGGCAAGCTCATAAAATAGTCATTAAGCAATGCTATTTTATGTACAAATATTTTGCAGAACAATTTAATACGTAATCACACCAAATGTTTTTCCATTCCTGCTACCTCCACAGCATTGGCATTAAACAACTACTGCTTTACTGGATCTCTTTTCCTTCAAGAATGGCTGTGACACATCAGGGCTTGCTCAAAATCCCAGGGATCATGTAGATGTTCAGAACATCTGTGCTTCAAGAACACATCAAGTCTGACACCTGGTCAAACCCACCCTACAGTGGCCTTTAGCAACTGGTAGTAACTAAGCCTAACTGGCAGTAACTAAATCCTGCAATATGTGTACTCTGGTGGGAGCAAAGTTCTTACACTGCCCTTCAGCCCCATCCCAGGTTTCTTTAAAATGACCCAGATTGCAGCTCTCTCTACCTGCACCATTTAATTTGGATTCATTATTTTTTTCCAACATATTGGATCCTAAATTTGCCAGTTTCAGCCAAGCTCCAACATTGGATAGGTTGGCTGGTGAGATAAATATGAGGTAAATAGGTTATAAATATAATCAGGCTTCTGGCCAATAAAATATAAAATAAGCAAGCGTGGTAGTTACAAGACAAAATAAATATAGTCCAGGGCTCAATCTTGCCTAAGCTTTAGAAATTCAGTTGGGAGGAAGTCTCACATGAGTGAGGGTTTTGATCAACGTGCAAATGGGAACCCAGGCAAGAACATGAATCCAGTCTTCTGGAACACTTCTTCATGTTAAATCTGATCTTAAAAACTTCATTGTATAACTGGAATACATGAAAGTACTGCATTTACCACTCTCTGTAGGCCAACTAGACTTATACACCCTGTGGGGGGGGAAATGAAATTTGCAATTACCTCAAGATCACTTTCAGCTATGGAGGTGCAAATTCCATTTGTTCCTTGGAATACTCTCTTATACCCATTCCCACAGAATCTTTTTTTCCTGGTTTTTTTTTCCCTTTGATGTTTGTCTAAAAGCCTCAACCTATATAAAGCATGTTACAAAAAAAGTTCTGAAAGTCTATGAATACATTCCTGTTAGCATTCTCTGCATACATTTTACACTGATCTTTAGAATTGAAACAGTGTCTTTCTTTAGTCTGTGCTTGTACAACACACAGTCTAGTGGAATACCAAAGATGAGGTTCCTAAGTGGTCCTCAAAACTCCCAGAGCACTCATCCAGCAGGTCCTCTGTCTTACTGACACCACCTGATGCTCTGAAAAATGTTTTCCTGATCTCTAGCAATCGCATTTATAAATGGATTCCACTTTGTAGTAATTGCCATGGCTAACTCCTCCTCAGTGCTCCTTCTGGGAGCCCTGACTGGTGGTTGCTTTTCCTTGGTTCACACTTCCATCACCTGTGTGACTTGCAGACCGTGGGAGTCCCAGCAGAGCCCATTTGACATCCCTGTAAACAGCCCTGGCCATCACTGCTCAAACCCCTTCCCTTGCCTCACTCCCTCAGCTACGCAGGTACAGCTTTTTGCAGGAGTGTGTGGTGGTCTGGATAAGGGGTTAAAGATGGTGGTTAAGGTTGGGCTGAAAAAGTTTATGGTTTTTTAATTAAATAGAGCATGATTATCAAAGTTATTTTAAAATTGCAGTCATCTGCCCCAGCTCTTGCACGTGGGTCATTTTATGGCTTCAGGGACATCTGTTTGTATAACTGAGAGGGTGGTGCAGAGGCAGAATCTGCTGCTGATAGAAATGCCTGTGAAATGATGAGCTTAGTGTCTTTACTGAGAGAGATGTGTTGACTTCTCTGGAGAGATTATGCCCTTGTTGTCGGCCTGCTGGTTGGCGGTTCCCTTTGTCTGGGCTTCTGATATTCAGGTAAAGAGTGGTACAAAACCCTGGTTTGTTGTGTGCAGCACATGATCTCTGTTCTCTGCAGATAAATCGTCCTGACATGATGTAGCAATAGCAAGCTGCTTAGCCCAAACAGCTTCTGTTATCTATTTCAGAAGCTTCACTGGCCTTTAAGTATTTCATCACAAATAATTTCTGGCAAATCCACAAGAATACCAAGCAAATAAGAGGGGAGTGAAAGTCCTGATTACTGTACTCACAATCAAAGAAACACCTCGATGGGCAGTAAGAAACTTCCCTTAGCTCCTTCCTCAACCAGCAAACCACTGATTATCGATGACTCTTCAAAGGACACATTCCACAGACATTACACAATCAGTTCACTTCCTTGCATTACTCTGAGACTCTCCCCGCACATCAGCCGCGAAACCATTAGCCAACCAAGCCTTCTAAATTGTATCACAGAAACATTTTTCCTCAGTTAGAAACAAGTATATCTCTCAGAAGAATTCCCAGGATGATTTGATCCTACTCCTTTCACAGAATTGAAACTGCCTTTTTTTTTTTTTTCCTTTTTTTTTTTTTCCCTGAGAGGACTCAAGTACCAACTCCTTTCTCCTGGCCCAGCCTCCCTCTCCAGCTGTTGACTGTGAAATTCTCCCTATTTAGGTAATGCATCACTATACTTACTTGCTCCCAACATCTTTTCCCCTGTAATTGACAGCAGGAGTCTTTCCCCAGAAAAATATCTCTGTGATGTTACAGCTGCATATCCAACCCTGTACTCCACTACTTTCCTGTCTTCTCTCCCACATGCAACTCCTTTCAGAAATGACAACCTCAAAAGCATATCCTCTGTCAAGAAAAGTTACACAGTTACTCCCTTTCCTCAGTGCAGAGCAACATGAGTTGGCTCAATTGAGAAATGCTGCCTGAGCATCACAAGCTTTTGACTTGAATGCAACTACGTATTTCTTTTTGGAATCAGCATCTGCTTAGGATCAATTTTCACAAGCTGGAATGAGATTTGAGGCTCTGAAACAGCACCCTCATGAGAAGCAATTTTAATGGCACTTGGGCAGAAACACTTATTCTCGGTTTTATCTTACTTGAAGTATTTCACAAGCAATGCTTTATTAAAAATGCTTAGTTAAAATGTCACTAAAACAATACCACAGAGTCTGATCATCCTTTACTATTAATCTTCACCCTCCCTACAGCTCTGCAGTCTGTTTCATGAAACTCCTACTGTCTTGTTACTTCATTATTCCCTTCTAAAATTTTACCATTATAGCCCACTTCACACCTCCTCTACCATACTGTCAAATGCCACTGTGACCTATGGTACACATTATAGCTCTAGTTATGGCTCTAGAATCAAACCTGCAAAACCTGCACTCTGATCTGCCTGTGACATCTAGGTCACCTTTGGCTGGCCTGCAATATCTTTATGCTTCAGCCTCCCCAGCCATCAAACGACTTTGTTCTTTGAGATTTATGGCTAAAAACAACAGAATAGAGCTATATAATAATTCTGCTTACAAAGTTTTCAAGTGTGCTGTAACCTCTTTGAGTGACTGAATCCGTGCAGAGATTAATTATATGTGGTAGACCTAGAAATAAAGTATCTGTAAAGGGCCCTGCTGGACAGTGCCTTTCAATCAATGATCTAACCCACTTTCTGCTTCTTTCACCCACTTGGTCAATTATTCCTTGATGAAGAGGAATAGCTATAAGGCACCCATGCATCTCCAACCTGAAATAAATTGCTGTCTTTTAGCTCTTTGCTATGGAGGTCTAAATGATGCTGAATGCATTTTAATTTCTTGTGGCAGATTATCCTTCCTTGTAGAAAAATAAACTTAGCTCAAGTCTTCCCCCCTCCAATTTCTTTGCAAATACCCCTGACTGCATTCAATTGGATGCTGGGAGTGGAAACCAAAAGAGCTGAAGCTCTGCCTGAGAACATTTGCCACCCACATACTGCAACAGTGTTCAGGAACTAAATCTTATTTATGAGGCTTAGTTTCATTTCCAGTCCTTTGTGCCAAAAATCCCAATGCAATGTAATTTGTGCGCACAGTGGCCACACAATTTTGGCATTACTTGCTACACACTAGCCCTCTTAATCTGGTCTGGGGTCTATAGATACACTGTAGCCCCACAAATGTGTGGGACTGTGGATATGACAAACAACATCAAGAGAGGCACGTAGAGACACATTCAACAGGCAATAAAAAACATCAGAGAACTCTAAAATAAGAGACACTGAGAAAGGCATTGCAACATTTGAGCATGAGCTCAGAATTGGAAGCAGGCAGCTTGCTTTGAACGTTTCATCAGGCATCCTTCTCTGTAATAAGCCAAACTATAGGTAGCCAGTACCCTTTGGACGAACTTGGGACCAAACACAAACACATTTTGCTGCTCAGATATCTTCTGAATAGAAGCCAAACAATTCTGGATTTTGTTATGATATATTTAGGCACAGCTTTTAAAAGAAAACCGACCCACTACCTTCATTCATGTTGAATAATATAAAATTTAAAATTCACTCTTGATCCTCATTCACTACCTTCACTCACCTGAAGGACTTGAGACTGATATTACAGGAACTCATTTTCCAAGTGAGAATGTGTCCATATGTCACTTTGACATGTGGGAACATGTCTGAGAAGGGGCCAACGCCAATCTCAAAGGCGAGCCTTACGGGCTTCAATTCCATCCTTTGGGAAAGACTAGTGTACCCCTTTTGCATCTCTGCTTGTCAAAAAAGGGCTGCAAAGACAGAGAAGACAGTCTCAGTTCTGGATGACTGCCAGGATAATGTAACTCTATCCTATCCTCGGCTCCAAGTAAAGACTAAGAAGAGCTCATCATTCGTGTCATTAGCTCTGGCTCTCTCCGAGGCTCCGAGTGTCAAACTGCAACACAGCAAGCCCCAAACCGTGTCAACAACAGTAATACTGCAACTAGCATAGGGCCGCCAAACAAGCCTGACTATCTGGTCTGATTATAAATATCATGCTTGTAAAGCAGCGTTTCAAAACCGCTGCCAAATCTCACGGCTACCACGCTTGGGAGCCTTGTGCTGCTTGTAGGCAGTTTCTTCGTTTAAATATTTGCTACAAGGACCGACAGCGCCCGTGGGACGGGTGGGATGCAGTTCAAGGCCGGGTTTGAACGCCCCGCTGGGGCCGAGTCCGGACTTGGAGGGCACCGCTGCGGAGGGCGCAGCCACCGAGTTTAACCTCCCTTTCTCCGCGTCTCCCCAGCCCCGTCCCATCCCGTTCCCTTCCTATAAAGTCGCAGTGCGAGCGTGTGCAGCCGGTTCCTGGATGCTATTCCCGGATCCGCGCCCCCCGCCCCGGCCCCAGGCCAGCCGCTTTTGCTCGCCCTTGCCCACCGAGGAGGGGGAGCGGCGGCCGAGCGCACCGAGCGGCGGCCACCACGGCGGCCCCCGCGGGTGAGACGGCGGCGGTGGAGCTGGGAGACTCCGGCTCTCCCCTCGGACACGGGCGTCCCTGTGGGGAGAGGCTCCCCGGCTGAGGGGGCGGCGGGGAGGGAGCGCGGCTGCCCCGGGCCAGCCCCGGCGGGCGCGGCAGCGGGGCCGGGCGGGCGCACGGCTCCTCCCGCCGGGGCGCTGCCGGGCCGGGCCGGGCCGGGCCGGGGGCGGAGGAGGCGGGGAAGGGGGGAGCCGCTGCCGTCACCGAGGCTCCCGGCTCGCTCGGCTCGTAGCCGCGGCAGCCCCAGCCCCGCTCCCACCCCCTCGCCTGCCTCCACCCTCCTTCCCTTTCTCTCTCTCGCTCGGCGAGAGCACTGTGCCTCCTTTCCCAGATGGCAGCCGGCAGCGCCATGCAGCCTCCCGTTCCTCCTCCTCCTCTCCCTCCTCTCCGGCTCTAAGTTAATGCCATGCTGCCGCTGCTCTTCCCGGCACTGCTGGCCGCCTGCCTGCCGCCCTGCCAGGGCTGGAGCCCCTCGGCGGCTGCCAGCGGGCAGGAGGAGCAGGAGCAGGAGCTCTTCTTGCCCCCTGCCAACTCCTCCTCCCGCTCCTTGGCCAGCCTCGAGATGGACCTCGACGGGGCAGCGAGCAAGGAAGAAGGCAGCACCGACAGCCCGGGCACGCCGGCTGCCCCTAGCCAAGAGCCTTTCTCTTCCGCTCCCACCACCTCCGGGCAGGAGCAGCCGGGGCAGAAGCAGCAGGAGCAGCAGCAGCGTCCCCAGCCGCAGGGGCAGCCGCAGCCCGCCGAGGACCCGCACTGCAATATCAGCGTGCAGCGGCAGATGCTGAGCTCGCTGCTGGTGCGCTGGAGCCGCCCGCTGGGCATCCAGTGCGACCTCCTGCTCTTCTCCACCAACAGCCACGGGCGGGCCTTCTTCTCCGCCGCCTTCCACCGCGTGGGGCCGCCGCTGCTCATCGAGCACCTGGGGCTGGCGGCCGGCGGCGCCCAGCAGGACTTGCGCCTCTGTGTGGGCTGCAGCTGGGTGCGGAGCAGGCGGGTCGGGCGGCTGCGGGGCGCCGCGCCCCAGCCCCAGCCCCCGGCGGCCGCCGCCGCCGCCTCCTCCTCCTCCTCCTCCTCCTCCTCCTCGCTTTCCTACCCGCCGGCGGCCGAGCCCGGCCAATACTGGCTGCAAGGGGAGCCGCTGAATTTCTGCTGCCTGGATTTCAGCCTGGAGGAGCTAAAGGGCGAACCGGGCTGGCGGATGAACCGCAAGCCCATCGAGTCCACCTTGGTGGCGTGTTTCATGACTCTGGTCATCATCGTGTGGAGCGTGGCCGCCCTCATCTGGCCCGTGCCCATCATCGCCGGGTTCCTGCCCAACGGCATGGAGCAGCGCCGCGGCACCAACGCCGGCACCGCCGCCGCCGCCGCCGCCAAGTAGCCTCTCCCGGTGACCTCCCCTTCTCTTCGACTTGCGCTGTGGAGGGACGCGGGACGGACTCTGTCGTGTGTTTTCTTGTTTGCAGCGTGCCACAGGTGCGCGGCGGGACGTGGGGCCGCCTCAGCGCCCGGTCCGCTCCCGAGGGCAGCGGCCCCGAGGGGATCAAATCATATGTGCGCGTTTTATATCTTTAATACCCGTTTTAAACGAACCTTTTAGTAAAAAAAAAAAAGCCAAAAAACCAACAACAAAAAACCACCTAACAACCCCCTCTCCCCCCCCCCCAAAAAAGGCAAGAGAAAGCCCCCCCTAAAATTTCAATGGAGGAAATCAAAGACCCTCCTATTCGGCTGCATTTGTTGTCAGAGTAGCGTTTTTGTATAGGATGTGGTTTGAACTGGCTTTTCTTTTATGGACAGAAAGGGATGTCTCTCTTTGACAGAATGGAGAACCGATGCGGTATATATATATTGTTATTGCTGAAGCTGAACTTTAATGAACCTTTCACACTGTATTTCCTGGTTGAGATAGTGTGTCTTTATTATTGTAGCTCGGCGTTATTTGGCTTTTAATACAGAGGTTTTCTTTCTGGAGCCGCTGTAGCCTTTTGTTGGTCTGTTTCCTCCAGGGTGGAACAGAGGGTTTGGCTGGCCTTCCTGTCTGCAAACCTGCCACGAAGCTCCCGTCCCTGTAAAAGGGTGTTACTAGGGCTGTTGGTGGTAAAAGGAGAATCCCAAACCCTTTCTGACTGGTGTTTGCCCTAGCCGTGCAGCAGACGTGGGTCTGCATGCCTACACCAGGGTTGGGTGGAGAGGGATGCGGAGCACACTTGTGCCAGAGATCCTCCAAAGCAATTTTATCTGCACAGCTCCACAGACTATGGCTTTCTACTCGGTTTGAGGTTGGGTGGCTTCAGTCCCGGGAAGATGAGGCCCACTCTGACTTGTGCTAAACAGCGTGGGGCAAGTCTCTTGACTTCCTCAAAGTTCATTCCTCAAAACCAGCTTAGATGCAGTGTATTTGTTGGAGACACGGTAATACTGTACCTCTTTTTCATCTACCAGTCTGCAGGGTTGCTCACAGCAAGTCTGTGGGGTGAGAAGGCAGGAGCTGCCAGTCCAGAACTAGATGCAAGCTGCTGCTGTGCAAGCATGCAAAGAAGAAAGATTTCTTCTCTCTTGTTTGAGCAGACAGTTGTGTAGCCTGAAATATAATTTGTTGTATACTTCCAACTGTTTAGCCTTATTAAAAGTTGTTTCATTTGCCTTAGACATGATTAGTCCAGCTGAAGTTTCTAAAACCAAAATATGAGCCAAGTGACAAATATTTGCAATAGGAATTTTCTTTTTTTATGTCAACATCAATGTATTTAATTTGCTAGGAACGCATGAATTTGCTTGGGGCTAATTTGGTGTATTCGTAATGTATGGTGGAAATGACTGGATGAAAAGTTTGGAAGGATTAAATTCTTAATATTCCCACATTTTTAAATTGACAACAAAATAAAATAAATGCATGCTCTATGTGTATGCTGTCTGGACAAAAAGAGAGAAAAAGATTGACAAACAGCAGAAATAAATCAAGATTTAAAAATGCTCCACGCTACTAGGCTGCCTCTACACCCACTGTTTCTCCTGCTAATCCTGTTGTCGGGGTTGTCACTTGAGTAAACATTGCAGTTGCATTGTTTTCAGAAAGTAGAGCATCCAGTCACTATGGGAAGTGTTCTCTTGACCTGTTGATCCGAAGGGCACCTAGTTTACGCCTAGTTTAGAGAGCCCCTATTATCTTTCCTTGATGTGTAAAACAGTGTCACTTCCACCTTGTGCAAGCTCTTGTCAGACATTTGACATGCTAGTGAGCAATTCTTTGCCTATCATGTCCTGTGTGACAGAGACACCTCTTCGTCCTGAAAGGCAGGGTTGGCAGGAAAACATGAAGATATTGCTAAGACCCTCTCAAAAGAGAAATGTTCTACATATGGAATAGAACTCAGAAAAGCTGCCATGCTAGGGACTAATTTCATGTTTTGAATGAGATGCATTAGGCAGAGAGGAGTTTAAGGCACAGCAGGGGGCACAGGGATTACCTGCTGTACAGGTTTTAGGCTGGATCTAGCTCTCTGAACCTTCGGGTTTCAGTGAGGTGGCAGCAGGGCTTCTCCTATAAAGAACAGACGGTGGATATGCACTATGCAAACTGTGAGCTTTCTTCAATCACTGTTAGACCTACACATCAATAACTCGGCTCCTGTAGCTGTGGCTGCTATTGTGACTCCAAGTAAACTGTAACTTTGAGTAGCTTTTGCCTTGATCCATGGGAATTTCATGTGAATGCAACCTGGAAGAGGCAAGCCCAGGGCAATGTGAAATGATCCATCTGCACGCCAGCTTGTTTAAGATTACAAATTTAGACGCTGAAATGTCTATTTCTTTTCTTCTTCACTGAGAGTGGAGCTTTATTGTCTCTTAGCTGGAGTTGATTCTAAGCCATTTTTATTCATTTGGATTTATTTTTAAGACCAGCTGGTAGCAGGGTCACCACGAGAGCAGACTAGTCACCATGTATAATCCTTTATGTACTCAGGGAGGGCATATATTTGTATATATCTATCTACATATGAGGACTCACTGTGTAGAACAGAAAGTTAAAGCAGAAGTGAGAAAAGGGATGATGAGGAACATAATACCAAGGAAGCAGTACTGATTTTCCTTCACTTTTTGTTGGATCATGTTTCCTGGTAAGTTATCCTGACTTTATTTACATATGAGTGTTTGTTGGAAAGCAAGGGGTATCTAGGAACAGAGGGAGTTTCTTGATTTACTTTTTAAAATGTAATTCAACTCTGTTATAAATTTTTGTTTTCATTCCAGGAACCAGGGACAATCTAGACATTCAGCATTAGAAGGTACTAGGCTTGTGTGCTAGTTTTAGACTGGTACATTTTTTTTCTGTATATTCAGACCTCAGAATTCAGTCTCTCACCTGTTTTCTTAGTTATGTTTCACAGATGTATTAGAAGAGGAAGTATACAGAGGAATATGTAGTTTTAGCATGGTCACAGTTTTGCTGTTACTTAATGCCACATTGATTCCAATAATAAAAATACAAAAATGTAGTACAGTGTAATAGTAGTTATATATTATGTAAGCACACTGTTGCTCAATAGGTTGTCTGTAATCAAGCATTTCTCTATGTCAGGAGGTATTTGGATATTTAGGGCAAAATTGCCATACTAGGTTAAATCTAGGAGTTGTTACTTATCCAGGGCTTGGTTCACCAGTGCTTTCGATGATTAATGCAACAGCAGGACTATTTGTGCAGTGAATGTTACTCAATATGAGTAAGGGCTACTGAACCAGACCCCTAAAAAAAACCTAATTAAAAGCTCTACTTGGCTGAATAAGTATTATTCATCATGACATCTGCCTGCTGAATAAAAGTATCTCCAGGACTGACATTACATGATCCCAGGAGCCGAACAGAAGCGTAGTGAAATCAAATAGTTACTTGAAGTTTTGTAGGACTAGAGATCAAAGGATTTATTTTGAAGATATATATAGAGAGAGATGTAAGGATAGGTATGATGTTCCTCTTTGGTTTTTATACACGTAGTTTATAAACCCAAAGTCAGGATTTCTCTGTCCAGTATAGAGCCTTGCCAGTTTGGATGTTGGCCTCTTTCTGAAGCTAGTATGAAAATGTCAGTTATTTTTCAAGGAATTTTGCAGAATAAATGTATTTTTTTTTTTAATCTATTTCAGGGACAGGCCTTGACTTTGCAAAAAAATTTGTAATGATTCTGGAAAAACATGTAAATATCAAATCCCAAATGTATTCAGATTTCAAAGAGTAAAAAATCTTTTAAATCAGTAACTGATTTTTAAAAGCATATTTTTAAACAAAAAAATCAGTTTGCATTTTCCCTTCAGAAGCTGAATATTTCAGTGAAGATCAGAAGTGCATCTGAGTGTTTCACGTTGTGATTTTGTATGTGATTTTTTGTGGAAAAAATTCTCTTCAGTGACTTGGAATTGATAACAGATTTTGACAGATAAGTTACTGTATTTCTTGTCCCATCTTCATAATAGTTCTGGTTAAATAAGTTGTCCAAAACAATTGTATATCATCATCATAATAATAAAAGTAGCTTAGCCCATTTGTTGTGTTTCTGTTCTACTGTGCTGAGGAAGAAAACAGTCTGGTATCAAATTTGGGATGTTAAAGATGTTCATTGGAAATAGCTGGATGGTGTTTAATTAGATCTGTGGACAGGCTTCAGTCTCACAATCACATCTCCAACTTGTTATAAAGTTTGAGTTCATAACTGAGTGTAGCAGTTTGAGCATTTGTATGTCAATCAGAGTCCCTGGATCTGCACATTGGGAAAACCAGGATCTAAAACATTATCTCTTATTTTCACTTTCATATTATCTCAGCAGGTTAACAATATCAAAACAAACAGAGTGAAACTGGAAGATGCAAATATCCTACAAAACACTGTTTGTTTCTGCCTGTTTGACTTGTTCTTAGCTGTCATAGAAAACATCAGATTAATGAGACATAAATAAGAGATCAGTGCCATTCCAAGGAAGTGAATTCACTGGGAGTGTGAAGTAAAATTATATTTGTGTTCCTTGTAAGGTGAGACTTGTAGGAACAGTGGGATTGTATCTTGTTGGTGTCATTCTGGGTGTTGCTAAGCAACATGAAGTGGTTTAAGTGGAGATACAGAGGAAGATCGTGGAGGAATTTAAAAAAAAAAAAAAAAGAAAAATGGGAAAAGAATTAAAGGGAGTAAATGTGCCAGCACATCCTGCAAGGAAGTTGCAAAGTACCACCTGGGAAAAAGACAGGGTTTAAGATCATAGAGAAAAAAGAAAACTGGCACAAGGTGAATTAGAAACTTGATTACGTACTTCATATTCAGTCTTCATATTCAAACTTTTCAGTTCTTTGCTTGAACAACTGATAGCATTTTTGGCCTCAAATGGCACTACTAGTGACAAAAGAGAATAAGAGCCTGGAAAGAAATGTGAGGCATAAGAAAAATTAGGAAACAACACCAGCATACCATTAATAAGAAGAGACTTCACTCTTTCTGTTTCTGGCAGCTAAACAATGAAATGGCTGGGCATGTTCATGCATATGTTTTCTATTCTGCCCCAGGGAGTGGGGGCAGAAATCACCCTCTGCTCATGCACCTGCCCAGGGAAGTGGTCATGGCACCAAGCCTGCCAGAGTTCAAGAAGGGTTTGGGCAATGCTCTCAGAGACATGGTGTGTTTTTTGGTGTTGTCCTGTGCAGGGCCAGGAGACAGACTCAGTGGTCTTGCTGGGTGCCTTCTGCCTCAGGACATTCTGTGATTCTGTAGTTCAGATTCTACTCTAATTTTGCATCCCAAGTTCTCCAACGTTGTAAGGAAAACATGCTAAAATACTGTTTTTATGGAATGGCTGTGGTTTTTCCATCACATCTTGCACTGATCCATACCAAAAATATGCTTCTCATACTCAAGAATGGTCATCATAACTGTATTAAAGCTTTCCACCTGAACTGAAGCAATGCTGGCTGTGACTGCATGCCCCAGGCTGGGTCAGGTCACTGCTGCAGACAAGACTACGTGCTGGAATGCTGTGGATGGCATTCTGATTTATATTGCCAATACTTTCTCACTCAAACACTTTAATGACTACCTACAGAATGTTCCCCTTTTTTGTGCCCATCTTCATTGTTTCCAAAGTTTCACTCCATTTGTCTTCTGTCACTGAAAATTAATCACTCTTAAGATTTCTTCTTTCTCACTTGGTATGTCCCTCTTCCCTTCTCTCTTTCCATAGCATGTATTTATCTTGACCTTTTCTGCCTTCAGAGTTCCCACAGGTATGTTTTTTGTTATCAAGCCCTGAAAAAGTACTTCAGGAAACTGTGCTATCAGTTTCTATTGCTTTCCCACTCTGCTTCCCACCCATTCAGACTGTACTTCTCGTGCCCTTGGTCTGTGACACTTCTAGGGCAAAGATGAACAGGAAACCTTGTGTTGAGGGTAAAACCCAAGTGCAAAGTTGTCTCTCCCACCAGTCCTGTCATCGCAGGACTTCTTCCACACGTCTGCCCCAGACACTGAGGAAGGGACCTAAGTTATTTTGTCTTCTGGTAAGTGAAAAGTAGACCCATTTGAAGAGTTTCTTCCCCCTTAATTTCTCAAAGTTGTGTCTCTAAATCACCCTCTGCTCATGCACCTGCCCAAAACCCTATCTCATGCATCATGGGAGCCCTCACACGTCGCTTTTCCCACGTATCCTCAATTGAAATGTTAGGACGTCTCTCATCCTGCCTTCTGCTCTAACCAAAGGTAGGTGTCTCACAGCCAGAGCAGGAGTGATCTCACTTAGGAGTGGACCAGCACTGAAAGTTACACTCGGGTCAGGAGTGCAGCCACAGGGCCAAAAAGCCATTGCTTTTTAATTACATCTTGAATTCTGCAGAGAGTGATCACTGCTGCCCCAGATTATGGGACATGGGAAAGTAGCATGAACAACAGATCTGGCAGATTTTTCAGGTGTTGGTCTAGTAGCCTTCTGGCTTTACTAGTAAATGTCTGAGTGGCCAGGCTATCTCACCACAGCTCTCCTTTTATTAGATGATAAATTTGTACAGCTCAGACAGGGGTTTGTGAGGTTCAGGCCTTATGAAGACTTGTCTTTGTCCCTTTAGCTGTGGACAAAATAATATTTATACTTTTCATACTGGTAGTGAAAGGATTAATGAGGTAAATCCCATACGGCATTTTGAGCGTGTGAAGCACAATAAAAATGCAAAGCATGAACATGATTTTATTCCTTCTGTGTTCATTTTTGCACTGAAGGCATGTACAGAGCCTTGTGTGGTTAAATTGAGGTATTCTGCATGATTTTGACCACGATTTAGCCAGGCAATAAATGTACTCTGGAAATGTTTTTCCCATTGATAGGTGTTGTTGTAAGCAGACACATTAAAACAAATCATTACTAAGTGATGAATGCTACTGGAAGAGATTCTAATTAATCCAAAAGAATATGAACGAATCCCCCAAAGTGTAAGAAATGTTTTTTAGGAGGTGAATGTATGAAAGATTTAGTGTGGAGGTAGCTGGTGGAGATTTAATCATGGGGCTATTTAATTTCTTTTCTTGCACTTTGTGTTTCATCACATTTTCTCTGGAGAATATGAGCTGTGCCTAATTATGCCAGAAATGTAGTTGCTCCTAAATGGAAACTGGAAAGTACTTTCTTCAGGCAATTCTTAGTATGAGTTTTCAATTTTTTTTTTCATTTCCTCCAGGACATGTAAAGCACTTAATGATGCAGGGTCACATCATTTACTTAACATGGAGAAACCCACTTTTGGGGCATGATGTCTATATGCAACATCTCATCCAGTCCCTAAGATGTGCATTTGGCACCTCAATTCCTGCTACTTTTTTCTAGGGTTGCTTAGGGGCCGAGAACACGAGGACTGATGTCTTATCCCCAGCCACACATGACCTTTCCTTCTTTCCTGGAAACAGAGTTATGGTGGATATTAATGTGAATAAATTTACAGCAAGCCCATGCAAGCAGCAGTTTCTCACAAAAACTAAAATAGCAATACTGGTAGCTCTTCATGGAGAGGACCACCTCCAGCGGACCTCTCATTCCTCTTGCTCAGTTGGTTGCATTCCATGCCTATGGAGTGCTCCACAGTGCCATGGCTGTGGACCTTCCTTATATGTCCATGTGGGGCAGCTAGGGAAAGCCACATCCATAATTTTGGAAATGAAATAAGGCTTGGCCTAAAAGTAATTTTGGGCAGAAAAGATCTTAACTGCGCTGTCCAGGAGTGTCTGTGCTTTATGTGAGCCATGTATGGGAGTCTTTATCCTATACTCAGAGTTTTGCAGGCTTTTTTGGCTTGCTTTATTATTTTTTTCAGCATTTGACTATTTCATTTTTTTCAGAATTGACTGGTTTTTTTTTTAGAATTTGTAGATACTACCTGGAAATATTTCTTTGCCCTGCATATAAAATGTAATTTCCTAGGCTTTGCTCTAGCTATCCTAATGTTGGAGTGTATTGCCTATGACAAAACTTACCCTCCAAAATGTCACTTACTTATCTCCATTTCTGAAACAGAGACTCATCTCCTCTCCCCATGAGATGCCCGTTGTAACACTTAAAGGCATTAGTCCATGCTGGGTTAAGACAGAAGAAAGACAACTCTTATTTTCTATATACAGCTGGAATTTTTCATGCTTGTGACAATTCTGAGTTCCCTGAATTCAGCCAGTGAGATTGATAATGGTGATGCCCAATGCTAACTGAAGTGCTGTGGGTGGAATGGGTCAGAGAGATTTACTCTCCTCCCACACACGAAGTGCAGAAGGAAAACAACCCTGGCTAATCTGTTTTCCTACATGTGCAGAGCACAGTAGGAGAAGCAGAAATCAGAGACTTTACCCGTGTAAGGAAAACAAACCCCCTGAAGCACAGACACTGAATGATCCAGTTATTCAAAAACAAAACAAGAGCCTTTTTCTGTGCATGAAACTCCTGCTGATTGCCATGAGAACAGCCACCCTTAACTGCATGATCAGAAAGTCTTTTAACATAGTGACAGGAATAGGATCACTTTTCGAACATTTCCCAATTAATTTCATCAAATTGCCTGTGATTCATCTGATAACTGCACTATCTTTAATATCTTTGTGCCAATCAAGTGGTCTCTATTGCTATGTTTCTTTTGTTAAATATAAAAGATAATGTGAAACCTATGAGGATGAATAGTGTTAATGACATTTGTGACCAAAAAAACTGCACAAAATCACAGTTAAATCCTTCTAACAATGATATTCAGAGAGCTCATGAGCTGGAAAACACCGAAGAGTTAATAATTTTCTGTAATATACTTTAAATACCAGAATCCTCAGTGTTGAGGGCTACAGGTTGACTGTAGCAATAGAAAGCATTCACAGCAAGTTCTCAAGCATGTGTTGTGTGCTATTGCTTGGCAAATAATCACTGTGCTTAGTTGCTTCTTTATATCTTCCAATCCCACAGTTACAGTAAAACCAGCTCATGACAATGCCCATAAAATATTTTCAAACTACTACTCTGAGTTCCTCAATGATACCAGCATATTTCATCTACCTTTAAGACTGTCTTGATTATTAGGGTTTAAAAGGTACAAAACATTCTTTCATTTTGACCATCTTAATTTTCTTGCCTTTGGTTCCTACAGCTGCTGTACTGTCTAGTTTTACTCAGCATGCTTATAGTTGTGGTTATTCAGGAAGCAGTGGAATATGTGAGCAATTCAGCAAAAACTTTCTTCAAGCAATACTAGGCTTGGAGTTAGCACAAGAACAGAGTGTGCTGGATGTTTCCTTACACTGCCTGTTGTAAAGAGTGGAGTGTGACTTCAGAGAAAAACTAAATCAACATTTGCTGCAATGATTTTAAAAATTGATCTTTATTTGTCAGTTCAAAGCACTGAGCAGTCAGTCTGGATAAAGCATAAGGCAAGGAGGTTATATCAGCTCCTCTGTTTTGAATTTGATGGGTTTAACTTTCCATGTTACCGTGGCTTTTTATGTTATTTCAGACAACTGAAATGTAGGGGTTTGACTTCAGAGAAAGTATAGAATGCATATATTTGTGCTGAAAAAAATAGATGCCATGAGAACATTATTGATGGGAAGTACCACACAGCAGCCCATGCCTCATATTGATTCACCCCATGTGTTCCAGTTAACCACACTGAGCTGACACATCTGAGTCTTCTCCTGGGGGAGCAGGAGGGACAAACTTCTGAGAGAGGGCAGACCAAGGGCTGAGGGCAGCAGTCACTATCGCCGTGGCAGGGTCATCCCTGTGCCACCTCTGGGGCACAGCTCTACACGTGTCCATGAGCTGTGGACACGTAGAGCAGATAGCTGGCACAGGTCTGAGGAGGTGCTTTCCTGGTGTGGCTGCCTGGTGACAGCTGCCACGTTGTTCTACCATGGCTGTCAGGGTGAGTGCTGCTTCAGACAAAGCAGTGCAATCATCATGTGTTCAGGCTGGTCTAAAGAGGCACTCATAGCTGCTCTGACTAACTCTAGTTTCCATAGAATCATAGAATTGTTTAGGTTGGAAAAGACTCTTAGATCCTCAAGTCCAACCATTAACCTTGCATGTCCCCATGTTTATCCCTACACCATGTCCGTAAGTGCCACATCTGCATGTCTAAAAATACCTCCAGGAACAGTGACTCAAGCACTTCCCTGGGCAGCCTGTTCCAACGCTGAACGACCCTTTCTGGGAAGAAATTTTAATATTCAATCTTAACCTTACCTGGTTGAGGCCATTTCCTCTTGTCCTCTTGCTTGCTACTTGGGAGAAGATGCAGACTCCTACCTGGCTACAACCTCCTTTCAGGGCGTTCTAGAGGGTGACAAGGCTTCCCCTGAGCCTCCTTTTCTCCAGGCTAAACAACCCCAGTTCCTGCAGGTGCCTCCCATAAGACTTGTGCTCCAGACCCTTCCCCAGCTTTGTTGCTCTTCTCTGGACCCACTCCAGCACCTCAACATCTTTCTTGTAGGGAGGGCCCCAAAACTAAACACAGGATTCAAGGTGTGGCCTCACCAGTGCTGAGTAGAGGGGGATGATCACTGTCTTAGTCCTGCCATGTTCAGTCACGCTGTCATGTTTTTGCTTTGTTAGGTACTGGTGGGAGCCAGAATTTTTTAAAAGTGTTTCAATTCAGCAAGATTTTCTGAAGTTGTTTGCACCTTAAGGTGCTGGGCAAGTGGAATCCAAATGTCATGGCTGAAAGACATTTGTGTTTACATTGCCTGTTTCAGTTCTCCAGGTTTCTTTCATTTTCACACTTCCTTCCCTAAGTTATTTTTCTCCATTGGTGGTTTGGCTGCTAGACCCCACCGTGACTTTGATGGTTTCCCATTTTCCCTGACCCACATATCAGAATATTCCATGTACAATGTCTTCGAGTAAAAGTATATTCTTGTAATGTATTAATTGCATATTTTGAATTTTCTTTTCTCTGGCTGCCTTTTTGAAGATGACGGCAAAATAAACCAACTACCACTGTTGTTCTCACAGAAGAATCCATTCCTGTCTCTAACTTTGTAAGGTGAGCATTGCTTGTGCCCAAAGGTCTGAGTGATTAGCAGTAACATGACTGGTATTTTAATTCAGGAGTACATCTGGTTGTGGTCTCTGTGCACAGATATTTATGCCTCACGTCATTAATAACCAGTAATAGTGTTTAATAAGGTTACGTTTATATGTACATTATACTGGGAATGGTATTTAAAAAACAGGCTATGCCTCGTCTTAAAGGTCAAAGTTGTAATCAGATTACCTTCTGCATACTGAGAAATGGATAAAAATTAAGTATGAGATGGATAACAAAAGCATGTGTTTGAATAATAATTGGAGGCAGTATTAATGAAAGCTGGGCCTCTGTGAGGGACTACCCAGTATATGAATGGTAACATGATTTACATGCAGCTGACCTGTGAGAAGATGTAGACAGTGTATGACTTTACTACAGGCTTTCCAATCCTAGCAGGAGTACACCTTTGTGTGAACTTCAGCCAGCCCATTCTGATGTGCTGCACACACAAGCCAACACCAAAGCTGTGTCCCAGCAGCAAGCCCAGCCTGTGGCACCTTGACATTTCCTCATAAGAACCCCACTGAGTTTTCAATTGCATGCTTCTAGCTTACCACAGTGCAGCTTAAGAGGTGCAGTGCCATTGCTGCACTGCTGTGAAGGAGGTCTCTGACTACCTCACTTCTCCTCTTGCCCCAAAATGTCAGGGGTATTCTGAGCCCAATCTGTGAGTCCCGGACAGTTGGGCTGCAGTTGGTCAGCAGCCCCTAGACTGTCCTTGGTGGACTGCTGGGATGACCTGACTTTGCTTAGCCCAGCTCCAGATTCTTGCTGCTGGTCATTGTTTTAGTCTCCTGCTTGCTGGCTCCACGTGCTGCTTCTGCCTCTGAACACCTTAGCTCTCACCTGCCTCTCTGCTCTCAGTCACTCCACCTGACCTTGCTCGATCCCTGACTGCACCCTTCACTACCTCCTCTGGCCATGGCATGCTCCTGACCTGACTCTTGTGATACGAGTTTTTGAGATGGGAGATTTGGAAAATGGATGGACTTGTTCCTTTAGGACAGATAGCTGTTCTCTTCTCTACCTCGTCATGACCCATGATTAATTTTGAATGTAAATAACTCACAAAGTTAAAAGTAGCAAACAAGAAAATTTAGGTAGCCCCTGTAACTAAAATGAGTGATTTCTCTAAAGTACATCATAGAAAAATGGGATTGTATATATCTTGCTTTCTTGAGGAAGACAGAGACTCACAAAAATACAGATATTCATAAGGCACATCTTTGTTTGCTTTACAGAGATGGGTATTTGCTTTAACACCAGTGTGATTTATGATGTAATCACAGTCTAATGATGCCATTAAAGACTGGCCTGTGCAATGAGTGAAAGTGACTCATTGGCAAGTTAAAAAGCAGAAAAGGAATGAAAATGTGCATTCACCACGTTCACCAGTTGTCCCATTAATGCACAGTGGCGTAAAGCACCAGAACACCTCAGTGTACGCAGGCTGAACAGACTTACCCAAATCAGTTTCATTACCTCAGTATGTGTGTGCTTTAGCCTGCATACCAAATCCCTGTGCTGGCTTTCCCCCCCTGGGAGCAGAGCTATGTCCTGTCACACTCTGCTGGCTGCTTCCCTCTCCACAAGGTCTGGCTGCCCAGGGCAGCACCCCTGTGGCTGGGTGCCATCCACCCCACAGCCCCTGTGTACCTATCCACGATTACCCTGTTTCCAAGACAGCACGAACAGTTACAACAGACAACAACTGTGTCCAGAACGTATCACCTGTCTGTCTGTAAAGACTTGCTTTTTAGCTGTTTGTAGTGAATTAGGAAAGGATAGATGTTGTGTATTACAGTGCTATTAGCCCGGTAGGAAACATGTTAAAATTTGCCATAAATCATTTCTTATGTAGTCCCTTAGCCTCTAGAACAATCGCCAGCAAACATTTATTTCTTTAATGAAATGTCCTTTCTTCTCTGGTTGACTCTGTAACACAGGAAGAATTGAATCCTCTGTGTGATCAATAAATAACAAGGAATTATTCCTTTGTAACCACTCTACTTCTAATGCTGCAACCCCAGTGGTTTCAGCATCGTTTCTCCTGAAGTTGAGGTCAGGACCTTTTTGTTCTTTAGCAAGTAAGAGAAAGCTCATCCAAATGTAAAAACAAAGTACTCCTGCCTGTCCCTAGCAACTGGTGAAATGTCAGGGTACAAACTGGCCTGGCATCCTGGGGCTGGCCCTGCAATCTAGAGGGGAGGAGGCTGGTGGGGCTGCTGCAGCCAGCCATCCGTTATCCTCCCACCGCAGCAGCTGGCTGACCAGGACATCTCCATCTACAGGCTGGAGAAGGATTGGTGGCAGTATGAAATTACTCCTGGGTGCAGGCAAACCAAGTGACTCCCCAGGGCTGAGCTATAAATTAGTCTCTGCAGCCTGCCAGCATAACCTGCCTGCTGATAGCTTATAAATAAGTCAGCTGCAGAGCAGGGTTAATATTTACCCACATGTCTCAGACAGGTGGCATTCTGAAGATGAAAAGTGTTACAGAAATGCTAGAGTAAGTTATCATTAAGCCTGCACTGGCATATTTACTCACCTCTAATAGCTTACAGAGCTGCAGAAATGCAATTAAAACAGAAGAAATCTATAGCTTCTTGCCTCCTGATAACACCTCATCTTCCCATGTATTGATTTAACGCCTGTGCCGGTGGTGTAACATGTGTTTACTGTGTCTTACAAGTGCCACTGTGGTGACCTGATTTCTGTGTACTGCTTATGGCTGTTTCTTTGCTCCTTTGGGTGGTATTTATTTATTTATTGTTTCTGATGAAATGTATGGAAGCTGACCAGAGAAAGGCAGGGTGGCTTATCCATAGAATAGGTGCATATCTGGAACAGAACTCAATATGTTGAAGGGAAGGTATTGTTTTGAGATTCATTTAATTTATTATCTTCTGACAACTTAAGCTGTAATTCCTCTTTGATGATATAGAACCTGGTCATCAGACACTAATTCTCCACGTCTCAAAAACCACAATGCTGCACAGACATCTGGACTGCACCTTCAGCTTAGAGTGAAAGAGAAAACCTGCCCTTCACCAAGGTAACGTTCCCGCTTCCTTTCTCCCCCTTGGTCCTTCTGAAAGGATTCTTAGGAAGAATGACCCAGGGCCAGTTCCCAGCACAGGACAAGACGAAACAGGGACATTTATACTCTTCATAAACACGTGGTCTTCCTAACATGGTCATTGGCACTCACGAGGATGTACTACAGCTGCGAAGTATGATCCTGGTCACAGCACTAATTGGATGCAGCAGTTCAGCCCGCTCCAGGGTTTGTTCTTTGCCTTAGATAACAAGGATAAAGGGGGTTAGCACCCCCTGGCACCCCATCCCACATATGTTGTTCATTTGCAAACTTTAGTGTTTATGGCTGTGAGAGCAGGAGCCAGTTTGAAAGTGCTGGATGCAGGAACCAGGTTTCTTTGCTGTGGATGAAAAGCACGAGGTGTTGTGAAAGCACTATTTTAGATGTCTATTTTAGGATAAGATGATCAGTGTTCTGTGAGTGACTCTTTCTTTCCATGGTTATGGATGAAACCTAAATGGAGTATTTACATGGTAGATGTCTGTACTTGTTTATATAAATCCCACCCTGAAAGCCAAATCTTGATGTCACCAGGTGTAATTTAAACCCATTATTCTTTGTCCTTGTAACCAAACACTTTCCCCAGCCTAACAATCCCTTTCTCTGTCACTCTTCAGTGGTCTCTTTGGCTAAAAACCGATATCCTTCCATTTCTCCTTGCAGCTCTTATTTTCTAGACTTTCAAATTTGTGTTATCAGGGATCTCCTGTGCAGGCTGGCCTTCCCAAACGGGTCCATCCTGGGGTGTAATATGCTCTGTAGGCTTCCTGCAGAGCTGTGCTTGCCCTGGTGATGATCCTGCCACTGTCCCTAACTCACAGCCACTGCTGCTTTTGGCAAATCACAAGCAAATCCCTTAACCTTGACTGCTGCAGGCATTCCCCGCCCTTGCCACCCCCCACTCTCTGTCCATGCTATTTAATATAATTTTATGAAGAATGGAATAGGAATAGAGTATAACAGCAATTATATTCTGTGAAGAATAGATCGCCTCCTATAAGCTCTGGATGGAATTCAGAAGCATGTTCCATGGAGATATGTCTTTTGGAAATGAGAGGAGGTTCATCATTAGACATGTAAACATGCAGAATATTCTGGTTTCTCAGCATCTAACTTCTGTTAGATGAACCTCATCTTGAAAGTCCAGATCATATCTCTTCTGTTCTAAAACAGCCTACAGCAAAGCACTAGAAGAAAATAATTGATTTGGCAGGTCCATTTTCATGCCATACTCAGTTCTAGCATTTCCTGAAGGGTCTTAAGATACTAATAGTATCTTAATTTTATACTGATAACTTAAAAGGGAAGGAGCTGGGAACAGTGGATGCCCTATTTGTGTGAAGTACCACAAACATCTATTTACTGGACTGAGGGTTTTCAGAGCCCTATTGTTTGATCCATGAAGACACTGAGAAGTAATTTCTTCCTCTAAAACTTCACTGGTTGAGGCAGGAGCCTTACTTGAACCTTGGAAACAGCACATGTAATACCTTTGTTAAACTAGTTTCCATGGTAACAATTTCATGTCACTGAACATCATTAAAGACAATAAGAAATATGAACTATTCAGTTTGCTTGTGTTTCGAGTTCTATTGACCTCCCTTTCTGAATAACTGTTCTCCTGGAAGAAAAGACTCAGGGCAAAACAACGGATGCTGGAGGTGTAGTTGCTTTGCTGTCACATTATTATCAAGCCTTTCCTTTGATTTTTCAGCTTGGGATTTCAGAATAAACTCTGTAAATATGAGTAGGCATGGAAACGGGGCACAGATATTTCTGTCTCTAACACAAAAATAAAGCAGCTAAAGATGACTGCAGTTAAATGGCTTGTCCAGAGGGGAGTAAAGGCGAAGCATGAGGAGGCTGAGCAAGAAGATACGTCCTGTGATGACTTGACTCCCCCGTTTAGCCTCCTTGTCAGAATATGATGGTTCCACTTCATGTTAAAGCTGGATAAACCACTGTCAGGCTCCTTTGCCACCTGCCCCTCTGGCACAACTTTAAAAATGAAAACCCTGGCAAACCTTGACATATGTGAGCAGCTTAACTCTTCTTACAAAAGCTCTAGCAATAAAATGGAGTGAGATGCACTAGTGGGAAAATTCAGCAGTTGTCTGTCATTTTCCCTGTGTACTGGATGGGGGTTTTTTTAGCTTACATAATTAACATTTGTTTTCTTACCCAATGATTTTTTGTGTACTACACTCTTCTCTCATGGGCAGCATTTGTCACTCCTTCTGCTAGGGCAGGATTGCAGCCCCAGCAATGAAAACAAACCATGTCTTGGCTCTGGCTCTAAAATCACACTGGCTTCTATGTAAGGCTTTTCCAGCAGCCTGAAGGTCTCCTGTGACACATCACCTGCAGGGACTTGCACAGCACTTGGGGGAAGACCCTTGAAAACTACTGCTTAGAAAAGCAGTCAATAAGAAGGATTTGTGAATGCCTTCTCCTCTACAGGACAGCCATAGCAAACTGAGAAGAGTCTTTCAAAGTGGGAGGACAACAGGGGAAAAAAAAGTCTGTGCGCCTTTTGTGTCAGAACCAAGCCCACAGATTCCAATATTTCACGTTTTTATATTTGCAGATTTGATATTTGCAGATACGATGCTGCCAGCCCATGTTACTCCAGTATGTTAGACTGGGGTGTGAACTATATCCAGAAGGTGCAGAGTGTAGATTTCAGAAGACAAGTGATTCACCAGCTGAGGTGTGTGCTCAGGATGCTGCCGTCCTATGGCAAATAGCTCATTGGCTGCTCTCACCAGCAGGACGCCTGAACAGAAATCAGAGGAAGGACACGTGTTTCATTCCTGCCTGGTGGAAAGCTGTTTGAGGGGGCATGAGATAATGCACTTTGTTACTACTACAGGATGATAATTCAATAAAGAACTATCCCTTTTCTAGTGACCATAAAACCAAGCATTGTTTTCCACACCAAAACAAAGGGCTGAGAAACTGTTTCAGGTTGAATAAAAAAACTTATAAAGCTTTCAGAGAGGCCTTCGGCAGCTTCTGCTGCAGTCTCAGCAGCAGGAGGTGGAAAACATCTCAAGGGAGCAAGAGGAAAGGTGACATTCCTGTTTCTTTAAAAAGTTACAAAATTATTCATATTCAGATGCAGTATGACACTTTTTGTTCTGGATACTGAAGACTGACAATGTCATGATAATTCTTCCCCCCTTCCCAGAGAAGTCCAGCATTTTGGGGCACACACCCTAGAGGTGGGAGGACAACGTTGCACTTCCTGATCTCTGAGTTGAATGCTGTGTCTCCAAAATTCACTTCTTTAAATATACACGAAAATATTTGGCATTACACTAAGTCAGCAACCTATAACCTGGTGGTGACAGGCTGGGTGGGTGAAGGGCAGGTAGGTTCAAACTCACAGAGTAGTAAGGTGTAGATTTTCCCACAGCACTGCCAAATGTAGTGAAGGATTTAACATTACCAAGTGTTTTCCTCCATTTCCTTTAGCTTTACAATGCTGCAGCAGAATGAAACACCGAAATCTCAAAGTAAAATGATCTGACATTTTCAAAATATTTTTTCTGACTGAATTATTCAAAACATTGAATATGAAACTTCAATAAGCATAGAGGCTCCTAAACTGTTTCTCACTGACAAAAAAATATTTGCTACAATAATCAGTTTAGGTACCCACTAGGATTGAATGAGGAATGAAAAGTTCCTTACATTAATATTCTGATTTGTAATTTTTCAGGTAAAAAAGACCCTAAAATAATTTAGCATTGCAACTTAATTTTTAAAAATAACATTCTGCCTGCTGGAATGAAAGGAAATCCAGAGACTTTGAAATAAGGGAAACCTCAACCCCACTTTCAGCTTTTTTAGCTGAGCCCTGAGTATTTTCCCAATCCCAGGGCAAGCAGTTCCCCAGGTTACTGAACTGGTTTGGCCCTGGCTGTGTCTACCTGATGGAGCTGAGCAGAGCTGCTTCCAGCAGGGATCTGGCTTTGAGACAGGCTCCTTTACAAACTGCAATGCTGCTTGCCCAGAAAATGTTTGGCTGAGCTGACAGAAGCCCAGGATGAAATAACATGCACAAAACTTTGGATTTCAATTATCAAAACGTTTTTCATCTGACTTTTTTTCCAATGACCTTTTAAAATGAATTCAGCCTTCTTGGCACATTTATTATCAGTAAGAAAAACAGCCTTTACCTTTGAGCCTACACATGATATTTTCCTTCCCTTTTTTTGCTTTCTCTGCTTCAATCTCTCTTTTAAACCTTAGCAACTCTTCTATCTTTTTCCTTCTCTTGCAGCAAATCCCAAATCTGAGCAAAAATATGCCTCGTTCTGTTGGTACAACTTGGGACCTTACCATTTACATGGGCATGAACTACGGTGTCATTTGACACTGGCACTCATTTCAGATGAAAAAGTGATGCAAAGGAGGAGGGGGTGGGCATTGCTATTTCAAATGATGTACATTACATCAGATGCCTTTTCTTTCTTTTTAAAAACTCAGTGTCCTTTCTTAGTCCTAAAAAAATTTTGTCCAAACCTCCTTTCTACTTTGAGGAAATTAAAAGCTGCGACTAAGTCTTGTCTCTATCAACAGCTCAAATCATTCTTTAATGAAGAGAACCAGAGTCTTGTCTTTTTGTTTTCACACAGACTTCAGTTCAAAAGAACTTGCTTGAGGATAGCATTTAATTGACCTCAGTGATGGAGCACTGGCAGGATGCCTCCTGCCTAGCAACAACTGCCAGGTAGGAAAGCTTTAATAACTGCTGAGATTTAGACACCAGGGAATGCTGTTGCATTGTTGTGATGGTTTCTGAGCAGCCCAAAAGTGAGCCAGGCTGGCTCCCCTAAAACAGCCTTAGACCAGGGAGGCTGGCTAACAGGTTCTGAGCCAAGCATCAGGAGGTTGCACCTGGATCTATAGGTATGCCAACCCCTGCTCTGTCCTGCAAGCTGCAAGGGTTCACACAAGCACACAGCAGTTCTCCTTCACCTGTGAGGCACTGCTGGGGCTCCCAGGCTCTCTGAGCCATGCGGGTCAGGTGTGGTGGTTTTCAGCTTTGCATGTACAGCTTGGAGGTCAGGCCGGCTACTCCATGCAAATGGCTTAAAGAGAATTATGTGGGAGCTTGAAACATCAGGTGGTAAACAGAACTGTACCTTTTTGGTAAATAAGCAACTGTTCCCTGGCCAGGGTTCATTTTATGCAATAAAGTATGTTAAGTGACAGACCAACCAAAGGAAAAAAAAAACACAGAAAAAGGAGATAGCACTCAAGCTGAACCAAATTATTTTAACAAAAAACTTTTTTTCTGCATCTTCAGTTCCTAGAAAAAAAGAAAAAATTCCAAAGCCAGCTAACAGACCGGGTCTTCCTCCTTACTAAGCAGATATTGGGGTTCAAGTCCCTTGTCTTTTGTATATAGGAGACTTTGGGAAATGAAGCTGACAAAGAGAATTTAGGAGAACAATCAATGTTTCCATTATCCTCATTCCAGGCACAGTTTTTTTGGGGGATATGCAAAGGATTGTGCTGAAAAAAGTCTTTGAGTGCTAATGAAGAAGAATTTCCTACATTTGTCTTACTGCCTTTAGAAGTGCCCTTCCTCTAATACTCAGCAGTCATTTTTAGTAATTTTTTGACTGCTTGAGAATTTTATGTATTTTTATATATATATATATATATATATATATATATATATTTGTGTGCTTGTGTTTGTATGTATATATAGCTCATACACCATTCTGATGGACTTTGCACTCTCATCCTCTTTCCACCCATTCTTCCCCCAGATCCATTGCTTTTCTTGGCATAAATCCTCAAACCAGCCATGATACCTAACACCAGAACTAGAGACAAGAAAAAAACCTCATAGTTATTGTTGTACTCCTGGTTCTCCTCTCTTTTCTTCTTTCTCCTGTGCATCAGCATCCACAACCACACATGGGATTCCACATGTGAGGTGAATACAGTCAAGCCTTGCCAGCTGCTGCTGAGAGAGAGAAGGGCAGGCAGACCTACAGCCACAAGAGTTGAAATGATCTCTTGGGATGGGCTAAATAGGGTAAAAGTGGATTGTTTGGACAAAAAGAAAAAAAACCAGTGAGTTCCCTCCAAGTGCTGAGGTATCACATTTGGACCATATAATACCTGGTGGTCTGCACTCGTCTGGTCAATGTCCTCTGGTGGAGCCACACTGATGTTAGTAACAAAGAGAGAAGGCAGAGACAGCTGCTCACATCTCACCCTCCAGGGTGCAGGAGAAGTTTCCCACCTTATGCTTTTCTTTCCCGTGCTTTTGTCCAAGAATGTATCTCTGTGGACATTTATATCCTGACTTGACTGAGCTCACAGTACACTCTGAGAGTCAGCTACAAAGTGGAAGATGGAGAGCTGAAATCCGCATGGAGTTGAGTCCAGCACAGAAGCTCCATCCTACAAGGGCCTGTAGCTTGTGCAGGTCCAACACTGGGTGTATTATTTCAACCTGACTCAGAGCACTACCAGGACAAGCTAAAAAATCCCATGTAATCTCATCACTGTTTTTTTTCATCTAAGCCTCCTATAGAAACATACTTTTCAGATATGTCTGGGTAACATCTGCAGTAGCTGGCCATGAGATTTCACAGGAAATTATATTTTCTTGAATGTGTGCTCCTTTTGATTTTATTCTGATGCAAAACTAAGGAGTGGACTTCGTTTTCTGCTGAATGAGAGGGTGTTTGCAGCAACATTATGGACAGCAGTTGAGTTAGTCTCCATTTGTAACATCTGAGAGTTAAATCTGGCCTGCAGTCGAGCCAGTAAGTCTCATGGGATCTTATGTACCCTGTTTTGAAAACCTATTTTTTAAGAAAAACAAAGGCAGTTCCCTTAATTTGAAGCTCATAATGTTTGCAGTAATCCAGCTATACAAAACCAAATACTCCCCTCCCCCAAGTAGAAGTCCATTAGGCAGCAAACAAGATTTTTTTTTTCCTGGTGCCTTGCTGCTCTGCGAGAAGGACCAGCCCTATTTTCTTCAGGCTCAGTGCATGTAGATCTCACTAACAAAGGATGGCTGAAAGGAAGGCTGGACTTGAGCTCGAGCAGATCCAAACCCTGCTCTCATGCAGGCTGTCTGGTTGAACTTGAGCATGGTTTTGCTTCTCTTCCTGTCTGTCAGATGGGATTGTTGCTCTGCTCAGGCACTGCAGGGATGGGGGCCAGGCAAGAGCCTGTGGCAAGATGAAGACTTTCTGAGCTTGCAGCTCTGACATCTGTGCTGGTAACAAAAAAGTCCACTGGTGTAGGTGACTTTGTGATGAGGAAACTGCATTGAGACATGAAACAACTGAGACCACTGGCTTCTTTGTCTTAATGAAAGCAGCTGAACAGAGAGTTATTTCCAGCAGTTTTGATCTGTGAATAGGAATCCTGGTTCTCTGGGGGGTTAGGGTTATCATTTCCTATTAGTGTGTTCATGCTGCTCCCCAATATTACCTTCCCTTGTCTTTTGCTTGTCTCCTTTCTTTCCCTTCCCTTCAATTCCCTATTTCTATTTCACTGTTCCTGCTTTTATTTTCTTCCATCCGTCAGTTCTCAGAATTTCTTCAAAGCCAGACTAACTGTTAAATCACAGCCTTTTTTTACAAACTGCGAATCCTCATCTGTGCTTATATTTTAACCCAAAATGTACTTTTTCCATCCCACCTCTCAGTGGCTGTAATAAGCAGAATGCCTGAGCACTCTGAGAAGCACATTTCTATTGCATAAGGAAGGGAAATTAAGAAAAATCCATAGCCCTGAGACTCCCAGCAGTATTGGGAGCTGATACCACTCCTTTTGCCCAGTTTTGCAGGTACAAAAAACTGCATAACTTTGCTGCTTTCTAATCCAGCAACTGGGTTTACACTGATGTGACAGTGTCTATATTCACACTGTAATCAACATCCACCTCCTGGCTACATTTTAAATTGGATTAGGGTGTGAGTTTCCTTCTCATTTTACAATCAACATGAGCAAATGCTTTGTTTATCAAAGCAATCTGAGTGATGCATAATGGAAAGCATTAGATCTATCTGGAACAATCATAACCCTGGAGTAGGTGCGTTACAATAACGGGAAATCTATTCTGCTAAAAGCTTCCTTCAGGATCATTATCTAGAGACCTGCTAACCCTGCAATTGTTCCCACAGCCCCAGTACCTTCTTCAAAAACAAAATAAAAACCATAGCTGCCTGCTTCTGAGTATGAACAGCCCAGCTTGCTGGTGCTCAGATGGATGCAGCTCCCCATGTGGATGCAATGCTTCCCTCCCCAGATGACGAGAAAAATGTAGACTGAGTGCTTTGAACAGAGGTTTTCCTACTAGTGCAAATTATTCTTGTTTAAAGACCTTCAGGGAAAGAATGCCTCTGTGTCTGATAGCCTCCTCAACTTTCTTTTTCCTAAACAGGAGAGTTTTATATATAAACCAAATGTATGCTTCCATTTCCAAAGAGTGAGGGCCTGATGTATCTGTATAAATCAATGGTATCCACTTGTACAAAATCGGATATTTACAGTGATATTTTTATAAAATTGTTTTTAAAAGTTGCTTGCTTTCTTAAGGCTATTTACTCACTCATATATGGACAAGAAATATTTCTGGTATTTTGTGTGACTTTTTTCTGAGCTCAACAAATGATTCCCCTATAACAACTTCTGGAATGTTTATAACATGTTTTATTCATCTGACTAATCTTGACATTTATAAAATAATTAATGTCAATGCACTCAACCTTCTTCACAAACTTGTTGCTGTGGCTGTTGTCATATGCAAGGCAAAGCAGACCCCCTCAGCCTAGGAGGGGACAGGGCTTGGTAGGAGCAGGGGAGGGACTGAGCCTTGGCTTCGTCTCCAGCTGGTTGGAGACTCTCCCGTGGGCTCAGCCCCTCTGGGTTACTGTGGAGGTCACTTCTGGTCTGTCTTGGCTACAATTGGACCGTTACATTATTATCACAGGAACCTCCTTTAGTTTATCTACTTATAGCAGCATTAAGAGCTCTCAGCAGAGCTTTAGCACTCACAGCTACAGATGTGAAAATAACGATGAGCCAAAATGCAAAAAAAATGGACAAATAGCAGCAGGACACTCAGACTTGCAAAAGAGATGATGCCTTGCAAGGCTGTCCTGCTGATCTCCTATTATTAATCCCAGGATTAGTTAGGGTATCAGTTAAACTGGATACCCTTGGAAAGGCAGTGCATGGTGAGCAACAGTTGGAGGACATGGAATTGGAGGGGAAATGCTTTATCAAGCGGATATTTAAGTGTGTTAGCAATTGAAGGGAAAACAAAGGCAGGGCAGGTGAGTAATATCTGTGGAAAAGCAAAAATCTGCAGAGAGTGAAAGATAGGAAGAAAGCCAGGAGAGAGCTCTGTGCCAGTGGGGAAGGAGAACCTGGAGCCCGTGCGAGAGCTCAGCCCTTGCTTCCAATCCTGGCTTGAACACAAAGTGCCTGCCCCTGAGCTGGGATGGATTTGGACAGTGGATTGGAGTAACCATGCCATCTCACCAGCTGGAGCTGTAAGCATCACTCCTTACATGTCTGCCTGCACCTCCTGGTGCACCTCTCCTCTGGTAGAACCTATTCCAGCCTGTTCTCAAGCCTACTAATGCAAGTCAAATAAATTAAAACAATTTTGTAGCTGGCCTGGCTCTCTGACAGTAAAAAAGCCTCCCACCACTTCAGTAATACCCAAGGTTCACTAAGGCGGGTATATGGCATTTCTGTGGGAATCATTTTGCAGAGATACCTCTCTGGAAAAGAGGTTTTCAGTGTGTAGAGGGAGGCCTTCCCCCAACCACAGTACTTGTAGATTTCACACCAGAATAGTTTTTTGGTGGTGTAATTTTGGGGTTATATTATGTGATATCTTATTTGTTGCACTATTATTGGATTGTTGTATTATATTTGGGTTCATAATATTTTTTTCAGTAATATCAAACATCTCACTGATTCAAAGTCATGCTTCAAATTCTCACAAAAACTAAGGGCTGACGGCAATAATTATGCTTCATCTTTTAGGAAATCTTAACCCTTAGGTTTCAAGCCACTGCAGTGACATTCATTCCCAGGAGCTTTGGGCCACGATGAGATGGGGTTTTACTGAGGACTGATAGAACACAAAAAAGCGACTGTCTCCTGAAGACCCTGGGAAGGCAGGTGTAATTCTCCCTCTGATAACGGCTGCATGCTGCTGCTAAAGAAATGATGATTTTTCTGAGCAAAGTATCCATCTACTGAAAGGAGCCAGGATCCATCTGCCACTGAAGTCGAAAGAAAAGCTGGCACTAAAGCAGGTCATTGCGACGCAGTTCCAGGAAAGTAATTTTTATTTCTCATTGCTGCTGTGAACTGGATAAAGAAGCTCTTAAATGCCTATCAAAAGTATAAAGGAACGCTGTTTATCTGCTGGGAATGCATTAGAGAAAGGAAGATGTCAGAACCCGGAGGGAATAATGTCTTTTATATAGCAGTCTAATGCAGAGGCCTGAATGTACCAGTTGCACTTGACGGACTGGATAAAGATGTACAAATAATCAAGTTACAAGTTAATACCCGTTTGAATTTTAAGTACATTTGGTGTAGATGTGCTGCCACACCTTTTGTGCTCATTTGCTTGCAAATAGGGGGGGAAATAAACTCAGAAGAGAATTTTCAAAGTTCGTATGCCCAGCTGTTCAAACAAACAAGCGTTGCATTCATGTTTATGAACGTTTGTACTGGAAGTGACTGCAGATGTATGCAACCAGCAAATAAAAATGACATAATTTGATTTATTTGACCAGCCACAAGAAAACAATGTGCATATTAATGAGTGTGAATAATTACTCAAAATTAACATTCAATCTACAGAGCAGTAGGATCATTAAGCTGTAGCAAATAAATTTAACTAAGGAATAAATGCAAAAGAAATTTGTGATCCTCTGGCAGTTATTAAATAAATGGGAGCGCAGACTGCATTAATTGTATAAATTATTCATTTTTAATTATTTGTTCAACTGTGGTAAGTATTGATAATAACTTTGTGTCTCAGAGAGGGAAGAATGATGACAAAGAAACTTCACTTAGTCTCCTTAACAATGGTAAAGTAAACAAAATTGGCGAATGAACTGAAAAATCTGGGGGTGTTTTTAAGTGCATTGGGACATCTTGCTGCTCATTGTTTTTTGTTCTGTCTACCCTTGTGCACAGCACTGGTGACCCTTTTTAACAGACATGCCTCTTGAAAAGTTGACTGATTAAAATGTTAGAAGAAGAATTACACAAAATAAAGAGACTCTTGATCCATATAAAGGTTAGATGACAAATGGCTAATACGCTCTCTAGAGAAGGTGCATGTACTTGTGGCTGCAAGTGAAGACTGCAGCAGCCTGGTGAGGTGGTTTGATTCTCAACGTGATAGCAGAAACATAGTGTGCTTTGGGGATCCACGTGGCATGAGCATGCGGCAAAAATAAATTAAAATTCTTCTACTTTTCAGCATGTAACCTGCAGCTTTTGGTAGGTGCCAATACACAGTGGTCATCCCCGAGCTCCTGAGACCTCTTTCCTGAAGCAGGTGTTGAATGCAGAGGGCAGCAGGGATGGTTATCTTGGAAGTGCCAGCACATCATCCTCCAGGTATTTTCCCACCAGGACAGGCAAAGCTTCATGACTTCCATGCTAGGTACTAAAGACAGAGCTGCAGATCTCCCCTGGGGTTGTCTCTGGTATTTGCTTTGTGATTTGGTTCGATGAAATTTTCGGATAAGACAAACTTTTATCAAAAATCTTGGTTCTGCTGCTTTACCCTGAGAGAGTGTTACCTTGACTTACCCTGAATTACAACAGCAGTGCCCTGTCTCCTACCTTGTCCCCCATCTCATACCACCTCTAGGGCGTATTGCCTTCTTGTTCCCTTTCTCACATCTCCTTGAGAGCTTGTTGCCTTAAGCTTCTTGGCTCAGCAAACTGGGACACCTGAAAACTACATGGCATCAGCAACAGAAGGCGAAGAGCTTTCAGACTGCCAGAAATTTTGGAAAAGCCTAGCCAGACAAACCACCCCCATTTTATTTCTAGTTTGTGCTCCAAAGCATATGAACAGCAGAGTTTTTGAAAAAGGAAATGCTTTCCATATTTTTTCTGGCAATAAAATTATGACTTTATTGAATCAGTTAAATCAATTTGGCTAGAATGTACTCAAGGAATTCAGGATGAATTAAGTAGCATGAAAAATTTCAGCACCAGGAGTATGATAGGCTTACAATCAAAAGTCATTTTAGAGGGAGAAGCATTAGGCTATCTTAACCAGAAAGTGCCATTCCCAATCTACACTGGGTGAAAATTATATATTCCATTAAATGCTATGTATGATATGTACCTCCCACAGTACAGAGCTTGTTTTCTTGAATGATGATGATGATGATGATTTTCTTTCTGTGCAGTTATATTTTCCTATATTCACTGGGGTCTTTTATTAAAGAAACACATTTCCTCTGTGCAAGGAACTGTGCTGGCCCTTGGCAGATCCAGCATTAGCTCATACTACCTGCATAAGATGTCTGCAAAGGAGCATATGTCCCAGTGAACTGCTGGGCACTAATAAGTTTTTTCTACGTGTAGCTGTTGTCTATTGAGAAATGAGAAACTGGCTTCCCATTTCACATCGTTTCCCTCTGAAATGAACTAACCGTCACTTTATCCAAGTTATTGCTCTGCTGAAATAACCCGAGGGCCATTCAGCCTCCACGCAGTGAATGTGGCATTCAGCAAAGAAATCCATTTGAATCTCCCCCACAGTCTCTGTTCGCTTCCAAGAAGCCTGCTGGCCTCGCCTGTATCCTGGGGACAGCGCGCTCGGAGGTGCTGCTGGCGGCACATGAAGGATGCTGTGAGCTGCGCCATCTCGTGTAGCTCCAAAAAAAGCCGTCTGACAGCACGAAGATATTCAAGAATATTCCAGGAGGCAATTAGCATCCATGTAGCAACTGCCCCAGAGTGGGTAAGCTTTAGGAAGGCTCCTTAGGATTTTCAGCTGGGTTTGCATCCCAGCTCTAAATCCAGGAAGTTTTTCTACATTTGCCGCATAATGGATATCGCCCAGGATATGGGTGAGGCCAGCAGGCTTCTTGGAAGGAGGCGATAGCAAAGGCGAGTCAATTCCTTGTTTTTCCCTACAAACCTGCACCAAAGGCCTCTGTTTTGAATGTGTTACAGAATCAAATGTGCAGAGTTTGAAGTCAAGAAAGTTTAAGCACCTAAGCAGGGGATAGGTATAAATATCGTGCCAGGATCTGTCCCTGCTCTCTTCCACAAATGTGAATCCCCCTGACGTAAAAAGCTGACAGAGGGCTTGATGCTCCAGCAGGGGATAGGTTCATGCAGATCTCTGCAGCAGTGACATTTGCATCCAGCTGACTCTACCTGTGTAGAACAGCAGGAATATTTGACGGCACAAAGGAAGAGTCAAATGAAACCAAGCAAGGAAAATAGCAGCATTTAAAGCATACACGAAAGGCTTATGCTATGTCCTGTTAAGGAATTAAATGGAGACGTTCTACTTTTCTCAAAGTGTTCCTCTGAGATGGGAGATGGGAATTCGTGTTTTGCTAAATGTGGAGTGAGAGCCAACTGACTTTCACAATTAATTCGTGATACAGATGCAGTGTCCTAGAGAATATGCTCCCTCTCCTCCTGTTTTATACACAGCTTTGCTAAGAGGAAGAGATAGCTGGCTCAAATGGGTCTGTAGGGGCTCATTTGAGAGGGCTTGGTGCTGTCTGCTGAGCTTGAATGCACAGGCAGGGATCAGGAAAGAAAAAGATGTTGAGCCTTTTAAGGCAGAATGATCTTACATTGCCTCCTGTTGCCAGCATGTTCTCCTTGTCCAATAAATTGGGCATTTGTGAAGTAATTTTTCACCTAGTCTGTGCTTCTCCTAAGGATGATAAGTCTTTTTAGTGTAAAGTAGATGTTTTTTGAAGTACAGCTCTGAAATCCTAGGGAGAAGATCTTTTTGCTGGAAACACTATTTGCTCTTGGAAGAAGCAGTATATGTGCCAGGTAAATGCATTCTATGGTATTTTTATAATTACTATAGGCAATGTGTGGCAATTATCTTCTGAGAAATGCTGATTTTCTAGTTCATGCCTTTCACTTGAGTTTTGGTCTTTAATAGATGAGCTTTGGGATCTGTGAATGTATCACCTCTGTGGCAGAAGTACAACAGCATGCATTTTGAAGTTAGTACCCAAAAGAGCAGTGGATAAGCTGTAGACACAAAAATAGAGCTAGACCTTACCCCAGGCTTGTATGTTAACAGGTTCTGCAGAAAGTCTCTGCTGGCTTTGGTGACAACTGGATCTAACTGCAGACTTTGGTTAAAACAAAATTTTAACACTTCACGTTAGCCTGTTGGGCAGAATCTCACTTTTTTTTTTTTTTTTTTTTTTTTTTTTTTTTTTTTTTTTAATACATTCTGTATAACTTAAAATAGCTTCAGCATATGTTCACTTCTTCCTCATTAAACATTTCCAGGAAAGTCTTAGCAGTTTTACATGCAGAATAAGAAGTTTAGCTTCATTTTCCTGGACAACATGCAGCAATTGAACCTATAACAGCACTATTAAATCTCATTTAAATCCACAATTGTCTTTAATCCCTGACCTAGTCCTTTTTTTTTCCATGTCCACCTGAGACAGCAAATATTTTGCAAGAAAGGACCAGGTATGAGTGACACCAGGAAATCTTGGGATGCAAGCCCCCTGCCTGGGAGCTTTAAAAATCCATGATAGAAAGATTGTCAGTGCCAGGCACAATCAGTGTCTTTGTGAACTGGATCATTTCAGTACATAATACAACCCCTTTAAAGGAAGAATATAATGCAGTAGGCGCCTGGTTCACTTTCATAACAAAGCCACAGACCTTTGTGAAGGCATGGGAATGCTACAACCTTGTGCACAGCCCAAGGAGGAAACTTCACTGTCTCAAGCTCTTTTTAGCTTTACCATGTTTTTATCAATATAACTGATAGTTCAGGCACATCACTAATAGTTCCCATATATAAAGGACCCATTTCATATGTGGCATGGGCAAGTGCTGGTTTCCCCTTGGAGTGCCTGACATGACTCAGGCTGTCTCTGCTAAATGCACATTTAGGTGTATGTGCCATTTGGTAGTGGTATTCTACTCTACAAGTTGTTTACCACACATACTATTTATAGCTTTTGTTGTCAGAGCTTGAGCATCTGTACCAGAGATGTCTGTACAAAGTGACAGAGATCCATACAGTATGCAACAAATAACCAGAGCTGACATGATGAGGAATGTTCCTGCTGTTAAGCTGGTTTGTTAGGGTTTCACTTAGCGACAGATAAAGATGATGGGATACGAATTCTCCCCGATAAAAATTTGGTTTCTTCCCAGCAGTTCAGAAATGCCTGAGCCTCAAGACTCTCTCTGGTGTCTCCTTTGCCTGTCTGTGTGGTATGTGATGAACACTCCCTTCCTATGCAAGCAAGTTACTCCTTTCAGGCCACAGTGTCTCATATAGGAAAGCAATTTATTTTTTTTTTTCTGAACCATCCCTGACCACCATTTGGGAGTAGATGGATACAAACCAGCCAAACAGGCATTCTGGGTTGCTGGTATGTTCTTTCCTTCCCCTGCATTAGGCATAGCACAAAACAGAAGTGGGGAAGGCTGCCCCTCATGAAGTCCTTGTCTCCCTTCCTGAGTAAATTCCCTTTCAACTGTGATCAAGAAGAAAACAGTAACTTTATACCAAGGATAAATGAAAACCTAGCAGGGGGGCAGCAATTCCTCTCCCATTCTACTGTAACAGCACCACATTCTTCACAGCCAGTTTCACAGGAAAATTACAAGCTATCTGTTTATTGAAGCGTGCTCGGGGATAAATCCCTCTCGTCTTCTTTAGGTGAATGAGTGAGCCTTATTGCATGAGAAGTTTGGCCAGGGGCAGAGCTGGCTGGCAGCCTGTGCCCCACCTCCCCCGGCTCAGGGCGCAGCTTTTCGCATCCCTCTCCGCTCTGCCGCTCCGTCCAGCCCCGCTTGTGACGTCTCAGGCAAAGGGCAAAAGATGACAGGAGAAGACCTTGCGAGCACAAGTTGCAATCTTTGCAGAAGTCTGATTGTCTCATCATTTTCACATCAAGGCTATGACGAGGAAAAAGCCCCACGGTAACTAATCGACGGGAGAGTAACCAGTCAGCTCCGGGGCTGTTTGTTTTGCGGCATAAAATCATTGAATAAGCAGTAACAAATGTTTCTGCACTCCCTGTGCAGACCTGCCAAGTCAATTCAGAGATATCAACAAGAGCACTTTAAATGTTTTGGCAAGAGAAAAATTTCTATAAGCTATTGAGGTGCTTTGTGCGTGTACTTTCAGGTAACAAGCCTTGGCTCAAAGCCCTTCATTCAAGCATCACTGAATATCACTCGTATTCAAAAACTAATCAGAATCAGCATTCAAGTGCTGTAAGCACTATGTTTCCTACAATTCATCTAACCACCACGAATAAGTTGGAAATAATTAAGCTTTTGACCAAAATTATGCGCTGCATAATTTCAGTCTATAGACTTGATTTGTTGAATCAAAAATACTCCATGGATCATTATTATAGCTGGACACATTTCTTTAAATTAATGATCAGTAGTTTATATATTGTGACAGATCATGCAGAGTTCTGTTGCTTATTTAGCATCATGTGTATCCTTGATAAACACTGTAATAGAATAGCTCCCAAAACAGGCTTCAACTCAGGAAATTTCTTCTGATCCTATATGGGTAGTAATGCAAATAATTCTGTTCTATTGTGGAAAATTCCATTTTATCCTGCAGAGACAGACTTAATCCTGTGTCCAGAGGGCTGAGTGGACTAGATCCAGTGTCCGTACAACACTGATCATGCTGATAACGTAATTATCTAAGTACATACCTGTAGGAGTCCAGGGTATTCCTCTGGAAACCCTGGACAAGCAGAAACCTGTACAGGGGGGTTTAAAACCTGTACAGGGGGGTCGGAGATATGTGCAGGGGGGTTACAGACCCTGGCATGGACCCCAGACAGGCAGGGGTCTCGATTATAGTCCATGGGAAAAATTACCAACATTATGGGAAGAATTGCAAGGCCTTGAAAGTAGTAGAAAATAATAATATTTGCACATTAGGGGTTTCAAGATAAGAAGGACCAGAGACAAGATGGAGGATTCTGGGCATTACCCTAGAGTCTTCTCCTTCTTCTTTGTCTCCATCTTGCACAGTGGTGACGACATGAAGTAGGTTTAGAGGGATTGGGTTAAAGTAGAAAATACCTGTATAGTGTTAAGTGTATGCATTGGATCACAATTGTAAATAATGTGCATGCAATTATCTGTATATAAGATGACAAGCTGTGGGCAGGCGGGCAGTCGTCGCCTGTTGTCCGTGCTGTCCAGACCTTGGCAGAGCTCAGAGAGAATTGTAGAGATAAAATAAAATAAACAAGGAGGAAAACTCAGAAAAAGAACATCTGAAGACTCCTCGTCTTTTCTGTGGGCGGCTCAGGGCTTCCCGAAGGACCAGGGGCAGTGCCCATCCCTCATTCTCGGGAAAGCAGAGACCCCGAGACATACCTACATTTATCAGAAGGGTCCTGACTCTAATGTACCTTGGCCTTTATGTTTGTTGCTCTCCCTTGCTCCTCTTGCTTCCCCCAAGAAGTGACTCACCAGGCCTGGTCAGGGGTGCAGGGGCAGACTTAGCCTGTGGAACCACCTCAATAGAAGAATTGATTTGGCAGGAGAATTGCTTTAAGAAGATATCAAGGAACTGAAATGTGCTCATATGGCTCACATTTTCACAGATACGTAGAAGACCATGTGGAGCTGTATGCCTGGCAAGCGATAAAAACCCCATCTCCTTCCTTCCATATTTGTCATGAGACTTCAACTCCTTCTTCACCACACAGCTGGCATGCACAGCAGAGAAGAGTTGCATCCCACGAGTGCTGTGACAGATGTGCTGTATTACTACAGCTGGATGCTCCTGCTAGGATTGAAGCAGAGGAAACAGTGTCTTTGGTACCTTTGAACAGAGATGAGAAAACATAAAAAGCTCCTTAATATTAGGAAAGCTGATATTTCCCTAATATTAGCTCTGTCTTAATTAGTCTGCTAGGGTGATGCAACTACAGTACAAGGGGAATTGATCACTTTCATTATGCATGGTAAGTAAAACTAACTCAAAAAATAAATAGGCTATTACATATTTCCATGTCTACCTCAGGAGGTAGCATATTCATTATATTCCAATAAGCTCCAGATGGAGATAAAAATACACCAAAATTTTGCTAGGGTTGAAAAATACATTTTATTCCTGTGCTCTTGCAGGAGATGCTGTACTTTTCACCATATCCCTGCCATACTGAGCTGATCTTCCAGCCCAGGAAAGCAGATGCTGTTTTTCATTGCTGTTCTCAATGCGGCAGAAGTGAGGAGCCAGCACACAGCAATTTCCCCAGTACTTCAGCCCCCAGTGGTGTGTAGCTCCACTCACTCCTGTTGGGTGTGTTCAGGCACCAGCAGCCCGGGCTCTGCTCCTTCTAACCCATCCTCTTCTTCATTATGGGCTTCTCTCACCTTTGGCTCATGCATTTCCAAGCTCTGTGGAGCAAGGCTCACTCTCAGAGCTGGCACAGTGACAAGGCTCAAGCTCTCCATGTTAAGTAAGATCTTCAGCCACAACCATGGTATAAGGTCATAAATCATTTGCTTGGTCTGATCTTAACAGAGGAGATTAAATAGTTGGAAATTCAGCTGGAACACCCTGTGAGTGCCCTAATTCTCACCAGCATGGGGTACTTGCCTGGTGCTCTTTGGGCAGCTGGATGAGTGTTGCACAGCTGGCTGAAAGCTGCTTTGGTTTACCCAGTGAAAGCAAATGCTATCTCATACAGCAGCTGTGTTTCAAGCATGGTGAACTGCATCTTGATTGCTCTCTTTGAGTCTGCATTGGCTCCTCTACCACCTGCCTCATGGACATCTGCACTGAATACACATCCCGTCAGTTCAGGATTCACCAAGCTTGTTACAGTGTTGAGAGTCAGAGCACAGTAGAAAGCACCATCCTAAAAACTACTCAAGTGAACATTTCTCTCATTAGGACAAAGAACACCTGTTTCTCAATGTGAGGTGATTGAATATTTTCTCAGCAGAATTTTCCCCAGGCTGATCATAAGGGTCTATGATTATTACTTTAATGATTTCTTTCCAGGTGAAAAAAAGTAGGGAGCAGAATGTCTTACTGCCAACAATTGGTAGGGACAACACTGTTTCAGTCTTTGAGGTGTTTATTTAGCTATTACACACACTGGATGGGAGATAAGGAAGCTGAAGCATGAGGTTTGCCCCTCAAAACCAGTATAGTTCAGAATTCATCTGCTTCCCTTTATAGCTTTCCAGTGCTTTCTTGCAGCTTGCTATGTGTAATTTATAGGGCATTTCCAGGCAAAGGACATGATTCCATACTCAAGGTATATTTCCCATAAACCAAGGATAGAAATGTTTTTGACTATCCAGCACATACATGTTTTTTCTTATTTTACCCCATTTTTTCCTCTTCCCTGGATGCAAAACTTTGTTAAATTCACATGTCTGTGATGATTAATCCCAGCCTTTTCTCAGAAGTGTGTCGACATTACTGTGGTCAGCCAGTCAGCAAAGCTCACCAGTGAAATGCAGTACATGGCCCACATGAAATGGCTGCTACAACACCCTTCAAGACTTGCAGAAGAATACCATAAAAACAACAAATAATGTTAACTAGGATTAAACTGTACAAATTTCTATGCCATTTCCAGCTGGACCAGGGCACTTTGCATTAAGCTAATGAGAGGTGAAAGCCAAATTAGACGTTCTTGATGGAGCTTTCATTGTGTGTGGGCACACGCTGACTGCAGATGCAATTATTTTTCAACCCATGGGATCTTCAATCCATAGACTTGCACACCACGTCAAGCTGATCCAGTAAGTCTGGCCCCCAAATCTGACCCAGCTGATTCTTTTTCTTTTCTGGGAAATTACTCTAGAGCAGGGAGGAAGAATGTAAAATGATACATACTGCTCTTGCTTGGCTCCAGCCTGAGAGGGTAGGTTTGCTTACAAACACTTTCACATTTAACCTACATTAGGACTAAAAACACAATCCTTCACATCACTGCCAATATAGAGGCATAATCAAAAAGAGGAGAACCAGAAATGTTTTAGGAAAAAAAAAAACCCAAAAAACCAACAACAACCCCAAAAAACCCAACAAAAAAACAAACAAACACCCCAAGATGGAACAATTAAAAATAAATTATTTGTCTTCAATAAAAAGGCAGACTTAGGGAATCGTTCATCAGTTGCAATAGCCATAACAGACATGTGGATGAATTGACAGGATCACAAGAACATTCACCACCTCAAAAAAGTACTGACTGAAGTGAAAGTTGATAACTATTTCAAAGGAAAGTTTGGTTAAAAGGTACGTGAAAGGAAAAGAAATTTTCCTTTTCTCTTCTAATTTTCCTTCTTTCTTCATCATCAAAACAAAGGTGAAGCAATTAAGGTCATAGCAAAGCAGATTCAGTTACTTTTATGCTTATCAGATCAACTCTTCTCACTAGAGTGACAGTTCTTCACCTGTGGTCCTCACTTTTTGCAGAGGGGAGAAGGCTGATTTTAGCAGGGTGCCTATTTAACAGCATTCACCTTCAGAGGATGCTTTCTTGCCTCCTAGATGCTTGCATAGCATTACATAGGATGATGCACCTCCATCTGAACTGCACTCTGGGGGTCAGGGTGTTTTGGGGTAGAGGTGTTGGATTTGTTTGGCAAGAGTTTGATAGCAGGGGTGGCTTCTCTGAGAAGTTGCTAGAACCCAATGCCAGCCAGTTCCAATACAGACCCACCACTGGCCAAGGCTGAGTCCTTCAGTGACAGTGGTAGCACCTCTGGGATAACATATATAAGAAGAGGAAAACAAAAACAGCCTCCAGAACAGCATCAGAGAGAGCAGTGAGAATATATGAGAGAAACAGCTTTGCAGTCACCAGGATCAGGGCAGAAGGAGGGGCAGGAGGTGAGCCAGGTACCAGAGCAGAGATTCCCCTGGTGCAGACCATGGTGAGGCGGCTGTGCCCCTGCAGCCCATGGAGATCCATGGTGGAGCAGAGATCCACTTGCAGCCCATGGAGGGACCCACACTGGAGCAGGGGAATGTGCCTGAAGGAGACCCCTGTGAGAAGCCCATGCTGGGGCAGGCTCCTGGCAGAACCTGTGGACCCATGGAGAGAGGAGCCCATGTGGGAGCAGGTTTGCTGGCAGGATTTGTAACCCTGTTGGTACCCACACTAGAACAAGCTGTTCCATGATGGAGCACTTCATGAAGAACTGCACCTGATAGGAGGGACTCATGTTGGAGAAGTTTGTGGAAAACTGTCTTGCATGGCAGGGACCCCATGCTGGAGTACAAGAGCACAATGAGGAGCAGCAGAGACAACATGTGATGAGCTGAACTACAACTCCCACTCCTCATCCTCCTTCACTACTCAGGGGGAAAGAAGGTAGAGAGAATTGAGAGTGAAGTTGAGCCTGGGAAGGAGGGAGGGACGGGGGAAGGTGTTTTTATGATTCAGATCCATCTCTCATAATCCTGTTTTGTCTTTCATTCTATTATCTCTTCCCTGCCCAGCTGATGGAGTGGCTTTGGGCATCTAGCATTCAGCCAGGGTCAATCTGCCACACATATGGAACAACTCTGTAACCAACTCTGCCAACCCCTGAGACTCTGCTATAGCATCCTGGCATGTATGATGGAGGTTGACTCCTTCACTGCTGCTGATCAGCAACAGCCACCAGGACTGTTGCCACTCTAAAGATGCAGGTTAAAAGAGCCAGCCTTAATGAAGTCAATGGAAAATGCCTTCACTTTGTTGATGAATTTTCCTCCATAAAATTATGTGTATAGACAGTCAATGTTTTTTGACTTGAAGCAGTTGTTTCTGCATGCTTTCCCATGCCAAGTATTTTAAATATCTCAGTCCAGCTATCTACACTGTTTATGCAACAGTAGATGTCCAAATCTAGTCTCATATGGAAGTGACTCTCATATGTGGCCAGTTCATCACATGTAGCTCTCTGAACCCTGTGGGGGATGAGCACTTATCCTCCTATCCCACCAGGAAAGTCATACAGACCTGTCCCTCAGCACATCAGATCCAAATCAGAGGGAACTGAACTTAGCTGTCTCAGAGGTGATGTTACCCTGGCCAGAAAATGTTCACAGAGCTTACAAAGAGATTAGATGGTGATGTTCTTGTTTGGAAATTCTGGCAAACCACTGGGAAGACTGAGGACAATATAAGAGCAGCCAGGCAATGGGCCTGGTTCTGTGGTTCTGTGTTCCTATATCAGAATTACAAATGACAGAGTAGCGTTAAAATTTATAATGGACATAAACCCACATCCATTTTAGAAAGTCTAACTTCTTAGGAAGTCTAAGCTTTTTCCATGTTTAGATATTGGGAAAAAAAAAAGAGAGAAGAGGAACAGTAAGGTAATATAAAGCTGAGATACGAATTACTTTTAGTGGGAAAATACTGAACTTTATGAAGATGTGAACTCTGATAAGACACAATTAACATAAACTGAATACCTTCCTTTCTCCAGTAGAAGAAAATAAAAACTCTAGACCTCCCCTATTTCCTTAAATTAATGAAGTGACATAGGATCTGATTTGAGTCCCTCAGAATCTCTCTATTCCTTCTCATGTAAATGTAAAACTCCTATCCACTCATTTCTCTGCAGTCATATAGCCACTTAACCATCTTCTTAATGGCACTACCCTTCTCTAAAGGCTGATTTTTTTCTAGATATATTTTCTTTTTATTGCATATTCTTTGTTAAGATTAATAAAAAGCCATACTGAGCAGAAGATCACTGAAAAAACAGATTTATTTATAAAAGAGGTGTAAAGCTCTGAGGAGAGCTGAGTATCCTCACTGACAGTTGAAAACAGCAAGAGCAAAGACTCCAAAGCTCAGTCTCAAATCTGTAACAGGCCATGAATTTCTGATCTCATTAGGACTTTTCTCCTTCTTTGAACATGAATATTCCTGTGTATATTCCCATGCATTCCTATAACAGCTAGGTGTTGCAGAGGGCCAGTATTAATGTGCTGGGGTTTTGTGATGGTATTGCCAAAGAAACAAATGCTCCAAAGCAAGGGATTACTAGGAGATGAGTTATCTGATGTTAGTAAGGTATTTAGTCATTGGGCAAACATCCACTCCGGACGATGTCATGCTGGTTTCTGCTCAGAGTTTTCCCTTGCAAAGTCCCCAAATATTTAACAAGCATGATACAAACCACTGTTCACTGGGAGGAACCTACTTTCTGAAACGTGGCACTTCCAAACATAGAATGGTTTGGATTGGAAGGGACCTTTAAAGGCCATCAAGTCCAAAGCCCTTGCAATGAGCAGGGACATCTTCGAACAGATCAGCTTGTTCCGAGCCTTGTCCAACCTGTCTGTGAATGTTCCCGGGGGTGGGCATCCACCACTTCTCTGGGCAGCCTCTGCCAGCGCTTCACCACCCTCATCACAAAACATTTCTCCCTAGGATCTAGTCTGAATCTGCCCTAGTGGTTTAAAATCATTACCCCTTGTCTGGGTAAAAAAAAAGTCTGGCCGCAACTTCAAGCTCCCTTTCAGCACTGAAGCTGATGCTTTGGCAGGCAAGGGGCCCTTGACGCGGTAACACCTCCGAAAGAGAGAGGGGAACTTGGTGACCGACAACTCAAAGCCCTTTCGGGAAGTGTAAATGATGTCGGGAATGGGCAGGGAAAGGCGCTTCTGGCAGGAATAACACCTCTCCGCCAAGGACCCGCACCTCCGGCGCCCCGCCAAGCCGGCTCCACCCCGCCGCGCCGGGGCCGGGCCGGAGGCAGCGCCCGGGCGGGGACGAGGCGGCCTCGGCGGGCGGGAGGAAGGGGAGGGATTTCACCTGCCCAGCCCGGCCCGGCCCTCCAGGTGCGAGGTGGAGCAGGAAGCGGCGGCGGCGCCGGAGGGGACCCGCGCCCGCCTCGGCGCCGGGCCCATGCGGGGAGATGGCGGCGGGCCGGGCGCTGGCCGCGCTGCTGGCCGCGCTGCTGGCCGCCTCGGCCCAGCTGCTCCCGCGGGAAGGTAGGGACAGGGACAGGGTCAGGGATGGCCCGGCTCCCCTCACCCTCGGCTCGGTTACCCCTACCCCCGGCTGGGTTCCCCATCACCCCCACCCGGGGCTCAGCTGCCCATCCGCTCCCCGGCGGCCCTCAGGGGCTGCCCGGCCGGCGGGACCCGCCCGGTGCGCGGCTGAGCCCGGACTCGCTTTACTTGGCGGCACCGTAGGCGAGAGACTGGTGACTCTGCCTTTATCCCCGTGTGCTGCTGCTGATTTAATAACTGTTAGTTATTTAAAAGGAGTGGTGGGATAGAATCGCGTCCGTAATGTTTGTGCGGTGGGACATTTCAGTTTCAGCACTTCTAGTCAGAACGCTCCCTTTCCTTTCTCTTTGAAAATGCTAATAAGAAAAATTATTTGATCTTTACATCCTCGCTTGCTGGAGTATTGATTATGCAAGTAACTTCACAAAGTCCTTCTCCCTGGACTCCAGAGGGGCAGCTGAATTCTCTCTGTAGAGAGCAGAAGCTCCTTGGACTGTATCCTGTGTGGGATCGTGCAGTTGCCCGAGTCTTTCAGCAGAGAATGATATTATTTGTATTTATCATTTATATAGAGCAGTGGGTGAATCGTAGATGCAGGGAAATGGAATGGCTTATATGCCCAGCTGAGTCAGATGGTTTAATGCTCATTGCCAGCTCTGCATCTCTTGAAATTCCTGGATGCTTGTTGAAATCCCATGTATCCAACCCTGTGTGCAACCCCAAAAGAATTCCAGTTATGAGCACAGGGACAGTGTGTGGTGTTTTCCTCAATTTCCAAAGCTTCTTGATTGCAAAAAATGTCCATCCTCAAGTCTAAACACTCTATTTAACTGCTGTCAGTAGTCCTTCTTAAGGCTCTTGAAGTATGAGTCTTTATGTACAAAATAACTGGGAGTTATTTGAAGTGACTGTAAATTACCTAAAGAGTCTGATGTGGAATTTGTGCCTTTTTAATATTTCTATTACCTTTAACTGCGCTGGTTCTGCTGAAGTGGAGTTCAGGCCATTATCATAAACAATACACATAAAATGTTTCCTTTGAAATTGGGCAGCCCTAAGGTTTCAGTTTCAAGCTCTGTAGTCTTTTACATAAAATATTTGCACTCAATGTATTGCCTCTGAGTTGAGTGAATAACAGCAACTTGCCTCTCTTAGCCTCTTCAAAGGAAAAAGAATATAACACTGTTTAATAATTGTGTTTTGTTTTCAGGGTAAATAAATATTTAAAACCTTAGATGGGTCAGCACTAGAAGCAGAGGAGATAGACTGTCCAAGGATCTTTGCTTAATGTAGAGGAGAAAGAGCTCCCCAACCTCTGGCCTTGCCCCTTGGCAAATCCTGTAGTTGCTCTTTAAAGCAAAGTTAGTAAGAGTGAAGTTGCACAAAACACCACTGACAGACCCAGTGGTTTGTTGCCACTGATGGTGGCCCCTCTTCTACCTCCTTCAGTCCCTTCCTTTCCAACTTCAGGCTTCTGTCTGCTGGTCTGCCTCCTGCAGAAGCACCACCACTCCTGTGTGCCAGGTCCTCTGTCATCCTCTCAGACTCTCTAATGTGGTGCCTTCCTCCTCTTTGAGAACTCCCAGTCCCCCAAAAAGGAGGTGGTGGCTCAGTCCCAGCTACCCTGGCAGCATGGGTTGGCAGACTGAAGGCTGTGATGGTGTGAGCAGGACGGGAGGCAGAGGGGAATGGTGCCTTCCCAGGTTTGCTGGCACGTGAGATCTCCTGTGTCCTTCCTTCCAGTGGGAGCTGCTGTTGTTATTGCACAACCAAAACTGTTGGAACATTTCCCTGAGCAAAGGTTTGTCCCAAAAACCCAAGACAGCTCAGATTAAGATGTTCCTCTGCATGCCTGTGTAGTTTGTAAGTTTTAAGGAGTTCCAGTTGCGCTGGTGCTGACGTTGGTACTGCCTCTGCTGTTGCTGTGTTTTGGCTGCCTCCCTTTCCTTGGTTGCAGCTTCCTCCCTTTCAGCAAGGCCAGGTTTAGGCTGGGTGTGCACGTGGGGTGTGTATGAGGCACACGTGGCTCCTTGTGGGGAGTGGTGATTCTCTGGTGGGATGGCTACAAATGTTGGTGTGCCTGTCTCTAAAGCTGTCTCTTGTCATCCTTGGTGATGTTCTTTCTCCTCTCACCCCCCTGCTCCACCCTTTCCCAGCAGGTACAGTTTTACAGTGGTGTTTCCCTAGGAAGGTGTAGGTCGAGCGTGGCTGGTCACATTGTCCTCAGGGGAGCTTGTGGGTTTTCTTGAGATGCAACTTTATGCGTAAAGTAAATTATCAAATGAAATATTGGTTCTAACTTATAGCTGGAGCATTACAGAAAAATGTGTTTGGTGTGCTGGCTGTGCACAGACGTGGGAGTGTGAGCAGAGTATTGCATATCTGACCTTTGTAAATGTGTTTTCCAATTAAAAACACGTTTCTTTGAGGCACTGATAATGAAGTTAATTAGACTTCTGTGCTGTCTATGAAACATAAACGTTTCAGGTTTAAAGTATCCTTGTGAATGTGATAAAATCTGCATATGTGTTCTGGGCTTTGTCTTTAAAATGTCATTGTTATAATAAGTGAATGTAGAGATAGTACCATGCTGATTCTTGCTCTACCCTCCAGTTATCTTTTTCTTGGCAACTGACTGATTTGAGTCACACGTCAGTCTTAACGTGTAAGGCTGCTTCATTTAATAAAATAAAACCCCCCAAGCTGTTAGCAGGGTCTTTCTGCTGCTCTGACAGAATATAAATAACTGCCCTGTTTGTTCTCCTCTGAAAGTCAATGGAAACTGGATTGTTTCCGTTCTGAATCACCATTTGTTCATTCGATTGAGACCTCTGCTTTTAAGACTACAACCAATGTACATGTGTTGTAAGTTGTTTTTTGTTTTTTTTTTTGCTAGCCTCCTGCCATTATCAGTCTGGAGTGCTAACTTCTTACTCTCTAGAAACTAATGTGTTTATAGTAAATTATTCATAGTGTATCTCAGTTCTGCTACTACTACCTTAAATTCTCCACCTAAGGGTAAGAAAATACTCTTTTTTTCTTTTTTCTTTTCACAATTCCAGAACTTTGTGTGCATGAGATGTTTGTTTTTAAGAGGTCAGCCTTGTCTGTGCATGTTTTTCCTTGTCTATAAGTCTGAAGGAATGTAGAGGTGATGGGAACGTGAAAATATTTGAGGATTGATACACTGAGCTGAATTTATTGTCCATAGCACAAATAACCACCAATTTGAGTGCTCCCCCCACTAGAGAGCCTCAGTAAGGTTGTTATCTCTGGAGTTTTGTGAATGAAGTTCCTCCAAGAGCTGTACTCTTGGTCCTGGGCTTACTCGTACACAAAACTGGATGCACCAACAAATAGCAGCCACTTGGCTACAAAGTGGAGAGAAGAAACGGGAGGTGATGAGCCAGCTCCTGAGCCGGGCTCCTTAGGTGGCTGGTGTCTTTTTTGTGCCTGGGGTTGTCATTTGATGTGGTGGCTCATCAGCCAAAAAATAATTAGGGGAAAGCATGCTGAAAAGGATTATTTCTTGGCACTGATTCAAGGCAAAGGACTAGTCAAGGGAGAAACAAGGTGAGAGGATTGGAGGCTGATGAATCTCATGTCCAGAGTACCACAGTGGACCTGGAATGTGGAGGAAGTTATTTGTTGTTAACTAGAAGGTTGTCCTCCTCTCATTTTTATTACAATTCTCTGTTGTCCTGCTGTACTGCAATGAGATTTTCTAGACAGAAGTCAGGGCTTCCTCTATGAAATAAGGGAAGAACCTTTCCCCAACCTGCTATCAGATATCATTTGGGTCAGTTGTGCTCAGGCTTGTTAATTACTTATATGAATTATCTTGTTTACAAATAATATTAGAATAGAAAAAAAAAGTAGGAGAAAAGCTACTGAAAAATAATATGCATTCTTGAAATATGTAACAGCAGCAGCAGTATTTTCATGAACAGATGTTGCTGGGGTTCTGTTTATTGACGTAGCCCTTATCACCCAGCCTAATTGATATTTATACCGGTATATGTTAAATGAAAAGCTCTGTGATCCACAACTGCCAGACCCTCAGCCTTAGGCAGAGGCTGAACAACTTTGCACTTAGTGCATTCCAGAAATATTTCAAATTGGGAATAGCATGAGGAACCATCCTGTGCTGAGAGCAAAGTCAAGATATTTTTGGCTTTACCTGTGTTGACTAAAGCCATGGGTGACAAGGGCATGGCGTGTTTGCAGATTAGTGTAGATGACGGCTGAATAGCTCCTTTCTTCACCAGTTTCTCGATACTGATCCCATTCTCATTTGTTTTTTTGTAATTGCTGATGGCAAAACATGACCTTCTTCTGGTCCTGGGCAGAAGAGCAGTGAATGTGTGTGGAGTTGCACCCCTTTGTGCTGTGCCTGGGGTGGGATCAGTGATTGTGCTGGGTTATTCCTGGGGCTGTGGGGGAAGCTGGGTGCTGCTCACCACTGCCGTGAGTGGAATGTGCCACTGAGCTGACCAGTAGTTCTCTTACAGCAGCAAAGTCCTCCTGTTCTCTTCTGGGTGCTCCCTGGAATTCTCCCTTTGGATATTTTCTGGTCTTGGTGTCATTGCAAGAGCTCCTAGAAAGACTCAGCTGCAGCAAAACATGTATTATGTAGAGAATATGGGGAAAACAGCTGTGGATGCCTGTTTTGGTCTAAATGAGCTCTTTTTTGGATTGCTCTTGTAAGCTTCTGTTAAAATACATTTTTTTTTTAAATCTGCACCTTTAATAATTTCTGTAATTTATAAACCTTTGCCCAACTGGAGGAAACACTAAAGATATAACTTTAACAAAGCACTTTCAGCAGTTTCTGGGGCAGCATCCAACTCACTGATGCTGCTCAGGTGTTTCTGTCACACCTCGCCTCTGGAGAGAACAACACACCCACTGCAGCAGGGGTTGGCTTGTTGGAACCAAACCATTGACCAGTTCCTGAAGAGCAGCTGCAGGTTTTTGGTGCTCTCTTAATAGGATTCAGCCAACAGAGCTGGGTCACCATCCCTTCATTTGTAAACTTCTTGAATCTCTTGCAGATGTTACCATACAATTTCTTCTTGCTTCACATCTGCTTGTGCCACCAGGGTGTGAAGGAAAGGACGTGGGCTGGGCTGCACTTAATAAATTGTTGGCCGCTGGCTTTTATGTCAGAGCAACATCTTGAGTTTCTGTGTTGGCTGCTGACAGAGGCTAGTGTTTGCTCCCTTCAGCTGAGCCTGCCTGGTGTGGATAGTATTGGTGGGACCTCCTGGAAGACTTTCAGGGAGACCTTCAGCTGAAGAATTTTGCCATAGTGTCTAGTAGACATGCATTTCAAGTATGTTTGTAATATCTAGTCTGCCTTTGAGTGCCCAGGCTGCATTACTGTGGAAAAAGTGTTGTTGGTTTTTTTTTTTAAATCTATCTCCTGTACCAGGGATAAGGTCTCTACTTTGCCTGTTCTACTGGACACCTTTTAACAACCATCCACAAGGGTGCCATGGGGCAGCCTCCTTTGAGCTGTGCCTTTTGATTTCTTGGGGAACAAACTGAGTGTGATTACTTGATGTCGGTTCCAACTCTTATTTTGGGGGGTAGGATAATGGTGGTATTCTGGAGTTGGCCCTGGATTTTTTGAATCCCTGGCTGTGAGACAGAGGAAAGAGCAAGCTGTGATGAGTGGAAAGGGGTGATGTGGAGTTCCTTAGAAGTGAGAGACTATGAGCTGACAGGAAGATGTTTGGCATGGGAGGGATCCCTGATTGCAAAATGTGCTTTTACACCTTTGTTAACCAGAGCCAAGACTAAAGAGCTGCTCAGACATGCTCGGAGATGTTGTTCTCTTGCTGGCTTAAATCAAGTTAGGGATAGAAGCTGTGCAAGCAAACATCCCTTTGATCAAGGGAGGCTCCTGCAAGGACCTGTGTGGTGTCAATGTTTCTCCAGCCAGTGCGACATTTTGTCGTCTAGGTGTGCAGACCCATGTGTTGAACATTTTATACATTGTATGCTGGTGGTCAGCTCATAGACAGGGTTTGCTAAGCTCTCCATCTCACCTCTACAGAAGCAACAACACTTCGTATCTGTAAAATAATAATTAGGAAAAAGCAGCTGAGAGTCAACAGTGCCTCTTTCCTTCTTGTGGTGAAAAAAGCTTCTTTTAAAAAATCTATTACATATTTTCTTCCAAAAAGGTTCTAGAGAAAGCGGTATAAGTACAGAAATGTGTAGTTGTTGGGGGTTTTTTTTCAGTTATTTTAAATCTAAAGGTACTTTATTACTGTTAGGCATTACAAATTAATGAATTAACAACTTTTGAGAGAGCAACCTTGTTGGCCTGGGGTGCTGACAGATCTTCTCTGGTGAACTGTGCTGGAATGGCTTGTAACATCACTGTGCCAGAAGTGTCTGCCCTTCCTCCCTGATGAGTAGGGAGATTCCTGATGTCTTGCCTGCTTTTCATCCCCATCCCGGCTATCAGTTCAAACAATCAGTGAAGATGAGGAGGCTGTTCCATGATGGCTGAGGAATGGGTATTCTCCCCCAGGTGCCCTCTCCTGAGGTGTGGTTACCATGGCATAATAGCAGTTGGCAGCATCTGTCTCTATGTTTATAAGCGTTGCAGATTTTATCACTGCAATTTTCTGGGTGATTCCCTGAAAGTAATCCTTTCACAAAATATGGACCTCGTATCCCAGGCAGCTGTGGTGGTGGAAGACAGGTCCAAATATAAGGAGATAATAATGTAATGTAGAGAGTAGTTTACATTTAAATGAAGAAGGGTTGGCTGTAGTTTGTGATCTCTCTTTTGCTGCTCACAGCACTGTTCACGAGGTGAGAGGAGTCCAAGCAGTGTGTGGGTCCCTGACTAACTTTGCTAAGGGCTTGAAGGCTGTGAAGGCAGTCACCTGGATTATATTGCAGGTGAGACTGGAGGAATGGAAGATGCTTGGGCAATTGGGTGCTGCAGTTGAACTGGAGAGTGGGCTCAGATTGTCAAAGATGTTAGTAAGACAGATATAAAACAACTGAGTTGGCAGAGCAGAGAGACGTTTGCTCTTTCAAGCATTCCTTGATGTGATTTTGGCCAATATGAGTGAACTGTGCAGTGAATTGTGTTGGAGGTGATGCACCACCACACTGAGTTACTGTGTTATACCCCTTGCTTCCCACCCTCTTGCCATGACTCTTGCAGCAGATTATGTGTAGTGGAATAACCTCAGCAGGCTCTGTGTGTGCCTGCAGGTCAGCATCGCTGCAAAAGCTTGGAAGAGGCAGTGAGCCTCCAGGAGAGCCTGCCAAGCTCTAGAGGCAAACAGCATCCCTGTGCTACCCTTGTCCTGAGCTGGTGGCACCATACACTGCAGGGAATGAGCCTGTTTTCTGGAGAGGCGTGTTGGTTGTGTGGGCTCAGATCTCCCTGGGGCAGAACAGGGGTTTGGATACAGGTATTTCATAATCAGAGCAGGGTGTTGCTACTTGTCTTGCGCAGCAGCCGGGCTCCTCCAGCTCACGAATGGTGACTGAGTCAGCCCCATCCAACTGGGTTTCGGTAAAAATGGCTGTCATGGAACAAGCCCGTGATTTAACTGGAATGAGCAAACCAGCAGTTTTTGTACATAGCTCCGGGATAAATTAACGTCTCGGATTTTGTTGTGGGTTTTGTTTTCTTGGTCTGTCTGATTATTTTAATCCATCCTGTCAAGTCATGTGAAACAATCTATAGATCCTTGTGGGTTAATTACTGCAATAAAATGCAGCTGTCAAGCCAAAACTAGTTGGACTCTGTTCTAGCTCCTGCTTTGTGTGGCAAGGCACTTCACATAGCCATAAAAACTGCTGTTCTGCCAAGTTCTTTGCTTGTGTAGATGTATACATGCTCCATGTGTGTGCTACTGCCCTGACTATTCACCAGCTGTCTTCTACATTGCACTCCCTCTTGTACAGGAAAAATGTCCTTTTGACAGATATGCATGTTGAAATTGCTATGAGATTGTCAGATGCAAACACAGTAAATAAATATAGGCTCAGCTCTCTGGAGTGATTGAACTTGCATTTTACACTCTGCAGTTTGCTTCTAACCACAATGGGAGATCTCTGAACACTAACAGAAAAGTTTGGAAATATCATACTCTTAAGAAAAAGCTGTGTTTGTGCAAAGAGTAATAATAATAGAGTATAGTAATAGTAATAGAGGGATGCTGTGATGAGACAACTCTCATGAAGGCACATTCTGAAGTGAAGATGAGCAGTAGAAAAATCCAGTTGTGGAAGAGAGGGTGTAGATTGAGATTAGGGCAGTTGATGAAATATCCAAGGGAGGCTACAAAACTGTAATTGCTTAGAGGGAAAAAGAATAGGGTGATATCACCTGTCTGCATCAGCTATGAACCAGCTCAGGACTGGAGGCTTTGCCTCTAACATCTTCTAGCTGAATGATTTCATTGTTGTATAGAGAGAGACGAGATCCAGCTTGGCCATGCTTCCTCATGGTGGTTTGGATATCCTGTGTGTCATCCCTATGCAGCAGCAATAAGGCGTGGAAATTGCTTCTTTTCAGGAAATGTGTCCAGTTACTGGTAATCCTAATAAAGAGGCATGCAGTGGGAGTCACAGACAAAGACAGATTAGTGTGAGTCATGAGGAGACTCACTTGTGTTTATAAAAACTCTCCAATAAAGGTCCTCTTTAGTATTCTCTCTGTCATGCTGCTCATGTGTGGCTGTAGTTTGGGGAGTTTTAGCCATTTGTTCATTTATTTTTAATGCCTTCGGGATCACTGCATCTACTTTCCACATGATTCTTTTATTCTACTTTTCCTATTAGATTTGATAGTCTAATGCAGCTTAGTACATCCGTAGCAGCTGGCTGCTGTTGGCATTACAGCACCACACTCTTACTTCTTGGCCAAAATTATTGTCTGTGGGTTTTCATCAGTGCAGGCTGTTTGTTTGTGCACTGAAGGTGTATGTTCTCATGTGGGCTTCTAGCAGGCAACTTTGCTGGCATAATTTGGTGTAGATCTGCATCTTTCTTTCATACTGCTGTGATGATATATTGATCACTGAAAACATTTCTGTGATTTTGGGCCGGTCCTACTTAGGAAAGCTGAGGAATGGGATAAATCTATGCTGGAAAAATGATAATGAGCTGACAAATATTTGATATTCTTGCAGAGAGATCAAATGAAGAATGATTATATGGTCATGAATTCAGCAAGAGGAAGGGGAAGGAATGAAGAAAAATCCAGGCAGCAGAATTTGGGTTTTTTGAGGGCTGGGGAAGAGGATACTTTGTTTTGACCCTTGTAGGAATGCTTTGCTTATTTCAAAATGTTGAAAATTTCTGTTACTTGGTTTCAGCTCAGGGTGTGTATTTGTTTCGATTTAAAACTAGTCATGTGCTTAACGTGACTAGTTTGAAATCAAATTTAATCCTCATGACTTAAAATTAGAGCCAGCATGTGGTGGAGGGGTGCTGGCTGTTGGTGGTCCTGGTCTCTGTCCCGCCAGGCTGGCTATGCTGTCCCGGGGATGGGGAAAGGAGCAGTGATAACTGTTTGACCAGAGAGTTAGAAACAGACTTTTCAGGAACACTTATAAATTTACGACTACGACAATTACCATGTACAAGAAAGAAATGTCTTTTGTCCGTAGTTATTAATTATTTGGTTTATGCTATTAACACTTCATATCTGGATGACTTAAACATCAGAAAAATGATGACCAACATTGTCAAAGGTTCTTTGTGCACTAAGTGTTGTAAATGAAAACAAGAGAACCCAAAAAGAATCCAGAGGTATGGCAAATAGAACTCTGGGCTAGGTTGGAAATAGTTGTTTCACTTTCTCTTCTGGAGACTGCTTCCTCCTGAAGAATGAGGAAGAGCAGCACTGACTGCTTGCTTGGCTTTACTCTCTTCCCCACCCCATGGACATTGCCCCTGCAATTGTCCCCTGTGTGCTTGGAAGGTCATTGTACAGGCAGTTCAAAGACTACACCATCATCTTTTTTACTTCCTCAGGAAAATCCATATTGAAAACCTCAGCAAAAGCATTTCTAAGGCAGAAACACGGACGTAAGGTGTGTGAGCCATTGGAAGAGGCAAGAGAATTCATTCTAGGCTCTCGGGTCAGAGAACTGTTCTGTCACTTAAAAGCTGTAGGAAAGTTACTCAGTGACCAGGTAGTCACTAATGGGATTCGAGGGTTGGCAAACTTGTGGTTTAAGGTATGTGCTGCAATTTGGCAAGCCTCGTGGTGTTTGAGATTTTCATTTTAAACCTTAGATCCTGGAGGCAAATAGGTGAGGCGGTTTCAAGGACTTGCTGAGTCTTTTGATTCCTGGATTGTGTGGAAAAGCTAGAAAGGCTGCAAAAAGGCTCAAGACCAACAAAATTTCGATAACCATATGATGGGGTATGTCTTTGAGTACTCTATTCTGCCCTAACTCCCCCTAGCAGTGGGATTTTTTGATGCCTGGCATTGGCAAGCCTGGAGCTGCAATGATTCCAGTGGCAGGGACTGACCACGCTGACTGCTCCGTTCCCAGGGCTTTTGCAAAGCATTGCAGTGAAAGTCAGGCCCTGCAAAACCATGAGATTCCTGTGAAAATTAGGAGGTTTTTAAACCTCTCTTCAATAAAACAGATGGTTTTTGTGTGAAATTCAGTCACTAATGCAATAAGCTGCTTTCAGCAGCTGCCATGACTGAAGTTTTGAGCTGGGTGGGTATGTTTGTTGAGGGTCTCTGGTGTGCTCGTGTGCCATTAGAAGGCTCTGCTGATTAAGGTTCCCGTGGTGTGTTCAGCCCTGCTCCCCACAGCCCCACCAGGTGAGCCCCCTGCATGTCTGGGCTCTGACCAGCATGCTCATCACCCCTGCAGCAGCAGCAGCTGATGTGGACCAGACTGCTGCTCAAAGGATGCTGAGCAGTTGGACAGACCCTGCGGCATCTTGCAGATGTGTGTGAGCCAGCTGTTCTCCTACAGCTTCCTGACATGCTGCCTGGTAATTGGAATGGCTTCAGGGGTTCCCTCAGGGTGCTGCTCTGCTGGGTTCCCCAGTAAGTCATTTTTCATTGAGGTTAATGAGCAGGAGGATTCCCAACCTGGTATATGGGCAGAACTTTGTCATGCAGCCCTGTGTGCTGTCTTACTCAAGGCAGAGATGTTTTTGAGCTGAACTTGGAGTACCTTTATTTCCAGATCTCTTACTGTTTTTTATATACATGATTTTTTTCTCATATACACTAAAAGCACAAGTGCTGTAGACACTGTGATTCTGTCTTCCATACACTGAAATAAGGAACGGAGAACAGAGAAAACAAGCAGCAGAAAACTTACTGTCTGGCCTGTCCTCAGATTTTCACCTGGGGCTGGGGTATGATTTGACTTCACGGCAAACCTGACTTATTTCAGCTAGGGCTGGCCTCAATATTTGCTAAGCAACCAACTGAAGTTAATAGTAGTCATCTTGAATGTCCAGTCAGTACTCTCTCGTGTTTTATATTGTGTGTGTATTTTTAGAAGACAGTCAGGTTTGAGTCAGAGTATTTTTTTTATAAACTGCTAGCCATAAAATAAAAGATTATTCAACAAGCAGTTTATTTAGTAGCTCCAGTATTTCCTGTGAGAGCTGCTCCTGCATCTGGCGGTACTTGAGGATAGGTTGCAATCTGTGAAGTATTTCCCAAAAGCTGTGAATCAATGATGGTTGTGTCAGAGATGGAGAGGAGGTGTCCAAGCACACACAGTCTGTTTCAGGCCACAGATGCCTTCTGTGCTGGTGAGGGGCACTGCACAGACATCCTGTACCTTCAGGGAATGAGTTGTGGTGGGTGGGAGAGGGTCATGACTGCACCTAAAAATATCTGTTGGTATGTGCTTTTGGTATTGCTGGAATACCTCATCTGGCCTGCAGTAATTGTTGAGGTATACCCAGAAATTCATCTGTTACCATTGCTTGTGATTAAAATTGAAGCTCATTTTTTTGTTTGGCTGCTGAATAAACTTCCTGAATTGAGTCATGACTTGATGGGTGCCTGCAGAAATGAAGCAGGCTGTGTGATAACAAACTGAAAGCAAAAATCACGAGAATAAAAATTTGAAAGGAATAGCTGAGCTACTTTTTAAATATGAAATAAATTACACTGGTGAGGGTAAATTGGAGCGGAACTGATTCTGCACAAATTCCCTGTATACCTCTCCTGGGCACATGCAGCAGGCATATTTTTATGTTGTCTGTGCTGGAAGAGAGGAGGCATTTCTATTGGTACAACACCAGAGGCTCCTAAGAAGTGGATTCTAACATTCCTTCAGACACTGTGGCATCTGTGGGGCTGTGTGGAGAGCCTGGTGTTATTCCTACATGCTAATAACATAACACCTGTATTCTATATATCTCTTCTTTCTTAGCTTCCTTTACAATCTCTCTTCATAAAGCGGACAACACCACAGTTACGATAAAACTGAGACCCGGTCTTTCACCAAGCTGCCGAATTCGCATTAAATATTCCATCTTGTCTGAACTCAAGATAAAGCCTGGGGAGAATGTGACTTTTGCTTTCACCTGTAATACTCCAGAGAAGTATTTCATCACAGAAATTCAGAAAAATATTGGTAAGATACAGGTTTTAAATTTTTCCCCAGTGTAATTTTCCTCTGGTAAAACGACATGCTTTTTTTCCTGCTGCTGTATTAGGATTATCTGCCATAATCTTAGGTAAGAAGAAATCTTTGAGCACTCATAAATAACCTTGAATGACTGCTACTACAGTGCAAGCTGAGGAAGTCTGTATTGCAGCTGGCAGAATTAATGTTGACTTGGCTGTATGGGAAAGAGCTAGAAGGCAGTTTGCTGTATCAATTCCTTGCTGCCTTTTCTTGTCCCACAATTTATAAACCCATCAAAGAATCTTCTTGTTCCTGTCAAAAGCCTCTGAACACTTACGATAATATATTATGTATTTGATGAACAGCTTGGTTGTGTCTATAAGGACAACAGAAACATTGAAGACCTGCACATGTTTCTTTATCATTAATGAATGTTATTGAAGTCAAGAAACTGTAAATTCAGAAGTGTAACTAAAGCTTCTTCTGCTTTGAATGTTATCCCTGGTGTATGTACTCTTTAATGGCATGAACATATGCTACTTCTCAACTAGATCCCAAACTTCATTGGATATTCAGTCTTTAGTAACATCTTCATTATTTTTGGGGTAATGTTCAAGGATAATTCTCTTTCTGTTTTGGAATTTTATTCATACGATTCATGCAGATAGTAACGCTCACTGTATCTCATACATTTGCAAGATACACTTGGTGTTTCTTCTTTAAGGGGAAGCCAAGACATGGATTAAAGTATACTTATTTTGAGTGTCAATCAATTGTTGGATTTTTCAGATAAAAGTTTTCTGGGCTCCCCCCCAGAATCCTACAGTGGCAGTTGTTGTTCATCTGGGCACCAAGGGAAGAAAAACTTAGTTCATGGCAAGCAGTAAAAAATTTAAAGATGAATGATTTGCCAGGAACTCTCTGGATGACATGGGATAAAATGGATTTTCTAGATCTGTGATTGCTAGCTCTCTTGACACTGCATTTCTCCCTTTTGCCCTGTCAGACTCTGCCCTATTCACTAAGTACCTTCTAAATTCTTCAGCAAACAAGGCGGAATACTAGGGACAATGAATCCCTCCTATTAGTCAGCCTGACTAAAGCAGGTTTATCCTGTCTATTCTGTAGGCTGGGAGTCCTGTTTGGAGACAAGCCGTGACCATGTTAGAGGAGTGTCTTTTAGTGCATGAAGAGGGAAAGATGAGTGTGGCCTAAAAAATGTGATAACAGCAAGGAAGGGGAAGTATCAAACTCCCCATTTAATGGAATGCTTTCAGAGTGTATCACAGCTCTTCTCTCTCTGCATTTAGACTGTGTGTCAGGCCCATGTCCCTTTGGAGATGTTCATCTTTACCCACCGGGGCTACCTCGCCTTAACAGGACTTACATCTGGGACGTGAAGGCAAGTACAAAAGCTGGACTTGAACTAAGATTTTCTACCTCATGGCTAAGACAGATTGAACCAGGAGAGACGTGCCCAGACTCCATTAGCTACAACATCAACAGCTGTATTGATAAGGCCACGGTCAACATTGGCACCTTCTGCAGGAACGGCTCCGTGTCTCGTGTCAAGTTGCTGGGAGGAGTTGTCATGTCCCTGCACCTCCCTTGGCACTCGCCTCTCAACACCTCAGGCTTCAACATAGCCAACAGGGCTTCCATAAAACGTGAGTACAGAGTAGTGCAACTGCCTCCTGCAGATTGCAGCAGACTCTCTTTCAACCTTTCTTCACTGCTAACCTTCCACTTTTAGTGCTGCTATGCCTAACTCCCTTCCACTTCATCTTTTCTGGAAACTACTGTTGTGTGATTTTTAGTTTGGTTAGATGGTGCTCTTCTGGAGTCAAAGAATCCTAGTTTGGTCAGTTGTTCATTATGGAAACTGTTCTGTTGCTGGTTTTGGTGTACATTAGTAATTTCAAATCTCTTTCAGCTTCCTAAAACTTCAGCATACCTCCTTTCTTGTTTTCATGAATTCAGCTATGTGAGACTAGGTAGTATAATTAGTATGAGCCAGAGAGTTTTTTGCCAGTTGCAGTCTGTACTTGGGCTTGTTTATTTTTGGAAAAGTTTCTTTAACTTCTGGGGCCTCAAACCAATGCCTCTCTTCAGGAGAGGAATGTGGGAAAAGGTGAAGCAATGCCTGGAAGGCACAGGAGGCTGGATAAATACATTTATCTGTTTCAACCTGCACAGTAACATAAACTGTTGCGTAATAATCTTCCTAAAATACCTGGAATATTATACAGCAATCAGTGGGTTACTTTGTGGTCTCATGACAAATCTTGCCCTGTACTTGAATTCTAGTGTTGTTGCTATCGGTTATAAAAGAAGGCTGGTCCAGGTTCGAGCTTCCAGAACATGAGTGTTTTGTAATTCCTGGCACTCCTCACAGTTGCACATCATTACTGGAGTCCTAGGACCATAATCTCTATGGTCACTGGGACCATAATCTCTGTGTACCCAACTTCACACTGCCAAGAGTCATCCAAGGATAGAGTGTCTTTACACAGCCTGCACAGTTCACATTTGTGCTTCATTATGCCTGTTTGAGGCTCTTTGCTGGTGTGCTTTTGTTAAATTTAGGAGGCTTTTGTAAAGAGAGCTACATGCTGCTATAAAAGCTTGCATCTTTTGTTTCCCAAAACACAGTGAAGCAGAAGCAATTATCAGGTTGTATGTTTGCTCTTGCAAAGCCAAATGTAGAAGCAGGAATTAGGATCTTGCCTTTGCCAATAATAAAGACTTGTCTGTCCATGTGCTTGAAAGGTTAACCTGCTAAACTGAAAATGCAGTATTAATACATTCCTTATCTTTTCTGTAATTGAAGACATGAGAATCAACTCAAGTATATGTTTTAGTAATATGAGCGTTCTGTAGTAACCTAACCTGTAGCTGGAGTGGGTGATCTCACTGTCAAAACAAAAAGATACTGCTTCTGGGGTGCTAGATAAGCCTGTGTGTCTTCAGTAACTGGAACTTGTATTGTATGTTGTGATTCCCTCCCTGTTTTAGGGTTATGCATCATTGAATCCGTTTTGAAGAGGGAGTCTTCAGTTACCCTAATGTCCCCTAACTACCCCCTGGGCTTTCCAGAAGATGAGCTGATGACATGGCAGTTTGTGATTCCTCCCAGCATGAGAGCAAGCGTGTTCTTCCACAACTACAGCCTCTCCAACTGCGAAAGGAAGGAGGAGAGGGTGGAGTACTACATCCCCGGCTCCCCCAGCAACCCGGAGGTGTTCAAGCTGAGCGACAGCCAGCCTGCCAATATTGCTGGCAGTTTCAACATGTCCCTGCAGGGCTGTGATCAGGATGCCCAGAACCCGGGCGTGCTTCGCCTGCTCTTCCAAGTCGTCGTTCAGCACCCGCAGGTTGACGAGAGTAAGTAGCTGCCTGCCCCTTCTGTTGCTTTTCCTTACAGATGTCTGGACTGAGCACCACAAGGGAGAGAAGTACTCTTTTTTGTTATTTTCTTGAACTTTGGTCCCTCTGTGAGTTGAAGGAGGTTGCCAAGCAACGCTGAGGCCTGTTTTATTGCCCAGGGTACCACTGGCCACCAGTATAGCAAGGCGAGCAGTTATGCTGAAATTTGCAATTTGCAATGGAGTATTTAGTGCTGCTGTATTTTTTACACCATAACTTATAAATGGAGACTCCTTTCCCTTTCTAGCAACTGAATCATGTAATTGAAAAATGCCTTTAACAGTTTTGCTTTCAGACATGAGACAACATTTTAAAGATCATTCTTAAAGCATGAACCCAGTTTTTTGTTCCCTATATGAGCAGTTGCACTTAACAAGGTGGAACACACTGTCTTGGTGGGTAGCAAGATCTGAGGCATTAACTAGTGGAATGAGAGATGTGAAATAGTCTATGTATTGCTATTGACATCAATATGCACCTTCCCTTCCTTTCTTCCTTTGAGTTTTTATTTTGCTTCCTAGAGGAGATTAAACGTCAACAAGTGTGAAGAAGTCACATTAAACACAAAAGTTGTCAATAAGATGTTCCACTAATAAAATCCCCTGCATATTTGGATGTTCTTTACATTTCTTTCTCTGTACTGAGAATTTTTTTTTGTCTTCTAGCCCCAAATTCAGATTGGTTTAGCACAATGACTTGTAATACCACAGCATTTCTCTAAAAAAAGAAATAAAAGGTCTGTCTAGGTAAGGAGCCATGGACTTAGTGATTTAGCCTCTGACTTCACAGCTCTGACCTCAGTTCAAGGTGAAGGTTAATAATCAAGGTGCACTCACTGCAGAAGAGCAGGTGGAGGAAAGTCCACACTTGACTGCCACTCTGTCAGGAGCTACTTAGAGGCTTTCTAAGTAATTTTAGAGAGAATAAGGTTTGAATGGCTTGTGCCCAGAAGTCACATATCCAGAAAGGATCTGTAGCATCTCACGGTTACAATCCTTTGTTCTTTGTCTGTCTAGCCTGGCTCTGTTTATGAGCAGCAAATCCTCACAGGATTGTTGTTAACAAAATCGCGTTTGCTAACATTTATTGTGTGTTGCATCTTGGAAGCTAGGCAGAATGAAAACATTATATTCAGTTAATCAGCTTTATCTCCCTTCTTCTTTGGAAAGCAAAAAGAATTTTAATGTATTTATGGCCAGTAGACAAGATGATAATCGCGTAAAAATTTAAAACAGGTTGTCGTTCCGTGAATGAAATGCAAGTAATAAACCACTTGGTTTTAAGAGACAACAGTGGTTTCTCCAGGGATTTTATAGGATTTCATGATTGATTTTGTAGTTATATAAGTTCCATCAAAGATTCAAATTCAGCCCTCAGGTTGCCATCTGCAACATTGCTCTTATTAAAAATGCATTGGTATCTGCATATTCTCAAAGCTTCCCAAACATTTGGGTATTCCACAGCAGTCTGTGGTGCTTGTCATTAAATAAGAAGAAAATACAGCTCTTTCCAGTCACAATAACTTCTTGATCTAACTCTTCCTGTGTTCAGCTGCTGCAGGAAAAAACATTCTGAAAAATGATAACCTTGCAGTAGGAGTCCTAGGTTACATGCTTGGTTGTGCCAATGACTTGGATAATTCCATTTGACCACTTGCCTTTTTGCCCACTTGATTTCCCACACAGGAGAAAGCTATTTTATTCACCTTTTGTGTATGACTTTCAGATCTGTAGCTAAAGCTAAAACCAGAAAATGAAGAGTAGTAATAGAGTATGTGTGTATATATAGGTACACTGTATTTCCCCATCCTTGGTAGAATCGTTGAACGGTTTGGGTTGGAAAGATCATCCAGTTCCAAACTGCCCTGCCGTGGGCAGGGATACTTCCACTAGGCCAGCTTGCTTTCTTCAACATCAGAGAGAAGTGCCTTATTAACAGCACCAGGATCATGTGTGGATCCAAAATCTATCTTTCCACATGACAGTCAATCTTTATGAGCTACACTTGCATTTTTTTCTCTTTCTTTCTGTTTTCTCCTTCCAGATGTTCCAAGTACTTGCTGTAATAGCTGCTCATATAATGGGGTGAGAAGAGGTGAAGGAAGTTCTGCTTCACACTGTGCTTCTTGCCTGTAATTTCTCTGCGGTGTTCTTTGTTGCAGATGTCACCCATTTGGTCGACCTGAGCAAGGAGAAGAACATGACGGTGACAATACACTTGGAAGGGTGGCCCAGCCGCACGCCCCTCATGTCTGAGCCCATATGCCTGATCTGCAAGGATCCTCGCACCTGCGACCGTGTCTTGACTTTAACCTCTGGTGCTGTCTACAGGATCTCCTTTCTGTGCAAGGACTTGTCCCGGCTGAGGATCACGGCTGAAAAAGGCATAGGTACGACAAAAGTGGCTTAATGCTTTTCCTTAGGGAATGCTTTTCTCCAGGGGTCAGCCAAACCTGCTCCCTTGCTTTGACTTTAGATGGATTTAGGTTGGAAACCAGGTGCTGGCCAGCTGGGAGATGGGTGCAATGAATCTGGAGGTGACCTTGTTCAGTACGTCATTCTACCTTTAAGAATAGAAACTGCGTAGCTATTCCTAGAAGGGAAGAGATAGAAGTCACCTAAGTCACTGCAAATTATGGAAGCAGAGCAAGAGAGCCATAAATCTGCCCATGAAAATGCAGGGCCAAGGTTGCCATCAGGATTGCATCTTGTTCTGCATGCATGTCTCCCCCTGATGTAGGATTTCCCCAAATGCTTTCAACTACAGGTAGAAAAGAGATTTAAAATATCCTTACCTTGGCTAGTCTGCAGCAGTGTCCCAGTCAGTGGGTATATCTTGAGTGAGGGCCTTTGAATATGTTTCTGTTTGTTTCTTTGGTGTCCTGCACCTGTTAAGGAAAGCTCTTTAAATATAAACAATATATGTTTGGATAACAATTACTAAGAGAGCATATTTTCTTAGATAGATGCTTATCTGGGTCTGTAATGCAAACCTGAAGGTACTCTGCGTGTGCCCAGGTATTTCCTCTACAAGAAATACCCAACCCTTGGGATTTTGTTTTTGTTTTTACAGGCTGTATGGATATTCGTTGGTGTCAGGGAAAGATCTATTCCCTTTCAGTGCCCAAGGCTATTACCCGATTGCCAATTCGACTGCATAAGTTTATTTGGAAGCTCTTGACTACTGATCTGATCAACGTAGAAATTACATCTCCGTCCTTGAAACTTCAGCAACAAGTCCCAGAGCAAAGGTGCAACAGGAGCTACATTTACAGCATTGTTAGTGCCACCCCGGAGACAGAGCTGAATGTTGGTGTATTCTGTCCTGGTGGATCTATTGAAAAGATTCAGATGAGGAATAATATCACCATATCCTTAAAAACATTTGGTAAAGGATTCATCAGTGAGTCTATCCCTCAGGACCTGAAAATGTCTTTTGTGCCACATATTAAAGGTAAGGTAGTGGGTTTTATGCTACTTTGTTCTACAGTGGTAGATCTCTCAATAGGCCTATTAAAGCACATATATAAACAGAAATTAAGAGTTCAGTCCTTTAGCAATGGCTCTAGGACTAGACTCTAGAATCAGTCTTTATGTGAAGCAGTGATGCGATTTATTTTGGGAAGAGAGAAGTAGCTTTGTATTCCAGGTAGTTGATTGTGGCAAATTCCGCCGGTGTGTCTGTGCTAATTGTGATAACACTGATGTGGGAAAGGACGATAATTATCAAAACCCAGTTTTCTTTTCTTCTTTCCCTTTGCTACAGATGAGTGCATATTCACTGTGAGTCCAGATCCAAAAGCTAAAGTTTACCTGCAGACTCCCAACTGGCTTTACGGTCTACCTCCTTATGTTTCCGTATCCTGGTTCCTAGTTGTGCCCAGCGGGCAAACTGCCCGCCTGGGGTTCTCCCAGGACCGCATGGGCATTGCCTGTGAGACGGGCCGTGCCTACGTCAACATCAAGGAGGAGACTCAGGGGGCAGAGGAGATCGTGCGCCGCGAGGACGAGCTCCTGCCCCAGCCCCGAAATATGCACCACAACTTCTGGGTGAACGTCTCCAACTGTAAACCTGTGGATAAGACACAGCTGACCTTGCAGTTCTGGGTGACTTTTGCTGACAAGCAGATAGGTGAGCCCTGTAAGGTTGTGGGGGTTTGTTTTCTGCTTGTTTCCTTGCTTTCCCTTGGGGTAACAGTGATGGGTGGTGAGAAGTTGGATGTGGGTGGTTTGTGAGATTCCTGCCTTTGAAAATCTCTGTCCCTCAAAAACTTGCAAGAGTTTCAGCTGGGTACTTCTTGGAGCTGGGGAGGAAGGAGGGGTTTTAATGTGGTATGGTTTTTTGGAGAGGCAGGAGGTGTGTTTCTGGGTTTTCTTTCATTGACACAAGAAATGGCAAGGATTGAGTTAGTGAGACTAGATTGCATTAAAAAAAAAATTAATTTAGCTTTTTTAATTGGTGATAACAGACAGAATGTATAATAAGATCAAGTGATGTTTTTCCCTTCCAGGGTCAGAGACCTAGTGAACAACCTGGGATTTGATTATGCAAACTTATTCATATAAGTAGTCCTCACTTCATGTTAGCAGTTCAATTAGTCTCAGTGTTCACATGAGCAAGAAATTCTCCCTAGGACAGGTCTGACCATTTAATGGAGATTGGGCCCTGACTGCTAGCAGCAAATTCTGTGTTCTTGTTCCTTTCATCTTCCTGAAACATAAACAGTTTTTTTTAAAAAAGATGAGGGGGCATTTTTAGGGTAGGCTTTGCTTATGTAAATTTTCTTCACATTTGCAATTTCTAATTTTTGGATCTTTTTTTCCTTCTTTTTAAAAAATATATACTTCTTTTAAAACATGCAGCATTTTTCTTTGCTCATGCATGGTCTTTCCCAATCAATTTTATGACTCCTAGAAAACCCCAGGTCATCACAACGTGTGTATTTCAGAGGAGGGCATGGTTTTGAGGGGAAGCTGTGGAAATGTCACTATTTCTTCTTTCTCTGTTTCTTTCTGTGCTTTCATCTTTTCCTTGCCTATTCAGCCAGAGACGTGTGAGGTGCTGTGGGTAAGTTTAGCAGTGCATGAGCTGTATCAAAAACTCTTGGAGGTAGGTGGGTGGGTGGGTTGGCTGGGTTTCCACTGCCAGTAGCAGGAGTTTGTTGTTGCTTGGCCTCCAATCTCTTGGAAATGGCCTGTGGCAAGAATGGCTTAGGAACTCCTGCTCTGCTGGCAGCTGCTATGCTTAAAAGCTCTTGAAGGGCTTCAAACCTAGACAGATTTTAGGAGAAAGCTGGGTGTTCCTTCTTTTGCTCAGTGTCCTTATCTGTCGTTATCTGTTTGCAGACCTTGGAATCATACTTGCTGTGGTGGCCGGGGCTGGCGTTCTCACAGCGATTGGACTGACTGTGTTCTGTGTTAAGAAGAAGTAAGTTCATAGTTCAGCATGTGTAACTTAGCAGTTCAAGAAGGCATTTGGGGAGAGCTGCTGGGCCCTCTGTTTCATGTGCTGATATCCTTGGAACCAAGGTCTAAAGCATGAGGAAGGCATGGTGGAAGTAGCATGACCCTGGGAATGCTTCTTTACTCTAGATTGACTAACTTCAAGAGCAGAGCAGCACTCCTGGAGTCACATTACTTCAGCCTGCAGAGCAGTGCTTACCTTGGTGTTAAGTGCAGGCTCTTGGATGTACTGTAAGTCAGGTGTTGGTTGGACTTCCTCAGCAGTCCATGCAACATGAAATCCCAATGAATGTGGCTGTTGCATGCATGACTCCACTCAAGTCTTTGTTCAAACAAGCTGTGAACTGACGCAGATAGACTCAGAGCTTTCATTCATCCACACAGCCTCCAGCAACTGCTGGAGTTTGCACATCAAGTGGGAGCAATCTTCTGTGAGATGAGCCCTTGGCAGGAGAGGTGAGCTGTGCAAAGCTTACATGCATGGCATTACTCATATGAGCAGAGTCTGAAGGCATTGATAACCTGGGCTTTTTCATACATGTTTGCTCAGTGCTGTCAAGGTGGTTGGGTCCTGAAGCTGTAGAGCTCGAATGAATTCATGCAATATGGTGACTAGTGCAGTTAGGAGCACATTTTCCTGCCACACAGGAAAGACTTTACAAATACAGCCTTAAAAGTCTTCAGTTCAGCCTTCGTTCTTTCCAATTTAGGGACAGTCACTCAGGAAAGCATAATTAAGAATAATTCATATGACTTTTATTTTGACCCACTACCTTGTCTTCAGTAACACAGGCTTATTTTTGTGGGGATCTAATGGTCTCTGGGTCTTATTAATGTCAGTGGATGTTGTGGGACTTGGTACAGTGCACAGCCAGGACCCCAGTGCTTGGGAGACCATTGGAGTTAATCTTGCAAACTTCAGGGTCAGCAGAGCAGTGTAACCAAAGAATATGAAGTTGTTTTCTGCTCTGTTAAAAAAGAATGTCTAGTCTCAAGAGTTATTTTTCCCAAAACTGCAGGTAAAGCCTTTAATCCAGGTAGGCTGCCTGACACTGTGGTTGGGATGAGTGAACAGAAGCTGTTGTTAATGAGTTCCAGCACACCAGGCATGTTGTTCTTGACCTGTTAATAATTTCACCTCTGTAACAGGAAGAAGAAAACCCAGAATCCGATGGTGGGAGTGTACAATGCTAACGTGAATACCCAAATGCCTGGAAAAAAAGGCCTATTTGGAAAAGGGAGGCAAAACAATGAATCTCATGTCTATGCAGTTATTGATGAGGCCGTGGTCTATGGACACTTGCTGAAGGAGTCCAATGGCTCAGTCGCTCCAGAAGTCGACGTGTACCGGCCTTTTGATGGACCCGTTGGTAGCTTGCCACCTTCTCCACCTCCTTTCTCCTTCAGAAAAGACATTAAACGCTCTTCCAACAGCCAGGAGGAGCCTCTGCCCCTGATGGACACAGACCAAGACACTTACACATTTGCTCATCAGAAATCAGGGCAGTCAGAGGACAGTGGAGATGCAAATACAAAGGATAAGGGAGATACAAGCATGCCCTTGCTGGAAAATAAGGAACAGGATGGTTTAGTGGAGTAATTTTTTGCCAGGTATAGCAGTTTCCTGTGGAAACACAGGTGTAAGGACAGTGGCCTAGGAGAAAAACATACTGAAGAGGAGTGTTATTTTTAAGTATGTTTTTATGTTGTTTTGTTTCCTGTGTGTGTTTTCAGTTGTTTCTTGTCCTTTTTTTTTTTTTAAACTTCAGCTGTTGATAGCTTTCAGTTTTAAAGTGAACACCTAGCAAACTTAGTACCAGTCATCACTCTCCAGGACTGGTTGGGAAACAAGTGCCAATGATGTGCTTCTGCTTTTTACTGTAAGGGCATCAGGAAAGTTAATTCCTAACCACCAGCTTCAAACTGGCCACTGATAGTGGGGAGAGTGTTCTGTCCAGTATTTCCTCCTCTCACAAGCCATTATTTGTCTGAGTGTTGGTTGGTGACTCCTAGAAGATGCAGACTGCATCACCGTCTCAGGGCAGCTCCAGGTTGCACATGTCCAGGTGATCTGCACTTGCAGCTTGAAAATCCATCACATTTAGCATGCCAGTGGCTACGTGAGTGTAGTGGAAGTCCATGCATGCTGCCTGGAAGAGCTCCGTGCCTGTAAATCAGTGTGATCACTTGAGCTTGGGCTCTTCTCCTTCAGAAGATAAGTTAAGGGATGTCTCTGATATTTGACTCATATTGTTGTACTTGGATTGCATCATGTGAGCTTACACCAAAGACTATTTTATTTGCCCTTTGACAAGAACAGTTTCAAAAGTCTAAACCAATTTGTGGTTCTGTTCATTCTGTTCTGTGCCTGTGACATGCACATTTTACTTTTGGTTCAAGTGAGAATAAGGATTCAATAAAGAAATAATGATGTGGTCATTCAGGTGTTTACCAGTGCTTTTCACTTTACCTGTTACTAAGGTTTAAAATACAGGGTAAAGAAAATTGTTTACAGCAGCTGGTGTCTCTGAAGTGCAAAGAATGAATCCATAAGAAAAGCCTAGATGTTTTAAATTTTGTTCGTGTGTGTATCAGTCTGAATTTAGCAATCACGTTATGATGGTGGGGACAGTTCTTGACTTCTGGCAGAACTTACACTTCAGTTGCCTAGCTGCCCCTGACAGGTCTCTCTTGAAATCAGGTCTCATTTTAAGTGCTGTAGTTAGCATGCCCGTCCGTTTCTGTGCCTTTGACAACACGAGGGTCAGATTCCTTGTGGGAATGAAGTTGCCTTTCATATACAGACATCTGCCTTGTCTAGGTGTGCAGTTTACTGAGGGTGTTTGTAATTTTGTGTGCAGCACTAGACTCAATGACTGGAGAATTTCTCTCCAGGTACCTTACCGTGACTGTTTCTGGCCTAGTGATACACAGAGGTGACATGAAACTTTTAAACAAGTGTTGCATGCAATGATGCTAAACATATGATAATATTTTAAATTAAAATGCCTTCATTAGAAACCTTACTGTTTGCATTAAGTAAAAAAGTGGATTTCTTCCTGTGTTAACTATGCTGGCATTGCTCATTGACTATTTGGTCGTGTGTGTATTTTAACAGTGTCTTAATACTGCTTGGACCACTGCACAATTCAGTATAAAGTCATACCTGACACAGTTTTCTGTAGCGTATATCAAAACAGATGCCAGCTAGAAGTGCCTTTAATTGTTTCAAGTATCTTCCTGCTCATTTTTATCACTTTCAATACAGAAATGTATATTCCCAGATGTCTGGCTACTCACTGGGATCACATATCTCACAGTGTACTGGATCATTTTGTTGTCGTTTGACAACTTAAAAAGATTTCTGCAAGACTGGTATCAGTTTTTCTCAGGTAACTGAATTGCCAAAAACGTTTTTTTATCAGAGTAGTCCAGTTGTGCACTTGTCTGGTCAATGTTCCTCACTTCTCTTTTATTGAATAGCCTGTAAAAGAAATTCAAGGCTTTCTCATCCCTCTTGCTCAACTTCTGCAGTTCCTTAGATGAAATTTTTACTTCATGTTCCTTGTAACCAATGTGAAGAAAACATAATGGAGTATGGGCTTTTGTTCACAACCTACTGATCCTTGAGAATATGATTCTTGTTAACTGATACTTTCATGTGTTCAATTTTAACTCAGCTTTTCATGTGGCAATATAAACCTTAGTTTACAGATGTCCCCAGTCTAAGGTTGACTTTCAGTGTGCTTATTTGGTGTGTTTAAAGAAAGAGTTCAGGCACAGATTTCAGTTTGCTTTACATTAAGAGAAAGTTGTGACTTAATTTTTTTTTATTAAGTAAATAAATTATAATGCTACTGCCAACTGGAGTAACTAATGTATCTCCTTGTGTTTGTGTGTGTGTGAACTCAGGCTGAAGTATTTTGATTCGAGTATTATGTCTGCCTGTTGGTAGCTATGCCATCACCCTGGACAATAGGAAGGGGTTTCTAGGGCACCTGTTTTCCTGGGATAATAAACTGCTCTCTGTGCATGTCCTTATTCTTGTGTAGCTGGTGATATGCTGTTAACGACTGCTTTAAGGCAAGTGTTCAGATCACTGAGGAGAAGGGCTGTAAAATATTTGTAGATTTCATATAAAAATAAACAGTTCAGCAGCTTCTCAGTAGGGCCGAGATATTTGTAATTTATTCATGCCCAACTGACACATACAATTGAATTCAAAATTAATTTGTTTTCAGGGATAATAGCACATTTTATGAACAGTCCTTCAGCCCAGCAGTGACCCTTATGGAAATGTGTGAAGCCCATTTTGTTCTAAATATAAGCTCATGGAATCAGTACGTACTGATTCCTCTTTGGGGGTTTTTTATTTATTTACTTATTTATTTTGGGGCAAGTTTAACACACATAGAAAGTGATGTTTGAAATCCTTACTACTGAGGATCCCAGTAATTGCTGGGGATGGATCCTAGGCTTAATAAATGAGATCTCTTGGAAGCTTGGGAAACGTGGCAAGGACCATCCAGTCCCTAGGCCTTCTCCAAAACTGCCACTTAATACAAATGTAGATGCAAGTGCTTATAATTTTTAATTTTACTGCAGTTGTGCCATCCTGGGGTAATTCCCTGGCAGTGGTATTTATGTAAAAATGAAAATTTCTATGTCTAATTAGCTTTTAATTGAAAGGTGAGTGTCCATAGTAGGACAGCAGTTTCAGAACTCCTGGCCCAAATATAATTTGCTTTTGAGGAGCAAAGAGAACCTCGGGGTTCGGGGTTGCCCAAAGCAGCAAAGCTGAAAAGATACCTCTTGCTTCTTGGGCTTGAATTTGTAAAGTTTGGACAATCTTGAGCTATCAAAATACTCAGTAACTGCTTTATTTTTAAGCATGTTTCTGAATAGTCTAATTAAATTTCCAGATAGATCAAAAGCCAAGTTACTGTTTTGTTGCATTACTGCAAAATTTGTAGAGCACCAGTAGGAAAAGAGAAAGTAATTTTTATTGTTGACACCAGACTAACAGTGAGACTTCAACTCCTTGACCCTAGTGGGGAAAAAAATCACATTACACTGAAGAAACCATGCTGGGATACCTGTGAGTGTGACAGAGAAAACATTTAAATATGCGAATGTTTTGGGGGGAGGAAGGAGAAAGCAAAACACTGGATATCACTCAACCATGTGCATATCTTCACCAGCCAGCATCTAACTGCAGCCTGTAATACACACAAAGGTGGGAGCAAATCTGCCTCCCCAAAAATTTTGAAGCTGGAAACAAAACCACAAACAAACAAACAAACCCCCCAAACTAAACAAAAACACAAAGAAGTCACACCCAAAAAACAACCAAACAACAAAAAAACCTGGAGGATATATTTCTTGAGTATAAACAGCTTTCTACAGCCAACTTAGTGATCTTCTTTAAAACTGAGGAACTGTGGCATGGAGAACTAATTCAGCCTGGAGGAAGGAACAGTCCTCTTACAAGGACTTTGAAACAACATGCCAGAAGTTTCTTTGACATAAATGAAGCATGGTAAATTGTTTCAATTAGCAACACTTAACACATAAAGGTGTTTTTTGTGGTTTGGGCTGTATCCATTTCTTGTCTTAAGGAATTGCTACACTTCCACACAACAAACCAGGCTTTATGCTTCTGGGCAAGATGAATCTTCAAAGACCCAAGGAAGTGCTTTGTTCCTTGCTCCATTTGTGAGTGCATTCTGTATATAGCTATGTGCATTTATCCTGGTACAACTGCTGCAGTCACTCACCGCTATAGAAAGACTGCCATGATGCATCCTGTCAAAGATGCTTCAACACACAGCACTTTTTTTAGATATGAGGCTAGAAAAAATGACCTCACTTTCTGCAAAGTGCTTTCTCAGAAGAAAATGAGAGAAAATGTTTTGGCAGTATCCTGTCATCTTTGCAACAGAACTATTTTATTTTTTTCTATCTGGAGATTATTTGGTTTGAGAAAGTATTATTTAGAACCAACTAAATGCTTCCTGTAAAGTATGTGCTCCCCTTTTTATTTATTTATTAATTTTAAAATAAAATTTTGAAATTAAGTTTATTTCAAAATGCATGTACTTAATATTTCCTTTAGTATTTAATTTATTACATTGATTTTGTTAATTTATTTTAAATTTTATTTTTATTTCAGTTGTTGGTTGCTCTTGTTGGTTGCCATTTCTTTTGGAGGCTGCATCCTTTGGTGGATTGGTTTGGGTAAATATGGAGAGAGGTGAGGGGCACTTCCCTTTCACCTCCTTAAATTAAATGGGGACAGGCTTGGATGTTCCTCTTCCTCAGGAACCATGGGAAAGGTTTTGCCTGAAGGTGATATAACCTTTGCCACTTGCCATGATGGGAAAATGATCCCATATTGGTCCTTACCTTAAGGGCTAAAAATGGCAGACAGAGCCCATATGGACACCTCCCTTCATATGTGAGATGGGAGGGAAAGCTGTGAGAGGGGGAGAGCTGTGGCAAAGCAGCTGCTAATTACATGTGTAAATCTCATTTTCTGCACAAAAGAACCTGTCCTTAAATGAGATTCACCACTTGGTCTCAGGAGTATGAACTGCAGGCTCTTAATCCAAATTGTTTTAGCATCTGCTTCAAATTCATCATGGCAAATGCTTCTTATTTAAAAGGTGGTGTGTGGCTTTTCAAAATAAAGGAGAAGTGGTGTGTCTTTCCTCTCAGAATGCTGCTTTTATGTAATTGCTGGCCTCTGGAAAAAGTAACCCAGGAACAAATGCACAGAGGTGTTGTTTTTTAATACGGGGTTAAATACAAAATGAATAAAAACCCTATTGCTCTATAGTTTAAGCTGATAAGTAGACATTTGCTCATACTAAATTCTGTATGTGCTCTGTGGTCCATGTGAAGCTTTCAGCTTTGAAGACCTGGCCATCCACTGACAGCTTCTCCTGAGGCAGAAACTATCAGAGTTAGGCTATTGGGAAAAACATGCTGCTCCTGATAGCCTCAGAAATGAGGGCTTCAAAGAAAAATGCAGTGATAAATGTTTTTGTATAAGAATTATCATTTTAGTAAGATGCTAGCTCAACAACTTGAATCTTTTTAGATTTCACATTTGCATAGTAAATTAAATGTTCTACTTTCTGCCAAATCAAACCTGGTTAGATACTTGTTAATTCCTTTCACAGCTGAATGCTTTACCCATTCAAAAGCTTATAAACAGTTAATAGGTTTTCCTGTAGTTTCCTTAAGTTAATGAGAGTTTATTTAACAAGAGGCAAACCCTAAAAAGTAACCAAAGGCCTAGTAAAATATTCTAGTATGATTGTTTAGTGAATATTTTATAGGTTAATCTTTCAGAGCAATAAACAAAACCCCAACAAACAGCAAGTGATTAGATCTTCCTCTCTAATTTCTCTTCTCTGGGTTATTGAAGAACAAATTTCTAAGTATCTTAAACCAGCCCAGCAAGACATATGGGTTCAAGCATGTGCCTAATATCTCAGAAGACAGTATTTTTGCTTGCTAGTCAAATATCTTAGGAAAACGGGCAGTTGACTATATGCCTATGTATTCTGACATTTTATACATTTGGCTGGTCAGTTCTGCAGGTCAAACTCTCTCATGTTCTCCTTAGGTTTTTATGGTCATCCATCTGGCTTAAAAGACAAGACACAGCTTCAGCTGAAAGGAGTTGATGAATTTCTGTAGGAGTGCTTCCCAATACAGCTTGTGGGGAATCTGTGCCCAGGGTATGGCTGGAGCAGTAGCTCTTCTGGACCTAACACAGCTCGGGCTCCAGAGGTTGAACCATTCATCAATGAATCTGCTCCAAACACCACTGAAAGATGGATTTTTGTCATCAACCTCCCTTCTTTTCCTGCTGTTGTATTTTCATCTGCTTTTCTCCCCACACTCCCAATCAACAAAACTCAAGACAGTGGTCTCCAGAAACCGATTTTTTTTGGTGAATGTTCTCTCAATGTTGGTGTGAAATACTTACAAACGTCTGCCTACAAAATGTTTCTTACTCTAGCCTCACCTGAACCTGCCTGGAATACAGTAAAACTGCTGTCTGAAGTTTGCTACAGCAAGGTCCTCAGGTTTGCCACAGAGCAGCCACAAAGCTGCTTCAGAGCTGAATGAAGTGGCAGTACTTGAAGTAGTTGACATCTCAAGTAGCTGGAGAGGTACTTGGGAAAGCATTAATATATGTAGGAAAAACTCAAATTAGTCTGGAAAGTACTGCTTCTCTTGACATGAATGACCTCTTGTGTAAGTAACACCTAATTATACACCAAATTAGGTGGAAGGGTGCAGAACAATAACCCAGGTCCATGGATGGTGCAATGAATCATACCTCTACCAGTGACCTTTTTCCAAGATGCTTTACAAAATCTGTACTTGCTTCACTAACACTGACTGTAGTAAAAACATCTCCACCAATTCACACTGTCCTTTAGGTGATAAAATAGTCATGACTTGGTGGCTTTCTGTCACTGAGGAACAAAACAAAGGAGAGACATTCCCCTTCCTGCCACCTCGAAGGAGAGATGATGAGAACAATGCATTCTTTCACTCTTGGAGGCTCAGATATCAATTTTAATTTTAATCATTAAGGTGAAACTCAGTGCTTGTTCTGTTCTTGCTTCTTCTGAGTTCTTGTTTTTTCCTTTATGTTTCCTTTTGGGGTGATTCCACCTCATTCTGGTATATCTTATTTTCCTGATTTTAAGGTCCAGAGCTTTACAGATATAATGGGTCTTGCTTTTTTAATACACAAACTTGATGCAACTTAAAGTCCCTGTCTCTGGAACAGTCAACTTTAATTCCCAAGGAGTGTGTTTTCAGGGCATTGGGAAAGGTCAAGGAGAGCAGGAAAGGAGTGCTGTTGTTGGCCCTTCAGGGAAGATGCAGAGACGGTGAGAAGATGCCACAAGGCAATATCTCACTACTGAGCTCTACTTCACTTGATGCAGCCAGTTCCTGAGACTCAAGACCAAGATTTTCTAGGGACCTCCAGGGTCCCAGCTCCATCATTAGCACATGAATCAAAGGCTGAATACTTGCTTTGCTTGCTGCAGTGTGGCCTTCAGGGCTGTCTGCTCTCCTTTTTTAATGGACATTCATCACCTGATCAAAGTCATGAGGTGGTTTTATATCTGGCTGTGAACACCACCCACGTCTGTAGTTTCAGCAGGCTTAAAAATAGGCTACTCATACAGGCTAGCAAACAATTCCTAAGAATGTTTAAAATAAGGCAAAGTTAACGATGATTTCTGGCTGTTTTCAACCTCTCCATATTTTTTCTGTAAGGTGTTTTTTCCTATTACTATGCTTTCAGGAGTGTTTACCTTTCTCCAGTGTTACACTACAACTACTTGCCGTGTTTGCATTCTTTTTTGGTACATACATTTTAATTTAGAACAAACCCCACTAATTGTTGTTCTTTTTTGAAAGCAAGTTCAGTTTCCAGGCTGGGTATAAAACTTGTCAGTCACTCACTGTAGGTACACAGCACCCCACCCACACAGCTCTTCAATGGAACCAGTTATTTAACCCTGTTTATAATCAGTGCAATTCCTGGAGCGTTTCCTAAAAATTTGACTGGTTTAAGGCCAGTTGGGGGTTTGGCTTTCTGCTCTGATGTATTACAGAACAAAGTGTGAGAGCCTACCTGGATAAATATGTGTGGCAGCACCTCTGTGTTGGTGCTCGTGCAGGTGGGACCTGTGCCATTGCCCATCTCCTGGGGTTTGGATCCCCCATGTCAGCAGGGTGTGACACTCAGGGGCTTTGGATCAAAGCCTTCCCAGTGACAGAGCAATGCCCACATTGCACATAAATCCATATGAAATTCTAGCTGCCCTTGGATTGTCTTGCTCTAACAGTAAAGCAAATCTTTCAGTGTGGTTGATCTGATTAACATCTTCATCTATGCAATTCTGAATTGTGTGCTTGGATTAAACATTTACTATTAAAAAAAATATATTCGTTTGCTTTTTGGTGGTTTAGTGGAATTTGTTTCCAGTTTCCTTCTGGTTGAATAACTAAAAGAAGTTTCAGCTCTTGTCTGCTGATGACACTTGGCAGAGCAGCAAGACCTAGTTAGTATCTAGAGCTCTGGCAGCACTACAGTGTAGAAATCACATCCCACAAGGGATTATTTTATTGGCTTTCTTGCTAACCTTTTTCTGTAGGAAGGCTTTTACATGACAGCTCATCCATCAGGTGTCTGAGGTCAGCTGTCTGCTCCTGAAATGCCTGTTTTTCTCCTGTGACTGCAGAAGAGGAGTAAGTTATGTTGGTAGGATCCCTTGCTCAGTGGCTGTGTTTGCATAGAAGTTGATAGGAACCTTCAGAGATCACCAGATTACACCTCCTGCTCAGAGCAGGGTCCCATTGGCCAGGGCCACGTCTCCAGTCAGGCTTTGAGTATCTCCAAGGGTAGAGGCTCCACAGCCTCTCTCAGCAACCTGTGCCAGGGTCTGACTACCCTCACAGAGAAAAAGGATTCTCTTCTCTTTAAGCAGATTTTCTTGTATTTCAGTTTGTGCCCATGGCTTTGTCTTCACCACGCTCCCCCATCAGGCATTTAAGATGAGATCCCCTGAGCTTTCTGTTCTCCAGGCTGGGCAGTCTCAGCTCTTGCTCTCTCCTCACACAGCAGCTCCCCAAATCCCTTCTACTTCCCTGCACTCACTTCACTAGGTCCATGTTCCTCCTCTACTGGGGAGCCCAAAACTAGACCTGGCACTCCAGATGTGGCCTCACTGGTCCTGAGAAACATAGAAACAGGGTAAACTATTGAATGCCAGAGACTTCACTTTTGGGATCCTTGTTAATGGGTGTGATAGAAATAGAACTTACTGACACTGCAGTGGGAAACCAAGCTGTCCTTGGGGCATTTCTGCAAAGCAGTAGGGGTTGTAGGTTTTATTTCCCCTCCTGGATTTTCTTTTACGAGCTGCAGCGCTTCCCAAACAGTGTTTTCTAAACACAGCTTCTTGAGACGTGTTCTCATGGCCAGGCTGGCAAGCAGCTCAGGTGTTGTGTTCTCTGCCTCAGGCTCAGGGCCAGCTTTCTAAAAGGGCTGAGGTGAGAGCAGCTATGTTCTGCAATCAGCAGCTGGCCTCACCTCTTGGCAGCACAGCATCTTGGGTTTCTCTTTCCTTCCTGGAGGGATGCTGCAGGCACTGGGGTGCCTTGTGGCTGCTGCCAGCTTGGATGGCCCCAGGCTCCAGCACAGCAGGACAGGGGAGTCACAGGGAGGTAATGCAGACATTGACCTGTTTGCACAGCACAGGACAGAGTGGAGAGGCTGCCGAGTGTGAACCTAAAATGGTTGTGATTTGTTTTCAGCTGTATTTAGAACAGTCCCCAGCTGTTACCTTTGGATTCCCTCTGGGTGCTTCTACATATAAAAGCAATAAACCATCTTTTGGGGTTGGTTTTTTTGTTTGTTTGTTCTTTTGGTTTTGTTTGTTTGTTTTTAGCACCATAGCCCAATATCCTATAATCTATCCCCAAGGGCTTTATTTTTATGCTCTCCATTATTTTAGTGACAACCCTCTCCCCTCCCAAGCAGGTTTATATTTATGCTCCCAGGGGTGTTTTGGCTTAGCTCTGTGATCTGTGCTTCTTCCCTGTCTATGGTGGCTTCTGAGATGGAGAAATGTAACTTTAATTTAGCTTTTTATTTTATTTGTAAAAGCAGAGACTGACAGCGGGGTTCAGTGCTTACACAGGAGCAGGAGCAAACAGTAAAGCCCCTAGGAATCACAAGACTCAGTGGCTCAGGGGCAGAGCAGGTCCTGCCCTTTTGAGGTTCATTCTACCAATGGTCTCATTCCACAGCCACAGAGGTGGGAAGTGTGTTCCCTCCATGTCAGGCAGGAGCAGAGGTGTTGAGGGACATTTCCCTGCAAAGGATGACAGGAAGAGGGTGCACCTGATGTGGAGAGAAGCTCCAGTCTGAGTAGCACCCAGGCTGGGCAGACACGCACCAGGAGCAGAGGCGTGGGGTTGGGTTTCTTGTTAGCACTACCAAGTCCCACAGAAGTGTTTAAGGCCCAAAACAAGCTTTTGGCTCACAACTGCCAAATTCTTACCCACCTTTCACTGACCTACCCAGCTCTTTCACTGACTGAAGCCAAAAGCAACCTGGTTGCTGAGGTGTGTGAATACTGTGCTGTTCTGGCCCTTGTGCTGAGAGAGACTTTGGAAAGGCAGTACCTATTTTATGGTTAACTGTTTCACTCTGAACCATTTGTTCTTTTCCTGGATCTTCAGGTAAAGACCAGAACCAGCTCCTGAACTTCTGGACCAGAGTGAATTGGGGTGGGAGCCATCAGTGGGATGGGTTAGCATAGCTCTTGTTGAAGTCAGCTGGGGATGACATAGTGCTGAGGGAACTCCTTCTGTAGCCTCAGCCAGTAACTTTTATTCTTTTGTTTATATAAATATATGTACATTTCATGCTTCATCTTTCCTCTGCAGTGTCACAGAGCCACAAGCAGCTGAGCAGTGCCACCAGTGGCACGAGGTCTTACACAACATCCTGTATTTTTAATAACATGAGGTTCATTAGCGATTGGAAGCATCACAATACATTGCTTCAAACATGATCACTTCCATATTTCCTTTTCCTCAGGGAAGAGCTGAGGTTTCTTTCCATTAGTCTGCATATCTTTGGTTCAGACCACACTTCGTGGACAGCAGATGTTCCACTCTGGCTTGAGTGCCAAAGGATTTAATGGAAGATCAGAAGAGTGATGCTTGTTCTGGCCCCCAGCAGATGGACCACATGTGCTCAGGACAGTTTCTCTATGGAGGCAGCCAGTGGCTGTCCCCCATTCAATCCCTCCATCCTGGCATTCCCTGTGACCACAAAACACATGGTTGGACACAAAAAACAACATTGCAGTGGTAAGCAAGGATTAGGAGTCTTCTAGAAGTTCTTTCTCTTTGGCTTTTCAAAGAAAATTTGTAGTTCATAATGTACAGTAAGAAGAAGATTGTTAGAATAATAGTAAACTTTTAAGTGTAGCACTGAAATTACAAGGCCAGTCTTGTCATCCTGGATCCAGGATGGGCAAGTAAAGCAAGGGCAGAGGCACCCTTCCCTGTGCTCCTCCCTTCAGAAGAGCAAAGCATCTATGAGGGAATGGTGCTGGCAGGAGTTTAGCTTTGTGAAAACAGAGAGCAAGACAGATATGAGCAAGAAGTCTGCCGAGAGCAACTTTATATTTTTTAGACTTGATAGACTGGCTCCTTCATGTCCTCCCTGGGAATATCCTTTGGCATCCATCTCCATGGCTGTTTTTCAGATTCACACTCCATACAAAGGTGGTCCAGCTCCAGCACCCACAGCTTCCCTGACACTCAGCATTGCCAGGGCCCGTGGCTTTCACACTGTTCCTGTTTTGTTTCTGGGCTCCCATAAAAGCCCTCTGTTTATTTCTCTAACCACACACTTGTGTTTCCAGACCTTGTGGTTTATGACCAGTCAGGATTAAAGCCAGCAACGCTTCCAGCATTTCTGCTTGCCTTCATGTGTATCTCAAAACATGGAGGGGACATCTGCCAAAGGAACTAGAGGATTTCTTTGGAGACAAGCTGGCTTGTAGGGTGTAACTGTGACCTACAGCAAAGAGTCTTGGAAAACGTCAGGAGGAGGGTCCAAAGTAAAGCTCACTGAAGAGCTATGCAAATGAGATCTAATTTCATGTGCAGTCCTGCAGCAGTTGAAACTTCACAGACTGGTGTGGGGCACTGTCTTCTACATGGATGGTCTTCTCTCCTACATGGGATGCTGGAGAGGAGAAGGAGGAAGAAGTCATCACCATCTCACTGGGTGAAGGAGGGGGACTCTTGGTGCTGCTGCAGTTCTGGTCATTGCAGAAGGTGGGAGGCAGCCTGGGAAGGACTGGCTCCATGCTGGGACCTGAGGTGCCACCTCCCCCAGCACCACTACTGCTGCCAAACAGGACTGAAGGAGGGACCTTCCTTCTGGGTTAGCTTGTATTTCAGAATGAAATTTCCCAGCAGCAAGGGAGGGGAGGAAGGAAATCTTATTTTCCTATTAAAGGATTCCCTGTCTGTATCCTGTGTGACGGGGATGATAACGGGGCAGGAGGGTGAGAATCCTATAAAGTGTATTACAGGGTGGGAGGCACTCCCTTCCTGCTTTTCCCCTCTGCCTTTGTTATCTCCAGCCTTCAGACATATCCCTGGAGCTGCTCTGAAGAGAAAGACAAGGAGAAGAAAGCACTCCAATCACATTGACACAGCTTCAGTCCTTCAGCAAGCTATAGAGATATTTTTATTTTATAGTCATTTGAACAGCGGAGAGTTTGGCAATAGTGACAATCTCAGAAGCGTGCACTCTGTATGTGTGTGTGAGTGTTTCCAGCTTGGCTCAGACTTGATGTCTTGGAAGGCCTACCACCATGCTGGTTTTAAACAAAGCAGCAAACTGGAATACCTGTCCCATGGGCAGGATCCTGTCTTGAACACCTCCAACCTGGAAGCACAGGGTGTGTGACCCAAACTGGAGGGGTTATTTCCAAGCACTGGACTGCAAAGAACCACTGATACCTTTTAGCCAACAGCCAGCAAAGCTCTGTTAAGCTGCCAGGGTGACCTGCACTTCTTTCCCACCATTGCTGTTTATTTGATTTTTTTTTTTTTTTTTTACTTTAAACCTTTTCTCAGTAAAAAGTCACTGAGGTCAGACCTCCAGCTAGGCATGACTATATTGGCACAGACAGTGCTCAGCAGATTTATGTTTGCCAAGAACCAGCAAAGACTGGACTAGTTCATTTGGATTCCTGTCATATAAGCAGGTCAGGTCATTCCTAAAGCTGCTGGAGTGAGTTTTCCTGGGGCTTGTTTTCAATATATAGTTATTTTTTATACAGCAACATACTCCCTAAGAGTATTACATTTATGTTATTTATGTAATACACACATCTTCTATTTCTAGTAATATTGTTGACTAAGGATGCTCCAAGTCTTCACTACTTTCCCTTTGATACTGCAGCACAAATAAAGCTTGTGATGGGATTTTTTTTCAAAGGATCTGGCAGTAGGTTTTGCTCTCCCATTGCAGTCAGTGAAACTGGCTTCTGGCTGGTGAGAAAAGGACCAAACATGTCTGTAACTTGATAATTCATTCATACACGTAATTTAATTAGTTGGACAACCCCTTGAGCAGCTGGTACCCTGCCAAATAAGCCCAATTGCATCTCTCTATGCAAAGCAGGAGTAGCTCCACCTGCTTGATGGAGCTTGAGACAGGACCTTGATCCTCACAAGGCTGAACAGGGACACTGTGAGGAACATGGAACTCTGACAAATTGCTGCCAAGGCTTATGGGGAAGCAAAACAAGAGAAGAGAGCAGAAATTGCCTATGCTGGTGTCCCAAGAAAGCTCAGTAAAACGGGAAAGGACACTGCAGAGTGACAGCCCCGGGCAGCCAGGGCAGCTGTATGCCCGGCTGGACTGCTGCACTGGTTCTTTGCTGGAACAACTGAGCTGTCCTAATAAATTCCCTGTGTAAAAAAATATATATCTATAAATCGTGCCTTAGGAAGAGCAGTGCAGCTGCGAGCAGGGCTGGATGTGGCCAAAGGAAATGCTCTAGAGCTCTATAACCCGGCAGCGAGCCGCGGCGACTCTCTTTGCAAAGGGTGACTCTACCGAAGACGTGCGTGTGGGTGTGCGGGTGCACATGGAGGCGTCCACACACCTACAGCTTCACCACCCTGCTGCCCAGGGGGGAGATCCGGGCTGGGGCGGGCAGGGGGGCAGCCCTGCCACTACACGATCATGAACTGGCAGACGTAGGGCAGCTGCTCTCGGCACCTCTTGTCGAACCACTTGCCAATGGCGGTCCCCGACAGCGCCGCACAGTTTTCCAGCTTGCCACCGTCGGGCTGGGCGGTGATTTCAGTCTCCCAGTTCTTGTAGCGGATGGGGCTGCCCGTCATGTCGACCCACTTGCCCTCCGCGGCCATGTCGTTGAGGCCCAGCCAGATCTCGGCCTCCGAGCCGATGCTCTTGCGCATGTAATCGTAGAGAGCGTCGTTCTCCTCCCCGCCCTGGGGCGCGCTGAGCGTGCCGCCCTGCGAGATGCAGCTTTCGCTGGCCTCGTGGTACGTCTTGGTCTCCGAAAATGCCAGAAAGCATTTTAGGTGAATTTTGGTGCCTTTCAGGCAAACTGAGAGGTTGCCACACGAACAGAGTAAAAAAGACAGAAAGAGGATTTGGTTTAAAAATGGTGCCCAGGAAGAGGCAGCAGCAGCAAACCCAGCAGGCAAACTACAAACTTAATTTCTTAGGCTGCCCCTGGCAGCATGGGATTCCAAGGGCCCCGCTCTCTCCTATGCAGGGTTGGACACAGTCGTGGGGACGTGCCCTTCCCCTCTGCAAAGCATTAGGGGAAATGGATTTTCGGGGTGCCCCTGCCACTCTTCTGAGCTCTGCTGCTGCTGGAGCAGAGGCACAACATGGTCCTCCTGCCCCTTCCCCTGGCCTCGTTCTTCCCCAGCCAATGCTACTCTTTCTCTGATGAATTTGTTGGAAATATGGTTTGTCATGGGCACTGCCGAGCGTTGGAGTGTTTTGGGAAAAAGCCCGCATGCCAATTAAATCATCTTAATTATGCAAGATGAAAAAAAAAGTCTTTTTTAATAAGCTTTGATCAGAGGCGTTGCGCTTGCATAGCTTGAGGTCTTCAGAGGAAATTTCTACTTGCCTCTGAAATTTTAGTGTTAAGGATATCAATTTATTTTGTTTTTCTTTAAGCTCTAAACCTTAAGAGTGTGGGGTACTGTAGTCAAACAATACCTAATCAGAGCCACACATTAATATCCAAACCAATTACTTCTCAATGAATGTGAGCTTGGAACTAAAGCCTTGATTTTTCTTGTGTTCCTCTTCTTTTAAGGAGAAAATTCTCCTTAATTTGCATTTTCATCTCATTTCTGCTTCATGTTTTGCAAATCCTACTCCTACTGATGTCGGTGGAGTTTGCACAGAGTAACTGTGGAACACGTCTGGAAGATGGACATTTCGGGACTGTCCTCAGTGTATGCTTAATGAAGCAGGACTGACCCACAGTGCAGTCCCCTGGGCAATACCATGGTGTGTATCAGAGACCAGGCAGCCATTTCACTGGGGCTCAGATAAAAGAGTAAGCTGCATTTGGTTAAAGCACAGACTAATCCAAATCCCATCCCTCCACCTCATAAAGGAAAAAGAACATCTGGCTTAGCACCACATACTGCACAGCTCCTGTCATTAACTGCCCAAGGAGGTTCACCAGCCCAGAGGAACTGCAGAGACCCACACTCTTCTTTGATCCCCCAATCTCTCTCCCTGTGGTGGGCTTGTTGCTGTGGGATGCTTGGGCATCACTCATCAAGACGTGTGGATCAATTGCAGCCGCTTTATGAGCAGCTCCTCTCTCAAAGTAAAAGTCATGTGTTCTTCAGCAAGCCCTTTACCTGTCTGGAGCGCTTGCTTTTCCTTCAGTAGAGCAACTTCCTGAGAGATATTGTCAATCATGGCCTTCAGGTCTTCAATCATTTTGAGGCTCACACCATCTGTTGGAGAAATCAAAGAAAGAGCACAAATATTGGTTGCATCCCAGGGGAGGCAACCAAATCTGTTCCTATCATCAAAACTCCATGTTTCTTTGCCCTCAGAGAAGGACAGACAAAAGGAATCCACAAAGTCAGCACCTGTGTCCCCTTGCACATCCATCAGTGTGAGTGTTTGCTTGCCAGCCTGGTTCCACTATCAGTAACAACCTTGTTTTCCTGGTTCTGGTTTTGGGGCTGTGCACCCCCATGCATCTTCCAGTTCCAGGGGTCACCCTTTGGGTTGCCACAGCAGTGCTGGGGAGGAGGTCACATGCATGACCATTGCAAAATGCAGGCTTGTCTCTGGCACCCCTGTGTAGAGCAGTCATCTGGGGTGGTGCTGCATTGGGCTAGAGCTTCCAAAATGCAGGAAGACACCACCTGATGCTGCCCTGCCTGAACAGAAGTCCTGACACACACAAATGTTTTGTGGGCAGCTTGAAGTTAATGATGAACAGAATTTATTTTTTCCAATTCCTCAAAAACATGCTCTCTCTATTCACAACACACCCTCCTGGCTTCCCTTAAACACCCTAACACATGATGTTCTCTGTATGCACTCCTGGCTGCACCCACATCTTGTCTGCTCTCATTGGTGGGTTGGTAGGAAAGCGTTTTGCTCACCAGGCTGATGCTCAGCAGGAAGGGGCTAGAAGAGCTTCAGATCCTACCTCCACTGGATCTGCCTCTGCACCACCAGCCACCAGCCTCTGCACCAACCACACCATCCTTTGGACCATCACAGCTGCCTCTGCCTCATCTCTACCTTTATCACCCCCAGTGTAGGTACCAAAACACTGCCCAGAGCCACTCTCCTGCTGTGAGGAGACACCTCTTTGGCTGGGAGCTGCCTCTTAAAGCCTTCATCTTGCTAGGTGTGTTGCTTCTGCAAAGCTCCAACCAGTTGTAATCAGTACTTGGATTTCTCCTAGACAGGAGCAAAGGGGCCTTAAAGGTGGTGGGAGATCAGTCATTGAGGCACTTGTACGCATCTAGTAGTTCTCACGTTGAATGCATCTAGCAGTTCTCCTGGGGTGAAAGGAAAGGGGACAGTTTGCCTCTGAATGCAGTAGGAGGAGCTTCCTTGAGGGCCAAGGAGCTAAGGCACCAAGGCAGGCAAGTAGGGAAGCAGTTTGGATGCAGACCAAAACCACTAACCCAAGATTACATGGTGCCACCAATATGAAAAGCCAGACACATCAGGAGGAGGGCATTAAACTGCTTTACTCATTGCTCAATTAACTTTAATGGATTCACTTAACACAGAGGCACTACATATTATTTTGCTGCCTTTGATGAAAACACTTTGTGGGAAATGGCTAATTAATCATGGGCTTTTTTTCCCATGCTAGCGTGTCTTGCAGCAGAACAAATGTTCTAAGGTTTAAGTAACATCCAAAGGCCATGGTAGGCAGGACACTACCAATGAGTCTTGCTGGGGCATCTCCTTACGGTGCTGCAGCTGGGTTTGCTGGTGGGTTCCCACCTTGAGGGTCCCTGCCATGAGAGGTGACATGTCTCCTTGATAACTAACCAAGAGCCCTGTCCCTTTTCAGTACCTCATTTCCAAATCCTGGGCCACAAGACGTTCCTACAGCAGTGTATTGACTGGGATATCTTGCAGAGAACCAGGACTGGTTGACTCACCCTTCAGCTATAAAGTGAGGACCATGGCTACATCAACAGACGTTGTGTTGTCTATTTTATTGCCATGGATTTTGTCTCAGTGCTGTCATTTCCTCAAGGCTCACCTCCTAAAGCCTGGGATCAAGCCTGTTTACAGTCTGGGTTTTCTGTGATGGAAGCCGGAATACAGGATGCTGATGATCCCGTGGGAGCTGGAGTGGGTCCTTGTGCAGGACTGTGAGCAGCAGGATTAAGCGTGGGCAGAGGCAAGATCAAAAGGAGACTTGCAGAATTGTGTGCCACAATAGTTTGTTGGTTTGAAAGCCTGGCCAGGAATGTATTTAAAGCTGCAAATGGGAACTCTCACCCGTTCTAATTATATGCTGAATAACAAATAAATCCCTCTGTACCTAATCTTAATGTTTTAACCATTCCTGCATGAAATTTGGATCTATACATATATATAGGTTTCTTAGCTTTGCCTGGAGATCCAAACAGCATTCTGTCCCCCAGAGGAATGAGCACTGCTCTGGTTCACAATGTCTATCATCAAAGCTCTCTGGCCACCAGTATTTCTTCTGACACCAGGCATTTCCTTGGAGGCACCAAGTGGAACAGTCAGGTCCCGTACTGCAGTCTGTCCCTGCATCAAAGGAGGAGACTGAACACATCCACTCTGGATTTGTAGCAGTGTAAATGCTCACAGGCATTTTCAGGGAAGAGCACGCAGACAAGAATACACTGACATTTTGGGCAGTAGGTGGCATTAGGCAAGAAGCCCAGATTAGTCCCTAGCCACTGAATTAAGCATCCAGACTCTGACTTCTGTCTCCAGTTACCTCAGAAATACATGTGAGAGCTATGCAAAGATGCTCCCTTCCACGATCCCAGCACCCCACCACAGCTGTGACCAAGGGGAGCCCTCCCGGGGCTGACACCTGCACCCCCAAGCCACGGGGTGTCAATGCTGCCCAGGCAGGGATGCCAGTGCCTGCCTCCCCTGGGAATTCCTTTGGATGAGACCTCCAGAGCAGGCAGACAAGGGCAAATCCCACCTGTACCCCAAGACTTTGGCACTCAGGGAGAATTTGCTGAGCTACTACATTTGGAACAATAACTGGGGAGTAATTTGAGGGGAAAAACACAACAGCAGGCAAAGTGAATGTGCTGTTTCAGCATTTTCTAAATACTGTGGTTTGGCTTTTTCATGTTGAAATAGCATCATTTTTCATTCTGAAGCAGATCCAAACGTAAGCAATAATTACAAAAAAAAAAAAAAAAAAGAAAAGAAAAGTTAAAAAAACCACCAACAACATAAAAAGCTTGGCTTAAATCAGTGCTTTCTTTTATAACATTTGTGGTTTGGTTGCATAGATTAAAAAAAAAATAATCCAGCCAAACACCCCAACCCTCCAGTGGCTTTGCCCTCCCTGACTCTCCCAGGCAAAGTGCAGGGGTGGAACCAGGACGGGGGTACTGGGCAGCTGGATGAGGATGAGATGGGGCCATCCTACCATTGTTCAGAGCAGAAGTGGCTGAGCCCTGGCCCCTGTGGTGGCTGGGCAGGCAGGCTTGGATGTGGAGAGGGGCTGGAGGTGAAGACGAGTTTCATAGGGCATTTTTAGTGCTTTTCTCCCTCTTTTCCTACCCCCTGGCATTGGTCAAAATCCAAAAAATACGACCAAGAAATACTGGAAGTTTCCAGTAAAGGCAGGGCAGCTGATCCCCTATGGGGCTGGATGGGACTGATCAAAAAAATGCCAAGTTGCTGGGTTTTTCCCTTCTCTCCACAGAAAATATGACCTCTCCTTTGAAAAGAAATTCTGAGTAAAACCTGCCACCAGCTGGTCCAAATGGCTTGACTTTCAGGATATCCCCTCAAAAGTTTTTAAATCAGAGCCGATTTTTCCCATCAAAAGGGTGATTTTTCTCCCACCTTCTTGAAACTAATTGATTACAAACAGCAGTTGTAATGACACCTAGAGAAAAATAGGATTTCTCTAAGAAATGTCTCTCTCCTGGTACCTCCAGTGAGTGCAATCCATGCATGTGCCCTATATGAGCCCAAGGGGTTTTTTTTCTCTCTAGAAAGAAGTCACAGACTGTTTTCTCTGTTATTCCATGTCCTGCAGAATAAGATGTGGAATGAGCAGCTAAGTTTGTGAATTCATAGAAAGATCTAATGGGAGAAAAGGCAAAAATTTCTCAAGGATGGAAACTGACAAAAATAGCCACTGGGTGAGTGTAGACGGCAGCCTGGCCAAGTGAATTCCAGGGATGCTTCTTCCTTGCTCCCCACTTCGTTCCAAGCAGGAAGGAGCCTGCCAGAAGCGGTGCAAGCCCACGCGGCTGCGGTCGGACACATCAGGCAGGCAGGCACGTTCACATGCTGCTTCCTCACCTCACCTGCCTTCTCCTACACTTACTGTGCACTGAGTCAGAGGGACAAAGGATGGGACAGGAGGAAAACAGGAGAAGAACAGGAGAAACAAGCCCACTAGGGAATAGAAAACCCAGGCCCCTTTGTGTGTGCACTGCTGTCTGGCAAGAATGAGTAGTCAGAGCTGGTGTCCGGTGTGAAATACACCTGAGGCCAGGGGTTTTAAATGATGAATCCTGCTGATGCTTAATGGCTCGGATATTTTCTGCCTGCTCTTATCTCCAAAATTGTCTGTCATCTGCCACTCCCGAAAAATGAATGAGAAGGGGTGAGGGGGGTGTAGAAAGGGGGAGTTTATCAGAGGAAAAGCTTGGGATGAACCTTAGAAGGAACACGGAAAATGCATTCCCTCTGAAATTCAGACCAAGCTGAAGAAATTTATTCAAGGTAGGAACCCCTCCAAAACCATCTCAATACCCTCATTATTTTGCAGAAGAGCTGCACAATCATTCCCACAGAGGAGGAGGGGAGGAAGACGCTTTGTTAGGTTTTTAGATGCTTTTTATGAAGTTTCACTAAAGCACTGTTAAACGCCCAAACGAGTGGGCTGATGGCACCCCCCGCCCAAGCCCTGCACGTCTTCCTTGCAGGGAAGCTGCCGCTGCCCCTTACCTTTCTTGGAAGCCGCGGGTTTTTGCCGGGCTTTGCCGTTCTGCTGGCCGGAGACCTGGGCGAGGGAGAGGAGGCAGAGGAGGAGGCAGGCTGCCCGGAGCGCCATGCCGTGCCGTCCGGTCCGAGCGGAGCTGCAGCGGCTCTGCCCTCGCACGGCCGCCTGGCCAGCGGCTGGAGCCAGGAATGGCTGTCCCAGCAAAGCCTCCTGGAGCCAGGAATGGCTGTCCCAGCAAAGCCTCCTGGAGCCAGGAATGGCTGTCCCAGCAAAGCCTCCCGCTGAGCCCGGGCCAGCGGCAGCCTCCCGGCCCCGGGGGGGCTCCGCCGGCTCCGGCCAAGGCTGACAACCTCCCAGAGGGCTTGCAGCTCTTAGCACGCTGCTTGTTTTTGTTAAAAATAAAAGAAAGGACACCACCCGCCCACTCCCCCCCACCCCACCCCCCCAAAAAAAAAAAAAAAAAAAAAAAAGGAATTAATGTACCGACAGTCTGCGAAGCTAAACATAAGGAAAGGCTGGGAGTATAGCTGGAACGATCTCCTGTGGCTTTTAGCACAGTGCCACGGCTTTGATCTCGTGTGCCCGCGATGGCAACAGCAAGCTGAGGTGTGAAACAGCGCCTGGGGGGCTGAGGGAGCAGAGAGGGGCCACCTGTCCCCCGCCCCTCAGCAGGGACGCCCGTCAGGGAGGTGCCGGCACCAAGAGAGGCAGAGGGAGCAGGTGGTGGGACTGAGCAGCCCGGCTCCTTGCTCAGAGTGCAGGGTGGCTCCTACCCCTCTAAAAAGCAGTTCCACTGTGGCTTTGGTAGGGTCATCCTGCTATCACTGCTTCTCCATGAGATCTCCAATGGGACTTGGGATCAGGGGCACATGTGCCACAAAGAGCCATTCTCCCCAAGACCCCTTTGCAGCTTCCCAGCGTGACTTCTCGAACCAGCTGGGCTGTGCTGAGCAGCTCTGCAGCCTAAACCAAGACCACTGCCTGTTTTTTTGGGTGGTGTGGCTGTTCAGGAGCTGCAGCACAAGCAGGTAAGTCCTTCCTGCAGGAGGAACAGCAGCAGTTTGAACAAGTGGAGGAAATTCATGTAGAGGGAGGAGAGAGGAAGGATGGATATTTTGGAGAATGAAATGACAGACTTCAGCCATTAACCTTAAAACTTTTCTGATAATTTAAGACAAGATGCCACCTAGCACAGTGTGAACCTCTGGAGTTGCAGAGGTTTCGAGATAAACAAGGATGTGACTGGAAAAGGAGCTGCCATTGAGTTAGTTTGGCAACCACGGTGTTACCCTGCCTCACACTTCAGATGAATAAGGAAAATCCTGCCCTGATTTCCTACCTGAACAGAGAGCTCTCTTGCAGTCTGAGCTTTTGAAGCATAGGAAGAACAGTTTGATTTTCACTGCCCTTTATCATGTGCACCAACCCTCGCTCAAATTCAAACTGGAAAACACATATTTTGGGGATTTACTGTTCTCCTGCCTGGACTATCCCAAAATGGGATGGATGGCGCCCAAGAGATGCCAGACACCTACATACACATACATGTTTCCTTTCCTTGACACTCAAAAGTACTTTTGGTAGGTAACTCAGTACCTTCCAGTTTTCTTTGGCTCCAGATATGGTCGCCTGCCTTTGCTTTGATTCATGTGCTGCCAAGCTGGAGAAAAAAGCAAAATGTTCCTTTTATTGCTGGCCATGAAACAGATTGCTGTGAAGTCTGACAGCAATCCCTAGCCTCAGATTTCCAATCTGGGAGCAACTGGAGCATTGCCCAGCTGAAACAAGAAGGGCAGGGTGGCTTTCCATTAATCCCTGAAGAACAGGTCTCCATCAGGGGACTCCTCCCTGCACCACCCAGCAGATCCTGTGCTGAATGCCACGGTATTTTTTCTTGAAAAATGAGAAAAATGAAAACAAGTAGACTCAAAACACTTGTCTCCAGCTGTAACACCTATCCACAGGGGGCTTTGCCCCAGTTCTGTCCAATGTAGACTGAAAATAAAAATCCTTGACATTACAGAAGCTCATAAACCCCTGTCCATCCAGCTGATGGGAGCAAGCTGAAGTGTTGCTGCATTTGATCCAGCATGAGGATGCTTCAGGAAACAGCCATCCCCTGCCCAAGCTCCTGCTGAAGCCAGAGGTTCCAGTGGAGATCCCAACTGTCCTTTGCATTTGAGATCCCGATGATTCACGCTTCTTATGTAAGAGAGGTGTGGGAAGTGAGTAGAGGTAATCCTTTTTATGAGATGAACTAATAGAACTGGAAGTCATCAGCAAAATACTAAAATTATGCCAAGAAACCAAGGTTTTGTCCATGGTTCTTAACATCTGTGCAATTATGGATTTTATTTCCCAGTAAAGGCACTTCACTCCCTGGTTTCAAGCCTGGTCTCCTGGTTAGAGGGCAGCTCCTGTTAATTGCAAGATAATTGGTCTGAGATGAAAAAAAGAGGGCAGAAGAACCTATGCTTATGGAAACCACTCCAGGGCCGCAGGGAAGCAGAGAGAAAAGTTAACGTGGCTTTGGGAAACCCAGTAAGTAGGCTGGGATGCTGAATTTGGAAGGCTTTCAGTTAGCAAAACAGTAGTTGGAATAAGCCCATGAAAGGAAGCTAGATGCTCCTGGCAGCAATGCAGACCTGTGATTTCGTGCCCAGCTAGGCAAGGAAATGGGCAGCGAGATCAGAGGCTATTTTGCTTTGGCTCCTAGGAAAAGAGCAGGTATGGCCAAGCCAAGAAATGAGGCAGCGCCGCCGCACAATGGCTGGAAAGTGCAAGGGTGGACTGGGTAACAGTATTCACACGGTTATTATCAAGATCAGCAATTACCAGACCTGGCCTTTCAGGCTAAGTCACCAGTTCAAAGGCAGGCCACTCCAGTGCTGAATGATGCTCTTTGCCTGAAGCTCCTCCTCCTCTCAGAAGGCTCCTGCCTCCCCCACCAGCACTGACAGCAGGAGAGCAAAGGGGAGACCCAAAGCATCTTTGGGTGCAGGGCCCCGCAGCTCGGGGGCCTGATCCATGGCTGGGGCAGCACACTGGGATTCGCATCTCTGCTCCCTTCAGATTGGCTCAGTCCATAAGAGCCTGGTGCTAAAAAGGCCAGCTTTGTGAGTTCAATCCCTGTACTGGCCATTCACTTAAGAGCTGGACTTGATGATCCTTGTGGGTCCCTTCCAACTTGGAATATTCTGTCATTCGGTGACATCCACTCTGCAGAGGTAGGATCCGTGGGTCAGTGGCACCACAGCAGCCTCAGAGAGGAACAGGAGAGAAACAGCAGTGGACAGTAACAAACACTCTATGAGGAAGTGGGGCTATCACAAGAAAATCTCTGACATTCATTAGCCGCTGCCTGAACTTGTGCTGGCATAGGTTCTGATTTCCACCAGCATAAACATCGGAACAGGTTAAAATGGAGAGAGCCAAATCTATGGATCATTGTTTTATAGACCAATCATGAAGAAATGCAATAGCAATTCAGGAAAGGGTGGTTTTCATAAGGACAATGATGGGCAAAACCAAGGATTTTGCCAAAATGTTATCCCCAGCATCAATTTTAGGAAACTGGCTCTGAGCCTAAGGAGGGAACTTTCCCATCACATCCCATATCAAGCACGGCTCACATCCCTACCCCATGTACACATCAAGGGATACAGGATAGAAGGATCCCTTCTACAGCAGATCCTTGGGCTTTAAACCAGATGCAAATGGGGAGCACTTGAGTTCAAGTCATATCAGCTGTTCAAAATCCTCCTGTTTGCAAAGGAGCTGCGCCGAAGGACTCACACTCCCTTTTGTTTGGAGACTGCAGCTCCTGTAGGCTAGAGGTAATCTGTCTGTCTTCACTGCTTTGTGTTTGCCCATTGCCCAGATCCCAAAGTCCAAACAGCCAAAGGAAAACTGTAGTGAAGTGTCTCAATTTAACATCAAAACTCTGAAGGAATTCACAACTGTCTAGGTCCACTGTCTGTCACAGCATCACTTCAAGCGAGGCCACCACTGAACTTGATGGCCAGTATTTTTGGACTGGCAAGCAGACAGCACTTCTGTCAGCTTAGGCTCTTATTTCATGTTGTTCTCACCTTTGAGCATTGGTTTGATTTCATATTGCTGTGGATGCTGAATTATGGATTATAAGAGAATCTCAGCTTTGTGAATTCCTTAATTTTCTGAATTCAGAGAAAAGTTTGCATGATCAGACAGCAGAAAAGAAAGCAACCCATGGCCTTGAAAAGCCTCATTACACTAAAGTTGGTCTTTTGCTGGAGGGAAGAAAGAGAGGTAGGACTTAAATCAAGACTTTGCAACCCATAGGTTTCCAGCTGTGGAAATAGCTAAACTTACCATTTGCCAAAACAGAGAGAGAGAAGGGGCAGTGAGAGAGCTCCTCTGGAAGGGAGGGTGTGCAGGCTGGTGGTTCCTAGTAGTACCTACAATGCCTGAGCACACTGGCTTGGCTGTGGCCCCTGCCACAGCCAGCTGGGTGGAGAAAATCAGAACAGGCTTGAGAATTCTTCTTAGCCCTCTGAAGGTACAAGCTAAGAGGCTGCAGCAACAATGATGATCTCTATCTAAATAAAGGAAAACAAATCTCATCAACAAATGGTGTGACATGAAAACTCAGCTATGCCTGTGCTGCTCTTCTTACCCAAATCTTGAGATCAGGATAGCAACAGAGATGTTCACAGAGCTCAAGAGATAACCACAGCTTTATTAAAAAGTGTTCCAGTCAATGAAATGGAGGTTTAAACCATCACCAGGGAGTCATTAGCAGCATGTTTGAGATTCTAATGATGTTTTGCAGCAACAGCAAAAACATCTTTGTTCCTGGATAGCTAGAAATGCAGCTCCAAGAAAATAGCTAGAAATGCAGATCCAAGGAGAACCCAAGGCACTGCAGTTTCTCTGTGGGGAAACCCACACCAAAGTGCCCTGCTGTGGCTCAGCACTATCACTGCAAGTCTTTGACTTCGACAGAGGAAAAGAAGCCTCTGTGAGGAACAGCTAACAGGAGCAGCCACATTTTGCCTTAGAAGGAGAAGCTGCCTTGCATGGGCAGGGACTGCAATTGGCAGGAGTGCACTGGGAGACAAGAGGTTGGGGAGCAGTGAAAAATCACACAGAGAGTGATGGCTGAAGAGATTCAATACCAGCTGCAGACCTGCTCTTGCATTTTTCTCCAGCATGTTAAAGGAATGGAGAGAACGAGGCTCTGGGGTAAGGATTGGAGTGCTCAGGTCTCACCAGTCACAGCTTTGCTTCTTCCACTCTCTGGGTGCCAGTGGCCACTTACCACAGGCAAAGTAAAGCAGTGCCACAGCAGGGCTGGAGAACATCCCGATGCTGGGGAGAGCAGTGGCATTTGCTGCAGTTCAGAAGAAAAGCTGGAGGCAGTCCTAGCAGAAGTGGGTAAACCTCAGGTAATTGCTGTTTACAAAGCAAATGCAGAAACACCCTATTTTCTATGTGAAATCAAAGTACCAAATTCCTTCAAGTGAGACTTGCATACTCCAGTCTCACAGAAACCATGAGCAAGCTCTGGCTCACACCAATTTGTCTTTACAGCAGGCTGTGCTGGAGGAAGGCTTTGTTTAAAGCCTGACTGCAAGTGGCACAGCCATGCTCCTCCTCACTGCCTCCACAGGGCAGAATGAGCTCCCCTCTTCTCCCCAAACTACAAAATTAGTGTTGAACTGTAGTTGAAAAACATGGGCTGATGGGATTCCTGGGCTTGGTAAATCTGCCAGGTCCAGTGACCTAGCCCTCTTCTGCTTCCCCACTGCTGCCCCAGTGAAACAGGTAAATTGCAGGTGTGTACTTTTTCAGGCAACACGAGTAGAAGCCTAGCAGGAGTTGCTAGACTCCTCATCTCTAGTACACAGCTTTCAGCTTCTCGACACTCCCAGCAGAAGCAATTAATTTCTGGGACAAACAGAGAGCTATCCCACTCCACAGATGTTTCCTCTTAGTTCTACTGGACTCGAGTCAATGAAAACGTGGCAGTATCTGCACAGCAACACATGGAACTTTCCACCAGCCCAGATGGGAACAGGGGCATTCTCAGCTGAAGTCTCTATTAAAATTCTGCTATTTTTGTTTGGAATAGAAGGGAGGGGTTAAAGGGAGCAAAGAAAATAGAAATTAGCCCTTAGCATGCCTGAGAACCAGAGTCTCACAGATTTCTTGGCAGATACTGTATCAACTGGGAGAGCTGTAGGACCTTTTACCCCTGTCAGAGCTTTGTTTATCCATCTGGGACATGAGCTGGTAGCAGCAAACCTCCAGGGGCAGCTGAGACCAACTAGCAGCTCTCTAACACTTTTGGCTGGGCTCATTATTTATATCTCAGGGGTTGAAATAGACCCCATCTGAACTGGGGTCACTCTCCACACCGCTGCTTTTCTGTGCCAACAGATAGGAGGCAGTGACACAGAAGGCACAGGAGCCCTTGGGACCCCCAATTCACTCTGTGCCTGCACCCCCAGCTACACAAGACCTGGAGGAGGGCACACACGCATAGGGGAGGCACTGCAGACCCTGGCACCACGTTAATTTACAGTGCTGCTCTGAGGAAGTGCGTGGCACCAAGTCTCTCTCTGGAGCACAAGATCCTCTGGATCTCAGAGGGCTAAATATTTGCTATCCTTATTAAGAAATGGGGAGGGAGTGCACGTGTATTTCCCTCTACAGAGGCATCAGCTCGCACACTTGAAACTCAGTGATGTTTTCTTTTCCCATCACTACCTCCAGCTCTCATAAAAATATATTTAAAACTGAAAGGATCTGGAGAGGGGAAAAGAAGCATCTGAAGTGATGTAACTTGCAAAATGCTTGGAGATCCTTCAGCTGGAAGGCTGAGTAGAATTACACTATTCATGTTACAAAATTCACCCCGAGTGTAACTCGGGGCAGCTTTTTGGTCTCCAACCACAAAACTGCAATAAAACATTCAGAGAATGGCTGAGGTTCAAGACTTGCAGTCTCATTTACATTAACCATTTTCTGAAACATTGAACAATATGTGATCAAAAAACCTGCTCGTGATAAGTCTAAGATACTTTAAAGGTTTTTTCTCCCTTCAGTTTTCTGTCTTTCTATGTTTTTACAAGCAGCTTTGCATGGCAAAGAGTGGATCACAGCTACTGCAAAGCTGATGTCAGGTTAGCATTTGCCTCACACAGAATAACTCTGCTGAAGTGATAAAAGACAGTAAGTACACTCCTTGTCACTTCTTGGCTCCACTACTGTGCAGCACCATTACAACCTACCTAAACCATTACTTAAGGTACTGAAAAAACCCCAACCCTTCAAAATACAAATCTTGGGGCAAATTTTGGGAGACAACTTCTTTTTTAACAACCTGCCTGCTTGTTACACTGCTTGTTATAGCAGTGGCTACACACACCTGAAATATACAGTGCTGTTGCAGTCACCTTGAATGACTATGACTATCATTATTGACAGCCACTATGCTTTTCCAGCTGAATTATCAAACTCTTAAAGAGTTTGAGAAACTTAGTTTCCCATATACCTTGGCCATGTCCCTTCTTCTTGGCCACAGTGAGATGTTTTGGCTGGGTTACGACTGCACCTGTTGGCAAAAGGGATAGGTAGAGCTCTAGGGAGCGAGGAAATCATAGCACATCATGAGTTGGAAGGAACTCACTGGGATCATCAAAGCCCAAATCCTGGCCCTGTGCAGGACACCATGTGTGCCTGAGATTATTGTCCAAACACTTCTTGAACTCTGTCAGGCTTGGTGCTGGGACCACTTCCTGGGAGAGTCTGTTCCAGTGCCCAACCACCCTCTGGGTGAGGAATGTTTTCCTGATATCCAACCTAACACAACTTCAGGCTGTTTCCTCGAGTCCTGTCACTGGTCACCCAAGAGAACAGTTCAGTGGCTGCTCCTCTGCTTCCCCAGAGATAGTGAGGTAGTTGTAGACAAATCTTGGTTTAAAATATGAATTGGGAACTTGGAACCATGTTGTATTTATAGTAAAATCTAACCGCATTTTATTCAAAGAATAGTAAGGTAATTTGAAGGAAGATTTCCACCTAGTGCTGCTCTCATTTGTGCTGCACTGAAGACAACCCCATATGCATTCTAGAACACAGCAGCTGGTTTACAGAAGTGAAACACATGCAAACAGAATTAAGTGGAAAGTAGACCAGTCACTCTGGAAAACAGACTCAAGCACTTCCCAGGCAACAGCATCAACTGCTGCTGCACTTCCTAGATGCCAGCAGTTACCCGTATGGAAAGCACCTCAAAATTGCTTGTTTGCATTTAACTGTAGCTTTCTTTATGCTCAGTAGCCTCTTAGCCAAGAGGATGACTCTACTGGAACAAAAAAACAACCCAACCTTTTCTTTATATACAAACTGACAAGATTGCAAAATCAATTAAAAACAGTTCTGAACATTTAATAAAAACTCATCCTAGAAATCCAACTTTTGGTCGTGAAGTCCCCAAACTCTCTTCTTCATCCAAAATCTTCTGAAGGGCTATGTGAAGTGACTTGCCTACTCTTTGTCCTGTCTGCAAAGCAAAGAAAGCAAAACAAACCTGAGACATATGCTTATTTATAGGAAGACAACTCTTACGGAACGCTTCCTTTTGACAAATAGTTTCCCTCCGATGATTCATATACACCAGCTGGTATCATAAAATATGCTTTTAATTTAGAAAAATAATGGTGGTGAAAGTTTAATTTTAACTTGATTAAGTTTTGGAAAAACGTACACACAAAGGCAGTGCTCTCATTCATCAGAAAAGCATTCCACAATCATTAATACTGCATCATCTGCACATTGCTGGATCACCCAGGAATACAAATTAAATTCACACCAGGCACATCCAAATTAGCCAGCACACAGAGCATGCAGCAATATTCTAGCTGCCAGAGGACAAGAGACACCTGACCAGCAAAGCAGCCTACTAACAGAAAGCTCAGTAGACTCTTCTGAATGTGCTCAGAATCAGCAGAGTGAATTTAGACCAGCTGAACACCCTGTCCTGTGGCCAGAGAAGCCCAAAATGACACTGGCAGCACTACCAAATAAATCACTCTGTGGGCAGATCTTCATAAGATGTGTAATTCTGTTTGTCCAAGGACCTTAAAGGAGTGAACAGAATGTTTTCCTTAGAGAAATAAACTCCAGCAGTGAAAACCCAACAGGATTAGCCCCAGTGCTGACCTCTACTCATCCCACATGCCCAAATGTACTGTGCAAGCTACAGGGCTGGGAAGCATTGGGCAGCAGTGAAATAAAGGTCTTAAGGCAGTGGTGCCCATTGGAGCTTTCCCAGGGTCTCTCTAAATGACCTGAAATACTGACTGCAAACAGAGATAAAGAGCCCACCCATCCCTAAAGAGCCAAAGGCAGATTATATTAAAGTGAGTTTATTGGCTGCTGATCTATGCAGCAAAACCTAGGCTTGCCATACAGCTGACACAAAACTCTGTTCCACCTCCTGGTGACAATTGCTGAAACCAGCCACAAACCTGAAAACAAGCTAATTATTAATTGAAGAGCCAGGTGCCAGAATATGGCCAATGGTACCGAAGGAAATTTGGGTAGCTGTCAATCCTAGACACCATGAGTCATGCTACATAAAAAGGGGAGCACAAGAACAAGAACTGTTACAGCTCTGCACTGGGACAAAGATCACTGCAGCAGTCCAGAGTCAAGAGGGCCGATACAGTTTCTTCTTCTCAAATGTAGGACAACATCACTCACCCCAGGTCAAAGTGAGTGGGAACTGTGCAGAACTTTGGTATTGACCCAACACTGTTGCCATCTTATTCCTGCTTGCCTCTCTAGTGGATCGGATCATAAACTCATTAAAAAAAAAAAAAAAAAGCCAAATGCTGGCAACTTCCCAAAGCTTTCCCATGAAACTCCCTTCCTAAGAGAGATATCCTAGAATGTCTGTTCTCTACCAGTGAGGAAAAACTGAACATCCTCTGACCTGCAGACAAATCATTTGGGAATAGAGGTGTCAGACATAGGTTACTCAGATCCTCCACTGGGCATTCCCAGGTCCTTTTGTTTTTCTTGATATCCCAATCACGATGTTGAACTTAAGGCAGAACCAAACAGATAATCTCTGACCTTACAGAAACATCTTGGGTTTTTTTTGTGATCAGCTTTATCTCTCACTCCTGCAGAGGAATTAGAGATAACACCTCTCTACCCAGGTAAGGGGGATAAAAGGCATGTTTGAACACAAATAAAAAGCCCACTGGAAGCACTGGGACTAGCACTCTGGATTGACATCATGACGCTGTCAAGTGCCATATACTCAGTAATTCCCACTTGAGACCAACTGTTGTTAAACTTGGCTCCAACTTCAGCATTCCTCACTAGAGTCATGCAGAAATTAGCCCTGTGTCTCTAGGAAACAGAGCCAGCTTGAAGTATCTAATTTTCATTTTGACTTTCAAGTTCAAAACTCATTTCTGTCTCATGCTCAAGGCCAAACTCAGGCATGAGAATTTACATTGGAGAACAGATTTAAGAGGAGACTGAAGAAGGGTTGAAAATGGATCTTATATGAAGGTGGACAATATCTGGATACTAGTATTTTTATGGAGTAGGAACAGATTGTAAACTTGATAAAGAAGCAAAGAAAAACAACAGTAAAACAAGAACAGTAAGCTTATCATAAAATAAATGGATTGTGCTAGAACACCAGGCACCACCAGTTCCAAACATCATCTCTACTCTTACAGGAACTTTACCATGTTACAAGTTTTGCTCTTTCAGTCTTTAAAAGAAACAATAAAAGAGGGAATATGTTCTTTAAAAATATTCTCAAAGTTTCTCAGCTTAAGCTTTACTGTCTTATAGCTGTGAAGTACTTGCCTGAAACAAATGTAAGTGCCATACATTTCAGGCATCTAGAAGTTTTGGGCAGGGTCCATTCACATTAGAATCTGTTTCAAAGAAACTGCCTGTGACCTTCACAAAGTCCCTTGTGCACAAATCAAAGCACCAAGGTTTCTGCTCTAAAAGCCCTTACTGAAGCTTTCTGTACACCCAAGCTCCAACTCATCCAGTATCATCCAAGACAGTCAACTGCTCAACACTCCTTACCTCCATCATTTCAAAAATACTCTCAGGATCCAGGCTACCTTTTCCCACCTTCTTCATAGAAGTGATGGCACCTTTACTGGTCACTGAAATAAGCAGGCTTGCCAGAGAACAGGCTTCTTCCTGAAGGGTAGCATCCACCACGTGCCTATATCCAATCTGCAAGTTAGTGACAAAACAATGCCTTAGTTTGCAGTTCTCAAAGCTCCCCCATTGAGAAATCAAACTGTGAGTGGTGGCTTTGTTACTTATCTACAGCCTCCCATCCTAAAATCATGTGGCCCCTGGAAATAGTCAGAGACTGATTTGATAGAACAGGATTTAAACAGCCTCTGACCCCAAATTATGGGTACATAAACAACAGGGGTGAGATAAACATGTCACTATTTAATTTCTACCATCCTTTCATATGTATGAAACTCCATGTTCACCTTTCCCTGCAACTCTAAGTATAAACTTTGCTCTCCTTTACCAGAAAATTACACATCCCAAGACTCATGTGAGCCCTCATTTCAGCAATGGTCCCTCTACTGTTTATGCAATTTGCTTAAAAGAAATGCCAAGCAAACTTTCAGGTACCTAAGCCAATCACTAGCACTTGCAATGGAAAATGCAGCACCCATAAAATCAACTGTGTTAGCTGTGTGCTGTATATGGAAGACAAAAACCTGTTTGAACAGAAAGGGATGGTATTGCATCCATGAAAATGGAGTTCTGTCCTCAGCAACAAATTCTCAGCATGTAACTCCAGGCAGATCACACAACTTTCACTCCTGAGCACAGTGACCTCTTGTTTGAACGTTCTGACATATCTGCTGCTCTGGATCTTAAGGAAGGAGCAGATAAAAAATAGTAACTCCTCTGCATGCAAAAAGATGCATTCTAAGAATGCATCAAGTAGAAACCTACAAGTCAGAAGTGCAAAAAAACCCTGTTATTAAGCAAAAGGCCAAAGACAAACAAATATATACATAGTGAACACTGACCATTTCTGTTACTCTAATTTTATGTCCAGGGAAAAAATAAATGGCAGGTGAAATTAACAGAAAGTAGAGTCTCTAGGCAGAAAGTCAGAAATTTGTCAGGCTTACTTTGCTCAGTGTAACAATACAGGGCACCTCATCTACATTGAGTCGAATGCAATCATAAGGGTCATCAGACAGCTCAATCTCTTTGGTGCCTTCCTCATCCTCCAGAACACGCACTTTGGGTATTCTGTGGAAACAAAAGGTGCAGGGTCATTGCCAAAACACATAACAAATACAGCTGCTATGCAGTCACAACTCCAGGAAGTCCCTGTTCTTCCCAATGAAGCAAAATGTTTAGAAGAACAGTACAGAATATGAAAGTATTAACAACTCACTCCCTGAGACTCCAAAGAAAACACTCTAAGTAGGAAGATATTTAGGATAAGATCATCATACTTACATCATTCAAAAGTTAAAATTTGAGCTGTTTTTACACTATTACATGGGGAAAAACTAATTTGGAACTTGCACAAATCAGTTCTGAACAATTCTTTGTATGTACAGGAATGCCACAGATACAGGAGACAATTATCGAGATTGAATCCTTTTGTTCTGTGGCCCCAACCTTGCAAACAACAGTAAAGTTGTCAGGATTCATCAGTTGCATTGCTTGGCAAAGGTGTGACATCAGTAGGAAATACAATAGTAAAGCTGTTCAGGAAAGAATAGCCCCAGTTAAAGAGATTTGGGGTGAAGAGAAAAGGCGACATTAGTAAAATCCTTTTTCTGGCAAGATGAGAAGATTGGCCAGATACTCTCCTGTTTTAAGGACAGATCTACAAGCAATATGTAACACATCTGGACAAAGTAGTGATGAAAACTCAGGCAGAAATCCAAGAAATGCTTTCTTCTCAGTTGTGAATGATGAGCTCTCTCACAAGTGAGCTAGACAGGCTCCTTATCAGTCGTACATACATTATATTTGTGATAGCCTTCTAATGGAAGTTTTATGGCATGATTTAAGGCAGTTTCCTTAGCATAATGAGTAAAGCGATTTAAAACAATTTCACAGAAGATGTCATCTCAAGCTGCCAAAAATGTCAGCATCTTATACACCCTCATTTATCCAGGTGCCTGCTAGGATGGAGTACTGACTGAGAGACTTGGCATTACTGGCCAGTAAAACACACACAGAGTTCACTCACACTACTCCCTCTTTCACATATTTGCACTTGAAAACAAAATATTTGAAGATGTCCCAAGACAGCTGACTTCAGTAACCACAATCTGGTTTTATATTAGTGCTTTTACAGTAGCATTGTGTTTTATAACTAGACTCTGGAGGTTACATTCTTTTATGCCCTCTGTAACAAATCTGTTCTTTTAAAAGAGGAGGAGATAGGGACTGATTTAATGAACAGTTGCTCCTACCAACACAAAGTGATTCTGATTGATCCTTGGGAAAGTATTTTAGTTATTTGTGGCTAAAAGTCAGAATGGCAAGTACTTCAAAACAGCTAACCCTGCTCCAGTGACAACAAATTCCTTACAAGCACACTAGCCTGAGCCAACCCAAAACTAAGACTTGGAGTAAGCAGAGCAATTGTGATGTGCACTTTTTCTGGAAATGAAACTCCAAATGTTTTCCAACTCGTTAGAAATGCATCAGGGCCTATTTTCAAGTTTAAAATATTTCATTAGAAGTCGACGGAATGAAGTCACAAGGTGACTAACCCTCAAGCTACACAGGACAATGGACAACACTGGACAACGGCGTAGTCATGCAAGAGGTGTACGTGCCAGCGCGGTGTTTAAAAAAACAAAGCAAGATTTTAAGAAAATCTGTGAAATTAAGCGATTTTTAACTCCAACCTAAAATAGCTTTGAAACCAGAGCAATGTTTGGTCTGGAAGAAAAAGTTGCCAGAATTAATATCTGAAAAATGCCTGCACGGAGCTTTTTAGGCCAAGAACAGATGAGAGAGGTGTAAATTAGAAATACTGCAAAGGCAAAATGATCAGACACAAGCATCGCAGTTGCATAAAAAGGGGGTATATGGACACAAAAACTGTGCAAAGTGAATGGAGCACAACGCTCTTCCAGAACACTGTAGACTTCCTCTCCCAGCTTGTGAAGATTTATCTTAAGAAATAGCTGTACATGTTTACTTTGCAACTTTCATTTTTCTGTTTTGATTCCTGCAACTAATCAGGGCAGAGATCTATACAGCAAGACTCAGTCATGTAACAAACAGTGCTCTTTTCTGTGTGTGCAGATCCAGATTTCACAAATGCAAAACCAGTCCCACCCTTCCATGCAGGCATCAGTTCTGCCTCTACCATTCTGTGCAGTACCTGCAAGGCTGTTGTGTTATGAACTCAGTTGTTTTTGTAACTTCCCCATTTTCTGCAGCCTCGGTTGCAAGCAGGCACATTGCGCCGGGCCAAGTTTAATGTCCCGACACAGCAGCTAACTGCACATTTTGCACATTTGTCTACTTCCATCATTAATAAATCCATCCCTTGAACATCTGGGAGACATGGGTAAGAAGAAAGTCTGGTATCTGCTATCTTGTGCACATGATCTTGATTGTAGTTTTTAGAACTTGATACAAAACTGCGAGGAGTAAATATTCCCCCTAAACCAGTTCTATTGTCATTGTTCCATGCCTGAAGGGGAGAGAACAAGTCAGGTCAGGCATTCAAAGGATTTAAATCCCGTAAGTCCTGTGCAAAATTCCTGAAGTGGTGATGTTGGATTCACTTATCTCTAAAGCAAGATGTGTCCACAGATATTACAAAAATGCTTAGAGCATGATTTTAAATTGAAGCTGAAGTTTTCAAATGCCTATCTGAATATTTAAAATTTTGTAGCTTCAAAGAAACAACAGGAGCTTTGGCTCCCTGCTCTTTGTTCCAATGCTCTAGTCAAGGCTGGCAAAGATCTGAAAACACTTAGAACAGAAAACTTAGTTGTAAACAAAGTAGGAAAAGCAAGTAAGAGTCAAAGAGGGACACATGTCAAACACACTTCAGAACACTTAATCTGAAGCAATCTTCAAACTGACATCTTGTTTTGTTTGGAGAACGATATTTCATGGAGAACAGACAGTTACTCTTAAACAATCCTGTGTCAATTCAAAGAAAACCCAGTAGCTACAAAGGAAAAGAGAGAGGAATAGCGAATGAGGACAATAGGTTTTCACTTTGAATTTCACCTCTTGACTTTCTGAGCTTGTATGAGATGAGCTGTACTAGCATTCCCTGCTCAAATCAATAAGACAAGGTTTTCAAAGGTAAAAAATCAACGGGCTGTGTCATACCGTGCCACATTTTGAAATGATACCCAACTTCAACAAGACTCGCAACGTTTGCCCGCAGTTTAAAGATTATATAAAGGACACAGTAGTCAGAGGAATAAAAATAAGTAAGAAACTTTAAAATAATTACAGCCTCCATCATGTTGTCCATGTTCCCAGAGCAACAACTTTTCTTTTATTCACTTATTTAATTCATTACATTTTATATGATTGTCTCTCTTTATTCTGGTTCAAGTAAGAAAACAGATGTAGTTATCTTATAAAGTAAGAGCTGTGGATCTGCAAAACAACTCACACAGTAGTAACTGTTTTAACTATATGACTTTTGCATCCTGGCAACTCACAGACAGAAATACAGGCATTTCTTTTTACTGTACTGCCAACTCCTATGTGAGCCATTACATTTCTAAAAGTATTTATTAATGTCATAAAAACAATCTACTGTTAAAAGTTACTGCTGAGAACTTGATTAACATGAGAAATTTTTCAGCAGCATATATAACTTCTAGTCTCAGATGGATTCTCCCCTTATCCCTTTTTAAGTGTTTATAATCTGATATACTGCCTTGTCTTCAAAAGCATGCTTTCCTCTTCTTTTTGCACATGCTTTTCCAGATCTACTACTGTGCCTTGATTCCCTGGTAAATAAGCCAGAACTACACTAGTGACTTTAGCAGATCTCTAATTTAATGCTGAAGAACAATTTGAGATGCACTTTTAAAACATTTATGCTTGTAGGAGTCTAGGTTTTGCACCTCTACTATTTTTGCCATATAAGTTTTTTAACAAAGCTATTCACTAGGTTGTTTTTTCAAGGGTTCTACAAAACTCTGTAGTCCCTTTCACTTGTGGACAAAGAAGATAAAAAACAATAAAAAAATAGTAGTGAATCTTACTAAAAACACACACAGAAAACTTGCATCATTCATTCAACTAGATTTTACTTTTCCATTCTTTGAATTAAAGTGCATGGGGCAAAGTTCTTTTAAGGACACATCGTTTTCCCCTCCCTACAATCTCTCACTATCACATTTTTCCTCTTGGTTTTACAGAGAACTCTAGGAGAACATTCTAGAATTCTCTAGAACGCTAATGAGAACAAAACCAAGAGTGGAAAATCAGGGCTAGTGACAAATCAGTAGTCACACTGACAGAAGGCTTCTTATTCAGGAGCATCACATGTCAGTATATACTTATTTCAAACACACAAGGCATCAATACCAAGGCCTCCAAATGCTTGCTACAAACCCACATGGTCAAGACTATTTTTTTCTGGCTACAACACAAGTTATATTGTGGGCATGATTGTGCATAACAAGGCAATATGACACTCGATCATTAGGAACTGAATTAAAATAACATTAGTTCATGCTACATGCATGCAAATGACTGCCTTGTATCTGAATGCCAGCTGTCTTGGGTACTTCTTATTTAAATAATTAAGCATTAAAAATGCTTTGCTCACAGAAAGTACTTCTCTTCCACTTCCCATGCCACTTCTACCTACATGAAATGAAATCTGTGCTTTACCTTGTGTTAAAGAGAGCTGCCTTCACTGCAATAGAGATTGCATCGAAGATGTTCCCACCACATTCCAATAACTGGGGAGGAAAAGAAGAATCTCTTTAAAAGAAAATCAGGCTAGGGCCTTTAAATGAAGCCTTTATTTTATTTAAATCTACTTGAAAAGGAAGAAAAATAATTACCCGAACAGGTTTTTAAAAAACAAAGTTGTCTTTAAAGCCTATCTATGAAAAGAAACAGATAGGAAATTAAGATTTCAGCTAACTGTATTATACATGCAAAATAGAAGAGTTAATGCACTTCATAATAAAATTAATGATAAAATTTAATAATAGAAGCTGAAATGAAACCACCACTGTTCTTAATCTTCTTGTGCTAAGGTTCTGAACTAGACTATGACCAGAATACCCTTTATAAACCCATCACATTAATTCTTTAGTGTTACATGAAGCCAATCAGTTTTCTATATTTCATTTCGAAGAGGAGCCTTTTTTTAAATATCAGCTGGACAAAACCAACTGGGAGAACTGCTTTCACAGAAGAAACACACACGGTCACCGAGAACACGGTATGGAAAGCTGGTTACGTAAGGTGTACTTATGAAGGTACATCATGATTTATTCCCTTTATGGGGAAGAGCCATCGCCGAGTTTGTCTCGCAGCGAAAAGTGATCTAAGGAGAGCCTGATGTCAAAGTCTGTTTCAAATGAGTGTTATCAACAAGTGAAGTGTGTGGAGGGAGCCTAGCTCAGCGTCTTCCCTTGAAGATTGGGAGAACAGTCAAAGGGAAAAGCAGCACTGCATACCAGGTAAAAAGGGAGGGCTTCCAAAACCACTAATACCTTCTGCAGGCTGCCAGACAAGTCAGAGATGTGTCTGCTCAGAGCCTACTGTCAATTCTCTGACAAGCTCAGCTCTCAGCTGCCAGTACTATTCCCTGAGAACACACACACAGAGCAGGCATTTGGAGCTACTTCAGCAAGAACATATGGATGCTTCTCCATGACATCAATCTACACTGTATGATGAGAGCAAATCACGTTCTGCAACCCTGATTGTATTGATTGCTCTCCAAAATTAATTTAAAAATGAGATAAATTCCTGCACAGGGAGCAAATCATAAATGAGATATTCAGCAAAGACAGTTACTTTTTATGAAGACAGACCGAACAGTGTAAAAAGAATGACAAAAAGTTGTGGTAGAAAGCTAAATACAAAGGTGATCAGATTATTTCTTTGCAAGCAGCTGCTGGATACAGAGAGGTTAACTTGCCTCTTTCAGTCATTATTGGATTTTACTCGATAACACAATAAGCCCCACAATATCTTTGTTATTAAAACACAGTAATGGGATGTGCCTGCACTGTTGCTAGGCTTGTGCTCAGGCTGCTGTTCCAAAGCTTTATCAGTGCTACAGTGGCTCCTAGAGGCAAGGAACACTGCCTGCAGAGCATGGTGCAGCAATTCCTCCACAAAGAAATGACCACTCTTCTCAGCTGAAGCACCCCTGCACTGACACCCCCCATTTATTTAGTTATTTTTAGGACTAAGAAAGTCTGCACAACTGTGAGTTACGGGAAGCAGAGAGGTCTTCTCTGTTTTTAATTTACTGATATGCAAAGGAAAACGTTATGGGAAAGAAAAGGTAACACGTTGTAGACCTCACCTTATTCAGAGAAGCTTTTCCTCCAAAAGTAGAGAGTCCTAACTTCTTTTTCATCAGACTTGGGGGTGGGGGAGGGGAATAGAAAACATGAGGAAATCCTGGAAGGCGTTCAATAGTGAACTGCAAAAATTTCAAGATAACCTAATGCATCCTGTCCTCCTGGCACACAATCTACTGTGACTGGGTAGGGAATGATAAGAGATTGCACACTGATTCTCCTTGCTTAGCCCAGCAGGCTGCTGGGGCAAATTATGGAGAGAAGACTACACATATATAGTATATATGTATACTATATACATATATAATATATAGTATACATATATATATGTATACTATACACTATAAACCCACTCAAAAATGCCTAAAAGCTTGTTTCTGACATCAATGGCTTGCTTAGAAAAGGAAAGAAATTGAGGGAAACACAGAGGGTGAGAACAGGCCTTTGTAGTGCTCTACAATAAGGTACTATTTGGAAGTGGAATGCCTTCCATTATTAAGAAAGAATGCATATACTCTTGAAAGGTCAAGGTATATAGTCTTGACTTTTGACACATGTATCTCAATTTGTCTGTAAGTCTGCATTTTTGTGGTGTGCATGGTTGGAGTTATTTTTTTCCAGTCTGACTGTACAGAATTGTAGCACGTCCCAAGCACACTGACCACTAGAAAATATTTGAGAGATGTTTTTAATTGATAAAGCTGTGTGTGCAACACACACTGTTTCTCTTTTGAAGTTGCATGAGTCAAATTTTGTTTACACACAGGAGCTGAATAGAGATGTTTCAATCAAAGTGCACATGGCTAAATTGTGTAGCAATGGATTGTTTCCAGGCTCATAACACTCTTTCTGGAACTTTGTCTTTCGGAATGAGAGATTTCCAGACAAGTACCTTCACACCTGACTGCAAGGTACCAGTATTTTCAGCCTTAGGACAGATTTAGGGTTTATTTTCCCTCCAATTTGACTACGCAACACAAACACCAATGTAAACAATTTCCAGGAACTCTGAAGGAAAGTATCACTCAAAGGATTCTCTATGTGTGTTGTTTTTATACTCAGAATTTGTCTCCCTCAAATGACGAATAATATGAGTTGCTCCTTATATTAGCCCAAGTGTCATCCTTACACTACACTCTATAAAAAGCAGAATCATAAGAATGATTCAGCAACAGCAGCTTCAAGAAAATCTGTAGGTGTCAAGCACCTACATTAGGTATACACTATCACATGCAATATACATATTACAAATATATCAAAAATGTGAAAATACAGAGGGCTGAGGTAGAAAAAAAAAGGTGGGGGTGGAACGGAGTAAGAGAGAAATGTTAACAGTATCTTGTTCTAACTGTACCAACAGCTCTGCAATGGCTCACACACAAAATCCCTGCAGAATATAACATTAAAAAGACTCATCAAGTTTGGAGTTGTAATTATAAACCTGCAACAGATTCTTTATTGGCACTGTAAAAACAGCTAAATGTGAAATTCCTCATGTGACATAGGCCCTGATGCTCGTAATTCTGATACAAGTAGTAGCATGAAAACACGGAGGCTGTTTTTCTCTGCAACTGTGGAGCATCCACAAATCTGTCCAGGAAGAATCAGGTAACGACCAGCTGTATCTCAAACAAAAGCTAAATAGAACAGTGTGTGTATATACATATATAGAATGTATAAATATATATACAGAAGCAGACAGCTTTATGAAAGTCTTTGTTTATGCAGTGCCTATGCAATGTTAAGCAGCATGTTGCTTAAATAAGCACAGCATTTAATATTCTGTACCTCTGCTTGTAATTACCTAGTAACTAAAGGCCCCAGTGTGATTTCTCAGAACTAACACTTCATTCTCCATTAAACCACGCCAAGCTGCAATAAGCCAGTGACTCGGGCTGTTAAAGCACTCAGCAGAGGTACATATTCCATCATTTTGTAGTTGGACTGTTGTACCCTATCTAATATAATTAGGCTAATGCTCCTGCTTTTTAAATACCAAGTGAACTAATTTTCACATTTATTTAGGTCTTAGTCTAAATGTTCCTGTTTTGTTCAACAAAAGCCTGTATTTAATTTTCTGGCTATACAGCTTAACATTTTGCACATTATTTCACAGACCCTAATGGATTGCTGTAAGATTCCTTAACATATTTTCACTTCCAAATTTGACAAACAGAAACTCAGCTTTGGACCAATTAAGAACTGGGAATAACATTCAGGACAGTCTGACTTGCAGACCTCTACTGAAATTCTCATGACAGAGTGCTTCAAATGCAGCATATTTTGGAAACTGAGCTGCTGCATGCTTCGGATTTGTACGCATAAAATTCAGTTTCTGTTATTGTCATGGGAACAAATGTTCAGTTTATCTTCTATGGTTAATACACATATGCAACTTTGATCAAAAAGCACCTAGGCTAAACCTAGCTTTTGCCAAAAGAGTTTCTGTTCAACTTTAGTGAATTTGTACGAAGAACCAGACAGATGGACAGTTCTTTTAGGGCTAACACATACCCATGATAATAACTTACATTCACTTAATATATTTGCTGTTACACCTAGCTTGGAAGAGAAGTTTACCCTTCTTTAGTGGCAGTTTCCTTGTCAGTATAAGATCACTGATTTTTATCTGAGACAGATTCGGAGTATTCAATGTTATATTAGTTCTGCAGTGGAACAGCAGCATCAAGAAGAGCAGAAAAACAGCAAGCTGAAATTAGTGATTAACTGCTATAAGTAGATTCACAAGAAAACTGCCATCCATGCTGTGATACATTATATCACATTATGAGAAGACTTTTTTTTAGTAAGAAAATACAGAAGGTTATGCTAAGTCAGTGTCTGCCTTAGAAACATTTTGCTGAATCTTCGTTTTCATTTCTGTACTTACCAATACATCCACGTAGAGAACCCAACAGTGCTCTTTGGGATTAATACAAAGGGATTTCAAGTCTACGCTGTTCTCGCAGCTGAATACTCTGTACAGCGTATTTGCTATGTCAGTGCCGAGCTCTTCTCCTCCCCGGCCTTCCAACTCAGGAGAATTTGAAGAACTAGATAAAGGAAGAAAAGAATACTTTTACTTCTGAAGCAGCAAATACCCAAAGGATATTTCTTAAATATAAAGCATTAAAAGTATCTCAGGATTTATTTGTACAAGAATAAGCATCCTATCTGAAAAGGAATTATTTCCATTTTGCATAAGAGAAGGTTTTGATGCAGATAATATACTGACATTTTGTCACAAATACTAATACCAACTAAACCCCACTACTATCTTCAGTTCCCCAGTTACAATCAAAGTAAAATTTGGTAAATGCTCTCAGGGATTATTTTTTAAGTACTGTTACTTTCTATCACTTCAACTCTTAAAAAAAAAAGTGGAACATCTGTACTAAGTTCACAACAGCTACCAAGACAGCCTAGTAAGAGTTGAATGTGAAATTATTAAGAGAGTGGCTAGGAAGAGAAAGATACGATGATATGACAAGTGGAATACTAATTTCTTGTAAGTAACATGACTGCCTGACCTTAATTGGTAATTTCTTTACTGAGTGTATTGTCTGCTATCAAGCAACTTAAAGAAAGCATGTCATTACTCTCCACAGCTTACGGAGAGCAGCAACTAAACATCGTTTCCTGAAGGGATCTGACAAAGTGTGTGGTCCTCACTTCCCTGGTTCCAACATAACAAAGTATTTATGAGCAGTCATGCAAGAAAGTCCTTTGGTGCTGTGGCCTGGTACACAGCTAAGAAATTTCTAACAATAAAAGAAAACAGGCCTACAAAAAAACCAAGAAAAAAAACAAACCAAAACAAAACAAAAACCAAAAAAACCCCAAAAAACCAAAACCAAAACAAAACAAAACAAAAAAAAACACAAAAAACCAAAAACCCCAAAAACAACAAAAACCAAAAAAACCACCAAAAAACCAAAAAAACAAACCCAAAAAAACAACTAAAAAAGAAAAAAAACCATAACCAACCAACCAAACCCGCCTCACCCCCAAAAAACCACAAAAAAAACCCACCAAGAAAAAAACCCTGAACAAACAAAAGCCAAACCAAACTAACCAAACAACAACCACGGCAAACCAAACAAAAAAAATGCTTTGCCTTCAAAGAACAATCAAATACAATAAATACGTCCAGAGATGTATATACAGCAAAACAATATGCAAAGATTCCAGCCTCTGGTTTATAGACAGGGCAAGAATATTCTCAAGCAGTGGACCTGTAGCAGCACGGCAAATCTTGTTTTAAAATAAACCAGTCAGACCTGCACCAAATTAATTTCTCATTAGAGAACATATCAAAGGAAGTGGTTACACAGAAGTAGTTTTGGTCTGCTCAAAATCTGTAATGGCCACGCCTCCGTATTCTCCTGGTGGGGCACCTCGCAGGGCAAATTTCTGTTCAGTGTCTGTAAGATGACACAAAACCTTAGCACACCAGGAACACAAAAATACAGCAGAAAATTAAGTTTTGGAATATAACCCCTTCATCTTTAAAAAAAAACCACCCAAACAACTAAAGATTCACATTATCGAGGTGTGACTTAAACCATCAAGTGAGCTGTGCCAACAATACTGCAGAATCTGTAAGTTTACATATCATTATCTACTATTACAATTACCTCAGAGTACTTCTCCCAGCTTGTTGTTTTGCAGAGTTGATGAAAACTCAGAATGCCAGGAAGAACTACTGCATTTTATAGAATTTATTAGTTGTTACTAGAAACAGACAGCACTATACATGCTTAAAAATACAAACAAACGTTATTGCCAATTAAGCACTGATCTGTGCACTGATCTGTGCTTCCAAACTGTATTTGCCACACAAATAAGCAAGTGTGACACACAGTATTATTCAGGGTTATTAGACACCAATTTTATGAGATAGGATCTTATCTAAGTATAACTCAGGGCTGAGTCAGGTCTTCAGGTTGTATTAAACAAGCACTTATCCATGAAAGCAGCTTTTGTGCAAGTTAACAAGATCATTCTGTTTAAGCCATTCTGTTTAAGCCATAGTTATGCAAGCATTATGATTCCTATGGCAAGCTGCAAGAATTATGCAAACTTCAATCTATGCCTCATTATTATTTCTAAACAAAAAGTTTTATCAAATTTTTTTTTTTTTTTGATTACAAGTGGACGCTTTCTTTGACAGTGAGTAGAAAGAACTTAAGACTCAATAGGAATATCACTGTACATTTCACTGCATGCTACTTCCATTATTATTTTAACACTTCATTTCCTTGCAATCAAAGTGAAATAAAGAAGTAAGGTTAACAGGATATTTTTATAACTGTTTGGTAAATACTGCCACCTAATGTCTACAGACTATTGCAATAACTTATACTGGGCAAAATTTGGAAAGGAGGTGTCTTAACACACCAGAAAATGATAAAAAACTTGGCTTATGGAGCACAGAAAGAACTCAGTAGTGGTACATAATTTCTACACCCAAGCAGCACGTAACTTTCAAGACCATCAAAATAATTTCAGTGTTACATTGCCTAACAACCTAAGATACCTCCTAAAGCATAATGATGCTTCTACCACAGATCTCTATCGCACTTCAAAACTCCTCCTGTTGCCAGTCAAAATCTTTCTGTTGCAACAGTTAAACATTTCCCACTTATTGCTCAGGCCATTAATACACTGTAATCTACCGGTGGTCAGATCAGGACAAATATATTCCTTGCTTCCCTGATTCCACAAACAAAACCTGATGCATTCAAGGAATTCAGATGCCTGCTTTTCTTGTTTGTTTCTATTTCTTACGGTTTGAAAGTGATAAATCAGTTCAGCCACAAAACTCAAATGTGCGAAAAGCAGACATAGCAGTCTTTCAACACCGAGGGCCAGGATGAATGACTTTGCCAGTGGTGACAGGCAGCAAGAATACCACACAGGACACAGACTTGTTTTATGATAATTAATTTCTAGGATCACAAATCAGTGCCCCAAAAATCATTCCTTCCAGAGACTCGCATTAAAGTCGGTCTCAAAATGGGACTAAGTGTGCCAGTGTACCTCAGATTTCAGGTAAAGGACTCAGAGCAGAATAAAGAGAACTAGCAGTTTGGAGCAGAGAACTATACACATGATCCAGCAAATTATTATTTTCATCAGTAAAAGAAACCATGAACGTTTCAGGAAATAAGCATTTTATTTTGCAGTCTGAGTTTTTATTATTGGCTTCAACAATATAAAAGCCAAATAGAACACACAGGAACTTCACCAGAAGATTCAGGGTATCAAATTATGCTCAGTTACTACCACCCAGTGGCAGTCTGGAAAAGCATCAAGGTACTGACAGCAGCTCATTCCCCTAGACAGAGAACAAGCTGCCTCCACTTCACTTTTTGTTGTTTGTGTCTTTCTGGAAGCTAAAGGACACCTCTCCCCATTGCCACAAGTGTGTGACAAGTGACTACACTCCTCTAAAGTTCAGGCCCTGGGATCCTGCTGTCACAGAAATTAAAGATGGCCTATTTCCTGAACTGACTAGATCCAACTCCCACAATATTGATGCACATCTCTCTCCCATCCCATGAAGCAGAGATGAACAGAAAAAAAACCCTAACCTCAATCTAATGAGAAGTTTTTCTACTATCTATTTACATACGGAGGAAGTGTCACAGAATTGCCACATGTCCACAGACCATTTTTTTTAGGAAGGAAATGTCCCTGCTGTCAGTGGACTTTCTTCATATAAAGACAACCAGAAAAAAACTCCAAAACAATAAAAATGTATTATTTAACATACTTAAATAAGTGAGTGCTTTCCTTTAAAGCCTAAGTTTCCAGAGTTAACTAAAACATACTGATGCACAGAGGCAGTCTAAGAAAAGGCTGTGTAACATGACATACCAATGTTAAGGCAGATACAGACAATTAGGTCAGAAAGATTATCAGACATACCCTTAGTAACTCTCATACCTTACAATGGTATATTGCTTTAACGTCAGAGTAGCAACATTTTTTGTTTTAAATAAAAATTAAAAGATGTCACATGCAAAGCAGCTGACTTGACAATGCCAAAGCTTTTATGAGAAGTCCCCAAAGCACTTTAAATCATAAAGAACAGTTCTGGCTAAGTCTGCAAGACATGGATTCTGTAGCCTCAGGCTGCAGACAGTCTAGACTAACACTGAGATGTCACTGTGCTATCTCAGAGAAACCTGAAAACAAGAGTTCTCAGTTTTCTTCTAGCTTCTTCCACAATTCAAGCACTATGAAGACTGTAAGGATAAAACAACAGTCCATTTGTAGCAAAATGCAAGAAATCGGATTAAAAACAAAAACTCTTTTAATTAATGGAAGATGGGTTCACTGATAAATACGTAACAAAAAATTCTAATTAGTTTTTGCATCTGAAGCTTAAACTGGGGATTCTTTTTTTAAACAAAACAAAAGTTTTTTACTAAACACACTTCAAAGTTTCCCCACTGCTTTCACCAACAAAGTAAGCAAACTTTTAAGTACAGTTAAAGTACAGTCTGTATTGGTTAATTCTTTTGTTCCAACTTAGGTTTTTGAATGAGATTTTCTCTATTTTATCATGGCAAAAGCACCAGCTGACATAGTCATGAAGTCCAGTTCCAAGTGTGTGTACTTGAACCATTACTCTTTGCCAGCTGCAGTGAAGCTATGCAATTTGGGATTGTTTTATTTAACATGTTTTTGTTCTTTAACTCCTGCTGATTTGCATCTTTTGGGTTTGCAGGACCAGCAGAAAATTTCTCAACATTCACTGCTACTGAAACGGTAAAATAACTTGTTTCTATTACTCAAACCCCTAGAGGAGGTTAGTGGAATGAAGGTATAAATTTCTGAAGATTGGCAAGACCTGATTAGTCATTTATTCCAAATATTAGATCTATTTAATTATTTTCTAGTATACTAACCAGTCAACAAAAAATTCCAGGTAACCTTCATCTGGTTTCTCCAACTTCGGTGTCCCCATTTCAGCTTTTATGCCTACCAAGATATCAGTTTCTCCCTATTAAAACAAAAACATCACACAACTGGAATTATAATTACAGAACTATTGGTTTTATTTAAATGTCTATGGTAAGCTGACATTTCTACCTTTCAGTTATAGGATCATTCTATCAGAGTGATTAAAAAAAAAAACAACAACAAAAGGCTTTAGAAGGAAAATATTAAGTGCAAGAAGATTCTTCAAATAATTACCATACATATTACCTTTGCCTAGGTTAAAAAGACTCTTAATATTGAAGACTATTTTTGTCATTTTGGTTCTGTAAACAGCAGAACCTTCATAATGGTGCACAGTACATTTAACTTCACAGTCAGCACATCAGAAGTACTTTTGCTTCATTTTAAAGGAATAGAATTTTTTGGCCCCACTCCAGGAGCTAGGCACAACAGCAACTTCAGTTTTCAAGATTAAATGTTAGATTAGTTCAGACTGAAGGCTGTCCAGGCACTTTACAGCAAATGCAGCTCATGCCAACCTGAACTAATTATATATCCTACCACAATTTCCATATCCCACAGTTTCAGTTACTGCTATACACACGTTATTACACACACAAACCCAGCTACAAACAACATCAACATAACTAGTCATGTGAACAAGCAATTTCATCAGCAAGGTACCCAATCCCTAAGAAATTTACCTACCAGCTTTACTCTTGCAGATCCACTTGTGTTTGATACAACATCTGTTTCTACTTCTGCACATCTGTAGTCTTCACAGCCTCGACCATCTACACGAAGGTCTTCCTAAGTATGATAAACAACATATTGCACTTAAGGGAATCGGTAATGAAAAGTAAAAACAAAACAAACAAAACATCCCCACAAACCAAAAACTCTAATTTTAAGCTTTCCTTCTCCTATACCAAATGCAGCAAGAGGATATAAACACAATTGCTTGTAGCTTCACCATGGAATACAAAAGAACCAACTATACTTTTTCATTTATATCTCATTTATGTCGAGCTTGCAGCGAGCAATCTGCAGGCAAACATGAATGGCACCAAGTTCCTCTAATTCCCAAAAGAAACCTTCAGACTTCAAAACTGTAAAGGTCATGGCTTTAAATACTATTTTACCTTACAAAACCCAGCTCTTTCCTGGGATAGGCAAGTTCTGTACTTTTACATCAGTAATTAGGACCTCAGCAGACAAAAATAATACACCAACCTTCCAAATGCTTTCATCCGTTTGTATTCCATAAACAGGTATTATGCATCCTCTGATACCATACAGCTCGTTCCCATAAAACCAGGATGTTTTTCAGTAAGAATGCAGTTCTTTTATCTTTGGGGCTTCTCCTCAGACACCCTTCACTCTTTCTCCTTTGTCCACTCATGTTCCTTTGCTAAGTTAGAGGCTACAACTATCCAATGCCAGTAACTTAAGGAAGAGCCAAGGAAAAGCAAGGAAAGAGTAGCAAATGGGGACAGAAGGATATTAAGTTCTTCAAGAGCATCCAAAGGAGGGCAATGAAGATGGTGAAGGGCCTTGAGGGGAAGTCGTTCGAGGAGATGCTGAGGTCACTTGGCCTGTTCAGCCTGGAGAAGACTGCGGGGAGACCTCACTGCAGTTACGACTTCCTCCTGAGAGGAAGAGGAGGGGCAGGCACTGATCTCTTCTCTCTGGTGACCAGTGACTGGACCCGAGGGAATGGCCTGAAGATGTGCCAGGGGAGGTTAAGGTTGGATATCGGGGAAAGCTTTGGACACAGAGCGTGGCTGGGCACTGGAGCCTGTTCCCAGGGAAGTGGTCAGATCACTGAGCCTGACCGAGCTCAAGACGTGTGTGGGCAATGCTCTCAGGCACTTGGTGTGATTCTTGGGGTGCCCTGTGCAGGGCCAGGAGTTGGACTTCGATGATCCTCGTGGGTTCCTTCCAACTCAGCATATTGTGTGATTCTGTGAAAACAAATCCACGTCCCGCTCCTCAGCCTGCTTCCCGTTCCGATGCTCAATGTCCTCTGATGATCACTACTCCAGAGGTTCGCCACCAGACTCAACAGTGGAGGGCTCCCTCCTTCCTTCCTCCCTCCCTCCCTCCTCCCCAGCCTAACTCGCTCCCTGCCGCCCGCCCCGGTACCTGAACGCCGTGCACGATGTAGAGCTTCTCCGCCTCGCTCAGCACCACCGACGCCATTCCCGCCGCCTCCCGCCCGCACCTGCGCAGTACCCCGCTTCCTCCCTGCCTTCCTGCCCGCCTGCCTCCCGCCCGCCCGCCGCGGGGAAGCTGCCGCTCTCCAGAGCACTGGGACCGGCACCTCACGGCGGGGTGAGGTGTTTGCCTGATGTTTGCCTGGTGGCAAAGTAGGGGGTGCGGCCGGAAAGCCGCAGAAGCCTTTCACGTGGAGTAGGCTCAGCGCTCTGGACGCGGTACCTACTGGGCACCCCGCATCCTGGGAAACGTCCCAAGAAGCTGATAAAACCAAAGCTCCCGATTTCTGCCAAAAGCTCCTGCAGGAGGCTGTGGAAATGTCTCGATGATCAGAAGTGGATCGCGTACTCATAGTCCTCTGCATTTCCTCATTTTCCTTGCGGAGTCTTTAACCTCAGGAAGGTCCAGGCGAGGTGCGGTGCGCGGGGAAGGCTGATGCGGCAGCAGGGAAGAAACCAAATGCTTTCTTCAGGAGAGTCTGTTGGTTCTGTGCCAGATGTCGCTGGGAAAGTGGCGTGGGAAATGTGATTAAAAACTCGCACTATATATTAAAACAATAATTAATGGTTGGGGGTTTTTTGACAGCCTTAATTGAAAGTTTCGTAACAGTCATTAATGCAAGTTTGCACGCCTTTTTGCACAGCTGTGTATAATTTTCAGCGTACTTTAAAAGATGCTATCTTGACTTCACTCTGATGCTTGCTTGGCTAAAAATGATCTATGGCTCCCGAGGATCATAGCACACTGCCAGAGTTTATCCAGCTTTCCACAGTTCCTTGTTCAACCAAATGTACAAAGCATTCCTGGCTGTCCCTACCTGAGCAGGTGGCATGATGCAGTGAGAGCAAACTTCAAGAGCAGTGGATGGTTTTGGAAGTTTTAGCTTGGTCTGGTCCCATTGGCAGGCTGCTTATCAATTAGCAGTCGGGGCAGAGCCGGTGCATTTCTGGGACTCTTCTCATGGCTTACCTGCTTCTAAAAGGAACCACATTTCTGCACACTAGGGATGTTGTATGAAGCTTACTGCTTCTTGGCGGGAAGAGCCAGCAGTGGGGCCTTGCAGAGCTGGGAGCTTGGGTAGCTTGTCCTCCCCACTCACCCTAGGGAGATGAGCAGGGCCGGGTCTCCTTGCTGGCCCAGGGGAGTGCCAGACAAAGGCAGTGCCCACGCATGAAAGGACCCTGGTTTGTATGTTCTCTCTAAAATAGCATCTGCCAGTCAGACAGCATCTGCTGTCCAGCACAGACTGACCCCTCATTTGACTACAGTGTGATACTTGTGTCCTCACATTGCACCGTGTGAACCAAACAGGAAGTAAGAAAAAATCAGAAACTCCCAGAAAATGTGAGTGAGTTCTTGATCCGAAACAGTGTACCCTGCAGATGCACCCTGTGATTTCTACTGAGAGCATAGGGAGATGACATTCTGGGTCTCATCTTAGTTCCTGACTCTCATGGCTTTAGCCCCCAGCAGCTAACAGTTAAAATTGCCAGGAAAGAGTGGTTTGTTAAATTTTTTCCCACTTCTGCCATCCCAGAAGGATGTCTTGGAGTCTACCTAATGTTAGTCAAATTCTTGCATAGTCCAGAGGCTCAGCTAGAAAATTTTGTTCACCTGCAAACAGCAGTTTTTCAAAGGTGGAGGAGCCCAGGTTTGGCTCGTTTTCCTCAGGGAGGGCAGAAGGCAACCTCTTGCCCTAAAGAGCACTTCTGAGGACATTGAAATTCCAGCACAAGGCAGTAGTGAAGCTTATACAAAAAAGGATGCCACTTGTTTCTTGGGTTTGTTGGGGTTTTTATGTTTGGCCCTGGTTTGGTTTTTGTTTTGTTTTTACATAGGCAAAGCAATATCTAGAACTTCATTGTGGTAAATGAATGACATGTGTTGGCCCTTGTCATGGTTTGACACTGGCCAAACACCAGGCACCCATGAAAGCTGTTCGCTGACCTTCTCTTTCTTTCAGCTGGGCAAAAAAGAAGAAAAAAAAAATTAATGAAGTGCTCATGAGTTGAGATGCGGACTGGGAGAAAACACTATAAGGGCAAAACAGCTTCAGATTTAAAGGTATAAAGTAAATTTATTATTAACAGAGTCAGAGGAGGGTAATGATAAGTAAAATAAAACTTTAAAACGTAATCTTCCCCCCAGCCCCTCCCTCTTTCCCACTGACAGCACAGGGAGACAGAATGTGGGGGTTTTGGTCAGATTGTCACCTGAGATTTTTTTTCTATTTGTTCAGGGAGGGGAGTCTCTCCTCTGCTATGCCCTGGGATCCCTCCCATGGGCAAAGAGTCTTTTGGAAACTGTTGCGGTGTGGGTCACTTGTCCACCTGGTGCAGTCCTCTAAGAATAGGCTGTTCTAGTTTGGAAGCAAGGGCCCTCTTCCTCTATCTCTGGAAGCAGGGGCCCTCCTTCTCCCTTCGGGTCTCCCACTGGATCACAGTTTCCTCCAGCATCCACCCTCTCTCATGGGCTGTGAGTGGATCTCTGCATCCCCTGTGGACCCCATGGGCTGCAGGGGGACAGCTGCTTTACCATAGTCCTCACCATGGCCTGCAGAGGAATCTCAGCTCTGGTGCTTGGAGCACCTCCTCCCCTTTGTTTCCTCTGACCTGGGTGCCGCCATATTGTCTCCCTCACATGTCCTCACTTCCTCCTCTTTGACTAGAATAAAAACTGCTGCTTGTAGGTACCTACCACTGCAAACAAGTTGCACCAATTCAAAGATTCTTGCAGGATCCTACTGATAGCTGAGAGATTGATCTTGTCTAGGTTTCTGCGTCAGGGAGTTGCTCACCACGTTTTTGCCGACCACTGGCCAGGTGGCCCCACAGCCACCGAGCAGGCAGTGGCGGCCACTGTGGCACTGGTGCTATTTAACGCCTCTCCTCATGCAGGCCACCAGGAAGGAGAGGCCACCACCGCTGCCCCTGCCCTTCTGCTCGCAGCACAGCTGGCTAGGGGCGCCCAAGCAGGCAAGGCTTGCCGTGGGCCGCACTGAGATGGTGGTGGCCGCAGCACATCGCCGTGTGCTGGGATGGCCCCGGCGGTGGCAGCGGCCCCTCAGCACCCCTGGAAAAAACTGCTTGTGAGCTGTTTTGATTTTCTCAAATATGTCATCACAGAGGCGTTACCAACCTCTCTAATTGGGCCAGAGGCATGTACATCTTTGGAGCCATCAGAGATTGGCTGTCAGACATGGTGGAAGCTTCCAGCAGCTTCTCACAGAAGCCACTTCGGGCTCTCCCCCACTACCAAAAAAACAGGCTGTGCCAAGTCAACAGTGCCCAAATAAAACCAGTCTGAGGCAACCCCCTGAAATGTGAAGATTTGCACTGCTTAATTAATACCTGGACAAGGCCACAAAGGCTGGAAGCAGTGGCTTGATGTGGAAAGTGTCAAGCAAACTCAGCCCTTCCTCTGGCTCCGAACATGACACCTGCAGTGGAATGCTCTGCCACAGAATCACAGAATTACAGAAGGGGTCAGATTGGAATGGACCCAACCTTCCTGCTCAAGCAGGGCTATCCTAGAGCATATGGCACAAGATTGTGGAGAGAGTACTTGACTACGTCCAGTGAGGCAGACTCTACAACCTCTCTGGACAACCTTTTCCAGTGCATAGTCACCTACACAGTAAAGTTCTTCCTCATGTTCAGGTGGAACTTCCTGTGTATCAGTTTTTGCCCACTGCCTTGCATTCCTAGTTCTTGGCACCACTGAGAGGAGCCCAGCTCCATGATCTCTTTGGCACATCCATGTCCCCCTCCTTTTAGGCATTTATACACATTAATGATGTTCTCTCTCACTAGTCGCTTCTCGAGACTGAACAGGCCCAAGTCTTTCAGTCTTTCCTCCTAAGAATGATTCTGCAGTCCTCTAAACATCCTCACTGCTCTGCACTGCACGGCTCTTCCTTGGGTGCCAACAGATTTTGGATACCTGCAAACCAAAACCACCCTGAACCTTCCTCGTGCTCGGAGGTGGCCGCTGAGGCAGAACCATCTGTTCCCACGTGGAAACAAAAAAGTGTGGGGTTTTTCCTCACAAAACCCGCATTCCCCCGCCAGGCACCCGCACGCCCGGGCCGTTAACGCGCAGTCGGCACAGGCGGCCCGCAGCCGCACGGGGCCCGGCGCCGGTGCTCGTCCATGGGCCGGGGGCCCTTGGCGGGGCGGGGAAGGGCAGGGCCGGGGACGCGCTGCCTCCCGCCGCCGCCGTTCACTTCCTGGTTCCTCCCGGCGGCCGCTCCACCTCCGCGCAAGGGGCGGGCGGGCGGGCGGCGGAAGGGGGGGTGCGGTGCCGTGCCGTGCCGTGCCGTGCCGCTGCCGGCGCGGGGGCGGCGGGGCGCGCCGGACCCGCGGCGGCGGCGGCGGCCACTGGGGTAGGTGGGTGCGACTGACAGCGCGGGGCGGGGGGTGCTGGGGGGCGGGCAGGTGTGTGCCGGGGCGGGAGCGGGAACTGGGAGCAGAGAGCTGGGAACCGGGAGCGGGCCGCCGGTGGATGCCATCCCGCCGCCGCCTGCGCCGCTCCACCAGCTGCCCCGCGGCCCCGCCGCTGTCCCTGGTGTCCCCGGCCCGCGCGGCCCCTCGGCCGTGCGGGAGCCCGGGGATGGCGCGGCCGCCCAAGGGCCGCGCGGTGCTCCGCATCCCTCGGCGGGGTCCCCGGGCCAGGGCCGGGCGGCGGGTCGTGTGTCCCGCAGCGGCGTCCCCAGGACCTGTGGGCATCGGTCGGGAGACGCGGGGAGGGCTCCCGCTCTCCCCTCGCCGCCTTCCAGCGCTGGGCTTTAAATGCTGGGAGGATGAACACGTTAAATGATACCGGGCTAGATAACGTGGTTTAGGTCTGCTCCGCGGCCTTTCGGAGCAGCGTTGAGTCCCCTCGGCAGGAAATTTAAAGTCGGAGCCTCCAGCTGTTTCGTCGAGGTCCTGTGACCTGTCAGTGGATTGCAGTGCTCCTGTAATTTGCTAATGCGTTGCAGCGACGGGACGTGCCTGCCAGCGAGCAGCTGGACGGCGAGTGGAGCTGACCCCGGCGCTTCTGAGGTGGCCCTGGTCACCAGGCGTGTGGCTGCGGCTGTCTGATGGCACCATCGGCCAGGTGTGCCCTCGGCATCGGGAGCGATCCGTGGCGAAACCATGGCGCTGTACTGTGGCGGGTTTAGTTGAAATGGATGGTGAGTTTTACGTGGCCGTAGCAAGCGATCCGGACTGGTTTAGAACGGCAGCTTGTAAGCGTTACTGGAGTAGTTGTGTAAGGTAAATTTTTAAGAAGTAAGAGTTCATGATGGCTCATTAGAAAATAGTCTTCAAGAGAACAATCAAGAAAACAGGCCTTGGGGAGGAGGGGGCAGCAGTCTGGTCCCTGATGGGCTCTCCACTCGGTGTGTACCAAGCCCATTGAGGGATGTGGGATGGACAGCAAACTTCGTTTAGATTTTCCCTTGATCCTGATTCAGAAAAGATAAGCTGCATATTTTATGCAGCTGAGAGAGAACGACAGTGTGCCAGACTCCTGGCACAGCAAAGGTGTGCGTGCAATGTCAGATCTGTAGGAAATTTAGATGGTTGTTCTGATACAGTGGAATCACAGAGAAGGGGGGACTGGTGAGTTACAGCAGGTGACTGCATTGGGCATCTCGTAGTGTACGTAGCGAGACATTAGTGAGGATCATGTTTTTCTTTGCTTAATGAAAGCAACAAATAAGTATTTTGTGTAGTGTTACAGGCATTTCAGTGATAAGAGTTATCATAAGGGAAGCCACGCCATTCTTACATCTTTTAAAAATGCAGCCTCATGTGCAATAAAGATCTGCTCCTTCAAAGCCTCTGTCAGCGTAGCTCTTGGTGCTCCCTCACTGATGCAGTAGGGTTTGTGACATCAATGGGACCTGCTGCTGGTAGTAAGTTGTGTCTGACTGAATGTTCATTGAGATTTCGAAGGTGTGACCCAGAAACTCTTCGTGTTCATAGTTTTATAAAAGGGCAGATATCAGGTCTGCCTAAAACCCAAAGTATTTGTCACATTTAGGACCTATAGCAATAACATCTATTGGATATTCTCATGTATGTTTCTGCTTCCTTTTAATTTTCATTTTAAGTGATGTAGTTACAGACAAGGGTGTCTATTTCAGTTTGAAATTGCTTGTTTGGTACTAGACAAAAGTACACAAATGTAATTTAACCCAAATAATAAGAGCATGTTGCAAGAAGATGAATGCTTAATTCCTCCACAGATGCAGATCTGCTGTGCCCAAGTAATGTGTTTTTTTCTGGGCAGTTTCTTTGTATCAGCAAAGGGGAACAGCTGACAGTCTTCAGCAGTATGTGTGTATCCTGGGCAATGGTAGCTCAGCTTTGGTGAATCTCTTTTTCTTACCTAATATGAATTTACTTTTCTCAATGGGTGGATTGCTGTGCACCTCCAACAGAGCAGGATCTAGCAGTGTTGCATAGTCCATGCAGTTTAAACCTGTGTGTCGCATTATTTCAGGAAGACTTGCTCATGGAGCCAGTTTTACTGTACAGACATTTCCCATACAGCTGTAACAAGGCATTCTCCTGTAGAGGAGACTAGATGGGCACCCACAGCGGTGTCAGTCTGAAAATGGACTGGCTGTAGCTCAGCCAGTCTCTGCAGATGTTACTTGGCTGAGCTTATGCTTTTCTCTGATCCCTCGGCAGTGTAGACACGACCTTTTTCTTAGGGCAATATTCAGGAATACAGTTTTTCTGCCTTCTTGACAGAAGACAGCAGATAATGTAAAACATGACATACCAGCATAGCTTGTTGTCAGTTTTTATTTCCCCCATCCTGTGCTTATCTAGTTGAAGCAAACTAAATGTGACCGATTGTACCTGGAACATCATATTTAACCTGTGCATGTAACTGATCTGAAGCTTCGGGTTGTGTTCAAGAAAACGAGAAGTTAAAGCTTTCCTAATTGAAGCTGTGTGTTTCCTGGGTTGTGCAGGCAATAAGGAAAGAAGATAGCCCTTGCCTGGAGCTGCAGTGCAGCAAGTCTGCCAGTAACACTTCACACATTGTCCTTCTGAGAGGGAGTCCAAAAGAGCGAGCCAGCTTGTCTGTAGGGTGTGGGTGCCAAAGACCTCCCCACATGGCAGCAGCTCCCTGCTAGTGAGGTGCAAGGTGTTAGAGGCAAGGTGCTGGCTCACTGCACGGGAGCACTGGCGTGTTAACTTGTGTCACCTGCTTCTGGCTGTGCCCCCAGCTTGGGGCTGCTTGGGAGTGCTTCTTGAGACTGGAGCAGGAGATTTGTCTAGGCTTATGGCCACATAGCTCTTTGCACCACCAGGTTACAGGGTGACCATACAGAACCAGTGCTGTTACAGGAGAAGAGGTAGGAGTGCAAGAGGAGGGGGGGAAAAGAAAGAGAGGATAGGCATGGGAAGGTAAGGAAATGAGAGGGAAGGGTACAGCAGCAGACTTCACCTAGAAAAATGTTGGGAAACTCTATTCCAGGAGCAAGTAAAACAGCAAGTAAAAAAAGGACATAGAAGACTCACTGTCAAGATCTTTCAACAACAGAGGAATGTTGAATGAGAGGAAATGCAAGGCCCTTGTTGATGTTTCTGCTCCTGAGCTGCTGGTGGATGGTGTGTTTGTCATGTTCAGCTGTGAGTTTTGCAATAATGCAGAGCTGACGGGGTGACCAATCTTAAATGTGGTGCAGCATGCAGAAGTTAAAAGAAATGGGCTGAAGCTGAAACAGTGTGAGTGAGTAAAGTACTATGATACTGAAAAAAAAAGGTAAAAAAAGACAAATATGGGCTTAGTGGGAAGGCAGTAGTACCATACCATAGACACAGAGAGGGCTGTAGCAGGTGAAAAAGGTAGTAATGTGATATGCATCTTGGTTCTTTGCAGTGGCCACTTGAATTACTGATGTCCAATATAGCACAGAATAGAGAAGGAAGATATTGTATACGGTAGCTGGTCCTGTCTTGAACTTGGCTTGTTTCAAAAGATAGGAAAATTAAGGTTTACACATAGAAACTGTATTTTTTTGTGGCAGCAAGGATCCGTTCTGCTTGCCAGTGCTAAAGTGAGCAAAACAAGAAATGCTTAGTTTGCCAACTCAGATGTTCTTTGCTATGTTTCAGAAGCTTTAACCTACAGCAACTTTGAACCTGCAGGTTTTTCCAGTTCTCTGAAGTAACAGCATACATTTCTTCTAGTTGGGATTTTAACTTTGCAGGATAGAGGTGATAATTTTTTGGTCCCTGTGTTGTTAATGTGCTATTTTAATGTATGCCCTGCATACTTCCTGTGGTTGGCTTAGGGATCTGCTTAGGTGTAGTATGTAGATTTAAAATCTGAATGCCTTACAGCCTTCATACCTACATCTTTACCTACCGCTATGTGGTAAGGCAGAATAATAAACTACAGGCAGGGGAATAAAATCAGAGAGTAAGTGACTTGTTCATGCTTGTGAAGAGGGGGCTGTAGCAAAAGCAGGTGAGAGCCAGATCCTGTGACAGACCATCTTGAGTGAAAATGTATGTCTGGTAGTTAAAGTGCTCTTTCTGCCTTGAAAGGTAGTATTTAGAATATTTTTTTTAGACTAGAGGGGTTCTGCCAGCTTCTTATTATGATTAAAGCTTTAAAGCTATAGCTCTTTCCTGCTCTGCAAAACATATTCCTTATGCCATGGAAGTTGTGTGGTTTTTTAAATTGAAACTAAAAGTAATGCCAGTTCTATAGATAAACTTTCCCCTTTAATTTTTGCCTTTCTTAAAAAAAAAAAAAAAAAAAAAGTTGATAAAGGACAAATTGAGAATTTGCATTCCCCAAATCCTGTGGCTTGCTCTTTTAAGTCCTGAGTCAGCATGTAAATTGCAAAGCTGTCTAAAAGACCAGGAACAGCTTCTCCTGTTTTGTCTCTCATAAGGCTGTGCATTCAGGATAACTGCAATGCTGTGGGAAAGCATGACATCCCCATCTGTTGTTTTCTGTTTTCTGGTGCAGTCTCTCCTGCATGATTGCTCTTTCCTTCCAATGCTTAACTTTAGATAGGTGGCAATGCAACAAAGATGGTATGTTCAGGATTAATATTTCTCTTTTGACATAGGTTAAGTAGCTTGTGTGTATTTAGTCTGTTGGGAAACTGTGAGATAGAAATCACAGAATTTTTCTGTTCCCTTTGCAGCTCTGATAGTTAAAAACTTATCAGTTATTTTGTAATGGCTCATTACTTAATGACAGTTTTATAAAGTACCTTCTATCTCTGATGAAAGACTTACTAAGATTACTACTTTGTGTGATCAGATCAAGTCAGATCCAAGTCTGACCTCAGTCTTGGTGCCCTTGTGATTTGTGCCCTGTTTCTACACGTTGCCCCAATTTTGTCACTCATCCATAGTGGTCCACTGTTTTTGTACCTTGGACAGTAACTACATTGTCTTTGCTCTCCTTTGCTCAGGCTAGCAGCTGACAGGCCTTTTGGTGGGGGTGCAGTCACCAGATAACTCAGACTCTTAGGTCAGTCTTTATTGCATTATAATTTATTTATACAATACACGTCCATTAGTTAAACAGAAAGAGAGAGACATTAACCAGGAAGCTGTTACCATCTGCCCTGAGAGACTACATACCACGAGCATCAGGATTGGGAAACCCCTGTATTTGTAGTTCAGAAAACACGGCCTTATTTTCCTTTCAGTTCTACTAATGGAATTCCTCTGGCACTGTTGAAGTTGCTTCTTGTCTACACTGATGTAAATTAGAGGACTGGGGGGTTTGTGCCTTATGTGGCTGCATCTCTTCTGACGCTGTCACTCTCAGCCCGATCCAAGCCCTCAGGATGGAGTTTCTAGATATGACAGATGTCTTTGAGGTAATTTCCCCCTCCCCTTTCTCTCCTTAGGGAGAAGTTCCCTCTCTGTATTTGCACTCCTATTCAAATGTGTTCTTCAGGAAGGCATGACTTCAGTTAAATCTTCCCCTGTAATAAGATGCTTCTAATAAAAGTAATGAAAGTGTGATTTTAGTGTGAGCCATTTTTACTAAGGTCTTGTTCATGTGTATCTCTTTGAAGTAAGAAATAAATTAGAAATAGAAAATAACATCAAATATTTGGTGTTATAAATAGTTTTGTAAACAATTACTATAAAGCATTGTAATGCAGCCACTTACTCCCCTCATGCATAGAAAAATGTTATAAATTGGTTACCTTCTGGTTTTACGTGCTCTCTCTTCCCCTTTTCAAGGGAGGTAATCCAAGCCTGTGCATTTACCCTCAGGGAACACAAATTTATTTCAAGCTTTGTAATTTTTTAAAGATTTCTTTATTCCATTTTTCTTTGGTATGGGAATTGAAAGTGTTGAAACTGCTTGACTTCAGGAACCAGAGGATTCAGGAGAATCTTGAGATGTTTGTGAGCCTTTTGCTAAAAGCAGATGCATAGCTGGTAACGTACTATTCATGCTGTAACTCCTTGACATAGCCTGAATTTCCAGGAGAAAAATGAAGAAGTATGTGTGGTAGGCACAATCCTGTTCCCTGCTCCTGGGGTGGCTGGAGGAGAGCTGGCAGTGCCGACTTTGCCCTGTGACAATTTGATCTGAGTCATCGGGTGTCCTGTAAGCGCTGCCTTAACTTCCGTGCCCGCTTCTTCCCTGTTGCCTTTGCCATTGTAACCCAGGATTAGGTTTTTACCTGTTTGGGTTTTTAGCCCGAGTTGGGGCGGGGTTTGTTTTGTTTGTTGTTTGGTTGGGTTTTTTAACCGTGTGGAGTCCCGAAAGTATTCCAATGGAAGTACAGCTCTCTGTAGCAAATTTGAGCCTGCTAATAATAGGTTTGCTTTTTTTAGCTGCCTTTCACAGACCTGTTAGAAATGTCCCATTGACCCTCCAGGGTTTTGTAAACCAGGGGTTGGAAACTGCCATGCCGATGGATATCTGGATGAATCTGCAGGAGACTGCCAAAAATTCTCAGCATAGCTGGCCTGTTTTGTTGCACTCCTGCAGATCAGATAAAGCTTTTTAGGCTTTGCAAGAGCCATTAGGAAAATACATATAAATACTGATACTTTCTTATTATCTCTGCTTTGGCAAGTTTTCACAAGCTTGTTAGGTTTTGGCTGCATGGAATTGTAGCAGGAGAGGTGTAGGTAAAAACCCTTTTAGTTAGGAAACTCACCTTCTCTTATATCTTTTGCAAAGGAAGATTAAATATGCAGTGTTTTAATCTATGTAGTTTTATGTACGGAAAATAGAAATAAAAATTAATTCTCCTGCAGTTTCTCTCTATCTGTCTGGTGCTGGTTGACTTTGTATAAAAGGACATCTGTCCTGTGGATCTGGATTGCCTACTTCAGCTGTCGTGAATATAGTATTACTAGTTACATATGTTTGCTTCCTTTTGATGATAAAAATTTAACTTCGGTTTGCTTGTCAGCTCTCAGGGTACTCTGTGTGTCATAAAAGGTGTTCAGAAGTATTTCTTTAAAGGAAATAAAAAAACCAAACTGAAAAGTTTAGGTCATGGACCTAAAAGAAGGTCCATGATCTGCCCTAATCTGTCTTCTTTTTTATTCTTTCCCCCCCGCAGTATTGTTTTCATGTAATTTGTAGAACTTGAAATTCACTTAGTTCATATGACAAAATGAAAATGTAACCTCTTCCCAAAGTTCAGTGTTAATGGACTTGTAATAGAGGAAATGGTTGCAATGAACATAGTAATACTGTAGCTCTGCAAGTCCTACCCATGTGCTTGACTTCACTAACATGAATAATTACATGAAAATCAGCAGGTTCACGATGATGGTGGTTTTAAGCTTGCTGTAAGTTTTACATCAGAACCTCAGGCAGCTTTCAGGTACTTACTGGGTGAAGGCCCACATCATTTGTTTGTACATTCTTAGCACATTCTTTGGCTGTCACAGGCCATTAAAAACCAGATTTTTTTGACATGGCTTATGGCAGATAAAAAGACAGTTTATATAGGGTGTAATAGCATATTTCAAGTAGCATTCATTGTAGCAGGAAGTGGATTTTCATTTGTTTTGTTTACATTTCTAACTTATGTATTACATGTTTTTTGATTGTTCCCTTATTGCCAAATGCCTTCCGGATAAAAAAAGAGAAAAGGTCTTTGCTCTGTCATGTCATTAAGCTGAATTGATGTGTGTGTTGTCATTGTATCTCACACTTACCTAGTGGCCTCTCTTGTAGCCTGACACCAAGATTAAGTCCTTAAGCCCTTTGCCTACATTGTTTACATATTGTTTGCTCTAGAGCAGGAGGAGCTGACATATTCCATCTGTATTTATAAATTAAGTTCATGTGCAGCATGATTGAAGGGCAAACCAGTTAGGGCAAGTTACTGCCTCCATCCTGCTACAACCTTTTTTGGTTTGGTTGTTGTGTTATTTATCTGAAAATACCAAACTGGACAACATAAACCAAAACAGATGTTTGTGTATGTAAGAACTAGGAATTTAAAACCCGCCACTAACCGGGTCATGTAGGAGAGAAGTTGAGACTCCAAGCTCCTATAGCTTGACTCTTAAGATAATGAACACTAAAACACATATGTATTTCTCAAACAATGTAGGGTGTTCATGTACTGATTTATTTTGTTGCCTAATAAGGCCTCTGAAGCAAGCATTAAATGGTAGAGTATATTAAATAGCAAAATTGTCCTCCAGCCATAATCAGGGGCCTGTGAGCTGTCCTCTTAACTCACTGCAGAAATGAGTCTCCAGACTTTCAGACTGAGGAGGCCTCAGGGCTCCTTCCAGTTTCTCCTTAGACAGCTACATGGCAGTAGATTTTTCTTTTTTATCCCCCCAGTTCAGCTCAATGATATTTCTCAGAGAGAGCTGTAGAACTTTTATTGGAGTGAAACCACTTCCTGCATTTGCATTTTTATTTCACTGCTGAAGTGTGCAGTTCAGGACTAAGCCCACAGCTTAATCGCTGTATATTTGTTCAGCTTTCAGTCAGTCTTTGCTAATACTGACCTTAAGGTGACTTGTCAAACTGATTCCTTTGTTAAATAGGAATTTGCATTTCCTGGGACTGTTTGATTCCTTTGCTTTGGGATACAAAACCTTAGGGGGAAAAAAAGGCTCAGCGTCTAAGTAAAAAATCCTGAGAGCCTGTGTTCAGGACTGTCCCAGCTTGTCCCTCATGTGTCAAGTTCTAAACTTTCAGTTGAAAATTGAACACATAATTACAATTTTCTTTCTTACTTTTTAATGTAATGTGATGTTCCTGTCAACTAAACGCTGTTGTCAGGTGTGAGTCTTTAATTATATCAGTTTTATTTTGAGCTGACAAACAAGCATAGAAATTTTAATAAGTATATTAAGCAATGCGGTGAAGGTTAACCTGTTTCCTTGAGGGAGTGGAAGAATTAAGTCTTAGAAATACTTGTTAAGTCTGTCTGAGTGTATGAATACATAATTGTCCCTACAGAAATTGTGAAAAACGGGAGAAAAGGTATGCATGTACTAGTAGGTATAGATTATAGTAGTATAATATAATATTATAGTATCGTATAGTATAGTATAGTATACTATGCTAGTAGGTATAGGTATATCTGAACTTGGACTGCCAGATTGTTTGGCTAATCACTGTTTACAAAAATTACATAGCTTGTCTTCTTAAATATCAAGAATCATGAGGCTAAATTATAGCTGTGGTTAAAATACAGAATAATTACAGTGTGTTATGTGAATTTTGTGAATGAGGAGTGGGTTTTTTGTTGTGGGCTTTTTTTCTTGCCAAAGTAAATGACATCCTCACAAGGACATTTTCATCTTGATATTTCTGTTCTGAGTGATGTGTGTATAAACACAAGACTGATATGCTTTAACATTAATCCATGTGACTTTCTTCAGATTCATAAATCATCTGGAACTTGCTTGGCAACATACTAAATGTTCAAAGTGGAAAGATAAGAAAATACCTAATTCTTCTAGTTTATTTATTCAAGTTGTTTTAGAAAACAAATATTGTAAATGGTCTAGTTCATGTGCTCCTGTGCACCTAGGAAGTTTGTGCTCCTGGCTTTTGCTTTTTACTGTGGCCACAGCAGTTCCAGTACCTCTCTTTGAGTGACAAAGCTCATCACTTCTGTGCTTGGATGCAATTAATCATCCTGCTCATTAATAACCTTATTCTTTGGCTGTGAAAGAGTAATTGTCCTCTTATGAATTTGGTCTTCTTAAAATAACAACTGAAAAGTAAACTGTCATCTCCGTCCCTGTTGAGATAGGGGCGGCAACTTAGGCATAAAATTTGGAGAAAAGTTTGAAGTCCTAGGGATTTCTGCAATTCTCTCACTATGTTTCCTGTAAAATATAAGCATTTTTAAACAATTAAAGACAAAAATAGCTTTAGTGAGAACTTTTTTTGGCTGAAAACATAATTAGTGGTGAACATTTTCTCTGAATTTAAATGGCATAACGAGCACTCTTTTTTGCAAAGCCATGAGAACAAGCCTTACATTTTGAAAAAGCAGGAGGCTGATACTTCCATACCTTCCATTCAGGGATATGCAATTCAGTGTATTTGGTAGTAGAATTATCATAGCCATTTTTTTAGAAGGTGTGGTGTTATGAAGTGTTTAGAGCACTGAGCAAATACTCTTGAGTAGAAGTGTCTTTGGAAGAGGTTGCTGGGTGTGTAAAGAGCTGCTTTCAAAGTGTAGCATTCCAGGTGTGCTCCAAAATTGAGTGGTGGATGGATTGAGTGCAGATGGATTGGTCCCTTGCCAAAGACTTAGGGGCACCTTCTCTCTTTTCTCAAATGCCTCTATTTGGTGGGAGTTACATTGAAACTACACAAGCATGGCACATACCTAGAGCATTACTGTTCCTGGTTCCAAGAGGGATCTTACCCTCTGGGTAGACAAGGTGTCTGCAGAGCTGGAGAGGAGAGGACAGGGTCACTGTTGGTGCTCTTGCTACAGTAGAGGGGAGTTGGCTGGAAAGTCATGAAGGAGAGGCAAAACAAATGCCATTGAGGGATGGAGCAAAGGTGGCAGGAGAGGCTTGGCAGAGCAGAAGACTTCAAGGGATGTAAGGCCAGAGGAGGAGGAGGTGAGAGTGGGAGAGAGCTGTTGTTGGGAAATTACGTCCTCCAATCAAGACTAGAAGTTCCTGTCACGATCTTTTCTGGCTTGCTTCTTAATCAGTTCCTGTAAGTCTTAACTGTACAACTGATTGTTTTTGCACTTTTACCCTAAAACTGGGAGTCAATGGTAAGGAGAGAAGAAACATCTTCTACTTGCTAGGTTTCCCAGTATGTGTAAGAAAGACCCTTCCCTTCCCCAAATCTGAAGCAGCAAAAAGGGACCCTGCCAGCTGTGCCAGAACTTTCTCTTCTCCATGACAGTGCGGAATTCTTGCTTCAGTTCCTGTTGTGGCAGCTCCTGTTGGCTCCTACCTGATGACTTTCCCTTCATTAAAACACTCGTTGCCTTTCCACTTAGGGAGGTGTAGGTGGCACACAGGTAGACCTAGTGTGTAATTAAGCACTTCTGAAAAGCACTTAGAGTCTTCTGAGTAAGGAGTGTTCCGATAAGCGCAAGAGTGTGGTTTCCCAATCCATTATTTTGTGTTTGATTTATTTACCTTTTTTGCTTTCTCATTTCACTTTCTGCAACTTTCCCGTGTGATGACCATGCCATTATGCGAACAGAGGTCTGGATGTCTGGCAGAGCAGTGAGCACTGTTTCTGACTCTCTTTCAGATGCAAGTATGGACATAATAGCCTATGATGATTACTCCAGTCCACCGCTTCAGAGATATTGAAAGGACACCTGAATACCTCCAGCCGGAAAAGTGTGTTCCACCTCCTAGCCGCGCTTCCCTGGGAACAATGTGGTTTATTCGAGATGGCTGTGGTATTGCATGTGCTGTCGTTACCTGGATGCTGGTGTTCTATGCCGACTTTGTAGTCCTTCTTGTCATGCTAGTTCCATCAAGAGATTATGTTTATAGTGTCATCAATGGCACACTGTTCAACACCTTGGCTTTCCTCGCTTTGGCTTCACATTTTCGTGCTATGCTGACAGATCCAGTAAGTATACACCTCTCTCTGTGTGTCTCGGAAAGAAACAGGCGGTGTTTTTCTTGTCTGCTAGATGTTGGGTAACTCAGTTGCTGAGTGAGTGGCAGATTTAAATAACTTTTGTGTGTCAGCCTGCCGAGTGAGGCTGCTGATGTGGTATGCTAATTTTTCGTCCCACTCAAGTCGGATGCAAAGTCAAGGACCCAGTTTTAGATTCCTGGTGTGTGAGCAGCTCCTCTTTCTGCACTGGAAAGGAGAAATGTTTCTCTCCAATGCTGTTTTCTCCCCAGTGGCAGATCTCCTGTTTGTGGCTTGTTGTGTCTTGACAAACAGGCAAGCTGGAAAAGCTGGTTTTGGTTGTCTGCCTTGGCAAGTATTGCTTCAGCAGAACAGTGCAGAACATGTGTTGTTTTGAAAAGATGTGTTACCATCTCTCATTCTTCTGATTTTGTTGAGTGTATTGGACAATGCTGAAATAAATATGGTCTGAGCATGCTAAGAGATGGCAGTTCTTAGGCAAGTTGGGAAGCATCAGTATTGTGAGATCCCCTTGTATGTATCTTGAGGACATTGCTTTGAGAGATCAGATCTGCTGTTTTCTCATCTTTCAGTTTATGACAAGATAAAGTTTAGCACCATGATGCTAATTCTGGTTGGCCTGTGGTGGTTTATTTTGCTTAATAACCTCTGGACAGTAGAATCAGTTCAAAACCCCATCTCCACAAGTCAGTGGGAGAAAAGACAAGCTTAGACTTCTCCTGTCTCCTTTCTCACAGATGTTGTTGCTGTTGGGAGTGGTAGTGTGCCTCTGATACTCTGTCCCTTCCAAATGTTATTTCCCCCTTGAAACCTTGTTAGGTGCTGTTAAGACTTCAGTATAATCTTTGTTTCTTAGATTCCAGCTCTTCCATAAGCCACAGAACTGCAGAAATGGCTTGGTTTGGGGTAATCTCACAATTTATGGTAAAGACTGTTGAATTGTGTGCTACTGCTGTTGGGCAGAAGTGTAAGCAGTAATTTAACCTCTGAAACTTCTGATCACTGGCCTCGGGAATAGAGGGTTGCAGCAGTTTGTTAGATAGTTTGTATCCTAAGGGTGGTTGTTAATTATTGTATGTTGTGTGATTTTTATGCTTAGGGACCTTCAGGTCGCTGGAATTATTTTGCAGAGTTAGCAGCAGCTCTTTTGAAACAAAAGCTGTATTTTGAAACGGGCTAGGCAAGCAGTGTGGAGAAGCAGACACAATCTCTGTTGAGAATAATTGGGAAAAGGTATGTTAATTCCTAGTGTGAGGTGGCATTTATGTATGTGGATGGAGAGCCAGTGGGATTTTGTTTCATTTTTTTAATGAGGAATTCAGCTAAATAAAATGTAGGAGGGAAGATACAGAGAGGGGATGCACTAACATCTGGCAGACAGTGAGTCTGGGATTAAGGAAGCTTTCAGGACATGAGGAACCAGTGGCATATGTAGGATCAGAGTGAAACAGAAAGCACTGCTGAGGTAAACAAGCAGAATTCTTATTATAAATAAATGAGCAACTCACTTCTTCACAACTGATAGCGTGTGTCCTGCATTTCAGGAACTCTTTCCAATGGGTCCTTGCTAAAAACATTCCTAAAGTTTTGAGCTTTGCTGCATACTGAAGAAAGAGAACATGAGTTGTAGCATCTTACGGAAATTGGTTTTGGTAATTTTTAAATTAGTCAGACCTGTTGGGAATTTTTGTGGGAAAAACCCCCCAAAGCCTGCTTAAAAAAGCCTCATACTACTGGTTTAATGTGCAGTTCTCTCACTCATGTATCGTTCCTGTTTATTGCTGTTAGGAGGTTCGTATAGATGTATTAAAAGGAGACTGTTCCATCAGAAATCTATTCAAATATTGCATCTCTGGTTTTATTACAATAAAAAAAAGCCTTGAATTCTTTAAAAGAAGTAAATTGTGCCAATGTACCAGCAGTGATTTCATATACCATGTTTCATGGGTTTGTTGGTTGGTTGGTTGGTTGGTTTTTTGAGCAGAGGTTTCTTTGGTTTGGGTTTTTGGGGTTTTTTTGAGTAAATTTTTTCCCTATAAAGACTGGAAACTCATGAGCTTGGTCTCCTGTAGCAGTAGTATGTTACCTGTTTAAAGATGTATTTTAAAGTGCAAATTGCACTTTAAAGAATGTTTTACCTGGTCTTATACAGGTGTGACAATTCTTAGTGTTCACTGTTTGAATGTTAAACCCTAATTTAAATAACAAATACACAATGGAAGCATAACTATAAATACATGAGTTGTTTACCAGCAAGTGTCTTAGTGTACACAATGATTCTTCAGAAGAAGCTGCTTCTACTGGCATAAAACATCTGCAGTTGGCAGTTTGTGATAGGAAACATTGACATGATAAATTTGTTGATGTGAAAAGAGGGATGAGGATTCCTAAATATTTTAAGGTTACTGTAAGACTGCAAAAGACTAATTGTTTAAGTGAAGGTTTATTGATGTTTAAAAAAAACCCAAACAACAAAAGCCCTGCCAAAATTACATGTGAATATGTGGTTCCATATTTAAGACCACATTTAAATTTCTTTTCTGAATCTTCTTGCTCTTCTTGAAACTCCGTTGATCTTAGAGAAGCTTTTATTTCTTTTTCTTCCTTCCCCTCCCATAGGTTTAAGTCATCCTGTTGTTCTTAGCAGCCATAATGTCCACAAGTTAATCTCTGGTTTGTTTTTTCCTGCAGGGTGCTGTACCCAAAGGTAATGCCACAAAAGAGTTCATCGAGAGTTTACAGCTAAAGCCAGGACAGGTGGTTTACAAGTGCCCAAAGTGTTGTAGCATCAAACCCGACAGAGCACATCACTGCAGGTAAAGGCTTTTCTGAGGATGGCTGTTTCATCAAGACCTCAAGAATAATTCACCAGTGTGCCTTGTTATTGGAGTCTGAGACTGGAGTTCCTCAGTTGAGGGATTGGCATACAAATTCTATTGCCAATAGTACCAGATGCATTTAAGCTTCTCAGAAGAAATCTCATATCTTTTCTGACAAATTTTCATATATAGGAGACTGGGGCTACTTTGTGCAAAGTGAGAAAGACTTAAAATTTTTGAGTGCTGCCTTGGTTCCAGACTTAAAACTGACATTCCATAAATTTTCATGTAAACAAGACTTGAAAAGAGACATTCTATACCAAAATGTGTAGAAATCCCTAAGACATCTCCCAAAGGGTCGATGTCTTTTCCATTTTTTTTTTATTCACAAACCCGTTTGTCTAACTGTGTATTCTATTTAGAAGTGATACTTAGGTTAAAACTGAAGTGCAGGTAACTGTATGTATTTTTTAAGAGTTCAGACTTCCACATTTTCATTGAGTACTGTGACTTTGTTTTGTGCTGTGTGATAGATCAGTGTGCCTACTGATCTGTCATGTCCTTTCTTTTTCTGGTAGGATAAACTTCCTGGAAGAGAGTAACTGGTAGTGAGCTTTTTAGTACTAAAGGCAGTGAGCAAAAAAAAATAACTACTTCCTAAAATTCTCTTCTGCTTTTAAAGCAAGCGAACCTGCTTTCCAGTAAGTAGTTAATAAATTTGCACTGGTGTCACTTCCTTACCTACTCAAAAACCAATACATACAGAGAGAGCTCGTACCTGGGCTAGTGCTGATTCATGCAGTGGTCCTGTGGGGAGGGAAATACATGGAAATGAGCTGAGCAAATTTGTCCTGCTGTTTTGCTTTTTTCTTTTTTGTCTTCAGAGCTTCAGTTTGCGAATGTTTTTCTTTTTTGTTGTTTTTTTGGGTTTTTTTTTTAATTTTAATGAAAATCAGGAGTTGGTTATTCAGCAGGAGCAATGTGATCATGCCTATCACTTATTAATGCTACTGTAAAATCCCCTCTGACAGCTTTTCAATTATGAATGAAACACATCTAAAATGCTGTCTTGATGATGACTCACAGTGTAGGTAAATGAAAAAGACTCTGACTAAACACAAAACCTTGTCAGTGTGGTCCTTTTTTCTGTCCTTTAAGATAAATTTTCAGACATTACGTTTTGGGAAGGTGATCCACTGAGCACTGATGGTGTTGAGAATCTTCAGTCAAACTTTTTTTGTGGCCTAGGGAGATTTATTAGACTTTAACACATCAAGGTTGGGTGTATGCATCAGCAGGAGATACTGCTAGCTGTATGCCAGAGGGACCAGGGTGTTTTTGATGAATGTGCTATTTAGTGAGTCCCCTGTGCCCAGTGAACTGTTCCTGCCAGTATTTGGAAGCTAGGTGGTTGAGTGGGGGAAAGTGTCTGAGTGTGGGAAATCCCTGCTCCCTGTAACGTTTAGTTGTGGTTTCTGTGTTTCCTTTTCCACCAGCTGGCTTCCTGTTCTGCCTGTCATCCAACTGTTTTCGGAACATGTACATGGAATAAAACTCCCCCTGCCAGCCTCCTCTCCTGTCTTTTTCATGTCTGTGGCATGGCTGCCTCAGGTTGTCCCTCTGGGGAAGCAGGAGCAGTTGGAGGGTTACTTGGGTACTCACCTGTCCCAGAGTCCAAGGGAAGTGTGTGCACACTTGCACACAGGGAGGCATCCTCCTCCTTCACCACCTTCCTCACCTTACTCCTTCCTCTTTTTTTAATCACAATGAGAGACACTTGTCTTACAAAGTACATTACCTGGCAGATAAATTGCTTTTATTGCACCTGCTAATTTTAGACCCCATGTAGCTCCAAATAATTTAAAGCTGCTTGTTCTGGCAAAAAAAAAAAAAAAAAAAAATGAGGCTTCTCTTGTTTCCCACTGCAAGTGGGGCTGACAGGTAGTAGGGCAGCCAGGTTTGCCTGAGGACAAGGAGATCCTGATCTGGACGCATGCTGGGAGGCTGGGGCCTGCCTGCCTGGACTTTCATTTAGGATCAGGGCTATAGCAACTCATTTGTTTTTCAGGCATAGCACATATCCTTGGGGATTATCCCCTCCCACCAATTAAAGTGAGTGAAAGGCTGCTCTGACAGAGAGGTTTTCTATTATTTATCCATACATGCGGATAAGAACCTGTTTATGTTTTCATTTGAGTTTCCCTTAAGTGTTTGGGTGTTGAAGTTTATTATTTATATTAAGGTCAAAATGGTTTTCGTTATAGGAAGAAAAATAAAATTAACAGCGCTTAGTCCTTTCTGTTTCATTGCTGCCAGAATTGTTCTGGAATGGCTGCTTCCTTTCTGGGTCTGTTGTTTGTTTGCTTTGGGGTTTTGTGTTTTTTCATATTTGATTTCTGTGCTTGTTTGTACAATGTGGTATCAGGAGACTGACTGCCTTTCGTCTCCTATCATATGAGAAAGCAGCAGAGAAAAAGACTTCCTTTATTATGTGAGTTGAAGCAGTTACTGACTAAGCAAGAGAATGATGTTCAGACAAAGTAATAATGTTTTAATTATTTGACTTCCAGCCACAATTTGCACGCTGGCAAGAATTTGAATTTTGATTTTATTAGTCTGGTTTTGTGAAGTGCTTTAACATCTAATTTCACCCTGGAATGTATATTGTGGTACTGTCTTCCTGACTGACTGCCACAGCTATTTTCTGCTAGTATGTGGCTTACCTTGATGTCAAGAACCTTTTCTAATGCCTTATTTAATGTTTTTTGCAAGTTCCTGCTACCAGCAAATGTTGGCAAATAAACCTTAATCTGTTGTTAGCAACTCTGAAAAGAATTTTTATTCATTACTACCTTTTACATCTTTGTGATTTCTGTTTGGTTTTAATCTGTGGACATTTTTACAGGCCAAATAGATTCAAACTAAACAAAATCACAGATTTCTTCCATCTGCCCGAATGTGTTCATGTATTGTTCAAACCATATTTTGGAAAGAACCACTGATGTGTGGCATTAATTTTTGCAATGGTGGTTTGGTACTGTATGGTTCATTTTGAACAGACTGTCAAGTGAGCAAACCACAAATATAAATATGGTGGCAAGTAAATTCTTTTATGTTTAGATTTCACCTCTGAGTCTTTTCCTGTGTTTCTTTGTCCCCCGAACCCCTGTAAAATCTTGTGTTCCTGGCATGAAAAGTGCTGCTAATAAAGACCCATGTTCTTTCAGTGTTTGCAAGAGGTGCATTCGGAAAATGGACCATCACTGCCCGTGGGTCAATAACTGTGTAGGAGAGAATAACCAGAAGTACTTTGTACTGTTTACAGTAAGTGTTTTGCAGGTAATGCTTGAGGTTGTCCAGTGGGAAGTGCTGAAATGCAGTGCATAGTCTGTGAAGCAGCTCCCAGGGCTGGTGTTCTCTTCCTTCATGTTTTGGAAGAACTTTATGGGGACCTGCTGCAGGCTTCTGTTTCACCAGTTAGGGAACACCACCCCGCCCAACCCTCCCAGTCCACCCATCCATCCACAGCAATGGGAAAAGGCATCACAGGAAGCATCTGTCAGGGGGTTTTGAGGTTTGTATTGATGGTTGTTCAGCACCTCTTTTGTAATGTGAGTAGTGTATTGTGGTGCTGAGCTCTTTGGGGGAAGGGGCCATCCTGTTACATCAAACAGGGTCCTGGGCCATATGCAGAGTTCCTAAATGTTACAGTTGTAAGAGTGTCTGTGTGGGATCATGTCATAAGAGTTGTTTCCACGTCTCAAAGAAAGAGTGGGAGGTCTGCATCCCCTTGGATAAAAATTATCCACCTTTTAATTGCAAGTGGTTTATTTTTGTACTTGAAGACCGAGGAGGTGCTTGACTTTTTGTACTATATCTATAGCATCATGAGTAGGAAAACAGGAGTACAGACTTGAACAGTGGATATTTCTGGAAGATTTGAAATGTGTTTTATCGAAGTGAACTGCAAATATCCCGTGGGAGTAGTGTGAACATTACAAGGCTGAGTTTCAGGGATGCTCTGTTTTATTAATAAATCTTTTGAGACATCTGTAGGTTTGAGGAAGTATGTTCCCATATTACCAAGCAAAAATGAGGAGATTTTCAGTTAAATGACAGGCTTAGTGTTCTATGGTGTGGTTTGCAAGGATGTGGATTACAGAAGAAAATGAATCCCATTTCTTTCCTATGAGCAAGTGGGGTTTTTTTACCTTGAGAAAATTTGCTAGGTGTTCTGGTCCTCTCAAAAGGATTTCAGTTTCAATTAAAACTTGATATCCACTTTCAAGCAGACTGTATTTAAGACCTAATTTGGTTGAGAGAAAGAAAATAAGGGTAGCTGGTTTTGTTGTTGGATATTCTTTTTGACACATGAGGAAGTGAAGGAACAGCAGCATGCTCAACTTGGGAGGAAAACCAGAATGCTCCCCTATTGCCTTTTACTGCTTCCAGAGGTGTTTCTTGTTACAAAGTCTCTGCCGCTTCTACTATCTGCCTGCTATCTGTCAGAGTTTGTAGATTCAGAAGAGTAATTTTTTTAGTTTTAGTAAATTGCAACCTATGTGTAACATTGCACATAGCTTTTTGTTACATACAGTTTTTATTACAAAGCTAAGACCTTGTTTAAACCAAAAATTATTAAGTACGAGGTATTAAAGCCTGAGAGAAACTTTCCATGCTGTTATCTGGATACAAAGAAGAAAGTACTTCTTAAAAAAAAAATATATTTTTCTTAACCTCATACTGGAAAACAGATCTGGTTAAAACAAATTAACTGTTGTTTCTCTGGGAAACTGTAGTGCTGTCAAGAGCGAGGATGTAAGCTTTGACAACAGGATACTTGTATCCTGTACAAGTAACACTTGATCAGTATTACTGTTCCCTGAAAGTCCTGTAGCACTCAGCTGAGGTAAGGACAGTAAGCTGTGTGGAAGGCCCCTTTGGGACACAGGAGGCTGGGTTTTGGATCCAGCTGGCGTTGAGTTCTGCAGTCTGCCTTGTGTTCACTCAGAGCTGTTTGTTTGGAGAGAATGAGGCTGTGGAAGTCATGGCATTTGCCAGCTTCATGGTGCTTTTTTGGGGGAGATGGGAGAGCTTGGGGTTTTTGGAGTTGCTTTGTGGTTTGGTTTTATTTTGAAATCTTAGCACTATGCTTTTAAATGAAGTGTTGGGAAGATTTAGCATGTTGGTCTGTGAACTCACTTGGTACCTGTATTACATCCTTTATTTTTCAGATGTATATAGCACTGATTTCCCTGCATGCTCTAATCATGGTGGGATTTCACTTCTTGTACTGCTTTGAAGAAGACTGGACAAGTGAGTATAAACAAAATACCTTATTAAAATAACAGATTATCCTTTGAATAAGAACTTAAACTACAGTTTGCTTGTTTCAGAAGAATGCTATCAAGGTTCTTAGCTAGCAATGCTATCTCTGTTTTTATTTTTTGCCTTTTTAATGATCAGTCCTGGAATTTCATGATTCTTTTTGACCTGCTGGAATCTGTCCCGAGAAGTCCTGTTTTAACTTAAACTTTATAGTGCCTAGGAAAAAGCTGGTATGTGAAGACACTTAAGGAGTATGTGTGCAATAACCTACTGTTGACATGAACACAGCACTAATTTCCTGAGTGCCAACAAAAGATAAGAAGAATGTCTGTGCTTTTTTTAAAAGGGTACTGTGAATCATTCTTGCAAGACTGCCAGGAAAACATGCTAGCTCAGATTCAAAAATCCACCCTCACAAGAACAAACAATTCCTTTCTTGAGAAAAAAATAAATCAGCAAACCAAAAACAGAGCCCAAGCAGTTTAAAAAAGCGAAACCAAAAACCTCAGCATTCACCCTGAAGTAGTCAGTGAGTACATTTTTACAGTCAGTCTGTCTATGTTCCTAAACCCACAAATGGATATAGGAAATCCTCAATGTAATGTGGAGTTGAACAGCAAGGTGGCAGAGAATTAGTGTACACATGTATGTACTGCTTATTAGTTTTTTTGGAAAAGGAGGAGGAGTTTTTTCCTTGGAATTTCAGTAGTGTTATTGAATATAATGACTGGGTTTAGTTCATAGTACTGCAGAGGATACACATACGATTTGTTATGACAAGGTTGTTCTGCACTGCAAAACTTTGTAAAACAGCTGCCAGCTGTCACTGAGAACATCTGCATTTGACTGCAGTGGCCAGGGCCATAAAGGAAGGATATATCAAAAGGTAGTTTTCCTTATCTCCTTTCTCAGAGCCTCTTCCTGTGACGGAAGCACTTTCCTACCTGTCCCAGGTTTTGGTGGCAGAACAGAGCTGTTAGGAGAGATGGTTATGTTGTTCCAGCTGCCTTGTGTTTGTGCAGATTATGGTATTCTCTGATTATGGTGTATCTGTTTAAGCCAAAAATCTCATTAGAAAAATACAGGCTTTTGGTGAGAGTCTTAGATTTTGGAAAAACCTGGAGACGTTCTGGCATTTACAGCACTCAACTAACTTTACAGCACTCAGCTATGACTTTGGCCCTATAACATTACTTTCTTCTGCTCCTCCCTTCTAATTACCTCCTTGGTTTTTGTTGGGGTGTTTTTTGTTTTTTTTTGTTTTTTGTTTTTTTTTTTTTTTAATTTCTTCTCTTGTTTGAATATGCAGTATTGAGTGTGAGGAAAAATAGGAACTTGGTTTAATCTGACCTTCTTTAAGTTACAGCTTAGAACAGTTACAAAACGAAGCACACCCTGGTTTTATGTTGGTGCTACATATGTTCGTGTCCTGACTGCCAGCTTGAGATTTCTAATGGATTTATCACTGTGGAAAATCTGTTAAGTCTAAGATTTAAGAGGCAATCTCCAGGTGAAAGGGAGGTGAAAGAAAGAATGGTGTCCTAGTCAGTGTGCTGGGGGAATACCAAAGTGGAAAAGAAAGTTGCAATCTTGAAGTGTTGCAGGGGTTTTGGTGGTTTTTTTCACTTTTTTTTTCAAATTTGAGGGAGCGATCATTTTATGGTTGAATGTCAGAACTTCCCTGTGTATCTTTCTGGGAATGTTGTTTATATGATTTATTTGATAGTTTGGGTATGGGAAACTGGTGGCTTAGCAGGTATTTTGCAGCTGGTGCATTACTTGATGTCTACCCTTCTAACTCCAGTGTTTTGTCTTCACAGAATGTAGTTCCTTCTCTCCACCAACTACAGTGATTCTACTCATCCTCTTGTGTTTTGAGGCTCTCCTATTTCTCATCTTCACCTCAGTTATGTTTGGGACCCAAGTACACTCCATCTGCACTGATGAAACGGTGGGTGTCTCACACTCTCTCCTTTATCCTGTCTCTCACCATTTGTACAAACAGTAATGGGCTGCAGGGTTTTACCTCATGGCACAGGGAGTCCCAGGTACCCTTTGAGGAGAGATCCTCAAAGTGCAATAAAAGTGAGCTAGCACAGTGCTGGATGGCACTGTCTGAGAGTTCCTGTGGGAGGTAGGGTGCCCTGTGTATTGGCTGGGGGGCTGTGTTGACAGCACCTTCCCTAAGGTAGGCATAGGTAGCTGGGGTTACTTTGTAGAGAGTATTTGTCCCTGTGGATTGGAGAACCTTTTTCCTTTAATGAAGTGCTTTTACATTGGTATTGTCTGAAATTCAGCTGTATGTCCTGGTTGTCACTGTTCACAGGTTTATGTGCTGGAAAGCCAAGATAAGTAGTTGGGTGAGGAATACACACACACACACACACAGAGACTTCTTTTAGCCTAGAAGATTTTCCAGCCTTAGCTACCTGTTCAACATTTCAAAAATTTCTGCCAGAGGGTAAAAGAAAAGGGAGCAGAGTAGGCTCATGGAAGCCTGCTGGCTACAGTCTGCTGCAAATCCACCTAGCCATCCCTAATTTGAAGATGGCATAGTAGAGATTATATAGTAATATTACAGTCCTAAATCTATATATTTGCACACTTCTGTAAACATGGAGCTGGTGACTCCTGGGGGTGTTCCCATACTTGTGAATACTTCCACTCTTCACCAAGCACGCTCAGGTAATTGAATTAACCAGAGTGACTTGAGAGAAGTGATAGTCTTAAAAGAGTGACAACTCTTCTTGCCTTCCCTGCCTCCTTTAGGTTTCTTTCCCCTTGTTTGCCCATGGCCAGTTGGGGTTAGAGTAGGTGTTTTTGCTTCTGTCAGCTGTGATTGGCATTATATGCTGTACTGGCTGTACTGGCTGTACTGCTGTATTGCTCTGAGTCTTTTTTTGCAGTGCTTTCTTTAATGCTTGGCTTCTGCAAGAGCCTGATATTCCACCTGTCTGGGTCCAGAGGAGGACTTCACTGTACTTTCTGATGGGGAGAGCCCCAAGAAGAAGTACAGTGGGGTACAGATCCTGCTGAGCTTGTGTTCATCAGTAAGCATGTAAATTAGCAATGCTGCCTTTGAAGTCATTTGAATTTCTCCATCTTTGCAACCTGTCAAGAATTTTTAGAGACTGTGTCCTAAAGCTGGGCACCCAATTAAGTCCACAGATTTTCCCTTCCAGTCTAATTCTGGGGACTTGTAGTTATTAAAGGAACAATGCCACATTCTAAAATAAAGGAATGAAATATGGTCTTCCCCTGCTGGGTTGTGGGTTTTTATTTTGGGGTGGGTTTTTTTTGGTGTGTACCAGTAAGGATTCTGCTCCATGGAATGTCTCATTGTTGGTTTGCTAGCGTTGAGCTGGCTGTATGCAAGCAATCTGTTTTGAGCAGAGGCATATTTCCAGGTGAAGTGCTTCTTGGTGTGCTCTCTTGCAGTGTTCTAATTCGCATTTTAGAGACAGAGCTGTGTGTTGCCCTTTTTTCACCTTTCTATTCCAGTCACTGGGAGACTTCATTTCCTCATCTTGAGTATGCTGTCCCACCAAGACAGTTCCTTTCTGCCTGAAGGGACCCAGAACCCTGGTATTTTGCTGTTGTCTCTGGGGGTGATATTAACCAGGGATCAGCACAACTCCTGCAGCTGACCCATGCTGTGTTCATCAGAGCTCCCAGCATCAGTAATTTGAGGCACACAGATGTATAGCAGTGCATTACTGTGTAGCATGGCAGACACATGTAGGTCGGGAGAAACCTTACATTGCAAAAGATGCAGAGTCAAGGAACTGGGGGATCTGCCAGCTGCTGCTGCTGCTGCCCGTGGGAGAGTGATGCTCTCCAGTGACTGCTCTTACTCGTTGTGCTTCTGTGGCAGCCAGGCATAAATGGCTTTCCTGAACGACCAAATTCACTTCCTGGGCTTCAGACACAAGATGCATTTTTATTTCCTTTCTAATGTTTAACTAGTGAATGTTTCAGCTGATTGCTTGATGGCTTATTTTTGTTCTGCCTCTAACCTTTACTAAACAATGCCAATAATTTCTTCAAATCAGTATCTTATTTAACCCTCTCTCCCTACTGTCAGCCCATGCATGTTTTAGCAGTGATTTTAATGACACGTGAAGAGGCACCAGGTAGACTCAGCTACACTGAGCCATGGGCACTTCCTGAACTTGCTTGGTGAATCTGGGAACATTACAGAGATTATCTTTGGGTTTGTGGGTTTGGTTTGGTTTTAATTGTTTTGGTTTTTTTTATCTGCAAGCTTGTAATGATTTCTTCTAAAACTTTTCCATCTGGTTAGCACATAAAGCATTCAGCCATTAAAGCACATACTTTTTGTTTGGTTTTAAGTGGTGGGTTTTTTTTATTGACATCAGAGGCAATTGGATGGCAGTCTTAAAATGGTTCTGAAGTATGAAGGTCTGAAGAAAATGAAAGCAATTTTATTTCCAAGGAACAGTTTCTAGCTTTAGTATTTTTAATATAAAACAGTGAGAAGAAAAGGAAAGGCAGTACAGATGCATTTGTATTTTCTTACTCTGCCCTTTGGATAAGGGGTAACTGAGAATAGACCTTTCCCCGAATCCAGAACTACAAAACCTGAGTATTTGACTGAAAATGTGATATTTCTGTTTTCAGGGAATAGAACAGTTGAAAAAGGAAGAGAGAAGATGGGCTAAAAAAACAAAATGGATGAACATGAAAGCAGTATTTGGCCATCCGTTCTCTATAGCATGGCTTAGCCCATTCGCAACACCAGACCAAGGAAAAGCAGACCCGTACCAATATGTGGTCTGAGGAATTCCTGACCAGCATTTCCACTAAAATAGAAACATATTACAGCACTACTGTTACAAATTTTCCATGAATGTTTAAAACAAAAAGCAAAATGAACTTTTTTATGTCAATTAAATGGCTGATAATTGCAGAGGAAAAGAAAGCCCTGTATTCCACCATTTTAGAAAATTCTATATCTCTGGCTGAAACTGCTGCTGCTTTTTTTTTCCTTTCTTTTTTTTTTTTTTTTTCTTTTCTTTTTTTTTCCCTTTTTTTTTTTATCACATTAACTTTACTGGCATTTGTTCCTCTCTGCTTTCTGTATGGCATAACTAATGTGAAGGGGATCCTCTCTTCTCTGTTATGACCCACCTCTTCTGAGCAAATTCTCATGCTGTCTCCTGACTGTGATGAGCTATGTGGATGACATGTCAGTGCCAACAGCCCTACACAGACACCTTTGGACTTCCTGAAGGAGCACATTGCTCTTTCATAAGTGAACTTGGATGGGGAAGCAGATACTTCACGTACCAAAAGGTGCAAGACCAGAAGGCAACACAGCAAGTGAACCAGTTGACCTGGTGATCACAAACAGTTAAAGTACTTAAATGTTGCCAACACCAATTCCCACTCCACCCTCCTTTTTCCTTCCAGCCACAGAACTGATTCCATCTTTCTGGCATTATTTTATCTGTTCCCTCCCTTGTGTGCAGGAAATTGTTGCCCCTTTAGGATAACTGAGGCAGATTTAGAAGACTGTCTGGGTTATTACATGCCTTACACTTCCAGGAAAGAAAGCAAGCTAATTTTCAAGTGTTTAGAATAGCAGAATCATGTTTTTTGGTGTGTGTTTGTCTTGGTAAATGACTTGTTAGAGCAATGCCTGCTAAACGGTGTTAATGTGAAAAACTGACATGAATGCCCAGATTACTATAAAGACTAATATTGATGGGATGTGTAAGTGTTCCAGGGTGATTGACTCTGTATTGTTAGCATTGCCCTGGTTTAGAGCTTTGTAAATCTTTTCTCCTGTTTATGCATACATGTGTATGTGTGTAAGCACACACACACATATATGTGTAAAGGTTTGAAATTGGGAAATATTTATGGTAAGGAGCATGCATGCTGTTATGAACTGTGTGGTGATGAAAAGTGGGAGGGACAGAAGGCATTCCAAAAACGGGTAGAGCTAAACCATTCATAATGCCAACTGTTAATTATAACGTCTTGTGTTGAGGCAGGAATTTTATTATATTTTTGATTCACAACTCCCATGGGCTCATCAAATGAATTGCAAACAAAGAAATACACAAATCAGCTGCGTCTGTGACTTCCAAGGAATTTTTTCTTTCCTTGGTTTAAAAAAATTTTTTTTGGAAACTGACCTGTTTAGACTGCTTCAAAGCCACAAGGGAAGGGAGGGAAATCAGGGAAGGAGAAATTTAATGGATGTCTCATTTTGGAAGTAATGTGAATGCTGCATCTTTTCAATCTGTCAATGCTTCCATATGGAAAACAAATGCAATAAAACTTTTCCAAAAACTTGTTTCCTGTTCTTTCTTTCTTCACTCCAAATCTTGGGAAAAATCTGTAAGGGTTTTCTGAACTTTCACTTCTGTATGCAAGCAGGCAGAAGCATATAAAAGTTAATTAACTCGAGTGTTCAACTTCTAAGTTGAAAAGTGAGTTAATTGGTAATACACTGATCTGTTAATCAGTGGTTTATTCCACCAGCTGGGAGAGGCTGTAACTCTGGTTTGAGTATGTGATGGTGTTTCTCAGAGAACGCTCCCAGCTTAATGGTTAAGCTGGATCTTGGGCCATGGTCAGTCCAGACAATGAGACATGTGCAGGTGATAATTTGAACTGGCAGAGAATCTGGTCCTAAAGCTGCCTTGATGCAAAATCAGATATATTGAGGGGAGAGGCTTTAGTCACCTAGGCAATTAACTAATGAATGCATCTCTCCATAGTTCACTGCTTCAAACATTGTTTTAATTACAAATTCTATATTCCAGTTTGCGTTTATTTTAATTACCCATATTAGCTCTGTGTTTTGCTGGAAGATTAATTACATTGTTCTGACCTTTTGACCATTGAAGAAAAATGTGTAACTACTGAGTTTTTCTTGTTTCAAACCAAAATGCAAATTGTTAAACAGCATTATACAGTACTGATATTTTCAGTCAAAATGTGTGTTTTGTTTTTTTAAATGAGGTACCATCACAGAAATACCAATGATATCTGTCATGTGTGTGGTGATAACCAGGGCCTTCAGATTTCCTTGTGCTGTACAACTTTGTTTGATGCAATTTGAATGGTACTAAAAGTGAGTATTAATATGAGAAAAGCAGACTTACTGGTTTGCTGATGGAAGGTACTTTCTTGGTCAGGACTACCTGATTTCAGGTGCTGGTTCTGTTTTAGTGTAGCCAAGAGAAACTGAAGGACAAACTCAGTCAGAGCACTGCTGTTTTCTAAAACTAGGTGGTGCTCCATGCAGAAATGTGTGCAAGGAACTGCTGTAAGAGAAATTCTGCCTTAATCATGATTTCCAATGGCAATGCTTCCTGTGTTTTCTCCTTAACCATCTCCTTAACAATCGATTTGTCTCAATGCTTGTCTTTTTGGTTTGCTGTTTCCTTTCATATCTTGTGAGTGCATTGAAAGAAACTAATGCATTTCTTCTAACATTCAAGAGCTGTCCTGCAGATTGCCTCTGGGTCAGACCATGCAGCCCACCATCCTCCTCTGGCACTGGGCAGGAGCAGATACCGAGGGCAGTAGTTGACGAAACAGGATATTATCCTACAGCATCACAGTGGTCACAGGTCAACCTTGTCTAACTGGTCCCCATGTTTGCAGTGTTGTGCCTCTTACTTAAAGAGGAATGTCCAGTATTTTATATTTCTCAGTGTATGTGTTTTCAGTATTGGTTCAAAATGACGTAATTTGAAATAGGGAAAGATGATACTTATGAACCACTTTTTTTAGTTTATAAAGTGGAATAACTGCATGATGGGAAAGAAACAGGTGTTGGTTTAATTCATTGCACAAAATTCTCACTTTCAAAAATAATGGCAAGAGATTTATTTAAGTATATTTTTTAAAAAGTTTCATTAAACAGTAATGAAATGTCTTCAACAGCTGTGCATTCCATCCATCTCTCTTAAATTCTTTTTAAGGCATAACCTCATGCCCTACTGACCATGTGGCCAGCAGCCAAAATTAGATCAAGATACAATTATAAAACTTCTGTTTATTTTGAATACATGCTGTGAAGGGATTAGTGAGGTCATGTTGGGAGAGAGAAAGTACGCCCCTGGCTGTTCTGATGAACTGCTCCCTAATTGGCATTAGCACAACCTCAGCCTGACCTTGCTTATTGCCTTGGTTATCAAATGCTCACAGGAGCAGGTGAGCAATGTTTTTTGGGGGAAGGGAATGAGGGGTTCAGAATTGTTCCAAATTTTTATTCCCAGTCTAGATGGCAGCAGGGATTGAAAAGGATTACACAAATGACTGAGGGCAGGGTTGAAGCTTGTGCTCTCAGGGAAGGTTTTAAATGCCTGATGTCTGTCTCTCCTCCTGCTCTGTGCTACTTGTTTTCCTTCTCTCTAGATGCTCACACAGTAAGTACTCCAGCCATGCTCCAACCAGTTTGTTACTAGCACACAGGAAACCCCTGCAGTTCACTAAGGAACGGCGCACAGCCAAAGGTGGTCTCCTGCCTGAGGCTGCCAAAGCCTCTGCCTCCTGGTTGCACAGCCACTGGGTGCTGGAAATGCAGTGTCCTGGAGGAAAAGCTCATGGTAGGGCTAGAACACTTTGCCAAGGGTCTGCTGTGCACACACTGTTCTCCTCTCCAGCTTGCCCAGCAGGGAGGTAAGGTCAGGCCCTGGCTGTGGCACACCAAGTGTGGCATCCCAAGGGACCAGAGGCTGCATGGGATTTTTCCTGGAGCACTTGAAATGGTACATTTGCAAGCTTGGGAGCAGGATGAGGTGCCACAGGCATGTGCTTAGCATTCAAAGTCCTTCAGGGCTTGAATTTTTCCCAAATTACAATCCTGAGGAATCCTGATTTGGTATTGCATCATTCCTTTCTGCACATTTACTGCTGTTAAGTCAGCATGAGAAACAGGGCATGAATGAAGGAATGAAGTTCACAAAAGCTTTGCATGCAGTGCTTCTGTTTATGATGTGTTTTCCCCTGGGTCTGCTCGTGCTGACTCAATGTTATTGCAAACTGAGCTGCTGCTGTTGTGTTATTTGTGAGGCTGACAGCGAGTGCAGCTGTGGTGCTACTGAGCTGTTGCCTGTATTCCTTTCCCCTCGCTGCAAAGCTTTGAATGTTTTGTGTGTTGTCAAGAAAAATCTGTAGAATTAGAATTTGACAAGTCTACTGTTCATCTAGCTCTTCTAGAACTGTTCTGTCTTACAGTTTTAACCCAATGTGCACTTTTTTTTTCCTTTCCTTGAGTTTCTCAAAATTTGGATCCAGTATTCTTGCTTCTCTTAAGAACAGACTTTCTGTGTGGTCACTTGTACATCATCACAAGTGGATCATACACAGCTGCAGATCTGACTCCTCTCTTACATGATGCAGAAGATGGGCATAAAAAATTGTGCCCTATTTCACACAGTGGTAGCCTTAAGAAAATCATTAAGAAAATAAGTTTTAGTTCCCTGTTTCTACGTGGAGAAAACTACCAGGAAAAAATGACCCTGCCCAAATTTGATGGATCTGTTCTTTAAGTACAATCAAAATATTTGCTTTACTAGAAGTGACTTTCTTGGAGGGAGAATGAATCAGAATATTGACTGACCAAGGCTCTGGTCCCATTTTGAAGCCTTTAAACTGTCCCTTTTGTACACTTTAAACTGTACAGATTTGCTCAACTCCCAGCAGGTTATCTGGCTTGCATTGTGATTTGTCTTCAACACTTTGGTAAATGGAAGTTGTGTGCTTAAGTATTTGCTCTTAACTGGCACAGAGTGAACTTCTAGTGACTAACCTAGGTGTGGTGGTGGTAAATTGCTGATCATTGGAAAAAGGTGCAGTATTTTGGCTGTGTCTGAACTATTGCAAAAAAAATGCCCAAACAAGGTGAAACTCTTAAATTGTAACTATTTTGTCACTCCTTGGAAGGATTCAAAAAGCTGTGTGAGAAGAGGTCCATGTTTCCCAAAAGGCTGGCTTTTCCAAAGCCATTTCTGTACCCTAAAAAATCAGTAGCACTGATGCCAAAATACATCAGCAAGATTCAGACTGTCCACGAATTTGATCTTGTGTGACGGTTTTGCTGTTAAATTCGGAGATGAAACTCTCAGTAATGCAGAGTGTCTGTCTTCATTGTAAACTCAAACTGGAGTAGCATCAGCTTGGCTATAGGTAGGCAGGTCTGCATGTGCTACAGTGCTTGGTGCCCCAATACCTGCTGAAAGTGTGAGACGACCATAAACTCTTCTCTTCTTGCAGGGTATTGAGCGGCTTAAGAACCAGAAGCCAACCTGGGAGAAGACCAGCGGCTGGGAGGGAATGAAGCTGGCATTTGGAGGAGCCTTCTCCCTGGGCTGGTTCAACCCTTTCTCAAAGCTGAACTGCAAGAGCCCAGCGCCGGCTGAGGCGGTGGCGGCAGCTCCTGCGTCTGAAATAATGACCCAAGAAGAAATCGAGCAATTTCTGTCTCGAGATGTTGCCATCCAAATGTTGCGTGAATAAGCAAAGCGTCCTTCCCCTGGAACACCTTTCAGGTGTTGTTTCTTGGGTTTTTGTAATTACTTGTGCTGGAGACTTAAGGGTTGTTTTGTAACATACTTTCTGGTGCATTAAAAAATTCAGGAGTTTTGGAATGGAACAGACACTACAGCACTAGCAGAAGCAATGCAAATCTCGAGAGACAGCTTCATAAGTGATGCAGTTCATAAGCTCCTTTTTAGACCTGTGTCAACTGCTTTATTGATCTTTTCTTACATGGCCTTTAAGGACAGTTTATAATTGTCAGATAGTTCCCAGAAATGTGCCATCCTAGGGAGTCTGGTTAATCTTTTGTTCTTACAGTCCTTTGGAGGCCTAAATGTGTGATGGCAAGATTAGCCAGCTCTGAAGGTTTCCTGGAAAAATGCATCCTCTTAAGCCCATCCCATCCCATGGCTGCTGCTGCTTCTGGGTTATGAATGTTGCTGGTGCACTGGTCTTAGCAGAGGTGGGATACAGGGCTATGGATGCAGCAGATGGATGAGCTCACCCTGGGTGTGATTCCTTTGGGCTCTGAAGTATCTCCAGGGGTTAATTTTTACCCTCTGTGCTTGTGAGACTCCTCTGTGCTTGAGGACTGGTGGTGCTTGTCGGAGGTGATGGTGGGCTTCTGATGGTGCCAGGCTGGCAGGAGCATTCACCCATGGCTGCTGCAGCCAGGAATGGGAAAATGTTGGCTGGGATGTCGAGCTGCTGGTGCTGGTGGGGGAAGTTTTTCCCCGGGGATGTGGTTCATTCACATGTAAGATGAGTGGAGTGGGAGCTGCCTGGCTGAGCTCTGCAGCCCAGGGAGCAGGGAAGTGGTCTAGGGCTGGGTTAGCAGGGCTGTTTTTGCAGTCAAAGAGAGGGCAATGTGGACACCTTGTGATGGAGGTACTACCTCTCTCCGTTTGACTTGTCTAATTTAGACGTTTCTCTTCTTTTCTTGGTAGCTAGAGTTGGTAGAGAATGAACAGTGCCTCCTAATCTTACTGGGGTTTAACACTGTCCTACCAGTAGGTGCCATCATGCTGGGTTTCCTTACACTAATTCTGCAGCCAGCCCCTGGAGAACGCTGGTGAACCTGTAGAAGAGGGCATCGCTGCAGGAGGCACTAGTTGCAGCAAAGCCCTGCAGAGGTGTTGCCAGCTGCATTGCAAACACTTGGCATCCTCCAGATGTCAGGTTAACTTTAATTTAGACTGTTCTGCATTTGTGGTTTTTTTCTTCTTCTGTCACATCTCTTAGATTAATTGTTATTAAATTTACAGACAACTAGAAATATGTTACTGGTTTCCTCCCTACAGAACATGCTTGCTTTTATCTCCCCCTCGCCTGTAACCTGAACCAAAGATAACTGCTTCCTCTAAAAAGGAAGAGAAAGGAGTTTTTGGGATGAAAGCATGGTATTGTGAAAGACCTATATGAAGTTTTTATTTATAGGAGTAATATCAAATGGAATTTGTGCAAGATTTTTTTTTCTGTTTATTTTTAACCCGTCAGAAAGCATCTTTGTGTGCATTCACTGTGTGACATTCAGGGCTACTGTGGAGGGATGAGATTCTCTCCTGGACTTGTTCTCTGCCACAGCAGTCCCTTTTTCTGGCAAAGTTACTGGGAACAAGTGGAGTCCCTTGACTGTTAGGAGCACAGCTTCACCAGAATCCAGGGGGTATTTCTGAATGGTTGTCCAATCCTCTGTTCCCTCTGGATGTCTCTTCTCTTTGTCAGTGAAAAGTAAATGTAGAAAACATCATTAGGAGCTGTGTATTTATAACCTTTGGGATAAAGGGAACCGCCCTACATTTGAGGGGAAAGGAGAGATCCTCTCATGTCATTGAGACATAAGGTCTTGAATGTCTTTACCCTGTGCAGCAGGGTGTTGAGGGAGGAAGCTCTCCTCCTTCTGCACTAGCCTATGTTCATCTCTGTCAGCATCCCACAGGAAAGGGACATCAGGGGCACACACAGCTCTGTAAGGGATTTCCTGTAGGGAGCAATGGGGATGTTGATAGAGGAAGAGTGCCCTTTTTAGCTTGTGTTTTCTAATTTTGGCTTGCTGCTCTGCCTCTGCATCCAGTTAGCACCCCTGTCTTTGGTGCTGTGTCTGTAGTGAGAATGGTGCTACAGGGAGGAAGTAGTCCATGGCTGAAAATCACCCTGAGGCATGTGTATAGGGATGTCAGCTCGGGAGAGACCCCAGGGATGCTTCCTGGGAGGACAGGGATCCTACTCTGGGACATGGCTTTGGGTAGACATGGATGGAGGCAGCCTGATTTCTCATCTCAAACCTGGTTAACTTCATCATGAGAACAATTGTCATTTGCTTCTGTTTCCCACCTCTCCTGTTTTTCCTCAGGTGCTGGCATTTCTGGGTTTTTTTTTTTTTTTTTTTTTTTGTTTTGTTTTGTTTTGTTTTTTTTTTTTTTAAATAGGGGAAACAGAAAAGTATTGTGAATGGGGAGAGTAAGAGCCAGAACAGTCATCTCCCCTCCTTCAGTTATAGTCTGAATAAGACAGGGACATGTCCCTGTGCCTTACACGGAGCCATGGACAGCCAGCTCCAGCTGTGGTGCCCCCAAGACAAGATGGGGGTGGCAGGATGACTTCCTATGCCCAGAAAATCATTTCTGGTGTTTCTTGCCTGTCAGTCTCCCTTGTCCCCTTTCAAAGTCCCAGTACCCCTTGATGTATCTCTTTTCTGTCTCAATGTAGTGTGACAACTGCCAGAAATCAGAAGTCTTCACAAGTTGGAAAAATCTGTTTTATCCACAGCTTTTGTATAAGCCTCCTTCTTTAATGATTGATTGGTAGCTTGAGACCAAACACAATTTTCATGGAATTGAAACTAAGCTCACCTTTTACCTTCCCTTCCCTCCACACACTTCTTGCCCTTTGTTAGAGCATGCTTCATGTTCAGGCCTGCTGCTGTGGTCCTGGCTGGCTCACTAGGTCCCAGGAAAGACATCCTGGAGAGCCTGCTTGTTGTGCCCTAAATTTATGGGACTGTGGAGGATGCTCCCCCTGCACTACTCAGTGGGACATGGTCTGCTGAAGATCCCATCACTGCTCTGACATGAGGTGTTAGTATGTGATGGAAAGAGTTGTGGATATATGGAAAGTGTTCTCATACTTCTCACCTGGTGTCTTCTACAGCAGGTTTTCTATGCAAATAGGAAATTTACATATCTTGAAAAAATGTATTTTTTTGCTGTTTGTAACTCCATTTGTGCCTTTGGTTGCTGTCTAAAGAACATCTGCCAAGCACCACCTGCTCCTCCCTGCTCTGCGGACATGATGCACATGGACCTCTGCCTGTGGAGAGGATCTCCTGCTCCCTGCTGTGCCACCACAGGAGGTGGCCTTTCAGGGACCCTGTGCTGCTTGGAGCAGCACAATGCTGTGGGCAGGGGGCCAGCAGGGATCAGGGCAGCCTTGATGCCCTTCTGTGGCCTGGCAGCCACCTGCCTGCTTGTCTGGAGTTCCCCAAATCTTTGAAACACAAGAGTGGTTAAAACCTTTTTTCCTTTCCATGTCCTTCCTTTTTTTTCCCCTCTTCCCTTTTTATGGGCTGGCACATAACCAGATGTAGTCACCATTTATTTTTTCCACTCTACTGCCTTAATGCTTGAGCATTTGCCTTTTAAATAAACAGATAAATTACCCCCTATACTACTGTGTGACCTGATTTCCTCTTTACTTGTGGAAACACTGGCAAACCCAGTGCCACTTTGCTGCTGCCCATGCTGTGGGACAGAGAAATCCCTTGCTAAAGGTGGGCTCAGGAGTTGCTGGGGTGAGCAGTGCAGCAGTGGGCTCCAGCTGTGCACAGCTGTCTTCTCCAGTGTGACTATGGCTGGAAGAGCTCCTGACATACACTGCCATCGAGGTTCTTCCTGTAGTCCAGCAGTGTTCAGGGTGGAAGGGGAGGAATAGGGGTTGTACATTTCTAGGGAAGCACTAGTAATGAATGCTGCTGGAGATGGCACCTCTTCCAAAAATGCCTGAAAACCCCCAAAAGAAGTGGGATATGAAGATGTATGAAAAATGGTGTTTGGGGAGACAGTGCTGGGTTTGCTCTTTCTGGGCTCTAAAGACAAGGAAAGGCACATGCTGGTACATTCCCCAGATGGTGAGTTGGGAGGAGGAGGGAATTGCCCAGGAGGGATTTGCTTGAAATGTTCCTTGAGCTGCTCAGCAGCCCTTGTGCAGTGAGGTCCATGTGTGTCCTTCCATGTAGGACCACAGCACTGCTGCCCCTCACAGGCTCACACCCATCTCTGGCTGAAGCTGGTACCAACATGAGCTCTGATCCCTGGTCTGCAGTGGGAACATCCCCTTGTGGATTCAGAGCCATCCCAATGTGACAATATCATCAAACCAAATCCCACAGTCAATTTTCACAATCTTTATTGAATCACAATTAACGGCAATCAATGCAACTGTGCCCTTAAGCCAGTTTAATTCCCTTAGCTTTATGGCATTTTTGCTCTTTACTTCAAAAGTACTGTGCAGCAATCAAGAAGGCAAGAAGTGCCCAGTGATGCAATACATTAAGCAAGGCCATTTGCACGCTTGCAAGGCACTGATCCTACTCAGTGATGGTGATGGCCTTCTCTGTAGAGATCCCTTTGATCTGATTTGAGATCAGCTTGGCTACGATCTTCTTGTCTCCTAGTCTTGTTGGAGTGCATATTATTTCAGACTTCATGATCCTGCCAGGCATTATATCCCTAAGGACAAAGGAAAAACCAAAATAGTCTCAGCATGAATTAGGGTTATTTGCCACTTTTAAATAATTTCTCTTAAAGAAATAGTCACTGCATGTGTTTAGGGTTGGTGTTCCCCTTCTCCCATGACCAATTTGCAGCAAAAGGGGCAGGGTGGTACTGCCTGGTGGTCCTGGTGATCCTGGGGACCTTTCCCAGAGTTCCCCGTACTGCTGAAACACCAAATTCAGCTCTGAAGGAAGCAGCTGTGTTCACAGTTGTCAGGCAGCACAGCAGGAGCACGGGGGGAGCCCCTGTTGTGCCTGTCTGCCCTGAGCCTGTCAACTGCTGTGTGGGTCTTTTTGTCCAAATGTGGTGCAGTTTCAAACACAATTGGCAAAGGTCCCTCTTACTCCAAATCCCCTAACCGCTTCTTCAAGGATATTAAAAAAAATAAATAAACACAGCAGAGTCCTGCCATGGTCATTTCATTGGCTCATCTCCTTACCCCATGTCAAATGTTGTCATCTTAAATATGCCCAAGCCCTCCACCAGCAGCTTGCAGTTTTCCAGGGTCACATTCAGCTTGTTCTTGAAGATGAATGCACAGGGGAAGTCATTGTACAGTTTGGCTGTTTCTGGCATCTGGCAGAGGAGGAAAGAGAGAAACAAACCCAAAGACTGAGGATTAGAGGAGTAATAAAGATGCCAGAGGCTGCTGCAGGTTTGCTCAGCACTGGCTTGGTGGGGGACAACCCCTTCATATCCTTTCCACCCTCCCAAAGCACTGTGTTTTCCCAGCTGGTTTCTCAACACATCTTTCCTTCAGGAGGGAGAGCTGTGGGCTTGGAGATGGGCCCTGCACAAACTGTCCTCTCCCATCCCCTTCCCTCCAGCAGTCCCTGCCTTCCCCTTTTAGATGGGGCAATAATAAAACTTTCATTTCATGGCTGCTTTCAACCTTCAAATGAATGTTGAATAGCCAAATAAGATGCCAAGAACTGAGCATCCCAGGAGGCAGCTGTTTGGGAGATCCCCCTGGGAATGCTAACACCACCGTGGTGCTGCAGCGAGCAGAGCTTTAACCCTTGTCCCCCAGGAGCCCAGCTGGCAGCTGCCTTACCTGGACAGTGATGGGGGGATACTCAAATCTCATTGAGGTCTCCTGGGTGAGTTTGTCCTTTGTTTCCCTGACCTCGGCAATGGCAGTGACAAGGATGAGCACTTCATCTTCCACGGAGGACAGCGTCTTCATGTACGCGTCAGGTGCTATTTTCAGGGGGATCTGCATCTCTGTAGGAAAGGAAACACAGCTGGATGCTTCATCACACACCCAGGAACTGAGTGACAAAGCTCTGGTGGCTGGTGTCCCAGGGCGTGGCATGAGCCATATTTGCTGAGACCATCCTTCTTTCCCTTCTGGCCTAGTCCTGGTGGGGGGAAGCCCTGGCTGGGTGGGTGGTACCTGGCCCATGCAGCCCATGGGAAGGGTGACTGGGTCCCACCATCTCCCTGCTCAGACAAGCACTGGCTTGGGCTCACATCCAGCACCTCAGTAGCCCTCATCCCTGGCTGCCCAGGCACTCAGGAGGAGGCAGAGGAGCAGGAGGTTGGGTACATCTAAGCCTGCACCCCTGAGGGTTTCTCTGCCTGCTGTTTAATTGCTGGCTTTCCTTTCAGTTCAGATTTTATCTTTAATTGCCTGGACAGCTTTGCAGTGGCTCAGAAAAGTCACAAAGTCAGCAGTGCTGGTGCTCAAGCATTGCTTTAGCCGCAAAGCTTCCTGATTTCTGGGAATAAAACCAAAAATGCTTGTCCTTCTCCCTAAGTGTATATAGGTATGTATATATGTATGCGTGTTTCTATGGGGCTACCTTTGTGTCCTGCCCTGCTGCATTTTGACAGCAACAGTGTATGAGTGAAAACACTCAGCATTCATCAACAGCAAAGATTTTTTTTTTTTTTTTTTTTTTTTTTTTTTTTTTTTTTTTTGTGAGTGATTCATGCTAGGAATCAGCAAGGGTTGTTAATTATTTATCACTCGTTAGTCTCTTGTTTAGCAAATTTCAGTTACATTGCTTGGGATCAAAACCGCAACCCAGGTTACTCAAAGATGTGCAAAGCACAGCAGCAAACAGCTCCAGGGATCAGCCAGGCGGGCAGTCATAAAGTGGGAATTTGCTTGGGCAAAGAATTCAGAAAATAACACTCACCAGCGTCACCACCACCCAAATCAGAGTGACAAACACATGAACAAAAAAAGGCTGAAATTTCCAGCCATCTAAATCCTGTGAGGGATCTGATCCACATGGATGCACACAAAGCCTATCTAAACATCTTTGATGTTTAGACAGTGAGGATACAAGGGAGATACTTCACCACATCTCACTCATGCCATGAAAACCTCTGTCTGCCCACACTGAAGTATTTCTAACCACCTCCTTGAAGCTGCAGCAGGGCTTTCATAATTTGGTCTCTGCTACAGAGGGACCCCAGTCTGTAACTGAGACTTCCAGCTGCAGTTAAGAAGGAGGTAGGTTCTAGGCAGGCAATTTCTGCTCTTCACAAAGTACAGAGCCATACACTGGTCTATAGTGGGGCCAGTACAAACCCTAGGCTTAGTCTACAGAACACAGCAAGCTTTCTGTGCTTACCAGACGGGCCTTCAAGATTGATGGTCTCCTTGGTAGCTCCAAGATTGGCCTGAACTTTTCCAGTATAGTACTGCAGCTGGCAGGAGCCAGTAAGGTCAACGGTCCAGTTCCCAGGAGTAGAGATCTTCACTGTGATGGCCATTTCAAGAGGATTGCCAGGATGCAAAGGTTCTGTATTGGTTATCTTAAGGTGGAGCCCTGTCTTGGTGACTGGCTCCTTGGGGACCAAAGGCTGGGTGTTCCCGCCCAGTGCCTGGATGGTTGATGCGTAGCCTGAACGAGGCACCAATCCCGAAGGACGTATGAAGCTGTACGCTCTTTGCATAGACATCCTTTCCTCTCTGGAGCCTGGATAAAGAGAAATATAGGTGACACCTGTATCTCAGTCTCCTCACCCAGAGCTATCTTCCCTTTATTTATGCTTTTGCTAATAAGCAGAGAGGATGTCAGAGCCTCCAGCCTCTGCTCAGGACAACATCTTGGTTTATGCTACCACCAAATCTAACTGCACCATTCTGGACTGGAAGAATTTCCTGGGAGAGACAATTTAAAGGATGGATACTCTTAAATATTTCAGCCTGATATTTTTGCCCTCCTCACTGAGAAGTGTTTAACAGTCTAGGACAACATGGCCCAGATCTTGAGAACTGTGGGGAGGAAATGTGGGGTTTTTTTTCCCCAATATGGTTTGGGGAATGGAAAGACAAAACGGAGAAGAATGAAGAAATAAAGCAAAGGTCAGCCTGACGACTAGGTTCATCACTCAGCCCATTTCTTTCACTGCCTGCAAGCTTGCTCGTGTCCCTGAAGAGCAGCCTATAGGTGTCACTGCGGGCATGAGGATGTCCGGGAACTGTGCTGCCTCCCGAGGGTCTCCAGGTCTTACGCTGAGTTTGCCACTGCAGCTACTCCTGCAGTTTTCTCCTGGAAACAACACACGCTGCGGGGTGACCTGCATGGTCGGGGTCTCCTCTTTGGCACTACGCTAGAGGATGGGGGCTGTTACCTTCGGGGTACTTGTACTCCCAGGTGATGTCTTCCCGCCTGTTCTGTCCCACAGCTTTTGTGCTGATGTTCTTGCCGATGTCCTGGGTCTCTGTGCCAATCTTGAAGTACTTGTCCTTGCCATTCACCTTCTTGACGAGCCAGTAGACTCTGTCAGCGTTCACTTCCGCGTACACAAACTTGCTGTCGTAGGGCAAATACACATCTCCCTCCTTGACAGCCTTCACCGGGCATGGGCCGCACTGGAAACGACCTGGAAAGGGCATTCAATACCAGCTGATGTTCCAAACATCAGCAGTGACTCCAATTTTTGCTCCATACTCAGACACACTCAAGCAGGAATCTGTGGCCAGGGCAGTTGGTACTTAGCAGTAAATAGTTCTCCAACTTAGTAAAGAACTCCAAAACCTCTCATTTATCCCATAGCTGCTTGGGAATTTTTTATAGATTACCAAGGTCTGGTAGGAGCTTTTGCACGTTTCCCCTCGCTTAGGTAATTTTAAGGTTAGAAAGCCACAGCTTGGTTTGATAAAAGGAACGGAACATAACGATGCCTTGCCCAAAGAAGGGTAATATGTTTTAAAGAAGTAGATAACAGAATGCAAAAGTAGCCACACAGGGTGCTTAACATAGCTGGAACCAGTTGATCAACAGATAATGAGGAATATTGTGGCTTTTGTGGCAATGTTATGTGACAAGAAACAACAGCACGGGCCCCAAGAGAAGTTCAAGGCAAGTCATCTGTAACGCTGGGGGCACTTAGTGAGTACGACCACCAGAGACCCCTTCAGATGACCCTCCAGGACCATAAAAGGCCTTCCAGTAAGCTGCAGATGCATGCAAATTAGTTCTAGGAGAAGAGATGTTTATGCATTAGCCAGGACGTACACTCTAATGAATATGTATGATCATGATGGAATAAATACCCTGTTGTAAAGTTTCATGATACACCCAATTAGAGGAGATATCCTCTGGGTGCTGCAATAATGTATACCTGCTTTCTAATGCTTAAAAATTGTGTTAGAAAGTTTCCTCCTTAGCCAATTTCAGTATAAGGGTATGAAGTCAACTGCATCCAGACACCTGTGTTTGATCTTTAGGCATTATTCCACTTTCTGCACTTCCCCGAGGATTAACATTTTGGGCTTTTTACACCTTCAAATTCCCTGAGCCTGTACAGGGAGTGTAGTCACCAATTTTGGTGATCACTCCTCTCACCTACCAATGAACAGGCTCAAGACCCTAATGCCTTAGATGTGCTCCAATCTCTGAAACAACTTTCAAATCCACACAAGGTTGGTTTTCTGCCTGCCAAGAAATGCTGTTCCTTCAATCCTGGGCTGAGGTGCTGTGAGTGAGACCTGATGCTTTAGAGTGTTACTGCCCCAGTGCATGAAGTTGTGTGTGGGGAGTACCTGGTTTGCTGACTGGGAAACATGTTTTTCACCCAAAACGTCCCTGCCTCCCTCAGGAGTTGCAGAAGAGCCTTTCTAGGCAACTCCTACCTTGGCTTTGCTCCTGAGGGGTTGAATCAATTGCCTGCCAGCCATTAAACCCATCTGGCAAATCTGTCCTCTTCATCCAGACATCATTCCACACATGGAAGTTCCTGCATGCGTTTGGGTTGGAAAGAAAAGGAGTGAGTTGTTACAGCCTGAAGAGTCACCATCTCCTCCCTTAATCCTTTGGTAAGGGCAGATTTCATGGGTATTTGCAGGTAACCCTGTGAACCCCCTGGCTTTCTCTTTCTCTCTCTCCAGGGCAACAAACCCCAAGCAGTAGTGGAATTCTCAAAGGAATTGCTGGGGCTGGGAAATGGGGCACTGCAAGGCAGCACGGGGTGTAGGAAGCGTTAGCCCTGTTTGGCAGTACCAGACAGAGTCGAAGGATATGTTCAGCTTTTCTCCTTTCTCGTTCAGGTAAATGTCAACTCTCAGGTTCTCCTCCGTGTCGTGGGCCGAATCGAACGTACTCACACAGCGCGATGGCACTCCCAGGCAACGCATGACTGCAGCACAGACAGACAAAACACAGGGACACAAAATCCCTCAGACTGGTGGGCATCCTGAAATCTGACCCCTCTGCCCACCCAGCGTCCTCTAGAGCAGCTGCTCAGGACTGTGTCCAGATGGCTTTTGAACATCTCCAAGGATATAGACTCCATAACCTCTCTGGGCACCCTGTGTCAGTGCTTGGCTACCCTCACAGAGAAAAAAAGTTGTTTTCCCAGGTTCAGATAGGCTGTGCCTATCACCTTTGGTTTTGTCATTGAGCATCACTGTCTGTGCCCCACTCCTTCCTGTCAGGTATTTACATACAGGTATACAAGGATCAAACACCAAAAGCCTGCTCTTCTCTTGGCTGAGCAGTCCTGGCTCCCTCAGCCTCTCCTTGCAGACAGACCTGCCATGTCTGTTGCTCAGAGGCAGAGTAACTTGGCATAGTAGCACAGTAACTGGGGTGGCAGAGACAGGAGGCGGGTCACTGCTCACCTGTGTTGAGGACTCCTGCAAAGACCCAGCACTGGCCATAACGGACAGGCTTCTTTGTTTTGTAGTACTTCTGCAGAATTGTGACACTCCCAATCCAGTCCATAGGGGATGTTCCACCAACGTAATTCCCTGACCAGCTCCCCAGCAGGACTCCATTGTCATCGTTGGCATTAACCTGTCACCACACACACGCGCAAAGGAGAAAAGTAAAGGGATGAGGCAGATGAGGCTTAAACCCCAGGGTCCCTGCCTGCCCTGTGGCTTCCCGGGTGCTCCACAGCCATGTGGAACCCATCAAGGCTGCTGGTGCTGGCTTGGGACTCCTCTGGTTAGAAAGCCTCCACCTGGATACCTAGAGGGAGGTGGCACCTCTGCTCAGGGCAGTAAAAATTAACTCTGCGTCTTGTACCTTGAACCAGAGGGCTCCAAAAGGGTCCCACCACAGAGAGCAGTTATCTGGCCAAAACAACCCTTGTGCTGGCCCTACCAACACAGCTGATGAGGAAGGACAACCACTGGGGCAGCTTCAAGCTTTGGAGATGGGAATATGCTGTATTTTTGTTTGCCTGTTCCCTCCATCCAATAATGCCTGTGTCTCTTTGCTTGCAGTTTCCCAAAGGAATCTATTTCAGATGCCTCCTGATTTAGTGTTCATGGTCCCAGGGAAAGAAGAGCAAGTAAGGAGGAGGGAAGATATGGAGGGCAAAGCACTTCACTGAGAGAGGCTTACCAAAGCAGACATGGCTCTGGACACATTTGCAGGATTCCTTCTTTCACTCAGGCTGAGTTTGCTTTTGTCCAGCAGATACATGCAGGCATCCAAGACGAATTCCTCAAACTGTTTTGGGGGGAAAATGAAGGTATTTTTTTATACTGCTCTAAAACAGAATTTGCTTGTTACTGTAAAGCATGTACTTGGAGGAAAAATGTATGACTAGCTCTAACTTCTAAACTTCCTTTATGGGATTGGATTTCCAAGACTGTGGGGCTTCCCAAAGCTGTTCTCTCCAATGAAGGGTTAAAAGGAATCCCAGCCTTGGAAGAAAAAACCTGTCTCGCACGTCTTGCAAACACAGTTGGAACCTGAGCCAGCAATCTTTACTCTTGTGCACAAAAGTCACCAACGTCATATCCCGGCAACTCTGCAAATTACTCACAAGAGTAATGAAAATTTAAGATTTCTACTGATATTAAGTCTATTGACATAGGAACAAAATAAACCTTGGAAGAAAGAAAGGTACTTAAATGCTAATTATTACAGCAAAGATTCCTAATTAGCAACTGCTGATAAAGCTCCCTCAGATCCAGTTCAGAAAGATGTCAAACATCTGATCCAATGAAGCTTGTCAGAATATCAATATCAATTCTCATTGCTTAACAGCAGAATAAATATTAGGATAGGAACAGCCCTACAGATGATGCCCTTTGGCTCCTTTTGTATAAAGGCATCAGTGCGAGCACCTTTGCTGGGCTATGTGTGTCCTGCAGACACATATTCTGCAGACACCCTGCAAAAATTGTAGACTTATAAAACAAAACCAAACAGAAAAAAAATCCCCAGATCTGACCATTTTTTGCTGGGGTTTTCTGTCTCGATAGGGTGCAGGCTACTCTGCTTGGGTGCCTGTATGCTTTCTACAGGGTGCAAATAAATCTGCTCTGGCAAATAAATCTCTTATCTCTAGCCCGAGCCAATTTGACATTCCGCTCCTCTGGAGTTATCTCAGAGGCAGTGTGCAGGAACACCCTTCCTGAGAGAGTGGCTGATTTTGTCCTGCACACAGCTGTCAGTGAAGGCACCACTTGAAAGGTGATAGCTTCTGCCAGTAATTTTAACCTTTTTATTCCCAACTATGATGCAACAGGTAAATCAGACTTTTTTCCCCATCAGCCCCTCTCCATGTCTCATGAGCTGATGAACAACACCTACAGTTGCATGAGAGCCCAAATGCCCTTATGGGAATTTTTTCAACCAGAAATACCCTGTCCCCAGTTTCCACATCCTTTACCAGGGGGCCACATGATCTGACTACAAATGTACCACTAAACCCTGTTCTCCAGCTGTGGGTGGGGAACACATGTAGGCACATAGATTACTCTAAGCAGGTGAGCCCTCCCAGTGGAGCTGGCAGGGTCATTCCAGCACTTTGAGCTACTCATGGGCTTCATGCTGAAGGGATGAAGAAGGACAATAGGGCTGACAAGACAGCCGTGTTTTACCTGCCCAAAATTCCAGGGCCTGTCGTAGATGTTGTACGCAGACCCAACATAGATGTAGCCGGTGTCGTTGAGCACGTATTCCTTCTTCTGTGCCTCATTGTCCATGTAGACAACATCATCTGGAGAAAAAAATCCCAAACCCTCAGACATCAGGTGGTTTGCACACCCTATATGATATTTTCCATGGAAAGCTAAATTGGGGTAGCCAAAGATCTGCAACATTCACACCAACAGATGACCATGCAGCATTCACTTTTTTTTTTTTTTTTTCTCCTATCATGAAAAAAATTCCTACAAGACTAAACTTTAGTTTCCCCTGTAGGTCCATTGCGATGTGACCAGTTTTATTATTGCAAAAATCTTATTTCTAAACACTGTAGACTACTAGGTAGACAGCAGAGAGAACTAGGAAACAGTGCCCACCAACCACACAATTTTTTACTCTGGTTATTTTTTTCTGGATCTTAAGCCAGCCCAATTCTTTCAGTTAATCTTTGGCTGGCTCAGGGAAACAGAGAGGGATGATACAGAGGTGCAAACAGAGGTGACAGACAGATGTTCCTCTATGTCCTGGCACTGGAGAATATCCAATGAGGAGCTGGCTCATTGCTGTTTCCCAGCTTCTCACTGGTTCCGTGAGGATGCTGCTTACAGTGTTTTATGGGGGAAAAGCAATGTATGTAAGAAAGAGAATAGGGAAAATATGAGGCAAAATTCCATCTGGGACAATCCCTGGTTGCAGTAATTATCACTCTCAGTTGCAGGACCCCTCACCTTCACACCAAGGATTGAACAAAAGGTAGATGACACCATTTTCAGGCTTGTAGATGTTAGTGCCAGTCTTCACATGCAGGTTGTACTTGCCCACAGGAGCATTGGGTGAGCTGGTGACAGACAGCAGGCACTGCAGAGGGAACAAGGAGAGATGGCATGAGGGACATCCCACCATGGCCACAGGCATGGCACAAGCATGGTGCCACAGAACTGGCACAAGTGGCAAAGCTGGGGGCCATGGAGGTCCCTGCAGGGAAAGAGGGGAAGGCAGTGGCATAGGGTGGAGCCTGCCTGTGCACGAGGGGAGCAATGAACCAAGCAGGACAAGGCTGCTGCCCATCTAAAATCATAGGCTTAAGGGAAAGCTGGACAGGGCTAAGAGGATGCTTTGCTCTGTAGCTTCTGATGGGCTTGGTACTGGGCATTAGGCCCCTTGCCCACAGGCTCTACCTCTTTGCCGTCCTTCTTGACAACGGAGATTTTCCACCCATTGAAATCCTCCCGCTCCGGTTTCAGCGACAGCAGGCTCCCCCTGTTTTTCATTGGATTTTCACCTAGAAACAAACCCAAGACAATGTGTGTGAGGGATGTACAGGTCTGCAATGCCTGTGCAGTGCCCGGAAGAGGCAGCTGGGTGCTCCTGGGACTCTCTGGCTTTGCCTGGTGGGCACAGAGGGACTCCTGCTTACCGATGCCGAAGCGCAGGGACAGCTTGTCGGCAGCTCTCAGCTCCCTGTTGAGGCTGACCTGCACCTGGAAGGGCTGCCCACGCCGCACCACCAGGTTCTTGATGTTGTACCCATCCGTGTGGTGCTGCCGCGTGTTCTGGCTCTTCAGAAAGTCAATCCCAGTGACCTTCAGACTGGTCTCTGGAAAGACATTACAAGAAAAGGAGAAGGGAAAAGAAGAGGTTGATGGTAATTTTCTCAGTAAAGACAGTTTTCTTCTTCTTAATGCAGCCCTGTGAATCATCAAAATATCTAGAGTATCAAGTGATCTCGCATAAGACAATTAAAATAAAATAAAATAAAATAAAATTTAAAAAAACACCCAGAGGTGAACGTCAGACTCCCTGGGCAGACATGGAGGGAGGAGGAGGCAGAATCATGCTGCAGCAGCTCAGGGCCAGATAGTCAGAGGGCAAGGCTGGAGCTTGTCCCTGCTCTGGGTGGATTGCTGTCTGTAGAACACTCACCACAGAGCACTGCCCCCCTTCATGACAACTGCCACTTTTCCCATTTGGTTTCAGCACAGATTTACTCCCCAGCAAGAATCCCTTGCGAGTGCCTTGCTCCCATCCATTCCCAACGCAGCAGCTGATTTTTAAGACACAATACTTAAAATGACTCTCTCCTCTCCTGCAGCTCTGGATGGGAGCAGGGCCAGGAAAAGCCTGAGCATCTCTGTGCCCAGTGGTGTGTGGTTCAGAGCTCTGGCATAGGAGTGGAGCTCCAAGAGGCACAACCCAGTGATACACTTGAGCAAAAAGAAAGCCCTCAGCTTTGAATGATGATGGATATTTGGGGGTCACTGCATCAGGCTTTGGCAGGCTGCCCAGTTGTGGCAGGAAAAGCCAGAGCATTCCGTGTGAACAGGTAGGGAGTAACAATACCTCATAAGCACTCTTCTCATGAGTGATTCAGATGAAGACATGGGAGAGGCAAAAACGGGTTACGGTAACTTTGATATTAGCAAGTCAAAAGCATAATGGTTGAAGAGATTAATTCACCAAATGTCTTGACAGATTTGCATGGTACCTGGCAACCATGCAAATCTGAGTATCAACAAGAGCCATCCTTAACACCAAGGAGGCTGGAATCTGCTGGTAGCTAGCGTGGCGTGAGAGATGCCACATGCAGGGCTGGTCCCAGGGCAGGCTGAAATATCAGGGGCACGCCTCCTCCTGCAGCCTGTGCTGTGCAGTGACTGCAGCCTTGAGTAAACAGAACCGACCACCCATGGATCCCCACCAGACTGCTACCTCTGTGAATTTCTTCTTAGTAAACATATAAACCATATTTATCTTAATTATATAACAGATCTAAGGGGCACAACAAACAGACTTAAAATTGACCAGCATCTTTTGTTAACCAACCTAATCTTTGAGTGCTTTTTGTTTGCTTGCTGCATGCCAGTTGCCAGCCTTGGTCTCATGTTTTGCGCAATGGGGTGTGTGTGCATTTATGTCAAAAAATTTCAGCTGGAACTAGCTGCTTAACCCTCTTGAGGACAAAGAGGAAGTGCATCTTCCACAGCATTAAGAAATCTCCAAACACCAAAGCTGGTCAACCTTGTTCTTTATGGAAAACCCCGGTGCTGGGCTGAGAAGATACCAGAAAGCCCTGGTCTTGGGAGAGGGCTGCAAAGGGATGTGAGAGTTGAACACATAGGATAGCTGTGGGAAAGGGCCCTAGCATTTCTTAACTTAGGGACTGCATATTCATCCCATTTCTGGATGTCACCAGTGCTGTCAACCTCTGTTGAGGATGCACAGGGAAGATTCACTGACAACAGCTGCCCTGGAATATTGCCTGACCATGCTGAGCACTGTGCCAAAGACCTGTCTCCACTCAGCGCTGCCCGTCAGTTTTTCTGCACTTATTCCTGTGCAAACACACCTGTGGTACTTTGATCTGACTGGAATGGTGTCCTGTGCCAAGGAATGCCTCAGAGTGAGCCAGTGGCACACCCATCACCACATCTGAGGGGGCTTGGCTGCAGCTCGTCATCCCTGGGCAACCCTCACTTGCTGCTTTTGTCTTCTTGCCCTGCTTCCTGCCCTGGGCATGGAACTGGGCCCCCCCACACCCTGTGTCCAGCTGCCTGCAGGCACCTTGGCTTGCCAACATGGAAATTAATGATTTATAGAAGAGCTGAGTATACCTAGAACGTGCCTGCTCACAGGACAGAGGCTCAGGCTGAGAGAGGCAGTTCTGTCTGTGCTCGCTCCTGGGCCAGGCCAGAGGCAAACCCAAACCCCAAATGCTGCCAGACTTCTTCCCCTTTTTTAATAGAAAAAAATTCAAGGCAGTATTTTGTCTCCCAGTTCCATGATTTATCCTTTATAGAGCTCCTCCCTACACTAACCCACAAGCCCCATGGTTGCCTTTGCTGCCTTTGCCCCATTGCTGCCTGCCTGGAGAGATGCTCAGAGCTTCAGAACAGTGATCAAAGATGTGCACATGAGATCTTGGCACTGGTAAGTATGTGGGGCCTTTTTCCCCTTATGATGAGGAGGTGATGGGGTTTAAAAAACCCTGTCAATATGGAGCAAGGCATTTATAGTATGTCTGGTTTCAGTGGGAACATGGGTTGCTCAGAAGGACAGAAGGGAATTGGATGAGAACTGTAGTTTTTCAAGAGAAAGCATAATTTGGATACCTGCATTTACTCCTAATTTTTGCCAGCCTCCAGGCAAACACTCATTCACATCCCAGAGATGTGAGTTCACATCCCAGAGATGTGAGATCACATCCCAAAGATGCTGTTGTCAAAGACTTTCTGGAAAATTTCAGCTCATCCACATGCAAGAGTACAGAGGTTTGAAATCAAGGGACTCAGAGTGGTGTCAAAACACACCTCCTCTCCTGAAAGCTGTGGAGACCTGCTCCCAACTCAGCTGCAGGCACCACCCAGCCCACACATGCATCTGCTCAGCTACATCCCAAACCCCATGGGTTTTGGGCATTCTGGGGCTGGGCTGGCCAGTGGTACTGATTCTGCAGCTGCTGCAGGAGTGACCCAGGCACCTTTCTAGGTAGGTGCAGGATCTCCTGACAACAGGGCAGGCAGAACAGCAAGGGGACAGAGCTCAAGCCCAAACAAATCCTCCTCTTTGGGTTATTTTGAAACTTCCATCAGATGCTATCAGCCATCACTAAAGAACAATAATCTACATGATAAAGTAGCCTGAAAGAAAGAAATTCTTTTAATACTGATGCGGAACAAGTTTAAAAGAGCTGCATTTCCTTCCCATTATCACTGACAGAACCACATGTTGAAGAACAGGTTGAAGAACAGTGATGAAAAATGAGCTGAGTCTTGTGGCTAGTTTACCAATCTGTCAAAAGCAGAATTTGCACAGCCAGAGCAAACTGATGCCCTGTGAGCAGCGCTGGCACCAAAACTTCTTTCCTCAAGGTGTCACCCCTGGCAATTAGAGGGGTGAGAACCTCTGGAGCTATCCCCCCTGCAGGAGACTTGCCAAACCTCACAACTAACATATCATTAAAGCATTAAAAGCATTAAATACTCACCAGTGTTGCCGAACATGATTCTTTTCGGAGTTTCTACCTGAGATGTTTGTGATGCCAGCAGCTTCTGAGCTCCTGAGTAGTCTCTGCTACTTGCTTCTGAGTGTGGAGAAGGAAGACAGGCTGGCCTTTTTATCTGTGTCTTGCTCTGAGGTGTCAGCAGGTCCACTGCCAAGGGGTGGTGTTTCGAGAAAGGAAGTTCCCATGGAAAAAAAAAAAAAGACTACAATTCCCTCTGCACATAGTCAGACCCTGAAAAACAGCGAAACTTAAATCCCAGCTCACATGGAAGGTGAATTTGCACAATCAGATGACAAGTGGACAGACCCTTTGCTGACAAACAGTAAAATCACGGGCTACGTGAGTAAGAATTCACCTATGCCCTAATATCCAGGTCACCAGGACTGCAATTCCAGGGCTAACTTAACAAGGAAGCCCACAAATATTTAATCCTTAGGAGAATAGAGTACCCCATTAGGACCAGTCTAACATTCTTTTAAGTTAATGAGGTTTTTGTCATCACCTTTGGGACAGAAATGCTTGGAGCTGTGGGCTAAAATCCAGCATTTACACATGTGGGTTGAAAAGCTGAAGGATTCTAGCACTGGTCCCCTTCCCACAGGATGAGGTGGATGTCAAGGGAGATATCTCAGTAGGAGCATTGAGTGGGAAAGAGGAGAATCAGGCTATGTCCAGAAAGAGAAAGAAATGTGGTGGGAAAGGAGCGGTTTGCTGGCTGCTCTTTGCTGACACCTCTGCCAAGGGTCTCTTGCCTTGGTTGAACACCACATGCCCCACTGCCACCCTGGTCCTCAGGGTGACCAAAGATGGAGAGATGAGTCTACACCACAGAGAAGAGAGCTGGTGGTATACAGGACACCAGTGACATGGGCACAGATACAAATGTCCCCAGGCACCCAGAAACGTAAAAGTGGCTCAGCTGCGGGAGCAGCCTCAGCCTCCTGATACCTCCCTCAATAGCAGCAGCCCAGGGTTCAGCAAGGTAGAATTCTATTTGCAAGGCTGCCACATCTAAATGTAGGTTCTTCCTAAAGAAGATCTTCCTGTGGAAGCCTTCAAAGGCACTGGCTTTTCTCCACTGGTTTAGGTAAGTAGGTATTTCCCTTAGGAGAACTGTTTCCCTTGGTGCAAACGAGGAGCTGAGTTAGCAGATGCCACCCTATGAGCATGTCACTGCTTGCTGGCAGGTGCATGCTGGGTGTCCTTACTTGAGAGCATGACTAGGGCACCACAGGGCACCAAGGGTTCAGCACACATCCATAATCTCACAGGACATCTGCAAGAACATCTGAACCACCAATGTTCTTAGCAGATGGAGCATCACTCACCATTCAGCACCAGACAATGCGCTGGCAACTACATATTTCACTATTGACTAAAACACTGCAGCCCTGATTTACCTTTCCATGTTGCTTTTATTCTGCATTTCCTTCCTCCTAGAGGGTGAAAGACATTTTTGTTTAGAAGCAGTATGGGGTGAATAAAGTGTACATGGAATGTCAGTACAACAACATAACCAGTAATGCATGTAATCTGAACATTTATGATGTATCTTACTGGCTTCCACTTAACTGCAGCAAAAGTAATCCACATCAGTTGAAGTCACTGACAGTAGCTTCCTAATCCAGTCTCAACCTGTTTTATACATCGTTCTATGCTTGGTTGGAGGCATCTTAAATTGTGTTGACACAATAGTCCTGCAGCAAAATTACAGATTTTTGCAAACAGGAACAGATTTATGTTGGTAACACTTTGCTTCTGAAAAACAAATTTCTAGATGTGTGCTGGAGGGTGAGCAAGGGAAGCGGGGCATATATTCACCAGGGACAGTCATACTTACAGTCCTGTGGAGTTTTGCAAAACCTTGATTTCAACAGTGTGCATGTCCTGACCCTCACTTCAAACCTCAGAGTTCAAGGGAAGATTGTAAAAATTACATGGGTGTGGGTTCTGCCCTGCCATGAACCTACTCCATCTTGGAAGGCGGCTGACCTTTTTTTTTTTGGGGGGGGTAGCGGGGGGTGCAGTTTGGCCACAAGGGCATGGTTTCAGTTCTCCTTTTGCTTTGTGCAGCTGCTGATCTAGCCCCTTCCCATTATCTCTCTCTACACACTGGCAGTATCTCAATTCAACAAAACTAAATGTGGCACTGTACCAACCTGGTACCATGGTACCACGCTCCCAACACAACCTTCCACCCCTGGCTCGTAGGAGCTTGCCCTGCCAGGAAAGGCCATTGAACTCTAATACTCTCCAAGAGTTGTTGGCAAGATCCAAGAAGAGGAATTTCAGCTTGAACTACAGGAATGTTTTTAAAAGATGTACTTTCAAATTTTTTCATGTTGTGAGCAGGTGATTTCTGCCTTTTTACAGGCAAACCTCCTTCTGTCTTTGCTGGTCAGAGTGGCTGGCTATGGTTCAGCACTATGGCTTTTTTTCTTCTTGGTGAAGCAATGAAAAACACCAGCCCATTTTAATTTCATTTTTTTACCCCCAAACAGTTATAACAGTTATAACTTCAAACTGTCTCATAAAACTATACTCTTTTAATTAATAGTAGCAGGAGATTTTTTTCCACAGGAAATCTTCTTATTCCCAATAATTTCAGCAACTTACTCCCCACCTTGCAAAATAAGACAACAGAGGCAGTCAGCCTTATCTGCATCTGTCTGTTGCAAGGTCACCTTATTAGCTGGAACAAGAAGGTAATAAAATGCAAACAAATAAAATAAAATAAAATTCCTCAGTGGCTGCTCCCCTATTTACAAGCTTGCCCTTTGTCTCAGGTTTTGTTTATTTTGTGTATCAAAAATGACAAAACAAGTCAAACTTCCAGAGCATGACCACAGGTATTGATGCCAAGTAGGAAAACAAATCCTTAGCTTTACATTTTCATTCATTTGCAACCCCATGAGAAGCTGCCTTTTATAACAGCAATTTACTGAGCTACGTTTTTAGAAACACCTAGGGCTTCAAGTTGTTTTTGTTTTGTCGGGTTTTTTTTTTCTATGTCTAGTCAGAGTAATACTCAAAATAAATAACAGATCAAAAGCAGAACAGGTTTCCTTTTCAGTTCTCTAGAAAGGTGAACTCATCCTCTCAGCTTTCCCATGGGGTTGGTCTGAGGTGTCAGAGGGTGAGCAGTGCATCCAGCATGGTACACATGGACACAGCCCCTGCCTGGGTCCTGAGGGGCACCACGGTGAGAAGGCATCCTCCACTGACCACAGCAGAACTGCTCCCACGTGCACCACCTAGTAGGTATTGAGTCCTGCCTGAATCACAGCCTAGGGAATGATAAGTAGTAAGAAATCTTGGGGGTGTCAAAGACAAAAAAAGCACAGATGGAGAACAGCTGAGTATCTGGTCCATCTCTTTTGAGCTGGATGTGAGGTGCTACGTTGGTCCTGCTCTCACAATTTCATTAAGCTTTAGGAAGCTCAGTCTTTAGGAATGTCCTATATTGAGACACATCACATCCACACAACGATCCTGACGTGCCAGTGCTGCTGTTACTCTGAAAGGAGCATTGATTTGATCACTTCTCACACACATACTTCGACCATGGGCCATGACAGTGGTCTGTGCCCACAGGGCATCTCGTCTATCCAGCAAGCATATTCACTTCTAATCCAACATGAACCAACTTGTGGAAGGCATTTGGACGTCAGGGGTTGATGCAAGATGGCCAAGCCCAGATCTTAACTGATTCCAAGTCATCTGGCCCCAGATACCTGGTAATGAGTTTCTCATAGGCAAATACCAGAGAAGTGATTGACGCCAGTATAATTATAATGGAAATTCCACTGTTTCATAGTATCATGAAATCATAGAATATCCTGAGTTGTAAGGGACCCACAAAGTTCATGGAAGCCCAACTCCTTCCTTCCAGCTAAATATTTAGAGAGGATTTTTGGATCTAAGTTAGGGATATAGGTGACTGGCTTTGGGCATTCACCTGCAGAAGGAATGAAAACTGTATCACCCTGTGCCCAACCCACCACCACGCAAGGGCTCTGCTCCTGAAGAAGGCAAAGACAGAGATCAAACAGTGACCGTACTTCCACATATATCAAACATAGACTTATGGCTACTCAGGCAAAACACTCTCCCTGCCCTGAAGGAGAAGTTCTGTGCACCTGAAAACCGAGGTTTTAGGCCATTGACAAAGGAGAGAACTACTTTAAGAGCAAGCCAAAATGCTATGATGTTAAAATATTTTTTAAGATCCCTTTCCTGGCTAAGGTGCAAAAGGCAAAATTGCAATATCAGTCTAGATACATGGAGCAACAACATGTGAAGGCTGAACCTGGAATTTCAGTGCTATGACTTCCTGACCCTCAGTTCTAGTATGACTGTTTCACTGGAAACACTGAAATACGCATGCTCCAGTGCCAAGATACTATGAATTAGTATCTAAAACAACTCAGCATGAGGTACTTCTGCTTCTGGGCAAAATACTTTAGAATTTTGTGCAATAAGTTACAAAGAAAGATCTCTATCATGATGCCTTCTCCATAAAGTAGCTTCTAAAAGAAATGTTTGGCCACTCCTTGACCCTGATGAGCCAGCTAGCCTCTGCTGCTTCCTGCAGGCAGGAGTTCCCCAGCCAAATGACACATTGTAAAAAGAGGAAGCTCCTCTGGCTTTGATGCTTGCTGGCTTCTCTTGTGGCCCCCATCCTTGTGGCAGAGGAGACAATTGACAGCTTACTTTCTCCATTATTCCAGCTTACTTTCTTCATGCAACTCAAGGCCTTCTCAGCCCGTATCACAAAGCACCACAGTCTCTTTTGCAGTCTGAATGGCCCTAGCCTGCTAACTCCCTCCTCACACCTTCATCCCATCCAGAGACATAAAATGGGGAGAATGACTCCCCTCACCATGCCATCCCATAACCTATAGTGTGTGTTTGGAAAGGGTCCAACAAGGTGGGTGTAGTTATTCCAGGGCTGTAACCACCCTACTGCCACTGACCCATGAACCTTCTTGCATGTATGACCACACTGACTGATTGCAGTGTGAACACATACCCACAGTCTACACCTAAAGCAAACAATATGAAAAGGTAGGAGGAAAAATAAAGCAAAAGAGGGCTGTAAAAATAAATGGTAAGGGCAAGGAAATCAACAGCACAAATATTGAATCAGGGATAAAATAGTTTATCCATGTATTAAAAACACCTCCAGTGAACAAGGAAAATACTGAACCAACACCTTCCCACCTACAGGATATGTTCGGTTGCAAATGTCTAAGTGAGAAAACAGAAACTTGCATGCCAGTGTCTTCGAGTAACATTTCTTTCTGCAGGGGAGGCGTACCAGCTTCTCCCACCTGTCTGTGTGGGTGTGTGTCTATATACATCGAGATGTACATGGTCTACAGACTACAGGTCACATTGAGCCACGCCACATTCCCGCCAGCCAGCACTGCAACTGAAATTGTCACGTGGTGGGAAGGGACAAACTTCCTAGACCAAGGTTTGCAGGGAGGAGATGGTCCTGCACAGTGCTGAGGATCTGGCTCATGTGCTGCACCAGAGCAGACTACAACCACAGCAGGAGCAAAGGTTTTGTCTCACCCCTGAATGCATCCGTCAAGTGGCAATCTCCAGGTATGGTGAGACTGACTGAGCCCAGGGATCTGTGGCTATTTGCCCTGAAAAGCAATCAAGCCAGCATACTTCCATCCACCCCTTGTCACAGCATCCAGGCTATTGTCCTTCACAGCAGCTCATGATGCTCCACTCCATGACAACCAGCGTTTTCTAGGAAGCATTTTCACGCAACACTGGTTCCTGGCAGAATCATGCTTGTGATTGCCTAACTCTGGAGTCCTGAAGGGAACAAGTCACTTAAATTACCTCCTATCTGATGAGGAAACAGTCAACTGGCAGCAGAAAATGTATTTGTAATGCCTGGTTCTTCCCTGGGGCACCGCTCATTTCTCCCTAAGTGTTGCCTTAATTTACTAAAAGCAACTAGGATCGAAGCCCTGGCTGCTGTTCAGACATTGCACACTGCAGGTCACAGTGCCAAGCAGAGCTGTCCAACTCTCACCTCTCGCTACAAAACCAGAGATGCTCTGCTTGTGCCCAGGGAGGACCCAAGCTGCTCACACAGCCGAGCCCCAGCCCTGACTCTCACAGGCTCATAGTGACCTCTGAGCCAAGCGAGACTGAGCAACAGGTTCAAAATGTACAAAAAGGGGTAGCACCATCTACAGCGCCCCACCTACTACCAATCCTTGCAGCCCTTCCCTCTCGCTTATTTCTATTGTCATGGATTCATCCCCTCAGGATGCAGTGGAGCTTCTGTGTTGTGCAAAACCTGTGCAGGGCTAAGCAGGGTGTGCATCATCTCCCCCCAGCAAAATGGGAGTGGGAGGCCCCACCCAGGAGTTCCCCAGGCTTTAACCCAGCACCAGCAATCCCTCAGGACTTCAAGGGCATGAAATGAGCTGCTTAGGAAATCTTGGCAATTAGTAAAGCCACGCACAGACACACTTCCTTAAATCTCAAGGAAAAATTGAAACAACTAACAATGTTATTAAACAGCCAGAAACCAAAAAACTTGGTTGGAGAGGTTGGCTGGCTGGTTGGCTGCTCCCAGGGCAAACAGTCTCCTGTGTATGCCAAGTGCTGCTGCTGGCCATGGGTCACTGTGATGCTGCATGCAACCACGGGATGGAGCAACACAAGGTCCAGGCTTCCCGGTCATCCCTCCGGGCACCCCATGCTGGAGTGCCGCAGCTGGTCAGCACTGCCCAGCCCTGGGAGCCATCGCTAACATTGCACTCACCTGGCTATCCCCTCAACCAGCAAAGGCTCAAATTCACAAAGCACTTTGCTATTGTGGAGTCCTTCTCCTTGGATAAATTTGTTTTCAGGCTATGAATGCACATGCAGGTGTCCATTATGGTTTCTGTGGTTAGAGTACAAGCCTCTGGCAGCCTAAGTCTGCATGGTGCCTCAAGGAGGAACCTCCTTTCTGGGCACAGCTGGATTTAATAGGAACTGCTAAACATTAAGGCAGAAGGTCAAACCAGTTTCCAATTACAGATGGTGGTGATAATAAAACTGGCCCCTAGGTCACAGGAAATCCATCTGTCTGCCCAGACGGGATGGTCACCAACACTAGATTGAGTCACTTAAGCTTTTGTCTAGCTGAATCTTGAAAACCTCCATGGGCAGAGACACTGCTGCCTATATAGGCAACTAACCTCCTAATGAGATTTTTTCCCCTGATGGCCAGCTTGAAAGTCCTAAGACACAACCTGTGCCTATTGCCTTGTTTAGTACTGGCCATTTCTGTGCTGCCTCTGCAACTCCTTTTCAAGGCTAATTGGGTCAGCCTGAGCCTTCCTTGTCTCCAACCAGCCCACATCCCTCAGCCTCTCCTCCTAGGCCCCTGTCAACTTGGAATCCTTGAGCCAGACCAGTTTCCTACACCCCTCTTGAATTTGGGTGTCCAGTACTGGAAAAAACACTACAGGTAGAGCCATTGACTATGTCAGGACTCTGAGAGCACCACTGAGACTGGTTTCCCCCCTCCTCCTAGCCCATGGCCCAACAGATTCCAGATTTTTTAAGCAAGTTGCTGACCTTTGGTTTTTGGTGTTAAAGTATCTAGAAAGAGACTTGCATTAGAAAGGGCACTGAAACACCCAGCTCAACAACCACCTGCCTAGAAGCTAGAAGGTGTTGTTTTACAGTCTAAAGTACTTTGTTCCATCATCAGGAAGGACAACATTTTCAGGAATGTTGTCTTCTTCAATCCTTTCCATTAAAAAGTCACGTGGTACAACACTCCACAAACTTGATTTTTAGGGACAAAGGTCTGGTTCTCCTGGGAAGGCTTTTACCACCAACCTGAGCTCAGCCCAGATTTTTCTCCAAGACCAGGTGAGCTGCAGGCACCACATCACTTGCTGTGGATAAATGCCCGTATTGTGCGACATCCCTCTGCACCTCTCACATCCCCAAAATGAAGGTTTGCTGCTGCTCTTCTGCAGAAGAGCACCTGAACATGCCAGGATTAGTGCCCATTTATTTCTAATTTCATGTTTTTCTCTGTGCCAGACAAGGTCAGAGCCACTCTTCTGGCATGTTGCATCACAAGACTTCCTTATTCGAAAATACCCCACTGACTGCAAGATCATGTAATTATGTGTGCGTGTGGGACACTCTTGCAATGTGAACATTTAAGGTCTCTGAAGGGTCAACAGAGGGCACTGAGTCAAAATTCCTTGAAAATTTTGAATATACCAAACTCGGCAGAACAACTTACCAAACTTATTTATTGCATCTACTTCAAATAATTATCACCTGGGCAAACATACCATCCTTCAAGTGATTTCAATATATGTGGTGACTGAGATGCTGTACAAACTTTCAGTGACTCCTTGTCAATGACAACAGGGACATTTAAAAGTTTTTATGTATATTTCCTTATCTAATCAGTCAAATTATGGTTTAAGGTTCAACTGAAACTATTATTTCATTTGGCTTTGTTCCTTGTAAAGGTATATGAGACATTGTTTACCTTAGAATACAATACTCCTGGACCTTGTTTATACAACAGATTTTTCTAATGCTTCCCACCATTAATTCAAGCATCCTTATTTGAATCTTCCTGAGTGCCATTGTGAGCCTTCCTGTTAACCATGCACCTGCTTTGTCTACTCTTTAAAAGTATGACATGATGTGGCCATGCCTGAAGATGAACAAGATGCTGAAAAACTAAGTGTTTTGAGAGGTAGATGCAGGAAAGACTCATTACAGCCAGAATTTGGGAGGTGGCAGAATCATGAAACAGTTTGTGTTGAAAGCTCAAGATCACCTAGTTCCAAACACCCTGCCAGGAGCAGGGACACCTTCCACTAGACAAGGCTGCTCAGAGCTCTATGCAGCTTGGCCTTGAATAGTGCCAGGGATGGGGCATCAACAGCTTCTCTGGGCAACGTGGTCCAGATAAGATTTCTTTCCATCTATCTAACCTAAATTTCCCTTCTTACAGTTTGTACCCATTATTCCTTGTCCTATCAATGTAGCTCCTGATGGCTTCCCTGTAGACCCCCTTCAGCTACTGGAAGGTTGCTATGAGGTCTCTTCTCTTCTCCAGGCTGAACAGCCCCAGTGCCCTCAGCCTGCTTTCATAGGGCAGGTGCTTAAGCCCTCTTATCAATTTTGTGGCCTCCTGGACTTGCTCCAACAGCTGCATGTTCTTCCTATGTCAGGAGGACCAGAGCTGGATGCAGCACCACAGGTGGGATCTCACAAAAGCAGAGTGACCATGCTCCTTTGGATGCAACCCAGGATTTGTTTGGCTTTCTGGGCTGGCAGCCCACACTGCTGGCTCATGTTGAGTTTCTGGTCAGCCACCACCCATAAGTCCTTTTCCACAAGGTTGCCATCAGTCATGTCTCTGCCCAGCTTGTAGGTGTGCCTGGGATCAAATCCATGTCTCCAGTTCAGAAGCAAGGATGTCGTGCAGGACACTGCCTAATGCTTTGCACAAGCCCAGGTAGACAATGTCCATGGCTTTGCCCCTATCCACCACTGCTGTAGACACAGCACTGTTTCTGTGAGATGTGCACACAGAAGGGTATTTTGCTGGAATTTGAGTGGAAATATATTCCCAAGACTCCTCTAGTAATACTTTGCCTCAACTGAGCAAAAACTCCACACAAGCACACTGCTGTAGCTCCCACATAAAGGTAACCCACCTTCTGCACCAGTCTTGCACAAGGTCTTGGAGCTGGCCATGATCTTCAGCCACCTTACAAGGTCCACCATATCTGAACCACTGACTTGTCAAACACAGCTCATTCGTTAGTCTCACAGTGGGGGTGTTTTTTGTGTGTGTGGTCTAAAATATATGTAAATAAAAAAATTCAGCTACTGAACTTTGGACACAGTTTTTCTTTGGAAATCTCCCCCTCCTTTTTTTTTTTTTTTTTTTTTTTTTTATTACCTTCAGCCACATTTTGGATGACCCCACCTGAATGGTTTATCAGAAGTGCACTGCTTTGCCACACAGTCATTCCAGTTTTTCTTGTAGCCCTGGCCCCAGTGGTAGACTTTGTGTACACAGGAGGGGTGGGATTCAGCCATAAAATGAACCCTGCTTGGCAATCTTTTCTTCCCATGGGAATTGGAGGAAAACTTACTTCTGTTCCCACCTTCAAGTATTTAGGAGAGAATTTACAGGCCTGGCATCCACCTTAAAGTGAGCATCACCAAGTAAAGTGCTGCTCACACCTTCTCCACACCTTCCTCTTCCGAACAAACGTCTCCTAAACCTTGACCTCCAACAATGACCGTAATAAAGAAGTGTCAGTTTTGAGATAGTCCAGGTTAAAAAGCTTTCCAAATGGTTTATTAGGAAATGGGAGAACAGCCAAATTAACCAGAGAGCCTGGTCCTGCTGCTGTTTGCACGAAGGCAGCCATGGCTTACAACTGGCTGAGGGTTAATAACAAGGGCAAATAAATCTAGCTTCATTAATTTTCCATCATGTATGAAGATCTGAGGAAACCTGATGTACTTACAATGTACAATGAATGGTTCCTGGCTGTCAGGTCTGCAGACCTATGAGGGATGCTGGATCCCTGTGTCAAGTCTCAGCTTCTCAGGCAACTGGACGTGTCCCACCCTACCACTGCTGCCACCCAGAGCATTCTGCCCTCTCCCCCACCACATATGCAGCTCCTCTCTTTGACAGGAAGACTTGAAAGCGCGCTGAGGGAAGAGGTAAAGGCTTTGTCCCTCTTGGAACATGGCTGCTGGATGTGGTGAGCTAGAATGGCAGGGAATGGAGCAAACGGCTCTTGGCCTCTTCCGTGAGACAGTGACTCTTCTGATTTGAAGAAGAAAAAGGCACAAACCCAACTCCAGTGGCATTTCCATCCACCAGTCTATTTTAGACTTGACGCAGTGCATATCTGCACATATCATGACAGACCTGACAGGTTCTGATACAGACGCTCAGAGAAATGTGTCCTTAGGTTTTCTGCACATGCCACAGCCATGACTCACCTTCTGTCATTACAAGATGACAGAGACAACCTGGCAAGTCCAGAGCAAACAAGTGATGTCACTAGCATGATGCATACATCTATAGGCATCATTATATTTCTTAATTAGGATTTCAACTGAAGAATTTCCAAGGGAAAAAAAAAAAAAAGAATTGGGCAGGGGAATGAAGCCAATACCTTACAAATGATGATTCATGACACATTCACCAAATTGACATCTGAACACAGAGTAATCACTGATGCAAAATTTATCAGACACCTGGATACCAGTGATCTGGTTGATCACACCACATGAATGGGAATAAGTTAGGTGAAACATAGAGAACTGGAACAAGCGTCATCCAGAGGTGTAGAGAAAACATGGCTTGAGAAACTCCCTTTTACCAAACATTAAAGCAATTGTCAACTTGAGTGGGGATGGGGGATACGCTGAACATGGACACTCCAAGTGAAAGCAGGTTGCCTGTTGAATTTTCCCAAAATTAGGTTGACCTACACAAAGCAGGAATGGTGATAAAACCCTATTCTGGGTAAGGGTGTAAAGGAAAGAGCAGCAACCTTACAGTGAGTAACATGTCAGGAATGGGTAAGTGAAAATTCTAGATGTCAGATACAAATGGCAAGTTAAAAGGTGTATGTGACTGATAGAGGAAGCTGAAGGAATTAATGAAGGTCTCCACAACCTTAAAGGTAGCAGCGGGCATAGAACCATTTCAAGAGACAGAAAGTCAGGAACAGCAGGGCAGAAATAACAGCCGCCTTCAGCATCTAATTCTGATTGCTTTTCTATTTTGGGATAGGTCCTTTCACAGAAAAATACTGATGCACAAGCACCTTCCGCAGCCACCATATTTACTTTCAGCATTCCTCAAACCGGGAAAGCTCCACAGCCACAGGGTGTGAAGAGGAGGAGTGGCTGATGGCCTCTGGCCCTGATTTTCACAATAGTGACTCAGAGTTGACCAGCTCCCTCCGAGGCTGTCACTGCCACCACACCACCACCAGGAAAGATGTGACCAACTTGATTTTGCAAGTCAGCAGATGAGCAGTGGGCAGGGGTAGCAGCTTGGTGGCTGATGTGTTCGGAGGCCGGTGGGGACTGGGGCTGTCATCATGAGACAGGCTGGAGAGGGCAGCATGGCACTGTGACCCCTCCAGCAGCTGTCATTCCTTCTTCTCCGCTGGGACCTGCAGCAGCTGGGGTGCAGCCGTGTGCAGCAGCATGAGCCCGCAGACTGTCACGGCGAGGCCGACCCACCACAGAGGTGTCCACGTCTCCCCAAAGAGCAATTTTCCCAGGACAGCCTGAAGGAAAAGAGAGACACAAAGCTTTGCTGGGCCGAGCTGCCCCAAGGCTGCTTCTGCTGCCAGAGCTGTGAGGACTTCTGGGAGAGACAGCCCTGGAAAAAACCTGGTCAAGGAAACTCCTACTGGGATTAACAAGAGGAATGGCTGCTGAAGGTGATGTTGAAGATGACCAACTCCACCACCAGCCTGGAAGCACAGCCGTATTGTGGTCCCAAAGCAGGATTTGGTAGATGTGCAATGTGCTTTGCTGCCTTCCCAGCATTTCTCAGGAGCCAAATCTTCCACTGTCTGGGCATTTATTATTATTATTATTGTCGATTATTGGACACTGTGGAACAGGACACTACCACGAGCTGTCTGCCAGCTGGAGCAAAGAAACAAGGTGGACTGTTGCCTAGAGTGAAAATCAAGTGGAAAAAACCTGTGGATCAAAGACTTGCTCTCACTAGAGGTGATGCATCTTCACACCCAGCTAGAGTGACACTGGCTTGTCACAAGTGAGGTGGTGCAAAGGAAAAGGAAAATGAAACAAAGCTCCCAGCTCCAGCTCCCACTGGCAATCAGAAAAGTTCAGTTGACTGTGTGGCTGCTGCAAGGCATCGTGCTGGGCAGCAGCACCCTTCCTCCTGCACCACCCAGTCTCCCTTTGTGGACAGCGATGTGGGTTGCACAGGGAGATGAGCTACAACCAGCATGGGCATTCCCACCTTGCTGTGCTCCTCAGGCCTCAGCATCTGGGAAAAAGGTCTACTCACCGAAGAGATGAAGTTGGAAGCTGTCGTTGTCACAGAGGCAGCAGCCGAGGAGGAGGAGAGTCGTAAGGCTTTTGTGAAGACTGTCCACATCACTGCATTGCACACAAACACCAGGACAACACAGCTGAGGCGAAGCAACACTGGCAGCTGCAAGACAAAACGGAAAACTCTGTATTTTCACCTTCCATTTATTCAACCACAATAATTCATGGGCACTTTGGAGCCATACCTAATGGTGTGGGCTTTTAAAACCAAATTACGGCTGGTATTACATGAAGACGAGTATATTAAATCACAGAAGGAAATGGAAATGAGGAAACAGCTCTGGACAGACTGTGAGCCTGCCATGTCCTGCTCAGCCTAAGCAAGCCCAGCCTCACACTACAAGCTGAGAAGTGCTGGGATAATGTGCAGCAGCTCCCATGCCAGACACCAATCTGCAAAACACTCTCTCCAGCTCACAACATGGTGCCACAAACAATGCCCATAAATGCCCTTCACTTATCATGTGATGTTTGGAAAAGGGTCAAATTCAGTCTGACAAACACCAGAGATGTACATGCTGGCACTGTGTGTGCTCCAGAGCCCAACTGTTGTGAATGTGAACCAAGACCTGGGTGGTCCCAAAGCACTTGCCCTTACAAGCTCCCAGGACCTGGTCTGCCCTGCTGCTGAGGTGAGGGTGGAGCAGGCTGCCTGGGAGGAAAGGAAGACTGGGTGGCTTCATGCCTTGTTTTGCGCACTCACCGTGTGAGGTTTACTGAGGTGTCTCTGCTCTAGCATATAAGTAGCAATAAAACCAGTTCTGAATTCAAGGGCCTCAAGAATGATCTCTCTCCTTAGACAGCTGATGTGTAACTGCCTCAGTCAGAAAAAAGGGCACAGTTGCACCTAAAAAGCCAGCATCATTTGCAATGCCCCCTACCCCTTCCTAGTTTAAGCAACTGAGGCCATCTCCGCAGCCTCTGGGTACCATGTAGTTGATGTGAAGACACCAAAGGAGACCACAGGCAGGGAGATCACAACTCCCACAGTGACAAGTGAAAGCAAAGCTTTGTCTTAGCCCGTAGCAATCACAGCTTCATAGCCTGTCACCTTTCAGTCCATGGTGGAATCCATCTTGAGGCAGACAGAAATGCAGGTTTGAAGCCACCAAAAAGTAGAGCTCAGAGGTGGCACCTACCCTGTGGGAATGGCTACAGTGTCCTCCTGCCAGCTGCCCAAATCACCGGGGTCCACCAACTGTGTCCTGCTCACCCTCAGAAGAAATTACTAATTGCAAGCAGTGGGGGAGCCCACAGTTTTCTGAAGCGAGTGATATGGCAAGTACAAAGTTAAAAGGAAAACAATGCAAAGCAAATCCATGCCTGATGGCTGGCACAAGCTCTCTGAGGTAAATCCCACTCCAGTGAGGGATGGTGCAGGTGTGCGGCCTCATTTTGCCTCACTTGTGGCAAAGGTCTCCAACTTTTGCAACTAATCAGGGAAACAGTAAAGATTCAGAATAATCCCTGCTGCGAATGAGGCCACAAAACTCCAATGGTATGGGAAATTGGCCAATCGTTTTATTTTAAAATTGACCAGGAACAAGGGGTGTGAGCTAATCTTGCACCCTTTTGGACAAGCCAAATATAAACTGAACATACAACGCTGTATAGGACACTTCCTTGGGACACAACATCTGTGAGGAGAGTGACCCTTCTGAAGGCTATCAGTCCCTCTTTATAGTTTCTGTCCCCTCATGGCCTGGTGAGCTTTGGATCCTCGATGTCATTGGTCCATTTACCAGGTCTCCATCAGCCTTTAGCCAGGTTCACTCCCAAACAATCATTTATTCCCTCCATGAGATGATTGGTTGGCTGTGTCCACCAGTGGAGGTTTAGGGTTGTGGTCCTGGTGTTATTGGTGAGGGGGGAGCAAAAGATCTTTTCCTCCTCCTGATACTTCCTCTAAGCAGCTCCTTCATTCCTTCAACAACATTACAACTGTAACCACTCAAAGTTTCAATTGACACTTAAAACCGTACAACATTGCAATCGCAAACCAACACTTTAACAACATTATCCCAGTAACTATTCACACCCCTGCAAAACCATGGGAACCACTTGAAACCATCCACAGTTACAAATTGAAATGAAACTTACAGGATACATACTTATACACTCACACGACTTAACAAAACTTCAACTTTTCCTGTCTGTAACAATTCTCACCAGCGAATGTCTTTGTTTTCCCCACTAACACCTGGGCAAACCCTGTGTGGACAGGTGAGAGGGACAAACAGCTACTACCACTCATCAGAGGCAGAAAACTGCTGTGTTAGGGCTCACCACAGGATGGGGTTTGCCTCCCAGTTTCACCCTCTGCCTGTATGACCTGGCAGTTTCACTTTCCTCAGGGAGTTATGTACATCCACGCACCTCTAGTGAGTAAGCAGACTTGGGAGTAGGGATGAGAGGGGAAAACAATTCTCAGTGTTTCACCGAACTTGAGTCTATTTCTGGATCAGTAAGAGACCACGTTGCTGAGGTGTAAAAAAAAAAAAAAAAAAAAAAAAGCCTTAAGAAATCTTGTTACTGCCTTCAACCATTGGCCCAAAGGTATAGAGGGATGGAGTCCAGGGCTCTTCTTCAAGGTCCATTTGGATATGACAAGAGGCAACAAGGAAAGTTTGGAACAAATGAAATCTGTTACGAGAAAAAGCAAAGGTGATCAAGCACTGGAACAGAGGTCATTGGCTCTCCAACCTTCTAAGTATTTAAAATTTAACTGGAGAAGGTCATGTGTAAGCAGAGGTTGGACTAGAGACCTCTAGAGATCTTGCCAGACTTGATCTGAGAGACTGGTAGTCTGAGACTGGTGAAACAAAGCTGGTTCCTCCCACCATCACAGCAACTATGCCACCTTCAAAAGTGACCCAGAACCCATGGCTTCTTCTGATCTCCTAATGCAGAGCCAGGGAAATCAACTGTAGGTGGCACATGTCCAGAAGGAAGGTTTATCAGAGAAAGGTCAAGTTCCTCTGTGCAGCAGAGCGGTCATCACAATGGTACGCAGACAGAGAGACAGGAACATCCCCACAAGGAAGGAGGGAGATAAATTCCTCCCCTGCTAAGGGCTCAGCTGAGCCACCCCAATGAGTCAAGGATTACTGTTCTGATTGCTTTTCTAAGCAGATTAATTTCAGTGTACATTTCAGATAATCCAGAATCACTCCTGAAGTAGCAGAAGTAATTTTAGATGAAGACTGGCAGGGGAGCGGAGAAAGCAAAGAACTTTTGTTCAAGTGCAATGACCCTTCCTGGTCAGGTTGCTCTCAGGCTGGGCCACCACAACACATCCTTCTGACCAGGAAATCCATTCCTGCGGTGCCATGGAGTATCCTGCTACCCTGCATCATCAGCTCTTAGAAGCGTCAATACACTTTTTGCCACCGTGTTCCACGCTGCACAAGTGATGGCTGCTGTTACACATATTGTGGGAGTTCTGTAGCTCTTCCTCCAACACAAAACCCCTTGAATTTCTGTCCCCTCATAGCTGCTCTGCAGACATGCCTTTGCCACACGCGTGCAGGATACAAAGGGAGCCCTCTGAAACACTTATGCATCTACAATCCTGTACAATTTCAGTTAATAGAAAGATTATGGCATTTACACAAAACTTGACTAGATTTACAGATAAGCAGATTAATTTAATTAATAATTGTCACCTAGAATGGACCTGAAAACTGGAAGAAACCAATCTGCCCAGAAAAAAAGAAACAGTCACAGAATCACAGCACAGCTGAGGTTGAAAAGGACTGCTGGAGATCATCTGGTCCAACCTCATCACTCCAGCAGACTGCCCAGTCTGTGTCTGGACAGTATTTGAGTATCTCTAAGGATGGAGACTCTACCACATCCCAAAGCAGCTTGGGCCTGGTCACCCTCACAGTAAAAAGGTGCTTCTGGATGTTCAGAGGGAACCACCCATATTTTAGCACATACCCATTGCCTCTGGTCCTGTTACTGGGCACCACTAGAATGAGCCTGCCTTCATCCTTTGTGCACCCTCCCTGCAATTATTTCTACATGTTGAGAAGATTCCCCCAAACTTTCTCTTCTCCAGGATGAAAAGTCCCAGCTCTTTCGGTCTCTCCTCGGAAAGAGATGCTCTGGTCCCCTCCTCATCTTTATGACCCTTTGCTGGACTCTCCAGTACTCCATCTCTTTTCTGCAGTGGAGAGCTCAGAACTGGACCCAAAGCTCCAGGTGTGGCCTCATTAGGGCTAACTAGAGGCGAAGGATCATCATCCTTGACCTTCTGCAAACACTCCACATCCAATGACATGACAATTTGTTATAGCACTTAAAAAAAAAAAAAAAAAAAAAAAAAGTCTCCCTAAACAAATGGGCAGTATTTTAATAAATTTCAACACAGCAAAATACTCAGAAAAGATGCTGTCAGCATTTTCACTATTTCTGTGCTCTGCCATTCTGTCAGTACAGAGCACAGTTTGGGTATTTTTGGAGTGAAAAGTATCAGGATTTTTTTTTTTTTTATTCTCCTTTCTGAGATATTAGAAAGGATGAACAGGATTGGCAGGTACTGAATTTTTTGCCTTTTAAACCCTCTTTAATAATCATACAGGTCAATTTATTTTTTTTTTTTTTTCTTCCTGGTGGAAGGCTGGATATGTTACAGATCTAGCTTCCCTTGTGGGTTCCCTTTTGGATTTCCCTTTTGGAAATCCAAATGTACATTTGCCACACGACTAACAACCTATGCCTAAAAGATGCCTATCCCAAGTGCTTTTAGGATACATGTACACTGCCTTCCTCCTGCCCCCGCTCACACTCAACCTGGTGCCCATCTCCACCTCTGCCGTGGCTGTGACAGCGGGTCATTCCTGGAGGTAAGGACACAATCTCCGCGGTGAAGATTCAGCAGTCCCATGTAACCTCAAACACAAGGAGGTTTGTGAAACACAGCCGAGATAAAGATCATCACCAACGAACACCCGAAGGGAAGCACAGTGGACAATCAAGGGCTCCACCTCTCTGCTCTGGTCAGGGCCGAACAGAGATAGAATAAAAGGGAGAAGGGCGCTGCTATCAGCTCGAGTGGGCTGAGAACAAGCATTTGATGCTCAGTCATACTAACATCCTGCCTTAAGGTAACACTGACGTAGAAGGACTGCAAATGGACTCCCAGAGTTGGGCTTGGTTCGGGGTATCCCCGTAGCACGCTGGTTCCCTGCACACCCGGCTGCCTCGCTGCGCTCTCCCCGCTGTTTCCGTCGGCACCGCGCATTAGTCACCCCCAGGGGTGAGTCACGGCTCCGCTCTCCGACACCGCCCCCCTTCCCCTGCAAATCCAGGGCAGCGTCTGGGAGAGCCAGAGGAAATCCAGCGCACTCTTTCCCCTCCACCACCGCGATGAGCAGCGCAAGCCCGGGCCCCGAGTTCCGCCTGCGGGACGGGCGCAAGGGAACTCGGGGCGCCCAGCACCGCTTGCCTCCTTCCTTACCGGGCCGCCGGCTGCCTCCCCGCCCGGGCCCAGCGCCAGCTTCGCCAGAGCGGCCGCCGCCGCCCCCAGGCCCCCCGCGGCCACCGCTGCAGCCCCGGCCCCCGCCCGCATGGCCCGGCCCGGCCCTCACGGCCCCGCGCAGCGCCAGCGCCGCCCCGCGCACGGGCGGGCCCCGGAGCGAGGGAAGGGCAGGCGGGCAGCCATCGCTTACGGACAAAGGCTTTATTGGAACAAACAGGAGAGCGCGGGCAGGGCAACGCCGCTCCTGCTGCGGCCACGTACAACACAGAAAAAGGGCAGAAGGCTCTGCCGACATGAAAATAGTCCAGAAACAGACAGGAAAGGAACACGTGTAAACCTAGAACATGGCAGTCACAAATAAAAGCACCCTTGACGAAGCCCTCTTGGGCCCTGGGCCCTCATCCGTGGTAGTTCTGACCTCAGCTCGTATCCCAACACCTCTTCCCTTTAAGGCCAGCTTTTGATTTCTATACTTCACAGCTCAAGTGGGAACAAATTAAAATTCACAGATAAGGTGATGGAAGTTCTTTCCCTCTGCCAAGTAATGTAGGAAGTCATTAGGTATATCCTGCCCTTTACCTGATACATTTTCCCCTCATCTCTTTTGTCCCAGCACTTGTGGTCAAAACCAGCGTTGTATGAATTAATCAGAAAATAGAACAATAGGAGTAGTGGCAGTAAAAAAACCTCAAAAAACCAAAAAACCAACCCTAGTTTGATATTGCTGTAGAAACATTTTGTGTTCCACTAAAAAACATTTCAGTTATTTGCAAGAAATCTCTAAGTGCGATTAAATGAACTTATGCTGTACTCCTAAAATGTTCTGCATATTTTCACATCTTCTTTCCTAACATTTTTCACTTCTTTGATAAGAAAATGGTTGCAAAAATACTTGGAATTTCCTACTTAGCGCTAATATAGAACTAAGTCTATACTAAAGAAAAAAGGTTTGAAAAGCATTTTATTTGCAAATAAAGAAGAAAATAAACAAAAAATGTATTTATAGTACTATTTACAGTCCTGTCACTAAATTCACATTTATGCTTTATTGAACAAAGTTCAATATGAAAATTATTTTTAAGCAACCCAGGAAAATCATCCTCTTTAACTAAAGAAATAAACACAAAGAAACTGTGCTTTTTGAATTTTGGCTCTGATGGAAAATGTAGCATTTCAGAAGAGGTAGGAACCTGAAAAAAAGCACAAAAGGAGACAAAAATCCAGGTATTTCCAGTGAGAAAGCTTTTCCTTGGCAAAGTACAGAAGTTTCAAGGAAGTATCTACCTAGCACCTATACAAAATCAGTTTTTTAAATTGAAAAATTACAAAAAGATGTTAAAATGTCTTTGAAAGCTGCCCATAGAGCTGGAATAACAGTCTTCACTTAGAGTTATTACCAGCAAAAAAAAAAATCTGCCAACTAAAATAATTTGATTATTCCAGAACCACAGCAAAAGTCAATTTGACAACTGACTTTTGCTTATTTCTGTACACTTCAAAAAAATATGGCTCTGCGGTTTTATTTGGGCCACTACAGCTGATCATAATGTCTACAAATGTCACATCTTTTTGATTCTTTCAAAAAAGCATTCTCAACTCGTAGTTTTTCAGTCTCCTGCAAAACAGAAAAAAAACATGGGTATATTAAGGAAATTATCCTCATCTTTTTTTTTTTTTTTTTAATTTTTACACAAGCAATCTCTAGATATGTTCAAGTGTTTTATATACTATATACTTGAGGAAATAAAATGGAGATCCTTGTTTGGTGTCTGTGAGGAGACACACCAGCCATGACATACTCAGCTGCATAAAATTAAAGTTATCTCTGTTCCTCTCCAACAGAAGAGCGGGAATTTTGTTTTTAATTCTCAAAGCTTAGCTCTTTCCTATGTCAGGCCATTACTTCATCTGTAATCTACTCTGCAACTTACCTCTGTAAGTTTAGCATTATCCTTCTTCAGTTTCACAAGATACTGAATCTTCTGGTTTAGATTTTGATGACCAAGTAATTTCCCATTCTCCTCAGCAAGCGAGTCAACTTGCTTCCTCAGCAATTCTATTTCCTGTAATAATAAATACATTGTGTACCTCTTAGCAGTAGCCTCTCCTTCTCTTTTCAGAAGTAATAGCTCCTTAGAGCTATTAACATACTAACATTTAAGTTTGTTGTAACATATGATGCAAGAGTTGGTTCATTCAAGAAATACATTTGTCTTACCATGTTATGTTTGTCATAACATCTCCTTAGATGTTATGTTAGATCCCTCTAAAGGGCAAAAAAAAAGAGCACTATTTGATTTGTACTACTAAGTGACTTCTTATCCAGACTTTCGCTAGTGCAGAGAACATCACAAATACAACTAAATTGCAAAACAAAGCAGCTGTACCTCTGCTAAATAAGATTCTCCTGTGAAGCTGACAAAAAATTATGTATATGTAACCTTTTCAATCCTGTCTCTTTCTTCATATGCTTCCTCCAGTTTTGATCTAATTTCTTCTTTCTCATTAAATGCTTTGAGCTCTAAAGTCCTTGTTCGTTCCATCTCCAGAGTCATTTCATGACAGGCATTCTCTTGGATTCTGAGGATATTTTTGGTCTCTTCTAATCTGCCAATATAAAAGAATCATAAAACGTTAAAAACCAACATAAATACCATAAAACTGAATTACTAAGTCAGTTTTGGACATGGAGGGAGGCTCCTTTAAAAGCATTATTTTTAGATATTTCATTTGCCTTAGAATTCAGTGCTAAAGAAAGGAAAAATTTCATTCTGCTTCACAGTTCTTGTTTTGATACTATCAACTAGGCAGTGGTTTTGAGCTACTCTTCTCTTTGGGAACTGTGCTGTTTGCAATCCAGGATATACAATTCCACTCATTGAAAACAGAGGTTTTACCTACAAGAGCACTTTGAATTAATTCACCTAAGGAATGTAAAATTTCCAGCTAAACTCAGCTGCTCTTTGGGTTTCTTCTAAAATGCTTATTTGTCTGAGGCTTTTTCCCCAACAGCCTCATTACTCAAAAACATCTCTGAGCAGTTCAGATGGTCTGAGCCTGTTTGGTTGGCCTGGTAACAGAATGAGTACCACTTTGGATAGAATTAAAACATTTTCAGCAGATGAGGTCACAGGATATAAAACTATGCCTGTCTACTGTTTCTATGAACGTGAGTAATTTTGCAGATCAATTCAAATATTGCATACATTAAATTTTTGTCATTAGTTTTGTTTTACTGAATTGTGGTGTTTAAGACCCGCTCTGTGACCAGTATTCATTTGCTGCATTTGTCCGGATATTTTCTTGATGAGAAAAGAGTATTTTCCCTCTTTGACCATTAGTTGCTTGTATGACACATTGCAGCACTGCGATAAAGTGTGCTTTGGAGACCAGACAGGAATGCAAAATCAGTGCATCAAACAGCAAAATAATTCCTGATTTCCAGACTAGGATTTCTGGAAAATTTAATGTAAGTTACTTTTGAAATGACTGTGTGCATGAGAACTATCTTTCCTCCTTAAAAGAACTTACTTACATAGAAAGCATTCCACCAAAAGTAAATAACTCACGTTAGGAGATTCAGCCACAATAAATCCTGAAGCAATACAGATTAGGAAAAGAACAGCAGGACAAACATTTTCAAACTAATTTTTATCTACTGATTCAGTATTTTCTTTCTTTGCTATTATCCATCCAAGATACAAAACATTTGAATTTTGAAGACTACTTGTCCAATAATGCAAACACAATTTAGAAATCCTCTAATAATAAAAATTTTTCATTTTTCAAGCTGAACCACAAGAACTTAAATAGCATAAAACCCAAATAATTACATTATGTTTAAATTTATAAAACATTTATAATAGTAATAAAGAAATGATCAGTATTCCATTTAATTTGAAAAGGAATGGAATTAGAATTCACTGCATATAAATAAACTTAAGCAATTAAAAATATACCTTCCAATTTAAGTTTTTAAGGTTCTACCCATTAAATATTGTCCTGATATAATGCTATGTAGTAATAGGTGCTACTACCACCTACTGATGAGAAAGAGTAAGAACTTAAGGTATCTTGCAGAAGTGTAAACACTTTCAAATTATGTCTTTTGTCATTAATTAGTTTAATACTAGTTTCCAGTTCAAGGAACAATAGTTAGACTTACTCTGCTTTGATTTTCAGCATTTCTTCCACTGCTTTATTCTGTAAAAGTTCAAAAACGTTAGATGCAGTCTTAATGTGCACGTATATATATGTTTAAAAATATCTGTCACTTAATTGATGCTACATATCTCATTCCAGATCATCCTACTACCTAGCAGTTCACGTTTCTGATATTCACTTTAAGTTAATCTCTTTGCTGTAGGCACTTATTTCTCATTTCATGCCAGCACAGCTGACCCATGGCAGTGTCTCTCTGCCCACTCACACATGGCAGAGCTCTAACAGAGGGTTCCTCTATCTGGGACAACCATGGAAACCCCTGCTGTGACATTAATTTCCCTTTGACAGAGCCCTGACATTCGCAAGTGACACAATCTTCAGATGAATCTTCACAATGAGTCAGATTTGGCAATCTGAATCTGTTTTTGCTAATTGTGCAATCTGACACCCAGTTCACTGGTGTTAGGCCAGGATAGAAATCCTAAGAGCTAAAGTGTCAGGCTGTGCCTGTTAGAATTCACTAGAAATTGGTGTATGTTTGGCTGCCATGAAAACAAAAAAATCAAACCAAACCAGCAACAACAAAAGTCAGATTAATACTTCAGAGCAGGTCAACAACTGACCTGAGAAGGGTAATATACCTTGGCAAGTCGCTCTTCAGCAATCTCTTCCTCTTTCTCTTTAAGGTACTGAACACCAGGAGGTTTCTGATCACTAGGAAATTCAAGAATGAGAAAAAAAAGTTTCTCACAGAGGAAACCAGTTGTAAAAACATGTCATCCAGATTAAACCAGTAAATGTGTGCAGCTGTTTTCACACGTGTTCATACTCAAAATACTGAACATCATGTAACACCTCTGGAAGGGTTTAAACATCTAAACACATTTTCTTTCATCAGAGTATAGAGAAATTAATGTTTTAATGGAAAGAATTACAAATGCAATAAACATGCAACCATTTGTTAGACAGCTGTGCTGGTTGTGGCTGGGGTAGAATTAATCCTCTTCACAGCAGCCATTACAAGGCTGTGTTTTGAATTTGTGCTGAACACAGGGTCGATAATGTAGAGATATTTTTGTTGTTGCTGAGCAGGGCTTACACAGAGCCAAGGCCTTTTCTTTCCATACTGCCACACTGGCTGGGAAGCTGGGGGTGCATGAGGAGGTTGGGAGGAGACACAGCCAGGACAGGTGACCCAAACCGACCAAAAGGATATTCCAGACTGTACAGCATCATGCTCAGTGTATAATAAAGTGGGGGGTGGGGTGATGTTAAAGTGGGGTGAAGAGGGGATGTTTGGAGTGATGGTGTTTGCCTTCCCAAGTCACCATTGTGATGGGGCCCTGCTCTCTTGGAGATAGCTGAACAGCTGCCTGCCCATGGGAAGCAGTGAATTAACCCCTTGTTTTGCTTTGTTTGTGTGTGTGACTTTTGCTTTCCCAACTAAACTGCCTTTATCTCAACCCACACGTTTTCTGGGTTTTGCTCTCCTGATTCTCCCCCACTGGTGAGGGAGCCAGTGAGTGGCTGTATGGGGCTTGGCTGCTGGCTGAGATTAAACCACAAGAGCAGCTTTGGGATGGAAGCACATAATTTACTTGTTCACAGTGTTCATGTGGATGGAGACTGCAGAAAGACTTCCTACAAGATCACTGCTCAGTGGTCTTGCCAAGTTAAGAAGGTAAAAGCTTCTTGTATTCAAAAGACTTCACTAATTTGTATTTCATTATTCACCTCACTATTTTTGTTAGTGTTTAATCGACGTGACATTGGATGGAAATAAGAAAACACATACAATTAAAATAACTCACAAACCAACTTCATCCTTGTACTGTGCCATATGGAAAAAACTTAATTGGCTAAGAGTTTTATAATTACATCAAATTACAATAAAACCGCTATTTTCAGTAACTTAAAATCTTGTGAACAGATCAGGTAGATTACTAACAATGATGTTGTTTCTAAGGCTTTCTGGTTAGTTTGCAACAGACATTTGAAATTGTGTTGTGATTTGAAATGGAAATCACAGGCAAACAACAATGGTTACATTGCCATGGAACACAGGATTCTGTGTCTTTGTTTTTCACAGTTTATGTAGGTTTTTTTAGAGCAATTTTTTCCACAAAAAAGCATTACTTTTATGTTCCTCACTTGTTGGATTCCTGACTTGAGGTTTTGGGATATAATTTGAATATGCGCTAAGAATTCCCTGCTCCTTTTAGTTAATAGGAATTGTGGTTTGAACAGACCAGAGGTCAATTGTATATTGGAGGCTTTAAAATTTCATTTATGTCTATAGTGAAACTTGCCTTGCATTCATTTGGACATTCCTTATCTACTGGATCCATGACTACAAAAGTGACATGGCAATATATAATACCCATGAATTACTATGCATATAATGATTTTACATTCTGTTTCCATTCCCCTTATAAAACTTTGTTGCATTTCAGAACTTGTGATTTAAGGGCCCTAAAGTTTACAAGCCAGTAAATAATCTTCATAGAAAAGTTTGAGTCAAATCTCTAAATAGGCAAACAATGTAAGACTGTATTTCAAATCAAGCCTGTAAACTTTATCTTAATTATTTCAAGTCAAGAGAGATTTTTCGTGTTTTATTTTACTTTACCTGTTCTTGCTTGGTCTCTGAGCTTCTACAAGGCTCTGTAAACTCCTGTTGTTCTCCACCAATACCTGCATTTCCAGACGCAAGTTCTCCAACTCATTTAATTGTTCCTAAGCAAATGAAATTCGAAACATTTTATCTGAAGACCAAATTACAATTCCTGTTTTCATTTCCAGTTGAACATGTTTTTGAGTAAAACAGAAGACAAAAATTATTTATCAGAAAACAAGCATGGTTCTCTGGCAAATATCTGCATCACCCATCTAATAGTTGCATTAGAAACTTTATTGAGAATAGTTTCAGCAGCAAAAATGATGTTACCATTTGGCATTCATGAACACAAAACAGCACAGTCCTTGGGAAAATGAGATTTATAGGCATGGCAAGCAAGTTGTCACCACTTGTTCCCAGCCTAGATAAAACAAAAATCAAAAACTGCCTTCCTGCTTTAATGGACATACTACTAAGCAGAGCTCATTAAAAAAACTGAACTCTGCAGTCTGTCTCATTTTGACCTGACATATTGCCAGCAGAGATTAACTCATAGTACCTTCAGCCTTAGAATTTCATCATTTTTTGCTCTTCGTTCTTCATTCAGTTCATGCACAAGGTGCTCCAGATTTATTGCTGAGGCTCTTCGATCAGCTATTTCTTGCTCGTGAGTTTCCAAAAGCTTGGCCAAATTCACATCAAAATTAGGAGGAGTTTTTGGACACTGGCAAGTCAAAAAAACCAAACCACACAAACTATTAGTAAAGGACTGTTTTCTCTATGTATTGGTTACATCTTTTAATACTTCATTGGAGACATAAATTAATAAATACCTGGCAGACAAATCATCAATAATTACAAACTATGTGGAAATGTTTCTCTCAAATGCCATACCTGAGGAAACATTACTGAAGATGAGTCCACAAAACAATCTATTTGCTTCATTTTCAGTTCATATTCATTCTTCCTGTTCTCCAGTTCCTCTGTCATTTTGTCCAACTATTAGAAACACAGTAAGAATTAAAGTAGCTCATAATACACACAAAGAGGAAACAAAACAGCACTCAGATCTCTCTTTTGAGCAAGCTCAAGTACACCACAAGTTTAGATTAACAAAGACTTCACTTTCATAACTCTTCTATATTTCGTTAATCACCGTTAAACTTTCAATAGTTGTATGCAACAAGCATTTTTGAAAGCATCTATACATCTACTGCTTTGTAGTTCGTCTGAATTTTGTTCTTGTTAGTATTTGATTTTCTTGCCTTATTAGCACAATCTGCCTTTCAAAGGGCATGCTAACACAGAAAAAAAACCCCCAAACAATTGTTATGAACTTGGTTGACAAGCATTATTGGTCAAAGCATGATTTAATACAAAGATTTTAGTGGTATAGATTTGATCAGTTTCCCCAAGAGAATACGCTAACTTGACAAAATACCTCCTCTTCCAAAAAATAACTTACTGGAGTCTTTGCCAACACAACTATATTCCTTAGCATTATGATAGTTGTGACAACTAGAGCTAAAATTTAAACAAAGGTTTAACGTAGCTATTTAGTCTGCAGCTGCTCCAAACCACTGCATAATTTATAGAGCTCAACAGTTATCTCTATCGCATAATGATATCATTTGTGGATAAGTGTTAAGCAAAGGAAAAAGTAATCCTCTAGGTTACACTGCTGATAACCTGAGGCTGCTCTGCTCTTATAGGTACTGGCAATTTTACTCTGCTATCAGAGGGAACATTTTTGTGATCTCTAGACTACATTTCCAAAACATTACAAGTTACCTAATCTTTGTTCAGAAGTCTTTGTACTACTACTTTCCTTTTATGAGAAAGCATTTCTCTTCACCAAGAGTACTGTGTACCAGATGCTCTAAAATGACAAGTGAAGCCTTTTTCAGAAGCTACAATTGACCACAGCTCCCTCTCAATCAGCTAACTGTGAAAATGTCTTTGTTTTACCTGTTCCCTGAGTTCCTGGATTACAGCTTCTTTCTTTGCTATGTCTTCCTGTGCACACTGGAGCAATGCATCGTGTTTCTTAGAGGCCTCTGTCAGACTTATCAGCTGATCAGCAGTATGACGCAGCTCTTCACACAGAAGGTCCCTCTATTTTAAGTCATTGGATGAGTAAAAAAAGAAATGTTAAAGTTATTGCTCTAAGTCAGTTGTTTCAAGATGTTTTGTCATTGGTGCCAAGACTGATAACAGCTACAAGCATCTCACTTTTCCTTCTACTTTTTCATCATGAATTGTAGCAAGCATTCATCTATAAATTTATTTTAGCATGTTTTTCTACCCTTGGTTCTGGGTTGCAGAACAAAAATGAGAACTTTTCCCCAGTATAGTGACAATTAAGATTCTAGCAGAAGATCTTTGGAATCAATTGCTATTTTAAACTATAATGTGTACTTTGAAAGAGAAACAGCTCTCTAAATAAGAAGCCAGAAAAGAACATAGAGATTTTAATGCATGCTGAAGTGATTACAGCTTTTTCATTGCTCTGATACTCCACAGATACCTTTGGATTTATTCTAGGATCTATACTCCCACCCTATCTGATGGAGCATCATACCTAAAGAAGATGTGTTAAAACATAAGGAGAAACTTCATTTAGTATTTTAAATGCCACCTGTGATTAGTTCTTCTTGTCCAGTAAAGAAGACATAAAAAAACTAGTAACTAAAGTATAAAGTAAAGGAGAAACACTATAATTTTATCAGGAGCCAGATATACCCAAGGATAACACAGAAACGGGAACTGGCACTTCACTTAAAAAAAAAAAAGCCAAAAACCCCAAAGTGATCCATTTGCCAGACAACTCAGTTTTGGGTTTCAGAATGTCACTTTTAGATATGACTATTAATAAACATAGTCTGTTTATTTTAAGACACATTTCCATTATGTTTATTGTCCTTTGAGAAACACACACCTCCTTGGAAGACTTTATTGGTGCTATATGATTGGACTAGCAAATTTAATCACAGATGGTCTTGTAGAAATTACATGCAAGGAGGTGCTAGTGTTTTGACTGATGGACATGTTCAACAAAATAATGGTGACAGCAGTAATAGAAAAGACAGAGTTAAAGAATGATAGAGTATTAAAAAGCAAAGCACCATTTGAATCGAATGTGTGCCCTAGATCTGTTTCCAGCAGGTGGAGCTTTTAGTTAAAATTATGAGTAAAGAAAAGATATGGCTGAATGTAGTGCAGTGGGGGAAGAGATGCTGTAGAACATAATATATTCTTCTACCTATTTTAATTTCTCAGCTGCATCATCTAAAGCTGCCATTAAATTCAGCTGATGATGCCTTAGTGGCCTTAACAAAATTAAACCAGGCTCTTAGCATAGGCTTTTATGAAGTAGCTTATACAATATTTATGTCAGGTAACGTGATAATTTAACAGAATTTGTCAGGTATCTCATGAAAAATTCTTTTAAGAACAGCTTAACTAGCTATAGTTTGAACTAAAATGAGGTTAAGTTTTACATGAACATTTTAAGCAAAACCGCATCCAATTGGTGTGGTTGAACAAAAATCATAGTACACTAACATTAAGGCTTTTTACCTCAATGTTATCAGCTATTTCTCTTCCTTCCAAGGCTTCCTTCAGTTCTTCAATCTTTTTTTCCTGATCTTCTATGATTCCCTTGCTTTCTTCTTTTGCAGCCAGAACAATATTATACTTGTACTACAAAAAGCATTCAATTAAATTAAAAGTATTTTAGAAAAACATGTTGTCAGGTAAAGCTGGCAAACAGAGGACAAATAAATGTACATCACAAATCTTATGACAACTACCCTTAGAAATTAGTGTCAATGACTAAAATCAGAGTATCTTTTACTTGATAAATTATAGAAACTATTTGTAGAGATTAGTTGTCAGAATGATACAAAAAGATTATTAACGTGAATTAACCACCACAATACATATTACCCACTAAAATCATTATTAGAGATAGCCATATTTAGAAATCAACATCAGCATTTTTCTGTACAACCTTTTGAATTCATAGCTGACACATAATATATTATATACAGCATTCTGTTGGTTTCTCTACCAGTTTGCAAACCAGACCTATTTTAATAAAGCAGAAGCATCATATTTATTCATAATTATTTAAACACACAGTTTTAGTTCTTTATACTTGTTTCCAGATGTTGAACATTGTAATACCAGCAACATAAAAATTCACTCCATCAAAAATGAATTTACAGTTCAGCTTCAATTGTTGAGATCTCAAATTGCCAATTTCTGAGAAAATCTAAATGTGACTGTCAGCTGAGTTTACAGGATGTGAATAGGTCCCTTTAGAGTCAGCTTTTTACCCACCCTGTGGTGGGAGTTCAGTTTTTGAGACAGCCTTAGGCATAAAATGTTCAGAAGATTTCAACATGTCAAAGCAAAGAAGTTTCCTTCTAAAACACTACAGCAAGTTATACTATTTGAGACCCGTGATAAGACATGTCATAGCCTCCCATTTCTAAGGAATGATACCATGTCCTTCAAAATGACAGAACATACATTTATATCCTCGAGCTCTCTTGTCAGCCCATCTATGGACTCAGTTTTATGATTAATTGAAGACCTCAGCTCCTGGATCTGTCTCATCAAGTCAGTTACAACTTCCTGCAACGTAAAAAAAATTAATCCTGATGAAATACATATAAAATCCATATATTGTATTACTGGACTTTTTTTTGGTATATAATTTGCCAATCCCAAACTTCAATCTGGTGAAAATGAATTGTCAAATGGCACATGGAAAAAAGAAACAGAAAATTTGTTGCTAAATCACTGGTTTTTGTTCCAAGCACATAAACAAGGAACTAAATAACCTGCAGTGTTCATTAGAAGAGAAGACTGGCCTGCTGATTTAGTCTTAGTCTGTAATAGGAGAACAGAATAGGAGAACAGAATTAATAGGAGAACAAATCTATTATAATTTAAGGGTACATTTATTTGTAATGGAAAAAGGCACATTGAAGAAACACCACTGCACTGACAATACCAGGTGATTCTGACCTTATGCATGTCAGACTTCTGGGTTTATGATGGAAAAAGCAATACTTACCATTGCATCATGCCAGGTTAAAAAAAAAAAGCACTGTGTGATTTCTTACACCTGTTTTACAGACAGCACATATGCTTGCACGAGGGGAACTCAGGCTATTTAAGCTTTCATACTGTAAGTGTCTTTATATAAATAAGTGCTTTGATTTTATCAAAAAAGACAATGTAACACACAGTCATATTCTTACAACACCTTTCTTACCTTTTCCGTCTGCCCATTACAACAGAGCCCTGACTGGAAGGCTCTATTAATCATCTGGGGAATTATGCATTGTTTAGGCACTGAATGTTTTGTCCAGTAGACAGTTTTACCTTCATTTTTTTTGTTTAACCTTCAGTCAACTTGTCTTTTCTCTGAATGCATACGAGTTTCCTACCTCCCCAAAAACGCCACGCTAGGAAAAGATAGGATTTGTTTTACCTGGCTATATAGCCAGGATTGCCTAAAAGCACAAAATTACTAGAGCAGTACAGGAAGGCTCTGGTCTTTCATCTCTACTATAGAACATAGTTACCCACAAGATTGTGTATCAGTAATAGAAATAAGCCCAAACCTTATCTGTATCGTTTGTTTTCTTCAAAGAAGCAATAGTCTCTTCAGCAGCAGCCAGCTCCTGTTCCAATGTCCTCAGTTTTGCTTCCTAGAGGAAATAGTATTTGTGAAGGAGTGTCTTCACTACCTTTGGTGTGTTTTATAAAGCACCAAGTCATGAAAAAAAAAGGAAGTTGTTAACTTTACCTAAAAAATTAACCAGTAGCTTAACAAAACAGTATGTAGCCTGAGCACTCTATATTTATTTTGCTTGTAATCAACCTAACAGTCAGTACACCAATAAAATTGTTATTAATGCCTAAGAAAAGCCATGAACACACAATTCACATATTCAAATTTGCTGTTGTACCTGCTGCTCACACCGTGTCACCATTTCTGAAAATGGTTTCTCCACCTGTGCTTTTTCAAGTACTTTCAAGAGTTCCCTGGTGAATAAAAACATGTTTTGATTATATTTCTCACTAGAAATTTAAGAGAACTTCAACAAGAACGAAGTGATATGAGTTTATTCTATTTGCACTTAATTTTTTACAAGTTCTTCAGTTATCACATTCTCAGTGCTATATAAAAGACTAATATTTTAGTTACTAGACTTACACTGCTATCAATGGCAGAATTTTATCTTTGACACGAAAAATTATACAATGAAATTACTTTAAATTAAAATAAATTGATGTTCTGATTTGAATAATGAAGTCATCTGGAGAAAAACACCTCTACAAATGGGATCCCCATCTAAATACAACATGTAGCATCAATGAGGTCAGATGAAAATAAACTCCACTGCTAATTAAAACTTACTTTGAATTGTTTTCTTTGTCTTCTTGTAATTGTAATGTTAGTTTTTCATTATGTTCTTTTTCTGTTTTCAGAAGCTGCAAAAGGTTCTAGAATATAAAAATATATGTTTGCTATAAGAGGTTACAATATAAGGTCTCTAGAGCATTCAATCTAAACAAATCCTTAAGATAACTGAAAAAAACCAAACACCTCACAAAACCTTAATTGGAAACGGGAAGATTTTTAGTTTGTCCTGAAGAAATTCAGAAGTAAACCCTCTTTTATGTTAAGTAATTGCATCTTTTCACCTGCCATTAATAATAATTTCATATAGCTATGATGGTCCTCAATATCCAAGGCTGTGAAGGGAAAAATCAGAATTTTCAATTAAAGATTAATTTGGGGGCATTTTAAAATTCTGTATTTGTTCAAAATACTGAGATATACAGAATTTAAACCAATAACATTGAATCTGTCAGTATTCTCTAAAACACTAATAAAGAAAATTTATATCAAGTTTGCCAAGCAGGCACTGTGTACCCTGCAGAAATGCAGACAAAATTATTTGCAAAAGCCCTTGAGCAACCTTGCTGCTGTTCTGCAGTCAGTGCAGTCTGACAGGCTTTCAAGGACAGCATCAACTAAATTGCAGGACAGTGATCCACCACAAGCCATAGATCATTTTAACAAGATCACATCCACTATGAAAATTTTTAAGAAACTGCTTTGTAAAGATAGAATAATTAGGCTAGTCTTGGCTAGCCCTGAGATAAAAGCATTTCAATGTCAGGATTCTTTTCCAAAGAAGCTTCTTGCTCCTCTACTAATTAACCCATCTCCCTCAACATTTCCAGAGCAATTTCTTCAGCCTAAAAACTTACTATTCATGATGCTATTGGATACTTCTGATAGCCTGTGGTTGCAAAAATCTTGCATTAAGTTTGGAAAAAGAATTTGGGTACATCTTCCAAATGAAATCACCAAGAAACCTATTACTACTGTGGAATGTTACCAGTGATACAATAATTGGAATTAAGTAGTCTGGGTTCTGTATAATCAAGTCCTTTAGAATCCTTAACTGTCTTACACATAGCTCAGTTTTCATTGCTTCTGCTTCTTGCTTTCTGTCCTCAAGTTGTTGCTTCAGCTGGTCCGTCTCAAACTTGGCTACCTCCTGCAAATTGTCATAGTCATCCTGCAGGCTTGCCTTTTCTTCAAGAATCTTTTCATGTTCTAGCCTTCATAAAAAAAATCCAGACCAAATAATCTAGTAAGGGTTTATGTACTTATAAAAACACTCCAATCAACTGCATTTTAAAATACTCAAATAATATAAAGAGAGAAAGAATACTCTCTAAAGACCATTTCTGCTAACACAGAACACAACAATACAACCACAGCATTTAATTCCAGTTCCGAGTTCTTGCTCTTACAATGTCTCACTCAAAAAATTACTTCAGCTAAGATGTGACCTGCTATAATGCAAAATGTAGTCATCCCAAAACATAAACCAAAGCACAACAAAACAAACTAAACAAAACAGCAACAAAACCCAGCATAACTAGATCACATTAGTAATTAAAAGTTATACTGATTATCATCTGATAATAATAGCAATTATTGCAGACAAGGCAATGAACTTTTGTGGCTTTGATACTCAAACTTCTGTTATTTTTTGTGATTTCTTTCTGCTTTTATTTTTAGAGCAGCATCATTATGTCACCTGCTTCATGTGACTAGACTGACAAACTTCACTTAACTTTTGGAGAGCAGATAGTTTATAGATATATGCTATTTAATGAGAAAATGATATAGGAAAGCAAAATAAAGGCAGGCACATTTTGTTTTCTAACAATTCCACCATATTGTCTGAAATAGGCATGAAAGAACTGAGCAAAAAAACCCCCAAACAAAGAAGCATCTTCCCCAACAAACAAACAAACAAGCAAAGGACAAACGAAAAACAACTCTAAAGAAAACATGTGAAGTGTATAAGTTCACATACTGGAGAGGATGACTAAATCACTGCATGCATCCAGAAGGGATGACAAGGCATTGTACCAAACTGCCAACATACCTGACGCTGTCCAGCTGGAACTGTACATCCATATGCCTACCAGAAAGCTGACTTATTTCCTTCTCTTGCTTTTCCCTAAAGGCATTATATTCCACTTTTACAGCAGACAGCTCCTTGTCTGCAGACTGCAGGACAATGCGCAAGTCATGGACTTCACTTTTCAATACTGTCAAAAAACCCCAAAATAATTTACATGTTATTTGGAAAATTGTGCTAGATATAGGACACACAATGCTACAGAACCTGCTGGGCAAGTCTCACAAACCTCTGCACCATTTCAGTGGAATTAATAGCAAAAGTCACACACAAAAAGACTTCATGAATGGAAGAGGTCAATGAAACACTGAATTTTAAGGAGCAAAGGTCAATCAAAAACATTCCAGACAATATCACTGTAATTTCTGTAGACAGAGGTTTTATCCTTTATTTTTATTTAATATTGTCATTTTAAATACTGTATTTTGTACCTCCCTCACATTCAAATACAGAACCATTTTGAATATTGTATACTGTGCAAGACTAGGCAAAGATGATCTGCAAGTATTAAAGATTGCTTTATTAAAAAAAAAAAATCAAAGCAGTATGTCTAACAACCCAAATAGTTATTCAGCAAATGCTATTGTTGACTTAAAACAGTAAGACACCTCAAAACTTTTAATGAAATTTTGGTATTACAAAGACTTACTATCAGCCTTGTTTTGACTTTCTTGAAGATGCTTTTCAAGAGATTTTATCTGTTCAAGGAGCTCCTGGCGCTCTTTACTCCAGTCATTCCTTTCAGATGAAAGAAGCTTGAAAAGAAAAGTATTTTTTTTAAATAGAAGGAAGTGTAGGAGTGGGTAAGTCATATGCTGTAACAATGATGTAATGATGTATTAAAGAATTTCATCAACTGATTATAAATACATTTTTCTTTAAATTCAGTGTTTGGTGACTCTGAAATCCCTTAAAGTCCAAGGAAAAAAATAATTTATATAACTGAAGACATTACCTTATCTAAAAAGTTCCTTTAAAAATAACCCACAGCTTAGGAGCTGATATTATAGATATCACAGTGAGACTGGTCTGGAAAGAATACAGGCCTTTCCTTTTCTATGACAAATCAACCCTAGCAATTAAGCAAGACTTGCAAATATTTATAATAGGTAGTTCCCACTAAGGCAAGTATTTCTGGCAATCCAAAGTTTAAAATTTCCTCGTTACTATAGTTGTTTTTCAGAAATCATGAAGTTGGCCAAACCCATCCACAACAGACAACAACACATCCACAACAAAGTGTTTCTTTGCCTATATTTAAGCTCAAGCAGGCTTGAATTCAACAAAACTCAAAACTGCAGTGTTATGTTAAATGAACCTTCTCTGCTCAGTCCAACTCCAGGGGGGTTAGACTAGATACCCTTTAAGCCAAACCAAACTATTCCATGATTTTAAGTCCTTGTCTTCCTGCACAGCCCTGGGTTTATGATGCTATGTTAATTTGTCAAACTGCAAGTAACATTGCAAGACCTCACCAGCCAACACAGCAGTATGACTGTATGACATTTACATGAGCCCTACATTACATCGTTCTCTCACCTCCTGTATTTGTGCAGAGTGATGCTCCAGTTTATTAATATGCTGCTGGAGTTTTATATTCTTGCTTTCCTCTTCATCCAGCTTTGTCTGCATTATGCTCAGTTGCTCCTGTGACACAAGAGACACTCAAAATTAGAGCACCAATCTTGCACTTTTTTTTCACATGCCACATGGCAGTCTGTGCATATTAAAAAGTCAACAAGTTTCTATTTTTATGACCTGAACCAACAGAAAACAGAACACTCAAAAATAAGCCAGTATCTTCAGTAGCTGATTTCTCCTATTTCTAACTCAACTGACAAAACACAAGCAAATCCAGTAAATACAAGGACTGAATCCAATAAACACTTCATTTTCAGACACATATTTATCTTGGAAAAATAAAAAGAAGCTATTCAAATCATACACTAGTTAAACTCCTTACAGGATCTCTGCACTACAGTAAGCATCAAAGAGGGGTTTTGGCTGTTGTGCCAGGGTTTCACATGCACTGTGAAACCAGCTTCTATAGAGTAGTTCAGATAAATTTGTAGTGCTCTTGTATGTGACAAAAGACCTTCCCTGCCCACTAGAAAAGATACAAGACAATGTATCATGGTGGACAAGCATTATTTGGCAGGTTTCTTCAAATAATGCAGTATTATATGTTAAGCTTGTGTATTGTTCCAAATGTAGCTGTCAACTTATAAAGAGAACTCCTCAGAAACAAAGTATCAGGTTTAAATAGAAAAAAGTATGAACATCCTGCAATAAACTACTTATGATACTCAGCCCTCAAATCACTTTCAGTATTTTTATTGTAGATCTTCTTTCAAGTACAATGTATGGAAAACTGTTTAGTGTTAAGTATTAATGAGGGGCTTCAGCTTCCCATGCAAATTAAAATGCACTTGGTGCAGGGCAAGTACTTCATGGCAAAGCCTTCTTTATAATAAAGTTGCACATACACTTCACTTTTAATTCAGAACATTCACCTGTGCCACTTTGAGCTCCTCAGCAATGGCTTCACATGCTTGTTCACTCATCTCTGGAGGAACTGGCTCTTTTAGAATGTCATCCATCATCTCTTCAGAACGCTGAAAATCTTCAAAATTATAATCTGGGCTTATTCGTGGCACAAGGCGAGATCTTAGCTGGTAAGCTTTAGTTGGAGTGGTTATGTTCTGTTACAAAGATTACAAAGCAGTCTTTATTTTAACTGTAAAATGAAATTAAAACTTTGTCTGGTATTGTATTTCTTAATTCTATAAGCAGAATAATGAAATAAAATGCTTAAAGTGGCTAGCTCTGAACTACTATTACTTCTTCAGATTTGTCATCTAATGACAAATCTACACTCATTCAGTTAATACTCCAGAACAAAAAGTAGCCTATTTGGTTTATCACATATGGAGAACATGCCAGAAAACTAGTTAGGCTAAGGGATCACACAAATGACAGTCTGTACCCTTATACAACTCAGGACTAAGTATGTGTGGCCTGAAATAAACTTATTCTCATACCTTAAGACTTTCTCTATGTAGCTTATGTAGCTGAGAGACTTCTCGGCGCTTGTGTGCTTTGGTTGCCTCCAGAATGTTTTCAAGGTGCTGGTTTGCTTTCTGAAGGGATTGAACCTCTGATTCCAGTTCCATCTGTTTTTTCCTGTTTAGGAAGCATTTTGCTACTGTCAAAACTACTCCATGAGTATATGCCTTTGTAACAGTAAGGATACGCTGCAGTATTGCCAATGAGCAAACTGCAGCTGAACTTTTACCCCAACACCAAAATGCATTATTTTGAGAAGAAAGACACCACTGCTGTATTAAAAAGTAAAAATAACGTATAAAACATTAAAAAGCTAAGCAGCTTATTTGTGCCTGCATAATGAAGCAAGCAGATGGATAACTAAACATGTCAGAAAAAAAAAAAATCCATTACATGGTAAGAAATAAGCTGAGACCTTTGCAGTTCCTTTTATGAGAAAGTGATATCACCCATACCAATATGGTTTTAAGCTTTAAAAATGTTATCCAGTTATATGAGAAGTCTGAACTGGGGCTTGCCAGGATTAAAGAAAATCCTTTAAAGACTTTTTTTTTTTTAAGTGCTGCTATGTTAAGATTATTTCGCCCTCTAAGAGTACTGTAAGTGAAATCCAACAGTTGAGGAGAAATTTAGGAATAATTTTCACTAGGTATTTTGCAGAGCTACATGCTGTTACTGTGATAGTTGCCATTACTGTCATAATGGTAGGGTCGAAGTTTATAGACAAATGGTTGCCTCCAGTTTAATGCAGTCATTTTCCCTCACACTCATGGCACTTGCAGCAAAACTTAGGGAACAGAGTAGAACTTTAGTTCTGACTGCAAGTGAACAGCAGAAAAATTAGCATATGTTGTTTTTGTGAAATTGCTATTTTACTCTACTTTTATTCAGTTACAGAATATAGTTACACTTGTATGCAAAGTTTCAGTTACTCTGAAAATACAAAAAAGTTTAAATTTAGTGAAATTTAGTGACTCCAGAGGCTGAAAAACACATTTATGTTTGACTGCATTCCACTAAGAAAATGTTGGTAATTGATAATAAAATGCATACATTCTACCAAGAAAGCAAAATATTTCCAAAACATGGAATACATAAAATAGAAATATATTTAATGGGCAGAAAAATAAAGCAATCAATATATAAAAATATAAATAGACTACTGCAATTAATGATATGGAATAATTGATGGATTGCTGAATTGATAACCTTGTTAGATCATAATACTATTATTTATAAAGTTCATAGGATTTGCTACAAAAAATCTAACAATAAAAATACAGATTTGTACAATTGCCTCAATGAGCAAAAAGGATATTAAAAGCTACTTTGAAAAAATAGAAGTGGGTAGGTAAAATTGTGCCTGATGCTTTTAGAATTACACTTTAATTTCACTGAAATCAACAGAAAGCAAAATTGTTAGGTACAATAAAAAAATATATCAGGCCCCTTTTGCCTTCCAGGTTTGCATTACATTTGATGGAAATGCTATTTTTTCTTGTATCTGCAGTTACAAGATCTGAATTTTTCAGAAATGGGGTTAATCAAGTGAAATCATGTATTATTCAGATGCATATGAACACTGAAGGTATTAGTGAGGCCATTCCCATTATCTTGTGCTGCCCTCCAGGAGAACAATGACATTTAATTCTTTACTACATTAATAAAGGCAAAGTAGACCCTTACCTCATGTTTAGATGCTAAAGCAAATGGATATAAATGTACTACTGACACCGTGTCTTTGCTCTGATTTGAATTAAACCTTTGTTCCCATAACAAGTCTCAAGATAGAAGTTTTATTGCCTTCTTAAAAATCTTGGAAATTGAGATAAAAATTAACCAACAAGTCAGCCAGAGTTTTCTGAGGTGCTTGGATTCTACATTTATGGTGACTCAAATTTGCAGACTTTAAGTGACTATATTAAAAACTATTGTTGCACAAAAACAACCCTGCAAATACCCCCTCTCATTCTCCCTTACCCCATCAACTCCTACTTCTTGTCAGTGCCTCCACCTGTAATATTTCAATTACTGAAAAACATTTGTTCTGCATGGAAACTAAACCAAACCCTCCCAATGCTGTTAAGCAGGTAACTACCAGAATTAAAGGGTATGTCCATCTCTTGCATGGTGTGAGGCATTTTTCTGCATCTTACTATCAAGAGTGGCTTTGGAAAAGACAAAGAAACCTGCAGCGGTGCAGATGTACCTTCAGATTTAATGATGGTTGTTCCCTAGTCTGGGAATACCCAGGTGTATTATAACAGGAACATACCCTGTGTGTACACGCCATTATTCTTAACCTGGCCCTTTCATACATGCAAAGAACAAGCCTAGTCGATAAAATCAGGGTCTGAGTCTTTCAAAAATCGATATGAATAATGACTTAAAACCATTTGATTACAGATACTTCAATACTGTTTTGTCTCACTTGGTTAGCTCTTTAAATTCTTCGTATTCTTGCTTTGAAGTTGCCAGTTCAGCCTGGGTCTGCAGCAGACGAGCCTTCAGCCTTTCAACAGAAGCCAGTGAGTTGCCTTCCACTGACATGGTGCTGGAATATAAGCGGTGACCTAAGAACAAATACAGGCCCTCTGAAATCACACAGCAGCTCAATACCTAAAGTTTTACTAAAATGAAAGCATTTATGGGCTTTTGAACAGCAAAGCAGCAATTGAGATTGACAAAAATAGGTATTGGCAACAGTCCACATGAAAACCAGCAATAATTAATATAACTGCAGTCTTCATGATAAGTAAGGACCACAAAATAGGATTATAGATGAGTTTCACAAGATACAAATCAAAACTCCCTATTGCTTGAAGGCCAACATGAATACAATTAAGTAAAATTGTTTTATTGGTCTTCAGGTACCACTTTGAGGAAGGCAAAAATACATCAAGACAGACATTTTCAACACTATGTCACACACAGCAGAAACACAATAAGCATATTTAGCTGGAAAACACTAGCTTATTTTACCTCCAGTACTTTTCTCTGTGGCTGAAGCTTCCAAAAAAGCTTTTTCTAGCTCTGCAATGGTCTGAGCATCAATTTCCTGGGCCTTTTTAACTGACTGTAAAGAACGAAGTTTTTTATTCTCCTCTCTGAGATTATGGTTCTCCATGGCGTACTTTGCAATTCGTGGGTGTTGTTCCATCTGTGGTAATCAATATTTTATTCAAAGGTTTTTATTTTCCAGACAATGCTATAGCTATCTAGCTGTTATTCTACTACCTTTAGTAAGGATTAAACTGTAATAGAAAAGAGGAGTTCCCCACAGTGGTTAAAGTGTTTTTTTGGTTTTTCTTATTGCCTTGGAATCTACTCTCAAGACAGCCAGTTTACACCTTATTGTGTTTACTCTTTTACTGGTAATAAAGCAGCAGGATGCTTTTCTTGCTGCTCTCCATACCCTAGTCTGTTTTATCTTTGGCTTTCTTAATGCTATCCCTGCAAGCCATAGTTTCTGTAGTCAATAAAGGACTGTCCTAAACTTCATTTCTTCTCCTCCCTTCCCTTTGAAGCTCAATTATGAGCTACAGATTTATGCTACTCTGCCAAGAGATTTACTCCTTTTCCCTATTTGTGCTTGGAGGAAATTGTTTTTCAAGAATTTGCCTTCTCTCTTGGGTTTCTTTGTTCGTCAAAACTGCCTCACAAATGATACCACACCTACCAGACACCTGAATAACCCAAAGCTGTTCTTCAAACAAGCTCTAGGACCACATCATCTTCTATATGTCCATCTGGCATGTGTATTACCCTTCAAAAACCCACTGCATTATTGGCATCCTGCTGTCTTTTCCTTTCAACTGATGTCACAGAGCTTGAAGTCTGCCATATGAATGAGGATTTGTGATTTGGAGACTTCCTTGAGTTGCTGAAAAGAAACTTGGTCCTCTGACTAACCCAGATCAGGTGGGCTGTGGCAAGCTCTCACCATGACATCACCCCTACTAAACTCTCCTCTTATGCAAACTGAAGCTCTAAACCCAGCCATTGCCTCTTCTATAGAGATACCCATACTTTTGAGATGCTTCTATAAGGGAACCCACCACCCATCCTCTGCTTTTCTGCCCCTCCTAAAAAGCCTGCAGTCACCCACCACAGGACTACAACACATGAAAAAATGGTTCCAGAAAAGAAAAACCAAAGACTTTACCTGTTCTCTGAGTATCTGCACTTCCTCCCTCAAGTCACTGAGTAGATCATCTTGCTCTTTTGGCAATAAAATTCCACCAGCTTCTTTATGTAGTCTCTCCAAGCGAACGATGTGGTCTTCCCGGAATTTAACTATCATTTTATTGGACTGAACAAATTTTTCCTTCTTGGCACACAGTTCTTCTAGCTGCGCCACTTTTTCTAGTAAATTCTTAGGAAGTACATATACAGGTTAGTGAATTTTTAAGGTGCACATCTTATACATATGCACAGGCAAGACAAATCATGCAAAATCTCAGCTATCAGTAATTTGGTGAATACACAGACTGTCCCTTGCAGAAGATTTGTAGCTCATACAAGCTCATACCAAGAACCCAAGATGCTGCAAAAATTGTGCTTAGAAACTCCAATAAGATCTCGCAGAGTAAGTATTCTGCTAAGGACCTCAGATGCACAACACTAGAGTGCCTGTTTCAGTTAATTTTCTTTAGAAAAAAACAAGATCCATTTTGGCTGCTTCAGTACTACACCATGACCAAAGAGCAATAAAACGAGAATGTCTGGGATGCTTGCTTCAAAAAACACACTTCATTAAAAAACACTGTTGATTAAAACACTCAAAATCAAGTAAAACAGAAGCTTGTTCTGTTCAATTTTTTTTATAAGAAAACCCCAATAAGCCCCCTACCCCTTAAAATTAAATATACTATCAAAGCTATCCTATGGGTTGTCAGAATTTGAAAGACAGAATAGAAACACAGAATTATTTCAGATGGAAAAGACTTTTAGGATCATCAAATCCAACCAATTAATGCATTACTGCCAAGTCCACCACTAAACTGCTGTCCTTAAGCACTATAGATGTTATCCTACATGTCATTTGACTAAGTTCCCTTGTTACCAAACCTTGTTATCTTTGGACAGAGCATTTTTATTCAAAACCAAGGAAAATCATTAAGAGAGTCAGTTTCAATATGCTCACTGGCCACTCACTGGAAAGTACACTGAATGCACTTAGAAATATCTGTGCTTTCTTACTTTCTTTTCACCTTCCGATTTCTCCCAGAACAACATTGCTTCAAGAAAGTTGTTCATGTAATTTATGTTGTTCTTCCCTTTTTCAACAGCATCTGTAGGGAAAGTCAAAGAAACAAATGTCACATTTATTAAAATACCATGTAGCCATATATAACATGACAATTGTGTAAAGTAAATTCAAATAAATTCCTTTAAACAGTGTAATTCTTCCACAAAGATCATGTGCCATACCCAGAGCACACTGTTTAGACAGTAATTCCTAATCACCTGCAAGTGCTGATAAAGAACAGATCGAATTTACATAATTGTATAATTAATAAAGTTGTTCAAGCATTAAACAGCCTTGCAATGAACTTTAATAAAAGTAAAAGAATCAGTCTGTTCAGCTAAGCATATCTATAAAATGCAAAATCCCTCTGAAATTAATTTGATAACACTAAGCCATTATTAGTACAGTTTGTACATATTAAAAGTGGACTGACTGGTTTATGAGAAGAAAATATTGGAAAATAAGCTTGAAATATGTGGACAATTAGTGGCTTAATCTGGAAGGAACGTGTCCACACAAGGGATTAAGAGGGTTTAATAATCCACTTAGAAATTAATTTAAAATAGCGTTTCTGAGTATTCTAATACAGACAAGTCTACTTATTTATGGAATATTAATCACCACAGTATCTAGGTGCATGATAGTTACATTATCATGGTTTAATTTATTTTTAAATGCCATCATGTTTCTGAAGCACCTAGAAAGCAGATTTTATATTCCTGTGACTGAATATTACAAACATAATTTAACTGCACAGAACAAACACAGCTCTGATATATTAGGTTCTTCTCAAAACTCCTCCTCAGTGTTTAGGCATCATTACTTGTTTTCCCTCAGAACTCTATCATAGATCTAAACATTGAACCCTCTGTCAATATTAATATATTTATGAACCATGACTCAGTGCCCTACCTCATCTCTGACTTGTTTTTACTGGTTAAACAGGTATGCTAACAGAGAAGTACTTTTTCCTTAGGAAAATTCAACCCCAGATGCTTTATATTAGATACGGCTTTCTAACTTCTGTCATCTCTTCTCCTGCTGTATCTTTTATTTCTTGGCAAGGTCAGGAAAGAGTTGACTCATGAAAAACAGTAAGAGGAAGCTTACAACCTTGCAATCCAAGTTATCAAGTAGCGCATCTCAGTGAGAAACATACATACTAGGAAGCTCTGCTGAGATTTCTATTGCAGACAAAATGGCCTAGTGTGAAGCTTATGGAAGATTATCTAAAAATTCTATTTCCATCTTACATTGAAATCAAACATCTCTTGAAAATGAGCATGCCTCTTAGGTTCTTCTGGAAGGGGAAAAAAAGGGAAGTGGGGGGGTGAAATCCAGTCCCAAGCTTAAGAAGAATGCAACATTGTGCCTTCCCTCTGACTTAAAAGTACAAGGAACCACATGCAAACTCTGGTTACTTAAAGGATTAGGCAGCACATCTCTTAAGAAGTGGAAGAACACCTAGGTATCATAAAATAAAACCATAGTCCATTATCCAAACTTATGAGGGAGAAAATAAAACCACATTAACAATTTCTGCAAGGTAGCAGCTACAAGTACAGGAAATAGGAAAACGCAACCCCTGTAGGTCAGTCCCTACAAAAATATTAATTGTTCAGAAACTTAATGAAGGCCCCCAACTTCCTGCACTACAGAAATAGCAAGTTCTCCCTGACCTGCAGCTCTTACCTTGTGATACAGAAACACTGCACACAGGTGGCACTGAAGTAAGCTGAGCCAGCTGCTCCTTCAACTTCTTGACCTCAGCTTGCAGTTGGCTGACATTTCCTTGTGTATCTTCATTTACTACAGCCTTTATAAATAGGAGAAAATTAGGAAAAGGTATAAATAAAAGTCTTAAAAATGATAAGAGAAAACTCCAAGAATGCAAACCAGTAAAATTACTGTGAACTCTTTCCATCTTAGGAAAGGAAGAACTTATGGGAAGAGCAAAGTTCCATTCACTGAGAAACCAGTAAGTTGCACTTCAGGTGGAATTAGAAGTTAAAAAAGGTAATGTTTTCTGCAGAATTTTGTCTGCACCTTTTTCACCAGCAAAGCAGTATACATCAGAGACAGTTTCAGCTAAATGCCAACACGCTTTTAAAAAACCACTCATAAGAAATTACATTTTGGGCACAAGGATTAATATAGAACAAGTTAACAGAAACAACATTGAATCAGAATTTTTTTTGATAGTCTACATTTTAAGTATAGATTTACTTTTTACTTTTTTAATGAAGTGCTCTAAGAACAAGCAAAGAGTACATGCTATTAGCAGTCATTGTTTAGTCTCCACCTGTTGTCCTTTATTCCTTAACCAAGAGCAAACAAGTCCTTTTCAAAAACAAATTTTTCTTAAATAAAAAAAAACAAGCAAATTTAGTGTTTGCTAAATTAAGTTAAATTAGCGGAAGCACAGGAGTACTTCAGTGAAGCTACCTTGCTTGCAGATATGAAAAGTTAAATGACAAGTGTCTGTTGTTACAATAAAGACAGTAAGGAAGTCTCTTACCTTATTTTTAATCAGCTTTGCTCTCTGAGCAAAATTAAGAGTGGACAGCGTTTCACCAAAGCACTTGGATCCTGGGTGAACATTTGCAATTATACACGTTTTTGCATTACCACCAAGAGAATCCTATTTAAAAACATGGAAGTTAGTTTTATTGGCATTCTTTTGGTGACAATACAAAGCCATCACCTAAAAGATACTGTGTATCACTTTGAACAAATTGCAGAAAGAATTTAGTTTAACAAATATCCACATAGAAGGTAAGTTTCTCAAATTTTATTTCAAATGTGGGTAGAAAGGATGTGACTGTAAATAAAGACTTCATTTAGGGCTTCAAAACCTTGACTATGTTGAGATACCTCCTTCATCAGAACAGCAGGGAGAGGAAAAAAATTCTAAACAAGTGCAAAAACAATTTTGGTAATTAGCACTACTATTTCCCCATCACTTTCAACATCATCTGTTGATTGTTCCAACCCATCTTCCTTCTGGTTGCAACTGTCAAACAAACAAAATCACAAACCAACAGATTCTTGACCAAGGATATAAAAGGATCACCTCCCTTTTACATGCCTATCTTCAGGTGTTTCTGTGCTGTTAAACAAGTAGCTCCCAAATCTCAGGAGAAGGCAGCATTTATAGCTAAAGACTAAAAGTCTGGTACTACAGGATAGTGCCTCAACAAGCCTCAATGGCATTCTCTCTGTAGTAGTGAAGGTCATGTTTGTGGATTTCTTTGCAGTACAGACACCTCAAAAAAACCCCCCACTTAAAATAATAGCTCACAAAGTTATAATTCTCATCTAGTTTTTATGTATTTTGGGTTGCATGGAAAGAACATAATTCCTTAGAGTTTCATCAATCTACATTGAACTGGGATGGAACATTGAGAAATTTTGCTGTGACCACAATACTGTGTTGTAATACAAACACTGTATGTGTACAAATACTATAATACAAAAATATACTACAGACATTCATGTACTCTTCACAGAATTTTGGTGAGTGCTGACATCCAACAAATCTTTGACTGCTTCTATCTTTGTTTTGTGTTTATTTTGAAAACAGGCTATAAGCTCTCAGATAGGAGAGTAAATTTAACTAATCTTTAACACCAGATCAACCCTAAGCACGCATAGTAATTTTGGAAATCACATCCAACGTTTCAACACATCTCTAAATATTACACTTTGATACGCATTATTTCCTAAATTATAAGGAAGAAAATGTGCTTTTTTAAATTAAAATTTCTGAATATGTATGTAGTAAGAGCTTATGAGAATAAATAGATTTGCCTTCAGTTAACAGTAATAGATTGATTAGAAATCTGTTTAGGTTAGAAAGATAATTTTCAATTTTTTTCCACTTGCCCAGTATTGAAATAATTTTAATGCACCAGAGTCCAGCTTTTTATAGTAAAAAAGCCCAATGAAATTTTTTTTTCTATATGCCAGGCAGCAGATAAAATCCAGAGGATGTATATATTACCCGTAGCAGAAAAGTGAGCTTGGAATCCCGGTAACAAATGTGTCTCTGTTTGCCATTTCCCACATCAACAAGTGCTGTAATTACTTGGCCCAGGCAGCTTAGTGATCGATTGATGTTACCTGCTTCCTAAAAAAGAGGAGGGAACAAGAGTGAATAAATTTGGTGGACGGAACAAGGCACTGCATCTGAAAAGAGAAAGATGCCACAGATACTACAGAACTAACCTTTAACCTCAGTCCTTCTGTATGGGTGTCTTTCTGTCTCTCAGATCCTGCCAAGTCTACCAGGTTGAGCAGGGAAGACCGAATATTAACAACCTCGTTGTTCTTCTCCATGGATTCCACTGTGATGGTGAAAACTGCATGTGACCTGGAAGATTCTCTGTTCATGGAGGTCGATGCTACGCGACGGTTTCTCCAGCCCGTAGTTAATACCTAAGCATGAAAAAGGCACCACAATTTCAACTGTCTCAGACTGTTCCTTACATACAGGTGACATAAGCAGCCATAGGCACAATTCCATGCAACAGCTTTCAAAAATCTCAAGGATAAGGGTTTTTACTGTTTTCCAACAGAAGCATTTTAAAGGCAAAAAAGATACGGCTACAGTCAAGCTTAGTAGCAGAACTCTTTATAATATTAATTTATTTTCTCCAAAAATGCCATTGCTGTTTGAAAGCATAACACACCCATACTGGTGTATGTTGCAGTACACAAAATAATAATAAAAAAATACTAAAGTCACACAAGTACTACGTGTATCATTCATGGAGAAATAAACCTGACAATTCTGGAACACATGGAGCCCAGTTAGCAGGAAATGTAGTTTTCTGTGGCTATTTCAGAGATGTGCAGGGCAAGCATTAGGAAAAGATTACTGTAATTGCCAGTCAGCAATCCCAACTTAAGAATGTTTTTGATTTCTTACAGGTATGGGATAGTTAGGAAGCATTGCCTTAAACCAGCTTTTTGTGTTTTGGTGTATGAAGATAGGGGCAGAAAGCACCACAGACAAAAAATGAGAAAAAATGTGCTTTAATCCAAGAGGAATATTTACCAAATAATATTTAAAATAAATAGTCCAGCATTAAAGTGCCAAAAAATACCTGGTATGCTTCAGCAGCAGATGACAACACCTGCTCAACAGCACCATCAACAAAGACTCCCTTCTTGATGTGTTCTCTGAGAAAGAGTCCAGCTGAAGCAGAATCTAGCAAGTCAAATATCTGTTCATTGTAGATTTCAATAAATGAGCATTTGCAGAGAAAACTCTTTCCACTGCCAGCCTGAAAAACACAGTAATTTACACTATAAACAGATTGCTTTTATTAAGTCTGACATTTTATGGCAGCAAGTCTCTTTTCACACATACCTAAAGCTATTAGATTGCATATATATTCTGCATAGTATACATTCCTGATACCAAGGTGACAACCAACATCCAGAAACCTAGATGCATTTTTAGACTCAAAATATAAGCAAACTTGTGTCTGAAGAAACTATATTTTGTGCTATAGTACTGTAATTTGGTAGAGTACTAGATGCAAACATTTCTCATTAATACATTTGAGGCAAGAAGGCAATCATCTTGGTAGCTTAATGGCTGCACACCCAGTTTACCAGCCTTAGCTAATCTTTACTGTGAGACATTCCTTTACTGCAAGGGTAATTATAAAATAAACATACCTTTTCCTTTTCCCTCTCGATTAGAAAAAATAAGTATTCAAAGCTCCGTGGAATTACACCCCTCAGACTGTGAGTGAAATTATCAGAATCAGATGGTCCTAAAGAGATTTTTAAATTAAATAATAATTAATTAATACTACTCAAAAGTAGCAGTTGACATGAGGAATACATCTCAAGAGAAAAACAAAACAAAACAAACCCCCAAACAAAACAAAAACAACAACAAAAAAACAACAATCCACTGAAAGATTAATCTCTCATGCACTTACCCATCATAGTAAAGGTTTTTCCTGAACCAGTCTGGCCACTAACAAAAAGAAAAAAAAAAGTGAGATTAAACTTTATTCTGAATTTTTCTTTAATCTATGTCTTTTAAGGAGAAGTCAAAGCTTAAAGCAAGCAAAAAAATTATAAACTGAAGATAAGGAAATAGAAGCAAGCTGAGAAATCAGTCAGCTAGAAAGGTATAAAAATAGAATTTTACCAAGAAATCCCATCAGATAAATCCCATTTTGTCTTCCCTACCACCCACCATTTTCTCCCTCATTTCTGTCAGAAAGGGAAGTTAGCATTAAAATGAAGGCTTTCAAATATATACATAAAACTAATTTTTGGGTCAATCTTTTGAGCTTTATATCACTCAGTACTGCACATAAGGATATATTTGACTTTAAAGTATTTTTTTTCTTTTAGAGGTTTTTTTCTAATGTAGTTATTAATCATGCTAGAGAAACTTCAGGGCAATTTCATTTCATTTTTCCACATTTGTATATTGCAACAAAGTGGACTCCATAGTTTTGCAAAAGCTGTGCTACACTAAAAGAAACCCCAGTAAGTTTTTGATTAGATTTGCCCTTTAAGTCAGCATTTTCTGACCAAAGTGCTTCCTCAGTTTTCAAAATGAAAAAATATTGTGTTAATATAATGATATTCATACTACTAGTCATGGATATATTTCTACCTTAAAAATATTCTGAAAGTAAAAAGTATCATTCATGAGTTTTCCCAAAGGCAGCCAAGAGTCACTGAAGAGTTGAGCTGACCAAATATCAAGTTAAAACAATTTTCATTCCATTTTTACCATGGACATACTGAAAACCACTAGCTTTCTTTTGAACAGTACAATGAAACTCCTACTTTTAAAGTAAATGATAGTAACATTGAAATGAGTTTACACCCCATTATTAGCCTTAAGTGTCAGAGGCATAACACCTACATACAGATTCCTCAAAAAAAGGGGCAAGGAGTACCAATCCAGTATTGCAAGAACATTCCCTATGCAGTGCTGCAGTAAGGAAGCACTTTTAAAGTTTACTGTAAAATTAGGCAGGCTCTGGCTCTTAAGACCCCAACTGCTTATTAGCACAATCTCCTTAAATGTTGCCATTGCTATGAAATGACTGTAATTGCTACAAAATCACTTACTATGCAAAGATGGTTCCATTGTAGCCATTCATACAAGATTCAACAATGTTCTTAGCCACACTTGAGAACACAGACTCCTGGGGACAAGGCAAAGAGAAGGCACTAGGCACCACCTGTTCAAGTATCTTTTACATCAGTGTTTACTATGCCATAACCTTATAGTATATAATAGATTCATTCCTTAAGGTTAGACATGTACCATGTCTAGACCCCTGGAATTCTCACAACAAAATGATACATCGTAAGTCTTTGTGACATAAATCACTCTCTCTGAAAAAAAATTGTATTCCTTGATAAACTCAAAGAGAAATAATAAAATCCAGCATCATAGTAACAGCTTCCAAACACATAATAATAACTTTAATCAGTGGTTTTGATTATGTTATGCAGTTTATACCATCAGCAGGCCAGGTGCCTGTGACATTTATAAAATCTAGCTTTCAACATTTGCCACTACACAATGGCACATTCAACAGACCTACACAACTTAGTCTCATCTCTCTTCACATTTTTCTCTTAGATCTGCAAGAAGAGCCTAGCTACAAATAATAGCCTACAGCAGGTGAGGTTATATTTTATTTGTTTTTTGAACAGAAATTAAATGGAATTGGGAGTCTTAGCAGAGTTAAAATTATGTTCAGAATGTCAAACACCATATTACAGAATTTAAATTGAAGGATTTTCTTTCCAATATTACTTGCCCCAGGTGAGCAATGCATCCATTTAAAAGGCAAGTAATAAGAAGGAAATAGAGTAAATAGAATATAAACTCTGAAATTCCTTAAGTACAAATGTGCAGGGCCAGGAGTTGAACTTGATGATCCTTGTGAGTCCCTTCCAACACAGCATATTTTGTGATTCTGTGAAATCACATCTTAATATCAGCTCCTGATTGCCAGTTCTTTTTATACATTTGTCTCAATAGGCAGATTTATTTTCTCACAATGGTTTTACCATGTTTACAAAAAAACCCTTAAATTTTAATTCAAACTCTAATTAAAGAAATTAACAGCTAGAAAAAATTACATCAGAACTGTTAGAGAGCAGAATTTCACGCAGCATTCAGTACTATAACAAGGTATTTCCAATCTGACCACTGCAAAAAATCAGACCTAATGCACTACATCTTTAGAAACGCTTAGCATAATAGTTGCCAAAACTTGGGTGAAAACAGCAGTAGTTACGAGATTCTGGAATTGATTACCTGTGTTGTTTCCATATTTGCAACATAATCAAAAGTGAAGATCTTTGGCTCAGGCTTTGAGTGCAGGCGGATGGTATTTGATGAAAGGACAGATAAACACAGGCCATGATCTCCATCGGTCAATGCAGCTCTGTCTGAAGGGGGACGCACCCTTACAAAAACTTTGATAGCATCACCTTCGACACTAAAGAAATGTTTATGCATTAGGTTACTTCCAAATAGATCAGCTGCCTGATAAAATTAAATCACAACAATTCGATTAACCCTGTGAAGCCTTACAAAGGCAGTCTGAAAATCATACTACTTGTAGATGAAATCATTAAAGGTAAAAGTGTGGCAGACTTAAAAAACAACATGCAGTTCATTGCTGTGGCACCTAACTTTAGCTCTAAAAGAACACATTGCACAGTGAACATGAGATGCCCTTCTTACTCCTGGAAGTTTTAATGGTTAAATGGATCAGATAATGCTACAGTCCAGCAAAAAAGTTGTTAGCATTTTCCTTTGGCGCTCACAAGAAGGGGAAAAAGAATCAATTCTTGATCAATGAATCAAATACAGCATAGCAAGTGCCTGCACCTAAAACATCCCTAACCAATTTCATCACATTTATCAGCTTTAATAAGTGACTGTGCATGATTTACATTAAGACTCTGAAGAGTTCTGCCATAAATACCAATACACCCATAAAATATTAAAAAATTAAATTCTTACATGAAGTAGTAGCAAATTGGATTTACTTCATTCTTTTCCAAAAGTTTTGGCAGGAGGGTGTCATAATTGCTATTTTTACTTTTGGTATACAAGAGAAAGGAAGAGTTTTAAAAGTGGGGAAGGGTCTTCATGAATGAAATATGCAGTTGGGTAGTGGCAGAGGAAAGGGCCAAAAACATAAGCAGCAGCTGAGAAAGGGAAGATGTTATACTGGATTTAAGACACACTAAATTAATTTGCCAAATGTGCTTTCATTGTATAACATTTATCTGAATTGTGCTACAGTTTACATTTGGGGGAGGGCTTTTTGGTTTTTGTTTTAGTTTAGGGTTTCCTCACAGGACTGAAGTTCCTAGTGGAATATTTCTTCATATAAACTCTAGAGTCCAGCTGCAAAATCAGCGGACAAATGAAAATTTATTGCATGGCAGCATTCCAAGAGGAACCCAACATGTCGGCACAACAGTTTTATTATGTGAGTACATTTTTTTAAGCCTTTAAGGATGTTAAGAGAGAAAGGCAGTGATCTTAGGCAGGTAAAGATTGAAAGAAAAAAACTTTAAATTATCTCACAAAGTCATGTTAGGTTTTGTTTGCTCTTTCTGTGCAATGTGATTAATAATGTATAGGAGCAGGCCAGTATTATTTTACCTAGGTGAGTTCAACAAAGATATTGAAGAGTCACGCAAATCTCCTACAAAAGAAAAGAGAGACACACAAAAATTAAAATAAAATTACTGCCCAAAAATCTCCACTTAAATAGAAAATACTGTAAGCATCACAGAGGGAAATAAATGGAGAGCTATAAATATCTGTTTTGTGCACGAACAGAACTGCATGAAAATATTTGGTAATTATCTTCCATTGGCAGAAAGATTTGTTACAGAGGGAGAGAAAGCTTCAGTCCTTTAATGTGAACATGCACACACTTGTGAATGTGTCATTTGGTTAGCCTAGCAGAAAGGAGGCTTTGGGAGACCTTATCACTCTACAACTGCCTGGAAGGAGGTTGTAGCCAGGCTGGGGTCAGACTCTTCTCCCAGGTGACAGGAGATCGGCCTCAAGCTGCGCTAGGGAAGGTTCAGGTTGGACACCTGGAGGAATGTTTTCACTGGAAGGATCATTAGACTTTGGAACGGGCTGCCCGGGGAGGTATTGGAGTCACCATGCTTGGAGGTGTTTGGAATGGCACTCAGTGCCATAGCCTGGTTGACAAGGTGTTGTTCAGTCATAGGTCGGACTCCATCATCTCAGAGGTCTTTTCCAACCTCACTGATTATGAGGGTTAGCCTCATTTTGCACAGAATCAGATTTCAAGGAGATAGCACATATTATCCCACAGGTAGATGAAGTAATTAGGGTGAACCTGACATGAAAGTACATCATATAGTCAAAATATTAGCTAAGTAACAAAATTGTATTTAGAAAACAAGCAAAACAACAATGAAAGACAATGCCTCAAAATATTCCAACAAAAAAGTGTTTATAAAAACTTATAAAAGCACAGGTTTTTTTTTTTTTTGTAGGAGGATCACCTTTAACAGCAGAATGATGTGCAGAGCTGTAAACCTTCTCTTTGACATTTATGCTACCTAAATATCCTGCCGCTGTATGTGCTTTTTACGTGCTGTTCTGGCTTACTCGACACCTGAGAAATATTTTAGCTTCTAATTAAGTAATTTATTCTTTAATTGCACAAGTTATCATGGAAAGGAGTGCATTTAAGAACTGAAATCAGACCGATAGGTAATTCCATAGCCCTAGGAATAGCCTGAAGTTGTGTTAGGGGCGGTTTGGGTTGGATATTAGGAAAACGTTCTTCCCCAGAGGGTGGCTGGGCACTGGAATAGGTTCTCCAGAGAAGTGGTCACAGAACCAGCCTGACAGAGCTCAAGAAGCATTTGGGCAATGCTCTCGGGCACACGGTATGATTCTCGGGGATGGTGCTGTGCAGGACCAGGACTTGGACTCGATGATCCTTGTGGCTCCCTTGGGACTCAGCTTATTCTGTGATTCTGGGAAAGGGCCCAGGTACCGCGACACCACCGGGGCAGCGCTCTGCCCGCGGGCACCGCAGGGCGGAACCCCGCGGGGCATCGTCCCCCTGGGGGGCACCGAGCGCCCCGCACGGCCGCGCCTGGCCCCGCTGGCTCTCCCACGCGGGTGATGCCCCGCCAGGGCACGGCACAGGGCGGCTCCCCCGCGCAGAGCCGCTCCTCAGTTACCGAGCCGCCCCGATCCGCCCTCCCAGCCGCTCCTCGAACCGAGGGCACATCCCCAGGCCCCTTCCCGACCGCCCCCGCTCACCTCTCACGCCGGGAGCCATGGTCACTCCAGGCCCGGTGCCGCCCGCCTGCCCGCCGCTCCAAAATGGCGGCGCCTTTGAATTTGGCGCTCAGCGGCGCGGCCCCGCCCCCTGCCCGCGGCCAGCGCGGGCGCCGCCATTTCCCTGCGCGCGCCCCTGCCCCCCATTGGCCGGGAGCGCTCCGGAAGGGAGGCGCGCGCTGCTCGCCTCCCGCCCGGAAGCGCCAGCAGCGGCCATGAGCAAGAGGAACCAGGTCTCCTACGTGCGGCCGGCCGAGCCCGCCTTTCTCAGCCGCTTCAAGCGGCGGGTCGGGTATCGGGAGGGCCCCACGGTGGACACCAAGGTAACGCCCTGGCCCGCGGGTGGGAAGCGGCAGCGCCCGCTTCCCGGCGCTTCCCGAGCCGTGATGCCCGCCCATCCCCGCCCCCTGCCTTCTCGCGTAGCGGGCGGTGGAGAAACGCAGCCTTCCAGCGTTTTGTAATGCAAGGGGGAGCCGTAGTTGCTCGCTTAAAACTGACTGAAATCGTCTGTGTGACTTGGTTTTGGTTTTGCTTCTGTGTTGGCGGACCAAAACAACTGCAAGGCTGCCGTGGGGGCCCTGCGGAGCAGCCGCTTCAGCCCCTCAGTGCCCGAGGGGGCTGTGGGGGCACGGGGGGAACAGCGGCCATGGCCGGACTTGAACTGCACTTGAAAAAGCCCAGGGCAGTGGAGAAGGGGGGCGGTGTGGGAAAAGTATTCTAAAAGTACGGTTAAAAAAAAAAATAATGGAAAGGAGATAACATGGGTTCGAACTGAAAGAGGGGAAATTTAGGTTAGACACAGAAAAAAAAAAAATCTTGGCTGTGAGAGTGGTGAGACACGTTGCCTAGGGACATTGTGGATGCCCCATCCCTGGAAGTGTTCAAGGGCAGGTTGGATGGGACTCTGAGTAACCTGGCCTAGTGGGAGGTGTCCTTGTCCAGGGCAAGGGGGTTGGAACTGGGTGATCTTTAAGGTCCCTCCCAACTCGAAACATCTTGGTGTAGGTCCGTGGTCATGATCTGTGTTGTGATGACGGGAAAGGCAGGGCAGGGGTGGTAGGGTCTGAGCCAGCTTGTTAAAAGGCAGCCTTTCCTGAGGCACAGTTTTTTTTTCTGCTTCCAGTGTGATTTGGCATGTGTTTCCCTCTTAAGCAGGGTTTTTCAGGATACCTTAAGAAATGAGCTTATCATTTTACGTATATATATATTCAGTAGATTACAGTAATGTTGTCTACTTTTCCTTACAAAAGGAAGTTTTCAGGTCCTCTAATATTGCCAAACTTCAGGTTGCTGCACTGAGGTTTCCATGCAAGAAGGTTTATTAAATAAAAAATTACCCCAACTGACTCTCCTGTCCCAGTGCACAAGTTTGAGAGAGTAGAAACAGGAGTATCATCTTCCTTGTGTCAGTGCTGCTTACAGTGATTTATTTAGCCAGGTTTAATAATCAAGCCATCACAGACCCACATTTCCCTTTGTGCTGTTTTGAGTACAGCATAGAAGGCTCAAATTTGGACCCAATGCATTTAAAAGTTTTTCTTAGTGTTGCATAGCAGGCAGTGCCTGCACAGTCAAGATGGTGAAGAAAAGGAATTAATTTCTTGCTTTCCGAGTTCCTGCTGTTCTGGTCTCTAATTGAAGGAGCCCATACTCCCATGCTGGTGCTCTCAGTGGGAAGCCATGTCTCAGTGATAGAATTGGAGTGTCCTTTGGGGAATGTGTGTTGGGACGGTCTGGCACTGGCAGCTGTGCCGAATCTCCTCAATAACCCTTCTGCAAAAGTGAAACCAAAGAGAACTAGCCCACAACTGGGGTGATGATCAGAATGGCTTTTATTTCTCTCCTGTCCAGAGAGAGCAGCTTCCACTTGCGGATGATGACAGCGACAACGGCAGTGACAAGGAAGATGAGCAGCCTCAAGTGGTGACACTGAAAAAAGGGGACTTGACTGCAGAAGAAGCAATGAAAATTAAACAGCAAATCAAAGAGGCCTTAAAGTCAAAAGAATCAGGTGAATTTCAAGTTACTAATTTCTTGCTTTGTGTAGTCAAAGAGATAACCCACAAAAGCAGGCCTGATATTTGCTCAGCTTTCTACTGTTTAATACTACCTTTGATTAGTTCTGAATTTTTCACCTAAACAATTTGCACTTGTGGTTCTTAATCTCAGGTCATTAGGTACATATTCAGGCTGTCTGGCTTTTTATAATGATGTAGTTCTATGCTTCTTGATTGTGCACCATCCTCCCTCTAAATACTCCCTTAAATTAATTTCTTTTGTTGTATTGTTCCAGTGCACAGTCTTTTGCTGTCACCTGTGATCACTTTTGAACTCATTGACTAGTTCAGCCAAATTTGACAGTGGAGTGGATGTTTAAGAGGTAACTGTATGAGTTCATGAAAGAGAGTGCCGGGGTAGAGGGGTTCAGGTCTATGCTTTGGTGGCAAGAATTGCAGATACATAGCTTGGGAACATCTTCGCTTAGCTGACTGGTCCATGTGATTACTTGCTTAAAATCAACCCTAGTATGTGTTGTGACTTGCAATATATTAAGCAAGATAAGGAGATGATACAATAGTGCCAAAACCCAGCAAGGTCCCGAATCAGAATGTTTCTCTGCCACAAAGAATTGCACAGAATGGAAAGATGGAAGCGATGTGGGTGGGGATGCTGCAGTTTGACCATAGTGATGAGAAACTACAGCTGATGGATACAGTTATGTTAAGAATTTCTCTCAGTATTCATCATTCAGGTCTGACTGACATAAGTGCTTTGAGCGTCCAGGAACATCAATCATCACACAGGGTGTGATGATGAAATGTAGCTTTATCTTTTGGTGACAGAAGACTTGACAGATTGAATGTAGCTACTGTTGTCTCTAGTGGAAATGTCTTGACAATTAAGAATATGGAACTGGAACCTCGCAAGTATAAAATAGAAAGGTGAGTCATAGAAACTGGACGTCTTCTGTGCCATTGTGGCTCTTTACAAAAGCTGCCAGCTGAATTTAGAGCACACTGTGAGGCCTAGCACATGGCTGTCAATATGACATCCTTAGCTTCTCTCTTTGTCTGCCATTCGGATTTGAAAATTCAGCTTCACGCTGTCTCTGTGTAGACGTATGTGTTAAAATTCAAATGGAGAAGTCAGTAACAGAAGTGGGAGAAAATATGTTGAGAATCTTACGTTGTTTGAAAAGCAGATAGATGTGAAATCTTAATTTTTAATAACATAGGGTTATCTTGAAACTAAATAAACTGTGCCCTTTTTTCTGCAGGTAGATAAGTATTTGTTAGGTCTAAGCAGGTATATGACTTGAACTTCTCTGAGAATATATGCTCAGCTTTGGACTTACATCCTGGCGTCTTGTTATTGAAGTGTAATGTATATAGATGTTTGGTGTCACAGTTTCTAAAGTCATCACAAAATTTCTTTTCACCCTCCTAGTATTGGGAGAAGTTTCAACTTATTGGAAAGAAATGTCATGGTTCTTTCTGAGCATTGGCTTCCTTTTCATATAAGCAACTTGAACTTTGAGTGATCACAGTAGGAGGAAAAACGATTTTGTATGGCAGGGCAAAAAGAAGTAGTTGTCCATGAGAATCTATTGAGGTGGAGTCCATGCTGTGAAAAAAGTCCAAAAGAGCTACCAAGCTGAATACACAGTGTGAAATGGAAGTGTATTTGAATAGAGTGACTGAACTTATTTGGTGGAAAAAGACATTCCTAAGACATAATTGTATGTAGTGAGGATGGTAGTATTGAGTCCCTGTAGGACTTTGTCACCTCTGCTTATTACCCCTTCAGCCCTTCAGTAATAACTTGCATTTCGAGGAAAAAAATCCACAGAAGTAGGTAGCAGGAGTGTTGGGGACTGCTGCCCTCTGTTCTGCATTATTGTGTTACTATTCATTCATCTGCCTTTGCAGTTAATATGAGGTCTTCGTGTCCTTTTCCTTTTTATGGCTTATGGGAATAAACTGGATAAGTGCTGCTGTAATTCCTCTGCTATGGAGACAACCCAGTGTGATATTTTCAGTGAAGGGAGGTTTGTGTGACTATGCTACAACTTGCTGAAGGGTTTTTTGCACTTTGGGTCATTTTTGCACTGTCAGTTTGACCTCTAGATTTAAATTTTGATTTCTAGTCTGATGCAGGTATTTAGCCAGCTGTTTACTTCCAGTTTAATAAAGAGAGTTTTGAGTAACATGTGAATTTCTTTTATATTTTTGGCTGTCAATTCAGAAAATGGGGAGTATAAAGAAAGTTTGGTGCATGACTTGGTTGCGTTTCATGTTGCTTTGATTTTAATCCCAGAGTTGAAGGTCAAATTAATTTAATGGCTACTAGACCTTACTATATAGTCCCAAATCAGATTATTAATGAAATTATGTGAAGCTAAAAAGGTAATAGGAAAGTAAATTTCCCAACTGATAATCTTCCTTTCCAGCATGCATAGTGCTGGGGCACTTTGATAGATCCTAAGAAATGTGCTGCTATCTGTTGTGGATACAGGTTTTCAAAACATGGGAAGTACTGGGTTTTGAGGTTCTGCCCTCTTCGCTTGGTGTGCTTGTAGTGATTGTCTTCATTTGAAGGACCTTGTCTTCAGGTTTAGGATTGTGATATTACTCTAGATTTTTCCATATCTTATCTACATACTTTCGCCTTTGTTTTCTTCTATAACCATTTTGACATGGCTACAGTTTTTGTTCATTTTATTTTGTTTATTTTTAATTTTAGACACCAGATGTTCCCATGACTTAAGTTTTCTTTTATGGATGAGTAACATTTTTTCGTTAATTTGGTGAAACCAGCTAATTAATGTCTTAGCTGCACTTAGTTGCCTCCTAAGGCAGAACAAATCCCATCTTTTCTATTGGCTTTTACAAGTAGAATCACTGGGATCTTTTTTATTTAGGACCAAACCTTTCTTATATGAGAAAACACCCTTCTGTATTGAAATGTTTTTCTCCAGGGAGCAGAGACTCAGAGGCTTTTAAAAAAGAATTAGTTTGTTTATCAACATTGCTTTTGCTTAATGTTTTATGCATAATTTTAAAAATTGTCATGTTTTGTTCAGAGACAAAAATGGTCTTATGAAAAGTTAAATTTGCACAAAAGAAAGTGTGTGAATTACTGCAAGATAGTTTATCCCAACATTCGCTACAGTCTATGAAATAGATTTTCTTTTTCTACTGCTTTTCAACTTCATATGTCCTCTGGGACACTCAGACATATGCAGATGACCAAATTTGGCAAAAAATGTCCTTCCTTGTTCAAAGCCTTATAATACTTTTCTTGTTTATTTCTATATGCTGGGTTCTGGGGAAGAGGGTAGAGGGAAGAGACAAGGAGAATACAGTCCTTGCTGTCTTGGCTATTGGAGCCCTTTCTGAGTGTGCACAGGCTGTTCTGATTTAAGCAGCTGTTCTATCAGATATATCTCACAGAGGTAATGCTGCTCTTCATATGTGAAATAGCAGGAACCTAAACCAAAGTGAATTTTGCTGTATTTAAGCAAGGGAAACTTTCCTATGTGTTGAGACTGGCTACAGAGCAAGAGTGGCCTTCTTAACTTCAAACCACCAGTGTGCCAAAATCCTGGAGTAAATGCTTCCAAAGGCATGCATGGAGAATGGATGTCCAGAAAACAGTGGAAGGAGCATCTGAAATTGCTGACTTGAACTTCTAACCTTAGAAAGCATTAAGAAATTTTCCAGGTTATTGTATTTTTTTCCTAACCTTCTCTCTTTGAATAGACGTATATGGGCTCCACTGTTCCTCCTGTTGTTCCTGACAGTTTAGTGCCATTTGTGTTTCCTGTTGCTGCCTCATTGACCTTTGTGGAGAGAAACTGCTACTAATTGCACAAATTATTACTAAATTAAAAAGCCCTCTAAACTGAAGAGCAGTATTTCTCATTTCTACTTTTATTGTAATACAGAACTTGAAATTAACAGAAAAGAAGAATTTTCTGATTGTGGCTTCTTAAATTGATGTCACTTGAGAAGTGAGTTTTTGGCTCAACATCTGATTGTACTCATGTTGGTCAACCACTGTAAAAGTTTGTGATCCAGGAAAATAGCAGCAATGACTAGGAACAGTGGGAATTTGAATGCTAGTGTAGTTTTTGACTCATTTGTCAGAAGTGGATTTTTTTGTTTCTCCTGTTGTGCTTTTATGTATTATACTTAGTGTGTTTCAGTGTGCTTACCAGAAATCCTGCTTTCCATAATTTGTAATACTAACAGAGTCTTTTTTTAGGACGCTGTTTTAAAAACTACCAACACTGAGATTGTTTCTTTAGTCTTTTTTTTTTTTTTTTTTTTTTTTTTTGTATTGCTTAATGCCAGTCAGTTTTTTTGTAGGTCTTTGATGCAAACAAAAAGGGAGAGCTGACACATAAGAACCTAGTAAAATTACAAGGATAACGTGAAGTCTTTTTACCAGCTGGAAAAGACAATCTTAACAAATCAACACAAAATGCTTGAACTGCTATAGCAAATTCTTTCAAAAAGCAAAGTCTGTCCTCACTCTCTCCACATGTAGGTAAGGTAAGGCTAGGCCTACTGTGTTTCCTCATCTGCTTCATTCTTTGTCAAGCACTGCCAACACACACTGCTCTCTGAAGCTGGCCTGGGCTTCCTGCTGAAAGGAATGTCCTTGAGCATATAACGAAATTTTGACAGTGTTTAAGCAGGCCAAGAACTAAAATAATTTCCTTTGATGCAGAGTGACCTGTGAATAGTATTGTAGCCCTGGAGGTCAGAGCTGACCTGGCTCTGATGGCTAATTGCCATTTTGGTGGAGTTCTTGAGCTTTGTTGTTTGTGCCCTTAGCTTACTGCATATTTAGATTCAAATTGCAAAGATACTTAGCAGTTTCTCCATCTGGTTGGCAAAAGGAAATTATTTTGTGCAGTTCAATATATGGGTAGCAGGACAGTTGTGAGTAAAATTAAAATTTCTCTTCTCTGTGTTTCCATAGATTACCAATACATAGCTGTTAATCTTTTTGCTTTTATGGATATGCTTTGAACTGTATTTTTAAGGGGTTAGGTTTTTAAATTTACCACTGCAGCAAAATGCAGTAGTCTGTTTGTTAAAGAGTGGTCAATGGGGTTTGATATTTTTGCTTCTCACACTTACCCAGTGGTTGGTTGTATCATTTCCACAGCACTATGGGTGCTGTATACAGTTGGCACTCGGACTAGCTCCAGTACACACACAGTTGTGTCTGCACATAAGTGAAGTTTTTCTTGCAGGTGGATTGGTTTTTTTCAGAATTTGGCTTATATTGTGCCTCAGATATTGTTTAAATTAGAATATCTCTGTTTCCAAATAGACATTGTAGTTATGCAACAATTAGTAAGGGGAATTATTTGCTATTAAACTTCTGAGCCCGAAAATGGAGGCCCAGCTTCTGAGAAAAATGATGCATAGTGTATTCTGAAACATTAGGTGTCATATACTTTCCGAAGTTCTATTTCCCTCCCAAAATTTACTGTAGGCGCTTCCTAAACTTCTGTATTACATGTACAGCATTTAAACACCTAAGCTCTCTGTAGAGTTCACAATGGGTCCATTGAGAACTATGCTTTTCTTATCTACAGTTTATTATTGCTGCCAGTTCTTTGTAATGTTTTTCTGACGTGCCAAGACTGAAGTACTTTTCCCCAAACCCGCTTAGTTATTTTCTGCAGAGTAGTATTTTCTCATAAATTACTGTAGAATCGTAAAATCGAGGAGTTGTTTGGTTTGGAAAAGACCTCTAGCATCCAAGGAGCCCCACTTATTAACCTTGCACTGCTTTGTTGCCACTAAACCATGTCCTCAAGTGCCATGTGTTCTTTGAACACTGCAAGGGATGGAGTTTCTTCTACTTCCCTGAACAACTTGTTCCAATGCCTGACCACTCTTACGGTGAAGAAATTTTTCCTGGTATGTAATTGAAATTTCCCCTCGTGGCCATGTCTTGTCCTATTGCTTGTTACTTGGGAGTAGAGACTGATGCCTATATCCCTACAACCTCCTTTCAGGCAGTTGCAGAAAGAGATGAGGTCTCCCCTGAGCTCCTTTTCTCCAGACTGGGCAACTCTGGGTCCCTCAGCTGCTTCTCAATGAGCCTTGTGCTCCAGCTCATCACCATATTCACCTTTCGGAAGTATGCATTCTGTAGAAGCCATTGGCAGAATTGGTGCCTAGTTTTTCAAGCTAGGTTTCTTCCTTTTAAGGGTCTCTGAAACTTAAGGCATTCTGAGTGAAATTTCCCACTGAAGTTGATGTCTTCATTTGTACCACACAACCCTTAAGATACCAGATTTATTAGTTACATTGTTTTGAGAATGCACTGAAGAGAGTTTCAGCCAGTGCTGTGTAGATAAGACTAAAACGTTAAGTCTTCTGCTGTAGAGCTGATATACTGAGGAAAGAATTTCTGCTAAAGAGAAAAGTTATTTATTGGTTATAATTAAATAGCACATAATCTTGTCAAACACATTTCTGTTGAGTAATGAATTTCACAAAAGTAATTTAGGAAAAATACCTTGCACAGAACCTATGGCTCCTTAACATTCTGTCACATATACATTATAAAAATTGCAAACTACTGCAGCGTGAACCTTTGTGTCTGATTCACGACTTTACAATTACATTTTATCTTCCAGAAATACTGCCCTGATGCTGTTACTTATGCAGTAGCTTTCCCACTCTGCCTGATAATCATGGAAGGGACTTCTCTTGTTTTCAAGATTGTTGTCTGCTCCTCTGCCTGTACTAGAGCAAAATTAGCCAGTTGGAATAGCTGGGTGAATCTGCAGATACAAAGAAGCCCTGAAACTTCCATCCATTATGATAATAAAGGGGAGGTTTATTTTAAGTGACCTTTTCAGCTTTCTCAGCAGGACAGAATATATTAGGGAAAAAAAGTTTTTCCTGTATATATGCCATTTCGTTATTTAAAGAGGTAATTCTGAAATAAGTACATTGGTTGTCACGAATTTTACGAATACTGGAGCAGAGTGAGAGCATCCTGTGAAGGTGTCCTCTCCATTTTGGTAAGTGGATGTGAATGGAATGTGCTGGAAAAGCTCAACTGCTCACAGCCTCTTCTGATTTAGAGTTCTGGTTAGTGAAACCCCATTTCCAGTAGGAACTGCAGCAGGATTGTCTTCAAGGGCTGCCTGCCATGGAGCAGGTGTGTATTCATGAAGTACATTCATTGATACACAGTTGATGGCCAAAAAGTACATTTTCATGATTGTTGTATTCTCTCAGAGGAGAGAATCACTGATTTTAATTCAAGGTCTATATGTGTTTGTGAACATGTGCAGATGAGTTCTGACTTTACTCTCTTTATTACAGATGATGAACCGGAACCTGCTGATGGAAAAATCATGTTCAGGAAACCAGCCAAACGTTCATCAGAGAAGTGTTTGGACTTCAATGTAAGTTCAAGTAAGAAGATGAAAGAAGCAAAGAAAACTATGAGAGAAGCAACTACTTCTCAGAGTACAGCTAAACAAGTAAAAAACAGCAGTCTTCTCTCATTTGATGATGAGGAAAATGATGATTAGGGGTTGTATTTTTTTAGGCTTTACTTGCCCGTCTAGAGACCTGAATAATATTGAGGGCTTTCACAGAAATTGAAGCATGGTGTCTGAGTCTTCTCTTACTTTGTTATAGTCCAACCTGAGAAATATTGTATAAAATTAGCAAGAGCTAAGTCTTTGCAGTTAGTTGGAACTGTGTGTCATGTTTTTATTTTAAAAGAGAATTTAACCATGTATGTAAAAGCTATTTGAGGTCACAAATGAGTAGCAAAATACAACTGTATATATTCAGCTTATAAATTTTCAATCAATTTTAAAATGCCCTCCATTACTAAAATGTATTTCCTCTATATTGAATAGCCTTAGTTGACAGTTGTGTGATTTTTACCTGTCGTTGTTATTGACATTCAAAAGAGAGACACTTCATTGCTGTGAAACGGAGACTGAAGTTTTCTGTCTCACAGCTTAACAAAAGTTTGCATAACCTTTGCATTTGTGATTTGCAAGATCAGCTCTTTGCAGAGCCTTGCAGTAAATGAGGCTCCATTTGCTAAAGTCACGTAGTCTTGATCCTGTCTTTGGTGAATGCAGTCTAAGAAACCTCAAATTCATTTGAATTGGTTGTGATACCAAGGTATGAAGATTTTGGTTCTAGTTGATGGCATCAACTAATGCAAAAGAAGCCCAAACCATTGGAAATTGTGCACTTTGGTTTTAACACTGATGGGCTCAGTGATTTGGTGGTGTTTCAGGGGTTTTTTTAAAGTATATTTGTTCCAGTTGACTACTTATGTGTTCATAATTATTTGGGAACTCAGACAGCTTGTTTAAAAAAATGTATTTAATCTTTAAGCTGTGGAAAAGCATTAATTTAGCTTTCTTCAAGTAGCTGGGAAGATGTAAACAGGGAAGATGTAAACAGTGAAGAAACACCATAGCTGTGTGCATCTTGGTTTGACAGTTTCTGGGGCAGACACTCCAAAATGAGTTACTGCCCCTTTTAGATTTAACTGCTTCCCTTTCACAAATAAGCAGAGATGAAAGCAAGAGCAGAAAAAAAATAACAGTTTACTAAAAGTGAAACAGCAACAGGCAGGATAACAGTAATCATCACTAGGTACAAAGGTGCTGAATCCCGTGGACTTCTTGGGAACAAAGAAAACAAGATGGCAGAGAAACCCCTCCCCAAAAATGTCAGGGGACAAAGACAAGCTGGTGGAGAAGCCCCTTCTTCTGACCATGTGGTGGAGAGAGAACAAAGGGGAAAAAAACACCACAGCATCTGAAACTCTGTGATTACAGAAGTCCCTCTTCCCCCAAACAACAACCAATGAGGAACAAGGACAAAACAAAAAGAAACCTGGACTCCAGAACCAGTCAAATGCTGCTGATCCATTCGCTCCAGATCACCGGACAGGGTCTCTCTCTCCCGGCAGCAGCAGCAGCTCCATCAGCAGTGGCAGCTGGAACTGGTCAGTCACTGGAACTCCTGGAGGGACTTGGCCCCCTCAGCAGAAGGTGGGAGGCAGATGCCTGGGGCAGCCTGGGCTCTGCGCCCTCCTGCTGCAGCTGAGCACTGCTGGGGGGCTGGAGTGACTGTATGGAGCAGGGGCTGTTCTGTTTTTCCCATTGTGGTGCCATGGCTGGCCATCCCAGGTGACAGCAAAAGAAAGGAACAAAAAAGAGGTCTGAAGAGAAAGTCCTCCCTGGCCCAGAGACCAAAACAAAGGGGAGCTTCTGCCTTGCACTGCCTCAGCTTCTCAGTAGCTAGCAGGAACGAAAGAGAGGCCTTTGTGAGTGCTGTGCTAATTTTAAACAGATCCTGACATCTCCTGCCTCCATGAACCTGGGGCAAAACCCTCCGGTTCTGGTTCTGACTCCCCAGGTCTTAAAGGAGGAGTAACAATCTTGGGCAGATGAGCATAGAAAGAAAGTGACCATTTCAGCATCTTTTCTGTAACAAGATGTGCTGAAATTCAAATTGACGCTGAGAGATGATGGGATTTGGGAGAACAAGGTGGTGGAAATGTGACTTGTGACTTTGAAATTATATGGATATATGGTGTGTTCTGTAACCATATGAAACCAGTTCTGCTGCGTGCCAGGACATTTGAAATTATTAGGCCTGTAAAGCTTCATCGAGGAGCGAATTTCAAGTTGCTGTGTGAAACAGCTGGTTTTAGTTTGTTCATCTGGTAGTAAATGATAAATTATGTTTTCTTTTAAGTGGTCCAAATATATTTTAATAAAAATTTCAGTACATGGAATGAGATTTTTTTCGCCTCCTGGTATTGGAGCCTCCTTTACCTGCTGTCTGTCTCTGTAGACACCAGCTTCCTGCAGCATAACATTAGATGCAAGTCTGCACACTGTTTCACACTGAGTATGTTACCCTGATTTTGAAAATTAATAGATCTGTTGTCCTTTCAGAAAATTGAAACCAGACCTATAAATGGATATTAAAGTCTTGTTGCACTGGTCTCACGTTAGAACTGTGAGAGAGGTGCTGTGTGGCAACCTAATTATTCTCATGAGGGCGTACTACATTTGTAAATATGTAATATATATTCTTTATATATAAAAGAAGAAGAAATTTAAAGAAGTACAGAACCAAAGGTTTCCAGTGATTAGTATTTCCATTTATTTTGTATACTTAGAACTTGTTTGAATCCATTAAAAATATATACAAATACATACATACACACCCATGAGTAATCTTGTAGCATTCCAGCATACAAAAGGAGTATTTGGGCATATGTCAACAATGGAGTAAATGCTCTGACTTGCTGAGACTCATCTGAAAGAATGAATTAACCATTGGCTGGTTACTTAAACTTTTCTGGTTCTGTTTGTTAGCACAGAAATATATTTGCTTACATTTTTCTTGCAGACCCTGGAAGCTCATGACTTGAGCTGTGAGGCAGTTCAGGAGACGTGGCTGTTGAGGTAAATGCTTGCCAAGGATCAGAGGGCATTTGGTTTTACCTTAAAATTAGAGAAGCCCTCACAAATGTGCAGTTGATCTGGCCTGTTCAAAATAAGATTGAGATCTTGTTGATTCTGGATAGTAATTGCATTTAAACAAAAGTTAACCATCTCTAGTGAAAGACTTGAGACCCTCCCCAGTAAAGGGAGGGTTACCTTAAAGTTTTGAATGCAGTACTTTTGCTTAATCATGCTTCTTGCTCTACAACCTCATGACTTCAAATTTTATTTGCATTCCAGAGATGTCTGGAATGCAAATAAATTGAGTTTACTTGGAAATAATAAATTAAAAGTTATATTGTTGTTTAGGCAACACAGCAGGGTAAAGAAAGGTGGATAAAGAAACCCAGTTTCTTTCCTTTATTCTGACTGATTTGTAGCTCTGACCAGGAGGAGACCTTTGTATTCATTGTATTTCACTCCCAGTTCACCTAACAATAACTGATTGAATAGATTTATTATGAGGTGTGAGTGATGCACAAAAGCATTTTAATCAGGTAGTCATGTGAAAATTCAGTGTTTTTACCATGACACATCAGGAAAATCACACACACTATCAACTCCGCATGAAACCTGCGATTAAAGAGAACAATTCCGTGTTCATTGAGGAAAGAAATGTGAAACTCTTAAGCAATCCTAATGGGCCATGGGAAAATAATAATCACAACTTTCTTATAAAGGGGAAGCCAAAGTTCAGTACATGGAACATGAGTCTAGGACAGAAAAGGACAATTTTCCTGGCTTTTCCTTTTCTCTTGCTTGCCCCCATTCCCAGTCTTTTTCCCCTCCTGTAGTAGAGAACGTGTATGCGTTTATTTTCTCATGGAGTTTGCCCAGTTAAATGTAGCAGTGCTGGAGGAGCAAGGTGAGAGTAGCTGAGGCTAGTTACCCAAAACAGGAATCTTGGTCAGATGTGGCCTGTTACCTCATATGGGAATCTTACACAGTTTTTATTAATAAAATAGTGGAAATTTCCCAGTTCATTAAGACTAAAACATTTATTGATGGTGTTAGCTGAGCAGTGAGGTGCAACAAATCTGATGAACTGCAGTAGCATTGCAGCAACAGAAGCCTATATTGGAGGCTTTTTACACTGCAAAGTTGCTTGGATGTCAGTAGGAGAGGTGAAATGCTCTGTCACCTTAATTTCTTTGAAGAACCAGGATCTTTCTCTAAATTATAGGAATCAAGGTGAATCATCAAGAATGCTGCATTCTTGATAGACAGAATGAGCAAGAAAATGCACATGTGGGCAGGAGGCCCAGGAGTTCATACTTTTGGTTGTATTTCTGAAATAAAAGCAAATTTGTTGTACTGCAAAAGTTCATTTCATTAGCCTGAAGAGGAAGGCATGAGTCAGATATAACTTATTCTGATAGTTTTTTTGTTCAGCTTTTTGTAGAAATACCATTCGGAGGATCAAAGGCTGTGTTTTGCCAACACTGAGCACAAGAAGCCTGTATTTAGTGGTTTTAATTACACATTTTTTAAGTTTCATTGCAGGACTTAATGTCCTTTTTTACAGTTCTTCAGTATATAATCCTGTTAGGAAGCTGCAGATTTAAAATGAAGCAGGAAGCAGCAATGTCATCGTTTCAGCTGATTGTTTCCCTTACGCTGTAGTGTATTAAGTAAGTAATGCTTCACTTGGCTGTGCAGAGCCAACTGTGTTCTCAAGGACATCAGGCTTGCCTGCAGATGAGTCATTACCTTTTGTGCAGCACAAGAGGTATGATGTGCAGCCTCAGCAAGTGTTTGTCCATTGAAGCTGGTTAATAACCTATAGGCCTCTCCTGTGGCAAGATGCCATAAATCAATCCTTTGTGCATTCAGCAAACAGAAAGGCTGGTGTATCAGCTGCCTCTTCAGTATCATCCCTTTATTCCCATTCCTAGAGCAAGGTACTAATCTGCAAAGACATTTTTCATGTTGTAGACCTTCCCTTCTAGCCTACTTCCTTGAGAGCATTTCACAGGCAGCAGTCACAAAGATAGCCATTAAATCTAGGGGAGACACACCATAGGATATATGTGACTGCAACCTCTTGTAGTCTTCCTCAAGAAACTAAGAACTTATAAAATCTCAGAGCCAGCCTCTGGGAAGTAACTTCCTCCTGGGGAAAATGAATGGGACCAGTCAGGAAAATTACACAAAATTGAACTTCACTGTTATTTACCTCACTGTTACTGTATTTTTTGTTGAAGGTAAAGCAACAGCTGGTAAAGCAGTTCCTTCCCTCTTATCAGAAGTGGCTTTGGTGCCATTCCAATCCATATGGCAAAGGATTCCTTTTCCTTGACTCTGGTGGCAGTCCTCAGTGCCATGCCTGATTAGTTAAGGCCGTGGGCAAGAGGGAGCTACCTTGTAAGAGGCAGAAGTTATTAGAGGAAGGTGTTTTCAAGCCTCTGTAGGATAACGGTGATCACTGCACACTTTTAGTTTTGATATCATGAAAGAGTTGTTCCCTTAGGGACAGCACAGTAACAACGAACTTTAAAAGGGCAGATTATAAAACTATGAGGAAAATGGTTAACAGCAGGCTGAAGGGCAAAGAGAAGTACTTAAAAACCATAGAGATCTGCCTGGAGGCTATTTAAGAACATTGTATTAGAGGCACAGATGGTTTGTATACCTCTGAGCAAAAAACAGCCTATGAGGAAGGATGAAGCTCACAGGGTTATGTGGGAGAAAAGCAGGAGTATAGAAAGGTTGAAATGCATCCCTTACAGATAACGACTGTCTGAATGAAAGACAAGGGAATGTTACTGGGAGAGTGGAGAGAGCTGTAAAGTCAGTACTTAGGAAAAGACTATAGCAGCTGCTGACTCTGGATCCCCAGGATGAAACACTGAAAAGAGTCCCAAACCACTCTGCCTCCGAAGACGGGGCTACTCCAGATGAGACTAAACCAGAAAAAGCAGCATACTGTTAATCTGAGTCAGCCAGCACAAGCCAAAATCTTAATAAAGCAGTCTGCATTTTTTATATGTTACCAGGACAAATTTAAGAGTAAAGGAGTCCATTCAATCATAGTTACTCTATGCTAGAACTTTATTTTGACCTTGTGTTTTATACAGTTCCAAAAATGCTTTCAATCTTTGCTGAAGAAGGTAAGAGATTAAAAAAAAAATTGAACAGTCCTAAAAACTCTGATTTTAGTAGAAGAAAGAACCCTACATAAAACCCTAGTAAAAGAAAAAACCCTACCTGTTCTGACACAGCTTTGGGCTGAGAGAGAGAGACTATCTGATAAGGATGAAGTGAGGTTTGCCCAGCATTTTTACACCGATGTGTAATTGCACAGATGCGGAATTTTATTGTCGTATACCAGAACAAGAACACACTGACTATCACTGACTATAAATTAGACAGGGAACATCTCAAGTATCACAAACCTGATGATGCGTGCAAAAGGAGTCCCTGTGAAATCAATGAAAGCCATTTTCTGGTTTAAAACCAAGGAAAGGCAGGGGAAGGTTAGAACAACCTTTTTTTTTTTTTTTTTTTTTTTTTTTTTTTTTTTTTTTTTTTTTTTGCAATAAAACCTTGATGCACACAGTCTCACTGGAACTAGAGCCCTGGCATCTAGGCTGTTTTATTCTGCCCTGTTAAATTGAAACAAACAATTCAGCTGCCTAAGTCCCTACTTTTCTCGTCTAACATGCCAACTATCTTGAGAGAAAAGATTAAGCATCATTCTGATGAGTGCTGCAGCAGCAGCAGCTTTATAATTTAAGGGCTACATAAAATTTATGGAGCACTGAGAAGAACTTAAATCAATTTTATGATTTTCATAAATTATTTCAGGCAAATGAACTTTGTGCAAAAAACCAGTGATGTTTGAGCTGTTTATCCAATGGACAACAACATTGAAAATAGGGATTTTCGAAGACACCTGTGGGAATTATGTGTCTAAGTTTGATGGCAGTTAGAAGAATTGTTCCTTTGAGCTACTTAGTATTCCAATGTAAATTTTTAATCATTCCGATTTGCTTAAAATACTTGGTAAAATCAAAATTAGAGCAGGGTCAAATTTAGAGCAATTTTGAAATTTGAAGACTTCATACACTTTTAAACAGTGGATGGGACAGCGTGTAATTCTACTTTAAGGGACAAACCAGTCTGACATTTGTAGAGTTAAGCCTTTTCTTACAACAGTGGATTTTTGGGTTCTTGTTTAGGCCCCATTTACTGAGGAACCTTGTTCTGTCTGCTTCGCATGCTATCTGCAAATTACTCCCGCTGCTTAAGACAAGGATCTGCCTGTAGAGCAGAAAGAGAAACTGTAGCTGGTTCCTTATTGCACATTTTAAGATTATATCATAGAACAAATATAATTCCATACATTACAGATATTAATAGAGACTGAACTTCCCTTCTGGAAAAGTATCTAAAGAGCTGATGTGATACAATTCCCATTTCATCCTAATTTTGGGTGTTACTGGTGATTGAAAGTGCTTTCCTCTCCCTGGGCATTATGGTCATCACGATACAGGTAGGTTGGAGACCTTTCATCTAATTGGGACCCCTCTGAGCTATAATTTTCATGTATAATTTTCTGTATTTTAAGCTGCTCCAGCTCCTCTAAAATGACATCATTGTGCTTCAGATTATTTCACAGTAAATATACTAAACATGTTAATAATAGGAAGAACCACTGCTGAATTCCTCTATACTGGATGGGAAACTTGGGATAAACTATTTACTGATTGCTTTCAGTGAAATGACACTGATAGATACTGAGCTCCTTGCTAAACCTGAACAAGGTAGTCTGAGGTCAGTAGGTTTAAATTAAAAGAAGTTACGTGTGGAGCACTCCAGGATCTTGCCACTGAATTTCTATTGACAACAATATACTTAGATAACAGGAGCTTCTTACTCAGTGGTCATTATTCTGCAGGAAGAGATTTGTGACTGCTGTGAATTAAACACTGAGCACAGTCCGTGGTGTGAGAAAAGCTAATGCAATTTCAGCTCTATAAATTAACGTGTCATGGAGAAGAAATGGGAAATAATCTTACCCAGTTATTCTCTGCTTCAGATCTTAGCTGAAGCAGATATGTCTGCTTCATATATGGAGTGATATGTCTACTTTTGTGCACTATACTTCAGAAAAGAAAGAGTCCAATTGGAAATTCCAACAGAAAGTAGTGGTATTGATCAGGAGTCTTGAAAATGTGAACTGTAAGACTGAAAGAAGTGGGTAGTACATCTAGAGGAAGGAGATGCAAGGAAAGGAATAGGAATGTGATACCAGTGTTTGGACATATAAAACTTGCTGCAAAGACAGAAGTTGCAAATTGTTCTCTGTGTCCACTGGGAATACAAAAAGAACTAATGGATTTAAATTGTAGCCAAGGAGATTTAAGGAAGACATTAGGACAGGCTTTCCATCTCTAACAGTAGTGAAATACTGAAACAGATTGCCTGGGGAGGTTTTGGGATCTTCTTTGCCAGACGTTTTTAAGAACAGGTTAGACAAACTTCTGTCAGGAATGATTTGGGTATAATTGATCCTGCCTTAGGGCAGAGGGCTGGACTAGATGACCTTGCAAGGTCCCTTCCAGCTCTACTTTCGATGGTTCTCTTATTAGAAAGGCTGATGTCATATTCCTAGGACCTCACCATTCCTCTGAAAAGCAAAAACATGCTATAGCGATGGCAAGAGTCAGATTTAAACTGACAGTATCTGGGAAAAGGTACCAGCTCAAGGTTGATATCCCACCTTTAATTACTAACACTTGAATATATGTAATGCAGATGGATTTGTTCAACAGCTAAATACTTGTGGCTTACACTGCTATGGGTTTTTTGTTACCAGACTATGATCTTTTTAATGTCATGAGAACTTGTTTCTTGTATATTAATCTTATATATTGGAACTTCCTTTTTGCCACTTGAGTAAGTAGCAAGCATCTATTTGGCATCTAACATGTTCTAGGTGGGTCACTCTCATTCCACATGCCATGACACATTTGGTCACTTGCTATGTTTCTACTCACTCACTCACTCACTCACTGACTCACTCACTCCAAAGCTCATTCCTCTGCTCCCATTTATCATGAAGCTGATGCTCAGCTTCATTATGTGGCTGTGTTTAAATAAACTAATGCCACTGCTAATCTGCTTGGTATCCTTCTTTCCATCCTCAGACACTGGATATCCCTCCTGCTGCTTTCTGCTCACATGTTCTTTTATTCCTGTTGATAAATTTCATTTTCATCTCTTTTGCTGCTTTCCCTTCAAGATGTGTTTGCATTACAAACTGCAGTTCAGCAGTTTAGCAGTTGGATTGCATCCAAATATTACCAAATGCCACATCTTTTAATATCAGGCATAGCAGCTTGAATTTTCTTCCTTGGAGTGCTGTAAAAGACACACTGACATGTTTTCTGTGCAAATGCCAAAAGTAAAAAAAAATGCTTAACAAAAGATGGAGGGGTGTGAAGCAAGCTGAAAAGTCTGCATTCCGAGGATTTTCTGTTTCCCCTGATTTCTGGATTTAGTTCATGACCCAGCTGCTGATCTATGAAACTCTGTGGAACTATGCCTGTTTCTAGCAGCCAAAAATTTGTTGCTGTCACTTCTGTGACTTGGTAGTACCTTTGTGTTCAGCTCCATAACCATATGTGTTTTTATCCCCAAAGGCCATGCCTGGCCAGTGATGATCACAGTATTGCCAAGCCCTTGGATTCTAAAAAATTCATTGTCAAACCATGAAGTAGTATGTATACATGTGTGTATCTGTATAGATATATATGTATGCATATACTATATATTTGAGTTTGAATTTGGCCTTTCAGCATTCATGACTTTTGAGTTTTTCTCTACAGCTGCATGGAGAATAAAAACTGAAGTAACAATTAAAACCAGAATAAAGCTGGGCTTTTTGCACACTCACATAATGCTTTCAGAAGCTGAGATGTGAAAAAAATCCAGCTTACACCATGAAATCTGGTAGTGCTATAACTGGATATTTGGCCATTAAATTGTTTTACTGCATCCTACAGAGAGAAAGATGCTATCAGTTGTTTTTCATAATGGTGAAATGCTTGTCAGGATGCTTTAAGACACCCTTTACTCTATGTATCTTTGCTATTTCCTTGTTAAAGACATTCATATGCACTGTAGCTGTGGGTACTGCATGTGGTTTGCCCTAGAGGACTTCTCTTGATTGCCCTGGATTTTGGATCAGAATCCAGAGTAACTTTTGCTGTGTCGTCTTTGTCTCTTTTGCTCAAGACTTGTCCTTCCTGTGTTTTGGAGGTAGATGGAAAAACAGCAGAGATACTCTGGTGCATCCAGGTCACATGGCTATGTTCCTTGTCCATGTTGTGCATTCTGTGTGTGTATTGCCCAGCTTCTGCTGTGGTTGTATATTGGGGCGGTGGGGGGGGGGGGGGGGGGGGCAGGGGGGGATGCCCCCAGAGTTTCAACCTGAGGTGCACTGTTGTGGCAAAGGCTTTTGTCTGAGGGCAGATTTCTCCCATGTCACTTGCTTCTACTTTTTGCTTTGCATTGCTCAACACACTCCTTTTCCCTGTGGGTACTGTCTGTGGCAAGGGATCCCTTGACCCTGGAATGCAGTTTCATTCATTTTGCCCACTAGATAATACTGAAATTGAAAGGAAGGTAAATCTTATTATTTAGACACAGCAACTGTGATCATTTCCTGCTCCTATCAGATGTTTCCTGTGCAACAGTGCTTCTTGATGTCTTATTTTCCATATTGGCACTTTTTGGTGGCAATGTATTTGAATTGCGAGTGCTCCAATGTATTTTTTCATGTACCTCTTGGGCTGTTTGCTCTTTAGTTCTTCTTACCTCCTACAGCCCCAGCACAGAGGCTAACACATCATCCAGAAAATCTGTCTTGCAAGGAGTGAAAGGGCCTGTTCACTGCACTTCCTGAGCAGAACCAGTGTGAGTGAGCATTTGCAATGTGAGACTGCTTCCCAAACTCACCTGTCTAAGGTGTTTACACCCTGTTGTACCTCTGCAAACCTCCTGGATTTCCCTCTTTGCCCTCGCTTTTGGTTGGCACAGACAGAGGCCAATCATGCCTGTGAATTGCATGCTTACCAATTTCCCCAGCTTCTCTGCATCTCTAGGGAGTTCAGAGTCCACGATGGCTGCAACACCAGCAGAATTTGGGGTTTGAGTGAGTCAGAGACTTTTATCTGTGGATAAGGCACCTTTCAGTGCTTAAGAGCCTGTGTAAGTTCTAATAAATAAATGCTTTTGTCTCAGGTGTTGACTTCAGTGCAGTCATTCAGTACTGAATGCACAAATACATTCCCATGAATCTTGTTGAACTGTGAGGTTTAGCAAGCCATTTTCTTAGTCTTGCATCACAAGCTTGCATGGCACCTACCCTAGAGGAGCCCTAATCTGAGCCACAGACTCTGGGGTGCTACTTTAGTACAAAAATATAATAGTAATTTGTAAATGAATCAGGGAGATTTTAAAATCAATTTTCTTCAGCAAACAGCAATTATTGAAACGGTTGCAGTTATCGCTGAGGACTGAATGTATAAAGTGCTTCAAGATAGAGAATTGGATTCTCTAGACATATAATTCTTTTATCAATAATTCTTATGAGCAGTCTTCTTTCTACCCTCTCCCTTTTGCCAAAACTCTCCCTGCTATTATCTACTGAGCTCATTTGCCTCCCGGATAGCTGTGGATTTGTTGGTATACAAATTAATTTTGTTACTGACTAGAATGAACATTTGGAGGATAAGAATGCCATTGCTATTCATACCTAAAGGTAATCAATACCGGTACAGAGGAATAAATATTTTCTAACCAAGTAAGCGCCCTCTCCAGCCTTATTTTGTTTTTCTAAACCCCACAGGACTGTATCCTGGCTTCTGTACAAGTGAACAAAGCAGTGAGGGCCAATAGCATTTACATCTTGTTACCAAAGGAGGATCAGGAGAGACAGAAACTTCTCTCCTGGTCTTGGCTCTTCCTATACTCCAGTTCATCAGTCATTCACTCATAACAACCTTTGTCTACTCTTTGACTGCAATGGCAATAATTATTTGTCCGTCATCAATTCATTACCTCCAACACAGAAGAAAGAAATCTCTTCTTGAAGAGCATTGATGTCTCCTTGGCAGAAACTACTCTGCAACTACAGTGTTTAAGAGAGAGCATGTGATGGGACATTACAGTGATGTGGTGTTATTTGCTTCAGCCTGGGATCTGTTCTGCAGAATGAGTATTATTAGCATGTAAAGAGCAAAGGAAAGGGGAAAGAATAGCAAGAAGTGGTGGAGTTTGCCCTGTTCCCAGCCTATCCCACTGACCAGGTCCAGCCACTTGTGACCAATTGTTGGTGCCCTTTGGGTGTTTCAGATGTTTCAGGTTTTCCTTGCCCAGAGACACCCAGGAAATTTTCATTCAATTGTAGCCAGATTCTGCTTTCATTTAAGCCTGAAATGAGTCGGGGGCGAACAGAGCGTCGGAGACGGATTTTGCAAACCCTTCCCGAGGGCTCGCCAAGGCCAAGCCTCCATGTGAGGCAGGAGGCCGCGCAGCCGCCCCGGGCGAGCCCGGCTTGCCGCACAGCCGGGCCGGGCCGGGCCGGGCCGGGCCGGGCCGCTCCGCTCCCTCCCGGCGCTGCCTCCGGCCGGCAGCAGGTGGCGACCGCGCCTCAGGCTCGGCAGCGGGGCCGGGCCGGTCCCGCGGGGCTGTGGCGGCTCCGGGAGCGCTCGGCGGCGCTGCCCGCCCGCGGTACCGCGCCCGCCCCGCTGCCCGGGCCTGTCAGCACACGGCGCGGGGCTGGGGTTGGCAGGGTTATTCTATTTGGGTTTCTCTATTTTCCCGTTTCTTTTTTTCTCCTTCCCTCCTCTCTCTCCTACACATCTAGGGTAACACCCGCTGTTGGGGTTTGTATTTGATTTGGGATGAGTGAGGGGCTGTGAGGGGCAAGTTAGAGCGATGCTCTCCTCTGGTGAGAAAGCTGTGTTCTTGGGTTCACAAAATCACGGCAGCACAGAACATTCTGCGTTGGAAGGATCATCGAGTCCAGCTCCTGGCTCTGCACAGAATCACGCCACATGCCCAAGAGCACTGCCCAAACATTTCTTGAACTCTGTCTGGTTTGGTGCCATGACTGCTTCCCTGGGAGTCTGTTCCAGCCCCCAACCACCCTCTGAGTGAGGAACCTTTTTCTAATATCCAATCTAAACCTCTCCTGACATCTTCAGGCCATTTGCTCAGGTCTTGTCCCAGGTTGCCAGCAGTGGCTGCTTGTTGAGGGCTGCACTGTGGAGGCACCTGCTGCTCTCCCAGTTCCTACTGTTCTACCTTTGTTGGCTCTTGCCGAGCACTGTGCCACCATGGGTTGATGCCGTTAGGAGCTGGAGCCCCGGGTGTCAGGGCCTCAAGTCTGGTGAGCACCAGGGTGAGGATGGGGACAGGGGTGAGCCACACCAGGGCTTGCACACTGCTCTGGCCACTGCCCACCACGACCCAGGATTAGTGACCTAACTGATGGATAAGGCAAAGTCAGGCCCCTCACGTTGGTTAGGGATGGGTGAGAGATTCACTGCAAAGAGCATGGGGAACTGTGGAGCACCCAGTAAAAAGACCAAAAATGGAGCTCAGCAAGACGGCCTTAAAATTCAATGAAGAAAAGCCATAGTGGAAAACAGACTCTTTTCCGATGCAGGGTACTGGTTATGGGCTGTATCTTGCAATTATTATACACACAGTTGGAAACTTAGTTAAGTGAAAAGTCTCCATTGGCTTCAGTGGGAGCGTCTGTTAACAGCCTCATGGGTGTGAGGGAGCCCTAACACAATTCCATGTGCTACTGTTGAAACTTGAGCATCATCCATATCTGAATCTTGCAAGTTCTTTTTGATTTGGCTGGCTCTGTTTGCAGTGCCTTGACCTGCTATCTGTACACATTATTTATCACTTATCCCACTGCACAGATGTGCCCAGAATTTTATTAAGCAGAACAAACTGTAGTTGAATATTTAGGCTGAAGTGCAATTGGTAATGCAAAAGCAGTAGCCCTAGCAAGATGTGATTTCTAATGTGCTATAAAGTGCAGAAGAGCTCAGGTCAATTAATCAATATTTGTGGAATTGCATAGTAAAATTTCCAACCACTGGATGTTTGATACCTGGATATTTAATCATTAGACCATGTATACTTACTGAGCCTGTATTCATAGGCACTGTCTTAAAAAAGCAGTATGTGCTGGAGACATAAAGTCCTGCTGGAGACATAAAATCATTCTGGAGGTGATAAGATTTTCTGATATCTCTGAATCTGACCTTTTATGGGAATAGGATCCATGCACACATCAGGTGATGAAACTTGCACATGAGATGGAACAGCTCATTTAAATGAATCTGCCATTTGGTGGCCGCCTGACCACTCACAGCTTCTCTTGAGTGCCTGTCCAGTCCTTTTGAAATGAGAACAGTAAGATAGCTGTCCTTAGCAAGATATGATGAAACCTGCCAATGAGAATTTTCACATGCTGTTTTCTCTTTGTTTTGTAACTGCAGTTTAAAATAGAAGTCAGCAGCCACTGAGAGTTTGAGCCAAACATTTAAGAGTGTGGACATAGGTGGAAAGCGAGTCCTAAGTCCACAAGGTCCACCTTTCCTCCTTACAATATCAATCCCATAACCTTGAATGCTTTTTGGAGATATCTGTAGACTTCACTGAATGAAAGCAAGGGATGAAAAAGCCATTTTGTTTCTCTAGCAAATAAATATATCTGTATTATTAAACATGGATGTCTGAAGTTAAGCATCAAAAATTTTTTTTGATATCTCTGTATCTGTACTCTGTACTCTCATTAGCTTTTTAGGTGCTAGCTTTTTAGCTTTCTGTGGCAAAGGCCAGTTCTTTCTCCATGACAACCTCCAGTTGCTTCAGCAGAGCACTTTCTTTAAGCACCATGTCTCTAGAGCTTTTTGAGGCTTTGAGCACAGCTTCCCCACCCCGACAGTTGGCTGCTACAGTCCTGCTGATGGGGTTTCACCCAGAGAACAGTGAGACACATACCAAAGAGCAGGGACAGAGAAGGAAGAAATATGATGTCTCTAGACACCTTTATTCTCTTACACCTTTATTTCCCTACCACTGGAAAGCATAATTCCTGCATAGGTTGTCTGTCTTCATCTTTGGGTGAGGGAGACAGTAGTAAGCCAGACACTAAGACAGCAGAGCCATCACTGCTCCTCACAGCTCACAAAGAATTGGACCTGTGGGAACAGCTGTGCTTTGCCACTGAACCACTACAGACCAGGGATGATGCCACAGCCATCAAGGTGAAATCTCACTTAAAGCTGGAATTTTACCACTCTGCTTTCTCCGCCAAGGTGACTGCTTCTCCTTGGGCGACTGCTTACCTCGCATGTTCCTCTGATTGGCTCTCTTTATACTCCCAGTGACAACTCCTTGTGCATAATATAAGTGGATATTATTATTGCAAATAAATGGGCATAAATATCTATTAAGAATTACAGAAAGTAATGCTACTGATAATTAAATTGGCAACCCCATCTGCTGTGCAGCTGACCAGGCTTAGCTTCGCTTTACTTCAGCAGCTGTGTCCACACTGTCTTGAGGTGAAACTTAAGTTCCTCTTCGCCTGTCTGGCAGGCAGTGATCCTGTAAATTGCAGCTCTTTGAAGGCAGGCCTCTTTACATGGCTAAGCACGTCCAACATGCTCCAGGGCCACCCTGTACACACAGGGAGCTGGGCCCCAAACTATCTGTGGGGGCAGGAGAGCTCCCAGTAACTAAAGTCACTCCAGAAGTTGCTCTTTCAGAGAGGCTCCAGATGAAACAAGAGAGGCTGTTTACTTCATGTGAAATAGAGGTTTAAAAGCTCAGGCATCCTTTCTAATCTAGAGCAAGGGGGGCTCTGTTAGTTGTATCGTGGGTATAATGCTCTATTTCAGGAAGTCTGAGTGTGGGGCAGTTGTCCCCCCTCCCAGTGGGGGACCACAAACAGGTGGCAGAGTTTTATGACCATCCAGGCCTTCTCAGGTTGCTGAATGGGTGGGGGAATCCCTTCTAGATCCTGCCCAGCTGAGAAGGGGATTCCAGGGGGTTCCTACTGCGGAAAAGGCTGACAACCCCGCTCTGCTCTAACTGCAGCATCCGAAGGGGGCAATACTAGAGATGCAAACAATGGAGGCTATTTACTACTTCCCCATCTGCTTTCTCCAAGAAGCCATTTCTGCTCGTGCACCCAGTTTTAGCAGCTCAGGAGTATGGAAATATCAAGAGCTCTTGGTGCTTAAACCAAAAATGAAACAAAGAAAGAACGAGAGAAGGTTGATTTAGTTTCTTGTATAACAATCTCCATCCTTCAAACTCTGGGATAAATATTGGCAGAATGAGACCCTTCAGTGAAACACCCGCTTTGAATTTCAAGCCCAAATTTCTCCCACCATATGCAAAGACTTTGTCATCACACAGATCCTTGTCATCACATCTGTTTGATCAAAGCGTTCCTGGACAGAAAGTGGGGGTTGTGACTGCCAAGCAGAAAAAAAAAATAAAATAGTAGCTGTGTGCCTTATCCAAGCCTGTCATTGCTCTTATGGCTGCACTCACAAAAGCTGCCGCCTTTGCCTGCAGAACCACTGTTTAACACCTTTGTTTACTAGAGCTCCAGATAACTAAAGCTCCAGTTCTCTGCAGGAGGTGATACAAGCAAGAGGCTCTCCTAGCTTGTTCAGAGTCCCAGGGTTTCTGAAGAATGTACAGGAAGGCCTGTCTAGGAATTAATATTCCCACTATCCCTTGCCTATTTTTCAAAACTTAATTTTATTTAATGGTGTTTTAAAATCTGGGTAGTCTTTCCCACATCCCTTCTCCTCCACACTGTGGTAGTTAATTTCTGGACTATAAGCATTTGCACCAACCAAACATACCAGCAGGTTTAAAAAAAAATGAAACAGGTACTTTACATGTAATTAATTTAGTGATTTGCTCAGTTGCTGATTCACGTACATAACCTCAATTACCATTAATGAGAGTTATGTAGGCATGTCAAGGGCAGAATAGACCCCTAATAATCTAACATGGAATGTTATTACATTACTGCTGTAATTATATCCTGCACACACATCATTTCTACTTTGCTTCATGAACTGCTCTTCAAATGTGGTGGCTACTCATCTATTATGCTGCATATGTTAATGCTAAGGTTGCACTAAACATTATCTTTTCCTCTTCATTGTTCTGCTGCCTGTCCACGAAAGATACATGGAGCTAAATAAATAACCTGCCAGTTGGTGTTTTTGCAAGGCTACAAGTTTTGGATTTTTTGAAGGTGATACTGGAAGCCAGAAACTATCATAAAACAACAAACCTCAGCAGAACAGCATGTCATCTCTCCTTCAGTGTTTTATTTTTATTTATTTTTAATTGGAATCTGAGCAAGCATTACTGAGACACCTTTAGCCTCATGGTCAAAGAAAGTCACATGTACATGAATCATACCTCTCAAGGAGGTGTTGAAACAATTCTGCTCTTCCAGAGGATTTTTTGGCTTTGTTAAATATTTTTTCTTTTGGGAGGGAGAAGGAAGAGGGGTAGTCCTATCCTGGCGCACCAATTGGATGTTGCTGGAAACTAGAGAAATTGAGGAAACTGAATGTTATCTAATTGGTGTAAATAGCAATTTTCAGGCGATAAAGCTTAACACAGCTGACTCAGTCTGCTCTGTCTCTTATTTTGTCCAGTGAAGTTGTTGTGTATGGACAACTGCTTTTGGGTTTTGGCTGTGGGACATACTCCGTCTCTGTGTTTCTGCCACTGCTCTCTGAACAGTCACAGGTATTTCAGTATCTTTGTCTTGAGACTTCCTCCTGCACTTCTGCAGAAGATAAGGCCTAATACATTTCTGAGTATGTGGGCTACTGTTCAAACCTGCGCATTTGTAGTAGTTTAGTATATCCCTGCAACTAATCATTGGCTCCCTGCGGCCCTCTGCAGTGACAGTCGTGCCCAGTGCCTTGGATATTATACTGCTGTGGAATCAGAGGTACACACAGTATGCCTGCACCTTTACAGGATCACACAGCTAAGCCAAGTAGTTCAGATTAGCTTGGCAATTAAGGGATAGTGAGAAGCAGGGAATCCTTAATGCTGACTGACAACATGGCACTAGTCGATGGGAAGGGAAAAGAAGCACTTGCAAAAACTTGAAGACTGTGAAACAGCCAAAGCCCCTGAGTTAATGCTTTCTTTATACAATCACCATCAGGCAGGTGGCATGTTCTGGGCTGAAGGTAAATACTGACACCAACATCCAGCAATCTCTTACTGAAGAACTTGGTTTTACTACTTCTTTTTGTGTAGGGCCTAATGTTAGTTAAAGTGTTTGCTAAAAGAAATCTCTGTTTCCAAGGTAACAGCTACCTAACTTTATTACTAAGACTGCACTAATTCAAACAGGAATCTGAACAAACAGATTCATGTTAATTTCAAGCTCCATTAGAAACACAAGGAAAAAAAATCAATGTTCACCAAATGGAAAAAGAAAAGAAATCAATAAAGAAATTTTATTTTCAGCTTTTTAAGTGGGTTTTTGTAAACAGTAGAGGTTAAAAAAGTGAAACTACTTGAGAGCAATACACAGCATCTTTGTAAGCTGTACTGTAAACAGGAGAACAAAAAGATTCAGTGATAATCTACAAATAATTATTAGAGCTGTAAAAGCTTGACAAATAAAAGCACAGAAGTGGAATGAGCTGTCTGAAGCCACGTGTAGCTAGGTCTCCCAACATGTTGTCCAGTGCCCCTGGGCTGTGACTCAAGAGCGATGGCCAGAAGCCTCAAAGAGCACAGGTGTGGTTGTGTCATGGCCTACATTACTCTGAGCAGTGTGGGTGACAGCAGCTGTGCCCGTGTCACTGCCGGGACTCAAACATTTGCTGGCAACCAACATACAAACACTCCGGGGACCCTGGTCGTGTGCTTTGACTCCTGCCATGTGCCGAAGCCCCTGCTGCCCCCGTTTTCCCTGCTGTGGTGTCCCTTGCTGGCAGAGGGGCAGGTACATTGACACAGCTGCGGGCTGGGCACAGCCGGTGGCACGCTGGCACGGTGACAGCTGGGACTGTCAGGTGGCACATGCCGCCCAGAGGGGTCTTGGAGGTGGGGTTTTACTCATGGCTGAGACACCAACTTAGCACTTGGGAGATCTGCGTCCATCTCCTCCCTGCTCTCAGCCTTTGTGCTGCCCCTCCAGCTGTAAAATGGGGGTCACAGCTCTCTGGTGCCATTTTAAGGCTAAACCCAGTGTCAGGAGCAGCAACTCAGGAGGCAGCAGGGTTTGGAGGGCACCAAGTGAGCCATTTTGAAATCAGGCCTTTGCATGTTAACTCAGCTCTTCATGCTTTACAGGACATTTATCTGATTGCAGAAGCTGCAGTTCCTTTCCTTTCAAATTAAGGCTCTCTTGGCAGGTCCATGAGTTTTAAAACTTCAGAAAAGATTTTTGCAAGGAGTAGCAATGGCTTTTCCCCTTCACCGGGCTGTATCTTTTCCAATTTGCCACTGTAAATACATATCCTCATTTCCAAAATCTGGATGGAGGAAGGAGGGAGCTATAAAGAGATAACTTTCTGAATTCTCCACAATACTGTGTTTCCCAGACAAAATATAATTTTATTATTTAAAAGAATGAAAGTAATTGGCTGTAGCCTTGAAGTGCCCAAAATGCACTTAGTGACAATTCCTGATAGAAGCCAGTGCTTCAAGATCCAAATAATTTCCATATTTTCTGGAGCAGGGTATCTCATTCTTTCCTCTAATACTCTTACTACTGAGGACTCTCTTCAAGTAATGAATTTTTAAATAGGTGTGTGATGGTAGGTTTTACCTACCTGGCTGGAAAGCAGTGAAGGTTATGTCACATGCCTGCCCCTTGTGAATAAAAATGGTCTTACTAGGGCTCTCCAAAATAAGGAGGAAAGGGCACAGAGTAAGCAGCCAGTGCTTATACACCAAGCATCTAGTTTTTAGTCTTTACACTCCTTGTACCTGTAAAGAAAAAAAGTCTGGGAGGATGAAAGGCAAAATCTCAAGGTCATGCACTGATAAGGCCTATCTGGTCAAGAGACAAAGCAAATGGAACAACAACATCAACAATCTACAGCATCATGCAGTAGTTCATTTTAGTAATCCTCCTAAGGAAAACTAATGACTGGAAAGTCTTTCAGAACACCGTAAAAGATGTAACCAAATAAACCCCAAGTGCAGCAGTCCTTTGAAAGGAGAGACTGATGACAACAGAGTTCTCTGGCAACATTTGTGATAATTTTTGTTGGGACAGCTGGTTTCTCTCATTATTAGTCTTTTGTAGAGGCACCCTCTATTAAAATAGCACATTATACACTTTTCCTCCTCTCCTCCTTCCCTAGCCACCTCACTGTGGCTCATAGTATTACACTGTTTGCCCCAAATTCTAAATGGTATTTACTTTAAATCTTCTTTGATTCAGTTACTTCACCTTGGCATCCCATCAGCTGGCAAACACAAGTAATGAAATGAAGGGAACACAGTTGAGTTGATATCTTAAATGCACACAAATCCCACATGCTGTGGCAACAACAAAATGAATAACAAACATGCTTCATGAAAATCCTCTTAAGTTCCTTTTTTTTTTTTTCAATTCCAGCCTTGCATACAGGAGGAGGAACATCTTAAAAAATAATCCCGTAATATTCCTGAACTAACAACATTGGCATGAGGCACAGGATAGTCTTATGCTTCTCTGCATATCTCAGACAATCACAGCTGCTGCTAGTAAATTAATGGCTGCAAGGGGGTTGGAAGAGGAAGAACGAGGAGAAAAAAGGGAATGGGAAGCCTCGTAGGTGGCCTTGTCTCTGCCAAAATAAAATATTTTCATAGGAGCTTTTTCCATTCAACAATTGGCAGGCTTATCCAGAGGCCTTAAACAGAAAAAAAATCTTACTGTTTTGAGAGTGACTGCTAATGGGATGCAGCACTATCTGCTAATGTACATGAATCAATACCCGTTTAATAATAGAATTGTTTTCTCTTTTAAAGTGCCTTCTTTCTTTTTCTTTAAATTCTTGCCTACCAGGTCTGCCTGCTTCCCTTTGCCCTGGAAATTAAACCTTGGTACTTTATGCAAGATTTATGGTGGAGACATTGGTTGGTATTTCACTGTCAGTCAGGGTGTGACTCTGCTGTGACATTTTCAGCTATATTTTTATGGTAGCTGCAGTTAAACCAACATGAAGCATAAAAACAAACACTTTTTTTCCTGACAGAGTTCATTTGTATCAGTGAACCAGACTAAAAGGTGCACTACCCAAAGCACTTTCAGCTGGTTTTACTTACATCTGCCCCAGAGGGATTTGTTGGCCTGGACATAGCTGTGCTCCCAGCAGCTCAAATGGAGAGTGGAGGTGTGGTGTGTCTGTGCATGTGTGCAGGGAGGGTAGCTGAGGTGCAGGGTAAATAGGGATAGAAAAAAATAGGTCTAATTATTCTGGTGTTCGGGTGAAAACTCCCAAAGTGCTGAAGTTATGAGAAAAATTAGCAGGGCATCCTGACATGTCCAGGACCCACTGACTTCTGCTGTCTGTTGGGTTCGGTGGAGTTGTCTGAAGAGGTTGCTGACTTCTGCCTGCTCACCTCACCTCAGCCAGAGCTTACTGCTCTCCAAGGCAGGCTATGATGGAACAACTGACCTGGTTGTTCCTTCAGCTGCCTCAAGTAATAACCAACTATATTTGATTCACAGAAATTGTTCTCAACAAATGCTTTATTCGTAACAGTCCTGTGAAAGACCTGATTTTCAATGTCAAAGCTTCCCGCCTGCTCTGAACGTCTTCAATTAGATTAGAAGGGTGGACAGAGCACACAGGAGGAGTACTATTAAGGTAGAAAGTGATTTGATGGCCACAGCCAGTACTTTTTTCAGCAAGGACAGTTATCCTTGGGGCTGAAGTCCTTAGTGACAATGATCAATGGCCAACGGTTCTTTTCTTCCTCCTGCCTTAATAAAGCACAACCCACAATATCAGTGGTGAAGGGACATAGGAGGAAAGGAAAAGAAACCAAAAGGAGATGTCAGGCAGCACCTTTGGTGGTGGGAGGGTCAGAGGGACAACAGTGGGAATGGAGGCATGCAGAGCCCCAGGATGCAGGAGACTAGGAAGATCCTGAGCCAGGAGGGAAGAGGAACCTGTGATCAGTGGGCTCACATTGTTATGAACCCATAATCTCAGCATATAGAGTAGAATGAGACTCCCTCATTTCCTCACTCAAACCTATGTTTCCCCCTTCAGTTTGGAACCATTCAGCTGCAATGCCTTTTTTGCTGGAAACTTTTCCCAGTTTCATTGGAATATCCTTTGTCTCCCTTTTCCCTTTCTGGCACGTAGTCTTTGCGCTGTTAAATATTGATGCATTCTCATTCCACAAAGTTGTCTGCCACTTGAGTTTCTTTGGCCTTGTGTGTTGTTTTCTCTTCAGTGCTTGCTTTCAACCTCTCTGGACCCAGAGAGAAAGAGGAGTGGGGGCAGACTGAGGTGAATTGATCATCTACAGTAAGTCAGTGTAATTCCACTAAGTGAACTGAATTACTGTAGCTGAGAACTGGCTTTGTCACGTCTCCCTCTTCTGTGTATTTTGTATTGCCTGTTGTGAAAAAAAGCCCCACAAAACAACAGAAAACGCCCACTCCACCAAAACCCTGGATCTTTCTGGTTTTGCTCTCCTAAGAGGTGCAGCTGTATGCTAATAGTCTACTTCTCTAGTGGGAAATAGAAAGGGCTATAGCATGCTTTGATAAACCAGGAAGCAGACTCTGACACTAGTGTGCGGGGAGAGAAACATATGGAGCTTTTTTCCCCACTTTCTTTCCCTCACATCAATTTCACAGTCTTTTAGTTCTGTTGACCTCCATAGAGTCCCTTCTAATTTACAGTGCCATAAACAAAGTTGGAACAATGCCCCCTAAAATGTGCAGAATTGTTTTCAGCTTGCACTGAGGAGCATGGCCTATTCCAGGGATTTGCAAAGGCATCTCTCCGCTCAATGAGTTTCTTGCATTATAGACCTTCTCCCATGCTTCTGCTGCTATTACTGGCATATTTTATTTGGATGGGTAAGAAAGATACAAACAGCAGTGCAATCACAGTCTGCTGCTTCGGAAGAATCGGAGAGACTCAGTTTCTGTCATGTTTTCTTTTAAACCCCTGGAAGTTGCATGGTCAAGGCTGGAGCAACAGTCAAGCCCTTGACTATGAAAATACCCTGAGGATGTGTTTGGGTTTACAGTTCTGCTGATTGATTTCATGCCAGAAGTGGACTGGAAGCCCTTCATTTTGCCCTGTGCCTTCCCGTGCCTTGGTGCATGTCCTGGGTGTGCCATTAATCAGACTATATGGGCTGTTCCATCTTATTGCTTAATTAAGACTTGACAGTAATTTACATGAGATTAATACCTATTTATATGGAGCTGGAGTTTCATCTGTATGGGAGATGATTTATTGAACTGCATTATATGAAGTAAATCAATAAAATATTACTGGGAATGTGAATGAGGTTCTCTCCCTTACACTTCAGTCCTTTTACCAAGTTTAGAGAAAAAAACTCACTCAAGGGAGACGTTCACGTGTGCAGTCAGCTTTCTATCTTCCAGCTAGACGTGATGTCTATTAATATCTCTGATCATCTTGCTCTCATGACCTGAATCATAAAGTCGAGACCTGAGGGAGTGCTGACAAGCATGAGAGGTGCTTTTAACCAGTTACAGCGTAGTGACCCTGTTATGACGTGACTCAGAGCCCAGTCTTTCCAGGGGTGATTACAAAACCAACACCCTCAAACTGGTCTGAAGTTGCTATTAAATGAGGGCTTTGTATGACCATATGAACTCATTATTCATGAGAAACAGCAGAGAAGTCATCACTGGGTGATGTCCAGAACATTTAGCCTAATTGCAGGGTTTTGTTACACTAACACTACCTGTTTACCAAATGCAAATAGCTTCCACGTAATATTATGTCTTGATTGTGTTCTAGTGCTGATGATGATTTTTTCCTGACCACATTTCCTGCCTGTGGCAACTTCCCTTGAATGGGGCTGAGCAGGGCATTTCTCTCATAAGAAACACCCTTCCAGGAAAGCCCCAGATGCTCTTGAAAACTAGGGGTAGTCTTTCTGCCTTGTCTTCCATGTCTTTTCTTTCTCTCCCAAGCTTGACCTCTGTGATGGATCTGACACATGCTCTCTCTCCACAAAGACGTATAGTTTCCCCTTAGTGGGTGGCTGGTTACTTTCCACTGCCAGTTTTCCTGCTCTTCCACCCAGCCCTATCCCAAATAAGAAAGTGCAGAGGCTTTGTCCTTTTGTCCCTTTCTGTAAAAAAACTTCTACTTCTGATACCATTTGATTTACAACCTGTCATAGAATAGGGTTTCCGAGAAACTGAAAGCTTATTTTCTTTGTAAAAATTGTTTCTATCTTTGTAATAATCTATTCTAACACATGACCAGAGTCAGGCCCAGAGATGTGAAATGGTCTTTCACTGAGTCAAATGGTTGTAAAAAGTGCAAGGAGAGGGGAAAATGCTAATGTGGAGTGAGGGATGGACTTCAGTTCACAGGTGTTTGCTGAGATGGCAAAGTTCATCTCTAGCCTGGAGCTTCTGTTGGTTTGAAAAGAACAACTCATCTCCTAAAGTTTTGTCAGAAAAAGAGGGCTTTTCTCTTACTTTGTAGATAATTCAGAAAAGTCTTTTGAGTAGATAATAAAACAAGGACAACCTTCACTTCTAACCAGCTTCTCACTGTCCCTCTTTGTTGCTTGTTTTAGCTTTGCTGCCATTATCACTGAAAAGTCTCCTCAAATGCTTGAACCATTGGAAAGGGTTCACAGAGCTAAGAAATGAGATACTGTCTTGACAGCAGTCACTGCTTAAAGCAGGGGTTAATGTGCTTTTCTGGCCTCAGGTGAACCCAGTTTCAGGGCACTCCTGTGTTCCAGCTGTCCTTTTCCTTTCCTGCTAAACATCATCTCTGCTTTGTATCTGCCACCATAACTGCAGGTTGGAGGTGCTCCCTAACCTAGTTCTGTCACAGTAATCTGGGTCAGCCTCAACACTTCCAGTACTATGTTTATTTTTGTAACTCTCATCACTTCAGCAGTTGGGTTAGAGAGCCCTTTCATGTGCAGTTATGCTGACAAAATTGAGGGAGAAGTGAGCTCTGGAGGGGACTGAGCAGAGCAGGACAGGGGTGCCAGTGGCCATGACAGCAGGCTGACCATTCCCTAAAGCACACAATAAAAAAACCCAGGGAGGAGGGACAGTCCACATCAGCTTTTTAGCATCTTGAGGCTTTTGTCCTCTCCTGATAATAAGAGTAGATGGAAAGTATACAGATTTAGAAGTTTATTCCTAAATTCATGATGTGCTTGCATATTAACAAAGGCTAAGTTGTTAGCTAAACTCCTGTCACCTTGCCATGGCTGTTTCTCTAGCTGAAGTGACTGATTTGAGACTCAGCACTGCAATGGGTGTTGTAGGGTGCAGGTACCAAGCTACAGAAGGTTTTCTGAAGAGAGGGTCACTACAGGTTCTCAGGTGTGCCTTCAAGTTGCTGAAAATGTGCACGGGCATCAAAATAGTGCAAAAGCTGATGAGCTCAACCTCCATGGAAACAGCACAGCAGCAGATGGATTTGCTGAGGAATGTAACTGGTGGCAAATGCTAGGATTTTTTATTTAATATCAAAAAGGAGAAAGCTGCAGAATTTGGATCTGAACTTCCCTGAAGTTTAGTAGAGGAGCAGGGAGGAACTGTTTGTGTCAAAAGTTTTGGTCTATCTTCTTTTTTGATATTTAACTGTTGTCAAAAGGCATCAGTGAAGAAAAGAAAATAAATCATCTGGACACTTTGCTTTATTATTAGCTATGCTTGATATTTTCCTATCTTCTCTTCTTCTAACCCTTCTCGCCTCTATTTCCATCCTTCATTTCACTGAGATTATTCTACCTGCTAGAGCCATTTCTCTATTAAAAAACCCAACTACAATATCTTTAGACATTTGGCCCTGGAAAAGAAGCATACTGTAAATAATATACAGGAGTAAGAGCCTCATGAGGATCTGAGTCCAAGCAGATGTCACTAACTTGGAACTGAGTAAAACAGCCCTACCACATCTGAAAAAAACCCAACAAAACAAAACAAAAAACCCCAAAAAAACAAACAGCCCTGAGGTCCCAGCCTCTGTCACCTCTTCAATAATACCTGATCACTGGAGTAGGCTTGGCAATTCAAGGAAAGCTGTCCTTTGCCTCTTGTGAGACTGGCACACAGGCGTACACTGCCAGCTCAGTGTCGAATTGTTATGACACCGGAGTCGCTAAACATTTTACGCACAGTTGGAAGCGGCTTTTACATGACTTCCATCTCCTCAGGCTTTTCAACCTCTTTTTTCAGCTTCTCCCTTTAGCCAACAGAATGAAAATGTCAAGAGTATTCTCAGACCCACTCTCCTGGGCACATTCACCTGAATGAAAACGAGTTTGTGGCTGTTGAGTGCGATATACATTTATTGAGCTATCTCCAGAGATACCTGTGGTCACTTTTTCAATTCAGCCCTAACTAACTCCATGGCATGGTGGAAATGCAGCAGCCAGTGTAAATAAATAGATGTTTTGTGCCTGCGGTTTAGATCACTTAAACTGTCTTTTAGAGTTGAGGTAGAGAGTTAAGAAATGACTGTGGCAGAAAAATCTTAGCAGCTACTCACACCGCAGTACACAGCCAACCCTTGAGCAAGGGTATCCACAGAGGACAGTGGCTGAGTGCTTGGAAGTGTTTAGATTTACACCTAGGTTCATAGCAGTGTAATTTTCCTGTGGAGACAAGCTTTTAAATGTTAAATTGAATTGAATCTCAGATTTATATGGGTATTTGACATGCACACATGCACATATTTATACCCTCATATACCTATGTGCTTAATTTAACTTTTCACCTTTGATCACCTCAGTGCTTAGCCCTGGTTGCTTGAGAAGACTTTCCTTCAAGAACAACTTTTTAGTTGTGAATTCCCCTGGGATTACATAGCTGGGAATCCCAACTCAATTTAGAACAAATTTATCTACTTGTAAATGTGAACATATAGCTGAGATTTCATACCTCAGTTTCCTTTAAGCTTCTGCACATTGGCCAAGAGCAAAAATTTCTTTTTCAAATACAGAATCCTGCTTCCACTCAAAAATCAACCATCCAATCAACCAACTAGTTTGTGTGCTGGTTTTGCTGTATGTACAATATTAAATCCCCTGAAAAGTGACATTTGTAAGAAACAATTATCAATATATGTCATTATGAGTGCTTGAAAAGAAGGCTTTCTGCAACTGGGTGGCTGAGGATTTCCAGAGGAACACAGCAAGGGTTTCTAATTGTAGCAGGTTGGAAAAAACAAGATTTTAAAGTCAGAATGACTGACAGATCTGCTGTTTTAGGGAGTTGCTTAGACGTTTTAAAATGCACCATTTATATTTATTTTCTCTTCCAGGTCTCTGGTAAGACGAATTATCAGTATAGATCAAGACATTAAAAAAGAAAACTTTAATAAAGTGTCAGATTTAGGGTTTGTACCTGTAAATTCCTTGGCATAAACAAGAGGCAGTGGTATGGCACAGTAAAAATCCAAGCGTCAGTCATGCCACATGACTAATATAACTCACTTGTGGCCTCATTAATCATGAGTGGAGCAGGCATCCCAAATTCATGTCAATAACAGTTTTACACCACCCTGACAAATAAGAAATCCTCTATAGATATCCTCAGGTAGATTGAGAAACCCTGGTCTTTTCTGGTGTAAACCACCTGAGCTCTGCAAAGGGCTGACAAGCAATGATCATTTTTCTTCGCTGAGCATCTGACCTACATTTGCTATTCATTATAACTGTATTATTTTTTGGGAGTTCTTCTTCTGGCTCTGAACAAAGTGTTTGTCTTGTAATCTAACCAGACCGGGGATGTCTCCAAATACTCTTTGGGAATTTTATAAAAAATGCAGCCTCTGCCTTAGCTATAGAAAATAAATTGAAGGTTTGTTTCCCCTCAGGTGAAACTGATACCGTCTTAGGACACTTTTGATCCCTAGATAAGGGGATCACACCAGCAATCCTAAGAAACATTTACCACTTGAGTTGTTAGATTGTGAAAGGTATTTCCTAAAAAAGGAAATATTTGGATAAGTACAGCTAGATTTCTTTAAAAGCTCTTTGCTTCCTCTTCTTCCAAGTTGTGCATGTGGAAGATTTTTCTTGCCTCTCCCTGTCTCTACACCTCTACAGCCACATTCATTTGGGATAAGGGAGATGTGTTGCTGGCAGGACTGACTTGGTTGAAAAGCCATCACTACTTTTTGGTAGGAGTAGTGTCCAGGTGGATTAGGTCCTTGATCTGTGTGACCTCACTGCCACACGCAGTAGCAGAAGGGAGGCAATACAGATGCTGGGCTAAGGGCAGGGCCCTCCTTCTCTTTTGGGGGCGCTCTGCATGTGAGTCAGCTTAGTCTAAGAGCCAAAAAACTATGAGAGGGGAAGAAAATCCACTTCCTGCATCCCCTCTAAGTATATCTCTATATATTTGCTTCAAAATTCAAACTTTCATCAAAAAAGTAGAGTGGTGCTGATCAGGAGCCCTCCTGACTGCTGTCCAAAAGCTCCATGTGGCCCTTAATGGCTGGACAGTCTGCCTTTCCACCTCATCTGTGCCCAGCCTACTCCCTGGCCCCAGAGGGTGAGCTGCAGTTCAGGTCTGCCAGCCTGGAGCCTGTAGGATGCCTGTGGGGCTGTGCCAGCCTCCTGGGCTGCATCCACCATTCCTGCCTCAGCAGCAGCAGTAGTGGAGCATCTGGAGGAAACGTGAGGTTCAGATTTCATGGAGTGTTCTCAGCCCAAAGAAAACAGCACAGCTGACTGTTCCTTTCAACATGAGCTGCCATGCAGGGTGACAAAAGTGCAGCTGGTGGGCCACATGCAGCTTCTGAGTGCATCTGCTGCTGCTGCTGCTCGTGATGCTTGGTGAAAACCCCCAGTGGGGTTGAAGTGTGGCAGCCACATGTGTCCTCACCTCCTTGCCTCCTCTCCATGTGGCATCATGGCGCAGGAGGAAGAGCCAAAAGTAGCACAGAACGTATCTCCAAGGACCCTGAATCTGCTCCCCACTGGAAAAACAGAACTTCCTATAGGCGGAAAGCTGGTGCTGCAATATTCTTCCCAAATCCCAGCATGTTTAATGTGCTCTCAAGATAATTGAGTATCCAGTTGATGATATGTAAATGGCTGTCATCGAGAAGGTCAGATATTTTCAGCTGAAGTTGATAGGCTGGTAATATGGATGAATAGAGACTGAAAAAGAAAGACCGGGACCAAAATAGTTTTCTAGATGTTTAGTGAGAAGGTAAAAGTCATTCTCTCTCCCTAGGGCAGAGCAGCTCATGGGTGTGATTACCAGCAGTGAGTGCATGGCAGTGTGTGAGCCTGGTCTGGGCAGCCTGGCATGCTGCAATGGGGGAGAGCACCAGGCTGCCAACAGGCCTGCAGGTTACATCCCAGGATGCACAAGTAGCCAGCGAGGTGTCTCGTGGAGCAGTCACCCCTGTGCTTACATGACATGAAGGCGATGCCACTTGGTGCGTACATGTCTGCAGCTGAAAATAGGACCCAGGAGAAATAAAAATAACAGGGAAAAAAGGAAAACTGAAAATGTAAGGAGGATTCTGGTTACTCTATCCCAGGGATGAATTCAAAGCCATAGTGAAATATTCATTATTTGTTGGCAGTAATATTTATATCATGCATTAACAGAGAAGAGCGGAAAAAAGGTGCTCTTGGACACTCAAAAACAGACTAGCATGGTGTTGTCTATGTGTTCTGCATCCCCTCAATGCTGTTGGTCCACAGAAGCTGCAGTGCTTCCCATAGAGCTGTCGTGAGTCCTTTGGTGCCAGGCCAGGTCATATCGTGTTTTTCATACTGCTTATGTAACTTGCAGGTCTAAGGCTTCATTTATGATAAACTGACCATGTGAAAGGCAGCATGTCCCTGGTGATGGTTGTTCTTTTGGCTCCAATGGTGATGATTGCTTTGCTACCAGAGAAATTTATGGGCAGCTGCTCACAGTCTCTTGCACACCCTGAGCTGACTCAGGGCAGACTCACTTCACAGACCCACAAGCTACAGTAGGTGCTTCTTGCCCTGGATTTCATTCATGCTCTGAGAAAAGGCCATGCCCAGACTCTTGATAATAGACTTGCATTGCAATCCCAAAGTAAAACTCTATCTTGGTGGTTCATGTGGTCCTCCCCCATACCTTGTTTGTGGGGAGAAATGAAATATTTGGGGTCATACCATGAATTAACATGGAGGCAGGTTCCTGGTGTTGGACCCAAAGTGGAGGGGCACTCAGGGGTTGAACTAGCTAAACGACTGCCCCTCTGCTGAGCATCCTCGATTAAGGTCAGTGTGTGGTTACAAGCACTCCCAAGATTGAGCGCTGGCATGGTGGTAATTAAATCTCACTGGGCTGGTCAAAAGGGAATTCTACTTCCCAGCCATTATTGCCTGGGGGAGGGGAATGGAAGAAACAAACCCCCAAACCTGGAGGCAGGGAATTAGAGTAAGCACTGATGAGTTGGCAGATGCTGCCGGATCAATGGCCGTATCACGGCAGGGAAAACAGCGACAGCCCTCTCAGAGCCATCAGTCACTGTTGTTTTGGGTAAATGCCAGCAAACAGAGCAAGAGGAGAGAGAGGAAAGATGGGCGGGGGTGGGGGGGAGGCACCAGCCTGCTGGGCCACTTTTAATTACTTTGGGTCACATCAGACAGAGAACTGCCCACCATGACAGATCAGTCCTGCTCAGAGGGCTTGCAGGCAATCCAGGGTAGCGACCAGGATTTATGTTTGCAGAGCTCCTTTTATCCAGAAAAAAAAAAACCCTGCACAACTCAAAGCACCACCACAGCCAAGTGACAGGCAGAAGCATATTGTGCACATCCACACATCCCCATGCCATGCAGGGCTTCCCTGGGCTGGAGCAGCAAGGGGCGTCTGTCTGACAGCGCGTGCAGCAGCACTACACAACTTTCTGGGCAACGGGGAGGGCAGGGGAGCCTTGGTGGTACCATAGCTTCCCTGGATGGGAGCCAGAACATTAGCACATCTGAGGTAGGGCTCGTGTCTCCACATGGCTCAAGTTGTTGCCAGAGCCTCCAGAAGGGGATCTTGCCATTTTCTCACTCTTTTTCTCCTTCAAAGCCTTCAGTGGGGCTTGTGGCAGCACAAGTGCTCTGCAAAGTCTTATTTATGAGTGTTTTTTTGCACCAGCAGCAAGGTGTTGTCATAGGAATAGTCGCTGACTTTCTGTACTTGATTGCCATCACAAATTCCTCAGAAGCTTTTTAAAAAAGAGAAGAAGGAAATATCACCATCCAATAAATATTTTTATGACAGAATCCATCACTGCCACATATGAAGCTCATATACGATCCTTGTTTTCTTCACACACAACAATTTCGTGTTGACTTCACTGGGATCTGCATTTGCATTCAGGTTGCATGGTCAGGTTGTTAATTATGCAAACTCACCTGGTTCTCCTGAGCTCAGCACAAATTCAAATGGACATGCCCTCATGAAAGTAAGTCCTGCATTGCCCTGCCACAGATTTTAAAATACCGGTTTCCCCAGTGGAAACAGTATTTGGTCTTTCTAGAACACTGATGATGTGTGGCTCCTCCTACTTTCTTCTCAGTCCTTGTTTAAGTGATGTTTACTTTCAGACCTTCTGTCCCTGCATCTGTGCTTCTCCATCAACTTGATAGCTTGTGGTGCTGGGCTTTTGACTATGTTAATGACCTGATCCAAGTTTAAATAATAAAAAAAAGGCAGGTTGGTTTTGCAGTGCAAACAATTTTACCCATAGATAATGCAAAATGGAAAAAAATGGAAAAAAGCAAAAGAGAGGTAAAAATGACAGACTGAAATTTGTTGCCACAGTGTTAAATTGCAGTAGGAGCCGAAATTACACTGCTTGTCAGCCACACCAGTTGCAGATAGGAGAATTAGGCATTGTTTCTGTTTCAAATCAAGTGGGTGTATAGTCCAGGGGTGCCAGTTTAGCTCATATAAAGGAGAAACCTTCATTATAAATCTGAGAGGCCAATTTAATGAGCTGTTTTATTCTGACGTAGTTCAACTGATTGTGGTGGCTTTGGCACAGGGCTGCTGTACTGTGTGGGGGATGAGATCTGCTGTGTGCTGTTGCCCCCAGCAGAACCCATGTGCCCCTGGTGCCAATGTCACGTGTGGGTGTTATGAGCACACCTGGCTGGTGGGTTCTCACTTGCCCCATTTGGCTTGGTATTTTTCTCTGCTCTTTGCACTCTCCACATTTTCTTCAGCTGGTGAGGTCTGGCTCACAGCTTTGGCTGAGGGGTCTCAGGAGTGGGCAGCTTTTGTTTCCTGAAACACAGCAGCTCTAAATTACTGCCAGCCTGAATATGGTTTTGTTTTTTTTTTTTGGTGGGTTTTCCCTCCTATGATGTTCATAGTAGTGTCTTCTTGTGCTACTCTGTCATTTAGAGGAACAGTCTTTCTGTTGTAAACACACTGCTTCCTTCTTTCTCCAAACACCTTTTAACTCCAACGAAGTTAAAGCCTGGAATTCATATTCTTAAGTCTGTCAGGCTGCTGCAAACAGAGCAATAGGAAAGGAAATTTTAGTGCCATCCTAGACTTTCTGTGTGACTTCAGAATGGTTATTGTAATGGCAGAGTTGATCAAATACAGTAGAAATGTTGCTTTTAAATATTTATTGTTATTCCAACTGATGACTACTCAACAACAACTCATACTTTATTTACTTATTTGTTTATTATTTGAACATCTACCCAAAGAGACTTTTCTTGCACAAATACTAGGGGAATGGATGTTCTTTGTACCAGTGTCCTTGTTCAGCTTCAAGGAAAATTATTTGAGAAAAGACAAGAAATACATGTTTCTCATTGCTTTCCAACTGCTCTTCTTCATCAGTTACTGCTATTACTCCTATTGCCACAGTTTCACAGGTCTTGGATTAGGTACAATTACTGTGTGACCTGGGTGAGTGCTGTTCTGGCTTGCTGAGTTGGGTGATCTAACTCTGTAGGTCAACAGCAGGATCTACAAGGCATTATCCAACCCGATGGGAATGAGGATCTGCTGTGAAGGTCTCCCAGGTGAGAACTTTCCTACTTTTACAGGTTCCAGCATCAGACCAAAAGAGTAAAGAGACTCGATATCATTTGGTGTCAGGAATACTTGGTACAGGAAGAAGAGTGTGTACAAGCAGGCACAGATTCAAAGGTTCAAATCAAGTTGATCAGTCTCAACGGGAAAAACAAATCAGCAATTAATGTAAGCAGTGCTGGGGGTAGAAGAGGCTTGGAGGAGGAGGGGAGTTGACATATTGAGACAGAAGGTTAGTAGATGGAAGTACACCCAGAAGGTGATAGGAGACTTTCCAGTGGGATAGAAATATTTTTCGCTTGGGGGCTGAAGATTCAGGTAGCTACTGAAACTGCAGGGTGTTCACTGGTTGTTGTCCCACTTTCTGGTGGTAAATTTATGCCACAAGCCTCCCCCCTCCCGCCCCCAAATATTTGTCTTCCTTCTTTCTCACAGTCTCTGCCACATTCAGATGGAGAGGGAGAATGGACTTCTTCATGTTTTTCTCCTCTGTCACCTGTCCTTTTTACTACAAATATCTGTCCAGGTCAAAGCATCCTAAGATGCACATCTCTCTTCCTGCTGGATATGGGACAGGCATTTTGGTCTTTGTATTCTGCGCTGCCAGTAGTAATAATTTTTCCAGGAGTGCTAAATTCTTGCCAGAACTGTTTAAAACAAATAAACAAGCAATTTCTTTTTGCCAAGCTCTTACTGTATTACACAGACCCAGTGGCAACTTTTTAATGACAAATATTTCCTGAGGTTTCTGTTCATGCTTGGACACAGCAATTGCTTACAGAAGCCACATTATGCACACATTGGACCAAGCGTAACAGCACCTGCTGCTGCTCCTGCTGCTACTAAAGACAGAGCAACGAATCTCTTTAATTGTTGGAAAAAATTAAGGCTTTGATTTTTCTTATTGCAAAAACATAGATATTTTTCCCCCCTGTAGGCTGGAAAGAAAATGCTTTTTGCCTTCCTCTTCTGCTGCATGAGTGAGGGGCTTAAACCTTTGGGTGGGTGGTCTCCGCTGGCAGCACCCAAAGGAAGAGCAGGATTGTATGGACACCCACCACTCCATTATCTATGTGATGATTGGCATCCATGGGTTTTATCCCACAATGTCAGCACTACATGCAAGACAGAGGGGCCAGTTTGCTCCCTGGAACCGTGGTAGAGGCGAATTCCTTTGGGTCCCATGGACAGCAAAGGGGACAGGCTGAGGGCAGGGTTAGGCTCTCTCTGGGAGCAAGGTGAATGCAAATGGCAGCAGGATTGCAGGCCTGTTGCATGTTCTGGGTGTGCTTGTCTGCAGGCATGCTGCATGTTCTGGGTGTGCTGGGGAGCCATAGGACCACCAGCACATTGGCTGTCACTGACAGAGAGGTGGGCTCCTCATGCAGACAGCACATCTGCGTCTTTGCCTGGGAGGAAGAGGTGGGGAATCCAAAGTGGGAAATAATCATGGGGAAGCTGTTTTCTTGATAAGGATTTTGTAGGTTGTCCTTAGGAAGACCTTCCTGGCCACATGCTGCAAAGTCACACTCTGAGGGGCACTGGGAGTTAGAGGAGCTCTTGAAGGACTAGGGAGGGTCTGTTACCAGTCGCTCCCCACACAAAGCTGGACCAGACTGGGCTGTAGTGGTATTCTCTCAAACACTACCAACATTTCATTAGTCTCCTTATCTCAACTTCCCTCCCAGTCCATTTTTCTAGCTTCCAGACCCTTATCTACTTGTCAATGTTAAAGCAAGAGGAGTAGAAAAGAGCATGGAAAAGAGCAAAAAAGATCCTTTCCCTCCTTTCAGCTTCCCACTGCCCTCCCCCCCGACCTCCTTCCCACAAAGGAGCTGCAAGTATTCCTCTGCACCACAAAAAGGACCTGCCAATGGGTCTAGGACAGAAAGAGTTAAACTCAGACGAGCACTAGCTCCAACACAGTTAATCCATATAAAGCTCATGGATTTCTCTGCAGTGATCTTTGTGGTTGTCATTTGCATTTTTTTCCTTTTGTGAAATCTTTTCTTCTTTCCTTTTACACTCGTATGCATGCAGAAATTAGCATATTGTACCGAGAGTGGGAGATGTAAGAAGCCGACCCCCTGCTGTTCAGCGGATTGTGCAATCTGCAGGCGGCATCAATTTTTCAGCAGTTTTCTCATTTCTCATTACAGTCAGGGCACCGCGCAGCTCCCGATTCAACACAATCCCTAGTGGTCCTACAGACAAGCATATGGGCTGTCGAATAGCCACGCTGCTACTTTCATAGCATTAATATCCTTGTTTATGCTTCCACCGTAATTAATCCTCGTATTAATATAGTTTGGGCTTAGCTTTACTAATTATGTATGGGCTAGCAGGATAATTATGTCAGCAGACTCCAGTGCTGATACTTGACAGCGGTTTGCTAACCTTAGGAGCTGCACATAAACACTTTGGCCGATCCTGCCTTGGAAACAAGGAAGGCAAAGAGATGAGGAGGAGGCTGTATATGGTGACTCGATGTCTGATACCTATAAATACTGTTTTTAAAATAAGGAAATTTCACAAACACAATAAAGTTGTCCTCAGGTATCAAACTCTGTGGTTGTCATAGTGATGTGTGCATTATTAAGAGGGTGTTGTTCACTCTGGCATCTAAGCTTATAATGAGGACAGCTCATTATCGGCCCAAGGAGGGTTCCTTTCCCCACTGACCATATTGCAGCTTGACAGGGCTTGGGGCTGAGGGGAACTTTTTTCCCTGTGTTTTTTTTTCCCTGCCCTCCATCCCACTCCATCCCAAATAACCTCAGCAAGCACTTGGAACAGCATACTGCTGTGCAGGGTTAATGAATGGCTATTGCTAGGAAAGCCATTCCCCAGTTTTCCTCTGGTTTCGAGCATGCCTGTGACTTTAATGGGTAGAAAAACCGTGCTTTGGCCACTTTAGACTCTTTAGCTGTCCCTGGCCTGCATGTTCATTAACATTGCAGATTGAGGTGTTTAAAACAAGCCATTAGTTTGCTTTTATTTCTGCACCTGTTTCAGCTGCCTGACTGTTCCCAGCAAATATCCTTTGCGGGGTCAATGATGCCCCTTTGCACCAGGCACATGGCTTAATGGAACTTCCTTTGCTTATCATTAGCCACTTTGCATTTTTATAGAGCACTATTAACTGGGATGCAGGCTTGCTTTTAATTCCCTTCTGAGGTTTGTACACAGCGGTCACACCCCTCCCCCGCTCCTCAAACAATCCAATTATCACAGTTTGTCACACAGACGTGGATGACCCACACACCACCTGCTCCGCTGGCGAGCCCCATCCTCCGGGATGGCAGCCCAGCACGGCAGTTCGAGTTTTGCCTCAGAGGGACCCTTTAAATGGCTTTAAATATAGTATATCTGCTTTTGTTGGCAAAACTAAAACCAGAACCCAAAATCAGCTGTGAAATTACATCATTTGAAGGTATGAAAGGGATGTGAAAATGACTTTAAAGAATTTCATTTTTCCCTTTCTCCCTCTCTTTTCTTCCTCCCTCTTTTTTTTCTTTTATGGAATAGATTTATGTCTAAACAGGCAACCTGTGTATTGTTCAGCCCCATTAGGCAATCCTGGCGATGTAAGGATCTGATCATCTGGAAAGTCTGAAAAATGAAACTTAGTGAGAATGCTGCTGTTGGCCTCCTATACAAGTATGTATGTAAGTGTGAGGTCAGAATTAAGGATATGATTAAATGTCATCAACTTTAATTGGATTTATTATGTACGGATGCATTTTTCTGAAATATCTCCCAAATTTTAACCCAAAGACATAGGTGAAAATATTCCCCACGTCTTCAGTTCATTTTGGAGCAGACCCATTAAATTCCCCAGGTCAGACTTTCCTTTGCTCAGCCCTCCCTGTGTGATTTCAGTGCCTTTCTAGCAGCATCTGGCTTTTGGCCTGTGACAGCCCAAGGACATCTGTGTCTTGCACGGAAGTGGCTGTACCATCATAGAGCACAGTACCTTGGGTCCTACTCCTATTCTTTTAAATTAAAGGGTCACTTGCTACAACACAGAACCAGTCCTAACACCAGAAACTTAATCCCATCATATGCAGAGATTGTAATGGGTGAGGCCAGAGCTGTGTGCTCTCTTTGGCCCTGAACTCTGAAATTTTCTTTGCCCAGCAGCAGGGTTTCAGGAAGGGTAGAACCTGGTCTGTGTGGCCAGGGTGTGACTGTGAGGTGAGCCACTGTGTGAGCAGAGGTGCTGAATCCATGGCCTGGGTGACCCTCCTATAGCTAGCCAAGGGTGAGCTGTGAGTTGCCCAAAGAAGAGGCAATCCCTCTAAATTCCCCACAAAGCATTTGTGAGAGATATTTCTAACAGAGACGTTTGCATATTTACAGTTGCACCAGGGGTTTTCAATAGCTTCCTTCCAGTTTGATTTTAGTTTTTATTTTGGCCATTATATTTCAACTGAAAGTAATGAGGTCCCTCCAGTAAGAGTTTCATGCTGCATATTCTCTTTGTCACACAAAAATCAAAGGGAATTTCACACCTGGATAAAATAGGAGTCCCTCAATAGCTAGAAGGTCCTGGATTACTCCATCAGTCTACATGAGAAATCCTCCTGCCCTGAAGCAGTCATCTCCAAGGAAAAACTCTCTACTTGTGCTTTTAGACTCTGGAGAGAATTTGGGTACACTGCAGAACTGCATCAAAGTGTTTACCTTTCCACCAAATCCCAGATTTCCAGATCTTGAGAGGTAGATCATCTGAAATTTATGTGTTGTTTAAATGCTGGACATTCCTCTTAGTTCTGTATCATTTGAAGGCTGAGAGTCGGAAGCAGGGAGCAAAATAAGCCAAATGTTTCAAGTATGTGTGACTAGTAAATGGATTGGCATTTTGTCTTGTATTTCAAAAGGCTTTTTCTACTGGGAAATTAGTCTCTACTCATAGCAGTGGGATAATCTGCTTATAGTCCAGTTCATCAATATCTTAAGTACCCACGTGCTTTTCGAGTACAGCAAAGTAACTGATATTTACGTGCTGGTTGTTAACTATCTCAAGTAAATTTCCTAGCAGAATGTGGGTGAGTTTTAGACAGGTGTGAACACTTTATTAGCACAGACTAAAGATGCCTACCAGTAGTTAACATTTTCCAGATACCAGAAGCTTGTTAGACCCTCAGATTACAACTGCAATTCTCTCTATGCTCAGGACCTTGCAGGCTGACACGAGGTGCTGTAGGGGAAGAGAAAGGCCTGGAGGAGCACAGACATCAGCATGAGACTGCAGGTGCTCAGCAAAGGTCCACTGGCAGAATGGAGAGGTAACAAATTGACAGGACAAGTTGCAAGTACCTTTTGTTTGGCTCATTTTTGATCAGCTACTTCAGCCTTCATCCTGTAAACTTGGTCTGTTTGGATTCCCTGAAATGGTGGAACATAGTCCTCAGTTTCACATTCCAGTACCCAGTGACAGCAGAAAAGGCTTATGGAGCTACAGTCAGTGATTGCTGTGGCAGCCCTGGGTGTATATGCTTTTAGCAAAATTCAGCATAGAAGTGGGGATGAGGGATCTACTAGTGCCTAAAATACAACCTGAGTCCCAGAGAGTGCCTAAACTCTTTACAAGCAGAAGCTGTGAGGGCATACAAGGGACAGATCTTTGTACACAAAACATGTTTCTGTTCTTTCTAAACATCTGCTTGACCACTGTCAGAGAGCTACTGGGCTAAACAAACTCTTGTTTTGATGCAATATGGCCTTTCTTAATCTGTTTTAGGGTGTACTGTTGCACAGCCAGGGCTTCTGGCTCTGTGGCATTCTCTCTATTGCGGGTAGCACTGCAGACCCCTGGGCAGAGATCAAGGCCCTTGCTCTCCATCTCGGTGAGTCAAGACAATGGAAAGTCACTTCCATCCCGCATGGTGGCAGAAATACTAATGCAGAGGGCAGCCAAGAATTGCCCTGTTGCTCTGGGGTCTTGAAAAGGCAGTCTTAGCAGACTGGGGCAGGTATTAGTTTGCCATCTCTGCCCTGAGTTACTACAAGGGAGATACATTGGACCAGAAACATAAATGCAGCATAGGATTTTTTATTAGTGCATGAACACTGAAACTGTACTCATGGTGTAGAGTTTGCAGTTTTAGGTTATTTGCTGCATGTATATTCACCAGACATAAATATCGGACTGCAATTACACTTAGTGTTACTGTTGGAAACCAGAGTCATATCTCCTTTATGAGTTCATAAAAGGACCCTTTCAACTTTAACATGCCAAAGTAGCAAGCCATTTATATAGATGTGTTATTTTAAGCATGTGCTTTCATCCAGGGCCAGTCCTTTAGACACACGTCAAGCTGAGCAAGCAGAGGAGTCCTTTGTTCAACCAGACCTAGGTGTATTTTCCATTCACTCTTAGGATTTTAAAAAGTGGACTTATTTTAATATTTCTGAGTCTTGTCTTTGTAAGGAAGCCATACTCTGATAAAGTATTGGTTCATTTAAGCCAGTTGGAGGAGGAAAATTACAGTTTTGGAGCAGCTTCTGTTTTTTGCCATTTGTTTTTATTCTTCCCATCCAGCATGGTGATGGTGGTGGATGAGGATGTGCCCAGGTGAAGTGCCAAAGGACAGCTGGATTATTGAGTTATCGACTTCTGTCCAGAGCTGTGTGGGTGACCCTGGCTTTTCCTTCCCAAGGGTATAGCTGAAGGTAAGCAGGCTGTTCCAAACCTGATTTAGACAATATTGAATCTGCTGTCTTTTGAGAGACACTGAACAGGTGAGCTCACCCACTTGTTTTTATTCACCACTACATGCAATTTTTGTTGCACACAAGGACTTAATCTAGTCTGTGACAGCTCCCAAGTGTTTTCTCTTTCCTTTAACTTTTCTCATGGAAGGTAATTTGCCTTAAAGCATTTGGACTTCCCCAAAGCAGAGAAATCACAAAAAAATGTCCCTACAGCAATTTTTGTTCTTAGGATCTACCCCCTTCCCTGGTGATGTCAGTAAGGGCAGCAAGACCCAGGTACCATTTTATCCTTTGGTCCATGTAACACCGAAGGCTCAGTGATGGCATCCTGCTCCTGCACAAGCCCCAGGTATGCCAGTGGTGAGCTGAGAGATCTGGTCTTCCCTGTAAATAAAAGAGGTCAGGACAGAAGGAGTGGGTCTCTGATGAATTGCATGCTAAAGCAGATCCACATTCTGCTAGTTGCGTGATTATACACTGGGACATGATTTTTTAATGGAGATGGAAAACAGACATTTTGACAGCACTGAATTTTGCTCAGGGCTATCTATGTGCTACTCTCACTGAAGAGTCTTGGCCAAATTTGTTCCTGGATAGAGAAGACACAACTCTGCTGAGGCATGATAGAGCTGAGTTTGATACTGAGATGCAGCTGAAGACAAGTATTCCATGCTGTCTCGTGTCAGGGCAGAGAGAGGAGCCCTGTGAGATGCTAGATATGAAATCCTACTGCTGTCCCATGCCAGTTTGTCTAGCAAGCATGCAGATTTAAAGAAAAATGTTTTGGTTCTCTGATCTTTAATTTCAACTCTTTTAAGCCTCTCTTGTTGAACATACTCCCCATGAGTAAACTGTTGTTGGGGCTTAAGGTATTCTGAGATTTCAGAAAATCTTAAAGAATGTCTAACTTTAATGAGCATGGAATTGGATTGCAATATAGATAAATGGAAAGGAAGGAAGGAAGGAAGGAAGGAAGGAAGGAAGGAAGGAAGGAAGGAAGGAAGGAAGGAAGGAAGGAAGGAAGGAAGGAAGGAAGGAAGGAAGGAAGGAAGGAATTGCCGAAAGGAGTAATCTGTAATTGGATTTCAACTCCTGTAATACAAGAGGAGGAAAACTTTTCAAAGTCCTTGGATGTGCGTCTTGCCAGAAGGGATCATGTCAGAGCAAGGCGACTTTTTTTTCTTTTGGTCATGGGCTTTGCAGGGCTTTTGGAAAGCACTGGTGCTGTAATTATGGCAGCATTATCATTATATAGTTATGGATGGAGTTTCTTTCCCCTTTTAAAATGGTGCTTTTTTTGAGATGCCTACACTGGTACTGAACCATCTCTCTGGAAGACTTCAGGACAAGGCTGAGACTGTGTTGAGGGGGAACTGTAGTCAGATACAGGTAAGCCTGGCAGAAGGGTAAATGTATCAAGCATACTATTCCTTGGCCCATATTAGATGGGAAGTTAGATTAGGTGATTTGGTAATCAAGCCTAAAACAGCCACTGCTGAACTATTAGGACATAACAAATGTTTAAGTTAATGCCAAGGTATCAGTGATGTGCTCCTCAGAGGACTTCAAGAAATACTGGAAAGAGGTTTTAGTCTGGCAAACTAGATTTCACATACTCTGTGCACCTTTGGCAATCCCACTGAAGGCATAGCATTTATGCTTGTCTCCTGGCTGAGCCATATTTAGCTATCTTGGTGGGCTATCAGCTTAACAGTATCCTACAAGGAATAAAATAGGGCCAAGTCCCTTATGGCCTCAGGGACGAGAAAGGGAATGGTTTGGCAGTATGATTGAGCACTTCCCTGTAAAAAGACTACTGTGCTAGAGATGGATCTCACCACCTTCTGTTGGCAGTCCTGGTATTCCATAGATAGTCCCACCTAACTGACCTGATCTAAAAGATCCTGCCAATAAATGGTACTGGGCAACAGCACCCTTAATTTATCCACTGAGCTTGCTGAATGCTGCCTAGTTCACCTTGCCCAGCTGTGGTACCCTGTAGTGCTGTTTGGGAAACCTGTATTTCATATGATAGCCCATAGGAGCTCACATCAAGTCCATTTGAGTTACCTCCTAAGAGGTTCACAAGGCCACTTCTGGGTGGTGACTAATCTGTCAGGTGTGACAGCTGGATCTATCTGACTCTATCTCTTGCACCAAAACTGACTTTACCACCTAATCCCCTCCATCACTGAGCAGCCAACCACTGAAAATTAATTTAAGTCTTTTCTGTCTCTGCAGGGCCCAAAATGAAGGTGCAGAAGGCAAAGTTCTCTCCTGCTGCTATTGTGTGTAGCAGTCTATTTACTCCTTATTTGTGAAAGAATGTTTCTTTGGAGTCTTTTAGGACAAGTCAAATATGACAAAAGGGTGTAAAAAACCAGGATGGAATAAAGTTGCTTGCAATGAGAGGGGAAATAATTCTGAGAAACACAGCAATCTAGACATTAAAGTCTTCTTTCTCCATGAGAGAAACCCCATCCATTAAAGCAGTCATAAAACCCTTTAAATCAGGCTCAGGTACCTTTTAGGAAGATGATTGCCAGTTCAGGATCTGTTCAATGTGGAGAAGTACAAATGTACCAGTTTTAATCATGATAAATAACTTCTCTTTTATCAAATTATCTCTGCTGGAAATAGTTTCTCTCTGTGCAGTAATGATAATTTGCGCACTTATCATTCGGTACCTTCCCAAGACAAGCAGCCAGCCATGGGATGTAATTTAACGACTTATCAGCCACAGTTTCATCCAGCCCTTTCCAGCCAGAAGGGCATTTCACACTATTTAAGTGACTTCACCATATATTGCCATCAATTTAAGATTTTACCGGACCCCAGTCATTAAAATTTTCCACTCAGCACTTCACTTTATAACCTGGGGACGTAGCTGCTGAACGGCACCAGCGGGCCCACGGAATTATCTGCGCTGTGCAGGTGATGGGATAATTACCAAAAGAATGCAAATCACTGCTTGGCTATCAAAGGACACAATCATGATTAGCTCTATGTGTCATGTACAGAGGCTGGAAAGGCATGGGGGGGAAAGAAAAGAGGGGTGTGCTCCTACTCTCCCTTGTGTGTTTTCCAATGGAGGTGTCTCTCCGCGGTTGTGTCTGTTGAGCTCTCTGAAGGTGGGATCTGGCACCGAAGTCATTGGGTTGCACATGATATCCAGTGCAGCAGAGAGGCAAGGAATGTTGGAGAGGTCCCACAGTTCACTTCCCTGCAACCCTTTATGTTAGGTCCAGGTCTGGAAGAGCCCTGGCTTCAAGGTCAGAGTGTGCAAAGGTGAGAAGGCATTATTGAAGTCTTGTTAAAGTCAGGTACCCAGGAACTGTGCTCAGGAGTGGTTACTCATTTTGGTCCTAGTGAGGAACTGGCTGGTGGTGGACACAGGAGAGCACTTCTCCGCGTTCAAGGTGCAGTGCTTTGGGTGAGTTTGGGATCCCCTCTCTGCTGAAAACACCTGCTTGGTGGTGTATCATTTCTGTTTTGGACAATAGGTTCAAATGAAAAGAGGTAAGAGGGACTTACCCCTCTGAAGAAGGCTTTCTCCATCCCAAATTTCTACAACAGTGACCCTAGTCTTCCACTATAGGCAGGATACACAAAACTACCATAGCCTGGGGTCTTCCCCTTCACGTCCTCAACTGCAAACTGTGTTGTTCTTCCCTTTTTTATAAATAGAGATAGGATGAGCAGCTTAGCAACAGACTTTTACATTGCAATGTGATTAGTGAGAGAGTCCTATTTGCTCCCATTGGGATAGGTTTTATGAGACTGGGGGCCATCCCTGGCCTTTATAGCAGCTTTCCCCTGACAGTTCACTTACTGGTCCTGCTATTACTATCTGAAAAAGAAGCACAAGTACAGTGCTTTCTGGCCTCCTGACAGACAAAATCAGGCCCTGTACTCTCCAACTGGCTATTGGAGCTGTAGCAAATTTCCCCAAAGCCTGCTAAAGCATCACTGCAGCATCCTCAAATTCCTAACTGCACCCCTTACTCCTGCTGGGAAGCACACTGCTCATGGCTGCTTCTTTGCTCTTCCTTCCCACTCACATCTCTGTTTGGATGGGGAGACTGGAGAAATAGTGACAGCCTTCATAATTATCAGCACAGTGGATGACCTAACATGAGCCTTTTCTCCTCTTATCACAGCCTCAAAACTCACAAGAATCTGAAGTGTCTGCCCATTTGACAAACATGGCTGAGCCTGACCAGCCAATCCAGAACTTGTTTGGGGAATTGGTCTGCAAATCTCATTTCCTGAGGAAACCATCCTTTATTTAAAACTTTGCTTCATTTGAACAGAATCTTTCCTCTCCTTTGGCTACTTCTTCCTTTTAGAAGGTCCTTTGGACTGGAAGAAAAAGCATATAGTACCATCCATACAGTTTAACTTCTGTTTAAAACCCCCCAAAACTTGAAAAACTCATCTGCTTCTACCCCTCTTGCTGCTCTCACCTGGGGATGTCAACATAAAACATCCAGCACAGGAACCAGAAGTCAAAGACCCAGACTAGCCTTTTACAGTCTGTGTTGTCATAAAAGGAGAGAGAAGGGATAGAAAAAGGCAGAGGGGATAGAACAGGATGGAGAGAAAAAAATAGTCACGTTAAGATAAATTCTAGATGTATTTTTTTCCCGTCATTTTCCATGAGGGGGCTTCTGAGCAGATCATTGTGCATGGTAACTCAGCCTGTTATAGCAAAAGCTCACTGTGCAGCACGATTTAGTTACAAAAAAGCATTGTAGGATTCCTGAGCCTCCCACCACCTCTGCAGTGTGGGAAGTTGTGTAAAACTGGGGGCAGAACTGTCTGCTGTCACACAGCATCTGCATCCCTGGAGTCCACAGTGCCTCCTTTAATCATCACGTAATTTTTCTCCACTGTGCACCTCACCTCTCTTAAGGCTTTGTTACCTCATGGGTAGGCAGTGCCTGGTGTTTTTATGGCTGGGTACAAGCTGTAGGAATCAGGAAAGGACGAGTGAGAGGGCTGGGCATGTTCCAGCTGTTTGCCCCTGGCACCACATTAATGTGCTGATTTGGGGACCTCTGGCTGTGTGCTGCTGTTTCCTTCTGCAGTGGCATTTAGTGCTGGGAGATGTGTGGGCCAAAGCACAATCTCACATTGTTCTGAGAGAACCTTTTTTTTTTTTTTTTTTTTTTTTTTTTTTGCCAGCTAACAAAGTGACCCTGCCATCAAGTTGGTAAAATGCCACTCCACTGTTTGAAAAAGGAGGAAAATAGGAAAATTCCCATTACCAACTGTAATGAATTTATTCCTGGTTTTACACCTGTGTAAACATGAGGACAAAGAGGCCAGGCTTGGCATGACAGAGGCAGGAGAAGATTTATAGCTGAGAGAAAACTTTAAAAAGATTATGTTGAGAATAGTATTATTCTGCCTCTGCCTTTGCAGCCAGGATCATTATCTCTTACTGCCCTAACTTTGGGGTAGGCTGCTTGTATTTGTGTAGCTGTTTACCTTCCAGATGGCCTACAGGTGCTATACAGGATCAGCATTCAAGTCTGCTTGCCTAAGGTATTGGGGAGGGAACATTTGCTTGAAAAACAACCCCGGCTTCTCAAAATGTTCTGTCATGTCATTAAAAATGTCACGTCATTAAAACGCAGAAATTTGTCAGTGGATGTTTTTCAGCCAGAATCCAGATTTTCAAAAGTTTTTTGAAAGCTTAAGAAGGGGGATAGGCTTTAAGAAGATGCCCCTTCTTGCCTGGTTGGTAACATCAGGACAGGGTCTACACCAATACCAGGTTTTTGGCATCATGCAGGGAGCTGCTCAAGGCTAGAGTTTCTGTTTTGCAGAAGGCAGTGGATGGCTTTGAAGTCTGATGTCTTCTGAAAACATGTCTGGGTTGTTCTTCAGTGAGGTGCAAAGACCTGAGGATGTCACTGGAATGCCTGGGGAAGGTTCTTTCCTCATCCCGGCTTCCCTTCTCTGGGCTGCAACTTTGGAGGCTCTCCCCACGCTTTTTCTCCACCCAGGTAAGTGAGGGTATTTTTGACAGGCTCTCAGTCCTGGGCTGTATTTTGGATTTCTGGAGTGGATTTCTGCTGACTACACTGCAGTGTTTATCTTCAGTATTTAAGACTTCACTGGGAGCGGGGGGGGTGTGTGTATTTTCCCAGAAGTCCTGGTGAAACCATATTCTTGTATCTGTCAGCCTCTTGGGAGTGTGGTTAGGATGCATGTACCTGCTCTGCTTCTGAGTGAGCACAGTACAGGATGTGTCCTTCCACCTCCTCTGGCTTTAGTGTCCACTGAACACGTTTGAACATGCAATGGATGAGAGACCCTGCCCTGGCAGCCAGCAGCATTCATCCACACAGGCTGGGATAACTCAGCAAAGCATTTCACTTCCTGACAAACCCACTTGGCTTCACCTTGTTTCTTCAAAGAGGGCTCTGATCTCTGATGTAGCACCATAAATCATCATGGCCAGGAAATACCCTTTTGAATCCCACAATATCATTTTAAAGCTCTGGACTGTATGTGGTCTTTTGGCAAATACCAAATGCACGCTTAGAAACTGAAGGGCATTTTCCCCCCAAAAGTGGTCTGAAAAGGAGCAGATTGTCCTTGGACTGTTTGCAGAAGCTGGAGCTCAGCAGCTGTCATTTGTTTGGCTTCTCCCAGCCTCCAGGACTAATGATATCCAGGAAGGCAAGAGTGGGATGTGGTTTGGAGGGGCTGGGGCAAGTGGAACAAGGTCTTGAAATTGCTAGCAGTTTAATACTTTCACATCCAAAACATGTCTCTTCTCTCATCTCTTGAATTTATTGTGCTCATTTATTATTTTCTTTGACCAGGGCCAACAAACAGCAAACAACACATATATATTTTGCAGAACAAAATTAAGAAGTGGTTTCTGGTAATAAGCCTTGAAGAATTATTAAGGTGTCTGTGTTCTCTCTGCATGATAGAATGGTGGGAATCAATGCTGCAGTTGCTACTCATAAACAACTCAAAAAAGCACAAAACTCCCACCCTTTAAAAAGGAAGGTGAAAAGGATTCTGAGCAATTTTAAGTTTGGTAAACATCTTTGAAGATCTGAAACAAATTACTACAGGAAGCTCAGAATGGAGCAAACTGTGGTTCACTATAGAGAGATTTTTGTAAAAGACTGAAATTCAATGAACTTTTGCTCCTGAATGTGTTAAAAGATTAAGAACCCTTATCATATGCTACTTGAAGACAATGGAGCTTTTGACTTGGTCAAACAAGGGTCAGACCTAAATAAAGGACTTAGGTTTTCAACGGAGCAGATGTAATGTCCTGCAAATTGTGGGCAAAACACCTCTGTCTAATCAAGCAGATCCTGTTGTCCTGGCAAGAAGCCAAACCTCGTTTCTTCAAGGAATGCCTTTTTCTTGCCTTAGGAGAGCAGTCTCCAACTGCAGCTGCCCAGGAGAATGTCTGATTGCAGAAGGCATGAAAGTCAGTATCCACTGCCACCATCCCACCACTGTGAATCCACATTCTATTTCTACCTAATTTGTCTGCTGCACACCCTTTTAAATCACTGAAGGGGGATACAAAATTTGGCCTTGCACAGACAGAGAACAGCACCATGAGAAGCTCAGAGAATCTGGGCAGGGAATAACCTAGCTGCCTGCCTTTTCCAAAAAGGAGCACATTGCTTTTCTCTGATATTCCATGCTGGACCCTTATGGTTGTGGGCTATTAATAGCAGCAGATCACTCTAGGAGAATGTATGAGGAGGGTGATAGTTATAGCACACAGGTTTGCATGTTGAGGGATGCAGCAGTTGGTTCCCATCATCTGGGTCTCTCTTTCTGCTCTCACAAGATTTGTCCTCATGGATCTATAAAGTTGTAAGAGTCTGTACCAGCATTTTCAGTCACTGGGCTTCAACCTCAAGCTGTGCAAAACTGCAGACATGACCAGTGCAAGACTGTTGTTAGCTATTTGTTAAACCAGGAAAAGAAAAAGCAAGATATGTCACCATCCTGACATCTGGCCTAATACCTGAGTTGGTCCTGAAGGCAGCCGTTTATGTGTTTGTCTCTGTATCAGAGAATCTAAGTTAATTTAGTTGTTGGTGTATTTTTATGCCAAGGATAATAAACCAAAGGGCTCCACACCCAGCAGTGATTTTGTAGAATGGTGTAATGAATGTGGATCAAGTTTACAGAAACAGATTTTTATTGTGCTTATCCCTTTTCTGATAATATCTAGATTAACAGTAGAGGTGACAGGCCATACAATCCATAAAAGGCAAATTCTACATCATCATAGTCTCAGCAATCAGCAGTTGGTTCCCATCATCTGGGTCAAATGAAATTCTCCTGTATAATGGTAGAGTAGCATAGACATGTATTAAAAGTGAATATATCTTTCTGACAGTTAAAAAACAAAGCCCTCCCTCACCTCTCTTTTAATAGCAGCACTGGCTCTGAAAAAGGCATTAGTTTTACTGCTGTCCTTCAGGCTAAAAGGAGAGCACACGTGACTCTTTGGTCTTTCAAATAAAATGAACTTCATTGCAAAATGTTTGTTCTTTCATTGTCTTGCCAGTTGGGTGGCTTCAAGAGTTTACATAATACATGGACAGCATTGTACAGTAATTGTTCCCCATCCTCAAAAATTCACAGGTTATGAATTCATAGAATTTTTATGCAGCTGACTGTGACTGTGAGTTTCTCCATAGATCTGAAATACTGAAACCAGTGCAGACTGCATGTGTACAGCTTAATTGAATCCAGATTTCATATTTATCCTTAGCCTGAGTTAGCGAAAAATACATCAACCTCAAGTCTTGTACAAAGGGTACCTCAGGGGGGCGGAGTGTGAAGCCCAGATTTATTCTGGATACCCTTAAATAAAGGGAAATCTAATTGAGGTGCCTGGTTCAGGTATATCACCACAGCTACAGCACCTACAGCCAGTATAAGTAAGACCACTCTGGAGGGCAGTGGGATTGGGATGTATCACCCTACAGGACCTCTTTATCTATCTAGGGGGAAGTAAACTAGAGCTCTTAGGTGATCAGTCAGTAAAGCAGAGTACAGGTAAGGTGTTGAGTTGACATGTACCAAGGCCTGTGTGTCTGAAAGTGTTCAGGTCCTGCCAGAGAGGACTATGCAGGTAGTGAAGTGTCAGAATAGCTGCTGTTGTATTCCTAGGACTGCTGAGACCTAGGCAGAAGAATGACCTCGCAGCTGGAGGTGTGAAGGAAAAAGGGGAAACAGTGAGATAAAGACAGAGGAGCAATTAGGAATAAAAAATGTGAGTAAAGGAAGGAGAAAATGCAAGGAAAGCTAGAACAAAGAAGCTGAAAAGGACTCAATACCACAGTAAGAGCACTTTATAGTGGTGTATATATCTACAAACCTGCTCTGAGCAGTGTGTTTGTTCTTCTCTCAGCAGAATGCACGGGTGCTTCAGTTCCTTACCACTGAGCATCTCTAATGAATGCTCCTTTGTAGCCTCCTGAACACCTCCCATGGCTAACGCAGGCTACGCTAACATATTTGTAAAGGTTTGCTTAGCAATGAATAGATCTGCCCTGACTTCAAAATACATCAGTGGTATGTAGCCTCAGGACCCCCTGTATCTTAAACACATCCCTGGTGGCAAGCCAGATTTAACTGCACACAAAGCAATGCTGCTTTCCTTCTTCAGGGCACCGCCTCCACGTTCAGCAGAGGAGCTGCAGCCACCCCCAGCCCTGATGTGAGCCCACAGGGAACAGAGGCGTTCTCTTCACAGGTGAGTTTGTCCCCGCACACCGCATCGCATCGTGGGCCCCGGCGCCAGCTTCAGCACTGGAAAGGTTTATGTCTGACTGCTCTTCTTTTAAAAGAATGTCACCCTCAGAGAGAATTTCAGTGCCTGGGGGCAAAAGGAAAGGATTGTTTTGGTTATTTTGAATTGAGTGTTGGCTCTTTGCATGACAGGGTACTCCACTTAGGTTTCCCACAGTGCACGTGCTGGAGTCTTTCAGCAGACCTCCCTGGTAGCAGTGCAACAGTGCAATGGGTTAGTGACAACTTTCAGAGGGTTTGCAACTTGACAGAGTATTTCTGTCTCTGAAACAATGAATTTATGCCTGCAGGGAGGTCCTGAAGACCTGGCAGGTATTCTTGGTGCAAAAATTGGACAGAAGTCTCAATCCTACATCTCATCCTACCATATAAACACAAGTGCTCCATGGAGGATTCCTTTAGGATGGATGCTGTGCATGAAGAAGTAGATTTTGCAGGGTGAGATTGACCTCTGCTGCTTCTGAGCGCTGTGCACGAGTGAGGTGGGAGAGGGAATGGCACTGGGGGAGCTGCAACCTGTCCTGGTTGCTGCCTTTGGAGTATAGTTCAGAGCAACCCTATGTAGCATCTTGAGCAAGGGGATTTGGGAATCTCCTCTTCAGTTCCTTCATTTCTCTGGTGTTGAGATCTGAATCCCAGAGGTCTGAGGATTTGAAGAAACCATCACCTGTCCCCAGCTTCATAAATCCACAAGGTTACTAAACTTGGAAAATCTGCTGATCAGTATCTGTAAAAGAAGGTGGTGGCTTTAGAGTGAGGATTTGCTTAAGCAGAGTGGCTGAGAAAAACTTAATCTGAATTAACAAAATATGTGAATTGAAAGTGGATTATCAATGCCATATAAATGGATGAATTCCTTAAATTCTTCTCTTCAGAATTAAATTTATCCTAATTTGTTTCAGTATAATTATGAAAGGGAATGTTATACAGGCCTTTAATGAGATATAACTTACTGGCCGTAAAACTTAGCCTGGGTTAATTTTTTTTTTGTCTCCCAATAGGGGTGAGATTGGAATACAGTCTTGGATTTTTTCTTTTTTAGTAGGAAGCTTGTATTGTCTTTACTGGGGATTTCAGTAAATGATTCTGGTAATGTAAGAATCATTTTTTTATTATGATTGTACTATTTATACATTAGAATATGAAATCTCTGAAAGAGCAATTAATTAATCCTCACCATATCCCTGTGAGGCTGGTAAAGGCTTTGTAGCAACTTTTCTGTTCATTGCTGTGCTATGTCTGCTTTTTTAGCATGGAATACAGCAAGGCAAAGCAGTGCTAAGAGATATGGCAGGGAAAATGAGAATCAAATCTTATTGGACACATGGGAGGAGTTAAGCAAGAAAAAATGTTGCTGCCCATCTTAGAATTTGGTCAAGCCACTGTGAGAAAATGTCGGGGGAGTTTTAGCAGTCAGGGTGTCCGCTTTATGTCTAACCAAATCTACACACGAGGGTGCCACACACACAGTACATTGTGGTGAGGACCAGCTTAATAGCAGGGTGTAAATACTGTAAAAATAATTGTAAAGATGTATAAATAATTTATCGCATTTCTCTCTGTTTGAAAAGGGCATTTAAATTAAATTCCTTTTTAAAAAATTAAAATAAAGAGGGAAAACCCCCTCTGAAAAGATGACTGCTCTCTAAGGCTTATTCTTTGTTGTCATAGCTTGCTCCATCGGTGTTGCAGTGCAAAGTGGTACTCCTTGCAGTCCCTTCTCTGTACAGGCAGCTTCCTCTTTTCCTCAGAAGACAGTTTATTTTCCTACCCAGTGCTAAATCCCATGTTTGTCTTACTTCTTTGAATGAGCACAAGCACTGTTCTTTTGTTCTTCTCATTTTCCAGTGCCTTTTTGCTGATCTTCTCTGCATGTATCTGAAAGGTCAGGAAAACAAATCAATATGGAAAAGGACCTCCTGCCCCTTTTAACCTAAACTGTAGGAGGGAGGGAAGGGAAATTGCCACTTGCGTGAAAGGGAGCTTTAAATATACTTGAAAAAAAGCACTGTGGGAGTGAGAGTTTGGAAGGACAGGTGTTGACAAGACCATTCTCTGCAGTTCACAGGGTGCCTTTATGAACTCATGGTCTCCTCCTCCACAGCAGTGTATACAGACAGATCCATAGATCTGAAGCACATCCCAAGAAAGAGGCACTCTAACAGGGAATGGCCCTCTCGTTTCAGCATCACTGACCATGAAGGTCAGGCACAGGGAGCTGGACTGAGACTCACCACGTGCTTTGAGGGCTACCAAATGCTGACCTCTGTCTTCTACTGCCTGGGTTTTCTTCAGTACTTTCTGGTTATCGCTCTCTTATTTCCGTTCCTCAAGGTGACCGGCTCCTTCCTCTGCACCTAACTCCCCTTGCACATTCCAGAGCATCAGAGAGAGCCTCCACATGTGCATAGCAACTAGATTCCTGCTGCACCATCACTGGTGCAGTGAGGCCTATAATTGAGTTCTTGTCTAATCTCTAGCCTGAATACAACAGACAAGTTTACTAATCATGGCCTCTGTTGCCACCTTGCAGCCTTAAACATTCTGCTCAGTGTGTTCCATTAGAAGAGCACTCCTGGACCCTCCTTGGCAGTCAGTGGAGAGGAGGGAGCTCTCCCTTTACTTTCCAATGATGAATACTTGTTGATTGCTCATATATGATCTTCATACAGATGTCTTACTATAGATGCTAACAAATCAGGCCTTAATCTCTGAAATTATTTTACTCTTTAAATACCAGTCTTTGAATTTAGCCTTAATTGATCTATCAGATGCAAGACCCTTGAACAACCCCCTAAGGTACCTTCTTTTCCCTCCAGCCCCATCCCAGGTGCTTTTTTTAAGAACAGCTGTTCACTTGCTGCTTATTTGGCTTGCTTATTTTGACAAGTACTGGTGTGGAAAAGTGGCTAATTGCTCTGCTCTCCTTCCAGCATCAAGGTCAGAAAACAGAAATGCAGAGAGCAAAATGAGCCCCCCTTTTAAAGCATGGAATTGGAGTTTCGAAGTGCAGCCATCCAGCCTGGATAAACAGCAACATTTTGCACAGGTATCGGCAGGGTTCTGCAGCCCACACTACCTGTCTGCTTTGCTCGTGGTCTCTCTTTTTTGTTACATTTGCCTTACCTAATCAGCAGTAGCAAGCAAACCCTTCCTTTTTTTGCATTTATCTACACATGTAACCCTCTTGCAGGGGAAAACAACAGTGCCTGTGTGTCTCAGAAAGCTCAGCATTTGTGCTGCTGAGTGCAGGGTGGTGGTGCTCCTTCTGCACGCTGGTAGTGTCAGTCACCAGAGCAGAGAGACAGAAGCTGGGGACAGAAACAGTGACGTAAATGTATTTTACCTCTTCCTGGTGTCATCTGTTGTGCTACTGAAACTGCTTCGTTAAAAGCTTTCTAAGAATACCTTTGCAGCAAAAACCTTTTGCAAAAAACCAGCTGTTGGAAAAAGAACATTGTTTTGCAGATGATGAAGGCAGAAGCCCACACAGCAGATGTTTCTCAATCTTCACTTTCCTTCCTCGTTTGTGTCCTACACCAAGCCAAGCCACTTTGGGCCCGTTCTGGCTCTTCAACTGACTGCACAATTCCAAAGGCAGAGCCAGGTGGCAGACAGATGATGCTGGTGTGCTGCACCTTCCATTTTGAAATGTCTCATGTGGGTAAGCTGCTGACATCTGCTGTAAGTTCGTTGTACCTCTTGAGACACTGCTTTCACACTAAGTTCAAACTCTAAGACTGCAGAAGAAGAAACCAAGTGAGGAAACCATTCAGGGTCTTGAGCTTGTTGGGTGAAATTTCTTACACTGAAATTCCCAGTGTTGTCAGAAAAGGGAGTCTAAGGTTTATGCCCTCAGGAATGAAAATTGAAATTGGTCCATTAGACGGAGCAGAGAGCAATTTACCTGCAGATGCCTTTACTCTAAATGAGAATACTAGGAAGAAGCAATACACTTTGAGATAAGATGGGATAAGCCATGAATTTGGGATGGGATAAGCCATGAATTTGGCTTCCTGCACAGCTCCAGGCAGCTCTGGTTTTCTTTCAGGTCTCTGGAATGCTTCAAAAAGCTGATATTAAAGAATTATTAACGTGAAGGTCCCTTACATTGCTGGATCACAGACACCTTAATGAGCCCTCCCTAATGAAGGGGGGGCAGGTTTTGATCCCAGTGGTGTAAACTTGGAGTGGTGGATTTTAGTGAATTTCAGTGGGATTCCTCTGGAAAAATCCATGTGTAATGAAAATGAAACATTTTTGAAGCAATACCTTTTTATACTGCTTAGCTGCCTCATCCTCCAGCCTTAATTTTTTTTTTTTTTTTTTTTTTTGGATTCTTATGTTGGTTTGATATTGCAGGGCAAAAAGATATCTAATTAATCACTATTCACACTCTTACAGGAATTTCCTTCTTGCAGTCTGACGTACCTCAGAAACTGACACTGAACAGCTCAGAATCTCTCTGAGGTGACGGTATGGTCACCCATCTGTATCTTGCCTGGAAGCGTTTTGCAGACCTTTTGAGGCTTAGCTGCTCAAAACATCATAAAATTGTGTTTTGCCTGAACTTCTGCTCATCTTTATCTCTCAGTGGAGACGGCAGTAGCAAAGCAGTAATCCCCCCTGGGACTCCTTACCTAATGCACGCTCTAAGTGATCAAGACATGCTGCCTACCTTCTCATCCACAAAAAGAGAAGTATGTGGCTTACTAAGACTTGAGCGATGAAAGAGCAAAAGGCTGTAATGAAGCAGACTGATGACAGTGAAAACAGATAATTAACATGTAAAAGTTAATTGTTGAAGGCATTACACGTGGACTGAGCTGTTTTTTGCAGACACAAGCTTGGCTGGTTGTTGGGATATAGCAGGGTACACTGAGCACCACGGGGTGCTTAGACAGGGTCTTCACACCACAGCTACGTGTTTATTCTGATGATCAGATAACTCTGCTGGCAGTTACTGCCATCACTCCATGAAGTTTAACTTGTACCATGTGCTGAAGTGCCTGTGCTATGGCACAGCCCTGAAGCCAACACCTCAAATCCTGTATTCAGTTTTGGGCCTCTCACTACAAGAAAGACACTGAGGTGCTGGAGCATGTCCAGAGATGGGCAATAAAGCTGGGAAAGGGTCTGGAGCACAAGTCTGATGAGGAGTGGCTGAGGGAGCTGGGGTTGTTTAGCCTGGAGAAAAGGAGGTTCAGGGGAGGCGTTGTCACTCTCTGCAACTTCCTGAGAGGAGGGTGTAGTCAGGAGGGAGTTGGCCTCTTCTCCTAAGTACCAAGCAATGGGACAAGAGGAAATAGCATCAAGCTGCACCAGGGGATGCTTTAATTGGATATTTGGAAAAATTTCTTCATTGAAAGGGTTGTAAAGCATTGGAACAGGCTGCCCAGGGAAGTGGATGAGTCATGATCCCTGCAGGTATTTAAAAGATGCATAGATGGGGACATGATGGACCTGACAATGTTAGGTTAATGGCTGGACTCAATATTAGAGGTCTTTTCCAAATAAAATGATTCTGTGATTCATCTTTCCTCTCCTGCTATTTTAACTCAGACTCTGCTGAAAATTTGGCCCCATGTTCCAGAAGCTAATCAAGCCCTTGTCTACTTTGCTCACAATTTTGCTTTAGAGAAATGCTATGAAGAGCAACCTTTCGCTGGTGGGAAGCATTTCTCACCAGGGAAAATGTTGTAAAATTATGCTGAAATCCCATGCAATGTGAGCCTGCAGAATTAAGATCTTGATGCCTCTGATGGTTTTGATTTAAGGCTTTACCTTAAACCCCCAACAGTATATTCTGTGTGTATGTGTGTATGCGTAACACAACAGTGTTTTTACTGACACAGATTCATACATACAATGAGACAGAGCAAGCTGTCTGTAAATTTGGATTCAGGAAACAGATGAGCCTGTATCTTGCAATGTCCTCAGATCTCTAAAGGAGACAAACTGCAAAGATCAAGAAGATAAATTACTTTAAAAGTGGATCTCTGTTATTCATGAAGAGGGCAGGAACAAATAGTAGACATTTGCTCTGAAATTCTACATGGTGGTTTCTAAGCTGCAATATAATTGCACTTGCTTATATCATAATAGAGAATCCTGAAAATTTTACAGGTGGCCAACAGACCTAATAAGTGAACCTCAGCCATCTTCTTCTGTGAAATCCTTGAAAGGGTGAAACCCATGCAGCATGCCTTGGGGTCAGACTCCTTCATGCAACAGAACTGACAAGGCTCTGAGTAGCTTCTTGGAGGGTATGGAAAAGGCCTTTCATGGTTGACCAGAGTCTTAAATTCCTAAAACCACCAGAGGTTTCTGAAACAATCTAGTAATTGTTGATACACCTGTCCATGTATTTGCTGACATTGGAGAGATAAACTGGGACCTTTTTGAGAGGTGAACTAAGACCTCTTTTTGGAGTCTTCTTTCCCTGGCAGACTGTTGGGATATAGATATGATCAGATCTGGATTTGAGTCGTACATGGTTTGGGGTCTAATTTTGCAAAACATAAATCTCTCACTTGAGCTTTCCCAAGAGCATCTTGCAATGTTATCACATGTCTGATTTCCCCTTGTGCTGGCAGGGTTGATAGCATCCACAGTGAGCAAAGGGAACATCTGTAACCATGTGACTCCTATCGTGCTGGGTGATCTTGTGGTTCAGTCCTTCACCCAGCCGTAGGGATAGTGAGCAGGGGAAGGGTGCAGGCTAGAGCAGCCATAGATCCATCGACTCTGATGCTAAATTTTCGTTTTGGCTAAGCTTGTGCCCTTGGAAAACACAAAAATCTCAAAAAGTAATGCAAAACAGCACTTAGCTTCTTTAATATGTGAGCAGTGTTGGGTACCACCTTCATTCTCACTCTGCATTAATAGTAGTAGTAGTAATAAGAGCAACAATAGCACTAACAACAACAACAATAATAGCAATAGTAATAATAATAATAATACTCTGAAAACCTAGTTGGTATCTTTCATTGTGAGTTAGAACTACAATAAGCAACATCTGGTTTTCATGTTTTTCCTGTTCTGGTTTTCCAATAGCTGTTTCCAATAGCTTACTAGGACCAGAATCCTTGAGAGGAGAAATTGTCTTTCCTTGTTCTGAAGCAACATCTCTGACTAATCCAAGGCCTCACCTAAAGTAGCCCTTGGAGTGTCTTCTGGATGGTGTAGAGTTGGTAAAAGGTAGTGAGAAGTGGAGGAGCCTCTGAGAAAGTAACATGCTTCAAACCAAACACTGTGACTGGCTTCATGTGGTCTAGGGGTTTCTCTCTCTGTCAGGTGCAGAGCCTGATAGTGGAGAGCCTGTGTCACTACAAATTACACCATGAATGCCTCTGCTGTCATTACTGCCTATAATTTGTGTCACAGCATAGCCTTATTGCTAATTTTTCCTCCTTCTTTTTTTGTATAGTCCTCTTTCTGTCTGCAGGGAAGTCAGGCAGTGAGCTTTCCAGTGATGACAGCAGGCCACAGTATTTATTCCGAAGGCAGCAGAGTTGTTGGCTGGGGGAAGGCTGAAGGAAAAAGGAGGCCAGTCCCACACTCTGCCTCAGCTTCACTCAGGCTTGAGTCCCAGAGGTCCGAGTGAGTCCCAGGGACTTTGAAGAAAGCAGGCATGAAGAAATTTGGAAGGGTTAAAAAAGTAAGTCTGTGTATGGTCACTCAGCAGCATTAAGGCCTGTCTCACTCCAGATACTGAGGCCAAATGCATGGGAATGAAGTGCTAGTGTGATTGAATTTGGGTTGGCAAAAGCTAGCCAGCATTGACAGGAGCAGCCATAGAAACAACCAGCAGGGTCCTGCTGCACAGGATGTCCGTGGCAGGGCAGCCTAGCACCCCTGCCAGCAAGGGTGATGGAGCCAGAGTGTGTCACCACCAGAGCTGTTGACACGGTGTCTTGGTTTGGAAAGACAGGTATCAGCCAGGGAAAGCTGGAGTTTCCCTTAGAATGGGGAATGTAAACCCCTCACCCCCTCCAAATTATAATTTTGCAATTAAGGGCTTTCAGACAAGGATTTGGGAATAGGAATAACAGTTCTTTACTAGAAATGTTAACAATACAAATGTAGTAGAAAACAAAACCACCCAACCAAACAAGCAAACAAACAAACAACAATTTTGGAGAACCCTGACAGTCAGAGCTACAACCTGACACCCTGTTGGTCAGGGTGTTGGAAGCAGTCCAGAAGTGAGTCCTCCTGGAGTGGCAGATGTGGTTCTGGTGAAGTAGAGATGATCATTTAGAACCAGGGTCCAGTGATGGTGAGAAGGGGTCCAATCTTTCTCCAGGAATTGGGTGAAGCCAGATACTTTCTGTTCTCATGTCTCAGATTTTATCCAGGTAGGAATGGTTGGTTCCCCCACTGGGTGGAACATCTCACAATAGGATGATGTAATGTGGATATTCTACTTTGGGGATGTGTGCTTTTAGGGGTGTCTTAATGGTCCATTAGCAGAAAATATTCTCCTGGAGGGAGGAGGGGTGGTGAAAGAGATAAGGAACACTGCCCCACCTGGTTTTAACAGCTGGCCCATTATCAGAAGGCACCTGCCCCCGTCCCCCCAGAGTTACAAGAGATAAAGAAAAACATCTCCCCAACTGCTTTTAACAAATGAAATAGAATACACACCCCTGGCTCCACAACCCAAGACACACGGCACAGCCTGGTCCCTAGAGGAGAGTCCACTTCCACTGGTGACCCAGGAGTGCTCAGGCACCGGCTGTCTGTCAGAAGCTGTGAAGGATTGGGAGCTGGATACACAGTGAGAGATTTGAAGCATCTGGAATGCTGCTCTGGACTCTTCAGAAGAGAAAACACCATTGCTAAAGTCAGTGTTGGGTCCATACATAACCTAGCTTCGGAAGAAATCCCAGCAGTTTTGCTGGTCGATAATTTCTTCAGGGCTAGAAGAAAAGCATGAATTAGGCTTAGAGGTTTTGTTTTCTAACTATAAATTTGATTTGCTCTGACTTCATATGGACAACAAAATCTTAAGTGTCACATCTTATACCCTGCTTACTTGGTGGAGCATCAGACGAACAGTGCCATACAAACTTTGAGGATAGAAAAGGTTGATTTTTAAATGAAACTGCTTTGATAACCTGGTTATTACACACTTTACTTGATTTTGGTATCCCCCTCCTTGAAACCTGAACACATGCTTTGAAATAATGGGGGAGATTCTGTCTTTTAAAACACCTGCTCTGAACTTTATTGACAACACAAATTCCCCAGCCTCAGTCGAATTCAGACTTTGGCAATTGCTTTTCAATCACACTGGCAAATGCAGAATGGGATCCTGATAATTAAAATCTCTGAAAGGCATTCCTTACCCTCCATAACTTAAGGGAAGAGGCTGTAAACACTGCATCCTAAACTCCTTGTTATGCTACCTCAGAAAGTGTGGGCTGTGAAACCATTAATTTTATTCTGTGGCAGTGAGAACTAAATTTTACTCTGACACTGGAAAAATGGTGCAATTCTGGATTTACATGAGTGAGGTTATGTTCTGTCTGAGACCTTTGTAGTTGAATAAATTGGGGAAGATGTGGGAAGAACTACTTTTGAGTGGAAGGGGATCAGCTTACCTAAATCCTGAAATGTGGGCTGAGACTAAAAGGTACAGCGATCAATTCTGCAGAATAATCTAAGCAGAGTGATCAATACTGCAGAATAATCTGAGGAGATGTCCTCCTCATTTCTGTACTACACAGAAAAGAAATAAAGGCAGCTCCCAAGTACACTACTTTTTTGCCTAAATTTTACCAATCCCTTAAAAAAAAGAAAGAGTATGGTGATACTCAAAGAGTATTGATAAATACAAAGCAAAATTCTTTGGGAAAGAGGAAAGAACTGGAGTTATTGATACTCTTTTCCAGCTTCTAGATGTACTGAGGTTGAGGTTCCTGGAACACTTGTGTTATGGTATTTCAGCAATCAAGTAATATCATCACAATGACGTGACATGTCAGGCCTCTTATCACACACAAGCTATGTGTGTTGTCTGCAGAAACATGCTTATCATGTGTCTCACAATAGATGCTGGCACAGGGGTGCCAGGTTCTCTGTCCTTAGGAGTAAAGCAATATTAATCCCACAAAAGGCCTTACACAAACCCTACAAGTCGGTCAAAACTGGTTTTGCATGGAGTAGCTGTCACTTGTTTTGACTTGTTTGGGTTTTGTTTTTAATTCATATTCCTGTTCCAACATGACTTGCAGAAGTTGCCTAGAAACCATCTCACGTCAGCTCACTCATCCAGGACACACAGCTCCCCATATGCAGTCAAAGAGATAAGCTTAACTTCCTTATTTTTTAAAGAAATGCAATTAATCCCCCTCTTCCTCCTCCCATGGATGTGATATCTGAGAACTTGGTAAAAGAAAAACAAAACAACATCACTGGAGCAGAGAAGTCTGGCACATGTTACATGGGGAGGTGTGAATGGGGACGGTTGTCTTGAGGTGGTGGCAGAGTCAGGGCCACGTTTGTCCCCACTAGAAGGTCCAGCAGGCTTCTAGGGGACCCTTCACTGCTTCTGGTGACATGAAACAGCCATAGACTTTGACACTTTTGCCTCCCAGCATGTAAAAATGCCAGTTATTTCCACTGCTCTCTATTCTGCCCAAAATATCCTCTTGGCTCTCCCTACATCCTATAGTACTTGTGGACCCACTGCTCTTGTGAAGCCAGTACATGTTAGGGAGCCAGAAGATTGATGGAGTTTCTTGTGTTCTTCCAGGATAAAATACTTCACATGCGATAAATCCAGAGGAGCTGATAGCACTAAGGACAGATCTGGTGGTGAAAACATCCTGTGCAAATAGAACTTGGAAAATAAAGGGCTTGTCTGGGCACCAGCTGGCCTTAAAGAATTTGGATCTTGAATCAAATCCCAAAGGTTTTATTAGGCTCTCTGGGAAAATACAAAACCAGAAAAATAATTTTGGGTTGACCTGAAGCACTTTATTTGGAAAATATTTACTTTGGGGTGCCCATCCTTTTCTCTGTAACTTGGGATGATTTTCAAATGAAAAATACCATTTCAGAAAGAAGTGTTGAAAGGAATTAAATACTCCTTAGGTTGAAAATTAATGTTTCAACACTGGGACAAAAAAAAAAAAAAAAAAAAAAAACCCAAACAAAAAACCCCCACATTTTGTGAGACTTGAAACAATTAAATTTGGATTGAATTTCCCAATGCTTCTTGTCTTCCCAAAACTGCACTTTCTGGCAAGATTTGCTATGACTTGGCTGTGCTTGGTGTGTATGCAGATAGAAGTAGAGGTTTTAAGGACAAGTGTGAACACCTGCAAAATAGGACCTGTATTGCAACTTCCAAATGCAATTCACTGCCAATTATAACCTGTACCCCCTCACTCCATCCTCTCTCTCTCATTGCCTCACTCCTGCTGCTCTTGCTCTTTTGATGAAGTGTTTTAACCTGTTCCCCATGCAATGAGCTTTCCCACCAGCACCTGGGGCTGATAGCTGTGGCTTGTGCTCCCACACCATTCAGCTCCTGGGGGCCACACCAGTTTGTATAAAGGAGTCTGGTACAGAAAAAAACTAAAACTGTGCTGCGCTTGTGGTGTAGTGGAGATGGGCAGGCATGGAGGCCTGAGCTCCCCAGGGTCAGAGCGTGCCATGCCTGAGGGAAAGAAGGGGAGAGCCCCTCACTCACTATTCAGGCAGTGGAGGCAGGACCCTCCAAGTTGACAGAAGCTGAACAGCATGTTCAAAGTAGCAAATGGTTAAAAAAAGTGTAAGCAGCTACTGACCAACTAACTGGCTGGCCTTCAGGTTTTAAGCCAGCTTCTCTGCCTGCCAGGCAGTAGTCTGGATCTATTAGCACCGGGATGGCATGCAAAGCTTTCATTTAGAGATGCTGGCTGAGATAGCATGGCTGAGGATTTCTGAAAGCCTTGGCAACTTGAGTGGTCTGGAGTAGTAAGGGTGAGTAGAAAAGGTGAGTGCTTGGTTATGGTGTGGATTGTTTACCTGAGTTCTGATCCTATTTCCCCAAGCATTTTATCAGGTGTTAGGGTCAGGAGGAATGGGGACTAAGATAGCTTTAATTGTTAAATCTTAGTGTTTATCTGGGACTCCAAAACCACAGGGAGGTTTTGATCACTGCAGGGTTACAGTGTTCATTGGTTCTCCAGGTGCACCCAGAATGCAAAAGTCTGGATCTCACCAGTTCCAGAGCTCAGGGCAGCCCTTCAGGAGGATGGTAGAGAAGGTCTTTCTCGCTGAATGCTTTAGGGAGCACGTTGTACTGGACTCTAAAATGTAAGGGATCATCTGTTTATACCTTCCTCTCCTCTGAGAGTGATAATGAGCTATATGAGTACATGACTGAAGCCTTTGAGCTTTCATTTGTGGCTGCTGATTGCTCCCACCTTTGACAGGGTAATGTGAGCTCTGGAGAGACACGTGGGATTTACAGGCATGGTAGAGGTCAGGCAGCAAGACACTGCTGTTTGGAAGAGGGATGCTAAATCTCCTTTCAGATTTAAATTCACACATTGCTCCTGGAAAGCCATTCCGTAAGTCTTGAATACTGAACTAAGGAAATATTTATAACAAAGCAAATGATTTCTTGGAAATTAGGGCACATTGTGGACCTTTGTCTGAAACTGTGCAGAATATCATTGTTCTGATGATCTAATAGACTGAAGACAACTTCTAATTGCTGTACCAATGGCACTGCTACCACTGAATAAAATCTCAGTTCCTCTGAGCTCAACAAATCTAGAGTTGTTTAAGATGGAGTATTTATTCCAGCAATTCAAAGACGAAAAGCATTCTAGGGAACACTTGAAAGAAATCTTTGTATGTTGCTGTGAAAATGATACAGATTAAAGCTATTGAAAAAATGCTAACTTTGCCCTGGAAAAAAAAAATTTAATTTTTAAGTGAAAAAACCTGATCTGGAGCAATAAGTGATCAAGTCCCCTCTTGTATGGTTGTGTGGCTCCAACATAAACATATGATGTTGTGTTCTCCCTCTATTGCTGCTGGAGAAAACCTCGGAAGCTAATTTAGACTAGGTGCAAGTGGAGCTAATAATCCACAGGGACTCAGAGTGCTCCTGGGTTGCCACAGGTCTCTGACCATAGGCCATGGCACGTTACCACCCAGTGTTGCCAAGACAGCATTACTGCTGGTGGCTGGGCACAAACTCTCAGGCAGCTGTGGAAATGACTGATCAGATGGGTGGATCCTGCCAGTAATCTATAACCTTTTATAGATTTATGTAAACCTTTATAAATCGTTACCAGCTTATCTTAGTTACTAGCTAATGTCTTCAAATACAGTCTGGGAACACAAGGGTTTCCTTTTTAACTGTACAGGAATGTTGAACAGAGAACTGGCAGAAGGTTAAGCATCATAGAGACCAAGACGTTATTTTTAACACAAAGCATTGTTGTAAATCTCCTGAAAATTCACTTGACCCTCAATGTGCCGCAGGTTTTCTGATGTGTGAATGCATTAATCACAGGTAAGGAGATGGAGTTGCAGTTTGCAGCAGAAGGAGGGAACTGGTATCTGAAGATCAAGGCGTGGCTGGTGCTCCCACAGTACAAACAGCAGTCCCTTATGGCTGTTTTCTCTGTGGTTTCAGCTCCCTTTCAGTTCTGTCCCCATATCTGTCCTTGTTATACAGGCTATATGAAGAGTCTCCTACAGAAATAAATCAAGTTTACAAGGCAGAGTTGAACCCTGGTTGAACAAGTTTTCCTTCACAAGAGCCAATAAAAGGAAAAGCCACAAAACTAAGATAGGAAGCTAATTGTAGTCCCTGGAATTTGCCACTCTGCTTTTTTAGAAGGAAATTACATTATATTCCAGAAATGTAGTAAAACAAATGCTGTTTTGGTTTTATAGTGCTGTGGTATATTTGTATATCCAAACCAGGCCTTTGCTACTGAATCTCTGAATGCTGAGGCTGTTAGGTCATGTTGTTATCATTTCTAAATAAGCAATCAGCTAATTAGTTCTTTGGCAAAATTCACATGTGCCTTTTGCTGTGTTTCATAGCTTCCCCTACAGCAGTAGTTAAAAGTTGGAGTTGCTTTTTTCTCTTGTTTTGTTTGCATGGAGCACTCTGGTTGCTATCAAAGGAGCAAAGTTCAGAGTAATCACAGTGCAAAACTCAAGAGCTAAAAATAAAGAACAGGTTAAATGCTCAACACAAAATTGGCCACAATAACCACTGAAGTCAAATGCAGCTCAGCTCTAGTTCTTGCCCACGTCTGTCTGCAGGAAATCTTGTATCAGGCTTAGTGGCCATAAATTGTACAGTCAAATTTGAATTTAATAAACCTTCAGGAATATGTTTCACAAAACTCTGACTAAACACATCCTCCCCTGCTGTTTTGGCAGCTGTTTCCTGTGTCTCCCAACCCTACAAAAGCAACCTGAGTAAGGTGTCTGGTTGCTTGGACTCAGCAACCTAGCCATAAATCCCTAGCTGTCATTCCTGTGCTGAAAGCTGTCAAGGGACTCCTGGAGGAAAAATTATCCCTAGCTTCAGCCTTGCCTTCAGTCTAGACATATTCTCCTTACCTGGCATGCTGTGGAAGTGAGAAGGCATTCTGGAGTGTTCACTGATGCTCCATCTGGGAATCATGATAAATAGAAAATATTTGAGAACTGAAACTCAGCTCACAGCCCCTAAGTGCACCAGAGCAGCTCAGCACCTGCAGCCCCAGAAGCTGGGCTGGAAGATAAGTCAATTTTTTTCATACACTCTGTAAGGTTGCTAGCAGCCTCCTCATTATGGGAGATAGTTTAGGTAGTGAAATAAAATGCAGGAATCCAGGCTCTAATGAACAGTTCAACAGATCTGTGGATGGGATAAACTGGGATGGATAAATTGTAGCTACAGCATCTGGGAGCAGAGGAGGAAATAGCAAATGTACGGCCGTGGACTGAAGTGAGGTCTGTACTTAGATGAAACATATTCCTTAGCAATATCAGGGCTGCTGTTGTGGACTCTAAATGGGTTCCTGTGATGAGCCCGATCTTTGATGGTATTGGATTAACATCACTGCTCATTCCAGCTTATTATGTGTCCTGCAGTACCTGTCATGTCTCTGCCATCTACTGCAAGTAATGACTCCAGCAATTATGAAGGCTTTGTACGCCTGCAGATCAGAAATACTATCTCACAAAGGGCAGACTTTCCTCATCTCAGCACTGCAGATTCTTCCTCCACATAGTGATTTGGCCCTTTTCGTCTCCCTTTTCCTCTGCACCCGCTAGTTTGTGAAACAGCAGAAGCTTTACAGAAAAGGAAAAAAAAAAAGAGAGAGAAAGCTTCAACTCCTATACTTCCCATTTTTCTACCCAACCCTCCTCTTTCTCTCTGGAGACAGAAGAGCTTGGTATCAAACAAGCAAGTTCTGCCTCACCCAGGGTCTGATCAAAAATGCACTAAAATCAATGGAAAAATTCCTGTGGATTTGGCTGTTCTCTAGATTATTTCCAGCCCCCCTCTGGCTACGGCCCTTTGACTGTATGGGCATGCAGGGTGGCTCTGGGAGCTCAGAGGGGAAGATTTTCAGCAAAGCAGCCCACAAAAGAGAGTCTTGTCTCCCTTTGCAAAGCATGAGGCTCTTGAGGTTTCCTTGGTCCAAATCTGCAATTCATCTGCTTTCCCATGCTCCACTCACACTGTAACACGCCGCCAGCCAAGCACTGTGCTGAGTGCGAGGCAGTCGAGAAGTTTTTCCTTGCTGCCCCTTTTTCCCTCTCGTCTTTGGTTGTTGCTCCCTGGTCCCCCTCAACCCTCCTTTCCTCAAGCCTGCCCATCCCAGAGCAGGAGTGATCTACTGCTCTACCTCCAGCACATCCTCCATCTCTGCTGAGATGGAAGTTGGGTTACTGCTCCCTAATGGGATTGTGAATTCCAAATCAGAGCTTGCTTTGCCATCCTGTCCAGCTGCAACTCCCATGGTCCCTGAAGCAGTGCCACTTTTTTGCATCTTCACAAAATGATCTTGAAACCAGGCATGGAGACAGAAAAATAGGGGCACATGGTCTGTTCAGAAGGAAGGTTTTGGAGGTAATGCCTTGCATTTGACACAGATGGCTTCAGCATGGGAGCTTTGGTGTGGCAAAAATATGGAAATAATAATAGCAGTTTTGATCTTCAAAGGGCTCTTCATTCACTAACTAAGGAGTGTAATGTTAGGCTTTAAAAATTGGTCATACTCTGAAAATACATTTGGTGGCAAAGACAAGGGGTCAAGCTTTCTGCTACTGTAATGCCTTTGAAATGTCGGCGCCAATTTCGTGGTGTGAAAATTAAGGACCAAAGTCTGTTGTAAGGGTACAATGTCCTGTTTAGTAAATGGGAATTTCATGCCTGTTAATGAGAGCAGAATCAGATCCTAATTAATTTCAGGCTTGATACATATATTCTTCCATTTTAATACACGATTACTGTCAACACCTGCCCTCACATGTGAACAGACTTGAGCTTTGAAAAATAAGAATTGGATATTGGTCCTAATATGAGACTTAATATTTCTCATGGTTTTGCTGGCCATGTCTCCACTTATTCCAGCCAGGCTTATAAGAGGAAGGGCCCCACCCCAAACACAGTGGGGAAAGGGCGGGGGCTTTCTCCAGGAGCAAGACCTGAGTCTCAGCCTTGTAAGATAAATATGAAGCAAAGTAGTTTTAAAGTCAAAAAAATTATTCAGGATTGAATAATTCAGCTCTGCAAAGCACAAGTTCCCTGCTTGGAATCATCAGAGCAAGGTAAAGGCTGGCTCATGGCAAGCAGGCCCTAGATTGGCTGCATTTAAAAGCTGCAGACACTGATTCCCAATTCTCTTGGGTAAGAGACAGATCAGCGTTGTGTTTGTGTTTTCAAGATTAAATATCTCAAATCATAAATGTCAATAGAATTATGGAGTACCTTGAAAGCTTCCAAGTTCCTTAAAATTAAATAACAACCCTGTAATGCAGCCAAGCCGAGTATTGCTCAGATCCGTTCGACCCTTACAGGAGGCAAAGGAGGCTTTCAATTTCTTTGTTCAATCACTTCATTAAATTCCAATTCCTCTTAAAAGCTTGGCAGCCTTAATTCTCTCCCACTTACTTCTGATACAAGTCCCCTTTGTCTGCGCTCAGATTTCTCATGCTTTCTGTGCTTATCCACCTTCCTATATGCCCAAGCCTCACTGAGCCTCAAGGCAGTGCTCTAGTAAGGACAGTTAAAGGCATTTTGCTAGAGATTTATTTGTCCTGTGTAGCCACTGCATTAGGCTGTGATGTGTCTGTGTGCAAGCAAAAGAAACTCTGCTGCAGCTTTTTGTAGGATTTGTGATAGGAAGTGTGCTGCATCCCCCAGCAATGCCTTTGGGGGAGATGGAAGAGTATTGGCCAGCCCTTGTCCTCAGCAATATGCCCCCCTTAATGTGGAAAGAACCCAAACTGAGGGTCAGGGCAGTCATGTCAGTGGAGTTACATGATAAAGACAAAATTTCTGACCTCAAGAACACCATTATTACACAAGAGGCAAGGCAGGGCTGAGCCAAGAAATGGCCTCTAAAATCCCAGCACTGCTACCTGGCAAATGTCCCTGCCACCCTGGTCAGGCACCTGTAATGTGGTTTTAGCCTGTGAGAAGCACCACTGCAAGGGTCCATGTACCAGGATGTAGCTCTAGCCCATGGCAGGTACATTTTTTCCTGGATGTTTCCCTCTGAGGAGAGGATTGGTGTTACCATACTCAGTGGTAATGGGGAAATACAATCAGGCTGCAGCTCAGTCTGGGCTTTCACTTTCATGCATGGGGTTCATTAGCTTTCCTCTCCCAGATACTCAGGGAGAGGGCAACAGCAGAAGATGCTGTAGAATAGAGCCACAAGAAATAAACCACAAGTCTCAAAGGATGCCACTTTTCTCTTTCTAAAAGGAGCTCTATTCACAGCTGAAGTTCCTTTATGCTTTGACTTGCACTTACAGCAGCCTGAAGAAGTAGTGGACTTTACAGCCTCTGATGTTTTCTCATTTCTGCTGGGCCATCCCACCATCACAACTGTGGTGCCTGGGCTTATTTTCTTTTATAATCACTTTCTAGGCTCTTGCTGAGATATCCTGTCTTGGGGGATCTTGCTTAGGCTGGATGGATTACTCAAATGTTCTTGGTCCAGCTCCAATTCCGGCTTTAATTTATCTCTAGCTGTTAGGGTTTCTGACTGTAAAAAGCTACCCTATAGATTAGTGAATTCTTAGTGAATGAGGCCCAGGAGGTGACATGCAGTGAATGAGTTGGGATCCCTATGGGCAAGGCTCACCATTAATACTGTTGCAGAAAGAGCTTGCCCACAGCATCTGCCTGAAGGGCTCTTGCCACCAGCAGGGATGGTCCTCCCAGGAACATTCAGCCCATTCCCTGAGGCAAGCGAGAGGGTCTAAGTTGTACAGCTCTCTCCCCATGGGCTTCCACACCACCATACCCCATCTCTACGGGGGAGAAAGGGTCGGTGTTGTACCTTGCTTTGGACAATGTTAATGAAGAAAAATCAGATGTGGAGAGAGGAGGTTTTCAGACCCTCAGCATGCAAGGTGAGGCAAGATCTCATGTCTGCAGTACAAGGGAGTTTTCAGGCCTGGTGCTGGGTGCACACATCCTTTGCTATGCCAATCCTTGTTGATTCAGCTCTGGGTACAATTCTTAGGCAAAGACACACATGAAGGGTCTGTAGATATTGGCATGGGAGGATATGTACTATTCTCCTACAGAAATCACAACACAAATTGTGGTTTGTGATTTTGTGATTTGTGCTGAGCTTACAGATCTCTCAGTTAAGACAGGGATTACTAATGGCTTAGGAAGGCAGTTTTGCAATGGCCAGTGAACTCAGATACCTTGGTAAGGCTGGACATGAGGCTGACTTGGCAAACTGCTCCCAGGACCAGTGCTTGAGGTGTGGGCTTTGTTCAGTTTACGTCTGGACATGGTACCTGGCTTTCAGTAGTTCAGTGCAAGATGCAGATCACTCAAAGTTAGTCTGTGCAAATCCCAAATGTTTTGTGAAAACTAAAGCTTCATGACTTGCACACATACTGAAATGAACCTGTGGTTCCTACCAAACCTTTCACCTCTCCTCATCTGCCCTCACATCTCTGATAATTAAGTTTAAAGGTTTGCCAGTGCCAGACAAAAGTTAAATAGGACATCAAGGGCTCAACGTACTCCGGATACTCCTAAAACTCTATTCCACCATGCCACAGGAAAGCACATTTTGTTTATTATTTATGTGTGGCCAGCAACATACATTTCAGTAGCCTAAATTTACCAGGGGCCAATAGTGTATGTAAATCTACCCGAGTCACCACAGGATTTCTGAGAGGGGATGCTTTAGTTCTCCTAGCACGTCTAGAAAAAGACCTTGTGATTCCCCTACAGGGAGATTGTGTACAAGCCATACTAACTGCTGAAAGAAGTGGTCCCAGGACTGTTCCAACTGGCTGATCTACTGACATGAAAGTGTTGTCGTTTACACACTCTGGAGAGCTTCAGGATGCAGGGAAGATGGATGGTTACTCTTCTTGTGCCCGCTTAAACAATATCTTTGATCCTGTCACCTGCCCTGTGTGAACTGCCTTCTTTAGAAGTCAGTATTAATGATGCAGATCAAATCTAGATGCTGTCACATATCCCACTTGCTCCAACAGCCATTGCTAAAAGAAAAAAACTAGTCTTTTTGACCTTAAAAAGCGGAGGCAATGTTACTTTTGTAAAATGTTAGGAGAGGTTCTAAGGACTGGAAAAGTGCTTCTTTGGAAGCATGTATTAGCAAATGCTACTTGATCACAGGGACCCGTGTATCCTTGGGAGGAGATGTAGAAAACAGACTTGTCATATTGGCATCACTTTTTGTTACAGTGAATCTTCTCTGTGGTCTTTAAAGACCCTTAAAAAAGCACTGCTTGACTATGCAATGAGTGTATATGTAACAGGTAGTGCTCAAGGTCCATTACCACCTTCCCCCTCTTCATCCCACAGTCTTGCCCTACATCACTACTACCCAAATGAATTGTCTCTTCATCAGGCTTTCTCAGCTGGAACTGACACAGGGATTTGAATTAAGCATCCAACTCCTCAGGTGTGTAGGCTGCCCACTGCATCTGTTTAGCCAGGTGTCAAGTATCTCTCTAGTGCCAGACCAAGCATCTGCTTAGTGCTGCATCATGCTTCCAGCAGTGGCCAGATGTGGGTGCCTGAGGAAGCCTTTGAGCATGCTAAGCATGCATTTCCTGGGAGTTCTCCTGGCCTTCAACTATCTTCAGGGATTTCCTCAATCAAACGTGCTTTCTATGTATTAGTAACACCCAAGATATTTCTCTTCCACGAACTTGCCTGCTCTCTTCTTAAATCCCTGTTTCAGCTGTTGACCTTGATGACTTATTTCAGCTGTTGCTCCAAATGTTTTATCCTCTCCTCTCCTCTCCTCTCCTCTCCTCTCCTCTCCTCTCCTCTCCTCTCCTCTCCTCTCCTCTCCTCTCCTCTCCTCATTCCCCACATCCTTGTCATCAGTTGTTATTGCTGTGTGTAACTTTACAATACCTTTGTAACTTTGAATTGTGAAGTGATTAAAGATGCAGAAATTTTTAAAAAATCTTTTTAATAGTAGTGTTTTCTCCATTAAAAAAAAAAAATTATTAAGCTCGAGAGTTTACAGGTTTGAGTTTGGAAGTAATCAAACAATCTGTTTAAAGAGGCTAGAAAAGGTCAATGTGATAACTTCCCTTAGGGTGGGGAAATGCTGGGATGGTGCATTGTGCTTGGGAGTGGCAACCTTTTCATCTCAGTAGCAACTGGAACAGTTTGCTCTCAGTCTGCTTGGCTTGCTAAATATTCAAATACTCCATGAAGAGTGGAGTTGCCTGAATTTACAAATAGCTTTGGCTACCCTGAAATAGCATTTTTTTATTCTTACTTTTTAATTTCCAACAAATAAATTATTCACCTGCCAAAAATACCATAAGCATCAATCACAACACAACAAGTGTCTCCTGAGTGCCTTGGAGTTAACAGCAGACCTGACAGTCTTAGAGTGGAGGAGGTGGTGGATAAGCACCTTTGTGCAGGTGTGGTGTGCTTCCTACCAGGGCACTGCTGATTGAGGCCAGGCTACCTCCTTCTGCTTTGACCAGAGGGAATTAACTCTTCCTTTTCATGCAGGAACTTGGAATCCACCACTCTCCAAAGAACTAATAATAGCAAATGGACACAACCATGCAAACAATTGGGAGGCTGAAATTTGTTTGCCTGGAGTACTTGCTAGGAGAGGTTAGCTAAGAATAGAGAAGAGGTCTGTGTAAAAAAGAGCCTTGCTTGCAAACAGACTGCCAGTGTTGAAGGCTGAAATATCTAAAATTATTTGTAACAAATAACTTTGTCAGTTCTATGAGCCTTTGTCTAACTCTTGCACAGAGGGGAGTCACTCCTTTCCAGAGTAAACAGAGCAGCCCAGTGCACTCTGGGGTTACCAGGCTGCAAGAATGCTGTATTTGCTCTGACTTAAAAGCATGCTTGTCTTATCTGTGCTGACACCTCTCCTGCGTTCATGAGCTGTGAAGACTCAAAACAGTCAAGATCTACTCCTCTGAATATCTATCGAAAGCAAAATGAAACCCCATTATTTGCAAATGGAATATTAGTTTTAACATGGAATGCTGTTTTTAGGAAGCCCTGCCAGGTCTCTGGAACAAAGGCTATGAAGTGAGCCAGACATGGGCGTGCCAGTCTTTTGTAAATAAAAACATGCATGTACATAAGTTCGTCTAACAAGTACTCAGACAGAATTAACTGTAAGATCCATATCTTGCCAACAAATCTGTCGAGCAGATTAAGTTTGGCTTTTTTTTTTTTTTTTTTTTTTTTTTTTTTTTTAAAGTAGCAATGCCTCAGGCAAAAGTCTGTGTGGCCCAGAGAGGAAAATCTGAAAATGGTCTATGCAAAACTTGTAGTCAGGCTTATCTGCCCCCTATTCCTAAGCTGTGAAAGCCACCAAAGGGCCTTTCACAAAACCTTTTCCTGATTATTAAATTTGTGCTCATCCAGGCAGGAACCTAACACTGCCATGGTACTTGGGTGGCCTGTTGCTACCAGAGAGGAAATTTGCAAAAAAACTGTTGCCAATCCTTTCCTAAAAGCAGAAAAAAATACCTGTATCTTCATATAAATCTGGGAGGTTGCAATCTGCCAGAGGCTGATGCATGGTGAGTGCCCAGTCTTGTGGGGTAACATGTTTCTGGGCAATGTTACCCTCCCTTTAAGCATGCAGAGCATGGGGGGAAGCTCATTCCTTCATTGCCTGCTAACTCAGTGCATTGACTGAGAGGACATATCTACTGGTTGGTGGAGAGATAACTCACCCAAACCATTTAGAAATGTTTAGGAAGATGGCAGTGGCAATTGCTGCTGCATACTTGTGTCCAGTATAGCTCTGCTGCCTTTTCCCAAACCGCCCAGAAGCCTCACCAGAGCAAAACCATTGATATTGTTGCTTGGGTAGCCTACCTCCATGACTCAGATGATGGGTGTAGTGCTGTTCTGCCTGGGAGATGTCTTATCTCTCTGCTCTGTAGTTTACTGTCTGTCTTGCACAACCTGAGGCTTCCCTGCTCCCAACAGTGCTCTGCACACCGATGGTGGACAAAAACTTACCTTTTGTGTGTCTGTGTATGTGTCTGAATCAACATCCTGACATGTACAAACGAAAAGAGGGCTCCTGCAGTTATGGAGTCCACTGATAAGAAGTTAGGGAGTGCTGTATGTGGCTGTTCACATCTAGGTTCTGCTCCCATTTGCCTCCATCTTGGGCTAAAGATCAGGCACGGCTCCTGTGGAAAAATACAGCATTTCATTGCATGTAGGTGGAAGAAAAATTGTTGTGAAAAGTTGATGTTTCTCCCAAGTGTTCATAACCTTCTTGACATTCCTGCAGGGGAAGATTTTTTGTGTGCAGTTTCCCAATGGCAAACAACATCCCTCAAGCCAGGCCCAAGAATAGCTGCCATGACAAAGTCCTTGTTCCTAAGCTTCTGTCCTTCTCTTTTGTTTTCCTCTCCCTCACTTTCCTCTTCCCTCAGTCCCCAGCATCTGCAGTGCAGTATGCAGCACCGGTGTTCAAGCAGCATGGGATCCCAGCATCTCTAAAAGAGGGCACTGGTTTGCTGTGGGGTGTTCTGGCTCAGTGCTAGATAGTTTCCGTGGCAAACTCAAGTGAGCAGGGGGAAGAGAAATAAGGAAAGGAATGAGGGGGAGCAAAAGTTATTCATTTTTAATGCTTTATCTACAGACAAAATTGGGATAGCAGTTCGCAAGTCTTGGAAAAGGCATGGCTTTAGCCTGAGGGCTCTTACCTGCTGCACTTGAGATCTGCTGCAAATAATAGTCATCTGAAGCATTTCAGGAAACTTTCAGCATTTGTTTATCATGCAAAATGTTAGGCAGGCAAAACACAGGAGTAACAGCCTGAGTGATCGTGCCTCAAACTGCTTTTTATGCTTGTTTCTGAACCAGTGTTTATATGCTCTGAGCAAGCGCTGTCCTCCCCCGCTTTATTTTGGCTGGCTTATCAGCACTTGGGGATCCTACCTGCTACTTGCACACCACAGAAGATTTCTACCATTTCCAGTTATATGTGTCCATGTTTCCTGTTCCATGGAATGGCAAGGTAAGATGGCTATCAGGGCAGGAAGTTTTTTGAAAGTCAGTGCTGGCTTGGCACGACTGAGCATCATGGTAGTAATGGAAACCTGCTGACTAAAAAGGGCCTTGGGTACCACTGCCTGTCTCCAGCTGGGTGAGTTGGAAAGGTCAGCACTGGTGATGATCTGTGAACCACTTCAAGGAGATGGGAGGATGCATAAAATACAGTGGTGGGCCTGGTGCAGGAGGGTTGGGAAGCTGTTCTGGAGGAGCTTGGGAGCCAGACAAACTCCTTTTCGTTCGGTGGAAGACAGTATCAGGAAAAGATGTTTGCAGAACCTAAAATGGAGCCTAGGGACACAGAGAGATGAAGTAAACAAAGCACATGGGTGGCTGTTGTTCCAAGCCAGAGCAGCATCTGGACTTCCTCCTTCCCTCACTCTCTCATCTCACAGCTTCCACTGCTCCTTGTCCGTAAATTGCGTCCTTTTCCACCGGGTGGTCTACAGCACGCTCCATTAGCACCCACACACATCCTTTTGATTGTAGTTCTTCTTTTAAAGGCTGTACCCAGGAAAACCTGTGAAAATGCCTTATCACAAGGATGCAGGTAGCACATATCTGTGCAGAAAGGGGATATGGGTGAGAAGAAACTCCACCGTGAGATGTCAGAAGATCAAGGCTGTCAGAATAAATAGTAGCATGGAAATTACTGCATTAAGGGAGCCCAATGTCCTCTCCAGTCCAGTGTTTTATTTGATGTGAAATGCTCATGAGAACAAGAGAAAAGCCCTGGCGAAAGGTAAACAGGGACAGTTCTACATGTCCATTATTTACATCAGTATAATCATGGGACATGAGGCTTTTATTGCACCTGAAACTCTCTTGGTCTTTAGTTGCGCATACGAAGATTTTGTGACATGAGCCATATTTGCCATCCTACTGTGTCTTCAGAAAAAAAAAGCCCCAAACACATTCAGCATTTCCCAGTATTTCATAGAGTCATAGAATCATTTAGGTAGGAAAGACCTTCAAGATAACTGAGTCCGTCCATTTCTGAGGGGTTTTACATAGATGGAAATGAATGCTGCACAGGAAGCTAGATTGCCACTCTGTCCTAATGCTCTGTGCCATCCTATTTATGATCCTTAGGAGGAGTTAGTCCTCACAACTAAGCACTCTGTGAGGTGACAAGCACTTCACCTGAATACTTTCCACCTACACTGCTGACTTTTAGCTAAACCATGGATTTGGCTCCAAGTTTCCAACTTCCAAAAGCAGATTTTGGGATTACTGCAGTCAAGCAAGTCTGTAGCACAATCACACTAGTTCCTCCAGATCCTAGGAGCAAGAATGTGGACATGGGCAAGAACAGTGAGTGCTTAGGTATGCCTCAGAGCTTGACCTGTGTGCGTATGGGACTGCAGGCATCAAATGGAAATCGTGAGCCTGGAGCTGAAAAGATGTTTAGGGTGAGTCTGGGTGTATGCTGTGCACAGATGCATGCAACACACAGGATCTAGGGCAGAGCAACAAACCTTTATTTCCACACTCATTCTGTCTGCCAAGTCCCCCCAGAAGCAGATCTTAACTCCTGTATTACTGCTCCATAGCCTGTGAACCACAGTAAACCTCTCCTTGCTCTTCTCAGGACATGGTTCATGTCCATTTTGAGCCATGTGGGATTCCAGCTTATTTCTAGACATACGGTCTCATCCTATTATATCCATTTTTTCCCATCCTTTCCCTGACAGACAATCCCCACTTTTACATCTTGAATTCCAGCTGCCTGGAAAACAATCAGCAAATAAACCTTGGAGGAAATATCAGGAAAAGGAAAAGGAAAAAAAAACCAATCTGTGTCTAGCAATTTGGTTTGCTGCCTCCAGACAGGTGCAGCCTGCATGTGAACAGCAGCAATTCACTCAGCAGTGCTTTTGAAAGCAAGGAGCTGATGGCACTGGGAAGGCTAAGTGATGTGATGGGTCTGAGGCCAGGGAAGCATGGTGTGTGTATGCCAAGTAGATGGCTGAATTTTAGATGCTGCTAATTTTAGTTCAGTGTGATTTGCTTCACTGAGATCTCCTGGTGCTTTGAATGCTGTCATTCAGGCTAATCATAATTCTTTACAAGGCTTAGAACTCCTTAGAATACCCAAAATTTTTTTCTGAGCTTTTCTTTTTCCTTAAGATGCTGTTTTCCTGCGTGTTTTGACTTTATCAGGAATGCGTGTTAGACCAATGCCAGCAATCATGAACCTGCTGCTCCATATTCTCTCCTCCTCATGGTATTCTTTAACCTATTTTACATGTAAAACATTTCATAGTATGCAGCCAAGTGCTTAAGCATTCAATTCCCTTCCTTCACCAGCCCCTCCTGTTCCTGCAGTTGGTTGCAGATCACTGCCTGGAAGTGAGCAGAGAGAGCAGGCAGCAAGGTGAGTTTTGTTCCTGTGAGAATAACCTCTTTCAAGGAATTCTTTTTCCAAGGTGACCAGTGTGCACTGATATTGTATCTCAGTGGAAAGCATGGCAATTTCTGACAGTGCAGGCATCTGACCCTACCCTCAAGCAAAGCTGGGCTCTGGTCCCCAGGCAGGATTTCTGCAGAGAGAGAGGGACAGGCACAAATCCTCTTTAAATCTTGTAACTTTCTCCTGTGTTAGTCTGCTGGGCTCATCTTCCCATGTGTTTGCAGCAGGGAGATGGTCTGCATGAAAATTGCTCAGGTGTAAAAATGAGAGGATGGTTAAAACATGATTCAAAAATAGATCCAGGCTAATAGGGTTTGGTTTAATCACCCAGTTGCCATTCAAGATCAAGTTTGTGTAGGTTATGATGAAATGTGGTGTCCAACAGACAAGTTTTCAGTGCTTTGCATAATGAAAATTGGCACTTTGCAGCAAATTCTAAACAGGTGCAACTGCAGCTGCCATGGGAAGGCTGAGACCATATGTTCCTCCCAGAAGATGCTGGTCCCTTCTCACAGCCCTCCTCATCCCTAGCCCTGCTGAGTGCTTCTGGAAGCACCCATGGGCATAGGGCAGGCAGTGAGGAGGTTCTTCACACTGCAGTGGTCAGAGGCAGAAATGGTGCTGGGAACCTGGGGCTGTGGTAATGTGATTCCCATGTATTCCTGGGATCTCTTACTTAAAAATCATAGGCTTTAAGTAGGAGTCGATGTACAACAGCGGCAGGAAATCTATGTCCTTGCCAGTCTTCTCTGCTTGCCCTGTGTCCATTCAAAACTGACTACTTCGCCTTGTGCTTCTGGATTCAGACTATCAGGCTCCACAAGCTTTCCTTGTTTCAGATTTACATCAGAGCCATACCTAGAGAAGGCCATGTCGTATTCATGTTTTTGTTTCCTTCTAGCAATACCTGCTCAGCATAGTATAACCAGGGTGTCAGGAATGCGGGACCCCTCAGGACAGGAGAGACTTGGACCTGTTGGAATGAATCCAGAAGAGGGCCACAGGAATGATCAGAGGGATGGAGCATGTCTCCTATGAGAACAGGCTGACAGAGTTGACATTGTTCAGTCGGGACAAGAGAAGGACCTGGGGTGACCTTATAGCAGTCTTCCACTACCTGAAGGGGTGGAAGATTTTTCCACCCTGAAGGAGTGGAAGAAATTTTCTTTCTTATAAGAAAGATGGGGATAAACTTTTTCCACTTGAGCCAGTAGCAGTAGAACAAGGGGTAATGGCTTTAATCTAAAGGAAGGTAGATTCAGGCTAGATTTAAGGAAGAGTTTATTACAATGAGGGTGGTAACACAGTGGCACAGATTGCCCAGAGAAGTGAAGGATGCCATACCCCTGGAAACATGCAAGGTCAGGTTGAACAGGATTTGATTCTCCTCATAGATATATTCCTAGCTTGTGTTAACATCCAAGTTTTAAGTAAAATTTCCTGGAGATCATGTGCACAAAGCTGGTACAATTTTTCATGCAAATATGAGTCGTAGCCATCAAACTTCAACAAATATAAATTTCAAGACTGGGTCACTTAAAAAAAATAATAAGCCTTGTGGTGGAGTCCTCCCTTTACTTATGAATCTCCACATGATGCAAATTTGTCTTTCAACCTGCACAGAATCACTGCTTGTGTCAGCTGGGCTCCTGCCCATGTGGGGGTAGAGAGAGAGGAAGGTGAGGAACCACCATGCAGTGCAGCAAGTAGAGGTTTTGTGCAATGCCTTTGTTAATGGTGCTTCTGGGAGCTGGTCCAGGGCTATTTCATAGCATCAGTATAATTTTACTGTTTTTTCTCAGGTTGAATTTTGATCCATGGGGCTTTATCTTTGGAAACAACCATTTCCCAGAGCAGTGTCCCCATCCTCATGATGAAAGGCTCTGCGGCACATCCTTTGGTTCTCTAAAACATGACGCTCTTCACACCTAAAGCATTTCCTGGCTGATTGATGGCAGCTCATTTAATGCAGCGTGTAGGTGTAAAACGATGAATATATCAAGCTGTGGAACAATATCTTCTTTTTCTCCTCGGGTGTGCTTATTGTGCATCGTTTTTGCCTAAAATGGAGGGTGCAAACACATTTTATCACCTGTTTGCAAAAACTCATTACTAGAGCCTAAAAAATTTACAGGCAGAACACCTGAAATCTGATGTCTTGACACACAGTATTTTTATTGTTTGCTTTATAGCCCTGACAGAGGCACAGGGAAAGCAGAGTCCTCTCTGGCCAGGCAAAGTTATACTGTCAAGGTATGGATAGAAAATAAATCACTGTGAACTGTGGGTAGGTTGGCAGCTCCAGAGCACCTGCCTGTCTGCATCCTGCCACCAATGCTGCACAGGAGGCTGATGATAATTTTTTAACAAAAGGATGGTAGAAGAAGATGGTCAGAGACAGGCAGCATGATCCAAAGATTGGCTGGCAGACAGCAGATGGGAAAAGATGCCAGAGGAGATGTGAGTGTGCATGCAGGGGAGGTATGGCTTTAGTGCTGACCGTGGCTCTGTCCAAGGATGGATCCTCTGTCTTGCAAGCTAAGAAAATAACTGCTTATTTGCTTTTCAGCAGTTTATGGGCCAAATGCATATCTGGTGTAATCAGCTTTGGCTTCTTGGGCATAAATTTGAAAGAGGTTTCAAGCACTTTGTCTCTTCTGTCATACTACTTGTAAGAACAACCACAGATTTGGAGCCTAGTGATTGTGGAGTCTGAAGGAATGAAGTTAGTGTTGTCTGGCTAATCCAGGGCTCCTTTTAAGCACCACACATCTCAAAAGTTGAATTTTATTTATGTTTGCAGGGTCTGGGCTGGGCTCAGTTTTCAACCTTCTGGGTTAAGTGTCAGTATTTTTGATAAAAACTTGACTGAGTAGCAAAGAGCTTTTTAACTTGTCAGGGTTTGCAACAAACAAACTACTATTAGACCCATATATAAGAGGGGGTGAATCCTTCAAATTGCAATATGCAGGCACAGCTAACAGCTTAGTTTACATTAAACATGTATTGTATTGTTAGCAAATAGCAATGATCTGCATAGTGACTAAAGGGTTCTGTGCATCTGAGGATGATGCACATTCTTACCAGGGTTTAGGAAATGGAAATAAGCAAACAGAACAATGTGTAGTTTTTAAGCAGCCATCCCCCAGAAATTACTCTCCCAACAGATTAGGCCTCAACACTGTGCTCGGGTTACATTTTCAAAGAGATCCCCGAGCCTATAACCGCCTGTGTTAAATACACACCACTCTTATGCACAGAGGCTCAGTTCCAGCTCCTGTGACCACTTTGCTGAACATTTGCATTTCCTTTGCTCTCTGTGACCGTAACCATAGAACTACTACAACACTTGGAAAAATATAATCTTTGGCATTTTGTACAATTTCTCCACCCATATGCATGTGCACTTTTAAAGAAGCAAACAGAAAATCCACATAACTCTGGTGTCTATGGCCAAGAAAAGTTATGACTGGGGAGAATAAATAAATAAAAAAAAAAAAAAAAAAAAAGAACTATTTATCAAGGGGAAAGGCATTAATTTGGGGAGTCACTGCTCTGCCAAGTTGTGTTGTGCCATTCTGGCAGCACAGAAAGGCTGCTGTGGCAGAAATGGTTTAGAGGGTTGTGCCCTGCATCAAGGTACTCAAAACAGCAGCCAAGTAGGGTTTTGACACTGCACAGGGCTTGTACTGGCCATTATGGAAGAGATGAGTTTTAATGGAAAGGAACACAAATAGCTACTATGAATGGCCCCAGGCTAAATGGCTCGCCCAGGTTATTTTGGCAAATACTTAGGAATGAAAAATACATTCACCCATCAGGGCTGGCTCAGCAAATAGGCTGGATTAATGATAATGATTTCAGTGAATAATTCAGCTGGATCTACTGGACTGAGAATGAATTGCAGGGACAGAGAAAATAAGGAAAATCAGATGGATTTCTTGGGTGTTGGATGGCAGGTAAAGAAAAATAAGGAGGCAAGAAAAAGTATTGAACAGCTGGGGCACTCAACTTGGGATGCAAGACACAGATCTACCATCTTCCTGTTGGAGCTGGGCAGAGCAGTGTTCAAACTGTGAAGCTGCTCCAATGTTTTTCCTGGCAAAACAATGCAGAGGAGAACAAGAAAGACAAGTCAGTCAAGACCAGGTCCAGGCAAGGACCTTAGGAAACTTTTCTATACGTGGACACATTTCCAAAGGGAATCCTAGTTTCTTTGAGTCAGGGTTTTCAAAAGTCAGGCCATTTTGTCCAAAGGCATTTGTCCAGCAGTTCACCTCCATCACTTTTGCATTTCATTAAGTCCCTATAGCTGGTACCCTTATGCCATCTGAATGGGCATGGCCTCAGCTGCACTTTGCCCAAATGTTTCCACACCTATTTCCCCTTCCTTTCCCTTCCCAGCCTCTCTGTCTCTTCTGACCATGACCTGTCCCCTGACCAGCCCCAGGAGGGCCACTGAGATCAAATGGGTTTTGCCTGGGAGAGGTGATCTGCTCACGCAGAGAATGTTGAAGGATTTAGGGCTGAGCTTGTTAACACAGTCCTGGGACTAAGAATAAGGGGTCAAAGCTACCAGTGTGCTCCTAAAACTGCTCCTTGCAACAGATTTAGCATTGACAGCACATCCTTTTTCACTCCATTCCTCTCTCCAGGCTATAGGGCCAATTCATGCACCAGCGTGGAAAAAGTCCTCCTTTCACCTTCATCTTTTACTGTGGCACAAGGAGCTTTTATAACAATTTTGGTTCATCAGGCCCTTGTGCTGCTGCTTCCAGAGGACTAAAATGTAAAGGACTCACAAAAAGGCATGTAGGTCATCACCCATGGTTTCTACTCTTTCTTCTGGAATCACATTTTGGGGATCCCCATGTTGTGTGGCTGTGTAGGGCCTCTTTTAAATGTTTTCTGCCTGGAGAGGAGCAGCTCTCTTTTGCTTACAGACACCTTCCTGGTGAGAACTGCCTGCTAATTGGGACAGATAATGAGGCTGGCAGAATGGGTTTATAAATGGCAAGGTTACTGGTAAGGTTACTTTAACCACAGATCCTAGCCTTGTGTGGAGAATGGGAGCTTGGCTCTTCAGTGTGGGCTACTGCAGGCTCTAAAGATGAAGAGGGCAAACCATGGTCATTCCCACAAGAGAAACAGGAAGAGGAATGGGTTGGGCCAGCAAGCTGCTCTTCTCCACACACTGCTGCAGGTCGAGCATCTTCTGATGCTCTCCACCAGGATGCCAATTCTGGATGGGGGAGGTTGGGGTGTTCTGTCTCTTTCCCTGAAATATCAAGGAAGGAATCAATGCTGTTCAGACCGACTTTTGAAGGATTGCCCCCCCAAACTCCTGTACCAGGACGTTGCCCAGGATGCTTCAATTTTTCTCCAATGGCTCCCAGGACAGGCAGTTAAGAGATCCTGAAGAGCATATGGTTTTCTTTTTCTCTTCTTGCTGGGGATGCAGCTTGGTGGGGACAGGGGTGCAACTCTAGGACATGTGATGTGAGTGCTGGAAAGGGCTGAGCAGTCCTGGCACAGGGACAGCCAGCACACAGAGCAATGCCTGTGTGCAGCTTAGGGGAACTGTGAATGAACTCTTGCAATGATGATGATGATAATAATAATAATAATAATAATAATAATAATAATTTAAAAAAACAACAGCTAGGCCTGTATTTCACATTTCTCTCTGCCCTTCCAGCAACCCTTCCTTGAAAAGTTTATGTCTATATTACAAGAAGCAGTTGCATTTTGAGGCAGCCAAGTCCTCTCCCTGATGTTTTCCATAGCTGAGCTGGCCTTTGCACAGCCTCAGCAGTCGGGTGCCTCTCACGGACAGAGCTGTGTTTGTCTCGGAGGCATGTTGAACTTGGCAGGTGCTGTAAGTCTAAGTCCAATTTAAACTACCATCTTTCTGAAGAAAAAGGCTCTGCAGCATGCAACGGCAGCCGCCACAAGGAAAGTCTGCTGGCCCGGCTGGAAAACCCAGGCAGGGGTCATAAACAGCAGTTTCTCTATCTTTTCACACAAATTTACTCCACAATCTCATAGACACTGAGCTAGCTGCCTTTTGCTTCCAAGTGGAAGAGGGTAAACTGGGGCAGCTTGGTTGCCATCAACACAAATAGATTAATATTTGCTAAACCAGGCAGAAATACAGCCTTAAAAAACACAGACCAGGCTGGCCCCTTCCCCCTGAATGTATCTGTGGTGCATGCAGATCTAAGATCGAGCCTGCAGTGCTCCTTAGCAGCCTAATTCATTCCTGTGGGTTCGTCACTTCCCCTGGGCCACAGCAGAGTCAGTGGTGTGTTTCTTTGGAGCCTGGCCTAGGTGACTTTTTCTCTAGGAGAAACCACAACCTTGTTGCAGGCTGGAAAAAGGATGATGGTGGGTCTCCAGAGGTGGCAGGTTCCTGTCCCAGGAAAAGGGGAAAGCTGGTCATCCTGCACAGGAAAGAAGTATTTCTCCTTGGAGGAGCGGCTTTCACGAGGAGCAGCCCTGCTCAGAAACCTCCTTGGGACACAGGCCGTGCCTGGGGGGCAGAGAGGAAGATGGCTGAGCCTGAGCCCTGGAGGCTGCCTGTGCCCCACCGGGCCCTGGGATTGTTTTCCATCGCTGTTCCCGCCTCCTCATTAAGCTTGCCATCAATAATACAGTGTTTCTTATGCAGCTGAGAGTGGAAAGGGCGGTCTCACGGGAGCTGACTCACTCTGACTCACATCTCCTGGGAACACGGGGTCATTTGGGTTAATCTCAGCCTGCTGCTCGCCTAGAGACCCCCTGGGAGAGCGAGGGCATTCCCTCTCTGCTCCCTGCCTGCGTGTCTTAGCATGACCTGCAAAGCCAGCTTCTCCCGGAGAAAGGAAAACTCCATTCTGAGGACTGGGATGAAGAAGTGGATGAGGGAACCCGGTCTGTGACGCGTTTTCCCAGTCCTCCTCCATCAGTTCCCTCCATTAGGAGTGCCGGGAGCAGCCCTGAGATGGGAGTGCTGTGGGCCAGGCAGACTGGGCCAGGCAGACTGCCCCGGGCAGTCAGGTCTCCCTGGGTACTGCGGGGCAGCATCGACACCAGAGAAATGCAGCTGAGCTCACTGCACTGTTTTTTCTACTTTTTTTGAACTTGCCCTTTTGGGAACAGCAGAGAGACAGGGCAGAACAATCTCCCAGGGAACAAAGTTTAATTTCCTACACTTTATCATTTAATGGTGTGAATCCTGAGGTTGATCTCTGCTCAGACAGAGCAGAAATTTATTATACTCAATTTCTTAGGAGAGGAGGGTTTGGGGGAAGGGAGAGCACAGGGCAGCCTGTCTGGCTGCTGGAGTGGTAAGTGTGCTGTACTGCTGCTGTATGCCCAGGCTCTGGACTCCAGGTGCAGCCTGGGCTGAGGGCAGAAGTCACAGAAAGTCAGTGTTGATCTTTCTGTGACTCCTGAGGTAGCACTTCAGGTTGCAGGGATATTCATGTTCATTTTTCTCTTTACTTTTGTCTCTCTCCCAGAACCAGAGGGCTGATTGAGCAGAAATGTAGAAGATCAAACCTAACCTGTATTACCATCTTTCTGGCAGGTGCCATGATGCAGAGCCCATCAAGTAGGCAGAGCTGGGGTTAGGAAAGGATCAGGGAGGAAAAGGGAGTGCTTCCTGAAATGTCTCCAGGCAGTCTAGACCAAAATCCAAATTTTCTAGTTAAAAAAACCCCGGCAGTCTGCCTAAACATGTTTTCTTTTACAGGAACTGCTAAGTTTTGGAACAGGACAGCAACTGTGATGGAGCAATAAAAAAAATGTTGAAGTAAATGAGAATGATTGAGATTGTGGTTGTACAGTGGTGATGCTTTCCAGATCCAGTTACATTTTCCTGTTAGTGGCATGATCCTCCCTCACCTTCTTCCCCTCCTTTTTTTTTGCCTGCCCACTTCCTATTTTCTATTTGCCCTCTTTCCAATCTATTCCTTCTGCCACTGCTTTGAACCTTCATCCATACCAACTTTTCATGTAGCCTGAAGGTCGTGGTAGTTCAACCAGTGCAAACACTGCTTTTGTAAGCCTCTGAGAGGTTTTTCACGCCCTTCTCTGAGGTTGTGGGTTTTTTTCCCTCAGTTCACTCTGCAGACAGGAGACCACCACAATCCCAAAGCAGAACTAGATGCAGCAAACTAGGTCCAGTTGAGGTTTAGCAGTGCTCAGGTGCCATCACTGGCAGTGTAGTCATTGTAAGTCAGAGCTCAAGGAGGGCTGCAGCCTGTTAGCAATGTGAGCTAACTCTTGGACAGGTTAAGGTGATTGCAGCCTACCAGAGCCCTTTGGCTCTCAGCATGCTGTCCAAAAGATTACCAGGCTGCACCTCTGGGTTGATAGGAATAGATTTACCTGCCTGTCCCCTCATTATTTAGTGGATGTTTGGTTATTACTCTCCATTGTCCCGCCTCACTAAATTCAAGCAGCAGTGCTGAGCCTCGGGCAAGGAGGGGCAACAAACCCACATGGCAGAGCAGTAGCACAGCAGTGGTAACAACTCTCCAGAGAAAGGAGTGAAGCCTCTGTCTCCCTCAGCTCATCAGGATGCCTTGCATGGCACCCAGGAGAAATGCTGCTCACATCAGCCTTTGTGTGTTGTTGCCTTGGATGTGTAGCAAGACCCCGTTATAAAGGTCTCCTCTTCTAGGTGGTAGCGAGGGCTCTGATGCACAAAATTAAAAATCCAGTGGCAGTTGACTTCTCATTAGGGGAAAAAGCCACAAAACCAATACATCCTTTGAATCAGCCTGTTGTGTTAATAATAATATGTGGCTTGTCCTCTCTCTCATCCCTTCTCAGTCTTTCTTGCTGCTGTTTCCCTGCACTTTTGATTTCACGTGCCACAGCAGAAAATCATGTGTTACTTTTTTTCCTCACATGCAGCTGGTGCAAAAGTGCTGTGGCAAAGCTTCTGCAGGGAGGGAGGCAGGATGTCCTAGAAGCTAGGCTTCTCTCGCTGCAGGGATGAGGGGGCAGCTTCGGGCAGGGCAGTGTGAGCAGTCCAGTTCTCCTGAAGCGATGAGCCCTTCCATTTGTGAGAGTGTTGAAAGTCATAGGGTTACACTCAGCTTCAAAGATAAACACTGAAGATCTACCTACTATATGCCTTCAAAACCAAGGTGATTAATCACATTTTCATTTACTTTCTAGGTCTTGAGCTTTTTATCCCAGCACTTTTAAACCTTTCTCTTAAACTGAGAGGAAAACCCATAATTTTACCTTTCTTGGAAGCTGAGAGGAAAAACCATAATTTTCTCAATAACGAGCTGAGCTTGTTCTATAAAGGTCTGTGGAGTCAGGACTTGAGAGAAACACAAGTGTTGTCATACTTGCAGCATAGTTGTGGCTGCCTCTCAACATTTGTTTCATTTGTCTCCTGATTTTCTCAGCAGCCTCTTCCAAACTCAGGGAGACAGAGGCGAGTTAGTTCAGCTTTTAAAAAGAAGCAGTATTTCTTTCAGCTAGAAACTGTAAAACTTAAGTGTCCAAACTACTTAGTTTTCGCTGCAGAGGCTGGACTCAGTATCAACTGTATTGTTCCTTAAAAGTCCTGTCTCTGCCACAGCATATAGGTATGTTTCTGCTTTCAGAAGGTAAATATTGCTCCACAGTGCTGCATTCTGTGCTCCTGGGGAGGTTGGCACTAATGCAAATATGCTGTGAAGCTCTGCGTTTCCTACTCACTCTGAGTATCGAATTATTCCCACCTTGAAAAAGCTGGATTTGTCATTATTAACAGAGCTGGTCTCATCAGCAATGTACTTCCCTGGAAACAAAGTTTCTTCCAAGAGTTAAAAATATGCATAACCCCATAAAGGGTTTTAAATATATCCTAGTACCATTCAGTGAAAGTGCTAATTGGTACTCCCACACAGTGCTTTGCAATTAATCGTGATGCTGCTGTTTAGAAAAAAAATAGGGGAGAGTCTCAAAGTCAGAATACAAAAGACAATAACATCCTGTCAGAAAAGATGGCACACAGCTACAGATGCTATCAGATATCTTTCATCACTGTGTCTCCTGATCATGCTAAGACCTACTCTTCTCCCAGCCTATTCTGTGTGTGTGGGGTGCCCTGTTCGATAGGGGAGTCTGGGGCTGTACAGATGAACTGCAGCATGTGTTCCTCTTCCCTGCTGTCTTCCAGGTCTTCCTTGCTGTGCCATTTCAATCCTGGATTCACTGGGCACCTGCACAAAGGCTCCTGAAACTGAAGATGCTGCTTTGGGCAGAGTGGGGGAGAGGACTGGTTGATGCAGAATCCCTGAGTCATGTCCCAAATTCCCCTCTGCAGCAAGGCTGCAGGCTAACCTTGAGCTGTGCTCCTCTCAGCACTGAAGGTACAGCAGGATGCAGTCCTGAACATTTCTGCATGGGAATACCTGCATGAAGACCTCCTCCAGTGCTCCCCAGCTCAAGGCTAGTGAAAAGCCAGCTAGTGAAAAGCCAGTTTCATAATGCATTGAGAAAGAGCATCCTTCATGAAATCACGGAGGAATACTGCTGTACAGAAGGACCTGTCCTGTAGGCAATGAGGGCTTCCTCCCTTCCTAGTCCTCCAGATTTCCCTTGTGTTCAGGCCTGCTTCTCCTCACTGACCTTTGTGAAGTTTGCTTGCGATAGAGATATTGAGGGTCAGTGCAAGTGAGAGGCAATAGCACCTTTATTTGTCTTCTTCACGCATAACTGGATGATGAATGACATGCAAAAACAAAGATCACAGTCATGTGGAGTTATTAAAGGTTATGAAGGGAGGGGACATATGACAGCAGTCATGCTATCCAGCAACTGTGTGATCTTAGGCTCCAGTGCTGCTATTTTGCAGGGCATATGGGAGGAGAAAGCCCAGGGGCACCTGGGCTTTGCCTTGTTTGCCCCAAACCCTCCCTTAGATTAGAAAACCAAAGAACCCCCAAACCCAAGGACAGAAATATCTTTGTTGTCTAGATCAGACTGGCTGAGCAATGCCCAGGTTCTTTCAGGAGGCCAACCACAAATTTGCTGTGGAGCCTCACCTTCTGAGAGCAGTATGGGTAGAAAATGCTCCCCTCTGATGCTGGACCTTGAATCCATTTTGCTTTCAGTGTATCTGTCCTCGTTGCCATGGTTGTTGCAGCTTGCAAAGGTGAAGTGGTGAGCTTGTGCCAAGAGAGACTGGAAGCAGCCCTGTTTCTTCCTCCTGCCTCCTGCAGCTGCACCCCACCCACGGCCTGCCCACACCAAGGTCTGACCCTGGGGAGATGCATTCAGTTTGCACCAAAGCATCCCCACCACAGGCAGCCGTGCACAGCCCCCATGGCCAGGGCAGCCTGTGTCCCCACCACCTGTCCCTGCAAGCCTGGTAAGACTCTCACAAGCCAGCCAAGCCCTTTGTGCAGCCACGGCAGCAGCTCTCGGGAGGGACAGCAGTGTGTGCAGGACTGCTGAGGATCAAAGGCCGACTGTGAGTCATTCCAGATCCAGTGAGTGATCATTGGTTGGGGGAAGAGGTAATTAGGCTGGCTTCACTATCTTGCTGTTGTGCTCAGGAGAGTAACGGGGTGGTGTTGCTGCCATTGAAAAAAAAAAACTTTATTTGTTAGGAGTGACTCACTGCATATGAGTCACAGATTATACATGGGAAAAGCTACCCGTGCTCCCTGCTGGGAGTTGAAAGTCCAGTGCAATGTGCCCGTATGCTTCTGGCAGCTGACTGATAATGATAGCATCACCTGGTGAGCGTTCCCCTCCTTTCATCTCACCCAGGCAGAATCTATCAAAGTCAGGTCTGCTCTTGCTACTGGTAACTGCATGGGCTATGTACCTGCCCCACTGCAGAAGCTGAGGGGGGAAATTACTTTTGAAAAAATCAGCAGAGAACCAGAAGAACCAGATGCAGATCCCTGGTATCTCAGGCTGCCAAGATCCCTCAAGTACTTTGTAGTTGTTGAAAAGGAATTTAACCTGCTGATCCAGGTCAAAACTTTGTGACCTCTCTGTTTTGGTAATAAGATACAGTGAACTTTGACTGCAAAGATAACACATTTACAGTATCCAAAATCTGTCCTCAGATCTGAATTTTGCAGTAGAATTGGGTCATCTTTTGTTTAAAAAAAAAAGATTGGGTCAACTTTTATTCTGATTTTACTGATTTTTATTGCAGGGACTTGCAATCTTCAGTTGAATTGTGTCTTCTTCATAAACACAATAACCTTTTAAAATATGTATTTCCTATTATTTCAGTTTCCAGAACAACCTGAGGTTTGGAGAGACAGAGGCAATCAACAATAAATGAGGCAAAATAATTGTTTGGATCTTTACTCTTTGTTTTTCATTTTAAAACCTAATTTTAGATCTCAGCTGAGGCTTAAGGTTTGTCCTTAATTTGCCCAAACTGTTTTTCTTTCTTCCAATAGAACAAACCCAGTCAAACTGTGTTTGCCCTTCAAAACTTAGGTCTGAGAAGTGCCCAGTGCAGAGTTACTCAATGTAATGAATGCAAACACTGGGAAGATTACTTATTTCCCTTGTATGTGTTCTTTTGAGCTGGAATTTGATTGCACCACTTGAAGAATATCCTCTTACTGTCTAAAAATGCAATTATGGAGATCCTCAGCCTCACATCAGTGGATGAGTGCTGCAAAGGTGTGTAGCTGTAAAGCAAGCATGTCATGTCTTCTGTGGGGATCCCATGCTCTTTTGGGATCACTCTGTGGTGTCTGCTTTGAGATGGTGGACCCCGGTCCAGATATTTCTTTTTTTTCATGAAAACAGCCTTTGCATAATCTCAGACACGCTGAGTGGCTGTTGAAGGGCTTGGCCCTGAAAAGATGTAGCTGCAGCACAGCCAGAAGGTGGATGAACCTCTCTGCTGCCCACCCTGGTGACCCCAAAGCAGAACCCCTTCTTTTGCAAAGGCGCTCCTCACCTCCAGCTCCATCTTTGTCCCCTGCCTAACCTGCAGCTGTTGCTTTCCTGTGCAGGGACACCCAGAGGGGACCTGCAGGTGTCTGCACTGGCACTGAGGCAGAATCCAGCCCAGCAGTACCCAGCTGGTCCCCTGCAGATGTGTTGCTGCAAGCCATTCACATCCACTGCAGCTGTCGGGAGCGCCCGGCAGTTGCAGCCTCTGCCATGATTGATATGGAAAAAGGTGAATTAAAGCTATCTGTTTGCTGAACACATGCAAACACATCTCTCTCTCAGACACACCCCCACATGAAAAGCTGGATAAAGAAGGGGCCAGAAGTGCGGAGTGTCATGTCCTGAAAATCCACTGGGGAAAGCTCAGTGCCTGATCTGCCAAAATTTATCCATTCTCATCTCAATGTCCAAGAAACAGGCTGGTGATACCAGGCAGTCTTTTTTCCAGGAGGCTTGGGAAGAAGAGAGATGATGCCTTGGCTGCAGGCTGGTAAGAAGACACTTGGGAAAAACGTGGCCCTGCAGGATAGATGCTGTGTTTCGGTAAACCCTGTTATATTTTCCAGCCTCTAAGTTTCTCTGGGTTTAAATACTTACTGAAGCACAGCTACTACAGAAGCTGCAGCCCATAGGATGTGCCTGGCAGATGCTGCCTTGTCCAGGCTGGAATAGCTGTTGGTAAGCTCTCCAGGGCACCGACAGCCTTGCACCGGGGACCGGGCACTGTGCAGACACAGCATGACTCTGATCTCTTCTGGTCAGAGCCTCTGGGCATTTTCATGACTCAGTGGGGAATCCTGTTCTGTTTTCTAGCTACCTCCAGAGTAATAGCTCATTTTGCTTCCCTTCCCCAGCAGCATGGGTGGCTTTGTTTAGAAGAAATTATACAACTGAATAAGAGCCATTTGAAAGGCCAGATCTTGAATGGATCCATGGGCACGACTGCACTGTGATGTGAGGACAGGCATATCTCTGTGAGGCTGATCTCCTGAGCAGGGAAAACAATAGGAGGGCAGATGTAGCCCTAGGGCTGCAGAGTGAGCTGTCAGAGGGACACCCAGAACCAGGGATACACGCTGTTGTTTCCAGCTGGTGGGAAGCTCATGCTGTGCTGCTGGTATCTCTGCTGATGAAGCCACGTCTCGACCAGATGTCCCTTATTTTGCTGTGAAGATCTCTCTCTTGTGGAAGAAACTCTCTTCTCCCCTCCTGTTTCTTTCTCTGCTTTCATTCCCAGTTCACTAAACCACCCGTGTATCATCTGTTGGTCACGTCGTTCCTTTCTGAATTCACACCAACAGCAAATCAGGATGGATGGAAGCTAATTCTAAGTAAGGAGGAGCATTCGCATCTGCACCATCAAAGCAGAGGCATGCAGGCACATACCCAGAGCTTGCATTGACCACTGCTCCTATGGGGCCACTGCTGCCAGGAGCAGGATGGATTGCCCTGGTCAGTGTCCTGCATGGGATACAGAGCAAAGGCAGCCTGTTGGGTGGAAGGGGAGGGAAGGAGAGGCCAGAGGCTGCCGTGAGATTTTTTGTTAACATCTTGCTGAAAGCTGCAGCACATGTTGGAGTTTAAATTGCTTCTTCTCACCCTTTCATTTTTGTGGTCAGTTTTGCCAGAATTTTTGTGAAGCCACAAAAGGCAGTTAAGAAAGGCAGAACCAGATCCTGAGCTGGGTATGGCTGCTACGCCAGATTGCCCTCACCGATTTTGTGGCACGCAGTTTTCAGTCATGCTAAAAGTACAGCAGACACAAAGTCTGAGAATGCAGAGGGGGACATTGTAGGTCCCTACCAAAATCAGTGTAAATCTTCCTGTCGGAACCAGGGACAGGATTTCACTGACCTTACTCAAAAGACAAAGATGATAGGGAGAAGAGAAATTGTGTTAACCTATATCTTCTTGCATTTTCAAGACTGAAAATTTAGTCTTCCTCTAATCCTTTCTGAAGATTTTTTATTTAGTGTTTCTTTTCCCCTGCCACTAAGCTGCTGCTGCCATCTGCCAAGGGACTGTCAGTCTGTCCCACCCTTTAGCCAGGCCTTACGCAGTTCCTCTGTCAGGGAGAAAGGAATGGTGATGGGGAGCAGCCTGATAACAAGTCATCCACGATCCCTTCCTATGGGCTGTCCAAACATCACTGGCAGACACATACCTCATCTTCGGGATCTCCTGAAGCCTCAGTGAGGCAGGGTTGAACATCCCCTCTCCCTGCTTCTTTATTCTCCCCAGAATGGAGAAGCAAGTGGGGTCCAGTCTGCCTTGAAATCTTAAAAGTTTCAGGTGGACTTTGGGAAGAGAGGAGGTCCACAGCTGAGTTGGGTCTCACAGAGATACAGGATACTTACTGTGGCCCAGTTTTCTTTTCTTGCCAACTGCAGACTTTTGCATTGATAGAAAAGGAAAACAAAAAAAAAAAGCCTGGTAAATTTTACACCATTTATTATACCATTATCATTATGCTAAGTGATTCTAAAGTACATAAAGGATCTAGAAAATCAGGTTTTATTTTTTATCAACTTAGGGTTTGTTGTTTTTTTTTTTAAATAGAGTTTATTTGATGCTAGCTAGGCACTGCCTGACACACCACATTATATTTAATAAGCCAAAAATCTTCTCCAGGATTGTTGTGGCTGAAGAATTAATAAGATAATGTTTCCATTTTAGGAAATCCCCTGAAAACAAAATATAAAAAAACATAAAAGCCACTAGGCTGATTCTCAGGGATCCTTATTGCCCAGGGCTCTCATCAGTCTCTGAGGCTGGAGGCAGCACAGTTTCTCCCAGATGTCAGCTCTGCAGTGCTGAAGGGTTTTACTGGTGTGGATTGAATGAGAGACTGGCTCATAAAATGAGGCAGAGTTTACCCCAGAAATTCCCATTTCTGTCCTAGTTCTGCTCTGGTGAGGTGTCTCTCAGGCTGCCTGGCTCCCTGGCGATGGAATGCCCATGGGATGCACAAATGAGCCTCTCCAGCTGTTTTGCCTAGATGCTATGCTAGAAAAGCCATTTATTTGCTTCTCTGAAGAGGCAAAGAGTGGAGACCTGAACCTTCAGCGAATGGGAGGGGAATTTATTAAAAGCAAAGGAAGACTGCAGGTGTAAAATGTTTGTCATACTAACACCTGAACAAACATATTGCTGCGCCCTTGCTTATCTCCTTCCCACTCACTGCCTTTATTGGGTCCTGTGTCCTGCCAACTGCAGAGATATTAATCAGGTGGCTAGATTAGAGCAAAGTCACTGCCTCTGGATTGTCTTATCTAGACCATATAAATGTGTCATTATATAGATCAGGGCCAGGCCAGAGTGGTTTTTTATACCTTTGTGATGACCAAGCTGCTTGCTCACTGTTTCCTGTTCACATGAATTCCCTGTGCCTCAGAGGGAAAGCCAGCCTTGTCAGGGACCGCAGCCAAGTCCTCTGTTGTCCCATCTCTACAAAAATATATACAAATACATGGTATTTTTCTCCTATTTCACCTTTATTTCATCATTTGCCTTCCTGTCCCCACAAATGTCCATTTTCTTCTCCAAAAAACAGTTTGATGAAGCAGGGTCTGTTTTTGACACCATACATTTTGCAGCCCGTAGTTGCACTGGTGTTTTGCAAACATCTCTCAGTGATTTCTACGTCCTGCACTTGTTGGGCCTTGATTTGTTACTGGTTGTCCCTTTCTTTCCCCACTGCCCAGCTGTGCTATGGAGAGGTTCATGAATGAAGGAATGAAGCTGTCCCAGCTGCATGGGGAATGGTTTGTCCAAGGCGGCATCAGGACAGGGTGGAGGGGGAAGGAAGGGAAGGCAGCTGGTGCAGGCAGCACCACATTACCCTCACCACGGGACTGTGTGGTCTCCTTTCTGCTTGTCTTCCCTCCTCTGCCACTGCAGGCAGAAGCCTGGTGGCTGTGACCTCAGTTTTTTTCTTTCTCTCTGATCCTGGGCTTACCCTCTAGAGCAAGTTTGGACTAGATGGTCTTGGAGATCTTTTCCAGCCTTAGTTGTGGTGAATAGTAATTCATGTTTTCGTAATGTTGTTATTATAGTTTATGTTTGTACAATGTTTTAGTTAGTATAAATCAGAAACCAAAGTGTACCCTTTTTAAGAAAGCCAAAAAGCCCCCCAAGCAGGGCAGAGGGCTTGGAAAATTTTGCAAGAATCTTCCCCATCTCTGGAGAAGAGGACAAAGAAATTACAATTCCAATAGAAGGTGGAGAATGACCAGGACTTGGGCAATCAGGCCGTTGATGAAGCTTGAAGGCTCAAAGACAGTATCTTATCAGGGCCATCCGAACTGCCCGGGAACTCCCTCCACCCAGGAAACCTTTTCAAACCAAAGATCCCGCCGCCAGAGATTTCGACATCCACTGAAACCAAGGCGCCAAGAGACAAAAGAACTTATAGAAATCTCGGACTCACGTAAGCCCAGCCAGAAAAGGTATAAAACAGCTGGCTTGGGCTCAGGTCGGTGTGAAACCAGGGGGAGTGTAACACGGTTACCCAGTTTCACCCAGTGCAGGCACTGTTTCTTGGCTCGTTGACTTTGACGATTTTCTTTGTCCGGAATTCTCGTTGGCAAATAAATCGTTTTTCGATGGAATTGGTTCTTTAAATTTATAACATTAATGATTTGATGATTTTATCCATTGGATTTTGTCTACTTAGCCCACAGCCGTGGAAGTTGTGTCAGTTTCTCCCTTCATGAGCAAAGCATAAAACTGATTTTGCACATACTGAAATCCCCCAAATCTCTTCCTTTTCCTGTCCCCTTTTTACATTTTTGATGACAGTAGATAAAAACGGAATGCATACAAGCGCTTTGAGAGTGTCACTGTCTGCCTCGCGTGCTAAAGGCACATCCAAAATGGGTGTTTGACACACAAGACACTTCTGTGCTAAAATGAGTTTTCTGTGCTAAAATGAGTTGCAGGCACCACAGCAGCAGCATACTGCTATACTCTAGCTGGGTTTCCTAGTCCCCAGCCGTCAGAGAACCTCTGGAGAAGCTGACCTGGTTTTCAATCACCTTTTTCTGTTCCTTGTTCCATTTCTGGTTCATTAAAATTAGAGGTGGATTAAAGGTATATCCTGGGAACTGCGAGTCCTCATGCTTTGGAAATCTTTGAGTCACAGCTGAATGCAGGAGATGAGTAAAGGGGTCATGGCTGAGTAGAGGGGGTGAGGTCACAAATCAATGGAGCAATTTTCTTATTTTTTATAAACAGCCAAGTAAAACACAGCAAAATCCTCACAGCTTAATGCATGGATTAGTACTCGTGTACAACATACATGGTTATGATATTCATAATCAAAATAAATATGTTTACCAGTTCTGTAAATCTCCATAAATTCTTCCTCCTCTTCTGCACGTACTATAATTCTCCAAAGACTTGAAAATGTGCATGGTGAGTCTCTAATGCACATTTTATTTGCTGATTTCCCGTGGCTCCGTACAGACATTTTAACTTCAACAGAACATCTCAGCAGGAACTTTCTTATCAGGATTTCTGAGACTCACAACTGTATTCAGAACATCCAGTAAAAAGATTCCTATGTCTCTGGAGACATTCCCGCTTAAAACCATATTTGCTTTCCTGGCAGTTTCCTCTGAGAGCCTTTGAATACGGGGAACAGTGCCATGAGTGTTAAGCTTTTCTCTCCCCATTGCTACAACTCCAGCAGGCGTCGAGTCTCATGTGCTTGTACTCGCCATGCTGCCGGGGAATCTGGTGTGTTGCGAAAATGACTGAGATTATCATGACAAAAGGTTCCCTCCACCTTTTGTACCAGGAACCTCTTTTGCCCTAGGAAATGTCTGTGTTTCTGAAAAAGGCTTAGCAGTAATCTTGCTGCAAACTGTTCTCTTAAAGGAGCCTCTCCTGTTCACAGCACCCTGCGCTGTCAGAGGGAGTGCACGGAAACAGATGCATCGTTTCTGGTGAATTTTGTGGTGCTGATTTCTACCACAGCAGTGGTTTTCCTTGAGGGCTTTTGTAGGATAAAATAGAATGAGAATATCCGGCACAAATATAAAGGGAAGATCTGTCCTTTGTGCAGATACAATGTTCTCTCCTTGTTCCTTTCTGTCACTTCATTCCCCGTATGTGGAAGTCCGATGGCCCCTCACTCTTGTGAGTGACATTACAGGCAATCCATGAAGGCTACAGGTGTACACAGGACCTCGCATCCTAGGTATTTCATACAGCTCCCAAATGAGTGCAGAGCCAGAACGTGCTTGGGAACTGCTAATGGCTCCATAAACTTTGAGGACATAACTTTGAGTGGCTGTAAAGTGACAGGGAGGTCCCCAGAGTGATTTTGGTCAGGTATTCATTCCAATGCAATGTGTGCATTAGCTATTTTTGGCTTGTTTGCGTAATAAACGTCTCTCACAGGGTTTTGCCTTTTAAGTTCCCCCCTGAGTAGCATTTATGAAGAGTGAGATTGTCACTGTCCCCGAGAAGCCTGCGAAGGGGTGATGCTGCCACTACTCAAATAATGTGTGCACCGAAGGCAGGTTTTAATGCTTTCAGAGAGAAGTTCTTTTCATAAGCAGGACACCATATAGCCTCCACCATACCAAGGCAGGCAAGTCTTGGTTTTCTCTGCAGTGGTGGGGGGCAGGGAGGGCAGGGGGGTGCGGGTGTGTAGAGGGAAACCCTGCATCAGTTTCAGGAGAGAGTCAAGCACCAACACCCTGCCCTTGCAGGTATCTGTGAAACAGAACTTGGGTTTCTGAACCCAAAGCCTCCATCTCTCACGTAGGAAATCATTCCCTTCAGATAGTTGTCATCTTGAGCTTTCAACTCTACTGTTTGCATGAAATGATCTCACCCTGCTGTCAAAACAGCCAAGTCCTCACAATTTGTACTCCATCACAAACTAGTAAATATGAAATGTATTCAGATGCAGAAGGCATTCTGTTACCTCCTTGCAGAAGCTGATCAATATCTTCTCTCTCAGCTAAACTGCTGCTTCAGTTAGCAGCAGACAAGCTGTTGGATTTAGGCTTCCTGGGCTGACTTTATTTTTAGCTGGGAGTGGCATTTTTCCTCTGGAAGCTTTCCCTGCCTCACATCACGCAGTGAAAGCTGCTCGCTGGCATGACACTTTCCCCTCCTTGCTACTACATTCCCTGTGCTGACGTTGTAGCCTTCAAAACATCAGTTTGCTTATTAGATTACCCTGCTGCCTGCAGTGAGGGAGAAAAAAAACAAACCCTAGTGCACAGCTTGGGCTGAGCATTGTGCCGGGCACCTGCCTGCAAAGGGGCTGGCTGGCACTGAGGACAGGGCAGGACAGCAGCTGCAAGGGGCTGGCTGGGCAGCTTGGCAATGCTCTTGACCCCACCAGCACCCTGGACCCTGCTCTGTGCTGGTCAGAAATCTTCTAGTTCAGGTCTGCTGAGGTGGGAGGTGATGGTGTGCTATGCATGGTTGCAGACAAATTATTTTTTGTTGGAGTTCACAGGGGAAAAAAGTTTTGCCACTCATCTGAGGTTTTTGAGGGGCAGCACAGTCAGCTCTGGTGAGAATTCAGGTTGATCCTGACAAAAGCAGTGTGAGGATGTGAGAGACCCCCCACAGCAGCTACCACGTGTCTGGGATTTTGGCCAAAGTCCTCAGTGGGAGGAACAGACCCCACAGCCTGAGCTGTTGGAGACAGGAGAGAATAATGGCATTGTCTCATGTGGTTTGCTCTCCATGTTGAGACCACGTGCATTCCCCAGCAGGGCTCATGCTTGTTTCTGTTACTCCTCTGATAGACTTACCACCAGCTCCACCTCTTGCAATGAGTCATAGTTCAAAAAGCACACTTCTATTAAAGAAAAAAACCAAAAAACAATGGGGGAAAACAAGAAGTTATCACAGCTACAAAGAAATATTCAACTCCATTTCATCCTCAAATGAACCTTTAGATAGCGCTGAATATCTGTGGGAGGTGGATGAAGTCACCTCCATCTCTTAAATCTAATGACAGTTTATGGTGAAGTGATTGTGCACTGATCTATCTGTTCCAAAATATCTGTCCTTCAATCTCAAAACTCCTCCCTGCCCTTAAGAGCTGTGTCTCCAAATATTCCCTGCACAGCTGCTGGTGTGTCCAGTGTCCACTGCTGTGATACAATTATGCACAGTAAATATTAGCACTAAGGAGCACTGAATACCCAGGTGCTGGGCAGAATTAATGCAGTTCATCCTCCTCTGTAGTCCAGGCATGCTTCCTAAGAGAGCAGTGATATCTTGAGCAGGCAGGTAATAGCAGGCTTCATACTGAAAAGATGCACAAATGATCCTTTGTCCCCACCTCTAAACCCCACCAAATTAGATGCACAAAACTGGCTGCTGCTGCCTTCTGGAGGAGCATGCTGCAAGAGCGAGAGTCTTGGCAAGCAGAGTATAAATCATCTGTGATATTCCAGCCTGTTTGAACTTTGCACTCTCTTTTCCTCACTAGATAACATTATTGAAATCCTAGTGTTAAAGACGTGCAAGGTCATAATGCGAAACTGAAAGGAAATAATTCTGCACATCCCTGACAGTCTCTTCTGCCAGGAGGGTCTCCAGCTTGGGTCTGTGAACACATGAGCCCATGTGCCTGTGTATTTTAAAATCTCTGCATTTGGGCAGATACGCCTCTAGGTCCATATAGTTTTCTGCTCCTACTATATTGCATGCATGCAAATTGGGGGTTTTCTTTATTATTTGCTTATGTGAAATAAGCCCCCTTGAGCCTGAGCTTTCTTTCCAGCTCAGCGCTTCCAAGAGGAGCCTTTACTTCTGTTATTTCTCCCTAAGACTCACACTGCTTTAGTATTTAGAGCAGGAAGAACTGCCTTCTCTGTCACATGGGATGAACTGATGTAATGGTTCTTCATCTCTGTGTAGGGGGGCAAGTACCCACCCATGGTGGTCAAATGGCAGCCACCACACATGTGAGCCACGATGCGTTTGGCTAGGGTTGTATTTTAGCATCTGTGAAAACAAATGCTGCAGGTCAACAAACTCTGTGGCTTGGACATTTGACTCAGGAAGGACCATTAGAGTGGAAAATGTATTTCTTTTTGTGGTTTTCACCAGCTCACAGTTAATTTCTCTTTGTCAGGGTGTCACTGATACTCCTGTCACTTCCCATGTCACTGATATTCCCAGAGTATTCTGAGAAACACATGATATTGTGCAAGCACATGCTCCTGCTTACTTAGAGCCAGCCCTGCTGATTAGCCAGACTGTGGGCAGCACAAAATATCCAGCCTGCTGCTGTTTGCTGTATTGCTCCAGAGGGGATAAAAAAAAGCCCTGCTAGACATTGTCCTTCCCCCCAAAAAAGTCCCCAAAACAAAACTTAAAATTATATTAATTAATTTAACAGCACACTCCATTAGTAGTAAATTTAGGTTCTTAGAGGGCTCCATGATGAAGTATAAATGCCTCATTAATATTGGATATATTAACCTGGGAGCAGAAGCAAAGTCAGAGAGAATAGTGACTGGCAATACAATGAGTTCACCAGACCCCACGCGGGGAGGTTTCCTTTCATTGCTCAGCTTGCATTCAGACACAGCCCGCTCTCCAAAGACACCATCTGTGCAGGTTTCCAGCGCCTGGGTTGTACCTCTGCAGCACAGCCCTGGCTGGATTCCTCTGGCTTTTCAGGGCTTTTTGACCAGGGAAAGAAGCTGTGGGCAGGCTGAGTACAAGCCAGACCCCAGCTGACCTTGACGCTGTGTCCCACAAGCTATAAATACTGCTTTCTTCTCGGTATGCTGTGGGAAGAGCTGTCCTGTAAGAAACAGCAATTCCTTGGTCTTCTCAGCTCTCCAGCCCTTCTGATCTCCAGAAGTAACTGCTGGAAATCTGTAGTACCATGCTCTGAGCCAAGCCTGGCAAGTGGGTTGTGATGCTTCAGGCTCTTTCTTCTCAGCACAGAGCTGAGGTAATTCACCCATCTCCGTGCTGCTGTTTAATGGCACCTTTTCCAAAGAAAAGTAGGAATTTCTGGAGAGGCAGAGGTGGATGTAGGTCACAAACTGGGAGTGGCTCCAGTGAGCGCTGAGAGGGGGACAGACTCATGGAGGGAGCAGAGGGGAATAGATCTTACAAGAACAATCCTTGTTCCCTTCTGGCTCTTCCTGGGTAGTAGGGAGCAGAGAATCTCTCTGTCTTCTCCAGGGGTTGTCTACTGGAGGTGACTTGTCCTGGTATTCCTTTTGGACTCAGGTGGTGGCAATGGAGGAAATACTCAGATAATAGCTGCTATTTTCAAAAGCTCTTTCCTTCCAACAACTGGAGAAAGACTTCACACAAGTAGTATTTCTTTCTTGGGCTCAATCCAAATTTGTGCACTTCAGCTTCCTCTGTTCTGGGATCTTTGAGTTCCTTGGAGTGCCCTATGCTGAATGAAGTATCTGGGACCACTAAACTCTGTTTCTCTCTACACACCTGGATCTGTCAGGAAGAATTTGTGGGAATCTCCTTCAGTATGGATAGATGTCTTAGAGAGGGCACAGACACATGGCTTACTCAAGGGTAACCATGTTAAGTTTGGGACATCTGGCCCACACCTGTGACCAACTCCCATACAAGTGGTGATGGTTTATGTGGGTGTTCACAGAGTCTGGGTGTCACTAATGTCAGTAGGGCTTTCCCAGTGGTGTGGGGGGTCTGTCCTGCCCAAGCTGTGGGCAGTCCTGTTTTCTGCCACAGGTGAGCTCTTCCTGGGCATTGCCACTGCACTTGGCTATGGTCCTCCCCTGTATAAAGCCCCTGTAGCAAGGCCTCTGAGGAGGAATCTCTATTTCTTGCAAGATTAGCCCCTTATGAATATGTAACAGGTTACATTACCTTCTTGAATCTGATATGCCTAGCATAACTAAACTTCTGTTGTATATAATGGGAAAGTTTCAGTGGAAAATAGCATTGCTGATGTCTAAGATCCTTCTCTAATTAACAAAGATAATTTTCTGCAATGTATGTGCACCTAATTACCATTCCGCATGATCATTAAGATGTACACGCAGTGAGCAGGAGCCTTGCTGCTCACTCATCTGGAGAAACTTTATACCCCAGAGAGGGGGAGCAGGGTAGAGGAAAGTGCCTGGAAGTCCTGTATTGTGCTCTGAACGTGCTCCTACCCACGAATGAGATGCAGGATGCTGTTTCACCCTACCAAGGGTGATATAGCCCTGAGTGATCTTGGGCCTTACCTAATAAACCAAGACACACATTACCAAGTCAGTGATTGACTGTAAGCATTCCCAGTGTTTTTTTGCTGAGGCATTTATGTACCTCTCACTCTGTTTTCTCTGGGGCTTAGCATGACGTCCATCCTCTCCTACATTCCTCATGAAGCTGGAAACTTCTATTCTCAGGCACACGACGACTCAGGCACAGTCTGTTCCTTCCTCTGCTGAGCTGACTGCTATCTGACTGTCTTGCAATCTCCCCTCTTATTAATTCAGGTCTAGCAGGCAACTGAGTGCTTCTTGCTCTGGCTGAGGTGCTAAGTCTGGGAAGGGGAACGCCTCATGTTAATCATTGCCATATCTGACCCATGTCTGGTTTCAATAAGGTGACAGGGTGCATGAGAAGGTGACTGCTATGCTCAGAAACGTGGGAAGAATTTGCAGGCAGGTGTGAAACCATGCCAAGATAATAAGTGGGAATGGTTTTATTTCCAGAAGCTTGTAGTGGGTCACAGCACAAATCTATAAGGTTAGGTTTCTCCAGGTACACTGTGTTGGAGTGTGACAGCACCTTGTAAACGCTGACTGACGTAACACCACAGCTGCAGGGGGAGGAGAGATTTTAAGGTGCCAGCCAGCACCACGTCTGAGTGCGACTCTGAGACCACACATGGCACCTCAATCCCTGGCCTGCAGAGCAGCTGGAAGCTCTCTCCTGCCCCATTCACCACTTTTTAACTAGATCTCTGCCATGAGTTGGGAATGGTGAGCTGTGGGGGTTAAAGATGAAGAACACATTTATTCAGCTTCCCAGGAAGCAAAATTTTTTCACTTTTGCAGAAGACTTATTAGGGTAAGCACCTTTTTTGCTGGAGGGAGAGAGTGAGCTAAGTCAAGGAAGGAGATGCTTGCACCTTACTCATTAGTCCAGAAACTCTGGAGGACTGAGAGTAACTCCAGGAGCACATGGGAAAAGCAGATTTGCTGACAAGTGAAGATCAGATGCCATTAGTTATCTTCCAAAGCAGAAGAAGCAAATGAACCTCCAAGGCTTGTTCCAAATCATGGTGAAGTCCAAAAGAGTACTTTCTCTGGTGTCAGTGGGTACTGGAGCAGGTTGCCCGTAGAGTCCAAAAATGAGCTGATCTCAGTTCCTCATTGTTAGCTTATTTATTTATTTATTTATTTATTTATTTATTTATTTTTGCCCAGGAGGTGCAGAAGACTTTCTGCTGATAACGAGTGCAGAGTTGACACGTCTCACACTGTGCTTGAGAGCCACAGTGAGTGACTTGTGAGGGCTTGCAGCCACCTCCGCCCTCACGAACGCCGCTGCAAACCCCTCGGGGAGCTGCTGGAAGAGGCGCTCGTTTCACCGCTGTCTCTCCCTCCTCCTCTCCAGCAACACACAGACTGAAAATCCCACCCTCGGTGATTCAGATCAACAGACGGCCCTGTTATTTCTCAGACTGAGAACTCCTAACATTTCCTGCTGACAGCTATTTTGGGAATATTAAGCCTGAATATTTTGGTGGAAAGAGAATTCAAAGGGCCACAAGAGCAAGGGAATGAGTGAATGAACCCAAGCAACTCAACAACACAAAAAATTTTGTAACGCTTTTTTTTAAACACAGAGGGAGCTTTGATAGCTCACATGGCAACAAAGACTTTTGTCATGCAGGCTTCTTGGAGTTAATATGAAAGCATCTCCATTGTGCCAGCATTCCGTTGCAGGAAGCAAAGCTTGTAGTGGCGCGTGAGATAAAAATATTTGTAAGGCTCATCACTTTTTGACATCTCCATTCCAACACTCCCTCCCCAAAGCGGTGTGTGCAGACAGCTCCGCCGTGACTGCTACTTCTGATCTTCAGCCTCACCCAGCAAACACGCTTGGAGCACATGTGCTGATGCAAACCCTGTGAGGAGGTGGAGGAACTTACTGTGACAGCCTGAAACCAATGGGGATAGCTCATCTGCTCAAGGTGAGATCCAGCCCCCAGCCAGCAGTCATTATTCCTCATGCTGAAGCACAAAGGAGCTGAATCTGTCTATGCAATTACATTATTCTACAGCAGTGGAAAAAAAATTGATGTCCTCTGGTCACAATTACACAGGTGCTGGGCCACGCTGGAGACCACCACATGGTTTTGTTTTGATTTTAAAAAAGCAGCTGGGTGTTCAAGTCATTCAATAAAACAAAATCTCTGACTTTTAGTAGAGGTAGTACAGGCACTGGACTAGGATCTGTGAGACTAATTTCAAAAGCATAGTTCCTTTGTAACAAAAGTACTACGCTTTTTATTTCTCTCTTTTTGCTACCTTCTGCCTCAAGATCTCAAGGCAGAGGAACATTTGTACAAATTACTAACCAAGAACATACAATATTTATCCACAATAAGTGCTTTTACTTCAAGAGTTCTTTGGAGCAAAATGATGCATATAAATTTGCATTTTAGAAGAAGATTCAGCCTTTCTAGGTCTGTGCAGTGAAGACCCTGCCCTGCTAAATATTTCCCTGTAGCTAAAAAAGCCTTTAGCATCACCCTAGTGCCCAATCATCGTGAGCTTGGGTAGATGACATCGTTCACAGGGGAATGTTTGAAATGCAGTGTGCAGTACAGTTACAGGGAATACAAAGGAAGGAATCAGGACACATGGGGCTTGCTGTTGCCTAAGAGGGCAGAGTATATGTCATAACCATTTGGAAAGCCACAGGTTTCCCAAGCTCACTTTCAGCCTCCAGGCATGTGTTTGCACATAGGACATGGTAGGACACATCCATCCTCATAGCAGATGCTGTGGGTTGTGTAGGTAAGCCAGAGACTGACTTTCAGGTGTACAGACCACAGTTTGTTGACATGCCTGGACAGTCTGGAATTTAAAAAAAAGAGAGAAAGTTTCATGAGACTGTTCTGGACTTGAAGTTGCTGCATGTAGTATTTTCTTGCTACTCAGCAGAGTGGACTGAGTAGCAAAATAGGAAAAAAAGAAGTGTGTAATAATTTGAATTTGAAAGTGAATTTTGATTTGATTGAGTTCAGCAGTCCTTCTGTGTTTGACTTCTGCATTTATTTGTATATTCAAGCTCTACAAGAATGGGGGCTTGCTGAGAGAATTCTAAACAGAAATGTTAATGCACTGACCATCGGTGAATTCTGAATAGTTTGTTAGTCATATTCTTGTAAAGTTTACACTGTTCTGTTTTGTTACCTAACTCCTCTTACCGGGGAATAGAAAGGGAAATAGATGGATATAGCAAATATTGCATATTATAATTTATAATGGACTGCTCTACGGGGAAGACATTACTTGCTGATGTTACTATTGAACCTAAATAATGAATAAATTAGAGAACGTTACAATCTGTTTATAGAGAGTTGTCAGACAAAGGTGAAATTCATCCAAAAAAAAATTAGTTGCAAATTGCTTGCTGAGCTTTAGATCTTACTCCTGTGTCTCTGAGGCACCTCGACTACACACAGGCCAACAACCTTCAGGTCCAGCACGGCAGGCTATAAACTCCTCTACCTGACTCATAGAATCAGAGGAATTTTAATTAAAATATTTGTGAATATTCATGCCCTCCTTCAGCTCCAAAGTGACCTCAAAGCAGAAGGGGGCTTTAGTTGTCAAGGTAAGTTGGTCATTCTCCTTTTCTCCACTCTTGACGCTGAAACTCATGTGAAGATTAATTTTGCATTGTGTCAGAGTAAACAGCAAGGGGCTTAGTAGGACCATTCAAGGTCCTACATTTTGGATGGTGAATCTCATTTGTGCCTCTTGACTCTCAGTACGGCACGGGTGGGGTGAAAATAACACGCAAATGTCAGGTCTAATGGAGAGCAGCGGTCGTTGCCACCTGGAAAAGGGAGGCTTAGATCAGTGATCACTCAGCCAGGGTAGAAGGCTGCAATCTCGTGTCAGTGCTGATGGGCTTGCTTGTGTGAACAGGCTGCTGCTAGCATAACCTCTTTTGGGAAAAGTCTTTTGGATACAGGACATCTCTGCTGTGTCAGAGACCTAGAGAAATTAAAAAAAAAAAAAAAAAAGCCATTTTGCCTAGGCACTTTAAATTTTAAAACACTGGTGTAGGTCCTTAACTTCCTGTCATTTTTCCTCATTATGTTTGTGACATCTAATTATCACATGGATATGAATTCCAAAGCGGCCCATGCCCTCTCCCTGCCTATTCCTATTTCAATAAAATAAAGATTATAATGTCTGCTGATCTCACAGGGGTGCTGTGAGGGACCATTTTATGGCCTTTTGTCTTAGAAGAGAAGCTATAAAAGTTCATAATGTCTTACTAGCGATGCAGATCAGCTTGGAGTGTCCATAAAGGTTTTTCAAGATATTTTATATGAAGTGTTTTGAACCAATGAGGGGCCTCCCATACTCTGTGGTGCTGCAGGTTGATGAGGTTCATCCTACCTCAAGCACCCTGGGATGGGGGACATGGATTACTTTATCTTCACAGATATGCGTGGAGAAATGGAGGAAACAGTCTGTTGGAAGAAACAAATCAGGCCACTCATTCTTCCCACTCAGTTACCATAAACCTGCTTGTTTCCCTGTTCTTATCAAGGCTTGGATTTTATTTTATTTTATTTCATTTCATTTTTAAAATCCCCCTCTCTGTGAACAGTCTCGAAGGGAGGCACTGGGTTATCGTCCTTTTGGCTTTCCCATTTGAGATTGAGCTCAGATTAGCCAGGGCATAACTCCTGCCTCAGTTGCAGTGCCTTCATCTCTCCCCAGCAGCTGCCAACCACACCCCCACCCTCAGAGGGTGTTGTGTCCTGAGATTCACATGGGCAGAATAAATAGATATTTCCTCAAGTCTCTCACACACAGGTTTGGCAAGACCCACCCCACCCTTCCCTACCCTCTTTGGTCTGGTTCACTTTCCCTCTCTGCCTGACTGTTCTCCTGTAGGAGCCTGTTGTGATTTCCTCCAGCAAATCCTTTTGGGGGAGTCATTGGACTCTCCAGGACAGTGCCATAACTGAAACAGCATACCAGAGCTGAATGAACAATATAACAAGCTCTTCTGCAACCTGTGGTGTAAAAGAAACACAAAAACAAAATCTGAGGGAGAGTTGCTGTTATTATGTTATAGAGACTGTGATTTGCCTTGCTATGTTTTGCCACTATCTTGTTTTTCACTTTCCACCTTTGCTCTGTATGAGATTACAAGACTTCAAAAGCATTTAGCTATTATCCAGAATATAAAATCTCAGCATGACCTGCTGGTTAAATCATAATCCGCTATGATACAATATGTGCCATCTCTTCTCTAGGTTAAATCTAACTAGGAAAGAGGAGCCTGTAGCATGTCCTCATCCATCCTGTTAACACCAGCCTGGTGGGAGCAACCAGGACCACTGCTGTGAGCATCCTGCTGCCCATCTCTGAACAGGATGTGTGGGAGAGGTGGGATCTAGTACAAACAGCTGAAGTTCTGGTGTGAAGGAGAAAGCAGCCCTGTCTCCTGCTGTTTGCTGCCTTTTTCTTGCCCTACTGCTCTCAATAACACCATGGAATGCTGCTGTCTAGTGGCCCATTGCAACCACTGGAAATATAGTTGTGTGTTGTTTGTGAGAATCATCAGGGAGGTGGGGAGCAAGCCTTTGTTCTCACCACAATGTAATGCTGTGTGGCCTGATCTAGCTCCTGGCCCTGCTCAACCAAGATAATGCCCACCTTCTTTGAGGAGTTTTTTTTTCCTTTCCCCAAAAGCCAGTTCCAAAAAGGAAAATTGTTCCATCTTTAGTTCTAGCAGGTGTGAAAGCCTGTTTATAAATCAACAACCCACACAGCGTTATGAGGGATCAAACCTTATTCTTTCAAGGTCACTGAAAGTGGCTTATCGTAGTGCTGGATCTTGTGGTGTGCAGTCACAGCCCATTTTTAAATATTTGGATGCTATCTCTCAGAGCATGCTTATGGCTGGCTGTGTGGATGAAATGCTCTGCATGAGCTTTCAGAAGGCATCCCATTGGCAACATCTGCTACCTGTTCCCACATATAGGCCAACCACATGAGCAACCCACCCCATCCCATCACAAACAGAAGGCTGAAATCAGGCCTTGGTCAGGTCTGCACAAAAGCTTCTGCCCTTCTCCCGGGGTTTGCCAGAGCACAGTGACAGCAAGGGGCTCACCCTTTGTGGGAGCAGCTTTGCAGGTGCAGATGGGGTCAGCCCTGAGGATGCAAGTGTAGCTTCTGAGGGGAGGCAGGTGAGGAAGGATTTATCTTCTGCAATCAGCAAAGGGGTTCTTGCTTTAGAAAGGTTTACTACTTTGGAGGGTACGGATACTGAGAGCTGGCAAGGAGCATGGAGGTGGAGTCAGTCAGCCATGAGTAAAATAGAGGCTCTTGGGTCCATAGTATATGTGGTTCAGCACCACTAGTCACATAACAGGTTTGTTTTCCTCCCTGTCACACTTCCACAGTATATTGCATCCAAATACCACTAAAGAAATGACATGACACAGTATCAGAACATTTTTCCCTCCTCCTAGCAAGAATATATAATAATCTCTCTGGAAAGCACATCTCAGACTATTTCCAAGAACAATAGGTGCTTGTAAGGCATCCAGTGAAGTCAGAATAGCTGGAGGCTGCAAGTCACATAATAACTTTTTGTGCTTGCATAGTGCTTTGTTTTCAGACTGTTCAGAGTAGGAGACAGGAAATAAACAGATTTTTATTTTTTTTTAAATGGCTGCTTCTCAAGTCTGTGATTTTTTTTTGGAAAACCAGGACTTGCCATCTTAATTATCACGCTGGTAAAAACAGGATCATGCCACAGAAACAGGGCTCCTCTGTGGATGCTGCTGCTCTTCAGAGCAGACCATGGGAGCAGAAGGAGAGTATTGGGAGTTTGGAGGAGGATCTACATGGCACCACATGCTGTGTAAGGTGGAAGCAGGTCTCTGAAGTGGTCTGAGTGGTACCCAGCTCATGCTAGGAGTGGAGCCTCCAGCAGGTGTGGGCTGTAAATGTGCTCTGGTTTCTCTACTTAAATATTGCATGATCATTTCTAGTGCTAGAGAAAAAGAAAAAAAAGATCATCACAGAAACTCATGGGACCTGATTATTCTTTATTGTGACTTGATAAAGTCAAGGAAAGGGAGGCCCTAATATTTAAGATCTATTTTGCTACTTATCTATGACAGAAAATTTAGGTTTCACTTAGCCTGGCTTGGGAAATGAGATGGTGTTACTAGACACCTTTCAGGCTGGGATTAGGTCCCTAGTGTACTGTGTTCTTTTCAATGGTGTGGATAAAATCACAACAGGCTCTAAATCAGTGCTATTATATATTGCTGCTAATTAAGGTTGCATAGACTTGGATTTGAGGAGGATTTTGAAGAGACTGAGAGCCTATTTGTGTTTGCTAAAAAACCATTTAAAAAAATTCATTAAGCTATAGAAAACCAGATCATAATGTACAAAATCATATTTACTGGAGAGGGTTTTCAGCACTCCCTAGGAAGAAGTCATTTATGATAATCTTAATTACCAGGATTTGGCAGGAGGAGGAGGAAATGGAGGAATTAGTACAATTCCAGGCCCTGCTTTCTGACTGTGCCACTGTGACCCATACTCTGGGCAGCTGCCTTGTATTACCACTGCCACTACTGGAGAGAAGTGGGTGCAACAAGACACTGCTTTGAACAGAGGCCAGGTAGCCAGAGTTATGGCACTTATAACAAAATTGGGGTTGTGCATTTTTCCTTTACATGATTTTCAACAGAAGCTGGGTATCTATGTATGTGCTTTGGCACAGGGGCATGGTGCTGTATTCCATGTGGCTGATGTTTAATAATATTTAGTTGAAATACACAGTATTTTCTAGTCTCAGAATATACTTCTATCAGCAAGTCATTAATTTCAGTGTCAGGACAGGAAAAACAATTCAGCAAATATTTTCAGGAAATACAAAAACATAAAAAGCAGATGCATTTAATGGACTCGGCAGTAGCATTTTCAGCCCAGAGACTTTCCTTTTGCAGTTTCTGCGATTTGACAGAATCTTTGACAATTGGAGTATTTGTTGGTAAAGAAATCCACTTTTACCTCCTTCTTCCATCTCCCCTCCAATACATCCTTACATATATCTTTACATCCGTACTTGCCATCCAAGTGTGAGGACACACATTAGGGATAGGGAAATGCTGAGCTCCGGGGCCTTCTCTGTCTGATTTGTAGTTTTGAAAGGAAACTTTGCTATTGAGCTTTAGGATATTTTTGGATACTAACTGTCTTTTCTGTTGAAATTCTTTCACTCAAGTTAAAAATACTCGATTATGCAGAGCAAAACATGCTTGAATATTTGGACCAAAACCTGACACTCAGCTACCCTTGCTGGAAAAGCACCCAATCCTTCTCATCTTGTCTGAGCCTATGTGTATTTACCCATTTCAGTCTCACTGCACTTTTTGATGTTTGAAATTTCCCCTTTCTCTGTTCCTCCACCACAATCAATTTGTAGCCTGCTGCCAAAAACTAGGCACCTCTGCCCACTCTATCTTGAGTGTTTCAGATCATCTTCCATCCACTCCACCCTACAGAGTAACCCCACATTTCCCATCTACCTCTCTGGAGCCTGACCTTGTGCCAAGGATCTTCCTCAGGTGCTAACCCACACCTGAACCCCTTCCCCAGGCTTTTCTTCACATGGCTTTCAACCATGCCCTGGGTCAAAAATCAGGCACCCAAGGATGCCTGTTCTCTGGATCACTTCTCTGACCTGTTCCCCTGTGCATCTCTTCACAGAACTTACAGCGTCTGGCAAAAGGAGTGGATGGGGCTTTTCATGCATCTTCAGCTCATTTTCCTTGCTGTCAGGGTGGTTCAGTATGCTCCATCCCTACTGCAGGGAGGGCCTGAGCCACAGACCTTTGGAGGCGAAAAGGAGCAGCCTTCTGACCACCTGCATCCTCCTCATGTGGGGAATAACCCTGCAGCCCAGATAGGAAACTGGCCCTACATTGACCTTTTCTTTTTCCTTGCTGAAAAAGAAGGGAAAAGAGATTTTGGATAGTTCAAATGGACTTTCTTTGTTTTATTTTGTTCTGGTCATCTAACTGAAAATATCAATTATTTCCACAGCCACTCTGCCAAACTCCTGCTCTTCATGACTAGTGCTCCAATGGAACTTCATGGATTTATTATCACAGAAGATTCAGCCTCCGCTTTTTGGTTTCTATAAACAATGTTTTGCTCTGCTTTATGGCTACTCACACCTCTTCAGAACTCAGTGCTAACAGCACTGCTCCATGTACATCAGCACATCTGCTACCTGAGGTTCAAAGCTCTTGACCCAGCCATGACCCAGCCACTCCTCTTCTGTTGGAGCTGTGCCATCCTTGGCCTTTGTGCTTGTTTTTTGTGTAGTCCAAGGTGTAATTCCGCTGTTGCCACCATTCCCCAAACACCTACACTGCTTTTATTTCTTACAGCCAACACAGAGGCCAAAATACTTCATGCTACTAACCAACTCTGTGTTTAGCTTACAAGGTTGTAGGACTACCTTGCATTAAGGCTGCCTTTCCAGGAAAGGGCACAGCTGGAGAGTACCTGGCTCTACCTCCCTGTGTGCAAAACTGGAGTAGTTGAGAGTAAGCGTGTCACACCTTGTGGTAAATTCTGATGTGTTGGCAAACTCTCCTGTCCAGTTTGCTGCCAGTAGGAAAGGCATGATCAGCTACCAAGGGAGAACACAACATGGATGTGGAACACCATGCTCAAAGGCTCAGACAGATGGATCTTTCAAGGATTAAAAGGTGACCCCTTTCCTTGGGAGATGAAGGTATGTATTTTTAACAAAGTTCCTCTAAAGTGCTATAAAGGGAAGAGCAAAGCCATCAGGGAGGCCCCAGAATTTGGAGGCTCCCCAGAGCATACACTATGTGAATTTTGTGCTTACAGCTGGATGAATGTACAATTCTTTCCTTCCAGAGAAGGAGGGGCCTGACATCTTTAAACCTGGACTTGGTGTTTTGGTCAGTTTATGCCATTTTTGATCTCTATATCTTTGGACTCCATATGAACCAGCCAGTATTTGGGAACAACATTCCTCAAACAAAACCAAGGATCTGGAGAATTGATATCCTGATGAAAAAAATTATGTGTTCCCTGATTAGCACACGCTTATTCATGGAAACCATTTCTTCTGTGGTTTAGAAGTCTAGTTGAAGTTTGACTGCAAACTCAGTACTATGGTTGATGACACATCATCCGTGCTGCAGAAATCAATAAAAGTTCCATTTCTGCCACAAAAACTCACCATGAAGCAATGTACGTTTTCCAGCGCTTTTGTTCATACTACACTTTAATGCATAATGCAGGTTTTTTTATTCATTAGATAATAGATACTTCAGGTAATGAAAATTCATTCTGTGTAGCAGAAATACCAAGAAGAAGTGGATTCTTATAGCTGTTCAAGGGCTCAAAAGTGGATACTTGTATGCTTTCATGTTTGATTCTTGTTCCACATCACTTCAGAAGCATAATTTTTGTTGACAGAAAATTGGCCAGGCTTAATAAAACAAGGTATTTCTATATCAGCTTCTGAGTTCTTTCTAATGTGTTGTCATTTTAGGAGCTAATTGACTTCATAGGCAAGTTACATTGGGACCAAATTTTCAAAGGCTTATGGCTCTGTGGAAAGATAATCCATAGGAAAAGTTCTGAAATAATACTAGCAAGGATTAATCTGTTTTATTTCCCAGGTCTGCAGGATGCGGAGCACCACTGAATGTTATTATAGGGAAAGAAAACACATAGTTAAACTCCCAGCTTGTGTGATTCTCCTGGCTGTCACACATGGGTGGCACGAGGGCCATTTTGTCACTATCTGGAGAAATGGAGCATCTCAAGGCACCTTCTGGTTGGTGCAAAAGGGGGCTGGAGAGCTGACCCACTAGATGTAATTCCAGATCCCTTTAGAGGCTTACTGCCTCCATCTCCCATCGGCAGCTGCAGTTTCTGAACCCGCTACCTCCAGAGGAGCCTGAGCTCCAAGAGCTGAAGTTGCTCAGTCCAAGGGAAATAGATACACTTTCCCCCTTGGATGTTACTGTCTCCCATTTTGTTTTGCAAAGAGAAGCAAATCACCCAAGGAGACTTCAGAGTCAGCTTGTCAGAAGATACTATGCAAATTACCAAATCACATGGGCTCATATTTAGAGCAGGCAAGTGAAAAGAGAGAAGTGTTTAGCTGTAACATAGTTGGATTAACTGCCTGTCTTTGAGGCACAAGATTGTCAAGTGACTTGCTCACTCAGATGACATGTAATGTTGGAGGAAACCAATCATGTATCAGAACTGAACTTTCCAATATAACCAATTGTATGCTCTATACACATATGTATGTATAAAGAAATCAGGACATACACACACACACACATATACACACAGACACAGACACATATACTGCTCAATTGTACCCTCTTGTAAAGTCATCCTGATTGAAATTGCCATGTGTTTCACAAAGTCAGGGATTATTTAATTTTTTTTTTCATTTTTATTTCATTTTTAAAAGTCTCACGCAATCCTTCCTGTCTCATGACATTCAAATCTGTGGGCCTCAAGAGCAATCCAACAAAGCTTTGGAATGGGATTTGGCTAAATATCCTATTGTTCCTACTTTCAGCAGGAGACTCCTTAGGCCCCCTGTTTCACAGATTTGTGCAACTCATGTTTTGGATTACATTTCTTGCTAAATGTCAGAGGCAGCAGGAGGATGATTATTGAAAGGGCAGGCACTGCTCCCTGGCCAGCTCTTCCTCCTTCAGACAAGAAGACCACTGCAAACTCTCAAGGTCTGCAGGTAAAAACAAATGTGAGAAGTGCATAGTGCATGGGCTCCAATTTGAGATCCTCCATGGCTCTTCCCTAACTTGCTCAGCAGCTGTGGAAACATGTTTGGACTGAATGGGAAGTCATTTCTGCGCAAGCCCTGCTCAGCACTGGCTACCCAGACAGGCACATCTCTCTGTTCATCATAAATAGAAGTCCCGTATCCCACAAACGGCAGTGCCTGTGTGAAATGTGAATGAACAGGACTCAAGAGAAGCAGCCTGAGGTCCAGAGAGATCAGGCTGAGGCACAGGAAGAAAAGTCACAGCGGCAATTGCCACTGTGGTGCAGCAGTTTGGGGTCCTGCTGAACTACTGTTCAAAAACACCCCATAAGCAGGGGCAACTACTTCTTCTTGCAGCATAACCCTGCTGTGTGAGTATGAGAAAGCTGTCTGTTTCAGGAGGTCACCTGAGCAGCAGCTCAGGCTGGGCAGGGGATTCTGAGCATGGTGGCCCCCCATCCACAGGGCCTCCCAGACAGTCGCTGGCTGTTGTGGCCATAGAGCTGGGAACCCTGCTTGTGGTCCTGCATGCTTGGTCACATCTTGAAGGTGTTGCCTTCTAATGGCTGATACAGAAACAGGACCAAGTCCAAGAGGGAAGGTACATGGGCATGTTCCCTTGAAGCTGAAGTTCCACAAGTTCACAGAATAGTAATGCTAATAATATTACTAATAAAAGTGTGCTGGAATTACTGAATTTTGCATATCAGATTTTCCCAAAGATTTCCATATGTATGTTACAGTGAATTACAGATTATTTATATATTCTGCAAGTACTCGAGATCAGGGGCAGGCCTTGACTTCCTGGGAATGATATAAAGCTGCCCACACCCCCAGTGCAATCTCTGAAAGAGTTTGTCAGTGTCTTCAAATGGAAATGTGGCAAATACTCCCAAAACTCCCATCAGGGGCTGTATCCTCTTTCCTGTGCTGCAGTCAGATAGCAAAGACTCCTCAAATGGGTGGAGGAAAATCTCCTTACACAAGCATTCTGGCTTTGGTCTGTCACTTCCTCACACCATCACATCCCCACTTCCCACCCCCCTCTGTAACCTGGAGTTAAGAAAGCAGTTCATCTGATAACTCCAGGAAAGGTCAAAGCATTCGGTTTAGCATTTTATTGAAAGAATAAGCAGCCTGGTTCTCTGGAGTGCCAGGGATGATGATCTAGTGGCCTGTGCACAGGACCAGGAGTTATAAATTCCTAAATCTTAATCCCAGCACTGACAATTACTTCTCTGGCAACCTTGAGCAAATTGTTTAACCTTTCTGTGTCTGCCTCTCTCCACTGCAAGATTGTGAATTCTGCCTCACCAGGTTTTTTGAGAGTTAATTTTTTAATGTGTGTGTTTAATTGTCCATCTGCTGGTGTTGGTTGTGCTCTGTATGTTTGTCTGTGTCTAACACAGTTGATACCTGCTTCCTGTGGATGTTCAGAGCCTGATGGAGAGACCTCAGACAGAAGTTTCACCTCACAAAGAGGTCTTCCAGGAGGCTTGAGACAAGAAAAAGCAATGATTACAGGAGGCTACAGGAGACCATTGACCTGTCAGATTGCCTTTCCTGTAGGAAACTTTCCTGGTTATTTCAGAGTGGGGGCATGGGCATCACTGTCTGTTGATGCTTCAGACCATAAGGATCTCTGCCTAATTGCCTGCTGCAGAAATAGGGCTGTGGCTTGGAAGAGGAACAGTGCTGTAGATGAGCAACATGGTGTGTACACTGCAGATCTGCTGTCAAAAGGTAACTCAAAAAACTTAACTTCTAAGAAGTACAGAATCGGGCCCCTCATGACAGCTGCACTCTGAAAAGAGGATGAGTGAGGCAGCAGTATATGCTCTGACAGTTTCACTTCTCTCCACACTCACCTATCAGTGTTACTTCGTGTGCCATTAATTAGACTTAATATTCTATACTTTGTCTCCCTTGTCATAACAAATCAAGTATGAAAGATTCCAACAAAAAAAAAGCACTCAAGTGATCTCAGCATTAACAAGCTCAGTTTTCCTGGCAACCTGAATTCAGCAAAGTGCTCCAGCATCTGCTTAAAGTTGAGCATGTGCTTAGGTGTTCTGTAGCCTGAGACAGGACCAAGTGAAGGGCAAACCTCCAAGGTTGGGTTGCTCAACCTTCCAAATTGATGTTAGTAGCTCTGCCCTGGGCAAGTTATTGTCTCCATTCCAGTGGCATTGTTTGCCTAAATAAATAGATGATGTGTGCCTTTCATTTGTCACTGATCTTCAGCTTAAGGGCAACTCACTCATTTGGAACCCAAATTTTCCAGCTCAGTGGCTACGTTTTTGCTTCCAATCTGGCTGCTTATATATGAATTTTTAGTTAGGCAGGAGATCAGTTCTGAAAACTTTGGCTCCAGGCAGCAACTGCATTTCAAATAAGCTAGCCTGAGCATACATCACAGCAATGTGCTAAACTTGGAGCTGGGGATGGGGAGAGCTCTCAGAGACGCTACCCAACCATTTTTGATTCCAGCTTGGGTCATTATATACTTGATTTCACATTCTCGAACTTGAAGGACATGAACCATGAAAGTTGAAAACCTAAAAGACAGAAGTGTCACCTTCATTAAAGCCAACAGTTCCCCAGAACTCACTGGAAGTTCTTAACACCTTAACTGGTCAAAACTCTATGCTATAAAAATATTTTCTGGGGCTTTAAAATATTTTGGCCTCCAATCCTGGCCCAAATATGGAAGAGCAAATGAATTCAAAACAGGAAGGAAAACCAAAGTGCTCACATTTTCACTGGATCATGTGGGGTTTGACTTGAATTTTCTTGGAGGGACATTGTTCAGCTGTGCTTCTGTTTTTATTCCAAGTGTCTTTGTGCACTCCAAAATGAGAATTAATACAAGAAGTAGCATGGCAGAAAATAACCTAAGTTTATGCCTTCAGAACAAAGCCCAGAAATATGTGCTGCCGTAAAGATTCCTGCTGTGCTGAGAATCTTTATTGGCAAACTCCGGCAGGAACAAAGAGCAGGCAAAGGCATGACTTGAACCAAGTTGCTTCTCACTGCTGCAATGAGAAATCAGTCCCTGCTGCTGCCAATTAGAGGGCTAATTGAGAAGTGGATCCTGAGCCCTTGGAGAATTGCTATCTCAAGGAAATTTCCTGCCGCTGTCAATGGTGCTGTGATACAGAGCCAGGCAAAGGCTGAGCTAACAGTTGCTGGGATAAGCATTGTGAGGGAAACTGCTGTTTGGGAAGAAAAGCATGATGCTTCAATGTTTATGCAAGGTTTAAAGAGTATATGAGATTTGGAAGAAAACAAGAATGCAGGCTTGCTTTCTTGAGACTTGGGGGCTCATGTCTCAAAGACCAGCAGCAGGTTATGGCTAAAACTGCTGGGTATTTGTCATTAAAAATCTCCTGAAACGTGGCATGCTGGACTTTTCCCATGGCCAGAGCATTTCAGGCTCTTTCCTGATAAGGCCTAAGATAATGTTATTTATTTATAAATTCTTCCTGAGTGTCTATTTTGTATTAACCACTGACCTTTGTCACCTTCCCTCTCTATCTACGGTCTCACCCCAAAAGCCAGCTGAGCTGATTACTTGTTAAGACCTAACACAAATTCAGGACTCTCATGTGAAATCAAAAGATTAAATCTAGATTAAATCTGATTGCCCACTGGTGCAACCTCACAGAAATTGTTTAAGCTTAAACTAGGGATGAATTTGTCTCAGTCATTAATTGCTCTGGGTACTTGCATTTCTTTGCCTGAAAGACATTTAATACTCATTTATTTGTTGCAAAAAGATTTTACATGACAGCCAGTATCTGGCATAGAAGGAAAGATAAGCGAACTATCCCAAATTTCCAGGAAGCCATAATCCTCAGGGAATTTTCTCCTATCTAAATTGGAACTACCTTAGTAACAGAAGGTTACTGAGGGATACTTTAATAGGAAGGAGTGAAACAGATCTTCCATTGTGATTGGCCATGCAAGTTCTCTCTGTTCTTGGTAGAAGTAGGGCTGAATCTTAACATAGGAATATATCTGGATCAGCACCCAACCCTATACTATCATTTTGCCTTTCAGAAGGGTTCATTTTTTCCCCAGATGCTTTTCCAAGTTCCTTTGCCAGACTCTGCACTTTTAAGCTGTGACTGGCAACAGATTCACAGCAAACCAGTATGAAGAAAGGATTTTCTCCTAGGATTCCTGACCTGAGCAGAAATAGGCAGTACTGGAAATAGTGCAAAACCCATCTTCTTGAAAACTTTCCAGCCCATTTTTGCAGACTGTAGACATTTGGGCAGTACAGATGAACTCTGGATAACCACTCAAATTTTTGGGTTTACTCATCGCTAAAAATATCACAGACTGAGGGCACTGTCCTGAACTGAGTCTCCAGGCATTTTGAAATTCACCCAGCCCTGGCTGAAGTGATCATTATAATCTGGCAAGGAAAGGAATCTGGATTCCAAACTGTAGCTATTTTTAAAATCATCTTGCCAAAGCCCTGTTGGAGCCTGAAAAGAAAACCATTTCAGCCTGAAAAGGATGATCAGTAATTTCTTACTCTTATTGTAGCATTTGTTTGTAAGAAGCATATAACTGTAGGTAAATTGCATACATCTTATCAACTGCTAAGATTTGTAACCTTGCTGTAGAGTCCAAAATAATAGTAATAACGTTTTTAAAAGCCGCCAAACTCCGTTACAAATTTTAGTTACCACCTACTCATGGCCTCCCACACACTCCAGGAAACCAGCTAGATTTCCCAGCTGCTCTGCAGCAAGCACCAGTACAATTATACTCTAAACAAGGCTGGAGGTTTCCCAGATGACTTTACTATCTTTTCTCAGTATACAATAGGCCAGGGATGTCAAGACATATGGTGGGCACATGCACCAGGCTGGTCAGGTGAAACAACGGTAAGGAAGTCTGGTTGCATTTAATGCATTTGGGGATTCCCTTCCCAAATAAGCTTGTTATTCCTGAAAAGAGAAAAAATAAAATGTTCAAGGCCAGGTTGGATGGGGCTTTGAGAAACCTGGTCTAGTGGAAGATGTCCCAGGTTGTGGGGGGTTGGGTTGAAACTAAATAATCATTAGGGTCCCTCCCAACCCAAATAAATCTGTGATTCTGTAAAAAGCAACGTTAAAGAGCAGCTTGCAAAAGTGGGAGTGGGTAGGCTGTTGTCAGCAACACCCAGCCTGGGAAAGCCATTTGTGTAAAGAGTGGGAGAGAGCAAGGGTTATAGGAGATCATGATCAATGCAAAGAGGGGCCTAAACAGAAATAAGTGAGCAGGGTGTGAAATCCAGAGAAAGGCCAGTGTGAGCCACGGAACAGTGACTGAGAGTAGAAGATGACAGCAATATCACCTCTTTTTAAGTGTGTCACAGGAGGGACTCAGGGGTAGGGGTGGATTGCTGGCAAATCTTGTACTGTATTTACCTTCTATCTCCATGAGACAACGATTAATTTAATAAGAATTTATGATCCAATGAGTGATATTTAAAAGACTCAATGATGCATTTAATAACCAAACATTCTTCCTGATTAATGCTCATTTGATCTCTTGAGGATAGTGCTCCATCTGAGATTTTTAAAAAATGCCTTTGTTCCCCTATAGTTCATGCCAGAGTCCAGGGAAACTACAGATCTCACAAATATCTGGGGAATTAATTTTCCTGAGAATGTATGAATTATATACTTTATACTTCTTTGGTTGCTCTCTCAGAGTGTCCTTTTAGAAGGATGCAGATGTTGGAAAGAAGAAATCCTGCTGATTCTTCATTAAAGTTGTTTTTTCCTTTCTTTGTCAGATTTATGAAGACTCTTTGAGCATTAATGCAAATTCTTAGCCATTTGCAAAGGTGAACAAAATTGATCTCAAGTAATCTGCATGAGTTCAGTAATTCAAATAAAACTGCAAAGGAATGAACTTGTGGCACTTGGCAGAGGCTATGTTTCTTCTCTTTTCTGAGTCACATTTTCAATAATGTGCTAGCTTGGATTCTTAGCTCTCCATGTGAGAGGCAGAGAAGAATCAGAGGTATAGGAAATGGGAAAAGAAGCATGATTTTTGACACTGAAAATTCACTTCTAGAGGGACTACTCCTTGTCTAATGCTTCTAGTCCTGAAGATAATCAGGAATGTGCAGTATCCTAGGAGAAATGGATTGCTCTATGTCTCTGGTCACATCTCTTCTTTGGTATGCTGTATGCTATTTAGGATTCCCACTAAGAAGAGCAAATCAGCCTTCCCGTTAATCTTGCAAAGGTTTCTCTTTTCCCCTCTAAATCCCTCAAACCATTTTAATCAGTTTCCGGGAAAGGGGCAGGAGTATTCCCTAATCATCTATCCCACTGTTGGCCTGAACTTACAGGCAAACACAAAGCATCTGCTGCAGTCCAGGCAGTGCATCATTTTTAACCTTCTGCTGTAGGAGCTCTGAAAGCAGGGTTTGTATCCAGAGGCCACCAGCTGATGAATGGTGGCTGTTTCCTTCTCGTTTACTCTGTGACTGCCTTCGGAAGTTAATCACCATTTGACAGACATGGGCAAACAAACCTTTGCCCGTCTCAACAGCCCTGTGGTCTCCTTTAGCTTTAGGTTACTGTGACTCAGCAGCTGAGGGAAAACACTGAAGTACTTCTTTAGGTTTTCCTACAAATCACCCCATCACAGAGAGGGGTTTGACCACCCATAGCAGAGTGGAAGCTGTTTCCCTTTGCAGAAGCCCCTTGTTTGCATGCTGGCATTGCTGCCTTTAGCGGAACTCCTCAAAGAAGAGTTTTATAGGCAAGTGCATCAATATCGACCAGATGAGCCTTAATTTAATAACCATTCCTCCACAGTAAGGACAAAATGCTATCTCTCTGAATCCCCCATGCATGCTCCTGCCATCTCTGGGACCCCCTCCACCTCCATGAGAACCTGCTGGCTGCAGCAGTGCAGGAGCTTTCACCCATTTTATTTAGCACAGACCAGCCTCCACCACCCGCCTTTGCTTTATTTCCTCATAAGTCACAAAACTTTTGATGACCTTCCCTTTTGCTCCTGAAGAAAGGTTAACAGCCCTTGGGGCTTTTTGTTTTTCCTTCCCCTTCAAAAGTCAGCTTAGTTTTAATGAAAAAAAATAAACAATACCATTGAAATGTCCCCATGGATCCAAGCTTGGTTTAACTCAGCAGAAGGGCACTTCCCCTCCTTTCTTTTGTCCATTAGGCCTGCCACTGAAACCTGTACTTGAATTTCAATGCTTTTTTTATATAGGCATGATATATCTCCAACTTTATCCTGCTAAGTTCATTTCTCAAGTTCATTCTTTATAACATCACAATAAAAGCATTATACAAATGGGTCCCTACAAAAAACAGTTTCTCAGAGCAGTTAACACAAGAAGTCATTCATGAATGTTGCAGAAAATACTTGTACTTTCTGTGTATATGCAGTTTGTGTTATTCTAATGACCTGTAAATAAAAATCTGTGTACTTGTCCACAACTCGATCTAGAGATATACATAGCAATGCCCATTCACAGAACCAGCCCTGTCTAGTGTGTGACAGATTGACACATACACTAATTCATTCTTATTTGAAATACCAAAATAAAAGTGCCTTCTGTACTTTCTACAGAATATTCTACCTTGAAATGGGTCCAGGTAATTTCACTGTAGATGCAGATGAATTTTCTGCCATTCGTATCACTGCTTAAATGTATTATTCATTCAGGATGATTGATTTGGTGTTCTGTCCACGTTGCTAAAATGCTACTGTCTGTTCCTCTGTCTGTTAATCTGTTTTGGTGTCTTACAGAGACAGACCTATAGAAAACACTTCTTGTTTCTGTTGAAGAGGTGACAAAAAAAAATCATAAAAAAGGAATTGTTTGATCTTTGAATTCATATGCATAAAAAAAAAAAAAAAAATCTATACCACTGAGATGACTGAATAGCCAAAAGGACAGATTTTTATATTCTGCCAGTGGTGTGCTAGAAGCACGGTGCATTTGTTTCTGCCTGATTAGTCAGATGCTGGGGCTGGGGAGCCAGGAGGAGGCATCGCAGCAGAGGAAGGAGATGCTTTCCGTAAGATCATGACCTCCATTCCAGTGTCATTTCACACCTCAGGCAGTGATCTTGTTACATCTCATAAGCTAAGCAAGGTCAGCCCTGGTCAGGCTAAGCACTTGAATAGGAAACTTCTAAGGAAAAACTTAGGCACTGTGGAAAGCAGGGCTGATGGCTGGGTAGGTGACATTATTCTCTTGGAGTTGGTACAAAAGACGTGCTCTTCTAAGAAGCCTCTGTGCATCTGCTGTGGCTCTGCTCTGGCAGCTAAAGGCACTGCCTCTCAGGTGAGCCAGACCCAGAGGCTGCAGCAGCTGAAGTTATTAACAGCATTTCTTCCTGTTCTCCCCCCAGAGCAGAGGTGCTAACCCCACTGGCTGCCCAAGCTCCACACTGGGTGATTACAAGTGCCCCCAGAGCTCCCGGCTGCAGTTCCCATACCAGAGGTCACACTTGGCTCTACTGCCTTGCCAAGCTGGCCCAGGCAGCATTGCTGGCAGACTCTATCCCCAAGAGCCCTGCAGCTCAGGAAGAGGCAAATTGAATAGATGTGCTGGGAAAGAAAACTTTGCTGTTTTGGAAGGGTGCTTACTCATGAAAGGGAAATAATTAAAAGCCAAGAAATGCTCAAGTGAAAATCAACTTGGTGCCACCAGCTCTCCTGATCTCTTTCCTCATCTTACCAACCATAGTCTGTCTTCCCTTCTGAGGAGTCTTGACCCATCTGAGACACAAGCCCCTATGATCTCCACTGTCTGCTGCAAGAAAGAGTGTTATACCCCTCATGCCCTGGCAGGAAGCTCCTTCTGTTGTTATGGGGTGAATGTATCCTATTGCTGTAGTTTTTGACAGCAACATCAGGATTCTGGAAAGAGAGGAGGACAGTTGTGGTGTGCTTTACTCATTGAATGAGATGCAAGATATACTGCTGGGGAAACCAGATGAGAAAAAATTCTCCCCAAATCCCTAACTCTAGTGCCAACTACACTTGGAAGTGTGCAGCTATATGGTACCATGTTTAGAGAGATGACTCATTTGGGTATTTAATGAAAACATAAAACCCCTCTTAGCCTTATTAGAGTGGTCTACATTTTATTGCTGCATCTCATGCCTGAAAGTGCTCTGCTTAATGTTTCAATTGTGAATTTTCTGAAGTGGAAGGTGTTTCCTAACCCCACTTTCCATCTCAGTTACAAAAGAAGAGATGAGATGAACACTTAGTCGAAGTCCTAAAAATAAAGGAATTCAGGCTAGCAAAACTGGAACCAGCCGAAATATTTTGCTTGGTCTTCAGATTTAAGGCTTGTTACCTCTGTTCAGTGCAAAGAAGTCCTTCAGAAGACAAAGGCTCATTGCTGTCTCTCCCCTGTGGGTGTGGGCACTCCTCTGCCACTTTGCCCTGTAACTGAATGTGCTCACATCCGAGCAATCGTGCACAGCCGTGGGTGCCTCTGGCTGCACGCATGGCACAGATGGCAACGTTGCTATTATGGACCTAAAGTCTGGAACCTTTGACTTCATGAGCATTTCAGACCTAGCTCAGGCTCCCTGGCTGGTGTCTAGAGTGGTTCTTCACAGCCCCACCACTGTCACAACAAACAAACAATCAAAAACAACCCAAAATTCTACTTGAGGGCCTTTAAAAATACTCTTTGTATTTGATGTCTGCCTTCCAGGTGGTCTATAACATGCCGTGCCCCAAAATGGCATTAGGTGAACAATAGTCATTTTCTGTGATAGACACACTCTCAAATCCCCTACATTTGTGTTTGTTGCTGTTGTGATTCTTCACCTGCTGCCCTTTATCTAGCAAAGAAAGCTGAGTTCAAAGACTGCTCTAGAGGTCTGTTATGGTTTTAATGATGAGGTGAAGTTGGAAGGTCTTGTGTATGATGAACTTAATAGGGCATTCTTCTCATTTATGCTGACATCCTTTACATGGAGTTGTGAAAAGGAAAAGGCAAGGACAACTGATCACAAGCAATTGATTTATTAAGAAATAACTGCCCCTTAGCAGTAAGTGAAGGTCCAATAAGGGAAACAAATATTTAATAAACCTATATAATCCCACTGGAGTAACAATGGCCTTATGTCCCCATTGTCTTCTCCCACTTGCTTTACTTTGCTATATAAAGCCATCAGATAAAAAAAACATGATGAGAATAAATAACAGAGCTGTGTGAATATCTGAGATTTTTATTTTTCTTGGCTCTGCTGAGAAATCATGAGAAAAATTCATTTGCAGCTGTCCTACAATGAAATCTTTCCAACATTTTTTGGCAATCAATTTAACTTAACTGTAGCATTTTCTTCAGTCTCAGACTAATTTTTTTTTCTCTAACTTAAGCATCTACAAGATTTTTAATTACAAAATAAATTGAAAGAAGTATCAGAAGTGGCAGAAGTTAGTGGAACAGAAGTGGCACTAATTTTTTCTCAATATCAGAATGAAAGCTTTAGATTGTTTTTACTGAATTTTGTTTTGCAGCAGCACAAAATCCACTGAAATTTTCAAACTACTTTATTTTCACCAAATCACTTGTTTTTCTCTGAGGAAAAGATATTGCTGTGAAGGGATTTGCCACTCAGTGCTTGCATTCCTAGTGTTAATGCTGTGACTGTTTATTCCAGGCACCCCGTGCTCCTCTAGCAAACCCAGAGTGATGTGCATGAGACTGATATGGACACACAGCAAGAAATTTTGTTATGGAAAGTTTTGGAGAGGTATGGCTCTTTCTTTTGGGGTTTGGGGGTAAATGTGTAGAGATAAAACTCATACCTGAAGGACTAAAACCACCCAATTTTTCTTTTGATGAATTTTTTGTGGTTTTGAGATTCAAGTACCACACAGCTTCTATCAGAGATATTTTCTGCAACAATTCCAAAGAGCTAAACATTTTTGAGACAGGGGTATAAATCCATCTGTGCCTGCTTTCACAGAGACCAGGACAGACTATTTTAAGATTGTGGTAGAAGGCAGACAATGCATTGGTGTTGGTCAGGAAACAGAGTTAAACCTAGAGCTCCAGTTAACATTGCCAGACAAAAATAAGTAGCTGAGTAGACACAAGTTGTAGAGGAAACAGTGCAATACATTCATTTTGTTCCAGGAAGTGATGTCCAGCTATTGTGAATGGGAAGTGGTGAAATCCAATGGGGAGTGCAACAGAGGGAAGTCTGTAAGGATTTGTACAACCCCCCCAGTGCCTTCTGCATGAACTTGGCTGTTCACCTCCCCTCTGCTTCCACTCTCCCCTATTTATTCCCACAACACCCTGTCATGTGTGGACCTGAGACACTGAGAAGCCAAACAACTTTGTGGAAGTCATGCTGAAAACCTGGAATACAGCTGTCCCCTGGGCTTTCTCATCATAAGCTGGCATGCAACCAGAAGACCTGCTCTTTTCAGCAAGATTTTGGGTCTGCCACACGGAATAAATAAGATTATTTTGAATTGCCTGCTTATTTGCCCTTTTACAAATCAGTAGGGAAGAAAAAAAAGCCAAAACAAAACAGCAATTTCCCCTTTTCTTCTCAGAGGTGCTTCCTGCAATATGAGCCACCAGGTCTTTGTCTTCACTTACATATGCCTACTTGTAGTAGGTAGACTGCCCCACTATTTTGGTAAAGTAAATGTCAAGTTGAGGAGAGACAGACAGATAGGGCAAGTGAATTAAGGCTTAGTGCCTGAACAGCTGTTTGATAACATTAATGCATCATGGCTGCAATAGAGTAACCTTTGAAGACAGTCATCAGGAGCTCAGCCATGTAGGAAAATACACAGCTGGACCTGGTACACCATACCAATTAAGCTGGAAATGTCTGAAACAGCAGCGACCAAATGAGAAGGAGGAGGCAATGGGAGAATAGGGCTGCTTCTGTAGGGAAAATTCCAGCAGCTATCCTGGAGTAAGAGCTGAGCCAATACAGGGCTAAGCAGCCACCCATGCAAGGAGAACAGCCATGATAAAATTGTTAATTTGTGTCACAAGGTCGGCAAATTTGCAAAAAAGTATGTCTGTCTCCTCATGGTCACCAGACTCCAATAGAAAGAGACATTTCTGAGCCTGAGGAAGAAGCAGACCCTTGTGACAAAGTGCTGCAGAGCCATGAAGAGAGTATTCTCTTTCCCTATGGACATGTTTTTAGATGAGTTACTGGGCAAGGAAACCTGACAGCCAGGCAGGCACTGAAATTCTGTAACTTTGTTCACAGTGGGACACACACTCGTGCTGACCAGCGGCCGATGGATCCACCTCTTGGTGTGCCTGAAACAGAGCTTTTCATCTTCAAAGGGGACAGAAGGTTTGAAGGTTTGGGAGCTGGCGCAGGGTATGAAGGTGCCTGCCTCTGATCTTCATATGCCTCAGTTCTTCCAGGAGAACCCAAGCCAATTGCTGTTTTAAAAGGCTGTTTAATTTTAAAACCTCCCCCATACCCATTACTAAGCCGGCGTGATTTTCAGCACAGAAAAGGTTTGTGCCATGTGAAGAGAGAGTGAGGAAACGTGAGGCAGGCCCTTCCATGCACTAAAAATAGCATGTGGGGGGACACAACCAAGGAAGTCACTTCACAGGAGATACGGACTGAGTGGCTTCCACTCTACGAAGCTTTGCCGAGCCCAACTAATTAATGTTTGTAAAGCCCTTTGAAGATGAAAAGCACCAATTTATCGCTAAGTTTAATTATTTGGATCAAGTTACTTTAGACTTTCTCTAGCTAGCTTCAAACACCACCAAACTCTTCCCTCTAAATTGTGAGCAAGCTCAAGGGAGAGTTTCGGAAGTCAAAGCCACAGCACTACCTTGTGATGATGGCTCTTGTGGGTGCAGGGTGGGCTCAATATATACACCTTGACTTTGTTTTTACTGGACCTGGGGTTCTCAGAGACACTTAAAGAAGGGTTCCTGTTGAGTTCCTAATGAATGTCAGCTGCCTTTAAATTTACAGTGAATAATTAGGGCTTTTTAAGGCTGTCAATTAGAAGGAAACCAATTTTGGATGGAATGGCATTTACACTGCACAATCAAGTTCCTAATACATGTGATTAGCACCAGTGATAGAACATGAACTCTTGATAATAGTGTGCATGCTAGTTGGCAATCCTGTTAGGTAACAGATATTAAACACATGAATACAAACACAGATGTAGATGAACCAGCTGGAGGAAATGCAAGGAAAACAATCACTTAAACAGCATATTCCACTCTTTGGAAGAGAGAGGCTTTAAGCAGACAGGAATAAAACCTTTGGATAGCTTATCAGGTGAGATAAATGAACATAATGCCTTAGACTGAAAAGTATATTTTGAAATGGACCAATATTGTTCACACTCATATAGATAATATTCTCTCTTTTCCGTTCCAGATGAAGAAGTTAAAAGATTCCTCATCACATTACTACACCTGTCTTTGCAAGTGAGGAATTTTTCTTCTTCAAATAGCGTCCCCAGGGGACATTTAATTCTGAATGATTTTCTCATTAAAAATATGGTTCTACTCATGAGAAACAGAATGTCCTAGTAAAATAGGGCATGTCAGGGCCAGAGATTTATGGGTTCAACACCAGGATTAAAATCTTGATTACTGAATAGAAGTAACTACAGAATTAACAATGATTTTGGGATCTCTACTCATCTCAGTAGGATGCTGCTCATCATTTTCTGATGATTAAATAGGAAAGTGTTCCTCATCACTTGTAAACTCTAATCACAAACACAACATTAGCTCTAAGGATGAAAAAACTTTATCAGACATAGATAACTCAGGGGTTTGCCCAAACTGAACTCAGAATCAGTTCAGGAAACACTGTTTGCTGCACCCCCTCTGCACCTCCTGATTTTGCTGTAGACTAGAAAGCTGAAACGTGGAGGGCTTCTCTAAATCTACCATTTTCTCAGGAATCTCCTGGGAGACTTTGCAAAATTTACAAGCTAGCATTTAGCTCAGGAAGGTTTGCACACACACAGTACAGAATCTCTGGAAATTTTGGGCCCCTTCTCCTGCCATTTGCAGGAGGCAGCACCCAGGGATGTTTGCCATGAAAGGTGCTTTTAGGGTAAAAGCTGCTTGCACCCACAGCACTCACCTGGGAGCAGCTGCTCACTGGCAATTGACAGTCAGATCTGACCGAGACTCAAAGGGGCTGACAGGAAGCCTCACTGAAACAAAGAAGGAAATTTGTGCACAGGAGCCAGTATTTGTTCTTTTTCTTCTTGAAGGAAGACTCTCTTCTGCAAAGCCATGGAGAAGGTTCCAGTTAGGGAACTGAGACTGGCTCTTTCTTTTAATGCATACAGATTGTGACTAGGGCCCCCCTCCAGCAGCGATGAGCTTCTGCCATGGACAATGCATCCACACATGTGCATTTTTTTACCTCCTTTTTAACTGCAGTGCAGGTTTCCATTACACATTCTGCACTTGTTTCACACACATACAATTCCTGTAGAAATCAATGGAAGTCCTATGTGCAGAAAAGCCACAGAACGTGCAACAGAGATTTGCACCACGGATTAAGAGATTTTCAGTGCTGATCAAAGAGGAATTTTGTCCGAGGTTTGTAAAGCACTTTTGAATCCTTCTTGATGAAAGGCGCTATAAAAATGTAAAGCTGCTGTTGTTGTTAATGTTCCCTTGGCACACAACACGAGGAAAGATGCTGAAATTAAAGTCACATATATTAATATTGATTAAGAAATAAGCAAATTCTTCTAGAATTTGATCTGCCTTTCATTATGTGCACTTGATCTTCATTTTCAAACAGGGCATAGTTATGTCCTAGAAAATCACAGCCTTGAACTCCACCAAACCAGAAGTACAGATTATATATTATTATATATAATTTTGGAAATCTGTCTGGAATACACCATAAAGCAGGAATAAAAGAAAAACTGTAAGGACATTTGTATTTGTCAGTGTCTCCCCAGACAGAGCCCCGAGGATATGATATTCTTAGAATAAAGCTTTCATTTCACAGTGCATCAGTGGGAAAATTAACAAGCTCTCCTTGTGCTGTTCCATAATTCATTTTCTTTGTTTTAGATATTGAGCTGGGCTGGTACAGTAACTTAAATAGATAGGGGAGATTTTAAGCACAGATTTGGATTCTGGCTGGTTTGGCTTGTTTAGTTTTGTTGTGCTTTTCCCCTCCTTTATCCTGCAACTTCCTGGTATCTAAATAAGAAGTTGCCTCAATTTATTTTAGCACTTGCCTTTTAAATGGAAAGTGCCAAATGCTGCTATAATAATTTAAAATACATCAGAGCACGCTGCCTTCAGTTAGTGTAAGGGATGTTAGCTGCATCTCCTGCAGCACCAGGAGCAGCATTCAATTCTCAGAGAGAGTCTGCTTGTCTCCACCAGCGAGAGACCAAGATATCACAAAGCTCAGAGAGATGTTCCTTGGGGTGAGATCCACCACCACTTTTGCTCCACCTGAACCTCAACTAACAACAGGCAATTACCTTGAAAGACAGCAATTTTTGCTGTTGTTTTCTGGAAATGCATAGTTACATTTTTGCAGAAAATCACACAAATGCTTCTGAAGCAAAAGTGATAATCCTGACTCTGTTTTCTACCAAGACACTCCTGTCCTTAGAAGTCCTGTAACTCCAGAAACCAAAAGGGGAGTCCAGAGCAAAGCAGAGCAAAGTTTCTCACTGAGAAAACTGCTTGAACAGCAAAAGCATCAAAGAATTTGTGAAAAATGTTATTTCCTCCTCCAGCTCTACTCATTCAGGTGTTGAGGAAAAATAAACACTCGAGCAGGTAAGTCCAGTTTGAATGTTTAAAAATGTGTTAATCGTAACAGGAAGGGTGGAGAAGGTGCTGTGTCCCCAAAGCTCCATTATTGCTTCAGTAGCATCACTCCTTGTCAGCCCCGTGCCTGCACAGGGGCAGAGATCAGCATGTGGCTTCTCTCAAACATCCCCGGCCCAGTGCTTGCCCACTTACCAGTGAAAACTCTTCTTGTCATTTTGGAAAAAGATTACCTACATCCTTGCACCTCAACAACAACAAAAAAAGTAAATTCTGGGGGAAAGTGTGATATGCCTGGTACACAGTAGCCTACTGGGGACTCATACAACTTTGGCTTGCTTCTGCCCTTGTTCCTTGGCTATGCCTGTACAGCCTTTCAGAAAATGCAATCCTCTAAAAAAGCTGTTCTGTCCTGCTCAGCCACAAACAGCAACTGAGCTAGAAGGACATAGTCTGAGGTGTCACCCATCATAAATAGACTCCAAAACAGAATTATTGCTTCAATGGTCTGGTAAGCTGAGGGGAGTCATTGACCTTAATGCCTTAATACCCTAATGCAAAATTTTGCTAGTAGTTAGGGCAAACTGTGGCCAGATGCATAGAAAATATCCTTGTTATGAACAAAATGTTGAGTTGCAGTTGAGACAGCTGACAAAATTAAATACATTCTTGGGGCATCTGTAGTAGGAAAGCCATCCCTGTTCCCCACAGATAACCTCAAAGAGTTCATTGCTCTATCCCCTTTTCCATCTGCTTGCTGTTGGTAGTACATCCCAGTGTCAGGCTGATGAGTTTATAAGATGGCAATCTGAAACTGGATGAAGCCCACCTCACTCTGATGTGAGAAAATTCATTCAGCTGGTAGTTTTCAATAAGAAGTGATGCTATCTGGTCCAGAGAGATCTTTTTGCCTATGCCCATCTGTACAGTGCCCAGCACACTGTGGCATTATTGCAACACAAATAATCGTAGAGGCAGCGCACAGTGAAAATGTATCTTCCCAGAATAAGCTTCCTCCTTATCACAGCTAGTAATACAACTGTATTATTCTGGCTTTTGGAAGTGATAAGCCTGTTCTTGCAAAAGAGCAACCACCCTCTGTTCCCAATGGCTTCTGGCATCAGCTGGCATTGTTCAGTGCTCTGTAAGAGTGAAGTTCTGTGGGAGTTCTACCAGAGGATACTCTGATCATGCTAACCCCCCTGGGTATCTGGCTGCAATACTGCTCATCCAAAGGGTCATTATCACAAATGTGACCCCAGTCCATAGTGGGGTGTGCTGGAAGATCTGGCTTTTCCCCATCCTGCCTACAACCAATAAGGAGACCTACCTCAGTCTGTAGTGCACATTTCTTACTCTACAGCCATGTAGAGGACAGACAATATCCTCTACTGTCTGATACCTGTGCTTATATAACTGTGCATACTTTGAGTGTTTGCATAAATGTTTCAGAACCCCATTAAATTATTAAAAACAAACAGGCTCCAAAAGTTAGAGAAAGATGAAGAAAAAATACTGTACTGCAATTTTCAAATTCAATGAATCTTCTTTGTGCCACAATCACAACTAGCCAATCATAACCCCAGTATTCCCTTTGATGCTTATAAAATGTATCTTTAATTTCACTAGGCTGCTGCTCACTCTTATTTGAAAGGATATTTGAAAGAGTATCTGGGAATTACAAGATTCCATAATATTACTACCTCTGTCATGTCACCTCTTAATTTTCTCTTGTGTAAAATACAGTCTGAACCTCTTGAATCCTTCTTTATAGAGACCTTTCCTTGCATCTGAACATTATCATCGCCTTCTAGACATCTCTCTGACAGTCTGCTTCTTTTACAGTGCAGGAATGAGTGTAGCCAGACGTTAACAATAGTACTGAAGCCAGCATGTCTCTACATTTACAAATAACATTATAGGGTTTCTGATTACAAAATATTTATTGCAACCTCTACTACAAAGCCATGTCTCTGCCTGTACTGGCAAAGCTTCATGCTCTACCAGCAGCCTTATTTAAACAGGGGCTATTGGGACTGCCAGTTATTTTTGAGCAGAAGAGATGACAGCACCACAAAGCATCCGTGAGCTGATTGCTGGAATCTCTCCTGTTAGTGAGTGGATCTTGTTGGTGCTCCTGCTCACTCAGAGCTTTGTGTTCCCCTCACCAGATGGATGTTGGCAGATGGCAACACTGTTTCACTGTTTAATTATTTAAAATGCTGCATATAAATCTACCTTTGGCATTCAACAATAGAACAGGGTGTTTGTTGTCTGTATCTTCTCTTTGATAGGCTGTTTCATATTTCCCTCTTCACAAGACTGTGGAGATGATTCTGGTTCGGGTACTTACACATGTACCCTGTTCTGCAATGGTCTCCCATGCAGGGGGTTGCACACTTGCTGTTGTGCGCTGGGGGTACCTGAGAGACAGCACCTGGCCATAAACCAAAAGGACAGCCCATCATCTTCACTTACACAGTCACAGAATCCTGCAGGTTGGAAAAGACCTCTGAGATCATCAAGTTCGACCCTTGACCAAACATCATCTTGTGAATCAGACCATGGCACTGAGTGACAAGTCCAGTCTTTCCTTAAACACCTCCAGGTACAGTGACTCCACCACCTCCCTGGGCAGCTTATTCCAAAGTTTAGTCACCCGTTCTCTGAAGAAATTCTTCCTGATGTCCAACCTGAATCTCCCCTAGCACAGCTGGAGGCTTCATCTTCCTGCTGCTGGTTGTCTGAGAGAAGATGCCAACTCCCACTTGGACCTCCTTTCAGGGAGTTTTAGAGAGTGATAAGGTCACCCCCGAGTGTCCTTTTCTTCAGGCTAAACACCCCCTCAGCTGTTCCTCATGTAAATCTCTGGACCCTTCACCACCTTTGTTGCCCTCCCCTGGACTTGCTCTAGCACCTTTGCGTCTTTCTTGAAGTGGGGGGCCCAGAAGCAGGTGAAGTACTTGAGGTGTGGCTTCACCTGTGCTGAGTACAAAGGGAAAACGTGGGCTTTTGTGTGTTTCATCTGAAAGGTCCCTTTGACTTCAGTCACCAAGGGACAGAAGTTTGTCTTTTCAAGAAAAGCAGGAAACAATTTTTGGTAGCAGAGGTTATTAAAAATGGTTGATGTTTGAAGCTGTTGGAAGAGTTGGAAATGATGACAACGTGTCACTGACCTTGGACTGGGGATTGTCCATCCTGGTTCTCAGGACCACCTTCAGTAGAACTGGAGGCACGAGTCTGGACTGTAGTCTGTAACAGGAGGGAAGGAGTTTGTCATCAACACTGGAAGTGACATACTTTGATTTTTCTCAAAGCTCTGAATCAAGTTACTCTTTTTACAAATTTTTGAGCTTCCCTCATCTCCATCTAGTCACCAGCCACTAGCACTAAGTTTTTTGTCAGTTAAAAAATTGCTATAAGCCTCTTGTTTTCTTGGCTTAAGGGTCTTGTGAGACTGCAGAATGTCAACAGAGCCCGTGAAACTGCAGGTCCCAAATTGTTCTCCCATTTACAACAGTGCACAGGGCCACCACCCATTCTGAATCACACCTTGATTTCCTGCAGCCCCTAAATTGCCAGCTACATGATCTGGATCAGGTGTGTCCCGTTGCTTGTGCTGTTGGCCGCGTGATGAGCCACTCCCAGGATTCAGGTCTTGGCACACTGGTCTGTGCAGAGGCAGCTGAGCACAGAAAGGGCTCAGATCCTCGGGGTGAAGGACCTGTTGTAGTCAGGGTGTTTTAGTTCAGGGAAGGAAGAATGATTGGGAAAATGGGAGGGGAGAAGCATTTCGAAACACCGCATCTTGCTAATTGGCCAAAGGTCCAGTGGTGAATAAGAAGGGAGGAGATTATTGTGTGCTACTGTGAGGCATTAGTGTTGGGGAAAGGACCCCTTGGAACAGCTTTGATGGCAAAAACCCACAGGTTAAGCAGCTGAACTCCAGTTATCCTGTAGATTATTTTCAAAGGAAAAGCAACAACAACAAACACATTAATAAAACTTAGTGAGATAATAGCTACCCCAAGCTGCACTGATTGGAAACAATTGGCAGAGCCTGGAATATAAGGAATCACTTCCTGCAGCAATTTCCTTTTATTAAAAAAGCATTTAGAGCATTTACAAGCTTTTCATTTCTCAAGGAGCTATTCTTAACTCTGTGTTCTCCTTAAAGACACAGTTCAGTCCAGCTGAATGCATGGCTGGGCCAGGTGGAATTTGCTCAGAACACAGGTGTTTGCCATCCCAGCATCACTGCAGAGGCTTTCACGCAGAAGATGTTACTGAAATCTTCTTAAAGCAAGAAAATTCAGGCAAACCACCCTGCTTTCCAACCTAGGCACAGAGTCACAGAATCGCAGAATGAGTAAAGCTGGAAGGGACCACAGTGGGTCATCTGGTCCAAACTCTCTGCTCAAGCAGGGTCATCCTAAGAGCAATTCAGCTGGAACACCTGTGTTACAATTTCTGCCCATATCTGCACAGCAAGGTCAATTCAAACACGTAGGTAGAAAAGTGCAATCCTTCAAAAAGGGAGCCACTTAAATGTTGTGTCCTCATTTCCAAAAACAATTGGAAATAGTTAAATCGCCAAGACCCATAGAACTTCAAAGCATCAATACAAAAATCAAATAAAAATCATAACCACCCCAACTGAAGGCCTGGTATTCGTTCCCTGTTGGGGCTATCAACAGCGATTGTGAATTTGTTTATTTTCATTTGTTAATTTAATAGTACCTTGGTCCAACACAGGGATTTTTAAAAAGGTTTGTTTCTGAAATACTTGAAATGAATTTTCATTCCTGTTTTGTTTTCTCATGTGAGAAAAATAGAAAAAAAAAAATGTGATTTGGGTCAAAATTTGGGTCAACTAAAAATAAAACATTTTCATTGTAGAAACAGCAGGCTACATATATTTTGATTTAAGTAGCCTTCCAGCCTAAGCATGAGTTTGAAACAAAAATAAATTGAACATCCCCTTTAACTAATACAGAGAAAAGACTATTTGTTCTGGTGTCCCCCCTTTTGTTTTTAAGAGGAACAAACTGAAACACTCTTGACATGTGACAAAGTGGCACAAATGTTTCTGCCCAAGCTTTGATTTTTTGTTATGAAGAGAAACATTTGCCCAGCTCCAGCTTCAAGACTAAAAAACAGAGGTTTGTTCTCTCTCTTTCCTGCATGGATCATCTCCTGTGGGTTATCTCTCTAAAACAACAAGCCTTTGGAGATCAACAGCAGGCAGGATGGGATGACTTGTGCACTCCTCTGCAAAGGGACTACTTTCTACACCTCCACCTGCCCCCAGAAGCATCCCTATGCCAGCTGGGCAGAGAAAAGGCTGCCAGGACAAGGTGGTGGTCCTCAGAGGGGGCAGGGAAGTGTTCTGTGGAGCACCTGTATAACCCAGTGTTCCATGGCCCTACTATGGCAGCACCACACCCACTGCCTCTTCTGTGGTGGGGCTGAGGGCGGTTCCATCAACACTGCACTGGTGAGGAAGGAGTGCCATCAGCCAGCAGGACCTTCCCCTGCCACAGCTGGGACTCTTCTCCACCTGCATCCGTGTCTTGGTTCGTGGAGGTCCTGAACCTTCTCTCTTGCTCTCTCCCAAGAGGGAACAGAGGCCAAAGCACAGCTTAGGTAGGAGAGGCCCAGCAACGTGCACCGAGTCATTTCCCAGCTATGCTCTGAGCTATCATAAGAACCAGCACTGCTGGGAGGATGGAAGGAGGAATCAGAGACCACCAGGCACACAAACACAGCACCTGGATAGTGCTGGAACTGCATTGCCACACTCCAAACAAAAGCTTTTTTTTTTTTTCCCTAGTCAAAGATGAGTTTTCCTTTGTGTAAAATTTTGTTGTAACTTTAAAATAGTTGATTTGGTATCTTGAAAAAAAGTTGATCTGATATCTATTAGGACAGATGGTTTTTAGCCACTTTAGCTCAAACTGCCTCTGCTACCTCTCAAATCAGTGTCATTTAGAGAGGGAGATTATCCAAGTGTTGAAGAAGGGAATGAGAAATATAGTAACATGTTCATTTTACTGGCAACAGCACAATACTCTTCCCATCTTTGCAGTTATAACTGGTCAGCTTTCCAGTGTGCGTGCCCAATTATAACTTGCAAGAAGCCACATATCTCATAAAGATTCAGTAAATTTTCAGTATTTTCTAAAGTCCTGTAAATGAACAATGCACTTTTTACAGGTCTTTCATCAAGGAGTTAATAACCAGATGAAGCTTCTCTTTTCATCAGTTTCTAAGTGATGCTCCATTCGATTGAAGAAGATCAAAAATGATGATCAGAAAATAAAAAGGAAGTTTTAAAGGCAGCCTTTGTACAACACTTTAACTGTCTCATTCCTGTTATTTCAGAAGTATCACTGGGTTTCTTTCAGGCTTTAGAAAAAATATGAAATTCTTATGAAGTGCCAGTACTTGCCTTCTTCTTAGTTTAATTTTAGAAACACTTGTGTTAATGGTGGGCAACACACCTCTGCCAGATAGTAGCCTAGGGCTAAGTGAAAGCAACACCAAGGACAGCAAAACTGTTAAGATTCTGCCATTGTCCACTACACCACCTGTGGTCCTAACCTTACATCCTAACCTTACACCCTGTGCCAGCCTGCTGGGTGCAGTCCCAGAGTGACCCTGACCCATCTCACTGGCACTCCATCAGCTACTCTGTCTCTGGGGACTGGGGTGCAGCTATCTTCTGGGGCTCTGCAGGCCAAGGGTGGTGGGGAGAGAGGACAGCCCTCATGCAGAAATTCCTTTATCTTTAGTGTAGGAGAATATCGTCCTTCTGTGTTTAGTTGTACCTGAAAAATTCCTCTTTTCTTCAATGGTCTCTTGAAAGCCCTCTGTATAAGTTTTCTATCCCTGGCTCATTTTGCCTTTTTCCATTTGCTAAGATCTGATTTAATGCTTTTAATTAGAAATAGGCAAGTTTCCTGTGAAGATGTGAGATGCTGCTTCCCTGAACCCAGCTCAAACATGTACCTGTTTTGCTGAGCTCTTCACAGCACAGCTTCACCCTTTTGTCCCCTCTGTGCCTGTCCTCTCTCTGTCAGGGGAGCCAGGCCCCTCATGCATGCACTCCCCTCTCCCATCCTTCCATCTAACCATAGCTCACGCCCTTTCTGCATCCCACTCTCACTGCATCATCCATAACCAAACGCAGTATAACCCTCCTGTTACCACCAAGAGAAGCTCCCTCTCTGAAATTTCCTGCAGTAGTTAAATATTGGCCCCTTGTCCCTTGGCAAGGATTTGCTTCCTAGTGGGTCATTAATCTGTGGCAATTAATAATGAGTGTTTGATGCAAGCTGGCATAACTAATTGAGACACTGGATGCTGTCATCCAAACATCCAAATTATAATTTCTGTACAGCCAGAGATGTAGCCCTGCCTCTCCCTTGCAGAGAGGGAAAATGTGGCAGAACAGGACCAAAGACATTTTGCCGTCTTGAACTATTCCATCCTGTGGTTTGCATAGTTCCCCTGAAGTAAGTGGTGGCATTTAAGGGAGGTCTCAATCCAGGAGCAATTTGGGTTTCCAGAACTCAGTACTGATTACTCAGTTGTAATCATCCTACATACTGAAGCCTGCAGAGAATCAGAAAATGATGTATTTAATTTTCGATGAAATTTTTCGAAGCACTGGTCTTTAAGAGAAGAACTGTACTTTTGGACAAACTCAGAACACTCCAAAAAGGGACATTTTATTGCAGGTGCTTTGCACACTACCTTTGTCAGGATCAAATATGATGGAAAAGGGGATAGCTGAACAGGATTGACACTACCACACATTTTACAAGATGCTTGATTCCATTGCTCTGTTAGCTTAAGATCTGATTCTTAAAATCAGCTATCCTTTCAGCAGGATGTATAAATAGATCAGCAGAAGAGCCAGCTAATGACTCACTGTTGTAAATTAAATGGAATTTGTTATGAATGTGATTCATTGAAACTTTCCTAACAAATCAATTTGTTCCAATCACACTGTAATTCAATAATAATATTTAGCATTTGTATGGTGCTTTCAACAGCTCATGAACTTTCCAAGCATTAATTGTCTGTATTTCACAATGATATTGTGAGCTGCTAAGTTGGGTGGTCTCTCCTTTATAGGTGAGAACACTGACACCCAAAGAGTTTAAGGAAATGTTTTAGCCTCTTTAAAGTATTGAAATTGAAATTACTGTTTTACCTTTCTTGGTATCTGTCCTCAGACATGGTGCACAGTGGTGGCTCAGAGTCCTGAGCATCCATGGTGGTGTTGGTCTGTCATGGTAGAGCTGGCATTTGAAAATTACACCCTTCTGTTGCAGAGCTTGACATCCCCTGTTTGGAAGCTTTGCTTACCACTGTGGTGCTTATCCACTATGATCCTTCTTTCTGCCTTTCCCCCATTTAAAGGCTGAGCTCTGGAAACCTGGTGTCACTGTGTCTGCACTCAGGGACCATTCTCCTTGCTGTACCCCATGGACAGATCCTGCTCTGGCCCTAACCTGCCCTCTTTGTCCCCTCTTCAACCAACAGTTCACATATTCCTTTGGCAGCTCACATCTGTCCAAGTTCAAGCTGTGAACTTCAGCTTGAGCTGCTCATCAAATGAATCCCACAGAAAAATGAAGCATTGCTTGCTGCATACAAGCAGGCCGGAATAAGGGCTTAGCTTTCCTGGAGTCTATGCCTACAAAATGGGCATGTATGTCATAAAGGGTTTTTTAAAAGCACAGAAGCAGAAAAGCTACCTGATTGTTACTCATTTCTGGTTCAGAAATCTGAAAGTACCACAAGGGCTTCTCTAGGACCTATGAAACTTTGCTGCAAGCAAGCAAATAAGGTGAACTACTTCTGGATGTGAAGGTAGAATTAAGACAAGCTTTGTCCCACTCCCATCTCCCGTGTTCATCTATGAAATGATGTATGAGAGGTGGCTACTGGAGTGCTCATTGTGGATCCCTGTATCTGACAGCACCATATGAAGAGGAGGACACGAAGCTGGTTATATACTCAACAGTAGGAATCTGTCATCTGGGTTTCTATCTATTACTGTGCAGCACTGTAACCCTAGAAGACCTGCAGTGCTCCAAAACCAAATCACAACTGAGCCCAATCTCATCTCTTCTTTGAAATCAGGATGTGTTCCTTTGCAGAGCACACTGTTAAATTATGGAACTCACAGTGCTGCAGAGGCCAAAAGCAACATCATCTCCATGATCCGTTAAAAAAAATCATGGAAGAAATGGTCACCAAGGGCCACAATGATGCCGATAGGTACTGTAGCTCAGGGACTCACTAAACGACAGAATTCCAGAAGCTGGATCTTGCTACTGAGAAAAGGTCTTTTTGTATATGCCCATTTACTAATTACATTCTTCAGGTTGCTGTCACAGACAGAATGCTGGGGCAGACACACCTCAGGTCTGCCCCTGAACAGCTGTTCTTGTGTTAGGTTTTCCATAAGGATTTGGGTGGAATCCTGGCTAAAATGGGGCTATGACTCTAAGAAACTGATGGTCATGATGTCTGTGGAGTAGAGAAAGAAAAGCTGTCAGTGTGCAAATAATTTATGAATCATCGTCCACTGTGTCACATGAGAGGAAAAAAATGGGGGTTTATTGCCTGGATTGATTTCTTTTTTAAGAAATCCCTAGTCCCACTTCCCTAGTTTTTTGCCAATGCATATGGTCATCTTCAGCCAATAAAGGCTGGTGTTTCCATACACAAGTAAGGCAGCACCTAAGGACAAAAACTCACGTAGAAATCTTGATTATTGTGTTTACTCCCTTACCCTGTATCTACCATTTTGAATTGCAGATGTACAGCATTGCTGGCTGCCCTTGGTTTCTTGTCTTCTTGTTTGCATCCTCTGTGCTGAACACAGTATCGCTTGGAGTCAAAAAACATGTTTGGCTCCCTGCTTATGGCAAAACACTGAACTGATGTCTCGTGCTCCCCACTGAGACCTTTTCACTATAAACTTCATTGTCAAATAAGTCACCTTGATGCCAATATTTGTCCCTGTTCCCTGATGCAATGCATAAATCATATTGCTGTTCCTTATCAGCTTGTAGCGCTTGCTTAATGGTTAGCTCTGCTGCTTCAGCAGGGAATTAGCTAGAACAACATTACAGTGATAAAGTAAGGAGAGCAAGCATCCATCAGTGGGTCAATTAGTAATGTTAAAAAGGAAGCTCTGAAATAACTCAAACAGTAAAGCATTGGTTCTTGTGCACATGTTCAAAACAGTTGGTCAGTGAGTATGAAATGAGGAAAAGAACAAATAATCAGGGATATGTTCTTTTTTAGATACATGCCAAAACCTCCCTTTAATAACAGTATCTCTCATGGCCTTAGCAGCTTTTATCTCTAAACTCTTTAGATGATATCTGCAGTCACTCTCAGTGAAGCTGGATTTGAAGCCAACTCTCAGTTCTTATCAACCGTGGACAAAGCTTGGCGTGCCGACACCAAATAGGCAAACCTTTGAGTTCAAACCCCCACCCGTAAGTCACTCCTCACACACTCACCAAAGAGAAGTCAGACTCCATTTGCACTCCTTGAAGTGGCAAGAGGCTTCCCAGGCAGTGGGACTCGGCAGGGCCACGGCAGGGCAGCCAGGGACAGCTCTTTGCAGAGCTCCGGAGAGCCCGTCAGGCCCTGGCGTGCTGCAAACTGGCTGGAATTCAAAGCCCACAAAACAACACCAGCTCCTATTTCACACAAATCCAGCTAGAGAGCTCTAAGTCTGCCTAAAATGGTGTTTTTATAGTCACTGATGAGAATTTCTCTTACATGGAACCTTCATCCTTTTGTTAGAATGATTCAGAGTGACAATTTTATTCCAAGGGTACAGGTGACAGCATGCTCTGTCTGACAGCATTCTGTGATGCTGAAAGGCAGGGGAAGGGTCAGCCAAGACCAGCAACATCCTCTGGAAATGCCCTGTCCACCCCCTGCCTCTCTGCAAAAGCTGTGGACATCACTGACATCAGTGAGCTCAGCCTGTGTGTGTCAGCAGCTATGGGGAGGAGGAGACTGGTGACATAGTTTTGGTTGCAATAACCTTCTGGGGAAAAAGAGGTGACTTAATTAAACTTAAAACAAAGAAAAACAGCTGTCACATTGTCACCACAAAGGTACAGATAAGCAGGGGGCTCCCTAAACTTTCTCCAGCACCAAAACCATTGGCCTTGCCCCTTTGCTGAACAGCTATTTTCCACAACACTGTTCATTTATGATGTAATTCAGAACTCTCTACACTCCCAGACCCTTTAAGTATATAAATTACCTGAAATTTGATTGCTAATCTAGTAGGCAATAAGAATAAAATCAGGAGTTTAATTTCCAAGCTACCCCATGGTTATTATTCATTGCCCAAAAGCATCATCAACACAGCATCAAGACTGACATGGCCATGCCATGTGCACTCCCAAAAGGTCACATCCACTTACATTTAAATGGTTGAAAACCAGGAAAGAAAGAGTTATGGCAAAATCAATGCATACTCTGGAAACAAGCTAGATCCACAACTGCTATGAACTAGCGTGGCTGAAGCGACAGTAACAGAGTCACAGCAGTGTATGCCAGCTGAGGACCTGGTGTCAGTTTTTCCATTTCTGGGCATCTGTATAAGATGAAAAATACCTGAAACACTACAGTCTCTAAATATCTAGCAATTTTAAAATCAAATTAATCAAGCTGTTGGTTATGTCATAGTGGTAATTGCACTGGGGCGTTTGGGATCAGATCTTTGTCAGCAATAGTGAGAACAAGCAAACAAAACCATTGAGTGCTCCTATAAATAGCTTCAGAAAAAAGAATACAGAATACTTGTTGAAACATCAACCTTTGAAATACTTATGAATTGTCAATATTGCTTCTAAAGATGCAAGTTGTGCCAGAGATGGAGTCAAACATCATAAGTCTACTAGAAAAAAAAAATCGAATTGGAAACTAACCTGTGAAAACCTGGGCAGTGTCTCTGCAAATGCAATGTGCAGTATGTATCACTGCTTGCTGCAGAAGAAAAACTAAATAGGCAATTCTTACTAAGAGGTTCAAGTAAAAATATATTTAACCAGACATTCTGGACACACAGGCAGCAATTTTAGGCATGTCTACCCAGTGAATTACTTGAGCAGGACTGTGAAGATCCAGGTCATCCTCACAGACCTCCATGGCAGCAGGGCTATTGTGGCCACTAACCTTGCAGATACAGCAGCAACCACCAGTCTATGAGGAGATGCAAAGTAGTCCTCTCAGAAGCTCGGGGGGTTCATCAAAAATCTGCTAATTTCCACATGCTCAGAAATGTCTTAGCATTATCTGATAATTTTAATTCATTTTCTTAATAAAATTGCAGGTGGTTTGCTGCAGCACAGCGTTTGAGGAATGTTTCCTAACAAAGCCAGAGGAAATGATAGGGAAACCATACTTTCTTCCTTGTTTTGAATACATGCATTCATTTCATTGCAAAACTTCCTGCTATGGTTTCAGAGCTGCTCTTTGAGTGGCAGTTTTGGGCCCTATCAGCATTTTCCTCTCCCTGTTTTCCTTTCGTCTCTGCTGACACAAGCACTTTAAAGTCAAGGGCCAGGTTTGGGCAGAGGCTGTGAGGATGGACAAGAGGCTTAGGAGAGCACTGGGAACCCTGAGGAGCCGGGTTCATGGGCCTTTGCAAGGGCTCTTTTTACCCCTAGCTTGCTCTGGGACAAGCTAGGCAACTCCTAGTTATCAAAGATATGATGAAGAAATTGTCCTTTCTCAATCTACAGCATCTCTTACTTTCTTTTTTTTTCTCCTTTCATTTAAACAGCTGTTTTCTACAGTTTCCTTTTGGTGTGTCTTTAATCTTAATTTTAAATGCCAGCTTTTTTTTTTTTTTTTCCTCTGTAACGATTCACTTTATAGCCTTCCCAAGTCAGTAGCAGTCTAAATTTAATGAATTCTTGAAGGTCAGATGGGCGTTTGGAGACCCATAGTTTGTGATGTAAAGCGAGGACTGGGGAATAGCTTCCATGCTACCCCTGCCACTGCAGTTGGCAGTAATCAGCAAACATCTAATCAATGGGAACAGTAGCACATTCATGGGCAAAAGATATTATCTTGGCATATAAATAATGAAAGCCTCTAAAGTACTCCCAGATGTTGGAAACAAGATTCCTTCTGGGCATGTGAAGAATTTGCTTGGAGGAGAACAGAGCAGCCACACAGAAGTAGAGGGCTGTTTCAGTCTGATGAAGTTCTGTTTATGAGAAAGTACTGCTAAAATAAAAGGAAAGAAATAACTATATGGCTCAAATCAGCCAAAGCTGACCTCTCATCTGCCAGATACCTGTAAAGCAGACAATTGTTTTATCTGGGGTAGATCTGCTAGATTGTCTTTCAAACAAAAGAGGCCCTGCTTTCTTACTATTGCCAAATATTCAGTTTACAATCAGGTTTTCAATAAGTCCTGGAATCCAGGCTTCCCTGAGAAAAATGAGTTTTTTGATCTCTTATAATGACAACTTATTCCATGAGATAAGGCTACAAGAAAAGGAGAAAGAACAATTAACAATTAATTATTTCTCATGAGAAAATGCTTTAATTCACGGCGAAGCAAGTAAAATTTTTTAACTCTAGTAACTAATGTTTTGACTTTTTAAAGAAAATCAAAATTCACATAGGAGCTACAGAGTTGTGGCAAGTTTTCCTAGCCTTTTGGCTATTAAGATACAGTTCATTTATACAGCTCTCTTTTTTCCTTGGTAGGGACACTTTTTCCTTGCTGATCCAGTCCAGCTACTCACTGGAGTATATTACTCATGGCAGAATGGACCAACAGCCTCTGAATGGTCCACAAGGTGGACCACAGGTAATCCTTGCAAACACAATCCTTATGTTGCCAGCCAAGTAGTTTTAGCAGATCTTATTTAACCTGAAAATGTAGAAATTGTTATCAGTGCAAACTCAGCCTAAGGTATCAGTAAGAAAAAAGGAACTATTGTTTAACCTTGTTGTACAACATAAAAATAAAAACCAGCCAGGGATGTCTCTCCAGGCCCTAATGGCCAGAGCCTGCCTCAAAGACCTTACCAAGTCAATTATCATTTTACCAAGACCTGCTCAGTGTCATGTGCCAGAAGGGGCACAATCCTCAAACAATATGATTTAGCTTTAAAAGCCTCTTCATGTTTATCTCTCAACAAAACCATCATAATCTTCGTAAATACAGTGGCAGCTGTTTGTTAAAGCACAACCTTTGTTTCTATAAACCAAAACTGCTATACAGCACAGAATATCTAAAGTTGTTGATTTTTGTCAGTCTCTTTCCGTGCTGTAGGACAATGGAACAATGGGAGCTGCCTCTTTTTCTCCCAAAGCCATAGAGAAATGGTTCATCTGCCAGATGAAATAGCAGAACTTGCAACAGAAAACAAGCTCACAGAGCAATGAGGGTGGGAAGGGGCAGGACTCAAACTGGCAAAGTGCAGAGTCTAACATGATGGGGACAAGACCCCTGATGGATACCAGATCTCTAGGCACTGTTACCACAATGGACATGATCCTGATGCCACATTTGGGAGACCTGACTGGAGTCTTTGCAGTTTTTGGAGGTCCCTGTGGTTCTTGTACTTCCAGTAGTTGGGGCTTTACAAGGCACACCCTCAAACAGAGACTGTGATCAGACCCTGCAGGGATGTATGTATGTACTTTATCTCTTCTGGAAACTTCAATGGCTCCAGCAAGGCAAACTTGGAATTTTGAAAGGCTTTTCTGGACTGGGGTTTGATTTGGTATGGCAACTCTATTTTGTCACCTCCTAGTGTCAAGCTCTCATACATTTCTTAGTAGCTAAGGAATCACTAGTGACTTCCAAATCTTTGCCTTCTCCCAAGAAACAGACACCTAAAGTAACAGAAAAGTTACAATTCTGTCAAATTTAAATAAATCCCAAAAATTCAAGCCATTGTGAAAGATTGTTCTAGCACAGGGCTAATTTCTATGGTAACCTCTGGTGGTGCCTTCCTGTGGGGTTCTTGGCAAGTTACTTAAACCTCTCTGTCCTTGTTTTTTTTGACTTCCATAGTCACAATGCTTGTCTCATAAAAGAGGCATGTGCTCTAAACAGTATTTAGAAAGTGCCAGGAGGTTCTCTGAAGGAACATAATTGTGAATTAATGAGTGTATTGTCAGCACCTTCTTCAAAATTCCCTGGATCTAAGTCAAGCTTTATATACCCCAACACAGGAGCCTCAATGCACGCTGCCCCATGGAAGAAATGACTGTCATCAGTACACTGCCAATTATCTGACATGCAGAAGAATAAATTCTAGGTAATGGTGTAATGCTTGGGAATGTGTCATAAGTGTATTTCCTTTGCTGGAATAATCTGTAGGTGGCAAAAGGGCCTCAAAAATAGTTCAAAGACACTCAGGCACAAGACATAGGGTTGTGGTTTGTATTTTTCCCAGCCTGAACTCTCATGACCTGGAGTGCAGAGGACAACCTCTGACAGCAACATGTGGAGTGCCTGGCCCTGAGGTTATTCACAGCAGACGTGAGGGGATTAGATACTGCCTCTGTTTGTGCTTCAGCCTCCATCCGCACACCTGGGGCTCCTCTCTGGCTTCGGGGTGCACAGCCAAGCCCTGCCCTTGCCATATATCAGTCTGAGTTTGGGGCTCACCTTAACCATCCTTGTTGCAGTGGAAAAGAAAGGCGGGAGATATGCTTCCTTTCCAAGGGACTTTCATCCTGGCAACAGGACCCCCTGGCCAGCCTGGCAAGCTGATGAAACATTCCCCAATTCCTTCTCTAATGCTGAAACAACAGCACTTCACTACCACACGGAAAAAAACAACAATAACAACAGAAAAAAAAAATTTAAAACTCAGCTGTATCAGCCAGTAATTTATTCATTAGAGGAACTGCTATTAGCCACACTGCAAATGAACTTTGGCTTAGGCAGGAGAGTTTCATTGTACAGCTGTACTAGAAGTCCTTTTCCCACACCTGTGAATACACAGACATTTTGTGCATCTGGGGACATGTTATGGATCTGAACTGAAAGGACACAAGAACTGTGGTTCTGAATGTAGTTTTGACATAAAAATTGGTCATTTTGAAGGAATTTTCTCTGAAGAGCCTGTTCAGTCTATCTCTGCCCCCCACCCAGCACATTGTGCTTGTAAGGAGAAGATACAGGTGAAGCCATTTCAGAAAAAAAGCCCTGACTTTTGTGTACTTCCATTTCTTTTATATTGCTGGATAATTTGATGTGACACATGGGAAAAAATATAGTGTTTTATCAGCTCTGTGTTCAAGCAGGTGGTGCTGTATTTTGTATAAAGGACAGTGCTTAATTTAAGATTTCTACCATAGCAGCAATTCTAAATGACAGCATTTGTATTAAAAGAGCTGCTCTTCCCAGCAGCACTGTTATAAAAATACTGAAACAGTAGTGATATTATTATAGATCTGCTCCAGTAACAAAAGTTCTACTGTAAGAAAATCTCTGATTTAGAAAAATTCTTGCCGCCTTTTGTCAGTGATAAATGTTCCCTTGGTTTCCATACCGGTGCAATTTAATCCTCATGATTTGAAGAGCTCGCAGGAAAGCAGCTGTGTACTGTAAAAGCCCAACATGTTGTAAAAGCTTCAGTGAGAGCAAAGGTGACAAAATAGGTCCAGGAGCAGTATTCAGGGTGACAGTGCAGGGAAACCAGCTGGGAGCCAGGATGTGCTTTCCAAAAGCCCTTTGTGCATTGTGTGTGAGCACACCTCTGTGTGTGTGTGTGTGTGTGTGTGTGTGCAGCAGCAGGAGGGACACCCTGCCACTTCTCCCCAAGCCCCCAGGCAGAGGATGCAGTTCCCTTCTGCAGGGCAGGTCCCTTGTGCCTGTGGGAGGAGTTTAATTCACTGCTTGCATGAATCAGAGCAGTACAAACACGCTATTAGTCTGCCCCCGAAGCCAACAGGGGCATTTCCCATCACCAGTGATTCAGCAGTAAGGACTGGTGTGGCTTCTTCATCCCTTCTCCCCCCATCCACTCCACCCTGCCGGTGGCAGGGTCAAGGACAGGGCTGATACTGATGTCTCTCCAGTAAGATGGCTCGAGAAGTCCTCTGCCCACAGACTGCATGGGAATGCATTTCAGAAACCATCCAAGATGAGAAGAGACTGACCTCTGTCCCATTCTATCGATGGTAACACACTCAGTGCAATCAGAAGCCACAGCATGCTCTGCTGGGTGTTGCAGTAGGACTTAGAGTGGTTCAAACCAAAGTGACTCTGTGAGTCCAAGCACGTTTCTGGTGGGCTGGACGAGGGGCTGGGAGAGGCATTTTGTGCCAAAGTTCATTCATCCTTTCTCCTTGTAGTGCATCTAAGTGATTTTTTTAATTACACTAATGTTTTTCTCTCATGACATTGTCTCACAGGTCACCTTGCTCTCCAATTACTGCTCATGTAAGGAAGTGCTTCTTGACACTGCCCTCAATTTTTTTTTCACTTTATTTCTATTTGTACTTAGCTGCAATGGAATGAAAGTATGATCTACAGGTGAAATTAACTTAGCATTCTTTTAAGAAAACCCATTTCTCTCTCTCCCTTTATTTTTTTTTTTTTTTCCATTTGGATCCCTATATAACAAATTCTTTTTACCCTCACAAGCTTCATGTCTGAGTTTTCAAATTACCATTCCCAATTATTTCCTGAATCTGTCTGGTGCTGTAGTATTTTCCTTATAATATGGTGACGAGGAATTGATGAGTAAATTGTTTCATCTTTCTCTGACGATATTTTGAGCACCAGTCTGTACAGGAAACAGCCTTTCTTTTGAATTAAATCCTGCTGGTGGCCTACCTGAGATCTTCTGTGGCTGAGAGCTAAGTTTAGACACACTCTGCAAGGTGGTGAGGAGAAAATTTAAGCATAAGGCTGCATGACCAGGCTCAGAAGCGGGTGCAGGACACCATGGGTCACTCTGCTTTTCTCACCTCTCTCTGTGTTCACCTGGTGCTTTAGAGGGACTTCACGGGGGTAAGAATCAAAATGAATTATGCAGAGTTTATCCCTATGGATATTTCATACCTGCCCTATCCCAGAGATTTTATATTCTATATTCCCTGGTCATCCTCAGCTCCCATGGGAAGGCACGTCTGCAGGATATGAGGGTCAGGGCAGGCTGCAGAAGTGGTTGCCATACATAGGTAGGATTTCGACCCTTCCTTTCCACACCTCAGGGACAAGAGGATAGGGAGGAAGGAGCAGGACTCTCCATCTCATCTCAGGTCACCTGGGGTTGTTCCCAGAAGGGCAGTCTGATTGTCAATTCATCAAATGACATCCCAAGGAGTTCTCTTATCCTCTTGCTGACTCCTGAGCTGCAGAGCAAGTTAGGCTTGCTTCAGCATGGAGGAAAATTGGCCAACAGTAATTAAAAGCAAGTGTCAGCTCACACAGAAGCTTCACATTATTAGTTTAAATTAAGATACTTTCCATGGACAGCCTTGCATACTGTAGTACAAACTACTGCGTGCAATTAGCTTGCAGAAAAACCCGTGACACGCCGAAGGAAACATCAGGCAGGAAAACACCAGCCTCCGTGCCCTTCCTCAATAGGAAGAGGTGCGTCCCGTGAGCCAGGCTGCCTTTCTGCTGACACAGGAATTGCATGCAGAAGCTGGGAAGGCTCCCAGCCCAGGTCAGCCTAGATGTACACAATGGGTATATGCAATCCTGGCTCACCACTCAGAGCCTCTCTTCTTGCTGAAAACCTGAAATCACAGCCTTCTTGATGTAAATGGCCCCAGCTCCTTCCTAGCTGAATAGCCAAGTTCACCCTTGTAGTCAGTCGGGTGTCTCCAAGGCCAGGTTGGCTGCGTCCATGTCATTTCTGATGCATGTTTGTCTGAGCTGCTTGTAAGCATCTTGCACACTACAGACTGAAGCCTGTGCCCAGACAATCCACTCCCACACCTACAGCAGCCCTGCTATAACAAACTGCATTCTAATACCTAGATTAAACTGTCCTTACTGCAATTTAAAACCATTTCTTCTTGTTCTATCTGCTGTGGCAGTACAGCATAATGTTTTTTTCCCAGCTTTTCAACACAAGTTGTGTTTTCAAGACCATTGATTATTAAGACTGTCCTCTTTCTCCATTTTTCACATCTTTCTTGAGGTGCCGTGCTTAAGTCTGGACATGGCATTTCGTTAGTACTGAGGAGAAGTGAACCTTGCACTTATTTAATCTGATCTAATCTACTGCCCATGTTTTGATTTGGAGAAATGTCTCATTTATGATTTTTTAAACCTTGGACTGGATAACACTGATAGCATTGTTAAGAAGAGTACAAGAGTCTGCAAAGAAGAGGCAAGACCTGGGAAGAACCAAACCATACGCCATCCACCCACTACCATGCATCTTCTGCAAAGATCAGCTTCCACCTCCAACTTACTGAGCACAAAGGTTGCTCCTTCCCACAGAGACAACCAGTCATGCCAAGGCAATAAGAAGCAACCCAAAGTTTGAGAGTGTTTATCTAAAGCAAATGGATGCTGTGAGGCCTAAACAAGTAGTATTTGACCCACACTACCTCCTATGCTGCACAAGGGATGTACTATGTTGCCACTGTGGCTGTAGCCTCCTCACATGATATGTAGGTAGACAGAAATGGTAGCAAAGGGGAGTGTATGAGCGCATGGACCTCCCATTTAGCCAAAGGCTGCCTCCAAGATCATCTCTAGGTGGAGGGTACTCCTAGAGAGAATCCTCAAAGAGAAAGCAAATTGCAAATCCAGTTCTGCACTAGGCTCTTACATGCATGTTCTTAACCCAACATACTGTACCTTTCCTGATATCAGAAGAGATTTCTCTTCCAGTTCACAGACTATTGACTGCCAGTTTATGTGTGCCTGAACAGGGATGCATCCGAGTCAGCGTGTTTCCAGAGAACTTCCCTACTCTAATATCAAATTACTGTCCAATCTCACTGTGCATACAACACAGGTGTTAACCTCCTTAGGTGGAACACAGCACAGGTGACACATACCAATTCTTGGCCATTCTTATATCATGAAGCAGACACCCAGGATTTTCTCTTAAGTGAAACTGCATACAAATGCAAATAAATCCATGATGCTTTAAAAAACAAAACAAACAAAAAAACCCACCCCACCCAAAGCACCTCCCTGAAAACAAACAAACAAACAAACAAACAAACAAATAAAAAAACCAAACCAAAAAGAACTCCCAAAAAATCAAAACACCAAAAACCAACAAGACAAAACAGTGAACACAATAGTATTCAGGTCTTTATATTCTTTTTCTCTGTTTTACATGACAGTACAACCTGGGGACATAGTCTACAGCAATTACTAAGGGCATTAGAACAGCTGCTTTATAGCAGTGGATGGTTTATGAGTACTTGTACAGAGCACTGCAGATAAAATGAGTATGCCACTAGACTCGCAGATTATCCCTGTACCTGGTTAGAGCAAGGTGACCTATCCAGGTTACCATGATCAATATAGAAGTCTTATGGCAAAGTTATGTATGTACAGCAGCTCCCACATAAAACAAATTCTTCCCATGTTGCCCATGTAATTCAGTTGCCTTTAATTCTAAATTGCCACTTACATGAACAAAATGGAACAGCATTTCTGTGGGTAGTGGATGTCCTTCTGCTTTTCATCACAAATACAACAACAGGCCACCATTTTTGCTGAGTGAGCTGTTTCCTTGCACAGCCAAGTCTCCATGTTTTCATTGGCAGGGCTACACTGGAGATTTTAGGAGCCACAAGGAGCAAATCATGCTGCAGACTCCATAACATAAGCGTTAAATAGCTCTTTGCTGAAACACACTGTGGGTGCAATTAGATGCCTCTGCCATGCCCCAAAGAAGTAAACACAGATCTTGGCTGTTCACCTAAGCCCATGAGCAAGCCTGCAGAGATTGGGGTTATTCATGTGGGGCAGCCCTGGAGCACAAGCCAAGCCAGGAACAATTCAGGGTCTCGGACAAATTTGGCAGGGCAGTAGATGGGTCAGCCCTGCTCCACACCCTCTCAACAACAGGATAAGCAATGGCTTGTGGCCTCATTTCCCAGCCTGAGGAAGGGCTCTTCTTGGCTGGAGTGGTGCAAACCCTCATGCTGGTGCAGAGCACTAGACAACAGCTCCTGGAGTTGCACTAACGACACAGGAAATTTGAAGTGATGTGTAGCAGTGGCACCTGCAAAATTAAATGTATGACACACTGTGGATGTCCCTTGCTATCACTTCAATCAACCTTCTCTGCTTACTTGCAGGCACCTCACATGGTTTGATGAATTTGTTTCTTAGCCTATTTCAGAAGCAGCTCAGATGGGAATTATAAAAATTTCCTAAAATGTGCTTGCTCAGAGACAGTATTTCATGAACTTTAAATTACTGCCACCAAAATCAGAGTTGCTTGTAATCTCAAAATGCAAATTCATGTTTTGAGGATCCTCAGGTTCTTATGTTCCTGAAAGAGGCCTGTTTTCCAGAGGTTTGAACTTCCTCCCACCCAAAAGGAGCCCTGCTGCTGCTTGGCAATCCAAAGTTTTCAGGCATCTTAAACTATTTTAGCTGCAATACTGATTTTTCTGGAAAGGCATCTACAAGGATTTTCCCTCCCCCATTCAGGCACTGCCTTCTTTTTTTTGTATGCTTCATTTTAGAATGAAGCATTCAACAAATGTTTTAGGTGTGTTGTCATAGTTATTCTTATCTCCTTCCTCAGCAGAGGGAAATCACATATAAACATTTCCAGCCTCACTCCCCTTTGCTTAGATTAACGAAGTGACCAGTACGTCACTGCTCTTGGTGATAAGCTTTGCTGCAGTTCAGGGCAGAGTAAAACACTCCTTCCATGAGAGCATTATCAGACTGAGAGCCTGGTGGTGTATTACACAGTTTCTTTGTCTGACTGTAATGCTGTTTCGACATGAGTCAGTTTCTGGCACTGAGTCACCTACAAGCAGTGGAGACTTCTACCAAAAGAACCACATATATTTCATTTAACACTGAAGCTATGCCATTGGCTCTTGGGATTTTGTCCCCAGCCTCACACGCTCTGGGTTGGTTTCAGATGTTTTTGAAAGGGACATCCCAATTATCCCAATTTCTTTTTCTTTGGAGCTTGTGACATTTCACCAATCCAAATAGGCTGTCACATTCCGTTGCTTCTAAGGAGGTGGAGAAGACCTTTTGATGGAGGGCCTACCTGCTGTGCGACTTGCAAGCTGTGTAGAAACAATACTGCCCATGGCAGAGAAGCTGGGCATTCCCCTCCATCCCATGGACACCATGGGCCTTGCTTCCTTATCATCATTAGAGGGGTCTGCTTCATTCTCCTCTTGCACTTCTCTCTTTCCTTTAATTTTGTGGCACAAATTCAGACTTTGGACTGTGAGACAAACTGTTAATTCAGAAGTGTTGGATATCATTGTCCACAGAAGAATGTTCTGCCCAAGAAAAGTTCAGACTGAAATAGAAATAGGAACAAAAATCTCTCACCCAAGATTATCATACAGGACCCTTCTTCTGTCACTGATGTTCAGCTCTTCAGCCCGTTATCCACCACCACCAGCCTAGAGCAACCTTTGACCTATGTTTAGGACTTTCATGACCTATGTTTCTCCTTTCATGTCATGCCCATATTTACATAGTTATCTCTTTGCACATTCCATGGCCATCACCTCATTGAGCCGGGGAGCAGTTTGGTCCTTGGGAAAACCCAGCAGTTGCTGGGAAGCCATAGGGGAAGTGGGACACATGTGAATCTCATCAAAGCTGTTGGCTATATTCCTGCTATATTCCTGTAGAATCATTCATTATCCTTTTCCTCATATTTCTAAAACAGACATTTGAATAGTGTCAGATATTCCTCATGATTGTTCTATTTCCTGAGCATGGATACCCAAGTGTGTTTCCACAGGACCCACTTCCTCAGGTGGGGAGATCTCCCCATACCTTCAGTATCCCAGCCTCATTCTCACAAGATCTCTCTGAAAAACTAACCTTTCCCTCACCCTCACCTGAGCCTTTCAGTGCCAGCTGTGGGTGCTGAGCCCAGGCCTGGTTGGTCTTATCCCACAGAGCAGGGACAAAGCCCATGGCTTCCACCATGTCCAAGTGAGAGCCACAACCTGCAGAAGCCCAGGGATCAGCATCAACATGGTGAAGATGGTGTGCAAAGAATATCTCACATCTTATGGGCACTGCCATCTGGCACGGCTGCACATGTGGCAGATTAAACATGTAAGAGCTAGCAGCAGCAGCAGCAACAACAACAACATCCATTTCCATAATAGTTCTCTTTTTTTTTTTTTTTTTTTGAAGGAAAATGCATTGGCCGTCTAATTTGGATTCATAAAGGAAACCTATTAATGAAAGGCTTCAAAGAACTGTCTCAGAACTTTTAATCAGTAGTTGCGTTTTAGCGTGGAAAAAAAAAAGCAGAGGGGGCTGGGTGGTGGGCTGTTTTGTTGTTGTTGGTTTTGTAGTTTTTTGTTTAAAGCATCAGACTATTTGAAAGCAGGCTGGGTGAGGGAGCCCAGCGGGGAGCCTCTTCTCGCCCACCTGGAGAAGAGGCCCCCTGAATGCTTGTTTTCATTAGCATGGGCCTCGCTGGCTCTTCAAAACCCTTTCCACCCGTTGCCAAGGCAACTCGGAGCCGTATTGCAGCACATGGGTGTTGTGCATCAACTGGTGTTTTGCACTTAACTGAAATAAATAACCAAATAAACATGGAAAATGGCCACGGGCCAAATAAGGGCACTGTCTTTTATCATGGACATCTAACATTTATAGGGATTTCAAACACTCTACCAGGCGTATCGGCAGAAAGGTAGTTGATCAAAAACGGAAAATGCATGTGCACGCACAGACAGTTCGTTTCATCGTTTCATTTTAATGGGTCTTCTTTCTTGAATAAGGTGAAAGGAATCGGGTCTGGAGTGTGCAATCCCACTTGTGAGCCCTCAGTTACATTTTCATGCCATTTGATGGCTCTCACCTGGGCCTGGCCTTTCTGCAGAGCTTGGCTCCTACTTCAGCATCAGCATCGCCATCAGCAGCTGTTTTCCCATCAAGCCTAGACACACACAGGCTACAGGAGGAGCTTCTGAGCACTGCGAAGAACCTCCACAGCAGGGGCTGTAAGTGTTGCTTTCAGGATCCAGCTGCTCCTGGACCCCTACCTGAGTCATTTATCCTGCAGTGTTACCCATCACAGCTGTGGGTATGTGAGTGAAAACCATGGGGTTTGGTTTCCAACCAACCTTGTGGAGAAGGAGGGTGGCTGGGGAGATCCCACAGACTGCATTTGTGATAGAGGATCAGCCCCTGAAGTTGTGCTAGTGAGGGGACGTGAGGGGAAGGGGCTCCACCACTGCCTGCATGAGGTCCCTGGCACTGAGGGGTAACAGCTGCAACACCCCACCAGAATATCCCAGAACAGCCAAGGAAAAACAGTGTCCCTGGGAATATCTGTAACTAGTCCTGCTAAGTACGGCTGCAAAAATAGTTTTCATTTAGACTCAGGAAGGGAGGTGCTGGCTGCAACTTCTCTCAGGGGAATAGGGAAGGGAGTAGGGTGGAAAGCTCTGCGAGGAATAGCATCCATTGCCCAGTACCACACTGTACCTTGCCATACTGTGCAGTGCCATGCTGTGCTAGCAGTTGTCAGAGTAGGAGCTGGCAGCAGGAGCTTCACAGAGGCAAGGCAGTGAGCTATGTGCAGATCCTAACCACTAGTAAGTGCAGGTATGAGTCAGGGCAAGCCAGTAGGGAGGAGATATGAGGGCTGCCATTCCTCAGAGGGGGTCAGAGTGGACTCCAGTAGTCTCCCATTGGAAGGAGAACAATGCAGCTCGTGTTTCCATCAAGGTATCTGAGAGGTGAAGAACTGCAACCTTTGTGGGCGCTAATTGAATGATTTCTTAACATGATCCTGGTGACTGAACACAGACCCAGAACCAGATGCTTTGCATGTCCAGAGTCAGTGCTCAATCAAGCCCTGTCTTCATTTAACACCTTCTGCCTCACAGTTTTGAAACATAACAGAGAACAAGGTGTGATGCCACACCAGACATCTTCCTTTTTTTGCTTCACCTTGTAAGCCCTGCTTGCAGCTTCCCCAGGGTCAGCCCCTCTTTGCCAGCACACAGCGCCTACAACAAGACCAAAATACCTGTGGTTGCCCTTTTTCCCGAGCACCCTCTGTCCTTTTGCTCCCTTGGGAGCCTTACGGAGCCAACTGCAGTGTGCAAGCTGTTCGTCCCACCCGGGATCTGCATTTTAAGCACATGCACAGGCCATACTATCAAACTGAGGAAATTTTGACTCTGCATGTGAGTCTGGTGTTTGCCCAACAGCTACGGTGTCCCAGGGTGTCACCCCTCAGCACTTCCCATGCATCCTGTGCTGAATGCCAGCATACATCAAAAGGCTTCCTCCAGCCCCTCACCCCTCAGCACAGCCCATGGTTTTCCCTGCTGCTCTTGCAGCTCCTTTTCTGAGAGGACTTGCAGTGCTAGCAGCTCCCCTGGCATGCAACAGGATGGCAGCTCTGCTATTTTAAGTTCCCAAGTATTACTACAGCACAGACCTTCCAGATGCAAGGATTCAAAAGTGTTATGGTACTGAATGTATGGACCTAGGTGAACTTGCATGTCTGTGTTTGCACATGGATGTATGGTGTGTATGCACTTTATATAGTGCAGTTAATATTTTTGGTTCAATAGATATGGATATATTTATATTTGTTTTACATGTTTATGCTCAGTACATAAAATACCTTTAAAATGTATATATACCTCATGGACATACAAAACATGCCAGGTATTTGTTAAGGGCTAAGTCTTCAGATGAGTCGATTCTAGTTTACATTTTCATTAAATTTTACTTCTTAAGTGAGTTGTAACCTGTTTATTTAGGACTTTTAACTATGTAGCTATATATAACTATGTTTGCTGAAATAAATATAAACATCATTAAAAAATGCATCTCCTTGTGCAAGCTGTGTAACTGTCACAGTCATAAATACATAAATGGAAATGACAATCAATCATGGGTGTATTGCAAAAAAATATTTATTTATACAGCTAAGAGACACTGTCTTGGTGTCCAGATGCACCTGAATCTGATCCTGGCAAATTGCATCTTGTGTAAGCCGAAGACTGAAAAACACTTTTCCAATGAGGACTCTGACATTTTTACAAAGCTCTCATCACATTTGAAACTTAAGCCCTCAGAAAAAGAAGGAGCAGAAGGAAAGTGCTGTGGAAGGAGCAACAACATGCACCCTATTTGTGTCCATGGTACTGATGTTTTACCCACATCACCTAAATTAGTTGAAAATTGTGTTACAAAAAATAGGGAAAACCTCCTTTTGACATGTATGATAAGGCCTATTTGGGATTGATACCACAGCCACACATTTGTGGTACACTTCTGGTGTAGTGCCCATTCCTGAGTGGAAAAGCTGTGTCGTAGTCTCTCATACAGCCTGATTTTCAGGCTCTCACACAGCAGGACTTGGCACTGATTTGCTGAGGGTTTCCCAGTTCATGCCTGAGGACAGGGAACAGCCTGCAGCCAGAGCTGTATCCTGAGAGGTAGGGATGTAGACCTGACCCCACACAGGAAGCAGAGTTTGGGTCACAGGATCTTGCAGTCCCACAGGCAGAGCAGAGAATTAAACCCCACAGATTTTTTTAAAAACAAAAGGCTAAAACCTTCTGAGCTACCACAAGAAGCAGGATTGCCCAGATCCTCAAATGGTGAAAAATTGCAAAATCCATTAACTGCACCAGAGTTTCACTGATCTGCACCAGCTGGGTCATGGTGCAGTGGAAGAGAATAGACTTATAAAATATGTTATGGGGTACACCTCATCCTCTTCCCCAGCTAACATCTATCAGGTTCAGTAAGGCTGTGGTGATACGTATTAGAGGATGTCCAGCATGATATATGGAGTAGTTTAAATTGCATCAGATTGAAGGTGGCCTCTCACATTGCTCTCAATGGGGGAACTCAATAATTCTGAGCTGCTGTGGCTCTGAAAAATTGTGCCCATAAATCTCTTTCTCATATGGCTTATCGTGTATCCAAGGATGATCATGGCACAGCTGCATTGAATATGCACCTTACAAAGTGTGTGTGGTTCAAAGAAGCAGACTTTGTGTTTTACACACAGCAGAGAAGCTTTTCAGCTCACCTTTAAGGAACAAGCTCCATCTCACCAATCTGTTTTCTGGTACATCTGTTAGGAAGGAAAAGGCATATGGGTCTGCTCTGAGGAAAAGCAGTCTCCTCTTGGTGAGCTCAGGTCCTGGAGCCTGAGAGTACCAGTTCTTTGCCACATGAGATGAAACCCAGTTCAGCAGCAAGGAAGAGCAGAAGTCCTGTGTGCCACTTCAGCCCCATTTAAACTCGAGTGAGGGAACAGGCAGGGGGAAGAGGAGGAAACCATATGTCAGCTGTCTGTGAAAGTATCAAATTAGGCTGATAAGTAATCTTTGCTCCATGAGGAGTGTGTTGTTGGTCTAATTAAGCCTCATTTTGAGATTAGGCACATGAGTGAAGAATTGCAGGGCTTGGCAGTTTATTTGCTGATTGCTCCCTGGTTGTGTTTTCCAGGCAATTTTATAGAGGGTAGGATGAGTATTCTCCATTTCACATGGCTAAGGTAGTATTTCCATGAAATGGGAAAATTAATTTCAAAATCCAATTAATCTCAATTAGAAGGGGGAAAAAAATCTATTAAAAACCCAAACCCACCAAAACAAATCCGAATCACAACTTTTGTGACTCTGAGGAGGGTCCAAGGGGTAAAAAATAGCTTCCCATGATTTCAACAAGCCATGGTTGCAGTCCTGCTTTCCTCACCCTCTGGACATCACCCTGTGATGAAATCAATGACAAGTTTAAGGATTAGGACGCTCTGACCAACAATGTACCTAAATGCTCACTCAAACATCCAAACAATCTCTTTTAATTCAATGACAGCACTCATGGAGTTATAAATAAGCATGCCATTAAGTGCTTTCATCAGATCAAGGTCTAATTATTTACTCCATGTGAGTAGTTCCAGAGGAACTCCTGTCTGTGCTGTTGGGGTTGCTAAACTTAAGAAAAATAGCCTACGATTCTGATTTATGTAGGGGCAAAATGAATTTCTCTTAAAATCTTTTTGTGCAATAAAACCTATGTCAAACAGATTAAAATAAAACAGCAAAGACAAATTTCCTAAAAGAAAATAAATCCTCTATAGACAAAGAAAATTTGACAGAGACCTTATGGATGATTCCAAGTGATATTTTTAGACAAGTCTTGTGTTTTGGGGACTTTAATTTGCAATGTATTTTTGAAAGTCTGTTGCTACTTCTGGATGGATTTGATATGGTGTGTCAATAAGGGGGATGCAAAAATGAATACAAAATGAAATGCAGAGTCTCCACATCAATTTCTGAATATTGCTTCTGTCATTTCAGGACAGTTTTTCCCCATGCACAAAGTTCTCCAAAGCCTTCTGCTGCATATTATGTCCCTAATTATTTAAAGCAAGCTTTAAGGATTACAATGCTTTTGTACCCCCCATTGCATCTGGTCATCTCTGGCCCAAACTGGCAGCCACAGTAGTGAAAAATCTCATCTGAACAAGTGTGTTAAAATGCTTCTTTGAGTGTTCAGATCAAGATTCCCCAATTTGGTTCTGACTGAATGTTTTCCAATTATCTTTTGTAGCCTGCAAAACCTGGGGTGAAAACCTCAGGGGCAGGTTCAGAGGAGCCTTCAGAGGAACCTCAGAGGAAGGATCACACTCCTCCAAGAACCCCAGTACTACCTGCTTGTGTTTGAATTGGAAATGCTGTAAGGACAGGGTCTCACCTAATGAACAGTGCTTTCAGAAATGGCCCCAAGCATGTGCCTGAAAGGGAAGGGTGGAGACAAGAGTGAAATATCTTAAAAGTTAATGAAATCTTTCGTTTAAGTACCTGAGATGAGCGTTTGATTTATGTTTAGCTCTTTCATGGCTGGAGGCTTTCAACCAAAGCCAGTTTGTCCCATCCTCACATGTCAGGGCCAGGATTTCTCTCCCTGCACGTCAGGCACTCGGTTTGCAGCAGCTGGGGTGAAGCACAGGCTCTCCTGAGGGTGATTCACATCACAGGTGGGCTGCGGTGCCCTCGGGACGTGCCTGCCTTGTCTATAATGGGAGCCAAGGGCTGACAGCACTCCAAACTTAGCCACCTCAGCTACATGCCTACAGCACAATAGGACAAATCTGGGCTTATACATATATTTTCCTCCCTTCAGGTAAAATTTCACTTTGCATTGACCTTCTGCACTGTTCCTCTCTCAAAAGCAGTCTCCAGGGCAGCATCAGGGCTCACAGAGCAAATAGACACTGCGTTGACCCTGCAGACTTTTGCCATTCATGCCCCTCCCTTGAGGGTTTCAGAGGTGTCTTCCAGGGTTTGCATCCCTTCCTTGAGACGCTGGCACTATTAATATTCCTGATCATAAACTCCAGTGGAACACAAACAAAGCTCCCACGCTCTGAGAATTGCTCCAGTGCTAAATATAGGGGATTTTCATGAATCTATTTGCCACTTCCATTAGTCAGGGCAGAAATACATTATTGTAAGATGTCTAAGCATTTTGTCATTGCTCACTGGCTGTATCAAAACCTAGTCTAAGCAGTTATCACTGTATTTCTGATTAATATTATAACAACCACCAGCTAATCACAGAGTCAGCAGTGAAAACTGCTGTAATCGTTATCTTTCTGGCTAAGTAACTTCCCTGTTATTTGTTGTATACTGCAGGTTTTGGCACGTGGGGGGTTCTTTTTTCTTCTAATGTTAAATGTGAGATTTTATCCTCAAAGGAGTGATTATCTCAGAGCAAAATTGGCAAGGTTAAACACTATCTATAAAAAAACATTCAGCAGTGTGCCATGAAATGAATTACACAATATATCACTCATCTACCTGGCTTTTGAAAAAGTGTGAATATTGTGTTTGTTCAGTCTGGGTGAGTATTTTATATTAGGCTTCTTTTTCATGAAGGTAAAAATGACCTTGGTCATTAGAAAGCGAAGATATATTGAACCGGATAGAATCAACACAGTTCCATTTCATTTAGTCCCCTCTAAAATTGAAAGAAGAGAAACACAGATTGAATTTATTTTACTATATATTGCCTCATTTGAACTTTAGTAAAGCACTAGCCACTAAGGAAAGCCCTTTTCCCACCTCCCTTCCATAATCTCTTACAGATGGCATGTTAAGGAAATTGCCTTGACTTTATTGATTCCCTGCTATAAGGCTCAACTAACAGCTGGTGTGTTACTGCAGAAATATATGCCATACTACAGTTACAGGAAAGTAGCTGTTTGACCTGGCAGCTCTGTGCACCTGTACAAAAAAAACCCCAAACCCCTGACACTTCAAAATTCCAAATTGGTATATTTTTTTCCCTCTTAGACATTAGAGGATCTTATCTTTAGGGCCCTATTTTAAAAAGCAGTATCATCTGAGTATTTTACAGAATGAAGGAAAACAGTATCCTGCCGAGATGGAAGGGCACGGGCAGAAAACTAGCTGCTATATTCTGTCAGGTCACCATAATTTTCCATTTGTTTCTTTCCAGAAATAATTATTTTGTGGGTATTATAAAAAGGCCAGTGTGTGATGCTGCATGCTACTGGCCTCTCACAGCTCAATAATTCATCAGCTGGAGCTTCAGAGATCTCCAAATTTAAATTTCCTGTTCAAGTGAAGGGATCGATGTGCACTCTTTCTTCTCTTTATTTTGATTTTAAGATTAATTTGTGTCTTAAAAATTCTGGGGAGTAGTTTCATCTAGCATGAACCACTCCAGTTCTAGTGAAATGCAGAGTCCACCCATTTCTACCAGCTTAGCAGCTGTCCCTCTGAATGTGAAAATCTACATTATCACCTGTTTTATAGGTGATAATTGCTGCCTAAGTACTGCAAGAGCAGGATATTAGCACTAGTTCTGAGAAACTTCACAGCCGGTCAAATTCATCCCTCTACTGAGGAGCTGGTGGCACATCTCCCAAGGCATCTCATCTCCCATGGTTTTCCTCAACCCCATTACTCCCCTCCATTCTTTGTCTCCTCACCATAATGGTCCTTTTCCTGCTTCCTAAGTGGCTGCAAGAGGAGTTGCAGAAATTAAAACATGGCTGGGAAGCTATTGATGAAGCATGAAGCACCCAACCTGCAACTCCCCCAAGACTTTTGAAAATCAGTGTATATTGTGTGCCTCTTCTGGCCCAAATATTTCAGAGAGTGTTGTTTTTTATTTGTTTGCTTTTTTAAGTTGTGAGAAGTGTAGAGTTGCCTACAATGTAATATAACATTAAAATATTTCTTGTTGTCATGATCCTACAGCGTCCCCAACAATATTTGCTGGTGTTCCCCTGGAATCACTCCATCATGGATATCTCCACTCCCATTTTAAAAACCACGTTGTTATATTTCACCACTGAAGTGTTCAAAGGTTGAAATCTCTAAACTTTCATGCTGCTTCTGCCTGTCTGTAACACAATACTTTTTAAATTAAGTTCATCTTCCTGTGGGAGGATTCCCACATTCGGCTCATGGTTTTTGCCACTTTGGCTAAATTTTCAGAGGACTGCTCAACAGGGGTTGATGCAATGCATGGAGTTTGTAGTGGGATGGGCTGTGGGAAGGAACAGAGACTGCGAGCCACACTCCTATGTCTCAGTAACTCGGTATTTGTCATACGCTACTTTGGGGTCTGAACCCACTCCCTGGGAGGATTTCAGTGGGATGGGTTACAGTTCAATGCTGCATAGGTATACTTCTATTTGACATGTCTCCACAAAATAAATATAATATATTAGTGGTATAAAGTCTCATAAGAGCCTGATATGAAATTCATCCATTCATCAGTCAAACTGTGTTGCTAGTACGAAGTGTGGCTGACCTAGCCTACTGTCAGGGCCAAATTCAAAGGCTGTATATACAGCAGTGTAATTCAGATGTCTTGGCCTCATTCCTCACCTCTGCTGCAGAGCTCAGCACTGCAGAGCTCACTAGCACCAGCAGGGAGAGGCTTCCCATTTTGGATATAAAGCCATTTTCACCCCCATTAATTCCCTCTACCATGCATTAAGTCTAGGATGAGGAAAAGTTTTGCAGCCATTTGATCAGGTGCTCCCTTGCTGCTCCAAGGCAAATCTTGGGTAGTTCCCAAGAACAGTCTGTACTCTGTGACCTTCAGCCATACCTGAAGTTTAAGTTGAAAACTTTTGTTGGCTCTGCTTATTTCACTAGCAAAATCCAAGATGAGAAAGAAAACCTTCAAGGTCAGCATGTGTCTCTTTTCACTCAGCGACTTCCTTTCCTTCTACCCGGCTTCCATCTTTGTCCTCCCCAATTGCTCTAGGGCTTGAGTACCTCACACTGGTGCAGGTTTCTCTTCATCCCTTCCCACAGAGCAAAATGTTATTGCTTTAATTCTGCTGGTTGGGTAACTGATCTACAGTGAGATTAAACAACTCCCTGCAAGCCCTACAATAAGTGAGTAGCAGAGCAGGTCCCAGACTCAGCTCCCATGCTGCCCCTTCCTCCCAGCCTTCTCTATAGACCAGATGCATACAGCCCCACCAGGCTGTTCCACCACAGATCCATCTCACTGAAATCTCTGCACATGAGGACATACCCCAATTAGTTTCTTTTTTCTTCCACCAGCACCAGTGGAAGTCTCTCCATACCATTATAAAGGAAAGGATTCTTTTGAAACACGTTTTAAAGCTGCCTCAGACAATACAGTGCAGCCTGGAGATAGGAGAAGGATTCACAATTTGGTCACCCCATGGGCCCAGATGCTGAGGCTGCTGTGGCACCCTCATGTCACCTTATTGCAAGACCTCTGTGGTCCCTCTCCCAGCAGAGCAAAATGCCAAATAGTAGGAGGCTGGCTGGTTAAGGTTATATTATATTGTAGGCAACTCTACACTTCTCTCAACTTAAAAAACCCCATTTTGCTGTCCACTTTTACTTTGTCACTGCCTATTTGTGATGTTTAAATGACATATGACATTGCACCAAAATTCTGCCAGCGTGGCTTTGTTCCCCTCCTTCCACAAACCCCGGCAGACTTTGAAGAACAAGGAACCCAACACCGAGAGCTGGGCCTGCTGCAGGCTGTGATATTCATGTGGCATTAGATCATGTTAACGTTAGGTATAATCCAGTACAAATCCTCTTAGTGTCACTGGCACTGTAAGGGCTGTTATAATTGCTCATAGCTTAAAACAATTTTGCAGCTTTTCTTCACCTCCGCGAGTCGGTTCCAATTAGAGGAAGGGAACTTTCCGAACCTGCAGAGTTTCTATTTAGGACAGAGCCCCGTCCTGACAGCACGCTGTCAGCCCTGCCGAGCAGACAGGAAAATGTCCACTGTATTACAGAGACCTGACAAAAACAGAGGGAGAAGAGGAAGGTGTGTGCTCCAGTTTCTTTCAAAGTCTCTCGGAAGCACCTCCTCAGGAGTTTTTATTTTGCCTGACATGACGCTCTCGGGGCCGCGCGGCCTCCTTCTGCACCTCCTGTTTTTCAAATAATGTTCCTGTTTCAGAAAGTTGGAGGAAAGAGAGAGGAGAGAAAGGAGAGCAAATCAAGTGGCAGCAAGGCTATAAAAGTGCCTTCGACCGCAGGGGAGGCAGGGTTTTGACCAGAGGCAAGGGGAGCATGGTATGGAGGAGATGGTGCCCAGCCACACTAGGCTTGTGCTCCCCTACACAGAGGGGTGATGTGGGGTCACCCTGAGGGGAGCCAGGCACCAGGGCTGTGGCCACAAAGGTGGTTGTGTGTGGGATGCACGCACTGGTTGGCAAACTCACCACTACAAGGAGAAAGACTTATGCCCCTGTCTGCCTGAGGCAACTATATCCCTCCATCCCACCTGTCCTGTCCCTTGTGCTCACAGCTGCATGTGTCCCATATCTATAGGTGAGCAGCAGCAGGAGCAGGATGGCTCACCTGCTCCAGGCTTGTCAGAAACTGGCTGCCTGAGCACTGTAAGCAAAATAATGCTTCCTACCAGGCTGTTTAGCTGCCAGGGTCCCTGATGCCATCAATGTTTTCCCAGGAGTGAGCAGATACAAGCAGTGGCTTTATGCAAAGCATCAGACAGTTAGAGAGAGCACCTGCCATATCTGGGTCTGCCTCCAGGATAACAAGGGAAACCTTCTGTTGCCACATCCTTCTTTTCCAACGGACTCATCATAACAGCCTCCCATGCTCTTAACAGGGTTGGCAGAAGGAATGACCATAAACATGACCCCATCACTGGCCAAATACACTCTTGCAGAGAGTTCAATCCGAGGCCAGCTTTGCAGTAGAAAGCTTGAAGTACATGGGAGCTGAAGCTTTGTTCAGGCTGAAGGGGTGATGTTTGTAATTGATGTGTCTCCTGAGAGCCTGGAAAACAGCAGTGTGCCAGGATATCAGCTGGGTAAGTTATGCACAAGAGTGGGAACCAATATAGCAAAATCAAACAGGAAAACTCTTTGTCCTTCAATGGTTTCTGCCCCTTCTTGCTGCAAGCATCTACTATCTTTCTCTCGCTCTCTCTGCTTTGCCTGAAATAGCTGAAATAGGTCTGCACTACTTTGGTTTGTTAACCCATAGAAAGGAGGCTTCTGCCAAGGTGAGCTGATTCGGTTTGGTGAAAGGCCCAGTGATGGGGGTGACAGAGGAGCTCAAGCACCTGGCAGCAGGGATAGACAGAGTGAGGAAGTGGAGAGGGAGACAGTAGGGCAAAACTCCCCATCCAGCAGAAACAAGGGTTTAGAGTGCATCAGCCAGAGCACATGCGCAAGACAAGAAATACACAAGTGAGCAGGTACAAAGTAAATAAATAAAGACTCAGGGGTGTGAGATCCAAGAATAAACCAAAGATTTTTGCTTTCCTTTCTTCCTCCCTCCCTCTCCACCCACCCACAGTAACAGAAACACATAAGAGGAAATGAATTTCAGGAACCAGGTCTGGAGAGGAAGACGCACTCCTTGCTGCCTCCTGTTATGCTTGGCTCGGGTTGGACGGACACACCTGGCCTTCCAAGCAGGCACTATTTATGCATCTCCTTCCCCACAGTGGTGTGTTCCTCTCCCACTTCCCCAGCTTTGTCTGTTGGCAGCCTGCCAGGGCAGGGTGGAGAAGAGACCCCAGGGCTGTGTGGAGCGGGTGATGGCTGGCCTCAGGGAGGCCACTGCTGCTAATACATGAAGCAGTCAATCCATCATCTCCCAGCACTGGCTGAGCCTTTCCTTCTGCAGTGCTCCTGGTGCACAGATATGGCTGCTGTAGCTAAGCTGCACCTTCTTTCTCTCTCTCAGCTGCCCTGGGAGCATCAGAAGGGGATCTGATTTGTAGGTGCTTCCTGCTTGCAGCAGCTCTCCCAAAGCTCTGCTGCACGTATTTCCCTGGTGCTGGAGCTTGTCCCCAGCCCATAGTATCTCTCATCCTCAGGTGTCTCAAAGCAAAAGTAAACATCTCTAGAGGAGAGATTGTGATTTGGATACCCCAGATTGGGGGTATCATTCTGGTTTCAATGCTGTCCAGCAAAAATGGAGCAGGTAAATCCATGTGGAAAAATAGATGGAGTTAGACCTGGAAATACTAGCTAAATGTGGCCTGTGGGATAGGAGCAGAAGAGAAGCAAGTCAATAAGCATGGTCAGCTTCATTTCTCCTCACAAAAGAAACTGGCCAAATGGTAGTAAAATCTACTTTCCCTATGCTACTAAATCTATTTTCCTGATGGTAACAGAAGCCAGGTTTAGAGGTTTTTCATGACCAGCAACTGCAGTGGAGACATTCATCAGGAAAAGAAGCTAGTCCTCCACGTTGAGTTAGTGTCCTATGCCCAGCTTCCCTGAGACTTTAGAACAAAGTTGGCTAAAGCTGTTTCAGCCTCTGCATTGCAGCTCGTCCAGCATCAGGACCTTGCTGGTGGATCTGCAAATCCTGCTTGATACAGCAACCAGGAAAATTACCATGGGGGAAATTAGAGTGTAAACCTGCCGAGCCAGCAGCTAGTCAGCAGTATGTGCCCATTCCTACCCCATAGTACCTGAAAGGTGACCTCTCCATCAGTGGAGGAGAGCAGTTCAGTTTAATAAACCAAACTGGATGTTTCAATCACCTTGCCTTCCTCAGCAGTGATAGCTTGCACTAAAATGGGAGTATAAAGAATAAGCTGGTAAATTAAAATGACCCAGCTCTATGATGTTGAGAAAATCTGCAGTGGAGTTCTGACTTGCTGACATGCAGAGTGTCCTCAGCTCCCAGTAGCCTCTCTGGGCGTCTGAAAGCATGCCACGATAGACAACAAATTACTGTTTTTTTTCTGCACATCTCTGGAGATTTTCCAAGAATTCCTGCAGGACTTTGTTGACTTTGCAACAGAAAAGTTCACTGTTCAGGAAACCAGTGATACATTCTGGAAAGAGCTTGCTTCCATAAGATTTGTTAGTGAGGGGGAAGGAAGGCTGAAGATGGCCATGTAGGGAGATAGTTACTTGTGTTTGAAACATGTCTGTTTACATGAGCAGGCAGAGTGCCAAGCAAGGATGTCCTCATATTCTCCTGCAATTGAATCTTTTTCTTGTGAAATGCATCCTTCCCTCCCGGCTCCCAGCACATCCTCAGCCATTGGGTATGAGACGACATTAGCCCAGAGGATGCTCCCTCCCCTGGTTTCTCACAGTCTCAGCTCCATCCTCAGCCCCTTGCAACATATTTTACACAAGGGAAAGTCACACATTAAAACCAGGATTTTTTAGCAGCTCTGTCATTTATACCAAAACAGACATTGTGATAAATGAGGAATGATCCTTTCCCTGTGATGTCACGGCAGCATGCATCCAAATTCATTTGATAGAAACAAATGTGCTTAAACTTTTGCAAATGGGAGAAAGCTGCCTCTGAAATTATTTCCATTTTCAAGGTCAGTAAGCAAAGAGTCAGTCCATGTTCCTTGGAGACAGCCTCCAATCAGAGAAACGGTTCCCCTGTCAGCCAGCTGTTATCTGCATAGTCCTTCTCTGCTATTTGATGTGCCACGGGCTTCTTGTCACTTGACTGTGAGATATTTTCATCATTCCTCTAGCTGACACCCTTCGCGTTCCCTCTTCCCTGGTGCAGAAATCCCAACATCTAATAGCAGGAGGGGATTAGGATGCATCTAAACCAGCTCAGGCTCTTTCTTGTACTGTTACCACAATGCTATTTTCCCAGAACATATTCCCTATATATCTTACAACCTCTTTAGCAATTTTTGCTGCCAATAAATACTTTGATTGTAATAGCCACTTGAATTTGACCCAGAGGGGAACGATTAGTTTCTTAATGAGCTATGCAGGGCACATTCTCTATTGGCTAAATCTTGAGGTGCTTACTCAGGCAAATCACCACAGAAGCTGAGGCCGTGTAAAACACTTCCAGATATGGCCCCTTCAAATTAACTAGAAGACTAAGCATCATTCATTTCAGCACCAAGAAAGGAAAATCATCCTATCTCACTGGCTGATTTGCAGCCTCTGATCTCTCTCTCCTGATGACTCCTGCCCTAGTTGTGAAGGGAAAGTTGAGGAAGCACAGGCAGAGATTCTAGCATGATGTCCCCCCAGCTGCCAGTGTCTCCCTCAGCTTAACTCCATGCAGGCTTGAAGGTGATGTGAAGTAGTTTCAAGAAGGGAAACTCCTCCCCATGCAACCCTTGGAAAATCCCAAAGTGAACAGGGTGCCCACACCAGCCTGTGGTGGAAGAACACCTACTTGGCTGGGAATAAAAAGCTGCATGAACACCCTGGCCCTGCTGTGGAGAAGTGTGTGTACATGTGTGTGTGTAGGTAAGCATGTGGATGCCATGGGAATGAGACTGTAACTTCCTGGGTTGCCAAGCACTGCAACAGGCTGTCCAGGGAAGCAGGTGAGTCAACATCCCTGGAGTAGTTGGGTCTGTTTTCTCCACGTAAAGAGAAGGCTGGATTACAGGGTGACTCTTAGGCTTTCCAGGGTATGATTACACCACACATTTTCAGTGTATTAGAGGCAACTCCCTGGTGTGCTTGTTTGGGTCCCCTGCCAGTTTCAATGTTGTGAGAATCATCTCCAAAACCCCCAACACCATGAAGTGACTCACCGAAGGCATCTATCCTCCTTCAAATCAGGGAAACTTATGATATTGCAAGGGACTCTCTCCCTTGTGTATCTGTCTCAAGAACCAATGAGAAAGACACCTTCTTATATTTACAGGCCTGGAAACATATGTAAATATGGAAACTGACTGAAATATCTCAGTTCTCTTACAGAACTGTTTTAATATTGATGGATACTAGGGAGAAAATATTTCTCTTAAGTTAGATCACATAGTATTTCTGTTAATATCATAACATATTTCTATATTATCCATGGCTGAATAACTATAGCTGAATAGCTTGCACATAGAGCAGAAGTAACCTCTCTATATATCACAATTCCACAAGTGATATAAACATGACAGATGTACTATAACACAGTATAAATCCGTTTTACACCATGTATAGCCTGTGCCTGATTGTCATATACAGCCAAGTGTGATCCTCACAGCTCACACAAGAAGTGTCACGGGAGAGAACAGTGTGAATAAAGAGGACAAATGTAAGGTGGCCATGGGACATTCCATACAATTGCCATGCTCCGAACTGTGACAACCACTGCTGATCAAGCCTCAGCATTCCTGGAAGCCAAGGAGGCTGCCTAAAGCAACCTTAACACTTGGACAGTCTCAGAAATGCACAGGAAACTAGAAGAGATATTAATATATTCTAATGCAACTAGAGACACAAGCATTACTGTAGTAGCAGTGATCTTAATAATACTAATGCTGTCCCAGAGAGAAAAAGGAGAGAGAAAGCTCTCTCCTGTCTGTTTCTTTTGGTGAACAGAAAGTAATAGCTGGTATGAAAAGTGATGATGAGACTGGTTTCTCTTATGTTTTCTTGCATGCTGCAATTTCCAAAGAGGGGCTGCTAAGTCAGTCTGTGCTTTGCAATTTGTTGTATGAAAACAGCAACTGTTTCCTCATGTACTTACATTCCGCTGTTATTTGACCAGTTCAACCAAATCCTGCATTACTGAAAATTCAGATGAGTTCTGGTCAAATAATAAAAACAAATAAATGGGTATATAAATACTATGATGAGTAAAGGAGCTAAATTTATCTCTCTGGGACTTCTAGGAAGTCACGTTTATTACTGGTTTTGAATACTCAGAAACCTGTTAGCATTGATAGGAATGCTTACAAACTCTGATCATCCTGTTGATTTTTGCAGGACTGCCAGCTCTTTTTGGTGAATAAACACATTGTGAAAATGCTCAGTCAACCATCCAGTGCCAGAAACAGGACTCTCTGACTTGTATGCTCACTTGTGGGCTAAGAGGGCCATGCTTAAGCTCAGCTGTTGAAGGCTTGGTGCAAGTCCTCCGCTGGCAACTTGATGCATACCCTTATGTGCAGTAAATAATCTTATCTTTCTGTGTTTTGGTGCCACATCTGTTGATTGATGTAATACCAATGTAAACAATGACAACTCAATCAAGGGGAAGAATTAATCCAGAATCTCCCACGACTGAAATGATGACTGGCTCATGAATGATTTTTGTGTCAAAATGGAAAAATCCACTCTCAGCCTTAACTTAAAAAAACACCAGCATTGCTAGAATTCAAAATGAGTTCCTTCTCCTCAGACCCCAGCAATAAATAAGCCCCCTTCTCCCACCTCAGAAAGACATATCTTTCTCCATCATTCTTGTTTTTAAAGAGTTTGATTCATGAGCTAATGTGACTTCAGGATAAAGATGGAGAATATTTAGCTATTCTTGTTTTTCTCTAGAAAATTTTTCTGTGGATCATTGCAGCTTTAATTCGGAATTGTATTGACTGATTTCTTTCTGCATCCTAAGGAGTTGCTAAGCAACATGGATTCTCTCTTGCCATGCATTTGTCAAGACAGAGAAAAGTGGGAAGAAATAGGAAAAGATTCACCTCCTCTAATATATCTATCAAGCCAGAGAGTATCACTTATTTCAGTATCATGTGGACTTATACTATTGATATATTATTCAATTCCTCAGTGCTGTAGCAGGTTCTAGAGTCTCAGTTCAAAACCAGTGAAGTTCTGATTTTTGTTCTCATTGATAAGACACTGTTGAATGATGACTTTCACCCATGAGAGCATCCTTAGCCTATGGCTCACAAATCTGCTCATAAATCAGAAATAGGCAGTGGTCTATCATACCAAATTCTTAGGTTGTTCTCATGGGGAGCAAATGGTTGGGAAATAAAGGATTGGCTGTACTCAGCCCGGAACTCTCCGAGGTCTTCAGAAAAAGCAAGTCATTCCAGGCAGTCAGCACAGCCTGAATGCTACAATTTGGCCCTTACAGACTCTGCACTTACAACTTGTGAGTCAGGGTAATAACAGTAAGACCAGTCAGAGAGGGTACAGCAATGCTGTGATGATCACCATGCACTGTACCCTACATATTCAACATAGGCACACTATGGTTCAATGGCCATGCTGCTTGAAAGGCCAGTCAGAATCCTTCATGTGGTCACCAAACATACTGAAAAAAAACCCCCATATGTTCCATTTTGACATCCCCAAGACAGTGGTCACCAAATTTTATGGAGTTTCTTATTTTCCGTGCTCTTTGGCAAAATGATTCTTTGCTGAGTGGTTCTTCACTACACTGCATGTTTCGTGTCTACCTCACCTCAGAAAGGAGAGCTGGTATTTACCACCCAGTTCTCTTGCTCTTTCAGAGTGGTACTGCAAATAGATCTGCACAAGCAATAAAGATATACTTTTGTTGTGGTTGCTGAAAGATTCCGATACAACTTGGAATACAGAGAAGTGAAGCCAAATTTTGCAATGCACCTCGCTGAGGCAAACTAGGAAAAAAATCTACTACAAGACCTTAATGTCTTGATGCTATGTATAATCAATGGGGCCATTCCTTATTCACTAAGAACAGAATTTGGGCCTCTTTGCTGCACTTGAAAGCCGGATTTTTTTTCCTGAGAAACGTCTATTTGTAACTTCAGTTGACAACACGTATCTGAGGGCTCTCAAAGTGCGCAGCAGATAAGTGTTATTGATTGACTTTACCCCTGTTGTTTGTTATATAGTAAGCTCTGCTTCTCCTAAATAGCCTTTTGAGGGGAAACACCAGAACTCTGTTTGGTTATTCTGAAATTAAGATCACAGTAATGTTTGGAATACTGTAACCAAAAGCTGTAAAAATCTGCTTGCATTTCAGAAACTTTGTCAAATGGTGGATGCAACTCACTTTGTTTTGTGGGACACTTTAACTGCAAGATTGGGAGTATGGCTTCAGAAATGCATTTATATTGTTAAATTGGTTTATTTTGCATGTATATATATATATATATATATGTATATATATATATATATAGCTCTTAATGTCTGCCTCCTGTTGCTATTCTCACATTTATTGTCAGACACAGGGGTAAAAAACATTTAGTTATATACTGTGGGTTTTAATTATATACTGGGAGATGATGGTGTATAATCACAAATGCGTGCATCAAGTCCCTAACTGTGGAAACTAACTAAAGCAAGTCAGGAAAAGGAAGAGTTACATATGACCCCATGTGCAGATTCAAAAGAACTTGAAGTCCAACCACTAGCCCACCCCATGGCATGAAGGATGAGACAGAGTTCTATATTTCTTTGGTCAATTCAGGGAGAATTTCCAAATTCTCTGGAACTCTTCAATGTGCAGAAAACTCCACCAAAATTGTCAATCTCAGTTGAAAGACTGTAGACAGATTGAGTGGGTCTGTAGTACAAATGCAATCACTGCACACTGGGAAATTCCTATCAGTCAATAAATAACAAAACTTCTCAGGTCTGAAAATCTGAATACAATTTCTACAATCTCAGTCCCTATTCTTATCTTGAAAAATCAATATGATATGCAACTTCAAACCCTGATGAATATACAATTCAATTTACAGGTCTGGTGCAAATTTCTGTGCGTATGAGCCACTCTATTCTCAGTAGGTTTGAATACTCATATGAACAAAAGTGATTTTGGGATCAGGCTCTATTTATTAAAAATTATGAACTCTCATATTTTCCTTATTTTTTCAGTTGTACTGTCATGGGCTGTAGTGTGCTGGTAATGTGTCTGAGTCACAGTCCCTGTGTATGTATGTATATTTATATATGTCTCACTGTATTTATAGTTGTGAATCTTGAGTCTGCTACAGCAACGCAGTGAACAAAGTAAATTGGAAAAGCACTTTTCTTAAGCAATAAGAAGACATGCTATCAGTGCCTTTCTGCACAATTACTGCCTGCCCCAGGCACTGCTCTAAGGCACAGAGTCAAAGGTTGGCTTTCTCAACCACTCAATAAATACTTTAAACCTCATTCTTATTGCTACTTTGACATGAAAAAGGGAGGGGAGGGGGTAGAATTAATAGGTATGCATTCATTAGAAGTTGTCACTGAAATTCTTTGCCTGCTCAGATCATCCTGCATTTGAGAACCTCAGAGATCTTTACGAATGCTATTGAATCATGTCTCACCACACCCGTGAGACTTACAAGCCTGATCATGAAGCCAACACTTGTCTTTCCGTGAATGTGCCTGGACTTTGGCTCAGTCACTCATTTTTAAAAGCATCTGCATTTTTACAGACAAAAAATTAGTAGGAAGATTAATTGACTTTTCCAGATTCACACAGCAAGTTTTAGCAGCTGGGAAGAGTTGTCTCCTGACTTCTTGTCAGGACTTCATTGCTGGGTTGATATTTGCCACCTCTCCTAGGAAAATGGACTAGGAAAATAATCTGGTTCAAAAATCATACTAAAAGTCCCTCTTCCCCAAGCTAATTCTTTGAGACCCCTTATCTGCTGATGTATTTGAAGAGAAGCAAGTTTCTGTACTGCAGTTTAAACACGTTAGTGGAGATATCTGTCAGCACTCCCTATTTCCTGAGACACAAGTCACTCTTATGAGGAGCTGTTGCCAGCCAGTAAGAACAATGCTCTGTTCAGTCATCCTATGTCAAATGTGAAAGCTGAAGCAATTTTACCAATACTTAAAAACAAACAAAAGCAGCCAAACTTGGTAGACACAAGATGGAAGATTTCAACTTCAAATGATGTGAAAGAAATGGTTGAAACTCTTACCTTTGACAACAAAAGAGGGAAAGAGAAACTGCTTTGCAACATTATTGGTAATATCTGGTAGCACTTGCACACTAGGAACAGCACACCACAATGAAAAAAATATTCATTAAGACATTTAACATGCCCTAGTCCTTGCACCTCATGCTGTCTTTTTCCCTCTCTTCATGAATTCCAGAATATACAATAATGCAATGATCATAACTCGTTCCTTATGGATGCAGACCTCAACCCCAATCTCATATTTTCCCCCAAGCAGAACGACTCTGCATAAAGTTTCCTGGAGCATGGCTATAGCCCAGGCAAGTGCTTTGGGTCCACCATGATTTTACATCAGAGTGAGAAAGAGTGGCTAGTGTTTAATACTTGTTTCTTTTTCTGCTTCCCAGTGACCAAAGCGCCCTCTGATAGTTCCCTGAAAACTCAGAGAACTTTCTATCCTGAAAACAAATAGATTGGTAGATTAAAAAAAAAGAATCTATTTCATTTTGGTGCTTCAGAGTGCTAAGCCAAATTTCTCAGTATAAAACCTGCTATGGAGCTACTGCCGTAATAGACTCAGGTTTAACATATCTCCCAGTTCAGTTCACTATAATTCCTCCCTTTAAAACCTTTCAAAATCACAGATGTGTGTAGCTGATGAATGTGTACTTTTTGGTTTTTGCAGAGGGGCTTGCAGCATTTTTAGGATGCAACGCCCTTCACTGTCACAAAGTAAGAAGCTTTCCTGCATGGAATATATCCTCTGAGTTATAGCCAAATCCAGAGGTAAGGGCCCCAGAGCAGCCCCTTTGCAGTCTCCAGCAGCAGCTGGCACCTGGTGGTGTGACTGCATGGCTTTCTGTGGCCTTTGAGTTGCCAGCTCACTGTGACGCTCCTCGCTGTGTCTGCACCAGGCTGTCATTGCACCAGCTCTCTGAGCAGTGCCACTATGGAAACGTTACCATGAAGATCCTTCACAAGGTACACTAGCTGCCTTAGACCCCTATTTTGGTAACATGAATCTCATGATTTACATAATAGACCATTTTAAATGCACCAGGACATACATACATGTGCGTATATTTCTGTGCATGTGTGTATCTGAGGCACAACATCTGCACTCACAAGGGTAAGTATTTTGGGGTGCAGTTGAAATGCATTACCCATGTGTCTCTACTGTCTTTTACATGTGCCTGCAGTTGCAGCTATGTGCAAGGGTTGCTTTGGTTGCTCTGGTATGTCTAGTGTTTGACCACTGTGTGAGGCTGGATCCAAAGTCCTTTGAAGTCAATGGGAGTATTGTCATGGAAGTGGCTGGTCTTTGGGTTTGCTTGATGTGGCTTTGCAATCAGAACTGACATGGAGAAGGGGAGGGCCACACGACTGCCACCAGGGTGGATGTCACTTCAAACCATGGTCGACAGTACAAGGAGACTGAATGAATGATTGCCATGGAAATTCCCCAAGAGGCAGAGTGGGTTTTTTCCAAAGTTTTGGTCTCAAAGATTTACTGTAACAACAACCAGAAAAAAAAAAAAAATAGTTCCTGCATTTGTGAAAAAGGAAGAAGCTGAGGAAAGAAATGCTGGCTCCTCTTCACCTCTCTCTTCGGTGGAAATAACCTCTGATTTTGCTCTGTGACCTTCCCATGAACTTCCTTTGAAGTCATAATTCACCTGATATCTACAGCAACTGCTGCCCTCCACCTCCGGCCTCTCAGGAGGGGAGAGATGTCAAATTTTTCCTCCCTCTTGGTCTATAGAGATGCATCAGTCTTTTTAGGGACTGTGGGTGCTCCTCACCCAACATCTCTATGCAGCTGGAGCACCTGGTGAAAAGGGTGGGAGAAGACATGTGGTGTACAGTCCCCCTGCAAGCTGAGCCGCCTTCCCAGAGCTCCTCCCCTGCAGGGAGCACCAGGAAATTACTGGCAAAAATCAGTGCAGGTGGTCCTTGGTTCTGTCAATATACAGTCTAGAGTTCTTCTGTCAGCACTGAAGAACAGAATCTACAAACTGAAAAAGCACACCGTGATCACAGGTATTTTTTGTTTAAATTACTGCCTTTTTGTCTGGCCAGGGAGCTGCTAGTGCCCACTTGCAGTGGAAGAGATAGAGAGGAAAACATTTTGCCTCTGACTATGGGAATTTCCCCTTGTTATTATCCAAAATCATTGTAATAAATTGGAAGGTGGAGGAAGGTGGATTCTCATCTCATGCTAAACTGCCTCATCCTTTGGCTTCATTTTAGTGGCAGGAATTCACATTCGCTGAGGTCACAGACTGAGCTTGGCTGATCTCATGGCCAGAGCGGATCCCCTGGCAGAGCGGGTGGAAGAGCCTCTTTGAATGGCTGCTGTGGGTGAGCTGCCATCCCTCACCATCTGGGCACAAGCTACAGGTGGGAATGTCCGTGCCCTTCCCCTCTGACACCAGGAAACCAGATGAGGATTATGTGCGGTGAAACTTTGCTCTACAAATATGTGCCTCTTGGCTCATTACACTGATGAGTTACACTTGTCATTTGGTGCAAACCTACACTGTTGGCTCTCAGATTGCCTTTAAGTGCTTCAGGCTTCTAATTAACAACAGCAGCAACAAATGTTGTCAATATTGGTGAAATTCAGCTGCCATTCTGATGCCAGCTGCTGTGTGTGGATCTGAGTGAGAACACAGTACACTGGGCAGTTCAGCTTCCCTGAGAAAAGGGTGGGTATGTCATGATAGATGATATGACACAATATTGTTGTAGGTGACAATAGCAGCCATACTGCCTACTGTCAGTGTCAATGCAATGGGCAGCAATGATGAGGATAAGCTGTGTCCTCAGGAGAAGTTTGGGCATAAGGAATGTAACCTGGGTAAGTCTTTAGTTAGGTGCATAAGCTAAGGTCATAGTAGAGGAGTGAAATATTTCAGAAAATAAGAAAATAAACCTGATAGGAGGTTTATTTTCCCTCAGCTGCTTCCTTGGCAGCTTTAGGAGCTGGAGAATTTCCATCTGCCCCTGTCTGCCCTCACAGGATGCAACAGGGTCTTACAGTAAAAACAAGTAGAGATTCATCAACACAGTCCTCTGTATTTTCACTTGCTATCGCTTCATTATCTTTTAACTCTGCTATGTTTCTGATTTAATAATGGATCCAGAGAATTACTTTTATAACTCACACCATCTCCTTGCTCTGGCTTTCAATTTGCTCCAATAGCTCTGCCAAGCATTCTGAAGAAAAGGGGTACCTGTGCAGCAGTGAGGGTCCCAGGAGGGCACATTCCCCCTGGATCTGCAGCACATGCTCCTGTGGTCAGCCCTCACTCATTCTGGGAGTCTCACCAGCCTTGGTGTGCTCTGTTCACTCCCGTGACTAATTGCAGTTCACTCCATAAGGATTTAGCCTTGTCACCAAATTTACTCCAGTTCTGGAGGGCAAATGACAGAGACAATTGTTTTGTTTTGTGGGTGGTTTCAATAATGCCTCGTACTGGCTTTTAGGAGCTGGCCCTACCTGGTTTGTAATGGCTGGGTGGAAGAGACAGTATGAGCTAACTCACTCCCAGAGTGCATTTAGTGCACCACACCACATTATCTCCCATTTTCAGCCATTTGTTGTTGAAACCTTTTCTCAGGTAGTTCATTAAATATTAATGTGAAAGGTCCTAGAAATCTCTCTTAGTCTCCTTTGCTTGAAAGAAAGAAATAAAATAAAATTATTAAAGTGCTTCTCTTCAACCAGTGCTTTCTTTTGTAAGAGAAATATTTTATCTAGCCACTGAGACAATAATTTCTGCTTTCAAAAACAGGAAGAAAAGTATAAACAATGTGCAGCCAGAAGAAATAATAGAGGGGGTTTACCAATTGCATTCCCAAATGCACATACACAGAGTCTGTGAACAAAACTGCTACAGCTCCTGATCCTGATATTCAGGACTGCCACACCATTTATTTTAGGCTTAAGATTTATGAAAGATTAGTGATGATAAAGACCTATTGCTAGTTCCAAGCAGTCTCAGGATCTCCTGCAATTTGGAAACTGTCCCCAGTGTTTATTGCAGAACAGAAACCGGAGTAGTGGATGCGGTACATGGGGAAACAAAACTCTCTTTTCTATCCTTGCAGGTCTTTGTCACACTTGCCACTGTTAGCAGTGGAACTTCTGCACATGCAGTGCAGTGCAGAGCAGTGCAGAGTCTGCAGTGGAAAAAGACAGAAGGATTTCCCTGAAGAAAAGCACTTCTGGACTCTGGTGCACAGGGTTTAGCAGATCCTGATGCAGGGCTGTGGGATGCCTCAGCCCTCAGCTGTCCCCAGCTCTCTGCAAGGAGGTCCCAGCCCCACAACAACATCTACACATCAGCCCCTGTGCCTGCTTCACAGCCACCCAGGTTTAGCCCTAGCTTGTAAGAGCAAACCCTCTGAGGAAGGTGAGTTTGTGGAGCTGAGAGTGAGAGCAACAGTGGGACTGGTGTTAACTGTGTCAGGGCAGTGATACTGGCAGAAGGACAGGCACAGGCAGCAGGGTTGCAGACATTGCTGTCCTAATAGTCTCATCACTGCGTGCCAGTCCAGATCCTCATGCACTCTTCCTTCTGCTGAATTTGGCTGTAACACAAGTTTTCTAATCAGATAGGGCTACTTACATTTTATAGGGCATGGCTCACTCTTAGATTTATGGGAAAGGCCAAATGCAGGAGGACAGGCTGGTGTGAAAAGCCAGTGATGTATAAATTGGGTTCTTGCTGCCCAGTCTCACCAGTGATGTATGTTGTAGCCTGTAAGAACCCTCTTTGTTCACATCAAACTTCTTTAAGTGATGTGCCCTCTCTTTCTTGTGCCCTGAACGTGAGGTTTGTATCATATTTGTAGTAACATTGGCTTGAATCCTACTAACCTGTAATGGGGCTTGGCATCACAAGGGCATCCCAGTAGTGCTGGCATTGGTTAGACCCAGCCATAAAAGAAAACTACATCTCCACACAAAATGGGCAAGTGCAAAACAGTGTGATAATTTGAGCTAAGAACCTGTTCTCATCTCTTCAGTGGATAACTTTCTTCTTTGTTTCTGTTTACCTGTCCCAGGTACACATAGGCTGTCCCAGCAAACACTGGTCCCAGTGGGAGGGAACAGTGCCTGTGCCCTGCAGAGCACTTCAGTGCCTGCTGCCCCCACCCAACATGCAGCCTGTCACCCAGGGTCTATCTGCCCTGGACATTGGTGCTGGTTTAGGGACACCTCTTATGGAATTTCCTGTCAGGCAGAGCTCACGGTGGCATTGCCATTGCAATCTCTGGGAAGGAGATGGAGGGGTGACCATCAGAGGCACACAAGGCTATTCAGTGGTCACAGCTCAGGGGAAAAATTAAGGCAATTAATTAGAGATGAAGAAGTCTTGGTTTGGTTTAAATGACAGAGAAGGAAATAAGAGGATATTTGGAAGTAACTAAGAATTAAAAAATAAAAATGATGAAAAAGCCCTCATCAGGTTATTGTTTAAAGCTGAAGTGATCCTGGAGGCATGAAAACTATGAAAAGGTGAGCGAGCCCTCCTCCCATGCTCACTGGAAAATTGATCCTTGTTCTCAGCTATCAATTATATATCCATAAGAAATATTGACTCATGCCCTAACACAGAACTTACATAAGTGCTCCAAACACATCTGCTTGCAGACATTATGATCTGTGTCTTTGACTCTCTGTACCAGTCTCATTAGAAATGATGAGCCAATAAATACTCTTGGAAAAGTTTTTACGATGTTTCAGTTGACATTTGGGAGCTTCAAAGAATCACATAGGGCTGCCTTCAATCTATATGCACTGTTCTTCATTGATTAGGTGAGTTCATTGATTTTGAGGAAGATCAAAGACAGAAGACAACTACTGGAGAGGTTAAGTATGGAGAGGACCTAGTAAACCCATTTGCAGGTTACTTCTTTTCCTGTACAGCAGCCAAAAAATATCACTTCCACTTTTATGGGATCCAGAAATGGTCTGAACATGTAATGACAGGGTTTCTTCCTCCAGCCCTGGCTGCTCCCAGTGTTAAAAACCTTCTATTGCAGCTTGTTCTGTTACTGGCCATGGATTACTTCATCTCTGCAGGAAACAGGGGTGTTCACAGGGAAATAAAAGCAGTCCTATTGGACTAAACCAGAAGAGTCTTATGAGAGTGTTCCTAACAATGGCCAGCACCAGAGGAATTGAAGAAGCACATAGAAAGGGTAAATAAAAATATAAGAGCCTTTCCTGATGGCATCTGGCAGTCTGTAGACACCTTCTGACCTGGTGCTCACGTCAGGAACTTTGAATATGAAAGCCTTTGATGGACCTTTTACCCATGAATTTGTCTGCTTTTTGAAATAATTTGTAGTAATTGCTCAGCCCAAATAGGTGAGATGCATTTTGCATTTACATTGCACTCCAGGCTCCTTTCCAGTCTGTGGCCACTCAGTATCCAATATTTTTTGAGCACCATTGTTGAGTGGGTTTTTTTAACTAACATCTGCATTTGGGGCTATTTTCTTCAGCTCCATTAACCGTCATTTTTTGAAATGAACATCCTTAATTGGATCAATTTGAAAGGATATTAATCTCCTGTCCATTTACTCAATCTCCCATTCTTCCCACTGGGGTTCACAACCCCCCTGAATCTGAGTGCTGTCAATGAATACAAATAATATAGAGCATGCATATGATCTCAGATCATTAGTGAGAATGTTAAATAAGATCAGGTCTAATACTGATCTCTGGAGCACCTGACTTCCCAGCTATTCCCCATCTAACCATGCTGATGACTAACGATGCCTTCCACAGCTAGGCAAATGAGGTTTTGGCTTACTGCCAATCCCAAAAAATCAGGAGAAAGCCAGAGAGGAGTTGGTTTCAGTCGTGCTGAAAAGGGAAAAAAAAAAAATAAATCAACACTTTTTGGTGAGTCAAAAAAACACCTATATTCAGTTCGGATCGGATAGGGATTTTTCTTACTTAATTGACATTGTGGTTTTGCTTTTGTTTAAAACATTATCAAGTGTTTTAAAACTTGCTTAGCAGCACATTAAGGAGAAGATTCTAAACAAAAAAATAGTTTTGAGTGAGAAAATATAAAGGCTGCTTCCCAAGCAGTTGAATGTTGGATTTTTTAAATGTGGTTGCTTTTGCAAGACCAAACAGTTTTGGACCTCTCAGTCAGTAAGTACAACCTGTAACTTTGTAACTGAGAAATCTCAATTTTTCATCCTGTCTAATCACGGCCTGCTAGAAAAAGAAGATTTAAGCTTTAAAATGTCATCCATTTCTGATCATCTTAAACCAGATTTTCATTTATTCTCAGTTTTAATGTCTGTGGCATGTAAATGGGACAGCTAACTACAGCGATTTTTCTGAGTTGTGAAGCATTATTGCTTGCTGTTATAATTAATAGCATTTACTGTAGAAATGTCTGAGAGCATTTATCTGTGGACCCAGGACCCTGTGGCTCTGGGCTCAGAAGAAGCACAGAAGAATGGGCAGATGCTTCCTCCAAGGGAATGAAGGTGGACACTGGCTACAGCGAGCTGCAACTCACAAAAAGTTGAGCAGTGGAATAGCAGCAGTTTGGTACTCTTTACTACCTTATAGTCTGTTTCCATTGGATATAGTTAGCAGGGACAAAGTAATTGAAAAAAAGAAAAGAATAAAGGATAGTTAGAGTGTCCATGTCAAGGCAGGGGCTGCTGAGAGAAAACCTTGAGGTACTCTGAGTCTCTGCTCATTTTTATCTTCATGTCTAGTGATATACAAATATGCTCTATAACCACTGTTTTTGTATGAATATGTACTGCATATTTTGTATTAATTGTACAATTAAAATTTAAAAAAAAATATAAAGCTGATGACATTCACCCACTTATTACTGTGGGGGACACACAGGAACGAGGCAGGGAGTGCATTCAGAGAGGCTGCGTGGAGCTCTTGCAAGCAAGAGACACCTTTTTTATTTTTCTGACTCTTTTTGTACATTAACAGATGTGCCCACCCCAGAGGTGGGACCCTTGGGAACTACTGGTCGTTTTCCAGAGACCATCACCGAAGCCCCTCCTCTGGGAACAGATGTGGGAACTTTGGTAGTTTACAGAACATGACCTTGTGCATCAAGACCGTGCCTGGGAATAGAATTCCCAAAACCAAAACATGCAGGCACGAGCATGGCAACACGCACTTTCTGCCCAATCTGTGAATTGATTTTGACTGTATCTTTAGGCCAATGTCCTCCTCTGATTTTGACTGTATCTTTAGGCCTGGTCTTAGACAGTTTTATTTTAGCTCTGGGTTTTTGGCCCTTTGGTCCCTGTTCTTAGTGAGAGCCTGAGGATCAGAGCTAAATGAGCTTTCCTCAGCGTGGGAGTTGGCTGTGGGATAGAGAAATCAGCGGTGGCTGTACAGCAGCACTGTGCTCCTCGTTCTGCAGCACTGCCAAGCTGCTCCAGGCTGCTCTCTCCCCTCTGGGGCACAAAGTGGCCCTGAGCCCCTTCAAGATGAGATGTGGCCTGAGCTGCTACCTCCTCTCACCCTCCTCATCCCCTTTCTGCCAGCAGTGCTGGACAACCCTCCTGCACAGGTAAGGCAGCTTACAGACCTGCAGCCTCAGAGCAAACAAAATCTAGGACACCTGTGTCTTTGTGTAAACTCATTCCTCCCTCAGCGGATGTGAGCGAACCCACTCTCCCCAATTACTCATCCCTTCCCATTATCCCTGCCCTCTCTGTAAAGTTTCCTCCTTGTTTTTCTCTGATGCCCCAGTTAAGAGGTAATGGGGTATAAAGCTTCAGGCAGAAAGAAGGAGAAAGGATGCTGGAGCGCTGTCCCAAATGGCAGACCAGAGCCTGCTGATTATCCCCAGCCTGAGAGTCCTCAGTACGTGCGTGTGGAGGAAGGGGAGAAGGGAGATGCTTATTAGACCGAATGGGAGTTCTGTGCTCGGAAGAGGAGCGCTCTGCGGCCCCGAGGATGTAAGGAAGATTTGCTAACTTTGCTTTATAGTATTCATGCAGATAAGGAAGACTCTCAGTCTCCAATCATAAATCGGTATTATACAGTATACTCCCAAAGGCCATAATTACTTCCAGAAGCAGAAATTTGAATGACCCAGATAATTAGTTCAGTGCAGCTGGTCCAAAAATTATTTACATAAAAGCCAGTTTTACTTGAGGGGGAAGAAAAACAACCTTGCTACCAAAAGCAAATGACCCAGTTAGCTTCATGAAATGAGTCTGAGGAGACACAGCATGAGTGGCAACACAGTGGCCTGTGCCATCTCTTCTTCCCTCTTGTTTTCAGAGGACAAACACTGTCACAACGACCCTCTCTACAGACAAACATGCAGGAAGGCAGTGAAGAAACAGGAAAACTGCATGGATTTGACCTTATGCTTTCTGTGAGACTCAGTCTTGGGGAGATGTGAAAGTCCATGGCATCCAGAGGAAAACATTTCACTTGCAAGATGCAGGCGCCTGGGGAACAAGAGGCAAGGAGCAGCACAGCTCTGCTCCAGGCACTGGGGCAGCTGGCATCAGTCCTTCCATGCAGGGTACTGATGCAACTGGAAACTAATCACTGTGGTTATCTGGATTAATTTTTAACCAAAACCAGCTCCTCTCTCCAGCTTAGCACATAGCTGGGCAGCAGCAGGGGTGTCCGGGAAGGGAATGCCCAGCAGCAATGTGGTTGACTTCTCCAGGGGGCCAGAACTGATATTTCAGAGGTTTCAATCTAAACTGCTAGGTTAAAAAGCAAAGAAAGAATATGCTTTTAGAAGGGGTTTAATTTTAAAACCATTTGAGTGATTCAACCCTTTGCTGGTGACTGTGAGCACTTTTAGCATGTGCTAATGGGCACACAAACCACTGCTGGGTTAACCACTGCCGTTTATTTACAGTTGTGTCCAGTGTGGAGAATCCTGAGTCTCAGCTCTGCAGTGCTCTGCTGGCCCCATTCCCAGGGCCAGATCCTCTGACCCTGCCAGCACCTTTACCCTTCAGGCAGTGAGGATGGTGGCTAACCCTTTCACAGCTGTCCTGTTGCCACACTGTGGGGGTCACCCCCACAAGCACTTTGGAGATGAGCTGGTTCTGCTTCTCATTGACTGGGACACCCTCTCTCCTGCCCACCAGTGAATCACCAAGTGCTGCCACAAGCATAGCAGGACACAGAGGTAAGTGTGAAGAAGAAGGAAACCTGAGCTGTAAATCCCCATTTATTGTGCCCTTGCACCTTTGCCACCTTTTCAATCAGGCTGTGGCCACCACAGCTCTGCAACAAAAATATGCCAGGAAAGGTATCTGCTGTCCTCATTGTGCCACAGGCAACTAACTGGCATCACCACTTCTTAGCACTCTCTAAGTGGTTTTGTGCTGGTGGTTCTCAGAAAGTTTGCTCACCCAAAAGGAACTAGAAGACAAAATCCATGAGAAACAGAAAGGGATGCTTCAGATGCTATTCAAGAGAGAGCACAAACATGGTTACTTAAAAAAAAATTAAAAAAAACCCACCTAAATTGTTCTCCTAAAATGTGGAATGTACAAATAATAACAGTAAATTGCTGTGCATCTCGCCAGCACCCCATTGTTGTTTGGTAGTGCCATGGATAGCACTTGTTGCTTAACAGCATAGTAAATAATCAGATAACATCCTCATAACACCAATGGATCCAATTCACCTTCCACTTACACAGCTTTTATGCTAGTACGTGCCCATTGCCTTAATCTTGATTTACAGTGTAAATTGAGAGGTGAATTAGAGACCACAGAAGGCAAGTTGGAGAGGATATGATTTGCTGCAGGCTGCATCCTGATTGCAGCAACACTCACCTGGCATGGCAGGATATGTCTACCAAGCTTAAGAGCTTCACCATTGCCAGGGTAGAAGCAATAGAAATTCAGGCCCTGCTGTTCTTTGTTTTCAATGAATGCGCACATCTTGCACAGCACAATGTGCCAGCAGGTTCATTTCCCCTTCCCTCACCCCACCCTCTCTCCATTTGTCTCAGAGACAGCAAGAGCATTCCTCTTACACAGCCCAAACCTGTGGGGGTCTTTCATTCTGCCCCTCCCTTAAAGGCAGTGCACACAAAGTTCTGGAGAAATGTATTGCAGCACAGAACCCTATGAGGTGGACATGAGCTGACCTTTTGAGGTGGGCATTGAGAAAAGAGTTCACTAGATGGTTGGTGTAAACCCTGGTGCATTCCTTTTTAGCTGTGTTGCAAAGTCCAACAGAAATCAGCCTCATACATCAAACTGGAGCTTGCTCTGGTTCATGGCTCTCACGCTCCTGACCCCAAAAGGCTGAGCTCAGGCTGCCAGTATGGGCACCTTGCACCTCATATAAAGGCTTGGGATCAGCAGATGGCAGATTCTGGAGGAAAAAATATTAATGAACAGAAGGTAGGGTAGCTTCTGGCAGTAACAGGGAATGGATGTGGAAGGGGCCTTATTTGGGTGAGCAAGCAGTGTTATTCTCCCCAAGCCATCCTGATTTTCCACTTTCTGTTTGGGGGTTTGTTTGTGAAGATCTGCTGGGGTGTGTGATTTGCATCTGTCTCACTCTTTCAGCACGTGACAACCAACCAGCTCCTCAGATGTTATCAGGCAACAGCAACTGAGCTCAGCAGAAGCACAGCAGTCCCCACCAGCAGCAGAGCTGGTCCTCCAGGACACCTCTGCTAGAGAAATAGCACAGCTTGGTCTTTTGGAAGCAGCACTGTTGGTAAATATACCCTTGTTTACATTTCTGATACTTGAGGGGAATGTTTCCTCTCCTGGCTCCCTCTTGCCCCATGCAGCAGGCAGGCTCGCAGCAGGAGGGGGAACATGGGACAGGACACAGGATGTGCCTGTACCATGGATCCAGCCCTCCCACCACTCCCTTTGCACCCTTGCCACGCTGCTGACAGAAAACACTTCCCTCAGGGGGCTCAGGTGGCTCCCAGTCAGGGCAGCAATTCCACTGCCGTAGCAAGTATTCCCAAAATGAACCAGTCAATCCGAACGGCACGCTAAGCAGGTCCTGAAAGCTGGGGCAGGTCTGGTGACTGCTGGGTGCCAGGTCCCCCACTGTGGGCTGGTGAATGCAAGGGGCACCCAGACAGATGTGAGGAGCACATCTGGACCCTGCATTCCCTCTGATTGCAGAGATAGAGAGCAGTAGGTGCTTCAGGGCATGCTTCCCTGATAAAACTCCTCCTGCCATGCAGCAGAAATAAATTTGCCCCTCTGGGCCAGCTGGTCCCCAGCGTGGGAAGTTCAGGAACCTCCCTGAGGTACAAAAAGACATTTCCAGCCGCAACAAAAAATACATAAACATTTTAAAAGATCACTTTAAAATTCCAGCTCTTCTCAGCTGCTTGCCACCATCCAATTTCTAAATGAGCAGGATTTCTCCTGTGTTCAGCTTCATGCATATATATATACACACATAAGCATGCCCACCTCGTACACAAAGTACTCCCCATCTTCAAGTCAGTCTCAGCTGAGTTCAGAATTAGATCCTGACTCCACTTCATAAACTTGCCCTCTTTGTTAGTTTATATAAAGACATTTCAACCCTGGAGGAGCTGGCGTCTCACATTCCTGCCTTCTGAATGTACAGAGCAGAGGGATAAGGAACAAAATAGTGGGGGTGAGAGGGGATGTTCTGATTCTGCTCAGCAACATGAAACATCATGGAGTTAAATACCAACAAAATATTCAGTGTTAATGTTTAATATTACTGGGAACTTGTCACCTCCACTTACCATCTTGGAGCTGCCATTCTCTCGCAGACTCCCACGCCTGAGCTCTGGGCCTAACACGCTCTCACATTATGTACTAGAAGGGGGAAAAAAAAGAAAAGCCAAGAAGTAGGGAGAGTCAGTTACTCTGTTTCAGCTACAAAGCCAGGTAGGGATTTTTTCCTTTTTCCGTTTGCAGGAATAAAATGACTCACTTGACAGAGCTCCTGAACTGCTCCTTTTTGGGTGTTACCTCTTTTATTCACCCCTTCTATAATGTCTGTGAGATGCTCTTGGACACATGCAGATTTGCTTTGCTATGTTGGGTACCAGTCCCACTCTTATCCAACATTATCAGCCAGAACCTGCACAGCTGTTCTGTAGACTCAGGAGCACAGAAATTGGGTGATCTGGGGACAGAACAGCTCCTAAAATAACATGAATTAATACTTTGCCTGCCACAGTTTAAAAACGACTTGAGGCTGATTTGCCTTGTGAGGGTCCTCTTGAAAAATGCATGGTTGCTGTTTCACAGAGCTAGTTTCCAACCCAGAGAGTATTTCTTGGTGCAGCTTGGTGCCATCCCAAATGTCTCTTTTTCACCATTGGAAACTCAGACACCACAAAAACAAGAAGTCAAACCTCCTCACGATCAGTGGAAACACTCTGCATCACACTGCAAACAGAATCAGGCCATCGTGCCTGTCTGGTTTCTGTAAAATGACTTATTACCCCTCTAGGCTAAGTGGTTAATGAAAATTCAAACTCTTCTAGTTTATTCCAGTTAGGAGGAAAGATGGGTGATACAATCAGGTATCTCTGCTGCAGTTGTGTTTATTTGGAAGGCTGTACAAAGCCCTGCTTCTTTAAGCACAGGAGGAGCCAAAATAACAGCAAAAAAATATTTATTTTTTCAACCTCCTTTTGTCACAAATTCCACCCAAAACTGATGCCAATATTCTGCCAAAACCATCAGACTCTGTTCAAACTTTCTTCTGCTTTTTTTGAGCTCTGTTATTCCCTCTACACCTTTAGGTTTCTTTTCCCTACAGCAACAAGCATGTTCACCACACCCCTGAAACAACACTCGGCCAAGGCACTGCTGTGCAGGGCAGACAAATCCCTACAAAACACCCGGGCTGCCTTTTGCAGGGAGCTGGAGAGGGGGAGGTGAGACATGCTTAATGCCTCTTACAGCTGTTTTAAGTGAAAGATGCCTCTAGACTGTCTTTCTCACAAAGGCTTAATCCAGCTGTAACAACACTCCCCACATTTGTGTAATTCTTGCAGCCAAAACTTTTGGCTAAAAAGCAAGCAAGCAAAGAAACCCAGGTAAACTTAGATTTTTGTGGTGTTTCACGACCAGCTCCATTAGGTTTATGACACTCACTCGGGGATGTGCTGTCATCCCTCTGAGCCTGCAAACAAACCATGGCTGCGGGAGGATTGTAAACTACCTCTGCTTTTTCCATGCCTTTCGGCATCACTTTTGTTTTGAGCACGATCCAAGTGCCACTTCACTACTGATTGTTTGGATACAAACCTGCAAAACATCCAGAGGGGTCAGACCAAATCACCCAGAAAGCTGTCTCTGGCAGCCAGTGAGAGCAGATGCTTCAGGAAATGTGCAAGAAAAGGGCAAATTCAGATTCATCCTTCCTCTGCCATAGGCTTCCAGCTTCTGACAAGCTGAACTGAAGGATGTCTTTGTATTGTTGTATTTAACATTCCTCAAGAGTCTTTTCTGATCTCAATCTGTCCAATCGCTTTTTGATTGCATTTTGATTTTGGCTTTCATGGCATCCTCTAGCAATCAGCTTCATGGTTTAATTATGTGTGTTTGTTAGAAATTTGCTGCCTGGTCACCCAAAAACAAACTCACCCTGAGCTATTGGACACCGAATAAAATGCTGGGGAATGGTAAATACTCATTCTTTGTTCATCTTCTCTCTGACATAAATAGTTGCATTTCTGTTTATCATGTTTAATCAATCTTACCCCCTCAAATTTATGCAATAAACTTTCAAACCTGTTTACACTTTTGCCATCTAAATATCCTGTGGCAACGAGTTCCCAATGTAAGGTTCTGCTGGTGATTTCTTTCAATTAGTTTTAAATTCACTCCTTGATTAATTCACTGGGTATCCCATTTGCACTGCCAAGAATAGTAAATAATCCTTCTGTTCATACCTTCTCCAGGCATTTGTGCCTTTATAGCAGCACGCTGCTGTAGCCCACCTTGGCCCCAAACATCTCTGGACTGAAGTGTCCTGGTCTCTTTAATACTAGATTGCTGCTAAACTTAACCATTGCTGCTGGAAGAGGTGGTGAGTATAAAGGCAGCTTCTGTGGCTGTTCTCAGGGTTTCATTTTCCTGCCTAGTTGACCTTAGACATAATGTCTTTCTGGAGAGTATTTAGGACATAGGAATGTAAGATAGAGGAAAAAATGGGAAAGCCTATGTAAAGAAAATATTTTCTAAAACATTTTGGGAAGGGGAGGAAGTGAACTTTATTTGCAACTTTGAGAAACAAGATGTGAGAAATGTATTCTTAAATTACATTCAAAAGTAGCACACACAAGATTTTGTCAAGAACTCATCTGAAATAATCACCAATCTTTTTTGTTAATTAACTTGGATCAGAGATGGAGCTATACTATACTTAAGGGAGCTGCTGATTGCTCTTCTGTTTACATATCTTTAAAGCAAGGGAAAAGAAAAAGTGGAAAGTATCACTATCACTGACTTGCAGACAAAAAGGAACATCAAGATGGAGAAGTTTGCACAGAGTAGATGCAGAAGATATTCATGTTTCCATGTAGACAGAGAGACTACATATCAAATATTACACAGTGACTCAAAATATTTTTATATTTATCTGAACTAATTTGGAAGAAAAATCACATAGTACTGTGAGTTTTGAAATAAAAGTACTTCCATGGAAGTATTTACAGAAAACGACTTCTGAAAGGATAAGCAGCATCAAGAGCATTTTGAATGGAATTCTAAAATGATTCCACTCTTTATTCCTAGAAAGAGTATTTCACTTCAATTTCTTTTCAATTTTTTCCAAATTTTCCAGTGTGTATGCATTAGGTTTTGAGAAAAAATGTGGAGAAATCTTATTCTGACAATTTTTAGGAATCATCTAGGCTAATGCATCCTAATTTATGCTAACACACTAGGGAAACTGATGGTGTTTATGGCTGTTTCTGAATCAGTTGTGACAAAAAACTTTAAGGTTGTACATAGGAGGTGAATGAGCAAGGAAATTTCTGCCTTGCTGTAGCCCTATAACTCAGTCACAACTGATCTATGATTGACGCAAGATTGCCTTGAATTCCTTGGTTTGTAGTTGCCAGTTTCACAGTTTTGATGAATATCCGTGGGTTCACGTTTTCTTCATGAGCTGCTCAGAGTCATATTCTCTCGAGTATTAGATCATTCAGTATTTAGGGCCTGGATTCCTGTGCAACCCTGGGTATGGCTTCCTGGCTGTGTGACGCAATTTTTAGCCAAAGAAATAGAGGCTTGAAGAAACCACCTAAGCTCCCTCAACAAAGAGAGAGAGATCTCCAGCAGCCACTATATCCCAATTTAAACCACATACCTGTGGGAGGTAGCTTAAAGTGCTGTGAGGCTTTGCTTCTCTCAGCTCACTGCAGCTGGACACTATTTAGCTCAGGCAAAACTACCCCATCATTTCACACATGGGATGTGAAGGAGATTTGTCACGTAGAGAGTCCCCAAGGGTATGGGGTTAGGCAGATTTATTTAAAACAGTGCAAAGGGCTGAATGCTTCCCATTTACTTAGGCTTGTTAACTTAGGATGGCTGGGACTTGACTTACAGTCATGATTCTCCTCCTTCAGTTCAAGGGCAGAGAGCCATAGCTGATGATCTCAAAACAAAGCATATTCATGGAAGAGATTTAAGCAGATGGTTTTTGTCCAGCATTTGTATGGTGCACATTGGTTACTACAACTGGGCTGGCACAGAAAAACTTGGGCCGTGAGCCTGATGGTTGGGTGGGTTGGGCTAAATGAAAATACACCAATCTTCCACCTGAGCAGCAAAGTTTGTCCCCAGATATGTCAGCAATGATGTGACAGCACTGGTGGGAATAGAAGCAGAGATCAGGCCTAAAAACTGTTATCTATGCTGTGCATACATTCTTATTTCAAACTGGGAGGCACTCACCTCATCTTGGCTCTGGCCCCTACATTTTCTTTCCCCCTTGAGAAATGGTGAATATTGCCTACAGGAGGCAAACATTTTGGTTTTTGAGACCTGGATGCAGGAAAAGGAAAAGGAAAAGGAAAAGGTTTGAACAAGTCGAATTGGAAGTCTGAAGAGAAAGCTAAAAGAGATGAAAAGAAGGCCTTACTGACCATTAATGCTGTGTAGGAGGAGAGCTCTGGCACACTCATGTTGGTGGGCAGTGACAACCCCTATCTGTCAATGCTAATACCCCATAAGGAGAGAAATGTGTCCCTTTGCCAATCCTAGTGATCAGTGATGTGTTAGAAACATACTCATCACCAGAGGACACAAGGATGAGAAGCATTTTGTTTTGCGGCCACAAAAAGGATAAAACACAGCAAAAGGTTGCCAACAAAGCAAGCTCTGTGGTGAACTGTTCTTCCACAGAAGATCTGGGAAAAATATGGAAACTCTTGAAATAGGAATTAAAGGGGGGAAACCTCTGCCAGAAGGAATTACCATTAATTTGGGAATTACTGGCAGCACTCTGGAGCGGAACACCTGGAGGAGGATGAGGAAGGGGTTAGTGAGACCTTTGAATGAGCAGAGAGGACAGTGTAATGAGGGGAAGATGGGCTGGAGATCCATGATTTTGGCTCTCCTGTGGGTCACAGGATTTCCTTGGAGGGGAGGAGGGGTGGAGGAGGGCGGGGGAGGGGGCGAGGGCAGGGCAGAGGCACCTTCCCAAACACCAGGAAATGTGCTGCTGCACTTTGGGAATGGGATGGGGTAAGCGCATGCCATGGCAGCCCTCTTCTTCCTTCTCCTCTAGGGTGTGCTACAGTTGCTCTTGCACACAGGGTTCAAGGATTATGGATTCACTTTTAGGATGCTTTCCTTCACAAATTAGGCTTACATAGCCTGCCTGAGTGCCCATCCATGAATTTTCCCTGGTAAGTCTTGAAGCCTTTTGTTTTCAGGCACATTGACAGAGAGGTGAGTTTTCAGAAATATCTCATCCCTACGGGTTTTGTGAAAATAAAAGACTAAGTAGAGAAGAGAGACCCTCTTCGCTTATCCTCTGCAGGACTGACTACAAGAGCTTGGCTGTTATTAGGCATCAGAAACCCACACGGATGAGTCCCTTCCTGGGCTTCATTGCTTCTGCTCCACAGGAACTCACTCACGTATTAAGTGAATTTTTTCGTCCTTCCCTTTATAAAGTTAGTGCTCCACTGTAACAGGGATAATGACATGTTTCGCCTGAAATGCAAGGCTTATCAGAGCCTAGTTTGAAATAAAGATTATAAAAATGGAATGTCTAGCAATTGTAATATCATCCATGGAATGGAAGAGAAAGAGACAAACAGATACATGGGCAGGCAGACGGATAGATTTCTTAATTGAACTCTCTGCTTGGCTGTATTTCCTTTAGGCAAGAACCACAGGTGACTAACAATAAAGGACCATAAGGAAGAAGATGTAGGTTTTTTAACAAATTTAACTTATCACAGACAGGCTTTTACACTTGCATCAGCCTATACTGAAAATCCCTAAATAATTCAAAGCATTCAAACAGTCTCACATTAGCAAAGTAGTATTCTCTCTACAGGTGCTTAAAAGTAGAAAACAAGGTGGCAATATTTTCCTCTTTTACAATACTAATAATATTTCATTCCTCTGCTCCAGAGAACTTAATACCCTATATAAATCAATAACTACCTCACTATCTATCAATAAATGAATAATTACATTTCTGCCTATTCCCAGTTGCTCCGAAACCATTTATTCTAGTCATTTAATCACAAAGCTGTTATTGCAGGGGAAATTCATGCAGACGTGAATACATAAAGCCAAAAATAGAGAGCTAAGCTGAGAACTTCACCATAATAGCAGTCTCTTCCAAAGCAGGCTGCTGCTCACTTTCCCAGGAGATGTAGTAGGTATCTCTTCACTTTTCAAAACAATAACTGGCACTGTAAAGCTCAGTCAGGCAAAACAAAACTTCACTCACTTTGCTTTTCCACAGTCAACATTTGAATGCAACAGGGAGTCCTTGCTGGTCTGATCAGGAACTCTCTCTTTCCCTGTCAAAGGACCTGGGGTCCCAAAATGTCCTCACACTGGAGCCTCCATTTGAAAGGGAATTGTATAACAAGACCCATCTGTCTCTATAGAAAAACTCGTTCATCTCAAATCAGTGCTCTTCTTTTGTGCTTTTTTGAATGACTGTACATCTGGGAAAACTGAAAATATTCATCTTCACCTCCAGGAAGTTTTGGGTTACCCACAACAACAGCATCACTCATCCCAGTTTGTTCACTATCCTTTTGATGCCATGTGCCTGCTGTTAGGAGACCAGAGATATGCACACTGGAGCCAGGGGTGGGGGGGGGGACGGGGGGGAAGTGTACACATGCAGACAACACATAAGATTCAGAGGAAGAGTCTAGACTTGATGTGAGAGTGGTGGCTTCTCATTCACTGACTTTAGCACAGTTTTCCTCCAATACCTTGGTGAAAGCCTTGGAGATGACTAAATTAGGCTATGTCCAAGTCAAAACACTTAACAAGTATTGACTATATAAACCTCCCTCCCACCTCAATTAAATATGTGCTTTCTGTCTGTGAGAAGCATCAGACGACTTGCCAGAGCTCAGAAGGCACCGCGTGTTCTCCCAGCTCCCCATCCAATGCAAACCTGTTCTTCCTTCCAGACAGGCTGGGTATGTTTTCCATGTCTCTACCTTTGTTTTTGCTCACCTTCCATCCCTACAGGGAGCCCTCGAGCATGTATTTATTTGCACTTTGAACCTGTGCTTGCTTGCACGGCTGTGCTTTAGCCCAAGCTGGGACCTGATTGCTTTAGGGGAGCCAGGGACGAGATTGCCTGAGCGTCAGTAAAGCTTCAGTGCCTTTGCCCACAACTCCCCCACTCACCCCAGCACACCAGGTTCTCCTGCAGCTGATATCAACGGGAGGAAAAGAACCCTCCAGCAGTTCAGAGCAAAGGGTGTGCAGCACAGACACCCACAGGCAAGTGCAAAACAGTGTGATCAGGTTAATGTGGACTGAATGTAGCTTTCAGCAGCAGAAATAGCAAAAGCCTTGATGCATATCCTAATGTGTACCATGAACGTTTCTGAATGTATAGATGGTTAGTGTGCGGAATTTAGCTTTGGGAGGTGTCTTGCATCCTATAAATGCTAGTTTACAAAAAACATTGACAGATGCATGTATTTGTATAAATACAGATGTCTAGGTCTTTGTGAAAAATAACAGCCTAGGATGGCTGGCTGGATAGCTGACTAACTAGCTAGCTATACACATCCTTGAACTGTAAAGAAAAGAAAAAAGAAAAGCCTTTAAGCTACACTCATCTTTTAACACCAGCTTGACTTGTAGACCCCTAAGTATGCTGGGAGGGCTGCAGCCATCTCCTGTTCCATCAGATTTCCTTTTCACTGAGCACGTGGCCCCAGATCCTGCTCTGCAGGTCTCAACTCTCCCAACAGAACAGGAGGATGTGGTGGGTCAATTGGGTAGCTTGGTCCTCCGTTATTTGGCTTTAACCTGAGCAGCAACAGCAAAGCTTTGGTGGATATGCTTTGAATGGTAGCCAAGTAAAGAGGAAGTAATGATAATGCAAGAGCCAGGAAAGGCTTGGCAATGTCTCTTTCTAGTCTCTGTGGTATCCACACTAACACATATTTTTCAAGGGTGAACCTGAACATATCGTGTTCCTGTCACTCAGTATCCAGTCTGTGCCCTCCACAGCTCACAGGCAGGTCAGCAACAGCCCTTGCATGCCAACAAAGACTATTCAGGCATGATCTCACTCTAAAGACAGAACTGAACATGAAGGCTCTTTCTGACCTAAGCTATTTGCCAGTGCTAAGTTCAAATAAGTGGATATTTGTGGCACCTCTCAATCCAAATGTGGAGTGTGCCCTGCTAATATTGAGTCATGGCAGGATACTTGTGACTCAGCAGAGAATTAACATCCAGTTGGCAAGGAAGGAATACTCCTGATATGAGGAGACTCCTGAACAGCTCAGGCCAGCTCTCTTCCCTGCCATCAGTGTCCACATGGATGGAAACAGAATAAAGAAAATTTTGGGCACAGCAGAAGCTTCACTACTCCTCCTTGGGAGCATGTGGCAGCTCCCATCTGTGCAGAGTCTGGGCTACAAGACCAGGAGAGCCACCATGGCTTTGTGAGGCCATGGTGCTGCTCCAGCTGCAGAGGGCAGTTTGGCAGGGGAGACACACCTGGCCTGTTGTCAGGAGCTGGGAGTTGATCAGTCCAAATCCACTGTTGAGATAGCAGATCAAGACTAACCCTACTCAGAAATCACCACGCCACACAGATCTGTCTGCTTGTGGGATTTGTGCTAGCTTGATGAAAGGGTTGGCTCCTATCCTCAGCTGAACTCTCATGGTTCAAAGTTGTGCTGGCTTTTTTCTGTATCCTTTGGGGTGAAAAATGTCTTGCAGCTGGTGCTTATAATTCTTTCCCCAACGTTTCAACATTCTCCAGATGAATGTCACCCGAAGCAGTGCTCTGAGAGACTGCAGTCATGATTGCCAATAGCCAACATCCAAACTAAAAATAGAAAGCCACAGCAAGGGACTGAGACACAAGCAATACATCCTCTGGCAAAAATCAACAATTTCTGGAAAGAAACGGACTCTCTCCTCCAGTCCTATCTTCTGTATGCTCAAAGAAGCTTCCACCTATAACCATCCCCTTCTGATGCCATCAAGAAATCAAGATGGCTTGTAGAAAGCACTAAGTGAGCTATCCTTTCCTCTTGCCAAGTGTCCATGTTTAAGATCCATGAAATTTTTGGCTGGTCAGTAAATACAGTGGAAGGAAAGACAAGATTTTTCTGTGAAACATGTATTTGCCCCTTGGAGGAACCTGGGGGGCTATTACAAAACACTTACGTTTGGCCCCAGAGCTAACATACCATCCTTGTTTTGTTTTTCCCCCTGATGCTTTCAACAGCCACCTTTTGTGGTGGTTCATTAGACTGAAAAGATCCCACTACAAAAAGGAAGGAAACCTAAGGAAAATATTTTCTGGGAGAGAGCCACAGTCCCTGCCTTGCTTCCTCCCGGCAGCCAGAGCCCAGAGGGGAGGAAGAAGTGCCGATGACAATGTCTGCAGGAGTACTGCTGTGTGGATGAGGAAGGGGGCAGGAAGCAGAGCCCCGGGGCTGCCTTTGCCCTGCCGAGGTGCTCAGTGCAGTGGGTGTTTTGCAGGGCACAGCAGAGCTGTGCTGCAGGGGAGGGACCCACCGGCTGCACACCCCGGTACCAGGGAACAGCAGCCCCAAGCCTCCAGGTTGCTCTGCCTTATCCCACATGTGCCACACTGCCAGCCTGGCAGAAAGAATGACAAGCTGCCTGAGATGAGCTTTAATATTTATTTCCCTTCTTTCTGATTAGTATTTAACACACAAGGAGAATCTGTTCATTTGTCAGGCTGACCTTGCTCAGAATGGAGCCTAGAGACCAATCCTTTACATGCTGCCAGTAGCACATACACTTTGGCTAAGTAAAAGTGTTTTGTGGCTGCTGATCCACCAGTTCACTATTAGGGCTGATCTTAGTCCTGAATTTTGCAAACTAACTTCACAAGAAAAAGACTCTAAAAAATAACTTGACACTCTTACCCTTGTGAAAATAAATAAAGGCCACATCTTTGAACAGCAGTGGTGAGTTGCTTTGTTTGCACTCATTTACCCCATGCCTGGGAGACATGAATTCTCAATCACTATTGCTACACAGTCTTAAATGTAAAATAAAGTGCTTCATGTGAATAATAATAATAATTGTTTCAAACCAGACACTGAACCCCCAGTTGAGAAAGATAGAAAACTGCCTTTGAAACAAAAAAATGGCTCAAGAGGGACGGAGAAAGCTTCTAGCTCTTGTTTTCCATTTTCACAAGTCTCCCGAGCTCTCCATCCCAGTCTGGGCACTCCAGAGCAGATCATTATCCTGACATCTTGCTCCTTGGGGGAACCACAAATCCTGACACATTCTCATTCAATTGAAAGGATCCCCAGTTAAAACTGTAACACCTGGGCTGGTTTGATAACTTGTGGCCCACTGTTTTTTAAGAGGTTTCAGGGCTAGAAATGTGTTGTTTCAGGGGAGGACTTTACTGCCAAGAGCAAGCAGCTGATAAAATATTATTTGATTCAAGACTAGAAAGAATAGAGTCTAGACATTCCCTTATTAAAAAAATCAGAATTTTTACTTAGCGTTTCCTCTCTGAACTGTGAAGTGATAAGTATGAGAAATAAGTGTCTAATATCTCAAATCAAGACTCAGTCCCACCTTCAGCCTTCTGCTCCCTCAGAGCATACAGGTGCATGCATTTGAAGACACGCCTCCTGGGAAAAAAAACCTTAAGATAATATTTACAAAGTCTGTAACTGCGTTACAAGGGGCTCCCTTTTCACTTGTGATAAGACAATGGGATTTCAGGCACAAGAGAGCAAAGAAGAAAGTTTCAGATCTGAGTTAGGAAAGGAGCAGAAAAACTTTTATTTAGTTGATGTAGTGAAAACACCTTTTCTCCTTGGTCATTGATGCAGAGTACCCACAAAGACCTTTCCTGCATATACTGCTGGTAAGAAGCACTGAGATTACAACTTTGAAGGTTGGTGGGGCCCATGTGAACCATAGGAAACCAAACTTTTGGTTTAAAAAAAATCATGGTCATTTTCTTGAGGGTGTGGGAATTTCCATTAACTTTGCTGGCTAGATCAACACCATTGCAAGGAGGTAGAGGGGAAAGTCTGAGTCCTTCCCCACCTGTTCCCACTGGAGGCAGCATCTGAAGAACACATCCCTCCCAAGCACCACACACGGAGGATTTGAGAAGATTCCATCTCCAAAGAAATCCTAGGAGAAAGAAATGAAAATCAATAAAAAGCAAAAGAAACAATATCCAAGATGCATATCTGACAGGTATTGCATGCTCAGACCCAACAGAGCATTTAGACTTTTATCTCGTTCGTGCTCACAGGCTGATACCAGAAAGAAATAGAAGCGTCTCTGAACCAAAAACATGCAGAACAAATTCACAAGAAGCAAAATGGTTTTTAATGTCTCTAGATCTGCTTATTTAGTGACACTGCAGGCCCACATACGGTTAGCTCAACCCTCATGAACACAGCACCTGTGCCCATGGCCCGGCTAAGCCTGCCCCTACCCTCACAAAACAGCATCACATTGGTGCTCCATTGACCCAACCCACCTCTGCTGAAATTTCAGGCAAAAACCCTTGGATGGACCATCCCAGAGGCAGGGAAGCATCTTGCACAGCTAACACCAGTTCTGGCAGACTGTTCAGCTTGGGCTATTCTGATGGGAATCAGAGGATAACACATTCTAAAAATCTGATTTGGGTACATGGTTTTCACAACCAAGAGGATGTTGCTCCACAAAAATAGCTTACTGTGTATAAATACTCCAAAAGTAAGTGTCTGATCAAGATATGACTGCTGCTAATATTTTAGGCACATTGGCTATGTCCACATTCACACTTGCCAGACTACACGATTATCAAATCTTAAAGCAACCAGTGTTTCTAGTCATATTTTATCCTAGAACATGGTTATCAGCTCATATCTATGCCTTATTTACAGTCGAATTTGAAATCATATTTGCAAACATATGCTAAACTCCTTGGCTAAAAACCAGGCGTCAGCATACATTAAAACACCTTCATCCTGTCTGGAATACTCTGCAGCACTTTTACTGCCTGATGGTGCCACGGCAGCTCCTGGCCTGAGAGGGCTGAGTGCTGAAGCAGCACAAGTGAGACAGACGTGTTTCACACAACTGCAGCAGGTTTCCCCAGAGATCACTGCAGCACGCCTTCCAGGCTTCTCTCTCCCATACAGGTACAAGGGAGGGGAGAGGCTGTGCCTGTGCCCGCTGTCAGCAGGCCAGGTGGAGTGCAGAAGTTCTAGTGGCAAGAGGAGGAGCTGCCAGAGTAGCTGGAAATTCCACTTTTCCAAGTGTCTCCTAATTAGCACCATTTCTGGAGGCAGAGAACCTAATCCCAGGGTGCAGGAGTGAACTGATTATTGAAGGAAGACATTGTCTAATCCTGCTTGGCCACTCTTTTCCATGCTCTGGAATATACTTATTACACGCTGGCATAATCGGCCTCTGTATTTCTCACCCAGAAACGAACCAGCTGGGGCTCAGAGCAGCACTCCTGCCCAGTTGCTGTTTGATGGGGCAGCCGTGCACAAATATCAATGGTTTCATATAAATACAAATACAGGTGCCACAGGGGAGCACTGCTCTGCTTAGGAAACACATCCCTATGAGTGCTCCAAAAGCCTGCTCGTGGCGTGTCTGCAGCCAGCAGTTCAGCCGAGCTGAATAAATCTTAATGCTTGTCAGATAGCATGATTATCACATCGCAGAGATCACGTTTGCCTCCCTAGGCCAGGGATTATCAGCCCGGCGAGCCCGTCATTCCCACACTTTTAGGGGACTATTCCCTTTTCCCAAAGCTCCCTCCCTGTCTCTCACAGATGCCAGGAAGTCTGCGCCCGCTGGTGGGGCAGCGGGAGGTGCTTCCCACGGCCCTACCCCACGGCTTGGAAACGCCCTTGCCCTCCCCTGGGGCCTGCCCGCCCCTCGTAGCTCGAAATGCTCCGTGACACAGCCGCACAGGCCTGGTCAGTGCTGCCGGTGCTGCTCCGAGCAGGGCAGCCCCAGCCCCGGCCCCGGCCCCGGCCCCAGCCCCGGCCCCGGCCCCAGCCCCAGCCCCGGCCCCGGCCCCGGCCCCGGCCCCAGCCCCAGCCCCAGCCCCGGCCCCGGCCGCGGCTTCCCCGGCCCCTCCGAGCCCGCCGGCAGCTTCTCCTGGCGCGGCGCTTCCTTACAGGAATTAGCACCGCGTCAGCCCTTCTGTCAGGCGGAGAGAGGCTCGGGAGCCTGCAAACGTAACCAAAGGAGGCTGTGTACATCTTATCTGGGATGCCAGAATGCCGCCTTTATGAGCGGGGCCCGGTATTATCAGAAAAGAGGCTATTTTCGGCTTCTTAGCTCACCCTCTGGAGCAGTGGGTGAGCGGTGCTGCAGGAGCTCATTTAGGAGTCGGGAGATAGAGAGCCACAGAAAAGCAGCCGGGGCTTTCTGGGAGCGCGGGGTCAGCCTGCATCCGCACCCGCCTCTCTGCGTGCTTCCAGCGGCGGAGCAGAACAGGCGCCCTGGAATAAGGCAGGTGCCATTAAATTACGATAATTTAAAATAATTTTTTTGCCTAACCTGCTCAACTACTATTTTTCTTTTCCCCCCTGTGCAAGAGAAGAGAGGGAATGCAATGGGGATAAACAGACATTGAAGATATTATTTTAATACCGGGATTATTTTAACAAATTAAATTCTGCTCAAAAAAGTTAAATAATTTACCTTGTTTCTATGCATAGTGCACTAATAAACACACTGTTACAGAATAATTTATTTTTTGACTACAGGAAACAGCTGATAAAAGAAAACCTCTTTTGTTTTGGGTTTACAGACCATTTCCCATGTGGTATGTTTGCTTTGGCTGTCTCTCTGGCATCCGCTGGTAGAGATGAGAATGAGAGGAAAGCAAGGGTGTTGCTCAAAACACAGGACCCCCAAACGGTTTTGCTCCTGTTGTCCCCTTTGTAAGTGCAGCAAAGATCTTTCTAAACACTTTTCCTCCTCCACAAAGCATTTTAAAGGTAATTAAAATGAGCTCCAGAAACTCTGGAAGTGCATCACCAACTTCCCAGGAACACACAGACTAGGAAGTCCATAGTGTGGAGACAGAGGGGCAAAAATTAGAGGAAAGCAGAAATAAACCAATATGCAATTGCTTCCATGTGATACTGTGCAATCCTTTTGTGCTTGGCTCGTGACTTTACTTCCTAAAGGAAGCACTCCTCCATGACTGTCACACTTCCATCACTGCCTGTCTAACCTCCCTTTCCCTACCTGAAGAATGAGCTTCCATGTATTTTGGGTTGTGCACATCCCTGCTCTGCTGCATGGCTGGAGGAGCCTTGCAGATGCCCCTTCACAGCACCTCGGGTAAGAAACCACTTGCTGTGTGCTGAGGTTGCACCTCTGCCCTCTGCTCCAGCACTGGGCAAACAAAGCAGCCCAGTGCCTGAGAAGCCTGGAGTCCATCACCTCAGACAGGGCCCATGAAGGCAGGGAAGAAGGATTTCTTGTGTTTTCTTAATTATGAGCAAAGAGGCTTTGAGAGAGCTTCCTGTTTCCTTCTTACCTGAGGAACAGAAGGACTGCTAAGTCTTGCCGTGTTGTTTCTGTTCTTTCTTTTCCTCTAGAGAACCTTCCAGAGGTCTCAGAGATGGGAAAATGCAGGATATTGAATCTTCTCTGCCCAATAAACCTTACAGCCTGAAAGAAGGGCTCGTGTGCCCTAAGCTTTTCTGTGCTTCCTGGCTCTCAAGAAGGTCCTGCCAAGGCTTTGACCTTCCCGTGAAGGCAGGAACCACCAAGAGGTGCTGTCAAAACACTTTTGTTCTCCAGGCTTTAAAGATTTTGAATATGGTGATGCAGTGATAAAGTAACTGCACCATGTATTTAAAAATGTCTGAGATTTCCACTATAGACCTTAAACACGGTGCTAAATAGGGCAAGCAAAAATAGCTGTTACTTTGACAAGTGCTTATTTAAAGCTTGTTTTGTCAGCATTGCTGCCCTGGTTATGACAGGGAAGTTGTCTAGAAATTGCATAATTACCAATATTAAAGGAAAAGCAAAACAGCACCACACAATTCAATAATGGAGCAGGTCACGTTTGCCACGGCTGTTGCAGTGCCTATTACGGCTGCAGCAGCTCCGTCTCAATCCATGGCCTCAGGAAAATGCTGTGCTGCTGCTCCTTGTCTGCTCTCAGCTCAGGAGATTGCTCTGCTCTGGGCACTCAGATGGCCACAATGGAGAGTCAACAAGGAGCCTATTTTCTTGTTCATCCTCATGCTGCTGAGAGAAAGCAGCATTACTGCTTTTGCTGCTCATTCACCAAGTGTCCAGCACCTGTCACCAGAATCTCAGTCGACTCCAATCCACTGGACTGGGGACTGGAGATTGAGGGGAGAAACAGCCCAAAAACATTAGGTGCTCCTTTTTGCACATAAGAAAATTTGGAACAAGTTCAGCACCTGAGCTTCTGTGGAAAAAAGAAAATATTCCGTGTTCTTTCCCTCTGTCCCCTTCCTCTTGCTTTCTCTTTCCTCATGGTGGAAAAGAGGTGAGAGAAGGTGATCAGCTCAGAGATGCTTTTTTAGTGGCTTGATTTCAGAATTTGTGTTGCTTACATAGCACTCATAGTCTTTCTGACCTCCAGGGGCATTTTCAGAGGGCTTTTGCTTCTATTTTCTATGAGCTCAGCAGGTCAATCGAAGGGCCTATCCGTGTGATTGGTGTATCAGTGCAAGAGTGGAAGGAAACTTTGCAGCAAGCTCCACATCACCTTTTCCACACCTCCTTCCCTCCCAAGGTTTATGGCATGCACCGGAGCAGGTTTCTCCCCACCAGACAGAGTGTTACACGTGTCCCACTTATCTGAACGCAAGCTTGGTATCGACGTGCCCTGCACTTTGGTCCTGCTCATTTGCTTTCAGGAAAAAAACATAGGGAAACTGAGCACTGAGCTCTGGCTTGCTGGTGAGGACCCTCTCTCCCAGTGCTGCTTGCCTGGGAAGAGCAAAAGTAGGCACCCTGGAAGCGACAGTTTTGCATTTAACATCCACCAGTGAAAAGCCTGCTTTAAGTGACTTAGCAGCACATCGAGATGCAGTGGCAAGAGCAAATGTGCCATCCCATAGTCAGCCTCCTAAGACCCCGTGTAATCCTCTCCCTTCTTGTAACCTGCTGCCTCATGGGCTGCACGTTTTTGTTTTCCAGCTGCAGGAGCACTCGGGGTGAGGACCCTATAGCCAGGGACTTTCTTTACAATATAGTCTTCATTAATTTTAACAGCACAGACACCCTCTGCACTACATGAGCATGGGGACTTAGGGAAAAAAATTAACATCATCATTTAATTAAAGATGGATCATAATAATAAATTCTTCTCAAAGGGACTGGTGTGGGATCATGAAGGAAACCTCAATTGTGAAATTCTTCCTATTTGACTTTGAGTCTCTGATTTTTCAACAGCAACACAATTGTTTTAACAATTTTGGTATGTGATTTCCTATTTAAAAAAAAAAAATTAGGAAAGACTGCAGTGTTATCTTCAGCTTCACTAACACTATATGTGCCATCAGTAGCTGGAATCTCTTCTATTCAAGACTCTTCTCACTTGACCTAAAGGATTAACTGGCTGCAATGACAGGTCACATTCTAGCCTGCTCATTGCAGGCCAAATATCAGGGGAGTTTGACTAAAATACTCTCCTCTGTGGTGAGCATGTGCAAACTAGCAAGTGCTAGAAATATAATTTTTATTAAATTTAAAGTAAAAATTCTTTCACTGACAATATAGTGGTACCAGATTTTCATCTTCAAATGAGGGACACTGCCAATGCTTTCTAAAGATAAAGTTTCCAGCTTTTTCTTTTCCCATGGGTGAAAATCCCTTTCTTTCATTATGTTTGGGAGAGCTGAAATGTTTCAGTTGAAACTACCAATATAAGAAAAACCCAGAAAACATGCAAACAAATAAAGCCCAATAAGAAACAAAACAAATAAAAAACCAGAACCAAACCAACCAAACAAAACAGCCAACAAACCATGCTTCAGAAGACGTGCTGAACAGTCAAAGCTTAACAAAAGTTACACAAAACTGAAAACAGGATCTTCTCATCCAAAACACTGTATGCCTTCAATAATCCGTAGTGATCCCTGGCTGCTGTTGGTGTACCTTGGCAGGCCGAGGATCATCATCCTCACTTCTTTCAGCAAAGCCTTTTTAGACCTACTGGTGAAAATGAACAAACTGTCATCATCACCAGTCCCACTGACAGTGATTATTCATACCATCTGGAAGAAAAGCAGGGCTTTGTTCACCCACAGGATTTCCTGACAATGAACCTGTGTACGACATCCCATACGTAAGAGCAGAGCTTCCCTTTCTCCTGGGCTGACATCCACGTTGCAGACCAGGCTCTGCCCCACGGGCTGCCCTTGCTGGGCAGCTGAAGGTGCTGTAAAAGGTGCTTCAGCACTGTTGTGTCAGGCACGTAGGCAGGGCTCAGCCTTCCTACTGCCAGGTGCTCTGAGCACCCCTTCGGTGCTGGGTGCAGGCAGGAGGGGACCAGGTCCCTCTGCCTCTTCCTCTGCTGGCATCCTACAAATGGATACCAGGGAAGATGTAAAACGCCGCCGCTTGCACCTCGCTAGTAAAGAAGCATAAAAGCAGGTGCAGATAATACTCTATTTTTTGGCACAAAGCACCTGGAGAGCAAACAGTCATCTGCCTGTAAATTATTAACAAACATGTTTCCAACCAAGGCGAATCAAGTATTTTTATTTCTGTGGCTACACAGATCCCTAGTTTTCTTTACGCTGCTTTTAAATTCAACAAAAACAGAGGAAAACTGCTCAAGTTCAAAGTTCTTGACGTTATTGTCAGTTTATTTCCACGAGGCTGAATGCTGAATATTATGAAACAGCTCAGGAATGCTGGACATAAAGGGAGATTTCCTTTTTTCCCCCCTTCAGCTGAAATATCTTTTGGCAATAAATCCCTGCCGGAAATGTGCTTTCCCTGATTCCCTGGCTTAATTAGCTCAAACAATGTAAGATATGTAACAGTGACCACCATGGGAAACCTGATAACAAAGAGCAGTGATACAATACAAGCCTCTCAAACAGATGCAGCCAGTACCCTGCTAAGACAAAAGTGGATTCAGTGTGGTGTCAAGCCTTTTCTTCCTTCTCTGCTGCAGGAACACCAGCACTACGGTGAGACAAGTTAATCTTTGCCATGTTTTTCCCCAGTAATGATCTAAAGTTGCCAATACCTCCGTAGTATGCAGGTATTAGTATTTTATCACATTTGTATTTTCATCAAGAAAGAGACAGCAACTACTGCCACCGCTCCTCGGCACTCAGGAGGCATTTGCTGCTATTGCCATAGGGAGAAGTATGAGAACACTGACCCCAAAACTGGCTGCTCATGTGGAAACGAGCAGCGCTCCTGGTTGGCGTGACTGTGTGCCCTTATATGCTCCTCTCTGAGACAGCTGAGGCTGCAGCTTCCTCTGGATTTCTTTGCTGGGCTGTATCCTCATCAGCCCTGCCCCCCTGTCCTTGCTGAGCACTCAGTCCTACCCCTGCATCATCCTCCAGCAGTGGTTCGTGCAATGGACAGTAAGCAAGAAGGATGTGCTGACTCAGGCTGTGAATATCCTTCTTACTTTTGCTTTTCCTCACTGCTTTACTGCTAATGGAGTGAGTTCTCCAGGACCAGCCCCTGCCCCAGGCTGGGGTACTGCAGTAGTTGCAAAGCTGAAGGAAAAGTGGAAGATCAGGAGCATGAGCAGTGGGTGAGCAAAGACGATGGCACTGCAAATAGAGATACAGCCTCTCCTGCAGAGAGGCAGAACTGGCACCCCACCTAGGTCAGAACAAAACTGATGTACAGTTGGGGTCTGGATTGGTGCCCACGGTGTGGATGGTCCCAGCACGTGGTAAAGCTGTTCTCCCCTGGATTGTTGAAGATGCCAGAGGAGAAAAATTACAATAGGCTTTTGCCTATTTTTCCATTTATGGTTTATAATTTTTAAATTCAGGCATATTTATAGATTTCTTTTTGCTTATACTTGTATTAGAAGCTTGAGCCTTACCACTTCTCCTCGCCAAAATACTCAGTGAACACCAGAGAACTGGCAGTATTATAATGTCACAGAGACACATGTAGGCAAGCGCAGCAAACATAGGAACAGGGATTTCTTATTCAGAGTGTTTATATTTGCTGCTTTTTTTGGTTTTGTCATTAGCCGTGTAACTCAGGCCAGATCCACCCAGCAGAGCTCCATTGACTCAGCATTGTCCATAGGGACATGAAACCGGTTGGAGAGCCAGCCTCCATCGATGCCTGATGCTCCGGGGCCAGGCATGCCAGCAGGGCTTGTGCTTTACTGGCCCAACTTGTTTCCCTTGTGCACAGGTCCAGAACTGCACTGCTGCTGAATGCGTGTGCCCTACCAAGGCAGCCCTTCCCATACAGACCTAGCTCTTCGGAACAGCTGAGAAACTCTAAATCCAGAATGATTCCTTCAGGAGGGCTTCTGGACAAAACAGTTAAACAGCAAATCCAACCAGTGCAGGGCCTAACAGCTTAATAATATCAAATGGAGTTAAGAAAGCCCAACAGCCACCTCTTAATCTTCTTTGTTTGCTGTGGAGAACCAAAGGTCACGGGCTCACTTTTCTCCTGTGGGTTGCCTTTGAAGTGCAGGTGTCATCAGTGCTCTGCAGGGCCCCACATAGAAGGTCCCATTTGATCCGAGTCCGTAGGTGGCTGCTTCTTTTTGGCCTCTCTGGTTATCACCTTTGTTTCACAAGGCCAGTTGCAATCTGACTGCTCTGTTAAACAAATCAGATTCATCCCTCTGGCTCTGCTAAAGCTCAAGTGTAGCCCTCAGCTGGGTAAAGTACAGACACTCCAGCTTTATTTATATTAATGTAATTATAGATAGACCTATATTGTAATGGCCAACTTGCACTGTAGGCAGAATAAACAAATGCCTCTTTGGTGATCAGTGCATCATGGAGTTTTTTTAATTATAGCCTGCATGCTCACTGCAGACCATACCTAGAAAATGTGGCACTCTTAATTGTCAGAGACGGTAAATGTTGCTCATTTTCCAATATATCAAAGCAAGAGAGTCTACAGAGTATGAAATTATTTTATACACCAGGCATGAAAATATTTCATGCAGCTATTATTAAATCTCAGTCCCACAAAAGTCATTGGCAAAATTGCCAGTAACCAGGGGAGACAGCACTTTGGTCTAGGAGGCTATGTTTGCATATGTAGTGAACAAATGGGAGAAGCCTAAGGCAAGGAAAAGAAAAATATCAGGAATGTGCAGGAGATCACAAAATCTACCATGTCAATAGCGAGTGCTGGGCAGCCACACATGGCCTGCATCTTGTTCTCTAAATGAGTCCCATACATGACTGCAGCATCACTTATAAAAAGATCTCACTTCATGGAGTCTTATTAAATACTGTTCACTAGGCACAGCTGTGCTTAATTTCTGCCTATATGGCCCTTGGTTTCAGCAGAGATTTTGAAGATGTTCCCATTATCACCACAATTCTGGAAACAAAACTTACATGAGAAAGCAAAGATGCAGAGCTCCTTCATCAGCAGCTTTTCCAGGCAGGCAACCGACTACACTGGCAGTAGAATAACACCAAAACCCTGTTTTTATGCAGAAGAGCTGGTGTGAACACTTTCTTTGGTTTGCCTCCAGAGGGGATGACAGTCTTGCTGGGATTTGGGCCTGATTGTTCACTGTTTTCTCAAAAAGAGCTCCCCCAGGGCTCTGGCAGAGTTTGGTTTGTAACTTCTGAGGATCTGCCCCCGGAGATCTGCCAAGCCTCGGCATTTGTGCGATACACGCTCCCATTTAATGGGAACCTACCGCCCCTGTCCCAAACACACACTCAGTTTCAGGGAGGGGGCACTACTCCTGGAAAATCTCTGCTTCACAGGAGCACAGCTGTTGTGTCTGAGCAGTCACAGGGCTGTGGGATGCCTCGGCTCCTCCGGGCATGTGGCAGATGCCTGGATGCCTCTCGCTCAGCAGAACCTCTGCATCCTACTGCTCGCATACGGGGGGGCTCTGAACCTCAGGGTCAGTGAGTTCATCTGGGCCCAGCCTGTCTGGAGCTGGTGAAGCAGCCAGCCCTCCAAACCACTGCACAGCACTCTGTCAGTGTCACCAGGCTTGCCGTGCGCTTGCCATGATGACTCAATTAAACCAAGGTTTTCAGTCTGCTGCCTGGTGGTTCGTTGGCTCAGGTTCACTCACACAGACATCCCCATAAGGTCAGCTCAGGAAGGGAATGAAACACGAGCCAGAAAAAAAAAAAGAGTTGTTGCTTAGGGCACTTTTGCCAACCTAATAGAAATGTGCACAGGGTAACTTCACCTCTGCCTGATTCAGCTGGTTGCACAAAGTGGAGAAATGTCAAGGAAGATTTTGGACACCTGTAGATAATATGGTAAAAAAAAAAAAAAAAGGCAAGAAATAGGTTCCTAATCTAATAAACTCATATCAGCATTTAGCCACTAAATTACATGAAGTGATTTTGCATCCAGAGGAATATCAATTGTTTTCTTCTGGAAGCTTGCAGCTGGTTAAAGGAAGACAAACACATTGAATCATTTTAACTGACTTGTGTTACTGGGGAAAATAGAGTATTTCAGCACTTCAGTACTTACGCACTTAAATTTACAGAGGCTAGTCAAGATGAAGATCTGTTGCAGGCTTACAAATAATCTTTCTGGAGATGCACACATCTTTTCCTGGTATGCTTCTAATCTTTATTTACCATGCAGCCAGAAAAAACCACTTTGCTTGCTGGAAAAGTGCAGGCAGCACTAAACCTGCACAAAAACTTCTTCTCCGGTGGCAGTACCCTGGCACTGGTGTTGGAGAAGACAGTAGCTGGTGTAGTTAGGAAAGAAGGCCTCTCTAAATCAAGTTGCCTACCTGAATTTTTTCTTCCTCTCTGATTCCTCCCAAAGGGATTCCTAAGGTTTCATGAGAGAGCTATGCCTGTGGATATAAAATAGCTTGGCTTCTTCTTCGTGAGCAGAAAGCCTCATCCTGTCCCTGTAAGTTTATGGTCTATCCCTAAGTATTCGCTGGGCCTAAACTCAGGAGATGGCCAAACAGAACTGACACAACATCAAGGAATAGGCTCCACTGATATGCCAAGGAGCCAGTCCAAAATCTCTGGGCTGAACATGCCAATCTTTCTGAACATCAGGCTACAAGTTATGTGGCTCATGGCTGTGCTATATATACATATATGCATGTATAGGAATTTTCTGTTACTGCCAGCTTCCTTGTCTTTTAATAACAAAGTCTTCCACTCTGAAGGGCAATCAATTGTAACAGAAATTATTTTCAATGCATTCAATTTGTTTGTACCTGTCTCTGGGTAACCCCAGGACTCCACTCATACTGCTACCACCGTATTTTCAAAATTAAGTCTTTTCTCATGAATGTGGCAGAAGGACAAAATCAATCTGCCTCCCATCACACTGTGTGAATAAAGCTGAGGCTGTAGGATGATGCCAGACCGTGTATTTGCAGCAACATTTAAGCATTTTCTTAGCTCCCTTGGACTGTTTTGAAATTCGAGCATGTGCTTAAAACCCTTTGCACTATTGCATTTTTCAAGGTCAAAGTATTGACAGGGAAAGTGGCCAGAGAGCTGTACTCACCTAACAGGTCTTACACACAACTCTAAAAATTTTGGTAGATTAAAAAGACTTTCATTAATTTGTTTTCACTGATGAATCAAATCCTGGTATTCCTTTTTGTTAGCTGACATTTTGAGTAACTCATGACCCCGAGATAGATGGGATGATGAATGCAGTTTATGAGATTCAGTGCCCTTGGCATGTTAAGTTGCCCCATGCAAGCAAGATGTTAAACCCCAGTGATATTTCAGTATGGACTGTGCAAGCTCCTCTTCCCCAGATCAGATCTGAAACCAACGCAGGATTCACTGCCTTATGGCATTGTACTGACGCCAGCAGAGAGTAACCTTAAATAAAATAGGGCTCTCATTCTCATTCATTGAGTAATTGTTGTTATTACCTTCCAGCTGTTTGTTACCACCCATCTGCCAGGCTGCCATCTCCTGACAACAAAGTTGACAGGAGGGAGCTGGTATCTGAGCCTCAGCCATTATCATTTAGCCACTGCACAGTCTGGCACCTTAGCATGAACCCTCCCTGCTTGGTGGCTTGAACTGAATAGACAATGAGGTACAGCCTGGGGTGGCTGAGGGGTTGGGTACAGGCTACCCACTATTACTTCTGTCCCAGAGGGGTAATTGATGCCAAAGCCCCCTTCATATGTAACGAATACGTGTAAAAAGCAAATGGAAGGGTTCAGTGCTGTACTCCCAGCCACTGCCACTCAGATAAATAAATGCAAATGTGATTGTGGGCCCTACTGCAGCACCCAGAAAATAACCTCCCACTCCTCCCAGCTGGGTACCCACTCCAGCTCACACCAGTGGAACAAGCACCTGTGGGCTCCCAGTAGATCTCTACTACCAGCCACAGCACCAGCTGCTGAAGGCACAGCAAAACTTGCACCAGCCATGGAGACTGCACCCAGAGGCTGCTATCCCTGTTCTGCAAGGTCCCACCCACTGCTGCTGTTTTACCCCAAATCCCTCCATTCCAGATGTGTCACTTCCCATCAGGCATTCCTCCCATGCTCACCCATCCACGATATCCACGGTAGCATCCACCCACGTTTCCAAGCCCAAGGCTTGCCCTTCAAGGAGACTTCTGCCAATTGCTTTAGGAAACACAAATTCAGACAAAGTTCTACAGAGTTTTGGCTGCTGCCATACTTTCTGGAGCCAATACTAAAGAGTGGCGTAGAAGATTCTTATTACGGAAACCACATTTGGATTTTAAATGTTCTTTCCATTTTCCCAGCTCGAATTTGAAGTTTTATTATTGTAATATATTTTTGAATTACTCTTGTTTATTATTACTTAGTTGTATTGGTTACTAGGTTCACCACTGCTTGGAAACTTCTGTGTTAGATCTGGTCTGGATAAATATCAAAAGGTTTGGATACTTTTCCAAAAGTTTTGAATATGCAAAATAGTCTATATTCCTGGAAAGGAATGGAAGTTAGCATATAAAAGAGGAAGAATCAGACAAAGCAGGGCAAATTAAAGGACAGACTCTAGAACCTCCTGTCTCTGGGAGAATTTCCTTAAAACTGAGACACAGCATCCTAGTGATTCTGTTCCTGCACAGCTTGTGTTAATTTAAAGTGTTTGTGTTGTATCATTACCCTTTGTTATCAGACTTTCTGTAATGATCAGTGCTACGCATTTCAAGCCATGTGAGCTAATTAAGTCAGGAACTGCAATTTTTGGAGCAGTACCATCATCTCAGACTCTGGCTGTTCTTACAGAAAAAGAAAACTAAATTCACTTTTGAAACCGGGTCTGATTTAAGTCTCCACCCATACATCTGTGTGAGGTGTCCTCAACAGAAAGACCTGGGGAAGGAGGAAGACCTTTGGTGGGAATCTTAGAATAAAATACCTGTTGATGGTCAACCCTTTTCAGCACATCTCAAGTAACTTCCCTGGAAGAAAGCTAAATGACAGTGTCAAAAGTGTAGGTAACAGCCACTTGTGTGTCTCTCCATGGCCAGTGAGGTGCCTCCATCCCCACTGTGGTGGTCCCCAATGCAGTCGCACAGGACACCTGTCCAGGGTAGCTGGGGCAAAGGAACAACTCTCCCCTTACCACTCCAATTGGGCCTGGAATGGATTTGAGTTTGAATTTAAATGGATTTGGTCGTGCCGATGTCACAACAGGTCCTCTCAAACAGAACACTGTCATGGTAGAGTGGATCCCAGCAGAGCACTTGGCTGAGGATACAGGAATAGCCCATGGGCTGACTCCTCCTAAAATGAAGAAAACTAAGTCTGAGAAAATCTTACATGTTTTGTCTTAAGCTTTTTTACAGATGGGGGTATGAGATGAGCTGGATCAAACCAGCAAGTAGATTTATCTGGAACAGTGAGAACTCTTACAACCAAATCTCTCTGTCTGTCTGGGGAATATCAACTTCAGCAACAGCTAAAGAAGAAAGGGATGGTTCTTCATGTCATGGAGACGGAGTCGCTCTCTGGAGATCCCCCGTTACAGCTGATGAAGTTACACAGAACTGTTTTGAGGAAATTATGCCCAATTCTGTCCATTCACTGTGGCTGTAGAAGAACATTTGGACTTGGATGAACTTTTTGAAGAGCCACTTTTGGAAGCATTCAGATATTGTATCAGTTTTGGTTTCTGTAGAAGGAAAAGACCCATGAAGACTGTCAGTTTAAAATCATTTCACACAAACCCACACATTTTGGTGAAAAAGTTTGCACCAGAAGTTTACCAAGATCTAGCATAATCTAAGTGTAACCGCAATTTCCTTGTGAATTCTGGATTTATTTTAGTTATTTCTGCATAGGAATGCCAAGCAATTAACAGCACCATCCACTAAAGTATAAATGTTTATTTCACAAAATGCTCAAGCAGAACTGACATCAATTAACCATTTCAAATATCTCATAGCTTTTCTAGCTTTTTTTTTTTTTTCCTGCCACACACACATATTTGGTTCTTAATGCTGGGAAATGCTCCCTACCGAGCAATGTGCACGCACAGATCATAAACAGTCACGGTGTGGTTTGCCTGCTGATACACAGTTAATTCTTAGCCTCTTTCAAGTGAATTTACACCCTTCCATCTTCATGTAATGCCTTTGCATAGGAATCTGGGACACCTATCAGCTTGATTACATTAGAAAATGTAATCCAATCTGATGAATTAATCTGAAGTAGAGGAAATTTTGATGCCAGGAACTCCTCTGCCTTCTAAAACGGTGCTGAAACGTGGATTATTTGTGTTTCACTATATCCAGGCAAAGCAACAAACTGTGTTCAACTTCACAAGGACAACTTTAATGAATTTTCCCTCTAGGTACAACTGAGTGGAGAATTTTTCCCTGTGTAACAGACACTTTCTTTTTCTGCAGTGCTTTTGTAACTGACAGCATCTTTGTACGCTATTTTAACTTTTTCAAGAACAGGACAAAATTGCTTCACCCATTAGAGAATGTATAGTTCAACTGGATTGTTTTTTTCAGTTTACATCAGTGGCAAATTTAGTTTAAAATAATTTACATATAACATAGCCAAATATAGCATTCTGAGTTAAGAATGAATTGTAATTACTAAATTACAGTTTTCTCACAGTCAATCTTACACCCATCTTAAAGAGTACTCCCATACTTGTTTTCCTTGAGACTTAATTATTGTACACTCTAAATATGCCATCTTCTAATTCTCATTTGGCTATGAATAAAAGTTTAAAGTATTTGCTTTCTGGGTTACTAAGGAGAAGATTTTCAATTTCTCAGCTGTAGGTTTGTGAAAATATTTGATCTGAAATATTAAGCTGTAATGAATAAAATTGCCATTATTCTTGCTGCTGATGAGAGAGGTGGAATTTGAATTCAGACATGTTGGTAATTTCAAATCCTTTCCTCCCCCTTGAAAATCAATGAAAATGAAATCTATAACTTATAATCCACATTTAGAATTGTACTTAATAGCTGATGACATATGATATGACCTATGGAAAGAAAATGACAGAAGGACTCTCAACTTGAAGAAATTTGAGCGTAGACATCTAGGGAAAATAATCCAAAACTCAGTTATTCCTCAGTAGGGAAAATGAGGAAAGTAATGCTGAAAGAAGCCTGAGGGTGATAGTATAGAGTGTATTAAATGTGACTGAGCAAAAAAAAAAAGAGAAAGGGAAATTTTTGGCTGCAAATTCAAAGACATCACCTCCTAGAAAAGGGAAGAAAAGATTCCACTCCATATGGCTTTGGTGTGACCACACTAGGAATACTAAATTCACTCCTGGGTACCTTATTAGCATCTAAAAGGGCAGGTTCAGTGGAGAGCAACAATAGTGTCTAAGGGATTGTCTGGGCTGACTTTATGGAAAGATTAAAATACTTTAGGGGTGGATTGGGGCACCTTTTATTCCCGTGGAGTAGCACTTTAATTTTTATTCCATACTTTTCCCCTCCATTTCAACAGGCCTACTTACAAAGCAAAATATTATGGGCAAGTGTGTAAAAGTCTGGCCCTAAAGGTGTGAGTATTGGCTAAGCAATGAATGGGGGAAGTTCCAATAGACATCTGTGCATGTCAGAAGGGTTAGTAACACCAGTGGGCATAACTTGCAACAGGATGATATTCGTAATGACAAAAATGAAAAAAAAGAATGAAAATTTATTGACAGGCTTTTTAGGGTATTGATTACTCTCACAAATTAAATGGTGCATCTCTTGATACATTTAAAACTATGCTTGCATAGCACAAGCAATTGCACTCAAGAGAGCAATCCTGCTCTGAACAGGAGATGGACTGCATGGCTTAGTGGGTCTGTTTCTTTCCACTTGCACTGACTTAGAAACCTTAACAAGAGATAGGGTGTTACAAGACACTTAGCAATAAATATGCCCCACTGTCTAATGTAGTATGTGGCCAAAGCCCAGATAATCCCTGAAGTACACCTCAGGGCCTCATAATGACTTCAGTGCTAAAAATCTTACAGTCTCACCTCTGCCTGGCTGGAGCAGTGAAACATTACACAGTGTAAACAAGAAATCAGGCAGTATTCCTAAGCTACAGTCTTAATTGTAGTGTTGGGGAGACTATTCAGATCTGCTAAAAAAAAGGTGTTTAAATCAGTTTTTTGCAGGGTTTAAGTCTACTAAAGCCTCCCTGGAACTGTTGCTTTCAGAGAGTTTCTCAGCCACACCCTCTTCATGTAGCATCTTCCCCTTCCTCCTTATCCAGGCCCAGGACTTCCATCAGGAGGTGGATCATCACCACTTCAGTCAGGAAAAAAAAGTTCAGATCCTCTGGCAGGCAGACCTGCCACCCCCTGACACTGCAGACACGCAGCAGTGACTGCAGGCGTTGGTCAAAGAGGGTTCCTGCACTGAGCCCTGGCAGCCCCAGTGCTCCCGCTGCAGGGTGCTCATTGCCTCCCCCAGAAAGCGCTCTCTCTCTCCTCCAGCACGCAGAAGGCTTTGTTAGCACCTTCTGCTTTTTGGCAGAATGGTTTGTTTTACCTTCATAGATCATTAAATCTCTATCGATTTCCAGCAATTGGTTCTCCACGCTGTGCAGACTTTGTTATAAATTGCTGATGGGGGATGAGAGTTGCTTTGGTTCCCCATCTGGTGTATTTAGCAGCGATTTTCAGTGTACACTTCTGTTCCTCTTGTCCAGCCCCCACTCAACAACAGCAGAGCAAACTTAAGCACAAAGCAGAGATGAGCTTCCACCCTGGTCCCTTGGCTGGGGAAGGAGGTGCAGTTGCCATGTTGCAAGTGGCAGCAGATCTCTTGTTATCTTGGATATTATACTCTCATAGAGGCTCTTGCCCAGTGCAATGGTCTGATCTTGAAAAAGAAAGAGCTTTTCCCTGGAGCTCCCTGGACAGCTGATCACCCTTTCAGAGAGGCCCACTGGGATTTTTCATCACTATTTAGAAACCAAAATTATGCAGACTGGACCTTAGTTTAATATTGTATTAGGTAAGTGCATTGTCATCCTCCTGTGACAAACATTACATCATCCTTTTAGCTAGTAATATTTTTAATGTATATATTTTGCTAGGCAACAGACTGATAAAGTTTTTGGCCTTTTAAAGTCGCACAAAATATTTACCAGCTTTGCTGTCTGGGCACTACAAAGGCAGTCAGCCCCATGAACATGAAATGGTTCACGTTCACTTCAAGTGGTGTCCTTGTGTGTCCATTACACACACACACACATGCATGGACATATATATGGATATACACAGAAAATCACATCAAAGGCCTGCTACAGAGAGGGACTGTATATGTATAAAACCATTATAAGTACTTGTCTCTCACACAGTCCTCAGAGTGTGTGAGTGCCAGAAACTAGACATGACATTCCAGACTGGAATGATGCAAGGAAGAAATATATTGCATTTATGGAAATCATTCATTTTCCTTGTCTGGGAACCTCTTGAATATAAATAATATTTTCATTTATAAATTTCAAAGTACTGTCCTAAGAATGGGTAAGAATCATTATCTTCATTTGACAGCTGGAGAAACAAAGAACAGACTGTTTTAAGCAGCAGTCTAAGGTCACATGGAGTAAATGAAGTCAAACCTCATCTCCCGAGCGTGACTTTCCCTTGAGAGAGCACAGCAGAGAGCACACCACTCACAACTTTATCAGCTGAAACTCTTCAGCGGGTATGCTAATAGTATTGGCAACCCTGAGCCTCCACAGATCATGACTGAGTTTTCAAACGATCTGGAAATTTGCTTTAAATGCGTAAGATTAAAACCTCCAAATAAATAAACTTGTGTTTCTTCTATTTGTCTTCTGTTATCTGAGCCTTTGGAGTATGCTAAGGAAATAGTTTCCAGGTTTTTCTACCACCAGAAGATCCAGACTTCTTTCCTTAAATAAAGAGGTAGGGGTGGGGAGGGCGGGAGGGGGAAGGGCAGAAGTAAGCAAACAGCTCTTAATACTGTAGATAAAATCTGGAGAGTTGTCAAAACAATGCAGAGATCATACCTACTTCTGGCACACGCTGAAGGCTGCTCTCTTTATTAAGTGATCTCCCCACCCTACTCTAACCTAAAAGGAGATCTTGCTTTCAGATCCCAGTAATGACTCCAGAGAAGGATAAACATCCATCACCACCTCAGTCTGGATCCTCCAGACCTTTTTGAAAGTGCAGCAGCTTGGGGTAGAGCTCAGACTATGCCATAGGAGCTGTGGGTCTTTCTGAGTTGTTTTAACCCAAGAGCTGATGTGGCCAGAGCACAGCAACTCAGAGCAGGGCACGCCCCAGCTTTCTTTTGCAATCAGAACCATTCTTCTCCAGTACAAGACAATTCATCACATTCAGATTGGTAATGTGGGACCAAAGCTGCCACACAGAATGTTGGCCCAGCCTGAGCTCATTCCTTCTGCTGAAATTTGCTGGTGGGTTAACTCCATGCTGTGAAACTTTACATCAGATACTGTTTATCTGCACCCTCCTTAATTCATGCCAGATGAAATTCACAATTCTGAAGCAGTGATGTTCAGTTTAAGGGTTTTTTTCCCCTCTTAAGACCTGTCTTTTTCAAATGTCTCCAAATTAGACAATCGCTAGGGGCACTGATAGTTGTTTTCCTTTTAAGTCAGAGGCACTATTTGCTTTTTCAGTTCCTCAGTTGTTTTATCTCTTATTATGTTGAATCATTTTGAAAGCTATATCTTCCATTTAAAAGTCATATCCCATTATCTAGGAGGGAATTTGAAAAGGTCGGTGTTAAAAGAAAACACAAGCTAAAACAACCCCAACACTCAAGCCTTCAACACTAACTAACCCATATGATATTGAAGGTTAATTAGACTTTAAGAAAATGTGCAGGCAATACATGTGGCACGCTACTGATAAAATGACATTGCTTATAATGAATTAAATTACTGTAGAACCTCAGTGAGGCACTAATCATGGGCAAACCACTGGAAAAATTTTAATGTTTCTTCAGGCTGAGATCCCTTTTAGCTAATAAACAAAACAATACGATGTATTCTTGTGTGTGGTCTTCAACAATTTCAGTTCAGTTTTTCTCAGTCTTAGTGCACTTGCATATATGTTGCACAAAATAACAGCTGTAGTGTATGACAGCCCTGGGGATACTGGGTGGTCTCAGAAGAGCGTGAATTAGCAGTATGTTGTGGGGTTTTTTATGGGGAGCACAAGATACCCCAATTGTTTCTCCATGTCTGCCAGCATTTAGGTATTGAAGCGGACATGGTAAGTACTGGGTAGACGCACATATGGGCATTTGAAAAACTGAAATCAAGTTAAACATGTTATTCAGCTTTCATTCCTCTCTCAAAGTCTTAAAATTGCATGCTGGTGCACACTTGCTGGAGCATGAAAAATAAAGTATATGTTGGGACTGGATCTCATTTTCAGCAGAAAAGGTCTAAGTGTGTGCCCTGTATATAATATGGGCATATAATGTGCTCTACTAATAAATAAATCAATCTGATCTGAGAACCCAGTTCTTGTTTTTCAGATAACTTGTTGACAGACTCTGGTAAATGCAATTGCTCAGATTTCTTCGTGCTGTAACCCTTGAAAATGTTAAAAAGGTTTTTTTACTACAGTAAGTCTGAAGACACAGCAGCACACAGAATCCATATTGCTAACACATGAATGGCCTTTACCATCTGCAGAGCCTTCAATCAACTCCATTATGTTCCTCTCAAAGACAGACACAAAATGCATTTGACATCACTTTCATTGGCTAAAATTTCACTATGCAATCTCTCAGGCAAGCCTCACCTTTTGAGGAAGTCTTTGCTGTTCCTGAGAATTCAGAAATCCAAACAAATGAAAATCTTACATTTGAAAGAAGTGGGGGGAGAAGGACTCAGTGAAATAAAGAATAATTAGTTCTACAAACTTTGGTTTGATGGCACTTGGATACACTAAGACATATGCTTCTTGAGAACCTGCTGGGGAGCAAAAGTCACAGATACTCACAGATGTGTAATCACAACATGAACACAGTTCTGCAAAATGCTTAATCGAAAGGAGCAGGCAACATGGAGTCATCACAACCTTAACTGAAACTCTTGAAGATAAGGTATTAAAATGTCTTAAACCAGATAATGTTGCCTCCCATTTCAGTTGATCATTAAACTTATTCCTTCTGTTTGGGGTTGCAGCCCTGACTGACTCCCTCTGAACAGAAGTTGATGCATGAAAGCATCACAGAAGCAGTTCTGTCTGTACCATGATTAAAACGCACAGAGAGATATCTTGTTCGGACTGTTGCACAAAATAAAAACCCACTTTCTTCCTTCTGCATACCTTCAAAACACATCCCTCTTTTAACCCAAACTGTTAAAAGGGTGTCCTTGTCACTGCAAAACTGAAGAAAACACTGGAAACTGGAGCACATCTTTTAACAGTTTCCAGGCAGTCTGTTTCAGCCCAGAGCAAAGAAGGGTCTGGTAAGCTGTCTTCCATCTTCTCAACTATTCTTATCTCTAGTTCTGTTTCTAAGGTCAGTAAAAAACATAGAGAAGTGATTATGCAGGAACTAGCTCTGAGGGATTACACTATTTGTCAAAGTAGTAACAGTAGAATTCAATATGCGTAAATCTCTTCTCCCTGTGCAGTAGAGCTGTGCTCTGGAATACCAGTGGGATACTGATAGGAGTCATTTCCTAGGCAGTTTACCTTTGGGGGAAGTTTGTGGTTGATATAATAAGAAACCCATTTTTTAAGAACCCACAAGTTGCAAGGGACAGTCCCATGGGCCCTTTCTGCCAACAAAAACAACTGATTTACTTTGCATTTTTATCAGTGACCCGGAAAAAAGAGAAAATCCTTGCTAAGAAATTTGTCAGATGACACAACGACTGGGGGTGAAGAAAGAAGAGAGGTCACTGATGTGGGCCGAGCTATTAGTAAGCAAACAGCACATTTTCTAATCCACCCCAATACAAAGATGCAAGTAGTAGGTCATTATAGAATATGACTCTGTCCTGGAAAGCAAAGACAGCCTGATCACAGAGAGTACCCAATCCCTGAGGAGTTGTAGTGGACAAAAGACCAAGGCTTTAACACACGGGTGAGAGAACTGTGGGATACAGAGGTGGTCTCCTGGGAAGTCCAAGGCACTTAAGGGCTGCCAGAATATGGGCTCCCAGTGAGGAACACCAGCCTTCCACGCTGTGGTGTCCCAGAGGCTGCCATGTGGATATATGAGTCTGGTCAGCAAGCCAAAACACTTTAGCCCACCACATCACCTGTAAGAATTTCAGGCACGGTCTACATGCAGCCAGTTCATCCCATCCTGATGTCTGTGGGCTAGAAGAGTGTTAATAAGCTGTAAAGCAGAGTAGGTGCAGAAAATTTGCCTCATGTAGTAAAAAGCTGACACTTCATGTCCAGGAAAATGAAGGATTGGATTTGATCAGCCTGTAAGAACAGAACTTCCTACTAGGCTGTGTGGTACAGAAGATGGAGGTGTAACACCACCCAGAAGCTTCAAGTTGACACTGGGCAAGTTCAGACTGGACTTTAGAAGTGCTGATGTTTGACTACTAGAAGAACCTCCCAAAGGTTTTGCTGGATTCCCCGGCCCTAGCAATTTTGCATTTGAGATTAGTTTCCTTTTAGAAGAACATCAGATGTGCTAAGCACAGCAATATCTTTGGCTTCCTAGTCCACAATTTGATGAAGCCTTCTCTGATTTTTCCTTTCTCTTCCTCCATACCAGAAAACTTGACTTAGAGGAGGCACCCCCTAGGAGCATCAGAGATGTTTTTGGTGACTTTCTTTCCAAGTGGATGTTTCACAAGACAGTCATAGGCTATGCTAGGCGAGGTGACAAAGGAATTCAACTCCCATGTGATACTACATTGCTGGGCATGATAAGGATTTCAGGCAGGCCTGAATGGAGAAATCAAGCCAGCTTCCTTCCTTCATACAGACCAGGATTAAATGTGGCACTTCCCACTTGAACAAAGACATGTATTTGGTAAAAAATTTTTGGATGACAGCAAGAGTTCAAATATGCAACTGTCTGAGGGCCCCTCTAGAACGGGAAATGCCATTTGGGGCTGGGGATCCAACAGAGGCTCACCTAATAAAATCAGCTGGGGATGTCAGCATATATTGGAATTTAGTTGTCCATATATGAGTATATGAGGCTATAAATAGGCTTTTGGAAAGCTTGGAAGCTTACACAGTTATTGCTTGTTATTTTAAAATGTTAGTGTGGGTTTCATGAAAGAAATGCAATTGCTGGTGAAGGCCTGTCTAGCCACACAAAGGAGGAGCAAGAAATTCAGGTTCTTCCACCCCACTCAACCTTGCCATGGAGGAAAGACCAGCTCCCGGTAAGTTTTGGTTTTTATGAACAATTTAACCCTCAGGGCCCTCCAATGGTCTGAGCCAGCTTGGATGCCTCCTTTGTGATACATATGTATGTTACCAGCCACACATTTATTTTTCCTTATTTTCCTTCTTATTCTTACAAAAAGTGCTGTAGTACAGGGTTTGTCTGAGATTCTCTATTGCTCCCAGGGACACGTACAGGACCTTCAACCACACCTGTAGTTACTGTGTCTCACTGGAAGGACTCAAGGGAGATACTTTGGCAGAAGATGTCTCTTCAAATGTGCCTCTATGCATTGAATGGTGAGATCATCACCTTAGGGCTGGTGGTTTCTAAAGAATTTGACTTGTGACTCCTAGCAGGTCCACTCACTGTTTGAGTGCCCCCTCCCAGCAGCACACAACTAGAGCCCAAACAGTTTCAGCCTGGCTCTTTGCAGATTCTGTGCCTTACTGTGAAATGTTTGCACATTAATCCAGCTAGGAGAAAAAAATCAAGCTGTTCAGGAAAATATGCTTTATTTTATCTTTTACTTTAGCTTTTGTCATTAGAAAAGGGCGTAAGTTGGTTTATGGCCTGGATGAGTCAAATGGCGCTGATGACCATTAGCACTGCGTTAAAACACAGAAGTAAAAAACAAAACAAAACAACAACTTCTTGTAAACATCTGATTTTAAAAAAACTGCACACCAGTGGTAAGAAATTGACAGAAATTATTAGCAATAATCTCTTTTGCATAGAAATAGGTTTATTACCACCTTTTCCAACCTAAACAATTCTATGATTCTATGCACTTACAGCAGCTGGCTATGGGTCAGCAAAGACCACCCCTCCACCTGATCCTAGGAAAAAATACCAGCAAGCCAGGGTGCATTCTCTTCTCAATCCCTGCATAACATGCTCTAATTGACCCCTGCAGGAGTTTTGTGCATGTGCACTTGTGAGAAGTATGGTCCAAAAAAATGAAAACCAGTCAATTTTGCCTTTTCAGCTGGCAGACCTGTGAGCAAGTGTGGGGCTGCCTTTAATAGACTGAGGCAGAAGGGCTGTATTTTGCTACATCACAGAAAGCTAATAGAGGCTACCCAAAAAGGAAAGAATAAATTCATCATAAGTCACAGCCATACGAAGTTCCTAAGTAAAATCAGATTTGTTAGAAGATGTAGAGGTTTCTTCTGGGTGTTTGGTTTTTTTTAAAATCCACAGAAACTTGCCCACTGCATGATGCACTGCCTGCTCCTGTTTCTGCCCACACTCAGATTTCAAAGCACATTTGTGGCTTGTTGAGCCCTGTGTTGTTTGGTTGCTTTTTTTGGTCGAGGACTTTTCTGTATGATTACACTCTAAAAGTGTGCCATAGATTACATGGTCCATAACCAGGTTACAAGGAGAGAACACAGGTCTGCATTTAGGAAAATATCTTTAATCCCAACAGGAGCAACTTCAAACATTCTTCCTCCAAACTTTTGCATTATTGACTTGGTTAAATGTAGGGACAATTCTTGCAAATGTCAGGGATGTTCACAGGGGGACAAAATTGCTCATAATTAACTTTAAAAGTGATGAAAAAGAACCTGAAACAGAACCTGAAAGTTTGCAGGATTGGGCTTCAGGCACAGAAAGCACAATGTTAAAACCTTGGTGTAACAAAAATCCTGTAATTTTTGCATTTATTCTAAAAGACCAAATCACATCAGATTTTGTCAACTCTTTAGTTAAAAGGGGGTGAAAAATACTGGCTATAAAGGAGGTGAATTAAATAGCCTGTGAAGCTTTATAGGTAACATAAAAATCACTATTGAAACAATGATCCCCTTACAGTTGAAAATATTGACCTTTGCTGAAGAAATTCACAAGTCCTGAACACAGTGTTTGCTGCTTAGTCCAATTTCAAGTCAATTGAAGGAAGCAAAATACAAAGAGAAAGGTCATATTGACTTAGTATAACAATCTTAATGAATCTTGGCCCTCTGTTTTGCACTTCCAGTGGAAATATAAACTCACTGGCTCATTCCCTTCCTCTCTGTGCTGATTCTAAAAACACAGGTAGAAGGAATAAGCTTTTGCTCAGTTTGATCCCACAACAGCACACGTCTCTGTTTAAACAGAGCCTAAAAAACAGCCTCCTTATTTTAGAAAAACATCTACTAAAAGGAGCTGTTGTTGACAAGGAAAGTCACTTATATTTGAATATTAAACATTTCCAGCACAGTAAGTATGAGAGGAAAAGTAAGTAATTCAGGAGTCACAAACAATAAGGAAGAGACCATGAGGGATTTCTGTACAGGGAATATTTCTCTGCCTCCCAATAGCATTTGTTCTGTGCTAAGCCAAAGTATTTTTTTGGGACTTCTGTTGCTTATAGGTGTACCGGTCATGGACCAGCACTCAGCTGAGTAAGGCACTCACAGTACAAATGCAGAACATCATGTACAAATGCAGAACAGAAAGACAAATCTAAGCCAAGAGCTCAGAGAAGAATGCAGACAGAGAGCTGGGGGAAGTGACATTATAATATTTGAGTCCTTATTTTAGATAAACAGTGACAGGCACAATGACAAAAATTTTTTGCATTTTTCTAAAGCTGCTGCTTCCACTGTCAGCCCCAACCCTGCCATCCCCCAAGCCTAAATGAAGTAAATCAGTCTGTTAATAATGACTGAGCTGCACTGGCAGCCAAGGTCGGAAATCTAGTGAAAGACAAATGGTTAAAGTTTACTAAGCAGTTACAAACCACCAAAAACAGGTCTTGAAATGGGAAGTGTCAGGCAAGCCCTTAATAACAGGTAATACTACCAGCTCCACCCATAATTATGGCACTAGTCTCCCCACCCTCTGAATGTCACTCATTTCCATCAATTGCAGGCTTTTCGGAGCACAGACAGTGCCTTGGCAATGTCTGCACACTGCCTTGCAAAAATGGGGTGATGTTTTTTATCTCAGCTTCTGAGAAGCTGCTGCAGTAAATGTATTAAATAATAACAGCACAAGTAATAGCAATAATAACAAAACAGGAGTATCAGCTCTGTGCACATCCAGCTATGCCAATGTTATCATATCCCCTGTACCATTTCAGGCAACCTTGAAAGACTGTGTGTAGATGTATTGAAAGGAATACATTTACAGAACATCACATAGTCCCCATTAGGAGATTTTTATGATCACATTACTATGTGCTTTGTCTTCAAACGGAGACTTCACTGGCTTTTCCACCCATAAGCAAGAAAAAATACTTGCCACACTCATTATCAGTCTCTTGGTTCAGATTTTCTCTCTGATGTACAGCTGCTTCATTTTGTTTCTCAGTTCCAACAAGATGTATTATTGTCACCTTTTCCATAACGATTTCCTTATATTTCTGAAATTGGAGACATTCAAGGATAGTACTATGAGCCTGAAACAGGTACATACTAAGAAATGTTTTATGTGAAGGGATGGTAAAATATTTTTGTTTAGTCATTATTTTACACATTTACTACCATTTGGGTTAGACTGTTTTTTAAAATTATATCAGATAATTATATTATCTCACAAACCTTCTAATCTTGTTTAGAATCTTAATCTAATCCCTGTTTAGAGGCACATAATGAGTGTGCAAATCACATGGAAACTTCTATATTTGCTGACTTGATACAGGGTGCTTTTAAAACATCTGACTCAGTATTCAAGAAAGAATAAAAAAATATATAGCCTGAATTTTCATATAAATAGGGGTTTGTGAAGCAAATTAGGGAAGATTTTGAGAGACTTAGTGCCTCGGTGAACAAGCTCCTGTGTATTTGTAATAATATAACTCACAAATCACAGTAAATCAAGTGTGGTGTTTGATTTGTGGAAATATGCAAGAATATCCTTTTAACTATCTGATCAGCTCCATACTGAGCCCTCACACTACCAAAAGGTCAGAATCCAAAAGGGTTAAGTATTGACTGACAAGAGGATGAAAGGGAAAGCAACAGAATGTAGGTGTATAAAGGTCTTGAGGGACATTCCTAAAAGTCAGTATCAGTTTTTACACTTCTTGCACAGGACCAGATATGAATTTCAAATCATGAATAGATTCAGATCATCTGTACTTTTCAAAAACGTGAAACTCATATTTATCTGTGCCCATGCCAAAAACTTATCTTCTTTTTTTCTTGCTGAAGTCTCCATTATTTTGAAAATTCATGCCAAAAAATCATTATTTTTACTCTTTTTCACCCATTTTGACCTGTTTAGAACATCATACCCTCTCCTGTATTTGACTACATAATTTGTACAGTCACTTACTGAATTATGGAACCCAAGAGTTTACAAAACAACACATGGGTGAAATTTGCTAGTCACTTGGTGTCACAACTTGTTAGAAGGAAATGGGTTTGAAAGCAAAAAATCCTCAGGTGCTGGCTATTTCCAGCATCACCAAAAAATGCTTTGTATCCTAAATGCAACAAGCAGGTTAGTGAGTTACGCAAATGGGGAATGTGCCCCTGCCCCTCAGTCCAGCTATAGCAGAGCCTTAAAAGGGACAATTGTCCTGTTAAAGGACCTTCCATGGTAGCAGTGGCAGGATGAGAGACTCAGAGGGTGAGGGGTTGACTACAAAAGGCCCTTGATGATTTTTGTTCCCCTTTCCTTTTCCTAGGGGAAGGATGTTTTGGTAAGAGAGAGTTTGCTGTCAAGCTGATCCTCCCTGGAGTTACGGAGATCTTCAAAGGAGATGTGCTGACAGCCAATGGCCCCCCTCCCTGTTTTGGCTTTTTCCTGTTCACACCGTGCATCTCTCCCAGAGCAGACCTCCTGATCAGCTCCTTCTTCTTTCCACAGCACAAGCTCAGCCATATGTGAATGTCTTAGCAGCACACACCATATCAGGAAGCCTCATCATGTTGTTTATGTGGCAGAATGGCTCCACTGTGCAGTGGTATTAACCAGCTTTAAAAAAAAAACCTTTTGAGAAGTTGTGTGGCTTCTAAATGGGAGCAGGAACTTGATGGTTGAGAAAGGCAATGGCAAACAGAACAAGACTGGGAAGACAAAGGAAGAAGCTTATGAGGAGGAAATAGCTACTAAACCAACCTCTAGACTTAGCACTTCCCAGAAACCATAGAACCTTTGTCCCACAAGATTTCACATGCACCAGGGATAAATAAATCTCTTTGCAAAGTTGGCAGGGCCGTTTCCCTACTCCTGCTCTAGAGGTTTTGGTGCCCAGAGCTAAAAGCTTCACTCAAAGACACTTTCTGAGCCATCCCTCTATACTAGAGGAAATCTGATGCAAAGAAACAGAACCTGACTTGTCCACCCCTGCAGAAGGGCAAAAGAAGAGCTCAGAAATTGTAAAGCCATGTCCCAGCTCAAAACTCTCCATACAGCACTGAGATGTGGCACAGCCCTCTCTGGACTGGTGAGTGAGCTGGCTGAGGATGGGCTGCAGGGACCTGGGTACAGGTAGCAGTACCTCCACGTGTTGTCTCCCCTCCAGCCCTGTGGATGTTGCCTGACAAATTATAGCCAATGATGCTGCTGTAAATGGCAATATCTCTGGGAATGGCTTCATTCAAATCACACTTCTCTGACAGTGCACAGGCAGAAAGGTGTGTGGAAGAAAAAAGGCAGAGCCAGCTCAGTAGCAAATACTGACACAAAACAATAACAAAACATTATTGTACAAACTCAAACAGTGAACGGGTGAATCTAGGGATGAGTATAGCCCAGGAAAGGGCTTCAGACTCATGCATTCACATTCACATTTCTAGTGCTAAAGAACACGCTTGCAGAAATGGAACCTGTGTAAGCACAGACTGCAGAAATTTAGAGGAAGTAAATAAAAAAAAAGTAATTTATAATTATGTAGGAGATAATAAAGCACTAATGCAATTGCTCAGTTTGGGGCTTGTTTATTTGTTAGTTTTTAATGAGGATTCTCCTGCTGGCATCCCTTAACTCTCAACAAATGCTCTCTTGATTGGGTGCTCAGCAGCAGCAAGGATTAGGCTCACACTCAATGTCCACAGTAAGGCTTAATCTTGAGTCACATTAGCACATGAACAAAAAAATAATCTCTGCTTCCTTACAGTCATATATACAGCAATGCAGAGTGGACAATCACACCACCTGCATTGTATGAGTTGTCCTACACTTAACTACCTACATTTCTCCTCTTAATTTTTGTTCTTTGCTGAGGGAGGAGTGGTTTATGATAGAAAAATAACTTCTTGTTGTACCTTCTACCCCCCTCCATTCAATTCATCAGGTTGCACGTGCTTTCCTAATGAAGCCAGCCGTGATTTCCACTGTGCATTTCTACACAGTGGAATTTCTGCTGGGTAGACCTAGGTCAACCATAGTTTCTGAGCTTTCCTGCTGAATGCCAAGCAAGGCATTCTACTTGGCAGACAGCAAATTTGCAAAAGCACCTGCTAGGGGGAGAGAGGGAGGGTATGGAGTACTCCATTAGCTGCCTAAATAACCCGAAAACCTGTCCCCCAGTCCTGCTTCAGATCTCCAGTTTTGATTTGTATTTTCCTACCCTGTGTGATGTGGTCCTGATAACCTCAACCAGACAGTGCTTGGGTACTACCAGCAGCACAAAGCAGTTAGATGGATGCACAAGTTATGAAATACTGATCCCATTCCCCCACTGAAATCACTTACCAGCAAAATATGGACATCCTTTGAGAACATGAATAGCACTCTGACTCTTAAAAGCAAAACACCAGGAATCTGAGGGAAAGAGCACCTAAAGCACCACTCATTTGTGGCACTGGCTTTACCTAGGAGAAAGGAGTCACTGACTGGGCTGTGGAAATACCTGCAAGGAAGTTTGCGAAAGCACATTTTCACCCTGTGCTTCATATGCAGAAATGCTATACTATTTACTTACTTGGATGATGACTGGGAGACACATTAGCATGAACTATTATGGAGATGAATGCCTCAATTTTAGGAATTCATATCCCAGTTGTTACTCTGAGAAAATTGCTGTGGACATAGATGGAAGCTGAGCCCAACTAATAACTTAAAAATCAGATCTCTGGAGTAGACACGAGGAAGCTGCAGAAAGCAGCCTTAAAACCAGAACCATTTTCACTAGCATGGTGTATACATCTTTGCCTAACTGATTATACGTTTTCTTCGTTGGGCAAAAGGGATTTGAGACATGCAAATTCTAGCTTAGGGATGAGTTGTGTAACGTCACACTCGCTCATGAGTAATCCCATTGACCTCCCCAGGCCGCCTCATGTGAGCAGGCGCTCCTCATCACCGCTGCGGGGTTCCAGCGCATTTCTGCATCTGCACCACCCTGCCGGGCAGCACCGCGCCTGCCCTGCCTCGGTACCGGGGCTCCGGCACGCTCCTCCGAGCCACAGCGCCGCGCCGGAGCGCGGGCCAGAAGCGTCCTGAGAGAGGCATCAGTTTGATGAGTTCTCTTAGGATACACGCGATACCTTTTTTTTTTTTTTTTTTTTTTTTTTTTTCACGATCGTAGCAAGAACGTTTCAAGGTTACTCTGTGAGAATAATCAATCTTTTAAAACACACAAGTTCTCTAATTACATTTGCAAAGAAAGCAGAAAAAAAAGCGGCGCGTGTTGCTGTGGAAATGAAACAAGCTAGTAAAAAAGTCAGCACAGCTGAGCCCCTAACTGTGTATTTTCACCCAATTTCAGACAATTAGATCTGTGAACAGTAAAAAAAAAAAGGGGGGGGGGGATATAAAGAAAGAAGCACGTGGTTAATTTTTATAACACAGTGCCCAAATGAAAAGAGACCATTTGGCTTCATCTAACTTCCCATCTTCGTAGTCTGGAGAAGGCTGCAACACGCTACTGGTACATGCCTGTAAGGTAACTAGTAACTGGCTTCCATAAACACTACATTCACCAGAAGAAAAAAAAAATACCAGTAAAAATCCCTGCTCATTATACAAGCCAAATTGCAAAGAGATTTTTTTTTTCTCTGCAATGAAGTAAATGAAGAGCCAACACACACAAATATGCATCTGTTACTAATGAGATGTTTACAGCCCCTGCCTTGCCAATTGCACGTATGTAATACCTCACTGCGTCCTTACCTATAGAGCTCTGGTTAAGAGACAATAGGTGCAAATTAATGTCTAAACAGACATTATCTCTTCAAGCCTGGACATGACTTGAAGCCTTGTTAAGTATTTTTAAATGCCATAGCTTTCTACTAAGGTTTTAAAACCCTTTCTTCCACTCTTTGCTGATGGTAAAAATGTTCAGGGGACAGGACAAGATATTTATAATAACAGGACATTTTGCTCTGCACTTTGTTTTAGCATGTGGGGGGAATAATAATTGTATTCAGACTTGAAATGGCTTGGGTTACGCAGTTCAGAGCACAAGCACCTGCAGCAAATTAATTTGTTGTAGCACATTTATTATCTCATAGCTTCTATTTAGGCTGCAGCTGTTGCTATTATGTTAATAATGTTTTTTATCACCACTGTATACAACAGGTTATGGTAATAGAGAAATTTTGGGGCGTGGGGTGTTGGTTTGGGTTTTTTTAAATTTTATTTCTCAGAAAGAAAAAAGATGGGGAGAATATAACACATAAGCATTGACCAGGCATTTAGCCTTCTGTTTATTAGCTGATTTGAAAGAGAATGGGCAAGAGAAATTAGAAAAGAGTAACAATAGACAAAGATGGCGCGTGCAGAATTTGTGAAAGCAAAAAAGAAGAAGAGATGGAAAAAAAGAAAGAAAGAAAGAAAGACCGAACACCGCAGTGCTGGGGTGGTGAGTGTTCGGGTGGGGGCGGGGAAAATGCTGCAGTTTTCGTGAAATAATAAGGTGGAAAAAAAAGGCATACAAAGAGTAGGTTTTTCATTGTCTGTAAAATATAAACACAGATGAATTCTGTCTTTGGTTTGTTCATGCTTTTCACTCTGCACAGCAGGGATGTTCTTAAGAAGTTGCCCTCTGCGAAATTTCACTAAATGGAAACCGTGGACCCTGCATGATGCGATTATAATCACACCAGCCATTCTTTTTACATAATTTTTTGTTTAAAATCCAGTAATGCTTCTTGTTTTTAAAACATATATCTATATCTATACACGCATCTAAAAGAGTGCTGGTTTATGTCCCCCCAGTAAAGTGCAAGCTGAAGCTATAACTGGCTGTATCCCATCCGCAAATCTCTATGGACTCAAAAACAATATGAAAATTTTTAGCTGACAAGAACATGTCTGCTGCCTGCAGTCACTGCAATAGCTCACCATGTTGCCTACTAACCAAAAGATCAAAAATTATCGATTTCATGGCGCTGCGTGCTTGGGATAGAAAAGCTACTTTAAAATTTGCATTATTTAAGAAATGAATTAAGAGAAAAGACTCATGTTTTAGAGCACTTTGGAACGTAAAAATGGCTTTATGTTTTAATCTTATCAATGATTTACTATAATTCTATTATTTTTAGCAGCTGGGGTCTGGAAATGATTTTTTTTTGCCGATGAATTTAGGATTTTGCCGCAGTATACATCTGCAGTCCCAGAATCCTCTGGTAAGATAATCCCTCCTGCGATGGGGAAACGCCTTTAACCTTTTCGTGAATGAAAAATATGCAACCATTTTGAAATAAAAAGGGGGAAAGAAGGATGATTTCTAAGAGCTGGAATGAAATTTACTGTGAATTGAAAGAGCAAGGAAAGGAAAACATACTGTAATCGCGTTGTGGCGTTGGAGTTTCTAGCTGTTGTCTCCATCGCTCCTACCTTTTCTCCAACGGTGTCCGTAAATATGCCTGGAGTATGGTGTCACCCATATCTCACGCGGGTAAGAAATCGAGAACCAAGGTGTTCAGAAACGCAGCGCTTCCTTGCCATAACTGCACAATTGCTACAACTACCACAACCTCCATGCTGCAGGCTTTAAGGAAAATTCTGATTACCGGTCACTGAAATCCATTCGACCAGTGGATTCATTCGTAAGATGACCAGGCTGCATTAGGGGAGCCATGCCTCTAGAAAGCATGAGGTGTTTACAGCTGCTCGGGGCTTTCAGCTAGAAAGGGAGAGGGAATTTTTCTGCGGCATAAGGAAATTCTGAAGCCCTAATCCATGCACAGCCTCGTTCAAACGAAACTACAGCTCTGATAGTCTCATATTTTCAGACTGCACGGTAATTAGGAAAGAGTGGTCTGAACAGAAAAATTGTGTCTTAATGATTTACTATCTTACGTTTTAAGATTATATATTAGAGCCAATTATTCGGAATAAGGAAATCTGGCCTAAAGCTATTGAAAGAAAAAGGCAAAATTACAGATCAGCCACCTTCTTAAAGACAGCTTCCTATATGAGTACAGCTATATATTTAGAGTATTGACAATTAAAGGGTTACAACTCTCGGAAACCAGGAGTTTCATGTGGACAGAGTTTGATTAGGGAAGAAGGAGGTCGGTGTCACACCTCTGCAACTGGTGTTGTTTTTTCCTGTGTTTTTGGACGTCTTTTCTGCCAGGGTGCCTCAACACAACCATTGCAATTGTTTTAAATGAGGAGTGTGAGACCCATAACCATTAAGAGACAGACACACAGAAATTTTAAAGGAAAACTTAGGTGCTGCCATAGATGCGATGATGACAATGTTTTCATCAGTATTGTGAATTTTTTCTCACATGATTATGCATTAAATTTTGAATATAAGTCCAACCTGATATTTGTTTGGCTAGTAGTAATTAAAATATACATATTGGGAGATGCGATGCTTCATGTTTAGTCTGTTCCATTGCTTAATATGCCAGTAATCAGATATTCTGATGAGTAATGCCTCAGCTACTAAATCAGCTGGAGACTTTAATCTTAGTTTCTGAAACATACTTGATAAATAAACTGTTGTAAGAATTCACGCGTACTGAATTAAAGAAGGAAGCAGTAAGGCATATTGCATTTCTCCGAAACGAACACAAAGGGAAAGAACGACTTTTTTTAAAAAATCAAATTGATGGCCAAAGACAATTCTATTTCTGATGCTTGCAGCAACTTATAGACTTATAGACAATTTATAGACTACTTCAACTTATGTCATTTGAACCAGTTAACAAGATTTTTTGATCATTATCTTCTGTACTAATTTATTACTAATTTTTAGGCTCTGTCTTTCCTTCAAAATCACCCAGACACACACACACACTTTTTTTTTTTTCCCATAATTTTGGAGAAAAGTAAAATCTCACCATTATTTTTATTTTGAATAATTCTATTTTTCTTTTCTGTGAAGAACAATTTGTTTTCCACTGAACCTGAGTCTGAATGGCAGAGCTATTTACTTTAGCAAAGACCTTAATGTGTACTAATGAAATGTAGGTCTCAAGCGTGAGGCAGAAGTTACATTGATTAGTCCTGTGTCTCAAAGAGTGCTTAAATACCGCAAGCATCCCCCTCTTTTCCCCTTCGCTCCTGTATGAAAGTGAGACTGTGTGACTTTTTAATACACTATAACCTCACTTTGCTGGAAGAAGACTCCTTTTCTTTTTTTCTTTCTGGTTAAGAGGATCAGAATGATGTATCTTTTTGCTGACAAGTGAATATATATTTAGTCAGTGTCTGAAAAAAAATTTCTGTAGTTGATTCTTGAATATGTTCCTAGAGCATGCACAGTTAGAAGCCAATTATGAATACATTTTTAAGATCCATATGGGAAATCAAAGATTCAGGCCCAGAGCCCTAGATATTTCCGTAATTGGTAATTTTGCTTTGTCCTCATATTAGTACCATGGCTACTCATTTGTTAGTTACTATGTTCCTTACAAACATAGCTAAACACGAGGATTTCAGAAGGAAAGGTGACCATAAGTTTACATTTAACGTTTCTTATTTTTAATTAACAGGCTTTCTACTTTTTATCGTACTAAACGTTGACTTTCCAAAAGCAGTGCTAAGGATAAAAAAAAAAAAAAAAAAGAGTTAACAAAAAGATTTAAATCATTATCTTTTAAAATTCAACCATGAAGCTCTCCTTTGCACTGAGGATTTCTTACTGCAAGGATACACAATGGACATGTTAGGAGACTGCTTGACCTTTTGAAAAAAAATATGTCTGCAGCATATTCTTCTAGTAAACTGCCACCAAAACAAACCTATTAAAGTATAAAAGAGCTCAGAGGAAACTTTTGAAGCTGCATAGACACACTCAGTGCTTCTTGGGGAGGAAAGGAAAAAAAAGTAGAAGAGGAAGAATAACCGGACTGTTCATGAATTTACTGATGAAGCCCTGCACTGTAATATCCCATATAACATACATTCTTCTTGTTTTGATAGTGGAACTTGACACACTGTATTTTAGAAAAATTAGGAATATAAAATGTATTTTAGAAACCTTTTTTAAATTTAGAGGACACTGACAAGTTAATCATAATTGCAATTTGGCTATTAAAATACTTGCTTCTCTGGAGTAGGGGTTTGGGGATTTTTTTAAAGTACAAGTTTAGAAAATGTTTAGCTACCTAATAGCTAAAAATTGCAAAGCTGATACAAGCCAAATTTCTATAAGCAATGTGTCTAGATGCAAAACTATCCTAATCACTTTGCAGTGAAACAAACAGAGATTAAAATTACAACAACTCATGCAGAAGTAAAGCATCCGAAAATCAACAAGAGTTAATCATTAGGTACTAAAGGCCTTACAAAATTTATATATATATACATATATATAAGTTGTATGTTTTCAACCTGTTTTTAAAAGGTCTAGTTCCAGTTGTCCTCGTCAGGTCAAAAAGAAAAGCGGTCCACAGTTCAGGGGCCAGAAGCAAAGACATGGACTGTACCCCTCCTGCTCCTGCAAAATCCAGGCTCCAAAAGCCCCATCCCTGCAGACCTCAGGGGGTGGGATGGCACACAAAGAGGCTCTGAAAGGTATCTGGAACCATGCAAAGCATCAAGGGCGTTTGACTGATTCTACTGTTGTTATCAAGTACCCAATGGAATTGCTTATAGTGAATTTGGCAATAATGCCCCATAGAAACAGCACTTTGAACTTATATAGTACCTTTGATCCAGGGATCTAAAAGGAGGGGTTTGTCAGTATTACTATTCCCATTTTACAGAGGGTGAAACCGAGGCAGAGCAGATTTTCTCAAGGTTGTAGAAGAAGGCAGCTGAGAAAGGAAGGTGGACAAAGAAATTCCCCACACACACCCTTTTCTCTTATTTTATTGCTCAAGCCAATCTTCAGGAATACTTTCTTTGGCTCTTGTCTTAAATTGCAATCAAATTTCTGGTGTCAAGAACAAAGTCCTTCTGCTTATAGCTGCACCAAATAACTCCCCAGGAAGGTGATGAACACTCACAGCCCACTCACCTGATGTGGCAGAATTCTCTTTGCCAGCTTATGTCAACAGCTGCCCTCATTCTTACGCTTCTTTTGGCCAGCACTGTCAAAATGGGCAATTGCCTTAAGAAAAAACAGCATGACAAGGAAAGCTGCATTTCTCGATTCTGCAGCTTCAGGGTAGTCCAGGTGGCATTTCTTTTCCTTATTAGTGGGAACCAGAGGTTGCCCACAGCAGAGGGAGTGTGTGGATGATTGCTACACTCGGCAATGGCAGGGGTAGTGGGGAGGAAAATAGGATTTTTTTAATCACCATTGCCTTTCCAATATCATATGAGTAGGGACAGCTAACCTTGCAACCCCTCTCCTGCACTTGCCTCACTGCATTGTGGCCCCCTGTCACCAATTGCCAGTTCCACCTTGACTCTTGTATACAGCAAGCCTTACATTATCCTCCCAACACACCCCCAGTCCAGGAGAAATCCCCTGTTTTAAGAAGCTCCAAATTCAAAAGAAAGCAGCTTATGAAAAAATCAAGCAGCACTGTGAAAGAAGTTCCTTTAGTCTAACACTACATGTGACTGAATAAATCAACGGGAAAAAACCCAAATCTTTAAGTGCAACTTCCTAACTAGAAACTTAAGAGCCTGTTTAAAACAGGATCATCAGTGGAAAAAAACCCGGCATAAAGGTTGCCCCTCTGTGAACCGCACATCTCCCCGGTGCAAGAGCTGCAGAAACTGGAGGCTGGTGAGGGACAAGAGTCTGCAAGAAGCAAAACAAGAATTCAATCTCCCACATCAGCTCGTGCCAAAGCAAATTTATACTGCGGGGGGAACAGAATAATATCCATCTTTCGCTGGCAACGGATGTTTTCCATAGCCACGTTGGTATATAAGGTCCTTGTTTCATGTGGAAGGAGGTGTGAATGTGTTTTTCCCTCCTGGTACGGTAAACACAGACTTTGCCAGTGCAAGACGGTGCACGCAAAAAGTCTGCAAAACATTCTGCTGTGCAAGCCCGAGCACGCCGAGAAGAGGCCGCCACGGACGTGCCTTCACACGCCGCGAAAAAACCTTGTGCATTCGTATTTTTCTGCTTTTCACGACTCGCTAAAGAAGCGAGGGGCGGGAGGGGAGGAGGAGGTGTTGGGGGGCGGGGGAGGGAAGTTCGCTTCCTTCATTAAAAAAAAAAAAAAAATTGCATAACGAGATACTTTCTTTGGCAACTGCTTCCTGACAAATATTTACAAGGGCAGAGCGGGAGCGCGTTTCCGCCGACGTGAGCGCGGCCCACCGCCACCTTGCCGGGCTCCCCCGGGCTCCGGGATGAGCCGCGGGCCGGGCTCGGCGCCTGCCCCATCTCAGCGCCGGGGCCGAGCTTCCACAGGAGCCCCAGCGTCTCCCCGACTTGGCGACGCGGGCGTTTGGGAAGACGGAGTTTCACTACAGTTGGTGCCGTGCATTAAAATAAAAAAAATAAATTAATAAATTAATCCCCCCCGGCAACGAAACTCCAAATTAAACGGGGAGGGGGAAGGAAGTAGGAGAGAGAGAGAGTCACAATCGCCTTTTGCCCCCTTCCCCCCCCCTCCTTCCCGGTTCCCTTCCCAAAGCGGGACCCCAGGCTGATCCCCTCAGTCGCATCCCCTCCCTCGCCGTCTCTACACCCCTCAGGGCAGCAGCAACTTCGTTCCCAAGCCGGGAACTCGGATCTTTCCTTCCCACCTCCGGAAAAAGGTGTCTCCGCCGTGCTCCCCCTGCCCCGGCCAGCCCAGCCCAGCCCATCCCTGCCCTGCCCAACCCGGCCCGGCCTTCCCCCATCTCGCGCCGCTTCCCCGCTCCCTGTCTCCCTCCGCCCTGGGAGCCGGGCACTATTTCTCCTCCTCCCTCTGCCTGCCCTGAGCGCCGGGCGCCTATGGAATGCCGCGCGCGGGGCCCGGCCGCGGCGGCAGGATACACAGCCAGGCCCGGCGCTGCTATAAGAACCTCCTTGTGAGCGACGCCATTTTAAGCCTCTCGCTCGGTTCGGTGCTGGGAGCAGCGGCGGCGGCGGCGCTCGGGGGACACAAACACCGCCGCCCCGTACGGTCGCCACCCAGGAGCCAGCGGCGGGGGCACCGCCGTGAGCGAGGACGAGGAGGCGGCGGAGGCGGGAGGACAAGGAAGGAAAGACGGACCAGGACCGTGATCGCCGGGGCAGCAGCAGCCGCCGCCGGAGCCCGGGGGGACCCTGCGCTTTCCCTTCCAACGTTAGTGCCGCTTTTTCCGGCGGGAACTTGGGGCAAACCTGGGCCGGCCCCCCCCGCGGCCGTGAGGGGGTCCAGGGTGTGCCCGGCGGGAAGGACGGGGCTGGGGGAGGGGGAGAGCGGGGGTGGGAGAGAGGTGGGGGGGCAGGAAAGGAAGAGAGAGAGGGCTCTTGTTTTTGGGAGGTCCGGACAGCTGCGTGGCTGCAGGAGCGGCAGCTGCGGCTCCCGAGGTGTCTCTTGGGAAGCTCGTCCTGGGGCGAGGGGGTGGCTGCTCTGGTCTGGGGGAGAAGGCGAGTCCCTGCGCCCGGCTCTGCTCTCGTTTGCAGCAGAGCTCGGAGTACTTTAATGTGCCTTTTTTATTACGTTTTTGAAGGCTTCCCCACGCCGTTTTAGGGGAGTACTAAGTCGCCAGTGGGTTGCAGATCCCCTCTGGCGATAGAAGAGGAAAGAGAGCAGGGTACGGGTTTATTTGTACCGAATATAATTAATCACGGTCACTGCAGTCAGCGGGAGATAACTAATCTGTTGCCTTGTGGGGTTTCGGTCTTAGTGGCATTGCATATTTGCTGGAGAGGTTATGCTGCTGCTTTTGGGTGTCACCGAAATGAAGCTTTCTCGGAGCTGGGAGCAACCAAATTAAGTTTTTTGACACCCACCCTGCTGGGTTGTTGTAGGCAATGACTTGGGCTGCGGGCGGTCTTGGGGCTCCCACGCTGCGAGGGGAAGCGCCCGCTGCTTCCCGTGGCCGGCTGGAGAGACCACGGCGGCTCCAGCCTCCCAAAGTGACCGCGTTCCTGAGGTGTGGAGATCAACTTGCGGTTAGTCCCAGAACTATCTGGGGCACTTATTTCTCTAGGATCAGAGTCTCCAGATGTGTTGTTTTGTTGTTTGTTTTTAACAAAGCTTAGTTCATCTCTGTTGTGCATGATTAGCTGCTCCTAGAGCAGCAAGATACCTTAAATTTAGCAAAACCTTGAATTTTTCCCTAGTTAAAACTCCGTGTAGGACGTTGGGCAGTTTCTTTTTGTGTGTCTTCCCAAAAACCTTCTCTGAAGATTATCCTTTCTGGAACTGTGTGAAGGTACCACGGCCAACTTACTTGTGACTTTAGGAATAGCAGTGTTGATCTTTGTAATCAGCTACTTCTTGATCTCTTTCTCATGGAGCAGCCATTGTTCTGACACTCTGTATATTCCAGACATCTGTGGTCCTCCCATCCCCCAAAGTATGCAAGTGGTGAATGGAAAGAGGCTGGGCTGGTATGCTGAGGTCGACGGACGGAAATCAAGGAGGGGTTTTAGTAAAACAGGATCTTTATGTGCCGAGACTACAGTAAAGGCAAAGACGAGTAAACTAGCTGAAAGAGTGTCGGGGTTTTCTTGATCCTAAGTTCAGGCACATCAGACAGCAACTTTACTGTTATGATTTTGCTTCTGAATGAAAGATATTACTGCAAGGCTCCAAAAAAAAAAAAAACAAAAAAAACCAAACAACCTTAAGCGACAAAACTTACTGGTGTGCATTGGCCCAACTTGTAACATGAATTTCAGTACCTAACAGTCCAGGAGCCTAATTTTGATTTTGAGCTTTTGATAAAAAGGTGTTGACAGCTGCAGGTATGTGACTGCTGTGTCGTTTTTCTAGTGGCTGGTATTGTTGCAAATGAGGCTGCTTAGGTATTCAGGCAAGAGTTTGAAGCTCTCTAAATTCATCTGTTCACTGTGTGTCTTACTGTTCTGGAGTTGTTCTAAAGAAATGTGGTATTTACTCATCTGTTAGTTCAAATACCTTCTGTTTAGGTATAAACTGATATCCAGGGGAATCTTCGCTTTGGTCTGTATGGCTGAGTATTTCACCAGGTCTGGGGGAGAAATAACTAAAAACACCATGTTGGAGAGGACAGTGCCATACATGGTAGCTTCTAGGAGCAAGGATTTAATACAAAGTAAAGCTTGATTGGAAAAATCAGTTCTTCAGATGCTGTGTTACAGCCTTATCAGCCCAAGCTTCCTTTTTCTTGCCTAAGCTATAAATAGACTGGGCTCTTTGCGTGGTGTATGTCTACTCTGGACACCAGCATTTTGCTCTGACTGTGGTGTGTCAGTAACTGGCTTATTAAACCTTGGCTGTGAAACCTGGTTGCCCTTCAGACATGATTTTTTTCTGAAACGTATGTCCGTATATCATGACTCTACATCTGCTTTAGCATCCTAAAATTCTGTGTTCTGAAGAGTTAAACCTGAGGTTTTGGGGATGTTAAGGAAGAGGTTAGTACTAGTGGTGTTCTGATTTTGCAGTGTTTTCAGGGGTGGAAAGAATGGAGCAGGAAATAGGCTGTTGGAGACTTCTGTCTCAGAAACTGAAGCCTAAATGTGCAGTCTAAAACTCCTGGATAAGGATGTTTCTGCAGAGTATTGTCTAGTAGACAGACAAGTGTGCAAACACAGCAGTAATCAATATCACCTACGTTAATTCATAGTTAAACTGGTAACGCAGGGGTTGTGGTGATCATGCAGTTGCCTGCAGCAAAACTTGTTCTGTGGCTGTGCTAGCCTGCATACCGTGACAGGAAAATCAGGACTGACCTTACTTATCTTGAACATCATATTGCACAAAGCCTGATAAGACCTGTGAGAAACTGCAGGCAGCTGTGAGTTGCTCCTGGGTCCTCAGAACGTGCACTTGCAAGCTCTGAGCCCAGTGCCTTGCTGGCTGAGTGGGTGGGAACCTAGAAATGGCAAACTCCTTGGCAGTAAGTATTGCATGTGACTCTTCTGGTCTTTTTACATAAAATTATTTTCCTAGCAGGGCAATATTTCTGATTTTCCAGTTAAGCATCTATTGAATTAGCTTGCCAATGTAAGGCAGCGTGATAGTGGTTAACTTTTAATATCCATTTCTGGCACTTGATTCCAAGGCAAAAACATGCTGTAGTCTGTGATCAGGCTTTAGCCCAGGAGAGTAATGTGTTAAACTGTGCTGGCACTGTGTAGCCTGTGCTGCCTCTCATGAGAAGAAAGGACCCAGAAAAGTTTCAGTTTTTGGGGTTTTGTGCTTTTCTTTTTTCACTGACAGGTAACTTCAAGTTCAAGGGAGAGAACTAATGGAAGTCTAATTGTGGTATTTCTGTCTGTGTGGAACACCAGTAGATGAGGTGAGCAGGTGAAACATACCTGTAGCTTAGCCTGACCTCATGAGTCTGTTAACTCCAATGTTAAAGCAAATTCTTCCTGTGCTTTCCTTGCCTGGGGAAGTAGGGGTGCAAATGCTACTTCTCAGCAGAACTTTCTGTTCATGTTCCAAGTTGACTTTAGGAAACAATGTACATTGGCTGGATTGGCATTGCAGAAATGAAGTGCTTGCTCTGTTACTTAATACTAAATTAACTCTGGAACCTTGTTTGAGGACTGATGTAGAAGGGTGAAAGAGTTAATGTCATATCCTATGTTGCTGCATTTAAAAAACAGTATGAGCTAGCTGGATTTTGCTGGAGTTGGCAAATGCACTGTGTGCACTGTACGTGTATTTGCTGGAACCAGCATTTCTGGGCTGACGTACTACACTAAATAGACTTTTATAAATTGGAGAAGTTTGCCAACTCTGCAGCAACTGTAGCAAGGAGTTCTGTATTGTCCTGGCAACAATTCAGGTGCCCTCCAGTGGCCAGAAATCTTAACATCCTAAAGGTGCTGCTAAATACAGCTGCCTTGTTAGTTTGTCTTAATTAAGAGTGAATTGAAGAAACATATTTTTGTGTCAGACTTCATTAGCGTGTTTGTTGTTTAAACAGTCCTTTTTGGAGAGCTGGTGTGCCTTATTGTAAATAGAGTTATTCTGACAGACAAGCAAAGACAGCCACTTTCAGATTCATAAGTATTTTGTTGGTGTAATTATGACTAATCACTCTGGTTTCTTAAACCGTGGGGATTAATGTTTAATCCATCCAAGTTCAGGGCTAACTATGGGGTTGCAGTCCAAGAAGAAACTGGATTATGGGTAGATACTTCCTCGTTTTGCAGAGAGATGGTTTATGAAGTGGTTCCTGTATTGGTGTGGAAATGAGTGTTCCAAGTTACACACAGGCTGGAAGGGTATTTCTGTAACAGTGTCAGTTGTTAGTGATGCACGTGATTGTGTTAAATGACTGCAGAAGCATTGTCTTTTTGATACACAAAACCTTGTGGGCAGGGAGACATGAGGCCTGGCATTGGTTTTGTTCCTGTGAGTGTTAAGTGAAATGTGGTATAATATTTGTCTGAATTATCATAGCTTGCCTCTAAATGGTCACAGTGGCATTTTTTTAACAGTGATAAGTACAGGCACATGGACCAAAAGCTGTAAACCTCTGCATATTTATTATGTGAGTCCTGCTGGCAGACTAAACGCTGGCTCATCCTTAACTAAGATGGGAGTATGCATAGTAGATATCTGTGTCTTGCAAATAAAAGAGGCAGGAGCTGAGATAATGTAATAAAACTGCTCTCAATATTTTGACCAGCCATGAGGATACTCAAACTTAGTGAATGCTGCACAGAGACCTAGTGGGAAATGTGTGCCAGTGACCCAAAGACCCCAAATCCATTGCTGAGCAGAAGTGACTTAGTAACTGTTCTGAGGTTACTTGTTTGTGGTACTGGTGCTTAGTTGGTCAAAATAATTAAGACATGAGAGTAATTGGGTTGATAATCTTGTTATGACTTAATGTGAGTTCATAAACTTGAAGCTGTCATACCAACTTTAATACCGAGCTACAAACTGTTGTCAGAGGATTGATATGTACATTGTGAGGAAGTTCATTACTTTTGTTCTCAAGTTGGGTGTGTAACACTGGAGTTGTGTTCGAACAGTTTTTACATCATAACATTTAAGATGATCATCATCTCCCATCTTGGATAGTCTGGAGGATCTGTAAGGGCTTGAGGTCTATTTTGTCAACTAATAAAGTGAAAGTTTTTGCTAGTGCTGTGGTATACTTGGTGATGAAAAGCCTCTCTTAAACATTATTTTCAAACATGATGTGATGACTTGTCAATTTGAACACAGCTGCTGCTTATAGCTCCTAGAAACAACCAGAAGTTTGTAGAAAGAACAAATACCTAGGGCAGAGAGTGTTTTGTTTGCAGATCCTGTTAGAAGCTGCTGGTATAGTTGCCTGTGATTTTGAATGTAGAGGATTGGGTTGACAGACCTCTTGTAACTCCTGAATGTTCTCTAGGTAAAGGGCAAAATAACTCCACACTCTCAAGGTACAAGATCCACTGCTGTGAGATTTCAGCTCCTGGCGTAGAAGTATGATTTTAAATCACAGTGTGTGACTGTGTAAAGAGGTGTTTTCTTTACATTGCATAGGATGCCCAGCCATATGCCTCTGGCCAGCATCAAGCAAAATTATGTAGGGGGCTGCTGATAGGAAATTATGGTGGTAGGTAACTGCTACCAAGTCCGTTTAGACATATCTGTGTGTCCCATCAGTCTGTAATTCTACCAGAGTTTCTCTAGAATGTCTGTCCAAGAGAGTGAAGTACTGTGCATCTCCTTTCTTCCAAAAGCAGAACCTTTATATGATATTGCCAGCTTCATGTTTCCAGAGGCTTCCTGGCATGTTCTACAGTTTCAAAGTTTATCTTCTAGAATGATTGTGCAGATCAGTGCCAGGATGAACTTTTAATTTCTTATTTAGCAACTTTCTTGATGTGCTTGTCCTGAATTCTCATCATTTTGTACATTAGTTACCTGAGTTACTTGTTTGCTTACAGTGGCTCTCAGACCACTGTTAGCTCTTGCTTTATTGGGAATTCTAATGGGTTGCTTTTAAAAGGGCACTTAAACATTAGTACCTGTGGAGACCCTGATGAATTGAACAAGCTGTCAGTGTCTTCATGCTGTTAGTTGCTCAGAGAGCAACAGGGACAGGGCTGCAGCTGGAAGAGACCCAGCTGCCAGTGAATCTCAGACCTCCACTTCTGATACCTTTTGTTACCTGAACTGTCAGTCCCTGCAAAGTTGTTCTTCAGTGATTGATTAAAACTACCCACATTCTGGGTGGCTTTCTGTACTTCAGGTGAGCAAAATGAAATGTGACTCTTGCTATGCTTATGTTACAGTCTCAGGTGTATTTGAAACGTAGGAATTTTTGAACATTGCAATCTGGGTAGGAGGTGTGATTCTTTACTAGCCTGCTTTCTTTTTTAGGAGGAAGGGAAAGGTAAAACAGGTGAGTGTCCTGTCATATCAGAATACTCTGTAGTGCTCCAGAGGTGAAGCATGGCAGACTGGAACTTTACAGCTCTTGTAAAATGCTTGTGACCCCTTTCTGTCCTCTGTCACATTTGCTTAAGACTGTATTGACTCCAGAACAAGCCCTCGAGTATTTTAGAACTTGTAAAACCTAAGTTCTTTCTCACTAGAAATTTTTTGTGGAATATATTCTCTCTTTAAATACAGCTAACCCCATGTTTTAAGTCTAGTCAAGGCTACCAGACTGCCTGCATTTCCATTCCATCAAGCAGTTGTAATCAACTTGGAGAAGTCTAGCAAGAAAGAAATATTTACATGTTGTTTGCTTTAGCCAATGGCCATGTGAATAGAAACTCTGTTCAGTACTCTTGGTCTTAGATTGCTGACATAGCTGAAAATAGGCAACATGTTATTTTGTGTGTGGCATGAAGTGAACTCTTATTTAAAAAAAGCCCTTACAAAAGCTAGTGTGGGGAGGTTTTTCTGCCTTTGTTACAGAAAGGAATTTTTAGATAATTTCTAAGGCTGAGAAGACAGAACAATTGATGTAATAGCAATCTGAAGGAAGAAAGGAAATAATGAATTGGAAGTGAAGTGGCAAAGAAGAGTGGCTGAAATAGAGGTGACTTGCAGTGGGCGTTGGCAGATCTGCACCCCTCTCCCACTTTAATACTCTGGATTATCTGAGCTAGTTTGTTGCCTCTTCCAGCATGTCTTAATGATGTTGAAGGCTTGGAAATTGGAACTTTTTAAACATTGAGGTCAGTAAAGCAGATATTCAGATTTCTTAATTTCCTGAAGTTTGTTAGGAAAAACCTTAGCTTTTCAATCTTATTAATGAGAGAATTTAAAGACCACTTTAACACTATTGCATATTCTGGGTTCAGAGTCAAATTTAGTATGATTTGATTAGCCAAATCTAAGATAGAGTGTATTGCTGTTTGCAAGGCACCTTCTAACTTTCTGCAGGCATCAGTAGAATTTGTTGTCTGAAGCATTCCTGATTGGATAAATTTGAGCTGGATGGATTACACAGGATATCGAGTTTATCACTGGAGAGAAGAGAAATACTTCACTAGGCAACAATAGCGTAGCGGTCGGAGGGAGTGATGCTAACAGTGTTGCTTGGAGAAATGGCCAGAGCAATTTTGCCACAAGGTAAAGTTTATAAAGGAATTTGTTCAGATGCAGTCCAGCATCAGTAAGGTGGATTTGTGTGGGCACATGCTGTGGCATTCAGGTCAAGATTACTGGTAGCTCTTAGTTTTCAGTGGAACTTCTGAAAGAGTTCAAGTTGCTACATCTTGGCACAACACTTAAATATAGTAATACTGCTTCATCTCTTGCCATGGCACTTCTTCTGAAGTAGTAGTAAAGGCTATAGATGAGTGTTTCTACCATGTAACTAAAAAAAAAAGTAGGAAAGTTTTAAAGCTGTGAAGCCTATAGTTTTTTTCCCCTTTTAGAGGAAAAAGACTGCATGGTTTGACTTGTTTCCTTTTGATAATACATACTGTCCGAGTTTCTTCTACTAGGTTAAGGTGTCTTGTCATAAGCCACCTGAAGATGTTTTTACATAGTATTAAAAATCACCCTGTTAAAAGCAGAAGGAAGCCTGACTTTTATATAAAATACATTAAGTTTTATACTCCATTTCCTAGTACTGATAATAAGGTAAACCCTAATTTTTCTGTCTCTAAAAATATCCAAGTGGTGCATTGCTCTGTTCAATGTGATAATTTACAGACCATAACTATTATTCAAGAGCCACTTTGCAGTGAGTTTCATAGTGGCTCTTACCTATTCAAGTCCTTAAAGCAGTGGTGCACAGAAGTCAATATTGGTGGGTGACTAATTTCCCAATAGTTAAGGCTTTCTAATACTTACTTATAACTAACTTCAAAATAACCTACACTCACGGCATGTGGCTATTTCTTTTAGAGGGGACAGGGTGACTGAGGACTGCAAATACTACTATTCAAGACAGAATATGGGGATGCTCTTCAGTATTTGTTTACTGCACATGGAAGTGTATTTCAGGAAAACTGTTGTTTGCAATCCTCTGTGGTATCTTTGTACAAGAAAAATAAATCTTTTAAAAATGCAATATTCAGAGTGAAATTCAAGCACAGTCTGTACCTATTTTCCAATGAAGTATCTTCCGTTCATTTTTTACAAAAAAATTGTAAATCCCAGCTGTCATTCCTACCACAAGCTTCTAACATTCCTTAAAACACACAACACCAAAACTGTCTTTCCAGGACTTCTTACCAATCTCACAGAAGCATCTGGTACATGAAGGACCTCCAAAATGACCTACAAAAGTACTTCTACCAGAGCTTATTAACTGAGAATTTTTATCTGGCTTTTTCTTTAGGACCTGCAGGTGGATAGGGGAGGAGAGAACTTGATCCACATGTGGATAAGGACTAATTAGAATTTTACAACAGTTTGAATCATGTCTTCGTAAGACTAAGATCAGTAGGTCTGCCTGTTGTAAGTCTTTGTATCCGGGGCTTAGGTTAGACTAAACATTGCTTAGAGACAGTTCAGCTACTCCTGCCCAAAGTGCCTTTACACTGTGAAAGCTTTTTTCCTGATGGTTCCACTGTCAGTAATGTCTTACTTGGATGACTCCTTCTCCCCCACATTTTGTTTTATAGAAAACAGGCTAACAACTTCCAGGGGAAGATTAGAAAGGGTTGTTTTGTTGTGATTTGTTTTTTAATTCCTTAATTGGATGTGTTTTTCAAATGCCCAAGTTGAAAACTAAGGTTAATTAGGAAGCTTCTGCTACATTAAGAACTGAAATAGAAGGACTTGGGTCATAGAAATGAGTGCCTCTGGTGTTTCTAGCTGTGGAACTGCTGCTGCCTGTATATTTTGGCTATGGATTTTTGTAAAGCAGATACACAGGTAATAATATTGGCAAGCAGCTAAGCCCAGTTATAAAATCAGACCCAAAGGATGCTTTCAGTAACACCTTAGAAATTATTGCAATGACTTCAGAGCACTTGGACAAAAACTGTTTTTCAGTACCGATACTTCTCTTCCTTTCTGTGTCCGTGATACACATTTTTAACTGCTGTGACTGTCAGAAGATGATCTGCTTGTTCTGTGTAAGCAAATGTATCATTCAGAACTGGTGGGTAGTTTCAAGATGCAGTTGCTTGGCCTGTCCCAGATGAAATAGACGAAGAACAGGATAACATGGTCAAGAGGGGTGTTTGTGTGCAACAACAGTTCATGGTGTTTGGATGGATAAGTCTGGATTTCTCATGCAAGTTTTAGTAACATACTTCTCTCAAACAATGGATTTAGGGCAGACTTGCAGACTTTGACTTGCTTTATAAAAGTGGCAGGGGTGGGAAGGGCACATGCCAAACTAATTGATTAAGAAATTAATATCTAATAAAACCATATGATTAGAAATTATACCTAATACTTCTTTCATTCCTCTTAAAAATCAAGAAAATTGAATTGTCCTCTGTAGTAATTTGAAATTATTAGCTTGTGCCTTCTAAGCTTACAGATTCCATGTAATACAGTCTAGTGCAAGGTCTTGAACTGCTCTTCACAGGAGTTGTTTAATACATAGTCTAAAAACCCCAGCCTTCATTTAAACCCAAAGCTGATGATGCTTGCCAAGCAAGTGGATAGTCTCATGGGGCAGGAGGAGCTTTTTGAGAAGAGTCGACTCCCAAAGCTCCTAACAGTACATTCACGTGAATTGTATAACGTAGTATTTATCAGAATTCCCATTTCGCAGTGCCTGCTAGCCTCCAAAAATTGCAAAGCTTGTAGAAGCTTGCAGCTATACTGAAGTTTGTTTGTAAAGTATACTGTGGCCTTCTGTCTCTTCCTGATGGATGTGTTTGGCTGACCTTGTACTGATGCAGTTTGTCAAGAAAATGAGCAGCACAAATGCTTGTACCTAGCCTGGTGGTGTCGCTCCGTTTGTAAGTGTGTTGGTTAACCTTGAGAGTGACAAACAGGAGGAAGACAAAGTCAGCAGCTTGCCTGGACTCAGTTTACCCCTTTGTAAAATTAGAAAAGAATGTGAAGGAAGAGATGAGAGAATTTCTGTTTAAGTGGAGAAAACCTAAAACCAAGCCCTGACTACTTTTGTTTGACAGTTAGTTTGAACTTTAGGATTAAACCAAATTCCCCATGTAAATAATAATAATAAAAAGCTACCAGGAATTGCTGGGGGGCTACAGGTGTATGAAATACAGATCAGGATGTTGGAACTTGTAGATGCAGTTAGCAGGCTTGATCAAGGGTCAGCATTCCAAAGACTGAATGTTGGACTGGTAATGCATTTCTGAACACTTAGTATTATTCATTGCTATTTTGTAGATGTTCATCAGTGTTGTTTTGGAACAGTGCTGCTGTTCAGTGGTTACTCTGATCTACTGGATTTTACCTAATGGTAGAGCTGCTCTTCTGATCTCTTCAGGCTGCTGAAATTGAAACAGCAATTTCAGAGTGCAGGTGCTATAAGCCAGTTGCCTTCATTGATGCAGAATTCAACAGTGGAGAAAATTAAACATTTTTCCCAAGCCCCCTATTGCATATGGAAATCTCAGGTGGTAGTAAATGTCTCAAAGCATAGTCTCTGCTCTTAACATAGTGGTAGATAAACCAGTCAACTTCAAAACCAGTTTGGTGATCCTTTTTTTAGCACAGTCCTGATGGGAGGAGATGGGAAAGTTTATGGTAGAAATAAATCTTTTTTGTGCTAAGCATATTGAAAATTTCATATAGCAGCTAGAACATGCCAAGTTTTTTATTGGAAGTGTCACATCTGACTTAGAGTGAGGACTACAGGGAGCAAAGATACAAATTTGACTGTTACTGCTATTCCCTTCTTTCTGTTTGAAAGGTGTTAATGGAACTCAAAGTAATGCAGAAGACCTGCAAAGAGCTGTCAAGCTTTTATATAGGCAATTCCTCAACTTAGCTACTCATTAGAATTTTTTAATCAATGGTGATAGCATGACTTAAGTTCTTCTTTCCCCCTGCCTCTAATACTCTCAAACTCCTAACAGCATGTTGGAAGAACCCATGGCTAAGGGACTGGAAAAAGTATCTGTATTTTCAGCACATCCTCCATGCCCATTGTCAAGAGCAGGCTCCCAAGTTGGCCAGTCTCTTCCAGGCTGTGGAGAAGGACCAGTTTAGAATTTCCAGTTGCACAGCAGGATGCTTATTGTATGTTGTGTAATGTCTTATATCAGCCTAATACTGTTTATCTGCTGCAGATCTACTGTCCATTTTAAAAGAGTCAGGGAAGGGTTGCTGCCAGAAGTTGTGGGAGTGCAGAGTCAGGACAAAAAGCACTGGTATTTGTACAGCCAAGAAACAAGATTGCTCAGGAGCTGCTGGAGTATCTTGCAGCTGGCTCAGAGTCAGTGAAATACAAGTTTGTCCCACCTATCCAGTGAGACTTTTAGAGCTGTAGGCCTGCCCTCTGTGTAATTATGATTTTCAAAAAGGTGCTCCTGAAGGAAACTCTTAAAGACTGGGAAATCTGTCTTTACACACATTCAGCGTCAGGTGGACTTCATTCTCCTGATGTGGCACTGCAGACCTCTCCTTTCAGGGATGAGTGTGTTCCCTTTACTTCATTGTGCGGGATCGGCACAGCTCTAACACCTAACAGTGAAAGCTGTAAGAGAGGGTTTTGCTCCCTGCACAAGCTACCACTACAAGTGTTTCTGCTTGGCTGGCTCCCAGAATAGGCTGTCACCAGCTCTGTGTCTGTGCTGGAAACAGTGTGGGACTGGGGGGAAAGGAAGCAAGTGAAATAAAAGTGACCTGTTGCAGAGCTGTAGCCTCGAGTCTCTCTTTCTGGGTTAGCAAAGAGACAGGTACAGATCTGTGGTACAAATACTTCCAAACTGCTTGGTGATATTGAATGGAGGTGCATACTGAAAATTTAAGTAAGGCATTTGATCATATTTCAGCCTCCTTGCCCCCAGCTATCGTGACTTTCTGTGCAAAAAATAAAAGTGAGTTTGGTGACTCAATGTGTGTGCATCTGAAGGACAGCTTTTTTTCTTTTTTTTTTTAATAAAGCTGGTTCAATTTTTAGTTTTAACTTTAAGGAAGAGGGTTTTTTAGGAAGAAACCTTTATTCTTATGGCCCAGGAAGGGAAAAAAGGAGGAGGTGCAGTTATAATTCTTCAGGTAGTCTTTGTGCAGCTTGGTCATTTCAGCTTTCCCCGTAAGAATTCATGTCGTAGCCCTGTATCAGACAGTTTTTCTGGTATCTTCTAAGTAGTTTATCTTTGAGGGAAATGAGGAAGTCTGAAATTTAGCCATTGTCTTTGTCTTTGTGGTATTTCCAAATTCTGGAATTTAATGTCTGGACTTCATCTTACGCAAAGATAGAGGAGTAAAAAATAGCTCTATCATGGTCAATCTTCAATTCTTGTTCCCTTGCAGCTCTAAGAGAATATCTCACACATATCTTGACAGAAGTAGTCTGGGTGATACATGGTGTTCTTTTGCATGTCTGTCCATGGGGGTTTGCTAATTAGCATTTCAGTATACTCACTGCAGTAATGAAATGGCAAGATGTGCCAAGCCTTAGTTTGAAATTCCAGTGCTCTAATGTCAAATCCTGTCTTACTAGCTCTGATTAGTGTTTAATAAGTGTCTAACTTTGCTCTTTTTTAGGATCTCTGAAAGGGTGCTAGAAAGAGTTCTGGAAGCATAACAAGGAACATGGCAACTCAAGGTACATAATGCATTACAGTTTCTGTTACTAGAATTTAGAAGACTCCTTATCCCTCTCTTCTTAACTTTTCAAAGTCACTTAGATTGAATAACATCTGCTCTATTACAGTTATTAACATTTGACATTGGAAATCAAACCTTTAGACACGTTTGTTGTGAGGTCAGGACAGCCACAACAGCAATAATTGTTCTGCCTGTTCCTCAGGTTTACATGTCTGCATTGGTTCAACATAAAGCTTCAGTTTAAAGTTGCTGCTCACTTGCAGTGCTGGGTTGAGGAAGTTGTTTATAACAGCTCATTTTAATTTAAAATCTCTGTCCTCTCGTAGGATAAATAACATGCTGGAGTAATTGAACTAAACTTAATTGTTCACCAATGATTTTTTACAGCTGACTTGATGGAGCTGGATATGGCAATGGAACCAGACAGAAAAGCAGCAGTCAGTCATTGGCAGCAGCAGTCATACCTGGACTCTGGTATCCATTCTGGTGCCACAACAACTGCACCCTCCTTGAGTGGCAAGGGAAATCCTGAAGAAGAAGATGTGGACACAACGCAAGTGCTGTACGAGTGGGAGCAGGGATTCTCTCAGTCCTTCACCCAGGAGCAAGTTGCAGGTAAGGCCTTTTCCGTTACACCGGTTTGCTTGGACGTGCAATTTAACAATACACATACCTAACTACTCAATTACTGCCAATCTGGATGACAGCTTTTTATTCCCAGCTTGAGGTGATTATGACTTGCCTTGTTTTCAGATATTGATGGCCAGTATGCAATGACTAGAGCTCAAAGGGTGCGTGCAGCTATGTTCCCTGAAACCCTGGATGAAGGAATGCAAATCCCATCCACACAGTTTGATGCAGCTCATCCAACCAATGTGCAACGCCTGGCTGAGCCATCCCAGATGTTAAAACATGCTGTTGTTAATTTGATAAACTACCAAGATGACGCCGAACTTGCAACTCGTGCAATCCCAGAACTGACCAAACTGTTGAATGATGAGGACCAGGTAAATATTTTCTTTGCCTGGGTAAAACTTGCTTTTGGGGCACCTTCAATGACCTTAAAACTAAAAGCTTTATTCAAACACTTGTGTTAGGTGGTGGTGAACAAGGCTGCAGTTATGGTTCATCAGCTGTCCAAAAAGGAAGCGTCTCGCCATGCCATTATGAGATCTCCTCAGATGGTGTCTGCCATCGTACGTACCATGCAAAACACAAATGACGTGGAGACAGCCCGGTGTACTGCAGGGACACTACACAACCTCTCACATCACCGTGAGGGCTTGTTGGCAATCTTCAAATCAGGAGGCATCCCTGCCTTGGTTAAAATGCTGGGGTATGTGCATGGCTGAAGCGGTACTTGTGTTTTGCAGTTGGGTCTACTAGGAGCAGGTACTCATAGGGATTTTCTCCTCTTTAGGTCCCCAGTGGACTCTGTGCTGTTCTATGCCATTACAACTCTTCACAATCTCCTGTTACATCAGGAAGGAGCCAAGATGGCTGTCCGTCTTGCTGGTGGGCTGCAGAAAATGGTGGCCTTGCTCAACAAGACAAACGTCAAATTCTTGGCCATCACAACAGACTGCCTTCAGATTTTAGCATATGGCAATCAAGAAAGTAAGGTAGGTGCCTCTGGTGCTGAAAATGAGCAAGCTTGTGATGAATGGCCTGACAGTTCTTGTGTACTGACCTCCTGATTCTGAATCCTCAGCCACTGGCTTTTGCCAGTCAGTCCTGACCTTGCAAGAGGGGAGGGATACAGGAATTCTCTTGCAGAAATGCTGCTGTGCTTATAGTGAGACTGTAAAACTTACAGTCCACATAAGCAGATGGCAGTGTCTTTTTAGGGAACTGTAACCATGAGGGGTGTAAGCCAGCAACGTTTTCTACCTGCTGACATGTGTAGGAAGTGACAGACAAATATTATTTTTGCTATCTTTCAGCTGATTATTCTGGCAAGTGGCGGGCCCCAGGCTTTAGTAAACATAATGAGGACCTATACTTATGAGAAACTATTGTGGACCACAAGTAGGGTGCTGAAGGTGTTGTCAGTCTGCTCCAGCAACAAACCTGCTATTGTTGAAGCTGGTAAGTACACTGTACTCATGCTAACTTAAAAATCTACATAGTGCTTTGGGATCAGTTCATTCCACTAAGAACAGGAACTGCCAGCATCAAAAAATGAACTTGGGTTGGTCCTTAAGTCCATGACCAGGTTTGGAGGCCTTTAGTATACAGAAGTATAAAAGGGTGGCTGTTTCTAGTAACTCCACTGTATTGTTAACTGGGTGGTGTTAGTGGCTGAGTGTTGTCAGGATGCATCCCTGAGAATATGCACACATTTAAAAGGCCCAGTGTCACACAGGGAATTTCAGGGGATTATTATTTTCCTATGTGAAGAAGGGCTATGGCCTAGCCATATTGTAATATTAATGACAAGAAGGATCCAGAAGATGTGAGATTTTTTGGCACTCAGATGTCAAGGAAGAGAAGGACCTGACTGCTCACGAGGTGAGCATCAGAATACGGTGTCAAATCTGAGTAACGGTGTCAAATCTGTACCATTTCCAGGTGGGATGCAAGCTTTGGGGCTCCACCTCACAGATCCAAGCCAGCGTCTTGTCCAGAACTGTCTCTGGACTCTGAGAAATCTGTCAGATGCCGCAACAAAGCAGGTAAAAGGGCTTGTCTGAGGGATCAAGAGCAAAAGTCAATGTAGCGGAAAAGAAGACTTAACTTTTTCTTCCCTCTTTTTCTGCAGGAGGGCATGGAAGGCCTTCTAGGAACTCTAGTTCAGCTTTTAGGATCAGATGATATTAATGTTGTGACTTGTGCTGCTGGCATCCTTTCTAACCTTACCTGCAACAACTACAAGAACAAGATGATGGTGTGCCAGGTTGGTGGCATCGAGGCTCTCGTGCGCACAGTTCTCCGGGCTGGAGACAGGGAAGACATCACGGAACCTGCGATCTGTGCGCTCCGTCACCTCACCAGCAGACACCAAGAAGCAGAGATGGCTCAAAATGCAGTTCGTCTCCATTACGGACTCCCAGTGGTGGTAAAGCTGTTGCACCCACCTTCACACTGGCCTTTGATCAAGGTAAATAATGATTAAAAGCCACCAGAGCCGAAACTGAAAACTGGTGCTTTTTAAAATGTAATTTTAAAAGTGAAAAATTCTTGGTTTCCAAGGTGTTTGGGATGCAATCTGTCTGATGGAGAAGTTGCTTCAGTTGAGCAACTTAGTGTTTTTTCTTAGAGATTTAAACATTTGAGATGAACGGATTAAAAAAAGAAGTCACTAACAGCAAGCACACCCCTCCTGCTCTTTTGTTCCCCTGCCCCGTTCCTTACTTGCAGGCTACTGTTGGCTTGATCCGCAACCTGGCCCTGTGTCCTGCAAACCACGCCCCGCTGCGTGAACAAGGTGCTATTCCAAGGCTAGTGCAGTTGCTGGTTAGAGCACACCAGGATACCCAGCGACGCACTTCCATGGGCGGGACACAACAGCAGTTCGTGGTGAGTACCCTCCCCTGACATTGCATCTCTCAAAGTTCTCTCCAACTCCTTGCTCATCAGTGCACCTTAGCCCTGTAGTGCTTGGGCTAAAGTACTGTTGTCTTATTTGCTCTAGTTCACATTATTCACTGTGTGCTGATAGCTCTGTCTTGGCAGACCTGAGATTTTTCTTAAATTACAATGCCAAAACCTTGGTTTTTATTTTAATAACCTCTTAGACATTTAATTCTGAATGTTAGAGCTCACATAAATTCTGGTACTGCCTACTCTGGTAAGGCAAGTAATTGTCTACCAAAAAACCAGAAGGCCCTCCTCAGAAGAATGGGTTTAAGAATGCCATCACAGCTTATTGCAGATTTGCAAGGGTGGTTAGAACTGTAAAAGCACTGAGAAGTTGTGCAGGCTCCATACTTGCTACTTCTTTGGGTTCCAGGTCAGTGTGACAAGATCAGTCTCAATTTGATTATTTTTATCCTGTTAAACACATTAATGAAGGGGGGCGGGGGGAGGTTTGCTTAGCACGGCAAATGGAAGCAGCATCTACTAGTACAGGAGTGTAGGCAATTTGTGCAGAGGCAGGAAGGGAGGAAGGGACCTCTTTGCTACTGGTAACTGCTGTATCCAGCCTAGTAACTGCCAGGTTAACCCAGATTGTAAAAAAGATGGTGTTGTCAGAGGGGAAGTTCATAATAAAAGTCACTGAGGCGTTCCATTGGGATGCTTCATGTACTGAATTTGGATGGAGAAACTGGGTTGACTCATAGCAGTGATGTTAAGTTTGAAGGCCAGCATTTAGGAGAAGGGGGTAAGTGCAAGGGATAAGTTTGGTTGATTAGTTGAAACTGCTGATTGGCTTTTTGACAGTCACTTAAAGAGAGCATACAATATCTCAAATTCAAAAATGTCTTTTCTCTCCCTAATTAGGAGGGTGTGCGTATGGAAGAAATTGTCGAGGGCTGCACTGGAGCCCTGCACATTCTTGCACGTGATGTTCACAATCGAATCGTAATCAGGGGTCTAAATACCATTCCACTATTTGTGCAGGTAAGTAAGTGTTCAAGACAGCACTGTAGTACATCTTTGGAAAAGAAGTAAAATAGCTCTTGCACTTCCTGGGTAGAACTGCTAAGTCAGAGTCTGCTGAAGAGCTCATTTCAGGTGGAACAGCTAAAGAACCCTCTTGTTTTGGTTGCAGTTGTTGTACTCTCCCATCGAGAATATCCAGAGAGTAGCTGCTGGTGTACTTTGTGAACTGGCTCAAGACAAGGAGGCAGCTGAAGCAATCGAAGCTGAAGGTGCAACTGCTCCTTTAACAGAACTGCTTCATTCTAGGAATGAGGGTGTTGGTAAGTGAACTTAAAGCTGGTTTCATACTTGTGTTAGAAGAGTTGATAGAAGTCTTGACCTCTACTAAAATCACTTTTTCTTTTGGCAGCAACCTACGCAGCTGCAGTGCTGTTCAGAATGTCTGAGGACAAACCACAGGACTATAAGAAGCGACTTTCAGTTGAGTTGACAAGCTCCCTGTTCCGGACCGAGCCAATGGCTTGGAACGAGGTGAGCTCTCTGATCTGTGTTAACAGTTCCCTGGGGAGAGCTCACTTCCAAGTTCTCCCTCCTTCTACCAGTGAAGTGTAGATGCCATCAGTGATACAGGCCCAGCTTTACACAGCTGTGTGGTGGCTGTACTTTCTTTACTCTCTGTGTTCAGGTGCAGTGAACCTCTAGTAAGCAGCCTTCAAGCTGCTTTTTCCCTGGCAGACAGGAAGAGTCTGTTCTCTGCTGCTGCTGCTGAAGTGTGTAATGCTCATTATGCTTGCTAGTGTGCAAAGCTGTATACAAGAACTTTGTACTTTGGTGTTGCTTGTTAAAACTTAATGAACTGTAGATGCAAAAATAGAAATGTGAGTGATATGAGGGAAGCATAAATATAAAACATATCCTGTGAGGCTTCCATCAAGCCAACAACGCAGGATTAGTAATCTTGGCCTGAGAATGCAACTTGTCCTGAGGACTGAGATTTCAGACTTGAATATGTTTGCAGGTTCATTATCGCACGTGGCTTTTTTTCATTTTTAATGGACTACACAGTAAATTGAGACTGAAGTCAGTATGTGTGCATGGGATACAGGGAATGCTTCACTCATTCTTTGTCTTCCCATAAATTCTTAAGATTCAGGAGCTTAGCTTGTCTTGTATGGATCTACCACATAAAGGGCAGTAGTCTTTAATTTGTACTATTTCAGTGCTTACTTTTCTGTTTTCCTAAAATCTGTATCTACCACAAGAATGCACGGGGGGGAAAGCTAAAATGGAATATCTCTTTGAGATTGGAGTTAGGCAATTGCTCTGCAGGCAGGCAATTACTTCTGTAATTGGAAAAAATGGGAGAGGTGCCTTCAGAACACTTAAAAGCTCTGTTGCTGGTTTGGGAATATCTGACTTGCAGGACCTGGACAGGTGTACCTGAGAAGTGTTCCTAGACCTACCTCATCTTCTTCACTCCCAGACAGAACCCTCCTTCCAGTGATCTGTGGATTCCTGAATCTGGCTGTTACATGCTGGATGCAGATACTTTGCTAAAAAGGCATTTCATGTTGACAGCAGTGCTGCAGTGCTCACTGCAGAGGAGTTGTTCAGAGGGATTTGGGGAAAGCTTTGCAACTTTTTGAACTCAGAAGTACCGGTGCTGGCTGAAAGACCTGATACTAAAACTGTTCTGTAATTCTTCAGACAGCGGATCTCGGACTGGATATCGGTGCCCAGGGAGAGCCTCTTGGATACCGCCCAGACGGTACGTGTCTTCCGTTCCCCTTGACTGAACTTTCAATTGGATGAAGTCAAGTCATAGATTTTAAAGGAGAACTGCAAATGAGTGAAGAGTGAATTTACTCTTCAGCAAGGTATTGCAAACTGACAGGCGGATGGGGAGCTGCCAGTTCAAATAACCACTTTCTGCAACACCACTGGCAGCGCTGAAATGGGCGCCGTATGAACATGCAAAACCAGTGTCTCTTGCCTGAGTCCTGTGGGAACACCTCCTGCTGAGCTGTTGTTTCCAGAAATCTTTTCCATTCCTTACAAATGGACTTGACAATTCCAATAGTGCAGTTTTTCTTTAAAACAACAAAGCTGGTATTGAATGCGTTAGTGTGTGTCTATAGATTTGAACGCAAGCCTATCCCTAAGGATTCTGAGCTATTTTTGACTAGTCTTTCAGAAGCAAGTCCACAGTCTTGGAGCCTGGTTTTGCTGCAGTATTGTTGAGTTTTAGTACTGTTGATTGTGCAGACTAATGGCTTGGCTGGAATCTGCTCGTGCTTCTGACTGCAGTGTGCTTTGTCTGCAGAATCCTACTGGAAGGCTTTTCCGAACAATGGAATAGCCGTTAAGGGCAGGCACCAGATTGTGTTGAACTTGGCTGAACTAGAAAACAATTAGATGGCTACACGATCTCCTCACACACTGATACTTGCAGCTTCTGATGCATCTAACATCTGTTAACATTATGCCTTTTTTCCCTCTGCCACCTTTAACTTTCTTAGATCCTAGCTACCGTTCTTTCCACTCTGGCGGATACGGTCAGGATGCCTTGGGTATGGACCCTATGATGGAACATGAAATGGGTGGCCACCACCCTGGTGCTGACTACCCAGTTGATGGTCTGCCAGATCTTGGCCATGCCCAGGACCTTATGGATGGGCTGCCTCCAGGTGACAGTAATCAGTTGGCCTGGTTCGATACTGACCTGTAAATCATCCTTTAGGTAAGAAGCTCCAACCTTGAATTTAAAAACAAAACAAAAAAAAGAAAAAACAGCTGACTGGACTGAGGACTTGGTTGGCAGGGAGGGATTGGCTCAATTGGGTCCCAGTGTGCCAGAATAATGAATAAATGCTCTGGAAACACACAGTGAGCACACTCCAAACTGACTTCTGCCGTGAAGTGTGGAAGTAATTAACTGTAATGTCTTGTGCACCAGCTTCATGCAGTCTTTGTGTTACAACAGCCCTTTACAACTCAGGAGCCCTGACACCTGTGTTTTTTCTCTTTGCAGCTGTATCATCTGAGTGAACTTGCATTGATTGGCCTGTAGAGTTGCTGAGAGGGCTCGAGGGGTGGGCTAGTATCTCAGAAAGTGCCTGACACACTAACCAAGCTGAGTTTCCTATGGGAACAATTGAAGTAAACTTTTTGTTCTGGTCCTTTTTGGTCGAGGAGTAATAATACAAATGGATTTTGGGAGTGATTCAAGAAACGAAGAATGCACAAGAATGAACTGCAAGATGGAATTTATCAAACCCTAGCCTTGCTTGTTAAAAATTTATTATTTTTTTTAAATCTCTGTAATGGTACTGACCTTGCTTGCTTTGGAAGTAGCCTTTCTTTTTGCAGTAATTGTTGTTAGTTTTTTTTAAAGTCTCTCGTAGTATTAAGTTATAGTGAATATGCTACAGCAGTTTCTAATTTTTAAGGATTGAGTAAAGGTGTAGAACACTAATTCATAATCGCTCTAACTGTATTCTGAATAAAGTGTAACATTGTGTAGCCTTTTTGTATAAAAAACTAGACAAATAGAAATGGTCCAATTAGTTTCCTTTTTAATATGCTTAAAATAAGCAGGTGGATCTATTTCATGTTTTTGATCAAAAACTTTATCTGGGATATGTCTGGGTAGGGGCCAGTAAGAACTGTTTATTTGGAACCTTGTATTGGACAGTTTACCAGTTGCCTTTTATCCCAAAGTTATTGTAGCCTGCTGTGATACAGATGCTTCATGAGAAAAATGCAGTTATAAAATGGTTCAAAATTAAAGTAAACTTTTAATTCATTCTGTGTCAAATTATTTCAGATCACAAAGTATATTTGTGCGTTAAGAAATAGTCCTGGACTTGCACAATTACTTTAGTGGAGGGAGCCAAGAATAATTTACCTCTTTGATCCCATTCTGGCACAGTTACCCTTCACAGCCTGGGGATTTCCTGCTGCAGTCCTCTGAGGCACCAGTCTGCCCCTGCTTTGCTTTGGCAGGTTCCTCAGCATGGCATGGCTCTAGCCAGATGTGAGGCAGCTCCACGTGTGCCAGGCCTGCCAGCCCCACATCTCTCTGGGCTTCACTAAGGGCAAACAGCCTCACCTCAATTCCCCTCAGAGGTGCCCCAGCACTAAGGGTCAGTGAAAGATCCCTTGCCCACGAGCTCTCAGCGGGTTCAAAGCCCTTTTCAGGTGTCCTCAGTGTTCAGCTGCTGTGCGAGACGAGACCCGTGTGTAACTGGTTTCTGTGGCGGCAGCACCTGTGTGACTGCAAGGGGACACGGCGGTTCTGAGCCTGCCGGCTCTGCCACAGCCTGCACACGTGCACCGTGCAGCTGTCACCGGCTCTGTGGGAGCAGCACTCCCAGGCACTTCCACTGCAGGCAGCAGTTTGCCAGCAGGAGATCAGAGCAGGCCCTGGCTGCAGAGGCTCCTTGCTCAAGCTGCTGAGCGCCGAAGGGAGCCACACCAGCCTGCTTCCCCTTCTGCTGCAGAGGGAAAGAGCTCACGCAAGGAATTGAGCTTTGTTCCTCTCAGCCACACTTGGCTACTCGACTACTACTGTAAAACACTACACCCAATAATAGCCAGCACTTAACTCTTCCCTGTTTCTAGTAACTCCAGCTGTGAAAGACAGCAGTATTTGGAATAATGTAAGAAAACAATTCCTGTAGAGACACACAAGGTGAAATCTGTTCACCTGGGGCCGTTTGCTTGCATCCACGTACTCTGGGTAACGGGGCTTTGAGAGCAGGCGTGTAGCAGCAGCCCTCACAGGCACCTGCACTTGGGTGCACTGACAGACACTCATCAACCACAGCACATGTGGAGAAGAATTCAACTCTTCACACACTCTGGGATCTGCAAACTCTAGAGGACCTTTTTTAGAGTACCAACTTTTACTGGGTGTTTGACAAACTGCCAGGGTCATCATCACACCTGTTCTCCAAGAACTGCAGCCAGGAGTGTTGGCAGCTGAGCACAACACTCTGCTCATGTAGCTTAAGCTGTGCAGTGCTAGGCAAAGGAGGGGCACACAAAAGGCTGCTGAGTAGAAACCTGGGTAACATCTATCAGCCTTACATGCCACACACAGAGCCTCTGTGAGGACACAGTGGTTGGTTCTGGTTGCTCGAGGTGAATGATACTGTCTGTCTTGATAAAAAGGCATTTTCTAGTGCCAGTCACAAGCATAAGGTGACCCCTTAAGTTGAACAGCCAAGGCAGTCACCTGGTCCAAAAGATAAATGAGCATTTCTAACAGCAGCCTGAAATAGTGAAACACTTCATACTGTGAAGTAACTCTACTGTTTATTTAACTTAACACTTTCAAACTATCAAATACTTGAGCTGCATCATGTAGTGCCAGCAAGGCAAAGTAGTAACCAAGAATTCATCCTTACAGGAATTTAAAGAACAAACCACCACCCCCTCCCTGCCCCTGAACCAGCTTCCCTCCCTTCCTGAGCCAGCCCAAATTCTGCATAGCTCAGATTGCTAAATGGGTTACATCTGCTCAGCTCATCTGCAGGTGTTCCTGCAGGACCGAGGTGCTGAGCAGGGTACACACCCTGCACATTTCAGAAGGCTGGTCAGAAATGGTTCACTTGGGAGTCTTGATATCTTCACGTCCCACCGTTCTCAGAATTTCAAATGCCAAGGAAGCAACTGCAATGTCAGTGTGAGAGCTAGGAATTAAAAACAGTAACACTTATTAGACATCCTCAGGAGAATAAAATGCTTTGTTCAAATTCCACATTTGCCTTTATCTATGCTGGAAAATTCCGAGTAGCCATTAACTGCACTCTACCGGCCTTTCTGTTAAGCAGCAACATGTAACCAGTGATTCCGCCTTGCAGCAAAGCTTGAGTAGAAATGAATTTCAACTCAAACCCCCCAAACTGCTGCCTCACTCAACCTCCTCTGTAAAAAAAAGCAGACAGAATTTATCATACAGCCATGACTCCTGCCACACACACTTCCAGCTTGACAGAAGGATGCACTTTCACACAGCCCTCTGCCTGCAGCACCGCTCTGCCCAGGCAGGCACTTCCACTCCAGGTGTTGCCCTCCTGCAAGGAGGAGCGACTGCCCTTCCAACCACAGCGCTGCTCTGGGGCATTTTGCTTCCTCACCTAAGGTTTTATTGTATGTATTTTGCCTTTTTTTTTTTTTTCCTTCTGGAAACATTGGGGTTTTTTCCCTAGCATTGGAACAGCAGCTCTAACACATTACTCCTAGTCCACAGAATCCAGTCTTTTTAGTTTTTTTATGGATTTCCATCCTTCATCTGTGGCTTAGAAAGGACATCAGCAGATCAATCTGCAACTTCCTTGATTGCTGCTAATAACAATATCTACAGGTACTCTGATAGAGACATTTTGGGAATACAGAGCTAACCAGAAAATCCAAATTATCAGTTCACAATACATAAACCAATGTCTTAATAAGCAGCTATTTAAATCAAAAAATTCAGTTACCTGAAACAAATTCATCTTAGCAACTGCCTTTACTGAAAAATAAATGTCCATGATCCCACATTTTAAAGCATGGATTTGATTCCAGGTGGTTAGTAAGCAAAATGGGTTGGTCATGTCATTCTTAAAACTACCTGTTCCAACTAGCTCATCACTGAGAGAGTTTGGCAATCCATGGCTGTTATACGGTGGCAGAGGAGCACTGAAAGCAGCTTTCAATCCAGCCAGTGCCCTTCTGTTGGGAAGTGACTGCTTGGCTGGAATCCCCCTTCTGACACACAGGAAGAGGGAGAGATCAGAAACCTGTCTGTAAGAAATGACCAAAGCAAAAGCACTCCTCAAGCAACTCAAACCAGTGTTAATATGTGGGTTGAAGGGCCTGGGAGTTTAGACTACCCCAAGGATGGCTTAGATCCAGGATCTCGGCTGTGGCTGCCTTTAAAACACTTCCAGTTCTGCAGGAGATACAGAGAGGCTCCTTAACCAGGTTCAAAGCACAAGTGAGGAGACCAAGTTTATCAGGTCACAAGGAATATTTTGGTAAAAATGCCACATAAGGAAGTCTGAGAAGAAGGCAGAGTATCTACACCTTTCATAAATAAATGTCCATTCAGCTAAGTCTGTTAAAGCTTCCTAACTCCAGGCCTCTGCCTGCCTGTTGCCAATTTATGCATGTCCGAGTCCTTCACAGCCCCAAGAACCAGGCTGAATCTGTCTCTGCCTCCTCTGGAAGCAAATGGATAGGGATGTGTTCCCTAAAGAAGGGGAGGAGGGGAAATGAAATCCATGACTTTTCAAGGGGCTCCCTTGTTGCTGTTACAGTGCAGAAGCTCTGCACAGCAGAGGAACCGGCTCACCTTTAATGTATCAGAACAGTCCTCAATGGCATCAGCTGGAATTTGATCTACTGAGCATCTTGTGTTAAATTAGAATGAGTGCTGTTTATTTGGGCTCTGTAGCATGTGTTTTTCTGCATAGATAAATGTACAGACTGTAACAGACTACTGAGGAAGCCAGTAAAGCAGAACTCGAAGACAATGACTGGGCTGTCTGGTGCATCTAATGCTGAAATGCTACAGAGTGAAAGTTGTTTCTAACAGAGGAAAACCCTGTCTTCTCCCACTCTCATTTTCAGTGGTGGTGCCTGTGTCTCCCCTGGGGAGAGCTGACATTTTATTTTAGTGAGATAATTTAATGTGTCATACATTAAATACCCTGTGAGTCAGCAGCTGAGTGTGCGAGAGGGATGCTGACTGCTCTCAACAGGTTTGGTTAGTCCTCGGTGTGCATCTCCTTGCACTCACCATACCCCAACATTTCCTCTCCATGTCTGCCCACACCCCTCCCTTCCTTCCAACACATGGTACTCTGCTATAATGTTGAGGAGCCAGTTTTCCCAAAAGCCTGCATTTGGGAAGACCAAGAGCACTGTAAAGATTATCTTAGTGTTCCAAAAATGGACCTCAGTACTACAATTTCTCCAAGAATTTTAGTTCAACCAGGAGTGAAATGAAGCCCACCAGCCCACAGCAGAAGCATAAAATTTGTTTTGAGAGGCAAAGAACAGCAATTCATTCATTTGTATGTCCAAGGGGGATTAGATAAGGGAAAGTCTATTGGAGATGAGCTAAGCTTTGGCCGGTTTGTTAGGACTAGCACTTCTGTTCTTGCAGAGAAGGCCATGGCATTCCCCTAAGTCTCGTGCCTCCTGCAGAAGCCACAGGTATTCTTAAACAAAAGCAGTTCTGTTCTTCAGGCAAACATTTGAAAGGAATCAGCTTGCAAGTGCATCAACCACAGCTACCTTACCACAGGACACAAATGTTGCATTGTGCATGCAGCCCACTTTGCCAAGAACCCCTGACAGAGGGACCAAGGTTTGGAATAAAATAATAAATCCACAGAATCGATACAGGCATAGAGCCTGACGGTGCAGCAGCTGGGGATCAAAGCATGCCTCAGGCTCTGACAGAGAGGACTTTGGAGGAGAGCAGTGCAGGGAGGGGGGCCAGAGACAGAAACCTGAGAAGCTCTTACTGCACAGAATTACAGAAGACAATTGCAGACAAAAGAGGAGGTGAGTGCTCTCAGCCCTGGAAATTCCTGAAAGCCTGAGGGAACTCACCTGGCAGTTTGGGCCAGGCTCTCTAGAGCCTGGATAAGAGCGTCGCCATCATTCTTCAGGCTCTCCAAGTGCTTCTTGTTTGAAGTTATCTGGAACAAAAAGAAAGAACCTTTACCAAAGGCTTAGCAGAAGATTCTTCTCTGTCATTTTTGTGGGATAAGAAAGAAACAAGTTACAGCATTGATTACAATTGTAACTGGAATGTGACATTGAAGAGACCCATAAGGAAGTCCCCTTTTACTGAATTTTAGGCAGAGACCATCTAAAATTACTTGGCTTAGTTAACAATATTCACCCACATTCTGAGTCCCTGTATGTGTGCAAATTCATGGTTCACAGTGTGCCAATCCTGATTTCATCCTTAGTATCAATGCAAATACAAGCCCCATTTAGTCAGAATCCCAGGGATATCTTGGGGACACAGTTATTTTCATTTCTCAATTCAGGGAAAAAGTAACCAAGCTTCTACCAGCCTTTGGATCAGGATGTGTGGAGTTTCTCTGAGAGAAACCAGGTTAAAATCACTGCAATGTCAGTAACTGCATATGGAATTTTTTTCTTGTCCCTCATCTGTCATTAGGAATGTTACCTGCACAGGACTGTCACCTACAGAGCAGGGCGCTGAGTGACCAAGGCTATTTGCCCTTTTGTGTCAAATGAATCCTGATTACAGATGATTTGGCTGCTGTGTGGTTTATTACACGAATCCGCAATGACGAGATTATTGTTTCTCCAGCCTTAAGTAGTACAACTACACAGCTCCACAACAGTAGTACAACTACATTCAGCCACACATTTCCTGAGGGTTAAGCAGGTGAACAGGAAGGTCATGGGGAACACGACATAAAGCCTCATGCACTGTAGCTTGAACAGACACTGAATACTTGGCAGTTTGCTGAAAAGCTCTTGTAGCTCAAAAAATTACTAAAAAACCTGGTTTGCATGTCAGTTCCTGCTTGCAAAGGTAAATAAATCTTGGCTGAAGAGAAAGGAAAAGGAGAGGACCAGACCAGCTGATTATTTTGATACTGGAGGAGTTAATGCTAGAAATTATGACTTCTAATCCCAAAATCTGGCAAGGACTTGTAAGCTTTAGCGTGCTGTGGCTGGCCCTACTTACCATTGATCAAGCATCTGGGCAACAAGCCTTCACATCTCCCTCTTAAATCACAACAGAAGCTGTATTTACAGCTGCCATCCCACCATAATTTATCAGCAGTGATTCTGCAACAACAGTGTCACTACATCTATAATCGTAACATCCGGTAGTTGAGCACTTACAGGGAACAGGGACCTGCCTGAAGTAAACCAAAACATATCCTGTGTGTTGAAAAAAACCCAGTGATACCATTACCTAAACACAAATCATTGGTAAATCCTGATTACAGACGTTAAACCTTTTTCCTCTGTTGAGGTTTATATCTGATTCTCTCAGTTTATATTTCAGAAATCCAGTCTTCTCTATTTGTTACTTGCTAGACATAGAAAATGTTTTGTAATCTGGGTTCTGAATGTGAGAACACCACCACGTATAATAAGGCAATACAGGGAGAAAAGTACTTTCACCACAAGACATTGCCTTCTGTTCCTGAAGAGTGGTCATGCTTCTAGCAGCCGTTTCCCTGCAACTCCTGCTCACCAGCCACTGCCACGTTCCTTACACTTTCCCCATTCATGCCCCTTGATCATCCTGCACACTTTAAAAACCCAAGAGGCCACAGGGAAGGAAGGTCACTAGGATTGAATCTTGCTCCATAAAACTACTATGTGAAATAAGGGTTACAGATATCTCTCATTCTACTACATCCTACCTTTTGGGTGCTGACATTTGTACAACCCTCACGGTCTCTTCAAAAAATAGCCAATGGCATCACACAGAGAACGGTCAAAATACACTCAACTATAAAATCTGGTACAAAGAAAAACGTTTAATTCCAAAATGTTCTGTTTCAAACAATAACTTAGTCCAACTGAGTCATGGGGTCTGACTACAAGCCTGCCCATGCTGCAGCATGCCTTATGCCACTATTAAGAACACATTTCTGTGCATAAAATGCATTTGAATAGAAAGGATTAAAATGGCTTTATATGCACAGAAATTATAGAAGACTGAAACAGAAACACCCACGAGATTATCTCACCACCTCCCTGCTAGACTTCACTGTGCAGAGCAGCTTTCAGCCACAAGCAATGAGCTCCCATGGTATCCATCCACAGGGGCTACTCCCTGGGGTAACAAAATGCTTCAGTAAGATCCTTTCAGCAGGAAAAGTGGTAGCATGAAGAGGGAAAGGATCAGCATGAGCTGCCTCCAGTCCATTTAAATTACGTATAACCCAGATTTAGAACACGTTTTCTTGAGAGTGCCAACTACCAGCTTCATCCAAGCCAAGGGGTGCTGGTGAAGAACCAACCTGTCCGGTTGGCAGTGCCACCTATGCCCACAGAGAACTCACCCAGACCAATCAGGGCCACACAGATTTACGTGGGTGGCTGGGGCTTCCCCACCAGCTCTTCATCACCAGTGTTCAGAAAAATCCTTCCTATCCACCACCAGGCACTCACTCCATGGGCCTGGGAGGGGACCAACTCTGTGCTATCAGGAAAACTGCAGGCTGAATACAGGGTGAGCTGCCAGCACCCAGGAGCCAGCTCAGCCACAGCTGCCAGTGGTTTTTGTCAGCACTCCCATGCTCTGATCACTGGCTCTTATTTGCTCTTTATCTCAGTCTGAGTAGATCTGATTGCTCCCTGAGCAATTTGAGGGTCTCTTGCACATGACAGATTACATCCTGCTTCACAGGAGCTCGTGAGAAATATTATCTGAATCACTGTTCACTTTCAAGATGAAATTTTACTCATGTTTAGAAACTGTGCCAGTTTCACCTTCCTTTTGTTCCATAGATTACAATAAATTATGGCAGAACATAAAACCACCATTCACCAAAATCTGAGAAATTAATGTATTTTTCACTTTGCTATTTTTTCCTTCTACCCACCATTGCTGGAGCCTTTTATCCACACCAGTTGTAGTTCTCATTCATTTGGAATTTTAACAACTAGTTTAATGATCTCTTGTAATATTGCTGTTTGTTAGGGCTGGCTGCAACACAGATACAATGACATAATCAATAGTTATTCCTTTAATTAAAAATGTAATTAAATCTCAGTTTAGTTGTACACTCACTGCAATTGAACAAGAATTTCAAAACTACTTTTCTTTATTAAGCCCACAACCATTCAGCAGCTCTCCTCTCTTCAATCCTGTTAAACAAGGGTGAGCCATAAGGAATACCATGGTTGATACGTAATGATCAGTATTTCCAAAAATTCAAGAAAACTATTCAGATGTTATGGTGCTGCTAAAGATGAGTGCAGGAAAAGTTATAATATAAACATTTCCATTGGAATATCTAACTCACTGATAAACTGATGAGTTTTGCATTCTTACTCTACGAAGGGATTTTTGAAATTCAAATTTGAAGAAAGCATAGAAACCTAAGGGGAAATTACTTCTGTTAAGGTTGGTTTCATAATGCTTTCTCTGATTAGTTTTAAGGCACATTTTGTAATTTACAATGGAGAGAAATGACCTAGGCAGTAAACTACTCTCACCATTTTTAAGAGAAAGAAATTCTTCTTTGTTGAGATTTCAAGTGAATAAACTTGATGTGTATGAAGTAAACTGGAAAATAATGCAAAAATAAGGAGCTTTTCATTTGAAACTTTTTCTTGGTTGAAGAAAGGTCTTGGGAGCATATTCAGCTTCAAGTATTATCTTCTCAAATAAAGAAGTGCTGGGGATGTTCACCATTTGCATGCTCAACAGAGGCTTTTCTACAAGGTACTATCTTGCTGTATATATATATACAAGCAAGACACCTCTAAATGTACCTCTTTCTCACAAACTGGTTCTTTCTCTTTCCCAGACACACATATTTCAACCTCATAAAGTGATGCTTCCTTATATTTTCATCAAAATTTAATATAATTAAGCTAATTACAGGCTCTCAGTTCTTGCTCAGCTTTACTGGCATGGGCTGAGAGCAGCCGTAAGGGTAAGGCAGAAGCTGCTGTGGGTTGATTTATCAGAACTACCAGATACTCACAAGTCCAACGTCAGCATCACCTGAATACTGACACATGCTGTCAATAAAGTATCACTTATCCCTTGTTGGAAGCGTTTCTGTAAATAGACCTTGTACCTTCAGCTAATGTTGCAGTAAAAACAATCACCAATACATTTTTTCTATGGACTAACTGGAACCCTATGTAGGACGTGAAATATACTAAAAGTTAAGTTTCCAGACTAAAAAAATTAAAGATTTGAGAACACTCCTATTGCCCTCTAGACACTCTTTCAAATAATGTCTTCATAGTAAGTGCTGTTCCTACAATTTTAAATATGCATCTCAGACTTCTCATTCCTACATCCATCTTTGACTGTCTGAAGGCACTGTCAGTTGGACACAGAGCCTTTCATCCCCAACCAAAGCTGCTGTTTCAAATGTCATCCAGGCTGGTGGTGACTGAAAGTTGATGGCTATTCACAGCTGCCTAGTGTGACCTTATTCCCATTTTTTAAGGAACCAATGTCAAGAAATATAGTGGTGTTAAAAACATCGCTATAGCTGATGTGACAGCCCAGCAAATAAGTCAATGGGATAGTAACTTCAGAAATGAGGCACAATGCCTGGACTGGAGGGGAAAACCTTCTAGTGTTGTGTCCCATCCTATGCCTATCCCAGGGCATTTAATGGTACTTTTCTTCCTGGGCTGTCAGTGCTGAACTATTCACAAGCACTGCAGTAACCAAATAAATCATGTCACTTGGTTTGTCATTCACAACTCACAATGACATGGCCAGAAATGGCCATTCCTTCTCAACGGAAGAACACAATAACCAAGCAAATACTGCAACCAGGGACTCACGCAGGTGAACTAAAACGAACACATTCACTGGCTGTGGACTTATTAAATATAAGCATTTATTTCATTATAAATTGCTCCCCAAACAAATACACTAAGCTGGCAGTGCCCAGAGGAATTATAATAAATCAACTCATCATTTCCCATGATGGATCAGGCGAATCTCTCACTTCTGTAGGCTTGCACACTCTTACAAAGTCATGTAGCCCTGCCTTTGTGTACTGAAGTGCCAGACCCAATAAAGCATTTGGAGCCTAAAAAGTAGAGGCTGTGATGATGACATTTAATTATCAGCCCCCAAAGAGGAATCCCAAGCAGGGAACCATATACCTGCACAGTGCATGGGGAATGCTGCTGCTGAAGGGCATGGAAACCTCCAGTTGAGAATGAAGTTACCCACATTCGCTCTCCTGTCTGGAGCTCAGGTTGCTAACACAGCCAGTGTTAACCAGTCACTGCTAGCAGTGAAAGCTCATGGTGCAGACAGCACAGACCACGGTGCCTTTTCTCAGTGCCCCTCAGCAGGCTATGGGCTCACAGGCATTCCTGTAGTCCTCTCCCCTTTTTTAGGCAAGTGAGGGTCACGTTTTGTTGCTGCAGTAGGGTTTCCACTGGATGGTTCCCACACAGGGAGTGAATAACATGGGGACTTGGTAGGGAGGCAATTGGCAGCATGGTTCTCCAGGTAGGGGAAGTTAAACATGAACTCCCCTTTACCAGGGAAGCTACTCTAGCTATTAGGGCACTTTTACATCTGTGGCAGTAATTTTCTAAAATACAAAAGCAAAACACCTAAAACTAGCAACAAAAATCCCAGACATACACAGTGGTGTTTTGTGAGGTGTTTAATCTGACATTAGTTACACATGCTCTCAGCAGGTCTGTGGGATAGGACCTCTAAAGCACTAAGGTGCAGTCAGTTTACAGGTCGTTTAATGAAAATTAATGGTGACTCTTGCCAGCCTGTGCTGGTGTAGCAGAGGAACATCCAAGGGCAGCGTGCTTACAGGGACATTGTATGCTCACTAGGATGACCACAAGTTATTTTTGCTCTCCATAGCGTAGGAGAGTTCATTCTAAAAGGGTAAAAACCTTCACAGCATTGCTTCCGTGCTACTCTTCTCTCTACACACGGTTCCAGCTGGAGAGAGACACAGAATGTGTGTGTGGGAAGAACAAATCAAGTTGGACAAGTTATATTTATGTTACTAATTGCCAAGTCATTTGAACAGGCCTGAGCAATGCTGCTGGACCATAAAAACAAGAAATGAAACTTACAAAAGCATGAGTGTTCCAGGTGTGCTTTGGCAAGCATATTGCAGTCAGGGATTGCAGACACACAATTACAAAGACTTTGTGGCCTTCAGATCCTGCAAATACATGTGAAAACAAGCAGGTATCTGTGACCAAAAAAAACCCAGCCCCACACTACATCAGGCAGCTTAGCTCTGATTTTAGAGTTCAAGAATATTATTTTTCTCTTTATGGATAAAATTCTTGTTCCACTGAAGTCAACAAACACCTTTTGATTTTGATAAGGCCAAGATTTCATTCGAGGTGTTTTGTTTGGAGGTGGTTTGTGTGGAGGTTTATTCTAAGTTCAAAGCCATTCCTAAGGGTAACTTGGACCCGTCCCAGCTTCCCGGCAGCCTGAGCGCCACACTGGCTCGAGGACAACTCACAGACAGACAAGGCATGTCTCCCGCACGATAGATAATCGTTAATTGATTTTGGATGTTTCTTGACACCTATTCACTCTGAGGCTATTCTCTGCCCTTCAGCATATACATTTTGCACACAGAGGCATGCTCTGTGATTGTTGTAAAATTGTAAAATTACCAACTCTAAGGGGCATTGTCTGAACATAAGAGAAGATTCGTAGAACTGCAGGGTAATTATTGAACAGAAGGTACTCTCTGTCTTGTTTGATCTTTAAGGTTCGGTTTTATTGCAAGTGGTGTTCTCAGCTCACTTTCAGAAATGCCTCTATAATCCAGAAAATATCCATTATTGTAGTTTCCACCCTCTTTAATGAGTGAGTTTAAAATATTTCACTTAACAGAACTGGATAGGGCAACCTCTTTACATCCATTATACAACCAGCTGACCACAACAGCTTTATTAGCAAAAGTAAACTGCAATTCTGTCTGCAAGACATGGCTCAAAGGTGCTACAGGAGACTTCCACATAGGGCTGCAGTGTTGACAAGTTATGCATGCTCAGAAGCCAGCCCAACATCTATGTGACATTGGAAATAAGCACTTGCCATCCTGTTGCTGGTGATCTCATCTGCAAACACAGGTTCATCTGTCACCTACATGCCAATGACTCCCTGAGGTCCTACTTCAGACCAGTTTCACTCTGTCCAAACAATGATCCCAGCCAGCCTCAAATATCAGCTTTAGCCAAACTGGGCCACATACTAAGCTTACACAAAACTTGCAAGCCCTTGATCCCTCTTCCTGCAGCTTCCAAGCAGCTGCCTGTTGTCACCTTGCTGCTACTGGTGAGACCACCACCTCCCAGGTACCCCTCACCCTGGCAGTCTCTTGTAACTTCGCCTTTATAAAAGAAACAAGGAAATCCACTGAAAGGATTTTTTTATTACCACAACTCAGATCCTATATTTATGTTCCTTCAGGAGCTGTTATAAAGGCTCCTGGTTGTTGTGGAGCAAAGCAAACTAAAAATAGTTATGAACAAACACTAAAACAACACACAGATCCACTGTACATCTAGACTTCCCCTCAAGTTCATCATTCTCTGAATCTCTCATTCAAATATCCTTCTAGTCTTCCTCTAATCAGATTTTCTCCTAAAAGAGCTTCTGACAAGTAACTCCCAATACTTCTTAAATGTTGATTCCCATAACTCTTTTTCCAGTGACACTGTCTTTTATGGCCTCACAATTCAATCTGTGAATAAGATCCTTGAATTTCAACGTCTGTCAAACCTTATGTCTCCCTGTAAAACCACAAACTAGTCTAACTGAAAAAGTTTTTTTGGTGTTATATCAAACTTTCATTGATGTGTTCCATGGGTTAGGGATGATCTTCTTTACTTCCACGTACATGTTCTTCTCATGTTCATCTAGTACAGCTAAATCAAGATCTTCCACTCACACATTTGTGTACATGCAAACCTTGTATTTTGCTTTAGTGAACTGCCTTATCTTAAACTATGACTGGTTTTCCATCTTATTATATTTCCATCTTATTATATTTCCCTTGGGAGAGAAAAGCTGGGGAGTGATAAAGCAGCATGGTGGGCACCTGGCATCCAACCAAGGTCAGCCCACCACACATGCTTTGACAATTCAAATGATTTCAAGCATTTACACACTTGTAAGGGTAAGAATGATTACCACAGATAACTCATCTTCTCATTATTAGGAGAGCCAATGACATCCAGAACATATTGGAAAGTGATGACCTTTAAATGGCAATTACCATACAGGAGAAGTATGCAAGCAACCAAGCAATTACCAATTTAATAAATGCTGTTATGTCTAAGGACACAAACCCTTGAACAGCCATGCAGCAATGGTCAGGTGAACTAGGCAAACCCCTAGGAACAGCCAAGAAATCTCAGTTAACAGAGCAATTTGAAGTTTAATGCATACAGCTTCCACAAATTGATACCTACAGCCTGACATAGTTCCTTGTCCTGCTTTAAAATGCTCCTCATAAAGATAAAAGACTACTATGCCTTGATGAAGGCAGAGTGATGTCAACAGAGCTGTCCAATGTGCAATTCAAGTCTGATCTAGTATGCAAAATCCCTAACTGTCCCTGAGCAGAACCTCTATATAGCATTGATCAACTTCCATGGAGGATCAAGCTAAATTAGATGGCTCATGCTCACCTTTGTCATAATATGGACTTGAACATAGGACTCTAAAATCACACATCTCTACAACTTGGCTTGATGAGTTAGATTTACTCTTCCAAGAAAAGTAGGAATACAATTAGATGAATTATGAATTAACACAGATTATGAAAGACTCATTTGTAAAGAATAAAAAGAGTAGCAAAGTCTTGTTAGAAAAATCATTCTGATCTATGATTTTGAGCTAAATATTAAAGCATCAAACATTAGGTTCTTTGTAGCCCCTACAGACTGATTTTCAGGAACACATAAAACTCAGACACCTTGAGGTTCTCCGTAAGCACCAAACATGGATAGTCTTGCACATATAGGAGAAAAACAAAACCATCCCTCCTGCTGCCAAAGTCCAGAAAAATGCTGTGAAGATTTTTGTTATTGGGGGAAAAAAGGATCAGTGTATTCATGCTTCATGTAAAACACAACTAGGAATGTAAATGGCTGAACAGGGATATAAGTCTATAAACCACCAATTTCTGAGGAAAATTATGCTTTATATAATGGTTCAATTTCCATAAAATTGTAAAAACTGTCATAAAAACAAATGGACTTCTGAAATTGATGCTTACTTATTGTCATGTGGCAGATGGCTCTGGCTGCTCTCTGGCAGAGAGCAAACAGCTACCTCATTGGTTCTCACTGACCTTGGAGAGAATAATTTTAGTCTGTTTTTCATTCAACAAGTCCAGTTGCATTTATGTATCTTTACAGCAGCAAGTCAGTCATCCATGTGTAATTACACAGAGGAGGTCAAAAGGAAGTAATAGTGATGAGCCCAACAGATGACACAGCTTGGCAATCTCAACAGTATTGCACTATGCAAAATTACAGTTTGCTGAAACACCAAATGAGTCCAGCAATACTTTCGTGCCCACAGAAACAATGAATTAGGACTCCATAACGAAAACAACAGTGATAGTCATTGGGAATTACACTGGCCTCGAATTAGGAATTGAATAAACAGGTTGCAGGTTTCAGAACTGCCAGTTTCACCACACAACCCAAAGCCAAACAGCTGTCTGTGTGAAAAGAGCCTATTTCTCATTGCTAACCATGGCAGTCTTGATTTTTAGACAGCTCCTGTACCTATACACAATGATACTGGGCTCCCAGTTCCCAAATACCAGCACAGTGATAATTGCTGGGGTTGTATCTCAGAAAGCAAACATACTCCAAACAAATGAGTAAGTAGCTTCCCTCAGGAACCTGAGTCTGCAATACGCCAGCCACTGGAATAAAGACTTCTCATTCTTGGTGCTCTCCAAAATTAAGAACAGAACCCACTTTTGATTTTCCCATCTCCCTCACTGTCATTAAAGAGCAGCTGTTGCAGATTGACTGAAGAATGTCAGTTGTGAAACAACCATCAACCAAAACACCAGTCCAAACGCACACTTAACATAGACACACATATACTTACAGATGTACACTACTTATTCCAAATAAACATAATAATACTTAACACAGAATGAATGTTTCAGTAGGCCAAGTTGTGAGTAAGCATTCACAGTTACATCAGAGGTCATCCTCCGTCACTGCACCTCACACTGCAGATAATCACAAGTCGCCAGAACATTTGGGTTTTGGGTTCTGTCAACATTGACCTGTCCATTAAGTTGTTTTTTGACTCCACACACTTAATAGTTTATGAGCCCTGCTGTTTTAGTGACATCAAGAAACAACTGATTTGATGAGTTCACATCAATTTTCTTCTCTGCCTCAACGCACACTTGACTGACTATCAGTTTCATCAAGAACTGGCAGGAAAAGGTTCCTGGGGGAGCTTTCTTAAGCTTTTCTCAAATTGTGGAGTTTAAGCTCCTGTGCATAAGAGAAATTCTTGAAGATATCTCCAACATAATACCATCCTATTATCCTTTATATTTCAAAATACAGATGAATACTAACACTGGGCAGTTTCTTTGCTGCAACTGCAAAAACAAATGGGCTTTAAGACAAGGTTAAATGATTTCCAGCAGAAACTTGCAAAGAGAAGTCAGCCTTTTCTTTCAACACAGTGCTGTGCAGTCACCTTCATCTTTTCTTATCAACTGCCATTTCCATACATGCATGAAGTGCTCTTATGTTAGGATCACAATCTTTAACCTGGCAGTCTTCTAGCAATAATAGAAGAAAAAGATGCAAAGTCTGGGAGTCCAACATGATGTCTTTAACTAGTGACATGAATGGCAACAGAATGCTTTACTGTTAATTATAGAAGTCAGGGAAGACCAACACTCATTTTATTTAAGGATAAAACTCAAGTAGCTGGTAACTCATCTCTGGCAGTATGAGAAGAAGGGTGATGCATGAAAATTCTGCATAATACTTGACAGAAGATGGAATGAGGGGAGTAAGACTGGCTGTCTGTGCAGGCTGTGGCCATGGCAAGGACAATTTTGTCCCAATGCAGATGCCCGGCTGTGATTGCCAAAGTGGGACAAGGCAAGGAGGAATATACCACAGTGTGCAGAGTGAGTGTAGAAGTTATAAAATATCTATTTAAATTGTTTATCCTCTCCACATAGAAAGCTCTGTGTGGCAGAGTTACCACAGATACTCCAGCTTATCTCCTCCATTGTGTAGTTAAACAAATTTTAGCTAAATTAAAATAATGCAATTAAGTAAAGAGTCAAGCAATCACAAGCACTTCAGCTAAAGCAGTTCAAGAGATTATCAACTACTTAGCTAGAATGTGAAACCTGTGTATGTTAACCTATGCACTCACTATATGGCAGTGTTAAGTGGGCTGGCTTGAACCACCTCTTTTGGTGATTTACAGTGATCTATGTTAGTCTGTGCTGTAAAAGATGAGGGGAGCCCATACAGGTGGCTGTGTTATCTCAGCAAAGGTAGCATTAATTTCCAACTGAGCACACAACAGCTGCTTTGACTCCTTTGCCTTGATGGCACCATGATGGATAATTTTTTAATGCATCCTTATTTTTATAAAACGTATTTTAATTGAGATTAGTTCTGTCATCAGTTATGTTGTCCAAAGGGGTTTTGTTGGGTTTAGTTGCAACAGTAAAGAATCTTTTTAAAATTTAAAAATCCCTGTTCCAACTGTCTGCTCCGTTTTTTTTGCCAGTGGTTCCTGTCCCCAAAGCAGGAAGGGGAGAATAAGATCCCTGTTTCAACCTCACTTGCTCTGGTTCCCAACTTAGCTGGAATAACCAATGAAGGTGTGACTGCACAAATGCTGACCTGAGAGAGGTTTCCACATCTGTGGAGTAGGGACAGCAGAGAGGCAGGACAGTGCAGCAGAGGCAGTGGTGGACCATGCAGGGCAAATTCCACTGCTGCCACCATCTCAGAGCCTTAAGCATGAGCTCACAGACCTTGTCATTAAAAGGTGGAGATAAAGAGGTAGAAATATGAGAGGAAAACTCTCAGCAAAGTACATAGCAAAGGCAAAGTCAGTCCTGCAAGCACAAAATCTGCTGAATTTCCAAAGAAAACCCTTATCCTATAGGAAGTAATTTAATTTTGATTTGAGAGCATTCTCTGGAAGACAAACTGACCGTTTCTCTTTGTAACACTCTAATACAGCAGAGATTGACCTTTGCATTCTCATTTTGATGCTTATCTTGAACAAACAGCCTAGAAGTCAATGTCTACTGAGAAAATATTAGGGAAGTGACTTTTCTCTAAAAGTGCAGAGCAAGTCCTAGGGAAAAAATTAATAAATATGAGGCCAGCAGCTGTGGCTGAATGTTAACCAGCTTTGTGATGCTATGTTTATTTTGCCATGAAATGCTTGCTGAGACAAGTTAAACTTCAATCTTGAATTACATGATTAAGTCTTTCAGGGAGAAAGCTTTTGTTATCTCAAAATAAGTTGTATTTCAGTATGAGCAGAGGAACGAACATTATCTTATTTTATACATTTTTGCTTTTATCTCGTGGATGAATGTAGTATTCAAGGAATGGATAGCACTGACCAAAGGTGACCCTATTGAATGCAAAGGTTCTGCCAAACTTTGCCCAAGCAGACTGGGCAGTGAATCTCACACCTGGCTAACAGCACTGTCACTTCTGCAGTCTTGGCTTCAGCTGAAGAGACAGTCCTATTGAACTGTGCAAACACCAGCCACCCACAACCCAGCTTTCAGCTATGATCTGATCAGGCTGTGAACTGGGTATTTTTCTCTCTTCACTAAGACTATGGAAAAAAAAAATCATAAAGCACTATTATCACATGAAGGTATTGATAATAAATATGCACAAATAAAACATTTTTAACTTCATAAAGCAGTTTGTTTTCTTTTAGAAATTTCAAGTGGAAATTCCTCACACATTTTTGCTGATGTGCAGTTAATTACACCAGTGCTTTGCATTTGCCCTGGCATAACTACCATTAACAAGGTGTGCCTTAAAATTAGATGTTGCAGCCCTTACACTTAACCTGATTAGGTCAATAATTTAAATATTAACAGTGACAGAAATGCAGGCAGAGAGATTCTTGTTAAACAAGAAGTCATTACATACTCTTACACTGTATTCTTTTAAAAACATAATGATTTCAGATGCAGATTGAGCACCTGGATGTCTGCCACAAGATCCTGCCTTTTGCTCCTATGCCCACCAATCTTATGACTTTGTCCTCCAGGACAAGGTAACTGAGTCACACTGCAAACTTAATCATGTCACAACACAAAGCTGATGTGATGATCTCATTACTGTTCCAGGAAAAGGAATAAACTCAACTCCTGTTCACAACAGCAAATCCAGCTTTCAGCAAAGACCCACAAAGGCCCTGACCACATAACAGAGAAAACAAGTAACATCAGTGGGCACTCTATTAAGGAAACTATTACCGTAAGCGAGATAGTGACTATGAGACTTTTAAAGAAAGTCTCAGTGCTTTGTCAGAGGATTTTTGAATTTTAAAGGAGATTTTGAAGGATAGTTGATTCAACTAAGTCTATGATCCTTTTCTTGGTAAGTTTAAGATACCTGGAAACTGCATTTATGCCAGGATAAAAAAAATTTTGTAATTAAAGAACAGATTTATTGCATTATTTCAAGGACTCGAGCAAATCTAAATTGGCTAAGAGGTTCATTTTGAAGCTCTTTGCCCTTTTTTAAATACTATATTTGGATTAGTCCCTAGCATGGTGTAAGACATGTAGAAACAAAATCTAAAATGACTAAATATGACTTAAAAAGAATACCTGTCTGATCAAAGCCCCTAGCTCACCTGTGTTGCTTTTTTTTGTTTGGGTTGTTCTGGGGTTTTTTTTGGTAAAACTAGCAGGAAGTCTTATCTTCTGAGAGTTGCACTTAAAACTGATTGCTTCTAAAGATTTGAAGAATGATTGGGATTATCACTCTAAAACAGCACCCAGGGGAACTGGGTGGATCAAGGGATTGCTAATGAGATATTAAGGCTTTCACATCTAAACTGCTGATTTAAATTCAACCCAACACAAAGTCCCCCCAGCTGATGGACGTCTGATGATCTGTAAAAAATGAGGTGACGTTCTCACTCTATTCTTAGAAAATACATGTTGAACTGCCAGGAAAATCATCACTCTTTGCAGAGAAACTAAGAAGTGAATTGACAATGAAACACTTTAAATTAATTTTTATCCCTAAATAGAATAATATAAAACAGGCTATGGCTTTCTGGATCAGGTTTACTTTTCCCAACCTGCTCAAAATGTTTCAGCCTCTAAGACTACTACAGTAAAATCAAATAAAACATTTTAGTACGGTAAAAATTATTATTTAAGTTCCAAAGTAGCCATATTGGGCTTTAATGACTTATAATTTACAGAAAGGGCAGTGGTAGATGTTAATGAGTGTCTCAGATGACTTTCTGGTATGCTTTTCTGCAGGAGCAGTCATTATCACATGTCAGTTGCTCAGAACATAGCACTCTCTAGTCCTCCCTCTCATTTAATAAAAGCCAATTAATCATTTCCAATCATTTACGTACTCAGTGAATTTAGAATCCAGTTTCACTCATAAATTACAGTAAATCTATCATTTTAATTAACTAACTAGTCATAGCTGTTCTACAGACATTTTGTTTGTGTGAACACACTTTAGCCTATGAACTATTTGCAACTCTCATTACTGTGATTCTTGGTTTACTAATGGGATTTGTGACAGATCAGCTCTGTGACACATTACTTTTTCTCTGTGCTGTCTACTGGGTCAGATTGAGAGTCCACCTCCTAGGCATCAAGTTCTTTGCTCTTGGTACGTGACAGGACTATCAATCTCAAATGGCTACCATGCAAACCAAGCTCACAGCCTGCACAGCCAGATGGACTGATCTTACCTGCAGATGAATCAGTGGGTTGGGCACACATTAATTGATACAACATGACCAGAACCTGTTCCACTCATACTTCCCTCTCATTCTTTCCTCTTTCCTTCCTCACCAAAATTGCTCTTTCCCCGCCATAATGCAAGCCCCTTCTCCCTGCAAAAACTTCCCTCACCACGCACATGCACAAGGGGAATACACCAGTTATCAGAGCAAGACCCAGCCATGTGCTGGGGGTACTACACGGAATAGGGAAAACTAGGTAAGTTCTTTGTTGTGTTTTTCAAATGATCCCTTTATAAAGTTCATGTTTTACCCGGGAAAACAGCTTCTTCCTGTGCTAGGTCCCAGGACAAATCTAAAGAGATTGTCCGTTGGACCAGGAAGAAGGAATGTGGTCCTTTTAAATAATGGAAGTTGCTGACTATCCATAGATGTTTCCCTCCACAGTACCATCAAAAAGCTCCAGTAGGTTCTAAGGTGCTTCTTACAGCAGGTATACTTACAGCAGGCTAAAGCCACTAAACACAAGGAACATTCCTTAGCAGGGATAAAGAGGGACATTTTGAGAGAAGATACCATTTCCTCTCCTACTTTCTTCCCCTTGTGCACTGCCTTATGTATTCTGATCATTTCACACCCAGTTTTCCCAGCCATCCCTCCACAAACACCCATGAGCAAGTGCTGGAAATTTGTCCTAGGGGACAAAGTCAGCAAACTTAATTAATGACAGGGGCAGATCCCTTCACACCATTAGAGGATGTCACTGCTGCACTCATCATCTATGTGTAGAGACACTGATATAAAAAGGTAACAACCACCAACATCAGCACTCTTGAGTCCTTGAGAAAGCCCTGGATATGGTCCTTTGGAATACAGCTGGTGAGAAGGAAGAGACCACCTTAGAAGATGCCAGAAAAAAATCGATACTAAAGATACAAGTACTTGGCTACCATCTTTCCATAAAATCAAGGTCTTGGGTCTGATTTCTGTCATCTGAGTAAGGAAAGATTCTCTGCCTTAGGTCTTCACCTAGAGGCTGAAACAACATAGCACTTGGTGTTATCTTTACTGCCTAAACCTCCTCTTATACCTCCAGCTGTTCCCAGTCATTTGTGGTCACCCCCTCAAGGCTTGGCAAGAGCCAGAAAGACCTGGATCCAGAGAGAAAAGGTGTACATAGAGAGCCCTTTCTTCTTGCACTTCCTGTGGATCTGTTAGAGGGGTGTAATTGTCTGCCAGGAGGCAGCTAACAAGCTTCCTGGTACCCTTTTACTTTTTCAAGAAGTCAATGTACATACATGCTCCAATCTCCTCCCAAAGAAGTTGGATGACTGATCAATGTGCCTCGGCCTAGTGGTCTTTCTGGATCCAGAGTTTACACTCTCCTGTCACTCAAGGATGGATAAGACAAGTGCCTTTAGGCTCCTGGATGACAACTTGCCAGAGCCCTCCACCAAATAGCCCTTTTCCTGCTGCTGTAGGACAAGGACTGGCACACACCTTCTCTACATCCCAGCACCTGCACTATGAAGACAGGATACTTCCTTCCTATCAAGTCCAAGCCTCTACAAGCCTATCTCATCTGATTGGCTATTGTAATAATGACTGAAGGCTGACCTTAGCCAAAATTAGGAGCTTGTGCCCATTGCACCAGGTAGCAGTCCACAAAAAGGCCTGACTAGCCACAGAGGAGCTCCCTACTAATTTCTGGCTTCATGGACATTTTTCTTGAAACAATCTTCAGCAAGCCTTAAGGCCTGTATAAGAGTTAGGAGGATTTTTCTCTATATACATTATTCAGTATTTATCATTGCTGAATGTTACCACAATTGTCACCCATTCAATCAATATTTTGATTGTCTGCAACACTTCACCATCAGCCTTGGTTTTGAATAATTCTATGTCATCAAAAAATCTTTGTCATATCATTCTACATCTCTTTTTCCAGGTAATTTATGAATGCATTGCAGAGCAAAGATCCTGGAGGGCTTATAAAAATAACCTACATTTATGGTGCAATACTAGCCATTTATTATTTTCTACCATTTAAGAGGCTATTAATCTGTAAGAAGAATTTCTCTATCTCTTGGCTTCTCACAACTGCTTTTCAAAGTTCTACTGAGAAGCCTTAAGAAATGCCTTTTCAAACTCCCAGCCCATTATGTCAAACGGGTTACAATTCTTCACACACTACTATTGACTCACTTGGAGGAACTGTATAAATATGACTTCCCTACACAGACATCATATTGACTCCTATGTAATCCACTGTATTTATCTTTCTGTTTACCCATCCCTTCCCTATTATCATGTCTAATAGATCAGCCTTACAGAAGTCAGAGTTAATTGCCAGAATGATCCCTGGAGCCCTTTAAAAATTGTTAGTTTAGATAATGGTTTACCTGATAGGCTGCATATCAGAGCTACAGGCTCAACAATTTCTTGGACAATTACCATTGTGACCAGCTGACCTGTTATTACTCAATTAGTCAAAGTTTTCTAAAATATCTTTTCCTAACACCTTAATTTTTTTTAGACAATTCTATGTACTGAAAAACCAGATTGAGATGATCAAACTGTGTGACAGGCAAAAATCAGAAGTCTGAAAAGTGATCTTTGTGGTATAAGTCCAAGACTTTCCCTCTTCTTCAGAAGAATACTTCATGTGTCAGTCTAGAAAGTGAATTCTTATGCAAACTTACAGTAATTTCTCAAAATCTTTGTAAATAGTGATGAATTACTACCTCCATTGCAGATGAAGTATGTTCATTTGGTGAACATTTGAGTTATTAAGAACTACCCCTAAATAAGAAGATTGGCATCTTTGTCTCTTATGAGAAAAGTTTTTGAGAAGTACACACCTCAGAGTACAACCTGGATCACTGACTTTGCTAAATAACACATACTAATCAACTTGGTAGAACAACAAAAACAATAATCTAAACTACCACCATGCATTTCCCACAAGCTTTTTTACCACCTCAATATTTACAAACATAAACATTCCAAGACAGAGAGAAGACAGAAAGTCTTCTGACAGACACCTCATATGAAGGAAGGCTATTTCATCAGCTTGAAATGATTTCTTATAATTTCCCTTGAAAAGTTGCCTGGATAGAGCTCCTGGAGATGAGACACCTAATTGTGTCCATCCTTTATCACATTTTCATCCAAAAATTTCACACAGCAGAGAGACTCTCCTCAAAACTGACACTCATTGTGTCAGTGACATTTCTTGTACGGTGCTATTTCTGAATTTGCTCAGGGAAACAAAAATCAGAGTTTTTGAAGAGCATGTTCCCACGTATTTGTAGCATATATAAGACAAGGACACAAATATATCAGAACAGCATATCTAGCTTTTGACTCTGAGAACAAATTATGGGTGTATTTGCTCTTGTTTAATGTGAGCACCACTAGGAAGCACTTTTTGAAAGGATAAAAAGGCAGAGGAAAGGGCTAAGATACACAAAACTATGAGAAGAAGATAATTTTTAATGGGTATATACTGTGGGAGTCCTCTGAACAGATGCTTAGAGCCAAGAAAATCAGAACCTTTCTTCATTTTCTAAATTAAATAAAAACTTCTAATAAAGACAACAGACTAAAGAATATTATTGCCATAGGACACACCAGTGCAGTAAAAGTAGGATATGATAGCTTTTCAATGAGAAACAGAAATCACAGGTTTAGAGTTGAGAGAATAATAAAATACAGGAAGTTAAAATTATAAAATGTTGCAAACACATCTGAAAACATAACCAAAATAGTCATGAGTACAGTGTGCTTACCAGATGAGTGGAGGAAAATTTGCATAATTAAAAGGCATTGACAATTAATGTAATGCAAGTGAAGGAGCAAGAACTTCATTGCATTGTAATTAGGAGAACTGTTTGCCAGCCTCATTTTAAATTTGACTCAGAAATTTCAGACACATCAGTGGCATTTACATGAGTAAAAGTTACTGGAATGACCATATTTAAAACACATTAGGGCCACTAACTTGTAGTTTATTAGTTAACTAAAAACTTGTTAAGTACATCACCAACCAACATTGGGGGAGGAAATGAGGGTAAGTTCTCTAGACAGTCTTAAAGGCTGTGGTACAGAAAACACTAAATTAGGGGAAATGTCAAAGAGTGGTTAGGGTATGGAAATAGACAGCTGATGGGTACATAACAAAAAGTGCAAATATCAGATTGCTAACAAGGAAGACTCCTGGGTGAGGCTGCCATAAGAACAAGCTGGAAGCTGGCAACTGGGGAGGGCACAGAGAGATAAGCAAATGGAGGTTATGGCCTTTGTCTTCCCAGATCACAGGAGAGGATTTAATTAGTGGTTAGGGTTATCCACAGAGCAGCTTCTCCCATGGAGAGCAGGAGGATTTGAAAATAGGACAGTGGCATTTTAGTAGGGCACAACAGCTGAGAAGGGATTCTCCAGTGAATAGGGAGCACTGGTTCACAGCTTCTCCTCTCCCTCCTTATTCTGAATGAACTCAGATCTTGGAAACTGAGCCGCTGCCTGTGTTCAAGTTTGTTTATGTGGCTGACTGACAGGAGATAATATTTCTTTACATCTCTCTTTACAAAAGCCTGCAGCAACAGATGGATTTTGCAGCATAATCTAAAGGTCAACAGCTTCTGACCAGCAAAGTAATGGAGAACAGACCAGGCTGCAGCAAGTTCAGCACAGGGGAAATCTAATTAAAAATTATGTTCATATTTAACCAGTGTTTCAGAACTGCAAAATCACAGAGGGATTACCTGAAGCACCCAGTATGTGCTCAAGTCAATAAATGTTTTTTCTAGAAAGGAAAGCTATGCATAAATGTAAATCACATGCCAAATTCACTAGTGGATTTTATAGTGGTGTGCCTGAAATGGCTGAAAATTATTTTAATGAGGAAAGATTTGGAAGAAAACCCCCAAACCAAATCCAAAAGCCCCTCAAAAACCCCCAAACAAACAAAACACCATTAACATTGACATTCAGGCGGCCTTATGATTAATTAAGACTCACATGCCATAAACTTGAAGCATTCTACTTCTCTTCAAATGAGAAAACTAGTTCAACCCTGCCATACTGCTCAGCTGCCCTCACTTTCACCGAAATGTCTTCAACTGCCCAAGGTCGTATCCCTCAGCTCCTGAATATCTGTCAGACTCAGGCACTAAACAAATACGAGCTGTGCTTAACAACCACAGCATCCCATCTAGAATAACTGAAAGATCAGTCAGATACCATTTTTATAGCCTTTCAGTAAGAAATTGTTTTTTAAGACTGATTAAAACATTAAGCAAAGTTTTCGGCTATAGACTTTTAAACTGAGCACAGAAAACACACGAGTAAGAAATGAAGTGCACATTTTAAAGAGTTGAAACACAGACTTTGCTCCAGTTGTTGCTTTGATTCCATGAGACCATGAAGAAGACCAACCAGTGGGAATTCAAACATTAGATCACAATAAATCAACAGCCATGAAAACATTAGCTCAGGCATTAAATTTACATTTTCCAGACCATTGGCTCTTGTGACCCAGAATATACTGGGAAATTTGGAAGTTCTACTGTCAGTTCTGTAGCTCTGTTTCACTTTAGCCCAAAGCAAGAATCATCAAGTGCAGTCTCTTGCTTCACTCCCTTTCCCTATACTGGAACCTACTTATTTTTAGGGTATGGCATACTTACAATCTTATGACACTGAGGAGTGGGGAAGATAAGGTGCAGGCTCAGGCTCAGACTGGGCTGATGCACGCAGTGTTTAAATGGAAGTAGCAGCTGTTGGGGGACTGTACAATCAGCTGCTTATTGCAAGAAGCTTTAGCATACTCAAGGAAAAGAGAATTTCCAAATACTTGTTTCTAATATGGAAGAAATTTTTAATGACCACGTAATAAGCTGCCACTTTTTCAAAAGAGTTTCAAGCTTTTAAAAACATTTCAAATAGGGAAAGATTCCAAGGGATGGCAAACCCACAGTGTCGAAACAGAAGTCAAATTCTTGCCACAGGCAGTATGCTCTCAGAAAAGCAGAATTAAATAAAAGCCACTAGAATTTTTAAAGCTACAACCAGATAATAATAACAACATAATACCTCTTTGTAATCTTCCAGAAAACTGAAAATTTCATCAAGAATAGCTTATGAAAGTTTCAACCTGAGACAACACCTATTATGAAAATAATAGAGATAAAACATCCTAAAGTTACAGGTGACTGTTATACAACAGAAAAAGTCAGAAAACCCCAATAATAAGCAACCACACATGCTATATTATTCCCTATGTCACAAGACAAAAGAAAAAAAATACTATTTTGCTGTCTTTTGGCTAACATGCTTTGAAGCATGATCTGTCCTACTAGCATCACCACAATGCTTCTCCTAAACATTGTGCTGCCATAGTCTTCCCAGCACAGCTGTTTGTCTTCCCTGTCTCCCTATTCTTTCAGAAATCAAACTAGAATAAGACTGATGACAGATGTTTAAATATGTCTGTTGCTACCACAGTTTCAATAGCATTACACAAAGGCTGAAAAGCACCTCCTGCCTGCTACCATTCAGCCTACTCAGCTGCACTGAACAGACCCAATGGACACACCCAGAAATGTTCCCCTTTTTCTATTCCAGTTGAACAATGGCTCTCCTGGACCTCTATCTTTACTTCCCTTGTAGGAAATTCAGATAAATAAAAATCAACATAATTTGCAAGGTTGTGATGGGAGTATTGCCCAAGTACACTGTTTCATACTCTCAAGCAATATTGAATCAGTTATGGAATACTTGTAGTAATACAAACAGAACACAATAAAAATACAGATTCTGTGTTTTCTCATAATAAATCCCCAACTATATGTGATCCAACATCTCTAATGCAAATATATTCTACAGATACAGTCTCAAACCCACTCACGCCTCCTCATTTCAACTTTCCATCATGAGCCTGTGGTGATTTGATTTGCTGATATAATCCCACTGAGAGTTAGGAGTTTCTCTGTTGTAGCCTCACCTTAGCTGGGTCTAAGGAGCAGAAGAGCCTGTCACTGATGTACACCATGAGTGGCTATCCCTCACCTATCTGTCCAAGCAAAACTCAGACACATGAGGTTTGGTCTTCACAAATTTCTCAAATGAAATTATTTTCCTTTGGATCAAGTTACTCATGTTGCTAATAGCTGGCTCATCAAAGTAATTTTAAACAAAAAGCAGTTACTACAGTTACTGGGATATTAGATAACTTCTAAGGTTGTAGAATAAGCTGGAATTAATGTAGAAACTTTCTGTAGGAGATTTATTTATTTTTAGAAATAAAATTAAATCCACAGGGATCTCATCAACTCAATACAAATGTTGTTTTGTTGTTTGTTTTTTTTTTCTCTCTGAAATCATATCCATTAATACTACTATCACATACAGGAGAACTGATTAAGACATGTAATAACTTTGGTTGAGGATTCACACCTACACTGGGCAGGAAAAATATACCCATGTCAGTGGCTTGTTCTATACTATGTAGATTACACTAATGATAGGAAGAAATTTTTTTAGTCATTCATTCATTCTCCTAAACACCAACTTTCCAGTTTATCAAGGTAAATGAAGGAGTAGAACTACAATTCTTAGGGGAAAATTTAATAACCTCTTTTAAGTAAATTTTGATTTTGAACCATAGTGCCATACCACAGATAATGGCATTCTACATCATGTTTAAATGAGCTCCAATTAACATAGGCTGTAATTTATTTTCCAGTTCTAAAGCTGCAGAAGTAGATGCTAACTACTCCTCTTTTATATCTGCTTACAATAATTTTACCATGCCTGAAGATAAATAATTAAGATAACTTTCTACCTTCTGTCACTGGGATACAGTTTTTGTGACTTTACCACAATGGAATGCTTCTAACATTGCTATCAAATTGCTTAGGTAAATTATTCATTCATTGGATGTTAAATTTTTATTTTTTGTCCCATAAAGGACTCTCAACTAAGGATGACAGAACATAAAAGAGAACATTCAGAAAGATATAATTTTCTTTAACTGTGGTTTCCAGGAAGACTTCTAAAACACCAAACACCTTCACATATTACAACCTCCTGTTGTAAGTAGCGAAGGTGACATTTTCTAAAGCATCACATTCACAGTAAGAAAACAGCTTACCTATTACCATACTTAAGGTAACTGGGAAAGAAAAAAAAAATATTGTGCAACCAAACCAATTTAGTTAAAATATTGCATTAGTAGAAACAGAAACTGGGCAGATGCTTAGGGCCATGGTTTACTGGTGGAATTGGTGGTCTTGGGCTAATGGTTGGACTTGATTAACTCAAGGGTTTTTTTACAACCAAATGATGCTACGATTCACAGATATAACAGTCACATATAATTTATTTGAACTCTGAACAGTGGTCAAAGGTCAGGCTTACAAGAATTATGAACTAGGCCAAAGCATGCAGGCCAAGCATAGGTCTGGCAAGTTCTGTAGAACTTTGAGAAGGCCCAAGGTATGGAGGGAAAATAATAAACTGAACCAACCAGCTACGGAGAGGAGAAGCAAAATGTTGGGTTAACTGTATCAAAACAGCACAGTAATTAGGCTAAGAACATATTTGAATTGTCAACTGCACAGGTAAACTAAGGACAAACCTTGTGCTTTGTGTGGTGGTGAAACTTCCTTTGTTTTTGTGCAGAGGCATATCGTTACCACACAAGACACAATACCTGATTGCACCCAGGCACTTTTACTGCAAAAGTATTCCTGACTGTTCTGGACATCAGCTTTGACATCATCAGATTAATTCTTAGTTTTCTCTAGGGACAAAGTCTACATAATAACATGTTTCAAGGTTTTGTCAGCAATTTGTTTTAACAAGTAGGTAAATAAAGTTTTGGAAGAACTTTTAGAGTGATTTGGGGGGAATGGAAGGTTACTGTTTAGGTTATTTAATTTCTAAGACAATATTAATAGTGCAATTAATATAACCCAGCATCCTTGATACATTGTGAACTGGGTGGCTAACAGATAGCAATCATTTTAGCATCAGGTCAACAGTGAATGTCCAATAGCTGTTCTTTGAGCCCAAAAAATCTCCCCAGTTTCAGAGTTGAAGGAAAGCAGGTGTTTGTGTAGGATCATCATTAGCTTTAAGAACTAAAATCCTTAAAACTGCAAAAAGACTGAAAACACAACAAACTCAGTATTTTTAAAATAGAAAATAACAGGTTCATTCTTGCTCAGAGAAGAAAACATTGTAGAGATGGAAATTGAATGCTGGCTATATGCATACTGAAAAATACAGTGCAGAAACATCTGACATAAAAGTGCAGACTCCCAAGAAGCTGAGAGCTCTAACCCCAGCAGAGTTATGTCAATTTCTGTGCATCTGTGTCACTTGCAGCTTATACCTTTCCTTAAATGAACTGAAAATGGCTGATCATTAAGACCTGATCTAGCTCCTAGCAAAATCACCTGCACATGATGCAGGCAACTACCACTTCAATTTAAAATTAAATGATCATTCTGAAATTTCAAGGTCCAAACACGAAGGCAAAAATGTTTCTTTCCTCAGATACATAGAAAAAAAACCTAAGAAAAATGGATATTAGATAGAATATACAAAAAACCGAGTTTCCATGAACCTTCTCCCCTTATATATAGGCTGCAGTTTTAGAGCTGAGACTCAGACCAGGGCAACTTCACCAAGATTAATGGCAGCATCTGAGGGAGTAATGGCTCAGTAAACATGAACTGGCTGTTTCCACAGCCAAATTAACCACAACCTGTGGCTGCTACCTGTGAGGAAGATACACAAAAAGGGAAGTTTCAAACGTAGAAGTAGCCCTGCAGTTTCAGTTACTTCTTTGAGATGTTTTTGCTCACTTCCAATTACACAGTGGGTTGATTCTTCATAATTCAGATTCTAATTTACTTTAAAAATTTTCCCTTCAATGTATTTAATAAGCACAGTAACACTACAAAATATGGATTAGTCAGTTAATACACCCACACCCTGGGTGTGTTATAGCCTTCAGCAGCACTGCTGCCCCAGTACATCCAAGATGTATGCACATTGGCTGACTAAAACACACCTTGTTGTGTGTTACTGCTTACATAAGACAGGACTTAGCATATGTAACTGTATATAACACCTTGATATATTGTTAAACTGGAAACTATGGTTGTGCTCCATCAGAGGCTTAGGTGTGTGCTGTGTTCCGCGGAGCAAATTAATTAAGAAACCCTGCGTTCCTGCGGGCAGTAGCTGTAGCGATATGCTGGGAACGAGAGACCGCACTCCGCAGTGACCTACATGGAGCCAGAGCCGGGCCAGCCTCCTAAGCACCCAATGCCTCCCGGACAGAATCTCCATCCTGAAATGTGCTACAATGATATATATGACTCATTTAGAAAAATAATAATAATAATAATTAAAAAATCCCCACCCCCCGCCTCAGACTGAGTGTTCTCCATCGCTGTAAAACAGCCCGAGCCGGAGCTGCAGCTGAAGGGCCTCTCTCTCCTCCGCCCCCCAGCCAACCTCCCCAGTGCCAGCGCTGGCATTTGTGCAATCAGATGGTGAGAAATCAGGGATGCGATCTGGCCAAGCCCTCCCATGCTTTTTCCCTAGGTTAGTTTTACAGTTTACCACTCACGCTCACACTGGCACCAGAGAGGCGGCAGAAACACATGGCTGGGACCTCCCTTTTTGACGCCAGCCCACACACAGGCTGGCTTAAAGCAATCGTGAAAATGTATCATTAACAATGTTGGCAAGAACTTTCCCACAGACGCAGATATCCCTACAAAAAGTTGCCTTGCCCCAGTGACTATTTTCATTTGAATATGGACTTAAGGCGGATCTCAGCTGTGGAGCTGAGGAGGAGGCTCCCCCAAATGAGCTCTGCTGGCAAACCTCCTTCCAGGCAGTGCAGCAGTACTGCCTCCAACAAACACAAGCCGAGTGATAGCAGCAGTGATCCAGCCGCTGGTATTTTAATACTGATTTTTATTCATTGCCCTATTTCAATATCTTATACTTTCTCTTTTCAGGACATTAACAAAGCTCTTTCTTTATGATTTCACCCCCTCTTCACGCTGCACGCTTACACGCAGGCTTTGCCTCCAGCTGCTACAGCTCCATCAACTCTCCTACCAACCCATTTGAGAGAAGTGTAAGGTGTTAATTAGGGTGTTAATAGCTACAGAAACACCTTTTTTTTCTTCTTCTTTTACTTTTTTTTTTCCCCTTCCATTTCAAGGAAGAAACACAGGGAAACTCAGCATTCCTTGCAGACGTGTTAGACTGCTTAAAAAATTTAACAAACAAAAATTCCTTTATTCAGCATACAGTGTAGGTATATGTAGCTGGGAGTCTGTGGCTCTCAACACCTCCGAACCCCAATTCTATTTATTCTCTTTCACCTTTGATTTGGGACCATCTAATTGTGGGGGGGAAATGCATATATATTCTTGGTATCTTTGAATGACAGAAGATTTTTTTTTTTCTAATCTTCAAAACGAATTCTGTACCAGAGTGCATCTTCACAATGAGAAAACGGCTGTGTTACTGGGTGATTTCACAAGCCAGCTGAGCCAACCTTGCATTCCTCTGCTGCTGAAAAAGGTTTCCCTCCTCTCCTCTTCCCCGCTGAGTCTACCCAGTGCCAGTCCACAGCCATGCTGGCTCTGGCACTTGTCTGATACCTCCCAGTTCAGTTCACTGAACTGACATAAAGCTGTTCACACTCTTGCTGGGTTCATTTTCTGCCAGTTGAGTGAGCTGAGCCAGCTGAAAAAGGGGGCAGGACCAAACACAGGGAAAGCAGTAGGAAACGCGTACCTGGGGTATTCTCCCTTCTGACAGCAGCAAGCTGCAAAAACGGCTCGGGCGTCCTGTGAAACCTCACCCTAAGGGCACAGCTTTACTAAATCGCTTGATACAAATTATGACTTTGCTATTACAAAAAGAGATGAGTTCTAGTAGTCACCCAATTTCACATTAAATTGAATCAGTTCGCTAAAGTGGCAGAAAACTACCTAGGGTGGCAGCTGTTCTTTGCCAGGTCAGCAAGTGGAACAGGCACATCTTTTGGTCCATGAGCACAGAAGCTGAGGCAAGGCAAAGACAGAACTGCGTGGCAGGGGCAGGAAGGAAGAGAAGAGCCAGAGAGAAGAGTCAGCCCACTCCCTTTCAGCTGCTGTGATAGCTGAAATCTTGTGAAATCACACCCTGGTTTATGAAAACTCCTAGCATTAAAAAACCTCTTATTTCTCCGCTCTTGTTAACAGAAAACTGTGAAGCAACTGTTCCCTCAAAGTCTTTATATAAACTTGTTGACTTGTGTAGAAGCTAAAAACTGTGTTTCTTTTTAAATCAAAAGTTTAATTTCATGTAATATTCAGTCTAACAGTCACTGCAAAAATAGATGCAGTGATTTGAGATGCTGCTGTACACCAGACTGTGTGTTACCGTTCTCCCAGCCTGATGATTTAATCATGACTGTTCTTCATTCACTGCAGTACAAAATCAGCACAGCAAGTTCAAATTAGCCTCAAAAGCAAACTATATTAAGCGAGGAAGAAATTCTGGTTGTAATATGAAAATAATTTTTGGAGATGTCAGATGGATAGGAAACTTTTACTTCCAACCCTGCAGATAGGTTCCCTCAAAGTCATGGCAGCACACCAATATTCTGCTAGGTATACAGCACTGTTTGTCTTTTTCAGCCAGCATCTTTCTAAATGCTGATTTGTTTTTAACTTCCACTAGCTGCTGTCTCAAAACATTTGTCTCTCTTGGGTGGGACTTCTGGGATTTGGTTGTTTGCATGTTGTTCAATGGAGCAGATTATTTGGCTCCTTATGCTTTATGTTACAGCTAGACTGAGATAAGAGTGCATTTGTCAGGTGGCTTATGTCACTCAGAAATTTGAGGCAGCTGCTACCTTTGCCAACAAAAACAGGTTTTTCTATCAGCATATGCTACATCAGTAGTTGGGAGGTTTGCACTACAACTCTTGCCAACCCAGTTACAGTGGCACTTTTCTAAGTGTGGCATGACACGAGACCTCAGAGTAGTGATTTTTATACCCTGCTCTGACATGAATTATGCTTGTGGGACAGAGGGACATTCTTCCATTACTTCTATTCAAACATACTTCTATTTATATCTTTGGCTCTTGGTCACTCATAACTATTTTCTGATCTGTTCTGATAAAAGCCTGTTAGAAAAGACATTTTGCAGAAACTTCAGAACCGATTTATAGAAATATCTGCAATGATAAACACTGGAGTTCATAAAATCCGATCTATTACAAATACCAACTTGTGACCTGTTTCTAGTTCTGGCAGATGACTTCTCCAAAGAAAAACTGTTGAAATTCTGAGTATTTACATCTGAACCCCACTCCAAACTTAATTTAAAGTTCAGCTTTAATAAATCTGGATCATTACCTCATTGTTATTTTCAACTACTAATAACAAGTAACTTTATGGATTGCTACACCTGACAAATTGTTAAATATTTCAGCTGTTTTCCAAGTGAAATGAAACCTACATGTGTTTCCTTAGTCCCCATCTCCTTTCAGAGAAATAAATACATTTCCCTGTACTAGTCTTAAATAACCTGATAGCTCATCCTTTCTTATTCTCTCAGGATACAAAATAAATCAATACCGTCTCTTAGTCTACTCTTTCCTAAGGAGTGCAGTTCTCATAGATCCAATTCTTTTGAGTAACTAAAATCCCTGAGTTTGAATTGTTCTGGTTTTATAAAACTTCTCTGTAATAAGAAAACCAGGATGCAGGCACTACCTCCCCTAATTCACATTCTGACACTTGTATTGGTGCAGGAAAGTCTGCAGTACTGTATTTGGACTAGATTGTTCACAGACATGCAAGTACTTCCCTTCTGAAGTTACAGGATTGTTATCTTGCTTAAAAAAAACATTGTTCACTGAAGCACTAAGTTAAGAAAAAATACTGAAGGGAAAGGAATGAAAAGAAATTATTTCTCTAAAGAAGGTAGTTACATAGCTAAGCACTATCTATGGAGAGAAAGAAAATCCTAAGTACCAACAGGGCTTGTCAGAGTTACTTCCATGTGCTGGACTTCTTACAAACACTAACCTACAATTTCCTGACATCTTTAATTACATGTTTCTGAGAAGAGTACAGTTTGCCTACAGTGTGTCATACATACAAAATCTTTGCTGACTGAACAAAAGGATGTATTTAATGCTATTATGACAGGCTGGAAAAAAAATCCTTACAAAATAAGTCCTCTAAAAAACCCCAAAAGTTAACTTTCTAGTCTGAAAGTACTTGGCACAATCTCAGATTCAAACTTAGTTCCCAATCTCCATTATTACCTCCACCAGAAAGGCCTAAATAGTAAGTTAAAAAAAAAAAAAAAAAAGGCAAGAGCAGGGGAAAACCTTTTGGATGCCAGAGGCCTGCAAAAGATCTGACTGCAATCCTAGAGGATGGAAAACAACCAAACCAAATATTTTGACCAGAATTAAAAAATACCAGGATTAAGTATTAATGCTTTGGCAGCTTCCAGAAAGAACTATGACTAAATGGAGTTAAAAACCAAATATTAGAGAAGGAAAATAGTTTTCAAGTTATTATGCAAACCAGACATTTTCTATGCAAATTCAGGCACTGAACTTGTATAATCTGAATTGTAAAACATAGGTTGATGTCTTGATTGTAAATGGTGTTTGTTTTTTCTTTCTGAATGTCATGTTAAATTACTGTGTGCATATGCAGGGTGTGTGGGTGGAAAGGACTGACACAAGGAGGAATTAATTCTTCTAAAAAAAGTTTTTGTTTTTCTAAGAGCATGGTTGAGAAGAATATTTCACTTCCAATAAAAATGAATCTAACCACTGTTTGTAAACACATCACCATGCAAATGAAGAAACATTGCTTCTTAAGTACTGACAATATTTGATTCAGCCCAGGCATATCCCAGCCAGCTGGTCTCTCTGGCCTCAGTCCCAACCCTCACACCTCTGTAAGTGCTTATATTCTCTCCATGGGGATTAGCAGGGGCCTCACAAGTCAATATGGGCAATCTTCAGATTGGTCTTCCAAACACATCTCTGCTAATGTAATCCATTATTACAGTGCAACTTAGATATCTATTGACCAAAATGTTTGGGTTCTGTAATTCCCATGTACAACCACAGCAGTGCAATGGCTGTTAAAAGCCTTTTATATATAAGACACTGCTGTAGACCTACTGTATATTTTCAATTTACAAATCTATGATAAAGACAAATGAGAAGTGGATGAAAAGTCACAACACACTTCTAAACACAGCCAACTCTATTGGCACCTCTATTTGCAGTCAGAGCTTTCTCTCATTATTACAAAGTAGCAGTTGGTCTGTACATCTGAAAAACACTGAACTTGTGGGCCTCATCAAGCAAGGCAGTAACTAAGCTCAAAGTGTACTAACTTCAGTAGGATGTAGAACTTTCCCACTGCTGGATTTTTTGGACTAATACAGCAAAATCTTTTAGCTTGTACAAGCTGGGGAAGCTCTGCTATGTTACCGTTTATACAAGTTCAGCCTTTCTTAATCTAGTGAACATGCAAAGTACTTAAATAAATAAGAAAGCCTACTTCATGCAGCATCTGATCTGCCTTGGAAGATCATTAAGTGGTTAATTGAACAAAAAAGCCAACAGAGTTGGGCTACCAAAAAAAAAACAAAAAACAACCGAATTCCTCATATTTATGCAACAACCTCTCAAAATATAAATTAATCTCTAGTTTGCACCTCAATTGTCAGAAAGTACCTCAGCATGAAATCTGTTTGTAAGAGATACAATATATTGCTCTGTAGTGCACATAATTTAATGAATGCCTTCTTTGGAATAGTTTTTAAATCTTCGTCCTATCAGAATATGCATTAAAATCTCTTCCCTGTAACACTCATATAATTCTGCAAAACAATACCACAATGGTATAAACATAAGAGAGTATGTTAATATTCTCTGTGTTAATATTTGCTGATCTTTTCAGGTTTATTTTTCAGTTTTGTTGAGATAATGGCACTTTGGATCAATATGTGATCTCTAATATTTGTAATTCCCTATTGAAAGTACACAAAAATTTAGTTTTGCTAAGTTTCATCTTCTTGCATGCCAATTCTTCCAATAATTGAATGGAGAACACTTACTGTCCAACACCATCTGTAAAGATTAGTACTCTATGTCCACAAGTTTAACACCAGTTTTACATGCCTCCCCCCTGCCCGCCCCCCCCACCAATATAAATTGCTCTAAATTTCTTTTTAATATAGCATTATTTTCTGTGGTCACCTTACAGGAATAAGAATCAGGAATTTTATTTCTGTTTCTATCAATAGTCATCTAAGCTAACGCAACTAAAAATGAAAGAGTAAAATATTCTGACACTATCAAAACAATTGACAGAAGCCTCAGTATGAAATGTTAAATAATTTTGTTGCTTGAACTTTGTGGTGTCTTTTGAAAAACAAAAGCTCCAAAAGTAGGGATAAAGGGAAAAAAAACCCCAAAAAACAACAAACAGAAACCAAATTAGTTACACTTTTCTGAGTGGAAAATTGAGCAGATTAAAGTAATCAAGAACAAAAATAACCTTTCAGATTAGTATGTTTTCACTAGACAAGAATGAATGCTTCCAGCAAAGAAGAATGGTTCCTTAGATGGGTTAGAAGTCAATGATGGTTTGGGACTTACCCAATCTGAAATCTTACAAAGAAAAATCCAAAATCTTGAATAAGACTCTAATCAGCAGGCAATCATTATTTTCTGTCCTCTCCATATACTAACCAAGTTGCCTCATTCTGCACCAATGACAACCCAACACGATGACATTGGGAATCTAAGCATCTGGATTGGAGTATTTTCTTAGGATTGTAGTCAGATTTGGAATTGTACTAGTAGTCTCTGTAACAAAAATAGGAAGCCTAAGGAAAAGGTGCCCAACTGAATGTGAGTTTTCTTGTGTGTACATGTTGAATGAGCAATGGGATGCTGATACACACAATTCAAGCCCTCTGCTCCCAAGAACGTCCTGTTTTCACAGGCTATGTTTGCAGGCAGAGACTAAAACTGGCTCACATATTCCCATTGCAGTTGTCTTCACCAAGTCCAGAAAAGTTCCTTTTTCTTCCCTCAAGGGTGACACAGTGGAGTATTTGCCATTAAGTGCAGTTTCTGCTTGGAGTGCACACAGTAGTACTCTGGCCAACTTAATTCCTCTAGAATTTAATGCAGCAAATACCCAAGTTGCAGCAGTCTGAGAAAAAAATTGTAGTAACTGCAGCCCAGCTATGACCCACAGACAGCTTGAACACATCACCAAGAAACCTCACGTGGAAGCTGATGGTCCTAGAGGAGAGCTGAGCCCCATTCCTTTCACAGTGAACCGTGGGTCGCCCTCTGTTGTTCAGATTAGTCAGCTATTAAGCAGGAGCTGGAAGAGGCTTAAGGCTACAATAAATACTTCAGTATCTTTTGTTAAAAGGCAAGAAGAAACCTCCTCTACTGATGCAGAAAAGGGTGAAATAGCTAAATGAACAGACCAGTAGTTTCAAATGGTTACCTCAATTAAAAACACATTTTACAGAAATGGTTCTCTGATATTTTTTCAGATGAATGGTTTTCATGGGCAAACCAGTGTTTGGTTTCCATGGGGGAAATTGTTTGTTTTTCATCCTATCAGAAACCCAATGACTTCTCCAGTTTCTACCTGCAGTAATATCCACACACACACAATAATACATTTTGCTTAAAATCCACTAGTTGAAGACCAAAAATGGTCATATGGAAACATGTAGCCTTAATTTCAGTAATGATAGAAATAGGAGTTTGAAAGTTATTGAAGATCCATTTAATTATTAATACAGATCCATATAATTGTTAGCACAGATTAATTGGTAAAATGTGCTACCTCCTTGATATAAGAAACACAATAATACTAATGGAACAAAACTGAGCTTTGAACATCTCAAAGTGATTTGCACTGCAATCTTTTCTGTAAGGTGTCTTAATATACCATTTAAAAAACAATTTTTGTTTAAAAGTTGACTAAATTTCATAAAGGACAAGTGGTTAAAATAAATATAAAAATGAAACAAAGGATTTCATTTAGGAGTAAAACTTTCTCTTTTCCGCTAATTTTTTTCCCTTTAATGATGTTTCATTTGGCTTGATCTCCTTCCCTTCCCAGTACTTCTCTTTGATCAATAAACCAATGCTGGTTAAACATACATAAAAATCAGGGTCAGAAAGGCAGACTTGCCAAATTCAAATATGTACACTAAATATTTCCTTCCCAAAAAGTTGTGTTCAGCTTTACAGCTACATCAAGGTTGAAAACTTCTGAGGTGAAATACCTACATTAGGTATGTAAAGGGAATGTATTTTGTCTTAAATATTTTTGAAGTACTACAACTACTGTTCTGCCATTCAAAATTAAAAAGACAGTGAACTGCTAAAAATATAAGCTGTCACAGACCCATTCATTTTCTTTCTTGAAACTTTTCTTACTTGCATGAAAAAATCCTGCCTAACAGACATCAGCTTCAGTAAAGAGAAACACTTTTATTAATGGCCATTGCAAAGATTAATTTAACTTGCATTGCATCCTATCAATATTCACTGCTGTTTGCATAAGTGCTGCAAGAAAATTAATATTGGCTTTGAGTTTTGCTACCAGTTCTAAGTTTTAACCAAAGTCTACTTATCTTTGTCTTCAACAAGCCAAAACATTTTAGGATAAGATCTGAACTTCTGCTTTGATATGAGTACTCTTCCAGATTGAAAAAGCAAGGAATCAAAGGATTAAAACTATGAGACTCCCTCCTCAGTGACACTGCAAACGTGCACGTAAGTGAAGGATACATTTTCTTGAGAGATGTACATGAAATCTCTCACAACCGTATCACATTGCTCTTATCTGCATTTCTGGGACATTTGAATGGAAGCACACCAATCAATACCAGCTGTATTTAAGAGCAGGAGTGCATTTTGAGGAGTCAAAAAAAAAATAAAAATCCCCGTGATAGAATAAAAACATGAAAGAAAAAAATTAACTCAACTGAGAAGTAAAAGATCGTAGGTCACATCTTAATTAACATTATTTAAAATTCAGGCTTCCAAGAGCTATGTCTAATTCTTCCAGGGTTCAACAACACTATCCAATCCATTTTCTTTTTTGAAAACTGCAGGATGTGAGTGCACCTTTTGAGTATCATACCAATCTCATTTCTGTATGCAGAAGGGATAGTACAAATCCCTGCCAAGAAATTCTGCTATTCAAGGTTAAGCTCAAATGCTCTCGTGTAGGGATATTTCTACCTGTCTTCTATCTTGCCCCTCCTCTTCCTTCCTTCTTTGCTTCAGATCACAGTCAGTTTTAAATCTATGATTAAATTTTCATGAGTGGGTGATTTCTACAATGTTAAAAGTATAGAGTTTTTAAACCTCAGTTTTCAAATGTAAGAACATTAAAATATTTGTGGATTTTTTACTCTGGGACTTCACAGGAGTGTGTAATGATCATTATGAGCTGCTCCACATTTTAAAATTAATAATCAGATTTGAGCTAAAGATGCAACGGTAAAAAAACCATCAGAGGACAAACCACTAATGTGTCATGCAGAAGAGTCTGCCCACATACTCATCTCAATGGTTTTGAGATTAGAATTAGCAGAGTACTGTAAGGAGGTGACTATGTGGGATGTGGTATAACTCTAGAAAATTATTGACACCTCTAATTAATTAATTAGGAGCACCGTAATTTTTGTATTAGAATATCAAGAGATTCTTCCATAAACTATTTTATGTAAATGAAACAATAATTCATGAGAACATAAATCCATTGAAATCAGTGTCAATAATATTACATTTAGATAAAAAGAAACATGAAATATGACATTAAAATCAGAAGTGAATCTAGACCACAGCTGTAAATGCTGCTTGGCATTTAAACTGAATTTAAAAGTTCATACAGGGCAGTGAGACGTCACGGGACTTGGGAAACTTTTCTCCAAAGAAAATCACAGCAGAAGTAACAGAAAGGAAAGATATATATCCCTTTCCTCAGAAACTCTCCCCTACTCCCAAAATACTAGTAATTGAAGCAGTGCATTCTGAAGCAGCAGGAAGCATTCAACTGCTGAACATGCTGGGTTGGCTACTATCATAACTCTAGCACTACCTGAACGCTTCCAAAACAAGTAAGAGTTTGCTACTTTTCCACCTGAAGCCAACGTAACAAATCAGGTGGTAGGATGCAAACAAACTTTTAAAAGATACTAACAAGCTGAAGAGAGGAAATTGCTCCTATAAGGAACACCGGAAGAAAATACTTAAGCAGTTCTTTCTGTTCACATTAATGAACTTGAAGTATATGCTTGAAGTCTTAATTTTGTTAATGACCAAAGTGTTTGTTCATTTTATTCACCCTACTTCTGCTCCAGAAGATTCTGATCAAAGTCATGGACTAAGACTTTGTGTCTACACACAGTGCCAAGTATGAGAAATAAAACTCCTAAACAGAAGTGACACTGACAGCTATAAAAGACACGGAGCAAGCATAAAAGCTGAGCAAGTTGATACCGATCTTCTCAGAAAGTTCATGAAGTAGCTAGACTTGCACATAGTGACAAAAATAGTGAAATTAGTAGGACCAATATTTTCTCTTACTGGAAAACAGTGTGAACCATTCCAGCACAAGCTAATAATGCTGGTATTCAGCCCCTAGGCACACTGAAGACATGATGACCCTATTTTACTCCCAAAACCACAAAACTTCTCAGTGTAGAAAGGTTCCTAGAGCTTTCTTTTAAAACTTCTTATTGGGACCTGCTAATAGCTCCTCTATGCTTGACCACATCTCCTCCAGGCCAGAAAGAAATAAGTATCTTGCTTTGCTTTCCCTCGGGATGTTGTGTATCAGTAGGGTACTAATGACAGACAAAACTTCTGCTTTTCATTTTGTAGGCTCTGAAATACCATCCATCTGGTTAGAGGAGCTGGAAAAGTGTCTTTTGCTGTGACCTCTCACCGTGGTTTATCTACACCAAGGAATATAATGCTGAAATTCCCAATAATGGGACTAAGAATCTCAAAGATCCTTAAATACATAAAGTAATACCAACTGTTGTACTGCAGAAATCACTTTGTATAATGACAGAATTAGGAAAAAAAGTGTCTGCTTTTTTTTCTGACAGGTTTCAAGTTGTTTATTTGCAGATGCACTGAAGTTGTCTAAATAAACCAGCGAGATAATCTACATAAATCACCCTAGGTGCTATGTATAAACAACACTTACTGCAAGGAATAAATTTAAAAAAAACAAAACCCAAATAAACCCAAAATATAAAGAGATGAAACAAGAACGTATTTTTTTCCCTGTTGGTATATAATCTTACTTCCAGATCTAATTCTTTAACAAAGATTATATCAGATCTATTTTTGCTTTGTACATTGTGTAATCAAACTGGTTTAGACATCTCCAATAATGAACATGTTGCTATTACTATAAAGTCATATAAAAGTAGGTGAGCAGCTGTAGCCTAATAAACGCACAGCTGAACAAAGGAAACTGCTGACAAGCTGTAATCTTGTTTTAATGTAAATTCTCATGTGTTCACATCATATTTTAATTGTACACAACAATAAATAAGCTTCTGTCACTAGCAGTTTCTCATAAATGGGCTAATGCTAATTATCCCTCTATTTTCAACCACATAGTTTTAGTGAAAAGATTAATGTCAGGAAAATAACACAAAAATAATGAGCTTTGCAAGCCATTTGAGTGGCAAAAAATATTATACTTTTCTTGATTTGATTTTTCTATTTTTATATGAAAGCTGTGACAAGTCTCTCATAAAGCACCTCAATATTTCAAACATTATATCCAGCAATATATTAATTATGGAAGAAATATATAACCTGTTTCCCGGATTTTTTCTTCAGGTTTGTTGTAGTGGTGAACTGAAAACCAAAATGTGCAACTCCAGCACCATCACTGAATTTAAAGGCTGGTCTTTCTTACATCTGGAAATATATAGCTAAGTATGGTCAAGGATCTCTGTTGGCCATTGTTCTGCACTTGGCATTAGGAAATATATTTGTTTGGTCTGAAGTAATTTTTACTGATCTGACAAATTATTTCAGCTATAATGGTAAGATACAGCATCAAAAGAGAACAGCTGTCCAGGAAACAATTAAGAAGGAAGAGCCCTTTGAGCCAAACAAGTGATACAAACTCACTTTTTTCATTGATCCTTCTAGTTACACATCTTAAGTTTTCAGACAAAACCAAGACCACAGCTTGAGACACAAAGGTGATGCTTGCATTATGCCGTGGTACCTAGACCAGACACACACTTTTTGTACTGCAAGTGTGGTCTCAGGTCTGGCTGGAGCACGGAGGAACGTGGATGCTGGAGCACACTGCGTGGTGAATGCATCTTCAACGCCAGCCTTGCAGAGCAGCTGGGCTCATGGAAGACTGGGGGATGCAGAAGCCTCTGCACCTATAGCTGCTTTATTAGTGTGGGACCAACAGCTGTCCAGCAGTTTCATGTACATTGGTTGGTTTTCTGTTTGAAACAGAAACACTCCTTTTGCTTTCCTTAAAACAAATTGGTGGGCTACAGCATTTGTGTCTCACATGACATTAGCACGATATTGCTAAATATTGTATTATTGAGTCTTTTGGATCAGGGTTCAAGCTACTTGCTATTCTCACTATTAATCTGATTGTGGCTAGAAAACATCCCTAGAACACCTCATCCAATGATGACACTAATTCATGGTGGGTTTGATGCCCTTTCTCATTCCCTACAGTGCTTCTGAATACACACTGCTTCACTGAAGTGCCCTCCCCACTTTGGACATTACAACATTCAAATCTAGCTCTGATCCATTTTCTTTGCAGCAGAGTGGGAGATATATCCCTGTCCATCAGAGGGGAGAAAAGAAAGCTACATGAGAAGTACCACAACCTCCAACCTCTTTTCTACCTTTCTTGTGGAACAGAAAGGCTGCAAGCTGAACCCTAGTAGGTTGGGTGGGGAACCGGATCAAAGCATCACTACGGAGAGAACAGGCTGTACAAAGCAGAACATGAGATTCTTCTCACACTAAAATCATTATACTCAGTAGTCTCAAAATCTAATGTGTTCCATACTCTTTGGGAATCACATTCAGAACTGCAGTGCTGCCAAGATATTAAGAGAGTGTTCATCACTCTTTTACATTTCTCACCTCTACCCATTTCAAGACATCATTATTTTTCTTTCTCACATACAGGTGTTAAGCAGTAGTCAGTGCTGCTCCTTTCACATTCCAGTCCACATCCTGCCACTGTTCTCTGCACCTGGCCTTACTCCCAGGGTCACTAAATCACTGTCAGAGTGATTACATTTGTATTCCACTTTCTCATCCAAGTTCAAGTAGAAGTATCATAATTTTTTAAGTTCTTGAAGTATTCTACAAGGTTTTGGGCAAAAGCTGAATAAAACAATTTTGTCAGATTGATGTTTGGCTGCTTTTATTTTCTCGTAGGGCTAGACAAATCTGGTACACCTCATTTTGAAGCCATTTGAATTTCATGTGTCAAAAGCTCGATTACATCGTTAATGGTTTCATCTCCCATTGAAAACAATTTGTTAAAAGTGGAGTGAGGAAAAAAGACAGATAGATGCTTCACAACCCAAAAGCCATCTGATTCTAGTTTTGTTTTTAGGAAGACTATCAGACTTCCCACATAACTTAAGTCTCATATCACAGCATCCTACTTCATTATATTTCATCTTTTTGAAATGTATAACCGAGGGAACTTTAATATAATTGAAAATTTTAAACAAAATACTTCATATCCCATGGAATTTCTGGTTCCTCATCAGTTCTTTGGTCTCTTCTTTCAGTCCTTTTGTTAAGAGAAATAAAGGACTAGGACTTAAAATACCTAATGATTTTGGCAGCCAAATCAGAGAAACTTTTGTAGGTCTGACATTCATTAGTAAGTAATTAGTACTTCCAGGAAACTAATTTTCCTTAGGAATCTCTGTAACTAAATTTGGAACATTAAGCTATTTTAAATCCTTGCAAATTTTAAAACTTTTAACCATAATGTAGATGGAAATACTAAAAGCCAGGATAAATTATAATTTAATGAGAAAATTTAAAAGGATTACAGAAGAGTATATAAGCCTACTAGGTGCACACACACAAGCCCATAACAGTATGCCAATGCAATTATGTGTTCCTGAGATCATAAATAGCTACGCAAAACTGAAGCTGCAAAAGGGAAAATAAGATTTTGTTGAAATCTTCAGTGGAAAAAATGTAAGATGAGAGAAGACTTTTTAACATTTTTGGTCCTCCAATCTCCAACATCAATTGCTTTCAGCTTCATTAAAAAAAAAAAAAAAAGGCTGCAAGAGAAAAAACAGGAGCATCTGGAACTGAGGAATGGAGTGAAGAATCAAAACCACATAACTAGACAAGGAAATGTAGAATGAGACATGTCAAGAAAAAAGATCCTATCAAATAGAATGGTGATATAGAGACCAGAAGAGACTAAAATCAATCATGATTAAATAACATCACTTTCAAAATGTAATATATATTTCATCTTGAAACTACAATTACATGAATAAATTGCAGGAGTATCTCTCTGATACCATCAGAGCTCCTGAGTGGAGCAGCAGTCCACTCCAGCAATTCTGAGGGCATATTATTTAGGTCTGTCAATGACACCTGTAATTTCTCTTTCAGCAATAAGAATTTTCCTCACCAAACGAAAAGAAATATTGCTATATTAGCAGAGTCAAGGTCTCACATAACTGACTGATATGTGTTGCACAAACTACTCCTAGCTATCTTAGAGTTATGGACTTTGAAAATAAATACTGTGTGCCATTTTGTGAATACATCCCCATTTATATTGTGAATACTAAACTGTACTAATGGCTTAAAATTACAAGAAGGCCCTGATCTTTCTAAACCACAATTCCTTTTATCCCTTATGCACACCTGCTTTTTTATCACATATGCTAAAAATACCTTTTATAGTATTTAAATACTGGTAGTACCTTGCAGAAAAGCAGCAGTATGAGGATGTGTTAATATACTCATTTCCATGGGAATTATTCAATAGTAAAAGATTAACGTGACATTGATTTTTAACTCTAACCTGCTTTGTGCAGACTGTTGCTCTAATGAAATAAGTAACACACAGCTATTCTGTAACGACTCTTACTTAAAATTTTACAGCTGACAAAATGCTGCTTTACTAGTAAGCTCTGCAAAGCTTTTCTGCTCCAGCACTCAGGACAAGCAGCACTGTGCTCAAGCTCCCTTGGGAAATTCTGCTTTTCTATTTCCCCAAGTCCATTGCAGGGAAAACCTCTGCCCAGAGGATACATTGAGAGCCTTGTGCTGGCACTTTCCTGGGAACACTGGCCTCTTGCATGAAAAGCCACAAAGGAAGCAGTCAGAAAGAGCAAAGGGTATTCTACCTTGACTCTTTCTTCTATTTTTAAGAGATGAAATGGGACAATAGTAAATTGCAGTTACAAATAATGGGGTTTTTTAGTATGAATTATTAGTCTGGTAGATTCCACTGTTTAGCATACCTCCCTCACATCACAGACACATGCATAACATCCTGTATACATGTCAGATTTTTATATGTGCATTTTGTTTAGCATAGGCAGGACAGGTTTTGCTTTAAATTATCTTTTTTTGATGTGATTCTAATATGCAATAACTCTATACATTGTAATTTCTAAGGATTCACAGCACATAAGTCAGATTTTCATGAGGTAAAGTATGCACTATACAACATACCATTTTGACTTTTCAATGTATACTGGGGTTATGCTCTACAGCAGTTCTCTTGCAATTAAGTACACCAACATAATTCCTTAAAAAATATTTTAAATCTTTGGAGCTATAGGATGACATGAAATGACATGCATCTGTTAATTCACTACTGATGAACAGTACATCTGGAAGAAGTACTCTTTTACTGATATTAAAGAATTTAGGTAATCATAAGCTTTTGACAAGACTGAAAATTGTGTGTCAACTTCAACACTCTTGAAATGCCCCCTGAGTGGTCTAGAAAAGCAAGCTGTATAAGCAGAGTAAAGCTGGAACGCAAATAGTGAGATATTCTTATGCTGCATCATATGAACTCATCAATGAGGTACTGATCCCAGAGACAGCATCTGCTGTGTGAAATTTAGGACAGTAATTCACAGCCAATAGAACACTGCATCACCACAAATTATGTTTGTTATAAATTTATAATGATATTCATATAAAAACATTACATTTTAATAGTTTAAAGAAATTACAGGACTGGGCACTTTATAAATGTTTAACTAGTAGTCTTCATAATTTAAAATGTTGAAAGATGCTGGGTTGAAACACTTTGAACTTGTAGAGGAGGGTCAGTTACTGTAGAAATCTAGGGAAAACCTAGCCTCAAGGCACACAAATGCTATTTTTAAACATAACCTTGTTTCAAAACACATGGACCATAGTCATCTGAAATTGTGTAGCACCATATTCATAAAGCACAGATACGATTATCACTGCCAGTGCCTGTGAGCACAGGCTCTCTGTTGTGGAACCTTAGAAGTAGGTTCTTGTTGTTAAACATATGTGTTAACCAACCACTAGATGCACGAGATATCCAAGAAAAAAAATTAAGTATTTTGCTTTCTTCCACTGTACTTATGTTTTGACTGATGCTTTTAAAATAATTTTCACCTTTGATATTTCCAACAATCTCTAACTTCTTAAACAGTACCTTCATTTTGCTCTAAATGGTCATATTGCTTGGTCTCATCGCCACGACCAGCATACCTTTGTTGTACTTCTATATTTTTACTCACAATTTCCATCAGACAGACAACCTATACCTGAAATTCCCTGTCAGGCTTTTTGTCTCCATTGACTAATTTACATGCCTCAGAGTCCCCTATCTTCACAGCCTGATAGCCAAGGACTGTGTCCCTCTCCAACAAAAGCACTTCAACCATATTCCCTGTTTATCTGCATCCACACATTGCTTTTAAAATCAAGCTCTCTATGACCTGCAAATTTGCTCATGGCAAGATTTTGGAAAACACCAGCTTTTCAGCAATACTTCAGCCTTAAAAGATGAAGAGAGCAAGGATACAGACAAGTGAAAGACAGCTAATGTTTGTTGGATGCTTTGTTAAAGTGCATAAGTTGAAATATATTTTACAAATCAATAGATTTTTTTCAATAGTTTCAATGTTTCAATAGAAAGAAACATTGGCAAGGAAAATAAGGGAGCAATGAAGATTAACAAAGAGGTTATGTCAAAACCTTTTACTCTGATTGTCCACTACTAGGTGATTTAGAAGTCAAAGGAAGGAGCACTCCTCTTCTGTAGGGAATCTAATTCCTACATTAGATTTCATCCTGCTACATTGTAGTTAAAATTTTCTGGACGCAATGAAATGTAACAGACCATTTCACCTTTAGTAAACTTGTCAGCAAGAGGACTGAGTAAAAGAATGGATGTAATGAAAAAGGGAGGTCTTGAAGGGTTTTGCAATATAAGTTTGCAAAATGTAACAGTACACCATTTTACATGTAACTGCATCTCATCTTCAACACTGGCAACCAAAATTCTCCAAAGCTCTTTTAGTTTCTGGTAACAACTTCATATGAAGACTCACGATTTTAAAATACTCCTGTGACCATAAGAATTAAAATTTTTAATAAAATGAAGATTTTTTTTTTTTTATATTAGTAATCAACTAGTTAAACATTCATACCTGTTTGCAGAAAACTGATCACTGCTCAATGATCTGTTTTACCCAGAATTATCATTTTGAGTCAAAGTATTTCCTCTTAAGGAGAGTCACTTTCAGGCCACTCCTTGATCCTATTTTGAATACAGGAAACAAGCTGGATTGTTCTCTGGAGCAATAAATTATTTTTTATTATGCCTGGATTGAGCTAATCACAATGAGGTCCTGGTCTACAGACTAACGAAATTCAGTTATAATAATGAAAGCAGCACCTACAGCTCATATGCTCTCATTAATGCTACAAAACATGGAAATATGTGCAACTTGGTGTTAAAATTCAAGCTGAAGGAATATTTTTAATAATTCAGTCCTATTTGATTGGTGTTGATAGATTCTCTCAAGCAAAATGTTATCTGAGGACCATGATTTTAGCACAGGTTCCATGAAGCCTAGTGTTTTTTGATGCAACAGGCTCTGGGGCTCCAATAATCAACTGAAAAAAAAAATAAAACCTCTCACCTTAGATCCAATTAAAATAAAATTTTGATTCTCACAGTTGATAAAAATTTCTTGACACTCTGAGTTAAGAGTATCCCAAGACATACAAAAAAGAAAATACACTGTGTTTGTAGTTACAGATACACAGGGATATAAACCATTTCACCTAAAGTAGCCCTACCATTCACCATCCCAGCCTTCTCAGCCACAGAGCTGATATTATTCTACATCTCATTTGATGCAGCAAATGTAGTCAGAGACGTATTAAATTCATACTACAGCAGAACAGGATTCTGATGTAGGCAGAAATAAGTGATCCCATAACAATCCCTGGACAATCTTGTCAAGATTTAAATATTTAGTTTTTCTATGAGGAAAAAAAAAATTAAAAAAAAAAGCGCAGAGCATTCCTGTACCATCTAGTGTTTTGGGCCAAAAAATAGCAAAGTTTTCTCAATCTGCTATCATCTACAGAGCCTCTGGACAGGATCCAAAGTGACAAGATGGAGGAAGATAAGAATGCCAGGGACTGCATCAGTCACTGAGACTTACTCATAGATACTCATTCTGTTTCATTTCATAAGGAAGAAGGATAAACACTGGAATAAACCCCATCAGTATTTAACTTTAAAATGCTGTGCTTAAGAATTCTGGCCAACCGAAAGGTTATTGTAAAAATCAAAAAAGGTCAATTGAAAGGAAGGCCATCAGAAATGGAACAGGCCTATTAAAATTCTATTAGTGCTCTAACCAAGTGTGTAAATCTAAAAATCAAACTATTCTTCCCTCTCCTCCAGTAGAAAGCATAGAATGCAAATGTCAAAAAAGAGTAGGTCAAGGACACTGCTAACATATTATCCCACTACTCAGCATCCTGAAAACACTCCATGAGTTTCTCAAAGGATAAGTGAGCCTGAATTTAGCCCTTCACAAACTCCATAAGCCAGGCACACAGATGAAACATGCATATTCCCCTGAGGTGAAACAATATCTAATAATTTCAGATTAAAAATGAAAATTCTTACTGGATCTGTAGTGAAAAACTGTGTCTGGGATTTCAATACTCAGAATCTAGTTAGGTCAGGTAAAATTAATCACGAATAGCACTATAAAGAATGCCCTGGGATCTCAAATGTAAATCAACTTCAGCACCCCTCTCACATCTGGATATTCTAAGTATTACTAGGCACACAAATAACTTTTTCACGCAGAATTTTAAAAGGTGTTTTTTGAAAAGCAATGTTATCTTTAATAACAAGTATACAATTATAGATGAATAATACATAATACAGTATCTTAGGGCCTGGTATTGCTTGTAGAAGGCATGACAACAAACTGGATTATTATTAAATTTTGATTATACAAAAATGACACTGATTGTTTTCCTTCCCAGCTAGTGAAAATTCTTTACCAAGCTTAAAAAAAACCCTTCTCTCAGGTTTTAATGGTGGAAGTACAATATTTCATTTCCATGAGCATTTGGTAGAGCCCATATAACATTATAAACTGAACAAAAAGTTTAAAGCTTCAGTAAGACTTACACTACAAAAAAAAAATCGTAATTACTCAGATAAATTAATTAATATTGGCTCAATTTTCATTCTGGTAAACAATGAATTGCTGCATGGAGGCTGTGCCACAAGAGAACTATGTCCATCAAACAATGAATTTCTTTAAATTACACTAGTTATTCTATTTAAACAATTGTTTATTTTTTTGTTTAAATTGTATTAGAGTAGTTGTGATGAGCTGCATTCATCTTCTGAGTAATTTAAACCAAATTTTCTTAAACCTTTGCTGTAAAATTGAATGTTCTGCCTCCTGAGCAACAGCAATGGCCTGGCCCAGCAATATAACTCACAAATACCTCTGCAGACCATTCATATTCATCAGGAACATTGTAACATTGAAACTTTTTTATTAAAAAAGTGTCATCAGATTGCATTTTGGTCAAACCAGAAGCAAAACACAAAAAGCCATACTTAGAAGCTTACCCTGCAACTAGATGAAAACCCAGTGGAGGAGGAGGGGAGAACAGTCTCACTTGCCCTTGGAGACGGCAATTTCACCACCCTGCTTGTTGCCCCTGTGTCAGGGTATGGCAAGGCCTGAAAGTGTCATTGCAGAAGGCTGCCAAGTCACAGTGGGGGCTGGAGGCCTCCACATCTCTCATCTCTGGAGATCCTCTCCAATTTCATTAAAACTATTTAAAAAACCCTGCCTGAATGTGCAAACAAGAAGGCACTTTGCCACGGAGTGGGAAGGGTGAAGGTGCATTTTCCTTCCCATGTATTTATTTCAAAGGATTTTGAGCAACACATCTTGCTATGATCTGCATAATGGACTCTAATGCTGATTAGCTTCTTCCTGTTTGGGGGATCTAAGTTGTTTGTATCTAATGAGATGCTCCCTTTCAATGTATATTCAAAGGCAATGTCTTAAGGACATTACTCCTGTAGACTGAAGCCAACAAAAGATGGTCTATAAAGAAGGGATAGAGGCTTGGTAACAACTTGGAAATAAGAGATTAACACTAATGAGCGACAGAAATTTTTCCTGTAAGAGTCACCTGAATTTAAAAAATATGTATAAATTCGGGAAAACTTGTTTGTTTATAGTGAGTATACCTATACAAATCCGCAACACACAAGTGAGTACTGTGTTCACAGTCTAACAACACAGCTGTCATAAAATTGTTCCTTAGAGCAATAGAATATTATGGATTATCTTGGCAACTAGTGAAATTAATCACAGGCCACTTAAAAGATTCAGATCAGGAGTAAGACGCACAAAAAGTTTTCTCCAGCTAATTTGAGATTATTTGCATGCAGTGTTCCCTCAGCAGGAGATACGCCAGCAGGTTTCCGCAGCTTTTTAAGACCATGGGAAAACAGACACCTCTGGGAATTGCTGCACAACCACCCCATTCTGGCACTGAGTCCTTGGAGCTGAAGATGCAGAAGGGATGCTATGTGAGAAACTCTTGGGATTTTGCTTCACCTTCTTTGAGGGAAGTTCCCTATAGATGTACTAGTGTGAATCTACTGAGGAGTAAACCTCCAGCAAGAAGTTCAACTTACTGAGGGACTGCAGAGCTGCTACTCTTAATCAAACATTTGTGTACTTGGACTGTATATCTCTTCAAGCTCTAAATGTCTTCATAATGCATGATCAGGGATTAATATAAAAAGGATCTAATCTGGGACCTATTCCAGTAAAAATATACACATATATTTTTATATACAAACACCGAGCTGTCTATTCAAGAGAAGCAAATGCAGCAGATCTTTGTATAAAACTGAGGATGATATCATAGCTAATCTACATGACAGAAACACTTAAGGACCCCATGATTTGAATGACATCTTAGACAGTGATCAGTGGTTCCCCAGGCTTTGGTACATTTGAAACATACATGTACCCTGTACATTTGAAACAGGGTAGTAAATTTGCCTGCAGGTACATAGTGATGCTCTTGCTGTGGCTCAAATTGGCAGGGAAATCAAATTAGAGTTCAACAGTCCTACAATGAAGTTAATGAATGTTCTGGAATTTTGCCACAGTTCATGTATTATCATTCTAGCCTTAATGTCTTTACTAGACAGCATAAAATGATTTGAGAAATCCTTATACATATCCCCATGGGGTACAGGACATGCAGATGACATCCTAAATGTCTTAGCTGCTGACAAAAAAAAAAAAAAAAAGATGAACAACTTATCGACACATACAAAGCATGAATTAATGAAAATTAGATTCTTGAAAGACAATCAGGAGAAAAAGGAGTGATTTAGGTAGAACTCAATATCCTTTCTGGCTAGTATATAAGGGAAAAGTCATGGAACAAAAGTTCTCTCTTCTCTGTGAGTGCAGAAAGCCTAATATTTACTCATTTTTCTCAGAGGAATTTTTCCTTATTACTACATGGAAGTAAAAAAGAGTGTTCTCTCGATCTGAAGCTGAAATAATTTATTTGTGAGTACCGAGCTATAATCCCAGAGCAATTGTATGTCCAGTAGAAAGATATTGGCTAGTTCTATAAAAAATGCCTTTACGTTACATACTAGATGATAAATTGGGGTGGTAGGGAGATTTTTTTCCTCTGGGGAAAAAAAGAAATTAAAAACTTTTCAGTAAAGCAGGCAAGCCTCAACCACTTGCTTCCCAAATGAAAATTTCTTCTGCTTCATAAAAAAATATTTTGATCTAGGTAATTTACTGGACACATAATAAGATGCATTACACCTTCACAAAAGAGATGGAATGATGAGATAGTGATTTCCATGACAAGTGGCAGGAGAGGTTTCCAGAACTAAAACAGCAAGAGATCACTCTTCTGATGTCATCCATCAGTTACAAAAATGCTTCCAAAAAAGATGAAGCATATCTGAATAGCAGCATTGTCTAACCCAAGATGAAGCAATCAGAACAAGAAAGTCAGTGCAAATCAGTGCAAAGGCTGAAGGAAAAAATCCTCCAAACCCTATTCTTCAATTCAATAATTTTATTCATATTCTGTTCATTTCTGTTCATCAGTGCCAGTGAGAGAACATTCTTGTAAAAAAAACAGGTTAACCTGTGCTTGACAGAGTCCAAAGCTTTGAAAGCAAAGAGGCAATTATAAAGAAAACAGAAAGAGGACAGTCAATGCTGCCTCTTTAAAGCTTTTAGATGATCTTTACTTACACAGTCACAGAAGTTAGTTCAAAGCATATTTTTCTCTCCTAATGATTCCTTTTTACACCAAAATAAAGCTTATAAAAATGTATGCTCATAGTAATTTCAGTATTAAGTCTGTACAAAGTCTGGCCTATATCTTTATTTCTGTTAAAGAAACGTATGTAACAAAACTGTAGGAAAACAATTAGTGAAGAAAGTGCTGCAAGAAGTTTATATTGCCCTGCAGTCAATTTGCTGGTCAAATTTGACAATGATTATTAAAAAGCCTGAACAAAACAACAAATGCAAATCTCCAACTTTTTTTTTCGTAAGACCTTCTACCCACTGGAGATAAAACACAGTGGTTTAGACATGAAGTTATAACAACATACAGATATCAGATTCCCTTTCATCAAGCTAAGGTCATCCTGTACATCAACAAATCCTCTGATATGCTTAAACTGAAGACTCTGAAATCAATATATCTGCCTCCACTGGCTCACTGCAGTCATGTAAAACACTTGGATAAAGGTTAAGTAGTCACACTGCTATGCCCTTCCATATTTCCAGCAATACAGCCTATAAAGGCATCTATAGCATAAGCACATGGAGTTTTTTGTACATTCCTGTCTTACATAAACAATACCTGTGCCTGTACCAGCAAAGTCAATGTAACCACAAATTGAAAAGTTGCTCTGTACAAGCATTGATTGGCAACAATGAAAATTGGTGCATGTACTGATCCCTCTATTAAAATATTGCTCAGATGTTAAAAAGAAAAACACTGCTCTAGGCTTCAAAATTCAACTGATGTGGGCTGAATTGTTCTTAAATAGATATGATTATATTTCAATGTCTTTTGTGATTACGACAATTTTGACAAGATAATAATCTCCTCTGAACAAGACTTTTTAAGGTTTAGAGAAGTAACATATGATTTATTAAATAATCTGTCAGATTATCTATGAACCCTGCTTTCAAAAGAAATTGTATGATCTCATTAAAATAATTACAGAAAATCTATGCCTGATGTTATAAATAACAAGTACCAGGTATACAAAGGAGAGAACTGGAACTTAAAGTACAGGAAATTGCAAGGTTCAAAAGGTGACAGCATAGCTTTGTTCTCTTAAAATAGTCAATAGAAGTTTCCGTTTTAAGTATCCTGCACACTAGGTCAACTTTTGAACCACAGGCTTCAAAATGGAGAGAAATAAACAAGCCTGTAGCTATGCTAAAATTAAATAATCTAGATATGCATATTCCAGCCTCATTTCTCTATTCTTCCCTCACACTTTGTTGCCTTTTTACTCATATTGCTTTTGGAGAAAAGCAAAAGCCCGTCCTGCGCATCACAAGAATTACACAGAAAAAGAAGCAGAGGTACAAGCTAAAATCAATAGGAAATATCTTTAGAATTTTAAACATCGTATCAATTTTAATTTTATATAGTCATGCTTCTTTCAGGGCAAGATAGGGCTGGGCAAAACAGGGAAGAAGGGTATGGTGTTTATTTTCCTGTGATGTAAGTACTGTAGGCAGGAGAAAGAGGACAAGATCTCTGAGATCTCTATGAGAGAGTTGCTTCCTTTTAATTCCTGCTGCCACAGATGATAGCTATACTCTGGTACTCAGCACTGCACTTGCAAAACTGAAGGATCTCCTGTCTCTTATACTGGGGCAGTTTCCTTCTTTTAACTAAAAGCTCCTGCTTTTGGAGAGTAAAGGATGAAGTACTCAAACAATGCAAAGTTGTTGACAATGTAGGCAAAGCTTCTTATTAACACACTTCAAGATAAAAACTACAGTATTATCTGAGAGAATGCTACAGATACCAAAAGATTTTCTTTCTAAGCTGCCTGAAAAACATAAGCTGCTGCCATTCCACTAAGTTGGAGCAGGACAGAAGTGAACCTCCTACCAGTCAATAACATTACCAGAATAAGCCCCTGCATGATTCTCACTGCCTGGCTCTCTACATTACAGCCACTCCAGCACAAGTGGTCCCTATAGCTCCGTGAGAATGAGGACTCAACAACCCATGCACAAACCTACTCCAAGTATAAAACAGCCTTTTATTCGCTATGAAATAAACCACTGTGTGTCTGAACAGATATTTAATGCTACAAGGTTGGTTCTTTCGATAGGCATTCAGAAAATGGTTTCAATACCTTATACAGCTGAATTACTAAACAAATACAAAAATAGCATGAGTTATTTCAACAGCTGAATGGTTAACTGAAATGGAGAATTCCCACAATCATTTTTGTAAGAGGTTTTAAGTGTAGAAAGCTATCTTCTCCAGAAAAGTGAAATTTAAAGACATGATATTCAACTTAGCATATTTTGTTTTTAAAATTATTTAAAAGTATTTTTCCTTTAAGAGGGAAAAAAAAAGCAGCCCCAAAATTATCAAACTATATAAAAGAAACGCACAGACTTTGAAAAAGGTTAGATGTCAACTCACCAGTCTCTTTACAATTTTCAACAAAAGCTTAAGTTCTTGTGGATCTTTTTTGGACTTCAGTACTTCTGCAAAGCTGCCCATGTTTTCTGGAGACATACTCTCCTGATTGTTCCCTCCATACAGCTGAACCAGCAATAATAAGCACTGTGAGGCACTCAAAAATATTTCAGTATCTTCACTGGGAAGCTAAAAATGAATGAAAAATGAACAAACAAAAATCAAATTCCAGTTTCAGAAAAGTTACGTTTCACTGGGGAATTGGAAGAGTATTAACATTTGCATTGTGACAGGGAAGAATAATTTCTAGTTGATTGACTCAAAATTTCCCTAAAATAAGCTTAACAAAGTGATGAAAATATAATTAAAATATATCTACTTTTAGGCAGCAGTATAACAATATCTGCAGTCTGATTCTGTCAAATGGTCTATCTTGAGTGATACCATAACAGCACCAGAAATGTTGCTTCCAACTATGTGATTTTATTCTACTTTAAACAGCAATAACAGAAGAAAGTATCATTATAGCCATGATGTCTAATCTTCTACATCATGCACACCATAAAATTTCATTTAATTATTACTAAATCAAGCCTCTTGAGGTAGAGCATAGGCTATCTAGTTATTTAGTGGATTTTAAGTAGTCACATTAGGAGGTACATTTTGAGGATTTTAAATAATTTTCCAGAATTCTAAATTTTCTGCACTCCTTTGAAAATCAGACAATGCAGCAGGCCCTAGCAATAGGATGGAAAATTCTTTCCTGGAAAGCAAAATTACAAAAAAGATTTAGGGATATTACTAAAGATCATCTTTAAATGAGCTTCTGATAATAGGCATAATAATAATTATGTATTTCCTGAAAGGACAATCTGGAAATAACAAGTAGAGATATTATATTAGGCACTGACAATGACATTTTTGAATGAAAACAGGAATGCAATGCCCAGTGTCAGCACAGAGAGTTCACAAATGCTAATGAAAAAAAATCATGGAGGTTTCTTGGGAATAAGCAAGAAGACGACAGATTGGAAAACGTAATAGCCAAGGACTGAAGGAATTCAGTTTCTAATAGCATATCAAAGGGAGGGTTAAAGTGGACTTGGATCATATCCTCTCAGTCATATGTAGGAAACAGCAGGCTGAGGAGAGGTTAATTCCTTTACCTGAAAAAGTACTGGTAAGACATGATAGCTCAAAACTTTAGACAAAGCAATTCAGATTAGAAGACAGATAACACATGGATTTCCTTTTTTCTTTCTCTCTTTAATGAGAGAGAGAAATTAACTGCTGAAACAACTTTCTTAGAACTGAGACAGATTCTCCATCAAAGGCAATACAAATATCACAATTTTTTTTTCTAAAAAAATAACGAAACCATTTACTCTAATGGAAATTAATTTAGGAAAGTCCTGTCTATATATAACCCTAAACTAATTCATTGAAATAGTTTTTTCTCACCTTATAATCTATGACCTGAACAAAATGTGAGTGGTAGTCTTAACCAATTAGGTATAGAAGTGCAAAAAACACCTCATCATGCCCATTCATTTCTTTAATTCTGAAAGTATTATTGGCACCAAAGAAGCCATATTAAAGTACAGTAAACAGACTATCCTTACAAACAATAAAAGGAAACAATTTATATAATTTGTCCAACCATTTATATAATATGCCAAATCATTGAAATAATGATTACTTAATCTGCAGTATGAAATTCCTTATTTTTTTTCATTTTGAGGAAAACCCATACAGTTACTTTAAAGCAATCTGAGCACATCATCAGACATACATCTCTCAAATATTCAAGAAGCAATTCCCAAGGGATCTGCATGCAAATACAATCCTGTTTTCTACTAGCTTCATAGAGTTGCTGTTTAAAACAGACTGAACTGAGATGTAATCTCTGAATATATAGCCCCAAGACATATCACATTCTATTTGACCTAATACTTTGCAAGTGACAGGACCACAACAGCTATTTCTTCCTCAGTTCTGCTATATGTCTTTTCTTCATTCCAATCTAAATGCCACTTATTTGATTATTTCCTTTCCATCATCCAGACTTCTCTAATAACATCATCAACACAATTAGCAAGGCTAAAAAGCAGGAACAGCTACAAATAGTAACAAGCTTTATAGTTCCATTTATATCTTTAATCCTTAACAAATTGAAAAAAAAATCCGCTGATTTCTCTTGGGGCTTTGAGACAACTTTTACTTCCTTCATTGAAATAAAATGCCATTAGAGAAAGAAAGGATAACTACTTTTATGTATGTCTCTCACACCTTCTAAGAACAGCATTCCAAGTTAGTTTGTTAGTAGATCAGTGTAGGCAGCTACATCAACCATCCCCTGAAGAAAATCACAGTACAAAAATTACATTCAATTTTCAAATGTTCGTTGGCTAAACAAAGGTAAAAAATAAAAAATCAGTGAAAATTCTGGTCAGATAGATCCTTGCCTGGGTATTGCAGTGGAGGCTAATTCCCTGGGCTCCACAGGCACAGAAATCCCATGTTCAGTCAGTACCACAACAGCTGTACTTGGAAGTGAGACTGATCCCAAGGTTTTTTTCCCAAGATATTCCCTAAATATCAGAGGAGTGGAAAGGTGTCAATCTCCATAGAGGCCTGCTCCTACAACAAACCTGTGTGAAGAAGTCCATAAAGCACCAGAAACATCAGTGGTTCTTCCAACACAATGAGTGTCAAGGAAGCAAATAAGCAAGTCCAGCTGGTTAACGTTACTCCCAAGGGAGGCTGATTGCAGCAGGAACACCCAGCAGGTGAGGAACACTTCACTCTAGGTGAGGAGGAGCTGTGCTTGGACCAACAGCCTTGCCTGGGCCTTGATTCTCTCCTCCTGGCATGCCCAACATTTTATCATTGCTTTTATTCTTTGTTCCCCAACAAGAGAAAAGAAAACCCTTTCAATCCAGTGAAAGGAAACTTTCCATCCAATCTGTCTTGGTGTCTATTGCTTCCTCCTCACAGGCTTTCAGTGACCATGCTCCAAGTATCACTCCACAGTTCCCAACACCTGCCAGTTATGACATCACATTACTCAATCACCAATGCCAATGAAATCTTTTCATCCCCTGTTGTACTTCAGGCTCTTCTGCTTCCCCAGAGTCCCTTTGAGCTTTGGTGTTAACTAGACTTTGGGGAGCAAGTTGCTGTTACCTTGGGAAAATTCAGGGCAAAGCAATAGCAGGACACATCTTGTATGAAGAGAAAAAGTGTGGAATAGAAAAGGCCATATTTACTCTGGAGGGAATGAGAATCCTTGGCCTACAGTCTAAGTCATCAATAATTAAGGTGGAAGAGGAACTCTCAGCAATGTCCCTATTTAAGTATGTCCACATCAGCATTTTTCTTTGTAACTCTCACCATTTTGCTGTTTCACTTCTGACAAGTAGTGATTCAGATGTCAAAAGCTGTAAGCTGGCAACCTGAAATTTAGCACTGGCTGCCAGTCAGTGTTAGTACTGGTTATAAAGAGTAGGGGATCTGAAGAACATTAGCTGTATAAAACAAATCAATGGCTGAAAATAAAATAAATATCTGTAAATACAGAAAACCAAGAATGAAAATTCAGCTTTCAAGTAAATAATATCTCTTGTTTAATAAGAACAGGAAAAACATAATCATGTTTTTCAACAATGAATGTAGATGGATGGTTTATCTCTTAATTAGATGGAACAGCATTCTGATTATTTTTCTAATCAGAACACTTCAATTTGGTATTAAGTACATTTGCTTGAAATGCATTTATAGTTTTTGTTCTTTCAGGAGAGTAGAAACCCATGAAGAAACTAATTCTAACACTTTAAAAGAGTATCTGCCCCTTAATATTTCATAATTACATGAAGTTTCCTTTTCCTTTATCAGTCTTAGAGGGGATTATGGATTCAGCCCTTGAGCAAGGTAGAAAAGTTAGCAGTACTTCTCCTTGCAGCTGTTAATATTCTTGGCTAGTGTATAGCTTGAAGACAATCCAGCACCTTAAAAAAAATTACTGAAGAGCTAAGGTCATAAATTCTGCCATTCTCTAACTAAAAACTGTAGATTTATTTTTCACTTATTTTAAAATAATACCTCATGACAAGACTTCTGTGCAATGAAAGCAGTGTATTACTCTTTGCTTAATTTTATGGCCATGTTATAACTTCCTGTAAACAAGCTTATAACACAAAATTCTATTTTCTTTTCCTTTCTAGATGGAACCTGCTCTGTGTATTTTAGAGTATTAATGTGGTGAAGAGCAGGAAGTTTCTTGTTGTTGCATATCTATATTTCTCCAAAGCTCCATAATTTTAAACTGAGTTGCAGTGTATTCATGAATTGCAAACCACTGCAAGGAACGTGTGATCATTTGAGCTGAAGTGGCAGTTTTCACACTGTTGGACTTGTTACAGCATCTAATTTTAGAGCTACAATGAAACTGCCTGGATTACCCGGAGGGGACACTGTTCCGGTGCATTAATGAGGTTATACACATAGAGAGTTTATTACAATAAGAGATAGATATTCATTAGATCACTAATGTGATTACAGAACGTGCTGTAAAGGAAGCACCATGGGGATCTATAGGGAAGATGATTTTGCAAACATTGTACAAAATGTAAAAGCAGAACATCACTAGTAATCTGCTAGCTTTACTATGCTATTCTTATTAGTATATATGCACAGTTTTAAATTAAAAAATAAAATATTATATTTTTACTTAGGGCCATTCTCCTACCTAAGGGAAATATAAATATATATATTCACTTCATTTTAATCTAGGCTGATTGTTGAGAAACTAAATCCCGGTTCTGAAATTCTTTGCATGTAACAACATTTTGTTATTTCCTCTGGTGTGTGTGTTTGGAGATTTTTGGGTTTTAGGATAGCTCTGTATAAGAGAATACTTCAAATACAGGATATAGACATATGTCTCTCCACTCTGATCACAGAACAGTCTGTATCCCTACAGAAAGAAAGGTGAAATAAAATTTTACAGTTATCATTCTTCTGCAGTCATTTTCATTATTCATTAGCAAATAAATTCATGTACTCTGAAAACAAAGCCTGGGCACAGCCTTAGAGTCAGTGCAATATAGAGACAAAAAATGCCTAGAAAAGGCCATCTCATCCATCCATGTGCACTGAGGCTTCGTATTTGTCCTCTTCACGTTTGGATGTGACTAACTGGACTTCCAACAGTAACATATGGAGCACAGTGATCAAGTGCAAATTTTCCCAATATAATAATGAGGAAGCCTCCCACCAGAAGTCACAAAAAATTTTCTCCTGGCAGTCTAGTAGGCTCCAGAAATGACTGGAAAATCTACACCTAGGAACCAAATCTAGGACCTACAGAAAACAAAATTCCTTTTTACAGGTACTGGCATGGTTTCTGAAACTTTGTGCAAATCCACACTGAAGTGATTTTTTTTTTTCAGTATAAGGGGTACATCAAAAACTAGAAGGTGTTTTGTATGTTCTACAATTGCTGCAGGTTTAAGAATAACATTCAAATTACATTTATGTTAAGCAAAGAAACATTACCCAACAAAGGTAAGTGTAATTAACTTTTAAAAACAAAACTGCCATTGAGAAGACTAAATGCTCAATTTTTTTCCTCTTATTGATCAATTGTGGTCATAATGATCTTGGGATTAAATACTGAATTCTCCATATTTGCAGTGTTTCCTGCAGGACAGAGTTTGTAATTATTTCTCCTTTTGCATTGTTAAATCTCTGAAGTTTAATTAAAATGCAATCTAGGTTTCCAAAACTTGCTTTGCTATGCCTTTAGTGACAGACTAGATCACAACTACAGAAGGGAAAGATTGATTCAAAGTTTTTGACATTTTGAAGTTTAACTCACATTGATTTTTTTGAGTGATTATTGAGAGAGAAGAACATGTAGAACTTGAGCAAAATAAAAAGACAAGTGAGACATGAAATAATGATCTACTTGATGGATATACATTTCAATGAGGGAAAACAATTACTCAATATGACTAGGAAACTAAAACAATGTGACTAGGAAACTATGTAAGTGACTATAACAAGCTATAAATATACTAAAGATAGGCAGAAATAGCAAAGCAGAGAAAATAACTTTAACTCAATATTTTAAAATGATGATTAGTTCAAAATTTAAGACCTCCATTATCTCCAGAAAATAAAGTTCACAAAGAACTGAATACCTCAAAATAGCAATAACGGGTTATGTAGCTACACAGTCCAATGAATATAAAGAATCTGGCAGCTTCACAGAATTTCTGTAGGTAGGCCTGAGGCATTTTGAGGGGTAAGGAGCACAAAGATCTTGAGACATGCTCTAGACTTCACGAAGGATCTATTTCTTTTTAAAGAGATTAGAGCATAAACTTTTAAACAAGTGGTTCCTAAATGCTAAAATGATTATTCCATTGCTCAAACTCTTCCAAGTTTAACAGGAAATGTTTAAAACAGCAGTAGAAAAAAAATTGAAAAATATTTGAAAAATCAAATTTAACAAACCTAGCTGAAATAACTTTCACAGACCCAAACATGAGAAATTCGCCCACAGAATCTTTCCAAAACTGAAAACATATATATCTATGTGTCTGTCTGTCTATCTATCTAAAGAAGTGGCACTGGTGGTCTTTATGTTTTACCTGTATATTAAAATCAGAAGATTTAGAATAAGCATTTTAAACAAACTGGAATCTGCAGAAGTACAGAACAAAGCAAAACCTACTGGTAATTTACAGCCATGCTTCTGAAATACAAGGGCAAGTCACAATCTAATCAGTACATGCTAACTATACAATTATCCTATCCTTTAATTAAAAACTTATAAAAGACTTCCAGGTGGTATAGGCTGAGTTAAAGCTTGGCCTCTAATTTTCTGTTCTTTAAAAAGTTAATATAATTTAAATTTATGACTAGTTTCATTTTAAAGGAACATTTGCATCTCTTCATGTCATACTATTTATCATATATAGCCATTTTAAAAATCAATAAAAAATAAATTAAAAAAATTATAAAGATGAAATATTAAATAGTTGAAATTCAGTCACTTTGTTTTAGGTCATTCAGATAACATTTCCAAAAATCCTTTGTCAATAGCTGGTTTAAATAAATCCATCAAAGGAGGACTTAGCACCAAGTACAATGCCAAAAATTAATAAAAAAGGAATCACACACTTCCGTAAAATAGATGACAGACAGTGCTAAAGATAGTAGAAGGATCACAGTACTGATATCACAAAAAACCTGAAAACCTCTATTAAAATGAAAAAAAAAAAAAAAGAAAAAAAAAAAAAGAAGAAAAAAAAAAGAAAAAAAAAAAAAAGGCTGGAAGAGAACATGGCAAATCTGAAATGTCTATAAGTGAAATAACCCAGAAAGGATACTGTGATACACTGAAATTCTCACATAGCATTTTAATGGCTTTATGTTGACTAAAAGGCTGATGCAGCCTCTAAAAGCACTGTCCAGCTCAAGAAGCCTTCCTCCACTACAAACTATAACACACAGAGTAAAATACAGATCACTGTATGACAGAGATTGAGGTGATGGGATACATTAGGAACATAATGCAGCACTCTGGAGATTTCAATTTCAGTGCTGTGACATCTAGTAAACCCTGGAAAGGACTGCCTTTAAACAGACACACTTCAAAGATGTTTACAGATCACCAGGGACCACTCCCATTCATAAATCACTCAGGATCATATTGAAATAAAACAAAAACCTTGAGAAAACTCAGAAGGCTCAAACCTCAGAAAATAACATTAAAATGCATCACTTGCTAGAAACTAAATTTGCATTTACTAACCTCTCTAAAGGAAGCAAGAGTATTAGTTTCAAATTTTGAATGTCATCATTTCTCTTTGCAGTGACGAGTAGTCCATTCTGAAGGACTACATGTTGGCTATACACATGTATTCAAACTGAGAACCTGCAGTCTGCCCCTCATCCCACTTCTATGCTCTGGACAAACAGACTTATTCTGACAGCACTGGTAACCTGCAAGTCACTGTGACCTGTAACCTCTTAAAAAATCTTAAGAGTACTAGGTGGGAGCTTATAAACAATTAAAAGCTCTAATATGTTGAATTCAGTTGCATAACTCCAACTTCAGCAACACTCCATAAGGTTACAAACAAGCAAACTCTCACCAGTTGAATAAGCCGGCTAATCAGGTCTGTCAGGGGTTTATTGATAAGCAGAAGGTCTTCGGCAGCCTGCGTGTCCCCCCCTGCGCCGGATTTCTGTGCCTTAACAAGAGAGAAAAGAATTCAAAAGCAACCTTGGTGACTGTTCTGTTATGAGAAACAAATTAGGTTCCATTAAGTGGTCAAAGCGTGAAAGAAGTTTGAAGGAGACTCATGCACTCTTTTCTAGTTAAGTATTCCTGGGCTCCCAATGAGCAGTTATGCTCCCTCTGTGACAATAAGCAGAAAGCAAAGGGACCCATGCTGCTGGACCATTCTGTACAGGCTGAATATACTGATCTGCATGACGTTTCTTCGGCAAAATGCAATAAAAATGTACGTGCAAAAGACACCGCAAACCAAAATAATCAAGGTGATTGAAAATTTAGGATTCTCAGCAATATTGTCCAATTTTGCCTGTCTGGCTTACTCTGTATCCTGAAATATTCACAATATATTAAAATTTGAATTATTTCTGAAATATAAATAATTAAGTTTTCAAGTAATAAGATCAGTTACTACTTGTAATTCTGACCACTGTCATCCCCCCATCATCAAGACATACTACCACCCTAGGCTGTGCTATTTACGACCAATCCCTGCCCTTCAGGGCTCCTGAAAGGTCGGCTTGCAGGATTTTTCATTTTATGTCATTACCTTGCACCAGCTTTGGACCATGACCCTATACAGTCAATCTGCTAGAGGGAAAAAAGCAAACATTTTGTCTAAAGAGCACATTTAAAAATACTTGGTATTGTGTTTCATTTATAGCTCAGTCCTAAAAATCACTGTCCAAGTGTAATACTTGGAGATTTTCATCTGGTTAAGTGAACAGAGGAGCAAGTTCCCTAAGACAGATGCTACTACTGCTCAAACTCCACTGTTGATACTTAAGAATTGAAAGGATAATGCCTTTCTTCTGGAAAGTATTTCTAAATAGAAGAACTGAAGAGCTGTTTCTCCAGGCAATAAGTCACATTGGTATGTCCCTCTCTGAGACTCACCACAATGACCTGGAATGCTGAGGTTCAAGAAGGACGAACAGTGCAGAGAAGACAAAAAATGCAATGTTTATAATAATGAAGAAAGGGAAATAAGCCACCTTCACTTCAGCAAAATTTAAAACAGCTTTTTACTAGTACATGGATGAGAAGACCTTCCATCAGGAATCTTTGACTACTTTCTTTAACTTTTATATATTACTGCACTTGGAAAGGGAATAGATAATAGCACTAAAAAAATGATATATGTATATGAAGGACACACATTACACCATTGTTAAATCTACATTAAGTTGTAGAATCATATAATCACGGAATATTAAGGTGTTGTAATGGACCTTAAGGATCATCTAGTCACAACCCACACCCAGGCAGGGATACATCTCACTAGACGAGGTCTTATCCAACCTAGCTTTGAACACTGCCAGAGCTGGGGTATCCACAGCCTCTCTGGGCAGCCATTGCCAGAGTCACAACATAGAGTCCATATATCAAATTGAAATTGCAAATTCTTTTCAGCTCATGTGGATCACCCCTGGGACATATGACAAAACTTAACCAAAACAGATATGCAAATTAATCTGAAAGTACTTGGACCACAAAGAGTGAATTCTTCTGCTGAACCTGGATACAGTTATCAGTACCATCCAGCATGAAGTACTTAAATGCAATGGAAAAGTGGTTACATGTATTGCCTATGCAGCTGGATAAGCTTATCACTTTGCACACACTGTATTTAAATAAAAAGCATTCAAGTGAAGGTACTACCATCTGTAAAAGACAACTTACGCCTCAGAAATAGATAATACAAGAAGATCTGAATCTGTTTTACAAGTTCTGATTTAAATGGTATCTTACTCAAAACATCTCTATATAAACAGTCCAAGAATAATATTTGTGATGCATTTAGTGACACATGAATAGTGGTGAATAGTGGAATACTGTGTAGTCAATAACTAATGGCCACCATTCAATTGGGTATGTCACTGATGTAGAACTCCCAGGAATCCTGTGATGAGCATTGTCAAGACACTTAAACCAAGTAACACCATTGGAAAATTAATGGTATATGGGCACAGAACAGACTTATGCTTCAAAACCCAGTTTTCCAGCTGCTCCTTGTTACTCATTAGCCTTTAAGAGCAAAGCAGATTACTTTGACAAGAGATAAACAGAACTGGAGCTGGAGTTTTAGTGCATCAATCAACTGTTGTATTCAAGTAAAGCCAGAACAGAATTTGGCTTTCAACGAATAGATTTAATTTTAAATACAAATAAAACCCATCAGTTTAATATTACCAATCCATGTGCAAGATCCTCTCTCCTCATGTGTCCTCCTGAAAAATTTGCCTTAGCACTGCTGTATGGAGTTTAAGTCCAGAATTCCAGCTATGATTACAAGGAATTATGCCAAAAATACGACAACAAGCAATTAGCCTACAAAATTTGATCTATGAAGTGATTCTTAGATGAAAATATCCTTACAGAACCTGCTTAAAAAAGGCAAGGTATTGTACCATCACAGATTTAAAGTGAACCGAAAACCTCACAGTGAAATGTGGTTGATAACATAGCTCCTTGTGTAAATCAACGCAGAAGAAAGCTCAATTTTCAACACCAACTTCTTACATTAAGCGTGCTTAAAAAAACATCCCCACAAAAAACCAAAAAAACCCAATCCCCTCACCACAAAACCCTGCAAACCAAAAGACACAGAACCAAAACAGAAAAACAGCCAACCCACAGAGGAGGGCCTCTGGGGACTAAAGAAGCCATGTCCTGAAAGATATTACAACCTAACTGCAATCTTTTGAACCTCTGTCCTTTAGATATATTTTACCTAACAACTATCTGCTCTTCCATGGATAATCCCAAGAACATAAAAAATCTTAACATGATGAGTTAGATTGCTTGCAGTGCAAATACAAAAGTCACTTCCACTTGACTAACTTAAAAATTTGGTAAATCATCTAAAAAGAAAAGCAATATTTGCTAGATTTACATCTAGCAAATGAGGAATGTTTTTCCTTCATATGTTACTAAGAGGGTTATGTGAAATTTCTTTGAATTGTATCTTTTTGTGCCCCATTTTTAAGGAGGAGGAAGTCTTTTTTGGAGGAGGAAGTCCCACCAATGCCATGACTTGCAGTGGTTCAAACAAACTTGGAAGACAAATTGAGTTTTCACCCCACTAAAAGTTCCATAAAATCAGCATAGTAGGAGTCTCATTATTAAGGATAATAGGAAGTTATGTCAAAAATTGTTTAAGACATTAAAGACCCCATGAATAAATCCCATACCTGCAAAGTCTGGCGTACAATGTTTGCTGTATACGTCAGCATGTATTGCAATATGTCAAGTAAGGACAGAAGCAGAACATTTGCTGTCTTGGTGCTCCTTTTATCATCTGCCTCCAAGTACAGGGCCACAGCTTCCGTTAGGAGATTACAGATGTGATGAGCCAGTCCTATATAGAAAGTGAGACAAAAAAAGAGAGAAAAAATAAATAGGCTATCAGGAAAAGAACAGTCTGGAAGGTGACCTAGATAAAAGAAAGATTATGATAAAAACAAATTTTACATACTTTATGAATATTCATTAAATTTCCTCTTTTTCTCCGTTACTGTAATTACCTCCTCTCCTATTCTGTTTGGACCCTCATAAAGAGAGTTAAACTGATACAATCGAATTTGCTAACTGCATGTATTCATTAAATTAAAGCCTACTTTGAATCCTAAACTTCTCCATAGAATGCTCACAAGTCTCTTTCACAACACCCCAGTCATAAGAATTTAGCAATTTCTCCAGCCTGTTACAAAGTGAAACTTCAAGGTGGAACCTAGAGCTTCTTAACTGAGCCCAGAGTTTCTCAATGGGTCTGTCAATTAGAACCTTACCCATATGCTTTAATTATAGAATCAAACAGTGCTATGCTTAACAAAAAAATACATTCAGAAGAGCATTAAAAACAAAATACTGCATACTACATTAAAATGTTATTAAGATATGTTTTACTGATGGCAGTAAAAACTTTACTGAAAACATCTTCTTGTTTTGAAGAGGTTTTTTTAAGCTCCTTTGGAATTCAATAACATCAGCCCCTGCAGCTTGCCTAACTGCAAATCAACCGACATAGCAGGAAAATATAATCCAATTCAAGGCAATATCGATTCAATTCAAAATCTTTCTTACTTTCAAATAAAAGTGACTGAGTTCATTATATTTGATCTTAATCTATTTCTTTCAAATTTTCTTAAGGGCTGAAACATACTTTGTTTCTTAGCAAAACCATAATATCTTTGCAAATTATCTTTTAAACCTGCAATTTGCTATGCAGTCACTTGGCTGTCCATATATAGTAACACTGCAGCACATCAGTATATTACCTTCTAGTCTCCATGACTGTCAAAAAATTACTTAAGTATTTCAGTGATTTCAATGAAGTAAAAAGTGTTCTTTTTTAAGTTCTTTTTTTAAAAGTTGTATATGTTTCTACAAACATCAACACATGATTAATATGAGACACTGCAGAACACATTATGTGCTTATACCATTCAGCTTTTGAGAACAGCCAAGTCTTTGGGGATTTGAACTATTTTAGCTTTGAAAGATATTCCATCCATTAATTAAACTTCCCACAAAATATTTTCTTCTCCTATTTCTCACTGTTAATAATTTCCTCAGGAAATTAGATACATTTAATTTAGAATACAGTTATGGTTCTGGATCATTAAGACTCTTACTCTGCCTCTATCTCACATCTTCTGTGGTTTTATGATTACTAGCATTATTCTTTCACAACAGTTTATTGATGGATGACAGCTCAGGACAAGCTTTGAATTTCCCAGAGTTTTGTCTAAATAAACCAAGCCCTCAAAAGGAAATAATTCTAATCTCACACATTTAATTTCCTTCTCCTTTTTCAGAGTGAAATTTCTGCTGCAGTTCTGAACACTTCATACAAAAATCAGATAGCATGCATCTGACAGTGACACATTTAAATGATACCACCAATATCCACCAAGAAGAAAAAAGACAGACGTAATTGCATGTCTACCAAATACAAAGCTTGTGGTTAGTCTATGACTATTTTCAACAGACTAAATCAGAATAAATCTAAGGGAACAGTCCAGTAAGACTTGGTCCCTATCAAAGTGAAGTCTGAAAAATTGCCTGCAGGAGTATGACCAAGTACGCATTGTTTCTCTGTATATGGCCACAAGACCTACAGCCACATCAAAATGAATGAGTCATCCCATTCTTTCCAGATGGCTTACAAATAACCCTTAGGACAGTGACTTGGAGATGAATTCTGAGAAGGCCACTTTCATAAGCAGACAGTGCATTGCATGGATCATCATCAAGAATTTTTAGGCAGTAGTCACAACACTAAGTAGGGTTGACTAGGGAGTGAACAATGGGGAACGACTAGTAGTGAACAAAACACCAGGATCCATGACTGTGATCTGCAATCCTTTCAGCTTTGAACAGAAACACTTGCTTATTCCCTTGCCTGTACCAGCCTGAGTTGCAGAACTCATTTTGTTTGTTTGGTGAATAAGGAGGTGAACCAAACACTCAACCTTCTCCCCACCCATTGAGACATGAATAATACAATCACCTAGATTTTGTTTTCTTGAAGTGCTTACATCCTAAGGGTATGTGTATGTATTAGCATCCCTGCCTCCAAACACCTGAGATATTCATGTTTACTTGGTTAAATAAAACACCAGAACTAATGAATTTCATTTAGGTAGATACATACTCACACAGAGCTATATGTACAAAGATAAGCAAGCCAAATTTGAAAATTTTGTGGGTAAAAAATTTCTTGGACTTAGAATACTTTTCGAAAATTTAGCAAATCCTAACTTTGTAATAAAGATGCCTAGGATAAAACACTGGTGCACCTAACATGCTGCATGATTCATACAGGAACCTGACAAACATTTGGTTCCACAGATAAAAGTAACAGACTGACCTCTTGGCCAAGTAAATAAAGTTCCGGACATACTCTTTAAAATATTTCATGTCACAACAAAATGAAACTTGCAGCCACAGCTGTAGACATGTGAATATACTCCATGCTTACATCACAAGACAAAGTACACACATTTTGTGCTCAGATGAGAAATTTGGGAAGCTGATGTAATTTACAGTGACCATGACAAAACTCCATAGAACTCTAATGGCCTTGACCACTGGCACTGCAACCAGTTTGCTCAAAAGGCACCTATAAAGATCAAGACTGACATGTTTCAGTATTCAAAAAAATCAAATTGCAAAACAGATTGGAAAAAAGGTATGCAATTTTATGAAAAGGAAACTGAATTCATAATTCAGCAAATCATAATTCAAAAATCACATATGGATCTCTAAGTTTCCGAAGATACCTTGAAAGCTTTCTCCCAAATTTTACAACAGATTAAAGAACAACTTAATATCCTAAATGAAGCCTAAACCAATATGTATCTTTAAAAAATTCAGACTATACTTCAGAGTTGTATATGACAGACATAGGTTTCTTATGCATGAATTCTCAACTCTTGATTGGAAAGTAAAATAGGCTCTGATTGAAAAGGCACACACTTCATGGACTCCTGAACTTTGCAAGTGATGGATCTGAATACAAAACCTGCATCATAGAGGAGACATAAACCAAATCCAATTGAGGAAGGTTGCTCTACTTGGACAAGCAACCTATAATCAAGTATTCTGGTGCTTCTGAGTATGTTGGCAAAAGTTCACCCTCTCAAGAGAAAGCTGTTAATAACAATTTACATGGGTAAAAGTAATGCACCATAATTTCTTTCAGTTAGTTACTTCCTAGTAAGAGAATCAAATAAAACTTTGTAGCTTACTCTGTTACAGAGTTTTTTAGTTACTCTATTAATTTGCATATTTCTGCAAACAAAATATATCACACCCTAACTGTTTGTAGCTTTAGTTATAGTCTGAATTTAGTACAAGAATTTACAGGGCATTAGTTATGCCTTGTATTTATCTGTAAAATAAGGACATTCAAACTTATCAAGCCTCACTGCAGTTCTCTGCTATCCAAATTCTGCTGACAAATTAGGCAAAACTTGCATTTTGTATTAGGATTATTGTGTTTATAAATTAACATAACTGGAATTAAACAAAGAACATTTTCTAATTGTGGTCCAAGATTTATATTATGTATTAAAAGGACTTTATCCAAAATTTCTAGCCATGGATTTACAGCAGTTGACAAACCTAGTGTTCACAGCAGAGTATTTCTCCTGCCCAGAGACCCCTGCAATGAACTGAACATGTAGCTAATAATGCTTTATGAATGTGGACTGTGATGACTATTCTTGTGTTTTACACACCTTTCAAAAGATAAAAGGATTCTTTTGGCCCATGATAGAGCTAATCAGACTGAATGTGCCATGATACCTTCTGGAATGAAAGCTGAGAGGAGATTTTTTTATTCTCACCTACAAGTAAGATGGATAAAGGAAAAGAAATCTTCACTTCCAAATCATATGAAACATCAAAGGACAGCCTAGGAAGCAATCTTCTAGGCAATCCTTTCATGCCTACCAGCAATTAGAGCATTCAACAAACCTGTCTGCTTCCAGCTGAAGAAAATGTTAGAGCAGGTGCACTTCCTCCGAACAATGCTACCGTGCAGCCAAGCAGCCAGCAGCAAAACCCTCAGTCCAGCAAAAAGCTTTCTCTTTGTTCCTCTCTGCACATTGCTCTCTGGAGAGCCATTTTTCCCATTAGTACCACACCTACACAACTGACTCCCCAGGGCTATTACCAAATGTACATGCATTAGACTTTTCTTCCTTCTTTTACCTACAGAGTGGACCAACAATATTGCCAGATTAAACAGAAACCACATTTTATAATCTTTTAAATTTTAATGCTGAAACTCAAAAATATTGCTAAGAAGAAACACAGGACAGTACAGATTCTTTCACACAGGAATGAGTGAATGTACCTGAGCACTTAAGATACTCCACAGTGACATAATGATTCTTCATACAACCTTATTTACTTACATAAATCTGGGAGTCAATTTGCATTCTCAGCATCACTACTTAAGTATTCCTGTTTTGAAGAACTGAAAATAGGTGACATAAAGCAAATAGTATCTTTAGGGTAATGGCATTTTAAAAAAAGGCTCATTGCTTTTAATGTTATTTCTGTTCCCTATTTGTTATTGTTTATGTTTTAGGAACTATTTGTGTTAGTGCTATAATAATATTGAGGTAAGAATAAACTAGGAAAGAAAACTAGATCACCAATGTTTTCAAAATTTGGTGAGTTATGAACGTTACATCAAGTTGAAAAACAATGATTTGGCTGTTGAGCAAATCAATTGCATGACTGCTGCCCCGAAAATTATTTTGTATTCTGACCTTAAAAATGAGTAGCGTCTAAAGAAGAAAATTTTGCAAACACTGGCTAGTCTATTCCTAGGACTGGTAGAATGACTGGACATTTTATGACTGAAGAAAGAATCACTAGGTTTAAGGGACAAAAATATCATTTGAATTTGCCATATTGAAATGGTCAAGGCTCTCCAGAGCTTCCCTTTGTGGCAAGAGCAGTTCAGATTTCTCTACACACATGGAACACAGAGCACTCACTAATGATGCCCAAGCAGGGAGTCCTTCCCTCACACACAAGAAAATGGATGTGGAAAGGATTATGACAACCAGGGAAGAAAAGCGGGATATCACCTTCACTACAGCTAGGTTGAAAGTAGACTGGGAAGTTCTGTGTTATCTTGAGTGTGACTGCCTGGGAGGAATAAAGACCTGGCATTCTCAGAAGCAATATGGTTCTGCTTTGAGTCAAAGCACGACATAACTCTCTACTTTCTCCTGGACTGGCAGTGTTTAGCTGTTATTGTTAGAAGGCAGCGTAGAGATGGCAACTTTCTCTTGTGAAAAAAGACTGCACAACTGGACACTCCCCAGAGAGTCAAATTCTTCTGAACCTAAGAGAATCCTGCCAACACTGAAACCTGCTTTTTTTCATAATTTAATCTTTGGATCAAACATGTTGATTAAGACCAGCAGCCAACTAAAAGACAGAAAACCAGGTGGATTCTCTCATAACAAAAAGTATCTGAGTGTAATACAGGAAGTAGTAAAAACGCAACTTCAACAATTGAGAAATAATAAAATCATGTACTGTTGAATATGCTTGACTGGTCAATATAAAAATTATAAAATATAACAAATTAGTTCAGCTAGGCTAGACTGTGGTTGTTCTCTGTGAAAAAGACATGGTTAGAACGACATACACAGAGAAAGAGTATTTCTGAAAGTATAACCACTGATACCTTGAGAGTTCCTGATTTGATGCTGCTTTGAAAATGAAAGAATAAAAAAAGAAAAAGGAAAAATAAAAAAGGAGTTTCCCATCTGTGACAAAATTTCAACTGAATTCAGGTTTTTGTGTCAGATTGACTCAACCATTCTATAATTCATCCAGAAAAGATATCCAAATATCTTTTGGATCTTTGGATTTTGAAATTCGGTTCACAGCACATATGGGCACATAGCCTCTAAGCTCTGAAGGCAAGGGGTTTTGTTCAAGACTTACCAAGACAGTCCTCATTCCTAGGGGTATAATTCATTGAACACGACAGGAACTTGTTCAACAGGGATGGAATGAAAAACCAGAAAGTAACTTCCCTTGGAAAATAGTTTTAAGTTATTTATAAGAACATTCAAATGCTTCCTACTTAGAACTAATATAATTTTTTCTACAATTTTGTATGAGTGAATACTACATAACTATGGACTGTAATAATATTCAGGGGACCTATTCACAGAGTTGATAAGACATTAAGAGTGTCTTATGTGAAGAGCCAATTTTGATTTGTTTGGATACCATCCTGCTGGCACCCTGGTTTGCCTGAAGCAGATTCACACACTCAAATGACTCCTTTGTTGGAAAACCTGGGGAGGAATAGAAGTGGAGGTAATACAGTGGCTTCCCAGGGTATACATTTAAAATACTTGTCACTAACTGTGCATATATTAAATACCTAACTTGCATTCTTTTCATGTGGATTTAAGCTTTTTTTCTCTACAGCTTTTTAATGTGTCACTTGTGCAGTATTTGCAAGCACAACCTTGCATCAAGAAATACTAAAAATTAAATGAACCAAGACCACAGTAAGATAAAATCATGTTGTTTGGTTTGAGTATCATTGCTGTTATTAACCAAACTCTACAGCAACTTTTCAGTTAGATGTCTCCTCACATGTCAGAGATACATTAGAGCTTAAGGTTCATTTTATAAAGCACAATAATTCTACAGTGTGCTATACCTCAACTCAAAACCCAATAGACCCTAATTCATTCCTACAAGGTGTCAACTAAAATAAGGTCCCTTGGTTTTGTCAGACAGAAGGTGGATGATGCTTAGAAGATTTTCCAAACAGCAGGTTTTAATTATCTGCATGAGGAACAAGAAAAGTTAACAGGACACTTTACTCTTTGAGAGACAACAGCCAGTCTGAGATATTAGCAGTTGCGGCTTCACAGCTACATAGAACAACTTCTGCTTGTACATTTTGAGTTAATATATAGTGTATATTTAGAAAAACAAAGACTGCATGAGGTCCTCAAATTAATGGCAAAAGCTAGGCAAAGTTCTTCACTAAATTAAATCTGTTGTTTGTGTAAAAACAGGAATGCTGTGCATTCAGTAAAATTTGAAGTCACTAAAGATTCAGTAAAGACTTTTGACTTACTCCTCTGAAAGATCATGTCTGCAACAATTACCATGTGATAAAATACAGAGGAATTTATATCCGGGGTTTAATTTAGAACTAAAAATTCTTCTAAAGAGATTTCTATTTTAATAATAGACTTCCTGTCACACAAGATTAAACCCTGTTTATCTCCTTCAAATATCTTAACACGCTTCTGCTTTGACATCAACTTTCCCTTCTACCAAAATCCTTGAGAGACAATATTTAAACTTAGAGAGCTGTCTTTTTAACAAAACCCATACAGACCAGATGTGAACAGCCTCGAATGCAGATACAGCCCTAAACTGACAGCAACTGTCACAAACTGACAGCACTCAACAGCTTTGAATGACATTACCAGCACTAATTACTCTGGCTTGACCTTCAGGAGGCTCTGGGCTGGGAGTGATAAGGACCAATGAACCTTGGCTTCAGAAAATTCTCTGAAGTTTTCAGTTCTAAATTGCAGAAATAAACCATGGTTGAATACTGTTCCCATACATAGTCAGCAAAGGATAAGGGTAAAAGCTCTATACACTTCTCTACTGAAAAGTCATGTCCTACAAGGAAAGATATTAAATATTTATTCCTGTTGGTTTATTTACATCAGTCTGCCATAAGATGAAAACATAGAGTAGAAGTACTTTGATTTTTAATCGAGTCTCTTATTATTATTACAACTGCATCAAAGAACAAGAGCAAAGGCTAGAGTATCCCCTAAGTGGAATTTGCTGCTGGTTATTACAACAGAATTGAATCTATGCCACCATTTCCTGTAACATCCTGTGTTATTCATAAATTACATTTACAATAGAAATGAAAGCAGACAACTAGTAATTGCAACTGTCCAAGGTGGCCTTCATGCATTTGCACTTAAATGATCAAAGGGTTTAAAGAGAGGTCATGATGTTACATGATAGCAAATCTGGTTTAGCCCTTATGACCAGATTATATTTTGTAGCCCCAAATTACATTAGCCTTAAACCTACTCTGTTACCTCAACTGTTTCCCAAACAAGTGTTGGGATAACTTTGACCAGCAGACCCCCCCTTATTTGCTGTCATATGACCATACCAATAATGACACACCTGATTAAATCTCTAAAATCTAACCACTGACTATTCACTTGAGATTATGCTATCCTTCTTGTTAACTGGCTTAGACATACATCTTGTATTATTTGCATGGTATGCTTTCTCTTCTCTGACCTGAAATCATGCAAAGCCATGATTTTCAATCCTACCACTAGGATCTTTGAGCTGGAACCTATCTCATTGTGATCATGCTGTCTCTGGCTTCATGCTAGCTATATCAGAAGTGCCATAATATTTGATATTAGTACAACCTAGGTAAACAGAGCCTTCATTTTCTGTCAGCACAGCTACCTGATCCCAGCTATCTTCACTTCAAAAGACTACATTGACTTAGGTCAGCTTAGAGCACAGCTTACTTAATCAAGAGGCTCTGAAAGAACTGCAAGCCTGTGTGTGTTTGATTTCTGTTCTCCATACCTCTTCCCCTTTGTCAGTAGGATCCACACAATGGGAACATGGGTCTAATGACACTGTGTTGTGAATAATCTGCACCTTTTTTATGCGGGTAGCTGTTGCTGGGAGTAGTGAAGCCTGTGTCCATGTGTCAACAGCCTGGCTCAGACTCCTGGCAAAACTTTTGCATGAAGTCTGGAAGGAGATCACACAGAACGGTTTGGCCTATTAGTCTGTCTTGGTTCAAACCACCCAACTGTAAAAAAAAACAGTGAACTATACTGCCCTCCCAAGCAACAAACTGAAATTAATCCTGCTGCTAATCCAATGCTTTAATTGAGAATCTGGACACTGGTTTGTTCGAAGGCAACCAATTTTTTCACAGGTGAAGAAGTTGTTAAGAGCATTGATAAAACTACAGTGAGAGAGATGACTACACAAAAAGGTGATTTAGACAGCCAGGATTTAAGTTAGTGACTTGTGAAGATGTGCAATAGAATAGCAGGAGAAAATTTGTATGCAAGCACTGGTTTAGTACCTGTACTAGTTTTGGCTTGCATAGTGTTAAATTTCTTCATATTAGCCCTCATGGGGCTCTGATTTGGTTTTGTGCTGAACACAGTGTTGATAACACAGGGATGTTTTGGTTATTGTTGAGCAGCACTTACACAGAGTTGAGGGCTTTCTGACTCCTTGCCCCACCTATTAATAAACAAGTTGGAAGTGCACAGGAATTGGGAGGGGACACAGCTGACCTGAGGGATAATCCACACCATATGGCATCACGCTCAGCGATAGAACTGAGGAGGAGAGGTTGGCAGGGTGGACACTGCTCCTGGACTGTCTGGGCAATGTTTAGCTGGTGTTGAGCAGTTTTCATTTGTATCACTTGTTCTTCTTGCATTTTTTTCTCTCTCCCTGGTTTGTTTGGGTTTTTTTCTCCCTTTTCCTTAGAATTTTTTAACTTGTTCTCATCTTTTTAATTCTTAAATTACTTTTATGTCAACCCACAAGGTTTTTCTCACTTCTTTATACCTACAATTCTGTCCCCTCACTGGGGGAGAGCTGATTTAGTGGTTGTGTGGTGCTCAGTCACCTGCCATAGCTAAACCATGACAGTACCTTTTCCTTTTTCTCTACCATTTCTGCTCTGTTGGGCACAGGTGTGTTTTAGGCATTAAGGTACTTACAGGATCACAGTAGGTTTACCAACTTGCTTCAACACAAGGAGCCTTCACCATCCTGCCCTAGGCTGTGCTTCATGTGTTACTTCTTACATGCCCTGGGCAGTACCACTATGCACCTACATCCCACTACACACGTATATTTCTCTTTCAGCCTGTTTATGCCCAGACTAATGATTCTAGAAAGCAGGTTCAGGCAAAGAAATTCAGCTTGACAAGATAATGGCAGTGGGGAGAAAAGGGGAGTTTGCAATGAAGGACTCGTGTACTTTGTTCCCTCCCCCCATTTTATCTCAAGTGAAGAGACAAACATTAAGGATGATAAAATTTAACAGCAGCTTGAAACAATGAAGTAATATGCACAGCATTTTCTAAGACAATATACTCTGCAACAAATTCAACACAGGTCACTGCTTCCATCTAGGATTCAGGATTATAATAGATATCCTACAGAATAGTGGTATCATGGCATGTTTAATATAGTTTATGTGAAGAGAGACTTCTGTTTCAGAGAGACAGCATGTCAAACAGATGTAAGGATGCCCAATGTGGTTCATTACAGGAATGCACACTTTTCCAGATGGAACCAATATGCAGTTCCTACTAGTAAATGGATGAGACATGGTCAAAATTTTCACTCTCTTCTGTTCAAACTAGCTTGTCCTTTGCTTTTGTTCATCAACATTTTCAGAAAGAGAGAAATGACTAGCCTTAATAAAGACTGTGCCTTTAGAGAGAGGGACTTCAGAAGTAGGCTAGAAAAAGTGAAGCCAAGACCTAGTGAATCTAGATCTATGTCAAGTAAATGCAGCTCTGTGGGGAAAGCTGAAGGACTCTCTGGAACTGGACTGTCAACAAATTATGTAACAGGAAAGAAACTGCAGTAAGCAAACACTAGAAATGAGAGGCATATGCAGTTAAATTTTCAAGACAAGCAATTTTAGGGCATGTAGAGTTCAAAGATTTTGCACAATCTGGCCTGCCAGAATACTGCACTGAACTGGGAGAGTGACTACAATTCAGCCTGGGATCCTGGATGTCACAGGGAGCACCCACACTGGCCAGGTCCATGGAAACAAATTAGGAAGTTACTGCCAGGAGTTGTCATTTTAAGCCTTCTGGGTGTGTTACTGTAGCACTGCCTGTTGTGCAGCACTCCCTGCACACCTTTCATGGACACAGGTTTTCTTTCAGGGTGCACAACAGAGCCCTCCAGTCAGTTCTTGCACTCAGCCCAGGATATATCTGCATCCAGACTGATCCCATAATGCACAGACTTGGTCTCAGTGACTGCCTGACCCACAGCCTAGGCAAGCAAAATCCTGTAAGCAGTGCTGTTCTTCCCATGTCTTCTGTCAAAACCTGTAAACCTGCCTTGATAATCTGTTCCACTGGGTATTCTATCTGCCTTTTCCTTAACTAGCTTATGACTTTTCCTCACAGTATAGACAAAATTATTCTCCAAATTCATCTTCTAATGTTGCTGTTTGAACCACATGCTCTTTTAACAACATTCAATGTAATTTCTAATGAAAATGCATAGTAAATAACAGTTTGAGCATTTTTCTTCTAGTTAAGATTAATAGTGGCATAAACCCACAATTCATGTCATTCTGGGTTGAATGATGGTATCAAAATATATGATATCTGTCTGTGCTTATTCAGTAAAAATATGTATTGGAAAGCCTGTTCAGCCATCATGGATAATTTTGCTGTTTTTTCAATCTTTATATAATACATATAGTAGCGTTAGTTCTGCTGTCACCCAGGGAAATAAGTTGCATTTCATGGCTGCCTCATTGGATGAAAACTTTATGTCACAATATGGACATGTTAGCTAGGAAATACGATCTTTTAAAAGTGTGAATAAATCCATTAACAACACTTTACTGGATTTTTTCCAAGACTCAGTGGAAAAGGGATTAGAGGTTTTTGAGTAAGCAATCTTAAATATGATAAGTAAGGAAAGACAAGCTGAAACTGAATGGATGCAGTTGAACAAGAAGTTTCTTTTCCTTATATTTTTCAAAGGTAGGTGGTAGAGGGGAAAAAATCTCCCCAGTTTTTTCATTCTCTTAAAAGACAAAAGAGAGCTTCAGACTTTATATAAATATCCTATTTCTTCTCCCATTAATCTGAAAAATTCAAAGCGAAGCACACAATGTTTTCCTTGACCAAAATGAAGGAACAACTAGCTGATGCATTATTTTCTAACAACATGGAGACATCTACAGAAACATTTAAACTTTATTTATAAAATAAAACCCCCCAATATCTATCAAGTTAGGGCCTCTTTAAGAGAAAAGTAAAACTAATTTGCTTAAATCCCACATTGGAAACTCATGACATGTCCTCAAACACATGTCTTTGCTGACAGATTTGTCCTCACAAACCTATCTTACATAAATACCATCTTGGTTCAATTAGGAAAAAGCTTAAGCTAAAACAAGATAATTATTTTCAAAGCATGGATTGACAAGGTTGGATTGCATTTATGAAATGTGTTTTCTTTAAAAAAATTAACAGCATCATCAGATAGACATCTACAGTTTTGTCACAGCAGTTTAAATAACCACTGTCCCTCTCAGCTGGAGGTTTTAACTGCACATCAAACAGGTTCCCTCATCAGCTGACTTACAAAAACTGACTACATGCAGACACATTGCTATAAAATGTAAATAATCAGATGCACAGCTGTTCACAAAACTAGTTACCTTATCAGATCTACAAGGCATTGATCAAATGCCACAGGAAAAACCTACCAGTTGAGGAGTGGTAACTTGTCTAAATAACTTATATGAGAACACATTCACCTGAAAATATACAGTCTTAAGATGGTGGAAAATCCATATGTAAAGACTTAAAAGAAATTTAACTATAGAAATGAGTTATTAAATATGAAATGCACTTTGAAATGTAACCTAAAGTGTTTGGAAAACCTAAGCTAGACAATATTATAAAATTAGGTCCTGAATAGCAAAAGAAAAAAATCATCCTACAAAGATTACATCTAAATGTTATTTTAGGCAAAACTCTGAAAGATAAAAAATATTTAGATGGAAGAGGAAGAACATCACAAGAAAAGTCTCAAGTAATATAGACTACTGCTTTGTATTTCTGTAAAAATTGGGAATTTGAAAAGACTTAAAAAAATGTAAATAACATTAGTTTCTCCATTATGATGTAATTCCCTTTCTACTTTAAAGAGGATTTTTTTTTGAAGTTTAATTGTCCACAAATGGTTTAAACATATCTATTCATTACAGACTTTTCCTGAAAATAACTTAGAAGACAAAAACATCTGGCTACAATGACTATATTATATATATAGCTATGACAACTATTGATGACATTTAAAACAAAACAAATAAAAACCCCAAACCATTCTTCAAAGTGGTGAAAAACCTCAGATTTTATTTATCAGTCCACTAGATAGATCTGATTCTGCCAAAAACAGAATTGACAAAACGAACTTCTTTCAGTTCAGGCATCTGAACATCTTCAGGCATCTGAAGAAGCCTTTTCCCTATGACAGAATGATTGATGTTGTTTAATTTTGCATATAGCACTTTTTACTTTTGTGACTTTACACTCACCTCAAACTGGCGTGGTATATTGCTTTCATACTGAGACTGTTCTAACCGCTAGAATAGAACATATGTTATAGCTCTACAACCTATGGCTGTAGTAAAACAGTAACTATATTTAAAATGTGCCTCTTTTCAAATATACAGTTACATCTTTAATTTCATCTCCTAAAATGACCTTTCAGCTTACTATTTATATCTGACAAGATACACAGGGATATCATCATAATTAGATTTAATTTATTATCTGTAACAAATAGTTTGCATCATCAATATTTAACCTGTAGCTAATATGATAGGTACATGGTTACCCAGTTACTCATTTTTCCTCAAACTGACCAAATCCACTAACACATATTATTTGAACTGCAGCTCATGGGAATACTAGCATAATGTCAAATGAAAATGCTTGAATCAAACTGCAGGGAAAGCACACCTAGAGTAAATGCAAAGACCACAGTCTCTGGAGAGGAGGAAAAAAAATAATACCATTTTCATGACGAAGTCGGTGAGAAGGAGCATAAGGCTTTGAAGACTGAAGACAGTCCTTAGTTTTTCATCAGGAAACCTTTGGATACCCATAACCTCAACCTGATGGGAAATCCATGCCTTTCATTTTAATAAAAAAATTTTACTTTTTCAGTTTAGGTTTCTGTCTCCAAGTAGTATCAATCAGAGCATTCAGTCAAAACCTTAAATCTTAAATTTCTCTAGGTATCAGATAGGTGCTGAAAATGTCTATTATGGTTGGCATCTTAGAAATTTAAAGACAGTCTAAGCTTTGAAATTGCTATATTCATTGAACTAACCTCCCACCATTAAACTAAGTTGATCAGTTGTACCATCAGATGTCTGCATAAAGCCTCTCAGACTAGAATATAATGGAATGACAGGACTTTGAATATTTTTTGTTATTATTCTGTTCTTTTCCATCAATTAGGTCTTAAAATGAGACATCTTATGTAGTTCAAGCAGCCAGCTATGCTCCAAGATGATCTGCTTAGCTGGCCACAGGGATAGATAGCATCAGGACACCTACTTCAGCCACAGAAACACCAGTTCTCTTTTACAGTGCAGCACTAGAGAAACAAGATGTAACAACCTGCCGAGCCCTTACTCACTTATTTTATCTTTTGAAGTTCTAGCAAGCATGCTGTGACATTTTGTGCCTTATGGGTAAACAACAACAGGCTTGGTTCTACTTGAATGGCATAACTGTTCCTTGCAGCAATCACCATTTCTATTTTCATCCTTTTCAGATGGCTGCATTGATGAATATCACAAGATGACACAGGTTATTTTTTCCTCAAAGACTGCACTACTACCATGCTATTTTGACATGATTCCCACGTATCTTTTATGATACTAGGCTTCTAAGTTTACCCATGTGATGTTACACACTTCCACCTGAGTGACTGGCATTTTGGGTCAGAAAAATGTGTCTTAATACCGCTAAAAAGCATTCTGAGCTTCATAACATCCCTGAAGAAGAAACTTCTTCAGGCTCAATCACCACTGACTTCTCATATAAACTGTAACTCAAATGAACACGAGACACACAACACAGGACTGCTATCTTTAGATGTTCATAGAGACATTCCTGTGCTCAAGAGCTGAACTAACTACTACAGTACTGGGAAGGAGCTGTGAAAGGCTTACATCCCATATGGCAGAGGCCACAAAGTGTACCCCCAAGCAAGGGACTGTCTCTCACATCCAACTGATAAAGAAACAATATCTGTAACTACTCAGAACAGATGATACATTTATTTTTTGTATTTTAAAATTATTTCCTATTTTACATTGATTTAATTAAGAACATTTTGTTTCTAAACACTGACTAAACACAAAAAATTCTTTTAGGTTCTTTCTCTGACTTATTCTCCCTTCCAATCTCTTTATTCATATTTACAATAAACTGCATATGAACTAAGTTTCACAGTAAGCAGATCTAAAGCACTGCTGTAAAACACATTTTCTATCTTTAGTCAATAAACAAATACTTCTGTATTGTATCCTGGAAAACCTCTGCAGGAGACTCCTAGGAAAAAATAGAAACTAGTAAGGAATGAGTAAATAACTTTCAGAACCAGTCTGAATGTGTAGCTGATTTCTTCACAGACTAAGTCAGCAGGTTTTATTTGTTGTTGTCTTTTCTTTTTTTTAAGGGCATATTAGTTTAAGCAATGTATTCCATAGAATTTTGTAAGTACTGCCTTTTCCTTGCAAGCAGACTGCTGTGTAACTAATCCATGTTCCTCTTCTTGATTGCCATCTTAAGAGACAGGTAAATTCTCCCACCTTGGAAGAAAATGCTACAACTTAGAAGCCAGCAACTCCAAAAACTCAATTTTACCCCTAAAATCCAAGTCACATGTAAGGACACACCAATGCCATCTCAGTGTAGCACTGTAGTTCCAACTACTGCATAGGTGGGTGCAGCAGGGAGGAAGATCTGTGTTGTTAACTTACTGCAGTCTACTGCCTAATTTAATGAACATTGGGGATGTAGCACGTGACAAGTGAGCTGGCTAGGAAGCTACAAACTGTTCTTAAGAAGTGTGCTATGGGCACCATGACCGAATGTCTTTTGGAGACTGAAGCTGAAATCAAATTATCTCTGAGGAAGTGAAAGGTAGAAGTATACCCTCCTAAGGTTTAGGTAAGTTAGAAACATCTGGGGTCTATCTAGAGACCTCAGAATTCATAGTTATCATTATTGTAGTAATAACTATCACTTTGTAAAGATCTGTGTATTTAAAAAACATTTTTTTCCTCTCCCACATCCCCCCAAGAAAAAGGTTGAAGTTGGATGTTGGCCTCATGAGTATAATTTTTTGGATATGCAGTATTTAACAGACTTTAACAATACAACACACAAAGACATTTGAAATCTAATTTATCTCTTGACATTTGACTAAAAGTCAAAGCAGTGGACCACAAGATGAATAAGGATACTTCAGCCATGAAAGTTGATCTTTCTTTCATGAAGTGCAAATGAGTTATAATCATCTGACTACAAACTTTATTGCAGACCTGTTCTTTTTAGTAACTGTCCCTGCTTTTAGCACCTAGCATGCTTTCTTAGTATGATAATAAATATTATGACTGCTGTAGCTGACATTCTACAGTTCCACCAAAGGTCCTTCCTTAGGAACTTCAGGTTTTACACAAACTGCTTAAAGTACCACACACAACTAATAGCAGTCACATTTTCACACAACTCAAAGACTATTTTTATTGTTCCAAACCCCATAATTCCCTTTTTACTTTAGCTTCTGAGATTCAACACCATTAAGACAAAGTTTGGGATCTGCTCTACCATATAATGGAAACTTGTTTTTAACATTCAGACAAACATCTCTGCTTATACTCCTAGTGGTAGTTACTTCAGTATGATAGCCAAACACAAGATCATAGCAGTACATTCTGGGAAAGGTAATTCAATTCCACATGACTTTATTGAACTTTACATATAAATCATCTCCTTACATGACCATCATAAAAAAAAATGGTGACTGATTTATGGAACATAATTCAGAAAAGCTAAAAATGTAAACTCATTCATAAGCAACACTGGGCTGAAAACAGTTTACTAGATCAGTTTTGAGTAACAGTGGAAACTTGGGATTACTTTTTAGACATGCTGAAAATAGCTTTTTATATAAACATAATAAATTTGATGCATTATCAGGAATAAATAGCTGTAGTCAGACTGTCAGAAGTTATCCCCTGCAGCCTATAAGATCTATTTTCCAACAAGATGTTTTGTTCATTCTTCAGAATAAAGATCATTGTGAAGCAATGGAAGACATTTCTCTACAATCAAATACAAGTATTTGAAAGACATTTCTGTACAATCTGATATACCCAAACTCTTTCTATAAACAAAATGATGCAACAGTTAGAATGAAAATATTTCTTGCCTTTGAATATTACCCATGGATAAACCATACTCAAGAGTTGGAAAGCACTGCTAACTAGGCAAGGATTCAACTTTTTGTGTTTTTAATTTGTATAAACTATGTGAAAAACAAACCACCCCCCCACCCAAATGACCAGTAAAGAAAGAAAAGCAACAAAGAGACTGAACTAAAAGCAAAATAAAAAGTTTATATATCTGTGAATTGTAGTTGAGTACAAGAATTTCACTACATTAAGTGCTGTGGTGCACTTGGCTATTTATTAATCATCACATCCACATAATGAAGCAGCCTTGCACACTCACACCACTCACTTATCAAGCAGCCAACCCTGACTTCATGGTTTGTCTTATATCTTAATTTGTCAGTATGTCAGTGCTTGTCACTAGACACTTATCTAAGAGAGACAATATATCTTTTCAGTCGACTGCTCTAGAGCCCGTCTCTAGAAAAGATGATCAACCACTGTACTCCTACACCTGCTTAGGGACTCATAATTTTAGCATCCAGAACAGGGTTTTCATTTTAGAGTCACCAAATGTCAACCCTTTAAATATGATAGGCACGAAGTAATGTATAACTGGTTGTTTCATGACCGGTAGAACTAACAATACCCATCTTCATACAAATCTGCATCCTGTATCTCTGCCTACCTCCCTGGCAGTTAAGTCACCATCCTCATCACTGCTGACTCCCTGCCCCTATTTCTGAAACCTTGATGCTGCTTTGTCCTATGTACCCAACTAAAAGCACGTCCTCAGGTGTGAGTTGTTCACATGCACTGACTGAGCCTGTGGGATCACTTCATAGGTACCCTCCTCAGGAATTGACCAACACATCATTAAACTCAGTGGTAACAAACCTAAAACAGAGACTGCAGGCAGCCCAGAAAGAAAATGGGAATTGAATACTGAAAAGGCCACCAAGGTGTATTATTTAATAGATCTTTACACTGTGTAATGTATAAGTACATATCTATACTTTGTACACGTCATGTATGGCACTATTCCATTTGCTGTACACTAGTGAAGAATATTTAATTGAAAAGCCTTTTGTTTTCCCCCAAATTATGGCATTAACTTGGGTCTCTGTCATCAGATACTGATTATTATAGATTGAATACATAATTTTGTATATTTGGACCTCTGTGCTCTCTCAAGTGAACTTAAAATTTCCTGATATCAAAAGATGGGGAAAGGGAGGAAAAAAAAGACTGCAGCCAGAAGCCAAGACAGAGGAAGAGGTAAGTGGTAATTGGGTAAGTGTCATTCTCTTAGAAGACCATGCTGAAAATGACCACAATTGTCTTGGCTTTTTAATATCTTTCCATAACTATTCACAAAGGACCCTATATTAATCCTAGTCTCCTTATTGAATTCCAGTCTCAGTAATTAAACTGAATCATATTATTCCCCTCTGATTACTAAGTGGAAATTGTCATTAATGTTAAAAGAACAAATGTTTAATAGCTGATAACACAAGTATAGGCCATTTTAAATTCCTTTGTGACTTCGGTTGCGTATGTTATTCTCCATTTCACCTTTAAACATTTTAAGTGGTTATCAGTACATGTCTGATGTATTGTAGCACAAAAGGACACAGTTCAGGGAAGAAAGAAATTAATACCAGGCAATCCACCTTCTATGAAAGTTGCTGAAATACACAACCATATCATTTTTAATAACAGGAAATCACAGAAGTAGTAATGCAGAAAGTGCCATCATACAAGATTTTCTTCAGAAAGGGGAAAGTTCAACATGTAAGCTACAGCCCTTTAAAAAAATCTATCACCTCATACAACTCCTTTGAGCAAGTGAGAGTTCTGAAGGCTAACAAGCACAAAAAGAAACAGTGACGTGGGTCTCTAAATGATCTGTCTGCAAAAAATACAGCCACCTGGCAGCTGAAGAAAGGCACGCACAAAATCAGAAAGAAATCTTTATTGCTAATGTCTGGACTCTTAGATACAAAAATCTTGACAGGACTGACCACCTAACCTGACATCCTCGTAATGTTCAGCAAGTATCTATGGTTTTTCATTTCTAAAGCTCCATATATACATGAATTAATTATCACACTATAACAGGGAAATAAGTGAAATTGATGACCCATAATAGTCTGTCTTCAGCCTTTTTTTTTTAACACAGGAGAATAGCTCATGAATGTTGAATATCTTCATTAACAGCACCGACACTGTTAATAGGATGTATTAACATGCATGTTCAGCAAGTTTACAGATGACATTGAAATGAAGAAAGCAGCTGATGTGATGAAGGACTGATGGATTCAGAAAGAGCTCAAGAACCTGAAGAGCTCAAAAAAAAAAGGGTTGCCAGAAACCTTTTAAAGTTTGACAAAGGCAAATACAAAGCTCTGCACTTGGGAAGGAATACATTCATATAATAGTACAGGCAGAGGCTGAAAATACACACATCATGTGGTCCACCCTCCTAAACATCTTAGCTGCCCTTCTCTGGTCTTGCTCCTTCTTGTCAATGTCTTTCATATAGTTTGGAGCTCAAAACTAGACACCACAATGAATGGAGGAGAATAATCACTTCCCTCAACCTTCCAGTTTTTCTTTCTTGTCGCAGCCCCCTTTTGCCTTGATGGCTGCAAATACACACTGCTGACTGATGTTCAACTTTTCTATTTGGACTCCAGGATATTTTTTCTGCAAAAGGAAGCTCAGTTTTCATTTTACTAGACTGCACTCCTCTCCATCACACAAAAGTCATTCAAAAATGAGAAGTTAAATGCCAAAGATATGGTGGCAGAAGTTTAAGGTATTTTCCTGATGAGAACACTATGTATTTACAGATGGTAATGCAAAGGATATAAAGCCCTCCAGTTTGCACAGAATAACTTTTCTCCCCTTCTAATTCAAAGAAAATCTAACAGTCTGCAATTACAAGATCAATACTCTCATAACATCCTTGGCAAACCAAATTTTAGAAGTCCTTTACTTAACAATTAAGCCCTAAATCAATAAAGCACTGGCCAAATTCCAGGTTTCCAGTACTCTGAAGACTAGCCAGTGGGGAAGAGGGATGAGAGAAGATGGGGACATTTGACTTGAGATAAATTATTACTTGAGATAAATGTGCTGCTTTCTCTCGTGTGGTTGCTGAAGTTCAGTGACTACAAGTTAGTGTTATCTAATCAGTATTAGTCTGAAAATATTACTGGAGTCATTATGACATAGCACAGGACTTTATTATTGCTATTCTGCTTCCTTGATTTGGAAACTAGCATGACTGAAGAGATATTTTTGGAGAAGATGAGAAGTGAAAGAGCACAGACATACTACCAGCAGCATAAAAAGCACACAGGAGCTTGCTCTGTAGGACAATAAAGAAGATATATTTAGGGAATGGAGGCATTTCTGCCATGCTGTTAAACAGTTTTGCACCTAATTTGCCACACAGAAAGGCAGAGTGTATTACTTTAAGTAAGGCATGCCAATTATGTGGTTATAGTGCTTGTGGGACTTGAATAAACTTCTTTGCATTGTGCAGTTTTAACAAGTTACCCTGCTGCAACTCAGGTCAATGCTGGCTTAGGATTTTGCCTGACAGAGAGCAGGTGTGCCTAAAGATAGTAAAAGTAGCACATACATCTAAATCCCAAGAAACCACAAGCAGTTCTAAGTGTGATAGGCAGTTTGGTGAGACCTAACCAAAGAATCAGAATCCTACGAACCAACCTTTTCCAAATTAGTCATACTATTCTATTCTTTCTTATTTTTTTTCCCTGGCTCCGTTCTCCACTAATACATCACTAACTTCAAAAGTGTATCTGTTTGCAACAGAGGAGAGGAACATGTTATTAGCAACAATGTCAAGTTTCAGTTTGTCTCCTGAAAAATGGCATTGCCCTTTCAATCCCTTAAGACTAGAAAGATTCAGGAATTCAGCTTTCCTGCTTTCTGGGTCAGTGTTTTAACTACTATGGTAATTAGCAAAATGAGGACATGATTCCTACTACCCATCTTGATGGATTCATAGGCTGGTACGTGTACCAACAAATAGTACAAATGGTAGCCTAGACCTGTATTGCTAGATGTCACTCACCCATTCATGATAAACAGAAGAAATGCTATCAAAATGTATGTCTCTAAACAAGTTTGTAATTTATATAGATTTCCAATAACTGAAACTTTTTCTTCAGAACTAATTTCTAAATAAAAGGAGCTCAGATAATAAAACACAGTGAAACAAATCATGGAATCACAGAACAACCTGGGTTGAAAAGCACCTTTAAAGGTTATCTAGTCCAAAACTCTTGTAAATCACCAGGGACATCTTCAGCTAGATCAGTTTGCTCAGAGCCCTGTCCAGCCTGACCTTGAACGCTCTCAAGGATGAGGCATCCAACCACTCTCCAGGCAACTTGTGCCAGTGTTTTATTACCCAACTTAGGTGGTAAACATTTCATGAAGACATACAATAGTTTGTAGACTAAGACTTCATAGTCTTAGTCTACATCATTGGACTGGGACTGAAGCTATTTCTTGAAAGTGTGCACAAATACTGTACAATTTATCCTTTCATAGGTTTAACCAGTGAGAAAAGGAAGAATTTTCAGATGTCTCTCTACACTCTGCACCGTTAGAGTCAGAAGTCTAGCCCATGCCTTCCTTCCCAAGCCATTCTTCATAGGTATAATATAATTTTCAGTTAGTAATTCTTCTATAAGCACATTTTCTTGGAAGAACAACTTTCTAAAAGTTAAATTTGTAATCAGATCGGTAAGGAAGAAGGAGGAAGTGATGTTCTAACAACTACTACAAAATCTAAATAGATAGAAGTTTGGTTTCACACAGTGCCAGATACTACAGACTGAGAAACATCTGAGAATAAAGGAGAATAAAGATGAAGATGACATACCTTCTTCAAAGAGTATCATCATGTTCATACTTTTGTTAGCAACAATATTATTCAGTAAGACAATCAGAGTTTGCATTGTATTCCCAAGTATTCTGTTCTGGTATCTCTGCAAAAACAAAACAAAACAGTAAAAAAAAAAATCTAGTATTCCTTTTGCAAGGTTAGAAGACTATTACCTAAAAAAAAATGTGGTAATACAAAAGCAGTATTTTCTCAATCCCTTAAAATTCCACATTTAAAATACTGTAAAACCAGCCAAATATCTTAGTAGATAGCATCAATTTCAGAGACTCTGATCTACAACCTTAGACCAAAACTCCTCCCATGCTCTTTTAAACTAAAAGAATTCTTATCTAGGTCTGAAATGCTAAGACTTTTTAAAATTGCATAGAACTTTATCAACCTAATCTCTATATATTCAGAACCAGAAATATTTCCCTTTGCATGATATTTCTTTTATTAACGGCATTATTGTTACTTTTTTCAGTCTCAGGTTGATAACCCCACCATAAGTCTATTTGTTGCTTTTCTTTGTATACATTCATAATTTCACAGACACATTAAAGACCTATGACTGCATCACTTTTTTAATATCTTTCATATGTTTGATGATTGCTTCACTGATTTTTCACAGTTGTTGCGACCACACTGAGAAGAAGGCGGCACAAAGGTTTATAAAAAAAAAATATTTTCTTCTGTTATATTCACTACACTTGCACACTCAGGCTGAAAAGTGTGGATAAGGCAATGCAACCAATATGCATTTATATGCACATTAGGGACAGTAGTAACTCAGATAACTTCCAAGAGGCCAAAATAGGACAAGCCTTGACAAATCTGAATTTAGATATAAGTCTGAGTACTTTTCAAATTTCCCTAGAAGGTTCAGGAAATATTTTGTCCAATTTTCAGACTCAAAGCCAAATAGATATAAACAACCAAAGTGAAAAATAACAAATAAGAAAAAATTGTCATGTTTCATGCATCGTAGGTTTCTCACATGCAGTTAGGTAACTTCCACATGTCCCTTTCCCACCAAATCTGTCAGTATACTGGTATTGCCCAACTACTTCACTGCCACAGAATACACCATTTATTAGGGTCTATCTCCTGTCTGAGAGCAGGCAATTGAAAAAAAAAATTTGAAGTTGAACATAATGAAACTTGTCTGAAGTTAAGCTTTTCAGATGGCAAAACCCCCTTCAGATCTTGAATACAGTCTAAGGAATACTTTCTGTTTCTGCACTAAAAAAATAAAACGCATTATTTCCTACAAATGTCATATATGAAATATATACGTTAAGGTACAATATATTAAAAGAAAATTAAATGCATACATGTACACAGCCTCCTACTCAACTTCACGTTATATGAATTTTCTATTCACAATAAAGTGCTCTAAAATAGATCACAAGGAGAAGAGACAAGGAAGAGCTCCTCACAGCCTTTTGAAGGACTGTAGTTTCCTACCCAAGCTTTAAAAATATCTAAGAGCTCTTAAATTCTATTTACTATATATAGCATTTTGACATGTTATTTATGATTTCCATAAAGAACACAATAAACATCTGTTCCTCTAAAGGTTTGAAATACAGCCTGAAAAATTCAAGAGCAAAGTTGGAAAGTATAAACACCAGATTCCTCAAAGGTAAGGTAACCAATACAGAAAGTCATGGTACTAAAAATAAATCTGAAACTATTTTCCTACAGATAGCTGAAGGATAAAAACCTATTATTTTCAAAAGATAAACAATGTGTTTATCTGGTAGTCTATCATCACATTATCTTCTTAATTCTCCTAAAGAACATCTAGAAAACAATGCATTCAATATGACTATTGCAAGAATGCAAGAATGACTATTTCCACTACTGAGGATAATGATACATACACTGAGAACACAAAATTAACAAAAGCAAAAAAAAAAAAATCCCCAAATGTCAAAATGAGAGCTGACTCAAATACTTTCTTTGCAGATACAGTATTTCTATTACTGCTTCATATATGTGAAGTAAACACCTTCTAGTAAAATTCCCCTTTCAGATATGCAATTAGAAGAGAAGTTGTTAGTTGTTTACGATAATCTTTCACATTCACCAGGTTGGTAACATTTCAGTGAAGCCATTTTTGCTTTTAATGGACACCAATTGCATTTTGCAACCCTCTGCTGAACAACCAGCACTGATGTTTTTACTTCTATCAAAGCATAAATAACAAAACTTATCTTACCCTAAATACATATAAATTAGAAATCAAGATGCAATGTAGATAACTTGAGGAAGGAAAATGGTATCTTAATGAATTAAATAATCATTCAAATGGTATACTCAGCTGTACTACTAGTGATTTAACGTATGTTCCATGATGGATTTTGACAAGATATCAGGTTCCGAGAAGCTACAGGTATGCTTTCTTATCTAAGGCATCACTGATTGCTGTTAGACTCAATTTCATGAGGTTTATATAAAAATATTTAACTTCATAATCTATCAAGGAGTAAAGCTGATCTAATTTGTGTGCACAGCACCACTGACTGTGGACATTTAATGAACAGTGCACTTGACAGCTTTAATAAAACATAGCATTTGCCAGCAGAGATAATTAGAATTGAAGCAGTAAAATTCTAGTGTTTGGCAACATAGATGAAACAACTTCATTAAAATGTACAGCTCCGGCGAATGAAAGGCAGGAAAGCACTGGACCCTGAAGAATCAGCCTTCTCAAAACTAATTGCTTCAGTGCTTAAAAAGGACAGCTATGAAATACCAAGGGCATAACAAGGAAATACTAGTGTTAAAAAAAAGAAACCACAGAAGATAAATCAAGCTTTTCAAATAGGACTGAACTGTATTTAGGCCATTAAACTTTTCATTCTAATTTTGAAGGGTTGTACTTTCACAAAAGAAATCAGTTGAAGTATTTTTACGTAAAAGGGTGTGAATTAGCAAAGAGGGAGGAGGAATCTTGGCAAGATACTATGCCTAAAGCTGCCCTTTCCTTTAAGGATTAGAACTTAGAACAGTTACTAGGCAAACTACAGTATTTTAATTACATTTTAGATAACAAAAGAGATTGCGCTTGTGATAAGAGGTTTGCAATTTGGGAGACTTCATATACATGTCTCCTACTCATGTATCTAAGAACCCAGAAGAGAAAGCCCTAAATGCTATGTTTACAGATATGCCGTGATTAAATCTTACACTACATACCACAGTACTCCTGCTCATTCAATATAATCAGTGATTAAACTTTACACTCTCCTTCTCAAGCTTACATATGATCTATGAACATAAATTAGGTAAGTAAGGGGACATAAGAAGATAGAGGCTCAAGTTTTGTACACTAAATCCACTGAAAGACAAAACTTATAGAAATTAACCATATTCAAATTATAGTTATTAAAATATGCCATTCTTATCTGATGATTCTTGGTCACAGTATAGCTGAGATGAAATAAACCAAAACATCGATGCTAACAAGGAGGACCTCTTTACAGGAACAGTTTAAGATTGCATTCAACCTAGTCTATTGTGATTTGCTATTACTTTGTTTATGAAACAGAGAATCAGAATCTTTTCCTGTTGGTTAATTTATTCTTTACATTTTGTGGCTTTTGATTCATAAGACCAGTTATGCACAAACTGAAAGCATATAAATATGGATCTCTAACATTAAGGTAATACTATATTTCTTATTAATTATCTAAATCAGAAGTAAGCAGAGTCATATCTCTCACTACTCTGCTTTTCAAAAATCTCAATTTTTTTTCAAAACTACAGTTCTACCAGAACTAACATTTCTAAACATTTTCCTCCGGGTATGGTCACACAAAAAGGAGCAACTATTAATCTGACAACCAATTTCTAGAATGACCATGCTCTTCAGATGTATCACAACAGTAACATATTCTGTTCACATGCGAAGATTTTAAGTCTTGCAACTTTCAAAGGAATTCCTCCTGGAATATTGAAAAATAAAGAGCATCTGCATTCTAAGTCAATATATGCTTAGGCAAAGTTATTTGAGTATAGGGGAAAAGTAGGGATTTTGAAGGATTAACTAAGGAGAAAGGAAACCATTAATAAAAAACCTAGAATGTCAAGCATCAACCAAGAGAACACAGTAGTAGTCTTAGATTTTGTTCTAATACCCACTGCAGCAGGCAGTGCAAAATTTCACACTCTTACATTCACTATTACAGATGAATTGCAAAGCAATTCAGCAGCAGCAATTAAAACAGAGTAACATTCCTTCTTTCTACAAAATTGCATCTAAATTTCTAGCAGCAATGAAACCTCAAAGCTTATCCCTTTGCACCTAAAAACCTTAGTGAAAGAACTCCATTCTCAGAGAAAATTTTCTTTACTGTCAAGAGAGGGAGTCTGAGTAGGTTCCTCTCTTGAGCAGAGTCAGGGTCCTTCACAGAGAGGACATGCAGAAGCAATTTCATATAAAACAAATTTCCCCATTACCTAGAAAAAAAAGCAGCCAAAAAATTAGCTTCCTGAGGATTAAAACTATTCATTATGAATAATACTGAAGTTTCTTAAAAAGAAAAATTTGCACACAACTGAACAGATAGTATGGAAAAAAATTATACAGATATCTCACTCTGGAGAATTAAACTTCTTGATATCAATGAAGATCCAGTATTCTGGAAGAATTCATACTGGTATGCTCTGAAGCAATGAAACTCTACAAGTAATAGATACCACCACAGCAGTAACCTCTTACTTAAACTCATAAATCTGTAGATGCTTTGGAGAGTCTCAAGCAGCAGTGAAGCATTTGAACTGCAAAGTCACTTGGGAGCTGCAATCAAACATTATGCCAAAAACTACCATACCAAAATATTCACTTATCAGACTTGAAAAGTGCAGCATTCATTAAAAGCTACTTCCTAAATAACTCAGAATGACAGATAACAATCAGGGGACATCTTTTTTCTAGATGGATTTTGCTTTGATGCAAAAGACACTTTGCCACCACAAAGAAAGAAAACTCCTATACTCTGTGTTCATTAATCCACCATCAGCTGTTAAGGAATGGGTCTCTGTCTCTTCTCCCTCACAACCTACTCCCATAGCCATAGCTAACCAGTTGCTAAAGCAGTATTTAAAAGCAAAAACTGATACTGACTCAGTTTCCACGGCCAACTGAGGTGTTCAAGATCAGAACTGAAAAGCCTTTCCTGACATTTTCCATAACTGAAAAAAAAATTCTGACAAAAAACCCGACAGAGGAAAAGCTATGTTCTTACAAGAAAGTTAAAAGGATAGGAAAAAACATCCATTGTCCCTCTTAATCTCATATTGAATGTTTTGTTCTTTGTACTTCCAGACTTTCTTAAAATTCAGGAAGGTGTTCATGAAAATGGTGTTGAATGAGAAGCCACGGGCTGACAAAGAAGTACAGGGAAATTGAACCTGTCTGAATAAGGAAAGAATGCTTTTCTCTACCACAATTTAGTTGGGTTGAGAGATATATTCGAGCTGTCAAAAGTGGCAGCAAAAACACACTTACATGTTTAATACCTTTGACTTTACTCCTTGCTTTATGCCTCCTACCCTCAAAATACTATTTAGTTTGAAAAGCATTGTTTTTCCCACACATTCACATTTACTCAATCTGTAATTGCAACAGAGACAGTTGATAACTAGTTTATTCAAGTTACATTAAACTTGAAAACAATGAAGGGCTGTTAAATAAAAAAGTCTGCTGAATCTTCTGTGGCCAGAATCGTGGTATAGTCTGATTACATTTGGCACCTTCAACAGACATCATTCCTCAATTTCTATTATTACTTATTTTAGGGATTATTTACATAGCTGATTACTGGTCTGAAAGACATTAAGAAATTCTCTTTATATTTTATATCTTTTTTTTTTCTGTACATCTCATTTTCTCTGTTCATAGAGATTTTGCATGTTCCCAAAAGACACACGTTTACAAAACAAGCATACCCAACGACCAGGCTCTACCAGCTATTCATCTACTCAGCTCAAAGTACATGTGCTACTGGGCATGGATGTGCTAGGAAACTCATCTTCCAGCCTTGCCCCACTCAAGTTACTCCTAGAGTAGCTACATCTGTTAGTTGATACCAAGGCACCAAACCACATGGCAGGAAACAGGGGAGCACTAACAATATTCCTCAGTGAAGAGACTGGCAGAAATGCTGGAAAGTAACAAAACCAGCATTATTATTCCATGAGAGAGAGGGCATTTCTTTCATGTTTCTGTCCTGGGATTAGACAGACAAGAAATTATGCTCTAAGCAAACTATATTCCTACTAGGACACTAAGCAGTCAAGGCAAGAGAAACTATGAACTGATTGCTGCAAATCAAAAACCCTACACTGCAAAACACTGTGTTTATAACGCGTAAAAAATATTAAATAAGTTTATTAATTACTACAGTGGTTTTTTGTGGTGTTATATTCAATATTATCACTTAAACAATAAGGTTGTTTCAGTAGTGAAATTTATGTGTACTCTAAAGAAATATTATAGGGAGATTTTATTTGGCATGATTCTTCTGTGCTTAATACCCATGGTCAGGATGAGACAATTCATGATTGATTCAACAATTAAATTAGAACAACTTCCAAATCACTAGTCTTGTCCCTTTCTTCTGACATTTCAGAAGATTACAGAATGGGTATCTTCTCCATTTTAGCATTTTTGTTTCCAGATGTCTAAACACTGAAAAAAGTAGAATGCATAGTAGACTAACGTAGGTGTTGGGTTTGTTGGTGTGGGGTTTTTTTGTTAACTTTTTTTTAAAGTTAATTAAGTACTATGGACATTAGCAAACCTTTACCATAATCACATTATTAAATACCTACAAACCCAGAAAACAAAAAAAACCCCAAACCATTTTAGTATGTTACAGTATGTTTGTGAACTACAGGAATAGAGTTTACAGGCAAACTATAAAGTTTCTTCTTCCATAAATTAGTGGTATGTCATCTGTATTCTCAATTCTATCTCATGTTAATGTTCCTGATAAACAGTATTTGTATTACACAAACACACTTTCATACTCCATGCATCACAGTATTATCTTGGCACTTATTCAAGAACTTGAAGATGAATGTATTTTCTTCTTATGCCAGGCTGTGGATATGATTTCAAGAATAAATGGAGCTGAGATGGATTCAGTGGTCTGAACAGAACTGAACTATGACAGTGGAGCAAGGTTAGAATTCAGAGTAGTCCTAACTCCGTGTGTGCACTGTTACATACAGGTAAAACCTTACAAAAGAAAGGCCTTGTAAAACACAGTTCAGGCCTTGTTACTTTGGCTAAGCTAGCCTGATAAGTTCCCGTAAGAAAAGAATTCTAACAGTGAAAATCAGTTTGTACAACAATCTATTCTTGTGAGAAGACAGTCTGCACCATTGCAAGAAAAACGTAAACATCTGTAGAGAAAGAGAGCCTTAGCAGGTACACACATGAGCACCTACTCACCAATGAACTGTATGCCAAGAAAGTTACTAACCAAATAGAATTAAACACGATACTCTTGAAAACTGTATAAAAATGGGCTGTAACATTAAAGCGGAGCTTTTGCTGCTTGACTTTAAAAGTGTCATGTCCATCTTTGTCTGACCTCACAGTGACAGTGCACCACAGTGATTAAAACTCTCCTGAGTGTAAGTGGATTTGATACACATATCTAAGCTAAAGAAGACTTGAAACATTTGCTACCTCTCTTAATGTACGTCTACAAACATAAGTATTTTTATAATCCAGCCTAAAAATTAGTGTTTATATAGCCACCAAAAGCTTCATTGCTTTCACAGCAATGAAATGGAAAATGGAAATGAGTCTGGTATTAAGAGCCATGTTTGGATACATTTGGAAGGAGCAGTTTGTATTCACAGCCAGATAACTTCTCAGCTGAAACAAATAATAATAATAATAATAATAATAATAATAATACAAAAAAATAATAGCAAAAGAAAGTAGTTTCTTATTCTATGTAAATACTAGAAACACACTTTCTCTTGCAGACACAACAGGAAGGAAATTTACTGTTATCCAAAAATCTACTATAGACATACAAACCACTGATCACCTTAACTTGGTGTCTAACAAACAAGCCTCCAACCCTGTTCCCTAATTAAATTCTGTGCAAGATTAACATAATTTTGCTTTATTACTGTTTACCAGAAGAAACAGGATATAGTCAAGATGAAAAATTAAAACCAAAAATAAATCTAGAGACTAGAAAAAGAATTTCAAGATTAAATGACCATACCTTCTCCTTGCTTAAATTTTTCCAGGATATGGCTGCAGTTTCCAGACTCTACAGAGTTTGCTTTTATATTAGCTATGCCTGTGGCACCAAAACTAAAGACAGTGTATGTATCTTGGTTATGTTGGTCTGGGGCAGAAATAGCATTTTTTCATTACACTGTGATTTTTATTTGTTCTCTTCCTGCTTTGCATTTAATTCTTATTTTGTCTGTACCTGTGACCCTAGAAAAAGTGAACATGAAATTCACTTTACTAAGTCATATTTCAGGTACATACATTTCAGAAACATACCTATGAAGTGACAGTCCCATTTTAGTTCTATAAAATAGCATCAATGCAATGTCAGTCACAGGAATTACATCTTCCAGCCACTGGAATTCACTGATATTGAAAGACAAGTGTTCCCTTAGCCAGAACAGTCTGATGATGCTAGGCCACAGAGCAGCATCTGAAAGAGAACTGATGAGAAAGAAGTAAAATGGAGAAAGAAATGACAGCTAACAAGAATAGCAATGATAGTAATTATTATTACTCAAAATATACTTACAATCTGAGTTTTATAATAAATGTTTATGTGCTAATAGATTATTACTGTTGCAAATTTAAGATGGGATCTAAGTAAAAGAGAAGAGATATAGATTGTATATAAGGAAGAAAATGTTTGCTACAAGGGTGCTCAGGCACTGGCACAGGTTTCCTAGAAAAATTATAGATGCCCCATCCCTCTTAACTGTTCCAGGCCTGGCTGGACAGGGCTCTGAGCAAACTGGTCTAGTGAACGACATCACTGCCCAGGGCAGGAAGGTTGGAACTAGATGATAGTTAAAGATTCCTTCCAACCCAAACTAATCTATGATTCTTTGATTTAGTTCTCACCACTCAGAATATTAAACTAAGAAGAAAAGACAAAAAATAGTAGTTGCTCCACTGAGTATATAAACAAAAATACTGCAAAATGAATTTTGGACTAGTATGAGCCTTGCTCCCATGGTGGCAATCTCAATAATGCCAGGCAATAGACAGCTTGAAAAATTTACAATCACTCAGCATTACAGGGTCACCTGATACCCCACTGATACTCCCTGAAGCACTCTGTGCATTTGCCTGGCACCAACCAAGCATCACTTCTGAAAACACTTACTCTCACCTGTTCTACAATCAATTTGTACATTGCAAAGAAGAGCAATGGCACAACTTACAATTTAAAAGTTTAACTCACATCTACAAGAATACAAAGAAAAGGAAACCAATTCTGCTTCTCATAAGCATTTGCAAAAGAACATCAGATGCTACGGCTTGAAAAAACGTATATCTCTTATTGCTAAATATTATATAATATTTAATTTATTCCATTTTCATCAGAGATTAACAGATGGTTCAAAGACAGAATCAGAACTGGCTAAGTTCAGCAAAATAGGAGGCTCTTCTAAGCAACTTCTACTTCTTTCTCAAAGACTGAGGAAGTTATATTGCATTTGTTATTATTATTATCAAGAATATATTGAGCAACTTTTTTCTTTTTGCACATCTTTCCAGGGTAATCTCAAAATAATTTATTATAGTTTTCTTAATAATCTCATCCTATCTCTTTCCCCAAGTAATTTAAATTTAAATACCTACATACTGATTCAAGAAATCAACTTTAAGAACATAAGTTTAAAAATTGCTATGTTTAATGAAAATAGATTCCGCTTAACAACAGAGATACATCTCAGTCATCAATACGTAGGGCATAGACTCACTTAAAATATTCCTGATTTTCATCACTGTTAAGGCAGTTATTGCCTGGAAACACAGGAGATTCCATGCCTTCAGAGTGTAACAAAGTGCCTTCAACTCCCTAAAGAGGGAGTTTTCTGTCCTTCTGTCCTTCATATAGCTCATTTCAGTAGTAAACAGGCACTAAATGATTATATGAGAACTTGCATCTATTGCTTTATAAGGAGGACAGGATCCATTAAATACATATATACAGACACATGAATACACACACACATAAATATACATACACACGTTTTCTCATAAACTATTTCAACTATGACATACAAAATTCAAACAAAACTACTTGAGCAATGCTGAAAAATTGTTGACTTTAGATTCTATGCTGTTTCAGAATGGAGCCAGACTTTCAATTTCCTTAAATGTTTAAGACTTCAAACAAGCATTCCCAGTGTGCACTGACACACTTGCTAGGTTATCACACCGCCTCTATCCCACAGTGGTTTGCTATCTTACAAGAAACGTAAAGGACTGAAGTTCTTTCATTTCTCCTCATTTTTAGTGAAAGTCCAGATGATCGGTAGGCTCTGCGACAAGGAAAATTTAGTATAAACTAAATGAAGGAAGTTCAGTAGGAGATGGTGAGAAATGTTAGTAAAATATTTTGCTTAGTAGTCAAAATATTTATTTTGAGCTTCAGGAACCTAGAGTCAGCCATTTCCTCTAGGGTGATTTTGAACTTGGATCTGCATACTTGGGTCCTTCCCCTAAAGCATTCCTGATTGACATGCTACTGGCTACCTTGAGATCTGCCCTTCTCCTCTACCTCCCATGCAACTGTGGGCAAAAAATTCATCCTGAACAAAATAAGCCCTTCTCAGTGAAACATGCATCCAACTTGGAATAACATAATGAAACACAGAAATAACCCCTATACCTCCTCCCCAAACAACAGACTGGAATCCTGAAAACAAATGGAGCCATAACCACAGAATCACAGAATATTCTGAGGTGGAGATCATTGAGTCGAGCTCTGAAGTGAATAGCCCATACAGGGTTCAGCCGCACAACCTTGGTGCTCTGACCAACTGAGGTGATCAGCAAGGTTCTGCTGCTCCACCCAAGCTGTCTACCAGCAAAGAGCAGCTTTATTCTCATTTGAATTCATAGCCTGAAGAGGAGTTGGGTATTTTTAGATCAAAGTAGCATTTTGATACTAAGAGAGAGGCATAAAATATCATCGAGAACTAAATTTAATAACACTGAAGGCCAGACAGAAATTTTAGCCCATATGTGGTGACACACAGTGTGTCATTGCACTGTAAAAGGAAAGAATAAAGAAAAACAGTAAAAAAGAAACCAAAACCCAAATAAAAATGCCCCCCAAAACCAAACCAAATAAAGCCCACAAAAACCTAAAAGTTGTACCAGTGGATAAGACAGCATGGAAATATAGTTTATATGAAGAAATTAAATCATAAGCTTTGTTAGAACACGTAATCCTAGTAATAACTAAATTAACAAATTTTAATTACTCGTAATAAGCCACCTCACAATTATTAGGTAGCTATATTCATCTTTTACTTCATTTCACTCAATCTATACTCCCTGAACAGTTATTCATACTGAAAAATGTGTACAATAGATATGAGGGAATAAAAGGATCAAAGACTAAAACAGCTAAAATATATCTGAAAAGCTGGTTGCAGAAATTTTACAAAAGCCAGGGAGAGGAGACTAGAGTATCATTAGCCATTTTTATATCCTAATGGAACATGCAAGTTTCAGTCTGTTACTAAGAGTGGGTCCATGGCAAAGAGCCCAAATGAAGTCTGAGAAAGCATAATGTACCTTTAATGATTGAAATAGCAAGAAAATTAAATCTAATCATGTTTCATTAAGCATACTTTAGCTCCTATTTTTACTAAATTATTCTATTATGATTTCCCAACTGTCTGTTGAAATAACCTTTTACAGCAATCTAATTCACCATCATAAACAAGTCTCATTTCTCACAATGAAGCCCCCTGGGATTAGTGAGAGGAGATGGAAAATCTAAACCTTGCCAATCCTGCAGCCACTAAGGTAACCACTCAGGGAGACAAAGATTTTTGTTTTCCTATTTGTGGCTGAGATCATTAAGATATAATTAGAAATGTATTCATGAGTATCAGAGCGTCTGTTATGGAGATACCATTCGCCCAACAAGCATCCTCTATACTAGTCTTTAATAAGCACAGGAGCAGGCATAATCCCCACTTCACTCTCTGGAGAGTTCTGCATTAAATGGACTGCATTAGACATCCCTCGCACTCTCTGCTTTTTAATGGAATCTTATACATGCAGGCGGTATTTTCTCAGACTCCATTGTTACCATCAGAACTGCTAGTCTGTTTGCTTTCAGCAATATGCTCCTGCAGTGCCATCCAGATGTGAGCCCTAAAGATAGCTATGTGCAGGGAATTTAAATCCTGCTCCAGAACCTGACACAGGGCCAGCAAATGTAGAACTTGAGAATATACAGTAAGAAATTGATTGTTTACAGAATAATCCTTGGTTCTCTGCAGCAGTGAAAGGAACGGTCAGCCCTCATACACGTCCTTTCTGCTTTAGTCAAATGAATGAAATATGCACCAAGAAGAAATATTGCACTTTATTCCAATAGGTAACAGAGAGAAATATGTTTTTCCTTTGTAAAGACCTTAATTATTGCCAAACTCCATATCAAATAAAATGACAGCAACAGAAAATTAAAAGCAATGTCACCCACCAGTGTTTAAGTATCTGCCACAGGGATCAATTTGGGGCCCGCAGCTAAACTGCAGAGAGTAAACTGTCAGTCACCGCATTTAGCATCACAATGTTTGAACAGGTTATTATCTTCTTTGGTAGTCAGGAGTTTGAAAGGAACCCAATATATGAAATGGCACAACTTTGCTTCCTGTACCCATGTGATCAGTAAAGAAATACTTGATAAAACACCCAATGAGCAGAAACTGAACCTTGTAATATAAACAGGGGACTCAAAGGAGAAATCTAAGGGAAAAAAATCTAACAAAATTTCAGCTGAGTCTTTGAGATGATGCTCTATTATAACTGTAATCAGAAAGTTACAGTGGGTAAACTAAGATTGTGTCAAGGTAGGCTTAATCTTTTTGCATACATATGGCTAATGAATCTACCTTAGCAAAGCAATGATTTTTAAGCTTGCCTATAAAAACATTTTAGAAAAGAAAATATATTTAAAAGGAAGAAGTTACTATAATGAGTAAATGACTACAGCTAAAAACAGAAAGTGAAAAGTAGAATATTAAGATTTAAATTGTTCTGCTTTGCAGAAGAACATTCTAAAATCTAATTATCACCCTGCAATACAAACTCTTCAGGAAGACATTAACACAAGGAATGCATAAAGAATACATGACTGAAGCCAAACCAGACAAATTTCTAGATAAATGATTAGAGTTCAGATGCATAATGTGGAAACCTCTGCCAGCCAGAAACCAGTCACGGACATTCAATATTCTTTTACAAACTCTATTGTGAAGCACACAATAGCTCAGTACCTTAGTCATCAGAATGCAGCTGGTCAATAAAGGTACAGTCAGCAACTGCCCCATTCCTATGCCAATATTTATTTAGATGAGATTAAGAGATGTACCTCATCTCTTTGACAGAACAGTGATAATGTCAAAGTAAAATTCTGGTCACAAGAACAATAAATCTTACTCTGAAAAACATGCATCCCAGATTTACTTCAATATATATTTTCCCTTAAATGCTTTCTCTTTGTCTTGACATTTATATTAGCAGGAACAGTAAATTAGCAATTTGCTCTTAATCAGCCTGACAAACATGAAGCGTGGAAGAAGTGAGATTCTGCGTTAATATTGCTTCTACAGCAAAAATAAATTAATTTTTAAATACAGACATTAATCACCTTGGGTGAGCATTGATGGTGATTCCTTTCTGTATTACCCATTTAAAATTTTTCATGAAGTTCAAAGAAACTATGGTAAGGTCATGATTTCTCCCTATAACGCAATAGTTAAAGGTCATAGAGGACAGACTTTGGTACTAGACATGTGAAGTCTCACATTAGAAATAATCTGTCTTTTTGCAGCACCTGCCTTTCACACATTTGCATCGTAATGCTACAGCCCCTCCTCTTCCATAACTCTCCCACGTGCCCCTCAGCTCTAGCTGTGACCCAGCGAGTGGGGTGAGAGTGAGGGAACACTGCAGGCTTGCACTCCAGCCAGCAGTTACAGACAAAACTAGCCCTGCCAGCTTCCCCAAGCTGTTCTCCCACTCCCTCTTCTGCTGTTCACAATCAACTGTCACAGAACTCTTGACACCAGGCACATTTCTTCTTTTTTTACATCACACAATAAAGTACGAAGAACACTTACAAGGTCACAAAGACTTTGAGATTGCTAACATAAAAAATTTGAGATTGTCACACACACATGTACATATATATGGGCATATTTAATACAGTACATACATGCACACACACATATATATGAATATTACAACCTGACTACGGGAAAAGAACTAAACAAACAAAATTAAATGTGTCCAAGGTGTGGGCACTGCAAGACAGTGAGAATAGGAAAAAAGCTTAAAGAATGGGAGGTGAGATTTATCAGTTACTGATAAAAGTGGGGGAGGATAAACAACGAAAGATAAAGAATTTAATTTGTTTAATCTTATTCACAGCAGAACCAGTTCCCAGTCTAGAAGATTAACTACTTTAGTTACACTGCTTAAATGAAAATGTAGGAGAAAGGCAGTAAATGGTACAAACTTTTGGAGGAAAGGGTTGCAACAGATATAAGATGGATTCTGAAGATGATGATGCCAGTTAAATCTCTAATTAAAAAAGAGCACAATTATCTCTTTACCCATCCCAAACCACCTCCCAAATATTTTTTCCCTAAGTGGGAAAGTTGTCTAATTATAGTGACAGAGTGATGCTTTGATGTAATAAAAATTCTGCAAAAATCTGCTATGTTAAACATTGACAACTCTGAAATTTCTTCATAAACAATGGCTAAATACTAATTCTTAAATAACATCCAAACTTCTTTATAATTCCCCAAATTACTGTTAATTTTTAACTCCACAACCAGCCAAATATACAGCACAGACTGAAAATTAACCTCATAACTCAGAACTGTGTATTTTTAACTAGTTAATTTCTCTAAGAAACAACCTGCTTCAGAAAACTGTTAAAGTCATAAAAATTGACACTGGTTCTTCATATAAAAATGGGAGTTGTAAGACAAATTTCCACAGCTAGTAACTAAAATCTCACAATACAGAAATGTTCTCATGCATTCATTTTTAGTATAATAAGCAGAATCTGACTCAGTTCAAATAGAAGGTCTACCTACCCTAACAACATATCTGAAACACTTGACAAGAGAAGAAGCCCTACATGACAGGTGTACTGAACACTTTATTCAGCCTCCAGGAATTCACATCCCAAGGACTTTGAGCCACAAGCAGATTTCACACACATAATAGTTCTCAATGGATTTTTGTCCCATTAATTTGTCCAGTCAAATGGACAATCAAGTCTGTTTTTAATTCAAGTAAACTGAGGATGCCATGGAACAGAGATGAAAGCTGAACATAACCCTACAGAAAAAAGAAATTGACCTTTTGTCAATTTCTTAGATCCCAATTGCAAGTTTTCTTTAGTTCTTACAATACCGATCTTATGTGAGTAGAAACAGTGGGCAGCAATACTGTCCCCTATTCACCTGACTATGGTATGTATATGTAAAGATCACACTGGCCCCCCCAAGCACCACCTTCCAAATTAAAGCATACAGAAGGATAATCTCTTTCACACTGACCATTCCAGACCTTTCACCATCTCATTCTTTACACTATTTGCAGTTCTACTAAAACCTTTTTAGATAGGGAACCCAAAATCCACACATGGAGTAATACGCACAATGTTTCTCTGCCTATCACTGCAATACTTCCTCTTACAATGACTAATATTCAGTGTGTTTTCCAGACCAGGACAAAGATGTTTTTACTAGACTGTGTTTTTATCTAACCACAATATCTCATTCCTGAGTGATAATGGAAACACATCTTGCATCTATGCATATGTAGAGCTGCGACCACAGACAGCCGTCTCACATTGTGCAATACTTCAGAACACATACAGGTTTCATATCTGCTTTGAAAAGGGGTGCAAATTAAACTGAAAGTGAGTAGTATTAGGTGTCAAAAAAACTTGAGAGGATTTTAATTACATGAATAATCACAAGATCCTGAAGGTTATCCACAGAACTTCTATCAAAAAAGGCTCAAATCAAGCGTGATGAAAGAATATGTGAATGCTGAACAGCTTCAACAGCAAAAAACAACAACAACCAAACAAACAAAAAGAAAACCTAACCCAAAATCAACCCAACTAAATACTGTTTAACAGGGGGAAAACCTTGCTTTAGAACTTCTGCATTGTGAACTCTGTAAGTTCCTAAAAGACTGTGTTTGCTGAAAAAGTGAGAGGGAGAGAACATGAGCACCACTTTTGTTTCTATCCAAGCCTTAGTCTGTGGTGATGGTCAGTCCAGACCTCTCACTCCTGCTGTTGGCGAAATCCATCACTAAGAAACATAAGCTCAATACTCTTCTGCCTTAAGTTCCCAAGACTGACAGACTGATCTGTCATCTAAAATGAAATTCCTGATAATATGTTCAGTGAGCATGGACAAAGGCTATAAACTCTTCCTTCAGCCTGGACTGGGTGAACAATAACAGAATCATTCTCATAGAAGGGGCTAGACAGAACAAAGTACTATAAAATGAAGCACTGAAGAATTTTTTTAAAGTTTTCTATCAATATAAAGTGACAAATAAAAAAATTATTTCCTTATCAGGGCAAAAAGTCATGTGTTTTCCATACTTCTAAAAGTCTGGGGGTTTTTTACAGATGATTGTTCACCTAAATACTATTAAATTCTTCTTGTTATATATTTCAAATATTCTACACATCTTAACTGTCCTAAAGGCCATAGAGTTAAAAAAAAAAAAAAAAAAAAAAAAAAGGTCTTACTTATCATTTAAGTAAACGTGTCTTCCAAGAAATAAAATCTAACAGCATCAGCTTTATCTGTCGTGGAAAACTGAAGTTAGCATGTTCTATTAAGGGTCAGAGGTCCACTGTTTATAAGTAAAAATATAAACATTAGGAAAAATTCTCCACAATAACATTCAAAGAACTCAATCCCAAAATTTAAAAAAGACCTGTTTATAACACTGTTCAAAAACCACAAGGCTCATATTTCAGGTAACCTTACATAAACATTCAAGTGCATTGAGAGACAAAACAAGTTGGCAGAAACACCCAGTGACTTTATACACCGATCTATTCAACACTGACCTACAGTCTGCCTTGGATTTGGTTCATAAAACACCACCATCATGCAGTATAAAAAGTAGATGGCTCAGATAAAGACGAAATGGGAGTGAAGCCAAGCCAGCTGAATAAGTGTTGCCACTTCAGTCCATCCACTTTGCTTACTTAAAGGTCAAAGCATACAAGTTACTAGGAAGCAGGAAGAAGATGAAGAGCTCAGAAGTCCAAACTCACCTGAAAGACTACTGACTTGGATCCTAGTCTAGAGGAGTTCATGCACTTAAGTACAGATAGGGCTCAGTGTATGGTGGCTACCATGCTAGGAGATAGCCTGTGGGGTCATTTTTCTTCAGTTGGTTGATTTTTAGGAAGATGGACTGGGCTGGGCAAATCAAATCACAGAAGAACGTATGGCTGAAGGTGCCTCTGGAGCTCTCCAGTCTAGCTGCCTGCTTGGCACAGGCTGCATAGAGTCTCCAAACATGGAGATGTTACAACCTCTCACACCTCTCATTCCAGTGTTCGACCACTTTCCCCCCAGCAAAAAGTTTCTTTCTATATCAAACTGGATTTTCCCATCTTCCAGCTTGTATTCATCCTGTCGTCTCTCCACCGTGCACTGCTGAGTCAAATCTGGCTTCATCCTCTCTGTACTGTCCCATGAGGCAGCTACAGGCAGGAAACAGACCCGCCCTGCCCCCCCCAATTTCTTTGCAAAGGTTGTATGAAACTTGTTTTCTCATTCTCTCCATGTGTGCCATGTACTCCAGACCCCCTGATCATCAGGATGGGCTCGCTCCAAGATGTCAAAGGTTCAGCCTAAGCACTATTACATCTTTTACAAGATATTTTAATCTCTCCTCTGAATACAGTATTTGAAAACCATGTATTTCAAACAAATTTAACCTTCCAAGAAAAACTAACTTTTAAGAATTGTTCAGAATAACCACTATTACCACATTTGTAACTGGAGGGGTTTAAGGGAAATGCCAACTACCAGCAAGGTCCAAAGGACAACAGGCAATCCTCTAAATACCAGACAAACCTAGTGGATTTTGAGCAACAGCCCAGGGCCAACACAGTAACAGGCAGATGCCCTACCCTTTGTAGGTGCAGAGACCTTTAAAACTGTTGTGTTGGACTTTAAGTCATCCCTGAAGGGCTCATTCCATACTTCATACAGTAAATATGGATACATATTAGAGTTATAGTTACTCATTAATTGCTTTGAACAGAGCTTAAACTGCATCATCACCATGCATCCCTGCAGCACTCTGTTTGTCCCAATCGACAGAAGATGCAAAAAGACCAGAGAGTCCAGCTGGGCTCTAGGTCACTTTGGAGCAACACTGTGAAATCTTCTTGGGATGGTCAGAGCAATGATGTGATAAATACATGGGATCTGCCATGTGAGAAACAACAGTGATCGTGACTTAGTAACAAATTTTTCTTTGAAATTGTGAATATATTTTCTTTCAAAAGACAACTTGTAAGATATTATACCATAATACACAAAAGAATTATCCACTCTGGACTACATTTACGAAAAACATTTATGAAAAAACCCACCTTCACAAAACCAGTCTGTCTGCCTGCTTATTGAAGACCAGTAATACATAACATGAAGAGTAAGATCAAAGAAATGGAAAACAGTCACAACATCATAAAACTCAGAAGTGTGTTCTAGTATCAGCAGTAACCATGGTCACTATTTTTGCAAAGTACAGATACCTATGCACTTCACCACCTGTTTGTGACTTTCTTACCCAGTATGTTATAGCTAGCTTTAAAATTTTGCTATAGTCTTTTAGATTTATATTTATTATCTCTACAATTTTCAACTTTTAGGACAGGATAAATAAACGACTACTAACAAACACGTAAGAATATTGTTTTCTTAAGAATATGAGTTTTCTTACGTCCCTAAGCACTGCATATAAAAAAGAAAAAAAATAGTTGGGTAGCATGCACACTAAAATATTAGTGTTTGCATTAGAATGTAATTCCTTTAAGATGTAAATAGCTGAATTTTCTTCCCATACAAGAATGTAATGTTGTCACAAGTGCTGTGGACTCAATTTTTCTCTCAGAAGTAAAGCTCAAGGTGATTTAGTGTATAATTTTATTCCCTCCCCTAACAGTAGCACTGGTTCAAAGTAATTTTCTAGATAGGAAAGAGAGTGATAGAAGGATATGCTTTAGCAATACTTCTCTTTCTTTTTTAAGACCCATTTTATTATGCAGAATATCAATTTATATTATTAAAATTATTTAAAGGACAGCTCTGCTTCCTCTCACTTCTTTCTCCATCAGCAATCCTACTGGGGATAGATCTACTCAGACATTGAGTCATAAAATAGGCTGCCCATATTTACATAGTGCTTCTCATAACAAAATCCAAATACCTTCAAAATATAAATGAATTCATCTTTCATATGCTCTTGTGATGTGCATTTATAGTTTAGATATTACCTTACCATAAGAAAAAATCATTAAAGAATTTTGTTTGAATAAGGTCCAGTTGGGACCTTAAACAGGCTTAGTTTCAGAATGATGAGAACCAATTGAGGAGTTGTCTCAGAGTAAAGGTGTTCATTGGACACCCAAAGGACAGAAGCAGAACAAGCGTATGGTAAAAAAGAGGGCTTATACAATTTTTCCAGGGTCAAGAATAAATGTGGATCAGCAGCAGAAACAGGAAGCAGTTCTCTCAATTTTCTCACTACTCTGTCAAGCCCATTCTTCATCCCACAAATTGTGTACTTCTAGTTTTCAGTTTTTTCATTAATCTGTTCTAAAATATTTGTAAAAAATACACATTTAACTACTTCAAAAAGAAAGCTGAATTAAAGACAGCCAAAATTATTTGACTCAAGCAACTCTACAAGAAAGGCTGAAAATCAGCTATTAATACCATTCAAAAAAAAACAATGATAACAATAATTTTCCCAATGTGATGGATGGAAAATAAATAATTCCAGATGTCTTTAAACCTGGCAGCTGTTAGCTCAGAGTTAGGTGGAGACATCTTCATAAATTGCTGCCACACAATGCCTGCAGCACAGGCAACTCTTAAGCTCTGTGGTTGTAGCAAAACAGGCTAGCATACATCACAATGATATTGAAAAAGCAAAAAGTTTCTTCCATCATTTGCAGGAAAATGCCTCTGCAAAGGGAACTTTGTTGACTTTATCACTGGGGAACAAAGGGCTGGAGACCAGCACTATGGAAAAGGCACCTGGGGTCCTGGTTACTGGCAAGGTGAATGTGAGTCAGCAGTGCCCTGGCAGCCAGGAGGGCCAACCCTGTCCTGGGGTGCATCAGGGACAGCATCACCAGCCAGGCAAGGGAGGGGATTGTCCTGCTCTGCACTGGAGCATCCTCACCTCAAGTGCTGGGGGCAGTTTGAGCACTACAATATAAGAGGACATCAAACTATTAGAGTGTGTCCAGAGAAGGGTGAAAAGGATGGTGCAAGGTCTCAAGAACAAGAGCTACAAGGAGCAGATGAGGTCACACTTAGGTTATTCACCTCGGAGAAGAAAAGGCTCAGGGGAGACCTCATCACAGTCTATAACTTCCTCAAGTGAGGCAGCAGAGGCAAGATGCTGCTATCTCTCTGGTCACCAACAATAAGACACAAGGAAATGGAATGGAGCTGTATCAGGGGAAGTTCAGATTGGACATGACGAAACAGAATGAAGCTGTATTGTGGAAGTTCAGATTGGATATTAGGAAGATTCTTCACTGAGAAGGTGGCCAGGCACTGGAAGAGGCTCCCCAGGGAAGCGATTGCAGCACAACGCCTGAGAGATTACAAGGAGCATCTGGACAACACTCTTAGTTATATGATAACTAAGGTAGCTCTGAAGGAAGCAAGAGTTGGACACTATGATCCTTACTAGTCCGTTCCAACTGCAGACAATCTATGGTTCTGGTTCTGTCATTGCTTTATCAATATGCAAAACCACTGCACATCACATGACAACACCTGGGGAAAGAAATCAAATCTCATGGGTTCCTGTTATTAATCACAATCAGAAATTGTTTTTATACCAAGCATTTTAGCTTCTAATAATTTTGCTGTCATCTGTTAAAAACACAGCAGCTACACATGAATAACTGTTAAGCATTCATTCTATGTGCAGTGTTAATAATTAGAGAGACCAATTGACCATAAGAGATTAGCAACCCAATTCAGCACTAATCAAACATTTATGTGTATAAATACCTCCTCAGAAATTCCTGACTAAAAGATCACTAAAACAAAAGAAAAACAATACATTTCTGAAAATAAAACTTTCTGTCAGTAGGATTCCTCCTCCTGCTAAAAAAATCTCATGAGAGTTCCACTTAGACATGTTTATTTCCAGGAGTACAAATTCAGATGTACAGGCTTATCCCTTTTAAGTAGGCACTATTTTCAAGCCAGCAACTTAAAAGAGATAAGTAGTCTCAGGAATCCCATCCTTAACTGAAAGTTCTTAAGCAAGTTAGTAGGGTAATGAAAAACTCTAACATTCCCACCAGAGGAGCCATATTTTATTCCTGGAAAATTGGAAATTAACACACTGTACCCTACTGTCTTTTAGAGTGTCTTCTTTGGTCTATAGAAACTCTCCTGTTAATGTGATTTTACATTAAAAAGAGAATACATATACCTTACTGAATGTTGACATAAGACTTCAATGCTTTGGTAAGAAATTTGTCAGTTTGGAAAGGATTTAAACCATTCTCACTGGTGTTCTACTCATAGTAAATTTTACACCTGCATTACATTCATCTTCTTTAAATGATATCTTGTAATTTTTTCTCATTCCAAATACATAAATTCTAAGATAGTTCAACACTTTTTCACTAGTTTCTCCTAAACCCATCTTTGGATATTAAATATCTTTCAAAACTAGCAAATTTTTTTGCTTTATAAACTACCCATTAAAATAGGGCTTTGGCATTTTCACTTTCAGAAATCCTCATAGATTACATTCCTAATCTGTCACAGCAGTTTTAAGTACGCTGTCACAGCATACAATTTGACAATTAAATATAGTAGTTTTGAGGAAAGGTGCATACTTTTGAGAAAGAAAAAAATTAGAGATACTCATTATGGATACACTTAAGGTTTCTAACTATAACTAATGTCCATCCTGCGCAAGCCATAAAAAAAATCACTCCTAGAATCTAATTTCAGATACCTTATAAATGCAGGTTTCCCCTAACAGCAGTAATGAACTGGTGAAATACACCAAAAAGAGCCATTGCACTGAACGCTTTTGTAACAGTATTGAAAATACAGAGAGATCAGGAATACCACACAAAAAGGTATTCAAACAAATAGTATTTCCTGCTCTTTAAAACACATGTAGACTAAGCATTCCCAGATACCTTTGTGTTGATTTTTCTACTAGAGAGCTGATTCTAAATTAAGGATTTAGTATGCCTACAGACAGTGGAGCAAGATGTCCAGAGCAATCAATCAGCATCAATCTTCTCATGCAAGTGCAGAGCTGAAAGCTTTGACTTTAAGTCAAAGCTCATTTACAGCACAGAAGACCAAGGACCCATTCACACTAAATGCTAGAGCTTTTATTATTTGCCAAATTTACTATCCTAATTTCCTCCGCAGCATAAACTTGTAATCTTTGCAGAATATAGGAGAAAGAGTCTCCTAGTCTTTTGTTTCAAGTATTCATCCTGGATGGCTTATGAGTTACTTGCAAGAGGTGGAAACATTCTTCCCATTCTTTCAGACAACCAACAAGATGTGCACCACGCCGGACTAGGAGGTGCTTTCTTTAACAGAAACAAGTAAACTAATGCTCCAAATGATGCAATAACCTCTGATCCATGTTCCTCTATACTTATCATCCATGTGGCTGCTAGACAGCAAAATACCTCTACCTCTTCCCTCAAATGATACATGACTGTAATCTCTCACTAGAAAGTAGAAACCAAGCAAAAGAGGAATGAAGAGGCACTTCTTTTTCCTCTCCAATGTTCTTTTTCTCCATTTTTATAATATTTTCACAGGTAAGACTGGCCATAAAACAACAATTATTTTTAAATCAGTCTAAGTGGATGATTTAGAGTCTAATCTAAATATTCTTTTGTTACTTTAACTAAATCACAAGGAGTGGCATCTCTGACCATAACCATTTCCTGTGGCTTTTTCCTTCTATTAAAATTCAAAATGAAATATAGAATCCAACCATTGCTTCCACTTGGGTGCTATACAACTTCTTTTTCACAACTTTTTTTTTTTTAGTTGAAGGACTTCAGTTAGAATTACTTTTAATTAAAAAAAAAAATCAACCTGACTATACCAAAGGAATCTAGTTATACATGGCTATGTGTCCTCTACTTAAACAAAATTTCCACAAAATTGTTAGCTTTGTTGAAAAGAAGTTGTTATACAAGAAAGCTGCTGTGGATTGTTTCCTCTTTTAAAATGCATGTTTATCTATTTTTTATGTAACTATTACAAATTTTCTTTTAATTATGTTTAGCTTATATTCTCTCCCTTAGTGATAAATGTAACATTGAACTCTATTTTCAACTGCAATTACAACCAAGTGAGCAAAGCAAACTTTCTAAAAGGACCAGTGACTGTCACCATAACAATGATTTTGAAGCTTTTTTTGAGTGCTCAAGCATAGTTTGACTGCAGTCTATCAAAAACATGAGGAGTATATGATCCTCTAAATTAGAACGTCCAATACAGCCATCCTAAAATACACAGAGACAGTATAAAATAACAAACAAATAGCTAACTAGGAAAAATAAACAAAAATATATGAACAGTGCTGCAAAAGGATATCTATTTTGTATTTTCATACTAAGAGTTTTGCACTGTATTTAAAGGAAAAAAAATTAAAATGTGTAATTTTAAAATTGATTTTATTTATTTCACAAATGTAAACAAAAGTGATGGACTTGTTTATGTTAAGAATAGAGTGACAGTATAAATAAAACAACCACTGTATTTGAATCTTTAAAATAGGCTGTGCAGTTTAGACATGAAGACATTATCTACTATTTATCATATTTAATAATAAGATATTACTTTTAAACACAGTAATATTCAATGTTACTATAAAGTACTTTTTATTGAAAGACCATACCTTTAACTTGCTGTAAAGATACAGAAATTTGCAAAAAAAAAAATTTACAGCAAAAACTGATGTCTGTGATAATACGCTGGTGTGACTAAAAGCTACATCAGAAATTTTAATAGGATAAGCACAGAATTGACAACTGGTCTTTAAAAACAGGGTAGCACTGAGCTCCTAATAATAAGCATCATTAAACTTTAGATTTAAAAATCAGCAGCAGAAAAAAGAGAATTTCACCAACCACACAGAAATTCTTTTCTATGCAACAGCTTGCATTCAGATAACACTAAAGGAAGACCAGGTAGTATTTATGATGTTAACCTTTTAAAAGTTACATAACACAGAAAATAACATTTATGCCAACTTCATTGCTTGCTACTCAGCAAAATCTTGCTAGCAATCTAAATACAAATAGCAATAATTTACAAAAATGGCAGAAAAACACTTCCAAATCCTTTCTCAACCTCATTCCAGCATTATAACATAATAATCAAAATCAATATTTTGTATATCATAAACTGATATTGAAGGCAGATGACAGAGGTATGACATTGCGAAACATATTAGAAACAGAATACTAAGGATGTAGCAGTAAAAGGCAGCCAGAAAGTAAAACATGAAATATATCCCACAGTAACTTTTCCTGCTACAACCCCTTCTTCATCAACAGCAGCATTTCATATTTATATCTTATATCAACCCTTTTGACATTATTTACATAATCATGGAATTTGGCTCATTATATTTAATTTTGCTACCACGGGGAGTTTGCATCTTTTAATTTTTTCACATTATGATGTGAAGCAGCTTTCCTTCTGTTTTTCAATCCATTACTGTCCCGAAAATACTTTTAAGTTGTCAACATGTCTCCATTTTTCCACAGATACACATCAGTACATTTTCACTGACCACATTAGACATTATTGCAAGATTGATGTCTCATATACTCATATTGCTGTCACATTGCTTTGTAGGACTACTTATAACCTACATAACCACTAGCGCCAGGATCTGGGATCAGGGCACTGATGGAATTAATTTACATTCAGGTAAACCATGAAATTCACTGCTGAAGTTCTGTAATGAAGAACTGTATTCAGGTTTTTCCACATACAAACCACATCATCAATGTGCATTTCCTAAATGCAACTGAGTGTTGAGAGATTAATCAGTGCAGAGGGTTTCCAGGGGAACTGGAACTCTATTTAAAGCCTCTTACTAATTAGCTCAGTGACTAAACCCTAGTTCAGGTGAAGATAAATTATGGCTATTCTCTTTAGAACAAATTTTTAGGTAGACAGTAAGAGAATTTTTTCACTGAACCAGTTCTTTTTCCTTGGCAACTGTAACATTTACAAAATTGCCGTCATAAGTGACATGAAAAGATACTTTTCATATGCTTTGACTGAATTCAGAGATCTAACAGCTCCAGAGAGATGACAGAGGATAAAATAACTTGCCAAATCTCAGTGTTACTGCTTAGACAACAACATCGGTAGGGTGCAGTGTAAGAGGCAGTGTATCTCTACACTGATGAGCAGTGAAAGGCAGTCATATTAAAACTTACTTCTTGTGAACTGCTCAGTATCTGCAAGCCATCATGTCCTTGCTACTGTGCTAGCTAGATTAAAGCTAGTACATTCAATCCCACTTGGATTGTAGCACAGCCTAGAAACAAAGACTGCTCCTGGAAATGCTTTTCAATTTTGAGCCCACAGTATTTCCCTTTAGAGTTCAACAGAGTCAATGTCTGTCAGTTGCACTGCAGGAAATAATGTGAACTATATTTAATGATACATAGAAAACACACATTGGATATTAAGTCTTGGCATAGAAATTATTAAGTACTGTTAATAAACCATAGCAATAGAAATAGCTCTACACTAAATTACTGTCAGTATAAAATAGAGCATTGACTCTGAAGTATAATTCAAGAGTTGAGGGTCTGGTAAAGGTCTAGATATAATAACACAGAGCTCAACATTACTACTTGTGCTGATCCTTGAAACCAATGAAAGTATAAACCTAGGCAAAGACTGGGTTATGGAGAATAATGGGAATCAAATCATATGCAACTCCCTTCAGCTATATGAGTGAAAATTATTTCAGAAACCTGTAATGAAGGAGTTTGTTAATCTGTCCTGTTCAATCCATTCTGTTCAAAAGAAAAACAGCCTAATGATTAATCCTTCCAGTCTGATTTAGTCCTGGCTCCTGAGTTTTCCCAACTGCCTAACATTCCTTTGCTGAGCCCAGTTTTCTCTATGGAAAACAGAAGAACAGGTTGTCACCCTCCTTTGCTATTTCTGGTGTTACAATTCGCATCCCTTGATCCAAACAAGACCACAGCTCTCAGCCAGGGTACTGTTAAAGCTCAAATGCTGTATATGGCAACTGAAGCAATTACAGGTGTCCTCTCAGAACAAAACATGCTGAAAGGGGAATTTTTTTTCTCCCTAAAAGCTACACGATTTTTCCCCAACTTGAACCATAAGCTCAAAGACAACCAGAGGGGTTCAAGAGAGCTGTGAAATCTTGAGGGACCGCTAGTTATGCAGGCAATTTTGAGCTAAACTGCTTTACTCCCTAAGAAAACACTGAATTATTTCTAGAACTCATGTTTTAGAAACTCCTGTTCTCTCATGTCAAACTGCATGTGGGGAGGTCAGGAGAGAGCATTTATGACGTTATACTACTTACATGGTATGACATAAACACATTTTAAATTCCATGACTACAGATCTATTATACAAAAATTTTTAATACCTGGGAATACTTTGAGAGATCATAACCATGTTCAAATACTCATAGCTATAGACTAACATATAAATATATATAATTAAATTTCAACATTCGAGCACCTGAAGACATTTCAAATATTAAGTACATATGTCAGGATATTAATATGAAACATTTGACTTCCATATTTCACTGAGTTCTTCTTTTATTACTACCTAAAATTAGTACTCATCCTAGGTCAAAACTATTTATGACCTACAGTAAAATGTATGGTTTTATTCTCAATACTTATCACAAAAAGAGATTTGTACATATATGAACACAAAATATCATAAATCCTGTGTTCTGTATGCTACTGGAAAGATCTGTCATCATTAACAAGGTTACTTTAATAAAAAATGGCTTATCTGGGTATGCAGTATTAAAGAGATTCAAAATGATAGGCAGTAAAATAAATCACTGCAAAGGAAGAGGAAAGATTAAAATATTGAAACTTAAGAAAGGTATATCAAAGTTGATTCAGAATCCCATTTATGAACTTCATCTACCCTGAATAACAGTGAATTTCAAGAATGATACAAAAGCAAGTATGCAATCTACCTGCACTATATAAATTATGTGTATTTACTTGTAATGCATATTTAGTATTCACCAGGAGCATGCCTACAAGACAGGACACTTACCTGATACAACTTCATGAACTTACAAATTAAAAAAATTAACAAGAGACTGGAATTTAACAATGAGAAGGCTAATGGATAGCACAGTACCCGGCTTCCAAACTAGCCTAAAAATCTCTCTTTTTCATTAACGTATTTGTTTTGCAACATTTCAGAGAAACAAACCCAACAGTTTTCATTACCTTTATATAAGGCAGATTCTATTTAGGGATGGAAGTTGTTCCACGTGTGACTATCCCAAAATCACGTCCTTGATACTTTATATTGAAAGAAATTTTAAAAGCAAATAGTGGGATTTGAGACTACCATGCCAAATCTGCACTTGATTCTATTAAATAAAATGTAACTTCCTCATCATTTCTTCTATTATGGACTTGGCAAATATATAGTTCTAATTAAGAATCAAGCTCATTAATTCTATTTTTCAGGGGATTTTTTGATTCAAGAAAGAAAAAAGTACTTAGCCTGAAGAAACTTCTTATACAGGTGAACTAGTTGGTAAGAACCTCCTAAATGTCTGCTTACTCTAGATTCCTTTGTTTTGTCAGACTGTTTCATTTGATTTTACCAACATCTTATCATTTTTATCAACATTCCTAATAAAATTTACTAGTTAGACATGATTTGGGAGATAGGATATCTATCTATTAGAATATATATCTGTATTAAAAATTATTCTTACCAAGATGACTTGAAAAAGAACTGGAAAAAGACGGATTTCTTCCATGAGGCTGTAAAAACATATTTTAAGATTTATTTAGAAACAGAGGAAGTGAATTCTTATTCAACACACTAAACTCACAAGAGGAACAGAGCAGTAGAATAGCTGTTGCCAAGATCCATGACCCAGAACCTTAGCCTTTGACTAGCTCTCAACAAAAAATTACCTCCATTTCAGATATTAAACAGAAACAGTAATGTTATACTACTTTGGAAATTACTTCAAGGTCTGCTTCACTGATGCAATTCAAGTGGGTAGAACAGTAATTAATTTAGCATTTTTTAATGGCAGTAATTAATAAAATACTGCAACTATAGCACTATGTATACTATGAAACAGAGTGCACCATTAACTATTTGAATTAATAGACTCAACACACATAATGAAATTATAAATATGCTGTCTTTTTTTAAAGAATGCCATGTTAACTAACTTATTGGGTTTAACATATTTATATATGATACTTCAGTCAGACACTTGACAATGCTGAGCAGTAGTGGCCCAAAAAAGTCGCCTATATTCTCCTGCATTTCAAAATCAGATAAAACTCAGCACATAGACACTTAAAGAAAGAATATTCTCAAAAATGAATAATACTTTACATTAATGCAGTGTTTTCTATTCTTAGAGCACAAAACACTGCATTAGTAAAGCATGTGTCTCACACTATGATGACATATGAGTCACGTGATTATATGCTTTTTACTGTATTATTTGGTCTAATTGGAGGAATGATTGCCACCTTTTCTTACACACTATACTAAAGGTCTATTCACCAAACACCGCAGAGAACACCCAATTGAGTGTTTCAAAACTTTTTTCATATGTCACCATAATGTCCCTGAAGTGCTTCACAAACAATTGGTAGGTTTAGCTTTGTGACACAGCAAAGATAACACTGCATTAAGAAGCCCCTGTAATAAATGCAGTACTCAAACACAGAGCACATCTGGGATGTCAGTGTACAACACTACAAAATAGTGTTGCCAGTAGTATGTCAGCTAAAAATACTAAGTTATATTACACAGTTCACTGTGAATAAACAAGAGTTATATTTGACTAAAATAAGTATCTAATTTTGTGTTTGAAGCTTTACTGTTTACTGTGTAAAACTCTATATTGGCTTCTGGTAAAACAATAATCAGATTAATTCTATTTGGCAAACTATTTGTTGAAAAGAACTCATATACACCTAAAATCACATAGCTGCATTTAAGAGTTTTTATTCATGTCCAGTGAGATAAAAGGAGATTGTGTTATTTTTATGGATAGTATAAGCTAAAATACTAGACCATGAACTGAAGCAGCTAAAAGGAATTTCACATTCTCCTCTATGAACTTAATGAAAAAAAAAAACCAGAGGGGGCTAGAACAGGTATCCAAAGGTTGTAAAAGAAATGCTTCATTTAGAGTAATGTCACCTGTAAGAGACCTGATTGTTCATATTTGCTAGAATCATGTCTTGAAAAGGAAACATAATAAGGAATGAAAGCCATGTGAAGAGAACAATAGTATCTATGAATAACTCAGAATTACTTCTAAGTAATGCAGATATATGCATTATGTATGGATAATGGTTAACTTTTTCATACTGTTTTTCTATTTCTCTGATCCTTGCCTTCACCTAAATGTAACAATGATTTTATGACATAGAATATATATGAGTTAAGAGTGGGAATAGGAAGATCTGTTGCATTGTACAGCACTGGAGAAAAGTAAAACACATTCACTAAACTGTTCAAAACATAACAAAACACCCACATATGCACCCACATATAGACATTTAACAAAACTAAGTAACGGCCTTGCTCAAACAAATGTGATCATTTTTTCTTGCATACAGAAATATTACACTCAACAGACGGAGAAGAGTTGAGGTAAGGAAAGAAACTCATTATTTCTAAGTTTAGAAAAGGACAATTTCTCTTCTTATTAAATTGAGGGAAATTTTCCATATGCAATGGAAACAAGTCACTTTCATAGGTCAGGAGAACACGAAAGCTGATCTCTGGGCCATCTAATAACCCTTAAATAGACAGTTATGGCAGCTTGGAGACACAGGTCATAAGAGAGTCCCAGGATTACAGACAGGAGGACTTATTATATTTGAGTTTCATTTCCAGAGCCAAATCTACTAGTTAAATTAAAAACTTAGTCCATGACTGGAAAACAGAATTTTGCTGATGTAGATATAACAATACTGAATGTAAAGAAAGTCATTTAAACACCACAGAATCCCAAAAAAAAAGCAGCTACTGTAACAGCAATCATACTGACAAAATTAAGTTTTGCCAGCACAAGCCTACTTTTGCTTAGGGTTTATTGGAATTACTTACCCCAGCAAAAGCTGCTCACTTTGCTACATAAGCAGCATTTAAACTGTGAACACATTAGCAATAAAATACAATCAAATACCAAGAATAGCTAAGCAATCCTAGTCTAGGCAGAACTTAGAAAAACGCTTTTGAGGTAGAGGGCAAATTATGAAACAATTGTTTTCAAACACTGGAAGCAGTCCCAATTGTTACAGCATTAAAAAGTCAGCTATACTTTCTGCTGAGATAAGTTAAGACAAAACTAGAGCCAGTAGGTCTGTTCTTAAAGGTCACCTGCCAACTTTTATGATTGAAACAATAAAAAGCTACAGCCCTGAAAGAAAATTATACACATAACTTAGCTAAAGCACAAAGCCACATCAAGCACTGCATTAAGACAAAGCTTATAGCTGATTTATCCCAGCTTTGCATATATGTGCTCAAGTGAGAGTGTGACCTTATCACATTCCTTGTTGCTGTCTTACATAGTTTTACAAAGAAATTGTCTTAAAGCTGGTGAAAGAGAAGTTTAGCCATGGGATTTATTTCATAGAATGTTCATATTCTAAACCAAAAGTATTTTGGTTCTTCATAGACTGTTACATAATTTATACTAAATTAGGTCCGACCCTGTCTGGAAACCATACAGAATCATGATATACATATGCAGATCATAATACTAAATAACAATACTATTTCCATCTCACTTAAATCTATAGATAAATAAACAGTGCTGGCTCAAAATAATTGGTGACCTGATTTTAAAATACTTGCTATCAGTACAATCTGAATTTTTAATATACTAATAATTTTCAAAATGAGATTATGCCTCCAGTTTTGCTTTCCAAAAATACGTGAGATCTGTTTTTCTAAAAAAACCTAAATTACTTTTTTGCAAAACAAAAACCTATTGCAGGACACTAAAGGCTTTTTGTTACAGGTTTGATACCTTAAAAATTTAAAAGACAGAAAATGTGATGTTATCAGAGTCACTTTAGAGAAAAGTTGGATGGTAGGGTGTGGAAATCTGGGTATTATAGACATTCTAAGCTGAACAAATGAGTAGAAATTATTCTGCAAAACAGAACTGGTGGACATGCACAAAGCAAGAATCAAGACACTCATTTTAAAGGAATGAAATGTCAAATCCATAACAGATTTTTGAACCCTGCTAAGGGCTCTTAAAAAACAGGCATGTCTTTTCAGATTGCAAAGGTTGGGGGAGACAGGTAAAGGAGAAAATATTCCAGAAATTTATGAAGTAGTGTGCTTTTTTTTAACTGTAAGATGATAGCATAAAATTAAGTGGCAAGTGATCAGATAAAGAAATACAAAGAAAATACCTAACAATGATAAATCTTTGTATACATGTGGTTATGTTATAGAATAACTATTTGTGCTGAAAGCGATATGTGAAATATCTCTTTCAGTCCACATAAATGAAATGAAGATCACTCCTCGATAGCTACCATCTACAGAACACCACATCATCTAATATGGGTTCTGAAAAAAAACCACACTACAGGTGGCTGAGAAAGCCTCCAGAAAGTATTCCCATACACTTGACTCCTGCCTGTAGTCTTCTCTGAGCACCTACTATTGAACAGAAGAGAATGGACTGAACAGTGGCTTAGGTTTTTCCATGATGAACAGATGATTCATAGCAGAACTGAACTCACTCAAGTCTGCAGCTCCAGCTGTAGCAACCCAACCAGCTGACTCTTCCTCATTTGCCACCTATATTCACAAAGCCAAAAATTCACTATTGAAAGTAAAAATATCCAAGAATGAACAGTATTTGCTCCTTTTTAATGCTTTACATGATCTGAACTGTCCAACGTCACTCTTTTCAAAAATTCACTTTAACAATAACATCAAATATTTGTCTCACATTTTTACAGGTTAGACATTCAGTAATTGATCAGCAACACGAAAGAGGAAACAAAATTACAGGTTTAAGGTTAATAGCTTATTTCTTTAATAAAGGGGAGCTTTTATAAAATGTAACACTAAGGAGTTGTGTTTTACATTAAAAATGGTGATTAGTATTACAGTCTGTACATGACTAGACTATGAGAACTCCCTTGCAATAATGAACTCTGACCACTGTCTTTGATATGAATTACAATGATGTGCAACTTGACAACAGTGTTATTAGCTGACACAAAAGTTAACATTTTAAGAGTCAGTTTCTGGGCAAGTCTTCCTGCCTGATGTTTTTTGATAAAGCAGCATATATACAAACATTACACCAAACAATAGGAACAGCAAGAACATAAACATTCTCTGCTATTTTATATTAGCATTACTTCTCTAAAAGGAAAATCAGGGGTTTTACAACTCAATTTCCACAGACGTGAAACTAGCATAATCAAAATTGGGTTCTAAATCTACATAAGCATTCCCTAAAGTTCTAATAAAACAGTTTCATCCTCTGGCAATCTCTCTCAATCCATCTGGATTGTGAATTTCTCACTAATGTTGTACACCTCTAACATGTAATTCTACTGCTCAGTTCATTTGGACTAGGCCCTAAGGCTTACCTGTTATCAGAACTATTCCATTTTATTTTATTCATATTCATTATAGAAAATAAAACAACACATAAAAACAGAGAAGTAATTTAGAAGCAAATAGACCTACTTTTTAAAGTGAGCATTTCAGCCTTAAACTAGGAAATCAAAATGACTAATGAGAAGAACAAAGTGTTTTTAAAGCAATTAATATAACCCCACATTAATCAAGGAAAGCACTAAAGCACTAGTCCTCTAGTATAATGGCAAAGAAACTACAGCAGGTTCAAAGACAATCCATGCACAACACCAACAAATGAATTGAATCACAATTCTAGCAATTAAAAACACCACAATGAACTCCAAAGAGTTTGGTTTTAGTTGTTTTTTTTTTTTACTTTTTGGTTTTAGTTGGGTTTTTTTTACTTTTTTTTTTTTTTTTTTTTTTTTAAACCAAGGGCAATGATTTTAGACTATTTCAGAATATAGTGGAATGTAACTAAACACTGATGTAGATCAACTTATTACTAACACCAATCCTAAAAGGTACACTCAGTGGTCTTTAATAGATAATGCATAGGTACAAAAAGTAGCATAAATGAAGTTTGAAAATTGGACATTTCTTGAATGATTCCACAGACACTATGACAATTACTTTGATTAGTAAAGGCAATATGCTGCAACATATGAGGATAATCCACCTATCACCTTCACAGGTACTAGATCTGCAGCATTTAAAAGCAGAAGATTTTTTTGTTGTTCTTCAGCACCTTCCTGTTTTGGTTTCTGATGCTTTTTCTCGTTTTTTAGTGCAGCCTAATGTTTGTCTGGAAAATTTACTTTTAAGGACAGGAGGTGAGAAAGGTTACTTAATTCAGTCCCCTGTCCTTCACCATACGTCTAAGAAGGGTGCCATACTATTAGTTTTTAGTTAGGTGTTTCTCCCCCAGAAAATGACCTTAATAGAATACTGGAATGTGTTCCACTTCCATGATCATTATCTGATGCAATATCTGACATCGCCTCCACTTCTTTTCTATTACCTTCACTATCTCCCTTTCTTGCAACCAAAATTGTCTATTTTATCAACCCATAAAATTCAGATTCCACAGTTTAAGGAGGTTTAGCTTTCAGATAGATATATTAATGTCACCAAATGCTATGAGTTTCTGACTAAAGGTAGGCCAAGTAGCTGCCTAGGAGAGCACACACACATTTCATAAGGTTCTTTGTAAGGCCAAAAGGCAGCTTAAGAATCATGATCCAGTAAAAGTTTCCTGGAGTAGCATAGTATAGATTCTATTACAACAGTTAAAACAGTTAAGAGCAGGTAATTAGTATATCCTATAGATATAGGTATATCATAGTTTTAAGAGAAATGAAGAAACCCAGATAAACTCTCGCTATTAGGGAAAAAACCTAACAATCTGATCATTACAGACCACAGCAAAGAGCATAAAAGACTCAAAGCAAGAACAAAAATCTTCCAACCCTTTCTAGATTATGTCTGACTTCCTATCCATGCACATAACCTATAAATTAAGGTGGTAAACACACAAAAGGACAAATTATCATATTGTTACTGGTGTTCTTGTTCCTGAATGCAGACTTTGCATAGTTAAATCACACACAGACTGCTGCAGACAATTGCTCCTACTGTGAGAAGTTCTATTCTTCCAAAAACTCTTTACACAGGTACAATTCACCAACAGCAATTAATGCAAAGAGGAAAAAAAAAACTAATTCAGATTTACAGCAGTCCAGAAATTAATCATTAACTGAAGCTGGAACTTTCCTTAATATCAGTGATTTCTTTTGAAATCAACAGTCAAAATATAGCTAAATATGAACTCTGCTATTAATTCTTACACTGGTTTTCATGTTCACAATCTTTCTTATCACAAAACACTAAATGTTCTTGAAGAAGACAAGACAATAGGAATTTAGGAGATTTTTTGTATTTAGTAATACAACAGAGTATTACTAAAAGGTTTAAAGGCAGATTATTTGCTTTGAGCCAAGCATAAAACAGGCAACTGATGGACAAATTCAGTTCAAAGCTCATTCTTCCAACACCTGCTATTTTCTTACTAAACTCTCAGGTTGTATCAGACAGCAATTGCTGTGTGATGTAAAAGCAGGTACAAAAGGGTACCTGATCCAATCATACTTTAACCCGCTCAGGTCAAAACAGACAAGAAAATATTCATCCTTTTCTGAAACTGGATTTTCTTCCTGTGGATACTCATATGATCAGATGTTCAAATAATTAAAAGTGTCCACAGAAACACATTAAAACTGGGGACTTTTACAGCTACTATCTTACATAAGAGAGGACTTAAGTTGGTGAGAGATCTAATTCTGCAACACACTAATGGGATATCACTAGAGTTTTTCACTGCTAAATTGAAAAGCAATGGAGTGGAAGAGCTCGCAGAACAGAGAACGTTAAAAATTACCTCAACAGTGAAGCGATGGCAAAGAGTACAAAGTATTTTTTTGCATTCTTATAAAATTCCAATTAAAGGAATTCAAAACACATTGTAACTATAGTATTTTATCATAAGCTTAAAAAGTAAGCTCAAAAATATATTTGAATATCTGTGTCAATGCCATATATAACAAACAACCTGTAATAGAAAACAGAAACGTCAAAAAATAGTAGGAAGAAGATGGAATATCTTTCCTCTGATATCACAACTAAGCTAATTTACAATATCAGCTATGAAAAAAGGAAACAAAAAAAAATGGAGTGCATCTGTCTCCTTTCAAGTGCTAAAATAAGCACTGCTCAAATGCAGATGCCTCTATCAGGGAGCACGCAGGTAAAATCTGAGCTGATGGTAAGATGAGTGAGATGGAAGAAAACTGGTAGAATTAATAGAGAGAGCAAGAAAGTGAGAATTTGTTAGGTGAACATATCTGAGAACAAGCTTTTTTAAGAACAAACTAAATAAAAGCACACTAGCTCTTGTCCTCCTCCCAATTCACTTTTACTTCAAAATAATATTATTAGTAGCTAGTTTCAAAAGACACTGTAACAGCAAAGTAAACACTAATTTAACATTTTGTCATTTTACAATCTTTTTGCTACTACCACTTCTATTCATTTAAAATTGCAGGAGAAAGCATCCATCCTTGAAAGCCAGGCATTGTAGATAAAATGTATGCTTGAAGAAACCACAGAGACTCAATGCAACGACTCATATCACTCTCATCAGAACTAAAATGCAGTAGCTTTTCCACAAAGAACAAATTAAATCCCACAGGATTTCTGTCCAGTGTCATTTATTTACTCCCCATCACAATTTTTGCAGATACTTTTCACCTGTCTAATGGAAGGAGCAAAAGAGAGCATATGCCTTGAGTAATTTTGAGCTTCATGAATACTGATTAATTATTCATTGAACCAAAACAGAACCAATTGTGATACAGTGTTCACTATAGCATGTACCTGGTTTCCATTTTGTTCACCAGCAATTTGTATGAATGCGAAATATTATTCACCCCTCTCATGTTTTTGAAGCATTGGCTACTTCCTGCAAAATTTATTGGGAAGCCAAAGAATAAAGAAAAAGATAGACCAAGAGAATTGCCTAAAATGTGCTTCTTTAGAAACCAAACCAAACAAATGATTTAGTGAAAGCAAAAGAGGACCCAAAACACAACAATTACAGATGGATTAGAATCTGGAATCTGACAGCTAGTTGTTAAATAAGAGTGCTGGACATACTGGTATTTCAAATTATTAATAGTTCACTGAATATCCACAGCTGCTCGTCAATAATATGAAGAAAAACCTGTGTCACGCCAGATGACCATGAGGATGAGATGTAGGCATCTATAATCTGCCTGCATTGGTCGATTGTCCCATACGTAATGTATGATTTCTCAATTAAAGCAAAATCAGTAGGCACAGGAAATGTGCTGCTAATACAACCAGCATTCTAGTTATAGAAGTAACCTATAACTAAGAGTAATTCCTCATAGCTCTTAAAGTACTAGAATATCTGTGGGCTAAATCTAAAATGGAAAGCTGTTATATTTGTTTCTTGAATATATAAAATCCTACAGTAGCATAAACAGTCTCTTTACAATGATAACTGTTTTATACAATTCAAAACATTTAAAATCTCAAGCCACCCTATTTCTTAGTTAATTTGTAGTCTACTTAGTATATTAAACCACTATTCCCAGTAGCATCATAAAAGATTAAAAGAGGATGTTTCCTCTTTTGTAATAAAAAGTGGAAGAACAAATTAAATTTCCTTTTAATTTTTTTTGGTTTGTTGTTGTTGTTTTGCTCATTTCAATCAACCAAAGTAAGACAGTATAATGCTTAGCAACCTCTGAGCCATAACACTATCAGACAGCACAAATAGGCAATGGCCAATGACAAGAATAACCACATTTTTGGGCATATCCAGGAAGATAGAGAGATCCTTCCTTATTACTATCAATTCACACAGTTTAAGTTGTATGACATAGTATTTTTTTTCCTGTCAATCACAGTCTAAATTTTGGAACAAGAAGGAAGAGATATTAAGATACTTCTAAACATACTGAGTCTACCCAAAGCAAAAATTGAAATCCGTATTTAGGAATTTTAAAAGTAGATATATTTGCTGGAGAAAGGATCAGCTTTCAAATGAATTGACTGGTGTAAACATCTAAACAAGCCCACCACCTTTGTCCTAGCCACAAATACGTTTAGCTGAACAATAATTTTAATATTGTTTTAGGTTTGGTTTAGGGTTTTTTTACATTTTTAAAAGTAATTTTAATGTTAAAATTCTTCTGATTTTCTCTAGTGTTTCATTGACTAAACCCACATTAAAATAACCCGGATCACATAAAATTGACACAAAAGATCTAAGATGCGGTCTATAACAAACACTCTCCAATGATTTCTCTAAATCAGAGTGCTAGTCAAAGTAGTACAATAGTGAGGTTTGTTATTGCTAATCCCTAATAGGAAAGGAGAAATTGGAACAGAAGGAACCCAGAACAACAGAGAATGTGTAGTTGTATCACCTCACAGAAGCAGGGCTGTGCTCAGTCAGAGCCACCAGCAGTTTCAGAGCATACATTGGTACCGGGTCTGGAGCCAGCAGAATGTGCTCATACCTGAAAGGCAATATGGGAAAGGGGCAGAAACAGTGGGGAAAAAAAAAGTCAAGAGATACACATCAAAAATTGATATTAAAAATGCATCACTTCCCATTTCCAAACTTTGTAACTACAATGGAAATACAGGGCTGTTTCAAATTGTACAAAACGCACTTTAGAAACAGTAAAAACTCACTTAGTATTTTAAAACCAACATCAGATTAAATTTAAAAGCAGCATTATTAAGAGAATACATTTTTAGAGAGAGAGAGATAATTATAAACTATGTAATAATACACATGCTTCTGTGTGTGTATATATATGTACATATATATGTGATAGATGTGCAGGTTACATATATAAAACTATAAATTTATAGTTATAAAACATGCGTGTTTTATAACTATAAATTACAGCAAAATATACTTATAAAACATTAATCTTCTCTACATGCACAAGACTTACTTATTGATCTATATTATTTTATACATTAAAAATCTATTCTTTAAGAGGCAAGTAGTAAAAGAGCCTCAAAATGTCAGGTAGAAGATTTATTAAGTGCTTAGGAAGATGATCAATCAAATTATATACAATTAAGCTCTATATTTTGTATACATAGTAATTTTTCTCAAAATTGAGAGAAACTCACACTGAGATCGATAGTTTATCTCAAATTTCAAAAAATATTGCTTTCGCTGCAGCATACTTTCATTCTCCAAGTCATATAGACCAAAATAATATAAAAGTACTCCAAAACAATGTTTATTGACAGCTGTGGCAGAAAATACACCAAGAAAAATCTCTTTGAAACATTTCCAAATATCACCTCATGGAAAGCTTGGTAAGGGAAAACAGGCTGCTGAAAAACAAAATGGATCTTGCTGTTGCTACTAACATTCTAGTGACACCCACTCAACACACAGGGCTAATTTCACTCTATTTAAACAAAATGCATGTAGAGGGCAGTAGGATACAATGATGGATGTAAGAAAGATGTAAGCATAGAAAACCACAGAATTGGCTATCTCAAAACAATCTTTGATTTCAACTAGTCCTACTCCAAATACGTGGAAGGAATAGAACAGGAAGTGTAAATCTCTTCATTTGCAAAAAAAAAAACCCATGAAGAATTAAGGAAGAACAAATGAAAGGATGAATTGTAGGAAAACATAATAGTAGGTTATCATGTTATGAGCAACAAAACGCTTCCACAAAAAGAAAAAAACTGTAGTGTTCTGGTAGAGGGGAGGGGGAATCATACAAATAATCGCAAATTTTACTTCACATCTTGAGATCCCTAGTGCTGTCTGAACTAAGGAATCTGGATCACTTCCCACCACCTTCATGCTAGAATGTACTCTACTGTGTGTTAGCTCTTCCCCTCTCTGTAGGCACCAAACCCCAGCATTCTGACTTGAAATCTATAGGGATATGCTTTGCTTGCCTATGACAAGGAGAGACAAGCACATCAGCCATGCAGTCTTGAGGTAGCCTGTGGGAGTTCCCCCACAAGGGCTAACACTGCTACACAAGCACACAGCCTATGAGCAATGTGCCACTGCAGCATTGAAAACCACATTAAACTATCTCCAGAATTATCTGTTAGAAGTCAGTGTTGGCTTCAGATCTTTCGCGATTAAACTCTCTCTTTTACAAAGAACAGATTCCAGTTCCCCAAAGAAAACCATTTCTCACTGGTCAATAAAAAGTCTCTTAATAAAACAAGAAAATACTGTAATACATTAGTAGACCCTGATTTCAAGAGCCCTACATATGAGCAATACTTATTCCTATGTATTCCAAACATAACGGGACTTGCAATTTTATTTTTTTTTCAGAACCCACAACTAAATCTTCTGAGGCAAAGATGCTATCACGCGACTCAGATGCCAAAAGTCTTCTTTCACTGCATAAGACATGGATTTAAGTCTCCAAAACTTTAATTCCTAACAGTAGCAACAAATGAATCAGCCATGCTAGCTTAAAAATCTGACACTTGGCAACATACTTGTTTATATAAGCACATCAATATGATCCCTAAACAGGGTCCGTCTCAACAGTTTTAAGCTTTCTATGTATTACACTTGAGAAACACTATTATTTAATAACTCAGCACACTTGACATCGTAATTTCTTGAGATTCAATAAAAAAGTCTCACTACACTTCATTTTCCTCAAAACTCTCTTCTCCTCTCCCTGAAGATAATACTAGGAAAGGATATTTCTAAGGGAAGATGCAGTGATCCATCAAACCAAATACCCCAGGAGAAAATTCAGATTACTAGAGTCAATGTCTTAGCAATTAATATAAACACATTGCCTGAATAAAGGCCATTAGGAGCTATGAACATATGGATCTTCTCAGAAGGGAAAATACGCCATACTTGAGATACTACATTAAATGAATGAGTCATCAGATGAGTTCACTGCCACTTCATAACACCAAACAATTTAGTAACAGTAGCTGTAGAGGGCATTTTATAAGGGTTTTGTGAACTCCAGGTACTACACTGTAAGGAGTTATTTTGTCAATCTTTTCTATGAACAACCTGGACAAAAGGAACTAAAGATTTAGGGACGCAGACTCTCTTAAGCTCTTAAAAAAATATTATGTCAAGGATCCTGGATTTTATACTTGTAGAACTGGCTTGGTAGTCTACTGAGAACAAGCTACATAAACATTCAAATAAAACAAAACTTTATTTACACATTTTTCTCTTTTTGCTGATTCTGGCTCAATTTTTAATGATATATAATTATAAATATTAAGAATTAAAATTAAATAGAGCTGATGTTTCAATTTTTGATTACAAAAGTCTGGATATAAAGCATTTGCCATGTATCACTGTCTAGAGCTGCAGGTTTCATTTTGGTTATGAAACATGCAGGAAAATAATCTTTCAAAGAACTGAAATTTAATGACACTTTCATTTAATTCAATCAAAACCCTATGAGGAAACTAACTTTATGATCTATAAATGCACAAATATTTAATGAAATTACTATTTTTTGATGATGCAGAAGATGAGAAAAAAGTAGTAATCACTGCACTCCTGCATTTATCTTAAAATGAACACTATTTATATTTTATGCATAGTGACCCACATTCTATTTCAAGGGTCAGTTTTACATTTAAATGAATTAATTTGAGAAGGATATTTATAGGAAAAAAATATACACACAAATGTGTAAGATTACAGTCTTCCCTAAAAAGAACATCACATATTAAAAGCACATGTCACTCCCTTCCATATTCAACAGCTCTCAGTAGATTCAAATGGGTGGAAATATCTACTTCCCTCCACAGACTGCCCATGAAAAAAAGGCCATCACATACCTCCCCCCTCTTTTGACTGTCCTCCAGCTGAGTCAGATTCTGTCCCATCCCTTACCCAGCAACAGAAAGACTAAACAGTATCAGCAAAAAGCTCTTCAGCCTCCAATATTCTATCTCAATTTCAAGAGATCTCAAGTTTTCAATTAACCCATATTTCTCAGGATAGAGCTTTACATTATCTTTACAAGTAGATTATGCTGAGTCTTAGAACCCCTCCCTTCTCATCTCTACTAATGAGATGAGGAAACTGTTTCAGGAATTACTTAAACCCTGGATCCAAGATTTTGAGCTGCTGCAAGACCCTTTTTCACACATCTGCCACACAGCACATGCTAAAATGGCACAAGTGAAGTCCCCAACATAGGATCACATTTAGTCTCAGGCCAAAAAGCCCACCCACTCAACTGAGCTAATAAGCTCAGAGACAGAAGTCTATTGGCTGTTTTCCTTCTAATACTAGTTTATTTCTTTTCTTGGTTTGTAACTAGAATGACACATCCCTCACACATCTCCCAGTTCAATGAGAAACGTTGTATAGGATGGACATGTCTACATAGGGCAAGTTTCAGAGCAAGGACAGAACTCTGTCTCTTTGACTTCAGGTCTCTTCCCCCATCTGAAGAAAATTATCTGACAGCTTTTAACAATGCATATACTCTGTTTTAAAAATAGTATTTCCAGCTGCCATTTTAATTTGTACTGATACATTCAACATTTTCCAGAGGAAAAAAATGTAAAGAAAGGTGTTGGAAGTAAGTTTCTCTAGAGAACTGTAAGATCTCCACCCGATTCCCTGTCATAGAGAAAAGTTTACACACCTTGCATGAATAAAATTTTGGTCCTCAAACTGTAAGAACATTACTCAATTAGCATGGAAAGTTTCATATTTGGGAAAAGACACCGGGTTTCTGATCATAATCCAAGCGTCCATTCCTCCAGCCTTCTTCCATTTATTTAATGTAGGGGTGGAGAACAATTTTCTCACTTAGGGCAGTTAAGTATTGACCATTATTAACTTTTGAGGACCACACAGGAAAATACACTGTAGCATTACTAGAATAATTTAAAATACAACTGATGACTCATCACTACTGTACCTTGTCTCATGTTCCTTCCCTCTACTCACAGATGTTACCAGCTCACAGTCAATGTGTGCATAACACAGAGAGCTCTCTTTATGCTCACCTGCAAGTCAGCATGAAAGGAGAGGCCTCATTTGACCATGAAAATGAAGTTCCAGACCACATCTGGCCTACAGGCTGTAGTTTCATCTACTCTGCTGTAGGGTTTTTCTGCTGCTTGGGGCAGCAGGAAAGGACAGCAGTTTAGAGGCAATAACCTCTGGGTGGACCATGAAGGATTAATCCATGATGTACTGTTCAGAACATCTTAAATAAAGGTACAATATCAAAAATACACAAAAAGATGTTGCAATTATAATGTTCTGACTTTATTAGAAGAACAAAGGAGAGTATTTAAATCACAGCCCACAAGCTAGAGGGAATCCCGTTTTGCTCCAAGAGTAGCCAGAGGCACAGTATCAGAAATGAGCATCAGACAGAAGTTGTGTTTGTGTTGCATATGACAAAATACTAAATAAACTTAGGAGAAGATGCTGGGCGAAAAACTCTGGCAGCAGTTAATTGCTATTCCCCTTCTGACTTAGTCATTTAAACATAGAAAGGATGGCTAAAACAAATAAACTGTCAAAATGGTTTGCATATCAAGTTATTCCCCATCACAGGAACAATATTATACTCACTGAGGCAGCAGTAAATCTCTAATGAGAGACAGAAGCGTGTTGTTTGAGTTGAGGCTCTCCTCTTTCTCCTCAGCCACAACTTCATGGTTTAAAAGCAGTGATGTGGTTTCTGAGAGCAGCTGCAAGCTGAATAGTCTCCATTCCACTTGAAAATAAAGGTGCCAAAAATGTGATCACACTGAAATATAAGGAAAACAAACTGGATTTCATGGAAACTGTAGCTGATGTGTCTGGATACTTACCATTCTGACTGTGGACCAAAGAAACAAGTGGTGGGAGGATAGAGTCCTCAACCTAAAACAGAGAATTAGAAAGATGTGGCTTAGATCATTCACAGAGGAAAAAGATAGACCAGAGATACATTATCATCCAAGTTTATTTTCCTGCTAAAACCCTTAATCAAAGAGTTGAATAATCATGGAAATTCAGCCATAATCACTCTTATAAAGACACCAAGTTCATTTTTCTCTGGTAAACTGCCACAAAATTACAGACATAAATGTACTTTTATATAGAAAACAACAGTAACTTTGGTATTAATTCACTGACAAGGACTTTTAGTTTAAAGTACAGAATTCAGTGCAGATGTAAGATATTAAGAAAAAAGACTATTAGAGTATCTTAATCCTGGTGCTTTAATCCATAAACTAATCATTGAATAGAGTTCAGATGAAAAACAGAATAGGATACAATTAAAATACATCAGAAAAGATGTACCACCTCTAATGAAATATCCCTTAGTTTAATACAGAGTCTTGAAAACATTTTAACTTCTTCCCTTCTGGTAATACAGAGTCTTCCACTAAAATGTAAATTTACATTACTAAAGATTTGCACTATGAAAAAATATAGTTCAGTCAACTTTTATTGTCCATGAGTATATTGTTACAAATCTATCATCTGTCACAGGACTAGTCAGCTTAGCTTCATTTGAAATCAACTGATGATAAACTAGGCTATGGCTCAGTTACAAAAACAGTGTATTATTAGTCTTCTCTATAAGAGAGTTTCTAATTCTTAGATCACTGTTAAAATGTCATTTATTTAGACAGGTCATGCTTGGGTTTTGAGGAGAGGATGAATGGACAGCCCCGCAATTTTTAGGCATGCATCATGGATGCACACCCTGTTCTAAGATTTACTTATACAAATAGAATTGCTGTGTAGATTCTCACTGCACCATGGACAGGATTTGGCATAACAAGACTGCATTATAATCCCCCATGTGTTTTGTTTCAGTAATTAATATAAGAAGATAAAATTCCCCTAGATACATGCAGCTACTAATAAGAAACATCTACAGAAGCTGAAAGGATATATGAAAAGTGTCACTAACTGAAGTTAGCCTCTAGCCAGAACAACTGCAGTTAGCAACTATTTCACTGCTGCTTGGTGTACTCTGTTAAATCAATCTCTGACATTAAGGGGCTCATTTACTTTAGCTTTTTTCATTTCTTAAAAAAACCTACTAAAAAACGCTTTTGTTACAGACTTTGAACAGAAGAAGTAAAAGGATTCTGCTTGAGGTGTGGAAGCCAAACTACTCTTGCAAGTACAAATAGTCTTTATACCTATATAGATAATTCTATATATCATAGATATAGTGACTTCAGTAATATTTCATAATTTTGAAATATTTCATTGTCTTTTTGGTCAAATAATAAAACTACACTGCATTCCAACAACTCCATTAGTGCAGGTTTCTAAGCTGTTTTACAAATGGAAATGTATCAGTCAGTTATAACATACCAGTGAGGTAGGAAAAAATTGTATGATCTTTCAGTTCAACTGCTGCAAAACTTCTCAAATAAAGAAGCACATGTAAGTGGCAAATTAAAGGTGTGAAACAGAAAAGAGGAAAAGAAGCAGCTCTTGATTATCTGAACCAACCTAGAGTCCCTGGATATTACAAATCACTCAACAGCAGGAGCATTGACTCAAATTTACACCAATTAATATGACAGTCAATGCAACTTCAATTTCCAAAACTTAAAATCTTCTTTCACTTTAATCTAGCATTAACAGCAGTCTTTCCACATTAGTGAATGTAGTTAAACCAGTTGTAAGTCTTTTCTAAGATAAATATATTTTCAACTGTCATTGTAAAGAAGATTCTTTAGGTCTTAAATGACTGTAGTAGCTTATTCTTAACTTTTTATAACACAAACATCAGTTTTAGAAAACAAACTGTATAGAAAGGAAATCGCCATAGAAGGTGTTTTCCTCATGTCGGTTCAGTGTGGTGGGGAGATCAACTAAATGAAGCACTAATCCTATGGAAAATTATTTTGTTATGCAAAAGCATATCAGAATGCATTTGCTGAAGGGGAAACATATATTAAATTTTATATGAACCTTAAATCAGATACTTCCTAACTCCACAACCCTAATCTTCTCTCAATGCCATTTGGGTCACTGTTTTTCGCTAATGTGTATATAAATTTGTAAACAAGGTATGAACTTTGCAAGTGATTACTAAGGTGAAATAAACTCAAGTGCAACAGTGCATAAAATATTTTTAACAAATTCACCAATAAATTGCAAATGTGTGTCATTTATGTATAGAAAAGAATGGTCCTAGTATTTTGGCACTGAAATAAATAGAAGAATATTCAAAGGATTTAATTCTTTGTCTTGAATGGCTGCTGATATCTGTGGAATCAAATCTCCATATATGCATGAAGGTAAATCAGATACAGGGGTTGTTTTTTGTCTTAGTCTTTATCACTAAGATTGCTTAACAGAAGAAGGAAATTATCCTTCTTTAAGTCTAAACAGACTAAATAGGTTGAATATGATTATAGCTCTCCATGAGTTCCTATCACCTTTTAAATAGCCTAATATTCAGCTCATGATACATCCCTAGCTGCAGAAAGCCGCCACTCTATAATTCTGTAATGATGGCATTCCAAGGCTGTACTGCTATAACTGTGCTGTTATCAGCACCCAAATTAGCAATGAAATTCTAGAAACTTCCATATACACTACAGTCACATCTCCCAACCATAATATATATGTGCAGGACCAAAAAAAACATAGCTCAAACCTGGTAATCCTGCTTCTGACAGCTGGAATGGAGTAGAAGAAAAGTATGAGAAAGAGACCAAGCATAAAGCACACCTCTAGTTTCTAGAAAAGTACCTCTCGAATTAAGAAACTTCCTCAGCTGATGTTGTAGCTATATTTATGCATTTAGCCTTTTCTCCCATATATTTGCCCCACCCTATCTCAAATGTATTTATACTTTTAGCATGTGCAATACTTACAGCACTGCATTGTACACTTCAATTATGCCTTATGAAGACATATCCTTGCTTATTTTAAAGCCGCTTATTTGATACCCACATATTCTTACTTCACAAAAAGCATCAATGATTATTTCCAATTCATCTTTCCCATGCCGTTCATAATACTACACTACAGAGTATTTTGTTTCCAAGGTCTTCTCTTCTACTCAGACCCTCCTTGCATCATCGAGCTGTATTTTTTCTTGATAAACTGCATTCCCTCTGATAGTGAATGACCACAACTGCATTCAGTATTTGAGACCTAAGTGCACCATGGCACAACATTTTCTGGTTTTTTGTCTGATCATTTACTAGTCATTTCTAATAATCTAGTTGCCTTTCTGATTAATGCTGAGTATAAAGCTATCGTTTCGATAGAAAATTAATGCCAAAAGATTTCCAGAAGTTAAATAGTTTAGAATTTGACACTGCATATGTACAGTAGAAATTACTTACCCATGTCCATTACTTACCATTTGTCATTGAATCGCATGTCATTACTTTCTTTTCACTCAAATCTTAAAACCTTCTGCAACTTCTCTGTCAGTTTTAATTTTCACTATTGTGAATAATTTAGTGCCATCAGTCAGTTCTGTCACCTCCCTATTCCTTCCCTTTTCTGGATTGGCAGCGCATGTTGCAACAAACCTTTGTAAGACCCCACTCTTAAAATATCTAAATTTTTAAAAATTCTATTCTCTCTGATCTCTATTCTCCACTTTGTAAATTTTAACTAGTTAGAAGCTGATTAGCTTCCAAGTAAGAGGGAAGGACCACTAATGAATTTCAAGTCTTTGGTGCATGACTTTGTCAAAACCTTTTTGGAAATACAAGTATTCTACCCAGAACCAGAACATCTGTCTGCATAATGTTGAGCAATTTCTGCAAGGAAAACCTGACTAGTGATGTATGAGAACTACTGAGAAGAGCCTGGCTCCATCCTCTTGACCCTCCTCCCTGCCCTCCCCACTTTAGGTATTTATACTCATTAATGAGGTCTCCTCTCAATTGTCTTCTCCAGGCTGAAGAGGTCCAATTCCCGCAGCCTTTCCTCATGAGAAATACGCTCCAACCCAAAGCATCTTTCTTCCTGCCTTCAAATTTCTCAAAGCATTTGCTTGAAGCACAGCATACTCCTCAGTGTTTTAATATCGTCAGTAATCTCTCAGAATGTAATAGAAAAAATAACTTGGTGCATATTATAATGGGTTGCGAAGAAGGATGACACTTCTGTAATTTCTATTTAAAAGTCTTCAAAATCTTTACTGAGGATTTGGCTTTTTCTTACTTCTAGGAAGAGACAGCACTGATTGACTCAATATGTCAATTAGCAGAGAACTGGTTTCACAAAAAAGTCCCATGTCATCTGGATTAGCCTAATGGACAGAAAGCCACATGCAGTGTAGTATTTTAATCTACTTGAAAAGGGAATGTGACTGAAAAACTTCTGTACGAAAAGGGAATGTGATTGAAAAACTTCCGTACAGTATGTTCATATAGTCCCATCCTATACTGACAAAATTAAGATGTCAGTGGTTAGATTAGAATAGCCTGTGGATGAAGAACACCACTGATGCTGAATCAAGAAAAAAAGCGCTAGCAGAAGTTTCTAACCCTTGTGTTGTCATCTTTATTGAAACTAATAACTCTCATATTGTCAAACAGTAGGTTTTCTCTGTCATACGACCTTTCCCTTGACTTCCCATCAAGTAACTCATCATGTTCTAGGTGCTTTCAATTTGTCTGATTTTTAAAAGTAAGTTTTAAAACCTTGAGGAAGAGAATCACTGCTGACAACTTCTGCCTCAACCAGAGAACAACTTTAATGTTTTGGGTAAAAGATTATATGTGCAGTGCACAGATAACTTTTGGGAGCTAGTTGGAGCATAGAAAGGACTTCCACCAGAACAGTCTGCCATCATGAGCTTCTTCACTGTTTTAAGTGCTCTGAATTTGCACATGTCCATTTTTCAGGCAAATATATATACTTAACACAAAAAAGAAAAATGCAAACTACACAGTCAGCTTGAATTATTCTAGTTAATTATATCTAAACCTTTACCAAAATTGTAAAATCAATATTATTATAACACTTAGTATCTGAATTTAGTAAGTATGTAAGTACAGAAAACAAGTAGTTGGACTTGTGCCAGTTTGAGAAACTGGGGTTAATATTTCAGACTCCAGTCTATACAGACTCTTCTGAAATGACCTTCAACATCTTATTTGCATACCTGAAAATCTAGTTTTGCAAAAATTTTCCAAGTCATACTTACTGTTACTCTTTATTTTATATCTTGTAAAAATGCACACAACTGCATGCAAATGAAATTACTGCTCACTGCTGGCTTTCATTTAAGCACTTTCCATTAATTTCCATTGACTTTATCACACTTTGCAATATCTAATACAGTCAGTCTCCACAGAAATTAATCTCCTCAATAATTGGCTTCAGGTTGATTGTAATCAGAAATTTGACCAGAAAACCCCAGAATTTATTTTCTTCATTAGAAGTATGAACACAAAAGTAAAGCAAACATGAACTAAAATCCAGAACAAGTAATTCCTCTCAAAGTGGGAAAGAAACCAGATGTTGCTCTTAAATTCCTATTAATTTAAACAATTTTAATTTTAGTTAAACTAAAAACAACTCAAATGAACAACTTTCTAGTTCTGCTTGCTCAGTACAGCCCCACTTTTTATTACATTAATTAAACTTTATTAGAAATGCATTTAATTTCTGATTAGAGACTTTAAAGCAATGTCACAGTAAAAGTAGAAAAAAAATTCCATCCTCTCAAGAAGGTTTTGGCCATCACCGAGCCTCGCTCCCCAAAATCCTGCTTGTAAACAATTTAGTCTAAATGAGCAATCCAGGCTCATCCTTCTGAGCTCAGACTAGGATTTCAATTTCTCTCCAGTAAAAGAGTGTCCTATTAACCACTGTTATACTTAAATATTGATCTGGAAGCTTGAACATGTCTTGCTTCAACATTTTAAAAAAGCACGAAGTTCTGCTGTGTGCTGAAATTTATATTCATAGATTCCAGTCATGCTCAGCCAGCAGCAATTAGAAGATATCCCTCGAGCAACAGAAATTCCAAAAATAGTCTGTATGCATCATAGAAGATGAAGTACCACTTTCCTCTAAAGTAATGTATGCTGTACATTCAAGTATAATTAGTACACTAGACTTCGTAAATAGTATTAAACTAATTACTGTTTGCACCACTAGAGGCAGATGTGGTTAGAGATTATTAATTACAATGGACAATTTCTTGAATTTAACACACAAAATGCAAGGCAATTTCTCCACTTTATTTCTGAACGACTATTTGCTAAGTGTCAGGAGGGCTCTTTTAAATTAGCAAGAACTGATATGTATGAAAAGCAGTGAGCAAAGTAATAGACTTAAAAAAAAAAAAAAAAACAAAAAACCCCACCACACCACAACAAAAAGCTGTTCATTGAAAAGGATATAATTTTACACCTAAACCAGGAAAAAAACTACAGAAGCGGTATGTGTCAGAATAACTGGACAAGCACTGATCAGGAAGAAAGTTTTATTCTCTAACTATATAACTGATATATTGAGATGGATTTTAAATAAACATCTAAAACTTTCAACACATGAAATGAAGTAAACTGCTCCCCAGCAATCTAGATACTTCAAAACTCTCATACTGTGACCCATGGGTTACTTAACAGAGACTGGGATACTCACTCCCTGGCTTGAGGAAGAAGTTCTGCTAAATGTGGAGATGGGCGCAGGGGAAAAAGAGTTGTAAAGAGGAAGTGACTCCTCCAGAGAGAATCCCCAGACCATTAAAGTTGAACAGGTATAAGAATTTTATTTAATATGCTGACACACGGTATCTCAATTTCAGTCAGTGCTGACGAACCCCCATAAAAAAATGGTACATATATCTGTCAATATAAGACATACTGATAATTCAAAAAAGAAAAGCAATTATTTCCAAAACTGAGGTGATTCTAGAAGGATGCAGGTATAGGGAGAGGCAAGCTGACAGGCATGTAGGGAGATATCAGTAACCATTCATACTTCACCTACGCTTAACACTTCATTTCTAGGACATAGTTGCCCTCTTAAAATAAATTGAACAGTTCTGTACTATTTCCCCTTTGACTACTAATTGGTTCATTTTTTGCATAAGGACCGTTTCCTTGAATACCCCTCTTGTGAGCACTTATGAAAAAATCCTACTAAACTTATTTAAATTCCAATTCACTTTTTGGATTCATTTTACTATTTTCACTTATTAAGACTTTATAATCTAAATACTCAACTAACGCACACACCAAGTAGGATTCGACTTCTAAAAAAATTTGATTTCTAGGATCACCCATTCTTATCTAGCACAATCCCTAACATCTCCCTCATTCTATTTATTTGCTGATGTCTTTCTTGATATAAGTGCCATATTGAGTGCGTGCCTTTAACTTAATTCCAATACAAACACATAAGATTCAATTTGCATCAAATGCTCATCTCAGTGAGTATTGTGGATTGTATTCTGGTTAAAGTTCAAGCACAAAAATGCATTGGGTACAGGTTATGATGCTTTGTCAAACACAGATTCAACCACTCAGACCTGATTTGCTGACCACCATTTCACAATGTAATTATTCTGCCTTCTAGACTAGATTAGCTCACAGCAGAATGTTTTTAACCAAGAACTTCAAAGAAAACAAATCTCAGTGACGTAAAAAGCTTACAGTTATGTTTGGTAATTCTAATGAAATTTTTAAGTAAGAAATCTGTCAGACTTAGAAAAGCAAGTAAGCAAACAACAACAGAAAAACCCCAACACCATAACTGCTACTGATGACCTCACCAATAGATAGGATATCTACTATCCCTCTCATGTAGTAGAATGAGATCAATCCTCAGAGGTGGTGTTTCCATGCCATGTTGTTGTTAAAAGCATATGTTGATGTAAAAAGCATCAGTAGTGGTGATAATATCACTAATATATAATAACATACTTGCATTGAAGCTGAAGAAACACAGAATCAAGACCACTATTTCCAAACTCTTAAGCCCTTCTCATTCTCCCCCTAATTTCTCCATTAAATACAGTAAACTGAATGCCTTGCTGCTCCTTTGAAAATTTTCTATAAGCAATAAATATTTTTCCTGTCAAATAGAACCACAATACATTTTAAATCCTATTTTAAACCTTTTCTAAACCTTCAAAACTTTCTATTTATAAATAGAATTAGGCCTATTAGCCTGCAACTATTTAAATTGTTATCAGACTTACAGTCAAGCGATGGGTCATCAGCAAGCTGGGATGCTGTGTTACTGCTTCAAAGGTCAATAAAGTAGTCTTAATCAATTCTTCTGATGCAGCTTGCCCTGTTGGTAAAAGTAATCATATTCCTTCATAAGATTCAATAGTTAGAATATCTGTGTCTAAACATACTGCAATGTCATAAGTTACCCCACCTATTGCTCTCTCCAACTTTGTTTCTCCTGAATCTATTGATCTGATGAACTCCTACAAAAGAAGCAGCACTTATGTTAAAACACTTTAGGAAAAAAAATTAAAACACATAATCACTGAATAATTGCAACAAGAAATTATTTGAAAAAAAGCTGTGTAAATACAAAATATTATTTCACCTATGTTAGGATAAACTTTTGTAATAATTAGCTAAAACTGAAAGTACCAATGATCTAGCTGTTATAATTTTGCAAGTCTGTAATACTGTTGGAACCTTAAATGCAGAGTACAGTAAGGATCATTGCTCTAATATCAGAAATCATAACATTTCTACCTAAATAGACAGTAATTAAACGTCTTCACTGTTAAGAGAACAGCATAAACAATTGCAATTTCTTAGAAGACTTTGAAGTACCTTGGACGTGGCTCTGCCAAAATAACTCACTAAAATGACCAAATTTTCTGTTATTTGTACCTTCTTTTTGATCTCCATGCATACTATACATGCTATGGATGCAGTTCGACTCAGAAGAACATGCGAAAAGGGATGTACAACTTTCTATTAAAAATCACCTAAATTAATCATCATATTAAGGAACAGGGTCAATAAAATATTAATAATCTGGATTAAGTAAACATTGTATAATTAGGCTCACTGTTCTTTTACCTTCATTTCTATGCATAGCTGTTTATTTCATTGGGATGTAAATGATGTTATTAAGACTTGCTAAGGAAGGAAAATTCTCAGCAGAATGCGTAGTATGCTCTTTTTTACTAATGCAGTATTCAGGAAAATGGCATTGTTTTCTATTTCACTATCAATTAAATTTTCCTTATTACATATTAAATTGGAAGAAGTTTCTACATGGGTTATCTTTTTCACAATATGTAAGAAACATCTGAAGGATTCTTCTCTAATTAAAAATGGAGTTAAAAACAAATTATATATTTCATTATTTAAAAGCACCTCAGAAAAAGTCATAAAAACATGTGCTTCTATTAAAAAAAGTTATCTTCCTGATCATTTGAAGAAATTTACTAGGTATTATCTAACTAGCTTGATTTGGAAGAGAGCAAATTTTTTTTTTTTTGCTCATTTTTAGACAGTTTCACACAACCATAGTCTTAAGACTGATTTGGAAACATCAAAATAGTTGGTGCAAAAATTGTTCTGGCTACTAATGCTTATTAATTTTATATCAGAAACACAGGGAAAAGATGTATGATTTAAAGAAATGCAACTATCTGGGGTTTCTCAAGCAATGGAGAGAAATGGTGTATGTGTATTTCGCTACAGGTGAGTCTGTGCGCTGTGCACACCACCAGAAGCCTGCTATTAGCTGTGCCTTTGGGGCACGGCGTGTCCTCCATGTATTTCTGTTCACAGCAGAAAACATGAAAGGACTGTCCCGACTCCCTCTCAATTTCTTTGCTCAACACTACTGAAAATTACAGTGATGATGGAAGTAACTTCAAAGCAGCAAGAAAAAAAAAACTCTCAATGAACAGCCGTTACAGGAAAATAGCTCTTCTTTTCCGTCCAGATCTCAAGCACACATCTTTCCACTCCGCATAATCTCTTATTGTTAAGAACAAGACCACTAAATAAATCGGGAAGAAAAAAAAGAACAAAACAAACAAAAAGACTGCCTTGCTGAAGTCTGAGGGGCTGCAGTTACTGCACAGTATGTTGATAAAGCACAAGGTGATGATCGAATGTCCCTTTATAGATGTCAGTGGGAATGTCGCTAAACACAAATTTCCAGAGTAGATTGTTGTCTGATAGAACGGATAGTTACTCTTCCAGATGTAATTATATTAGCCATATCATAACACAGTTACAAAAAATGGATTAAAATTTCATATTAATTTTTCAGATATACTACTGTCCCTCCTTTTTTCATGAGTGAATTTAAATAGTGCATGTAAGCTGCTGAATTGCCTTTTTCAATGGAGACAGGATAAGACGGAAAAAACATTGAGTAATGTGCTCCTTCTTGATTTGAGAGGAAAGCTGTGCTAGTATAACTAGCCTGATGTCCTCAGTCAGTAGTTCAAACAAGCTGGAGTAACATCAAAAGAAAACTTTCATTGTACCTGGTCTGCTATGCAACCTATGTTGTTGACAGAGGAATTTCACCTTCTAGAAGGTTGATTGAAAACTACTGATAAATCTACTGCCTAGTTACAAATGCTTCAAAGGGAGAAAGGACTTTGTAATTCAACATCTATAGTTTCAATTTTTTCCTAATATCTAATGCTAATTTTTACACAAATATTTTAGTAGAGCTAAATTAAACCACATTTTCTTGTAATAAAGAGTCAAAGGAGAAAGAGAAGGAAATCTGAAAACATAACTTGGTTCTAATTGTTTGTAGCAAACCATTTCTTCATGCTATTTGGAGAAAACTACCTAGCTATCATTTATGAACTCATGCATTAAAAATATTGGCTTAACTCTGATATGCAATTTAGAATATCCTTTTTTTCTCATTTAGCATAAACAATTATTTCATATGAGGAAATTACATTAGAACTGTACTACTTCATTTCTCCTGTACTACCCAATGGCACAACTAAAAAGTTCATTTTCTATGGATAAAGTCAGAAATAGGTTGTAAATGTCAATATGAGTTCAGTATCTTATCTCCATAGATTTCCATCAACTAAACACAGTTTAGAAGTACTGGCAAGAAGAAAGAATATGTTAAATGTAGATTAATTATAATTTCTCATTTGTTTCTGCTCATAAAATACTAGTATGAAATTCCAGAGAGACTATTCTGGAGGTAAAATTTTCTACTTAGAAAGAAAGCCCACAGGAAATTCTCAGTTTATCAAATATGTACAGAGTTTCCTTTTGAATAGATAGATTACCACAGAAAATATTTTCTGATTATATAAAAAGTTTTTATACAACCAAAGCTTAAAATACACATTCAGTATAAACTTCTCTCTCTAATCTAGAAATTTAATGTAATTTTATTTCATTAATTTCCAAAATTTTATGCATAGGTATATCTTGTAAAATATTTATCTTCTACTTTATACTCACAAGTAAGACGCCATAGTTGAAAAGAAACTCCTTTGTGACTATCTGGGGACGAAATACCTATTTGAAAGTAGCCAAAGTTGAAAAAAATTACATTAAATGCATATCTTATGACCAGAAAAAGTGAAACAATTATTTCACATGTTAAAAAACAAAAAAAAAAGGACAAAATATGCATTTGCTTCTGTCATTATTGTTACATAATACACATTTATTAAATGCTGCTACATAGCTAGAATACTCATCAACATATCTATGCATTAACAAAACCTCTATTTTACTCATTCTGATCATTATTGATGGCAATTAGATTTTGGGAAACTGTAAGAGTTTGTCCTCTGGGTAACAAATTTTGAGGGGAAAAAAAATTCTACCTGAGATGTCACAAGATGATGCACTACAGGCATCATAGGAAGGCACATCTTCAGCTGTTTGGCCTGAACTGTTGATGGGTGTTTACGTCCAGAGACATTAGTTAGGGCACTGAGAATGTCACCTACAGAAAACATTTCAGGATGATCCAACATAAAAACATCACTTAACAACAGCAAATGACATATAAAACATCTCTGTTCCAGTAGCCTCTGTTTACTCCTGTCTTCTCTGTCTGCCAGAAGTAGTGTTCATGATGAATCCAGCACTTCTTTCCTAGCTCAGTCTTCAACCAAGACAATTCCCTACTCTGGCTACAGGGACAGGCAAAGGTGACCTCTGGCAAAACAGAGAGGATAGAAGTCTGAGGTGAGTGTTGGAGTAAAAATGAAATTACCCCTCTTGGAAGAGAGGACTTATATTGGCTAAATTATGTAGATTCAGTTCTATTTCCAGTGAAGTCAAAAGTGAAATTCTCATGACTGTCAGCTAACCAAGAACTAAATGAATCAAGATTAGTGGGTGACATAATGCTGAAGCAATATGTTTCCCCTGCAGCACAATTCAACAGGAAAAAAAAACCCCAAACATCCCCTCCAAAAAAAGAGATCCTTCCACCAGCCATGCACACACACATTCTCATGCACCAATTTAACTGGGATACAAGTGACCTAAAGCTACAGGAATTCTCATAAGAGAGATAGCAACAGATCAATGAGAGAACTTAGCTGCCTCCATAACAAACCTCAGACACAATAATAAACTAAGAAAATTTTAATTCCAATAGTAAAAAATATTATATTAGTGAAAATTATTTATATGTCTCTTCAGACTCAGAAGAGACAAATAAAAATCAAGGAACATGCTAAATTTGTGATACGCTTCCTATTGTCTACAAAAAGCAAGACCTCTTTGGCATGGGATAAAGAACAGAAGCAGCATGAGAAAAGTTAGCTCATATGAAAAGAAGGAAAATTCTGTCCCTATAACCTGAAAATACAAGAAGCCAAATGCTGTCTTGAAAAAGCACCTGTTATATTTTTTCCCCCTAAAAAGATAGCTGCTCAAAACTGTAAAAGGAATTCACCTATATGTTAAGCAAGTAAAGAATGGGACTCCATATTTTATATGATTTTTCAGGCCAGAAATGCCTTTCCTTTCAGAGCAAGTCAGAGTTCAATCATGTTGAATAATACCACTGCTTTTCTTCTATTCCCATGGAGTTCAGTTTTCAATATAAGCAGAAATCATAGAGCCTGGCACTAAAGTAGGCCTTAAAGATTTGACTCATTCATTGGTAAAGAAAAGAAAGTGTTGCTTAAAACTCTTAAAATACATAACACACGAAACTTTTTTCATCAATACATTTTTGTTTTGAATTACACACAATACTCTAATTCAACAAGACCTCTCTGTGGTTAGTAACTGATTTATTCCACAATCTCTCTATATTTTAAAGAATATATAACCATTACACTTGGCAATTCTGCAGATAAATAGATAGATACGGCTACCTTAAATTTTAGCATGATCTAAACAGTTTATATCTACTTCCTAAAAATAGGTTAAATATTATAAATGCAGAAATAAAATTACTTTCTTATTTACTACAATCAAAACCTTTTTTAATTAACCAGAAAATTGACAACTTAGTTTTTTTTTTTAATGTATCTTTAATGTCAATTTCTACAACTTGTTAATCTATTTGGTTTATAGCTACATCTGGTGGAAGAAGATGGGATCAGTAAGGAGCTTACATGAATGCATATTAAAAAGCCAGCTAGGATTAATTCTAAATCAACAGTTAAACTGCTTTTTACTGTTCCAATTTTCAAATCTGATTATGATTCTTAGGTGCCCATGGCTTTTACCACCTCAAGCAGTACACACTCCTTCATCATATAGCAATAAAAAGACTTCTGACAATTATGAACAAATATGGGGAGTTCAGATTACAGAAAACAATCAACACACAGATCCAGCTTGGAAAAGAAAACAAAGTGTAGAAATTAAGCTTGAAAACAGTTCTCAAAAATGCATTAAAATTGTAAATCAGTAGTAATTACATATCTAAGCAATTGATGTACTATGTATTATGATATTAACTAGGTATTTGAAACTTTCAGATTCTGAGGAAATATCAGCCCTTACTATATCAGTTGCACATAATGTATATATAAACAGTAGGAGGTGAATTTGTGCTTCAAACATTTATATCTGAGACTTCCATCCAGATACATAGCCAACATGCAAACCTGATATTTAGTTAGAAAAAAGGGATCAGGTGTTTGCAGCAAGGCAAAATTTTGCATTAGCAGAGGAAGTAAAGTTTCTTTAAAAATAGCTGCATGACATTTAGGTCTACTAACCTTTGCAGTGCTATCTTACATTTTCAATATCCTAGTGATAATGTAGAGCAGATGAAAAATACATCAGGTATCATCTCATCAGAAAATAATTTCATGAAAATAAACCTTATGTGCATGAGCAAACAGGTTTCAGGCATGCAAAACAACTGAAGTATCCAAGCTGAAATTTTCTAGAAAAATTGCCTGTAGCAAATACTTAATATATAAATTTCAGCATAAGCAATTAACACGTACTCAGAGAGATACCCTGGCCTCTAGTTTATGGGGCAAATTTGCCCTTAAATTGTAATGTTTATAGATATCACAATATCTTTAGAACGTTGATAAAACTTCTTGTACCTCTGGGCTTCATTCCTGACTGAGCTGGTGAGGCTTACCATTCCACAAACACAAAACATTCATATAGGAAATGATGAATTCCAATACAAAATATCTGATCATGACATATCTAAAAAATTCAGGAAGCTGATATGCAAACTTTATGTAATCAGAAAATACAGTCTTTCTGCCTGTGTATATAGGAGATATCTGTTTCACGAAAGAGGAATCAAAGGTAAGATTTATTTGGTTAACAAACTGAATTTACCGAGAATTCCTGGCAGCTCCCTCACAATGTGACGGATGAGAAGTTCCAGGCACTTTGACAGGTATTCACTGCCACCTTGCTGCTCTTTTCCTGGCACGGTCTTTCTGCTGTCTCTTTCAATATACATCAAGAGTCTACATTTAAACAAGTGCAAAACATTAACTCTCATACCAAAGAAAATAACGCTGTATCTCAAAAAAATACTGAACCAGACATTTATGGTATCTGTGGTTATAATCAAAGATGATACATTAGTTTTGACTCTATAATTTTGTTGAAATTTTAGACTTTTCTTTTAATAAGCTCTAAAACCAAAACAAATTCCCAAGTCAAGAAAAGAAACACTTAACTTACTTTACATAAGCACAACGTTACTAGTTTAAATGAATATGTGATGTTAACATAAGGAGTGAATCTTTCTGCAAACTTAGACTACTTCTAGAATTGACTTTATTTTGAAATATGTAATCGATATGTGCCATATAAGAGAAAGACTAAAGACACTAATTTTCAACACGTAAGAATTCCAAAAGCAAGGATAATTAAAGTCAATTCAATAAGAGATCAAACTTTCAGTCCAGAAAAATCATAGTACATAGATCACACTGCAGCCTATTAAAATGTTAGCACTAGTTGGAATGGCCATATTGAAAGAGATAAAAGCCCAAACTAGTCTTACATCCTTTCTCTAGAAATCTGGTGATCACGATTTCGAAATATGAATTCAATGCATGCATTCCAACTGGTAAGTGCTCTGTGGCTGTGCCATTCTGCAGAATGACATTTCTCACAGTGAAATAGTAACTGATTTATTAGCCACTGGCTAACTTACAAGAGATTGCTTTAATAATACACCTGTAACAGAATGCTTCAGGCAAAATTTTAAAATGCTTATTTGAATAGACAGAAGGGCCAGACTTCCCTTTAGGGCCATACTATTGACATCTTTGTTTCACATTCGAACTCCCTCCGGGTCCTGTGCAAAAAACCATCAATCACTAGTCAGGGAAATCCATGATCTGGATTTTAAGCATGTACTTCAGTACTATCTTTTTAAATACCCTTCTGATAATCAATGCTCTTTTACAGAACTATGAAAATGACTTATTTACACGGCCTGAAGTGTTCATAACACTACTACTAGGAAATACATCTTTGTATCAAAAAGATGATTTACTCAACTAAGTAAAAACTATCTAAGAATACATTTTACAGGATTATGTCGCTAAGCAACACATGATTATGATTGAATAGTACATTCTTATCCTTCCTAACCTATTCCACAGAGACAGAGAAATTAAAAGACCCACTGAGTAACTACTTTGCATCTGTGCAATAGCCCAGATGCAACACACTCAGCTGCACTTCTCAGACACCATGAGGATATCTTTTATTCTTGTAAAAAAGTGATGAAATATCAGAGCTTGAACTAATTTTTTTTTAAGAAAACATTTCCATGATTTAACAATCATCTGATTCTTACAGAAACAGACTTAGATATGCTTGAGTTTTACTTAAAATGGGCCAAATAGACTTCAACATGAGTAGTTTTATTTCTTTGGGAGAAGGAGGCTCTTTTCTTTTATAAAAGCATGTTCAATTCCTCAATCATATTTGAGAAGGATACAAAGTAGATTTATTTATTCTGAGAGAGGAAAGACAAATGATTTCTCGCCTTTACATTGTTCTTCCATTCACAAAATTGTCTTTTGCATAAAGATTTTCTAAAAATATACACAACTATTTTTTCCCTAATAGTTCATTCAACTGAACATTGTCTTGAGAAAACTGTAAATTGTGTAGGCAGCAAAGCATTACAGTCTCTATTCTCCTTTGACAAATTCCTCAGTCATATGTAGAACAATTCATCGGTTATTTTTATTCCCTGATGAATCTCAGTGTTCTCTCTAGTGGGCAAAACCAGGCCTATAGAAATACATTCATTCAATTCATTTAGTGCACGTTTGTCTTGCAGTCAATAATATATAAAAAAATATGCAGACGTTAGTATAAAAAAGCTAAATATGATGAGGAGTAAACCACTGTCTATGAAGCAAAGGTTTGGTTTAAAAAGAATAAATTCAAGTTTATGTACTGCAAGATATGGTATCTTGAATTATGGAACCAAAAATGTGTATTCTATTCCATCTGTTGAAAACAATCGGGGAGATTTTTTTTTTCTTTCTCTCTTGTAACTCTGGGGGAAGGGGGGCGGGTGCCTTCTGATAATGGGCCAACTGTTAAAACCAGGTGTTCCTTATCTCTTTCACCACCCGTCCTCTGTCCAGGAGGATATCTTCTGCTAATGGGCCATTAAGGCTCACCAATGACAGGACACATTCCATCATCCCATTGTGAGATGCTCCACCCGGTGCGGAGGAGCCAACCATTCCTATCTAGATAAAAACTGAGATGTAGGAACACGAGGTATCTCCTTCCACTGGATTCCCGCAGGAAGACTGGACCCTTCTCACCATCACTGGAACCTTTTGTCCCAGGATCATCTCTGCTCCAACAGAACCACATCTGCCACTCCAGGAGGACTTACTCTGGACTGCTTCCAACACTCTGACCAACAGGGTGTCAGGTTGCAGCTCTGACTCTGTCAGGGTTTCTAGGATTGCTTGTTTGCTTGCTTGTTTTTTGTACTACTACATTTGTATTTTTTTTAATATTCCTAGTAAAGAACTGCTATTCCTATTCCCATATCTCTGTCTGAAAGCCCCTAATTGCAAAATTATAATAATTTGGAGGGAGGGGGTTTACATTCTCCATTCCAAGGGGAGCTTCAACTTTCTCTGGCAGATATCTGTCTTTTCCAAACCAAGACATGGCCATCAGTGAGTTTTTACACCAGAAAAGCAAAACAACCCAAGTTTTCTGAAAAAAAAAAAAAATGTGAAGGAGTGGAGCAAAAAAGGGAAAATTCCAGAGTTAACAGTCTGGAGTGACAGGAACAGGAATGAGGCCTACTACTGAAAAAAATAAGAACTATACCCTTAACAGGATGATCGATATGAAGAAAGAGACTAAGTTCACAGAGAACGACAGACCTTCACAAAACTAAAGAAGGTTGTGCATATTCTGAGGACACGTACAATCCATTTACCCCAAGAAATCAAGGACTATTTTTTTAGTTTTACCAATATTTATTATTATTATTATTGCCAATCTCTGCTAACAGAAAATTATGAAGATTTTAAAAGGATACTTCATATGGATACATTGCTTAATTTACAGAAATGTAACATCAGATCATATATCATGCTAATAGGAAGGTCAATCTCTACTTCTGGCCTTCCATCACTTTTTTTTTCTTTTTAATTTGATACCAGCTTGCTGGGTTTTTTTCCTGAAATCACTGACTTAGGTCATTGCTCTCTGCTGCCTTCCATTTCCCATCTGGCTGAGCATCAAGCTTTTCAGTTCTTTTCCTCACTATTTTTCTAGATCAATCTTAGGATGTACAAGGCAAACATGCTGTGTTAGATGTGAGACTGCAGAAGGTTCCCAGGCAAAGCTTTTCCTTTCAGGGCACATATAAGATTTGAAAGTTTAATAAATATGGGAGGTGGGCACATGAAACAGAAATATTTTGCTCAGAGGTTATGCTGTTGTGCATAGTTATGTTTCTGCAGATTGTGAAATGTATCAAGAATACTACTCTGTCTTTCCAGAAGTGTCCATCTCTGCAAACAGTAGAAAACAAGAGGTTTGAATAAATTCTTTTGGAAGGAGAAGTTCAATCTCCAAGTCAGTCTCTGTTTTTACCTAGGAAATTCTCTGAAACCATTTAGATACAAACAGAAAAATTCAGTGAGACTAATTGGAAATTACTGCTAGTTCAGAAAAGGGTTAAATGAAATATCTCAATAAAACTTCAGAACAGGCAGACTGCCCCTGCAAATCAATGAGAAAAGAAGACTAGAAAACTCAGTGTCATTAGCAAAAGAAATAAATTTGCATGGTGTAAATAAAAAAGTGCTACTTCAGCCTAAAGATCTCATATCTTCTCTAGATGGAGAACATGTTGAAGAACCAAATGTATGTAATTGACTACCATAGAACAGCTAGGAAAAAAGAATAACAGGTGAATTGTCTCAATGTTGTGGAACAATGAATTCACTTCAAAACTACATTTCTTATTATATAACAATACTTTTCATCTACAGAACTCAAAATCTGCGCAAGCAAAGCAAAACAAGGAATTCATTCACCCCTTTCCATGGGCAGACAGGTGTTTAGCTATCCTCAGGAACAAAGGGCTCCACCACATGTAATGGTTACTTGGGAAGACAAGTGCCATCACTCCTAATGTCTTCCCCCTCCTTCCCTTCTTTTTTCCCCCCATGAGGCCATGTGGAATATCCCTTTGATCAGCTGGGATCAGTAGCTTCTCCACTCTTATTTGGAATTATAAAGGTGCTTCCATACTCTTTGAGTAAGGAGAGACTTTTGAAAAGAGGCACAAAAAGAAACTTGCAACCAGACTGTGTAAACTCAGCTAATCAATAGGCATTAGAGGGATCTGCATGGGGGATTGTGTGTACAAATGCTCAAAAACGAATGGCAACTGCTGGTATTGTGGCCAAAGCCAACAGGGTCTGTAAACAGCAAAAACAAATAGGCAGGTAGTCTTAAGATGGTATTCCAGGAATCAAGACTTGCAACAATGAGGATATTTCTCATGTTCCCAGCCCAGAGGCACCATTATTGCTTGCAGTAAGAAGGGGTTTCAGCAAGTGCCTACTTCTGCTGCCTTTTATTTCCTGGTACCTGTGCACAAACTGGAACAAAATCACAATGAAATCCATATTGGTAACACCAGCTTGCCGTTACCCTTCCCTTCCACTTCCTCTTTTCCTACTCCTCCTTCCATTACTCTTTCACTCCCCTCTTTCCCTGTCCCATGCCCTTTTCCTCGCAATGAGATGAATAACGATGAAATTGTTCTTTTCCTCACATGCCACAGTTTTTTCAGCTCCAAAATGACTTCCAAGGACAGATATCACAAAGTTTACCAGTGGGAACAGGATTTTATTGTCTGAACTATTAGTGAAAAAAAATTTCCTGATATCAAATCTAAATCTCCAATGGCACAACTTAAGACCATTTCCTATTGTCCTATCACTAATTACTTGGGAAAAAAAAAAAAGACCAACCTCTGCCTCACTACAGCCTCCTTTCAGGTGGTTACAGAGTGATAAGGTCTCCCCTGAGCCTCCTTTCCTCCAGGCTAAACAACCTCAGTTCTCTCAGCTCCTCCTCATAAGACTTGCACTCCAGACGCTGGCCCAACTTTACTGCCAAATAAAGGAAAGACTGCTCTCCAGAGCAAGGCCTTTGGGATGCTGGCCCTGAGGCAGTCCCCATGGTCATGAAGCCCAGGGGTCTGTTTTCAGCACAAACAGCTTCATAGTAGTTGCCATGAAAAAAATGAACACCCAGCAAAAACTAGCATAATCACCAAACTAAACAAAAACATTTTTCAATGCAGTGTTGCCATGAAACAGTGTTGTTTTATTATCTGCATCATCTTTTATGTGATGCAGACTGAAAAATTGCCTTATATTGATTATCATTATCATAAACAGATTTTATCATCTAAAGCAATATAAATCCTGTTACAGGCTTTAGCTGCAGCTGCTGAAGACAAACCATTAACCAGGATTATGTACATTTTACTACACGCTCTTTATATTTCTCAAATCAAATACCCCCCATAGGAGAATTTGAGTATATTAAATATTTTCAATAGTTATCCAGCTGATTTCTGCTTCCTGTCCTAGCAGGAATTTATGAGTCTTAATTTTGAAGAAACTTTTCTGTCAGACAACTGAAGACATCTAACTACAACACTCCCACTGCAATTCAACAGTGTAAGACAATGAGTATCCACTATTTCTGCTGGGTATAAGATTATTCCAGAGTTATATAGTGATATTATGAATGCAATTGTCTCCAGATTTAATGGGTCATTTCTCCTCTCTATAGCTATCTTACTTTGTCCATGTAAGAGAAAGGTTTTAGATGATCTATTCTGATAAGACATATGCTGTTCACTAAAGAACAATTCTGAAGAAAACTCAGCAAATTAAGAAAAACAGTTCATGAGCTCAATAAAGCTGCTATAAGGCTTGCCTGTAATTTTACCTAATGTATTACATTATATATTGGTCTCTAGTCAGCCCTGTCTGGAGCATCACAATAAAACAGCAGGATAATGCCAAAAGTCATAATCAAAAAAATCATATTCCAAATTCACAACACATTATTTTCAGAAAGGCAGCTAGCTGGAAAGCATTATAAATAAAGAACATTGTTGATAAAATTATTATTCTCCTTCATGTAATATCTCAGGTATATATAAACAAATAGTAACTGTGCAGGATTTCTGTCAGACTTTTTTCCAAATACACAAGAGAGTCCCATGTGGTACATCAAGCGCATGAATAGCAGGACTTACTAAAAATGTAGCCACTCAAAAAGTCACTTACAAATCATTAGAGGCATTCCACACTAAACAGAACACGTAATCTGATAGAACATTTCTGGAAGTGTAAAAAGGTACACATAAAAAAGCCCCTTGGATTCAGTACTTATTCTCTGTGATTCTACAAATTTTGGAATATCTACAGCTTTGCAAGTAGAGGAATATATATAATGCCAGCACCCCACAAGGTGTCCTCTCACAGTGGCTTCATGGTGTAACTCATCTGCCCCTTCCTTTACTCCAACCTATACGTTATTATTCTTCTCAAACACGAATATAAGATAAAATGTTATATGTGCTGTAGATATTGTTTAGATTTACAGCTACCCACACACCTCATCCTTTTTTTACTTTCAGTTCCAAACCTGCTCTATTTCAATATTGTAAAAACTATGTTTACACTCCACTTTACTCTTCCTCTAACAGAACAGTAGAAGGTATAAATCCCAACTTAAATTTCTTTCATCTTACTTCTCTGATCACGTCAAAACATGGTGACAATTTATATTTGAACACAGTCTAATTTGCTTCTCTCTGATACAGGAATGCTTCTGTCCCAACAGAAGACAGAAAATTTCAAATAACAGTTTCCCTGGTGATTCACTGATTTCTTGCAAAGTCTTCTAAAACATAAAAAAATTAAACACTTCATGTAAAAATCAGAGGAATTGATCATTATGTAAATTGCTCCCACAATACATACAACCAAAAAAATTATTTTACCTTGAAAATTACTATCCTGAAAAGAATATATAGACGATACCAAACCCCTAGATGAAGAAGGTACATAACAGAAGCTTTTATTTTTCTTTCCCACCATAGCAACAATCACTGTTGCAGTGTATCTTTCGCTCTACCCAAAAATGCAAATGCTCACTGGGACCACAAGTTACTTTAAAAGACATTCTCCTTGCAAGACATTGGTTTCCCTTGTGAATAACTGTCACCTGATGATCCCAGACAAAATATTCTCTTGAATGAAAGGATTACGATTACACACAAAACAATTAACTTCTAAAACACTGGCTCAAAAATACCACACATCTTCAAGCATTTCAGGTATAAGTTTAAAGACTGTATCTTTGATTATCTTCCATTATCACCTTACCTTGTTTGACAACTGAGGAGCAACATTTCCCTGTTATTAATTAAAACTTGTAGCAAGACCAGAAAGGCTTTTCCTCGAATAAAAGTTGAAGGACTTTCAAGTAGATGAGTAATTGTAGTCACAAAATCCTTGGTGGAAACAAACACAAATACATTAAGGTTACACTGTATTGTAAGAATACACTTAGTTTCCTCATTTTCACGTCACTCATAGGAAAAAAAAATCCGTAGAACACTAGCATATAAATTCTATCTAAGACTGATTGGCCCAGTGTAAAGCTGTTTTGCATATCTTCACAAGTGGTAGAATAAAAAGTAAACACTTTTAATTTAGTACATTTAATGCACTAAGTCCAAAATACTATGACATTAACTACAAAAGATAATAAAACTTATATTTTTAATGGCTTATCTTAAGCATAAGCATAAGATATTTTAATAAATTTTTTTTAAAACAGCTGAACTATTTTCAGAATACGTACATATTTAAGCACAGATATGATTAAATTTTTTAGCTATTCATTCCTTTATATGCAGGAATATTAAAAACTACACCTTAGTTGGATACAATCTTGTCTACATCAGACCCCAAATTATACACCAGATGCTCCAAATAGATAGTAAAATTGTTTCTACCTTCTTTTGTTGTTCTTATCTAATCTAATTTAATTTTGAGTTCAGAAAGTGAACATTTTTTCAAGGAAGAAATAAAATTAGGATTTAAAAAAAAAAGAAGGAGAAACAAAATCAGAATTAAAAACTGAGTCAGAATTTACAAACTCTTGTCAACTGGCTCTATGCAAAAATTAGATTGAGCAAAAATGGCCTCATCAACAGAACCTGCCTTCAAACAGTTGCGCTGGATTTTCAAGAGAGTCACACTATAGGATAGATGAGTAGTCTATGCATGTCGCATACAAAGTCAAAAATTCTGCTGTGTGATGCACATTTAAGATACATATTACTGTTCAAATTCCTCATTTGCTGACAGAATTACTGCAAATCAACACTGACTGTAATTTATTACAGACATCCTTTGCAACAATTAACTACACATCTTTACCAAGAATGGAAAAAGAGCAGGAGTGTACGAGTTGCCCAAGAAACCATCAGATTTTACTCTGACACCATTTTATCCCCATCTTCAAAAGCAGTCATCATTCAGTAACTACAGAAATCCCAGAAAAACAAACAGCTATTAATTATTCTAGAACTGTTTTGCTGTATTTCAACAATTCATTTTATAAATAGAAGAATTTCTCAGTCTTGGTACTGAAAGGTTTACTGTTTTAAACACTTGAACAGCTCACAGAGCATGACTTGTAGCTCCTCCAGTATGAACTTGCAAGAGTCAGGTTCTTAAAATACAATCCAATACACGCAAAGGTTGAATTTTTAATTAAGTGTGGTTTGGTTTTTCAAGGGTTTTTTTTAGTGAAATTACCAAAACAACAAAGATTTTACGTTCAGAAATCCCATAAAACCTCAGTCATAGTCAAAGAGTATATATAAAGCAACACTGACTGCACTAACATAAATGGACTTGATAGACCATGCACAAGGACACCATGACAAAGACCTATACAACTATAAGCCAAAGCACATCTATCTTTAATCCTCATACTTCAGAAAGCAAGAATATTTCAATGCTCCATGTGGGGGTTCACATGGGTTAAGACAATTAAAATTAGTTATGTCAGACTTATCTGGAAATGTTCTAATAATCTGGTTTAAGAAATAAATGTGAGCTGTTGGAATTTGCTTTTCTGGCTGGTTTGAGGACTGCAAAACAGCAACAGTACATCCAAAGAAAATCTCAAGCACATCTTTGCTGACCTGCAGGACTTAATGTATCAGAAAAGCCAAAAAATCACTCAAATACTGCCAAATGTATTATTTATAATTTCTCTGTTATATTGTTCCTTCTTGCCCTGCAAATGTTTGATGTATCCATGGAGACCCTGCAGGATAGGACACTTTTCATTTCAAATGAACACACTGCAACAAGATTATGACTTTATATTGGATACACTGAGTAATACTGCAGTGCAAGTTTGAAACAAAAGCAATGACAGTTTTCAATTGGCTGCAGAAGAGGAAAACAACTAGACCCCTATCTCACTATACAAGAACAGAAATCACAATAGCAAGCACTTGTTGCATTGTTATGTATTTTCAAATCTCCCTTCTATACTTTGCAAATGCCTCCATTTTATAAGTTTAGAGTTACAAAGATTTTGTTAAAGATATTTTTTATGTTTTTATTAATTCATACTGGTATTGACAAAAAATATCATCTACAATGGTAGTTACTTGTCCATATTCAGGTAAAAGGCAAAGAACTGAAAACAGTTACTGAAATATGAGGACAATGCTTATAACATGCATTTACACTGCAGTTGTGATGATATATTGCTGTAAATATTTGAATTATTTTATTTATGACTAGTTGAGGAAAAAATAAAACAAATAAAAAACACCCTGCCCCATTATCTGTGGAAGAATCTAAGTGCATTCAAAAACCTGTGACTGATTTTCACTCATCCAAAGGTGAATCTTGACAGCCAGATAAAAATAATTAGCAGTGGGGTTTTTTTAATCTACTCCTATAATGTGTTAAAGATTCTTTATTTTGACTTCTTTTTCCACACTTTATTTTAAAAACATCATTTCAACTATTTTAGATTCCAAAACAGGAAACTAAAATGGAAAGCCTCCGCGTGAGAGAGGGACAAAACCCGGTCCCCTTTTGGCTACTGTAGATCTCTGAACTTTTGTATTAAAGTAGATGATCACAGAACTGCATTTCTCGCTTTTGTAAGTGGTAGTCCTAATTCTTACAAGCTAAGGGTGTTTCCAGATAACATACACAAAGCTAAATTATCTCTGTCTTGAATTTATATCAAGTATCTTTTAATGTGTTGTTTGTACCCATATTAAACAGATAGACACTTCTTTGTCACTACCTTCTGTGTGACACTGAGGTCCTTCTGCCTCTTAAGCTGAACTAGTCAAGAATTTTACAGAACACAAAATAATCTGTAGGCCAACACTACTCACTCTTCCCTTCTCTCATTAAGGTGGACTTGTGCGTTATGAGCATGAAATACCAAAAAGTGCATGGACTACCAAATCCAATTTTCAGCTCTAAAATAGTATCACTCCATGTGATGTGATAGCACCTGGCAGTTCAATACAGGAGCATGTTTGTATTTTTAGATTTTATTCAAGAAAAACAGAAATTTAGTTTCAGGTTCCAAAATCCTACAATCTAATTTCAAGATCACAGAACATTCAGAGTTGGAAGGGATCATCAAGTCCAACTCTTACATGAATGGCTCACATGGGAATTGAACCAACAACCTTGGTGTTATTACCACCAACTGAGCTAATCTCATTCAAAAAAACCCCCATTCTATGAGATTTAAGTTTGTCTGAGCCATAATGCAGATATAGTTATCAAATGTGGGCACATGTAATAGAAGCAGACCTACTTTATCAGTTTTTACAGTACAGTGGTTTTTTACTTACAGCTTTGTGCACTATTCCCACTTCCATCATTAGTTTGATATATGCTATTAAAGGAATGTCTACATTTGTCTGTATTTCAATTTTCTAATCAGCAAAGTTTGATTAGAATTCCTCATAAGAACGGCAGTATCAAAAAGGGAATTCTAGCAATTGCCCATAAGCAATTCAGTATCAATATGGGAACTCTTTTAGCAATGTAAGTCCTATATAAACAAGAAATTCTTCATAGAAAATATCATGCTGTAGCCATAGGCTATCTGCACGTTGCATTCTTTTGCTGAATGTTCAAGTGAATAATTTTTGACCATGCTCCTCTGACTATACCATCAGCTCACAGTAATGTGCACTGTTAGTGCAACATTACAGGACAATTTGCCACCTGTTAGTTCTGTTGTTGTGGGATGTGGAAAGTTTAAGGCCAGCTGACATGCACTCACAAAAACACACTGGCAATTCTGACACGGTACAGAAATGAATTTTAGGAAGAGAATGGGTGATTTCAGGCCACATAGGTGGGATTATTTTTTAATTTAAATATAATTGTTAAAACAGTATGTAGGGAAAAAAACTCTCTTAACTAATGCCCAACGGATTATTATAGTCAAGATGATTGTCAGATTACAACATAAATTACAACAGAGTATCTGATGAAAACAAGAGCTAGAGTTCCTACTTTCTTTGTGGTTTTTATCCTTTCCAAACAGAGGGAGATTATTACTTTCCCTTATGAAGTATGCAGATATACTACCAAAATATAAACACTTTTTCTCTAAATACAAAATAATTTGGGGATCAAAATAGAAAACTTTCAACCACTTATACCAAAAATTATATTAGACATAAATCAAAACCAGTTGTTTTATTCAGTGACACTAAAAAAAAAAAACCCTAAGGTACTAAAACGCTAATTTAGTTATTTCACTTACAAATTGGCCTAAGGCCCTTTAAGGAGAGCATAAAGTACAGCTTCAGATTTAATCAGGACACTCCTTATTTTCTCTTTAAAATGTCTAAAAGAGCTACGTCAAATAGCTGTCCTTAGTGATTTCTTACTGATTTTTCTTAGGGCCCATTATCACTTATGGTCAGGCTAGGATATTCTGGATTGATTGAATTCTAGCTGCAGGAACAATTTATACACCCATTAGTACTGTTTCTCAAAGATCCATGGAAAAAGAAAAACTGTGCACCTTATAATTTAGATTTTAAGCAAACAGAAATATAAAAGAAACACATTCCTCATTTCCTGCTACTCAGATACGCAAATGTCATTGAGACATATTTTGAAAACCCAAAACCACTAGCAGTGTCAACTTTAACTTTTCTTTTCATGAAATTCCATGCCAGCGAAATATTAATCTGAACTCAAACCTTTTCTTGAATTAGCCTCTGTAGATGAATCCCACATGACAACATTGCTGAAAACATTGTGAGCATGTACTGCTGAATTTTGCATATTCCATTTGCCAAGAAATTTAGTACAGCTGTTAATCCCACTTTTTCAATGACACTCTGGAAAGCATTAGGTGAGGTACGAGTAATTCTGCATAAAGCCTAGAAAAGTGAAAAAAAATAAAATTAATGAGACCATTATCTCAAGAAGAATAATGGAAAATAAAAGCATGCGCTGAGTTTTCCAATAGTTTGGGAATATAAGGAATTCATACAGATTCATTTCTAAGACAAATAATAGGGGAAAAGACCACTTATTTTTAGAGACCTGGAATTCTTCCAAATACATTGCTATACACTCTGTGCAGCTGAAATTCAAGTATTTCATACACCAACATCCACATCAAAAAGTCACATTACTCTTTTTTTCTAGAAAACAATAATGATGGAGCATCACAGCCTATGCTTGAGTCTTTTGTCAAGCAAGGAATATAAACAGCATCAGATAACACTGTACTAGAAAGGAGTACAGGGAGAGAAATTCAGACACGGCACACACCACACAAATTATGGGCACCCATAAAGGTGAGCATCTTCTCTCTCCCTGCTCATGGACAATAATGTGATGTGTTGTATTTCAGTGTTTAAAGTCTATCCTTAGTTCTAGATACTACTTCAGATCTGGCTATTTAATAAGAAACAGTGGTTAGTATAACAAACTTGCAAACTATTCTCCAAATGGTTGATTTTCAAATATCTCAGTGATTAAAACAATTTTAATAGAAAATAGATATTGACCATGCCCCAGTGACGTGAGCACAAACCTGTCCAATGTCTACTAACTTAGCTATTTCCTAGCAAACATTACCAAAAAACCTTCAGGGGGTTTTATCTCCAAATCAACTTCCTTTTGATACCTGTGAAAATACAATCTTCAAGATACTACAATTGCATTTGTTCTCTCCAGATAAAGAAAATGAGACTCTTTAAATATTAAAAAAATCTTTTTTTTTTTGGCTTGAATATACTGTTAGCATAAAAAACCAGCTTATGTCTAACATTGGATTCACATGAAAATCTGAACTGGTTTCCAGGAAAAACTCTGAAGGTGACTGACTCTCTTTTGTGAAATGTAGGTAATATTTATGTTTTCTTTGTTCTCTTCAGACCACCTATATTTAGAAATTGCTGTTTACTTAGTGTGCATTCAACAGTAAGTTGAATACAGAATACTATACAGACAGTATAGTCAATTACACAGAATACTACCACCAAAGAAAAGCTTTCCATGTAAGAATCCCAGAAACTGTTCACCAGTGCCCTCAGAAACATTACTCAAAATGAAGTAGAAAAGAAGAAAAAAGAAGAAAAACAAGGCATAAAAGACAGTAAATCAGAAACTTGACAGACATTTTATTGATGCTGCTCATCTACTGTGTTTCTGTTCTTTCTTGTCCTTTCTGGTTCAAGAACCATATCGATTGCAGCCTTTTACTTTTCTTCTTTTATTATTTTTTACTCTCTTTGAACACACAGACACTCAATCTCTGTTCCTTAGTATAGCATGCTCCATTTCCTCCAGGATACAATCCAGCTCTTCACCTCTATTCAGAGTTTTCAAAATGAGAGGGCACGAGATGAGTATTCACTAAAAACATCCTTGAGGGTCGTACTACCAATGAACTGCTAGGACCTAGGGACAGGCTGTGCCAAAGCAACACAGAACTAATTTGGTGTGCTAACATGGTGTGTGCAGATTTTCCACTGCCTTAGATCTCTGCTACAGACCTTGCCAAGCAAGAGTGATCATAGTCACAGGCCACCAGATTGCTTCCAGGCAAACTCCATAGGAAAGACATCATGATGTTGTATTCCTTTGGCAATGGTCTTTCCTGAGAAACCCCGCTCAGAGATTGTAACCTTTGGTCTGACCCCACCTGCCCCTTGACTCTGACCTATGGCCCTTGGCCAGGTATCCCCTCCCCCACCTGAGAGAGATAAAAACCCCCACTCCTCCATGTTCTTCCTCTTTTGCCCCTGGGATCCCTTCTTGGAATAAAACCTTGGAATACATCCTGAGGTAAGAGCCTCTTTTGGATTTCTTCCCCTATCCTGAAGATCCCCTCGCCAAATCTGAGCTAGCAGCCGGCCCGGGGGGCGGAGGGGAGGGGAAAATTTCACGTTGTCTTGCAGGATAGTACTGCAGTTTTGGTGGTAGCAGAAAAACTCCAGCCCACCAATAGCAAAGAGCAGAAGCTTCAAATTCCTAGTAGTTCATATGTCACAGAATGCTCTGCTGTGTGAATGAACCTAACACTTCATCAGAAAAGCAGAAGACAGAATTTAAATGTGGGATCAAGTACAAAGCCCTCAAATCACTTCAGTAGATCCAATATTGGGAGAGAACAGATGGAGATGGGTCAAAAGGTGGTGGAGCAGGAATTGGAAACAGATGATAAAATATGTAAGAATAGAGCTCACACCATCATCTCCAGGCAGCAGTCTTGGAAGATGAAATGTTCTTAGTGAAAGTAAGGCTTCAGCAGAACCTCTCCTGGAACTGGCTTCTCCACCCCTGCTCTATGCACAGCCTTAACCAGCACCTTTTCTCTCAGCAGCTCCAGCCTTTGCCTCGTGATTCTTATTGGTCACTTCCAACTTGAGATGCTCCAGGATTCTATGATCATCTCTGCCCTATCCTTCTAGTCTTACAGGCTACATGCTATCCAGTGGGTAACATTCACCTTTTCAGGGTATCTTCCACTACTCTCTCTAGTTTGAGAATGAAAGCTCAATTGAGAATGTGGTACTGAAGTACCCACAATACACAAGTCTCTGAAAGAAACTACTCAATACCAATTACTTAAAAAAATAACAAAAGAAACCAAATCCCTACAAAGACCGTGTTGAGCTTTCCCAAATTAGTTTCCATTTAAGTGGCTTATGTTTTGTTACTTCTCTGCCAACAGAAAGAGTTACCTCTTAGAAACAAAATTTTTATGGAGTTGGTTTTTTTTCAATTAAAAAACTTTCAGTATACTGGAAAGAAAATATTCTTCCTGCTGCTGAGCTTGTCAGAATACTGCTTTGACATTTTACAGATATTTTTTTCTGTGTCTAACAAAATGATAAAGAAAATACAGCTCTCCTACAGGCAAAATTTGTGATATTTACCTGAGGCATGTTGGACTCCAAAGTGATAAAAAAAATATTGAGACACAGTGCCCGTTTGCCACCTCTGACAGGCAGGACAAAATAAAGTGTCATTTCTTGATTCCAGAGACCAAAGACAGAGAATCATCTTGATATATTTTTATGATTGACTAAAATAATCGTAAGTAAAATTCCATAGTCCCTTACTGCTGATACACTGTAGACAGACTGCTAACTCTAAGATATGATAGATGTATTTCTTAACAGAGATGTATTTTTACATTCTAATATAGATGTCAGTTAAGAATAAATTCTTCAGGATACATTCAAACAAGGGAAGGATGACTGCATAATAAAATGAAGTAGGATGCTGATGATGTCAATTTATGTGGTCATGCAGAATAAAAATGCCTACATATCCGTAGCAACAATTTAATGAATGTAGAAATTATACACTACACTATAGCCAGAGAATACATTAGTATTTTATTTTTTAAATTAGCATACCACTAGAATCTTCACAAACTTGAGCTGGGAATAGATCTTCCCGCACTAGATTTCAGTATCAATTGATTGTTATCAGATGAAGTTAAGATTCTATATCTAAATGCCATAGCAGTATTAATACATAACTATTATTTACATCAGGCATTGAGTAATAAGTTTATCTACTTCTCGGTTTAGTGTTTCCCTACAAAGCAACAAAAGAATTAAAGTACCATCTCAGTGCATCCTACTTTAGAAGCTTCCTTCTTCAATTCACTTCATATAAAAGTATTAAGCCTCAGTCTTCTGAAAAAGGAAACAATCCCTAAAACAGTGGAGGGGAAAACCCAAGAACACTTGTGTAAAAAAATCTGTCTGAAAAAAAGGAGACAGATTCAGTTACATGAATAGCAATAGTTTCAATGAAGACCAGAAAAAGTAGAAGAAAGCAGTTTCACCAAGGATATAGAACAGTGAACATGTCTTACTCTTGCAACTTTCCTCACAGCTGCTTTTTCAAAGCTCTCCAATATGCGAATTTGGAACAAGCCCTACCTCCAGCACAACTGAAACTTCAGCAAGTACACAAGGGAAAAGTATGATCTCCAGTAAGCCTATTGCCTTCACAAGAAACAAATATTAGTTGGGAAATTATGGTTTTGTTCCCACGGTCCATATGTACATATATACCACAGATATGCACAAAATGTTGAAGAAATTTTTTCCTTAGTGGATCTCAGTGCCCACACTCAACTTGGTCTTTTTAAAATGCTGGCCTCAACACCCAAGCACGCATTGCTATAAAACTTTGAGAGAGAAAAAGTAACAGAAAGGCAAAAAAACCCCAAAACTTTCTTACCTAGATTGTCAATTGAAAGGATATCCCACACATCAGATGAGTTTCTCTAGGAAATTCTGGTAATTGCAGCTATCATAGCCTCCTAAAACACAATACTTCATCCTAACAGATTTAATCTGTAAGGAGGCTTCTAGAGTAGCTTCTAAAGACTAATAAGTTTTATAACACAAAGATTTCAAACACAAGAAAAAGAATCAGGAAGTAAGAGCTTGACAAAACCAATGTCATTCCAAGTCCCAGTCCCAGTAAAATGCGCTGAACTTAACAGGCCTGGCTGAACAAGTGGCCCATAAAAATCAGGCTGCTGTATCACACCTACAGGAGCAAGAGGTGAAGGAACTGAGGAACTTACAATCTGTGATACTTTCAGTCTACTCACTTGGAAGAGATCACACAAATACCAGCACAGTCCAACTGCACTGAGAAATTAATAAAGTCTCACCGACTAGTACATAGTGGTAGCTATCAGTGGACACAAAAAGAAAAATAAAGGAAAAAAAAATAGGGAACAAACTAGGGTACAAGAAGTTCTTCAGGTTTTAGCTTTCTCTTACACATTTTTTGCTACCTTCCCATTTTTCCAGCGGGAAAATTTTCTTCTCATCAGTAGTGCTTGCAAGAGGCTAGATACCCATATCATAAACACTATGACAAAGAAAAGCCTTCTTAGTGGTTCACCTGAGCCTTACAGCCTTGGGAGGATCCAGTGACCTGGGCCCTCAAAAGAAGCAGAGTATACAGAAGGACAAGCAACAATCCACTCTTCTCATAGTCTCTTAACACTCTTCCAAGGGCAAAGTGAGCAAACCTATGGCATTGATGACAGTAACCTCTGAGCCCACTGCTACAGTAAAAAAAAAAATCCGTAGTGAATCTCCACTGATGACAAGTTTACTCTTGACAATCAGATATGTAACTTCTGCATATTATTGAGCAGAACAAAAAAGCTTGGCCCACCTCAAGCATACTATATTGCCCAAGAAGAAATTGGGTTTTCAGGAGGGGAAAAGAAAAAAAAAAGGAAAAGCTTACTGATAGTTCCTCTGGTGATCTTTCTAGCTCAGTGTCTGAATGCAATTGAGACAGACCGTTTCTCCAGGATATGCTGCTTACTGTGGTACACAAGACAGGCATAACTGGCCAAATGGCCCATACAAATGGAGCAGGACGTGCAAGTCTGCTGTACAAATCAAGGGAATGGTAAATGACAAAGCAAAGTTCTCCAAGCAAATAGCAGAGAAAGAAGAGGGAACATTCAGCATTAATTGAAAGAGATTAAAAAAAATACCATGACCTAGTAGCAAACAAATAACTAATGCCCTGTTTAATGATTGACAAGAATAGAAAGCACACGATACAAAACAACCCTTATAGCAAAAGTAGTGACAGGAGAGAGGATCGTAAGTAACTACTACTTTAAAAAGTAAGTAAAGGAAATCATAACTCTTATCTCCAGTCTTTTCCCACACATGCAGTTGTGATCTAAGCATAAAATTCACAGATCAAATGGGTGAAGTCTCAAAAAGATTCTGTCTAACAAAGCAGCCTAATAGCCAGACTCACACATATATACTTTACATAATTAGAGACAGACTATTCTCTACCCATGAAAGTTCTAAGACTGTTTTTGTCAAGAATTTCAGATGCTACAGAGTGAAGGTTTTTATAACACTTATTTTACTAAATAGGTTTCCAGTTCTAAAATGTCAAGACTTTGCCCAGTATCTGAGTAGCTCATATTACAGGCAAGACTCTGCCACCAATACATATTAAGGTTAAAAAATATATATATATATATATATATTTTAAAACTATAAATTTATTATACCATTTACACCTCTTCAGCTACACTTCAAATAAAATTTATTTCTTTCTCTTTTGTTACCTTTATGCTAGATGTGTCTACGTGCATACTGCTGCAGCAGTGACACTACCATCTTCTGTTTGGAAAGCAAGAACTCCATCCAACCTGGCTGTGAACACTGCCAGGGAATGGGGCAGCCACAACTTTTCTGAGGAACCTCTGCCAGTGCCTCACCACCCTCACAATAAAGAATTTTTTCCCAATATCTAATCTAAACCTATTTTCTTTAAGTTTGAAGCCATTCGCCTATGTCCTGGCACTACACACTCTTGTAAAAAGCCCAAGAGATATGGTTAAATTCACAGTCCTGCTAAGTATTTTCTACCTCATAAATCCATTTGTTCCAAACCTTCTGCTTGCATGTCATCACTCTATTTGTCTTGTTCTCATTCCATATTGCCTTAAAAATTCAGAGCAAAGACTAGGCCCTGACAATTTTATAAAAAGAAACTAGATCAATTCAACTAAGCCTTCTAAACAAGACTTCGATAAAGAGAATAAACAATTCTTATTTGAAACATACAAGAAGAGAAATTTCAGTTTAGCAAGAATTTAATAGATTCTTTGAAAGGTTAAACTTTTTAACGTAACTCATTATTACCAGCATAAAGAAATATATGTTCTGGAAAATGATGAATCACAAGACCTATTCATAAGCACTAAACTGTAATAAATGCATTTTTCAAATTTAAAGATTTTTCAAATATATTTTAATGTAGTCTGAAATATAAAAAACACATACAGCAAACATGCTCAAATATATTTCAGCTCCAATTCAGAAGGTTTTTCAGACTCAACGCCAAAGCATTGCACTACCGCAAAAGGAAATTCCTTACCGAAATGGGAGTTATCTTCAAAGAATCTCCTGTAGAATGTGTGAAAAGGTGCCACAAGACAGGTCCAATTTCTCCTGTAATAAATCCTTGTGCATGGCATGAGTGAGTAGTACAAACATTTTCAATTATCTTTGCTGCTATATGGTTCACTACCCGCTCTTCCTATAGAAAGGAGAGGAAGGAAAACACATTTGCAAATGTTTCTCATTTCTTTGTAAACTACTGCCTATGTTCACATTTTATTCAATGTATATTGTTGGTGGGGTTCCTTAACTCTTTTTGATACTTGCTCAAGTAAGTTTTCAAGAAACCTCACCTGATGACAAAGTTATGTTCAAAGACCATACTTCCTCCCACTTTCTTTTCTACTGCAAAGACAATTTAATACAAGTATAATTTAATACTAAACCTTTCATCACCAAATAATCACCCCAGGTTAAATGCAGTCATTACAAATTAAAAACTTTTATTACGTTAGAGGCGTTCCATGATCAGTGCTTTAGAAATGAAGGAATTTGTGTCAACACTCATCACTAGAACATGCTCTGAATAGCACAATTATTACACTAGAAAAAAATTTACATGAAACCCTCTTTATTCAGAAAAGTCAACAAATCCCAGTATAAAGGCAAAGACTTGTTAGAAATTAAGTATTTCCATAACTCCCTCCTTTTCTCCTGAAGCAGACAATCCTGACCAATACTTAAAATAAATTATTCAGTCCCATTTGCTACAAGAAGTCCCAAATTTCCATATGAGATTCTGAATCCTTCAAGTTTTTAGTACTAACCAAATAATTTCCACTTAAAATCAGAGTCTTTAACAGAACTGGAAGATACATTGCTAGTGTTATTTTGGCTGTGCATTGCCTCACCTCATCTCAGTCTTGAACTACAAAAAAATTGAAGTCATTCAACAGTGTCTTAAATAGCATCTTGAATTCAGCAAGAATGAATTTTAATATAATGTTTATAATTCAATTTATCCTTATAGTCTGGCTTCACAAATAACTCATCATAATATCTAATCAATTTCTTTCTTAAGCTGATCTCTATTTTAGCCTACTAAGCTTTGGATTTCTGACCATTACCTTTAAAATCAGAGCCATCAATAACTATGATAATGAAACCTTTCAGAAAGTAGTACAAAAGCCTTGCAGAAGGGGAGAACTTACACTTCATTAAAAATATATTCAATACCCACTTTTCTTTCTACTGACTTAGTAGATCTAAAATATAGATTTTAGATGTAGAAATATTTGGAAACTCCAGTATAATGCTGCCAAAACAAAACAAAAAAAAACAAACAAACACAAAACCCAAGAAAGGCTGTATTCACCACTTTCATGATAATCATTCCTGTTCTTCCAAAGAGCTTCAGCTCTACTCAAAATATTTAACAGAAATACCAAAGTCAATTTCCATCTAAAGTGGTTACACTCTTATATAAAAACTCCACTGAATTCTGTGATCTTCCTTCTTATTTGCAGGCATAAAATCGAAGAGAATTTAGGCTTTCTCTTTTTACAGTTCTATTACTGCAAAATATTGCAATATTTTGATCTATTAAAGACCTAAATACACAGATACTCATACATGTTTACTAAAATTAAAAAACGCAAAATATTTTATGTTCAGTTTTCATCTTTTTTTCTGTGAATTATACTTCTCCATTTCAGTCTTTTTGGGGGGTACAGTTAGAGGAAAAATACATGCATTTATCAAACCCACTAAATTGATGTATTTAACAATCAAACCCATAACTGAAACATAACTGTCAAGTTAAGTCTCTCTTACATATGAAGTGATTATTAAGACTGCCAATTGGGACTCCACTCCTAATTTAACCAGGCATAAACACTTAATAAATGAACTACAATCCCATTAATTAATGACAATCAAAGCAATATATAGTGGATAATAGCTATTATTAATGTTAACAAATTTCCAGATGCAATTACGGCTTTTCTTTGTAAAATTTGGTCCTGAAGATGTGCTTTATTTCCTTTCAGCCACTAGTGGGATGAGTTCTACCCTGTTCCAGATTATCCTGCTATTTTGACTAGAAAATGGTCATGCATCATCACTGTGCTCTAAAAGCTCAATGATGCTGCCAAAGTAATTCTATTTGCTGCCACCTGAGACCTTTCATTTCAGCTCCTCTGGTATCTCTTCCTGAGCACTATCTAAACAACAACTCTGCTACCATCTTCTGCTTAATTAGCTGTCTGCAAGGGAAGCCTGATCTAAACTAATATTTGGCCTCTTAACTAAGGGAGTCATCCAGTGATGTTACCAGGACATAAGCTATTTAAGTGAACACAAATGGATCTTCAAGATTTGAGTAAAGCAGTTCTATGTAACAATAACCCTCTGTCCACATCATAATTTGCATGAAATCTAAAACTATGAATGGAACTGTATAAAAAAAGAAGCACATACTTTATTTTCAATGGGTTTAGATTTCAACTAGTTTTATAAAACACACTTAAAGCTCCTAATTTTCAGTTATGTTGAACACTTATATATCTGTTTCCAGTAAAGTCAGGGATGCTTAATGAAAAAGAGCCCCAAGTGAAAATGCAGATACCAGAAGGATAAAAAGTTGCAAACTACCAAAAGGGAACTCCTCTTCATCAAGTCTTCCCATTTTAATTGAGGGGAGAGAAGGGGGGGGCAAATTAACATACTAAAAAAATTGACTTCCATTTTTTTGAAATAACTGAATCTACTGGTTATTTTTACTGACTGTTATAAATTTAATAGTACAGCAAAAATTTTGGAAGCGCTAAAGTTACAGTCACTATGTTCACTAACATACTACCAAAAAATAGCAGAAATTCATTTTAATAAAAGTTAGGATAAAATATTTTATGATCCTTTTAAAGTACATTTACTGATGAAACTAAGTTGTGAAGGAGCTGTTGACCTCACTGAAGGCAGAGAGACCTCAACAAAGTGAGAGGTCTGGGCAATCACCAACCTTTCAAAGGGCAAGTACCAGATTCTGCACCTGGATTGCGATAACCCTGGATGTACAGACAGACTGGGGGACAAAAGGCTGGAGAGGAGTCTTGGGTAAAAAAGACCTGGGGGTCCTGGTTGATGGTGGGTTTAATATGAGTCAGCACTGTCCTGTCAGCCAGGAGGGCCAAGCATGTCCTGAGGGGCAGCAGGCCCAGCATCACCAGCTGGGCAAGGAAGGGATTGTCCCGCTCTGCTCTGGAGCGGCCTTACCTCAAGTGCTGGGGGCAGCTTTGGGTACCACAATACAAAAAACACATTAAGCTGACAGAGAGCATCCAAAGGAGGGCAACAAAGATGATGAAGGGCCATGAGGGGAAGCTGTATGAGGAGTGGCTGAGGTTGCTTGGTCTGTTAGGCCTGGAGAAGAGACTGCAGGGAGATGTCACTGCAGTTACAACTTCCTGCTGAGGGGAAGTGGAGGGGAAGACACTGATCTCTTCTCTCTGGTGATCAGTGATTGGAACAGCATGAAGCTGGGTCAGGAGAGGTTAAGGTTGGATATCAGGAAAAGGTTTTTCACCCTGACAGTGGTCAAGCACTGGAACAGGCTCCGCAGGGAAGCAGTCACAGCACTGAGCCTAACAGAGTTCAAGAAGAATTTGGACAACACCTCGGGCACATGGTGTGACTTTTGGGATGCCCTGCGCAGGACAGAGGGACTCTGTGGGTCCCCTCCAACTCAGACATTCTATGATTCTATGATCTTATACTACATATAGATACATATACTTGAGTAATAGCATAATACTGACACAGAAACATTAAAAGCTGAAGGGTTTAGGAAGTAACACTGCACTCCACATAATCTTCTAAATCAACTTCTGAACACACTTTTTCCTGCAATCCAAGAAGACAGAATAAAAACCTACAAATATAACCTAATGAAGTAAAGCTGTATCCTCCAAATCATTCATAATTCTAAGAATAAAACCTTAGTTTGGCAACAATTTGCAACGTAAAGCCTTCAGAGGGGAGAGTAAGTATGTAGAAACAAAACTTTTAAGTACTTTGATTTTATTTTTTTTAATTCTGGAAGTAAACTGGAGAATTGCTATCTAGAGAAGAAATGAAAGTGATAATGTATATGATTCAGATAATCACTCTTATCCTATTGACAGTTTTGCCAGTAAAAAAACTGATGTCTAAAGAAGAAATAAAAATGAGAAGATATATATGATTTAAACTGACCCTATGATACTATAGTCTGTACTATACTTTCTGAGAAAACAGTTGTGATTTTATTCTCCTCTCCTCAAAATTCTCCTTTCTCCTTGAAATTCATTATCAAGGAACAGTTGAGAATAAGAATATACATTATAAAACATATAGCATTATATTATATATTGGCAATTATTTTTAAAGATTTCTTTTATTACTAAAATTTCTCATTTGTTCAGAACCAAAGCGTGCTCCTCATAAAAGAAGAAGTCCATATGGAAAAGGGAAATGTGCACTATAAAGCTTTCTGGCAAGATCTCATTTATTAAAAATCTTGCTTACACAGTACCTTGCACGTCCAAGAGACAGAAAATTATCCTTTGTAAACTCATTTGCTATTTCTGACTCAAATATATTCTCCATGTGCCACTCTATAAAATGATAGGGCTATGCACCTCCTCCTAAAAGCCAAATACAGTTAATATGTTTATATTCATTTATCCACCCAAGTGTATTGCCTGTATATATTTTTTGAGTCTCTGTAAAGTTATTACTAAAACTGCATGCCATTTATATTTACATGTAAATTTATATTTACATGCCATTTGTGAGCAGAAATGGACAGATAGCAAGTTTCTGAATGATTTCTCTATGGTTCCATTCCCAGGCAAACTAGAAAGGAGGCTTGCAGAGTTTCTGATTTCACTGTCTAGTTTCAGTGAGAGACCTCATCCAATCAACATAATCCAGTCCAAATCAAAGAAGAAAAATTTTGAAACACATCAAAATGTGGTTCGGAGGTAGGAAAGATTATCAGTTCTAAGATTAGGGAGGATCTGAAGGAAAGGAGGGGCAAATGAAATTATAACCAGAGAAGTGAAAAGGTGAAAGGATTGACTGAATAGATGCAAACATAAAGCAGAAACTAAAGCTAAGATTTCACTCAGAGTAGGTTAGAAGTAGGTTGAACCTTAAAAATAATGAAGAGAAAAAAACATGCAGAGTCAATGACAAGATTTAAATCAGACATAGGATTATCCATTCAGGGTCAAGTACATAAAGGAAACTTTAGCAAAGCAGTTTTGAATAAATGAAGCAAAATTCATAAAAGGAAAATTTTGTCACATTAGCATTAGGTACTCAATATTAAATAAGAATATCCTTTCTGGAACAGAAAATATTTTCCATGACTGGGTAACACAGGAACTCTAACAGCTATACACTTCAGTAGTAGAAATCAGGACCTTCCTATCTTGGACATTGCACACAAATATTTAGAAGTTGAACAAATACAGATGTCAGGAACAGGCATTTTGTTTCACTGTTGGAAATAGTGTTGGAAGAGATTAGCAAATAAATGTCGGAATGCTTAGTACATGCATTCTGACAGACCGCAACACTATACCTAGACTAAATATACCAAATCAAGCCTATCATTTACTTATTTATAAGTGCACCAATTCCCTTATTTTGACACATAACTGAACTCAGGTGTCCTTTACCTGAGTTGAAAATCAGTTTCTATCTCAAGTTAACAACTCTGAAATGCAGGAAATCTGAACTTGTGTTCCCCCTACAGATAAAAGACTTCCCCAATCTTCTACTCCCATCACCCTAAAACCCCTTTCACTGACCCATACACTTTTTTGTCACTGTTAGATTTTCAGGCACTGAAGGTATGTGGAAATGAGACTACTTGCATTTTCTGAACATTTTGTTCCTTTATAGACAAATAAAAGGGACACACACGTATTTCAAACTTCTTCCTGTTCTACTGTTCTGTTTCAGAGGGCAATTCTGCTTTGATAATGACAAATCTTAAAAAACTTCAGAAGTCCAAGAAGACTTCAGAGTAGCTCATAATAAAACTCAAGTATAGTGAACTTAGTTTACAAAACTCAAAACTATATAAACTATAATACTGAATGACATGAACCGGTTTTATTTTCTTGAATTTTTATTAAATACATCAAATAAAGCTCCTTAACTGGCAATGAAAACCAAAAGTGAGTATTTATAATGCATATAAAATGCACTGTCATAGTTCAGACCTTATTACAAAAAGTTAGTTTGCCATTTTCATAAATACTGAGACAATGTTCCCATAATCACTTCAGAAAACATCCTGATGTAAAATTTACTTAACTCACAACTGAGCTTAGAACAATTACAATTAATTCATTATGCAATGATGTATAATTTTTTTTTAATTATTAATATCAGAATGCAAAGATTACCTACTTGTAATAAAGAAAAGTTGGTGACAAATGTTTTCAGAGCTGCATAGCCACAGGACAAGAGGGAATGGCCAGAAGTGAAAATTCCAATCATAAACAAGTAAAAACTTTTCCTATGAAGGAGGTGCAGGCATTGCTCAGGGAGATTGTGGGACCATCGTTATCAGAGGCATTCAAGACTTAAATAGACACGTCCCTGTGTAGCCCTGGCTCGTGCCTGTGATGTTTTGGTTTCTCTGAAACTTTTTCCCAGAGACTTTTCTGTCAACAAGAGACATGTTTTCCTAACTGTAACCTATGTTTTCCTAGGAGGGACTTCTTCTTGATGTCCTTCTGACTTGACCAATGAATTGAAGAAGTTTTTCTTTCTTCCACCCATGACCAAAACATCACAACCAAGGCTACATCCCTGAGCAACCTGATCTATTTAGACCTACTGTGAACAGTAGGTTGGATTAGATCTCTAGAGGTCCATTTCATCCTAAAGTATTGTAGTTCTACAGTTTCAAACGTGTTTTAAAAATATATGTTTATCTACATTACAAATGAGCATCCTCACAAACAGAAAGTGTAGAAATGCACAGATGTACTTGGCTAGCCTAGACATAATTTTAAATTTATGCTTAATTAAATTCAATTTGCATGGCAAACCTACTTCTATTTTGTGTCATTTTTTCAAGAAAAAATATATCAAGAGACATTATTAAGAAAAATTTGACATGTTTCAAGACTAAGAAGTGATTTTATTTTATAGGAATAAATTAGTGTCTTATGGATGTCTTGATTTAGTTCCTGCACACCATATATTCAGAAACAGCAAGTCTTCCATTACTACATTTCTAATTAAATAGCATCTCACTATTGTGCCTTAGAGTGACATCTTACTCCAATTATAAGCTGGAAATTGTCCACAATACAAACTCAGTTCTGTGTTCCTGGTCACGTGAAGGTTTGAAGATAGTAAAATGCATCTAGGCTCTTCCTTTATTAATCACAATCTGTAGGCAATAAAGATCTCAAAAAGGAAGGAAAAAAGGTATTTCCTCTTGCTTTCCACCTTCTAGCAACCTCTGACATGTTTTCTGCCTTGAGCTTTGCCTTGGGCAAAAATAAAGTAAAGTAGGCTCATACAAATAGTGAACGTAAACCCTCCACTCAATTCTTTTTCATTTTACAAGTGGAACTATATGCATATTTTTCTTCCTTTCTTCTAGCACAGCTAAGCCATCACCAAAAACAATGAAGAACACAGTATAGCACACGTATGAGAATAAACCTAATTACTACTCTTTTGCCTCATAAGAATGCTGACAAGCCAGTAGGATAACAACATGGTTTTAAAAAACTGTATCATCCACTTCAAAAAAGAAACTTAAATCTTGCTCAAAGATCTAAAAATGTATGAAAATCAAATTGCAAGAGGACAGCACAAACTGCCAGAACATTTCTCAAAAGATGCCTATATCATTAATAAATTTCACATTTTTTAACAGTAATTTATATTTACTATCCCATTTCCCCCAACACAAGCAGCAATACATAAATGTTGAATGTACAGAGAACAACACTGCATTAATCTCCTGCTTAGGTCATGGTCTTACAATTATTTAAATTCAAGAGCAATGCTTGGTTGACAAGGTACTGCAATGCTGCAGGCTACAATCCTCACACAATGCCTAAAGGGTTATTACTGTGGAGAAATTCTGCTGAGGACCATGAAAGAGCCTTACCCCTTCCCGAAGACACCTCATTAGCACAGTGTAAGCAGCTGAGGGAACAGCCCAGCATTCCCTGGGGTGCTCCCCTTTTTCCTCCTGAAATGAAGCCAACGGCACAACTGATTAAATCAAAAAATCACAACAACCTCAGTCACATAAAAAATGGGTAGCATGTTCTTAATAAGGTTCATATTATACATATTTCAAATTAACATATGCAATTAAATATATTAAATTTCAGGACATTATTGCTATTTATGTTATTTCTATTTTTTCTATTCTATGTGCAGCACAGAGATCGATATTTTACTAGCTTATTTAAGTAGTCTCCAAAATCCATAACAGAGTTTGTCCTAATATTTCTGCATTTCATCAATTCATTCTAATTCACACAGACAAAAAAAAGTGTCTATTCTTTCATTCTTCTCAACCATTTTGAGTACTTCAAAGAGTAGAAATGCTTCTCTTTAAATGTGATTTAATTATACCAAACAAACAAAATTAATTTTTTTGGTATGTAAAAAGGAAAAAGTAAACTTTATTTTGAAAAAAATGCTCAAAGCCATACAAAGAGATACCAAGCGTTTAAAAAAATTTATGCTATGGTATAGCATTCAGTACATATGAACACTGCTTCAAGATCTTAATGTATATTTCCTTGAAATCACCCTGTTAGAGAGGCTAATTCACTACTAGTTGAAAAAGGGCTTAATTCTCCCATTAGAAGTGAACTTCACTTCCCCCTGTCCCTGCAATAGCCTATTGTAAAATTTTACATTTAAAAGGGGACACTTGGATATCACTGAGATTTAACTGCAACAACTTCCATATCCAGGCTAGTAACACAGCGCTATTAGCAAGTGGAAAAAATACAGCCTGATTTGGGAAAGAAAATGAAAAACAATAGACATTAGATGGTGTGAAGATGACAGGCCATGAAATCCTCAGAAACTTGTTACTTACTTTAGTAAGTAGACAAAGCATAGCAAACAGTAATTTCTTCAGAAATTACACAATTCTTGAACTCTATTAATTATATTCTCAAATTATTTTTAGCATTTTAATGAACTTGTTTTAATAAATAGGACAGGATAGGCAAAGTGGGGGTTAATGATGCAGAAACAAATTATACTTTCTAAATTTGCTGATTTCTGCATGGCTTACAGTAACTCAATGTATATGATATGATCATATCAGGCATTTAATTAAAGCATTGCACATTAGCATGGAAGACTATTACTAAATTGTCTAGTTAAATTAATTTTCCCTCTTTATTGAAAACAAAACTTTATTTGCCACATAGATTCATAGAGAAAATGAGTTTGTTAAACATCCCCTTCGTAGGCTTTTTTTTCTGTTAACTTTGTATTAGGATGTATGGGACAATATAAACAGTAATAGCAAGAGTGGCTTGACATCCAACAGACACATCAGATCCACTTCATTTCACCTCCTCCATCTTATCTGAGTAAGAATATGCTGACAAGTAAACATTTCCCTTCCAAGGCATTATATTAAGTTTAAGAAAACACAGCCTAAGTTTCAAGAAAGTAAAGGTAGGTTACTTTATAACAGGCAAAAGTGGAATCTTTTCTACCTGGAAGAGGCAGTACAACACTAGGAGTCAAAACAGAGTTAGAATGACAATCTGTGGTGGAACTGGCATGGGCCTGTTTCTCATTGCATTCACTTAATTTAACTAGAAATTCTTTCAAGTTCTTTTGTAACCATACATATTAAATATGATATAAAATAAAAAGCCTTAAGAAATTGTGCAATCCTAAAACATTATTAGTTCTTCCATTCTTCAAACCAATTAAAGACTTTCTGCAAGGTTTAATCTCTATTCAGAAATTTAGAAAGGCAAAAGGGGTATGGAACTTAGTACCATTATTAATTACCTAAACATAACATACAGTATTTGACACCTAATAAACTTAAATATATCACCAAACACTGGGGAATCTTCCTACTTTTTGCTCACAGCCCGTGTTGATTTTGATTAAACTTTAGGTTCTGCACCCTAATAACACAAGCAACACAAAATGAATAAAAATATTACACAGAACTTGAAAGTTTTTCCCCAAGGCAATCCACTCAAGGGTATGAGAACATGCTCCCTGGAGTCTGCTCATGCTACTTGTGAATTGCTCTTGGCTTCTGTTTGGAATAAAAATGCAGAGATGGAGTGCAGGATCTTACTTATGAGATCTCATAAGCAAGTACACACAGAATATCAGAGATTAGGACTGCACAGCACCGTTACAATTATCTGGACATTTCTCAGTATTTTCTAAGCCACAGAAGTGCAAACAGTGATCTTGCATTTTACCTCATTAATCATCCTGCACCTGAACAGCTGAACTTGATTTTAAGTATTTGATAATCTATGATTTACCAAATGCTCATATGAAAAAGAAATAATATTTACCATTATTTAATATTAAAATTGTGGCTGGACCTAGAAACACTTCACAAAACCCCAGAGGGAATAAATGAATTAGTAAAATCAGACATGCCCTCAAAAACTTAAGAGTTCAAATTAAAACATTTAGCAGTTTTAAAATAAAACATTGTTTTAGATAAAACAATCAAGCAGGCCAAAAAAAAGCACAAAATGGAAGGAAACAAGAAAAACAAATGTATTGCCCTTAACGAATTAGATGCAGTTATGACTTATTTTCCTTTATTAGTCAAGTCATAAGACATTGCTGTTTAAAGATATAAGCTGGCAGTAAAGTTTCTACTTTCATTTATTTTATTATCCCTGACTTGCTGTATGATCTTGACAAGGTCATTCAGCACTACTATTCAGCAATTTAATGAGCAATAAAATACCTACAACACCTACAGTATTCTGAAGTTAAATACATACAGAATAGAAAAATGAAAAGCGCTTTTCTTAAAAATATTGAATGGCTACTATTATGGCAAGCATAAAAATCACAATCATTGATATTTTTTAAATTTTACCAAGACACGGTATCTTGAGCTCATATGTGTCCAAATATTTATTCCTACCCCCTAATAATTTCTTAGCTATAACATAATGCAGCCCATTAATATTTTGGTGTGTGCGTACATAACCAACCTTGAAACCTGACAAAATTGCCACTTACATGCAAGTTGTAATGCTTCAAACATTGTCAAATTCATACGCAGATTGAAAAATTTGTCAGTTCACATTTTCAGAAGGAAAAATCTGTGCAAATCATTTTGGTGTTATACAACCAGTGTTAACAGAATTGCTTCAGCTATCAGAGTTTAACTTCAAAATAAAATCAAGCCATGCAAAATATTCCTGCCAAATATAATTTTTAAGTTGGAGTTTTATTTATTTGATGTTAGCAGGTACAAATCCTTTCTCCTGAGGATACTAAGCAAGTACTAAAACATATAAACTGTAAGTGTGGATGCATTTTTCACAACATAATTTCTCATTGTAAGTTCTGTAAGCATTTAGTTGACAAATGAAGTTGACAGAACTTACTCACTTCAGCAATTGCCCAACAAAAATACAACACTTGTTATTCTACAAAAACCAAGGCAACCACTACATCTTGTGGAACATGCAAAGGAGCTAGAGGATAAAGAAAATAAAACCTGGAAATCCAGCACAAAGCCATAACTAAAGCCAAAGTAACGATTCATTTGCCGCTTCCACTCCATTACCAGCTGACTTGTTAAACTAACACATCAGCATTCAGAGCTATTAGATAACACAGAAAATACAAAGGCTTCAAAGAAGCCAAGGTTAGACTTTTTCTGCTTGAAGACACCCTTGTTTTTGTTAAGTAAAAGAGTATTTTTTTCTTAGAATAAGGGAGAAGAAATGTGATGGTTTAAAGGAGCTGTCAACTTCAATTTTTAATATTGACAGTATTTCTTTTCTACAAATAACCTCTGATTATTTTCAGTGTGAATCTACTATTTCTAGACTGAAGGTTTAAATCAGTTCTAATCAGGAATAAACACAACTCCTGAAATTAGTCAGGATCATTTCATTTCCTTTTCCACAGTGCTGTGAATCCAACCATGCCACAAGATAATTTAATATGGACTAGATATATAGATACACTAATATAGTAATTTATTGATATTATAGGCTGTCCTCATACATCCTGTTTAATCAACATCTCTAGCTTAAATGTTTGAACCCTTCAATCTGCCACTTAGAGGCTAGCAGTGTTTATGGTGGTTGATTAAATCCTTTTATGAAATTAAAATTCTACACTTGAAGAATGCAGTTTAATTAATCTCAGATGAAGTAAATTATTAGACTGGCATCTTTCTTGAACTAGAATGAGCATTAGAAAAGACAGAAAGACCAGAAACTGTTGACTATACAAATGACTAAGTAATTTGATTTTTTGGTCTACTTTTCCATGTAAAATTTTTTCACATTTGCCAAATTTGTAAGGACCACTTGCAGTCTTACCTTGCTGGCTATGAGGTAAAGCAGCTCCCCAAGTGCTGGTAAAAAACATTGCTTCAATTTGCTGTTTCTGAAGTTCTCTCTGATTAGTTCAGTTAGAAGTGTAATTGCCTAAATTAAATAATCAATCAATAGGTCAACACGTATTTTGTCAAGCAAAACATACTCCTGAAGGTAAAAAACTTTATCTCAAATACTTTCTTAGTGATGCACTCTTCACTTATGCTGAAGAGCCATTTGCAAGGGATTTAGTAAAAACCAAAGGAAATAAAAAAAATTATTACAGAACATTATATATGCAATATGGAGAAAAATGTAATAAAGAATTAGTCAAGGTGACAGATTATAAACTATCTGTTCTTTCATTTCCCTCAGGAAAATAGAAATAGATCTGCCAGGAAAAGAAAAGCCTACTTGCTGTTCCTGTGTTTCTGTCAGAAGATCTGAAACCTCTCATCATCAGGTTACAAAAAGAACAAACAACAAGAAACTTCTAATGATGTCTTTTGTGTAGATATTGTATCAAAGGATAAGAACTATTTAAGTTTTGTCTCCTGAACTCTAAGTCTACAGGTGACTTACTGTGTAAGAATTGGACATATCATTTTAGGTTCTTGTATTTCATGACCTTCTGTACGAAAAGCATATATACATATAGGCGTGTGTGTATATATATAGATGTGTTATTTATAAAGAGGAAGGTGGAAGGAAATTAGAAAATTTGATGCATTTTGTGCAGGTGAGCTACTAAGAAATCACTTTCCCATGCAAAAATATTTGGCAGTAAACCAGTTGTTCTTCCTTGGAGCACCAAGGAGTTTTTATTCTCAACTTCTCTTTTTTACTTCACCTTCTGACCTTACCAGCTTCATAACTTGCATCTTTGTACAGCAAAATCATATCAAAACTGGAAATGCAGTCTTCAAATCAAAACAAAAAGATCTACTAAACAAACTTTGACCTTCTCCCCATTTTTTTTAAATAGTGCTATGCTCATTAACTGTTTTCTTTAATTGCTTTCAGAACATTTCTACAAATTTTATTCAGGAACTTCAATTAGCCTGCCATTCTAGAGAGAGCTTTACTTTCATATTTAAGAAACAAATATATCAGTAGGTTTTAAAAAAATTCTATTCTTTCAGCTTGAGAAAGTAGCAGTCAAACTGATTTAAGTGCAATTCTACACTAAACGATGAACACTTAATGACAGCATTTTCTCCTTTGTTATATTTCCTTTCTACAGCTATACAGAATTACTCTTGCTTTTGTGACAAAATATATTTTGAGAACTACTTTGACTTTGGAATCAATACCATTAAAAGTGCCTTGTCACTGTGGCATTAACATAGATTAAACATACCCAGTTCACATCCCTCAACTTTGCCTCTTTACACCAAGGGTGAACTCACCATGAGATAGTATTTTACTAAAATTGATGAAGTGTATAATAACACAAGCTGCTGACAATAATTTCAGCAGACTAGCTAGGGACATCAAATCACCATGACACCTAACTTACACTTTCTTGTTTGCAGACAGAACTTGAATAAAATACAAATCAATTTGTACATCAGCTACAGAAGATCAAAGTAGGCTGCTCAAAATTATCAGTTTTAATGATGAAACTCCACCAGCAGAAAACCCTGTATCAATACTAACACTAGTTTGCACCTGCAATACTTGTTTTCTTAAAGCATGGTTAATATAGTGGAAAATTTTGATGACACATTATCTAAATACATTTATGTGTGCAGTCCTACAATTCTCTAAATCCTATACTCTATTAAATAAAACCATGAACTAACCTTTGTGTGTAGTAAATTATATATTCACTTATACTAAGTTCTGTTTGGCTTACTTAATGCCTTACCACTCAATCGAAGTTCAACAAAACAGCCATTAACATTAAATATATTGGGCAGATTATCCATCTTCTGTGTTTTGGAGTTTTTTTTGTCATTAAAATTAAGAATTTAATATTTAAAATGAATGAAATTTAAATCCAAGAACAACATTTCATATTGGCGAACAGAAATTACTGTTTCTCACTCTCCTTCACGAATCTAGGACAAGTTACTATTTTTATTCTAAAGAGATTTTACTTGTTATTTTTATTCCAAAGTGATAAGGAAGTAATAATAATCCAATTTCTACTCTTTCCTCAAATATGAATCAAAAAAGAGGTAAAACTGAGTTAACAAAATTCAAATTAAAAAGGAACTTCTTTACTTGTGCACTAAAAAAGCCCCAAAAATCTAGCCAACACAGCAATAAAATCAAATTTTTTATTTGAAAAAAACTTGAATTAAACAAGAGGGGGGATGTGCCGGAAGAAATCTGAGCTATTAAGTGACTGACTTGTGCTAAAATTGTTACATCTTTGTTAAAGAGAAACAAGTTGCGTGAAATCCTATAGTTCTTATCTTCATATATTATAACAAATTTCTCCATTAAGGGTTAATTTTAGTAACTGTAAGAAGATCCATAACAAGAATTAAGGACTATGGCAGAAGACACTGAACATGAAATAATTACCACACGTTACAGATGACACTTAATCTCTTATATACAAGACTTTATTTACCAAACTCAGATCATGGTCTCATTTTCTCTAGAGTGCACACAGAATTGCTCTGTGATTTCCTTCCCTTCACTGAACACAATTAAAGAATCAAATATTATACAAGTGCATGAAATGGGGTTCACAGAATATGTCACATACTGAACTGGCAGAGTGCCTGTGCCAATAACTTAATTAAGATCTTCTTGTGTCCTTTTGCAATGGAAGCTACAGAACAGGAAGCTGTGATTCATTGTCTGTATTATAAGCACATTTATACAGAAACACAAGTATTTTCATAAAATAAATTTAATGTTATACAATATAAAGTGTTCATAATTTCACAAACACATTTTAAATTTCTAAAAGGAAAAAGACAAGATACTTGACAGGACACTTCTAATCCTGACAATAGTGATTTGCACAAGATATAGAATATTCTTTCAACCTTTCATAAGGAAAAATGCAAGACTTGGGAAAAAATCTGCCTAGACACTTTGATTCAACATTAAAGGGTGGTATAAATTTTAGGTAAAGAAAGTACCACAGCATGTGTGGGAAAATGCACAACAGAAAAATCACATTTATTTTAACTACAGACTGACAGTCTCCTTCTTACCTATAGTACATTCTTTTTCTTTTCCACCTGCCTACATTTTCCCTTTCATAGAAGTAAATAGTAATGAACTGCAAGTCCTACACTGTCTAGTAAAAGCATCTTAAATTTAATAAATTACCTACACCTCTTACCCTAGCTGTCAAACTGAGTAGATAGAGTATAGCTATAAAAAGAAAAGAAAGAAGAAAACTTCATATCTGGACAGTCACTGCCTTAATTTACAACAGTGTGTGGAATTGATCTACGACCTGTGGCATATTTTCTCAATCTATTTCAAATTGTATCCAGAAGTTTCCCTTCAGTTTCAAGAGTCCAGAAGCAAAAATTACAGCATATTCACAAAAGAAGGTATTTTATACCTTAAGTTGTAGAGTGGCAATGCACAGAATTACAATATTACTACACATTTGATCTATTAATATGACTGTCTGCAAGTATTAGTGGAAATTAAAATCTCTCTGTAATTCTGCAAATGCTTACAGTGATAAAAGCTGTCTATGCCTCAAGCATAATAGAAATTATATTTTAGTTCATTTTCTTGTGAGTACACACACATCATGTAATGTGGGCAAGTAACGGCAAAGCAATCTGACTTTCCTCTGAGGAAAGCACTCTCACCGGGTTGAGAAAGGATGCCATGGCTTTAGTGCCACTAACCAGAAAAGAATCCAGAGGAATATTCAACTACTCATCTTTAAAAGGGTATATAAGAAAAAAACCAAACTACCAGGTTTCTCTGAACACCTTGACTCAAACTGGGCCATGAAGTAAGGAGGACAGAAGAGAAGTCGGACTACCAGACAATAGATGTGGCATTAATGACATCCAGATTGTAGGAAAATAAATTAAAAAAAAAAAAAAAAAAAAAAAAAAAAAAAAAAAAAAAAAAAAAAAAGAGAGAGAGAAAATTAAAAACATATTGCAACTCCTCTAAGGAAAAATATAAGATGGACGTGTCATTCTTCCAGGTGGAATACAACACAAAACTGACTCCTTATGAAAACTCTTTATCTTTTCAACTTTTTCTTAACAGCTGGAGGAAGAGGTCTTAGTAGAGGAGTAGTCCAACCAGAAGTCATGAACTCAAAAGGAGATTCAACTTGCTTTGGACTCAAGTCAAGGTCCCAAACAAAAAAATAGAGGCAATTTACTTATAAATCTGGTACATCTACTAACAAACCAAAAATGGACATGAAAGAACTGTTAATACACTTCAGAGTTTGTTTGTTTGGGTACTGGGTTTTATTTTTAAGGCAAAAAAAAAATGTTACTACTTCTCCCAGTCTTGTCATGACAGTCATACGATCACATGAGCTCAGTAGATGATGCTCACAAATCACCTGATTTCTACCCCAGCCCTTAAGTTTGAAGTTTTTTAATCACAGGAAGGACCAGGTAGAAATATTTGCCTCTAACAGAAGAGAACTTGTTCTCATTTTTAACAAAGGCAAGCAAAGAAAAATACTGCTCAGGAGCCCAAAAAGCAAAGACTTCTGCCTTCAAAACTCAAGTCAGTGGTGACCACCTGAAGCTGGTTTGCATCTAAAAATACAAACTGAAACTGGAAATTTGTCTCCACAGAATAAGGGTTGGCAGGAACAACCAAGGAAGTGGTATTTTTCCTTTTTTTTTCTTCCCTTCCTTGTTTTTACTCTATTCATAAATTGATTTAAAGTTACTCTAAGTCATCATCTTCTTCCAAACAGTGGGCCTTTTAACCACTTTTTAGAAGCCAGGCTGATAACACTCAAAGACCAAGGCCCAGCAATAAAATATACATGTAGAATATTTTAGACTATCTCATATTTTTAAAACAATTATAGGGGATTTTCCACAAATTTTCTTCAAAATTAGTTCCCTTTGAGTACAGCAAATTGCTTCATTCTGCTCAGTGAAGATGCAAACTGGACAAAGCAACAATTCTTCCCTAAAGAAGTCTTTTTAAATATGTTTCAGAGTAAAATAACTATTTTCCCCAGATGACAGCTGAAAGCCTGGTATTTAGAAGAAAAGCTAGGACTACAGCTAATACACAAGTGATCTTGCCTAACACTGAGCCTGGTTTGTGTGGCTTTTAGTGCAGTAACCAGAAGACAGCAGGAAATTGGGCTTCTCAGCTACCACCAGTGTGCAATTTTTATCACAAACCCATGGTGTAGCCTAATCATGTCAATCAAGCAAGTATGTGCTTTAAAGGAAAAGGTTGGATTGTTGTCTTTGGTTCCTAGTCTATGATTAATTCACAAGTACAAAACAAACAGAGGTAGAAGGTTATTTTTATTATTTTATTATTTTTTAGTTATTTTATTTTTTTTAGGTTAATTCTTTAAAGTGTGCACTTAGTTGTAAGAACTAAAGAGTTCAGTGTGCAAATTGTACAACACTTGCACAGACCTGAAGCTGGTTGGTGTAAAAGAAAATTAAAGTACCAAAAATGTATTAAAACCCAATTCTCAGCTATGTCAAACTTTAGTCAAAAAAAGACCCCAAATAAACCTTACAACATGCCACAAAGAATTGCAATATTATTTGATATGACTTTGCAATCATCACATAAACAATACTAAAATAATTCCAGGAAATATTTAAGGCCTTATACAGATACGTGTGTTCCAAAGCTAACGGAAAAAAATAATTTGTTTCATGTCAAGAAGCTTAGGCACAAATTTTTTTCCACATGGTCTCTTGCTCATGGACAGAATGCCAACTGCACATTTCTTTTTCTGTACATATTTGATGGTTCTGCTGATACTGTAGCAATGTAAGGAAAGCAAATATTTCACTTCTTCCACAGGAAAAAAAGTATTCCTGCTAAGCTAGTTTAACTACAGAAATATTATTCCATCTAGTTCACCCAGCCTTTCACACCCCAAATGTATCTCCAAAATATGACATATATACATATCACTTCCAGAGACAGATATTTATCTGCTGAAGGAAAGGGTCCTAGAGGCACAGATCTTCATCATCCCAAAAATAACAGAACTGTAGAAAAGAACTAAAAACACAGCTGTTTTACTATCATAAGAACTGAACTGAAGACCATTACAAACAGATACACTGGCAGCACCAGTGACATAATTTTAATGGAAAAATGTACTATTTTGCCTCTCAAAGAAAATAGACTAAATTTAATGGACTATGAAAACAGTATCAATTAAATGTCTTTTAAAAAAGTAGTCTTCGCTTCAGTCAGGCAATCAGTTTAAGAAAACTGCAATAAGTGATTTAATCCTGCAATCAGCAATGTATGTCTTCTCTTTCCTAGTTGAAAATATCCTTGTTTTAGACTACCAGCTTGGTTTGGACTTCAAACATAAAGCAAGTCCAATTAATTGGATTGATAGAAATAATTTTTGAGAGGAAAAGGAAGAATCTTCAGTTATGATAAAAGGTCTTACTATTTTTCCATCAATCCAGAATTGCCATGCTTGATATATTAACTGTTAATTATATTTCCATTTTCTGTTTATTAATTCAGAAGAACTTTTCTCAAAGACACCATGAGTTTCTGGTAATTTACCTGAGAAACATCAATTTTTCATTTGTTTTCCTGCCACATGCCCCAGGCAAGTAAGCTATAATTCAATGAACCACATTTTTGAAAATAAATTGAATAAATTTATCATAGAGGTTGAAAGTTTACTAGAAGTCACTCACAAAACTTAAATGGAACCCCTCTTATTGTTACCAAAGCATTAAGGGACAATCCTGATTATGCCAGAAAGATAACTGCAAAGTTTTAAGCAATTTAAAAAAATGTGTGTATATGAACATGGGTAAATACTCACACACAGTGTCTCCTACAGATTCTACCTCCTGACTACAGATTTTTTTTTAATTTGGATGGGTTTTGTTTTGTGTTGGGGTTTTTTTCCACATAAGACATATGAGATCAAAACAAGGAAAGGGCCCTTGGAGAAAACAAGGATACACTAAAACTGTGATCATTTTTGAGAATATTGATAAAGTAACTTTTCAAGAAAACATTAAAACTAAATAGGTTTGGAATAAATGGCCAAAACAAACCATTTTTATTTGAAACTCACTACAATATGGCCAGACATGGACAGGCCAAGAAACAGGAGTTATCAGAGAGGTAAGCTAGGAATAGGAGTTAAAAATGGCATTCTGTAAAAATTTGAATGACAAACTATAGTCCTGTCTTGAATAGTGTAGACACAATTCACAGGTCATGAAAGTGTAACAATACAGCTGCTTTCCAGCCACGGAAAACAACCACTAAACTGTACTTTAATAAAAAGTCGGAAATAAAAAGGCTCAAACTATATGGAGTTTGAGTGTGGATGAAAACAGAAATCTGGATATTTCACCACTTTGACAAAGCAATCAAAGGTCAGTATTATGGAGATACTCTGATATGCTGTCATCCTTCATGGGATATTTAGTTTATTAACTTAGCCGTGGACTACATTAAGCTAAAAGATTTGTAAAGAAGCTCACAGTGTAAAGGCTGCACCAGGTTTTCTGAACCTTTTAAACACTCAGTAGAACAGTGGATCGAGGTCTGTTAAAAAAAACAGGCACAATTGCCTAGGCCATATGGTGAGATTGATACCCCCATTCAGCAAATTTGAAAAAGCTACAGAAAAGGACTAGATTTTGCCACCAAAAGGGCCAGGCAGAGAGCAACTCCAGGGTCTCTGGTCTCCTACCAGACAGAGGAGGACACTGCTCCCTGACATGGAGGCAAACTGTTGCTTTATCATCTCTTAGTAAAATAATAGACTGAGTCTGAAATGTCACATCAGAGTGGCTGCATCCTAGGTGGCAGAAGGTACAGTATATTCACGGAAAGGACAATAGCTTCTGTTAATAAATACATATTAGATATACATGCAAACAAGCCTTCCTAACTATGGAAGAATTTTTTTTCCTGTAAGATGAAGAACAGAATCCTAGAAAGAATGGGGCTTTTTCCACTGAATTTTAATAACCACTTTCCAAATCTAAATACTAAACTAAAACTTTAAAGTTTAGGTGTTTTCCTACAATAACTAGCAATAAATAAGAGAAAATTGTATTTCAGATTTATAAAGGGCAATTCCATGGGGGAAAAAATTATATTAAGTCAAGAAAAATATATGAACTATTAAAATCTTTTATTGCAGCTGCACAATAGAAGAAATTGCACATAAAATGTCTTCATCTGCAGTTATACAAGAGATCAATTCCCTACTGTATTCTAAGATCAGTGTCATCTTTTCCTAATCAATGCAATATACTTCTTAAAAACACTTAACTGGAAATAGATCAACCACAATTGAATTTAGAGATATATATAAGTATTCATTTATTCTAATTTTTTCTAGTATGACCTACATTTTCGAATATATCAGCAGAATAAAGATCGTACACAGTTCCATGCTTGTGTAGTCTGTGAAACAGTAGTTTACTTGCATTTTATTTTGTGTTTTAGTGACCTCTGGTGGTTACATTCAAAGGAAACTGCTGTTCCCTGCTTGCCTAAAACAACACTTTGAAAAATTAATGTTTTGGGTTTTTTTAAAGACAAATACATTAAAGGCTTTTGGCATGCTTTATGTGAAAGTTTACTTTAGCCTGTAAAATGAGGTTGAGGCTTCTTTCTTTCCTAAAGTTTTTCTGTCTCTTTAGGGATTAATGCTCCAACTATTTATAAAACCATTTTAACAACAAAAATGTAATGGTACAGATTCAACCTCAAAGATAGAGGAACTATACTTAAATAAGTGTCTAGAGTGGCTAGTAGGCAGTAGGGGTTAGAAATAAAGAGTCAGCTTTTTAATATGTAAGGACAAGCAATGGCAACCTGCACAAGTCTCTACTAGCTCCTGTACTACTTTAAAAAAGAAATTACAAGTAAGTGATGAGTAAATAATGAGGTAACAAAAAAACTACAAAGGGGCCATAAACTGAGTGATAACATCTGGAAAGAAAACTTGATATAAACAGCATGGTACACATATGGAGCAAAAATAATTCCAGAATCACATGTTCACAAGCTCTCAACTGACTTTTCACACTTGGGAACAAATTTTGGAGCTAAAGGAGACCACCTCTATTTACAGGTAAAAAAAATAAAACAGTATTACAAATCAAATTAGAAGTTACTAAGAATGGAAGAGAAAAGAAAACACAACACCCAACCAAGAGACAGATCTCCTGTATCTTCAGACAGTAAGACCTGGATCACAGAGTGTCATTTTACATTATGTTGTTCAGCTGAAGACACAGATTGATTTTAACATTTCCTAAATCACAACAGCCACCAATAAACTTTACCTGCAGCATCAGATGGCTGATACAAGAGGATAAATCACAGTATTATGTTTAATTCTGAAAATAATGCTGATAGAAAGGTTTGCTTTAAGATGGGTTTTTTAAGCATCACCTAACATAAAACAGCTTACAGTGAACAAGAGTGTTCAACCAACTCCCAGGTTCCTCAGAAGAGAGCAGAGAGGAATACAACTTTAGCTAAGAAATTCCTAAATTACTCCTTCCTATTTTTCCTATAAATAAACTACTCCATTTTGTGTACTGCTACAATTGTTTGATTTTACATTATATAAGTAAAAATAAATTTGAACACATGAAAAAGTTAGAATTTAATGGTTTTTTCCTCCTTCTAATTTTGTGTACCAAAAATATTTTTTAGTTCAGAGATACTTCTTAGAAAATAATTTGGAATGAATGCCATTAAATACAGCACAGTAGATGCATTTTTTGACTCAGACTTGTTAATTAAAAAAAAAAAAGGCTTATTTGCTCAAATAATGTATAGAAAAACTAATTTTAATTAACATAAGAATGGGACCAGAAAGTTAAAATGAAAGTTAATTTTCCTTTCTACAGTTTAAATGTCACTGTTCTTGGACTTAACTTGTTTTTTGAACTATATGGATACTTCTAAAAATGCTAAATTCTCTTTGTGAATGACTTGTATGTTCCAATAAAAAAAAAAAGGCACTGAAAAAATTTTGAACAAAAATGTATTATAGTTCAATGTATAACTACTTCAAACTATTGCTTTTAAATACAAAAGGTGGCCAAGATATGGTTTCTGATGGAAACTGGGAACACAGGGAATCTATAGCTAAACATATTAGTGGTAACCACCTGAACAAACAGCTGAAGCCAAAAGTCCTATGAACATCTCAAAATTACTTCTGAGTATTTTAACTTTAATAAGTTAAATACCAGAAAAAAAAAATGCCACATAAAAGAGCATACTCATATTGTGACCTGGAATTCAATTGTTGTGAAACCGTCGGCATTGAAAGACTTTGACCAAATTTCAGTGACTGTAACTATAAGGACGTTTGCCCCACTTTGAACTCTGCAAAACAAACAGCAAACCCGAGGTAACAACAACGTTTTGAGTCCAGCTTTCACTACAGAACAGCAGTGTTAAGCAACACAGCAAGATAATTATAATCATTTCTAATACTCATTAAGAAAAAACCAGAGGGACCTAAACCAGCAAAAAACTTCCTTAGCTGCATTTCCAAGAGTCAGGTATTAACCACTAATTGTATCTTCCTACAACAGATCTGCACAGTACACAGGCATATTTACAGCTCGTGTTTAGCAGTTGGGTCTTACATTCAAACATCCATTAAATTAAGGTTCTGGCTTTACCTCATGAAAAAGAAATGAGGTCACACTCACACTTGAGAGAGACATTAAATAGCACGTTCTGTCAAGATTTTGCAGTTTGTGTGCGTGTGTCACATGCAAGAAAAGGACAGTAAGACCACTTAGTCTAATCAGTCTTCTAGGTCAATTACTAACCATGTAATATCAAACAAGAAGTAAAAATACTTTTCTTCTTCAAAGAAAATTACTTGCCCTTCATTACACACATTCTTCAAGAACTCTGAGAAACCTCAAATTAGTCCCATCTCAATAAATTCTTTTTTGAAAAAAAATATCCCTAAGAATCGGTTGTACTATTTTATACTAATTACAATAATTACATCTCAGAATAACCAAATGCATCAACAGTTTCTTATTTCATGCACAGACAGTACGACTACCTGATTTTCTGAAAAGGAGAGAAAAATGCTTGTTTTATCATTGGTGGCAACAGGTTAGTAAAGATCAGAACTACAACTACATAGAATAAGCTCAAATTTATACATTTAATTAATTGATTATATTATAGTTTTACATATAGAGTTAAAAAAAAATCAGGGTTCAAAACAAAAAAATATGTGAAAACTTCTGACATAAATAGTAAAAGGATTAAAAAACCTCCCACTGAGAAAAAAAAAATGAAAGTTACCTCAGAAACAGGTACATTTTCTCCAAGTTCAGATGTGTGTAACGCCAGTAAGCCAATCACTCGAGCAACATTAGCACGTCTGTGCAGCAAATAAATATTTTGTAGGTGCAGGAAGGATATTTACAAAATACTACAAAAACAATTATACCCTGTTTATGTTCTACACAGGTTGCTAAGGGCAGAAAAATTTGACGTCCTATTTATAGCTCAGATTTTCTTCTTATTTCTATTTTCTTCGTATCAACAAGTTATTTCAGTGTTTCAGCCCAATTTAGCAGTAAATATATGTATAAAGACATTTCCTCAAGCTCTGATGTGTGAAGGTTTTTTAGTTTGTAAGGATTACTAATAGACATGCTCACATTCCGTTCCTGTGTAATAGAGAAAAACTCCTACAAATAATGTAGACTTTTTAGGATAGCTGACAAAACAGAAATTAAATCTGTATCAGCAAATCAGTTTTCAATGTTTCCTTAAAGGAAAAAAACAGAATAAAATCAACATTTATGAAACAAACAGCAGAGGGCACTATCACATTGAACTAGTCATGACAGAGAAAAAAAGTGTTACCATCATATTTATTTTACTCTGTTGTGGTATGGAGTTATTTTGTTCAGTGATTAAGTAACTGCATTTGATACACTAAGTTCTATATTTCTTAAACAAAATTTCAGATATTTTCTGTGATCTTTGGTCCTGTAGAATACCAATATATTAATTCAAAGCTGAAAAAATTCCATTTTATATCATCATACTGCCAGTCAGATACCACAACAGTCTGACAGGCTAAAAAACTCCTCAAACTGTTAACAAATATCTTTAATAAAATTCAGTGACAAGTCTCTATTTGAAGATATTAATTTAAAATACTTGTTACTTACATATCCCAGTTGGTGGCTGCACGCAACTGCTGTATCAATATAGGAAACTAAAGTTTTAATAAGATAAATAAACATCAGTGAATTTCAATGATCTGATAGTTCAGAATTATAAACAAGAAATCAAAACATCAGTATTTTCATAAAAATGTATTTTGATAACACTTGCTAAGAGTATTATCAGAGACAAATACTGCAGATATTGTGCTAACACAGATTAAAATATAAAAACAAGAAAGCCTGAAAGGAAAAATACAATTTTTTAATATATTTTTGTCTTAAACTAAACTACTAAACATGTATCTGAATGTCGGATTTTTTTTTCATTCTGAACAATACTACTTGGAGGAAAAAGATCTAATTCTTTCACAAGCACAGAGATCAGCATATGGAATTATGAAACAAATATTAAATAGTTTTGTGAGTCTGTATCAAAATAGTTAGAAAATACCAGAATAATGAATGTTAACATATATAATCAGCCATTTAAGAACCAAACTGCATACTTACAGACTCCTTTCTAAAACATTCTGTTATTTGGCTATTCAGTTACTGGATTATTGTTCCCCTTGCTCCCAATTCTCCAGTGAAAAAAAAAATAGATCTTCCAGCAATTCTGTTTCTGGTTTTCACAAGAATGCTATGGCATAAGACCTATCACTGCTTCCAACTTAAATGCTCCTCATCCAGTTTTTGGTAGTGCAACTTTGTCTTTAGTATCTTATTATCCAACAATAACACATCTCCACTTTTAACTTAGGTACCTTATTACAAATCTAGGAGAGCAAAATAGTTTACTAAATATTTGTTAAATAAAATGAAAAGTGCTCATCTTGGAATAGCTCCTGTGATACCTTTATATAAAGGGGCAGGGGGGGACAAAAAGTCTATTTCTCTTCTGCATATTGCACATGCAAGACTTGAAGAAATATGTTAAAACACTATGGAACACACTAGTAAAATTGTCTGGTAGAAAATGGTTTATGAAACATGAAACCCCAAAACAGATTCTTGAGAGAGCATGATCACTCTTTGAAGTCCTGTTTACTGGAAGTTTTACTTCCTGTTCTTTAGAAAGCTTTCTTTACAGACATAGGCCCAAATAAACTTAACAATTCCTACATGAACTCTTTACAGTATCCACTGCCACTTAATGATTTACAAAGACTAATTTTTCATCATACATTGTTTTACACTCTTCATGAAGGTTAGTTTTTACACCAACATTTTCCCTAATGCAACAATATGTAAACATATCTGAAATCTAAGACAAAGAACTCGTTTCCCTCAGCTCTTTTAAAAAGCCTAACACGGAATTTAAATTTTTTTGGTTTTGTTTGTCTTTACTTTAATCAACATCGTATTTTTGCCAGTACGCAATTGATTTTTTCAAATATAACCAAAACCAGCTAATTTTTGATACCATGACAAATATGTAAACCATGGTAATGCCTTTATAGCTTTATTACTTACCAGCTGAGAGTTAATTAGCCTGTTTGCAATCTCCTTGTGGACAACCAAAGTGCTTAGATAGTACAGTAAGTTACGTTTAGAACGGGCTGCTCCTGTATTCTTCTCGCTGGAATCAAGCAGGGAACACACTCTTCTCAAGAAGTTATTCCAGTCCACATCTTTCATAGATGACAACTTCTCAACTAACCATAAGAGGAAAACAGAATTAAAGATAAAGGATCATTGATGTAGCTTTAAAACACTATAAAGTAACATCACCATGAATAACCAAGTTCCAAAGTTTGACTCTAATTATAATTTTAGGACTTAAAATTATTAAGAAGCATGTTAGAATTCATGTCTGAAGATGACAGGAATCAAAAAAGAAACAAGAAGAGAAATAAAGGATAAAAACTCAGCAACAAAACCCTCAAAACATTTTTCAAAGTGCAAACCTGCTAAGTCCTTTATTTAGGAAAAATAGCAGCTGTCCATCGTTACTAATTCTTTATAAGTAAGTACAGTTTCCTGGAAGTAAATCTGAAGCAAAATCTAACAAAAATCAGTGAAATCTGCTCACAATAAATAAACTGAAAGCATGTATAATCACTCCTACAGGTAGGTATCCAGCTAGCTAAGCCTTAGCAAATCAGGACATGGATGATTTCCAAAGGAGTACAAAGAAATCAAGTCACACAGACAATTAAGACATATCCTGTGGTTCAATTCATTGACCACTGATCATGAATTGAGATTTTTTCAGACTTCCTTATCAGTCTCAACAGTTAGTTTTAATCTAGCAGCCATACAATCCCTCAGTTTTGGTAGCTATTTAGTAATAACTTACCTACTATCCTGGTATGCATCAGTATAGACTATTTAAAAGCATGCTTTCTGTCTTTTAATCCAATTTTACACCACTTAAGTAACAACACCTCCTAATGCAGACAAATGTACAAATACATTAGTAGATGTGAAAACAGGTTTGGCTTTCAGGTATTCATTATTTTTCCATATTATCTTTAATCACTACCGACAAGGAGCATCAAATTCACTATCTCCAAAGAAATCAGAAGGCTGTCCAGAACAAAGCTACAACTCTGAAAGCATTACAACAATAAAAAACACTGTCCCATATTAAACAAATACTGGCAACAGCTAAACATATCAGAACATTGGTGTGATAACTATTTAGATTTTATATGAAACATAATATTCCCCTTAAGCAGTGGAATCTGATCATTTTTGGATGAATCAAATTAAAAATATTTTCCATTACAGTCTTGACTGGGAGATTGAGGGATGTTGCGTTCCTTTCCAAATACAACATTTCTTCAACAACTTAACTCTTCGAAATACATACTTTACAGAAAGAAAAGATGAACTCTTATGCCTAGGAAGAAGTGCTATGTGAATTCTAGAAGGACTACATATCTGGCTGATACCCCTCTTCAAGCACAGTCCCATGTTTTCCTTAGACTAGAGAAAATGTTCCAGGGGGCGAAATGTTACATTCATAACAATGAACTGACTTCAGTTTTCAAAAAAGAGTTCTAGACATTGAAAATTAACAACAAAAAGACAAACCACAAACAACTTCACATTATCCTTTGGGACGTGAGTGCCATAACATTTCATGATTAAAGGTGGGACTGGCAAGGCTGCCCAGTATTGTGGCTGATCAACACTGCACATCTTAAGATCCTGTTGCCACCTGCTCATCTGCATTTGTCACATTTTAATGTATTTGGTTGAATATTTCAGTTTCTATCTCTCAGCTGGAAAAAGAAAAGCTGATTTTCTCCCACTGAACACTGATGGCTGCCTCATGGCAAAAGTTTTGAGCACAGACTTGTAACTCAAGAAAGCAGAAGAGAAAGTTCAAGTGTTTGTACTTGAAAAGGCTACTCAAAATTGCTCTAGTTAAAAACATTGCATACACAACTATGGTTTCAGTTCTTAAACTGTGACCATGTATGCCTACAAGGGAAGGCAACAGGTCTTACGGTAGGGAGTTACAGCAGCATGTGCAGAACTTACTGGAATCTTCAGCAGATCCATACCTGAATATGCTGGTATATGTAAAGTTTTCGGGTCAAATGTAACTGGTACTTGCTTCATTATCTGGAAAAAAACCCAAACACATTACAACTAGTTATAATACATTTCTAGAAAATCTCAAGTAGTTGAATGTGAGAATACAAAGATGCAAAATTTGTACAGGATGGGTGTACATGCTATGGCTCATTAGTGAGGAATTTGCCATTGTTTTCTGGTATGTATTTCTTCCAAGCAAATATCTGAGATTTAAATCTATGTTTTTTACATAATTATATTGCTAGTATTTCCATTTTAGTGATTTTTACAATGGGACTACAAAAATCACAGGATTTTTTCAGATTACATTTTTATCTTGCTTGTAGGCAAAATAAACACTTGTATACAAGAAAAACACTTGTATTTGGGTTTCAAAATCTACTGAAAGGAACTATGCAGGTGACAGCTCATTAAAAACTTTAGCAATTAATTTCCATACAGTAAATACAATGTATACACTAGACCATTCCTGACTATAAAAAGTCACATTATCAACAGCTCATTCGTATGGTATAGGGAGGGACTTCTTTTCCCTGCAAAACCATCATTTTCTTGTAGATCATGAAATTGGATGACTGCTTGGTAACTAAGCACTTGAGTGTGATTTTCCATAAATAAGAAACTTTTAATAAGGCAACTGTGCAATGGAATTTAGCCTTTGACAGATGAAGTCTAAGCGTAGTGTAGAGTGCTATTTCCTTAAAATGGTTTTCAGTTCCACAGATCTGCAGAACACAGGGAAATTTCACAATTTAAGCTGATGTTTCAGCTTTTAAGATTCTGCAAGCATCTAGCAAATCCCTTTCCAGGAGATTAAATTGCAAGCTCTTCAGATTTACCAGGTGTCAGTATCATCCTTTAGTCTGAAAATCAGACTAAAGAGTCATCACCAAGTAGGCAGTGATCTGATTACGCGTCCCTGGAACATAGTGGGCTATTTTGCATTAATTCTGAGTTTCAGAATTAATCAATTCAGGAATTGCATGATAAAGAGATTAGTCTACACATGCACATCAGCATGTGCACCTATCCCTAATCTCATCTCTTGTAGTAAGAAGAGAAGCAGTGAAGGACTAAGGCTTTGCGTCAGAGTCCTGAGACAGAACTGAGAAATGAACAGTAGTAGCATTCAAATATATAATTACCTTTGAAAGTCTCCACTAGGAGCAATGTCTCTCACCCCAAAGATATTAAAAGAGTATTATTTGGTAGCTACTTACCTAGCTATGGAAGATTTTTAGTTTTTGAAAGTGTTAATAAATCATTAAAACAGCCAAAGGCATACTTAATACTAAAGCAATAGAGCAACTAAAAGCTGTAAGACATTCCTAATGAATTTAGATGCTCACATCCAACAAAAAATTTTGCATTCCCCACATCAGCAATTTACTGAGTAAAGTTGCTAAGACTGCTTCACTTTTTCTGGCACAGAAGATAAAAGGAAGACTAAAGGGGCTCTTGCCTACCATTCTTTCTACCAATACATCTGCCTATAAATGCACATGACACCGTCATTGCAGTCAGAGCACTGTTTCTTTTTCTGTTTCTTTTCTTTTGCTCTTTACTGTCAAACTTAAGTGTGAATTCCCTGCTCAGGAGACTCGTTAAAAACTTCTAGCACATTCAAATCCATATGACAGAAATGAGATGGACATGTCTTATAACCTCAGATGTTCTTTAAGAGAGAAAATGAATTCAGTTGAATAGAAATATTATCACAGTTCAAGTCTAAAGAGTAACAAATGTTATTCTGTAAAAGCCTAACTCCTAATCTAGAAGGCTTCATAGATGGCTTTGTTTTGAGTATAACAAACAAAAGCTTTGTGTTCATTTAAGTAACTGATATCAAAGCAAGTTATCAGAAAACAAATCTACGAAAGCACTGAACACAACATTCAGCAGATTCTATTTCTTGTAAGATACTATTTAATATTATTATTCAATCCCAAAATAACTCATTCCTCCAAATTAGCAACACAATAGATTATAAAGACTGCCAAAAATTGCATGACAGCTTGCCAGATAACTGGGTGGAACTGCTTTAAAATGAGAACTATAAAATACAGGAAAGGAGTTTCACCCCTGATGAAAAATTTATCTGCAAAAATACCCTCAACCACAAGTTCTTGAACTTTATATTTTATTTTGCTATACCTTTGGATTGTCAATGATTGGTGTCACAATAAGATCAGATTCAGTGTAAATGAGCTCTTTCAGTTTTGACTCCATATCCTGCTGGCTTGAGCACATGTTTTCAGCCTAGAACAAGAAAAAGCTTTTTTAAAAAACTGTTTTGTACCAAGCAAGAGTTAATTGATGTTTACTCACAAAATATTTCATTTCAACATTATACCAAGCAGTCTGGCCATGGAAACATAGTCTAACTTGCTTTTTATTTATGTAATAGGATCAACTAAAAATTATGGTATGAGAAACCTATCAGAAGAAAAAGCATTAGGTCAAAACATAAATTGAGAAGAAAGAAAACAACTTGTCTTTTATGCACTAGGGCAGAAAAAAGGACATTAGCAATCTTCTTTAACTCCTACATCTGAAGTACTTTTTTCAAACAACTCGCATGCTTAATTATGGAAGGATGCAAAAGAAAGTTAACTTTGCCACAGACTTCAGAGGCTAATATTCTAACTGTAGAGATAGCATCATCCCTCAATTTAAACTTTTTACTCACTTTTTCCAAGCTCAAATCTCCTTGTGAAGAATTTTTGATTGGGACAGTAGTAGCATCACATATTTGTACTGCAGAGTTAATTCTAGGCGTGGGACGAGAACTTGAGCAAAAGAAAGAAATAATTAAAAACCAATAAAGATTACAGATAAAGTTTTATTGCAAACTACTTTTCTGTTGCTCTTTTGAAGCTTTCGTGCCATACAGCAAATTTTCAAAGCTGACAAACATAAATTACACTACATTCTGTCTGAACCATTAACTAAACCAAGTTTCTGTCTTTAAATGCATTCTGACAAGGGTACAACTTCTTTGCCGGTTAGAAAAGGGAAGATGGTATTTTGTTGTAATTATTAAATGAATGTAATTTGATTATTTTCTCAGCCCTAATGACTCTACAAACTGTAGGTTAAACCATTGTTATCTTAATTCTGAATAACAAAAAACATATAAGGCAAATTAACTTGACAAAAAATTACAAATTATTGTATGTTATTCTCTTCTGATTGCCAAGCTTTGGCTAAATAATGGGAATTCAAAACTTCCTGATTTTTGTGTATCATTATGAACTGGGTTTACCTTTTACTTTTTCTTTTTAAAATCCCATCTGTTATTCAGAAAATGAAGAAAGGAGAGACCAGAATACTGCCAAGTTGCAATTGTCAATGCTCCTAGTGAACTTGGGGTTCATAGTATTCAATAATTAAAATCAAAACATCTAGAAACAACTTCAGAGCTATCCTAATTGGCAGGCAGGCAACTAGTTAAATCAACAACTTTGAATGAACACATTTTCTTGATTAGCAGAAAGTAACAGACATATTTATTTGCTAATCAGATTTCTTTATTAGATAATAAAAGAACTAAACTAAAAGTACAAACACCAAACAAAATTAAAGACACTCAGGAAATCAGTGATCAAATGACTAATATAACTGTTCTCATCTTCTATCTATTTTCAACAGAAATTTAAATTTAAAGGGCACAATGAAGGACAAACATTACCTACAAAAAAAATACATGAAATATCCTAATTCTTATGGTACAAAACATGTATCAGGATGTGCTTGGAATTTTAGTTCCTCAACAAAAAATTTTAAAAATCCTATGATTTCTAGGTAGGAGGCTGGACAAATGATTCTAAGTTTACCCATGCTTCAAAACATGTAGATTTTTTCAATTAATTCAACTAATTTGCTTTCATACGTGTTTGAGATACAGATAATAGTATCTATTTGTTACATCTCAGATGGTTTCTCAGTTTAAAACAAGACAAGAGATTGCTGAATTTAACTAGTTAAAATTAATGAGATCTGTTCCACTTGCACAAGTAGAAGCAGCCACTGCTGTTAAAATCTGTTTAACCACTCCAGGAGCTAATTAAATTCTGGTGCCAACTGCCAGGTAAGCAAGTTTCTTTCACTTCAATGTTTTCATACTTTACTAGACATCACATACACTGCATTCAGAAGTTATATCACTGCAGCAAAGAAAATTTCAGAACAGATTGTTTTAAATTGTCTGCATTACCTTTCAAATTCTGTATTTAAATTAATGTACTTATAAATAAATTACATAGCTAAAAAGTATTATTTAGATTCCATGTTATACCATTTTTAATATCATTGTAGCCTTCCTTTTGAGCAGCCAAATCAAATGCTATTTGAATTTATTAATAATATATGTTCAGTTGTGATGATAAAAATTGTAAGTGAGATGACAATTAATACTTCATTAAAACCAACTTAAATAATTTTTGTACACAGTATGATGTACAAAAGCTCTATTTCAGTTTATAAGCAAGAAGCTTAGAGTATTTTCAAACCAGAATATTTCTGCTTGATGTCAAGAAAAGTATTTCACTAGACAACCTTCTTGGCTTGAAAGCTAGTACAAAGTTTCAGAATCAGGCCTCAACTAAAACAAATCACTGTTAAATCAATCACTTTTTTTTACTAAATACCCATATGGCATTTAATAGACTGTTACCTATACCTTGTGATGAAACGCTGCAGGCAGCATTCATTAACCCATCATACACCGAATGTTTATTCTTACGTATTTAAAGCAAACATACACCAAGCCTATTCATATATACATGAAGTAAGAAAAAGATCTAAACAAATTTTAGATCAGAGCTTTTTGTTTCAACAGTTAAGTAATCAAAAGTTTACTTTCCAAAATGAGAGTAGTAAAGTCGTATAAGCTTTACCTACACACACTGCTTTCACAGCTCCTCAAAACTATTTTAATATTTATTAACTGGTAATAGAAAGTTGAAAAGGAGACACAGACACAGTGTTACAGTCACAATAATAAAGTGTTTGAAGGCACAGTGGGGAAAAAACCCAACACCAAACATACAGGATTACAAGGAGATTTTCATACCTGAGAAGAAAGATGGATTCATTTGATTCACCATCAGCTACACTTTTGGGGCGCAATTCCGTCTGAGTTTCTACCAAAAAGAGAACATGAACTTGCATTCAGAGGGTAAAAATCAAATAAAACAAGGAGTAAATAGGTTGGTAGGATTGAGAAAATAACTAAAAAAAAAAACCATAATGAGTGATATTACCCGTTTTGAAAGAACTGCTTGGTGGTTTAAGATCTGCCCTTGAGGAAGACAGGTTATCTAGACTTTTATGAGCACCCACTGACTCTTTGGCACTCCAAGAAACCGATGACTCTGTATCTTCTCTGCTGTTTAATAAATGACATTAATTACAGATTTTTAAAAAAAGAGGGATTATAAAACCAAAAATTTATTATATCCATTATCTGTTGGAATTGTTAGCATAAAGCTTAGCTATCGTTCTCTAGAACAATATACTCTTTCAATATGCATTGCACATACTTTTTATATCGGTAAACATGAAAACAAGTTCACAGCAAATAATTTGGAAAACACTAAAAAGTCTATGATTAGAATTTAAATGAAAGACATTTAAAAAGTTCAATTATTACCCCATAGTACAAGAGATATTAAAGAAATCCTAAAAGCATTACAGACGTTTTAATCTTCACAGGAAAAAGTCACAACAAACCTTTGTTCAATAATGAAGTCTGTAACCTAGATATAAACCACATTTTTGTGTGTGTAATGATTTACATATCACCCTTGAATGCACTTTTATTGATTTTGGTTGTTTGGGCATTTTTTAACATGTTATTATATTATTCACATGAAACTGGGTCATAAAACCTTAATGAAGGCTCTCCAGGATATCAAATATTAATCCAATCCATGCTGTGAATAGATATGTGGGTATCACAGTTGGAAAAGAGAGAGTAATGAACTTCCTTCACATGTCAAGTCCATGTTTTACATTTGTCAGTTAGAGCATACATCAGCAGATATTTCAGAGGCCTTAGAAAAATCTCAAAAGTATGGCCAAATGGCCCAATATTTTGTAGGCGATTAAAGGTTCCTCTGGTTTCTGAAAATTCCCCAAAATTAGCGCTACCAGGATGTTGACATAAATCTTGTTAAAACCTTGAATAAAATCTTAACTCACAGTATAAACTTTAAATATTAATTTTTTATTGCAGGTGAAAGCAATGTAATAAAATTAGAAGACAAAGAGCTGTATCTCAAACTATAAGAAACATTAATAAAAAAAGTACTGCAGCACTGGTATCAGCAATAGGTATTTAACAACATGAGAAAAAAATTTAAAGTAGATATAACAAAAAACACTCACCATTCTAAAACTATTTTCACATTAGTTCCCCAGATTGGAACCTGAAGTATCTTTCAAATATTTAGAACAAAGTAACATAAAAAAACAATGCTAAATGTCCTAATGCAAAATTAGAAACACAAAAAACCAGCAAGGTAACAGGAGTTTAGAAGAAAAATAGCTTTTTAATACATAACCGCTTTCACAAAAGGTTTGGGCGTTTCTGCATATGTAGCAGTGTAGAGTATTAAAAATCTAGAAAAAAACCCTACTATTAGATTAATGCATCATGTCATAAGCAAAGAATATGGGTCAGCTGCATTTGCAAGATTATAAGGCTGAACCACAGCTAAGATGCTGCACTGATAGGCTTTGTGAGGCACTAAGCCTAATGCATAAAAACAAAAAAAAAATCACTAAAGATAAAACTGACCTATATTTATAAGATTCTACAAAAGCTTTTAAAAAATTTAAGTCAGATTCATACAACAATATTACATAACATATAAACAAATAAATAAAAATGAGAGCATTTAGCTCAGAAGTGAATTTTAACAGATTCTATAGCCAAGAGGAAGGAGTCTGTTGAAAGTGAACGGACAGTGCAATACACTTATAGGATAATGCAATTCCAAAACCGCCCACTGAATGGTGTAAAACTCCATTCATTAATTCACAAAAATTAAAAAAAAAATAAATCAGAAGTTATAGAACTTACAGACAATAAAATACTTTTTATCTTTGCTTATATTTACTAAAAAGAATCTTCCTTGAACATTCAGTACCTCAAGCTTGTGCTCTCTCTGTCTGCAGATTCACCACAATGACTAAGGGATCCTTTCCAGAATGGATGCTGCAATAGGTCTGTCCAATTCAGCCTTTGGAAAAGCAACAAACAACCTGTAAAGGCAGTGGCTAAGTACATAGAGACATTACAGATTGGATTTTGAACCCAGTGACACTACAGAGCAGTTAATCCTGTTGTTTGGACAACAAATAAGTTTTTTTCCAGGACAAACTTTTTGCCTTAAATCAGAATGGAAAATTCACAGAACGAAGGTATGAGAATAAAAATGAAGGAAACTGCAGAGCCAATCCCACAGTTAAATTGTCTGACACACCCTATAACTTATAGCCCTAAATTATTTAAGTATGGAACTCTATCAGGTATAAGTTAAAGCCTAATCAAACACATGTGCGCATTGCTCTGGAAAAGCAAAACCATCCAAATCTAAGCTGTCTATCATTCTGTTAAAGTTATCTATTTAGCACCAGGTACAAATTTTTTTTTTTAAATGCACTAAATGAAAACACTAGTTCTATATATTGTCACCTAAGAAAAAAAAAATAGTTTGCTCTTTCATATGAGGGATGAAATTTTTTTGCATACTTTGTCATCTACAAAATACTATACATACTGTATTATAATAATTATTTTCTCCAGAAGTGACAACATAAACAGCTGTCACGGATTAGGCAGCTTACCTTTTCTGAGGATCCTTTTGAAGTAACCCATCAAGCAAACTGATGAACTCAGCTGAAGGTTTGTGAAAAGCAGAACCTACAAAAGCAAACACGTGAGATCAGTATTGGACAGCAAAAACAACCACCACCCAATGTAAACCACACTATTATCTACAGATCATGCTGAAAAACTTTCTTGGTAGTAACTTCATCTGAAAACTAATTTCAGTGTATAAAGAATCTTAAATATACGCTCTTTACATTTCAAAGAATCCTTAAAAAAAAAACCCAAACCAAACAAACTACTAATGCTCAGTCATCAAACTAGTAATTTTTTTAAAAAAACTGTAACTATAAGAAAGTGTCACTCTGTTCTTCTAAAGTTCTTCTGTTTACATTTTTGTAATGGAGTTTCTTGCACACTTTTCATGTAAATAATGATTGTTTTACATTCCTTTCTGGAGGAGGAGAGAATTGATGGACTGTTGGTTTGACCAGTGTGGTTGGAGAGGACAGTTTCATCCTCCAATCCATGGTCACTGTTGGAATTCTATAAATGTCGAGGTCTGTAAATAAACTTGCTCTTTTTTTGCCTTGGACATCTCAGTGTGTGAGTGTCATTCATTTGTGTCACACTGCAACAAAAAGTACCCTCCAATGATCAGATAGCCACCAGGAAAAAACTGAGTTAAAATTTGCTTAAATTGAAAAATCAGCACTAATGTATAAGGATCTCTGTGAATAACACTGATGCCCAAAATGACCAAGATCAAAAATTCCACCCCAGTAGGCAGACTTGGTGTTAACAATTAAAAGTAAATTATATAGGTCTCTGCCAAAAGGGAAATAAGCATCCATCACTAACAGGGAATTATCACTTAGTGATAACAGCATTGCAAACATTCATGTTGGACAACTAACTGATTCCTGCAACTAGCCTCAGGAGAAAAAGGGCAAACCAAAGTTTTAACTCTGTAAGTATTACTGTGATCTGATTCATTAAAGAATAACAGAATCCTACCCTCTGGTCCTGGTTGCAATGGATCTTCAGACAAAATCTTTTCAATTAATTCAGAACAGCTTTCTGACAAGAATGGTGGTTTTCCTACAAATAAGAAGTGTATTTCACAGATTAGGCAAACTTCAAAGTGGTTGTAAGGTGCAACGGTTTATCATGAGCTCATTTTCCTGAGAAAGCATCCAATGAAATAAACAACCTCAGTCTGAGTACTATTTATCAAGCTTTTTTTCTCAATTTAAATTCCAAACCTTGGACTAAATTCTTTCATTATGAACAGCAAAAGAAAAAAAAAAAAAACAAAACATGGACAGAAGAGGCACCAAAGATGCCTTGAGGGAAGCGACCATGATAGCCATATATGCATCAGAAATGAGACAACATGAAAAGGCAGAAATCTCTGTATCTGTGTTACTGTTGATCCAACAGATCAGTATTTTGCTTAAAGTTTAAGAAGGCTGCAGTGTAATTCTTTTCTGCAATGAAGCTTCCTTCTAGCTGAAGCTAATGGGTACTTTATGTGCAGGGATCCAAATTGCTCTACTTTTACAACATTGAGGCAGTTTTCTCTTCCAAAGGTTAAAATACTGCACACAGAATTTAATATCAAGGAGATTAAAAACACTATACTGTCAGAATTTGAGGGCTTCCATAATTTTAAGTAATAGCATTTAAACCCTACATGTTGGTTAGTATTGTCAATAGGATCACCTAACAGAATTGTTTTACCTGATGATTGGATAAAGACACTTTGTTTTTTAAGCACAGTTAGTATGTCCTTCAAGAAATCCTCAAAACCTGTCTCAAATTTTTCTAGGTCCTAACTTCCCGAGAAAGCTCATAAGAATTTACTCTGGGACCATGACCTATCTTTCCATTATCACAGATATTAAAGAGATACACAAACTTCCAACCTGAGAACATTTCATAGAGCAAACATCCCAGAGACCACAGATCACTGGCTTTGCAGAAGTTGTCTCCCTTTATTACTTCAGGAGCTGTGTATAACGGAAATCCTACAAAATGCAGAATATATAATTAATGCACTTTGATTATTCATTCAGCATTCATCCTTTTCAACACTTCAAACTTTGTCTCCAAACTTCACCAAGTTATAGATTATCTTCACGCGATGTACAAGAAAACTGAAACAGCACATGTAAGTAAGTTTCAAAGGAACACCTCTCCTTTACTTTAACTGGATTATGCTACTTTGTTGCATACATCTACAAGGTAGACATGCTGCTCTGTTATTTATTTCACTTCTATTACCAAACTGACTTGGTACAGCACTTTTCAAACACACTAATTAATGCAAAGCGTGTTTTGATTTGCTTTAACAGCTCTCAGAGACAGGCAATTTGAGCAGAATGGTAAGCCATTCCCATGTGAGTAACGGCAATAATTATGTTACATTAGATTTAGGATTTCTTTTTTTAAAGCTATCCTAAGAAATAAATCTTCACGAACTTAGAAAGCTCTGTTACAAAAACCAAGGCAGCTAGCCAATGAAATCATTGCTCTAAACAGTTATGGCTCTTTTCCCACTAAAACATTATGAAAACATGACATATCAAATTATAGCAGCTTCTTCACAAATATCTTTTGTTTGACACAGGAATACAATACACAGTTCCTATTTCTACAGTAGTTCCCATCAGTTCTCAAAAATCTCAAAGCAAAATTACACCAACTCAGTGAAAGTGCCAACTCCATAGTCCCTTAAAAAGTTTATTTTGGGTTCCTTTCATGTTGGGTTTTATTTTTTTAAGTGAGAAAAGGACATTACCATACATAGCAAAGCAGTTCTGAAGAGAAACAGGAAAGAGATTAGATTTGTATTTCTTCCTGAATGAAGATCTTGGTCCTAATATTTCCAGTGTGGACTTTCAGGAGGAGACAGCAAGGAGAGCTCTCTTTGTTCTCATAAAATATTACCAAGAATTCCGTTGTTTCCAATAAAAGTAACTGATATATGAGACATCATTATCTTGGAAATAGAGGTCTGTGAGATGTTCCAAGATAATGACTAATAAAAGATTCAGAAGATTAAAAACAAGTTTCTGATTTTTTCCTATTCAATGAAGAAAAAACCATAGTATTTGCAGTCTACTGTATTTGTATGGATCTACCTGTTGAAACTGAAGCACAGTAACTTTCTCAAACTTTAAAATTAAGTTATCATTCTTCAAGATAGTGAGTTAACCTCGAACTAGAAGTAACCCAATCACATGCATCAAAAAGGAAAATGAAAGTACAGCAGTGCAGTGCCCAAGGAAAGAAGCAGCAGTTCTATGTAGTACTTCCCATATTTTCTAGGTACTTTTAACATCAACTTAATGGAACTTCGTTCCAGACCTTACAGAGAGCACCTGCAGTACAAACTCTTTAAAAGTCCATAAATAACTCCATAGCTCAATTTTTCTCTGAGACAAAACAGGATTTATTCTAAATCGTTTTTAGAATATTCCAGTTGGAAAGTTGGAATATTCTAAATCGTTTTAGAATATTCCAACTTTCATTCTGTCTCTTTGGTGTAAGTTGATTCTAGCTAGTAAAAATCTCATACCTTGAACTGTATTTTTAGAGTATCTTTGCAGAGTGCTTTCATTAGTGTCTTCACCTTCTTCAGCTCCAGCTAAAGCAAAAACTTTTTCTAAGTCTTCACCATCTGCTCTAGCCTGGCAAAAACTACTGAATTTCAAAGTGCCAGACCCTTCCAGTAGAATCTATGAAAAAACAGAATTCAATATGCTAGTATCATATACTAAAATTAAAATTTCCAATATGAAATATGAATTTATTACAAAAATCATCACAATCTCAAACCATGTAAGTACATTGATAAGACCACTAAAACCAAAAACACTGCAGTTTTTCTTATAAGTCAATGCCAATACTTGTTGCAGCAGCCCTCTTACTAGAGAGTAAAAATGAGCCAGGGCACAGACTTCTTGTTAAACACAGCACAAAAAGGGTCCTGGTTTACTCCTCTTCACAGCTTAGTCATCTTAACTCCAACTATTCCCTGACTCTGGCTGCAGCAAGCTCCTACTGCAAGGTTTCCCTTGCAGCTTCTGACTGCTGGTTATTTCCTTCTAAACTATGACTGCATGTATTAGTTTGCACATTCTAAATGCAGGCTTTTACCTAGCCAGACTATGGCTGCAGGTTCCAACAGCAGGCTCTAACTGCAGATGCAGACTGACCTTGCAGCACTCATTCTCTCTCCCCAGAACCCTGCTTCATGAGTCTCTGCTACATACTCCTCAATAATCCTCCCCTTACTATCTCTCCCCGCCTTTTATCTCACTCATCCATATTGGCTATAGCTGTTACTCATCAGGGGAGAGGCTGTATTGGTTAATTAACACAGTTGTTACTTATTGGGGGTGAGGTCACCTGTATTCTCCTACAAATACTGTCTTTTTTCTTATAACCAAAAGAACCCCAACTGAACTTTTAAGAGGTTCAATGTGCACTTTTGTTTACTCCTTAAATCTAAATAAACAATGACGTTAGTAGAGAAAAGAAAGTTAAAGTAAAGTAAAACTGCATAGGAAAATAAGAGTCTAGTAAAACAGGGCTTCATTTGAGAAAAAAAAGGAATTTTTCTCACTTAATGTAGCAGAAACTTCCATAGATTTTGTCCGATGATGGTGAGTTTTCTTTGGCCAGTCACTTAGTTGCTTATTCTTGCAACTAAAAATTTCACAATCCCAAAAACCTTGTTTGGAGAGATAGCCCATTCAGCCAGAAGCAGAGGGTGGGGCACAGAGGAAGCCTCAACTTTAACATTTTACTTTCTGTTGAAATGAGCACTTTACAGCAACACTATTCTTCGGAAGACTACGACTACTAGTCATCTACACTATGCTTTACTCATGTATTTTTAGTGCTTTTGGGTCCACAAATGACAGGAACTGAGTAGAATTGTAGATAGTAGAAATTCAGAGAATGGCAACTTGATCACTTACAGATCATGGTGAAAACTAATTACTGTTAAGCAAAAATGTTTTATTATAGTCATATTCTGGTAACTACATGAATTAAAAACAAACACAGACTTTGGCAAATGTCTACATAAATTAAACACACATATAAAAAATGAGAAACTACATAAAGACTTGCATTTTTATACAGGAATAAGATGATAATTTCCATGGTATGTGCAAACAATAAAGAACAAAGAAACTTTAGTTAACTTTACTCCCTCATTAGCGTTTTCTATAACTGCAAAATATTCTGCAGCATTATAGAATAATAACAAATGTATGTGTCCAAGGACAGAGAAGTAAAATTTTTCATTAAATTAAACCAGTATACCAAATCAAAAAAAATATATCACATTACATCAGATATACACCAAGGAAAGAAATCAATTATATCATAAAATATTCAAGCTACAGACTTGTATCTGTTTGTCTTCATACATATTATAAAACTCAACTAACCTCACAACTGAGGTAAGCTTCTTCCAAATGGTAAAATACAAGTAATAAAATAAATGCTGACAGCATGAAAAGTAACATCCAGTGCCCCTATAGATAATACCCCTCCTCACCTTTCCAGGCTTCAAATCACAATAGATAATCCCATGCTTATGAATATGGTATAAACCAGTAACCACCTCAACACCAAATTCTCTCACCACATCTTCTGGCAGACATTCATCCTGAGCAATGACAGATTCTAGAGAACCACCTGGAATACACATAGTCAGGAAGTAACTATAAAGAAAAGGTCACACAAGTAATGCCCAATTGCATAAAATATGTCAATCAAAAACTAGTATCAGTGGATATTAAAAATATTTTGTGATATCTAATAGTTACAAAATCTAAGATGTAAAAAAAATTTATTTTCAATACTGTGACAAAATCTTAATTTTATCTGGAATAAAACTGACTTCATGACTTCAAAATTACTTCAATATTATTTTACAAAGGAAACAGAAGGGAAAAAAGAAATCCAGAAACTGTGTCACTACACAGTGTAATAGTACCCCATACTTTTATTAAAATTCCTTAACCAGATTCCTGCTGCACAAGTTAAAAGAATAAATAATACTAACAGCAGGCTATCAACTTCTGTGAACAATTGCTAAAACTAATGGCAGGCCATTTTCCATTGAATTCAGAGACAACAGAAATAGTAAAACTGTGTTACAGTCTGAGGTCAACTATGTCCAAAAGAGAAATTATTTTGTTGTATTTCACTTTCTAGGTTTCTCACACAAATCCCAGCTTCTTGTACCAATAAGTTCTAATCACAGCTCTCTGGACTTCTTATCCTAACAGGAGACCCTTCTCTGTCCTTCCAAAATCACCACTCTCCTTCTCCATTAAGTTCCAGCCAAGTCTTCCTTTGTTTCTGATCAGATTACACTTACAAAGCCTTCCAAATCACCCTCACATATATCCTCTATCACCTGTATTCTTCACTGGGCTTCACTCTCACCCACTACACTTCTCTCCACTATCTGTTACTGTTTCTGTATCCTTAAAAACACTTCCTCCCCCATCACCTACTTCCTCATTTTCCAGTGATTCTCAGGTATGTCATCAGACTCATCCCATTTGAGTAATTCCCGTACTAAATATTAATGGGACTTGGATTTCTTCTAATCTCACTTCCCAAAAGTTCATTGCTCATTCTTTCTCTTTCTTCCTGTCCCAGTCCCCTATTCTGAGCTCCACATTCCCATCTTGCTCAAAACCCCTTTTCTCAGTCCCATTTGGTCCTTTACTAATCCTGCACCAAATCTGTTTGCCCGAGACCACAGTCTGCATGCATTACCTATATATCTGTTATTTATATCCTAGCCAAATCATGCTGATAAAAACAAACAAACAAACAAACAAACAACCCCCCCAGAAATTTAAGACCTTGAATGAAAGAGGGATTAGGAAACCTTTTCATAGAAAAACAGATACTAGACCTTCTATTCCAAATCACACAGTAGATTTTTCTGAACTTTTTTCCCTTTGATCAGTCATTTCTTTCAGAGGCTCTGTCATTATAGTACTCTTCCAATTATTCAGCACTCCTGAATCTTAAAATTATTTTATTTCTAAGCTTTTTTATGCTGGTTAGTGAATCAGTCATTCCTTTAAAACCAAGCCCATACTACAGAGCTATAGTAAAGAATTTTCCATCACATTTAATTACTGTTCCTTACAATGTAATTTAGAGGACTACATACAGAATAATTTCATAATATGGCCAAATACACAAAGAAAAAAAAGTAGTGAAACCAGCAACACAGAAATATTTTGCATCTGATAACAGAAACTATCTTCGAGACAAGTGAAAGAAATCTTCCATATTTCAAAAGGATTTTCCAAGTCTCAATGAAACTAAGAAGAAATCCACATTTTATTCTATGTACAAGTTAGCTCCAAAACACCTTGCAGCAAACTATAAAACTGCAAGGTCAAACACCTGATAACTGTTCAATAATAAAAGGCTGCCTGTCTAATAACTTAACTATGTACCCCAAAGTTAGACTAAGCAAGTAGACCAAAGCCCCCCTATGAACCATTAAGAATCACTTTTAATCACTGAAAGAATGACCTAACTTTTTTTTCTCAGAACTTGAAAGTTCTCTTTTTCAGTAATTTTTCAAACAGAATTCTGGATAAATAAAAAGGCTGGGCGCAACATGGACTTTTACTATTAAACAAACTCCAGATACCAAAATCTTAACATGCATCATGTGCATATTGGCTTTTTTTTCTTTCCTTTCCATATTGAGGAAAGCAAGCTGTCAGAAGTTTAAAACATGTAATCATCACAATTAAAGAAAGCTTTACAAGATTCCTTTAATAGATTGATCAGAAGTTATCAAAACTAAGTGAATCACTTAATGCAGTTCTCAGAGTTCCCAAATTATGAAACACAGAAGTCAAAATACTTACACTGAATAGGAAAAAAATTTAAATCATTCACTTTAGCTATTGAATTGCCCTTTGATTAAAAATTAATTTGAACAGTATTAAGTCATTAGTACATTATAACTTGATTTGCTCCTTGATGTCTCTTAAAAAAAGAGAATGCTGAAACTGTCAGGCCTTAGAAAACTTCTCAAGTAATATTTACTGAGCTACCTTCTGACTATTCACCATTTGCTGTTATGTTCCCTGACTGGCCTTCTCTCTTCAGCTCTTAAAAACCAACATTATGTAGTTCAACTAACTTTTCAAAGATGCATACAGTGAAGCAGCCAAGCAAGATTTCAACTGATTTCTAAAAACGTTTCCAAGAGCAAAACCACTTTTATATATAAATTGGATTCTCAAGTTAGTAATCAGATAATTAATGCTTTTTTTCAATGATCTAAAAGCATTTGTTGTAAAGAAGCTGTAAGAAATCTCTTATAAATACTTATTCTATGTTTACCTTTTTAGCTTATCTTACCTGTGCATAATTCCACTACAAGCCAGAGATTGTTGCTTGTTTCATACCATTCATAAAATGTCATTATATTCTTATGTGCGAGTCCCTGAGTCAGATGAACCTAGAGTGAAGTTTTTAACATACTTAAGTGGGGGAAAGACACAAATATATATATATGGACTTGAGGCATGGGAATAAGAAGTAATACAATCTACTCTTGATTAGCTACTTGTTCTCTTGGCTTTTCTAGTGTTTATTACTAACATCATTCTTCAAATATTTTAGTGTTACATGTATGTTGAGAAAGTAACTTTCCTCACAGACCCTGCCCAACTCACCTGTTTTTAAAATACAGAAAAAAAATAATTAGTAAGTTCCCAACTCAAAATTATAAATATCATTTAACCTTCCTGCACCAATAACAATAACAAACTGGAAATCAGAATTAGGAGTCAAACTTGCACTCCCACTTTTTTTCAATGAGAGTACAAATGAGAGATAATACATCAAGAGGAAGTGAAAATACGCTTTTCCATCATTCTTAATCTTATCAGACAACAAGAACCATTCAAGAGACCCTAAAAATAAGTATTTGTACAACACCTACATGACCTAATCTAGACAGAAGCCTCTGTTTCTTGCTAGAGTGGCATGTAAGGTATCCCCAAGAGATTTGTAAGGCTAATACAATTCTAAGAATAAAAAAGTCCCCAAGAACTTTTCATTTCCCAAGAAAAGAAATTCAATTTCCCAAGAAATGATAATTGAAACAATGAGAGGGAATATGAAACTATCAGTTTTGCATGGCAAGGTTTCAGTACCCAGGTGAGGAGGTCTACAGAACAGGCTCCTGTGAGAAGCTGCTGGAAGCTTCCTGTGTCTGACAGAGCCAATGCCAGCTCCAGGAGAGACCCACTGCTGGCCAAGGCCCAAGCCATCAGTGATGGTGGCAGCACCTTAGGATAACATTTAAAAAAGGGGGAAAACACTGCTGTGCAACAGTAGCAGGGGAGAGGAGTGAGAACATGTGACAGAAACAACCCTGCAGACACCAAGGTCAGTGCAGAACAAGGGGCTGCAGGTGCTCCAGGAGCTGGAGCAGAGATTCCCCTGCAGCCCCTGATAAAGGCCAGGGAGGCAAAGCTGTCCCTCAGCAGCCCAGAGAGGTCCACAGCAGAGCAGAGATCCACCTGCAGGCTGCAGCGGACCCCACTCTACAGCAGGTGGAAGGAAGCCCAAGGGAGGCTGTGACTCTGGAGGAAGTCTGTGCTGAAGCAGGCTCCTGGTAGGACTGGCAGATCCATGGAGAGAGAAGCCCATGCTGGTTACTGGCAGGATGTGTAACCCTGTGGGAACTCACACTGGAACAACTTGTTCCTGAGGGACTGCACCCCATAGAAAGGACCTACATTGGAGCAGTTCATGAAGAACTGTAGCCTGTGGAAAGGACCAACACTGAAGAAGGTTGTGAGGACAGTCTCCCATAGGAGGGACCCCCCGCTGGAGCAGGGGAAGAACATGAGGGGGAAGGAGCAACAGAGACAGCACCTGATGAACTGACCCCAGTATCCATCTCCCTGCATCTCTGGCAAGGGAGGATGGAGAGAAAACTGGGAGTAAAGCTGAGCCCAGAAGAAGGTGGGGTGGGAGAAAGGTGTTTAAAGGTTTGGTTTTATTTCCCATTATCCTACTCTGGCAATAAATTCAATTACTTGCCCTAAATCAGTCCGTTTTGCCTGTGAAGGTGATCAGTGAGTGATTTCTCCCTGCTCTTATCTTGATCCATTCATCGAATTTTCTGACTCCTGTCCAGTTGAAGAAGGGAGTAATAGAGGTGGCTTTGGTGGGACCTAGCATCCAGGCAAGGTTAACCCACTACAGAAACAAAATGTACTTACTGGAAAAATAAAATATTTGAACTGTGAAACTTTATCAGTTTTCTTTCCAGAAAGTATCATATTTAAAGCTTTGCCAAGGTTTTACAAACCAGAATTGATTTAGCTTAAATACTATTCTTTTATTAAAAATATTTTCTTCTTGCTAAGAAATTGATTGTTTACTAGAAGTTACTGCTACCACTGGATTTACACAACTAATAACAAAATAAAGCAAACCACCACACATAACTATTTTTACAAGTTCACTGACACATCACAGAAACAGTAAGACTGTAAACATGGGTTTATGCATGTGATCTAAAAACCTATAAAATCACATAAATAAATACATTAAAAGAAGACTGTATTTAAAGAATGAGAACTTAAAATCTTGAGAAGCTGATCTAAATGTGACAAACTCCATCTAAAGAAGCACACGGCACTTTTCTGTAACTTATGCTAACAGAATTTTGTAGGCTGTATTTTTCCAGATTTAGCAGAAAAAGAAACCCCATCACTTACCCAGTTTTCTACTCCAGCTCTCTTGCATTTATCACAGCAAACAATGGCAACAAAATTAATTGTTCCCTTTTTTCTTCCTTTATAAACAACAGTTTTATTTCCTCTTCCAATCTTCTCATACAAAACGAAGTTCTCCATGATTTAGGATGCTTCACAGGCAACAGACTGGAAACATGGCATTATCATAAACAAACCTAAAGAAAGGAGAAGAAAGGGGAAGCCTTCAAATGTAATGGTCATTAATGGATAGTACTCACCCTCTCAATTGTCATGAACAGGAATTCCAGAAAGATTGGAATATAATTCCAATTATATTGGAAGAAGACCTCCTCTCAGGAAATGTGATCAAAATTTTGAACAGGTGAATTTTACACTTACAAAGATCTTATTCAAAAAGTAATAGATAGGCTAGTAGATACAAATTCTAAATAGTATATCTGTAAAAATGCAAGAGGCTACAGGGAAAAGAGAATAGTCACTGATTCTCAAGAGTAATGGCTATGCCTTTATTTCAGTACACAAATCAACAGAGCATAGGATCATAAAACCATAGAATGGCTTGGGTTGGAATGGACCTTAAAGATCATCTTGTTCCGATGCCCCTGCTGTGGGCAGGAACACATCCCACTAGAGCACTGTACTCAATGTCCCATTCAACCCAGCCTTGAACACTGCCAGGGATGGGACACCCACAGCTTCTCTGACACAGAGAACAGACTTTCAACAGATGGATCTTGTCATAAAGTAAAAAGAGATCAAATGAGCTGATATAAAAAATGAAAAGATAAGGAAAGAAGGCCGTCATGGAAGCCTCCCAAGCTGCCACCTGTAACGAAGCAGGTGTGAAATTCCACAGAAGCACTCGAAGTGGCAGCCTCCAGGCGCCGAGGGAACTGATTAGCTCTGGGCTGGATACAGGACCAGCACACCTTTCTTTACGGGCCAAACCCCCTCCGAACCGAGCAGCCCGTGCACGACCCGCCATCTCCTCCGCCTCCCAGCTCTGTCGGGGGCGGTCAGGCCTGAGGCGCTGCACGGCAGCCCCGGAGACACAGCCGCCTCCCGACCGACTTCCAGCACTGCGGAGGGAGGGGGCCGTGGGGTCTCAATAGCGCTCCAGCGGGAGGTTCCAGCCCCGCCCCGGGTCCGCTCCCGCACTCGGACCGAGGGCGGTGAGGGATGGGGGGAGCGGTGAGGGATGGGGGTGGGCGGTGAGGGATAGGGGGGGCGGTGAGGGATGGGGGGGGCGGTGAAGGATGGGGGGGGGGGCGGGGTGAGGGATGAGGGGGGGCGGGGTGGCGCCGCTGGGCGCGCGCGCTCCGCCCGGTAACGGCCGCGAAGGTGCGCGGAAAGGGGGAAAGGTACGAGAGCCACACCTGTGTGCGGGGATGGACCCGGCGGGAAAGCAGGAGAGGAATGACAACCGTCCCTGTGTGCGGGGGATAGAGCCGGCGGGAAAGGATGGGAACGACAGCCGTCGTGCGGCGTGGGATGGACCACCGCCACGCCGCCACCATCAACCGAATCAACGGAGCCCCGCCCCCGGGACGGAGTGTCCCATGCCCCGGTGGCTGTGTCCGGACGGGACACTGGTCCCTGCACACCACTAAATACAGGCAAGCGGGAAAGGTACCGGCTCAGTAGGCAGGGTATTTCCGGGACCTGGAGAGTTTTGCTGTCTTTTATCCCAGCTGAAACGCACCGCCAGGTCCCACCAGGCTGCGTCCCCGCACCCCCGCATGCTACTCGGATGGTCGCCCCCCCCCACGCCCGTTTCCAGGAGACGGCGCCGGACGCCGGAAGTAGAGTGGAGCCCCATTGGGCTAAGGGGCGCCTACGTCAGGGCGGGACCATAGGGGGCGAGGGGGGGGGGGGAGTTCCCGGATGTGGGTGTGGGGAGCGCCAGGGGCTGGGAAAGGTCGGGCTGCTGCCGGCAGCCTGCGTTGGTGGGGCTGCTCTGTGCAAGGTTCGCAGTCATAAAGGGCAGGTAGCGTCCTCAGCCCTGCTATGGCCTTCTGCAAGCGCCTCATTGAGGGACACTTTTCTTGTGACAAAATTTAGCCCTTGAAACAAGCGTTTTCTATGTTTAACAATAACGTGGATTTTTCGTCGTTGTGTGGTGGGTTTTTTTGGGTTTGATTTTTTTTTTTTTCATCCTATGGGGATCTGATTTTCTTTTTTTTTTTTTTTTTCTTTTTTTCTTGTCTAGTTTTGATTTTGTAAGGCTCTTGAAAAATCCCTTTTCTTTTGGGCAGCATCAGGAACTGTAGTGACAGGACAAGGGCTTTCAAACTGAAAGAAAGCAGATTTGGATATTAGGGGGGAAAAAAATCTTTGCTGTGAGGGTGGTGAGGCACTGTCACAGGTTGCCCAAAGAAGCTGTGCATGTCCTATCCCTGGAATTGTTCGAGGCTAGGTCGGATGGAGCTTTGAGCAACCTAGTGTAGTGAAAGGTTGGGCATAGCAGGGGTTTGGAACTAGATGGTCTTTGAGGTCCCTTCCAACTCAAGCCATTCTGTGATTCTAACAAAACATTTTAAAACATTTGCTCTAGAGCAAGCTGTAAAGAATTCTGTTTTTTCTCATTGTCTCACCTTAATTTTGACCTCCTAACAGGTTTGCACCCATTGATCCATTTCAACCAATATTGATAAAAGAAGTAGTACGCTTAGAGGAAGGGATGCAAGGTTTCTTCTAGGCAGCATGATAACAGAGGGTCAGGTTTTTTACTCCCACTCTCAAGATGACTTCAGTATGGTTTTAAACCCCTGTAATATTGAAAGGAAAAAAAAAAACACCCCACAAAAATAAAAAACCAACCAACCAACCAAACAAAAAACCCACATCACACAAACCTCACCTTTTTACTGTTGACAAAAAAACTCAACATGAGCCGTGGGTGTGGGCTGGCAGCCCAGAAAGCCAGAAGTATCCTGGACTGGATCAAAAGGAGCATGGCCAGGAGGGCAAGGAAGGTAATTCTGTCCTTGTACTCTCTGTTCTTGTGAGACCCTACCTGGAGTGCTGCATCTAACTTTGATGCCTCCAAAGTAAGAAGGACATGGAAGTGTTGGAGCAAGTCCAGGAGAGGCCAGGAAGTTATAAGGGGACTGGAACACCTCCCCTATGAAGACAGGCTGAGAAAATTGGTGCTCTGCCTCATTTTACAGTGTAAGTTTTCAGTAATTGCAGAGGTGACTTGTAATTATCAGTGAAGCTGCAGCTTTGAAGCTGCACAAATAAGATAATTTTTCCATTCTTTTTTAAATGTAAATGAGTAGTTGACTAGATATAAATAAACCAAATGCGTAAGTAGACATCACTTTGTATTAATAAGCACTAGAAAAGTATGCTTTGAAGAGGGATTTATTTAGATTTCAGAAAAACGTGTATTTTATCTGTGGTTGTGGTAAGAATAACTGATACAAAAAAGAAGGAAAAGAGTATTAGCTCAGTTGCACACAAGTCCTGGCAGCAGTTCAATGCCAAATCTTAGAATAAGTCAATTTCATTGAGCCTGTCCAAGAAGATAAAATTAAGCCACAGTAACTATCAAGTTACTGTCTTTTCTTCCAGATTTCTCATGTTTCGTCCTATGTACACTTTCTGTTTAATTAGTCCAGGTTAGGGGTTGTTTTTATGCAAAGGGGGTAAACACCCCATTTTGGAGGACTATTGAACTCCAAAGATTGTATGAACTTTAGCATTAAAGAAGTTTGTTGAAATCTTCATATAATCGTGGTAATAGCACTACAAAATAGAGCAAGAGAAATACACAGAAAAAAAAATGTTTAGTAACAACTGAACCGAGATTTATAGCTTTTGAAATTAAATGTCTCCATGATAAAAAATCTTCAGTATATTTAAAGGCAGACATAGGGAGACATGTTTACTTATACCACCTTTTTTTCCAACCCCTCCTTGTTAGGAACTATGGGCACTTTTTTATTGTTGATACACATTTCATTACACGTCTGTATGTTTCTTACAGTCTGGGTGCACAGTTTCAATATACTCCAGATGGGGAAATTTCCTTTTGATTTGGTGTAAAAATGTAAGATTCTGTCTTCAAACATGTTGCTTCATGTATGAGAGTTATCAGACATAAAGTATTACAAATACAGGTCAGGGTTGTAAGTGTAAGACTCTTATCTTTGGCCTTTTACTTACTGTTTCAGTCTGTTACTCCTTTATCCTGTTACCGAACATGACTTCAAGCATTGTACTCAACTGTAGTGAACTTTTCTGTGGGAATATTTTCAACGTTCAAGAACGGAATGCAAAATATTCTCTGTCCTGTTTGCACCATTTCAATACTCCTAGCAATCTGTGCAGCAAACACAGCCTTGCTATTTGCTCGTCCGTTAGACGGGACATTCAGATGTAATCAAATTCTTGTTCTCAAGTAAATATATAGTCTAATTTAAGGCAAACTGAGAGCTCGTGATTGCAAGCACATAGTTCAGGCATGCTTAAACACTTCACTGCTCTACCCTCAATGGGTACTGTGTAAGCCTCTGACATTTTGCCTGGTTCTCAAAAGTCTGACCAGTAGCCTATCATTTTAAAATGTGTTTCCACGTTTTGTAAGATGTGTTCTTCAGTGCGCACTCTAATGCTTGTTGAAAATGCTATACAGTTCTGGTTTATTTTGCCATATGTACTAGCTTTTCTTTTTTTTGTTGGTTTTCTTTTTTTTTTTTTTTTTTCAGATATCATGATTACTCATGTTCTATCCTATCTTGTTAGTACACGGTGTTTATTTCTATTCCAGACTGACCCCATTCTCAAGAGAATTTCTATTCTTGGCATCTAGGGTATGATGATTCAGTTGCTCAAATAAAATACTCTTATGTTCCATTTGCCTTGACAGTACTGTCATTCCTTGCATAGAGCCACTTTTCTGGTGTTTGACCTTTTTGGCAGAATGGTGGACATGGGCACATCTTTATCTTGTGCTTTTTATTTTCAGGTTATTTCCCAACATCCTTTTGAAACTGGCAGATATTTTCATCACTTGAGTGAAACTGTTCTTCTTTATTTTTGTATTTCTATGGTAACATTAATGTAGGATTATGATATTATCATTTCGATATGATATTATGATATTATGATTTTGTCACCTTGGTTTTGTGGTACTACTCTTGTGCTTACTGGTCCATCTCTAATTAATTAAATAAATTCAAATACCACTGTTTTAGTATCATATATTTCTGATATTTGGAAATAGCAGTGACTTTTCAAATTCTTATTTGTGCTTTCTGGGATTCTGACTTGAAAATTTATTTTCTCAATCAAAGAGTTGTCCTCTACACTTTTGAAACATTATTGCAAAACAGTTTGTGTTTTGTTTCACTGGTGAGGCAAAAAAACTACTAGTGGTTTCTTGTATGATAACAAGGCTCCAAATCTCACCTCACTGGATCAATTTGCAAGGTCACCAATACTACATGTATGCCATGCTTGTGTTTCCCCTTCCTCTATTATGGTCTTAGTGCTTTGCATATGTCTAAGGTTGAAAAGAGATGTGGTGGGATATGCTGAAAATTTTAATACTCCCTAAGTAAATACCTTTAAATGTTGGCATATTACAAGGTATTTTTGCCTTCCCCAAATAATTCAATTTCCCTGGGAAATCAGCAACTATGATACTGCAGACAGGACCAGCTTCTTTCTTTCTTGTTTGTTTGTTTGTTTGTATTAACTGCTAAGGAGATGGGGTTAATTGTAATGGGATTACCACAGTTTCTGCCAGGCATTTCCCACATCACATTCCTGAATATAATCAGCTCGGATACTGGCTTTGTGAGCTTGGCTGGCAGAGTCGATATTCTTCTGCTGTAAGGCTCACTACTAACAGCATTCTCAACACAGCCTACTTGCTGGCTTCCAAAATGTGATGATGACTGTCTTGCTGAGACAGGGAAGCTGAATAAGCCTTGTCAATATTTTGCTTTTTCAGTGACTACCATTCTGCTTATCTCATTTTGAGATGATGTAAAATTATTTATTTTTGTGTGTATTTCAATATTCAAACTATTCCTTGTTCTAATGCAATAGATAGTATGTAAAGCATGCTATGCTGGTTGAATTATTTTCATCTGTTCTAGGTATAACATGGCAGGAGAACATCCCATTTTCTTCAATTACATCCAGCAGTTTGCACTCACACAAGAGTCATGCTTTTTTATCACATAAACAAATTCACTGTTTCAGCAGCAAGCAGTGGCTTTTATTGAACATTCAGACTGTATATTCAGGATATCTTTTGCTTTCTGATTGACATTCATAATGTCAGAAGTATTATCATCATTCCATGGTATAATTTTCATTTGACTTGGCCTGATTACATGGGCTTTTTCCTTTTCTTGCAAAATGCATGCCTAGCACATTTATCATTATCTCACTATTTTACATTTAATTTCCTCTTTGCTTGTGAACTTGACTTCACTTATTATGCTAATCTGAGCCTTACAAACTATTTGTTCCAATTTGTATGTCATTAATGCAAAATATGTGCAAAACCCCATCCTCTGAGTCACTGTTTGCCTCCATTTGTTTGTTTTTTTCCTCGAACTGTAAGATCTGGAATAATGCTTCTTTTGCCATAATTATTATTTATAATCCACTATGCAGGACATTTTTTATGACTTTTCTCCTTAAATGTTTTCATCTTCATTTTATTACTGTCCCCAGCTTGTGTTTATGCTTTAGGTGGTCCATAAAGTTATTTTTTTTTATTTTATTTTTATTTAGCCTCTCATTTTCCATGTGTTCTTGCTCAAATCAGCATCAACTCTCCTTAAGTCACAGTCACAATAAGACTTCAGGCCAATTCCATAGTTTGGTGCTGCTCCTGAAAGATTCAACCCCTTAACAGGAAAGAAATTTCCAGCAGAAATGCAGTTGAATAAGGGGAAGGCATTGGTGCTGCCTGATGCTAGTTGAAGGAAACACAGAGCTCTGCCCAATAAAAGCTTTTCTTTCTGATTTGAGTCTTCCAGCAAAGGTAGCATTGCATAATGTCTTGTAAACCAAAACAAATAAATAAACAAAAATACCTCTTCAAAACGAACAAAACAAATAAACATCAACTGAGAAAAAATCTGTCAAAAGCACTTACATTTTTAATTTTCACGTGCTCGGTGAGACAACTTGTAAGAATCTGTGTGTTTTGATATTCAGGTAAAAGCAATGACAGCTTCACAAAAAATACCATTTAAATGAGAAATGATGTTGTACAGGCAGTGTTATACAGACACTTCATAGATCTTCTTAAAGGCTTTGCAGCATTACTCAGTTCACGCTGATATAAAAGTGTGAGAAATGGGGCCAGTAACACCAGGTACCAGCAGGAACAACAAAAAGAGAAAGCACTGCAACTCCTTGCTTCTTAATTCTATGCTATTCAGAAACATGGGGTATGTTTTAGAGATTGTTTTTTTGTTTTTCTCTCCAAACACTTGTTAATGCCCACTGGAATTAATTTGTTCTCTGAGATTAAAATCGTTTACCCCACAATTGCAGCTGCAATTGGAGTCTTCAGCTGGCAAACTAATCAGAGATTTCTTAAGCTGGTTTCAAATGCTTTTAAAGCTTTTATTGTATTCTTTGATTTCTTTACAGGGCCAATAAAGGAGGTTCTACGGACAGTGAATGGTGAGGAAAAGGAGAAAAACAACAGCATGTTCACTGAAAAGTACATTTGAAAGGTGCTGTATTTTAGCAGGGTGGAAATAAAGTCTGTTCTAGAGATGTAATCAAGAAAGCAAAATTGAGAATGAATATCAAAATATCATATGAAGATAATATCATATATGATAAAATCAAGAAGAGAGAGGAAATGGAAAAGATAATGAAAACAGAAAGAGATGAGAAATCTAGGAAACTTTTTGCAAGTATTTGGTTACCATGTCAGTTGCCATCCTTGGAATTATTAGGTGGATAAATTGAGCTGGTGATAGAAATGCAGTGGAGTATGCTTACGTGTACTATAGCACCATGTGACCAAAAAGCCATCAGGAAGATTTGGCACAGCACCACCAAACAATTGCTGCCATGTCACATGATCAGTGTACGGATGCACACCTTGCGTGCAAGGGCCTGGCAATCCCACAGCCCCAAGTTCTCTTTTCTACATATTGTGTTTGGGCATAAATAGTGTGTGTCATTGCCATTGCTCCCACTGTGAAGGACTTCTGCTCACTTTAACAAGAGTCTTTTCAGTCACAGCAGTACATCTCAAATCCTTGTTCCTTACAGACGTGACAGGTCAATTCGTTCTCAATAAGAAACCTACAACCATGCACACTTGTTTCTGCTGTTGTTGGTGTGGATATTCACTTTTCTACTTCCTGGTTTTCCCTCTGCCTGCCTTCTCTATTTTCTTTTTCCTTTTTTTTTTTTTTTCCCTCAGCATTTGATTTTTCTTCCTGGGCTGGATTCCAAGGTGCTTCTGTTCTGTGTCTTCCTCTGTCTTTTTGGAACTGAAAGCTTTTTTTTTTTTTTTTTTCCTCTTACCCCTCTGCTTCTCATTTATAGTATGTAAAGCACAGAGCAAACTCTTGTTCCTCAAAATTACTTCTCCTTCACTGTACAGACCATTAGTCCTCACTGCTGTCTTGGCCTTATATTACACATTATAACAAATTCCCAGCTGCTGCTTTGGGGCTCCATCCGTCTTTTGCAACCTCCCAGCCTTGTTTCCTTTCTTGTGCAACCTCTGTCACTCATCTGACTTCACAGTTAGCTGTTTCAGTATTAATCAGAAAACAACCCTTTTTGAAAGCCTCCTGATTAAGCTTGCTCACTGGCAAGGGTCACACATATTCAAGACCGGACACAAAGGGAACGATGGGAGGACTCAGCTAAGGGTGAGAAGTGGAAGGCACCCACTTTTTTAGTGATACTGTGGTGTTAGACTTCTTAGCAGTAACATGAACTTTCTATTTTAAGGAGGATTTAGATGAGACTACTGAGATGATTTAACAGTGCAAGGTTTCCACAGGGGTGGGTCCCTTTCCTCCCAGACTAATGGTTTCAACTCCTCTTTTGTGCTGACTCCTAATATTTCTATGATGTAGGGTGAATCAGTTCAGTTCACTAACGGGGCAGAAAACCGACAAGGAAAAATACAGTTAGTTCTGTGTGAGGTTGGTAAACTGAGTCACTCACTGAGGAATCCTAAGCAGCAGAGCCAGCCCTTGGGAAAACCAGGATTGCCTGGTCCTCCACAGGAGAAGTGGGGGGAGCAGCCTGTTCCTTTTGGCAGCAGCACCAAGCTTTTAGGTTGACTCACATGCCCCATTTAAATCACTAGCACGGGGTTTGCTCTGTAGACACGCCTGTTCAGAAGGCGGCTGCCTGAGAATCCTGTAGCCCTCACACTATTTCTCTCTTTTCTGTCACCCCAAAGCATACACCCCCATCTGGGATTCTCTTTGTTTGCATCTGTGAAGGGTTGGATCGTTTCTTTTATGGGTTATTCGGGGTCAAGCCCTGAATTCATTTACACTCTCTGGAGGGTATTCCACGCTTCTGGAATCCTGTCACCACCAGCATGACTGCAACTTTTTTTTTTTTTTTTTTTTTTTTTTTTTTTTTTTTTTTTTTTTTTTCTGTCTTACCAGCTGTAACATTGAACGCATTCCTCCTTTGCCGGCAGACAAAAACAATCAAACCTTCCTCCAATAAGTAGTTCTGTGAGCTGCAGATATACGAAGTCCTGATTTGTTCTGGGTTTCTCACTTTTTTTTTTCCTTTAATAATTATTACATTTATCACAGGATAGGTTTGGACAAGGGACCTCTGGAGAGTATCTTGTCCAACCCCCCTGCCAAGGCAGGGTGAGCTAGAGCAGGTTACACAGGAACGAATTCAGGAGGGTTTTGAATGTCTCCAGAGGTGGAGACTCCATGACCTCTCTGGGCAGCCTGTTCAGTGCTCCGCCACACTCAATGTAAAGAAGTTCTTCCTTATATTGAGGTAACTTCTTGTGATTTAGTTTGTGGTCAGCGGTCCTTGTCCTGTCCACCAGAAAGTGGAAAAGAACTTGGACTTGAGACTTTTCTCTGTATATGGGACATTGATAGCAAATCTTTTCCTTTGAGGATTTTCTGGTGTTTAATATATCCTGTAATCATTCTTTCCCTCTCCGATTCTCAAACCAACCCAGGTCGCTTGTGCGTGTCCCGGGAGCTGTGGAAGCCGTGCCGGGCAGCGCTGCCCGCGGCCGCGCTCGGGCTGCTCCGCACGGCGACAAACCTCTCCCGCCGCGGGCACCCCCGTCCCCTGCTTGCCCAGCCCGTCCCGCGGCAGGGGGCCGGGTTGCCGGGCGACGCTCGGCCCCTCCTCCGCGGCAGGGCTGGGCCATGAGGTAATGGCCTCCGGGGGGCGGGAAAGGGAGCGCTGCGACTACCGAGCCAGCGGCCGCCGGGGTGGCCGCCGGCGGCGTTCCGTGCCTCCCGCCCCTTCCTGCTGCCTCGCCGGCGGCGGGCGGCGCCGCAGCCCCCGAGGTGTCCGCGCCGCCCCGCCTCCTGAGGAGGCTGCGCGGCTGCAGGAGCCCCGCGCCCGGCAGCGGCGGCGGAGAGCGCCCGGCGGCCGCCCCACGTGCGCTGCCGCCCGGCCGGAGGGGTTCGCAGCGGTCCCCGGGCGCCGCTGGAGAGCGGGGAGCTGGAGCGGCGGCGGCCTGGCAGGAGAGACCCGCGAGGAGAGGGGCACATGAGGCGCCGGCAGGAGGAGGGAGAAGCAGCAGCAGCCAGCCGGCCACTGCAGCCCCTGCGCTCTGCCCGCCCCGCACGCCGCGGCCTCTCAGCGGCGCGGGCCGGGGGCGAGCCGTGAGGGGGGAAGCAGCCCGGAGGTGGCCGCCGCCGGCAGCGAGGCTCCCCCGGCCCGCGGGGGCGCCACCGCCCGCGTCCCGCAGCCCGGGGGGCCCGGAGCGGGGTGAGTGCGGCGGAGGGCGCGGGGGGCCGGTGCGGGGCGGGCGCGGCGCGGGCGGGGATGCGCGGCGGCACCGGCGCGGCCGCCCCTGTCCCTGCTCGCCCGGAGGTGAGCGGGCGAGTGCGGGGGCTGCGGTGCGCGGGCGAGGCCTGCAGCGCCCGCCGGGCAGCGCAACGGGGGGTGAGCAAGGTGCAGCCGCTCTTCCTTCTCCTCGGGCCCCTCGACCTTCACAGCCGGCTGGCTCGGGGGCGGGCGCTGCGCCTGGCTCTGCTGCCTGTGCTCTTTTGTCCTTTCTGCCCTCTTAAAGGAAAGAAGCACATGAGTGGAATTGCGTACCGAAGGTCAAGAATCGCTTTCAGATTTGTGCCTCTGCGTTATTTACAGCTAAACTGCTGCTGTTCTCAGATGCAAGGGCCTCTGCATGTAGAAGTAGCTTTCTAGCCGTCGCAGAGGGACCTACAAATACTGACTCATTTTTCTCAGCGTTGGGGATTATGGATAGCTTTTGGCAGCGTTCTGCTGTTTAAAATGACTAAAATATTCGAATATGGTTTTTAGCAAGTTTGAGATCTTGGTGCCTCTTTTGGTTTGCATCTGAAGATTTGAAACTTTGAAACTTCATCTATAGGTGAGGTTTTTTTCAGGTAAAATTAGGGAAGAGTTAGGAAATTTCCAAAGAAATGGATAATCTGCTAAAAAGTGGGAGCCAGGGTTCATCCGACTTCAGGAGAAGTCGTCGTGCGGACACTTTTTTCTGACTTGGAATCTGTAACCTTATTTGAACCTTTCAGTCCGCTGAGATTAAGTTGTGGGTGTAATGGTTTTTGCAATCAGGAAAGCAACAGCAAAAAAAAAAAACCAAAAAAAACCACGGGCAAACAACAACAACAAAAAAGTTAAAACAAAACCAAACCAAACAACAGTTATGATGACCAGTTTGCCATATGTGCCTGTTTTACTGCTGTGTGTACACAGTTGCATGTACTGTTTGTAGTGCCCTGGCCTCTGCCTGTTCTGGAATTACTCTGGTTTTAAACATGTTTGCCCTAGTAGGGCTCTTTTGGAGTTACCAGAAGGCTGGGGGAGGGAGTGTTGTCTCCAAGCCCAGGGACTGCATTCACAAAACTCTGCCTTCTCTGAGGCACTGTAACCTTTTTTAACTGAGTCAGGGCAACCTGTGATGACAATAAAAAAATTATATTAAGCCATTAAGCTTGCTTCTCTGTTTTTCAATGAGCATCATTTCAAGGGAGGAAAACCAGGATGGTAAAATCCTAAAGGAAGGCAAGTTTTCAGCTTTTAATGTGAACTACTGAGTGAAGACCAGACGGCTGTATGAACAGATAGAATGGATAGAATTTAAATTTCTGTTGAAGTAAAACAAAAGTTTCTCTCGGTTGCATGAATGAACTGCCGCTTGCCAGCGGATTGAACTGCATGATGGATGACAGTAATGGAAAGAAGTAGGATCTCTGGATCTAGTGCAAAAAAAATCCCATACCAGACAAAAATAATTTGTTCATCTTTTGTTCAGTTATGAACAAAAAATTCATACTGGAACTTGGTGCCTGTTCTAGAGCACTGGGCAGCACAACAGTATGCCAAGGAAGCATTAATGTGATTAGGCACATGCATTTATGTATGTGGTGCTCCATGTTTGGTATGTGGGTGCTTAAAATCACAGTGAAATATCCAGCTGCTGCAGCAGTCTCTGAGCATCTGACTAGTTTAATCCAGAGTCCTGACTAATGAGGCAGGACCAGGATGTGATACACAAGTTTTGCCATGGATATTAATGGTTGTTAACTTGGCACTCGGTTTGTGGAACACAGGTGAGAGCTGGAAGTAAGTGAACTTGCACGTACCAGAGAGCAAGATCAGATTGGAAGAATTTGCCTGGAACTGGTGGGAACTCTTGTTGTTCCTCTCTGCTGCAGCTCATGCCTGAGCTCCTTGCTGCTTCACACATTCTGTCTCCTCTAGCAGATTACCAGCTGCTTTTGTAGAAGTAATTCGATCCTAATCTTTCAGTGTGCTCTGAGGATTTTATTTATACTCTAGCCAATCTGCTTTGGGATAGAATAATGAGATTAGTATTGCAGAAATTAATGCAGGTTAAATATTTCTGTTTTAAATGTGTACTTGATCAGTATTATTGTTTCTTACTGTTGTTGCTATAATACTGAAAAAGAAAAATGCTAAAACTTTCCACTATGTCTGCTGTGAGGCTGTAAACTGAATGCAAGATACTTTTTTTTTTTTTAAATAGCTCTGTAGAAAGGATTCTTAGAATGAGTGCTATTGAAGTAGCATCTGCAATATTGAAAGGCAAGAGGTTAAAACCAAACCTTTTACACTTTCTAAAAGCTGAAGCTGTTTTTCTTCATAATAATTTCCTATGTTATTTAAAATTTTCCTTGGGAGAGATAATTGAGAAGGCAGTGCATGAGCTACTTTTGTTTGAAATACATTTCTTTCCTAAGTCTTTAAAATTTTGTTCATTTCCAGAGTTGGAGTGGTTTAGTGCTCCTTCTTCCAGGACCAGAAATAGCATTTGTGGAGCATAAGTTGTTTTGGGTTGTTTGGATGTTGTACCTTGTGAGTGACACTCAAGTCAAGGTTGGTGGTTTCTTGTTAATTTGCAGAGAATTGTGTGTTCTTTGTTTAAAATTGTGAACCATATAGCTTTCCCTCTGCCTCAGTAAAAATGAGTGGCTGCTCTAATAAGTCTTCAATATTAGGCTGGTTACTTAATTGGTGTATTTTTGAATAACCCTGTTTTAACTTTTACAAAGCTGTTATTTGACTTCACACACTACTTATTTCCCAATACTTCCATACTAATGCAAGAACAGCCAGACCAGTAGAACTGGTCTGTATTGTTGGGAGTCATGATAACCACAATATGGAAACAGGAACTGTGCTTTTGCCTGTTGGTCAGAAAAATATTGATAGGTAGACTTCTACAACTAGTTCTGTTTTCCTTTTTGAAGTATTCCTTTTCTCCAGATGTACCTCGCAGTTCTGCCTCTGTAAGAAGCTTAGTGTTGCCACTGAGGCCAACATTAAAGAATAAATACACTTAAATTGCATGTAAAATGACCAAAGGCATACTGGCATCAGCCCCTGTGATGCTCATGTTCCTTGATTGTGCTGGAAGTGAGATTGTCACTTGTGTTCTTCAGAAAGTCTGTGAAAGGGAACAGATTCTGGTGCTGACTGCACACCAAGTGGCTTTCAGAGTTATTGTGAAGAGATAATAAGTAGGAGAAGTACTTTCTAGTCACTAAATGACAGCGATGGCATGTCAGTTGTAGGCAGCTCAGTTCCTGTATGAAGCTGTGGAAGGCTGGAACTGTAAAACTGGTGTGTGGTCTGCAGTGCCCATGCTGTGAAGGTGTTTCCCTGGTCACGTATGTATCATTAAAACTCCACAGGCAATGCCACTGACACTTGGGAGTGCTGCACCTGTATGGAGGGCTCAATTTTGTGTATTCAGTTGTGGGATCAGTGCTACTTGGAGAGATAAAAATCTTGAGAATGAACTTCCTGTTAACATAGGCTTTCCAAGATACCAGTTGGTGTCTGATTCAAAGCCTTCCTGCTTACTCTATGGTTTGACTGAGATAGCTGTGAGTTTACAAGCACTTTTATTTTACTTTGTAGTGAATAGCATGATGTTTCCTAAGTAGATTTCAGGAGTTCACTGATACTATTCTTTGTCTAAAACTGTCCTCTATTTGAACTTTGAATCATCAATGCTTCTGTTTTTATTGGAGCCTATTGATTATGGTGCAAAAAGTCATGCCATGTAGTCATCCTGCTTATGGTTGACCAGCTAAGAGGCTTATTGATAGCACAAACAGATTAGCTCAGAGATAATTCTTAGATTCAATTATGTTGGCAGATTTGCTTTAGTTAAGTCAGTGTGTGGCCATGCTGGAGTTGATTCTTTGCCTTCTCTTGCAACTTCTCTGGACAGGATTGTCTAACCTTGCTGTCCATTAGATGCTGGAAGCCCAAATGAGACTGCAGTTCTATAACTGTCATATTTTCTCTTGTGCGTATTTGGGTTTTTTTTTTTTTTTGTTTTTGGTTTTTTTTTTGTTTTTGTTTTTGTTTTGTTTGTTTGTTTGTTTGTGTTGTTGTTATTGTTGTTGTTGTTTGGTAATAGATACTGATAGATTAATATGTTGGCGCCCTGTTGGTTTTGCTTGCTTTTATAGCAGAGATTCCGAATGCTGTAGCAGAGTATTAGAAGGAAGGAGATAAGGGAAGAGCTTGGTTCAAAAGCCCTTGGAAAGTTTCATTATTGGCTTGTTTTGGCATTAGACCATGCTGCTGCCCAGCAGAGCAAATTTTCCCGTGGCTGTGGATTCCCTCTTCTATCCCCTTCCATATAATGGTGCTTGGAATCGAGTCCTGGATGCAGGCAAGAGCTGTTTTTAAGGTTAATTTTCAGATTGTCTGTCCTGGGCAACTGAGCAGCTGTTAGCAGGGAGCAAAGGAAACAATAGTAGTAAGTGAATGGGACTTTGGTGTTAGGAGAGAATAGTCTTTAGTAAACATGAGCTAATTTTGAAGCTGCTGCACCAGCACCTGCTCCAAGCTCTGATGTAACCAGATCTGGTTGTATGTTGGTAGATGAGGTGCCAAGGCTGACAATAACTTGCTGTATATTTTTGTGTTTATGGCATGTTCTTAACTCTGAACACCTGTATGAACAGAAGAGAGAAATACTGAGCACTGTAGAAAGGTTGTTTCTTTGGTGGATCACAGTGTGGTTAAGATTGGAAGGGATTTCTGGAGGTCGTCAAGTCCAACCTGCCTGCTCAAGCAGGGTCATCCTAGAGCACTTGGCACAGGTCTGTGTTGTGACAGCATCTGAGTATCTCCAAGGCTGGAGACTCCATTGTCTCCCTGAACAACCTCAGTCAATGCCTGGCTGGGCAAAGGAAAAAAATGTTCCTGGATGTTCAGAGAGAACTGCTTGTGTTTGAGTCTGTGCCCATCACTCTGGCCCTGTCACTGGGAACCACTGAAAGAGCCTGGCTCTGTCCTCTCTCCCTGCAGGCATTTATGCCCATTGATGAGATCTCCCTGAACGTTCTCATCTCCAGCTGTCAGTCACAGCTCTCTCAGCATCTCCTCATTGGAGAAATGCCCTGGTCTTCTTTCTTTGTCTTAGTGGCCAGTCACTGTCTTCTCTCCAGTATGTTCATCTTTTTCTTGTACTGGAGAACCCAGAACTGGACACAGTACCCCAGGTGTGACCTCACCAGTGCCAACTAGAGGGGAGGGATGACCTCTCATCTAGTTTCCCAGTTAATGGAAAAAATATGTGAACCCCCTGCTCTGCTATGTAATAATTCTGTGCTTCAAACAAAACATGGAAAAACTGCTCATCATTAGTTTTCAATGAAGTTTGATGCTGAGTTGACTTGTTCCATTTTTTAATAGAAACCAAAGGTTAGGAAAATGTTCATACAGTGGAAACTTTTATAGCCTAGAGAGGAAGAATGAAAACTATGGATATGTCGAATTAGTTACATGTGCCTCTTTGAAGAGCTTAGTTGACCACTGCAAATTGGAATCAATCAGTGCATTTTTGCATTGTATGTTCACGTAAATTCTAAATTTCATCTTTTTAAAGGCAGCTGCTGGTAATGTCATATTGGAATCTAATTTCAAGCGAATCAGGACCCTCTATGAATTATGGTCTGACAGCAGCAACAGTTCGGTGTCCTAGGGGGACTGAAGTGCAGTTTTGTTTCAAGAGAGATGTTTCGGGGTTTTTTTTATCTCATCAATGTCTGCTATGGGAAATGAAGACCTTTACTGTCCTCTTTAATGTTTGTGTAAGGGGAGCTTGTGTTACTGACAACATTGCCTGTCCCAGAAAGCCTAATTTCACTCTCAGATACTGCACAGTTGCATACTTCGCAGGGGAGCAGCAGATAACTCCTCTGCAGTAAGCAGAAACCGTGCAGTTCAAATCTGTGCAAACTTACTGCCACAGGAAAATCTGTAAAATTAGCAGAATTGGAAGGCATTGGAGCAATGTCAAAATCCTTAGACTGTCCTTTAAACATGTTTTAAATGGAATTTTTTTCTCTGCAGCTGTGTCTGCTCATAGTAGCTATTTCTGAGGAGCTGTTAAGCAGTGTTCATGTAAAGTGATGAGGTGGAAACCAGTCTTTCTTTTAGCATGTGTTTTTGTGATAGATCCTCTGCTGTAGTCACAAGTGGCAGTGCTGCCAGAAATTGTGGGCTTCTGTTGTGTTCAGGTAATACTGCAGTAATGATCACTTCCAGGTAGTTATGGAGGGGGTGGAGACCAGGATTAACCAAAACTATTACCTTCTTGGAGCCTTTGGTCTTGTAATAAATTCTGCAAACCTGTACCTCTGAAGGCCATATTAAGATCAGTCCTTTAGGCCTGTATTTTCTGAGGGTCATGTAATGTTGTCAGGTGGTAGATAAGCATGTTGTGGCTTGATCCAATGAGGTGTGACTGACCTGATAGCCACAGATTTCCAATATAAGGCAATCTCAACTGAAAATTCTTTTTCTGATTGTCTGAAATGTTTGTAAGCTTTGATTACTCTTGTATTTGCTCAAGAGAATTTTACCCTGTAGTGGCTTTCTCAAAAACTGGTTTTGCAAGATATCAAAAACCATTAGAATGAACAGGCTGAGAAAAGTTAAATATTGCATTTATCTGGCTGAGTCCTGTATCCCAAAGTCTAGAGAGGTGGGTACTGTCAAACTACTGGATGTATGTTGTGCTATCTTTCTTTTCCTGCAGAGAACATTGATCTCTCCATGACATTCACTTGTTCTGCTTTTATCTACTAAATGAGGCTTTGTTTAGGAACTGTTGTACCTCAGGCAAATGCAACTTTCCTAAATACGTTGCCCTTTAACATTGCAAAAGCTGCAAAATGTTCAGTGTGAACTTCTAATGAACCGAGCTTGTTCCAGCATTCATGAATCAGAAAAATCAGTCTTCTCTTACTTTGCAATGGATGTAGGGGGGACAGCAAAATCAAAACATTTGAGGTAATTCAGGAGTTCATGCCAGTACTGGAATTCAATCCAGTTCTTCTGATTCTGTGTTGAAAGGCTATCAGTCTCTTGGGGTCAGTGGATTGGCACATTCTGTAGCTAGTTAGGGCCTGACAGGGTATGTGAAACAGGCAGCAACCTCAGTAGACATGTGTGCTACACCTGCACTTTTTCTCCCTACATTACTAAGGTTGATAGTGTGCATTAGTAATTCTCTTACAAAAGAAAGAATCCAGTTGGCCCAAAAGACTTTCCCTGAGGAGCATATGACTTGCTCATGTAATTCGAGTGCATTTTACAGAAGTTTTAAGCACGTCTCTGGCAGATGGGTTGTGCAGGATGAGATGATGCTACTTGTGCAGTAGTTATGTTAGTAAAATAGGTGGACAGTTAAGCTGACAATGGGATATTGCTATGAAAAAGATGAGTGTTTGAAATGGGAACAGAGCACTTCCAAGACATACTGTTAGCTCACTTTGTTCACTGATGAATGTTCTAGGCAGTTTTTTGAGCCTGACTTACTAACATCCGCCTTCCAAGAGTAAACACTGCACCCATTTTGTACTGTTTATCAGCTTTCAGAGGACACCTGATGCATAAAGGAAGAAAATTGGAAGGTTTCCTCATTGATGTCCCTTTACTGAGTATCAGGAAAGACAGGGGGGAAATAAGGTTTTTGACTTGGAAAAAAGGACAATAATGTTCACGGGGGTATTACTGTCTTTGAAAGAATAAATATAGATAACTTTTATGGAGTGAGTAACGTATTAAATGTAGAAGTGTTTGTATGTAAAGGGAAAGATCATAACCAAGTGTAATTTGAAGACAGTAAACATAGAATTAACAGTTCACAGTGGTTACCAAACTAATGAAGAGCTGCTGAGCCTTGATGGAAAAGGCATATAGATGTCACTGAATGTTGGGTGTAGATCCTGAATATGAGAATGAATTTCTTAAATACGGTGTGCATGATTTCATTATGATCTTATTTTCATTCTTAGAGGAATATTTTGTCTTATTCTTGCTCCCAAATGGTTCTTGAATAGACCTGATGACAGGAAATTCATTATAATGATGGAACCTTAAATGATACACACAGAGAAGCTCTGGATGCCCTGTTCCTGGAAGTGTTCAAGACCCAGTTGGATGGGGCTTTGAGCAACCTGGTCTAATGAAAGGCATCCCTACCCATTGCAGGGGTTTGGTCTAGTTGACCTTTAAGATCCCTTCCAACCCAAATATAGCTATGATTGTGAAGTGTGACTGTGAATGTTTTGGGGTTTTTATCAAAAAGTAGTGTGAAATGCATTATGTTGATCTATATGAATATTTACGGTAAGACTTAAGAACTGAAATCAGTTTCTTTTATTTGTTAAAGAAAAGCTGATGCTTCTTTAAAAAAAATTCACATGACTTGTCAGCTAGTCTTTACACAGAGGTTTCAATTCAGGTTGACAAAATGGTACTTCTACATACTCCTTATTGTTCATCATAGTTTTTTCCTTTAAAAGATATTGGGATTAAAGCTGACCTTTCTTCCTTTTGACCAACTAATAATGGATTATTTCTTGGATTTGTTAATCTAGCAGAGCTGCTCTTCCAATTGATATGAATTCAACAAGAACAAAGATGTTTCTTGGCTCTTCTGTTGCCAGTCAGCTTGTCAGCATCAGTTTCATATTGCTGTGGGATTCATCTGAGCAAGCAAACTTCATCTCTCTGTAACTGCACAGGAGGCCTTTGCTGTTAAGTCTTGGACTGATTGATACTCATGTAGGATCTGTAAATTCTGGCTCTGGACATTCACCTAGTGGTGTCCCTCAGCCCTGTGGTATCATGATTAAGCATACACACCAGTCAGTGCACTGGTGGTTTGAGTCCCACCAGGGACTGCTGTTTTTGTGGCAATGAAGCTTGGAAGAATGCATTGCAACACCAGTATTTGAAAACCCGCCCAGCTGAAGCCAACACGGTGCCTGTGAGCGGTTTGACTCCCCCATCCCCTTGGCTTAGCCTTTCCAGCCAGGTTGCATTCCTGATTACGTTGATGTGGGGCGGTAGAAGCACCCGTGTCTCTGTGAGGAAAAAGGAGCAAGAGGGATATATGGCTCCAGGGTAAGTGTGCAGTAGGATGACAGTGTGCTTTAAGGACAGCCTACACTAATATTAGCTAGAGGTGCCTGGGAAGGCATGTGCCTGAAGGCTGTGCTTCTGTAACTAGATTAGACTGGGCTCACAGTTTGCCATCTCTGCTGGGGATAGTCCTGCCTTGTCCTGCCAGCTGTGTGTTGTACCCCTTTGTCCACACGTCTTTTGTACTGACTGTTACCCACTGGACATAAGCCAGGGAGGCAAACTGAAAAACATGGCTTGAAAATTTGGTTAGATTTCCTTAGTTTTAGTTTTATTGTTACCTTGAGTTTCTTAGGGAGTGAGATAAATGGTGGAGATGGCACAAAGGAGATACAGGAATGTGCAGGCAAGGCCAATTAGTGTTTCGTTTGCTCTAGATGTATAATACCACACCTTGTATTCAAGCTGTGGGCATTAAGTTATATAGGTCTCTTTAAAAATGAGAGTTAATTAAGTTATGTAGGTCTCTTTAAGAATGTGAATTAATGCCATCAAAGTGGAATGATTTGTTAGTTTTGTGGGAGTTTTTTATTTTTTGTCGTTTGTTGGAATATTTTTGTTTTGGATTTTTTTATTTGTGTTCTTTTCTTAATAAAAGAAAGCCAGCAACATCATTTTAGTACTCTTGGTTAGCAGATTTGCACGGGGAGGATTGAATACCCAGCCCTGTCTCTTATCTGTTAAATTAGCACTAATTAGTTTGTCAAGAAGGCTAAGAGGAAATTCCTAAATGCACCTAGGAGCGAGCCTATTGTTTTGATCTTATGACCAGCAGGAATAACTTGAAGATAAAACATGATACAATGTTGCAGCAGGAGAAATGAGTAAGAGGAAATAGGAGGGGCTGCATAGTCAGGAAAATGATCAGTTTGTAACATGACTTGTTACAGCAGATGTAATACTGTTTTCTCTGTTCCTCAGACCTCTCCCTAAAAAAGGTAAGAAAGCAGTTGTTACAATGTGGGTAATAAAAGTTTTTTGGGTTTTTAAAATTTTTTTTATTTAGTGAACCCTTAAACTGAACAGCTCTAAAATACTTAGTTTGAACTTCAGATATTGGGAAAGTATGAACAGGGCTTCAGCCTGTAATGGCTCTGATGTAAATCCTACAACAGATAATTAATTTCTCTTCTGAACGGGAACTAGTGGTTCCTGATTGCCCTGATTTCTAACTGGAAACTGTTGTTTGCTTTGTGGTAGCGGTGTGCCAGCTTGGAACTGAGTATATGTGAAGCTAAAGAATAGATTTTTGGGAAGGAGTGCTTTGGACATTTGGTTGTTTAATGCTATAGTCCATTACCACCAGAGCAGTGAAAGGAGTTTGACATTTCAGAATATGAAGGCATTGGTTTTTCTTTAAGGGCACTGAAGACATTTGCAAGCATCTTTCATGATTTCTTACATTTTGGCTGATCTACTTTTTCTTCCTATTTTTTTTTTTTTAACCTGTACTTTTTCTCTGGCTTTGTTTTGTATGTAAGGTGTTACGAGTTTCCTATATCTCCTCATTTAAGACAGAGAAATTGGCAATCCTTTTTTTTTTTTTTCCCTTCTTTTTCTTCAAGATATGTATTATTGGCTTGTAAAATTCTTGGAAGTAACAGACTTGAAAGAGAAAAATTAGCAAACAAGGTTAAATGGAACTGATAGTATGCATATAAATTCTTAAATAAGATTTAGCTCTTAAAAGAAAACCCAAACCCAAATAACTATTTTACAAATTTCTTTTCTAAATACCTTTTCACAAAAGATACCAAGAAGTTGTTGTGGTGGCCAAAAGAAGTTGTGCTACCTAACTGTATTGCCTGTCTAGCAAAAAATTCATGAGATGCCTGCTAAAACTGACCTAAAAAAATCCATTTCTGGAGAAGTGGATTAAGTGACATTTTGGAGAATAGATTTTAATAAAAGTTGAAAACTGGGATATTTACAGATGTAAATGCCTATCAATTATGAGAAACAAAATATGGCCCTGTAATGATTCCTTGAGTAAAGTCCAAGTCATGAAGATGTGCATTACTGGTTTTAAAGGGGTTGGTTGCTTTCTTGCTTTTTGAGTCTTGAGGGTTATGTTTGCTCTTTTGGGAAATAATTGCAGAGGACAGCAAAGTGGGTGTAGATTTAGCATAGTTTGCCAGTTACACTCTGTAACACAAACCCAGACTTGAGTCACAAGGGTTGAAGAGGTTGTTACTTTTTTCTTTTTGTGTGAAAATACCTCTTGCCCTGCCTGAAGTGAAAAAGGTGGAGGAAAAAATAATACAGCGATGGGGTGAGTGTGTGTGTTTTGAGGGAGGGGGAGTAGAATTTGGAAGGATCTATTGCATTACAAGACATGATGTTTGATCCAAAATGGCCAGTATTTTGGCTTGGAAGTCTATATTGACCTCTAGGCTTGTTGCTTTTTAATTAAAAACAAAAAAGTCCAAATCACTGTTACTGGATACAGAAGGGTAACCTGGCTGAGTATAAGTAGTATATACATTATGTCAGCTGTTCGGGAAAAAGAGTCTTGAATCCTTGACTAAGTCTGGAATCTTTGACATCTGAAATGTGTCTCTGAATTACAGTCTCCTGGACCTTGCATGCTGCAGTTTAGGGACCATGTCAAAATGTCAGCAGCTGCTTCCACATTTGTAGTGTTGACAGTATGACCTTCAGGTTAAGAGATCTCTGCTGACGTGAGCTGCACCCAGTGTATGTTTGTTTTACTCTGTTTGGAGCTTTTGTAGTTGCATACTTCCCAATGACCACAAAGCAAGTGAGAGCATGAAATAACTGTCCTTTGCACTTGCAAGAGGCTCTTCTAATACTTAAGCACTGATGCTTCCACTTTTTTTTATTGTGCCCTGGGGTATAATACTTCGTGGTAAAACACATGTGCAGCTTAAATGAGAAGAAGGTAGGAAAGGAGCAAATGTATTTCTTGGCAACACTGTCTTTGTACTTGTTAACATTTGTACCTGGAAGGGTGGGTTTGCAAATGGGGGAGCTTGATGGGAGGTGTTTTAATCAGGAGGGCAGATTTAGTCTCTTTACCTGTCTCAGCTCAGTGCTGGTAAATGCAGCTGAGCACAGTGATGCTGCCTTGGGTCTTTTGTCCAGGTTTTGCTTCTTGTATGTAGACTATGTTCAAGTCAGTACAAAGCTATGATAATGTGAGTGTGCTATCCACTTCTGTTAACGTGGTGGTTTTTGTTGTGTTTTTGTTTGTTTGTGGTTTGTTTGTTGTTTTTTTTTGTGGAGGTTTTGGGGGGGGGGGTTTGTTTTTTTTTTATACTTATTCAAGATGGGAATAGCAACTGGCACAAGATTCAGACATAATGATATAAGTAATTATTGCTTGGTGGGTGCTTCAAGGGCTTGTTACTCATTGAGCTAAGTTTAGCCAAGTCACTTTCGCTGGAGCCTATCACCTCTTTATATAAAATGATAGCTGGTGTGAATCGAACATAATTCTGAATATTAAGGCTGTTCAAAGTAGGAGTCTGTCTCATTAACCAAGTTTAGTTGTGGCTTGGAAGGCCTCTAGTCTGCTTCATAACTGCCCTGCGATCTGGTGTTATTTGTGAGCTTTGTGATGAGTTTATCCCGTTAGAACAGCTCCACCATCTACCCCTGATTTTGGGCAGACTGTGTGCAGCATTACTGTCAGAGACATATTTCCAGAGAGATGGGAATCAGGCCAGACAGGAACTATTACAGGTCATGGTAACTGTGTCTATCAATAACTGCACTTTGCAGTTATACAGTATTTGCATTGTGTCCGTCTTTGTCCTGTGGCAGACTTATTTGTCTTGCACCTCAGCCTGTAGCTTCCTGAATAGAAAAATACAGGTTCTGTCAGGACAGCTGCTTAATAAAGACACATGTTGAAAATACTCAGGAAGAGAAAACTGTTTTCTGGGAAAACTGCAAGTTGCTGAGAGGAAAGACATAGCCTGCAGATGGGCTAGAAAGCGTGCAGGTTACAATTACTCCCCTTTTCCTGGTCTTGTGAGTAAAGCAAGGCTGAGCACCTGGAAACTTTATGCAGATATAATTGTATTGGCTGAAACAGTGCAGATAGCCAGGGTCAGTCTCTTTGAAGTGTGAAAGTACTAACCCACTTAGAAGGACTCCTTGTCTCTACCTGCTTTCTGTCACAACAAATTTGTAGCTACAGCATGTAGCACTAGAAATAAAGGGGGAAAAAAATTAGGCTTGTAGCAAGTGAGGAACCAAAATATGGGTACAGCAGTAGGTATGTGCCTGCTCCAAGCCAGCAGTTATGGCCTGACTTACACAGGAGAACTTTGTTAGTTCTGCAAATTGTTTGTGCTTCTAAGAGATTATGCTTTTTCTGTGAACAGTGGCCCTTTCTGCCAAGTTGAAGGACATCATGTGTCTTATATGCAGCTACTGTATCTGTTACACAAGCGACAGCACAGCAACAGTAGACTTCTTTAATGTGTCTGATGTCAAATTTATTTTTAAAAAGGAGTGTAATTCATTACTGGTGCCAGCCCAGATATTTGCTATGGCCACAGCCAACACTTGTGGTACAGCTGTTGCTGCCATTGCACAGTGAGCTCCCCAGTTGGAGTATGGGGTAAAATTGAAGTAGGTTTTTCTTATTTGCAGTCAGAAGTCTACAGCATAACAATATAAATACAGCCTTCTGTTGGTACTTATGTTGTACAGTTGTTGGAATTAAGAATTTGTGGTCAAACTGATGTTGTTTGAGGCTGTATCTTTTTTCCTATAGGTACACTTCTGCTGCAAGTTTTTGTTTCTCCATTGATGTAGTTTTTACTGACATACAGACTTTGCTTGGAAAGGTAGGACAATTTGCCTAGTTCCTTTTGTTCATAGTCAAGTCAGAAATAATAGCATATGTATAGTTTAATGGCTCTATTATGGTCTTGATTTAAAAATACTACCTAGAATATGTCTTTATCTTACAGCTCTAAGAGGAGTTACAGATCAGATGGAGGATAGTAGTAGGAGTAAAGCATATAACTGATGCATGACTGTAAGTATGTTTGTCATAGCCAAATTGATTACTGTGGCTGTGCTGGTCTAGTGTTTTGTCCTTTCTCAGACTTCGGTGCTTTTATATAAAACTAATAAGTAACTTGCTTTGCATTTTCTCTTTTCCTTTGTTGTTCAGTGATGTGATACAAATTAAGAAGGATTATCTGCTAAATGTCTCCTCTTTTAAGAGGGCAAATACTGTTGGTCAGTGTGGGAGTTTACAAAGTGTTGCCTTTCTCATCTTTTGGGATTTGTCTTCCCTCTCTCCCTCATGAGAAACAGGAAAGAAAACATTTTCTGGTGAGGATATTAGTGTCACATGGCATTTTAGAATAGTCGGATTAAATGGGTTGTTCTTGGAATTTGGAGTTCAGTATTCTGTCTGTTGTTACTGTGGATACAGCAATTTGCTAAAGTAGCCACCTCTTCGTTCTTTGCCAGTGACTAAATGTGCCTTTTACAGGTCCACCTGCACACCTTATGTTAAACTGAACTCATGCCCATTGACTGCTGGAACCTACCTACATTATTTTATAGATGAAGGAGTAAAGGGGGCAGACTGTGGACTGAAGGGAATGAAAATCCCAAAACCCCCCACGCAAATATTGCTTTCTTTGTTCCCACCTTCACAGAGTTGCATCCTTTGGGCATGGGAAATCATAGACATTTTCCTAAAACATCTGGGTGATAAATAGCTGTTAGAGCCCAATGCTGACTCAGTGTGAGCTTAAACATAGTTTCATATTCTGAGTTCTGTGCTCTTCTGTCTTCTTTTTTTCCTTCTTTGGAATATTGGTTTTCTCATTGATAAACCAGCACTTTTGAACATGTTGAAAAGCAAGCTGGTGGAAACATTCATTTGTAAGTAAACTAAATGGACAGGAATGAAGTCCCTGAGTTGAGTGGAAGAAAAAAAGGCAAAAACCACCTCTGTAGTACAGCTAAATGCAATTAAGCATTTTTCTTGGTTTGAAAGACAGGTATCTGCCGGCGAAAGCTGGAGTTTCCCTTGGAATGGACAATGTAAACTCCTCCCTCCAAATTATTATAATTTTGCAATTAGGGGCTTTCAGGCAGAGGTATGGGGATAGGAATAAGTTCTTTACTAGTATGTATAACAAGACAAACAAACAACAACTACTACAGCATTAATAATAAACAGAACCAGGAAGAAACCTTCGAGGGGCTTTGTTTGACACAGCCCGGGGCAGTCTGATCTCTCAAGAGCACCAGGCTCGAACGGTGGAAAAATCCCGGGATGGTGGATGAGGTCAGAAACTCTGCCGGTGGTGGCTGGAACGGTGGAGATGTCCCGGCAGGGCAGTGCAGTGCGGGGATACAGCGCAGCAAAAAGCCTCCAAGCAGTGCTGAAGAAACGGCGGCGGTGGGACAGGGCCGGCCCAGCTCCAGCAGGGCAGGAGGAGGCACCTCAGAGTTCCGGGACACACGAGCAGATGGTGGGAGATTCCGCAGGACCGGACCCGGTGGGACAATGAACTCCTCCCGCAGCCAGCAGCAGCCTCCCGTCCTCTCTGCGATGCCAAGAGCAAGAGAGAGCGGCTGCCCCCAGCCCTGTCCTTTACCTGCCCCAAAACTCCTGTTATCTCCTCCTCCCACTTTTAGTCACCTCTTTGTTTTGGTCAAGAACCCATAAGCACCCAGTAGTTAGTCTCCTAGCAACTTTATGAGGAAAAATTCTTTAAGTAAAAAGGAACAAACCTAACCCCCAACAGCATTTTAGGTTTCTAACCTTAGATCCCTGAGATTTGCAGTTATTTTGTTGAGGAGCTTCATTTTATGGAATACTGCTAAACTGAAGTTTAATGAAAGGAGTGTGGGGAAATCCTATGGAAACAGTGACTTGAACTGCTCAAAATGTAAGGATTTCAACTTGCTTTCTGTGTTGGTTCTTTAGTGAAATGCAAATTGAGTTAAGAATGAATGAACATGTCCAACCCTTGAGGGTTGTGCTTTGCCTGAACTGGGGACCAGAGTCAGGAGTGGCCACATGAGTCTGTGCTGAGATCATTAGGCTGAGGACACCAGCTGTGCTATTATTAGGGGTTTTGAAGTCTATAGCAGATGTTCTTAGGCTCTGTTCCAGCCCCTGCATATGGTGCAGTAGAACACGAGGAAAAAGAAATTCTGACAAATTGTTTTCCCATTCAACAAACAGATTTAATTTTTTTTCCCTGTATAGCTGGAAAAGATATTTGTGTTAACTTGAATGTATTAAAAACCGATTTGAAGTATTTGAAACGAGAACAAAACATGTGTTCATATGAGAGTAAATACAAGTGCTTTCCTTGAAAAGGAGGACTTGAGGGTCTAGCCAGAACTCAAGTTTGGAAGTGCCTTTGTTTTGCCATTTAAGTATTTGTTTTCTTTTCCTTACCACTGCTGTTTAGACAGGACCCTTGTTGGTTTTCTTTTTGTGTATGTCTATAATGGAAAGATGTAGCTGCAAAGATTTTGAATGATGGTGATGAGACGCAAGAGAAGATGTAATATACACACAGCCAAGAGTTATTAATAACGAGATTAAAGTCTTTGAACAGAAGTACTGCTTATTATGTTATGGTGATACAGCATATAGCATGAAGAAATGCATGTTTTTGTTGTCATAAGAGTGTGTCTTGTTTTGAATGTGTAATTTATTTTCTCTCTGGAAATCACTTAACCGGTTGAAGTATCCTCAAATGAATCACAAGCTGCTCTGTGGAGTTCTGATATGCTCTATATTGTACAAAATGCAAAAGGGAGGGATCTGCCAGGAAGATGCAAGTCTGACTTAATGGCAGAAAGTACATAAGGAGCTGAAGAATGTAAACTATTTATAATAGGTAACAAGTATGTCTCTGTATCTCATGTGTTGCAGGTTTTTTAGCTGTGGAAGTGTGTTGTTGCTAAGCAGAACAACAAATGTTTAAACAATTCCTTGTACATCATCCTTTCCTTTCTGTCATCAAAGTATGTGGTGTTTTTTGAGTTAAACCAGCTGAGATGGTGTATGAGTTGCCATGTGTTGAGCACAAAGGGAGGAAAATGCAACAGTTGAGAAGTTTGTTATTTATGAATTTTTTGTGTCCATCTCTCAGCTTCCTCATACAGAGCTTTTTAGTATGATTAAAGAGAAAAGGACCCAAATTAAGCAATCTAACACACAGTTCTTATTGAGGCTCTTGTGCATGCATTTTCTTTGTGCATGTTTCTTGCTGGATGTTAGAAGAACAGACCTTACCATTGATCAGAAAATCTGAGTACTCATTCTCTGCATTGTTTTATCTGACACCAAGGAAATGGTGTGGGTGACCTAAAGGTTTTTGGGTTTTTTTGTTCTTAAGTCAGTGAACTGGGGTTTGAATCAAATGTTCTGATGAACTTGTAGGTGCATAATGCTGATAAGGGATATGTCTCTAGATCTAGTCTGAATGTGATTTCTTCTTTTGATTTCCCTATCCCCAAAACTGTTAATCTTTCTACCTTCTGCTAAGGATGCTATTTTAAACCATTGGAGAGGCAGGTAGTTCTTCAGGCTGTTTCTACAATACAATCTAAAAGAGCTAAGTGCATCTGTGTACTGCACTGTAGGGAGCAATGAGAAGTGACCCCAGAAGTCTGTGGTGGTTGATGTGAGTGCTGTGGTGGGTGCTGTTCTACAGCTTATACATGGTCATTTGAGAGTACTGCTCTGTGGTTGCACCCCAGGTAAGCAGGACTGTGTGCTGAATTTTCTGGGTTGATAACTCAAGTTGATAGCAGTGAGTAATCACTTGCTTATTTGAGTAAGATTGTGACAGTCCACACAGTCACATAGCTCCTATGAAAAGAACAGTTTCTCCTCTGTTACCAAGATTACAGTGTGGGACCCAGAGAAAATTTAAGAGGATTAGTCATGGCATGTTGCATTAAGCCTGACTACTTAATCAGGACTTTTTCCTGAAGATTATTTTGTTGGTAAAAGTGGGAAAATTGGGATCTTGAGCTCCAGAGGTGTGTTCTGAAGCGTGGAGCAAGCAAAGTCCTAATGTGCTAACATGACTGGTTAGAACATGTTTTTCTCAGGTGAGAGGTGAACTATCACATCTGCATGATGGGAGGAGACTGAACTAAATGTGCTTGTGGTATTAAGCTTGCCTTCACAGGTGGCAGGCCTTGTTGGACTAGAATTGAGTATTTATATAGCTTCTTACAGTATCAACTACCTTCTAACTGAAAAATAATTGCTTGGATTAAAGTAGTTGAGTCATGCACGGCCTTGCACTGAGAGTGTTAAGCTTGGGTCAGCTCCCCTCTCTTCCCCCAATTCTGAACTTTAGCAACTTGTTCACTTCTCTGTGCATGAGGTGCGAGGAGAGAAGGAAGATTTGTTATAAACACATTGCAGAAATGCATTTTCCTCTTCCAAGGATGTGCTTAAAGGAAGCAGTTATGCTTGTTAAATCTTAACTTCCAGGATGCCCTGCAACTCCAGTGATGCCGTCAGTGATGTTGGTTCTCATACCTCTTTTGGCAGAAATTGCTTCCATGCAATGGGTTTGAACTGAACAGTTGACAGTTAGATTTTAATTTCTCTGTAACTCTAGATTGCTGTAGACTTATAGGTTATCATGTGGGTGTGTATCTTTGTAGGTAAATGAAGCAAAACTCATCCCCTCACTGAACATATGTTCTAAGTCTCCTCTGTGAGAATATACAGGAGCCTACTAGTCAGTTTCACCCCTTCTTCAGTCTTAATCAGTATATTGTAATTAGTGTGGGAACTACCAAGTTAGGGGCATGTGTGTATTTATTTTATGAAGGTTCATTTTGCTAATTCACAGGTTGATAGATAAATGCATATTCCTTGGGTGTATTGAAAATGGACTGTGGATTTGCTTGTTTACTTAGTAATTTATTTTTTAAATAGCCCTCCCTTCCACAAGCTTGACATTTCCTTTTTCTTGCTGTCTTGCAGTACTGAGCATGTTTCTGCTTCAAGTCAACAGTAGGAAGAGAAATGTGTGTTCTAAAATGAGTGAAGTTCTGAAGAAGCAGATCTCCCACTCTCTCTCCCTTGTCCTAGTTTAAAATTAGATCTGCTGGCCTAACAGGAAGGGGCTTGCGTTTCTTGCTCATTTTCCAACTGTCAAGCAGAGCATGTAGTCATGCTGAACAAAGCAGCAGCATTCCTGGATCCTTTTAATGATGTATTCAGAACTCCAGTGCCTCCTGATTTAATGAGTACAGTGAATGTATTCACAACTAACAAGAGCGTGCTCATTAAACAGCAGTAAGTTAACTGTCCTATTCTCTTGTAGCAATCCAGTTTATAATTAAATGGTGCCATATCTGAATACAACGCTGGGCTGTCAAATGGAGAGGTTAGATGTTTTGTGGATATGTGTGGTTAGATGGGGTTGTTGGAGTATAAGTAATTTAACTTAGCTTGTCTCACTGATAAGGATACTTTTCTTGGTGGAGATTTTGTGTTTACAACTCCCAACCAACTAAAAAAATCTCAAACAGTCATAATGTTAATTTAAATTGTCCTTTAGTCGATAGCTTTCAGCTCTATATTCTATTCTCCTGCACTACTACCATTGTGTAAATCCAAATTGTCACAGCTATACTAACTTTTCTAGATTTTCTAGACTGTGACTGAGGGCAGAATCAGACCTTTGGTTGACTACTGCTACATAAACTTAGTCTTAGCAATCCTTATGGTTAAGTGGTGACATTTGAAAAATGAAGAGATCAGTTTAGTATTTTAGATTGGCAGATGCAGGCTGAACAAAGGTTAGGCTGCTTAGAGGCATATAGGAGTTTGTTGGAATTGTCTTCACTAATGTTAAGATAAAAGTAGCCGTTGAGTTCTCACTTAAGTTATCTACTCCCTAAAGTGCACTTTTTTTGTAGAATTAGGGGTGAAAATGTAAATATTGAGTTCTTATCTTTGCTTCTAATCTAATGTCTATTCTGAAATATTCTGGTTTTAAAAGTTATAGCCAGTATTTAATAATGGATTTGGAGGCAGAGGGAATTTGGGCCCGAGGGAGGGACAGCATATGCACTCTGTCTGCTTGTCTACTGGGAAACTCCAGACACTGTCTTGGGGCCTTTTAGCATAATCGGGATGACACCAAGCCAGTTCTTGTGTCAAACCAGCTGACTATCTATTCCGTTTGTGCTGCCTGCCTTTCTTTAAACTGATTTCAGAAAAAAGCCACACAGTCTTTAGTACCTGTTTGCCATCTGGAAAACGAGGCTCCCATGTGGGTAGGGGCAGATGTACTGAGTGTTGGATGCAGCCCTCTGCAGCTGCTGCCTCTTACCGCAGGCTGGCTGTACCTGGCTCTGATGTCTGCTCCTCAGCCAGTCCCTGCAGGTCCTTGGCATGGGCTCCTGTGCAGGTCTGTCAAATGGATGCTGAACTCTCTAATAATTCCTTTTTTCCCTGAGAGCCATTTCCATTCAGATACCCTGTGTAAGCCTCACTGCTTGTCTTCTACTCTGCTCTTTCATGCCAACACCGAATGGTAAGGTTCCTTTTAAACATCAACCTCCTGCTTTGTTCACGCTAGTTTATGTTGTAAAACCTAGTCAAGAATTGTTTGATGTAATTCAAAGAAAGAAAATTTGTGCACTCCAGAGTAAGGAAAGTAAGGAAGAACGTGTTCTTTCCATCTTTAAATAAGAGTGACCCACAGTGGTTGATTCAAACTGGAAACCACTTGTTTACTTGACACATCCCATGGCGACACACAAGGAGCTACCAGTGTCTGGTGTAGGGGGTGTGTGTGTGTGTGGAGTGAGCACACTGTGTAGAGAAGGAGGACAGAGGCGTGGAGGAGATCTCAGGGTGTCTTTGGTTTGTCTAATCCTCAGTAAAACTTTCCCTGCTGGTTATCTGGAACAGGTGAATTCAGGTGGTTGACATTTTTGTGTAACTCACTGACAGAGGCGAGTTGGGTATTGCCATAGGAATACCATACAAAACTAAGGCAGGGAAACATCTTCTGCTTCTGCCCGCAGGGTTTTGGGGTTTCTTCTGTCTATATGGTGCAGATTGGTAGAAGGCCTGTGTGTTTTTCTTCAGTTGTGTGTTTGGTGGAGGGGAGTGAGGATGGTGGTTGCTTTGTTTTTTGTTTTTCAGGGTGTAGGACTGCCAGGACAGAGAAGGATTATTTGGGGGAAATGCTGCTTTTGCTTTAGTCTTATTTCTGAGGTTGAGTTGCTTTTAACTTATTTTTATACCAGGCCACAGATGTGCATTAGATGAGGAAGAAAATGGAGAGTTCCTGTATTTCTCAAGCCTATTTTTGCAAGGTCTTAGATCTGTCTAAGCTAATTCTGAGGTTTGTCTGCATTTGGTTTAAATGTTTTTATAAAACTTCTGAACTTTGTATTTGGTTTACAGCTTTTTTATGGTAGCCATATCAATTATTTTATACTTTTAATATTAAGATAGTCTACAACTCTGCCTACTTGCTCAGAGAATCATCTGCTCTTTACTGACTATATCCAGGTATCTGAAAAGCTGAGACACATTCCAAATGTTCTTGTTCTGAGTAATAATTTATCCTGCCTACATGCAGTGTTTTCAGAGAAGCTGCAGGGGGAGGATTTCAGACTAAACACATACTTGCTTGTGTGGGTATGAAAGGGCAGTGTAGGGGATATCCTTCACCAGAAAAATGTTTCACAGTTTTCTCTGTAAACTTTCTTGGTTCATTATTTTGATTTGGATCTTAACACTCACTGGGCCCAAAACCAGTTACTACAAAGGACAAACTTAAATACCTTGCATTAGTAAAACAACACTAGTTATTAGCACAGGCAAGTGACTCCTTCCTCCAGTCTCTCCCAATTATTTTTAAAGACAATGATCTTTTCATTCCTTACCACCAAGCTAAGATGGTAGTGAAAGTTATATTGCAGACTAGTAAAATAAAATGATTTGGAAACGTTGAATTTAAATACATTGCAGATAAAGGAAATAAAGAATTTTTTGTGCTCTGCATGTAGACTTATTATAAAGGTGGGGTTTTTTTTTGGTTGGGGTGTTTTTTTCCCATAGCAAATGGACTGTCAAAGAATAAATGTGCCAGACAGAAGATTTAAATTACTTGAAAAAACTTTGCTTTACTATCACAAAGCAGACAGTCTTGAGGATGTGCAGTGTGAGTAGATGGATGGTATAGGTCATGTAATGCTGGATTGGTGCTACTGTGTTGATACAATATTTTATGGGTAGGCAGGAGACATTGGTTAATGTCTTGAGGCTTTGAAGGTTGTAGTGTGTCAGCGAGGTGACCTCATAAAAATCTGTGTGTAAATCGCCTGTATCTGTCTATATCTATACAAGATTTAGTTGCCAGTCAACTAGAGTTAAGACCCAATTTATCTCAGTCGATATTTAACTATGGCACAGTCTGGCAGAGGATAAATAATTTTACTGCCAGTTCATTCTTGATTATAGTGTCAGCAAATGTTCCTGCTATTGAAGATACGTGGGCAAGACAGATGGGAGATGGTAATTATATGGACTCACTGGGAAACCTAAAAGAAAAGTGTTGGTTGAGAAATTCTTAGTTCTCAGGAAAACTATTCTGCAACTTAAAAATTAATGAAAACAAAACTAGATTTTCACAAGATACTTTATTACCTCCTGTGATTTTGGGGAAACATCTCTTGAAATCCCAACTTGTACAGAAAGGGTATGAACAGGAAATCTCTCTTAGTTCTGCATGTTGCTGGAAAGAAACACTTTTCTCTGCAATTTCAGCCTTTAAAAGAGTATTTTATTCCCTTCCTTGATCACTGAGAGTGCTATATTTGTATATTGCTGCAAATGTTTGTTCTGATTTGTCTTTAACTGATTGCTAATGGTCTACTGCTGTGTTTCTTTCCTTTTTTCTTTTTTGCATTCTTTGGGAGGAAAGGAGACTTCAGTTCTGTGTGAAAAAAATTATTTGTTTTTATTTTAAATCTTCTTGTTTCACTATCAGGTTCAAATTTCATTTCTTTTACTGCAGGTGTTTCCGTTCATGCATATGATGAAGTATAGAAATGCACATGGGAATAGAATTGTATTGGCAAATGTAAATCACCTCATCAAATCCACCATTCACCATATGGTGAATTGCTGTCTGCTGTAATTATAGCCTGATGCTTGGAACAGTTCTGCACTTTAGTATGTTAAAACTTGGAGTAGGGAATGTTATGAAGCAGGAAAACAGTGGTGTGAAAAGACACTGGGAATATCTGGAGCTTCACTGATCAAATAAATGACAGTTCATGTATCCTAAAGGTTGGATGTTATCCAGTCATACCGCTACGCTCCGTTTGGAACTGAGGCATAATCATAGAATCAGAATGCTTTGGGTTAGAAGGGACTTTTAAAAGGATATTTTTTATTTGATTAGAGTTGCCAGCAACCAAAAGCTTGATGCATTGGGAAGCACTGTGAGTAACCACTGATGTGAGTCTTTTGATTAATTACAATTGAACTTCTAATAAATCTATTTAGTTATATATGAGGGGGAGGTGACTTCTAATAAGCAAGATCAGATGAGAAATGCTTAAAATTGTGTTATTTGTCCTTATGTCTGAAGGAGCATCTGGTTTCACAGAGGGAGTTGCATTTCGTATCTACAAAGATTCTAAAGTTTATCCTTGGTGCAGGCTTGCCCCTGGAAGACAATGTTTACGCATCTTTTGTTTTGACACTCTGTTTTCAGTTAGATCAGGCCACAAAAAAAAATTGCTGCTCAGAGAAAAGGTGGCTGCAATGGCAAACTTGTCCTTATTTGAGGGAATAGGATGCTGGCTGAGAACTGTTGAGGCTTGTCTTGGAGGAGAAGTTAAGAAAGGAAATTCCTCACAGTTTTCTTCAGGAATAATAAAATATTTCCAAATTCTTAGAAGTCTAATGAGGTGAAAGGTCGTACCCTACATAAAAATGAGACGGGCAGTTTGTGACTGGCTTTACCTTGAAGGGTAATTTCAGGAAAAAGGGGTTTCATTTGTTGGAGTACTTGTTTGATTGCCAGATGAGCTCGTAGTTCTGTTCTCTCATGACTGTTTCAACACATGCAACAGAAAGCCTTAATCTTTTGAGATGTATGTAGTTTTAAAGTATGGCTGTATTTTGCTCTGTAGATAAATCTTACTACTCTTGGTGAAGACTCTGGAAACACTGTAGTGTTTTCCTGATGTTTAGAAGGAAAATATTTGCTACCGTCTGTTCTGCCCAAAAGGACTTCTGTATGTTGTTGTCTATACAGCTTTGTTCTCAAATTAAAAATTCTGGATATGGTTACGAATGGAAATACTGTAATATGCATTTAAAAGATCAAGGTTTGAATGCAGCAGACTGAAAAGAGGAGTAGCCTAACCCAGTTTGATTCAGTTTGGTAGTTTGTGTAACTGCTCTGCCAAGAGAGGGTGAGGAAAGTTGTGTGTGAGCCAAAGTTACAATTGCATTCAAATGACCTTACAGCACCAAGAACGGTTCATGTAGGGGAAACACAAATAGAAGCAACACTTGCTGGCCAAATGGTGAGGTTCTGGTGGGGAAAAGGAGACAGAAGAAAGGAAGAATGCTATGCAGATGGTCAGGAGCAAAAGGAAAACCAGGTACAGCGGGGCTGTTATGGAGCCATAATCCCCCAATACTGTTTGTTGCTCTTAGAGCTGAGCTTTGACTGTAGTATGTATGTAGTGTGTGTGCAGAAGCATCACTGGCCATGTTTTAAATTAACTCAGACAAAAGAAAGAAACATGGCAAACTCTGCTTTCGAACTTTTCATTTTCCCTTACTCAGCAGTTTAGTTGAATGCTGTTTTTCGGCTGTTGCACTGCATAACGCTGCCCGGCATCTTTCTCAAATACTGCTGAGCTGAGCTGCCGTTGTGTTCTCAGATACAGATTCAGACTGGTGGAGTGGGGGTACAGACTTAGGCTTTGGTGTTCAGAAGTAGGTTAGTGACAGTGTATTCTGCTTCAGTGGGTCAAGGATCAGTGTTTACTGTGGTTGCCTCCCTCCCTGCCTCCACATCTAATGTTAGTGAACTGGCATGTTATTTACCACCATGACATTTTTTTGAGAATAAACAAGAAGGAATCTCAGCTAATATCTTAAGGCTACAGATAAAAATGCTTTGGGCGTCAGGTCTCTTAAATTGGCATTATTGTTAAGTATTATTGTTAAATGTGTGCTGTGTTGGAAACAGGCAGATCGGTGCGAGAGGATTACTTGCACGCTTTTGCAGCTTTCAACTGCAAAGAAATTGCAGTTATTTGAGGTGCTTGTATTGTCCTATATTTGTAGGACAATGTGGGACAATTTGTCACAAATTTCTGCTGGCAATCCTGTTAATATTTATATGCTATGAGTATTAATCTTTGTATATTCTGATTGGTAGTTTGGTAGCTCTTAGCTGATTTATTGAAGCATGCCATTAATGATGTCTGTCTAGGTATCCTGGATTTCATTCTATTAAAATCAAAGTTCTTACAATATAAGGAGTTTAGACATGAGTGTTTCCTTTGAAACGTGAGGACTTGGGCTAAGATTGTAAGCTTATTTTCTGCATGTGATTTGAGTTTGCTTTTCTAATCTGTATTTAAATTCAAGACCAGAACTTTAAAACAGAAAAAAAAAAGCAAACTAGTTCAAAATTATTCATGAATTATAAGCAATATAAACTGTTTCCTTTGTAGAACTTTTTTTTAAGAACAGTTTTTCTTTTTAAATCAAATGGCTTTGGAATATTAAAGTATGGTTGGAGAGTTACATTCTTACATTCTGGTGGCTGAAAGGCAGGAAAGCTCTTCAGATTTTTCCTCCCCAACTTGATCTTCATTGCTATAATCAAACAAGGAGTAACTTTTTATAATTTGCTAGTTCTTTTTGCTACTGCACAACTTGGCTGTTGTCTGAACTCCATGAAAAGAATGAGTATGCTTGGTGGATTTGTAAAAAAACGCTTGCAACTGCTTCTAATCAAGTTTAACTTCATTTTTTTGCCATGCTCTTTGTTACAAAACCCATTTCAACTTCCAAAGTAGTTTAAAGGGCTTTTCTGTCATTAGGAGCTTTTGAGCTTTGGAACAATGCCCATAATAGCTGTTCCTTGCTCTGTGATTGACTGACTTGAAGGAACCTGACATTTCCTAATGAAAAGCTTTGCATTTTGAAACTTTATAAAAATACTTTGGATGGGGACTGCTTGCAATATCCAAAATCCTTAACACACACAAAAATCTCAGTGCTACAATTGTTTTCAGGCTGTTGTAGGAAAGCAAAGGGAAGGAAATGAGATGTTTTTGTAGAGCTTTTAGCATTTCTGACATGACGTTGCAAATGATGGTAATTGTAGTTGGCCAGAGATGGAGCTCATATCAGGCAGAAAGAATACCCTTAATGTTGGTTCTTTATAATCCTCCTTCCATCCCTACTGGTTCAGGTAGGATTATATTGCAACAGAATTGCACTTAAATTTTAGTAGAAGCCCATGTCCTTAGAGAGTAGACTAAAAAAAATTCCAAATTGTTCTTGAGTGAAATACATCTGTTGGGTTCTTCTTGTTCATTTCTGTATGGCTCACTTTTTTTCCTCTTGGAAATTCACACTTCACCTTCTGATAAAGAACATAAAGGTACAGTGAATACAATGGATTTTTTCCTTTTACTTAATTTACCTACATTTGTTTTTTCTTTAAGATAAGTCTACTTACGGTCAGATGCCCATATTCATCAGAGTGGCTCACTGTTTTTTGTTTATCTCTAATATACAAAGGAACAGGTGCCTTGCACAGGTGTTGAGCAATTTTCAGTTCGTAGAGAGTCTTTTTTCAGGAACATGTTAAAAGAAATATTTTCAACAGACTGACTTCTTCTTAAACCCTAAACCCCCTCCCACACCCTACTTCATGTATCCCAGGTGTTGCTGTTAAATGTATGTACTGCTATGAAACAGAGTGCAATCAAAAGGAATGTTTCTTACTGGTAACTGTGTACTGGGAAGGAAAGTTGAACACAGATGAAACTTATGTCAAAGGTGCTGTAAGAAACAGGAGGTCTTGCCCAGTGAGCAGTTTGGTTCTACTCGTGTGGAGGAAGCTTGGATGAAAGCAAACACTATGTCTGTACTGAAACTTGCAGTCTGTACGGACTAGCAAGGAAACGGAATAACTTAAATGTTTAAACAGAACTGAAAGTATTGGTACTGATTTTTAATACATTTGCTAGCCTTTCTAACTAGGACTTCTAGTTGGAATTATTCTGAGACAATTCAAATGTGGAGTTGAAGACTGAGGAGGATATGTGGCCTTTTAAAGCAGTACAGTTTGCCTTCAAGTCATCATGCGGCTGTTACAGAAATTACTGGAAAAACCTGAGAATTCAAAGTGATAGGAGTGTATTTCACCTTTTGGGTTCCATGTTAGATTTTAAAGTACTGGAACTATTTTCTTATCAGCTATGACAATTTTTTTGCCTTTGATCCCACCTGATTCTGAAATCCTTTTTCTCTAAAAGAGATGAAATGTGCTTCCTGATGTCATGTGACTTCTCACCTACAAGGTTTCATCAGAGAACTGGAAGTGAAGGTGAAAAAGGTAGCTGACAAAGAAACTTTCAGTAGAGGAGATGCAGAAAGAATAGCTGCCTAGTTAGGCTCTAAAAATCATGTGAACTTTAAGCCACTCAAGAGCTTAATTTAGTGGAAGACTGGCCTGAGAGGCTTAATATAGACAGCTCAGATATCATGTGGAAACTCTAATATAGACATGTATTGATATAAGAGACCTTGAGTTTATTTTTATTTGTTCCTGATCAGATTGTTTGTTTGCTTCCCTCCCTAGACCCCACTCTTTATTCTCAGGAAATGCAGTAAAATGGCAGCTGTTACTGAACAGCTACACCTGACTGTATCAGGGAGAATGAGGGAAAATTGTCCTTTGGATACTGGCACTTGTTTTGATTTGCTCAGCCTTCAGTGGAGTCTTTGGTAAACTTTTTTGGTGCTTTTCCTGATAACTTTGACTTAGAATAAGTGAAATAAGTAGAGCCTCTGGTCAGGATATCCTTCTGCTTGCTGAGAAGCATTAATGACTTCTGAAAGATGCAAGGTCACTGGGATTTCTAGTCTTTTTCCTTTCTTTCTTTTTATGTCTTAGAACTAGTTTATTTGTATGTCTCCCAATATTGTAGCTTCAAATTACAGCTATTACATCAATAGCACAATGATTTTTAACTCTGTTCAGAAGACTCCTTGTTTCTTGCCTGGTCATTAACAAAACAGCAGTAGGAATGTCACAGTGTAACTGATTTGACTTGCCCTCTGATGGAAGTGTCATGGGAAAAACAAATGGAGGGGTGGATTCCCTCTGTGTTTACAGTAGCCATGGAAAGTTGTGCTTTGTTAAAATCTCCATCAGGCTTAGAAAAAAAAAACACCCAAACTCTTACATCTTTACTTTAAAAAAAATGCATTTTCAAGTATCACTTCAGCTCTTACCAGAAATTTGTTTGGGATAAAATCATACTGTTGGTTTAGAAGCAGCTGGAGATTTTAACTGTAAAAGAAAAAGTGTATCTGGAGAAGGTGGTGTTGATATCACTCTGAGTCTTCCTAAAATTACAGTCCTTAATGCAATCACTATCTATGACATGCATTTGTTCTTACAGATCTGTAACTTCATAACTGGTGAATTTAGTTTAGGAAGTAATGTTATGAAAGCAAGAGTGTTGTCCTCCATGTGAACAGCTGAAATAGCTCAACATCCTGACAAGACTGAAGTAGGACACCTTCATGTTCAAAAATATTTTAAATTGATGGTGAATGTTCCACTACTTAAGTTCTCACTGAACAAAGATAACATCTATGTACCATATAGAATAAGGGGAGGAATGAGTGTCAGACCAAGGTTTTTAGTGGTTTGTTGCAGAGCTTTTGCTGTCATGACACAAGAACCATGTTGTTCCTCCTCTTTAAATAAGTCACAGTACTCTTCTGTGGTAGCACTGAGTGGTAGAAGTTGCAGAAATTTGTGATCTTCACAGGGAGGACAGTTTTGTGTATCAAGTTTCTAAGTCTTGCTTTTTCTGTGTCTGAGAGATGGCAAGTTGCTTTTGAATTAAAAAATCACAAATACAGAGTTTGTAAGATGAACAGGTGACTGGGTGTTTTTGATGTTGAAGCACTCCTTCCATTTCATAAAGTGCTATTAAAATTATTCTCCCTTCTCAAGGCTTGATGGGAACATGCTTTGCATACCTTTTGGAGACTAACTGGCCTTTGATTCTGTAGCTCAGGGCTTTGTGTAATAAAGGATTTCATGTGCATTTTTCTGTACTGATCATAGCATGCAGTGAAGCAGCAAAACCCACAATGCAGGTATCCATACAGATGTGATCTGGGCAAGTCTTTTAATCCCCTGTCTATTTGATTACTGTTTTATAGCAGGAAAAATAACTTTGAATGTGGAGAGCCTTCCACTTGCTTACAGAATGTTACATATATTATTACATGTTCATTTTGAAGACTTCCACAGAAACAATCATGGAAGACTGCTGAATTGCAAAGCAATAAATATTTAAGTGCATTAAGTTCAAATTATTGATATGATTCTAACGTATTTAGATTTTACAGTCAGTATTGCTAATAATACAAAATCCTCAACTTTCAGAGATGGCCTGTAAAATATCTGTCACCTGGGGAAAAAAATGTGTTTTGTCTGTAGTGGTCATGGATAGGCATGCAGAAAAGGCTTCCCTACCTCAGCAACCATTCTTTAGTCTGCCTTTTCAGTCTCTCTTGTCATCAGACTGAGCTGTGGAGCTGTTACTAAGTTTGCAGAAATGTTTTCCGCTGATAATGTGCATGTCTTGTAGCTGAGAAGTTATTTTTAGCAGTCTGGTGAGACTTCTAGAGTCACTGAGGGACAGAGCCCTGGCGGAGATCTGGAAAAGGGAGCTGCCTGCCAATGGATTGGAATGAGAGAGGGGAAAATGGTACCTTTTATTTCCAACCATCTTTTTCTATTTTTGACTACATTGTTCTTTCCCAGTAACTTGCAACGAAAAGGCACATTTCCCAGGTTGGTAAAATTGTGTTTGGCTGGGAATAATCTCTGTGTTACAGAGGCAAAATTGGTAGAATTGCATGAGTGGAAGCTTCCATTTGCACTATGATGATGTTCAAGGGCTGCCTGGATCGCAACAGACACCTTTTAACTAGAGTGAATCTGAGAGGTGCTGCTTTTTACTCTGCTGTAGTGGAAAGGCTCTGACCTGAGACAGTTTGTATGAAGTCAGAGTTATATTAATCTGTTCACTGCATTTGCTGATATACCAGACCTTTTCCTAACTGTGTAGTACCCAAGAAAATTTAATGCAGACAACAGTGCCACTGAAAAAGCAAATTGTTTTAAATTGTGGAACCTTTAATTTTACCATAATACTCAACTACAATCATCTTTTTACTGTTTAAAATTTGTTAAAACTCCCATGAGGCTCAATTTGACCTATTTTATTTATAGAACTATTATGTAAAAAGATTGCTGAGGTAAAAAAACAGCAGAAAGCACAAGAGGGTCCACCAGTTTACATGCTTATGTGCTGAAAGCTGCTGTTTTTTCCAGATGGCAGAATAGCTAGTGGGACTCACCTAAGTCAATTTCTGTGCTTTTCCTCTCTTCCAACTTTTTCTTACTTTTAATGTGTGTTTTGTTTTAGTGCTATAATCAAAGGTCACCCCCAGTCTTTCAGTCTCCACATGCATGGCTGAGTGAATACATTTTTCTTTCATGTTTATCTTTGCAAAGAAAATCTGTGGGTGGAGAATTTAAAATGGGATTTAGAGTGGTTTGGGACTTCTCTAAATGACATACCTGGGAATGCTGCCACATAGCGGACATGTTTCAGTGATGTGTATTTCACTGCTGTAGGACACCAAAGATGAAGTAAGGTAGGCTGTGACAGTTGCTACTGACAGTGTTCATAAAGTAACACTCCATGCAAGAGAAGGTTTGTAGGCATGCTGAAGAGCATCCTTCTTTCTTATTACTGTTTTGGGGTAGGTTTTATATGTTCCACCATACTATTTCTTTATAGTGGAATAGTGTTATTTATCTGTTATGAAAAAACTTCTGCCTTTCTTACTTGAAAATAACTTTGAAGATATCTGTCTGTGTTTCCTCAGACCAGTCAGGATGCTGAATGTCATCCTTTTTCGTTTTGACTGGTAGTTATTGGTCCTGCTCACAGTATTGTGTGATGGCCAACTTTTGTGCTACATGTGCAGTTGTGTGGATTTTTTGGGGCTTCATCCAGTGGTACACTATTGTGCCTATATTGTTGGCATAGGATATTTGTAGGAAAATTTTGCATGTGGCACTTCAGTTTTGTTGAGTTGGATATTTTCTGCCCACTATCAGGTAGAACATGTGATGTACTCTGGATAATTTGCAGATTTGCTTAGCTGAAGTTCCGTTTTATTTTTACAGCTGTTTGTAATCTGTCTGAAGCGCACAGGCCATAATGGTTAAAACCTGGTGGCTTTGGTGGTGTCCCTTGTCTTGCAGCAAAGAGAATTGGTGATGAATGCAAACTGTACTGTGGTAGCAAAATATGAAGTATTTGATTTTAAAGACTTAATGGCATATATGCCTCTGCTGAGGCTGATGACTGTGCTGAATAACAAAAAATGATGTGGTCAGTGTCCTCTCTAGTTGCCTTTAACTTGGTGCTGTGAATGTCCTGGCAGCACTGTTCAGCTGTATTACCTGCGTGGGTGTTTGGACCAAGGGTAGAGCATGCTCAAATTCCCTTTCTGCTTTCCTCTGTAGGAGTATACACTGCCACTGTGTACTAATCCACATTCTATGTTATTTTGACCTGATTTGTAAATAGATGTATAAATTCAAAGAACTGAGCAGAATAGATTCATATATCTTCAGTGGCGTAGTTGGGACTCATGACTGCAAAATGAAGCTTTTTATTGAATGAGAATAAACTTGTAAAAGGGGAAAGAGGAAAAATCTGTCAAAATTCAAAAACTTGCACCTAAACACCCTCCAGTAAGTCACAAATGCCCTGCAGCAGCAAGAAAATAGTAGTCTTTGTTCTAGTTGTGTGTTTGAGGTTTGTGTGGTTTCTTAGTTGCACTATAAATTAATATCTCTATATAGGGCCCTTTGAAATTTAACAGCTTTGTTCTTCAGTGCATTCAGGTTTGAACGCAACGTAAAGATTGAGGAAGAATGGAAATCTATGAAATGGCACTATTATGCAAAAAGTTTTTTAAGAACTCGAAAGAAAACAAAAACAACCCACCAAAAATCCAGAGTGTGCTGCCAGTTCTTAAGTGATCTGTTGTCTGTGTTTGGACTTGCTTTACATTGTTCTTTCCTACCTCACTGTAGATTTAGCATGAATTATCAGAAATCAGTGGGAGCTGTAATACATCCCTCTATTCCATATCAACATGACTGTATGAGCACTAATTTAGCAGTAGGATTGCGTGGAAACCATATGGTTGTCTGCTGTGGTGTTTGCTTGGAGTTTCACGGTCTGTTCTGGCAGAACCGGTCTCTTCCCTGACCTGTCTGGCATACTGTGCAAGCGATCTTAGCCTAGAAAGTTGTGGATCCAAGTCAAGCTGCTGACCTTTTCCTCCTGCTTATTAATAAACCTCCATGTCTCTCCTGCAGTCAGTGTACAGATACAGAGCGAGGCTGGGGCTGTCTCACCCTGCCGAGAAGGGGGCAGCGTGCCTTTCTCGGGTTGCACAGAGACACTCTGGGCTGCGGGCTGGGGCTGTGCCGGCAGCTGCTGTGCAGTCCGCACCCAACAGCGGCTTTGAAGAAAGGGCACAAGTGGTGGAACTGCAAACCTACCACGGAAATCTGTTAGAAGAGAAAGAGGTCAAGGAAGGTTCTGGTGCAGCTTGTTGCTGCCAACACGTTCACCCCAGAGGGGCTGTGCTAGAAGTACTGCTCCTTGAAAGCTGGCTGGCTTTCTAAAAGGCAGGACAGTGGCTTATTTTGGCCTTGACCTGTCAGTTGCTGGTGTCGGTGATGATGGAAGTTTACAAGGGAATTACTGCTAGGCTTGAGTCACGGGGAACTTTCCTGTGCTTCCTGCTTTGGCCATGGAGATTCCAGGCAAATGATGAATATCAATAGGGTGTTTTTATTCAACACTGTAAATGAGGTATATATATTTTATTTTTTCTTCCTTTTCTGTCTCTATGGTGAGGAACAGGTGTGTGAAAACTGAGTCATGGGACCTTACAGAGACGTTAACGTGCACAAAAGAGAAATGTAATATTGTAAAGAGAAGCTTTTAAAGTGATGGCAGAATGTTTCACTAAGAAGAACAGAAAATGGTTTTTGGTGGAAATTGAGGGTCTTGCTGAACCCTGCATTTGGTTCAGGTGAATAAACAGTATTTTTCTGAAAATTGCATCTGGATCCAGAACAGCAAGGGCTGTAAGGGTGGTCCAGAGTAGCCACATCTCTACTGTGCACTAGGAATAGCTACAATATTTAATTCCATGTGCCCTGGTAGAGGAAATAGAATATAGTCTTGTGTTTTCCTTGAACTGCTGCATGAACTGTCTGGACTGCTATGTTGTTCTGACTAAAGGGATGACCAAGAATTTGTTAAACAAAGCTGAAACTTACTCGTATGGGGTAAGTAAGAGCTCAAAGATCTTTGCCATTATTGGGCATACTTCTTAATGTTATTTCAGCATTTCTTAATATTGTGTTTGAGCCCAAACCCCCAGGCAGATACACTATAATATTTCACCTTGCTTCTGCTTAAAGCATGACTAAATTTAAATCAAAAGCTTTTCTATATGAACTGTAAAACAAGTTAAGTAGGTTGGCTTTGTTTCAGGGAAGTTGGTGCCTACATAGAATATAAAAGTGTTTTTCTAAAATTTCTCTCCTTTAATTATGTGATATGCAGCCCTTTCTACACAAGCTATTTTTTTTCCTTCTGCCACATTAAGTTCCAAAGAATTGCTCTCCAGAACTTCTTCAATAGCAAGGAGGGCTACATATTCTCTCTTGACAGTAAAAGAGATATGATAAAGCTTTGAGGTCTGCTGTAAGAACATATTGGACAGAGAACTGAAAATTAATGAAGGCTTAAATAATGAAATGGAGGGTGGGCTGTCTCCTAGCACTTCTTAATGTTACTAGCTTCAGCTGTTAAATCTTGGCTTCTTCTTAACTTTTTTTAGCTCAAATAAGAGTTTATGTATCAAATATGCATCCTACACAGGGAATTTAAGAGTAGGTAGAGAGATGTGTTCCTTTCAGGAAATCCTGTGTTTATATTAAGGATTGTACTTGTAGGCCTTGCTTTCCATTTTACCTGTTGGTCTTGAAATCTGAATCTTCCACAACTCCCTTGACAGAAGTTCACTTCTTCATGCACAAGCCAAAAATGTGAATCTTTCAAGTAGACAGACTATTACTTTGGATTTAGTGATACTTTCCTATGATCTCAAAATGTATCATCTTCTTCAGATATAACCGTGGGTGCTTAAAATCCAGAAGATGTTCCAGTCTTACTACAGTTATTTTGAGAAAACTGAGTATTGGGAATGATATTTTTCCTTGCGCTAGATTATGTATGAGTCAAGGGAAATGAAGTAAATGAATTCTAATTGTGGTTCTGAGGCTAATATAGGACCATTGCTCTGCCAAGTTAAGTCATGAAAAAAACATTTTGAAGGAGGACACTTCTAAGCATCATGATATACTTGTTTTGAGAAAGGCTTTCTTTTAAATTGCAAATGGACAACATGAGTGATTTTTAAATGCCCAAGAAAGGGTTGGCTTTTGATACAGTAGTGAAAAGTTCCACTTTCAGAGATATTTCAGTTTTGCACACAAAAACCAAAATCTTTAACATATAGGAAAAAGGTTTGTCTAAGAACTGTTTTCCTCATGGAGAGCTGGCTGGGTTGCTTGCTGGAAGCTGTTGGTAGGCTCTGAATGCTCTCTGACTGGGTGCTAAGATAGAAATAAGTCATAAGGCATGCTGATAAGTGGGGAACTACATTGGCTGATGGTAGAGCAGGTCAGCTTGTCTAGTCCACTTCAGTAGCCTTTGGTCTCAATAGATATTTCCAGTTTAGCAGGAGCTGTCAGGGGGCAGTTTGGTCAAGTGCTTTTGTACTGCCTGTGCCATGAATCTGCTAAGTGAGGTGTAGTGTCCAGGACTGTCTGTTGTGCGTTTTGGAGAATATGTACGTGCACACAGGAATTTATCTAAGGACAGCTTCGGAAAGTACCTTGTCTAATGAGTATCACAACTATTTTCCAAAGTCGGTTTGCAAATGATCTGGAACCATTCGATCCATCTGCACTGAGTTAATCCCAACTTCGGTTTCTGTGGTTCTTTGGGGAAAGCCACAATGCAGGATTTTAAGTTCAGTCTGTATCTAAATAAGATAGTCTGCAAATGAAGCAAAAACTGAGCTTGTATTGTATTTAATTTGTATTTACACCCCCTAGCTTAAGCTCTTGTGTAGTTCTTCCCTGTAAGGAGACTTTTTTTCTCTTTTGTTTTGCTTGGGGTTGGTTTTTTGTGTGTGTAAAGATATTACAGCTTTGCTCTTGCCATCTTCAAGTTAATGCCCCTTGAATTCTAAAAAGCTCTTGTTTTAAAATCTTTGCTTGTGTGACTTTGACTTTAATGGCACTAAGCCATGGATAATTGGCTCAGTTTCCCAAAATTCCACAGCCTGTTGTTAAGATAAACATTTCTAGGTTCCCAAGAACACAGACCCATGTATATGGTAATATAATGATTATACAGGGCAACCTTTAAACAACAAATTCGTATTTTCCTAATTTATTATTGCTGTTTACACACAAGCATCAGAAGCAGAAAAAATGACTTGACAGAATAATTGTGCCAGTTTTTAAACTACATTGTAGCCTTTTGAGAAGGGCTGTGAAGTGGCTTTGTTTTGCTGTAGCCATTAGCCCCTAGGGGAGCTGGAGGGAAGCAGTCCTGGGTTGGAATGGTGTGTGTTGAGATGCACCCTCATTAGTCAGGGGCACATGTCTCAGTTGCTGGGAAGGCCATGTGACCAAGGCTTTGGTATAAGGCCCTGGATTGTTGGTTGTTTAGGAATTTGTGGTCTTGCTATGTCACTCCTCAACTCTGGTACCTAAAGTTCCTTGTAACGTTCAGATATCAACAAGTGTTGGAGATCTTGCTTCCTCTGGGCCAAAAAGGGCTGTGATCTGCATTCCCCCCAGCCCAAAGCTTTAGAGAGGGACTATAATTATAGAGCTCGTGACAGAGCTGTGTTCAGTTCACTCATGTCCTCTCAAACATAACAGTGTATGGATGAAAGCGTTGCTCCCATACACACCTCATCAGAGATGGCAAAAGAAAATGGATATGAGGCCTGGGGATATTAACAGCCAGTTGAGAAATTGTGGGATGGCCTTTGAGAAACTCTGTGCATGTTCAGGTAAGGCAACCTTGAAGAATGATGGAGTCTCTCACTGGGTTGTGCCAGCTGCATGAGCACATGGGGAGGCTCACTGCCAGGGATTGAGGGCCAGTGATGCTAGTAAGCCAAAACAGATCGGCATAGCATCTTATTCAGAGCAGGAATTGGTGGTCTGACTGTCCTTGGAGGTAAGCTTCCCAGGAGTTGTCTCTGAAATTGCTTCTAGCAGCAACAGGATATTTAAATTCCTTAATTTCTGGGGGAAAAAAAATAGACTATTCTTACTCAGCAGATGGGGTTTTGATTTGTTTGTTGGTCTTATTTTTTAATCAAAATCATATAATTATTCAACTTAGTCCAAAACAATAACTCAGTCTGAAAATAAGTGGATCAGGACACAGGAGTTATGTGCTTGTTTTGTTGAGGGGATTTTTTAGGGCATTTTGCTAAGAATTTTGTTCCTCTTATTCCTGCTCTCACTGACTGTATGCAATAAGAAAAAGTAAAGAAAAGCAGCAGTCTTGTGTTATGATATTTTGTGCAAATATTTTTGGAAGGTCAGCTATTAAAATTTGAAATAATGATGCTTTTTTCCAATCCTGTAAGTCAGTTGTTTTTAAAATTTAAAGTGTACCAACTCCATGTAGACTCTTAGAAGTCATTGCAGAGGGTGAGAAAGGAGAAATTCCTTCTGTAACAGGAAAAGAACAATAGTAATGCAAAACAAGATTAAAATTCCCCCCTCTCCCCCAGGTTTTAAACCATGATAAATATTTGGTTTGAGCCAGTCTGTTCTTTGTTTAGAGTTATTTGACGAAAACTCTTGGCCTTAACTTGCTGGCAATTAGGTCTATTGTATTTTTGATTAAACAGTAGTGTAGTGGTGGTGGGAAACCAACATACTAGCATGGTCTTTTGGCTGTCTTCCGCTGCTCTTTAGTGTTGCCCTGAGAAACAAAGGATGGCTGGGCTGGCTCATCAGGGGTTTAGCTTGGAATGGGAACAGATTTTAATTTGAATATCTTTACCTACTGCCTGCTGTCTTAGAGCCAGCCATTTTTCGTTGAGTTCTTTGGGGGTTTTGTTTTGTTTCCCCTGTACAAGTGGCTAGTTCATGTGTGTGTAGTGCATTTGTGACTCTCTGCTCTGCTGCTGGGCAAGTGCTCTCACTGCTCCTTCCTGTGGATGGGAAGTGAGCTCAGCACTCGAGCAGGGACAGTGGTGTTACCTCAGCTGCTGCAGTTCAGAAGGTTTATGGTAATCAGCAGCTCTCCTCAGCTAGCAGAAAAGCTGTACCCAAACCCCTAATTTGAAAGCTTTTGAGGTTTGTGGAGAAGTAAAGAAGTGGGAAGTTCCATTCTCTTGTGGTGTATAAATAAAGAGAACTTTTCATATTTCTGTTGTCACTGTTCCCACCCATATTATTTGAGGTCTTGGTTTGCTGTTGGTGTAGTCATTTTCCACATATCTGAACTCTGGCAAATCTTTGATACCTACCTTTTTTGGTGGTACAAGGAGATACGCTGATAGAAATGGTGTTAATGCACCAAAACTAGTGCTCTTGTATTCTAGCTTCTGTGTTCACTGTGAAGCTGTAGTCCTTACATACTAAATATAACAGCAGCCTAATCCAAAATTATTTGGTGGGGGTTTTTTGTTTTGTTTTGCCTTTTTAAGTCTTGAGATCTTATTCTTCAGCAAGTACTGGTCCATGCCTTTTGGACCCATCTCGTGGTGATCTACCTCAGTGAGCACCTTGCACACGCATTGGTATGAAAAGAAAATACATGTTTGTGGTGTTTATACTTTGCATTGCCATACCTCTGAGCTTTGCTTTCTTTCTTCATGAATTCCTTGTTTGCCTGCACGTACAGTTCTCATACACTCTGCAGTAGTGGTAGTGGTTGAACAGCTTTCCCTTTCCAAGGCAGGTACACAGCTGAAAATCTCCCAGCCAGGAGCACGAGGTGAAAGGGAATGCACCATTTACATTTTTGCAGTTTTATTTATCCACTGAGAGAGGGGGATGGTGGGGAGGGCATGGTTTTTGGCCTATATTTAATAAAAGGAGAGGGAGCCGTAAAAAGCCTCTGGTGTAATGTGAGCCTTACACAAGGAAGACCTATTTATAGCTCCCTGCAATATTTGCCTGAAGGAACTTGAGAGCAGAGCAGGGCAGTGTTACATAAAGCTGGGTGAGAGCACACTTGTGCCCTCACAGCTGCGAAGGTCAAACCCAGGGCTTGTCTTACAGTAGGCTTCCACTCTCCCTTGCCCTGAGGGGAGAAGAGACTGATGGGCTCCTTCTGAAGGCCAAGTCCTAGTGGTGAGAAACTTTGGTTTGTGGAGAGCAGTGGTGTGGTTTTCTTTTAAGAGGCTTATTATTTGTGATGTTCTGATTTCATCGTTTTTTGAGAAAACATGACTGTCTTGATTGATGACTTAATGGTCAAATAAAGCTAAACAAGGTCACAGCAGCAGCTTTGGGGACCTTGAGAGTGAGATTTCAAGCTGTACGTGGTTATATTATGGTTTAAGCCGCTTTTTGGTTATTGCTGCTGCTGTTCTGGCTTTTGTTCTCTAGTGGTGACTTTTTCATTCTAAATGACATTACCATGCCACTGGCAGTTAACCAGGTATTGTTCTGATTTTGGATGCCTTCATCAGCTTAATGCTTGTTTGTTATGGGGCTTTATAAAAGTGATTTTTAGAAACCCTTCAGATCTTTAGCTTGAAAACTTTTTTATAGTTTCACAGACAGAAGAGCCTTTCTTAGGGAGGCATATACTTTGAAGATTCTTCATAGCGTGTGGTATTAACACTGGGTGTTGATACTTTTCTGAAAAGATTGCATTTGGCTAGGTCAAAGTGTTCCTAACTCCACTATGAAGCAGAAAAAAAATCCAAAACCAACAAAAAGCATGGAATATGATCTGAATGTACTATAAAGCTAGGAAACTTAGCTAAGAAGTTTGATTAAAATGGCTTTAAAGTTTTTGATAAGGGTGTAGTCTGGAGTTGTCCAAGATGTTTGTCCCTGTAGTTTTTACTGTAAAAATTTTGGAACTCTTGTAACATGAGAAATACAGAATTCTGTAAAATGTTTGGAGGTAAATAAAGTGCTTCTCACATTCTTTCAGTCATCTATGATGCTTAGACTCTTTATGTCCCTTGAATTAGAGGTTTTAACTAAGAAATCACCATTCTGCATGTTTAAAAGGCAGCTTCTGGGCAGAAGCTATACCCCATGGTTTATAAGAGGATATATACGAAAGTACATAATTAAAACAACTCAGTAAATTATTTGGGAACATGTTCAGCCTTTATCTAAAAGTTAAACAGTTAATGTTTGTGTGTGTGTGTGTGTAAAAGCCAGACTTTCCACAAATGGTTGTTTCTTCAAGGTCTGACAAAGTATTTAAATGGAAGAAGGCATTTTGACTGCCTTTTAAACCCACCCACTTAGTGAAGAAATTGTTTTTAAATTTAAAAAAGTGTAAACTTTTATAGATTCAAAATGTGCATTATGAAAAAAATAGGAAGTTGAATACTTAAAGCAATTCTAAGTTGCTTCAGTAGATTATTTTCCCAAACAACAAGGGTAGGTGAGCATATTCATCTTTTTACAGATGAGACAGACATATAAAGACATACATAGCTTTTATTTGCCTCAGTGTCTACATGGAGCATTTTGCATCTGAAGAATTTTTCTTTTGGACGGGGTGGGGGAGGGGGCGGTAGGTAAGAACCTTGAGGATTCTTTTTAAATAGCATAGTAAAACTTACCAGACGTAGTTTAAAACAGAGGTGTTTAGTAGATTTATAAAGTGATGCAGAAAACAAGGAAGGATATTTCTGGCAGAACTCTATCAAGTACATAAAAGGGTGGAATTTGCACATTCTAAAACCCTCTGATGTGTTTAAGCAGCAGTTAGTACTTAGTAAATGAGAATTAGTGAATTAGTAAATGAGAATACAGGATCAGGGCTCTGAAGCTCCAAGCAGATGTGAAGAGTTGAAAGCTCTCTCAATCCCTTGATATCTCATGTTCTGTCTAAATTAGCAAATAACTTTGGTCAGTAGGGGTGGGTGACTAGATCAAAACACTGAAGCTTCATAAATCTTCATTACTTATTTGAGGGGGGTACTTTACATTAGATTTAGCTTGTCACCTTGGCTGAATGTCCCTGCTTACCTGTGCAGTTTGAAGCTTAGGTACATGCCAGATGGCTTGTCAGTGATGTGACCCCTGGAGCTACTTGAAGTTTTGTGTCCCTGTGAGACAGCATTTGAAGTGCATCTTGCAACAGAATTTTCAGATTCTTACACAAAAGGGAATTGATGGTTCATATGCACCAGAGCTGTTATGCAAAACCAGCCAGCTCAAGTAAATGGTTTTGCTTCTGTTCTAAACCAAACAGCATAGTTGAATTACATGTAAGAGTATGCATAGCACAAGGATGACCTGGAAGATTTTAGTCAGATGTTCTGGAAAGATATTTTTTCCCTCTGTTAAGGAAGTATTTCTTTTAATTGGCAGACATTCACAATGTCCCAGTAGCCATTTTAGACTATTGAATAAAAGTAGTCTTTGCATCACAAAATCTGAGCTGAATAATCAGAAATGGTTCAAAGCTTAATAATCACCAAAGGGTGCAGCATGTGGCTCTTGGAGTTCAGTAGGAGTTGCTGTCGTTCAGTAAATTGCTATTGCTACAATCCAAAATGGTGGTTAAGAATAACATTTCAAAGTTATGGATAACTTACTCAGCATTGTTGGACTCTAGGTAAGCACATGGCTGAATATCTCTGTATCTTCTACTTTTGACAGAGGAAGAAGAATTTCTTAAAGTCATTTCTGTATTTAGATTGAGAGTTAAGTTACATTTAGTGCTGAATGCAGAAAAACTTCATATCAAATGGCAGTGAAAAAGCAAGTGGTTTATTTTATTTGCTTGTATATGAAATTTGTAATATATGAAACTCACAAAACAAACTGCAAAGAAAAAATGAACTAATTTCTTTTCATGTCCAGAACCCAGAAATGGCTGACTGTTGTGGAGATTTTTTTCCCTCTAAGTCAAAATCATCAAATTTTGGCTGTTGTCTAATGTAAATGTGTCTGTTAGCTTTGAACTGCTTTGCCTAGATAACTGGCAAAGCTGGATTTTTTTTTTTTTTTTTTTTTTTTTTGTAAGTGGAACGCAGTGCTGACTAATCACAGCCCAATTCTTGACTTGCTTTTGTAGTCTGGGCTGCCACAGGTACACTAGTCAGTACCCAATCTACTTCTTCATCAAGTCTTGGTTACATTACAGTCATGGTCCAATCTATTATGTGGATGTACTGTTAGATTAGAGAGGTTGGCTGTATGTAGAATTTAAGGTCTTGAAATAGTAATCATGCCAGTACTCAGCTTTAGGTATTTATAGGGTTAGACCAAAATCTGAGTATTCTACAGAGGTAGTGTGCAGGAGCGAGTCTTTGTGCTTGTGTGATCACTTTAACAAAGTGCAAGGTTGGAATGATTGCCTTTCGACAAACAACTGGCAAATAATTTTTTTTTTTTCAGAGTAGAATATATATAGATGACAAACTTTCTGGAAATTTGCTCTTTCAGCAAACAGTTTCACACTAAAGAATTTAGTTCAAACATTCCAAATTAAATATTTCTGTAGTCCCACATCTGTCTATTGGCCTCAAACTGTCATTGTATTTAGACTGGGAGAAACAGTACAATACAGCTTTTACCATACTGAGGCAAAAGCTGAGTTATGTCATATTAAATAGGAGAGGAGTTATTTAAATCCTATATGCAATCTGCTGTTGACGTATACGCAGTAGAAAGAATGAAATGGGTTGAATTTTCATTACGACAAGTTATAATCTGATTTACAAACTCTGCACTTGTTTGGATGTCAGATTAAGTACAAAACTACAATAATAATTTATATCCTCATTTGTATGTCAGAAAGAATAAATACCAAGGAGTTCAATAACAGTTTGTACCATATGAGTATTCTATGTGCAGGTGACACTAACTAAAGAATAATATTAATGTTGTGTATTTCCTGGTGACAGTAAGCTACCATGTCCACTTCTCTATGTGGCTGTTTTGACAATCTGGTAAATAGTGTTCAGTTGTTTTTATGTTCTGCAATAGGAAGACTTAGAAGTTTAAAGGACAAGTGTGCACTGCCTGGATTAGGTGGTAATATTTGCCTTGCAAGAGAGGCCATGCAAACAGTGCCTCTCTAGATTTAGAAGAGTGAACAACATTTCTCCCCTGTGTTTATGGAAACTGAGGATGTTTAATAAGTCTGAAAGGAAGCAGACACACATTTATTCTGGCTTTCTTTCCTCCGTGATACAAAGTTTTAAGATCAAGGCAAATTCACTTAAAACCTGAACTTGGCTTTCTCAGCCAAGTAGATGCTCCACATGTTTCTGTAGTAGACCAGGCAGACTGACTGTTGTGAATTTTGGGGGGGTTAGCTTTTGTTCCTTCTTTGTGCTTTCAAGTTTATTTTCTTCTACTTTCCATAAGTGCTAAAAGTGAAACAGTTTCTGTGAAGGAAGGTCATTGATGACTTCTGTTTCTGGATGCATACCTCTATTTACTGTTAACAGGGTTGGTGTGGAGCTTTACAGGAGGGGGGAGAACTGGTTCCATGGTACTTCAGTGGAGTGAATGTTAAGAGGTGAAACTCATTCAACACAAACTTCTAATGCAAATTGTAATGTTATGTTCTGGCCAAAAGTACTTTTGGTGAGGACCGTGCGGGAGAGAGTCAGAAACGGTGGGAGAGAATCAGATGTTGGATGTCATATGTTCAGAAAAGTTACAAGATCTTAAATTCCCAGAACTCACTTGAAGGCTACACACAAATCACACCTTAGTTATCAGTGTTATTTCATTCAGGAGTGCTGTTTTCTTACTGGCTTCCTGAGGTTGCTAAGGCAGGCCTGGGGAGGAGGGGAGAGGAGGGCGGGGAAAATCTGAAAAGTGCTTTTAGTTATTTAATCCTAGTCATGGCTTTATTCATAACAACACACTTATCTAACAGTTTCCCAAAACAAATGTAATTCACAGATGTGTGGTAGCAGCTAGGACAAAATTGAGCCTGTCTAATCAGTCAGTCTGTGCATTTCCAGTACTTTTTCTTTTCTATGGTTTAAACTGTTTCTATCTGCAGTGCAGAGGGGAAAATTAAGATTTGCATTTTGATTCCAACTTCATTTGAGCAACTAATTTCTAATATCAGTAATCTCCCTCTTGTTGTTTCTAAAGAGCCACTTGAAAGGGGACCATTTTGAAAGTAATCGGTACGAATAACCCCATTGTTTTTTTCTGTATGTACTGTGATAGTGCAGGAATAATGGGTGCTCTGCGGGGGAACCATAACAGTTTCAGTTAAAGCACTCAAGTGAAACTTTCTCTTCCTGCAGCTGGCACAGTAGAGTATAATTTTTATTAGGGTATAGCATAAACTTATTTGATTTAGTATGTTCCTTTAGCTGTTATGGTCCTTACAAAATGCAGTTTTTGAGTCTCTGAGTGTGAGACATATTTCCAGGTTCAACAATACCATGCAGAAATACAAATGTATGTAATTAAGGAAAACTTAATGAAATGTTAGTTTGTGTATAAGGGTGTTTTTTCCAAGAGTTAATATTTCCCATTGGTTTTTCAGTTATGATGTTCTGATTTCAATGCAAATGTATCCTTGCTGAGACCCTTTGAAAGGGGGAGAGAATTTTGCTTTTTTGTTCTTACGCCTGCGCTGAAGGGAAAAAGTAGGTAGAGAAAAGTGATGCTGGTGCAGCATTCCACCTTTGTTGCAAGACTTATCTAGGGCTTACTCCCAGAAGGTCTAAACATCTGATTTTTGTCTTGGCAGTTTAGAGACTGATATTTGAGTCTTGCAGTGAGTTTGTAGAAATACTGGCATGTTTCGGTGGAGCAATAATGTTATTGGCTAGAAATGCCAGAAAACAAGGTGCCAAAATAGTGAATGTAACTTTAACAGCAAAATATGATTATCTGGACATCTTCCAGAGATTAGAGAGATCCTTTTACACATAGAATTCTCAAAAAGCCTGTTGTTCTGGTTCTCAGTGAAGCACTGAATATAACATGTTCTGTTGTTGCACTTGCATATGGACTTGCATCCATGCCTGCTCCTTGCAAATCAGTACAATTGTGTTTTCTTGCTGTCTGTCTTCCTGTTTTTCCCATGTTGTCTGGGTGTTCCTGTGCAGCTTGTTCTTCAGCTGCTGCTTATGCATTGTAGCTGTTACATTTATAAAGTCTTTCAAGTCCTTTCCCAAGTCTGTTTTTCTGCAATCCCACGATAATATTTTCCTTTCCTAGCAGTAGGGAGCATTTGCTTACCCTGCTGATAACCAAAAGCAGTACCATACCACCAGTTTTTGCAGTGCCTTTAGCTCCCTATGCAAAGGGTTTGGTAAAGTTTCGGGAGAAATGTGCTATTCTTTATTCCTTCTCTGGCCAGTTCCATCTTGCTGAGGACATCAGTATCCAGCCTTGAGGGACTTCGCTCCCAGTTTGAGACTGAGGCACTGTCTGGAGCAGCAGTGTGGTCAATCCTTTAACCCAGGGCACCTTGAGTTTTGTTTTCTGTGTTCTCTGTAAAGGGAGCAGAGGTTCTAGTGGCCAGTCTGTCAGTGAGGGTCTGGGCTGTACAGTGAAGAGGAAAGTTAGTACAGTTATAGTATAAGCTTCTCATCATTGCTATTTGGTTTGCTGTCAGTTGATTTCAAATTAAGATGTTATTGAAGTGCCAGTAAATCCACCAGGGATGTGCAGCCTGTCTGTATGACCTGGCTCATACAGATGCTGAGTTACACATAACTTTGGCCTGGCTGACATGAGAGAAAGTTGGTGAATGAGCCAAGGTGAATGGACTGTGCTTACTGCAAGTTAGGATAGACAAAAATATGGATGTTTAATCAGCTGTTGGTAAAAACCACAGTACAAGGACCAGCACTTTGCTTCTGAGCAAGGTGCAGAGGGCACGCAACTGGGCAAAGTGCAGAGATAGACAACTGCTCCATATGTGAAGAGAAATCATCTCTCCACATATACACTGTTTGGAATGGCTTGAATTGAACATTTGTTTCTTTTGTGTTCTGCAGACTTCTCGAAGCCAGCTCTAGTGAAGAGAAGGAGTTCCATCTGTGCCAGCCAGCCCCAGTCTCCAGTGCTGGTCCCCCTGATGGCACATTGTACAAGCCTGTGAAACCTGCCAAGCTGGACGCCACAGCTTTGCACGACTGCACTTTGGCCGCCACTGTGCCTCCCTCGGAGCTGTCGAACCATGCAGTCCTAGCCTGCGACACGGGGATTCACGAGGAGCACTATGTAAGTGAAGGCGTGGAAGATGATGTGCCAGACTGCAGAGAGTACAGAGATGCCTGCACCATTACTGGTAAGCAGTCAAATCCTTTACCTTGGTGGGCATGTGGAGGTGTAGAGTTAAGCTTCTGTTCTTAAGCTCATGGTAGGGTATCTGCTTCATGGACGGTGCTGCTGTTGTTCTGCACATTTATACCTCTTTAGAAGTGATTTCATAGGATTTTCAATGAAAGCACTTTGTAATGTTTAAGGTCCTTGCAAATGGGCCACACCAATGACAGCTGTGAAACCAGTTTACCCTATTTATGTACTAGGGAAAACGAACCATTTGAAAGTTTGTTTGGATAATAACCAAAGTCAGAGATGAGGAGAAGGGAACACTGCACCTTAAAGTTTGTGGAACGCTTGTCCTAATGTTCAACATAATTTAGATTTCTGTCTTCACATGAGAATTGCTTTGTGGGAGAAAAGGGATGGGAGAAATAGGATCTAACATTTTTACTGTACATATTTTTGCTTTCCAAAGTAATTTCGTTTTCACATTCGTTCTGGAACAGTAAAAGTTAATGTATATGGAATAGCTTCTTCTGCATGCTTTTATGAAAGGTTGAATACCTTATTATAGATTCATGCAAATAAATGGAATATGTGTTGAAGTATGGTATTTTAAATAGATTCTTAGTGCTGTGGTCAGCTAACTCATTTTTTTTTTCTGTTTGAATAATCACTGTAACTCGTTTTAGTCTTGGTTATGGCCATGAAGTGAGAGGCAGCTTCCATTCCAAATGCATGGTTTGTTGGCTGAGCTGTGAGGCTTCTCTTAGCCTAACGTGACCTTGTGAGTTCCAAGTCCTTTTGGGAATGTTTGAGGAGTCAGCTGAGTTTTTGGAAGGAAGAAATGAGATGTCTGAGAAAAACAGCAATAAGACTAAGGCCATTCTAATTGGCAGCCAGATACTTTTATCCTGAGTTACTTTCAGCCCTTTCTACAATTGTCTTTAGATCAGAGAACTAGCTAATGGTGACTGTCAGCAGCTGCTTTAGTAGCATGCCTTAGCTTAGCTTAGCCCAACAGTGGTGTAGTTACTAAGGGCTGATATTCTGAAAAAAAAAAGAAAATAGAAAGAAGGGCAGAGGTGCTCTCAAGTCCACCCTGCTTTCCTTGGGAAGGCAAGCAGCAGGATTAACACTGGAGTCACTTTGTCAGGTATGTGTCTACATAAAATAGATGTTTTGTTTAAACAGACTTACTTGCCATCCTTCCTTCCTTGTTTTCATGGATTTAGAGCTCCTTAACTGGTTAGTTCAAAAATGGTCATCCTTTTGACTTCCATGTAGGTATTTGCTTGTTAGATAGTCTAGAAACTACACACCACATAAATGGATTCTGGGTAATATAATTGTTTTCCAGGCCCCTTACAGAAGGATCTTGCAGTTTGTTCTGTTGGCTGTGGCCTGTCTCCCCTTCAGCCACTCTCCTCCCTCCCCCGTTAACAGGAATTTAACGTAGTTTTTCTTTTCCTGTCTACAAGCCAGGACAACCATCTTTTCTTTCATGAATCAAGATGCCATCTTGATTATGGTTTCTTGAAAGGCAAGACAAACTCACTTCTTAACATTTAAAAAGTTTTTATTAAATGGAAGCCCAGTGCATGTTCTTGCTACTTCACATTCCTTCAAGCCTGATGTAGTTTCTGAGTCTTTCTTCTTGTTTAACTGTCAGCCAAGTATTGTTTACAGATTGGTCCTAAATTGCTTTTTTAAATGGATTTGCTATTCTGCGGTGTCAGATTGGTACTGTTTGTGACTTGAGGACAACAGGATGTGACTTGCAGTAGAAATAGCAGTGTTTTTGTTGATTGTTTGGTTACTTGGGGTTTTTTTTTTTGTGTTTGTGGATTTTTGAGTTTCAGCTTTTTGTTGTGCATTTTAAAGATGTCAGAGGGCATAGGCTGGAAGTAAGGAATTGGTCCCATATTCCCTCTGTAAAATCTTTATCAGTATTCTGTGCAGGTATGCAGTGTATAGCCTTGAAACAATCTGAAGGATAAATACTTGATTGAATTTTCAGGATTGTCAGAGACTTTAACATGAAGACTTTGTCTAGTTCTAGTTGACAAGTTAGCACTATATGCATTTTTAAATTGTTTAGTGAGAAAAAAATTGCTCCTATCTAGTCTGCATGTACTATTCTTCTGATGCCAAGCCTTGACTCATCCGAGAGCTGAAATTCAGCAATCAGTGTAATCCATTTTTTTTTTAGTCTTAGCTGGTACAATAGGCTGTAGGTGTTAATTTATCTGCAAAAATTCTTGCAAATAAAGACTTGAGCACAGTTAAGAAAAGAATGGGAAACTGAGGCAGAGTGTGTGGTGTGGTGATGCTTTCTGGAATGCAGCAAGCTAATGGCAATTGGAACTATCTCTGATATAGCTAATAGCAAATTATATGATGTGCACATTTTGCTATTTAACTTTTCAAGACCATTGATGCTCAAAGAATTTTTAATGCTGCTTCCTTTTCTTTTTGTTATTGTTTTTGTTTCCTGTTTTGTTTGCTGGCAGTAGAGAGGCACCTTGGCATTCTCTGTCAGCAGCACCATCTTCCCTGCCTCAGACCCAAGAGCAGATTCAATGTAGCTGAGAGTACTGCACTTTCTGATTGTGCTAAGTGTGTGTTCTTGGATATAGGGTTGGCTTAAACATTTCTTGTCCCCAAACCATCTCAGAATTGTGCTTGAACAGATTTCTGTGGGAGTGCAACTAGAGGCATTTTAGGCGACTGGTCTGGATAGAATCCTTGCTGTGCTTTTGTGTCAGAAAGGAGATGAGAGTTACTTTTTAGTTAGGTCACACCTCTGATCAGTCCTATTGTGTGGCCTAAAAGCAATTTTCTTAGCATAACAGAGGCAGTAAGTACTGTAGGGCTTGGCCCAGGTGACCAAAACCAGCGTGGTAAAAAATTTCCTGGAGCCAATGGCTGAGAGAGGGACAGCACCCTAAAAGCACCTTTCCTGCTGAATCTGATACTAAAGCACCATCCAAAGCTCATAGATGCTGCAAGTGAAGCTTTATGCAGGTAAACACATTTTCGTCTGTGCTGACTTTAGCACAAAAGGGCAAATGAAATAGGGTAGTTGATCTGTTGAAAAAAAATTGTTTCTGAATTTTTTAAGAGTTATTATGAACAGAGTGCTGGTGAAGCACATACTTTCTGAACACTAAACCTGAAAGTTTGTAATAGATATAATAGATGTTTTGCTTTGTTATATTTCATTCTAGGTTTTGTTAGCAAGATTTAGGGGAAAAAATCTATGTAGTCTCACTTCAAGTTTTCTATTGCTATTGACTGTGGAGCTCCTGCAAGTAAATAGGCAAGAGACTAAGACAACCTGAGGTTGGTGGACAATGGGACAGCACTGTATGGAAGCGGCATAGTGCTGCTACATGTGGGAGGCACCTATCAGGTCCTTGTTGTTTTTCTTTCCTTTTAACTTTTCTTGCTGCTTTCATTCATCTGAGAGTGTAGAGATTGAAATACGGATGTAGCACCATCTAGTGTTCCTTCTGTTAGAAAGGGAGTGGAAATGCTTTTCAAGGTCTGTCTTTCCTGTAATTGCAGTGCAGACTTGAATACTTTCAGTCAGATGTTGATGAAAACAGCAACTGGAGTTGGGAGCTTTCTTTTCTAACACCACCACCACCCCCATCCCATTTTTTGTCGAGCAGGAAGGGCTGTAATCTTGATGTGAAAAAGCCACATCAATGACTGAGCAATCACTAAATTGCTCAGTAGCCCCAATTTTATGAATTACAAAAGCCTCTTAGTTTGATTGCCTTTTTCTTATCTGTTAGCTGCTATCAGACAAATCCTGTCCTCCAGGAAATGGGGAGTACAGTGGGGATGGAAGTCTGAAATATCACTGGATATTACTCTTGTGATAGCTGTCTAACTACCAAAATATTTTTGTGAGGCTTTGTGGTTGTGTTTTTTTTCTCTTAAAATATGCTTAACACAGTATTGTTAGACATCTTCAGTAAGTTAACTTTGTCTGCTTTTGCATGTCTGAATACTTACTATTTGCGCTGATTTTGGTATGGGTGTACTTTGTTATTCAAGAGCTAACTGCTTAATATGCCATGGAGGTTTCCTTCATCCTTCTCTGAAAAGGGAGAGAATGAATGGAGTGTAATTTAAATTGCCCAGCTCCTTCATTAGTTTGCATGATTCATTTATTCATTGTACTAGTTACTCTTACTAAATGCATGTAGGAGTGTTTTCTGGCTGTTCAGGACAGTTTCCTGAGGGCTGTTGAACTATTGGGAAATGCTCTGTGGTAATAACCTGTTCTGTGTCATACTTGGTTTGCAATTAACACAAGTAGATTTTTTTTTTTTTAATTTCTAAAAACAAAGTTACATTACTGGAGGGGTCAAACAATGAAATGTCTTTTTTTTTCTCAGCAGAAAGGTGTCAGTGAGAAGAGTTGGTATTGTTTGACCTTCCTTGCAGGTTGTATAACTTGCCACGTTACTGCAGTGACTGCAGTGGACGGAGTCGAAACATCCAGATAAACCAACTTTCTCTTGCTGTCAAGCCTCATTCACACAATCTCCTAGCAATGTTTGGGTGCAGAAGGTTTCCTCTGGGTTTTCATCCTGGCTCTGTCCTTATTCAGGCTTTAAATATGTTCCCATATGAAACAGAGATTGCGCTCTCTTCCACCAAATTACCATTCTTCATGGCAACATCAGCCACTTTTGATAACTGACTGGTCCTACAGATAAGTGGTGTTGTTCTGACCATTTCTTTATGTAATCACTTCATTGTAAAAGATGCTTAGGGCCCACAGAATTTCCATTCCATTGTGTGCATGTGTCCCCCAAGATGCACGTTTTTGTGTTGAAAGACTGAATTTCTGTTCATTCTGTTTCAAGTGTGATAAAGCATGATTACTCAAAATTAACTCCATAGGGATTTAGGTATTACAGGCTGTTGAGAGATTGCTTTACTGTTGTTACGCAGGTGGTGGGGAGAATGCTGTACCAGTGGCTGTCCTGTTCTAGGTGTGTGAGTTACCACCGGAAATAATATGCTTGCTATTCTGAGACTGTTTAACAGGATGCTCTGGTTGTTTTTGGTACCTGTTACAGGCCTGCTGTTTGACTTCTAAGCTTTAAATTATTAAAAAAAGTATTGATAAAATATTAACAGTTTTGAATTGCTTCCTGTTATTTGAATATCTCTGAGTTCTGTTGTGGTTACCTTTCTCTTTTAGTGGAGCATAACTTGTTCTAGCATTTGCTTCTTTATCTGCTCCTGGTTTGGGGTGAGACTTCCATGCTTTTCTCAGTTTTGTCAATATGAAAGAAAAGATGTAAAATATTTCGTAGTGGAGCTGGAACTCAAGCAAGAGCGTAAGAAATGTTCTGGTGTGTTGGACCAGCCGTCTCAGGACTGTGTTTCTGACTCTAGAAAGATATGGAGATCATGTACTCAGCCATGCTCAGTAGTCTACTCTCAGCATAAGTGCCCCCATCATGCAGAACTATTTAGTGATGGAACCTGCCCATAGTTTTTTCTTAGCTGCATCTGCTGGTTGTTTTACGCTGGAAGTTGATGCTTGCTACTCTTGTGTGCAGTGACAGCAATCTTGCAGTTTGTCAGTATTTGTCCTAGTTATCCAGGATTTTGGTGAATATCAGTTATTCTTTCCCCTTATGAAGTCATCTTCATGATTTTCAAAAATCCTCATAGCTTCTACACCCCTGCCTACTCCTCTGCCAACTCTCCTAGTCTCTCCTTTAAATAAAGCTGTGAGAATGTTGGTGCTTTCCTCAGCCCATTTACTGTATTGTAAGTTATTGTCACCAGTCTCATCCTGTAAGCTTGATCTAGTTTTGGTCTCTTCTCCCTCTTTCCTGACACTTCTGTAAGCAGTGATTGCTAAATTCTGAACAATCTTCCTTTCTCTAAAGCATTCTGAAAATTCCAGTCCTGTTAACATGAGTGTGACTGTATTTCTGTCTAGCATACGCTAACAAAATGATCTTATTCTCTGTGCCTGCTGCATCATTGCCTCTATTTTGAATTTTCTGTCTGGCTTTTGGTGTGTTCTCAGTCAAATTTATGCAGATTCTCCCCCCCCCCCCCCCCCCCAAACAAATCCTCACATAGTTGCTTTCTACTTCTAACCCTTTTCAAGTAACCTGGTGTTTTTTTCTGATTCCTCTCCTGTGTCAGGTTGTTACACTGCCTCTTAATCTGTATCTTGGGCATATGTTTTTATTTTATCAAGGATTATATTTTTGTGGTTTGGTGACGTTTGGTCAGTTGTTTTTCCCTTAAGCAGAATTCTGCTGTGCTCCCTCTCTAGACCTCTTACTTATTACTTCCTAATATGATCCATGGTTTTTAGCGTAAATTGTCAATTCTGAAGTCACTATGAAAGCAACTGGTAGAATTACAATTGGAACACAATTACAGTGTGACATTTTTAAAGACATTCTTCTTAGATTTCCATTGTTTTGGGAAGCACTTATCATTCCTAAATATGTACTTTATTCAAGGTAGGGGTGCGTGGAAGCAGTAAGTGTTCATCAGCGTTCTGAGTTTGTTCTTTGGAGAAAGCACTGAAGGCCAGTGCCTAGTAGATTTTTTTGAGGATTTTTTTTTTTTTTTCATACTGTGGTACAATGAATAGTGCAGGAAGACTAAATAGCTACATTTGATTATTGGTGCACTTAAATATGGGAAAATAACTTTCATTCCATAATTTAGTTCCATAACACATGAAGATCAGCTTTACCTTTCTCCCTCAATGTGTGTCCATCATGAAGCAACATATTTTTCATTTAAAGTAAGCATCTGTAAAGAGCAAGCTACAGAAGATTTAATTTTCATGTTTTGCTTGTGATTCTGTGAAAGCTTTGTTGACAGCCATTGTTTACTGGCTGGCACATTTTGTAGCTGGGCTGAACAACAAGGAAAAGCAGGACAATTGCTTTTCAGGGTTTTCGTACTCAGTGATTTATCAATGGGTTTTTGAGACATTTGCAGTCTCTCTTGGCAGCTGGAAGATCCTAATGGTTAATGAATGTGTTTATTCTTACTGCTGCTGAACAGTACATTGCCAGCATGCCTTTGGTACATGAATAGCTTTTGTTCTTATTCTAAAAGAATAGCCATGGTGGCAAAGTTTCCTTTTATTTTCTGTTTAATGTCAAAATCATGACTATGGTTGCATTTATCTACAGGGAGAAACATTTCCATACTTTCATTTATAGCAAAGTTAATTTAAATTTATGGCATAGTACTGTAGAGTCCTAATAGTTTAATGAACCAAATCTGTCTCAGGTTTTATATCTAGCAGGAATGTGTATGTAGGATGGAACCAAAGCAGGGAGACTTCAACCTGGTAAACAATGGCATTCCTCACATTGGAACTGTACTTTCCAGGCATTTCATCTTCATTAGCTTTGACATTGTCAGCTTTATCCTAGTCTTTAGCAGGTGTGTTTGGCCAGGCCAAAAAGAGGTTGGCATGGAATCTTTTGTTTTCCTGTGGAAGCCAGGATTTTGTGCAGTATTTTCCATGTTCAGAGGCAGAAGAACCACGGCTTAAACAGCTTTGGTTAAAGGTGTGGCAGGACCTGCAATTTCAAATCATGTCATGCTGTACCAGTCAAGTCAGAGAAGCTGCCATGGCTGTTTGAGGAGTCTGAGTTTTAGAGGCATGAGACAGTTTTCGTGTTGAAGGGCTTTTCTTCCAGATGTTTGGTTTTGCAGCCAGTAGACTGCAAAAAAAAAACCTTAGCATCCCTATACATCTGACTTCAGATGTATAGGGATGCTAAGGCTATCTTTCCCTTTGGACAAGTCAGCGAATTGGAATTTTTTTTTTCTTCTTTTTTTTCTTTCTTTGCCTGAGAAGCTAACCACTTGCTTTGCATTGAAACACATGTCCTGAGTTCAGCAGTATTATTTCAAAGACTTCAGTACAGTTTCAGGACAGTTGGCCAAATTCTGGGCATCCTAGAACTGACATTGAATAGAAATATGGTAAATTCTGGGGTTTTGCCTATTGCCCTGTACATATGCATGTACTTGTTAAATAATGCTCAAGAAATACTTGTAATTATAGACCTCAGTCAATACTTAAAGACTGTGTCTATGTGGGCCTTTAGAACTCAAATAATGGATGACTACAGGCCATGTTTTCTTCTTCAGTAGCTTAGGTAGCAACCTAATTGTGTGACAGAACTTTCTTCCCTCTGCTTTTCATTTTTATGTGCATCTATTTGTAGTGATAATGACAAGTTAATTCCATCACTGTCTAAATGGACAGAAAGCATGGGGAAGATGAGGCTGTTGGGCTGTTCCAAGCAGCCATAAGAATATCTGCTTTAACAACATTTAGAGAAAGATTATTCTTCTTGCGTCCATTATTGGAATATGGTTAGGCTTGTGGGTCTTCTGAAAAAGGAGAATGCTAATGTAGTCATGGCCTTCTGGCTGCTTGTTCATCTAGGTTAGATGACTAATCTCAGTGTTACATGGTGCAAAATCAGCAATCAAAATTTTCTGGTATTTGGCATGGAATAGCTTCAACTTGATGAACTTTGATTTCTTGTGTTACATGTGGCTGGACTTTAGCCTCCATGCTGTTGTAGCCCTTTTCTGCAGAGAACCTTACTTTTACTTAAGTAGTATGCAGTTAGTACTGCACTGGAAGTGACCCTTTGCAGGTATCGTGTGCTTTTTATTTTTTGGAATTGTTATTTATTGACTGTCCATTCTCAAAGATTTAAAACAGAGTAAATTAAAAAAAAAACCAAACTCTGAGAGAGCTAAGTGTCAAGGGTGAGTGTAATATGTGTGTGGGAAATAGGACAGAACTGAAAACCAAAGAGAGGAGTATGTGGTGACGTGAAGTAAAGTTGTAGATTTCTTTATTCTTCCAGCATTCTTCAGAGAGGTTCCTTGTTTCTCTTGTCTCTTTTTGTTACTGTGCTTGTATCTACTTCTCCTTCCTCAGCTGCCTCAGAAGGTAGTGACAAGTCATGATATTTTACATCTTTTGCAAGAAATGAAAGAGTTGCCTGAGAGTGCTACTGAAGCATATTTCTGTTTGCTTTGGGGTTTGTTTTTTTTTCACTCGTTTGTTTGCTTTTCTTGTGTTTAAGAAGGAGAGGATATTTAGACTGCCTCTCTCTGACTGTGGGCTGAGCACCAGTTGCTGGGGTTTGATGCGGTGGAGTTTCCTGGCAGATGTTCGTGGTGGGCATGTGACACAACCTGATGACCAAAGCTTGTGTTTTGAAGGTTGCCAAGCAGCCCAGCACTTCCCTGAGGTCACAGCCAGAATGGAGTTGTTTTGCTGCACACACCACTTCTGTTTAGCAGTTGTTTCCCTCTGCTCAGAGGAGGCACTTCTGGGTAGCAGAGCCACTTTGTGCTGTTTGCAAGGTTTTGGCTTCCATTAGGACTGCAACTCAGGCACTGTGCTCTGGGAATGACACTCTGTATAGCTTTCTTGTGGTCTTTCTTGTGATGACTTGTGTGTTCTGGCACGCCCCGTCTTGAGCAGAGCCCTGACCCCTAGCTAGCATGGTTCCTGGTAGGGCTGGGTTGATGAGAGATTGTTTTTTCCACTTAGAGCAGTGGGCTGAGAGCAGGAAACTCAGGAGATGTCCTGTGGGGTTTGGGGGTTCGGGTACTAAGGCAGTTCTGCCGGCAGGTGGCAGTTTGTACTGCCGGCAGGTTCTGTGCGTGCCTGGGAGTCTTTTAACCTGCCCGCAAGCAAATCGGTGAAAATGTGAAGATGAAGGATGGTTTGAACCAGAATGCAGACAGGCAGAAATTATGTATTTTTTGTTCTTCCTGAGGACTGTACTGATAAGCTGTTTGCATTGTGATTTAAAGGCTCCTGCAGATACCAGGAGATTTGAAATTTGTATGGCTCATTTTCTCTGCATGTTTCCTGTGTGTTTTGGGGTGTTCCTTGTTGGCCGCCACACTCCCCACGCCCCTGTCCCTTCTCATTGTTCTAAGTTCATTCTCTGAGTTTATTGTTAGTTCTAATGTGAAGTTTGTGCTGCAGTTGAGCAAGAGCTCCTTCTCTATCAGGCAAGCCAAGTTTTTCTTTTCTACAGTTAGATACACCTATAGTCGTGAACAGATGAAACCCAAAAGCCTGGTAGGGAATAGAGTTTGACAGATGAGATGCTTTTAGGTGACCATGTTAATAGGAATGAGATTTTCAAAGCTGTCTACCTGTGGTTCATGTTGAACTTAGCTGGATTTGAAGTTAGTCTGAGTCTGAATTGCTTGTTTATGAGATGCTTGGCATAGTTCCACCCATCCAAGTAACACTGACAGCTAAGTATGTATGTAACTCTTTATGGGAAGTGACCTAATGTATCGGCTGGCTGTGTGAGTGCAGGATGCAAAGAACAGTGGATGACCACCCCACACAATGCCTTGTGATCTCTATTTTGTTATGTGCAGAGCGGGGTAGGCATTCCATGAGGAGTTGGGCTGTCTCCATATAGTCAGCTCCCGTTGTTTCAGACTTCTCACTTCATTTTCCCTATGATCAACTCCTTGCTCACTTGTCAGCAGAGGAAAGATGTAAGTGTGCATCTGAAAATAACCAAAGGTACTCTTATCCTCACGTGCACATGGTTGTTCTGCAAATTATTTCTTTCTCTGCATGTGGAAAAAAAAGATAGAAAAAAAAGAAAAAAAAAAAGTGGGGGAAGGAAGAAGCCAGCCTCCCACCCTGACTTCAGTCTCCACAGTGAAGAGTTGGTTTACTATATTTAGAGCATTATTTATGGATAGAGATGTGCCTAGAAGAAAGGGAACTGATGAAATAGTCAAAGGTAGCTAGATCAGCAAGCATAATAAAAATTCCTTTAAGGAAATATAAGCAAGCTGAAATAACCAGTGAAATTTAAGTGGCTGTCTTGAGAGGCATGGGGTAGAGACGTTTGATATGTCCAGTGTCCCAGTCCGTCAAATGCCAGTGTATGAAAAGGTACAAAACAAGCTAGTAGGTAATCCATTAATAACTACCCAAGGGATACTGAAGTGGGAAGAAGTATGCAGAAGAGAGCTCAGCTGGAGTGTTCTGCCTGTTTTGCATCTTCTTTATGGAAAGAGAAGATTAGAAACTGTAACAAGAAATTACCCAGGACAAAAGTCTTTGAAAACATTTGTTTTAATCTCATTTAGAAAAGAGAGACCATGAGGAGGAATGTTGTCAAAAATTACTGCAAAGCAGACCTTCTTCATTTCCTGAGGGACAGGACATGGAGAAATACGTATTTGCAGCAAAACAACTGAGATGGGGTGTTCATGCACTAAAGAAGTAGAGCGTGTTACTTTCAAAATAGTATGAAAAAGAGTGAAATTTATTAATTTTTAAAAATAATTATTTCTATGAAGTGCTGAAAGCTATAGAGTTGCAAGAGCATAAGCAGAGCCTGGAATGATCCGTGCTTTACTAAGTTCATAATTTATTAACTATTTGAGTTGGTTTTGATCTACTTGTAGAAATTTGTGTGCCAAATATGTTTTCCAGAAAACTGAAAATTGAAAATTGCTTAAAAACCCCAGAATCCATAACAGCAACTTAAAAGGATTGTGGTTCAGCTACATTTTGTTGTGTCATTTTTAATTAGTTATCAGTTAATTGTTTTAAGTGCAAGGTGTTACATTTTTCTCAATGAAATGAAGGTAGCACCTAGGAGAAGAGCAAGTGCTTTTCTATCTGTTGGATATCAGTCATAAATCACAATCACAGATGATGCCTTGGGTCTTCTTAGTAGAGAAGTTACTTAATTGTTTGTCTTTGCAGTTCTAATCAGAAATAATAAAAAGACATCTGTGGAAACATAATCAGGGTCTTATAAAAATATACCTGGTGTTTGAGGATGGAGAACTGTGTAAGTCTGCATACCTTCTCATAACAAATGTTTGCATCTCAGGAAAAGAAGGGGAGGAAAAGTGAAGGGAGAGAGATTGTGTAAGTGTAGCACTGAGAATATTGCTGCGATTTAAGTGGTGAACTAATGTTTAGTCATGAACAAGTGTAATTATGGTGTCCTGTTCTTCAAAATGCGCAATTACATCAGAGCCCGTTGTATTTCCTGCTGGTATACAGATTTTAAAATTGCAGTAGAAGTTAATGACAACAGCATCATAATAGCGTCATAAAAAGTTTCCTCTCCAATTACTCATTAATATCTTTTCCAGTTTCTTAGGCCTTTTGAATTGCTTAGAATTGCTCAGGATTTATTACATGGTAGAGTAGAAAACCTTTCTTGGTTGACTTGTCTTCCATGATAATTCTTATTTCTTTACTGCCTGGCCTTCACATTCTAGTGGATTTCTTTTCCACAATAAAACTCTATAGGGTTTTTTTCTGTGTGTGCAGGTATGAGGGTTTTGTTTTTTTTTCCTCTCTTCACATTTTATTGGTTGCTTCCTTTGCATTTATTTTTCACTAGTTTTTGGGATAAAACAAGCCAATTTATTTATCTGTACAACTTTCTCAACTGATCTATACTGTCTGTTTCTTTAGGAATCCTAATAGAAAAGAGAAAGTCAAACCTTTAGTGTGTTTTTCAAAATTTTTATTTTTTGTTCCCATGACCATTATCTTGGGCTGTGTAGATTCTTGCATTTTTCTGAAGAGGAAAACTAACATTTCGGCCAGAAAAACTCCCCAAAAACAACCTCAATGAAAAATATCAACTCTGTATTCTTGAGACTGAGAGCAATTAGGTAATCCAAAAATAAATGTAGGAAAGAAAATTCTTTTGTGTATACATGTACACAGAAAGGTTTTTGAATGTCTAGGTGTTTTTTGGAATATCAACTGTCTTTTCTACACTCAGATGGTTGCAGGCACTGAGATGATGCTGTCAGCCATTAAAAAGATAGCCAGGGAAGAAGCAAGTTTGTAGTTTACAGGCTGGCTCTTGTCTTTCCCACAAGCATGGGGAGCAGATCTTGTTTCTCTGTGTAAGCCAGTAGTCCCTCTGAGAAGATTGCAAGGACCTCTTAAAATGATGTGTTCAGAATGGTTCTCGCATTGCAGAGAGCTCTATAAAAACAGATGTGCTTGTGGGCATCTAACTGCAGGGAGGCTTGGAAGACACATATGTATAACAGTTAGCAGAACAGTCTGGATGAAGGCAGAGGAGAATAGCTCCTGATAGGTAATAGCAGACTCCCCAAACCATCAAGTACAACACAACTTCCCCAAGTGGATTATAGTTCTAGTCATCAGGGTTTTGTAAAGTATGTAGGCAGGAGATTGACAGTATGAGTTCATCTTGGTATTCTCTGCCCTGTTGTCTGATAGAATAGTAATGTTCTTGCACTTTTTAGTGTTTGGAATGCTTTTGCCAATGTAATTTCTGGCTTAGAAAGGTAAAAACCAGGTAATTAATGATGTATAGAGAAATATGTGTTACTTCCCCATTCTCTGCTTCCTCCCCTTCTTTGACAGAGGTGAATTTCACTAAGTTATGGTGGAATTGCAGATTTACCTCAATCCAGCAAGAATAAGTTTCTTACAACCCGTGCCTTTGTCAGGAAGCAGCAAGAGCAGGGCTGCCTTATAGGCAGCTGACAGGATGGGAAGGGCACAATCCTTGTTGGCACAGCCCAGTCCCTTTGTTCCCAAGCAGAGCAAAGGTGCTGGCAGCAATGGTTCAAATTGACTCTCCAGGGGGCGATCATCAGACAAATGCCAGTAATCCAGGGAAGCCTGGACAATGAGTCAATGTGAGCAGGGAACAGAGCTGGGCACAGGCCTGCTTACAGCACTGCCCAGGGCAGGAGCAGGGACTGGGGTGTACGTGGGGCTCCTGGCAGAATGTGCTGGCTGGGGGACCGTGATGAGCCTGGTCATGGCAGTGTAAAGGTACATGGGAGCACTCAGGGCCTTGACAGTCTGCTGTTCACTCTGGAGTGAGTCTCAGCAAGAGTTTTTTTAAAGAGGGAGCTCTGGTGCATTGCTCTTCCAAAAAAGGCTTAGATTGCTCTTCCTTACTTTGAGTGTGGGGTAGGGGTTGTGCTGGACCGTGGTGTTTTCTCTTTGCACTGGTGTGGAAATGGAAAAAGTGCAGACTGATGCACTAAGTACTGAAAACATACCATAAGTTGCTCAGTTTCTTAATGAATATTTAACATGACATTGTATTTAATTGTATGTGATAATTAAACATATATTTAGAGCTATGTTGACTGTTTCGCGTATTAATACACTCTCAAAATTCTTCATTATAATATAGATTAGAAGGTACCTCAGGAGGTAATGTGTTCTGACTTCTACTAAAAGCAGGTCTTTCAGAGTAAGTGCTCATGGCATTGTTTACTCGACTTCTAGACTCCCTGTAGCCCTGTTTGACCATCCTCATGGTAAAAAATGTTTCTACCTTGAATTGGGTGTTTTTTTATGTTAAAACTTCTCAGCTACCTCTTGGCCTAAATTTAAAGCTCTAATTTAATTTGTAACATTTTTGCAGTTGTTGTTGGCTGTTGGTATCCATTTTAAGAACTGTGTGCAAATGATATATTTGTGAGCATGAGGGGCTGCAGCACAGAATGCAAGTCAAGATAGTGTCAAAAGGTGCCCTGGAAGTTCCTGTAATCATCTTTACCAGTATGTCTTAGGTGTGAACTGTGACATTGTTTGGTATTGCAGTCCTGGATTTCTGTTTCTTGAGAAAAGTCTGCCAGCAGCAACGACAAAAAAATACAGCAGAACTAAATTATAGTCCAAGACCAAGTTAAGGAGATATCTAAGTCTTGCAAGCTAAAAATGATCTGTGAAGTAGAAGATCAAAAATGTACATTGCTCTGAGCACTAATACATTCTTCGTAGCCCAGTTGTAACTGGCTCTCTATTCCCCTCCCTAACCCACTTATCCTTCAATAAATGCCCCTGCTTCTAGAGGTGGGGCTTTTTGTCACTAAGAGAGCATGCCCTTGTTTTACTAGTAAATATGATACTTTGGGATAATTTGTGCCAGGCATATCTTCTAAATTTATTTGTATTGAGCTGTTCTTGCAGCAAAATCTTGTTGATATCAAAACATACTGAAGTCTTGGAAAGCTTGTAGGTATAGTACTCAAGGTTACTAACAGAGATTGTTCCCTTTCCCTTAACAGATGTGTGCAATAGTACCAATCTTCCTGAAGTTGAAATCATCAGTCTCCTGGAAGAGCAGCTGCCTCATTATAAGCTAAGAGCAGATACAATCTACGGTTATGACCACGACGACTGGCTTCACACACCTCTCATTTCCCCTGATGCGAATATTGACTTAACAACTGAGCAAATAGAAGAGACCTTGAAATACTTCCGTAAGTCAGAAATTCTGAAATTGTACTGAGAAACAAATAAAATAGTGGTATTTTTGTTGCCTTCTTTGAAGTATCTGTGCAATTCTTTGAAAGCTGTGGGAGAGCAAGAGAACTGTTTGTGATTTACTGCTTTGGTCTCCAAGATTGTGGTAGATAGAAAATGAAGGGAACATTTAATTAGGAACAGCCATTGCATTTGTGGTTTGTGCATGCACCTTTCCACATTATCAAATACTGGAAAAACTGAAATACTTCTTTTTGCTTGTGATTTCTCTCAAAGAGACTGAAATTTCTGTATCTATGCAGCTTAGAAAGCTTAAACCTCTTTTCATATCCACTTTTTTGAATGTATTCTCTGACACATTGCACTGTTGTCTGGTGGCACTATGTGCCAGCATAACAGAATGACATTAAATCATTTTGCTGCAGCTTAAGCTTCTAGAAAAGCCTTGTGGAGAACCAAACTGACCATTTGGTTGAGATGGTTTGTCCCTTCATTCTTTTCTTCTGTTCATATTCATACTGCCAGACAGAAGAATATTTGTGCCTAGAGGCACAAATGAGCAGAGTTGTGACCTTTGTGATTATTCATTCCTTTGTTTGAGCCCGTAGATACTTTATCATGGTGGATGGATTCATGTCTCTCTGGTTTCTTCCACTGTGGGTATTGACTTAGGTGTGCAATTAGAGAGGACTTCTGTGATTCATCTCAATGACTGCTGTGCTGAAGCAATAGCAGTGGATTTACATGGGTTGTAGTAGTAGGTAGGTTTAGGTAGACTTACTGAAGCACTGTAGAGCTTCAGAAGAGATGAGTTACAGGACTCAGCACAAACATGTGCAAAGATGGCTTCACAAGCACCTGAACAATCACTTTGTAAGGAGCACAGCTGTTAAAGAAAAGCATGAATATTATGAAGAACTGAGTTTCTGATGTTCATGCTTCAATAAAGGGCATGAAGTATTTTAGGAAATAACTTACATATGCTCTCCACCTACCCCCAATCACACAAAAAAAGTGGGAAGGGTGGAGAGACAAGCTGAAGCTGATCTGTGGAATCAAGTGTACTACCCCAGGTTTGGTAGCAGCTCATTAGTGCTGTTAAAATGATGGCAGAAGCTGGCCTTAATAAATATTTTGAAATGTAAGGTTTCTAAGATCTTTAGTAACCTGATTAGGTCTGTCTCACAAGTAAAATTGTCTGTGTGGGTGGATTGTTGCAATAACCATGGGAAAAAGTGTTTTGCTAGTGGGACAAGGAACTCAGAAATCCCCATGGCAGCATCTTTCTTCTACCAACCGAGGTGATGGTAGGTGTGTGACTGCTGGGGGTGGATACAAAATACAGCCTGTGCAGAGGAAGAATTGAGAGCAGCCCTGAGGAAAAGGACTTGGGGGGTGTTGATGGACAGCTCAACCTGATCCAAAAATGTGCACTTGTAGACAAAAAAGCCAAATGTATCCTGGGCTGCATGGAAAGAATTGTAGTCAGCAGGTCCCGGGAGGTCAAGGTCAAGGGAGGTGGTTCTCCCCACCTACTCTGTCCTTGTGAGACTCCCACCTGCAGTATTGTGTCCAGCTCTGGGACCTCCAATGTAAAAAGGATGTTGACCTGTTGGAGTGAGTTCAGAGGGACGTGAAGATGATCAGAGGGCTGGAGCACCTCTGCTGTGAAGACAGGCCAACAGAGTTGGAATTGTTCAGTCTGGAGAAGAGAAGGCTTTGGGGAGACTTCAGAGCACCTTTCAGTACCTAAAGGGGGAATACAGGAAAGCAAGAGAGAGACTTTTAAGTAGGCCCTGTAGGGATAGGACAAGGGATAATGACTTTAAGCTGATAAGAGAGTCAGTTTACATTATATGGAAGAAATTCTTTACTGCGAGGGTGGTGAGGCACTGGAACAGTTTGCCCAAAGAAGTTGTGGATGTCTCATCCCTAGAAATGACCAAGGTGAGGCTGAACGAGGCTTTGAGCAACCCAATCTAGTTGAAGGTGTTCCCTGTCTATGGCAGGGTGTTCGGAACTAGGTGACTTCTAAAGGTCCCTTCCAACCCAAACCCTTCTATTATTCTCTGAAAATGGAGCTGCGAACAACAGAGAAATTGGATAGCATAGCTGCCTGAAACTGTGAATACTTAACAATTTTATCTAGCTTTTAAGCTTAGAAGCATAATGACTGCAACTTTACCATGTTGCTGTGGTTGTAGACTTCTTCCAATCAAATGGCTTGAATGAAAAAAAAAAACTGAGTGTAATTCCTGCCACAGTGTATATTTTCTGCTTTTATTAGGAAATAAGTGCTTAACAAAAAGGAAGCAAGCAAAGAGATCGTTGATAAACATTTATTTCTAGCTGCTTACAGGCAGACACTTGTCTATAGGTAATAGTTTAATATGTTTAAACAAATTTGGGTCTAGCCTTAGACCGGCACCCTGGAAATTGAGATCTCTGACTTAACCCTTGTTCAGTTACTGTGAACAAGTTGCAGACTCCATCTCTACATGAGAGTGCAAGAACATAATAAATTTGCATGTTTCAAAATTATTGTATTGATTGCAAACATTGGTTTATGGCACAATGAACTATGACAGTAAAAATACCATTTTAAGTAAGTTGGCAGAGAGGTTCTGTGAATTATGCCACCACCACTTTGGAGAGTATTCCAGGGTGTGACTGCTTGCACAATTTTCAGTGCTGCAATTAAGCTTCTCCTCATTTACCTGCTTAGTTTGTTTCAAAAACCTCAATAAGCGTGTGAGCAAATACTGTAGCTTGTCTCTTAGAAAGTTTGATTTTTCAATGAGTTACAAAAATTTCTTTGCCGTTTTTTGTGTGTTGAGACTGATGGTGGTTTTTAACCTGTTGGTGGAAATGTGGTGAGTTTCCCTCTGTGTTGAGCAGAAGAATCAGCAACGACCCTTAGTCATACTGCTCTGGCTTGTTAGAGCATGTTTTTCTGCCTTCCTGTGGCTTTTTTGAGATCCTCAGTCCAATTAACAAAGGCTCAGAATCCATCAGAATCTTCTGGGCCTCAAAACACAAGACAATGAACATAAGGCTACTTAGCTCTCCTTTTTAATTAATTTTGAAGATATTGGTAGAAAATGACAGTCAAATATCCCAGCACTTTAATTTATTCACTGCTTTTTGTGGGGATTTAAGCTATAACGCGGGATAAGTGATGTAGAGAATTAGTTCTTACAATTTAGTTTGCCATTGTGTAAGAAGGCAGTTGGGAGGAACTGAATAATATTAAGGCCTACAACTGTTCTTTTACATTCTGGAACTCCAAAGAACATCTTTGTTACTATTTCCTTCAGATGGAAGGCTGAGCCAGTTTTTGCCAAATGAATAAAATGAAACTGATCTTATCCTAAAGCATAATCAAATAAATTCAATGTCATCTGACCAGTCTCATTAAACTGTTGAGGCAGAGTGTCTTTTAAGTAAGTCTAAATGAAAGTATGATACAGCAAAATGACATTCCATCTCCCTGCCCCCAGATGAGACACAGTCAAGCTCACTTTCAGCAGGGGGCTGTGGGGAGGTCTGTGTGAGAGCCAGGCCTAGAGCACAGCTCTCTGTGAGCACAGCTACCAGAGGCAGTGAGCAGGCACAGCAGTCTGGGTTTTTCCTTGGCAAGTTAGGGAGATGGGGCCCATCTGGGAATGCTCCAAGAAACTGAGGGTGCCTGCTGCTGTGTGTAAGGTAAAGGTAAGGTGAGCCACAGGAATGTGGGCCTCTGGAAGTCCTAGTGGCTTCTGAGAAGCTGTTGGCTGCTCTTGACCCAAGGTTGTCCTCAGCCTTCCTTGGAGCTGCTGCTCATTAGGGATGGTCAGACACAGCCAACAGATGTAGTAGTTTCTCTGGAACGCTGCAAAGAAGGGATCCTCATCTGAGTTCAGAATAACCTAAGTTGTGGTGGCAGTGTGCCACAGGGTGCATTCTCCAGGACAGGACTACCTGTCCCTCAAAGCAGAGACTTCAACCCAGACAGAGCTTCAGACTGGGAGGGCAGCCCTGCAAGAGTCAGGTTGCTGGAAGTGCCCAGAACTACTCCCTGTCCTGAGGTGGAGAGAGATGGCCTTCTTTTATGCAGGAGGTGTGCTGCGGTGGAAAAGCTGTTGCCAGGTGGAGAGGTTGAGAGGAAGTGAGCAGACTGTGCAGCATCAGGGAGGGTGAGACATAGGCATGATAGGAATGGCTGAGACGCCAAAGGGTTGTGCCCCCGTTCAGAGGGACTGTGACAGGCTGGAGCCATGAGTCAAGAGCAGCTTTGTGCTATTCAGCAGAGGAAGTGCAAAGTCCTGCAGCTGGGAGGAGCAACCCCATGCACCAGTAGATGCTGGGGTCCAGCTGTTGGATTGCAGCCTTGCAGAAAAGGACTTTGGGCATCCTGGTGGACACCAAGGTGGACATGAGCCAAAAATATACCTCTGCTGAAAAGCAGACTAATGTCATCCTGAGCTGTATTTGGAAGAGTGGTGCCAGCAGTTTGAGGAAGTAGTACTTGACATTGGTGAGGCCACGCCTGGAGTGCTTGGAATCGTTCTGGGCTCCCCTATTCTATATTCCTTCAGTGTAATGCATTCCTTTCCTCTCCCAGGAAGCTGCAATTATGTCTCTCAGTGGGTTTGTTAGAAAAATAGGTCATAACCATGCAGCTGCAATATTTTTGTCTAGCCAATCAAGCATGGTATTAAGCTCAACTTCATTTTACAAATGTTTTTTGCCATCTCCACAAGAAATATAACAAATAAAAAGGAGGAGATTGTAATGTACATTATTTCCAGCTGCTGAACAGTTTGCAAAATTTGTTTCTTTAAAGCTTTATTCTCGATTTTCTTAATTCTTGATAGGGGTGTATTCTCTTAAATGTCCAGCTCTTGCTATTATGGTCTTATTTACAGTGTTTAAGTGTGCTCAGTGATACCTTAATTGAACTACACAGCTGGTTTTGCAGGAAGGTTGCTGAAGACATCAATTTTGATTTTATACAAATGCAAAAATAGAACCTCCAGTAATCATCTGGGGGAAGGGAGAAATAATCCTTTCATGTGAAAAATAGCTTTTTGTCATTAAATACTTTAATTTCATCCCACTGCCCCTGTCTCATGTTAAATAATTTTGTTTCAGTTGGGGAATGGTTTGACCCTCTTCTGCATTAGAAGAGTCTGTATCAGATGAGGTCAGTGTGCCCTTAGGGTGTGAAGCCACAAGCTGTGCCTCATCTGTAGGAAACACTTGTACTATTTTGAAATCCTGGATCGTCATCCCAGTTTGATGAAGTAGAGTCAACAAATCTGAAGCATCCATTTTTCTAAACGCTAATTCTGAAAGTTGCTCGTAGTAATGCCCTCAGTGCTCTAGATTTTACTCTGGGTTCTACTCTTTCCAGGCAAAGCAAGACTCCTTGCTGAGTAAAATATTGCACTGGAAGAGATCACTATCGTAAGTTGCAGAGTTGTTTGCCCTTACTAAAAGTGTAGTCACAGGGTGAGTGCTATTCAGTGTTCTTTTAGAAGGTGAGAACACCAGTAAATTCACTTCAGTAAATTATTCCAGTTTAGAAAAATTGTGACAGCCCATCCTTGAAAATCTGTTGAGCTTTTAAATATGCCTTCTTTGTCAGTTTGCAAGGTGTGTGTTGTGGCGATGCTTGACTGTGATCAATATGTATTCCATAGTGGTGGCCTGTACAGCCACTGCTTTGATAAAAAAGGACTCCAGATGATGTTAATGGGATGGGCAACTTTATCCTGAGTGGTGGTGACTGTACTGGTGACTGTAGAAAATGATGATATGATATGGTGTTTAATTATCTGAAACGTCCTGAGGCTGTAGCCAAGAGAAGAAATGTGACCCAGAGGTAATCAAATGGGAGGTAATCCATTGCAGCTGCCATGGAAATACTCCATCCAACTCCAGTGTTGAGTTTCAAAAAGCATCCTTACAGAATTGTAAAAGGTTTGGAGAAAAAAGCTGAGAATGACTAAGCATGAAAACACAGGATTTATAGTGATATGCTATGTAATGACATCCTTTTAAGACTTTATTTGTCAGCAGAGATGACTTGCTGCTGCTTTGCACCCTCTAGCAGAACAGTGCACTACAGTCTTGAGTGTGCTGCTGGAGTAGATGAAAGTACCTTTTTCAAAAATTCTCTTCAAACAAAAGGAAGGGTTTGTCTGGTTTCTGTAACCTCGGTAATTTAGGCACATCAGTTTAATGTTGACCCACAACATGGATTTATTTCAGCAAAAAGAAAGCAAAGGGCTCTTGAGCTTTTCAAGCCATCTTTTCTGACTAATGAAACCCCTTTGTAACCACAAACTTAAGGAATGCTTAGTGTAGCTGTTCCCAGTTGGCTACCAGAATTCTTTATCAATCTCTATGTTTTGCCTTGTGGAGAACAGATAAAAGGGGAGGGGTTTGTTTACTTAAAAGTAAACATTAAAATGTAGAACACAATTTAGCAGCTGAAAGGGAATGCTGAACAAATGTGAATAACTGTTTTTAGGTTTGGAATAGGAAAATGCATCCTCCCTATAGTCGCAGACCTGTTACCCTAAATCTTTTTTTAGCCTCATTGTATATGAACTTTTAGGTAAGTAACACAATAATACCCCAACCAAATGTAGCATTGCAATACAGAGATTGGAATAGACAGAGGTCCAAAGTTTGTAGAATCAGTTCTCCTGAAAACTGTACTGTTCTGATAAGCTTACTATAAAATGAATCTGATACACCCCTGTAGGAAGGAAAAGTAGGGCTGCAAAGGTTGAAAGTAGGTCCTGCATGTGTGCATCTGCTTTGTCAGCTTGGTAAAAATTCCTGTTCAACTTGACAACCCTTCCAGCTTTATAGAGTACAATTCCTCATGTAATTGAAGGAATGCTTGGGAGTGGATACCTGGATATATAATGTTGTGTCTGCCCGGGGTTTCTGTCTTCATGCTGGGAAGATAATACACTTATCCCATATTTCCAAGTCTCTTGGGAAGTTCTAAAATCATTTGGCCACACAGGTGATTTTCTTCGCAGAGAAGTAATGCCTTTCTGAATTACAGCAGTATGCTTCCAATCAGATCTGTGAAAAAATATCAATAAAACAAACAAACAAACAAACTCTAAGCCCCTACCTTCAACTATTTTTATCCTGTCTCATAGAAGGAGAGTGTGTGCTGTGGGAAGGACAGTGAGAAGAAAATTCTAGCATGTTGAAGATTTGTTTAAAATGCCAACAAATATAAAAAGGAAATTGTCCCTGCAGCAGTTTAAGGTGGTAGCCAGTGTTAATTCTTTCTATTTTAAATGCTTACTTAATAACATTACCAGACTGAAATTACCTTTTGGACAAAAATAATACAAGTGGAACAAATAGATTATATGCAGAGCAATTGAGTTGATGTTGCCATAGGAACCTTTATTTTTCTCTGGCAGCATTTTAAAGGTGTAGCCTTAATTGCATTAAATGGCATGTATAGTTTTTTCCTTGTGAGTATTCATAATTGAAACTCTGCAAGACTCAAAGCTACTGCAGCGATAATTTCTTACACCAGTAGAGCTGAAATACTGATGTGGTCAAGAAACTGAAGCATTTTCCTCTGCATAGCTTGACTATGCCATACCTATTTCTGTTACAGTAAAGCAAAGTGGTACCAGTCAGGGTGCAGAATAAATGATAACCTAGAAGAGACATAAGTGAGAATGAATTTAATAGATATCTGCAAAATCATGAGTGATTGAAAAGGAGAGATGAACTGAGCGTTCAGATTTCCAGAGCTGGAAGCATTAAATTAGGTTAGTAAATGCAAAAAGCAAAAGGTCAGAGGTTTGTGTATTGTGAGCTGTAGATGTGTGGAACTCCTTGCAAGAGAATGTTGGAGATGCTAAAAATGTATGTGGGCTCAAGAAGAGAGAGGGTAAGTCATTCAAGAATTGCTAGAAGTAGCAGCAGCTGTATCTGTCTCAGGCTGTCTCTGAAGATGAAGAAATTAGAGGTTGGGAGGATAGTTGTGGGAAATGGTTGACAGTTCTCTATTGCCTGCCCATGGCTATTCTTATGGATGGAGTCTTTGGCTAAACAGACACCAAAGACTCCCCTGGTCAGACCCAATATGGCCTCCTACCTTAATCTACTGGGATAGATTATGTCACAATCTGTCCCAATGCTTCTACTGGTGTTTGCAAAGAGATAGCATTTCCTAAAAGAGGGAGAGAAATGGGTGAAGACTATGTGCTGGTTATGAACAAAATGGCTGTCAGTCCACTTGGCATCTGTACCTGCACATACTCAGACATGCTTTTTGAATTGCTGTGTTTGATGATTTAATGCCATCTGTTCCTCAGACAGGTTCTCTCCTAATAGCTTAAATGCAATTTTATTGGGGGCTGCAAAAGTATTTTCTTACATTTCCGAAACACTGAACACAAATATTAAGTTATTCTGTATGATGACCTTCAGCATTTTTAGGTATAGAGTAGTGAAAATTTGGCCTAACCTCTTGTCTTCAGCTATGAAACTTAGATGCTTGGGGGAAAAAAATGGGGAGAAGTGGTTCATGGAGAGGGCAAAAAGTAGAAACAGATTAGCTTTTTTTGCAAAGATAAATGTATTGCCCTGATTTTGCTGATCCTTTTTTTTTTTTTTTTTGGCATTTCTCAACAGCAGAATGCAGAAAGGGTTCTATTATATCATACCAGAATAGTGTAACAAAGCAGTAACATAGTTTAATTTTCCATGGGGAAGGCAGGCTTTTATCAAACTGTGTGGAGGAGAGTAGTAATGGACTAGATTTTCATTATTAATGTACTGCATGTCCCCAGTGAATTGCAACAGTGTGATGCTGTTGTTCTGTGAGCAGTAGCAATGAGTTGTATCATCTTTCTTAACAACGATTTTTGTTTCCAGTATGGAGGACTCCTTCTAGCCTGTAAAGCCAGAAACAGCAAAATGCATTTTCTTCATCTCTGCATCACTTTTGGAGCCAGCTTGTCTCCATGGCAACACATTAGTCTGAAAGAGATGTGGAGACTGGGGAGGAAAGGAATGAGTTAGAACCAGCGAGGCGGTGGTGTGTGTCCCCAACGTCAGCGCATCAGCCTTTTGATAGGAGGATTTTGTTAACGCCCATCCAAGGCTCCTGTGCAGAGCTTCTTTATTAGAGGAGCCGCCAGGGCATCTGCTTCCTTTCTGCATCCTTTTTCTTTTCTTTTTTTTTTTTCTTTTTTTTTTTTCTTCTTCCAAATACACCCTCCTCACCCCCCTTTTATTTTAGTTGCAGCCTCAGTGAAGATGTGCAGCTCATTTTCAGCTTCCCGTGAGCTGCCTTGTGCTCTGGCATTTTGCAAAGGCAGGAAGGCATGGCTGCATTTCACTTGACCTTAGCAGCGAAGTGAAATCTCCTGTATGTCTCTGAAGGATACTGACTATGCAGAAATTTATCGAAGCAGATTATTATGAACTGGACTGGTATTATGAAGAATGCACGGATGGTAAATATCTTTTTCTAGTCTCTTGTAGCAGAATTTGGAGCTTGTAAGACTGGAGCGTCATTATTCAATGGTTTTAAAAAGGAAATACCCAGAAAAAGGCAACACCCAGGTGTAGCAGAGATGCCTGCACTTCAGCATCTCTTGTGAGTGTGCTGCAAGAGACTCTGCTGTATAGCTTTTTCCTCTCTGAAGGGAGTGGCAGAGCAGCATATGCTCTGTATGAGCTGTCTTTGGGCAGGGGAAAGAATATTCAGAAAGCTAACTATCTATAATAATTGAGGTGAATTTAAATATATTGACAGTAAGATTGAGTATTGCTTCAAGTTTCAAGTCTGTGGTTTTTCTGCGTTACCAATATCCTCTAATATGTATATATTTGCTGTGTTAGTAGGCATTACATATTTTCTCTCTGGTTATTTGTCTGTGAAAGACATTAAAGATGTAGATTCTTAAAAGTAAGCCGGTTAACTTCTTGAATTGGAAGAATTACAAACTCTGGCAAACATTATCTTTTGTGCCGTTTGCAATTTTTATGTAATGTTTCCTAGGGTGATTATTTCTGTGTCAGGACACCAAATGTTTTCATCGGGGTTCTGATAGAAAGCATACAAGAAAGGGTAAGGAATTGCTAAAACTGTATTCTCTGCAGCAAAGAAAAAAAAATCAAGATCCTTTATTGATGATACTCTGAAGCAAAATGCAGCCCTTGGGAATGCAGCAGTTTTATATAGATTTTATTCTGGTTGGAGAGATTAGCTTAAACAAGGCAAGTCAAAGATCACAGTGAAGCAAAGCACAGAAAGCAGGAAGGAGTGTAGGCCCAGGGGATAATGTACATATGTAATACACAAAGGTATTTCTATGATAGTGCTCTGATGTGAAACGTAAAGATAAGGGTGACAAAATTTCAATGGTTTTTTATGGTCTTTTGAGTGTCGTGTGCCTCCATTTGTTTCTCAGTACTAGATTTCAGAACTGAATGCAGTTTCAGAAGCTTGTTACACTTGAACTTCTCTTATGTTTAATTGATTATTCCTGTCCAGGTGTTCAAAGAGAGAGGTTTATTTGAGAGATCTGACCACTTTAAATTGGATTGAATCCATTATGTAACATTTATCCTCTAGGTTTAACCCTAGTAAATACTGTAGCATCTGATTAATCTGCATGATGTAACAGCCTGAGTTGGCCTGCTTTTAGAAGCTTAAGAAACTGACCGGTTGTACAGTCAATAGAAGCTTTCCCCAGGTTAAAGCTCCCACAGGTAGCATTGTTTTATTTATTTTCAGTTGTTGATTTTTATGATCCTTTGTCTGTCTGGTCAAAGTGCCATGTGGAAGGGTGGTGTGCCTAAATGTCTGAGCTAAGAGCTGATCTGCTCACCCATTTTGTCTTAAGCTGTGTGCTGCACTGGAGAAACTGTGGGAGTTCCATGGTTATGGAATAAGCAACAAGTGTTGGGCAAACATTTAAGTACCTTGTGGGACGAGGGCCTCAGGTGCACAGTTGTGGTTGCTTGGATTCTGGGCTTACAGGTTTTCCTGTCAGTGCTGAGCCCCTGCCCAGAACATTTCTTCCATGAGCTGAGATCTGCAGAGTCAGCTGGAGTATGTGCTGGCTGTCTGCGTGAATATTTGGGAAATTCTTCCCTAAGAGAAAGAAGGGTTTAGTGTCTGATAAGGAAATACCTCTCTAGCAGGTAAGGTATAATGCTTTTTTGCATTTTTTTATTAGTATTATTTTTTAATTAAAGTGTTAGTTTTTATATGATGAAGGGTAGTGCTGTCAGTCCTGTCTTGGCCTCTCAGGTGAACAGCAGTCTCAGAGGGTTCATAGAATTCTATGGGGTTTAGCTTTCTTTTGCTTCTTTGAGTTCAGGTGTGTGAGAGAGGAAGATTTGAGAGATGCAGTGGAAGGCATAGTCTTTGGCCTTAGATACTGGAATGTTCATTTGGGTTTAAAATAGTGTTGGCATTTACGCTTGGCAGAGAAAGGTATTCTGATTGTGCTAGCAGACAAAAGGCATCATTATAGTAGATAACAGAGCTTTTCCAAAAACCTGAAGCAGATGACAAAAGAGATGCCTGTCTCTTGTTTGTTTTTTTTCTGCCATGTGTTTGTTGATACCAGAATAATTTTCCTGAGATTCTTTTTCCATTCAGTGTAGTGAGATAGGCAGTTGCAGCTCAGTTGACCTGTTCTGAATATCTATTTTAAGACAAATTGAAGCACAGTTAGAGAGCCAATTTCTCTGCTGTACTAGGACTCTACAGAGCTCAGATGTATATGTGCATTCAGTTATGAATCCCACACAGTTCATCCTTTGTGATAAATATAACATTGGAGAATAGTGGGTGGTACATTAAAACTAATAGGAATTTTTATGAGATAATATCCTGCAGAATTATTTTTCTGATGAAATTGTTCATACATTCTTTGTCAGAGCTTCTGAGACTCAGATTTCCATTTAAAACACATGGCTTCATTTCGTTTCCTTTAGTAATTATTTTAACAGTATATGGTCTCTCGTTCTTCCAAGAAAAAAGCTAGTCTAAAATTATATCAGGATATAAGGTTTTAATGCTATTATTTAACTTAATAGGTAAAGAAGCGACTCACTGTTACCTCAGATGTAATGAATTTCTGTACTGGCTGACAGTAATGAAGCCTTCAACTTGCATTTGGTGGTGGTATTTTTTTCATATCTTGGAAAAGAAAAAATGCTCAAAAATTTAAAATTTATAAGTCTTGATAAAGACTTTCTAGGGTTGGAATAAGTAATTCTTTTACATAAGGCCTTCTTGGTAGGAGTAGATGGAAATAGATAATAAATTGTCACACTCTTTGAATCACTGGTGGTAACTGGTGGTAACAGTACAATAAATTGAAACCTCTATAAATAACTACTACACTGTGCTTTTTACATACATTTTCAAGTATAATATGAGTGACACTTGTCACCTTACTTGGTGTTAACAAAGTATATTGTGTAGGTGGAATGGGGAAAGAGCTGGGGCTGTACTTGAGTAGGAAAGGATCTATTTTCATAACAGACTTGGACAGAACCAGTGATAAAGAGGAAAAGCTGAAATTCTTCTACTCTCATTATGAAAGATAACAATATAAAAGTTCAGGTTCATCTAAGCGTTTTTTAATAGAAAAAATACATTCTTAAAATCTCTCATGTGTCTTGGGTGAAAAAAATTAATATTAAACTGCCACAAACTACCAAACAAGTAAACAAAAAGGTAAGTATATATCTATAGAAATTTTTATGAATATGCTTGTTCCCTGCCTCTCAGTGCAATATTTTTCTAAAGAACAATGCTTTCTAGAGAAATCCAGACTTTGGAGCTAAGTACTTTTCTTGTGGTTTCTTCCATTACTTGTTTATTTCTGCCTCAACAGTTTATAACAATGCATGAGGTTCAGTTGCCTGTGATTCCAGTTGGCTTTGTAAATGTGCAGTTGGATCATTCCTCCTCTTTTTATTTGCTCTGAGTTTTTGCAATTTCTTGTGGAGGAAATGGTGTCTTTCCCTTTCTTCCCCTGCCACATCCATGGTGTGCCTGGTTTGTTACACATGCTGAACCTTCTGACCACTTTGTTTGCCTGAGCCACTCCATCATATTCTAGCATCCCTTCCTGTATTTTCTTCCCACTCACACTGAAATGTTTTTACCACCTGTTATGTTTGCAGTTATTGTTTAGAGCTTCTCTCGTCTATTCTATTTTCCACTCTTATCAGCAAGCTCACTAACTTTGTTTTTAACAATAGTAGACGATGTTACTGATTGTTCTTCTTGATCTCTTAGAGGTGATTACTTGTTGTTGCCTTGCTTATGTTAGTGTGGTGACCCATCATCTGCCTCGTACATTGGCCCCTTTTATGTCCGTCCCTAGGGACAGAGTAACTCTGGTGTTACTCTGAAGCTTAGTGGATGCTGGCACTGGGTATGCTACTGAAATCTGGGAGAATCTTACAAATAGCTTTAGCATGCAGTTTCTGAAACTGCCCTTGCTCTATAGGTATGCAGCTAAAATGCCCATTCAGGTTGATCTTGTTGTGCTCCCATGTCTTTTATCTCTATTCATGATAAATATAGTTGAACATTGCTTATATTCACGTAATTGTTGATACCATTTTCCTGCTTTTTTGCTTTTTGCCATGCCACTTCTTTCTCTGTACTCCTTCATTGACTCCCTGTTCTTTATCAGGTCACATAAGCCCCATAAGGCAATATACATTGCAGCAGAGATATTTTTTGGTTTTATTCTGTTCAACTGCTAAGTATCCAGATAAGTGTTTTCCCATTCATTCCTTTTCTTTCCCTTTCTGCAGGGGTAACATGCTGACCTTTTGGCTGAGTGATAGAAGATATTTTGTGTGGGATTTTGAAAGGGTGGGAAACATGAAACCTGGAAAGATTTGAACAAACTAACTTTGCTTGACTGTACATATTAACAGAAAGAACGCGTTCCATAATCAATTTATCTCCCTCCCTGAAGAGCCCACCCCAAAATACCCACATTTCTTCATCAGCGTGTTTAAATCCAAGTGTTGCCATTTCATCTGCTGTTTTTAGACTTGTTGGCTTACAGAGAATCTCTTTGTTCTACGTGCAGCATTGTTATAACAGTTAATTGTGCAGAAGTTAGATATTTTTATTGATAAGGGAAAGTTAAAATGATTTGAATGCCTTGGAGTTCCTTGGAAATAATGAGTCAGGATATGAGGGTTTGGTTGTATTGTGTCCAGCCTCACTCTTCTTTAATTTAGCTCCTCGTTTGTATGTTTCCTGTTTCATGGCAGAGCTGCTGAATATTGTCTGTACCTCAGTGCAGCCGTTGTACTGGGAGTGTGCTTGGAGCACTGCAACCCCCTGAACAGGTTTCCTGACAGGAGGTAAATGTCTTCAGCCACTAATTCAGAGTGGGGATTGCAGCAAATACACCAAATTTGCTTCCCAGTAGCAACCCATAAAAAAGCATCTTCATTCTAGTATACTCTTTAAGTCCCTTAGTATGTGTGTACAGGAAATACTAAAAATCTCTTTTGAATCTTTCCAGATTAGATTGTATATTTCCAGAATGAAATACAATGTAGCTTTAAAAAAAAAAAAAATCCACAGCTGCTTATTGTTTGTTGGAAACCTGGCACTGCTAAGGGGGTGTAATGCAGAATTCATGAAAAATGAGTTGATAGTGTGAGGGTGGGGCATACATTCCTTTGCCACCCATTATTACTCCAGCATTTATCATATGCTGATATCAAAATAGGAATTGCAGCAGTTTCTCTCAGCTTTTGAACGTCAGAGTCTTCCTGTGTGGCATGAGTTGATATTAGTCACAGTTCAGAAGCCAGCTTGTGGGAATGTTCGATTACTCTCCTTATATTGTCTTGTGTTTTGGACAGCAGCTTGTCTCCTTTCAGTGTGTCCTTCATAAACTAGGTGGTTAGCTGTAGTTGACGGCATGTCAGGGTTATTTAAAACCACACCATGTTTAGGAGGGGTGGACTTTTCTGTCCATAGGCTTTAAAAGGTGCTTCTTGCATTCTTTTAATATGACTTACTGTTTTGGTTACTTTCTCAATTTCCATTTTCTAACTATTACTGAAATGTGATAATTGGTCACTGAATGGCAAATAGGTAAGACCCTTACTGTCTGATTGTATTTTTTTAGGAGTTGATTCACTGTTACAGGGAAAAACTGAAGACATAAAAGCTCTAAGCTTCAGAAACTAGAAGTAATCCTCATTATTACTAAAATTACATATTTTAATGTAATGGTGTGGGGAGAAAGAGACAATCCTATTTTTCCCCCGAGTTCTTGAGGTTATTTCTGCTACGGAATATTTCAGTAAATTTTGGCAGTCACAGATCAAGTAGCTTTGAGTGGCAAAATCTTTTTTTGATTCAGAAATGAGTGTTTCCTCCCTCAGCAACCACTTACATGTATTTCATATCCTTTGGCTGTTATTTAAATGAACATTGCTGCGTTGTTTGCATATAAATACCAGTAGTTTAAAACGTAGAATGGAATCATTCATCATTACTGTGTAAAAGTCGTTGCTTCCCATCTGATACTATTACCCTAGTCTTCCTCACCAGTAGAGAAATGGTAATAGCAGAATTGTTCCTACATGACCCAAACTCACGTTCTGCTGGCTTGCAATGTAATATTTATCTGTCTGTTCCTAGCAGCTATGTACCCTCAGAGGATGGTGAGGTGCCTTGGCCTTGCAGCGCCCCCACTTTGCCTGCAAATGCTTTGTCCCGTGACATGGATGGGAATGCTTTAGCAGCAAAGGGTGCCTGCTTGCCGCTGCAAGTAAGGGAGGCGACCTAGCAAACATTAAATATCAATGGCTACAAAAAGTTAAATAAGAAAGTTAGCCTGCCCTATGTGTGTAATCAAGATTAGCAAACCCAACCTGTTGGAAACCAAGAGGTCTGAGCACAGGAGATTTGTTTCTTGTTGAAGGAAGAAGAGATGCATGCACCCCTGAAAAGTCACTTGGGTGCCATATGTGGACTTGAGAGGTATTTCCTTTCCCACAGCAGACTGAAGAGAAAAATGGCTGTGGAAAATGCAGTATTCAACAGCTAATGGGATATGTCATTTAAGTTCTTTGTACCAGTGTAATCTCTCCTTTGTAGAAGCAATAAAAAAGCTCCTTTCCCCAGCCTATTTCTTCACCTAATGGTTCTAGTGTGTGGTGGATGCTGCAGTCAGACTGTACTGCACAATAGCCCTGAGTATCAAGATCTCTCTTCTGGGTGGGATTGGCTGTGTGTGCACAGGCTCAGGCTGTTCACAACTCCAGTGAGGTCTTGCTGCATTGGGCAACATGACAGGTGATTTATGCCGGTACACACCCTTGCCCAGGTGTGACAGCCAGAGGCTGGGTCAGACTTCCGTGTTGAGACACTTGCAGGGAGCTACCACTTCACTTGTAAGAGCAGGGGCAGAAGAGAGGGAGCCTTGTTGATGTGAGGAGTGTCAGGGAGGATCTTTCAGCCCACTGACTTAGTCTGATATATATTAATGGGGCTTTTGAGCAAAAACTGACTACTGTCAGAGCTGGTCTGAGAAGCAACATACACCTTCTAGTAATTATTAGACAGATGGTCTCTTCCCTCCTCCACCCCATCTGTACAACTCAAAGCTGTTGCACTAAGGACAAGTACTCAGTCTCTCCGGAGTTCCCTGGCTGAGCATGTGAATGAGGAAAGATGGTATCCTGCTTTGTGGAGACCTTGCTCTGCTCTCCCCAAGGATACAGCCTTCGAGGGAATGACTTCCCATCGCCTGTGAGACTAAGGCATCGTTTCGTGTCGATCTGGGATAACTGCAGCAATGTCAGTAAACGAAGAGGAAAGCTATGAATATGACTATGAAAAGGAAAATGAGAGGCACCGCACTTTTAACAGTCAGAGCCTTGATATCTTGGAAGAAGGTACTTTCCACCTTTCGTTTTTCATCTTTCATGGTGGTAGCATGTGGCAATATACAAGTGATTTGAGTGATATTTGTGGATTAAATAGGCAGAAATTTCTGGTTTATGTGTGTAGCCAGTACACTTATATGAAGTATTCGTCTAATATCTAAATAAGATAAATCTTAATTTATGTGTAATTCTTTAAAGAAGAAAGGCATGATGAACAGATGTACAGAAATTGGGAAATTTTCTCTCTCTGGAATTGTAGTGCATTTTTTATATGCACACTGTGTGTGTGTCTTATGAAACTGTATATTTTAGGTTGTCATTCCCAGCAGGTGCTTCTAGAACAGAACAGCAATTTTGTGCTTATCCATGAATTTAAAAGCGCATAGACAGAAATAATCCAAGTGTAGGGTCTTATGACTTAAATTTTCAATATAAAAACCAACCCAAAAATATTGTCGTGCTTTCTGGAAATAATGGGCAACTGGCCCGTTCAGATGGAAATGGGAATGTATGTGCAGTGAAAATCCTCTTGTGCACCTGCTGTATGGAGAGAGTACCTATTCTAGGGCTGCTTCCAGTCAACCTGGTAACCTTTTTCAGGGTTTCAGATAGCAAAAGCTGAATGCCCCATTCCTGTTATTTTATGCACTGTAAATTTTGCTCTGAAGCAGTAGTTTTATGGTAGAGAATTGTTACTTCCAGATAAACTATTGTAAAGCTGATGTCAGGATGCTTAGAAGGATTGTTATCACAGAAAATGTGTCGTGCTGTGAATTTACATCCTTGTTCACCTCATGGTTAACAGTTCCTGTGTCCAGAGTTCTTGGTGAATGAACCATGCTCTTTGAATGAAATTGCATAGGATTTTCCTGTTAAAACTCCCTCACAATCAAGTATCCCACCTGGTTTTCAGATCTGTGTCTGTGCAAAAAAGAAAGGTGCTGAAGAAAATACTGGTAAAAAGAAAATTTAAAACTGGGGATTGGGATGGAGAGGAAGCTTATCAAGAGACGCCAGCTGACTTTTTTTTATAATTTATTCCTGCTTTTTTAGCAATTAAATTATTGCTGAAGCATACATCATGCTGTTCTTATTCTTTCTGCTGACTTTACCTTTCATCCAGATCTAACAGTCTGAAGCTGCTCTTGAGAGAGGGAAAAGAAAGTTTGAGTTCTATCTGGGATAAATTTAGCCCTGTTTCTACAGTGTCTTCCTCTCAAAAGCTCAGTGTGTGTTTGAAATGTCTTCTAAAGATGCCTTTTTGTCTCCACCTGTGCGTTCATGTCACCTACACACTCAGTGTAGCAGAGATACAGATACACAGAACCTATATATGGTATTTCTATGTATCTTTGCACGTGGGAGTGCTTGCAAAGGGTAGTATTTCTCTCGGAGAATGGATGAGTCGATCCACTCTGTAAGTAAAGCAGATGGAAACACCAGCATGTAGCCTTTTCATCCTGAACAAAAGAAACATTTTAGCTATATCTGGCTGTAAATCTGGTATCAGAAATGGGAAATTAGAGGATATGCTTCACTTCAACCATTTATAGTTATTTAAAAGAAGAGGATTAAAGTTGTACAATTAAGACTCTTTAACTGTTTGGCCTATTCCATGCAGGATATGTACTCACTTCTTGACTGTTACTTCCATAGTAATTTTGATGTAGTGAGATTTTTCTCTGGGCAGAACAGTCCTGGAATCACTGCATTGCTTTGGTATTGTAGACTTGCCTGACAGCAATGTTTACTTTTCATTTGAGAAGCTGGCCTCACTGCAGTGAAACTTTGCTCAGGGATATCTATTGGTAGTGTCTACTCAGATTTTCTTCATAAAGGAACCCAAACTGTGAAAGGACAACCTGTCAGCTTCCTTTGATTAGTGATTTGTTGGGTCATTTGTTTGATTTGTTCCCTTTCTGAAAGGGATCTGTGTTTTGATCCTAGCTCTTGCAGCTGGAGGAGGAAAAGACTCTTACTTACGTATGACCTATGATGGCAGCCATTTCCATTTACTAATGTAGTAGTTTAAAAGTCCTATTTATCAAAAGTACTTACTAAATGCAGGTAAAGGATCTATCTCAAGTTTAATTAAAAAGAAAAAATTAGTCTTGGGATCAGGGATCACTATTAAAATCTTAAATCAGGCACTCCAAGAGTTTGACTTTCAGGAAATGTAAAATACAATACAAATGTAAAATACAGTAAGACGGAGGCCACTCAGAGCTCTGGAATCTCTGAGTGCTAGAGCAGAAAAGATGGAGAGGAGTCATTCTTGAAAGCTTTGGCACAACTGTTCCTGCCCAAGGAGTTGGAATAGGAAAAGGTCACATATTTAAGAAAGGAGACAGCTGACAATGTGTGGCTTACGGGCTTATAACTTCATTTTAGGATTTTTAAAGATGTACAGTCCAGATCCTGGTTTAAATCTTTCACCCATGTATTAGTTACATTGACTGCAGTCTAAACGTTTCTTGACAAGAAATGAATGGAAGAGAATGTCAAGACCGTAACTCACTGACTACCAGGAAAAATCCTGCAAAACAAGTTTTGACTTTGAAGAGAAGAGCTATCCTGAGCTGTATCTGTAAATGATGTATTCATTAAGGCAGTTAAGAGAATTAAGGTGCTCTCTCCAGAGACTTTTTCTTATTTTCTTAGTTTCATTTTGTTTCTGTATTTTCCAAGTTACCACATTTGATCTGTTTATGCTAATAGAAGGAACAAGTGTCTGATGCTCTTTTTGAAATTTCTTTTAACTTGATTTTTTGTTCATCACTAGAAAATTTCATGCAGTTCATGTCCTACTTAGAGGAAGTACTTTGAATTTACTCCCTGCCTGAGGTTTCAGGCAGAAGCTTTGGAAAAGAAAAAGCAGTGGTTTGTTGTTTTTTTGTGGTTTTTTGTGAACCTGAGTTTAAGTAATGACAAAGGTTTGTATGTGAGGGTTTAATATTGGATTTGCTAAGCTATTTGAATACCCTATGGGAGAAATGGCACTAAAAAACACTCCTTGAACCATAGCCTTAAACAGCAAGGAAGAGATCTCTTTTTCCTGAAGAATCCGTACCCGCAGCTTAATATTGAATGATTATTTTGTGAGCTGTGCCATTGAAATTACAGTAAGCCATGCTGTAGCATTTGAAGAAGACAAAACCCAAATCTATTGGATTGTCTGTTGAACTTCCTGACTATGTAGCTCTCAGAGCATTATGTTCTTCCAGACTCCTGCACGGAGCTTGCCCACAGGGTGACCTGACAGCTGTGAAGCAGTTGGCACGCTCTGGCTGCTCCTTATCCCTCTAACCAGGGTCACGGCACCGCTCACCTCCCTGACTGCCCTGCTCCCTGCTTTGGGAGTGCTGGAGGACGCTGGGGGAACTGCTGGGCTGTTAGGATTTGGATTTCTAGCAAGTTGTGACTCAGAAGCACATTCCTCAAGCTCTGGTAACAGTAGTATCTTAAAATTTTTAAGCTCTTTAGATGGGCATATTCTCTTAGGGCTGTCTCAAATGTGGCAGGGAACAGCAGACCTGAAGCCTCTGCTGCAGTTTGGCCAGGGCTGCCAAACACCTCTGCACTGGAGGAGAAGCTACCATGTTTATCTTTAGCTGTGGAAAATCAGCAACAGCTGACGGCACATTCGAGGCACAATTTTCCTGAGTTTATTTGAAAGGTGATATACCTAATACGGCCCAGTTTCAGAATTCCACATGTGCTTGGCTCAAGTTAATGTAGTGCTCACAGTAACCTGTGCCAGAGCATAACTATCAGTGGCTCTGAAAACTTAACCTGTAATTTTTAGTGGGTGCTTTATCCCTGGAGTGTGAAAATAGCCTTTGAGGGATGAGTCCATCGGGAGATGAGGAGTCCGAGTCTGCCAGGGTCTTTGATGACCAGTGCTTGCCAAATGGCAGCAGGGAGCACGGCTGTTCAGTCAGATTTGCCATGTGTGTTCTGTGTGGCTCCATGTGCAGCCTTCAGGATAAGATGCCCTTGCCATTGTATCTCTGGTGTTTGGACGGAGCTGTGAGCAGAGGGCAGCGAGACAGAAGCTGGTTGCGAGGCAGGGCTTGTCATGACTGAGCAAGAATATAGCAGGCCTTGCCATAGTAAAAGGCTTTGGGTAGGGAACCGTTATGAAAAAAAAGCACTGTCCCCTCCCACCACCTTGCCAATAAGAAGCTTGGGTTGTTTAAATGGCAAGAGATCTGTGCTCCGTGAACAGTATTCATTTCCCCTTATGGAGTTTCTGATTAATTAAAATTATGGTAATAGGGAAATCCTCATGCATTAGGGCCTTCCCTGGTAGACTTTATAATTGTACAGTTCAATATTATCTGCCCCAAAAGTGAAACTTTACAGTGGCATGTTAGCCCTCTTATGCTTCCCAGTAGTTAGAAGTAGATGTGAAGAGGAGCAGTGGGAGCTGGGTTTTCCTTTTCAGTAGTTGCAGATCTCTTTTATTTCATTAGTTTATCCTTGGTTGAAGGTCTCAAAAATGAAGAGGGAGTATATGTTGAGGGATGCAGGGAACAGGAGCTGAGGATACCTGTGACTGCTGGCACTGGTGATGTATTTTTTTTCTTCCTTCTATTTGAATCCTTTGTTTGGGAAGTCATTGCAGAAGCTGCTAGTAGGGGTATTCTTGTTCCCCTTCCCTTCTATGGCTGTCTCCCCTTCCTGCAAACATCCTATGCTCTAAGTAGCATACTTATTGAACAGGTGACTTTCAGGGAGCAATCCAGAAAAGTGCGTGTGTTCCTCCATGTCCAGGTGCATCTTCAGCTTGAGAATCAGTGCTCCATTAACTAGATGACAAGAAATAAATGCAGGGTGCACCCTTTCAACTGTACTTTTGGGAAACACAGGAATGTGGTTACCAGTAAATTTACAGGCTTTAGGATGGCATAAAGATGGTGCAAGGTACTTTAAGTCAGAGGAAATGTTTGATCTGTGTAGTGTTTGTCTATTTGCATGTTTGGCTTTAAAAAAAAACCCCAAATACTTCAAACTGCAAATGTGTCCCCAGTACCATGTATTTAGTGCTGTCGTGAAAATAATGTGATGGGAGCTTTCTCTGTTCTTTGTTTCCTGTTCTGGATCTGGGACATTAGCTTCAAAGCACTTGCCAAAATAGGTGAGTTTTTTAAAATTACTCTTTCTTTCTATGTTGTCTATCAGCCTTCTCCATTCTGAGAAGTGCAAAGTGTATTTGATTTGGTTGTTTGCATGCATCCATGCACTTAGACACAGTGTTCCCTATCACCCTCAAGCAAAAAACTACTAATGTGTCAGTGAGCAAAAAGAGGTCAGTAATTTGGCACTATAGGTTTTGCATTACAAGGCACTGTCCTTCATTTGCTCTTGTTTTATCTTTACAGCAGCGTTACGAGGCTCTCATACTTATCAGAAACTCCAGCAGGCTGGAAGCCTACCATGCAGGATCCATTACATATGTGGCATGTGGGGGGTATTTTTCCACTGCATACTTCACTGATCACACCTCTAAATGGTTTTTCAAAATAGTCTGTCTTCTTCACCTATAGATTTTTTGATCTAAAGAAATCTACTAAAAAAATAAAAACTGCTGTACTAGGAATTGGCCAAATGTTATCTCATAGTCTGTGGAGGCTGAATAAGTAGGTAGACACGTTTTAGGATTTTTTTTTTTCAATTATGCTTCTGAATTCCACTCTCCCTTTGTGTTTTACCTTCTCTTCCCTGCCAGCCTTGATTTCTGAGTAATTGAAAGCAACACGTCTATGCAAGTTTGCCCTCCTTTCAAAAGGAAATCCTTCCTTTTAGTTAGTAGCTCTGTATTTCCACAGTATCATATGTAGTAGTATGGACAGTAGTTGACTGACAGATTTTATTATAAGCAGTCTACTGAAAATTATTTTCACTTGGAAGAACAGGATGCGTAAAAGGACACTTCTGTTTTAAAACCCTTTTACACTGGCAGAACAGTATATGAAGATCTCTGTTTTGACAATCACCAACAGAACTTAGATGGAAATTCCTAGATATAAAAGCTATTGGTGACCAGATGCTACTTTGCTGCTGGTAATGCCTATTTTTATAATGCTTTGGTATTGCTATGCCAGGTTAACGTTTAAATGGCAAGTTCTGAAGGAATAACCAAGGGAGTATCCACACAAATCAACCTTTATCACTCTCTCAGCTGAGTGACTTTACTCTGTCTGTGGGAACACCGTCCTTTTATCAGTCTGGCTGTTAGGAAGGTTATACATTTACTGAATTAGGATGGTGTGAGCTTGCCATAGTCCTGCCCATTGGTGATTGTTAGTTCTAGGTACAGAGTTGAAATGAGCTTGCTAATGACAATGTCAAATATTATTTTATAGTAGTGATGGAATGTTGTAACCAAGGGAACTATTTAGTGTGCAGTTGTATTGGAAACCTGCTGGCATCAGGGTTTCTGATAGATGTTTTATGGCATGACTTATGAACTTAATATGTTTAAAACAAAATGAGTTTATGGTGATGTCAGTTTGTGTGCAGATGAATAGTCTTCTGAACGTTACACCTTCTGTCTTCATGTGAAATTTTTATAGAAAACTTCTGTTAAACTCATTTTTTTAATTATAGCCAATGCTCTGCAAGTTACTGCACTTTTTTCTTATTAGTCTGCTTTTGGGAAATACAGATTGTAGTTTACAGATGTACTGTATTTTTACTTCTGCAGTGGCAGAGTTATTCTTTCTATTAATAGGTTTTGTTTGTCAAGTTATTACTTTGAAGCATAAACTTTTTACTGTTACCACTTTCAGACTTATTATTTGGATAAATGCAATTATATTTTGAATACTTTTGTATAGGATTCTGTGGTGTTCACTAACACTACTCATGTCAATAAATATTATAAATGCTTTTTTATGAAGAAATAGAATTTCTTGCCATAATTTAAATAATTTCCTGATGTTTAGGTAGGGAAAAATATCCTCCAACATTTCAACAGATATTTAAGTACCATTGCATTTGATGTGTTACCAATGTGCCTTAGTGGTGATCAGCTGTATATTTATATATACACAGATTGCATATTTATGACTTAAATAGCGTTGTTTCCTTAGTGTGACAAACTGTCTCCTGCTAATATTAGTGTACAGTTCTGCTTTTTTTGTCTCCTCACTATATAAATCCTATTAGGCCTGATCTGTCTCTTCCCCCGCCTTAGTGTGCACTAGAACATTAGCTTATCTGCCAGACGGAGCCTGAAGTGACATTGCCAAGGGTAAATCCCCTGAAGAACAGTTCAGGCTACAGCAGCCTGATAACTCATTGTCCATGTGATCCACTGGATTTCATTTACAGTCCTTTTTTCCCGAATTACAAGTTTCGAGGAAAAAGTGTAGTTGAGAAACAAAACAGAATAGAAGGGTAGAGCAGAAAGTTCTGTTGTTTCCTGTGACTGTTGGTGAATTTTTTGAAAACTTGTTGTCTTCTAGATAAGTCAGTGTAGCTTCTTAAAGGACCACCTATGGTGATAGACTGAATTTCTGCATACTTTTTTCAATCTGGTGAAACTCCCAGTTTCACCTTAGTGATTAACAATCTCAACTAGTCTAAGTAAATATTTGTTATGAGTGATACTGTGGTCACTGTGGTGTGGCTGGGTATTACAAAAACCATTTCTTATTTTGCATGCTTACTTTGCTATCTTGTACTGTAAAACCGAGTTCTTATTACTTAATGTGATGTAGTCTCCTTCTGATGAGCAGTCCCCCTAACAGTATTGGAGTTGCTTATTCATGGAGTAATGCTACTGCATGTCATACAATGAGTAGGTGACATGATGGAATCCTAATTATATATATAAGAACATCTGTTTTGACTTCCTGATTATTTTTTTTTTAATATAAACTCAAGATACTGTTCTTCAGAGGAGAAAGTTTTAACATTTTAAGTTTGTTCTGTCACTGACAAAAGCAGGTGCTTATACAAGACAAGTGTTAGTATTACCACTATCACACGAATCTTGGATTTTTTTGAGGTTGAGAGGGGTGGGGGTAGAGTTTTGTTTGTTTGTTGTTTTGTTTGAGTTTTTAGCTCTTGATGTGCTCATTCAAAGGTTGACATAAGCAGTTTTTTAGACGAAAACTTACACACATCTAAACTTAGATATTTCTTGCAAAGGGTAGGAATGCAACTTCTATGAACCTTGTGTGTGTCTTCCAGCTCAGAATATTCTGTGATCCTGCCTCAATAGTACTGCCTACCTGATTAATGTTTTGCTTTATTTCTTTGCAGTTTTATGTGCTGAAAGAGTGGGCCAGATGACTAAAACATACAATGACATAGATGCTGTAACACGTCTTCTTGAAGAGGCAAGTATTACATCTGTTTAAGGACCCGTACACAGTGTGACAAAATAGTACTGAAATTACATGGTACCACTACTAAACATTGTTGGTAGATTGTCCTCCACTGTGGATGAATAAAGGCTCTAAGTGTATGTACACTTTATCTCATTGATAAGGTAAATATTCTTTCTAAATCAAGATCATTTGTTTATCTCAGTCAAATGGTTTCATTACTTCTGGTTATTTTTCAGTTGAGGCCATGTAACTTGTTCTTGGACAAACGTTTGTCCTAATGAAGGAGGAGGAGGAGCAGGAGGAGAAATCATCTAAAAATGATTCATATTTTTACAGTACATGTAAAACTAAGAGTGTCATTATTGATGGATATGTTCTTTTCCGAAAATAATTTTGAAAAGCTCACAGACTTGTTTCCATAATAATTTTGTCAGATAATTTCTGTCCAGAGAAGTACGTAGACACAAAATTAGAAAATATCTAGTACTCTGTTTGTTGTCTTTTCTTCTTTTTCTTATGTTTGGTTGATTTGGTTGTTGTTTGTGGGTTTTTTAATACCATTATTATGAAAATCAGTATTCTCATAATCCTTAGCACTCAAGAAATGCCAAAAAGCAACTGTCACAGTACTATGCTTGTGTTCAATAAATATCATGATAAGTTGACTAAAATTAGCTGGCTTTCTGCAGTAAACTTGAGTAATGATTTTTCAAAAAATACTTACGAGTAATTCTTTAGGTGAAAACTCTTACAGTTGTATTAGTTCATGGCTGACTGCAATTTACTCCTTCATAGTCAATTGCTTGCTTATTGCAATAGCAATGTCGAAAATGGGGTCTTTCCAGCTAATTGGATGGTCTGCTATTCCTCTAATTCTGCCAGGAAGCAAGCTTGGGAATGAATGCTTATGTCTCCCACCTGTTCTGGATACCCCTCAATGCAGTACAGTCCTAAATTTTGTGCTTTGAGCCAAACGCATTCAAACACCTCTGTACAAATTACCTGTTAAAACTGATGTGTTACTCAAAAGACTTCTGGAATAATCCATCACCTTGTAGTAACAGTCTGTTAACTTGTTTGTGCCCTGTTCCCTTTGCCTTGTTTGGCTGAGATACACTGCATTTGGTCTGGGGCTCCTTCTAGTAATGATGGCAGCATTCTGCCAAACTGTTTCCTCCCCTGGGTCGCTGGAGCCAAATGTCTGTAGATCCAGTCATCACACTCACAGGAGCAATGCTTGAAGGACTTGCTGAGCCAGTATTTTAAAGCTTCTTGTGTATTTTCCTATCTGGATGTTTGGAAGGGAAGAATAAGGGGGTGTATAACATGTCAAACTTTATTAAAACAAATACTTTCAGTGAGCCTTTTTGTTTTATTTGATCATAGTTTTGGATGAAATTACTTTGTTCATAGAGATAGGTGCACTTACAGCATCTTTCTGTGTTCTCCATATGATGGTTATCACAGGAGATTGTGCCCATTTGCAGAATTTAACTCCTTCTGTTGTTTTCACACATATGACTGAGAAAAAAAACAAAAGCTACCCCTTGTCTGTCCTTCATGTTTGCATGCTTCAGGTGCTTGTATTACAATGTTGATAGAGTGAAAGGTGCAGCATTTGGGAAGATAGGAAAGAGAAGATCTTGAAGCAGCATGTGTGCAGATATTTCAGAAATCTGTGCCTATAGCCCTAAAACTAAGGGAAGGGAGTGAAGGGCCTGCCTGAGTATGTGGTAAGAATCGGAGCATTAATCTGCTTTCTCATCTTTTTCTAAGAATAGTGTAAATGTGTCTTGCTTCTCAGTATTATTTTTTATGCATTGCTGTAGTAAAATGGTTCCTTATCATTGTGTGAGTAAGAGGCCTATCCCCAAACTGAGATTTAGAGCTGAATTGCTGAAAATGGTATAGGAAGACTGGAGGGGTTATTTGAAGAGCCTAGACATGCACTTACATTCCTCAAACTGGAAGTTAAAAAACAATTGCTGCTAGATAGCTCCTCCTTTGCAGAGTCAGAACCGTATCAATATATTTTTTCCATTCAGTATTTATGAAGTAAGCCAAGTTAGTGAACAATAAGTTGGCTTAAAATATATCCAAACATATTTTGGATAACTTTGTGGCACCTATTGTTCTGAAAGATTGTACATAAGATTACATAAAGATTTTATGGCTAGATAATGCCAGTAGCTTTCAATGCAAATATAAGTCTGACCTTCATAAACCATTTGGAAAATGCTATTTGCAGATACAGCATTGATCAGTAACCTCTCTTTTTATTTACTCGTTATTATATAACTTTTTTTTTCCATTATGAAAGCCTTTTCATTCAAATTCATTGACTTCAAATCCATGTGAACAGTAGCTGCAGGTTTTGTAGACTTTGTCATTAACATATTCATGACATAAGATAGCATTGTCATAGAAGCTGGGAGGTAGTCAGGGGCCATGAGTAAGCTCCAAACAGAATTTTCAATGGCAGGGGGAAAATTCTTCCTCAAATGGTGTTGAGCTAAGGGTACATTAGGGAGTTAACCACAGCACCATTTATTACTATTTAAAAAAATCTAGTAGTTAAATAAGAAAATGATAAATAGAAATGCTTACTGAACAGTGCAAAATTTTATGCAGTTTATCATCCTCTCCCAGGCAGATTACAATCCCATGTACCAGCTTCTGCAAGGCTGAGACATCCATATGTTCATGTCATCAACAGGATGACAGTTTTTATGGGTAGCTGTGGTGAACTGGCAATACAGGTGATTTCCAGTACAGTGCTCATAGAGGAGGGGAGGAAGAGGCCAAGCATGGCATTAGGGTAACCACTTAGTGTAGTTTGAGGCATCTGCAAAAAGGAAAGGGTTAGGATTTGTTTATATACAAAAACACTAATGGTTGGCATACACAAAAATAGGAGCTGAACAGTCATTGTGGTGGACCTGGCTTCTACTCCTGCATAGCTTATAGCCTTTTATTTGTAGGTGGAGCAAGTGGAAACTGAAGAATGCTTTGAGAGAGGGTCAGTCTTTTCTGAATAATGCTGTTGTAAGATATGCAAGAGTAGAAGAGGAAAATCAGCAAAAACCCCCAAACAAATAAACCCTCAGAGAAGGAAAAAGTCTTTTTATTGTTGAAGTGCTTGTTCCTTCCCTTTCAAGGCAATTTTACCCTCCTTCTGATCCTTTGGTGATTGAAAAAAATATAAATTGAAATTGGCTTTCTATTCTTAATGCTTCACAGAAAGAACGGGACTTAGAATTAGCTGCTCGGATTGGCCAGTCGCTGTTAAAGAAAAATAAATCACTGACAGAAAGAAATGATTTCCTGGAGGAGCAAGTAGAACACATCAGAGAAGAGGTAAGATTTTTATGCCTGGATGCTGTATATGCAACGATGGGGGAATTTCCTTCTAGCTTCACCTTGTCCATTCATTTGGCTGTGGGCAAACTGCTCCTGTGTCTGACCACCCTCACTGCTAAAAATGTCTTCCTTATATCTAGTCTAAATCTGCTTTCCTTTGGTTTAAAACCATTTCCATTTGTCCTATCACAACAGACACTGCTAAAAAGTCTATCCCCATCTTCTTTATAAACCTCCTTTAAGTATTGAAAAGCTGCAATAAGGTCTCCCCAGAGTGTTACCTTCTTCATGCTGAACAACTCCAATGCTCTCAGCCTTCCCTTATAGGATAAGGAGTATTTTTGTGGCCCTCCTCTGGACCTGCTTGAACAAGTTTGTGTCTGTCTTGTCCTGAGGACTCCAGATCTGGGTGCTCACAGAGAACAGTTGCAGAGGAGAATGACCTCCCTCAACCTGTTGGCTATGCTTCTTTTGATGCAGCCCAGGGTATGGTTGGCTTGCTGGGCTGGGAGTGCACACTTTGGTGTGATCAATAAAACACACCAGAAAGCTTATATCATCTCAAGTAGCACCTGTGCTTTAATAGAGCTCTTTATCTGTAAGTACAACTGTCACTAAACTCCAGCTTATTAAATGAGCTAGGAGCAATGTTGTTTCTCCTATTCCCAGGCAGTGACCTTACTTTGTGAATCTCACCCATATGTGGTTTTGAGCAAAACAGAGAGCAAGAGAACAATGAACCACAGTGGAGTAAAAACTTTAAAAATAGTTCATAATTAACACTGCTCAGGGGTGTGAGATACTGCATTATGAACATCAAACATAAAGAATAATGTGTGGCTGAAGTGATCAGTGATGTGTGATGAATGAGGAGCACACACAATGGTAATGTTCTTTGGTGTGGCCTACCCTTTTTTGGCATGGAAAATTAGTTCTGTTCTCTCCCAAAGGAGTGCTATTGCTTGCTGCCCAAGTCCCATCCTGAGGCAGGTATTGTTCAATATGACATGTACTAGATATGTGGAAGGTGACTGAACAAGACTGTGCATTCATATCATCCATCCAGACTGGAAAATTTGATTGAGGAAGGTGGAGGACAGGGACAAGCTGCCTGTGTCCATGTCTGTTTTTACTTAGTGGGACTGAGAAGCAGCATTAGGGAAAACACCACCAGAAATAAGCCTCTTACCAAGTGGCTTGGTGTGTTGGGCCATATGTTCTGTCAACACCCCTCTTTCACACTGTTATTTTGACTCCTTCAGAAACTGATGCTTTTGAGGCAGAGCTCATCAGACTTTAAAGTCATAACAGTTTTGTGTATTGAAAATCTACCTTTCGTAAGTTGCAGATTTTCTATTAAAGCTGAACTTTGAATATTTGAACAGAACAGTAACTAAGACAACTGTCTTTAGGGGCAAGAGAAAAGAATTTGTTTGATACTTCTGAAATTCTGTAAAATTGCCTAAAAATGGTTTGTCTGGGAGATACATGTTTTCTGTAATACGGGGACAAATACTTCCTGGTGTGTGGTGTGTGGTGTGAAATTAAGGTTTTATTGGTATATGTATCATGTCATGAATAATTTAGCTTTATATCTCTTTCATCTTTGTAGTGACAAAACCTTCTGTCCATCCCATTAAGCAAACTGAGTTTTTCCAGTGTGCTGGTAAATGCCATGTTGATAGGTACATGTCAAAGTTATAAAGACCTGTGTAAAGTGCATCAGATTCTTGTGTTTGTCTTTTGAGTTTGTGTTGTTAGGTGCTGCTAAGTTTAAGAAGGGGCTGTGATCATGTTCAGCAAAAACTGATGTAACTGAGATTTTTGCTGTACTAGAGAACACAAGGGTGAGTGGACTGAAGCAAGCACTTTAGTGTGTGCACAGACACTTCAGTCTCAGCTCACTCTTTCACTATTGTATTCTAGAAGCACAAACATTATACTGAGGAAATGTTCTTAATTGTAAAGTATTTTGCTTATAGAGATGGATGTCTGTCTTTTCAGCAGCAGAGAGTAATTCCCAGGTACAGTGTGTCTACCTGCTGTTCAGGAGGAATGCTGCAGCTCCATGTTCCTTTTCTCTGGGATGGTGCTGTCTTAATTTTGATATGGTATCCTTTGACATTAGAGCTCAGTACCAAAGAAATGTAAACCTTAAATCTGCACAGTGTGATTTGTATTTGGAATGGAGTAATTCACTAGGTTTTAGCTTCTCCTGATCTTCCTAAATTTCCCAGTTTCTGCTTCCTTTTCCTCTATGTATTTTGTTCTATGTTTCTGAAGCTAAAATGGCAGCACTTCCAATGCAGTGTCAGTCCTCAAATAACACCACCTCAAACCTGTGTTAACTTCTGGGTAATACAGCCCTCTAGACCTGTTATTCAAGTTCCAGGTCACCTGACAGAGTTTGTGTTTTGATGATATCAGGCTTCAAAGTCCAGGTTTGATTTTGTTCTGTGGAAAGTGAGAGGAAGGGAAAAAGCTGAATTATAATCTGAAATGTGGCTTTAAAAAGGGAACTTTGCTTTTTGTCTATTGAGAGTAGAAGGTGATGTTGGAAAGATAGAAATGCTCTTTGACTTGGTACTTGTATGCATGTTTATGTACCATGTAACAGGTGTCTTCCTTTTGAGTAATTTTAACCTGTTAAGCACTTAGTTGCTGTCAGGAAAACAAGTCTGCTCTACTCTTAAAACAGTTGTTCATGATTCAGTAAAGGTTGATCCTGTTCATTAGGTCCCAAGTCTTTAAACTGTTGTTTGTTGTTTGAGGATACTTTTATATTCTACTTAAATTACTGTAAGATAGGTACAGCTGTTTCATGAGTTAGTTCTGAAACTGAGTAAAGCTGTCAGGCCAGGAGAGGCAATTAAAAGCCTGAAGAGATGAGTTATCACCATGCTTGGTTTGTGGGGTGTCGTGGGCCTTGTCCCATGCCCAGCAAGGGCTCAGTCCTATTGCTTGGTAACAATACCAAGATTGTGCAACAGCAACACAGCAGTGTTTGCTCCTGAGGGCACATGTTGCAGTGGCTTGTGAAAATGCAGAACAGGCTATTTCTGTTCATAAAACAAGTCCAGTGTTTTGCTGTGTGAAAATGTGTACTGGGTCTGTCTGGGATGCTGATAATGTTCACCATTCTTCCTGTGCTGTGCTTTGGGTTTGGGACTAAATCAATGTTGATAACAGTGCTTTAGCTATTGCCAAGCTGTGGTTGTACAGCATCCACCAGGCTCTTTTGGTTTTCCCTCATGCCCTTCCCAACTTCCCCAGCTTGCTTTTTTTTTTTTTTTTTTTTTTTTTTTTTTTTTTTTTTTTTTCTTTTTTTTTTTTTTTTCCCCTTCACTGTGTCCACCATCTGTACAAGATGCTGGGAAGATGCACAGCTCTGGTAGATGACCCAAACTGACCAAAGGGATGTTCTATACCATATACTGTTACGTTCAACAATAGAAGGTCAGGGAAAGGCGAAAGAATCTGGGACATTCATGGCTATGGTGTTTGTCTTCACAAGTGACAGTTCTGTGTGTCAAGGTCCCACTTTCCAGTAAGTGGCTGAACATGTACCTGCTGATAGAAAGCAGTGAATAAATTTCTTACTTTGCTTTACTTGCATGGGAAGCTTTGCTTCACTTATTAAACTGTCTCAGCAAGAAGTTTTTCTTGCTCTTGAGCTTCTGAGTCTCACCTTCATCCTATGGGGATTGTGGGGCAGACTGTGGGCTCATCTGGTCGGTGCTTAGCTGCTCACCAAAGTTAACACACCACAAAATGCTGCATCAAAGGGAGGTGTTGCTGGAAGTTACTGTAGTGAGTGTTTCACAGCCTGGTTGAGATTGGAAGTGAGCTCTGGAGGTCATCTTGTCCAAACCCTCTTCTCAAGCAGGGCCTCTTACAGTCCATTGCTGAGGACCATGTTCAAACAGTGTTTGACTATCTCCCAAGGATGGAGACTCCATAAGTTCTCTGGGCAACCTCTGCCAGTGCTCAGTCACCCTCACAATTAAAAAGATTAACCCAATATTTAGGAGGGACCACCCATGTTCAGTTTGTGCCTATTGTTTCAGGACTTGTTCCTTTAAAAGATCAACCTTTCTGACTGTTCACCCTCTTTTGGAGGATTGGAATGCTCAGAAATTGCAGTAAAAATAGTATCCTCAGTCTTTTTAATTCATAGAAAAAAACCAAAAAAACAGTAGCAAGAGCTGGAGATGATCTAGTGTCCACCCACAGACAGTATCTGAATTCTTGCTTCTTAAAGAGGCTGAGTTACAATGTGCTGAAAGGAAGTAAATTGTTATTTTTGGTTCAGCATTTTCACTCTTCCTGAAATGGAGAAAGCGAGCCTTCAAAAATTAATGCACAAATCCTGTTTAACAGTTTTCTAAAACATGGTTAGATGAGGATTTTTTTTTCACCCTGCTATTTAGAACCCATGTCTCAGGAGGACTTGGTGACTTAGCACTTCTTATGCAGAACAGTCTTAGTTAAGCAAATGACCTTGTTTGCTTCCAATTCTGAACAATTCAAGTGCTTTTTTGGATTGTGTATGCTCTTTTGCTCGATGAAAATGGAGTTTAAATCTATGTCATTAATATTCTCTGGTTTTTTTCCTAATAATAGCTACAAAGAAAAGTATGCTTCCAATATGAAAAGCAGAAGTTTAATAAAAAGAAACATACTGTGCATTTTTTACATGGGAAAGTGCAAACTGAGGGCCAAGTCTTGTAGTGCAAGTAGAAGGGAATGGAAGTGTCTGATCATTTGTGTTGTCTATAGTTGTGCAAGGCAAATATAAGTAACCTCCTGCTGCTGGCATCTTAAATCACAGCTGTGAAGTATGTGCTACTGTCTAATTGGACTTTTAACCCTTTTCTTGGAGAATAGCAATATAAAATAACAAAGATTACATTTGTGGAGCTCACAATTACAGGGAATATTAATTACCCACTTTTGATGTTTTGCTTGTTTTTGATGTATGTGTGTACTAAGTGTGGGAATCCCACAAACTTTACCAGAGCAAAAAAACTCAGAAACTGACTGCAACCTCCACTGTTGGAACAGCTTCAGAACCGCAACCTCCCACTGTGTGGTGGGGCTCTGCAGCTCAACAGGCAGTTGAGTTGCAATTGTAAACCTTACTACACAAGCATTTTAGTAATTTTGTGTAAAGTCTTCTGGAGAGAAAGAAATGTCTGCATCTGAGACCTGCAAGGTTGGCATCCAACCCAGAAGGTGACAGTCATGACACAAAATGGATAAAAGCAATGTTTGGCTTGATTGTGCCACATTAATTTCTTGTTGTATCATTCATTGTGGTGCATGTGAATCTAGAGTAATGTAAGAGTGAGTCAGAATTGCTCCCCTTAAAGAAGGTAAAAAATAAACATTCTAATAGCAGTGAATGATTGCATATTTGGACTCGTAAAAAGCATTTAGTAGCTACTTTAAAAGATACACTTTCCTTTCTTTCTAAGAAGTAGAAGAAATAGTTCTGGTCTGTTTCAGTCTTGGACTCTTGATTTAGTCCAAGATGATGCCTGGAGGGTGAATAACGAGCTAATTTATGGTGGGTTTGCTTAAAAACGTGTCTGGAAAATCAGCTTACTGATCTGTGAGCTCTTTCTTTGTGTAGGTTTCTCAGCTGCGGCATGAGCTGTCCATGAAAGATGAACTGCTCCAGTTCTATACCAGTGCTGCTGAAGAAAGCGAACCGGAGTCTGTCTGTTCCACCCCGTAAGTCCATCCATCTGCAATGTTGAACTGTCGTCTGTTGGACAATTTAATAACTTTGAAAAGTGGTAAAATTGCCCATGTATTGGCTAGAACTATAAATGGGACTCAGAACTTGGTGCCAGGCTCCAGCTGGAAGGATTTGCACTGAGGCAGCTGGTTGTCCAGGTGCCTACAAGAGCCAGGAGGGAAGAGGACATAGGGAGGCTGCCGACACGACGCTGAGACTTTCCGAGGAATTGGGTCACTGTTGTGGTGGGGCAGCCGTGGGTCGCAGTGACAGCAGCCCAGTACACCACACACATTTGCATGTGCTAGGACATGCTACACGAGTGACCTTTGTGCTTGAAAGACCTCTGAAGGCACTGTGGAAAAAATTTCCAAGCTGAGGGAAAGAAATAAAGCATGGCTTACAGCATGGGTTCCAGGCAGTTAACTGGCTGAACAGCATTGCAGGCTCTGAGGGGCTGTCTGCCCTTGCAGAGTTATTGCTGCATTCTGATGAAGCATGTGCAGCATTAATCAGGAGCTATTGGATTGCTCCCTGTAGAAATGTGATTTCTTTTCTCATAGCCTTGGCTGAATAACTTTTCCATAGGAAATGTGTGGAATAATAAATAAAAATTTTAAATGTTCTCTTTTGAAATTCACTGCAAATTTATTGCTGCCCAAAAGTACTGGCATGAATAAGCTGTATTTCACGTGTCTCTGTTTGCTTTTGAGACCAGTGTTCAGTCTGTGCTTCTGTGTGATTGGCCATAATACATGTAAAAATATTAGAAATTGTTGCTTTTTCCTACAAGGCTGAAGAGGAATGAATCTTCTTCCTCCGTCCAGAACTACTTTCATTTGGACTCTCTTCAAAAGAAACTCAAGGACCTTGAAGAGGAAAATGTTGTGCTTAGATCTGAGGTGAAACTGCTCCCTTTGTTTTGCTTAGTATAGTTGTTCATCTAAGTGCCACAACACAGGTATTGAGAAGCTTGTTTTAAAAGCTGAGTCTAATTAAGGGTATAATTCCACATATAACAGATCTCTATATAGTTGTTTAATCACCATCCTTTATCTTTTTAAATGAAGGAAAGGCTGAAATGTGGAAGCTACATGGAATCACAGAATTGTTTAGGTTGGAAAAGACCTCTACGGTCCTTAAGGCCAACCTTTGACCAATCAACTTATCAACTAGACCAGAGCCCTGAGTGCCATGTCCAGTCCTTTCTTGGACACCTCCTGGGGCAGTAACTCCAGCCCATCCCAATGTCTTTTCACCCTTTCTGTGAAGAAATTCTTCCCAAATGAAGCTACATGCAAAGCAGTGTTTCTGTGGTAAGAATGTGCAGGAGCATAAAGCAGATTTTGGAGTCCAGGACTGCACTTTGAAACAGGTTTTAAAGGGCTGACCTGGCAGGTATTATGTGACTTGAGCTGCAGATCTCAAGTTTGCAGGCTGGCATGGTCTCTCATACCAATTCAGTGTTTGTCAAAATAATAGTTGCTAGCCTAAATTTGCTCTACATTTCTTCATTTTGTGTTTCAATTCAGGCAGTTAGTATTTTAAATTGAATGTGCTCTTCTTCTCTTTATTTCTTAAAATATTGTTTGTTTTTGTTTGTTTCACAGATGACAGAATTTTTAAAAGTTTAATAATTGAATATGAAGTCAATAATTTTATATTTTCAATCCAATTTTTAAACTGTGGGAGCGTGTTACCACTTGGCAAACATGGAGCAGAGTACAGCAGAAGAGATCCTTTTGGTCTAAGAGGGAATATATGAAAATAATATTATTGCCATTTTCCAATGCAAATGCAGAGCCCATTGTAAATAGGTAGTGCCACACCTTTGCACAAGACACCAGGCAGTGGACACTGCTGTGCTCTTAACTGAGAAGCTGCACAAGGAAGATGAGCAGTAGATGGTCTGAGAATAATGAATGGTAGAACTGAGGGAGCTGCTGCATCAGGAGCTGGTAGGAGACCCCATGCAGCACTGCCTTGCCAGCCAGGGAGATGTAGTCTGTGCCAGCAAGGCACAGGATGAAGCCAAATATGAAACCTGTGAGCTGTGCAGTTCTCTACAGATGCAGTCTGTGGGTGTCTGTGCATGCCCCAGCATTGGGAATAGATTACAGACCCACCGAGGTGGTGCCAGACAGAGCCAGCTGGCTGCAGCCACGCTGCTCTTGGCACTCCCAGAGTCAGAGTGGGAAAGACAAAGCAGGGAAGGAAGGTTTTTTTGGGGTATATGGTTACAGTACCAGAACTTTTCAAATAAGATTAAATAGCATGGTTTTTACATACTTGAATGTTTAATTCAGGTATTTAACCCAAGTATTTGTTCATTTTTTTATGCTACCTAGCTTTGCTCAGATGACTAGATCAAGTTCTGCATGTTAGTATTTTGTATGTCCAAGCCTTCCTTTTTCTTTTTACTTTTAGAGCAAAATACACAAGTGACATCTAGTGGGGATATGGTGATAATGGTGCAACTTTCCCCGTACAGTAATGTCTCTGCTGAATGTTCACCTGGCCTCTTTTTCCAGAACATGTGGGAGGGCAGGCAAAACCTGTAGTTTCTCGCTGTCTTCCTGAAGGAGTGATTAGAATAGCTTGTCTTTCTGAAGCAGATGGAAGTGCAACAACAGACTGGCAAAGAACAAATGTGCTAATGTAGCATATTTGATGTGGATTTCTTGAACAGGCCTGTCAGCTGAAGACTGAAACAATTACTTATGAAGAGAAAGAACAACAACTTGTCAATGACTGTGTGAAAGAGCTAAGTATGTCCCTACTTCTTTATACTTTTTTGAGATAGTTCAGTAAAGAAACCAAAACAGATCAGTCAGTCATGTTTTTCTGTGGTACTTATTTTCCTTTTATAAATGGTTATGAGGAGAAAATTTCTGACTGAAATTTTGCAGCAGAAAATGTTGGCTGAAAGCTAAATCTTTCTCATTTAAAAAATAGTTTTGCATTGAAAATGTTCAGTCTCCTTTGCAGCATGAGCATTTGATGCCTTTCTCATTATGTGTCCTGTGTTTTTCAAAAAATACCTTATTGTGAAGGGTAGGATTCTGCTGAAGCAAGTGATGTTCCAAAAGAACATCTTTATACTTACTTTTCTGATTTGGGGTTTGTGATGTTAATTTGTAACTACTTATCTTAAAGGGGATGCAAACATCCAGATTGCCAACATCTCCGAAGAGTTAGCAAAGAAAACTGAAGATGCTGCCCGGCAGCAAGAAGAAATCACTCATCTTCTCTCTCAGATAGTCGACCTGCAGAAAAAGGCCAAAGCTGTAAGCAATCCAGTTGAGAGACTACTGTTGTTATTTGCTACTAATGTAACTAGAGGACAGATGAAAATCCTCTCTGTACTAGAGCCTAAAGGGAATATCCCACCTTCCTTATGTGGATGAACTTGTCTGATGTTTAATATCTGGCATACTTGACTAGAGAGCATCAGTTTATTAAAAGATGCGTATATGGTTTATCAAATGCAATAGTTAAAATTATTTTAAATATTAGATACCAAATTCTGCTTTGAGTGATGTCAGTGAGGCAGGAGTGTCAATGCAAGTATTTCAGTGGGCACATACTTGTTTGGAGGTTCATGTAGCAAGGTGCATTGTAATGCTGTGGATTCTTTTGTTAAACATTTTTAAATTAATGTGTAGGTTAATATTGCTGCAGAGGAGAAGTGAGAAAAGTTAGTATGTTACTACTTACCTGTAGTATAGGATACAAATATCACAGGACAAAACATCACAGTATTTCTAATATTTTTGGCATATTTTAGTGTGCAGTTGAAAATGAGGAACTTGTCCAGCATCTGGGAGCAGCTAAAGATGCCCAGAGACAGCTCACAGCCGAGGTGAGTACATTACTTAATAATACAATAATTTAGTAGTAAAGCAATGACTGTTCACCTTGCCATGTGGGATTTAGTCTGAGCTGGATCAGAAATATTGAATAGCCTTGCCTGTGTATATGGAATGAAGGAACATTTATGTTCTTATTAGAGTTCAGCCCCTTTTCTTTGCTATTTTCTACTCCTTCAAATGACACACATTTTGAAACACAGAGACTTATGGGCTGTACAGGAATGCCTTTAGAGGTTGACTTCTCTGGGCTGGTAGTTTCAGCCTATTTTGACTAGTGAGATAATATGGAAGAGCTCATTTGTGTTTTATTTGTTCAGAGTATAAACATAAGGCAGTCCAATATTTCTGGTTGTCTTATGGGTGCTACATTTGCATGAAAAAAAAATGGACAAGATGGAATGAATAGATCTTGATGCCTTTAGGATGTGTCTTGCACTTGCACTACTTGGTGATGAAGGTGGGAGTGGCCAAGGCAGCTTTTCCAGTGGGTGGACCTTTTGTATCTGTGGTGCTCAACAAAGGTTGGGCTCATGCCTCACCATTGCTTTCTTTGGAAAGAAAATGAACCAGATCTCTTTTTCTAAACCAAATAGCTGACTTCTGTGAAAGTTGTAAGAATGTGGTATTTCAGACTTCTGCCCCTTTGCCAAACTTGGTTGAAGTGGCCAATTAATTCAAAAGCTGTGTGGGTACACAGACATCTGTAGACAGAATGATTACATAAGATGTGTTTCCTGAGAAAGCTAAAAAAAAAGGCTGTTGAAAGCTACATGTGTATATGTATCTATGCATGAAAGTCCTGGCTTTAAAATTCCTAAGTCCTTTGGACTCTTGTGGAATGCCTTGTCCTCAGATCATGATGTTTGCCACAGTGGTCATCACGGCAGTGATTAAGCACTCAACCTGATCAGACTAAAGATACCTTTTTAGCTCTGTATCTTCTCCTTGGCAATGGCTTCACATGGATATGTAGGGAAGGAAACGGAGCAAACAGTTCCTTCTGCATTGTGACCCTCCCTGCCTGCCTTCTCATTACTAATCTGTTATTAATGATCCTCCAGTGGTACTCAATTGTTGGAAATTGATTCCTTTAAAGTGGGATATTCTTCCCTACACCATTATTGCTTACCAGCAGTAATAGAGTTTGCAGGATTTTTTATGGTAATAGTGCACCTCTTAAGGTCTTGGACTGTTTTCTCTATGTTACAGTTGCGAGAGCTGGAAGACAAGTATGCAGAGTGCATGGAAATGCTTCATGAGGCTCAAGAAGAGCTGAAAAACCTTAGGAACAAGACAATGCCAAACGCTATATCACGTCGCTACCACTCCCTTGGTCTCTTCCCTATGGTAAGCAGATTTAAGGAAAAACCTGCACACACCAAGCAAAGGAGTTGTGTTTGGATCTGACTTACAGCTTCAGGGACAGGATGCTAGGTCTGACATAAACGGGTGAAATGTGTATGTGTATAGTGTCAAAGGATACCTGAGTGATTAGTTTTGCATACCTGATTCTGAAACAGTGGTGCTGTGCAGCTCTGCTGCACTATTATATACAATCTGCAGCTGTCTGTGCTTATGCTATGAAACCTGGGTAGCATTAATAGGTTCTATACATCTTTGTTAAGCATCTCCTATACTGTGGTGGCTGGTGTTCATTAGGAGCTTCCTGTTTATTTTCAATATCCTTGGAGATATAACTTCCCAAGAACATAACAATGGTTTTCAGACATGGCATCTTTCTAGTCATTTATGATATACATTCTAGTTCTTCGGTCTAAACCTTTGAACAGGGTTAAAAGTATGCTTTCTTTTTTTATGGTGACTGAAAATTCAGTGGTTCATTAAAAGAATGTTAGTTGCTAATCTGTATTATCACTACAGATTATGGTGGTTTCACTCGTGTTATCAACTTTCTTTACCTGATCTCATGTGATTGACATTTAAAGCTCAGGGAATATGCAGTACCCTCAATGAAATGAGGAAAAAGAGTGAATAAGAATGTGTCCAGTGACTTGCTCTGCTTACCTGTGTATCTCTAGAGTAGTTAGATTGCTTCTGAAGCCAATGGTTTCAGTGGCTTCTTTTAAAATACATTAATATAATCAAGCAGCAAAATATGGCCTGCCTTGTCTTGTCTTACTGCTGAAGAAGAACACATTTTATTTGTGGTCACAAGAACTAAATTGCCAACAAAGGTTTAGCTTGCCTTTTTGTGCTCCCCTCTCAGACTGAGCACAGACCAAATTAAAGTACAGACCTTTAATAATAGAAGTTGTGCTTGTAAAAATAATACAAATTGTGCTTGCATGAATACAGCTGGAAGCTGTGAAAAGTACGCTTGTGCTGAGATAGGTTTATGTGTTTTGTGTGAAAATGATTTTCAAATGTTGACTCATAGGACAAAAGATTATTTAAGTTTATTAATGTTTGATACTTAGACCCTGTACCCAGCAGTTAAACCTGGTGACCAGCTACAAAAAATTGATGGCCTATTACCTCTAACCTTATGGAGAAAGTATATAGTGCATTATGCCAAGGATCATGTCTTTTTTGTGGATGGGTGGATAATGCTATGGGTTTTATTTTAAATGAGAACAAAAAGAGCAAAACTTTATACGTGAAGATGAGTGTTACTGAGTATGGAATTCAGTCTGGGAAGCTGGATTATGTTGTTGCCTATAAGGCTTTTTTTAAGGTTCTTTAGCAGATATTATGCATCATCAGGTGGTCCATACTGCAGGAAAATGAAGATAAGAGATATTTTGTCAGTGCTTTAAACATCTCCATTAGTTTTCCAGTCATTTTTCATATTTAAATCTTCCTTTTTTCTTCTTGAAATACTCTTCATTACTTACTATTTTGTATAAGTAATTTATTATTTTCTGTCATGCCCAACCTATCAGTATGATGACATTTGTTTCTCTTTTGTGCTTATTTTTAACAGGATTCTTTGGCAGCAGAGATAGAAGGGTCAATGAGGAAAGAACTGCATTTAGATGAACCCGACTCTCCTGACTTGGCGTACGACTTCAAAGAATTGGTTCCTAATTGATTGGTTACATCTCAAGTCAATTATTTGATGACAAAAGAAAAAACAGGAAACAGTTGAGCTAGATATTTAGAAAGAAATATTTCTAGCTGAATGTGAATGATAGAGAGAAAGGAAAACAAATTGCATAGTTTTGGAAGTGTTTTTATTTTCTCCTAAAGCTCTCAAAAGAAAACAACTATATATTGGCTTTGCCTTGTCTTGTAAAATTATTCCTCACTGGTGAGTGCTGAGAATGAGAAAAGGTTTGTTTTCTTGTGTGTTACCATGCTAGATTTCTTCAGTTACCTCTTAGGGGAGGAGTTCAAGTTAGTGGGCTTTCTCTTGGTGATTTTTATAACTAACATAAGTTACCAGGTAACTCTTGATCTAATCCAGTTATTACAGGAAGAACATCAGGGCAGTGAGGGATTTGGAATGGTTGGGTACTTAGTGTGATGCCCATTACACCTGCGCTGAAGTTCTGTTGAATTAAACAAGGGAGTAGTTTGAAACAAGTCAAGTGCTTGTGACAGCCCCAAAGCTATAGATAGATACAGCTTGGCAGAAATGGCCTCACTGATGCCAGTAGCACGTGTACTCCAATAGGTTTATCTCACAGATTTGTACAAAGCATGGATTGTTTAATTTGAAATAAGTTAATCCAGTTTACAGGGTCTGTTACAGAAATGGAGTTTACAAAACAGGACAGTCAGGGAAGGTACAGTAGGCACTTCCAAGAAACCTTCTAATTGCATTTACAAAATGCCTGACGCATACACTGACCTTTCCTGAGCCTGAGCCAAGAATTGTAAATGAGGCCTTTAACAGAGAGAAATGTTCATTAGAAAAATGTAAGATCAGAAAGTTGTGAGCGTGCTCAAACCCCATAGGATCCTTTCATCATTTAGTCTATCTTAAAGCTAGTTTAACTTCTTTAGAATGTTTTATTCACTTTGCCTTTACCCCAGAGGAGGATACTTTTTTTTTTGGTTGTGTGACTCGTCTTGGTTTTATTTGTTTGTGCAGTGGTAGTAACTGCAAGTTCCATGGGAGTATTTATTGATAAATACTCTTAGATTCAGCCTCCTATATACAGCTATAGACCTGCAACCTGCAACTGTTGAGCACCCATGGACAGAAGCAAAGAAATTTAAATTACATTAAATAGCCTAAGGCATGCAGTCACTGTTGCAACCTGGCAGAGTTACCTTTCAGATAGAAGGAATGTGCTATTCTTGTGTTCAGCCATTGAACTGTAAAACAAAGCAGCAGTGGCACTTTTGCAGCATGATGTAGGGTAATTTTATTTTGTCAAGAATTTTCTGCTGAAGTGTCATATGATGTCAGTCTTGAAGCAGATGAAGAGTGTTTGTTATGGTATAGAGAGAGTGGTGATAAAGAATGAACTGTAGAAGTAGGTCAAAAATAAGTTTCCAGCCTTGCAGCCTCTCTCTCAAGTCTTAGTCCATTATATTTCTGGGATTTTTTTCCCTTTTTTTTGAAGTACTGTTTAAGGGGGTTGGGAATTGGTTTCAAAGAGAAAAGATACAAGACTTGCTTGCATAGAGGTACTCAGGAGAGTAAATTCAAACTCTTTTAAAATGGATTAGCCAGTTTATAGCTAAGAGTTGAATGGAAGTCAATTCTGGCTTCCATTCAACTCATTTTTACTTCCAAAAACTCATTTTTACTTAAGGGCTTTATAACACTTCTAGCTCATATATCAAAATGCTCTTTCACTTATTTTTTATGAATATTTGAAAGGATCCATGCACATAATTGTCAAAAGTTCTGTCAAAAATATTCTAGGGTGATGGAAGAATTATGTTGATGGATTAAATGTAATGGCCAGACTTTAGCTACTATGGGACCCTATGCATACTACTTTCCAGAACTATATATAAAACCAGTGTTCGATAGTCCTGTGAATAGGAAAGGCTGTTAATAAGCTGTTACCTGTTTCTCTGTTCCTTCTCCTGGTAATAAGTTATTGAGTGATCATTAACTGTGTGTGTGTTTTACAGCCATCAGAAGCGGGTCTTCGAGACGGTGAGAAATGTCAATCAAGTTGTCAAGCAGCGATCCATGACTCCGTCACCAATGAATATCCCAGGCTCTAACCAGTCCTCTGCTATGAACTCAGTCATTTCCAGCTGTGTCAGCACTCCACGTTCCAGTTTCTACGGAGGAGACATCTCTAACATTGTGATAGACAACAAGACCAATAGCATCATCTTAGAGACAGAGTCCTCGGACAACGGGTCAGTAACAGAGCACTGGAATTTGCTTTTGCCTTGTTTCTGACATAAAGAAAAAGTGTTCCTGGTTTCCTACTTTTCTCTTATGTAGTGCAGTTACCACAGTGGCATACATCTTTAAAATCTATTTTGTGCTTTTAGTTTTTGAGTACTCAATTTATTTAAAGAAAGCTTTTAGAAAGTACTGTGTATCAATCAGTGTCTGCAACTCAGACTTGTTCTGAGATGCAACATCACCAGATGATGTAAAACCACCCCTTGTTTTTATGGGTCAACACTTAAAAATAATTACATTTTCACCATTTTACATAACTGTCAGGGAGTTCTGAAACCCAGATGCAGCTACAGTTAAGTTTTTTAATCCTAAAAATAAATGAAGTGTGCATCTGTAGGTTACCTAATGTGAAAACTTGTGAATGAAACCAACCAGAACTTTGCTTTTCTAACTACTTGTCTCTTCCCCCGGTACAGCTCCACACTATGTTGTGTATACTTTCCAGTGAAAATGGCTTAATCCCTCAAAATAATGTATGTTTGTCCGTGTAATGTGCTCTTGTGACTCACTTTGGTGTTCTTAGAGCACTGGCCCTTTAATATGGAGCCTGCCTACCTGAGTTTGTATGACTGTGAGAGACGCACAACAAACAAACAGCCCACACCACTTTGTAGGAGGAAGCTCTTGAGTAAAGTGCAGGTTTCCAACCAGGAGTTTCCAAGCAGGAACTAGGACTCCAAACTTTTATTGTGAAAGAGAAACAAATGACTGGTGTTTGCCTTTGAGCTCTCCAGATGAGTAGCAAGTTGTTCCCAGACACAGTAATATAAAGGTATTGGTCAATGTCTCAAAACTGTTATGTGGAAGTCTTAAACATTTCTAAGAATGTGGTTTTTTCCCTCCCACCCTTTTCTTTTTATTTTTCTGTGTCCCCATTTATGTTTTAGAAATGAAGACAGGATGAAGAAGCCTGGGACTCCAGGGACTCCAGGCTCCAGTGACCTAGAGACTGCCCTTCGTAGGCTCTCCCTCAGGCGGGAGAATTACCTCTCGGAGCGCAAGTTCTTTGAGGAAGAGCAGGAGAGGAAGTTGCGGGAACTGGCGGAAAAGGGAGAACTCCACAGTGGTTCCGTTACCCCCACAGAGAGCATCATGTCACTGGGAACTCACTCCAGGTTTTCAGAATTCACTGGATATTCAGGAATGTCTATCAGCAGTCGCTCCTACCTGCCAGAAAAGCTTCAGATTGTGAAACCACTAGAAGGTGATAACAAAGGGCCTCGGCCTTTATCTGTTGTTATTAGTGACTCTCTGTGGTCTTTAATCCATCACCAGAAGGCAGGAAATCTTTGCAATACATATTCTTTTTACTTTAGAGACAGTACTCCACGGTGTTGGTTTGAGATCTTCTAACTACTGTATTTTTCCACAAGCCTTAAAAGTGTTAGGAAACAATCCCAGCCAAGGTAGTAAAATAAATATTACAGGCCACATGTGCACATCAGCAATGCAGCTTTACACCCAATCTAAATGTTACCATTTCTTAGTTGGAAAAGGAAGGTGGGTAAGTATGAAATCTAAACAAGAGTTCTGTAAATCAGTATCTGGAAAGGCCTTTATCTACTTCAGTTAGTCCAGTTGGTCTAATAAGACTATTACAGTGGTTCAAAATAGTCTCCAGACTTAATGGATAGTTTGAGTGGTCACACATGAGTCACTATGGCTTTGTGTTTCATGTGTGAAATAGGTGGAGTTTTTAAAGTCAAATTTCTTTCATACATTGTCTCAGAAAAACACAAAATAGAGATAGATGGGCTAGATAGATAGATAGATAGATAGGGCTAGAGCTGTATTTCAAAGTTCCTTTCAGTAGACTGTTTGTTTAAAAAAAGGCTGTCAAATCACATGTAGTATAGTCTGCCTGGCTTTCTTCAGTTCTTTCAGGTTGTAGCTGGAAGCTAAGTTGAGTCAATTCCTCCAGGTTTTAAACCAAATTAAGTTTTCCTGTAGTACTTCACAGATACCCTAGGTAACATCATTTAGCTTTGGCTTCTCTCTCTCTCCTTTCCTTTAACAGAACTCTTGTGTTATATTGCATTGTGTGTGTTTAAATTGCAGAAGTTCCTTTTTTTTCATCTTTCTAGAACAAATTTATTTCACCTATAAGGAGCATATAGCATGACATGTACTGTCTCTACCTATTCAAATGAAACCATAGCCATAGCTCACAAGCCCATACTGTCAAGCAGATTTTAATAGTTTGTTTCATGGCTGCTTTTAAATGGTCATAAAAGTTCTTGTACTGCATGAGGGAAAGGATTGTCCCACTTTGTTTCAGTTTCCAGTTGCTACCACTGTAATAGATTTCTGTCACCATCCCATTATATCTGCTTTTGTCTTCCAATAAACTCTTAAAGTCTTTATCATCTTTCTATCTGTCTGGGCTTTTTTTTTTTCCCCCCCCTGGTTTTGTTCAATGTTTTCAGTGGGTCATTTCTCTCTTGGAATTATTGCATCTTTTAAAGTACTTCCCGTGTTTGGTTTTAGATCTTATTTTTAGCATGTTTGTGTCTGCCTGTTTCCTAAGTTTTGTGTTTGTTAACTTTTATTTACTAAATATCTTTGATTTTCAGCTTAGTTTCTTTTCTGATTATTTTTCATGAGCCTTAATTTTTTTTTTTCAACTTCATGGATGCCTTCAGACTACTGGGGAAAAATAGTCTGCTGTACCTGCAGACTGCTATAAGTTGTTGTGTCTTTGGTTTTATTACTGTTTTGGGTGCTCATGTCATAAAACGTAAGAAATAAACATTAGGTCTATAATAAATTTACTATAGATTAATGACTTCTGCTCCTTTAAAGCAATCTTTCAAATCCCACAGAAAAAAAACATGACAGAAGCACTAAGAAATTAATCTTCCTGTGCACCTTTAAAAAAGCAACACATGGTTTCTTTTAGTCAAACTGAAGGATTGCTTGATGTGACTTCTTCTGTAGTCCAGTGGGATTATTTTGTTTTGTTTTAAACTATGCACCTGTGACTTGTGTCATAAGCATGAAATAGCACTATCTGTAGGAAAACTAAAAATTTGGACTGATTATGTCTTCACCCACGTCACTGCAATTGTGGGAGCAACACACTCTGAATTTCTAAGCTTTCTCTGATCCTCAAAGCCTGTGTGCTATCATGCAGAGATATCAGGAATACAGCAAAAAAATTTACTCTGTTGATACACTTACTTTGTTATTAAATTCCTTCTTCCTTCAGTGGCATTTCCCACTGTTACACAGTAATTGCCTCATGCCAACTATTTCTGATAATTTTCAAAACCATCTGCTAGAAACCTGGGACTGAATGTAGGCCAAAGAAGTGTTGTATTTCCCTCCTCTTTTGACTTCTGCAGCTTTCTCTTTTTTCTTTTTATTGGGGATTTACAGTTGTTGGATTCCTTTGTACATTTGCGTTAATTTTCTGTATAGGAAATTAAAGCTCCCTTACATGCATTTTATGAGATTAGGCTCAGATATATTTCTGTTTGTGATGGAGCTTAGGCCATTTTGATTTCTGTAGTTTCAACAGAAATGTCAAAGCTCAAAATGCAGATATTTTGGTAAATATATTTTCTATAGAAAAATTGGAGACATATATTGAAAATGAAGTGCTTGTATTCTGCTGAGTTTATTTTAAGTTTTGGTGTCCTTTAAGGTGAAAAAGATTACTTCCTCAAAAGTTATCATGTAGAAGTTAATTAACTTTTTATACTTGCATGCAGTGCAGAAAGAAATTTATATAAAAGCAACAAACTTGGCCTTTGTGACAATTCAGAAGTAAATACAAGCTATAAGAATGTATCTTCTCTCATTTTGAGGTTCTAATAGTTTCTACTTGAGCCTTGAGGGTGCAAATTTTCTCTAATCCCTCTGGATTTACTTTAAGCAAAAGAAAAAAAAAAGAAGTATCATTAGACAAAGTAATCTAGCAGATCAATTTATTCTGAGCTAAAAAATACCGATCTTTAAAAGTGAGATAGGCTTAATTAAAATGCCACTCATTGTTCGCAGTCATTGTAGAGAAAGAGCTTTTCCCTGTTCACTTCCCATTTACAGTAAGCTTCCTCAAGTGCAATGACAATTTTTCTCATTCCATAGGGTTTTTCTCAGATTGAAAATGTACATGCGAGTCACCCCTTCTCTAGTTACTGGAATTGTTCAGGCTTTTAGATACACTGTGCAACTAATGGAACATTCTTGGTCTTTGAATATGGGTGAGACAGTTGTGTGCCAGCTTGTTGAATGAGTGGGTCTTCTGCTTTGCAGAGAGAGAACAGGAATAAGACTGCAAAAACTGCTCTGATTTGATCTGGCAGAGGTGAAGAGGAAGATGTTTTGTTTGTGTCACAGGACATGTGTGATCTTAAGTTACATTTTTCAACACAGTGATGGCAGTCACACAGGAAAATGCAGGCCCTTGCAAGCAGTTTAGTTGCCAATTCAGGAATCTAAATCCTCCCCTGATTTAACTGGGCCCATCTCGGTTTATATATCAATTTTTCCTGATCCATTGCTGTTTTTGACTGTCTCCTATTAAACTTTCAATATGGAATGCTTTTCTTTGTAAAATGCACCTCCTTTTCCAAAACATTTCTCTACAAGGATGAAGCTACAGGTACAGTGACATTTAGTTATGTAGTGATTGAATTCCTGTAGCATAGGACCCACACAGGTATTTAGATCTGATGTGTAGTTCAGAGTTGTGTAGCTGCTTACACGTGCCTGAAGCTGATGGGGTTTTCTAACATATGGTACAAAGCTAAAATTGCTGTGCAATCTGTGTGACTGCTGTCCTCCTGTCAGCCGCTGGTAGGAAATTCTGGCATGTTTTCAGCACTTGTCTTAGATTGAGATCAATGTGGGAATATGTGGTGTATGTTCCTCTTAGAGCTTTCTGTGATGGTGCTCAGATCAACTGTTCCAATGTAAATTCTTTCTACTCCTGCTTAATCCTGTGAATTGAAGCGGGTGAGGGTATTTACAGGGAGGGGATGTGCATGTGCACAAGTGTGCTGCTTCTCACTGCCAGGCTTTGCATAAGTGCTGATGTGATCAGTTTATTACTCACTGGTGTGGAAATGCTGAGGCGCAGGTGAAGCAGTTTTGTGCTGTAGCATGTGCCCCTAGAAACACGAAACCCAAAAACATTGAAGGCTTGGAGCTCCCAAACCTTTGGTCTTCCGGCTAAATTAAGTGGGACTTTGTCTTTTAGGTTCTGGATTGCTAACTAATTGATTTTGGTTGTCTTTCTGTTCCCTTTCAAGGTTCTGCCACTTTGCACCACTGGCAGCAGCTGGCTCAGCCTCACTTGGGTGGGATCCTGGACCCGAGGCCTGGGGTTGTCACTAAGGGCTTCAGGACCCTAGACCTGGACCTGGATGAAGTGTACTGCCTTAATGACTATGAGGAAGATGAGACAGGTGACATTTCTTACAAGGGCCTAACTACCTCGACGCCAGTTCAGCACACAGAGACCTCAGGTGAGAGGTCACAAGCACAAGTGACTGTTTCAGAGAACAAGAATAACTCCCGCCAATCTCAGGCTTTCACAGAGGAGATGCAGGAGTCCGCGACTGACGATGATGAGGGGTCTGGTGAGGGAAACTCATTAAGTCCAGTAAAACTGACATCTTTACAGGATTTTGATTACTGGGCCATTCTCACATCTCTTCAGAACAGCATCCATAATATTGCTTTGTGTGTGGCATCTGCACGATAGGGCGTGCAGTGGTTAGAACATAACCATTCTAACATTGGCTCAAAAATCGTTTCTTTGATAATCTTTTAATTTGTTTTTCAGTAACAGCATCTGTGGTCAATATTTTACTCTGTTTTGATAAGAGAAGGCTGCTAAAAGGAAGTGGTTCATTCACAAACCTTTGTGTGGCATGTATTCAACTTGTGTGTGTGTTTAGTGCACGCTGTTAAGTGTGTGTAATGTAAAGAGATGACATATATTTTGTACTACTGTAGTGCACATACTCTTCTGACAGTTCATAAGAGGTGATGCCATGTTTTAGATTTCTGTACTTTGGGAAAAAAAATGAAGACTAAATGATTGCTGCACTAAAGGTGCCTCTAACCTTGCCTTTGCTGAAACAAATGGAGTGCCTTGAAAATCACCAAAGAAATTCAGAAAGTTTAATTCACTTACCTCAGATACAGTTACCTGTTTTTAAAGTCCTTCTGAGATAAAGAATTAAGGGGATGTTTTTATGCAGTGTTTAATAACATTTCCCTTATTCTTTCTCCAGCACACTGTTAAACCCTGTCCTTCCTATTTATACTGTATTAAGACATAAACATTTTTAAGTGACACAGTACTGCATGAGTTATTAGACACTCTGAACTGACACTAGCAGTCTATTATTGCACAAGATTAGAGATTCTCAAGACTATAGTGTTTTGAGTTTGTGTGGTTTCTCTCTTGTTTTTAGAATTAGGGGTTTTTTGTTTTAATAAGCTATATAGTCTTCATTAAGATTTGCCTCTGGTAAAGAATTTTATTTAGTCCAGAATCAGAAAATTGCCAGAACTCCTTTTTTTTTCCAGGCTTCTTGTTTTTGTATAACTGCTTTAAATGAAGACACTTCCTTCCCTCTCCTTTTTCTGAGATAAATCGTAATTTAATATTTGGCTGGTCTATGGAAGATTAGATTGTCTCAGGGCTAAAGAATAATATTTCTGTTATTATCATGACATGCAGAGTATCTTCAGCTCTCACTGCAGTGGCAGTTCAGGGCTTTCAGCTATTGAATATAAGCTACTTTCTAGAGTCAGATGTATTAAGGTTAAACTTCGAATCATAGAATCATTAGGGCTGGAAAAGACCTCTAAGATCATTGAGTCCAAGCATTAACCCAGCACTGCCAAGTCCACCACTAAACCATGTCCCTAAGTGCCATATCTGCAGATCTTTTAAATACCTCCTGAGGTAGTGACCCAACCACTTCCCTGGGCAGCCTGTTGCAGTGCTTCAACATCCAAACCCTTCAACTTCCCTTTGTATTGGCAAAAGTTGTCCTTGTTCTAGGAAATCCCAGAAAGAAAGTTCATATTATTTTTATATTAATATGAAAATAAACAATGCCTCTTCAGGCAGTTGTGTACCGTTTTGGATATTATACAGGCTTTTATAATTTGGAAGAGTCAGAGTAACAACAACAAGAAAAGCAGGAGATACGAGAAACATGGACTGAAATAATCCAAGACTGAAATAACTGGCATTTTTAGGATCTAGGGAAAAAAGATTCAACAAAAGATATGATTAATTTTAAAATATGTTGCTGTGGAGAAGAAGGGAACAAGCAGTTCTTTGTGTACTCAGGGTACAGTAAATGTGCAAAAAATGTTGCTTGGGTTACATTTTTAAGAATTTTCTAATTGTAAGAGTGTTCAACACAGGAACATGTCAAAAAAGCAAAAGGCTCATTGTCATGAGCTCAGCATAGATAAGGATATAGTTTAGTTCCTTGTCATTTTTTTTTTTTAAGAACAAATTAATCTAACATTTCTTGTTAATAATTTGAAAGAGTTCTTTCTTTGGAGTAGAGCAATACATATAGGTCTGCTCTGTGATTACAAACTGGTAAGAAAACCTAGTATTTCCTTCTATTTTCTGTCTCCATTATGATTTGACTAAAGGTCACTGTTTATAAACAGGTTATTTACTGGTTACTGCTGAATTTGCCTGAGAAAAGTCTATCACGGACAGGGTTCTAAGCATAAATTGAAAAAATAGATAAAATCAATGAAATTGCTGTAGCAGTTTTATTTTACCTTTTATTGTTTGTTGCATTAATACATTACCTTGTATTAATGCATTACAGAAATAAATGGGTCAAAATTAATAACTTTGTGTAGAATGAACAAGTGCACTGAAAACTTTAATTTCCCATTCTTTTGCCTTCTTTCAAATTGTCCTGATGTGTAAGATTTAGGAGTATCCATGAGCTACCATATCATTATTGGTTGTATTGCTCAAATGGAGTAAAGACACTCTATCTGCTTTTTGTTAAGCAATTGTCAGGCATTGTACAAGGAGATGATTGTGGATTTTGTCAGAGTAGGCACTTACTAATGGAGCAGTACTTCTTAGGGTCCACAATCTGCCCCCTGAAGAATGTCTTTCGGGAGCAGGAGGTGCGTGCTTAGCTTATGAATTTATTTTGTATTTAAATATTGTGCAGCCATTGCTTCTCCTCAGCATTCTTTCTTCTAGATTTCTCTGTAGGAGATGCAAGGCACCTCATCATGAGCCCATCATGAGTACAAGGTTACGACATCATTGCTTGCATGATTCCAGTTGGGAATTGGTTCCAGTTGGCAACATACAGAATAAACACTTGCTAGAGAATGTGGAAGTAAAATAAAAAGGGAATGAAAGAAAAATCTTGCACACAGCCTCTAGTGATAGTGTCTTTGATTGTAATCCAGGATAGCTTTGTTGTGGAAGAATCCCATTCAAGAGGTCTGTAAAAGCCAGAAGATGTCTTCTTACAGTTGCTGTTGGCAGGACATGAAGTGTGCCAGTCTAGAGCTACAGGTTTTCCAGCCTCAGACCAAAAGGTCTTTAGTAATATGGTGCCTACAAGGACCTTCCCAGCAGGTGTAGGTCATCTTAGTCTGTTGGGCAGGTTTCTGCTTCACTTGATTGTATGCTCTGAGGTTTGTATCTTGCCTTTTGGGCACTGGATATGTTCTCTGTTACAGTACTTACAAGTACTAGTCATAATGCCATTTTGTGCATGCAGAGTGCTGCTCAAAATGAGCCCAAGAGCTTATTTTAACTTCTAGGCTCAGGAGAGCAAACACTGCTGGCACCAAAAATACCTTGTAGGCAAAACAAGTGTATTCAGAAGAATTGTAATAGATATTCTATTCTTGGGAGAGCTAGAGTCAGAAATCCCTCTGACTAAAAAAGGAAAAATTATGTTCCTTGTGTTTTCTTGTCCCTGTGTTGAAACCTGTAGTTCCCATTGATCTATGAAATAGCATCTTCACCTTAAATGCATCTTCTATCCCAATTATGGCACTGAACACCTCAGGAGAAGTTAGCACACATGTGCCTTATGGTCTGCAGTTAGTCTGTTGGAGCCACGTACTGTGTGTGGGTAGAGTCAGCTTAATGGAGGATTGTAAATTCCAAAGTTGCAGTTCTAGCTTAATACACAGGAGTAGGTTAAGACTTGTGTATCACTTGTGTAGACTCTCAGCGTAAGTGGAATTGTAGAGAAGTTACAGGACACAGTGTTCTTAAAATCATGTGGAACAAGTAGTTTTTGCAGCACAAATTTTTAGTAGCCTCAATATATTTCTAGTTCTGAGAAAGAAAGTAGTATAATATAAAACTGTACAGAATCTGTTTTGGAGGGAGGGGTTGTTTGGGCTGTCTTTTTTGTTTGGTTTCTTGTGGTTTTTTAATTCACTGGCTTTCATGTTTCCCTTAAAGAAACAAATGAAACACCAGCCACTCAAAGCACTTAATAATGTTATGAGTGACATTTGAAGTTGGAAGGGCTACACTTGATGCAGTGTATGCTCAATTGCCTGCTAGTATTGGGTGCATAAAATGGTCTTTCAGTACTTGTGTTTGTTAGTTCCACTGATTGATTGCTTTGAACAGACATGTGCACAGCGTTACGGGATCAGCACTCTTGTACTTCATGCTTAGACCTTAACCATGACATGCAGGGCTTTCCAAATAGAGGCCTAAAATTACAAGAACACATAATGAATGTATTACGTTTGAATTGTTTTTAGCGGGATTACTATACGTGCTTCTAAAAAGTTTTCATTGTACAGAAAAGCAATAAATTTTGTAACTCTTCTTAGAACTGAGGTATTGATGCATGTTTAAATATACTTTATTTTCAAATGCCATGAATATTTCACAGTAATTATTTCTTTAAGAAAAGTCTGTCTGCAGTTGCTTTCTATGCTGTTAAAATGCTTGAATTTTAATTTGGGGATCCTAGCCTGCATAAATTTCTGTTGAAGCCACGTTAAATACTTTGAAGTCTTTTTACATCTATGCCCAATGGTGATATACATATAAGTGATCTCAGCCAGAAGAACACCCTGTCCAAAGAATACCTGCCTTTGTTCAGTTTTTCCTCTCTTTCTGTTTCCAAAGGCAAAATAAATGAGAATTTTGGAAAACTAGGTATTCAGAAAATAATTTTGTTGTTTAAGAAACATAAGAAAAGCCATGCTCCTGGTGCAGATGTATGAATTCTTGGAGGTTTTGAGTATTCCCAGTTACAGCTTTAGGACAGCACCATGTTCACATTTTACAGCTGTTGTTTTTATCACGTATCTCTTTTTGTTGCAGTGATTTACTCAGGCATCAGATCTTGCCTACTCTATATTCCCCATATTCTGTAGCCAGGCATTTTAGTACAGGTAGCACTGGATATCAGAGCTCTCACCTTTAGCCACCTGGAGGGGATGAACTCTGCTCAATCTAGACACTACATGAAGCCACTGCCTTGGCCTGTAGATCGTAGTGAGGTTTTGTGACCTAGTTTCCAGTAATTTCACCTTACCCAAGAATGGAATTAGTGGCACAAACTGGCAAAAGTGAAGTCCATAGCCTGTATTCTAGATGATTGCACAGTAGAAAAAAAAAATAATCTTCTCGTGGTCCTTTGTTATCCTCTTTTAAACAGGCAGGACTTTTCTATTCAGCAATAAACTTCTAATGCTTTATAACACCCTCTGTTGCTCTAAAGATGCCTCATTCTGATTGTCATTCCATCCCTGTTTCCACAGCCTGTGCTGAAGAGATGCCCTAATTCCAGTGTGCTCCCTGCTCAAATAGCAGGGAACCAGGTTTCCCCCTTTTCTTGAAACATGCCAAAGAAAAGGATGGAGCAGAGTGGCTTGCCTCACTGTTGGACTGAAGTGTTAACTTTGTGCCAGTCTGGATCAAGTCACTCTAAAGATTTCCCAGCTTTTTTGAGGTTAATTTCCTGATAAATCTGTATGTGCCAGAATAGATGCTTGTATGAAATGCAAAGATTTATGGGTCATCTTTAGCTCTCTGTCTCCTCACTGTTATTTCAGCATAACAACAAATTTGAATTTTGATCCAGTGGTACAAAAGTTAATGGTGTTTCAGTATAGCTACCTCTTTCAAATCTTCCTCAAACTTAATTTGTCTTGACATCTTCTTGTGGGAGGGGCAGACCACTTGTTTACCTACTGTTACTTTGTACCTTCCTCTGCACAAGCTGGTTGAAAATCCAGACAAAATGGCCTTTTGAGAATTCCCTGGGCAGAAGGTCAAGTCCTAAGCTTATCTATTTTGCTGTTGACACCTAGCAGAATGGCCCACAGGCTCTGAGTCCTGAAGCTGGATCCGAGACAGCTCTGAGATACATAAAATCAGCTTTGTGTTTTGTGAGGAAAGCCCTATTTGTTTTACCAGAAGATGAATCTCTCTGCACTCAGTTTGACTGGAACTTGACTTTTTTTTTTCCTCAGTATTTTAAAAAGTGTTTTTACAATAGTGTTTGTGCTTACAGAAGAGTCCCTTTCAGCTATGATGATTTGCATTTTTGCATAATGCGTGAATGTTTTGGATCCCAGATATGAATTGTTTGAGAAAACTTAGTAAGTGAAGAATCATTAATTCCTGAGTGCCAGAACATGATACAGCAGAAATCTTAGATTTAGATTTAATTTTAATTTAGGGGCAAAATGCACTAACAGTTTGCACAGGGTTCCTGATGGATGAAATAGCATGATGTTCTCTAAATTTTGTTAAGCACTGAATTATGTACAGATTCTTTTTCATACAGATATGAAGCCTTGTTGTTAAACTACAACTACTTTGGAAAAGAGGGTAAAGTAAAACACTTGGTTTCAGACAGTTACATGGAACAGATGTTTATATTCAAGAGCGTACCTTGATATATGTAATTGTGAAGATAGTCTTTGTTATCACAAAATTGTATTACTTCCTCATGAATTTATACCAACTCAGGTGATGGCCATTCGTATATAAAATTACTAAGTTAGAAATTAATCATTTTGTTTCTATTTGATAAACTTTGTTCATTTGCAGCAACAGGTTCTCACTCTTTTCACTGTGTCCAAAGGATGGAAAATGGTACAGCATTATGACACAACCCATTGTTGACTGATGAAGGATGAAGCTGGTACAGGACTTTCTTAGTGGTATTTGAGGGTGATATACATCCTTGGAAATGGATAGATTTTTTCATCATTTCAGTTTGTCTCCTCTGATTAGAATTAGTGATTTCTCTACTTTTAGCAGCCTTCTCCTATCTTTGACTCATTAATAGCAATGAGTCTTGCTTTTGCTAATGCAGCTGTTTCTTCAATGTGCCTGTCTCCAATCTGAGGGGATGCCCAGTGGATATTACAAATGGGGAAAATGCACTGATTGTATTACAGCTGTGTGCTTTGGGTTGAGCTTGCGATCTTAAACCAGCATTGCTTTATTCTGTTCTCTATTCATCATCCAGGGATAATTGCTTTGTTTCTAATTGATTTATGCTAAAGTCCTGTATTTCTCTAAATAACCAATTTTTTCATGTCCAGTTATTTGAGTTCTTTCTCCAGATTCTCTTATAACTCTCTACAATATGGAGAGAATCATGATTGCTAGGCTGTGCTCCCTTGTAATAGCTTTTGTAGTGCTCACACTAATCTCTAAAGCAACTGGATTCCTGAAGCATCCTAATTACCATCTCTGGAGGTGAAGTAGAGCTTGTTGTTATGTTATGCCGTGCTAACATTTGAGTGTGTTAACATGACACTCCAGTGGGTCCCTAGAAACATCCTTCTCTAATGTACAGCCGTACATTCCAGCGCTGACTAGAAGTTACCTCACACTGTGTGCTCAGCCACTTCTGCTTCCACCGTTCACACTGCCCATGCTCTACCCTTCACACACTGCTTCTATGTGTTCTTAAAGGGCTACCTAACCACACACACTGTTTTGGAGCTGTGGTACTTTATATGTGAAAAAGGGAACACAGCCACTATTAAGACTTGCCTTGCTTCTGCTGAGCTGCTCTGGGAGTTCAGAATGGTGTCTGGTCTAGCTGGTCGGTCTGTCTGTCTTTTGCAATGTGTTGAATAGTCGTGTACTGTGGTACTAAAATGTGGCTTAATCAGGGAATGGCTCAGAGGGTCGGGTAGGAGGGTTGGTAGGTGGGGAGGGAGCTGCACATGGTTTTTATTGTGCATGTCTTTTGAGCACTGCTAAGTTTGGTTACTGAGTAAGAGAACCTAAGCAATCATGATATCTTTGATGTAATATTTAACTCTGGGTGTTTTTCAACCAGCTTTTCAGATGCATGGCTCTTAAATTCTGTAGTTATTTTTGCAGTGACCACAGCTGCATTGTATAGCAGATTAAGACAGCCACAGAAGTATTTCTACTAAGAAGAAAGAAGTTGGCCTCATTTTTAAAACTGAGCTATATTGCTTCTTTCCCAAATGACTGATCTATCACCAGAGTGGCAGTTTTACAGCCATGTTCGTTAGGAAATTTGTTTACTGCACTGTCTACAAATATTCAGAAACTGCTATACTATGCAGCTGAGGACATACATCTTTAATGAACCTAATCACATGCACAAGAGAAATGTCACAGATGTACAGTAGTGGATCCAAAAAACTACCACTTTCATATTATGTATATGAAAAGTCAGAGAAGCAGTAATTAGTGTGTGTCCCTCCTCCCCACCCCAACCATGTGTATTCCTGGAGTGTTAGCCAGATGGATCCATTACTGAAAAGTAATGGGGATACCTTTTTGTGGATCAATCTAAAAGCTGAAAAGCACAAGCACTGAGAAAATCCTGGTGTTCCTGAGCTGGTACTAGAAGATTTTGCTTGTAATTTCCCACTGATGCAAGTTGCTAGTTTAGATAAGGGCTAGCATTTCAAGCACTGCCTGGCCTAAACTGGGATTGAACAAGACTTAAATCTGCAATGTTTGTGATCATGGGCAAGTTTCAGCAGACCTTTTTAGCACTGGCCTTGGAGTCCTAGAGGTGTTTCTTTTTGAGAACAAGTGTCTGTTTAACACTGTAGTACTTGGGCATTACACTTTCCTTGCATTGATCCCATCAAGGTGCCTCATCACTTTTTGCATCTGTCTTATCAACACACAGAAGTTTGGTTTTCCCCTTTTCTGTGTAAAATGCAAAGAATTTGCTTTTTTTTGATTTAGTACCTCATCCTGGGAAGTGCATGTCACAAACCAACTCCACCTTCACCTTCACCACCTGCCGCATTCTGCACCCCTCCGATGAACTCACACGAGTCACGCCAAGGTAAGGGATTCTCATGATGGCAAAGCCTTCAGCTCTATCAGAGTTTCCCCTCTAAGCAAATGCAAAATAATAGCATAAGCATAGGCATTGACTGCACTGGTGAATTACAACACACCCACCAATTATTCCTCCCATTTTGAGTTACCTCAGCCTGAATTTGGGAGGTGTGTGTGATGTTTTAAAAAGACAATCAAAGTTGCTTAAATTCTGTTGTCTCTAGTTAAGATATTGCAGGATCCGACATAAGGATACTGGCTTCTGATACCCAAACTTAGCTACTCCTCATCTTAGACTAGTTGTAGTCCTCATAGGTGAATGCACAGGATGTAATCTCTTAGCAAAAAAGATGAGAGGTTTTTCCAGGGAGGAAGTAGAAATCTTTCCTGTCAGAAGAAAAAGGGATGTGCAGGTAAAGAAGTCCAGGAACTATATGAGGAATGGAGAAGGACATATGCCTTAATTGGAAACAGGGAGTTGTCTACTTTTTTTATTTGTGTAATTGTTGGAAATGAATTCATAGTTGCCAGACTGAAAGTAATGAGCTGGTGATGCAATAGCAATTATTATAGACACTGCGTGCCAACAGAAGGCAGTTCTGCGGCCTTATGGAAGGTGAAGATCTGAGAACCAGAGCAGGGATGGGAAGTTCATACCTAAAGAGCAAGCTTTCCTCCCTTAGCAAATCAGGATTTACAGAATGTTCTTTTCTGTTTGTAAGGACAACGTCTCATTGCCCTTTTCCGCCCTTTCCAGCTCTTCTGTGGTAGTGTACCGCTGTGTAGGTCCTCATGCAGAAGTGTTGTGTCTACACTTGTTTAGACATGAGATAGGCACTGACTGCCACTGAAGGGCATGAAAAGTAAGGATATTGAATACGAAAACCTGTTAAGTGGAAAGGAAATATATGATGTTTAAACGTAACTTTTTTGCTTCCCTTTCTGAACTGAGTTAGTTATTAGTGGCCTGGCTGGTTTTTCTTTACTCTTTTCTGTCTTTCAGCACAATTACTGAAGAGATGCTCTTATATGGCTGCAGTTTTATTTTAATTTACTGGCTTTTGTTTAATTGCTGTCAGATGTGAGGATAATAAACTCTTTGGGTACTAAATCTAACAAATCAATCAGAAAAGACAGCTAAATTGAGTGTATTTTCAGCTGCCTTAGTTAAATGGAAGTTCTTCATTCATTCATTCAGGAGAACAAAGAGCAAAATAAGCAAAATGGTGTTTTCAGCAGATGTTTCAGGAGCTCCTCCTTACCAACTATAAATGATTCTTCACAGGTCATGTGAGGAAGATGAGAAACTGCGTTATGTCTCGTTGTGATGAGAGGAGGTGTAGGGCAGACACTGTGACCCAGCGTGGTCAGGGGTGAGCAGCACTGCCAGCAGCATCTGTGTTGCCAGGGTGGTGAACAAGGAATGCTAGCGTGTGTGGCACCAGCTAACCCAAAGAGGTTTGGCATTTTACCTGCCTGGTTGCATTTTTTAACCTGTGCTACCCCAGGTGTTGCTCTAACCTGACTAAATTTCATCCAGCTAAATGAAGCACTCCTTTATTTGTTTCTTTGCTCAGTCTAACTCTGAGACCATCACTGGGCTGAGTTGCTGAGGCCACTTTGAGTCTGTTTTTTGCAGTTGTGTCCAGGGTGCCCTGCGGTGTTGGTCAGTTTGATGGGAAAAATATTTCCCAGTTATAAAGCAATGCCAAAATGATCCAAAGGAAAAAAAAAAAAAAGGCAACACGTGCAACTGCTTTCTTGCAGGGATGGCTTGGTTTTTTAATTGCACTGTAGTGTATAACTGTGCTGAAAAACTAGTAGAAACACTAATCTTCATGTCTGTGCAACTGAAATCTGTATCTGGAAAGAGTGAAGCTGTTGGAGTTAGTAAACCATTGGAGTGCTATAGTTTTCATATTGTGCCTAGGATATCTTGGAAGCCTGGCAATTAACACCGTATGTCTGGCTTTCTGAAATGTATATGGTCATACCTTGTAGAAAGTCGGTTCATGCAGTAACTTCTCTTTCTTTTCTCTCCCTCATGCTTTTCAAGACTTCTGTGTTCTGTATTTAGCTGTATGGGAGATGCACCACAGTGGCTGTCACTGCTCTTTAGTTCCACTGGAATCAGAACTATGAATGTCCAGCTTTAATCAGTGCTTAAGAGAAGAATTGTGAACTAACTTCCTTCCACTCAGCCTTGCCTTTAGAGTGTGTGTGCTGCTGCAGCGGGTGTGTGTGGCCTCTTTAGCTCTGCTGGGAGAGATCCTTCTCCCCTGCTGCTGCCTCAGCCCAGGCAGAAGGGACAGGACATCAGGATGTGCCTTAGCACATCTGCCACTTGCACTGACAGCCACAGCACACACGGGGGTGCAAGAAGACTGAGTCCAGGGCCACTAAGCAAGGCTGCATTTCTAATTACATCTGCCAGTTTCCTCAAATAAATGTTTCACTACGGTATACCAGGAGGAATATATGGTATTCCTCTTGTCGAATTGCAATTCAACTTCCTCAGTTTCACTTGCTTATGGTAGAGGTTGGTACAGTTCCAAATCAGAGATCAAGTTGGTCAGATCTATTTAGCCTTGGAAAGAAGACATGACTTGAGATTTCATAGCATCAGCTCATATTTTCTTAATTAAGAAATGCCTTAAAGATATGCTGATTTTTAGACCACGGCACTAGTATTTCCAGTGTTACCTGAATTCACAGTACCTGCCCACTGTAAACCAAGGATCTAGATGATGTTCTAAGCTCATCAGAAGCTGCAGCTCAAAGCATTCCAGGGTGTCTAACCTGACATATCCAGTAGTATTGACTACACAGAGTGCATTAATGTAAAGTGAAATGAGACTGAAAATTCCAGTCAAGACATCATCTCAACCCTTTTTGTTCTTATGGGCAAAAAAGATGCAATTTAGTCATTGGCCAGAGTCATCTCTTGAAAATCCAACCAGATTGTCTCAAAGTGGCTTTTTGAGATACTTTTCTTGGTGCAGAGAACCCCACTTACGTAAAAGTCACACGTTATGTCTGAGCCGATTTGCTCAGACATGCTCTTCAGCATGGCTCTGCTGAAAAGGGAAGATCCCACTCTCTCCCCTGTTTCTTCCCCTCCCAGCTGCTTAGTTTTCCCACTGTCTTGCACTGGCTTTACTTTCTGTCTGACTCTTTGCTGAGTGTCTTGTACTTGCTAACCTGGCAAGGTGAGGGAGTAGATTTCCTGATTTGAACAGTAGTGAGCTCATGTCAATGAATCCTTTGTTAGCATCAAGTGTTGCATTGCTCAAGACCCTTTAAATGCCATTAGAGGGGATGAATCTATGCTTTGGAGATATTACTGTGAATTTTTCTTTTTTCTTTTTTTTTCTTTGTGTGTGTGTGTACTTGTGGCAAAGACCACAATTTGTGCATGGTTCGAAAAAGTTAGAAGGGTTTTTTTTTTTTCTGAAGGTGCATGGAGCTCTTGGGATTCTCTCAAACAGACATGAACTTGGAGTGTCATAGATATCCCACATGCCTTGTTTCTGGAATAACTAAGTACACCATGCCTTAGTGAATGAGTGTTCAGTTCTGTGTGCTCAGAACTGACACTAAAAAGTAGAGTCCTGTTTATACCATTGGTCCAGTCTCCTGCATTTCCTTGTCTCTTAGAAGCAAATGGGAGTTGTGACAGCCAGTAGATCAGGAAAAAAAAGTGAAGATGTTGATCACAGATCTGTCAATAGTTTATCACGAGAAACGTGGTGCTGGGTGTTGGCAGTGGCATTAATCCTGTGAGACTGGGCTCTGAAGTGTGCAAAGTGGAGATGTGTTGTGTAAGATCTCATGGTTTTACACTTATAATTACATTTGTGGGGGGCTGGGAACTGTCAGTGTCCTGTGCATTCTCCACATGGATAAAAGGCCCTGCTCAGGGTTAAGAATCTTGCCTGTAGTAAATTTTAATTTTCTAGTGGAGAGAATAATTTAACTGCTCCTTTGCTTTCAGCCTTAACGCAACACCTACTCCAACTTGTGGCAGCATTAGCAATTTGAAAGGCACCCCGGTGGCTACTCCCTGCACTCCTCGGCGTCTGAGTTTGGCCGAATCCTTCACCAACCTCCGGGAATCCACGACGACGATGAGCACGTCCCTGGGGCTGGTGTGGCTGCTGAAGGAAAGGGGCATCTCAGCAGCAGTGTACAATCCACAGAGCTGGGACAGAGCCAGCAGGAGCACCCTGCTGAACACGTACTCCCCGAAAATGGCGATCATTCCTTCCACTCCACCAAACTCACCCATGCAGACACCTTCTTCTTCCCCTCCGTCTTTTGAGTTCAAGTGCACCAGCCCACCTTATGACAACTTCTTGGCTTCGAAGCCTGCTAGCTCAATCCTGAAGGAGGTGAGGAATAAAAAGAACATCAGGAACAGTGAGAGCCAAACTGACGTGTCTGTTTCCAACCTTAATCTCGTGGACAAAGTCAGGAGGTTTGGTATTGCCAAAGTTGTAAGTTCAGGGCAAACGTCAGCTCCTCCTTTAACTGATGACCAGGGACCTCTTCTCTGTGGGGCACAGGGACCAGTGAGGGCCCTTGTTCCTGGAGGCCTGGCACCTGACACTCTCCCCTTGGGCTGCCCTGCCGTGACCAGTGCCATCGGGGGCATCCAACTGAACGCTGGCATCCGAAGGAATCGGAGCTTCCCCACCATGGTGGGTTCCAGCATGCAGATGAAGGGCCCAACATCCCTCACTTCAGGGATCCTCATGGGAACCAAGCTCCCGAAGCAAACTAGCTTACGATGAAGGACTTTATTTTTACAGCTAGTCTTTTTAAATGAAAATACTCAGATTCTTTCTCCAATCTCCTTTTCCTTTCCCCACCAGCCCTTCATTGCCTCTTGAGTTTGACAAATCAACTTCGTGCCTAATGGGAGAAATGTGTAAACTTTGTATAAAATGTGTAAATATGTACCAGATCTATTGTAACGAATTGGATTATTTTACTGTTCAATCGAGTGTAAAAGGCTCTATGTTATGATTGCTGTATTAAGGTTAATTTGCTAACCTTTTGAAAAGGTTTTTTTTAAGATGCACTGAAAAAAAACAAAAACAAAATAGCAAAACCAACAAAAAATAACTTGACTAGAAAAAACATGAATTCTGTAGCTAGCCTAACTTGAGTCAAAGGTGCATGGGAAGCTATTGAATGTGTTATGTGAGACCTCTCATTACATCACTTGAAGCATGGGAGCATTTGTGCTTCGTTAAATACTGAAAAAAGCACTCAGTTTAACATGTGCTAGTTTTAATTTTGCCTCTGTAGATGAGTTCAGCTGAGTTATTGGAGTGCCTGGCTATTATGCCTGAATGGATGAAACCTTTTATTTTTTTTTCCTGTTCTGTATTTGCCTCCTCCCCAAGATAATAAACTTGAACTGTGTTGAGGCCAGCAGGCCTGCTGGGTACCTGGGATATTGACATATTCCTACCACCGTTTCCTTTGGCACACTTACACTTGGTGCAACTTCTTGCTCTGTTGTTTTCGTTTCGTTTCGTTTTGTTTTGTTCTTCAATGCTGCACTGGATTGTGGAAGGGAAAATGCTTTACTATGTGTTGCCACTGAAACATGCTTTGTCAGTGCGCCCAAAGAGCACAGTTTTCACAACTCATGAGGTCAACATGGCAGTGACTTCCTAGAAGTCCAAGTTGCGGAACAGATTGACAGATAAGAATGTTATAAAAGAACATGTAGCAAAAGCAGTATTAGGAAAAGGTGAGTCCTTGAAACCTCAGCAGAGAACCACAGAAAACATTTAGTAACGGAATGGTACAGGCGGGGAAGAGCAGCTTGCAGCCCTCGTGCTGATCCTCGTGTTTCTTGCATGTCAGAGACCATGGCCTTGTAAGCAGGCGGAGAATGTTCTCCACCCAATTTCTGTTTTCATTTTTCTGAGAAACCTTTTTCATCCAAAGTCGGACCCTAGCATAGGTAAAAATAGGGGAAATGCTTCATTTTCGCCGTGTTTTGAAAATGAGGAAAATACCTGCCATGCAAACATGTAACACCCTGCTTTTTCAGAAAGGAAACATAAGATCTCATGCAACACTTAGTTGCCAGGCAATCCCAATTATATGGCAATTTTTTCTCTGTTTCTCCCAACCTTCTGCTGGGTGCTTGTAGAAAGAGTTGAAATACCTTGGAACTGGAACAGACTGGAGGGAGCTTGCTTCTAGAGCAGAGCTGAGGCATAAAAATTTTTTGGAAGAGGGGATGGGGAGGAGCAAAGCAGGGAGGGTTTAGCATCCACTTTATTTTCCTTGCACTTCTTGTGCATCTAAAACCAAGCTCCCTGTTTGTTACCGTTGTCACGCTACACGTACTTGCCGTGAGTTGCCGTTTGTACCAGACTGTTACTGAATTATTAGCACTGATAATTTCTTGTATAAATGAAACTGTCTTTTAGTCTTTATGGCGAGAGATAGGTGGGTGGTTTGTTTTTTTTCCTGAATGAAGTAGTTATTGCCGTAGTGCTATGGACACTGAGGATATTTTTTGAGAAAGAAAAAAAAAAAAACAACACATCGGTCAGTTACAGCATGTGTTTGAAGACTTCTATTTATTCTATGAACTTACAATGTTTTAGTAAAATGCCATCAGCTCTGTTTGCTGTTGTATGTGTGCACTTATTGCAAGTAAATTTAAGTATCTTTTTATTTGAATGTATCTTAAACCAGTAGATAGAATAACAGTCAATTTTGAAAAAAAAAGTCATGGACTTAATGGACCATTTTAAGTACCCAGAGGAGGAAAGCAATACTGTAAGAGAACCTAAAGTGTAGAAGTTAATCATGCAACTGGGAAGTATTATTTAGCCTTTAAATAAGCTGTAGGAGCTGTCCACCCACCAGAGAAAGCAATTGTAACACATCAGAATGATGAAATTTAATTTTTTCTTCACTAATATCAATAAAATAACAGAAAAGTTGCACTGTTGTGTGTTATTCAGCTTTTTCCTGTTCTTTTAAGGTGATAAATCTTCCACCTTGATCCCTTGCTCTCATATCTTAGTTAAAGCAAAATAAGAGGCCATCCTTTGTTTTTTTTAAGTTCTTAGACACAGAACTGGTTGAAAAGTTTTCATATTTTAAGTTTGCTGAAATTAGTGAAACTTGAATCAAAAGAAAAAAGAAGAAGCAAATGTGCCTTTTGATTTTTTAATTTGATTTGTGAGAATGCAGAATTGGATGTTGAATGGTTTCTGTGTTTTGAGGAGGAGAGGAGTTTGCAGTCTCCTGCCTAATACAGTGCAAAACATGTAATAACAAAATGTGAAAGTACAGAATAAGAAGGAAACATCCTGTGTTTTTCAAAAGAGACAGGACTGAGGTCTGCTGTTAGCCAATATCTTCGTGACTGAGGGAGGGAACATTACAGTGATGAAACATCACAAAAAACCTGCACATGTGATGAAAGCTAGGTGATGGAACAAGCTCCCTGGAGGAAGGAATAATCAGGCAGTAACTCATAGAAGGACTAGACAGCCTCGTTGAGGAGAAGGATGTGTATATGAGGTGGAGAGGGAAATCGTAGCATTTATATCACATACTTGCTACAGAGAGAAAATGGGACAGCAGTAATGCCAAAATAAACCTGTGGAGGGCTTGCATTAGTGTGATGCAGTGTCCTATGCCAGCTGCAAGAGAGGGTTATGCCAGGGGCACAGCCAGGGACTGTCAGTCAGTACAGACACTCATCCTTCCTCTCTGCATCTGAGGGAAGCTCGTGGTCGGAAAGTTAATGGTTAACAGGAGGGATCCAGGGAGGAGAAGCACTGTGCATCCAGCCCTTCTTGTCTGGGAACAGGATGAGTTAAGCAAGTGCCAAACTGGGGAAGGTGGGAGCTGATTCTGAGATGCACAGAAGAGAGGGTTGAAATTGTCCTCCACCCTTGCAATGTTCAAGTATCTCAGAAACTTCCCTGGATGCATCTTCGCTTCTGGTAATCCTCTGAAAGCTGGGTTGGAAGGGAAAGGAAGATGAGGTGCTGAGGATTGTGTCTTAAGACTGGGCTGTAGATGGATCCTGGAACATAGGATGTTCTTTGGAGAGCCAGGACTGGCTAAAAATGCTTTTTGAGACTCTTCCTCTCTCCCTTTTACATGTATCCTAAACAGTGTGTTGGATGGCACCACAACACACTGCTATTGTGCCCAGAGGTTTGAGAGTTCCTCCCAACTCCCTGAACACGTTTACTGGCAGCTCTCTACATTGAGTTGAAAAGTCCAGCAATGTCCAGTGAGATGTGTCCTGCCTTCCTTTGGTACAGACAGCTCCTGCTGCTGTGGCTTGTATTCATGGGGAAGAATTAGCCTCGTTCAGCTGTGCTACCACATCTCACTGCATGCTGTTCAGACCTGCTTTAATTCATTTAACAAGCCAACTGAACCACGGAATGGAAAAGAAAAGAAAAGGCCTGAAAGTTACTGGTGCCAATGTCTTTGGCTATAATGTAGGCAGTGGGCTTTCATGTGAGAACTGCATACACTTGAGAAGCCAGTAATGTTTGTATTTAAAAGAAATTTTTGTCCTGCTGAAATAGGTTTCAAACTGTGCAGAATCCAATTGCTGTTCAATTGACACAGGCACTTAGAAATGATTAAGGCTTTAACAAGCACATAGCCAGTTTCTTTCTTTAAGGGAATTTTAATGAACTTAGGGGATACAAAAATTGAACACACAGAGAAGACTTTTGCTGCTCTGCTGGGACATTGAAACGTTCATCTTGTTTGACTTGCAAATTCCTCTGCTCAGGCCTTGGAGAGGGGGGTGCCTGGTCTGCTGTCAGGCTTGCTGAAATGTGCTCAGCTGGGCTGCAGCTGGGAACATCTGGCTGGGGCATGTTGCCAGCCCACATGCAGCAAGGATGGAGCAGCTGGAGATGCACCAAAGCTGGGGAGAGGAGAGCAGGATCCACACACCTTCCTGTATGAAATACCAGGGCAGGTGCACTGGTGCAGCTGAGGTTTCCCTCACATGCTGCCCAGCTCCCAGGGAGAGCTGCTCCCTCCCCAGGCATGGGTGCTCCCTCTCTCTTGCCTGGGTTTCCCTTTATTCCCACGAGGAGCACTTGCTCTTTGCATCCTTTTCACAGCTGTTGTATGCACAACTCTGCAAAAGCAGAACCACAAGCTTTTCCCAAATAATTTATGTGGAGTTTGCAGCAAGCTGCTCCATTCATGGAGATTTGCTCAGCACCTGTTTTGAAATAAAGCTGGTAAAGCTGGAACAGAACTAATTGAATCAAGCTCAGGGGGAAAATAAACTGCAATTAAACAGAACAAGGTATTGATTTGCTATTTTGCCAATGTAAATTTAGCACCTATGCACATGCTTTCATAAAGATAAATTTGGATAAAGCTAAATTAAATGTCAGGAGAGTTGGCAGCGCCAGAAATCTCACATCCCAGATGGCACCAGGAGGTTGTGTCAATGCACTGCTGTGTGTGCCGGAATCAGTGGGGCACTTCTCAGCCCAAAGCCTTTGCTGGATGCAAGGGGCTCCTACCCAGCTGCACAGGCTCCATCCCTGAGGCTGCCATTTCCCTTGGGTTAAAATAGGGCAGCCTGGAGAGCTGCTTCACTAATGCCATGGGATAAGGGTTGCAGCTACCAGGGCTGCATGACTTCCCCAGGTTTGCTGGCTCCCCTGTTTAGTCCCCCTTGGCTTGAGGAACAGCACCATGTCCCAGAGACACAATCCCTCTTCATAACTACTGCAGTTGCCCCCATAGTTCTTAACACTCACTTCTGAAATCATATTTGTGTGTCAGGCAGAGATGCCCCTGTCCTGGGGGAGCGACATGTAACAATTGCCAAACCCATCACCTGCTGCACTGAGGGCTGTGCACTTTCATAGACATCTTCAGAGACCTTCAGAAGAGAGGAATGGGAAAGAATATTTTTTGTCTCTCCATCCATCTGCCTGTAGGAGATAAAACTAAGGAGAAAAAGAAAAGGTTTGGATTTTTTTCCCAAGGACAATATTCTGCAGTAGTAAGGCTTGATTTGTAACATCACCCATGCCCAGCCCCCCTGCAATATTACAGTATTACATCCTTCATCAATATAAGCCAGGAATACAAACATTTTAAAGATTGCTTGAATGTTCCTGACATTAATTTAAAAGATAGCAAAGCAAAAATTGAGTTTTCTCCCAAGCTACTTTTAAGGAAACATCACTTCGGTGACAAATGTATAAATAGATGCATTTTTAGATTTATTTGTATTTTCCTCAGTTAAAATAAAAAGAGATTAATTGGTTTTAATCTCATGTTTGAAAGTTTTGGAAAAAATGGGCACTTTGCACTATTTTGCTGTGAGCAATAGCCAAAACCAAGGAGAGAATTCAGGCGATTTAGGACTCATTATGGTTGGAAAGAAACATAAAAAAGCCAGGCTAGGTGGCTTGGAAACTGGTTGACTGGGAGGAACTTGAGAGGAAGAAACACAGAAAAGCATTTCCATGTTTTCAGGATGAGATCTAAAAAAAAAAAAAAAAAAGGGAAAAAAAAAAGAGAGAGAGATTTGTTATTAGAGAAGAAAACTCCCTGTTACTGTTTGCTGAACTCTCCCTTTCCCTGCAGATTCTGCAGTGCTGTTTGCTCTCCCAGCTGCTGCTGGGACCAGCTCCTCAAAGTGTTTTTGTGCTCAGCCCTTAGCACAACCATTTTGGTTTGTTTCCCTATGTTGGTTTTAGCAGAATTTTGGTTTAGTGCAAGTATTTTCTATATATTGTTTTCTACACTTTGTGTTTGCCTATCAACTGCTGTAGAAATTGCTGCCTCTTTCCTTTGGCAAGCACCTGCTTTCCTGCGTGTGACAAATATTTTCCTTTTTGCATTAGTGTATAAATTCGGGAGAAACTCTGTAAATTGTGCAATGCAAAAGTCACCTCCTTTACAATTTAGGGCATTCCTTAGATGTGAGATCCAGCTGCTGAAGGAGACCCAGGAGCTGCAGGGATGTTGGTTACCTGTGGTGGAGGAGGAGCGTGCAGGTAAAACGCTTCTTTTGCAGCCTGCTCACGGGCAGATGGGAATGTCTGCAGGAGCTGCAGGGTGCTGGTTTTGCACCAGCTGGGATCACTGCCCAGCTCTGAACTTGGGACCTCTGCCCTGCTCTGAGCCATTAAGAGCGGAGCAGAACATCCCTCCTTCTCTCCACATCGGTGGGCAGTAGCCAGCTCAGCCTCGGTGATACTTGGGAGCCACCTCTTTCCTGTAAGGATGCTGTGACTAGACTGCTCCAATACCTCTCCCTCTCAGGGTCACCTGCTCTGTTCAGGAACCTGTCTTCACTCCCTCCCAAATGAATGCCTGGCTCACCACGCAGCAGGGAATGCTCTGTTTATTCTGTGATTTGCAGCCATCAGCAGAATTCACATTGAATTCACAACATAAAACAAATAAACCAGGACGATGAAACATGTTGGTGTCATTCCTCTTTTTCACCATTTTAGCACTGTTGGCTGTTCACTGCAAAGATGTGGGCTCAGTCTTTTGCTAACAGGGTCACCATGAAAATAGCTGGTCTTTTCTGGCAGTATTGTGCTGCTGTGTTTATATTTGGACAAGTTCCCTAGAGCTCAAAGCTATTGAGAGTGACATAAGATTTCTCTGAAAAGTGGATAATCTGACTATTCAACCCATGGAATATATTTACAGTGCCAAATGAAGGCATTATGCTGCCTCTCTTTATAGTAAGACACCCAGCAACATGCAGTGATGGGACAAGGAGGGATAAGTGAAATCATTTTAATATAGTATCAATGTATGAGAAACCACAAAAGAAAGAAGACGTTTTCTGGAAAATTCTGCATATGTAAATATTGCATTATATAGTCTTACAGATAAACTTATGTCAAATACATGATTTTAAATACTTTAAAACACTGATTTGAAGAGGACAACAAATTGATTTATCTCTTTTTGTACAGACATGGGAGTGTGATTTTTTCCTTGTTGCTATATTTTGGTATTCCTCAGGAAGAATACTCGTATTCCTCAGCACTGCGGCGTCCAAAATCCATCCAGCCCATGTAGTCTCTGTCATTTATCCTGTGAGTAGGATCAATGCTCTGTACCCTGTTTCCCATAACTGAGAATCTTCCAGTGGAACCTAAGGAGAAAGCATTTGGGAGAGCAGAGAGTGAGAGGACACATTTTCCAGGTTCACCCGTGTTCTGACCTGGCTTGTGCTCATGAGCAGATGTCTGTAATAGCTGAAATGGATCAATACAGGCCATGTAACAGCACTGTCATGTCTTTGGGAAAACAGCAATGGAAACCTTATAGGCAATGTCCTGGAAGAGGGCTGGATTTTTTCAGTGCAAAGTAAACAGATCATTTTCTACCTCCTGCTGCAGAAAGATTTTGCTCCTGTCTGACAGGAAGGAATATAGATAGATTTTTCCTTTTTCCTTCCTATTTTACTAGAGAGAGAGAGTGAGTCCAAACTATTTCTCTCTATACCTATAAAGCCCCACATTTGCTTGCTCATATTGGGAGAGCTGCTCTACATGCCAAATAACTCTTCTTGAGGCTCAAGCCTGAGACACCACAGCCCCGTGTTGCTTAAAAAGACACAAATGTAAGTACAAGAGTTCTTACAGTGCAAATTTGGTAACAAGCAGGGTAGAGTTATGAATCCTAGGTTTTGTGGAAAAGTGGGAATAGTCCTGAAATGGAGAAAGTTGTGTCTGGAATTCACAGTTAGAGATACCTATTGCTGGAATTATGCAGGGATTTTTACTATGTCAGGGATTTTTTCATTGCTTATCCAGAGGCTTCATAATTCTTTTCACAGCAGGGTTGGATGCTGATTTCTGATCTTGCCTTATTCTTTCTGTATGCCTTGCTTAAGGCATCAAAGAGACACAAACTATTTGAAAGGAGAATTTATGCTCTAAAAAACCAGGCTGCAATCCTTTGTTTTCACAGCATCACATGATGTAACTAAAAAATACAGGAAAAGGTAAACTACTTCTCTCTGTACTCCCTGAAAACAGACAAAATTGATGTATAACAATAATTAGACGGAGCTAAGCATTGAGTGAGGAAGGGACAGATTTAATACATTAGTATTCAATGCAGACTGAGGCTTGAGGAATACTTGAATTGATCAAAAAGGAGAAAAAGCCCAAATTAAATCCCATATATCCAAATCTACACAATTGCTTTGCTTTCAGTTTCATGTGTTTTGAAGAAACCTCTGTTGACTCTGTGCTTTTATGTTTCAAGGTCTCATCTAATGCTTTAGAATGAACATGACCCAGTAAAACAAAAAGCAACTGCATTGCTTTGTTAGCGGTTGCATGGAGTTGAAGGTACACACACACACAAAAAGCTGTGTTTAAGACATTTACCTAGAACAAAATGAAAAAAAAAAATCAATTTTCCCTAGAAGAATGTCTATCATTAAATGCTCAAACCCCATGAAGTTCGCATTTGTAATTCAAGAAGTGTAATTAAGGTAATGACAATGGCTCCTTAGCACAATAACCAGACAGGGCTCAGGAAGCACAGAACCATCACTCAGACATCGGTGCTTAAGTGACTTCTGAGCCTGCCATGCCCTGAGGGCTCTAAAGGCTCCCCTGGTGCCACTTCCCTCTGGCCAGTCAAGGGCTCCTTAGGGGACATTAAATGTGCCTGTCACTGGCTTGAAAGCTACAACCTCTCTTCTCCACGGTGCCAGATTCAAGCTGAAAGCTGCAGATGATTGTAATTGAAAGCCTGGGTCACAAATTTCCTAACAGCACCTTAATTACCTTTCCTCAACCCGCGAGAGATTGTCGTGTGGGTATTGCAGAATCAGTGTACAACAAACATATTCAAATTTGTAGCAGCTCAGCTACATGCCATCAACCCCTAAGCCCTTGAGAGAACTTAGCTCTCTCACTTCTTTAACTAGAAATACTTTACAAAACCAGCCTTTCTATTAATCATGTGGGCAAACACCACTACTGGTGACTGCTAACATTAACAAAAGCCCACTCTCTTTCTCCCTAGATGGAATTTCCCAGTGATTATTATGGTTTAGACAGGTGACTAATACAGTAGATGTGAGTGTCCTGCAGAGATTTCTGAAGTACTGCCCAGAGTCTTCACATTAAATGAGAATATAATGTTTTGACAGCAACACTGTATGTATGTTATAAATTAAGTAAATACTGTTTTTCCTGTGAATTTTCTCTCCTGTAACCAGCTACAAACTAGAGTCCAGCTAGCCTAGTCACATCACAAGAATCTCATCATCTGCTTCCAGACCCTTTTTAGAGTTAATTATATATGTCAATAATACATATGCAGGGAATTATCTCTCATATTAATATGTACAGAAAAAGACTTTTTAAAAAATCTTTTAAATCCAAAGGGGTTTTTTGCTTTGTCTGGCTAATCTATTTGGAAATGTCAGCCACATATTTAACAGAATGTAATGGATACATAAACTAGAATGAGGAGTTCAGTTTCCATGTGGGTGGGCAACAATTACTATGCTGGGGAAAGGTAATAAGGATTCTGCTTTGCAGACTCCTGCAGTAACATTCTTACCCAATAACAGCCTTAAGAGTACCACTGAATTGTGGAGTTTCATATCTGAATTATCTTCCATTGAATTCCATGAACAGCTAGAAGAAGTTCCTTAATGGATATCGTGCATATTGCTAACATGAGATGAAATCTTTCAGGCACTATTGAAAGTGATTCATTTTCCTGTTGTTTCTAATTTGGCTGTGTTCTGAGTACACACAGGAGTGTGTATGGCTGCATATGTAATGCACAAAACCAGATGTGGCATCTCTTAATTGCAGACTACCATCACAGGTAAGCATAGGACTTTGCCTAGCATAGAGGTCAGCAGGGAAGCTGTCAAGAGGGGAGGGTTAAATGATCTGCACTGATCTATGCAGAGTAAGCTCTTATGTAAAGTGAACTTTATCCTAAGCACAGTCTGGGGCTGGGTGTGAATCAATTTCTCAATGTCCATATATCCAGGTAATCCTAATCCTAATTAGTGGATTCTCTTGAAACCCTCTTTCCTTCTTAGCTGTCTTTTCTGTGTAGAACAGGGCAAAGGCTGGAGTGAAGCTTTCATGAGTAAACAAAATTTCTCTAGCGGCTCTCACTGAGGTTGGCAGCCAAAAGGCTGCAGCAATTAGGCTGCCCACGGTGTTACTCTCTTGAGACACAGAGCAGTACAGAGATGAGACAGCTCAAAAGGGAAAATGTTTTCTTGGGGAAGTTTCAGTGGTCAATGATTCTGAGGCATCATTTTTACTGATGGCATGCTTTTCTGCCTATGTAAAATATATTCTGTAAGGTGTCAACAGGGATAGCTTTCCTCTTTCTCTTATGTAACACAATTGTTTCCTCAAGTGACTAATGAATCTCATTGTAAGAATGCCCTGTAATCCCATTGCTCTACTGAGTCTTCATGTCCTTGTTACACAGTGCCATGGAGGTTTTAGGTAAGTGCAAGTTTGTGTTCCCAGGCTGCCTAAGACAAAAAATCTATCAGGAATCAACATGTGTTGAAGCAAATATGCTTTTACTTCATTGCTTTTAATTATTGCACTAATAAACATGAACTCTGTGTTTTGAAAGCTTTCATGCTATTGTAATTTCCTCTGGGAACAAATATATGAAAAATCCAATACTCAGAATATTTCCCTTGTACAGGGATATCTGACTGAGGTGAGGCTAGCCATTTGGTTTGCATTTATCCTCAGGAAGGTTTTCCTGCTCTTCTAACTATAAAAGAGGGAGGGAGGATTTTAATGAAATAAAAGACTTTAAAGAAAACGTAGGTTGTTTTTATCTGGGATACAACATACTGAAAATACCACCAAAATAATAAGGCAATGAAAATAGTTAAAAATAAAAGCTGGACTACAACCTAAGAGGTAGGTGATGTTTTCTCCAGTTATCTTTATATGGCTGTCAGTCAGAGGCTGCTACAAAGAAATCCTTTTTTTGGGAGGGGTCTGGGAGGGAGCACTTAGAACACTAACTACTTCAGGGATAACCAGGCAAAATCTAAATCCCCTCTTCTCTAGGAATTCATGCTAGATGATCGATGACAGGGTTATCTCAACTCCTAGGATGCCCTGCAGGAATGCCCGTGGCCCAGAAGCAGGCTGTAACCAGTACCTTTTCTGGCCTGCTGGAGATACTTGGCCAGCAAGGCGCCGATGTTGGCTCTTTGGTCAGTGCTGGCCTCCAGCCGGGGCAGGGATTTCAGGGGCCCGGCGGGCGGAGCGCGGGAGAGCCGCTGATGTTCTGTCAGGCTCTGCTCCAGCTCAGCAGGCAGAGCGTTCCCATCGTGCGAGCCCCGAGTCTGCTGCCCGAAGGAGCTCAGCGAGAGCACGGCAAGGAGCACGCAGATGCAGAGCCCGCTGTACATTGCTGGGGAGAAAAGGGACAGTGGGCTGTTACATGACCAGATTTGCTACACTTCGTGCAGTCCCTAGCCCCATCTTCCACTGGGGATGCTGGCTTCTGAGCAAACCAGGCTTGTGTTTGGGTTTTTTAATGTAGGTAACCACAGGATCTGTCTTAAGTTGGAAAACACGTATGTGAGTAGATAAATATCCTAGCTAAAGAGGAAGATACAGGTAATTTTTTTCTTCCAGCCTAGTATGTGCTGTATCTCCCTGATCTACTCAATTATTATTTGCTTTTCTTCCTTAGGAAGCTGTAGTTCATAAAAACTTGAGGGCCTTAAATCCATCTCTGTGAAAAAACTCATGATTCAAACATTTCAGTATTTTGCTGTTGCATTAAAACCCTGCTGTTATTACAGATACTCAGTTTTGACAAGTTCTATGAGGAGCCTTTACCAACTTTCCTTGATTTGAACTCTACTGTTCAAGAGGATTCACCTCATCATATACAAAAAAACCCCAAACCAAAACAAAAAACAACCAAAAAACAACAACAACAAAAAACCAACAAAAAAAAACAACAAACAAATAAAAAAACCACCCCCCCCCCCCCCCCAAAAAAAAAACCAACTTGCCCCAGTGAAAGAAATACCAAAATCTAATACTCCTGCCCCCACAGCATTTGATGTAATAGCTGGAGTGGTAAAAGCTGTGTAGTTAAAAGCTGTAATAAATAAAGTGTAACTTCATATTAAAGAGGGAATTTACATTTCTACTGTTTCCTTAAAGGTGTACTAGGCAAACCAATGTTGGTTTACTAAATCGTTTTATCACATAAACTGAAATGGTATTTTTTCCTGGAAACAGAGAAATTACTCTCAATTCTTAGAAGAAACAAACTACCTAGTACTTCATGTTATGGGAGTAATTTTCACTTATAAGTACACATGGATCATCTCAGCTACGTGAGATTTTTTGAACAGCTTCAGTTCTTTAACAGTACACTTAACCTTTAAATTTTAAAAGGGGATAAAATTAGGTTTATTTGCCCAACACATACACTAGATCAAATTTTTATATTCACAGTATATAAAACATGGGGGGGTTTAAAACACTCGCAGGAGATGAGTGAAGAAAGTTGAAATGTCACTCCGACGTGGTTATTAGTGATGTACCCATCTAGGTTTGGGTACTCAGAAACCGAAGGTGCATTGCACCCTTTCAGCTGTCCCCAGTCCTGTATTTTTTATATACATATATGTAAATATATAAATACATATATATGTAAGTGTCCTTGCTACGGGCTCCAAAGCCCATATCCCTGCTGGCCGGTTCCCTTCCCAGCTTCCCGGCGGTGGGAAGCCCTGCTCGCCGCTCCCCGCGCTGCGGTCCGCCCGGCTGCCCGCACTGTCGGGAGCGGCCGGAATTCTTCTTCCCCGCCGGGAAGCGTTCGCTCCGGCACAGAGCGGGATGCCCTCCGAGCCGCCGCCCAGGTAAGCGCCAGGCATCACCATTACCTTTGCCTCCCCACCCTCCGCAGTGGTGCCGTCAGAAGAGGTGCTCCCTACCTTTCCGCTACGCTTTTCCAAGGTCCCGCTCGAGCTGGGAGCAGTGAGTCCCGCGTGTGCCCAAGCAGGGAAGTCAGGGAAGACTCAGCCTCGGCCCCTTAAATAGCGGCGGGCACCGCGGCGGTGTTTACACATCTCTGACGCAGCCGGGGCCCCCGCCCGCTGCCGCCTCCCCCGCCCCGGGACCGGCACCGGGGGTGTGTGCGCTCCACGGGGGGAGCGGGGCTCCCCCCCCCGCCCCCTGCCCTGCCGCCGGCCGGCGCCGCGGTGCCGCTGGCTGCGGAGGAGTGCGGGCCCGGCGGGGCTGGCCCTGCCCCACGGGCCGGCCCCCGACGGCCGCTCCGGCTCTCTGCCGAGGGAAGCGCTCGGCTGCGCACGAAGGAGCTGGAAACCCCGGCCGGCTTGCAGCTGGGCAATTCAAATGCGGCTGAGCGCGGGTATGCCCACACTCCCGCCCGGCCAGAGGCTGCAGGGAGGGCTGGTGCCCTCAGCAGCGGCAGCTGGGGCCGTCGGGAGCGGCCCGCAGGCGGGAGGGCTCGGCCAGGCCGCGCCTGCCGGCGGTGGCGGGCGCGGGGTCTGCCCGTCCGGTTCCGTTCTCTGCGGCCTCCTGTGACCTGAGCCCGGGGACAAAAACGCCTCCATCCTCCCCCTCCTCTCCTAGGCTCTTCCGAACATCTGCTCGGGAAGACGGGACGCTCATTTTATTTTAAAACCAAAGTATAAAGCCATGGACGATTCCCGCAGGAAACCGTGGATGGAGATGCCTTTGGCGCGGGTTTTCCGTCACTGAGCACACAACTACCAGAGTGTCCCCCAGCCGCTGCAGGGACCGCTGGCCCTTCCCGCGCCCTCGGCCGGGCCGATGCTGCCCTGAGGCGAGGCTCGCCAGGTGCAGCAGCCTCGGACACTCCCGCCCTCCCGCCTCCTGCTCTTCGGGGGATGGAGGGAGTGCCCTCAAGCTCGGGCTGCCCGGGCTGCCACGCCGAGGCCGCAGAGGGATGGGCAGGGCCGGCTGGGGCAGCGTGCGGTACCATCCGAAACTCTCCGCAGCTCATCCGCCGGGAGCAGCCGCTCCTCGGACCCAGCGCTGGGCTCAGGCGTCATTGTGCTGAATCTGCGCCCTTCAAGTTTACAGTGTGGAGGCAGGCGAGTGGGCGAGTTGCTTTTCCCTCTCCGGGAAGGGAGCCGGGCACCCGGAGACACCGAGGCTCCCCTGGGAGCCGCCTGTGCTGCGCGGACCGCGCGGGGGTGCGGAGCGCCGGCCGGGCCGTGCCCAAGCGGCAGCTGAGAGGGCTCCGGCCCGCAAAGGCAGGGCACCGGGGGGCGTGTGTGCTCTTCACCTCTTAGCCCAGAGCTCCTCTCCTGGGGGGGGCACCGCGCTGCTTCCCCGTCCTTCCCCAGCGCCGGTCCCGCCTCACGCCGCCCCGCGCACCCTCCGGCCCTTCCCGCCGCGGCCCGCAGAGGGCGCCGCGGGCCCGCGCACCCGCGGAGATCCAGCGGCACGAGGGACGGAGGAGATCCACGGGAAAGTCACGAAATCCCGCGGCGTGCGAGTGGGGAAAAGCCAACCTGCCGCCACCTCCTCAGCGCGGGGAGCCCTGGCTGCCGATGCCCCGCGGTGCCCGAGCTGAGGCGCCGATGTTGATGGAGCGGGACGGGTGGGAGAGGGATGCTGTGGCTCCCGTGTCCCGTCACCCTGGTGGTGCGAGGCTCGGGGGTGGCGGGGATGGCAATGGACCAGCTCCCTCAGCGCCTCCCGGCTGCTGAGAGGGTGTTGCCGAGCGAGATACGGGCTGCGGGCTGCCTTTCATCTCCCACATTGGCTCTGGCATCGGGCAGAGTCGTCATCCCGAAGTGCTTAAAAAAAAAAAAAAAAAAGTAAAATCAAACCCCTCCTTTCAAAGGGGAAAAGTTAGTCGAAGCAGATTGCCAGGGAGAGGAACAGCCCTGAAGTTATTCCATCAGTACCTATCCAATGGCTCTGTCTGTCTCCAGGAAAAAAAAAATCCGGTAATATTCCAGATAATTCAATTTCACTACTTTGGCTCAGTGGGAAAAATACTCACTGCTATTAGACAATTAAATAGTCGACTCTGAATTGAACTGTAGGTGTCTGGGAAGAATATCACAGTCTTTCTGGGAAGGTACAATAACAATTCTGGTAGAGTCACATCAAGCCCTTGTGAAACCCACTGTAGATAATGAGTTCCCAAGGGACCAGCTCAAAGCTTAACAGAAGAGAGAGCGCTTGCTAATATATGCTCATGCATAATTCATATCAGACAGATATAAATGCAGGCATTTAAGTCTGACATATTACCCTGGTTGAACAAATACGCACTACATTTACTTTGAGCTGTTTTGGAGTATCAGTTCACTTATAAATATATCCGGGATTGGACAAATGGGGTGAGAGAGAGTGTGTATGTGTGCATATGTGTGACAGCCAAACTCCCTAGTTGTGCTCATGAACAGGCAGAAAGGCAGTGCCATATGAAATGGAATAAAGGAAACAGGAATGATGTCAAGTTATTAAAGTCAGCTGCATGATCTATTGCCTGGGTAATTGACTTTTGAACACTGGATTTTCCTAACTGAATTCCTTAATACCTGCATGGACAGTCCTTGGTGATAATTTTCTGACTCACTCATTTTTTTTTTTCAATGAAAGTTTGAAGTTGTAGCAAAGTTTCAGTCCTGGGTAAATATATGTTAATTTAAGGCATTTTGGAATTGTTTTGAGCAGAGATAGGAGACCAGAAAGCCTGTTTGGCATGAGCAAATATGACAGCAGGACTCTGAGGTGAGTTGCCTGCAGAAACTCAGACTATGTATTACTTTACTTATTGATGTGTCACAAAAGGAAAGATTTGGGTGTGACCTCTAGGTTTTTGCAGTGACCTCTAGGTTCCAGGTCCAGTGTTTTTGTCAGGTGCTGGGCCTAGGTGTGCACCATGGATTGTTGAGTGTCAGCCACAGGAGGGCCTTGTGCCACCGTCACAGGTGGGGGTGAGACAGAGGCTGCCCTAACACAAGACTTCAGACTTAGATCACCAGGAAGGAAAGTGCTTTGACTGCACCAGAGCGTGAGTGGTATTGCAAGAATCCAAGTATACATGCAAAACAAATTTGAACCTAAAGTAAACCCTGCAATGCAGTAAATGCTAATATAGATACATCCCTGAGGAGGAAGCTGAAAGATGCCGTAGTTTAGATACTGCAGGCTTTTAAAAATTGTTTTCTGGCAAGAGTCTGTTAAAAGATTAGAGTTTCTCCAACCTTTCCCCCTGACAATCAAGACACCTCTATCCTCAATAGCTTTCTCTATTTATCTGCCAAAGGTTTCTCATGATTAGCTGAGGTGGCAAAACACTGTGTATGGTTAAACATACATTTTGTGCTGTGCCAGCACAAAGCTGGGAGTTTTGGAGCAAGAAGGCAGCATGAGAACAGAGGGATGGAGAGATTTCTTTATGTCTGTCCTGCAATGGGGATGGCTGGCAGCAATAGCTAGGGCACAAGCCATGGTGCTCATGACCCTGTCCCTCTGCTGAGAGCTGGAGCAGAGCCTGCCTGTGACAGTCGCAGTGGCAGCGAGCTTGGAGATGCAGCCTTGGAGATATCTTGTGGGACCAGGTGGAGATGTCCTTCATGTCCAGGTGCATGACAAGAAATATATTCTTTTGTTTCTAAGTATTACATTTTTTTTTTTCTGATTATCACTGTGCAGGGATTTTTTACTTCCATCTGAACCCTAACACTTGTAGGTAATATTCTGTGCTATGTTCAATCAAATTAATGTTTTTGTTTTTCTTGGTTTGTTGTTTTTTTTTAATGTGAAGATGATGGAGGATTACAATGAAGTAGGAATAATTGTCAGAGGATAGCAGGGAAGGGAATCATATAGTATTCTGGAATTAACAGATAAAGTAGTGAACAGATTATTAGGACCAACTGCATGAATTGTAGATGTAAAATAGAGAATCTATTTTAAGACAGCACATCATTCTTTTATTTCTGTGGGTATTGATTCAGATGTTAAATTTTTGGTATTTTGTTTTTCCAAATATTTTAATTTTAATTCAGTAATTTCTGTGTAAATGCTTTCATTTTAGTAGTCTCTTTTCTCCCACCTGAGAGGAACATAAACTCTGTTTAGAGCCAACGCAAAAAAAAAAAAAAGTGAGAAATTTTGGTTTTGGGCAAGTGACCAGAAGTATGGGATCTCTGCCTGAAGAGTTCTGACCTCCTTTCACAGACCAGTGCCTCAAATTAATATATTAGTCCCTGACTAATATAACCTAAAGAAGGGTCCAATAGAAGCAGATCAGCAGAGCTGGTGCTGAGGGTGTTTGAACACTCACAGACTGCTCTGCAATGGAAACAAAAGAGCATCAAGTGGGAATAATTATAGTAAAATAAACTGGCTTGGCTTGGAAAGGAGCTTGAAGATGATCTTGTTCCAACTCCCCTGCCATGGACAAGGACACCTCCCACTAGCCCAGGCTGCTCAGAGCACCATCCAGCCTGGCTTTGAACACCTTCAGGAGTGGGGCAGCCACAGCTCCTCTGGGCAGCCTGTGCCAGTGCCTCACCAGCCTCACAGTAAAGAAGTCTGTATCAGAAGTGTACTCCTGGTGTGAACTATGTGCACTAATGCAAATTCACAGACTGTAATTAGAATTACCCACTATCCACTATCCTGCAGTTGTGTGAAGAAGGAAAATAAGAGGAAAAATCCCTTTTCCAAGGAAAAAGGTTGGATTTTTTAGAAAATCAGATTTTAACTGGTGTCCCATGAAATTCAGGCAGTTGGTATGCAAGCTCCCCATAGATCAACTGGAAAACTTACTTGTGTGATGTCTTCAAATTTAGTTCCCCTTAGTTTCTAGAAGACATGGCAAAGTGGAACAGAAAAAAAAACCCCTCCACTTTCTATGAATCCACCCAATCACAAATTACTAGCTTTTTCATATGTTTTTGTGTGTTTGTTTTCCTCACTGAAAGATCAGATTGATTTTCTGTGGGAACTTGCTGTATGTGTCTTCCAAACTGACCACAGCACAGGGGCTTTTGTGCAAGGTGAAAACTGGAAACGGAAATCAATGTGCTACCTAAAAAAAACAGAGATATGTGAAGTGCCTGCTGCTGGCAAATTCTCTGTGCTTTCAGCAGTACTTTAAAAGTTATATTGGAGCTTCTCTTGCTTGTTGTTACCTCAGATGTATGTCATGCATCTCAGGAGAGCCCCTGGCCTTCTTCAGAGAAGTTTCTAACAGAGCTTGAGTCCTCTTCCATTCAGACTTGAAGTACCTGCTTCACCAGATATTTTTTTGGAGCAAGAAGCTGCAATAGTGCTGTTATCTATGAAACTAAAATACATATTCACAGGTACTGGAATCTGATGGCATTGTTTATGGTTTAGACAATTATACTGTATTCCATAATTAATATTTCCTTTTATGATTATGTAGGAGAAGCCAGTGCAGAACATTTCAATAAACGTATTGGTTTATTTATTATAAAAATAGACTACTACAGAAAGGAAATACATTTAACCTTTTGTACCTTTCAAAATACTTTGTGCTTTTCATATCTGCTCTCTGCCTGGACCTGGACGAAATTGTCTTTTCCATTGTGTGGCATTAACAGAATGCTGTAGGAGACACTGCTCCTCACTAGTCTCCTTGGAAAGGGGAATATTTCACTAATCAAGTTTGTCAAACAATTGAAAACCTAAAAAAGGAAGTTCTATAAATAACAAGTACAATGTTTTAGCATTTTGTCTTCTAAATATTTGCACGTTTTCATCTGTGCTAAAACTAGAATCAGGATGTAAGAATAGCAAAGTAATTTGACACTGGACAGACTGGACAGCCAATAAGGGCTTTTTAGTGTCCTTCAGAAGAAATAGTGTTTCTGTTTGATGTGTAAGTAGATAGGACAGCTAGAGTCTTGTTATTTCAGTTCTGCTGTTAAATTATACTTCGTAATATGGAAGCAAATTGAATTAACCTGGGTGCAAAATATGAATTGTTATTCTGACAATTCCTATTTAAATAGAAATGCCAGAAACATCCATGGGAGGTGTAAGTGCTACACAGTTGTTTTGATTGGCTGGAATGGAATAAAAAAACCCCAGTGTTATTTGGACACTGGCTCTGATTGCCTTGCAGTGAGCTGAAGAAAGGAATTTGGTATAAGAGTGCTATAAAGAAGGTACTTAGAAGTCCTAGAAATTGCCCACTGGATGAAGCCAATATTCCCCACTTTTGACAAGGCTGCTCTAATACCAATTGCCCAGCAATATCTCTTTGATGTAGTGAGGGAGGGTACATGTCATGTACCATGCCCAACACTTACTTATTTGTGCCCTGGTATTACCATGTTTAGAAACACCTGCCTTTGTGACCACCATATCATAATCATAACCTCCAGGAGGTCAAATTATTTCAACCTGTCCAACAGCTTCAGACTCTGAGGAAAAGGAAACAGTTAACTTAGAGCTCTTTAAAAATCTCCCTACTGCCCCTTAGTGAGTGAACCTTTCCTGAAAAAAGCAGGTGAAACACTTCTAAATCGAGATTTTATTTTTCTGAATTATTAGGTATAAATGTATTTTGAAAGCACTGGGGACTAAGAATGCATATAGATATACACCTTGATGATCTTAAAGGGCTTTTTCAGCCTTAATGATCCTATGAATCTACAACAGACAAGAATTATCACCCAGACAGAAAAAAACTAAAGCTACGGGGAATGATTCTTTGGAAGTAGACAAACCCTGATACACCCTGCTTACTGTTAAGAGCAGCCTGCTGGAATTGAGCTGAGCTAGGGTGTCAGGCACCTGCTCCAATTGGTGTTTAAGAGGAGCAGACTGGGTGTCCCCTAGTGCAGCCTTTGTCCTGATCCAGTTGATGGTGGTGGTTTCCTGCATGTTGATCTACATTCTGTATTTTCGGGTATTCAGTGATCTAGCTGCTCAGATGATTGCTGGGGTTCTGCATAATGCCATGGGAGGACAGCAATGCAGATGCCTTGTAACCATCAGCCTCATAAGAGCTGTACACATCATCCCCTTGTTCTGGCAGTACAATCGAGCATCCACTGTTTGGATGTATGTAGCTCTGTTAAGTGGTTCTTGGCTACTTGGTCAGGATAACCCATACCTGAAATGCTCATCCATGACAGTGTAGTGCTGGATCTGATGATGCTCTTGTTGAACATGCCACCAGCTGGCATTGTTGGGCTGACATTGTGTGACATCCTCATAAAAGAGTTCAGCAATGTGCTCTCAGATCCTTATTTTAGGGAAAATTGTGTCAAATCTCTTCAAGCTTGGTGAGGGGCAAAGATTTCAAGTGGGTTACCAGTCTATCAGAAAACAGTCTATCATCTCCAGCCATAAATAATACAATGATAAACTGTTTGATCAAAACATTTTGATGTAGAATTGGTCACCACATCCTAGGACACTACTGAACGTAAAACCCACACTTCACATGAATGAATGTCTAATGCTTCAGATACATTTTAACATAACAGACAGATAAGCTCAGGTTGGTTTGTTGGTTTTGTCTAAAAAAATCCTTTCACTCTTACGACTTTGGATCACTATCCTAAACTGTTTGAAAAACAATCCTTTAATCTTTAAAAAATGCTATTAATATAATTACTGGAACTGCACAATAAAATTGAAATGTGGATCTTCATGCATTTATTTTTTGTAAGCAGGAATAATTCCTGAATACTTATTTATCTGGTGAATTTTTATTCACCTGTTTATATTTTCATTGCTAATCAAAACAAAGGGCTAAGAACTTTTCATAAGACTAACACAAATTCAATTGGTCATGTTTTATGACAATCATGCTCTTGCTAGAAAGACAAAAATTAGATTTTTTTTTTGTACAAATTAATTATTTATGATTTACCTTATTTTCATTATTTTTTATATTGCTTTCCTTGACTGTGATGTTCAACAGTGAACTGTGTTTTTGTCCAAACCCACAAGCATGGCTCAGACATATTACAGTTCTTCAGTGATGCTACAGTTCAGGTGAGTAAACTTTTCTTGTCTCTGTGAAATATGTCCACAAGAGATTTCCACCAAGAGAGGAAAAAGAGACTGGCAAAAGTCTGTGTGCTGTTCCTTGATGGAGTTGATGACCAGAGCAGTGGGATGAATGTCTTCTGTACCACCTGCCTTGTCAGGGTAGCAGCAACCACAGATCCTTCCAGACTGTGCTGTGGAGGGTGGAGTAGTCAGATTTTCACTCTTTTTTGATATTTCTAACATAATGTCTTGTTTTGGAAAGACAGGTATCTGTCAGGGAAAGCTGGAGTTTTTCTTAGAATGGAGAATGTAAACCCCTCACCCTCTCCAAATTATAATTTTGCAATTATGGGCTTTCAGGCAAAGATTTGGGAATAGGAATAACAGTTCTTAACTAGGAATATTAACAATACAAATGTAGTAGAAAACAAAACTAAACAAACAAACAAACAAACAACAATCCTGGAAAACCCTGACAGAGTCAGAGCTACAACCTGACACCCTGTTGGTCAGGGTGCTGGAAGCAGTCCAGAAGTGAGTCTTCCTGGAGTGGCAGAGGTGGTTCTGGTGGAGCAGAGACAATCCTGTAGAACCAGGTTCCAGTGATGGTGAGAAAGGGTCCAGTCTTCTTCCAGGAACTGGGCGAAGCTGGATACTTTCTGTTCCTACATCTCAGATTTTATCCAGGTAGGAATGGTTGGCTCCCCTCCACTGGGTGCAGCATCTCACAATGGGATGACTGCTTGGGGATGTCTGCTTTTGGGGATGTCTGCTTTGGGGATGTCTTAATGGCCCATTAGCAGAAAATATCCCCCTGGAGGGAGGAGGGGTGGTGAAAGAGATAAGAAACACTGCCCACCTGGTTTTAACAGTTAGCCCATTATCAGAAGGCACCTCCCCCCTCCCCCCACGCCCCGCTGAGTTACAAGAGATAAAGAAAAACATCTCCCAGCTGCTTTCAACAGATGGAATAGAATACACATTTTGGGTTCCATAACCCAAGACACATAATTAGAGTATAAGATTTGACCATATTTTGATGAAAGGCCAAATCCTGCTCCTTTAGAACACTGGCAAATTGCAATTGTTCATTAAGGCTAAGTGATGTATGTATATATATGTGGGGGGGGGGGGGAGGTCAGGAAGGTGATAATGGGGGTTTCCTTGGCACCATTTTTTCTTTCCAGTCGATGGGAGTACTCTTGTTGCTGATTCTTTCCTCATCCTTTTTGCACCTCAAGCTGTACACTGGTATATATGTTTTTTCCATGCCAAAATTGATTTTCATTGTCACAGGGAGTACAAGATATTTCATATTAAAATGCACTGGGAAGGGTTATAGAACTGGGGGCTTTGTAAGAGCTCTTGTTTCTATTTCACAGAATTGTTAGGGTTGGAAGGGACCTCTGCAAATATCTGGTCCAACTCCCTGTCAAGGCAGGGTCACCTCGAGCAAGTGACAAAGGAACATGTCCAGGAAGATTTTGAATGTCTCCAGAGAGTGAGATTTCCATGTCCTCTCTGGGCAGCCTGTTCAGTGCTCTGCCTCCCTCAATGTAAAGAAGTTCTTCCTCATGTTGAGGTGGAACTTCTTGTGATTTATTTCATGTCCACTGTTCCTTGTCCTGTTGCTGGGCACCACTGAAAAAAGGTCTGACACCATCTTCTTGGCACTTACCTTTAAGATATTTATATACATGAATGAGTCTGCTTTTCTCCAGACTGAACAGGCCCAGCTCCTGCAGTCTCTCATCATAAGAGAGATGCTTCAGTCCCCTAATTGTCCTTGTGGACATCCACTGGACCCTCTCCAGTAGCTCCTTGTGTTTCTTGTGCTGAGGAGCACAGAACTGGACACTACTCCAGATGAGGCCTCACTAAGGCTGAGTAGGGAGCCTTTGCACTGTCTAGCATTAAATATTTAATTTAAAACAAAATTAAAAGAAAAATCCTCAACTGGACTTTATTGCTAATAATAGCTTGCCTTGTTGAGTCCTGCTGCAATGTGGTTAGAGTAAGATATTTTAAAGAATGCCCTAGTGAAGTAGGGGCCCACAAGCCATTCGTTGCAGTGATGTAGGCATGTTGAAACTTTGATGCTGATGGTTAAGTGAAGATGGATCCAAGGTGTCTGAATCTTCATTCTTGAAAATTTTTGCCTGATTTTGTTTATCAAATTGTAAAAAAATTACAAATAGATCTAACCTAAATCACTATCTTTGTAGGCTTTCTTAATTTGGGAGTGTTTTAAATGCTGACAAGATTGCAGCATGCTTTGTGAGAAGCTACACATACCCCTTTGAGTGTGAACAACAGGTAACTTGTAGAATACTCCAAAAGTGGGTAAGATCTTTGCAGTGTGGCTACATTGTCTTTGAAGTGATTTACACAGTGGAATACCAGTTTAAGTATTGAAAATAGTGTTGGCTCTTCTTTATGCCTTAACCAGAAAACCAGAATACCAGCAAAAGTATAGGAAATTATTAACCTTGCCATATGCTTATGTTAGAAATAATACAATTGTTCATCAGTATTTTCAATTGTAAAAGTTTTGCAGGGCTTTTAGCTGTATCTGTTCTTCTCTGTCCCTGGGAACACTTATTGTTAGGATGGATTTAGAGTGTTTTCTTCCAAGTACAATATTGTTCAAGAAAACAAACATTCAATGTTCATCAGACAGACCCATAGACTAAAGAAACTGAAAAACACCCTCCTAACAATAACTCCTTGGGAAGATAAACACAGTGTACATAGCATCGTGCATTATGCATTTTGTCTAATATACTGCTGAATAACGGGGCAGAGAATCAATAGGTGTTTTTGTTGTGCCCTTTTAAGGACAATCAGAACCATATGTCCTAGCCAACCACTTGTCTGTAAGGCCTCACACTGCACAGCATATCCACCCATATGCATTTCTCATAAGGCCACTGAAAGGTGTAACTCTTGCAGGAGTCCCTGAGAAGATTTGAGCACCTCTAAATATGGGGCTGTGAGCCACAGGAGAGAATCTCTGAATTGTCCATGCTCACAGTGGTTCTAGTGAATTTTCACACAGCTCTTTGCTGGAAAGCTCCTGTTTTCCCCTTTCCTTTTCTAAAATCAAATATAATGTTTGTGTTTTTTAAAAATATTTTTCATAGTTCTTTGACTTGCTTAACTTTATTAAAAGCAGACTAATTAGACGGAAAATGTCACATACGCTGATATCATTACCTAACACAGTGAAATGTACTAAGAGGAGAGAAATGGAAGGAGTATCTTTATAGGTGAGTTTGGTATTTCTTGCTAGCCCAACGGTGATGAAGTTCATCTTTTTCTCACAGAAAAGTAGTGAATTTTCTTCTTTTGATCTTGCATAGTTATTTTCTGTCAATCACAAGTAATCTGCTTTGTCCCTTGTACAGACTACTGAAAATAATGCCAGACTGTGCTCATCATCCTTAGCTTAATGTGTCTGGAATTACTTGGTAGTCAAAGCTCAAGAAGAATGGGTATCACTGCCACATCCAGGCTGTACACAACTTCTGCACATACCAGTTTGCACAGTCTCTGCCATTTGGGTTTCCGTTGCCTACTCTGCTTCAAAATGTGATCTTGGCTTCTTGGCTTTGAGATGAAGTCCATACAGACGAGCTGGGTAAGGACTGTAGATGCCAAGCTACAGAAGACATTTGTCTGCCCCTTCTTAGAAGTAAAAAATTTCAAAGGCACCCTTGTCCTTTTGCATGACATTGTTTATATGCTCAAAATAATATAATACTGACTTCACGTGGCTCTCCACTCTTTCTGGTTGCTGCAGAAACTGCTTCCTTAGCAATCTCCATATGGAAGATAGCCATCTCACTGAGAATTTTAGGTTCTTCTCTAGAAACCAGTAACCTTTTATCAAACCATATTCTGAGGCATCTTTTTGAGTTACCTAAAGTCAATTGTTACTGGATCAAACACTCTGTACTAGGCTGGAGTTAACAGATGATTCCAGAGTAAGTTTAAAGTTCAGCTAAAACAAGATTTGTTGCTCTTCCATCTACACATACATTTTGCTCTGTATAATTTGGGGTTTGCTTGGATTAGATAGTAAAATTATTCTTTTTTCTTTAACAGGATATGAATGACTGGACATGATAAATAATGAAATCTTTTGTAATTGTACCTACATGAATATTTCATATTCTTAGAGCTGTGAATTTATGCCAAGTCTGAAAATGCCCTGGATTATCTGACAAAACTTAATTGTTTGCCTTTGCTCCATCCTCCTCATACTGATGAGACAAGTCCTTGGCTGCTGGAGACCACACCAGCTCGGTGTGACTACAAGCATATGGAAAGCCGAGGAACCAGCTGTGAATCTTCACCCTTTCCTTGCAAATTCTGTAACAGTGGAAGTGGAAGGAAGTGAGTTAAATTGGTCTTGTCTTTCACTCTGGAAGTCTGCTTTCCTCCTTTATAGTTAGTATTCATGTAGTGATTGGCTGCAACAGAGGCTAAATGTTAATCCTAGCAGTTAAGCAGTGTGCCAGGAATTTCAGAGTGTAGACATACTCTGAGACTGAGAGATAAGGAGCTAGTGCTAGGTATGTTTTCAACCCCAAATGGGTAAAAGCACTTTTTTCAGCAGTCACTTTTTGACTAATTGGAAATTCATATATAGATCAAATGTATGGATTTAATCAATAAATGACAGTATCTCTCATCTTCAAGGAAGGGATAAAGGAGAAACAGGAAAATCAAAATGATGTTTCAGAAGGTGGATTTCAGTTTTTTCTGGGAAGTCATGGGGTGTTTTGTGAGGCTCAGATCTGAAAGAAAAACAAGATGAAGTTAGCTCACAAGTCTTTGGTGGATTAATATTAAGGGTAAAGTGATAAAATAAATGTGGAAATAAACCAACTTGGGTAAATTGTAAGATTCTTATTGAACTTTAACACAAAGAATAAAAATACAGAAGCTGGCATGCAGGTCAGAGAGGTAGTACAAGTCTCAAAGTACAGCAAGGTTAGGCAGAGATAAAGGTACCAGAAGGGTCAGTGAACAAAATGTGATGCATTTAATGAGGAACATGAAAAGTAACTGGAAATCACTTGAGAAGTACATTAATGATAAGACAAAGAGTAAGAAAAGTCTGTGCTCTACTGACTGAGGATAAATATGTTGAAAGGTTAAAAATGTTAAAATTATTCTTTTGCATCAATCTTCACTTGTAGCTCAATAGTAATCTTTCACAATTAATACTAATGACAACTGGAGACAATCTAGGCCTTTGAGGTGATGCACCAGGCCAGATCATCTTAGATCATCTTAGATATTTTAAGACTGATGGCAAGATTTGCCTCTGTTGAACAACTGACCAAAGCTGTTCCAGTAACTTTGCAGGTTCATGAGTGACAGAGGACATACCAGATGACTGAAACAAAACTAAATGTAATGCTTCTCTTGCTGGAGGACAAGAAGAGTTGGGGATTTATAACATTACTTTAACTCCCGGAACAAGTACTGCTTCTGCTAAAGTTTTGTAAAAACCTAGACAACAAGGCAAAAAAAGCGCCTCCCCCCTCTTGCCATCCCTCTGACTCCCTGCAAATGCAAGAAAAATAAGTGTAATTTAAAATGTGAAGACAGGATCTGACTCTACGCAAGTAAACCCTTGGTTATAGCAAGCCATGTAATTCTGCTTTCCAGCAGAAAAGCAAAATTACAATTCTGTAAGCATCAGGAAAAATTTCTGTAGTTTCAGATGTGGAAATTACTAGCATCTTATCCAACAGGAATACCCAGCTGGCACTTCAAACAAGCTTCCTGGACTGTCTTGTGTGGTAGTAGTTTCTTTCTGGAGAATGTTTTCCTTTCTTTGATTTTTATGTCTGTTTCATATTAAGTATTGCCAGCTTGGTTTAAAATGCAGAAAGGGTTCCACACCCAGGAGCACATGTTCAGGTTTCTGTGTGTGTGTGTGTCTGTGTGCAAAGAATACTGAAGCGTATATAAAGAGGAAATCTGCATTCAGGTATTACCTGGTATTGAACAGAGGATGTGCCACCAAGCCTATAATCGATGTTTATTGAAGGAAGGAGTAAATATTGCATGATGTTCCAGTCATTGATAGAGCTGTCTCATTCTATTTAATAAGCAGAGGAGGTTTATAGTGTTTGCTCAGCCATTTCCCAAGATACCTTTTTTTACTGGGCTTTGTCACAATGTTACTTTATTGCTTCTTGCTGTGTTAAGGTCCTACCTCGTCTTGTCTATTCCCTGGCTGGAACACATTCATCAGAAGATCAACTGCTATGAATCAATGGAGCTGCAGGGAAACTGCTGCAGGAACATTGATTTACAACAGCTGAATATTGGCTCTTATTCCTCACAAATTGCCAATGTCATAAACTATTAAGAAGTTTAAAAAAAAAGTATCCATGACAAAGACTGGAAAACCACACAACCACAGCGATTTTATTTAATAGAAAATGTGGGGGAAAAAAAGAAGTTTAGCATGAAATGAAGGCAAGACATATAAAAGGAGACAAGATGATTATTTTAGGAGAGTGAGTATTCCAAATGATAAGAATAGTGAACAATGCCATGATTTAGTCATTTACATGAGATATGAGAAACCCCTGGTTTTCAGCTTGTGTTTCAAATCAAATACAATGGGTCTGGAACTTTCTATCCATGCTCACGGAATGACTGAGGCTGTAGAGTTATTTTGTTACTTTGTCCTTCTCCAGATTCCACCCTGGATCTCACGCATTTTAATTAAAAGCAATGTTTCCATATGCATAATTTTTGACTGAACAGCATTTTTCAGTCAGGGAAGCAACTAACTTGGAAAGAGGGAAGTAATTATCTCTACTGTGTAGTAATTATTTTTTTTGTGAGTTCTAATTGTCTCCAAATCAGAGCTCATGTAAATCTAGTTTGAAGCAGTGTATTTTTGCTCCAAAGCAAAGGAAAATCTGCACAAATCACCAAAACCCCTCGTTACATTCCAGTCTCTTACCCAAATATCAAAATTAGTTGTAAAAGGATTGATTACATCTTTGTGCAATGAACTCAAATTTTTGTCTACCACTGAAAAATAAAGCAGGATTTGTATCCTTCCTGTGTTGACATGAATACAGATCTTTCCCTGGCCTGGTTTAATAAATATAGCTGTGAAAGAAATTTTTAAGGGCATCTTTCCAGTCTTCGTCTCAACTCAGTAATTTTCTCCCCCCCACCACCTTTTTTTGCAAGTAAAACTAAAGGTAACTGGAAAAAATTTATGTTGCATTTCTTTAGTAGGTGAGAAGATGCTGTTGGAGTACCGGATTAGTGAAGGACAATGAGAAAGGGCATCTGGTGCTCTCCAAGGGCTGCAGTTTGTGGGCACTTTTCACTGGAGGGATGTAGTGCAGAAATGGGAATGTATTCCCACTTACCTGTAATGAGAGATAAGTGGAACTTGTTTTCTCACTCTCTTATTGAAAGAAGCTGCTTAGCTTATCAATCCTGATCTAAAGTACCAGGCTTTGCCTGTTGGTTTCATTTCTCATTTGCTTTTCAATTCATTCACAATCAAGGAGAGAGTCAGGATTAAACAAAATGCAGTCTTGCCCTTTTCACATGCTTTGCACTGTTTTAAATCTGTTGCCACACTTTTAGTCTTTCTTTCCTGGAGAAGTTTGAATTTGGTTCCTACCTAGTAAAATAATGAAGAAAAGCATCTCTGTTGTTTGTTTGTTTTTTTTGGAGGGGGGGGAAGGGCTGTTAAGACTTTATAAATTGGAATATTTATCAAAAAATCTATGTTGTAGAGGAGAGACTTCCCTTTCTTAGTTAATAATACATCTTTTAGGGTTGACTGTGGACCCAATATGTTTGTAAGCAAGAACAAAAATACATACATGCCCACACAGAAATTCCTCTGAAATAAAATGAGATATAAAGGTGGAGAATTTGGGAATCAGATAGATAAGTGGTTCATAGCTATACTTTTTTGATGGGTGGAATGAATTCTGGTTTGTTTCAACATTGAAGGTTTAGTTTATTTGCCCAATAATATGATGATGGTATTAGATGGGTAACTAGAGACCTCTTGCTGAGATTAGAGTGCTTTTTTGTTAAATTCTGGTAAAACGTATGGAAGAGAGAAAATAAATGTCCTAGGGAGCTCAGAACAAGACTATGAAGAAAATCTATGTTACTTCAGGGGTCAGGAATTGAACAGAGACCTAAATAATATGTGAAGTTCACATGCTGAATGAGCTAGGTTCTGTGAGATTAAACAAAAATCAGCAGAAAAAGGAAAATTGTTTTTAAAAGATTTAAAATAATCAGAAAGTCAAAACAAACCTACCATCAGTAAAAACAAATCTCTTAAGATTATGATGCTGAAGAAAAAGCCCACCTTGTTAGCTTAAAATCTGCCTTTAGCCACAATTGCAAATACCTGAGCGTCTCTTTTCCCACCACTTCTCTGACCTTGTGATGGTGGTGACCATGTTAGTCTAAAGATCTCCATTGAAAACCAGGTTTTGGCAAGAAAGATGGAGGCCTCTTTCAGTCCCTTGAGATGAAACAAGCTCGAAACAGAGAGTTCCTGACAAAACTCCCACTGGGGCAATTTCTGTTCTCATTGCTGTCCGTTTTATTTTTTCAACTTGGGGAAATGAAAAAAAGAGATTTGATGCCATTGAAAGGGATGACTGCACACCTTAAAGTGAGGCCTATCCTCACATGCTGTTTGGTGTATATTGTTATTTTGCCTCATTTATACTCTACTGTGCTGTAGATTGCAGACCACAATGGGACAGTGTGTGAGTAATTTTGAAACCCAAATGTTTTCTCTATCATGACATTCCTTTACAGGATTCACAGGTTTACCCCAGTTACTGGCTAGGAGTGCAAGTATTGCAGTACCAATATAGTACTGCTATAACTCCTTCTGGAACACTGGAGTAGTTCTGCTCTTGAGATCATTGAGCGTATCATGAATTCCATCGTGTGGTAAGTATGCTTTAGTTTCTGTGTACCATACAGCAACCAAGCAAAAGACAAGTGTTTTGAAATGTAGCATGTGTAGGGAATGTAAAATTGTTATTAATCACATTTTCTTCATGTGCTAAACTGTATCTTTGATATACTTAATTCCATACTCTAAGTATGAAGGCTTGCAAGCAAAACAGATGCTGATTTCTCTGTCTACAGCCTGATCCATCACCTAATGGCATGAAGAAAATGTTAGTTTTCAGTGCTTTGTTGAAACACTGGCCTGAGTTTTACATTCTGCCCATCTTAAAGGAGAAAGACTGGATGCCACAGTGGGGTGCATGCATTTCATCATCTGCTCCCTTACCATTTCTCACTAGCTTTGTCTCCATGATTCCAGACGCAATATCAGAACACAAGGCCAGAGCTCTGTTCTGCTTGTGTTGCATGCTGTATGATGTCATCCACCTTTTATCACTCTAAACTTACTGTTTTCTGAGTCAAAAACTTCATAATGTTTAGCCTCAACTATCTTTTTATTTCCCTTAGGATTTTGCCTTTTAGTATTCTACGCATTATACTTTATAGACGTGACCTGTTTCAAAGTTGTTGTCTTAATGCCAGCTTGACCTAGCTGCTTCTGTTGCCCTGTTGCCCTGTTGTCCAGGGAATTCTGAGTGCCATACTGATACTAATTTCTTTTCTTTCTCTTTGATACTCTGGAATATCCTAGGAAAGAATACTTCTGTATTTTTCATCTTATCACATTAGTACAGTGTCACAGCTGAAGTGCAGCTGTATCTTCTGAGTGGCAGCAGCACCATGTTGGTGTGGGGACTACTGGAAAACCCAAGCTCCCTGTTAGGAACATTATTGGTGGGGATGGCTTCAGGAGACTGTGCCATTGTATTGCCTTGGGTCCTTGTTACAGATCTCTGCTTGCCCAGCTGACTGCAAAATTACTTCCAAGGACACCGGGGTTGTATGATGACGAAAAGCTGCTCCTGGACTTCCCCTCTCATGAATTTACTGGGCCTTGTCTTGGAGGATCTTTGCTAATTGAAGATTTTGCTTAGTGGTCTGTAGTATTGCAAAGGTTGTTTATCTCCTTTTAAAGCAGATTCTTTCTTTTAGGTCTTATGTCTGAGTTAAGGATAAGGACGTGGGGGCCATTGCTTCTTTGGGGCCATTGCTGATCCTCTACAAGTGAAATTGTCCCAGGTGAACTCCTCCACCACCATCCTGTCCTCCCTTTTATTTTTTATAGGCCCTCAAAGGAGAAAAAAAAATCTTTATTAATATTCTCAGTGAGAAGTAATCAAGAAGAGACAGTGACCTCTAAAAGTTTATAAAGTCTTATATGATAAAAGCATTAAAGAACAGTGGAAGAGGCATCTGCCTTGACAGAAAACTACATAGTGACAGAGTTTTCCATTAGTTAACAGCTTCTAGCACTAAATGCCTTAAATCAGCTTTTAAAGCAGCAAACAGTTGAGTGCTTTTTAAAATTTAACTTTTATCACTAGACCTTGGCTCTCTTCCCAGCAAAGAAACAAACAAAATAACTTGTTTGTGGGCTCTAAAAGAATTCAGATTTTGTTTCTGATGCTTGATTTCTACTTGGGGAAAAAGAATTCCTCAAGTCATCAGCTTCATTCTGAGAATAAATGTAATAAAGACTCTGAATCCTCTCTGGGCCTAATGGTATGCTTCTCTGCCCTTGCTCTTCCTTGTTTTCTGCAGAGTGTGTAGATATTGGAGATGTGGGCTGGAACCCTCACAGTGGTGTTTCTAAGCATGAGGATTTGTTTAATGTGCCTGCAAGGCAGCACAAAGGCTGAGGATGGTGAATAATATCATAGTCTGGGAGGGCTGGGTAGGGCACAAGGCCAGCTTGCTGCAATCTTGCCCCTTGTGTCTACTGGTTGGACTAAGGAATGAAGAATTTTTCACACCACATATTCATGCACCAGTACATGGTGGCCTTCCAGCTGGATTCCAGTTACTGGCTCTCCAGTACAAGATGGATGTGCTGGAAACAGTCCACTGAAGGGCACTTAGGAGGATTAGGGGACCAGAGCATCTCTCCTAAGGAGAAAGTCTGAGAGGCCTGGGATGGTTCAGGCTGAAGAGATGGCTTGAGGGGATTTTAATACTCTGAGTACCTGAAAGGAGAGCACAGAGAGAATGGAAAAAGGCTCTTTTCAGTGATGCCCAGTGGCAGGACCAGTGGCAGTGGGCACAAACTGAAACACTCTTTTTGCTGCTGGGGTGACTGGGCACAGGCACAGGTTGTCTGGAGATCTTGTGGAGTGTTCAGTCTTGAACACAATCAAACGTCCTCCGGACATGGACCTGGGCAGCTGGCTCTAGGTAGCCTTGCTTGAGCAAGGAGATTGTGCCAAATGACCTTCAGAGGTCCCTTCCAACCTCAACTATTCTGTAATTCTGGGATTTATACTAGTAAATAAAAAGAGCCAAGGCAGATTCTTTGTCTCTAAGACAAGTGGTATATCATAGCTGATGCCCCTAACAGCTGAATTCTCTTTCTCCTGCTGTGTCCTGGAGCAATCTCTGGTGTATGCTCCCTTCTGACAGGTCAGAGTGGCTGATACTGACCAGAGTGGCTGTCCAGCTCATTAGTACACTGCCAGGCCAAGTGTTGGCAGTGTGCTAATGAGCTGGACGGTATCCCTGACTATAGGAGTGTGTTGAGCCTATGGCCAGTGTATGTTTGATTTGCTAATAAAAACACAGCCTGTCAAGCCTATTCTCCATAGTCCAACCACATTAAAGGAAATCATCAGAATCACCAAGAGATTTTATGTATAGGTTTCTTCCCTCTGCATTGTTTTTCATTCATAGATACTAAAAGCATCCTGCCCTCTGCTCTGCCTCACAACTTTCTTGACTCCCACTCTAGCCTGGGCTTCCTGGTGGCTTTCCAGATCCTGATCCTGTCCAGGGGTTTTGCCTGTGCTTTCAGAAGTCATCATTCGGTTCAATGGATTTTAATGGAAGTTTGGTGCTAAGGCATCTCTTTTCCTTAACAGGTACCTGAGGCTGTGTAGCTCTACCCTGGGACATAGTAGCTGGTTTCTGCTGAATGGGGAATTGATTGCAAAGGTGTGGAGCAAGTCAATTACATTCCTAATGGGTGCTCACTGTGGAGGGTAATGCTGGCACAGCTTCCCAGCTGCTGCCTCCACTGCAGGGAGAGGGGAGGGGAGAAATGCAGCAAGAGAAAGGCAATGAAAAGAAACCGTGGAAAAATGAGAGAAATATAAAAGCAGGAGGAGCACAAGAAAGAATAAAAAGAAGAAAGAAATATTATAAAAAAGAAAGTAGTTCTAGAAAGAAACCTGTGTCTAGCAGAACAGGGAAAGGAAACAAAGCAATGTGGTGGAATAAACAGAAAAAAATAGAAGGGAAAGGGAAAAAGAAAAATGTGTTTCTTGACATTCTTTTTCCTACTAGCACTGCTCTAAGAACTGTATAAATAGCCACATCCCTAGATCTGTGTTTTGCAGTAGTTCTACTACACATTTTACAGCTTTCAACAGTATTCTAGCTGAAGCAGAAGGATCTTGTGGCATTTTTCTCCCTTTATGTTCCCCAGTGCCCTCTCAATATTTCCTGTGTTTTACTGACAGAAGGCAGAAGGGTTACTTGGCACCACTCACCCACTAGATTAGGTGCAAATGCATTCTGGCAGTGATTCCTGGTAAACTGCATATGTTTTGCACATGGCTCCTTCCCTGTAAAGTTTTGGGTAATATTCTGCTAGTTTTCTCTTTCGTTTATGTTTCCTTTCCCCGTGCAGCTGGAATATGTATGAGCATTGATATAGTGCTTATCTTTTGCTAGTTTACTGTATGTTTAAAGCTCACCCATACTGATAACTATTTTTGCCTCCCTCTTCTTTGCCTTATCTGCAGAATCTTTCTTTCCTGTTATATATAAATATAGGTTAGGAGCTTCTGCACAAGGCAACATGTTTTATCAGGCACCAACAAGGCACTGAGAAAATGACAGTCATGTTTATTGAGTGCACCAATTCTGCACTATTTGCACCCAGACTGTGTACCCTTTACCTTGTTTTTGCAGAGTGTGTGAGGTTTTGTTTCTTTGAAGAAAGGGGAAAGCAGAGAGCTTATGTATTTGCTTATGATTCCAAACCTCTCATGCACCTTGTGTTGTGCACAAGTTCTTCTTTCAGTACCGATCCAGTCTGTTTCTGGAGCTTGGTTTTCAGCCTGTTTTTTTTGGTATCTCCTTCCTTCTCCATTTTTCATTACTTTCTTGGGCAAAGAACAATCCAGTCGATGCCTTTGCGGACATAGTTCAAGTTCAGAGGGTCTACAGAGAAGGAAGGCCTTCAGAGCCTTCAGAGTAAGAGAATCTTACTTGTACTATTTGAAACTCTGTTACTGTGGTGAAAAAATGTTACGAGCTACAAAGTGATGTCTTTTAGTCCTGAGAGATGTAGTCAAGGCTTTCTGATACTTTCTTTCCCTTAAACAAAGAGTTCTTCTCTGTATATCTCACTGTTAGTACAAAGATTTTAGGAATCCATGTTTTGATAAGATGCTTCACTGTTACCATCTTTATTGTTCATTTGAACTTTGAGTGGTACAGCAACACAAAAAATCATTAAAGCTTCCCACTTCCCAAGGCAGCTATTCTTTATGTAACTTTCAAGGGTACTAAATGAACATTGGGTAGTTCATCATATCTGAGCTTTTATTGAAGGAAGGGGACCATTTCCTTAATTGTCTAGCTCTAAGATTTCTTGCTAGCATTGTTAGACCAAAACCATTGCATGGTTACACTAAATCTTTCATATACTACGTTGTTGCTCTTCCTGAAGAATCTTCAAGTGCCTAATTAGATTATTTTCTTGTGTGCATGCTTGAGAGGATTGACAGCTGTCCTGGAAATGCAGTCACCTTCAGTGTGGTGATTAGCAATGCACAGGTTTCAGCTGTTTTCCTGTCCTGGTTTTGTTAATTGGGAAATGTAACAACAGCATGGGAATATGGGAAATCTGTCCCACCAGCCGAGATGCAAAGGTGCTTATACTGGCACGGCCTGAAAATATGTGTGGGATGGAATGCACGTGTGGGACAGCTCTTCCTGCCCAAGTAGTTTGAAGGGAAGGAGCCGGCCAGGACACCTCTGGTCTTATCTGTGTAGCTGTGGACACTGTGGCCTGTTCTGCTGATGTAGCCAAAGACCATGTGAGAGTCACTTGGCACATGAGAACACACTCCAGACCTCCTCCAAGAGGTGCTGAGCTGCAGTTAGAGGGTCACAAATGCCACAGAGTCACAAATGCCACCTTTGAGAGTTTGGGGTTTATTTGTCTTTGGACCATATTATATTCATTAGTTTCATTAAATAAATAATAGCCCAATGGAAAAAAAATATATATATTTAGCTAGGAAGGGTTGTCAAAAGCATAGTAGCCTTTTAACCTTTGGGACTCCCTTTGGGACAAAGTTGGACCCCCAACTCCTGCATTTTTAAACTCTGGAACTCAAAATCTGATGAAGTATCTGTTCCTGCTGTGTTTAAATATGAAGGAATGAGAATTCACACAGAATATAGTTGCTACTGCCAATAATTTCCCTTGAATCTTTCCACTGTTCTCAGTGGGAATTATACCAAGCACTTTTAAGGCATGTAGCAGATTGTGCGACCTATCGCTCCTGATATTTGAATTTATTTTGTTTCTATCAAGTATGTATGTTGCTATGAAAAAATAATCAATTGTGTCCTGTTAATTTTGTCCCCCCCAGAAAATGCAGTTCTGATGAGGCCTGTACACAGTTCTTGGTTGTATTACTTTCTAAGGCAACACCTTTATGGAAATAACACTTTGAAGATTTGCAGTAAATAGATGTACTAGACAGGAGTTGAAGGCAGTTAGAAATGTGGTTAGAAATGTGACCAGCCATGAATGTACTGTAGATCTCTGGGTAAATGTGACACCACAGGCTGATTGCTGTAGCTGTATCACTTTGTTTTCAAATGAGAGTCCTTTTCTGTATTGTTGGAGTTTTTAGATCATTCTCTTTTGTTAGTTTGTTTTTTTTTAACAGAAACAATTTACATTGCTAGTGTATTGAAAATTACTTGAAGCTAAGTAACAAGCATATTATGACTTCTCTTTTTTTGTGTTTACTTTCACAGCATTAACAACATAAGGACATGACTGAATAATTCATATTTGTTTTACTGAGGTATTCTCACATGCAATCAAAAGCTTTCTTAATGGTCTGCCTAGACAGTGATTGGATTGCCTAAACAGTCTTTGCTTGGAACCTTTGATTTGCAGTGCCCTACCAATGTGCTAATGTGGTTTTCTTTCTAGCTGTCTCTGTCATACAAAATCATTTCCCTAAGTATAAACCCATAAATACTTTTTCTTCTTTGCCTCTGTCAATTCATATGAATATTTCTTGCTGCTGCAAGCTGATCACCATGGTTGTATTTGTGAACATCCTTTTCTCTTTTACTTAGCCACTGATATTCAATCATTCAAAGAAAAACTCTGCTTGATTTGCATGTGTTTCTCTGCTGGAGACAAGCCATATCTCTATGATATTATGTGTCTTATTCTAGCTGTATCTTCCTACCTGCATTGTCTGACCATGTTGGATTTGTGAGGGGAGATTTTGGTATCAGGGTGGCTGCAGGGTTGAATTCTGTGAGGACCAGGGGCTGCCCCTGTATTGGACAGAGACAGTTCCAGGCAGCCCTTAAATGGACCTGATGCTGACCAAAGCTGGGCCCATCACTGGTAGCACGGGTGTAATGCATGTTCAAAAAAGGGTAAAAAACATTGTGCAGCAGCTGTGAGAGAGGAGTGAGTTAAATGGAAGAGGAACAGTCCTGCAGCACCAAGGTCAAGTAAGGAGAGGGAGGAGGTGTTCCAGCCCCTAGAGGAGAAGTTTCTCTGCTGCCTGTGGCAAGACCATAGGGAAGCAGGTCGTGTCCCTGCACCCACAGGGTAGATGGATGTGTCCTGAAGAAAGCTGCAGTCCATGCAGAGCCCACACTGGAGCAGTCTCCTGGCAGGGACATAAAACCCATGCAGAGGAACACACACAGGGCCTGTGGCCCATGGGGAACCCAGGCTGAAATACTCTGTTCCTGAAGTACCATACCCCATAGAAAGGACCCATGATGAAGCAGTTCCTGAAGAGCTGCAGGTCATCAGAAAGACCCACATTGGAGCACTTAGTGAAGGACTCTATCCTGTGAGACGGATTCCATGCTGGAGTAGGAAACAGCAACAGAAATGAAGTGCTATCAACTGACTGTAACCCCCCTTCTCCATCCCCTGGTATCTCTCGGGTTAGGGCAAGTGGTAGAAGAGTTAGGAGTGAAGTTGAGCCTGGGAGTGGAAAGAAAATGGGTTTTATCTTGTTCTAGTTTAGTTTGGGGGGGCATGAGAGAATGTGACATGGTATTCTTTTCACCATCCTACTCTATTTTTAATTGTCAATTAATTAAATTAATCTTCCCAAGCCAAGTCTGTTTTGACTGTGATGGTAATTCATGAGTGATCTCCTTGTTCTTAGCTCCTAAGATTTTTTATCTTGTTTTCTCCTGTCATGCTAAGGAGGGGGTGTGAGAGAGTGGCTTGGTGGACACCTGTCATTCAGCCAAGGTTAACCAATCACCTGTACCTGAAATTGTCCCTTGTGGTCTTTTGGACCACAGTTAGGGTTTGGATCCTAATTAGGGTTTTACTTTACTGAATATTTACAAAGGAATGTAAGCAGATGTCAAGGGAACATGAATTTTTTCTCACTTCCTAGTTTGCACTTTGTATTTAAATATGCAGAGAGGAAGAGCAAAAAATCATTGGTTCCGGCACCTGTTTTGTGTAAAATCCAACAACCCTGTCATAACTTCCAGCTGTTTTCTTGAACAGCAAGCAGAACAAGGTCGTTATGCAAGGGCTCCTAAAGCATTTATATCTGTTTCAGCCAGAAGTCTACCTTGGTCTACCCACTGGAACTAATTATCTGGGCAGAAATCTCAACTTATTCTGTTGCATTTCTTAAATCCTCCATCTCAGGCCCTCAATGAATGATGTCTTTTTCACTTTCTTTGACATTCTCATACAGGGCAATGAGCAGTGGTGGTGAAATATTTGTTGACACATTCACCGCTAATAGTAACATCTACTTTAGGCTGAAACAGCCATGTAATTTCTTAGATAAGATCAGGTAAGATGAAATGAAAACCAGCTTTTAAAAGGGGTCTCTGTTCCTAATAAGCTATATTTGCTTGCAACAAAGGCAGTGTGCCAAAATACTGTCAGAATCAACAATATTCTGGTATTACTTGGTGAGGGAAGAGTTGTTATTCCAGGCAAACAAGTTGCTAATGTTGAGTATCTGAATCACAGCCTTCTTCTGCTGAAAAATAAGCTTTGGAGATGTACATAATTAATAAAACCTGAACAGTCTGTTTCTTCTCTTACAAGTCTTAGAATGGAATGAGAGGATATCTCCACTGCCTTTCTCCTATTCCCATTAACTCAGCCTAGACTGATGGCTTGTAAAGCCAAACGTCTCCATTTGCTACCCAAACTGCAGAGCAAGGGATTCCATTCAGTGGACAGTCTGAGCAGAAGAGACAACATCTAAATGCCTATGTCTCTAATTTGGTGTGAATTCTCAAATGCCTAGTAAAGGCTGAGCCAAACAATTTATTGAGTTTTCAATAAAAAGAGCTAAAAATCAAGCTCAAATGAGTCTGCAGAACAGGTCTGCACCTGGCTTATCTTCCCCCCAGTGAAAGCCAGCCCCTCAATGACACATCCGTGGTCTTTACACAGTATCAAGCTAGAATGAAGTGCTTTGGATAATTTCTTGCTGTGCCAGGAGGTAGTCTAGCTGGCTGTTGCATCTTGTCAAACGCTGAAAATAGAGGCTCCTTTTTGGAATGGAAGTACCTTATTCCTGTCTACTAGCAAGTATTTCCATGTCTGAAAGCTACCAGCAGGAAATTACTGCTGCTGCTGAATGGATGGAGAATGAGCATATGGCAGGTGAAGCAGTTTGTTCCAGGGTTCTGCCTAATTTAATTGCACGACTACATGCAAGAATGAGGCATTAAATCTGAGGCTCTAACATCATCAGAGAACTTCCACTTGTGATGTCCGTGTGAGATAATGGCTTCAGTTGCTTGAAACTGAAAACGTTTTGATAAAAAGTGAAGGAATGAGGGAAAGGTAAAGTGAGTTTGTCTTGCATGAAAGAACTAATATGCTACAGAAGTCATGGTGGAGACTTTTAAATCTCCAGTTCACTCCCAAGTGACTTGATTTTAATAGCCTGTCCAAACCAAATTGATATTCCTTTCAAGTCCTTCAGAGTATTCAGATTCCACAAGCATTTGTTATGCAACCTAATTAATATGGCTGTACTTAATCCGAAGAATAAATTGATGAAGTTTTACAAAGGCTGATATTTGATAGCAAAGCCGCTGGTGTTTCAAATAAAACAAGTATAGAAAGTCACAAATACATTAATTTCCTAAGAGAATCATTGCAAACGACATGAGCAATGCTCAGTGTCCTCTTATATTACATCACTGTTGTTTAGAGTAGAAACTGTTTGTGTTTGTTCAGAGTAGGGTGTCTAACTTTTCTCAGACAGATGTTCCAGAGGAGCAAGGGAGTTGAATTCCTTTTCCCAATTAGTACTACCCTATGCAACATGGGAAAGCTCCCCACACAACTTTCTGTCAACTTTCTGTCTCAGCCAGCAGGTATGGAGTGACTACATCAGTGGATATGGAAGAGTTAAGGCTGTCATCTGCCTGGACTCATATAAGGCCTTGGACACAGTCTCACACAACATCCTTCTTGCTGAATCGGAGAGATGGATTTGATGGGTGGACTGTTCAGTGGGTAAGGAATTGGCTGTATGGCTGCACCCAGAGAGTAGTGATCAGTGGCCCATTGCCTGGATGGATAACCAGGGATAAGTTGTGTCAGTCAGGGGTCCATATTTGGACCAGTACAGTTTAATATCTACATCAGTGACAAAGTGGGAATGAGTGTATCCTTGGCAAGTTTGCCAATGACCCCAAGCTGTGCGGTGTGGTTGACATACCTGAGGAGTGGGACACCATTCAGAGGAACCTGGACAAACTTGAGGACTGGGCTTGTGTGAGCCTTATGAGGTTCAACAAGACCAAGTGCAAGGTGCTGCAACACAGTCCAGGCAATCCCTGGTATCAGCACAGGCTGGTGGATGAACAGATTGAGAGCAGCGCTGGGGAGAAGGACATGGGGGTGCTGGTAGATGAGAGGCTGGACATGAGCTGGCAGTGTGAACTTGCAGCCAGAAAGCCAAACACATCCTGGGTTTTATCCAAAGCAGCATGGGCAGCAGGGCGAGGGAGGGGATTGTGTCCCTCTGCTCTGCTCTGATGAGATCCCACCTGGAGTGCTGCATCCAGCTCTGGGGTCCTCAGAACAGGAAAGACCTGGACTAGTTGGAGCAGATCTAGAAGAGGACAACAAAAATTATCAGAAGGATAGAATACCTCTCCTGTGAGGAAAGGCTGAGAGCATTGAGGTTGTTCGGCCTGGAGAAGAGACGGCTCTGGGGAGCCATTACTGGGGCCTTTCAGTACTTATTTGGGGACAAACTTCTTAGTTGGGCCTGTTGCAATACAAGGGGTACAAGGTTTAAAAGTATCAGAGGGTAGATTTAGAGTAGTTATAAGAATTCTTTCCTGATGAGTGTTGTGAAAATGCAACAGGTTGAACAGAGATATGGTAGATGCTCCATTCCTGGGAACATTTAAGATCAGATTGAGTGAAACTGAGCAACCTGATCTAGTTGAAGATGTCTCTGCTCATTGCAGGGAAGCTGGACTAAATACCATCCCAAGTGATTCTGTGACTCTGTCCTATATTTTGCCTTTGACTGTGTTAGGAGTCTTTTCTCTAAATGGTTATTTGAGCATTTTACTGAGTTAGCTTGGAGTGTTCACTCTGACTTGTCTCAGTGGTCCCACATCAGCTGTGGAGTATTATATTTTGTGGGATGCTGTTCTGCTTGCCACACAGGTGAGAGACATGGTGGAGTGCCATCCCAGAGCTTCCTGTCTGCCTCTTAAATCATGAATGCAGAAAGGGAAGGGGATATGGCATCCACCCCACATAAGATCAAGGTCTACTTAAATCCTCAGGATGGGAAGCATGGCCGTGCTCTGCAACTTAGCCATAGTCTGTGAGAGCTGTGTATTTTCCAGTGAAACACTCCTCAGATTCCATGGCACAATGTCTATGGCACTTACTGGGGAAGCAATACAACAACCAAGAATTGAATTGGCCTTGAGCTGCTCCCAGGACATATTCATGGTAGACTGGGGTTTCTGCCCATGAGCAGCAATGTGTCCCTGGAGGAGCAGGAGCTGATCCTTCTCCATAAGGAGGAAAAAGATGGGAGCAAGCACAACTGCAGCGCAGGCAGTGGCAGGAGCCTTGAGGTAAAGCTGAGCAGAGCTTCTACTCAAACTCCTTGCAGCTGAGCTCCAAGGCTGACCAAGGCTTCTCAAACAGCTCTGTCTTCTCAGAATGATGAACTTCACTGCAGGCAGCTCATCTTCCAGGATGAGTAACGTGTGTGCTTCAGACACAGGACTTAGCAAGCAGATGCTCACAACCTCAGAGTGGAGTAATAATGCTGCTCCAAGGGACTAGTATGTACCCAAACTGCTTTGAAATATTTTCTGAGGCTGTATCTTGTTGCATGATTTAAGTTGTTGGGAAAAATACTGAGCATTAACACCAGTGATAATCTGGCATTGAACCATGGCTGGGACATGAGGGCACTAATAGTCCTTAGTCTCCCTGACCAGCCTCACCTGGGGCATCCTCCCCCCATGCCTTCTGCCTGTAATCCCAGGAGCTCCATTTATGCTGCAGCTTGGGCACTCACTTCTGCTCTGAGCTATAAAACAGGTATACCTGGCTCTGGTCTTGTCTCTGGTCTTACTTCTTAGAGCATTTCTGGGTATGTGTATTTTAGGTGCCTTTGTCCCTAGTCCTTTCTTTTGAATGGATATTGGAGCCATTTTGCAGCATTATCTCCAGCCCTGTTTGGCTGATCTGCTGTATGGGTTCCCAGGTCATACTCTGGATCTGGTTCATTACCTTGCTTTGTCTGAGAGTATAAATAGACTCTGTTATTATCACCATGGCTGCCTCCCACGTTCAAACTCTCTGGGAACATGCCCTGACAAATGAGGGCACTTCCAGTGTTGTGGTCACCTTTGGTTCCTGGCTTATTACACCTTGTGGAGCTGCTCTTCTCTTGCTGCTCTCATAAAAATAAAATGAAACTGCAGGGCTGTCAGTTTTATTCTTCTTCTTCTTTTTTTTTTTTTTTTTTTTTTTTTTTTTTTTTTTTTTTTTTTTTTTTTTTCTCTGTGATACACAGTCCAAATAATTTAGGATGTCCTTAAAAAGAACAGGAGAATCTACAGTGACTAAGTGAAGAATAAAGGATAACACTAAAGAAGAGTAACAAACAGTTCCAATTGTTACATACTTACTACTCTGAATATAGTGTGATATTCATATCTGAAAATGATATATGCTTTTATATAGCTGTCAAAATTCTTTGGCAGTAGGTTTTTGACAGCACTGTGCACTCCAGCAGTCTCTTTCAAACAATTTTTTTCTGTTATTCTATTCAGCTGTGAAGACTTCCTGCAAGGAGCCTCTCTGAGCTATGTAGCTAAGGTCCAAAAGGAAAAAGAGCCCTGCAAGAATAAAATAAGGGATTAGATACTTCATTCTACTTCTGTAAAAGGTAATGATAATTATTATGGAAAGGACTTGTATTATACTGAAGGAGATGAGGTGTTTTTTTCATTAAAAAAACCCCAAAAAACAAAAAGCAACAACAACAAAACAAACAAACAAAAAAAGGCTAAAGCTGACAGATCATGGATCCTGCAAGGTAAGGAGGATAAGAAGGATGAGTCTGTGGTGTAGGCTCACAGGGGAGGCTGACCATACAGTAGATCATACTGTGAACACTCAATACACTCCCTTCATTTTTGGCTGTTGTGTTTGTTTGTGTTTTATTTTTTAATGCTGAAATTTTTTCAGTGATTTTTCACATGATTTCCTACTAGGCAAAACTTGCTTATTTCTCAGTCATTCAAAGCAGCAACCCAATTTATGCTTTCAGTTTTGAGCTCTGACCATAAGCTGTGATGAGAATAATGGTGGTAAAGCTTGTTTCTGGAGTAACCTCTAGTCTTCAAGTGCTAAAAGAGAAGCAAGAAGATGTATCAAAGATTCTTAAACGCTGTTTTCATGACATGACACTCAAGTAGAATTAACTGAAAAAGAATGGCCACATGCTGCATGAGAATGTGCTCAGAAGGGCAGTTGCTTTGTACCAAAAATTGCCCTGAGGGGTTTGCAAAGATAATTAGCATTAGCATAATTGCCTTACTGAAGTCGAGGGGTATAGCAGAGTTGGGCCATGTGCAGCTTATCCATGTAAGAACTTCTAGTGATACAGGAATGTTGTTTTCCACTGCAAAAGATTTATACTGGACTTTAAGATCCTGACAATGACTGTAATCTGTATCAGTATAGCTTAAGCTCTACAGCCCAGCCCCTGTGATTTTTGCCAGTAAAACTGACATTTTGTGAGGAAATTGTGCAGCTCATATGTCTCTAGACTAATGTCTATATTTGCTTCTCAATTGCAAATTTTCAGGGAGTGATTGGCGCCCAACAATTTGCTTTACAGAAAAAGGGGGGAAATTCAAGTGATGGTGAAGGACCCAGGTGTCTTCTAAACATTTGTTTTAGCAACCTCAAATATACTTTAATGCTTCAGACAAGCAAGGGCCAGGAGCACTGCAGAAATTCAAAACCTTAACTTGAAGTATGTGACAGGAAATCCTTGGTGAAGCTGAGTATGGAGCCCTCACAGGGTCTTCTATTGAACAGGAAAAGGAGTTAACTTGTATGGAATGCAAGGGGAAAGGGCATTTATGGAAAGAACATAAAGAATGGCAGACCAAAGATGGGTGTGGGGAATATTGGTGGGGGACTTTGAAGTGAGAAGTTCCCAAAGTTCTGGGAATGTGAACTTTATGTGGGAAAGATTCAGAGTTTCTGAGAGAGACTTAGGGGTATAACAGGTGAAGGGGAGGAGCTGATGTATGGCAAATGAGCTTCCACATGGGCATCCCTCCACAAGAGGCAGGAGGGGAAGGTAAGGGAAACTTGGTGGAGAGAGGTAGAAAAAGGTTTGTTACAGGAGAGGCTTTTTGTGGGAAAGTTACTGGGAGCAAATTCTTTCTCTAGAGTGAGGGACAAAAAATGATTTTGGTGTGAAGTGCATGAGCATAGGGACTCTTGATTTTGAAAACTGGATTTCAAAACAGGAGTCTGTTTAGGTCATCCTTCTCCACTGCTGAGGACACATCTGGAGTGCTGTACCACAGTCCTGGGTTCCATGGCACAAGAGACAAAAGGCCATTTTGGCACAAGTCTAGTGAAAGACCATGGGTATGAATCAGGGCTTGGAGAACCTGTCATACAAAGAGAGGCTGAGAGCTGGAACTGTTTAGCCTGGGGAAAAGAAGGCTCAGTGGTAACTTACCAAGTTTTTTTATAAACATTTGATAGGAGAAGGAAATATGGAGGCAGATTCTTTCCAGTGGTTTGAACGACAAGAAGACAAGGGGAAATGGCTGAAAAATGAAACAGAGGAAATTGCATTTGAGCATAAGAATAGTCTGTTTTGCTTTTACCTTGTAATCAAACACTGAAATAAGTTGCTCAGAGGTTGTGGAGTCTCTGTCCTTAGAGATCTTCCGAGCCTGAGCAACCAGCTGTAGTCCACCCTGCTTTGCATAGGGTGTTCGGAGCCTCTTACCTGAGCTGTGCTCTGACTCTGCAAGTGTGTTTTGAATATTTTAAAGCCTCTTTGGAAGGACCTAGATAAAATATAGTGAACAAGAAGACAACCTCAAACCTTATCAATATGAATGGGAGCTTTCCCCCTGAATGAATGCATTTATTTCTTTCATTAATAAAATCATACTTAAATTATAGATAAACAAACGTTAACATCCAGCCCTGACAGGGAATGGAAAATGGAAATGGATATTACTGTTTGGGAAATGGATATTACTGTGTTCTTATGAATCCTTCATTCACGTAAGTGAATTTGTGAGTGTTACTCCCAGTAAATTGCTTATGAGCAAATGTGATATAGTTAAGTCAATGTCTGCAGAATCTGGGAATTAAAAGACACATTCCTGTCTCTGATTTACTCATCAACCTCCCTTGGGCTTAGCAAGGGTGGCATTTGAGTCATGTTTTTTTCTGACTAATAGCAGACTTTAAGGAATACACTGAACAAACTAATAACATCATACAAAAGCAAGTTCAGTTTACCTTCACGGTCACTAAAGAGTCACATCTAGACTTGGATAAATAAGGGTAATTCACTTTTTTGTGGGAGGAGGATGAGAATTTTTCTGTTAAGAAGCTAAACTACTCCATATTTATGAATTTCAAAGAACTGCTGGAAATACAGAAACTAAGAGTGGTGCAATGGTGGATTAGAATGCAGGTGAAGCCTTTCAGTGGGACAGATCAGATGACAGCATCACCTACATACATTTTAAATGAGTCCAGTGTATTCTGCGCCCTAAATTTTATGAGACTGTTTTGAACAGAGCCTAATTGCTTGGGGTTTCTTAAAGTTTCTTCTTTATCTATTCACCTGCCTGCAGGTCCTGCTTTAATATTATACAATTAGAAGTGCCCACAGCATGAATAAAATGAGTTCTGATTTACAAAATCCCTGTCTTTGTTATTATTTAAAAATCCTGATGAGCTGTATATAGCAAGCCAGCTTTTAGATGGATAGCACTTGTAGTGAAAAAGAACTAATTGGCAAGACAGAGAAATTATTTAGCAAAATTAGTGGCAAGTAGAGTTCTCTAGCGGGGATTTTTAGCTTTGTTTCTTTATATGAAGACAACAATATTAAGGTACTTCTATAAAAAAATATTTCAGTGGACTTTTTTTTTTTTTCTGATTAATTCCAGAGTCCTTTAATGCAAAGGTGTTCATTACAGCTGGGTCCCTCGAAGAAAAAAAAAGTAAAAGCATTGGAAAATAAATGTGTTTGTATTGATACCTGTGGTTCACATCATACATGGTTTATATCCCTACTTATTGCTCACACGAACCTTTAAAACAGTACATTGCCTGTCCCACGCCCATTGTATAACATCCTTTCCATAGGATTCTCAAATTCTCAGTTTCCATTTATATCACCCAAAGATAAGCATGGCTGATATGACATCCAGCTGGTATTTCCAGAGATGAGTCTCTCCTAAAGTGCTGAAGTTTTTGGTGGTTTGTTTTTCTTTTTTTTTTTTCATTATAACTCATCTAAATTTGATGAATCAGTAATTCCATGCTTTCCAGATGTGCAGGTTTTCATAAAAGCACTGTTCAGCCTCTGGGTCAGTGACAACTTGTGGCCAGATGTGAGAGTTGCTGAATTTTCAGGATTCTGTGATTGCCACCATACATGGAGGACAGATCTGTCAGAGGGAATGGTGAATGCAACTCTGGAGCACACAGTGCAAAGACCTAGACTAGGAGGAATTTTCTTTCCAAACATCCATCTCGACAGATAATTCAGTTCAATAACGGCTGGTGTCTTTCTTAACTCTCCTGCACTATTTTGCTCAAGAAACTTTTAAGGTGGAAAGGCTGATTTTCCTGCCCTTGAGACGTAATGTCTTCACACAAAGTTAAAAGCAGGGCAAACTCTCTGTAGAGTGTTCAAAGTCTTCCTGCTATGCAAGCTCTAGTGACAGTGTTTGGCCTAATTTTAAACTATGAGTTTTGTAAGAGTGGATCTATCAGCTCTTAGAGGACTTCAGTCTTAAAGCCTTTTAGTATTACCTTAATATCCTTGTAATTTTGCTACTGTGTGAACGGGAGTTGCAGAAACTGGGCTATAGGAAGATTGAAGCGTTTTTAAAAAATAATTAGGCCCCATTACTATATTTGTTTAATCTGTTTTCTGGGGTTGACTTCCTGTCCCAATTACTCGTGTTCCACTTAAAGATTGATGTGAGCATGAAGCTGGCATCCACATGTATTCCAACCTACAAATGTCACAAAGATCAAGAAATTTTCAAAGTCATGCATTAAAGAACTGAAATTAAGACTGGAAACAACAGTGGTTTTGATACAGTGTTGCAAAGATAATGACGAGGCCGTCAATCCAAAGATGGTAAAAAGGAAAGGCCAACTGTTTATTGTTATAAAAGCGGCTACAGGAAGAGGAGGCTGATCTAGTCCCAGCCCCTCACAGCAAGTCAGAGTAGCTAAAAAATCTTGTGTGCACAGGCCACCCCTCAAAACAGTCAGTTCCTGAGAGCGAAGCCCCACTGAGTGTGGTCAGTTCCTTTTATAGTTTCAGTCCCCTCAGGGATTGGTCCGTTTTGGATCCTTCACATGATTGGTGCGTTCTTCGGGCTCTCATTGGTTCTTAGCGGGGTGCTTTCTGCACCAATCATTTTTTCCGCCGTGACTTGATTGGTTGGTTGTGTTCTCCAATAGAAGTGCTGGGTGGTGGTCTCAGTCTCTGGGTTTCTGGGAAGCAGAAGATTTCCACCCACCACCCCCCCGCCCTTCCCTTGGTATTATCCCTTTAACATTCAGGGATGCAGCCTCACAGAACTTTCACAAACATTCGTAACTAAACACTGCAATGCTATCTAACAACTACTTGAGCAACATTACAACAGTAAGTATTTGTAACAACTCAGAACTAGTTGAAAAATAAACGCAGTTGCAAACGGAAATCAAAACAGAGAGCCAGTATATGGACACAACTATTAAAAATTTTCAACTTCTTTTTTGTATCTATAACAGTTTAATCAAAATTGGAGTTCCGTAAGAATAACCAGAGACAATAATCCACAGACATTTAAAGCAACTGAACAAGAACTTAAATATATTTTTTATTTGATTTTCAATAGAAACATCTAATTTTAATATTTTTGAATATTCTTACTTTCTCCTTGCCATCTCTCCTTTTATTGTGGTTGGGTTTTTGTGGGTTTTGTTCTTGTTACTGTTGAATTTGTTTGTTTTCTGTGGCGATTCATTTTTCCTAAATGATTGTTCTGTTCTCCCCCAAAATGTATGGTTCATTACTAAGTTGTGGTAAACCACCCACTAAGTTGCCCTTCATTGTAACCCAGTTGTCACCCAACCCCTCCTACCCTCAGTATCCCATTGGTCCAAGCCTTGGATCTGCCCCCTCGTTGGAAAGCTCTTTGAAGTTGAGATACACGAGGCAGAAGCTCTCTTGCTACTGGGCCTCTTGCTCTTGCTCCCTCTCCCTTTTGCTCCTTCCCTCTCCCTTTTTCTCCCTCTCTCCTGTGGGAGCCATGCCGCTCCCCCCCGGTGTGGGACCCCCAAACAAACCCTGTCTAATCAGCACCCTCGGAAGCCGTGTCCTGTCTCGCCTGCCTGTGTGCTGCCTTTAGCTGCTACATGCTGCCAAGAGAATTCTCCCTGAAAGCTCTGGTGAGGCTCCTGTACCTCACCTCCCTTCATGGACCCAGAGAGACTTGTTGCCAGTTCTCCTGCAGCTGCTAGCTGGGCAGGAGGGAAAGCAGAAGAAAGCAACAGTTTTCATCAGTCAAAGGGATAAAAAATACTATTTAAGTAATTTTAAGAATATTTTTGTCCTTTTTTTCTCTCTCTCTTTTTTTTTTTTTTTTTTTTTTTTTTTTTTTTTTTTTTTTTTTTTTTACGTAGGAGGTGGAAAATGGAGGTAAATTAAAACCTTTGCAAATTAAACTGTGAGTCAATAGGGGAGCACTAGGCTAAGTGCTTGTCTAAGCCATTGTATTGGTGTGTAAAGAAATGTCTTCAATATCCTGTCTTGTTTATTTGACAACTGGGAGTGAATATTTGTTTATTTTCTGTAATTATAAATGCCAGGAAAACATTCTGATAATCTAATGTGGTGGTTTCAGTCATTAGTGTGCTCTAAATGGTGAGAAATCTCATAATTACTCATAAGACCCTGACAGGATCTGTGACTGTATCTTCAACTCAGCTTCAGGCACTCCAGAAATGCAGCTCTTGGAACCTTTGCAGAGCACTGTTTCTGAAATTTAAATACCCAGGCTGAGTCCATTTGTTTCAGTGCTGTTCCAGGGCTGTGCAGAGCATTCAGCACCTCACAGCATGGAGCTGTAAGAGTGTGGGGTCACAGTATATAACTCTCTGGAGCACCTGAAATGGTATGTTCTGTTTGTGAAAGCACAACCCTTAAAAGTGAAAATGCATCCGAGCCACTGCTGGTGTGCTGCCTGCTTGAAGGGTGTTTTCCTGCCTTGAGCCCAAATTCTTCTTCCATTAGTGGACAGAAGCCTTACAGCTTCCTGTGACTGTCTTCATCCAATTTTGCACAACTGGGGAAAGCAGCTCAAACATTTTTCTCTCTTCTCTTCATTATAGCAAGAGAGAGGTAGACTTACCTTAAGAGATTAAGACTTACTGCAGCTGTGAGGAGGTACAGTTGGGGCTATATATCCTTGTACAAATAAAGAAGGATTGTGAGAGTCTTATCCACTGGCATTTTAATCTTTGGAACCATTCTTCTTACTGTAAAAAACAACGTGAAGGATTCAAGGTGAGATGGAACCATTAGATTATTTATTCTACCTTCCTCAGTATATTAGTCCATAAATCATCACCAACTGAACTGAGTTGCTTACCAATAGTGTATCATCTGAGCAGCATCTATTTTTAGTCAAAATGACTTCTGAAATATAGAGTCTGACATTTTTAGTTTATTCCACGTGTCAATACTCTTCACAGAGATTTTCCCTTGTTTCATTTTGTATTCATTTCTGTCAGACCCAACCACTGTGTATTTGACAAAATCATACAAAAGCACAGAATATTCTGTATACTACAGGGTTTTCACTGGAAGCTATTTACCTTGATTTATGAATAGACTTCTGAAATTATTCAATGATTTTATTATTTTTTTACATCCTTCAAAAAATAAAAAGGAAAAGAAGACAATAGTTTAGTGCTGATCACCACATTGACATTGTACAGAAAGATAAAACAGTTACTTGGACCCCAGGGTGACCCTTAATGGTCACAATAAGCTCTTTTTGTCAATAATGCAATAAGAGCTCTGCTCAGTTACTTGTCTGGGTCTCTCCACTCAGTCCAGCACTTTTTGGAACTCTGTTAAATTTTGTCACCTGCATGGTTTTAGCAGATGTGCTGTTTAGATCTGTCAGATCCTCACCTCTGTTGGCTTGGTGGTTGTCTTCCCATTTTTTTTTCTCCATCAACCAGTTTATTCTTCATTTAACACAGGCTTCATATTTTTGATTTTTTGTTTGTTTTTAATGAGGTTGTTATACAGTACTACCAATTCTTCACAATGGCCATTGTATCTGTGTACTAACTTTTATAATCTGTTTTTTTTGTGATTTATGAATGTTTAACTACAAAAGGTGAGGCTTGACGAAAGTCGCAGATCAAAGTGTCAGTTATTACCTTCTGTGATGAGGAAGCTAATGGGAGTAAACTTATCATGCCTATAATAAAAAATTCAGAATCGCCAACTGTTTTAGCTTGTATGTAAACATCAGTTTCCCAGTGGGACCTGTGTCTGCACATGTTCTGTCAGAATTCATCTCATGCTTAAGAGTAGCATTGTGTAGCAACACATGATGGTGTTCTAAGGACAGCATTTCTACCTTGATGTGGATTTCCACATGCATAAAATTGATAAGGAGCAGATTGATAAAGAACAAATGTCTCTCTTTTAAATGGTCTTTAAGATTTGCACAAGAGAAAACGAATAAATTCTTATTGAAAATCAAAATCCTGTACTGATCAATATTCTTCCCTAAGAAGGAAGAGTCAGTGAAGGCAATATGAGGCATGAAATGGTAGGACTTCGATAGTGGTGTAATACAGATGTGGTAGAGGAATCTCTATAGAGTAAAACAGCTTTTCAGTTTTAATACTGTATCGCTGTTTCATTTCTAAAGCATTTCTAAATGCTTTACCAATGACAAACACACAAATTATAGTTACTTGCTCAAACCTGAGCATTGCACATTGTGTCAGTTTTAAATATAGAAGAAGAAAACAAAGCAATGGTCTTTTTGTACCTTAATAACCCAAAATTGACTGATCATTAAATTGTCCACCAAACATTTATCAATATTTTAAAAGTATTTATTATTAGGACTTTATGATGAAGCCTGTTTCCTCTTTACTGTAATGTGTCTCTGTTGTAGAAGGCATATAGTTTTATTGAGTTTTTACTCTTCAATGTATTCAGTGAACCTGATTATCTGAAATGGTCATGTTGTAGTATATGATCTTGATAGAAAGCAATGATCTAAAGTGTTTTTACATCTGGGGATGTTCAAGTCTAGGGTCAGATGCAGCTAAGCCTTTGATAAGCACGGGTGGAACTAAACTGAGTTCTGAGATGGCAACAATGCTGGCAGTCAAGCCTGATTCTTTTCCTCTGAAGTAGAGAGGGTGGATAATTATTCTGTATATATGTTCCTGGAGCTATATAAGACTCTTCAGGCTCATTTAGAGTGATCCTTTTTGCAACAGAACAAAAATTACTTAATCCAAAAGCAGCCATGACCTCAACATAGATGGAAAAGGAGACATATAGACAGTAGCATTGGTACTTGGTGACAATAGGGCTCCAGTATATCCTTATTCCAGATTCCAGTAAATTTCTGCAAACCAACATAATCACTATCATTAAAACAGAAATAACACCACTCATTAGTTAAGTCCTAAATGGTTCATTAGAAATGTCAAGCATAAATGCTACTTGCTGGCAAGATTCAAATGCAGAGTTTTTACCTAAAAAAGCAGAGGACCTGTCACATTTTGAAGTGCAGGGATCCTTGTTTGCATAGCGTTACCGAAGTAGGAAAAAAAATTATAAACACAAGCCACAGACTGTATTAGACTGTACAATTAGACTGTAGCCAATTTAATGGTAGGGCAGATGATTTGTAGTTCCACAATTGCTCTGCAGAGGAGAAAGGATACCCTTTATCATTAGACTATGGTAGTTTTCTAAAGTGAAAACAGCACAAGTAATGATAGCTCAGCACCAACACAACCAATGTGGTCCACTGCAGTTGAATGCTGGTTTGCTATACCATCTTTTATTTAATATCAACTGTGAGTATTCTGGCTGCCATAACCATAAAATGCTTCTTCCCGGTCCTAGGAATGTAGGAGTTGATGGATTGAATTATCCTTCACTGCACAGAAAGGAGCAGCAGGAGTGAGGAGGCACCTTTACCCTGACAGGTGATCAGGGCCTTCTTTAACAGGTCTGACTGTGTGCTAATTGGGTTAGCAGTGAAATTACCTAAAGGGAAATGGTGTGCACTGTGCTGAGCATTTTCTCAGTCAAAAGAGACAACTCCTCAGTGTGAGATTTTGTAGAACCCCTATATAAAACTGCACATGAATGAACACTATTGAATGTGCTTAATACTCCTCATATTCTCCGTGAATTTGACCAAAATGGGACTAAAATCTCTCCTATCAAAAGATAAGAAAAAAACTCCAGGAAGCTGTTTGCTGCTGCTGTAGTAAATTGTCATTATTACACCACTTTGTGAACTAAGAACAAAGTTATTTTGCTGGTAGAAAAACCCTGCTGTATGTAGCTCTGAAGAACATTAGTGATATACTGAAGGAAGTAATGATATTCATCAAGACAGTCATTGCTTCTCCTTCCAATTAACGCTTGGGAATAGAAAAAAAATTGCTTTTTGTATTATTTGTTTGAAGATGCTGAGTGAATCACTGAGCCTAGTAAGAGAACTACAAACAATGCTTTATTCCTTGTCTGGTTCAGACCACCTTACGATCACAAGCAGGTTTCTTTAATATTTCTTTTGTAGCCCAATGAGAAATCTGATACACTTCATAGAACTGCTCGATAGCAGCATACGAGTGGCAAGAGCATCATGAAAAATAAAGCCTATTTATAAAGGACTTCACATACTTATGTGGATCCTTTTACTGCTACCTGAGTTCACACGAGTTTGCATTAGTCCTCACTGAGCCCTTCCTGAGGTCTGGAATGTTCATTCATTTGATGCTGGAGACTCAGGAGGTGAGACTATGCTCTCTGAGTCTCTGCTGGCAGTTAACACTGGGTTCTTCTGTAATTTGCCTGGAAAATGTCAACAAAATAGCCCTCAGTCTGGCAGTGATATTGACTATGTAGTGAATAAATCAAGTAGTGTCCTGTATTTAATCACCATATCAGGCAAGCAGTTTTATGAACAGGGGACTAAAGGAAACCTGGTTTCTTGTGGGTGATATCTATGCAGTGGTATAGGCTGTGTATCTGACATTAGATTCACAGCTGTGTAATGACAAGGGAGACATTGCTACTTTTTTCCCCTCACGAAGAGGGCTCTAATGATAGGTTTTCTTTTGCTACCTCCTCTTCTGTGGTGACAAACTTTTGAGATTTGGACTACACTAGTGGGTTTTGATCAGAACTACAAAAATTGTGCAGGGAGAGAAATGGACACACTCAGATATATACCAATGCAAATAAGCCCTGAGTATTAGTTACCTGTAAATTCATTTGTCTCTAAGAGAATCTGTTTCATTCAGCTAAAAAAGTTTATGTTGCCATGAGAGATTGAAGGGAGCTGGTCGTGGATCCAGTCTGTCAGAATCAAAACCTATTGGGTGTCGTCTGTCCAACTGAACCACTGACACTCACATCCTGTATTGATACTTCTTATCTTAGAAGGTACCCCTCCTGTTTTTACTGCCTCATGTACCTTCCTCTCATTCTGAGAAATAGAGAGGCATTGGTATCCGTGTGCTTTTTAATCTACACTGACAAGAACCAATTCTTGTTTTTATTTAGAATGTTATTGTTTGTGCAGGATTTTGCTTTCTTGCTTCTAGTTCTTAGGTATAAAACATCACAAGATCTCTTAAGGAATTATGGATTCCTATTCTCTTCATGCCTAACATTTCTTTATATAAATATTTAAATTATTCCGCCAGTCCTGGCTTGAGTCTGGCTTCACAGTCATTGTCAGACATTGCAGTAAGCTTTAAAACTACATGTCCCAAAAATAACAGGCATACGCAATCTCATTTTCATTTCTCTGAGTGACGCATAGTGACCCTACGGCATATGTGAGCATGACAAAACATGGATTTTTGGTTGGGATGCCTTGAATCTACCTCACAACGTCTTATATCTAGAGGAATCCCTTTTGTTGTTTCCCTGACCTGAAATACAGTCCCCTCCTCAATGTTTTTATCAACACAACATACCTTTTTCTCAGAACAATTTTGCAAACATTGTGGCAGAACATTAGTGTGACAGAATAATAACAGTGTTGAGAGGAATCAGCTTTTTTCCCCCAAATAATTCTAGAGGAAAACAAAGCACTTATCTTTCATGAACCAGCCCTTGACACAGAAGCTAATGACTTGTCTTGGAAATTGGGCAAGGCTCATTATGTGAAAGAGATTTAGAGTGCATTAAAAGCAGCCTCAGTTTTGTGACACATAGTGATGATCATTTGAATTATTTGACAGTAAAAATACTTATAATACATTAATGTTTATATTGTTCAAAATTAGTAAGATGATGCATGTCAATTTAGTGGAAAATGAAGCAGGCTATCTTAAGACCTTGTAATAAATGAAAAAAAAGCATATAATCCCTTTTATAGGGTATATGATGAACTATTATGATTAGAAGATGAAGGTGCATCATACATGTGTACATTAGGACATCAATAAGCTAGCCCAGAGGATCAGCTTGTGTGTATAGAAAAGGCACTGAGGCAGAGGCCTATGCAATGAACTTTCCAGGGTCCATGCCCGCCTTTAGGAAACCTCTGGAGAGGAGGTGGGAATAAGCCAAAACTCAAATCTCATGACTGTTTGCAGGTGGTGTTTAGAGAAAAGCATTGTGGTCCCATCAAAGATAATAAGAACTTTTCCATTGGTTTCTTTGGGAGGTCAGTTCTTTATAAAATACAGCTTTGATCTCGGTTCCAAAGTCCAATTTTGCCTTGGCTTCACTGTCAGAAGTTTCTAAAAAGGTGTTAATTTGGAAGGCTGGATTTGCCTTCTTATGTTCTTTCTAGAAGATACAAGATGACATTGATGTTGCTAATGATATGTTTGTGATTTTTTCATGTCTACCTCATCATTGTAAGTCAGGAGCTGCATAACCTGGGTGCTCTGGAGTTTGTTTTAGTAGCTTCTGGCTGACAACTCAAGAAAAAAGGGCTGTGATATTTTGTTGATGCACAGCAGAAATTTATTCATTCTGTCACATAAATTGTGTTCTGAATAGGTTAAAATTGCATTCTTTTACTTCAGTGTGGGATTGTTTCTATAATGAGAAGACTGTGTGTGTTTTGGCTTGAAACAGCCAATTTACTGGTTGGTGAAAACGCACTCCTGATCTAAATCTTCCTGCAGAATGCAGTTCTGGCCATTACCTTGAACAACCTTTCAGCAGGGCATTTTATCTCCATATGAGGGCTAACAGACTCCTTAGATGTTGGTGGAAGTGAATCAGAATGCAGTCTCAGGAAAAATATGCCCAGATTTCCAGCATCAGAGTAACACAGAGATATGTAAGATTTTCTGTACTGTCTTGCTCATCTCTGCCTACTGTGGGCAGTTCTGTGTAGCCTCAGTCCTCTCAGAAAAGCATATGTGTGTTTTGCAGGTGTAAGTAGACGGGTGGCACTTAGATGAGCTGCTCAGCTTTCTGGACATCCTTCCAAACTCAATTGTTCTGAAAGTCTATGTGCACCAATATTTGCCACTCACCTTGAAAGAAGGCAATGTCCTCCTTCCAGACAGTTGCTTCTTTAATGTATCAGTTTTACAACTGGAGATATTAGCACCTTTTGCTTGTAAAGTTTTTGGAAGCACATTTTGAAGCACATTCTCATGTCTTCATGTGGCTTGCTAAAATTTACCTTGTAGCTGCTGCCTATACAAAGAATAGTAAATGTCTGAATACAAGTTTAATATTGCTTCTCATTCATATGGAGCTCTTCAGACTCTCCAGTGAGACCTTGGTTGGAGAATGAGACTGTCTCTATCATCTCATCTGTCAGAAATGAGTAACAATGTGATTTCAAAAGGCTGAGGGAGAAAGGTAGGGTTTTTTGTTTCTTGGGGTTTTGTTTGTTCGTTTGTTTCCAGGAAGACACTGGCCTGCTAAGTGTCTGGTCCTGTGGGTCCTCCCAGTCTTTTGTTTACTTCTGCTCTGGACTCTTTTTCATGGCAGAGTAGTTGTGGATGCCCCATCCCTAGAAGTGTTCAGGAGTGGGTTGGATGGAGCTCTGAGTCACCTGGTCTAGTGAAAAGTGTTCGTGCCCATGGCAGGGAGATTGGAACTAGATAATCTTTAAGGTTGCCTCCAACCTCCATTCTAGAGTTCTATGACTTCATCCTTCTTCCCGCTTACATTTTTCTACCAGACACACAACATTCTTGATGGACAAAAGAAAATGGCCTACAATGCTTGTGAATAGCCCATGAGTGAGAGGGCTTAAATATGGCCCAAATGGTAAAACTACAATATATTCTGTAAATTTGTATTTTTATTCCATACATTGTGAATTGCAATAGCTATTTGAGCAACCTGTTTAATTATTTAGTACTTTATTATGTACTTCATGGTCAGACTTGTTCCAGTGGTTAGCACATTGCCTGAAGAACCAGGCTACACAGAAAGAACTTGATTGACAATCCTCTGTAATTGTCTCAGTGGTGTTCTAAAGAATCACAGACTGCGACCTATGAAATACTTTTAATGAAATCAAACAAACTTGCATTTAACTTGGTGTCTGCCTGGGCTCAAAGGCAGTGTGAGGCACCCTACAGCTGAATGTGCTGCAGACGAGGCAGGTTGGAATGTGATTTACTCCTGCTGCGCTCCAATAAGCAGTCCTTTAAACTAGTACAAGGACAACATTGTTGGTACTCTCAAAAGAGCAAGTACCTGTCTCTTAACTAGCACTGTAACTTCTACAACCTAAAGTGCAAAGTGCCATAAAAGTGTCTTTTCCCTTTAATTAAAGTTTTAGCAGAAGAATAAGCTGTCTGGCAGGGCTTGTTCTTGCCCCAGTTTAACTAAAGTATCCCATTAGCAGGTAATGTTGAAGAGTTTGGTAACTAAAAAGGATACAGAGATTTTTCTAACTTTCTGAAGAAATGATCTAAAAATAAGAATGTATTCACTGTCTATCTGCCTATTTCATTTCAAATGCATCAAAGAGCTGGGAGTTCATATCTGCATCTGTTGGCTTCAAAGGCAAGGTTTTGGTACAGCTGAACCAATTTAAGAACGGTTTTCTCCTTGAAAGAGCATGGAACCTACCAGTCCATCTTTCAACTAGGATTAATTCTCCCTGTCTTTACAGAACATTTGTTATTGTGGGAATATTTGTTCAAGAACAGGGCAGAAGGCAGCAACCTCATTACCTGACCACCATGAGACATTAGATAAATCTTTTCTGCCTTTATCTGTGTTGATCAATATAGCAAAAATTCCTCCAGATAGAATTTTCTCATGAAAGACTCTTTATTTTGATTACCCAGAGAACTGAGTAAATCTGTAACTATGTGTAGGTGTTTGAGAAAAGCACAGTTTGCATGTCTGGCAGACTGTCTCACTGGGGTGCAGTGAGAGCAATTAGCTTTGCTTTTTATTGATCAAGGCGAGATTCTTGCTCAAAATGCCAAGGGCCAATTTTTCCCTAGGAACAGCCTTAATGTTGAAGTCTGCTGGAAGCAATGAGAGCCACTGAAAGTATGGTCCCAGTACTACAATGCCCTACTACTTCAGCCCTCTTCTGAAGAGAGAAACAACAGCTTACCAAGGCATGTTTACTTTGGCAGATGCTTCTGGTGTCTAAAGATGTAATCTTCATCAAAAAAATTTTGCAGCTGTCCTTTTACCAGAGTTTTTTGCCTCTTTTGGCCTATCAACAGAAGAGAATTTCCAAGTTTTCCTTGTATGATTCAGTGTAGACTTAACCAGTTTATTTTAGGTTGTCGTGAAAGATGATTTGAATTAAGCTCTGACACTGGCATGGCTTAAGTTGCTGCAAACATTTGCTGTCCAAATATCTGCCTATATCTAATTTAGTGATGCTTAAGAATATGAGTGGTGTCAATCTCAACCTCTTCTAAGGCACTCTATGTTTAAATAACCAAGTTAACTCTCAAAGTTCCTGGAAATGTATTTATCCTGCAAGAAACTTCAGCTTGAACTCTCTGTTCATCTTAAATACAGAATTCTCTTTCAGAATGTTAAAAATTGCTTTCCTGAAGGTAGCTCAGGTGAGAGCAAAGTATCATGTAGGAAGAAGACTGAGTCAAGAAAGGCAGTTTTTTTATTCCAAATGGTCCCTTGAAGACAGAAACAATTTTGCTAAAAAGAGGCTGTTGTGGAAGTTTGGAGATATTTGGTCTTTCAAGTACTATAACTAGGGAAAGAATAATGATATGTCATTGAAAATATTCTTTCCTGACTCTAGACAAATATCTGCACATTGTAATTATTGAGATATTGAAACTAAAATCTCTCTAAATTAAGCTCTTATAGGAAAGTGCTCAGCCCAGCTGAATTTCTGTTGTAATAGTTCAGCCAAGAATTGTCAAAAGTAGGAGCCTGTAGTTGGATAAATTCTTTGTGTTGAGCATCCAGTAGAATCTTTTGAAGAAAATGGAAGCAGACTCTCATAGCTTTGAAAATCATTTATGTGTATGTCTGTGTTGGGAGCCACCATTGCATAAAAATATCACACTTCTCAGAGTTTTGATCTAAATTCTGAAGGCCTGTTTGTTACTCTTATTTTGTGGATGACTCCATAAACTATTTCTAACTTTTCCCAGAAAATCTCTGCAAAAATACACTTTTATGGCATTTTGCACTATGTCAAAGACGTAATCTGTATTGGTTTTACATACTCACTAGTGACCCCTCTGAATGTGTGCATAAAGTCCAACAGAAGCATAATAAATCCCATCTGTGTTCTAAATGTGAGTGTTCATGACAGAGGGAAACCAACAAGAGCATATTGCTGGCTGTTGATTCTGACACTCTTCCCACATAGTGATTTAGTGAGAAGAGCAACCTTGTAAGACTGTGTCACTGTCAGTCTGCTCACATCATGGAAAGACAAGCAACCAATCGTAAGGGGTCTAAGACAGAGACATTTATAATCTCCAAAGCAAGTAAATGTCATGACAAAAGGTATAGGACTTCCCAGTAAATTAAAAAAACGAAACATGGATCTTAGTATACAATGTAGTACAAACCACAAGAGAGGGAGGATCATTTTCACTGTGCTGACTGTGCTTGCAAAGATAAACAAGGAGAACCTTGAAACTTTGGATCAACCATACAAGAAAGGGCCAAGAGTCCCTGTGTTTTAAATGTTTTTTGACCACCAGATGTCAGATGTAAACTGAAACTGTTTTTTCCATTTCAAGCACAAAATTTTCATAGAATCACTTAGATTGGCCTCTAAGAGCATAAAGTCCAACCACTAGCCTAACACTGCCAAGCCCACCCCTAAAGTGCAGGTAAGTGCCACATCTACATGTCTTTTGAATATATCCACAGATGATGTCTCAACCACTTCCTTGGGTAGCCTGTTCCAATGTTTGACAAGCCTTTTGGTGAACAGATTTTTCCTTGTATTAGACCCAAACCTTTCCTGGCACAACTTCAGACCATTTTATCTTGTCCTGTTGATTGTTACTTGGGAGAAGAGACTGATCCCCACTTCACTGCACGCTGCTTTCAGGTGCCTGATAAGGTCTTCCCTCAGCCTCCTTGTCTCCAGGTTAAACACACCCAACTCACTCAAATGCTCATCAGACTTGTGCTCAAGACCCTTCCCCAGCTCTGGAACATGCTCCAGCACCTCAGTCTCTTTCTTGTCAGGAGGGGCCAAAACTGACCACAGCACTCACCAGTGCTGGGTACAGGGGGCAATGAGTTCCCCAGTCCTGCTGGTCACACTGTTGCTGATCCAGGCCAGGATGCCATTGGCCTTCTTGGCCATCTGGGCACACCCTGGCTCATGTTCAGTGGCTGTTGTGCAGCTCCTCCAGGTCCTTTTCTGCCAGATGGCTTTCCAGCCTGTGTTGCTGTCTGGAGTTGTGATCCAAGTGAAGAACCTGGCACTTGACCCTGTTGAAGTTCACGTAATTGGCCTCAGCCCATTGAACCAGCCTGTTCTGATCCCTCTGTAGAGCCTTCCTACCCTCCAGCCAATCAACACTCCCACCAAACCTTATGTGTTGCCTGCAAACAGACTCACAGTGCACTTTATCATCTTGTCCATATCATGGATAAAGCCCTGGGGACAGGCCACCAACAGGATGTTACTCCATTCACCATCAGCTCTAGACTTGGTCATTCAGCTGGTTCTTTTTACCCAGCAAAAAGTGGACCTGACCAAGCCATAAGCAGGAGAATTCTGTAGGAAATGCTGTTAAAGGCTTTTCAGAAGTCTAGGTAAACAATATCCACAATCTGTTCCTTGTCCATTGAGCTGGTCACCTCATCATAGAAGGAGATCAGGTCGGCCAAACAGAAACTGCCCTTCATAAACTCCTGCTGGCTGAATCTGATCCCCTGGTTATCTCGCACGTGCTGCATGATGGCACTCTAGATGATGTGCTCCATGACTTTCCCTGGCACTGAGGTCAGACTGAATGATCTATAGGTCTCCAGATCCTCCTTCCAACACTTCTTATAGATGGGTGTCACATTTGCTAACTGCCAGTCAACTGGGAGCTCCCTGGTCAGCCAGGACTGACGACAGCTGCTTGCTGAGCACTTCTACCAGTAACCTTATGTGGATGCAGCTCCATCTGACTTGTAGTCTTTGGAAAATAAAAATAGCTAGAAATAGCAGTTCAATGCCATGGAAACAGAGAAACTGGCATATTTTGTTTCATCCTATTATAGAGTGAAATTAAATTTTAAAAAAACTTTTCCCACTCCCTCTTTGTTTTTCTGAGATTCCACATATGCAGTAGTCTCAGTGATCTGGGATGATATCTGTGTGTGGAAGGCTCATGTTCTCCTGGGTTCAGTAAGTTCTCTCAAAACATTACTACCACCTTTCTTGGCAAAGGAGAATGAGAGTTGAGGCTGCTTAGCTGTCATTAGATAAATCTCAGCCAAATTGCTTGAGCCTGCAGTGTGTGGCACAGTAGTTGAAGGTCTTGAGTTGTGGGGAGAAGGCTGCTGTTGAACTGAAATACCACCATGGACCACAGAAACCATCCTAACAACACTGTCAGTAACTTTAGCACACCTCTCTGAAATGTTTTTGCAAAAGGTAAATGTGTCAGGAGCTTTTTTTTTTTTTTTTTTTTGCTTTTGACTTGATGGAAAGTAATGCTGTAGCTCAAATCTCAATTTTTTTTTGTCACTTATACGTCTTAGTAGTCCTGAATGCTAAAAAATGGAAACGATAAGTAGCACCCTGTACTTGCCTGTGCCTTCCATATGCTGAAGTTACAATTGCTTCTAATCTTGTATTTGAAAATAGTTCCCAAATGCAAATTTGGCTAAGTGCAGATGCATCTCTAAAGTGTTTTTGAAGTTTGAGGTCAATGCTCTTTAGGAAAAACCAGAATGGGACTGATAATCACCTCTGTTAAGGACTTAATTTATTCTAGTGTTAATAATGTGTTCCTATCCATCATTTGTCATAGCTACTGCCAGTTTCAAAAGCAAAGTGAAGTGCAACTGCATTATGTTATTGGATGCAACTTTCTCTCAAAAATGAAGAGCCTATATAAAGCAGACAAGCCACTGAAGGCAAAATGTAGGCCTGTGGAGTAACAATCACTTTGTTCTCAATGAAACCAGCATTAGATGTAGGTGTCAACACATGATGGTTCTGCCAGCTCTCTTGTTATGGGTCAGTTTATTTTTCTCTCTCTACGACTCAGTCTGCAACTTGTAATAATGTCATGAGTTCTTCTGCAGGGAATAGCCATATTTTCAATGTTACAACTGTACAAATTGACAAAAACTGCTTTTTTTCTTTACTGTGTCTGTTTCGTACTCCTTTAACAATGAGCCTAACCTCACATTTTGAATGGTCTGGATATAGTGTCATAAAAAGTTGTTTAGAGTTGTCAGAGGAAGCAGGGGGTTGTCGTTGGATAATCCATTTCTTATGGTGATTAAACTGCTGGTGATACTGAAACCAAGTCTGAAGGATGTGATGCTGAGAAGTGGCAAGTCTATCACTATTTCTGTTATTGAGCTAAAACCTGAGTTGATATCAGAACTCATTAAGGAAACCATTGTGGGAGGACAGATAGAAGTAATGCTGAAGGCATTCTTGCCCCCGATATATTGCAGCTGAGTTAATTACCAAAGAGTGGGAACAGCCTTGAACCCACATCTATGGATGTGATAAAGAGTGAGTTAGCTGGTAGGGAGCCAGTTAGGAGGCTGCTGGTCGTGCTGTGAGGAGGAAGGGACAGGAGGTTGTGCAAGGGACAGAAAGGGTAAGATGTCATATGAGGAACACCTAACCACAGGGTTAGGTGGCCATGCTAGGGACAGGAAGGAGCAAGCTGGAACTGCAGAAGGAGGAGAGAAAGAGCCAGAGCTGTGTGGAGCTGCTTATGGGAGGCTACATAGAAAAGTATGAGAGGCTTTTAGATAACAAGGTGCTGATGCTTGAAGTCTTCAGTGCTAGTTGTGCCTCCTCTGTCAAATGGTGACTGGAAATTTCAGACTGTATTTCCCTAAATCACAGATGGTTGAGTATGAAAGGGACTTCTAGAAGTCATCTCTAGATGAGCAGATGAGCATCTCGAGGAGCAACCTCCCTGCTCAGGTAAGGTCACTGGGAACCAATTGGTTCATGTTCACACCGATTATGAATGTTTCTGGGGAGGGTGATTCCACCATTTTTATGGGCAATCTGTGTCAGTACTCAGTTACCCCTGCAGTGTTAAAGTGTTTCCTGCTGTTCTGGGGAAACTTCCTATGTTGCAGTTTGTGTCCATTGCCTGGGCACCTCTTGTCACCATGCCCCACTGAGTACCCCAATGGCAGAGCCTGCCTTGTGTATTTCTTGCACATCCCTTCATGTTTTTATACATGATAAGCTGCCCTTGAGTCCTCTCCAGGCTGAACTGTGCCATCTGTCTCAGCCTTTCTTCAAAGTAAAGATGCTCCAGTATCCATTAACCTCCCTTAGTATCAGTAGCCCCTTTGCTGGACTTTGTCCAATATGTTCATCTCTCTCTTGTGCTGAGGGGCCCAGAACTGGACACAGCACACCAAGTGTGGCCTTGCCAGTGCTGAGTAGAGAGGCTCTGCTGGGAATACTTTACCTAATGTAGCCTGGGATACGGTCTGCCACCTTTATAGCAAGGGCACGTTGTAGGACCCCCAAGTCCTTTTCTGCAAAACTGTACCTGAAAGAAGAAAAAGGCCACTTCTATATGAGTTGTGTTTTGCTGTTACTTTGATGTGAGGCTGTCAGGTGTAATTTTTGGGGCCTTGTTTTGGTTAGTAAAGAAAATGTTTTCCTTTTTTACCCTTAGTCATTAGATGAGGTAGCCCAAAAGGGAAAGGCCAGCACTATATTTCATTCTGTGACAGATGACAGAAGATTTACACAGTGGAAAATCTTAGGTTCTTTGACCTCTCTGTGTTTATCTTTTGTTCACTGGTCATCCTGTGATTACAGCATGTTCTCTTGCCATGAACAAAGACGGGGCCTTAGTACTGGCCCTCCTTTAAGTGGTGACCTTAAAGCCAAAAAGGCCTCCTTGTAGCCATTGGCCTGCATGCCCACAGTCATGCTGGAATAAATGTTTTTCTTCAGTAATTGGTATGGCACAAGGTTAGTAGCAGCACTTTCTGTCATGGTAACTTATTAGAGATACTGGAATTTTGCAAAATTCCATATCATAATTGGTTTCAGAAATGGTTCAGGTTGTCTTATACATAAAAACAAAACCTATCCTAAAATTAAAAGTGAAAGCTACATGACAGTAATTTTATGTTTTGATTTTTCTATGTCACAGTGCATGGTTCATTAGCATTTGTATTCCCTTTCAGTCAGGGTGATAAAAGACCTATAAAACCCTGTAAAACAAAAAGCATAACTAAGCCAAAATGCCCTTCTTCAGAGTAGCTACCTTATATTTTGAAATGCTTCAACAGGGGTAAGGTCTTACCAGGGCAAAAAACAAGTATGTGAATTAATGATGAGAAATCCTCATGTAATATTCTAGCCCAAGGAAATCTTTAGAAGAATGAAATCGAAATATGGAGCAGAAGCAGAGCTGCCATGTTGTTTGATATTAGCCCTCAGCTCATTTCTTCTAGTAATGCTTTCTATTAAAAAAAAAAAAAAAAGAGTTGTCTCTGTCACCTGTGGTGGCTCTGGGAAAAAAAAAGGTGCCATAGCTCAGGGAATCACCTCAGTTCAAAGGTCCAATCTCAGACAAAAAGGAAAGAATTAATATGTGGAGAGTGACAAATTTCTATCTTTTAACTTTGGCAAAAAAGATGTAAATAATGCTTAAGTAGCATTGAAGAAACATCGGAATTTAGTTTCTTTTTAGAGCAAGCTCTACAGGACTATGTACTGGTTAAGCAGAAGTGGGGAAACTAGTAGAAACTAGTTTTGGTTGAACAATGGCAAATGTGGCTATCGTGGACATCTAATGAGCTAGTAATGAGGAAATGTGATGGACTTGGGAGACAGTGCAGAGGACATGGAGATAAAGCACACTGGGCTTAAGGTCATAGATAAAGAACTAATTTAAACCTACATGGATTTTTGAGCATGTTCAGGTTGAATACAACTTCTGCAGGAGTTCAGGAGGTCTTGACATGCAGAAAATTGATATATTCTTAGTGTGGAACTGGGAGATCAATTACACACAGAGTAAAAGCTCAATTCTGAGTGAAGATAAACTGATGAAGTGCTGTTCATAACTTGACATAGTCTGTGTGATGTTGTGTGTGAAAGGGTCTATTGTAATCCAGTTTGCTCAGGTTATTTGTGTCAAAGGTAATTGCTTCATTTGTGCCAGTGAAGCATGTAGAGAACCAGCTGCTTGGATTATGTTCTAATGTTAAGATATATTTAGGGAAGTATGAAGGCAGTACTATTTCCAGACTCAAGATTTGTGTTCAGTTAAGGTCAATGCAAGTTGCAGTGACCTCAGTTGTTCTCAGGATTGGGTCCTTACACATTAGAATCAACCAGCATATTGCTTAAATTCTGCCTCACTGCTGGCACTTTTTCTACATCCTGCTTAAAGGTTGTTCCAGTGCAACATTTCTGTGAAAACTATTAATCCCTAAAGGAATGAATTGGATAAAGGATAAAAGAGAGACAGGCTGAGTCACATCCTTTCATAGAATGTCCTTTCCTGAAATTTGCAGACAGAGAAAGGAGGAAAAAAAGGGAGAAAAGTGAAAATAAAAGAGATTTTATTTTAGTATGTCCTAGGGGACATACTAAAAATGTTATAGTCACTTCTGGTGTAATCACAGTAAATAAATTGTGGCTTGTTGCCGATGTTTTCTTCTCCCTGAGATTAAATCAGAGCAACTGTGAAATTATTCTAATATGAGCATGCAGTCAGAAGCCATCCCTTTTAATTTTTTTATATAAAATTTCAGTGTACAATAAAATATAGTTCCAACTAAACACTTCTATCCCTCTATTTTTTGTCAGGCAGAGTTTTAAGTGTCTAAATTATTTTCTGGATCATTTCTAGAGAAGTATAGATGCACCATATTTCCTTGTAGTTTTACACTGAATCATAATGAAAAGAACGTGGCCTAAAGATGCAGCAGGGTGGTTATGAAGATTCCACTTTGTTGTGACCCAGAAACAGTGAAAATAAATTCAAGGACTTTGTCTCGCGGTGAAATAGCTATGGTACACACCTGTAAAGAAAATGTAGCAATGAAGAGATTTTCACTAATTACTTTATCATGTAAAATGCGTTTATTATGTCATTTATGTGTAGAATTCTCTTGATTTACATTCCTCTGTGCTGTTCAGGGCAAGCTAACATGTCATTCAAGTGGCAGACAGAAAGAAGATCCATGTGAGCCTTAGACAGAGATGGCACTGCTTGTTTCACGGGTGATACCTGAGTGGAAGATAGTCCACAAATAACCTGTGCATGTCCAGTTTGAAAGATCCACATCTTGTAATCCCTGTAATTTTATTCCAGCATCCAGAACTGTAGTTGAGATCTGCTATTCAGTGGGTTTGTTTGTTGTTTTTTAATAGTATTTTTCTAAGGAATTCTAAAGTCACGACAGCAAAAAGATAAACAAAAATGTCATAAAAAAATGCACAACTGAGCAGTAAATCAAGTTATCTTTAGCTTATTCCTGGAGTTACTTTTCCAGCAACTCTTCTGGGGTCTTGTTTCTTGGCAAGTATTTACCTCTAAAATTCTATAATTTTCTTTAGTGTTCAAAATATTCAAACCTTATATGAAGTTTGTAAGATCCAAAATCAGGCGCTGTGAGTATGAAGAAAGAAAAGATAGAATGGGCCTAATTCTCATTTACTGCAAAGAAAAAATCTTCAGGTAGAAATAAGGTTAATTTACATCAGCTTTACAGTCCCTTTTAGCCATCAGAGTGGAGTAAAAGGGTAATGATGAGCAGTATGAAGCTGTCTGATAAAGTAAATGAGGCCATGACAGCAGGAGTTTTGGTCTTATAAAAGGACAATCCTTTAGCTAAAAGAAGTTAAATGCTTGTCTGTCCTGATAAATACGTGTGTGGTAAAACGGTTTCTTTTAGAAAATTAGTTTCTTTTAGAAGCCAAATAGCATACATATATTGACTTATAGGACATACATTGAAATAGGGTTATGCTGTCCCAGTGCATTACCAGAAAGACATTATTGCCTTTGTATTAAACTGCATGACAGTTGGACTGGGACAGCCTTAAAGAAAACTTTTTAGGTGGAGTGTTGGGTGGTGGGAGAATCTGTAAAAACTTCATGCTCCTTAGTCTTATACACAACTCAATGAGGAGACTTGCTGAAGTCCTCATAGATTGAGGTACTGCCTACAGCAGTAGCAAGCTGTTTCACAGTGTCATCATCTGTCTGTAGACATCACAAGAGAAAATACATTGTGTACAGTAAAGAAAAAATCAGTTCAGTTTGTAACACCAGGAGTCAGAATTTGGAAGTGGCCTGCACAGAATTTCCACCTTATGTACTGTCTTGTGATTCTTGCATGTAGATGAGCATTGTTTGATGGATCATTGATGCTTGTGATGGACAAAATATGATCAGAGAGGTATTGAAATTTACTCTGGGTAATAGCTTTGGAGGATTTTCATTTGAGATTTCAAGTGACTTGATGCTTTTCTGTCTTGTTAAGCATAAATACCAGAGCAATCAATTTCCTGAAAAAAACTGTAATGTACTGCATATAGAAAATAGGGATTTAATATATTTTTAATAAGATTACAGTCTTTCTGATAATGTCCATACTCTTTGCAGATAAATATTAATCTTAGAAACTATGTGTTACCTTAGAGAGATTGTGTTCCAGTCAGATCATGTGTTTGTGAGTAGTACTTCAGCTTCCTGTACATTAATGTAATTTTCTACAAATATGATGTACATATGCTAAAAGAGGCAACTGCAATGTTATGATGTGACTTTTAATGGATTTAAAAGGTTCCTAGCACTAACACTGTTTCTGGACAAATCCAGCTTAAACTATTTGAGGACAGAAACTAATCTAAAGTTTTATTCATTTCTGTCTATAAGCCAGGCTATTATCTTCGATGGTTTGCTCCTCTGCTGCCCTCACACAACCCTATCCTATTGAAATCAACAGGAGTTTGCAAATAACTTGAACAGAGCCAGAGGACAGGCAGCACTCTGAATCTTTTTACCTATTTACTTTGGTTTTCAAACCCCAATCAAGAGGTATTTCAGTATGTCCTGCTGTAGCACATGTGCTTTTCACTTCTCTTTATCTATAAAATCTAAAACTACTTTAGCACTGTTCTTGCTGTGGATATCTACTGAGCAAGCAGATGGTTCATTCCCCCATGTAACCTATTTGTTTTCTAGAAAGTCCCAGCCTGCAGAGCATTTCCTGGCCTAATATTATGCTTTTCTAGTAACAGCCCATCACATATAATAAAGTAACATTGGAGATTTAAACCTGTATGAGGTGGATATACTGGGATTCATTAATCCTCTCTCAATGCAACATGAATTTACCTGAACACAATACAAACTCTAATTAGCTGGGTGGTTTTTTTTCATTTGCTTTGGATACATCTTTAACACACACACACACACACACACACACACACACACAGAGTTGCTCTTTGGCCAAAGTCATCTTTGTCTCAATCAGTTTGAAAGCTGAGACGGAGGCATAATTCTGTCACAGTTGTATTGGTGAAGGTCTGTCTCAGCTCTTTTGGTAAAAGTAAGCTTTCAAAGGAGAGCAACAGTGAAGAAGATCAGCTGACTGCTTCCAGCTTTTGGTACAGCGGGCTTTGTCACGAGAAGATTAAAGACTGTTTGGTAATGATGTAATGATGAGCTTTAGAAGGAAAGAGACTAAGTAATTCTGGCAACTGATCAATAATATTGACTGGAAAATACTAAGTGAACTGCCTGAAGCTGGCATATCATGCATAACTGGCATCATCTTAGATAAATTTGTCTTTGTAATTTAAAAACCATGAGTAACTTAAGATGCCTTTGCTTTGACATGAAGTGAGAGTACTTTTGACCTATTTACCTGCTGGTGATGCAGAAGAACAAGACAAATTTTCATCTCAATCTGAAAAAGGCTTTGTTTGAAACACATTCAAAAGCTAATGCTATGTTTAGTGCAAAGAGGAGAAAAAAGTGCTACACTTCCTTTCCAACCTTTCTCCTGGGAAGGACCAAAACTGTCCAGAAGTTTTGATAGTGTTATAATTCCTTTACTTGTGAATCTGAATGGAGAAGTAACAAAAAAACCTTGCCTAAGACAGTCCCTATACAATACTCTTTAGATGTAGCATGTCCCATACCTTTGTTTGCTATAAATTAAGATTGCTTCTACATGAATTGCTTATATGGTAATATTAAATGTAACTAAGACAAATGAAGACTCTGCTATTTGTACAATATGATGTCTTTTTGTCACATCTGTGTGTGTGTGTGAATGGACAGCCTCAATTGAAGCCTTTTTCCTTGAACTGTTTTAAAAAAATTCCTCAAGCTGACTTTGTAAGACTAGCACAATGTGTTTACCAATAAACAGCATGACTAAATGGAACTGTAATTTCTTTTTCTCCCCTAGGGAACCGCATTTAAATTATTAATCAGAGAGCAAGTGATGAGTTAAAGGGCAAAGGCACTGTATGGAACAACAAATTTAACACAAGACTAACCAATATCTAGGAAGTTATTTTTATGTCATTTTAGATAGCAGAGATAGCAGTAGTGCATTTGTGCACTTCAAAACATTTGAATATTGAAAAAACAGTTGATTGATCCTTGATAGTGTTGAGAAATCTGAGTTCCTGTGTGTTTATCTTATTGCTTGGAGCCTTTTCTTGGTTTTAGATCAAGACACATTTTTTGCAACATTTGCCCTGTGTTTATGTTCATGCGACTAATGTCTATGAAGAAATTTAATCTTTACCTTTCCTACTGTTTGGGATTGTCATTCACGTGACAAAATTCATGGTGCATACCAGAACCTTGAAAGAATAATTTTTTTAGATCATACCCTTCCTTTGAACCAAATTAGGAATTTCTTCGTGTTTTATTAGAAATACACAATCATTCACCAATAGTCTCTACAGTTACCTCCACTCCTGAAGTTACCTGGTAAAAACAAAAGTTTGTCAACTCTTGCAAAGGATGAAATATACATTTCCTTTATACAGGAGAGAACTACTCAAACTGAGGAGTCTTGTATCCAGTTCTAACTACCTGAGGAGTCTGTGCCCCTAAGGCTTTAAACGTTGTTCTATGGCTGTACCTTGATCTCCTACATTCCTGTTTTTCCTAGTGTGATCTCTCTGCTTCTTCTTGTCCCATCTCTTTTCTTACATAGGTTAGCCTCTGTTCCTTAAAATTCTAATGCCGGATTGAATTTTATAGTCTAATTGCATAACATTTTCCTCTCAGAGGACTTCTGAGGTTGATTCTTATCAACCTATTTTCAGCTCACTTGTTCAGCTCATTGTAGTCTGATTCTCAAATTTTGTTTCTCATCCCATTTTCTAGCTTGCTTTGATCCCATAGTCTCTTGCAAGGACTCCCAGAGCAGTTCTCTTTGACCTCTCATTTGTTCTCAAACGCGTCTCATCTGAAGCCTGATGCAGGGCCTTTTCTCCACAGTTTGGGATCAATATTCCTTCTGTTGCTTGTGTCTTCTGTTTCCCTGTTTTTTCTGTTCTTTTCCACAGGTCTATTTTCAGGCATCCCTCTTCATCAGTTTCTTCCCCACTTCCCTCCTGTTCTCGCAGATCACTGAAATACAGTGATTGCAATATACACCACAATGTATATTAGAACAAAAAATGCCTCAGGATGGTGAAGATAAGGGAGTGGAAGACAGGAACAAAAGTTCAACAAGATGGACCAACACTGGATGCACTTGTTTGATGTGACAGAGGCCTGAAAACTTACCCTTCTTTTGGGTTTTCACAGTGCAAATTCAGTACCAGTTAGAAGATCATGGCTGCAGGCTAATTGTTGCTATGCCTACATCTTTCCAGAATAGTGCTTCTGTTGGCAACTACTCCTTCTCTTCCTTTGGGGTTGTTTCCTCTGCGCCATTTCCTCTACTACTTGCAGTTTCAACTTACCTCAACCTTTCCTTTGTCCTTGGAACCTGCAAGAGTGTCAAATGGTTTGGGATGAAGTCTAGGATGGAAAGAATAAAGGAACCAGTAGTGACAGTAGGAACTCTAAGCTTATGGCAGTGTTTGGCCATATAAAGGAGGGAATGCCTATCACAAGAGCTTGGGAAATCATAAAAGAAAATGTTACAGGGAATAGTATTGTACCATGATCACAATGGATTAGATCAGGGCCAGCAGTAACATTTGTTTCATTATTAGTTTTGTTTCCTGTACTAGAACTTTAGATGCTGCTAGAGCATCATCAAGAGATGTTGTTTACCAGAGAGGTAAGACACAGCTTACCATGTGGGAACTTTTTTCTCTCCCAGGTGCTTCTTATAGTGTTTTGTGGGATTGAGGTTGACACAAAAGAAATCTCATCTTACACAGGTGCTGTGAGTTTGGTTCTCACAATCACTACTTAGAAAGCTGACAAAATTCTGAGGAACTATCACAAATTTGGTTGATTGCTGGGCCCTGTCACCCCCCCCCCCTCCCCCAAAGGTTTCCCTCTAATAAACAGAAGTGTCACCACACAGGACAATATTGCCTGATCTCAGAGTAGGGCTAAGAAGTGCCATTGCTCAGTTTCATCTGCTTTCTTAAGAGCTGAGAGGAAGTTTTAGCTTTCTTCAAGCAAAGGAAATAATTTTTGGGCAGTAGCTCTATTCACTAGGAGATAAAGCAGCTATTCCGTTCAGCCTGGGCATGATTTGCACAGGGAACTTGGGGCACCAAAGAATTACCTCTTTAAAATACGTACCTTAAAATTCTGCTAGTGCTGAATGTTGCCAACTGTGGAATTGACACATAATTATATTTCCTTCAAGCAATTTTACATCTAAATGCAAAAACTGGCTGAAGGGAGTTACATTTTCCTCCCTCTTCTCCTCATGCCTTTCCACCTCCACAAACATTTGTCCTTTTCCAGACATCTCTGTTCATGAGGCATGTGTCTTTTCCTTGTCATTACACAGAGGGTACCTGGTTTGAATCATGACTTCTACCCCAAATTTTCTGGAGTACTTTTGTTTGATACATTTGGAAATGACAGAGAGCAACATGAAGAATTTTATTCTTCACTGCACAGGAAAGATTCCAGTTTTCACTTCTCTTTGATAGTGCACAGTGGTCCGTGCATGAGTGATCGGATAAGTAAATTGAAAGATTTTTTTTTCTTTGTAAAGCTAGTAGCCAAAATTAATGTAGGCTCTATGGAAGTTCTGACCTTTGCTCATTGCCAGTGGTGTCCTCTGCATTTTGTATACAAACTGCTTATGGTGCTGTATGTGTCTATAGAATAGGAATGATCTTTGAATGACGTTTTTGTAACCTGTTTTAAAAAGAAGTCCTTTCATGGTTGCCAGGTTGCAAATTTTAATTATATGGGGAGCAATAGTCTTTAAATTTGACTCAAAATGAGGAGCCTACTACAGGGACGGTATTTATTGAATTATATTTAATTTGTTTTCTTGATTTACGTAGTTTTTATTTTCTGATTTAAACACTTTTTTCATGAACTTTCAAGGCTGGTATGCTTGCTGGGGATTGAATTCTCCATTAACTCAGTCATTCTTGTGGCCAGAGGCTAGGATTGAGAGAAGAAGCAGCAAATGGCAACATTACTTGTTCTGAGAAAGCACCTAGAAAAGATGCTAGCAAATTCAATATCACAAAAGCAGAATTGTAAATGATGTAATGAAAGCATGCATTAGGGGAGGAGAGCCTTTCCCTCAGTATTGCAACGTTTTCAAGCTAATCAAAATTACAGTGGCAGACTAATGCAGAAACTGCTGGGAATGGTTTCTCATACTTGCCTGGTGCTTGTATTTCTCCCTGGATGTTTGAAGTTAGCCTGTGTTGGAGACCATATATTAGGCTCAGGCTTTGAACAAATATGAAATGACTGTTCTTGTTTTTCTTTTCTTCTGGCCAGTTCCTTTGTTGTATGGTCAGTCACTTGGGTTACTTCCAAAGCTGCCTTTGAGTCTCTGAGTTCTGCAGTGCTGATACAGACATCATCCCTAGAGAGGAGAGCAATTCTACTGTCATGTTATTGTTTGGCTCTTTATACACAGGAATTTGAATTTAAAAAGTAAAGAAGAGCTGAAGACAGCTGAGTAAGATGTCAGAGGGTCAGTGTGCAATGTGAGACAGATAAAAATGTAAATTAGTAATCCAAATATAAATACGGGGTTTTGCCTCAGGAAGCGCTCATGAAGGAGGCTGAAGGCAGATGCAGAGTTTGCAAATATGGCAGCAGCAGATGGTAATCCACTACAGAATATCAGAAACAGGGTAGCAATGATGATCAAGAGATATGAACATGTGAAGACTGAACTGATTTAAGTAGAATTTTTTCTGTGAATTGCAAAAGATAGAAAAGACGGAAGGATATATTTTGCAGTTTTATTTGATGTCTCTTTTAAAAGACAATTGATGTGTCATAAAATCATGTTCCGTGACTGTGAAGAAACTTACGTAGGAGTGTGTTTTAAGAAGAGATATAGAAAAGATCCAAAAGGTTATATAGTTAAGAAGTTAGCTTTATGGCTAGGAAATTAGTAATGACAGAAATGAGCCACAGAAAAGGTGATAATTCTTTTAAACTCCTGGACTCAGACACTAATGTCTGACAAGCTACAAGATTCACTCCCTCCACTTTCAAGCCAGTAGGATTTTCTAAACTCCAGTCCTCTGTCAGTCATCCATCAGGGCAATGTCAAACTTTGGCAGAGTCCTGTCCTGTGGTGTCCAGCTAATGCTGTGGATCACCCTTCTGGCAATATCATTTTGAAAGAGCCCTTAGATTTGAAGCATGGGAGGCACAAGCTAGAAGACAGCTGAGGCTGGGAGGATGCCTTAACTTTGTAATAGTACATTACACTTGAGTTTAGGGGAGGCCCTCAGGAGATACTGTCACAAGTGTATAATAAATTTCCTTCATGATGTCCCTTGCTGCTTTTTCTCTGAACAGGATGTCAGCTTCCCTCTGAGATCACAGCACTGTCATCTAGAGTAATGCCTTGAGTTATTTTCTGCTTAAAATTACTTGGTTGTTCATTTAGCTACTTCTTTTCAGAGTTGCCCTGATTGTTTGTATTTGTTTTAATTCCTGTTTTTAAACAGGAATTAATAATTTTGGTTTCTATGATGCTCAGGTCATTCATTTATGAAAATCATTTGCTCCCCTCCTCAGCTGACTTATTTTGTTAATATGAATAATTCATTTAGTCTTATAGTCTACTATCTGGAGCATGCCATTAAACTGAAAGGTTATTCTCTTAGATAATAATGATCTAATTGGCCTTTAATGTTGTATTTTACATGGTGTAAGTGATTATTCCATTTGATTAGCATTAGCAGCTCTGTCACCAGAGGGACCACTTTTATTTTTCCTAAGGAGTCACAGGGGTGCAAAACAGGCAGAACAAAGTGACAAGGAAAACTTAAAAGAAATAGATAACATGAAGATGAGACTCTCCTGCCAGAATTAAATTAATTTCTAAATAAGATTTTTTTTTTACCCATTGGCAATTAAAACCAATGACTCAGTGCTGGCCTTGATGTTCAGTAGAGTATGGTAATTCAACTGTAACTTGGATGGTAACGGCAAGAGAGGAGAGAATGGGATGGAAAAACACAGCAATATTTTGCTGCTATTGGCACAAAAAGGCTAGAAAGCAAGGAGTTGAGCTTCCTTTGGAATCAGAAGTTAGAAGAGTTGCTGACAAACTGATCAAATAATACCACATGTGAAAAGCAGAAGAAAAAGCCCAACAGGAAACTGATAAAGGAGTGAAAAGAACCTATTTTTAAAGTTGCTGTTCAGCTTATAATATAAGACCCCACCGCAGATTATAGCCTGTTCTTTGTTCTTGCTTTGTGCAATACCCTATATCAGCATTTACAGCTCAGTCAAGAAGAAAGAATCCTAGAATCACCTTATTTTATGGGATTAACAGCTGTGATAAGTTTGAGTGCAGGTAGACTTCAAGTCAACAAATTGGGAAAATACTTTATAAGAAGTTACAGGCAAGTGGTAAGATGGAAGGTTGTGTTTTTTAAGCTATACTGGACACATTTGATAGGACCAAGTCAAACACTAAGAAGTCTGTGTAATTTTTTTTTTTCTGAATTTTCTGAATTTCTGTACAGATTTTACACGCTCTGTTACAAAACAGTTGTATTCTCATTACTGGAAAAACTCTAGGGAAGGTTTTGGACATATAAACTTAAAACCTGCCATCTGGAGGTGCCTAGGGCTGTGAAATTCCACTGCATGTATCACATTACAATAGTGAAAGGTAGAGCAGTTCTGTGGCTGTTTAGTGAAGCCGGAGCTGATAACTATTAATACACTTAGTTGAAATTTACTGTCATTCAAGCCAATCTAATATTGTTCAAGCCAGTGTTTTTTTTATGAGGCAGAGGTACAATACACATCTTCACCACCTCTAATTGTTACTTCAGCCTGGCATTGTAACAACAAATTGATAAGGGAGCACATCCATTGATTTTACTAAGAGCTAAATCATGCCTTGCAGCAAAGCTGTTGAACTTAGCACAGCCTGAGAGTGAAGAGGCACTAAAACCTTGATTCTGGAAGAGGAGGAAAAACTTATCTGTAACCAGACAAAATTAAAATAGTAACAAACAGAGTTGTGACTTTTGCAAATATTTTTAGGGAGACAAGATGTTAAGCTTTCTGTCACAGTGATGTCAGTATGGAATGCAAATCAAAATTAAATGCTCTTATGGCAGGAGAGTGTGCCCTGACAAGCAGCTAGGCTGGAATTCAATTTTCTATGAGGTATAGCCAAGGAAAAAAAAAAAAATAGAAATTCTATTTCAGGTAGGAATTTAGCCAGTATATTAAGCTAGCAGCCTCATGGACTACAAAAATAACCTTGGGCTGGTAAAAGATGGCCTAAAAATTTGCTAGTGCAGTTAACCATAGCTGTGTTAAATGCAATATGACCTACAAAGAAAAAATTCAGCTGTGAAAGCCATCAAATAGTGTAAGTTCCTCCAGATGCAAATTTTAAAGTGTAATGAAAACAAATTGGCTTTGGTGAGCTGGCAATCTGTGCTCCCAGCCCAGGAAGCCACCCATGTCCTAGGCTGCATGGAAATATGTGAAGAGCAGCACAACAAGGGAGGTGATTCTGCCCCTCTTTCATTTTTGTTGAGAGCCCACCTGGGACCCTACACCCAAGTCTGGGGAGCCCACCACAGGAAGGATGCAGACCTCTTAGAATGAATACAGAGGAGAGTGATGGAGAGCCTCAGGGAGCTGCAGCACTCCTCTGTGAAGACAGGCTGGACAGAGAACATGTTAGGCACTGAAGAGGGAGAGGTGCCTCTGCCTGAACTAAGGTGCAAATCAGATCATATGATGACAACATACAGATTCCATTCAACAAGAAATGTGAGACATAGAAAAAGAAATAGGGAAGAGGTGTCAGAAGAGAGAGCAAGAGAGCAGAAGGCAATCAGGTAAAGAACTAGATGATCTTTGAGGCCCTTCCCAAGCCAAACCATTCCGTGATTGTAGATGATGTGTGGCTGTGTATTTTAACTTGATATTACAATTATTACCATTATAGTATTTTTTTATTCACTGCCACTACAATTTCATCTTCTTCGTCCCCTGTGTGCAGCTGCACTAATTCCAAAGGAGCAGAAAGAGTCTTCCCTTGATAGGTGGCACTGTGTCCAATAAGGATGAGTTTGATAGGGCACAGCTCTGTGCAATAAATATTGATGTTACAAAAGAGGGGGGTTGGCTTATGGTGGAGGAGAAGGTGTCAGTGTTGCATGATGGTGCCATTGGGATTTCAGAGGAGAAGGGTATGAAAGTTTTACTGTAAGAAAATATACTGCAAACGCTTGATACCACCTTCGGTGTTAAGAGTTTTGAGTCCACCATCAATTAATGCCATGTATGAGGAGAGAGAACTGACCTTCTTGTTCTTTTTATTACTAGACTTAATATTAATATTATTTATGGCTACTGCAATTTCTTCTTCTTGTATTTCTAATTATTTTTCTTCTGATTATTTCTTACTGCTGCTTCTATTTCTTAATTCTTCTTTATCCTTTTCTTCTTCCAATTTATATTCCTATTTCTTCTTGTTTTTTGCTACTACTATTTCTTCATCTTCTTCTAATTATTATTCTTATCCTTCTTCTTTTTGTTGGGTTTTTGGAGTTTGATTTTTTTTTTATTTTATTTTTAACTACTGCTCTATCTTAAAACCACCTTTCAATTGTTTGGTAAGAGCTGTGTGTGTCCGAGTAATGCAGTGTGCTGTGGGGTATGGGCAGCACTACCTCCTGTCCTCATTCCTCATGGATGAAACCCCAAAGTATTAGAATGAAGTCCTATACAGGTAAGACGAAATGGCCTTAGATTCCACCTGGGGAAGTTCTCATTGAAGATCAGAAATTCTTCTTACCTGACTGTATGGGCAGGCTTTGGAAGAAGTTGATGAGGGAGGTGGTAGAGTAGCTACCTCTGGAAATGTTAAAAAGTTGTCTGGATGGAGCATCTAGGGACATTTTAGGGCTGCTGCTGCTGCTGCTGCAAGGGTGCCTGTGAGATTGAATGATTTTCAAAATCTCTTGAAACCTGGATGATTCTCTGTGATTCACTGCTGAGCCACAAGGCCACAACTGTCCTCCAAAACTGATGGCTAAGTGCGGGCCCCATGGGATAAATCTGGTCTGGGGAGATGTGGCCAGGCTGCTCCAAAGCAGCTGGGGATTGGTGAGGCTGCAGGGACATAGTCAGGCCAAGGCAGCCCGTGTGGCTCCCTGAGGACGCTGGGCAGGCTGCGGGCCAGCCGCCGTCTGCGGGGCCCGTGCTGGTGCCGGCAGCGGGCACTAATCCTGGGGCTGTGGGGCCAGGCAGGGGCAGTGGAAGAGGCTGCGCAGCGCCCGCAGTGCCCGCCTGAAGCGGGAAGGACGTTCCTTGCAGGGGGCCCAGCTGCTGGCTGAGGGCCTGGGCTTCCACCTGGGGAGGCCAGGCGCAGAACGGCCCTTGGGGGCACGGCTCAAATGCCTGGTGCTCAACCCAAGCCTCCCGAGGGAGGGGCGGTGGGAGCCCGTCTCCTGCCAAACCTCCCAGTGTGCCTGTTCTGCCGCCTTCTTCCGGCAGCTCCAAGAGGCTGACTTCATTGCACTCCTCCTCCCGCAGCACTTCCTCATCTTTGCACTGGGGCAGCTTAGGCTCCCCAGCCAATACTCCCTCCTCACTCACTTGCTCTGCCCACAGCGAATCCCCCTCTGCCTCCTCCTCCTCCAGCTGCCCACTGAAGGCCTGGGCTGGCTAAGGGGCAGTTTGGGCAGTGTGAGGAAAAGTTCGGGGCCGATTCCCTTTCTCCTGCAGATGCTGCTTCAGCTTCAGCAGCCGTGCTTTTGGTAGAGTGTTGCAAAAATAATGATGAGGCTGTAAATCCAAATACGGTAAAAAGGAAAAGCCAACTCTTTACTGTTACAACCCGGCTACAGGAAGAGGAGGCTGAGCTAGTCTCAGCCCCTCACAGCAAGCCAGAGCAAACAGGTTCGTGTACACATGCCACCCCTCAGAACAGTCCGTTCGTGGCAGTGAAGGAAAGCACTGAGGGCGGTCAGTCCCTTCTTTCTGTCCCCTCAGGGATTTGTTCGTTTTGGATCCTCTACATGATGGGTGTGTTCTCACGGTTCTCATTGTTCCTTGGTGTTCTACATTGGTGTTCTACACCAATCATTCTTTCCCGCCGTGACTTGATTGGTTGGTCCGATTCACCCATAAAAGCTCTGGGTTGTGGTCTCACTCTCTGGGCTATCTGGATGAGAAGAGAAAATTCCCCCCTCCCCGTGGTATTATCCCTTTAACTGCTCCATTACAATAGTAATTACATTTGGGAATGCAGCCCCACAAAGCCTCTACAAACATTCATAACTATACATTGCAACACTATCTAACAATCACTGGAACAACATTACAACCGCAAGTATTTGTAACCACTCAGAACCACGCGAAAAATAAACACAGATGCGAACAGAAATCAAAACACACACAACATACTGATACAACTATTAAAAAGTTTCAGCTCCTTTTGTATTTATATCGACTTCCCCCCTCTAAAACTTTTATCGGGCTGGAGGCCCGCATCAACCATCAAACTTTACAGTGAACTCTATATATTTTTTGAATGAATCGATACTTTTCATATATTTCCTTTGCAGTTTCAGGCTTGCTCTCGTTCCGATTTTGTTATTTTAACATCTTCAGCTTTTTTGTTATCTAATATTTCAAGGACTGAGATTTGCACTATGTTTTTTACTGTTCGAATTAAATGTGGGATTATGGAAGGTAGAAAAACAATACTCACTGATGCACCTCCAATTACCAATAATACTTTCTTCCACCATTCTCCAGAAAAAATATTGTCCCACCAATCTTTCTTCATTATCATTGTCCATTTCTGGACAGGTACACGGGCTAGCTTCCTGATTTATTATCAGTAATATTTTTGATTGTTTCGCTGTGATCATCGATCTCAACACAGCATTCTGATGAGTTGAACTTGGCACACACCCCCCCTTCTTCTGCCAACGGATAGTCAATTGCTAATGTGTTCTGGTATATCATGGTGTGCATTTGGCGGGACTGAGCAGATAAGAGATCCAAGGCTAGACTTGTTTGAGTAGTTATTATTTCCACTAGGGCCTGTAGACGGATGAATCTGCTCAGCATATATACAGGTATTCTATACCCCACATTCCATCCTGTGCTCATGTAGCGGGACCATATGTCTCAATAATCCTTTCAGGGGACGACTCATCATCTCTCCATCTCTGAGTGCCTCCTATTTGTACATCTCTTTTTCTCCTTTTTAATTCATTATATAATGGCACTCCTAATTGCTGACCTGCAGCTCTGGGCAGGAGGAAAAAGGAGGGTCGTATAGCTCCAAGGGAACAGCTTCTTGCCAAGTCCTTTGGTAACATAACATACGCCTTTTTACTACAGATCCAAAAGAGGCCTTTTGGAGCCTTCCAATATTGTGGAGAATTAATTTCAACTAGTCCGCTTTTGAAAGTTTTGGCTCACCTTGGAAGGAGTTAGGTTGTTGCGCTATATATTCATATAGACCCTCTACTCCGACCCAGTTACAATGCTGTTGCGCAGTACACTCGTGTGAAGTTTTTGTTCTGACCCACGTGCAATTTTCTGCTCGGTATCTGGTCCAATACCTCATAGGGGGGTCTGGTATCCACCACTGATGAGTTTCATTTGTTACGTAGCATCTCTTACATGGTATTCCCCCTACATAGCTTCTATATCCTGGTCCTTTTCTCCAAATACACTCTTCTGCAAACACTTCTGACCTTAAATCCCAAATTTCCTCCTCTGGTCTTTGATCCACTCCTGATGTTTCCCTTCCTACTATTTTTAACACATTGGGTGTGGTTAGAGGTATTCCCTTCTGGGGCCAAATTTCTGCCATGCAGGTGTCTCCACATATCCAACAATTGGTTATATTAAATTCTCTGCTTATCTTTTCCACTAAATCCAAAAACAAATCCCTTTCCCCCCACCCAATGCTCACGTCTCTTTTGGACTTTACTGGTTATTAACTTTTCTTTAATTATCTGTATCCAATCTATAAAATCGTTTTACTTTTAGATCCACTGGTTTCATTTCAGAACACATCCATTCTTCCTCATTAGGACATTCCCCTACCAGTTTTTGCTTAAAGTTTCCCACATTTTTAAAGAGCCAATATACCTTCCCATCTTCTTCACAAGTATATAACCAAGACAAGTTGATACAATTTGGATTTGGGTTCGTATGGACCCTAAAGATGGATGCTTGGAGATCTCCTACATGAATTGGATAGCGACACTGATCACAGTTTCCTGCCTCTCCTGTGGTGACGATCACCGACAGGAGGACTACCCATGGGAGTCTGGTACCAGATGTCCCTTTACTCATGTGTTTTCCTTGGGACCAGTGTGGATCTTGGCCTGGCCTTGCCTCCCACAACACTTCTCCAGGTCTCTGCTCTTCCATTATGGGGTCCTCTCTCTTTTATCTTGTGCTTCCATTATCCTTTTGGGGCTGGATACTTCAATTTCTTCTACTTCTTCTACTACTTAGGCTTCTTCTACTTAGTCTTCTACTACTTCTTATTCTAATTTTTCTTCTTACTCTATTTCTTCTTATTATTCTACTAATTCTCCTTCTTCTACCTATTCTTATTCTACTTCTTCTTCTAGTAATTCTTCTTCTTCTCCAAGTTTTTCTAGGGCTGGCCCTGTGGGATAACATTGGTTTTGGGGAGATGTGGCCGGGCTGCTCCAAAGCAGGTGGGGATTGGTGAGGCTGCAGGGACATAGTCAGGCCAAGGCAGCCCGCGTGGCTCCCCGAGGACGCTGGGCAGGCTGCGGGCCAGCCGCCGTCTGCGGGGCCGGTGCTGGTGCCGGCAGCGGGCATTAATCCTGGGGCTGTGGGGCCAGGCAGGGGCAGTGGAAGAGGCTGCGCAGTGCCCACAGTGCCTGCCTGAAGCGGGAAGGACGTTCCTTGCAGGGGGCCCAGCTGCTGGCTGAGGGCCTGGGCTTCCACCTGGGGAGGCCAGGCGCAGAGCGGCCCTTGGGGACACGGCTCAAATGCCTGGGGCTCAACCCAAGCCTCCCGAGGGAGGGGCGGTGGGAGCCCATCTCCTGCCAAACCTCCCAGCATGCTCTGTCTGCCGCCTTCTTCCGGCAGCTCCAGGAGGCTGACTTCATCCCACTCATCCTCTTCCTGCAGCAGGGCCTTGACCCCGATGCTGTGGATAGTCACTCTTTCCCAGTTGTCCTGCGTGAGCTCTTTGCCACTGTTGTCTTCCTGTCTTGACTGCATGGAGGGTCACTTACCATGCCCTTTGGGCAGCCTCTGGCCAATGGAGTCTTCTTCTTTGGAAAGCTTTTGGCCAATGGACTCTTCCCAGTCCAAACCTTCTTGTTTGCTCACTGGGGAAGGGAAGCAATCCCACTTTCTACAAAAACTGTTATTGGATCAACCTAACCTGTACTTCTTCATTTTGTATTTCATGTTTTTTCATTTATTATTCACAGCTACACAAGTGAAAAACTAGTTCCAATAATGCTTTTAGAGCTAAAATTTAAATAAGTGACAGTACTTTCTTTTTGCAGTTTCTCAAACACCATCCAAGATGCAACATTTCTAGTGACATGAAGTCAGTGGCTCACCTTAGAAGAATCTCACAGCATCTAATCCTGGTGTTGCTAGCCTAGATTGAATCATGTAATTTCACAGCCTTTTCTGTCATGGCTATAATCAGTTTCAATGTAAATTAAAAAGGTTCATAATTTTATTTTTTGCTATACCTTACTACAGCACCTAAAAGCACCATCCATAAGTAAATACATATTATTCTTAGGTGCTAGACAAGTCATCGATGGAAAAGCAGTTTTTATTTAGAACTTACAAGTCAGCAGTTTCCTCCCCTGTATCAGGTAAAATACTCTTTCGTAAAGAACACAGAGTAAAAAAGCTCGCTGAGACTTATCCCATGTTTTGCATGTAAAGCCAAAATTCAGCTTCCAAGAACAATTGTTCCCAAAGCTCTTTACAGAGCTTTATGGGAATGCAAATTCCTGTAAAATCTACTGTTATGTTCACTCCACAAATACAAAACACTGGCGTGCATGAACACAGCATTTTGCAGGTATTTCAGCCACATAATTCAAAAGCCACCTAAGTTTAAAGAATGAATAAGCCGTAACCAAACTTTATTGATTTACTGTTTAATTCTGTATCATTGGACATATAAACACATCTTGAAAATACTAATACGCATGAAAATATTACTTCTATAATCCAAACTGTTTGATCTAGGGACTTAATCCACTGACAGGGCTGATGTACCCATCCAATGTGATTATCCTAAATTTTTGCCAGTAAGACCTGTTCACTTAGGCCTCTGCACTGCTATATTCTCCGTTCTGGTTCTGTAAGGCAGCTTTGGATTGGTTTGCCTAGGTGTAAAAATAAAAACTGTCTGATTTTAACATTCTTCACTCTTATCTTCACCATTTAGCTGAAAAACTGTATGAAAATGCTCCATTTCTCAGTGAACTGAGGCCGCAGAGAGCACAACAGGTCAGTCATTCAGGGAAATGTTACGATTGAAACTATTGCTGTAGAGCTAAGTAAATTGTTGGCAGCCCTTCTGCTTTCATTCATAACCCTTGTTTCTGTAGTATTTTTAGCTCATCTAATTTCTATGTTTAGATGTGTTCATGATAATGGAGATTTAATGTGATAAACCTCAGAAACTCTACTGTCATCTGCCTGGTAAAAATAAGTCTCTAGGGAGCATCAAATTTGTTACTGACTTTCAGTCTGATTGCAACTGTCAGGCTTCCAATCTGTGGAAAGTGCTTGGAGCAAGATTATAACTCCATTATATTTTCCCTTGTCTGTGCTGAGTTTTGCCATTTCTTAGAGCACCCCAAAAAAGCTATTCACCACCTGATGGGAATGGTGTTGAATGTCATGAAAGCCAATACTGATGAAAAACAGTATCTTAAATCTGTGGTGCTTAAGCTTTTTGACAAAGCAAATACTTTAAGTACTCTTAAAGAGGCACCTGAAGGCCAAACTATGCAGCTTTGGGAAGTGAGCAGAGGGTGACCTGGTGGTTAGACTGGAAAGTTTTGTTCATCTATATCTACATAGAGATAGTGGGTAACCCCCTCCCACCTTTTCCTAGTTTTAAGGATCCCATGAAACACTGGGACTAGTGACCTCCAAGTTTTAACTTATTGCTGACATTCTTCATCTTGCATACTCTCTGCACTCAGCCACCAGCTCTTCTTCAGTCTGTAGTACATCTGCAAAGACGGCGGGACACAGCTTAAAGTAATCCCTAGATCCCTAAGTAGGTGAATCCAGTGGATAATTGCCATCATAGTCCATAATTACCAATTCACCTTGGCTCAGATGCAACCAGTAGATCTTAAATACTTTTTTTTTTTTTGACACTGATTTATACTCAGTAATCTTTTCTATAGGTAAATAGTTTAGACCACTGTTTCATATTTCAGTTGAGATTTTAAAACTTTCTCTGGTCTTCTGTATTTCAAAACTTTTGGTCAAATAATTTTCCACCACCTGCACAGCTACTATTGAACCCTTGGAAATGTTAAAACTATTGTTATTTCTCACTTTTTAATAAAAATTCAAGTGCAGAAAACTCACTTATACTGTACTTTAGCTGACTGCTTTTCAACTGCCTCTAAACAAGCTACATGCAAAAAAAATTAGAAAAAAAATATTTATTACATCTGGTTTTGTTCCCAGATATTTCAACTAAGAGCAAGGTTCTGGTGAAGGTGATTTACTAAAAATTATAAAGGATATCCTTCATGCTGTGCTGTCTACTTCTGCTGCTTGCATTTTGCATTTTCTTCTCCTGACTCCCTACTTATATGGTGCCTCTGTGAAATAGAAATTTGGTTTATTTGCTTCGGACTTTTATGGATCACAATGAACTCTGGACAAGCTGGGGAAATGGCAAGAATAAATTTGACCTATGAATGAAATTGTAATCTGATTACTCTTGCTTTTTCCCCCCTGTTCTTTTCTCAAAGATGCCCCCCCTGCAGCCCTCCCACTGCCAGTGCCTGATCACCCGATGCAGCGCTGGAGTTCTTCGGCTCAGCCAGCTCCCAGCACCGTCGCCAAGAGTGGGCTGCCCCCAGGAAGCCACACACCCCAGGGTCCGGCTGTAGGGCACAGAGGGAATGCATCGAGGGTAGGGACTAGAAACAAGGAGAGGTCTTCTTTGTGATTTCCAAAGGTGTTTACTTCCAAGAGAGGCAGGGACAGAAAGACACAAAACCTGGGTAACAGAGACTCCCAGGCAGGGGAGGTCTTGGGAGAAGATACAATTTCCAACCAATAAGGGTTACATGGGGAGGAACATAAGGCGGGGAGTACAATACATAGACCAATGAAGGAATGCAAGGGGGGGGAACAATCTAAACTAACCACTAGGCCATCGAAGATTGGGAGATTGATAGGGAACAGCTTGGAAGAAGGGGCAGGGTAATGGGAGGATTGACAATTCTGTAGGAGGAGGGAAGGGCAGGTCTAGGGAAGATAGACAACCAGGGCAAAACCAACAATACAGAGGGAAAAGAAAATCCATTAGGCATAAAATACACTGTAACAATACAAAATGGGGTGTGGGTTATAGAACAGACCATTGAAACTGAGCTGCAGTTGAAAACACAATAAAAACACACTGCAACAGTCACCAACACCCAATGCCTAGGCAAAATCAAAGGAAAAAAAATCATCAAGGCTTCAAAGCCCAGTGCCTGAATACAATCAGGAAATCATAAAATGGCTTGGGTTGGAAGGGCTCTTGAAGTTCATCCAGTTCCAAACTTCTGACCTGGGCAGGGACACCTTCCACCAAATCCCGTTGCTCAGAGCCCCATCCAGCCTGGCCTTGAACACTGCCGGGGATGAGGCATCCACAGCTTCTCTTGGCAACCTGTTCCAGTGCCTCACCACCCTTACAGTGTGGAATTTCTTCCTAATATCTAATCTAAACCTGCTCTCTTTCAGTTTGAAGCCATTCCCCCTTGTCCCATCACTACATGCTCTTGTGCATAGACCTTCTTCATTTTCCTTTTAGGCTCCCTTTAGGTGCTGGATGGCTGCAATTAGGTCACTCCTAAGTTTTTTCTTTTCCAAGTTGAACAAACACAAAATTCTCAGCCTTTCCACATAGGAGACGTGCTCCATCCCTCTGACCATCTTGGTGGCCTGCTCTGGACTGGCTCCTCCAGGCTCCTCCTTCTTCCTGTGCTTGAGACTGAAGAGCTGGATACAGCGCTCCAGGTGGCTCTCAGGCCTTGTTGTGATAGCAGGTTCACTAAATTTGTTTTATGTTCTCCCTTTGTTGTAAAAACTCCAGTAGAAATTCAGTGCAACTGGTCCATTGCCCCAAGACCTAATTTTTTTGAGCTGTAATGTCCATCAAACTTTGGGTACTGTCCTCAAGCTGTGTTAGCTAGAGAGGTTTCTTTTTGGCATTTTGTTGATGCTACCAGAGTGTTTGGCAGAATATTTTTCTTAGAAACATTTACAATCTGTTTAGCTTTGAAAGGAAGGTGGAGAAAAATAGTAGTACCCAGTAGTACCCAGGAGGGATGGCAAGTTCTCTGCTCCCTCTCAGCTCTTGTAGCAGTTTGAACATTCTGTTATGCTTACCATGTATGCCCTTCTCAAGTGTCATTCAGGATGGGAACAGGGTTAATGTCTTTGGTTCACCAATCTGAACTGCTTTGCCAAATGGTCTACCTTTGGGGTCCAGTTGTGTACAGGAGAACTCTCAGTGGTTGCTATCAACAGTCCAGTCTCTTCTAAGGGATTCAGTGTCTCTGAGTTTTGAATCTTCTTATTTTTCAAGTTTTTCTCCAATTTCAGTTCTGAATGCAGGGCAAAAATGCAGAACCTTTCTAATATCTTTCACAGTTCTTGCTATCTGAGTGAGTTAACTGAGTATTCCAAATCTAGCTACAGTTTTAAATGTGGCTGAATTCCAATTTTCTTCCTTTCAGACATTTTCTCCTTGGCTTGGATGTGGAAAGTGAATGCAGTAGACACCTTTGCAGTTGGATTTAATTTGGGGAATTTTAAACTGACCAATCTGTCACCTTCCATTTTACTGCTGTTTGTGTTTGCTGCTCAGCAATCAATCAGCTGTCAGCAAGAGACCTGCTTCAGTCTCTCTTCCCTAGAGCCATGCGCAGCAACAAGACCTTCTCAGTGTTAAACCTGGGCAGCTTGAGAATTCCTCTCAGCTATATTTATCTACATGTTAGCTAGGAGTAGTACCATAGTGCAGAAGGCAATCCGTTGAATATCCTTTTAATGATAGGAGAAATCAGTCATTAGAAGTGCTCATTTCTCTTCTATGGGTGACAAATGAGTTTCTAAAAGGGTCATCAGCTTCAGGCTCAGCCCTTCAATGCCTGAAGTTGGGTGCAATGAACCCACACTTGGGAATTTCTCTCTTCTCACCTTTGAGAAGGTGAATCCAAAATGGCACAAGCTACAATGGAACAGAAGGTTGGATAGTAGTGTCTGAAGAGAGAAATGGTGAAGGCAGTATTGTAAGGAGAGGCAGATTGGGGAAAAGAAATGAAGAGTCATAATGAGAGCATGTGGAGAAAAATAGAAATGAAAGTGGATTTTGTATTATATTTAGGAAAATAGAAAAGGGGGAAAATATAAAAAACAGAATTGAATGGCTCATTTGCTTTAGAAATTTTTGAGATGCAATAATTACTTCCAAAATACACCTGGAGGGAAAAAATGAAACTGTAGTGCCTTTAGCTTGAAGACTGGCTGCTTTACAGGAACCTGTTCTTTAATATAATTCAACCTAATGAGATAGCGCCAAGTGTTGCTTCAAGTAGAATTTGGTTTATTATTTCCCTAGTTATTGGCTAAGAAAATTGAATGTAGGGAAAGAATCCCATTCATCACCATTGTTGTGACTTGTATCACAAATTGCCAATTAAAGTGTGGCAGGGGAACAAAGGACATTTCCATGCTTTCCAAAGAACGTCCATTCTACTAACGTTCAGTGACTCAAATTCAGCAATACAATTTATTCTTGTTGGTGGCACTGCCTGGGATGCAAATCAACATGGAACTTGACTTTTGCTAATCTTCAACTTCTGTGACAGGCTATAGCAAGTGTGCCTATACGAAGCATGGCTTAAAAGCAGCTGGTTTGATACAGCTTAGAATTGTACCAGCATGAAGTTCTATTCTGCCTGACCACAGGAGCATTTGCTCGTCTCATCTGGTGAGCTGAGCAGTCTGTGAGCTCTCTGCTGCTGCTATTGCACTGCTAGAGAAGCTGTGAGTGAAAACTAACTGGTGTGAGATCAAGACAGAGCAGTGACAAGTCAATGTTGACATCAACTGGGGGCAAGGCAGGAATAGGATCTGTTTAAGTGGGCAGTGGAAAAACAAATGCTGATTTCACTTCAAAGCCTCCCTTGTGAAGTTCAGTAAAACTATTGTTTCCAAAATGTAGGGCAATCTTTAACTAGATAAAATCCAAACTCTCTAATATAGTATCAGACCTCTCACAGTCATGAAAATGTTTTTTCCTCTTGTATCTCCATCTAAATTAGTTTAGTACTAGGTTTGCTGTACTAAATATGGGAAAGGAAGCAGAGAAAGGCCAAATGAGGAAGAAGAATACATAATTAAGTTCAGCTTTCCTCAAAGAGTGACATACGTCTACATACCTGTGAGTTTGCTAGAAATGTGGAAGGCGACATAGAGTTCCTCAAGAAGAGTGCAAGTCAGAAAACATAATTTTTACCACCCAAACTCTAACTAACTGGAGTATCTTCATCTTGAACAGTATAAATACAAACCTTAATTACTCAAATCATTGGACAGTTTTTCTGTATTAAAAATAATAGCTTGAGTTTAGAATACTCCTACTTGAACGTAATTTTCCCTTTATAGTGAGAAGCCACTTTTTCATGTAAACCACTCTTTCAGTTTAAAAGAGTTTAAAAGAGACAATAGCTGTTTAATTACAATTGTCCCACTTATTCCATACAGCTGGTAGGACCCAGTTCCCACAGGTCAAAGGTTATCATGGGGAACTTTTCTGTTCATTAATGGCATATCTTAATTTTCCAGAGCTCCTCTTTTCTCAAGACCTCTTGATAAGACAGGGGAAGTAGTAGGTAAGGTATTTGTGATCCTTCTTTTCTGTCAGGACTATCCTGTTTGCTAAGTAGTCAGATTACAGTTTGCAACATTAACACTGAAAATTTGAAAGTAATTTTTTGTACATTCCAGAAGACACACAGGTTGAAAACTATCTGGTTCAGCCTCAGTTTACCACAGATATACTCACACCATTATCCCACAACAAAAATATTTTCTTTCACCATATGCCTGCAGAAGACATCAGCAAAATGGGATCTATATCTGTCAGTTCTTTCTTTTTACCCAGACTTAAGCAACAGCAAAACCTGACAAATATTCTGCATTGTAATGTATCTGTACTGCTAAACTTTAAAAGCTGAGTTTTGGATTTTAGCCCACTACCTTAAGGGTTAGAATCCTGTATCTGTTCCATTCACAGGTAAGAATGCATTTTCTAATGTCTAATCAAGTCTCTTCCTCATAAACCCCTTTATCTATATATCTCATTATCTGGAGAGAGATGAGCCTCACAGCTGAAGAGGCAGAAGAGGATTGCTTATACTCTTGAGTTTGTGAAATAAATTATGTTCAGTAAAATGATTTCTCATCTATCTGTTGCAGAGAGTAATACAGTGCAGCAGGAATTTGTTTAAAATCATGTTTTCCTGCTCAAACCATTCTGTTTGCTGGATTGCTGTTGTTATCCTTGCAGAAGGGATAGGGACAGGGGAGTCTTGCTTTTCAGAAACAGTATGGCTGGAGTAGTTAATAATCCTGTTACAATATAGAATATTACAAGTTATTTTACATCAGCAGCTGAGATCAAAGGTAAGACTGACCAAGTTGAAGAGCATTCAAAAAATGGGTGTAATGCGGTGTTCCTACTGATCCTGAATTTGAGTTGTGAAAGTGTGATTTGCTCAAGAGGTTTGTCAGGGAAGCTGCCAGGTGCTGTCTTTTTCCTTGTTTTTCAGAGCCACCCTCATAAATTTTAGGCCTTGGCACTGTAAAGTCTGGTTGGGTAAATCAGCAGGTTTTTCTCATTTAAACCATTGTACATTCTGGTGGGCTGCTTTTCTGAACAGATTTTACTGCTTTGTGCCATGAAAACAGAAATACTTGATTTTGCATCTCTGTGGCAGTGACCTCATTAGGTTTGCTGTAGATGGATGCTGGGACAAGGAACAGCAGAACAGTCTCACCAAGGCTTTTGAATAGGCTTGTCTCTGCACTCATCATCTGGTAATTCCAAGTTTTTGTCAAGAAAAATCAAACGGCATGTGAGCTCCTGACACTTGGGTTGTTTCACTCTTCAGCACTTTGTAATTTGCAGGCTCCGAGAACAATGTGAAAGGACCAAATTTTTTGCTGCGTTCAGACTTGACTGAATGTAGCTGACAAAGGGTCTCCCTGGAAGTTGGTTACCTCTTCCCAGTCCTGGTCCTGATCCTGTTATTGTCCCTTCTCTTATTTAAGCTCATGATAGAGAAGGACACATTCATAAACTAAGTGCTGATTTCTACATTTCTACCTTGCACCTTTCTGAAGGAATTGCTTGCTCTCTGCATCTTACTAAGGCAGAAGCTTGTATTTTGAAAAGCCTTTTCTGAGTACCCAAAAAGTCGTGCTTAGTATGTACAAGAGAGGCAGGTTGTGGAAAGCAGACTTTGAGAGAAAGGTCAAGAAGAAAATTATTTTGGTCTAAATCTAACTGAAATAAAAAAATACTTGCATTTCCAAATTAGGGAAGAGAAACCAATGACCAACCAGCCCCCATGGGAATTTCCCAAATATTTTTTGTTTGAGAACACTGCCTTTGTGTCCATGTTACATAGCTCATCTGCCAGAAGTGAAAGTGATTTTTTAGTGCTATTAACAACTTAGCAGGAAATTGAGGAGCTCATTGTCAGGTTAAGCCCTGAAGAACTGTCATATCTCTTCAAAGAAAAAGCAAAAACCAGTCAGTGATTTCATCAATATTCTAGTCACTTCAAGGATTTAGTTCTAGGGAACTTTTTGATTAATTTACCATGTAATACACTCTCTCTTCCTATTTCCTAGTTACACCCAGTCAGTTAATTTTCTAGAATCTTCTTTACACTGGAATATTTATGATGGTAGCAGCTCCTGTTTCATGAGTTATCCTCAAGGAATTTAGATGCCAGTGTAATGAGAAGGAGGAGCTCACTATTGTTCACTGGCAGTGATATTTCAGGTCTTTGTTGGAGAAACTTCTGAAAGCATGTAACCATTTCATGTTTTATTCCAGCTTCAGTAGGAAAGCAAAGAAAAAGTAGTTACGAATAGATGTAAAGTTAGGGATTGGCAAGTTAAAAAAAAAAGAGCCTCAGAGCCCTAAGTCTGAGGCAAAGAACATCTGAATAATATCTTTGGATGAGGGGTTTTTTTGCATATAGCTACCAAGTCTGGTACTTTCTACAACTGTCTATATCCCTTAAAATACTTTTTCAAGTGATGAGAAAAGGAGAAACGTTAGCACTGTTTACTTCTTACCTTAATGCAATCCTAAAGCCTCCAGCTCCTTAATGATCAGGTGTGATTTCTTTTTTTTCTTTTTCTTTCTTTTTTTTTTTTTTTTTTGAGCAGTTAATCTTTGGCAGCATTTCTTGGAAGTGGGCACTGGAATAGCTGTGCAACATATGCAAGTTATTTTAATTTCATTTCCAATTTTTGACATGTGCATTCACATTTAGTTATGTTAATTATAATTTAGTATTCACTTTCTCTGAAGATGGGGAATGAGTTGAACCACTTTAAATTAGCACAACCTCTCAGAGTTCCGTGACACTACCCCTAAATTTTAGCACTATCCTCTCCAATGTTAATTAATGCAATCTCATTTAATCCAGGCCCCTATTAGAACTGATGCTGTCCTGTCATGCATGATCTTTCTGTGCTGTTAGTAAAATAAGATTTCTAGGACACTTTATTCAGAACGAACTGGAGAAACTTAATCCTTCGCAGGGAAAAAGGAAATAGAGAAGGAAGTTGGGGCAGCAGCAATTTATGATTTTTTTGGTCTGTTTGTATGTGGGTTTTTTTGTTTGTTTTCTTTTTTTGTGTGTTTTTTTAGGGTTTTTTTAGGGTTTTTTGTTTTTTTTCTTTGTTCCTCCTGAGAACAACTTTGACTTTTTTTTAATTTTGAAAGTAAATGGAATGATTTTGTCCTGCTGAGGAGGTATTAATTAGTTTCTCCATGAACTATTCCTTCCAGAACAAAGCTGTTATTTTTTATAGGATGACATACAGTGACTACCAAACATCCTATGTAATGTCCATCTGCTCTGGAGTCAGTGCTTTGTTCTTCATTATCTTCAGTTAATATCTAATTCTTGCTGACAGGTATGGCATTGCTGGCTTTGTGAGTTGTGTAGTAGTTCCTACACACAAACATGGGCAAAGTTTATTTACTGGCAGTGGCTGTTTTCTAAGTGAGTACATTACCAGTGCTGGGGAATTCAATGTATTTTGCAGGTGAAGGATGTTATTAAGCAGGTATACAGTGTAAGGTGTTTTTCATCAGCTCAAAGGCTGGGACACACTGATATCCAGGTGTTTGGAAGGGAGATTACTCGTTGGGAGAATTGCCTAGTTAAGGTTTAGGGTTTGATGTGCCTCAATGATCTCAGACCTAGGGGGAGGCTGACAAAGCTTGGGGAGAAGGATGTACCACTGCTGGTGGACACAAAGAATGCAGACCTTGTGGACCACAAGGACATTTGGCAGAACACCCAAGATAAGGAAGAAGCTGTTAAAGCCAACTCAGCAACTGTGCTGAAATCAGCTCCAGCTGAAAAGGCAGGGGGAGATTACGACCACTGCCCCATACACTCCCGGCTCAAGAAACCCACGAACCCAAGAGAAACACTGAACATGTGGCTTAATTAGAGAGGGAATCATTTAACCAATAGAAGATAGAATACTAGTTATTAAGAGAACTATGTAACTTGTAGCCAAGGAAACATTAATGCCTTTGTTTGGTAAAATATGTAAGTAGTGAAAATTTGATAATTGTGGTTCTGGCTCTGTGAATTTGGAATGCAGCACCCCCTTCTGTGCAGAACTGTTAATAAATCAAATACCTTGACTGTATGGGGACTGGCCTATTACACACTGGGTGAATTAACTTGTTTTGGGACAACAATACTTGGGATATTCTAATTTTTTTTCCTATAAATAGCTTACTTAGGGTTGTGAAAAATGCTCATGTTATTTTTCAATGTATGCTACTAGAGCAATGGCTACTATTTCTGATGTGTAGCCTCTGGAGGCTTCTGGGCAGGTTCTAAATTCCTTTAAATTTTGGACCCATCCACACTGAGTTCAAGACCTTTTTCTGAGATGATATAGCCCATTTAGGGTCCATCATGGTGTATGTATCATTTATGTTTCTTTTAAAATTATTTTGTTTTACTGAGAGGTCACCAGCATCTCAGTATCATGAGTTTCTGCAGTCATTTTCAGTGTCCTGGATACTTTTGTCCAGTACTAAATTATCCTATCTCACTATATACTCTAGGACTGCTTAATCTGCTGATCATCACAGATCAAAGCACTGGTGCCATTGACAACCTCTTCCATTTTTGAAATTGGTCATATATTTCTATCCTTGCCTAAAAATTCTGATTGTCATTTCATAGACTCTTAATCTAGTAACCTAAATCACTACTCTTAATTCTTAGTCAACTTTACTTAATTCCATGAAAACAGGGTGTTGAAAAGCACTCGGTAAGGGGCCTTTTCAAGGCATTATAAATCATAGTAAAAAAAACATCTTTGGTCATAGCACTCTGATTTAAAGCTGTATTCTATAAAGGATTTTGCTTTACTTCAAATATTGCCCTTATCTCTACTGAACTAATTCTTTATAATAATTTCCACCAGCTTGCCTAATGTGGGATTCAGATTCCTGATTGGACTCATTTTCCAGATCACACAGCAAGCTTTTTTTTTTTTTTTTTTTTTTTTTTTTTTGAGATGGGTGTCCATCTATGAATGGCTTCTTCCCTTTTAATTAATTAAACTGGTTCATGGTTAACCAACTGTGATTAATCTTACCCACACATCAATTTATTGAGCAGTGTACAGGAAAACAACAGTTCATCAGGCTGCTAAGCATTGGAGGAGAAACTTAAAATTATAATATATTCTGATGTAGTTTTGTGGGTTTGTCATATTTCCCCTTGGAATAAATCAGAAATTTATACTTTTCTCCAGATGCTGCCCTTTGCTATTAATTTATTTTGCAATCTATTTTTCATTATTTTGGCAGAAATAACATGTTATTATCATCTGTCTATTTAGGAATCCTTCTCTAACAAGCCTTTGATGCATTTTTCTCTTTGCCTCCCTCCTTACTGACCCCTCGGTCCTTCCCTCTTCCATTGGATCGTGGTTTTTTTGTGTCTGTATTCCCAGAGATGGAAAAATGCAGGTAATGCCTGAAGATATGAGCACCCCCTTTGATCTCTTCTCTGGTTTGTTTAGACCAAGGAACAGATCGAAAATATTGAAGAGTCACTACCAGCCTCTAAGACTCAAATCTTTCTTTCCAAATGGACCCAAACTGAGAATTCACACTACTACTTCAAAGCTGGTTTGTCATTGGGCCAAAACACAGCAGCAATTTAAATCTAACACAGATATGAGGAAACTAGAATAGACATTTTCATGTTTAGGGTTTGTACTTGCATGTTCAAAGCAAGGTGCGTTGTGTTGCTGTGCTCTTCCAGGTGGCTGGCACCTCACAGCCACTGCTTCCCTTCCAGCTTCCTTATACCTGAGGAGGGAAGTGTTGCACGTTGCATGTTCCATCCCACACCCCAGCCATAGAAGAGAAAATGCTCAGCTGAGCGTGTTGAGTGGGGCTGGGCACCAGCTAAAGGTGCTGCTGCCATCAGCTGGGCCGAGGGTGTGTCCAGCTCTCTGCTCAGACACCCTCTGTTGGGAGCTGGTGCCTGGAGCCTGCTCTCCCTCATGCCAAGAGGAACTGGCAGGGTGCTCACTGGAGCCAGTGCAGCTCTGGGGCATCTGTAGGACAGCCAGGCCCTGAGAAAGCATCAGCTGTACACAGCAGCTGCCAAGGAGAGCAAATCCTCTCCAGTCTGCTTCAGTCCAACAACAGCAAGTTTAATAAAGAGAAAAAAAAAATTGTATGAAATGCTAACGGGAGAAATAACTGTTGTTGCAAAGCCCGAAGTGTTTTACATTACTTTAAAAACAGCATTCACGGGTGTAAACCCCAATTTTTTTCCCTATGTGTTAGTGCTATTTTATGCATGTAGCAATACACCTTCCATGACCACAGCTCATCTATTTTGTGCAGTAAAATGCCCTCCTAAAGTGATGCAATGAGAACTGATTATTTTTCCATGGGATACAGTCAAAATTTGCAGGTCAGTACCACTAATTCATTCCTTTCACAAATAGTAATGGGGAAGCAGATCATAATACACACCAGAGAATCCCTTCTCAAGAAAGCTTTGTGAAAACAGAATGTTTTCTTCTCTGTGGTGAATGACAGTCTTGAGGTGAAAATAGGCTGCAGGCTGGGACCCTTTAGCGTTTAGATACTGGTGAATTGATAAATTTCAAGTAACATCCTGTTTCTGTAAGCCCAGACATGATAAACTATTTAAAACAGGCCAGCACCTTTGAAAATCATGTTTCACATTTGAAAACATACAGCCTTGTTTTCAAACTTTGGAAAAAAACCCCAAGAACTGAGGAATCTGCTGAGTTATTGCAGAGTATCTGCAGAAATATTGTTCAAAGACTAATGCACACAGGAAATCACTAATTGGTGGGTAGCCTTTTGCCAGAAGTACCTACAAGCTTCTAGACCTGTAAGAATGGCTACAACCTTTCTATTGTGCTCCAGCAAGTTTCCCCTTGAGCCTCTCCTGCACCCCTGTGAGTGATTCATGCACAGAAAATTGACCACATTGAAAAATCTCTGTCCTAATATTTATCTTCACAGGAAAAAAGTTGAGGTGTACTAATGAGAGACGACCTTACAAACACTGATTTTTAATAGTGTCTTCAGAGAAAAATGGAAGTATGTGATAGAGCTCCTGAGAGATGTGAGACAGGTACACTGTGCATAGGTTGAGAGATAGAAACTGGCTTTAGTGTGGGCAGGCATATTATGCTCTGTACCTTCTGCCTCATGGAGAAGAAGGCCTTATCTTGTAGCAGCTAGGACAGACTGTCCTCTGGGTTCAGGGAACCAATGCTATTGTCACCTAACACCCTAAGCTCTGTTGCCAGTGAAAAACCAAATGGAATCAACAAAGGGTCCTTAGTTCTTTCTAATGTCTATAAAGGGTTATAGCAAGTTTATGAGGCATTACTACAGACAGTAAAATTTATTCTAAGATACATCATCTCTTCATTTCCCTTTCAAAAAAAAAAAAAAAAAAGAGAAGCTTTTCTATAAAAACCTTTCAGTTCAATCATTAAAATGTTTCAAATGGCAGACCTTAATCCTGCAGTAGATGTAATTGATCAGAAATTATAGAGAAAGCAAAGCTGTGCCAGCCTGTTAAAAAAAAACAAAACAACAAAACTGCCAGTCACAATATTGAAGAAAGTATTGAATTGAATCCTCAGCTTCCCATATCAATAGGGCAGCCACAGTGCAGTACCATTGATCAACCTGTAATCCAGAATGAGGATTAAATTTACAACATGGCCTTCTCTTCTGGCCCATTAATTCCACAATCATCAACTGTTTATGGCAGCCTAAAGTCAACATGCATCTTGTGCAAGACAGCAGAGCAAATGGTCGAATGTCAATGAAGATTAGGGCAAGGACATGCACTGCTTGGTGTTTACAAACATCTCATCAAGACATCTTTAAAAAAGCAAAGGCAAAACCCACATTTTCAAATATAGATGTACACAGAATTATGGCTCTTGACGTCAGTGATCCATTCACAGGATAAAAATTCAGCTTTAAACTGCTCATTAAAAGCAAACAGTGTGATTCAGGGTTGCTGAAGGAAGTTGAGCCAAACTGCCCAAAGCAATTAAGAAGTAAATGCTGGCATATATTGTCTTTCCTTTTCAGATGCTAAGATCTACAAATTAAATTATTTTATTTTGGCACTAGTCTTTAGCTTTAATATCTTCAAGTCCACCTGTGTAAAACACAACTCAGTTTGCTATGGATTTTCTAGGCTTCTATGTGTCCTGACTATCCTAGATAAAGCATTTAGAGATAAACCAGAAAAAAAAAAACAAACCAAAAACATAAACACAAACCCCAAACTTTTCTGCAGAGCAGATCTTCATGTGAATTGTCACATGGACAAAAAGGCTGACTATAAATCTAATCACTGACTATGCTGGAGTGTGTCTGTCTGTGTGTTGGTGTGCAAATGTGCACAAGATGGCATTGTTACACAGAATGTACTGAGGCCAAAAGGTCCAAGTTCTTCTGTCTGATATCTCATACCTTTGTACTTAATTAATGAGCATATGTAGGAATAAATAAGGATAGAAGTCAGGCTGGAATTAGCATTAAAATGAAAAATTTTAAAAAGAGGGAGAGTACTTCTTTCAGTAGAGAAAAGTATTAGAAATCTAAAGTACGCAGCACACAGTAGCAAGCCATCCCCAAATTCATTAGCAGTTTTTTTTAAGGTCTCTAACTCGTGGTTTGTTAGAGTTTGTAGAACAGTTTGTAGAAGTGGTGTGGGTTTTTTACATTTCCCATGTGTAACTTACCTTAGAAAATTTGTTTTCTAAAAAACCTGAGTTTGCTTTTCTCTTCATGACTTATTTTTAGCCAGCTTTGTTTGCTATATCTGTAATTATTTTTCTACCCGATCTTTATGGGAAATTGGGTAATCAAAACTAGATAATGTATTAAAATACGGGGAAAAGTATTTACTCTGTGGTATGTGACATTGTTTTCTTTTTCGTTCCTTTCTTGTAACTCTTCATACTCTATTTGCTTTTTGAACACCACGGAGTGTTTTTAAGGTTAGTGTTTTCTACCATTTCTTTGAAAGAGCTAATGTTTGTCCAGTAGAATTATAAAAGCAGCAAATTTAAAACAACTCAGAGAAATGAGTTTAAGGTAGGAGAATTTACACCTCTTTGATTGGGTCATTACTCAGAGTGCAAAAGGAATTTTAAAAAAACCAAAACCAAAAACAAAAACAGAGAGAGAGAGAGAAGCATGAATGTTACAATAAAATTATCCCCAAAAGAGAAATTTTCCCAGAGAAATAGCTCCCTATGACTTTCTATGTTCTGTTGAATTAGATCCCTTGTATTTCTGAAATCCAGGTTTCCTGGAATTAAGGGGTATCTTTGTGTCAGCAGGGATGTCATTGGAAGTGAAGTGATGTAGAAGAACAAATTGTGAATGCTGATAAGCATTTTCCATTTCATTCCCTTTCAGTAGAAGAACACCCATGGAATCTGGAGGTCAAGTACAAAATAACAAGAAGTTTCTGAATGGAGCACCAGGGAATATTTGCAGCAAACCATTCCAATCTGTGCTATAATCTAATTTATCATGGACAAGTAGTGTAGATAATAAAGAGGTAAAATTCAGTACAGACAGTGCAATATAGAGACTCTGTACAGCAGCTCTACAGTCATCATGTTTTTTGTTTTTTAATGTTTGTGTAGTGTACAAAAAGATTCTCCTCAAGGTCAAGACTTTCTGTGGTTCTGGAGGCTTATTTTTTGCAGAATGTGTGACTTACAATCCGCACCCATAAAGAAGTTGCATTTTCTCCTGCAAAGAGTCCTTGTGCCATTCTCAGCAGTCAGTGAGAGGTTTTTGATGCCTTGATCACATCCTGCAGTGACCATCTTGCTCTCTGCCCATGGAGTTCTTACCAAGTTACTCCCCTGCTGTCTCAGGTACCTCAGTCATGTATGTGCTCCTCTGTAGATGAGATGAGGGTAGCTGTACACAGCTGTGCTTTCAGGAAGCTTGGAGATAAGAATGAACAATCAAAATCAATAGCAAAATAAATGGATTCTGGTAGAAGCACATAGGCTGAAATCTCATTGCAGTTTTTTCAGAATTTGCTTCCCTTTCAAAGCAGGCTCCCAACCCATTCATTTTTATTATATTTCCCCGCTTGGTTTGTTCAGCTTAAAATAAAATTAAAAAGTATAAGAAAGAAATAATGTTAGCAACACTGTAGATCTTTCTGATAGGTAAGTCTAATAAGAATCATATTTGCAGTTTTCCCCAAAACCAAAGAAATTTGTTTGACAGTGGTATTATCAGCACTTAGGGAGAGTGATACCTCTGTCAAATGCTTGTGTTTTTTTAAATATTTAAACAGACTGCATTCCAAAAGAGTGAAAATGAGCTGCATCTGCACCCAGGGTGCACAGACAGGTACTGGGACTGGCACTCCACCTGTGTGGAGTGTCTGCACTTTCAGAAGGATTTATACTTGGCCATGTGTATTGATTGACAAGCACATGAGTAAAAATTAAAAAGAAAGGAGATCTTTCTCTGCAGGCCAAACACAGGATTTGCCACCTGAAAGCACTTTTTTTCCCTCAAGCTGATTGTTTTGGTGGAGCTTTGGAAACCTTTGGTGTTTCAGCAGTGTTGCTTCCTCTCAAGAGGAAAATGACCCAAAGCAGAAATTATTAGAATTTCTGAGTTGTTTCTGCTTTCCTGGACAGATGCTGAAGTGGGTCTAATCCCATGAGCATTGTTTGTACAAGCAGTGCCATTGATGCAGAGTATATGCAAGAGCAGAGGTGAGCAGAGGTCCAGAAGAATGTGTCTGTCCTGCCAGATCACAGGCTGGTGGCCGAGGCTCTGGATTTACTGGCGTTCTAGCCTCTGTCCTTCCCAAATTTATTCAGTTTGTTTGACAGAAGAATAAACACAAGGACTGTTTCTGGCAACAGTCCAAGAACATGAGACAGGATGCAGAGGGAGTTTTTGTTCTTCCAAAATGTCTGCTGAATGTATGGGTAATTCTTTAGTAAGATGATTTAATCATGAGTTGATTGCTGTTATTCATCTCCATTAAGGTAATAATTTCCAAAGGAATCAGCTGGTGATAAATCTCCATTGACTTCAAAGACAGCAGAGTGATTGTTCTCTTGAAAATCTTGACCTAACCCAGGAGATTAAAAATGGTCAAATTAGCAATTTGATGCTCTTTTCTGAAAAAACTAATTTCAGATTAACCTAATTTCAATAAAATTAAGGTCTTTCTCCAGAAAAGTCCTCCATTATGACAGGACATAGATTCACATACAGATACACATACACACAGGTGTATGCTCTACATTCTGAAGCTGCAGTTGCCTATAAAACAGGAATGCTTCCAGTGAGACAGTGAGGTCCAAGCAGTAGACCTAGGAAGGAAAGTGTCCTCACATGGAGAAGGCCACCCAAGATGCAGGATAAGAAGAGCTATGGGAGGAGAAACACAAAATAGATGTGGTAGAAAAGTGTCTTGGAGAGAATGCAAAGGCAGGAAGGAACAGGTGGTTAATATGAGGTTTCAAAGCTGCAAGCCAAGGCAGAAATTGCCCTGGATTCTCCTGGTGTTTTTTTTTTTTTTTTTTTTTTTTTTTTTTTTTTTTTTTTTGTGTGTGTGTGTGTGTTTTTTTTTTTTGGTTTTTTTTTTTTTTTTGTGGTTGTTGTTGTTTTATTGTTTGTTTGTTTGGGGAGTTGTGTGTGTGTGTGGTTTTTCTGTGGGTTTTTTTGTTTGTTTTTTGGTTTGTTTGTTGGTTTGTTTATTTGTTTTGTTGGTTTTGTTTTTGTTTTGTTTTTGTGTTTTTGTTTTTTGTGGGTTTTTTGTTTGTTTGTTTTTGTTTTGTTTTGGTTTTTTGGTTTGTTTTTTTTTTGTTTTTTTTTTTTTTTTTTTTAAGGAAAAAAATCTTGTCAGTTTTTTTATTAAAGAATGTCCCAAAGCTCAGTCTGTAGGTTCTGAAGTGTACTCTAGAGAGGGATGTTTCCTCCCCTGTGTGATCACAGCTGGTCATGGAGACACCACAAGCCCTGCTTACTGATGAGTTCTTTTCAGGGTCTCCTGTGCACGGTGGTGTGTACCTGTGTGGGGACAGGAGGGAAAGGATCTTCTTCTCATGGTGACAAACATGAGCTAGAAACTGTTCACAGACTCACAGCATGTCTGAGATCACAGAGACCTCTGGAAATCAGCTGGTGCAACACACCTGCTCAGAACAGGGTCAGCTAGAGCAGGTTTCTCAGGGCCATAGCCACTCTGGTTTTGAATATCTCCAAGAATGGAGACTCTGCAACTCTGCAACTTCTGTGGGTAACCTGTGACAGGGTTTGATGACTCTCACAGTCAAAATGGTTTTTTGTGTTTTTTTTTTTTCTTCATGTTTAAGCTTATTTTCTTGTCTTTTTCAATGAGATGGGGGGCCCCACTGGACTGATTTGTTGCTAAACAGGTCCCTGGCCAGTGTAAAAGGCCAAGGTAATAACACCTGCCTGTCAAATGACAAATTTGGTCTGAGATGATGTAGCAGAGGCAAAAGCAATTTTTCCTCAAGGGTGCATGCTTTCATGACAGGCTTGACAAATACAAATATTTTGAAATAAATGAGCTGTCCATACTCATTCAACTGAATGCTACATGGCACTTGTGAATTAAATAATTTTCACACAGTATTTAATGATTTTCACCTTGTGGTGAACAGCTGTGCTGTTCCTGAAGTCATGATGTCAACAAAGAAATTCGTCACTGTGCAATAACTCTTCTGCTCCAAGACAGACATGGATCCCTAAGTGGCATAGGGGTTGAAATACTTACAGCCATGGTCATTTTCAATGATTTGTACTAAGACAGAATTAAATCAGTTCTCTGAGCTGATGAATACAATTTTGTGAATTACTTATATTGTATCCTTATTACATATTTATCAACATTTGATTCCTCAGGGATCAGTTTCACTTGACATCTTCCAAAGTCGTACTGCTTTACACAGAAAGAGATGGAAGTAATTTCTGGTAGCAGATGTAAAGAAAGATTTAAAATACCATTAATAACTGATTTTTTTTTTTAAATCTTTATTCATAATTTCTCTTTTAAGCTTCCAGCTTTACTGCTTATGATTTGGGCTTGAGGAGTTTTCCCATTTTCTTCTCTGCCTTGTTAAATCTAACTGCTTAAGTTACCATTCCATGTTTTCTGTGGTCTGGAGTTGAGTCAATGCAAATGCAATATTTTGACATTTTCTGACTTTATTTCTTTTCATATTGGATAGAGAAAAAAACAGCTTAAGATGACCCAACAAACAAACAAATATGTTTGTTGAACCACTGAGACTGAATTAACTGTATCTGAGCAGCTACTTTTTCTTAAAAGGTGGCAAACTCCACAGTTTCTCTCAGAGAAAAGAGCAAGTATGTCTTTACATGTAATGATAAATCTGGAATCTCCACAGAATAGAAGCTGACATAAATCTTGTCCAAAGTCCCCAGTCTTCAAAGTGGGACCTGAAATGTCACTGGGGATCAGTTTCCTGCGCTGCCACTTCTTGGCACCTTACCATAAAGCCTCACAGGAGACCACAAGAGGTCTGTTATTCATTATTTTAGTGCCTGCATTGTCAATAGCACTATTTATTGTAATGTTTCTAGCATTTTTCCATATCAGAGTAGTCCAGCTTTGGGGTTGTGAACTGTTCCCCTTTTAGACTTCCTGTGGGTCACAGTAGGCATTAAATCAAATCCTTTCCATCAAAATCCAGAAAGGGGATGAACAAAACAGTCTGAGCCTGTAAGACATTTAATAGATACTCCCCAATTAGTATCAATAAGATCTGGATGTAGACATATCACAATTTGTAGCAATAGACACATCATTTAAGGAAGAAGGGTATTTCTGTCTCAGTTTAATAATTTTCTCTCGCTGAGCAATTCAGGGTACACCTTAATTTACACAAACTATTTTTCTGGTTTTTGCAGTTCAGAGTTGAGACTTGGCCTTGCTATGAAAAAATGATGGAATTGCACTGCCTGATGTAAACAAGAGCAGCTGTGCTACCTCTGGTCTCCTGGCTACACAGAGAAGGAAAACAGCACTCCTTCATTGTCCTGGCCTAAGGTTGCAATGCAGCAAAGACAAAACCCTTCTTTCTTAAAATTTTCTTAAGGTACACTTAAGAATGCCTTTTTTAAAGTCTCTTGCAGAGCTGGTGCACATTGCTTAAAGGAAGATTGCACGTGCTTGCTTAATGTGTACACATAAGACCTTACTGCAATCTTCAATCCCTAATATCTTTGAACAACTCAGCTGCCTCAAGTAAAATATGCTAATTACATTTTACATACCTACCTCGAGGTCTTTTGCTGGGTAATTAAGCTAAATAACTCTGAGCTAAAATAAAATCTCCCCAGTATTCTCTTTGGCAATAGTACCCAGGGATTGTGTCCAATTAAAAGATCAGCAGCTCTAGCTAGGAACAGATCTTGGGAATGGTCTGGCCCTTTCCTTTATAAAGCCTTTGCTGCTATGCTAGAAATGGTTGCAGGTTACTCCTGGAAATGCAGTAGCTCTTAGTTTTAAATGTTCCCTTTTGATTGTGGTTGATTCAGATAGGTCTGTTCAAGTGGTGAGAAATACATGAAGATGCTTATATTTACAATATACAATACAATACAGCAAGATGAGGGCTGTAATAAACAGCACTGGGGCAGAGAGAAAAAGGGTGATAGTGTGATGAAAGTTAGCAGGCTGAGTGCTGTTTGAAAACTTATGTGCAGAGGTGTCCTGTCCTAGACCTGTCGTAAAGCTGGAACACGTGCTGTTGTAAACCTGAATGGATATATGGAGCTGAAAGTTGGTTATCCTTCACTCTTCAGGGAGAAGAGGTGATTCTGCCTCTTGTGCACATGGTCTAAGCAGGACCAATTTCATTTCCATGAGTCTTGTTAAGAGCTACAGGCCCACTGTTGCTATGGTAACACTGCGACGATTTTACCTGGCCCTGGGGTTCAACGGGGAAGGAGAGCAACTTCAGGTTGTCTGGACAGGGCTGTACCTCTTCCCTTGCTCATGGGCAGTCACAGTATGTACTGCTTTGTCTGTGTCCTACACCAGTGAGAATGGAGGTAACCATTAAAATAAATTAACAACTCCCTTTGTGGCAGGAAGTAGTCAGAATGCCCATAAAAAAATCTATAGATGCAAACATATATAGCAGACAGGTAACCTAGAGGAAACTGATATGCTGTGAAGCAGATACATTGATTTATCTCAGGAATAGCATAGCTAAAGGCAGGGGTTGGTTCTTCTGTGAACTGAGATGGTTTATTTTGTCTCAGGTGAAATCAAGAAAACCAGCAAGGATGGCGTGGACAGACAAGTCCAAAAGTTGCTGAAGGCCTAAGGGCAGAAAAAGGAGATGAAGCACAAGTTATTGTTTTTCCTGGGAGAGAGTGCCAAACAATTGTGTCTTTCTCACCTGGAAAAACCTTTCAAATGAATGTTTTAAAAGTCCCCTTGAAACTCAACTGAATATTTCAGCAAGTGAGGTGATTCTCCTTTATATATTCCCTGGTAAATATTTTATTTTGCTCACATGGATTCATCAAGTGAGAAGGGGTCCTATTTTTTTTGCACCTGTCTTATTGCTTGTATAAGCTGCCCCAGCTTTAATGTTTTGTCAACATTGTGAAGAGGTAAATTCTCCTGGGATTCTCTTCACCTCACCATTGAAGAGCTAGGAAACTCCATCAGACTGCTAAGTCCAAATATCAGCTTTAGAAACATCTCTGTTCATGGGACTTTGGCCATTGCCCATGGAATATTGTCCCAACATGGCCTACTGCTTTATGCTGACATTATGAGGAAGGAAAGTCCTCCTAAAAAAATTCCACCGTGTCTTTTCAGGTGAAATCCAACTTTTTTTCTCCCAGGAGGAACATTAGCATCCATAAATTCTACTTAATCCAAGATATTTAATCTGGATCTCCAGCGAACAGATCTAGACACAAACTGAAGAGACTAATAATGCTGGTGATGTCTTCTGGTCATGTTCTCCTATGCCTGCCTGCCACTTCTCACTTTGGGAGAGCTTTGATGTAGTTACTAGTTGCCATGTAGAGGTTGATCTTGATCTCTGATCTTGGCCATGCAATTCCTTAGAATCCTTTGGTCTTTGCATCCTTCCTTTCTTAATGTTGGTTGTTCTTCCCCAGTAACAGCCAGCCCTGTGAAAAGGTGGAAGTTTTCACATGCTCATTCTCCAAGTATTAGGTGACTGCTGCTTACGGGAATCCACAGATTCAAATTGGTCCCTTGAGTGCTTTTATTTCATGTAGGGAAGACTAGGTACAAAAAAAGAAAGTCTGCCTGAGCTGCTAAAGGTGCCATCTGACCTTAGCACTGGTGAGAGGAGCGTGGCTTAGAGCTTACCCTTTTCAGCAAAGTAGTCACTAATTTGAGAAAAATTCCAGGGATGTGGTTGAATTAGGAAACCAGAGAGAGGTGCTTAAGGACTTCTGGCAGGGTTAAACTTCAGAATGGGATCCTAAACAGGCAGCTGAGGAGTAAATGAGGAGCAAAACCAAGCATAAGCATCCTATTCCTCTCCTCTAAACATGTTCTGCCTCCACGGGGGACCTGCACATAGTGCGTTCTCCGAAGGTATCTGCCTCTTCTACCTCATCAGGATATTTAGGCAGGGAAATACCCAGTTTCTTTCCTGGAGTGACTTAGGTTTGGGAATGCTCAGGGACTGGGGGATGTCCACACCTAAGCAGGAGCAGATCACACAGCTGCCCATGACAGGAAATCCCAGTGGATCTCTTGAAACAAGGTAGGAGAGGGGACCACAGTTACACTCTAGGAATAAAGTTAAATGTTCAGGCAAGATTTGGGGCTCTATTTTACAAGTGTCAGGACAGCAGACAGTTCAAAAGTTTTACTTACCTGTATGTTTTGTGCATGTGTAAATGTCAAGTTGAAGAAGAAAAAGGGAAAATGGGTTAATATTTTAGCACATGCCTCTGCTTAATACTTCTTCAGCATATTCAGACACCAGTGTAAACAGAGGACTATTAATAAAGCACTTAGCTGCAATACTATATTAGTTTGTCCAACTGTGATGCCCAATTTTCTTTTAATGATGTGAACTAAGTTTCTCTCTCAGGCTGAGAAAACCCAAAAGAAGAATAAAAAATTGGTTTAGAATTTATGGATTATTTAAAAAATTGAAAATCATAATAAATACCACTTTGGGAATTTTTTTATCACTTTTTAAAGTCAGAACTACAGAAAAAAATTAAATCCTATTGTTAATTTTTTTGCTGCCCAGGCCTCCGGAGGAAACTAATTTTATATAAAAAATGTCAAGTTTATTATATTGATTATGTTAGATTGTATTGTAAAATGTCATCCAGCAGAAGTGGAAGAAAAACACTTCTGCTATTTGCTAGTTATCTCTATGAAAAGTTTCAATCCATTCATTTATTAATTGGACATAATTTTTTCAGTAAATTCTGATATAATTAAATAAAATTTCAAAATAATTATGTACAGAAGATATGAAAAATGAGCCCAACTATACAGCAAAAGAAAGATTTTTTCCCTTTTTACAGCAGGAAGAATCAACAGGAATTATTCCAATTTCTGCTTGACTGGCTGACCTCTGCACTAGAACTAGGAACTTTCTTTCTTTCTTCTTTCTATTTTTTTATAGAGGGGTTAAAGCAAACAACTGGTATATCATCTTAGACTCCTAAGCATTTTCTCCCTCGCTTTCCTTGCCTCATACCTTCTGACAGTCTGTGGTTGATAAATGTGCAGTGTTTCAGAAATGGTTTTTTACCAGCTTTCCTAGCAGTGTGTTTCAAATCTTCCCTTGTTTTTTAGAAGCCATATGCCATATGCCATGTCATGAATGGAGTTTGTGAGAAACAAACCATCTAATCCAGCAACATCTATTTTTTTTATGGTGGTGTTTGGCTAAGGGATCATTTTAATGTCACTATAAAGGTTCCCTCCTCCATGTTTCCACCTTCAAATACCCTGCTTGTAAATTTATGGTGCCAGTGGAGGTTCAGTGATAATGGTTCTGAAGCAGAGTGTGGCAAGAAATAGCTTAGCAACATTTATATCCCCCTTTTAGGATATAAGACAATTGCAATAATTAAGTAAAAATGAAAGTTCTAGTGTAAAAAGATGTCAAAACCCAGCAAAGGTAAATGTTCTGTGTTTCTGAAGTTAATATGAAGTTCTGAATTATTCCATGCCCTTGACATCTCAGGTTTGTTGCCCAAAACTATACAAAAGAGAGTTAATGGAGCCAGAGCATTACATACAGAGTTACTGTTCTAAAAATTGCTTTTAAAATGTGAGTGAATGCAAGTCCCTTTATCTATATGAAAATAGATGGAAATATATTCAGTGCATTTATGGCGTATAAAAGGTTGTATTTAATGTTATCTGGTCTTGACCTTTAGACTGAAATTTGCATTTGATTTTCGATGCCTCTGAGAACATTTCACTTCCTGCACTAATTCCCCTTCTAGACTGTGAGGACTGCAGACTCTGTTGCAATATTGATCATTTATATTGCTGCTGCTAACATGTCAAGGCTTTATGGAGTTTACTATTTTTTTTTTAAGTGAAATTATGAATTTTGGATCCAATGGGATTATACAGGCAATAGATTTGTTCAAAATGAACACATTCCTTGTGCTCTAAATTATCTGTGAGACTGTGACTGTTCCTTGGAAGGTTTATTATGTCATGGCTGTGCTTGGGTTCACACCAAGACATAGCCTAAAAAAACGAAGTCTTACAAGAGTACATAGCCTTAGAGTATGATAAGGTGCTTGAAATGTCATTTTATGATCCCTTTTTAAAAATCAGTCACTTAGACCTTATAGTCACACTGCATTTATGTCCCACACATTTTATGTCACACTGCATTTCCTGTGTGTCTGTGCACAATTTCATGTTTCATAAGCATTCATTCATTCATTCATGTGTTCATTCTTTTTTTAATATTTTGTGTCTCAGTCCTGTCTCTTTCTCTTCAGCAGAGTATAGTAAACTTATTGCCACTGTCATCTTAACACCACCACCTCACTCAACTGGTCTGACATACTCAAATTCAGAATGATCATTCTCCACCCTTATTTAGCATTAAATCCAGTAAACTCCATTCCAGACCCAAAGAAAGGCTTTTACTTTGTAAAGCTTGTCTGCTTTTTCCCCCCAGTCATGTCAGTTCCAATATCTTCTGACAGAAGGTATTGTCTCCTTTATTAATTCCTGGCATTAAAAAGTGACACTCAAAGATCAGGACCTCAAAGTGAGACAAGGCAGTGCATTTGCTCATACATATAATTAACATGCTGTATAACTCTATATATCTATATCTCATGATCCCTGCTCACTTTAGAATTAGCAAATTGATGGCCGGTGTCATCAGCACAATGAGGTCTGTGGGCTGCTGCATTAGACAATAGACTGCACCAGCTACATTACACTTGGGTTCACTTGCAGCTCCTGAAAGGAAAAGGGATGCTCTCAGAGGCTTGTGTGGAGGTGTTACTTCAGATCAGATCTCAGTTCAGAATGCATCAGAAATTAAAAATAATGTCATATGAAAATAACTTGAAATGAGGTATTGAGCTGATAAGCTTAACAGAGTAGTATCCAGACAATTGCATTATGACTAATGCAGGTCAAGCAACAAGGGGAAATGACCTGTATTTAATGAATTTAATTTGTGATTACACATTACTGATAGCCCTAACTGAATAACTTATTCAATACATGTTCCTAGTACTCATCAGATGTATCCTCTCAGGAACCCCAGCAGTATAGAACTTATATATTAAATCCAGAAAATCTATTTACACTATGTATTACTGGTCACAGCAGTCATATTTGCTGAGTAGTGTAACTATAATACAACATAATAATATAACTATTCCAAGCAGGAAAAAGCAATCTGGCTGAAAAAATTACACCAACTTTATTTAGAGGCACAATAACATGCAGACCTGTCATTAATATCATCAACAGGAACTTGGCTGAGAAGTCAGATTTCAATCATAATGTTTAAGGCTCCCCCTCTTGGCACTGTGCAATTCCAAGACTGCTCCACAGAAGCATGATGTAATGCAGTGCAAGCTACAAAACAAGACCTGGGATTGTTTTTTTATTTTGAAAATTGTTTCCTTCCCTGTCTTTTGCTTACAATAACTATATGGGACCTGCCCATGAGAGATGTTACAGTGATCATCAAGGCAGTAGCCAATAGTTCGTGTTAGGGGGTAGGATTTACAAAGCTGAGCTAGAAATTCTCTGCCTGCTGAGGATGCAGGTGTTTTTTATATGAATATAGTGCATAAATATGGCCACACAAACAAATTAGAAAATAAGGAGGAGAAGGTGTGGCATATGGTGGAACACCTGCTTTTTACACTACCCCCACCCAAGGTCAGAGGGCTCTCCCAGGCAGTGAAGGAAGGTGGGTTTCCATCCTGCTTTGGCCACAGAGGTTTTGGCTGCACACACTCCTGCCCAAAGAAATGCCCAGCCTACCTGGCTGTAGGTACTGAGCTGGAACTCAAACAGGGCCAGAATGGAAGGGGTGGCAGTGTCAGGCTGAAGATGAGAGGAGGTCTTCTGTAGACTGTCAATCTTATAGTAAGTGAAGCCATAATGAACTCTCTAAAAATCTTATGCATTTCACCAGTCTGAAAGGAACTTGTTCCTTCCCCATCTCAAGATCTTGATTTTCTTCTGGAAAAGGCCCACAAACCATCCCCCTGCCAAATCCCCAAACAGTGCTGCTTTTCCTCTGAGCCTTTCAGCACTCCACTTCACTTGATTGTTCCGGTGCAGAATCTTTCTCTTCCCATATGAGGGATTTTCAGGCACTATCTTCCTTCTCCCTTGTGTTTTGCACCCTTCTCCTGGGTAACAGTTCTTGGCCTCACATTCTCTGGCAATTGACCTGTAAGTTCCTCCTTTTCTGTTATGAATTGTCTCATGTCTGTTCTGCCTTCTGCTCTCTACCACAAATGCTGCCTTCTGTTCTCAGTTACAGTTGGGTTTTTTGTTTAGTTTCATTGGGAGTTTTGGTGTGTTTTTCTTTTTCTTTTTCTTTTTTTTTTTAAATTTTTAGTTCCTTATCCCTGTTTCTGCTTAATGTTGTTTCTGTGTTGCTTTTGTGCTATGGAAAAATAAAACAAAACAAACAAACAAACAAACAAAAAACCACAAAAAAAAACCCCAAAAAACCCACAAAAAAACCCCACAAAAAACCCAAAACAAAACAAAAAAATCCAAATCAATCAAAAACCCCAGGCAACTCCAAACCTCCCATGAAAATTCATACTTGCACTGCCTTCCTTTCACTGAGCTTCAACATACAGACACACCACTGACATTGACTTTTTTATTGCAACTGACTTCATGCTTGCCTGACTCCGCCCTTCTTGTCTGACATGCCCCTCCTTGCCTAGACATCCTACAGGCCCTGTAACATCAAACATAAATTATCAGACAGGAAGTGTTGTTGCATCAGTATGTGCTGTTCCCTTTTCTACTGTTCAGTATACAGCAAAAAACCCCCACCTTCTGAAGCAGAGCATCCTGCTGGTGTTGGTTACCAGCCTGGAAAAGTACTCATTGTCATCACCTATCTTCTGCTGCTTGAAAAGCAGCAATGTTACTGTTGGGTGAGACTATCTGTGGTTTGTAGAGGTTTGACTGTGTTAGAACCAGCCCTGCTTGTAGCTCAAAGCTGTAGGGCAAAAATTGCTTGATATGAGTGAAAAAACCAAACAATCCCCTCTGCCCAGTCTGGTACCATTTTTTCCTGCTAAAGCTCAGAAGAGCTTTGCTAGTCATGGCACTACCTCACAAAATAAGGTGGCATTCCTAGTGAAAAACCTGACTGCTGAACTGGAATAAACAGATGTTTGCAACCCAGTACAAATATTTTAAATTCCCTGGTGACAAGTTAACCCTGGTGGGATGCCAGGTGTCCTCCAAGTTGCTCTATCACCCCCCTCCTCAGCTAGATAAGGGAAAGAAAATATAATGAAAGGCAAACCAGACACAACTTGGGGAAATAGGTTTTATTTATTACCAATCAAATCAGAGTAGGATAATGAGAAATAAACCCAAACCTGAAAAATGCCTTCCCCATCCTCCTCTCTTGTTCCCAGGCTGAACTTCACTCCCCATTTTCTTTCCTTCCTCCCCTGCAGAGGTGCAGCAGGATGGGAACTGGGGGTTACCATCAGTTCATCACACACTGTCTCTGCCAATCCCTCCTCCTCGCACTCTTCCTCTGCTCCAGAGTGGGGCTCTCCCATGGGAGACAGTCCTCCACAAACTTCTCCAGCATGGGTCCCCCATGAAATCACAAGTCCTGCCAGCAAAACTGCTCCAGTGCAGGCTTCCTACAGAACATACCCTTCCCCATCATGGATCTCTCCATGAGCTGCAAGTGGATCTTTGCCCGACTGTGGAGCTCCACAGGCTGCAGGGGACAGCCTGACTTGCCGTCTGCACCACAGTCTGCAGGGGAACCTCTGCTCCTTCCCCTCCTCCACTGGCCTTAGTGTCTGCAGAGTTGTTCTCTCACACATTCTCACTCCCCTCTCCTCTGGCTACAGTTGCTGTTGTTCTGTTTTTCCCCTTTCATTGATATAGTAGAATCACAGAATATTCTGAGTTGGAAGGGACCCACAAGGATCATGGAATACAACTCTTGAGTGAATGACCCATACAGGAATCAACCACACACACAAAAAAATGTTCTCCCAGAGGCACTGCCACCATCCCTGTTGGTTTCAGCCTTAACCAGCAGTGGGTCTGTCTTGGAGCTGGCTGGCATTGGCTCTGTCAGACACAGGGGAAGCTTTCAGCAGCTTGCACCCTTATAGCCCCTCACACCACTACCAAAACCTTGCCATACCATCCCCAAAGGGGATGGACTTGCATCCTTCCAAAAGCCTGTGAATTGTGATATCCATCTCTGACAATAGGAACCATTTTCCCAGGCTGAAAGTTCTTGTAAGAAGAGCTAAAGAATGTCAGTATGTGTTACAGTAAGAGATAGGATACTATTAAACAGCTGTACCTCATCCCCTCTGCATGCAGTTTTCCCTCATTTAGAGTCACTGCAGAGGAGATGGCTGGATAGTGACTCATTTGCTGGGAAGAATGTGGTTAGTTTATTTGACATCATATTCAGAAAAAAAGATGAGTGAATCAATCAAATAAATTATTTTCATTTGCTCTTTTGATGCCTTCCCAACCTGCCTCTCCCTCAGGAAGCTGATTGCTACAAATACTAAAAATCATATGGACGTTTTTCTAATGGCAGCACAGTATGGACTATGCCATTTGCTGATCCATGCATTATAGCAGAACATCACCTGCAGAGAGGAAAACAACACCAGTAATAAAAGGCCAGTTTAACTGTCTTCACTCTTCCTGCCTATTAGGGTTTTTTTTTTTCTCTTCCTCTGTTTCATTCCTTCTTAATTTATTTTTATATCAATGTAGTGTGTTGATAAAGAAGCCCTTCACAGCCAAAATGAATCCAAAGATGAATGGATCACCAAAGACGGGCTTTTCTACAGTCCCTCAGTTTTTCAGCCTAAAGAGGTTAGGACTGCCTGGCTCTTTTTCCCTGTCACATCTCCAAAAGCACACAACATCTTGAAATTAATTTTTTACCTTTCATTTCTGCTACTTCTTTCTCCCTCTATCACACTTCAAGTATCTTTCTACCTATTTTGGTAGGCTTTTTTCTTGAAAGCACATTCTGGAGCCTTTATTAGATGGAAGCTTTTTGAGATGAATGCATACCATAAAAAGCAGTGAAAGGTACTGGGCCCATATTCATTACCTCAGATGGACCAAGAGGTGACCAAGGGAGACTTACAGAAGGAGATGGTCGTTATCTACCTTGCCAATCCTTAAAGAAAATGCAAGAAATGTATTTTCTAGATCCCGAAGTGTATTGTCTGAGGAAAGAGGAGAACCATCCAGGGTGATATATGGAGCAGAATGGTGAATGTCCTCCAGGAGACCTAGGGGTTCCATAATGACCCCTTACTGTGGAGAGAGCAGGCTGTGTCCATACTTGTTTTGCCAGTCAGGATGGCTGTTAATCAAGAAACCCATCCTCCTTCCACTGGCAATGACATTGAGATAAATTCCTGCTTCATCACATGCTCTGCTATTTTCATAATTTTGGAAGAAATATGTCATAAAAATGCATTCACCAGTGTATGGAAAATTCACTTAAAAAGACACTTCTGCATTGCTGGGGTATAGGAATAGTGTCAAAGATCTCTGTTTCAGATTTTTACCTTGCACTGGAGTCTGAATGCTGCCACTGCACTTTTGAGTATCTGCATTAATCAGGACTATAAAACCTAAAGAGAATTATGAGTCTCTGTGAGAAAATTCCATTTCTGCTGCAACTTGTTAGCACCTGCAGTACAGCAGTGTTTCTGCATTATCAAGGGTGAATTTATACAGGCACTCTACTGTGTACTGGTGGGCTTGTTTTCTAAGCTCTGTAAAGCGAAGCACATGCTGCATATCAACACATTTACCTTCTTTCACCTCACTACCTCTCTGAACTCATATCCCCACTTTTGGGGAAAGCACAGGAGTGCCTCCTTCTTTCCAAACATAGCAAAGTTGGTGGCAATATCTGGGTCTTGCTCAGAGGCAGATGGCAGGAGGGGACCCAGGGAGTGGAGGCTACTGGTGGCACAACCAGAACCACGTTCGTGCTGGCAGCAGTCATGGTGTCACTTGCTGGTTCCTAGAGTTTCTGGCTGATTCCCAACACAAATGTGGCAGCACTTGGACATCCTGTGTGAGCTGAGCCTGTTTGAACAGGGCTTCCCTGCTCTCACCTAACTTCACTTGCTGTAGATTTGCTTTGAAGAACCCATGTGATTGCTGTGATCAAAACAGTACATTTTGAAAGGCTTCCTTAAAAGCACGTGGCCTGTAAGAGCCATAGTTATTGCCCTGGAGACTTATTAGAAATGGAGTTATATATCAAGGGGCAGCTGTTTAGGTCAGTTGAAGTAGGCACAGCCATTCCCTTCTTTCTTCACCCTGTCTCTGACTGGGCTGTTTGGTTCTTTTCCAAAGTGTTGCTGAAGTTTCTCTGTGCCACATAGGTTTATAAGTTCTCCTTTCATCATGACTTGTAAACATACAGCAATAGTGGGGAATTTTGATCACATAGTTGGGATTTTGTATCTTGTATTACCATGATGTCACCAGCTGGCTCGTACCACTGAAATGGCCACAGGCTGTGCCTGAATGTCTGAGCCTCCCAGTGCTGGTGTATTTCTGCTTCTTGTTGCAGAATTTGGAGGATTTTCTTCTTTCTGGTCCTGGTGGGGACTGAGACCTGCAGTACTCCAAGTATGGTGCTGAGGGTTTCCTCTTATTAACCAGGCCACAAACCATCTGTCAGGCCTTTTCAATCACTTAATTTAAGGGACAGATGGATCATGGTGAAAATAGTTCCAGCTAATTGAATGTGTCAAATACAACTCTCTAGACTCTATCAGACCTTGCTGGAAAACATGTTTTAAACAATTCCTGAAAAAATAGTCTTTGGAATAGCTAGGATGTTTAAAAACAAATTAAAGCTATCTCATGTGAAATCGCAAAATGCAAAATTGCTCCTTAAATTCTCAGAACTATTTTGTTGGTCTTGGAGCCTTAAAAATCTGTTAAAAAGGATCTTTTTTGAATCTTAGTTGATGATGCCTTGCTCATGTCCTGGCATCCAGGAAGTAATGGTTCTCTTATATCCAAATGAGGTATTTCCTGCAGTTAAAGCAGACTGTGAAGGAAATGGCAATTAGTTAGGTATTGAATCCCACAGCAGGAATAGCTGAGTGTAAAACTTAGTCATGCTATTGCTGTGAAAATTGTTTACTTATTAATTTTTAAAATATGAGTCTTTCCACAATCATGTAAATATTTAGCAAGACTTCATTTCCTGTAATTTGCTTTATGCAGGACAACAGTGATTTATACATGTGTAGGTATGCATATATCATTTTCTGTGTGTGACCTCACAGCTACTGAATCAGAAGTGTTATGGGAATCAATTACCCATGAGAGTACATGTACTTCAAATGCTGCACTCTTAAATAGATCACTTTCTACTTTTTCATCTTTGACCACTAATCGCAGAGGGCAGTTCTGAGTTAAATAACCTGCAGGGCAAGAATTATTTATACCAGATTACACACGTAGGACTTTGATACATTTTTTAATGCTGTGGACAAGACCATTAAACCCTAGAGGAGACGGTTGCATCTGTAATCGCAGCTTGAAATGCACTTGCTGTAACAGTGACACCACGTATCACAAATATCAAATGTGTAATATTCTTTTTGTACTTGGCTGAGAGTAATGAAGTCTTTGAAAATGCTGAGAGGCACATCCATGCAGAAATACGTTTGCCCTGGAACTGTAAGTCTGTAGAGCTTTCCTGCACATGTCTCGTGAGTGAGGTCCTTCTGCTGCGAGAAGCGAGTCCCGGTGTCTGTGCGTAAGCACAGGCATGTGTCTGTGGGCATGTGCTGGAGGAAAATGTCAGCTCAGACTTTTTCTTACTTTTTGCATTGACTGAGATAAACTCCTATGATCTCCCGCTGTTTCCTGTTAGTAGACTGTCAGAAGAAAGACGTTTATTCAATGCCAATTATAATTTCATTTTTAAGTCTTAAGGATGTGTTTGTTGTTAAATTTAAGGAGGGGTTTTATCATCTAGCAGTGCTAGAATTTTAACTAGTGTAAATTAGCTTAGAGCTGTGCAGTAGATTCTCATCTCTTTTGTGTGTGGATGCAATGAGGGAAAGCTTACATTGTAAAAAGAGAAAGGGCAAGAGAGGGGAAGAGAGAAGTGAGGAAGAGCAAGTTTTTTCCTAAGAGGCAAAAATTAATCTCTCCAGTGTTCAAGATTTTGGGGAATAAGGAAATATTTGCATAATACTGACTACCTGATTGAAAAAAAATAGAGTTGAGGGAGCTCATCCTCATTAGGTAACTGGCTGAGAAGAACAGAGGCACAACATTTGGAGCTGAAGGGAAGTTTCCCTTCAGATTAGTCAGAGCGAAAACAAAGCTCATTCTCCAGACGTGCCATCAGTTGTGAAGCTTGTTAGAATCCCTCACAATACTGAATAACCTGTCACTCAGAAACCAGAAACAGTCAAGTTTTTTTACAGGGTGCAGCAGCAGGCACCACCAGTCTGCTTCTCTGTAGTTCAGTATTCCCATCACTTACCTGAAATCAAATTCTGAAGTGTATCTAAACAAATGTAGGTGTTTTAGAAGAGTTATACAAAGCTCAGTTTAATGTTGCTTCCTCCTAAAACTAGGCACTTGTGATTAATTCTGTTTTGATATTTTATGTAGAGGTGAGAAAAGTTTTTATAATATCTTATTTGGAAGGGAAAATCTGTAGTAACCAAAACCTACTATAAGGAGGCATCAACTGAAATAAATTTCCTATTAAAGATTTAAAACCCAATGAGATCCAACATCCTTGTATGTTTCACAACATCATTGCTAAAATGTAAGAAATGCTGTTTTCCATAGCAAAAAGTTTTCATCTTGAAAAGCAAGGTACTTCAAAAAGTGTCTATAACTTGAAATTTGCAAAACTGAAATTTTTATCTGTTTCTCTATTCAGTAATTTTCTTTAGGTTAGAAACTTTTAAGGGTTTAAGTTTCACCTGAGTTTTGTCAAGAACACTTTTGTTCACCTAGGAGCTTGTATAGAATAGGCTTACTTCTACCCCAGTTGCTGCAATGATTACAGACAATGAACTCATCAGTTCAAGCGAGGCTCAGGACTTGCTTCATCAGTTGGAAATTGATGACTTGAGGAAGCTCTCCTAATACCTTTTTGCATCTATCTTCCCTTCCAGTGGATTAGAGAAAAGTGAGAAGGCTCCATTATAACTACAACCATAATATTAAAGAAAAGGAGAAAGAGTTGTTGGGCTGGTTTCACTCTTAGCTTCCCCCTTTAGCTTTGTCAGTAGTCAGGTCCTCTGAGTAGCAGGTGGCACTGGTAATATGTGCTCTATGTGTGCTTTCCTGTAAACTGGACCCAGCAGAGCAATAGCTACATTTCTGAGCATTTAGCCTTGATCCGTCCCACATCTGTTCCCAGTTAATAATTTCATAAGTAATTACAAGGGGATGGTATTTAGCCTTGAGTTCATTTTAGAAGAAGCAGCCTCCCTGTTCCTGTGATGATGTGGCCAGTTTTGTACCCTTGCTTTGAAGCAATTGTATTGTTAGCATGCCCTGATGAGCCTTTCCTGTTGCCACTGTAGCCTTGAAAGCTGGAAATTGCAAGTGCTGCAGGTGGTGAGCAGCAGGGTTTGATTAATCCAGATTCCATTTTCGCATTGTTGAAAAAGGATGGGGGAAAAGGGATGCTCTTCAGCTGAGTGTCAAACCTAGCCAGAAATACTCCAGCTATTGGGGGTGATGATATGGGTCACACAGTAATTATTTTGAGCCAGGAATATATAGTGAGACCATATCAGAAAATTGGCAGAGAGCATTGCTTTCACTTGTGGTTATGTAAGAGCTCAGTGAGAAGGCTGAACTGCAAGACAAGTACCTTTTCTTCCATTGTTCCATTAAAAATGTGATTTTCACCAAAGCTAGGCTGAGCTACAGGCTGATAACATGAGACATGGGAATGGCATGAATTTGGTGCACAGATCTGTATGAGATCATGTGGTCTTCATGTAATCAGGAAAACACTCAACTGCTGTCTATAAAGTACAGCCTCATTGTGAAAATAATAGTAATACCCAGAAATTATGATGATTTTCATAAATAACAGTAGTAGCTTCATCACTTCCCCGATTCCCATTTGCTACAGATTTACTAATGTTTGGTTTTTTGGTTTGCTTTTTTTGCTACATCAGTTTAATTATATTCTTCTAGATCCTTCTCTGTTGCCAGTATTGTAGCATTACACTTCTTTCCCATGCTTATGAAAAATGAGGAGGCTTTTTGATATCATGTGGCATCATGATAAGCATATAAAGCAGGGTCAGAAGAAGGAAAGGGTCACATTTGGAGTGATGACTTTTGTCTTCCCAAGTAATCCTTACTTGTGATGAAGCCCTGCTTTCTTGGAGGTGGCTGAACACTTTTGCTTGTATTATGCAAATATTTCCTTATTCCCCATGGGAAGTGGTGAGTGAATTTCTTGTTCTACTTTACTTGTGTGTGCAGCTATTACTTTACCTGTTAAACTGTCTTTAATTCAACCCAAACGTTTTCTCCCTTTTACTCTTCTGATTCCCACCTCCATCCCAGCAGGGGTGTGGTATTTAGCTGCCAGCTGGGGTTAAACCACAACAGCCCTTCTTGGCATTAAGTGTGGGGCTCAAGATAATGACAGATTGGATTGGCATGTGCTAGATTGAATTTATAGCTGTTATTACTGTGTAGCTATTAATCTGCAGGCTCTGTGCTTGCCATGGCAGACTTGCTTGCCTTACTGCTACCATCTGCATTGACGGGGGCTCAGAATGGCCTTGGCTGAGCACAGTTATTTCCTGTAGGATTGTGTTCAGTTGCAGCTGCCCATCAGCTAAGTCAGGCATTATCTTGTGTACTTGTGTGTAATCACAGCACAGAGCTGCACCCAGATTGTGTCTCTTTAACAGCAGGATTTTAAAGCAGCTTATTTTCATGCTGTTGGTAGCTCCTTCTACCGTTAATTGGTTTTAGAGGCACATACTTTGCTTGGATCTGTACTGCAAGAAGGGGAGTGAAGAAGCTTTTAATAGGCACTGCTATCCTTACTGTGTAGTGTATTTTATGCACTTGCCATCCCTTCCTCTTATTCTTCAGCCTGGGCCCAGTATTAAAGCAGCTGCTTACATAGGACAGGAATGCTGCAGAGCAATCACTGGCAAACAGAACGTTCAAGCTCACATTGTTGTGCATGTGCTCAGGAGGATCCTGTCACACTTCTGCAGAGTAACATAATGTCTGTGTTCCTAGATGTTTGCATGTATACCTCTCAGCGACCCTAATGCTCCTCTAACAGGATTCTCTTGCTGCCCTTTTTTTCTCCTCAGATGCGGCACTTCCTCAAATCCTTAAAATCAAAACCCAGTGTCCGCTCTGTGGGGAAAGCAAGCACACACCTGCATCCATGAGTGTTCTCAGCCTCCCTGTGGCTGTGATGCCTTAAGCATCGACAAGGAAAGAGGCCTTGTCAAGCCTCTAAAGGGGGGAAATGATGCCTTAAGCTTTAGCTTTCATATTTTCAGATTCTGTGCTGCCAAGGGATGTAGTTCTGAGACTGATATTAAGTGTCAGTCAGCTCTCTTCACAGAGCAGGTAGACAAAACAAATCCTTTTTCTGCTGAAGACCAAGGACAACTTTCAGGCCCCAAAGCATGGTGGAGTGAAGAGAGAAAAAAGAAGGATGAGACCTTACAACCTGAAACTGTAATTGGACAATTAAACCCCAATACGCAAATAGACCTAAACTTATAAAAGTGTAAGACCTCGTGACTGGTTAGTCATTTTGTGACCATTCTTAGTCCACCTTGGGTGTAGCCCTGGTCAGGCTCCTGTCCTGCCCAAGGTGGATCCTGGAAGCCTTTCAATGAATACCTACTTTATTCTCTAGCTCTGTCCAGTCTCTGTTGCAGGTCAGCCTTCCCAAGGCATCAGCTGGGCCAGTAGGACATGGTGCCTATCCATCCTGACAGATACCTGCTCTGCTTCTCCACCGCTGCCACAGTGCATCCTTTCCTTGGTCAGTTGCTAAGTCTGAGCTGCTCCCTTTCCATCCAAACAGCTCATTTTTATCTGTCAGCGCTTGGTGGCTTGCAGTGACTCCTGGGAGTTAGGGTGAGGTCGATCATATGAATTGTTATTGGCAGGAAGGAAAAGTAGGCTAAGGAGGGTGGGGAGGAACCTCTTAGAGTTGTAACTGGGAGAGGAAGATTAATCAGACCTTGGACAGTAGGTGTCAGGGAGCAAACCAGGGCTCTTAATTCCTACACATGGGTATGCATCAAATAGGAGTCCTGCCCATCTTGCACGTGGCTTTCCCACAGAGTATGGAAGGAGGGCAGGAATCTGTGAATGATGAGTGCTCTTGGCAAACTGCTGCACTGAAAGTGAACACCTCCACTCCCCTGTCTTACAGAAGTATAAGCCTGGAAGAGTACTGTGAAAGGTCCCATTCAGTGGAATTTTCCACTTGGTTAATATACATATGCATGCTGTGTGCTGCTGGGATGCTGGCAGAGTGGATGCAGGGGCTACAGAATGAGTGGCTTCTTTGGTATCTCAAGTACTGGAAAAAAATAAGTGGGTAATAATAAGAAATGGCTCATAAAAAGCCAGCTCTTGAAAGTGCTGTAAAATAGCAGTTATTCAGGAAGTGAATGGCAGGGTTTCACAAAATAACTACTTATCAGAGACCCCACACATCAAGCTGAAATGGTGATTTTTGTATTTCTATTTATTTCAAGGTTTGCATTCATGAGGATTGATATTAAGGTTAATAAGGAGCCCCAACATTTCTGACAGTGCCAGCAAAGAGTGCCACTTGCACCTTTCAATTTTCTCTGTGCTGAATCTCTGCAGATCCGTGACCTAGGGGAAGAGAAGGCACCTGTAGCTATCTGAATATATTGGAACACAGTGTGCACTGTGGAAGGGGCTGATCCCAGGTTCCCCACTAATCTAGCTGAACAGTGTCACTTGAAATGCTGAGCTCCTAGAGGAAAAAAAAATAGGCCAGTGAAGCTTCTTCTTACTGTTTTGGCTTTGTTGTATGAATCAGAACTGGCTGTGGTTCCTGCCACCATGGAGTGTAAAGAGCTGTGAAACCCAGATAGTCAAGCATCTCCTTGATGCAGATGATTTGATGCCCTTGATTTTTGCCTGAATAAAATTGCTTCCTGATTACATGCTGGCTCTGATAATCATCATTTACATTTTTTCTTAGACATTGTACGGCAAATCTGGAACATAAATTTCTTGCATATCTTGCAATACTGTAGAAGCTGTGTTATTTCTCCAGGCCCAGGACTTTCAGAATAAGAAGGTAAATTGGAATGAATGAAGAAATTATTTTTATGAATTTATAGTGCTTGTACATCTTTGTACCTTTTTTCCCAGGTCCATGCAAGGTTCTCCACGCATTTGTTGTATCATTGGGGCCCCACATACAGGCCCTTCCTTGAGAAATGATGCATCTGCTTCCTTGAATGTAAAATTTGGCACAGGAAGGGAATTTAAAATTTGAGTTTCTTAAGACGAGCCTCTAAAGCTACCTTGCATACAGGAAAGAAAGATGACAAAAGGGAGCTCAACCCTCCCATCCCCTACTGATGTCAGCGTCATCTCTGGAGAATGTTTCTTCCAAAGGTCAGATTATCTAGGAAAAGTGAAGTTTTAGTTTCTTAAAGGAAGTTTCCAAGCAGGGCACTTCAAATAGTGTATTTTTCTGTTCCAGTCTGTGTCTGTGAGCACCAACACCCCTTCCACTCTGCTCTAGATAAAAAAAACATGTTGTTGTGCTTCTTCCTGTTACAGTTATCAGCATTATAATGCTTACTTTGAGTGTGTTCCTCGCTAAAAGCTGAAGAAATGACACATTGTAAACAACATCTCTGCTTTGGAGACCAGTTTTGCATTACTGAATTTTGTATTTAAAAAGACTTAAAACCAAGTAAGATCAATTTACAGATTATGAAATATGAAAAGAAAAAGAAAGAAATTTTATTCTTTTATTTGTATTCTATTTTTCCATTTTTTGTAGAATAAAAAGAAAAAAAGAGGGAGTAAAAACAGAAGAGAAAGAGCATGTTCTTTTCCTGATCTCAGGGGCCATGAATATTTTTGATATGAAAACTGAGATGTTCATACGAAACTCAGATGCCAAAGTAGGGCTTTAAGTCATATGTGTGACTACTAGCTATGCATATTTTTGTGAAATTTCTATGCAATTTACACAGGAATCTCAAAAAAAAATAGATATAAATTTTCTTATGCATCTATCCATCTATCTGGCTCATAAGACAGACTGTTAAAATGATATTAGTTGACAATGCTTGTTATTTATGCGGTGTATAGAAATCTTAAAAAAAAACCCAACAAAACAAAACAAAACAAAACAAAACAAATAAAAACAAACCCAAAACTCCACACATATTGTTCTGGTCTACCAGAATCAGTCTGTTGCTAATGCAGGACTCCCTACATTTAATTACTTTGAAGAGGCTCTTAAGCCATTTCTTTCAGCAGTTCTTTAATTAATCTCTTTGTTTAATGAATGACAATAGAGCCTTCATCCCCCCCTACAAAGGGCCTGTAATTCTAATGCCACTTTCAAGGTTTATAGCTTGTGTAGATAATATGTGTTAGACAAATATAATACATAATGGTACAGAAATGCAAGTAATATTGCAGGTATTTTAGAAGCACAGATGAACCAAAGGAAGATTAATGGGATTTGACAACATGACAAAAATGCCACTGCACAAGGACATCCATCTCTAGAGTCTTAGTTCTGTATTACTGTGAGGGGAACAATCAGCAGAGTAAAATACCCCTTTGATGAGTGTAATTTGGCAACAATTTGTAAACATGATAATGTGCCTTGTTAATTCAAGGGCATTCGACATACCTATCTTGACATTTTCATTGCAGGAGTTGTCAAGAATAATCTGGAAGAGTAAAAGAGTCTTATTGGAAAGTGCCTCCTTATCTTCAGTAATCTAATAATCTTATAGTGGTAAGGTCAAGTAATTTTTAATGATATAGCCTTTAATCCTCTATCAATTACTACTTTTAATTACAGCTGAGCTACTGAAATGTATAGAGGTCTTCTGGAGTTAAAATGAACAGTTGTAACTCTGCTCTGAATAGTCCACTATTGCCAAAGAGACAGCAGCTCCCCTGTTCCATCACCACCTCCCTGGAAATCAACTGGATGCAAAACCAGAAGGTGCTGAAGCCATTACACATCACGCCAAAGATCCGGTTGTGTCACAACTCGTGTCCATGACAAACCGAGCCAAGACTACTGAAGAAGTTTTTTGTGGCTTTTTCTAATCTACACCTGTTTGACTTTGCCCTTCCATGTTTCTAACTAGCTAGCTACACTAACAGCTGTGGATATATTTTCTAGATAATCGTGAATATCTCTGTGGGCCATGACTTTTTTAAATACCACACTAAGTCCCTTCCCCAGCGAGAAGGGAACACTTTCCTGGGAGCCACGAAGACGTACTCAGAGCAGGGCGATCCCAGTTCTGAGCAGCATGGTCCAGGCTGTAACATGTGTACTGAGCACTTGAAGTCTTTTGGGTAGATTAATAAAAGCACACAACATTATTAAAGCCAAAGTACAAATTTCATAGCCCACCAGCCACCCTGAAAAGTTGCAGTTCTCCCTTGATTTCATGTAACAAGTTTTTCTGAGTTACCTCATGACTCCACTTTCCCATGGATGGTGTGGCTTCAGAGGGTTTGTTTGGTGATGGCACAGTGACAGCTTTACTGATCCTGCAGGGTAGTACTGCAAGAGTACTACCAGCTGTTTATAAAAACTGTCCAGCTGTTTATAAAAAAACAAGTAAATCAAAACTCAGTGTAATTCACATCAAATGAAGACTGTATTTCAGTCCTTCCTCTATGTGTAGGACTCTCCAGAATTCTAAAACAAAGATGCATATAGTGACCTTGCAAATAAGATCAGTGTAATTCAGAGAATGAAATTAATTCTTCAACCCTGGCTTTGTTTGTCATTTACCATCAGTGTAGTTTCTTTTCATCCTTAATTTTTGCTCCTCTCCAGTATTTCCTATAAAGAGTTTTATTTAAAGGAAGAGATAAAAAGAGGGGTTTATGAATCCATTATTTAATGATGGACTTCTATCCTGGGGGAAAATAGGCAAGAAGGATTCTGATGGCAGAGTGAAGTGAATTAAAGATCAAAAAATTTCCTAAATTTGGCCGAGAGTTTATGACTTAATTTGCATAACTCTGGTTTTAATGTCAGTGACTTCTTTCCTGATTCATTGCTGGAATTTTTTTTTGTTTTCAAATTTAATTGCTTGTGTATTAATTTTCACAATTCTGGAGCCAGCATCCCTGTGAGATCTAATTTAAGGACTGTATTTCCTCTTTGGAAAATAAGAGACAATTTCACAAAGAGAAGGAAAAATCAAGAACAATGTCATTTTTTATATAACATACTTTTATTTCTTTTCAGAACAGCATTTCTTTTCTAGGACTTCTTAGGAGGGGTTGTTGTCTTTACATACTTGCCTGCATGCAGTTTTTGGCCTCTTGCCATCACAGAATGCCAGTAGAGGCACCACAGGCTGCTCAAACTTCCCTAAGTGGACCTGATGCACCAGGGGTATCCTTGGGCTGGGCAGAGGGAATTCTAGCCTGCTCCACCTCCTCGCTGACTGATGTTTCCTGGAAAGAGCAAAGTAGCCTGCACATCAGTCTGGTGTAGGAGCAACTAAATTGTACCCCATCAGAGGTGTCTTAACACTGTGCGTATACACCGTGCAGAACTTTATCTTCCAAACAGGGATAAGAATTGGGTGCCAAAAGCTGCCTAACCTGCTCTCTGTGATTTACTTTGTGCTCCGCTTCTCAGTGCTGATGGCATGGCCCCGCAAAATCTGTGCAGTCAGCAAAGCTGCTGAGCAGCACCTGAAAGGGAGCCTGAGGGGACACAGGATCACCTCCCACAGGAGGGAGCTGCTTTAATTTCCCTCTGAAGCAACATGGGCATACACAACTGGTGAGCAGCAGGGCAAACCACAGGATTGGGGTGCTTGTTGCCAAGCCTTTGACTCCTCAGTGCAGAATGGCAAGTGGGATGAACAAGCTGAAGGGCTCAGCTGCTGAAGGATAAGCATCCTCTTGCTTTCACCACAGGAGAAGACAACAGTTTTTACACCACAGTTAACACCACATCCAAAATACGAAAAATGCCTTCCCTATCTTCCTCCTTATTTCTCATGATTTTTGCTGATAAGATTATGTCAAGCATCCCTGCTAAATGGCTCCTGTGAATCTCTGCCTTTATTTTCTCATCTTCCCTCTTCTGGAAGAAAAAAAAGGCAACAAAAAGCTTCCACAATAGAGTATTTAAAAGCCATATTACTATAAAATGAAGCACAGAGCAGGACAAAGAATTGTAGGAAATGCACATTGAAGATGTAATGAATGTTTAATGAAATTATGAGAAACTTACGGACGCTCAAGTGCTGGAGCTTTGTGGTTGCCTAGGGCATCCCAGAAAACACACAGAGGTGTCTGAAAAGGCAGTAGGAGCTTTGTGTGATGAAGATCCCCCCCAAGGAGTAACAAACATTGTGTAGATCTGATATAATAGAATATGGAGTCTTCTGATTTCCAGTTAAACTGGTAAGAGCAGGGTGCTCCCCCATAAACAGAGCTCCAAACCTGACTGTGTTGCTGGTGAAACAGAAGTGATTACCTGCCACATGTCTTTTCCTAAGGATGCTTGGTTCCTAATTTCTTTACTGGTGTAAAACAGCCTGGCTCCATCACAGGTAGCAAAGTGAGGCCCATTTTTACTGCAGCTGGAAATTTCCTTTAGCCCAAAACTAGTATTTTTTTTGAGAGTACACTTGTCTCCTTCTGTGGCACTGATGGGTAGCCATGAAGTGCTGCCCACCCTAAGCACAAGGAAAGCCTGTAAGTACAGAAAGAGCAGTACAGGCCATAGGAGCTGAAAGCCTAAAATATATTGTACCTGAGTCAGAGGAGCAAAAAAATCATGATTCACAGTTCTAACTTTGATTAGTGATGACTCTTCTGCTCTGTGAAGAAGAAGCCTCAAAGAAATCACTTCTCTGTGCTGTTTGAAATTAAATTAAAGGACTAATGTATGCTTCTGAAAAGTGAAAACGCTACATTTCTGGAAAGAGAATGAAAGCAAATAAACTTTCAGTCATGGCCTCTGTCGGACTTACAGGAGCTCCTGTTCTACCCTGTAAAAACCTATCTGTGTGATTCTGGATGAAGGCTCCTCCTTAATCAAGACAGGAAAGCATTCTGTTAAAATACTCAGGAAACTCACTGCAGAGTCATATTCTTACAAGGTCCTTTCTGGCAAGCAAGAAAGCCACTAACAAAGACTTTTCTGACCTTCATGGGCACATTCAACTTTGGATGCTCCTGCTTTCATTTCTACCTCTATCTGTCCTGCTGATTGGACTAAAAGCCCTGAGGGTTTTGTCTCTGCTCTGTCTCAGCTCGCCTTGCAGGATTGTAAACCCCAGCAAGATGTAGGAGACTGCAGACCATATGTGTGCGTGGGGATAGGTTGAGAGATGATTTATTTTAAGGCCAATGCATTATTTCCTGACAGTAACTAACAGGAGAGTTACACTCAAAAGATATTCTGGAAAGACTGACTTTTGCAGAGTTGGGAACACTGACTCACTCCTGCCATGCTCTTAATTTCCAGTGGATGATGCAGAGGTGAAGGAAGAGAAGGATGGGAGTGATGTCTTCCTTTTGCTGTGATAGAAATAAGGGCTGGTTTCTGACTTGGCTCCCTTCCTGAAAATTGCCAGCATGAGATGGGAGACCGCAAATAGCAAGTCACAGATAGGTGGCTTCTGGTGCCTAGAACAGATAGACAAAATTTTCAGTTGTCTCACTTTCAGACAATTGCCTAAAATACACCAAGACCATACATTCCCCAAGAAAGAGAAAGAAAGACAAGATTAACTTGCTTTCATACAATCTTCTCATACCAAATCTAGAATAGGTAGAATTACAAATGTCACCAGAGATAAGTTTAGTTAAGACACATATACAAAGACACACCGTCTCTAAAGAAGAGGTCTGCTTAAATTTCCTGTAAATGCCTGTAAATATCACGTCTGCTGATAATTAGTGCATTTTCTGATGGAAATGCTCCCATTTTTTCCCCATGTCTCGCAGTGCAAGTGCTGTTCTGTGATTGGGTTGCATCATATCAGAGTAATGCAGCTGAAATGAATGCAGTAACACTGGAATGCAGCTGTGTTTACAGCAATGAAAATCTGAGGAATTGCATTATTTGGGCAATGGAAGAAGGAAAATAAAAGAGCTATTTGGAATGGCTGGTGTTTTACTCTTGCTTAGATAAATTATTTTGTATCTGCATTAAAAAAGGCAGTTTTACTCTATGAATACAGGAAGACAATTTGATGGCAATATTTGGAAATACTTTAGATAAGATTAGATGAAAGAAAAAGCACTCAAACACAAACAAAAAGGTGCTAAACCTGTAAAAATACTAAGTTCCTCACAAATGCCTTCACTGATGCCTTAAAAACGAAAACTGTTCTCCTGGAAAAATTTCATTGAAAAAGTTGTTTAAAGTACAATGCAATTATCCACAAAGGTTATTATGTAGTGCAAAGTTTTTAAAAGGTGTATTCTGTAAAAAGTTATGATCTCATCATTGAAAAACAAAATCTAGCTGGGACATACTTTTTTGAAAACTAATATATTGTATTTGGAAGCATCATCCCAGATAGCTGTACATTTAAAGTGAAAATTCCATTTTGGCATTCTGAGCTGGGTCACATCACCAGACTAATTCTTATATTTAAAGTCCCCAAGACATAATCTGGGAATGCAGGGAAGCGTCGCAAACCTGCCCCAGAAAAGGAGCAAGTAAATGTTGTCAGGATCTTTTCCTTAGAAATTAAATTAGTTGTAAGCATACAAACAGTTAATAAATGAAGAATAAGAGCAACACAAGAAATGATACACAAAGACAAGTGATCTTGTATCTTCCAATACTTCACATTACAAACTCGAGAAAAGGCAACCACAGCCTTTACTACAGAGTCACCAGCCTAGGCAGGATTCTCCTAAGTTTCAAAAAGCAAACTTCAAAGAGAATTTGGCTACATCTCCAGATGGGAACCTCAGCATAAGCAAGTACTTGTTTCTCTGATGATTGGAGCAAAGGCAACACAGAGGGGGGCTGTTATAGCAGTGTTACATCTAGGTACTAAAGTATTGCTCAGTGTAGAAAAATACACGTTAATCCATTTCCAGGGGAAAAAATGTCAGTGGAAGGGAAAAATACTAACAGCAAGTGGTATTAGGAATAAATCAGGTGTAAACTGTCTTGCTGCAGACTTCAGGAGAAGAAAATAATACACATTTTAAGTTTAGTTTTTCTGCTGCTGCAAGGCCCTAGTAAGACAACCCCTAGGGTTTTAGGACATTTTTTCAGTTTCAGCTGTTAAACCCAAGGTTGGAGTGGCTGACAGATGTCAAAGGATTGATGATGATGATGATGATGATGATGATGATGATGATGATGATGATGATGAGTAAAAAGCCAGAAGAAGTGAAGGTTGACTTCTTATTTGAGAAATTGTAAAAAAGCCAACAAAAAAAGCCCCCAGAATTAGTGGCAGACCTGTGCAGAAAATTATTATTTTCTCAGGATTTCCCCTTCACTAGCAAATGTCTGCAAAAAGGCAAATGTCTCCATCTTCTTTACAGTGTTAGTAAATCATATCAGCCCTACAACTGCAGGTGTTCTGGGCAGCTGGTGCAAGCTGGCTTTAGCAGCCAGGCTGTTTCACTGGCCTGTGGAACAGACCTTTGCTGCCTCTGTCACCTCCTGAAAAAATACTTTTTAAAATGGTAATAGAACACTTTTGCCTTCACATTATACTTCTTGAGCTAAGTTCAACCATGCTCTATGTCTCATTTGTCCAAAGAGTGTTTGAAGAGAGGTTTCAAAATGAAAACAGAAACTAATAAAATCTAATAACTGCTATTCAGTGGTGGTGTGGGCCTGATATTTCTGAGTCTGAAAGGTTTTCAGTCTGCCAGTGGCTGATTTCTTCCCAAAGGAAGATTTCTCGGGAGAGTCTTTCTTTCAAGGACAATTTCTGTAAATAACTTACGTTCTCAAAATAAATCTGTACAGCTGTGCTGATTGTGTTTCTCTTTTTCCACTAATGGGACTAGAGAGGTGTTGTTCCCTTTTACCAATCATGTTAAATCTGTATCAAAACACCTTATAAAAGGTAATAAAAATTAGACAGTAAAGCCTTCTGATTTTCTTCTGCTTCAAACTGGAGTCAAGCATCTTTATTTCGTGTCCAAGTGCAACAGGTGTGACCCAAAAATGTTGAACAAGAGAGAGAGATCCCATGGTGGTGGAGAAGTACTGTGAAAAAGAGTATTATGCATTATGCATTTAAAATCAGATGTTAATAATGTGCTATATGACACGGTCCTAGGTGGGAAAAGAAATAAAAGCCTTCACTCTCACAGTGCCAAGCTGCCTACTTACAAAAATAAGGAACTATGCAAAAAACAAGTGGAGAAAGAAAACATTGAGTTTCTTTTCCTATTGACAATACACAGTCTTTCCAAAAAGTCTGAGCAAGTGGCCTGAAAGTAATAATCACTTTCAATCAGAGGACTTTGCTGTATTATGTATTTATTTATGTGTCTGTGCCCACTCACAACCAGTAATCAGGTAAGAGTCAATATCTTTATTCCTAATGTGGCGCATTTTTTCCAGGTCATGAAATGCAGGTTAATATTTGATCTTCTATCAATAAATCTTCCTATTAAACATATAAAGGTTATTCCTGGAAAACACAACCTGGCACAGCCATAAACATGCTGTGATAATTTGTAGAAGGAAAAGCTCACTGATTGGAGAACTTCACTGCAATCATGTGAATATACTGATGCCAATCCCTGCTACAGTTATGGTCACAGGTGATGTTACAGATCAGTATTTGAAATATTTGACTTAGGAATTTAATATGATCTCCTATGGACTATGTCTTACCATCATAGTAGCTGAATGGCATTGATTTCTTCTGTCTCTCCCTGCTTATCTCAAGCTATTTCATTTTGCTTGTCTTATTGATTTTCATGTTCACTTCATACATTATCTTACTGGAAGCTGGTAATGAATCAATGTGGCCACCTGAATTAATGTTCTGTTGTAACCCCTGGGAAAGAGCCACTTACAACTATCTATATCAAAATGTACCAAGTAGTTGCTGTGCACATCCAAACAAGGGAAGACATATTGGTCTCAACACAACTCACAGAGGGAAGGCCTCTGCAGTCTTTCTGTTGTGTGCATGTATTTTTAAATGCCTGCCATGATAATATGGACTTAAATGGAAAACATTGGAGCAAGCCAAAGAGGCCTCAGTGCGAGCCCTTCATCCTAAGTAGTTGAGGTATTTGTGGCTCATTTCACAACCTTCTGCCTGTAAGTTGTGTTTCCTTTCTCTGAACCCTTTCTTTTCCTACCTTCAGACCAGGAACTAGCTCTTAATTTGCTGCTTACATTGCTCCCAATGTGCAGCTGTTATCAGAAGGGTCCCATTAGCAGGAAAGGGACACCTAAAGTATTCATAAAAATAATACTAATTGTGCAAAACAGTGCCAGGATAGCTATGATAACAATTTGTCATTATTTTTGCTTCCTGCTGTTCTTACATCTTTTGGTAACACTAAAATTTAATGGTTACTTCATTCCCATAGAGACACTCATTTATCCAGCTGGCCTGCTGCAGTACATAAGGATATTGATGCAGCTTTCTACTCTACAGGGACAAGTCTGGATGAGAAAAGAAGATTTGTAGTTGAAACTGCTGCTTGAAACTATTAACACAGAAAACTATTTTCTACTTAAAGATGCTTTGAATGCATACTTGGGGGAAAAATATAACATCACAAACATCTTAAATTGACCATCAGCTCAGTGACAGAAAACAGTCATTAAATTTAAGGATTTCTCCTATGAGATTTCATGTGAGCCAGAAGTCAGCTTGGCTGAATAAAATTAGAAGGCATATGTTCATTTTGGAGCTCTTCAACATGAGAGCAAACACTTTATATCTGTATATATAATGTTGAGTGATTACCGACAGTGATTGCGTGCCTCATTGATATGTAGACTCACACAAACCTCACCACAACCCTCACTGAAACAAAGTTCAAGCAGACAAATTTCACAGGGGCCTCCAGGGCCACACAGCACAGTGCAGTGAAGCCTGCAAATTCCTATTTTGTGTCACCCACCTGTGTTTGCCATGGGACATTGCACCAACTGTGTCACATCTGGTTCACTTCTGGTTGTTTTGGCTACCCACTACAGGACTACTCAAATGAAATAAAAGTGAGTTTCCATGACTGCATTGTCTGAGCAGCCTCCTGTGAAAAGCCAGGCTCAGAGTATTTGGAAAGACTTCAAGGTTTGATTTGCAGAGATTGAGAGTTCTCTCATTTCCATCTAATTCACTGAGGGGAAGACAGCTAAAGGCTTTTCTCAGCCCTGAACAGATCATGAACACACTAGTAACAAACTTCCAGGGCTTGCTTTGCTGGAAAACAGCAGCACCTCAGTGTTCCATTGCCTCTTCCGCTTGTGCTGTTTACCAGCAAATGCTCTCCTAAACATGGGCAGACAGGTTGAAAATCATGCTGAAGAATTACAGAAAGCAAACTGCCAGAGAAGAACGAATGCACAAAACCAGTATGCAACCCCTTTGTACACAAAGAGCAGTGCAACTCTTCTGCCAGGGGATGCTTGTGACAGTGAAAAGGGTTCAGCCATATGATGTGCCTTTAAACATTCCATCCCCAACAACAATCCTTGAATTAGCCTGCCCTGGGATCCTCATCAGGCACTTCGGAGAGTAGATTACATTGGCTGGGCTGAGCAAAACCTTGTCCAACTCTGCCTTTCAAATATACTCTGCCAGGTTCTTGGGCAAGGAATTCACATTCATTCAAGCAGGAGTAAACCACTTATTTAAAAGCAAAACCAGAACAAAAGAATCAAAAGCTCCTATACTTGATTACAAGCTGTTTTGACTTTAAAATAAAACAAACCCTAAGAACTACCATGAGGCTTACCAGCATTGCAATTAAACTGTGAGTTGACAAAATTTGGTTTTGTTAGCTCTGACATAGCTAAGTGAAAAAGTGGCTTATATGATATTAAAAGATTTATCTGCTTAGAAGCCCTTCTCCATTTTCAAGGCAAAGCATGCAAATCATATATGCTGTTCTTGGTTGAATGTTTCTATTTTCAAACTCTCAGTTAAGCTTCAATAAGTGGGACCCACAATAATGTCTCTGGATCGGCTACCATCATGATTTACAAGTGTGAGAGCAACTCAATAAGCATCTCTTTTATTCAGTGCCACAGGGACATTTCAAAACTCCTACAGTTCCAGAGGTGCCTGCACCAGGAGCCCTGCCATGTAAAGTCTGAAGATATTCATAAGCTACACCTTGCATCTGCAGCAATTTACTACCAGTGGTCAATGACCACTTGAAAATACTTTCATAGTTCTTCCAGATGGTTTTACTGGAGGCTGAATGAAAATGAACTTGTTTCAGCAAATGGTCTGTGAAGGTGTCTTAGGTAATTGTATTTTAGGCTATGTTTATAATTTTCAGTTGTACAGGATGCTTCCCAGAGACCTGCAAGTAGTGGCAGTTCTTAATCCTATTTCTGCTTGAACAAGCTCCTGAGAAGTGCAGTTTTTAGTGCCATCTAATGTCTGTCCAGACTGTATAACCTCCTGCCGGTACAGTGTATTAGACTAATTCTATTAGAGCATGGATTCTCCTGAACCTGCTGATCCTGGTTTGTTACCAGTTGCCTGCCCCATTGCAGGAACTTCCCAGCTCCACTCTTCATACCAGCATCACCGTGCAGCCCTAGGGCTAGTGCTGCAGTGGCAAAAGTACCAATTGTGTTTGCTCAGACACCTGGGCCAGCAGTCAGCTCTAATACTTTCTGGATCCAGCAGCTGACACTTGCCATGGCACCTAGGAGCATCCAGGAGAGGGGTGTGAGTGACTGTTTTGGGAGTCCAGCTGGAAGCAGCAAACTAACTCTGCTGCACTGTCCCAGCCCCTCAGGGAGTTCTCATACCAAGGGTCCTGCAGGAGAAGGTTGAGGGCTATTGCCATGGCTGTGGGGTACCTATTCCTTGATGGCTTGTGGGTTACAAAATCCATGGGGCAATATTAAGGAGTGATCCTGGCCTCCTCTCACCAGCCAGATTTGGAGTGACAGGAGAAAAGTCCCCCTGGTACAACCATCAAAGACAGTGGACCACAAATCCCTGGCCTTTGGCAAAAGGGAGAAATGGACTCAGGTACCCCATCCTGGCAAGTGGCAGTGAAGACTTATGTCTACATCTTATATAGGCTGAATTCAATCTGCCTGGAGGGGACTGCACAGCAGACAGCAGTGTCCCTTCACTTGAGATTCCAAGTTCTTATTTCAGCATTGCTTTCTACCATAATGGATTTGCATAGCACTTAACTGCATTCTAATTGACCAGAACCACTAATGGTGTTATAAGTAAATTGCAGTCTAATTTTACTTAGCTATAACTGATAGAACACAAAGCTACAGAAATTAAACTACACCAAAAGGAAACAGCACTAAACACTGGTGTGAATATTAGACTGAGCAGATGTGGCGACAGACCACTACCACAGCCAACATTATTTATAGAAGTTAATATTTAGGGCCCAAGTGAATCTAAAATAGTTTTTTAATGTATGTTTTTGCCTCATCCATCACTCTAAAATAGAATTTGGTTTTTGGTTAAATGGACAAAAGCTGAAGTTGTCAGATGACATTCACTGCAGGTATGATGACTGGATATTTTCTGTTGGGTTTAGTGGTGGAGCTGAAGCCCATATTTCTAATGGCCATTTTTCTACCATCATATTTCTTCCCTCTTGCCAGATCAACTATTTTATTTAGTGTGCTGTAGAGAAGTCCGCTTATTGTGCAGATCAAAGACCAAGGGTGTTCATTGTAAAGGCCTAGAACTAGGTCATTCAGTTCCCCTTCCAGATTTAATCTTCTTTCTCTTTTGTATTAATGAACCTATAACAGAGGTAGCTTTTTATATTCTTTGGGCATTGAAATGAAAGGTGCCAGCACTTCAGACTAAGCAAAAGTATGAGAAAAAGCTCTATTTAATGCTGGAGAGAAAACATCTGGAGGTCCCCGTTGTCATGCCACGTTCTTTGTAGAGATTTTGCTTTTCCAAAGCAATTGTTCACTCATGTATTTCCAAGAGCTACATTTCAGAAGGGGAGCTGAAAATTATATCAACTTCTCTATATACATAACAGGCACAGCAGCATTAATATCAGGGAATACTCCCTTTGTGTCCATCCCTTCTGCAATCTCCCCCATTAGCCAGTAAATCAAATACTATCTCGGGGTGTAAACTTTTACACTCACCAAAGCCTGATATTATTCTCCTTGTGGCACTGTAGGGGTGACAAGACACTATGGCTTTTATCTGGAAATAATCCCATAATGGTAACTTCATCAGCTTCAGCCACTGCTGAGTTTATGCTGTGGTAAAATGCCTCTGGTCTCCTCCAGGATTTTGCTTTTAAGGGCAGGTAGCCTCACAAGCACTTCTTTTCCCTGCGATTAAACATACCATTTTCAACAGTGAAGCTAAAATCACATGTATGCAGTAACTTCCATAGCTAGGCATTCTCAGGAGAGCTAAAAAGTAGAGTAATCTTTAATGCTCAGACAGAGAACCCACTGAGAAGGAACCTGGTTTTGTTACAAGCCTGACAGACTCTGTCCCATATTTCTCTGGAAGACTGGCTTGGCTATGGTAGGAGTGACTTCAGCCCAGGAGCTGAAGATTGAAAGCTGCAGGTCCATGCCATAACAGATTTTCTTTTCTCACTAACCAGCTCACAAGGTTAATAAACCATTAAACATTATTATTAAACTACCATTAGCTCTTCAATTACTCACCTCTGGGAAAAGTGGCTTACAACTAAGTAAGAGCAGAAATATATATTAAACAGCTTATTCCAAGGAAATTTCATGCTCTGCAAGATGATTTCAGTTATTTGGTTTCTTTGGTGGGGGTGGACAGAGAGACTGGGTTTGTCTAGAAGGAAGTATTTTGTTAATGCTGAAGAGGGGTGCATTTATTGGTTCAGCAAGCATTCATTTTGTTTCCAGAATGGACAGAGCTGACCAGCCCCTTCCCTCCCCACCTCTTACATCACCTTGCTTGATGCTCTCCCTCCAGCAATATGGAAATGTCAACCCTGCACCTTTTTTCCCAACTCCATGGTTTCTTAGGAGAGGTGTCCTGCAGGCATGTGGGGCATCCCTTTTCCTGAATCCATAAGTCTGAATTTCAAATCTTGGCACAGCACCAAGGAACTATCAGCAAGTCACTTTTGTATTCTGCTTTTCCTGCTGGAAAGGGGCTGGAGGGACAGGATCAAGGTTTGAAGAAGACAGCAAGGAGTCAGAGGAATTGAAAAAGGTGACCAGATGAACACTGTATTTCAGCAGGAAAAATCCCCAATAACACTGCTGTTTTTGGTAAGAAGGGAGGACATTGGCTGGGAAGGGATACTTGCTGCTGGTAAAGAAAGGAGCGAAATCTTGGAAATTTGATAAAATGCAAAGGTGCCTTTATAATCACTCTAGGCCCTGCCTATCTGGGTTATTAAATTGTATCTAATTTTACTTGTAAAAGGTATTTTCTCAAAAATATGAACAATTTATGACTTTCTGATCTAACCTCCAGCAGAACTCCATTCCATGCCTCCAGAACAGTTACCAGTCCCATGAAACCTCAATTTTTCATCCAAACAACAGCCAGACCTAATTAATTTTCTTACAAAAGGGCTGATAAAGGAATCAATTTCCAACTGGGTCTCAATCATCAACATTTAATTAAAAGCAATGCTACAACTCCTCAGAACAACCCCTCTATTATACAATACAAATCAGTCCAGTTGTTCAGTTGGGAGCAAACAGCTTTAGTGCTACCTTTTCCCCAGTTGTCAAAATTGTTGTATGACTGCCAATTTGGGGACAGAAATAACATTGATTCAGATCTATGTTCCCAGCTGTGAATACAAATCTGAAACCTCTACTCTCTATTTTGAATTCAAAAGAAATTACTGTAAAATGACTTAGGGATGACATCATCTAGAATTCACTGGATAGACTCCAAAAGACCAATTGAGTCTGGTATCTATGTTTTCCACAGCTTCTCCTAAAGACAGACTTCTTTTCAGGATACCTGTTCACCAGGTCTCAAAGTCAGCCATGTGCTGGATTCCGTCATGCAGCTCCTGACCTCAGGAGAGCTGCAGAATCTGGGTTACAGCTGGTCTCTCTGGTGGGAATCTCTGTAACAAAGCTGAAACCAGCCAGATCTAACCCAGCAGGTAAGACATCCACATTTTCAGTGCATGACCAAGCTCACCTCTTATAGAGCATTAAAGTATCTTTCTGTCTTTAGCAAGGAGAGTGGAAGCTTACACAAAATGTTTATATTGATGAAGTAACTGACACTGAGCCCACACAACATTTAAAAGGGCAGTACTTCAATTAAACTGACCCAAGACAATCTGTTTAAATGTAATTACAAATGGTTTTCTGATTAGATATCTAGACTGATGGGCTTAGTCTCTAAGTTTTATGAGGAGTGGTTGCAGCAGTTGCAATGCTCAAGTTATATTTACAGTTTTAATCTAGACCGGGGTGAAATTGTTAAGGATTATACTCCAATCTATCTGACCTGCAAACTATTTGGTTAGAGATTCTGTATCTTGTAATGAATACATTCCAGAATTGAAATAACATGTCTGCATGTCCTTTCTTCATAGGGAACCTCTCTGCTTCCTGAACAAACAAGCTGGTTCTACTCTTTCAATTTCCTGAAAGGGAAGGCAATTAGAGGATTAGGGAAACTTTGGGTCAAATAGAGAAATGTATTTAGGTGCCTACAGTCCCAAAGGAATCAATGTGCACTCAGGCACCTAAAGAGACTCAATGGAACCTGGTATTAAGTAATATTGGTCATTTCCAAAGGTAATGCAGCAGCAGCTGGCTGGCCACGTGGGCTGCATCCATGCCTGGCTGTGCACAGCCAGCCACCAGTGAACTCAGTGGGAAGGGACTGACCCCTGAATCAGTATTTTGTCTGTGCTTGCTTTGTCATCTCTCAATTCACATTTGGAGACAGCTGAGAATCATGTAAGGCCTATACCATCAAACCTGGTGGTTCTGAAACTCTGTTCCTACACCCACAAATGATGTTGACTGTTCAAGTCTTTTGGAGAGGAGCAGGCACTATCTTGTAATGTCACACAGTATCTACTATCATAGGCTCCTCGTCTGAGAGCAACTCCTAGTTGCTAGTACATTACCTAGTTGCTAGTTGTTACCTAGTATGGTAAACTAGCATGTTTATCCTTAGTAGAAGCAACTCATAATTTCAGTGGTATGATCATTAGTGTATCTTCCTCAGTCACAAAATCATAGCCTGTTTCCCAGCATTGTTGATAGACCACCTTTTTTCTCTCTCAAGTAGCTCAGCCAGACTCTTCCTTACTCGTATATCTTTGTGGGAAACAGCTAAACCTAAAGCTGTCTCTTCTTGTGTTTTCATAAAAAAAAAAATTAGAAAACCCTTTTAGGCTTCATCTGAGCTCTGCACAAGTGAGAGGAACCTCAGCTGCAGATTGCTTTGTAGCATTTGGTTACATTTACATGTCTGAGCCTGCCGTGCCTATACAGCAAGGTATGTGGACTGGACCATCATGGATCACGTAAGACCATCTGCCTCTTAAATCTCTATCACACTTGACATACTTCAATTAAAGTATATGAAGGTTAAATACTACTGTGAAGCCACTCACCTGAAATGACCACTATTCCTCAAGACCAGGCTGAATGCAGCTGAGACCAGTACCTGTCTCTGGGGTGTGAGCTCAGTGCCAGTTTTCTGCTGTTGGCTGCTTTGCTCTCCTTTTTCCCTTTCAAGTCAAGGGCTTCAGCACTTTGTACTAGAGAGATCTCTGCTCCTTCCCCAGGAACAATGAGGTGCTGCCTGCTGGCTGTGGCAGATGTCATTATTCCACAGAACTAAGTGTCCATGGGATCACAGCATGCAGTAGGCTACAGCTGCCAGATCTGAGAGTGACAATGCAGTATGACCTGGCCCACTCTACAAGCCTCAAAAGAAAGAGGCAATAAGGCATCTCAACAAGTCCCCTTACTTCAGGGCTAATATTTCCATCAGCAGCTAGAACTTTCTACATAGCTGTTCTTAAACAAACCAGTATACCACAATACCAAGAAAAAATAAAATCATCTAGTACCTTCTTATGTTGTAGGAAATGCTATGAATGCATATTTATTTATTTATGTGGAAGATTCCCCACAGAGTATCAGCAAGTCCCTCCACATGTGAGTTGAAGATGTTAGGCTACATTTTGGATTAGAGCTTGTTCTGTAATGAAGCTGCAAGGATGGCAGCAGGGAGGCTGCTGGACCCCAGCTATTTATGTGTGCTACTTGTGGTTTGAAGTCATACCAACTATGAGATCAGGCAAGGCCTGGGGCAGGAACAAGCCCTTACCCTGCATGGTAGGACATTACTGTCATGGAATGGACCCTCAGTTCTGTGGGATGGAACCAACCAAGTTACTCCAGCAGGTGCTGGTGAAAGGCCAGTTTGTTTCCTTCCATCACTGAGTCTGGCTTATGCTCCCATATACCTCTGCAAAGACAGGGAACACATCCCTGCTTTAATCAGAAAGACATCCATTATTTTAGGAAAACAGGTTCCAATTACCAACACATTTCTCTGGAGCTGTGTCTTGGCACTGACTGCAATCACATGCCCATGAACCAGGTCCTCACTCTATGCAAGTCAACTCCAATCATATATAACTAGCTCCAGAGTTTCAGAAACTCTGGCCTTGTGGGCACAGCATACTTTCTAATCACATAATCTTGTAAGTCATTGTACTGTAGCTGATTCTTTGCTCCTAATAATGATAAGAATAATAAAAAAGGTTAAAGTACAAAAGGAAGGTTCAGTTTTACAAAGTTCCCTTTATCTGCCTGAATCTTGCTAAGGTCAAGAGAAAGTCTGCTTCTGACTCACAACAGCATTTGAATCAAGTGCTAAAATACACTTCACGCTTTGTACAATTTCTCTCAGGAAGGAATTGACTTCCTTAAAGAGCATGTAATGAGAACTTTTATCCTTTCTTAGCAAAAGTCCTAGGAGTACTCACCAAATCAGAGCATTTTTCTTTTTCTATAATAGTTTTAATAAAAGTTAGTTATAATTTTGATCCTATAGATGTTAAAAACTGGTTCCAGCCCTCTTTCAAGAAAAAATTTCCACTTAAATTCAAATGGCTGAGAGCATTTGAGAAGCCCGTCTCTAATGGGCTGCTTCAAACTCTTACAGCTGTGGGAAGGGAGCAGGCCCCCAGATAACATCCATACCCGGATCCACTCAAACATCCTTATGGGTCCAGACAGCCTGGAGTGGCACTGGAGAGGACCATCATGTACAAACTTCTGATTCCTAAAGGTTCTTCCTTTAAATTCTGCTATATTTTTGAATGGCTTTGAATGGCTGGATCATCACAACTCTGTCCTGTAGACAGCTGGTTCTGACGTGCAGTCACTCTCATTGCTTCCATGCACGTGAGCACCAAGCTCTTCTCCACCTCATTCCATCAGACCCAAGACCATCCCTTCTCTCAGCCTGCAGAGAAGTAAGCGGAGAAGGAGTGACTGTTTAAGCCCCAAAAGGAGATAATTTACTGCTGATTCACCCCCAAGCACTGGCTTGCTGTCTGAGGATGGGCAGCACGAGTTGGTGGAAACTGTGGAGATGCACACTAAGGCAGGTCTACCTCTTTCTGGGACACTTTGGCATGAGTTGACTTTCACCTGTTATGAAGCCATACCTGTCATTTCCTGCCTCTCCCTGTAGATTTCTTTCTTCTCTCTGAAGTGGTGCACTGGGACTCTTCCTCACACCTCTTGCACAAGGTTCTGAGGTACTCCTTCACTGAGCTGGGAGTCATCCTTGATGTGCAGCTGCTGTACGGAAGGCATAGCTCTAAGAACAGATTTTCAGATTATCTCAGGCAGAGGTAATCTGGGGAACAGCTGCACATGGGATATGCCTGCAACCACCTGGGAATTTTACCGACTTTGACTTCCACATTCCCCTATCTAAGCGCTACAGTCATGTCTCCTGGCTTCAGCGTCACTATATTCAGCATATGCTGTCTTCTAGTGACATCTAGGGATAGAGACTGAAAATCGCAAGCTGGACGCTTACACAGGTGTTGTTTAAAACATATTTCAATTTGATAAACTTGCTTATTTGATAAGCAAAAAAGCTTAAGGAACAACTGTAATTAAGATCAGGTGAAAAGAATCTTGCATGTTTTGCAGGATTGAATTGACACCCCAAGGCCCATTTCTTGACTCATGTGCATTAGCATTAATTTCATAAAGTGCCTACAGGGACATGGCACTAATTGACATAACATTTTGCTCTGGTACAAAGAATACAAGCAAAATAAAGGTGCATCAGTACTAACAAAACACATAAAAGGGAAAATGTCATCAGGAGGACAGAAACACTTTGAGGTCAAAAGATAAACAAGTAGCTTTAGTAGCTGGACTCATTACTTACTCATTGCTACTACTACTAAATTACTCATTACATTTATGTATCAGTCCTCTGATCACAGAGAGTCACCTTGCTTGGTGATTCACCTACACAGGACTAAGATATGGGTCCTGATCTGGAGATCTTACCTGCAGGACAAGGAAGAACCAAAGGATGGAGGCAGTAGAGCAGAGGGAATGGTGGCTCAATCTACACTGCTTTGCAGCATGGCTTCGTGTTGGACTTCAGTTCACAGTGTTCAACAGCTTATCCCTGCAGGATCAAAGCAGAAGCAGCATCAAGTCTTCCCACTGTGCCTTCATTTCTTTATGGAGCACAGGCAGGCTTCTTCCAGAGCATAACCAGGGACAGTCATGCAGGATTAGACAGAAACCTACTCAGTGCCTGCATAATACGTTACATGAAAGATGCAGGAATGTATAAGCTTCCAAAACAAACTTTCTGTGACTGTCTAATCTACATCTGCTCTGGGTTTCCCCTGTAAATCTAGACTTCCTAAGTATTTACAGCCCAACAACAAAAGAATTCTGCGCTAATGCATGCCTTGACCTTTGCAGAACCTAAAAAATACATCTCTTTGATGGCAGAAGGAAATGTAGAACTTATTTTCACAAGAAGATATCTAGAGAAGGGTTTATAAATGTACCAGAGGCCTGCATGTCCAAACCCAAAGTATTTAAATATGCTCACATGGACAAAAATGTGTGGAGAGAGTGGGGACAGAGGCAAGCTGCTGGTTTTTTAAGAACTTTTGGTCTGAACAAATGGAGCTGTGCCACCTATGGCCCAAATTCAGTGAGCAGAAAAAACTCAGCTCAAAAGTAGAAGTAAAGTTTTAAAAAATAAAAGTCAGTGGATGCTTTGCCAGTGACAGCACTACAAGATACAATCCTGAGAATATGGTCTTACCAAATGCTATTAAATCCAGGGCAATATCTCTTGATAAGTGTATGCAAAGTAAGTGGGAAAAAAACCCATGCCTTAGCTCCCAGCAATCACTTTGTCAGATCACTAAACCACTGAAGAAAGCACCAACCCTTTTGTTTCTGTTTTGCCACATCTGTTGTTTCTATCCCACAGCAGTGCTGCTCAGCAGCCAGAGCTTGTGGCCTGTCCTGGTGCAGTCACAGGCAACTTGCATTTTCCTAGTGCCCATCAGAGCACCACCAGTTACAGCAGGGTCTCCAAAAGCTTCCACACAGGGACTTGGGAGAAAGCACTGCTTCAGGGCTGATTTAGGGAATGGAAAAAAATGCAGCAGAAACTCTTCTGGGCAGGAAATGCATCTTCAGGGAGTATAAAACAGGCATCTATTTTAAAAGCCTCATTGCAGAAATAGAACAACTCATTAACTTGGACGATCCTTATGTTGTCTCTTTACACTTAGTTTAAGATAAGCTTTCCTTTAAAGCACTCCTTCCTCCCGAAAACATACCACAGTGTGAATATTGGTAGCCTGATATCAAATTGAGACAACTAAGAAAATACTAGAAACTATCAGGAGACTAAAGATCACTTCCTATTATTTAGGTGAACTTTGGCCTTGATGATTCGTGCTTTTATTCCTGTAATCTCCACAGCCAACAAATGACAATTTTCCCTCTTCAGAGGGTACTGTCCTGAAGTTAGAATGTTTCTTTTATCAGATAGACAAAAAGCAAATAAATGACTAGAGGGACACAGTAATGTCCATTTCTGTGTGGCTAGGTCAGATCCCATGACCAGAGTGCTCTGGTACTTTGAATGTACTGCCAGAGACTCAGCTGTGTATCAGTGTGAACCACCAGGAGAAGCAGCCAAGACCTGGAAATGGCACAGGTGCTTTTGCACAGTGTATACACAAGGCAGCACATGCTGCCATGTTCAGGCTTGGCTTCGAGTGGCAGCAGCCTGACGGGCTCTGCATTGCTCTGCATGAAAACAGGATGCAAATACGTCCTTTCCTCAACCTCTCCAGAACGGATTTTTATCTTCCAGAGACTTACCAAAGGATGATCTAGTTGCAGGGTGATTAAATCAGTACTGGAACTGACTTCTACTACCAGGACAAATGAAACAATTTGATGACCCCAAGAGGTGTCTCTCCCCTCAGTATCCTCAAACACAGCTTAGCACAAATGGCAGCAATGGGTGAAGACTCCAGGTCCAGCTACTTTCAAACAGAGCAAAGTTCACAATACCTCTAATGAAGTAAGACCACTACTGGACAATCAGAAAGTTTCTCCATGTCACTGCAACAATTTTACTGAAAGGAAAGGCATTTAAGCACAGAAAATACTCTTTGCTCAATATTGCATGTGGGGAATTCATACTGACTTGTCACTCACATGATTTATTTTAACTAATGTGTGGATTAATTTATGGGTTACTATTTACTAAAGGAACCCGGACAGTGTTTTTGTTCCATACCTTGAAATTCATCTCCAGATGTGCACCCTGAGTTGCAGGTGTAGGCCACACAGTGCCAGATAGTGACAAGTATCAGCTTGCAGGGCCATCTTTCCCTGGTGTTACCGAGTACACGTGTGCTCTGTTCTGTCTGTTCACTGGGGTGTAGCCAAGAGCTGTCCCATCACAGAAATTCCTCTCGTAAAGAGTAGCTAAAGGCTACTTCCTCTATGACAGGAGCTGCCCTTCAATAGATCTTTCCAGCAGGATCCTTGGGAATAGACCATTTTAACCCTTCTTACTGCAGAATTATTGTCCAATTACACGTCAATGCATTTATGTAATTTGCTGGGTCTACCTAAAAGGGCAGCCCTCCATTTGTGGGAGAACCATTTAAAGAGCCCTGGTACCACCCCTTCCCTGGGGTCAGCTGTCCTGTGATAGCCAAGGCTTCTCTGAGTGTACTGTAGGAACAGAGCTGTGCCCATCGGATGGTGAGACGGACAGCAAACACCACTGACAGCTAAATCCTCTCAGTGAGGAGCAGGACCATTCCACTTGGAACCACATCTGCTGAATTCAGCTACTCAGAACTTGGAAAGCTGAGCCTGCATCATGTGTTGTGTGGGTTTGCTCATTTGGGGGGGGTTGATTTTTTTTTTTTTTTTTTTTTTTTTTGCATAATCACAGCAAAGATGGGCTGTAAATAAAAATAAAGAGAATAATAAAAGCAACCCCATTTATTGTATACACATGCCTTCTTAATCAGGTCCCAAATGCATTTCAGAAATGCACTGCCACATTTCACAGATGGAAAATATTCTAAAAGAGCTGAAACCAAACTTGAGCACATTTCTGGTTTTACCCTGTGAAATATCCTAAAATACATTTTGCTTATTCAAGGAATTAATGATCCTCTTCTACCCCAACTTGTAAGTTTTACACTTACAAGCCAATACAAGCCAATCATCTTATTTTAGAGCCACAATATTCCAGGACAAGTCACAGTATTTTTAAGTTGGTTAGTACAGATTATGTCAGAAATGTAAGGGAGGAAATAGAATGTTTCTGTATGAAATTAAAGCTGATTTTACAAGAGGATCACATGCATCTCTATTAAATTATGCTACTTTTATCTTCCACCAAAAAAAAAATCCTCCTTAACAACAGCATAAAATTCCATTTGTTTTAGAAAAGCATACATCAAGTAACACTGGCACACTTTATTCTAAAATACTTTGTTGTCTCAGCTCTGTAGCAGTACTCCAATACAGGTTAAGACTTGTTCATTAAGAGATCAATGACAGGCACACAGCAAACTTAAAAAAGGCAAGCTAAGTACAAATACCCTTTTGAGATTATTCTTGTATTTTTAATCTAAATGGGAAACAGTAGGCATGAAACATCTATACAGGAAACATAAAACAACTATGCCATTTTTCCCCTTAATGATCTCAAGAGCTTTTGATCTGGCAACCGGAAAACAACCTTCATGTTGCCATGCCCAGGGGGCAGATTCCGGACTGAGTATGGATGTAGAAAGCTGTAGTACTTAAATACACAGAACCCTCTAAGCTCACTTCCATCTCCCCAGTGTCAGCAGCACATTAGAGGAATGCTCAGTGACACTGATAAACACTGAACAGATATAAGGGACAGTAACTCCTACTGTGTCTCAGAGTGAGCTGTAAAAAACACCTCCCCCACTTTAACCAGCTAAATATTGATCTTGTATACATTTTCTCATAGTGTGAGGAACTATTGAGCCACTTAAAGATAGAAAGTAACACATGGATCCTGTACACTAGAGCCTTGCAGAAGGATTAGGGAATTAACTGCTGACTCAAGGTACATCTGTCCTATACTACAAAATTAGAGTAGTACAGCCTGTAAGAGTGCAGTACATCAGATAAAATTTTAAAAACCTACAAACAGGGTATGGCATTACAGCAGGGATATCTGATTACTGCCTGACTGTAAATAACACATGCATCTTCAGGGCAACTACATACCAACTATAAGCAGGAGGGCAGTATAGGAAAAAATGAGGAGTTCTGCCTAATTGTTATTTCAAATATTTGAAACTTAAGCTTCAATGAATTCACATTTAAGAGTTCTGTAATGGTTTTAGATGTATTTAGAGCCTTAAATGTCAAACTTTCAAGGACATTTAATTCGAACTTTTAAAGATACAGAGAGAGAAACGTTACAGAGGTCTTGCACTCCAGGAACCTAAGCTAATGAAAAGAACTTCAGATATAAACATATTTCCTAAGACATTTTTTTCTAGTTCCTGCCTCCCCTTCCAAAAAAGCTCTCCAAAACATTATTCATTTAGTCTGTGCAAAAATGGAGTTTAGGAAAAAAGGTTCAAGCAAAGCCACTGAAGCAATGAATAGCATGCACACAGCCCAGGCATTCCTCTTCTCAGCAGTTGCTCCACTCGAGAATTATCTGCCCATAGCTGTGCTCCTCATGCTCATCTCTGACACAGAGTCAGATTTAGTAGACCATAGGTGACAGTCAAGGGCCTGATAGCTCACACAGTAAGAGGAAGTAGGCATCTTATAGACTTAAATTACTAAATCTCATATTCTACAAACAAGAACTGCCAGCAGCATTTGGGAAGCGAGGGTTGAATTGCTCATAGCTGCATTAAGTAGATGTAGACTCAGAACAGACAATTTAGTAGATTTATTTATGCAACACCTTACTCCAAGGTGTCAGCTAGAACAGCCTAATAAAACTATGCACAAGGCTGTGAATTCAAAACAAGTTTCTACATCCAATAACACCTTGAGATTAAGCCTAAGTATCACTAAGAAGGCAATCCTGATTGGTAGGTCTGAAAAACACAGACTTCACAACATTCCAACAAAAAAACACCAGTCTTTGCAGTCTGAGCTTGACCAGCCTCAAGTCCTACTTGTGGACTTCAGAAGAGTTTTCTATTATAAGCTTCCTTTTTACTGCCTTGACAACTATGAGCCACATCCTTTAACATTTTTAACCTATTTCGGAAGAGATAAAAAGATTGAAACCTGCCTTCATTCTGAAAACAGATTTCTGTGACAGCACTTCAAACAGTTATTTTCCAAAGCCTTCATTTTCAGCATTTTTAAAACATTGATATGTATTCCAAATAAGTTTAGCTTTGACAAAGAAGTTTCAGAATAAGATGACAAAACATGATATTGTTGAAGCCTTTCATCTAGAACATACAAAGAGGTCTGGGCTCGTAACAAAGCTAATTACAATCTTAGAAATAATGTTTTAGTTTAAAACACACTCATGGACAAAAATTTCTGCTTTCCTTCTAGAAAGATTAAACTGTTTGTTGCCACAACAAATCTCACCTTTAAAACTTCAAATGTGTTACAGCTTATTCCATCTCCTTATGATTTTGCCCTTCAAAGGTCAGAACACATGCACCTCCACCCAAGCCACCTATCAGCTGCAAGGTTCTTCCTATTAGAAAGGATTTTTAAATGAGGAGGAAGAAAACCAAAGATTTTTCTTATTTATTCCAAGCAGAATTACTATGGAGAAATGACTCAAGCTTAGGTAGTAAAAGTTAAAGGAATGCCATCTGAAATGAAGACTGACTCAGTAACATGAGACCTGCTAGTCATTTGTTCGTCTTCAATTCAAAGCCCACTAGAAGTACTTGTATAATACCAGCAAATCAGAAGATACTGCTTGTTTTTCCTCTTGTGCAGGAGAACAAGCTTTAAATGAGAATATCAGTTTTTCTGGCATGTGATAAAATCAGAATCACTAATTGCTATGTACCCCCAAAAGACTGATTACTTTAGCAGTTAAGAATCAGGACTAGGTAAACTTGCAGTAGAATGACTTTATTCTGCTCATCTGCAAGACTTGCATAAGATTTATTTTTGGATTTCCATTTGGTATGTGGGTATTTTGTACTTTGCATGAGGCATTTCCTCCTCCTGAATGTATTGCACCTTAACAGTATACAATCTTCTGGAGCATCCTTTCTCTGGAACAATATAAGATCTGTAACATCAGGCAGAACTTGTGGAGATTGAGAGACTGGATTTCTACAAGTGGAATCGTCTAGACCAGACAGGGAAATAAATAGCCATATAATGCTCCCCTAATTGTTGCTAGTGCCTTAAGTGTTCATTTCTGAACTCAAAAATCTAAAAAAAGAAAGAAAAGTTCAAATGAGTTAAAATTGAAGCATTTCTGTTTAGAAAAGCAAATACGAATAGGAAATAAAGTACAGGTACATGTAATATTAAATAATACAGTTTTGTCTAATTCTTTACTACTTAGGAAGTAAACAATTATTTTATCAATTTCATCTTCTTTTTCTGGCTAAGTTATTAGTAAGTCTTAGCAATAAAGAAATGTCTCTTTCTTTGTTTCCAGAGAATACGTGATATCACATGAAGTCTTTTAAACATTTCCCACTATTGTTATGATTTTCCAGCTCAGCATGTTCTGAATTGTTTCAGAAAAAATTCCCATGTCTACCTCAGAAGGAAGACAACATCTGCTTTCTTTCAGCTGGTTCTGGGGTCGCAGTTTCGGACCCAGGACACCAAATTAATTAATTTCATTCCTCACGAGACATATCCTACAAGCAAAATAGGCAAATACCTACAGCTAACTAAAACAAGCTAAAAACCATGGTGGAACAAACCTATTGTAAGCTCCAGTGATGCCAAAGACTTGCCTTCTAGAAAAGTCAACCAAATTAGCTTTTTGTAGTAACACCCAAAGACGATTACAAAAAACTCCATGCCAACCATCAGTCCTAGGAAAACTTTTCATAACAGGGAAAAGTTTAGTGTAGAGCCTGTTCCCTGCCCTGCTCCTACAGCTAACACTGCCAGCTCAGTCAAGCGCTCTGCTTCCCAACTTTCAATGCACAGTCATGGCAGAAGCCAGTGCAATGTCTCTTCCCTTTACTCAGTGACAGAGGAGATACAATATCCCATCCACTTCTTTCAAATGTTTTGGGACTTTTGCCCAAATGCTTTGCTTTGAGGAGCTCAGCTTGCTTTACCCTTACTTTGCTTCACACTAATACCTCATAGTCACTGCAATAAATTTGAGAGAAGATCCAGTTACTTACACAGCAAACAACTGATGTCTTATTATGCTGCTACTAAGGTACACCTACACTACTGGCTTTAAAGCTCTAGTCTTACAGCTACAGCGTAAGATCACATCAAGCTAATCTACTGATTAATCAGCTGGTAGTTAATCATGTAGATTTTCTGATTTCTCCAATCAGCAGAGAGCTACACTTGCCACAAAGCAGTTCAGCCATTCTTCAGCAATGCTGCAGTGTTAGCTTAAAACGTAGGCTAAAGCATTTCAAATATCCCAGAAATTATATGAATAAACTTTTATTTTTAAGCAACAACACACACTATTTTAATAAAACTCACACATTTAAGTCAGGTGCAAAGTACTAAACTGAACAATCATCACTAATACATTTCCATTGGAAATGTGTTAAAGTTCACAAGGGTCTTCATTACCATCTTACTGAAGTTTTCTTATGTGTTTCTAGTCTACACACCACCTGTTTCATGCAGTCATGCAAATCAGATTGTAAATGTTCAGGTAACAGGGAAGTCCATTCACTGCAAAGATTCATTTTTCACAGAAGAGACAGGATAGGCAAGACCAATACTGCAGGGTTCTTCATAGGAGTACAGGTGTGTTAGAAACCATGAACTTTCAGTTGTTCTTCCTTGACAATGCCAATCTAAAGGAGAGAAACAACATATTTTAGTAAAGCTCACATATTTGGGCTATTACATGATATCAAGTTACCACAATCTTACACTTTGATTAAAGAAACTGCTATACAGTGTATACACTCAATGAAACATTTGTAGTATACAGAATGTTTCTGGGCCAAGCAGAAGAATTGACTAAATGAAAAGAAAATCTTATCAGATTTGTTCTGTAGTCCTAGGACTTACTCTTAGAGTGTAACAACTCTGCATCATCATTTGCATCAGAGTAAGCCTCTTTCCTCTATAGTGTTTTCAGTCTCACGATTATAGTTTGCACCAAACACTTGATTTTACAAGCACAGAGCTCAAGTTGCACTGCCAGAGAACAAATGGTGTGTTGTAACAGTGCAAAGGTATTCTACAGTACTTTGATTCTTACCAGAGGCTTTTCATTCTTACATTCTGCAAGTGTCATTTTACTTTCTGGCTGAAAATACAAAAGAACTATAGTGGCATCTTTAGCTGGTTAATAAGCATCAGTACCACCTGTCACCCTACTGCTTCCAGAGAGGTTTAGATATTTATCTGCAGTCCCTCACCTCCAAGAGGAATTGGCAAATGTTCTTCCTCTGGTCACCTTGCAGCTGGATAACTTCACCGTATTCAGGATGTTCAATCACAGTGCCATTACAAGCAAATTTCTAAGAGAGAAACATCCATATTATAAGACATCTGATGCACAGCATGATTTTGCTTAGTCAGTCTTTTCAGAAGAACTTTGTCTCAGAAGCTGCTTACTGTTTTGATGCCAAGCCAGGCAAAGGTTAAATCAATTTTACTGGCTCTGAGAGCAAATGGAATGTATCTGCTGATACACACATACACAAACAAAACTGCTGATGGTAAATTCAGGCAAAGACAGGATTAGCTACCACAGACAGGTCAACAGTCATTGCAAGAATTAAAAACAAAGTCCTAAGATACAGCCTTTCAACTCCACACTATTTTAACGTAAGTATTTTTATCCCGGCAAAACTAAAAGCCTCTAATTTGAGCAACAACCCAGCTGTAACAGAGGCAGGAATAAAAACCAACACTACATCAAACTGATTTTATTCTTCACATCAAGAAAGCCATATATCTGTGAAATTTTAAAGAAACATTCAGAATATGTTTTATTTACTTCTTTTTAAGATAGAAATGTTTAACTTTTTAGAAAAATCAGTGTCACTGGACACTGACAGGTATTTTGAGAAAGGGAAAAAACTCGAATATGAAAGTGGTGTGCACTGGAAAGAATGAAGTGACATAAATATTTTGTTACGTAGTACTAAAAGCTATCTTACTCCTTTATACATAATCATTATCAAATCAAATCAGGAACTTTACCTTTTTGAAAGCTTTCACAAGTTTCTTCTTGTCATAATCATCTGCAATGCCCTGAACAGTTGTTAGTGTCTTTCTTCCGTTTCGTTGCTGGATCCTTATATGAATGTAATCCTCAGTCCCCGCCGGGAGTAAGTCGTCGCCCTTTGTTGCATCAGCAAAGGGGTCTGCAAGAGGAAAAAGATTCATGTAATTCCCACAAAGGAAAACACCCAAGTTCAAAACTAAGAAGGAAGATTCTCACTTCACAAAAAATTACTATTACATTCATGGTATCCCTGTTTAATCCCTGTTTAAAAACACATTGTTAAAACCGAAGTGCTTTTTCTACAGCTGTATTAAGTATCACAACACTACGTACTCAGGACAGCCCTCTCAACTACCACACACCTTTTCTTCCATGCCTTCCCAGGTATGAACCATTTTCTGCTTCAATATCAGTTTACTTCATTGTTTCTTGCAAACTGTAAATGCTGAACCTGAAAACATGGTTCTGCGAGACCATCAAACACACGTAAGTTTTAGACAGCCGCATACATTTAAAGTGAAACAAAGCATCTGTATCTCTCATCAGATCAACTGATAAGAACAGAGAAATAGAAAAGAACAGACACTTCCTCACGGGTCCAGAACAGAAGTCTTAGACTGTGGTAACTACCACGCTTCCAGCATGTTAAGGCATGGATGTAACTCTTGGTTACTAATAGAAATAAAAGAAAGATACACTTTAAAAGATGTCAGAGGCTGCCTGTAAACCAGAACTCCTCCAGTCAGCAGCTTTAGTCAAGAAATGTAACAAAATTAATTTAGGCTTAGACTAAAGAAAGGTCAGTTCTCAAATTCTTACCAAGCTTAGAGCATTTATCCAGCACAGATACAACAGAAAGGCATTTAGAAAGAAGGGGGCTTATGGGTTAACACTTCCTATACTTTGTACTTCACAAAAACATACTTAACACTCAATCAAGAAATTTTACAGCTCTACAAATCTAATCAGTAGCTCCAAATAAACCTTGAAGCATGAAGTACTTCATTACTTTTTAAGAATCATCACAAGTAATTTTTTGTACTAATCAGAATGATATTTAAGAGCCCATGTAAGTTCAATAGCTATTCAAACCACAATTTCCCAAAATTCTACTCAAAACTCAGATCTAAAAACACTGGTCAAGTTTTGCCATCCACTAGAAAGAAACGCCCCAATGAGTAAAACTTCAGCAGAAGCACAAAAAGAAGTAGTTCAGCTGCAGACTGACAGACCCTTGTAGAAACAAGAAAGACATGAGCATTAAAGGCACTGAAAGCATAATGAGGATTCAAGCACTACAGGAAACGAGTACAGCATTGGAAATCTTGACTAGCTCAACTTCTGTTACAGAATTTGTTAAACCATGCTGAATTTTACTGTGTTCCACAGCTTGTGGATCAAACACCAACAGAAAATCTTAGTCAAAAAAAAAAAAGTGAAAGAAAAAGAGGACTTAGGCATGAGGATCACTTGGCAAAGTTTAGGACTCTAGGTTGCAGATAAGCCAAGATAGCTTGGCAGAGTTTACGACTCTAGGCTGGAAATAAGCCAGCACTGTAGGTGTCAACATTGGATGCCTTCAAACAAATCCTCTGGGTGGCACCTTCCTTAAGCACAGGGTGAGCTCCCAAATCATGACTGAAGGTAACCTTCTCACATGGCTTATACGTGCAGAAGATTTGAGTCAAAAGTGTGACCAAAAGCCTGAGACTATTGTATGAAGTGCTAACTTGCTTACTTCTGCTGCTTATAGATAAGGCAGGAGGAGAACGCTGGCACGGCACGGGTAAACTTCCCCGCTGATAGAAAAGAAATTATCTGCCATCTGCGTAGCTCACTCTATAGAGACAATAACCTTTGCAGGGCTTGTATAGCGTTTTGGGGCATTGCTGAGGATAAGATGCGGCAGCAAACCAACTGTAACTGATGAAATTATTTCCTCAGCAGAGGATACGAGCCCCTTGACACGGGGAGTCAGAGCTGAGAACATGGCAGCACCTCCTACGGGAGCAGCGAGGGGCTGAGCCTCCCGCCCGAGGTGTCCTCGCCGCACAACACTGAGCACGTCCCGAGGCCGGCGACGCGGGAGGACAAGGACGAGCCACCGGCGCTGCCTCACGGAGCACCGCAGCGACAGTGACACCGCTCAATGTCACCGCGGGGCCGGGCGGCCCGCGGCCCTCGGGAAGGCGGAGGCAGGACGGCGGGGCCGGGGGCAGGACGAGGGGGCCGGGGGCGATGGGTGGGTTTGCCGAGGGGGTGGCTGCGGGGGTGGCGGCGTGCCGGCGGCTCTTACCGAAGGACTGGAGGTTCTGGATCGAGGACATGCGACTCTGCGACGAGAGGCTGGAGCTGCGGGGAAGCGAGTCCGCTCGGGTCACGTCTCCGGCTCCGCAGTGCCACGCGGGGGCGGGGAGCGGGAGGGAGCGAGGGGAGGGGTAACAAAAGCAGAGGGACGCGGGGACCGAACCCGAGACGGAGAGCGAGGGCGAATGGAAGGAGTAAGAAGATGAGGAAGCGCAAAGGGAAATAAAACGTGGAGGGAGGGTGGGACCCCCCGCCCCTCGCCTGCACCGCCCCACGGCACCGCCAACGGGCGCCGCCCGCCGCGCTCCGCACAAAATGGCGTCCCGCACGTGACGGCCCCTCAGCAGCCCGGTACAGAGAATCACGGAATCGGTTCCTTTGGAAAAGACCTCTGAGGTCAGCGAGTCCAACCCGTGACCGAGCATCAGCGAGTCCAACCGTGGCGAGCATCAGCCAACTAGACCGTGTCACTGAGTGCCATGTCCAGACAGTGACTCTACCACCTCCCTGGACAGCCCATTCCAATATGCAATCACTCTTTCTGAGAAGAAATTCCTCCTGATGTCCAGCCTGAACCTTCCCTGCTGCAGCTGAGGCTACATCCTCTTGTCTTGTTGCTGGTTGCCTGGGAGAATAGACTGACCCCCCACGTGGCTACACCCCCCTTTCAGGCAGCTGTAGAGAGTGATTAGGTCACTCCTGAGCCTCCTCTTTCCAGGCTAAACACCCCCAGCTCCCTCAGCTGCTCCTCACAGGACTTGTGTGCAAAACCTTTCACCAGCTTCATTGCCCTTCTCTGGAGCTGCTCCAGCACCCCAATGTCCCTTCTCGTAACAACATTCTCCTCAGAGGATCCCCAAAGCAGTTGCTGGAGACCCTTGTTCTCCGTGCTGCTGGCTCTCAGGGACCCCTCTGCCCCAGCAAGAGTGACCCCCGTGGAGGCCCTTCCATACTCACATCCCTTTGGCTTGGGTACTTTTCCAGCTGATCTGAAATTGGGAGAGCGCTTTCCCCTTCTCCATTAAAAAATGTTGGAAACCTCACTCCCTCAGGCCCCCCTCACTGGACAAAATGCTGCTTTAAATGCTGAATGTGGTGAGGGAGGCAGTCGGCACCCCACAAACTGCCTGTGTCTCCACTCTGGGCATGACTTGGAGACACAAGAAATTCCACCTCAGCATAAGGAAGAACTTCTCTACACTGAGGGAGGCAGAGCACTGGAACAGGCTGCCTAGGGCGGTCATGGAGTCTCTACCTCTGGAGACATTCCAAACCCACATGGATATGTTTCTGTGTCACCTGCTTGAGGTCAGAATACCTTGGCAGGGGAGTTGGACCAGATGATCTCGAAAGTCCACTCCATCCTTAACTATCCTGTGATTCTGAGAACTTTGCACCCTTTGAGGTGGGTGCAGCTGCTGTTCCCCAGTCCCTAGGCCACCATGGATGGCTGGCATGTTGTCTCACAGGACTCCTGTGTGACAGCTGCTCACTGTTCATCCCTGTTTTGGGAGGATATCAGCAGTGTAGGGGCTGCAATGGGAAAAGTTTGCTTTTAAAACGGTGTGCAGGTATTACAAAGCTTGCTGGTCCTTATGAGGTGATTAATGGCTTTGCAGATGTACAATAAGCTAATTCCATTGGCAGATGTGGCAGAACCTGTATTTCTCTTTTATTTTTCCCCTCCTTGGTTTTTATGCTAAACTTCAGTCCTCTTATATCAGTGGGATATTTCTTTTCTGTGATCCAAGGTCTGGACCAGCACTTGTAGTAGTTTTATGAATGCCTAAGAAAGTTTCTAGTCCTGGCACTTTGCAAGGAAGCTTTTCTTTCTCCCGTGGGGAAAGCAAGGCCATTGGCCATGGCACAAAACCTCTGCTTACCCTTTGCTACCATCATTGATTAAGCCTTTCACTGCACTATGGGCTGTAGAGGGGGGTTGTTTAACTCATTCCCAAACAGTTGCAAAAGGCACTATTGGGGCAGTAATGGGAAGATGGGGCAAGAGCTTGAGGCCACAATTCAGACCACGTGGATTAAGGATGCAGAGCTTAACACTGAGAAACCTTCTGGGAAGGTTGAGGAAGCTCAGGACACCCATCCTCAGGGACATGACCCCAGGATATCAATAGCACCTCTCTCAGAAAACTTTTATTACTACTAACGTGAAGAAATTTTGACTCTGATATATTTTTGCTAATCCTATGTCTCTGTGCAAGATTTTGTTTTATCTTTTGTTCTCCTGTCATGATCCCATAAAACTTTCTCCTGATGACAAAGCAGATCCATCACCCTTTTTTTTTCTCCCAGCCACTGTATTTTGTTACCTTGGCTGTGCCAGTACCGGTGTCAGTGGGGCACTGGGATGAGCCAGATCAGCAAACTGATTTGAGTTAAAAAATAAACTCAAAGGCTAAAGCCTCAGATCCACTCCACTTGCATAATCCTGCAAGAGTTGTGCTAAGACAACCGAGGAGGACAAGGCTGGCCATGGATGAGGGGAACAGTGGATCTTCAGACACAAACCCCAAGTCTGAGTCTGCAGGTTTTGCTGAGTATACCCGTCATGGTGTCAGTTCTTCTGCTTAATCTGAATCTTCATGCATTTAAAATAGTTTTACACTTCTGGTTCTCACTGCATGGTTAATCCAGTCCTATGGGCTCATTGGGCATCTGTGGAATTCATCCTACAGTTTACAGATATAATGAGATTAGGTGTCTGGAAAGCAACAAAGCTCCTTTTATAAGCCAAGAAGATGCGGCTTTGTTATCCTTAAAATGAAACAACAATGAATAGTTCTGGCAACTACAGAGGGAATGGAAACAACCCCCAACTGCACAGCTTGGCATGCACTGTGCAGCAATTAAAATAAAAGTGGTGGGCGGCACCCTCATTGTTCTCTTGCCAGCCTTCCACAGTGTCCGTGCTTTTGCAAGGCTGTGTCAATGCAAAGAGCTCTCCCTTTGCTGTCCTCCTCAGAGGGAGCTGCAGGTCTCGATATCACATCCGTCACTAAGGTCTGACACAAATCCTCTCTGTGCCAGCACATTGCACCAAACTTTGGTGTCTGTGCACAGAGGCAGGTGGCATCCTGCTGGAGATGTGCTGCTCCTGCTATTGCCCCTCAACAGGACAGTTGTCCTGGGGTCCTTTGACTTGACTGAGCTCTTCCCATTGCTCTTCAGCAATCACTTGTGGCAACAGACCTGAGAAAGTCCTGGTTGTGAGGGGCTTCCAGTCACACCAGATTGAAGAAAGGTGAGCAAAGCAGACATGGACATGCAGCAACCAAAAAAGGTAGAAGCAAAAGTTTAAAAACCTAAATGAAGGTAAGAGGTGTTGTGGCTTAACAGCTAAATTTCAAATTTTGAAAGCTGTTAAATTTCAGATTTCAAAACCTGTTCCATTTCAGATCATCCTAGAGCTGAGACTGGAGTAAGTCTCTTTCACTAATATTAGACATCAGGATTTAAGCAATATTTTGGGAATGAGACTCTTGTCTTTCCATGACTAATGTATAACCTGCCAACTACAGTTCCAGAAAAGAACATCATCTCTAATTAACTTGATCATGGCTTCAAGCTATTTAAATGTAATAGTTTCAAGACCTGGTTATGAATAGCAATTAGAGATCCCCTTGCTTGCCTTTTACTGTATTTCAGTTCATCTGTCAAGCTCTGTGTGAATCATTACAGGTTATTTATGGCTGGATAAGCCTCAGGAATTAAAACCAGGGGCTCACTGGCATACAGATGATAAATATGACATACTGAAGCCATAAAGTACACTTTCGTAAAAAATGTCACCCTAGTGCAGACCCTCACTTTCACTGGGTATTCTCAGAAGTGCTGAATGTGCTTGAGCAACAATGGGTAACCCAGAGCAGTGGGAGAAACTTTGTTCTTCCAGAGAATTGCTGTGTTGGAAAAATGGGCTGTAAATGGCACAAGAAAGCCTTGCATCAGACAAAAAATGTCAGCCATGCAGTAGGGCTAAACCTGTGCTCTGGTTTAGGACTCTGTATGACATCTGTCTTTGTGTGCATGTAGAAGGCCACCCTTGCCTACACCTGCCCCTCTGTAATAACCAGAATGAACAACATTATTTTTCACCTCCTACAGACACAGTTCTAGTTTACACTACTATTATTTTCAGGTGCAGCACACCAATATTTTGAGTTTTATACTTTAGGAGGTTTTACAAAGCCAAAATTTAATTTAATTAGGGCCTGCTCCGGTAGGCAGATACCCCATACCTGGCCCTGCAGCCTGCCTTACCAGAAAATGTCAGACTTGCATGCTGACCTGTCTCTGCAATGGCCTGGAAACCCAATTACTGCTTGAAGCCCATGGTGTTCAAAGAGCAGTTTAAGTTGCCTGACAAAGCGACTGTTCATGAAACGTGCAAATGGCATGTCGCAGCACAAATTTCCATCCTGCATGCCAGAAGTGCAACTACTGTATGCACAAATTCTGCTCTGCTCCAGCACCAGAAGCTGGCATATGCTGGTTTACGTTGGCATTCTGAAAATAATGTCAAAGTGTTGGATCTCTGAGAGATATGCAAAAAATATTTCCAACCTTTATTCTTTTTCTTGGACCTTAATCTTCCCTGCTCTCACAACATGACTCTACCTACAATATCCAGCTCCATATGGAATCTGTACATCACAAACCGCTGTGCAGAAGGCTGCCCATTAGCTTTCTATCAGGAAGGAAGAATAGCAAAAGTGCCAGAAGAAATCCTCTCTCTTCCATCAACAAAATAGTTTTGATAGTGGCTGTAACCATGCCAAGCCTGACCTGTATTTTTCCATCAAAGCTCCAACTCTGGTGCAAAGCCTTCACAGTGTGCCAAAGAAGGGCTTGTGGAGAGTGGCTGAAGTCCTGAGCTGTAGCCTATGCTTGAGCTGCCCAGCTGCTAACAAGTTGTCCCAATAAGCATGTGCTACCTAGGAGACTGGGCTAACTGGAAAGGGTGCTGATGATAAACACCTGGAAAGAGAGACAGGGTTGTGTGTAGTTTGGCTGAACATGGTCAGATTTCAAGATACACATGCTTTCCTTTGAAACATAGGGCGTTCATTCCGTGTTCAATAGAGACTGTAAACCAGATGATAATTTCGGCATTTACCACTAGATGGTCCTCTTTCTCAAATTAAAAAAAAAAGTGGCTCCAAAATAAAGCCAGTCCTGGCTTTTCTCTGAACCTGAATGTTAGTAGAGACCAGTTTCTTTGTAAAGGTAAATGTTATTTGATGCTATTCCTCTAGTTGAGTGAGCTGATGTGGTTTTCTGAATAGGTTTGAATATGACTTTTCATAAGCCCTCCAAACTCATTTAGTGCAACTGGACCTCCACCCCACTTCAGAAGGCTGGGTAGATTCATAGGTCAGGCAGCAGTTTAAGGCATTTGCATTTTTTTCCCAGACTGGTGTATGAAACAATAAGAGTGATGGGCTGGGGGCGAAAAAAGTTTCTGTTTCTCCATCCAACTGCTTAAAATGTCTTTGCTTTTGTTTTTTGGTTTTTTTTTTTTTTGCTTTTTGTTTTTTCACCTTCTGTTTGTGGAAGGTTCTGACCAGCAAAAGAATTACAGAAAAAAATAAGATTTGGATTGGTTCTTTGAGAAAATTAAATGGATTTGTCATCAAAACTGTAGTTCACTGTTGGCCTCTGGTCTGTTACTGTCCTGTCAAAGAATATTTCTCTGCATCAGTCTTGCAGGACCTCGTTCTCTTGGGTCACTCCAGCCTCCAGGCAATACCTTCCTATAATCTCCTTTCATCCCCCTCAGCATTTCCTGCCCAGAAGCCTGACCTCTCCCTACCTTGGGAAGTTGCTTTCCTCCTCACAGCCCTTCACCCCTCTGCATCTACTACTGCCTTTTGATTTAATTGTGTCCTGGTGCATCCCTGATCAGCCTTCCCACTAAGACATTGAGACACTGCAGCTAGCAGCTGGCTCAGCCCTGTTCCTTCTCTTAACTTACACAAGAACTTTATGTGCAGGAGTCTTTAATTGTGTGTGAGGCAGGACTTGAGTTCTTTTCAAGGATCTTCTACAAAGAAGAGAGCATGTGCCCAGCCTCTCCCTCAGAAACAGGAAAAGAGGGGAAGTTTTAATACACAAACCTCTGCACCTTCACTACAGACCAAGCTATCCTCTAGATGATCTTTCTAGTTTGGTCTTTCACAACCCTGGCTCCCCTGACAGCTCTTTCCTAGTTCCTCCCAAGTCTGAGTGCCTCTCACATTGCTGTGCTGCATGAGCTGACTTGCTTTTCTCAGCCAAAACACAAGCCCTGCTATAGCTGGGGGGTAACAAAATAAAATAAAATAAAATCACAGCTGCCTGAAAAGATCCTGAGAAGCCAGGATGATTTCTGTGAAAACTTGTGAGTACTGTACTATACTGTACTTTACTGTACTGTATAGCACTGTGGTGGTTCAGCTGTGGTTTGGTGGACAGAAATGATGATGTCCAGTGAATGAGAATGGAGTAAAATTTACTTTGGTCAGAGACACGCCTGATGAACCTCATTTAAACAGACTGTCATAATTTATTACTCTTCATTGCCAAGAAGTTTTTACAGTAGCCTTTCACGAAGTCAGAATGATTGAAAGTGAAAATGAACATACTTGAATGAAAGAGAAGATGAAAGCTCTTGAAACTGGCAAGTAGTGTGTCCAGAACAGATGCACAGCCGTGATCCTTCTTGTAGCAGAGAAAGAGCTGTGAAGTCCTTGGCACACAATTTTGTGGTGCTGAGATTTTCCATGGGTTCAGGAAGCAACAGTGAAAGAAGAAACCTGTCAAGGGCTACCTGCCACAAAGAAACATTTGGTTTGGGAAGTCTCTGGACCACAGGGCTTGAGGGTCTGTGAGAAGAGTATAGTGGGGAATGTGAAAATAAGCTACCCTGATTTTAGACTTTTCCATAAATGTCCTTTGTTGTCCACTGTCAAAACCAAGATAATGCACTAGATCAACTTTGGGCCAGAATGAAGATAGATGATCATATTAGGGCAATTTAAGTGCTGGCTTTCCTAATAAAGATTTTTTTTTTGTATGCTTGGTGTTTCTTTTTATTTTATTTTTGTATGGCGTATTATTTTGCAAGCAGCCTTTACCAATAAGCAAACATTTTTAACATGAAGACATTGCATAGTTTTGTTTTGTGGGTAACTTCCATGTAGGTGACAATCTGTGAAAATGATATATGCTATGGAAAGGCTCACATTTCTGTGTCAGCAAGACTAGAAAGAGTAAAGGGGATGAAAAAAACTTCTGCTTCTGTTTTAAGATGGCAGGATCACTAGCAAAACAACAAAGCAAGAAAGGGTCTTGTATATCCTGGAGAAAAGACACCTTTACTCCATCAATTGCCCACTAGAGATCATGAAAGGATACTCACACTTTCTGATCAAAATAAATTTGAAAAGCAGGAAGGGAAAAGATCTACAATGAGAAGCCATGAACTTACTAAGAAAATACCCTATGCACACATGCACACAAAATTAGCACGGCAGAAGCACAGCCACTGCCTGGTCCTTGGATGCTGATTGATTTTTAGGTAGGGAGTGTTCACAAGGTTCAAAGGGAACAGGCTAAAAGGGGGTTTCTGAGAAAAGCATGTATATCTATTATTGATTGTGATAGCTGTAGGAAGACCTTTCGTGCTACCATGGACTTGAAGTGCTCTTCATATTGTGATCCTGAGTAATCTGAGTAAACTCTTGAACACTTGGATGAGGTAGACACTTCTTTTAGCTGCTGTTGGGTGGAAACTGGAGAACAGAAGAGTATTTCTCAGGCTTCTTTACAATTTCTGTTCATACATGTACCCAATAAACCAAAGCATTATACAGAAATGAAAAATCCCTGCAATTAGTGACCATACTCTCTCATGGTAATTGATGCTTGGATGGTAAGAGCAGGGCCAGGCAACATTTCACCACACTTACTCGTAGAAGAACCTTACAAATTGCCCATAGCAAATAAAATAATTTCATTTCTTTTGAGAGGTGCCTACAGTGAAATAGCATTATTTGTGCTTCGGGGTTTTCCTAACTTGAAGTGTCTTTATAGAAAAACTGAACATATTTGCTATTGAACTTTGTCTTCATCCTTATGGGATTGCAACATTTCCTATGCAGTCTCAGTTTATGGAGGGGGTCAGGGCTCAGAGCCCCCTTTCAAAGCACAGCCTTAAAATTGTTCCTTCTGGTACCTCACTAGGACCAGAGCATGAACATGGGTCTGTGAAAAGAGTGCCTGCAGCTCCATCTCAGCCTCTCTGCAGGCTGGTGCCCAAGGAGTCACTTGCCAGTTCAGCTGCTCTCCCCTGCAAACCTCCAGAGTAAACAAGGTCTTAGCTTCCAGAGCAGCAAGATCCCTAACAGCAAGGCTGCAGTGACACATTAGTCAAGAGACAGAGTTAAAAATAACCACTCAGAAGAGACACCTATTGTGGAAATACAATATTGTTTGAGATGTTGGCCTCATGCACATGAAATTTTCTCTGCCAAAAAACTGGTAAGGGCCTGCTTAAGCACTGAATCACTACTTATTTTATCAGCTACTTGTGTGCTCTGTTGCAGTGTGACCTAAAACTTACGCATGGGTGGGTTGATCCTAGCTCTGGGTTGGGGCTGAATGAAACAAGAACTGGGAAGACTTTGTCAAGATCCTAAGCAAAAAGCAAAGATGGGACAGCAGCAAGAGGAACAAGGGCTGGGAAAGGAGTGTGTGAACTGACTGTTCCAGCTTGCAAGCTCTGATAACTCCCCACTGTCCATCTGTTCTTTCTCCCCACAACTCATCCTCAGCCGTGCATGTTTCCCCCTGCAGACGTGCTCTTCAGACCAAGCATCTCAGCTGGGCAGCACAGAGAGCTTGGCTTTCCTTTGCAGAAGGGATAGCTGCTCCCGTCTGTCTGTCCCCTCACCCATAGGGACATGGCAGCAGCCCCCTTCCCTCTGCTGTCGTCCTGGTGGGCCTGGGGGCCTCAGTCATGTGTCCTGCCATGCCCCCCCTAAGATCCCCTGGCACCGCCCTCAACTCCTGCTCCCTGATCAATGGTTTTCTAATAGAGCCTCCGTTCTCCTACCCCTCCTTTTGTAAATTTAAATCCTGCTCACCAGTATTGCTGACGTCCTGTTGGCCCACCTCTTGACTCCCCCTCCCTGCTTCAAGTCCACTTCCCTCGCGTATAAAAGGCACATGCCCCAGTCAGCTGCCCTGCTTCTGCTTGGAGCAGCGACTACCTGAGAAGCAGCTTTGGTGCACACAGGTGAGTGCCTTCCCCTGTCTGCTTCAGCGCTTGTTCAGGCTCTTTCTTGCTGAATTCCCTTTTTTTTTTTTTTTTTTTTTCTTTTTGGGCTTTAGCTTACCTAGGTTAACGTAGACAGCTGTGCCCTGTGCTCAGTAACATCTGCCCAGATCCTGTTAGCGAAGCAGCCCGTGCCGAGGCAGGGGGGCTGACCCCGCGGGAGGGGCTGTGCCCTGCAGGGAGAGCGCGGGCAGGACCCCGCAGCACAGCCCGGCACCTCTGCGGTCCTGAAACCAGCCTGGGGGCCTGCGCTCACCCCGGGTCTGATCACTCGAGGGTGCTTCCAGCGCTGCTTCCGAACAGGAAAGCTTTTCACATTTGCATCGGAGGGGGTGTACATAGCCGCTGATCTCAAGAAAGATGCTGGTTTAGGGTGTAAAGAGTTAATAGCACCTTGTCTTCCTAGGACAACCGTGGTTGGGGGATATCTGATGGATCTGCAGCAGAGCTTGAGTTTGGTATGATAAGAGTCCCTGTGTGCCCAGAGGGAGAGCCAGGCTGGTCTCCGACTCCCTGTGAAGCAGACCCATGGCAAGCTGTGATACTGCTGCTTCACCGTTCCTTTGTTTGAGGCTTTAATTTTCCCCTCTCATGTCGAACAAAGTTGCCAGACTTCTGTCACACATGTTGCTCAGCCAAAAGTTAAAGACTCTGCATGGGCACCAAGCAGAAGTGGCAACTTCATCAAATGACTGTGGCACTGAATTTTGCTGAGCTTCGTGAGCGAAATTATTCCTGAAACTTAATTATGTCAAGTTTTGTTGCAACTACTCAGTTTTAAATTTTTCATGATTATTTAATAGTTGAAAATGGAAGCACACAGCTTGACTGGGTGAGGTCTTGATCTTTTTCAATTTTCCTTTTGGAAGAAAACTGCAGGTCTGGACCTGAGGAGATCACAGACCATCTCAGCCACATGACTCTTGAAAGGACTGTGCGTAGGTAACCAGGCTTTTTGCTTAGTGACAAGGTGGAGCTGGGTGTTAGAAATGCTCAGGGTGAAGTTTGTGGCAGTACCTCAGACTCTGTTTTTTCCCATATAAACAGTGGTGGGATAATTAGGTGTAGGAAAAATTAGGGAGGATTAGAGATGCTGGGCACCCTGATTATTTAGGGTGGCATGTTACTTCCTGAGGAGCAGTGGGAATGATGTGTTTCACAGAAACCCTAGCCAGGACAACGATATGAACAAAAACGTTCAATACATACCACTGCTGTAGCAAGTGGCTGCAGTGGCACAGGATGAGCTGGTGGGGAGTGAAGCACAGCAGTACTGAGGGAAAAGTGTGTGCTAAAAGCTTTTCCCTGTATTTTTGTCTTTCATCAACAATGAGCTTAAGGCAAGCTCTTCTTTCTGTAACTTGGTGCCCAAAAAAAAAAAAACAAAACCCAAGACACAAAACCGGGGAACAAGTAACCTGGAAAACCTGTCAGCAACATGTAAACACACCACAGAGTTGCCTCAAAACACCTTCGTTTTGTCTCACTGAACCTAAGGTTTTGCTAAAAATGGAGCAAGAGGAGAGGTACCCCAGCTGAAACTGAAGACAGAATTCACCCCATGTGGGTGAATTCTACATACTAAGATAATTTAGTCCTGATTGTCATGAGATTGTCATGAGATATTCATATTAGAAAAAATTAATTTACAGTTCTGCAATAATGAGTTAAAATCACTTCTAAGCTGCCTGGTAAGCAACTTTCATTGTGGGGAAAAAGCCCTTGAGAAACCTTCACTGAATACTAGGAGTGAAGGAGCTTGTGACTGCATTTTAGTGAAAGACATAACCAACTTCTTCCTGTGTTTTTGCTGTGTTGCCTGTTTGGTGTGTTTGGGAGCATCTTGCATCAAAGATTTTCATTCCTGCTCTGCCTGTACTGAAAGAGGGCCAAGATTTTGGCAGCAACTGGGGAAAAATTCCACCTATACACAAAGAGAAGCTGTTGTATAGGCACAACTGAGAGGTTTCCCCACAGCCTCTGTGCCTGTATATTTACATCACTTACATGATGCTTAAGTTAATAGGCTCCTGCTCTATAGGAAGAGGCTCCAGGATGTCAAATGTAGAGGCAGACCTTGCATGTCACAAGCCAGACTGCCCTGGTGTGACAGCTGGGAGAGCTGCCATGAGGAAGCTTGTACAAAATGCCAGAGACAGTGGTAACCAGAGCCTGGCTCCCTCCCCTTCCTGGATGCAATTTTCCCAGCTCAGCACTTCTGTTTTCCCCAGCCCATCCTATGGAAGATGGGAGAGATTTCTCATTCTGTTTTATCTGGGTGCATTTACAGGACTGAGACATCTACCAGTGGAAACCGCAACTGGAAATTGTAATTTTGCACGCTGGCAAAAAAAGTGTGTGATGGCACAAAAAGAGCACTGTCATTCATACTGAAACACATTTAGTCGTAAAAAGAGTGTGTAAAACAAATGTTAGACACATTTTACAAGCAAGGAAAAGATGCTGGTGGCAGTGGGTAAAATACAATTTGGTGGTCAATGCCTGTGGTCATACAGAGAACCTGAGAATCAGCAGTGAACACAGGGCTAGGACTCAAGTGTCCTCTGAAGGCTTTCACTGCTGGAGAGAAAAACTCTCCAGTTTCTACCTCAGTAAATGGCCCACTTCATAGCCTTTGCCTTCAAACAGGAATGCCCAGGACATGCCCAGCATGAGTGATCCAAAGAACTTAGAGCCATGAAATGGCTTCTGATGGATGGGAACATACTGTTAAAGTTGACATGTTCCTTCACCTTGAGATCTTTAACTCATTCGTGTTTCCCGTGTTCACTCTTCTCATTACAGCCTTCCCACCACTGCTCCATCATGTGGCATCCAATCTCCTGGACACCACGTGCCCAGTGGTCACCAAACCACTTAAAGCTAGTCACTGTCTATGTCCTGATGCTCTTGGTGTCGCTCAGCTTTGCTTCGGGACAGAGCAGGCCATTTAAACATCAGATAGACAACAGAAGTAAGTATGAGTTTCACCTGACGTGGTGACCCCACAGTCTCTGCTGCCCTGAGGGATCGGGGCTGGGCTGTCAGGCAAAGTTCAACAGCAAATCACACAGTTGTTTCAGTGGTGTCACCTTGGTGCTTCCACTTGTACTTGTCAGTGCACGTACAGAACGTTGTGTCCTTCCCACAGCCCTTAATTAGCCAAGGCAAATAGCATTATTGTTGATAAATATCAGAGAAGACACTAATGTGCAAAGACAGACAAGAAAATGTAAATTACTATGCATCAAATATTTAAGCACCAAATTTTCAGCTGTGATCTGTAGACCGACACAACTGCTTCTATATAATGAAAAAGAAAGCAATGGCCCAGAAGCTTAAGTTCGCTTTACAGACATCTTCAATTCTGTCTGGGACCAAGAGTTGTCTGAAAGTCCAAAAACAAGTGGTTGAAGTATCTCCATTCCGAGGTGCTGTGAAGAACTGAGAGTATCCATGTCAGGGATGATACCATGTATCCGAAGTTTAAAGTAGTACGGGCAATCCAAAAGACCTTTGAGAAAATCGCCAAGAAATCTCATCTTCCCCCAAGGAGCATAGGCTGATACTGGTAGGTGGAGTGGGAGAGAGGTGTTGTGGAGAATAAGGTATGTGGGCTCAGTGCCACACCTCTCCCCATTAAAGAGGATAGAGATGTAGGGAACCTCAGGTTTTAGGTACACAGGTGAAAGTTTCTTGGGTTTTGTTGAGTAGGAAGGCTGTTATACACTGTGCTGAAAGACTTAAAAGATGCATTTATGGAGAAATTTAAAGGCAAGGTGAATTTTTTCCTCTGCACAGTGGAAAATTCTTCTTCTTTGACTGAGACTTTCATGTGACGGGGATGATATATAATGCACTTAAATTGTAATTTATTCCTGTTCCTGACAGTTGTCTGTCTCTGGAACGATTTGGGATTTCCTTAGGGTGGCATCATCTCCAGGGTGTTTTAGAATTTCCCTGCTGCTGTATCTTTTGATATATAGTCTATAATACTTTTTAAATAATCTTTTTAATATTAGAGTCTTTTAATACAACTATAACCTTCTGCACACCTGTCTCAAAACTGTACTAGACCACAAAAATAAGTCATGTGTCAGAGCTTTAATAGAAAAAAAAATAGTCATCCATGAAAACAACTTCCTAAGTGAACAAGAATTAACTTTTCACATTTACCTCTCATGTAGGAACTCCCTTGGCAATCCTGTGGATTTGTTAGCTTGTAGAAATAGTGTACCTACTATTTGGTACCCACTGCCAAAAATTTGGATGGGCCCTTTGACTCATGCTAGAAATGCAGGTTGCAACCCAGATGGATGAAAATTAATTTTGCAACTGAATCCTCTTCCTTTGGGCTCTACACATGGAAAGTAATCTTCAAAGGCATCAGTAAGCTGTGTGTCTGGCTGTGGCCTTTCCCTTTCATTTTCTCCTGGGCTCCAAGTAAGCTGTCTAACATCCTCAAGATGTTCAGGAAACACTGCCTCCAAGTGCAGTGGTACATCCTTACTGAATGCTTTGAATTCCAGGTCCTGAGATCGACCCTTTTTGGTATATAGGCCGTGGTGTTCGCCCCATTGGCCGCTTTGGGAAGAGGCAGCTGAGAAGCAGCCCTGGCAGTCTGAGGCCTGTGAGCAGACACCTGGATTTCATCTTGAATGCTTTGTGGGAGCAAAGCAAATTGGACACAGAGGACAGTGACTGGTGATCTCTGTTCCCCAAGGTGCCAACCCAACCTCTCTTCTTTGAGTTGTGCCCTCCCCTGCACCCCAGATCTACAGTTCTGCTTTTGCCTAGCAATCCCACGCTGCTCTTCTTTCTGCTCCTTGTCCAAGTACCTTCAAAAAGAAACATGCTCAGGGTGCAGGTAAAAGACAATGCATGGACACCAGCACTGAGTGCCACCACTGCTTATAAAAATGTTTCTTCATTGTGCATCCCCATCAAACTCCTGATCCTGTTCACTGCTAGGTTCACTGTTAGGTTTATCCAAAACCCACACAGCTTTTGGGCTGGGATTTGAACTCTGCAGTGTTAAATGTATCATTAAACCTTCCTGTCACATTTCAAAGTCAATGGCTGTTGATATGTAAAAATAAAAAGCAATGGTTGGAAGAAAGAAAAAAGGCTCTTACCAATTTTTAATGTACCTGCATTAATGGCATGAAACACTGCTTCTCTGTGTGTAGCTTTTATAGAGATTGTTAACATCCACTCTTAAGAATGTCTCCCTGAAGTACCCACTGGCCCTTCATAACTCTTCCTGTACTGCTGGAGAGATATATTAATGAACAAAGAGGAGCTCCTATTGAAGATAAGTATTTTCTCCCTGCTGAAGAAAAAATATTGGCTAATTGAACTCCTTAGAGTGGTTTTGTGCCTACTGCATATAATCATGCACCATAATCCAAAATAAGCAAGGGCCTGAATGAGATGATTCCCTTTAAAACAATGCCATTATTTCCAAGTACACTGTCTGAGCAAGCTAAAGTCACTCTTTGAGGATCACAAACCATGTACTATCTACTCCGTTAGACCACATCAATAAGTCTGGAAATGCAGCTTAACACCCCTATTTACTCATGTTAATATAACTTTGTTACATTACTTTTACAATAAGTTTACTTACAATGTGTTTCATCTTGATTAATAACCATTTGCAGGAATAATACAGTTTAATCTATGGTTTATATTCAAAAAAGACAGTTTACAATTTAGGTAAAAACTGATGGCTAAATCCAGGCCATGAATCATTCTGCAAAGGCTGAAATTGAATGGACTTCCACTTCTAGTTGTGCTTTGTGAGAATTACTACTAAAATATAATAATAGTTGAATTAACAATTGCAGACATTTTAACCCTTCTTTCGCTTTTTGCAAATGGCCTATCAGCAAGAGATGGGTTTTTAATAAAATAAAAAGGGAGTCACTTCCATTTATAATACAACAAAACAGCTGACCCAAAGCGTTACTTAAAACACTAATTTTACTGAACGCTTTCATGGTGGAGAAGATATGCTGATAAATATTTTGATCTGCATTAATTGCAAGGAACTTTGGAAGTGTGAGACCAAGATTATCGGCAGGGTTCTTCCTCAGTTTTTGTAGCAACCCCAGAGGGAGATCAAGAAATTCTGCCTGAGAAACTTGAGATGGTATTTCAGCCAACAGACTCAATGGTTTGGAGAAGAGTCACCAGGAAATGTTCCTAATAGGATTCCTCCCACCCCAGCCCTAGAGGAGGAGGAGGTGTGAACAGAGCATGTGCTTTTGCTCTCGGCAAACCCTGGCACCCCTGTGGAGATGCCCATGTCCTGGGTGTGACAGTGTCAGGTGTGTGGCTGCAGGTTCTGCACGCTTCTGGGCCAAAGTGCACATAAATCCAAACAACAGAGAAGAACTTTTTGGTTTTCTTTATGAATCAAGTCATTGAAAAAGCATTCTTTTCATAAATCGCTTTTACTCTTTTATAATTTCTCTTGACAATAATTCTTGGTGATTATGCAGATAACAACAACAAGGCAAGCTTAATATTCACTCAGACTTAATCAAATAGGTAATATAGTCTTCATTTTACCCATTAAAATATTTTCATTTATAAAAATTAATCTAAATATAAATATTAACACTAAAGATTGAAATCACTTGATGACAAAATAATTTTTTGTGTGCTATAACATATGCTTTTATGATTTTTTTTAAAACAGTAAATTATATCTTTGCACATATTTGGCACGATAAACATTTGTAAAAATTCAAATGCCTTAGAGCAGGTGGGATTTTTTTTAAGGTTTTTGTTGTTTTTTTTTTTTTTTTTTTTTGCAATGCCTACACAGTACACATTTGTCTGTCAAAGAAGACTGAAAATTTTAACATTGTAACACGATAATAGTTGCTTTTCATGCCTCTTAAGGAAAACAACCTACTCCAAACTTTGTTGGCTTGTTTAAATCACACTAACAGAACAAAAGCCGAAGAGTTATTCTATTAAAATTAGTCATTTCTGTATTGATATTACATACACAAGATTAGTTATTATTTAGTAGACGAATATGCAGACCAACCACCATTAATGACATTTCATAACACGCATACCTGCATAAACCAGGACCTGGGAATGTATTGTATACATACACAAGAACAGTCAATGGAGGAGGAGACTGAATAACAAAAAAAAATTACTAGGCATCCTACTCTGTTTAATCTCCTTTACTGGATTGCATATATAAATAAAATCTATTTGTTTTATATATATATTTATATATTAAACAGAGTGGGCCAAATTCTTCCCTCACATCTGTGCAAACCAACTTCAGAGAACTAGTATTGTGTGAGTAAAAGAAGGCCTAATTTCACCCAGAATGAACACATTGGGTCAGATCTTGGGCAGATGGAAATTCCTTGAAGGGATGGAGTGACACTTACGTATTGTAAGTGGGAAGATGGTTGTATTTATTCCAAGGGTTCCTCACATGCAGCTGGACATCAGAGTACTGACAAGCTAGATGTCAAGTGTGGATGGCAGATTTCAACTGGCACTGTTTTTCCAATCAACCCATCCAGCCATTCCTTGTCTTCCCCACTTATCCCCCTAAATCCAGCCTAGTCAGGAAATTTGCCCAGCTTTGCTTGTATTTGCCCAAGCACATTGCATGGCCTGGTGTCCCAGGGAACTGCTTTCCTGCTGTATGGCAGGTAACATGTGGCACTCTCCTTGTCACTGGGAGCCCAGGGAATGAAGGAGCTCTCCTCCTTCCTGGTACCCACAGCTCTTGGGAGAGCTCACCACTCCTCAGTGCTGAGGGGGAACTTGCCAGCCCATGCCTTCCTTCACAGCACATTTCATATCTACCCCATCTGCACTTGGGTACCTGCTCTGCAACTGGTGTGGAAGGTAAGGGATTCACTGGCTTACACCTCCTCTGAATACCTTCTTTGTATTCTTCAGAGCAAAAGATACCACAAATTGGCAATGTTCTCCCACAAATGGGGGAGAGGGACACCCTGTAAGCAGCATCCTCCCTCCTGGGCATCTGCCAAAGGGCTTTCTAGTTTGACTCACCTGTTAAGGGTCTCAAGAAATGAAAGAAGGAATATTACTATTCACAATCCAATTCAGAGTGGTCCAGTAGTGGTGGGGTACGTGTGGCACCAGCAACAGGCCCCAGCTACTCTCTGGTGGCTCCAGACTAGTGTAGGAACTGAAGTCTGGGCTACATTTGTCTCCTTCTCAGAAACACCAGTGAAAGTCGGAAAGGAATCGGAAAGGAATCTCTTGCATACTGCAGCCACCCCACAACCACCAGTCAGTCAGCAGAGATCTCATCCTCAACACTTTCACTTTCTTTTTCCAATCTTAAAGGTTTGGATAGAATTTATTAACTACAGCATGGCTGGCCATCACCAAGTGGACAATGCTGCCAAGAACAAGACATATGAAGGTGTTTGTTTCTTTAACAGTGTTCAGATGTTTCCAGACACTGGGATTGTAACTCAGCAGACATCTGGTCCACGTGCGTGGCCACCAGTTCCTGGTTCAGCATGACAACCCTGCTGCCTAGAGCAATATCCCTAGCCCTGGAGCTGGAACATTCAATCTGCGAGATGTACTCTCAGAGAACAGAGAAGTCTACCAACCCTCCCAAGACTCCCACTGACTCTCTGGGAGCACAGCGAGGTACACAGATTCTCCTCTCCTTCCATGCAGCTGAAAAGCAGCACACACTGCACAGAGTTGTTCTTATTGCTCGACAAGACAGATGTCCACATGAATAGTAAGAGGCGAGCAAATATGGATCACAGGTCTGCTTTGGCAGATTAATTGGCCTATAATTATGACTGATTGAGTGTACAAAAACATACTGCAGTTTAAAGACGACATACTTTAGTACAATCGATAGGGCGAAAAAGAAACATAGTATCCTGTCTAGAGTCCTCTGAGAACTTTAAGGCAGAGTTTCCTGTAGCAGACCACGATGCTGAAGACTTGGACAGCTTTCTCAGTGAGGTATCCAAATGAAGCCCTATAACTGAGGCTCTGTGGGTTCTTGAGGGTCCATTTTCAGCTGGACATACACAATGGCTGTTAAGAAAAGGCACTCTAGTGTACAGCCTTAGGCAGTGTGTTATTGGCAGTAGGGAAGTGTAAGTTTAGTACATCACAGCAGATCCTATAGCAGGTTCCTAGAAGAGAGAGGGACAGGAAAGAAAAATAACATGAGTGAAGGATTAAACAAATCTGCTGAAGAATACAGCCAGGTCCTTTCCCTTCTCACCTCCCCATGTATTTCCCATACACCCTGTGGCAGACTGCTTTGCAAGTCACCTTTTTCCCTTATCCCTCTATGGTTGCTGTAGAGGAAATGACTGACAGCTGTCCTGGGTAGTCTGAGTGAAGCCTCTTTGTTCACACCCTGCAGAGCCAATGTGTGACCTGTCTACCCCTTAAATTCCACTTGGATAACCTTTGAACATTTTTCAACAATTAGTGACAATCAAGGCAACTCTCACCTGCTAAGTCACAATGCACAGCTAGTTCTGTGAGGGTCCGTTTCAGAGGTCTGAAATGCAGGGGACGACTAATTTATTTATTCTTTAAAAAATGTGGGTAGCACATTCCTGGGGACCTGGCTGCCAGGCTACATTATCACAGGCTGACATTCAGGAGCTGCTATTCTATGGTATGTATGTCTTCCAGGACACTGGTCATATTTGTTCAAGAATTGTCTCAGCAGTCTCTATTATTTTTCCCTCAAACTGTTAAGAGAAGATTTCTGAAAATGCTGAAATACAGCTGCCTACACAGATAGTGCTATCTCTCTATTTGACTGCTTTTAATAGAGTTTTAAAAACATTTGTTTACCATTAAGTCCTTGGCAGTGCTTTTCCTTTCTTTAGTTCTTTGTGTTAGAGATCCTTGAAGCATGAAGTTTCTGTTAAACGTTCTGACAGTGGTAATTGGAGAACCATCTATTTTTTCACCTGGGAAAAATACAAAAGGGGAGATTTTTCACATAAGAGATTGATGCAGATATAAAAACACTTATGAAGAGTCACAGCTCTAGAGAGATAAAACTTTCCCTAAGATGTATGACAAAAGCTGGATTTAATTTAAATTAAAAACAGCAGGGTGTGGTGCTCCAAATAAATTAAAATTTGAGGCCATGTCAATCAGTGGAATTACAAAAGAATACTGCAGTGAAGCAAGCACTAGAATTTTCACAGATAATGAAAAAAAACCCCAAAACCCGCCCCCCCCCCCCAACTAAAAATCCACAAAAAATCATGAAAGAAAAAACCCACTTGATTTTATAAAGACATTTCACAGCCATTCTCTGACATACCAGGAATGTTGCTGAGCCATTTCATACAGACTACAATCAGGAAATATAGGCTTTAAGGAAGTGGTGGGTTGTGGAGGGTTGCAGCCACACTGTGTGGTGCCCAGCCACACTGCAGCAGCAGCAGCATCCCTCTTGCAGGGCAAGTACTCAGCATTCCTTATTTGCTATTTCCAGCCTTCTGCCTCTGCTCTTGCTTACCTGTTACTGTCACAACTCTTACTGAAGAGAAAGTGGTGATGTTTTTAATGTAATAAAGGGGTATTTTATATAATGCAAGTACATGGAAAATGAGGAGGATGGGACAGTCTATTAGGCTTTCTCTGTTCATTTCGTAACTTAAACTTTCCCCTACTTTACTGACCTGTACATTATATCGAATCTTACAAACAGAGTCTCTCCCTCTCTCTCTCATTTATATAACAATTTAATCGTACCTTGTACAGGTGGAGCTGGAAGTTTTCTCCTCTGCTGTCTTGATGTGTCTATTGTATGCATCTGTAAACAACACATATGCATTACTCAACCCCATTATAGAGAAAGCGGCAAGATTTCCCCAATGTATTTTTGAATACTACATAATGTTCTGGCACCTGGTTTGTTTGCTTTTGATCCCGTTTCCTTGTCAGGCGAACACAGGGAGCCACGTTCAAGCCTGCAACAGTGAGAGCTGATATTCTGCTCTCAATATCTGAAATCTTCAAAGAAAATAAAAGAGAGAGACAGACAGATGGGGAGGGGGGAAAAGAAGTTTTAAAATTACTGTGGATGCCACTACTGAAATATAACCCTCCCCCAATAAAATCCTCTTTAATAAGAAAATATAAACAGATGACTAACTTTGTCAGCAATTCTGACACTTTCCTGCATTCTTTAGTCCTGACATTAAAAGGGGCTTAATTTGTTAGTAAGGATGGAGTAAAAGAACAATCCAACCTACCTTGTGACTCCAAGGAAGAGGCATTTTATTCCTTTTGAGGAAAAAAAGAAAGGAGGAGAGAAAACCTGCATCTGCTATCTCCCGATTACCTTTAGCTGCATAATCCCAAATTCATTGAAGCTGTGTTTTTAAAAGGCTACATTCAAAGAATAACTTTGTGGGACACATTTCCTAACTTACAATTAATTTAATACATGCATGAAGTACATTCTCTGTCACAAAATCTAAACATTTGGTCTTAAATATTTATAGTTCAAATGTATATGCATATTAAACACAAGCATGCATAAATGCAGGCATACACTACATAAAAATACTGAATGGAAAACAGACAGGGGAAAGTAATCTGATATTGAGAGTAGTGGAGACAAGTGTTGCCAAAAGAGAAAGAAGAGTCAGAGAAGTCAGACTTATAAGCCAGCTGATGATTCACAATGACACCTGAAGCCACAGTTGGCTTCACTGTGCAGAAGATCTTCCATTGGCCTCCTTGCATAGCTTAGGTTTCTCTCCTCCTCCCTCTCACCCCCATTAACAGATTTACCCTACAATAATGACTAAAGCCAAAACCAACACTACTGCCAGTTTGCCAAATAGTACAGCAATGCACTTCTGACATCAGAAACATATCAGGCTCTCAGATATTTGCTCAGTTCCAAGTTAAGCATGCTTCCACTGAGTAAAATCTCCAGGTAGCTCCCATTAAACCCTGACACAGTCAGGTCAGGGCATCTTGCTAAGTACAGACAGGGCAGTGAGCTGCTAGCAATGTTAGCCTCTTGAGGTCCGGCAGCATTGTCTTGTTCAGCTTTTAGCACCAGATCCCAACAGGTTCTGAGCCCCGGACTTTCTGGAGCCTGCTAGAGTGGTGCTAGATCACAGTGCACAAGAGTTCTTGCCTCTGGCTGGGATGTGTGCCACTCAGCATCTAAATCCCATGGCAGGCATGCAAGCCCTAGGCCCTGTCCTTGGCTCAGCCTCTGGCTGCTGTTGGCCCTTGCTGGTAGACGTGGCATCTTTTGTAAAGCACTTGACACGCTTCTGATTAGGCAAACTGCCTCAGACTATTTACTGCCTGACTGGGGCCATGCACATGACACAGAGCACACCATGGGTGCTGCCTGGCAGCAAGGAGCAGTCCAGCATTAGTACTGCAGTAAGAGGCTGCTGCAGTGCCATGTCCAAAACCAAGCTGAGGGAAGAAACAAAGAGATACAGTACATCTGGCTGGGCTGAGTTATACAGCTCAGCTATGCTCTGCTCAGCTTGTGTGATGCAGTCAGCATCCTTGGATCATCAGACTACAGCAGTACAAAAGAATGCTCAAAGTGTGTACAGTGAGGTGGGTGTTAGGCAAGGCACTGTGAAACCTGCAGATGGGGAGGAGCTGCTGCCCTCACCTGAAGCTCTGCATGATGAACCTGGGCAGCTGCTGTGGCCACCTGATCTTCCAGATCAGCCAGCTCAGACTCCTCAGTAACACTGTTGATCTTGCGTGCGGCATCTTCCAGGTTGGTCAGCTGCCCCTCCAGCCCATACACCGTGCTGGCTGTCAGGTACACCTGCAGGGCCAAGGCAGGGACAGGTGTCAGTGATTCCTGGTTTGTGGGCATGCAGGCTTGAGCAGACTGAATTTTCCATCATATCTGCAAGCTTCCTGGCTTGCTAGCCCACCACAGGGAGATCTACCTGGCAGAGGAAAGTCATGGGGAAATAATCTGAAAAGTACACATCCACAAAGAGAAGGGATAAATGAGGTGGCTGCATTACAGATTTCATAGGTGCTATAATGGTATTCCAAACCAGATTTGTTCCAGATTGATCAGCAAAGAAAAAAGTTGAAAAGTTTGCTTTTTTTTATTATTGATATTCCATCACATAACACCCTAAGTCTACAAAGGGAAGTCAACAGATCACACCTCATATAAAGCTGTGCTTCTTTAAACCCACTTGATGCCTTCTGGCAATAAAAACTGCATGAATAACTGTTCAGCAGCAAACAGTTATTAACTTCCTATAGAGTAAATGGGCTTATATGTATAACAATTTTCAATCCCATTGTGCTCTCACACAAATATACAGCAGGCAAAACCTTCCCACCTTGTGGGCCTTTGAGTGAATCTGTGGAGGATCAATTTGGGCCACATAAGAGAGAGTTACTGACTTTATAATTCAGAGTTCTTCCTTAAAAATGAACAACTCATACTATTTTGGTGCACCTCTGGTATCTCTAACTACAGCTAAAGGTTTCATTTCCCATTCAGCCCCTCAGAGAAGTAAATAGTGATACACTCTGTTTTATTGTTTCTTTTATTTCACAACCCCCTAAGAAACATAGAGGTCACTGGTTTATAGAAAAGGGTAATTTTCAAGCATTAGGTTTTGACATCTGCACTTAAAATTGTGCAGAACCACATGAAAATACTGCACTTTCTGTCCATTTACTCTTTAGGCAAGAGACTTGTTTCCATTAGGCTGGTAACAGTACAGTGGAAATTAAATATATATTCTGATTTTCCCCACTGCAACAGCAGTAAAGACCATGTTGTTACAAACCCAGCATGAATTAAACATGGCTGTGGCTGACTTCAGGGTTCAAGGGGCAAGCAAACATGATCTGAAGCAGATCCTTGAGCCAATACCTTTATTTCATACATCTTCCACTCCGGTCATTACATCTGCCCACAATTCCTGGATCATTCAGTCCTTTGACATAAGAGGCATTCAAGTAATTTATGGCAATGCTGTGACTTTATGGATCAAAATGGCAGAGAATGACAAGATTGAAATTTGTTTACTTTTAATTATTTTTCTGTTCTTCATTATGGTTTCTTAATTGCTTGAAATAGTTTTCTTTTTTCTTTGTGTCAGTTGCAGATACGTTTTTTTTCATGTGACTTTGCTAAGAAACAAAATCACTATATCTGTACAAATTGCATCTTGTAAGAACACTTTCTAACTGCAGGCATGTAATCTTTGAAAAACACACCTAAAAGAAATAAATGATCTGATGTAACATCTTTGCTGGAGTACCTGGGGACACAGGGGTCCATAAAATTAACATGATGATTTAAACAGAAATTCTCCTGGTTTTGTGGGGTTTAATTATTCTAACTGTTCATTTAAATGATGCATCTTTAAAGCATGACATACCATAGCCAGTTCAAATTAAAAGGCAATTTTTTTAGAGTTCCCTGTCACATCTAAAAGCTTAGAGAAAGAAGAAATAGAACATCTTGAACAGCAGCATCTTTAGAAAGTTGAAGAAAAGATGCATTTAAGTGCTGTGGCAAAAATCTCTGCACAGTAAGATGCCCTCTTCAAGAGGGAGAAAAAATTTAAAGAAAATGGGACTGATAGAAAAATGTGGGAAAGAAAGGTCATCGGTGTTTCTGTAACTCAATCAGCCCCTACATTCGTGAAATGTTAATGAACATTTTTCAGTTGGAGAAAATAAAGAAAATATTTTTCTAAAGAATCTTCTCTTTACCTGGACAATTGTTATACTTCCAAACAGCAGGTATCCTTGCAGGTCTCCCCTAAATGAAGCCCTTATTCATACATTCACTTTTAGACTATAGAGACTTACTTTGCCATTATTTAGGTACGTACAACTTCCACAAAACCCCAACCTTTTGCTGGTACAGATGGCCCTACATTCTCCACACTACTGCATGCACAGTACTCAAAAGGCTAGAGAGAACACAAATGAACAAAGTGTTTATAAACGCCCAGATCCTCTTGCAGAAGTTGCCACAAAGAGGATGTGGTTCCTATAGATATGGCCCCAGCTGCAATGGGAAAAGTTATGGTTTCCTGGATTTCTAAAGGCTCTTGACCATGGAGTGTAATGGTGAAATCTTCAAACTGCGAAGTTTTTGCCACCTACTTCATGTCCTGTGTGGGACAGAGAAAGATATACTCAGCAAAGCTGAGCTGGATACCTTGTGAATTCTGCAGGGAACTGGAAGAAGCTAAAATCAGAGATGTTGCAAGCGAGGGCAAAGCCAAAGCAAGAAATGCTCTGCCTCTGTTCCCAGTGTCTGCTCAGTGAGAAATGCTTGGCCCAAATGAGTGATTAGAGGCCACAGCACCACAGATGCCAAAGCTCCACATTGCTGGGAGAGATTACTGAAGTGCAGCTGGGGAAAAAAACATGCACCTTAGATAGTTTACAACACAGTTCTCCACAGGAAAAAGTGGGAGCAAATTTCCCCAAATTGCTCTCTGTCCTGCAGAATTTCTTAGTTCCTCTGAAGATGTGGTCCAGCCTGGACTTGGATTTTTATTCCATATTCACTTTCATACCAGATGAATTGTGTGGTGTTTGGACCTTTAAGACACTTTACTATTTCATGAGAGAGAGAGAGAGTTCAGTGCCAGGACTGGCTTTTGGTGCCATAGAGTATCTTCCACTCAGTTCTTAGCCTGGGGCTGCGGAAATGTGTTTCTGTGGAGGAAACTGATTTTATCCTCCAAGAGGAGATTCTGTCTTAAAGTTTTCTGGGGCTAAAGAAAACCAGGATTTGTTTTCTTGAATTGACCAGGATGATTTAATGGGACAGTGCAGATTCCTATGAGATCTTTAAGAGCTCCTAATGAAGGGAAAGAGCACTGAAAAGTAATCACTTAAATGTGGGAAGAAGAGAAAATCGAAAGTCAAAAATGTACCAACTCCATTAAGTAGATTCACAAAAATTTCCAATGAGTAGTGACTTCCTTCTATGATTTGGCATTGTACTTTTCCCTGCAGATGACAGGTATTAATGAAAAAGGATGGATGATTTGGACAAGGCCCAAAAAAAATGTTTGTTTAATTCAGATTTTCAGGCCTGCTCTTTCTAACAGTACAGGAGACAGCTCCAGCTCCCTGGGTGCTCAGCATTGTGTGCTGGGAATGTAGTGGGGGAGGAAGAGCTTCTCCACTTCTCTGTGTGACTGGGGACATACTTTCCCCACCTGTCTTTGAAGTGATGAGGTTGTGCTGATACTGGGAGATGTGTAGTTTCAGCCAGGCATGGCATAGCCACACTGCCAGAGAGGTGTGGAGGGCATAAGTGAGCTTTAGAGAAAGAATTTCTAAATTTAGTTGTAAACCCCAAAGCATCCAACTCCCCCTTCCCTCAATATTTTAAAGTACATATAAAAAAACCCCCGTTGACACAGTTAAGCACTGTTGAAACATGATTTTTCCCTATTTGTGTATTTGTTTAAAAACCCCAAATTAATTTTGAACATTCACAGATGCTGCCTGTGTATTTTTGCTTTCAAGTTGGTGCACACAAACAGGTGCACTCACTCACACATGTGAGTCTTTCACATACTGATTCATCTTCTTACATTTTCTTCCAGTGTGGTGAGCTGCTCATCGAGTCTGACAGGATCTGTGCCCAGCGGGAGGGTTCCTCTTCCTCTGTCCTGAACGTCATCTGGGAAATCACAGGGATCGGTGGATTCTGCTATCAGCTCTTCAGTGGCATTGATGACTTTCAGGACTTCTGTAGATATGTTGCAGAGAGAGACAGCAGAGTACTTCTATTTTGTTACAAGAACAGACAGAGAAAACAACAGCATTAAATTAGCATAGAGGGGTAAGATATAAATCACCATTTACTTGCCACAGCTTTAGCCATGCTAAAACCATCTCCATGGCTCTCTGCTAACAAACAGACACAAGAACCATGTAATGGAATTGGAATTTATTTACCTTTTCCTCCTTCCCTTTCTCACATAACCACACTGCTACACATGCAAAATAACATACACATGCAATTCTTCTACAACACAATTCTACTGGAGAGATGGTCCAAATCTTATCCCAAAGGAGCACACAAATATCCAGCTTTAAACTCTAAGTGAGCTACATAAAGCTGGTTTTGTGAAAGTGTTTTAGATATGTTTAAAACACAATTTTCCTTTCTGGATACTGGCAAAGAGATGTGCAATCACCTATGTCTGTATCCACAGGAGCAATTTCATTGTGGATGCAAACATGGGAAAGCAATCTTCAGCAGCTCTGTAAGGACAGCATTTTACTAAAATGCTTACTATTAATTAAATAGTTACCCCAAATAAACAAAGATTGAGCTATAAATGTGCAAACACTTCAATCCTTTTATTTTTCAAAATTTCAGTTTACCATTTTTTTTTTTAAAATATGGAATAAATTATATCAGATACCAAGGAAAAGCATACTGTTTTATCAATTTTTTAAAAAACAACTGAAAACCTTTTTATCCATGTTCCTTACTGTCCTGACTCCTATTATTCTCACATAGCTTTGAGCTTCAGGACAACGCCTCTCATGAAGTAATAAAATTTCATCTGATGTACCTTCAAGCATCCAGCTCAACATCCAGGATGAAACACAGGAGAAGTAATATTCTTGATTCCCACAGTTTCTGATGGGTTAAACTGGAAACTTACTTCCATTATCTCCTTCCTTTAATCAGCTGTCCATTCTTATGCTAGATAAGACTTTTACTGAGAAGCTACATTTTTAGCAGTACATACTCAATTGTTGTGTATCAATACGTTAAGGCATCTTTAGCACTATTACTCATCTGAATTACAAGAAATAATTAGAATGAGAGATTAAAGAGAAGAAGAACAAAGCAAATACAGTATGCTTCAGCACTCGATCTTTAGCTTGTTAGGATAGCCAACACAGCCCCAAACAAGCAGGCCTGGGACTCTCTTACTGAGAACAAATACTTGAACCCCATGAATAGCCTACTGGGTTTTTCCATTTATTTTCACAAGTGCCAATTAGGTTAAAAACAGATCAATAATTTTATAGGAAAGAAGAGAAGAAAGAAAATCAATGCTACTTTCTTTTATTATTTACTTCCACAAGTATCTGGCTCTTATATTCTGTGAGTAGTGAACAAAAAAGGATGAAAGCCAGACACTACATAATCTTCATCATATTCATTGATGTATGTTCTTGACTTCAAGAACTGTAGCCTCACTTTAGTCTTCATTATTTCTTTAATTTTTTTATCCTTTTTTAGTTAACGATGAATTAAAAAAAAGACTAAATTAAGTTAGAAAAAGTTATTTTTATACCACAATATGAGAATCCATATTGGCATTTCTCACAGACCAATTAGTATAAAATATTTTTTCTGTTTTCCGGGTAAAGTTGTCTGTGAGAGAAATCTTTGTGAAATCAAGATTTTGAGTGAAAAAAATCCTAGCTTCTCAATAGGTAATGGATAGGGATGTTCTTTCCTTTCAACAGGAAAGAACAGAACAGAAGAGAATCGAACAGAATAGAATATTTGTTTGGAATATAATGATCCAGTCCAGCTACCTGAGTAGTTCAGGGCTGACCAAAAGTTAAAGCATGTAGTTAAGGACATTGTCCAAATGTCTCTTATACACTAACAGGGGTGGGCACTGACCACCTCTCTAGGAAGCCAATGTTTGAGCAACCTCTCAGTGAAGAAATGCCTCCTAATGTCCAGTCTAATCCTCCATAGGTGCAGAAATGGGATTTGTAAAAAAATGGATGCTCAGTTAATGATTTTACAGATGTTTTACCCTCCTTCTGAGCAACTGTCAAAAACTGTTAAAACAGCTCATGTTCCAAAATTGTCAGTTTGCAAATATAGTGAGGTACTCTAGAGATAATTATTTAACATGTGTAATGGGAACCTCCCCCTACCTCCTCCTCCAAAAAAAATAAATTAAAAAGAAGGTGAATTGCAGGGTTTTAGTACATCACAAACCTCTCCCTTCCCTGACCACCCATGTCAAATTCAGGATTTACAGGATCGTATAAAAATCACCTGAAATTCACAGACACACACACATCAAGATCATCCTGGTAGGTGGATTTCAAATTGCTGCAAGCACCTCTTGGTTGTCTAATTTATCTTGCCCTTGCAGGAAAGGTCATTGTTTACACCTCTAAGTGACTCACAGAGACAGCTGTCATGCCATGACACAGGCTCTGTCCTGTCAAGCAAAGCAGGGAACTAATATGGATGTGGTAGATGTAGAAAGCAATCTCTGGTACAAATATTCAGCATAGGAAAGCTTCTTCTTGAAACTCTGGGAGGCATTTGGATTTCAACTGTGCTACCATACTTCTGAATTAACACCACCACTCCCAAATCAAATCCATGCAGCAGATCAAGATGTTTCTACTAGTTATGAGAATCTTTTTTTTTACTGAATTTGAGACTAAGCATCTAATGGAATGAGGAAAACATGCATTTATCCTTTTTATGAAAATTAATATCCATGGTCACCATGTTAAGGACACAGTCAAAAGAACATGCTCAATTTCTCTGGCTCCTTTGTGATTGAATCTTAAAACCAATGAAATGCTAAAAATGCGTGTGTATGCAAGCATACATACATACATGTTTGCACAGAATATAAGAGATATCTTGTAAAACTTATTTAGTGTAATTTCTGTTTATCAGATGGAAAGCATTCCTGTTTTGAGAAGATTATGTTTCAGAGGTCTAAAGATAAAGTGGTGTTCATAACTGTCAGCCACTTCCCTTTCCTTCCCCTATCTCTCTTTCCTTTCCCTGTTGATGCTGACAATATTTCCTGTGTTGTTTAACTCGACCATGCTACACTGGAAGGTGCTTTATAGACCATTATTTGCCTTCTTGCACAAGTAACAGAAGGAAAAAAGGATGATAAAACTGAAGCAATATTAAGTACCTAAACTGCTAAGAGCAGTTGAGCTTTAAGTGTTTGTATGCATCTCAGCAGCCTGTGACATTTTCACATCCTTTCCTTTGCATGAACATTATGAATTTTATTTTTGATTTTCTTAAAATAGTTCTCTATCACTAGCACTATTTTTTTTTTCTGCCCATTGTACTCAGTCATTAGTGTTTTCTTTTTCTCTGGCATTACAATGTCATCATTAAGCTCTTTTAAAGAGCATGGGAGGGAGTGACATGCAATTCAACAGAGAACAGTGACATCAACAGCTAGATCAAGAAGTAGAGCAAGAGCACCTTTTCATCACTAGCAGTCCTGGCAGTATTGACCACATCCTTGCTGACTTGTGGTACAATCATTTTTAGCTCCAGTGTCAAGGCGTTATATCATGCACTGAGTCACAGTCAATATCCCTCTTTTTATGCAGGGAGAAAAAGGGAGCTGGGGAGAAGATAAATTTTGCTTTGCCACTGATTATCTCATCCTTTCACAGTAACTTGACTGAATCCAAGGTGGGTTGGAAAACAAAAGCAAACCCCAAACCTATCTCCCTCATCTCCCCACCTTGTGGAAGTTCTCTGTAGAGTTTTGAGAAGGCCCTGAAAAGCCCAACAAAAGTCCTTCACAGGCCAGCAGAATCTGGGACACAAGTACAGTGTGGGAAGAAAATGCTCAACTATCTGTGGCAGTTGTCAACCCTGACCTTCAAAAGACCTTTGGCCCAAGTGAGCCCTAACCACTCCTTCCCACAAAAACTGTGGGGGGAAAAAAAAGGCTAAATTTTGCCTGGCTGTTTGATGGCAGACAAATATACCATGATAAACTGTGATATCAAGGAATTACTCTTCTGTTCAAGTTTAAGACTTCCTGCCTTGACCTTTAATATCAATATTTTCATTTATGGGCAGTCGTTTAGAAAAAGAAAGCAAAATTATCTTACTGGCCGAGAGCTATTACTCTACTGATAATCTCCAAAGTAAAACACAGAGAAAAAAAGTTTCTCTATTTGACTGTGCTAGATAATGCTGAATATTACATTTTACTAATTCAATCTACTGTCCTAATATAGTTATAGATGTTATGTCCATTAACTTTTAATGCCTTATTTCTAGAGTCAACTTGCCTATAATCATGAGAAAGGAAGTGATTTTCCAAGAGGTGACGTATTATAGGTTAAGTTGGATTTGAAAATATTTACATCTTAAAATCCACACAGGATTCTGATCTACAATAGACACAGACCAATGACATTACACAACTGGAAAAAAAATTTTCCTTAATGTCATCATTGATATTTTTACTAAATAAAATCAAGATGATTAGAAGATGACTAAAACTCATAGGACAAAATTAAGAGCAAGGAAAAAAGAAAAAAAATTGAGAGAAGTGTCTTGCTAAATTAAGCATCAACTTCTTACACAAAAAAAAGTGATTCTTATTTTGTGACTGATAGAATGATGTATGACATACTAAAAATAGCAGGTATTTTAAAATAGAAGATAAGCATATATTTGCTCAGGGAATATAATGAAAATATTTTTTAATATGTGATCCTCATAAACTGAGATTCAAACAGCACAGAATATGAAACCTCTTTCCACCTAGAAGAATGGTAAGCAACAGTCACTAGCAGCAAAGTGAGAAGATATCTACTTACTGTACAAACTCTACAATGAATTAAGGGTTTTGATTATTTTTTAAATTGAGAGCTTAGAAAGATTTTTGAAGAGCACAATGGTCAGAAAACTTCCTTTCAAATTTCTTAATATAGGTGAGTACATGAGAATAGAAAGTTCATACACCTTATCTTTGTCTTCTGTTCTTCTTTACTGATAAAACCAAATTTTCATCGCAAGGCCAAACAAGGCAGCCAGTCTGTGTCACATATTAACTGTGATTATAAAATAATTTTCTGCAATGATTAGTGATTGTGGCCAAAAGATATGATTTTTCAGGCCTGATATTTCCAGGAAAACATTTTGAGTTTCAGACTGTTGATTTGGAAATGTGGAAACCCTCAATATCACGTTATAGCATCTCTTACTACATAAGAGATGTAAGAAGACAAAAACAAAACAAAGCTTTCTCACCTGCTGCAATACAGTGGATAAAAACTGCAGCTTTAAATGAAGATCAAAAGCCTTTTGTTTTTCCTAGATTGTGGGAAAGCAGTTAAATAAAAAGGCAGAAAAGTTACATTAACAGCTACAGCAGCTACAGAGGTTAACAACTATATAGTTCAGACTTACAGGGAAGTTTAGGATAAACAGCAAGGATAAAAAAAACTACCAAGATTAAAATAACATAAAATTTAAATTTTTACATTTATTATTAAATTATTTAAAATAAAGCAATGCCTAATTTAATTTTATTTGTGAGATTTAGACTAACAGACCTCATTGAGACAGATACTGCAAGTCACACACAAATTGTTTATAAAATGAAACAGAGAGAAAATACTATTTCCACCATCACTAAAAGTGTCACTAGGAATGGTAATAAGAAGAAAAGCCAGCTATCTTCACTTTTGGAGTGTACCTGGCAGCAATTTCGACAGCAGTTACAAAAGAGTTTGTACCTCACTTATACCACAGTCAGATGCCCATGCAGGAAACACCTGGGCTAAGTTAAGTAAGATGTCTTGTGTCAAATCACTTCCTACTGTTTGCTGCTGTCCCTCTCCTGGCCTCACTGTCCCAAAAAAAACCAAGTAAAAACCCTTCATAGTATGAGTCTTCAGTGACCAGCCAGTAATCTTAAATTAATCTCCCTAATTTCCTTAGGCCTGTTTGAACTGAGTGGTTTTGCCTTGAAGAAATGACAAAACCACAGTTGCCCTGATGGTTGTGCTGTGACGGAAGTATCTTCCAGCTGAGGAGCAGCATTTCCTTGAAAGTCTTCCAGCTAGATATGAAAGAGCTCAGTTTTCACTGCCAGATCTCAGTGCAGCTTACAAAAGAAGATAAAATACTAGTAAAAAATAGTCTATTTTCCCACCATTTTGTTCCAGCAGCTTACACAAATGTTCACCGATGTTCTGCAACTGTATCTGTAGAATCGCTTGGACAATTTTTCTAAGTAAATAAATCTTTGGCAAGGAGAACGGAAGGAGATTCCCCTTGCATGCACATTGTACAGAGCTGGCTTGGGTGTGCATGCACTCAAGTGTCAAAACTAAGACTATGAGAAAAAAGCTGTTTACAAAGACATTGCATTCCTCATGTGAAGGCAGCTGAAGTGTCACCTCTTCTGCCCTTCACCAGTAGATCCAACAGGGCTTTGATTCAGTTGTTTAAACACAGGTAGACGAGGGGCAATTTGAAACAGCTTGAAGTATGTGAGAATTTTGAAACAACGCTGTCAGATATGACATAGACCTGGGAGATTCATATTTCTTCTGGACTAGCAGCTTAAGATATTATTCTTAAGATATCTCAGATGGGCCAGCTACATCCATATTTATGCAACTGTATTGAGCCTAGAAAGTGCCAGAATCGGAGGTACACAAACATCACTGCTTGCTTTGAAAACTTCAAAAAATAAATGTTTATGGTCTTGATGTTTGAAATGCAAGACTCGTATTTTGATAAAACTAAAGCCTGATTAATAGAAAATACATAGGAGAAACACTTTAAATGGGAATTTTGTGTAGCAACCACTTAAACCTCAGTTTAAAGCTGAACATATTTTTGTGATTGCTTTGTGAAATTGAGAACTTATAACTTTGAATCCATTAGCCCAATGTGAAGATTACTGTATCATACTTCTTTGCATCTTCCCTAACCAAAATCTTTTTTTCTCTGCTGTAATTCAAAATCCTGTTTGTAGATTATCTGCAGTTTATAAACCTTAACGATCACTTTTTACAATGCTGCCCACATTCATTTTTTAATCTTGGACTTTGGGAGACTGCCCAGATAATTAACACAATCTTAAAAGCAATGATCCATGAAAACACAAGAATTGGTCTGAGCATCTTGCACACAAAAATGTGAAACACACACAAATATCTTCCAAGCTGTTAACCCAGGAAGGTGTCATTGTACTACGCTGTTCAGCATTACTACCATAGAATCAGCAATGTAGTAAAGCTACTGTACTTACGCTGTTGAGTTTTCTGGTCAAAGTGATCCACGTGGTTCTCCTTTAGAAACTTTTACTCAGAGACTTAGTTTTTAGGCACATGAAGCTGGATGGCAGTTTCCTACAAGGCCCTGCCTGAACCCAACACATCAGCCAAAATACCTAGAATTTCAGGCAGTTGAAAGATAATGATCAGAAAAACTACTGACATCATCTTCTGTGAGGACAGTGCCTGCACTGGCACAAATGCCTCAAGAAGCTCAGCCACCAGGAGACACAGGCTCAGTCTCGGTGTTACAGCACTGCTGTTTCAGCATCCCAGACATTCCTGCCAAGGTGCTTCAACAGGTCTGTGGTACACAGGAGGGATTCACTGGCATGAGCATGTCCAGTGCCGTTCTCCAGCTCCACCAAAGCTGTGAGAAGATGTCTTTCCAGACAATGTCTTTCAAAGTCCAAGTGAGCCCCGTGCTTGCCTGACCTCCCTTACTGAGCCCTGGCCACGTCAACGACCAGCCCCGAGCACAGCCACCAGCATACACACCAGGGAGCTGTCTCTCTCTTCTGCAGTAACATGCATCCACATGCACAGCTACTGGCTATTCTTGCTAAAAAGAGAGAGGCCAGGCAGATTTTCTGACAAGTGTCAATCTCATTATACTAGTAGTTGAACAGTGTTAATTTACCTGGTGAAAAAAGTAAGATGTACTCTCTTGAAACAAAGGAATAGATCTCTGGCAAAAACCAACATGAAAATGTTACTCGTAGTTCATACTTTCCCCAAAATAAAGCTTTTCAAAACCTAAGAAGAATGAAATGTTTCCAGAGAATGGAAGCATAAATATTTAATGAAAAGATTATTTATGCTGCTATTCATGCTGTCAAGAGACTCAGGAGGTTTCACCTAGGAAGCAGGATCCCGCTGTGCTACTTAACAAACTCAGAGGTTATCATTCAGAAAAGAGCTACTGTGTCATGTAGTAATGTCAACAGACAACAGCAGAATTCAAACAAAATTACTAAGCCTTGATTGTAAGATTATCTGAGCAGAAGTAAATGCATAAAGGAAATTACTTACACACACAGGACATTGCATCAAACTAATGCAAAGAGGAGAGAAACTCCATGTTACGTGGAAGTTTAACTCACTTGCTAATTTGTATATCTTAAGCAAGTTGTAGTACTAAATAGAAGGAGAAAAAAAGAAACCAAACAAAAAAACCCAAAAAAAACCAAAAAAAAAACCCAAAACCCAACAAAACAAAACAAATAAAAAACAGGAGTAAGGTTTTAACAACTATTTCAGTTTTATGCTATGTGGGCAATTTGAAAAAATGGCAGAGGCTAACCTGTTTTTTAACATAATCTCTATTGTTTCTTATAAAGTGGTCACAGGGATAGACTGCATTAAAAATGCAGCCTGCCAAAATCGCCTTCTAGAATGTAATTCTGGCATATAGCATGAAATAAAGACCCAGTCAATTTATCTTTATGAAAGCATTAAAAGAGAAGGAGAACGGATGGAGGAGAGTATGAACTAAATACATCCCATTTATCATGCTTGCCACTCTCAGGATCAGTACCATTTACTTAAAAGGGAATTTACATTTTGCTTTTTTCTTTAGGCATTCGTTTCGGGTTTGGCAGAGTAAAAGAAAAACTAACCAAACAATCAAAAAAAAAAAAAAGGCAAGACAGAAAGAATTGTGCAAATCATTGTGCTAGTACAAGATGTTTCACTAAAACAACAGTTGCACAATTTGAATTTTGGTTTGTTCACACCTGAAGTTTAGAGGGGCTGATGGCCAATTCTACCTTAAGCATGGCTTTTGGTGAAAACCATGGCCTTTCACTGCACAACTAAGACAAATGGACTTTTCAGGGCTCTGTATACCCCAGAAAGACCATGAACTACTTCTGTAGTTTAATAAGCACAAAATATTTTCCATAAAAACAAGTCTGCTGCAGGATTACGTTTGTTTTAAAATGAGAGCTGTGAATCTCCACAAGACCATTTTACACAATCACAAACTGAGGGACAATGAAAATGAGGGTGCTGAAAATCTAAAAAGATTTAAGTCTAAGTCCCCAAATTAACTTGTGTTAATTAATACCAACCTTAATCCTCAGGTATCCCAGATAAACTAAATAATTAACTCAAAGGTTGTCATATTCGAATTTGCATCTCAAAGGCAGAAATAAAACTCAAAAGCTCAATTTGAAGTGAGAACTGAGAATCCATAAATGCCAAACACTTTCAGTTAACTTTCCATTAAAGATAATTTTTACCACCATTTCAGATCATAATGTACTAAATACCCTTTTAAAAGCGTAAGTGCAATGATTACATGAGATTCCCAGAAAGAGAAGTCCAAGTTTTTAAAAGTGCAGACAGGTGAAGGTCAGATAAGCACCAGGTACTTAATTTCCAGTGATTAAAAACAATACATATTTTTAAGTCTTATCCTATGGTCAGGTGTACAAGAACTAAAACTTCCCACTGATTTAAAGTTTCTGAAGTGTTCCAGAATAAGTTTATGAGAACAGGAGATTAAAGACTAGCAAAGACAAGCAGTATGGCTAAAATATAAGCAAGATGGCTAAAGTACAGTGTTTATGTTCAGGAATAAAAAGCAGAATCTAGGCACTCCAGCTCTCATTTTAATAGTGCAGAACTAATGCTTCTGTTTATTTAATTTGAAACCTGATGCTAAGGCCAGGAGGCTGTCTCTGACCAATAGTGGCGAGTGCTAGTCTGAAAGATCTAACGAGTAAATCCCTACAAGTGAATTCTCCAAGAATCAGGCTTTTTTAAAAAAATCGTATCAGGACTTCTGGCTTTGAAGGCATCTAAAATTACTGGTTGCCTGAAAATAGGTTTTTTATGCTTGTCTTTCACATGACATCTACTCATCCTAAAGTTATTGCATCCTTTATGTGTTTAGGTATGTCTGTACTTTAGACTGTCACAGACCCAACTGGTATTATACACTATCATCTTCAGTATTTCCTTGTAAGATGTTGGCCAGCCAACCTTCCAGAGAGAAGGCACATGTCAGAAGATTGTACAGTACCTTTAAGAAAAACTGTCAAGAATAAGAATGAGAAAGCAGTGTGCTTATTTCTCTGCACCTGGAGAAGGTACTCCTGCCAATTCTGCTGAATTCCAGACCATGAATGGAGTATCCTGGTTTCTTTATTATAGACAAAAAGAGTGTATACTACGATCATTAATGACAAGAACTTTCTTACGCAAATCAAATAAAGCTTTAGGAACTCCAAGCATTCCTTTTTTGCTAAACATGGTAAGCCCTTCACTTTTATAACTTCAGAAAATTTTATTGAGGAAAAAGATATTAATCTCTGCTTTATTTTAAATAACTGATGTACAAACTTGAAAGAAATAGCAAAATTAGGAGAGAAAAAAACCCCAATATTACTTTGTAGATGCATGCAGATGAGTAAGTACACCACAAATATATGTTCACCATTTTCTGTGCTCAGTTCTGTACACAGGAGCATTTCAGAAAGTCCTCTTTACAGCCTTTAATTCTGGGTATCATTTGCATCATGTTATAACCCCAGCTAGCCCATATATGCTGTTGAATAATGTGATACTGCTGTTTTGTCTTTGCAAACCAAATAAAAACAAATTAAATACTGCTAACAAACTCTGACAATAAAGCCTTTATGTGATTTCTTTGGAAAGGTTGTGTGTACATCATGGAGCTATTTGCACACATGATCAAAATGATATTTATACTCCAGTGTAGTCCATGGCTAAATAACTCAGAATCAGAGTCACATGCTCCTTACATTTGGAATGTAAGGGGATCACCTAGTTCAACCCTTCTGCTCAAAGCAAATGCCCAGGGCCATGTCCAGTCAGATTTTGGTTATATCCAAGGACACAAGACTCTACAATCTTTCTGGGAATCCAATTCCAGTATTTAAACACCATCACAGTGAAAAAGTGTTTAAACACCATCACCACATTTCATTTGGATGGGATTTTTTGTATTTCAGTTTGTGCCCACTTGCTTCCATTCTTGTCAGTGAAAAGAGTTACATTTCCACTTTATTCCTCACATCAAACACTCCCCACACTCCCCCATCAGGTATTTAAACACATTGAAGAGATTCTCACAAGCCTTCTCTTCTCTTCTTGGATAGACACTGCCAGTTCTCTCAGCCTCTCCTCCTATGACAGATGGCCCCATTTTTTAATCATCTCTGCGGCCCTTCACAGGACTCATTTCAGTGTGTCCATGGGTCCCTTGTATGGGGGAGCCCAGGAGAGGACACAGCACTTCAGAAATGGCCTCACCAATACTTAATAGAGTTGCATGAGATAATAACTTGCCAGGTGCAGGACTTTGCATTTGACTGCTAAAAGACTTTTAAAAGCCAAAATAAATGATATTCATAGGTCTGAATGTGTCAGATTGACATGATCTTTCAAAGATGACCCTCACAATAACATGGGCCAGTTCCCTCAGGTCTTGGAAGTGCATCCCCATCAGACACCATGCACAAATGCACATCCCAGTTTTTGAAATATTTGCTAACCCGATCCTTCTCTACCAAGGATAAGTCTTCACTGCTCCAGGCTTTCCCATAGGTCTCAGAGACCTGGGATTCTTAAGGGCAAATCTTACCTGTAAACTGAGGTGAAAACAATGTTGTGTAACAGCCTTTTCCATATTCTGTGTCACCAGATCACTGCAGTAGTGAGCCCATCTTTCCCTCATCTGCTGATGGACCTGTCAAAGACTTTTTTACCCTTTGTGTCTCTTGACAGATTCAACTCCATATGGGCACTAGCTTTTGTGACACCATTCCTGCATACTTGGACAGCATCTCTATCATCTGCCTGGATGACTCGATCCTGTTTTCACCTCCCAGTGTGTTAGTTCTTTATATAATTTGAATAAAACACCTTTCAAATTATGACAAATAGATTTCCTTTAGGGAGTTGTCCACATCTCTTGTCAAAGCTGAGCTGCTGTGCACACAATACCCCAGTCAAGACATGCGGCAGACTAAAATTAGCCTAAGTGGATCTAAGGAATAAGAGTGCTTGACTGGCAAGGGGCAGCACTGGGCTCCTATAGCACCAAAATCAAGTACACCACAAGATCTGAAGAGAAGTTCAGAGGTAGAAAGGTGAGAGAGGAGGTAGTAAATCCTATGAGTGACACTGAAATCTGGTATTTCACTGTAAGGGTGAAATGGCACAAATGAAGGATCACAGGCACTATCAGAACTGGCACTGAATTCCAGTTTCATTAGAAAATGTTACTACTCTCAGAAGCCTATTGGCTGACAGGGTAATAGGGTTGAAAAGCTTTAAAGAAATACTAAATATTTTGACAGAGAGGCAAAAGAAGAATCTATGCCATCAGCATGAACTAGATGATTCTACAAAGAAAGGGGCAGCTAAAAGGATGGAAAAAACCACTTGAAATGTCTGGTTAGCAGGGACAAAGAGAAACTGATTATGTTCTTAAATCAAAAAGTGTAAGTTGATTTTCAGTCAGTATAAATTGACATAATTCCATTAATATTACCCAGTTAACAGTTTTGTTGCACAAGCTAAGTTCCCTGTGTGGAACTGATGCTGTAGGCTGTCTGTTCCTCACAGAGGAAAACACAGCTTGACTGAACATTTATCTGTGCAAAGGGTTCAGGCTCAGACCAGTATAAAGGACCTCAGGTTTTTTTAAGACACTGTGTTCTGTTTTCTAGCTAGAATTTTCTCTTTTTGGATTCTCTTACAGTACAATCCCTACTTGTTTACAACTACCACTTACCTTCTTTAACTCTTCCTGAATAGTTTTGCCGTTTTCCTCTGAGGACAAACTCTCTTTCTGGTTTTCGAGATCTATTCCAGGTTCTGACTCTTGTTCTTCACCAGATGATGTTTCCTTGTCACTCATTTTAGCAGCAAGCTGAAATAACCTGGATTTAAGCTCATCCTCCATGAGTTCAGGCTTGACATCATGGTGCTGATCCTCATAGCTTATATCGGTTTCTGATAAATCATCAAAATCCTACAAAGACATTAGGAAAAAACATATAATTCCTATGTAGGCAGAGAAAGAAAAAACAAACAGCTTTCTAGAAAACTATAGGTAGGATCACTCTGCAGGGACGCTAGAAAGAAAGCACACTAAGTGTTATGATAAAAAAGGAATGCCAGTAAACCAACACCAACACTTGCTTGATTATAGCCATCATTCCTGCTTACTTTCATATTATCTAAAAGGAACTATCAAAATCACTATGTATCTATGAGCAACTAATAAAACTAATATGCCTATATTTCCCATTCCCAGCACTGCCATCATTCACAGGCACAGTGCAGGTAAGTGTGGTGTGGGACTGCAATAACCCGCAACCTGGCAGTTGTGCTCAGCTGACAGCTGTGCTTGCATTCCCTGACTGCTTGGTCTTGAGCATTTTCCATGTTCTTCTTAAAGACTGCTGGAAACAAGTTCTGAAAAACTTCTCTTTTGTTACATGATGCTGCTTAAGATTGTCAGCTTTCCCAGTCATGATTTGCATAGGTAGATCCTCTACAGAGATGGTTTTCTTTCCAAATGCCAACCTCCTTGGAACATATTCAGTCTTCAGGAGCACCTTCTGTTCTGACACTTGGAGCCTTAAAGCTGGGAAACACTTAGAAGGTCAGTTAAATAGAGTGGGTGCTATAGACTCGGCCACAAGTCCCTTTAGAAGCTGAAGAGAAGAAAAGCAAAATCTTTTTGCAAATCTGTTTATCAAGGTGCCTGCCCAGCATTTAATAAGGTGGAAAGGGGGATAGTTTTGTCAGCCCTCGCTGACAAAATCTAAGAATACCTCACAGTTGTTCTAAAAACTAATCCTCCGGTATGTATCAATTCATTTTCTGGATCTGTACTATCTGATTAGGACCCAATTTGCCCTGATTTCCACTACAGTCCCTGGAGAGAGATAGGCGCCTCCCAAAGGAACCTGTTCCACCTATAGCATTTGCTGCCTTCTGGAAATGTTCTCTCCCTGCTGACTGCTGAAAGTTTTGAATCATGACCTTGTTTGGTGCTTCAGCCAAATCCATGAAATAAGATGGTATTAGGTGAGTTTAAAAGTGACAGATATTTTGAAATGGAGCATAGTTGTGCAACACCACACAGAAGGAGGCTATGAAGAATTCAGCCTGGGACCAGAGGGTAGGCACATCTCAGCAGGTCTAGAGGGATGATTTGGAGCAATTCTCAGAGAGGAAATTATTCCTATCTGCCTTAGTTTTTCATACTGTGACAAGACTAGACACTGCTGGAGAGACTAAAATCTGTGTTCTCTCTTCCATTCATTTGGAAATCCATAAACAGGAGCAGCTGTAGCAGCACTGTTCATGGATGAACCAATTACCTCCAGTTCTCACAGGAAATGTTAATTCTGCCCACTCCCTCACAAACCCTACCCACCAAACTGCTTTTAATGGATTGACACATTGTGTTCATAATGTCAGTTCTCATCTTTCATACAGTAAACTGTACTGGAGTGTTCAGCACTTTCACAGTGTTATAGACAATTTTTGTCTGCAGTTATTTGCAATTCAATCAATTACACAACTAAATTATTGCTTTATAGTTCATCTTCAGGATGCAGAAGACCCTTTTAGAAAATCAGAATTTGAAGGAAAAATAGGAATTTGAGACCTACAATAGAAGGGGAACCATGGGTTTATGCTGAAACTCTTTTCCCAAACAATCAGCTTTTGCAGAAAAAAAATCTTTTTCTGCTAAAAAGCTGTTCAATGATCAAAAAACAAGATTTCAAACCACTGTGTTTTCACTTTAGTTTTATAATATGACATGTTCTTATATACATGCAAAAGACTGGTGTATTTCACCTCTTAAATTAAAAGTCTCTATCATAATGGTGTTTCTTCAAATTGCAAGAGTTTTCTTCAGACATTTCTTGCACGTCACTCCACAACTCATTACAAATATCAGTATTACACCCCAACCAACAATCTGCCAATGACCAATACTCACAAATCACTAAACTACAATTAAAAAAACCATGAAACCTGTTGCTGAATCAACCAGTCCATCAATTTGTAGCCAGGAAAGAAACAATCATAATTTATGTGATAGACAGGATAGAAAGCATAGCTAAACTGTGCACTTGTATTTATGAGAATACAGTTTAGTGAAGACACAGCTCATTAAACTTGAGCTATTTACAGCTAGGTATCTAGTCTAAGCTAATTACTGGAACCCTTCTTTACTTAATTAACCTCCATTTATTTAATTGATACCTCCAAAAACTTGCTCTCATCTACCAAAACACCTGGTTTAGGATTACAGCTCTGCACTAGCGGTGTGGGCTTACTCAAGAAGTGTTGATGAAGATTGAGCATGGCTTACCTTAACGTCAAGTCTGCAAGGAAAAGAAGAAAATCCCATTCTATGCAGACATTTGAGCAGATCAAACTCGTACAGACAAGAATTTGGTATTCTTGTTTAAATGAGCTTACAGATATATATATAATGTGGAGCAGTGAGGGAGGCTGGCAGTCCAGAGTGGTGGATTTTCCCACACTTTCTCCTCACTGCTGTACTGACAGACTTCACTGTGCAGCAGGACATGCATGAGTCCTTTGGGGGCTTCTTAAATAAATCTGCTTAGCTTGAACTGCTTAGCAGCTTTTTTTGGAGTAGCAATACACAAATACACCCATGGAAAGCACCACTAATCTAAAGAATTTTAGATTAACTAGATTAATTTAGATTAACAACAGCATTATGACAATTTCTCTTCATCCTGAAAAAATACCAGTCTTCATAGGATCACACACGGCAACAACTTAAAGATCATTTTGCTAGGTTTGCCAGCACAGATGAAAGTCATGAGATGCCCCGGCAACCCCAGGGTCTCACTCGCATAAGCTAAATCTGTGTTTTGAATACACATTGTTTCCTGGGGGAGGACTCACCTTAAGAGTATTGACTGTATTACAGCTGGGCTCAGGTATGTCTAGTACCCCTTCTTTAGCTTTCCAACCTCCTTTAAATGAGTGGGTGGATTATCTACATTGGCTAGAGCTGTTAATTCCTGTGCACATGCAGAAATAATGGTACCTTACACCGCTGCACTTTGTGGTTTCTGTTAATAGCAAGCTGCTTGTGTGTTGGGCTTTTCAGATAGTGGCAGCAAACTATTTGTAAGGAGATTATACCTCTCATGGATTGACAAGTTAAAAAATGCATTAGCAGCCGTGAAAATTATAAAATAAATAAATTGAAAGGTACTACATCTATTGTTTAATAGATGCTGCATTACATTTTGTTATTTTTTACTGTTCGTGTTTTCACTCTTTCTGGTAAGTTTAATGACATTTTTGTGTTATTACACAAATCATTGTGTAAACTCCCATTGACATCTATCAGCAATATATAATGCTAATAACTGCAAACAAGGATAAAGGGTTACCATTTTATCTGAAAACTGAGTCTCTGTGAGGGCCTGGCAGACTGACACAGACATGAACCCAGTTCCACTAAAAGAAAATCAAGTGTTTCTATGCAAGCATAAGTCTTAGGAGACAATGAAAACAAGAAATACACTTTTACTCATAAACAGTGTCCAAATCCTTGCACACAAATCGCTGATAACTCAATGTAATCAGAGTGGACAAAAATGAAATATAAGAAAACATGCTCCAGAACAAAATCCACATTGAACTATGAATTCCCGAGGGAACGTTCCCTTCATATAGGAAATGAAAAATTGGAAACTAAAACTTTTAGAATACACAAATTGTGAGGTTTGCAGGCAGTTTCTCAAGAGCCAGAGTGATTTCAGGGAGCTGTTTTCAAAGAATACATCCTAAGCGCCGTCCCGTGGGAACAGGCAGTCTGACAGTGCTCACCCCTTACCTGGCTGCAGGGCAGGAGGGCTGCAATTAACAGGTGGGGTCTCCTGATCAAAGAAACAAACTCATAATGAAGGCACTTCTTTCACTTGAAGCAATTAAGCCACTCCACTTCAGAAACATAAGAACTTCAGCTACATTAAGCAACAATCATATCCTTCTCTCAAAAAGATAGTAAGAGCCAACATATCAATATTATTACTAATATTATCAACTATCATTATAATTATTAATAATAAAAGCAGATAATGATTGGTGGCTTGAGTGTTTTGTAAAAAGTTACCATTGGAAAAATAATCATTAAAAGCAAAGTTGCACTTTCAGTTTCCATAGAAATAGAAGCCTTTTGTGGTACATAAGCAATCAGATATTAATTATAGCAGGACTTTGGTTTTATTAGGACAGTTTTCATGCTTCACGACTGCATTTATGGCATATCTATAGGTAGCTCAGTAAAGGAGCTTGTTCTTTTACTTATCATTAAGCAAAAAATTCCACAGATACAGCACACCTTAGTATCTGTTCTCAGGTTTCCCCTTCTAAGTCACTGAAGACTTTAAACAAAAAGATTCTCTCTCAGTCAAAGTTCGCATTCCACTGTTGTGTCTAAAATGTATTTAAAAAAACACATGCCACAGCATTATCCTAATCTAGGAACTGGATATTGATTAAAAAGAAAACTGATTTTAAATTGAAATTAATTTGTGAATTATGAACTGAGTGCAGTTTTTCCAGAACATAACTGCTTACAACTCTTTAGACTCAGAGCAAAGAAGAAAAAGGGCTTGTTTTCATCTCACCGAGAAACTTGGAGAGTAGAAAACAAGAAAACAACCTTCACTATTTGAAAATTAAAAATGAAGCCCTAACTTTTAGACTGGTAAACTGAAATCCTGTTCTACAATGCTGATGAAAACATAGTAGTTAACAAATGATCATCTTATTATTAAAATGTAGTAAAATAAGATTATATTCCAATGCAGTAAAGTACAGAAAAAAACGTGTTTCTTTACTGCAATTGACATATAATCAGTTATTCAGTGTCTAGTATCTTGAGGTTCAACAAGAGTTTAGAAGAGTTTGTATGGTCTCTGCAAACTCTGCATAACCTCAACATATGAAAAGCTATGCCTGGTTTAACAACCTGCAGTCAATCTTTTTTAAGACTATGCTGTCTACAGTTCTTCACACACCTACACTATAATTTTGTAGAACTCTTTCTATGTAGGGCTCTCCCTGCTGCAGCCTCAATCATTTTACCGAGATCAATACATTATTCTGGGGAATATATAAAACTTTGGCATCCCTTTAATCTCATTTTCCTGAGCAATGTAAATGATGTCTGGGTAATTAATTTTCATGCATTAAATCAGGTTCCTTACACGCATGACAATTTTACTTGCTTCCTAGAATTGTTCAACCATGCACCATCCTTGCCCTAAATTGTGGTAGTCAGTCAATTCCTGGTGCCAGTAGCGCTTGTTTGCCAGAGGCTGGAGTAAAAGTTCTACAAATGTGAGCACCAGCTGTCAAATCAGCCACCTCTGTGTGTGTGTCCAAACACAAACTAAACACATGCAAACCTACCCATACATAAACTTCCTGGTGAGAATTTCATTGCTTTGAAAACAGTGGTATGATCTGGAAGCAGCATGCCTCTGCTTGCCCCACTGAGGCTAGGGGACAGGGGAGCAGGAACAGCCTCTTTTAGCCTCATGGATAAAATGAAGGGGAGAGGGGGTTAGAATCCCAAATCTTGCACTTTCAGCACAACAGAGAGGTTAAAAGAGACAAAGCAACTCACGAAAGACTTGGAAAGAAGAATCCAGTGCAGCTTGCACTTTGAAGCACACACTAATTTGCTACAGGATGCCATCACAGATATTTGGGAAGCATCCTGCCTTTCCAACCTCACCTGGATGAGCATAGGGGAGGTTTAGACTGGATATTATGAGAAATTTCTTTGCAGAAAGGATTATCCAGCACTGGAACAGGCTGTCCAGGGAAGTGGTTGATTTACCATCCCTGGAGGTATTTAAAAGACATGTAGTTGTGGCACTTAGGGACAACGTTTAGTGGTCGACCCTGCAGTGCAGGGTTAAACAGCTGGACTTGAGGCTCTCAAAAGTATTTCCAATCTAAAGGGTTCTATGACTCTATAACGTCTCCAGGACTTTCTCTGTGAGCACTAATCTTCCATGCTCTGCATATTGTCTATTGTGATGAGGAAGCCACAATATGAACACAGACACACAGAGATCATGCACAAATACACTAAGCCAGAAAGCTAAATGCAGAAGTCTGTGTACAAGATATGGTCTTTGTGCAGTCCCTGTAAAGCCTTGTAATTCTACCTGATGTTCTAAGAAGTCAATAATGGCCACTGATGTGCCATCAGATCACATTATAATACATCATACTCCCCTTCAACTACTGTTGATTTTGAATATATAAGGACACGAGTATAAATGAATCAGTACAGAACATCCCAAACACCCACACTCTGTCCTAAAAGCAGGTGGAATGGGTCCAGAATTAATGACATCCAGCATTAAAGCCCTGCTGAAATCCTAGAATCCCAATATTGACTTACAATCAGCTGTACTGATGTTTTTCTGTAAGAAATACAGGCTAGTAGCATAAGGAAAGAAAAACTGTTCCAGGCATCCTACATTTGGTCAGATGGCTTTAAGACTGAATCAGGCTGCTCGTAATCAGAGGAACAGGGAGAAGACAGCTCACAGCTCCTTGCTTCAGGCTTATTATTACTCTGCTGCAGCAAAGATGCAGCTTCAGGGTTTAAGAGGGGTAGAATGTGGGAAATGGAACTGGACAAGGGGGCAATATTCTCCTGAGCTTGTGTGCTTGCACTGCTAACAAAATTCTGGGGGACAAATGGATCCCTTAATATCAGTCCCAGGTGTGGACAAACCCCAAATAGGGGAGACTTCTTGGCTTTCTGGTTATCCAACACCTGTCTTTTAGAAGAAATGTTTGCTGTCTTCAATGAACAGTTTCTACAAGTTTGAGATATTACACTCTGAGGTTTTTGCTTATTTGTTTGGGTTTTATTTGTTTTCTTATTGAATTGACAAATCATTTAAATGGAAGCAGTTTGCAAACACTCGCCACATCAGAACTCATCTTGAGGTAATCAATTAAAAGCAGACATCACTTGGACTGGATTTCACAAAAAGCCCTTTTTGAATTTTGGCTGCTCATTAACTTTACCCCTTACCAGAATATTTGTAGACACTGCAAAGCAGATTGCCAGGCATATGAGTTATTTCTCATACCAAGAAAACAGAAGTTAAAAAAACAAAACCAGCAGAACAAAACAAATGATTAATTAACATTTTTTAGCTATTGACAAATCCTGAGGGATTTTTTTTCCAAAGAGCACTGTATTTTACAACACTAAAATGTATTTGATTGGATGAAAGTGGCCTATTTGAGAAAAAGGTAAAGCCTGTCTAACACCCTACTTTTCCTCTTATTATTATTTAGGAGACATGAAGAAGATAAAGCTTGCAAGAACACTCCACCTCCCACTCATGATTCACATGATATTGCCAGCATAGCTTAATTAGTTTTGCCCAGTTCTTCTTGAGAACGCATTTGGTAAGCTCAAACATAATTACCTGACTTAAATTCATCTTGTTGACTTTTGCCTGATTCTTTTCTTCACATAAGTCTTCAGAGACAGCTTTGTTCTTCTTCCACCTTCTTGATCTCTTTTCTAAATCATAATGGACTTCTTCAGTCTCACTGCTGTCTGAATACTCCAAGCTAGTTGCCTGTGGATTGAAATTTACATCTAGTTCTCCATGGAAGTGCTTCTTTTCCATTCTGGGCATATCACTTTGAGTTCTACTTTGCAACCAGAGAAGTTTACTAGGTCCTTTAGCTTCCTGCGAAGAGTTTACTGAAGATGTTTCTGAATCGGAGAACAGTGTCTCAGTGTTGGTGTATAACCCAGAGGAGGGGGAGGTCACTGCCTGGTACTGATCGTTGCCATAAACCCACTCAGTGCCATACTGGGAACTGGAGTAATAGAGGTCATCTGGCAATTGTCGAGGTCTCCGCCGCAGCTTGTTCAAGGCCACATTCCAGTCATAGTCATCCTCGCTGTCTGAGCCCATCTCGTCATAGGCAGACACAATGCTGGACTCGTTCTCCAAAGCTTTGAACACCTGACTCTTTGGTTTGGCAAGCATTCGAGGACGAGGCAGAGCAACATTCTGCAAAGCCACCCAGTTTCCATCGGTGCTTTGGAAAACGGAAGGCGGACCTATGAAAAGGAAACAAGAACGACTGTGACCACACTGAATGGCTGCTTTTACTTGCCACAGATTTAAAGTTTCAACAAAGCTAACAAAAAAATGCAAGTGCTGCCGCCACATGAAATCTCCCACGTTGAGAGCCAAGCTGCTCTACTACTCAGAAGCCACCACTTTAAGTCATGGTGATGACTAAAATGGGAGAATACTTGGACCAAAGCTTTTTTCTAAAGGAATGCTTAGAAAAGACTGATGGAGCATAAGCACACAGGCACATATAAATCCTGAGTTTTACAAATGTCTTTGGTTCTGTGTGCAATTCTGTTCCCCCACAGTGGAAAGATGGAAAAAGAATCACAGAAGAGCAACAAAGGTTGTACCAGGTTCTGAAATGGTGTCCATTCAAGGAATGATTAAGACAAGAGCTCTGCCATCTGGAGGACAGAAGGCTGAGAGAATACATGCTAAAAGAGATGGGGGAATCTCTTCCAACCTAACTACTAGAGGGCATGAAGTGAAGCTAGAGGAATCAAGGTTCTAAACAAACAAAAGAAAGAAGTGGGATGCAACCAATAGCAGACTTAGGGAGCTTCTTCAAAAAAACAAAACAGAAATTAAATGGTAATTAAACTTAGGAGCTATGAGAGTTTTATGACAATTTTTGCATTTCTTACTCATTTGAATCCTTTTGGCTTGTTTTCACTTCCTAATTTTTAAGTCAATTCAGAGAACCTGAGAAAATACAATTCTTACTCCTGCTTAAAAGGAAATCAAAATTATACTAATTCTCTTGTAGCAGTGACCAACCAAGGATATAACTGAAGTCAGGTGTGTAACAAGAACTAATAATTCTTTATTGTAATGCCTGATTATGGAGGGAAAAAAAAAACAACAAAAAAAACCAAAACAACAAAAACCAAACAAGATATCAAACATAAGAAACTTCTGCTTGTTTACTTTTCCCAACTACACTAAGTATAAAGTTCTCCTGAGAGAAAGAACTTTCCTTAAAACATCATTCCTTCAAACAAAGCCAACAGCTCTGCAGGACCTAAGTCTCCAACAGGAATTGAATTCAGCTGTACCACATTACACAAATGTAATGGGGAGCCACAAACTTTTCTCCCCCAGACCCTATCCCCTTATTCTATTTGCCAACACCACATGAGAATCAGTCAACCAACCTCAGTTAACTGAAGAAAGGACAGGATAGTAGTTGATTACATCTTAGAGGACAAACAGGGTAGAAAGCCACTGAGAACTCTATATTCAGAAAGCTGACTCAGTTTTATCCCAGTTTTATTCTATAATGTCAAGTGTTTCCCTTCCTGATTTTTCAAAATGAAGTCACTTACTTGAAAGAAAGGTTTGTTCACACAATTCTTTGGGCATATGCTATAATTCCATCCATGTGAAAAGGTAAAAAAAAAAAAAAGATTTAAGAAGTTTCTTTGTAAGACTATTGATAAAGGGGGAGAAAAAGGACAGTATCATAATTTGGCTCTTGAGTCACCATTTAAACCATTACACACTGTAACCAAAATGAACTGTACACTACTTTTTGGCCACATGCCAACAAAGCCCATTGATGTTACCACACCAGACTCTTGGTTGAGATTTCTCATTTTCTGTATCATAACACAAAACTGCTTATTACTGCATAAGTGAGACCATATTTACAGATACTAGAACAATCAGCTATTTACTATTAGCTCAATAGGCACCACAATATCACCACAAATTTGTTTTTTAAATGAAAGAAGCAGAACAAATCCTCTGTGTAGAGCACCCAAAAAGAAACTGGGTCAATTAATTGTTCTGCTATGGTTAAGCAATTGTTAAATACTTAATTGCTCAACAGTTGAATGCAATGGGATTCAAGTGGGTTCTTAAATTTAAGCACCAAATTAACTGCTTTACTGAAAATAGGCCTTCCACTAAAATGCCCAGAAGAAAAACACTTCTGACAGTGGGTTGATTGAGAAATTCACAGAGTAATGCATAGCTGGTTAAGTCAGATTTTAGTACTACTTTTGATATTAATTTCTTTCACGGGGAAGGAAAAGTATTGAAATTGTCTAAATTTCAGTCTTCCCATTTATCAACTGGCATTACAGACAGCCAAATTGAACAGATGGACAGCCCCAGTCCCTGGTCCCCACCAAACCCAAACACACATTTTAACTGCTTCTGCTTGCCAGCACCTAGTGAGGCAGCTGTGGGAGTTACAGCACCAGTGAATTCACCCCACAAAAGAGAAGTTTTCTGCTTGTACAGCTTTATGAACCAATGTGCTACAGGGGTCTGATGGGTTCTCCAGCTGCTACAAGAGAAGAAACAAGAACAAGCAGATTCTGCCATGGGATGGCAATATTTGGAGCCAGGGAATGCTGCTGTAATGAGTTCAGCTCTTCCCCTTGTGCAGCTGTAGGGGTAAAAAACTATGTGGTGAGGGAGTTGCCTGGTGCTACACTCTTGTGGCCTCACAAATGCTTCAGACAGAACAAGAGAGGCAGTGGAAATGGGACCACCCCAAAAGCAGGAGCCACAATTGCAGAAGCACAGAAAGGGTTAGGTTGGAAGGGACCACAGTAGGTAGGCTGGTCCAACCAACCTGCACAGGGCACAGGATTGCATCCAGGTTCTTGAATATCTTCAGTGAAGGGGACTCCACAGCATCTCTGGGCAACCTGTTCCAGCGCTTGGTCACCTGCGTAGTGAAGAAGTTCTTTCTCATATCCAAGTGGAACTTCCTGTGCACCAGTTTCTGCCTGTTGTCTCTTGTCCTATTGCTTGGCACCACTGAGCAGAGCCTGGCTGCATCCTCTGACACCCTCCCTTCAGATACTTACATACATTGATATGTAAGTATCAGTTACAACCTGTCTTTACTGTCATCTAGAAGTGAACAGGGAATTGCATTCTATCCCAGGGTGCTGATTCAGGAATGAAGATCACTTGGAAAGCTGCTCACCATCCATCATCCATATTTACATCCATACCTAATGCATGATGACAGAGGTCAGATCCAGGGAAGCTGCTGGTCTGCGAAGTTCCTACTCACATAGCTTCCTCAAACTAGTCTGGAAGCACCAGTGAGTAGGGCTGCACAGAACACTGCATTTATGAATTCATCAGGGTTGAAAATAAAGTTGTAAGGAGGAATTCTAAATGAATTATTTTAATGACTGGCTGACCAGGTAACCTTGTGAACAGTTATCCTGTGCCACAGAAGGGATACAATGGGCTGCAAACTCCTTCAACTGGAGGACAGATCACCAATTTCAAAGAAGGGCCCTTGAGCTCTTGCATCTTAGAAGCCCTGAAATGTATCCAAACTAGTTGTCTAAACTTTGTAACAGCCCAAAATCAACTTCACAAAGACCCAAATTTTGAATTTTTTTTTTTAAGAAAGTTAAGAAAAGCAATGACACAGCCCAATGAAATTGTAACACGGCAACATCAAATATACATTTTACATGTGACCTCTGAAAGCAAAGAATTCAGCAGAAACGCCCTCGAGAAGGTCCTTTCCTTAAGTTGTATTTATTCCACATGTGAGTGAGAACCAAGAAAAGAATCTTATTCGTACTAGAAATATTTACTTGTTTCATTTAGCCTGTCTACACTCTTCCAGCTGGGTAAAGCAGAGCGCTTGCGTTCCTTCTGCTTTCTGGACTGTCCCTTTTGCTGCCTCCGAAGAGCCTCGGTCACAGATGATGCAAGGTCTTGTCCTTTACTGGCCATATCTTCACTAGCCAGGGAGAATGCAGACTGAGACCTCTGTAGGATTAAAAATCAAAGAGTGAAATTTAAAAATAGAAGTAGTTAATTATCCAACTCTTTACCATAATTAGTATTCAATTACCCATGGAAGTATGGGATCTGCTAGCATCACAAACGGGATTTAATGTATTGAAAAGAATTCAGCATTAGATTGCTTATTTATGTGCATTTCTGATGCTATGCTAAGAGGCAGGAAATTGTTTATACTACCATGGACCAGATGGAGAGAAATAATTAAGGTGAAGTTGTTGGGAATGTGCTTGGTGAGGACTGATATTGAACTGCTTTAATTCAAGTTAGCCAGAAAGGGATCCCATTGTGGTGAGACATGATCTATTGTTGGCTCAACAGGCCATCTGGTGTAACAATTTGCAGAAGTTAAAAATTAAAAAGAAGCAAACAAACAGCCTGTTCCCCAGAAACAGATATGCAACTCTACTGATTTTAATGCAGAATTCTGTTTGCTAGGACATACATACATAACACCCAATATGCTGAGCAGTTTTATGCTGTCTTACTAACGAAGTCAACTTAGCCTACAATTGTACATCCATTTAGTTCTAGGAGGGTCACATTTCAAGACATAATAAGGTAAAATACTGTTGTGATTTTTAATCAGTCTGACTGCTACTAAGCGGAATGGACTTGCTTTAGGTTCCACATAAACAGATCAGACATTTTAGTTTTGACCTAGGCACAGAGAAGTCAGTCAGTTACAGAAGACACATTTAAATTTGGCCCGTTTTAAAAAGCTTTGAGTGCTGTCAGTGTCCTGCTGATTTCAGTAGAACTCACACTTGCCTATCAAATCACATATGTAAATTCTAGAAACAAGGTTTTCAGATTTTGAGTCATTGTTGCCTTCCCAGCAGAGTCAGTAGAAGTCTGTATATGCCAGGTTTTCAAGTGGCTCAGCTGCTTTGCACAGGCCAAGATGGCACTCTCAAATCTTTACACATTTTTAGTGATTTCAAATTACAAATAATGAACTAAATCTGTTACTCTCCAAAGGGCCAGGCTTTGCCTGTATAAGAGGTCTGCTTTGCACTGGTGAGGTGAGGTAAAGGAGAACTTGACTTTCAGCTGTCTTCAAGTCCCTTCCATTTCCAGGACAGCATAAGCATTGCTGGGTGCCCTGCTGGCTTGAAAGACACACTTATGCCACTTTCTGGCTGCACTCCTCTCATCTGAAATGCTCCTCTGTGGGACTCACGTACCATGCCAGAAGATTTAATTAACTGCAAATCTTCCTGTATCCTTGGCTCAGCAGTAAAAGGAAACACAATTAAGCACAAGGGTTTAGTTTGGCTTCTGAATTAATGAAGAAAAGCCAGAATTATTGCACTAGAATAAAATATTTTCTATAACTACAACTAATTTTCTACAACTACAACTGTACAACTTTGTTAATCTTGTCCATACAAAGACACAGGTCCTAATATGATGCATTGGAGTGTTTCCTTTTAAATTTAGTGATATAAAATATTCACAACAAGCTCAGAGTAATTTTACTATAGGGAATCTTTCAGGTGAATTACTTTTATAAGTCAGCCATATTCAAGTGTGTATTTAGTCTGTTCCAAACCTTGAACTAGATCTTTCACTGATGAAGATCATCTAAATCCTTAATCCTGAAAAAGAATAAAATAAAATAAAATAAAATAAAATAAAATAAAATAAAATAAAATAAAATAAAATAAAATAAAATAAAATAAAATAAAATAACACAATACATACAGGTAAATAAATTGTTTCACTATAGGAAATTTGCTCATGAACTTTGATTTCGTTCTGGCACGATATAAACAATTCTGCCACAAATTTGCCACCTGAGCTGTGCTGAGCTATAACTGTGATGTGGTTCACTTCACTTCATTGTAAAGCTAGAACTACCAAACTTGCCCTGCTTCCAATAAATTAGGTCCGGTGTCTGCATCTTTTGAAATCTTTGTGTTAAAGTTGTTATATACTGGAAGCAGCAAGTTGTTGTGGCTGTCAATGAATATTCTCTCAGGGCACATTCTTTTTCCACATACATATAGCAAGCACAAGAGAAAAGAGATGCTGAAGACCTAGAGGAAGGAATAGCCTACAGTTTAATCAGTAGTATCTATTTTCCCTTATTACTAAAAGAACTGGATCTTTAAGAAGAAGAATACCAGGAAGAACTTGAGTAGTCTGTAAAACGACAACTGGGACTCCAATAATGAGAGCTATGATTGTATGTATGTTTGACAGCTTTCCTGTTCTATTTAAAAGGCTGTTTCTTGTGTGCCTACTCACCATTTCCTAAAAGTCACAGTAAAGTGATGCCATCGCAGTGATGGCAGAGTCTGCTCTTTAATCCCAGCTCACCTAAGACCTGCCAGCAGCTTAGCCCTGACAAGGCAGAACTTGGCAGGGGCTGCAAAACTTCCTGAAGATGCAGGGCACTCCTGCCCCCAGGCCAATGCTTTGGCAGCAAAGCTGTAGCCAGCAGTGACCGAACAATTTGAAGCCAGCTCAGGTGCATCCATGCACCTGAGGGCAAATAAAGCTTTCAGAAGGACTAGGAGAGACACAACAGCTTGAAGAATTTAAAAAGGAAAAGATGAACAGGCTGAAGGATGAAAGGAGCTGAAAAACAAGGAAGCATAGAAAAGAAAGTGGGCACTGTCCCATGTGGCGTAGTAGCCTAGGATCTGAACTAAGCTCAACCAAACAAGCTTATATAGCAAAAAGTTGATTTTTTAAAATTGTGTGCTAAAACTTTTGGATCAGATCAGAGGGAAACTACTCTCCACAGTTTCTGCAAGGTCTCAGCGGAGCAGGAAATTGGTATTAGACAGGAACTACTGCTAAAAAACTTTCCCAGGTAATCCAGTTGAAATACAGCAAGGGGTAAAGCTTTTGGTGCCCCCAAAGCTTGGCTTGAGGCCATCCTCACTATTTTTCTACACTTTACGTGAATTTTTGATAAAATCTGTCTTGGACTGCTCTGCTAGAAGCACCACCTCTTCTCATTGAGGATGGCTCAATGTCACAGAAGGCTCAAGGAGAGAAAAGTAATGGCATGACAAAATAGCTTGGCTGCACCCCTGCATTTAGATCCTGAAAAAGGAAGATGCTGCTGAACTTTCACTCCTTGCTACTACATTTGCAGTTCTCTGTAATTCTTGTATCTGGAGAGATTGAAATGATCAAGAAGTACCAACGTTCTAATAAGCTCCAATTCAGAAGAATACATAAAAGTAGAGGATTAGGTTATTTCTTGTTCTAAAAGTTAGCTTTAGGTAGGGATGAAGGGAGAGAGAGTAGAATTGTGTTTTACTCAGATGAGCAGGGGTGGAAAGAAAGCATAAACATTCATCCCTGAGCAGTTCAAATCACTGGTAGCACTGATAATGACAAAAAAAAGGAGTGTCAATAGCCAACCTTGGTGTAGGAACAGGACAGAAGCACATCCTGGCATGAGAACAAACCAGTCTAAATTGACTGTACTTTTTAGAGCACAAAAGCAAATGTCTGTCTACAAGTTTACCTCCAATCAATTAGCAGTCATTAGATCATGACATCTGAAATGCAAATGACCTCAAGACTGCCTTTTGTTGTTTTTGCAAATAAAGAGCAAACTGCTAGTTTAAAAGTTAGTTATTTGGTGTGAGACAACACAGCAAAAGCCCCGATCCTGGCTGGACCATTTGCATCAACTTGAATTCAGCCAGCACCACTAACTCCCTACAGCTACAGCATGAGCTACATCGTACTTCCCTGTGGGCCAATTTCACCGCTGCACTGACCTGTGCAGGCAGCAGAAGTACACATTAGTGTGCTGCATCAGTGCCTCTCTTCTTCACAGAGGTAACAGCCCATCTGTAGATCCATAGGGGACGTCTTACCCTTGGGGACATTTGTATGGGAAGCAAAACACTGAAAATAAAGGAACAGGCTTGAGAAGCCTGCCTGGGGGCTGATGCTCCATGTGGTTTCCCTGTGAATGGATGCACAGAAGTCCTGGAGGTAAGGCTGGCTACCCTGGTCAGCTCTTGGATCAGTTTGCTTTGGAACAAGGATTTTTACTGGCCAAGTGAAGGAACCATGTCCCTCAAGCTTTATCAACTACCTAAATGCTTGGACTGCAACAAGGTCTTAGAGAAGAAAAACTAAAAGTATATAAAAAAAATACAGGAACCTAGATACAATTTTCAAAAGAAGGCAGGAATATAGGAAATTTGGTTTTGATTTACAAAGACGTGACATGTCAAGAAAGGAGCTAAAGATACCTGGTGCATTTCCTAGACAGAAGTTCCTCTTCCTCAGCAAACAAAATCCCCAACCCGTCTGCCAAGTGCTATTTTAGGTGTATTAATGTGTTTTAAATGACAAGGCTGCCCTGTAAGTTTGCAGTCAGACACTGCTGGTTTCTGCAGTAAATTGGTGCATCAGCAGATGGCACTGCAGCCTCGCAGATCATTTGTTCTGCTCCGCACACACCCTGCAGAGACAGGGGCTGCATGCTGGAGTGCTGGGCAGGGCAGCACAACTCACAAAATACAGCTGGGGTATCGACAGACATTCCCAGACACTTGAATTAGAGTTCCCCACCAAATCCTGCCTAGTGGCAGCTCCTGTGACATCTTTGTTTCAATTACAGACACATTACTATCCTTTTGTTTTTAAATCCCTGTTCAGGGATTTCTGTTGCTCTGTTTATAATGTCTGGATGGAGAGAACTCAGCCTTCATTTGTCACTGAACTAGAACTAAAAGGAATCACCTAATTCATTGATGATCTTGTATTAAAAAAAAAAAAAAAAAAAAAAGGCGGTTTCTAAAGATTAAAGAAGGAAGGAATGAGCAAAAAGTGATCCCATCTTCTATTACTTAATAAATATTCCATTTTCTATCAGTAACACTTTACAAGCTCACCCTTCTAAACACCAAATAAATAAAAGCAAAACAATTAACCAAAAGCAAGAAAAACTTTATAAACCACTACAAAGAATATTGAGTCTAATGTTGATAATCTATAGATTTTTTACCTTGAATAACTGCCTTATATGTATTGTTTAGAGAGACAACATGATGATTTTTGTAATAAAATATGAAAAAGTATGGGTTTTCACCAAAAGATGAAAAAGAATTCCTCTTTCTCCCAAAGAAAAGCCAAAATGGTAATTCCAAATAGGTCCCAAAAGGATCTGATGGGAATTTACAACTGGATCATGCATGTTTTTCCCTAGTTCCCTCCCGTTTCACCGTTTCCAACCATACATTATGCTTCAATCTGGTATAACTAGTGAAACAGTAATTTATTCTGCAATTATTTGGAATAGATCAAGGACTCACCCAGGTTCAAGAGGGACTGGGAACCCCGAGGTGCCACAAGGCAGCTGCAGGGTCACCACAGCAAGCCCTTGCAGGCACAGGGACCTCAAGAGCTGTGCTGAGGGCAGGTACCTCTGGATTTGGGCAGCAGAATCCTGTGCTGGGCAAGCTCTGACCCGAGTGGCAGCTGCTACGTTGGGCTTTGAGGACAACCTTATTTATTCAGGGAATCAGCCTAGAACTGACATATTAAACTCAGATGACATAAATGCAACCTTATCGATCCCCTCTCCTCTCCTGCAAATTCTGCAGCTATGCCTGCCAGTAGTGCAGCAAATCCCCTTCTCAGCTGTGCTCTGTGAATATAATCAATGCACAGAAAGAACCAGCAGGTCTGGTAGCAAATACAGTAGCAATCTCTAGACATTAAGAGCTTATGCATCCTTTGGTAAGAAAACTCCCACACCAGGAAGGAAACAGTATGAGCTTGCAAATGGTGCCACTCTGCCACAGCCTATTTATCCTGAAAGTGATTTTTGCTCTGCTCAAATGTATGCAGTCCAGACATCTAGCAGTGGGAGTGAAATACCAAGGGTTTTGAGCATCTGTTCCTTAGTTAATCTTGTATGTGGCAAAGGATCTGTTAACAACCTTCTGAAAAAGGGCAAGAACAGGCAGATGAGTAGATTTTCATACTCCATTGAAAGAAAATTCACTCCTTGTGGATATCCTAGCCATCAGGGCAAACCTGAAGTGTACCCTAAAGGCCTTTCAATATCTACTTTATTCTCTAGCTCTGTCCAGTCTGTTTCAGGTCAGCCTTCCCAAGGCATCACTTTGAAAGCAGGCTGGGAGAAAGCAAAGATGACTGGTTCCTCTCCTGCAAAAGCCTTAGAACATATGTCTTTCTAGGGTCTGCCCAAGCCAGCTTTCTGCCCAAGCCAGCTTTTTGCGCAGTAGTGACAGACATATCCTGGCTGCAATAAATTGTTTCCATCTTTTACTGGCCTCTTAGACATCTGATTCCTTTAAAAGCACTGCTCCTTTAAAAAGACTACAAAAATAATGATTAGCTAATCAGGAATGGGTCTGTCAGCAGGATGAATTGCACAGCTGTGTAGCCACATTTGAGTGCACATTTATTTTGGTTCAGTTTGGATTAGCTGACCTTGATTAGCCAGATGGAGATGAGGGTTGTAAGGGAGAGAGACAAGAGGATATTTCTCAACAAACCCATTGCTGGTGGGCATACCAGTAGCTCTACACCATCACCTATAGTGTAAAAAGAAGGAAAGAAACAGCTGGCTCCACATGTGAAAGTGCTACTGCTTTGTTTGCAAGGAATTTGTAAGCGAATAAAAATGGATATTTCATATTGATCCCAGAATGTGAGTATAAACATCCTTTTATTGTACTTAGGGGGTTAACAATTTAGGAAGGTGCTAGGAGCATAAAATATCATAGTTTGATCGATGTAATGGATTTATGTGAACAAGTCTATTGAATTTTGTGGAACAGAGGCTAGATATACCAATGCAACTGTAATCCACACAGTGCTTTTACAAGGTACCTTTATGCATTTAGCCTTTACTCTTCCTCACATGTTCACCCAGACCCTATTCTTCTTCACTCCTCCCACATTTTGAATGTTGTATGACATGTCCTGAAAAAACCTAAACAAATGAAACTAAGAACAAACAGGGAAGGTATTTCCCAGTTTGAAGACATTGAGAGCTCAGTATCCTGTGGTGACATCATTGCCATTTTACTTGCAGAAGAGGAAGAGGAACAGCAAAAGGCAGATCCCTGGTTCTGGTGTAGGACAGGAGGATTTTGCTTTGCTACTAGCCCACCTCTGTGGAAGAGTGCTGGTGTATAACAGGGTAGGAGGAGGAGGTGAGTTGGCACCCACGTTTCAGGTCTAACTGCAGCCTTACACATAAATACACATTTTATTCAAGTGAATACTCTTGACTAAACACAACTATACTATTTTTATCCATCTCTAGGTGTCTCAGTTCCCTGCGCAACCTTTCGTGTCCTGTTCTGACCCTCATCTACAAAGCTGTGTTTAGCACAGCACTCACCCATCAGAGAGAATCACTGTATCTCCTACTCAAACACCAGAGGAAGCCTTAAGTGTTCTGTGTTTATTTACTTCTTCCTCTGGCAATACACACCCTGATTTAATCTAAAAATAAAATAAGGTTTGTCAGGCAGCCTAGCTCTGAGCATCACAGGTTTTAAGTTAGACCTGAAAACTCTGCGAAACCCAGGAATGTATTACGATAGCATCTTTAAAACAAAATAGAGCGGAAAGAACAACATATGAGCTTAATTATTTGGAAAATAACATTATACAATGACCACCCTTCTCTGTCCTTTCTCCCACTCCCCTTCATGCCTTAAAATCTATCTTGGTTTGCTGACAGTAAGCGCAATGCAGCTGAATGTAGGCCTGCATGGGCTCTATCATGTACCTAGCATCCAAAACTGGCTTGGAAGTTTGTCAAGTGCATAGATAGCACTGTGAAACCAAAAATCAGTAATCTTATGCTAGAGATACATTCAAGAAGACTTACAAACTCAAACTACACAAACAACTTTAAAAGAACAATGCTGTCATGTTTAGCCTTGCAGTGATTATTTAGTGACCCGAGTCTTAAAATCTGGCACTAGTTGCTGAGTCAGAATCATAGACTAGTTGTATCCTATCCTTCTGCAGCAGTGGAAGGACAGAAATCAACCAGATTACCATGGACTGAACCTTCTTAATCTCAAATCCAGATTGTTTTTGCAGGGAGATTACAATGTTACCGTGTCACCTGTGTAGTCAGCAGATGCCAATATTATCTGTAATCATCAAATAATAAATATTAATAAAAAAGAGATGTTATTTTTAGAGCACCAAGTGCTTTTCCATCTCAAAATGCACTGCTATTTCCCATCCTGAGCAAAGAAGATGGTGCTGCAGTTGGCTTCTTTCAAAGGAAACAATACAGCAAATAACTTGTTGAGATCCAGCTGATGGACTTTTGGATGAATGCACACTTGCCTTACTGGAAGGAGATCCCAGCAACACATGCCATGCAACCTTGTGACGCCAGCTTCTTGCATAAAGTTAAAAGCTCCACTTTTAACTTCCTTTCCAATATGTCTTCCCTCTGACATGACACATTTATTTATTAGACATAAACTTGATGTTTCTGATGCAGTTATTGACAGATAGGCACTGATATCAGCTGGTAGCTAGAGCGTTATGCCTCCCTCATCTGAAATCGCTCTCCCACTGTGCTGCATGACTGCTAAACAGGATTCCTTCCCACAAAGGTCTCCTTCAAGCACTTTTGTTTGAGATTAACCTAAAAAGCTACAGAGCACCTGTAAAACCTCCAGGGATTTCCAAAGCAGTGCTAGACCTCAAGTTTGTGGTACCTTCCTACTCTTTAAAACAAATCAAATGGAAAAAAAAAAAAGGAAGAAAAAATAAACAACTGTCAGTACACTGTGGACCTTATAATTAGCTTAACCAGTATATTTCTGCTTTCCCTGAGGTGCATCATAATGTGTATTTAATGAAATCCTCCTTTTCCCTATATCCCTAGCTGTTTTATATACTATAAATTATGGATGAGCTTCTGTTTATATATGCAGTCTTTATGCTGTAAAATAAAGACCACTAATACAGCACTTAAAACACTCCAGGGTGCCTTCACTCCATCCATGTTTAAATGGGAAACAACTTGCCAACTGGCCGTTTGCTCTCTGGCTGGCAGTGATGTACGGCGGATGAATTGGACTGAGAGAGCAGAGAAGCATCCACCCATTGCTCTGCACTCCTCCTCTCCCAACACTCCACAGCCTTTGCTTACTGGTAACGAGAAACAGATGGTGCCATCCATCTCTTTTTATGAGATGAGGAAATAAAATATTCAGCCCTGTTTCACTATTTTTAGCCTGGGCGAGGGATCTCAAAAAATCTAAGAGAGAAGACAATGTCTGTAGCTACTAACACAGCATAGTACTGCAGTTAATCAATACAACAGTTTGGAGGGGGGAAGTGAGGAACTTATTATTTAATTACTTTTTCAAAGCAAGTGGTTTTGAATGAGCAGGGAGGTAATGCAGGGCTTCCAGAGACCACTGGAAGTTTTTGGTTGATATGGACGAGCTGCACACAAATAGCTGTGATAAAAAGAAAAACGGCTTGGCAGGTGAAACTGCAAGGTGATGTCTCGGATTATTACAGCATCCCTTGACTCTCTAAGAAGTGACTTTGGTAATCAAAAGCAATGCAACAATAAACATGGGTTTCTAAAGGCCAGTGTTACAGCATGCAATTGTCTTGTGCTATATATTATTACTTTCATTGTGCTAGCAAAAGCACATGTGTTATCTTCTGCACAGAAGACAAAAAAATTTCCTCTAAGAAAAATTTTTAGCTTTAAATTATTAAATTCTGACTGGTTTAAGATTTTCTATCCTTACCTCCTTTTCTCCTGCACGTTTGTCTTTCTGTTAAGCACATTTCTTCTTTCCTTTTATTTAATCTATCCTGCCTCTGCTAATTTGTTAGCCTGTTACCAAAGAAATACTTAAACAGGGGAAGTTCTAGTTAAACCTTTATTGGGAAAAAGCTCACATATGTAACTCTGACACAGTAAGACAGCACGGATAGCATGAAAACTTGTTTTTCTTTTTCCTTCCCTTGGGATTGTTGCGGCCACTGTGTCTTGTCTGCAAAAAACTTGGTTACACTAGGAACACCTGTGCTAATAAATCTGTTGCAGCAGGTCTCTTGGTAGCTGTGGTGTGTAGTAATACTAAAAGCTTTTTATCATTACAGGCAGATCTGTGCCTAAACTAAGCCATCAACAGAGATCAATGTTAGGATGTATATAGGCAAATCAAGAGTTTGGGGTTTTTTTGTCTACAGAATGCCATCAGTTAGGAACTAAGAAAACTTCTCTTATTGTAGTGGAATCCAGAAAGATTTGCTGTTACAGACTTTCACTCAAGAGTTCCTGGGAGGCAGTAAGGAGCTTTGTCTGGAATGGGTATAGGGCCTCTCTGCCAGCTTCTGTAGAAGCTAGGTTTTGTTTTGGAAAGAAAAAAAATTGCAATTCTTTTGGCAGAAAAGATAACTTTCTCACACAATATAGAGAAGAGAAAGTGATGTGGTTTAGTCCTGCAAATCTGACAGATGCATGCTTCTCATTTGTCACCAAATGAAAACAAAGTGAAATGCAAAACAATCCCAGGAAAAGGAATTTGACTTGTTTCAGCACAGTTAATGAGAATCAAGCAGGCTGTATGTTCTCTACATGCACTCTGCACAAATTGCCTTTCAGTAGACTTTCCAACAGGTCCAGGTTCTGTGACTTTAATTGTGCTAACAGCCTAACATAAGTACAACTATCTTAGATGTGGGGATGACTGGACCTATACTTCCTTTACAAGGATGTCATACTAATAAAATTCTCCTCTCCTCAGAACAAAGCAAACATATGCACACTTCAAAGGAGAAAAGAATAAGGTAACACAGCCCTAGAAAAGCAAAAGGCAGAAACTAAATTTATGGGAGAGATGAAACAAGTCACAGCAGATGGCCAAATTCATTCCTTAAAGCATTGTGGGAAGACAATTGGAACAAATAGTGAAAAATGTGGCAAAAGACCCTGTACAGACATAGACTGTTTTTATAAAATACTGTACACATCTGGATCTCTAGTACTGACTGATGGCTACAGAGGTTTTGAAGTTGTTTGCACTTTAGTGAGACATTTCTGCTTCTCCAGTGTTTTTCACAAAGTCTACTATTACTCAAACCAATGAGCCTCCCTCTGGCAAAAAAAATCAGGACTAAACTGTTACTTCAGAAGAGAATTTCAAAATGTGTTGAGTTCAAAGTTAACTCTCCAAATGCTGAACAAGCTTCTGGTATAATGACTGAGGATTTGAACAGCATATTTCTCTGAGTCCTGTCCTTAAACTTAAGAAAGAAAACTCGTTTGAGTGAGACACAAAATTAACTCACTCTCTCCTGGCTTTTATATTCCACTAACAACTTGCCTAGCAGCAACAGAGCAAAGCACTTAAATCATGCCCACCCTAACTTCTCATCACTTATTAACAGTGGCACACTACAGACAGTACCCATTCATATCGCAAATAGGTAGAAGACTAGGACACGAGTCTGTATCTCAGCAACTCTGGCCCACAGTCAATATTCTAGCATAAATCTGTTCTCACTGGCAGTGTAAGTGAGCAAACTTAGCTGGGAACTAGGACATAGCCCATGTTCATTTCTGGTGGTTCGGCTTAGCGGGGGAGAGGTGGTTACTGGAACAGTAGCAGGACACTTGGGAGCAGCAGCTTAAACCACAGTGTCAAAATGCACTGGAACTAACTCATCTGTCACTGTCTTCCCTCTCTGATTGTCAAAGTGCTTGTCCAAGCCTACAGCTTATTTTCACTTCTTTTTACTTGCTGGTCTCTTAAAACTGTTACTAATGGAGCTTGTCAGATTTTCTTCAGCTTTGTAGCAGGAGATAAAGACATGCTGAGAAATAAGCAGGAGAAGGAAACACTGTTTCATGTAAGACATAAATGGTGCTCTGCAGCTGAGTTTACTTTTTTGTTGCTGGTGCTGGCTGTTTTCTGTAAGATGGCTAAGGAGAAAAAGAAACATTACAGGAACCTAACTTTATACAAAAGAAAATGTAACACTCAGCAAAGACCTACGTAAAAATTAAGTGAGCAGAAACATTGTTCTGAGGAATAAACACTGAGGCATTGAGTCCTGTTAGCATTCAAATCAAGCCGTGAAACTGCTCAGATCACAAACTTAGTCCTCCCCAACACAGTCACCAAAGCAAACACAATGTCTGTGATGTACCTCCATGATCCGTGGGATGTTAGGAACGCATGCGACTGAGTGAGAGGTTGTCCAGACCTGGAATGAATGCCTGTTCTCTGCAAGTCTCTACGCACCATTCCAGGCAGCAAGTATACTTACGACTGCAACCTTCCAGTTCTGTGCACCCCAAAACACGGAGAGCTGTGCTGTGCCACTCACCCACAAGGTGTAGGAGCCCCTGCGGCTCCCCGGGAAGGTCAGCATGCTCTGGTCCGAGACAGCGCCGGACGCCAGGCCGCTGCTCCGCGACGGCGGCCATTCCACGTCAGCCTCGGCCTGCTCGGGTTTGCTTTTCTGCTTCTTTATAATCTGCAGGGCAGGGGAGAAACGGGGTGGGAGGCGACAGAAAAATGCTGCTCGGGAAATACTGTCTGAGCCATATGGAGAAGGTCCAGATGAACCCTGTCTCAAGGTGAGCTCCCCAGGAAAAATATCTGACTTTCCCTTTGCTCTGGCTCCATCTATGCAATTACTTCTTATCTGAAGTCCTACTGCTTGCAAGCACATAAGCATCGATGCAATATATAACAGTGCCTGTAGGAATACCAGAGGTGAATTACATAAACATAGAAACCTGTTGCTACAGTAACACTTTAGCAGCATCTAAGTGTCAGGTATTTTCTCAGACAAGATTTATTGCCAAGAAACATAAAATACTAGATGCGAGGGGAATTTCAAAGGCTCCCATGACATGCAGACACATTCTAGTGAGAACAATGAGGTCTAAGGTCTCTAGAAACTATTTTTATATGTTTGAAAATCTATACCATCTTGAGAGAGAGAGAGTGCTCATGTCTCCCTACACTGACAGATTTTATCCTGCTACACTTTGTTTCCACTATTCAAATATAAAATATCTACAGAACATTATTCTATGGCATAAAAGATCTTGTTAGGCAGCTCTTGACAAAAACAGTAGCAATTCAAGCTTGGCTGAGAAAGGCTCTGGACTATGAAAGACCCGATAAACAGACTTATTTGATTGTCTAACATCACCATTAAAAAAGAAGGCAGATATTTTTCCAGTGAGCTGCTGCTCTTTTGGCTTTTCTTGATAGTCTTATAAACAACACGTTCCTCTTTTGGGGTGTAATCCATACACTGTTAAATGCCACAGCCTATACAAAGATGTGGCATCTACCTTATTTCACATGGAAGGAGACTAACTTAGCAGAGTGGTTACTTTACTGACCACAGGACCTTAACAGTGCTCTCTTCACGCTCATCTGGCCTTACTCCAAACTGTCCAGAATAACTCAAGAGGTATTTTTTTCCACTAACCCTCCACTTTCATTTTGCCAACTGTGAGCTTTGCAGGGAGAAGAATGAGCTTTACAAAAAAGCTACAGAATTCAGACATGCCAAGGGCTCTGTGATTTTTTGACTGTCTCTCACAGCATCATTAAGAGAATTCTGTGTTAATGATCAACGTTGATTTCTTTGAATATGTTGCAGATGCAGGGCTCAGTAGAGGCTATGGTCAGAAGTCAAACTTCTTTATACTGGCAAACTTTATCTTTTGGGAAGTGATTTATGTGGTTGAGGGCCATACCTTTTGACATTAGAAAACTTTGTGCCTGTGGGGAAGTGGAATACAGATGTAAAATTCTATCAAGCAAGGACCTTCCCTTCCAAGAAAGGACATCACATCCCACTCAGGGAGCGGTACCTCTCAGCTGTGAACATGTATGACATCAGGTTAGGCACAGGATTGAGCTTACTTATAAACTGATCTCTGTCAGACATAGCTGATGAAGCCTACAAAGTTGTAGTTCACTTACTTTACTTTCTATATTGGTGTCATCCTTTTTGTTGTTAGCAGTGTTTGAACTCTAAAATACTGTGTTTTGGCTATTAAACATAGGGGGAAAAGCATGCCATACCTTCTGCACAATGGTTGTGGCCAGCTCTTCTATGAGGTCCTCCTTGTGCTCCTGCAAGTAACAAGCTTCATTCTGCTTGTCCTGCATGAAAATAGATAATTGTATTTGCTAAAATCACATAAAAACAGCCTTCCCACTGAAAATGTATAGATTGGGTAATATGCCCTATTGGAACTGTGGGAAGAAATTATTAGGCGCTTGAAGTGCACGTCACCTTCTGAAATGCAATGTGCATCTTGGATACCAGTTCATAAAACCTATGCCAAACTCTTTAGGTATATCATGAGACAGTCACTACTTCATCATGTTTTTATCTACTTGGTTTGAACCACTACCCAAATTAATTGTCCTACTTAAATAAATACTTTTTTTTTTTTGAAGGTGTTACCAGGCTGTCACTGTAGGTCTCTGCCTTAGAAATAGCTTCTTCCACTGCTTCCTCTGCAACACGTAAGGCCACAGCAAGGGTATCCATCATGCTGTGTCCTAGATGAAAAAGAAGATAAAACCACCATGTACTTTATATACTCACATTTTGCATAATGAGCTCCAAAATTCAGACTCAAATTCTGGACTCATATTCAAATCTTAAATTGTTCACAAAAAAGTTATTTCCTCAATCCATAAATATGCACAGTAAAATAAAAAAAAACTCAAGACAGAAATTTGCTGCAATCTCTAAGTTTCTGCTTAAATGTAAATCTTAGATACAATAAAACATGGTATTTTATGTTGCTTATTTTAGACTGTAGCAAAATAGTTTGGAGGAAATAATTGAAATAAAATTTATGAAGTTCCTATAAGCAGGAACAACAAAATTTAAGAGAGAGAATTAAAAAATATATAAGCATAGAAAAGGAAATGGGAGAGAAGTAACAAAAACTGAACATGAAGAAAATCACACTAGAATAGGCATGTAGTAGATGTAACGCTGAAGCAAGATGTCCCAGCATGGTATGCAAATGACTTTGAAAGTCTTGCTGAATGGTTCAGCCAAAATATTGTTAGATCTGTGGACAAGACTTACTAGCACTCTAAGCTACTTGTCCAAAAATTCAAAGTGTAAGGACTGCTTTTTAATCAAATGAGATTTTAGCAGCATACCTTCTGTCTGTTGGTAGAAGGTAGAGTCACTGCCACAAATGCTTCCTTCATTCTCAAAGCTTCCTTCATACAAACTTCCTTCTGCTAAAGAGAAAGACAGAATTATGTGTTGCTATAAAAAGTACCCATTAACAACAGAGGCATTATTAGATTAGAATATTCACTCAAGATATGGTGGCACTGCACACAATGAAGGATAACTGGAAAATTCCTCCTAGCTGTTGCTGTTGGATAAATCATGACTGCAGCAGCTTTTCTACAAAACACGACTGCTTTTATATCATAGGCTTCTCATTCATTTTGAAAGGAAAAACTATTACTACTACAGTAAAAAAAAGAGATGAAGAAGCTACTAGGCATAAAACCTACATGGCAGAAGTTAAGTACAGGGAATTTGACTTTACTATGACATTTGGGGTAGAAATAGATTCCACATTTTAAAGGCCAATGCTGTATAAATAAAGCAAAACCCAGACACCTATACTAGTATTTATCTTCAAAGGGAACAAAAGGTTTACCCAACAGTCACAGGGATAGCAGAAGGAAGTTAGCAATGACATTTAGACTCAAAGGCCTTCCTTAGAAAGGTCTCACTGAGAGTGCACACGCCACTGCAACTCATCATTGCATTGCTCACGCTTCCATTCAAACACCCATTGACTGAGACTATGGTTAAAAAAAGGCAACACATCATATAAAAGTTTGGAAGCATCCTGGCCACAGTTTTTCCATTGTCCCACTTCTGCGCTAACTGAAACATGATCTGCTTGTCCTCATACATACTTGTTCTCAGTTATTAAAGAATTTTCTCATGAAAGATGACCTTGATACCCAAAAAGGAAAAACACTAATAAATCACTATTTAGTAAATAGGTTGCTTCTCCCTAGAAGCTTTTATGTCAATTTTCACAATAAATGAAAATAATAAATAATAAATTTCACCTAAAATTTCCACTCAGGGTTAAAGAGTCTACTTACCATCCCATATATTTTCAGAAGAGGTAAGGACTAGAGAAAAACTACAGTCTCTGCACAAATTGCGAAAGAAATACAAGAGTAAATTATCTGGTCCAATAAATCCAGTGAAATGTCAAATATTCAGCTAGTTGTGTTTTAAGTAATTTGCTGAAGTTATCAGTATGACACCAAGCTCCACTTCTCCAAACCCATTTTCTGACTCCAATTACTCTCCTTATGACACGGGGCATTAGAACAGCATAGTAGGAGGTGAATTGTGCCTTTGCTACAAGGTTAATGCCAATACTTTATCAATATCTTTTACCTACTTACAAACATTGACACAAAAATAAAATGTGGCCAGTTTCAGATCCTTAAGCATGCAAAACTCTAAATAAGGAAATGTCAGTTTTGGTCAACTGAATGTATATCATATTAATCAAATTTTGCTTCAAACACCACAGAAATATGCCTATAGGCAAATGCTGAATGCAAAATTATTTTATCATTCTTTGACTACTCAGAAATGTGATAAATTTGGGGACACAAGCTAGAATACAAACTGCAATTTATAGACAATACTTCTGTATCAGTGACATAATTAAGATTAAACATTGTGTGAATTCTTAAACAGCTCCCTAGACACTCAGTCCTTTTCTCTCTCCACTGAGGTATTTCTTTCGCAAACAAGAAAATTGCGTTCAAAAAATCTCTTGAAATAATCTCAGAATTTCCATGGTCTCAGCTTCTGTGTTAAAGCAGATAAGAATAAATCTTTTAAGAAATTGAAACAGTGGTTCTTACCTATTGCATCAGGACAAAGTCCACTCTCCAGTCTATGTTTCTTGTACAAGTTCTTCAGGACCTTGGCACTTCCAAAACACTTAAAGCGGCTTTTGACATTATTATAGTACCAATCCAGAGACTGGGTCCTTAGGAGCCTAAAACAGAAAAATAAACCCCACATTTGGAATGATTCTACAACAAATAAATGTGAGAAAAAAAAATCTTTTAGGCCCCAGATCACAAACCTGTTAATTTATGAATACTTCTTTATTGTTTGTACTTTGCAAGTGTTTGGTATACTAAGGCAAGAAAAAAACCAACAGGTTAAGCCATAAGTAAGTTCTTCACATTACTCAAGGGTTTATTTGGTTTTGGTACTATCAGACCAGGTGGTCTCCCCTTTTACATTATAATGCTCACACTGCAACCTCAAAAAAATTAAAACAAGCCTTGGAACAGCACAGGGCTTAAAAATAGCTTTCATTTACACAGATTTACAGATAATGTAAGAACAGGAGCCCATACATGCCACAAACCCCCTCCATTTACATAAAAATACATCACTGCTTTTATCTGGGAAAAAAAAAGAGCAGACAAAGCCTAATAGAAGACCTCAAAGCAGAATGAACTGCAGTTTGCTTCCTCACTTTCCACAGAAAGCATCACTGATAACAGTAATTCACCTTAACAGACTTGTCCCCAGATCTCAGATACTCTGTAAAGCCATGAGATACTGGCAAGCTCTGTATTCTTTCCAGTGTGGCAACTTGCTTCACCTGTTCCTTCAGCAGTGCATGGAGAGAACCTGTGCCATACTCCCAGGCAAAAACAACCTCAGGCAACTGCAGGGTAACCCACCACAGACCTGAACATTTCCTACTAAAGGTGTCACTGGGGGGGATCCTGGGGTTCCACCTATAAATTAAAGCTGATTTATTCTTAACAGCAGACTTAGGAGAGCAAAAGGCTAATGTCAGTGCCCAGTGTCAATATATGAACCCCTAAAGAAATGATGTCACCATGAGGAGGGCTGGACTCTCAACATTTCCAGACTTCAACATATTTATATGATTTAACTCCATTTTTTAAACTGAGGGCCATGTGTGAAAAACAAAATAAAGTTACAGTCCCACTGCCACCTTTAAATTTTCCTTCAGAGACTCTGGACTTTTCTTTGTCAAGTGCCAGGCAAGTGACAACACATAATTTTTGTCTTGTCACCTACTGACGGACTAGAAATGTAGTTCTTACTCAGCACCAAACCTCTGGAGATAGTAACAAACAAACATGCTGAGCCTGGGGGTTCAACTATGTGTTTCCAGTCTGCATCCAGACTTTTTAAGTTTCAGTATACTGATAAAAAGGAACATCCACTTCATGAAAAGCAGAATATCATGATAGAGTCCACTTGTCTGTCATTACCACAAAGTGCTTAGTAGCAAACACCAGCAGTGGGAAATTAAAAATAAAAATCAATGAAGCCTATAGTAGTCAAACTGTGAACCCTTAAAGTTACATTAGTTCCTTTACAGATGACAACTGAAGAAAAAGCCCACAATGGAACAGAAGTCTATTGTTTCTGCATTCTGTCTCAGCAAGTAGATGCAGGAGAGATGTTTACAGATAATGAAAGAATATTAGCCCTTTAATATCTATTTGCACAGTAATGTCCCCAGCCTAACTATGGTTCCCAGGAGGCTGATTAGTTTCAATATTCACCATTTTACAAATGGTGCATGCAACAAGGGCAAAAGTATTTTTTTTTTCTTTTTGAAGCATCCTTATATGTGGAGCACAGATGACTCTGATGAAACACGAGTGTCCAGAGCACAAGCAATGGGAAGAATGCCTTGGTATGTCTGTGAAATACAGGGTTTCTGAATTGCCATAATGTTGCCACCAAGAGATCTGCTATGGTGCCTGTCCAAGATCTGACCCACTCACCAGAACTTCACTGCTGGCAGTGTTGAATCAGAATAGAGGAAAATTTCTCTCCCAAACCTGCAATTCTTTGGCATTTTGAGAACCTCCCTTTGTGGGCAGGAAGCACTTGCTCTCATGTAAACTGCATCAGAATACTACGTCTTCTGCTTGCTGAATTTCATTCACTTTTGTCCACTGAGTTTCTGCAGAATCTGACCGGGTAAGATTTCAGTCAATAGCACAGAGTCACAGTCATTATGAAGGATAAAACAGCATGACTAGGTTGGAACTGGCTTAGCAGGACGTTTTGACCAGAAAGGATGCTCTTCTGCCCAGTAAATTCAGCATTCTCCAAGCTGTCCGCAAAGAAGTATTGCAGCACCATTACCACTAGGGGACTCACAGCACTGGGAGTCCACAAATATATTATTTCAGGGCTTTGAAGATCCTTACCAATTCCCTCAGCATGTTTACCAAGTAACCTCAGCTGCACTAGCTTAAAATGCTAAACTTGTCATCTTGGAAGCCAAGTAGACCCAGTTCTTAATATTCAGAGAGAGTGACAAGATTAAAAAAAAAAAAAAGAGAGTCACCTATCTTTGAACACTCTGTGTGAGTTCACATAGCCAGTTATGAACACTGACCTAGCAGCTTGGGAAAACAAAAGATGTGATTCATTGCAAGCTTGCTTCCTCACCTTTTTTTCCCATATCACTATGTTTTTCTGAGTTTGATCAATACTTTTTGTATAAAAGTAGAAAGCTAACAGCACTGGTTTCTTGATGAGGTGAGAATAAACTAAAATAGGTTGGGTTTTTTTTTTTTATTTTTAATGATAACATTTTCTGTATGTGAAATTCAGAAGAGTCAAAAGGATAGAGATTATACATCTCAAAGCAACCGTGAAAGGAGATGCTTGCCTCTTTGTACTAGTTAATCTGGTGTAAACACAAGGATTTTTTTATTTCTTTTTTTTAAGGTTCACTCTTGCTGCAGGATTAACACTTTGTGAGTAATCTAATCATCTCATGCTTCCCTCCTATGAGCAGGAGAGCTACCAACACCCCAAATCTATGCCTAGGTCCTGAACATGTTTTATAACAGATTACAATGCCTCCTCTAAAGCTTTTCAGCCTCTTAACTTTCAAGTAAGTCACAATGTCCCTGCTGATTCCTCCTACGGAGAAAGGATTTGGAGAAGAGAGAACTTCTCTTATAGATACTAAAATAAAGGAGCCGCTCAAAAGAGAAATAAGAGCATTTTCACCTCATTTCAAAATCCTTTAATGCTGACCTATATTTTAAAGCTGTTTTCTGCAAAGCTGTCCATGAGTCCAGAATAATGAAAGACTGTGACAGTGCTAGCCTTAAATTATTGGAATGAAACACTTCCTTTATTAGCTTTAACTGAAAGTGTGCAAGTTCTCTCTGTGAAATAAAAGTTCACACTTTAAGGATATTATTTGTCTGCATTTTAAAGAAGCAGGACTGGTTGAAGCCACTTCTTGCTCTTTCTGTGCAACAAAGACTGTTATATCTTTATTGACACATAACTTTAAACACAAGGACATTATGTTATCTAATATTGCCATGGATTTGAGCTGCATTTTGATATGCTTTTGGCAGAGTACAATGCTGTGATTTTAAAATTCTGTCTTACTAGAAAGTGTGAAAGCGAGAAAGATGCTTTTGATTTAACATTAAAACTTGAACAAGTATCATAAAGCCCCTGTCCTTTTTTTAGTGCCACAATGTGTTTGTCTTAAGTAGAACCATGAGATGGGATTAAAATCTTGACAATTTGTTTTCACTACACTTCTCACCTAAAGCACCCAAATAGTAAAGTTCTAGTACTTCCTTCAGGAAAAAAAGTACACCAGCTGTGGGAAGTGGGGACATGAACCACCTCCCTCATTATTAGTGATGACCAGAAGGCAATCACATGAAAGACATTATTCACACAGTCCTCAAAACATAGGAGACTCTTCAGTGACTGATTTGCCACTTTAATTCTTTTTTCTTCTAAGAAGTTGAGAGGTTTTACTTGGTCTAAAGGCAATATGGAGCTTCTGCAAGAACTTCTCTCTACAAGATAGTACCAATTTAATATGTATGACCTTAATCTCTATTCATAATACAAGCTAGACTACAAAGAAGTGTTTTATAACAACATTTTCCCCGTTTTGTCATTTTTCTATGAACTTTGTTCACTTATGAAGTTTCCCCCCACAAGAGGAACTAGTCTCTTACTCAGCTGCAGTCTAGTTTCTCTAAGCCAGGAGGCGCTTCCTGAAATCTTACAAATGCTTACATCATTTGTCAAGGTGAACACATAATCACTTGGATTTTCCTTGCTACTGACTTTCACTGGATAATGAAGCCTCCTTTTTTAGCTTTTCATACTCGTGTTAAGATATTTTCCATAGGTTTGTGATGACACTCAGGCCAGATATTCTAAACCATTCTAGTCCCTCAAATGCCATGCTGTGCTTCTCCTGCTGTGCCCATGACCTACTACAACATACAGCCTCAGGTCACTTGAGATCTGCATTCAGCAAGTAATTAGTTTCAGTTAGGAATGGACCCACTTTACAGCTCTTGGACATTTTTACTTTTGTGGATGTGACAATTTTTTAAATTAAGAAAATTTAAAAGGCCAATCAAACCCATCTCTGAAATACAGGAGTATGCACAGGTCTGAACTGCTGCTCTTTGGGGAGGCTCCAAAGAACAACACAACCACATCAAACTTAAGAAATATTAGAAATGCAAGTTGCAAGTGGAAAAGCAACATCAATGTTTAGTTTTCACTCTTTAAAAGCATTCCTTGGGCTCACTGAACTGCCTGGAGGTTCAGCCAGGAGTGAAGTGATGGAGCGGATGGGAGCCAGGAGAAGATGGACTACTGAGCTCTGTCAGGGCTGGGACACCAGTGGACATGACTCCCCCATAGCAGACCTGCTTAGCCAGATGCTGGGCTGGAGACAGAGCCATACTTCAGTTAAACATTGCTGCCTTTAACTCTGATATTCCCCCACAGACAGGTGGCTGCTGCTGCAAGACTGACATCCTTGAAGCCTTGGTCCCTCCTGGGGAGCTGCACACCCATCTCCCCCAGGCTGCATTAGTGCCATGTTGTGCCTCAGTGGTTGGGAAACTCCAGCTAATACAGACCAAGCCGTGACAGGCACGCTGGCTGTCACAGACCCCCCCACAGGCTCTCTCCCTGTACTGACTCACACACAATATGAAGCTCAAGGCCTTTGTTTCCGTTTCCCAGCACAAAGTGGCCTCAACCTGGTGCCCAAAGAAACAATTAAGATTCAACCTGTCACTTCTTATTTACTAGTTTTGGAGTAAAATTGCTTCAAACTCAACATCCTGAACTATTGTTTCTCTGCCAATAGCAATATTTGCTTTTTGCTTTGGGCTGATGCTTTAGAGCTTGTAATGTACTGCTCTTTATAAATTGTTGAATTAAAGGTTTTCAGTTCCTTTCAGTTTCAGTGAAATCAAACCTACTTCCAGGCTTGCCTTCATTCCCATCAGAATGAATCATTATAACACAAAACCACTACACATGAATATCCTACCAAAGCTCAGTTCTCTAAAAATCAGACTCAAACCCCCATATATATTAAGAAAGTTCAGCACCCTGAAGCCCTGAACAGGAACTTCGGCCAAGCTCACGTTATTTCAAGAGGGCACTGCTCTGATTGTTTTGCATCTATCACCTGCTTATGAAAGGCAGTTATTCACACAGGAAAAAGAGCTCCTAATCATTTATCCCAGCAGACCATTGTTAACTTTTTGTGACACTTCCTTCCCAAGCCTCAAGTTGAAATCCAATTTATTTTCTTCTTGATGGCATTCTGCAGGTCACCTATCTCTCAAGAAGTGGTGTTCCAGAAAATTTCCTCCTCCAATTATCCACAGCAGTGGGCTGCGCACAGATTACACTGTGACAGGTCAAAGCACAGCACATTGAGCATGCAGGTGTGTCACAGGAAAGGTCACAGCAGGGCACAAAGAATTCACTGCTCTGAAGTCAGCAAAATCCAAGTAACAGCAGAGGGGAGACTCTCTTGAGTCAAAACATCTACCCCAGAATGAAACCTGTCTATTCCACTGAAAACATTATGTGTCTTCCTCACAAGCTGTCCATCTCCCTCACAGTGAAATCATGACTTTCCTGTGCAGCAGACATGAACCCAGCCCAGTAACTGCACTGCAGGCTACAGTAGGTTAATTATTTAGAGCGCTCAACCGACAGGATAGTATCACATAGGGCATTTCCTAAAAAACACCACATGCTCCTAACCATTGACTGAGAAGTTTGCTGCTCCAGTGTGGGTTTTTAAATTTCAACAAGGAGCAACACACAAGAAATAGCAAATTAAGGTCAGCAGAGGAAACAAAGATTTATTTGTTTGTTTATAGAAGACAGCAGTATGTGCAACCCTCAAATTTGATTACTGTCTCCTTTACCTTTGAAATCAGCAGTCAAGAAGTTGGATGAGGGAAACAGAGTAGGTTTTACACAGGAAACTTACATATACTTCATATACTCATCCATATACATACACTTACATATACTTCATGAATGAAAGAAAGATAAAAACTTGTAACAAGTTCACCTAATGCAGGTTATTGAGGGAAGTATTGAAACCTCTACTACCCTGGCCCTTTAAACCAGTGCCTTTCCAAAGGGACACGACAAGGACTGCTCACAGCAGCATGTGCCAAAGTGCAGGAATCACTTCCTGTGTTATGAAGCAAGCCACAGTAAGTGATGGCTGGTTCATAAAAATAAGATAATGAGTCATACGAGCTCAAATAAAAAGGCTCACCTAGCCTTGTACACTGTGTCTGGTCATTGGAAATGACATGGAAGAGATTACAGGAATGCTCCAAGTAAGCAGAGACTGCCTTCAGCACACTCAGCACTGGTCAGTTCAGGATTCTGTGCTTGACATTACAACAAACAAAACCTCAAAAGACACAAATGGATGGACTTATATTCCATAAATTTGGCTATATTTCACCTAAATGTAGGCATACTTCTGGCCCACTCAAAGCTCTCTCTGACAATCAGAGTCTGTAGCTACTTGTCATAGAGTGATGCTTTGCCTTTCTTCACTTTAACATCTACCTCCTAATTCTCTGGACGCCCCATACATGGCCTGACAGGAGATGCTGCAGCAAAGCTAATACGGGCATGCAAAACTGGGAAAAAAGCTTTAGTGAAAATACAGGCATTATAGAACAGCTGAGGAAAAACAGCAAGTAATGTGCTTGTTTCAAAATGAACTAAAGTTCATGCAGAATCACCTTTCCCTCTACTGGGTAACATTGCAAAACTCACTAAAAAAGGAGAAATATCTTAATATGTGGTATGCAAAATCTACTAAAAACCCTTTCTCCATTCACAGACATTTCTCTGTACCATAGGTTTTTGACTCATATGCCCAGTGGTAGACTGATCTAATCTAATCTATGTTAAAATAAACCATGAGATTGCTGATCCTTAAACACATCGTTCAATTATTGGATGGTAATCAGTATGTAAAAATCAAGCATGTGCCTATAACAGCCATTTTGAAAACCAGAGTGGAGAAGATACAGTGATGCACTTTTAGGAAAATCACAGACTGAGCCCATGTTTTATTAAATAAAAGAAAAAAAAGAGAAAGATCGATTGATATTTGTGATATTGGTGCTAGTCTTTCCTCCAGTAGGAAAACAGACAAGAGTAGAACCTGTCAGCATTTAACTGAGCTATTTTGCCTTGTATTTTCCCTGTGGGGCTGTAGGTCAGGATTCCCTGGCTCACAAATAAATGTGTATTTGACATATTAACATGACTTGCTGCTCACAGAAAGCATGTTTTGTTTTAGGGTAACCCAAGTGAAATACAGATTCTACAGCAGTTATTAAAGTCAATTTTTAAAAAGAAGAGGGTTTTCAACCCCAGTGCTTCACTGTAATTTGGCTGACTATAAACTCCAGGGGTGACAACATGATTGTGGAGAGTTAACAGCAGTTAAAGCTGCGACCTAAGAAGGGGCAGGACCTCTCTTCAGGCATCTACCAGCAGTAAAAGATGTAAGAGGCCACATCCAATACAGCTCCGACATTATCTCAGCAGGAGCTAATAAAATTTTGCCATAACAACACACTTATATGGATGTTTGTCATGTCTTACAGTCATTAGTGAATGTTCTTTCCTCATTTTTGCCTTGTAAAGTGAGCCTCAGTTAACTGATATTTATTTGCTCAGATCTGACTTGTGAACTGTAAAGTTCAAAAGGCTGCACTGCAGGGGAGCTTGCAGTACAAGTTTACTGCTGCTTTCAAGCCACTCTGGCAGAGCCCTAGGACATAAAAGAAATGGGATCACATTGGTGTTCCCCTTGTCCCCAAATGTTATTGAGCTATACCTCTATCACTCCCAGCAGATATACAGACAGCCTGTTCTTAATGACTGCTGATGCTGCAGAGCTCCCCAGCCATCCACCAATATTTTCCTATCCTAATGTTGAAAGGTTTTCTTAACATTCAAGCTGAACCTTCCTTGTTTCTATTTAAACAAGACAGTTTAAGATGCTTGCTCTTTTCCTTTTCTTTTTTAAAAAGGCTAATGAATCCTGTTTCATCCCAGATCGTGTTTTCTAGTCATCTAATCATTCCCACTGTTTCTTCCCCTGGGATGAGTAAGAAAATACCCAAGTGGTCTGTATGGTTCTTTAAACACAGATGCAGAATGGATAATCTGAGGCCATACCAGCACTCTTTCATGAAAGTCAAATATAACTCTGCACAGCACAGCCCCAGCGGATGACATACCACACTGAGAGTACCAGATATGCCACACTGATCCTGAATCTGGGCTACACAATGCTGTGAGCCACATATCCCTCAAAGTCTTGCTGAGACTTGCGCCATAGGAACTGTCAACTCTTCAAAAAAAAAAAAAAACTGGTCAAACTAAGTGAAAGCTATTTTCAATTCACCTCTTCTTTAAACTGATAATTACATGGATGACACTTCCTTAAATGAGGTTTAAAGTGTCTCTATCTGGCATTTAGCTGTTACACATTGTTACTGATCAGCAAATAAATTTGTCACGTGAGACAACCATGAAGCCTGCCTTTCACAAGAAGTCTTGTGGTCATATCAATAACACTACCAACTCCACCTGCACAAAAAGCCCAGTTCTCTTCATTTGACTCCTGCTTCAAATTCTGGGTTAGTGTGTGTTAATCCCCAGATGTTACTGCAGCCACTGAGATAATTCAGTGGCCAAAACTAGTCTGTAGTCATCACCACACATGTAAATGGAAGGAGAGGACTTGTCACCTTTCTTTTCTCAGCCCTTCTACATATTTCCTTCAATGCCTGGAAAATTCTTCCTCATCACACTGCCAAGTATTTCCCTCTTAAGCCTTTCATTAAAACTCGGATCTTTACACAGCCCATTAATACTACCTGTCAATCCAGATGAAAATTAAGTAACCACTGAGTATTTGAAACTGAATGGAAACAAGTCCAAATCTCTCTATAAAAGCTGGAACACTCAGATACTGCACAAATGAAACAGTCCAGATAGTCACTTCAAAGTGCTGTTTTAGGATACATTCCTGACATTTGTATAAGATCCATGGAATTTATTTCATGATGCAAAAGATATAAAAATACAGAATATTATCTCTAAAACAAATCTTCCCCCTTAAGTAACTTCACCCAGAAATTTCATTTAATGTAAAATTTTTGTTTGGGGTTTTTTTTCATCTTAATCTGCAATAAAATGCATTTTCAATATCGCAGTATTTTTCAAAGGAAAGGAATTTTATATCCTGGCCATCTGGTACCAGATGCTTTTCTAGGCAAATCATAAGAATTCATCAATACTGCATCATTAGTAAATTTATGACACTCCCAGGCACACCACATGCTAAAGCAAAATGCAAATAAACATGAATCTAAACAAGTTATTATAGCTACACTGAATACACATATATTGGCTGTCCTGTCATATTTGTTTCTACTTGTTACAATGCATCAGTCTAATTTTTATTTCAGATTTCTGAAAGAAGACACACAAAAAGAACAAAAATCCACACTGACAATACCTCAAAATGAATGCATCCTGCTGCTTTTCTTAAGAAACAACAACAGCAACAGATACTCAAATTCTCAATTGCAGAGACATTCGTTTCCTGCTGTGCTATTAATACAAATTTATCCTTTGCACCTACCCAATGAAGTGAAGGAAAATTCATACGGAAACCTTATGTAAATAAACTTCTGAATGCAGAGCGCAGCATCAAAACACCCTCAGGAACGTTTGCTCATTGAACTTTGCATTCACGTTACTGAAACAAAAGTTATTTATAGTCAAAATACTACTGAATATAAATGGCTACGAATAAATGCACCATTCACCCACATGAGAAATGTCTTCCATAACCACAGCAGATATCAGATAAAACTACAGAACATAAAGGCACTTCGATTAGTTACTCAAATTACCTAAGTGAAGGCTTTTCTTTCTGTAAACTTCATTTTTAATCCACAGATTCTTGAAAAACAGCTGAAGAACAACAAAAGTAAGGTTGATGAAGCATAAAAATTTTCACAAAAGAGATACAAACTCTGCTCCATCAGAAAAAAATACCAGAGGATAAACCATGCAAATTAATTCTGTAATCCTGATTAGAAAAATACGCAGGGCTTATAATATAGAGCTCAAGAACACCAAAAAGACAACAATCCTCTGCTTGAAGGTCTGTTTCTGTTCTTATATTTTGAGAAAGCTGCAAACAAACAGCTGTGAAATGCCAGCAAAGATGAGAAGATTCATCATCATGCAAAATCAATGAGAAAGCTGGGCTCATTGCAAGATTATTTAGGAAAGAAGAAGGAAAAAAGTGAAAAATAATTAAAAAATACTTTGCTGGGGATCGAAGAGATGCAATTTCAGTTCCTATCATTTGTACTGGTTACCCCACCCCACAAGCCCAACTTCTGCTGGAGTAGGCTGCACTGCTTTTTCCAGGAGCTGTGCACACAGTGACACTACCACCCCTTTGTGAGATGACATACTTGTCACTTTGCAGCTCCACAAGCCACTGAATAGCTTAAGGAACACACTGGAGGCACTGCTGTGTTATCCAGCAGGAGCATGACAACTCCAAATCCTCCCATGCAGGTCCCTAGCTGGGAGGTGTAAGGAAAGTAATTTCCCCGCTACCCACCCACCCGTTGTGGTAGGAGGAAGAATGAGATGGAGTGATACTGCACTCCCCAGAGAGCAAACTACCCAGACAAGGTTCAGCTGTTTATCCAGCAGTTCAAGCAAGGAGATTTCCTTGAATTACAGTGAAAAATGGGCTAGAAGTAGAATAGCTGGCCATTCCCAGGAGGTGGGCTCAGTTGCTGCATCTCAGCAGCTTTTCCCGTATGGACGAAGAGCAACCCATCAGAGTATCTGATGCTGTGCAAGGGTGCTCTGCTGTGTGCATGTGAGCAGCCCAAGCACCCCGTCTGTGCCTCCTAAAGTTATTTACCACTCCATTTCTGCTTCTCTATCTGTTGTGCTACTTATGCACAGAGCTCACTGATTAAGCCTTTAAAACACACACAGGGCATGACTGTCGGGTTTTTTCTTTTCTAATAATTTGTTTTTTTCAAACTAACTCCACAGTCACTGCATTTAAAATGGTGAGGTTTTCCAGGTTGCACAGAAAATATTTTTAGTTAGAAGCTTTATTGTGCAAGCTGTCTAGCAGTCTGACAAAAGCTAAATTCCAGCTTACAGCTGAAAACTGTAGGAAAAATTCCAAAGCCTTTATAAATTATACAAATGAGACTTTAATCCCAGCTGGCCTCACTAACAGGGGCTCTACATCTGGGCACACATACAAATGTACTTTCATATGGATTTTCAGTTATTTGAATAATGAAAAAAAGAAAAACCTAGCCAAACTCAAATCTCTGTTTTTATAAACGCTTGTATCAGAGTAATAAAAAAACCAAGCACAGATTAGCCAGACTGTCAGAGAAATACAGCTGTTTCTCAAAACTGTTCCTGCTTCTGGGTAAAATTGATCAGCTGTCCAGAGGATTCACTTCCCTAACAGCAGAAATCTTCAAAGCCATACAATCCTCCTGCCTTCTCCAAGGCAAGCTTATTCTCATCTGCACAAGGCAGGGGGTAACCTCATAGGGCCACCCAGTTGTGATAAGAGGCATGTGTGCGTGATATGAGCAAGTTTGATCAATCAAGAGAAATGAGGGGAACTAGAAGAATCAGTGTATGAACAGGAGGGATGGAAACCAGAGGAGCTGCAAAGCTACCCTGGTCACGCACATGTTGATGCCAGCATGCAGTGTGCCTTTGAGTGCCCTGGTCCCGGCCTTCAGCTGCTGGCAGCAAATTGAGCGCAAACATCAAAGCTCTCCTGAGCTACATCCACAAGGCTCAGCTGAGAAGAGCCCCTGCTTCACTCACAGAAGAAATGCATACCAAGAATTTCTGAGTTCCCATCAAGCTGCAATTAATATCTGCTAGATAAAGGATTTATATTACTTGGCCTAGATGTCTCTTCCTGCTTTAGCTACAAAAGGTACCACTACCACAGCTTTTCATGTTTGATTAAGGTAAACCCACAGAGGTCGTTTTGAAGAATAAGGAAATCAAGTTCTTGCTAACATTTTTCCAAACACGTTGCTTAAGCCCATAGTGAATAAAGGGATTTAATGCAGAAGTGCTGCATAGAGACACTCATGTAATTTCACCTGACAGTGGCAGGGGAGATCCCACTGCAATAACAGGAGGTATCTTGGGCATCCCTCCTGTGTGTGGTGACCACAGGGAGAAATGGGGTCAACATAAGCCATTTCTCATTTCTGAGACATTGTTTATTCACACCTCTCTTCAAAGGAGACAGAATTTAAGCCAGTTCTCAAGCAGAACTCTCACACACAAGAAACTTGACAGCACTTTTTTGGGGAAGCAATCCTAACTACTAGAATCACCCACTGAACAGACTGATTGTAGTCTGAACTACCAGCTGCTTATATGGCTCATGATACAGGCTGCCAAATGGCTGCTGAGCCCCAGTGGGTTGGAGACAGAGAGAGGTGCATGTCTGCCTATACCTCTACAGCTAAGGTAGATGCCTTAAAAACATGAAAATCTTCCTTCTCTCTGCACATGTGAGGTACTTTTGTGAGTTACCATGGGTAATTCATGCTGCTCCTGCCCCTTTTTCTTGTCATTCTTTTTTCTCCATTCTTCTTCCTTTCCTTAGGACAATGTGAAGGTAGGATAAATGATTTGCTTGCACAAATGAAGACAAATTTGCAGAGTACTACAGCAGGCAGGCAGCAATACATTAAGAATGTTGCCAGTGTCGGTTCATTAAAACACTGACCTCCTTTTAGGAGGTCAGATTACAAGAACTCACCAGGCCAGCAGAACCAGGGATATGAAATGTCCAATATACATAATGCCTAAATTTTATCCCACAGAGGTCCAATTCTGCATTTGCCCTGGCACAAAGACAGTACAGGTGCTAAAGTAATTTCCATTACACAAATACCCATGAGAAAATAATTAAATTATCATTTTTAAACGATGTTTTTTATGGATTGGGCACACATTTTCAACCAAAACAAGTTAAAATTATTTTGGACACAGAAAAGCATTATAAGAATCATATATTGAGACACAGAACAGATTAGTCTTAAAGAAGACAGATTAATCTATATGGAGTTGGATACATTAAATCTGGTAACTATATAAAGAAAAATGAAAAGATAAAACCAATTATCGCTTCTAGATATGAAACAAATAAATACCAAGTACTCAAGGGTGTTACCCTCCACTTTTCCTTTAGTTATAATAAACTATCATTAAAAAATATTCTTTCTCATTTCCTAATAAGTTCATTTTTGAAAAGGAGTGCAGACCTCAGGAGTAGAAACACCGGGAAAGGAGGGAAAACACAAAAATCAGAAAAAAACCCCCACCTGATTATGAGTTTCAAGATGGCAAAAAAAAAGTCACTCTTCTCCACCAGTCCCCCCAAAAAAGGGAGCGTATTAATATAAAGTTTCAAGAGTATCTATTTACTTTCAGTATATTAAGGAAAATAATAAAATGTCCATGTAAAATGTCTACATGGACATTTGACTCCTAGAACGAATCATACCTTGAATAATGACAGGTTAGTAGTGCTGCTTTAAAATATTTGGGTATTATACCTCTAATCCATCTCAATACTATTAAATAATATAATCTGAGATAATAATAACAAATACTCTGCAAGCTACAACAATAGGATTACTTATTAAGTATACTGAAAACAAAAACACAGGTAGTGAAAAGAGATTTTCCAGAAAATGTTTAGAAACAGAGTTAAAAACAAGAACTTCTTTAATAAATTGTAACCAAAGTATTTTTGCAGATCAGAGCCAGCTACTAATCCTGAGATACAACCTATGATCCAATTCCTAATGTTTTTAGAGATTAATTCTGTACGGGAAAAAGTGCAGCAATTCTATGGTAGGCGAAGCAGCTAGTAAAACTATTTTATATATATCTCCTACTTTTATGTGACATTTTACATGGTTTTTACTACTCTTTCACTAAGCATATACAATATACCACAGTTACTTGAAACGGACTACCTCATTGACAATAATGCCATTATTTTAAAGCAATTAGGATCTTCAAAGGGCAGCCAACTAAAATCTCAACTAGTAAACAAAAGAAAGGGCCAAATATCCTTTAAACTCACTGAGGCACCAAAAGACTTGCTTCCAGTTACTTTGGAAATCAACATTAAGAAAGGAATTCAGACATCGACTCTAGGGCTTGTATTTTCCACTAAGGTTGACTCCTCTCCAATTCTGAGCCAATAAACATTTGTCTTAAAACTCCATTTTCATATCTACAATTTGTTCAAATTAGATATTTTAGATTAGATGCTTGTGTTGAAGAGAAAAGGAAAGCAACACTCTCAAAATCTATACGCATGAACAACTATGAGTGAGATCAAAGGGTCGAATAAGGCAGTGTGACAATGCATGCAATCCTCTTCCAAATCCACTAAACAAGCAGCATATCTGAACTTGGAAACAGCCCAGAGCCAAGGATTTTGCAGATTGCTTTGTTAAGATACATAGCAAGAATTATTAATGGCTAAATATATGACAGCAGATGCAAATCTTGAAAAGTGATCATCTGCATTAAGCCTACTTAGCACTGTTTCTGTTCCAACAGCCTCACTGCTGTGCTCTGAAACATATCACAGCAATAAGACACTCCTATTTTACAGCCAAGGAGCCAGAAACACATACCACGTGTCCCAGCAAACCCCTGCCATACAAATCCCTTCATGCAAGCCTGTGTGCCTTGTGGCCCAAACATTGCCTTTATTCTCAGAGGAATTGGGATGACACAGAAAAAGCTCCATGCCCACACCTACAGGCTTCTGTAAGGTTTCTCATGCTGCCTCATTCAGAAAAGACCATCATTCCTCAAGACAACAATAATCAATGCGGTAACATATTCTAGAAATATTTTTGATTAGTATCATTTCCCAAGACACCCTAGTAGCAGGAGTCAGGTCAGCCTAGCTGAATGCTTTTAGTTATACTCCCTTTTTAATAAACACGACCATCACTCCAGGTTTGGGCTTATAGAAAAATTCCTGTATTCTAGGATAAATGAAAGCTCCACAAAGTAGGAGATTTCAGAAGAAAAGGGAAAAGGGTCTTCCCTCCTGATATCACCCTTGGATCCAATGTCACCTCTCAATCCACCTGTAGCATATTACTTTGAGGAAAAGCTTTCATAATAGTCTTTGATCCTGCTGGAAAATAATACTTGCAGAAATTTCTATGTATCACAGAAACATGATACAAATGCGTCTGCCACTGTGCCAGTAAAAATATGTTGCAGCAGCCCTCTTACTAGAAGGTAAAATGAGCTGAGACCCAGACTTCTTGTTAAACACAGCACAAAAAGGGTCCTGGTTTATTCCTCTTCACAGCTTAGTCACCTTAACTCCAACTATTCCCTGACTCTGGCTGCAGCAAGCTCCTACTGCAAGGTTTCCCTTGCAGCTTCTGACTGCTGGTTATTTCCTGCTAAACTATGACTGCATGTATTAGTTTGCAGATTCTAAATGCAGGCTTTTACCTAGCCAGACTATGGCTGCAGGTTCCAACAGCAACAGCAGGCTCTAACTGCAGACACAGACTGACCTTGCAGCACTCATTCTCTCTCCTGAGGACCCTGCTTCATGAGTCTCTGCTACATACTCCTCAAGGCTCCACCTCCATAATGATCCTCCCCTTAACCAGCTCAACCCCTCCTTTTATCTCACTTTTATCTCAGGCTGTTTTGGTTAATTAACACAGGTGTTACTTATCGGGGGTGAGGTCACCTGTATTCTCTTTCCTACAAAATATACTTGGAAAATTAACATCAGGACTCTGCTTTAGCCTTTGTATTACCATGTGAATTCAGAACAAATCAGCCACTGTAAGTCATTGGCCAATACATGGGGTATGAGGATAGCAAATCACCACAAAAAACCAAGCAATGGTACTACTGACACTGCCCTTTCAGATCATTCAGTACAGTAAAGAACTGGAATATCCAGCTCCACTCTAAACAGTCTTTTCCAGACACCCATCTGTGAGCTGTGAGGCACAGGGAGGGAGCACACGGGCACACAGCACAACACACGTGTCTATGTTGTGCAGGACTGCAGCAGCTCTACACACACTACTCTGCAGCTACAGAGGACACATTCAAGACTTGCCAAGCCAAACTACTGCAGCTATTATCACAACACTTCTGCTGGGTTGTGTTCAAGTTGCCCGTCACTCAGGGCCTGCACTTAGTGGTTATTTAGCTCAATGATGAAACTTAATTGGTAGATGATCAAAGTTTTTCACGGGGGATTTTACTTCTGTTAACCAAACCTCTGACAACAAAGGAGCAATATGTTGCTGCCTTTGAAATTGAGTCACTTCAGTAGGAGGACAGGGAAGATGAAGAGACTATAGAAAAATTTTTCCAACATTAAGTCTTCAAACAAATCATCACCCAATTTGTATGAATGCCAGCCACTGTTTTTGGCAGACTAAACGATGTCTTGTTGTATTCTACAGCCAATTTGTTGACTCTAATTAGCAATTTGGGAATAGAGTAACAAGAAAAAAGAAATAAAAAATTAGAGTGCACAGTGACAGTTACTATAGTGAGACACACTCTTACATTTTTTTTAATGTAGCTGAACATAGGTTGTATCCAGCTGCTTCTTTAAAATCAGACATAAGTAGTTCCACAGAACAGGATATCATTGTTTACATTGGAAAAGACCTCTAAGATCATCGAGTCAAACTGTTAAACTAACAGTGCCAAGTCTATTACTAAACCATATCCTTAAATGCCCCATCTTAACATAATTCAGGGATGGTCATTCACCCATCTCCCTGGGCAACCCCCTTTCAGGGAGTCCTAGAGAGTGATAAAATTTCCTCTCAGCCTCCTTTTCTCCAGGGTAAGCAACCCTAGCTCCCTCAGTCTCCCTTCATAAGACTTCAGCTCCAGACCCTTCCCCAGCTCTGTTGCCCTTCTCTGGACACACTCCAACACCTCAAAGACATGAGACTGTGATGATTAAGCATGGAAAAGACAAGAGGCACATCTCTCCGTATTTTTTTTTTCTTTGTTGTACCCAAGCTTCTTTCAGAGATATTTAGACACAAAGTTCCAGCAGATGGAATCTTTTCTGGGGTTTGCTAGATACTGTTCATAATACTTTCCTCCACAGACAGGTCTTTTGTGGCCTTATGCCAAATTTCTCCTATTTGAAAGAAAATCATTTTTTTCACAGCCAGGAAGCTAATAGTTCATCACCTCTCCTCATCCATCTAGGTGGACATAGGGACTGACGCTGCCTGCAAATAGGCTACTTTGGCTGAAGGGGAAGAAGCAGCTGACCTCACATAATATCCTCAGCTGGCCATTGCTCCAATGAATGAACTATCAGCTGGCAGCTATGACTCTCCTGAGGCTTTCCCAAAGCCCTGCCTGCTGGAGCTCAGGCAGCATTTGACTAAGCAGGAGCAGCAGCCAGCTCCATGATCTCTCATGGCTCTGTGGAGGCTTCTGTTTCTCTCTGAATCTCAGGTGCAAGACCTGGGTACCACTCCTCCTTGTGAGCTGTGGCTAGAGAGCCACTGAAGAAAAGCAAGCTCCACCCCCTTTATGTACTACAGGTAGCAGATGCCTCATACAGGAGAATGCAAAAGCAAGTCTTAGTCTTAGCCTTCCTTCAGGTGTTTCTTGAGGAGCATTTTGCAACCTCTGTTCCCTTTACAGATGAAGGGGGTATGGGATGGCAATCACAGAAGTATGCATCAATGCACCTAAAAAAGATGGATGAAGCACTCTGGTCCACCCCAAAAGGGTTTCTGACCAACTTAACCACAGTCAATACTGACATTTAGACCTTCCCCAATGTCCTGCAACATCTCCTCTCCACTGTCTTCACTGTTACCAAAATACCCTTGACATGCAAAAATATAAAAGGAACAACACTCCCTGCTTCCACTACTGCCTTTCCCCTACTCTCAAAACTCACTTTTTTTGTTTCGGTAAGGACAGCTGCTATCACAGCTTTTGTTGCTGTCTGAGTGCAGAGACCTTGAAGTGGCACAGGTGGCTGTAAGACACCCATTGGTGCTGAATCAATCTTTCTTTTTTTTCTCAACAAGAGCAAATATATCCTAAACAGCTGCCTTTAACAGAAGAAGAGAGTGAGCCAAAAACTTGCAATGGCTTTGGTAAGAACTGCCATTAAAATGTCACAGATAGAGTGCTTACATGGCATTGATGAGCACATTAAAAACCATAAAGAATGCACAAATAATAAGAAATTCAATCACACTTTTTATAGGAATATTTCGAATTTGTATTTTGAAAATATTGTATCTTCCTACTGAAAGATTATGTTTGATTTTGAAACTAACTCAGGATAGTTCGCCCTGAATATTGTCTGCTAAGATACTTCTATCTCTTTCAGGAAGAGAGTTTCCAAGGGGCATATTTCACAGAATCATAGAACTGTGGAGGTTGGAAAAGATCTCTAAGATCATTGAGTCTAACCTCTACATCCAAACAATTAAAATCTGCATGATCACAGAAGATTAGATACAGAACACTCACAAATCATGAGCAATTAAAGATGCCATATAATTACTGCATACAGAGCTTCTTATAAACTTTCCCTTCATCCTCTCCTCATAATTCTGTTAGCACAGCAGCCTCACTGGCAAGCAACAGCACTTCAGCCAGGGGCAGGCTAGCACATCCACTAGTAGCTGCACCCCCTGGGTGAGCTCACAGATTTTTGGCATTTCTGGCAAGTTGTCCAGCAGGTGACTGGCATTGGCTGGTGTACAGCAAGTAGGCAGTAGTCTGTCTGAACAGGTAGTCTGCCTATTTTGGCTGTCAAACCTACACTCCAGTCCAACATGTGCAACAGCCCCCACTGAGACTGCCAGCCAGACAGGTTACCAGCACAGCAGGAGCTGTGGTCTTGAGCTGGGTAGAAGAGAGGGGGCACGAAGCAGTACTGGAGTATCAACACAGATAAGAGTAATAGATGAAACCCCAACAAACATGTGCTTGTTGTGCATACCTATTCTAGAAGATTTAGGGCAAACCATAAAAGCTGTAAATTTTCACTATTTGGCAGTGTCACCACAAGTTATTGTAATGTTTTAGAGCTATTGCAAAAGATGGGAATATAATAAGTATCCATTCCCTTAAGGAGTAAAAGTGAATGCCACAAAACAATCATCTGAGTCTTGAGAAAATTTTGCATGCCTCTATGTGCCTGTTCTAAAAGCTCTGGTACTATGTAAAAACCTTTGCTTTTTTTGAGAGATGACAAAGAAAATGGATTCCTTATGCAAACAAGATCTAGAAGTTTTATTCAAGAAGTGAAGAAATCCATTTTGAAAGATCTGCATTACCTTCTGCACATCCTGGGATTCTCTTGAATTCCTGACTCATATGGATGCTTCTGCACAGACCTATTTTCAGCCCTCACAACAGGACTAACATAGTCTAAGGGATGGGCAGTTGTTGTGGTAAAAGTCTGATGCAGATTCTGAAGGTGAAGTGTCAGAATGATGAGGAAAGGGGGTTGGGTTCACCTGTGCTCGATTTCTTCCTCCATTCCCTCCCTCTCTTTGTTCTAATTCTTTTGCAGTCCAGCTCAGGAAGAGGTGTGCAAAAATCCCTAATCCTCCCTCAAAGTAAAATGCCTGTTTGAAGTCTTACTTCTGTGCATTACACCGGCTTTGCCAAATTCACATCAACACTTTAGCCAACTAACACCCCAAGCCTAGCAAACCCTACTATATTTAAATGCCGCCTCCCACCTTGGCTTCAAGAACTGATTCTTTTGTGTCTGCCAATTCTTCTGGCTCTTTGCATTTACTGATACTCTCCTTACCTATCAAAAAGCAAAGAAAATTAAAAAAAATGCTGATTATCTGATTATAAAACTTTTCTTCACTTTAGGATAACTTAAATCTTTTTACCTAACACTTAAGCTCTTGGGCAATCATCAGCAACTTGCTGGGGACACTTGGTGTGCTGGTGTGAGACTTAACTGGGGGTGGCCAAGGAAACTGGCCACTCATGACCCACATCAGACTGCCTAACTCACCTGCTGGAACAGAATGCCCCCCACTGCCAGTATGATGGCAGTGATCTTGAGAAATGCAGGACAAAGAGCTACTGCAGGTAGCAAAGAGCAAAAGAGATTTTTTGTAAGTGTAGCCCAAGCTGAAAGGATAAAATGCCATCAAAATTTTCTTCCTCACTCTTTTGAGAGAAAGGTGGATTGACTGCCCTTGGTACAACATTAATCTGCCAACTAAGATGTTCAAAATATTATACAGGTTTATGTATTTCAGAAGGTTACATAGAATTAATGTCTTTGACGAGCTCATTACACATGCATTCGCTGTGAATACTTGCAGGAAGAGAACTATCATGGGAAGCAACGTGCACATCTATTTGGTTAAACAAGAGGTCAGAGAGGAGTATCACAGAGACAGATAGGTTAATGATTGCCTCAGTTCATTAAATGTCATTTCTACGCTTTCTGTCCAAGTTCAGCCAGACAGTTCAGAGTGGTATTAGAACCATTATTATTCCATGGTATTTGATAGGAAGTGATTTGTAGCAACAGCTTCTGAAATTAATTTCTAAATTGTCAGCTGACTCACTTGTATAGTTTTTCAGGCACTTGTGGTTTCAATAGTCCTGAATAGATCAACCAAAGGTACAGCGGCTGGACTTTAAAGATAAAAACTGGGATTCTTGTTTATATTTGCAGACCCAAATAAGGTTAATGAGTCATAAATACACAGTATTTAAAACAAGAAATGTTCTTGTTTCTGTGTGACAGACAGCCCTCTGCCCCAGACAGCAAAAGAAATGAAACATAATATTAAAGGGGGTTACTCCTAATACATACCTTAGGCTTAAGAAACACGACCACAAGATTGCACACACCCTCATCCTGCATTTGAGTTAGCCCTAGAATGCTTCTGCAGACTAATTTGATATCAGATAAAGGGAGAGATGAAGGATTAACTAAAATTTTGCAAGAGGAGTATAAAAGACAACAAACATTAAGTAGTCTTTTTTTCTGTTCCACTTACTGCATTTTCACTGCAATCAGAATTTAAGACTGTGCTGCTTTACAGAACTTATATATAGGTAAAAAGGAAATATTGAATTTGGATTAAGGATGATTGCTCTACTGAAGAAAAATTTCAAAGCATTTGTTCTGAAAATCCTTCTTTCAACAGATAAATCTCTGTTATGTAGGAGAGTAGACACTTGGAAATAAACCTACAAGATTTCTGTAGAATATAAATCATATCTCTTCAGTTTCAGAGATTGAAATATATTTCTAATACCAAAGTTATTCATGTTTTGTTATTCCCAAAGTTTGGCTGTTTGAAATAGATGGGTCGGCTTTATTTTTTGATATAACTGGTTTCTAGAACACTCAGGATTATGCCTGAAATGAACAGATATATTTCTTCATTAGAAAGTACCATTAAAAAATATTCCAATAATAAAAAAAAACACCTACACATAGGCTTATACTCTTCATTCTACATCAACATCTTTGTAAGCATCAACACTATTTCATATTTACCTTGGTGTCATTATGATCAGAACTTCATTCCTGAAACTGCATATATTCCTCTGCCTCAGTGGCTGTGAGAAGATGCCTGTAAAATCCACTAAAAACTTTTACCAGAGCCTTTGATAAATAATAATGCATAAAAAGCTCTTGCAGAAGAATGCAAAAGTGACCACCATATCACAAATTCCAAAAGCTGTCAGTAATACAAGTCCCAAAGAGGGACATTCTCAAGAAAACATGTTGAAGTCTATGTTAGGTGGCAGAAACTATATAAAAAGGCACTTAGATCTGCAATGGAGGTACAAGGCTATTTAGCACTCTATGGCAGTATCAGTAACCCAGAAATAAGAGTGGTGGCTATCCTTAGCTTTCAGTACAAGAAGATCTAATGAATTTTTTATCACTTATCACAGCACATCCATTTACTAATCTTCACTAACAGTAACACTGTTTTTCATCTTAGGAATAAGATAGACAAAATACACACTGGTGTTTGATGCTGACTTTTCTTTTTCAAACCAAACTGCTTTTGTACCAAAGTAATGTTGCTTGTCCTCCCTTGGTCTCAGATGCACCACTTGTCCTCCGCTGTCATTTCAGACTTACTCCCTTTCTTTTTACTGCCATTAGACCTGAGTTCCCCTGAGAACTGCAGTTACCAACTCAGCCCAACATAGAGCTGCTGCCTGTGTAACAGGGCTCTTCACTGTGAGATGCCAACTAGCCCAGAGCCTGCAGAATCAGTGGAAACTCTGCCTGCAGGAAAACTCACCTACTACGCACCATTGATGCACAGCCCCTGGAAGCCCAGTATCATGGATGCTCAGGCACGCTCAGTGCTTCTGATGGATCAGCTGTCCCAAACCAGGGCAAAACAAAAGCAGGTCCACCAGGAAAAGAACCAAAGAACTCCAGCGGATACTTTCTGTCCCTTAACATTCTCCAGACCTGGAGTACCATGCAGTGACAAAAGATGCTTCCTTTTTCTAGGTAAATTCCTAATTTCTAGGTAAAGCAACTTCATGCTTTTCTTTCAGCCTTCAAAACACAGAGTCCTTCAGCAGCATCAACACACAGTCCCAAACAGCCTGGTCATTTAGGATTTACATTTAAATCCTGCAGAAATACTAAAGGGACAGAGATATTAAAAGGAAAGAAAATATGTGAGTTTAAATTAGTGTCCTCAAACGATGTGCAAAAAGGGTAATCACATCTCCGTTTCTTGATCTGTGCATTAACAGGCACAAGTACATTCTCCCTCATGCTGCTGATTTATAAGTGTGTGGTGATGAAGCTGAAAGGGGCACAGATCCATTGCTCACATCCATGCACCTGCACCAAACAGAACAACACATCACCAACTGCAGCAGCACTGATGGTCATTACAACACAGGGAGCAGGAAATCCATGCTCCTTCCATCTATTACTCCTTCCTTTACCTATTACCCAGGTATCTGCACTCACCAAAAAACATGTCCCCAGCAGATGCTGACAGAGAGATTAATCAGAGAAGCTTGTACCAGCATGTGACCCTCTAGCTCATACACACTGTGTTGCCTCTACAGAAGACTGGTCAAGTCATTCACCAGATCTGTATTACTGCTGCTGCAACAGGGGAAGGGATGGGCAGACAAGCAAATCCACTACAAATGAGTTAGGCAGAGTTTTTATCAAATGACTCACAGAAACAAGTGAATAACAGGGATTATGAAAATACAGACACTGTTGCATGAAGCCATTTGACTTGTGCTCCCCAATGATGCAAGAAGTAAATGAACTGAGTACTATTGACAGTGTACAATTCCTATTTTGCTGCCTGCAATACAATTTAGAGGTAGATTCCAGAGACAGGCTGAGCCAAAGATAAAAACTGACATGAGGCAGCTGGTAAAGAAAGAGAAACATACTTAGTTGATGTTTTTTTTGCACTTCTTCACCCCCAGAGAAATAGAAACAAACTGCTAAAGGCTTATCAAATGGGGCTTATTCTTCCAGTGGTACTGCTTATTTCCCTGCAGAGAAGTTTTCTGCACGATTAAGGCTGTCTAGAAGCCCAGCTCCTCATAGCCACACATGAATCACTTACACTAAGGAGTATCTTTCTCCACCGCTCAGACACGGGCTGCTGGCATGAATGTCAACTGAAACACTGGCAGGACTTTTCAAAGACTCCAAGGTAACTACACAAGCCTCAATTGCTGTTATTCCTCCTAATGCTCCAGCAGTTAAATGGGAAAAAGTCCTAGGCTCCTTCACCAGGATTTAGGGGATAACATGCCAGAACATCATTCACTTTGTATACCAAGAGAACACCAATGTTGATAAAACCCAAGGCTTTTGCAGCACTTTTCGCTCTGCAGATCCAGAAGCTTTCTGTGTGAATGTCCAAGTTTTACCTCCATTTCACAGATGGAATAAAAGTGCTAAGCACAGGGAGGAGTGCTTCAGCAGCAGGTAAAAAGTTAAAGTGTCCGTTCCTGATGCGATATTAAAACCAGCAATACCCCTCCCTCCCAAACAAAACATCCACAGGCTTACAGCCTGACTCAGCAGATGAAGTTCCTAGACTATGCCCTTTTTTTAACTGGGGCTTATTAAAGCAACAACAACACCCCTTTCTTCTTACATTAATTACATTACAGGTTATGAAATACTGTGCTACAAAGGCCATACAAATATCTGAAACAGAATCTTTGTTTGTTCCCACTTCTCTTTAAATCTTCTTACTGGGATTTCCTTTTGTATCTAATATGATTAGTAGCTAGAAAATCTCAGTCTTGGCTTTCTCCCTGAATCCACTTGTTTGCTACAGAATTTGCCTCAGCTCTGTCTTACTGCTCCCATAATGCTTCCAGTCTGGGCAAGTTAGTAAGCTACTGAAACTGTGTGGATCAAGCAGGATCATTATAGAAACAGGGCAGGAAAACACCAATTCCCAGGCATGTTTTAAAGTCAATGAATGTGTTACAGGCTTCCCACACCAGATGTGTTCAGGAGTTACAAATATGCCTCCAGAAGTCAGAAGCACTACACAGCAGGTCATACTTTCTCCCAAATTATCTGCACTCTGCATAGCAGTGCTCCCAAACACCTCAAGGATCTGTTCAAGGGCACTTCAAAACTTCACATAACTTGAGTAAATTTGAAGCAAGGTTCCTGATGCAAAAGGGCAGGACTAGCTTTGAGCTGTGTTTGCTTCACTTCACATTTCCTTCATTCCTCAATTGCCTTTGTATCTCTTTAGAAAGATTTATTCTTGGACATATTTAAAGGGTATTAACCTATGCTTCCAGAAAGCAAATGTGCTCATAAATTGGTTCACAGAAGAAAAATCACTTTTGTCAGTTACCAACTCTTCCCTCTCTGATTTATGCTGTAGAGTTTACTGGTCTCTGCAAGCATCCAGCAAAATTGAAAATTGCTAAAGGAATTTTTAAAATAATTTCCTCTAACAAAGTGTTAAAAAAAAATCCCTCCAAAACAACAAAGCCCCAACATTCTGCTCCTGAGCTATTACCAGGAAGAGCACAGAAATCACACCATGCTGACACAGTGCTACACAAAATCATGGAAGAATACCAACAAATGTAATAGATTATTTCCCTTATCAGAACTGTGTTATTGGTTCTTGAACTTGAGAAAAGACTGTGAATCCATAAACGACATCCCAGAGTCCTTCAGATCACACTCACTCATCTCTCTCCATATGATGAGCTCATATTCAGAATTGAAATGCCTACAGACATTAATAATGTGAAAATCTGTAGAAAAGTATATGCTGATAAGGGGGGATGCAGAAACAACCTTCCAATAACTTTTCTTTGATAATATTCTACTTTTTATTTGAAATTCTTAAGTTATTTCATTCCCAGACTTCTGAAATGGTCATCTTATATTTCAATTCAACTAGTATAGGTTTTATAAGTAATACATTTTAAAATGAAAAAAAAAAAAAATCTCTTGAAAGAGAATAATTCGTCACTACTGTCCAGTGCTTTGGGGTTTCTCCATTTGTTCCAGATTTTTCATTCTGAACTTTTCCACTCCTACCTTTTCGTCTGATGCCCTACTTTTACCATGTTATTCCCATGCTGTCAAAAAAGTAAGGAAGGAAAGATATAAAATAAAATTGTTCATGAGGGGCAATGCCTTTCTAAATCTCCTGGTGTTCTGACAATTCTCTTTGTCATCCAGTTTTCTGCAGTTAGGTTTTACCTTCAAAAAACACAACTGTGATTTCTGCTTCATAAAATGTATATAACTGTATAAAATGTATATAAATGTATATAACTGTTCAGTTTTGGAGGTAGATGAAGTAGCAACATTTCCTAGTATAGCCTCTCACATTGTTTTCAGCTTTGTAGTTGAAGAAACGCATTTATCCTTTCAATTTTTAATTTATTTACTTATTTTTACCTTTGAGCAGAAGGTAAATAAACTATAAGTTACGATCAAATAGTGTCCCAAAAAATTCCCTGTTTTCCTTTCAGCGAAACAAAGGCCTTTCCAGTAGTCACTGGCTGTCCACACTTGTAGCATTTGGCTGTCAGACAATCCAACCTGGCTTCACAGCAGGCTAGTAGATGTTGTTGTAGCCTTCCCTTTGAAATCCAGACCCTACTTGTAAGTTCTGTTTAAGGCTTATTATTTTAACCTTTTTTGAGGATCAAGTAGGATCACATACTTTCTTCTATTTTTGTAAGAAAGTTTGGCGATTTTGTATTACCCTGTACAGAAGCTAAAAATACAACTTTAGGAGGATCCAAACACAATTGTTTCATAGAATCAACTGGTTTTCTAGTTAATTTTCCTTCCATTACAAGATCAGACCACTTTTCAAATACCTCAGTAGCCTGTACAAACACAATTAGGATCACTTTAAGCAAGTGACCTTCTTACAAACTAGATGGGACCCTAAAGACGGGCAGCAGCAGCAGCTTATGGATTAACCACTTAGGAGGCAACTGGAGACTTTTTGTCACCCCCAGGGTAACTCAGAGACAGCAGCACTGAGAAACACAAGTGTCTTGTCCTGTCATACAACCTGAGCAGCTCCTTTCAAGTGTTGGCCAGTGCAGACCATATTCTTCAGGGTGACTAGAAATGTTCAGAAATGAACAAATGGGACAGTGTGATGGGGGCTGAGCTTAATGGCTGCCAAAGGAAAGATGACACACTGAAAGAAATCATTTTAAATTGTTCATACAGATCACCAAGTAAACAAAAATAAAAAGAAAAAAAACCAACACCAAACAAAACAACCAAGCCAAAACCCAAAACAACAAAAAAGCCCAACAAAAATGTAAATGAATGAATAAAGCATGCATAACATGCACACAAGTAAAACCTTAATACATATACTTGATAGAGATCAGAAACATATTTTAGAAACCTAAGAGATCTTATCTTGGTGTCCTAAGCAATCTAAGTTGCAACAGACCTATAGAAAGGCAGGGAGAAGCAGACCAGCTCTTACCTTGAAGTGAGGGATAATGAGACTCACTAAAAATGAGTTATACATGACAGAAGAACAGGGCTGAAAAAAGCTACAGACAAATCCGCTATGATTATCTTTAAACAAATCTTTAAAAAAAACATGTGTCAGACTGAAGTTTTTTTTTGATAAAAAACACAATTAGCACATGGAAGAATCGTTTTGCCACAAAGTATGAGCTGCAGCTAGAAGTTCATAAAAGGAGCAGCACAGATAATGCTTGCATGACAGACCTGGACTTCAACCAGCCCATGGTCTACAACTTCTGGTGTTTCACAACCAGCTCGTAACACCAGCAAGGAAAGAGCAAGGTGCCATGTCAAAAGGCAAAAATCACTTGCCAAGACATGGCCTGATGCCTTTTACACCTCCAGCACAGAAAGGGAATGGGAGATTTTTACATTAGGCTGTAAAACACAAAAATGGTGATCCACTGCAGAGGTCAGTTTGTTCCCAGTAGTGTGCACCAGCCCCAGGGCAGGGCATGATCTGAGAACCACAGCCAAGAGTTTAGCTGCTGGATGTAGTCTGCTTTAAAAAAGAGATCTTTTTTTTTTTTTAAGTTTTCTGTAGAGTTGGCACATTGATCAAATCTGAGCACTGTAATAATATCAGCTATCCATGTCTCGAGGGGAAACTGCATTTAGTCAAGTTGTAGACAATCAACAAATTAGAGATTTCAAGGCTGTTTTACCTTTTCTGAGAGACTAACAATTTATCAGGAGCATATTTAATATTTTGTAGGCCAAAGAGGATGTTGAAGAATTCAATAATTGTAATTTGATATATTTAGCTGCAGTCATTAAAAGGATAAATCTAATAAAACTGAGGTAGGGGTTTTGGTTTTTCTTTGTTCTCATTAAAACAATTCTTACAACTTTAAAGGCAAAATTTCTGTGTTAATAAACTGGGGGTTGGGGAAAGGAGGTAAAAAACACAGGTTGCATTTAAAGTAGGATGAAGCAGTAATATTTGACACTTTGGATATTACCCACCAGAACCTCAGTGGGAATAAGCTAGGGTCAACATAATGAGTTTGATGAAGCTTCTGTCACGAAAGCAGATTGAATTACCTGTTCCAGCAACTGGCATAAAAAGGCAGCATTAAGTCTAATTCTGAACAATGACTTCTTCCGGGGAAGCTCAACTTACATTACAATGGTGGGGAATGCTATTACTCACTTTTAGAAAAGGGAAAACCAGGACACAGGGAGCTAAAGGGGATGTAAGCAAGATTTCACAATCACAAAATTAATAGACTCTGTTTAGCAGTCAATTATCAGCTCAATAAAGTTCCTTCTTCATACTTTTTATGTCTTATTCTAACTGTGATAATAATCTAGCTCAGTTCTTTAATTAAAAAAAAAAAACTTAAACCACATGAATATGCACTATTTTTTATAACTGGAAAGACAGATATTTTTTCCTTGGAAGAGAACTACTACTGCTTTGCATTCATTTCATGGTAAAAGAACATTGGAAAAATTCAAGACTGATGATAATTAATACAGTACTTTGCCCAGATATTCTTTAACTCTGCCTTAGTGAATCAATGCATTTTCCTTTTTGCTGTAAGGGATCCTTATTTTTCTTAATACTCGAACACTGACGACATGCAATTATCTGGTACTTGTTTCCTGCTCAGGAGCCTTGTATAGCAACAGAGACTTCTGAGCTATGCTTGTGATAAAAATCATTAGTTCTTACAGAATACATTATTTCAGAGTCCAAAGGAAATTACCAGCTCATTGTTATTTCCTGCTTACCTCAAACATGCCTGGAAAAATGAACAAACAAAATCACTATCCTTCAATTTACCAAAAGAAAGCTCTTCAGAAGGATCGGAGTGACTAGAAACAGTGCCTAAAAATATTCAGCCTAGTTACTCTGTCAAAGTGAGGGAAATGGTCAGCTGGGTCACTGAGACTACAAAATGATTATCCATTATCATATGATTATATTATATATTTTTACCTTTTCATCTACCTGTTTCATGCACATGTTGCAGCTGGAATACAGCCCTCAACAGGCACCTTATGGTGCAAACAGCAAACACCTGTACTTCTGAATGTGCTGGTGGCTTTGCCATGGACTGTAAGGGTGTAAAACGAGGTCATTAATGTCTGATACAATGGAGCATTTAGGCTGTCATCAGCCTCATCCTAAGAGCAACTAACAAAATGACTGAAATGCTTTTGACTGTTTGTTTATGATTAGCTCCTCTAAGGGTGACACAGTCTATTGCAATACATCAAGGGATATGGAAATGGGTTTGTGACTAATCAGTAAGTTATATTACACCTCAGCTCTGTGCACGAGAGACCTTTGTGTTCTGCTTCATTCATAAACTTAACTGGAGCAAGGTAACAAAACCAATTGTATTCTTGGCATCATTCTTCAGTGAGTGCTGGGAAAGCGCTTATTCTTTATTTCTTCAAATTTATTATACAGCTCTTATAAAAGAAATCAACTAACAGGTTTTTGTCTTGTCAACTACTGGCAAACGGCTGTAATGTTTGACATAGGATTTCATATCTAGCCAGCTGGATGAGTTTTCTCCTATATTACACCATCAGAATATCTGATTTTCCCTGTCCTTTTCTCACTCATATTTTACATATATGTGTGTATATATGTTAAGTCATAAAAGTAGGGATGACTTGTATTTCTCTCTAAGACCATACTTAAAATAGTCTGCTGTTTGTATGAATTGACAATAAGCATCTTCTACCATACACACACAAATATTCTTGCATCTTTTAACTTCTTTGCATATAGTGAAATACATTTTACCAGTTGGAGGCACACTGGAGAACCCCTCTAGAAGCAGAAAATGTACCTGAAGTTTGTGTAAACATTATATAAGCAGTTTACAAATGTATATGATGAGACGTAGCCCTCTACGATTCTAGCTGTTGAAACTTTTGGTTGTTCAGTGCTTTCCTGAATGGGAGAGCATAAGAAAACCCCAAAATATTTCAGGTATTTCTTTCCAGATTATGTTCAAACATCACTTTCAGATCAAAATATTTTTAAAAAGTACCTCTGTCGTTTGCTATTTTACCAGTATTCAAAGATTCTGTATATCAGTAATTTTCTCTGAAATACATGTTTAGGATGGGGTAAGTTTGTATTGATTTTATGATTCCCAAGCAGATCTTCTTTCTTTAGATTCAAATGATTTTTTCCTAAATTCATGTATAAGCCACAAACCCACCTTTAGTTTTTTAAATCCTCAAGAATTATGATGATCACTGAATAACAGAGGTTGCTACAGGGGAACAAATAACAAGTCACTTGTGAGAGCAATCAGTTACATAATCACAATTTTTACTTTCTTCCTATTGAAGCCAGGGCAAGAGCAGGGCCAAAAGTCCAGTTCCACTGCACAGGGAAATGTCAGTACTTGAAACTGAAGACCCTGCAGTCCTTCCTCACTGGCCTTCTTCAGAAGTTATAGCCAGAAGCCTGCCGTGACCTTTAAGGCTTCCCAAGGGTAAAAACTCAGCAAGGAAAGCTTTATATGGAAAACAGTGTCCAGGTCCGACCACCCATCAAAAGATGGTGGAGAATGGCACAGCAGGAGAAACCTGACTGACCTGGCTACTGACCATGGGGCTGTTACACTTTCCACATGCCTGAATGTCAAGGACAGGCTGCATAAAGTCACTCGGTGAGAGGGGAAGAAAGGAGCAGGTGGAAAGAAGTGCTAAGCATATGTCAGAGCTCAGCTCCAAAGACAACTGTCAGCACCCTGCACCACTGCAGACATTCCCCAGGCCTTTCCAGGGTAAATCCATGCTGGTAATATACCAGCAATTAAATCTGACCCCTTTGTTTTTCCTACTATGTTGGATCTTTGCTTCCTCCCCACAGCACTGTGCAAGCCCTTTTGTTCTGTACTGCACCTAACATTCCCCTGACAACTCAGACATTAAGAAAACATGTCAATGCATGCAACTAAAATCACCTCAAATCTGGTGCACATGTTACCTTGTACCTGCACAACTGCTTGTAAAGTTCAACAAAGACAATAGTTTTACTGGAACTTGCTCCTACATCCTTGTGTTTAGTTTCTTGCTTGACAGAGACTGAATATCCAACCACATACAGTGTGGAGCCACGGAAGTAGAGCAATACTCTGGTGGGTGTGCTAAGTATTATTTTACTAAAGACTTGGAGAGGAGGGTGAGGCAGAAGTTCCTGACTGGCAGGTTGTTCCAAACTCCCATACTTTGCCTGTGGCTCCCACACAGCAGCTAAAAATTCATATGGACAAACAAGTGGACCTCCCATCCTTTCAAAGAAGTCCCCCTGCTGCTAACCTGGGCATATAAAGCTACAGCTGGTTTCTTGGTCTCTCCTTCAGTCTTCCCCTCCTACTGCACACTCTAGCAGCTCATGTGTATTTTTCCATTACAAGGGACATCCCTTTTAATTGCAGAAGCATTGGCAGGGATAGCAGAAATTTCTCATTAGCCTCCTGGCAAAGGACAGAGTCAAAACAGAGTTGTTTTCCAGACTGGATATCAAGGGAGGAAACTCCATGGAAGTTTTTATTGTTATAAAAACTGGGATCCCCAGGCTAGAGTCTCTTTAATATCTTTGCAGCTACTTTTCCTATTGACAGCCAGCGCTATGGTGTCTGTTGCTTCCAGAATTATGAATAACTATCAGTTATTCACAGTCCTATTTTCTATAATCAGTACAAAGATCATCTCCATAGCACAGGCAGCAGAGACGGGAACAACTCAGCAGCAACAAGCCCAAGGTATGTTCTCTAATGGTATATGCCCTGTCTCTTTTTAAATTGATTATAATTGTGAGACATTACATCCTTTTAAAGCTGTGTGTTTATAGAAGAACAGGAATGTTTCACAATGAACCAAAATAATCAGTTACTTGAATGTGCCTAACTTCTTTTTTTTTTTTTTTGCTGTCCATCCTACAATAAAAATAAATATGCAAGATTCTGAAGCTGCTGCAGCTGGCAAGACAGAACACAGAAGAGAGAATTATCCTCCCGTTACCTATGCTTGTATGCTTCCATTACCTATGCAGTGTAATACTGTTTCAGCTTCTTCTCACTTCAGAAGCGGTGGTTCCCCCTACATTAGTGGGATAACACACCACTTCTCCATCACAACACAGATGCTGTGATGCATCTGGCAAGACTTCACGTTGATGCTTGTAAAACCTGTGTTATGACTGCAGCAGGAGAAAACAGTGTTTAATGTTAATGCTGCTTCCTGAAATACAGTTAAAATGCATTAAGAGAGAACATATGCAGGAACACTACAAAATGTTTGTCAAAACACTGTCAATACAAAAAAATAGATGCAAAGCTGAAGGAAACACGTCCTGCATCAGTTACAGAGAACACTGTGGATCATCAAAACATCATTAAATCAATAAGTAGTTTACAGTGCAGCAGTGAGCTCTCAGCACGTCTGTATGTCCAAGGAAACTCCTGCCATGGTTGTGTCCACCTCCTTAGGCAGCCACACAGCACTGCAACACTTGGAATTCTGGCAGTGCCAATAAACACTGACTAAACATTTATACTTACTCACAAATTTGAGAAGTAAAATTATTTCGTTCATGTAAGCCTTTCTGTTGCCAGATTTGATTTTTAAAATCTGCATTTGGGCAATAAGCTATTTCAAAACATTATTTAAGGTCATTATAAATGTAAAGATAAATCAAAGTATCTTCAAGAAAATCAATGCTTCCCCTACACAATCTAGATAAATATTGTGCAGAGATATATTTGTCACAAGTTCAGAAATAAAACTTAAAATTTTTGTCATGTTCACTGCATCTCAGCATTCAATATTGCAAGGTACTCCCCCCATCCTATGATTAAACCACACACTAATGTTATGAACTGAAAGAACTGCATTGCAAGGACAGTGATGCACAACACAAGGAATTAAGTCATCTCACTGTACTGTCATGCACAACAAAGAGATGGGAATCATCATTAGAAATGGTAAAAAATAAAGCAATAAGCAGATTTACCTGAAGTAGTAACTGTGTTCTATTCCTGCTTTGTTTCATATTCCTTTCCGGATAAACACCCCTAAAGTATATTCCCCACTTGGCACTAATATTTTATTCATAGCATATGCACCCCTCATTATTAAGTGAAGAACCGTAAGGTTTTCAGAAGGAAGGTAGAGGGTGGGGGGAACAGAAAGGCCCCCATTCCCAGCTCTCCCAGCTGAACTCTAATGCTGCAGGTGGACAGAAGGATTCTGCTGGAGGGAAGTCGCAGTGTGTGCAGCTCCTCTCAGCAGCACTGCTCTCCCCAGCACAAGCAGCTCGAGCGCAGCGGAACAGCCTGCAGTGGAATAACAAGAGAATTTCTCAAGTGCCAGTATAAGCGAAGGAGGGGGTGTCAGGGAAAGCAAGGGAAGAAAAGGCTCAGGAAGCTGCTTCTCTCTTCAGCTAAGGCATGCTGTATGTCCCTCTTTCACGGGGGTCCCACACAAGGGTAGGCACAACAAAGATTTTAAGGCTCTGAGATACTGTGTAAGATCTATCACAGGGAGTTGGCTAAAATAACCAATGCTAGGGAATGCAAGATATTACATTTCTCATAGCAATATCAACACCCCCCTGTTACAGCTCCTGTAACATGATGTAGGGACAACAGCAATATGGTGTGAGATAACATCTTTGGCCTGAAATCTAATTGCAAAAATCAGTCTTGCTACTACCCCTCCTCAAGATTCATTTGACACTTTTTAAATTTTGCTAGAATTTACAGATACTGTTTTCTCCAATGTATTCTTTAATATTTTCTCCCCTCTGATGATGAACAAACAACTAGACATTAACCCTTGCAGGTGCTTAGACAGTCCTGTTTACAGTCCATTACTGAACTGTACAGCAATTTAAGTGACCACAGAGATGAAAAATTACTCTGCATGTGCAAATAGCCAGCAAATCTACATAGCACATGTGCCAGACAGACTTTTATCAGATATGTGCAAGGCTCATCCAGCCATCATGTAAGTGGAGTGTAAAAGACCTGATGAGCCTCAGGCTGAGCATGAGGGTTATTCATCTGGCATCCCCTGCTGCAGCTCCCAGGCAGCTTCAGGGGCTGAGCTGATATACAATGTATGGCTCTGGCACTTTGCTCCAGCCCTGGGGCTGGATCCTAGGCATCCCCCACACGTGATCTCACAGGCAGCCACAGCACCTGACTACAAATGCACCTTTTGCATTAAACAACAGGAGTTGAAATGTTTGCTATCATACATATTACTAACAGCAGACTTTTTAAGGGAACTCTAAGTATTAAATTACTACAGTCTCTTGTCCATGCTGGTTTTAATAACCAGCCTTAAGGGATATGACCCCCATCTTCCCTCACCCATAGCTTTAAAACAACAATGTTACTTACAACTAGTTGTTTTAAAAAAGCATTGGAAATGGTTATTGTATTAATAGTACTCACATTGATATAGTAATGACTATATGTTGTAATCCATCAATAATAACTCAGAGAAGTTTCAGGGAGAATTTTCATCCCCATGTGGTTTATATATGCTAATTCCTATGCAAATTAAAAACACACTGACACATCTTATTATAATACTTGTCCATTTTGAACATGTATTTGGTGAAATCATCACAGTCATATTATGCTTTGGAAGATGAACACATCCCAGCCTGTATTGTTGCCACGACAAGAGATGAGACATAGATCCATCATAGGAGTGTATCCTCCACTTTGGGAGGTGGGTGTTCAGTACCACTAAAATGGCATGGACAGTGGGTGGCAGCAGGTTATAATTTCTTCCCTACATTATGTAATTAGTTCTGTCAATCCTGACCTTTTAAAAACTCAGACTGTAAGAAATAGAACAAACTGATGTATTTTTACTGATTGCTTCAATATTCTAGCATTTTAGGATCGTATTTTCTGCTCTAAAGAGCTGAGCATCACAACTATTTTTAAGAAAGAAGCCCTAGTTTCCATTACCGTAGAAACTGAAGCTTTAAGGGGAATCACGACAAGATCCATAATAAAATCATGACTGCCAGCAACATCACATACCATGTGAAGGAGAAACCCCCTAATGACATCATGCTATCACTAAACACAAACTACTGACAACTTATGAGGAGGGAACAGCAAGTAATGTGAGACCATGAGTGTCACAGTAGTGTTGGGACACTTCTGGATGGGGAAGGGGCTTGTGAGGGGACTGACACACAAATATCAGCCCAACAGGCAGTGTCTCTCTAGTGACAGCTGTGAGAAAAGGCAAACACAATTGCTGAGGAGTTTTTCAAAAGAAGAGCACTTCTCAAGGCTGAATGGCTCTAACAAGTCAGGATTAGGGAAATCATGAGCTCAAGGGATTTATATGCTGCTTACCTTTACAGCAGCTAGTTAACAGTGGGTATCCTGGTCTGCTTCTACATGCAAGCACAGTACTGCATGGCTCCAACCAGCCCTGAGTGAGGACAGTACTGACTATTCTCTCTTTCAGCTTCTGTAGATCTGGATCTCTAACCATGTGTAAGATCTTTGGCTACTCTGGACTCCAAACAGCAATACAGACAGATCACACACGAAATCAGCTTATTCCAAATCTTGCTACGTAGCTCAAGGCCTGATCATGAGCATATCCTGCAGATATGCAGGGCCAGGTGGTTGACAGATCATGTGCGGACTGAGCACATCTCACTCTTGGGCCACCTACACAAGCACAGGACATGCCACACTCCTGTGTGAGTGACACCAGCATCAGCAGGAACAACACTTGCATGAGTCCTGATCTAAGCCCTGAAGATGTGATAGCTCTGACACATCAAAAAGAGAAGATTTTTGTCATTATAGCTCCCTGTTGTACACTATTAATACAAGGGCCAGGTACATCCATCCCTTTGTGAAAAATAGGCTCCTTGGAACTGTACATGAGAGATAAGTGGTAATACTGATGTGAATCCCTACTGTTACACAGTTGGAGACCCCAAGGCCTTCAACAAAACACAGAGAACTGTACAAACAAGAGGCATTCCTTGCCTAGGGGAGCTAATAATCTAAATGAAAAAGACAGACAGGGAGTTGGAGGGAAAGCAGAAGCAGAGAGAGGTGAAAGCAACTTGCCCAAGGCCACGCAGCCAGTCAGCGAGCAAACCAAAAATAGAGGCTGACCCCTTGATTGTCAGGCCATTGTTCTCTCCACTAGACTGAATCTCCCATGGTGAATGTGACACTGAATTGGTATTTCTGTTTTGCTGCTGTCATTTTTAAAAATAAAGCATGACGACAATGTCACTGTACCGAACCGCTGTAATCGAGGCCACACAAGCACTTTTAGAAACAATACTGTGGAAAACTTTTGCTCAGAGAAGAAAGTAAGGCCCCCAGACACAGGGATTGGAAAGCATACCCTGATTACCAGCTACTCCTCCGCCAGAAGAGACAAGGGTTACTGCAGTTTTGAAGATTCTATAAACATCAGCGCCTTTACCAGAGCAAACCCTGGACAAGAAGCACAGCTCAGGGCAGACATTATTAGCAGCTGAGGAAGGATCTGGCCCTGCAGAAGACTGTATGGGTGTCTGCAGTAGCTCTCAAACTGACGTGGCAAATCCTCTGCGGAATGTGGCACTGCACACGAACTACTGCTGACAACTGATCAAGATCCTGGCTGCTCTGGACACCACTCCAACCTGCTGAGCACTTGTCCTTTTAAAGCACAGGTTTTCATCCCCCATAAACGCCACTTTAAATGTGGTAAAGTCTTCCAAAAGACCTACATCTACACTTTTAAAGGGCTGCTCCAGTGTCACTTCAGACATTGCAAACACAAAACAAGACTTCCACCAAAGTGTACCTGAAACAGTTTTTCAGACAATCTGAATGAGCATATGCCATAGTACTTGGATGACACAGCAGGAGGAATAGCCACATATGCTGTCCTCCTGGAACAGGAATTCAATTACCTGCATTCCAACAATTTTCCTCTAGTGCATCAATATTTTATTACATTAATTCCAGAACAAAATCACACAGAATTCTTTCAGTTTTTAAACACATCTCCTTCGTACCACATACTCAGCCTTCATACCCCAAACTGGAAGGCAGACAATGTTTTTCTGATCTTGAAGAAGTACAAGAAGGAGGATTCGGGGAACTACAGGCTGGTCAGCCTCACCTCAGTCTCTGGAAAGGTGATGGAGAAAATTCTCCTGGAAAGCATTTCCTAGCACATGAAAGACAAAAAGAGGTACTCAGCATGGAGTTACAAAGATGAAATCACACCTGACCAACCTCATTGCCTTCCTCAATGAGATGACTGGCTTGATGGAAAAGCAGAAATCACCAGTAGAGTCTGAGTTGACTGGCTGGAAATCAGGTTTGCCTAGAAGGACATTGGAGATCCTGCTGGAAAAGAAGCTGACTATGAGCCTGGAACACACTATGACAGCAAGGAGGAGAAGGAGGAGGAGGAGCAGGAGCAGGAGGAGCAGGAGGAGGAGGAGGAGGAGGAGGAGGAGGAGGAGGAGGAGGAGGAGGAGCAGGAGGAGCAGGAGCAGGAGGAAAAGAAGGAGAAGCAGGAGAAGGAGAAGAAGGAGAAGCAGGAGAAGCAGGAGAAGGAGAAGAAGGAGAAGGAGAAGAAGGAGAAGAAGGAGAAGAAGGAGAAGAAGGAGAAGAAGGAGAAGAAGGAGAAGAAGGAGAAGAAGGAGAAGAAGGAGAAGAAGGAGAAGAAGGAGAAGAAGGAGAAGAAGGAGAAGAAGGAGAAGAAGGAGAAGAAGGAGAAGAAGGAGAAGAAGGAGAAGGAGGAAAAAAAAAAAACGTAAAACAGCATGCTGGGCTGCATTTGGATAAGCACCCTCATCCCGAAGAAAGTGATCCTTCCTCTCTACTCGGTACTGATGTGGATGCATCTGGAGTGCTGTGTCCAGTTCTGGGTTCCCCAGTACAAGAAAGACAAGGACTTACTGGAGAAGTCCAGGGCAAGACCACAAAGATGATTAAGGGATGGACCATCTATGAGAGAGGAAGAGAGGCTGGAAGACTGCAGACTCTTTATAAGAGAGAAAAGAAGACTAGTGGAGCGATCTTATCAATGTATATAAACACTTTATATGAGGAAATTAAAAAGAGGGAACCAGAGGAACTATTACTACTGTCCTATTACTCCGTGATAGGACAGGAGACAATATAGGCAATCAAAACACAAAATAGTGTATCTAATCACAGGAAAACACTTCTTTTCCATTTGAGGGTGGTGGAATAGTAGAACAGACTGCCCAGAGAGATTATGGATTCTCCATGAAGATATTAAAAGCTTGACTGGACATGTTCAGGGAAAACCTGTTCTAGCTTGAACTGTGGGGCTAGATAAGATGATCCCAAGAGGATAACTTCCAACCTCAATGACTCTGTGATTTTCTGGTGCTTTAGTACATAAACAGCACAGTTTGCTTGCAATGACCCAACTACAGCTGATGCAAGTGTATGCAAGTATCTCCCCATGGTTTCTTGGTGTGCTTTCTCTGCTTCTGCCAATAACAGATTGCATCAAATTTAAAAATTTAATTCCAGTCTTAAAACTTATATGTGACAAGTAATTAATTCCTTAATAAGCTGTTGTAATTCACCTTTATATCTTGTGTCCTTGTGACAGCTGTGCATGCTGTGCATATTCCACTCCTTTCCACATTTTCGCATGTGAACTGCACTCGTTTACCTCATTCCCATGAAAAGTGAAAATGCAGAAATTAAATTGAAGGGAAGTATGTAACTAACTTCATTATAGAAAGTAGAGGAAACTACCTTACAGAAGTAATCATGTTTGGCACAAAAGTCAGAGAAATTTGCAAAATGCGACTGAAACAATGCAATTTATGAAGATATTTCAATCTACTATTAATACAGGAAAGGTACAGACTCATGTTCAGACACTGACATATCAGAATTCTTTAAGTGAAGGAAGAAAAGTACCTTAAATACTCAACCAATGTTAAAACATTCTAACTTTCTTAAAATATAAGCTGACCGATTTCAGCATATTATTAAATGCGTATTATATTTAGTGCTTGCTCCTACTTTGGGGAAAAAGAATAAGAAAACTGTATTTCTAAATAGTAAAATTTCCACTATTCCTAGGAAGACTCGATCGAGAAATCAGTAATTCTAGATTTATACTACATCTTACAAGCTAAAACATTGACTTCTGTACTATGATGACAATGTTGGTACTGCAACTGGTCTTAAGATTCAGTAAGTCAGACACTAAAACCTCTGGCTATGGCAATTCTGGCTTCCTCTTATAATCTGCACAGCATGGCAACACCTCAAAAAACAACACTGTCAAACTAGAGTAAAAAAAGATGCAAGCTTGGGAAATTTCTGTTGTGTAATTTCCTGGGGAAAAACACCCTAAAATGTTAAAAGTCCTAGCAAGATGGCAAAGGTAAAAAAATGAGGTTTTCCAAAACAGATGATTTTCATAACACAGATAGTAAAGTAAGAAAACGGAAGTTGTGGTTTCCCTTCTATATGCTCTAAGTCCAGCATATTCTTAATTCACACATGGATTTTACTTCATACAGATAAAACTTACACTTTCAGGTCAATACGGTTGTGTAACCAAAGAAAGAAAGTAAGAACCATACCACAAAAAACAAATCCAAACTAAATTTTGTGTTTCTCACACTACAAAGCATACTACTGTAGCTACTTTATTAGAAGAATTAGTACAGGAATGGGCATACTTGGTTATGGCAAAACAAAGTTTCCCAGGACTTCTGGATGTGCAGCACTCTGTTGGAACACTAGTTTCTAGAAAAAGAAAAGCTCGGCTACTCTAGGCACAAATCCAATCTGTCAGCAAAAGAGGAGAAATATGGATTAAGATTTCACAGTAAAACTTCAATACAGTCTACTGTTTCCAATGTCACCTTTAAATTCAGAAAAGGCAAATCTCTCCCTCTACTAAATTTTCCCTTTCATGGCTAACACTTAATTGATCAGCAGCAGCAGTAAAAGGATCTGAGTTCAGCCTGGCTTGCAAAGACAAGAGAAGCCACACTCACATGATCAAATAATCCATGATGGAACAACTCCCAGCTCTGTGTTAATTAAGGTTATAACTTGATTTTCCAGCTTTAAAGGAAATCTCCACAGCAGGCTGTGAGGAAGAAAGCAAGCCAGAAGGAAAACAGTACTAGAATTTGCTATTCAATATCACACAGGATTTCTGCAGCAAGTCCATCCATATTAAGGCCCTACCATGCCTGACAACAGAGAAAACAAGTAGGAGGAGATAATTCCTGCCTAGAAAAGGCTGAAATCTGGAAATATGCAGAACAATCTATGAACAATATGCAAAACAAACTGATCTACCAAAGCCATGATGGATGTTCTTAACCACAGCACATGGATGGCTCCACTACAGCAATGTACTCCAATATTTTAATTAGGCTACAGCCAAATGAGTGGACTGGGTTTCATTGCCTCACAGAGCACATCTCACAACCCCAAATAAATCCCTGATCCCCACTATGAGAATAGAAATTAGGAAAAAAAAGTGCTTGAAATGGAAACAAGACTCTTGCTTTCTGCTGTAAGCACCTGCTTGTGTCTTAATTTTTTTCCAGTAAATGAAAACGCATTGCCAAAACAGGCAGAATTAGAACAGAAAGCAATATGGCACCAAGGCAGTGTGATACCCTTATATGGTGGCTCCCTTGCTGAAACCACCTACTTAAGTACAGAGAAAGATAAATATAATTTGTAATGCAATTAGCTTCTATGCACAAAAGGGGTACAATGATCAGGAAAAGATTTATTGGCATCACAAATGAAAACACACAGTAGGAAACAAAAATACTCATCAGTGGTAGGAAGAATGTCTCTACCAAGTTGGTTAATTACAGGTTGTCAGGAGGTGGGCAGGTAAGGTCTGAAGTATTTTGTAAATTGGCTTATAATTAACTGTTACTCTCTTAAGATTACCTGACATCTCCATCTGTTCTTCATTACTTTGATAAACTTCAACTCTTTGAATTGTGTTGTGTTGGGAATTTGCCTTACATTAAATATTTAGAAAAAAAATATCAATGTTGTTCTGCAATTTCTAAGGACAAGGCTAAAACCACACTTTTCACATATTACAGAAACATTAATCTTCTGATTTTTCCTTGAGATGCTTTGCTCTTGCATGTGTTGGAGGACGACTTCTGAAAGACACCAGAAAGTTTCTGCATTTTCGCTCCACGAAAACAAAAAAAGAAACCTTGGCAAAACTATGTGATTTTGAGAAACCACAGCGAAGTTTACAGAGACTTTGCAGCATGGTGTGACTTTGCCAACACACTCTATATAAAAATAAATGCTCACTAAAGCACACACCCTTGCAAAGGCAGGAGCAGAGCCTGAGTCATCTGCTGTTGACAGATCTCTAAAAACAGCTTGACAAAGCATCGCATTTTACTCTCAGGCTGCCTCCCAAAGGCTAACAACCACCTGCTGCTCCTCTTGCCTCAAGTGCCAAAGACCTGCAAGGTTGGCAGAAACAGGCAGACACTGCTAAAGATGCACATAGGTCTCAGTCCAATAGCACATGACGAAGAATTTTTTTGGTTTCTTTTCTTTGCAAGAGGACTACAGAAGATGTGAAGATTCCTGTAAAGAAATGTAAGCTGTGCCTCCAGGGCAATTGTTGGCTTATGGACCACATTACTCTCAGCTTCTGAAACAAATGGAACAAATAATGGTTTAAACCTCTAGATACTCCTTTTTTCTCTTCTGCAGTGGGACTACAGTAAGTCAGATGTCCTGTAGGCAAACCAGTGAGAAATCACAGACTGAAAGAAATTGTAACGTATATGTTTGAGTTATCCCTTCACTGTCTTCTTTCTTAATCATTGAAAAACATATCTCTCATGTGCTCACCATTGCAACTTAAAATGCTCTTTAAACATCTTTATGTCACTAAGATACTTAGAGCATTAGATTGTGTTTAGCCAATCCAGTGATTTTCCCTTTGCAGCCCTCAAGATTCTACAGAATGTTAAACATGTTTTTAAGAAACATTAAGAGCAAAGAAAGACAACTAGATCACTAATGATGCAGAGAGTAAATCTACTGTGTTATCTGATAAAATATAATGTTGGTAGAAGTAATAACCAGAAGCACTAAGTTTGACCTGAACTGTATCTTTTCTCAATAATAACCAGCTCTTGCATTTCAAGGTAAAGCTAGAGAATGGGAAAACAGAAAAGTGAAATGTTACCAAGGAAAAATAATCAAAGACCAATGACAAATAGAATGTCTCTGGGAAAATGGTTCAAGTTTTAAATAGCAGGTATCCGGTGTAAGCACCGAATCATAACGAAAGGAATTTCTCTGCAGAGTACAGGACATTTTTCTTTCACTTGCATTTATTCACTTGTCTGTTCATTTGTTCTGAGTTTTTTTGGTATCTGACCTATTATTTACAAGATGAAATTCCCAGTATCTTTACAGGGAAATGCACTGCCAAAATTGTTCCAAAAAATCTAGGCATTTTTTCCCCCTTCTATAATTTCAATATTTGGGTTTAAATTTCAAGCCTATTTCAACCTAGCATTGCAGTCAAGAGTCTGTAGAAGTAAACTTGAGTTAAAAAATAAAAAAAACATATCTGCAAATTTGTGTCTGTTATCCCAAATCCACCAAACTAAAAGGTCAGCTTACATCTCAAATAGATCCAGCCACATTAAGGTATGTACCTGCAAGGCAGAATTTCACAAACAGCTAAAAGCAGTACCAATCATAGCCTGCAGTCCTATAAGGCTCACAGTCCCAGGTTTAAGATTTTCAAAGAATACTTTTCATTCTCACCCGTTGTACTGTGGCACAAGGAAAGTTGTGGTTCATTTAGGAATGCAGGATGAACATATTGATATTGAACAGAGCAGAGAAAACTCGAAGTTGCTGTCTGCCCCAGAAAGCATTGAGATCTACTCCCTTGAAGAGATCACTGAGTAATGTGCATTTTAAAAAACTGTCCTGCTGAACAGAAGAATATAGGGGAAGTAATTTTGAGACAGCAAAGGGATTTTAAGAGTTTCTGTCAGTGAAACATTATGTCTTAATTCCCTGCTGAAAAAAAATCCTTTCATTAATAGAGAATAGCAGAAGAACCATGTCGTAAGAGGAAATTATCCATACATAACAAAAGGTTTCAGTGATTAAGTGAAATGGGAAGTCTGAACAGCTTGCCCTGTTCTGTTATTATGCTACATTATGGAGAGAAATTATTTTTAAATTAGATTAAATTCAAATTAATCAAGATACTTATAAAATTTTCAGAATATTTACTTCAACCCCCTAGATGTATTTGCTAATCTTAGCAGCAATATGAAGGATACCTCTTGTCAAGTATCCCTCTTGTGGAGCTCTGCTTCAAATATTTAATTCATTTTAACTTCAATTATGGAAACACAAACAGTATTGACATAATAACATCAAGTAAATTTCACAGATGATGTTAGTGAATATGTATTTATAGTTCATATTTATTTATATAAGCTAAACCAGGACCACATGATCCCACTAGATATATAAACACTGACTCTGAAAGGCAAGTTTGGTTTCAGGGTGGTTTTTCTTTCCTCTGACAACACCACTGTGGATTTTTAAATATTCTAAATTAACATTTTTCATGTCCTTCTTTTAATGAGGCCAAAGAGGTTGTAAATACACAGAAAAGCCATTTAGACATGGTACTTTTACAGACAACTAAATCCTTGGCATCAAAGGAAACACAGAACCTCAAATGACATCTTGCAGAGGCTTTGTGTAAACTGGTTAAAAGGCCCTAAGTATTTCGTGATCTTTTGGTGTAAACTTATGAAAACAGGAATAACTGGAGGAAAATAACCAAAAATTTAGATTACTTTGGAAATACAGAAAGCAAGGCAACTCACTTCATGGAAGGAGCTTATTATCTCTTGGAAAAAAAATATTTTTCTATTGCAAACCCAGATTAAGTTAGCAATTTGTTAAAAAAAAAAAAAAGAAGTGAGATGGTACAGCTCCCTGTCATAAGAAAAAGCAAAGCACATTTAAACCTTGATGTCAGCTTGAATTAATTTATTTCAGACCTGTGGCAATATCCCCTGATGCTGCAAGTTTTTTAATTATTAGGCATAAAAGCAGGTGTCTAATAAATCCCAACAGTAAGGTTAACGGTAGGAACATTTTACTTTCTGCAGACTCTCTGAGGCCATAAATGCTGCATTTATTCTGAGTGTTCAGATTGAGATGAATCTATAAAAGCATCTGGAGACAATTATTCAGCTAGAATTAAAAGCAGAACAGACCTGTGAAATCTGTGCCTGAAAGGAGTGAGCCTTTGTACTCTGGAAACAGCACTGTGCCAGTGCAGGGGCACTGAAGATTTGTTATGTGGGTTTTGGTACCAAGGAACATTTTACCTCCTCTAGGAAGATGGTACACTAGTGAGGGCAAGTAATTTTAAATGAAGGGAAAAGAAGATTTTCTGCTTGTCTTACATATATGTCAAATAGGGAAAAGAGCCAAACAACCAATATGTTGCTGTTCTGACAGGATTAGAAAAAGTCACATCACGGAGAAGCAATAAAGATACTTAGCACCTGGTTCCCCACCCCAGATCTCTTTAGATTTGCCAGAATCTTTGCTACTAAAGTCAAAAGACATTTTTAGCGCAAGAAAGCCATCACAAAAGCATGTTAAGGGAGTTATGCTTTCTGGCTTGCCTTAAGAGAAACTGCTCACTATTAAGGAAATTCTGGCTAATACACAGTTCCAGTTAAAAGCATTCTCTAATTAAGCTAATTCTTTCCCACCACATAGTAGTGTCTGAGGTTTTTTTCTTGCAAAATGTAAATGACAGAACTTGGGAGGTTCCATCAATAATGCTTAAATAACAACCTCCTTGATACACAAAGCTTATCTGCAGAATGATCCAGATCTTAGTAATGAAGGGCAAGAATCATGTTTGCTACATGCTGATTTTCTCTTACACATGTTCTAACAATGGAAGTTAGTTGAAAAATGCAGAATGAAACATACAGGATATAAGTAAGCACACTCTATATCTACAAGCCCTGCTAAAAGGAAATAACTTACAGAATCCAAATTCTCACTTATATTGAGCTCTCATTCCTGGTCTGGCTCCCCAGGTGCCCAGGTGCCAAATCTTTGTAAACTTCATCTGCTGGTCTTCCCAGAAAGGACAGGAGGAGATGCCATTTGTGTAAGTACAGTCATATCTGATTTCATGAACAGGATTTGCTATGATTTAAGAAATCCCATCACAAGGGACCAGGCTACTTGTAAAAAATAGGGCAGTTTTTAGAGCTCATTTTATCAGCTGTCCAATTTCAACCAAATCAGCCAGCCCTGGACACAAGCCTGAAACAGCCTGCTAATTGGAATGTATGATAATGTCTATGTGATAACCAGAAGAAGCACAGTTTTTAGACTTCTGCTTCACTATTAAAAAATTATTAAACCCATGAAATCTATCAGCTAAAGACAGCTACTACGGAGGAGGTGTTTCCCTTCGCTAAATGCAAGGCTTTATTTTTATGTTTTGGTTTTTTTCTGATCAAGATTTCCCATCTGCTATGTTCTCCACTAAGGAATTTTCCAGTGAGCTCTCTCCAGATTTCACTCGACAATCATTTGGACAGGAAAGGCTGCTTTTCCTACAGGTGTCTCTCAGGTTCAATTGCATTGCCTTGACCATTGAAAAAACACACCACTGCAGTGTGAACCAACTTGTAAAAGTCTACAAGTGTGGGGTTTTTTTTAATCAGAAACCCCAGGTCTGTGTCCCCACCCTTCCACTGTTTTCCCATGTTATAGCAAAATCTGAACCATCTTGATGCCTTTCTGAACACGGACCTACCTTATGGGTATAACAAAGTAACATGTTCTTCTGCCTTGGAAAGTCCTTCTTCAAACTCTGGCCAAAATAAGGCACAGAGCACATGGACACACAAATTAGGATAATAGAGAAAAGTAGACTGGAGATACTCTCCTTCTGACAGATGAGATGAGGCTCTGGACTGATCCTTACAGAGGATGCAGAAAGAGAAGTTTTAAAATGTCTGACCTAGTTAAGTGGATGGTGTATCTGTTGTTCATCATTCAAGCCACAGTAAGTTTATCAGAGCCTGGAGCCTTCCAAAACCCATACGGAGCCTGTCACATACACAGTTTTTATTTAAACTCCAGGTCTTCATGACAGCAAGTAAAAAAATTATATAATGTTCACATGGGCTTATCAAGGTAGGAACTGCACTTCTCTCATAATGGAGCAAAAAAGGGAAAGCCAGAGTGACCCACTCAACACCAGATGGTGAGCACCTTCTGAGCAGGAAGCAGAATCCAGGTCTGCCTTCTACTTCCTCATCTGAATTCTGTCACCTACAGAGTAATAAAAAAAACTTTCTTCCTTCATGTACTATAAAAAAATCTACAAGTCCTCATATATATCTGACATATATGTCAAGACATGGAGGAAACACCCTTTTCCTCCATAGCAGAATCTGTGTATTAATTTTCTACCTTTAAATATACATCAAAGTTTTTGGGGTTTTTTTTTTTTTTGATTTGAAGTTCTTCTGCCCTTCATAAAGCATTCAAAGACATTTGAAATGCCCAGAATCAGCATCAGCAACCATACAGGAAAATGGAAGTGTCCAAATAATTTTGAAAGCCACAATGATGCCTTCATAACCTAAATGAAAATTTTGCAAATATCAGCTCATGAGATTCAACACAATTCAGAAGTCATTGCCTGGCTTCAGCAATGAGAAGGCATACATTCACTTTTTATTTACAAAGTAATTCTGACAACATTTTTCATCTTAAACAAAGCTGCAGTGGCAACTTTTCAATGTGCCCTTTAATAACTGGAGTGGTACATGTGAACTGAGTGAAGCAGAATCCTTGTGTGACAGGAGCTAACAAAGCCCATGAAAAGGCTAAACCACACACTGTTTTATAAAATAAGAGAGTTCAGAAGTGGTGCTATCTGTATTTACATTCTGGTAGCACCCATCAGCTGTTCTGTGCCCGAGATTTCAGCTGAATTTAGAGGAGGAGCTTTCCCAAGAAGCTCTACACTTAAACATAAAGGAATTATCATCATCATCTATTATATTTCACCAAAAAGGACCTGGGGCATGCAAAGGGCTCCGCCATTAGGCAGAGATCATCTGAAAGAAAGCTGACCCTCAGAATTTGGAGGCATTGATTTCCTCACATGATGCTCTAATACCAGTAACTGGTGCATCTGAGCAATGGCAGCTGTGGGAAAGGACACTGCCAAACTCGGAGCAATCCTTCCAGAGGTGACATATATGCTCATTTAGCACAATGCTCCATATCCCTTTGAAAGTCAACTGATTTAAATAAAGCCTGCAAGGCTGAAGTCCTGGCTGGCTGAGATCAAAGAGGGTTTCTGTCCCAAAACTACCTCCTCAATGTTTTTCACATCCAGATTACTCTAGATGCTGTTGCTGTAGCTAGTCCATGCTGATCACCTGAGAAGCTTATCTGGCATCCATTCATCCTATCAAAAGTGAGCTGTCACTAAAAAAAAAAGGTATTGCAAAAGTGATATTGCTATAGACAGACAGCTCAATGTGCATTGTTTTGAATTTACCTCTGCATTTTACTCAGGCTCTCACTTGCTGCCTTTGCAAGCCCTGCTATGATTAACTTGCTCTGTTTCACCTTGGACCTCTCATCACTAGAGAGGAGCTCACTGGAGCCTCAGTCACTACAGCCCTGGCAGCTGGCACAGAACCCTGATACCTGAGGAGGAATAAACAGTGTGACTTTTCTGGCTGGCTCTCTCTCTCTCTCTTTTTTTTTTTTTTTTTTTTTTCCCCTTATGTCTATTAATGCAACATATTGCAAAGTCATAGCCAGCTATCTATAAAGCTAGAAGTCTGTGTTTGCTAATTACATTAAGCACTGGAATGTGGTAGCTTATGGAGCATGTGAGGCAGGTATCCATCAAACCATTTGCAAATTATATACTGAAAGTGCTGTTCAGGATCCTGAACATTACCCTCCAGTGTTACTAATCCTTTATGTAGATATGTGCTGTTTAATTGCCAGTTGGGAATTACAATGACACGTTACATGACTAATTTTTCAAACTACAATTCTACTATTTCCCCCATCCTCCTCCTTACACTTTTCCTGTCAATCTCCTTTTACTCTGTTGCTGTTTCTCTCGCCAGAACCACCTTCTTTGGTAGCAACTGCAACACTTTAAAAGTAGAAAATACAGTATTTAAATGTACTGCACAGAATGGACTCAGTAAAGCATGCTTTCACAAGTCTCAAAACCAACCCTCTCTACCCAAACCCTATGTAAGATTGCTTTGAAAGCTGGTGTCTCTCAAGAATATTCAATCTCTAATTATAATTGCCACAATGAGAAAAATACAGACAAAAAATGATAACAACCACTGTTGCCACTCTATGCTTAGGACTACCAGAGACACTAAGTTAAGTATGCCTGCTGTGTGAGAGGTCTATACTCAGAGGAGTTTCACAGTGCAATGTTGGTACAGACATGTTCCAAAATATTAGCCTTAAATTCCCTTACATCCAATAGCCCTTGGAGTCTAGATGCAAAACACAAGAAGGCATCATGCCAAAGACTGAAAGGCACCAGTTTAATGTGGGGTTTTTTAGAACATGTAAGAGAACTACTTCCCCGCGACAAAATAAATGGCTCAGAATTTCTGAAGCACAGGAGGCAAGGTCATTCAAAATGTAGCTCATTGTGGAGCTAAAGTCACATATCTCAGTACAGCACTCTACAGTCTTTTGCCCCCAGGAAAATTTTCAAAAGCTTGTTTGATCAAAGGTATGCTCTGCCACCACAGACAGTCCTGGCTACTGGTCAGTTTGCAGGATTGGGACAAGTCATAATATTTTCCTTGCTGCTAACAGATATTAATTCACTTTTTATCTTGCCAGAGTTTGAAAGTGATTTTGACAGTTGTAACTACCTGAGATACAGAGAGCTTAAGAAATCCCCTAGGTTACGAAGTCCTGCAAACACATCAGAGATGAGATTACAACTGTGACTCCTGATGCAATTCCTGCCATTCTTTATATGGGTTTCCTCTATCTCACAAGCATTTATTCAAGTTTCCATACTCCAGGCATTATTCTACAATCCCCTACATTGACAGCCAGGAAAAACCACAAACACAAGGCAAATCTGTCATCAGCAAATTGAGAACAATGTGAACCATGATGTCTCCATTATGCTATTATCTCACATACAGCCTCAGAGTGTGACAGATGATGGGAAACAGTATTTTCTAATTAGATGAAGAAACTTTCATTCAATACCAATTATCTCTTGGGATCTTAATGAAAAGAGAAGGAAGGCTCTTTCAGCCTGGGGCGTGGAGAAGCACCCCACAAATCTTCACATCAATGGACAGAAACAGAGATGAAACAAAAATGAACCAGCATGGACATCTGACTCCCACATATTGCCCAGAAACATCACTTGCCAAATTACAACAAGCTTTATAGCATGTTAACTTTCAAATCAAAAAGATCAGGACAGGCAGAATTACAGATACAGAGCTGCACCCACCGCCTCACCTTACAAAGATTCCTTCCCAAAGCAAAGGTGTTCATTCGGAAGGCACTGGCCACTCCCTCACAGAACAGCCATCGAAAAAAGAGACTAGCAAAACTGCTCCAAAAGAGCGTTAGCAACTCCCTGCTGGCTTCTACTCTAGAGACAAAAGTCAAACTGTAAAGCCACACCATGCTGATTCCCAGAAATGTACATAAGTTTCAAGTATTTTGGTGGAGGGTGAGGGTGTGAGGAGTGAAGACATATTTGGTATGAATATTTTTATGTTGGCCCTCATTATTTTCCAGTTATTGTGAAGAATTTTCATTTTTACTACAGCACCTTTCTTATGAAAACAATTTATCAAAGTAAAATCCAAGTACACTCTAAATCCAATACTAATCTGAAAACAAAAGCTTTCTTTTGCTGTGATCAAACAGCACTTCAAGGAGTTCACAGCTTCTGCAAACAAAAGGGTTCTGGTTTTTGGCAATTTTTATTTAGGCACTATGCCAAAATTCAATCTTCATTTTTTTGAAGCTGCTTCTGCAAAAATAAATTTTAAAAAAGGATAAAACAACTTGAAATGAATGCGGGTGGAAACTCAAAGACAGCTTTAGGTCAGAGATGGCTTTTCCACTATGTTAACATGATCCTGTTTGTGAAAACAAGATAAATGAAAGAGCTGTCTGTTAGCTCCTGGGCCAAAGTGGACATGTTTGCCTGGACAGCTCTAGCAAAAGATGCAGGTGGGATGTAGGAAAGGAAAGTGCACGAAACACACTTCCAGAACAGGTAACAAGTAATCATTACCATTTATTTCATGATGCACAAATGTAGGGTCATATTTTGAAAACTGAGAAAGTGGAAGATAGAAGAAGAGTAATTAACTCTCTCACCAGATTCATGCAGTGCTTACCTGAAAGAAGATTTCACAAAAACCTAGGTGCAGAAAAGATATGCTACTACAAAAAAAGTACAAAAAACCTAAATACTTAATTCAGCACACAGGTTTGGAAAACCTCATCTTTGTCAGACACAGGGCAATTGCTTTTTCCACCTTCCTTTTCTCTCAAGTTGCAAAAGCAGGATGGAACATGTGAATGTAGGATCTCATAGATTCTTATTGGAGACACTTAAGCAGTGAGTGCTTCAGTATCTATTTCATGTGAAAGGTGGGCCTGAACAATAAGAACATAGAGTGACTTATTTATTGATGTAGTCAATCTTTTTTAAAACGACAAATTAAATTCTCACTTTAACTGCTTTGGTAACACAAGAACATTTTAAGAGGGTAATACTGCAAACTGCACTAGCTAGAGGCATTGGTTACTGCCATTCACTGCCAGTGGCTACAAGTCCAGAGGATTTCCGATTTTCTCACCGAGAAAAAAAAAACCCTTTGCAAACCACAGCAAACTGTACTTTCTCAAATCTTGGTGGTTGCACAAATACAACAGAAGAAACCATGAAGACACATCAAATGCTGAAACAAACATACATCAAAGCAGGTAGCAATCTTTCATTAATGATAATAAAAAATGTTCAGTGATATGGCTGTGTGAAAGGGCACTCTGCTTAGAGCTACCTCTAGTGTTAACCACAGCATGGCTTCTTGCTTTATTACATATATTTTATGACGAACAACACTATGAAGTTGTGTTGTTCACAACACTCTGAAGTCCCAGTTGCAGAACTGATGCAAGGGAAGTTCTTCCAATAATTGTGCTTGATACTTAATATTTTCCATCTCGGCTACTGTAAGGCACAATGTTCCCATGTGACATTAAGTGCCCATACTTAAAGAATCTTGTGCCATTTTAATTAGCTTTTAATTTGTCACCCTCACAGAGAGTTCCTCAGCTTTTGCAAAACTAGAAAGACTAATTAAGTCCAACCTATAATTTGTATGCTGCTTATTATGTGGAAAAACTGTGTTACATCCTTTCATATCCAGCTCCTCCCAGGTTAGCAGTCCCACTATTTTTGCACACTATTTACATAATATTTATTACTACTAGGGAAAATGTTTAACAGCCTTTCTTACCTTGACTTGCTGAAGGTAGGTGACACCAAACACAGGCAAGCATTTATATATGAACATAAAGCTGCAATATTCTACCCTCATTCATTCCCTAGAAGAATCCAAGCATTTATCTTTCTGTGCAACTGAAAACCACAAAGGTTTAGGCATGCTGACTGCAGCAAAACTCCTCTAATAACAGTACATTAATAATACTTAGCACTTTACAACCAGAGCATTTAACTTTCTAACCACTAACCTCCAAGAGCTCAGGGTCATCAAATCCATTCTGCAAAGGGTGAAACCTGACACATGGAAGTTTCCCCAAGGTCACTTGACAGCTAAAACTGGGATCCAGATTTTCTAAAACACTGATTAGTCCTCCAGGCACTCAGGCACACATTCACTTCCAAGGCTACTTAAAGCTAGAAAAGATCGCCTAATCAGCACTTGTATTTAGCTGTTTTAATAGATCTCTCTTTCCTACTCTTCTCTTCAATTCCATTTTTAGATAAAGCTAAGTGCAGCATTGCAGTCTGCTGTATGTTATGCAAGTTCAGCTTTACTCTGTCTAGCAGAAATGAAATTCTTCACAGTGCATACTTCAAAATAATTAAGACAGATCAGTATAGCAAAAAACCCAGCAGAGATCAACCTGTCAAAGCAACCAGTCTGCACATTTCACTCTCTCCTCCTCCAGTTAGGGAACAAATGAATAAACCAAAGACTGTTCTTGGCTCCTGTGCAAAATCAAAGCTCTTGTCCTTGCTCTTCGTAGGTACAATGAGCAAAAGGATATGGTGTCTGTGAGCCACTGTGATGCTAAAGCGTGATAAAGACAAGGAGGTCAAGCAACAGGATACAAAACAGAGAGATAGTGGCAGGACAAGGAGGAAGAAAAAAAATTGAATAGAACAGCAAGCATTTTTTGAAGGAATTGCAACAATTTCTACACGTATGTACAGCTGAGAAAAATAATTTTCACTGCATTTTACTTAAAATTAGTAAATCCCTTAAGTACAATACGAATGGGATCATTCAGAGAACTTTCAAAAAAGCAGAACAAAACCCATATGGGTCAACTGAAGACAACAGGCACATGGTAGAACTAAGACTTTATCTTCTGTGCTATGCCACAGAGCAAGTGAATGTTCCTATACAACTCTGTGATCTTGGAGGCAAAAACACATTTCCTGGCATTTACTTGACAATGTCACAGCTTCCAAGTTCTGTAGAAGTTCTCCCTAATGTCAGACAGGGACCTCAACCAGCAGAAATAGCAACTGTCACAAAACTATACACAAAGCTCCAAGCTATGGCTGAGGCAGACTACCTAAAATACATTTCGGCTTCCTTTTACCAGATGGTTGAGCCTGCTTGAAAGTAAAACAGAATTTCTAAGCAGCATTATATCTTCATTAGTTCACCACAACTAAGTCCTGAAACTGACTGGTTTTGTTACAGACAAACAAATACAAAGTTCGGTTATTAACCAGAAGTACTACTTTTCCTCAAGTACCGTACCAATGTTTTGCCAAATTTTGGTGCGTTTCTTCTCTTTTTCCCGTAGAGACTGTAAAGAATTTTACACTAAAACTTGCATCAGCTAAGCAGAAGAGATGTATCCTTTTGGCAAGCTAACTTAATCATGTTTCTGCAAATACATGCTTTGTTCTACTGACATTAAAACACATCACATTGTTTTACAGAGCCCTCCAAACAAAATCATATGAAATACAAAGATTTTATTTAGGACTGTTCCTGAGGCTGGCAAAGCTCCTTTCTATTTGAAGAGTGTTCTGCCTTCCAAGTGAGTCTAGACTTTTATTTTCTGTTGCAATTTTCATTTTATCAGAAGCATTGCTCCATTTTTACATTAATGTTAATTCCAATATGTGCCAGTTGCAGAAAAATGTACTGGGTACTGCAGGTAGACTAGACCTTGATGCATTTTCTCCAATCTCACTCTGATGTGCATTAAAAAAACCCTATATCTCATCATGCTAACTAGTTTTCAAGTTCCAGTAAGACAAGTACATTTGCTACTGATGCAAATTCTTACAGTCTAGTTATTCATTATTCTAGATATATTCAGCAAGGCACCCCAAAAAAACCAAAAGAAAATGTATGGAACATTCAGCAACAACTCCGGATTGAAGAGTTGATGAAGGTAATTGATATACCTTTATTTCTTCTTTTTAAAAACAGGAGTTAAATTGGGTGTACGAAAACCAAAGCTTAAAAAAAAAAAAAAAAAAAAAAAAGCAAGCAGCTCTCTTAAACATTCAAATAAATCTGTGCTGGAAGCAACCAGTGTGACAATTTTTGAGACACAGTTTGAGCCACCCAAAATGCTTCTTTAACTGCAGGAAGCCTGAGTATGTGCAGCATGACTGTGCTTTTCACTAGTTAATGACATAACAGAGCAAAGGAGCAGTGACTGGGTCACTGTCTTTTAATAACTGTTGAAGGACCACCACCAACCAGAATAATAAGAAAGTAGAATAATGACTTCCTGCAAACCTTCTTCACCCATGGCCTAGTTCAAGAAAGCAAAGCAGAGTCCATTAAGTGATGAACTTTCACTACCTGAGCAAAAGTTTTGAGAACAAGTGAAGAAATTACATGCCAGATGGATCTGAGGGCATGAAAGGATTAGGTGCCCATGCTCCCACTCACAACAGAGACAGAAATCTTTTAACATACAGATGGTGAGACCAGAAGAAGCGAACCAAGAATGCAGGGGAATTCAGTCATGAAAAGCTGAGGTGGACAGCCAGCTGTTTGTACAGCTTATTTTGGATTGGACTCTATATACTCATACAGCAGTCTAGAAGCAAAACGTGATTATTTTAGAAAACCTGCAAAAATGTGCATTTTAATGGATTATCCTCTCTTTTTTTCTCTATTATATTTTATTATTTTTATTAGTACAAGTGTTAAACTGGAAAGCAGAGTATCACAAGCAGGGTGTTCTGGTTTATGCCTCCTTGGAGAATGGAAAAGTGGTCTCAGACACATTGAAACCATGCCTTACCTCTACTAAATAAGCAAAGAACCTGTGTGTCTGGCATTACAAGCATTAATCCAGAGGGCAAAAAAACTGTGCCTGAAATCTACTTAGCCAAGGGGATTTAAAAAGTACACACCTCAGCAAGCTTCCTAAATACATTGTCTGACAGGTGTCTAACAAGGCGACATTGCAGGAAGCTTCGGAAGAATCGGAACTGCACTACACAGAAACCAAAAACTTGAAATTAGTATTATATAATTTTATCAAAGAGTACTTACAGACTAAGAAGATACATGAGAGGTAAAACCCCCAAGAAAATTAACAATAGTATTCAGAGACAAATTAAATCATAAAGCATTTGCAGAATATGTGCTAAATCTGGGAAATGGGAAATTGAAGGAAGGTTCTCCTGTTCTTCACAAGATTATTTCAGACATTGCTGTAAAGACATTTTTGAGCCTGAGATCCCGTATCAAGCCCAATTTCTAACTTTTAAAAGATGCGTGGCAACAGGAGATGTGCTTTAAAGGAATTCAAACACTAAAGTTTTCATTGGCTTATTGATGAGTTCTCTCCTTTTGGAAGAAGCAGAGATTAACTTTCTTGACTTTTTTCCTACAAATGTTCTATGTTTCAAATGCTGACCTGAATTTTTGCTCTCTGCTAAATGCCAATGTAGATGTCTGCCTTGGAAGATGAAAATCAACAGAACCGGTATCTCCATTGGGGTCAAGCCTTAAAAGACTATTACAACATGTCTGCTTTTCTTGAGTGTAGAACATGGCCTTCAGATATTTCTGGCCCACTAGAGCTCGCTTTCTATTGTGCAGTAAGATGTGCAGGCAAATAACAGCTAAACCAAGAACCACCTCCACTACCTGTACTGCCTTATCAAACCTAAAATAAAAGACACAAGCAGAGGAGCTGGGGAGAGGCAGGAGAATACAGTCCTCCTGAGGAATAAGTCACTGTGAAGGCGACAGGAACTCACAACAGACTGTTGTGCTTTCCCCTGGAAGAGATACTGACCAAAAGTTAAACTCCAGAAAATTTTACCACCCACCCCCCCAAACACAAAAAAAAGCCTCCACCAAATCAAAATACATAAGCAGTCTCTGAGGAATAGCAGCCCCTGATCTACCTACAGGGATTTTTAAGTGGCAGAGAGCAATAAACCAGAACATAAAATGATTAGCAGCAGTGTTAGTTAATTTATTCACTGAACAATAACTCAAGTTGTGTCTCAGGTCTCATAAATAAAGAAAATGTTTATAACTGAGTTACAGGTGGATGACTGTGGGGCATAGGATTGTGGGCAAAGCCTGACTTCAAGAGTCAGAAATAGCATTTTTATAATATAGCGACAGATTTTTCTTCTGAAATTAAATTCTTCTGAGACACTTACTGTGGAGTTAGCAAGGGGTATTTTAAGTGCAGTTAAACAGCATCCACAAACCTGGCTGCTGTGCTGCTGCTCATATGGGTGAGCACAAGATAAATGGAAGAAAGAGGTGTAATATGAAATGGTTGAATGACTAAGTTAGAAGTAAGCACTGGTTCCACAGCTCTCTGTTTTGCTGGAAAAGATACTCCTGTCAGTCATCTGCCTCCTCAACAGAGAAAAGGGGGCTTCTGTAGGTTTTCCAGGGTAAAAAGCAGAGAAGGATCAGGTGCCCCAAAGAACACCTTTGCCTTCAAAGACTGATGTTTGGAAATTGGCATTGTCTGCCTGGGATTCCTATGATTTTAAGGACCTGTGTCAAAGGACACACAGTTAAGTCACAGATCCTGTAGGAAAGCTGTAGGCATCCTGGCCTGTATCAGGAATGGTCTGTCCAGCAGGAGCAGGGAAGTCTCATTCTCCCCCTGTACTGGACACTAGTGAGGCTGCACCTTGAGTGCTGGGTCCAGTTCTGGGCCCCTCAGTTCAGGAAGGACGTTGAGACACTTGAGCACATCCAGAGGAGGCAACGAGGCTGGTGAGGGGCTTGGAGCACAAGCCCTGTGAGGAATGACTGGGGGAGCTGGGGTTGTTTAGCCTGAGAAAAGGAGACTCAGAGGTGACCTTATCACTCTCTACAACTTCCTGAAAAGTGGTTGTAGTCAGGTCAGGGTTGTTGTTCTCTTTCTCCAGGCAGCAACTGACAGAATGAGAGGACACAGTCTTAAGCTGCACCAAGTGAAATATAGGCTGGGTATTAGGAAAAAATTTTTATGAAAGGAGTGATAAAGTACTGGAATCGTCTGCCTGGGGAGGTGGTGGAGTCACCATCCCTGGATGTGTTTAAAAAAAGATTGGAGGTGGCTCTCAGTGTCATGGTTTAGTTGACGTGTTAGGGCATGGGTTGGACTCGATGGTCTTGAAGGTCTTTTCCAACCCAGTGATTCTGTGATTTCAAGTGGGTATTTATGGGAAACAAAAGGGAAAAGTATGGCTTTGGTGAGCACAGGAGTAGCATAAAGCATTGCAAAGGGACTTGTCTCTTGTCTTCATCCCGCATTCGCCACAAAAGAGAAAGATGAAGAATAAAAAACCGTCTTTGTCACATATGCTCTACGGCTTTAGTCACCAGTGGTCAAAATTAAACCATAAGGAATTGAGTTACTTCATTCACCCTTCTTGTCTGAGTTAAAGGGACTTTGACTTTTTGGTCAGGACTACGTCACCAGAGTTACGGCTGCTTTTGGAACTTGGAGACACGGACTATCACAGTCACCATCCAAGGAATGGCCCTCTGCCACTGTTAAGTGTTTTGCTTAGTTTTTCTGGTGGTATCTTTAAATGTTGGGGCTCTGTTACCCTTGGAAGGGTGAGATAGTAAATCCCTGATACCCTCTGCAAATAGAAGCCTGGCAGCATATTCTTAGCAGATGTTATGGATTATAACAGGTTGCACCGCTATTTTCTTTGGGTACTTGCCAAAGTAAGCTCAAGGCAGCCCAACCAATAAGCTGGCACTTAGAAAAGCACTCTAAAACACAGTCACAGCTGGATGATCTATTCACAAATATTCTTCCTTCCATTCCTAACCCATCAGTGGGATTAGCTGCTGAACTATTAACTGCCTTACCACCATCTGTGCCCAGGCTCCATTAGTAACCCAGGTGTTTCAGCACATCCCAGTCCTGCACAAGCTATGCCCAGTTACTGCTTGCTGATACATCAGTCCAGCTAAACAAGCCTGGAAAACGCAACAGGTAACTAAATACTCTCAGAACAAATTAACCTCTACAAAAAGCAGGCACGTCAGGAATAAATCAACCTCTACATAAACAGGTACTTCATGTCCTATCTTACCACAGTTAACTGCTGACAAATACAAGGAAAAGCTCAGGTCAGGCCACAGCAGTTGTGCACAAGTTGCTGAACAATTAGACTTTTACCTTGCTTGCTGACAGACACTGCAAATCCAAGCCTTCTCCTTCTTCTGGTAAGTGCTGCAGCTCTTGCAGATGTTGTACTTGCAGTCTTGGCACTGTCGCTTGCTGTTGATAAGAAATGTGAAAGGGGAACAGCAGCGAATGCAGCAGTGCTCATTGAACTTCTGCTGCTTGGAAAGGATGCTGCACTTGTTACCCTCTTCATCCAACTTTTGCTTCATTTCACTGGAATGAAAAGGAAAAGAAAAAAAACCAAAATTTCAATGGGAAGTCTTTATCCTCTTTCCACATATTCGTGTTATACTCTTCAAATAACTTTTGCAGTTGTGAAATGAGTATGAGAAATGCATATTCTAAATTTAGAATTAGAAAGCAAAAATCCCTATGTTCCCTTAAGCCACCCATGGCCAACCCACTTAAACTCTAAGGAAAGCCAGGTTGCTGCTCCAGGCACTCCAGCTGTGCCAAGCCATAGAAGCCATGTGAAAATTCAGGGCTGCTCTCAGAACCCTTTCCAAATCAAAAATCAATGGAATGGAAGTCAAAAAGCTTGGCACACAGTAATAAAAAAAAAGCCTTCTTACCAATAGTTTTGAAAACAGAAAGTTTATTTTGTTCTCAACCATAGGGTCATATTATTCATATAGCTCCAATTTGTCAAGCAACATTAATGATAATCATTTCAGAGAGATTTGGGTGCTCTACTAGTTAGGACCAATATTAATATGACTACTAACTGTGAAAGTGTTTGCAGGCAGTCTGAATAAAGTTTCCTGTATTACAGCAGAAGAGCTCATTTATTTAAAACAACTGAAATAAATTGTGTATGCATGGTATTAAGTAAATTGCTATCTCCCATTTTACGGTGCTTTTGATATTTACAAATGAGGCAATATATTGCACTATAGGAGTAATAAAAAAGCATGCAGAAGGAAGAGTTATGAAGGCAGACAAGTCTGCAAACTCATCACACATTTTGACATGTACAACTAGGACATACACTAAGAGAAGAAAAAATAAGAATCAATGAAAAACAAGTAAAATAAAAGCTTTTCACGTAGTGTGCACATACTTACATTCATTCTCTCTATTTCTCAGAACTAGTGTGAGTACTTTACTATTTCCAATTGCTGATAAAAACCACTTTTAAGACTAGAGTAACACAAAAGTCTAAACAAAATTTAGAGGTACCACAAAACAGACTAAGCTGCAAGAATACTTACTTATGACATGCTGACTTACTCTTAAATTAATGTTTAAATATCTTGCTATAGGAAAAAGAGAATACACGTATTGCATGCTTATTCAGGAACTCAAGCAAGATCATCTATAAACATCATTGTGAGCCAAGCCTGGAATTTTAAAAAGAATCACATTACTGGGCTATATATCACCTTATTTGCCAATTCTGCTTCAGATTCATAATTCAAAATAAAACCAGCCTGTTTTATGAAAATCTGACAGGTCAATTCTAAACCTCAAATCTAAAAGACAAGTATAGCAGTGATCTAAACCATACAAATTTTGAACTTGCACATACAACATATTAAAGTGTATTCCCAATATATGCCTCTTAATAAATTTAAAATCTGAAAACAATCTATGTTTCTGCTGCTCACACCCTGCACAAGGGTTTGACTAAATTAGTCTAGGTGCTCAAACAGATACTCTTTGCACTTTCAAGTAAATAATCTTTATGACTTTTTTTTCTGTCCAGATGGCAAAACATGCTTGCTCTGCCACATTTTTACAGAATGTGCAAAATGCAAAAGGTAAGAGATTATCACATAAAAGAGAAAATGTCTGAATTATGCAAGTCAAACTGGCTTTCTCAGGTAAAGTGATGGAGCTGTCCCAGAGACTCAATGGGATAGCTAGACTAGTTTGTCTTAACTCCATTACTCCCTCCTACCATGGTACTACGTGGACAGTCTTTCTAGTGGAACAAGTGAGGAAGTGAACCATCTCCATGTCGCTCCTCCACCCACAGCAGGCATGCTGCTCGGCAGCAATGGGGTGAGACACAGCACTGCTTCTGCACAGAAGGTCAGGCAGGAGCCCCAAGTCCCAGGATAAAAGCTGGTGAAGGTAAGGGCTGTATGATTTAAGGAGGATTTCTGGCATGGAAAAGTGTTCAGCAGCCCAAGATGCTGCAATCTTTGCTTCAGGATAGAGATCCTAGGCTGCAGATGCCAGCCTTCCCATAAAACAAGTACAGCGAAGGAGTCAGGGTCAGGGGGAGTGATGAAAGAAGAGATTTTTGTCCTTATGGAATTTTATTATCTCCCAGAACTAGTAACGCTGATGCGTGGTAGCATCAGCCCACACACTCAACGTTGTCATGCTCAGCGGTATTTTGAATCCTCATTAGGGCTCTGATGCATGATAGCAAGATAAACCACAGAGGCAAAGCCACCAATTAAAGTGCTACAATAATGCTTACAATATAAAACCAGGCAGTTTTGTTCACAACAGAGCTAATAAAGCCTGAAACCCAGAAAAAGCTGAGCACACACTGAAATCTTTTCATCAGAACAGGCATTAATTACATCTCTCTCCTCTATCTGGCTGCCAGTATTCATTACAGTGGTAGAACTCAATACCATTAAGGCATCTGCCTCAGTGTTAAATAGGACTAAAATTGGCCAATGGATTAAAAAAGTAAATAGGATGGGGTTGGACAGCCTGTCAGAGAAGGAGCATGACAGAAAAAGCCTAATTTCCACAGGAAACCAGGCAGAACAGAAAAGAAAGCAATGCACATCTCTCTGACAGCTGTAACAAATTAAGGTTTTCATGTACGGCCTGCCAAGGGCTATTCTATAAGGAGTCAAATGGCAAAAGGGACTGTCAACTGGACTTGTCATTTGAAGCCAAAAGGCTCCTCTCCACACTCTTTCCTTGGAAGCAAAACATGGGTTTCATATGAAAGCAAAATGCTGCAATTCAACCTGCCTGGTTAGAGGAAAATTAGCTGAAGTGAAAAGTAGGCACTGGTTTACACTCAGCAATACTGAGAAAACTTTACTTGGACCATCCAGCTGGATGATCACCCTGAGTGGATGATTAATGTGGTCCTCAATGTTGATACACTGAGAAAGTTTGTTGCACTGAAATTCAGGAGGTACAAGCTGAACCTCAAGGCATCCCAAGTTTGAAAATCTCAGGCTTTACTTTCAGGATGTTCAAATTGTTTGGCGCAAGAAGATTGTCAAAATGCTCTAAGGAAAGGGCAGCAGCCAAAAACAACTGATTGTCTTATGAAGTGAAATTTGCTTCCAAAAAGACAACAGCCACCTGTGCAGGAGCTATTTCTAAGGTCGAACCATCCAGTCATTGCAAGAATTGCCCCTTTCTCCCCATGCAACACTCTTTCCCCCAACAAAACACAGCTGAGGAGGATGGGACAGAGAAGAGAGGGAGAATGCCTCTCCCTCTCTGAATGTGCACTTGTGTGTGCTTACTTCCCCAAGGAGGAACATAATGTATTCAGAGATGTGTACATAGAATAAGCGTGCAAATAAAACAAGCAACAAAATACAACCTCACAAAAAAGGCCCTGTTGGGGTAAGCACAGAACAGTGGGAACTACAAATGACAGAATTTATTCAGAAGTCACAACAGATGGGGCACAGCTATTATGGTTATGTGTAACATAGTAATAAGCACCTGTGGCGAAGAGAACTCCTGCTGTGTGAATGAATCTCAGATTGAGTTTCATTTTCTTTCTCGAGTGGTTGCATTTCACCGATTGCTTACAAGTATAAAAGAAGGAAAAAACACTCAATAGATGTGCAACATGTCTATCACCAAAATCAATTCTGTCAAGGAACATTGTATGAGTTCCAAGTTCCAAATAAGTTAAAAAATATGCAGATGCACATTAGATGTTTTTAGAAGCTTTTATCAATGAATTTACACAGTTTGCATTAAAAATATATTTAATTAATTTCAGACAATGTTTTGGGTGATAGACTCTTGGCATGTAATTCCCACAAACAGATTAAGAACACTTTCTATCACACTGTTTTAGATGTAGGTTTTTCTTTTATATTCTGAGGGTGAAGAGATGTCTTCCCCTCACCACCCATTTGTTTTTGCGACTTTTTAAAACATAAATTAAATAGCTTCCATTGGTATGGTTTATTTCCTCTTAGTGCCTAGCAGGTTTAAACAAAATTCTTCAAAAATTCTTCAATGTTTGCCTGAACAATGCCTTCTCTTCTAATAAATTTCTTTAAAATAATTGGTATATTGCACCTCCTGGAGACAGAAATACAAGCTTTTTTGAGAAAAAGCATTTCTAAAAGTTACTTCTTTTTTTTTTTTTTTTTTTTTTTTTTTTTTTAATGCTTCCCACCAAGAGGCATTACTTGTGAATTAATAAACAAGGGGTGGGCCAGGTGGAGCTTTAACTTCTAAATGCAAAGTCAATAGTAATACACACGTTGACAACTTGCCAGAATAAGACAATAATGTGAAGTTTTAAAAAAACCCAAAAAATTGGAAAGAAGCCTATGATGAGTTTAAGAAACAGGTTTAAAAACTCATTACTAAATGTGTAAGTTTAGGGTGATCAAACTCTAAACCTCTGGGTGCAGCAATGGAAAGGAGTCCATAAAACAGACATTTGTATTACAACACAAAGCTAAAAAAAAAAAACAAACCCTGCTTTTCATATGATAAAAAGAACAGTTCCTGGTGAAAACCTGATAGCTGGCATGAGCTCCAAGACAGAGTCTGTATAAGCAAGTCTGTCTGTCAGGCTCCCAGCAATGCAGCTCTCTTCTCTAAGGGCTTTTCTGAACCCATTTACTGGGCTGTACCATCTTACTCTTGTCTCACACTAGTCTCTGTTTTAGGAGTTTAAACCTGGTAAAGGTGAAGTCCAGCAAGACTGGTTCCCATTTGCTCTGTTGCTTTCTTAAGCGACGGATAAATACGAGTTTTCCTGCTGTTTAAAACACCTTTTATCGTCCCCAGTAGAGTAGAGGCTAAATCTCTTCTAGTGCCTGCACAGGCAAAGAGGACAACTGAAGAACAACATTCCTAGATTCACCTCACTCCCTCCTAATGAACAGAGGAGCAGTGCTTTTACAAGTTATCAAAGACAGGTAGAAACTTTCTCCTTAGGTACTACACATGAGGGTTTCGGTTTCTTCCGTTTCTTGTCTTCTTAATTCAAAGCACGCCTATTTCATAGAATAAGCCACATTGTATCCATTGGCCTTAGAGCCTTTTTTACTTCAAAGACTAATGACCACACAGCACACTGCAATGTGCTTTTCTTAGAATAGTGTTCTGCTCAGCTGGGTAACTGGTTGTCTCTCTTCTCTGCACTTGTTTACACTATCTCACTTCCCAGAGTGGATCCAGAGCAGTACTAAAGATCACTAATTTGTCTTAAAACTGGTTTCAATCTTAGTTTGACAACTGCTAAAACTCTGTTTCCCTCCATAGAAAAGAATGCCTTCAGACACTTTTCTGTTTAGGCATCCTTAATACTCTCACCTATGCATAACAAGCTATCGAGGCCTTTTGCTTAGCACAAAATCTGGATTTCTGTATATTCTGGGGAGCAGATGAACAAGTTCTGATTTATAAATTTCCAGCCTTTCAGAGAGACCACTTTCACCATGGCACTTCATGTTTTTCCACTCCCACAGTCAATCCAAATGTGGCATATTGGGCTAGAAGTTTCCTTGGGCTACAAAGATCACCTAAAAATACAGGTTTTACCAATACTCCCCTACAATGCTGGAGGACAAAGGGCTTTTCATACTTAGTGACTAAAGTGTACACAGTGTTCCTATCTCCATTCTCCTGAAACCTGCCAGATGTGCACCAGATGCCACAGCTGGGGTAAAGATCTTTTAATCTGTAAAGAACAGGACAGTCTCTTACTCCTTGATTACTAGTACAATGAGAAGGAATCACAGGCTGAATATGACTGAAATTTCCCTCCCCATTCACATGTTTTCTGTTTGATGTTCAAGGTTTTGTGATTGTGATTGTGATAACTACAAGTACTTCCCTCCTCAACCTTTACTTCTTCTCTTCTTCACCCAACCTCCCAAATCTTCAGAAAAGGACTAACCAGGTTAGTGAAATGCTGCTAAATTTAGGAAAAATGCCCACTGGAAGTTTTATAAGCCTGATTCCTGGGCAGGGATCTGAGAGAACAAGCCAAACTTGCCAAGGAGAGCTGCTCAGTGTTTTATCCCTTCCATGTTTCTCGTGTCTCAAACTGTGGCATGGTGCAAATAGGGGTGAAGCTCTATGATGACAGGGTCATATATCTTTTCCACCTGCAGTACACAGTAAGAATCAAGTTCTCCCAGAAGGCATATGCCTCCATCACTATTTACTCTCCAAGGGTTCAGTGCTAATTTTTTTTTTGCTGCCTCTTCTTCTAAAGTAGTTTATTCTTCTCCATCAAGAGAGGCATCTAACATAACTTTCAGACAGTACTACCCCACCATCCCTTTTGTTTCCTTTATGTCTTTACTAAATTTCTCCTAGTGAAACTCTAACTGCTCTCTGAAAAAGTGAAGCACAGGATAGTACTATAGCAAATGCCAAGTTAATTCATTATCTTATAATCAAGGCCTTTTTTCCTAAGTTCTTATCAACACTACCACAGTTGTGCCTTGTGCTATATTTAACACTCATCACATGAAATAGTGCTCTACACACTGCTGGTACTACCAAAAAGCCATGCTAGGCACACAAGCAAACACCACTTGCATCTGGGGAGCCTTGGAGGAACACACATCACATTAATCTGTTCAGAGGGATATCAGTCCAGCAGCAGTAGCTGACATTTTTCAGGAGGATTAGACAGCAGGGAGTCTACCATAAATGGGAGGGGGGGGAAGGGGAGGGGAAGAGGTGGGGGGTGACAGCAGTAATGTCAAAAAACATCCTAAAGCAAAAAAGCAAACCACAAAGTCTTCGGGGGGAAGATAGGGGGAGTCAAGTGCTAAGAAACTCATAAATAGTTATGAGTAAGTCATTTGTACAAAAATCAGAAAGATTAATATTTCACAGCCCAATTACTCCAACTGCATTTGTGTTCTTTTACTTAAGACCTTACCAGCATCTCTTCAGTTATTTTTTCCCTCTTCAGTTTTTAATTTCTATAATATTCATGTGTATTCCTATCAAATCTCACTTTTTTTTATTATTATTTTTCTTTCCTTCTTTCTTCAAAAGCAGGAGCAAAAAGTGATGATGCTGCATATATGCTATGCTCTGATCTGGGGACAATCTCTTTCTAAAAATAAAGAAATCCATCACAGTGGAAACAGTGTTGACAGGTTTTAGTTTTTTTTTTTTTTTTTTTTAAAGATTTGCAAACGCTTCTTACACAGGCAAAAAATCTGCACTGACACCTTCATATTCCTTATTAAATACCATAAAATAAATGTTGTGCAGACTAACCTGTGGAAGTTTTGTGCTAATCACAGTTGAACCAATTGAACTGCTGATAGAATCAGAAAAATGCCAATATACTCAACACTTGTCAAAAAACACAGATCAGGCACTGTGTTTGCTAGAGAGAAAGCCAGTCAGCACCAAGACAAATTGTGGTGCACTTGCCCCAGACCAATACCTAGTTTGTCATACCAGGTTCTATCCTAATCTGTTAACAATTTCGTGCTGAGGCGAAGCTGTTTCACAAAATTAGTGTCTGCTGCTGTATCACTTTATGGACACTGTGCTAATGGCTGTAAGAAGAAGTTTCCTTTTCTTTTGCCAGCACAAGCACTGTTAGTGTCTATCATCAGCTGGAAATGACTGACATGTCAGAGTGTAGATAAATTAAATAAATGCTATACTGCTATTATTTTAAATTCCTTCTCACTTCATATCCTCATAAACTGTCAAGGGACATTGCATTTAACCTCATTTTCTTTTGTCATGTTGGATATCACAGGAGCACAGACTGTGGACCACATTTAACTGATAGGCTTTGAAATCTTCTGTGGGCAAGAGGAACAGCCAGGGTGAAGCAGGTTTTGAAATATAGAGGAGATATTCTGGGAAGCTCTAGGGACATTGGAAATCTCCACATGAAAGCTGAAAGGATCTTTTTCAAGACAGTGCCATGAGTACAGACTCCTTTGCCCTCCCATTCTTTTACTGCCACATGGAACATATGAAAATAAAGCTGGGGTTTGACATACTTTTCCCTCCTCACTCTTCTTTCTCATCTGCTCGTCCATATCAGTTATCTCAGTTGGTCTGCAGTAAGGTAGGGTAGTCTGAGGTGAAACAATGTGTCACTATCAGGGACAAGCTCTTTTGCTGCAGGTTAAATCCTACAGGACCTTCTAGTTAAATCCTGGGTTTGACTCAGAATGGCCAAAAGATGTGTATCCATACTGGACATCAACTCTAAGTGATGGTAAGCTGGAAAGTTTTCCCCCTTTTTCTGTATTATGTCCGTACTGAACCACTAACCACTACAACCCGAGTGATTTTTTTATAATTTCACCAGTATATGCTACAGCCCTACAACGTGACTACAAAATGGTATGCTTAAATTATTATTTACAATTGCATTTTGGGGCACCTCCCTCTTAGATTAAAAACACGTAATATTTTATGTTGTACCACCCTATCAAACTTCCTAACAACCTCACAAAACATCGTCAGCTTTACCACCTTTCTTATTTGACTTCCCTGTGTTTTTCTTTCCCCACATTTGATAGTGATTTTTAGTTACACAAGTATTTGCTACATTTGCCTTTATTTCATTTCCTCTCAATAAGTGTCATTTAGCTCCCCTTGAAGTGTATTTCTCACTGCACATCCGGTACCTCTCTCTGGAGACCTTTTTCCTGCGAGGTCCTGACTTTCAGTACAGGTTCAGACAAGCATTCTTCAGAATAAAGCATTTTTCAATTAAAAAAACCCAAAAACATCTTTGTGAAGAAAGTATTTTTTAAATGTACATACTCTTTTATCATAGTTACATGCAATACATTCTTTGCATCACAGGTGACATTTGTGAGTCCACCTTTCCTTGGAACCCAATTTTATGCCCATATTACCTTGAAAAAATTCTTTTAATAATAGAAACAGTCCTCCTACATTAAACAGTTCTCTCAGTGCTCCTTTCACAGTGCCATCTGGCTTGACCTCATAAAGCACAATTCATAGCCTGTGTACAGCAGGACAGTAACTGAGACATTGGCTCTGAAAATCCCTGAAGAATTCACCATGAGTCATTCTTCCCTCTTCCTGGCTGGACTTCTAGCAATGCAGGCCTACAGAGATTTTTTCTGGAATTGCTGTTGTTACTTGACCCTTCCCCACAGATCACATAGCAGAATAAACAAGAGCAGGCAGCAGAGCAAACAGCAGAGGAACTGGGTCTCACAGCCTGACAAGTCAGTGCCAGACGACTGTGAGTGTGTTGTTAGAAAGAACAGCCCAAAGATGTTCATCCTGGTTTGTGTACAGACAGGATGAGTGATGCTGCGTACTCACGGGCCTTCTGCCCAATGAAACTGGCTCTGAATTTTGCCCTTCCCAACCATTGCCACTCCAGAATCCAGGTGGGACAGAAACATTGGGAAAGCCCTGTGCTCCGCAATCCTCCATGGGCAATGCAACACAGACAAATCAGCATGCATGCCCCCACACTAATGCCCACTGAGTATTATGTCACTTTCTGCAACAACCACCTGAGCCCTAATGTGGCACAAGAAGAGAGCAGAAGGCATTAACAAATGCTCTAGGCCATCCATGGGCTTGTTTCAGTGAGACTCCTGTGAAATCCTAGGATCACACCATGATGTTCCCATTAACTTGGTCTCAGAATGAATTCCTTTCAACTGTAGCACTCAACACTGTACTTTCAATAAATCTGCATGTATATAGCTCCTAAAGTCCACTTCCCTAGTCCAGCTCCTCTTCTTACTGTCCATTCTCCTGACACACAGTTTAATACTGTTTTTTCAATTAAAAAAAATTCCACACAGACTGCAATTCAAGTAGCTTTAAGACTGCAAGCCCTGCAATTCCAGTCAGTCAGCATGTGCCAAAAATAGCAGCTTGATATTTTTACAGATTTAAGCTATGAACAATTATTTTCTTAACTACAGAAATTGTTTGCAATTTCCATGTAGGTTTTGTCTGTTTGTTTTAAAGACAAAGACTTAGAAGCTTAAAATTACCACACACCTGATCCATACACAAGTAAAGAATTTTGGCAGACAAAATAATCTATTTTCATGGAATGTATTTTATATTTAACATGATGTATTGCCCTGGTGTGTTTCATATCAACAATATTAATACCTTCTGAATGCAGTATCATATTGTTTCTTACAAACCAGACAAATGTCTGCAAAGGCCCAAGAAATAAAGACAGCAAATCTACCTCCTCATTGAAACACACATATTTTGGGTAGTCCTTTAAAAAAATGTTAGCATATACTATTTCTGTAGTAACACCTGTATTTAACAAAGGCACGATCTTCAGTTAACATTTTTATAATACTTTGGCTATCTTACAGTTGATGTTCTTAACTTAATCCAGAACTTTTCATTATGGGACTGTTTCTCCAAATTTCATAACATACTGATAGTTAAACATATAAAAGAATATACAGTAATGGACTGAAAGGAAATCAGTAAACAACCACAAAAAAAAAAGAAAACCCCCTAATAATTCAGAATTTATTTAGAAAATAATCATCTTTATTCTGTAGCTGTGACTAGAAGTGCCACTATTTAGTTTTGTTCTGCATATGTGTGTGAGCATGCATACACTTATGGCTAAACTGCATTATTCAATATCCCTTGCAATTGAAGACCAGGATTCTCACCCACCTAATACTCTCCATACCCCATCCCCATGGAAACACAGTACTGTGGCTTGTCCTTGACAAGACAACTTAGCTAGAGAAGAGGAAAGCCAGGTTACCAGACAAATAGCCTATTAAGGAACTAGAGATAAATTAAAGCCCTCTTGTGCAGATGCTCCCACAGTTCTATGAATCCCAGTAAATCTTCCTTAGCCCCTGACAGTTTGCCTCACCCCAGACACAGAAAGCTAAGGTCAGTGAACTGTCCCAGAGGAAATGGGCAAAGGGGAACTTCATAAAGCTCCCATTTTCATCCCTCTTCTTGGCCTGTTTGTGCTTTTGATCTTCCCAATCAGCTATCTACCAATCTGAAGTAAAGCAAACATACTTTGGTGGGATGTTTTTGGTGAATGGAAAAATATTGTGAAATAACACAAATGCTTTTGAAAAATGGAAATTCACCTAATTCACAGTTAGAATTCAGATTAGGTGGGGCACATTTGGAAAAGACAGAATGGTTCTTCACCATTTTTAAAATAATGCATTTTGAATTTTAAAAATGTCATTTTGTTCAGACTTTTTTTGTAATAAAAGAATTTCAAATACTATCATTCAGCTCTTCTGTGGATAGTACTGTTCAGATATCTGATGCCTCTCTTCTCTCCCTTGAGCATTTCCTCTCTTCAAAAACAGCAGATGGAAGACATCTCCCCGTGGGGAGTTCATGGCACAGTCAGACCCCAGGCTTGGTTCGCATACTTGGTGCAGACCCTGTGGCTATGTCTGAATTTGTGAGATCTGTTTGCACCAAGAGCAGACCAGTAGCCTGAACTAGACAATGCTGAAGGCCTACACCTACACAGCATGTAGATCCACAGCTTTACTTCAGGGAAGATAGTATGATTCTCTGGATCAAACATTCCCACACTGAACAGAGTCTGAACCTGTCTAACTGTGTAATTCATTGGTTCACAAACATTGACGTAGTTACTTCCAGAAGGAATCCAGCTTGTGCACACCAAAACCAGCCTGTACACCATGCTGTAATAAGTGAGGAGAAGAAGAAGCCTTGCTCCAAAGCTGTAGCTTCTGATTAGGAATTCTTTTAAAAGAAGTCACTGGGCCAGAAGACTTGTGCAGGGGCTTTTGAAAATTTCCCTTGAAATTACATTAGAAGTTCAATGTATCATACACCCACTTCGTTTCAAGACATATTCTGAATTGGTACACTTGAAATTTAGCTTTATAAAGCATTCCTAATAGGACTCTAATTTGCACCAGTTAGTTTGAAATACCTTTGAACATAACTGATTTAATTCTCCACAGCACTGCATTGGCTCATAGTGGTGTCACTCTAGGAATTTCATCAACACTGTGGTCCAAGAAGACAGACAACGGAACAAGGAGATGAAAGTTACACCTTTGTAGCTATGGCCTGAAATACTACCAGAGGATGGTCAGACTGTCAGTTTTTATTCAGCAGCAGAAAATGGGTACATAGTAATCTAGAGATTCTCTTAACAAAACACAAACCCATTTTCTCAGACTTTTCTGCTACCTAGCAGATGTCTGTGCTTCAATTAATTCCTCCTTCCCTTACCATGCTTTCAAATAAAACCAAAGCTCTACCAAGCTGCTTTCCTCATAGGTACACGTAGCTTGGATTTACCTTCTGGACTGAGCAGCTGGAGTGACAGACTATGGGCAGAGAACTGTCATCAGATGGTCCCCTCCTAAAGCCCTCTTCTGCACTGATGGACCATCACCTGAATTACAGACCAAATCTGATTCTGATGTGTGACTGTAAGTGATTTAAAATTAAATACATCAAAAGGAGAATTGCTGCTTTTAAAGAAACAATTTGTTCTCAAAATCCAACCTTTATTCTTAAGGAACAAAACAAGAATGACTATGAAACACTAATCTTTCAAAATAACTAGAACAGAAAAGCATTGGCATGTCCATAAATTCGGGACCTCAAAACTTGCCTGATTAAGTCATCACAAGGGACCATCTCTGTAACTGAAATATCAGTTGATTTATAACAAATATCAAAATGCATTTAATTAAATTGCAAGTGGAAGATGGCCCTTCAGTAGGAGCCAGAACAATATAATTAAAAGTTATACAAATATACAAATATACAATTAACATTTTAAAATTCTGGTGTTGACAAAATAACTATTTCTTTTTAAGAAATTAAGTGCTCAGTTTAGTTTTATATGTTTAGCTGCAAATATGTGAAAAGACTAAGGAGTGACCAACTTGATGCTTAGAGGGTAAGAGAAATGCAAGTGGAGATCTCCTTCAAAACAGTTGTAAAATTCATATTTAACCAAAATTTTACTGCTTAGAAAAGGCATACTATGTTTTCTATAAATATTCCCTAACCATGAAGGTGCTTTCCTGTTCCTTTCCCTTCCACAGAAAGCAAAGCAATCACCATTTATTTTCTGCTTGTTTGCTCACTTCTACTCTATGCCACACTTTTTACAGCTTTACACTTGTATGTATTTTCTGTTTAATGTACAAATGCCCTGGAAGAAGTGCAAGTTAAATTAAGAAAATATGTCATAGAGGGCCAAAGATGGACCACAGGAACTAAAAGGCAAGCAGTTCTCCCCACAAGCAGGGGTGGAAGAAGCATGTAATCAAGAGTTAGTTGTTGGCAGTTTAACAGCCACTTATATTCAGTCAAGAGTAAGAAAAATATAGGTAAATACTGAGATAGCAAGATGATGGTTTTCTTCACACACAAGGCTATATGATTTTTCATACAGTTCTCTACTTTGTTCCTAAATATTTCAAGGTTGTTTTAAACCACCATTGTAGAGTAAGGGTGCTAATTGCGGTTACTGTGGCAGTATGTGTAAGTCAACATAAAAAAGGCAGTACTTCAGAACTTACTGCAAAACACAAAAATCTTCTAAAAATCTTGATTGACAGGTGCTTATTTTTTACTGAGAAAAATAAGTGCACAAATTCATTCCTACAGCAAAAGTCTAATTATACATAACATTTTTGAGAGCTCTGAAACACAAATTGGAACGCACCAATACTTATAATCAAGGACTCTCCCCTTGAGGGGGAATAAAAAAGCTTCAGAGGAATTCAGTAGGCTGGTTTTATCTGTGTAACTACAAAAGCAGATAAAACAAAAGCTCTGAGTACAATCAATAGTTTATAAATCAAAGCAAAGCCTTACTTCAAAAACCAGAAGTAGACTTGAGAAGAGCAGCTGATTTATGAAAACCATTATTTGAAATCAGCAAGGAATTAAAGCAAAGCATTTCTCTTTCTGCTATATAGGCAAAGTATGAATAGGCTCTAACACATATAATCAATTATGGAGAAAGCAGTAGCATCTGAAATATTTCCTCCTTGCAAAAACACTGAGGTTACAAAGATTCCCTTGATTGCAGCTCAGTCCAGTTCTGAACAGTGCTACCACAATCTGTCCCCAAGAAGTACTTAAACCACTCTACAAACACATTTAAGCTCCACAGCACACTAAAAAACCCGAATCTCTAACTTGGCAAAAATACCAGTTCAAAAGCTTCACATGGGACAGATCCATATCAGTTACACTCAATGGTGAGAAAATGAGCAGACTAAGCTCAAATAACACACAATAAATAAATAATTTTAGTGATGCTACAAAAGCTAGCAGCAGTTTCAGAGATTTTTGTCTGTACAGTGCCTAGCTAAACCCCAGAGCACAAACCAAGCAATGCAAAGCAATAAAAAGACCCAATGTCATTATTAGGTTTGGTCATCTGCACTCTGTGTTCAGGACATATTTTTCAAAATTGCATTCTGAATGTTTTCAGCCTGTTGGTACAGATATATGTGAATATTAGATCATACCATTCATGTACTGCAGATAACTCAAGTAGGATTTAAAGATCAGATTTTTTTGGTTCCTCAGTTATGGGATGTAGAATGACAGGTGTTTTATTGGAGCTTGTTTTTCCAGCCTTTCTCGAAAATCAAGTCCTTTAAATTTCTTCCTCTCTTCTCTCTTTGCATATCTCAAAATTTAAAGATACAAAAGCATTGATCAGAGTTTTTACTTTCTATTGCTATTTAGTACAATATCAGCTTCTGTCAAACTCCACTAAAATGGGTTATATTCAACACACTGTACCAGAATATTTGCACTTTTTTTTCTCTCTTAAAGTTATACTACAAATATCGTAAAATAAAATGCTGTGCTGAAGTAAACCATCTAAATTGCCTCTACTATGTAGCTGAGAAGTTCCTCCAATAATCCTCTCAAAAACCTTCAACGACTCCAATGTCTTCAAAACCCTTAATAACAAAATATTTGTTTATGATAGAGTAGAAATTCCCAGATTTATTATTTAATCAGGAGAACATAAAGGCGAGTTTGTAAAAGATCAAAGAATCAGAGATGCAGGAGAAAAGTAAGTTACATAAATTGGAGAAACATTTTAAAATATGTATTATACGCCTGTTACATTTGTGTTTATGCAATTATAACAACCAAAATCCCAACCAAACTCTTTGAGAGTATGCAAGTATTTCATCTAAGGAAGTCTAATGTTCTATTTAAGAAAGCACAAGTGAGTCATTTTGACTTCCCGGTTAACACTACTAAAAAAGCCCCAAACACAAAACAACCTAATAAAAAATAAAAACATGACATCTAAATTTTTATTAGGACCATGATTCTCACATCTGAGATTAGCAGGGGCTTTGCCCTTCAATAAAATCAGAGCACAATAAAAGGCATTTAGCACAATCCACAACACTTTGGTATGAATGTACGTGACCTAATATGAGTGACACAAAATTCACCTACTTCAGTATCTTAATATTACACACTACATCAGATACAGCAAGTATAACAGGATCTGCTGCTTGAAAGGAAAAAAAAATGGTAAGAGCAATGGCGTTCATTTTAATTAGCAGTCTGGATATTTCTAAGACATCTCTGGCATCCCAGTGCCAATTATCCTGATATGTACTATTTTATCAAGCCATTGAAAGTGGATCCTTAAGGGCACTTATATTATTCAGTAACTCAAACTATCTAAGTACCCTTCAAGTCAGTGAAAATATTCCTCTTCCACACAGGGAAAATCTTTCTTAAGCTTGGACGTGTGCAAATATTAAAATACACTGTTTAGGATTCAATATTTTACTTAGGGTTGTCTTCCTGGAGCACCAAATTTTTTTTTCCTCAACATTTATTTTGTAGTTTCTTTTACTTCTTCCCTTCAACAGCCTGTGTGTTTGTAGGTCATCGGCTAACAGCACATATGCTGTAACACTGCACAGAGGAACAACATCACCCTTCACCTCTGCTCCTCCTGCTTTTCTACCTTCTGCTAATGCAGCAATCCATCCCATAATACTTACAAATTACGCACACACCTGTTCTCATGAGAGTCTTTATGCTGGCACATCCAGAAAGGAAGTCATGGCAACTGATGCAGTTCTGAGAGCATCAATATCGCTTCAGAGATGTGCGGCCAGCAACATTTACCTCATCTAACACTGGGCCCAACTGTGCAATAACAACTCCCACTGCACTTCACATTTCCAAATGCTGCCAAAAGAAAAAGAACTATGAAGGTGTCATTACAGTACTGCCCTCTGGAAAGTTCACTATTCATAAGCAAAATGCTTATTTATTCCAATACTGCTAAACATATACTATTTGTGTTACTTTTTTCACCAATATGAATTTTAAACCTGATTATGCCACATTTTGCTTAAGTAAAAGCAAAAAACTATCTCGTGGGGTTTTTTTTAGAAAAAAATTGGTTCCAGATTCTCTGATATTGTTTATTTAACCTTCTTTTTAGATTTCTGGTATCTTTTCCAGAAAAATTCTCAACCTGACTTAATTAAAAATCATCTGCTTCTCTTAAGCCTTTCATTCAGTCTTCTGTGTATTAAGTGCATTCCTTTATATTGACTCTAGAGCACCTGGTATTTATTAATTGTCTACTAGAGACCAAGAATTCATTGGCATATTGCAAAGACATCAGGTACCCTAGTACAGAAATTTATTCTGTAGATATATATATATATAGATCTATATATAATGAATTCTGCTCCTGCATAAACCTGCTTTCTCCATGCCAGCCCAAACCCGTTGTCTAAAGCAGGTGACGTATAGAATACTTGCTGTACACAGTGTTCTTGCTGCTGTTACTCAGTAGCATTATCATTTCACCCTCCTCCTGCTCTCAGAATTAGGATTTTTCACACACATCAAGCTTGGAAGACTTTATAACTTCTTAAAATTGAATATTTAAAACGTATTATCAACGAACTGTTTAAACAACAGCTAGTAATTTATCTCAACAGCTTCTTCATTCAGCCTTCACTTAAAAACTCAATCTCAGAATTAAATTTCACCCTTTTTGTTCTTTTGAAATGCAGATAATCAAAACCTGCAATCAGCATTACAATAGTTTGTCAAGGCTGCATCCTGGGCTGTCTGTAACAGGCTTTGAAGCTTACACACACCTCCCTCTCTTGGATCAAGGTACCTCCCCTGTCTATTCTTTGTATTGTTCCTTCTTTCCCCCCCGCCTTCCGTATTTCAGTTGAGTGTCTAACAGTTGTGCAGTGACTGACTTCAGGCTTGGGAAGTAAATTCCATGATGGACTACAGTCCATGTAACACTTGAGATGGGCAGTTTTTGCAACAAAGAAAGTTTGGGCTTTTTTATCTTCCTTCCCTGCTCCAGCCTGTAGAAATAGTCTTATTCTTCAAAGAGTGAAAGTTGCTATTGTATCAAGGACTTGCAACATGAATTTTTGTTGCTTGTCTGCTTGTTCAAAAATCCTGTTAAATCTGAACCTCATTATTGTTTGAAAAATGAATTCCCTGGCCTAACCATGCAAAAATAATTGGATTTATGTAACGTAAAGTTGATAATGGTACATGTGTTATCAAAAGGAACTACAAGAACACTTAATTTTATACCATGTAGTATCTCCTACACTTTCATTGTGTCCTTTCTTGTCCCTTTTGTAAGGCAAACTCTCATGTTTCTTTTAATAAGAAAGCTGTTAATGAAAGCTCTCATTATTATCCATTAGCTTCTATCCTGATCAGAAGCAATGAGTATTTTGGGCAAGAAGGCAATTTCAGATTGCCGTGGAATTACGGGAGCATCAGCACTACATTCATCATAATTTTTACATCCTCCAGTGCCTACCTTGCACAGGTACAGTTTTTGATGAGGCATCTTCCTACCTATTTCCCATGAGTTTTCAAACTCAGTACAGCACATCTGACTAGGTTCCTCTATCCAGGTGGCATTGTCCAGCATTTGTTAAAAGGGCAATAAAAAAAGGGGGGGGGGGGGGGGGGGGGGGGGGGGGAAAGAAGAGGGGAAAAAAATTAAAAACAAACCCCCAAAAATCCCAATCCAGTCAGAGACTGAAATAAACTATTACCTATGTTGTTGGAGACACTTTTGACTTCACCTAATTGAAACCCTTCTGTTGCTTCTGAACATTTTGTCCTTTATTTCTAAATCATTGTTTAATAGGTTAACGAACAAAAGCCCTTAATATGAAGCCCCACATGCCTCTAACCAAAGCTGAAAATTCACAGTTTGTTCCTACTCATTAATTTAGTTGCAGTTTCTAGTCTATAACACTTCTTTATTTCTAACCTTCTGATAACATCATGACTTTTTCTTCATTTTTGTTTTAATGCTAATTTTTTTCCCCAAACGTTTTCTGGAAATTGAAACAATTAATGCTCTAGAGTCAGGCAGAGCAAATAGCAAAGAAGTTCAAGACTAAAAATTTAACTCTGACACCTGGAGTTTGATATAAACTATAAATGTTATGGCTACTTTTTTTTAAAATGTTTAGACAAACACTAATGGATTAATTGAACTTGGACACAATTCCTTAAAAACACAATCCTCTTGCTTCATTTGCTAAATGGAGATGACGACATTTACCCAACTTCTCTGAAGGGCACCATCATACCTGCAAGTGAAAAGTGTTACAGGAGATATACATAATGGATGCATCCTAATTTATTCTTCGTTGCTAGAGATAATGACAGTAAAAATTGAAAACATACTTTAAATTAAAAGTAAAGTAAGATGATTCCAAATCTACTACAATTTCTCATCCTATTAATTAAGTTCTAACATAATACACAGCTGAAAATATTTTCCATTATGTTAACAAAACAATGGCATTTAAATAACATTTAAATAACCAAAACATACATGAAACACTGCAGCCTGTCGAAAATCAGCTGAACTCCAAACCACATCAAAAGGTTTTGCTAGAAATGGTGGTTGAGGTTACCTTCTGAACCATGAACTACCTCATTACATATTCATTTGTTCAAATTATTCAGGCATGCCCAAGAAAATATTATCTTCCTCAAACATAAGAGATATATTTTTCCCATGCACATTTAAGCTTCTATAGAAGGAAATATTACAACTGAAACCATTTTTAGAAGTTACTTTAAGCAGCTTAGCTTTCTGGCTCTGTGTAGGCCTAAATAAATAATTTTCTACACAGCTATTTGTGACTCAGTCACAAATCTTTTCAACCTTTAGTAAGCAAAAATGGCTATCAACATTTGAATAGAGAAGCAGAAGAAAAACACTTTAACAGTCTTCCCAAATGGCTTAAATTACCTTCCCAAAAGTAACAACAACATGAATCACAAACTGGGCCCAAATTTTTCAAGCAGTGCACATTAAGATGATCATTAACACCTTTTTTATGATGGATTGTGTTCTCCCTACCAAAACATTTATACTACAAGAGAAGGCCTTAAGGTTGGTAGGCATGTTTGTTGCCTTTCTTAAAATTAAGAAAACATATTACATATGGAAACACCAGTGTGTTTGTACATATACGTGTATAAAAAAAACCTGAACATATCACATCACTCTCACATGCTGCTTTGCTGCCTGGTCACTAAGGATCAGAAGTCTCTGTAGAACTTTTCTCAGCAAATTTGCTAATTTCATTATTTATTCTTACACAGCTTTTAAAGGAAATCCAGTAATAATCTAATACTAAAAAAAGTGACCATTTAGTCCTATTTTTCAGCCTGGCCAAATTTTTAAAAATCAGTATTCAATCCATGAAATACAATCCCTCTTACTGCACAACAGCTTCCTTTCCTCAAGAGCTTCCACTGAGTGAACTCACTGAAAACCTTTTAAATCCAAGTGCAGTATAACAACTTGGTCACCATATTTCACATTTGTCAGACCCATCAAAGACATCTGCTTGATTTGCAAGGAGTAACTTTACCTCTAAAATCAGGTGGATTCCTCCCCAGTATTCCTGACTATTTTCTTTACCAACTTCATTATTCTTTGAGTACAGAAGTCAGCCTTCCTAGTGTGCCACTTGCCCATTCTTGCACCCCTTTTAGAAACCAGCATCACATACTGAATCCATTAATTTTCCTGGTATCAAGAACAATTTAGGAGACAATTTTCATACCACAGTTCAACCATTTCACTTTTGAGTTCCTGTAGAACCTGTGAGCAATTGCCATCTGGTTCTAGAGACTAATTTCTCTTTATTGATTTAGTCTAAAGCTTACTCTTGACACATCCAATTAAGGCAGCCCTCATACAGTGAGAGACTGATGTGAAAACTTCTAAATTCTTCCAGAAAAAAAACCCCAAAACCAAAAAAAAAACAAAAAAAGCCAAGGCAAAAAAATTTCTTTTGCAGTCATTAACTGACTTTGTCTTCCTGTACGGCTCCTTTTTCATTCTCCTCTTCATGGGGATATCTGCTCTTCAGACAGCAGACTCACTCAGAAACTCCCCAGAAAACTTCCTCCTGATATCTGCATAAAATTCTAGGGCTTTCTGGTGGTGGTGGGGTTTTTTTGGTGTTTGTTTGTTTTGGTTTGGTTTTTTTGTTTCTTTTTTTTTTAATTACTTCCCCATCATTAAAAAGCACTTTAGCTGTACAATTAATTCACTGTCAAGTTCAGTCACCCATGTTACAGAAAACCAAAGGAAGTAATCAAAACTGAATTGCTAGTCATTCCACAGAGAAACTTAATTTTCCTTTCAAGTCCTAGTAATAGACTGCTACTTGTCTTTCCCTAAATATTCTGATGACCAGAAAAACAGTTAACACTAAGAGCTTCCTTACTGCCATCTGAATCAATACAAATGGGATCATTTAGACCTCTAAAGCATCATTCCAGCTTTTCTGCAAATTCAGCAAACATGACTTAATTGGTTTGGTTCTAACCACATTTTACAAAGCTATCTCCATAAAGCACCTCAATTTGTTTTCCTCATAAAGTATAAGCTGCCAAAATTGTGGCGAAATGTTTTGCTCAGATTTTCAAAATCAAAGGGGATATGCCCACAAGAATTTATTTTTTTTTAATGAAAATAATCACATTCCACGAAAATGCCAAAAGTATTTCAGAAATGAGTAATCTACTATCACTGGCTTACAGAAAGACACCGTCACCTACGCAAGAGCTTTCAAATGACTGGAATAAGATACAATCCTGTATTCGTGGAACATCCTGAAGTCTTCCAGAGCTGATGATAAGATGAATAATAGCAATAGCGAATGATGCTCTGCTATTTTTTCATTACTGAGTAATTCACTTTGGAAGTCATTAGATAATTTGGTTTTAAAATGAGATGCTGAGCTGTTCTTGCTGCCTTTATTTTTTTTTTTTAAGTTTCATATTCCTGACTTCAGTCAGTAGTTATGTAATACCATAAAAGCAGATCCCTCTGGTTTCCAAGAATAGTTTTACCGAGTATACAGTTAACTAAGCAAGAGAACTCAGGGGTTCTGCAAATGACATACAGCAGTTAATTTTTTATAATTTCTCCAGTAAACATGATTATTTCACCAATAAACTTTATTAACTGATGTCCAGTGCAACACCAAGAAAACAGAGAGCAAGCAATACTTTGCTGGTGCTCTTGATTGCATACCATAATGTTCTGCTACATTACCTGCTGCAGAAAATTAAATTATATGCTTACTTTAATTTTCTCACCTGCCAAAACTGGAAAGAAGGCTATTATATGAAAGAAGTTAATTTATATCAAAGGTTAGTATTAAGTACAGATTGGCAAAAGAAACTGCAATTACCATTTATTGGCTTTCATTAGCAAAAGAGAACAGAAGAGTATCTATTACTACCAAGTATTCTGGTATGGCTTAGTTCAGTAACTTTGCTCTTTAAGCTTGCAAACAGGCAACATAAAGGTATCAATGTAAATTCAGTTACAATGTCAGTTTCCCTTAAGCCAAACATTTTGATTTCACCACTTGAAGGGATTGAGTAAACTCTTGTAGAACACCTCCAACAGCCCAGCTGGGAGCACAGCAGCTCAACACAGAGAGAGAAGGAGTCAAGGACCTTTGCAAGTGATGCAGGTTCTCCAAGAAAACTCCTGGACCAGCCTTAGCAACAGGATTATCTCTTTGGATCTACCTGATCCTTATCCAAAGAATGGAAAAGCTAGGGTAAAATACAAACAGGCCCATCCTTTCTGAGCCTAAGCTTTCCATCTCACATAATGCAAAATGAGACCCTGTATGCAAATGAACCCATTCAAAAGTCACTTTGCTGATACTTATGCTGGATCTCCATTTGTTAGTGCAAGAAAAATCAACTTACATCACTTGTGCAAAACAGAGGTATGGAGAAGAATGTTGGGCCTCCAAAGGACTATGTTTAAAATTCTTGTATAATGATAAAGCAAAAAAGCAAAAAAAGAGTATATTATCAACTCTACCAACCACTGTGACATACCCAATATAAAAGGAATCGTATTAAAAAATAAGCATTTTAATCACAAACAACTGTGTAGTCTTACAAAACCTGGAAGAGTCAAGTGCAGCACAGCAGGACAGAACTGCTCCATCTGATCAGTATGGAAAATTGCATTAATAGCAGAAGAAAGGCTCAACGGATAAAACAGCATTCAAGAACCTGCATTATTTTTAAAACAATGTTTTTCTTTACTCTTCTTTCTAAATTGATAGATCTTTAAAGAGCTAGCATCTCAGATCTCTAAGGTGATCAAACTAGTGCTAAGATACATCACTCCATCAGTATAAATGAAAACGGCTTCTCAGCGACATTTCAGAGTTTCTAGTTTTCTGAAGGAGCATGTTTCAAGTGTGTAATAAACAGCTCCACCTACTGTCCCTGAAGAAGAGAAAGCATTTCCCAAACCTAAATTTCCAGGCTGTGGCAAGTACAAGAGATTTCTTATTACACCCTTCCACCCTGCCCCTCTGCAATGAAGCACTCTGCCTGAAAAACATAAATATCAAAGTAAGAAGAACAAGAGAATCAGTCAGGTAAAATCTCACTCTGAAGTTCTTCAGGTGTCCTTTAGGCAAGTGAAGATCCTCATCCCAGCCAGAAAAAACTTAAGAAACCCACTGAGACACAGGCCTTCCCACCCAGCTCCTGACACAGCACACCAAAAGAGAAGGAAAAGATGCTCCCCAGCAGGTCTTGCTGTCTTGATGTCTTGCATAAATAGCTGACTCTCACCACTATTGTCTGTCTCCCAGTGAGAACCTGTCTGAAAAACACTAAAGCACTACATAGACAAAATGAAAGTCTGACACAATTTGTTGTGGATTTTTTTCTGATTTTTGAACATGCAAGATTCTTATGTCTGAGAAGAAGTGTATCCAGCAATAGGAGATGACAGCTAGCTCAAACTGGGATCTTCTGTATTGACATGAGAAGCGATGCTGTACCAACCCTTCCCAAATCAAGGGGCAAAATTTACATGGTTGTTTCCTACAGTCTCACAGTAGCTCAGCTGTTTTGACGCATTGGTCAGACTTTTACTCAGCTTTCTTTGAGTAAGACTCTCCTTTGTAAACAAATCAATTATATCAGTGGAGAAGAAAGAAAGACTGTACTTCCTTCCCTTTCAAGAATCACAAAAACATTAAATACTACAGAATATGGTACTCAGAAAAGCACAATTTCTGATCTTTGAGCTCCAAATACAGTTTATAACTCATGTAACTCTTCAAAGATGAAAGCAAGTTCATTTAACTTAACATTTTAAAAGCTGCCTGTTTTAAATAACCAGTAACTTAAGATACACGAAATTAACCCAGATACTACTTAAATGCTCTATAGGACAGTCAGCTTTCTTATGCTCCAAAACCAGTATAAACCAGTATAGTCCACACACATCTCAACCTAATCAGGCTTTAAGCACCTTTGGAAAAACTCAGTTATAATCTGCTTGTGAAAAAAGCAGAGCACAAGTTGTCTGTCCAGCTCTTTAGGAAACATCATGAAACTGCCCAAGTGCAGTGTCCTGGCAGCATCCATGATCCTCGGGTGGGATACCACCACTAGATTTGTAACCATAACTAGATCTTTGAAACTATTGTGACTTAAGATTCATAAATATGCTTCATGCAGAAAGGAAAAATATTTGTGAAGTTCTTGTGCGGTTTTTTTTGCTTGATCTTTGATTTTTTTTTTTTTTAATAACAAAATTAGGATGATTCAAATGAATCACACTGAAGTTAACTTTTGCTCGTGTGAACCAACTGGAATGAAGAGTCACGTCAACTGATTGTAATACATTTAGTAAAGGGAAAAGTGGTGTTGGGAATTTGAAAAGAATCTTGTTTTGTTTGCTTGTATGGGGTCACACTGGAATAACAATGTTAGAGGAGAGAGCTGCACAGAGCAGAAGTCAGAGTAGCAGCACACAGCATCTCTTTCACACAGTCTTGCCACCTTCCCCCAAAGCCCCAGGCTGGATTATGAGGCACACTTCTTCAGCCTGATGTTAACTGCTCCTAAAAATGTCACCTGCCAAATGTGAAGCCATCAAATGCAAGGCTTACAGCCCAGAATGCAAACGCCAAGATCCTAATCCCAGCAATCTTTCTCTGTCTCACTCTGACTGGAGCCTGCTTTAGCTCCTAAATTTAGGATCTGTCAGTGTATCAAGTAGATGGCACTACAAGCTTTGGCTGAGTACAAGTGGGGTGTATAGTTGATAGGAGTATATTTCAGTAGCAGTACAGTTTAGAAGGATGCATACACTAACAATACCTAACTCTTAGGAGACAGCAGCAAAACCTTCTTGCCCTTTGCAAGGGTGCTGGCCAGATGAGTAAGTGCAGTTACACACAGCATACTGCTGCCAAAATTTTCAAAAACAGAAACTCCAAGTTTACAACTGCCATTTTTCGTAAATACAGACTTATTCAATAAATATGAAAACTTCTCCTGTGGGGAGGAATTTATATTAAAAGCCTTGTATAACATCTTGGTCCTCAATTACTAGGATAGTAAGTGGAAATGTGTCCATTTCAAGGAAGTTACAGTTCTTCCTGTTTCCCAGCAGTGAAAACATGGTTGGCTGAAGCTAGGCTTCACGCCAGACATTCACAAGGACTGTTATGCCTTGAATTAAACCTTGCTATGACAGCACTCCCCTTACCCCTATTATCTAACCCCTCTCAAGGACACCGAGACACTTGAGAACTATGCTGATATCTTGCTAAATAGATATGCTGGACACCTTGCTTCACGCTCACCCACACTACACTGAGGAGTTGAAGCTGACTTTAAGAGAGTGGCCAGCACCATCCACACACGCACGGCAACACAGAACCCCCACTAAACCAGTGTCCGTGAACACATTGGTGCACTGACACTAAATTTCATGCAATTTATGCTACTTTGCAAACAGAGACACCTGAGTTAGCTATACCATTGGGCAGCTGTACCTGAGCTGATGTGACTGCAGTGAAGCTGCAGTTTTCCTGATTCCATCTTGTTTTGATTTTGATCCAATAAGATGGGAAAGCTACAGTTATTCATTCACTTAAGCCACTTAATATTTTTGTTACAGACCACTGCAAAATAAAAGCTCAGCAAATTCAGCAGCAAAAACCCTCAACAATTTAACAACTCAGCTCTAAGGAAGCAGAACAGGTTTTGGGCATCTGCTTTTGGGACCAAGACTTTCACAGAGGACATCTCCAAGTCACTGCAGGTATGATCAAGTTTTGTTAAAGTGCGCCCTGAACCATGAACTATTACCTTTGCTGTACCAGAGAAAACAAACGGAGTGTCTTCCTTTCAAAAAGTAGAGTTGGACAACACTCAAGATCCAGGGGCATGATGTATCACTGTCCAGCAAGAAAGTACACACAGCCTGTCTCTTATAGCCCTTTGAACCCTGTGATTAATGCAATCCCAGGCAAAGCCTTAGCATCACTGTAATAAAAGTATCTGTTGCAATTAAAACTAATGTTAACAATCTTACTTTTGCATGCATCTCAGTTTGAGGACATTGCATCAATCCTCATTTTGTTTCTTATGGTCACACTATGTAAATTCTGTATTTTTTTAGATGAATAAAATGTGAAATACTGTAAAATCCTGGCAAACAGTGTGTTTAAAACTCACTGAAACATACAGCCAGATTCACAAAACATACTTAAAAAAATTAATGTTATTCTGTCTCTGTTTTGTAATGTCCTATTTGCTCAGTACAAAAAAGCAACTCAGTAAAGGTGCCTTAACACTGAATTTAGGTTGGCTTTATGAGAGAATTTATTAATCAGAAAGAACAAGTTATCACATTCTGATAAATTTCATATCTACTTTCATTATACGCTTTTATTCTCATCTATTGTAACATGATTAGCTGCATCATTCCAACATTCTCAAAAAATGTAGAAATGTAAGACAAAAAATGTGGTGAGAAAAGAAAACATACTCAGCACCAAGAACAATGTGTATAAAAAAACGTAGTTTGTTATTAGCAGTATTTTATTAAAAGAAAGAATGAAAGCTCTGCTGTACCAAAAAAAGTAGCTGTTCAGATGCCAAGTCTTAATAGCTCCATATGTCTCATCGACTAAAAATCCTGAGTTTATTAAATTCCAGACGGGAAAAAGAAGTTCATAGCAAAATCAAAGTCATGCCTTTTTCTTCCTAAGAAAAAGATCATCCTGGCTGCTTCTAGACATGCTGTCCTAAGAAGGGTCAGAGTACAAGCAAACCCAATATCTAGATAAAGTCCCTGAGACCAAGAGGGTGAGCTTTTCTAGCTTTCCTCAACAGAAGTATCACTCCCGATTTAAAAAAAAAAAAAAAAAAAAAAAAAAAAAAAAAAAAGTTTTCCCCCAATTCCTTACATATGCAATGGGGATACATTACAACATATTAAAGAAATTAAATTCTAAGAAGTGGGCATGATGAGAATTTGGGCTATTTGGGAATTTTGTTGGTTTTTTTTTAATATAAAGCAGCAATTTCAGAACAATTCTGAAATTTCAAAGAAGTTTGTACTCTGATACAGTGGAGATACTCAGGAGAGTGCAGTGCTGTAAGTTCATGGAGACAGCCAGTTGTCAACAACCATCATTTGCTCTTGGCCTGGACTAGAAGGACTAATTGCCTGGGAAAGAAGGGTCCACAGATGACTAACAGACTCTCTGCCTAGTGATATTATGAAGTTATATCAAGATATGACCACAGTTTGCATCTTCATGTATTTCAGAACAATGAAATACTGCTTGTACTTCACAGATTAAATATCAGGGCATGGTTCTGTTTCTCACAGTGGTTAGGTGAGAAAACATTACCACTCATTTGGTGCTGGACACCTTAAAACTCCGTCTAGCTAATTTTCAGTATCAAGACATTTTAGTACCGGGAGCTTTAGCTGCAATTACTTGCAACCTTGGTTGCTGTAGATGTATTAAGACTGAAAAGATAATGTGAAACAACAGAGATTAAATTAAATGTTTCATTAAGTATTTGTAGATCTTTGTATTTCATTAAACCAAACTCTAAGCTTTTGTGGCTGATGGATAAAAGGAGGTTAACTATAAAAAGCACGTAGGTCAAAATTCAATGCTTTTCTCCCCAAGTAATATGGCCATACAGTATCTGGGCACCTTGTGTTCACCTGTATTCCTTCCTCTCCTGCCCCTCACCATGCTGTTGTACACCACAATGACACAGACACCGACTTCAGAAGGCTGAAAATTACTGTTTTTCTTTTTGGGATTTTCTTCCCTTTTATACTATTCCACCGAGAACAACTCAATCGGTGAAACAAAGACAAACTTTTTCAATCCCATTGGTCAAACCAGAGGGACATCAAGAAGAAGTCCCTCCTAGGGAAAGAATGTAAACAAAGGTTACAGTTAGAAAAACATGTCTCTTGCTTACAGAAAACTCTCTGGGAAAAGAGTTTCAGAAAACCAAAATGTCACAGACACAAACCAGGGCTACATCTCCCCCTTTTTTTATTACAAGATTGTTTATACTCAAAATTCAAAACATGGAATTTTAAACAACTTTTGAATACAAATTTTCTCAGTTATCTTCAGTGTCCTACCTCCTGTCTTTTGTTCTACTAAAGGGCAGCTGACTAAAAGTGCTTTGAGCAACAGAAGCAAAGATCAAGGCATCTGTCTGTCTTGCTTCTTCACCTGATACACTGAGACAGAGAAATTTATGCTTTTTGAGGACAAAAAGCATTATGTGTGTCAGGCAGCCAGTCAACCTAGGTTATACAAGCTGAATTACAGCAAACCGGGCAGGGAAGGGTCTTCATGAGAACATTTAGTTTATATCTCCCCCCCAAGGCTGATTTACTTACATCTATACAGCTCCTAGTGAATATTTCTTTATTCCAAAACACTGCTAAAAATGGAGATCTTGCATTTTTTGCAGGCAAGCAGTACAAGGTCTTGCTAGCCTCAGTGTTTAACAGTGCTTCTCACTGTGAACCCTCACTTCAATTTAAACACATGAATTCATCTCCTAACACCAGCTGTTTATCCCCCCTCTTATTCTAAGATTTTTTTTTCTTATTTGGTCTGTGCAGTACATGTCAGCCTGATTGTGCTGGGTTGCAGGACCTCTGAGGTATTTCAGACTCATTCTTGGGTGCACACTGCATTTATTTCACCTGTCTAATTGAAGTTTCTCTGTGTTGCAGAGCTACTGTTCAATAAGCATTCAGGCTAACAGCTGTGGGAGCTGTACTTACTGAAAGAGTTCCTGCCACTTTCAACATACATCAGAAATGGTCAAATGAGGACATGGGAAGAACAGACATGCTCATGTTTTCTAATTTAGTACATTTTGGCCTTCCCTCTTCTCATGTGACAGTCAGGGATTGTTCATCCTTTTCTCAGAAGTTCATGCCACTGCCTTTCACACCTTATTAAGCATCTGCCAAAACAAGCTTTGTATCTAAGAAACTGCCTATGGTGGTAGCTTGCATGATACGCCATATGAGATAGAGTGAATTAAGTTAAAATACAGGGGAAAGTATGTGTAACAATCAGATCCATAACACACAAACTTTACAAAGCCATCTTCTCTTCCTCCCCCACCCCACATTCTAAGGGCCACAATGGAAAAGAAAATGCACAATAGATTTAATCTACTTACTTCTTGTCTGTCCAAGGGCTAGTAGTACATGATAAACATTTAATAAGGATGGAATTAGGACAATTTGACTCAAGTGTACACATTATACACATCCATCAGCTTAACAAGACTAATCTTTACAAAGGAAGACAGGCAAGGACATGAAACGGTCTATCAAAAATTAACGTCATACTTTTTACAAAATGAACTATGGAAAGTTTTTTGAAATGCAACAAATCTTTCTGTAACTAAAATTCATTACTTCCGCTATTCTACCACCCCAACCATTAAATTAGCCTTTATCCTATTTTTATGTACTCCAAAGATATTGCTTTACATTTTGTACTATGCACCTCAGTGACTCACTCATTTGATCATATTTTGAGCACACAGTGAAAACATTTCCTGAGTAAATCACACAAATAGGATTATTCTGAAGCAATTTCACCCAGGCTGAAACCACAAGACAGAAATGTATGAGAAGAGGTCAAAAAGTACTCTACTTAACATGCAAAAGCTTTCCTGTAAATAGAAAGCAGTTTAGGGTTAACCAAGTGAGTAAGATCACCCATCAGGCACTGGAATCTGCAGTAGAAATGAGTGCTAGGCGAAAATAGGTAACACTCAAACACTACAATCTAAGTCAATGATGTGGTATCCGTCTTAAAGAGATGGAGTCCTCACAGCTACTTTCAATCTTAAATAGTCAGGAATATTAACTCAAAATTAATTAATTAATTAGTTAGTTAGTTAATTAAAAAATTAACTCAAGATGTCTCCAAAGCCTGGAGTTCCTATTTACCCAAACTGATCATATTTTTCAGGAATGACTGTAGTATTCTAACTAATCCAAAGCAGCAAACAAGATGCATCCACCCTGTTACTTCATTCACTCAACATCTCAAGCAAATGAAAATTCTTATTTAAGATAATTAAACTACAGAATGGCATAGCATCAGAAATAGAGGAAATCTACAATAAGAAGTATTTTCACACTTTATTTTAGAAGATGTTTCCTCAGGTAGCTGACTGAGTTGAGGTTACTCTTGTTTTTCTTGCACTGAAATTTCTCAAGAAGGATTCTTACTTTCACCCTAGTCTGACAATGCAAAAAAGAGCACAAGTCTCATGAATTTCTTGTATCACACCAAAATGGAATTAGATTTTAACCTTTGGATGGATGATGACTCCCTGTCTGCGATTGTTTAAAATTCATGTTCCCCACATTCTCTCATCTCCAGAGTTTGAATAAAACTTGCTTTAATAGTCTTTATGCTGCCTGAGTCTTGTCATACAGCAAACTACTACACAATGTCAATCAAACACATGTATCTTTAATTTTTGATAGAGGTAAAACATTCAACAATAAAGTGGCAAAGATAAAAAGTTTTCCTTTGCTTCTTACAAATCCACACCTATAATTACTCATGACAGCTTTGGTTAAATGAATTTCAATAAAAAAGGTCAAGCCATAAAGGCCTAATTAATTTTACAAATACTCAGCAATATTTCTCTGGAGAGCTAGAAAACCTGAAAAGACTAATTAAGAATGAGAATATGACATGGTGGCTCATAATTATGGAAAATTTTTTTCATGCATTTTCATTCTGAACTAAACTTGTTGGAACACACCTCAAATACTTCATTGAAGTAAGCTGAAAATGTTAAAGGCAAAGAGAAATTACTATTTACCCACTTCATTTATTTTCACTTCTGAAACAAAATATTTCAATTGTTTTTATATATGTATATGTAGGGCAGAGTTGGGCAATTAGCAGGTTTTACCAGCATTCATCATGCAGGTTTTACTATTTTCTAGTTTTCCAATAAAAGGGAGTTTACTGGTATTGTATAGCTTCCATCAATAAATAGCTATATGAAATTTAGACCATTTTAAGTGAACATCAGGAGACGGCTACACTAGAAAGCCACAGAATGATTTAAAATACATTCTGAAAAACAATCGTATTTCAAGATACTCCTGCTTTCATCCAAAACTGACGAAAGAAACAAAGAATCTGCAGCATACATTGGCATGATATGTTCAAAAAACATAGAAGTACTGTCTTGGGTTGTGGAGCCAGGGGTGTGTATTCTATTTCATTTGTTGAAAGCAGTTGGGGAGATGTTTTTCTTTATCTCTTGTGGCTACAAGTACCTACAAAATTCCAGCTATCCTGTATAAGGAGGAAAGCTTGGGGGAAAAATAAATCTTATCAGAAACCTAAAGTGATAAAAACTTCAATGCAAGTTACAAAAACACTCAAAATTATGTTTTACTCCAGAATCACACGGTACATGATGTTCAGCATTTCAGGGCGGCTATATCAAGTGCATCTTTTGATACTGCCTGTTAAGAGAATGGAGTGAGATAAACCCACAAAATCCACTCAGCAGTCACCTGTTTCGCAACAAGAGTGAATAGGATTACATAATATATATATTTCTACTTTGTATGGAGGGGACATGTGATACCCTGTGGACACAGACTGTTCTGCCAACAAAGGCAAACAGAACAGTAATTATAATTAACTGCATTTTTTTTTCCCACTGGATAGATTTCTACACATACCAGCCCCCAACAAAAGGAAAATTGATTTTAATACAATAGAATAAATACCATGCCATAGAATAGGGTAAAATACTGCTATTTAAATAACAAAAGAGGTTGGAACTTATTGTAGGGATTTTTGTTGTTTAGTTGGGTTTTTTTAATCTGCTTTAGAAGAACCTTATGTTGTTTCCACATGCCAAAAGTACATATTTCAGCTCAAGGTGGTAAGTCTAGGCTCCATACCATCATGAAAATACAGTATCTATTAAGCAATCACAGATTGCCAGTAAGCAAAAAACACCCCCATACACTAGAAAAAAATCAGCATGTCCTCATTTGATAAGCATTCAGATATTCTCATCATCTTTAAAATAGTGTAAGCTGTAGCAAATCACTCTCAAGTGCAGAGACTACTCATAACATCCAGATCCACAAATACACAAAATTACTTCTGAAATTACACATTGCTTTAGCAACTCTTAAATTTGCAGTCATTTGCTGAATGGCCTTGCAACCCTTTACATGATGAATCTGCTCTTGCCCTTATGAGACAAACATACAGTTCCATGAACCCTGAATATGTGGATGTTGTTGTTGCCATACAGGGATAAACAATCTCTCAAATTTCATTATATAAAGCACTTCTGATGAGCTTCAAACTTTTTTCATTTCAAAATGCTTGGAGAGAAAAAATGAAATCTCATTTTATTTTCAACAGTCACTTTGTGGATGGTCTCCACACCACCACCAAGACATAATAATAAATTTTCAATAAATTCTGCTTTACTTTTAAAATATAAAAATAAGCCTTTGGGCTTGCATTAATCTCCCAGACACAGTTTCACAGTATTCTTTCATTAAATATCTCACAAGCACACATGGGCATAATTTTTTTCTGGGAAAAAAAAAAGAAAAGGTACTCATATTAAAAGTATCCTCTTTTAATAAGAATAGGTTCTAACCCTTGTGGTCTGTCTGTTTAGTGCTGAAAAACAGAGTTTTTCCACTTCCACACAAATTAGTAAAAAATTGGCAACATTTGGGCAAGAAATATAAAATCTCCTATAGAAATAAACTTCAGCTATTCCTTATTTAAGGGACCTTTAAAATTTTCTATTTATATAATCACACATTCAGTGAGTTCAAAACTCTTTAGGTACATTTATGAAGACATGAAAGCATGGAAATTTATCTGACTTGATAACAAAATGTAAGGCTTTGGTGACAATCCCTTTAAACTTATATACTGGAATGTCTCTCAGAGAGGTAGAGGACATTTAATCATCTTTTATGGGGACAGGCATTTCTCTCCATTATCAAGTAAGACAGCAACCAGTTTAGAGACCCAGAACAGGCAAGAACCAGAAAAGGGGCCCAGCTGGGGCAGTGTTCAGGGCAATATCTACAAGGGTGGGAAGGCTGAGTTGTCTCAGTGCAGGATATTTAGCCCTGCTCCCACAGTGTGTCTACATCAGTTTTTCTGATGCCTGTTCCTTCCACATGTGCACAAGAGACCCTGTCTTGCACAGGAGCTGCTCCTTTTTTTCAGGATTGAAGAGGTCACAGATTCATCTTCAGAAAGTCTTTCCTGAATACATTTGTGCTTCAACTACATCACCTTATTAACATCAGTCTCCAGCTTTGAAATTGGACCATTAAGGGGATAAACAATAAAGGTTTCCCGGGTTCTCCAAGGCCACAGTGACACAGGCTGTAACTTTCCTGAGTAAGGCAGACACCTGACTCAGCCACATCTCATGGAGATGAAAAACTACACCAGAGTGAAACTAAAACAACCTTAAAGCAAACACATACACAGGTGCAATTGATTGTAAAATAGAAAACCTAATTAAACAATTTTTGATCAAAAGCAAGAGAGCAAAATTCTCTAAAATATAAAGATAGTAACGTTTTGATTTTCCTGGTCCTTTGTTGTGTTTAGTGAGGGTTTATATGCTTTTTGCTCCACCACATTCTATCAATATGTAAAGGCTGATTCTGCATTGACTTGCTTAGCAGTAGAGCATTGTGAAACCAAAACAAGGTATTTTGCTTCCTCACTGAACACTTGAGGGTCTTCAGCCTTTTGTGTGTAAAAATATGTAAACCAGGAGGAATGAACATGGAATACAACTACTGGCACCTATATATAAAGCAGCTTTGATTTTTCATGGAATTCTCCCATCCCTTGCATCAAGAATAATAGAACTTGGCAGCTTGAATTATTAACCTCCTTTGCTAACCAATGAAGTGGTAAAAAGATCACAGAGTTAGCAGAGTTAGCACACCAATTACTACATTAGATACTCAATACTTCATGCCCCACAGAAACTATGAAACCTTACTACTGTCATTAGTCCACTTAGCTACTGAATGTGTGTTGGACTTCATGCAGACATCATCTAAACAAGGCAAATATGATCATCTGAATGTGCATCTGAGTATGTGTATGGGATATTTTACAATATTTACTTTGCAGAGAAAATGAGATCTCCCATTATGTTCAATAATAAGCTATCATGCAGTTTTGATTAGATCTCACCTTTTTTGTTGTTTTTGGACAGCATAGCATGGAATGAAAACTTATCTCTGAGTTGTGATACTTTTAATAACTGTGGAAGAGAGCTAATTTGGAGGATGCAACACTTCCATACAGTCAATGTAAGCATCAAATATGGATTTTTGCATATGACTGGGTCCAAATTTCTGCATTTATTTTAAACTGTTTTCCTAATCTAATGTAAAATCTGCTCAGCTTGGGGGACACCCCTTTGCATATTTCCAAAATATCCATCGATAGTGCCGGCTGTCCCAAAAAAGGCAAAAACAGAGTCAGGGTAATGTACATGTCCTGGATTACACAAGAATGAATTCAACTGTAAAAAAAAGCCTGTTCTAGGACTACAGTTTTATTTCCACATTTGCCATTAAGAAACTTTTTGCTTCTTTCAATAGGAAACATCCACAATACCTAGCAATTCAGAAGTTATTAACATTACAAACTCAGGAAATGTAATTAGGTACATTTAAGAGCGCTGGTTGGTCTACTAGGTACATAACATGTATTTTTAATATTGCTCAACAGCAATTCCATTCTCTTGGGTTATCAAAAAACACACATCTGAAAAATTTACCTAGGAGAACAGAATTAGAATCTTCAATCATGGAAAATACTGCACATTCTTTACAACATTTGTTTAGTTAACCAGCACGTTATTCCATAGCCTCTCTCCAGTAGAGTTAGCCAACACAAACATCTGTCATTTGCGGATCCAGTCAAAAGATCAAAGTTATGAAATTGAAGTTCAAAGTATTAAAAACCTTAGTAAGTGCTGTTTTTCTTATTCACAAAACTATGTCCCACTATGATCTGTCCAGAAGGGTCTGTTTGAAACTGTGTGTTTTGCACAGCTCACAATGTGTGCTCTCTCTGGCACTGAGGCCTTTTACAGTCAGGAATATCCTGTACCAAGCACTCTACATATGTACAGTAAGAAACCTTAACTGTGCTGGTAACTGGCCTTGCCTGCCCTGCCTGCTTAGGCAAAGCACTGAGAAACAAAGAGAATTAACTTGCCAAGACTCACACAACCATTTGGTCACAGGGCTCACAGTGTTCTCCCAGTTCTCCCAGAGCTGCCTTGTTTCTGGGTCACATTGTCCCCTTCTCTCAGAGATTATCTTCCCCAAGGAAGGCGCATTATGAAGGAAATAGGTGCACAGAGCACAAGCCCTGCGAGCACTTTAAAGCCTGGCAGTATTAGGCAAACAGTTGGGATCCTCTGCAGGCATTAATTTTCTTCCCTAATGGAAAAAGTTTATTTCAACTTCTGCCTGTGTCCTTTTCTCTAAATTTAATGAGGAAACAGCCTCTTTTCTGCTGTTTTCCAAGTCTCTTTGATCTTAAGATTACCTACATTGCTGGTTGCTTGCCATTATATAGAGTCTGAATAATGTATATCAATGCTAGATAGCTGAGTACACTGCATACCCAGGAATAATGAAAATCTACTTTTCTGTAACAGGAATCTTAGGAGTGGGTCAAAAATCTTGGGATGGAGAGGAGGAATATATAAAGCTGTGCCACAGTAATTCCATTGTTGTTCTATGTCTGCATTGCCATAAATCACATGGGGGTGCACAGGGCAGAAACAAGAAGACAAGAAATAAGGTGAGAAAGAACTGCACATGGACCTGACCAAAGACATACCCAGCTCACTCCCTTTTCCTCCTCAGTAGCTCACAGGAAGGATGCCGAGGGAGTATGGAGGACCTCACCATTCACAGGCTTGAACCATCCTCCCACCCGGGGAGTTCACCCCTGCACTTCAGTCTAAAGCATTTTCAACCTTAAGAACAAAACCACCTTTACAAAAGCCAAACTTCCGGATGCCTTTGTCTTTTACGAAATTCTGTCCATTTTGGCTTTACCATATTAATTTGCTCACTCACTTTTTCTCCTGTACCACACACCTCTGAAGAGACAGGGGATGCACCATACACACTCTCACTGAACACACCTATATATCAGGATATGTTGCAAAACAGTAAAACATATTCACTCCCTTTATTCAAACCAGTGGATCCACATCACCTGCACTTCAGACTTGCATTTTCCTTGTTCCTCCTCTATATCAAGCTGATGGTACACAACCCTCCCACCATTCCAATGCAGTTCCAAGGCATGTCAGGGGAAACTGCTGTACAACAGAGTGATAGCTAACCCCATTATTACCACTGTAAAAATTGATCTCAGTTAAATTAAATCCCTGATAACACTTCCCTTTCTAGTAACTTCAAAATTTGGATTCTTTCCCTCCGTATCAATATTACTGTGAATACTTTGGACAATTACATGTGGGTTGACCCAGACTGCTTTCCAGATTTACAGAATTCTGAAAATAAGAACAGCTACTCATCAAAAAAAGAGATCTGCAGCTAAACACAGGTGAAACAATTCTGAAATTCTTTCAGCTTTAATAATCTTTACTCCACTACTTCACTATGCTCCTTTTTATGTTTCACAGTTAACAAATAAATTTGGACAGAAAAAAAATTGAAACATTAAATATTAATTTTCAAAATACCTATTACTCCACTATCATGAGAGCTAGGTTAAAAAATTTATACGATAATATAAAGGGAAAAAATGTTATGCATCAAAAATCCAAAGGAAACTTAGCTTTTATGGTGGGGTTTTTTATGGTTTCTTTCTCTGGTATAAAAGCATCAAGCACTATATCACAAATTTTTACATTCTAAACTTGGCTCTATCTGCTTTTACATCCATAATGTGCCAGGTCTCTAAAGGATGCTTATTTATGACACTTTCATTAGGAGGGTACAAATTTAGATACACTAGAAATTTAAGATTCAGGATATGCACAATTTCACAAACAAGCAGCGCTATTCAGGACCTTGAAATGAAAGCAGTAAATAAAAATAGATCTGAAATAGAGACAGGCAAAACAGGCTACTTCTGCAAATGATGTGCTGTGACTTCTCAGTGCACACAGACACACATTTCAAGAGGTAGAAAAAACATACTTTCTGGCCTGTTTCAACCAGCTACTGAAAGAATTTATTTATCCTTCTGAAGTCCAAAGGACGGCACCATCATTATCAGAACACATCTCTCAGCCGTATACTTGGCACTCTGTTCTACAATGTGGAAAATAGTACCCTGGAAACAGTTGTTTTAGTAAGACTACGCAGAGGAAAAGCAAGCTGAGAGCTTGAACTAAAGCCTGGCCACCAAAGGTAGTGACCTGCACTATGGAAAGCTCTGCTGCAACACCTGACAAGTCACTTCTTGTCTTCTGGCCTCCGCTTGTTTTCTGACCTGCACCCCCAATTTTATCTGGCTATCTGAAAGTCTCAGGGATGCATAAAAGGCTGCACAGACTAAAGTATGCAGACGTTAATGCAATTGGCAATTAGTAGATACTAAAGTGAAAGAGATAGGTAGACAACTCTGGCGTTTATCAAAGACTAGAAGGCTTTAAAAATAAACAGGAAAACGTAATGTAGACAGGGAAGCAGCTGCTTGCCATAGTAAGGGGCTACGTCCCTGCACAAACAGCATGCAGCCAGCTCTTGACATGCAAAAACAGCATCATGTTGTTTCCAGACTGGGGAATTACATTGATTCCAACAGCTTTCTTTAAACCCAGAGTGGTATCCAGCCAAACACCTATCACCTTCAGGAAGAGGGGGGAATATGTTCCTGAGCCTAGAAGAAGGCTCTTGAAAATACAAAATACTGCTCTTATTTCCTGAGGCTATCAGTGTTAAAATGTCAGTTGTAAAGAATCATTTACATACAAACATGGTTGCATAATTTAATTATATAGAGATTCTGATATCATTAACTATTAATTAAATCATGCAGACAAGTGAATTTTGCTTGCAGGCAAGCTATCTTCCCCCAAATTATAATTAACTAAAATATTATCAAATAAAAGCTGCAGAAACAAGATGATCCATGTTCACTGCTGCTGTGTTTTCCTGTAGTAATAAAGGTGACACTTCATAATTTCAGCATACTAATTAGCAGTATGGTGATACAGAGAGAAATCACTTGTTGCAAAGGCAACTTCATTTGGTTGGAGTAAAGCCGACACAGACTATGGGATCCATTCAAGACAAACATCTCAAAAAACAGGAAGGCAAAACTTTATTTTCTAAACCTGAGTTAAACAGACTACAAAGAAATAATCTGGGCCTTCAATATTTTTCCACAGTGGAACGCACAGAGATCAAATTCACACAGAAGTCAAATGTAGTTCTAGAAGATAGCTGTCTCTGTAGGACCTCCCAAAAAATTTGGAATAGTTTGCATCAAATGCATATTTGCATATTTCATGTGCACGTGCACTCATTCATTACATGGCCGAGGTCAACACAACTCAATGGGAAAAGGAAGGAATATGAACATAACGAAGAATGACAAAGTGGAGAAAGGTTTTCAAGGGTAGCATTGAAAGCAATTTATTACACACATTTGACTATCCCACCCAGAAAAAAAAACATTTTGAAGATTGAGACTCCTTCTCTAAAAATCCCTAAAGAGTATATGAAAAGGAAAAAAAAAAAAAAACCACAAAAACAAAACACAAACCAAAAACAAAACAAACAAACACAAAGAAACAAAACCCCACAAAAAACAAACAAACAAAAAACCCACTAAGCACAAAGAATTCTTTGGGAAGAATAAACCCTTTTGTGAGCAAATCTGATGTTTAATAATGCAAAGAGAACATACAGGTATATTGGATATACCTTAGTATGTATCAAAAACCATACAAGTTAAAGAAAATCATCAGCTAGAATTTGATGAGACAATTAAAGCACCAAAGTCCACAGTACAGCCAAACACAGCATTGCTCTTAACTTTTCATAAGCCAGACCTTGGCACCTGACTGCTATTTAGTATCTTTGTTCTTACTTACTTTGGTTTTAGGGTACTGCATTTCAGTAGGGTCAGATTTCACTCAGATAAACAGGGTGATGTGATCACTAATAATCACTGTCAGCAATGGCAGAGAGCCCCATGCCTGTGCTGGGCACAGCCTTCAACTACACAACTTCAACTACTCAAAATACATGGCCAGGCTTGGCCCTTCAAAGGCACTTAGACATTTAACTCAAGGAAACCACTGGAAGGAACTCAAGTATCTCCAAAGGATGTCAAACAAACTTGGTTTCCCCAAGGTCAGACATCTCTAGGCACAGGATTTTCCATCTTTTCTGTGAGACTACTGGTGCAAATCAGGCTCCTCAAAGCTAATATAGGGACTGAGGAGTTCTCATGAGCATGACAAACATGGAAGCAAAATTGCTTTAGTTCAGAGGGTCTCCCACATTACCTCACTAAATAATACAGCATTGTACCCATTTGAGTGAATGGGGTGACATAGATTAGTCACTTTTATAAATAATACACTTTAGTAGCAGGCAGCTCAGTTTCAGCTTCTTCAGAACAAAGAAATCGTGGCAACACTTTAATGCTTTTACTACATCCTATTTAAGTGCAATGAACCTGTAGCAAAATCCCTTATGCAATTTCCAGTAACTACATTTGAGAAAAAAAGCTGTTTTTACAAGACTTTATTGCAGCAAGAAGTAATTCTGAGCTTTTCAGTGACCTTCAAAAAAAGCTTCTCCTCTACCTCTTAATGAAAACTTTACAAACATTTAGATGGCATTTATAAAAACCATTAAAAATGAAGTCGAACTAATCCGTGCTGCACCATCTTGACAATAAGAAAGACAGATGCTGAATGGATTGGCCAACTACATGCAAAGAGAAGCTTTTAATGCACCCTCAAAACGGAAAGAGATTAAGTGGCGCTGCCAGCTGTTCACTGTTAATTAATGAGGTTGAAGAAAGAATATGTTTGCAAATGACAAAGGCAGTCAGAAGAAACTCAAAATAATTGAGACTGCTGGTAAACTGGCTGAAGAGAAGCCTCTGTGAAATTCAATAAGAGACTAATTCAAGGCTGGAGACTTACACAGAATCAGCTGTGCAAACACAGGATGAAGACAGTGGTGGAGCAGTCCCAGAAGAACAGCAAAAGCTGAGTACAAGGCAACAATGTTTTCAATACTACAGCAAAACCACAAAGCGTTGACAGACTGACAACCTGAAAAACACCTGAAATCACCCTGCTTTACACAGGTAAGGTCTGAGCTGAGCTTATTAAACCAGGTTAAGGTACTCTTTTTCAGCAATACAGGCACCAAGCAAATACAGTCAGCAGCAGCAACTGTAATGATCTGAGATCTAGGAATAATATATATATATATATATATATATATAAAAAAGGAATAGCTACCTAATGAAAGTCATCAAGTCAAGAAAAAAAACCCGCTGATTTTGAAAGGACCCTTCTATGTCTCTTCATCCTTCTTAAAATGAAATGCTCACAATATGTATTTGGCATGTTTTTAAATGGCTGAAATTCATAGTCAGGGAAAGGAATAGAGGAAATAAGCAGACTGGGTGGAGAGTGCAGAAAATAACAAAGAGACCCAGTCAGGGAAATTAAGAATGATCCTGATTCAAGGAGACTATTACTTGGCAATAACATTTCCCTATTTAAAAGTGGGAATGTTTTCACATTAACTCCTTTCATAACTGCTGCAGTAGCCACAGCATACTGAACCAGATAGGATCTTCTAGTCCCCAACTTTCAAACTGTTTCATGAAACAAGCATGGTTACTCCTTAGTAACAGCTCTTTTGCTTTAAAATACATCATTCTTCAGAATAAAAGTGTATGAGGTATGCATCCATGCATACCTCATCAAAATTTCTTTTTTCCTCAGGTACATCCTGAAAGTTTGTAATTTTTGAGGTGAAGAAAATAGAATTGTGGAATAAATATACCAGCTCTCTCTCCTGTCTTTTAATAGAAAAAGAAGGCATCCATCATCACTCACAGATTTATGGACACATCAGCTGTATGCTGACATGTACACCTGAGTAGTTTTCTGTCTATCATACTTAACCACTTAAAGCCTTCATCTCACTTCAAAAATTAGTTGAGCATCCAAGCATTAGGACTGTGTATATAGTGAGGAAAATGACTGAGCAGGTACGTAAAATAAATTGTTCAACAACAACAAACAGTATTTCAACTGGAGGTAAACTGTGAAAAGATTGATAAATCTTGTCTGATTTTCTGCCTCTGAAAATGTCAACGTCAACCCTTGGGACTGCTTCCTACAGTAAAAATGAAAATTGTATTTGCATTTGAAAAGTAACCTCAGTTTTGATGTGGTGACACAAAAAGTTTATTAATTCCAGTTCATCATACTTTAAATGCAGAGATATTGCAAAGTTAGTAGGAGCGCACTCCTTACACTGAGCAAAGGGGGGGTTTTGCCTGTTTATCAAAAGTCACACCGTATAACTTCAATGCATCTTTTTTCATTTCAAAGGTCTAGCACTCCAAAGTGACACAAGATACAATTGACCAACTTCAGATAATAGTCCTAGACAATCTAACTCAGAATATCTTAAAAGTTGTATTTTGAACATAGAATATGTCCAGATTTCATAATACACATGACTTCTAGGATGATTTGGCTCAGCACTAAAGATTCTTTCACAGTAGTTTGTGAATTGGTATAATAACATTTTCTTCAGTTAACTTAATAATTGTGTTTACAGATGGGTGAAGAATCAAATTTGTTTAGATGCATTTTTTTCCAACTTGTTCATTGCCCTCTTTACCATAGTAAAAGATATCCCTACTTTAATCCAGATAAAGGAAGCATAATTTTTGATAACAGCATGTTACAGGTGTGAGAAAATAAATAGCAAACATTTCATTACATACTGAAATGCCAAATTAAAGGTGAATTTAAATTGACAGACTAGTCTTTAATTTTCATTGGAATAGCTATATTTGGAAAATTGTGTTTTGGTTCATTTTGTCATTGTAGTCTGCAAAATACCCTAATTAATGCAATGAAATAATCATATTTAACTAGAAGGATCCCACTAAGACATGGCAGCAGACTTAGAACAGGCACATTTTCGAAACTGTCTAGGCTCCACTTTGACAAATCAAATAATAAAAAAATCAGCAGACCACAAATGTCAATCTCAGCTATTTTTTCTTTCTCTCTCACACTGTTCTCAATGAGCATCACTGAAAAACCTCCCGTGAAAATACCACATACTAAAGCATATCCATTTGGAAATTACTGCTTTTGTGCACAATAAGAAGTATCTTCATGAAATAAACTATTTCCACTTAACTTCTTTATTTTAATATATCTTTTCCTTAAAAGATTAACACCTTACACATTTAATTTCTAGTCGTGGCTTTCAGCATTTCGGAACACTGTTGTAACAAGCAAAATCAATCTCCATGCTCTTAATTTCTGCCTAACTTTGTGCCCTAAACTCTTTTCTCCAATTCCAACACAATCGCCATGCATTTAATCAGCAAAAAAGCATACACATCCACTGTGTTCAGTGGATTTTATATTATCAATTTGGCCATAAGGGTTTATTTTTTTCATGCTGGAAAAGTGAAAATGTTGGATGAGAATCTTTTTTTTCTCCCTCTGCATGGATAAAACTCAAACTAAATAAGGACCACAATACGCTAAAACCTCTGGAACTGGCAAAAGTATTAAAAATAGTGGTATCCATACTAATTTCAAAGAGTTAGAAATGCACTAACATCTGTGAATTCACATTTGCAATACAAGAGTATATCGGCAACTGCTGCTTACAGAAGAGAAAAAAGAAAAATGGAAGAAACAGGACAGGGGGATTGTCCTCAAAACCAACCAGCACTTTTACATTTGCTTCTGTGAAGGAACACTAATTTTACAGTTTACAAGAAAGGATATAATCACGGAAAAAATATACTGACTTTTAAAATAAAGTAATAGTAAGATTTTAAAGGAATGTAAATAATATTGTGCTGACAATTACTGCAAGGTGATAATAGTGTTTTATTTGTCTGTAAGTGCCATAATCATCAAACTATAAGCAGTCATGAAACAGACATTCAGTTCAAGTCAATAAGATACCCACAGCATGGATGGCAAGCTCCATGTATCAAAAGAACCAGCCCTCTAGACCTTTACCTGTAAGAACAGAAGCCAGAACAGAATACACAGAGAATACAGAAGCAATCAGCATCTTGACCTACGCTTATGACAGGAAAGCTGTGACAGGAAATTCCTATCTGATATCAGGAGTCAGACACCCAGTGGGCATGCAGTGAAGGGATAAATTCATAGTAGTCCAGTGAAGCCAAAGGAAAGCATTCACTCCTGATAAGTCAGGCTATCATCACAATCCTGAACTGGACAAGTTATAACTGCACCTCCTAGCCTTGAGAGGAAAGGTGATTCCTCAGCTGCTTCCCACAAGCTCTCCAGACATCTAACCAGGCATTGGAAGAAAAAACAAGTAAGACAAGGCAAGGCAAGGCAAATTTATTTGGAGAGGACCAAAATAATACTTTAGACATCAAATGCCATAAACAAACAAAAATTTTGCAAATTTGAAGTTGTTTTAGAAACATGAGCAAATTAAAACACCCAGAACTTCTGACTCAGAGCAGTAGGCCAGGCTATATTGGAAGGAAAGATGCACATCTGCTACAGGATAGTGAAATTTTAAGAAGCAGAGTCTGGCATAACTGGCAGAGTTATAAGAGGGATCAACCTTAAATAATCATAAAACGTACTATTGCTGAAGATGTTGAAAATAAAGGACAAGCGATCTGACTAGGGCAACTCTAAAAAAAGCAAACTGCACAAGGAAGTGACAGGTCTAGAGATCTGCTGAATGCTTGACGTATGTGAGGCAACAGACATGGAGATGAAATCATAATTTAAGTAATCATGGCATGACCTACAGTTCTGAAAGTAGACAGAAAGGAAAGATTAAGTTTGGCAACTTTTTTGGTACAGCCCAGAGGCCAGGACCTACGAGTAGCAGCAGAGTATAGGGTAAAAGTGATAAGCTGGCTGATGAGTTCATCTGTGGCAATGCAGAAGGCAGGCCAAGCAAGGTTCAGAAGCCCCATTTTGGCTACAAATAGGTAGCTGAAGTCCCAAGTTTTCGGATTTTTTTCAGGTGGGGTGAAGGCTGAGTTTGATCCAAAAAGGAAATAGGCCCAGTGTACAGATGGATCAACTCATTAACAGTGACAAGACAGAGTCCTACAATTAGATACACAGTATCAAAGATCAAGAAACAGATCTTGTAGGATACTCAAGAAAAGATGAAAGCAACACTTGAAAAAGAGAAATCCTTCAAAGTGAGTGCTGAAACAGCCACTAGGGAAAGAAAATGAAGACAGATGTTCTCCACTTTGTCAAGATTTCAAGACAAAGATTTCTCTGGTTTTGAAGACTAGTGTGATGGCAAAGAGGTGGTTTAATTTGTTCAGGGGAGGGGGGAAAATCACTCAGACTAGTAGCCCTGTAGCTCTTCTACTTAAGTTCTATTATCCACATTTTACTGTATTCTTAAAATATGGTAGACTTTTAGAGTAAACATATTGACTACTATAACTGAAAACTGTTGGGGGAGGAGAAGAGTCTAAAAAGGATACTTCCTTTGGTAACCAGACAGAGCTGAGGGATAGCTGAAGCTTTTTGTAAAAGTGAGATGTAGGAAGCATTAGGAAGCAAAAGAATGAACACAATTAATACCCCTAAACCTACCAAATGATGAAACAGTTAAAAGATTTCACAATAATTCTTTGACTTCTCAACTGAAGGTTTGAGAACCGTTGCATAGGTAATGCCCATATGACAAGAGAGTTAGCCTATAATAAAGGGAGAAAAACACCTAACCTGAAATGTACTAGGAGCTTCACAATTGAATCTTTCTAGTGGATTTTAAAATTGACAAATAACCCCAAAAACAAAACAACATAACCACCAAACAAACAAAATAAACCCCCAAAATATTTGAAATACAAGTGAGAGGCACAAAAAGGGTAACATTAAAAAGCTTTGTCTCTTTTTGGAAGATTTTAGTTGTAGCACTAGAAGTCAGTTTTTATCCTGAATTTTTCCAGTGCTACTCAACCATGTTAATAGGTATTTTTATCAGATTAAAAAGTGTGTAAGAGGCATTTACAAGAATACATGTTGGCCACAGAATTACAGTTATAAAACAGGGTTGGCAAAAGCAAAAAACTCTTCGTTAATATTTAAAAGGAAAAAAAAAACCTCTCATCTCTCATCCACATAACTGCTCTTTTTTAAAACTTATAAATAATAATGAACAAGACATTTTATTTATGAATAATAAGAGTCAGGACAGCTTTACAGTTCACATTACTGGAGAAACTTAGTTGAAGTAAAACACATGAAAAATTAATTCTCCCAAAACATATCTCACTTAATACATCCATTTATGCATTACATTAAAGAAGCACGCACAGATCTCTGAGCTTGTCTTCATAACACATCTCAGCTTCAGAGTCAAGGCAAAGAAAATACTCAGAAGCGATCCAACCGAGTTTGACTGCTGTTCTGACCACATCTTTTCAAAAATAAACATACTTTGTACGAATCAGAGAATAATTAAGTGCCCAGATGCCCATTTAATTCTTAGCCTCTGGCAAGCTTGATCACTCCCAGGCCATGTGTTACATGGGCATGTTTCCACAGAGCTCAAGGCTAGGACCAACAACTTCTTCTAAGACAGACTGCTCAGCAGAGAGCAACTACTTTGTCATTGCCACTTAGATTTAAATTTAAACTTGTGATCTTCTGGCAAAAAGCTTTATATCTTTGTCATTAATGTATTATAATTATTTAGTTCTTCTTCATAGGAACAGTAATGTAAATGGCAAAGTCTGTTGAAAACAATTGTGGAGGAAAGGGTCTGTAAAGTCATTGCCACAAAATGTGATGCACCTGGTGTACCTTTCAGTTTTTCTGTTCCTCTGCTGATGATATTCCTGTGTTATCTCTTGCTCTCATCATACAGATGATGTATGCATCCTGTCTTTTTCAGCTGAAGTAATTAAAGAGCAAAAATTCCTCATACCTTACTAATTATCACAAAGTACAAGCCTACCCAATTACAGTAAGTTGTTTATTTTAACCACTGTACGGCTTTATTACTGGCAATTTAGTTATTTGTCATTAGTTTCATTCCTAAAGAGTGACAAATGTATATGATATTCTAAACTTCTATATTTTGCAATTAGTTTTAATGAGGCAGTCTTCCTAATTACGTTTTGCATAATTAAGCCCCCAGAATGAGCAAATGTGACATTTGTACACATACCTGTGTGTTACTGTCCTTTATATTACCACAGTACATGTCAGAGTATTACAATAGGATGCTACTTCTTTATTTTGTTCTTTTTTGTTCCTGTTTTTACTAGAGTATAACACCATTTAGCAGTGGCTTGAAAATTCAAAACACATCCCTGGGCAACCTGTGCCAGTGCCTGGTCACCCCCAGAGTAAAAGAATTTTTCCTGATTTTCAGGGGAAAGTTCCTGTGTTTCAGTTGGTACCCAATGCTTCTGATCTTGTCACTGGGAAGCACCAAACAGAGCCTCACTCCATCCCCTTTTGTAGCCTTCCTTGAGGCATTTATGAAAAATTGGTCAGTTAATCACCCCTGAGTCTTCTCTTCTCCAGCCTGAAGAGTCCCAGCTCTCCCAGCCCTTCATAAGAAAGATACTCTGGTTCTGTAAGAGTCTGGGTGGCCTTTCACTGGACACTCTCCAGTATCTCCTCTTGTACTGGGGAGCCCAGGACTGGACCTGCACTACAAGTGCAGCCTCACCAGTGCTGAGGAGGAGGATGACCACCTTAAAAATGCTGGCAGTACTTTGCCTAATGCAGCCCAGAGTAACATTAGCACTTTTTTTTTTTTTTTTTTTTTTTCTGCAAGAGCACATTGCTGGCTCATGTTCAACTTGGTGCTCACAAGGTCCTTTTCTCACAAGCTGCTTTCCAGCTGGGCAGCCCCCAACATATATTGGTGCCTGGGGCTGTTCCTCTCCACATGCAAGACTTTGTATTTACCCTTGATGAACTACATCCCTATTCCAAGAAAGCATGAATGAAGAACATGGAGTCTATTATTTTATTTTGAATTCCTATACAGCCATGCACTGAAATTTAATAAAAGTTACTTTCAACACAAAAATTTAACAGTAGCCTTTTAGCTAAAAGGGACTGAAGAACAAACAGATTGATTTAATACCATGCTTAATTAACTTTCTTTTCTCTCCTTAATGGAACAGTCAAAAATGATCCATTACTTTGTAATACAAGATCATATACTTCTCTATATAGATGTAAATTACACTGTTTCTGATGTGTCTGAGGAGCAACTATGGAAAGAGAATGTCATTGCTTCTAGTTCAAAAAACAACATGATATACTAGACCTGTAAATTATGCCTATACATATCAAATTTGTACTGTATGGATGAAATGCAGAAATTTGTCTTTCTATTTCTAAATTTTAAAATGTAGAAAACATCTTCATCTTAGCAAAACTGGAGAACACTCAGAGACCAACAAATTGTTGCCAACAGACTCAATAGTAAGACACAGGGTATGAAGGACAAACTTATGAAACAAAGAAATTTGAAGGCATCTCTGTGCTGAAGAAGCACTTCTTAACAGATGCAGCATAATCCCAAGACTGGTTGTGTCTAACAGCACCTGAATAATCTTATCTAGGACAAAAAATATGAATCTGCCTGTATTTAGTAGATTATTGCAAGATGTTTCTCTCAGAGCAGTATTTTTTATGTGGGTTGAGATTTTTAGCAGGTTTCATGATTTTTTAAGTAAGAGGTAAAGTCAAGATTGCATAGTTTATTAGGTGACCAGAAGGGTTAGACTCCAACAGAGAGGACAGCAGTTTTCTTTAGCCTAAAGTGAAAGCTAAGCTATTCCACTGCTGACTTGGGGATCACTGACAGGCCTGGCAGCAGGAACACCCCAGCACCCCAACAGCAGCAGGAGAGCTCCTTCCAGTACTGCTCCTTGAAAACACATGGCGGGAGAGGACAGAGCAGGCTCTCAGTGTTCACAGAGAAGTTTCTCTGCACTCTGAGTGATTTTAAAGGAGATGGTTTGGATGCTATTTTTAACTGCATATAATAATGCAGAAAGAACTGAAGTAAATGAAAGCAAAATGATGGAATCTTTTAGGAATGAGACATTGTTGAATGAACATTGCCTCGTTTCATAGCCTCATTTGACCCTAAATGCAGTAGAAACAGCAAACTTGATTTAAAAAAAAGTTCATTACAGTACACACTGTAATGTGTAGTAAAAAAAGCACCCACAAGAAACAAGCAGGAACAAAATATATTGAGTCAACAGCCATCCAAATTCACTGGCTCAACTAAAGAAGTAATAAGAAACACAACAGAACATTTGATTTTCACAAGGCTCATGGAAAATATCAGGACATTGAGAAAAACAAATCATTTACATTCATAAAGTAAAAAATGCCTTAATGATTTAGCTACTGTAAACCTAGGAGAAATGTTTCCTGTTAACTTTTAGAACAAACGAACCCAGTCAAAAATTTGCCAAGCACATTCTAACACCCATTCTTCCATTTCTGAATTTCCACAATTACTGTAGAAACAGCTTCCTTTTTTACTTGTTTTTTGTAAACATTATTTTTCACACTTCAGTGCTAAAACAGTTTACAAGAAAGTATTCTCATTTAAAATGACTTTTTATTGTTTGCTCTACCATTCATGTCTGTATTTTGTCATCCAGTACTCTTAGATATTTTGCAACCTGCAGGGCACATGCCTAAAGCACATTCCCACTTTGTGCTTGTCCCCTCTTTGCAGTTATCTTTCATTCCCATCATTTCAGCTCCTCTAATTACAGCATCTCCTCAGAGCCAAAGATGATTTCCTATCAGATATGGGAGCACCACTTCACTCTCCAAATACTGTCACCAGATGGAGATTGTGCATCAATTGCTGGGCCAACTCAACTGGGCCAGCAGGGTACTGGAACCAAACACAAGAGCTAAACCACCTGACTCGCATGAGTAGTTTGTCTGGAAATATACATAATTTTTTAAGAGTATTTATGCCGTGAGTATTTGTTTGGAGAATGCTGATAAACAGAGGTAAGTTCATTACCTAGACTTCAGTGATCTTGGGGTCAATATTGACCTCATGAGAGCATTTACGGGTAACATGTTAAAGGAAAGTCAGGATCTTTTCCTTCTCTCCCTGAAGGGTAAAGAAAAGGGCTCATAGCTACCAGCACCAGCTAAATCTGGAAAGAGATTTCTCATTCCTCACTCACCCTCTCCATGCCCTCTGCTCAAAGAAGTATAATCCTGGTAATCTGTATGGTTTCCTCTGCACAACACTGCTCCAAGTCAGCAACTCATGGCAGTACTGAAGCCAGTGACTTAAGCAGCCCTGTGATGATACAAACTCAACAAGTTTTGCCAGACAGAGTTAAGGAGGGAACATGCTTCTCACTTGCCCTCAGCACTGAGCACTGGCTGCAGAAATGAATGCTCTTTCTGGCCTTTGCCCTTCCCTTCTGTGCCTTTGTCCAGAGGGGTGCCCTAAGAGAACAAGGACTGCACTCCTACAGCACCAGTGGCCCCACTTCACCTAGGCGAGGGCCTCTAATTTGCCCCCCTTTCCTCTAGAAGTACCAGTTAGTATACCTGTAACATTTTAACCTAAATTTTAAATTATATGATACAGAAACAAGTTGGTGTCATTGTAATAATAAAAAATTAGTTTTGTATCTAACTGTATTCTTTTGTTGCATAGATTTCTTTTTCCCCCAACCACTAACTGGTTACTTTGTTTTCAAATAGACAAAGGCCTCAGTACTCAGACGTTCATCTAACAACCAAATCTTCCATCACTAAACCATAGTGTTAAATACCTTTTCATTTTTTGTTCTATTTAAATTAATTTAAACTCTTGAGACAGGGAGACAGGAGAGAATGCTGCCCTTTACTCTCAGACCTATACTAACATCCACTGCTTCGTGACAAACATAAAATTTTTGAAGCTTTATGGAATTCCAGCTAAAAAAGATCAGAAGTCACCAACCAGGTCTAGCTAAACTATCTTAATCCTGAGATACAGGATAATTAAGAGTAAATATGTTATTTCAGTACTGACAGCATCTTTTCAAACTAAAATTTGAGTCAAGCATTAGTGCACTTTGTTTCTTCTCCTTTAGAAAAAAGAAGCCAAAGTTGCTCCATTATTTATATTTAATGAATCATTCAAAGACACCAGTTTGTCTATTTATAATTGCAATGTTTAAATATAGTGTACTGATTGCTTCTTGTCTTTTTGAAGTACCACATGGCAACATCTGCAAGTTCATTTTGGAAAAAAAAATCAATAGAACCTATAAATTCAGAATCCAAGTGGCTCTTAATTGAGGATGCTGATGCTGACTGGTACTTAACAGGACTTCCAGTTTCAGTTTGGGTCCACTGGGATCTGACCCTTCCAGTGGTTTCCAAGAAGAATATAAAACAGGAAACCAAAAGGGGAGCCCCCAAAGATGGGGAAGAAAAGGATAACCAGGGAGGGATTGTAATATTGTGTGTGCAACATTCTGACACTGACTGCTTCTCTCTCCTCTTACTCCCTCCATTTTGACAATATTTCTGCTCCAGCCACTTTGGGGAGGGGTATTTCCTGTCAGCTATACTGTCAGAATAGGGATGTCTGTCATAACACTTTGTGAGAACTGCAACACACATGGCTCCCTCTGTCCAGAAAGTTTTTTGAATCAAATGCTCCTCTGGAGCTCGTAGTTAAGAGTTACTACTGCCACAAAAGAGAACAGCCAAGGAGAACTGATACAGGGCCAAGTTTGCTGCTGGACAAGACTGCTCCAAGGCTGTCTCTAGCTGCCAAGAGATCAGCAGGCTTATGCTTTGGTCACAAGAATGCCCTCTCCACACTGGTATCCAGTTTCTCTCCCTGTACCATTGCTAGCTGTGACCTCTCCCTTTTCATACCCTCATAAGAACAACTTCTGCACTATTTAAAAGGCACAGAGCATTTCTTACTTTCACACTTCACATGTTACAAACTCACTGCCTTCCCCATGGGTTTATCACAGTAAAAGGTGAATCCAATCCAGTCCCTGGTGTCTGAGATGTAACACGGATACACAGACATAACCTGGACACCCTGAATGCACCAACCACTGAAAGAAATAAATGTACCAACAGTGGGAGCTGGGGAGAAAACCCCACTTTTGCAAACAACTTTAATCCTCTCTCTACTCTAGAAATTTATTCAAAGCTGTAGCAACCACAGGGAATTTTAAACAGCCTCACTATATACTCAGCTCTCCAAGTAAGAACCAGATACAGTGAAATAAAAGTAAATAACAAATAAAACTAAACAAGACACTAAAAATTCTATGTCTCAATTGAAAGTTTCAGTTGAAATAAGCTTGCCTTTTACAGTTGAACCATTACTTTATAGTGACTGCTAGAATCCACATTGATCTTAGTCAAAGCATTCTTCTGTCTAAATGATCACAAGGATGCCCACAAAGCATCTCAGGCCATCTGCCCCCTGAGATCATGAAACAGGAGCTCATCTGGAGGTTGGGCATGTAAAAGTATAACTTTCTCCTGACACTTAGCAGGATATAAATGCTTCTATTAGATTAAGGCATGTTTGTAACTAAATAGTGAGGTGAGCTTGTAGATGGTACACTAGGAAAATAAGGATGCTGGGTACACTATGTCTGCTTGGTAGTTGGCCACCTCCAGCATGACAGTGCCCATCTCACAGAGGCAGATTATGGGGCATTTAGGGAGGATTAAGAGGCAAGGAGACAATAAGTTAAATCTTTAAATTTCTTCTCTCAAATTAAAAGTTTGCTTCTTTGACTTAATGCTCTATGTATTTTTTCAAATAGAACAATACTATTGTCAACTCCATATAATTTCATAAGTAGTTTGTGAATTAAAAAATAATGCTGTGCAATTTTCCAACTTGACAAGTATGAGTAACTATGATGATCTGCGAGTGAAAGGGTCAAGCAATTTTCTAGTGGAGATTTTTCTTTATTTCTCAGGGAGGTAAGCAACAATTGGAGGAAGGAAAGGCTTAAGCATGACATTTCAGAAGCCAGAAGCTGTTCTTGTAAAGCAGATGAACAATACAATTCAAAACCAGGAAAACCACATATAATTACAGGTCAAAAAGCTGAAAACATTAAGGGGGGAAGGAACCAAAACACTGAGAGCCAAAAAGACCAACAAAATAGCAGAAACAACTAGAACAAACATATGTACATAAGCAGAAAAAGTAGAAAATAATTAAGTGAATTGAAATATAACAGGCCATCAAAACACTAGGATGAGCAAGATGTACTGTTCGTCTTTGTATCTTGATGAACAAGAGTATTGAAATGGTCTGGTTTTCCCTCAGGAAATAAATATGTTAGATTTTAATTTTCAGAAGGAAAAATAAAATTTGCAATCTTTTTTTTTTCAAACAGTACTCATGTTTACTGAAAATAATTTGACAAGCTGGAGGGCTATCTGTTCAAATCAGTGATTAATTAAACAAGACTACTCTAATTATTCTTAAAATATCACTGCTACATTTATATTTTTAAAAGCTTTATCAGTGGATAATGCTATCATTTCCAGACTTGGATATCTGAAAGATTACAAGCCATATATTGAAGGTTTCAATAACTGCAGAATGAAAATAAAAGTTAGTTCCATCTTAGGGACAAGGAAAAAAGGACTAACTGCAAGATGTTCCTGTACAGTAAAGAGAGTAACAGTAACAGTTTTTATATCTGGTATAAAGCCTAGAAAATTCACACACATCTCTGGTTACTAGCAGGTCTCCTTTAATTCCCTTTCTAAAAAGACTCCATCTAGCAGGCATGTCAACTAGACTGTCTTTCAGAATAGACTGGCTTTTCTCAAGAAAAATATGCAAACAACAAGAAAGACATCTGAACTTTTGCCAGACTATAGCTAGCTGTAAATATGGATTTAATAATTTCGTATGCGCCATATAAAGTTGTACAGCTTTTCAAAATTGGGCACGTTAAGAACATGCAGACTTTATCAATAACTAGGCCACATATTTGGAAATGGGGATAATCAGTTTAAATCTTTGTCAAACTTAAAAGGTAAAGCCTAAAAATAAGATTACACTAAAACACATTACTGGCACAACAGCTGCCAGAAAGATTAAAAATGAGTGAAACAATTGAGCCTTTGACACAAACACATCAATCTGCAATGTTCACACTGTCACAAAGAGACAAGGAGTCATTAGAAGAGTGAGGTACAGATGCAAGAAAATCTGTGTTCTAAAGAAATGCTTTTGCTTTGCTTAAACTATGCAGTTGAAACATAATGTACGCGTTTATTTAATCAATGGTAACTTCCACAACTTGGTTATTTCAGAAGCTAATACAGCAGGGGAGGTGAAGAAAGAAGATACATATTTTGGACACACAAGGCTTTTTTCAGACTAGTCTGATTTTAGTGACTCAGACTTTTGGTGTAATGAAGGATATAACCTCTTCCTACAGATCATATCTTCCTTTTTTTTCTATAGACAATCTTGGCCACACTACCAGTATGAACAGGTTAAGGTCTTTGAAGGAAGAGTCACTGGCATTCATTTGCTCTGTTTAAAGAGCCTGCTTCCTCATTATTCAACTATGTACTACAATTCACACCACCAATTCAAAATGATGGAAACAAAGTCTATATTCACACTTCATCATTTAGTACTGTTGTCATATTTTAAAGATAACTATAACATTAGGAAGGTGCATAATATTGAAAAGTGGATGTGGTAAAAATTAATGCATTTGAACTAGTCAAGTTCTCTGATTTGTTGTCTATTCCCTTACTAGTCTTTTGTCAACATCCTTTCAGATTCCTTCTAGATAGTCCGGTACCACTGAATACTGAACCAATTCCTAAGACATAAGTCCTTCTTTAATGGCAAGAGCTGATTTATTAATTTAAAGGTCAAGTTTTTAAGTTGTGTTATTTTTTTCTTCACCACGTAAATGATGTTTAATCCCATCTGCATTTAAATATTGAAACTACAAACTCCCCCAGAAGTTTTTGTGGTTGTTTTTGATTCAGAAGAATCTTTCTCCATAATGAAAGCGTGTCAACACATTGCAACTTTCTGCCTAATATTTCAATGGGGTAAACGCTCTTGAGTTTTTCAGACATGAACTCCAATGAAAAAATATTGAAATTAACTGTGCTGCAATCATATTATCCATCTGTACTGTCTCATTTTCTTCTTAATAATTATTAGCTTTGCTGACTCCTGGCAAATTTGTTTCTTGCTTATTATGTATTAATAGCTGTCATGCACTTAAAAATTTAGTGGATTTTTTTTTCTTATTTTGTCTTTAAAATGTCAGAGTTTACATCTTTTCCATTTTCTTCAGTGGATATTGCCTTCACTTTTTGAAGGAAGCATTTTTATTTTCAACAGATCTTTCATTCAGCTTTCTAGCACCTTTTTTTTTTCTTTTTCTTTTTAGACTTTACCCTTAATTGGGACACATTTACTTGAGCCTTTACCTTTCAATGTAATTCATCCTGACTCCAAGCACCCTTCCTTTTAGCTGTTCCTTTTATTTCTTTTTTTAAATTAAAATCCTTTTTGTAACTCAAAACACTAGACAAAAGAAAAGTAAAACAAGGGTACAGCGGTGCCACTACCTCCCCCTGTAGGAATTGCTCTGCAAAGAATAAAATGCTTCTATATTCACAGCCATCATTCCTCTTTCTCAGGCAAAAGACACATAAGATCTAGTAAAAAAAAAAAAAAAAATGTAAAAACTCAAGGACACTGTTCAACTAGTGACATAACTATGAAGACAAAACTCGCTTAGTCCTACCACTAAATGCAAGTTAGACATAACTGGGTGCTTATAACACAACAGTTCCAGGATTACATATGGACTGGACTTTGCAACGCAAAGCACTTCTATCCTTAAGTAGTAAAGACTACTGGAAATTTCAGGTCTTTCATCCTTTCTTTTTCCCTCCACTCAAAGAATTTTATGTTGTGCACCTCTATAGCTAAGTCTGCTAAGTCATTCCCTCTAAATAATAGAATAAATATCTTCAAGGTCAAGTGCAAGGTCCTGCATATGGTCAGGACAATCCCAAGCACAAATATAGGCTGGGCAAAGCATGAATTGAGAGCAGCCCTGCTGAGAAGGACTTGGGGTTCCTGCTAGATGAGAGCTGGACGTGACCTGGCAATGCACACTCACAGCCCAGAAAGCCAAACAAATCCTGGGCTGCATCAAACACAGTGTGGGCAGCAGGGCGAGGGAGGGGATTCTATCTGCTCTGCTCTGGTGAGATCCTATCTGGAGAGCTGCATGCAGCTCTGGCGTCTCAGGACAGGAAGGACATGGACATGTTGAAGTGAGTCCAGAGGAGAGCCACAAAAATGATTAGAGGGCTGGAGCACCTCTGCTACAAAGGCTAAGAGAGTTGGGCCTGCACAGTCTGGAGGAAAGCTCCAGGAAGACCTTAGAGCATTTTCCAGGACCTAAAGGGGCTAAAAGAGAGATGGAGGGGAGCTTTTCATACAGGCATGGAGTGACAAGACAAGGGGGGAATGGCTTTAAACTGACAGAGATATTAGGAAGTTCTTTATTGTGAGGGTGCTGAGGCAGTGGAACAGGTTTCCCAGAGAAGCTGTGGATACCCCAACCCTGGAGGTGTTCAAGGCCAGGTTGGATGGGACTTTGAGCAAGCGTATCTGGTGGAAGATGTCCCTGCCCAAGGCAGGGGCTTGGATCTAGATGCTCTTTAAGTTCCTTTCCAACCAAAACCATTTTATGACCCTTAAATTATTACAGAATTGGAATAGCTGAGTGGAAAAAAAACCCCTCAAACACCAAACACGCGTACATTTGGTATTGGTTGGCTAAATAGGTAAAACATGTTAGATCGTTTTCTTCACTCTAGTAGTTTACTTACATATTAAAGGTTTGTAACCACATACTGCTATTATTTCATTTTTCATTTTCATTTTTGATGCAATTATTAAATTTGAAAGCTTCTGGCTTTTTCACCCTTTTTAACGCTACTTCTCCAGTGATCTCTAGAGCTCAGTCTTGCCACATAAACTCTGATCTGATGCTTGTCTGGCATAAAGTTCTTTCAGATCATAAAAGATGGAGCTCCTAAAAGACAGTTCTTTCAACACACAGTGGAACATAAATTCTCTTCTGCCAAGAAAATATACATCACAGAGGTTCAAATAACCAGGAACTCCAATACAGAAACACAGCTGGTTAGCAAGAAATAACCAAACCAGCAAGAAAAAAATCAACCCAATCCAAACCTGAGAAACATGTTTTCACTTTCTTTCAGTAAGAAATAAAATGCTTTTGCAGTAGGTCTTTCAGGCACCATGAATTAGTACTCCAGAATGACTTGTTGCAAGTCAACCTCACATAAGTGACTGTTTGTGTTTTGAGAATATTGATTACATGCAGTTCAAGTAAGCTTCTTGAGCTAAAAAGCTGGGGTTCAATAAATGAAAAAAAGCCAGCAAAAACAGACTTGCCAATGTTAAAGTAACATATGTCTAAGGTACCTTCACAAAAGCTTTTAAAATTCTGTTCCCTATAAATAAACATTTTATAATTACCAACAATTAATCAGGTCTAAACCCAACTTATATTAATGCTGTGAAAATATTTTTCACAATTGGTTGCTGTGAAAAGGATTGTGTGTCATATGCAGAGGATTAGGATGTCACATTGGAAGTGATCAGGAACAGACGGATTTATGAGAACCACTGATCCAGCTTTTATGGAAAGGACTTGAGGGTATCTTTTCCTACACTTTCCGTGCAGAATGCAGTAGCAGGAATCTTTTAGAGCAGTCTTTTTATTATTGATCCATTTAAAATAAATATTTCAAAAAAGTAGAGAACAAAACATAAATAGGATGTAGGGGTAATAATGATGTATCACTACTGAAATGTTCAGAGTAGCGCAGAAAGTCAAACTTATTGCATCCTGCTTCTGCAAACAGTTCACAGGAGGCTGTGCTCTGCCTAAAAGTTGCACCTTGATTTAAACCTCATGTAACAGTATATAGCACACCAGAGCAAAATGACCCAGTACAAGACCTCTTGCACACTTATCCTTAGAAACAAAAGTCAAAAGCAACAAGCATTCACCTGGATAAAAAAATACGCTCATAGCTCTCTAAAACAGAACTAGCCCCAAGCAACTGTGCAGACAGGAAGGTTCTAGTTTAGAAGCACCAAGTAGCTTAGGTTGATTGGAGCTTTACTCTGACTTGTGTCTTCAAAGCTATTAGCAAGTTTTCTATTTGAAGCACTTTATGAAATGGATGGACTTTTTTCTTTACAATACATTTTTCTTTGAAATTAAGTCCTCAGTAAAAAGGTTGCAAATTGAGGCCTGGCAGCTCTTCTTCTCCCTCAGCCATTTTCATACATAACGTGATAACTTACTATGTAAGTAGCATCATTCCTCAAGGACCACTTCCCAATGCCATGGCTCATGAAAAGTCAGCCTGCCTGCAGACCCACACAAGCGCTGCATCTTATCAGTGGGACTGGCTTTCCAGAGATGCAAAATATGAGACATCCCTCTGACACCTAATGGGACTGGCTGCTATTTCCCTCTCTTAATGGAAAAAAAAAAAAAAAAAAAAGTCCTACAGGAAACTGAGTCAGTGCTATAGGTAAATCATGTCACCTATTAGCTACCATTTAAAAATGTGGACATCAAACCTTGAAACAAATGGAGTGTTTACAGTATCCATAAGAAACAGTTCTGGGCTTCCAGTACGTGAGAGATGGACATCCTGAGGAGTACAGCAAAGGCCCTCTAAGACTATTTAGGGACTACAGCACCTCTTCTATGAGGAGAGCTGGTTCTGTTCAGCCTGGAGAAGAGAAAGCTCAGTGGGGCATCTCATCAGTTTTTCATAATACTTGAAAGGAGGGCACACAAAAGACAGAGCCAGGCTTTTTTCAGTGGTTCCCAGTGACAAGATCAAAGATGATGGGTACAAATAGAAACATAGGAAGTTACCCCTGAATATCAGAAAACAGCAGTCACCTCCATGATAAAGAGAGCACAGGCACAGGTTGTCCAGAGAGGTTGTGGAGTTTTCCTTGAAGAAATTTAAAAGTCACCTGAACATGGCCTGGGAAACTGGCTCTGGGTGGTTCTGCTTCAGCAGGGATGTTGGATTAGAGGACCTCCAGAGGTCCCTTCCAACCATGCTATGATTTTGTGAACATCAACTAAGAAAGAAAGAAGCATAGCAATTTATCATTTTCAGAATAAACTGCATTCTAAATTTCACATGGTGTTCAAACCTCAGCAATCTTACTAAATGATGAGTAGATCTCATCAATGAAGCACTCTTTAGAAGATGGCTCAATATTTATGGATTGGCAAAATTCTGAGTATTACTATTGGATCAATACTTTAATTAAGACAGACGAAATTATGGTTGAGAATTACTTTTAGCAGTAATAAGGCAAAAAAATTCCACTTTCTTACTATGCTTTGATATTAAATATAAAGCACAGTGTTGAATAAGACTCTGGCAAGGTTAATTAATAAAGCAATACCAATCAAGCATGAAAATTCTCACGGGATAGATATTACCCATGGCAGAAATAGAGAACAAGAAGAGACATCCATCAAAGATTGAAGGCCAGGCAAAGACCACATTGTTTCCAAAATGAGACCCTAAGCTAGACAAGCACAGGACAAAGCTTTAACAGACTATTCTAATGCATCACCTAATACAATAACTCCAATCCATCAATTTTCATGTTGAAGTGCATCTGAATGGAAATACTCATCTACAGCATGCCAGTTTAAATATCTGGCTTTTCCCCATTGTAAATTTAAAGACATCAATTATTAATCATTGACAGAATAAAAATCTGGAAACAAATATATGAAAATATGTTCCCTGATGCCCCAAGGCATTCAATCAAAATTTTTGTAACAGCCCCACAGCAGTTCTAGACCTCACCTCACATGAAATGAATCATTAATTTGGTTAGACTACCCAAAACATCTTGCTTAGGCTCAAACTCATCAGCTCTATTTTCCAGCTCTAAGTAGTGGACATGCTATTCTACAAGTGCCCTCTGATTGTAATGCCCAAGATTTTGGAGGAAAAAAAAAACAAACCACCAACCCAAAACATTTCTAAATCACAGACTAAATGCAGCTCTTAGAATTTTGCACCCTTCCTGAACAAGGTCACATTACAGGAGCCATCTTCTCACTGAGGTGAGGTCATATACCTCATCTGCTGTGCAGGCACTGTGTGCTTTCAGCTCTCAGACAGAGAATCAGAGCTAGGGACACTTAGTACTACTCTGAAACAGTCTCTTAATGAGACAGGACTAGGAAGCATCCCTGACTTCATTTACTGAGCCTAATGCATGGAAAAAACAATGATGAGAAAATTCTTCCAGACAATGAAATTTATTTTTACTTCCAATTAAAAACAATGAGAACTCTACTGAAAAAAGTATTACCACAGGATGCCATGCTTGCAGGGTTAAACAAGTTTCAGGAAATACATGTATTCACACAGAATGCATCATTAATTAAGTCTACATTTAATTACACTATCTCATGCTAGAGCTCCAAGTTATTCCTGAAATCTCCCACTGATATGTGATCACTTGATGACCTTCAGGGTATTTTTGACTCTTTAATAAGGTACTTCCAGTACTGAAGATCCCTTTATTTCCCTGCTGTAGTCAGAAGCCACTGGTATCAGAAGGCTGAAAAAACTACTATAGGCCATATAGTAATATGTGCATATATAATATGTATATAAGATATATATATACACACACACACACAATCACCAAGATACCAGCTTTGCTTACAAGAGAAGCGTTCCTAACACCCATTAGTTTAAAAGGTAGTTTGAACTTGAATTAAAAGTCTCTCAAAAGGAGCTGAGAAAGAAACTTGTACCTCCCAAGCTCACTAGCTACTTCATGCTGCCTGCATTTAATTTTCTGGATGTTTGCCAACATACGGAAGGAGGAAGGACAAAAGACATTTTTAATTATGGAAGGGGTCTAGTTAAAAACATAAAATTGAAAAGAAATTCAGACCATTTAATTTAACACAAAGAAAAAACCTACAATATCAGCCCTATTGTTCATGACCAGTGACCCAGGAAGACAAAGAACCTGAACCAAATAAATGAGTATTTTTTTTTCTATGTTATCTGAAGAGAATTATCTTTATTAAAACCAATCTAGCCTTTATGAATAATGCACACCAACTTCAAACAGACCAAAGAACAGCTACTCACTACAAAATTACCTCTAGGAGGGGGGAAAATGGACACAGTTTTACTCCACAGATTGCTTCCCAGTACTCCCAGTCAGAAAGATAGCCATACACTGCCATGTATTTAAAAAAAGGCCAAAAAAAAAGATTCTTCCTGAGAAGGAGCACCAGCCATCGTGGTGTGCTTCTGCTGCCAAGGGCACCCTTCATGTGCTGGGAGTAGTGCAGGCATTATTGCCACAACTAGCCCAGCACACAAGGGAAGAGGAATTCTGCAGGATGGTGTACTCAGATGACCTTCACCTGGGTATTCCTACCACTTAAGCAAGAGATGAGGGATACTGTAATTTGTGACAAACAATAGGAAATAAAGCCCACTCAGTGCACAGGTGGATGGCAGCTTCACTCAAAGCAGCTGCACTGGGAACATAACACAAATTGGGCTGTTGTTGCATCTTCATACGGGGCTTCACAAGCTGACAACAAACTGTCGAGGAAACACAGATAAAAACCATATTCATTATTCCTGTGGCCTTCGTGTAATGAGGCCGAAATGTAAAAAAAGGTCAGATAATAGTTCTACTGGATGGGTAGAAGGTTAAATGCCCATCAAATCAACTGCTGCAACTATGCCTGCTGTGAATTACTGCAACACACACTTCAGTTTACTAGGAGGATAACAAATTATTTTGACAGTTTTTTGCCACATTTTAAAAAATTTCCCAAACATTAAAAATAAAAGGTTTGAAATTAAGTGGAAGACTACAAAGAAAATCAAAACCTCAAGTCCTCCATCTATTTTTCAACACCAGCTGCTATTCTAACACTGTATTCTAAAATTAAGTTTTATAGATGTATTCATGCCAAGGTCAGCAGCTTTGCAGAGAACCTGTCCCAAGCAGACTTTAAAGGAACAACATATATACTTATAGACAACTTGTCACTTGGAATATATCTTTTCTCAGAGCAGGATGTGGATGCTTGGGGTTCACAGGCATCAGTTAAGCACAGCATGCCTGGCCCAGAGAACACTGCACTTCAATGCTACTAGCTGAGGGTGGAGGCTGTCAAACATTGAAGATAAGGCATCTCTGAAAATGTTAATATTTTATCAATACTTTGGAGCAAATAATGCTGAAAACCATCTGGGAATGAAGTTGTCAGTATGTGCCAGCAACTAACTTAAATTTTTAATAACATGGTGAAAAAACATAATAACAACATATTAAACAGAAGTGCAAATAACATGAAGCTTGAATATATTTTTAAAGGCTCATACCACTTTATTTTTGAAATTAACATGACAATTAATAGATAACAAAGTTGGTTCAAGTGACCAACTCCGTCTGTGAAAGTCTGATAAAAGTCTCATTCAGATCAGAAATATATATGCATAAAATACTCCCCAAAAGATATAGCCTCTTAGAATTTTAGACCTTTTCTATGACACAGTGTAGAGGACATGATTCTAAGCATCCTTTAGCACTTATAACAGAAAACAAGACAGTATGTTGATGAAGGAAAGGCTAAAAGTGAAAAAAGTAGTATTAAATACAAAAATTCTTGAACGAGGTGAGTAAGAAGTCATCATGACAGCAAAGTAGGAAGAAACTAGAGTGGGTAGCAAAGCAGACTTCATAAAATGATATTCACAATGAAGCTGATCTTACAACTTCCCCACTCCCTGCCAAAACTGCACAAAAAAACTTCACACCTTTATATGATTATTATTCCAACTTTTTTGTACCAACTCCTCTCGCTGTTAGCACTGATGTTAATGTGTCAAAGTTACATACAGAGGGATAAATCTGTATGCAACACCAATCTGACTTGCTTTGCTTCCTCTACTGCGCCTAACACAGGAAAACTTATTTGTCCTTTGCCCATTCCCTCAAAGAAACTGTTCTGGCTTGACAAACTCTCTCTTTCTGCCAAGCATCCTCTGTTTCAACATTTCTTTGTTTTATTAACTGAATATCCTTAATTTGAGGGGTAGTGATGCACACAAAAAATCCTTATTTATACATTACTTCATTAAAATAAAAATAAAGTTGATAGCTTATTGACAGATATCTTTAATATATTAAGGGTAAAAACTTGATTTTAAATCACTGGACTCATTGCTACAATGTGTAAAGAGTACAAGCCAAGACAGCAACAATAGTCCTCTTATGCTCTACTGAGAAGGTCACATACAGGACTAAAGCTGATAAATCTCCATTGCTGCATGGTTCCATAGATCTTGTGTCTTCAAGATTAAACCTTTGGTTTTCATTAATACTACAAAGAGCAAGAACAAAACCTTGTTAAATCAGATACATAAGCTTATTTCAAGAAATGCCAAAGTCCTAACTCAAATTCAAGAAGATAAAGAAAACCCCAACACACACTCGGGACGACTGAGGCAGGAGCCCAGGTCACTGAATACAGCTAATCCCTTGCTAAGTAAAGGTCTCTGCCCAGCTACAGTCTTTGTACCCACAGAATACTGTTGGTTTCCTCAGGTCCAGTATGTGCTCAGCTAAGCTTGCAAGTCTAGATGAGGATCAGATTTATTTCTCAGGGTGCTTAAAGTGGCTACCAGCTTCTCTTCTATCTACGTCAATCCCATCTGATTTCAAATTCCTGTATGAAGGGTCAGTAGCCAGGCTGGAGACCTCCAAGAAGCAGCGCAGTTCAGAACCAGACAGGGCTGCCAGTTTCAGAGCAGGATCAAAGATCACCAAAAGCAAACTACTCTTTTGCCCCACATTCCCCTGAGGCAGAGCAAAGTAGACACCAATTCTGAATTGCATCTGAATAGAATAGCATCTAATAGCAGAGTTAATTTCAGATGAAATGCAACTCTATCTACACTGTACTAGAACTGCCCTTTGGCTACAGTAAGAGAAGCACTCCTCACTTCTTGGACAACCCAACCCTTCAACCCTCTTCTGTTTCTTGACTAATGCCCAAATGCTCAGGAAAGAAAAGCTGCAAGCCTGCAAGGGAGAGAGGCTGGAAGTACACACAGATTAACCAGAAACAGGTAAGAATTGGACATACAGCATGAATGTGACATTGTTATAGAGGAACCAGTGACATCAGCTAAGAGAGATGAGGTCAAAGCAGTGCTACTGCAACAGCAATCAGAAACGTTTAATGGAGATATGAGCGATTGCACTAACATTCCAGAGATGTGAAGGTTTCATTTGTCTTGTGAAATACTTTATTCCACTAATTATAAAATGTTGCGAGAATACTTTTATTATAAAAGGCTCTATCAGAAGTCTGGTTTAAAAATCAGTTGCAGGGGATGAGGGAAAAACAAAGAGCACACTCAACCCAGATTAAGCTTATTTCCCTAAAACAAAGAAACCTTTCTGAACTCCCTCTGACCCATGCCTCTGTCATCTATGGTCCCTCAAGTACTATCAAATTGATTACTGGGGATTTTATAGAACTTAAATAACCCTCAAAGATCCTGCCAGGGATGCGTGACTCACATTTCAAAAAAAGGCCACTCTAACACACTTGGCAGCTAAACATATTGGAACCAATTATCACTGCACAACTTCAGTTCTGATAAGTTCACCAAACAGAAAGACTTCTGATACACTGTAAAGGTCCATTCTTCCAGCTGAATGAGCAACTTATAGTTGCCATCAAGCTAATTATGTGAAAGCAAGCAATAAGAATATGCCTATACTGCTTACAATAATAAACATTTTTTTAAAACATAGCCATGTTTTAATGTTTACATTCAAAAGAGCCAAGCTTGCTTTTCTTAGGTCAGGAATAGATTATTTAACACTGCAACACAGTTCAAGTTCTTGTTGAAGTAGATGAGGCACATACAAATGAGAAAATGACATTGTATTTTTTTAGTCTTCCCAAGTGTTTCTGAAAGATGACAGAAAAACTCCTAAAAAGCAAAGGTCTTTTTTGCCTAGGAACAGAATATGTTTTAGGTTTTTCTTTTCTACACAGAGTAGGAAAAGCTATATGTAAAAGGAAAAATTAGTAACTCTTGCCTTCTTTAACCAGAGGCCTTCGAAAAACACCTTTACTGGAGGGTGGGTTGTGTTCTTAATACCTGGGTTGACAATACTGAGCTGATTTATCTTCTCCCTTACACACAGTTACAGTGAAACACCATTTACACAGAAGCAGTTGGTTCTCTGCTGCAAGTCTCTTTCACGTAGCCACTTACACAGATTTTTTTTCTAGGACTGCATCTATGCTGGAGCACAGTAAGGCACACAACAAATATGTTTGACTCCAAAAAACAATTTAGTCCTGTTTGTACTGCCTGGGAGCTAATAAGCCCTGCAGGGATTTGTCAGGGAATATGCCCCTTTCAGCCTTGAGACCATAGCTGTGCTTAGTAGGACCCAGTCTTGCTACACTGATCCCTACTTTAGTGCCCAAAACAGCTATTCATTCCTTCAGCAAGAGGCATGAATAAAACATGCTGATGGGCTTAACAACTATGAGACACACCTCCCAGTCAAGGCAACATCTGTAGAGGATGTAAGGAGATGCACTGATACGTAGGGAAAAAAATGCTTTTGAAGGAGGGCAGAGAATGTGGTAGTTAATGCCACAAAGACCCCTCTTCTGCAAGTGTTCTCAACTTCCCACCAGTAAGCAGAGACAGGTGAGAGGCAAGCAGGCTCTCCTACCACTTCATTACTGGGAATCATTTACCTAAATCATCTACAATCTTCCACTCTCTTAATTTCAGAGTTAATGAAACGATACCAGACCAGCTGGAAAGAAGTACAGGAAGATGCAAGTGAGTGAGCAGAGCTCTGATTTGTCTCTGGCAGAGAGTCTTGACCCAAAAGATTAGTCCCTTTCCTCTTTCTGTCAAGATGGAAAACTGGCCTATGGCAAGGCTGCAACAACAGTCAAGTGAATGCCTGTCCCGTTTCAAAGCAGTGACAGTATTTTAGCCACCATCTACTGAGTTTGGAACCATTTTTTTTTTCTTTAATAAGCAGACAAACTTCTTCATCAGTCATTTGCCAGTGAAAATATAGGCTTCAGCCATCTAAAATCCTCTTCAGATGACCAATAAAGTTTTTATAGTATTATCTTCTAGTTAGCTAACTACTCCTGTAGATATATCTAACAGGAACAACAGCTACACAGAATGTTGAAAAACTGCCTCAGTGCCAGATATCACTACAATTCCTATACTGAACTGCTCTGTTCAGTAACTAACAAACAAAAAAATCTGTAATTTGTTAGCAAAAAGGTACAGTAGACTGAAGGCACAAACACTACATTTGCCCATAGCATGAAACGGGGGGAAATGCAGTTGCATCACCTGAAAGGCTCTTATCAAGTCCTTGTGATGAGTTCAGAAATTTGGGGAAAAAAAATCCATTTGAAGTATTAAAACTATAATTTGCAATGTTATATGCATTTTGTTTCTTGCACAAGACAAACAGTAGGCAAAGACCTTAAAAGCCTACTTCACTGTTAAACATTTTAATAAGCAATTCACTTTTAGCTACAAAAGTTAATGACAGATTATCTGCCAACGCTAGTGGAAACCAGCTGAAGTAGGGTAAATATGAATATAATCCACAATATGCATGTTTGCAATCAACTAAAACTGCCTTTCCTGTGACAATTTAGTTCTTCATAATTAACCTTGAAGTGACAACTGTAAATGGACAGACTTCAGACACAACCCCAGTTCTCTACTACTGAAGATTTAGGTCTGTAATGAAAGCTAAAGCCTTTCATATGATAGGTTCATTTTAGCTAACAGACACAGAAATGGTACTTGATTTGCACCTAACCCACAGAAACTAAAAATATTATGACAACTGTAAATAACAGGTCTTAAACAAAGGCTCAATATTTCTAAAATTTTAACTCTTGAAGAGTTACTATCTCAGGGGTGAGTTTGTGAGATGATGGTTTCAGAAATATTAACTTGAGTTGAAACTCTTATTTTCTTATACTGCAGACTCTCTCCCAGAGAGTATTCATACTTGTTTGATGAAAATCAGTATATAAGTTCTTATTCCTCAGAAGCCCTGAAGACATAACATTACTAAATTGAAAACACAGATGGCTTTATTACTTCTTATGCAGTATTTTACAAAAAAATCTAATTACTCACAGTCATGCAACCCTACTGGTGATGAAAAGGCTGCACAAGCAATACTTTTAACTCACCAATGCATCAGGGATTTTAGAAGGACAGCAATCAAATTGAAAGAACTCAGCTCAACTTTTGCAGCAGCTGTCAAGTTTGCAGTTAGTATCAAGGGGATAGAGAATGCATTTGATAAAAGAATACCAAGAAACAGTGAATACGGAACTTCAAATAAGAATTTTTACATTCAAGTTTTTTGAACTAGGTGTACATTAAATGGTTTCGTTAAGTCGAACACGATTACACCTTGCTGCACCTTGCTAAATCACAGTCAGTCAAACTCTGTGAAGACTTCCTCTCTTCCCCAAGGTAGGACTGTTTTGTGAGTCCATTCCGGCATCACACAGAAGAGCTTCCAGACCACATTCCAAATCCCCTGTGTACACACACACAGATGCTCACTTCAGTGAGATGAGTGCAATTCTTTCCCCCATACCAAACATCTCATGAGCCAAGGAAGAGGCAGAATACTAAGGATAGCATGACAAAATCTTAGTGCCAGTTGAGAATTTCCCAACACAAGAAGAAAGTACCTACACCCTCAGTGCTTTAAATCAACACCCAGGATCACTGCAATGCCAATGGCATCTGGCTTCTGATACACAGGAAGCAGGCTTTTTTGCTTTTAAGGACAGCTGCTCAGTGCTATGAGGCTCCTCCTCCAGTCAGTTTCCTGGGTAATTTCACCAGATTTCACATAATGTGGAGGGGAAATGGACACCCTGTCAAATGATTCCTGCCAGAAAACAACAACTTTTAGACAAGCCACCATCAGGACCATGCATGAGCTATTCAAATGTAGTATTCTCATTGCCTTTTTTGATATTGATAACAGAGAGAGTAATTATATAACTCAAAAGGTTCTGCAATAAATACCACTGTGTGGTTTATTATGGCCACAGAAATGTATTTTCTGTCTCAAACTCTAAAACTATGACAGTATGTGGAATCTTCTCAACATTTGCCTATCTATTAAAACAAACCAAAATGTTTTTCTAGGAAGCATATCATGTGTGATCAACATGAGACAGTAAATAGTACCTCACAAGCCATACAGGTAAAAATGAACACATGTAGGTAAATTAACACATGTAGGTAAAAAAGCACAATTTAAAGCTTTTCAAAGCAGCAGAATACTTGGAAACAAATGAGGAGTTCAAAAAGAGAGAAGACCCAAATAACATGTATCAATAGATAGGTCTAATCAGCACTGATACTTACCATGACTTTTTCTCACCACTGTTATATATGAAGAATGTTTTTCAAGACGTGTGGCATATAAAAAGACACAGTGTTTGTTATTTCTGCCACCCAATTTCTGACCGCTTCATGAAATCTAATATCCATTACCTAGAGATGCTTAACAGTAAGCTGTTTTATTCTCAAGTTTTGCTACATTAGGCAACTACAAAATGCAGAGACTTAAATACATATGTATCTTGGAGTTGTAGTGCCTCACAGTTTGGTTTTTATTACTCAGAAAGAAAAAGACTAGATCTTGACTTTACATCCTCCATGCTAAATACTGTTATCTAAAACTAAAGTATTTGTTTGAGTGAAGTAAGAAATCTGTAGTACTGAAGAGGAGTTTTATCCATGGACAGCCAACTGAGCTGAACTCATAAACCACAACAGAGGCAGCCAAATCAAGAGAACATAAGCAGAGAAAGGGAACATCAGATTTCACCAGATAACAGTGACTTCAAAGATATTCTTTCTTCTTCTGTCTCTTTCCTAATATCTCTTGTCTTACATTACCCAAATTACCGTTACAAAGCGTAAATTGCTGAAGCAAACTAATCAAAAGAAAATGCCACCATATTAAGCAAGTTAAATGTGGAGACATCAAATCCATGACTGAAATGCTCTGCAAATTTCTGAGCTTACTATTCTGCAGCAAACATCAGTATTTGGAGATTTTTCCACTGAATGAAAAAAGCATCATAGTGGTTTTTAAAATTCTTACCTGTCCATATACACTACAATTACATACTGCTGACTTACTCATCGCATTAATTGTAATTAATGCTAATGTCAATAATTGATGCTAAAGCAGCAATGCTTGCAATATCAAGATAGCATATATATATTTAAGATCATAACTTCTGCTCAAAGTGATGACATCACATTCTCCTCTTGCAATATTATCCTCTGCTGTAATTCATCCAAAGCAGGTGTTGTACTGACAGGACTGTTTGCTCAAAAGACTATTTTAATGTAGAGTCCTGTTGTCAGAAATTTCCTGTCCAGTAGCCTACAAGACCACTTCGCTGCTGATCTCAGCAGTCTCACTTGCTATTCCTATCAGGAGTCATTACTGATATGTATCTGAAACCTACCTTACTTAACTCAGCTACTGTAAACATGAGATTGGGGAAAAAATTGAAAAACAGTCTATGTTATCATAAAAAGTGCCAAAGTTATCAACTTAGCCAGGGAAACATAGGTCAAAGCAGAGTACTCCTGAAAAGCGCACAAAGTAAATTTCTCTGACGGTGGAGTTACTGTCCTTCCTTTCATGAAACTGAGTCCTAAGTTGGTTAATGGAATGCTGCATCTTTTTACATTACTCGAGGGCAGACATGATTTGCATTAGAGTGCGTGGAACTGCTTCCTTGATTGATTAAAGACAAATGAAGTTTGAGAGAACTGTTGACCAGAAAAAACATTTTTGATGATCATAGACTCTACTAAGGCCTAGAATAATATTTTGTTTGATGACAAAGAAAAATTATTTCCTCTTGTGCTACTAATACTTGTGTTCTGTCCCTGTTTTTCACTCAGAATACAAAAAGAAAAGAATACCAACCTGGAACTTAAATAAAATTTGGCAAATGTAAAGAATTTAAAGGCTATTCCTCCTGAGACCCACTATGAAACACTAAAAACACCTTCAAGCAGGTACTTACAGAGAACTGACATAATCTAAGTTAGGAAAACCCTCACTTACAGTTTGCTGACAGAAATGCCATCCAAAAGAATCTGTGCTTAAGACTATTCCAAACACATGAATGTTAATTCAATCTGTCCAGTCTTTCAGAAACTGGGCTACTTCCTAAATCCTAAGCTAGTTTTTCAAATCACAAGTTTGCATCTTTGGAGAGCTGCAAATCTAGCCTGTGTTAATGGCAGACATGAATGTACATGTTTGACTTGTTATAAACTTATTTTAGAGGTTTTCCTCTGATTTCTCACCTGCTCTAATAATCTGAAAGCACACTTTGCTAGTGTGGTTTTACTGATTAGTACTCTATAATGTACTATAATGACTGTACTACAAAAGTAGTACATAGTCAACATTATTAGTAATAATAATAATAATGGAACATTAAAGCTCACGGGGAAAAAAAGTGAAAAGTCTGGGTGGCAGAAGGGAAAACAATGCTCAGGCTACTGTTTACTTTCCCTGCTGGGACACAGAAAATTCACCAGTCCTGGACGGATATATAAACTGTTTAAGAGCTCCTTTTTGAACTTAAAGAAACTCAGTTCTACACAGATTCACCACTTACCAGAGAACAAATCTGTCAGTTCACAGATCACACTAGCTAAAGAGATGTCATGTTAGCACTGAAGAATTGTTCTCAAGAACCATGCTGCGTAAAATATGAAAGCAAAAGAAATACACAGTATTTATACATATATATAAATATGAAGTAAATTCACAGTAATTTTAATTAATTTACAAAAAAATTACTTTTTCTTTATCTAGATAACCAATTAGCAGTACATGAAACACAAGTTCACATTCCCTTTTTATGCACTAAATTTGGTTACCTGTAATAATATAACAGTGAAATAACAACAGGCAATATTTATGAAGCATATAGAATATTCAAACAATATTTTATGGCATGAAGCAGGTTTCTTTTCTAGTGACATTGTTTGGATTGCAGTCCTCTGTCTAGCAAGAGATATCCCATACATGCCATACAAGTATGTGACTATTTTCATATTAGTCCACAATCCAAAAAAATGGAGTTTTCAAAAGACAGTCACAGGTGACATCTTGCTATCAACTGAAGGAACATCAATTGACAAGACAGGTTCATTCTTTTGTGAGACCAGCGTAGTGGAAGGATTACCACAGGATTATCTCCAGGATAACTGACAGTCTACATGCAGTTCCAAAAAAGCCTTTAAAATTCATCATATGTTCAACACTCCTACTAGAAGACTACAACTTTATTTTTATTCTTAAATAGGAAAGTAAAGGAGAAAAAAACCCCAAAAAATCAAAACAGAAGCAAATGACTCATCACTTCCTGCAGGTTCAAGAACTATAAAAACCACAGAATCACACTGGCAGTACTAATGAGCTTCCCCCCTTTAATGACAGATCTTCTGTTACAATACAATAACAGAAGTCCCCTCCCTGCAAGTGCTATGCTGAGAAAAACCATAAAGTCCATCATGCACTGATGAATACTGAAGAGGGATAAAGGAGAGAGATGCCACCAGCACATAATCAGCCACCCTCACTGACAGATGCTACACAGTAGCCAAGAGAGATACCAAGAGAGATTCTTTCGTTAAATCTCAAAAATGTTTCTGAACAGCAGAAAAAAAAAAATTAAATCCCTGCCACATCCATCAGGCATCTCTTTTAATTGCTTCCTGATTTAGACTTCTTTTGATTGAGACGCAAACACTGACTTCTGTGCTTCGTTCCATTTCCAATGTGCTTCACAAAACCAAGATAAATTTAGAATAATCTTTCAAGCTGAAAGTGCTGCAGAAACACCACAAAATCTGCAGTCTTTATCTTCCAATATTTACTAGCCAAATTGCAATCCAAACCGTACCAAGAACTACACGTAATTTGCCATAAACCAGAATTGGGTTTGCATCTTGCTAATGCATTAAAGAACAGCTTTAATGAAGACCTACTATGATGCTCTAAGATAGTAATTCTGTTGTAAACCAGCTTTATAGAGATACTTATTATTTTCCTTTATGGAGTTAGAATAGCAGAATGAGTAAATTAAGTACCATAGAGGAAAAAGCTTAAAAAAGTATGTTTGAATTCAACTGCTTTCAAGAGAACTTTAAGTCATAACTAGAAGGAGAATCAAATCATTACAGCAATACAGGAAAAGACGCATAAGCAAATATATAGAGCAGTTATAATTCATTCCAATCAAAAACAACTCTTCTGGGCAGTTCAAAGACTTGCTCTTGCCTCAGGCACAGAGCCAAATACATACCAACTGTAAATAAAGCCAACAGTAGATTAACAATTTACCCCAAGTTAAATTACAGTAAAAAGTATGACTGCAGTAACTGCCCATATGTTAGTTCCTTCCCTTAGGCAAACATGAAGCTCCTTACTGTACCCCTCAAGGGTAAATTATAATTATCTTGCATTTATCATAGGGAAGGATTATATACTTAGGCAACACCCATTGCAGCAAAACTTTGTGGTATATTAGTTGCATAATACCCTCAGCTAGGACACATCTGACAGTTTTTGTATGTCTAAAATATTATAAAAGCAAAACTTGACTTATTAATTACTGCTACTCTTTTTTAAAATTATTTTCACAGAAGTAGCAAAAGCAAATCCATTTTATTTCATATATGAACCAACAAGCGGCAAAATGTGTTACAGTTAAAAAGTATCTCCAAAAATATTTCTAAAGCTTCACTTTGTAAGCGTTGATGAAGTGTTTTGACATCTGTGGTATTCTCCCACACATGCATATCCCTCTTTCCTTTAGCTGAAAATATTCACCAAGTTCATTTAGAAAACTTCATGCTGAAAATTTTGGCATTTTTGAAACAGAGATCAGTGATTTCTAACATACACCTTAACTCAGTCAGCTCCATTCCTCACAGAGGTTGACTGATAGAACTCGCCATAAACACAGAACATGATTATAAACACTAAAAGTTGACCTCCTCTTAACCTACACATGGTGACATTTCTGGAAAACAGGTAGATTCTAGTTTGCAATAGTTCACTTTGAAATGAGGTATAATAGTGAAGAACCTGACACAAGTGATTATAAAGTAGCTGTCTTTCCATGGACCTCCTAAGATACAAGTTCTTAGACTCAGCATGGATTTCTAAGAACCACATCCCCTTTTTAGCACAGCTTATTCCTCTGGCACAGCTTTGAGGAGGAAGCTACACAAGACAAGAGTACTAGAGAACCTGCAGGAAGAGATGTTAGGTGAATACAAACTCACCAAAGCAATTTATTAACATTCACCTCTGCTGATTCAATAGGCTGAGATGTATCTTGTGACATGCTCCCTTAAGCTTCAGCACAGTGAACAAAACACCCGACTTGCTCTAATACAGCAGCCTTACCTCCCCAAAGCGCTCCTTCCACACACAGAACATTTATTTGTCATGTGGATTCCAAGATGCTTTTGGTTCTTCATAGACTTCAGAAAGGAAGTATTAGGAAGTATTCAAAATGCACCTTTTTATAATGAAAAGCATGGACAGTAGGATCCAGCTCCATAGTCAGTTCTCAGTTGCAAGGGCAACTCAACTTCACAGCAGCCCTTTTCCACTTTGTCACCTTCCTGTGCTGTTTCTCACAGCTCTTCCTGGTTTTACTCCCAACTGGGGGCAACGTAACTGGCCACAAAAAAAAATGACCAGAGAAATTTCATTGTCTGTGAAGAACACAGAGCATGGGAATGTTTGAAGTAAGCAAAGCAAAGACTATCCTTTGATTCACCAACAATACTTGAAATAAAATCATCAGCAAATTTAAGTCAATCTTAATTTCCATAAATGTCCTGTGTCTGAAATATTAATATTCTTCTTAAGAATGGTTACTACTCAGTAGGCAGAAGTCTTTTCCTTTCACAGCCAGTAGTGTCTCTTTAAAGTATACTTTTACAATTCCATAATGCGTATTTTGGGAAAAAAAGGATTATAAGTCAAATTTCACATCTAAATGAAAACTCATAGCTCAGATTGATAATAAGCTAACATCATAATGATGAGCCATATTTATTTTTTGGAGAACCAAAGGTGAGTATGATGTAGATGGGAAGGCCTGCAGCTTCAGTCAGATCCATCCGGATTAGTGCAGACTAGGGCAGGCCTATGGCATGTTGTGATAGAAGCTTACAGTAAAACCATTCCCTTCTGTCATAAATAAACCCCAAAACCAAAACCCAACCCACGTTTTAAATACAACACCTCTTCCAAAACTGTAACACTTGGCACTACTTACAAGTTACTGAGCATTATATGGAAATGCACTCAAGAGTATACCTGTTCTCTAAACTCTAATATGAAGAATAAATCCTGAATAAAATATATTATGCAGCCAATTCTTCTCATGTTTACTTACATGTTCTGCCATAACTTGAAAGTACTACCAATTGTACTGCTATAACAACGTGCAAACAGAGAAACCAACACTTAAGGCAGACTAAACTGTAAAGACAGGAGTTTATATGCAAGAGAACATCCCTTTCCTGCACTGCAGGGCCAGTCAGGTGAGAGGAGATTACTACTACAAGTCACGTTTAAAAGCTCAGACTCTTCATACACGAGACATTGGAGATTAAATATTGATTTTACATTATAGCTATTCATTATCACTAGGAACACTCACTCCTTTTAGCTAAATTGTAGCCAATAATTTGATTAGTCATAACCCACAATGAAGACCAAATTACACCAAAAAAGGCCTGCAATAAGTTTTATAACATCTCTGCAATGTCATGCTGCCTCCTTTAAATACTTAGCCACAGTTTATGCAAGCTTGGCACATTAAATGTGGGATGTACTTCAGCTGCATCTCCAATGGCCTGTCCAGTATTAAAAATGTGAGCTGGAGACATTTCTTTCTACACAGTTTTTTCTAATATTCCTAAAATTAGGCACTTCTTTTGGCACCATTTCATAAGCATGAAGAAACATGAGAGACGATGCTTGGTTCACCAGCATTTCCTCTCAGTTGAAACTGCATTTGTAAACACATTTTGAAAAAGCCAAAACGCACACCCGGCATTGCCTATATTCAAATACTCAGCAGAAAGAACTTGTTGAGGAGTTCCATCTATGTTTCTGCTGTAGCATCTCCATGCCATTCAGATAGCAAGAAACATCATGGTGGGTTCCAATGATAGCCACAAACATGCACAAGCAAGATGCACAGAACTAGTTTTAGAGGCAGCTCTTTGGAACTACCCTAGCATTTTTTTCCTCCATTAGGCAGAAAAAAAAATATCAGGCCCAAGTCTGTAACTTGAAACAGATTGGAAGTTCTTTGTTTCAAAGGCCAGATTCTTTCCAGCACCCTGGTTTCTCTCTTGTAAAGCATAAACTAGATCCTACTGTCTTGTCAGCTGCAATCACTTTCTCCACTTACAGGTGAGGCCAAAATCAATGTCAGAGTCAGCAGAACCTACACTCTTACCACCCTTGCACCAGGAGCCTGTGGTGTCAAAGAAGGGAGTTTTGGGCAAACCGCAGTAAGGACTCAAAATGCTGCTGCACTGCACAAGGTAAGACCTTGCATCATTGCTGAGATACTTCTTTCCTTGTCTAACCCCAAACATGGCATTATTCCACAGCAAGCAGCACACTTGGATCAATATTTCCTGAAATTAGCAGCAAGTAACAGTTTCTAAATGTATTTTAAAGTGCACCCTTACTGACTACAGCAAAAACAACCATTAGCTACAACTTTCATGCAGAATTCCTCCAAGTACCCATTTTTGATACGTAACCTATCCTGACCTGAGAACACTGCTAAGGAATAGCTGTTAAAATATTAAACGCAGCTGTTGAGAGAGGGCAACACAGTAACAGTGTAAAGCATCTAGTACACTGATGCAGTTACTGACAACTCTTAATCCTGACAGGCTGTGTGAGCTAGAAAACAGGTTTGCATCTTGGAACATTATGTAACAAAATTGGTGATAAGCTATAAAAAAAAAAAAAGATGTTTTGCTCTTAATCTTGTTAATAAACAAGATAAACTTACTTCCAGGAAAGAGCTGTAGTGCCCTACATATGTTTTAATCTTGTTTTATAAATCAAAGCACTAGCAAAATAATGTATTTAGATGCAGCTATGATTCTGATGAATCATTCCTTGCACCCAAAAATAATTTTAGACATGAGTGCTAAACTCATGACAACTCAGCAGAACCTTGCACTGGAGAAGTGTGCAGCTGTTTTAACATGAGAATCACAAAGAGCAACTTCCTCAGAGGAGTAAGTTCTCTCCCTTTTATCAGAGGGAGAGAACATACCTGTCAGGACAACCCAGGAAGCAGAACAGTGACTACTTGCTCAAAAAAAAAAAAAAAAAAAAAAAAAAAAAAAAAAAAAAAAAAAAAAAATCAGAGTAATGGGCTTTCCCCACACTGTTCATCAGAGTGAAGAGCAGGAAGGCTGACCTTATGAAACCACTTTAAGTAATAAGGTATTGATCAACAAGTTCATCTGCTGGAACTCTGAGGCTTGACACAATGAGACCAATCTCCTTTTCCTTCCTCACTAGGAAAACAGCTATAAAATGGCTTTGCTTGGATGCAAGGAGAAGGAGGAAGACAGACAGGAGGGGGTTTTTTGCTTGGTTTTTGTTCTGTTTAAGGTATTTGGTACAAGCCTGCCACAGGAAGCAGGAAGAAGAACTGATATGTACAATCAACAGATAGCTACCCAAATGTCTGTCCTGGCATTTTGCCAGCTTGATATGACTCACACCAACAATATTTTGATTAACAAGCTTTGGAAGGAGCTCAATATTTTATCCACTACAAGACCCATGGTACATACTGTAAAAACACTGAAGTCTACTGCAGTTTGACAAGAAAGTGTCAAACTGGTTTCTGGGTTTTGTCAGGTATGAGAATTTTGTTTCTTCAGAAGCTTCTTCACGGGCCTACTCATGCTACAACAGGATATGCTGTAAAAGGAGCAAAAATAAGAAAGTAGGCAAAAGCAATTTAAACCACTTCATAATCTTCTACAAGATACAAGGCTCTGTTCTAATCCCTTATTCACTCTGGCTAAAAAGGTAATTAGAGCAACCAGAGCAGAGGGGAGCCTCCTGTGAGCACAGACACCTCATTTTTTTCTCCAAATAAACACTTCTGGAAAATTGATCACAAATCACAGCATTTGTCTTTACTACAACTGAAAATGTAACTGTATAAATAAAAGTAGCAAAGCTGATATTAAGCAACCCAGCTCTGAAAGCCACAACATCAAGCAAGACATAGTGATGTTTCCACCTGTGAGTTACAGCCAGTTCTCAACACTTCCATTGTGCTGTTCCAGCAAACACCACATAAGTATATTAAGTAGCTGAAGTTTTATGATCACATATCCCAATGTAGCACCAGAATATCAACAGTTTTTCTTTATAAATATGTTTTCTCAGGTAATTAGCAGCAGTGACTTAGACAAAAGAGAACCACCCTGCCTGCAAAGAAGCGTTTTTCATCCCTGCCCAGTGCAAGTTTTACCACTAAAATACCAACATTCAAATGCTGATCCAGCATTCACTAAGGTGATGGAAACTCTTCTTAGGCAATGATTACAGAAGGACAGCTTAAGTCACTTCCACCATGGCCTCCTAAGGTAAAGTAGCTGCTGAGAGGCAAAGATCCAGTCCTTTTGTAGTCTGTTCTGTTTACAGCTGGTAAGCATTGAGCCCTTTCTATGCCTGAAGCCTTCTGCCCTTCTAATTTTCCTCCCTTTGCACTCACTCTGAATGTTAAATTAAGAATCAGAACAGACATTTTTTAACCTGTCCACATGGCTAAAATATAACAGTCAGGAACATCTATCACTATAAGATGATCCATCAAATATTTTCTGTGAAATTATAACTTCACTAATTTAAAACACCTTGACTTCTCAGCATTCCTGACCTAAAACAAATGGATACACATGTTTATAAATACAGTAGTATTTATGTAAAAACAAAACCAAAGGTGATTTTGCCCACAGTAGATGAGAATAAACAGTGGCATATTTAGACAGTCTTGAAAAGTGAATAAAAAGGCAATAAATAAAAGACAACAAACACTCTTACATATCTGTTTATGTATAAAGGTCTACCTCACAAACAAGCATTTGGGCTTGGAAGCTCTCATTAGCTCTCCTCTTTCATTTCTTTTAAAAAAGCAAATATTAAAAAAACAGAGGACATAGTCTCTCCCAAACTGCAGAAATGACAAAGATGTAATGCACAGCAAAATATTAGATGTTTAACCCTCAACACAGTCCAGTCTTCTCCACTGCTGACGTTCTGCAGCTGCATGCAGTCAGAAATTCAAGATTAATAAATCTGTACATGAGGAAACAAGCCATTAGCATGACCAGTCAACTTCCTCAAAATGCCATCTATGATTCTTAGTGTCCCAGGAGCCCAGAGACAGCCCACAGAGCTTCAGTGGCACAAGGGATGTACACAAGGTTGTCCTGAGCATACACAGCAAGAAACTCAAACCAATTACCTTCCTAGTTATGCCAGATCTACCTCGTTTGTCTACTTCAACTGATTCACTTCAACTGAGTAAACTCAGCCCATCAATTTGCAAGTCTGTGTTACAGTTGTAGCCACAATGGTTCCAGGTGATCATTGGGGTAAATAAAAATGCAACACTGTTGCCAAAGATCACAACAAACACATAATCAAAAGAGAAAGATAATGAGTGAACAACTGACAAAGAACAGTAAATATTATTAATCTCATATCAGGTTGAAAGCCATAGCAAAAAAGGAAAATAAAATTATATGAAGCAGTAAGGCATAACAAATCAACCAGTCTACCCACTAAACAGGTACACATTTATCTTATTGTTATCTTACTCGTTGTAGCCAACTAATTTTTTCTCATGAAATGTACAAGAGCAAACTGTCTGATAACAGTGGGAGATAAAGTTCTGAGAAAGACTTAAATGAGAGAACCACTGCAAAAAAACCTCACTGCAGCGAAATTCAAAACAGCTTTGCAGCAGAAAATGCAGATCACCAGTATGGCTTTTCTCCATACATTATGTCATTCTGTTTACAGAATATGGAAAAATAAAATAACATGTAAAATCAGCAATATTATAAAAACCGTTGGAATGTTAGCTCTAAAACTTTTGTCGTTTTACCACCTTACAAACATTTATTAGAAATAAAGATAAGCTACTTCTTGTAATATGCTAGTTAACTGTTCAGCTGGCACTAGTAAAGCAAAATTGAAGTTATTAACCACTCACAGGTTTTTTAAGCTTTCATTAATCTTCTGATACAGTGGAAATCTATCACATATTCCCTTAAGTATTTCTTGATCTTTAGAAATATTTGTTACCAATGGGAATAATACAGAGAGAGAGAGATATGTGAAAGAGCTACTTAAATCTTGGTGGGGAAAAGCATCCAAAACTAAAACTATCTATGATATGAAGAATTATACAGAAACTCTATTTTAAGAAAGTATCACATGATCACATGTAAAAGCTTCAACAGTACCATTTCAAGTCTAATACTACCTCAAATTAATAACAGGAATAAAAAAAAAAAAGCAAAACCATATCTTCATATAGAGCTTGGTATTGCATTTGTTAAAAAGAAGTCTAGAAGTCTAACATAAAATATATATATGTCAGCTTTTTTATCTTAGAAAAGATTACACAGCCTTACAGAATTTCACTTCTAAATTGAAAGTACATGGTAAACTTTGCCAGTTGATAACATTCTAAATACAAACACAGTGGAGCCAAGAACTTCAAAGCAGATCTAATCTCTTTTCTTACAGGCTGAAAAATCTAATTGATAGCAAGATCATATAATTTTCTTATAAATTTTCAATCATACAGTAAGACAAAGAGATGTGCTGCAAACCAAGCAACCAAAACCAACCAGAGTAACCTGATTTAAAAAAAGAAAAAAAAAAAAGTCACAGCTTTTAAGTCAGAAGTAAGCTTTGAACTTCACCAGCAATTTTTAGTGTCATTAAACTACTTAAATTCATATATCTGAACTATAAGCTGAATTTCAGAACTTTTCCTTTATCAGTACAGCTCATTACTCACAGCAATTCAGCATACCTTAACACTTGCAAAAGGTATAACTTTGGAAGAAAAAAAAAGTCATATATACTTGAACTATACATATTCATATATAAGCTGAGTTGCATCCATGTGTTTCTCCTACCGTTCCAATATTTTAGGGGTCTTCTCATACCAGTTGTCTACTTATGAAATTAAGTGTCATGAAAATTAGGTGTCATGAAAAACTTCAGTAGCAAAATCGCAAAACACACACCCCAACAAAAGATTTATCTATCCAGGCTTTCCGGTCAATTTTCTGTGTGAATGCCTTTCATCCCTCCCCGCTCCTCCTCCCACTATGGATCTATTGTATAGAACAGGCAAGATGCCCCAGCACTTCCTAGCTGTGGTATGATTGCTCCAGTAAGATATAACCAGCCACAGCATAAAAAGCCAGAGAGAGCTCACGTACCCATCCTCCTTAAGGTTTCTAGAATCTCTTGGCTGTGCAGTGAAAAATTACCAAGGTAATCAGAACAACCCATGGTACAACAATCAAAAAAAAAAAAAAGTGTGCCATCCTCATGCAGTTTTTTCTGCCTGCAGCAAACTTGCACTACCAATCCAAGTAAGAACTTGCACAGCATGCTAAAATTGAATTAGGCCTATGCTGCAAGACAAATTCCTTGCTCCTAATGTTCCAGGTGAGACAGGATTCATCTCAGTTTCAATCGCACATAGTATATATTCCCCACCAAGTTTTGTGTTGATTTCAGTCATCTTCCTGCTCTGTTGACTTCAGTTTGATACTAAATGAAAAAGAGACATGATGATGATGCCTGAGATACGAGTAGCACAGTAAAAAATGTGCATTTGCCAACCATAGATAGAGACTTCAGAGCATTCTGGATAATAAATAATGATGTGTTCAAAGAAGGTAATATGAAAATCAGGCATAATAATTCAAGGAATTATTGTTGAAACTAGAAAGAAAAATATTGCATCTACCAATTCAGGTCTCTATCTGTAGTCCCTTTGTCACACACCAAACTTCCTCAGCTACCTTGCCAACCAATTCCATCCGTTTTCTCCTGGATTATTTCTTCAGTTGGCAATCATTTTGTACACAGACTACTGAAAGCAAAGTTAATTTATTTCAATACAATGGATAACACATCCCATTGACTGTTTCAGGGGAAAGAGATGGGTTGAACATTTTCACTTTCAGATGTTTGCATGTAGACAAAGTTTCTGAATAAAAAAAAATGAACTAACTATAGCAGGCAAAAAATTCTCTTAACATGAAATTCTGCTCTTTGCTACGTCAAACACTACTTAGCCTCTACCCAGGAGATATACACAGGTGATTTAGAAATCATTGCTGTGGTTTAATTTAGGATAGACTAAATGCAAAAATTAATTACTACTCAATAATTGAATTCATGTGGAGGAGTTTGAATATTTCTTGCCTCTGTGATAGGAATGGTAATTAATGCATAGAACACCACAAAAAAGCTGCCTTCTCTGGTTTCCTCCAAAACCAGCTTGTAATAATCAAAATAGACCAATATTTTTAACCCTGTTTTTATCCTTACCTCAGCCTTTCTTCTTCTTTCTTACGAAGGCTGAAATCTCGCTGAACCACCTGGAGCACATGCTCTGCTTCTTCATCAGTCAAGCCAGAAAGGTCCAGTTTTCTCCCCATTATACACTGGGTCCTGGATATGAATAACTATAAGGAATATCTGAAATTAAAAACAGAAAATAAAACAGAAAAATAAATTGAAAGCACTCATATTTTTCACAAGTGTGTTGAGATCACAGGCATGTATACATCAGAAAAGAAAACAATTGAATCTTTCTGGCTGGAAAAGACCTTTTACAGTGAGTCCAACCATTAACCCAGCACTGCCAAGTCCACCACTAAACCATGTCCCTAAGTACTTGAAGGATTCATTTCAGGATTATTTTTCAGGTTCCATGCACTGAAAGCAATCACCCCCACCCACTTCAATATAAATGAAAAAGATAATTTATTTGGTCTATTAAAAGATGCTGAGGACAGACGTCAGTGTTGATCTCAGAAAGGAACATGCTTAACTAAGTTGGGTCAAATCAGGTTTAGACATTTCTTAAGATTTTATAAAACTGTTTGCAGTACAATCCCTGCCACTGTGTATGAACAGAGAACATAACCTACTGTAACACTCAAAAATGTTTTATACTACCAACTAAGAAATCAGGAATTATTTTAAAGCACCATTTAAAAAAGTAAGCATAAAATTTTTAAATGGATTTCCCAGAGTGACTGGAAAGATTTAGATGTCACTATCTATATTTAGATGTCACCACTATATCATTATTTCCCATATTTGGAGGAGAAAAAGTAGTAGTTAATATTATGTGTGAATTGAAGGTACTATAAAGTTTGAACTAGAGCTTGGTCCATTAAGTTTCACTAATGAAATTTGTTCTAATTTATTTTCTCATTACTTTTACTCATTTAATTGAATTCTAGTAAATTCAGCTCTCAGTATTAACTTGTGTCATTTGATTTACGCAATTATTTGGGCAAGCATAGAAGCATCCATCTCCACGTTGTGCTACACTTTCAGAAGCATGAGACAGCTTTTGCATCTCTGTTACGAGCTCTCAGCAACCTATATAATAACCACGAACACACTTTAGATTCTACACTGTACAGAAGAAGCAATTAGTGCCTCTTCATCCATGGTGAGTGGCAACTGAATGAGGGGCTATGTAAAGCATCTAAGCTGGTTCTGGCTCAAAAAGCCCCACCTCTAAGGAATACAGCTATGGCATACAATTAAGTGCTCCAAGTACTACTGCAAGTAGAAGCAAGGGGAAAAAATCAGTTTTATTTTCTAAACATTTCATTTGCTACTCAGATAATGATGTGGGATGTGGTTGGTTGGGTTTTGTTTGGGTTTTTTGTTAGTTTGGTGGAGTTTTTTAAATACAGTATTTACCTTCCTCCAATCATCTGATTACCATTCTTCAAACAAGAAAAAAAACACACAGAGAGAAGGAGGGCACTGCTTATTTTTTCTGTTTTGGTTAGGCTATTCATGAAGTTTAGAACAAACTCCTTGTTCAAGAAAACAACACCTCACCAAAATCAAGCAGACAGTATACCAGTTAGGTAAAATCAACATCACAAGATCCCTCCAATAAGATACATGCTCACCATACAGAAAAAAGAAGGGAAGAAGGAAGGAAAGAGCAGGAAAGAGCAGGAAAGAGCAGGAAAGAGCAGGAAAGAAAGAGCAGGAAAGAGCAGGAAAGAGCAGGAAAGAGCAGGAAAGAGCAGGAAAGAGCAGGAAAGAGCAGGAAAGAGCAGGAAAGAGCAGGAAAGAGCAGGAAAGAGCAGGAAAGAGCAGGAAAGAGCAGGAAAGAGCAGGAAAGAGCAGGAAAGAGCAGGAAAGAGCAGGAAAGAGCAGGAAAGAGCAGGAAAGAGCAGGAAAGAGCAGGAAAGAGCAGGAAAGAGCAGGAAAGAGCAGGAAAGAGCAGGAAAGAGCAGGAAAGAGCAGGAAAGAGCAGGAAAGAGCAGGAAAGAAAGAAAAAAAAAGTCACAATGTTCTGGCTTGACTCTGAATCTACTAAGGAAGATGACAATGAGTATTTAATAAAGGCTATAAAAAGTGACTTCTAAAAAAAATTAACCTGATTTGCATAGAAGAAAAGTGCCAAAGAAACTAAGGACTGCATGTTGTACTCATCAATCTCACTTGCAAGACCAAGAACATATGTTAAAATTAAAGATTGGCTAAAACATAGCGAGGAACAACTGGCAAGATTTTTCTTCAATGCCACACAGGTGCATAAATCTTCACTAAATTTTCACCAGAATGTTAAGATTTTCCTCTGTCCTTTCACCTACAGTCCTTATACCAAAACCTCACTGAGCACTGGCAAGGAAAAGAAAAGGGTTTGCTGAGGGAACACTTGGGTTGCAGCTTAACGAGCATGAACTGCCCTGGGACACATCCTTCCCTTCAGGCTTGGGGGTATCTGCCCAGCTCTTCCCACACAAAGCACTTGAGTGCAAAGGCACCTCTGACTTTCTAAAAGCATGGAAGGGCTTCACTACAGGAAGGCCACATCCACAGGGAAGTAAGCAGGACTTTTCCAAGCAACTTTTTTCACACACATACAGTTAAGGACAAAATAAAGGATACACAGTAAAAGGAAATAAAAATTTTTAAAGCAATTCCTGGAGCCAGTAGAGACACACCTTCATGCGAGGGCAAGATGATGAAGGTAACTGGAATATCATCTTTGATCTCCTAGTATCTTGAGCATCAAGTTAACAACTGTAATTAATATTTTCATAGTAAGTTCTCCCTTCAAGTCTTCATCAAATCCTTTTGGAAAGGGTGTAAAAATCAGTAATGTTTTTTCACACATCAACTGATCCATCAGTAAAAATTATCCCTTTGATTCAGCTGCTAGTGCTAATTGTGACCATGTATTATAAGGGGAAAATTTACCCCTAAATTTGGGAATAAGTGGGCAGCTCCACCACCTCTGATTGTCTGGGGTTGGCAAAGACTTCATTTCAAGTATATACGCTTTAAAAGCACAAGCAATTTTAACTTTTGACTTTCATGTGGTTTAGTTCTCTACAGTACTCTCAGTCTGCATTCCAATATTACATTAACCTCCAAGGAACTCTGTGTGTTTTCCCAGGAAATAATTTTTCATCGCGTTACTGAATCACCTCTGATCTGGGAGTATCACAGCAGTTTATAAATATTTATAAACAATTCTCAAATGTCCTTTCTGTGGTAGATCTGGATTATGTTTTTTGGAAATACACAATGACAAGTCCTCTAGAGGAAACGTAACAAGTTAGACTTAAAACTAGCCTAAAACACACAAAATAGCTTGTCAGCATAAAATAACTTCTGGCCTCAATTAAAATAACTTAAATGAGACTGTTCAGATGATTGCCTTCATGAGGACTTCTTTGGTATATCTCAAACTGAATACAAAATCTAAGATCTCACAGACTTTACAAGGAATAGTATCACTCCCTAGAAAACTTTTGCTCAATGAATTAAAACACTGTAACAGGAAAGCCTAGGCTTACAAGACACGATAAGGTATTGTTTGAGTAATACTCTAATCTTAACGCTTCTGACAATCTATTTCAAAATCTAATTAAAACTTCCACAATGAAAACATTTCTTGAGTTTAACCTTAAAAAACAAAACCAAACCCCAGCAAAAAGAAAAACAAGCTAATGAAACGCTTTTCAAGAACTGCAAGCAATGCATGGTTTTAACACAGACAAGGGCATCAACACAAGAAACAAGGGCAAGTAGTGCATTTCCTACTCACCCATATGACAGCTAAGCTGTTTGGACTTGGAGTCTCAGCAGATGATTAGCATTACTGGGAGGGCAGGGAGGAAAAAAAAATGTTTTTTGGGCTAAGTGCCAACTAATATTTAAGACAGATTCTCTGCTTGACAAAGAACCACATTATAAAGTTAATTATGCAAGTGGTCACACTGAATGTTGTACAACACACACTTCTTAGTTTTATACTGTAGCAAAACAATCAGCATTAGTGAGGCTGCATCTAGAGTCCTGTGTCCAATCTGGGCTTCCCCAGAACAAGGAAGATACTTAGGGCCACGATGGTTAAGGGACTAGAGCATCTCTCACAGGCTATGATGCTGGGAGTACTAGATGCTCAGCCTGAAGAAGAGAAGGCTTGGGGTATCCAGAAGAAAGCTCTCCAGACAAGAATAACCTATAATTCTTTTTGTTTCTGAGCACATTTTAACCAAGATTTCACAAGTTTCCACAGCACAGTGTAAGTTTTGCTCTAAAATGCTGTTGATGTGTATTGATGAAATGTAATATCTGAGGAACCAAGACCACAAACTCCTTCAACCCAGTTATTTGCAACTGAAATATTTCATACACAATATCTTTTCCCCATGGCCTCAGCTTTAGAGTTGCCAAACTCTTCACCAGATTTTCTACTCTGTTCTGCTTTTCTACTCCTTCTATAATTTCCAGGTAGAAAATCAAGAAGAAGAAACCTACTAGTAATTATATCTTTGATTCTGTCACCAACAAGCTCATCTTTCCTTCCTTCAGCAGTCTGTCAGGACCCAAATAATACTGCTCAATCTTTCTTCTCATGTTTTCCAGAGTTCTTTTAGTACCGTAAGAAATTTCTTGTATAATCTTAGTGGTGAACATTTTTCCCTTTTAAATCATACAAGATAGTCACCCTTCTAAGACAAAGAGGAAGACAAGCACGTTGCCCTCAACAGAGCTCATTCACCACCCCCCCTTGTATTTTAAGAAGTTTTGTTTACTGAATTGTCCAAAAGAAGTCGCCACATTGCCCACATAAGGTCATTATGATAATTTTTAATGCAAATGTCACAATATTTAACATACAAATTACATAATGTCACACATTTCATTTGACAAATATAAGGTGACAAAAGTAAGGTCTGAATAGTGCTTTGAGTTATGTTAACACACTTAAGACTTTAGCCATAACCCAACATTTGAAAAACATCACTGTTCAAAGAAATTTCTACTACAGCTAGCATGTCATTAAGTCTGAAATGAGGCATAATTAACATTGGCCACAAACCTGTTCATCTTTCTTAAACTCCAAGAATGTCTAAAAGCTTGGATAAAAAACACTGAGTATTCTTCCCTTTACACTCAAAATGGACAAATGTCTCAAAATTAGAAAAAGGAAAATATACTCATCAGAAATAAAAGCCCACCTCCCTGATTGAAAAATTCAATACACCCCACCTGACTTCAACAATGGGACTTGTATCTGGTGTATTACATTTTAAATGAGATAGAAGATAAAGATCTTAAAGAGGATGTTATTCTTTGTACCCATAGAGATTTTGACTGAGCTTTACTGAACATATTTTCCAGTCTATAAAAGCAAAAAAAATTATCTTGCTTTCAGCCTTGAACTAATTTTATGAGAGACTTGCAAGCAGCAAAGCAAAGAGGTAGCAAGCCCCTGAGCAAAGTTACACTTGTTTCACTATGGACTGTATGGAGTAAAGCAGCAGGTTTTAAAACATGAAGTTCATTCAGTTCCTCGAGGGAGAAATGTTATTAATGTAAGTTATTACAATAATTTTATGTACATTTGTCTAAAAGATTGCTGGAACATACCATAATGGGTGAAATTGTAAACCTTACAGGTCAAAGGTTAGTATTGCACGGTTTTAAATTTTAAGCTATTTAGGAAATAAACAGGAGTCTCATACTCTTCTTGCCTCTATATTTAATGTTATTTTAAGTACTGAATATGAAATAGCAGAATGTCCTGGTGACAGCTGGGAGAGAGCTCATTTTCTTCTTAGCAGCTGGTACAGTGCTGTGGGGTTAAACCATGACACAGAATTAAAAATCTTAGTGAAGTTACATTCCATTCAAGACAGAATGGCATCTCTCATCTACGGACAGCACTCTCCTAAAGGCAGAACACAGCATACAAAAGTATTTGTAAAAAAATAGAACCTATTTTATTTAAATAGAAAAGGAAATTTAGATAAGACTAAAGATTGCACTGTAGGACCTAATTTCTGTCATCTACGTCTGATGGTTCAAAAAAAGTAATATTAAAAAGAGAATCTGTATAACAACTGATGACCATTTCATACTTATGTATCAGGCCTACAACTGATAAAAAAGTACAAATCCCATTGGAAATTCAAAATGTGATAGATACAAAAGCTAAATTTATGGACCAGAATAATCTTCTTACTGGTAAAACCAAACTAAAGTCTTACCAAAATTTGTCCCTGCAGCTGCTACAGATCATAGCTTATCTGGCATATACTGATTTAATATATTTCATATGCAAGTGGATTTCTAGTTAGTGTATATTCTCATTTTACTTCAGTCTCTTCTTCCATTGTTTATGCTGAATTTAGGCAACTCATGTTCCTTATTTTCTCTATTTAGTAGCAACTGTCTTATGGAAGAGTGCGTAAAGATGATGGGTCTGACAGTATTCTGACTGTGTGAGACTGACTATCACTCTTCCAGAAACGAAGAATACAGCTTGGAGAAAGAGACAAAATTGGAGCAGTAATGTGCTGACACGCAATTGTATCTTGGATGATTTGCCTCTTTTCCATGTGCCTTCAATCTAAAGCATGAAATTCAGCTCGTTACTGTAATGGACTGTCAACCAACTCCAGAGTGAATCATCACAGGCCAGCAAGAAAGCCAGCACATGCACTTAGGGAATGCAGCTGATCCCAAAGAGTCCAACACAATCAGAAATCTGCACATCTGTAAGCGCACAACTGCAGGGGCTTCCCTTTGAATGCCTAACCTGAAAAGTAGGCTCAGAGCTTAATTCTATGTGCCCAGACTCCCAGCACAGAGAGAGCAGCCACTAAACTGAGCTATGCCTCTTCCACCTTTGCATCAGAACACAAACCAGACCACATCTGGTATATCAGGCTTCACACTGTACTCACTAAGCCTGAGCCACCATGAAGAGAATACTAAACAAAAAGCTCATTTGTTCTCATACCTTTCCCCTCAGCATTAGCTCAAGAGTGAGGACTGCAAAAATATATTCACCCACTTTTGCTGCACCACACATGCCACAGCCTTCTCCTGAGACACCTGTGGTCCCAGCATTTCACAATCAATGGCCCTCAAATGAGCTACATGGATTGAAAAGAGATGAAAGAAATGGCAAATACTTCTTGGTTCTTTCAAAGAATTGCTGGGCTTCTCTCCTATTCTAAGAGGCAGGCAGAAAAGTGAGCACTCACTTTACCAGTGTAAATACCAGTCTAGTACTGGCACCCAGAAAAAGTCAGGTTCAATGCCATATTAAGTCTGGGAAGGCTCAATTATTTATCTCCCTTCTTGGGGAAGACAACTGAGAGGAGCCCTCATCAATGCCTGTAAGTATCTGAAGGAGTGGGGGTGTCAAGAGGACGTTTTCCAGGCTCTTCTCGGTGGTCCCAAACAATAGGACAATAGGCAAAGGGCAGAAACTGATGCAAGGAAGTTCCACCTGAACATGAGGAAGAGGTGATCACACACTAGAACAGGTTATGCAGACAGGTTGTGGCATGTCCCTCACCAGGAATACTCAAAACCAACCTGGATGCAATCCTGTGCCATGTGCTCTAGGATGGCCCAGCTTGAGCAAGGAGGTTGGACCAGCTGACCAGATAGTCCCTTCCAACTTCACCCATTCTGGATATTACTGTGCAGATCCCTATTTCAGATGCCAACATCCTGTTTTCCTGTATGACCTGAAGCAACTGAATGATACAGAAGGTCCCTTACCATACAAGCTGTGGAACAGCACATGACAAGTAGGTGTATCAAAGTCAAATGCCTGCCCCTACACCACAGCAGTCACTACTTGTTAGAACAACTAGAGAGCAGCCTCCTACAGATAACATTCAATAAACTAACCAAGAAAATAGCTCCACTAAGATAAGTTTTTTCAACTTCAAAATGCCAAAGCATCACTATTGAGTTAAGTGTGATAAGGCTTCTCATCTGAGTTACTAACAACTTTAAGATGGGGAAAAAAAACCAAACCAACCCACTGAGAGAAAAGGTGAAGCTTTTATAAAACGTCAAACAACTCTGAAAGCACTACACATTTTGCATCTTCATTTAATTCTGCATTTCAGTAATGTAGGCAAGAGAGTTATGATAAATTAAGAAACTCATCATAATTTGAAAGCCATATTGTGATTAATCCATGCAAACTACAAAAGTAAACAATTAAGTGTGGATTGCTTGACTGCTACCAAAACATCCATAACATTAAGTGCAACCAATATGCAAACATACCACAGGCATACTTAAAATATCCTACACAGTAAAATGTATTTTTCCCCACAACATCTGTTGCACTAATTGATATCCCTCATCCCTCTTATGAAATACCACCCATGAACATATAATTAAGATTTACCCAAGAACTAAACGTTCACTGAGAGAATCTTCCTGCAGGACTAGAAGAAGGACAAAAGTTCTATTTTTAGAGGTAAGAAAATGCTTCCAACAGCAGTTGCCACAATGAGGCAGTATTCTCTAGTGCTGCCAGATGTGAAAACAAATCTAATACCGTAAATCACTGTTAATTCAAACCACTGACAGGAAACCCCACTGCAAATTACTGAATTTTACAGATTAGCAAGTAAATTAACAAAATAAAAAGCTAAAATAAATTCCTAAGATTGTGCTGTCCACATTCACTGTGACACCTGCAAAATGCTTCTAACCCTGATTTATCCTTGAAGAAGCAAGAATCTTAAGATATACAACAATGAAGTGACACTTAAAAAGCCACATGCCCCATTTCACTGAGACTTTGTGACGAGCTGTAGTTGGCTGACACACAACGTATGCCCTGTGCACTGAAAAAGGGTTTCAGTAGCAGGTCATCTCTGGTTTGATTAGACAACCATTTGTCAAGTGGCATAAAACAAGAGTAAAGTAGAGCCAGAGCTGCAGAAAATCTCTGAAAACCAAAGGAGCTGGGTTAATCTGTCAGGTGAGCGAGCTAATGGATCCAGTTGTTGACACTAGGACCTATTCCACACTGTGCTCAGAAGAGGCTCTGCTTTGGACCAGCATTCAGCTGATTTTTTTTTTTGTATTGACACTGCACAACATGGAGATAACCTAAGCCTAGATCAATAAACACAAATGTGAAGCTCTGGATCATAAGTTTATACAAACAAAGAATGTTTATATTCAAGCATAACACATGGTCAGTCACTTTCTGGAGTTCAAAGGCCAACTTCAGTGTCAGGTTTTATTTGGATCTGAACTGGAGAAGTATCACGGCTCCTTTAGTTTGAACTACAGAACCAGTTCATCCTCTAACAGGTTCAGGAAAACATCCAGCTAGCACAGGCACCTTTTTGAGTCCCACAGAACTTATTATTTTAACAGCATAATCAAGTTAAGCCACCACGTTTATGAGCTAACTAGGGCTCCTCATTTAATAGTGTGGAACCCAAGTCCACAGTATTTCCAGTGATTTTCCTCTTTTTGACCTGTGATGCTGCCTTGGAGCAGGAATATGAAGCCTCATCATTAAACATTAAAAAAGAAGTGGGAGATGGAATAATCAGGTTTATCCTCCTCGAGAGGTGAACTGCTTTCTTCTCATTTGGGACTCAGTTCATGGTTTCTGTGCTTGCAGTGATCAACACATGGACAATTTTTGTCACTGGCTTTTAGATCAAGACCAGCTGAGATAGTGAAAAACAACAGCACCTTTTTGAATGCTCCCCAAAGCTCTTTCAACTCTTTTTGAAACCTGATGGTGCTCCAAGTCATGCACTGTGATTTAACTTGAATCCAAGTCACGGTCTGTCAAACAAATATCAAAGCACTTATGACAGCTAGATGCAGGCACTGAGATAACTTCCAGAATGGAATGGAACACCAAGCACTCCCAGGGATGATCTCTGAGGGGCAAAAGGATCAGTTCTCATAAGAGGGAAAAAAAGGAATCAATTTCTTGCAAGATTAACAATGGTTAGAAGAACAGGTACATCTCTGAGATTTGAGGTATTTCAGGTCAGTGATAGCTTCATCTCTGTCAACAGCACTTAAATCACACACTGCATATCCACACTGTAGCAATTAATCATAATGACACAAGGCAGCACTTCTCTTTTTGGATTACCCTGGGACACAAAACCCTGCTCATACAGCCCAAAAAGGGCAGAAGAAAACTCCATTATATACATCCTCTGTCCCTAAGTAATGCCTAATAAGCAAAACAGCTCTTGTAATAACTTCAGAAGAGATAAAACTCATTGTAAGAGCAGAACAGAAAGTTTATTCTACAAGTTAAAAACAGATTTTGTCTTCTTTGCTCCCGAGAAAGAAAACAACAGATTATATACTGACTACTTCCAACAGCAGAAATCTGGTTTACAACAGCACAACCACCTCTTATTCTGCATGGAGACAGGTGGAGGGTGCTGAGGACAGGAGTGCTTAGTTATTAAAAAACCCCAAAGATTTCAGGTTGTTGCCTGGCTTCAAGACTCATTAAAGAGAGTGGGAAAGCCATGAACTTTAATAGCCTTTGAATGAGACTTTACACTTCAGATTGCTATCACATGAAGAGACTACATTTCATTTTCTGCAGAAAATTACCTCAGCACCCTTTAAACAGACTTAATCCAGAAACTATGGCTGCCCTATTTATTCTTCTCCATCAATAAGCAACACCTTTTGGAAAGAAGAGTCCAGAAGGAGCTTCTTGAAACTGCTGCACAGCAGAACTTGAGCTTGGGTGTTCAGAAAGAGAACAGGCTAAAGTTGACTGCCTTCCGGCCTGCCAGTCAAAAGCAGCAAAACTCAAGAAAACTACTTAATTGATTACCATGAGCTAATGGAGACAATGCCATTGAAAGTGTCTCATCAAGATTAATCTCCACAGTAGTCAGTTCCACCCCAATAGGTGATGTTTTATTTGGAGGTATACTTTGCCTTGAAGAATGTGTATTTTATTTCCTGAGGTAATGTTTTATATCTTCAACCAATCAGCAGATAGATAGTAATAATTCAAATAATCTGAATACCAAACACCAATATTAGTTTTCCTTTTCCCATCATCAATGGGTCAAAAGGTAAATGAAGCTTAAAAATAGTAAAAAGTAACAAGGTACTTTATTTCCTATACCCAGTTCAGGGGCTAACTGGTCAGTAAAAAACTTGCTAGATGAAGTGTTTTACTAGTAGAACACTCTTTAAAAAGTATAATATTTATATATATATTTATATATATATTGCTGCACTGCTGAAATTTAATGCACATTGGCCTGGAAATTTATTGTGTTTCTATTCCCGGAGTAGTATGCATAAGATCTAAAAAAACGCCATTATTGCAATAATGCCGATATTAGCTTTTAACCAGTCAAGCCACTGCAGTCTTTATACCCTCTTCATCTATGATAAAGCTGCTAAGGTGATTCATTAAACTGCTTTCCACTACAGTGTGCTTTATATCTTTTCAGGACACAGAATGCCAAGCATAATAATGTTTATTTACAGAAAATCAAGTTTTAAAAAATACTGCATGGCATTTTTCTACAAGATTGTTAAAAAAAAAAAAAAAAAAGGATAGCATGTTTTAACTGAAAGTTAAATAGCAAGCACATCATAATCACTAGCCTACCATATGAGTGAAAGAATGGTGTATCAGACATGTATGGGGAGGTTTTCCTCACAGGTTTCTGTAAATTCACAAAATTTTTAATACAGGTATCTTTGACCAACCTCACTAAGAGATGCACAAAACTAGACCACTGCTTGAAATCTTATCAAATTATACTGTATTTATCTCTTCTGTAAAATTGCCTGGTTTTATCATAAAGGTCAAGTTTCTTTGGTAAACTGAGGAATAGTGTGGTGTGCTTCACTTTATACCAAAATATAGCAGTCATCTTCCTCATCCCTTAAGCCCTAAATGCTTCTTCTGAAAGTAAGCTGCTATAAATCTTTGAGTATAAGAAACTTGGAGCTGTTTCATTCTCTGGCTGTCAGTGGTTCACAGGTAAGTCAGAAGCCTTTATTATCTCTAAGAATCTATCTAAGAAAATAACCTACCTGAATCCAAAAGGAAGGAGAATAAAGCATTCCACAGGAAGGCAGCATTAATCCTCCCAAACAATTCAACGGGTTTTCTCAATGAGAAAAGCTGTCCCTGTGGTTTTCACGGAATTATATTCAGCTAGCTTCTTTCAACTTGTCCAGTTTTCCAAGGGCAAGCTAAGATGGTTTACAGTGCCAAACCACAGTTTCCCGTCTTATAATAATAGGGCATGTTAATGTTGGCAGCAATACAAAGGAGCTGCATTTTCATACCAATGTACTGTTTACGAACAATAGCGCACTTGGTATATACAGCCTTTCTTCATCATCACCCATGCATACTTTGGGGATTTTTTTTTTCTTTATTTAAATACAAGCCGCTCAAGTGCTCTGTTTACTGCAAGTATGAAGTGAGAAAGGTGAACTCCTACTGTGTTCATACACTTGGGTGACTCTGTGTAGTGCACTCAGATGTATTCATCAGGTTAGCGTGGAAGCAAGAAACCAACACAGGAAAATAAATGAAAGTTCTAACTCAGTTTTCTACATCCAGACAGCACTGGTTCAGATGAAGACAAAAAAGCATTACCCTGCCTGAAAGGACAATATTGTATCATTTGAATAGGCAGCAGGTCCTAGAGGCAAATCCTGTCACAGGGTGTAGTGCTCTAAGTATTTCTCAACCCTGTGAGGGCTACCAGGGTGGAATTGACTTGTGTGCATTCTCACCACTGGCAATTAATGTGCTGCAGGTATTGAAAATGTTACTCACCCGTTTCTAACTGCATTGTACTAAGTTACCTGACAAACTCCCCAGGAAGGCTAAACAAGAGCCAAGTACCTTTTTAGATGCTTAGGCATAAGGCATCAGTAAATATGCTCTGATACAATCCGATACCTGAGTAATGATGGGTAAGGCAGTAGCCTCAGGGGCTATGTACAAGATACAGCATCTTCTGCTTTTTGCACAGCTCTGTTCACTGTCTAAAGGCAAAATTAAGCGGCAAACACTACAGTTTGACATTTAACAGCAGGGGCTTAGTCAGTGGTCTCAATGCAATTTACGGAGAACAGCTATCACCATACATAAGCAACTATAAAAACCTGTCCAGTTTGATGACAGGTTCATCAAAATCAGAAAGATGTCTGGTAATAGGGGAACTAGACTAACTACCCCTCCACTCTTTCTCTCTAGCCTTCCAGAAAAGGCTTATGAGAGGAATGAGTAAAAGCCTTTATTGCTAAAATCTTTGCTGTACCTACTCTAAAAAACTCCTGGCTCCATAGCAAGGCAAGTACCCACATTTTCAGAAATGCAGGAAATAGTAAAATGGTAGGTATGAAGCAAAAAGCATAATTTGTCAAAATAGATTGCTAGTTACAGTCAATGTCCCCGCAAACACGCTTGAGGAGGGACGTGCACACGCTATTAGGCATTTTACAATCTAATTCGGTTACGCTTGCCTGAAACATAACACAAATCCCAGCACAACACAGGCTCCTACTTAATTAGATTCCCTAAGAAAAGTCAGTCTAAGCCATATGGTATTTTCCTCAGCAGTTACGATAAACTGACCTTGATACTAAGAAAACGCACGCTGCTTCTGTCTGAGGCATAAATTACAAGCGCAGCGTGGCGGGATGCTCCCATGAAACGGGGACAGCGGCAGCGCCACGCTGAAACCCTCCCCGGGCTCCCGGGGAAGTTGATCAAGAGTAAAACACTCCAATGATAATGATGATGATGATGATGCACTGCAGTGACAGTGCTCGAACAGCCACGCGGTCAGCAGAACACCACGAAGCTGCTCAGACATCTGTCCGGTAATTAAAGCACAGCCTAATGCCGCGCTGCCGAGGAGGAGCGGCCCGCCTCGCCCCGGAACGCCGCGGAGGGCGGCGGCCCCTCGGCCACCGGCACGTCCCGACGCCCGGCCGCGCCCGACCCCTCCCCAGCAGCGCGGGGCCCCCAGGGCCCGAGCCCGGCCAGCCCCGACGGGCGCTGCGGCCCCGCACCTCGGCCCTGCCGCAGGCCGCCCCACGGCGCCGGCCGGCCCCGAGCTGCCGCGGCACGGGGGCCCCAGCCCGGCCCACCCGGCCCCGGCCGTACTCACCCCGGCCAAGTGCGAGGGCTGCACCACAATGGCAGGCGGGCGGGAAGTGCCTGGCGCTGGGGCACGGGCAGAGCCACCGCCGGCGGCTGCGCCCCGTCCCTCATGCACGGCGGGGTCTGCGGCCGCCCCGCGCCGGCCCCCGGCCGCCACCTGCGCGGAGCCGCCGGGCACAGGTGCCCCGGTCCCACTCCGCACCGGCCGGCGCAAGGCGAGAGCCGCTGTCTCCTCCTCCTCCTCCTCCTGCTGCTGCTGCTTCTACCGCCGCCGCCGCTGCTGCTGTCGCTGTCGCCGCCGCCTTCAGCCCTCCCCGCCCGCCGGACGCGCCACGGAGTGCTGCTGCGGTGCCGGCGGCGGCAGCTCCCGCCGCGCACCGGCACCTGCCCGGGCGCTGCCGCCAATCGCCGGGAAGGGGCCGGGCGGGAGGCGGGGGCGGCGCGCCCGGCAGGGCGGGAGGAGTGCGCACCTCCGCGCCCCGGTGCGCATCCATCCCTAAAGCTGCGCCCCCGACAGGCAAGGACCGGGCTCCTGCCGCCCCGGCGTGTACCCCGGGGCCGCCCTCCGCTGTCACACCCGCTGGCCAGGGGGGACACCTGCGGTCCCGTCCGCCACCCAAGCCCCAGCTGGCCAGGCGAGGCAGGGAGAGGCACAGGTACTGCCCGGCGGTGCCTGTCTGGGCCCTGCCGTGGTGCGGGCCGCCCGTGGCGGGTGTCTAGTGAAGGAAAAGAGAGGTCGGCTGTTGGGAACGGACGAGCATTCCATCCATATGGATGAGGCGCACCGGGCTGTCATAAGGAAGGTGCGGCCTGGTCAGTCGTTCAGCTCATCCGTGAGTCACCGCTGTAATGTGGAAGCACTTTTTTATGTCCTGAATCACTGCAGATTGTATTGTATCAGGCTAATTACTTTCCCCCGGTATTATTTTTCTTTCCCTTTTTTTCTTGTGGTTTCTTTTTCCGTGCTTGCTTCACTTCGTTTTAAAATAGCTGCAGCTGTTCATTGCAAGGTATGGATTTATTTGATCTCAGCTGAAGTGCTTTGTCAAGACAGATTAATTCAATAAATTTTGGCAGGTTTTCAAAGAAAATATTTTCTGAGAGAGTATTTTTGTTTACATTAATTTCATGGTATTACAAATAAACTGGTTTAGCAAACGTTTACTTCTATGCTAACCTACTCTTGCCTGTGTTAGTAAAATGGGTGCTACTCCGTGAGGCAGACATCACATTCATTTTAAATGTGTATGCAAAAAACAAGCAAACAAAAACAACTTTAGGAAGTACTCTGCATCAAACAGCATTTTGTATTTCACAAACCTATCTGTAGGTAAATACAAGACTCAGTGTTTCCCAAACAGAAGAAACTTCTTACTTCTTTAAATAAAAACAAGACAAAGAAACAGTCATTTTCAGCAGTTAATTTTTTTTCAAGAGCAACATGACATGGCAACAAATGAGGGATTGACTTAAACAATAGGTCACACATTGCCTATACAGGCAATAGAAGAGTAATTGATAACGCACATGAGCACTTTTAATAGTTGAAAAAACATCTGGATAGAAACCTCCCTCCAATCTTCCAGGTGAATCCCTGGAAGAATAATGTTTTTAAAGTCAGCCACCAATACCAATAATTCTATAATACTTATGGTTATACAACCATGAGGTGAAACAGATAAAACTGTTTGGGATCCTGCTCCTCACACTCAGGCTGCTAATCTGATACTGAGTTCAAGAGTAACGTCTTGCCCTTCCCTCAACATTCTGCAATTAGGTACACAGACAGTTTTTTTCCTTTCAAGGTAATATTTCACTATTTTCTCCACTGGAAATAAATCATTGGACTTGAGGCTCTTTCATTCCACACCAGTAGAGTAATCAATATGTTTTAACATGTTTACATGTAAATCAGTATATGTTTACATATTTACATGTTTTTACTGCAACAGTACTCCACGGGTAAAGTATTAATCTGTGGCATAGCTAAGCCAGCCATTAACAACTGAAAGGGTACCACTAAAAGAGGGGGAAGGGAACAATGCAAAAGTGAAGAAAAACTGTAATCGCCTTGTGGATACTGTGCTGGACTTTTCTATTTGACTGTATCCCCACCCCACTTGTTAGATGCCCTATTTGTCCTCATCTACAGGTTTTGGTGTCTCACTTGGAGAGAAATTAACTTTGCATCTGTAGCAAGTATTTTTGATGGATACCATTCACAGTAAAAAAAAAAAAAAAAACCAAAACAACAAAAAAAAAAAAAAAAACAAAAAAAAAAACAAAACAAAAAAAAAAAAAAAAAAAAAAAAAAAAAAAAAAACCACCACCCCCAAACCTGCATAAAATCTCTTTTTCACCCCAGAGGCCAAATCATAAGGGATAGATGGGGAAACTGGGATATGTCAGGCTTTCCCTGGAATCACATGTGACACAGCCATTGACTAATTAAAGTAAGTATCTAAATAAGCATGCAGAACAAGCAGAAGTCTAAGGAAGAGGAACTATCCAGCCAAAGACAAGTCCTTAGTGGTGGCATGGGAATTTTTACCCCGTGAGCAATAACATGCCCAAGCAACTTCCCACCCAGTGCCTGGCAGCTGCAGAGAGGAGCAAGGCATTCTGGCAAGAGTGAGCAGTCATCAGGGAAAGGAGGCTGCCCTGCATGCTTGTCTTACATCCTATAGCTCTGAAATTCCCAGTTCTCCCTATATTCACAACAGTTAGGATAAACTATGGACCATGCAAACTTTCAGTGATAATAACCTCAGTGTGGAGAGAAGCAAAAAAGAAGTCAGACCCAGGAACATATCTGTGGTAACAGCAGCCATTTTGCCATATGGTGCTAATTAGGCAGCAGCATGGGAAAAATCTTGTAAAAAAAATGGGAAGCAGATCTGGTAATAATGGGGTGCAGGACAAGAAAATAATGTGTTTTCTTGGTGGTAAGTTTCTCTTGTCACAATACAGCCTTTTTCAATAAAGAAAAAAAAGTCATCCAAATGTAGACTGAAATAAGCATGCTGATATTGCTTGGAATGCTCAGCACTAAATCCAGCGTTGCCATAACTTGTGGCTACAATGCTGGAGTGGCCAACAGGTGCCTCTCCAGGCTGTCCCCAAGCTGTGCTGTGTAACCAGCTGGCTGCACTGGTGTAAGGAGGTCAGGGCAGGCTGCTGCCAGGACCCTGCTGTGGGACCCTGCCTTAGCCTGACAGCAGTGGTTCTGGGTAGGAGGTCCCACTCTACAAAGAACTTCCCTCCACTCTTAGCATCCATGGAACGGGGCTGTTAGCCATAGGAAGATTTTTTGAGCACAGTTCATGTGATCAGGAGTTTTGGCCATCTTTTGTACAGCATATGATCGTGGCAAAACCTTCAAATAAATTGGGGTTTTTTGAAAAATAGGATTTTTGATGGTTTGGTGTTCCCTAGAGGATACATAGGGGGATGCAGAAATATGATGTTAGCCAATGCACACAGTCATGCTATGACTGACAATCACAGACCACTCCAGGAGGACTTTATGAAGTTTGCTTTCCAAGTGTCCCAAACTTCTCGATAAAAATAGGGGTTTTCATAGGGAAATTTGAAATGCAAATGTGGACAGTAACTATTGAAAAGCCACCAGCTGCTGTTTTAGCTACAGAGACCAATTACAAATTTATTCCAGCCTACTGGTATCTCAGGGCAGCAAATGAAGACAGTAATAAGTAATTAAGTTTCTCTTGCTTTCAGCTGATCTCTTAAGACCTTTGAGTATTTTCAAAAAATGTAGTTAACAATTATTTGATGGTAATAACTTGGAAGTCATTGTAACCTTTTATCTTAAGGTCTTAAAGAACTTCATAAACATGAATTATTTTATGTGTCTATTCAAAACATAGAGTGTTATGATAAATAAGTTAAAATAGTTAAGTTATTCATAGGCCATAAGAAAATGAGTACGAAGAGACAGAACTGAAAAGAACAGACACATTTTTAACAGTACTTAGTATGTAGGGCATAACATTTGATACTACACTTTGTCATGACTTTCCTTTGGAGATTTCAACAGCCATGCTCCCTGCCCCACAAGCCTCACAGTGTATGGAGAAGCTCTGATAAACTCTAAGTGTGAAAACAGAAAAAGGGTTATATACCTTCACTGGTAAAGGAGACAACTTAAGGAAGTTTTGGTATTTACCTAGCAGCAGCAGAATTTAGTCGAGCTAACACTTTAAAAAGACACAAACTTACCAAACTCTCAAAACTGGGATGAAAACAGTTGCAGACAAACTGTAACTAATGATTTTGTTGTGGTTTTGTGGTCAATGAGAAGGCGACAGGAATATGAGTTAGTTAGAGAGATGGTAGAGAAAAAACATATGAGACATAATTAATAAGGGAAATTCTTTCCATGATTTTGGAAAGAATGGGAATAATCAGAATGGGAATAAATTGCAGAAGAGAACATGATGCTTCTGTATTGTTGTTACTGTAGATTTCCTCATCCTTTCAGGATGCATAAAAGCAAGCTTGAAAGTGTCTTTGGAAGAAGCTCCAAGCGAAGAAAAAAAGACTCTCCAAGTGCTCCTCCCTTATGACTGCCACCAAATGGATATGGGTGAGGACAAGATTAAGCTCCTACATTTCCACAACTAAAAAGAAAATTCTTAAAAAGGTCTGGTGATTTCTTCAATTTCCCAGAAGAATGGACTTCATTTTTCAGCAGTGGCTGAAACACATACAAGTGTCCTTCATCCTCAGGGAGTGGGGTTTTCTTGTTTGTTTCTTTGTTTATTTTTTATATCAGTCTTTTTCTCCACTTAGCCCCACCTTTCATGCAATAACTCCTTCTTAGTCATCAATCCAAGGATGAGCAAGCAGCGGGAGTCATGTGGTCCACCAATGCTTTTCTTTAGAGCTGCATTTGTGTCCTGAGCAAAGTGGCACTGAGGATGTGATAGCATCTTTAGAATGGCTCAGCTCTGCTTTCTTCTTCACAGATAAAAAAAAAAAAAAAAAAAGAAAAAAAAAAAAAAAAAAAAAAAAAAAAAAAAAAAAAAAAAAAGAGAAAAAGCTCTGCAGGGCCCAGGGGAGGAATATGAAAAACCATGCAAGTCTCCAACTAAACAGGAAAATGTTCATATTAAGGCAGATTTGACTTCACAGATTCAAGCACTGAACAAACAGGAGCAAGTGTTGGTTTAGCTCTTGATCTCTTGTGTTTAGTGGTATTTTCTTTCAGCTTCATTTGATTTCTTTGTACGAGAATCAACAGACGGCTGTGAAATTTTGGGCTTAAAACAAACCCATCTGAAACTATTATGCCTGCAGCTCTCTTTTGGGTTCATTGCTTCAATTCTTTAGAACCATCAAGAATTTTTTATTTTACTTAACATCGCTGATACCTAGAGTCATACTACAAGAATACATTCTAGAAGGTTGTTTTTCATAAAAGACCTATTAAATGCTTTTATTATTCAAATAATTGAAATTATTAAAATCTAAGTTGTCATCAACCCAACTGCCTTTAGCTAAAGCTGATAAATGGTGAAAGTGTTAAATGCTTTTCTGTCCCTTATACTAACTCTATACAGAAAAAACTATCCTCAGATGCATAGAGTATACATTATATAATTCTATGTTTGTATTTTACAAGCAAAACCACAGCAATAATGTAACAAATCTTCATGAACAGAGTCTTGAAAATCCTAGGCAGTACAAAACCAGTGAATTCCTTTAAGGAAGATTAGTCAAAATTGAAATACTTTATATTAACATCTTATATTTTAGTAGATCCTGGATGAAGTAGTTTTCATAATTTTTTTTTTTTTAATGAAACCCTAATCCTGACATTAATTTCCACATGGAAATGAGGTCAACAAAACCAGATCAGCAAAATTTTCCAACCAATTGTTTGGGATTATAGACCCAATTGTTTGGGCTGATTCAAAGAGAAAATTGTCTTTTCAAAGAGAAAAAGTTTGCTCACTTTTCCCCTCTTCCCATTAGACCATTGGATGGAAATAGGTACAATTTCATCCACATTTACAGAACTTATATGCAGCCATCTTACATTGAAGTCCCTTCTTCTGTGATGTTCATCTGTCCAGAATCAGTAGCACATTGCTGAGGAAAAAAAGGATGTTGCAAACAGCAAAAATGCCTGGTGACAGTGAGGTGAGCTCTTTGCTAGTGACACAGGCTAGGCATTAATGTTTCTGAACCACGTTAGGTAGATACACTGACAGGTAAGGTTTACCCAGGAGCAGTAGTAACAGATTTTCTGAGAATCTTTTCTCCACGGTACATCCAGCAGAGATGGACATTAAAATCAAAATTACCAAGCAAAAGCTATTTCCATCATGACTCTTGCAGAAAGGTAATTTCTCTGTTCCCAAACCCAAAGCTTAGTGACGAGTGCATAGCAGCAACAGTCAAAACAATTAAAAGAAAGTTGACTACCAGCACCTCATTCCAGAAAAGGACTGAGTCAAAGTATTGTGAAAGTAGATGTGTCGGGTGCTGGCACATCTAATCATGTTACTGTTTGACATGTTCTTGCACAACCTCTCACATGCCTTGATTATGCTCAGTACCCCTTGAGCTTGTTCTGTACAAGCACATAGAAAATACATTGTGCTTGTTTCAAAGAGCTTACCCCATGAATGTTTTAATTCCTCTCCCTGGATTTTCTATAATCAGTTTGTTACTTGGTGTTTTCTCACACACAAAGTTAAATTCTTCTCATTTAATTCACCCCCAAAAGAGCATGGGATATAGTGGAGCAGGATTATATCTGTCACAAGCTGCAGAAATGACTGTGTGGTTTTATTCAAATCAAATCCTCCAGGAATTGTCCCAAATACACACAAGTTTCTTTTTTCTATATCTGCCTTGGGACCTCAGATCAGCCATTTCACTTTTCCGTCTTGTTTCAAAGGTATTGTGTCTGACAGGACCATGTCACTTCACCTTGCATTGTCCTTGCAGAGGGCTGCAGGCTCTGCAAGGATGCCCTCTTTTTCTGCAAGACCAGCATCAGCCCTGCAAGACTTATTCCTTAACTCCTTCCACTCTGCCCAAATTAACAACAGCTAAACTTCAAGAAATTCTCATTTTTATAATTCCTATGAGAATCACCTTTCCAGTGTGCAAACTCACATACACCAGCCCTCCAGCAGACCCAGGCCTAGATGACATATGTCCTCTTTCCCTGCTCAGCTCTGAAACTCTCAGCTCTCAGAGCAATAGGGTGTGTCACTCCAGACAAATATTTATATACTGAGCTTCATTTCCTTATACAAGTTCCTGGTGAATGTATAAAAATACAGTCACTAGAATTTTAAAGCCTATAATACCCACATCTATTAATTAAGCATTTAAGGGGAGAGAACAGTCTCTAATTGCAAAGCTTGAACTATTCATTTTCCTATGGGAGCCAATTATTGTTGTTCTCCTCGGTGGCATCTCCACTTTAGGCCATGGGGTAATGAAGACAGATGAGTAAATAGTGCACATAAGATATCTGTGAATCATTAAAAAAGTTATTAAAACAATTATAGAATTTTTACTGAAATAGGGTCTAGCACAGAAAATAGTTAGTCTTACTGGGCCCAGGCCATCTGTGATACCAAGAACAGAAAACTCTGCGGCTAACAGGATGGTTGCCCAGGTGGGCAAGCATTAGTCTCTAACTGTAAATATAAAGTTGCAGACCAATGTTTTTCTTTAAATACACCTGGGAAGAGCATGGCCATCAACAGCCTTCCTGGGCAGGTGGGTTTTCCATGTGTTGGTACCAATGTGCTGCACATGTGCTACCATATTTCCTGTCACAAGTTGGCATTGTTTGAATCCTCCCTGTATGCAAACCCATTTAGAGCAGGCCTCCACCAATAGGCAATTAAGCTGTCACAGCCATCATTGCTTGATGGATTGATTTCTAGAAGAGCAGATGGCCCATACCTCTTACTGGAGATTTCAGCTCGTTTTATTTCAAGTGCTCCTGGTTCTGTAGCTTTATCTTCTTGTGCCTGAACAGCAAAGCTGGAGTGGTCCTGAGGTGGCATCTGAAATGCAGCCTCACTCTAGTTATAACACCCATTGCAGAAAAGTGAGAAATTTGCTCTCCTTTAATGAAACTACCTTTGGTGAAGGTCATTAATATTTCTTTTTCTCTGAAATGGTCTGGAACGTAATCCTTGAAAAAACAAACCTGCTACAATTATGTACTGCTGTGGTAGAAGAGACAATAAGGTTTCCACAGCAACTATTAGTAGTGACCTAGCATACACCATGAGCATTATGTGACTTCATTACTTGTAAACTTATTGATGGTCTGTATTAAATGGCATTAACAGGAATAGTTTCAGTTACACTTTTAATACCCTGTTGATGCACTTGATGCAAATCGCTCTACCACAAGCTATAACTCTGAAGAAAAACCCAAGCCAAACCCTCAAACAGAATAGCAAATAAATTGTCAAGCCAGTGTTGCTGTAAGACTTCAGCTTTTATATCTGAGGTTCATTTGTTTCACTTGCAGCTACATTGCCCTTTCTTGCAACATAATCTTACCTCTACTACATGCATAAACATTTTAAAACATCTCCATATGAAGTACCAAAGAATTAAAAATTACTCTTTTCTCAAAGGCATTACAAGGTTCTTCTCTTGGTGGAAGGGGATATTTTGCCAGTAGAGAAGTGAGGGGGAATGCAAAGGGATAAACAGAGAAAATTCAGGATACCTGTAGGCCCCAGACACAGCTTTATCTGTGAGGTGAAGTTTGGTTCTCTGAACAGAAAATGGGGAGGATAAGGATGAATTTTTGATAAGAATACAGAAATACATAGGATTTTACCAGCTACATGAATAATAAAATTCCTTCAGTCCATTGACCAAGTGCAGTTCAGGAGCAGGACATGAGCACCAGCTTCCATGGTCAGCTCTAGGACCTCAACATTCATTCTTACTTATTAAGAAAATTATACGGAGCCAGATGCACACACTCATGGAAGTTGATATCTCAAACCTTAGGAACTCAGGGAAAGGCAAAACAAAAATTATAAATGAAGTACAAATTAGGTACATCGGTGGACTGTGTTCAGTTGTTAATGGGGGAATCCATACTCCTTCACTGGAGCATTAACTAACTCTAGACCACAGATCCTGCCATTCAGATAAAGAAGGGTCTGTAGATCTCAGGAAATCTGCTAAAACATTTTAAACCTTTTCCCAATAGGTTGTAGCTAATACGGCATCTTAACCAAGAGAGCCCTCCTGTACAGATAACACACACAGTTGTCTTTCCAGACTCATTCAGTGTGTCTTTGAAGTCACTGGATTAAGAGATTAAAAAAAATCACATAATCTGCAATTTTTCCCTCTCTGCTTACACTGTACCTGATACGTAATGAGAAATGGTGCTGTAACAATAAGCGATGAGAGAAACTACAGTCAGTGATTCCTGTAGGCAGAAAATAAACTCAACCTTTCCAACCTTTCCAACCTTTCCAACATCCCTTGGGTGACCGTGCGGTGACCTAACTTGCGTCTTGCTTTGCAGGACTACTACTCACATTTGGGACTACTTAAATATATTATTTCAAGTAAAAGTTATGTGAAAGATTGGTTTCAGCAATACAAGAAAAATGAAACAGTGAAACAGCCAAGGTTCTGGCTGAGACAAGTTCATCCATCAAAAGCTGAACTTAGGAAAGACAAAATTGTAAAGATGTAAGAGAAGAAAAAAATCCCTAAAAACATTTTCAAGAGCTCTCAGCAGCAACAAATTCTCATTTTACAGGAGTCACACATCATTTTTTGAGAGGTCATACCATTGTTTTGGACCAAAATCCCATTCCTCCCCGGCAATCCACTCCAGAATCACAGGATCTCCTTTTAACTAAGAGGCTACATCCCAAAGCAGTGAACAACATTCTAGCCTTGATATAGAAATTCCAACATCAGGACCCTGCAATGCATCTCTGAAGCCTAATGTAGCCCTGGTATTACCATGTTGCACAGCATCTCATTCTTTTCTTCCAGGTCTGTAATGACCCGGGGTAGGATATAAAAGGTCCTCTGAAGCTCTGGGGTAGAAATCAAGGGTGCCTATTCCTCTGAAGCTCCCCTGTTATGGCCTTGACAGGGGAGAGTGCTTCCCAAAGGCATTGCTTACTTGTGGAGCCAGTCTTGAGAGAGACAGAGTCACTGCATTCTGCTATAAAATGTCTTCAAATTTTTCTTAATGTTTGATATGCTTTGCATTTTAAAGTAAACACGATCAGCTTCAGACACTTTGCAGCACATGTTATAGACACCAAGGAAAGTGAAACATTCAGCATTGGAAATGACAGTCACACCCATTTCTACAAGGAAATGAGAATAGACTGAAGGAGAGTGATATCTGAATCTGCATCAGAACAACTGCATTTGAAAGAGTGGCACCAACAAGGTCAGTCTCAGACAACCTCATTACTCTCTGGCTGTGATTACTTTGATGGTTTTTCTCCTAAATGCCTGTTCCTTGTCTTGTAAGGTCTGAATGTGCAAGTTATTCTACCCCTCTCTGCCTATGCTGTACCAAATCTATCATGGATGAAAGGAATAACTTCAATCACTTTCCAAAATCTCTATGTGACTAAATTTACTATTTTGCTTATTATTATGATCTATTATTTCAAAGATTCTTTAATTCTGGTCTTCTGGGACATTACACCTTATACACTTTTCAGAAGATTAACTTTTTTGAGTTGCAGCATCATATGTGCAAATAGTTTCTTTTTGCCTTGAGAAATATTCCAGTGTGTTTTTTTTGAGCTACTGACTACTAAAACTCTGCTTCTGAAATTAAATTGTCATTTTTTCCCCAGTCAGGAAAATATAACATGTACTTACTATTTGTTAGCTTTTTATTGAATGGAATAATAAAAGGCATCAGCAAAGAACCCAGCAGCAACCCAGACAACTGTTCTTGCACTCTAACTATAGAGATAAATTAGACCTTTTTCCCCCTCCATAAATCTTCATGAAAAAAAACAAATTCATGTCTTTGTTCCGATTTCTCCCTCTACTGGTCTGAAACAGAATCTTTCCTATGGGAAATGTCAAGACCTTTTGAATTAAAATCTGACCTTTGTGTTTGCACTGCAGCAAAGAAAGCATGATGCCCCTGGAGTTCATCCTCTGCAATTCTCATGAATCGCATGCCCCTGTCGTCCATGGCCAAGGACAACATCTTCAACGGTCTGGCCACATTTATGCTATTTCTTCTTAAAATACCTCCTCTCTGTAGGGATTTGAGCTTGAATAGTCATGTGATAGCATGAGAATAAATCACCAATCCATGATTTATACATCACCTTGAACCTCATTCAAGTGATGAGAGCGAATTGCTGTTTGAAGTTTGCTCTTTGTTAAGCAAAAATGGAACACAAGAATGAGAAAAGGTGAGACAATTGCCATTTTAAACATTGTAATGGTAAGAATAGCCCAAATTCTCTGAGGCTGGGTATTCCTTACTCAAGAGAAGTCAGCCTGCATGGAGGCTACATTCAAATGACATTGCCATTCTGTTCCTCCTCAGTCATGCTTTTACTCTCCTTCGGCAGTCATATAGTGAGCTACTTCAAGGAATATGTCTGGTCAAAAAATGCCTTCAAAATGTTGGGTTTTTAATCCAGCAACTTGCAGCTGCTTCAGTCAGCTTAATGAGAGAATGAATAACAGCCTGATCAGAGTTCTGGCACACTCAGGTTCCCCATTATCCTTAATATAGCCTTAATTTCATCTACCACATTTGCTGTGTTCTCCTTCCAAAGGACCCCATCACACTGTCCCTGGTTTATCTTCGGGCCTGAGAGGTGTCTTTTAACCTATAGTGCCAGCACACAGGTGAATGTGCCAACACTGAAGACCACTTGCATACTCTCTGGATTAGGCCACTATGTATTCCCATAGAATGCAGGGAGTGTGTCAGCATGGATTATGCTCAGATCAAAATACCCTGAACATCCATCTTATGATTTAAACTGCAGAGGAAATATTGATTTTCAGCATGACTCATTGAAAAGTTTTTACCTCACTGCTTGCCACTGACAAAGGCTTGTGTTACTGGGTTCCTTCAGCCATAGGAAGAAAGCCTGATCTCCTTCCAGGCTGAGCTCTCCCGAGGCCAGCATAGGCGGCTGCTGCATCCCAGCAAGTAGCCATGTCACAGCATCAGGATGCTCAGGTTTTTATTCCTGGAGCAGGAATCCACTGCATTTGTACAATCAATTGGACCAGAGAGAGAAGAGAAACAAGTTTCTAAGTCAAGGTGCATCATACAGCTGTTTGCATGGTGAGCCCAGATTACTTTCTGCACTGAAGGTTGTTTTGCTTTTAGAGGTACAACCTCAGCAAACCAGGCTGTTCAGGGCCTATAAAATTAATGGCTCTTCCCCCCCCCCACCCCATCACAGCCTGGCAGTTTGCAGCTTTGAGTGGAGAAACAGGGGGAGATTACTAAAATTAAGTGTAAAACATCCAGCTTGTAAGCACCATTAGTCTTGATGGCAATAAGAAATGTTTGCTGAGGAGTTCAGAGGATCATATAATTGACAGTGTAAGAAAGTATATAACTTTGCTGTCAGAGGAGAAAAGAGTGTTAAGATAGAAGAGAGAAGCCTTGCTCAGCGTCAAGGATGGCTAACTAAGTGTTTAAAGATAATCACAATTTGGAAAGCTAGCCAGGAGATGTGAGGCAGGGAAAAAACAGAAAAGGAGCTAATGCTAAACCCATATGGCCAAGGAAAGGAAAGAAACGCTCTGGAAGCAACCCATAAGCAGTAGAATTGGATATTTATAGAGTACATCTTAATGGCAATATTGTATACATTCTCATTTGTGGATCTTTCTGGTCTCTACAAAGATAAGAGCAAGCAAAGATGTGAATGTTGCCTGTCTCCAGGTAAGATTCTTGTCTTGCACCACTGATACTGAGGCAGGTGTGAGACAGGTCAGCCCACACTGGTATGTGTATGCCAGCATAGCACAGAGCCCTGCACCCAGCCTCATCTGTCCTCCCCAGCCGATTTAGGCTGCTGCCACTCAGGGAGATTCTACTCTGAACTATCACAGCCTGCTAACCGTGGTACTTGAGGTTTAGCCCTCTGCAGCCAGATTGGGGTGTGCAGCTTCCCTCCAGGAGAACAAAGGAGGCAAGCACAGACTAGGGCTGTGCTAAAGAGCTGAGGGATTTTGTAGCCCAGGCTTTGCACACCTAAATTGAAGGTTCTATTACTGCATTAATGATAATTAATTAATCGTGGGGGTGCAGGAACCACACCCTCCTGGCCTCAGCCCGGCAGAACCACACCTCCCACCTGTATGGTAGAATGTAACCAGGCTGGCCTGGGGAGAGTTAAATTCAGAGTTTCCCGGAAAAGCACTACAAACCGCTGTGAGCTTTCTCACTCCTTGGTTTGATGAAGGCAGTGACATGTCCTAATAAAGTATCCAGGAGACATTCAGCTTCCCATTCCCTTGAATGCATTTCATCTTACATTGTCCACCTCTGCATGCTAGGGTGAAATGAGTGGGCTAGAAAGCAGGAGGAGCAGGGACTGCTTCCTCCCAGATCCCCCCAAATGAAGCAAGTTTGTCAGAAGAGGAAATGGTCTGTAAGGAGCGGATGTGGCAGTGGGTGACAAATTCTTCTTTACCCACTCAGGCAGGCTTTGATTTCTTAGCACCAGCTGTGGTAAAGCTGGTGGCTGTGCCCATGTATTCCCCACAGTGCTTAAATAGAGCAACTGGGCACCATCTGCACAGTGATTATGAGCAAGAACACTCCCTGCCCTGGGTACATCCACACACAGCAGACCTGATCAGGACCCAGCTGTGAAAAGGGAAAGGAAATGCCAATGGAGCTGGCTGTGCCCAGGGAAGGGATGCTCACTGTGACCAGGGAGAGACAGGCTCAGGATGTCTGTGGGAGTGAGAAGACATATGCTGCTAAACCAGGGGAGCAGGAATTGTGTGCATGGCTCTAGGAGGTTCAGAGAAACATCCCCAGTACACAATAAACCAGAGCTTCCTGCTTGGCTGCCAATTGCTCATTTCTCTCCATACAAATATAGACATTTAACCCCACCAGTTTAATACCCTCAATGACTTTTGATGGCTGGGAAGGACCCATGTCCTCTCACCCAATTAACTTGTGGCCCTCATTCAGTAGTTCACACTGAATAAAACCCTGTTTGCGCTGCACATATCAACCTGGCAGCTCATTTGGGTGCTCCTCCTGTTCTGCTGTGGGGTTCAATGGCATCTGCGCAGGCATCAAACAGTGGATCAACTCTGCTACTCCTCACTGTGCACTTGGGCTGCAGAGCAGTTTCTGTCTCAGAGCCACATTTTGTGAGCCAGACCCTTCATATCTCACCTTCTCAGCAATTTCACTGTGCTTCTGCTTCTCCTTTCTTGGCTTTCTCCAGGGCATCTTGATTTTGGAAATTTCCCCAACAAAATGCTGAGCAGAATTGCAAAGTCCTAAAAAACAAACAAACAAACAAAACAAACAAAACCACCACCAAAACAAACAAACAAACAAAAAACCAAACCCAACAACCACACAACCAAACCCCCCCCCCCCCCCCCCCCCCCCAAAAAAAAACAACCCCAAAATCCCCAGACAAACTGGGGGAAGAGGAAATAAAACTGATCCCATTTCCAAGCACGGCTTAAAGCTGCTTGCCATCACTGCCTGACTGTGCTCATGTCATGTTGGCTGTCTGCTTACTTCTTGAATTCCCTCTACAAGTTACTCTAGTCAGAGGAAAATAAAAGTGACAAGCAGCGCTGACGTGTATGTGCTCTGAAGAGGAAAGGGGCAAAGTCCTCTGTGAGGTTTTAAAAATAGATTCCCTGCAAAAGGTACAAAAAGATGGATTAAGAGTTTCTTTCCCCCACGTGCAGCTTCTGTGGACACTCTGAATGCTGGTAGGGTCACCACATGATTTACTGTATGTGTTTGACTAGGATAGCAAGACACGCTGGGTGACAGTCAAAACACAAGTATTTCATGGTTTGAAATTATTATCTAATCAGTTAATACAACACTGCAAAAAAAAAAAAAAATCATATACCTTTTGCCTTTATCACTTGCAGAGTTTCCTGGCATATTTGCAGTAGAAAAATTAACACATCAGTTACTGGAAATCGTATTGAGGTATGCATGACAGATTAAGAAATGGAAACACAGCTGGGATTTGTTAGCGTTTGGCTGGGCTTTTTCCCTTTCAAGTCATCCCTCTAAGTTTCCTGTAAATACACACAAGTCTTGTGGTTTTTGTCTTCCTCTGTAAAATAATAGGAACTGTGCACAGTATCACAAACACTTTAACCAATCAAGCACACAATTAACAACCAATTTGTATGTTTTGTCTGCAATTTTCCTCAGCAGCAGCTTTTGTGGAGACTATTGCACAGTCTTGGTTTGCAACATCAGATGTGCCAAGACAGTTGCAATTAATTGAAAGTTTTTCCTATTGCCTCTAAAGATAGCTGAAAGAAATTATATACCCAGCTCTGCCTACCCAGAAGAAGGCATTGGCAATTCTAAGGAGGTAATATCCACTTTATTTAAGTAAGTTTTTATCATGGTTAGTAGAAGGCTGTACGAGGCACATTAAATTTCTTATCAGCTTTAAGACAGAGACAACTGTTTTGATAGGAATTCAATAGCATTATATTTAAATACTTATTTTGCAGGGAAAATAGATCAGTGAAAAATGAAAATTCCTCCAGTTATCAAATACTCAACTAATGCATTCTAAAAATGTGAATTACACCCAGGAAAATAATTTTAAAAATACACACTGCACTTAGTAATTCATCACAGTCACTGGTGGAGTATACTCTAAAGGGAATTTTTGTTTTCAGCACCTTAATCCTAGGCTACAAAATAAGAGCTCCAACCAGCACGTGCACTGGGGAGACCAGCAGCAGTATTCCTCCAGGGACTTTGGTAGTCCTGCAGCAATTGACTGATGTTCACTTACCTACACACCACAGCCAGACCCTCATCTGAGGGTTTTTTAACAGATTCAGATGTTTATATTACTTTTGTGAAGTTGTCACACATAGCAGACCTGATTCCTACCCATGGATAAGTCCAGGGTATCAGTGGCATTGACCTGTCCCAAGTGTGAAGAGATGTTTCCTACTTTTGCATATCACATAGTCCCAGAAGAAACAAAGGACGTTCTCTCACCTGCTTCATTCCTAGAAAGGAATCTTGTCTTGGTGTGCTGGAGAACAGTAGATGACATCCAGAGCAGGAAATTAATTATTCCCATTATTAGTGAGCAGAAAGATTATTATTTCTATAAATTTTCGCAGGGCATGCACAAATATATTTTATATAATTAACTGTAGCAGAAAGCCTCCCCCACCTGCAACTAAAATTTAAATTAACCAAAAAGCTCCAAATTCTGTTGTAATAGGCCAGGGATTCCTTGAAACTCTGGAAACTTCTAACCAGCTGGGAACAAAGTTCAGAGTAATTTACTATCCAGAAAAAATAGTGGCATTGCACATTACAAGTTAGTACTTTAATAAATGTGGAAGAGGAAAAAAAACCAAAAAAACAACAAAACTAAAAAACCAAGCCACTATCTGGCAGAAGCTAGTGTTATTTATCCATTTACATGAGCACTAAGAACAGAAGCCCTTTCTAGAAACACCTCCTGGCTTTAATTCCTTCAACATCATGTTTTTTCCTAGCTACATTTGGTTCTTTGCATTATCCCTTGATAAACTTCTTGTTACTCACAGGCATTTTAATATCCAAATATTACTGATCATACTTACCCTAAAATTTTGACAGCAAATTCCCATTTTAATCTATTATGCGGTTTACTTTTGCTGCAGGACTACTTCCCTTTTATCTCTCTCCCAAGCAACACCTCTGTAAATATTCTGTTCTTTCCTTCACTCCTTCAGATGAGCTTAACCACCCACAGGTTGTATTTTTCTTCCAAGAGTGCCAGTCTGCTGCTTGCTCAGTTGTGACAGATTCAATCTAAGCAGAGACCTTTCTCTTAGCAGGAGGTTTCTAGTCCCACATTTCAGGGTACAGTAGCTCTCTGAACACACTGCTGACTGCACTGTTCCCCTCTGTTTCTCTTAAGGGAGGATGTCCTTTGTGAGTAGGCATCGACTGGGTGTGTTTGCATGGGTTTCCACCCCACTAACATCAGCTTCTAGCTCCTCCACCACAAATCCCTTTGGTCCCAAAGCAAGATCTGCTTCTCACCTACAAGGGACTCTCTGTCCCTTGTAAGGAACCAAGTATTTTCCAGCACTTAAATTTTTTAGCCAAAAGGTCCTCAGGAGTGATCCCCACACAGGCAAGCAGACTCTCCTCTGAGACCTCCACCTCTGCATTTATCCTGGAGCAATGTTTGTAATGATGCACTGGCAAATTTCCTCATACAGATGTTATGCATGAGATGAGACTAAGCATGTTCTTGGTAATCCAATCTGTCAGTCTTAAATCATCTAGATTAAACAGATATGTCTGTACTCTCTGAAACACGCATGCAAAAAAAGCTCTAGGAAAAAAAAAAAAAAAGAACAGTCCTGTGCCAATACTTGAGGGGGTAGGGAGCATCTTTAGGATTGCTCTGGGCACACAGAGACCCAGAGGAAGCTTATTTCACAACCAATGTGTTGCTGCTGCCCTGAGTGACAATCATGTATGGCCTAGGCTGCCCATGGAGCAGACTCATGGCAGGAGGGGATGTAGGCAGAGCTCACTGCCTGCCCAGTGGGAGATGCTGCGCCAAACAGTGCAAATTCCCTCCACCCTCCCTGCCCCAGGCTGTTTAGGGATCAGGGGTGTCTGGAGAAAGGTAGTTGTTTGGCTCCATATCTGGAGGTTTTGATTTAGGCTGAGATTTGCTGGATGGCACAGCACCCTCAAATGCACCACTCTGTTCTGTGTGTGCATAAAACACGTCCTTGTCATTGTCTCAGATTTGCACTGGCTCTATCTGCAACAGCCATCCTCTCCCCTCTGGAAGAGGGAGTGAGCTACCATGGTTAGAACCGGCATTTGGGGGAACAAGGCTTGTATTTTGTATAATTTCAAATGCTAAAACTATCTGTGAGAACCTGAAATTATAACTTTGTTGGGCAAAATGCTCCAAATTACATTTTCTACCTGGAAACTTCAATGAAGAATAATGAAATCATTGGTCACAGATGATCCCCCAAAATTTCACATTGATATAAACTTACATGTAGTGGATGAGGATATTAAAACACACACTAGGAGACAGAAAAAGGAAAGCCCTACAGTCTGGGAAAGAGCAGCACAGAAAAGTCAGATCCACTCATGTAATTTCTCTTTTCTAGTTTATTCTAGCAATTTCTAGAACTTAAAAAGATGTGAGAAATCTTTATTAAAAGATGAGATAAAAAGCCTAAACCTTTTCTGAATTTGATTTTAGTCAGATGGGCAAATTGAAGTTTTGAAATATTTAGTCTTTAAAGATTGATGTTTCCACTAATTTTTGTATCATGAACTTAATTATGCCTCCCCACAGATTTGAAACAGTTCTTCAGTAATGACTGCTTATAAAATTCTGAAAAAAATCCTTGGACAAAGTCTGTAAAGTAAAAACTGTCCCCAGATAATTGCTATAATAGTCATCAGAAACAGGCAATTATTTTTCAGAAAATTAATTTTCAACTCATGGATTTATATAAAATACCACCATTTGTTCAAACCTGAATTTCCACATTGCATAACAAAATATGTTCCTGGGACAGGCTGATAAATACGTGCCAGCTTTGACAAAATTTTGATGTGGCCAAAAATTAAACACTAGGCATATACTTAATTATCTATATTATATTTAGAATTTGTATTTTACCTGTGTCAGACTTCTTAGATTTTCCTGACCTTACTGACATCTGACCACCTTTAGTAATATAACACTTTAAGAAAATAATATTCTCAGTTCCTTTTAGTAGCAGTGCAGTCTGAATGGGTGACTGACCCTAAAAGCTTTGGATTGTTTTTCACCTAGCATAAGAAGTGGAAAGTTGTGAGGCTTTTCTGGTCCTGGAAGGGCTTTTTCCTCTCCAGACACTTCCCTAATGATCCATGAACAGAAATCAGCTGGGACTCACAGCAATACTGCTGAAGAGCAGATCTTTTTCTTATGACTTGGCAAGACTGGTTTAAACACCAGATGGATCCAAAATAATAATTGGAAGAAAAGCAGTATCTTCTTCCACTGGTCCCCCACAATCTTTTTCCTGTCTCACACACACCTACACTCCTACAGTCACATGCTGAATGCTGTTCTTGGTAGGATTCTGGAGCACCAAGTGCTTTCCATTAAATGTGTCCAGAGATTTGCTCTGTTGTGATGCTTCCTTCACCAGCTGTGTTAAAGAGAGACTGGATTTGTTTAGCTGTGTTACCTGGAGCCACTGAGCTCTCCAGTGAGTCTTCCAGGTGTTACTGGAACAACACATGGAATGGACTGCAAACCAGTGGTGTAAACCTTTATGGCACTGGGAAAGTGGGAGGGTTCTACCATGGCCAGACTCACTGTCCCTACATCCATTTTCCAGTTCCTCTGGCAAAGTCACACTCACTTGATCCTGGAGGGGCAAAGCTACTCTAATTGTGTCTGTCTTAAATAGCAAATCCTCTTCCAACCTGTCCATTTTTATAAATGTCACATCTGTATGGATGACCTTTTCCTTTCCTGAGTTTTCTATCTGACTGCACATGGGGAGAAATGAAGTCCAGGATTTGGTGGATGGCAACACAGTAGCTCTGGGGTGGTATATGCTATGGAAATGCAGTGCAGCCACTCTTTTCAGGCTCCTGATTACAGGGTTGAATTGCAAGTATGTCTGGCAGAATAATACAAATGGATGGCACAATCAAAGGCTGAGAGGAGCCGGTGCGAACTGGCACATTACATTTTTAAGTATCCTTTACAAAAGCTCTCAGGTCATCTTATTGCAGGACCAGCCTGCTGACTAACAGAAAAGTATCAAACTAAACACCCACAAACAAAACAAGCCAGGTGATAGATTTTTTTTTCCTTTACAGAAAAATCTCTCCAAGCTTAAGTGTTAGTTGAGTGTTTCCCACAAGCATCTGTGGATCTGACAGAGCTGATGAGAGTGTGTGGGTAACCACAGAGAGAGGTCACTGCAGCTATGCCTCCTGAGATCCCTCCAGCATGCCTATGACCAAGAGAGAGCATCCTTGCATGGCACCAGTGTAAAGGGAGCACACCGAGTGTCAGAAAGGACTTGCAGCAAACAGACCTACAGTGCAGACACCCAAAAGTCTCAACTGGACAGGCCCTGCAAGGCAGTAGATCAGCATGTAGGTTGCTGCCTGGCTGGTCTTTGTGCTGGCTGTCCCTTCAAGGCTACAAAGGAGGTAATTACATGAAAACAGCAGCATTGCTGCCCTTTCAGTCCATTTTTGGACCATTTTCTCTACAGTTAGAGAGCAGGAGTAGAGCAGACATTTTCATTGCTTGAGCCCAGAGATAATAAACATAGAGATTAGCCAATTCAATACTTCTAGGGCTTTGTGTTGGGTTTTTTGTATGTTTGTTTCTTTTTTTTTTTTAATTTAACACAAATGACTCTTAAGTTCCAATTTTAACACAAATTACTCTTAATTTCCAATTTGTCCCCAACACAGCAACAATCAGCTCTCAGCGTTGCATGAAATATGTCTTTTCTCAAGCTGTGCTAACAGTTAAAAAATCATCACTGCTTAGGCAGTGATTTTGGACAATGTCATTCTGGTTTTTCCCTTGAGGATCAAGATAAACAGATTTTCTAATGATTTCCCATAGAAACTTCAAATAGTGAAGCTAATCCTTAGTCAGCTCATCTGTTTCTGTGGCTTTTGTGCAGCAAATTAAGACACAGAAGCGATGTTTTTAACTGTGTCTGTGTAATAGAAGTCATGATACTGGGGTCTCCAGCCATTCTTTCTGTGCTTTTAGGAATCTGCCACTACACACGGAAAGGTGGTTCTTGTTTCTCCGCCTTCCTATCATCATTTCCAAAGATATCTCCTAATTTTATTTTCTAAACCCTAAGGTACCAGAAAAATAACAGCTTGCTTAACTTTCATGGTGGCCGTACTCTAAGTGACAGATGAAAGAGTAACAAATATATCCAAAGGCCTTTTCTTCTGAACAGTGAGTCTTGTAAGCTTACCAAATTCTGAGGTCTATTTTCCCTAAGGCGTTGATGGGAGTTAAATGTTGATTTCCAGCACCCTGGATGCATGAACAAAGCCTTGGGCTGCTCACGAGCAGTTCTGCAAATAAAATATTTTACTTCCTCTGCTTTGATAGCAAGTGCCTGAAAGCAAACAGCTGCTTTCTGGGTAGACAGTGTATTTTGCTGGACACAGAGCAACATTTTTTTTCCTAGTTCCACTTCAGGGAAACACTCTCAGTTGCAGCCAAACTTCAGAGTTGAGTTTGACCCAGGTGAAATTTCCTATTGGCTCAGCACTGCGACTGTAGCTTTGTGGCTACAAAGCTGCCAGAACAGGGCTGCGCTTAGAGGCTAAAGGAGATAGCAGCATTCACTTTTTTTCTTATATTAAAAGGCTGTAACACCCTCAAAAAAGGAGGCTTTCCTAAAATATCCACTGCTCAAAACAATGACTTTGAACTACAGGATTTAATTTCCCTTTTTGACAGGAACAGTGAGGGATAAGACTGATTAGCTTTCTTTGCATGTGCTGTACCCTAAGGAGGGTGAGGGCTGCTTTGTGTCGCTGTGGGACACAATGAAGGGAGACACGGAGTCCTGAGAAGGCTGCTGTGGGCCCCTCAGGGAGGAGCCGCAGGTTTATTTTCCAAACTTCTTTTATACTTTTTACAAATGTGCCCACCTTAGAGGTGGGACCCCTGGAACCATTGGTCACTCGCAGAGACTACCACGCGAAGTCCCTCCTCTGGGAACGCATGTGGAAAAACAAGATAGCTTACCAAGTGTGACCTTGTTTTCCAGCTTCAGTCCCTGGGAACAGAATTTCCTAAAACCAAAACATGGCAGGCACGAATTGTGGCAACAGCTTTGGGCAGTTTTTGGAGCCAGAGCAGTTGAGTCTAAGCCAGCATGGAGCAGCCAGAGACAGCCTGGATGCCCCCACAGTCCCGAGACTCCTGCCCAGCAGGTTGCTGGAACTGCCTTCACTGGGGGATCGCAGGAGGCTCGGTTCTGACACAGCCTGCAAAAACCAGAGGGATATCCGAGAAACCTCCAAGACCAGCCCTCTTACCCATGACATTACTGGAACAACAAATACTTCTTGCTGGAATATTTGCTAACACCCTCCTCTAGGTAACACAAGACATAAACAAGCACAGGAAGAACCTCTTGGTTTTGCATAAGGCTGAAGCCAGTCAGACATCAAAATGGCAACACACATTTCTATAGAGGTTTAAGATCACACCCTACTTAGCCTTCCAAAATCCAAATTGTATTTTTATAGTTTGAAAATAACCACACACAAATCATAGAATCATAGATTGGTCTGGGTTGGAAGGGACCTTAAGGATCATCTAGTTCCAATCCCTCTGCCATGGGCAGGGACACCTTCCACTAGGCCAGGTTGCCCAAAGCCCCATCCAACCTGACCTTGAAGACATGAAGGGATAGGGCATCCACAGCTTCTCTGGGCAGCCTGTTCCTGTGCCTCACCACCTTCATAGTAAATAATTCATAGCTTGACAATAGCATTGTCAAGTATGGCATTCAGGATGTAATTCCTGTTCCTTTAAAATATGTATTTGGTGTTGTTTTGTTGGTGTGGTTTTTGGTTGGTTTTTTTTGGGTTTTTTTTTGTTTGTTTGTTTTTGTTTTTGTTTTTGTTTGTTTTTGTTTTTCTTTTTGTTTGTTTGTTTTTAAGTTAAATGTTTTAAATTTAAACCATTCTGGCTAAAATTGAGAAGACAGCTTCCTTGCAAAAAAGTAGAGAAAGTTTCAGCTGAATTTTCTGTTCCATTCCCCTGAGTGATGGTCTGAGGAAATATTTTGGTTTTTTCTGTTACACTAGTGATTCTTGCTTTACGGTAACAAGATGTTGAGACAGGAATTGTCCTCCATTGTAAATGATTTGTGCTGTCATTCTCCAGTGAAAATGGATAAATAACTGATTTTGCCATGATAAATAATCTTGGTAACTTATTCTTTCTGGACATCATAACTTACATACATTTATATTAAAAAGGGAGTATATCAGAGAAAATGGGGGCCTTGCAGACACGCAGAGGTAAAGCAGTAAAAAACATGTCCTTGCAGACAGTACATTAGCAGGCCTGATGGATGGCTTTTGTGATGCCTCCAGATAGTGCAATCCCATTTTATAATAAATTACTATTTTGTGCAGCTTATTAACAAATCTGAGCAGAAGAGAATATCCAGCTATTACATTTCAGGCTCTGTGCATACATTACTTTCCTGGCACTACAGAGCTGTTCTCAATTTTAATGCAAATACTCTATGCTGCTGATCAGCAATACATTCTCTTGCCCTGTTTTTCCAAGAAAAGGAGGTATGGAATGGTCTTATCTGTGAGTACCCACATAATTGCTTTTAATCCAGAGGACAATTTCAACTGCATCTCAGGGAGGACTATATGCCTCAAAGCCTGAGAAAACATGTGGAGGGGTGGAAAGCAGAGGGGCTGCAGAAGAATGGAGAACGGTCCTACAGGCAGCCAGCACAGGCCACTGCTCCATCCACATTTGCATAATTCTGCTGAGACATGCAGGGAAAAATACAGGAGCCAAAAATCCAAATCTGTCGGAAAGCAGGCTTCCTTGGATGTGTTACCAACTGAACAGCTCAAATTGCTGCGGGGTAATCATCATGCTGCTGTAAAAGGAATTAATCAAAAGGGCATGCAAAGCTTTCTGAAGACTTTGATCCTTACAGCTGTAGAAATCTAAGTGAATCACTCCTGTTTTCCATAAGGTATGTATTTTGACATGTATGGTCTCATCCCTGGGCTTCAGCAAAAGCTAGCTACTCTTTAGTGAGCAACCACACAGTATATATTTATTTTTTAATTTTTCTCTGGAGGTGGATATAATCTCAGGAAAAATATACATAGATCTTAGAAGACTGCAAACTGTCCAGCAGAAATACAGTCTTTGCAAAACTTGCTAGCTGAAGGAGGAATAAAAAAGCCATAATAAGCTGATTTCCAAGTATTTACCTTTGCTTCCACCTCAGATACCAGTATTAAAAAAAAAAAAATCCTTAAATCCTTTCTCAGAGAGGTGAAAGTTTGAAAATATTAAGAAGTGAGAGGTAGTGTAAGAGGCAGAAAAAATATTTCTCATTTACTCATGAATTGATAAAAAACAAAGCAGAAAAGATGATGTTAAGATAACTAGAATGAAAAAAACACTGTTATAAGCACCCACCAAAGACAGAACTGCTCAGTGTTATCCAGGCAGGCACCCTGCTGGTGCTGTTCCAAACCCATTTGTCTCTTAGGGCAGGATGTGTACCGAAAATGTTAAGTCAGGACCCATGTTTCATCTGCTGAAATGGGAGGCATAAGACTGGAGGATCACTGCCTCTGGCCCTCTGCAATTTTTGGCAATCCTGTGAGGCCAATGTAAGTGATGTTTGGCACAGCCAGTCCCACAGCACTCCCAGGCACCAAAATTCCTCCTGCACATCTCTGAAGCACATCCTTGCAGCCTGATAACTCCAGCTGTAAGAGGCATATTGCCAGGGGGGAGTCTCAGCTGCACCTGCCACTCAGCTGTGTCAAAGCATGGAGGGAGCAGCCCAGTGGCACCTCTGAAACCCCAGCTCTCTGTGTCCTGTAACTCACCTTTCCCTCCAAGACTGGTGACAAAGGACTTCCCCTGTTTGCAAATTCATACCGCACGTCTGGGTTAGGTGCAAATCGACATCCCAGTGTAGATAAAATGCAAATATGTTTTCCTTTTTCATTTGCAAATGTCCTTGCAGCTCCTAAACCAAAAATTTCTTGATAAAATTCACTTCTGGCAGTGTGCTCAAGATGTTCCCTCCTTCGCTATACTGGTAATTTTGCACAGAAGTTCCCTACACCAGAGAAACACTCAAATGATTGAAGAAATAATTCCAGAAGACTGTTTCAGGGTTTAGATATGTTGCAGATTATGCCATATCAGGTACAGATTATTAACCTGTGCTATCCCAAATTGCAGCATAACTGTTGAGAGAGATTAATATTTAAATTCTTATTTGGATTAAATGGATGCAAATAACATGTTTTGCTCAAGTACTGGGATGTTATTTTTGTGGTATTTCTGGAGACTACCAAGGAAAGTTTCTTTTGGTAGACATGGACCACAAGAAAAGGATTGAAAATATTGGATTATAAAGTCTCTCCAACAGTCTCTGAATGTGTTTTTCTAAGTCTTTTCCCCCCAGTATTGCCCCTCCTATTTCTACTGTGAATCTGCCTCCTTTCAAAGTTAAGATACCACATCTCCATCTCTGTTAAAAACATGTATTCCTGTTTTTTTCCCTTCCATACCTGAAGTGGAAATAGCTTTAAGGAAATGTGAAGAAGAGTCAGGAGAAATAACAGTAAATCAACATGTGTTTCATCCCATGTATGTAAGACTGGCAAAGCAGATGAAATGCAATTACATTGCAAGTTTGCTCACTGGCTCAGGCAGTACAGAAAGCATTGCCTGCTCAGGTCACAGCATCATCAAATCCTGGGAGGTAGGAAGGGACCACTGGAGGACATCCAGTCCAGCCTCCTGCCCAAATCATTGTCAATCATTGGATCACACTAGGTGTCTCAGGGCTTTAGCTGGTCAGGTCCTGAGAGCCTCCAAGGATGGAGGTGGCAGAATCTCTCTGGATAACCTGAGTCACAGCCTTTCCTGTGATACCTCTGGGGTAGCAGGGTTCTGGATTTTAATGACAAGTCCACTGCTATGACATGGCCATACTCTGAAATCCTTGCCTGCCAGCGAAGACTTACAGGCTCATGAGAGGTTTTGATGGCCTTCCCTCTGCTGCTCTGTTGGCTCTTGCACACTGAACACCAGACCCAGGGCTTCTCCCAGCCCCTTCTATGACTCAGTTTACCCCATGTGTTTATGCCATGCCATGGGACAAGCTCTCCACCGCCCTGAAGCACAGCAGGATGGCAGCTACACTTCTCTAGGCAGAAGAAGAACCCTCCCACAAAGCCACTTCCCAGACTCATTATCAAGGCCTTCCCACACATGTAACTACCGAGCCAATTTTCACCTCTGTACCCATTATCTCGCAGTGGAAAAGTGACGTCACTCTGTGACAGGACATGAAATAGCTGGAGCAGAGCCTCTGTCTCAATTGCCTACGTCTACTGAGGTGGTAGCCTAAATTAGAGAAACTGCAAAATGCCTTTTCAGTATTAAACCACCTGAGGCAGAGCTTCTCACAGCTCAGAGTGGATATACTTACCTCTCTGCATTCCCCTCTGGGGCCAAAACAGGTGCTTCTTGCTAATGAAATTGCTGAGATCTAACAGAATTAAGAATACATAAATATACAGAGAATTGAACAGGGTAAAAAAGCAGTTTAAAAAAGCGTGGTCACTAAAGAAAGAGCTGTGATTTTTTGAGACAGCTATTTCTACAGCCCCTGTTCTGGTTTGGCTTTTCTCCTCTTCCTCCTACCTTCATTACACCGCAGCCTTCCTGACCTCCTTCATTAAACCACATTGGACACCTTGAATTAGATAATCAAAATCTTGAACATTTCCAGTCTGTCAAGCACTTTGACATTCTTGGACTTCACATAAGGAGCATTTGTTGAGTGATGTTTTTTGGTCCCATTCAGATTTCAGCACCCTCCAGCCAGTGTGTATTGTCTCAGGAGGCACATGCCAGGATGACACAGCCAGTACAAACCTTCCTATTCTGCCTGCAGGGAAATTTCCTCATTAGGAGAGCACACAGGCATGAGAAACAGGCTAGCCACCCCCCACCCCATGACTTTCTTTGTTGTGAAACACAGGGATGCTCCTAGCAGAAAAACTCTGGAGGAACTCTGAGTTGCACAGTTTTACTGCCACTTTTTGCAGTCCACAAGAACACCAAGGTTTTCATTACTGGTCTGTGAAGGTACACAAGCATGGCATCAACACCCATGGTTGTTTAAAATGACACATTTAACTGCCAATCCCAACCCTTCATAATTCCAGAGCTGATTTAATCATCTGAACCAATGGTTTCAGGGCCAAAATAAATGACAAAAGTGGGAGAGGGGCCCAGCACTCATTCCCTAAATAGCACTAACTGTTCTGACCTGTCACAGTAGATTAGGATGAAGGCTTTCGGCTAGCAAGGTAGCCATGAAGATCAAATAGGGATGAGGGTAGATAAGAACTAATATGCATTTAATGCTAGATACTCTACTGTGACAAGAAAATATTTTTCTAAAAGTTATTTGAGGTGTTTCCAGGGCTGAAGTGAGGGAGTAGCCATCAGATCCAGGTGACATTGCCCAGAGTCCTACACTATGCCCCCAGCACCCAGAGCAGGAGCCAGGTAATGACCACCATACTGGCTGCTATCCCATCTCTGTTCTATCTTGGCTGGCAGGAAAGTCCCTGGAGAGGGAGGATGACAGTGTGGTCCCAAGGCATTGCTGACACAGAAGGGCCAGAAGGACACCATTGTGGCAGGTTCATGGTCAATGTATGCCACCTCAGCAGATGCCACCTCACCAGTGATACTGAGGAAATGAGGAAACTGAAAGGGAACATGAAAGCTAAATAAATTTGAGAGGAAAGTCATGCAGGACATATTCATGTCCTTCATGCAGGACAATTTTCCCTTATTGGTGCAACATTCAGAACACTGATTTAGGCTCTGTGTGCGCTAAGCTCAGGATTAGGGCTGTTTCCTCTTGTCTCTCCAGGGTTGCCTTGCCCAGAAGCTACATGGGCTGGACATCCTAGATCTCCCTGTGCTGCTTGGTAGTCTTTTCACAAACCACTTTTCTTCTCTAATCCCAGAGAGATCATCTTAATGTTAATAAAAAGACTAAGAGAAAACTCCTTCTGTGCCACAAACAATAACCTCAGCAGCTCACTGAACAAGAGCTTAGCAATTATCCTCCAAACAAGAAGAATCAAAAGCAAAGGCACTAAGCTCAGATTCTCAGTGTGTCATATTTATGTAAATATCTGAGTAAAATAATCATCAGTACTGCTCTGAGGGGTGATGAGATGGGGGACAGCTGGGGACAGAGTGCTGGCAAAGTATCTAGAAACCTCACAACCAGAAGCAGCAAATATCAAAGTGCTATAAGGAGGATGGATTTGGGTTCTCCAATTGTTTCATGTTTCATTGAACTTGATATTTGTGCTGTGATGTTTTTGAGTACTGGGGGCAAAGTACCACCTGGGGTAAAGGTTAAAAGAACCAGTGGCTGGAAAATGCCGTTGCTGAGAGACAGAGCTTTTGAGATAGGGGCTGGGACTGCCCTAAGCCCAGTGGGTTGGATGAGGAAAGGGACAGGAAATCAAGGCTTTCTGGAGCAGTCTACTCACAAATTCTCTGGAACTCTCTCTTGTTCACTTATCCTCACTATTCTTGTGTGAAGCTTCTGAGACACCATCTTTAGGGTTTATTTAGCATTTCCCCACTTTGATGCAGTTACCTTACTAGGGCTTCAACACATAGCAAATATATGGCGGAACTGAATGGCTATGATTCATAGGCTTCAGGGCTATCTTTACACAGGAGGTGTTATCACAGCTTCCCTCCCACCTCAGCAAAAAGTTCCAGCAGAAGCCTTGGGTTTGGTCATTATTGGAAAGCAATAGAACATGTTTTTCTGTGCAAGCAAAGTTAATCAATACCAGTTTTCTGGAGTTATGGTTACGTGAGCAGAATATAGCTCTGGAAGTCAGACCTTACCACAGGGAGGTCTCTTAAAAAGTCAGTTTAGCCAGATCTTGCTGCCTGTGAGTGTTGCTAAAGCTGCTATTTCTGAGCTCTGCTGCAGAATTTACTACAGTGACCTTTGTGAAAATATGTTGTAATGCAATTCGGTTCTGGAAACTCCGTGGCCAATTTGTACATTTTCAAAATTAAGTTACCATTATTTAGCATCTAGTTATTTATGTCCCCAAGGAAAAGTTTTTATTAGTATAAAGGTATTCAGATTTTAATGGCAAAAGAACAAATGAGCCAACTAATAGTTCATAAAATGATCTTCCCAGCTTGTCTTGAACAATACTGAAAAATTATTATAATGGAAAAAGCATTAGAGGCCCCTGATCAAACATGATCCTTCAGGGCTAAGGAGCCTCATTTTCCTGCATACAGACACAGTTCATTCAGTCTCTCAAGATTTGATAACACATGAAGACATCAGTATTTTCAGCAGAGTTAAGCAGTGTGGTTAACTAGCAACTCTACTGCTGCACCACAGAAAAATACAGTAGAATAATTTCATAGGGGTAGCTAACCCATTCCTAATTAAGGATCAGCCAGTCTTACAGTACACCTGCTATGAATTAATGCTTCCCTCTGCACTAGCCTAGGCTGCTCCAGGGACACTGCCCCATAGCTGGACCAGGCTTAAAAACAAGTGGCTCTGTTATACGTGATTTCTCTCTTTGCAGGAATGTGAATTAAGGAAGACTAAACCACTTCACTTGTTAAACATTTTTTAGTGAACAGCCACAACAAAGGGGTTTAACAAAACAAGAGTAACCAAATTCAGTCATGGGCAGTCTGAAGAAGTAGGTTTGCTTACTTCTGAGGTGCTAATATTAAGAAAATTGCTCTCCAGCCACTGACAGCTGGTGCCACCCGTGGGCTTTGGAGGAGTGCCAGTGCAGTCTCTGTGAGTGCTTCGAGCTGAGACACACAGTACCATGCAGAAGATGTAACAAAGCAGAGACACTGAAGGAGCAGATGCTCCACAAGACTCTCTACCTGCTGTGACTAACACTGGTCTTTTGAAGCACACACATGGGGTGTGCAAAAGAGGCAGTGACAGTCACGCGTAGATGTGTCACTGTAAGGATGTAGTACAGAGCAAGCCAACACTGAGGGCTTGCTGGTGATTTTTGACCAAGCCCAGTGAACAGACCCTTGTGCAGCAGTTTGTTTGTGGACAGAGGCTGCAGGAGCAGGTTTGGTCTGCTGCACATGGTGCAGGTTGAATGCAGGCAATCCAAAGCACACACTCAGATAAATAAATTTGCCATTTATGCATAACAACCCTCTCCCCAGCATGAAGAGCCTGGATGGACAGTTTTATGAAGTCTGATCTGTCAGTAAATTTGCTTCTATTTAAATAGACTGAGCTGCTCAAAAATAATAAAAAATGATGATGCTGCAAAGCAAATGCTCAGTACTTCTAGAGACTTTATCTAGTGCTCCTACCACTGCTGGGTGCTGGCACAATGAGACTTCTACCCACTTGTGTCTTATGTGCTGAGTTTATTATATCTTCACAGTTCATGGAGTAGTTAAATTACTTTCTCAGGATCACATAACTCATCTTTGTCAGCACTGAGATGAGAAGCCAGGTGCTCTCCTTGCCACTGCAGACTTCAGGCCCTAATAGCTAGATTTTGTGTTTCTCTCTTTACTTGCTTCTGCTGAGTAAAAAGTACAAGCAATTCATCCTGCATTATATGCAGGAAAGAGAGCAAAAATTTGAATAGTTGCCATCTGCTGGAGATGCTTTGATTTATTGCTTTCCAGCCTCAGCTGGATCAAACAAGCTCTAGAGAGAAACATTTCCTTAGGTTATTGTACTGTGTGTATCTCTGCTCAATGCTAAACTAAGTCACAAGGATGTGGGCAGAGAACATTCCCTTTCTTCACCAGAATAACTTATACCTTTAATTCGGCAGTTATACTCAGCAACCCAGAATGTATTGTTGCCTCCACTGGCATCAGTTTTTCTCTCAATTAGCATCAAATTTGAAATTAAATAAAACAATTACGCTTTATAATTCCCTGTCTGACTTACTGTGTTTTCTCACAAAGGAGCTATTTATCCGTTAGAAGCATACCCCTATCTTTCTTCAGTGTCAGACAGACAACAATAATATTGTGGCATTTCACCCCATCTGTCTACATTTTTAGAAATAAGTTTTGCACTTTATGTATTTTCATTTCCTATCCAAGTCCAAAGCAATAAAACTCTTCAGTTAATTACTGCTACTCTTTTCTTCAGATTATATAATTACTTTCCTTGTCTATCTGTTCCCTTTCATTTGTAGTTTCCACGTTGATTAAACAAAAAGTACTATGCCACTGCTAATTTTACTTCAAAGAAGGACTTTCACATTAGGGCAAATAAAAAACCCTTAGCATCAATATCTATGCATAAAGTAATTTTTTTTTTCCCAGTAATTTCCTATATTCTCTCATCCTCTTTGGTATTACAGGAGATCTCTGGGTTTTGAATTGACTCTGTCTCTTTGTAACCATATTTGTCTTTAGCCCAGGTCCTGAGTACTGGTAATAGCTGAGAGAGGTAATTGATGGACCAAAAGGAGAGTTTCTGATAAAGTCCTACCCAGAGGGTTAGAGGCTTAGTGTATGTCCTACCAAACTACTGGTACCAATGCCAGTAGTTAGATCAGGAAATAACCAAACATTATGCAGTTTTTATGTGGCTGAGGCTGTAAGAGCCAGGTTGTAAGAGGTTGTTGGGAGAGAATAACATTATCCTGTTTCTCTCTACCAGGGTCATTGCCTAAGACCCAGGCAACTTAAAATAAACATCCAAAATCTAAGTGCTACACTTAGCAGTAATTCTACAATGGCAGATGGGTATAGTAGAGAGAGAAAAGTCTTAACCCCCACCCAGATATTCCCTACATGCTAACCTGGCTGCTTTCTGTCCTTTTGTCCTGGTTTAGGGCAAATTTGGGAGGAAACCTCCAAAGGGGGTTCCTCCAGAAAGCAAAACCAAAAACAACCAACACCCCCCCCCCCGCCCCCCGCCCCCCCCAGCCGGTATGGGAATAGAACTTCCTTAGAGAAAAGTGGAAAAAACGATTTATTTAACAAACAAGAGGCCCACAAGCATGAAAAAAAAAATGAATTATATGAAACAATAAAACCTCTGGCCGCTCCGAAGAGCGATGGCAAACTGAGGCAGTCCGTGCCGTGGGTGCAGCTCAGCTCCCTCAGTCTCTCACCAGACCCGCTCCCTCCGCAGGGCCAGGCCCGGCGGCCGCAGGTGCCAGCCCTCACTGCTCCTCTGGGTTTGTCAGTCCAGAGCAGATTTAAACAGCCCCAAGGAAAAGGAAAAAACCAACCAACCGACTGACCAAAAAACAGTTCAGGGAACTTCTCTGCCCTAGCTAGCTAAAACTAACTAGGAGCACAGGAGATCTCTGTCCCACCGCTGTCCGTGAGCCAGGCCGTGTGGGAGTCAGGCAGTTTTCTCAAAACAAACCGTGCACTGCTTCTTTCTCCCGCTTCGCTCCCAGAACCATTTTAAAGGTACAGAGCTTAATATACAGCACAAACAGAACAGATGATTGGGGATACAAGCATCATAAAGTCACCCTAGAACACCTTTAGAAGAGACTTGGGGTGAGCTGGGGCTCCAGGGTACAGTGTAGCAGGCTGGCTGTCAGCCCCTCTTACCACCTCCTTGCCAGAGCTCCTCTGTGCTCTTGTGAGCTGTGACACCCCTGTCCTCAGACACAGGGTGAGGAACCCAGCTGGCTCCTGTGTTACCCTACATGATACCAAAGAGGAGCTTGGCAGGGTTCTTCTTCCCTCTGTGCAGCCAGCCAGCCAGGCCTTGCAGGGGAATCCATTTTTCCTTAAATTAAACATCTTTACAGCAACGAGAAAAACATGCAGAGCTTTGATCCAGTGTTGCTTCCCATCTGCACCACTGACATGCTGAGGAGCTCCACACCAGATGGTTGTTTCACCAGGAACTGTGCCAATGCAAAGCACAAAGAGAGTTCCTGTCCTCAAATACGTCAAGAAATAACACTGAGATGAAAGCATATCGGTCTAGGCAATAATGAATAATCCTGGCACTCCAGCAAATTAACTGTTGGCAGTTTCAGGTATGTCAGGCAATTGCAGGCAGTAGAGAAGGGAGATCTGCTTGTGTAGGCATTTGAAAGATGGTGCTATTCATTGCTTTTAGGTGACACAAAGACAAAGCAGTGCAGGCAAAGTCAAAAATGCTCCACACTTGTCATCCTTTAACCAGGACAATTGGGAAAAAGCAGGTCTTCATCCTCAGGGTGTGGAACTAATGGAGATCTTTAAAATCAGCAGTGCGTTTCCAGCTGAAAATCAATGAACACAAGGAAAGGATTCAAACAGCATGACATCCAAGCCAGAATCAGAACCTGTGTATACTTGGATCCAACCACAGCTTCTCTCCTTTCCTCTTGTCTCCAGTACCTCCCTTCATTTCCTTGTCTTGGGCGTAAAAATCACAACATCATTTATGATGTTGCACTCCTAGGAGACCTGATTTATCTCAATAAATGATTTAATGAAGTTTGAAACAGTGCTTCTTACCACCAAAATTGTAACCTACAAGAATGATACAATTTCAAGGGAGCCTCAGGACAAAAGTATTCAACTGAATCTTTAAAAAAAATACCCTACACATTCCATTCTTTCCTCAAAAATAATTGTCAGGCAGCAGTGCCACCGTATTGTGTTCAAGCAAACAGCAGAAAAACCTACCTGCAGTAGAAAATAAACTTAAGAATTAAAGACAAACTTGAAGATGTTCTTTCTTAGTCGTTGCCTTAAATTTCATTTTCTCTGGCAGATTTAAACTTACTGTGAATGACTACAGTAACTTGGAGGCATTCAGTTGCTTCATCAGTGTTAAACTCCCAGGGGGAAAAATGGCAGAACTACAGCGAGGATGAAGACAGCATGTGGGTGACCAGCAGTGAGCTGTCCACATCCCACATATACACGTTAATTTAAAATTCTGAAAGAAATTCTGATCAGAGTATTAATTGTCGGTGTTTTAAATATTATAATTAAGTCATTGCTTTTCATCTCCTGTGAAGTGGAAAAGTGTTGTCACTTCAAATCTCTCTTGCTTTGTGCCAGATATTTCTAGCAGATGTGGATCTGTGATGTTAATGTTTGCATTTGTATTCACTCAGCAAACAGCTAAAATGTTCACCTCCTATGAATATTCAGTCTGTAAAAATTCAGACAATATTTTTCACTTGCAGGACAACAATTGAAATAATTTATTCACCAGAAGAGCTGATACACAGTTGAGAAAATTATCTATATCTATCTATCTATCTATCTATCTATCTATCTCCTTGGACAACTAATTTAACTGCAAAAATGTTGCAAAAAAATCTTAAACATTTAATCTAGTGTGAACTTCTATCAGGACTGGTCGTGGGCAAATACAATAGAAGACAGCAGACAGGGGATACACAAGCTAATCACAGATAACTTCTTTGCAGTGGTGCACAACAGGGAATAGCAAGTTCTTCTAGCATGGGGTTATGGCAAGTTGATGGGACCATACCAAGCCTTTGCTTTTAAGGGAGGAGCAGTTGTGTTTTCAAAACCTCTGTGGGCACAAACAAAGAGTACCTTTCATTGCAGGAGAGAGCTTCATGGTAGCTTTCTATTATTGCTGCTGCAAGCATGTGTCATCAGCTTAACCTTTCCCTGAGTACTGCTGCCTGTGCTGTTGGACTTTGCAGTCCTAACCTGCTCCCACAGCTCAACTCTGCAGCTGAACTGTCAGTTTGACTTTAGTTCAAGTTAGTGACCTAGGACTCTCAGCAAATTGAGTGAATTAAACATCCTAAGATATCATCATTCACTCTAATTTGACAAAGTAGATTTTTACCCAGCATAGCAGGCTGTCCATAACTTTCAGGAGGTCACCTGGAGCACTGGGAGATGGTGTCCCCAGGGTGAAGTAAAAGCCAGAACTACATGCTGATGAAGGAGCTGACAAAGCAGAAGTCAAATGCAATTAATATGCATCAGAAAAAGATTTTCTAGGAGAGATGGGAAAATATTAATGCCACTGCAGAAGCAATTGCTGTTGCCTCATCTATGGTGCAATCCACATCCCTAGGCACTTTGAACTGTCTAATAGAATTCAAACCAAGTTGGAATAAAATCTATGAACATAACAAGTGGAGACATTTTTTTATTGGGGGTCTGAAAATCTGGGCTAAACTGGCCTAGAAAAATATCCTTGCTGCTTTTTATGTGGAGTTTTCCCAGCAAGAACAGTCTGGCACAATTCCCTGCCGCACCAGGGGGCTTGATGCTGCGGTCCCAGACAGTCCCTTCCAGCTCTCTCTTCAAAGCCTTGTGGTTCTGGAGTGTCCATCTGAGGCAGTAACTCAGTGACAGAAAGAATTAGTTCCTAAGAATATGAAGATGAATGCCAACACTGAACCATGTTGGAAGCAATGCTTTATTCTATGAAGCTCAGTCTTCTGCATGCAAAATCCAGAGATTTCAAGGATGATATAAGATGCTGAGGGAGAAAGAACTCCCCCGTTCCCTCTGACTGCCTGCAGAGAGAGAAGCTCTGCAGAGTAATGCATTATTCAGACACAAAATGCAGTTCCACTAACAAACTTTTTAACATCAAAGGACAATGGTACTAGTAGACTGCAACCAAGTTGCACTGATCACAGAGTAATTTTCTTGTGAGGCAACTGACCGGAAAATAAATAAATAAATAAATAAATAAATGCAAAGCTGTCTCTCAAGGTGGATGAGTTTGTTCCCTTTTTGCAAATCCTGTGGTGAGTTCCAGCAGGACAAACAAGGACCAGACAACAAGAAAAAGCTCACTTCTTAGTTACGAGCAACATGATCACTCCACCTGCAAAGTGTCTGTATAGCAGAGCATTGGGGCATATTCCTGAATTATCAGAGGCATCCACAGACACCAAATGTTTGGTTCTGATTCTGTCATGTGAGAGTGCAATCTGACAATGTGCTGGTGAGATGGACCCACTCTGGTCCCATGTGTCAGACTCCTCATGAGCAGACAATTGGAAAGTGCCACCTGAAGCAGCTGGGACAGTAGGCATAACTGGCATATGCCTCTAGAGAAGATTTTTAGGACTAGTGCAGCTGGGATCGATTCACATTGGTGATTTATGTTGCAGATTACAATGAGCTGAGGGGACCTGCCCTCCTGAGCTAAACCAAGTGCTCTCTTCCCACAGCTTAGGATCTGCACTCTGACAAATGGGAATACTCTCATGAGTTAGGTTTTTTTATATGAAGATGCAAAGTGGGTGACAAGAAAAAGTAAACTGCCACAGGTAGTACAGAGAAAAAAGTCCTTGGGGAACTGGGGACAAAACAACTCTTTAGGTTTCCTTCCAGTGACTAATTCCTCTTTACACCTCTGCCCTCTAATTTCAGCAGTTAGTTCTTCAGCTGCTCTCATATCCAGTCTTTTAACATCTCCAGACTTATTTGGATGCATATTTATACATCCATGTTTAATCTGAATAATATCATATGCTGTGTGCTGTCACATTTATTAATCTCTCTGGAAAAAGATGTCTTCAAAATCAGCAGTAAATGCCAGATTCTTTCCCCAGTGGCCAGCACTGACATCATTCCATGATGCTGCAACTGTCTTTCCCAGTTAGCTAGATTCCCACAATTCACAATGAATAGATTTAAGACAGGTGAATGTGTCACTGTAGGCCAATTTTATGAATATTTCTAGAACCAAAGTAAACAAATGAAAATTTAAAGAAGGGATTTGATATACTGCCATTATCCTAATGCTGTTGTAAGCAGAAATGCCTGTATTTCTTACAGTCAATATACTATCTTCTTGGATCCATCATGGAGAGGAGACATTACAAATAGGCCTGAGATACACTTTGTTAAGTTACTTTATGTGTCAAATGACATATTATTTGAAATATCAAATGAGACAGTAGCTGCTCAAATGAGCTTCCCCCAATGAGGAATTGAGAAAAGTAAACAGATGGGACCCAGACAACCTGACACACATGTAACCTATTTATTGCCTTAAGATTGTTTTCTGCTGCAGTACTTTGCTTTTGAATAACCCATCTTTTGCTGTAAGAACAAGGTCTTCGTAGTATGTTACAATAGTTTATGGCAGGTACCTCCCCCAAACCCTCTAGGGAAACATGGCAAATAGCTGGCAACTGTGGAACAAAATCTGAGAATGGCGTGAAATCCCAAAAGGAGTAGCAGTTTCAGATTAGAAAGGGAAAGAATTTCCCTGATATGAGAGGCTCAGAGGTGCACAGTAACTGAGATATTTCTTTGCCATGAGATGCTGCTCTACTGACTCTTCAGATTGCTTTAAACATCAGGGGTTTTAGCGGTGCCTTTCTGGATTATCATAATATCATATTGGGCAATCTCATTAAATAGAGAGCTTTTTTCTATCTATTTGTTCAACGATGAAAATGTTTATTCTACAAGCCCTCTTTTTGGTGCTATTTCTTTATCCTTTCTATCATCTATTATATCCAGGTTAAGAGATTGACAGGATAAGATCGTGGGATTCCTTTGCAGAGTTTATAAGATTTGAACATCAAATGTTTCAACAACTAAGCTTAAAGAGATAATTGTTCTTGCTGTCTGCTAGGCAAGTATAGGTGAGTGCTTATCCATTGAGCCTTTTGCAGCCATTTAATACCACTTTTATTTTTCTTTTGGTCTGTGTTCATCATTACATCCGTGAGATTCTCGCTTGTGGTTTTGTCCCTTATTTGTATGGAATCAAAATAATTCCAAACAGTGCTCACAAAAGCTTCTCCACTGATGACAAAAGAAAATAATGCAGTAGTCTCTTCTGTAAGCTCTGCTTGCTAATGCTAATTCAACACTCCTCTGTGAGGATGCTCTTCGTGGTGTACGGAAGAGGAGAGCAGGTATTCCAAACAATGGCCTGTCTGCCTTATCTCCCAACAAATCAAGATTAATTGTTGGCCTTGTTCGCCAGCACAGATGTCATGTGCATGTAGCTCTCCTACTGAATTAGCTCACATGCCAACACATGAGAGGGGCAAAGCCAAAAAGGCCTGAAGACAGCCCAACACAGTTCTAATAGCATCACTGGCACATGGCTGGTTACGGGAAAACAGGCTCAGCTGAAAACTCATCAAGGTGCTGTTCCTACTCCATCAACACAATCTGGTGAGGTGAATTTGCATTTTAATATTAGTGCTTAATGTTTGAGAGATAAGTCACCAGTAGCCTGACATCAGAAAAATGGAGAGATTTCCCTCTTGTCTTCTTAAAAACTTTCTACTCTGCCATGACCACTGAAAAATCGATACCAAGATGTCATTCTTCCAAGACACCTCACTGAAACACCAAGAGCAATTCTGGGAACTTTCAAACTAGTTTTCTGCCTGCTCCTTTCAGTTCAGTTCAGTTTTGCTTAATGACGTCTAACAAGTGACAATAAAAACAACAACAACAATAATAACAATAAAAAAAACCACCACATATATAATTGTGTCCTTCAATTCTAACTTCATTCCTCAGTGAGGGACACAGGGTGCATAGCCTCAGTTTTGCTCTCTGGGTGAATTGGAGGAACACAGGGACTGCACAATTTGTTCTCAGATCAGTTTTCCCCACAGAGAAACAGTTTGAAATACACAGCTCCTGGCTTCAGGAAGGCTACACAGTGAGTGGCCATTACAGCTCCTGTAGGAGGAGAAGAGTTTTCCAGTTTTTCAGTTTCTTGAAAGCACAGTTATGTCAGAGGGAGTGCACCAGTGTAAGGAAAACCCACATAAAAGAACCAAAAGGGGTAGTTTTTCTGTACTCTGGCTTTTTAATACATTCTTTGCCTATGTATCAGCAGATCACTGGTTAAATCTGTAGTACAGACCTGGTATGGCCATGCCTAAGTCTTGAGATTTCAGCAATTACTTGAGATGCAAAACTCTTGGCTAAACTTGATGTTTCTAAAAAGCGTTTTCCAGAGTATTTTGCTCTGCAGGGAATCTAGTCTCTCCTTGCACCTCTACTCACATTTGCTAGTTTTAGATATTCTTTGATCAAAAAACAAGCTGAAAATATACACTCAAGAATGGAATTATTAATTTTTATGCCCAGCTTCAGGACATGGAAAAGTCATTAATGAGACAGGGAATAAAAAAGTTACAGTAGCAATAGTAAAACCAACATGGAAGTGTTTCAATGACTGGTGCATCTAGTATAGATGTCTTAAAATACATGCAATCTTCTTTGAAGGAGCTCATTTGTAAAGACTTGAGCAATGTGAAAACATGCTTTTATGCAGACTGTCTTAAGAAAATACTGATGGATTGTGGAATTCAGGGAACTGCTTCTAATGCAATCACAAGCTGATGAGATAGGGTTTCACTGGAGCGCAAAAAAAGTTGCCAGATGAAGTTTATGACACAGGCCAAAACAACATTAAACTGTGGTTTTAGATCTAGTGCTAGCAGGCATTTCTGCTTTTAGAGCAAAATCCCAGTTGCAGTTGTGGGGCAAAGGTGAGGTGAGGACTACTAATATTAGTTCTATCCCTTTAGGCCCCTGTCATCTCCATCCTATGGACATGTAGGCGCTTGCTGGAGAGAGCTCTTAACCCAGGCAGTGCAGTTATGTACATTTGCCCCTTCTAGACCAAACCTCCCACCAGCTCTTGTTTTAATCTGACATTTTCACATTAAAGTTAGAAAGACAGCTGCTAACATACTGAGCCCAGTTATATACAACTCCTCTCCCATCCTTCTGGCACTGATTTCAGCATGAAACCCAACATTACTTTTGTTCTTGACCAAGCCAAACTTCAGGGAGAAAGACTTTACAGGCACCAGTAGCAACTCTAGTTCCCCTCCGCCCCTGGCCCCATGCCTGATCTCAAACTTTCCTGTTATTAACTCTTAAAACCAGTTTACAAACCTACATTAGATGCTAACACTGTTTTTGAAGGTCCTGTCTTCAGTGGAACTAAGGATTAGTTTGGGGTCAGGAGGCACTCCTGGGCTACATCTCAGGATTGGAATCAGCAAAGCTGTGTCAGTGGTGAGCTGGTCTGAAGGAAGGTGAGGATTAAGGCTGGGTTGTAAGTTTTAAAGGTTTTCATGCAGTGCTGCATGGGCAGGCACTTTGGGGGGCAGCAGTATCAGCATTTTCCTGCATCTTCTTGGCATGCTGCCCCTGCTATGCCCAGCAAAATCTGACCAGCGTTCACCCTGAACATGCTTCACCTGCCCTCTACCTTTCACTAATGCCCACACTCCTGAGCTCCAGCAAGTGCACAGGGGTGCTTTCCCCCTCATGAGTCTCTAAGCCAGCTAAAAGGGACATCAGCTAAATATTCATTTAAGGGAACAATAAGGAAGCCTCTGACTCATGGGTGGGCTGACAAACCTTAGGAAGGTTTTCTCTCAAGAAGTGAAATTCCTAGCTTAGTTTCTTGCCAGTTGAAATTACTGCCAGCAATAATTGCCCGTGAGTCACTGATCCAGCTCTGTGTTGTGGCCGCTGGAGAGCATTTGGCCTGTTTGAGCCACTGCAGTTTTCTTTTGTTAAGCATCAAATGGCTTTTATATCATCTAGCAATTCACTGCATATCACTGAAAACAGCTCTGGAACTGAGCATCAGTAAGTGCCTGCAATCATGCCCTTTTTTCCCCTTTCTCTCTCTCTCTATTTTTTTTAATTTTATTTTTTTTTTTTTTAACATCTGAGCTATTTTTGAGCTGAACAGAGTGCTGAATACTATGATGTCTTCCTTCCTGTGAGTTCACCACTTATGTGATTACTAAATATTGTCATAAATTATGCCCCCTACAATAATTTTACATAACCTGCTGGAGATGCAGCATGGAAAAGGGGCTTTGATTACAAAGTTGTTCACTTACAAGATGTTTTATATAGGGGTGGAACATTGTTATCTTTACCTTAGTTTCACTATTCATTTTTCTGAGATGAAATATGCATACTAGGCCCAAGTCTTTGCAGATGGCTATGTCTTGTACCTCATGCTATGACTGAAATAAGGCAGGGCAGAAAGCAAATAAACTCAGTCTGATCAGACCTCATCTAAAATTTGGTCTAAGGTTGGGAAAATCTTAGGCTAGCTCATCTGAACCTCTCTTGCACTTCCAAGCTTTGATGTCAGATGATAATGAAATACCTTTCCCTCTTGCTGCCTCCTAAGGGTGGGATTAATATTACATAGGGTGGGATTAAACAATGTGCTTTGTAAACATATGTTGCAATACAAAATCTTTGATGCAAAAATATCTTTAATATCTGGGTCAGACGCCTACCTGTTCTTGAGGAAACCCATCTGGCAAGTAGTTCTTTCTCCTCCTCTCTGCTCCTCCTACACTCTTGCAACCCTAATCAGGGCTGCTCTGACTTAAAGCAGTGTATTTTTAGTGTTACTGTGGTTTTGGAGTTGTGAAGAAAAGGAATTAAAAGCTGACTGTGGGGTCCCTTGTAATCCACAGAGACAAAATTGTAAATCCAACTGGTTTGCCTCAGCTGGCTTACAGTTGTATCTGCTGTTTTAACACGATACCTGTTTATGGTAGATTGCCAATACCTACAATACAGGATTTATATGATAGGCACAAGCTCCTGACACACAGCTGTGAGCTCCAAGTTATCCTCTTTAAACATGGTTCAGAAGTCACAATTAAGAAACAATAATCACTTCAAGCCTTCAAATGGAGAAAAGGTCAGCTTCAGTGGATAAATGATTCCTAGAAACATTTCATCTATTATCACTGTGGGAATGCTAGGTTAGACTTTTTAAAGGTACTTGTAAACTTTGCCATGGTCTGTGATGTGAAAATACTTTGCCATGTCTCTCTAACTAATTACTGAACATCTGAGACAGCAGAAAAGAGCAACGAAGAAAACAAAGTCCCATGTGCTTGAAAAGTCAGACACTGAAGAGCAATAAAGAAATAAATTATTATGAGATAATTTGGCTACATCCCGATAAATGGGAATTGTTTTGCCTTGTTCTAGGAAGACATAATCCCATCCTCTGCAAGGACTTACACAATTCTGTGGAGAACAACAGAGTACAGGGTATGAATTCAGCACTTGGTTTAAAGGAACTGATTCTCACAACTGTGTACTTTAGGGGGACTCTGGACATTTCCAGCCCTTCCATGAAGTCCTGTGCCCATAACAAGATTTTAGAGCTGTGCTGCCTTGTTACAGGATGAGAAGCAGCCAAGAGAATTATGTCAAACAAATTCATGCCCATAATAAATTACAAACTAAAGCCCAGAGCAGTATCTTTTTCATAATAGTGTGATGATCCTGTCTGCCAGAAACCAACGTCATCAGTAATGCTTATCTCTCAAAGCAGTTATATGTATCAATTTATATTTCAGGCACTATCTTGCAATTAAATTTCTAGGCTTAAAAAGCCTGTTTCCCACACCCTCCCCCTTTTCAATTCTAGGTCCTCCAAGATTAACAAAACATCCTCTGTGGCAGCAAATTAATCACACTACAAAACTAAATTGTTCATTAGAGATGCAGCACACCAAAACTGCTATTAAAAACTCAATATTACTATTTTTTGTCTTTAATTTTGTGGTGCTGTTTCCAGCATATCCTCCTCTAAGTATACACACTGCCAAAGCAAATACAGGGATAAGCCCTGAACCCTGATGGGTATTGATGTGCCATGAGCTTGCAGAGAGCTACAACACCAGAGCCCTTGTCTAGGGGCTTTTTTGATATTTAGAGTGTGCAAATTCTCACAAACATCAATTCCTATGGGATTTGCCAAGACAGCCCCAAAGGATCACCTTAGCCCACGTTCACTGATGCTTTGCTGCAGAGGGGGAGCAGAGAGGCAGCTGCACTTCCATCTTTAGCGGTGATCTTGCCAATGCCCTCTCCCTTTTCTGGTATTTCCTTTCCCCTCTGAAAAGTCTTTTTTCCTTCCTGATCCTTCACCTCTTTGGAGAGAACTTACTGATCTATTGAGCAGTGCTGAATTTCTCAGGATCTCCTCTGTTCCTTACTCCAGGGATAAGGAGTCAGTAAGCCTGTAGTCAGTAAGCTGGCTGACTATAGGCTCATGCATGGGTCAGCTGTCTTTCCTACCCTTTCAGCCTGGGGGAATATCCTCTGGACACTCATAACCTCAGCTCCTCATGAGATTTCCTTTTTTATTTAAAACTTTTACTTGTGTTTGTTTGCTTGTTTTGCTGTTAGGAATACATGGAATTTTAAGCTCCTTCTTCAAAGGTAGTGCTGTAGAGCAAGGGACAGCCTTGCATTTTGGATAAAAGCAAGTTGTTTAATCAAAATCTGAGCTCCTTTGCCCTAGTGTGCAAACTGAGGTTTATACCATGCTATCCTGCTCTTAGAAATCTCATTTCATATTTTTCAAAGAAAGAAACAAGAAAACAAAACTGCAGCCCTTAAAGAAAACATGGTCATGGGCCCTCTCAAGGACTGACTAGATCCACTGGGAATCTACAGGAAAATGCAGCAGCCCCATCAACAAATCTCCTCATGCCTTGCAGTTTTCCTGAGTCAGCTATTGCATTAAGCATTGGAAGGAGCCCTCAGGCTTAGGCACCTCTGACTTGCAGGTAAATTATGCATGATTTTAAACATGCAAAATGAGTCCTGGCCTTCAAGCCCTCTGCTGAAGAAAGAACCCCTTTTTAGAGCTTAAGCAAGAAGGTCTTAACCTGAGGAGAGCTTTGGACTCTCTAAAAGACACCTGGGCTGGTGTAGGCTGCGGTGCTGACGTGATAAAGACAACAAAACCATAGTCTTGCTGCAGGACTCTCCACGGCATCCTGCTCTCACCCTGAGGCACAGAGGGCAAATCAAAGGCATAACAGAAGATAGAGCCCTGGAGAGTCATCTCTCTCCTTAGAAGCTGTGGGAAGTCTCCAGAACTCAGGCAAACTCACCTCTCCTCTGGCAAAGCATCTGGCATGTCATCTAAAAACACCCTCTTGCCTTCTACCACTCCTTCCCTAAATGTGCAAAGGGGAAGACAAAGTGTCATTTTCTATGACAAACAGGTCCTTATCTCTTGCTTAGGAAATAACTTTGTTCATCTTGCAGCTTTATTGCCAAAGCAGCACAGAATAGCAAACTAGCTTAAGCTTTTAGATGTGAAATACAGTGTCCAGCACTCAACTGCTCCGATTAAATATGCATCAACAGTACTCACGCATCGCTAGCAACCTCAACTGCTAAACAAAACTCTTCCTTACATCATTGCCATCTCTATTTTGCTTGTTGTAATTACATATGGCATTTGAAGTTGTGTAATATAGCTCTGTGAACTATAGTCACCCACTTGGCTTGCTTGCAATATTCCATATTAAAATCTACCCCAAATCACAGAGGCATTTCTTGTTATGTCTGTACAAGTAGAAGCATAGCTGATGTGCTTTGCTGTCTTGGAGACATCAGATTTTCAGCTTTATCAAATATTTCAGGTCCTGAACAAGAACTCCAGGACTCATCAAAGAGTTCTCCCTGCACTTAGCAGCAGGATTAGAACAAGCTTTCTCTAAAAACCAGAAACACAAGTCTGCAGCCCTGTGCTCCCCCAGATTGTGCCTCTGCCTCCCTCTGCCCACCCATGCCCTGAAAGCCTGCTGGGGACCCAGTGTGAGACTTTGTCAAGCAAATTGCTTCTCCCCAAGTGTGCAGCGGGATCTGCTGAGATGCTGGGATGGTATTTAACTCTCCACTGGGAGATCCAGGGTCCTGCTGTGCTGTCTGTGCAAGCACCTGGAGTTGGATAGCAGAGCAGAGGAGGGAGGATGCTGGAAAGGGAGAAGGGAGAAGTGCAGGTGACAAGACACTAAGGTGAAGGCTGAACTGATTCTGCATGAGATCTTGCAAATGCGTTTCTGATGGGAGAAACTTTACAAAAAGAAAAGAGTGTTCCTTATCTCTTTTTATCCTTACCTCCTTATCTCCTTACCCCTCCTGGTGTGTGAGGAGGCGCCAAGGAGCCTCCTGCAATCCTGTGGTTCTGTCCCTGGATGTAGAAGACAAAGAGTGCATCATGAGTGTGGCAGTGGGATGGCTGGAGCCACCTCTACTTGTCTATCCAGCTGCAGCTTTCCTATCCTCTGTAGGTTGTTCTTTTATCAGCAAATAGCTGTTCCCTCCGGTGATATTCGTGATACTGTGACTATTACTTTTTTAAGTGTCTACCAAAGAGATCATCAAAGCAACAGGCTTTTTTTCTTACTTTCCCTATTTACCTGTGTGTTTTTGCAGTAAAGAAAACAGAAGTAAATTGGTTGACTATTACCTTAATTCTTGATGCACATGCTTATACTTTACAAATTTATGTAATTACTTTATTCAGATATCACACAAAATAGCCTTCTGTTGGTGCTGGCAGAGCAATGATGCAAAGAAGGTAGCAGAGCCTTTTTTTAATTCAAATTTTTTTTTGTAAAATACTCTACAGTTCTACAAAATGTTTAGGTTACTATTGAACCACCCCTGTCATGTTGTGGGTGTCTAGAAGTTTAGGACTTATCCTTATTTTGGTTGCTTCAAACTTCGTAGATTAATTTTCATTCTGCCTTGGGGAGCCACATTTTACACCTGTCTAATGGTGTGATGTAGCAGTGGAATAATTTTTTAGCAAAGCAATAACTTCTTTCCTGGCCATGCTCTTCCTTCCTTCTCCCCCACCACGTGGCCCTGCCTCCCCTTCCTTGCTGACACAAGGAACTTCAGAGTTTGTGCCCACACAAAGAACTTCATGCTCTTGCTCTAGACTTGGGGAAACAAGCTCAGGCACCTTGGCTTGAAGTCTGAACCCATTTGGTGATCATGGCACTGTTGGCAAATATTTTGGCTTCTCTAGAGGTCAAGTCCTCACCCCTTGCAGGTCAGAAGAGGGCACACTTCTTGTACCATGCCCTCTGACCTCCTAAACACCCAACATTCCCACTTCCTTGTGATTTTGAGGAGCCCAGCTACACTGGTGAAACAAGAAGCACACCTCTCCCTCTCCTCCATGGCCCTGAAAAGGTGGCATATGGTCAAAACCTTATCTCTAAATCTTCTCTAAATAAAATTCAATTCAAAGCCTTAAACCCCAAATGTGGCCAAAGGGAAATTTCTCCATTTTTGTCCTCATAAAATTCAAAGAATATTAAAAATATCTGCTGGTCATGCATTTTCTACTCTGGCTTCTGGCTTTGGGCACCCAATTCAGGGCAATTTTAAAGGGTCTGATTTTCAGAATGAGCTTAATACCAACTTTCTTCTGAAAACCCTACTCTAATGAGTGTCTCTCAGGAGAGAAGGTGTACAGATAGCCAACCTGACCAGTGCGCTAAGATTCCCTGTCTTGGTGCCTGTGCTGTCTCCAGCCAAGATGCTCAGAGACACAAACACCTTCTTTGAGCCAAGAAAAGCCCTCAGTGACAGAATGTGATACTGCAGAAAACATTGGATTCAGAACCCTGGAGATTAGAAACCATTACTTAGTGACAGCAGGTTTTGCAGCAGAAGCATTAAGAAACTGCCTCACAAAATAGGTATATCATAAACACATTTCCTTCCATTGCTGTAAAATCCATATGGGAATGAGGAGGTCTTCAGACACAACTTCACTGATCAGCTCCAGTGCTTTGCTCCTGATCCCTTATGCAGATATGTAGCTTTCAGACATGAAATATTCCTGATCAGCAGGCCTTTTCCCATTTGCAGAATGATTTATTTCTTAGTAGGATCATATTTGCTACTTGGGAACTTTGTTCCATGCATCTCCCAGTCAGAAAACCAATCAAGTGGAAATTGCTTGAGATGACATTGCTGAATCACAAAATAAGCTGAGCTTGAAGAGACCCACAAGGATCATCAAGTCCAACTCCCTGCACAGGGCCATCCCCAAGAATTACATCATGTGTCTGAGAGTATTGTCCAAATGCTTCTTGAACTCTGTCAGGCTGGTGCTGTGACCTCTTCCCTAGGGAGTCTGTTCAGTGCCCAACCACTCTCTAGGTGAAAAAGCTTTTTCTAACATCCAACCTAAACCTCCCCCTGACAGAATTTCTGGCCGTTCCATTGTGTCCTGTCACTGGTCACAACAGATAAGAGATCAGTGTCTGCCCCTCCTCTTCCCCTCACAAGGAAGATGTAAGGGCATTTATGTCTCCCCTCAGTCTCCTCTTATCTCTCCTCTTATCCAGCTGAGACCAAGCGACCTCAGCCACTCCTTGTGGCTTCCCCTCAAGGCCCTTCACCATCTTCATAGCCCTCCTTTGGACTCTGTCCAATAGTTTAATGTCTTTCTTTCATTGTGGCACCACAAACTCTCCCCAGCACTTGAAGTGAGGCTGCCCTAGTGCAGAGCAGAGCGGGACAATCCCCTCCCTTGCCCAGCTGGCAATGCTGCCCCTGATGCACCCCAGGAAATGCTTGGCCCTCCTGGCTGCCAGGACACTGCTGACTCACATTCAACTTGCCATTGACCAGGTCAGCAAAATCCAGTTTTTGGTTGCACAATCTTTGCTGACTTCTAGTCTGTGTTGGAACCAAGCCTTTGACTCTGGTGAACAGGACATTCTATTGTTGTTGTATGGAGTTTGCTTTTCTCTGCCCCAAAGGAATTGCACCTGAGCTTTCAATATCTTTTAAAGTTCAGCTGAGCTAAAAGTGGTCAAAATCAACATTTAGGCATTAGAAAAATTACTGAAAGCCTTCCTGTGGCTGCAAGTAATATTAAAAGCTCTTATCCTTGTTTAAACTCAGATGATAAACATTACTCAGCCCTTTCCCTGAGGCCAGTTCAGAGTTTTGCATCTTGTCAGTGCTGAGTGACACACTGCTTACTTGGTCTTCTTTGTTTGTGAACAGGCTGTTTGGGTTGACATTGAAAAGAATAGATCTGCATGAATAACTGTGCAGAAAAACAAGAGCCTGTGCTCTCTTCAAGCTCAGCGACAGCCAGAAATACCAGCCAAACCAGTGCCAAAATACAGACTGTGTGGCTGTATCAATATAACACCAAGCTCAAGTGGTCTTTTCATGAGGGTTTGGCTTCCACAGCCTGTGATTAGGCAACTGGATATGGCATATTTTGTACCTAGCAAGTCCTTTGGCATTCTCTCCTACAGCCTCTTTGTAACCAAACTGCTGTGGGGTCAACTGGATAACTGGAATGTAAAGTGGATGGAAACTTGGCTGGTCAAAGGGTTTTGACCAGCAGAATAGAATCCAACTAGCAGCCCACTGATACTTGAGCCAATGTTGTTTAGCACTTTTATTAACACCGGAAAAGGGGAATGGAGTGAGATCTCAGCAAGTTCACAAGAGTAACCTGAGGGAGCAGTGGGCATGCTGGAGGGTCAGGCTGATATTCAGAGGGCTGGGCTGGGTAGGCAGGAGAGAGGGTGGTTGGGAACATCATGAATTCAGCAAAGGCAAATGCAAAGTCCTGTGGCTGGGATGTGATAAACCCTGCAGCACCATGGGCTAGGGGGAGCTGGCTGGCAAGCAGGGATCAGTCTGGATCTGGCCTCTCAGCCCACACGGTTCAAACTTCACAGCTGGAGCTGCAGCCAGGTCCCATCACAGTCATCAGGGCACTAGCAGTGCAAGCTGGAGTCTGCAGCACAGCTCATGAAAACATAAAGAAGCTGGGCAAAACTGATGTAGCAAGTGTTACTCCAGATGACACTTAGCAAGCTAAGCGGTGTAAATAGACTCCTGGCTTCCTGCACTCCTGCTGAGAGAAACAAAGATATATGGTAGAGGAGGAATGGAGGTGCTATAACACTGCAGTCCATGCCTCTTGCTCAGCCTGTGGCAGCTCTCCCAGATCAAGAGATAGTTCTCCTCCTTACTGGGGTAAGTCCATTACCCTGGACCCAGCCAAGGAGTGCCTCCAGGGGGATCAGCCTGCTCCAGCAGCAGGAAGGGATTTCTCTGCCTTCAATTTCTGTGAAGGTTCACGTCTTCCATTATTTATCACCCAGCCTGATGGCTCTGTGTCCTGCACCCTATCACTGACAGGGAAAGGCACAAGGCTTCTGCTGAAGTTCTGAGATGACCTAAGCTCACAGGGTGTGAGCGCTACAGGTAACCTGCTAGCAGAGACTTTTCCTGGAGAATATGCAAGTGGTCTAACAGACATGGATGTGCTAGCTCATGGCACATCCAGTTCTCCCAGGATGAAAAACCCTCAAGTCCACCACTAATCTAACGTCCCATTTCCCATCCAAAAGATTTTGTGGTCACTGAAAATGTTCAGTCTTTACATTTCATAACTATATGATTTTCTTTCCTCTCCTCTTTTAACCTGGGGATAAAACACTTACTGATAACTTGAGTATAGCTCTTGCTTTGGGGCTCCTCTCAAAAGAGAAAGGTCCAGCAATGGTGAATATCTCTGTGTTGTTTGCTGCTATCAATTGAAAATGCTTTTGTGATGTTTCATAAAACTCATGTTTTACAACCTCTTCCTCTAGCTGAATAGCAATTTGTTTGGCTCATTACTTAGGAAAACACTTGCCATACCAAATATACTACTTCAAAGCAGGGTTAAAATGTACTCACATTACATTGCTCTGTTATTACAAACACTAATGTGTATTGAGAGAAAATTACATTACTCTGTTATTATTATATAACACTAAGGTATATTGAGAGCTTTACTTACATAAGCAGTTGGATAAGGCTTAACCACACTTGCTTTTGTGCAGAATTCAAATTCTGGTATGGAAAAATACTCTATTTTGCATTCACAAGGACTGAGCATTTGGCTCTAGATGAAATGTAGCTTTGTTTTGTAAGCAGCAGTTAGTAATTATCAGACTTGCCTATGGGTGTTTCATGGGAGGTGGGAATATGAATATATTTACTGGTGCTTTATAAGGAATTATAGGTCACATTAACACATCTAAATTATGTTTATTTTTGAATTAATTGCTATAAATGCAGACAACCTTATACAAAAAACTGTAGTTAAATTGTCCAACATAGAAATACATGAAAACCTTCTCTTCTAAAAAAATATTTTACAACAGACCTATTTTCATTTTCTCTTGTCACGCATCTGCTTTGCCTTCCACCTTCCTTCCTCCTCCTCTTGTGCCTTCCCTCCCTCTGCTCCACTTTACCTTTCAGAGCAGCTGCATCTGCAGCACTACCCACAGCTGAGCTTCTCCGTCACCAGCTCTAGGGGAGCTGGTAGCAGCTCACCTTTAAATCTCGAGCATGCGGCAGCTGCATTTGTGCTGCCGTTTCAAAGCAGGGAACTTATGGAAAGGTTCAGGAGAGATAAGAAGCTAATGAAATGCCACTGTAAAAATAACTCCCGCGGGTGCAAACGATCCTTGGCATACCAGGAACACTGGGAATATCTGTGCAGAGGGATTTTTTCCTCGCCACGTCCAGAGCTGCTACACCTCCTCACAAAAGTGAAGGTCTCTGCCCGTTAGTTATAATTGATGCCCGTGCTACTCAATGACAAGCAACAGCCTCCCTGCCCCAAGCAGAAAGCCCATCCTTCCCCACGGAGCTCACAAAGGAGAGGGGACATATCCCTGGGGCAGGCAGGGAGATGAACATGGGGAAGGGGAGGCAGTGCCACTTCACACAGTGACCACCAGCATCCCATCCCCAGCCTGCTGTTATCCAGATCTGTGCAAGGGTCAGAGCCAGGTCTGCTGGAACAGTTTTTACAATCTAGCCTCTTATGCCTAGTTTTTCCTTTTTTCTTCTCCACTAGAAAGAACATCATAGGAGAGAACAGAAAAGAATTTGACTGAAAATTTGGCAAACAGGTGACAGTGGATTATGCTCAGCCAAGAGGGAGCAGGGGGATTCAGCTTCCAAGCATAGAGGGATGGGAAAGGTCATAGTGACCCCAAATCTGGGCCTACAGATGGGGAGAGCATCTCCCATCAGCACCTGTGGTGGGGACGTAGGACAGGTCCCTGCTTTGGGAGGAGAGATTTCTGCCTGCACAACAGGTAGGACACTTGCCCTCTTGGGAAGAAAGTGGGAGACTATCTGTCTGTTCCCAAATGAGCTGCATTTCTTTCCTCTGGCCAAGTAAATAAGGAATATAAGATTCACACATAATTGCTGCAGTTCTTGATGCCCAGTGAAGGCTTTAGGGACTTCATTTGAGCATTATCATGCGTCCTGTTACCACACTAAATCTCCACATCTCCAAAGAAGTCAATATTCAGTTAATATTCATTACATCTGCATTTTTGCTAAGGAAATGTAGATGAGGTTTCCTCTGCAGATCTAGCTACTAGCTAAAGATTCACTGAGATCTCTATGTGAGAGAATACAGCAGTGATATTTAGAGTGGTTTTTATTTTAATAATTTTTTTTTTCTTCCTGTATTTCATACTTTCTGCTGATTTCAACCCTTCCTCCTGGGTCAGGACCTCAGTTAAAGCATACAGCTGGAGTGCCTTATAATTCATTTTGCCAGCTTTGAAGTTAAGAATGCTTCAGGAAGTTCTTCAGAAAGAAAGAGAAAAGTGAAGTGGGAGTGACCCCCCCCAACCTATTTATATTATTTTTATTTCTTATTTAATGGCAGAAAGGGGAAGAAATGGGGCACACAGAAGCTCCTCTTTTGATGAAAAATTATAGATGAAAAAAGAAGTTGCTTATTTGTAAACACTTCCGAAGAGAAATTGTTGGCCACTGCCTCAGAAACATCTTGCACTCCTGTGCCTTGGTGATGGGCTGCCTCCAGCTGCATGGCACCAGTGTGACTGGGTCTGCTGGGGACTGCTGGATTCCTCTGCACTGTGAAGTGGCAGTGCCACAAAACCACTTCTTCCAAAGAATAAACTCAGAAACCCTGAGAGAGCAACTCTATGAGATAATAGGCCTGGTGTATGGCACTGCCACAGCCAGAGAAGCAGCATTTTTTGCACTAAAGGTGGGCAATAGATCTGCAGCTTTTTACTGGCAGTGGGGCAGGGGTTGAGGAGTGAGCTGGTGAAAGCTCTTTGGTGCTTTCATGCTGACCGTTTCCATTTTTAATTTCTTTCATTCTTTCATTTCAGAGCCACCCAGGCTCTGCATTCTCACTTTCCTCTCACTCCAGAGACCTCCACAATGTCCTTACTCACCTGCTTGTCTGGGACCCTCTGCAGCATCATGCAGTGCAGTCTTTGGGAGGAGAAACAGGTGGGGAATAAACAGGGCTTTTGTTAAAAAAAAAAAAAAAGAAAAGAAAAGAAAAGAAAAAAGAAAAGAAAAGAAAAGGAAAAAAAAAAAAAAAAAAAAAAAAAAAAAAAAAAGAAAAAAAAAGGCAACCTGACAGCAAAACAGCCTCACCTTATGTAAGGAAACCCCAAGTGATGATTGTCTCCCAGCTGTGCTGAGCTCAAGCTTGAGGGGAAGGTGTCTGCCTAGAGGTTGTCTTAGTACATCTGTGCTCGTATTTACATTAAGAAGGAGGTTCCTGATGGTAAAGGAAAGGCAACCACATCTTGTCTTCCAGCACAGAAGGGCTGGAAAGTGTCTTTAAAGCCAGAAGTAAACATGGAGTAGAGAACTTCTACTGCAGATGAGAGCAATTTTAGGTGTCTGCAGACAATCAATAAATTCCCTGGTTTTAAATAAAGGAGAAAAAGGAAGGAGGAAGTAGCTCTAGGCAGATCCAATACAGGGAAAATTGGGTCTTTCTCACTGCAGAGCAGACCACAGCTGGCTAAATAACCACACGTGACTCTTTGGGGAGCTGGCAGCAACCCTGAACATATGGCTTTTACCACTGGGCAGGCATTTGCTTTTATGAACAGGGATCTCTCCCGGCCAAGAGGATGACTTTTGGCAATCAAAAGGCATAACAAATAGATCCAAAAATGAAGCAAAAGTTATAAATGGAAAATAGGTATGTAGTAAAAACATTTCTGGAACAGGTTGGGAGGCTGCATCCCTCACAAGCAACAAAGCCACCCCAGAGCTATACAAGGTAACTGCAACAAGTAACAAGTAACTTACATTGGACAATAATTTCCTTGCAGGGCGTCACAGACCCAGCACAAGCAGCAAGAGGCCACCATGGGTCTCCAGCCCAACCCTGTTCCAGTGTTTGACTACTCTGGGTTAGAAGATTTTTGCCCCAGGGAAAAGGTGGTTCCTTAAAGCTAATCAAAGTCTTCCTTTCTCCATCTTGTGTCTGCTGAAGAATATTAGGTCTGAAGGTCCAGATCCTCTAAGATGCCAGCTGTTCACTCAATGAGTAGGCTGTTCCATGCCCATCTTTAATTTCTGTTGTGATCACTTGAGAGGACAGAATGGGAAATAAAATAATTTAGATATGCAGAGTAAGAAAGAGTAGGAAAAAAAAAAAAAAGGAAAGGTCAAATATAGGGCACCTAACAAAAGACAAATAATCAATCTCCAGAGGGCAATAACTGTCTTTAAAACCCCAGTGCAGGACAAGATAAGAAAGACTGGATTTTGGACATAAGGGTCTGGAGGTTACAAAAGAAACTAAATTAATAAAATGGTAAGCTATATTCAGAGTATGACTACCCTAAGGAACCTGTAAAAATGTCACTGAGAAAAGTTATTCAGAGATACTAACTAGCCTGAAGAGTTTGATCTCCCTTGCAGCCCCCTTAAGCCAGACAATGAGCCATTCAGAAATATTTTACACATTGAAATAAATCAACTCTCTGCGTTATTCCATAATTATCTTCATATCACTGGGGAAACAAAATGTGTTAGAGAAAAACAAGCCTAAAACTTTTAAATGTATCAGCTCAAAAAATGGACTGCTATCATAAATATTAAAGGAAAACCTGCAGTTCAGTGAACATCATTCATCATTTTTCATGACAATCACTTTCCCTTAACTGGAGTAGATATTTCATAGTAATAAAGAGAAATTCTTGCTCTAAAAAATTGTGTTCTTAAAAATCTACTGCCAAAGTCAGAACAAGCATGCTGCTCTTCTATCCCCAAGTGCAATTGAAAAAAGGATTAATAGAAGATAAATGTTTTTAAAGTGAACCCTCACAGGGTCCCAGCTGCCGCTGTTGTCTCCACTGCAAGAAGTTCACTTGAATCTCTTCTGATCCTATAGCCCCAAAACTACATCTTGTTTATCAACATGCACAAGAGCTCTCAACTGCTTCTGATGAGGATAGGATGGAAATAAAAGGCACAGTTAAGTGATAAACAAAGATTTCCAGACAAAGTCATTACCAGATTTTGATAAGAGCACTGCAAGTAACACCCAGGCATTTGTTAAATAATAAAGATTTACTAATTGTAGAAAGAAGGTGGTCTTCAGATTTTACTTAATTTCTTTCAGAAGAGTATACTTCTACACATTGGTAAAGATAATGAGCATGCCATCAGCTCATGATCAATATCTGTCCAACATGGTCCTCTGGGTTTGCTGGGTACCGTAACAGCACAGGCTGCAATTTGTGACTGCTGAGGCAGGGATCATCCCATTTTTGTACCAATATTGCTTTCTCCACTTGCTTATCCCTAAAACCAACTCTGAATAGTAAGCAGGGTCTGTCTCATAGGTTATCTGTGAAACCAGACCCCAAGCTCTGATTGCTGTTCCCATATGGCATAATATGTGGCCAGCTCCCTGCCAGAATCTGGTGGTTTATTTCCTGCAAACAGGTAGCAACAGAAGCAGAAACCTGAGAGAAGGACCCACACATTCATCCTCCTAGGAAAATTTCTGAAAAGTGGCAGTCTGTACCCTAGCAAAAGAGCATCTGACACATAATATGGGATAACTACTCTAAATATGTATTGAGATGTCAGGAAGAAGATGAGAATCAATGACATCAAATATTCAAAGAGGAAAGAAAATAACAGTGAGCTTACTATAATGAAATAGGAGAAAAGGCCCCAATTCCAAATTGACAATAGATGGTTAAGAAATTAACAGTGAACAGGGAACAGTGAACAGTGAACTAAGAAAAGAATAATATAATACAATATCGGTTTTTATCCCATATACCCCTCATCCTAAATGCTTTTTCCTATGCTGACCTTCATTAAAATTATTTATATGTAAGCAAGAACTTTAAAAGATGAAATATAGTGGTTATCCTGTAATGAGACAATGCTCCCAAGCTCATTTCTTAGCTAGATGGGCACATTTGGATGTAACTTGTTCATTTATAGTAATGCTGTCCAAAAGGTTTTAGTTCAGCTTCATTGGAAAGTCCCTGTAAATTAGAATCTGGCTGCAAGTAATCCTTAGTTCAGGGGTGCCTGCAGGTAATTAATTCTGATTCTTATTCAAGGATGGTTTCTGCATGTATTTTCATACAGTTTGGGGATACTTGGTTAAAGACGACACCAAAAATAGAGTTGTGCCATTTTGGCAATCTGTGTGTGAGTAAATAACAATCTGCCCTTCTGCAGCATCCAAAGGGACTGAATCCATTGCTGTACATTTTATGTGTGTAAGGAAACCGCATCACTGGAAATGTTTTGCTGTTCCTTAGGGACCCTCTCTGTAAGTATCTCCAACTCTGCAGATACCTGACTGGGAAATCCAGGAGGTGTTTCACACCTTGCAGCTACCAAATGACCCAGTTTCTAATCTACCATCAATAACCCATTCCTTCATGGCACCCCTAGTTTGTTTTTTTCCCCCTCTAACTGTATGCCCCTTATGATACAGCTGTAATTATGTTTACTACTTATCAGCCTTTCAATATGTCACCTTCAGCATAGGCAGATGATGAATGCTAATGAATTTTACTGAATTCTAGACATTATTCAGCCAAGTCTGCCTGTATCTCCCAAAAATAAAATGCATGATGGCCTCTTGTCATCTGCTTCAGCACAAACTACTTTTAAGAGACAACCCCCTCTTTTCAATAGGAAGAAATCACAACTTTGTTGTTAGCAAGGGTAATAACAACTACTGACCTGTGACCACAAATGTGCTGCTTCACAGAGAAAGGCAACTAAATTCTGATGTGACAAAATATCAGAGGCAAACTAGAAAGATGTGTAAATTGAGGCAAGTGAGGGGGTCTTTTGAAAGAGCTCCAGTTTAGTACCAGGGGGAGAGACAACTAAACAAAAAAATCTACATTATGATGAATTATGTGAATAGGTATCATAGCCCCACCTGGTCAAACGAATTCCATTTATTATACAGAATCATAGAACAGAATCATAGGATGATTTGAGTTGGAGTGGACCTTAAAGAGCATCCAGGTTCAACCTCCATGCCATGGGCAGGGACACCAGCCATTAAACCAGATTGTTCAAAGCCCCATCCAGCCTGGCCTTGAACACTGCCAGGGAGGGGGGATCCACAATTTCTCTAGGCAACCTATTCTGAGGGTGTTTCATCACCCTCAGAGTAAAGCACTTTCTTCTGCATACGTAACCTAAATTTCTCCTCTTTCAGTTTGAAGCCACTATTACCCTGTGCCCTACCAATGGAGTTCTGATGAAGAGTTCCTCTCGAGCTTCCTTGTAGGCCTACCCTTCAGTAGGTCTTATCCTGTACTTTTTGACCTATAAACACACAGGTTTTAAAGACATTTGAGGAGAAAAATTATATTTGAAGCCAAAACTGCCCTGGTTTTAAGATGTTTTGATGACAGCACATGGAGCTGTGCAAGTCTTTGCCCTCTGGACAGCATCAGACTCTGCTTGTGGGTTTCAATGTTCGCACCCTTTCCAAGAGCAAAGCCATCTCAAGGCAGGTGTCTGAGCAGCATTCAATGAAACATTTGAGGAGAACACTGTGGTTTGTCAGGTAGAAAATATGTCATCTTTACTCCTTGATTTCAGCCCCTGAAGTCAATTTTCCTAGCCTGTGGCACAGCCTAAATCCAAGCACCTGCAGGTAAAGCCCCAGCCACTGAAACTTAGCAGCCAATCCCTCTCCTCCAAAACCTCACCTTCCTCTCCAACCCAATCAGACTAAACCAAATGGGAAAAGGAGACAGCTGTGATCCCAGGCTCTATAAATGACTCAGGATCCTGAGAGTTTTGCCAAGAGTAGTCAGCTCACTGTGCTGGCACAGCCAGGGATGCTTTTGCACACAGCTGCTCCTTTGGTCACGGTCAGCTAGTGTTGCTTAAAAACATCACTTCTAGTCTTTCTGCTGTGCCATGTAGCACTGCATTACCATCCAACAGGAACAAACAAAAATTAAAAAAATACCATTCTGAACAACGTAACAGCCCCACGTTGGGCTGGGCCCTGGAAGGCTTTATTGACCAGATAACTTGTTACCACAATACCAAGTGCTGAAGGACCCTGCCAGGTACTGCTCTGTGGGCACTGAGCCTGTAGCCCCTGTAAAAAGCTCCTCCAACTCCCCTATCCAAACATAGGATTTGAGAGGCACCAGGTAGGCATGGACATCACACATGGCAAGAGGGGCATGGTTTGCCACAGGCTGCTCCTCTGGGTGCAGGTCCTGCAGCAGGTCTCCCCCTGACAGATCTAAAAAGAGTAGTCAAGTATATGCCATGGGCTACTTGCCTCTGGGGATCTGTCCCTTGTCCTCATCTTCAGCTTGCATAGAGTCAACATCCAAATACGTGAGTCAGAAACTCTCTACTGCTCTCTACTCTCCAGAGTTCCTCTCTCATTGCTTTTTCCTCTTAACCTCTTGGCAGGTCTCCTGCACACTAATCAAACAGCACTGTGTGCTTACGTAGCCAGCCACTGTCTGAGTATTCATTCAGATTTTAGATACCCCATGGAACACCTCTGGCTGATTGCTGGATGGCTGACTTGCCAGATACACAAGGTCTGGGGGCTGGGGAAAATACGCATACAACAGAGCCCTGGTGTGAGAAAGCACTGCTTCTGAAAGGCAGTCCGGCTTGATTTCATCCCTTTGCTACCTCTAGATCTAAAGAGAAAGCAGGCAGACATTTTAGATTCTAATCTCTAGCATTAAAATGTAATAAAAAAATAATAGTAGCACAATAAGTGTTTTCAGGCAGAAGAAAGTGAATAGTAACATTTCCTAAACTGTGTAAGGTAAGAGTGAAACAAGTAGATTTTATGATCTTCAAATGTCACTGATGTGGGCTGAGTATAAATGATAAAATAACTTCATGCCTCTTACGGCAAAATTGAAGTTAGAAACATGTATAAATAAAATTATTCCCAGTGTCCTAATAAAAGACAAACCTGTTTATATAAATAAGTTAAATGGTGACAATCTAAATAGATTTCAGAAAGTTTCCTGTCTTCCTTTGAACTATTAAATAAATGCAGCTTTATCCCTTTGGAGCTCTAATGAAAATCCCGTCAAAATCCAATTTACAGAATGCTGAGACATAGTGCAAGTTAGGAGCTTTAAATTAATTGATCTGCCTTAAAGAGTTATCGAGACTGGAATTGTCAGTCACATTTGGATCTGAAAGTCTGTTGTGTTTTAGCAGGAAGATGCTCCTTCTCTCCCAGCACTTCAGGCTAGCAGTAGTCATTTCTTTGGTAATGTCCCCATGTGCCCCTGGATGAGCTGAAGACAAGATCACACATCTCTGCAGGAAGGCTGTGGGGCACTCACCCTGCACTGAACCTCCCCCTGCCTGCCCACTGGCTCTGCCATTTGCTGCTGGGACAACTGGGGAGGAGGCTTCTTCCAGCTCTCCTCAGCTGCTATCCTGGAGAAGGAAGCTCCCAAGCAGGATTGATAGTGTGTGTAAACCCAGCAATTGTATGTGGGATCCCAAGCCAGGGGCTGAGGTGGAGTCAAGCCCACAAGGTGCACCTGATTCCCCTCCTCTCCCCTGCTAGCACAAATCGGGGCTGTGGAACTCGTCCCCCCTTCCTGATTTCCACCTGGGATGCAGGATATCAGTTTCTCTAGCTGAAACACCTGAACTGACACCTGAACTGCAAGATTGGCAAACTCAAGATTTTGCCAATAAATGTGAAATAAAATTCTGCATGTATTGGCCTAAGGAAAAAAAAAACAAACCAAGAATTAAGAATTATCCATTGTTTGTGTCAAAATCATCATTGCGTTTGAAATAAGAATTGTTAGGTGAACAACAGCCAAAAAATGGAGGAGAAAGAGTCACTATGAGCTTGCTGTATATTTAAGACTAAAGGGCTAAAGTGGATGAGAAGAGCTGGCTCAGTTTCCTGTCACTTGTGGAGGGGTGAGATCGGACAGCAGAGCTCCCTGTATTCTGCAAATGTGCTCTAAACACAGTGCTGCACAACATTCCCAAGAGAGCTGTCCTTCTCTCCTGGTAGCCCTGCTTGAAGTTTTATAAAAGAGGAACGGGCCAGGAGAAGCTGACTATCAGTGAAGGACACCAAGGATTCAGATCAGTCCTTGAATTTGGTCTCCATTTTCTCCATCCTGGTTTGCCTGATGATGACAGACTGAAAATCAAAACTGTTGTTTGAACTTCAAAATAAGGGCTTCATTCAAACAAAAAAACACATTACTAATATTATTACTTCTTTAGTTCTAATACACCTGGAGTGAAGACAGACCCACCTAAAATGGATTTGATCTGAGAACAAAAGAATGCATTCCTGCCAGTGCAAGGAGCACACCTAAAGGTGGACACAATTTTCTAGTTGTTACCCTTCAACAGATCAGAGTTCAAACCTTTTCTGCTTCCTCAGCTTCCCCTGAGACTTCATATCATTAATTTATGCTCTGCACAGACTCTCCTTTTGTTGGTGGGAACCCTTCATTTCCTACACCTCTGCCACTCTTGTCAATCTAAACTGCAATTTGTGTTCCTAAATCTGGAGAGACCTCTCATGGCATCACAGGGATGTTTTCAAGATATACAGCACTACTCGGGGGCTTTATATGAAAGCTTGAAGAAGAAAAAAAGAAGTATTAAATGTATCTTTGATGAACATAAACCCTAGCCCCCGGGAACAGCACTGGGTTTCCCAGAGGATGCTGCCCAGCCTGCTGGGAGCACAGCAAAGTCCCAGCTTGCTGGGAGATGCAGTGCCCCTTTATGGGCTTCCCTTGGTTTTCCTCCAATGCTTGCCTTTCCCCTTTATGCAAGTCTTTGGACCACATGATGGGAGCTGCAAAGAAGCTCCTTTTCCTCTGTCACTGACCATGCTTTAATATGGTCTGTGCAGTTCTTCCTCAGACAGCAATGTTACTCTTTCTCTTGTTCGTAACAAGGTTAAAACAGAAATTAATAGTGGCTTGACAAGGTGCATAAATGCTTAGATCATCATGTGGCTTTACTGGCACTGAGAGTGGACACCAAAATATGCACGTACACAAGCTGAGATGCCGGCAGCTCCAGACAGGAAAGCTGAAGTGACCATTTGTTTCTTGTGTGACAGCTTCTTTCTGCCAAGGAAGACTTGTGCTGAACTGATGCTTCACACAGGAAATACATCAACTGAAAGCATTTCACAATACTCAGACACTCTATTTTTGGTAACTTTTAAATACCTCTTCACATAGCTTCTGGATTAGAATCTAAATATATTTTTCAATCCACTGGGAGGGAGAAGGAGCCTAATTATTTTTTCAGTTTTATTTAGAAATAGAATTACAACGAGCAGCATGAAACCCAAACTTATTAGCCATGGTAGGAAATAGGATTTAATACAGAAGTAAAAATAGCCCAGCTCTACTTACCCTAATGCAAAAGCATTAAGAGATGCAAACTCCTAAAACAGGCAGAGTTCTTTTTAATTTTGCTTTATTTAGGCTTGTCTTCTAAACATCTGTGCACTGATGTGAGATGAATATGTAAAACAGTAATAACTGCAGCTAGGTATCACATAAAATGATTCATACCTATTATTACCTAGTGCTTTTTGCCCCAAAAGGATTTCAAAGAATTTACAATCTCTGGCTGAGATATAGCACATAAAAATGCAATGCTCCATCCATCACTGATAGGAACTGGTTCAGGTAAGAAACATGATAGGTGTTTAACAGAAACAATGCATCAGAGTTAATGACAAGAAGCTATTAAATCCTGTTACTGGTATTTAGGTAGGCAGAATGCCATCAAAAGGAAACTTTCCTATGTTTTCCTGTTCTCAAAAGGCAAATAAACAACTGAGAGAAAGAGTGACATAAATGGTCAAGAGCTCAATTAAAATTTTAACCTGAGAATTTGAACTTCTAAAAATCAAGTAGAATCATGCTGAGAGCTGTAGCACATTGTATCTGTGATACTTAAAAGGCCTGCATTGAGCTTGTTTCTAATCACTACTGAACATTTCCCACTCTCTTTATGGAGGGTGCTACCCAAGTGTGGGGACATGGGAGGAGGCCAAAATGCCTTCCAATTCCCAAAATGCTTACAAAGGCAAGAATGTTTTCCAAGCTCAAAATATTTAGAAACTGAATTTAAGGGGCTGTCATATAGTTCACTTATGTCCTCAACACATGCCTTCCAGCAAAAGTGAGGCCAAGGATCCACAAAAGGGAAATACAAAAACCAGTCAGCTTTAAATTTATTTTCTTGACATGAAAGCATTTTTCTGGATATCTTGCTACTTGCATGACACTGCTTTTTATATCATAAGCTTGGAGATCACCAACAATGTGCACATGGCAGAGTGCATACCGAGCCTTCAACATGTAGTAGAGGCCCTGCTTTCTCTCCACTCTAACTTATTTACATGAAATTGCTGCTAAATGGACTTTCACATGGCTTAGGCTTTATTAGGAGATGCTGTTCCTGGCGAGCTGAGTTCAGCTGCTCTTTTCAAACTAGGTGGGATTTTTACGGAGTGTAAAGGTGGGTTTGGCTTATCTCAACCTCAGCCTCTCCAAATCAAGTTTGAAGTAACAGACACAAACATACATGCAGACCTGTCCCAGTCCCACACTGGAATCATGTAATATTTCACCTAGGAAAAGGAAACTTTTCTTGCCTGAATGCTGACCAGAGACAGCCCTGGTCTTAACTCCATCACACTTTTAACTTGAGAAAGGATGTTTGAGGGACAACACCTAAAAACATAATTTCAGACTGCTGAGATTTTCTGTGCTTTCAGGCACAGACCATTTTTCCTTTCTCCCAGGATGTGTCCTGGGTCTGATCTGACATAGGCTCCTGCATGTAGTTTGAGCTGAGCAATGGTAAATGACAGCATGACCATGGATAATCTGATAGAGAGGCCGTAGTCATGAGTTCTGCACCAGTTGATGCTGGCCTGAGAGAAGATGATACTATCTACATCCCAGTCTCTTCAGTCTTCCCTTCCTCACTAGCATAAATGCTGGCATAAAAATTATCTTTGGATCTTCTTCCAAGCTCATACACATAGGCCCACCCCATAAAATCACTGCCTGCCAGCCTTGCTGCCATAATGCACCTGTGAATGTTTCCAGCCCTTATCAGGAGTGTAACACATGATAATTCATGGGCTTCCACTTTTCCATGAGGGTATGATAGGCCCTGAGACTGGTGCCTGCAGCACAGTTCTAACTTCTCATGTAAGGCTGTGTGGCCACTTGGGACCTTTGGGACAGGTCTGTGAGCTGGGTGTGGGCAGAGTCCAGTTGCATCAAAACTCTTACTGGTTTAGCTCAGCCAACAACACGGGGCATGCAGCAGGTCTGGTGTCTGATACCTTGCTTAGGTGGAGCACAATTCATTTGATGCAAGTGGAAATTGATATGATTTTAAATTGATGATCTGACCCTGCAGGCACACACACCTCTGTAAATCTCTTTGAATTTAGAGAGCAATTTTGACCGGCAGTTTAGTGCAGTCTGTCCTGAGGAGCTGTGCAAGTAATCACACATTTTAAACTAACTACAGAGATAGCAGTCATAGAGATCCCAAATCTCTTTGAGATATGGGAACAGATTCCTAAGAAATAGAGGCTTCAGACATGATTGACAGGCCAGTCAATCGCCTCCCTGACCAGAAGAGGAAAAATATCAGTTCTCATTGAAGTTTTCTTCCTTTATCATTACAGACACTTGCAGATTTGGGATCATGAATGTATCTACAATACAGAAGATCTGCCTCTAGCAATTATCTTACACTGTGCTGCAATGCCACATGCAATTAGGACTGCTCCTCCAACACACTAGACAGGTGTACTTCTTGCCCAGAATTATTTTTCATCTGACAGCATTGTGAAGGAAAGTGGAAAAGACAAGTGGAGAAAGCAGCTAAAGCAAATGGGGGCATTCACAGTGCCTGGGAAAGTGGAGAACCTGAAGGAAAAGCATTTACATGGTGCAGGAGGAGAAAGATTCCCAATCCAAACCTCAAAAAACTCATATTGGCTTCCCCCAAATGCCATTGAGGGCAAGTATAGGCTATGTCACTCCAGCACAGGTATGTGTTCAGAGATGTTGCTATGGGATGCCCAGCATCTCCCGCAATGGGAGAGAGGCAGAGGAAGCCAAGTTGCAGTGGAGACACCTTCCTGCACACAGCCTTGAGGATACATTCAGCTCAGTCTCCCCTGCACTTCAGGTTCCCTGGGTTTCTGCTACCTCTGCACTCCTCTTCTTGCAAACCACTTCCCTGCTCTCCTTACTGGGCTGTTTGTGCTTTTGGGAATCCACATCAGCAATATTTGGTGCTTGTGTGACATTTTTCAGAGGCAAAGCTTGGAAAATAATCCTGTGCCCTGTCAGTCTCAGCAGTGCTCCTGTGGAAGCTTTCAAGCCAAATGGGGCCGTGGAGGGTTAGGGGAAGAAAAACTCTGTCCCCAGAGATCAGAGGAATGGGATTGAGTATGCTAATGAGAAAAAACTGATGTCACTATATAGCTATCAGTATTTTGCAGACTTCTGTCCATATCAGCAATCTTTTGATCAGGTTTATAAAGCTTCTTTTTCCAAACGGAAAAAAAAAACCACAGATCAAAAGTAAAACCTCTCTGAATTTGGATTGCACGGGCTATTCTGCAGCCAGATCCCTCGACTGCTCTATGTCCTGTTCCCTTCTCTGCTTTGATACAGCCAGAAGGTTGCAAATCTTTCCCATCTCACTCACATAACTGGGAATGGGACCCTGAGCACGTGTGCAAAGATATTTGACTTAAAAGACCAATTCAAGTGATCTTTGACCTGGCCAGGGTTTGCCATTTTCAGAGAAGAAATAAGAGAAATGTTCATCTGCCTAGAAGATGCCTCTCTTCCTCGCTTCAAACATCTTAAATACCAGCGGTGCAATGCAAGATGTGTGCAGAGTGAAAATAAACACCTCATCTGTGATTTTAATTGTTAAAATAATCATCTCTTCCCTTTGCATGAAGATGTGTGAATTCATACATTTAAATGCCATGTATTTGATAAATAGGCCTAAAGAGCAAGCCATCTGGCATCAAAAAAATATTGTGACAAATCTGACACTGTTTTCATGCTTTTATGAATTGCTTCCCACAACGCAAGCAAACAGATTAAAGGTCACTGAAAAGGGAAAATGTGTAATTTGTGAGTGTTTGCTTCCTTATTTTTTATGTTTGCCTGTGAATGTGAGATATTTTACCTTTGCTTTTAGGGAAGGAAAGCAAAGAGGAGGTGGGAGGCCAGAGGGGCCTTTGCCTTAGAAATCGAAGGCAAATTGTTCAGCTTTCCCTGGAGGCCTTGACTAATCAGGGAATCAGCATAAGCCATGAGCATGAAACCTGGCTCACTGAGAGAAGACGTGGTTTTTATTCAGGCTATTATTTGTTTTTGCTAGTATCTACTAAACTTCAACCCTTTTTTTTTTTTTTTTCTTTTTTCTTTTTTTTTTTTTTAAGTGTCAGCAGTTTCCCTTCCACGTGGAGACCTCACTGCCATCCTAAAAAGAAACAGTATTGATGCTAGCATAAAGGACTATTTTAAATTTAGAGGCTGGAATTTGTGCAACTACAGCAGGAGACGCCTTTCCTCCTTATTTCAAGGAGATAAAAGTAAAGGTACAAACATTTTTAGGCATCTTAAGCGCCTTTTCCTGTGGAAGCCATCTCCTTTACACAGGACATGTTGGTTAGTTGAGGCTGATCATTGCTGTCTGGAAATGAGGGTGTGTCCCTGAGGAAGCCTACAACTCCCAAAGTTTCCTCAGACACACCTAGCCACAATGTTTGTCAAAGAGATAATCTGAAATCTCTGGTACATGGCTGTATCTTTCCAGAGGTTAATGACTGTGTTGACCAGACTTTAATGGTTGAATACAGGCCCTCGAGATCAAGCACCATCAGCTGAATTTTAAAGTCTATTTTATGTCAAACCAGACTGTGCAACAGGCCTTATTACAACAGGTAATTGAGCCATTTTATCCACAAAAACCTTGTTATCAGCTTAGGAGTTTTGTATATATTTTCACCAGCTGCATACAGTGAAAGGGCTTTCCAGATCCAAGGCTCAAAAAGAGTAAAACCCATAAACTCCAGGCTCAAGTCCTGACTTTGTAAAGTTTTTGACTGAGTTCTCATGCATGATACAAGCCAGTTTTCATTCATGGTCTGTACATACAATTATCTATATTGATGTAGGGTACATCACCATGTTAGTGAACTCATTTTTACTCAGAAGCACTGGCACTGAAGTGCTCAAAAATAGCAGCTTCTAGTTTACAAGATTCTCTTGCAAAGTCTCACCAGGAAATAAAATTGTTCTAGAGTGTACTTTGCTGTAACAGAATAAAATTTTAAAAAGACCTTTGCAAACAGATAAATTAACTACAGTATAATTGCTTGAGGCACTTCCTATCTTTACTTGTCAGGGGACAGATAAGAAATTGGGCACCAGTGTGTTTTAATTAATGTTCCCTGGGTCCCAGTTATAAGATTGTTAATCTGTTTACGTTTTTCAAATACCTAGATTTTCCATTAAAAAATTAAACTTCCAAATGCTGAGGGAAATAACTAAGTGGTACTTACTTAATTGCCAAGCACAGAAGCAACTACTCCCATCTGAGTTAACTACAGAAATGTCACTTCGTGACCAAGGTGTGTGCATGTGCTCTGCCAGCAAGGACATAGAACTCCTGGTGACAAAGTCATGCAGAAATATGAATAGTTGCACTCTCTCCTGTGTTTAGGAAAAAACCTAGATTTCCATGATCTGTTACATGCTGTGTTATGCAAGAAAAACTAAAATAAACCAAACCAAAACTGTATTCCTTCAATCTTGTGTCCTCTCTCCCTTTCAAACATGAGCAAGTGAATTGGTTATTTGGGCAGAGATCTGGGGAAAAGATGCTTACTGCTGACCAAAGGAAACCCTCTAGGTTAATGCTTTATTTAAACTCCTTAAATGTAAGCAGCAAAAGCATCTTTGGAAGCAACAGACCACATTGGAAGCAAAGTCTGTCAGGATGGAATCTCACCTACATCTTGTCCAAAGTAGGGTTTTACTGTGTTCTGCCTCCTTCTGATGATTCAGGACTCTTTCACTTTTATACTCAGGGTATGTTTTACAGCATGTTATTCCAATAAGACACTTTAACATGACTTTTAGAAACAGTGCCCACAGCTAATCATTCTTCCACTTAAAGCATCAAGTAAGGAGACTGGCATGGTGAGGGGATACTGTCAAAAAGTGGAGAGTGATGTGCCTGTATACATAGATAGGGCCAATCCCCTCATCCCTTAAAGAGAGATTTTAAGTATGACCAAAACACAGCCAATTTAAACACTTGCATTTGAGCAGGGGTCCAGGCAGCCTGTGCATTACCAGAGGAAGCAAAAGGGATAAAGAGTGATTGTCAGCTTCAAAACTGGGGGGCAACCTCCAGATACCCCAGTACTGGTCCTCTGTGAGCATCTTGCTTGAACATAGCCACTGTTCCTGCTGCAGCTGCAGGTACTTATTTTTGGAAGCATTCACTATCATCTCATTTTTTCAGCAAGGCAAGGAACACAGATATACCTCAAAGAATGGTGATTATCTCAGGAATTTCTCTGCTGAGCAAATGACTCACATAGTTTTTAGCCCTCAACACTGAACTAAAATTTAATAAGAAAAGCTCAGAGTGGGGAAAAAAAGTTCATTTCACTGCAGAGAAGGACATTTGGTTGCAAAGAAGATGAATGCAATGGTCTGTGCAGTTTGAACAATCTGTGGAGATGTCATTCATCAATAGATAATGCAATTCATTCCTCAGACATTTGCCAGTGTCTCAAAAGCGTTGATAACAAGATCTGTACTGCCAGGATCTAATTGAGTTTAAAGTTTGGCTGCTTACTAGCAGTCTTTAGAACAAGAAGAGTTTGGCTCATATTTCTGATTTGAGAAACCTTTGTTAAACACTACCAATAAAATAGTGAAATTGGTGATGATAGACATAGAAGGGTGGAATGGTCACGAAGAGAATTTGCTTCTCATTTCTTACATTCTTCTATCCCCAAAGATTTGTACCAATAAATTTATATGGGGATTTTATCTTCTGTATGCACCCTGAAAAAAACTCTCTGGCTTTTTACTTGTGCTTTCTCTAGGGCAACCAACAAAAGTGACCATGTGGGAGCCCATCTGCCCAATCACATGAGGGACAGCGAAGAGAAATACAAAGGAGAAAATTAAATGAGAGCTTTCATTTTGGAGGGAAATACCATTTACTGTGCAATAAAGGAGTGAGAAGGACAAAGATTTGATATTGCTTGCTAGATTTCATCAAATCCACAAGAAGTCAAGTCAACAGTCAAGAATGCCACATTTACATCTCAGCATCAAAATCTAAGATCGAAACAGCACAACTGAATTTTACAAAGAGTCAGTCCAAAGCACCTCAAATCACACATTCTTCAGACTAAGAACAGCATTTTTTTTTTGACTCAGACAGAAATTAGGATAGGGATCCTGAACACACAAAGTTGAGAAATACTTACGTGCTGGTCAGCATTACATCTCCCTGGGTATACTTAGATTTCCAAGTACTTGGATTTGGCATGCCATGCTGAGATTTACTTTGTTAGTCAAATCCATGACTGGAAGTTGATCTGGTGTGGTCTTTGATGTGCAAAGTACTAGGGCAACTAAAATAATGAGCAGAGGAAAACTCATATTTCTGCGATAGCTTTGTAGGCTAACTACTGCAACTTTCTTTTCTATGAAATATAAATTTCTAGAAAATACACACACACATGATTTGTAAGACTGGGCCTGAAGAGCTTTTCCACTTTTCCATTCCCTTTCCATTGTTTTACAAGAGCATGGCTAACAGAAGTGCTTGATAGAGTGCAGGATTGTTTTGAGAGGCTGCCACGTCAGTGATCTAATGAAATGTAATTTCATTTGTGGTGGCTACAGAACATGCAGTCTTGGCTCCGTATAAGGTTTTCAAACTCAGAAAAATTTAACAGAGCTTTCAGAAAGTATTTTTGAAAAATGGTCAGTAGTGGAGGGAAAGAAGATGTAACAGCTACTGCCTCATAGTGCTGGAGAGTTCCTGAAACAGTCGTGCAGCAAAATAGTTCTGCTTCAGGCCAAATAAAAATGCTTCCAAGTATACACAAACCATCTAGCTTGGCTGGTACTTCAGCACAGATGATCACAAGAATAAGAGAATTGAAATGAGGCCTCAGTGAAGTCCATGTTTGAGAAAGTATTTTGGAGCTATTTGAATTGGGAGGTACTGGATCGTGATACCAGAAGAGCCCGTCTGACATGTCATCTTGACCCCTTCAGAGACAGAGGCTCCAGAAAAGCATGTTTCCACATAGTGTGTCGTTGATGTGAAGCTCTCCAGCTGTACTCATCACACTGTGTGGTGTCACTTGATAAACACAGAAAAGACATTTCAAATATCTCAAGAGCAAACTGGATTTTATTGAACAAAGGAAAGAAATAAAGGATGTAGAGTCTTGCTGTTTAAATGAGATTCCTTCTGGCAACATTTATTAAAGTACAGTCCTGTATTTTGGAAATGTCTTCATTTTATTGTAAAGAATATTTTGATCCATTGCATCAGAGACTGTGAATTGCAAGACTATTATACTTCAGGGAGTCAAGCTCAGACCCAATGAATCCTGTTTCGTAATTTATCACTCAGAGGACTGCAGTTCCTGCGGCTTTTTACAACCAGTCCTTTTATTAATTATTTGCATTGCAGCAATGAGAGATCGAGAGAGAGTAAACAGGGGCAAACTGACCCAGCCACTCTGTATCAATTTGAAAATTTATAAGAAATAATTCTTTCCCCAAATATCTCAAAGCTCTGCAAACCTATGCAGAGGGACTCCTGGGAAATTGTGTTAAATAGAAGAAAATATGGTTCCTGCAGCAGAATTGTCACACAACCCAGATCAATTGGCCCATGCCGAACACTCACGGAAGCAGCTCAGTATCTGGCAGGGCTTTTACCCCATGCCCCACGGGAAGTTCTCCAGCTCAATTCCCCTCTCAGTGCTGCAACTCTGCATTGCACCCAAGAATGCAGAAAACTGTGGTAAATCTGATCCTGTAGAAAAGAATACTGACTGTCCACCCACAGGGTGTTTATGGCCAAGAGTGGAGTGTCATCCATTTAGTCCATCACTGGCATCCAGCAGTGCAGTAAATTTCTTCCCAGTCCTTTAATCTATTCTAAAGGATAAAACCACTCTTACAAGGAGCCAATTCAGCTGAGATAATGATCCTGCATGACACAGTTTAGTATTTAATAGACATAACACCATCTGTTCTAGCTTTAAACAATAAAATCTGAGACAATGGAACCAGAAGCTGCAACCGTTAAAAAAAAAATAATCAGCCAGTGGCAGAGGAAGGAGGTGAGTGAATACATGTAGTACATGTGTAGAAAATGGTTTCAGGGGAGACTTTCTCAAGATACTCTGCAAGAGAGCTTGCTGCAACCTCCTGCATTCTGCACAGCATTTATCTATATTTTGTCTTATGTTTTAGAAGCAAACTAGTGGGGGAGAGAAGGGAATAGAGTGCTACCCTGAAACAGTGAATCCCCATCAGTGCCACTTTTTTCACAGCAAACAGGAGTTTACAGACAGGTTTTTTTCTGATACTAGAGATATTATTAGATTAAATGCATTGAGGAAGATAACACTTTTCTCTCTGGGCTGCAGACAGATCCAAGCTGGACCTAGGGCTTATTTCCTGCTAAATCCAGGGTCTGCATTTTCCACAAGGCATGTCTTTACCAGCAATGCAGCACCAAGAGGCAGCAATGTTTCTGGAACCAAGAACAATACATTGAACAGGTGCAAGACTATCTTCCTTCTTTGCATCTTTTCTAGACACCTCTGCCAGTGAGCTAAAGCAACAATTTGACTGCTTTCACCAGTCCTCACCCAGAGTGTCTCTTGTCAAATAGTTATAGCCTGAAGTAGGTATTTAGTTTTGTTTGAAAAGGTAAAATTACATTTCACACTATTTTTTTCTAAGGAAAATTTTAAAGCTGAATAAAAATCAACCAAATCAATCTTCACGAGTGTATATAAGAACATGACTGCAGAAATTTCTGTGAGGATATGCAGCAGAACTAAGAATTTGGATCTAATTTTAAGCTTATGTCATCTTTTTACCTTATTCCAAGGATATGTGTCAAAATCAAAACCGTATCTACCATCAGGAGAGTTGAACCCATGCTATAAAAACACAGCTGGAATCAGGCTGTGCCTTGATGTCTCACACATTCGGTATACTCCTATTTAAAACCAAACAAAAAAAATCCTACCATGAACAGAAAGCTTTGCCCAGGGTTTTAGAGGAATACCATGACAGCAACACTAGAAAAGGAATATCAAGATCCACTTGTGTGTTTAAGACAAGCTGTGAACAATATTTGGTGAAATACCTGGGAAAGAAAACCAATGAGCTATCTGAACAGCTGCCCCCTGTATGCACTACGCCAAGAAATACACTGCAAATAAATAGCTACTATACAGCCCTCAATACAGTACAGAGACTCTGAAACAGAGTCTTATTCTCCAGTTAAATCACTCTAACAATTCTGAAAGCCCTGCAGCCAAGCCTGCTTGTGCTACTTTAAGAACAGCTGAGTGTCAGCTTTGATTTTATTAATAAATCAATCTAAAACACTAGTGAAATTTCAGCTGAAGGTTCTCTCAACTTGGCTCTCAAACATTCGCCTTAAGGAATTTCCTCTTTTCTAAATCCCTCTGCACTTTCTCCTGGCAGTCCTCCCTGCCTCCTTGCTTGAAACCTGTTTTAGTGAGGAGTGTCTTGGGTCACCCCACTTGCCTAGAAGAGATGATCATAAATCATATCCTATGACTTCATCACACAGAAATTTGAAGACTAGAAGAGATGAGCGAATACTTGCCCTGTGCTGTCACTATAAGGTATCTAGTGCAAAGACAGGTGCCCAAATCAGACTCTGACAAGATGGTGCAGACATATATTTTACTTGCATGACAAACACTTTCTCCAAGGAGGTTGCATTTTTTTCACTGTCTCTTGTCTTGAAGCTTTTTCTAAATTCTCTTTGTTCACTGGAGTCAACTTCAGTAAGACATGTTGTGGGACTCTGTAACTGACAGGATCATGTGGAAACATCTGAGCAACAAAATTAATTAGAATATGAGGAATATCACATAAAAAACTATGCAAGATGAACTAACATACCAAAACCTACTTTTAAGGATGACAAATTTTGGAAGAATTAGTATAGAGCAGCAGCTTCTAAGATGGCAAAACCTTAGCTGGACAGATTTATTTCACTGTTTTAACATAGTTTTTGTAGATGGAATAACCTTTCCCTGTGAAGAGCTTGTCTAAGATGGGTGCCAAGCTGAAACTTGGATAGCACAGTACTGGTTTTGTTTGGACATCTGCTGCTACTGCTCCTATTTACATGTTTTTCGTGAATGTTTGACTTGCTTGCAATAAACATGATTGTTACTGAAGGTCTGGAGCATATGCGTCATGTCTATGGAACTAAGTGGTGAAGAACTTGGAGCTTATTGGGTGTACTTTCAAGCAAGCAATGAAATCAGCTATTTCAAATCTGGATATTGCCAAAAACATTATTTTAGTGAAATAATATGTAGTCTTTTCAGGCCTGAGGCACAGAAGAATAATCAGTGTACATAAACTATTTTCATTTGCTTGTTTCCTTTATGCAGTTGTAACAGGACAGATGGAAGAGATGGAAGACTTGCACTGATTAGCCAAGATAAAGCCATTGATATGCTCCTGAAGGGACTTGTTATTCTGTCATGTGGAAAAGGAAATATGCCACTGAAGCGTGTTTTCTTGCCATATGTTGTGAAATCATTAATAAATTCCAGTCATTAATAATGACTAGATCAAGACAATGTGGTATTTAAGTAGTCTTAAAATGCCACACTAGATAAATCTTATTTTAGTATTTAAATAATAACATAAATTTTAAAAAAATCACTCCTCTGAGCTGCACCTCAGCTTGGGACAGTATTGGCAGACATGTGAGGACCATGAGTGGTAGAGGAAAGATGTCCCACCCTGTGAATGGGAATATCTGTGGGATGTTAGCTGCTAAAGAACTGCCACCCCACACCACAGAGAATGAGCAGAGTATGTCCAGCAACCCAGTTCAACAAAAGGTACCAATATCAGCTCCTCTGTGCCACACCTGGCACCTACCAGGACATAGGGAAGCATCACTGCTGACAGAAAGGAGCTGTGCCTCCCTCAAAGCAGTTTCCCCTACCCAGGCTGCCATGCCTGACACACACAACAAGCAGACAAATGTGCTGCCTGGCTACTCTTATCTCAGGCTAAACTGTGAGTAAACATGTAAGGAGTTATCCCACCTGCCTGGGGATGTCCACAAAAATTGTCATGGTTAATAATAATCTTTATTATTTCAAGGGGAGGGAGCCTCTGTGGCTCCTGCTCTGGCCCAGTCAGTGAAGGAAGAGGAGCTCCTTTCCAAAATGGGGCCAGTTCCTTCTGTTGAGTTTCATGTACAATTTCAATAAACTTTGAAGGAATGGCCCTCCCATGAAGAGAAAACCACTTTTCACAATCTTTTAAAGAAGAAAAGAAAAATAACCTGTGTACTTGATGAAAAAACCTTAACTACTTGTCATAAGGGATCAAGAAACAATAAATGCAATATAGGTAATGCACATTGAGTGGAGAAAAATTATATCAAATTATATGCTGAATAACAAATTAGATGCAATGAACTCAGCAGCTTCACTTAACTCTCTGTGTAGACCCAGGGTAGTGTACAGAAGAGAACCTGCCCGTGTACCAATAAAAAAAAATATGAAAGCTTTACCCAGTAGTGGGGCTTTTTTTTATTATCTGTGCTCCTGTGCTGGTTTTGCCTGGGGTAGACTTAATTTTCTTCACAGTGGCTGGTATGAGGCTGTGTTTTGAATTTGTGCTGAACACAGGGTTGATAATGTAGAGATATTTTTGTTGTTGCTGAGCAGGGTTTACACAGAGCCAAGGCGTTTTCTTTCCATACTGCCACACTGGCTGGGAAGCTGGGGGTGCATGAGGAGGTTGGGAGGAGACACAGCCAGGACAGGTGACCCAAACTGACCAAAAGGATATTCCAGACTGTACAGCATCATGCTCAGTGTATAATAAAGTGGGGGGTGGGGTGATGTTAAAGTGGGGTGAAGAGGGGATGTTTGGAGTGATGGCGTTTGCCTTCCCAAGTCACCATTGTGTCTGATGGGGCCCTGCTCTCCTGGAGGTGGCTGAACAGCTGCCTGCCCATGGGAAGCAGTGAATTAACCCCTTGTTTTGCTTTGTCAGCTTTTGCTTTCTCTATTGAACTGCTTTGATCTCAGCCCATGGGTTTTCTGAGTTTTGCTCTCCTGATTCTTTTCCCAGTCCTGCTGGTGGGGGAGTGAGGGAGTGGCTGTATGGGGCTCATCTGATGGCTGGGGTTTAAACATGACAGCTACTAAAATAAAGCTACCCTATCACATATAAAGCAAGCATTATCTGTTTGGTTATTTGTGATTTGGCTCATTCAGCTGCCCACACTTCTAGGAGATCTCTGTCTCAGTCTGTTGGTTCTGTGCTGTCCTTATTGTATTTTGCTTTGACCTCAGTTTGGCTCTGCAATGTCAAGGTAAGACCAATGTGGTCTGTATGTTCATCACAAAGACTGATAAATACTTTTCTCAAAAAAGAGTAACTGCATTTGAACTCTGCTGCTGCATAAAAGGGCTAGAGGCTGCTCTGTAATACACTGACTTGCCCTCTGAAAAACCCTCTTTTACTGCCGTGACTCTATTAAAGCCCAGAAATGGAAACAAAGACAAGTTCAGACAGATACATCAAAGCTGTAGGTAGATAAATGCAGAGCATATGAACTCTGCCCATAATGTCCTGCAACTGCCTTACAGTATGTGACACACGCTGAAGTAAACTGAGTCACCTGCTCATGACTCACCTAGTCATTGGAGGGGTGGGTTAACTAATTCCTGATATGCAGAGATTCTTTTTAACTAGTACATAAAATACATAAAACTTCAGTGTCATATCCAAAATGTATGCATCACCAACTGGAAAAGTTTGTCATTAAGAATGTAATTAATTTTTCTAAGCTATTCCCCAGTAAAGGTTAAATAGATTAAAAAACCCCACAGATACAGAAGTCTTCAAGAAGTAGTGCTAGATTCTGCCAAGTAAAGTGGTGTCAGTAGCTGGAATTTCAGAGCGTAAATTCGACAAGTGGGAATAAAACTGAGAACTCAGGGCTCAGAGATTCAATAAAGCATTGTATCTGCAGGCAAAAATAAGAAGTGGAGAACTCTGTTCATAACAGTAAGAGGACCCGGAAAGCAGGAGGGAAGATAATTTAAAACTAATAACTTCATGATGAATAGCCTGATCAAAAAGCGCAAAGCAGATAAAGACTGGCTCTCCAAAACTGGCTTGGAGAGATGTCAAAAAGTGATGCTTGAATGACTTCCAAAATGCTCTTATGGTCGCAAAAGGCATGACATCAGGAGAAACAAACAAACCAAAATTAAATCTATAAACATGGAAAAATACTCCAGGAACCTGGGAGGAAATATTTGGCAATCTTTGAGCAAAAGCAAGAAGTGCAAAGCAAGGGTGTTAGGACTTCACAGAAAAGCACAACTGAAAGCTGGTAAGAGGCTTCCTTGATCACAGAATTATAGAAGCATTGAGGTTGGAAAAGACCTTCAAGATCACTGAGTCCAACCTTAGATCACCATCTTGTCAATTGGACCACAGCTCTAAGTGCCATATCCGGTTGTTTCTTGAACACCTTCAGGGACAGTAGTGGTGTTCTACCACCACCTTGGACAGTCTCTTTCAATGCCTGACCACTCTTCCAGTGAAGAAATTCCTCCTGATGTCCAGCCTGAACCTTCCCCAGCACAGCTTGAAGCTATGTCCTCTTGTCCTGTCTCTGGTTGCCTGGGAGAAGAGGCTGACTTTTATCTGGCTATAATCTCCTTTCAGGTGGTTGTAGAGTGTGATAAGGTCACCTCTGAGACCCCTTTTCTCCAGGCTAAGCAACCCCAGCCCTCTCACTTGCTCCTTTCATGATTTATTCACCAGAGCCTTCCCCAGCTCCATTGCCCTCTCTGGACATGCTTAGCACCTCAATGTCTTTTTTGCTGTGAGGGGCCAGACCTGGACACAACACCTGAGGTGTGGCCTCACCAGTACAGGGGGACAATCACCACCCTGGTCCTGCTGGCCACAGCCACACTGTTGCTGACACAGGCCAGGATACCATTGGCCTTTTTGGCCTCCTGGGCACACCCTGGCTCATGTCCAGCTGCTGTCCACTGGCTGGTCCTTTTCCACAGTTCAGCTTTCCAGACACTCTTCCCCCAGCCCATAGTGCTGCCTTGGGTTGTTGTGACTCAAGAGCAGGACCTGGCACTTGCCCTTCATGAGCCCCATGCAATTTGCCTCAGCCCATTGATCCAGATAATGGAAGGTAATATATATCCTCAACTTGTGTTAAGGAGAGACTGAAACACTTCCTCCCTTGGTAAATGACTTTATAAGGCAGGCAACACAAACATCCAACGTTCTGCTGCCTGTTAGTGACTACTGGAAGGAGAGAAAAAGCAATAAAATTTTACACTATTCGAGAATAGTTTGCCTTGAACCTTTCAGAGGACAGAACACCTGGAAAGATATTGCTCATCTTTTTGTATGAGCAATCCCTGTTAAGAGAGCATGGACAAGGAGTTGCCATGAAAGGGGCACAGAGATAGGAGGGAAGCTGCTGGGGAATAGTGATTTGAAACAGTTTTTACTTCTCTAATGGTCACATCTAAAATGGGGGCACTGCAGCAAATTGAGAATAAATATTGCTGGCAACAGCTCTGCTAGAAGAGAGGAGAGGATGGTCTCAAGTCAATACAGTTCTATTCTCCCATTCCTGGGGAAGGGGACTGGGGGAACATCAGAGAAGTGGAGGAGATGAAGCTGCCTGTTGCTACCCTGCACAAGTGCTCACACAATTTCACCTCAGAGGAGTCTGTGCCCACTCTCTCACAGTGCTGGAGAGAGTTGCCTCACAGCACTCCAGACAGGAGCTGCTCTCCAGGAGGCAGACAGAATAACATCTGCTTAAATTGCCAGCGTTTTACTGAACTTGTAACACAGGCAGGAGTGCAAGGGCAGATGGCATTTCAGTCAGAGGATTTACCGGTGGCTGGGACACGGCTTGGCAGGGAGCACACACACACCTTGCCGAGGAAGTGGCGGGGGCAGGAAGGACACATGTGCAGGCACCAGGCTCTCTTTTGTCAGGGCTATGCAGCAAAATCATTGTGGGTGCTACAGTGGGGCACGTCTGGCAAATATCAAACACGGACCAGGAATACTCTGAAACTAGGATTTAAGGTTATTTGATCATCTTTTCCAGTAGAAACTTTTGCTTTTGTATGAGTATAAAAATGCTCCTAAGAGAAATTGCAGCCCAGAGGCATCAATTTTGATCTGAATTGCTCAGTGTTAAAGTGAGCCCAGATTTTGTGTTCATTATAAAATTCTCACATTTTCTTTTTTTTCCCTGCATGCGTTCCATGCAGCAAATTTCATCCTATGAAGAAAGGCAAATAGGACACAGAATAGAAGACCAAGAGTAATTAATGGTTTTGCATGCCTCCAATTTTCAGGTACTGAAGTCTAAAATACCTTAAAAGGTAAATTAATGATTTTAAGAAACGGTTTTTAGTGTGTCCTTTCTAGAAATAAGATTTCTTCACAAGTTTTGAAAATAAGAATCAAAAATTCATTCGAAGTTCTTTAGATTCTTGTATTTAATGTCATCTCTGTGAAGAATAGCCTCAGTTAACATGTCTCAGAAACCACAGCTTCAGTCAAAGCAAATCCCAGAGCAAAAGTTAAATTTCTGTTCACACTTTTGGATATTCAGTTACACTGATGTCACAAAAATTCTGTCCTGCAGACAAAAGGACCAGATCCAGGGCTGTAACCCTGGTTACACACAGGCTCCCACAGATACCTGGATGACTTTTCTGTGACTGAACTGATGACAAATGCTATCTACAGAGATGGGACTGAAGATAGCTGAGCCAAACACACAGATTTTAGGGACCAACAGGTGCCAAAATGGTGAAGTTTTTGTCTGAAGACTGCATGCAGCTTTGAGCAACCACTGTCACTACTTTGAAAGCAAAGATTAAACCTGCGGCAGTGGAATAGCAGACTTAAAGCAATTACAAGAGGTTGCTGGTCTGGAGTAGTTCTAAAAAGCATTCAAACAGGGATGTAATGCAAGCTGCCTTTGTGCAGAATTTTATTTCAAGGGATGCTTTTGCTTTATAGCGTCCTGCAGTCATACACCCTTTCAAGCCAAGGGGCATTGGCTTTGTTTTCAGGAGAATCCAGAAGGAAAAAAAGGCAGGGGAAAAAGCTTTTAAGCCTTCACTTTCACATTTTCTAGCCTCCTTTATGCATTGCTTTTCACTTTGACACAGCATCACTGATGACAAGGGACTGGCTCTCACTCTTGCTGCGTGCCCAGTTCTCTGCACAGTGATGACAGTAAATACTCTAGGCTATCCCCTCCCTTCCTCCAGCAGCCCAAAGCTCTGAGATCAAGAGGGAATCTGTTTCCTGAAAGGCAGTGAGAAATGCTCTTCAATAAGGATGTTTTCCCTGAAGCAGATCCATCTCTGACAGCATCATAAGGCATTTCAAATGCAATGGGTACCAAAGTTGCTGTCAAGAGTAACCCAAAAATGATTCTGCCTGAACCAAAATGAGAATGAGAAAATGGGGCATGAACCAGTCTCTAGACATGGTCAACACACCTCATCCAAATCCCAAGTGATCTGGGCTCAACAGCCCTGGACAGCCAGAGTCAAATTGGGATTTTATCTGTCAGTTTAGGAGCTTAGGGTCCTTAGTTTAGTTTGACTTCAGCAGTTCACACACAACCAGAGGGCCAGGCATTCGACAAGTGTTAATGTCACTGAAAGAAGCACAGAGGATTTTTCATGAGTTCTCAGGAATCCCCATCCCAATAAAAGCACCGTGAGTAGGACTTTTTATCCCTGATCACAGAAACACTTTGCAATGGCAGCCAGCATATCCTTCAAACTTTCAAATCAGGTGTGAAAACAACAGCCTCTTTTATCTAAAGGCCTGTGAAGCTAGGTATATGCAAGGTAAGAGATTCAATTGCAATACAGGATTAAAGAAGCATACAAAGTTAAACGTTCCAAGACAAAACTACAGTGAATGAAAATAGAATCACACCAGCAAATTGCCCTAATCTGACAAATTCAACAAGTCATCTAGGCTTCAGTGAATGCTATTGCCTCTCCAAAATTAGCATGATGATATTTCACAACTCCAGAAACCTCAAGTTAGTTTAACCACCGTTGTTACTCAACTCCAGGAGCCTTGCCAAAAAGCTGTGACCTTTGTTTACTCATCACTATTGACATGATTGATGTCATCACAGAATTGGTCTCATTTCCTGCCCTCAACATGGGACGTTTGGCATTGTACTGTACCCTCTGACATCTGGCATGAAAAACAACCAGCTACATGCAGTGCTCTATGGTAATTTCGGCTGACATAATTGCCAGGTAGTTAGAGTGACACCTCCTGCCAAGGAACTGGAGTGTCTGTGAAGATCAAGCCCTGCTGTTAGGCTGGGCATGACAGTGAAGACTCTGCTTTGTGCACGATTCCCCTCGGAGGTGGGTGTCTGAATGTGAGAGCTGACAGACAGCAGAAGACGTAGGCACTGAGCCAGCAAGAGCTGATTCTCTTTCAAAGTTGGGTTTGGCATCTAATGAAGGGTTTGTGAAAGAGCCACTTGAAGGAAATAGTCCAGAATGGAGAAATCCTGAACTGCTTCACTTTAAAGAATCAAACAGAGAGATGGGAGTCTCTTACAAAGGCACATGTGGAAAAATAAGGAAATCTTCTGGAAATGCAAGTCTGCTGGACTGAAAAGCTTGGAGCCTTTGGAATGCTAAAGGCTTGTTATTTCCATGTATCCAAAGGAAAAAGAAGTGCTCTTTGAAGTTTCTGCGTGAAGCCAGGGAGGAAGCCTGTGGGAAAGCATTCCCAGAGGGAAGGAGGACAGATCATTTGGCCTTCCAAAACCAAGGATGGGATAGGATAGGATTTAGAGGCTGAAAACATTAAGGAATATCTAGATTCCATCCAGCATCTAAATTGAGATGGTTTTGCCCGTTTCCAGACAATCATGTTAAAGAGGCAAAGACAGCACAGTGACCTCCATCACTGGGGTTTGTGCAGCAGTACATGAAAGAAGAGCAAACACAGTTTGTTTGTTTTTTTAAGAAAGGGATGAACAGAACTTTGAGACCATCCTTGGGATATAACAGTCTGGTCTCACTAGCAAGTGTTCAGAAGAAAGCAGAGAAGAAAAGAGTGATTACAGATAAAAAGGGAGATAATATTAGCATATATTTAGCAATTCCAGTTATGTCGGACTAGATTTTTGTCTTTCTTTGAGGGAAAAATCTCATTTTCTAGATGAAGGAAAATGTGGTAAATTGCATTCATTGGAACCTTGTTAAACCACTATGGAGTATTATGACATAAACCAAGAATTAATACAGGAAATTTCAAGTGATTAAAGTGACTGCAACCAGCTGGGCTGAAGAAAGGTTTCATCAGGCCAGAGGAAGATTATAAGCAGAATTCATTACTGATCAATCTTTTCAATTTTTTTTTCTATTCATATTCATTAGTGTTTTCATTGCTTACACTGTGCAATCAGCACATTTCTTACCAAGATTTCAAAGTGAGAACTCACAGTTAGTAAAGATGACAATTTGAAAATTGTCTAAAAAAAACTAGAGAACCCTGGAGGGAGAAACAATGGAAATTTAATTATAAAAAGTACTAGATCGTGCACTTAAATGCCATAGTAAATCAGATACTTCTCAGCTGGATGCCAAGAAGAGTAGGGAAGAGGAAGCTGGTTTACAATTGCCATCTAAGGCTTGGTTTGTTCTATTGTAGCCCTGAGACAGGGTGGAGTGGACACACAGTTGCCCTCTGTACAGAGGAGTTGGAAGCACAGAGGTTATAGAACAACACATGAGTGTAAATTGGCCAGGAATAAATGTAACTTGGGGACTAGAGCACTCTGGTGTTAAAGCAGCATCCAAAATTCATAAAATAAGCCAAATTGTTTGGACTACCATATTTTCAAATTTACAGCCTTTATATGATCTGTAAATATGCTGTAAATCAGCAACTGTGGGGGCTGCAACCATGCACAGCTCGTTGGAGAAGAGCACCGTGGTCATCTGCACCCTCTGATTTCCCCTTTGAGCTGCTGGAGTCTTCCTCTGAAATGACTTTATCTTTGCACATATGATCCAAACTGCCTGGCAAACACTACTACTCTGAAGTGGATCTGGATTCAATGTGATAGTTTGCAACAGTAAAGGCTCAGGTCTGTGGCTGTGGAGACCTGTTTTACATACTAACTCAGTCTGCAAGCAGTTGTCCCCACATCTCTAGGTCAGGAAATGAGAGGAATGACAGAGGAATGAGGGTACAGCATGGGACCAAAGGTGACCCAGCTTCTCTCAGAGGGTTTTTGCTATCAGAAGTGCCCAAGGCAGACTGGAGAAATAGGGCAAGTCCATGCAAATGCTTCACTGCATGCTCTCCCGGGAAGCAGGGACTGAAGCACTATATAAAGGTGATAAGACATGAAAGATTATCACTTCATAGAAGATGATAATATCCTGCCCTCACTGGAGTCACTGCCTTGTCTATCAGCTAAGCTGAAAAAAATGCCATTGAGCACAGTCTGTGTGTTAGAAAAGAGCAAATACATTTGTGACTTATAGTCACAGGATGCTGCACTGTGACTTCCCACATAATTTATTTCTCCTGTCCCTGAGACTTTTTCTCACAGATGCTGTTAGTAGAAATTAGGGAAACTCCTACCCTAAAACTGTGCTAATACATGGTGTATATAGTCACTTGGATTTCTCTATATTATTTCTCTAGGAAAAATATGATTAAGTGAAAACCAGTTGACCTCCTTGATGGGATACTATCAGCTTTGCCTGACCTCTGATTTTGTTAAAAATGCAAAGGTATTTTAGATTTCAGACAGTCCTAAATATGTAATGGGTTTGAGTAGCAAGGCTTTGGTAGTGGTAATGACTTCTGTGAGAAGCCTCTGGAAGTTTCTCCACGTCCAATAGAGCCAGTGGCAGATGTCTGCAAGATGGACATGCCAGTGCCCTTATCTCAACCCACAAGACTTTTGTTATGTTTTCTCTTCCCTGGCCAGTTGAGGACACGAACAATAAACAGATGTGATGTGCACCTGGCATCAGAGGCAACCCACCACAAAAAAACCCCAAATTTATTTAGTTCTGCATTAAGATCCCATGCAGGTATGAAGTAATGAGCCCTCAGCATCCCAAGCATATTTCTTTTTCCCACTGTAAGACTGCAGTGGAACAAACTACTGCAGACCATTCTGAAAATACAAAATTCCATTTCCATAGTGATAAATGCTGCACCATGCAAATCTGAAGCATATATCCAATGCTATTATTCTGCCAGGTGTGTTGATGCTGTTCTGTAATAAAGGGGATTGTTTGAACTGCTGGCTTCCCAGGCCAACACACCCCCAATTTCCTTGACTGTCCTGCCTGGTTCTCTTGCTGTCTTTGTTCCATTCCCTGAAGAAATTTAGATGGCAATTTCTCTAATTCGCAGCAATGTACTGGCAAGCTTGGTAGCAGCTCCTGTCAGTAGTAGGGATAGAAATCATATTGATTTAGACACAGATCTTAGATTTATAACACAGCTTTCCAGTGTGCAGGCAGCAGGAATGCAGCATGTAAGAGGAAAATCAAAGCTGATAGCCCCCAGGAATGATACCTGCTCCAGCAACTGGCTATTTGCCAACCATCAAGACAAAGAAGAGGGGAGATTATCAGTAAAATAAAGTATAAGGGAAACTGCAGAGCAAGCCAGGCCCATATTCATCATGTACACAGTAAACAGGCTCAATAACAGGAATTTCTATGAATTTCAAGTAGGTGCAAAGGTTCATCAGTGAATGACTGGAGTAACAGAGTTCATCCATCAAAGCCTCAATTACTCCCAGTTATCCGGGAGGGGTATGGTTTAAATACAGACCAATGCTGGCTGCACATCAGCTTTATGACTTCTGTGTCAGAGGGTTTGTTTTTCTGGAAAACTTGACAGCTCTCTAACAGCGAAAAAAAGATGCTCTCCAAAAAGTTTGGATAGGGGGACACATCAGTGAGGCTCTTCTGTGGCCTGAGCTGAGGTCAGCACATCAAGAAAAGCTGGGGAGTTTCAGAGGAAGCTGGAAACAAGCACATGTCCATTAAAAACAAACAAACAAACAAACAAACAAACAAACAAACAAACCCCCAAAACATAACAAAACAAACCACAAAACAAAACCCAACAACAACAACAACAACAACACAACAAAAACACCCCCCCCAAACCCCACAAAAAAACCCCCAAAAAACAAAACAAAACAAAAAACCAAACAAACAAACAAAAAACCAACAAAACCCCCACCAAAACAACAAACAAACACAACAAAAAAACCACACTACTTTTGCTGGAAAAGTAGATAAATAAATCTGAAAAATATCTGAAAATTCCTAGATCTGCTTTCAAAATCAGGGGAAGGAGGAATTTTTAAGCCTCGCTATCGTGTCCCTTGTTTTGCCCCACAGAGAGACTTCTCTGCCCATGGTGTTGAGGGATCCCTGTACTCTGGAGGGGAATAAGTACAAGAGAATAGCTTGGTACACAGTCAGTTGTGAGACAGGATCAGACTGAGTCTGCTGCAGTCACTTCAGTGTGGTATTTATCCTTGTCCTGTTCCTCAGAAAGAGAGCACCAAGATCTCCAGCAGATACTCAGTCCAGGTAGACGTGGGGAACTGGAAGAAGGTGGAGATCCGCACTTCAAGAGCTCCATCTTCTTCCAGACTGGTGGTGGTGTCTTTTCTAAAATAATAAAAATTATTGTGACTCATTACTTTCACGGCTGGTGCCAGGCTAATTACAGATACCTGTTTGTTTTGTATGCTCATTACACTGAATTGCATCTTAGATGGAAAGTTACCATTTTATTAAAAAAAAAATTAAAAAAATAATTGCTCTCCCGTATGTTTGAAACTCCTCAATGATCTCCTTCTGGAAATTTGAATAGTTGTTGAAAACCAGTCTAAATCACTAAGAGCAACAAGTGATATTACAGCTGGCAGCCCTGCTAGACAAAGGTAAATAATGAATATGAACTCCTGACTATGATATTGGAGGGGGCAGTAGAGTTCTGCCCCATCAGAAAAAAAATGGAGGCAGAATACAACACTTCCCCTTAGTGAGATTGGAAGGATGAATCAATGAGAATATTCATATTCCTTATGAAATAATTCCACTAATAAACATAATAAGCTAAAAAACCCCAAAAATATGACTCCCCATAAAAGGGCTTCTGCTTCTAGTCACTCATCAGGGAAAAACAGATTTCTAGAATTGTTTTGCCAACCCAAGATAAGACAGACAATTCAAAGTCATTGTTGACTTTATAAGGGTTCTAAAGATTCTCCTGACACAGATTTGCACCAGCTCAGGTATTGTTGGCTCATGCCATGTAAAAGCATATCTCACAGAATTCCATCAGCCTTCAGCAGGTTGTGCAGCAGATGAGGACCCAACTCCCTGAGTCACATGAATTACTTAAAACTATGACTCAAAAAGCCAGCTTGAAGTTAAACTCCAGTTTGCAGCTTCATGAAGCTTGTGAGTTCCCCCCAACCCTGTCAAATAAACAGAGAGCACTAAATGTGATACTATACTCAATATCTCTATTACCTGCACAGTCCAAGGCCATTTTTGTGGCCTTGATGTTTTGAAGATAACAAGCAATTTGTCAAATGTACAAATCTGACTGAGCCTAACAAAATTCACAAGTTGGAAACTAACTCCCGATAGATTCACTGCCAGCGTACTACAATTGTAGATGCCACATAAACAGTCAGACCAATCTGCAGTAAATCTGTAGAGTAAACCTGGGACCATTATGGGACTAAGACACTGAGCAACAGCTCCTATCAGGTGTGTATGCATGCCCAGGCAAAGCCTTGGGAAAACAACCAATTGGAAAATGTGTGATGATCCCACCTGCTGCCATTTCCACCGGTCTCCTTGTTGTAACACCTGCACTGGTGCAATGATCAGATCATATCTGCTGGCTCTAGTGGGACTCCAGACCTTGACATCTGACTTCCTCAAACTCTCTGTGGACAAAATAATATATAAACAATAAAATCTATTATCTCTTTGAAAAAAAAATATGTTGAGAGTGTAAATGACCCCCTTTGTGATACTGCAATCCGACAAAATAAAAAAAACCCAACCAGTATTAACAAGTTGATTATGATGGGAAGGGAAAGAAATCACTTTTTTTCTAAGTATTTTGGTGTTTGTTCTCAGGCTGTTGATATATTTTGTAAACTGCAGAGATTAAATAGATCCCTGGGGTTCCCAGGTGTGAAAGATCAGCATTAGTGAAAGTAGCTGAGGGAGGGAATGTTCAGGAACTATATCCTGTCATCATTAAATCATTTCGCTGAATACATCAAAATGCTAAACACAAATATTTACATATAAATCAATTCATCTATCTATTCATGTTGCTAGCACAAATACACAAAACATATGCAGAAATTTAACAGGTCCCTCCAAGGCTTTTCTCCCCCAAAAATAATCAAAAATCTCACGATGAGAAGAAGCTAACTCATAACCTGGGACATTACTGAGCTGTCACACCAGCAGCTTGAGTTTGTAAACAAGCAAATCCAGCAGCTCAGAGCAGCATGAATCACCTCTGCTCATCTCAGTGGGGCATTAGTGTTGTTCCCAGTAACGAGCCTCTAACGCAATAACGCCGGGAATTTTTTCACTGCTGACCAAAGTGTGCAATGGGTGGGAGTGAAAAATCAGCCTGCATGACGTGCTTGGAGCAATACCTTATTTTGGCACCATGGTAATGGAGAAATGCCAGCTCCCACGTGGTCTCTGGGACATAAAGGAGCCATGTCCACAGCTCGGGGGGATTATGCCAGGGAAGAGCCTTGCTCACCCATTCCCAAACAGAATTTCCTTTCTCCATAGGGAGGGATTCAGAACTTCAGAACTAGAGGTAATTACTACTATTGACCACTGGCTCAAACTCAGCAACCTATATAATCCTTATGCTGTGGAATGTCTAGACAGTGTTTACTGCTTACAGCCATCTTGACCAGTGCTGGTAACCTCGCTGATGTTTTGGTTACCATTCCCAGTAGCACAGGCTTTGCTCCCCTCAAATAAAGGCAAGGGTTATGGAATTAGGCCTTCAGCATGGCAGGATAAAGGCTCCTTCTATTTAAATTAAGATAGGGCATTAATTTATCCCTGCACAGGGCCCAAGATGGGCAGGAAACAGCACAGAGTGCCCACAGAGATTTTGTTTTCTTGCAGAATCCATCATGTCCCCTCTCATAAAACCTACATCACAAAGGGGACCAAACTCCAAACACACAGTGGAGATTTTAGGCAATTATTGATTTTGCTATTCAAGTAGAAAGAGCAGTTCCCATGGCAACGAGCCCATCACTCCCTACCTATGGCATTGCTTGCTCTCATAACATTGGCTCTTTATTTAAAGAACTGTGTATGTTCACAGAGATGCCCTTTGGAAACTGATTTCCTTTCATTTCACCCTGCCATAAGCGATGAACCACGCTGTGTCTGGCTGCATGAAACCACACTGGAAGCTTTTCCCACATTCCACAGTTCCCACAGGAAGAGCAATGGTTGCAGCCTGGGGGTGGCCACCTGCCTGCCCAAGGTGCGACCACCCAGCAGTGCTGGGGGCTGGTGCTGCTCCAAAGCACTTCCAGGTGAGCTGTGTCAGGGAGCACCCCCTTATGCTGCTGACTGGGTGAAACCCTGCTCCTTTTCCATCAACACTACACCAGGACAGAGGTGCACCCCCAATTTTTATTAGTTGTGTCACAGTGAACCTGGCATTGGTGGGAAGAAAAATACCATTCACAGTATTTCTTCAACAAAATAAAACAAGTAAATAAGTTAATTAATTAATCAATTAATTAAAAGTGATAACACGCCACCACAGAAAATTATGGCAATTCTGATTAGGAAAAGTCAAGCACTTTTGATGCTTTTATCATTTAAAATAATGCATCAGAAGGACAGGCTGGCTCCTTGGGAGGTGCAAATCAGCACAGCTACCTGCAGTTTTAACAGCAGTCATGTTGCACAGGCTGATGAGCAGGCTCCACATCACAGAAAGAGAAACACTGCTCAGAAAGAGGGGAGACAGCTGGTTGTCTCGGGGTGGCTGGCAGGGCAGCACTTGGGAAAATCAGGTCACACCACAACCCCTCACAGTAGGGCTTTATGTTCATCATGTAGCCCTCTCCATGCATGTGGGACCTTTCCCTCCCATTTCCCAGCACCTGTGAGCAGCAGCCCCATGCAGCCACCAGGGAAAGCATTTGGGCTTGGACAAGAAATGTGAGAAGCAGCAGTGGCACTGGTTCACCTGGAAAGTTAAAAGCAAAGTCTAGTCCAGATGCAAGATCTGCTTCCTAAAAATTAGCCATTGGAAGAGAGGAAGTGGAGATTGGTGTGACAGGGCTGAGAAAACCTGTGGCTGGGATGAAAAGGCAGCTTGCCTTGCTTCTGATTACACATGGGAGGAAAATACACATACAGACCCAGACACCAGTCACTTGTGAGCAGGGTCTTTCAGGTGAAGTTCAGTTTCCTGGCAAAATTGTATGAAACATAAGCTATTCCCAAGCTCTTTTCTCACACAGCTCCAGGTCCCTTAAGTATAACCTTGTGCATCCAGGCTGGGGCTATCAGTGCCTAGTGAGCAGGATGCTGGCCCTGGCTGCATTTCCAGGTTGTGGTACCTAAGGGATTTGCAGCAAGGTGCCTTGGTGGCTTTAGAGATCAAAAAGAAGCATGGTGTGCACAAGCCCAGCCATTCATCTGAGCTACAAACAACGGAGGGCATTGCAGGAGGTGTCAGGAGCCTGAAGAGGGGATCTCAAACCAGGCACAGAGGAAGGAGGTGAAGATAGCTGCTCTGGAATGTGATAGAGGAAATTGTGGAGAGAATAACAGTGAGGGAGATCAGACAAGCCTTGGCTTGGAAGAAGCAAAGGTGTTAGAGTTGAAGGAACAGTGGCTAGACTTAGGAGAAGAATACAGACTAAAAGCAACAGCTGAAGGAAACAGATCAGCTGGAATAGCTGGAAGTGAAAAGACACAAGAACATCAGACACATTATAGTGCATAGCCTCTAGAGATCCAACAAAGATTGATGAGACAAGTCCACGAGATATGCTGGATACGGGAAAAGATGATGTGAGGAATCTTTTTTGCTTTCCAATGCTAGCTTCCAGGTCTGTAAAATTCCACTCAACACAAGGGAACATCTATTTCACAGACACAGCTGGTTCAAGAGCATTAGCAAGCGTGAAGTAAACTAAGGGGTGAGAGAGGGTAGGACTTGTACTTCATCAGCCCAATAATTCAGCAAAGACAAAACTGGTTTTCCACTACTAATTTCCATTTTAGTCAGTTAATATAGCTGAACATAGTCCTAAGACACTATAGAATGATTAAAAATAAGACAGAAAAGAAAGACACTGATGTCTTATATCTTGCACTGCTTATCTAATGCCACTGATTACTAGCAAATCTGCTTGTTTACCCTCGAGGCATAGAAGCATTAAGGTTCTTGCTATTTTGCTTCCTTTCCTCTTTCCAATTTTCCACTGATTTTCATGGTGGAAAGGAAAACCACATTTAAGGATCAGCCCATAGAGAGGCATTAAAGACAGATGAGAGAATTATTTCTTTTTTTACAGCAGAACGCTTTTATAGGAATTATCAAATCTTTTTCAGTATTCATTTTTACACCTGTGCAGAATAGCTAATGAGGAATCTGAAAGAAATTCTCTGGGAGTAGCTCTGGGCATCGAGGTACTCCATACAGAGCCCCATTGTAGCACAGCCAGGTGTTGCCTACTGTAATGGAAAGGGAGCTGTGCAAGACAGACATCCATCTACAAGAGAATTGTCATCAATTTGATGCAGCCAATGTAAGAATAATACAAGGCTTCTCTCTGCAAATATGATTGCTGTACTATTCACAGCAAAAAAAGCTCTGGCATGAGGGTTTGTTTTGTTTTGGTTTGGTTTTGTTGTTTTTTTTTTACTTCATTGCTGAACAAGCTTGGGATACAATAGGAAAAAGACCTTGACATCTCTTACAAAGACACATAAACAACAATAAGCCTCTTCTTGATGTCCATTGCCTTATTCATGCCATTATAGTGCAGAATTGAGAAAGACTCCTTTACTTATAAAAAGGAGTAAATACTGTTTCATGATCACATCCATTAGGATAGAAAGAAGGGGATTAAAAAGTAGACTTTCCTAGGAGAATGGATGGCTCTTTTTCTGTCAACATAGAATTATTCCATGAATTAGTCATGATGGTTCAATTATGTTCAAATATGTAAAGCACAACCTTCTAAGTAGACTAATTTGCGAGCTTGCTTCATGGCCCTCTGCTTCAATTTACCACTTAGTCCTAGATTAAAGGACAATTTGCCTTGATGAGGTGGCATGGGGGACATGCAAGAGCAGGGGGCTTCTTTCATGTGTCATGGGATCAGAAAACTTGACTGCTTTTTCCATAGCACAAGCTCAAAAAGAACACTATTGTCTCCTGTATTGTCAGAGAATGAGAGAGAAAAAAAGATCAGAGAGGATGTGAACATGGCAGGGGGTCAAAATTTGCAAGTTTTGATCTTCACCAAAGCTGCTCTGAGTTTAATCCATTGTTGAACAGCAGCCCCAAGCATCAGTGTCCTGTGGGGATGTTATAATTCATATGGTGGGCAGTTTGGTCACCTAGAGGTACCCACTTTAACCAGTCATGATTAGCAAAAACACCACAGGGTTTATGTTCAAACCCAAGGCTAAATGCACAGGTGCTTTCAAGGGCCAGGGAACTGTGCAGCCATAAAGGGCTCTTGTGCTGTTCCTTCCCCAGGCTGCCTCACTGCCTCAAAGCCCAGCTCAGGCTGCCACTGCCACAGAACCTTCCCTGCACTGCACTTTGCACTGGGGAGGAATCCCAGGCTCCCTGCCATCACAAAGCACCTGACTTGAAGGGGCCAGCAAAGTTGTGAGGAAGGTGAGAAATAATGCATTTGAAAAGACAGTGAAGGCATGTCTGGGAGAGGAGAGAAGGAACACCCCAAGCTGAAATAAGCTGCAAACATTTCTATACATACCAATGAAGGAGGCTGTAAAGCAGGATGCTTCTGGATATATATAATAGGATACTGCTTCTGCACACATTTGAAAGATTTTTTATTAATTGGCAAAAGCTCAGAAAATAATGATTTTTGAACTAGCAATTTGTACCTTAAATCTTTCGATGAACGCAGTTCAATCCAGAAACTGTATCCAGAACTTTATCTGCACCTGATTTAGTGAAAATCCTCTTGGACTTAACAAAGAAGAGCACACATACATTTACAGATGAACCCAAACTATCAGGTAAAATTGAAAAGAATATATTCATGACAACAAGATTCATCCCAAGTAAAGACTAAAAAAAGAAGGTGAAAGTTTTTTTCTGCAATGATTGATGGAATAAGGTGGCTTGAAATGTGCTGGATCTTAGCTGTGCAAAGTCTTCAGCTTTTCAGGAAAGAGATACTTGAATCCAGCCAAAAATGTAGCCATTCACTAATAAGTAAAATGAAATTACTTGACCCACATGACAGGGAAAGCCAGATTGAAGATTCATAACTGTTTGCCCAGCATTTAACTGGACTGATGGTCAGGATTAGGACCAACTTCAGGGATGGAGGGTTCTCAGGCTCTATCTGCAGTGGGAAACCCCCTGAACAGGGCTCCAATAGGATTTTGGAATTTTTAGCACCTCCCCATTCACAGATATTAATTTACAGCATTGCAATTGTGAAAACCCGTTCCCCCTTAATGACCTGGGAACTACCCCAAATCAGGATTTCTACCATTCCCACAGAAACTATTTCTGAAAGTCATCCTATGCTAGGTTTATGCTAGGTTTTTATATAAATACTATATTTCTTTTCAGTCCATACATAAGTGTTCTTTTTGGAGTAGGAAACCAGATACTAACTGATTAATAGATATTGACTGTTTCAAAGACAAACAATGTGAAAATGAAGCCAGGTGTCTGTGCTAGTGAATGCCCCAAGAAATGAACTGTTTAACCATTGATCAGAAAATAAGATACCTTCTGATACTTTCCCTAAGGCAGAGGTCAGACTACATGGAGCAATACAGAAATTCCAAGACTGAAGAGCAGTTCCTGACACAAACTGCAAAAGCAAGAACATGATGGGCATGGACACACCTCTCTTGGCTCTTTGGTTCTGATGGTGTGTGTGGGGATGTTTGATACTACACTTCAGAACTAAGAATCAGATTGCCACAAAGGAAGGAATACAAGAATACAGCCCAAGACAAATTCACAGATGCTCTCTCCTTTTTCTGAGCCCCTTGGGGCAGACAACTTTGGATTTAACTGCTGAAAATGCCGTTAAACATAATCTGTTGCCAGATGTTTAAGAATTGAGTGGGATTCCCAGGAAAGGGTTCCGATGGAGGAAGATCAGCACACAGCTTTGTGAGTGATGTGCCAGGCAGCAGGGTAGCAGCCTCCTCCTGGGATACACAAATCGAGGGCGGTGGGGCAGAAAGGTGGAGCCTTCTGCTAGCTTCAGTCAAGAACACTGATTAAAAAAAAGAAAAAAAAAACAGAACAAAACAAACCACATTAAGTAAAAGCTTTGCTTCCTTTACATTGCAAAACACAGCGAGACAGCACAGAGGGCTGAAAAAAAATCCTCTGCAACTAGAAGTCAGGAGACCAGCCAAAAACGTGGTTTGTGTTTGCAGAGCTTCTTTAAATCCACAAGTCTTCTCATATTTTAAATCCACAGGGATTTTCCCTTCCCAGGGAGCTAATTAAACTGCACAGCATGTTTTCTTAGCTAACAAGAAGCTTATATCCTTTATGGGACTATGAAAAACCCCAAGAAAGCCAAGTCATCACAAGCAAGTGCTGCACACAGAGCACTGATGTGTAATGCCAAAAACAATGTTTGTGTTACCCAAACACACCAGCACTTCTCAAATGCTTTTTCAGGCTTTCAGAGGTTTTTCGTTGGTTTGTGGTTTTTTTTCCTATTTCCCAGTTTCCATCCATTTCCACCTGATGCTGATTTTTATTTTCCACCCAGCTGACCATTTGCAGGTACAGCCAATATTTCTCCACACAAGGGATGTTGCCACTCCACGAGTATTTATGCAACACCCAAGAAAATAATTACGGATCTCATCTGCTTAAATGCAGATAGAACCAGAGGAGGTGGGTCTGTGGCCACCCAAGTTGGGGAGGAAAAAAAATTCAGAGGGACTTCTCTGCTGCCTCCTTCCCTCTGGTAAAATGACCCCATCCTGTGCCAGCAACATCATGTGCTCAGCTCCTTGAGCTGGGTGGGCTCCCTCCAGACCATCACTACCCAACATCAGGAGCTAAAACTTAACTCACACTATTGTTTTCCTTGGCAATTCCGTCCCTCTGCATGGCCAACGTTGCATTTCAAAGTCTGCCCTGCTTGCTTTGCTGTGCATGACCTTGGATGTTTCATCACAAGCAGCTCGTATCTTAGCCCTGAGCTCAACATCCAGACAAAGACCAGGCCACAGGCAGTGCCCATGGGAAATCTGTGTATTACAGATGAGCAGCCTGAAATCTTTCTTCTATGTCCCTGCAGCCATGGGGCAGATCCTGCCCTAGTGCACCTCAGCCTGAACCGATGGCAGCAATGGAGGCCTCGCAGAGATGTTCAGATCAGACTATCCTGTCTGTATGGCTGGGATAAGAAGGATGAAGTGGGATTTTTAAGAAATCTAGTCTTTCCAAGGTGTAGTGATGAACCAAGAGACATGGTACAGAAAAACATCTGGTGGCTGAAAGAAATCTTGGCTTAATTTTGTTTTTCAGAAATCTTGCCTCTCGTTTTGACCATTCTCTCTAGTTAGAGATCAGAGGACCTGATCATTAACAGTGACAGTAATTTTTCAAAAATTGGGGAGGGAAAGAAAGAAAACCAGGCTGCAGCAGGAGTCTTTCCAATAATTTCCTCTTTTCTTTCTCTAACCCTTAAGTTCCACACAGGCATTTCTCCTGAGAAAGACGTGCCTACATTAAATGCACTGAACTACAATCAGAGGTTTGCTTTTTCTCTGTTGAGAATAAGGAAGTGCCTCACAGGCCATGCTAGACAGCATGTATTTTGAAATATGGATACTGTAATTATTTCTATTCCATTTTAAGAATAACACATCAATAGTCAAGCAGCAAATACTCCCTCCACAGTGAACTGAAGGAAGAGCCAGATAGCTTGTTTAAATTCAACAGATCAGCCAGAAAAAGTGCAGTCAGAGAGAAAAGCCTGTGTGCATTTCTGCTAACTGTCTTGAAAGGAGACAGAAGTCAGACACAGGCCACATCCCAGGTGACAGCAGTGACCCAGAGTGAATTCTGCCCAGCTAGCCTGCAGAATCCCATATCCTCACTGCCATGGCCCAGCCAGCCTGCACCTCATCCTGTACCACAGTGCAGTTAAGGCAGCAAACAAACTCATCATCAGCTTTCTTTTCTTCTGGGGAATGAAGATGCTGCTTCATATGGTGCTGGGAAGTTAATTTATTGATACTTATAAGTGTACAAGTATTGCAGTAGTGTTACAGTGCTTAACAAGAGAACTAATACCTCCACTTTTCCAGACCATATCCGAAACTGATCCTTTTTCTGTTACCCCATATTTAAATTCCATTTGGGAAGCTTGACCATAGCTTTCCCTAATGCTAAAAAAATGTCTTAGTTGAACTATGGACTTGAACATATGACAGTGATTTATTAATGACATCTCCTAAAAACACTGACTGCACTTAAAACAACATTTATTCTAGCTCTGCTTTAGCCAGCATTTCTAAACTAGACTTGTCTAGGGAAATGCACAGTTAACAAAAGGAGGCAGCATGAGTGTCTTTGGATACAGATCTGGCCAGGTTTCTAACACTGAACAAGAATGGTAATGATCTCCTGCTCTTCAGTATAGCAAGATGATTTATACTTTCTGAACCTCTTGGCATCACTGAGGTTCTCATCCTTATATATCAATCACAGCCTTATTTCCACATGAATGAGCTAGAGATATATATACACACAGACACACATATATATGTATATATTCACAGAGCAAGGAATCTGCAAGAACTCAGAAGAATAACCTTTCTGTTTTGCAGTTTTGTGATTCTTAAGAAGAATTTCCAAAGCATTTCACGTCACAGCAAGTTGGTTGAACATGTACCAGAACTCGTGCCAAGAAGTTCAGGAAGAAATAAATTCAGATAAAAGGACAATGTGTCCCACTGCTATGAAACTCAAAATTTAAAATGCCCAGAGGTTTCTGGCCAGCCCACAGGACATCCTTGCATCCCTACTGCTGTACATGTCCCTGTTAGTGTTCATGCTTCACACTGAGGATATCGAGTGCTTTGTGCTCACTGTGAAGTTCATTGCAGCACTCCTTGTGATGGTGTACTTTCCTGTGACTGCTTTCTCTCTAGCATAGCAGTTTAATTGAGAACAAATTAACAAAATAATACTCCATAATATCCTCCTTTCCTCCAAGTAGTACCGAGAAGCCAGTAGGTGCCCCAGCATATTCTTGCCTGTGCTCCAGTACAGCAATGTAATGCATGGGCTTTTGTAGCATGGGGATTGTAAATTGCAGTTGGTTATTGACTGATTTGCTTGTGATCAGAAGTGCCATTGACTGCTAGGGGATGGTTCTTCAATTCATCTTCTATGACTTAGCATATACTGGCCTTTTTCTGCTTCAGTCTTACATACATTAAAATTCTGGCTTGGGTTAGTCAATACAAGAATATGCACATATGCCATTTACCTTATATTAAAACATGAGGGATTATGGATTCCTAAAGCCAAGTGTCCTATTTCCTCAAAGCAATCCTCTCTTCATCCTGCCCTGTATCTTTCAAAAAATTAACATTTAGAAACAGATTCTTTTCAAAATTTCCTTTTACAGATCATGTCCAAGAGCTTGTTCTGATTTCACACAGGATCTCTGCTGTGCTTTCAACCTCTTCTACCAATTTCCACGCTTGTAATTTTTGTTTGTGAAATCACTCTGCTAAAACCATGCACAAACAATGCTTGTGTGCCTCCAAACTGAGAGAAGTATTAAAAAAAAAAAAAAAAAAGGATCCAGCAAGTCAAGCTTGTAAGAAACTCAAGAGAGTGAAGAGGAGCAGCCTGAATTCCATCCTGACAGCTGCTGCTTGTGATAAACAGAGCAAGGAAGTGTGCTATGTGAAGAAAAGGTTGGATTTTATCTGTAGGGACCCAGGAGGGCCCTTCTGACAGACAGACCAAGATGCTTTTTAAGGTGCAAATCTATTCAAGCAACTTTGGAGAGGCCTGAAGATTTGAAAACAAATATCTTCCTTTTATCTGGCAAATATCACAGTTTATTGTCCTTTTATCTTGTCTGCAAACTTACTTATCTGTTAATGATATCCTAATTTTCCTTTAAAAATGCCTTCACTGTTTGACTTTTATAAATTGATCACTACACAAATCTACTGCTGTAATCATTCTCCTCTGCATTTATAGCCTTGCATCCATTAGATTTACGTATCTATATATATTCAAATAGGCACTTGAATCTCTGGGTTTCTTGACAGAGCAATCTAATTTTTATAATTTATTTTTTTATTATAATAGCAACATTTAATTCCCAGTAAATTACCAAGTTATTTTCAGTGAGTGCAGTAACACAACACAATACAATTTCTCTGACAAAGCAGCAAGAATCATCCTTCTACCTCCCAATGTAACAAAACCCACTTGAGACAGCACCAATTTGCAGCATCTGGGGGAGGCAGGGGTCAAACCTGAAACCCCACTTAAGTGCTACACTGCCATCAATGATCAGTATTTCTCAGATCCATACATCATAGTCAATATAATTTTAATTATAGCAGAATAAATTGGCTCCAATAAGCACACAGAATTACTTTTTGTTTCATCAGGGTCTGCCTTGGTTGAAAAGGCAGTAGCTTGCCCTCCTGGGTCGCCGTTTGAGCTGCACAAATCATCAAATATCTCAGTTACCCAAGGACAAGGAGGGATCTATTGGCTGTTACTCACCTGCCCCTGCACTCAACCCAGCCAGGATAGAGCCAGGAGTGACAACGTGCCTGAGGCATTTGCAGTTTTAGTTCACTCGACCATAACATCTCCTTTTGGTCAGCACTGTTCTTGCAGAAGATGCTGCCTCTCAAAAAGGTGCTGGGAGGCAGTGGAGCTCCTGGCCCCGAGATGATGCTTCCACATTCACTTCTCCAGACACCTCTCTGGCCACAGTCAGATACTGATAATATTGGTGTTTCCAAATGAAATTTTTTGCTCTACTTAGTTTGCATTCTTACCCCGGCCTATTCAGCAGGGAAATGTCTTAATAATGGTTTTAGGAACTGCTATTTAATAAAAATAGGAATTTGTTCCAGCTTAGAAATCTCTAGCACGAGGAACACATGTTCATGAAACCAAAGGTGAGATGCAAAACCTGCAAGTAAATGTGGATAAAGGACAAATCTGGGAATTAGAAGGCCAAAGCTGAAAACCTTCATTAACCTTCTGGAATTTCTAATTTAACACCCTGTAGGCTCAGTTTCCCTATAGCAAAAGAATAAAGCTAGGTTTCTCCTGGGGTAAATTTTGCTGATATTTCTCTATAGAAATACAAAATACATGAGCAGCAGTATTCTGGTAACTTAAAATGCCACATACTGAAAATTATTTTAGCATAACAGGATAAAAATTTGAGTCTTAGGCAAACCCCAGAAGGATTCTGAGTTTTGCAGGTCAAAATTAAGGCCTTTCACATCTTTTTCATATTCATAAAGGCATGAGGTTTAGAGAAAACTCTTCAAATTCCTATAAAGCCAAAGAAAACAAACAGTCTGGTGCTCTGGGGAGCAGGAAGAGGTTTTAGGCTGGAAACAGCAGGTGTAATTTCTCTCTGTCACACAGACGGAACCCTAGCATCCTTTTTGTGAAGAACAAGAGAGATTAAGAACTCTAGCCCAAAGTGAAAGTTTGGATTATAGAGACTAGATTAGCAGCCCCTCCTTCATGCCCTACAGAACAGCTCCCATTAGCTCACAAGTGCATGGTATTTTAAAGTAACATGGTTCAGGCTGAAAGGACACATCAAGATGTCTCAACTTCTTGCTCAAAACAGGGTCCAAGAGGAGTTCAGACTAGATTTCTTAGGACTTTGTCCATTTGGTCTCGATAGATACAGTTTGATCTCTCTCTTCAATGGCTAGAGCAAGTTAATACTGATTTTGACAAGTGTCCTGCAGTCATGGCAAGTAACTACAAACCAGAAGGCAGGTTATTAAGGCAAAAGCATGGCTGTGTAGTGGCACTGTAAATGAGCACTTGCTAACAAATTGCCTCTGGAGCAGGCCAACGCAGTTAAAGCAAAAACAAAAAATCAAAATCCATTCTGCACTCCACACAGAAGATTGATATTTTAATCAACAGGGTTTCGTCTTGTTTAAACAACCTATCTTTCAAACTCTCTCATTTGGATGTATGATGATTTCATGGCAGAGTAGTTCACCTGATCTCAATCTCACTCAAATGTGACTTAACAAATTCTGTTATACAAGTCTCTGATCAGAGAAGCACTCAAAAAACTGAGCCAGTGACTATGCACTTGATAAAATGTAAAGCCTCAGGCTAAATTTCCCCTGTTACTACCACATGAGCCAAGTTTAGCAGCAGTGGCTCAGCAATAACAGTCAGGGTGATCTGCCCAGTGAACAACAAAACATTTCTTAGTGGTTTGCCAGAAACTCTTTTCCCAGCCTAAAGCCAGCCTGTTTCAGCTTCCTGAAGATCCTGAATTGCCCCAAATGATAACACAGACCAAGATGATGGAAAAAGTTGCTTGCACACACCTGCATTCAATATTTATTTTAACGCTTCACAAAAAAATCCAGTTTCATTGTGAGACTGGAAGCCTCATCCATACCAGCTCAGTTTTAGTTTTAACACTTGACTTATCCAACTCAAAACCTCCAGAAGGTAAAGGCAGCATGTATATTTGCAAGCTCAAAAGAATATGAACACGAAGCCACAGCAATACAGTAGGAGAGGCATGCAGATATCTTTTCCATTATACATTATATTAATTACTATATACACTCTATTAATGATAGCCATGAAGTTTCAGCACATAAACACGCACAAAAACACATGATCACAAATATATAGGCACACACACATATTCCTAATAATGGTAAGAAATCACCCTCTTCTTATTTCTCTAAAGAAAGTGAGCTTCTTCACAAACCATCTAAAGAGGATAAATGCATCAGCAGATACACAGTGACTTTAAATCAACCCCAGATAAAAACAATAGCTTCTCAGAAGCCAAATATATCTGCCACACACTCTAAGCTAGCAAAGGACAGACCTTTATCATTGTATTTGTCTTAGTCACTATTTAATAATACACAATAATTGTATTAATATGCATGGAAATAATTAACATTTAAAAAGCATGTAACTTGTTGGTGATTTTCTTCCTTTGTTACTTATTAGAAATTTAATCTGTTCATGAGACCAAGCAACAAATGTTTCCACTGAATTTAAGGAATATTTTTCTATGAATGAGAATCAAGATGTTTCTGAAGACATTCTGGCCTGTTGCCTTAAGACTTGATGCTTAAATGTATCGGTAGTAGGTCGCAGTAGGACACGAAGGGAAGACACAGAGTTTGTCTTCAAAAGGCTGACAATGACTGTGTTTAATTTTGGGAGCTTATTCCCTTTTATACTATTCTACAGAGAACCTTTATTGGTGAAACAAACATCTTCAATCCCATTGGTCAAACCAGAGGGACATCAAGAAGAAGTCCCTCTTAGGGAAAGAATGTAAACATAGGTTACAGTTAGAAAAACATGTCTCTTGTTTACAGAAAACACTCTGGGAAAAGAGTTTCAGAAAACTAAAATGTCTCAGGCACGAACCAGGGCTACAGTAGTACATTTAAAAATGACACATCATAGAAGCAAATTAGAATAATTCAGAGAAACAGACCAGAATTTTTCTTCAACAAGGTCTTCAGGTACCTAAAATAGATCTTACCAGCATCACTAGAATTACACCAGAAATCAAAAGGGTATCATTTCTGGCCCTGTGTGCCATCAGAGATTGGACTGACCAAGTTCCTGAAACCATGCCTGACATAAAATATTTACATGGCAGGGCTGCAGTCAGGTGAATTACTTAGCTGCTTACACACTTGCATAGCCTTACCCCCATATCTAAATACTTTTCTATTATTGTACTGACCTCAGATCCCAGGCTCAGTCTTCCTGTGCAGACTGGCTGACTTGCTGAGCTTAGGTGTGATGGGTGCCTCATCAAACCACCCTTTTGGGAAATAACAACTTTATTTTCTTCCAGACCCTCCTCCAGTAGTTTGGGGCGCTTTGTAAAGACATTTGTGACTCATCTTTTGAAAACTCTTCAGGTTAATAGTACTAAGAGATTTTTCTGATCTGTTTTTGTTAACAAAGTGGGAATTCCAACCCCATCTCTGTTCTGTTAAGTACAGGAAACACAAATTTATAAAAACAGAAGAAAAAAACCCCAGATTCTTCAATAGCAAGACATTTAATAGTAGTACTTTAAAGAAAGAAAAAAAACCTAAGAAAAACATAGGATAGAATACAAGAAGTCTTCTATTAAGGACTTACACAATATGAAATTAATATTACAAATGGCCTGGCATGTCAGTCATTCGGGATAAATAAAACTTTAAGCCGTCAAATTCCTTTTGCTTTCCTTACTGCTTTTCTGCTTTTGGGGGCTGTAGCTCCAGTTCTGCCTAAGAGGGCAGAGGATAGCCATTTCAGATTTTAATGCCGATGACGCTGATGTAGGAAGTCCTTTGGCTGTTGGATCGTTAGCGCGCCAAGAGAACAAAAAAAAAAAAACAAAAACAAAAACAAAAACAAAAACAAAAAAAAAAAAAAAAAAAAAAAAAAAAAAACAAAAAACAACAAAAAAAAAAAAAAAAAAAAAAAAAAACAAAAAAAAAAACCACAAACCAGAAAAGAAATTCCAGTTTCTCCCTGTGGCGGCAGAGGCGGTGAGGCAGCCGCAGCGGGGGATTTGCTGTGCGAAGGGGCTGCCACAAGAGGGAGGTCCCAGCGCACACAGCCGGGCTCGCTGCCCTCAGCTGATCCCTCCGCCGTCCATCCCCGGCCCTCAGAGCCCGGGAGCCGCCCGCTTCTGCTGCTTCTCCTCCTGCTTTTCTCGAGCCCAGCCTGCACGACACGTCCCCCTGAAAGGCGCTCCCTTCCCCTGAGACCTCATCTCAGCTCTCCCTGCCTGTGCAGGGACCGTCCGTGGGCTGAAATTCATTTTGGGTGCCCATCACTCCTGAGCTAGCTGGGAATGCACCGGGAGCATGTTACAGGCAAGCAACGCTGCCTTCACAGGGGCAGAGGAAGGATACGGTTCTTGTGGGCAGTATCTCTTCATCTCAACTGTTCATCACAGTGACACCGAGGAAAAGGAGGAAGCAGGTTGCTGTAGAATGATACAATTGTACTAAAACAATCCCTTAGAACGCCAAATCATTGCAGTCCTCTTCCTCAAACAAATTGGTTCTCTCTTGTCTAAGCTAGCTCTTCTGTTACGTGGCTTCTGTCTTCCGCCATGATGCGGCAGTTTATTGGTTTTTAAAAACTTCTCTGGAAAACCTAATAAAAAAAGTAATCCAACATGTTTCATTAATATGGCCTTACATTTCCAACAGTGGCACAAAAGCTTGTGGGTTTGGACTTTTTTATCCAGTATAAATCAACCATGTGTAAGGCCTTGATATCATTTAAACAGAGATACTAGTTCTGACATCCAGTCACCCTGTTACCTCTTCTTTTCTGACACAAGCAGTAACCTTCACAGGGACCATCTGACCCTGAAAGAGCATTATGTGGAGACCCCCCAAAATCCTGTGCATCTCTGAGCCTATGATCCAGCAGAAGCCCTAGGGCTATTTGGCACAAACCCATGCCTGGTGTGACTTGTCAAATCTTCTTGGAAGTCACTAAAGCTTTAAGAGTTTGTAGCAGCAGAGGGTCTGGCTGATGCAAACGAAGGCAGAGCTTCTCTGTGAGCTTTTAGGAAGAGGTTAAAGCATGCAGGATCCTCCTAACATAACCGGATTGTCAGGCAGTTTTCCCTCTGATTTCTAAATGAAAGAAAAAGAAACCAGTTGCTTTTCAGGCAGAGAGATAATAGAAAAATGTGATATTTTTTTTCCCCACAAAAATCCTCTCGTACTCAGAGCAAAAGGGGAAATCCAGCAACAGCAACCCCTCTGTGTCTGGAGGGGCTGGACAGGAGTCAACAAAAAGGGCTCAACTCCTGTGAAGGGTGTTCTTCTCCTGATCTTGTATTGCGACCTTAATTTATGCTCTTTCAGGGACCTCCTACAAAGCTGAGGGGACCATGATGAAATTTTCCTCCAGAAGACCAGGAGTATGAGGCAGAAAAAGAGCCCAGCAAAAATGTTCCTCAAAAAAACCCTCCTTCCTCAGAATCTGTGCAAAATTCTCTTCTGGTTTTGCACATATGTTCTCTAAACCACAAGTCTTTTCATATAAATCCTATATGACAAAATCATTCTCCATTTAAGTCCTGCATGAGAGTGTTGACTCATTTCATGCTTTAGATTAGTCCAGAAGTTTGTTGTTTAATAATTTTCTATTCTTGTCCTTGGAAACTCCACAAGAACTTAATCTTTGGATTTCATTTAGTCTACATAAATGGAGCAATGCATTGGCAAAAATGTTGTGTTGCCTCCATTCCCTAAAGGAGTGAGGGAGATGGGTAAAGGTGTGTATATCTGGTTAGAAATCGGAACAGTTTTTGCAATGCCACTTAGTTACTCGTGCAGTGCCAGGTTCAAAGGACCGTGATGCACACCATGTTTTGGATGAACAAGAGTCTGTTCTCCTCAAAGCCTGTCCCCAAAAATGTCAGCAATGAGGAGCGATGATACAGTGGCAACACACCCCATCTGACAAGCACCACTGCTAAACCCCTTTATGTTGTGTTTGGAGAACACTGGCAAGCTCACCTGGATCCAGGATGACTCCAAGTGCGTGCTTAGCTTGAGATGTGGAGTAGGTGAAGATGGCAATGAGCTGGCAGATATTGGCTTGTGTTGTGCATTAATCTGGGGTCTTAATAATGGCAGTGTTTCCCACAAAGGCGCTGCAAATGGGGGGCTCTAATCTTATACACCTGGGTGGTATGAGCACATTTGAAAAAACAAAATAAAATCTTTACTGGTTCCTACATGACAAGAATCAGTGGAAGACTGAGTGGCTCTGTCGTGTGATTGATCTGACATCCCAAGATATCTCTCTGAGCTGGCACACCTCCAGGACCTGCAAGTGCACATCCTCCCCCTGTTTTGGTTTAATTCTTCCAGACTGGGCACCTGAATTAGCAGTTCTGTGGCAGTTCTTCAGCTAAAAGAGGCTAACAGAGCTTGTTTCATTCCTTCACAGCAAATTCCCAGCTGTGTCTTGAGGTTATGAAATAACAACAGGAAAGTAATGAAAAAGCAATAGTTATGCCTCTGAGGACCTTGTGCTCCCCACCCTGGGTAGGGATTACATGGATAAAGCTCATTTTCATGGGTCAAGCACAAGATAACAAGGCAGTGACTTGAGCATCCCCAACACCATAAGATTAGTCTTGCACAACTTCTTCCAGTGGGACTTTGTCATCTTTAGAAGTAACTAATGCCCACACTGAACAAAGAGTGTAGGGCATGTATTTGGCATCATTTTACTGCCTTCAGCCACAGTGCAGACCTACCATTCTATAGGGGAGCCAAAGGGTTATTTTCAAAGTCTGCAAAGAGCTGAGAAATTTCTTTCCCAGATTATTTTAAGATAACGAGACTCCACGTGTTTGCAGTCAATGCTGCAGGTTTCTGAGCATTTCCATGCTGCTCTGTCAGAGTGCACTCCAGCTCCCAGTACCAAAATACAAAATAAAACTACAGCATTGCAGAGATTACATGAGGGCAAGGATGACATCTGCACAGATCGATGCTCAGGTTAGCATGTAGCCCCTGGTGGATTTTCATGGCTTTGTAAGAAATTTGTTTTTGCAAAGTTAGACTCAGACATGGTCAAAAGTCAGGTTGAAGCTGAATCCAGTTTTATGGAGCATGCCTGAGAGTCCCTCGAAAACATGATTATGGTCGGTTTGGGTTTTTTAAAAGAATTTAATTTTCTTTAACAGTTCAACAGAACCAAGTAAGTGTTTGGGAGTGACTCTCACTTTTAAATGCCGCTCAGATACATTTTTAAGCTTGTATCTGGCAATTCACAAGTTTTAGGTCCTCATCAAAATATCCACAAACAGGTCAGGTATTATTATTATTATTATTATTATTATTATTATTATTATTGCTCAAAAACCCTCTCAAGTGAAGATTACTTATAGATGAGATGAATATTGAATAAATGTAATCCATGGATTAATTAGCTAAAGCCCTATGTTAATCAGAAATGAAGAAAAGGAGAAACACTAGCTCATTAAGCATTTACAAGTATGTTGTATGTACTTCCAGGATTCAGTTACCCTCTCTCCATAACACAACTGTTTTTTATTTAACACTTGGACGTGCGCGAGACACCCAATGTCCTCGTATGCTAAAAGTCAAAACTGTCAAATTATATAGTGTTAGTCATCACCAGTGTGAGGAGAAAAATACTAAATAGCACATTAAAAAAACATTTGTGCTACAACTCCATAAATTGCATACGTGTGATATTTACATTAGTAATGGCTGGATTCGTGGCTGTGCATTACTTATTCACACCTTGTGTGAAATAACTCAAGAGGTAAAAGACTCATCCATTAATCTCCTCTCCCCAGTCTATAATCCTAAGAAATCCTAAACCCTGCAAGACACTTGATCCTCTTAGGAAAATCAGGCTCATGAGCTGAGGATGGTGGTGTGCTTGGAGCCAAAGCACTGCTGGTGAGCTCCCCATTGTAGGGCCATGCAAGCTCTGCACAGGTCTGCTGTCTGTTTGAGGGACACACACAGACATGGAAAGCCCATGAGGGGTCTTGCTGCTCTCCCAGGCCTGCTGTGTTGTGGTCTCATTGTAAAATTTTTGTGTGTGTAGAAGATGGTGTTGACAGAGGATGTTAGGACAACAGGCAGGCTCTTCAGAAAATGCTGTTTATTGCATAGATGATGTTACAGCAGTCATGGGTCGTGGGTAACAGAGCCAAGCCTATAGCTGATGTCAGCATCAGCTTATAGGCAAAACCTGAAGCCCCTTTAGTTCTGGTTACAACACATTAAATAGTTTTCTTTACTGAGTATCTTAATACATAATAACCAATCAGTATCCTACACAATACCTTTACATTTACCTATAGCCTATCACAGCTATTATTATTACCATGTTATGGTTAGCACTATCCAATCATATGGAGTTAGTATGTTACATTTTAAGCTTAAAGTTGTTTTTCTGTTTTCTTGCAGTGGAAAATTCTTAGACCTTTCTTCTACTTGATAAAAACATGCTTTTGTTTGTAGACGACTCATCCTTTGTTCTTAGCCGTAAAAGTTTCCTTCCAACTCATCTTAACCTTTGTTCAGTAACAACTAACTCAGCAATCCCTAACATAAATATTTTTTATTCTTCTATATCAGAACTTGCTTCAGCTCTATTCTGCTCTCAGGTTCCACATTCAGAAGCTTTCTGCCAAGCATACATATCTGTGACACTTTCTTGTCAAACTTTTGTCTTTCCCAGCAGTGTGTATTTTTTTCTTTAATGGAGCACCTTCTACCATCAAAGGTGGGTGTCAAAAGGATGTGAAGTGCACTTTTCTTACTTCACATACTGCATTTTGTAGAATATTCCACCAGAGGGTTTTTTCTTCGTGTTGCAATATCTTTGTTCCTTTAAACTTTTTTTGGGTTTTTTTTGGGCAATGCTATTCAGTGTTCACAAAGTATAAGCAGACTGCCACACAGGCAAAACCAGCCCAGAAGTATGGCAAGATCTCCACCAGGCCAGTTCTGGGGTGAAATTACCAATTTCTCTGCATTTACCAAAAAACAAGGAAAACAAGGCTGGCAAGACAACCTAAGCATTTTGCACCTTTTCTTGGTCTCATTTTACATGACACCACTTTGTTGCACTGAATCCCACTCTTCTCCTCCCCAGGCTCTGCTGCCCAGCCTTCCTCTGCATCACAGCCTCTAGCACTGCCTGGTCCACCCCAAAAGTGATGGTGGCTCTGCAAGTCTGCCATATGTTCCCTTACGGACATGCACCACAAAGAATCAAGATTCCAAGGTTTCTCATCATGCTTGTGTGGCTGCACATCAGCCTCAGGGGGACCATCACTTCCAGAGGAGTCAGACAGCATCAGATGGAGTAGGTTATTTATTTCTCTTGAGACTCTAAGGCAAAGGGAGCAGCATGTCATATGCAAAGGCTGAGTTGGAAAGGTAATGTAGGGATTTCTCCTTAGGGGTAAGTTCTTGGGCAGACACTTTAATAACATTCCTCATTAGGAAATAATTGCCAGGCATTATGCAACTCCCTCCTCTCCATGTGAGGGAGTCCAATGGAGTCAGAAGTGTGAAAGATAAAGGTCCCTACCTACACAAGAGAGAAATGCTGACACCCAGCCTGTAACAGCACAGTTTACCATGGCCAGTCCCACTACCTTTGGCAGTGTAGGTACAGAGGAGCAAAGCAACAGCCAAGCAGAGCTTATTGCAAATGTGCTCATCCATGCTGAAGTGTTGCTTCGTGGGAACAATGTAAACCAGCCCCCATTCCTGCTCTGTCACACATGCTGGCACCCCTCAGCTGTCACATCCCCACTGTGAGGGGAGTGCAGGGCAGTCTTATCCCCCCCTGTGGCAAGGGGTGCCAGGGCCTCTGTGATTGATGTGCAAACACCACACCTTGCCCCCAGTGCTGTGAACAGACTGTAAAATCAAAGAGCAGGTGTTTCATCTCAGGGCAGGAGGCAGAGCTATCACCTGGCCACACATTTTGGTAGTAAAATGAATTTGCAGTCCCCATCACTTTTCAAAATCATGTACTTGGTACCTGTGGACATGCCAAGTGGCACAAGCAGCTTTGGAGCCTGCAGCTGTCCCAGCTCCAGTGCAGATCATGGGTGAATCACCAGCTCTGTGGTGGAGTAAAACCAGGACACTCAACTCTGCTAATGAGATGCTCACATCAGCAGACCTTGAACATGCAAAAAGCATCTGAGCATGCCTTGGTGGGAAAGAAGGGGTAAGGTCCATGAAAGGACAAGGGGTAATGGTTTTAAACTAGAAGAGGGTCAATTTAGATTAGGTACACAGAAGAAGCTTTTTGACAATGAGGGTGGTAAAGCAGTGGTACAGGTTGCCTAGAGAGGCAGTGGATGTCTCATCCCTGGGAACATTCAAGGTCAGTTTGGACAGGGCTATGAGCAGCCTGGTCTGCATGAAGATGTCCCTGGTCACTGCAGTGGAGTTGGGACAGATGGCCTTTAAAGGTCACTTCTTGCCCAAACCATTCTGCAATTCCATGAGGCAGAAGCAGTGCTATCCCTGAGTACAGTACTGGGGGGTGGAGGGTGGGGTGTGATGAGCATCCACAGCCCTTTTGCCTCCTGCCACACATTCTTCAGAAACTAGGTCTTCATTCAGAAGGTGCCTAGATCCTCTGTTTGGGAAAGAGATGATTGGGACTGAGGCAACTGAAGTATTTTGCAGAAGATCGGTTCCAGTAGCCTCTAGCAGCTGGGAATTTCTCCCTTTTTCCCTGGAGCAGTATTAATTCAATGACCTAGAGATCACATTGGAAACAAACCACATCAACACATAGAGTTACAGGTGAATCTCATTCACTGGGAAGACCTTCAAAAGGCCCCATTAATGTCTTCAGACCCAGTCCAGCCCACTGGTGTGGGACACAGAGTGAAAATGCCCTGTGCAATGAACTTGTAGGGTTAGAGCTGTTAATAATGTACAGGCATATCCCATACATTATGTATTAAGCTCAGGAGAGCTGAGCTAAAGTCAAACATAGATCAAACAATGCATGGGATTGGACTTAGAGTACCTGAAGGTTGCCCCTGGACCCAAATTCAATGAGAAAAAGCAGCAGAGAGAGCCTCAGGCTGGCACCTCCTCAGTCACTACACCTGATCCAAAGCAGGAGTCATCAGCACATATCAGTGGTGGCAACAGCCTCAAGCTGATCTCCACAATAGTCCTCTCTTTTGGGAGGGAAGGAAGGAATTAGCATTCTCCCTATTAATTCTTGGGAAAAAAAGTCATTTTGCCAGGTCCCCAAGGAACACCTGTGCAAGCCAGGGGTCTGCAGCATGTTTCAGAGATGGTTGAGGGTAAGCTCTCCTTTTGGAAAACCAGGAGAAACCTCACACTGGGAATGCACCCTTGGGTGCTCTCTGTGGAAGCTACAGCTGAGGCAGACGGTGCAGGTTTTACTCTGGACATCACTCAGACAAAACTATTCTTGGCCCACTGAAAAACTGCAAGCTGCAGAATGCAATACAATACTTTGTGGTTCTAAAGGACCTTCCAAATGAGGGTCTCACATTAATTAATTAAGCCTCAGAGCACCTAGAAGGAAAATCTATCCTATTTTACCAGCAAGTGCAATGGGTATGCAAAGGTCACACAGAATAGAAGAGCAAAGGAAAGAGAGATCCTGGTATCCTGACTCCTGACTCCTTGCTGCATCCATTAGCTCATGAGTCCCCTCCAAGGGACACGTGTGGAGGACAAAAGGTGACCCTCAGCTGTGTCCCAAGGGGTGCTGGCTGAGAGACTTAATAAGATGCAGGAGAATGACTAACGGGGTTACACAGATTGTCGCAGCTCAGTAAAGAATATAGCATCAAGAAAATTGATCCTTTGAAAGCCTCCAGCCACATGCTTCTGTCAGAAGCAGACGTGACTTGTGTCTGTGTTTCATACGACACCACCAAGTACCCACCAAAGGGCTTTCCTTCATGTTTAAATAATGAAATGCAATGCAATGCCAACAGGTGCTTTTTTTCACAGGGAGCAAGAAGAAGAAGGGAAAGTGTTTGGGCAGGCTAAAGCAGAGCCCAGGTTTTCCCTGCCTCTCCACCCCTCCCTGTCCTCATGGCTCATGAGCAAGAGGTCACTGACGGCTGGATGTGCCCATCTGTCTGCAATGCTGAGGGGACAAGCACACGGGCACTGGAGGAGGGAGCAGCCTGTGTATGACTGGGGTGTGTGCGCAGCGTAGCAGCCGCCGTGTCTGGGCAATAGACAGGAGGCTGCCATGGGGAAGAAAAAGAAAAGTGCTCTACAGGTCATCCTGGAAGATGGTTGGTATCACTGTGAGATCATTTCAGTTCTCATGCTGCCAAATACTTGACTAAACCTCTTGGGGCTTCCTGAGCACACCATTTTGCATCTCTCAAAGATCATACAATTTTAGTTTGCTTGGGCAGGGGACTTTTGTCAGTCTGCCAGACTAAAGTGAATATTAAAAGCATTGCTGTAGGGAAAGAATATAATGTATAATCAATAAGGGATATTCTGCCAAGCTCAGCTGGAACTTAAGGGTCAGCTGTGTAAAGCATCAGGTGTGTAAATTCCAGCAACAAATGCAATTACTCTTTGTTCTTTGTTTTGCAGCCGGAATAGAGTTTGATGGAGAAGTGGAAACTGACACAGAGAGTGAAGGTAATGTAGAGATTAACAAATATGGTCTTGTTTGAAATACAGGAGGTGATACCTTTTCTTTTTCTCTCTGACTTATGACTTGCTCTACAACACGAACTCTTTCATGAGCTACTTGCAAGCAAGCAGATTTTTTCCCTTGAGGTTGGACTTACAACCCGTGTAAGTCACCGTTCTTAGGCAGTCTGTCCTCTTTTATCCACGTTCCAGAGTCGGAGGCTGTCAGAGCCCACATCCCTGGGGAGCCAGCCCCTAGTAAATCAGGCAGTGCAGTAAAGCACCACTCTGTGCAGGGCTGGGGCTGCTTTGCACCATACTGAGGTCCTGCTTGCCCTCCCTGCAATGCTTGCTTAGCCTGCAGTACACTGGGATCTTCATTCATCATGGCCACAAGAAGATAACAACGAAGATGGATTGAAGGGAGACTTATGACTGCGAGGGAGATCAGGAAAATCCTGTGACAGGACTAAAACCACCTTTAACTCTGCATGTGTAGTATATCAAAAGTGAGAGAGCTAAGAGGTAAAATCATAACAGCACTGGGTAGGTGCTACAAATGTAGCTGTTACTGCAAAAACAATTCACAACTGTGTCTGTATTACTCACAGAATATGAGAAAGTAAACAGCAAACTACTGGGACTTAATTATTTTTTTTTTAAATCGTATCCACCTTTTCCATATAGGCAAAAGAGGCAGTAAGACAAAGGTAACAAATTAATGCTTCATATTTAATCTAATACTTGATAGGTTGCAAATAAAAAAACCCCTAGATCATTTGCTATCCAAAAGGAACATTTTCCCAAAGAGAGCAGGTGATCCTTTGATCTAGATGATTGACCAAAATTCAGTTTAGATGGACCATTGCATAGTAACTGAAACCTGCCTAATGGCTCCTGAGAAATTAGTTGGAAGCTCTTTCTCATTCCCAGTGTCAATTGTGACAACACTACCTACTAATTTTTTACCACTAAAAACAAGAAACTATTTGCTTGTCATTAATTTGTAGCTTTTCACCAAACCAAAAATGCAAATACTCAAATTCTTTTTTGCTTTTATTTTTCTCACCTTTTAGGCTCCTCATTTTACACTTTGGATCCCATCCCATCACAATTTCCCTCTTCCATTACAATATCTCCAACTCTTTACTTTCATCAGTGAGAAATTTTGGAAAATAAAAAGCCAGAATACTCTGGAAAACTTACAATTAATTTTAATAGGCTTGGTAGTGAAAGAGATGGAGAGACTTGGGGACTTCTGAAATTTTTTGCCCCTTTCCATAAAATTCTGCAATTAAATCATATTCCACTTCAATCCTTTAAGCTGGAAGCATTTCTGACTCCTGGAAAGAGGAGGGTTTTAGTTTGCAAAGCCAGTAAGAATGAAGTGTGCCTCAGAGACTATATCTGCTCTTTTTCTTCTCTGAATATAGACCATCCAATATAAAAGAAAACTCAGAGAAAGAAAACCGGATACTGCCTGTGCTGAGCCTTTTCTCTCTATAAATAGAAGAACTCCATTCCCAGCCTTGAAAAGTAAACATAGTAAACATCTTTCAAGGACATCACATCAACAAGCAAACTACACATTCTGTAACAGACTGCAATTGCTGTTTCCTTTGTTCTGGTGTGTTTACAGGTCAGGGGGGTATCTGTCTGTGCTGTCTGATGGATGGGCTTTTGCATTTGTAACTAATTTCCAATTTTCTTATGGTCACATATAAGTCAGTGCTGTGCTAAATTGTGCTGTCTTAAATGGGAGTTGCACAACCAAAGAGTTCCACCTGGTCCTTGGACAGGGCATAACACAAAGCCCATCGAGATCAGCAGGCACCTGCTCTTTGAATTTGCCAGGGTTTGCATCAGGTGTCCTGGCTGCCAATGCTCTTCTGATGAATCTTTATTCTGCCAGCACGGATTTCCCAATGTAATTGTTTTTTATCACTTGCAGAAGATGAAGAAAAGGACAAGAAAACTAACAAACAACCCCACAGGGAAACTGGCAGAGCAAGCAGACTTCAAAGCAAAAAACAAGAGAAAGACAAAGAAGAAAAAGAAGACAAAGAAGAAGATGAGAGCGAAGAGGAAGAAAATAGCAGCCAACAAAACAGAGCTTCTAGGAGAAAAAATTACCAAAGGAAAAACAGAGACGGAAAAAGGGCAAGAGAGGAAGGAAGCCAGAAGAAAGATAGAGGCAAAACAGCTCCTACCAAACATCAAAAAGAATCAGAAAACAAAGAAAAGAAAACAACCAAGAGAGGGAAGGAGGGGGAGAATAAACAGAAGAAAGACAGGAAAAACAGGTAATTAAACAATCCCTGACTGTGGTGCCTTGTTCAGACTGGCAGCAATATTGACATGCCAGTGGCATATGGATCAGAATAGCAAAACCAATAGACTGTAGGTAAGTTCCTGCTCTCCTAAAAGAGATACATTGGAAAAAACAGTGTAAGATGCCACAAAACCAAACTGTTTCCAAGTCATTATCATTTCTCAGGTGGGGTCAGGTCTATGCATGTAGTGGAGTTTTAGTACCTACAACCAGGGGTAGAAAAGCACCCCTGAAGAAGGTACTTTGAGAAATTTGGCCATGGAGACTTTTTTTGGTTGCTCTATGGAAACATTCCAGTTAAAATGGATCCCTTGCATTTTCAAGTTCCTTCCTCTTCCAAATCTTGCTTGTCCCAACCTTTGACTTCTCCCCATATCTCCCATTTTGTTATGAGGGCATGAAAACCATTTTTTCTGGAGCCAGATGTAGCCCTGGTAGCTGTAGGCAATGTTCTATAGATGAAGTGTGGCCCAAAGCACGACACTGAGTGAATTGTAGTGGGGCACAAATGCCTCCTCATTGTCCTGGCTGGAAAGAGCCCTGCTCTGAGTGTGATGGGCACTGGCATTGCACTGAGCCAGGGGATGTTGAGGCACTGTGCCCACATCGGAGTGGAATCCCCAGGGCCAGTAGCAGTCTGCCCTACCCCAAGCAAGGCCTTCCCTCTAACCCCTGTGAGTGTTTCTGTGGCCTTTATTTTGTGTGCCTTCCAGTACTTCTGCTTCCTCCAACTCATCTGATGAGGAGTCACTGTCAGAGGAGGAGCTCGCAATGCTGAAGGAGCAGGTGGAACAAAAGAAAAAACTGATTTCTACCATGAGGAACAAGCCTTGGAGGATGGTGAAGAAGCTCTCAGTGCTCAGGTACACATCAGAATGGGAACCCCCCACTCCTGGGGTCTCTGCTGACTGTTGGCAGATGAATTTTATCTTTCCTTGAAATGACATATTTTCTGCTCCTGTAATATCATAGTATCAGAAAAAGTGACCAGCAGAACCTGGCCAGCTTGTCTGGGTTCAAATGAGCAGAGTTAACATGTGCAATCTGATTTTCAGCCTCTGTAACCAAAGAACAGATGAAGTGCAAATCTGTTCAACTGATACCCATGGCCAGGTCATCCTACCCTCATATTTAAAACCAAATGACTCACTACAGTCAGGCTACTTGTTAAAGCAAACTCGGTACCCTGGCTTGCTTATTCATGTCTTTTGTCAGACAGAAATCAGAGCAGCACAGTGCCATGTTAGTGCACAGTCCTGAGATGGGGCTTCTTGGAAAAAAATGCTGTACTATTTTCAGAGGTTTATGGAGCAAAGATAAATCCAGCACACAGCCCCTGATGAGGGTGGGAATAACTGAGGCAGCAGCAGAAACCCCTCAGTGCTGGGAAATGGGGGACAGTGGGGTGAGGCAGAGAAGACCAGGAAAATCAAAACCATGGGTTGACAAGGAATGGCTCATAACAACCATTCCCCTGTCAGGGCAATGGTTCAGCTCCCAGCTCTACTGCTTAAGTTAACTCTGAAGCCCCTTTCTACAAGGAGAGATTTCAAAATAACATTTAAAAGCACGCATATATTTTCTTTATAACTAAAAACCAAGCTATGTTGAACCACAACACAGCCCCACATGGAGTGTGGATGTCCCTGCTCCATGTCTGCTGAGAGCTTACTCAAAGCTGCAGGGACTGTGCTGTGAAAACTGACTGTCAGCATGTGTTTCTGCTTCTTTTTTTCATGCCCTGAAGGCTAAGACCTGTTTCATATTCCAATAAAATCAGGAATTGTGAACTCTGCCAATTACTTCTGAAAATCTGGGTAAAGGTCTATAACAGGGAAACTGTATTAAAGTAGCTTTTCCAGCTCACAGCTGTGCTGTGAGCCTGAGCTCATAACAAATAAATTCTTACGGCCTTAAAATTCCAAATTTCTGTAAGAAAAGAAAAAATATCAAAACAGAGTTATTTCTGATACATTTTTTCCCCTGTGGTGTAGGATCCTGACTAAAATTCTACTTAGGATCGTGTTTGACAATGCACCTCCATACTTCCATCTTATTTCTGAGTGATAGCAATCATCACTACCTACTGATGAACCTAAACAAAACTGTTGCATTGCTTGTGAAGGGGTCTCCAGAAAGGCTCCCAGCATGCTGTAATTGGATATTTTTGGTTGCATAAGGTCCATGATGAGAGAAGGAATTATTAGCCCCATTGCACAGATGAGGGGTGTAAAGCACAAAGAGAGCAAAGCAATAGGTTCAAGACTTAGAGATCTCACTTCAGGTTTGCAAATGAAGTCACAGGTGATTTTCCCAAGGTTACAGGCTGACCTAGCCAACTATTTATACCGAGTGGAAGTCCATCTTTCCCACAGGCTTAGGATGGCAAAAAACCTCCCAGCTCCTGAAATTTAATCTCTTCCCCTTTGCAACACCAATATACAATAGAATTTTATTCACAAGCTCATCATACTCATCATAACAGCATCCTAGACTATTTTCTCTGTATTTCCCTTAGATATCCTAGTGTAAAACTAATTTCATTTTGCAGCTTGATTTTACTCCTGACTAGTATACATTCATTCCTCTGGCACTGAGATTATCCCCTAGGGCCATTTGCATATCTCTGATATTTGTCCTGGGAGGTGTTCATAAAAGGAAACTCTGCATCCTCTTGGAGTTTATTTCACTAGGCAATGTTATTTTCTTCTTGACCAATGCTTCAGGAGAGAGAAATTATAACAAGCATGCAGGCTGAGAGAGCTCTGCAGCAAGAGAAATAGGCAGGCTTTTAGTTTGCACTCAGGGAGAAGTGTGGAACAAGATTTGGGGCACTAACAATACTTAAAGCTAATATAAAACATCTCTGCATGAATGTGATAGCTAGTCCTGGGTGGGTGTTTGAGCTCTACATGGCACAGCAACTGACCAGCAGAGAGCAGGTGGGAAGAGACACCAAGTGCCCACCTTCCTATGAGCGCTGTTGCTTATCCCACTGGTGCAGGCAGGGGTGAAAAACTAAAGACTCCTTTGCTGTTTTAATAACCTGCTTGCTTATTTTCTAATTAGGGAGGCACAAGATTTTGTAGAGAAGTTTGAAGGAGCTCTGGGAAAAGGAAAGGGCAAAAAGTTGTATGCATATAAGATGATGATGGCAAAGGTAAGTGCTACAGTGATGGCAGTGAAAGGCTTGGGTACTCAGTTATGTATTCAGCACATTCCTAGGTTTATTGACCTCTATTTGGTGAAAGAGGCGCAAGGAAGTCAGAATAAAACTTCTTGTCCACATTCAAAAAATACTAGCTGGCTTCAAATCTATGACTATTGCAGAGAGAACAGGGGGAAATTTACCCCAACCTGAACCTCATTGTGACCTTTCCTGAAGCAAGGGAGGGTTTACAGGAGCAGGGAAAACAATGGCTTTCTGGCTGCAATCTCCAAACCTTGGTATGTGAGAAAAGATATGCCTAAAGGGGAGAGAGGCCCTGCCAAACTCTTGCACTACCCCTAGTCCTGTAAAATTCCATCTTCTCCAGTGATGAGGAGATAACAGGGAGAACGATGGCTGTGTTTTGAGACTGAAGTCGGTAGCCAAGTTGCATGTTGTCATGGAGATTATATTGAGAAGTTCAAAACAGAGCCAGGCTTGAGATTATGAAATCAATGGGAGTTTAGCTGCTGGCCTGGCAAGGAAAGATTCATACTCAATGTTTTATCAAACTAAATTTTGTTTTAAATTGAGCTTGTTCTGAACCAATTCTTTCAATCCAGAGCCAGGTCTGAATTTTCCACCCCTACATAATCTGATCAATCCATAGCACAACTGCAGCTTTCCAAAAGCCTGGAAAGGCTAAAGCTCTCAAAACTCAAAACATAAATGTGAACACTTGGGAGTGGGGGGGATTTTTAGTTTAAGGGAGTTTCTGAAATAGTCCAAAAGATAAGACCCAGACCAGAGCTCCTGCTTTAGACTTTATACCCACACCCAACCACGTTACCAAACTCTGATATTAGAAAGCCCTGCTTCAGATCAGACCCCCTCTTCACACCTCTCTGCTCACTGCAATGTTGTCTTGTTTCAGAAATGGGTGAAGTTTAAGAGAGACTTTGAAAATTTTAAAACTCAGTGCATACCCTGGGAGATGAAGATAAAGGAAGTGGAGAGTAAGTTGAAGTTGCTGTGTGGTGGCAGTGGGACATTTTCTAAGAACAGCCTTTTCTTCATACCAACAATGTTCCAGCTTCCTGGCCCAGAGTCTCCACTCACCCTGGGCATCAGTGCCAAACAAGGGGCACACACCCCTGGCACCTCCAGGTGTTCCTCTCTCCAGCAGTTGTGTAGGGAGGCTCCTGGGAAATGTGTTGGGGAGACCTGAGGGTAAAGGGTTGCTGAGGACAGCTGAACCCTCCTAAATGCCAAACCATGAAATGTCTTCTGCTTTAAGGTCACTTTGGCTCCTCCGTTGCTTCCTACTTCATATTTCTGCGGTGGATGTATGGAGTAAATCTTGTTCTTTTTGGGTTAATATTTGGACTGGTTATAATTCCAGAGGTAAGTGCTTAATTCTCCTTTCAGTTATATCTTGCCCTTTGCTTGACACAAACATGACATTGACAGGACAAATGCCTTATAACAGGCATCACCTTAGAAAAATGAAATGCCTGAGGACAATTATTTACAAAGACTTACTGACACAGGAGCAGAAGTTGGACTGATATCAGGAGACATAAAATGCTATCAAAGATCTTGCCCATCCAGCAGCTGAAACAGGGGCTCAACAATCTATCTAATTCAAGACCAGTTTTACATTTTGACTAAAGCGAAGAACGTGACATTCCAACCCTAGGCAAAAGATCCGGTTTGCAAGAGCCACAAGAAATGGATTGTGCTCTGAAAAGAATTAAATACCCTCATTTTGGGCCCTCTGAGGGGCACGGCCATGGGGCAGCAGCCATGGCACAGCCCCTCAGGGAATGGACAATTTCCCAGCACTTTGCCAACTAACACTTGCTTGGGAAATAACCCCTTTTTTGTACTTCAATTCATATGATTCATGAGCAATTGTTTTATTTTTAGTTTTTCTATTTCTCACTCCTCTTGGAGAATTAAAAGGATCTCATAGCCAACTTTATATGATCATTTATTGAAGAATTTTTTAATGTAGCCATTACAGCTCTGGCTAAATTACTCAGTGCAGTATTTAAAGGCTGTGCAATCCACAGACAGTGGCATCTGTTCTGTTCAATGCAGGATTTTATGGAGCAAAAATGCACTGCAGAATGTCTCCTGAGGACTGTGCGTTTGTTCTCCTTAATGTGCTTGCTCACACTATCAAAAGGGAAAGCTCACTTTCCTCCCAGGATGAGGAGACATAACCATTAGCACTGAACAATACAAATGTGTTTGGTTAGGGACCATGCATATGGCAGGAGCTTTTGTCTCTGAGGTGTGCACACTGTTACTCACTGCCTACTGAGCTGTTACAGTACGGAGAGTAGCTGGGCAATAAACATTTAATCATAAATTATTTTGAGTGTAATTAGATAGCCCTAAAAAATAAGTGATAGATATGCTAGGACCTTTCTAGGCTATGAATGCTAATGAGATATTTTGGTCTAGGCACCAGTCAGCTTGTAAATATAATAATTCTCCATAGCCCTTGGCATTCTCTGTCTGGACTTCTACTGCTGCTTCAGCTGCAAGACCTGCTTTGCATGGTGCCATCAGGCTGTGCCATGAAAACTCTTCTTTGCATCTTTTTGTTGTATATTTTTCTCCCCCTAAACTAATTGCCCTTTACCTCACCTTGAGAATGTCTTTTGATTCAGGACTGAAAAATACAAATTATATTGCAAGCTTGACCCAGTGCTCTTGACTTCTCTCAGAGGAGGAGCTCGGCACAAATAGATGAAGCTAATCCCATTACTGCATTAGACCCATGAAGTTCAGGCAAAGAACTCCTTGCTAAACTAAGGACATTTCAACTACAGCTGTTCATTGAAGGATACAGTTTCTCCAAAAAATATTTCCTGTGCAATGGATGTGGCCAAAGAAAGGGAAGTCCTCTGGTTAATTGCATGAAATTTATACTAAATATTATTAATAAATTTAATACTGTACATTAATAAATATACTTAGTACTAAATATTAATATATATAATTAATACTAAATAATTATAAATTAAAGTAATGCTAAGCAGTTTTTAAAAACTGCTGCTCTAGCGTTAAGAAATAAAACACATATCAAAATCAACAGAAAAGGAAAACCAACCAAAATCAAACTCATTAAGAAAAAAAAAACTCTTAAAAACTCTTGGGTGTTTTATAATATACATGCAATCCCCATTGTTAATGTTCTCCAGGTCCTGATGGGAATGCCATATGGGAGTTTGCCAAGGAAAACCGTACCCCGGGCTGAACAAGAAACAGCTATGGATTTTTCAGTTCTCTGGGATTTTGAGGTAAGCACAGGAGTGTTAATCATAGAAGACCTGTTGAATACCTCCTGAAACCCCTCAGAAGTTAGTGGTGCTACAAGGATGAATTTGTTCAAAGATAAACCAGCAGAGCACCTATTTCTTCCAGGAGAAGTCTGGAAAGCCTTTTGTTGCAACAAAATCTTTGTGGATGCTGAGATTTCTGGCCAAAATGCAGACACTTGCATACAGATTTGAACCACTTCCATATAGAAATGTGCTGCCTGGTGTACATCCCACCTGTGTGTAGACACAAAAGCCATTTTACTTCCAACTGGAAAGGAATCAAGCACCCAGGTGAAAGTCTGGAGCTGCTCCAAACCAGGCAGCCAGACAGAGACTTCAAGCTGCAGATCCCCTTCACCAGCAGGGAGCACCTTGCCAAGCCACTGAAAGTGATTGGAAGGGGATTGCTCTTCTTGTCCCTGCCCTTCTTGTTCCCCTGAAATATTTCCATGAGCCTGAAGTAGGAACCAAAGTTTAGGACTTGTACCCAAAGGAAGATCCCAAGTTTCCAGCCATCTCTGGGTGCTTGCCTGCAATACCAACTCACCTCCCACCCCAGTTACTCTGAAGATTTAAGCCTAAGGGATTAAGTGTTTTTGGGTGACAGCCCAAGAAAAGGTACATGTTCAGGGGGTGAAAACTTTTGGATGTAACCAGTGCATTGGGATCTGACTGTCACAGTTGTTACTTCTGGAAATATTTTTTTTTAATGCTTGTCAGCACTGGCCCACATGCTACAAGCACGGGACCACATGCTACAGTCCTTCTGTAATAAAGCCCTCTGCAATTTCCTAAGCTAAAAAAGAAAAAGAAAAACAAAGAAAAAAACCAAACCAACCAACCAAAAAAAAAAAAAAAAAGCTACTTTGTTGTAAACCAGATTATTTAATCTAATTTATTAATAAGGCTTCAAATACTGGTGTCCAGGAACCTGCCAACCTTCATTTACCCCCCATAGTCTGTCGAGGATCCTTTCAACACCTCCTCTCCCACTGCCAGAATCCAAAATTCAGAGGTGAATTAGGGACATTTTTAATAGCACTGTAAAGAATGAAAAGCTCTTTGAACAGTGCACTGTAAAAATACAAGAGGTAGCATTTAAACTCATTAAGAAAAAACAAAGAAAAAAAAAAGGCAAGAAAATAAACCCCCCCAAACAAACAAACAAACAAATCTGAAGGTGTTGATTAAATGTAGCTGCTTATTTTCTCTGGGACACCATAAGTAATAGACCTATCAGTAAGGAAACTTGCCTCTGGATAAGGCTGCATGCTTCCAGGAAATGTTTATTCCCATGACCTGCCAGTCTCCTGCCTCTAGCTTGGTACACACATGTACATTCCCGTGCTGTCACTGAGCTGTTGGTCCTCTGAACCCCTCTGCTGTACAGGTCCCCACCCAGGACCCCTTCCCTTCCTGTCTGACATCAGGGAGTGATCATCCAAGCTCCAGAAGCATCTCCAGCTATGGGACAACACTGTACACCAACACCATTTGCAGCCAGGAGATGCCAAATGGAGCCCTGTGCAGAGGTCTGCCCTTTGAAAATTAATAGAGGCTTATTCCAGCATGCTCCACAGGAAAGGTGCAGGGGAAAATATATATCAGAGTAGGCATAAACGAAGGGTCAATACTGTTACACTGAAAAATACCTTTCAGGAGAGAGGAGCTGGGGAAATGTATGCTTTGGCAGGAAAGAGGTCACATCATGGATTTCTAGAGGAGTAGAAAGGAATAAATCTCACTTGGACACCAGACACCATGTCTCACAAATGGAATTTAAAGAACACACTAGATGATGTGAGCAGAGAAACTAATTTTTCAGTCCCTGGCATCTGATGAATCAAGAAGACAAAGGTTTGGAATTACAACCTGAGAAGCAAACTTAACTAGTGCCTTCCAGGGACATTATATTTTACACGGCTTTCTTCCACCACACCTCCCCAGCAGACATTGTGTGTAGCAGCCCGAAGCAGCTGTGGTGTGCCAGCCAGGGGCTTGCTGCTCTGCTAGAAACACACACAGAGTGCTCCTGGACCTGTGGCACTGAGCTTTGTGCAGGGCAAAAAGGCAGCTTCTGTGGCACCTGGGGGTACCAAAGCTCTTTATTAGGTTAGGAATAAAAAGCCTTGAATTTTGAGGGAGCTTAGTTTAATTGATCAAGTGAAGGTGGTCAAACGCTGGAGGAAAGGCCCAGAAAGGTTGTGGGAGCTCTGTCCTTGGAGATTTCCAAAGCTCAGCTGGACACAGCCCTGAGCCAAAACATTTCCTTTTGCAATTGGCTCTGCTTTGAGCAGGGGGCTTGGCTAGACAGCCTCCAGAAGCCCCTTTACATGTAAACCCTTCAATGTCTCTAGACAAGATCCATTACACAGGCCCTGATACAAACTTCAACTTATGTTTTTCCAAAGGCTTGATCAGAGGGGAGTCTGCTCAACTATCATAGCCAGACACTTAAATTAGGAGCTAAAAGACAAGAGGCAAAAACCAGAACAGTGCAATGTGCAGTGATACACGTCAACTTGGATGAGATATGACAGAAAAGCAGGGAGAGATTGCTAATGTGGATTAGGTGATCCGCACGCTTGTTGAATGCCTAACAGATTGCACAGCAAAAAATAGATCTACTTGAGACAACATGGCTGATATTGTGTCTGGACCCTTTCCACAGGAAAGTAATTATTTGATTTCACTCTTTAGTTATATTTGCTCTGCGGGTGGCAGCCAGTAAAAGGAACTAAGTCTGCAAGGCACTGAGCATCAGCTGCCTCCTACCTGAAAGTAAAAGTTTCCTATCATGGTGGGAAGACCCTTTGCCACAGCTTTTCTACAAGATCTGAGTGTTTGATTATTTGACTAGAGAAGTAGGAGGGCTACAGCCACAAAGAGCAATAAGGATGTTTTTTCTGGGAGGGATTAAAGAGTGATGGATCAAAACTACATTTTAGTTTTAAGCCACTGTCCTCTGACATGCTCTCCCTCATCTTCCCTCTCTTAGGAAGATGAACTCTTAAGAAGATGTCTCTCAAAGGTGCCAGGGCAGCAAACAGACAAGAATGAGACCTTAAAAACTTTTCCAAGTTGATTTTCCTTGTTTTAAATCTTCAGTTTTCTCTAGGAACCCCTTTTCTGCAGAGGAAAAGCTGCACAATTTTCACAGGATTGCTTTTGCTTTACCTCCAGGGCTACATTAAATACTCAGCACTCTTTTATGGCTACTACAACAACCAGAGGACAATTGGCTGGTTGAAGTACAGGCTGCCAATGGCATATTTCATGGTTGGGATCAGCGTATTCGGCTACAGCCTGATGGTTGTTATAAGATCGTAAGTGCAGCTGACCTTGCCCCCTCTACAAAATCCACCCAGAGGTGTCTCACAGCTGGGCTCCCCTGCATGGGCACCCAGACTTGGTCCAGCCTTGGCTGGATGGCTGGGGGAATGTGGGGAAATGCGTGCCTGCTGTTTTCATGCACTTGGCCTCCCCATCCACCACGCTGGCTCTGGTGGGCAGGGGGACCTGGGCACTCCCCTGCCTCATCCATGTACTCATGTGCACCATTTTGAACCCTTCCTACTCCAGCCATCTTCTTCCTTCTCATCCTCTCCAGATCTCTTTAACCCTTCCTCCAGCATTACTACAGGGCCATCAAACAGGTAGATTTTGTAACTGAAGGAGGATTTTACTTGCAGTAAATTTCAAAGGTTCCTTTTGCATCCTTTTGTTGCAAAATGAACATTCCTGAACTCCAACATGGGTCCCACAGATGGTGCAAGGGTTGCAGAAAAGAGCCAAATTCTACCAGACTGTATTTGTTGATTCCCTAAATAAATTGGTGCAGTTTAAAAGTGTCTCTTGTGCACTGTCCCCAAACACCAGTGAGGCTCCCACAGCATCCTTGGGGCACTGAGGATGCAGCCAAAGCACTTGTCAGTGCTGCAATGGTCTCTGCACAATTAAAAATAAAAAAATAAGCCCCTCTATCTGTGCCTGAAGGACACACCATGAAAAGGTCTTTCTTTCTTTAGAAGAAAGAATAAGCCCATGGATTTGTATCGCTTGCTGAAACAGGCCGTATTGCTGTGCAGCAGAAAGAGCCTCTTGAGCCTTTGGCTGGAGTGGGACATGGGGATTTGCTGTACATTTGCCATGAAATTGCAGGATCTCTTGTCTTGCCTTCCTTGAGGGACTAGTGCTAGGAACTCTGGGGGGCCTTACAGAAGGATTTTAGGGATCAAATAATAGAGAGGAAACAGCAGAAGCCGTATCTGCTCCTATGCTGATTAACAAGAATAATCCTTTTTCTCTCCCTGCATGACTTGCTGCAAGCTCTTTGGCTCCAGCATTGTGCAGCAAGTGAAGTCTCACCAACACTTTGTGCTGCAGTGGGTGTTTTGGACAGGACAGGGAGTTTTGACTAAATTTAACTAAAGGTAGCCATAGCCATATACTGCAGCCTAGGACCCAGAAGCACTCTAAATAGACTTCCATCATGCACCAGCTGGACAAAGCAACCCTTAACCTCCTTAATCACCCATGCTATCACAGTTTTTCTCTCTATCACTATTTTTGATAGAAGACCTGAGTAGCCCTGACAGTTGACAGTTCAGTCCTCCTTAGACCTAAAGTCCAATGGCACATTTTAGTCATTCCCAATGACTAAATGGTTGCTCCACTCCATCTTACCCAAGCTTTGCAAATCTGAAGGGTACATGGTGGCTCTGTGGAACGGTGTCTGACCTTGTCACTGCACACATCCTTCCGCAGGATGGCACGCAATGCCAACGAAAGCACGGCAGACGGGGACGATAACAACTTCATTTTCAGCTGGAAAATGTTCACCAGCTGGGACTACCTCATTGGCAACCCAGAGACAGCAGACAACAAGTTTGCATCCATCACCACCAGCTTCAAGGTAAACCTAACTGTCCTCTGCCTGCTCCTGGAGACACTCCCAGCACCCACCAATGGCAGAGACTTAAGGGGAAATATGGATACCTACTCAGCATCCCTCCATATGAACAGGGAATGGTGCTGATCCATGGCAGCTTCTGTGACCTGCTTCCCCTAAGACCCTTTTTTCAGCTTTTAAAATAATTTGTATTAATTTAGAGGGCAGTTCCCCTGGGATGTGTCAGACTCTTTGCCATTTGATATCTTTCAGTTGGATCAGGATGCCTCTATGAAGCTTAGTTTGAATTTAAGCAAAACTACCAAGTTGGATATAGCCAGAATAGCAGAAGATTGCATTTCATAGGGTGAAAAACCTTGTGACGTTGCCGTATGCAAGATATCCATTCCAATTTCTTGAGCACCCCTTTCTTTTTCAGGAGTCTATTGTAGATGAACAAGAAAGCAACAAGGATGAGAATATCCACCTGAGGAGGTTTCTGCGGGTTTTGGCCAATGTCCTCATCATATGCTGCTTGTGTGGGAGTGGCTACCTCATTTATTTTGTGGTGAAGCGCTCCCAGACATTTTCCAAAATGCAAAATGTTGGGTGGTATGAAAGAAATGAGGTAAGGAAACTTTGCTTCCAGTTTTCTGCTGGGATAATTTGCTTTGGACATCAGCAAATTAATTGCCACAGGTTGAGGACAGCATCTAAGGCAGGGGGATTCCCTACAGGGCCCAGGAATCTCCTTCAGTACCTTTGCACTTGTGGTAGCTGCAATGCACATTGATCTCACTGAAAGTTCCTAGGGCAAATTAACAACTCCTGCAGAGAAGGGAAAATACTCTTATAATAAATCACTAGAAAAGTCAATGGTTTTCAGCACTTTCAACACCAATCACCATCTTAAGAATCAAATCGCATAATAACACTTTCCAACTCTGTTGTACTAGAAAGCTCTCTGGGTGTTAGAAATGTCCATAATCTGACATAACTCTAAAATCAAACCTTTGTCATCCACCTTAAATAATGGGAATAAAATTTTAGAACCTGCAAAAATATTTCAGTTGTCAAAGTTTTCCTCTGTGTGATTTTGGAATGAGAAGTTCAAATCTTTAAGCTCTTCACATACAGCAAAAAATATTTCAACCGATAAAAAGGTTTCATTTCAATGTCTACTACATTGCAACGTATTTATATATCAAAGCCAAATTAAATTCAAAGCCATGCATTTTTCAAAATTCCTTCAGAAATCTTTAGAAAGACAGCACATGCTTACAAAATGCTTTGATTTATCACTATAGATTTTTCTCCCCCCAAAAAAATCTTGTTAAAAAAAAAGTCTAATGTCTGACCCTTTCCTGCAGATAATGTGCAAACTGAATAAATGTAGTGCTGGGTTACTTCTCCTGGAAAAAAAGGCACAAAAAGGAGTCAGAGAATGCCTGCACCTGTACAGATACAGGCCACTGGCCTGTAGGGCTATAAAGAAATTTAAAGCCTGTAAGTCATGCCTGAGCTAACCTTGACTGGCCAATGACTTCATTGACCACAGTACAACATAGTATCTGGCATGATAAGGAAGAACAAAGATACCACTGGGATGTATTTTCTTAAGCTGCAAAACTGAGATCTTGATGTGCTTCCGTTCAAGTCTGTAAATGCCTTCTGCAAAAGCAAAGGTGCTGAACGTGGAAAATAAACATTAGCATTTACTAATTATCTTTATGCACACAAGCCAAGTCTTGCGCTTCCTCTGAAACTAAAATAAGAACCTTGGAGCTGATGCAAGCAATACTGCAAGGTACTTGAGGAACCTAAATATTCATGAGTCTGGACTGACAGGGAGCAAATTCTTTGGAGCTCATCCCTTTGAGATAAGAGCAAAAGTGCTCCTGCAAGCGCAAGTCGTGCAACCCAGCCCTGAAGTCTGATGCTGTGCTGCCTGCACACTAAGCAAAGCAAAACTGAGTTTGCTTTGACTCCCTCCCCTTTATAAATCCTTCAGAAATATCCAACCAGTTGCTGGCAGCTCCTGCCCTGCTCAAAGTAAGATAGTCACTGTTGTTACTGTTAGCAGTTATCTCGTTTTCCTCATGTGGCAGGTTGAAATTGTGATGTCCTTGCTGGGCATGTTTTGCCCTCCACTGTTTGAAACCATCGCTGCCCTAGAAAATTACCATCCCCGCATTGGGCTGAAATGGCAGCTGGGGAGGATCTTTGCTCTCTTCCTGGGGAACCTCTACACCTTTTTGTTGGCCTTGATGGACGACGTCAATGAAAAAGTAAGAGCTGAGCCCAAAAGCCACAGTCAAATAGCATTTCCCAGAGTCAAGGGTGAACACAGCCTGTCCCCACTGCCAGCAGGGACAACCACCCCTTTGCAGCATGCTGGTGCTTGCTCTGCCCCCAGTCCTCCTGAGCAGTGCCCTGGGGAGGCTCACCAAGCAGAATCTCTGGCTTCTCTTTACAGGCCTGGGAAGGGCATAGTTATTGTCTTCCTATAATCACAGCATGTTAGGGTAATTCCATTTTTTTCTCCATCTGACGCTCTTTGCAATTTCTATTACTGTAAACCCTGAGGATAGTTTATAATCCTCTTCTCCTGCCTCCCCTCTTTAACATTATCCTGGTAGCGTGTTGTGGGCAGATAACCGCGGGAAAGGATAAACGTCTGACATATCCACAGAAAAAATTACTCTGTTTTAAACTGAGAAGAATTAGAGGAATTGAGGCAGTTGCTCTGCCCTGAAAAATTATGAGTCATGTGAAGGAGGAGGACTGGGTCAAGGCTACGTCTGCATACAGGAGTCTTGAAGGAGGTCCATGTGCAGGGAGCACATTACTTGTTCCCTTAAAAACTCATAGAACCTTGAGCTGCTCTCAGCTGCTGTTCCCCGCTCCTGGCAAAAAAGGAGGTTCTGTACTACTGCCAGCACTGTAACTCCATTGTGGACAGATGTTTATACAAGGGTTGGTAACTGGCAAGGAGCAGGGAGGAGCTCAATGCCTTGGATTTCTTCTAACACCTCCATGCTTTCTATTTTCTGATGGTTTTGTCTGGGGGGTGGTCCTCTTCATTGCAGCTGGCAGAAGAGGATGTAGTAAAAAACATCACGCATTGGACACTGCTTGGTCACCACAACTCGTCTGCAGGAAATGACAGCACTGTCACCCCACCTCCCCTTGACCCTGCAGATGTGCCCAGGGGACCCTGCTGGGAGACAACTGTTGGCATTGTAAGAAATTCATTATAATGCAAGTCTCTGTGTTGGCTTGGGATGGTCCATTTTTGTTTTTCTAAGTGATGTCCTTAACATTTCCAGGCTTGAAGTTTTCCTCACAAACAGCAGCTCTTTCCCCCACCCTCATACAGCATCACCAAGGCAATACAAGCCCTTGGCCGTGGTTCTCAAGCCATGGTGGTAGAATCCTCAGCTGGAAGCAACCAGGGCATGCACAGCTCTGAGGAACTGGCTGTGAAAAGCACAAAAGCCAGGCAGTCTGCAGCCACACCTGCACCATGTTCTTGTTCAGATCATGGCTGTGCCTTTGAATCAAACCTCTCTTCTCCATTCATTGTTGCACTTGTTCCGGAGAAGCTTTGGTGCAGGCATAAAGCCCAACCACAGGACATGCCTGAAGGGACTCCTGACATGTCCTAATCCATAGTGCAGCACGAGGCCATGAGAAAAAAAGCAGAAATAGGCAAAAGTAAGCCCCTTCAAAGGCAGGCAGAGTGGTCTTCAAGTCCTCAGAGTTTCACCACACAAATCCACCCTGCAACATTTACCTTGCACCAGGAAGATCAGCAGCCAGACTACACACAACTTAAAAAGTAAAAGCAGTTGTTTACTGGCTGACAGAGATAGTTAGGGCTTGCCAAACTACAAGGCTATGCATTCCTGTGCCCACTCAAGGCATCTTCAAAAGCCAAGTGGTTCTCAGTCATGTGGGAAAAGACCATTTACTGTGACCCCTTAGAAGGAGCTGATCCTTGGTGCAGCTGAGCTGTCATTCAGCAGATCTTTTTTTTTTTTCTCTCATACTTTAAAAATATTTCTTGTAAGTGTCTTTCATTTTGAATCCTTGGGCTTACTTCCACCCTATGAATCTTCCTTCTGCCTGCAATTTTATCTTCCTTGTCTTGCACATCTCCTTCCTCTACACTTACACACAGCTCTTGTTTACACCTGAACAATTTTCTTAGGAGTGCACATAAAAGTTACAAAGCTGAGCCATACCAGAGCTACACAAAGTCAGAACAACTGAGGGCATATGTAGATTTTACACCAGCACCAGTGCAGCTTTAGCATTCTGCTCCCACTTTCTGTGCTGCTGCAGCATGCAGTGCAGTCAGTAACGCCAGCAGCAGCTATCAGGTCTAACAGCTATCACAGAGCTCGTAGCTCCCAAGCACAGAGGTAAAGCTTAGGCACTGCACAGTGTTTGAAAACAGGCAGGGAGTTTGCTCATGGCATGCTTTTCTGAAGATTACTGTCATACAAAGACAAATGGCTTAATAAAAAATACCGTCCTGAATGCACTACTGAAATTATAAGAGTTAAGTGGTTTGTTTTTTTTTTTTCCTTCTTTTTAATTGCAGGAGTTTGTGAGGCTCACTGTGTCTGATATCCTGGTGACCTACATAACCATTTTGGTGGGAGATTTTATCCGAGCTTGCTTTGTCAGATTTGTGAATTACTGTTGGTGCTGGGACCTAGAGGCTGGATTTGTAAGTATCTTACAGCCGAGTCAGTATCTTAAAGCCCAGAAGATAAAAGTAATTTTGGACCATTTGGTCAAACATTACAAATTAATTTGTTTTGAATACTTCCAGTGGCTATCTGGTCTTGCTGGGTAATTGGTATCCACAGTCTGTGCATCACTTTTCTGGGTCACTCCCAGTAAGAACTCTATAAATATGCACTTCTCCTCCCCATTTCAGAATTTTAAAACATGAAGCTGACTTAAAAAAAGAAATAATCCAGTGTTCATTCAGTTGCGATAACCCCAAAACCCATCGCCCTTCTGTGTCCCTTTTCAAAGCCCCTGACCTTCCTGTTCATTGCCCACCCTGCAGGCAGGATCCTGCTTTTCTCACAGCAGTGCTTCTGATTGCTCCTGGAAGCTGGTGTTTCTTCTGCTGCGGTGGAACAAGGAGTATTTCCTTCCCCTCTCCTGTGTTGTAACACACAACACACCCGACTCTTTGGTATTAAAGGCTGCATCACCAAAGCAGTCAGTGCTGGAGCTGCACAAAACACAAAATAAAATAATGGAGGGTTGGAGGGAAGTCCATTGATTCACATGAGAAGAAACAAAACCAGATGGATTCAGATGGAGATGAAAATACCTTGCAAGATTACGAGCAGATCAGTGCACCTACTGCCCAGCTCTCATATTGGGAGGGTTCTCAGGAGAGGTTTGGGGAAGAGCAAAAAGGAGGGCTTTGGTTGAGGAAGGGCAGGGGGGCACAACAGACATTTTGCTGCTTGTGGAGCTCTTTGTGCTTCTTCTGAGGGAAGCAGAGGACATTTCCTAGGGTGGCCTAGGGAGGTCCCAGCAGCCAAGGAGCCTGAAATTGCTTCCATTGCTTGTGCAAAGATGGTTTGCTGACAGCCATCTCACCCAACCTCACCAGGGACACCAGCACAATTTTATCTGTGCTTTTCTAATGCAGATAATGAATAAGCTTATTGTTTAACCCAGCCTCCTCACACAGGAATACTCAAGGCAGAGGACAGCAGACACTGAAAGCTGTCTTTATTTTCATGCAAAATTTTTCTTTTTCTTCTGAAAGCTGTGAGCAGCCAGCTAAGCAAGACTCTGACTAGAGTCCCCTTGAGTTTTCATCATAAAGCACAAACATCTTCAACTTTATCAGTTGTTGACAGTATTAAGTAAGTGCAAATGGCATGAAAAACAGACATACCACATAGGATACTCCAAAGATATAAGAGCATCACTTACCATTTCTTAGAATTCTGTTTTCTGCATTGCAGTTTAAAAAAATAGGTTTTTTTCAAGAAAACATGAAAACATGAAAAAACAGGATAACATGAAAATCTTTACACAAAGTTTCATCTGCCAAAAATTACCTGACTTTTGTGCACATAAAAGTAGATATATATAGAAGAAATATCCTCATCATAGGCAAATCTAACAAAATAATAATTTAGAAATCAACAAATACTGCCAGTAGATCAGATCAGCCTGTTCTGGACCTGCCACCATTAGCACCCACATCAGATAGCTAAAATACTGCTTTATATGGAGCAATGTATCAGCTAGCTATCAGTAAAATGTCACCTAATACCCATCAGGTCATATATTCCCTCGTATTTCTCTCTCTTTGCCCTGTGTTTCTGTTCTTCAGCAGCTTGGACCCAGGGACACAGACATAATCCAGCACAGCATTTGCCTTCCAGCTTGTAATTATCACTGCTTCAAGATTCAATATTTTACCAGAGTGGAACTGTAAGTCCATAGCCAGGCACCAGCTGGAGTTGAAACGCAGTCCCGTGCCATGCTCACAGCTGGTGTCATATTAGAGGGAGAGACAAACACAGAGCAGCTCTAAGCACCTCCATATATCTTTCCAGTTTCCAGGAAGCCAAGAGAGAAGCAGCATCCCACAGCACAGAAGTTCCAGTTCTGCTTTCCCCACACTGCTGCTGGTCATTCCAGCAGCGTGCATGCAGCAGGAGCCCTCCCAGGAATCCCTGCTTGCCAGCTTTAGATAAGCATCATGCACCCAGCAGAAAACAATACCAGGCAATACCTCCGGCAACAACACACTTTTCTTTCTTTCCCCTTACAGCCATCCTACGCAGAGTTTGACATTAGCGGCAACGTTTTGGGTTTGGTTTTCAACCAGGGGATGATTTGGTAAGACATTTCCTTTTTTAAAATTTTTCTATAATTCTAGATTATCTAGAAATAATATATAATTCACATTTATCTAGAAAACCTGTTAGTGGAGCTAAAAAGCTTCCAAGCCAACTAGGTAAACCCTTGGGTTGTTTTTTTTCTGACTGATTGGCTTTCTGTGCTTAACTATAAAAGCGGGTCTCTCTCTCTCTCTGCTGGTTGCATTTGCCTGACATTTTCCAAGCCATCTCCAAGAAATTCTTGTCACAAACTGCAAAACTTTCTTCGCAACCCCTGAGAAGTCTGAGGCCTTGCAGGTCCCCAGTGAGGGGGACCATACCATCACCTATGGGTGCAGGTGGCTTCCACTGTGGGAGCAGAGGGGTATGGCCTCTGACCAGCCCACTCAGGCTTCATTTGTGAACAAATTGTCACCACACAAACACCTCCTTTTCTGTTCTTGGGAAGAGTAAACCTTCCGGTCTGTCAAAAAACAGTGCCTGTCCCTCTCTTTTCCTTTTCAGGATGGGATCCTTTTATGCACCAGGGCTCGTGGGTATAAACGTGCTGCGCTTATTAACCTCCATGTATTTTCAGTGCTGGGCTGTTATGAGTAGCAATGTCCCTCACGCAAGAGTCTTCAAAGCATCCAAGTCTAACAATTTTTACATGGGATTGCTGCTGCTGATCCTCTTCCTCAGCCTCCTGCCTGTGGCTTACACCATCATGTCCCTGCCTCCCTCCTTTGACTGTGGACCCTTCAGGTACTACCAAAACACCAAAAAGGATATTTTTGTTCTCTGGTAAACGAGAACAAAATTTTCAGGTTTTTTTGAAAACAAAATTTTCGTATTTTCATCAAGTTAGAAGGACTGGACTCCAGCAGAGATGTGAAGTGTTAAAATGCTTAGCAATGTGAAGCAAAGGGTCATGTCCAGCTATGGGGTGTGAAAAGTCAGCTGGGAGTACTGAACCTGCTCCTGTCTGCTGCTCTCCTCTGCTACATGATTCCCAGTGGTTTCCCAACACATGCTGATGAAAACACCAGAGAACAGCAGGGGTGGGAGAGCAAGGTACAGCCCCCACTAAAAAAAAAAAGAACAAAACAACAACAACAAACCAACTAGGGGATCCTAAAAGCTCTTTGGAACATTGAGGAAACAAAATGAGTCCAAAGGATGCATTTTACATGTTGACTTTAGTTGGCAAATATCAGAAAATGGATAGGGGTGAGCGGTAAAATTGCTGCTTGTTTGCACCTTTTTTTTCCTTCTTTCTTTTTTTGTGTGGGTGGGTGTGTATGTGTGTGTGTGTGTTTGGGTTCTGTTTAAATACTGTGGGGCTTTTTTTTCTTTTAATTAGGACAGAATCAGCACTGCACAAAGCATTCAGTGGACTGGATTAACATGCCAATAAGGTCTAATTTGATTGAATAATGCCATTTCCTGGGCCCGCTGAATCTGACTCAGCAAGGAGCCAGCTTGGAACAAACTGTTCCTGTAGATGCACTGCTTTAGGTTATCTGCTTGCTGACGGAGAATGACATCAGAAAACTAAAAGACTCGGGGGAAAGGCAAGAGACCAAAATACCCTCAGTTCTATAACAAGGACAGGTGTCAACGAGTAATGTCAGATGATCTGACAAGTAACTTGTTGCACGCACACTATCATTTGGAGATGACTAATCTGCAATGTGAAAGAGCTATTTCAATTCCCAATCAACCCTTCAAAAGCCACTCAGCCTGATTCAGACCCTTGGCAGCTCAGCTGAAAGCTCAGCTCTCTTGAGCTCCTGGCAGTTGTTGAGGTTGGGATACTGTTTATCCAAGTTTTCTTTATTGACTCTCATCATCAAGACAGAGAGTCAAATACCCTCCTGATAGGAATCCTGCAAGCTCCCAGGAGGCACCAAGCCTAAATGGGAGGAATAGCACTGATAGGGTTGAATTCCCAGACCCAGAGATGCTGGGGAGAGAAGAAGGTCAGTTACATAATCCAGCCCTTTACAGAGTTGTTCTTCTTTCATACAGAATACTCTCATCTGCTTTATCAATCCCGTTTGAAATTACTCTTTCACTGAGTCTCCTATTAAGCAATAATCACAGCTTGCTATTTTTGTCATTACTTAGCAGCTCTTCAAGTTGGCACATTACTTCAGAAAGCTGGAATTTGCATATGGAAAGTCATCTCTACCATGAAAAGGCCATACTTAACAAGATATTCATCAGAAATTTGTGGTTACTGCAGTCTGTAGGGTTTTATCTATTTCAGAGGGGTAAATAGTCAGGACTCATAAAGGAGTCAAGCATGGAAATAAATGCATTGACTCCAGGAGCAAGTTGGCCTAGCAAAGATTATTTGTATAATCAGTGAGGGGAGAGAGGGAGGGAATGAATGAACCAACAGATAATTTAAAATAAAGGCATTTTAAACTCCTTGGTGGCCGACAGCAAGCTGATGTTCATTGAAAGAGAGCTGAAACATACTGCTTAGTACCATGACACTACGAGGCATTCTGTCCTTCCAGAAGATATCTACACTCCTTAACTGGCCATTTGTCTTTCCAGTGGGAAGAAAAGGATGTATGATGTCATTCAAGAGACCATTGAGCTCGATTTTCCACTTTTTGTTGCCAAGATCTTCAGCTATGTGGCAAATCCAGGACTGATCATACCTGCAATTCTGCTCATGGTGTAAGTTTTCCTCGCAATGTTACATGCCTGGCTTGGGGAAGAAGGTTGGGGAAAAAAATCTGGGATATTAGTCAGGTCTAAATACAGCTTCTGCTGAGATAACAGCATGGATTACAGCAGACACATGTTCCCTACTCCCCTTACCTTTGGCTAACCCAATTTCCCAAAATTTAATTACCTGACCCAATTAAACATGACTTTGTGGATGAAATACATTGCTGACAGAGACCTTGTAGATATCAAAGCTGTCACAGCTTCCATACGAAAAATTTTCTGTAGCCAGCAGGAAATAAATGGACAGTCTCAGCCTGGTGCCTTTCAGAAAAGCAATTTCTGTCACAGCTGGTGGTATTTAGAGCACAGCCAAGACAGGGCATTCAAAAATTACATGTTCCAAAAATATGAAGAGTTGTGAGCTTTGTTTGGGTTTGGGGGGGTTTACTTTTTTATTTTCCAAATAATACATCTGGTATTTGTTTTAGTGCCATTTGATAATTTCAGCTTTGAAATCAGACTTCAGCAGTACTAGGATTAGTTGTTTTTTTGTGGTTTTTTTTTTTTTAAGAGATATTTGGCACTGTTCTTGAGGTTTTCCAAAGCTATCAAAATGAGTAGGATGGCTGTAGCCATAGGCAGTTCTGAACATTTCAGACTAATCAACAGGAGACAGGGAGAAAGCTGGGAGCCTGTGACATACAAAACTTCCTGTTCTGACTCTTCTGGGGTATCCACACACACTGGAGATGAGCCTCTGGGCTGACCCAGTACAGCTGCCCTTGGGCACTTCATCCTGCATAGCTACACTGAAGGTAATGCCATTAAATTATATCAAATACAAGTTCCATGCCAAGTTTCTCATAGAAACAACCTGAGAAAAATCCCAATTAAACTGAAAATGACATGTCACCCCTCTACCTACCTCAAACTATTTGCTCATTTTGATCTAAAATGAATGATCAGCTACTGTAACTTGTGCAGGCAGATCCTACACCTGTATGAATCAGATCAGGTCTGTGCAGGAGACAAGAAGTCTCACACCACATCCCTAGCATGGCCAAGCAGAATTATAAACTCTGTTGCTGTGGGCCTCACAGCAGCACTGGCAGATGCCATTGCAAACACAAAATGAAGACTGCTGAACACCCCAAATGGGCCACCTTTACAAAAGAGCTGCAGGCCAGGTTTCTGAGGCTTTGATGCAACCCTCAAAAAAGCTGATGGCAGTAATATCTTTGAAAATAATGTTTTTTTCCAATGACAGTCTCCTGCCCTTTCCTCCTGGGAAAAGTAACAGCACAAATTCAGTTTATTTGTTGAAGAGACACCTTTTATCACACCTTTCCAGTGTTGGCTATTCCCACACCACAGACTGGTAACATCAGCCCATCCCTCCTTGAGACAGTTTTTTCTTTGCCCTGATTACCCTCTGAGAACTGAGATACCTTCTGTCCAGGTTACCTAAACTTCCCACCAGATACACTGCCTATATGGCCTGTATGTATTTCATACTTGTGATTTCCAGCTGTGCAGCTCCCAAGAGAGTCACAGCCCTAAAGAAGTGGCTTCCCCCATGGTGCCTGGACCAGTCAGACCTATGGCCCCTTGGCAGCAGCTCTCACATTCTCTGAGAGCATTAGGTGTCTTGCAGAGGCACTGCTTGTTATCTACGTACTCACCTTGCCTGTGATAGCCCCAGACAAAATCACAGCTACCAAACAAGGTTGTTTCTTAGGGCTTTGGCCCTTTTCTCTTCTCCTTTTTAGTCAAGTGCCCAGTTTCCTGCCTTGTCTCTGAGAATCTTCAATTTCTGCTGTGGTGCTGACAGGCAGACAGCATTAAGCTGGAGCTAGTCCTTCTGATGAACCCCATCCAGTTTTCCAAGAGATTGAAACAGGGGAAATGCAAAAGCTTCATTTAGTCCTCAGTCCTTAGTTTTCTCAGAAGAAACACAAAGAGCTCCACAAGAGTGGAGAGCCAGAAGCTCTCAAAGCAGCAGGCAAGGACACCTACAATCCAGCCTAACTAAAAATAGCCTCTACAAAGAGCAACAGGTGGATCATAAATGGACAGTCTGTTGATTTTGATTGCAGCCTCTTAAAAAAGGTGTTTTCCACTTCTATGGACTGAATTTAGTAATTTTCTCTACCCTTGATAACCCCTTCTCTTTTATTGAGGTGCAATCCAAAATGCATCTTCTATTTATTTCAGTTCTTAGCTCCTGGTTCCAAACAATGATGGGGTCCAGTGAGTGACACGGGTGCCAAGCATACTGTCCTGCTTTTAACTGCCCAAGAACAAGGGAAATAGGAAATACAGAGAAAGAAGAATTGAAAGATAAGGCACCCACAGACACATAACCTAATCCCACTCAGGTTGAGAGTAGGATTTCAAGCTGTGGCCTGCAGAGCTTCTTGGCAGAAGACAGAAGTATTTTACTGTATCAAGAAGGGGAAAAAATTAAAATTCCTATGCAGGCTAGAAAAGGGCAGTGACCCACACTGTCCCCAGAACTGGGGAAGCAATACATCAGAGAAGAGGGGTGCCTGGGTGTCATGGTTTAAACCCACATGGAAATTAGGCACTACCCAGCTACTTGCTCAACCTCTTCTCTCTCTCCCCAGTCCTGGTGGAATGAGGAGGAGAATCAAAAAAAAAACTTGTAGATTGAGATAAGAACAGTTTAATAATCAAAAATAAAGTAAAAATACAGTAATAAGAGTAAATGATAATAATAAAAAGGGAAAAACATGTGACACACAATACAGTTGCTCACTACCCACTGACCGATGCCAGATCCCCCTTCCCAAAACCAGATTGGCCCCTGTTAAAGGTAACTCCCCTGTTTATGGTGTGGAATATCCCTTTGGTCAGTTCATGTCACCTGTCCCACCTATGCCCCCTCCCATTTTCTTTTGTGTACCTCCTCACTAGCAGAGCTTGAGACAAAAACAAAGGTCCTTGCTCAACTTAGGATAAACAAGAATTAGCAAAACCAAAGCATCAGTGTGTTATCAACACCATCCTTATTCACAGCCCTGATTACAAAGTAATATTTTCTAGACAATGAGCTTGATAGCATAGAAGAAATAGAACTATCACACCTTTACAAAAGAAGAAAAAACAATTTCCAAGAGGATTTGCAGGACAGAGAGCCCAGATCACCAAGGCTGAGTTTTGGGTTAATGTTAGGCAAAAAGAAGCAAATGTGTTTCCTCTAGACAGACCCCTGTAAAAGGCCTTAAGAAAGGCAATCCTAAGCACTGTTTCCTGAGCTTCCAGCTGGAAACCCACATGCCAGTACATAGTGCCTTGCTGGGCTTAGGGTCAGGCACTCAGTTGATGAAATCCTTGAGTCTGGTTAGAGGTTGTTGAACACATGCAGGTCATGAACTTTCAGGAATTAATTTTTCTTTCGCTACCTTTTTTTTTTTTCCTTTTACAAGAGAATTTTCTACTTTATTTTAAAAAAATCCCAACTAGCAGTGAACTGAACGGCTGGTATTATTCCTGGGAATGGTTTGGAGTCACTGAGCAGATAATGGTTACAATTTAGAAAAATAAAGGCACTCCACAAAAGTAGGAGGAGACTTTTTTTACTACCAAAATATTACTGGCTGGTGAATGCCAGAGGTGGTGAGACAGACCCAGACACTCGGGCGTGTTTCAAAGCACTGCCTCCCTGTGTGCCAGAGGCTGGCAGCCAGCATGCCCTTGCCCACCCCCGCTTGCCTTTCAGTTCCCTCCAGCTTGGCTCAGTGCTCCCCTGGCTTTGGCATGCTCTTTTTGGAGAAGACAGGATGAAAACAAAAGCCCGTGGCTCTGCTCCAGCCTGGCTTCTGCTTGCCCTCAGTTCCTGGCTGTTTGCTCAGGCCCCGTCCAGGGATACAGGATGCAGCTGGTCCTGGAAAAGGGGGAAGGAGGATTGCTCCCTGAGCACTGCTTTTCAGGAGAGGTGTCAAGGCCCTATTCTATCACTATTTCCCAGTTTCCCAGTTTTTCCTTAGGTCCCTGTGTCACCTGGTGGCAGTTCCATCTCAAGGCTGGTGCCTGGTTTCCCCAAGGTTGGTGCAGGGAGGGAGCCCAAGGCCAGCCAAGGTGGAGGCATGAGAGCAGGCTGGTCATTTTTCTTCTGTTTGGGCAGAACTGAGCTTCAGATAGCCTGTCTCAGCTAACCATGCCACAGGCAGCCCAAATTTTTCCTAAACCCTGAGCTTCTGAAAGAAGTTTGGAGACAGCTGGTGGGAAAATTAGGTATTGGAAGGTAGGCAAAAAATATGTGTTCCCTCTTTGCGAAACTTTCTCTTTCCCCTGATCCTATCACTACAACAACATGTTTTCTTTTCTAGCCTCACCATCTATTACCTGAATGCTGTATCTAAAGCATATCAGCGTGCCAATGCAGAGCTGAAGAAGAAAATGCAAATGGTAGGTACTGATCTGGCAAAACCACCTTTGAAATACCATGCACTTCAATTTTGATGAGTAGCGTATGCTTTTAAGTCACTTTTGACTTTGGTGACACAAGAAGATGACATATTTTATGCCTGTTCAGTCCCCTCTGATGGCATTTAATGTCCAGCTGTACAGAGTGGTCACATCCCACAGTAGCCTGCTATTTCATACATCAGAACCACACAGTTGGCTTTCCCATATACTGTGCTTTTTGTCTACAAAAGTAAGTTACCTCAAAGTTCAGGCAATATTTGGTGTCTGAGATTTCCCAGGAGCAATGATAAGCCCATGAAAGCCACAGCCATTTTACTGGCACAGGACAGGATCCAAGCCAAGGAGGCAGTGCCACATCAAGCAAAACACCACATAAAGCAGAGATTGGTGCAACATTAAAAGTGAGGATGTGAGCACTGAGAAATGGGACTCCATAAATTACATTCAAATGCTCAAGTTCAGAATTAATCACTCAGCTTAAAGGAAGTGTCTTGGTGCAAAGGGCATCCTCAAGTACTGCAGGAGTTGAACATGTGCTACAGCACACTCCAGTTCTGGGACACTCTATTTCATGCTGCACAACCTGGCTGGGCTCAGGACGAAAGGGATCACAAAGAGGGACTCAGCACTATCCAAAAGCACAGATTCCCTCTACCATCCAGAAGAAAATCTTTTGCAGCCCTAAATGTGTGCAAGTAAAGCGAAAGACAGCCCTACATCCGTGTGCTGCTGTATCCTCTTCCTTTGGCATTTATCCTTGACACCCTCTCTGACAAGAGGCTCACATTCAAAGCTAACCAATACACCAGAAGAGGGCAGATTGGCAGCTGCAAAAGCACACAGCAGCCTGATAGACCTAAACCACGTTATCAGCAAGTACTTTGCCCTAACAGAAGCAGAGCCACTGTTTTCCAGTCCTGCCTGGGATGTACTTTCTTTCCTGGAAAGACTAGAACACCAGACCAGGATTCAGCACCTTGAACTTGGCAAAGAGATTCATTCATACCAACAAACTCTTAGCCAGGCAAACACGACACCAAGCCACCATTTCCCAGATCACATCTGCAGTTTTTAACTAAACCCAATGGTTTTTATTGATGCAGCAACGTGAAGAGGAGAAAAACAAGAGAAACAACAAAGCCAGTACCAACCCGATGCTGCAAGATCTGGAGGATTTACTTACACCAAGTACCAAGACTGAAAGTCCCCCCAAACAAGCAGAAGGTAAAAATTACACAATCCCCCCCATAACACTTCTGGAAAGGCTCATTTAGTCACCAAGGTGACTGGTAGGATTGAGAAACTGGAGGGATACACCGTAGCAAGGGATTGGGTGAGTATAATTAGCAGAGATTTTGCCCTGGCACAGAAGTCCACCTTCCAATGGACACCGAGGAAGGGCACATTTTTAGACTGGATTATATCTCACACAGGCTTGTCACAGTGGGAATTGTAGTCCAAAATTATGATTCATATTCCAACTATTAACCATGCTGGTCATGAAACCAGCAATTTATTCTGGGAACTGTGTTTAAGCTCAGTGTTGTTTCAGGGCTGAGGAGTTGAGTCAGACTTTTTTTCCTGAATTGAGCTTTTCTTTGGAAAATTCATCATGAATGAGGCAGAAACTTTTCACAGGACTGGGTTAAGTCTTTGGGTAAATAAATGCATGCTCTAAGCTCTTCTGTGGGGGTCCATGGCTGGGCAGAAAGAACCAGAAGGAGGCATTAGCACCAGGATTGAGTTATTGTCAAAGAAAATGAATCCTCCAGGCTCGACCTCAACCAGCCACTTCCTGACTGCCAGAGCCTCCCCCTCTCATTTGTGAAACTCACTTGAAAGATTTTGATCTTATCCTGGTACAGGTGAGAAAAGCAGACTAGTGCCACTATAACCCCCTTGAATTTGATGGGCTGAGACAAACTGGAAGGTTCAGAGCAACTCAATACAGGTCCCCTCCAAAGCAGACTCAAGGCAATCATTTAAATGGAAATAGTGCTGGCAGCATTTTGAGTGCACTGAAAATAAGAACTAGAATCAGGAATTACCCACAACCACCCCATGCCTACAAGTGTGCCAGTATGTCTAATAGGACCCTGTCTTATAAATGCATCTATCAGTAAGAATCTGATAAGAGGAGCTGGGCAGCAGAGACAGGTGCTGGCTGTTGAGTGGTGGGGGAACATTCTTATTGCTGGTTTCTCCACTCAGATGTTCAAGCACAAATCCCCAGACACTCTGGTTATTGCACAGAGAAGAAGCAGCAGCCACTGGGGAGAGGACAAAAGGCAGTGTTCATTCCCAAGAAAGTAACACTCATAATCTTTGCTCTAGACAAGAAAATAGAGTCTCCAAATGGAAGCAGCCCTGTCAGGAAGCCAGGCAGAGGAGAAGTCCCGGCTGGCAGCCCCATGGCCAGAGGGAGAGGAGCGGCATTCATCCCACCATCACAAGTGTTTGTGACACAGCCACGGACACCGGGCGTTTGGGCACCCTACCCCGGCCAGCCCAGGCCTGGGGGGCACCCCCTGGGACCACTCCCTGGAAGAGGGAGAGGGCAGCCGTGCTACCCACGGGCTGCTAGATAGCCTCAGCAAAGTTTCTCCTGTCTGACATTAAAACAGAGGTGCTGCATGAACTGCTGTAGTTTTGGTAGGAAATGATTACTGCATGCTGGACGTCCACTCGTGGTGCTCTGTATCTATCCAACACTCTCCAATACAGATTTGTTTAGACACTTAGTAGTACTTCTGAGCTGTAACCCCTCCAAAGGCTGGGCTGATTTTGATCCCAAGGGAAATGGGAGGCAGTCAGAACAAAAATCAGCTGTGACACTGCTGAACTGCTTCACACAGAGCACAGCCCTGTGGCCACTAACAGCAGTGAACTTTCTCTGTGGAGCAAGTGCTTGCCAGTACCTTCAAAGACTTCCTTAGTTAATAAAAGTGGTGTGACTTTACCTGTCATTTAAACAGAGGTTTGTTGTGGTTTTTTTCTGTTCATCTGCCTGAGGAATTTAGTATTCTTCCAAAAATTGAATGTCCCTCCTCAGCCACAAGGCAGCTGCTACTAGGAGTAGAGGATTCCTATCAGAGGGGATTTTGTCAGCTGCATTTTGTCCCTTTAACTGCCTTTCTACAGCCTACCTCCTCCAAACTTTCATCTTTTTGTTTCAATCTCACCACCACTTTCTCTAGGTTCCCACTCCACACCTCTTTTCACAGTCTGTTGACAGCAGTTTGCACCATTATTTCAATCCCTGGATATGATTCCCAGTCTAGCAACACCACTCAGCACAACTGAGAGACTACCAGTGCCTTGGCCTAGATTCTGACTATAACCAGTTAGAAATTCCTGGTGCAATTTAAGAACACTATCATCCAGATCTACAGGACTTCCCAGGACTCCATGACAGATCTTCTCTGGGTTGACCTGCTCTCTTACACCTACATTTTTCTTCCACTTGTTGACAAAAACCCACCCTGGCCAGCTTAGATCTGGTGTTCATATGGGTGTTGTTCTTCATAAAAATGTCTATAAAAATAAATTTCTTCAATAAAACTAAGTCCATAACCATAAATAGTAACAGTTCTGCTAAAACTGGGATATTTGGATTAAAAATGTCCTTTGATTTTTTTTCTACTGAATTCCATAAATCTTGCAAAATGCTATGTTCAAGACAGGAAACTCAATAACTTATTTCTCCTCTATGTCTTGACAGAGCACAGAGCATTTGACCTTCAGCCTGGGAATGCCCACCTTTCAGGAGCTGGGAAAAGGAGTCTGGTTAAGTCAGACATGGGGTAGACTGGGAAAAGGATTCAGTCTTTCAGGTCTAATGCAACAAAAAGCTTTAGACATCTGCTTTTTCACAGAAATTATGAGCTTAAATATTGTGCTGTGCCTATTTATAGATGGAGGCCTAGCTTGTTTGTTGATGTCTGTGCTTTATAACAGAGACCAGAGCCCTAGAGAAGTACTTCCAGGAGATGCAAGCAAGAGACAAGTAAAAGGAGACTTTGGAATTTCTTCAAAATTTAAATCATTGCACTTTGCTTTCAAATGCAGAAAAGTCAATGGATTGCTTCTAGACGTAGCTGTTCCTGGTGCACAGCTCAAAGTCAGTTTGGCTGCTCCCAGGACACTGCTGTGGTCAGGGTTGGTCATTCTCCCAGGGAGCCTCCACGTGAGAAGCTGCTCATCAGCTTTATTTCCTGGGCTTGGAAGGACATTTCTCTGATCTGGGTCCCTCAGATGAGGTCTTGTCTTGCCTCTTTGTCGTGAGAGTTGCTGATGCACCATGGCTGCAGAGAGCTCTCTGCAGAGATACCCATTCACTGAACTGGAGAAAAGTCAGACAAGAGGAGGCCTTTTCCAGGAGACATTCATATTGGTCAGAAAGTGCTGAGGGAAGGTGTTCCCAGCCTGCTCACCCGAAAGGATGTCAGAGAAACAGCACAGTGCCCTGCTTTCACCCCATCTGCCCTGCAGACTCTGGTATCTTAGGGACTGGTTGCATATCAAGGAAGAGCACTCTCCTTCTCTTCACTCCTCAGCTCACATTGAAACAATGAAAATTTGAAAAGGGGAGAATGTGGCTTCAGATCTCACTCATCTCTGCTAGTAAACAGAAAGAGGCTGGAAGTGTGTGCGTGCAGACATGTCTGCACACATATAAAGGCAACAAGAAGCATTATGAAGAGGCCATAAAGAACTCCAGACAGGCTTGAAAACCAGAGAAGCAGAGGCAGACTTAGACCAGACGAGTAACTATTACAGGATTTGGATATTCTGAATGAGACTAGCAATACTTACAGAGCATTCCAAAGCACTGTGTCATCTCTGGAGCACACAAGTGCCCATTAGCTAATTACTTGCTCAAGGCTTGTTTATCTCTGATTATAATACATTAGGGGCACCCACTGATCAATGTCTTTTGCAAGCTCAGAGACTGCAGGATGCAAGGGCGATGGTATCAGCCAGACAAGTCCTGCAGACTGGCAGCAAGTCTCTTCCCCGACTCCAATCCACAGTGGGGCCCTCTGTCAGAGCACAAGAGTTGTGAAAAGTGTAAAAATGCTGACCGTCACTCTTCATATAGACCAAAACGATTATTTGTCTCTCGGAGTTTTGAGTCCATTTACCAGTTATTCACATGCAACTGAAGGTTAAACTCCACAAACTCACTGGAATATTCAGTAGTGTTTAGTTTCATCCCTGTTTTTCTATTAGAAACTGTTAGAAACAACAAAAAGCCCTTGTCTGAGCATTGATTTCCAACCCCATAACATTTGTTGAAAGACCTGTATCCATCTCAATCTTCCTCCAGGGCTCAGCTTCAAGGGGAAAGAAAAAAAAAAGGAGAAAAACTCAGTGGTGAGTACTGGGAACCTCCTAGTAACATCCCTCACAGCCCTCAGCTTGCATTCATAGATGACTGAAAGAGCCCTCTGCAGTGCAAATTATTCACATTTTGTACTGCCACTAGCTCAAATGCTGCGGCCAAGAGGCTTTGGTAAAAAACCAAGGAAATATCTAAGCTTAATTATTTTATTACTCTTCTCATCAGAGGTTTGTTTTTAAACAGGCAGCTCTCATGGGCATAGGTTTTTAGTTCGCATGGCCAGGCAGAGCATCTGCTCAGTGTTATTAATAAACAGGAATTTCAGAAAAAAAAAATTTAGAATTTTTAAAATTTGCCATTTTGCAAAACATGTGGCTAAGCATGAGCTGTGAAGGGGATAACAACGTGCACCCTTCTCTTTTAAATTTGAAAACATAATTCAGACATTTCTGTCATTATGTTCTCAGCTGTATACAAGACAAGCTGCTTTCTGTGCTCTCAATGAACAGAAAACAGTGGTCACCATCAAGCAGGTTTGCTCATAAACCCAGAATGCAAAGAATACACTGACTCTGCATTCGGTACCAAGGCACCTTGGCTTCTCCAAGGCAGAAAAAACAGCTTTTTGCTGCAGAAAGACAGCAACTTCTTTTCAAAAGGGAACCTTGAAACATCTGAACTTGTATTTTCTGGTAGCTTATATGAAGCTTTCCAGGGAGAGAAAGGGAAACAAGCACTGGATGCCACCACTACTGACAGCATTCTTTTTCCTGATAACCTCATGTATTCTAAACGAGCACCCAAGATCATCTTGAGCTTTCATCCTCTTCTCCTATAGCTAACCCTGCACAATGACAAAGCCATTTATCACACATTCTGAACCTCCACAGAAACAGAATTGTCACCTTGCTTGAAAATGTGAGCTGCAGAAGTCTTCTCTGTTATCCGCCTCTGTTCCTCTTTGGAATTTTCTCTGCTCATGGACAGGGGAAAGGGTTTCCTCATGCCAGCTAACAAACCCAAGCTCTGGGGATAGATTTTTAGTTTCTTTTAGGATGCTGAGGAAGTTTTCAGCTGCACATCTAAGCTATAGAAACCTCAAACCTATAAACAGACACCACAAGAGCCATTGTAGGGACAAGGGCCACAAGCTGCACTGGCACCAGCTTCTCAGATCTACCATAAGAAACTTCCTCTGACAAATCCAGGCAAAAAAGACAACTGAAAACCACTTCCCAGAGAAAATTCCTGATGATGGAGACTGGGATTTTGTCTATTTATCCTGCCCCACAATCTCCTGCTTGGCTGGGCAGGAGGTCTGCCAGTGCCAGTCTGGGAATGTCCACCTTCAAGGAGCTGAGCAAAGGAGTCTGGTTAGGTCAGACATGAGGGAAATTCGAAAAGGATTCCACTTTAAAGGCCTAGCCCAAGAAAAACACTTAAGTATCTGTTTCCTCACAGGAATTAAGAGCTTAAATACTGTGTTGTGCTCATTTGTAGAGACCTAGCTCTTTTCTTGATATCTTTGGCTTATAAAAGAGACCAGAATCTTAATAAAGATTGCCCAGGAAAGTAAAAGACAGATAAAAAGAGACTTCAGAATTTCTACAAAAATCAGGTAGTTGAGTTTTGCTTTCAAATACAGAAAAGCTAAGAGGTCATTTCTAGAAATAGCTGCACATCTCAAAGGAGGACATTCACAGACTGGCACTGGCAGAAGCCCAGCAAGGCAGGACCCCTGCCAGTGTCAGGAGCACCAGAGCAGCTTCTATGCTGGTGAAGATGCACTAAGAGTTAATGTAATGTCCTGTGGGCCCTTGTCTTGACCCCAGCAGGCTGTGGGTACAGCAGGTCTCCCACCTTCCTGCACCCCAGCATGTTCAGACCTCTCTCTGCACTCTCTGCAACCACATATCAGTGCTTTTGCTGGCACTGAGCAGGTCAGACAGGGACCTTTGAGCCTCACCCCACCACCTCTCTCAATCACACCCCTTCAAAGCAGAAATGTCCTGGTAAAAAGGAAGAAAAAAAATGGAATGCTTGCCAAAAGACTTTACATTTGTCAAGCACTGGTGGTTCCTCCCATTTTGATTCATATTGCATGCAATGTTATCCATCTCCAGCCTGACAGCCTTGGGGATTTTTTTGCTCTCTGTCATGGTTTTTTTGCCATTTACCTGAGCCCTGAGGCAGCAGCTTGTCCTTTGGCAGGTGGCAGCCCATCTTCAACTGCAGCCAAGGCTTTATCACTCCCAAATGCTCAGATTCAGTTTTCCCCTGGGGGGAAAGGTGACTCTGAAACCCCAGGAATTATAGGTCCTGGCCCATTTCTCACACAATGTAGTCATCAGTGCTGAATCAGAACTCAGCCTTGTGTTTTAAATAGACTGTACCAACACAATGCTGAGCTGATGCAGGGAAGCTTGGCTTTGCTGCAATCACAGGACCCAGCTCCCAGGAGTCCCCTTCCATTCAGTCATCTATAAACACCAAAACCCAGTTGTGAGCATTGTCTCTAAATCTTAAATTGGTACCACATGGTGCTGCTCAGAGAATACCCCTGTTCTCTGTGACCTCAGCAAACAGAGGCCACCAAGCTCCCACATGTCAGGCAGGAGACAGTCTGTGTATGCATGTATCCACACAGGCACTGAGATCAAGATGAGTGGATTTTTTAAATGTTTCAGAATTTGTATTATTTTCTGCAGCACTCCTCCATGATTGACAGCAAAACTAGAAAACACTGAAGCACAGAGATTTCCCTGCAGCTGGTGATCCAAGCACGCAGGTGGAGAGAGGAGAGCTGACAGGCACCCAGGCATGGATGGACGGACAGATGCCACTTCCCACCAGGCAAAGGCTTTATGTGCATTAGCATCAAACTTCCATGGAAAGACCCAATGGACAAAGGTCACTTGAAGGTGGCAGAGAAGCCAAGGGGGGAGGGGGACAACCACTGAGAGTCTTCTCCACCTCCTGGGGACCAGACCCAGGCAGGAGAGCAACAGCGGGACACAAGAATCCTCAGTGCTGGTCTTAGCTCCCTGGAGCCTCATGCCCAAGACAACAAGAGTGGGATGTAGCATCCTTTAACCCAGCTCACAGAGCTGGGAAATCAGGAGGGTAAGAAATTCAAGAGCCCTACATCTGCCTTGGGGCCAGCATGGAGATAGGGGCACACTGCACCCACCACTGCTACACAAGGCAGTGAAAAATCCTTGCAAAGAAACAGCTGCAGGGTATAAAAGCAGCAGAGCTTCTCCATTAGGAACCAAGAAATGCTTGCAGAAGCTGCCAGTGTCATCCCTCTCCTGGCAATGTGGGAGGGAGAAAAAATAACTTCAGCTCAGTTGAAAATAAAATGAAAACAACCAAAGTGGCACAGCACTGTTACCTGGAGGGCTTGAGGATAGACAAACCATCACAGTGATCAAGTGCACAGATCAGATAAGTAGGAGGTGGAACATTATTTTAATGGCATTACTAACTCATTTTTCCAGGGAAGAGCAGCTGCAGAAACATCCCAAGCAGCTGTGTCCTCCCCCTTCCTCCATTCTCCCTCTCCTCAAAGCAAAGTCGTTTGGGGGAGCCAAGGCTTTTCCTGCAAAAGCCTGCAGATCCAAACCTTCCTCTAATTAAGAAACATTTCACACATATGGGACTTCTGGGTTTTTTTGAATAGCAGCAGCAGTAAATAATTCAGTGCTTTGGCAGATATGTAAGATCTTCAGAATATGAAGGCTATTATCAGATTTATTTTGATAAGGTACCTGGAGGGCTCAAGGCCAGGAAGAGAAGAAAAAAAAAACAAACCAAAAACCACCATAATAAAAACCATGTCTTCTTCACTAGCCAGAGCACTTTGCTACAGCAGCTTAGACAGAGCAGCACAAGCACTGCCTGAACACCAATAGATTTTCAGTGCCACCACAGCAGCACCACTGCAGCTCGCAGGTCCCCCAGCTCCATCTGCAACTGCTGCAGCATGGAAACAGCTCCATGGCCAGGGCTGCAGGGCTTTTGCACAGGACCCTGGCAAACTCAGCTTCTGCTCCCCAAGAAGCCCTGCAGTTTTTGGAGGAAAAGGCTGCAGAAGCATTTTGATACTGCATTTAAAAATATAACAAATGAGCCACTGGCAAGGTTTTTTCCACAAGCAGCTGCAGCTTTGCCTATGGAACTCTCCACAGCTTCTGCTCAAATTTCCACACCTCTGTCATCATGCCCACAAAGGATGGGGTTGTGCCACAGCAGCAGAGAGCCAATAGTGGGAAAACATCTGCCTTAGCACTGCCCTGAGCATTGATCCATGGACAAAAGCAGTTCCCTGGTACAGAAGGGGTGGAAATCTGCTGTAGCCCATCTCCAGGGAAAGCCCAGTGTCATGCACATGCTCTTTCAGCACTTTTGCCCTCCTCAGCACCTATGCCAGTAACATGGAAGGTAAGCAGCTTTTAAAGACCTTTAGCTGGCTCTGAGGAGCTGAACTAGTCCTGCTGGAACAGGACAAGTCACCACCTGGGTACACTGGTGCCATGGAAGCTAAGTACTGTCTTTGAACTGATTATCCACCAAAAAAGGCAAACCCATCACATTGCTGGGGATGAACCAGGCATATATTGCTCACAGTACTCCTCCAACTCAAAGTCCAGGAGGAAAAATAAAGCTCCACCTAAAATAAAGGGTTTCCTCTTTCCTGCCACCGCCAGACCTCAAATTCAGAGGAAAGAATATAGAAGGCAAGGCACAACCTCTGAGAGTAACATGTGTTTAAACTGTTTGTGAGACTACTGTTCCATCTGGCCTTCCAGGTGAGAAGGGAGCCTCTGGGGAGTTTTGGGGGCTCCACAACACACAGATGCATCCTAGACAGCATTCCTTAAACCTCATGTAACCAGGAAGATGTGCCAAGCACACAATTGCCACAGGGACCCCTATGGTACCAGCAACATATTGCCTGAGCAGCTACCACAACTGCTGAGCTCACCCCAGCCTAGGAGAGCAAAGAGGGAGCTGCTCTGTGCCTGATGCCCACCCTGCTCCCCTCTGGCTTACACTGCCCCATGGGAGGTACCCTTTGCTTGCCTTCGTATTTTGTGCTGCAATTATCTTAACAGCAGAAGAGCAGTGCCTACCAAATGGACACTAGAAGGGAAGGTCAATCCACTATTCTTGTAATGCTGGAAGATTTAAAATAAAGTTTAAAGAAATACAGAAGCTTGGCACTTACCTTTACAGAGCAAGCTCCATCCCTGAGATCCCAGGGGAGTAGAGACAGCACAGGCCACAAAAGAACGTCTTCACAGAGCACTCATCCCACCTGGGGACCATGCAGAGTTGATAACTTGGCATATTTTAAATCACAAGTCTCAGATTTGACATTTTAATGAAGTTTCTTCTTCTATATTCAAGGTATGGTTTGAGAAATCCCAGTTCTCATTTTGAAACAATAAACACAAACACGTAGCTTTCACAAAACTTAAAATGAGCACAGGCAGCATAGGAGTCAAGAAAAATCCAAAACAGGCTTAGGGACAAAAAATGATTTAAAATTTAACTCAAAACTTTTCAAAGGGCTGAACCCTTGAAATCAGAAAAACTAGTTGCTAGACTTCTCAGCCCACCTGAAAGAGCTGATGAAGAACAACCACTGCCTGCTTACAGCACACGGACAAAGCGGGTTTGCCTCACAAAGCCAAGAAGAAAAGCCAACAGCACGTTCACTCCTACTCCACACCAGCCTTTGAGAAAATGGTAGGAGACACTTCAGCCCATGGCACCTGGGGCTCATAATACCTTCCCTAGCTGGGAGGAGGAATGAGGCTTAAAGGAGCCTTCGGAAAAGATGCTGCAGAGAGGGAAGTGGTGGTGCCTTTTTAAAAAAAAATCTTTCCTCTCAAATTAAAGCCTCTAAAATAACAAGTGAGGGGAAATGGTTCACACCTGATTCCCTCTCTGCATGTGCTGCTTCATGTTTTCATATATAAACAAAGCCAACAGGTGCAGTGAATTGTATACCTGGGAGCTTTGGGAGTACTAGGGAGAAGATGAGCCATTCTAGAAAATGCTGGAAGCAATAAGCCAAACAGAAAAGATGAGTTAGGAAGTTTCCAACATGGGGTTTCTTCAACTAGGAGCACTCGCAGCCAGCAGCATCCCACACTTGCTCCCTTAATTATTAAAATTAAAATTAATTAAAGTCAAGATCAAGTTTGCAGCTGAGCATGGAGGCGACAAGTTTAACACTCAGAAACTTATAGAAAAACAGTAGCGTTTTGGTCCGTTGGGTGTTTTTTTAGGTATCTTACGGTCCCGGTGAGACGGCACCGTTCTGGTAGAGGGAAATCAAAAAGCCAGGGGAGGGCAGCTTTGTACCTGCCCTCCGCGGGTGTCCGCTCTGCCCAGCCCCAGCAGCGGAACCAAGCGGAACCACAGCCCCATCTACTGGACACTGGGAAGCGAGCCCCACGCTGGTACATGGCAGTCGTGCAAGGCACCACCACCACCCTCCTGTCACCGGCCAGGTGGGAGCGATGCTGGGGTGTTAGCCTGCTCCCGGAAAGCCACTTCTGTCACCATGCCGGGGTCTGAGTGGAAAAGGCTGGTAGGGTCGTCCTGACCTAGTTCAGACCACCTCCTTCACTCTGAACATCCCCCGGGCTCTCAGCAGGTAAGGTGGCAAACACTTTGGAACCAGTTCCTTGGACAATGCTTACAAATTCAGCGTTCCAGGTGAGAACCTGAGCTTCACAGCAGCTTTCCATTCTGTACGGCTGGACCCTGGCATTCCCAGCTGCAGCACAGGAAGGAGCAGTGCCAGCATGCCCTGGTATGGTGAAAACTTGACCCAGGCTTTGGCACAACTGTCCCCCGTGGCAGAGCAGCTCTGAGTTTTGAGCTGTGCCACCCACACCTGTCATGCTGAGCTCCCTGCTTTGCAAAACCCTAAACCTGACCTGACCCACATATGTGGGAGGGAGTACAGACCCATTGTGTAGCCAAAATGTTGTTTCAGTCCTCAGCATCTATGCAATGGACACTGTTCCCCCCTTCTGAGCTGCTAAAGCCCAAGCCTAAGAGTAGCAGGCACAGGCACTTCCTGAGCACTGCAGTACCCCTTGTCCTGCCCAAAAGTCACCAGCAAGACTGTACCAAAATGGAGTGAGCTGTGACTCAACCCCAGGAACCCTTCTGCCTGTGGTGCAATGGCACTTAGCATGAAGACAAAGATTTTCTAACAAAGCAGGTTTCTCTGGCCTTCAAAGCATGGTGAGGGAGCCAAAGTATGCATCCTGCATCCCTTTAGAATTCATTTCATTCATGCTTGAACAGAACTAATAAAAGCAATCTTGTAGCCAGTGAAACAAACACTGACAGCAATATTTAGGCCTCTGTCACATGAGAAAACATACCAGGTAAACTCAAGTCTTTATTAACACTTTATGAACTGAGGGTTTAAGCAGCAGCCCAGAAAAGAAAGACATGTTCTTTCAGCTATAGAGGTATCAAAAAGGTATCTTCATTAAGTAGTTTTGTTCATCAGTGACTACTGCATGTATAAACAAACAATATATAAATTAAAATGACAGGCTTCCAAAGTTGGACAGCAGAAAGCTGGCAGTGAGTATTCTTAAAATCACAAGTATTAAAAAAACCAAATAAAAACAGGTTCCGAAATCAGTGCCCCATAAAGCAAGAAACTGAGAAAAGCAGTGTTGAGACACAGCAAGATTGTCATGCCCCAGGTGTTTGTCACAGTCTGCCTCTCTGCAGGGCTGATGATCAAGGACGTTCTTCATTCCCAGTGCTACACCCAACTGTAACACTGTTCTACCTTTACCAGTCACACACACTCGATGCAGATCACATTTTCACCAACTCCGAGGCTTTGTGGTTTTCACAAGCTTTAAGGCTGCAAGGGCTGGGAGCTGGTAGCCAAGCACTAGCTAGAGGAAAGAAACTGCCTGAAATGCTGGCTGATGTCTCTTTGGAAGCTGCAGGGCAGCGAGGACAAGCTCCATCAACACCTTGGTCCTACAGCAATGACGTAGATCTGGAATGTATTTTCTCCCTCTGCCAGGACACATATTCAAGATGCCAGGCTTCATCTGTCCTGAGGTACAAGAGACACAGGTTTGGCAAGCACTGCATTCATAACAATTGAAGATTTACCACATGCTTTACTCCATGTAGAGTCTGTCTGCATCAAGATGCTAGTAATCCAAGAAAAAAAAAATGTTACAAGATCCACTCCAACTGCATGCTCAGAGCCCTGGGTGGGGAAGAAGCCTCCCAAGAGGAGCAGTGAAGTGAATTCATCACACACACCTCAGTTTCTTTTGCATGCTTACTTATATGGTGCACTAATTTTGACGAACAGGCTCACAATATGAGTACTCCATACCCCTAAAAGTCAGCATCCAACTTCCTATAGCCATTTTCAGAGTTTCACAAAGCAAAACAGACTACAGATGCAAGGAGTGGAGCATTTTTGCAGCCTGGATTTAAGCAGAGATCTGAATCTCTTCAGCTGTGCATAAAACCCTTTGCTTCCTGCAAAAGAAAAACCTTGGTGAAATCTGACAATACGTGGATACTAAAAATATCATGATTATTTGGGCAAAGTAGTGACTGGAGAGGAAAAGGAACATCTGCAAATGGTGGCATATAAATTAGGGAGGGAACTGGAAAGCTTGTATGTATGAGACATTCATGGATCTCACAGTAGCATACTGGCAAGGTCTGCAACAGCTCATTTGTCCAGAGGGGTTCTACAATGCTCAGCAACCCCAGCAAGCTTCTGTTGGGACCAGCTCTGGAAGGCTACCCTAAGAAGCTCACCTAGCCCCAATTCAACCCAGTTCCATCAACCCAAATCAAATCAAAGAGAAGGTCACAGAGAAAGGAAACACTACCATGACCCTCAACAGAATTTGCCACTATACAGAGACCTCCACCCAAGCCATTTTGAGTCAAATCAGATCAATCCAGAAGAGTTACAAGTTCTCTGATGTTCTTATGCAACATCAACACTGCACTTGCCTAAAAAAAAAAAAAAAGCAATAATGAACAAGCTCAAGGATTTTCTCCTACCTCCTCTCCCTATTCCTCTACACTGCCTCAACAGATTACATCTGCCAGGTATTTGCCACAGGGGAAGTTCTGGCAGACAGGATCTGCTACATCTGCTGCTATCTCCACTCCTGTGCTGAGACTTTTCCTACCCTGTGCCTCTGGCATGCTGAGGATCATAGCCTTCCTGCATTCAGTCCTCTGCTGTCATAGCCAAGCCTGCCTCCTTTTCTAAAAGGTTGCTATTCATCCCTTCTGCAGTGCTGTAGGCAAACGAGCGCTCCCACTCTACCCCAGCAAGGTGATCCTGAATCCACAGGCACAGACCTGTCTCCTGACCATTCTGTGCAGATCCATCTGTGCACATCCAGTCCTCAGCTCTAAGAATGACCATCAAAGTCAGAGTGGTACTTCAGGAAATACTTAAATGAAAACAACCACACTGCAGTAACACACAGGAACATTTTAGCAGCAAGTACTCAGAACCAGTTGATTTAAAACAACACCATCACCCACACAGGAGCTGATGACTTCTACATATTCATTAACAGGAACATATTCACATGAAAGAAGTTACACAATCTATGAAGAAAAGGGGCAACAGTAACTGCAGAGATTCAATGTATGGAGGGGTAAGACTGTGCTGGGAGTTTGGAAATTTTTAATGTGGCAGAGTGAAAACAAAGTCCAGACCAACAAATCTTTTGGGGCAATCTCAAATCCGGGGAGTCAATCAGCAGGTGCTGTACAGGCTGTTCTTAATCCAGCTACAACACCCATACATAGTCCCAAAATGACCGGGCTCTTAAAACACCCTGACACACAAGTGACAGAGCTCAGGTGGAAGGAAGGAACCTCCCTCCTGCTGGCTTCTGGGAAGTGAAGTACCAGAGGATGTGCCACAAGCACACTTCTGAGGGACACAGTGAACAAACAGAACAGGGTGGGCTCTTTCAGGAACAAACGGGAAAGTGCTCACCTTCCTCTTGGCTAAATGCTGTTCATTATTAACAAAACCTTTAGCCACCTTGCATGTAATAGGTAAAGACAAGAGGAAGAAAGATCAGTCTCCCTTTGACAGATACTGTGCAGCAATAGGCATAACTTGCTTTAGGTTTTTTTACTGCTAATATGCATTACAACAGTAAAATGAAATAAGCACATAAGCCAAGAGAAAGTGCTTATGCAGTGCTGAAGGTACAAAACGGAGCAGCTGCGACCACACCAATATGGAAACAAGGATCCAATCTGAACAATCTTCAACTCTAACATACAAAACCCCATTTCTCTTGGTGAAGGGTCTACCTCGCATTATTGCTAATAATCACAGCAATATAATCCTCAAGAACTAAAGCAGATGAATTAATATGGTGGATTTTTTCCTGAAGACTGCTGTATTTTTGAGGAAGGAATTGGCAATACTGATACTAAAGCTGGGGTTCCATCAGAGGAGCAGCTCCCACTCAGGGGCTCTCTTCACACTGCAGTCAAGACCACCTCCCACACCTGGTCACCAGAACCTTCCTCACCCTGCAAACTTGTGAAACCCCACATAGAACAACAAAACCAGCCTATTTGGCTGGACTCAGACAAGCTGCTATAAAAAAAGAAAACCCAAAAGCAAACTGCTCTGCCCCAGGTCACCACCTCCTCTCCCGTGAGCACATCCACTGCTGCCTCCTCACCGGGGTGGTGCCAGGGTAGGTGGGAATGTGAGACCAGACACTCAGACAGGAGGGGCAGCCTAGGGAGCTGCTGCAGGCAGGGACAGAGCCTTCAGCCCCCAGCTCCATTTAACAGAGTGAAACAGACACGTCACTCTTGCCTGAGGACTGTGCCCCATGCTACCCACAGGTCACCAGCCAACAACTTCACAAACACAACACCAGCACAGTGTGTACTAAACCAGCCTTTATTTCTCTCACAGTACAGCAGGGCTGAAGTTAAGACCATTCCGTGGCAGTGCCAACCCACTCAGTAGCCTGGGCCGTGGGAGCTGCTGACCAGTCCTCGGTGGCAGGCTGGGCACTCCAGTCCTCTGCAATCACAAACACAACACTTAGTGCTCCCCAGCTCCTTCCACCCATAACAACACCCCCCGCCTCTTCCCACAGACACCTCCCCAAACTGACCTGTGGGGAACTGCTGGATGGGCACAGACGGGACCTGCACTCCCTCAGACCAATCTGCAACCTCGGGCTGAGGAGGAGCAGTGAATTCAGGTGCAGGGGCTGTCCATTCAGTCTGGAACTCCTCCTTCGTGACTGCTTTCTCGGCAGCCGCCTGCTCCTCCTTTTCAATCTGCAATGGAAGAGCCCAGCCTGAGTCTCCCAGGAACACATCCCAGAACACAACCCTTACTGTCATCACACATCAGACAGCAGGCACCAACTGGCAGTGCAATTAGAATGTGAAGTGCCACCACTATACTGGTAAAACCTGTCCAACAGCAGACACACAGGACTGTGGGATAGATGCACAAGCAGAAGATCCCAGAGAGACACACTCCCTGCCATGAGGCTCCTACCTCCTCGGGATCCCTGTAGAAGTACAAGTCAGGCATGACTTCCCACGGGTGCTCACGGGAGATGGTGCCACGCATGCGCAGGACCTCCCGAGCCAGCATCCACCACATCAGGCCCACTGAGTGGGCTCCCTGGAACAGAAGAAGTAAGTAAGAGTTGCTGTAAAGCTAAACCTTTGCAGAAAGAGCAGAAGACTTATTTGTACCCCATCCAAGGCTCATGCTTGGTGAAAGACATTACTTCCCAATGCCAGACTTTAGTACCTGAACATGAAAAAAGGGCAACTTTTCAAGTTTCCAGTGACATTTGCAGGTCTCTGCAGAAATCACGATGCCATTACAACATGGCCTGAAATAACTCTCCTGCTACAGAGCTTCATGTTGCTTACCACGTATTCAAGAACGAAGAAATTGAAAACTTGACAAAATAAACAAAGCTTACACACATCCTCACATGTGGCTTACACTAGTTTTGGTGACTGACATCTAGATAGAGATCAAAAATTGCTTCTCATCTTCCTAGACTTTACCTTCTACTACCTTTGATTTCTGGCAAGGTAGTATTTCAGAGCAGTTTCTCTCAGTTCATTTTATCTTTCATTCATATTCATGATCTGTGGCAAGAATGACTACCAAACTCCACTCATTGGGCCACAAAGACCCTCATGGCGTCAGCGAAAAATCCTGCCAGGTTACTATAGCACACGTCCTACACTTGAGAGTTCCTTGGCCAGAAACCAGCCTCAGCTCCAAGCTCCAACTGTGTGCAGTTTATTTTCTCCTCCCCACCCGCCTGCAAGAGACGTTACTTAGCTCAACCCCCGAGATACAGGTGAGATACAAGCCAACCCTCCCTTGCAGAAACCATCCATCTCAGAGGGAGGCTGCCTGGAATGCCACGGGGAAGCGTTACCTTGTTATTGCAGGGAATAGCGATATCCACGTAGCGCAGCGGGGAGTCGGTGTTGCACAGGGCGATGGTGGGGATGTTGACGTAGGACGCCTCTGTCAGCGGCTGGTGATCAGCCCGGGGGTCCGTGACCACCAGGAGCCGTGGCTCACGGAAAGCTGCCTGGATCTGGTTTGTGAAGGTGCCAGGGGTGAAACGCCCGGCAATAGGAGTAGCCCCAGTGGCAGCAGCAAACTTCAGAACGGCACGCTGCAAAAGGGACACAGGCAAAGGTGAAGCAGGAAAAGTGCATTTCAGCCAGGCCACACAGGCACTGTCAGTGAACGTGCACAACATTTAACTGAACAATTTGTTTCCATTCCTGTGAAATCAGGACGCACCTCCTCAGGAGACAAAACAGAAATGTTACTGGAAAGAGATACATCATGAGTTCAGAAGACCATATGCACCACCAAAGCAGTTAAGTCAGGATATGGAAAAAAGCCTTCTCTTCCCCTCAAGCTATTGGCAAGCTTCACTCCAAACTCTCATTGTCAAATCATGGAAGGGGGAATAAAACAAAAAGCTTACGAAAAAAGCAAAGCATATTCTCTTCCATTGTTTCTACATTTCATTATCCAGGAACTTCAAGGAACTACACAAAACTCAGTAATAAATACACACAAATTGTAGTTGTGTCCACTGAAATTGCAGTTGGCAGCTCTTACTCAATTGCAACAGCTTCCAACTTGTCAGGCATGTGGCAGGGCCTACTATCAAACTCCAATCCTAGAGGGAGCCCCTCTCCTGGCGTTAGCGAAAACCCTGCCATCCTTTGCTGTCGCACACTTCCGACACTTGAGAGCTCACTGGCCAGAAACTGACCTCAGCATCAAGCTTTAACAGTGTGCACATCGAGCCCATGGGACACCAAACTTTTCCTTCAGAAATCCACCCCTGAATCTCCCAACATTTGTGGCCCCACCTGCAGTTACCTAAGCAAACCTCACAAACTCCAGTGACTAATTAAAGGTTATCAACAGAATGTTTTTGCTAAAAATTTAGTGTCAAAATTACAAATATACCAGTTACTATACCTTGCTCAACAACAGAAAAATTTTTTTTTGATAACTTTCAGATCAGGTGCTTCCTGTCTCCAGAAAAATCAGTGCTAACTACACACAGTAGTTCTGGGGGGAAGGGGCCACCAGGGGAATGACCACTAATATGACAGAAATCTAACAGGAAGAAGGATATACAAGAAAAATAAGTTATTAAATGCCCTGAAATGGGGAGTGGGTTTCAAGTCATCTGTTTTAAGCTGCCAAGTGCAACACAAAACCCGTGTTTACAGAAAGCATTCCTATAGTTAAAACTGGAATTATTGCCTATTATCAGCAAGCTGTCAGTGGCAGGCAATGATGCATGGCAAAGGAGTCCTGCTCCCAAGAATGCAGGCTTCCTGATGTCCATACCTGTCCAGTGTTCCTGGAAGAAATGACGCTCACATCAGCTGGGTTTTCAATGGCAACAATGGCACGAGCTGCCAGGAGCAGCTTTTCCCAGGTTCTCTTCAGATTGATGATGTAAATACCTGTTGGCAAGAAAAGGCTTTAGAGCAACCAGAAAATACAAGATCCTAGAACAGGACAGTGCTCCTTTGCCAGTAAACCTGTCACATGGCTGTGGTCACTCAAAAAATCAGAGCATCATCAAGGTTGGAAGAGACCTTCAAGATCATCCCATTCAACTGTTCAGCCAGCTCTGCCACTGTAACCACTAAGCCATAACACCAAGCATCATATCCAGGCAACTGGGCAACCTATTCCGCTGTCTGACCACCCAAGCAGTGATTTTTTTTTTTTTTTCTATTATCTAAGTTACGTAATCTGAATCTCCCTTGTTTTATCTTAAGGCCAGTTCCTTGGGTCCTCTGACTGCTGACAGGTAGAAGAAGGTGGCCCTTCCTTTCAGGCAGTTGTAGAGAGCACTGAGAGCCCCCAGACTCTCTTCTTCTCAAGACTAAACAAACACAGCTCCTTCAGTCATTCCTCATTACATTTTCCAGACCTTTCAAAAGCTTTGCTGCCCTTCTCTGTACATGCTCCAGCACCTCAATGTCCTTTACGAAATGACGACATTCTAGTCTCATTCTAGCTACTGGAAAGCTATTCTGAAGAGAATTCTTTCCTCATGGATATAATGTCACACGCTTCCAGCATCTACCATCAAAGACCCAGACCTGGTATGAGTTTTAATCTTTTAACACAGGGCAGCTTAGATTGAAGACCAGTATAAACAAGGAGGAATCGTTATCGAGATACTAAAACCATTTTGTTAATACACTCAAGAACTAGCAAAATTACCCAAACCAGCTGTGATTGATTTACCAAATTCCAAGAACAGAATAGTCAAAAACTAAAAGAATTGTTCCAAAATCAGTATTTTATTCTACTTCTTTGAGTTAACACTAGTATGCAAAGGCCATGGAGAAACCATGCTAAAGAAATCAAGCACAAGCACTTTCCTGCTTTTCCCAATTGTGCCCACAAGATCCCGCCTGCTTACCATCGCTCTTCCTTTTGTAGATGTACTGCTCCATCTGGAAGTCGAGGTTGGTACCTCCCAGGTGGGTCCCGGCAGCGAGGAATTTGAGGACATCCTCCTCCTTCATCTGCAGGACATCGAGGCCTCCGGACATTGTGGGGTTTCCCTTTGGAAGCAACGACAGGGAACCTGCGGGCACACGGACCCGGCTCAGCCCGGCGGGGACGCGCCACGAGGTCCTGCCGCCCCGGCCGCCATCTTGGGCCGCCTCCCGCGCTACACCCGGCAGGCCTCGGCCTTCCCCGCGGCTTGGATTGGATTGGATTGGATTGGATTGGCTTGGCTTGGCTTGGCCCGGCCCGGCCGCCGGCAGTGCGGCGGGATGCACAGTGCCCCCCGCTGTTATCGCAGGGCGGGAAACGCGACCCCCGCCCCCTCCCGCCCGGCGGCCCCGACTCACGCTGACAACGCCGTGTGGAGGCCCGGGCGGCGCGGAGCCGAAAGAAAGCCCGCCCTCGCCGCACGCCTATTTATAGCCTCGCCAGCCAATGGGGCGCCTCAGGGGCGAGGCTCCGCGCGGCGGGGCCGGGGCCGAGCTCCGGCGGCGCCTCCCCGGCATCCCCGGGCCGGGCGCGCTCCCGGCCGTGCGCGCTCCTCCGGCCCCTTCCCGACGCTGGCTCTGAGGGAAGTTTCTAGGATTTGTGGGATTTGTGGGATTACGAACCCAGAGAAGCGCAAAACCGCTGGTGAAGGGTCTGCAGTGTGAGTCCTATGAGGAGCTGGGGTGTTTAGAAAAGGATGCTCAGGGCGGATTTCATCGCTCTCTACACCTCCCTGAAAGGAGAGTGTGGCCAGGTGGCGGTCGGCGTCTTGTCCCTGGCAACCAGCCACAGGACAAGAGGATATTGCCTCAAGTTTCACTAGGGGAGGTTCAGGTTGTACATCAGGAGGAATTTCTTCACAGAAGGGGTGGTTAGATACTGGAATATGCTGCCCAGGGAGGTGGTGGGGTCACTGTTCCTGGAGGTGTGCAAGGAAAGACAAGGGTGCAGTGCTCAGTGCCATGGTCTGGTTAACAGGGAGGTGTTTGATCTTCGCTTGGACTCCGTGATCTCAGAGGCCTTTTCCAATCAACTGAGTTGATTCTGTGGCTCCGTCATTCTGGGGCTGCTTCAGAGCATCCTGTGGCTTGTGCTCCAACCAACATCAATCCTGTTTTTGAGGTTCTGAAGTGAAAAGAAAGCAAAGATTTATTTTAAACATTTTACTATTCCGTTTTCCTGCTGAAAGATTTGCTCTCAGAGGGCTGATGATTATTTGATGAATTGTATCTAGCCTCTGAACTGCCTGCTGTGTGGGGAAGCTTCTGAGGAGCTGTAGGATCTTCCCTGCACCCACATTCCCCCCCTCTGCAGGGGCACTGCTCTGGCACCACTCAGGAGAGCTTGGACAGCCAAGGCTGTTCTTGATCTTTGCAAAAATGACAGTAAAAACAGGTGAAATTGACACTGAACTTACACATCCTTGTTCTGCAGTAGACGTTCTTGTGGTACTTGCCCCTTTTGTGTGTGTGTGTGTTGTTTGGTTTGGGGTTGATTTTTGTTGTTGTTGTTTGCATTTAATAAACCACAGAAAGTGATGAGATTTAAAAATCTTCATCATTCTCATCTTCCTTGTCTAATTCTGGAAGCAGACACAGGCCTGAGAAAGGAATTTCTTGGGAAAAACAAACAAACAAAAAAAACCCCCACAAAACAACAACAACAACAACACAACAACAAAAAAACCAAACCAAAACAAAACAAAAAAACCACAAAAAAAACCCCACTAATGATACTTACTTTACTATGCTTGCTATCATCAAGATCTGGATACATTTCTGGACAGATTTCTGGACTGTACAAACACTATTGCCAGTGCCTTCTGCAAGTGATAACTCATCTTACTGTCTTTCTAACAACAGTGCTCCTTTAGTTTTCTCCCTTCTGTTTTTACCTCATATAACCACATCAGTGTGACTGGGCCTGGACTCTCCTGACAGCCCCTTTTCAATGTCTGAGCCCTGAGTTACTCTGGGGGAGGATTGCTTAAGTAGCAGGTTACAACATCATCTCATTTGCGTTCTTTATCCCCTGGAAAATGGCTCTCTATTCTTCTTTTTTTCGTGCTTGTGTTAATTAGGTGGTGTTAATTAACAAGATTATCAAATCAGCTTTATATTCTGTAAGAGAGTAATTCAAACATTTGCCACGTGGTGGTGACAAAGTAGGTAAAATGAAACTCAGCAGCAGGTTAGTGAGCTCTCAGCCAGAGTGTGAGCTATTGTTGCCTGAGAGATCACAGACATCGGTGGCACTTGGGTAAGTGCACTGTGGATGGATGGTGAGAGCTGACCTGATGGGGCTATGGACAAACCGTGTCTCTCCTGAGGAGACAGGACCAGTGTGAGTATTAGCTTGGGAAGGAAGAGGAGAGGTGATGGTGATGTCACCATGCTGTGGATAATGGATTTTGTCTGGAGAGCTCTTCCGCACAACTAAAGTCCATCCATATTAAAAACGTATTTTAACATAATGATTGGAAATTACGTATTGAATATTGCATAAATATTATGTTATCAAAAGAGTGCCACTGGTAAGCATTATAGACTCCTCTGGCATCACTAATACTTAATTTATTTTTTATTGTTACACTTATGGGCCCTTTCTAATAGACCATGACACCCACAGCCCATGAGAGAGTTTGGAAAAGTGGTGACAAAGCTTGAAAATAAAATATTTCTGATTATTTCCTTAAATAACCTGAAAGCTTGCCTTTATTTTTTAGCTGTGTGCTGAGACAGTTTAAAACAGACCTGTTACTAACGGACATGTCCCTCAGGTGAAAGTGTATCTATCTTATCGCGTGTTTTAGACAAGGTTTCCCTGGTCTAAAGTTCACACTGGTCTTGTTACACAATGACAGAGCCGCTGGCAGCCCCCGGGAACAGCCTTGCCAAGGCCAGGGAAGGGAGCTTTGGGCCACTGGTGCTCCTGCAGAGCCAAGGAGACTCAGGGCCTACAGGTGCAGAGAGAGAAGCATCACGCAGCTACCACCAGCCTTGGGTGCTGCATTGAGGATCTCGAGCGGGTGCCTGGGCTGGCCACAAAGCCCCAGAAAGAGCATCTCCCAGAGAGCCAGCCCAGGCTGCAGCAGGGAGCACAGCCCTTGCCAGAAGCCTGGCAGAGCAAGGGGCTGTACCAGGACCCCAGTGCTGGGAGGGAGGGCTCCTCACGGGGCTGCAGAGGAGGCATTCTGTGCTGCCACAACAGCTTCTGCAATGAAGCGGTTGGGTTGTGTGCCTGGGGAAGAGGCTCAGGCAGAGAGCCTTTCAGGCACTATCTTCCCCACCAAACATCACAGTGGGTGTCATCCAAGAGATGGTGTGGCACCCCTGGAAAAGGCAAAGAAGAACTATGAAGATCAACCCACTTTCAGTGAAACTGCACTAGTGTTACTGTGCTTCCCTATAAATTCCATCATGGCTTGTGTTTCAGAGGTTTGTTATCACTTCTTGCATGTTTTGGGAAGACATACTTGGCAAATCTCTTCCCTTCTTGTTTCTAGTTTTATGAAGTTAGAATTGCCTAACACCTGTTACAAAACTTGCAGAGATCTCATTTTAACCTCTTAACTGGGATTTTGTCATTTTTACTAAAACTCCTTAATGCATTATAATAAAAACTCCTAGAGCATTTTACAGTGATAAAATCACAAATTAAGAAACTGCAATGAAGAAAATCAGCTTGCTATTTTGAAATAAGAACAAAATCCAGAAGGGATAAGCTTATTGAAGAGCTCCACATGGAGCACTTTGCAGAAGTACACATATCTATGTGTCTGTGTGGGATGAGGAATCTTTTCTGCTCAGTTCTGGTGTCAGTGCTTATGTATGACACACAACTCATTTAATTCACAAACTAAAAAAGCAAGCAAACTGCCCATTTTTAATGTGAATGGGAGATCTGTAACTCAATGTTTTGTTAAAACCATAGTGCCTTTAAACTTTCAATCTTCCCCACTGTCTACCACCCAGAAGGGTTAGGCAGCTTGTCTTGCTATCTCTTCTCACAGCTGGGGCAGCTGTCAGCAGCGTGGACAGCAACACCCACTACCCAGGAGGTGGTTCTCCAAGGCAGCAGGAGAGCTCAGGGGAGCCCTGTGTGCAGGAGCAGGCACTATCCCAGGCCTAACCTGCTATCAGGAACCTGCACAAGCAATTCGGGTTCAGCTGGCATAAGGCTGCACCTCAGCACCCTCTGGTAGGGTCTGTTACACAAAGATAACCCTCCATGAAAATTGCTCCATGTGAGAATGTATCATCTAAGCAAGAAAAGAGAAGAGGCTTGGGATCTTCACATCTGGAAGATGCACATCTCAGTACCAACAAAGTTTTGCTTAGCACAACCTGCCTGCAACTAAATCACAGGACCATACTGTGACAGGAAGAGATCCCAGCAACCCAGCATCCCCTTGCATCATGCCCTGCAGGAGAAAATTGTGTCCCAGGCACAATTTGTGGTGCCCTGCTGAGGTCAGACTGCCTGAGTAGCAAAAACCTGATCAGCAGGAGACTAAAAACAGTTTTTCCCCAGAGAGCTTAAAACCCCACTGTCCTTTAAGGCTAGACTTATATTTCTACTTCATTTCCGTGTGGATTTATGTATTTTAGATTTTCTGAAGGTTCTAATTCAATTCTCACATCTCTGGGTACTCCTGGGCCTGTATGGGTTTGGCCCAGGGGGATTCAGCTAGTACAGGGATTCAAGAGCCATCTGTTTTTACACACAGCAGGCAGGCAGAGGAAGCTGTGTCAAACACAACATTCCCCAGTGCTGTGTGTTTTTCCCATTTAAGCAAAGTTGATTTAGGTTGTACTAGCACAACTTGTGCATATTATACACCACAGAAAAAGAGAATATTCGTTGGTTTTTATGGGATCTTAACACATGCAACAATCCTGTACTATTGGGAAAGTCCTTTTGCCTTCTTAAGCCTCTATTCCATCCTTGTGCATTTAATCAGTTTGGGGCTTATTTGTTTGGGGTTTTTTTAAAGAAACACTGAAGAGATTACATTTTAGCAACCAGTTTTTAATAGAAACACACAATACACCTTTTCACATAAATATTTTATATAGACACATAAGCACTCACAATACCTAAAGCTATGCAATGTTCCAAAGCTCCAGTTCTGTTTAAGACACGGAGAGAAAAAAAAAAAAAAAAAAAAAACCAACACAAAACTAAACAAAAAAACCCACCAAACCCAAACAAATCATCACACAAGAAGAGTGGAAACATAAAGTTTCTAAAGCCTGAATAATCAGACTATTTCTCTTGTGTCCTTATGACTCACTTGAACAGTGCCTGCCTCAACAAGCCAGCCAGCTGTGTTCTTAGCCACAGCTGCAGGGACAAGCAGAGACAGTGCACGCTCACTAACAGTGCATTGCCAGCAACAGAGGTCAGTCCAACTGCGATCCTGACGTGCACAGAGGGAACACACCACTGTCTCTGGAATCCAAGCTAAGATGGCTTTGGAAATTATTATCTGACAAGATTGTTAGTGTTCAATTGCTGGCATGATGCAGGTAGGTGATTAAGCACCTCTGTCCACATCTTATATTTGATTTACTTTACCTTTAGGCTGTACAGTGACAATATGTTGTTAAGTAGAAGCATTAAACCTCAAGAGGAATACATCTAAACTTTAAGTCCATGTACTTGATTGTCTTGACTTGCTATAACTATCAAGGAGTAATTTCAATAAATCACTTCAGAAACAGAATGTTTTTGAAAAGGGGGAAAAGAATAAAGGACAGTAAGGATCAGAGCTGAGAAATAGTCTTACACCTCACCATGTGATAAAAGTTTCAGAAGAGAGTGAAGTAGGACTTCAGGCTTTCCCTTTCCCCATATTTGACAACCGACAAAAGAAATAACAAAGAGAAACAAACAAAAAACTTGCACCACAGAATTCATTCTCTGCAACTCACAGGTAGATGAGCTCTTGGATTTGCAGCACCAATGGCAGATGAAACACAGTGCAGTTTAGATTCTTTATTTCTTAAACTCAGAGGAGCCCAGGTTAATCCATAAGCCAAAACCCATATAATTTTTCACTCTACTCCAATAACAAAGCACCAAAGCAGAATGGAAAAACTTTCCCAAAGAAAAAGCTAACACTGCTTTAGGCCTGATTCCAGATTTAAAGCAAACAAACAAACAACCTCACAGTAGACCTTAAAACATTAGCACATGGGAATAAATTCTCAACTTCTTCCTTTGTTAATTGACCAGGCAGGAGTACAGGGACCTAAAAGCTACCTAAGTGTTCCTGAAATTCAGGTTTCTGATGAGAACCTTACTTAATTCCAGATTACCTGGCATTCTTTGCTTGCCAGCCTCATTTTTAAGAGCTTCTTTCTGCACAGGTTGCACATCACTTTGCCACTGCTAAATCAGGAACAAAATATGTGTTGTTTATGTCACCTTGCAGGTGACCCCACACACTGCCCTTGGCTACCACAGCCCAGGATCATCAACAGATCCAACTCACACACAAGATTTATGAAGCCTCAAATAAATTCAGGCTCCCAGCACAATGTTGGTTTGATCCCATACATAGGGGAATAAAGGACAACTGAGGTAGCTCATCTAATTGCCACCTTATTCCACCAGGTCAGCAATCCTAGACTTGGTTCTCCAGCTCTCTGTGTCATAGTGCTCAGGATAGCAAACAAGCATGATGTGCAGTTACCATGGTTTCATGCACTCTCACAAGTTCTGGTCACTAAGGGCAGAAGGAACAGCAAAAGAAAGGAACAGGTGTTCCCATTTAGGATTTAGCAAATAATGTACCACATGCCTGATTTGATGCAGTGCTCTACTGCTAACGTGTAGATGTGCACACAGAACCCTCCACCACCATTCTTGGAGACTCCGGAACTGCAGAGCACCAGCCTCCCCTCACAGATGGGCTGAGTCTGAAAACAGGCAGCACTTTCCAAGCCTCCAGCCTGTCTTCTTACACTTCACTCAACTTTTATATCAGTCATCAAGCCTTCTTGGAGTTGGAATCTGGTAAAGAACACCTTTAACAACCCATATCCCCCCTCCTCTTGCACTCGTGAATTTGTCTGGGCAGGCAATGATTGTCCAAAATACACTCTAAAATTTATGAACAACAGACAGGTAGCACTGGCTGTTCATACAGCTACACTGTTGTATCTTCATACTTAGAGACAGGTGCTCTGGTTCTAAAGTGAATTGCAATATCCCTAGATGTTTAAGAAAATAAAAGCCAAAGCTAAGTTTTCTGCAAGGCACACTACAGAACAGGATGCACACTTCCACGCCAGCTCCATGGCTATGCTAACAAAGCTGCAAGGGACCAACCCATCACAGAGGCACAAGTGAGGAGGGGAGCAGGCTGTACCTGGCACACACTTGAGGTCTGAGTAACACAGTAGGAAAGAGTAAGAAGGCACAGAGGATGAAAAGTGTATTCAAACTCAGGCATACTCAAACATGGACTACCTGATAAGAGAAAAGGATCAGCCAGGAAAATGTGAAGGGTCTGTGTGAAACCCTAAGGGAATTAAAGGTCACTACCAAGCACCCATAGGGCTCAAACTTTGGAGAAAGCTTACAGAAATAGCAACCTTCTTTCCAAACCAAAACATAATCCACATGCAATCATCAATGTTTTTAAGGGAAACATGAAGTGCCAGTATCTATATCTGTTTCCAATATACATTTATGGATTATGAGCCACAGCCATAAAAGCTACACCTAAGGACCAGTTCACACTGAAGCTGTTGCCAAGGGATTAACAAATAAGGAATAGGAAGCAAATAAGTTTCTATGACAACTGCATAAAAAAACCCAACAAAACCCACTTGAGTATTCCTGCTATGGTTAGACCAGCAGCAATTTTTTTTTTCGAAGAACAAGTAGAACTTTGGTAGCAATCAATTCTAAAGTGCCTTATGCTTTTTAATTCCTGTGCAAACTCTGCTGTAGAGGCAGAAGGACATTTCAAGAGTGTTAAGATGCTCAATCACATAATAACACATAACGCAGCAGGGCGGTTCCAGTTACTCTCTGCAATCACCCACAGTACAAAAGTGATGGCAGAGACCATGTTTGTAGCTCTTCCTCTGCACTTCATTTCTCTTCCACCCACTGCTGCAACATAAGCATTATGAGACACATCCAGTTTCCCACCAGGGCCTACTGTGCCCCTGTGAGAATAAATATGAGGAAGGAGGATCTATATCAGATGGTGGTCACTGTGGCCTTTCTGGCCACACCAGCAAGGAACAGGCCGGCAGATTCTGCCATCACTGTTTTCTCCTCAAACACTTCTGCTCTAATACTGTCTCATTGCATAAAGGTGGTGAGCACAGAGTTACTTTTAAAAGAGGCTTCTCAGCATAGTTACCAGGCTGTGAAAACATTTCCCATGGCAGTCTGCAAGTGCAGTCCTTCTGGAATGCACTGATCGAACAACGCAAAGATCCAATCCTTCCTTTCCTCTATTTGCCAAAAGGCCTAATCCCCTGTCTCAGAAGGGCTTTCTTCCTCCTGGCTGAGGAAGGCTTATTCCTCTGTGGAACTGGGAACTTCTCAGTGCCTGTTGATCACAGCAAGCGGGAGAAGGAGTGAAGCTGGTCCTTTCTCGTGCAGCTCAGTCAGGACTTCAAGCCCATTTTTTCCATCATCTGTTCATACACCGTCCATGCCATTGCTGCCATCAGAGTGCGCCTGAGGACTCGGGGCACACTGCCTCGGAAAAAGCCAACCAGCCCAAAGTCCTGCAACAGGAGATAAACAGCAATTCAGCCCACTCTGCCTAGAGGGTTTTAATTTGTCATCATTTATTGCATGGAAGAGCACAGGATGTATTTCAGCTCAGACCCAGATCAGTCTCTGAAAGACCCGGGCTTAAACAGCATTTAGTGTTTAGGAAGAACCTCTAGCACTGCACTGTTGCAGGGCTACCCAGGAAAGCAGGAAGAGCAGTGAGTGGAAAAAGGAAGGCCAGGATAGAGACAAGAGATAAGGAAAGCCACAATCAAGTCCACCAAAGAGAAGGCAAGGGCGTAATCATTTCCAGCCACTATAGGAAAACGACTAGTCTTTGTTTCAGAGCTTCATATTTACAAGTCTCTTAGCTATTCTGTAAAAAAATGAGATTTCTAAGAAAAAAATTTAGAAAAAAAAGGTATATAAAATGCATACACAAATAAACAGATTACTGCTTAGGAATAGAGTTCAATATGGAAACAGAGTGAATCTGCCAAGATCTGCCCTTCTGACAGCAGAAAGGGAAAGGTGGGCTTTGACTACTTCTCAATACCATTCCTGGGACAAAGACCTGGGCATTTATTTCTCTTCTGATGTCTAAAGAGCAAGATAATTATTTTGTAGCTGGTTTGTATCTGAAACCAGCATTTCACACTGAACACTATAGTCTTGGTCTAGCACAGCATGATCCCCTTCATCATCTTGAAAATGCTGACACTGAATTGTCCAACTGCAAGAGCAGACGAAGCACTGACACTTGTTCACCTCCTTTAAAAGGCAATAACTTCCCCAGCATAGCTGTGCTTTGAGCAAGGGAATCAGAATTAAGGATGTGGTTGTGCATGTCAGAAGGGATTCACCTACCCTGTAGATAAAGGCAATGGCCTGGCTTGTCCTGTGGTACTTTTGGGGTGACAGCTGCATGTGTGTTTTGATGACATCAGCAGGCTGTGTTGCCAGAGAGGCCAAGATTCCTGCAAAGATCCCACAGCCAAAATTCAGCAAGGGCACGAGCACTGGATCCAGCTGGTCTGCAACAGAGCAAAGAGAACGCATTCAGACACCATTCAGGCCAGGAACAGTCAATGCTGCATGACAAAGTGAAAGCTACTGAATAATTCAATCAATATCAGAGCCTAAGAGAAGTTAAAACCTATGCAGCTAGAGAAACCTTTCAAGGGAAAAAGTGGCTACTAGTCAAAAGTTAGCACTATTGAAAAGCCTCACATGCTGTGGAACTGAATTTGACAGCAAATCAGAAAAGAAAAAATTGTACAAAAGTTGCCCCAGTGAGTTCCAATACCAGAGAAGACCCAGTTTACCCAGAAACTGAGCAGTATGCAAGAGCAAGCAGTGCTTAAGACACCCTGTCTTTCAACTGTTCACTAACCCACTCATGCATCCGTCTTCACGATCAATCAGTTTAGGGCCAGTCTCCATTTCTGCACTGACCTCAACTATAGGTCTACAGTTCTCCACAGGCAAATGTGAGTGTGTGACCCAACACCCAACAGGAGACTAATTTAACTTCTCAGGTGGAGGGCAACAAGCAGAGCATGCAGGCTGTCAGCTGCAGGGCAAGATCTGAGAAGAGGAATATTTTCCACTCCAGCCTCCAACATTCAGCCTCACCCTGAGGTGTGAGGTTTTTGGTCTGTGTGTAGAACATCAGGTAGATGCCAGAGAAGGGCGCATCCCGCAGCAGCGTTGCCGTGAGCCCACTGAACATGCCACGAACCCCTTCGGTCTGATAGATATTCTTCAGGGCTCCATACACACTCCCATAGCCAAATCTTCCACTCTGCAAGGGCAGACAAAGGTCAGTCATCCTGTGCCAGGCACAGGTCGAGGAGCCCTACACACACCCTGAGGATATAATATTCAAACAATATTAGTGTGTACATAATGTGATGCCCAAGTTGGCAACACAGAGGACAACCCAAGGCAAAAACTGGGTTTCACCTACCTCAGCCTTCAAAAGAATCCTTCAGGAAGCTAAAACATGAAAGATACTACACAAACATTGTACACAACCGTAACCTTAGGGTGAATTTCTATTTCATCTTCTTGCCTAAATATCATTTCCTGCACAATGCATGAACTGAGATGAAATCAGGATTACATTCCTGGCTGTACCCAAGTGGCAGCAACCTTCTCCAGGCAGAAGGATTTATTTTGCATCGCAAGGAAGGTGTGTGACACCATTAACAGGGGACCAGTTGGAAAGTCATACCTCATATCGGGTCTTCACTACAGTCACTGGTAACATGCAAATCCCAGAAACTGCACGAGCTGTGGCACCCAGAAAGACATTCTCCAGGGCTGTGGGTGAACGGTCCACAAGGAACTTTTGTTTCATCATGTACAAAGTGCTGAAGTAAATCCCAACCCCAGGAATACATCTTGCAAAGGACTTCAGGAGAAACAGAAACAGATGAAGAAAGAAAAAGCTTACATAAGACAAAATGTACTACAGAACATTCCTGACACTCTTCAACTTGACAGGAAGCTTTGTAGAAGACAAAAATATCACTAAAGCTAACACGCCGAGGAAAGAAGGTAAGGTAGAAATCGTTTTGGCACTGACAGACAAATGATTCAAATGATGCCAGGATTTAATGCATTCCTCAATGGCAGTTTTCTAGGAACAAGATATTCCAAACCAAAATGAAGTTCCTGCAGTTACCATGCCACATTTGCAAAAGTATTTAAGTGTTCAGCTGCTCAGGACTGCCATAACCAAATCAGTGAAACTTACAACATTAACTCCTTAAAATAGGATATAATCTAAATCATGTGGTTTCACTCATAATTGTACAAGAGTTGGCTATTCAAATTCAGGCAGACATAATCAGCAATAAACAGAAAGTTTATTTATCTACTTATGTTTACAAGCCAGAGTTAAACCAGCCACTTACTGGAGAGACACCTTTCCAGAGCCCCAGAACACTCTCAGTACGAACAACCCTAAAGAGCAGCGTTACCATCCCAGCACGACCAGACCTGAAAGAAAGACAAGACAGGAACTGAAGAAATTATCTGCTTCTGCTCCTTGGCAGATGTACTCCACAGCCACCCCTTTCACTCATATCTCTGCATTAACTCAGCACCTCCAAGGTGCTCTTCCTCATCTCAGTCTGCTTTTCTTGGTTGCTCTTTCCAGGGCTTCTCCACCACCTTCTGTACCTCACAACTTGTAACACCCATTAGCATTTTTAGTTGCTCATTCCCTTTGTTAGCAGCAGCAGATTGTAGGTTGACTACACCAAGCTGCACGCATGAAAAAAATATCTAAGGACAACCATACAGGAATTTTTTCAGGATACCCCATGAAACTGCATGGTAGCCACCCCAGCAAACACCAGTCTCTCAGATGAGAACAAATGTTGAGGTTACAAGTTATTCCAGTAGCATTAAGAACCACAGATATTTTTGCTCTTCTGGAGCAAAATAACAATCCTTCTCTGTAATATAAAAACATACCTCCTCTTTTAGAGAGACTGATTTCCCAAATTACAATTCTGAACTCTGCCTATGGCAGAGCACCTCCAGGCCCCCCGCGCAGACACATCCCCCCCTCTCACCTATTCACAGCAGGCTGCAGAGTTTGCAGGCGGGTTTTCAGCAGGTCAAGGGGTTGGAAAAGGAGCGTGGAACAAGTGCCACTGATGGAGCCACACACAAAGGCCTTTAGGACTGGATGCATCTGGAAGAGGAAGAATAGAACTTTAAATGGCCATTTAATTAAGAATGGTACAAAAGGAAATATTTCAGCTGATACATTGCATGTTATGGGAAGGAAGGTGAGCTGACCCCAGATGCTAAGGACAGCTGCTTAGGGCACAGGAAGCTTTTCCAGACCTTTTCTGAAGCTGATCAAGTTTTATCTGCTGGTTTTGGTCCCTCTGCTTTTCCTGGGAGACTGTTCCAGAATCCCCATTGAAATTCGGTGGTTGGAAAGAGTTTTCTGAACATCAAACGTACTAGCAGCCATTTGGTTACCCTTTGCCACGGCAAAGGAAATCGGTGTCCCCTTCCCACCACCTACCTACCTGTACCCTTGCCGCAGTCCCACCCACCTCCGCCCGCTGGCAGCACCTTCAACCCTTCCCTGGCACCCCGCACACCAAGGTCCCCGCACTGCCACGGGCCCTGGCGGGGAGCGCTCCCCAGCCCCAGCCCCAGCCCCGGCCCAAAGGCGCTCGGAGCGCTGCACGGCCTGCTCAGCTCAGGCTGCCTTTGCGATCCACAGCGCCTGCCGCTTGCCGCCACCTCTCGGGAAATAATAATAACGCAGGAGGCACAAAGCCCACGGCAGGGTGAAGATTTTTTGGTGCTTCGAGAGGGCTTTTTATTAGTATAAACATATAACGGTATTTGCCAATAGAGAACGTGTTTCTGCGCCCCTCGGCACTGCAAAATCACGACAGATTAGAAAGCACGGACAGATTGGAAGCAGTGTGGGGCAGACTCCAAGCCAGCAGTGGTTCTCCCGAGGTCCGCCCGGACCCATAGTCACGGGCCCGGACCCGTCCCCCCGTCCCCCCGTCCCCCCGCTGCCCCGAGGCCGCGGAACACGAGGCAGCAGCGTAAGGGGCGCAGGGGGCGCAGCGAGCCCCCCTCACCTCCCACCGGGGCGCTGCCCCCGGGCTCTCCTCGGCACAGCCAGCGAGGAAGGCCCGGCGCAGCAGCCCGGCCCGGCCCCTCCAGCCCGGCCCCCTCTGGCGCGGCGCGGCACGGCCGTACCTCCGTCTCCCGGCCCGGCATCCCAGCGCCGCCCGCAGCCCCAGAGCGCGGCGGGCGGCGGCGGCGAGGCCCAGCCCCGAGCCAGCCCCGCTCCGGAGCACCGCCCCGCCCGGCGCATGCGGCTCCCGGAGCCCTTGGCCCGCTGCGGCCTGGCGCTGCTGCGGCGGCCGGGCATGGTGCCGGGGGCAAGGGGCTCCCCTCCAGCCGCCTCTGCCCGCGGATCGCGTGTTTGTCACTGCTTTTGGACTTTCTACATAGAATCGTAGAACGTTAAAGGGTTGAAGTGGATCTTTGAAGTTCATCTAGGCCCAGCCCCTCCTCCACGGGGAGGGACACCTCCCGCTAGAACACATTGCTCAAGGCTCTATCCTCTGTGGCTGGAACACTACCAGGGGAAGGACATCGACAGCTTTGGACAACCTGTTACAGTGTCTCAACACCCTCACAGGAAAAAAAAAAATCTTTCTAATGTCTAACCTAAATTTCCTCTCTTTCAATTTATGCCCACTGCTCCCTGTCCTATCACTACAGTTCCTGATGAAGAGTCCCTCCCTGGCTTCCCTGCAGGCCCCCTCCAGATACTGGAAGGCTGCTACGGGATCTCCACACAACCTTTTCTTCTCCAGGCTAAACAGCCCCAGTGCTCTCAGCCTGTCTTCATAGAGCAGGTGCTCCAGTCCTCTGATCAACTTTGTGGCCTCATCTGTACTTTCTCTGACAATACCATGGCCTGAAGTTGTGGGCACCAGAATTGTACTCCAGCAACTGTACTCCGCATTCCAGCACTGTGTGCTGTATCCAGCAGCTGAGCCCCAGCGCTCTCTGTCAGACATCGGCAGTGGGAAGGGTCAGTTCACAACTGACAGCTTTTATGTCTTCCCTCAGTTCACACCTCCCACTCCCCCACAAAACCAGCTTCCTATGGATACTGTGTTGTTCAGAAACCTGAGATGCATGCTGACAGGTCCTTACCGCTATGGCTAGTGTTTCCACTTGCTCATCCACATCCTGGGCCCAGAGCAGAGGAAGGCTGGCTTTCCAGAGCATTGAAGAAGTGAGGCAGCAAAAGTGTTTCAATATTAGACCTGTGCCAGCCCTGAGACTGTGGCTTTGCTGTGCCTGCAGAGCCAGACATTGCTTATCAACAACAAAACTGGAGGAGCTGGGAGGAGCAAGTTATGGCTTTGGTAACCTGCTTTTCTAAGAATTGCCTGCTTGCTGTGCCTTGGCCAAGTAAGGAATGACGTGTCCAGAACGTCATGCTTCAGTTGTTCCTAGAAGGAAAACTCTGTGTGCAGCAGTAGCCATTATGCACAAACCACTTCCTCTCCTGTGCTCACTTTGTCTTGTGGCAGCCCCTGAAGACAGAGAGAACATACTTCTCTGAAAAATGTAACACATTTGTGCTAGCAAAAGCACTTCATTACGGACTCCCTCTTCCCTTTGGCAAGCTCCTCTCTTGTTAAGCAGTTCCCTCCTTGGGTGAGTGACTGCCTTTTATTTCATTAACTGACTTTGCCTGCTGACTAATGTAAAAGAAGATCAGCTTGTCCCCTTCCCTCCTGGTGCTTCTTTCCCTATCTCACATCTTGCTCCGCTGTGCACCAATACAGGGACAATGTGCATGCATGGGAATCTCTGGTCCACTGCCTGGAGCTCCTCCTTCTTCTCCATCTTCACTGGCTGTGGACTCTGCAGGGCGTTTCTCTCCTATTCTCACTCTCTCACAGCTGCTGTTGCACTGTGTTTCTGAAGCACAGAGGCACTACCAATATCACCAATAGGCTCAGCTTTGGCCAGTGGCAGGGCCATCTTGAAGCTGGCTGGAACTGGCTACTACCACCACAGGGGCAGATTCTGGCATCTTCTCACATGAGGCAGCCCTGCAGCCCCCTTTGCTACCAAGACCTTTCCATGTAAACCCAATGCATCATCATCTGTTATCCAATTGATTATATATGGAAGCTGTCTGGGATATACGTGTCATTTTAGAAAAGCCCCTTTGGCTATTTCTTTTGGCGTGTTTCTGGCTGTTCTAATGGGACTGGGTAAGTAGATTGTTTAGAGGAGTAAGCATAACTCTAATAAGGCTGAAAAACTCAAGTGATGCATTTGAAATGTTTCTATATGGAGCTGTGGATGGTGTGGCTAGATCCTATCTTCTCCCTCCGTATCTTTGGGTGGAGCAACAATTGACATTTTTGTAGTTTTCCGAAGCAAAATGGGCTGCAACAATATTGGCCGAATGGCATACATCCCAAGAAAGAGCTCATCCAGCATGAAACCCTGGCAGCAACAGCAGTCTCCAGGTTCTTATCTTGCTGTGGAAGCGTTTTCATCCTTAACATAAACCTCATGATGAATGCACCGCTGATCGCACCCATCTCTGCAGGGTTGTGCCTCCATTCTGCAGGAATGCCCAGCAGAGGGAGCCGCGTCCCTTCATGTCACTGTCCTTGTGCTTTGATAGCCTGTCATCTCTATTTAGAAGATTAAAGATGAGAAGCACGGAACTGCCAAATTCCCATTTGGTGGACACATCTTTTTCCACATTGAATAATTCCTGGTTGTATTCTTTGCCACTTTAGAATCAGCAGAGTTGTGAGTGCTATTTTAAACTCGTGTAAGGGCAGTGGAGATCAAACTTTAACACTGCCAGCAATTGCCAGTAACACTGCCTGTAACAGAAGAGTTTACTTCTGGTTTTAATTCATAGTTTCAGGTATTTTAAAAGTTAATAGGCAGCAGAGCTTGTCTGCCATGGCTTGACTCAGACGTAAAACTGTCCCCTAATGTCACACTGCCCACCGTGGCCAAGGAAAGCCATCCACTGCCACACATGCTATAGTTGCAGATTTTCTTGGTTCCCAGAATTTTATCCCTCTGCCTTTGGAGCAATGGTGGGTGAAGGTGGACATGCAGAGGGTTTGAGAAAGACAACAGACCATTCCGCATGGAGATCTGTAGCAGCACATCTATGGACTGATGCCCAGTGAGGTGCTGTTTGTTCAAAAATGAACAAAAAGGTGATGTGACTTGCCTGAATTTCAGTAATGGCACCAAGCTCTAGTGAGGAGCAGCAGTATTTAAGGAGATAACACACACTTCAAATGTCACCTGTTGCCCAGTAGTGCTGCTCTTTCCCATGTATCTTGTGTTGTGGGGAAGATCGATGGCTGTGGGGTGGAAGCTGTGTTGGGTCTGAATGAGGTCACAGTAGGTATGTGGTAGAGTTGGTGGGAATTCAGTGCTGTTCAGGGCTTTATTTCAGAGAGCATCCTGTGGTGTGCGTGTTCTGGGAAGAAAGGTTCAAATGTACTTGGCAGTGTTAGGATTACAGTTGGACTCAGTGATCTTAAGTGCCTTTTCCAAACTCAATGGCTATGATACTATGATCATTTCCCTTAGGTATTCCTGTCTATGCTGGGGTGGGTGCAGGAAGGTGCCTTCCAAGGAAAAATGAAATGCTAAAGCAAACATGGGGCCCTTTGCCATCACTGGCTATTGGAAGCACTGGATCACCACCCTCAGCCATCTTCACCAAAAGTCCTTGGAGCAGAGAAGAGACACCTTTCCGTCTCCTAGGCACCAGAACTGCAGAGCAGGGGCAGCAGGTGGGACAGGGCATGCAGGTGGAAGAGGTGGGAGACCGGAACACTTCAAAGACATGGAGGAAATTGCAGGTCTCTTCCACTGAAGAATGTAAGTGCTCAAAATGAAAACTTTGTGATCATACAGAAGATAAAGCTGACATTTCCGTTCTGTAGGTGTTAAGTACAGAGGCTGAACTCACTGGCTTGGGGTTTCATACATCTTTAATATAACACAGGTCACAGAGGAAAAGCTATTTTAGGATTGTGCCCTCCTATAGGAAGGACCTTTTCTGCGACTTGGCACTGCAGCATAAGCTGAGGTAAATATTGCCGGCCTATATATGCAAAGGTGTATATATAAGGCCTGCTTTCTCAAAAATACGTGATATAAAGACAGATTTTACACTCTTTCAGAGGCAGTGTTGGATTATGGAGCAGAATTTCACATACCTCCTGGGCAGCGGTGGCACTGAGGACATATTGGTGAGTCACTTCCCGCCAGGCTGCTGTCCTGCAAGCTGGGGCCAGTAGCACATCTTAGAGGTCCAGTTTTTCCTATTGGGACACAGTACTGGTGGAGATGATGGGCATTTAGAAGAAATCAGTGCAATTGTTGTTCTCTGGAAAGAAACCAAATCACAGGGTGAAAATACTTTTGGCTTATGAGACTGTGCTTGCGGAAGAAGACTGTCCTTGAGGGCAGAGGTAGTGCTAGGAGTGTCCTATGGAGGACATCCTGACAGGGATGCCACTATCCATCTTCTTTAATTGTTTGCTGTTACAGGTACTGCCCAGGGATGTGGTGGCTGCTGCTGGGGGGTGGGAGAGCTGCAAGGGGCTGGTGAGCAGGAAGGGGTATGTCACTGCTGCTGGCATATCCCATTTCTGGCACGCACCTAACTGGAAACAAAGCCTTTAGGAGATGAGTGTTAACGTGTCAGTTTCTCCCTGGGCACTGCTCCCTTTCTTCTTTCAGAAAGAAACATAAAATAGGACCCCAAAACCCATATCAGGGGCTCTCAGCCTCCTGGCCATGCCCATGTCATTGCTGGTTTGAGGATGCTCCCTGTCTCTGGCCTTAGTACCCCACATGGACTTGGGCATGGGCCATGGCCCCACATGGAGTCAGCAGGAGGATGCTGGTAACCTCTACCAGCACAGCTGCATTTTCCTTGATCTCCTCTGCTCCTGTGATGCAAGAATCTCATCCTGGGTCTTGCAGGGGATGGCCAGCCAATGTTCATGCCTTATTTGCATCTTATGCCACAGCTGTGGCACATCTGTTTTGTCCTCATGCAGCTTGGTGTGAGTTGACTCTTGCCTGGTGTATCTACTAATGTGGGATTTGGCTCATATGAATTTCATTGTCCTTGAACAGGTGAATTACACATCACCAACACCTAACTCCTCTGCAGCCTATGAATATGCCTTCGACTACTCAGAACTGCACATCATCTGTCATCCTGAAAGTATTCCAGCATTTGCATTTACCTTCTTTCCAGTGCTGTACTCCCTACTGTTTGTGACTGGCCTCATGGGAAATGCTTTGGTTCTTTGGATTCTGACAGTCTTCATGAAAATCAAGACCATGACTGATGTGTATCTGCTGAATCTGACTGTCTCTGACCTCCTCTTGGTATTTTCCCTGCCCTTCTTGGTTCAGTACTCCGTTGTGAGCCAGTGGACTTTTGGAAATACACTGTGTAAAATCATCAGCTCAGTTTACTTCATTGGTTTCTACAGCAATGTCTTCTTTATAACCATCATGAGCATCGACAGGTACTTGGCCATAGTCCACTCCCTCCATGTTCAAGGGATTCGGACAACTGCCATTGGGTTTATCACCAGTCTTGTTGTTTGGGCAGTTGCCATTTTAGCGTCAGTGCCAGACTTACTTTTTTTCCAGGAGGTGAATGACAATGACCAGATTAAGTGCATCCCTCACTATCCTGATGGCAACAATGGCTGGAAGACTTTCAGTAATTTTGAAGTCAACATCCTGGGGTGGCTAATCCCTATTGTTGTCCTCATTTTCTGCTATCACAGCATCTTGAAAAACCTGCAGAGGTGCCATACCAAGAACAAGTACAAAGCAATAAAACTGATTTTTATTGTTGTCATTGTCTTCTTTCTCTCCTGGACCCCTGTCAACATTGTGCTGTTTTTGGACTCTCTGAGGAACATGTCCGTCATCGATGACTGCCAGATAAGCCAAAGGCTAGACCTAGCCATGGAGCTGACTGAGGCACTCTCCTTTGTCCACTGCTGCCTCAACCCAGTCATCTATGCTTTTGTGGGTGAGAAGTTCAAGAAACATCTCCTTGATGCATTCAAAAAGTCTGCATGTTTTCTGTCAAACTGCAAAGGCTACGGGGCTTTCAGTGGGTGCAGCTTGGACAAGCACTCCTCTCTGCACACAAAGTCCTCACAGTTGTCTTCTATTGGCACTGTCTTTTAGAACTACGAGTTCAAAACTATCATCCTGGACAGGTGACCTAAAATGGAGAAATCCTTAACTGGGCATCCACAGTCACAGACTGTTTGAGCAACCTTTTAGGACACGAAAAGTGGAAGCAGCTGCTTGATTTTGCTTTTATTGTGGTTACTTTTGGTGTTCTCACTTTCTAGAGGTTTAGTTTTTTGGGTTTTTTTAGCATCATCCTCCCTTTCCCTCAGCACGTCCTGCCTTGCTTGCTTTGTAAATTACCAGCAGACTCCCACACTGCTGGTGTGGAGCAGCATGGAGAGGTACCTTAGAAACAGACCCTCCCCCCTTCAGACTCAGTATTGAAAAAAAATATTTATGTTTCCAAACCCTGGACACCTGGCCACTCCTTCCCTTGTCTCAGCAGAGTGTGTTGGCATTGTGAGCAGGGATGAGACTCGCTGCAGGAATGGGAACCTACTCTTTGGAGGGGATATGATGCCCAAGTTTAAGGTGCTATGCCAGGGCCTGGCTCCCAGGTGACAGATCTGAACAATGCTTCCAGCCCCAGAAGAGCTTAGTGAGTAAGTAATTGGATAAGTAACCAAGAAATAATTGCTGCCCATGTATTTTGGTAAAATCAATGTGAAGTATTATCTAAGTATGATCCTGACTCCCCATCTGCTACCAGGGCCTGAAGCTTCATGGATGGAAGGGTTTGAAGCTGTAGCTTAGAAATGATGCTGTGGATGTCAAGGAACAACCCTTATGGGAATGGAGGAGTGCTGTAGGAATGGATGGAGAAATTGTTACCAGGAAAAAGGCTGAAGAGTGGAAAAACTAGTATGTCACACATGCCCAGCAGTGGACTTTCTGAACATTTTTGAACTTTTTGACCTGAAAACTGGTGTGCCAGTGTGGTCACTGCTCTTGAGCAGGTGGCTGGGGTTGACATTCCAGTTACTGTTTCAACTTGGAATGACTGGTTTTATGTATGCGAATGGTTACCCATTCATAGATATAGATATACATCTAGATATAGATATAGATATAGATATAGATATAGATATAGATGTATCTATGTTACATAGAGGTATGAACATAAACATGCATATCTTTACTGGCCCATGTGTGTACATATACACAAATACACACACATATACATGTGTATACACATATATATACTTTTGTATGTACAAATATTGTTAGATAAATGCAATGGTTTCCCAAAGCTTTTTGTTCTCTTCTATTTGTCTCTAAAAGGTATCACCATATTTTAAATTTTATAATAAAGATACTGCATGCAGTGTAACTGCACAGTCTTTACACCTAAGGAACCTGTTTCATCATTATTTGTGTCAGCATTTTCATTTTATTCTGTCCTGGACAGAGCTGCACAACCGATAATCCCTCCAGCTGCCTCTTCTCTGCCTCCTCTTCAATTCAGCTGCTGCCTGGGTCCCAGCAATACCACCTCTACCTTTCAGGTGCCTTATGGCCAGTCAGGCTCCTTTTGGATATGTAAACCCTCAGGTTCTCTAGAAGGGGTTTCACAAAAATTCAGGGCAAAGCCAAAGGGTCATGGGCAAGAGGATGGCACCAACTTTCTCCCCTGCAGATTCACAGCATGAGGCCTCTAGAGCACAATTCACTCAGCTGAAGCACAAGATATGGAAGTGGTTTCTGCAGCCTCAACAGCCTCACCCTGCACCTCTTGTGTGAGTGCTTTAGGACAGATGCTGGAGCCCATTTTCCCAAGTTGGTAAGATGATGATGGCCTTTCTTTGGTTGCTGAACATGTTTGCTAGGGGACATCTCCATCTGCTCAGAGGTTTCATTGATTGCTGTTGTGTACCTGTTGGAGTGAGACTTCCCCACCAGAGCTCTAACCCAGTGGCATGAGGATAGCTTAAACATTGCCTTCTTTGCAGAGTCTTTCACTTTTGAGTGAGTCTTTCATTCTTTGAGCTCTCACTGGATGGCATCCCGCCCTGCTTGTTGCCTCAACACCACTCACAAGCCTTCTAGCCAGGAAGCAGGAGATGCTTTCTGCATCTTAAAGGGTTTTTCTGCCAGAGGCAGCTGGTTTCCATTTTATCAGCAACACCAGGAGCTGAGTTGTGCCTGACCTCAACTTCTCCTCACTGCTTAACTGCTTTAAGCTGGTATTGCTGCCTTCCTGTGCAAAGGGAGGTGGTGAGAACCCACATCCGGAGAGTGCTTGGCTGCCAAGAGCTGCCCTGTGTTGCTCTGGGTGGTCAGTAGCATCCCTGTATGTCACAGAGCTCCTCTGCCTTCTGAAGGGATGAACCTGGAGCAGCCTGCTGTCCTTCCAGTGCCTGTGAGGGCATTGAGAGCAGAAGACATCTCCCTGTATCTGTACAAGCTGACAGACAGCTTAAGGAAAATGTCAAATTTTAGGGTTTTCCCAAGAGCAGGGAGCACAAGAAGCTGAGGCTAAAACATCCTGCACAGCCCTAGTGCCTGTTCACCTACTTGCATGAAAGGTACCCACCACAGGTGTTGTATTGCTCCTGCTCATATCTGCTGCATATCTTCATATCCTGATCTTGCTTTTTCTTTTTGCTGAGATGATGCAGGTGAAAGAGAATTTAGGATGATGTTGGCACATGAAACTGATACCTTAGGAAGGCTGACCTGAAACAGAGACTAGATGGAGCTAGAGAATAAAGTAGGTATTTATTGAAAGGCCTCCAGGATCCACCTTGGGCAGGACAGGAGCCTGACCAGGGCTACACCCAAGGTGGACTAAGAATGGTCACAAAATGGCTAACCAGTCACGAGGTCTTACACTTTTATAAGTTTTGGTCCATTTGTATATTGGACCAAATTTAATTGTCCAATTACAGCTTCAGGTTGTGAGGTCTCATCCTTCTTGCTCCTCCCTTCATGCCCACTGTTGTTTATGCTTTTGGTCCTGAAAGTTGTCCTTGGTTTTCAGCAGGAAAAGGATTTGTTTTGTCTACCTGCTCTGTGAAGAGAGCTGACTGACACTTAATGTGAGGCAGTGCAGAATCTGAAAAACAAGAAAGCTAAAACTTAAGGCATCAAAACAGTCAGATATATTCTTCTTCTGGCTTCAGCACATCATCTTAAAAGAGAGACCAGAGTAACTGTTACCCACATTCATGCTTAAACCTAAAATGCATCCTCGTTTTCTTTTGAGCTACTGGTGTTACTTGCACCAGAGGGTTCCTTCTACAGTGGGCCTCTTAGAAAGATGGAGACTTTGTCTGATGCCACTCATGATGCCCTCTGAATGTCTGGATGGAAAGGCCTTGACAGGCTGGAGCGTTGCAGTGGCATCAGGGGTGCTCATCACTTGCCACACTGTGAAAACATGTGCAGCAGTTGTATGGGTATGTTTAAGGACCCTGCTGTGGAACTACAGCAGCAAAAAGTGGAATGTATGAGGACATGCCAGCTTATGATGTTGCCAGATCCCTCAGAAAATGGTGTGGAGTGGGACCTAGCAGATTATTCCTCATCTCAGCTCTGAGCTGCAGGACTGCCACTTTAGCACTTTAGCACAGGTAATCACAGTCTCTTGTCCCAAAACAGTACCCTGGAGTAAGAAACCAGTCCATATCTGACTTTTTCTGGCATTATGCTGAAGCCTCTTTCCCAAGGTGGCATGGACAAACTTATTAAATCCTTGGCAGAATCTCTGACCTTCAGATCACTTGTTCAGGCCAGTGCATGCAGTCTGGGGATGAGGATGGGACTGACTTGGTGCCTTCTGGAGGAGCCCTGCCAGCCAGCAGCAAAACTCTGTCTCTTTCTGCTGTAGTAACATCTAGCTACACCTGGTCAGAACCAGGCAAAACTTTAGGGAGAGGAAAAAGAAAAGTTAATGAAGGGTATTTGTATCCCACTCTTCTCTTAGCTGAAGGATGCTCTTGCACAAGGATGGGTCTACTTTAACATCATCAAACTCCCCAAGCCAAATTCCCCAAGTTAATTGTATCATGTCCAGGATAATCCAGTTTTATTTTCAGCCTCTTGAAAACACTTGTTATATACATATGTATTTATACCAGTCATGAAGCAGCATGGAAATTATTAACTATGCCAGAAGAGGATCCAGAAAGGATCATGACAGAAAAAACAAACAAACAAACAAACAACTCATGACTTTAGGTATTCTGTCCAGATATAAAAATAGTTTGGGAAACTGAAAGATAATTACAACCTTAGTCTGAATATGTCAGAGTTAACTGTAATGTGTGGGCTGATATTCTATTTGGTTAAAATACCTTAAATGTTAATGTCCCTTAAAGGCAGCAAGTAATACTGGGGAAAGCAAAGCTGTTACTGTAGTGCGTCAGTTTTGACTCACGGCTTCTGAGCAGTGTGCTTGTGCTCTAGGTAAATCTGTGCTTCTGCTGACTTGGCTGAAATGCCAAAGTGTACGGAGACAGCTCACAGAAATCCCCACCTCAGAATTGCACTGATTTGGGTTCCTACAGCCTCTGCTGATGCAGGTGTCTGCTGAGGCCTCATTATCACCCCGCACTGCTCTTGTCCAGTGGCCACCAGCTGTCCCTGTGGGTCTGCTGTGCTTTCCAGCAGTCAGTGTAGCCAGTGTAATGCTGCTGCCAGCATCCAGGTCACACTTATCCCATTGGATGAGTCTATGCAAGAGAAAAGTGCCACCAAGCAAACAGCAGTGTCTGCTGTGTCACTCCAGCAAACGGTTTTTCCTCACTATACTCTGCTATCCAGGCAGACTTCCCACTACAACATTAATGAATGTGCAATATGTGAATGCAGGTCTGCATGGCCAAGACACTCATCCCTTTCTTCACCTGGCACCCTCGGAGGATGTGCAGTCTCTGTGACCCTCCACATGCCTGAGTTGAGAGAATGTGTGAATGTGTGTGCAGAATGTGAGGACAGACAGAAGGAAGGAAGGACATAGCCCTGGCCTAACACAGGCTGCCAGGACATTGCAAAAGTATTGACTGCCCCTGGTGTTTGAGTCAGTACCAGCTTTGACTGTAGCACTCAGCACTCAGCAAAGAGATCTGTGTACCAAGAAATGTTTGCAAACCAGCTGCCAAAAGGCAGTGCCTCTCCTATACAACAAGGAATAGAGGAAATGAGTCCTGTTCCCTAATGGTCAGCTATCCAGCTGGGCTGAGAGCAAAGAGCAATCTTGAGTGGTTTCCTTGGGTCTTTTGTCCACGCTTACTGCAAGGCAGGCAGCATTTCCACTCTCCTCTCTCCCAATGTCCGCACCTGTCTCTGCACCCGTGCACATCCTGCACCACCATCCCTGCACATCTCGGTGTCCCCAGCACCACACTGCCACCATGTGCACTCTGCTGCAGCCCTGCAGAGAGAGGGGTGGTGCTGGTGCAAATGTACCGAACAGCTCCAGCTCTCACATGCAGCACAAGGGAGAGAGAGGGGAGGGGGGGGAGGGAAGGAGGGAGGAAAAGGCATTTCTTTATCCAGCATTTTGAACAGCAGCTTGCTGGAGTGTGGCTCTGCAGCCATTCCTCCTGCCTGGATGAGCCTGGGAGGGAAGGGGTGTGATTGCCCAGCAAAAGGCTTCTTCCCATCTTTCTTGGGTCTTGCTGTTATTGTTGGAGCTGACCTCACAAGCAGGGCAGCCATACAATGCACTCTGAGTGTGACTCAGGTACACCCTCAAACAGGTGGGTCTGAGCAACTTGCAGGCACATCACCTATCCCAGGTGAGGACACCTCTGTGGGAAACCTCTGCCACCTCTCCAGGGCAGGACAGCACCATATCTGTGTGACAGCTGGAGCTCAGGAACACAATGGGGTCACCAAGACATGAGTGAGCCTAAGCACTAAACTGTTTCATTGCCCTTATCCCTTCCATGACATTTCTAATGTGGGAATAAACGTTTCTCTTGATTTTTGATATCTGTTTGAACCACTCCTTCTGCTTGTAGAAACTGCAAACCCTCAGCTTTCTGTGGCCCTTCCCTTCACCTGCCCTCAGGATGAAATATTTTCATCCCTAGACATAACTTCTCTCTTCCTCACTCCGGGTAATTTCTACATCCCCACCTTTTTAATGTAGAATAAATGCATCTGGACTGGTGGCTGGAAAGACACCAGAGCTCAGCTGTCTTCTTGCATCTCTGCAGAGCAGTGACATGAAGGGATGAGACTCTCTCTGCTGGGTTTCTTCTCAGAAGTGAGGCACAGATATGATTTCTGTAATTTTTGTGTGTGTCTGTGTGTGAGCAGCTGGTGCTCACATCTGCAGCAAAAGTTGCCAGGTGGGCTCTGCTGCAGGACAGCATGGGAGGAACAGGACGCCGATGTGGCAGGGGTGCACCTCCAGAAGCACCTCTACCCAGCTGATGGGAAAGATGTTATGGAGAAATTAAGAGAAAAAATGTCCAGTAGGCGTCAGTGCAGTAATTCCTATGGTGTGTGCCATGCTGCTGAGCCATGCAGGGCAGCTCTGCATCACAGAGGGACTCAGGGGCTCCATCCTGGGATGAGGGAGAGAGAGGTACCCCCAGGACACTACTGTTCCACATTGGCCCTGCAGAGGGGACTCCAGTGTCACACTTGAGAACCAAGAGAGCATCTTTTCGTAGAAAATCACCATCATCAGGCTTTCCCCCATGATAGCAAAAGCAGAGTGTGCTGAGGAGAACAGCATTTTGATCCTTCAGGCTAAACATTTCTTTGCCAAGTGCTTTAGTCCACAAAGCTTGAACTTGCTAGCGATGCCATGCAAAACCCTGCCTCCCCGAGCTGACCTGGCAGCCTGGCCACAGAGCAGGAGGAGATGCCAGTGGTGTTGAAGTACCTCTGGTCTCCCCAGATACTGAGAGAAATGAGTTTTCAAATTTGGAAGGCCAATCAGAGGGAGATGGAATAAAAAGAACAGGGTGTTTGCCCCTCTTTATCCACAGTGTTGCTGCATGTATATCCTTTACTCTTGATTTCTTCCTGTGAAATCATTTTGTGCCTCCTAGCTGGGAAAGCAGCACACTGTTCCCTTCCGAGGAAAAGTCTCTTTGGTTACAAGGTATGCAATGTATTTTTTGTTTTAGCTTGGAGAAACAAAAGATGTTTTCCTCCATCATGCATGGACCAGAATGAAAGTCTTTTCAGCAGCTTTTTTATTCATGAGCTGTCCTCAATACCAGAGGCTGAAGATGGAGAGCAGAGATACGGTTGATGTGGCAGTTGTCTTTCAGGTGGTATTGGTTTCACATCTGTCTATGTTGCACTACAAGTGCACACCATGATAATGAGTAACACTCTTATCTAGGTTTATCACTCACAGCAGAATACGGCAGAAAGCATTTTCTGTCTTCCAGGGACACCTGCTGAGGATCTCTGTGAGTCAGCTTGACTTGGTTTCTCTTTAATTGAAGTCTCCAGATAAAAACTGTGTGGGTAAAATTTGGCAAACCTCATTTCTTTTTGAGAGTAATAGCCTGCTCTGTGCTCAGTTCCAGTTAAATTCTGGGCAGCACAGGAGGAAGAGGTTGATGACCACCTTCAGGAAAACCCTGTTGCTCGGAGGTTCTTTCTACCTGTCTGGCAGCCTCTACTGCTGTTACTTGTGGGGAGTCCTGACCCCCCTTCTCAAGGATTTTGCCTGCACAGAGCTACACCAGAGGTACTGTACTGAATATTAGTGACTCAGGAGCAGGTGCTCACCAGGTGAGAGTGGCCATGTCTGTCTGTGTTCTGCTCACATTTTACAGATCAACAGCAAAGCAGCTTGGCATGCGCAGGTCCCCAGTGGGGAAGGTCCTACTGGTCTATCTGTGCCTTCTTTATAAGGCTGAGGGAGGTGGGAATGGAGGGACACAGCCCTTCATCGTCCCCATGAGGACATGGGAGACAACAGCACATCTACAGACAGTGCTGCTCTGATAGTATCAGACTATCACTGGCATCAAGGAAGACTTCATTCAGCTTTCTGAATCTCATGGTTCTCACACAATGAGAACATTTCCTTAGTACCATCTACCAGGAATTATCTTTCTGCAAGTTGAAAGTTCATAATTTTGGCAGCCATAGATCCTACTTTCAGGGTGTGGAGAAACCAGCCTTTTGATGTTGTCCTGAAAATAGCGCAGAGTGTTTTATATCTGTTCTTAAAGAATGGATAGGATGGGTCTGCTGGTGCTTGTCAGAAAAAGGTGAGTTTTGAAAATCCACTGCTCTGGCCCTTTATAATTCCCTACCCTTTAAACTTTATTTCCAGCAGTGTATCTTTGCTTTCCCTGGGTAACACCTATCCAGGAGTCAGTTTCCTGATTATTTCCACACATGCTTGTCCTGGCCCACCTGGCTGACATCACATGCATAATTTGGCTGATGTTAGGGGCCCATGGTTTAACCTTTATTACATTGCTATGTAGCTGTGGGGGATGTAACTTTTGCTAGATAAAGCATAACACAGTAAAAACCCCAAAATGTAATTGGCAGAAGTACCAGAACTGAACTTATACGAAGATGTTTGCCTGGCAACTTGCTAACCAATCCACAAGCAACAGCTCAGGCAGCCTGGAAGATACTCTCCATCCCCAAAACCCCACCAAGGTCAACCTGCCTGAAGACAGCACAACTCTGCCTTTGGGGAGAAGGCATTTTAGTCTCCCTTGACATTTGAGACAGGATCAGTATCTGGGGGTGTTTCCAGAACAACATTTCTTGTGTCTTGGAGGGCCTTGGTACAGCAGCCAACTGGATGTGGTATCTGTTCCTCACAACACACCTACTGCACAGCCTCTTGCCTGGTTCCACCCCAGAGGAACTGCTTTTTGTGCCCCAGTGGTGCCTGGCAATGTGCTTTGCAGCATCCCAGTTGTGCTGCACTCATAGTGCAACCCTGAGCAGGATGCTTGGGTCAGGGGCAAAGAAGGGTCCCTGATTAATGAACACCCCAATATTTTAAACCCTCAGACTCCCCTGGTTCTGGGCTGTAGAGAGACATTATTCTTAAAATCTTGTTTACAGGCAAAGATATATGCATAGGTAGGGCCAAGAATTTATTGTGAGTGCAATGGCATTCTCCAATTGTTGTTAGTTTAAATCTGCTGGTTGCAGAAAAACAAGAACATTATTACAGTTTAAAGTTTTTCAACACACATAGTTTCTATCCATTTTCCTGGTGTTATGCTCACTCTTCCCCTGCTCCTTTGGATCCTAAGGCTGATAGTTGTGGTGAAGTGAGACTGAGCTGTCAGACTGAGCTGTCAGCACCTCCAGTCCTTCCCTGGGACAAGTGCAATGTTTACCCTGATTTTCCTTCTGTCTTTTTCTAGGATTTGCTTTAGATTGTTTTTCTGTTTTCCAACATGCTTCTATACCTTCTTCTCTCTTCAGTGGTCTATACACAACCTACTGTAGTACAGTGCCCCTTATATATGTTAGATACTAATTTTGTTTTCTCTGTTACCATTATCCCAGTTTTGCCAGCTCCAGATCTGCATTTTTTTAACTGACCATCAGTGAGTTGTATAGAACTGTGGGGCTCCCCAATGCCAGCCTGTCCCCCATCTTCCAGCATCCCATACCTGTACTCCTCTGTGCTCCTTCCGGTATCCCCACAGCTCAAGGCCCCTACTGTTTTACCAAACTTGTATTTCTACACACTGTACTGTGTCTTGAGTGAAAAATGTCTCATTCTGCACAGAATGGGGAAAACTGAGGGGGTGACAGCTCTGACATGCTCAGGCACCTCAAGTGCAAGTCCTGTCCCCTGTAAGTACTTCTGTCCCTCTGAGTGGCTGCATCCTACTTCACAATTTCACAAGAGGCCAGCAGGACCCAGGCACAGCACATCAGTACTTTTTCAGCTCAGCTCTGAAGCTCAGCCCAGGAAGCCAACATGTTCATGTAAGCTTGAGCATTAGAGAAGAGGAAACATACATTTAAATGCAAACAGGCTCAGCTTGAAGAAAACATTGGTTTTCAATGCGGCTGTGAATTAAGGTAAGAGACAATTCTATTTTCCCTATAATTTGACAGAGCAAGATGAGATGAAATGGTGTCTCATGAACTTAAGGAAATTCCTCATGACTTAGTGCTTGGAACCTAAATGATATTTAATTTGTTAAAGATGATGTGGATACTGTTTACAAACTATGAAAGTAAAAAGGGAAGCACTTCTGTTAACGAAGTGAACCAGGGCAGATAAATTTTACTCGGCCACTAATTATTTGTGGCATCTTGTGGTAAGAAGAATATTCACCCTGGATAGAAATCCTCAAGGTTAGTAAATGCTGATATATGTGTGTTATATGACTAATGTGCAACATTAACCAAGAAGGACAGAACAAGAAGATACAGCCCTTCTACTTCATTAGAAGTTTTTTGTTCAATGTCTGCAGAGATTTCACAACTCACCAGCATTGCTTGCTTCTAGTTTTAGTCAGTGAACCAACATCCAAAACACCACTGACACTGAAAGACAACCCAAAGCAGAAAATCTGGTAGAGTCAATAGGAAGCATCTGATACAGACAGACCATCAAGAGAGCAACAGAAATTAAAGGCATTTGAAAACCCGTAACTTTCTGTATAACATAGTGGATTTTTCTGCCACTCAGCTTTCCACAGGAAAGATCTTCTATGAAGATGTCTGCTGATTTGGGTGAGACATTTGGGTCATACAGTGGTGGCAACCCTTGTACTAAATACTTGTGTGATATAAAGACAGATCCACAACAGTGGTTCCCAAAATCTGATCTGTTGGGGCAAGCCCTGTGTGCAGGCAGTGCAGCCAGAGGCAGGGGACTGGATGACAGGATAAAAGAAGGCAACTGCAATGAGTCAAAAGGGTCCGGGCAATGTGGAAGAAGTCCAAAAGGGAGAAGAAAAGGCTAAAGTTTAACAAAAGACAACACATAAAAAACTGAGAGTAAATCCCATAGAAAACTTGATAGCCACAGGAAGGAGTTGGCAACTCCAGAACCTAAATCTCATCCATACACAATCAAGAAGGTTTAATATGCTCTGCTCTCTGGAGCAGATGGAGATGATGATTTGAAATGATGGAGAAGATGATTTGAAAGATCTCCCACTGCTAGAGAGCCTTCTCTGATTTCTCAGGGATGCTGAGGCAATGTGAAATTATTAATCACAAAAAGGGAGCGGGGGAAGGAAGCAAATTGATGTCACAATAAAGGCAGTGAGGGGATGGAGCCAACAAGTAACCATAAACAAGTACAAACAGTGCTCATAGCTACAAATAATCATCTGTTTTTGCTCTCCCTTCACTAGAAAATACAAAAGAAATTTGAATGCTGCTTCAGAAGAGAAGGCCTGGGTAAAAGAACTACTGCGGAGGAGCAGGTAAGAGGAAACACTGGCAAAATGGTCAGCTATACATTTTTAAAAAATAGATACAGAATGCCTGAGCAACTGTGCAAGCAGAAAGAGCAATTAGGGGAACTAACAGGCTAGACAAAATACCTGTGAAATAAATTTTCCAAGAAAAACCTGATCCTGGCAGTCAGATGACAACCCCAAACACCCAGTTCCCTGGGAGCAGCTCTTGGGAGGGCACCTGCTCCCTCAGCTCTGCCACTGCTTCCCCAACAGCTGAGTTAAAGTGCTCCCCAGCCTCTGTGAGGACCAAAATTAATACTGCTCCACAACAATACTCACCATTTACCTAATTTCCTATCCCCTGGCTGATCCCCAGGAGCAGGGCACTGCTGGGAAACCATCTGAGTCTGCAGAAGCTCTGCAGGGATCCCTTGCTTCTGGTCATAGGATGAAGACCACCCTGAAAGACATGGATGCAAATTTCAGAACCATTTCAGTGATTTTTGAACCTCATTTTTAACATGCAGGGGAGACACAGGAGTCTGAGTCATACTGTCAGGTCATCTTTCCGAAATGCATGAAGTCGTTTCTGAAACACTTCACGTGCTCAAGAGACTTGGTCATGCCGTGAAACATGAACCTATTCCCTTCTCCATTAAAGTGCAAGCACCAAGGCTCCTGTCCACCCTGTCAGCCTCAGAGGGGCTTTGTCCTCCCCAGGGCCAAGGGAAGGAGCTGATAGCGCTGAAAGCTTCAGCTTTTGCTATAAATACACCAGCAACCACGGGGGTGAGCTGCCGGGGCTTTGGCGGGGCTCTCCTTGGCCCCAGCAAGCCACACACTGCTGTGGTGCAGCTGTCCCTTCCAGCTGGCTTACAACAAGTCTTTCTGGTGGGGCAACAAAACCAGCAAGTGGAGGGATGTTGCTGGGGGCAGGATGTGCCCAGGACATCTGGGTTCAGTCCCCTGTGCCTGCTTTGCCTTGTTGGCAGCACAAACAGCCTGAGTGAGGCCACCAGCCTGGCCAGTGCACTGAGGGAGCAAGGGCAAGATCTTGTTCAAAATAATACCTCTGTTGTGATTAAGCCCTTGACACTGGCAGAGACATCCAGCAGAAAGTCCATGTTTTTGTGTTTTCTTTTTAAATGATGAATGAACCTAATTTTGGTGTGATGGGCCAATATAAATCTTGTGCTCTGGTTACTTGCTGTTACCTCCAGGTGTGCATGGAGCATCATTGAGAAAGCACTTTCCAAAACTATAATGCCCTAGGCAAAGGTGACCCAGGGATTTTGGATTCTACATTATCTCCTCCTGCCTTCCATGATCAAAGTCTGATCAGATCAAAGTCTGATCTTTTCAAATGTATTTTTTCACCAAAAACATTTTAAGTTTGTAGATTTACGTGCTTCTCATCTTCAACTAGTGGTGTCTGCTTCTAATTAATTTGTGATATTGGTGTAAAAACTGTAGAATTGGATCAGGGAATTGCCATTCTTTTTTTAATATCTTTGACCTAAATACGTTGTAAAGGGATCCAAGGCCTCTGCAATATTCAGTTATATTCTTATCAGCAGTTGTTTTAGCGGCTTCTATTTCTGAGTCATTTACTTATGACACTTCAAGTGGCCCAATTCTTTGAAAGCCTCAACGTAATGTTTCTGCACCTTCAACTTCACCTTGAATTGGAAAATCCAATAACAAAGCATCCCAGAGAACTACTTGCTTTTAAAAAACTTACCCTCTAATTACTGTGGGAAACCTCCATAAATTAAATCACCCAAACTGAAAAGCAATTATTAGGTTTGCAGAATTCTGATGGGCCACAGAAATAGCCCAGTTGATCTGAGAATAAATGACAGAACAAAGAAGAAACACCAAAGAAAGGAATTTCCTCACCTTAAAGTCACCAAGGAAAAGCTGGAGGGGCATTGAGCATGTGGCATTACTCCACACTCACTCAGAAGCTAGGGAGGAATGAAAAAAGAGCTGGTTAGGTGGGAAAACACACAGGTTTCAACAGGGTTGCTATTTGATATCACCATCTTCAAACTGTGATGCTTTCTTTCCACAGCCATCATGATAGTCTCACTGCTAACTCAAAGCCAGCAGCAGCTCCTACTTCCTTCCAGGGGTCACATCCCAGGATTTGAGCTAGCTAGTGCTGGGGAGAGGACAGTTTAGCTTTTTCAGTCATTTATTACCAGAAGAGAGTCATGCTTGTTAAGAGAAGTGTGCCCCAACCAGGTCTGCTTGCCTGCCCATCACGGGCTGTAGGGTTTAACCCAGCACCCTCTTGCTGAGCGTCTCCACCATGTCTGGCCTAAATCCATTTCCCAGACCAATACCTCCTCTCAAAGTGAAAACCCTCGGACATACAAAAATGTCCTTTTCCTACCTGAAGTCTGTTCCAGTCATTAGCCTTTAACTGTTAAAAATGTTCTTCTTATTCCTGTCTTGCATGTTTCCGGTTTGAATTGCCCTACTTCAATCCCACTCAAATAATTAGCAAGATTATTAACACAAGCAAAAGTGAAATCAGGTGTTACCAAATTATGCCTGCAGCTCCTGTATCAAGCTCTGCAATGGTAAAGGCATCCCTCTTTTGTTTCTTCCCATCTGGGAGCTCTTTTAACACCTAAGTGTTGCAGCAGCTTTTCTTGCAGTCAAGCTTCCTTTTGGATATGCCCCGACAGTTGAAATGTGGCCCACATTGTTTAACTCCCAAGCATGTCGCTTTGGTTAGGTTTGGCTACATTAGGGCAAATGTGAATCATCCAGGAAGCCTCAGATTACCCAGATTGTCTGAGTCATGCTCCAGTCCTGTAACTCTTTTATCATATGCCCCTGCCAGCTCTCATTGCCAGTGTGCTTTCAGAGCAGTGATGAAAACATCAAAGAGTTTTTGGCTTTCGACTTGTCATTTCCACAGACATTTTACAAGAAATATTCCTAGTTCAGCAAGACTTCCTCTACAGATGTCTGTCTTTTGAGATCTGATGTCTAACCAGTCCAAATCCCATTGCACTGTTTTGTTGGTCTTGCTTTGGGCTGGAGACATGTGTTAACCAAATAAACATGCAATGCAAGTCAGAGCTCCAACTCACTCACACAACCACCTTTTTAAACCTTGCGAGCCCAAACTAAAAATCCTCTTCTATAAAGCCACACAGATTGGTCTTAGCTGCGCTCTGCCCCTTAACAGTTTAAATTCATTTTGCCTGAGTTCAAGGTTAGGTTAGATCAGCCCTTTCACCTTGCTTCCCACTTTCAAAGGTCTGCATGTAGAGGTGAAATAGGAGAACATCTCCCCACTTCAGGACTGAATGAAAGACGGAAATTTAAGATTTAAAGTAGCTGCATTTGGTGGGATGGGCTTGGTTTTGACCCTGGCTATCTAATATGATCCCAAGCAGCTTCAGGGGCCATTCCTTATGAATGGAACCACCCTGCTCTGAAAAATAAACTAAGTGCATTACAGGAACTAGCAGGGTGTAGGACTAGCAACTGGGCCCCATCTCTGGTTAATGTATTAACTGTTTTGGGTGGTGTTTCACCCAAACTGTGGTGAGACACCTAGAGGTGTCCGTGGCAGTCTAATGGTTCTGTGGTAGTTGTTTGGCCAGGTTGGTTAAGTTTTACTTAGAGTGCTATCTCCTCCTAGCTCTCACCCAGTTCTGTTATTTCCTTTAGTCTCTTTCTTTTGTGTGTTAGAAGTGCCGCCATAGCTACAACATTTCATTTGGAGCTGCCTGATGGAGCTGCTATCCCGATGTTCTTGCTGAGAATCACCAGCTGGTAAGAAGCAGGTGAGTGTAGTTGCAAATGCAAAAAAGCAAGAGCATTTATATTTGGGCAGGGTGATGGCAGCTCAGATCTAAAGGTGAAAAAGGGATATACATACACCTGTAGGGTTTCACGGGGTTTCTCACAAAGCCTTCAGCTTCCCAGGGCCAGTTGATTCATCAGGCTATTCAGTGTGCACTGAAAACTTTTGGCAGCATGAGAAAAGCGTGTAAGCATCACTCAGAAATGCTGATTAAGGTGGGAAAATCTTTCTGAGGCTGAAATACTTTTATTAGCATATTGTGCGAATCTGAAGCATGACCCTCTGGCATAGGTCTGGATTTGGTCATTTTTTTCACTTCTTTTAACTTGGTGGTAGGAGCAGCATCACAGGGAGGCAAACTACTTGTAGATCTCTCTCTTTTTGGCCATAAATCCTGGTAACATGGCATTTGGCTGAAGTACCAGGGATGACACCTGGAAAGATCAGATGTATAAACAAGATTTGCTCTTGAGTCACCCAGCCTGGTGTCAGTGTTGTTTGAAGATTGAAATGCAACTTCTGTTCCTTAGAGGAGTTTTCAGACCTCTCACAATTTCACTTCCCTGTGTATTACATGGGGTGCACATGGTGGTTGGGAATAGCTGGGTTGAGAAACAGGGATCTTGGTCTTGCAGACTATGGTCTTTGAGATAGCTATAAACATGAAACGATTAAGAGCAGAAGTGTTTGTGAAGAGTAGGGTGTAAAATTGATGGGGAAATCCAGAGAGAGAGAAGAGTGGTTGAGCAGTTCCATGAGAAGCAGAAGTGAATCTACTATTTCTTATAGTCAGCAAGGGAAAATATCTGGTGGAGAAACCTCAAAGCCTTGCAGTCCTCCTGTGTCCTCTGCACTTTTCAATTCACTTTGTCCCTTAGGTGAACACTTATTGTAAGCATAAAAGAGAAAATTGGGTTGAAGTTGATGGTGAGAAATCTGTGGTATGTGCTGCAGTGGACTCTGAGGGACTGACAGAGAATACCTGACAGGAAAGTATGGAGGATGGTCAGATCTAAGTTTCTCTCTTTAAGGTGCAATATAATTTCAATCCATTATCCCTATCTAGCATGGGCTCAGTTTTGGGAGCCCTTTGAAATTTGCAGCCCACCTACTGAGTATCATCAGTTTCAACTGAGAAAAGTGGTATTAGAGGAGCTAAATATTCAAACAGTACTGGTGGCATTGCCTGTGCAGGATGAGTGGTGGTGGAAGAGTATGAATGACTGCTGATACATGAAATCCAGGAGCTAGATAGTGAACAAGCCATAGACTGGCAGCAGATTCTGCCAGCAGATTCTAACACCAATGTCATTTTGGTAAGTGCAGTCCTTGCTTGCCCCTGGACATGAAATACAGAATCTTACCCTTCCCATTGTTGTGGGTACCACAGACCCCATAAACACCCATCCAAGGGTAAAGGAAATAATTTGCTATTTGTAGAAATGAATGATCCTCATCAGTGAGCTAGAGATTACTTGATGGAAAAGTTATTTCAGGAACTATCCCAGCACAAGTGAGGTTTCTGTTTACTTCAATAAGGCCAGGAGTTTCTCCTGCACATCTGTGTAAATGCTCTCCAGAAGGTGGCCATTCCCACACCCAGATTTCTCTCCAGGCAATGCCAGTTCAGAAGTCTGTGCAGAAGTCTGCCAGATCTGAGGGCTAACCCCTGGTGGGAGCTGCATTTCCTTATATGTGTGATATCCTGTGTCCAGCAGAGCACAGTGACTTCTATGGGCACATACAGAAACTCTCCAGATATCTAGAAAGCTGCCTTTTTAGATATGAATTAAGAGAGTAAGCACCTTAAAAACCAGCATAACTAGAGGTTCTTAGAGAGGTGAGTAAAGCAATGTGTGTTCCCTCTCCCCAGAGCAGGGATTTCACACAGCACAGACAGACAAGGCAAGCACCACTGAACAGCCCTCTCTGGATTACGGCACAATTAGCAAAGGTGTTAAGGGGATATGAGCAAGCTTTGATCACTTATTTCCTCATTGTCTGATGAGACTGCTGGTTGTTACACCAGGACTGACATGTCTGAAACAGGAGCTGACATGCAGAGAAGAAGCTGGGACACTGCAGAAAATGATCTCTGGCATTGCCACAGAGTCACAAGGATAGGACAGGACTTTTGGACGCCTCTTGTCCAAACCCATGCACAGAGCAGGGCCAGCTGAGTTTCAAGTACCTCCAGGGATTAGATCCTGCAACCTGCCTGGAACCCTGTCCTGGTGTTTGACCACCATCATGGCAAAATTCTGGTTTCAAAACATTAAATAGTGATTTTCTCATGGCTATTGCTATATATTTCCCAGAGGAAAGTTGTCTGCTTCACCTTTACACATTCTTGCTAAATCTTTCTTGAGATATCTCTTGTTGAGGCTGACCAAACCCAGTGTCTCCTAGGCCAGGTGCTCCTGTCCCAGCCAGTCACTTCTGCAGCCCTCAGCTACCGCTGCATCAGTGAAGAGCCAGCTGTGGAGCACATGAGCCCACAGAGAAAGGCAGAGCTCTGGCGCTGCACAGATGGGTGCAGGAACAGCTCAGTGACAAAGGAGCTGGGGGGGCTGACAGTGACAGGCTGGGGCTGGGCAGACTCTGAAGGCAGGCTCAGCTCCCAGCTCAAGTGGACAGATACTGCAAGAGCTGCTCTGCCCATGGGTGTGCCTGCCTGCTGCAAACAGCTTTCCCCAAACTGTGCCCATGCCCCAGAACTACCAGTGCTGAGACAGCATTTTCAAGCCCACTTTTCCTGTGCAAACCACAAAGATGTTTTCAAGAGTCTACCAGTGCTAATCATTAGGGTTTGAACTTTCATATTAAAAAATGTATTTTTAAATTGAGAGCTTGCAATTTCAACTAGCACAAAAAAATACCCTCTTTAAGATATTGCTACAAAATAATAGGCCAGAACTTCACAGCCTACGCCACAAATGATGTTCTGGCAATGAGGCATTAGGAGAAAATGGTTGGTATGGTCACAGTAGCTACTCATGGGGAAGATGGTTGTAGTTACCACCATGTCATAGAAAACTGTCTCACACCTGAAGACATCTTTTTTTCATGCTTACTCTTGCATGGCTTATTTGAAACAGAAGGTATAAAAACTATTGCTGTCAGTGAAATGTGGATTCCAATCACTTAGCTGTAAGTGTCAGGAGACAGAGTAGCTGTACACCATCAGCATCTAGTGTGTCCATGCCTTAGATTTGGGGAAAGAAGTTTCATCTGTGTGGTCAGCAGTCTGGAAAGCAGTCTGTCTTGTCTTAAAGCAGATTTGGCCTGACCTGCATTGCATGAGATGCACTGCTCTTTGTTGGCTGTACTCCCACTAACAGAAGGTGTGAACATCTCTATTAGAGACAGCCCATGGTCACTGAATTGAGTCCCTTCTATACAGGCACTGGGGCATTCCTGTAAGAAGATGGTGACACTGCAGCCCAGGGGTAGTTATCAGTGAGCCCAGAGGTCACACACCTGCACCACATACTCTCTTTGGATTCAGCCAAGGTGAATTCCTGGCTCCAGTCTCACAGCCAGAGCAGGAGCAGTCAAGAGATGCTTTGTTGCTTGAAGAAAAGGGTCAATATATTTTCTCTTCTTTCGATCATAGGATTATTTTTAGAAAAGCCTCATCAAAGATACACTTACTGCCAGCAATGTCCCAGTGCAGACTTGCTCCTCCCTTATCAGCAAGCATCAGCTCAGGCCTGGCCAAACTGGGTGTCTTGCCCCCCTTCCAGCCCAGGGTTAGTGAGAGGGGGAGATGGGGTGGTTGAGGTGTTGACAGGCACTGAATCTGTTCAACATCTACTTGTGAACTGTTGTTTCCTGCCGAGCACTGCCAGCAGACTGGCAGAGCACCTGCATTGCTTGTGGTGCCTCCATGCACCACAAGCACAGCCCAGCCAGATCTCAGCTTGCTGCTGCTCCTCCTGCACTTCAGTAAGTAGGGGCATATGTGACAGCCCTTGAAATTCTCATTAATTTTTTGCTTATCCTAACGAGATAATTGTCAGTGAAATACACGTAACAGCAGAAACTGGGCTTTTGTCATAATGTAACTACCATCAGCTCCACAGTAATACAACCCTCACTAAAATAAATAGTGACAAAGTCCCAAAGCATGCTTGGTGCAGCCCCTCAGTATTTTACCGCAGCGTGCAGAAGATCACTCTAATGTTATTTTCTTTACTCTTTCCATTTTGCCTCTAGCCAGCAAATTCAGCATGACAGAAGCATACGCAGACACCACAGCTGAATACGCTTACGATGAACACGCTTTCTCCTGCAATAAAACCGACATCAAAGAGTTTGGGAAAATATTTCTGCCGATATTTTACATTGTGGTGTTTGCTCTCGGCCTCACAGGGAATCTAATGGTGGTTTTTGCCATTGTGAAAAGCAGTAAAAAAAGCATCACTGACATTTATCTCCTGAACTTGGCTGTCTCTGACCTTCTCTTTGTGATCTCCCTCCCGTTCTGGGCATCCAACACAGTCCGTGGATGGACCCTTGGGACTATAGCATGTACAGCTGTTTCCTCACTGTATTACATTGGTTTCTTTGGAGGCATGTTCTTTATCACTGTTATCAGCATTGACAGGTACTTGGCCATTGTCCGGGCAACTTACTCTCTGAAATCCAGAACAGTAAGACATGGCTTTCTTGTGACCTGTGGAGTGTGGGCGGTAGCAGTTTTAGTGTCAGTGCCACACTTTGTGTTCTCCCAGCTTGTAGAAAATGACTGCATTGCTGTCTTCCCAGAGAAGCTGGAGAACATCTGGCCAGTGTTCTGCAATATGGAGCTGAACACCGTTGGCTTTTTCATCCCAGTCTGTATCATATTCTATTGCTACTGCGGGATCATCAAAACCCTCCTGTCCTGCAAAAATCAGAAAAAAGCACGAGCCATAAAACTGATCTTGGTTGTGGTGCTGGTGTTTTTCCTGTTTTGGTCCCCCTACAATGTAATGATTTTTCTGGATACTTTAAGTCACTATGAGTTATTCACAAATTGCAACCAAATTAAGTCATTGGACTATGCAATGCACCTGACTGAAACCATTGCATTCAGTCACTGTTGTCTCAACCCTTTTATCTATGCCTTTGCTGGGGAAAAATTCAGGAAATACCTTTATCACGTCTGCTTGAAGTACTGTCCATTCCTGTGTTTCTGTGGGCCTTGCAATCGCTACCAGGTCCCTCATTCAGTTAGTTATGCAGAAAGTGTGGTGAACAGCAACATAACCCTGAACACCAGTGACCAGGAAGCCTCTGTCTTCGTCTGAAAGGAGAAATGTACCAACGTGTGTCTCCTGCAGGGATAGCAACCACTGAGGTGTTGCATTTATGAAGAGCCTTAATGGCTGCACAGAATTACTGTCATGCCTCTAGTTAAGCATTTTTTAAAAACAAAAGCAGTACAATATGTCCGTGTTGGACATGGAACAGAATCAAGAGCAAGGAAGAGGGAAAGTAGTAACAAAAGGAGCACTCTGTGCCTAGAAAAGGAGGCGGAGAAGAATTAAGGGTAGGGAACCTTTTGAACAGTTCCGTCACTGGAACTGTCCACATTCACATCACTTGTGCATGTGTCAGTGTATGTGCATGTGATACTTAATGTACACAGACATAAACTCATTTTTTTAAGGGAAGAGAAATCTCTTTTGCATGGTGACTGACTTTTAGGAGAGGGAAATGTTTTTGATAGTAAAGGGGTGTATTTTTGATGCTATATATCCATAAGGAAGTGATTTTGTGGTTATTGATTGCAACGAATGTTTAAACTGTGCTTTCATATGTAATAAAATCCCACTGTTCATAAAGAAAAGGAGTTATTTCTGAACACATGTTCATTCTGTTTATTGCATGCAATTATGAGAGCAAGGATCTCTAATCCATCCTTTAGGATTAGAGATAAACCATTCGGTCTATCTCTTGATTTCCATGGGCTTGGCCTCTGCCAAATGCCAGAGCTCAGTGGAGACCTTCACTCAGCACATCCCCAAGGGCTCTGACCAGGGGACATCAACACCCTCTGGAACAATGGGAACTAGAAGGATGGGTTTGGATATCCCTGTGCTTGGTCCAAATATAGCATGATCAAGCTGAGCACTGTAAGTGCCTGCCTCTCACCCATGCACTGCTTGCCACATGTTGTAAATACCAACCTTGTCTACACTGTCACAGCCAATGGCTTTGGGGACAAAATAACTACTTGCCCATGCTGCTTACCACAACCTTCCTCAAGCTTTGGGGCCTTTCCCACCACAGCTGATTTCCCCAGGGAAAACTGCAGCTGTACCCAGACTTAATGCATCCCAGAGGACACACTTCCCATGAGCACTCCACAGCCTCTAAATATCCTTTTTACTCATGCAATAATAATGCACTGGGGATGCAAAATGTCCATCAGACAACTGAGTCCTTTACCTGAGCATCCCTGTCATCATCTGCTGCAAAAGCAAAGGAGCATTTTTTGGCACTGTGGACTGGAGTTAGGTGAGTGGAAAAAGGACTGTTGACAATAATGAAGTTGAGATCACCTGGCAAGGAAAAATCAAGGACCAGTCTTACAAAACAAGTCCACAGCAGTAGAACTCTATTTCTGTACACTGATGTAACTGGTAATGTGTCAAATCTGAAGATACACTCTCACTTTTGAACTAACACAAAAAAGTTGGTTCAGACTGTCAGGGGGAGGAGTAGGACCTTTCTTTGTGGTCCTTAGTACCACCTTGTTTCCTAGAAAATGTGGAGGAGAATGTATCCATTGAGCAATTTTCCAATGGCAATAATTACACAAATATTCCACCTTTTGCTACTGAACATTCATCACAATCTACAGTAAAAAAACCCAACCAAACCACATTTTCATAATGCCCTTTGTATTTGGTGGAAATATATTCTCAATATATATATCTCAGTTTTGTAATTTTCATCTATAAGTGGACTTCCAGACTTGCTGTCTAAGATTAAGTGTAGGATGAGTGTCAGTTGAAATTAGATAATTTTTCAAAATTTGGTCTGCCTAATCAAGTGATATAGGGCAGCTTTGTTTGTCCCTACCCCCAAGAAAGTGGTATTTTAAGAAATGGTATTTTTACCATGTTTTTTGAAGAAATGCCAAGATGTACAGAAAGAAAGAGGAAGGCTGTGAGACTAAACAAGAAGTTATCTGCATGAAGTCAGCCTGAAGACGGTGGATTGCCAAACTGAGCACTGCAATCGCTCTTGGTTTATTTAACTTCCCTTTGATTTTCCAGACAACGGTGAGTTACCGAGTGGGAAGAGTAAAAGGCACCTTTAAATATGATCCATGTGCTGTGTCTAGAATGAAAGGTGGAAACCCAGACCTTGATGTCAGCTCTCCAGGAAAGGAGAAGTTTTTGCTGCTTTGACCCAATTGTTCCCCAGCAATCCTCCCCATCACCAGCACAATGCATCCCTCTCCTTCTAGATGCATCTCCATCTGGCAGGGCAGACTTGCTGCTGTGAGTCAGACTGCCTTGACAGCCCTGGGTCCTCTGCAAGCTGCAAAAAACCCTCACTTCCAGGTCAAGGGCCCCTCGTGAAAACCTGCACTCCTGTCTTCTCTGCCACATTGTGCAATGGAATACTTCCAAGGATTGCCAGCATAATGTTGTCAAATTTTATGCCATGCATTTGCAAGTTATGTTTGCAATTTATTTTCATGGTTTTATTGCTCAATATGTGAACATTTGTATGAGATCAAAAACCTCAGGGGGTTTCAAGACATTTGGCTCTGCAACAAACCGCTAGTTTATGCAGGTTCCTCCTCATAAGAGCAGCGGTAAATCTTAGAAAACCCACATGAAAACCAAAATCACCATTTTCATATTTTTTGTATTAAAAGGAAGAGTATTCTTGTAATTGTTCCTTAAAAAACTTCAGCCTCCATCGGACATCCTGGTGCTCTGAGATCAGCAAATAGCAAACTTTACCAGGTCTGGGTTCAGCTGCCAGCTGAGACTGGCACTGCTGCTCTTTGCTGCACTGCACCATTCAAGCCTGATGGAAAGCCTATTGATGTCTCTTTAAGAACTGGACTTTCAGTTAATTGCAGCCTTTATTTAAAGATACAACTTCTCTTTCAAAACCTCTGCAGCAGGAAACTGGTGTTTTCGAACTGCCTGGTCAGTGTACGACCTGCAAAGTTTTTCTATGTACAGCACTAATGATACATTTATCCCTAGACTGGATCAACACATCCCTGAGCACCAGCAACCTCCAGCTCCCACCCATTACCCACGAGAAAGTGAACCACTCTCTCAGTATAGGATAAATCCTTTTCGTCTGCCATAAATTAAGAACAGACTCTTGCTTACTTAGCAAATCACAATTTATACATGGAAATGCACACACGCTTGTATCTATCCATAGAATAATACTTAGTTGTGCAAAAAGGAGGTGAGGAAATCTCTGGTTTGGGGGATGGGTGTTGAGCTTTGGGGTTTTGAGGGGTGATGAGCTATCTTTGCATCCTAATTTTTTAGTATTATCAACTTTTTCCTGTTTGAGAATCACACTGACACTTACCATAAATCTTTGCCCAACTGGGTTATGTTTGAGGAACTAGTAAAACCTGAACCCAAATTTCCTTGACAGATTCATGACTATATTTCATGTTTTACTTAAAAATAGAATGAAGAAGACACATATTTAGCTGAACTGCTTGCAGTGAGATACACAGATATCAGTATTTTTTAGGTGCCACTGTGAATGCATCTCATTGAAATATTACAACACAGTTCCAAAACAATAGGATTTACATTTCTTCATCTTCTTTTTCTTTTTTACCCACTCTAGATTTTTTGATTTTTCAACAAAAACCTTGTCCAAAAAGCTTAGAAGTGCAATGGGTCAAAGCATCACATTGGCCTAGGAAATTGCTCAGCAGTGAAAGCTGTCATTTACAACACTGGCATCAGGAGCCTGTCACTACCACATATTTCCTTTGGATTCAGCATTTGGTGGGACTGAATTTGAAGTCCTGGCCCAGGGTAGTCTGAATTTTTAATGACATTCTTCACAGAGAAACTATTAATGAATTAATGGATTATGGGTTAAGTTCTGTCATTTCCATTTTGTCTCTTTAACCTTTGTGAGGTCCCTCACTGAGATCTTGTGAGTGGCACAAGGCCCTTGTCTTAGCAGGACAACAAGGGAAAAAAGTCTGATCCATGTAAATCCAAAGTCCTGCTATCACTAAAAAACAAATGAGAATTTTTCAAAGAAAATCTGAAGTTTCACTATCTCTACCCACTGTTGCTTTTCAGGTCCCACCTGGTAATGTTTTTCCTTTGTAGTTATAGCCCCTGCATGATGCGTATTTGCCAAAGGCCATTAACACACCACTTCTAAAATAGCCACTGAATTAAGTATTTTCATATTATGTTATTATTCATAACATACCTATTCCTGCTCAAATTTCTACTTTTTTGCACTACAGTTTCTTAACTCTGTAGGACACCCGGAACTCTAATGAAAATCTGTGTAATCCAGAGCTATTATTTTGAAATTCAATTTCAATAATCAAAGCAAAAATTGAGGACAATTTTTAACTATTAAAACTTGGTTTCTGACACTTTACCACATACATATAGTTTCTGTTGAAGTTAGCAATAATTCTGCTGTCACTTGTAACCAGAACTTCCTAATTTACTTGGTAGCCACTGTAAGAGTTTGGTTTTCACCATACACACCCAAACCTCAAGATCTATGAGGGCAGTGTTAACACATTGTTTTCAAAATGGAAAACAAAACCAAAAAAATCTACCAACTGTTCCTCTCTGATTCTGCTTGTTACACTAATATGCAACACAAAAATGTTAATATACTGCATTTTTCATTCCTTTCCCTAAAGAAATAACTGTGAAATAACTCCCATTGGACATGAGGAAAATGGTTTGGTTTTGAAGAACAATTTGCATTTACCACATTTCTAACCATGATATTTCCATCAGCAGGAAGGAGCACATGCACTTTGTATCACTGAAGGCAGAGTTTAGTGAATGGGATCGAGAATGCAAGCAAGGGCTCTGGCACTGCTGTTTCTCTATACAGGGGATGTAATCCACATTCCAGCTGCAGCTGTCACTGTTTGGGAACAATCTGTTTCCCACTCCACTCAGATTTTAAGTCTCTGATAAATGGCAGGTATTTGTCAGTGCTCCATATCCAGCTGCAGCACAACACCCAGCTCCAATATGCCAGGACAAGGCAGGCAACAGAGAAGCTGCATTTCTCCCGTGAGGAGCTCGAGTTTAGCCCATAAATTTGCTGCATTAAAATTACCGCCAGCGCCACCGAGAGGCATAGAAATGTCAGCAGAGATTGCAGTGGCCCGTACTTGCAGGGCACGTCGGAGGACACCGGCAAAGCTGAGGAAGCAGAGGGCGATGGCTCCACGCCCCCGGGACAAGGCAGTTCCCCCTGGTGTCACACACGAGCCACTGTTCCCATGAGGAATCTCCTGTGCCCTGGAGCAGGAGGGCTCCTTATAGGTGAGAGCTGCTTGAAACCCTGAGCTGCTGCTCCAATTATTTTTCCAGTCTCTGACCAGGTAGGAGCAGAGCAGAAGGAAATGGTAAATCTGAAACCCACCTGGAGCAGGTTGTTGAATCACCTTTGCCCACAGCCCTTTGCCACCCACTTGGCCCCTGGCAATTGCTGAGCAACATGGATCCCAGTTTGGCCATAGCTGGGGCACAAGGCAGTGGGGAGCATTTCCCACTGGAAGGGCCTCCACCAGTAGTGCTAATGGCCTGTGACCAGCCAGGGATGGGGAACGGGGTCAGCGTGCCCAGAATTGCATCTTCTAGGGATGAGATGCTAGGCCTTCTGGTACAGATGAAGGACCTTCACCTCACATCATCTTTGCTCCAGAAGGATTGTGTCTGAGGAGGCTCAAAGCTGGGTTTGCCTGTTTTGAGAATGGCAGTATTAGAGCTGACTAAAATTTACCAGGTCATAACCCCTAAGTGGCTTCAGAGCCCCTCTGCAGTGAGTCTTTGCTTTATTGTAGACCTCATTGGACTCCTGTCTTAGAAAATTGGTATCCTCATACTGTGATCAGCTGGGTTTTTTTGTGGGTGTGGTTTTTTTGTTTGTTTGGGGTGTTTTTGGTTTTGTTTTTTGGTTTTTTGGGGTTTTGGGTTTTGTTTGTTTGTTGGTTTTTTGTTTGTTTGGGGTTTTTATTTGTTCTTGTTGATGGGGGTTTTTTTGTTTGGGTTTGGGTTTTTTGTTTTTTTGGGGTTTTTTTTGTTTCGTTTGGTTTTTTCCCCCCCCCCCCTAGGGAGCCCTCATTTGAATCATTAAGGCTTACCCTCTCTTGGTTCAGTTCCTTTTCCTTGGTCACATTGCTGAGCCTTGCTCTCCAGATCCTCCTGGTAGTTCAGGTTTCAGGAGGCTACAGTGAAGGGATGGACAAAATTGAAGTTGCAATAAAAGCAACACAGACTGCCCAGGCCAGGGTTTTCCGTTCAAGTCAGATTCAGAAGGTGCAGCTGTAGACAGTGGCATACATCTTTTTGCACAAGGCTAACAGCACCTGGAGCCAAATATTTCCAGAGTCACCACAACCTCTCAGTATCCCTGGAATCACCCTTGCTCACACAGGACCCTCTGCCCTAAGCTCACTCCATCATTCCTTCTGCCCATCTTTAGGGCCAGTGCTTTCTTTGCATTTCCGCCAGAAGGTGGCATTGTTAAACTCCACTGGACCTGAAAGTCATTTAGGGTTAAAGCAGGGCACCCCAGTCAAGCAAGTGGAGTTACTGATGAGCAAGTAGAGTGTAAAAAATGTATTTATGAAAAGTAAGAAAAAAATTGTCACTACATTGTGCTGATAGAAGAAACATCAATTTCTCTGAGGTTTTACTTTTTTTGCTTGTGAGCATATCAAAGCCTGTGGATGTAAAATTAACTACAGGCAATGTCACCAACAATTCACAAAGCACATTAAAATGTCCTGCGAATGACAAAGATGACAGACAGGCTCAAATGAAAACCTTTTGCTGTGCCTGTCACAGTTTTAATTTGGTGTCCTGAGTGGTTTCACTTCCTACTAAAAGTGAACTGAATATTGTATAAGTTGGCAGAACAGCCCTTGCAGTGAAACAGCTTTTCCATGCCTGGGCCTTAGCAAACACGGAAAGATTAGTAATCGGTAAGATCAAGTGTTAGTTCTTTCTCACTCTTGATCCTCTGCAAATACTTTAGTTTTTTTAACTAGCCTCCTTTATATTACATCTGCCATGGGAGGAACATGTTAGGAAAGACTTTGAAGATGTAGGTGTTTAGGATAAGGCCAGTCATTTAATAAGCTTTTAAAGGCTACCAGCAACTGAAGTGTTGGAGACCTGGGGGAACCAACACAAAGCACAGAGAACACAAAGCTTTTACACCACACTGTCATCCTTCCTCTGTGTCTAAACTCATCACAATAAACAACAAAGTGGCCTGAGAACACTTCTGCTATTCACCACTGCCTTGCCTTTTTTTTTTTTTTTTTTTTTTTTTTTTTTTTTTTTTTTCTTTAGAAAGACCAGCCTTTAACATAGTGATGGTTAGGTGATGGCTGGAACATTTAGAAAAAAATAAAATTAAATCTCAGGTATCAACTGCTCCTCAGAGTGGAAATAGCCCAAATTTCTTACCTATCTGTAGAAACAGCTTGGTAACATTTAACAGATCACTGAACATGACCAAGAAAGCTCCCTGCTGTGCCATTTCCATTTCATATTTAAGAAGAACAAAACTCATGTTTTTTGTATCAGTAATTTTTATTTAAAGTATAATTCAGCATACAAAATGTCTATTTCTGTCATGCTTGAGGTGAGAAGTTTCAGTTCTTTTTTTTTTTTCTTTTATAAGGAGTTCTCTCTATGGCAGCTTTGCAAGCACAGCATGTACAAAGAAAGCAAATCAGGCTAAGGAAAAGGATGACTGACACCATTCACAGAATCAGCAGTGGATACAAACAGTAGAATGCACAGGGCTGGTCCACTGAAAGAAAAAAAGATGAGGGGAATTGCAACTTAACATTGAACACGGACAAGATGGTTTTGGCTTAAATCATTTTGTTGTCAGCACAAACAGCTATCTTAGCCAAAGGGAATTCATGCATCCAAAAAGATTGAAACAAATTGTGACTGAATCACCTGAGAAACAACAACAGTGGTTGTCTCTAAAACTAGGAAATTATTCACTTCCTTTTTTAAGTTCTCTCTCTGATTGCTCTCAGTTTTGCTGCAGGAAATTTGGAATACATTAAAAAAGTTGGAATACAGTAAAAACACCTGAACTGTAAAAGAAGAACCCCACAAGTCCAGACCATGCAAGAAGGAGCTGGCCGCCTGATGGAGAGGATGGTTTGATGAGAAAGGTAAATGTCTGTCCATCTGTGACTTTGGCAGCCTGGATCCTGTGCTGATCCACACAATCAATCAAAATACTAATTCTTGCAGTAGTTGTCCCTTTTTATTTACTGTCATCTGCTTTTCTTGTGGACCAGCCTCTTTCAGTGAGGACTTGTCTGAATCTGTCCCTGGCCAGCACTGAGCTCAACAGAATGGATGATGCACTGGCATATCAGTGGTAAGTATCTCACAGGTACTTAGTGGGTCAGGTAAATGTCTATCTCCAGTCCTTCCTTGGGCAATACTCCTATGCCTCCTGTAAAATGTCAAATTAATGGTAAGACTTCCCACAAAAATGGGAGTGGCCGAGATAATCTTTTGGTGAGAAGCGAAGTTTTTTATGGGGTTGTTCCACATTTTGCTTTTATTAAGTTCCTCCCTGTTGCATTTAATGTCCCCCCCCCACACACCATCACATATAAAAGGTTAATCTCCTTCCAGTCAGGCCAATCAGGTTTGGTCCACCCCTGAGCACTTGTGATTTATTTGGTGGCTGCCACATATCCTGATACCATTTAGTAAAGAGGTAAAATGACCTCTTCTTTTCTTCCCCTGCAAAACCTTTAGTTTTACAGCAACATCACAGAACGCTTCCTCCTTTCCCCGTAATCTTGCCAACTCCTGCCATTCTCCTTTTCTTAGTCTCTGCCAGGTTCTCCATGAAGCATCTGAAAAAAACAGGCTGTCATGTGCTACAAGGGGACCCCAGAGCTCCCCTACTGGAGCCTACATTTATAGTCAGACCCTTCCACTCTTCTTTCTCTCCAAGCAATTGTAGGACCTGCACTCACAACCTTTCCTCTATTTTCTACATTGTCTCATTTGCTCAGAAACTTCTCTTTTTTCCTGTTTTCTCTCCAATTTTCCTTGCAGGTTCTCCCAGGGACTCTGTTCACTGGTGAACCATCAGAAGATATTTCAGGATTCATTCTCACTCTTTTGATTTTCACGAACTGGCAGATATATTTTTTAATCTTCATTTTCTGGAGTTCACACATCATAAGTTTTCAGCATCTGTAGCTGCAACCATTTTTCTCTTTTTTTTTGTGGCTGAGCATTCCTCTTTCTGCAGAAACACTCTTGCTCAGTCCCCCCAGAAAGACAGCCCTTACCATTCAGCAATTTAGCACGAAGTGAGTGGTTGGTGAGGTGCATTTGCTACTCAAAAGCCTTCCACAGAAGGACTGGGCAAAAGGCACTGTGCCAGGTAGGTGCTTTCTTCAGGCTAGTACCATATGGATCATTATAAACTGGAATTCACATGGCTGCAGACTTTTTCCCTGCTGACAGTACGCCTGAAAGATCAGAAACATCTGAAGTGTAGCCTCTGTTCTAAGGACAGGTCTTGAAAGACTGCTGATGATGGTCAACACATCTTGCAAAATGTTGCTGCTGATGGGAAGTCATTCCTTAACTGGGCAGGGTTCTTACAGAGATTTAATACCTGGTCGAAGGTATTAAGAGATTTAATACCTGGTTTCAGTTCTATTCATGTCTTCATCTGGAAATCAAGAATAATCATCACTGCTGAAATTCAAAAAAGATACCTAGTCTGATAGAGCTGAAAATAATGAGTGAGACAAGCTAAGCATGCAGATGCATGGTGGTTTATTGAGGAGAAAAAATTTACAGCCAGAACTAAGAAACATCAGTGGCTAAGAGAGCACTGTAAAGAGCAAGAGGTGTTTTTTTCCTGGAAAGCATGTATTCAAAGAAAGATCTTCTGTTATAGTTATTGTGGCTGAAGAGCTGAACTTGTAGCTCTAGTGCAACAACACGTCAAAGAAGAGATTACTGAGGCCCTTACAGAAACAAAAGAACAACAAAAGGAATGGCTTTCAGTTTCTGTGAGCAGAGCTGATGAAATGGGTACAACAGTGTTGTCTGCTTATGTGATGTCCACATCCTTTAAGGACTGCTAATAAACTGAAGAGAAAATGCAATAACCTGTACTGAAGGAATGTCTCCCAGAGACTGATTTAAACATTTCTACAGATGCAGCTTGTCCTTCCCATACAATTGTTTTATTCTGGCAAAACCTGAAACCAGTAGATCCTACATCTTATGCTGTCATCACATCAAGCTGTTCAGCCAAACATGAGTTACTGGGCAGTGTAACAGTGTCAGAAGCATATGAGATAGCAGCAAATAACATAACTGAACAAAAGCTGTACCTGTGTCTGGAAATAACATCAGAGAGCAAACAAGGAAATGTATAATCTCTTGTAGACAGAGATGTCTGATTCTTCCTACTCTCACTACCACCTTCTGCAGATTTCTTGTTTCTGCTTCTCATTGTGTCCTTTCAGTTTATGCTGATCACAAGAAAACAGGCTCCCCTGTAGAGAAATGGCTTGTACTTCTGCTTGGCTAACATTTTCTGGAAAACAGAGACCAGCACCTGCCAGCTGCCAGCACAGCTGTTCTTTTAGCAGGACTGACAACCATCCTGCTTGACTACTAAATGTCTTCTGTGCTCTCTTCTCCCTTCTCAGGATCCCCCAAAAGACAAATAAAGCTCATCCAACTCCCAAGAGAAATTCATAGAAGCTGTTGAGCCTCCTGCTGTGACAGAAAGCCACGGTAAACCTCAGCGCTTTGCCCTTAGACCACACACGCGAGCACATCCTACCTCTTATTCAATATTTTGACCACTGTTACATTTTTGTGACGGTGAATGGTAGGAGGTATATAAAACCTGTGACAGAAAACATCAAGCAAAAAGGTATTGTGGATTAACATGCCTTCATTTCTTTTTTTAGTAAGGTAAGATCAAATAACAGTGATTAAAAGGAGCCTTCCTTACATTAAATCTATACAGCTTTTTTCTTCTAAAATTACACAATGCAACTTGCAAAATCAGATATCTGTCAGAGAACTAGAAACACACTTCCCACACACCCACCAAGTGCCTGCCTCGTCTCTGCTCACTACAGATGATTCTTTGATTTTTTTTCTGAGATTAAGAACAAGGTCTCAGTTGAATGAGAGCTCAGTGACATCTATGCTTAGTGACATCAGTTTTAATGATTGTTGGATTAGATGAAACTGCTTTAACTACGTCATCAGTCTCCTAGTGGAAACTGGTTTTTTTTAAAACATAAGGTGTGTTTAATTCTATTTCTGACTTAAAGGGACTATCTCTGATAAGCACCAAGGAGAGAAGTACTTGTGATACAACCTAAGGGAAGTCGAAGCTTCCGCTAAGAACACAGCTACCTAGTGTTTTCACAGCTGGTGGATACTGCTGTGTGGGTAGCACCTCTCTAGCAGAGCTACCTGAAAAGAAGCAACTGTTTCTGCACCCTTAGAGCAAAGAAGCCTCTTCACATCATCTTTTGCACATCATTTCTTCAGAGAAGGAGGAGAAAAGGTAAAATTCATAAAATGCAATTGCTCAAACTTTTGTGTATCATGCACTCTGATGATATGTGTGAATGTAATGCTTTTTCATTTACCTTTTGTAGCTGGTCAGGTAATTTTTTTAGGCAATTTTAAGAATTGCCTAAATTCATCAGAAGTGGGTATATTCTGTGAGCATATGTTTTTAAGTATTCAAATACACTATGCTGAACCTAGATTAGATTCAGGTATGTCTGTGTGCAGTTGCTGCAAAGCTGTCATTTCTACAACATTGTCAAATGGTTCTGTCCTTGTGACTTGTAAATCAGACTAATGTAGAATGGAACAGAACTCTAGGCTGGAAAGGTGTCATGCTTGGGACTACACATAGTAGGTCTCAGATTTAATGATAGTCAATGTTTGCTGGTATGTAGCAGCAACACAGGGCAAAGACAAGTAAAACAAAGAAATTCACTTCTCTTCTGCTTTCTATTCATAAAATTAAGACAAAGGGGAAGAACAGAGGTCAGGCTTAGAGTTCCAATGTGTTATGTTAAAAAAATGCTTCTAGTGGTGCAAATAACGCACAAGTAAGAACAGAACTCAGACTTGAATTTCTGGTATGTTAGACTAAAAGAACCATGCTGTAATGTGAATAACACACAGACCCATAAGTAAGCAATATATTTGCCCTGTGTCCAACTTACATCACTTAAAACTCTGTATCTGCCTATTAAAAAAGAACATCTATATGAAGATGACAAATTTCTCTTTTTGCCACTGAAAGTAAGCAATTATTGAAAGCTCACGACAGCTTTCAGTAAACGTAATTTCATAAGAAAAGTCTGATGCATGTCTATCACTGTCTTCTTATGGTGGGTGACATATGCCTGATGAGAAAGGTCGGTGAGAATAACTGTGAACTGCTATGAACAATGAGTTTGCTTTTTACTTTGCTTTAAATGGAACTTAACCCTCTCTGATTTGACACCTGTGGCCCACATTTTTCATTCCCATTTGCTTTCCTGTCATCCATTCGAACATCCCTTTGTGCCTGACATGCAAGTTGCACAGTGCTGCAAGGACTAAGCACATGCTAAGGACAGTACCTTGTTGAAGTGTGCACATGCATCTATGCCATAATGCTTACATAATGTCTGAGAACCTGCAGTGAGTTGTGTGCCGAGCTGCGAGTCAGCCACTCGTGATTCAGGTTTGTGGAGTCTTGACGCACTGAAAGTCACTGATATTTTTATATTCTTCCCTTCTCAGAACTGGGGGAAAAAACATGAGCTCTTCAAGTACAGAGTCCCTTGAAGTTGAACACTCAACCTTTTATGAGTATTACGATAGCTATTACGATGCTCCAAAACCATGCAGCAAAGAAGGCGTCAGGAGGTTTGCAGCCTCCTTCCTACCTGTTCTGTATTCCCTGGTATTCCTGGTCGGGCTCGCTGGAAACATTCTGGTCATCGTGGTCCTCTTCAAATACAAGAGGCTGAAGAGCATGACTGATGTGTACCTGCTAAACCTCGCCATCTCAGATTTGCTCTTTGTTTTATCCTTGCCATTCTGGTCTTATTTCACAGTAGACCAATGGGTTTTTGGAACTCCCTGGTGTAAAATCATTTCATGGATCTACCTGGTTGGGTTTTACAGTGGGATATTTTTTATTATGCTTATGAGCATAGACAGATACCTGGCAATTGTTCGTGCGGTGTTTTCCTTGAAAGCAAGGACCGCCTTCCACGGCTTGACTACTAGCCTTGTCGTATGGCTGGTAGCTCTTTCAGCTTCGGTCCCCGAGCTTGTATTTAGAGAGTCTTTTAATGAACAAAATTATACTACCTGCAAACCCAGATTTACAGGCAATATCACAACATGGAAGCTTTTTTCCACTCTGGAAGTCAACATTTTAGGGCTCCTAATCCCTTTTATAATTATGACATTTTGCTACTCCATGATCATTAAAACATTAGTTCACTGCAGAAATGACAAAAAAAATAAGGCTGTGAAGATGATTTTTGTTGTCATGATCGTGTTTTTCTTTTTTTGGACGCCCTACAACATTGTTATTTTCTTACAACTGCTGGAATTTATGGGAGTCATTAAAGACTGTCAGGTGAGCAGGAGTCTGGACTATGCTTACCAGGTAACAGAAATCCTTGGCCTTTTTCACTGTTGCCTCAATCCAGTCATCTACTTCTTCATGGGGGAGAAATTTAAGAAGTACCTGAAGATGCTCTTTAAAAACTGGCAGCTACCTGGGTATTTCTGCAAGTGGTGTGGAGTTCACATCACTTACCACACTGAATCTACCAGTTCATTCCACACGCAGTCTACAGGGGACCAAGATGCTCTGTAACGCATTTCAGACCAGCCACCAAACTCAGCAGCAAGCAAACTGACAGCAGCAGGAACTTTGAAAAGCAGGAACTTTGAAAAACAGGAACTTTGAAAAGCTAAGCAAATGCAGACATATTCAACAATAAGCTAGTGTTGGATAATTACTTACTTCAGCTTTATTTGTGCCTCTAGATTTTCTGAGTATTATGACAGAAGGTGTCTCAAATGTGGAACATGGAAGATGGACAAGCAAGGTTTCTCTACTGTGATTACAAATCACTGCTCAGCTCTGTGCAAAGCACTGCACTGTGTGGTTTCTTTTTCACCAGCATCAGGACATTGGCCTGCATGGAGCAGCAGAGGTGAAATAACACCTTGGCATCAGCACTTGGAAAAAATATTCATCTATTCAAGAAGGATGATTATAACCATACTTCTTTTATTCTGCAGTTCATCTGCTTGTTCACTTGTGACTCTTAGGCAGCTATTAGTATTACGTGCTACTTTTAAATGTTTCATTTCAGGGGGGGATGATGTACACCCCGTCTATGTGCACAAAGACACAAAGTAAAGCCATTACTTTTCATTGTAGGTGCATTTTTTTCTCAGGTTGACATATATGCCTACATGTAGGTGTATATATAGGCATTTTGAATTACTTTATCACTGTAATTCAAGATACCAATTCTGTATTTTAATTAACATAGAAAATGTTTTGAATATTTTTGAATAAAAGTGTTAAAAAAACCTTATTTTCCAGCATGTGTGAATAAATTTGAAGCATCTTAGTTAAAAGCACAGATATTAAAACTAATGCCCTTTCTTCCAAAAGTACTTAACCCCAAGACTCAATTTTCCTTCACTGGAGATGTATCTGGCAAAACAAAAGAAAGTAAAAACAGAGATTGTGTAGAAAGGGTCTGTCATAATTTAGAAACCACACATAGAATCTTTGCATTTGATAACAGCAAAATGCAAACAGTGTGATACCCTAGTAGCCGCTCACAGGATATTAATTAATCAGAGATCTGTAACAGGAAGGAAACTCACACAGCAGTGTTTAGATTTTGGCACAAAAATTATTTTAAAAGAGGCAAAAAATCAGTAATGTGGTGGCAGACAAGATTTAAAAATATGTATTAGAAGATATTTCTGGTGTGTCTTTTTGCTGGACAACAACAATTCAGATTACTTATTATAAACCAGATGCATTATTTTCTTACACTGTCAATAATAAAGTGCCTACTCAGCATTCAGCCAAGGCTGCAAAGAGCAAACAAGACATTAAAATGCACCAGGAAAGGGCTGAAGAAGAAATGTAAAAATACTGTAGTGCCATTGAACTCATCCCTCTAAATGAGAGACATAAGTGGAAGCTCATCTCCATGTGACCTCTCTCATAACACAAGACTGAAAATAAGGTGCAGTACACTTAAATCTCACACACACATGTATCCATCATAATTTTAGGAATCCACTACCATTTGCAGTTTGCTGAGAATGACGAGCAAGGATCTGCATTAATGCAGATAATAATAACAGCCGTGGAAAACATTACCTGAAGTAAGAAAGAGCCTTTATTTCCAAAAAAAAAAAGACTACAAATTCTTACTACTTAAAACCTTAGAAGCCACTACATAAATCACTTGGGAAAAACTGATAGAGTGGGTTACGCCATCCATCACCTTTTTTGAAAAGGGAAAGGAAGACAAATTTCAAGCGTGAGGTGCTTCAAATTCTCACAGATGTCAGTGAAGGCATAATAATATCCCAAAGGGGCACAGCACATCATCCTCACAGGTGTTGATGCTGATAGCAGAGGCACTGTGAACTGCTGAGCTGTGCACTTGTCTGGTGCACAGACTAACCTGGAAGCCAGAGAGCTTTCACTGCAGCTTCTTTTTCCTTCATCCTGCCTTGTGATCCCTCTAGTCAGCAAGAATGGTCCTTCCTTTCCAGACTAAGGGGAAGGCTGCCTGTGCTGGCCTGGCAAAAATGATGGTCAACAAGGAACAAGCAAGCTGTAGACTCTTGACAGCTGTGATGTAAGAGACGTCCCGGGTGCAGAGTGGCATCAGGGGATGGCTTGCAGGCTGATCCAGGTCTGGGCAAACTCTGGGGTGAGGGAGGATGCTGGCTCTGGTCACACATGGAATTAGCGGGGTGCACCCAGTGGCCATACAGCAATACCACAAACAGGCAGTGCAGAGCCCCTCTCCCACACAAAACTCAAATGTGCCTCATGTCACAGCTCGGCTTTGTGCCCCATGGCCTGTGCACATTTCTGATAGTGCAGAGGGTGCCTGCTGCAGCCAGAACTCGTCCCAGGGGAATGCTGTCTTGTTCCTCTGTGCCAAATAGCCTCTTCCAGATCTCCCAGTAATATTCACACCTGCTCAACATGTGTGCTGGACGAGCAACTGAGTTGAAAGCTGTGCTCTGAGCAGCTTTGCTGTGTTGGGTGCAAAGAGGAGCTCATGTTAAATTGATGGGTTGAGGAATTCAGGCCCTGGGGCTGGAGCTCATGGAACATGGGTGGCGTCCTCCTCTGTCACCTGAACAAGCCCCTCTCCCCCATGCACCAAGCTGCAGTGGACAATGCCACTCCTCTTTTGAGAGAGGGTTTTGAAATCTACTGATGAGAAAGGACAAGATACTAATACAGACAAAAATAACATAGGGATTTTCAAAATGTCACTTGACAAAGGTGTTATTTTAGCTGAACAAGAGTTTCCAGCAATGGAGAATGCACGTAAAAACCCACTGAACCATGAAAGAGAATGGATAGACATTTGAGTGAAGCAAAGCTGACTCATTCTTAAAGACATATTTTTACATCAAGGTTCCCCAGAAGGCCACCCTGCATCCTCTCTTAAGTTATGCAAAGCAGCCACAGAAAGGTAGATGAAAGGGGAAATCAGATAATTAGATTAAATACAAATAATGATGAAAAGATAACAAGTTGATTGGTTTTTACAGTGTGCTTAGGCCACCATAGTCACTCCCTAAACAAAAAGCTGAATTACACATTTACTCTGGGGGACAGCTTTACCCCTTTTAATCGTGCAGAAGCAGCATAGTGGTCAGCAGCCTGCTCCCAGTCAATCTGCTCCTCTCAGTCTGAGAGCCAGTGAAGAATTGCAAGTCTCCTTCCTAGACTGCAACTGCTTGTCACTGTCCCAGCTCTGCACACCTGCTCTGAAGGGGAGTACAACTGTGCTCCTCTGTTACCCAGATGCTCCTAAACTGCCAGCAGGGATCTATATCACACATTTTTCTTCAAGAGCTCTTAATTCTTTGCAGTTTAATCCAACATCTTTCTCTTAACACAACCAGAGACCAACTTCATTGCATCCTGCCTCTTTTGCCAACATCTCCATCTGATTTGATTTACAGGTAGAAATCAAGGGTCATTTAGTAATGTCAATCAAAATAATCACTAAAATAATATTTAAGGCAATGCTGGCTGAAAGTTCAACTTTGCTACTCCAGTCATGAAAGGGGGAGACTGGAAGTGACACAGTAGTGGTGAGATTTGTAGCAGTTGTATGACTGATAAGACCATTCAAAAGAGAGCAGAGGTGGTTGTATCTGCAATAATCTTACTGTGACACAGCAATGATATACCTAAGTGCCAATGGCAATCATGGAGAAATCAGTCCTAAAGCAGTGAGCCCTACCATTGAGGAGACACCAAGTTAGAAGTTCCCAGGATGATTTTCTTTTTCACAGTCATCACAGCAGCAACATCCATCACAAAAACCAACAGGATCCCATCGTATGGGACAGTCATTGAGTCAAAGACACTTCTCACAGAAATGAAGCTTAAAAACAAAGATGCTCTTTATCTGTTCCAGGCCACAAAATCAAGTCCTCCATGTTAATGCAGCCCAAATACATGATTGGTCAATGGATCACACTCCTTTAGCTTTTGTACTGGTTTTTTTTTAAAAAAAATTTCAAGTCATCTTTGAAGAGTTGAGGGTTCTCTGGGTTTTAATTTCTTGTTTCAAAACAAGTAAAAGAACACATCCAGTGCAAGTAGCTCTGTAACTGCATAAAGCAAGCTCTTTGTGAATTCAAGTGTTGCAAAATAAAACAACTAAGGCACTAAGAATTTTTTTAAATTCCAGGATGTTTGCTTGTTTGCATTTAACAACAAAGGCAAGTAATCAAGAATCTGATCTGCAAGAATCTGACCTTTTTCCACATATATGAAATGCTCATAAAAAGTACTCTTGTTGATGCTAGCAACATGTAAGACAACAGAGACTGAATGAAGATTGACATTACTAAACACACTCTTCTTCTCAAGAGAGACTAGAGGCATTCAATCAGCATTTTCCAAGAAGGTCCAAGCAGCCAAGTTCAGGAGAGGACTTTTGTATCTGGGACAGTGATTGGAACAATGGAACAGTGATTGGATATCCCTGCATGAAAAGGATATTTGTCTCTTTTGCAGAGGAATTTTGCACTCCTTAAAGAACCTCCACAGAAGTACTGTGGTGTGGGCAGGACAGTGGAAGAGAGGGGCCCTCCCTAGCATTTAACTTGTCACCATTAGTCACAGAGAGAGCAGTACTGGCTCGTAGTAACACAAAAGCATCTTAATCAAAGTGAGGAAAGAACACAACACATCTCTGTACTTGCTTATAAATGGTAAACTGAAATTTGACCACAAGCAAGACCACGATCACAGACTGAGTAACTTGCTTTTTCTGCTATCAAACTTTGTGGAAAAGCTGCAAAAAGTGCATAGAAGGAATATAAGGATGGATTTTGCTGTTGCTTATGCCCTTTTTGCTCATTCACTAGCACTGGGAATGGAAAGAAAATATGTCTGGTTGATTGCAGGGAGCAATAACATGTTCTGCAGGCCCTGAAGACAAACAGCACTGAGAAGCTGCAGGGAACAGGTCTGCCCTTGCTATCAACAATCTTGTTTACACTTTCTAGAACAGTGAAACCCATAGTGTGAGGTGTCACACAAAACTCCGCAGTCCTACAGCGAAGGGGGTGAAGGGTTCACAAAAGGGAAGATTCTGGCTGTTTTCTCCTTGGCTCTGCTTTACCAGCCCATCCTTGCATAATGCAGGCCACTACTTGCTTCCTTTCCTCAGAAATATTAGGGAACCTCCAAAATCTCCCACGGAAGGTTGGTGCCTGTCTGCTGCTGCTCTGGCCTTTTGCATGAACCTCACACACCACCACTTCACTTCCACAGTCGCATGGAGTCAATCTATTCACTTCCTCACGCGCTTAAGCTCACGTTCTTTGCACACAGAGGTCACACAGTGCCTGCCTTGTTACAACACCGCAGAGTTTTGCTTTTGACAAGGCAGTTTCATGAAGATGTCCCCGCTCATTGCAGGGGAGTTTGACTGGATGACCTTTAAAGGTCCCTTCCAACCCAAACACTTCTATGATTCGATGAAAATATGGAAAGGGCAAATTTTAGACAGCAGGTGTGTTGACTAATGATAAAGACTTTTTAGCCTAAAATTTCCTCTGCATTTTAATTTCATCTTCACAAGAAAACTATTTTAGAGAAAGCCAAGCATATTTGACAACATTACTGCAATAAAGTATTTCATTTCTTTTGCTCTGAATTCTTATTATAATTTTATTCTGATGGGGGAAATATTTTCAGAAGTCCTCATGTAACCAAGAATTGTAGAAAAAAACCCAAGGATTTGTCTTATTTAACACACTTAAACAGCTTAAATAGAATAAACCTACCATGTTGCTCAATAAGTAGATTACACATATCCATAGAAATGTACCAGAATTTAGGAAAAAAGCTAGCATTAGAAGCAAAATTTCAGTAAAGTGATGAGTGCTGAAGAATACTGGACAAAAATAGGAATTCTTTTCTGTGTGGTTTTTTGTTTTTGTTTTTGTTTTTTTTTTTTTTAATCTACTGCTATTGCCTATAGTGTAAAAGACTACAGCATTTTATAGACTCCAATAAACATGAAACCATGCGAATAAAATTTAAACAATCAAACATCATTATTAACATTTATGAAAGGTCAATTCTTAAGTGATAACTACAGTTTGCGTCAGAGACTGAGAAAGCAAGGTTAATACTACATACACAAGATTCTGCCAAATTTTAATTTGCATATTGTTTTTGTTTTAAATTCCACGAATGGGTTTGCACAGAGGCAGAGCAACTATTAATAGTGTCAGAAACAAGGGGGGAAGAAAAAAAGCCCACCTTTTCTCTGAGGTATTTCACAATGAAGACCTCAGTCATAATATGATACAACTGAATGTGACCTGAATTTTCAGGAGGGCACATACCAAATTCTTGAATTTTCATACCAGCATAATTCAGTAGGTATATAGAGACTTCCAGATTCCTGGAGGAATGTGAAAAAAGCTCTAGAATTGTCAACTAATTGCACAGATATAGCTGTGGAAGACCTAATACTGCCCAACAATGGAGCCAATAGGTAGCTAGTATCAATGTTAATTTTAGGGACAGCTAAAACAGTCTGCCATGTTTTCTAGATCTGAGGCCACAAGATTCCACAAAGTTACTGCTTTTGCAAAAGCAAAATTAAAGTTGCAAAATTTGCAGTAAAAAACCAGTAACACAGTAAAAAAAAGGAATAATAAAAAAAAAAAATCAGTGAGATCTGTCAAAGCAAAAGGCACAGCTGCCTGGTTAGGGAATGGCACGAGGTGTGAGTGTACTCCAACAAGAGCAGCGGCTGAGGAGCCTCTAGGCGAGACCTAGCACAGACTCAGCAGCCAGGTGTGACATTGAATGAAAGTGCATTTCTCCTTTGTGACTGCAAATGCCGAGTCCCACACTGACAGACTGCGGTACATGGGGACAGAATGTAGTTAGCACCAGTTGTATTTGTGCAGATAATGGACATGTTTAGAAAAAAACCCCACGTTTTATTAACACTGCCTTACTAAATGTCCTTCAGTGTCTGCACTGGCTTCTTTATCATGTGTTGCAGACTTTAACCAGGCAGAAGTAACCTAGCCATGCCATCAGTACCTCTCAATCTGAGTCAACATACCCAAACCAGACTGTAGTACCCTTGTCCCATACTTCTCCCTGAAAACAAACAGACAAACAAAAAAAATCTGTTGAGGTTCAACCCTTCGCTTTGCAAGGGATGTCGGTCAATTTGAGCCTTGCATTTGCCACAGAGAAATCAAAACTCTGCCCTCCTTTGTAAAACAAGGCATTTTGGAGATGAAAAGTACTACGATTAGATACAGAAACAAAAATCTGTGTATTGATTACTAGATTTCTTGCTTTGCCTTAAAACATCAAGAACCATGCACTCTCATTTATTCACAGCCCAGAAAGTTTCATCTCCTTCCACGGAAGATGAAAACAACTTGATAATGCATTATTGTAAGCACAAGTCTTTGGTTTTGAGCAATTTCTTCCCAACATTTCTCAGTCAATGGGCGACTGTCCTGAATCATGAAGATTTGAAGACTAAACTGCTTTTAACTTACTTGCTCAATTTACTTGAGGTTTTGACATTTGTAATCAGCAGGGGGTTTCACCAATTTGCATGAACACACTAAAACAGGTAACAGGAAAAAACAAAGAACTTCACAAGAAAGGACAGGAACATTCTTTCAAAGCCAAACCAGCATCACAATTTTGCATCGAAAGGTCTACAGCCTGACAACAAATGAGCAATCTCCCAAATCAGAATACACTATGGAGCACCAACCAAGGCTGTTGAACAGAGCTTATACTTTCAAATTATTTTAATTGTTTTACTCCAGTTTGTCTAGCAGAGTGTGAACTTCAGGGTTTTGGGATGTTATTTTTGCAAACTGAGTCATGGCAAACGAGCAGCTGAATCAGCAGTCAAAGTCAAGTCTGTTGTACTGAAAAGAGCTTAAAAGCACTGAAATTCCAGCTCAACTTTGTACGAAAAAAAGACTTCACCTCAAACTTACAAGTGCTGAAACTCAAAAGGAGATGATCAGATATGCTCTACTTCAAAAAATGATACTGGGCTAGATGGAACTTAGGCAAACTTAGTGCCATTATTCTTATATGAAAAAACAAAGTTCTATTAAACAAGAAAAAAAGAACAAATGCAACAAAAAATATGGGCTGAACTCTGTGTATTTTTAAAGCCCTCAGCCTCTGAGACAAGAGAGTTCTTGTGACCTGTGCAAAATCCTTAACAAAGCCAAAGAGAGGAGAAACCTTGGGAATCTCTGAATGTTCTTTCACCCACCTTGCAAGACAATAGCGTGGTTATGTGTCCAAAGAAGGTGCAACCAGGAACCACAATGAAAACAAACCAGGCATCATCTAACTTATTGTTTTGTGAACTGAAAACAGGTGATGCCTATCAATGACTGACAGAACCAGCATGGTTTCTACCTTGCTTGGATAAAATGAAAGACAAGACGGTGATGAGCAGATGGGGAGAGAGCACCAGCAGAGCTGATGGGCATTCCCCAGCTTGCAGTTAGGCAGATTTTTATTAGGATTTGGATTAGTTTTCTCCATTTTGCACATCCAGCCAGGGGAGCTGAATCTTTACTACAGTTCACCTCCTTTCTTTCATGTAAAAATTCTCCATTTGTAGCTAAGAAATCTGAAAACTAGACAGCTCAGCATCATTCACCTTTGCCAGTTTAGTGAGATACAAGGCCACAGCCTGTAGCTAGAGGTACCAGAAGGGAAATTATTTTCCTTCCCCTCTCCAATGCCAACCTGTTTAGCTTAAAAAGAATAAAAAACCCCCAGACCTAATAAACCAAAAAACAAAGAAAGCAAAACCAACACAAAACCAAAACAAAAGAAGAACCCACCCTTTACTCAATATATTGTTAGGCCTTCCCTAATCTTCACTAGGCTTCACACCCAGATCATGTTTTATAACACTGAACATTCTTTTTTGCTTGTAGCTCCATAGTGTTTAAAGGTCCCCAGTTACTTTGTACTGTACCTACAGTAACAGGAGAAGCAACTTTCATTTAAGTCAAGTATGCTACTACTGTGATCTCTTCTCAGTATCTTTGCGCACACTGAGTTTTTCAGAATTTAAAAAAAAAAACCCAACAAAACCACAACAAACCTCCTGGCTGATTTCAGCATAGGTAGCTTCTTCTCTTGCATCTGAATTACTGGAACCTGTCCAAGTTCTCCTTATTTCCTAGAATGGGTAAAAAAAACCTACCTTTTTTTTTTTTTTTTTCTTTTTTCTTTTTTCTTTTTTTTTTCTTTTCCTTTCTTTTTTTTTTTCTTTTCCTTTCTTTTTTTTTTTCTTTTTTTTCCCCAGAACCTCTGAAGCCTTTGAATTAAAGCAAACAGACCTGGGAGGTTAGACTAGAAAAAGTTAAAAATGGGCCACTTGCTCTTAGCTGTTTCTGCTAAACTTTCTTCTATTTTAACACAAGCTAGATGGACTCAGTGCTTTAAACAAAGCCGTGCCTCTGGCTGCAGTCAAGACCCACATTGTCTTGACTTCAGCTTTTGAAGTAGATACTGCTCTGGATCAAAGGATCAGCAAAGCAACACAGATAGGGATGCAGGGTAGCAGAAGACAATAGAAAATATTTTGCAGGAAATCATGCTAACACTTTGTGAGTTCAGTATCAGGTTCTTGGGTTCTTCAGCACTGGATTTACCTATTCATTATTAGTACAGACCACATCCTAAAACTGAGGGGGGGAAAAGCAAAACAGCTTAAAAGAAAATATGTAAAGTGTATGCAGGATCCAGACCCATCTCTCAAGAGTTTAGTCTTCCAGGAAGCCTTGATGGTACAGCAGAGTGTTTCAACATCCAGAAATAGAATTTAACATGGAGGAGACAAGTTAAGAGGGCAATTTTTTCTTCTGCACAGTTTCTATCTTACTCCATTTCTGTTTGCTGTGAAAAGAGCTACCAACACTTTCACCAAACAGAAGAAAGGTTTAAAGCTCATCAACAGGCAAGGCATGAGGAAGGTTAGGAGCAAGCTATCAGTTTATTTTTTCCTCCTTCTCCTCAACAGTTCATCCTGTGCTTTGGACAACCCCTTCACCCACAGCACAGGAACAAAACCAGATCCCACAGCCACAAGATAAAGCAGTTCACCTTCTTCCAGGGCAAGTGTTTGGACAGTGCTATCGGACAAGTCCACAGCCAGGGCAGACTTCTGGCTAAATTTAGACTAGAGATTCATAAAGAGTGTTCCCTCTGTACACCTAACCAAGAGGAGCTTGAGAAAAGCAATCTCTGAATGAAATTTGAAAGAAGGTGACAGGCATAAGCAAGCTCGACACACAGACATCTCCATCCATCTAACTGCCAATGGGTAGGCGGAAGGGTTGGAGATCAACTCCATTTTAGAGAAACAAAGACATATTGAAGGAAAATTTTTTAGCTTCTCTACACATAAGACTTCTCTGCTGTGAGAAGAAGAACCAACAAGATTTCAGGAAGAATGAAACAGGAAAGAATAGGTAAGAATTTCTTAGCTACAGCATCAGAGGGATGAGTTGCCAGGCATCTGCCCACACTGGCCTGGATCTGTGTTCTGGCCCACATTTACAAACACTGAAAATGCTCACTTAATATTATTATAGAAGCATGAGCTCTACAGAAGCACCAAGTTTAATAAAAACAGTGCATATACTTACAGTGAATAAGAAAACTTAAACAGGAAAAGCCTTTCAGACCATAGATATTGTCTGCAATTTTCTACTGAATTTGCACTGGTATTTAATAGATCCACTCTACTTAACAAAGGTACCTCCAGTTGGAGTTTCAAAGTCAATTCTAAATTTCATTAGAGAGCTGGTTTTTTTTCCCTCTCTTGTCTACCGAAAGATTTTAGAAGGCTAAATTACAATCATGCAGCTGTAAGCAGAACACCAAAGTGGAAGACAGTGATCTTACTGTGATGCTGGCACAGGTTCTGCTATCCAAGTGTTCTGGGGAGCCTCAGGAACAAGACTGTGCTTCCCATTCCAACTCTGTGGAGTTAAATGTGGGACCTTCCTAAGACCCTGGCTCTGGAGTTTTGTATATACTTGCCTCCTGACTGACAGGTGTATGTGCTAAAGCCCGAAACAAGAGTTCTTAAATATATCCCAAATTCCTTGGCCACAGCATATATCCTAGTCAAAGGGGACTGCATTACCTGAAACAAGCTCTGGTTCTGTGAAACATCTTGAGGTAACACAGAGCTTCAAGATTTCCCCCAAAGCAGGGGAAGGTCACTACTCCTGTATTTGATAACGTAATAAGCAACGGGGAATATCTTCTGAAAAGGGATTTTTAAACATACATATTTCAGCAAAACCTTTAAGAAAGATCCTTGTGATGTACTTTTCCAACATTTTTCCATTCCGCCCACGGCACCAAGTTCTAGGATAATCTATTTCTAATCAATCTAGTTTTGTCTTCTCATTGAAGGAGAACCATTAAAACAGACCCAATTCTTCTGCAGTTTCCAGTTTCTTCTGTCACATGATCGATCTCCCAGCCAGGACTTTGAGGTTAATTGCTATGCCTTTAAGTCCCAGCCTGCAATACAACTTTCCTGCAAGTCAGTATTTTCTATTAAAAAGAGATGCTGTAGTACCTGGACCAAGTCATTCAGGAGCTGGTTGCCCTTTCACATCCTTGTTAAATCTTCTCTGTGTTACCCTGCACCTCTTAAAATTTCTCTAAATCCAGTTTAAAGAGAGATAAGAAAGTAACAGAGAAGGCACAAAACAGCCTCAGAGCACAAATACACACTTTGTGTTGGCTGTGGACAGTGAAAGTGGTAACTGGCTTACACACAGCAACGATGGCTTCAGTTACTCTTGACAAGTTTCTCAATAGTAAACACCGGAACAACTTGCCCAGGAAAGACTGGAGTCTTCATCACAAGAAATCTTGAAGGCTAGGTTAAATAAACACAGTGTATCACAGATGATACAAATGATGATTCTGTATTATCTGTTAAAATACTGTCACCTTCTCAGCCTGTACAATAACAGCATCGTCTCCTTCAGAGCACACTTCAAACCACAGGATTATCCTTCTTCTGTAATTGCCATTTCTGAACACCTGACACATATCTGTCAGATGGACAGTGCTTGCTGTTCAGGCAGAAGAATTATTTCTAGTCACTCCTGAAAGTATTCAAACTGAGCACACGAAAAGTAAGTATTTTGTCCAAAAAAGTGCAAAAGAAAAAAAGGCACTGTGGAGCTCCCAAGGAGATTGGACAGCAGGAGATTGGAGAGCTGTCTGCACCAGGCAGAGAGAGTCTAAAGGAGGACAAGGTCAAGTCTCAATCCTGTATTCAGGGACTAGAAAATGTTGATTAACACTTTGTAAGATAGTTACATTATGAAAGAGTCTCATACATAAATTAAGAAACAGAATTCAACTATATAGCAAACTGCCAATTCTTGTTCTTCTATTTGCTCGTTCATCCCAAATAATCACATTTAAAGGCTTTCACTCATGCATAGGCAGGATCACAGACTAAGTTTACAAACCCCACTCGAGAGCTGAAAAAAAATAAATCTGTGCTAAGCTGAGCCACTACAGCTACTCTATGGGTAGATTTCAAAGGGCACCCCCCTACAGAATTGTAAGCATCTGCCTACCTTCCAGAGGGGGATCAGTGTAAAACTTCTGTTTTTCATGAACTAATCCTGACCAAATACCACACTTGCACTATCTACCAAAATCTGAGAATATTGTGCTCATTACTCACCTCCTGTGTAAACAAAGCACTTGCAAATTCCCAAGGAGAGGACCCACAGTTTTAGCATTAGGAATATTCCTTCTTGCCAGAAGGAATATTCCTTCTGGTAGCTGGCTCCATCAGAGAGACCATCCTGCTGCACTCCAGCACTTGGAATAGTTCATACAAGTACACCACAGATACTAGCCAGGGGTCTGACAATGCTTTCACACCTTGCCTCTCAAAAACAAATTGGAACTAGGCCCACCAGTGCCTTGCCTACTGGGTCAAGGTGAGCCAGATAACTCCCTATGGCCCTTCTTCTCTTACTCATTTGCCCTCAGTCAGAAGGTTTCATTCTGATTACATTTCCACCTCAGACAAGGCTGAACTACATTTGAGGATAGGTTAAAATAACTGACCTGCCTGAGACTGCAAAGGAGCAAATGCCACTCTGTCCTGTTTTGTATCACGCTCAGTCCCAGCAGGACTCCATGCCAAGGCTAGGAAACTTAAGGTAAGTCCCAGGCATGTGGTGTGGGCACAGTGCCCCAGTGTGGGCACAAGCAGGACAGAACACTCAGCTGCAGTGCCTGCAGACACATCCTCAACTGGCAACAGGTTCCTCCTGCTAGAGCTGTACTCTGAATGTCCTTTGTCACAGGGACCTCCCTTCTGCATACTCAAATACCATCTCCAGCAGTGTTTCCATGTAGGTAGAAGAGTATTAGGAATCAGGGCCACAACTTTCAGCTCTCTTCTGCAGAGAGGAGACCACTTCACTCAAAACAGTAAATAGGCAGGTGTGCTAAAGAAGCTATCTAGAGCCCTGCTTGAAAAACTTTAAACCCATTCTTTCCACGTCAGAACTAATCAGATGCATATTCATAATTCTTGATGCAAAGCCTTTCTGCTGGTAATATTACACAGTTATGGTGAAAAGTGAAGTCTCATAGATCACACCACGTCTTCACGTGTGTGAAGTACGATGTAAACTGGAGTGAGAACCAGGAGTTCCACTGCCCTCACAGAACTAACTGCCATAAGGCCATACAAATAAAAATAGTCCCAGCTGTTACAGCACTGAGCTTAAATAATACACAAATAGTACTGTCATTCTGCACTCCCCAAGCCACAAAACCCATAATTAGTTAAAAACTAATTCTGTTTCATCCCTTACTTTCAAGAAATAGCCAGGATTTTCCACTGGCCATCTCAGAAAAGGGTGGCACCTCCAGCTTAAATAATACACAAATAGTACTGTCATTCTGCACTCCCCAAGCCACAAAACCCATAATTAGTTAAAAACTAATTCTGTTTCATCCCTTACTTTCAAGAAATAGCCAGGATTTTCCACTGGCCATCTCAGAAAAGGGTGGCACCTCCAGTGTACACTCAGCCCATTACAGCTACTTCACTTTTCGTTGTACAGATCTTCATAACAGAGAAAATGAATAAGACATCAACAAGAATAACTCCTCATCCACAGAGACTTTGCAGTCCCATTTCTCCCTTAATGCTGCTCATAATTCTCTCATCCCTTTTTTCCTTCTCAAACACACAGAGGAAGAATTTAATCTTTAAAGAACCATTTTAATAATGCCAGACAAAAATCAAAGGAAGAAATCACAGATTATGAAAATACTTGATTTGATCATCTTCTCTTGTTTAAATATCACCATGGAATTTGCATGACTGACACCAAAATCACAAGAATCAAAAAGAAGATTCTGTCTGCAGAAAGTCAGATGTACTGATAGAGTTTGTGCATCTTTGCAGATATCAGGGACTTAAAAAGACCGTCAGTTTACTGGAACAAAACAGGTGATGTGAATTAATGACTAAAAGAAAAATAAAATACTTTAACTTAAAGCATTCCACTTCTGAGGTGCTGGCCTATGAAAAACAGGTATGCCATGACTACTAGGGAAAAAAATAAATAAAACAAAAAACCCAACCCAAAGCAAAAAAAATTAAAGAAAAAAATCATAATTTTAAAACCACATTCTGCAGGCAGATTAGTCAGAGGATGTGGTTCCAACCAAAGCAGCTTAAATTTCCCATGTCCTTGTACTTATCAATTTACTTTAAATCTTCAGAGATAGCAATAGGGAAGCGGTAAATTGGTTTTCTAAGAGGGGACAGATGCAGACTCCATGCTATTGCTGTTTGGACCATCTGGGTTTTGAGTGCTCTCTTCCACAGTTTTTCTCACTGTGGAAGAGAGCACTCAAATGCTCAAACTTCCACAGTTTTTCTCACTTTTCCTATAAGAAATCAACTGAGATTTCCCCAAAGTCACTTGCATTAAAAAAATGATGTCTACTCAGTGCTGGCAGTAAGCCCAGTGAAACTAAAATGATGTTGATACTCCAATAAGGTGATTAAGGAAGCTGAAAGTCTTGTCTATTGGCAGCTCTGACTTACCAATCCACTTAAGTAAAAGGTACCACCAGCAAGGTAGTGGGGACTGCACACCCCTTTTGTAGGCTCCTCTCCAGTTGCAAAACATGGTAAAAAATAAAAGCATGGGAAGGTTACTGTAGTGTAAGCGGAGTACGAGGACTACATTTTTACTAGGCTGATGAAAACATTACGTTCCAGTTGAGTTCAATTTCACAGTCCAAGGCAAATTTCAAAGCTTCAGCTTTTATTTTTAAGAAGAAATTCAATATTTAACTGAGATATTTTAAAATAAAACGTCTTTGAAGAATTTAAGAAAGTGCCTCACCTAAACAACTTCCCCTTTTTGAAGACCCGGTGTTAATCAGTATGGTTTGAGGGAAAGGGAAGCAAAGGGCGGAGTGGTGAAGATAAAAGAAATACTCAAATCATTATAGATGCTTCATCCCTAGCTCTCTAACAAAGAGTGGGGGTTTATCAGTTTCATGCTGTAGGGTTGCATTGATATTGGGTTCATCAACGAATTCTATTTCGCATGCCTGGCTGCAGCAAGGAGAACGCTCCAGCTCCAACACCGTTATGTTGTTTGGCGCCGATGCCACAAGCACATTCCTTGGAACATAAAGGGTCAGCTGAGGGCCACGGGCTGGCCAGTAGCGACCAAGATTAAAGCCATTGATCCAAATTTGGCCCTGTTAAGAGAGAAAGAAAAAATAACAACATTTCAATAACTTGTCAGAGAGAAATGACAGAATAGACTTAAGCAAAATATACTTGATTTAGTAACTAAATTCCCTTCATCTTTCAGTTTGATTGAACACAAGGACAGAAAATCTGTACAAGAAAATGCTAATGACAGTCAAAAGAACTTAAATTCCCTGAGCAGTTAAAGCCATCACTAATAGTTAAAAAGAAAGTGGTAAAATACTGCAGTAATTCCAAATATAATATGGGAATAATTAGAAAAACAACTGCAGGCTCCTTGCACTGATTTTTGTCCCAAGCTTAAGACCAAAACAAATCTGAAAACACAGAAGAAAAAAGCAGATCCTAATGCTGTTGCAGCTCTCTGTACAGGACTACACTCCCCTGGTAGTCCCTGCTCTGTGATTTTGAGGGCAAGATACAGCTTGACACATGAAATTCAGATGTTTCTTTAACTTGTAATAGCATAGTCGACAAAAGTACCTGTGAAATCACACTGCAATAAAGCACTGTTGGAGTTACACACAACCATTAAAAGCCTTGGGATCTGCAAGTATTAAGTACAATGAAATTGTGGCATACAAATTCCTGAAATCACTTTTTATAGTTGAGGTGGTCAGAACCCCTAGCTTGAAATACTGTCCTGACATCGTGAATACCTTAAATTCAAAAGACTTTAAAAAATGGGCAAGGAAAAAGAAAAAAGCCAAAACACTAATTTATCTACTGACACACTGAAGCAACTTATATGCAAATTTTTCCAAAAGTCTACAAATTGGCAGACTGCAGAATGTTTAATAAAACTGTAAACTGACTCCTACTGAGTTGAGCAGAGTTTTGCTTCTTAAGCAAGACAGAGGGAGGATTTACTGCTGATTTACATAAATAATTTGCTTTTATTCCACCGAAGTGTCCTTTCATTGTATATCAAACAAGAGTTCAGTGTCAAGAAAAGGACTGGGAACAGATAACTGCATCCATGCTTTTCCCTCTTGCTTTGGTCTTTGGTAATAAAAACATAGAGGAAAACCAGACTCATGGTATGGATGTACACTGATAAACATAGCAAAATTGTCTGAATCGGTGGAAAGTAGGACTTTTACTGCATTTAGTGATTTCTAAAGTTGTCTGGGATAGCTGAAATCAGGATATTTTAACACAATTTACAGAAGCACCAATGTAATACAACAAGTATTGCTGTTCAAGCTCTTTAGTGGTATTTTTCTAGTGTTTCCTTTTTCAGGTATTTATGAAACTCACAAGAGAAACTTTTAAAGGAGTTAGTAATATACAAATGCAGTTATTTCACCTCTGTATCCACTTCTGTGGTACAAGATCCTATCTTGCACTGTTCTGCCAAGATGTTAATAAACCTTGACCTCAAATGCTTCTTTTTAAAAATCAAGTTTATCTTTATCCAAGCCCACTAGTTACTCATAGGTTTAGAAGAAAACAAGGCATGAACACAAACTCCCCACGCACAAGATGGATGAGTGAGTGTACCCACTAGACAGTAGCCCTCCTCTCACAGAGAATGACAGTAACCTGTGGGAAGTAGGTATTTGCTGTGGGAATCAACTGCACTAGAGTTCTGATGCAGGAGATATGATCAGACAGGTCTCTGTTTCTGATCTGAATCAGTCACTGGTTGTAACTCCTTTTTCCAGTAAAGCTAAGAACTTAAATTTCTCAACTCCAAACTGTCTTTATTAACATTGCAGTTTCTAGAGACTCCACACTCAGAAATTTGTATGAGCTAAAAAAGCAAATTATTACATTATATCTATTAATAAATATGCCCTAGACAAAATAAAAAGAGGGCGGAACTTCATCTTCACTAGCAAGATTTCCTTTAGTAGGGACAGCAATTATAGCCCATGATTCCACAGAAAACAGGAACAGTCTTGACTCCAATTCCTCTTTTCTTTTGAAGAAAAAAGGTCCAATAAATCTAAATATTCTCTCAGTGGCATGTATACTTAAGGGCATTGTGATTCCACATGTGAGGATGGAGTGTTTTATTACTACTGAAGGGTTTTTAAAAAGCACTGAAGGCAAGCTACAACACAGGGCATGACTGTTAATACTGCACCTTTCCTTCCAGGCTGTCCCTCATACTGTATTCCTTGCCTTTGCAGAGGCAGAACCATCATTAGGACTTTAAGTTTTCTTGATAAGTGCTGCTTCTGTGGTTTTTCAACTACTCAGACAGGTGGGTTTTAACCCGTTAAGAATCCCATTCCACACTGAGGCCATTTACACAGTGCCATGCAAGGAACTAAGGCCCGCATACAGTGGGACCTGAGTGGGATTTATACTCTTTAAGGCCCTCTACCTTAAAGGCATTTACTCATTTGTAAAGTTATCCGAAAGTCTCAGTTTCCAGGTATCTTACTTAAAACTTTCAGCCAATCCATATAAAGCTTGAAGGATAAATTCAACAGCCAAACTTAAGTTTATCTGGAATCTCTCCCCCCAGGGCTGCTTTACAGGGTATGCAAACTACATAAAACAGAGGTTTCCATAGATCAGAGGAAAAGATTTCCACCAGTACCTAAGAATTCTTGGACTACTTTGACATTTTAAACATGAGTTTGCCAACCAGCAGGTACGGGCACCTTGCTTCCTGAAGAAGATATATGTCTTATAGGATCACAGAATTTACTAAAAAGGTGTAAGATTCCAGTTGCCATGAAAATAAGCTATTTTTTGAATTTTATTCAGCAATTGTGTGACATGCATGTATATAGGAACAGGGACTAAGATTTCCTCATCCAAGTTAACTCTCAGCAATGACAGGAGCATACAATGAATCACAGCTTCTGCATACTGTGAAGTGCTTTAACCACTACAATACTGGCAGTGGAGACTGATCAACAGCAGCTCCTTCTCCCACTTTATTTTAATAGCAGTAAATTAACTGTTTCAGAAAAGAACGATTTTGCTAACTAACACTGCCACAGGCACTTCCCTAAAGCCTGGACTTAAATGCTTAGGATTCCAAGAGGAGTAGCACTTCAGTGCATGCACTCTGCTCCCTGGGCCTCCCACCAGGTAGCTGAACTGCTCCTCACCCACCCTGCATGCTGGTGGTTTAAAATGTGGCACTGTGAAAACACACTCCTTCCTGCTCTAGCTACACTCCAACCCTGTGAGAAATTCCCATTGGCAGAGATCTGCCCACAAGCATCTCACAGCAGTGCTCCCTGATCCACTCAGTCCAGGTACAGGTAACCCTCTCCATGCGTTAGATCCATGCACACCACCAGCCAAAAAGTCCAACACTCATGCTTTGCAACAGGATCTATAGTTCCTCACACAGCACCTCAAATCTGATCCACAAAAACCCCATATAACCAAATGCAACACTTCTAAACAGCCTGACAGTTAATCTTTCTCACTGTTGAAAAACTTGGCTGGATTGGTTCAGTTGCTTTGGGTTTGGGGTTTTTTTTTGTGATGCTCCACTTTCTAGATCAGCACCATGCAGCTTTTGAATATGTTTCCCTTTTCTTAATGTTTTGTCTCTAGATTTACTTATAGCAAAGAATCTATTTCTTAGTGATTTAAATAAATTTGAGACACTCATCACTATGACCAACTTCTACCCATCTAAAATAGGTGGACTTTCATTGTCCATAGAAGTTTCAGTAGCTTTCTAAGTGGACCTTGAAGTTTTTACAGCAAAAACTTGTACCTTTGTCCAACCAGGAAAATTGACATAGGTGTCTTGTGGCAAGTCTGGAATCCCTCCAGGAATTGAAAGAGTACCAGTGTAAAATGTAGGTACTTCATAACTCAGTGCTTTGACAGATCTCTTCGGGTGATCAAGGAGGTAAATAATGTCAGAGTTCACTGCTCCATCTATGTCTAGAGGATAGATTTCCCATCCAACAAGTATATCTTGAGCAAGAGTTAAATTTGAAACTAGACCCTAGGAGGAAGAAAAAAACAACACAGTAACATAATTAGCTCATGTTATCAAAGTTATTTGGCTGCAACTATACATCAGTCACGAATAAAAACTGAATCAAAGTAACAGTTTTGTATGTAACCAATCTGTATATGAAAGAAACAAGCATCTGGTCTTCACCAAGTTATAAGCTTTGCTTAAAAATAAAGGGCTACACTTATTCTCTGTGAAAGATCTGTTCCTCTTCAAAGTTTTAGGCTTTCATTGATACAGAAGGGGTTTTTTTCAAATTCTTTCCGGTAACTGGGAAAATTTCTGTTTTGCTTTAGCATGAACATGATTCCAAAACCTCAGGCTTAATAAAAAGAAGCAACATTAAATATCATTAAGCCTGAGATGCCATCACTTGGTAACACTGAGTCACCAACCCAAGATGTTAACTTGTGCAATAGCAGAGAAAGTGGTACTTACTTCCCACAAATCTTTTCCAAATAAGATACAGTATCATAAAATCAATGCACATGCCCAATTCAGTGAAACACCTTCAGCTTACAGTCAGCTTCAAGCCCATGGAATCCTGCCTCATTTCCATGGACCACGAACACAGTGGTTCCAGGAACACCAGAGTACTTGCACACTGAATGGCAAAGCAAGGTAAGGTCATAATTTAACAAGAAAGAAAAAAACATCAAGTTACCCCTCCATACACCCTAATTTTGTTATAGTTCCTAAAGTGGTGTTTCAATGCAATGCAAGGGCTGGTCTTTACTGCTTGAATAGACCCTGCTTAGAAGCTGGTTTTCAGTGCAACACAAGTTATGTTGCAAACAATACACAGTAAAACAGGAACAAGCAAAAACACTGTTTCTATGGCTTTGGAGAGCTAATAGTATGTTCTGTGTCTGCTGTGATATCTCATCAGCTGTCTCCAATAGGCTCACCACCTGTACCAGCACTAAGTGGTCTTCTCTTCCTTTACCTAATGTCCACTTTACAGAACAGGACCTTATTTTGCTAATGTCAAAATAAAATATATGCAAGTGTCAAGTTAAATGACAAAACCTTTCTGTACAGCCTAGACTCTACTCTGTCTAGCAATAAACTGAAGTAATGCAACATAACTTTAGGCTGAACCTTCTAACCTGCTGTCCTAAGCTCATCTGCAGACACTATGAACAGGGTGATTTTTCAAATTATACCAAGTGCCTACTGTTTAGTAACAGTCTTACTTAGGTCTGCATAAGAATACACATTCAATGATCCTTATCTGGAGAAGATTTGTAGGAAGTAAATACCACTTTCTCTGCTATTGTGCAAGTTAATATCTTGGGCTAGTGACTCAGTGTACCAAGATGTGGACATAAATGAGATACAGGTGGCAGTGTGCATGTGAGAAGACATATAAAAATACAGAAACCACACTCTTCCTTCCTTTGTGTCCTTTAACAACATGACTTAGATCAACAGGATGTTTTAAAACCAAAATCCTTTCAAGATTTCTTCCCAAAAGCTAGATTCCTAGTTCCATTTTAAGTTCAAAAAGTGATAAAACTTCAGCCAAGCAAAACCCAGAACACCTATCTTTGCTAAAAAAAACACAAGGCACCACAAGACAGGAATCTCTTCCCCTAACTGGATTTTCAAAAGTACATAAATTTTTAAAACCCAAGTTATAATTAATTACATTCTGTTTTCAAAATCAACAAAGGAGAGCATGAGGGATGGATTCTATAGAAAGAAGCAATGCACACAGTGCAAAGCTACCCAAGGAAGGTTGCATTTTCCACACAGAAAGAACCTGCTTTTAGAGGACTATTTTCACCATGGACATCTCTCTTAAACCTGCTTTCACTCTTAAATTGTTAAAAGGTGTAAGTGCGAATTTCAGCTCAACCATAGCAACTGAGTAACTCCTTAATCCAATCTCTAAATCTCTATTCTCTTACCTTAATTTAACACTAAGCATATAGGTTTCCTTATCATCTGGCCTATTAATAAATAAATAAATAAATAAAAGCAATGTTTCTGCTGCCTCAACATGAAGGCACAACACTGGGGTACCAGCTTCCTTCCCCTGCCACTCAGAGAAAGGCAAAGTACCTTGAAGAGACAGTATGGACACAGCTGGCAGTACCATTACCTACTGCATCCTAATAATATCAAAAATAAAAAAAAAGGCATGCTGTGAACTGCACACAGCACAAACATAATACAAGACTGACCTCTACAGCACTCCTGTCTTTTATCAACTATCATGCAGCACTGGGGATCCCATTAAGTGTAAAACCAGAAAAGTTTATTTTTTCCCCCTGCCATTAGTGGTACCTCCACAATATGGGGTTTACATGGACAAAACTGAGTTCCCCAAGTTGAGTTTGTTTTGACCATGATAGTAATTTCTGAGTGATCCCCTTGTCCTTATCTTGAACCACAAACCCTTCATTGCATTTTCTCCCCTTCTCCTATTGGTGGAGGAGGAGTGACAGAATGGGCACATGGCTTTGTGGGCACACAGCCAAGGTCTACAGAGCACAGCCACTCATGCATGGAGGTGACAGTCCCTAAGTGTAGCACACACCCAGAAGCACAGAGAAGCTCTCAGATAATTATCTCAAACACCTGGTCAGAAAGGGTGAACTGGCACTTTTGCATGCTGAAGTGCTCATGGACAGCCTATCCCAGCCACACTCAGAGTACTGCAAGGGTACACTGCTGACAAATGAAATAGGACAAGAACAAAAATACAAAGATGTAATTATGTACACATACATACAATCCCCAGCCTCCAAAAATAATCCTAGGATTCACAAGCCTCAAAGTGCAATCAAGTTCTGGACCAATTTCCAGCCCATTTTTGGAGTTTACAGAAACTATTTATTTATTGTTACCTACAAACTCAACTGAATCAGAAAACCTTGTGGGTGACACTTTGGCTGACAATGCAAGCGAACAAACAAATAAAGTTTAAGGTATGTCTAGCAGTCTCTAATTTCACATTGATTTTGGTGACTGGAAAAACTCAGATGGAAACTAATGACTAGTTATATTTTAGGTGAAGTTACAGCTGTCTAATTCTGACCTTTTTGCTCTTCCTCATTCACTACTTTCTTTTTAACCTCTGGAAAAGATGAAAAGCCATCACAGTGCAATAACTCAATAGATTTTACTTACCTTAAAGTCATTATTGTATCTACCAAAGTTGACTCGGCCCATATTCTCTACCAAGATGTCCAGATTTGCTCCAGCCTGCCCAGTGATATTTATCTTAAGTGATTTGTCCCTTTCAAGGACACCCTGAGGTACCTATATGAATTGCAAAAACAAGAAGAAAACACTAACCACTGAAAACCAAAAATACCCTGTTATTTGTTTTTTCAACCTGCATGAAGAAATTAGAGGTGACAAAGGAAAAAAAGAGCAAAGAAAACCCCTTTTCTGTCCACCTCCTGCATGTGAGCACATGCACACACAAAGGGCTTCTAACATCAACACTCACATTTCAGTACATCAACTGGATTTGATAGTGAGTTTTGATGCACCTGATTCACAAAAACCAGGTTCCCAAATTTAGCCCAGCAACTGAAAAGAGTTTGGCAATATCAATGATTTAATCATTGGCTTCATCTTCCAATTATGTGTGCACCAATATTTAGTTTTGTTTATTCCTATTCCCACAACACAAGGAAAGATGAGACTTGATCTGCACAAAAAGGTGATGAGAGTCAATACGGATCAACTATGAACTAAAAATTGACTGTAAAATACATGCATTTATATTAATTCTCACTATGCAAGACCAAAACCCTGCTTATGGAAAGAAAAGCTAAGTTAACATTCAGTACAATAAACTTTTTTTTTTTTTAAACTGTGGTTAGGAGCCAGTTCCATAAAGAAGACATAGGCTCAGGTGTCCTTCTTCTTCCATCCTCAAAGGAAGAAAAAAGAGAATATTAATAAAAAAATCTTTGCAAATACTGCAGAAAGCCACCAAGTATATATATATCAGTACAATATTCCATAAACCTGCAAGTAAATCCATTCTCTAGGTCTTTTTATTCACTTCAGTCATGAATATGTCATATGACATATGACATTCACCTCAGTCATGAATATATCATTCAAATATATCAAAAATGGCAAGACATAGCCATGTTTTCTGAAATACTAATTTGAACATCTAGTATGAATCAAATATTATTCCTCATTAATATCATTCCTCATCTGATTCCTTATTTTCCTCATGTGATTAAATCAGATCAGGGTTTCTTTGGTGATCTGGAGAAAGGAGGAAAAAAAACCAAACCCAGTCTGTATCCTCAACTTTCATGAAGGCCACTGATGGCAAAAATTAATATCAGCAAACAACGTTTTTACCCCATCGACAGAGACATAGGCACGATCGTGGACTCCATTTGAAGGTGAAGACAGCAGCGTTGGCTCCACACAGTTCTTTGGAAGTGTAGTTCTATACAGTACATAGCCAAAATACTAGGGAAAGAAAAAAAGAGAGGAGAGGAGAGGAGAGGAGAGGAGAGGAGAGGAGAGGAGAGGAGAGGAGAGGAGAGGAGAGGAGAGGAGAGGAGAGGAGAGGAGAGGAGAGGAGAGGAGAGGAGAGGAGAGGAGAGGAGAGGAGAGGAGAGGAGAGGAGAAAAAAGGAAAAAAAAAAAGAAAAAAGAAAAAAGAAAAAAGAAAAAAGAAAAAAGAAAAAAAAGAAAAAAGAAAAAAGAAAAAAAAAGAAAAAAGAAAAAAGAAAAAAGAAAAAAGAAAAAAGAAAAGAAAAAAACCAGATTAATGAACCAAGTCATTCTGCAGTTTCAATTCAGGTAATGAATTGAAAATATCCCCCATTTCTGCCTACATGCCTGCAGTGAAATGCTAACTTTCATTCACTTCAGACAGCGACTATCACAAGACACCATTTCAGATTAGAGTTTACTTTGACCTTTAGGTAATGATGACCTTCAGGCAAACTGGTGAAAATCTCTTTATAACTGAGTTTATATAAAAAACTTGTAAGTTCACTTCTCACCTCACCCAGTACCCACAAACTGATACATTCATCAAGTCAACATTATCAAACTATCCATTAAATACTACATGGTTTACATGAAGAACATTTTGGAATAATTTTCATTAAGTTCCCCATCAGGAATGGAAAAAAATAAGCCATAAGCTGTTCCTGAGACTCTAACAGGCTGGAGAGTTGAGTGGAGAGGTAACTAACGAACTTCAAAAAAAGGCCCTGCACCTGGGGAATAATAACCCCATGCACCAGCACAGGCTGGGGGCTGATCTGCTGGGAAACAGCTCTATGGAGAAGGACCTGGAGGTCCTGGTGGACAACAAGCTGTCCCTGAGCCAGCAGTGCACAGTAGGGGCCAAGGAGGCAAGTGGTATCCTGGGGGCATTAGGAAGAGTACAGACAGCAGGTCAAGGGAGATGATCCTGCCCCTCTCCTCAGCCCTGGTGAGGCCACATCCGGAGTGTTGTGTCCAGTTCTGGGCTCCTCAGAACAGAGGACATGGAACTAATGGAACAGATCCAGCAGAGGGCTATGACGATGATTAAAAAAAAAAGTCTCTTAAGACCTGAAAATTAATTCTTCAGACAGGAGAGAAATCAAGGTGAAGGCCTAGACAGCACAGACACCTGTATCCACAGAAAGAAGAAAAACTCAGGTGCAAAACAGGAGCACTGTAGAATATGAAAAGGCCTCCAATGCAAAAATCCTGGATACCTTTATAATACTATTTCTTGTGTGGTAAATAAAGTGTAAGATATGACATAAGAAGAGTAATACCACAGAGGGTTGTTAAAATAAACTCGACAAAATTACTGCAAAGTGCCTGCTGAAGGAATTCTCACCTGCTTTAGCTCAACAAAGGTCAATGGGTACGTGCTTCTCACTGGTCCAGAAGGTGACAGTCCATCAAGAATCTCCAAAACAGTGCCTGCCTGCAGCACAGAAAAGGCAGATATATGAAGCTCAGAAAGTTTCAATCCAAATATAACAGCTTGCACATCCAGCCATCAAGTCAGTTAGCTCCATGTGTCCAGAAAGTTGACAAATCTTTACACCATCCTTGCAGACACATTTAAAATACAATATAGCAGAGACAGCTGATGAACTCTGAAAGAAACATGCCATGTGTAGAGCAGTGTTTTAACTAAAACAGATGTTCTAATTTTGCTATGCATTCATAAAAATAAAAGTGACCCTTTATTATTTAACTAGAACTACCCCAGGAGTTTCTCACTAAAATTGTATAAACAAACACAACTGCTCTGGATGATTAACACAAAGCAATATATTATCTAAATTTTGCTCAGTTATACCTAGAATCAAGATAAGGAAAACGGCACTGATTCCCACTGAGTTACCCTGGAATCATTCTGAGCTAAGTAGGAATACAGTTTAATTCCATCAAGAGCCATCCAAGATGAATTTACCCTATTTAGTCTTAAATGATTTTAGAAACTCTAAGGCTGTAATTAAGTTGTTATATGTAAGTAGCTGGACTGGTTTTAAGGAGATTGGGAGCAAGGTTTAGGATAGTTAAACACATTAATACCTTGCTGAATAAGGACTAAGATGTGTACAATTAAATTGCCTTTTATTGCCATTATGGAATATTCTACCCATCTACGATTCTCTCTCAAACACCACTATCAGTTTTAGGTTAGTCAAAATGTACACAATATGCTTAGTGTCTTACAAACTCAAAAAAATCAATTGCATGCAATTTTTCATGAAAGATGTCCATCTGTTTCCCCAGAATTATCACCACTGTTCAGTGGTAACTACACATTAGACATTCAAATACCTTTCATATACCAAATTTACATTCAAATTCTTAATAAAGGAAAAAAAGGTGTTTAAAATCAGGTAAAACTATACTGTAAGAGTACTCACAAACTTCTGAAGGTACCTCAGTAACAGAAATACTGAATTTTTGTAGAACTTACATGAAAGTTGTACTGAAATATTAAAATGTACCTACAGTACTTTGCAGTGATGCAATAGAAGCCAGCATGAATTATCCATGTACACATAATTAAGTCTGCAGTTTTGGCTGGGATACAGTTAATTTTCTTCACAGTAGCTAGCAGATAGTAGTAGGGGCTGTGTTTTGGATTCTTGCTGAGACTGCTGGTAACACAGGGATATTTTGGTCATTGCTGAGTAGGGCTTACAAAGAGTGAAGAACTTTTCTGCTTCTCTCATCAGAGAGTAGGCTGGAGAAGCAGAAGAAGCCGAGAGGGAACACAGCCAGGACAGCTGACCCCTACTGACCAAAGGGATATCCTGTACCACTGGTGTCATGCTCAGCAATAGAAGCTGGAGGAAAAAGGAGGAAGGGGAGATGTTTGGTGTGACAGTGTTTATCTTGCCAAGAAACCAACACACATGAATTGTTCAAAAGGTGCATGATGTGCCACTCTGGAATATGGTTTAGTGAAAAACACAGAAGTGGAGGGGTTAAAGCTCGGAGTCAGTAACCTTAGAGGATTTTTCCAACATTAATGATTCTATGGAGCCCTGCTTCCCTGAGGAAGGCTGAGCACAAAGGTAGTAGCAAATGAGCTCCTTATTGTGCTTTACTAATGCGTGCAGTTTTTGCTTTACCTACTAAACTGTCTTCACCTCAACCCACAAATTTTCACACCTCTACCTTTCTGATTCTCTCCCCCACCCTACTGGGGGAGAGAGTGAGTAGCTGCATGGCGCTCAGCTGCCTATCAGGATTAAACCACAACAACCACGTAGACACAGATCTAAACAGACTTCTTGTTAACCCTAGCTAGGAACAAACAAGTAAAAGGATGCCATATGTATATAAAAGGTAACACCAACCCTATCTGGAGGTTGGGTCACCCTCACTAACTAAGCGTATTTACTTGGGCAAGAGGACTGCTGGTCAAACATGGCTGGCAACATTTTGATGAAAGCAGTTCGCTCTCATGTATTCAGTTTAAAAGCAATCATCTTTCACACAGTAAAATTTCCCTAAGATTCCAGACGGCATACATGCTCCACTCCTTATCTTGTGCTCCTCCAAGGGAGCCAGTAATGTTACAGCAATTTGCAGAACTTGCCAAGCCACAGGAGAGATTTAGCTACCAGGTCTTCAACAGGAGCTGTGAAGCAAGAGATGCACAAACAACTGACAAAGGTAATTTACAGAATTTAACAATCCTATGGGCATTAATAGTCTTAGCCCTAGGTGGACAGCAAAACCAGAAATGAACACAAACAGCATTAAGACATGGTTGTCACTTGAATGAGCTATTAAATGGCAATGAATGCTGCTTTGTGCCTTGCAGACCTGAGTATGAGCAGCTTGTGCATGTGCATGTTTGACTTTTTTTTTTTTACGTCCCTGCTACCAAAGGGGCTTCTATTCTGAGTATGGGTCAACCACATATGATTCACTTAGGGATTGGTGGAAGCTTGTTTCTTTGAAACTTCAGTAGTTTATTTTTGTTCAGCTTTTCAGTCTTTGGTGGTACATACAAAAAAACCTTCAAGACAAGATCTGGTCTTGCTGCAAATTCCTGTTGACTGCTACTTAGTCAACAATCAGTACTACAAGAGAAATTTAACAGTAAACTTAAAAATTACAAATATTGTCAGGAATTTTTAAAAACAACCTGTGAAACAACAGATGACAGCTAATAAAAACACAAACCAATACTTTTTTAATCCTCCAAAGCAAAGTCTTCAAAACCCACGTGTAAGGTCAAGCATGAAAGAAAAAGGAAACGAAATAGCTCCAACAGGAATATCAACTACAGGCAACTTCCTGTTTACTTAACCCCTTTCTACCCCCAACATACACCAGCACTGCCTGCTACTTGCTATTGCTTGAGCTCTCCACATCTTAAGAACTGAGTACTTCTCCAGAACTTCTAAGTCTGCAGGCTTGTGCTGTGCACAAGCACTTCCTTGTGACCAAACACTTCTCAGGGCCCCCCAAGTGGTAACCAGAAACTACCATCTGCTCACAAGCCTGCACAGCCATGTGGACAGATTGCAGGAACTAAGATTAATTTACTTCCTTCTGGAAAGAATGCTTCCCGAATTCTGGGGCTTAAATCCTTAAAACCTATCATCTTGTTCACACTTATGGAGCCCATCTACTGCAGTTCTGCCTTTGCTTGCCCTCGTTCCCCATCTTCAACACTTCTCTTTTGCATCTATGCAACAAGATTTTTTCCTTATCACCTGCTTTCCTGCTTTTGCTCTTACATAGCTATGTCAGTGTTTCCAGCATCTTTTAATAAACTCTATTTTTTCCACCCAGGAGAATCCTTTAAAATAAATCAACAGCTCAAAGTGAACAATTGCCTCATCAGGGGAGTTGGTACTTAAGGACTGAACTGCCACAGATAATGTCGGGGAGAAAAAAAGATGAGAGAACAGCCTGCTCTGGTTACATCTACCTCTGTAAAGTTCATGACGTGACCCCTGAAAATACTCCAGAGTCTCCTTTCTCTCATCCTTTCTGCAAAAGTGTCAAGGGAGTTGGTTCACTGGAGCAGATTCAATGCTCTCCACAGCAGACTGCTGGACCTCAGCTGCAGAGTGAAGATCCACACTGTACCTGTGTTAGCACTGACTGTCACTGCAAATGACATAGCTAGGAAGTTTACTGTTACCAAAGCTAAGTGCTATTATTCAGAATATTCCCTCTCTGATATTCACCAAAATACATTAAGGCTTCTCCACACAACAAGGTGCATTGGAATTGGTTCCAGCTGGGGCTAGAATGGAGTTGGGAAGGTGGCATTGGGCTGGCACAGTACAAACCCTCCATGATTGGAGGCTTGTCTTGTGTTGCAGGGTAACCCAGCAGAGCAAACTGCTGCTGAAGTTAAGCACTGGGTCACAGAGCAAAAGTCGCCTTCTTCAAAGAAAACAGCTCCAGAGGCTCACAGTGCAGATGGCAGTATATGTACAGACATAACAGGAACCTTATATCTGGCAGTTTAGACATGCCATCTGCATTCCTAAAACTGATGCCTGGAGAGTGAAACACTTCCTCTCAAAAAATTAGAAAGTGTAAAGGGTGCAGGTCAGATCAATGATGCAATATTTGAGTAAGTTTGGTCACTTGACTCTTTTGTGAGAGTCCAGCAGCATTTCTTGAAGGCACGAAAGAGGAAGTTCTTCATTCTAGTGAAATTGGACAGCCTTATCTGAGAATCATGACCCATGACAAGATGGGAGAGTTAAAATCTGATAAGTGGGCTGCCAAGTGCTTGCAGCCAAAGACAGCAGCCATGGTGGTGGGTGTAGAGATAAGAGCCTATAATTAGTCACTACTGCCAGCTCAGTGAAACCTCATACGGCAAGAAGACACTCAAAGTGATACAGATCTCTTTCAACTTCACAGGTGAACCACTTTTATGCAAAAAGCACTTCTGCCCACCACTTGAGTGGAATGACTTGAAAATGCCTGCAAAGCCTTATCACTACCAAATTTTGCAATGCTTCAGCTGCAGAGATGAAACACATCACTAACTGGAAAAATAACTACCAAATTGAAGTTACAAAATATAAAATCAAAGCATGAGGAGTTACAGTATCCAGCACATCAACTACAGTAATCCTTTATCTCAAAACTTGCCGGTGCCCAGCAGAAAGAGCATAGCCAAGTTCACACCTGCTGTCTCTTCTGTTGCCCATTAAACCATCCACTTTACTCACTGCAGGAACCCAGTTCTCAAATATATCTCACAAAAAATTGTCCTTGGTCCTAAAACAACGGTCAAACCCCAAATACTTGTGAGCTGGCCAGCTATACCACTATTGTCAGACAGGACATAAAACAAGGCTGTATTCTGAGTGCTTAGTTCTGTGTGCTTTTCCCTGACCAGGAAACTGATTTAATTTCTCTCATCAGCTACAGATCTTGCCAGAAACTTTATCAATAAGACTTTAAAATTTATCAAAATGTTCCACATTCAAAATTTAAATGCCTAGAAGTATTTAAAATATGTTTTTCCTACTTTTCCTTCCACTTTAGAGGCATCACCAGCAACAAAAACACTGTCTTTGAAAGTCTCATGGTAACATTCTCCCAGCTACATTACTGATACATGAGTTATCTTTAACAATTATGAATCTGTTGTGTTAATAATATATTAAATTCAGTTTAGCAAAGCTTCAGGCACATACTGCATACTGTAAACACTACCTTTTAACAGCCAGGTAAGATGCATTTGATCATTTTCTAATAAGGGCATGATTCCTAACTCGCAAGCTCTGCTCCCTCCTTCCTCAAAGTTTGCTTTGAAGGTTTTCCTCTTTATTTTGTAGGATGTTTAGAGCCTGTTGTGACACCCTCATAAACATTTTTTATTGAAAGTGAACAGAGAGCATTACAAAAAGATACACAGTGTATTACAGATGTTAATTTACCTTCTGCAAGCGAACCTTCCCATATGCCAATTTGGGTGTTGTTGGAGGGATAAGACCTTCTGGTAACTGCTTATACTAGAAAGAGAAGGAGATAAAGCACACACACAAGTTAAATACAAACATACTTTAACTGAATTCTCACTTTACACTTCACAACTTACAAAATTATGACTTCGGTTTAAAGTAAATAACTTCCCTAAAGGTTACAGCTGCATCTAGTCTTAAGATGGAGATTTTTTTTTTAGAGAAAAAAATCTGACTTGATCTCACATGGTGAACAATTTTTAATAACTATTCAACACTAGGTAAAGGTAAAAAGTGTAATCAACACAAAAACTCCCAGTGCCCTTGGATCCCTCCTGTGGCTACAGAGTTACTCTCTTCCACAGCTTTTTTGCAGTCCTCTTCCCAGCTTGTGAGAGCTTACGTGAACCCTTCCAAATCTGTAGGACAGTATTTCCACCTGACCCCTCATCAGCAACACTTCCATATAGGAATTATTAGCTTCTTGTGCCTTTCCTTTTGGTGTTATGATATTCCACCACCACCACCTGCTACTCCATTACTGCCTGGGCTGGGATCTTTAAGAAACAGGCCTGGAGACCACAGCTCCATGAACCCCTGAGGTCCCATCTTTAGCTTCCCTCTGTTCCTGCTCTAGACAAATGGCCAATCAGTCACAGGGAAACATGACAAAGAAACACTCTGACCACCCATCTACTTCTGTTTTCTTCTTGTCCTATACTTTTAAGAAGAATCACCTGAAATCAGCAGACAGAAGGGATGAAGGGCCTCTACTCTATCCTTTCCTGGACACCTTTGAGGCATGGCAGACCAGACAGTAGCTTTCTGCCCAGTACCTTGGCCTTCTCCTTTCTGAGCCTACAAACTTCTTTTCTCCTTGCCATCACACCCTTCTCCCTCTCCTGCCATTACTTAAGACCCACTTTTCCCATCTGTTCTTTCATTAACGAGACATGGCCTGTCTGCCTATTAGAGAAAAAACTTCTGCAGATGAGACACCCATGTGAACAAGCAACCCAAGCCTACATTTTAATAAACATGCACAAAAGACCATCCTTGTGAAGAGTGTCTCCAACTGCAAATTTGGTGACTTTGCAAATTTGGAGCACTTATCTTGTCAGGTTTTTGGTTTTTTTAATAAATTTGATTAGGGGTTTAAAGGGTTTTCGGTTTAGTTGGGGGGTTTGTGTTTCGTTTTTAACAGATCACAGTAGTATAATTCCCAATGCTATCCTGTCAACTGTAAGTAAAGGATGGATGAAAGCTTGATTTACATTTCCCATAGGAAGTTAATTTCTTATCCTTTTTATTGGAAAACACTCAATCAAGATATCCAGATTTAAAGAAAACAAAAGTTGTATTCACCCAAGAGGAGAACTCAAAAGCAGGAAATTTCAGCCCAAATACTAAAAATAAGAGAATGCTGTCAGCAGTTGAAAGAAACTGTAGACTGAAATTCTTCATTACATTTTTTAACAAATGGAAACTGTAAAGGAAGACTTTAATGTTATCCTTGTAGCACAGCTAACATGTTGAACATAGTCATTTGTTACAGGCAACTTTATTTTCTTTCATCAGCTTCACCTCAAACTGCAGCTGAGTAGATCAATTGTTACAGGTTTAGAATCCACAGCAGTGATAAGAACACTTTACTGAAAATCCATGGACATGCAAAGTAAGAAACAAACCAACCACACCAAAAAATGACCCAATGCACCTGAGGTTATAGTGAACATTTCACATCTTATCAAGGCTCTCTCACTGCACTAGAATACTACTCACATCTCAGAGAGGGGTCTTGCACCTTGAAGAAAACAACTCAAAATCAGGAAGTCGGTGGATTTCTCTGGTGAGAAAAGCTGTATCAAGACAGGAAACTCCCCTTGGAAAGGCCATCAAAATTAACCCATCCATTTATCCCATCAGGCTTAGGGATAATGGTGAAATTGAAGAAAAAAAATCCATAGCAGGCCTTCCAAAATGTTATAGAGGTAAAGGCATTCTCAACCCTAGAGAAAGTGTAGTACACTTTTGGGAGACCTACTCTCAGAATAAAAATGTCTTCTAGTGAATAGGAATGTTGCTGGTATGCAACAGGATGGCGACTACAAGCCTGAGCCTTGGGATTCACATGGAACCTGTTTTTAAGCCTCATCTGAACAGCCTCCAATGCAAGGTTATTCAAAACCCAGACACAGGTTCCATGTTTTACTTCAATCTCCAGTTTCTGGAGACACTGTGCATTTTTACAGCAAGGCAAAGCTGGTCCCACCCACTAGCCGCCGTTTGTGAAAACACAAAACCAAGATGTGCTCTTTTGAGTAAGCCTGGTCTTTCTCAGAGAGGCCCAAAATCTCAATGTGCAGTTGGGGATTGACAGCCAAAGCACTAAGCTGCAGCACACATTGGGCTGACAGCAGATCATGAGCCTCAGCTGACTGAATGGCTGACTGATGCTGCAAGGCAAAGGCTCTGTACACTCCTCCTCCATCTCTACTCCCAGCCAAACCCTTCCCACCTCCCTCTGCTCCCCTTGTGGCAGCACTGGCTTTCATCCGACCAAGGGAGCTGATTCACTTTAATGACCTTCAGAGAAAACAACTATAGCAAAAAAGGGAGAGCTGAACTTCGCCAGTGTCAGACCTATACCAGTATCCTCCCCTCTAAAAGGAAGGAGGAAGCCATTGGAACAGAAAGAATAGCTAGAGAGGTGCAAGATCTTTTGCTTTTTGTAACAAGAAACAGTTAGGTTGGTCTAATGTCTTGCTTCATTTCACTTCCCCCAACTGCAGAAAATAGTAAACTGAGGAGCAATTTACACCAACACAAGAACACAAGAGTTTGGAGTACACCAGGGATATTTCAAAGAACCATGCCAGAAATGTCCTGGAGACACTCACCATACCAATGACTTTTCTCAAGGCAAAATACTTTTCTGTCAGATCTCCCGCCTCGCTCAGGGGAGCATCATAGTCGTAACTAGTGGGCTGAGGCATATAAGGCATATTAGCACCTAGAGGAGGAGGAAAAAAGAAAAAGCAATACAAGCAGTGGAAGAGATATTTTTCCAAAGGTATCAACTTTCAGAATTCTTCCCAATTACAGCCAGACTCTGCTACATTTTTAGATTCAGTGTAGGCCTTGATGTTTGGGATTTGGCATAAAAGACTGTCCCAGATGGAGGACAACATCCTTGTGAGCTTACACCACCCTGTGAAATAATCTAAAGAGAAATACATTTATCTGTGTTTCAACTGTTTCACAGGACAAAGTGAAGCAGAAATAGCTTTGGCAAAGACAAATACCATGTGGGTTTAGTAAAACATGTTGGCAATAAGGAAAGAACAGCTAGTGCAGTCACGTCTTTTGCTATGTGCAAGTGGGCACAACTTACTCTTTCACAAAATATATTATTACCTAATTCATAAACAGCTCCCCTCTACCACTAGCATAATTTAAATAATTTCTTACCATTCCAATAGGCAAAGTTAGTCCCACCTATAAACATGTACCTAAAAAGAAAAAAAATCAGGTTTTGCTGAACTGGGAAAAGAAATCCCCCCAAAATTAAGCTCTAATGAACACAAACTTACAGGTTAACGTTAGCACCACATGCCAGGATTTCATTTAGTGTTTTAGCTATAGTTTCTGCGGGCACAACAGAATGACGGTGCCCCCAGTGATCCAACCATCCAGTATAAAACTCAGAATTAACCTGAAAGGAGGAAGGGCAAAAGGGGAAGGGAAAACATGAAGAGGGAACAAGAACAGAATGCAATGTGAATTAAGGTTCCTAACTGTAATAGGGAAGGAAAAAAAAGGCACCTTGACTAATCTGAGCCATTTTTAAACTACTATAAATACAGCAAAGTACATACTAAATCAGCCCTTTTCAGCAGACTACAAGTCAAAGGAATTAAAGGATTCTTTCAATAATTTTATAGGGACACTTTGAAAACAACTGCTTAAGCATCAAAGAGTATGGATTTCCTGTGACCCTGTCAACAGGGATGTGTTTCAGATGCTTGGCATTCAAATAAATGATGGAACCAACATATTCTCTGCAGAATAGCATAAGCAAACTGGATGTAATGAAAAATATTTCAAATTGCTTTCTAAACAACTCCTAAGCACGGAGATCACCTCGTACCCTCAGTGGGCCTTCTCCCCTTCTCAAAATGGCTTCCAGTGTTCTCACATACCACTACAACTTGTGTAAAATCTCTAGGTAGCTGAAAACAGGAAGCAACTTCTAATCTGCCCTTTTAATTTTGCTTTTAACTTCCACCTACACACATATCTCACAACTCATCTAGCCATCCTTAGCGTTTCCTCTGCTTTGTAAACATTTGCCTTAGCAAGGAAAACTACTGAAACAAAATCAATACTTTTTGCAACTAAAATAGCATTTGCAGAGTAGCAGTTAATTTGACAAACACACAGAGAAGCTCCTCTATTCACTTTTTCTGACTTGGAAATTATGTCTTCATCAACACGCCCCTAAAATCGTTCAATGCACTGCTGTCAACCCCTCTCTGATTAACAACTTCAAGATTAGAAATTATACAAAAAAGTTTAAGTGAAAACACATACCAAAGGGCCCTTAGGTTCACTGCTCCTTTGAGCTAAGAATGCTGCTGTGACATTGCCACCTATAAAGAGAAGGAAATAAAATTGAGTTGCTGTATCGATGACTTTCTGCGTCTTATCTCCCTTCCTGCCTAGCAAAAATCACAACAAGAAAACTACTCTAGCAAACACAGGAATCAATACTTTTGATTATGATGTTTAACTTGCAAAACTTATTTTAAATATAAACATGGACATATGCAGGCTTGTGTACATGTCTTCGCCTTTGAGACACATCTTTTGAAAACCCAGCTTTTCTCAGAAATGACATCCTGGCACAAAGAAGTCTGAGATGTGTCAGAATTGCTATTGATCATTGGAAAGTCTAAGTCTGGGATTACATTACCAAGGCTACGGGGAAGAACAGAAACCAGACAATTTTTAAAGAGGAGTTTCACTTTTGATCACTCCCACTGGCTCAAGCCACAGTAGCTGGAAATAACCACACTGGTGAGTGGCTCACCACTGCAAAAACGATACACATGAAGACATGCATAACTTCATTCAACTGGCAAGAAAACAGATCCCTGCTAAGCACACATCTGGCTGTAGAGAGAATAATGTACAGAAGAGGCCACACAGTAAAAAAAAAAAGAAAATATCTGTCTTAGAGTTTGTTTCTTGTGCCTTAACTGTATTTTGTCAAGTCCATGCAGTATACAAACATTTAAATCCTTATTTCTCCAGTCAAGAGGGTACTCTCTAATCATACTATTGATGCTTAGCCATTTTTCAGGCCTGTATCACAGCAAATTGTAGCACTGTGCATATTTCTAATTATGATCCTCAACAATATTTTTTTTCTAATAACCTCTGGCTTAAAAAGAAATGTATTTGGATGGCTGGATTCCGAGACAGAAGAGGACATTAAAAAAAAACCTCAACACCAAAAAAGAATATTAAAAAAATACAAGGAATCAATGCCAACTATTATCGCTAATTTTTAGGAGATACGCACTCTGAATAGGGTAAATTGGTTATTCATCATTTCAAGATGCATGGAAGTGATTATGACTTTCTAACTGGGTGCTCATGAGTGATTCTTGTACATTTAAGAATACTTCAAATACACATAAATGCCTGTTACCCCATTTAAACAAAGCAGGCAGGTTTGGCAAGCAGTCAGGTCAGTTTGTCCTGTTGTGCCACAACACACAGAACTCAAAAATTTCTGGAATCAAACAGCAGTCTCCAACCTGGAGCAAAGTCCACTGTTGCATAAAGACCCTGGAGAGCCCCACATTTCAAGTGAAACTGGCTTGCACCATCAGTTGTGAAGAGGACCACCTCATCCCCAAGATGCAGGCGAAAGAGCTTCAGAAGGAAACGCAGGTAGTTGTAGTCGCAGGCAAAGTAGCTTCCATACTCGTTCTCTACCTGCAGAGTAAAAGCAAGACAGTAAAGCATAGCCAATTCAGTCTGCATCTGATAACAAAACAGAAAGCACAAGTCCAACCCTCTTCCTCCTTTGATGGCAATGTCGAAAATGTCATTTTAACACCAGATCTGAGGAGTAGGAGAAGACAAGACCCATTCCTCTCACCTGTATTTTACAGTGGAGCCATCACTGTGCAGAACGAAGCCATTTTCCTGCAAAACTCCACCCCCCTACTCCCACAAAGTATCTAATTAACTACAATGATCATAATACAGCCTCTATGAAAATCTGAGATCTATAACTCACCTCCCGAGCAGACCAATAAAACCATAGAACAGGCTGTGAAATGATCAAAACTGCAACAAAACTGGGCATTCAGAACAGAGACACCTACAAAGGGCTCACATGAATCACAAAGCCCTGCAATGGATTCAAAAGGACTTAAGGGAGAACAGCTCTGCTACTACTAAGAGGTAGACATCTTGTGTCTTTTCCAAGGAGATGAACTTTTCAGCTCCAGATCCAATAGGTTCCAGTCCTGAATGTTATTTCTGAAAATCCTGTTATAAGCATCTTATTTCTGACAAAGAATAATTTTGCCCAGTGCTTCTGCTCAACAGACAAAACACGCTGTTCAACAAAATTATCTTGGGCATATTACAAGAAGGATCTTTTATCCCATCCTATGCTATGCCAGTCAGGGAGTTTAAAGAAATTGAAATAAAGCTTTGTTATGATCAAATACTGATAGAAAAATTATTCCCATATATCTAGAAGGAGTTTAGGACAGAAACTACCTATCATGAACATACAAAATTGTGTCCTGAAACACTTACAGCTTCAGTTAGGTGCTAAATTAGGCTTACTCCATACTGCTTTTGGTTCTATCTAAGAGTATTCTTATTCCCCTTTTTCTGTCAGATTGTTTCAGGCAACTGTAATGTATTTTGGCTTTATGTGAGAATTGCCACAAACCTCAGATCTAAAAAGCTACACAAGTTCCCTCTATTGCTTTAAATGGCTGTGGGAAACAACTTTGACAGAGCAGATGAGTGCTCTCTGAGTTCTAGAAACAGTGGATTCAGTTCTTTAGAATAAGATACTTCATCAGAATCTTGCAGCTACCTGAAACCTAAGAAATACCTGTGACACCATCACCCAAGACCCACGGAGTGTCTGCAAGAGCAGTGTAAGCACTCATGCTGCTTGGGTTCATCTGATTTTCAGAAAGTTACCTGCACCATGATGATTGGACCTCCATTTTGATAGAGGTAAGGCCTCATCTTTGGCAGAAGGACACCCATCCATCTCTCTACCGCTTCCAGGTAATCTGTGATACACAAAGTATAAACGTTTCACAACTTTTCTGCCTTTTTCTACTTTTGTTTTAAATTACATATGGGTCATCTTTATGTAGTGTTCTAATTATGTAAATTATGAACAGCATTTAACGAACACATTGCTCTTGAACAAATGTGCTCTTCTATTTCTTCATAAATGCTTCCAGTACAGGTTACTAAAAAGTAAAACATTTAAATACTGATGAACTCGGAAAATGATCAAAGGGACTTCATTATGTCTCACAGGTTGTCTTAATTCATACCAACAGGAAGACAAATTCAACTGTTGATCTATGTACTATTTTTAAGTAGTTGATATAACCACAACTAGCAGAACTGAATTTGGATATGTTATCTACATATTCATCTCCTACGTGCACTTTAATAAACACATTAATCTCCTGTCTCATCTTATTCTTCCATGTCCTGTCCATTAACAGGAACACATGAGGATGCTGTAACTCGTCCTGGACTGCACACTGACCAGACAAGAGGGATCCCCATTATGAGTGGCTGTGGCAAACCCAAAAACGTCAAAGCTGAAGCTACCTGTCTTTTCCTCAAGGGTGACAATGATTCCCCTCTTGGCACCAACTTGACAATACATCGGAAACTTTCTCCCCTACTCTGATTGTTCTACACACTTTTTGAATACACACTTCTAACTAAAAGTATTGAAGATTTTACTCACAAGAAAACTTGAGCTGAAATATGAATTTTCTAGTAATGGCCTCAAACAGCAAGTTGCCTTGCTGGTACAGAGTATTTCTGACCGCCTTTTTTGATGCCTCTACCTGAATCAGAAGACCTGAGAACAATAGATTTCTTTTCCAACAGCCAAGCAGGAAGACCTCCCTGGGAAAAGAAAGGGAAACACTTCAGTGATATTTTTAGGAAACCTAAGAAGAATTAAGCTTTTTATCAAGACATATACTGAGACATGAAAATTGCTTTTCTACAAGGAAGTTGTAATTCCTGATGAAAAAAACAAATACAGAGTAAGTTTGTATTTTAAGAAGTCACTTAGGATGCATGGATTTTAATACAATAAACCAAGACTCTTGTCTAAGGACACACCAAGTTAAGTTTGTTTACTTTAAGAAATACTTGCACTAGATTTACCCTAGAAGTGAAGCTGTTACAAAAGGTTGTATACCATGTCCCATTCTGCACAGATGTATGGTCCAGCTCTCAGGATAACAAGCAATCCAGTGTCATTGGCAAGCTGCAGGAAATACTCTAGATCTTTGCCACCAAAAAAGTCATACGTGCCCATCTGGGGTTCATGGTAGTTCCATGGGACATACCTATTAGGAGAGAAAATCACCTTCCATTAGGAAACTGAGACTAAACCAGAATTCTGAATAACAACTTTTTGCACTACACGTCCCAGAGATCAGTAATGCTGCTGATCCATGGGATCAGTAAAAGACAGGAGTAACTCTAGGGCCTTTCTTCTGTCAGGCACTACAGCAGAAGGTATTAAAAATAATATTGAAATTAGGTTTATGTCTGCAGGAGTCTCTATCAGAGCAAGAACAAGTTCTCATAGTGCCATTTTGAAACCATGATGTCTGTTCCAAAACTAAGTAAACAGTTTTGAAGCTGGCAAGGCAGCTGGAAGCTGCATAGTGGTGGGAGGTTGATGAAGAGATGAATGTGGTAAACCACTCCTGAAGGAGAAGGCCAAGAATGAGCTTGCCCAAAACAGAACATGACCCTTCATGAATGGATCATCCAGCTTGCACAGGGAACACCAACCAGGCTGACAGGTCTATGCAGGCTGCTGCCATTGCAAAGAACTTGAAAAATACCTAAGTCTCAAACAATATTGCTTCTAGGTCCTGGAAGTTTTCATTGACCAGGAATAAGCAAGTTCTGGAAAACCACCACTGAAAGAACAATTAAGTTGATAGATGTTAAGGTGGCCAAGAGCTTGGACAAAGTAAAGCTTAATTTCAACTGAGTAATCAAGGTGCCAAACAAGCAGATCACTATTTGAAAGAACACCTTTCTCCTACATCCAGGACTTAGGAGACCACAACCTCAGCACAGAACATCTCACAGGGAAAAAAAAAAAAAAAAAAAAAAAAAAAAAAAAAAAAAAAAGACACTTGGTTGCAAGACAACAAAGACAACAAAGAAACATAATCTACCAAATACCATGAGTAATGTTGTAGCTGATGATCCCTGCTTGATAACTGTGTTTTGTTTGCCATGGTATTAAGTGGCAGTCTAGCACAGACAGATTAAAATTAGAGATTTTAGATTTTAGAATTAGAGATTTTACAACCTGAGCAAGGATTCAAGGGAATGAGAAAACTCATTCTTCTAAAATTTCTAAAAGTCACAAAACTCTGTCTAGTCAGGCAAAGATCCTCTCAGGCAACACTTTTCTTACTGCCTGGGTTTGTTGTTAGTGCGTTCCACATTTAATTTTGTGAGAACTACCCAAGAGGGCAAGACAGTTCCTAAAACAATCCTTCCAATAAGGAAGAAAAACAGGAACCCTCTCATGAGTACTAAAATGGCCACACACAGAGAGACACACACACAAACATCAAACACAAAAATTACAATCTTTCAACATTTGTGAATGTCATAGCATCCCAAATGGCAAAAATTTAAACCTCTGTCTGAAAAGATAAAGCTTCAAATTTGTGTACTGGGATGAAGTCAAAGCAATGCACTGAGGCATCAAGATGCAGATTTTTCCCTTTACATGGTATATTTTATTTTGGTGTCAAGCTGATCTAATTGTTTCTGAAGCATAATTAACTCACCTTCAATACAAACTACATGTGCATTTAATGAATATATGGACCATGTGAAAATATCCTCATTGAAGAGTTTAATGAATTTTGTTTAGAAACATGGCTTAAGGTTTAAATACACTTAATACTGTCTGAGGTGAGGATGAAAGGGTTTCTCAGCTCCCTCATGCTCAAGATGGAAAAAGATAGAAAAATACTTCCAGAAACAGTTTTCATTTATGTCACATGCTTAACCTCAACACTGGAAAAAATAGATTCTAGCAGAGAAAATGGGAAGAAGAATAAGGAAAAAAAACTTATTCAAAACCATTTTTTTGTATAATGAATCATGATAAAAATTTATTTTAAACACTGGTCTAAAAATTGTTACTGAGACACTTTAATCCCCCAATGTATTTTCTACAGCTAGTGATGGTCTCAAATGGAATCACTTTACTTCAAAACTGTTATCTTTAATAAGTATAATTGTTACATACCATTGTCAAAATTTACAGTCAGTTGTTAATCCTGTACTGCTTTAGCTACAGAGTAATGAATTAATAAAGGAAATTCTCATCCTTTCTCAAAATTGAAATATGGTATTTCTTCTGTATTTGAGTTTAATTTTCATTTACACACGATTTCTAAGCTTCATGCTATAATCTTCCTTTCTTTAGAAGCCACAGCTTTCCTCTCCTATTTCAGAAATTATCAATAGGCAAAAAATCACTTCAACTTCCTTAATGTACAAGATAACTCTGTCTGTAATACCAGGGTGGGATTTTTAATAGTGTAAAATTAAATAATCGGTACTACTTTCAAAAATGAGCATGGTAGTTAAATTACTCATATACGAGTCTTTAGAAAAAGTAATTTGTGTTTAAATATCAAATAATTTAAATATTCCATATTTAAACAGCAGCTCCTTCATAGAAGGACTTTGTACGGGTTTACACCTTTCTGCTCATTAGTCAACAAATGGAGTAAAGCAAATAAAATGCTCAACATTCTTTAACTTTCTACGAGCCTGTAAAGGTAACTGCGGAGTCTTCCAGGAAGCGCCTCCACTGAGCAGTAAATCCTGTGCATATCTTCAGCCCCATCTAGGGGCTAAGCGTTTATCTGCTGCGTGCAAAACAACCCCAATCTCTCCGGGCTTTCCAGAGGCCTTTGTCAGCCAGCACCCACTTCCAGCTGGCAGACACAGAGCAGAAACTGAAAGCAAGGACGGCTACCTGTGTGTGACCAGACACCTCTGCTGAGGTGAGGAGTGAGCTCCTCAGCATCCTCCTCAACCACCTTCTGGGACGTCACACCAACCACAACATTAAATTTCAACCTGCTCTTTAGAAGGGGTAGGCCTTGATCTCTTGGGCTTTAATGTAAGCTCAAGCTTACTGTCATCTGTTTTCTCATGTGCTGTTACTGCTTAAGATACCACCAGGTGCAGAGAGTTATATTCATGCACTGACTTCACCTGTTCCAGAGTCCAGGAGGAGCTGCTGCCTCAGTCATTAGCTGAATGATGCATCAAGGCATAGAGAGCCTTTTGGAAAAAAAGGCTGCAGAGAACAGGAAGGATCACATGTCTGGTTGGCTTTGTCCACAAGGTATTTACAAGCACCATCCCATAATATAAGGATCCTGTTTCCCTTGAAGTGGTAAACCTCACTAGGAACGCCTTGATAAGAAAAAGGAAGGCCTCCCTCCTATAGTTCAAGTTATAGCAGGACCATTCCCTGTCTTATGGAAAAAAATCCCAAGCAGCAAAATCACAGTCTTCAGAGAGAGCCTCAAGATTGAGAGTCCAACTACCACATTCTGCCAGAAAGTCTGGCAGTGCTGCTGCCCATTCATTCCAGAATGACTTCACACCATTTGTATCTCTGTCCCTTGCAAGCAGTATTACTGATCCAGGAAAGAGTATGCAGAAGAAAAGAAAACAAAAACCCAATCACATCGACCAATTTCCATTTTTTTTTACCAAAATCACAGAAGATTTCTTTGGGATAATATGAATATTTATAGTTTTATCTCAAGTAATCAAGAGCAGTAAGACTTGATTATTGGCAAACTTCAAAGAAAAACAAAAGGGCATTTTGGTCAGTGAGGTGCTTTTTAAGCATCAGGAGAGAGAGTGGTTAGTGTCAAATGGAAAGACACATGGATTCGGTTGTTGTAGAAAATGCAAGGCACAGGAGCATTTTCTGCTTCTAAAGTACACTATTAGATTTATCTTTCACCATAGTAGTAGAAATCCAGAGGTGAGCAAAAAGAGAGAGAAAGTCAAAGAATCTCAGTCTGCTGTTAGAAAAACAAAAGGAGACTAATGAAGCTGTTATGATGTGATTCAGCAACAACACCTAAAGCCACAGGTGCCATAACCACTTGCCAGCTGCACAGCACCTTTTGTGCCAAAACAGACACAGCTCAGCTCTCCCAAGAGCAACAGAGATGAGTTGGCACCAGCAAAACAACAAATCTTCACTCCTTCCTGCACAGCGGAAAGACACTAATGCAAAACAGTAAAGCAGAGTAAGATCTCAACAAAGGAAAAAAGCAGAAAAGAAAGAAGGAAAATATCCACCTTGTTAGTGGGAGATCACAAAAGAGGAGGGACAAAGCAACAAGAAAAAATCCAAACCAGCCCTGCAGCAATTTTGCCATTGAGTAACGGTGATGAGGGGAATGGAAAAAAATATTCCTATCTCAAAATTCCAGTGATGCAGCAGAGACGTGAAAAGGAAAAAAAAAAAACAAAAAAACAAACGGGAATGTTTGAAAAAGCTGTAAATGAACAAATGGCACTGAAAACACATGGGTGTTGGGAGGAGGAGAAAAATTAATCAGAGACATAAGGGAAGTATGAGACACTATGGATCATAGGAGTCACAGAGCCACTGTCTGGACACAGCCACTGTCTGACCTTCAACCCAGACACCAAAAGGTGTAACTTTCAGGTCCACTTTAAATTACTCTTATTCCAGTAAAAAGTACTTACTTGGGCAAATCCAGCAACTCGACCCTGAGCAAGTGTTACTTAATCCCATTGCTCTTATTAATGTGAGCAAAGACAGAACTTGATTCTTTAACAGAAAACAACAAAAACAACCACAAAAAACACTCACCAGTGAGTGACTGCATCATCCCAACACAGGAAGGAGTCTTAAGATATGCAAAAAAATAGAGAACCCTAAATTTGGAAAAATTCAACCTTTTTTTTTCTTTCCCTGCTGTCTGTTCTTCACATACTAACTCTGACTAGTCTCATCCCCAAGTGTACAAAGCAACCATACAACCTTCAGGTCTAACAATAATACAGATTTCAAGGGTGAGAGAGGTAATATAAAACTCCCACTGAGCCTACAGGCTCTGCACTGTCAGAACCTGCACTTTTTATAGCACAAAAGCAGGTGGTTTCAAAGAGAAGCTCTAAGCCTTGAAGTGACTTAAGAAAAGAAAAGAAAAGAAAACAAACCTGTTTGGGAATTACAACCATTGCCTGAAAAGACTGTGCCTTACACCTCTCCACCACTTCCCTTGTCAAGGAAGCTATGGCAAAAATAAGAGTAAGCTGATTTTTTATTTTTTTTTAAATCTGTGCCTCATCTGTTGAATTAACTACACAACCAGGTAGAGCAGGCAAGAAAAATGGACTAAGGGTTTTGCATACACACACACAAAACTGAAAGCTGCTTACACTTTTTTTTTTTTTTAAAGAAGTACACAGAGTTCCCCATCTATTTATCTAAATTTAAATGCTCCCAATGAAATAATTTGAAATAGCTTTTAAATGTTACTGCAGTCTTCACCAACATTTTCAAGGCTTCTGGGTGATACCATCCAGGCTGTATTAACAGGTTGCTGTCTCCTCTCACTTAGTCTGCCTTTTGACCAGGGAGTACAATGTCCCTGGCAGAGGCAGAGCATGCACACTTGTTCCATAGTTGCCAAAGTTCACAGTCCAACAATTTATTTCAGGTCACATTTGCACCCTGGGTTGTGAAGAAAGAGGTGTTGCCTATCATCAGGGAAACAGACTGCTTGTTACAACCTGCCCAGCTGCCCCCATTTATGTGGTTAAAGGTTATCCTGTACTGCTCTTCACTCCTCCACAGCTTTCTCTGGAGCTGTGAAGACTACTCTCTCATCCTGTACTACTCCTCACTTCTCCAGAGCTTCCCCCATTACTGGAAAAATAACTAACAATGGCAGCATCTCTCTTAATGACTTCTCACACAGCTCCCAGGACCACAGATCACTTGGCAGGTCAACAGCTACTCACGTTTGAATGGCATCAAGCCCTGCCATCTTCATCTTCAACAGGCGGTCTTTCCAGTAATACGAGGGCACCCGCGAGTAGTGAATGCTACCGGAGATGTAACGGAAAGGTTTCCCATCCTTGACAAAGCAGTTGGAATCATAATCGATCCCGAAACTCCTCTCAGGTACATTCTGTACACAAAAACAAAACAAAAAAGTACACAGGGTAATTTTTTTTTTCTGCCTTGAAAGACACAGAGAACAGGCTATAATCATCTGTGCGTTGTCTACAATAGAAGATACAATGGTCCTAAAATAAGAGATGGTGAACGACTTTCCTCTAGCTATCTACAGCCCACCTGAGTCTTAGCACAACAAATTAGCAAAAGGGAGCCAGTGCAATGTGTCACAGGATAAAAGAACTAGGAAACCAGCAGATACAGTTCAAAGAAAACACTCCCTCCTGAAAAATGAAGGACGAAATTGCCAAGCCAATATGCCTATCCCTAGACTGTCATTAAACAGAGCAACTGAGATAACACCCCACAGTCATTTCAAGACTACAAACTCCAAGGAGGAAGACAAGAGCATGTTCCATCTGCAACAAAGGAATTATTTTACAGAAAACCTAAAAAACTTTGTGGAAAATGTCCTAGACACACACAGCAATTCAAAGCATTCTGCCAACAGTGAAGAAGTGAAAGAAATTGTTTGGTGGACGTGTAACAACAGATATGAGAGGATACAGCAAGGAGCTGGCAGGGAAAGAGGAAAAGCGAGGGGCTGCACAGCAGAGGCTTTCTATGCTGCTTCCACAAACATGGACCCATACTTAAGATTACTTAACTTTATTAAGATAAATAAATCTTGACTCAACAAAGGTATGGGCATGTCAGGCCTCTCCAAAATCAGGACCACGTGGAATTCAGAAATAAAAACCAACTGCTCTGGAACATATATAACTCAAAAGTTGAGATTCTCCATAGGAAATTATGATGCTGTAGTAACTCCAGGCTCTTAGACCTCAAGCAAACTATTGCTGCAGAGGATGCACAGGTATGTGCAGCTGCTTACTTCCTGTTCAATTTAACCTTATGTGACCTTTTCCTGCTCTTTCATTCGTAGCCTGCATCTTGATGGCTGGGCCTGCTGCACTAGGATGGAACTGCTCTGTGTGTACCCATGAAGGAAACTCTTCACCCTTACAGACACCAAGCAGACGTTTCACATTCTTCAAACGTTTTTACTCTGGGGCACTGTGACACAGCACTAATGCAGAGCTGAGTGCTTCAAAATGATCATGATGAAGTGGAACTCAGAAACCAAACACAACACAGAAAAGAAACCGAAAAAGGCATCACTATGGATAGAAGTGCCTTACACCTTAAAAGGATATTATCCCTGGAAATAAGGGGAGGCAAAACAAATTGCTGTGGTGTCCCTCTGTAAGAGGATTTTAGCCCCCTCACTCAGACTAACCACATCAAAAGGCCTATGGAAAAGACCCTTTTTCCATTACTGGCAGAGAACTGTTGAGATGATGAATGTTGAAAAACTGTTTACACGCCCTCAGGGGCAGACACCGTGTCTATCTTAAAACAATTAAAAGAAGGTATTAATTATGAAAGTGGTTATCATTAAGCCAGATGCCATTTAGAATTCAGATTTTTAAAGCTGTGACCGTAGCTGTAAATCACCTTCCCCACACCTACACTTCCTGACACAGTGTTACTACATGGGTGAGGAGAGGGAGGAAGCTACCAGAGTGTTTCAAATTCACCTCATTCATCATTCATTGTAAACAGACCTCCCTCACAATCGATTCTTCAGCATTACATCATTGTCAGTGGATGATCCAGGGCTTGCAACAAAAACAAGAGAGTTGTCCTCATGAATTTATGTCTGGCTCTGCCAATACTGTATACTCACCATTGTGAATATGCAAGGAATTTGTTCCCACTTTGTCTCCCTAGAAGATGGGGTAGCGGGTCTGCTCGTTTGGTAAGCAACACACACTAACAGCACTGTCTGGGGTGCCAGCTCCTTCATATCAAATCATTATCAGTGCCCAGCTGAAAATTCAGACCCTTACAGGCAATGGTACAATGTTGCACCTTACATCCTCAGAATGTAGTATGAATCCTTACATACTCACATGGAAAAGAGAAGAACTAAAGAATTTGTCCTTGCTTAAATCAAGTAAGAGTTTATTTTTGCAACCTTAATGCTATTTCAACATTTTATAACGTGCATGTCTCTTGACATAAGATTTTTTTCCCATCTTCAATACACAGAACTGTTTATCAGTGGCAAAAACATCTCACTCTCCAAATCTACAAAACATTAGAGGGGTTTCTCTTATTTAGAAAGCAAAAAAAATGTGGGTACAGATCCTCCATCTCTGGAAGATTTTTCTCTTAGACCAATCACAGAACACCTCTTTCTCTGTGTCAAAGCTTAAGTATCAAAGCAGAGAACCACAAATCACTCATTTTCTTCTGCCTCTTCCAAAAAATTCTCTTAAGTAACTTTTTTCTGCCCTTGCAGAAAAGTGGTCCTTTTCTCTGCATTACATCCTTACCACTGCTGGACCTTCTTGTATGCTTTAGGCAAATGTAAAAAAAAGTGGCCTTTCCATTCTCACTTTGCACCATGCCTCATTTAGCTGGTAGGGGTGTAAAGAGTTTCCAAAACTAGTCAGGTTTATTGTTGGTAGCTTTTTGTAAATAGAATGAGTGTGTTAAAACCATTCAGCACGAACTGCTACAATGCATACTGGTACAAAATAAAAGGTCATGAGAGGCCTCATGCTTGATTATAAGAATAAAGTTTTATTAAATCCCAACATTTAAAGCATTTGTTATACCACAATTTACATATTTTCCAATCCATTATTTAGTAATTATATAATAAATATAATTTGCACAAAGTGACAATGCTATTATATTCTGCTATTAATTCTGACATTAATTAATTCCTCCTCAGCCCCAAATGAACTGGGCTTTAATGGGATGAAATACATATTCTTTTAGTTAAGCTCTCCAGATTAAATACATTACACACACAGAAAATTTACAAAAAAAATTACAAAATAAGCAGCACAGCAATTTCTCTTCATCTGAAATACTGAACACAGGTCTGCATTGTGCACATTCAAATCAGACTGGAAAAAGTATAGAAAGAACTTTGAAGGACAGTTAGAGATTGCTGATTAGAGAGATTATAGAAATAGTTTATTCCTTTTATCAAACACAAGGTTGATCTAGGATACTTTCCATTCACAATTAAAAAGCAAAATAAGAAAAGGCTTTGAAGTCTTTTGGCACAGAAAGAAAACATTTTAAGTAAGAAGTAATCACCAAGCAAACAACCTTTCAGAGGGAGAGATACAAAAAAAAAAGGGCAAGAACTAAATCAGGAGAACTCAATAAATTTATGAAATGACAATATGACCACTCCTAAAAGGATGCATATCTGCTTCTGAAAGGGTACATAACTATCTTCCAAGAGAGGCACATACAAAGTAATGAAGAAATTCTGGGATGGAAGGAAGGACCCCTTCAGCTACGTTTTTGCACACACTTGATCAGAATGAAGAGAGAAATAAAAAGGGTGGGAAAAAAAAAGTAAGTAATACTGGCAACTCACTGAGGAACTGGCACAATCTAAAATCAGTCCCTCAAATGCCTCCTGTTGAGGAAACTGGCTTAACAATCAGCCTTGTTAACATGGTAAGAACATTCAGTGCAACAAGTATAAAAATCCTGCTGGACTACTGGCCAAGCGAAAATACTCTGCACCACTAAACCCAGAGTACAGCTCTTAACTGAAGGCGTGTTGACAAGTAACAAGAGGGTTACAGGCTATCAAAATTCCCTCCTCATTCCCTCCCTTCCCACTCTATCATCGACTGCAAAAAGCCTCAGATGGATCCCACATGGACAGGGGGCAGTGTTGAATACACATGGAAACTTTAGGATACTTAAGCAGATATTGTAACACAATCATAAAAAAAAAAAGTTTACAAAATTATAAGTGGTGGGAAACTGAAATTATCTAATCTGGCAAGCAGAAAGCATGGCTAGTAAGGTATTCAGTTTTCAGAGTGAAAGAGGACTGACTTCAACAATTCCACTAACCCTCGTGACACATTTACAGTATTTCTCATTATTCCTGAGTAAAAATGTAAGATGTTTGTACAGAGGAGCAGGATACGAAACCAGCATAGGAATTAGAAACTCTGCCTGGGAGATCTCTGGAATGGATGAAGTCAAACCTCAAAATTTAACTTACAAAACTCCTCAACTTGACAAAGACTACAGTACTTTGAAAAATCACTTTTCAAACGCACCCCCATCCATCTCCTTCAGTATGAGAACAGAAGATGAAAAACAAAACCAAGTGTTTATGATTGTCTAGTTCAGGATCACACAGGAAAGCAGGAAAAGACTGAACAGCACAGTTCTGGTCTTCCATCCTCTGTTTCCCGGATAAGAAGTGCTCTCTTTTTCCCCATGCTGTGGGTCTGCCTGAGAGGAACACGGGCACTGATGGGCAGAAAGGCAGAGCAAGGGAAACCCTGCAGCTACAGCTGCAGACTACAGAGGCAGAATTCCCAGGCTCCAACTGTTTCTGATGTTTGATGTAGCAACAATGAGGTGAGAGAGGAGGAGAGAGAAGATGTACAGAAGTAAAATGTTCCATCAGCCTGGACAAAAGTCACACATCATTTTTCATCCTGGCTTTCTTACATGAACACAAAGATATAGAAACAAGAATGTTTGTATCAATTACTCTCTAATACCTCAAATTTCCCATAATTATGGGAATTTATAATAAGCCCTTCTATGAAAGATGGGAAGAAATCCTCCTTCCCTCATTATCCTGCAGCAGTTACTCTGCTATGTGCCCATCAGACCACCAGGACACTGACAAGCAAATGCTCTTCAGGAAAGTCACCTGCTGCAGAGTTTAGTCTCATTAAAAGAGGACATAATTTACTTAAATATTAAAGCCTTTAACAAATTACCAGCATTAACTTACTTGCATTGTTTTCAAATAGCATCAATTTACTCTTGCAAGAAAAAAATCAGGGAGGAGAAATTAGGCAGAAAGAAAAAAAATACAGATTGAAGACAAAAGACACTGAGTATTTAAGCTTTGGTTTTAGTGCTTTATATAAGGAAGTACTGTATGCTCAGCAACAAGTTAATTTTGGAATTTTCTTAATTTGTTTTTATTAGCGATATTTTCAGTACATAATTACTGGATGCCCAGCTATTCTGGGGAAAATGCCTGAGAAAGACAGCTACTTTCACCTTTTGGTGTCAGTCTCACCAACTTTTTAACTGGACAAAACTGAATTTCAGAACTGATACCTGAGTATCATGCTAGTAAGAAGCACAGACTGGAAGCCCTGGTGCATGCTGCAGACAGCTAGCAGGATAAAGATATCCAGCCTCAATTAAAAAAAAAAAAAGAACAAAACAAAACACACAAAACAAAACAAAAACTAAACTATTAAACTGTTCCTTTCCCATAACAACTCTAGCATAAGCCTCCTAGAGTTTACATACTCAGTGCACACCCTTGCAGGCCTTTCTGCAAAACATTCATAAGTGATTTCACTGCACAAGCTCAGAACTTCACCTGCATGATATTTGGTAAGGCAGCTGCCTGAAGGATACCAAACAGTGGTATCCATCAGTAGGTAGCTGCAGGACTCAGGTATAACTAAACATGCACAGGACACACATTATCTCCTTGACATCAGTGTTATCTTTAAATGCAGAACCTCAATGATAATGAACCTGAATTTCTAATTTCTTCAGTAATTTAGTATGTCCCAAATTTGTTTCATAGGCTCAAGATACAGTTAGTGTTTTCTGCTCAAACCTGCTGAAGTTCAGCCCAACATATCTTCTCTGGCTTCCCTGAAAAAGGATTTGCTTTCATAGCAGAAGAGCCAAAATACTGGCCAAAAAAAAAAAAAAAATTAGAAGTCTGTCAAATGGAAAACTCCTCAAGGAGAACGTAGAATAATCTCTGTTATTTCAGCTCTGCTGCCCAGCCTCATGGGTATTCCATAGTACATCGTGCCCGGGCTGACGTAGACGAAGGTATTCTGCCCAACTTGGTACAAGCCAACAAAAAATGGATTCAGAAGATAAGCTCCAGCATTTAGAGGGAAAATCTGCCCTCCATGAGTATGGCCAGAGAGAATTAAATTTATGTCTGGTCTCTCCTGAAGGGCCCACTTTGCAGCAATTGGCTGATGAGCTAAGAGCACTATTGCATGCTCACTGCTACAACCTCTGAGAGCTTTTTTCAAATCCATGCCATGTCCCAAATAGCGCAACACATCTGCTTCAATATCATCCACGCCAGCCAGGCAGAACCAGTCTGAAGTGCTCTTTGGTGAAACAATCTTCACATTCTCATTATGCAATGGCTGAATGTTAAATGATTTTAACAGCTCGAACCAGTTGCTAACATCTGAGGTGTAGTACTCATGGTTTCCTGTGACAAAGTAAGTCCCCAAAGGGGAATCAAGTTCTCCAAGAGGCTCAACAGCAGGTCGTATGATCTTTGCCTCAGCATCAGATAGGTCCCCAACAATCACGGTGATATCTGGTTTTAAAGCCTTAACCATTCTCACTATCATGGCAAGCTTGGTCTTCCCAACTGTGGGCCCCAGATGGATATCTGAAAGCAACACCACTTTCAGGTTATTCATTGTTGAGGGCAGCTTGTGAACTGGAATCTCCACTGAATTCACAGTAGGAGGCTGGGAAGCATTTAACAGCCCAACAACAGTCAGGACAACAGTCAGCAAGACTGCCAGAACTGGTTTCAGTGCTGTTCTGCTCTTGATGCCAGTGCCTGCCTTAGCACCTCTCCCAGCCAAGAACTTGTAAGCCTGCTCTACAGAGCCTAGAGTGAAAAGGAAAAAGATGAGAATAATATAGGCCCCCAAGCAAGTGTAGGCAGCTAAAGAAAAGAAATAGGGCTCTTCTGCAACAAGAAATAGCAATGTAAAGAAGCTTGAATGAGCCAAAGCTAGAAACATGAACACAGCTATTTTCCACAGCATGAAACAGAAGGAACTGGCAGCTGAAGACCTGGTGAACGTGGTGACTGTGCTTCTCCAAACATGAAGAGACCCCATCAACATGAGTGTATTAGCAAATAGGGCCATTTGCAGCCTTAGAAGCCAGCGCCGTGTCCTGAAATCGAGTTTTTCCGCCAGGTAGCTCCGTGATAGCATCATGGAGAAGAAAACCACTCCTGCAGCCACTGCAGCCTTTGCTTCAATGGGCAGTTGCTTGAAGGAGATCATCTTTGCTTCCTGACTGTTTCCTTCTGTTCTGCAGAAGTCTCCAGTAGTCAATAAAGTGGTTATGAACGGATGCCTTGGGTCAACAAAGCCTGCAACCAGGAACCAGTATGAGCCACTTTAAAATATTACACACATTCCCTTTTTCCCAGACTGCAATAAAGGACTGTTACTCTATGTACCACACAAGATGCTGGGTCATGCAGGATCACTGTCATAAAGACGCAAAGGAGACGTCCTGAAGTGAAGTAAATCAGACAACAGAAAAGACTGGATGCTGGAAGTCCCCGTCCAAGCTCCCTGTCTGCCTCCCTCAATCATTTCTCCTGCACACCCTTTTCTTTTAAATGCTTTTTTCTCATCAAGACTTCCTAATAGCAGATGGCAATATACCACAACAGGGATGCAATGAGTCCAGGGAACAACCATTACAGCATTTCTAAGTCCCATACATGTTCTGGGACTAAGTTGCTTCTGATATTAACTTAATACATAATTTCTGTTCTTCTTGCCAAGCAGTTGGCTCCATTTGAAAAGCAGGCACCACCCTACATCCTTCTTACCAAATTCAAGAGGTTCTACTGACACATGCTACAGCAGCAGTGAAATTCCCACTGGAAGAGATGCAGCTGTGGTCCCAGAAACTGCAGATGATCAGCATATATCCTTGCCTGCCATTGTGAATCAGATTTCTCCAAAGCCCTGAAAATCAGCAGAATCAGTGAAACTCACACTCTGCTTTGCTACTCACTTCCAGCTCACTTCCACGACATGTGGTTTTCTAGGACTCAACACCTGTTCTAGTATATCCTGGTCTAACAGGATGCAACCGAGTGGAAAAGGGATTAAAGTAACACCCTGCTCCTTTAGAGGAGAGCACAGAATCTACAGCATGTCTGCTCAGAGACTGAAAACAAACAAGCAAGCATCAGTTACGTTTGAATGGTAGCAGAATTCCCTGGTTTGCTCTGTATTTTGCTCAGTCACAGTGTTTCTATTAATGCTCAGGTTGCACATTTCTATTTAGAAGAAACCTATTGTTTTAATCATAGATGAAAGGAGTTTGGATAGTCTTTCGTAATAGACAATAGAGACCATGTCTGACATAATAGTCCCATAATAGCATACTTATTTTCAAAACACTTCCTGTCTCTCAATCCACACTTAGATAGAGAAAGCAAGCAATCATTACTGCCAAAAATACCTCAGAACTAGGGCACAAAAGCAGCATTGTAGGGCTCAGCAGTGAGCCTGAGCCCAGAAGCCTGAGAACGCCAGTTTGCCAGGTCGCTTATCTGCTGCATATGCCCTCAAGCTAATTTAAAAGAACATTAGCACATCTGTGATGACAGGACCCTTTGATCTGCATTGAGGACTAGACCGAGTTTTAAAAAGACCCCTTTCCTCATCGCCTGTGTCAGGGAACTGTGGGCTGATAAGCCCTCAAGCCCTCTCAGTTGTTACTAAACTTCTCTTAAGTAATAGTGCTATTTTACACATATGTCTCTACAGAAAACACACAGAGCTAAGAAGAGCACAAGAAATGCCCTACTGATTCAAGTCCATAGGTCCTCTAGGCACCATGCAATACTCTCTGGACAACAGCAGTAAGACATGCTGTTTAAAGAAATGACAGGACCCTAGCCACAGTCTGTGGTCTGCTCCCTCATACTCCTTCAGCTGACAAAGCTACTACACTAGGGATGTTAGAAAGCAAATCCTTGCACAGTCATTTCTGGATGTTGTTTATGAACCTGGTGTATTTAAATTTGGCAAATCCCTTTTTTCTTTTCATCTGTTAAGTAATGTCTGGTTCTACAACCTCTCACGGCAGCAAATTCTCGAAACTATGTAAATTTACAGTATTTTATTTGTTTGAAACTAATCTATTAAATCCCCCCAAAAGTGCTAATACTACCAAGTTTGAAGAGTATTTGTTCTTCACTCCTCTTGCCTGCCACCTTCAAAATTTTGGAAGGCTCAGCCGTAACCTCACCCCTCAGAGACCACACTAACTGCGATCCAGTCTTCCCTTCCATAAAAGTCTCACGTGATGTTGTTCTACTTTTCATTCATCTTTAACCACCTCTTCCCCATCCAGCTACTACATCTACCAAGGTAATAGTGACACTCTGCCTCAGACTCGAGGCATAAACCGCGAGAACTGTGGAGCCTCAGGATTCGTCCTTAGGCTGTGGTATTGTGTCCCCCGGGACCAGGAAGCTACAAGAGAATCTATGGAGAACGGGAAAAAAACCCATTCCCCCCTCTCATACACCACAGGATGAGCAAGTTTTCCCACGGGATCTACCAGCAGTGTCGGTACCGGTTTCCCCACGGCCCCGGGTTGCTCAGCGAGGCCTCCACGATTCCGGGCGCGCAGGGAGTCCCGGCGCCGGCAGCCCCGCTCGGGCCGGGCGGCCACGCCGGCCATCACCCCCGGAGGGCGGCACCGACAGCCCTTCCTCAGCTCCAGCGGGCCGGCCTGCTCGGGAGAAGGGCACGGACCCCTCCCTGCCCCGGCTCCGGGATCTCCCCCTCGGCGCAGCCACAAGCCCGGCACCCGCGCCCTCTGCGCCGCCCATGAGCTCTAAATCGCTCACGGTTTAAAAAAGGACCGAGGCGAAGCGCCTTCCTCCGGCGGCGGGAGGAGGCCCCTGCCAGCCCTCCCTCGGCCACGCCGGGACCCCGCGCCCCTCAGAGCCGCCCCCCGTTGCCCCCGGGTGTCCTTGGCGGAGGGGGAGGCGAGGCGGGCACTCACCGCCGCCCGGAGGAGCGCGGCCAGGGCGGCCAGCGGGAGCAGGAGCCGCAGCATGGCGGGCGGCAGCCAGGAAACGGCGGCGTCAGCTGACGGCTCCGCCGGGAAACGGCCGGCGCTGGACGGGCATCCCTCCTCCTCCTCCTCCCTCCCCACCGGCACCGCGGCAGCGGCGCTCCACCCCTCCGAGCCCGGCCTCCTCCTGCCCTCGCCTCCCGGGACACCCCCGGGCAGCCTGTCAGGTGCGCCTGGGGCCCTGTGCCTGGGTGCGCTGCTTCCCGTGTGAAAGCACTGCCGTGCAGCGTCAGGAGCTCATAGGAGACTTTTGGATACAGCCTCCCACACTGAGTACATCCCAGGATTTCTCCCACACAGAAGTTTCCAAAACGGAAAGGTCTTGTTGACCTTTACCTCCCCTGGGCAGCCCATCATCCTGACAGGAGGCACTGGGCCTTGGGCGCTCTCCTTCCCGTGTTAAAGCACGTTCATCTTCTTTCGGGAGCCCTGCGCTGGAATCAAGAGACGACCTCCAATGCTGAACAGATCTCCAAAGATTGCTCCCACAGAAAAGGTGCCAGGACATAAAACTGCTTTTGGCCTTTACCTCCGGTGGTCAGACCATCATCTGCAGCACCACACACACTCTGGCTGGTCCAAGGCCAAGGGCTTGCCCCAGCTCCCCAGAGGAATGGCAGAACAGCCTCCTCTGCCACCTTGGCTGGGCAGAAAGGCAGAAGAGGCATTTTCCAAGGGGACCTCACTAACTAGTTCCCAGAGCGGCCTGAATTTTGCTCACTTCATATCCAGAGTTGAAGTTTTGCTGCCACTTTTCCTCCTGTCAGCAGAGATTTTAAACTTGATTGCTTCGTGGTTGCTGTGACTAAGAAAGTCACAAATCATCACTCAAGAAAGTCACAGATCATCACTTTGCCCACAAGTCTCTCTCTGTTAACAAGCAACAAATTAAAGGGGGCGCCTTTCCCAGTCGGTGCTTTCAGTTCTCAGAGTACCTGTACCAAGAGGTATAGGTGTTTCAGGAGTCTTATAGACCTGTGTTATCAGCTATGTTGATTTACAGGTACTTCTTAGTTGCTTAAAGACTAATTTGTTGGTGTTGTCATCCTGGCTGGGTGGCCTATAGCAGACTCCCACAATCACACCCACTTTATTTGTTTGTCCTTTAATCCTTACCTGGAGGCTCACTTATGCCAGTGACTGTGAATGTCTGGGGCTGAGCCAAGGCTTCTAAGCTCCTCTTGCTTGTTCCTTATGCTGTGTGTAGAAGAGCTTCAAACGTAGTTCTTTGTACCCAGTGCCCCCTGTAGCCAACTAAGGATCTCACTGGCGTACAGTCTCAGTCTTTGGTGTGCCATTCCTTTGCTCATCCCTGGTGAGCCTCATTTTAACCCTTTGCCCTTCACACTTCTGCAGGGAGTTAACTCAGGGTTTAAAAGTCACAGTATGAACTAGCCTACAGCATGAGTAACAAAGCCAGTGGTTCTCCTAAAATAGCACTTGGACCTGAGATCTGTAAAGTTTTTATATCCCTTGAGAACAGATGCAGCCAAAAGAATGTTTACTCTAAAATGGGTACTAGGCAAGCAGACACAGGCCACTCATGATTTAAGTAAGAATACACAACACAGGAATATGAAGACTTGACAGGAATGATATTATTTAATACCAGCCTTTGGGGTCTGGTTTGTCTGTCCCTGCTTGCCAAGTGCTCTGTAAAAGAAGCTGCTGGTGACACGGCTCTGTACAGGAATTGCTAAAGCATTCCTTGCCAGCAAACAGGAATTGAGTTCACAAAAATATGTATATATATATATGTATATATATAGTGGTAGAAACTGGATAACTGTGTATCTTTGGTACCTAGACTTTAAACTTGTTCTATTTTTGTGGAGGAAAACTCCTGCTACGCTTAGGGTAATGTAAATAATATTTTTTTCTCTTCAAACTCTGTGTTTACAATCCATCCTTACAGCCAAAAGTGTTATTTCAGCTGTTGTTAGGAGTTTTCCTGTGCAGGCCTAGGCTGATACATTTTTGTGATGGATGTTCTAATTGCCAGGGCCATTCAGAGAGTTTTCAAGCTGGTTTTTTTGTTTGTTTGTGGTTTTTGGTTTTGTTGTTTTGTTGGTTTTTTTTACTTTAACTCTCCACCTTTCTGAAGAGAAGGAAATTTTAATGATTGTTTACCTGTGCTGGAACAAGAAGACCCTTTTGTTTGCTTGTTATGGAAATCCCCAGGGGCCCCTGTGTGTAATCTAGGTAAGCAACTAACCTGTCTGGAATTGCAATCGGAGGCACTCACTGGCTGCAAATATCCTCCTCATAGAGGACAGTGAATTGCAGACACAGCCTCTCCCCTAAACAGACCATCTGAGGAGTTATTGAACCTCTCAAACAGCCTGCTTGAAATGAGGCAGCTTAATGTCCTCCTTTTACCCAAGGAAAGGAAAATAGATGTGTTAAAAGATGGATTTACTGCAAACATGGTGCAGTTTTACTGTAAAAAAAGGAAACTTCTTGGTTAGGCTCAGCAGAGGATATAACCCTAAGTTTTGTTCTATATCTGCATCTGATATAGAAATCTTTACAGCATCTACATTTTTACAGCATCTGATCAACATGTCAGGCTTCTTCTCTATAGGCATGTATGTCTCTGCTTATAGTACCTGCCAAAAATTAAGAGCTTTAAAAATCATCCCCAAATTGTGCTTAAGCATTCCAAAGTTAAAAAGAAGACATAGAAGAAATGCTGGTGGTTTTAATTTTCTCACTTTAAACAGAGCAAAAAAGAGTTGCAAGTTCTCTTGATGAACATGAAAGCAATATATTTTTAAGGAAAACAGAGATGCTTAGTTTTGCATCCATACGAGCCGAGGGGAAATCACAAGTTATCTCACAATGCATGTTGGTGTTGTGCAAAATGACTGCCTTGTCTCTGGTTTTGCTTGAAAGGATTTAACGGTGGATGGCATTGAGTGAGGACACAAACAGGAACCAGTTTGGCAGAAATTTGGTAAGAGGACTAAGATTCACACTGTTCTGCTTCTGTTCTCATTCTTGGGGGCAAAAAAGCTGCTGTTGTCAGCAACACTCACTTAACAAATGTCATGTGGCAGGAAAGTAATGAACAAGATGAGCAGTTGCCTGTGTTCTGATCTGGAGGTTTATCTGACCTGGGAGATTTTAGTACACTGGGACTGGCTCTGTAAAGTGGTGGGTTAAATTACTACTTTGCTTCCAGGGAGGATTAAACTAAGGCTGATTAAAGTCACTTAAATCCTGAACATGAAGGCTCAGATTCATGAAGGAGAGACCAAAGGATCCATCAGAGGCTTTGCTCATGGGCATGCCTTTATCCTACTGCAGTTAGTGTAGCTCTCCCAAAGCCAAATCAGCTTGTGTTATACCAAGGGCCAAACTACCTTGAATTAAGGATAATTACCATGGATCCACTGTCAGGCAGCCATTTGCAACCTCAGGGTAACTCAACCCTTATCCCAGAGACTATCCTGTGCTTTCACATGTGCTTTCCTTAGTAGGGGCCCTGGGGTTTGGCTGAGATCTACTCCCTCTCTTCTATTTGTCTAGAGGATGGCCGAGGAGGTAGAAGAGGACAAGTCCTGTACAGTGGTATCGTCACACAGACCTGTGCCTGTTTCATGAAGAGTTTCAAGATGAGAACCAATTACTAGAGATATGCAGACACCTTAGGGGAGATTTTGCCATTGAGTGTGAAGCATCCTGGGCTCCTTCCCCTTGGAAGGAGACGCTTTGCTGCTGACATGAGCATAGTGCCAAGTAACAGCAGAGCCCAACCCAAAACCTAGCCAGAATCACTGCTTTCTCCATAACTGGAACTGAGCCTGAACTGTGATTTGGAAATTTCCTTGAAGTATGAATCAAACAAGCATTGGTCATAGCTGAGCACCATCATTAAAGCAAAACCTCATGGTGCTCAGACTTCCTGCAGAGAGGGGAACTTAAATCAGCATCATTTGCATGCCAGCTTACCAGAAAGAAGACATAAGATGTGCAAGTTCATACTTCTATTAACCACTTCTCACTGCCTTCCCTGCCACTATCTTCTGGATGGTTGTCACAGAAAGATGGGCCACCAGTAGGGACTTTATGGGACTGCCTGCCATCCTGCCCTGGGTCTCCCCACTTTCTGCAGCAGGAATAGCCTGGCTTTTCCTTTTGAAGGTGGCATACTTTTGTTTTGCTCCATTTTGCTGTTGTTTGCAAAGCACCCGGTGTTGCAGGGCATGAGGCAGACCTTGCGATCTTGGCTCCTGCCAGCTGGCAGCCTTGGCAGGCAGCAGTGGGAAGCTGTGACTGTGGGTCAACCTGGAGCAGCCAGGACTAGACCCAGCTCCTCATTCCTGTCCCAGCCTCCCAAAAAGACACTGGAAGCTGCCCAAAGGCACCCAGTTCTTGTTCAAGGGTATTTTTTTCTCCCTGGTCAAAGTGTTTTGCAGCAGGACACAGCCTAGAAGCAAGCTCTGATTTGCCCTCTGCTAGATGATGCACATGAGCAGAAAATTGATGGTATGAGACACTGTCCTTTTGGTATCAAAAGAGCTTACCAGGAAAAAAAAATAAATAAAAGATAAGATTGTCACTTGTGTTTGAGCCACTTAAAACATGAAAACCACAGAGTAAATAGCCTGTGACAGATCTAATCTGGCTGAGGCCCCTGAGGAGAACACACTCACCTCAGCCTGCAAAAATGTTAATTGTAGGTGTAAAGAGCAAATGTCTCATGCAGAGTGTGACTCCTGGGTGCCACATCCAGGCTGGCCTTCCTGCAGCAACTGTCCCAATGGGTCCCTGTGAGTCTGCAAAAAATAATTTAGAGGCCTTAGCTATGAATACAGTATGAAGGGTTTTATTGTTAAGTTTAGCAGAGTTTGCACGACTTCAAAAAAGCCTTTTGTTTTAGAATGTATCTTTCTCGTAGTTTGATAGGAGTTTCTAGGACAGCTATAGCCTCTGCCTGGAGACTTTCTTTTATTGGTTCTTCCTTGTCTCATCCCCTCTGTCATGCATAATTTCCCTCTTGTCCATCATAGAATCCTTATCTTTAGAGCCCAAGAGTTCTAGCCACTAGCTTAGCTAGATTTCCCTCAGGCCACCCCCAAACCTGTGTTGGATTTGTTAGAATTTAAGTGACTTAGTTTGGCATGATGTATTTAGATTGTTTTATTGGTTTCGGTGACTTTGTACCCACCCCACGAAATGTAGTACAAAACCGCCCTCCACCCCAGGCTCGGGGTCTCTCTCTAGAGGCACCAGCCTGGTGGCTGGGGGGTTCCCCTGACCCCTTTTCCCCCCCAAATAAAGCCTCTATTCCCTGGAAGCCTCGAGAGAGTCCCCTCTTTTTTGTGTACCAGCCATAGCAGTGTTAACCAACTGCCTGAGCAGAGACCCCACAAAAGTGTATTGCTGGAACGTGCCCGAGCAGCCGGGAGGCCCAGGCTGACCACCGAGCCAGGCCAGAACCAGGCACGAGCTCCCGCAGGTCCCCTCACTCCTCCACTATTCATGTCTCTCTTTCCCACAAGCAGCCTCCATGGAAAACAAACTGAATTACAAATCACCGTTTTGTTTTTTTCCCCCCCCCACCAAACTGGCCCAGTTACAATGATCTTTTTGTTTGCAATTTAATGTAGGTCTGACAGCTAGAAGAGAATAACATAAAAAAAGCTCCCTGGGGATACTCAGCTCTGCACTCTTCACCAGATACTGCAATGACATGTTAAAAGTAAGTTCTGGGGAGAAATCAGGAGCTCACTGACTGCCTGCTGCCAGACACAGGTGCTTTTAGTCAGCCCACAGCGAGCAGTCAGAGGGAAGTCAGAGCATGAACATGGGCCATTTCCCCATGGAGGAGGTTTGGCTCCATCCGCTTTTGCTGTGGTGTCTGCTAGGTGACTTCTCGGTTACATGAGCTGCTTTTGAAGGGGTCTGGAGGAAAGGTCTGTGCTAACTGAACGTCCCCAGTAGCACTGACCCACCTTGGGTTGTCACCAGGCTTCATCTCCAGGCATTTTTCTGGACAAGCTGGTGCACAACAAGCTGGTGGAACACTTGCGTGCATTTGTCTCGCATCCAGCGCACCAGGCTCAGCTACCTTTTGTGATGCTGGACCGACTAGAAAAGCAATCTGCTGCAGAAAAAACCCAATATTTTCTTGTTTACTGGGGCTTAATGATCAGCTTTTCAGGTTAACAGCAATGAGCACTGTGCCTAAACTCACAGATAAGAAAGAGAAGCTGCAGGCAGAGATTAATCCTTGCTGCAGAGGATGCAAATATTTAAGACTGCAAAGTATTACTAAAGCCAGGTACTTTTCCTTCTTAGTTGCTAGATATTTTAAGAGGACCATTTCAATTTTTCTCATGAACCTTTTGCAAGATACAGTGCTTTTGGATTACTTTTTACATGTGCACACTGGGGAATCTGCAGCTTGTTAAAATGAGATTGCTGTGACTGTAGTGCATCAAAGGACTTAATCAGCACAGTGCCATAGAGAAGCTGAAGACCTAATATAGGCTAAATGTAAATCTGTAAAATGGAAATAACTAAATAATTCAAATCAGCGACATCAATTTCTGTGTGGTTTGTTCATCTTCCGGCCAGAGTTGTTTCAAAGAGTTGAGGTTTTTATTAAAGGTAGAAGAAGAAGAAGTACAAGGAAGAGAGTCAGAGTCCTGCTACAGAATTGTTTCAAATCAGTTGTTTTCCCCCATCTTTCCTTTCCAGGCTAAGGAGCTTCCTTCAGGACTGAGGAGTGATCTGGCTGAAGATGGCAGCTTCAAGTGTAGTGAGTATACAGCTGTGTCACTGTTCATTTCCTTTTGTTTCCCTCCCTCTTTGTCTCCATCAGTTTTCTGCCTCTTTCGAGCCACTGGTACCATCCCAACGTAGCAGTAACACAAAGACTTCTTCTCCACCTCTTTCTAAGTTGGGCATTTTGCCTTTTGTTATGTATTTGAAGCCAAGCAAACCGTGTTTTGAATTATCTAACAGAGATAATGCTTTCACCGCCTGCCATTTTAATAACTGAAGTTGGCTGGATGTTGTGAACTGCTCTTTTTTGTGAGTTTCTCACTCAGTGGGTCATTTTTATAATACTGCTGTGCTGCACACTTAAAACAATCTGAAATGACCTGTTTCACTGGCAGCCTTTGCACTTTCTCATTTAAATGGAATACATTTGGCATCTTCAATTGCATCTGGTAGAGAAGGGCAAATGTATGCTTTACTGAGCCTCTCAACACAAATTTACTAGATGTCATATTGCAGGTCACACATCCTGGCAAGGGTAGCCTGGATTACTACAGGAATGACAGCATGGTGCTGTCCCTGTGTGAAAACCCAGTGAACAGCACAGACTTCATGTGCGACAAGAGGCAGGTCAGGCAGTTTGCTCAAGCCTTCCTGCCAGTGTTTTTTTGGCTCCTCTTCGCTGTGGGCACAGTGGGGAACGCCTTGGTTGTGCTTGTCTATAGCAAATACCACCTCAGGAGGAGCATGATGGATCACTACCTGCTGCACCTGGCCATCGCCGACCTCCTGCTCCTTTTCACCTTCCCCTTCTGGGCCAAGGCTGCTTCCGATGGATGGATCTTTAAGGACTTCATGTGCAAAGTTGTCAACAGCATGTATAAGATTAACTTCTATGGCTGCAGCTTGCTTCTAACCTGCATCAGCTTTGACAGGTACGTCACTGTAGTCCAAGCAATGAAAGCTAAAACTTGTAAGCGAAGGTGGTTCTTGCGCAGCAGGCTCATGTGCCTGGCTGTCTGGCTGACATCTGTGAGCCTGTGCATCCCAGAAATCATTTACAGCCAGAGCACACAGGTGGGTGACGTAACAGTTTGCAGAATTATGTACCCACCAAATGTCAGTGTGATCTTCAGAGTTACGGTCCTGGCCTTGAAAGTCATCATAGGGTTCTTCCTGCCTCTCCTTGTCATAGTGATTTGTTACACTCTTATCATCAACACCCTCCTACGAGCCAAAAGATTCCAGAAACAGAAGTCACTGAAGATTATCACCATGATCATCACCGCTTTCCTCCTCTCTCAGTTCCCATACAATATTGTTTTGCTGGTCAAAGCCATCAACACCTACACCGGGGTGGTCCACAGTTGTCAGGCTGCCAACCAGCTGGACATCGGGCTGCAGGTCACCCAGAGCATCGCCTTCCTCCACAGCTGCCTCAACCCCTTCCTCTATGTATTTGCTGGCGAGCGGTTCAGGATGGCACTGGGCAGGATGATGCCAAGCTGTGGCTGCTGCTGGAGCAGGGGCCAGGAGCACTCCTCTGCCTGTGACAGCCAGGAGCACAGCTCAAACTGGTCCTTTGCCATGCTGGGGAGACGACGGGTCAGGAACTCCCTGATCCTCAACACTCACTGGACCTCCTCTGTTATGTCCCCTCCTTGCAAAGTCATCCTGTGAGTTAGTGCTCACCTCCTCTCCAGAGAAGCACCAAGCTCTTTGGAAACCACCTGTATACCCCAAAAATTATCCCAGAGGGGCAGAAAGGGTTGGAGACCTGTCTTTGACGTGCGGGACCCAACTGAGGGTTGCTGGCTGAGAGAACAGGAAGCCTTTGGCAGATGGGAGCAAAATGGAACCATAAACAGAACTGGTTTAGATTTAAAAAACTACCTTTGTGACAGCTGGCCCATCTGCAGCTCAGACCACAACCTGAAATTACAAGTCTCGCAGCGGGTGATAAACACAGCTATGGCAGCAACAGAGGCAGATGAAGTGTTCTTTCCATAGGAATCAGCAGGAGGGGGTTCAGCCTTCATTTGCTGTCATACCAGGTTCCCCTATGAAGGTGGCCTGACTCAGGAGCCCTCCCAGATTCCTACAGCAGATCCCATCTCATGTAAAGGAGAATGGCCTTTAGCTCTGACACTGGTTTGTTGCAGTGAGCAAATGCTGCTCTCTGTGCCTGGGCAAATGCAACTCTGTTTGGCTGCATGGGTGTTTTTTCTTGTTCATGTATATTAAGTAGGCATTGCAGAATGTGATCTGTCTTTCTCCTGTATTTTAGCTGTGTGATGTCAGGTACAATGGCTCCTCTTTTGATACTGGAAAAAAATCACCCCTCACAATAAAAAATTAAGGGATTCAGAGACATTGAGTTGTCTGTCCCAGGGATATTTGCTGTATGGTCATAAACCAGAACACAAAAACCAAATCCATGATTCAACAGACCGCCAGTTAGGCACTGATATTTTTGGAAAATATATTGAACCTAGGGCCAGCAAGACAGGGAGTAATTAAATGCCAAACCTAATGAAATTTGGAATCAGACATCAGTTGTGGAGGCTGCCATTCCCAGAAGTGGTGTGCTGTAATGCACCCCAAAACCCAAGCCCACAAGGCATCATTTATCTGCTCCCCCTTGCTCATCCCCTCACAGGGATATGGCTTCACCTGTCCTGCCTGACCGCAGCCTGTACCTGCCACTCTTCGATTGCAGGATGTAGTGCTGTGGAGGGTTTGTTTTAAATAATCTCATTTAATCTGGTTTGCCTTCTGGTACTTAGCTCTTCCAGGGGAAAAGGATTTTCATTGTGCATTTATCATTAAAGCATGTTGGTAAACAAGAGCATTCTGCAAAGTTTGGTGCTGCTTTTCTGGCTAATAGGGTAGACCTGGGCAGACAGGGTTCAATTTTCATATACATTTATTAAGATTTTTTTTTTTTTTAACCTTTTCCTTAGGAAGAAAAATGGTCAAAGATGTACATATTTTTTACTGTATTTGAAAGAGGGGTGTAGGGGTTTTTTGGAATTTCTGTTCAGGAAACAGAAACCAAAAATTAAATAAAGGCACTGCCATATACACCAAGGGGATGAACTGGTTGTTTCTTGCTCACACATCTTTCCCAGTTTGGATCCATACACATAACCTGTTTGCAATCACAGCATTTACCCCTCTCAAAAGAGGCCAAATGAAAACTTTGCCAAGAGGGTTTATTTCAAATATGTAACCCTTGTGGTGTGGAAGCTGCAGCTGAGAACCCTGCAGGCACCAGAGCAGGTTTGGGCTCCTGAGGCAAGGGCTGAGGTGCAATCTAGGGAGGCAGGGCAGATACTTCCCCACAGCAGCTCAGCCCCACTACCCCTTTCTGAGGCTGGGGGTGCTGGTGCTCTTACACAGAAGGTTCTCCTGGCCCCCAAAGAGCCCTAGAGTTATGCAAACAAGTGTGCAAACCTTAGCTGCTGCAAGCTCCTCTTCCCTGCACTACATCTCACCAGCCCCAGGAACTTGAACTTTGTGGCCATCTCAGTGGCTTCTTCAGTCTCCAAAACACTGCGGGAAGTATTCATGCTCGATCAGCAGGTGAAACTGCTGAGGGTGGTGAAACAGCAATGAACTTGCAGCAGTTTGGGTTTATGGGGTTGTCCCCGGGTCATGCACATCCTGCTCTGAGTCAGGCTGCTCCCATCACTTTGCCAGGGGAAGCTGGGGACCAACCTCCCTGGGAGCGGTTTTCCCTCTTGGGGTTTGTTTCACCACAGCTGCCTGAAGTCCAGCAGCTGCTGGTGGCTCCCCAGGCTGCTCTCACCACACAAATTCAGGGGGAAGCTGCCTCCCTGCACCCCTCTGGCTGCAGCCCCATCACCAATCCTTCTTGTTGGTCAGCACACTGCAGGGACTCAGTCATGGAGGTGTTTCCTGCCATTACTCCCCCTTGCATCTGCTGGGGGCCTCCATCTGCCAGCAGCACACCTCCTTGTGGTCAACCCCCTCTGGGCTCCTCTGTCCCTCTGCCCTGATATTTTACTTGGATTTGTCCTACCACAATCCCTCTTGTGCCTGGCTGGGGTGTCCCCAGCCTTCAGCTGATGCTGTTTTCCAGGATAGGAGATTTCCTCATAGGCAAAAGGTATTGCCTCCCTTGTCTCCTGAGCAGTCCCAGGGGACTCTGCTCATGCTTTAGACACAGCTCTAGCAGGATGGGCACCGAGGAGTTGCTGAAAGTCCTGGGAGAGGCCTGAGATTTTCCATAGCTTGGGTCCCCTCCCTTCTCTTTGAGGACATTTTTTTCTAGGTGTTCCCAGTTTTGTGCTGCAGTCTCCTCTGCTGTTGTTCTTTGAAGAGGCAGCTGGACTCATCCCTGCCCCATGTGCTACACTGTCACCGTGGTGCAGGAACTCATGTAGCGCGCACCAGCCTGCTTGTGGGACAGGGGGAGGAAGCTGGGAGAGCCCATGAGAAACTTTCATTCTCTGCAGGCAGACCTGCCTACCTGGTGCCTGCTCTGCCTGAAACAGAAAGCAAGGAAGTGATGAAAGGTTGTGAAAATACAGAATTACTACTATATTTGGACTTCAAAGCATCCCTGTGACACTTCAAGGACTAATGCAGAGGATACCACAACCTTGCAGCAGCTTCACATGGTCCCCACAGGGAAGTGTTATCCTGTGTGTGCCAAGGCATGTTCTTGGGCACAGACTAAGAAATGTAAGGCAGAAGTAGGGTTGGGAGAGCCTTTCCCCTAGCACCAAGAGAGGGGGTATTACCCAGTATGGATAAAAATGCATTACTGGAAATGGACACAAAGACTTTCAAAGGCTGCAGCATTTCCCTGCAGAGCTGAGGTACAACAAGATGTGGTCACTTACACATGTACTGGCTATGTGTAAAACTCATTCTTTGCAGGTCCCTCATACTCCAGATTTGGCTTTGCTGGAGCCTCTCCTAGAGGGAAGCTTCTGAATGTGGAGCCAGGACTCCAGATGCCTCTGGGAGATGCTCAGAAACTTCTACTGGTAATTGCAGCTTTGAAATGAGGGGATGGCACAATATAAATGTCATAAAAACCCAAGTAGATTATACAATCATCAGATTTATCTTCCACACAAAGCTATCCCTACAAGGCAAAAAAGGGACAAACATTCACATGATAAAGAATTTTATTCTTAAATTCCTGAGGTTAAAAAAAGAAAAAAAAAGCATCAAGAAAAATATTCCAACACAACCGTTTACATTTCTGTAACTGTACAGACACTGGTATACATGATTTTTCCCATATCTGGAGCAAGAAGTTTGATGTGAACAGGGCTTGCAATTCTTTGGCAGTTAAGACCAAAAGATGCTTCTGAACAAATTACAACCTCAGTGACTGAACATAATTAAAACTATAGTGCAATTTCAGTTTTAGGAAAGAAGTCAGGCTTTTGTAGCTTTGCTATTTTGTAACGTGATACACTCTTGTGCAATACCTCTTATATTTTTCATAAAGAAACATTGAGTAATGTTGAGTAAAGAAACACTGTCATTTTCTTGAAGAAACTACATTCTTTCCTTTGCATAAACCTCTTTGTAACAAAAAATCTTACCCTCCATATTTCCTTATCCTTTCCAGCACCCAGAAAAATATCTATTTGCTTATGCTGACCACAATGTATAATCTCTGTCCTATGAATGTGACATCTCCTTCAATTAATTTCATGATCAATTTAAAATATTTTTCTCTTTCTTGCATTCCTGCAGACAATAAAAAGCCCGATTCAACATTTAGCATTGCTGGCATAGCTCACATGAACAAGCATTTTATGAATGGAAGAATGAGGTGCTTGAATGAAATAATCACTTGCACAAGCCTGACCTTGTGCAAAGTCCTTTACTGGGTTTCCATGAGTCCAGCAATGAACTGTCTGGGACATTTAAACAAAAGGTCTCTACTAACATCAAGTTCTTTACTGTCTCTGCACAGCCTCTTCCAGCTGTTATGATGGGATTACTGCTCCTGGGAAGCTTCTCTGAACAGCTGGCACTCCTGTCCACTTGCACCTTACCAGCCTGATATTTCATCATTTGAAACTTTTTCTCCTTAAGTACCGTCTTTGGTCAGAAGCGAACATTTTCTTTTCATCTTTAAACTACAGGTTCTGACTCCCACTCTTAGTCCTCTTTCAGAGAGAGAAAAAAAATTGCCATAAAATTACTCTCAAAGGACAGGAAAACCTGAAGAAAAGAGACCATACAGACTCAAATGCTAAATGAGAACAATCCAGTGGATTTACTCCCCTTCTCCCAAATACAGGCTCTCAGTAAGTCTCAGGACTGCCTACATGAGAGACCTCCAGGGAAACATCTGGGCTACTACATGGAGATAATTATTTAAGAGCTACATGAACAGGAGCTTAAAAATATTTGCCACAGAATAAAAAAAAATGTCAAGAACTGGATATTGAGAGGAAATCAAGGGGCAAGACTGTCAAATTATTTTTAGTAGAAAGACTTCAAATACTTTTTAACAGAGGTGTCATATTTTGGCTGAAGATACTTGACAGTGTCCCTTTACCTTACATTTGGCATTTTAAGAAAGATATCCCAGTAAAATTAGTATTCTAAGTAAACAACAGCAAAATGTTTTTAAAACCCACACCTAAAAGCTTAAAAGAAAACTGCAGCAGACTTCAGTAACAGCTCAGTGAAATTGCATAGCATATGGTACACAGTACTCCATTTTTAAGCAATAAATAATCTCTTCTTGCCTAATTAAATATAAAATATAGCTTCAAGAATGAAACATGGTGTAATTCATGAACCAATCCGTGTCATTAATTGCTATTTATTGCTTCCATCAGTCTCTCGTCCATCTCATTTTCATGCACATAAGTAGGTCAGGGCTTAAGTGCACTGCAGCCTTCAGGAGCCTGCACCTTCCACTGACCACTCTGCCTGGCAGAGGGTTGGAGCACACCACCACCATGGGGAAAAAGGCAGCCCAAGGCAAGAGAACGGTATCAATGAGCCAGAGACCTAAATCCTAGGTGCTCCATGAAAAGTAGTCATTCACAATCTTTTTCAGGATCACTGTATTATATGTAGTTAACAACTGGAACAAATGATGAGCAACCTTTAGCTTTAACTGCAATTATTTTCTTTTCTATGATCAGGAATTTTCCTCTCCCTCAGCTGCTCCTATGTAAATGTCCAACACTTGGTTTGTGATCTCCAGCTTTTAAACAACCAGACTTTTGGGGTGGGAGATCCCTTATGGATATTGGATTGGACCAGCAAAACATAAACACCAGCTGGCCTCTCCTGACCACCTTCCCTAGCAGAGTTTGTTCCTCCAATTCCCTCTCCTTGCTTTTACATTTACAAGTTTGCCCCTTTCCTCTCCCCAAACCATTTGCTTTAGTTTATGCTTGCCCTTTTTCCTTCTGTCCCCTCATGCTTTATTTTCTGTCTCCCACCATGACCCCTGTATGCTAGCTACAGCTGCCACCAAGTCTCTACAGGGTTCCTCACAGGTCGTGCTGGTCTTCTACCAACTCTGCACTAAAACCCTCAAGGTCTGAGGTTTTCTTGGGAGAACAGTAACATGAGAAATCAGACACACTTATGAGTGTGTCTGATTATGAGGATGGTTGAGGAGGGCTGGTTGGGAGAAAGAGCTTTTCTTCTTTCTCCTACCAAATGTTTCGCCACTCTATTGGAAGACAGGTTTTTTTATACAGAAAAATCCACTTTCAGGTGTTTTGACAAAATGATGAAACTATACAGAAAGCAGATGGTTTGCACAGAAATTCTGTATAAGTGAGAACCCAATCTTCCCCTAAAAGGCAGTGTTAACAGCCCCCAAATCTGAGATAGAAAGTTAGCAGTTGGATAGGGCAACTGCAAAGCTTAGGAAAGGGACAGAAGACACTAACATCACTGGGTGGAGAGCTCACCAGGCCTGGATATGCATTCCACTTTTGGATGGACGTTTTGAGACTGGTTCAAACATTATTGTTGCCTTCCATATGGTCTAGAGAGAGAGATGCTGCTGATCTCCTCACAAACTGTGCTTTCTTGTGAATGCTGATGACTAAGGTGCTAAGGCAGGAAAAAGGAATGCTCCTCTTCCCAAATATCACCCAGTGAGCAGTACTTTATTCCACAGGGGATATTCTGCATCCTGCCACTGGTGCTCACTGTAGGAACTGGGCCAACATACAGAGTATGGTGAGCCGAAGTGAAAGGAGTTGCTGCTTTGTGTTTATTATTTTGTAACTGGCATTCAGTGCTAAAGCATTGGAAAAAGCCAGTTAAGACTTACCAAATCTTAGCCCAAAATGTATAAAACTCCTATGGTTTGCTGCATATAAAACTTGGAAAAGATAAAAAATTCCATATGGATTACAATATTTGCCTGTGCAGACTGAAGTATTGCATAATTGCTGCTCTGACTGTAAGAGCACTACAGAAGAACAGAGATGGTTATGTTTGCACCTCAGTGAAGAGGTCAAAAATAGGTATTTTTCTTTACATTTCCTTTTGAAGGATATTTTTGGAAGAAAATTAGCTCAATTTTCAGCAGAGAATTTCAGTTTGCATTTAAACACCTCCACACTTATTTTTCTCTCCACTGAAAAAAAAATTGATTATTTATTGACCTGTTAAATCAAACAACATGGCTTTTCAGCAGTCTGTACACAGTACAGAACCATTAGTGTTCCTGAAAAGGCTTCTGTTTTTAGTGTACACATCTCCTCTTAAGTGCATTAGAACTATTGCATAGTTTCAAAGTCTTCAAACACAGTGGTAACCAGAATGCTTACACATGTACATAAATAATAGCATATCTTAAAAATTTAATTAAAAATACACAGTATAGTAAAGGCTATGGGAAATCACTTCCATCATAGATGACAGGTCGCTCAACAGCCAAGTGATAAAACACTCTTTTTGAGATAAACCTGTCAAGGAAAGAAAGAAAACAAAAAGATTATGTTAGCTGAAGCCAACAAGAGAGGAAGCCTTGAAAGTGTATTCAGTCTTTCAGTTTACACTTGGGCAAAAAATTCACTGTTGTCAAAAAGAAGTATGCCTATGCAACGGCCGTCAGATTTGTTTTTAAAAAGATGACAATCCTGACTAAACTGTATTGGAATGAGTCACAAATTACTTGTTTAATTCTGTTAACCCTCCCAGAGGTTCAGAAAGAAGAGTGGAATTCTGCTGTGGGGGTAGGAAAAAAAAAAAAAAGCCTAAACAAGAACCAAAATTCAGTCTTGGAAGATCTCTTGGCAAGTGAGGAAAAATTTCTTACATTTACTTCTGAATGGCAGAATAATGGCACATCTGATCAGTTCCACAGTCTGTAAAACCAAGCTTATTTCACCTTTTACGCCTGCCTAGGACCTACCTGGAGAATGTGTTGTCAAATATCAGGGTGTAGATTCCAGCGTTTCTGACTTTCACCTGTCCTCTGATAGTTTCCTTATGAGAGTTGCAGCGAGTCATAGGGATAAGAACCTGGAATTCAATACAAATCAAAATGAAGTTTGCTATTTGCCCTATAAACTGGCATTTTCTTTCAGAAAACCTGGATTTCAGCCACCTTGAAACTCCCAAAGTGCATCTATGCCTGCAAAACTAATTACTCTGATTAGCATTAAAAACTCACCCAAACTAAAATCTCACCTTGAGACATCTATTTTCCTTTGATTCTATCTTTACAGCACTAACCTATAGCTATTAATCTCTGCTTTGGAGATAGAATCAAATCCTGAACTTTTAAATGGCAATCTAAGAAACTTCAGTAACTTCAGCAAGTAGTACATTAAATCCATATATCCAAGAGCAGGATTTAGCTAAATATTTCTTTTAATATATGTTTTTATACTCCCTGTGTAATAAAATAAGCTTTCTCAGCAAATCTTAATTGTTTATCTGAGCTTACAGCCTATGTGTGTCTTGCTGTAAAACTTTAGCACAGCTATCAGAAGAGCTGACATAGATCAAGGATGACCCTATAAAACACAAAGTTTTACTGAAGAAATGTATCAAGACAAAAGCAACATTCACACTTCTTTATGCTTTCAGATTAAGAGATATTTTACATGGAGTTAATAACCATGCAGTGAATTACCACAAGCATATAAATGCCTTATTCCCTCAGTAAATCACAGCCATAGAGTTCACCCTACCATGGTGGATTAAACCAACAGCTGCCTTGTCTTCAGCAAAACTTTGCAATTAGTTGAGTAAAATGGATTCACTTAATGTGTAATCCTCATGAAATATGGAGAGCACATGTAAAACCAGGTAGCTTGGGCACTGGCAAAGAGATTTTGCACACCATCAAGGCACTTAAGTATATGCTTTGTTGTAAGAAATGTGGGTAAACCAAGAAATTTATGTTTCCCTGTGGCTTCTGCTGATGAGCCTGGCAAAACCAGACTTAAAGAGTTCACAAACTAAGTGAAATTGAGAAAAAAAAAAGAATTTTGCAGACTTGGATGTTCAATTTTGCTTAATAATACTGGGTGAATTTCAGATGCAACCAATAGATGCTACAGGGCTTTTCAACTCTTGCAGGCAACATTAAAGATGTAGCTTTGCCTTTAGCAGAACTACAGCTCAACTGGAGAAACAAGTCCTTAATGCAACTGGCATTCTGGTGAAGACTTCTGGCAATACTTGTCAAGTGCTGTAGGCTGGCTGAGTGCAGAGCGCTATAACCTCCTCTAGTAAGGAGACAAAGGCCTTACTTTGCACTGATCCAGCGGTGTGTCTTCAGACTCTTGGTAGACAACACTGAAGGATATGCTTTTGGGGTCTGATGAGAAGATCCAGCTAATTGTTAGCCCCATCTCTGTAACAGTGATGGGAATGATACTGTAGGTGCTGGATTTGATGAACAGCTCTCTGTTGCTTTCTCCAAAATTCATGATCTCTTCTACTGTAAGGGGTAATTTCATCCTGGGAGGTAGAAATACACAATTACTTGAAGAAATATACAATCCACTTACTCAGATAAAACCACTAATCATTTATTTTTATTTTCCATCTATTTCAGGTAGACTCCACAGCATATTTGGGACAGGTCCACAAGATGCAGGAAAATGCAGCCTCAGATGAACATAAAAACTACAAAAAAGCTGACTGATATCAAGAACCTTCACTGCCCTGGCACGAGTGGATTTTGTTCACTTATTTATTTCATTTCAACTAAAGAAAACCAGTGCTGGAATAAAGCTTTTTAGAGTTACTACAAATAAGAAAGGAGTGCTGCCCTCTACTGTTCTTTTTAAAGAAAAAGTAAGTTACCTGGTTTATTCATTTTCCTAGGTGAATATAAAATTTGCACAGGAAACAGGAAGGATCAGGAGTACAGGTGGATGGAATGTGAACAGCAGCTCTGTTCTGAAGCACTTAAAGATACATCTGGGTCTGTTTTACTAATCAAGCTGCAAAAAACCTGACTCAAAATACTTCCAGTTAAAAATGGAATTCTTAGCATCTAGATAATGCAGTCCTACAGCATTAGATGAGCTAACTTCATTCTGATACCTATTTAAGACTGTGAACAGTGAGGCCCTGAAGCAAGAGAACACTGGTTACTTTCTTCAGGGGAAACATGTAATTTCTAAGATCCATGGGATCTCACCTACTAAAACTAATCTCATCTGTCACTCTTCAGGTCAAATAAACTGTTTGCAAATCAATGAGATCAGAGTAAACCACAGTCCTGTCATGTCTCAGGTGACCTTTGATTTTAATAAACTAAATATCATTGATTGTTTTGCCTTACAGCCCAGCTATGTTTCTAGTTACTGCTTCATTTACCTGGATCTCTGAACAGCAGCAACAAGGTTGAAACATGGACTGATTTATCAGTTAAAAGTTTAAAACCTTTCCTATAATTAAGGAAAAATTTCAAAGCTAGGTTCAAGGGGCCAGTGAGCAAAGCTGAATTTCTTTAAGTCATGTGCATTTCCACACACTGGATTCCCTTCTTGGCTGTGCAAGTGACATGAGTATCACTACTGTGTGTAACTAGGAATTTCAGAGCAGGACACATGCAGAGAATTGTGCACACACAGTACACACAGAGCTTGAGCTGAGGCTTAGATGAACTTTTTATGCTATGGCATGTATCAACCAGAGCAGGCAAAACAGATTCTGGGAAGCCACAGGTAAATAACAGATATATGTTCCAAAAGACCATGAATTCCCTCCCTTTGGCAAAGGTCTATCTAGAGCTGCATTCCCTGACTTGCCCTCACAGTTTCTTTCAGAGACTGCTAGAACTGCACAGCCTTCTCTCTAAACCCGCTTTGTGCTGACAGCAATTCCTGCAATAAAAATAGGAAATGTTTTCTCATGTGATGTGGACCTACATCTTTCCTTCTTATTCCCTAGCTGCACTGAAGTATTCTAGGACTGAAGAGAGAGGACCTGGCTCATTGCTGCCGCTCTGCATGGTTGAGTTACACCCTCTCATCCTTCTCAGACCAAGTTCTCCTTGGAACACAAGTGAGCAGCTCTTCCAGGAGCCTGCAAGGCTTGTGCTCACATAGCTGATATCTGAGCTCAGCCTTTATGCTTTCACCTATAACAATGAAATTGTTTTGCTTACATAATTTCTCCTGACTTCAACAAGCATATCTCAGCATCTTGAGCAACTTGCCAGTCTTCGGATTCATCAAAGGTTGAAGAATTACATGTGCTGTTTCTAGAACAAGGAAAAGAAGAAAAATCATGATTCTCTGAGTAGTATGTGATCAAATACGGTCTGCATGCTGATGCCTTCCTAAAATAAAAATGTTTTGAAAGTCCTGGTACCAAATTCTAGGATTCATACTTGGCACATTCTAGTGACAATACTGGGTAAAACCGCAGCCCCCTTCTGGCTCACTGTGCACAAATGTAAAACTGTTCCTATCCTGGTTTCATGAGCTAAGAGGAATACATATATATGTCCAGAAAATCTTTTCTGCAACCCTAACATACATTTCTTATTGAGATGAGGACAGGTTTTGAAGATTCTCTAGCAGGTGGGAACTAGAGGGGCAGACACAAGCAAAATAGTCTGCACTTGTCCCTTAAACAAAGCTTGCAAAAAGGTAAGATGTCTCCCTGAATTTAATCTGAGAGGTATTTCACAGACATATTACCTAGTTCCTTACTCTGACAATTGTACACAAAACATATTCTATTGCTGTAGAATTGCTATTATGTGTCTTCTTTTAGTACAAAAAATACTGCATGATCAAACACAAATACACCAAGGATACTGTTACAAGGTAACAAAGCAGGATGTTTCCTCCACACCTAGCGAGCAGTGAAGCACAAGGAAGAACCTGCTGTCCACTACTTACCTCAAAAAAAGTGTGTTCTCTGGGTGAACACTGGACTAGCACCAGGTATGAATTTTAGGGCTGGACACAGAGAGGATGAGTTTGAGAGTCAGGAAACAAACACTGATAGTTTCCAAATCAGTTAGAGGTTCTCTGACTGATTCTTTTTTTGTTTCTCTGCATTCCAGCAGTTTGAGACAATTAAGCTGTTGTTCCCAGAAAAAAATGCCAAGGATTCTTATTTACAGGGAACCAGCTGGTTGGTTCCTTCCAAAAACCAGCAGAATCTAATATAATGTAATGTAAAATACATGCTTCTGAACCATCAAGTGCAGTAATGCCCCAAGAGAGCATAACTGTCACACTTGCTGTAGACCAATTCTCAAAACCATTGCACAGTTTAGCATTTTCTTCTAAATCCAATGGGACATTGCTCTACATGCAGCACTGGTGAGCAGAAGAGCAGGAGAAAATATCTCCTTCAGGTGGTCACGAGCAGCATCTGAATATACTGTGTCAACACATGCAATCATGTTTAGTTTAGTGCAATGGCATTATTGTTTAGAAACAGGAAGAATTTACTGTTATGACTGCAAAATAAACTGCACCCACTGTCTATACATTTCCTGAACTGTTATCTCAATATTTCTGTTCTTTTATTCTTGCAGCCTCTTGAGTAACTCTTGACTTCTTCAGAGTCACACCACTACTGTTGATACCCTAAAGAGACAGCAGGGATGTGCATGGGAGATTCGAAGCTGTAATTAAGTATCAAAATCTGAGCTGTAACCAGACACTAGGAATGTAGGAATTAAGTACTTACTACGTGTTAGTCCATAAAGGTTAGTACAACATCTGTGCAAATACCTACTGATACAAATCATTTCATTGTTAACTATCTTTACACAACCAGATAAGAAAACTGATTCTGGAAAAAAAAAAAAAAGCAACAAAAACCCAAACCAACAAACTAGAAAACTAAACTATAGCTTGTAAACCTACCCATATATTTTGCTTGCACAGTGGGAACATCAACTGGCTTCATGCTGTGATCCACATAAGTCTCCCATCCCACCAGATTAGCTACACAGGTTAATTTCACAGCCTTGAATTCATGCAGAGCAAGAGAACTACACAATTACAGGCTTTCCAGAAGTGTCAAACTCCAAGACTTACTACACAATGCCATTAGAGTTCCTGATTTAATCCATTAATTTTATCTTTCATTTGGAAACCTGAAATAGAAATTAAATCCCAGGACCAATATATGCTCATGTTCTCCTCTAACACGTTTTTCCGTATTCCTGCTGCTGCAACCCAGTACATGGTTAGGTGGTTAGCTTGCCACTTGGCTGTTCCAACCAATACATTCACCACACATCTAAGGCTAAGGGAATGCTCAGTCCCTAATTTGTGTATTAAACCAAAGCGCCTTATAATCACAAAGAAAATCCTCCTTCTCTTTATGGTATCTCACAGAGAATAAACTGAGGTCTGGTAGGCTATGATGTAAGAAACAGTATCATGATTTAACTGGAATATTTTTCCCCTGACAGGAGAATTTATTCCTGAATGACCCATTCACCCTTTGTGTCAGCACTAAGGATGATTCTGCAGCTTGCCAGGTCCCCAGATGATGAGTATGCACCCTCTGTGGTATCTATTTAAACAATCTTTATTGTTTCCCTTCTTTTACTTTTTAAAAGTGAAATGAAGTGTGGCTAAAAGCAGAAAGAAATGAAACATGGAAAAGACACCACAGCAAGAAGAGAACAGCTCTGATTCAGCAAAGCCTCAAGACACAAATTGTAGGAAGCTGATAGAGCATTTTGAAGAATTATTGCTTCAGTCTTGTTCTTATGCACTTCCTCAGGCACCTGCTGTTGGTCACTGTCCCTAAGGTGGATGGTCTGGTCTGGTGTGCCTGTTCTTACACATGGAAAGCATTTCTTACAAATGATACTAAAAATACTGTGGCCAACATCATAAATGGCTTGGGGAGTTAAAAGTTAGAAGTCACTTTTAGAATTAAACCTGAAAAAAGCTGGTTCAAATCTGGACTCAGCAATTTTCTGTTTTCATAAACACCTGACCCCTGAGAGCTGTAGCTACGTGTCTGAAGTGTCAGCTTCCTGTGGCTGAGCAGTGAAATCCCAGAAGCCATCTGCCTGTCAGCAGTGCAATGATTTCTGGAGAGAACTTCTGTCATCCAGGTGAGAGTCTTACCTAATTGTGTGAAAGGCAGAAACCTGAAACGGAGACTGGAGGCTGTACAGAGCCCCTAACAGCTGCTTAGCCCAGCAAACACATCTGAAAATGCAAAGAAACAATCAAAGGCATTATGCTGAAGTGCACCAATGATTCCCTGGGCCTGCTGTTATCTAGCAGGTCAGACCCACCCCAGGCACCCTAACTTAGTTAATAACTAAACCTTCCTCTCCAACCCAACAAAGGGCAGTGAAAATAGAAAGAGGACAGTAAAGGATCAGAAGAAAGGATACCACAGAGAGCCCTTGACATGGGCAAGAAAAGAGGAGACATGATTTGAGATGGAGCAAGGGGGATACAGACCTCACTGAGTTTTTAACAGGCTGCAAGGCTGTCTTGCATGAAGGTGTATGGGTGGGAAAGGGATGGAAGTGTTAAGGCCAAATCCTGGTATATGTTGAGATGGGAAAGTATCACACAGATAACTGCAAAACTACACACAAAAAAAAAAAAAATGGAGGGACATGAAGATCCATTACTTTGTGCTATGGATCAGCTGCTTACTGCTATAAAGGGAATCCCAGCTATTTCTCAAAAGGTATGTATGACTTAGCTATGCTACATCCAGTATGAAACAAAAACAACCAACAAACAATACAAAAGGACTCCCCAGCCTTAAATCTGGTCACACTCTATCTTTGAGACAAGAGACAAAACAGAGAAAGCAAGCTAGGGAAACGATCATGACAAAGGAATATTTCTGTGCTCCAGAGGACAATGTGCAAAATTTTTGTTGTTGTTTTGTTGGTTTTTTGGTGTTTTTTTTTTTTGTTTTGTTTTTGTTTGTTTGTTTTGTTTTGTTTTTTGGTTTTGTGTGTGTGTGTGTGTGTGGGTATTTTTTGGAGGGGGCCATTGGTTTGGGTTTTTTTTTTAATATATATTGTGATAGGGAAGAGGTTTGGCAAAGGCTTTGAGACGAAGACAGCTTTCAAACACTGCATTTGCAAAATGTTCAGAACAAGCAAGTAGGGATTACCAGGGTGCTTTCAAGTCCCCTTCCCAGCAGGAGGCAGCAAACTAAAAATACTGACAAGCTGCTGCCAATATAGCCCAAATACTGCAGCCTGTAAGTCACCAATGCTACAGCCACCTCTGTGAGTAACACTAGTTAAGATACCTTTGAATTTTCTTTTCACAGAATTCTTTAGAGGCAATTAAGGGAAACTGAGGTAGAATTATAGGAGAGATATAGCAGAAGCAGTTTCTGGCCTGAGTTTACACCAGTATCCACCAGGAGCCCTGGGTCCTTTCAGTACAGCTGCTGCCCAGCCCTCCCTGTACCTCCCCAGAGGCTGCTCCATCCCACAGTCTGCAGGTACCCTACAGCCAGGGTGGTTTCTGTACCCAAGGTCCTTCACAGCTTTACAATCAAATGTTCTTCAGACTGATCCATCCAGGGGTAACAGCTCCCTGAGCCCACTCCCTATAGGGGATAAATTCACACAACCCATATGTTACCACACAGCTTAGCCATGCTGTGTCATCCTCATACCTTATTCTGTATCTGAAAATAACTGATAAAAGCAGGTGGTTATCACAACCTATTGTTCCTCTGTTTGACAGGAACAGTTTGTGAATATTTAGCACTTTGCTCCCAGTTTGTTTCTAAGAGGCACAGAAATTGCTATCATATGCAATGAAGCACAAGGGAGAATTCAGTTTTTAAAGAGCCTTACACAGCCTTATATTTCTTGTGTCAGTAGTGTTCTTTCAATAAATGATGCTACAGAAATAAGTCAAATTTGGGGCTGTTTTTTCTTTATATGCATTTGCAGGTACCAAACTCAAGTAGTCAGAGATACAAGCTCACTGCTCCACAAGTCAGAGTCCCAGAAGCACTCCAGCTACGGTAGCACAGGCTGCTGCAATGATCTGCCTGCACGGGCTCGTTTCTCTCTCTGGTGCTTCCCTCTCTTGCAGAACCAAGGGACACTCAAACTGCTGTACATCAGAACTCACTGGGTGAGGCCTTTCAGCCAATCTTAAGGATTTAGAGGTGAGTTCTGCTAATCTTATGCTGAGTAATATCTTGTAGTAGGATTAATCTCACAGAAACATGCTTTTTGTAGCTCAATAGAGAGGGCATTTAGCTTTTGGGCTAAATCTTTAAAAAGCCAATAAACCTATCTCACAAAAGACTTAATTTACCAGGTAAACAGCTTGCAAAGATTGCTTGTCTTAGGGCTGTTACTTTTGTGCTGGCAACAGCCCTGACTGCAGGGCTGTTGAGTTAAGGAGAGGCTTAAGGAGTTAAGCCTCTCCTTAACTTGGAGAGCTGACACTGCAAAACCCCATCAATACTTGAGAAGGAGGGTGATAGAATGGGCTGGCAGAGAATTGGTCACTCCTCCCTCTGAGAGTAATACAAATGTAGTACATTAATGAAAACTCCCCATTTTTTCAGTAAGTCACTTGAAATGGGGAAAGAAAGAAGTGCTGCCATCTGATGACGTGACTGACATCTAAAGAACAAGATGAGGCTTAACTGAACCACAAGTTCTGAAGTACTCATTGAGACTCAAACACTGCCTTTTGGGACAGGTCCAACCCAAGCCAAACAACTCTGATGCTCAGTCTGCAACCTGAGCATAAATGGTGAAATTTGGCAAAACAAATTCTATTTCTCTCATAGGTTTCCCCAGAAACCCTCAATCCAAGCACTAAATCACTGATGTATTAGAAAGCTTAATCCTTATACTGTTTTCAGAAGCCTCTTTGTAATTGTCTTTTGAGTATGCTTTTGAGTCCCCATCAGTATAAATCTGGTAACAGATGATGTATTCAAATCCACCAGCTGTTGTGTTTGGGTCTTGACTGTCAAGACAATCCTCTTCAGCACATAAACAGATTTGCTTTTGTCTGTCATGGATGCTTTACTACAACTCTTATCTGTAAGCACTTAGGATTTTGTCTGTCTCCTGGATGCATTAGAATTTAATTATTTGCTGAGTAAAAACATCGCAATATGTCTGCTTCCAGGCTGCCTTTAAAAAGAAGGCAACACGGCAACTGCTAACTTTTATTATAACAGATAAGCAACTGTTTATTATAACTTCTCCATCACTGATCCCTACGAAAACAGAAATGAGAATTTTCATATTAATAAGAGTCTTCCTGCCACATATGTATTTTGTTGTTTTCATCCTTGGCCAAGCAGGAAATGCACTGGTCTTTGTTATACTAAGTTTCTTAGTGAAACTGAAAGATACTGACAGAAACTGACAGTACTTTTTCTGAACCTGGCTATAGCTGACTGGGTTTTTCTTTGGACGCTGCATACTGGGCATACTCTGCTGCTCAGGAGTGGACTTCTGGCAGTGTGCATGTCATATTATATGGGGCTTGTATACACTTCAATGTTAACTCTAATGTCTATCACCTTTGACCAGCTTATTGCTGTTACTTTTGCCACCAACGCATGTGTCAGATCAAACAAATTACATGCACCACTTTGTTTTTTGGGAGGTGTTAATTTTGACCAGGCAATATGTCAGGAAGAGTACCCAAACTATCGCACAGAACTGGTTCTTGAAGTGATCCAAGTAACTCTTGCTTATTTTATTCCCATGCTAGCCATGATCATCTGCTACTAACTAATTATTAAAATCTTACTGTGTGCTAAAAGTCTTCAAAAGAACAAATCTATAAAAATGTTTTCTGCAGTTGTCCTGTTTATTCTTACCCAGTTACCCTATACTTTCTTCAGATTGATAAAGATCATAGACAGGAACTTTAAATTGAACAACAGCTTTGAATACGCAATTACCATAGCAAAAGCTCTTGCTTTTTTATGGCTGTCTTAACCCTCTGTTTCTTTGTGGGAATGAAAATCTGGAAGTACTAACATAAAATTATTACAAAAATCAAGATGTGCCAAATGGCAAGTTATAGCTCAACCGTGGCAAGCCACCAAAGAGGAAGACTCCAAACCTTTTACTGCTTTATACAGTGCAGATGCCACAAACATGTACCCACAGTATAAAACTGCCTAGAAAATCTGGCAACTGTTTTTCTGCCTTTTTTTTTTTTTGTGTGTGTTTTGTTTGTAAATACTGATGTAGGGAGCCTGAGTGAAAGAGGAAATACAATACCATTAATAAAAACACTGTAATCAGCTTACAACCAACCTATTTTCATCATGATACTTCATTGCTTCCTGCTTTTTCAATCCAAACTGGTAACTGAGTTAACTGTGCAGAAAAACTTCAAAAAGTATAAAAAAAAGTGAGATAAAACTCCATTTTTCACAACATAAAAGTAATTTGAATTTCCTGACTCCCAAACCTCTGGCCTGCTGGTTTTCTATGAATGGTGTTCGTTAGTGAAAGCTTTTATGAGTTGTTTCGAATATATTACACATTTCAGTTCAGCCCATTCATTTAATGAGAATTCCTGGATTAACAACATGTATATTTCAATCTTTATGCTGAGTTTCATGTGTGGTTGGGTTTTTTTGGATGTTTTGGGGTCTTTTTTTCCATCTAGGACAAGGTCTGTACACAAAATCCTTTCGCATTCATCTAAACTTTCTGTAATAAAGCCGTATTTTCATCTGCCTTTCAACTAATATCAGGTTCACAGTCTGAATGTCCCCTACACATCTTTGCATCTTATATCTGATAACAGAGCTCATGTTGCCAGGTTACCAGGCCCTTGTAAACACCAACGATATTGTATCACACACACAAAGGCTCCAACACTGAGCAGTGTTTCTGTAGATGCAAACTCACACCCCGATTCTCCACACATTCTTTGCATCATGACATCTTTCCAGTCTGTTTTTCCTGGCACCTTGGTTCCCTTGTCATGAAACTGCAGATTCCTTAGTTATTTTCCAGCCTTGTTCCACCAGTTCTCCCTTTCCACCTCTGGTCTTTTCGCTTCCCAGCTGGAGGCAAAAAAGGTGTGCAGAGGGCAGAAAAGTGTGCAAAAGCTCTTGCAGAAAGTAGTAGAACAGGTGTGGAGACTAGAATAGGGAAAAGAAAGAAGGGATGTTGCAGAGGAGCAAAGGAAGGGCTTTATGCAGCTGTGGGGTGCTTGCAATAAAGGCAGGGTTGGGTCTGGCCCAAAGGGTTAAAGTCCTTTGCATTACCGGTTTGAAATACCAATTTTAACTGCTTCAAACCATTTCTGGAAAAACCACACTCTCTGGATGCTCCTTTACTCCCCATTAATATCCAGGCCTTCCTATCAGAGCACTGCATCTCAGAGGAACCTGACTCTTTCTGGCAGCAGTGTGCCCATCTCACCATTTTTCCCCTCAGGAAACATCAGCTTAGGCAATCCTCTCCTTACTACACAATCTCATGTTTCTCCCACAGTGAAATATCCTTAAAAACAAAGCTACGAAGGAATGCGGTGTGACTACATGTCTGTCACATGCCATCTCAACTGCAATGCAGGCTTTGCCAGCATAGGGTGGCAAGACATTCTCCTGGCTCCTCTCCTTCCTGGCTGCTTCTGCACTGGGCAGGGAATGCTTCGGACCACATTCACGTCCCCCTTTCAGCTACACCACACCCTGCCCAGCCACGTGAGCTGTAATTAGGTCAGCAAAGAGTGTTATGAGTCATCAAGAAAAAAAAAAAAAATAGAATCCAAACCAAAGCAACCACTGTGCAGACAGGCTGAGATGTTCTTTCTACCACTACCAAGGTGTGAATAAACGCTTTGTTCCTGTACCAGGCTAGTGGCAACTTTGGGGTTTTTTCACTCTTCTGTTGTCTATGATCTTGATTTTGCTGCTGCAACACATACAAATGGAAACACAGTGCACTGGTTTATCCTGGGGCCCTTTGTTTTAGAACACAATATGCAAATGTGAATGCTTTAGAAATAAGAGTTTAAAAATACACCACTTCAAAAGAAAACCCATGAGCCTTGAAGTAGCAGGATATATCACAATTGCACAATTAATCTCAGCTTTTCACATTTAAGATTTTGATCAGGTTGGTCCAAACACACATAACAAACCTGAAAGGATGAAGTAACTGCTGCTTAACCCTAACCTTTAGGAAAGAACTACTTCAAGGCCAGCCAGAGTTACGCTGGTACAATCATCTCTCTTATTCTGCCACACCACTGCAAGCTCCACCAGTTGGTTCAAATCTCTGGCAAAACCAAATGAGCTTGGATTATTTTCAGCAGATCTAAATAAAGAAGTTTAGCCTGAAAACTAACTTATTTGTATGCCTTCCTCAGACCTGCATCTAGCAATCACAATCCTGGATCCTTTGTGTGTTCCCCAGACAGCATATCTAAGCAAATTCTACTCCAAATATTCAATTTCGTGCAAAGAGAACACTACTAGAATGCCAGTGGAGACTATGTGAAGTTTCCACCTAGTAATCAGGCCAGATTTAGCTAGACACTTTAGAAAAAAAAAAAAAAAGAATAAAGATGGTAAGTCTACATGAAGTTCAAGGTGGTCAGCCCAGTACAGCTAAGAAGTCTTCAGCAATCAAACCAACAGCTCAGAAAGTATTGGACTGCAGATCCTTGTACTGTGGGAGAAAACATAGTGGAAAATTTTCAGTACATCTCTCATGGGCTGCTACCAAAGATAAGGTAGGCAGAACAGTGGCTCTGGCACATTTACTCACAAACAACCAAAGTATCTCATGCTGCACTTCCTGTTCCTGTGCTAAGTGACATTCAAGCCTTGGGTACACGTGTACCCTCACCACAGAAACAGGTGAGAAAACCTGTGTGCTGTCACAAGCAGCACTGTGCCCTGCTATTTTTCTTTAACGTGCACCACAGGCACCACACCATCATCTGACTCGTGTATCAATTTCTCGATCTCTCCCATAACACAAACCCACAATCAACACGAGATGCTCAAGTCATCTGCAATGCAAGAAGGCCATTCTCCTCTCCAGTGCTCAGGCTAGTGAGACCCTCCAAACATTACAGGTGTCATGGGAAAGGGCAGGTGTCATTTGTGTTCTCTGCAAAGAATGTCTTGAGTTCAGAGTACAGCCACTGTAGGACTCTCTCACCTGCTCATGAAACTGCTAACAAAAAGCAACAGAGGATAAAACACTATTTCCTGGCTCTCCTGCTTAAAATTTGACAACAGGGGACGCTGGACAACATTTAAAAGTTTACATGGTGCAAGTAAGCTGTTCCATGGGTGCTCCTCAAGAATAGTATCCCCTTGGCTAGTGGCAATCCTTCTGTCCTGCCTGAATACTTTGTCAGACAAGATGAATTTAGACTAATCTCAAATTAAAACAAATGGTGACCCATAGTTATTTCTCTTTTCCTGGTTGTTTTCTCCAGAGCTAACTCACCTGTAATATACCTGCTGCAGACAGCATTAATTAATAGAAGTAGTACACTTCACTTTTTCCTTCATAAAACAAACAAACAAACAAAATTTCCCCATCACAGATTCTCATTTTGCAAAACAAAGGCAATAGTAAAATCACAAGGGCACTGTGAAGCTTAGTTCATTCATGCCTGCCCAGCACATGACAAGTAGGAATATACTGTCAGTGTTAACTGTATACAAAGTAGGCAGAATACATTTAAGGTATTCACCAGCAAATACATAGAACTTTGAAAAGTTTTTTTTTTACCAAATAAACAAGTCTGTACTGCTTGTCTTCAACCCAAATTGCAAGTCATTGTGGTTTACACCAGAAATGGGTCTGCTGAGTACAAAAGGGTCTAGGTCTGCTTTCTCAGTAGCAGACTATTTACTCTGTGACTATTTTCAGTTTAGAATTTGGATTTATCCTGTCTATTTTTCTGCTTGGAAGCAAAGCAAGTACATAATTTAGGTGAAATTGCTTTCTGTTTTTTCTTCTCAAAAGACAATATATTTTACAGAACAGAATTTTTGTAAAACATTTGAAAATATCTGAACAATAGTAAAACAATATTTTGCCTAAAAATGGATACACATTAAACTATAATACTACAAATGTAATTTGCAAACCAAGTATTTGGATATTCAGATGGCCTTAAATCCTTTTCATTGGTAATTTAAGTAGAAATAGATGTTAAAAAATAACTGAAATCTTCACTCATTCCCGCTTTCTTAAGAAAGAACAGAACAAACTTATGCCAGATGTAGCTACATAATTGTTCTTTTCTGTAAGCTGTCACCTCTAAGGTAGCAAGGAAGTCTACAGACACAGAGAGCCTGAGTGCTGACTTTAATTGTGACAGCTGGCCTGATGACAGCACAGAGCTGGGACTACTCCCCTGTGCTGTGGTGAAGCAGGTGGAGAGCATGGAATAGTTTAGGTTTACTAGATTGAATGCTGACTGTGCAAATAGACCAAAATTATCTTGTGTTGTTCTACTGAACATGTGTCCTGGGAACAGAGGTCTTCACTTTACACTGAGGTTGACTATTCTCACTGAATGGGAGGAAAAGAAGAACATTTTAAAGCAAATCCCAAAGAGTTCAGTCTTTGAGAAGCAGAGTTTACTCACAGATCTGTCACACTTCGATCCAGAGAGTCTCTTTCCATCTGACTTTCATTATGGAGAGAGTCTGATTCCTGTACTTGGCACAGCTCCTCATCAGTGATTATATCAAAAGCTCCATCATCTGGTGGTTTAGAGGCTTCACTTGCAACTGTGCCAAAAAAACCATGAGAAGAAACATAAACACTATTAGCTGGTCATCTGGAAAACAACAAGCAAAACCCTTAATGGGGAAGCCTGGGCCTTCATTTACAGAACCATTAGATAACTATTAGAACTAATGGAAAATCTTGGGCTGACTGACATTCATTAATATACATGAACATTTCTCTCAATACCCATCAAATTCAAAGACAGAATCAGTCCCACCCTGAAAACACTCCATGACATCCTGCAGGTCACTGGAGCAGGAGGTGACCATGTGGTCTCTTGGAGACTATCCAAGAATCCTACTTATTTCTCCACAGCATACAAACAATAAACTAACCAAAAGCCCTCTCAGATGGTGACACAGGCGATTCCAATGAAGCTGGTGATCCTTCCTGGTTGGCACTGGATCCAGAGTCATCTGTACCATCCACAATGACTCTAGGCTTATTAAAGCAAGCTCTGCAGCAACGCTCCTTTTTTCCACCAGGCTTTGTCACCATGTAGTTGTTACAGCAGTAGTAGCAGAAAATGCGGCCACACATTCTAGAAATGATTCAAAACCAAAGGTGTTAGAAAAGTACCACGTACAGCCAGAACACATCTCCATGACGGGAGTTTGGGGCTCTCTCATAATGGTCTTGTTTTCTGAAAAAGCATGAAAGCTACACCCATTGGCAGAACTCCTAACAGACCGTGTTCTTTTCTGAAGTGAAGCAAGTCTTCATGACAAGCACAGGACAGAAATTCACGTTCACAATTTGCTACCTTAATAAACAAGTAAAACAGAAAAACTAAATATACAAAAAAATTAGATATAAAGATATAAAACAATCAAATGTCCACAAATATACAATACAAATAAATAATATTTATATTAAGTACATACAAAGAAAATGAACTCAATACTACACAGGCCAGATCTCACAGACAAGTAGAACAAAACTAGATTTGATTATAAGGATTTTAAAAACACATCTATATGTCTCTGCTTCATAACGAGCTCTCTTCCCTTCAGAAAGGAAAAAAAATCTAGTATTGGACACATATGTATACATTCATCCCTCCTGCCCTCTCCACTCTGAAGTCTTGCAGTATTAAACTTGTCAACTACTTTTTAATGAGCATGTTGAGATTTTCATGAAGAAAAGCATCCATAAGGGATGACTGCTACTCAGGAAATTTTAATGGCATTGTTTTTCTTAATCATTTAAATCACTACTGGGTGAAGACACAGCTTTCAGAGACCTTCACAGAAATTAGTAATTTGGAAGTTGTTACCCAAAATGACTTCACCATTCACTAATCCCTATAGAATGTTGTTTACATTCACGTGAAATGGAAACAGTTCCAGTGCTTCCTGCCTTCCTCACGTGACGAATCAGATTATGAGGATAAGGAACAGTAAAGAGACAAACTGAACATATCACTAGGACCCTGAAATGTATCAATTTAAATACTTTTTAATAAATCTAGATTGGATAACTAATACTAACTGTAGGGAAATAATTTAATATCCACTTTAAAAAAAAAAGATTAGTCTGCAATAGTTAATTAGTGTAAATAAACAAATTTATAATTGCACAGCATGTTGAAACTTGTTCTGGAATATTTCCATCAGAATATTTCCATCACAGTAGCAAAGCCATCCTAGTGAATATTGTTTAGAGCAAGAACAGAGCAGTGCACAGTCCTTCAAAGAAACATACTATACAGAGTGTAATTATCTTTGTTTCCAGAAATAAGAAACTAACTATCTCCCCGAGTCAGAGCTGGATCTAGATCTTGCTCTTAATACATATCAAAGGATCTTTCCACTAATGTCTTACGCCCTTGTAAGCTCATGTGTTCTTTCAGCCTCTACAATGTCACTTATCAACAATTTTGATCACTGAACTGTGAACATTAAGAAATGTTTTCTCCACGTGGACAATCATACTGAGTTTTACTTTTGAACAGTGCAATACAGTTCAACAACTGACCTGCAGTGGTGTCGGCGCACCATCCATGAGAACTCTCTCTGGCAGTCCAGACAGTGATTAACTTCTGTGTCCCCCTGCCACCTCTGCTCTGCACTAAGCTTCTGCTGGAACTCCAGAGCATCGGATTTTTGCCACAAAGCATCCTTATCTCTGCAGTGACACAGTTAAAAGAAAAAAACACATTGAAGTTGTCCATGTTGGTTTATTGTTAACCAACCTCAACTGGAATGCTGGTGAAAGCTTCACAGTAAAAATTGCTTTGCTCCTAAAATTCTGAGACAGATCAAAAAACCTACTGAAGCTTCTGCAAAGACAGGGAGATGAACACATGCCATGCAGAGAACTACATATTTTTCAAAACAGACAGCAAATTAAGGAGATATTATTGGGTGTTACATTTTTTGACTATATTATGGAAATGCAAAATTTCAACTGCTAATGAATTTGGCTTTTACTTGTATCTTCAATTTGGGAATATAAGCCCGGATGACCTAAGCAGTATCTCTGAACATCCTAAGCACCGATTTTAATTTCTGCTTGCTTCGTATTTTGATGCCAACCTGATAAGTTCTATCAAACGCTCTTCAAGGAACTGCTTTGTTCTTGTCAGGTCATCCAGTTCAGCAAATAACTTCTGGTCACTGCTATCTTTGTCTGCTGCCACCTTGCTGAGCTTCTCAGTGTAATCCAGGATCTTCTCTTTTGCTTCATCAGCTTCTTTTTGGATCCTGATCAAAGGCAATTATGAATAATTTTTAGCTCATGTAAATTCAAGTCTTCCCTGTGGAAGGAAGAGCTCCTTCACCCTGATAAACAGGTAGTTTCAGTGAAAATTTTCTCAGTGTGCATATTTTTTAGAGTTAGACAGAATCTCCTCAAATTTCTGCATTACTGAAAACACACATAGATCCATTTTCTAGTGAATACAGCCAGCAACCAGAAATTTCTTGGATGCCGTGCTTATGTAAAGCTTATGATGGCTACCAACTAGGAATAATACAGATGATATCAGCACAAAGATATAAAAATACATTGGCTTACTGGTTAACCTAGTTGACCCTGTGTGAGCCCATGCCTCATGAAGATCTATTTCTGACTGTCAGATTATCCACACCACACAGGTCCACCTTACATACCCTAAAAACACATCCTGAGTTAGAGTTTTAAAGCTGGTAAGAAACCTGACAAAGACAAGCAGGATGTGGTCCCATTCAGATAATTCTTACTGATTCCCTGAAACTTCATGAAGAGGAGAGAAAAAACAAGCTGTCCAAAAGTAAAAATTTTCCATTCCTTACAAAAAAACCCAATATTGTTTTAATTTTGTGCTTAACTTATAAGGTAAAAAGAGGTTATAAAAATGTCTTTCATGAATTTGTATCAGCTGAATTAACAATACAGTAAAAACTAAACCATGCATTCAGGTGTGCACATAATTTCCATGTTTCTCATCTGAAGTGTCAATCTGATATTCCCTGCCAGTGCCCATGTGCTATTTGTTCTATACAAACCCTGTTGACATATCGTACTTCATAAACCGTGGCATTTTTCAATGTTTTGCTTACTGTCCCCTTGCTTGGCCTCCAAATAACCAGCTTCTGGAAAGAACCCAAACTCTCACCTTTCCAAGAGTTCTCTAAGAGAAGTCACTTCCTCTTCCTTCTGCAGCCGAGCAGATTCTGATTCTGACAGCTGCTCTCTTGCTTCATCCAGCTTTTTACACAAACTCGTGTTTGCAGCCTAGTAAAAGGAGTTACTGTATTTCCTTACATATGAAAACAAGACTTTACCATGCACAGGACAATTACCAAGACAGCTATCAATGTTTTAAAAGAATCAGTTACAGCCAAACGACCAATTAAGATATCATTGTATAAGCAGGCAGTAATTAGTTGTGTACTAGTGACTGATTACTTCTGTCACACTGAGTAAGGGATACACGCTAAAGTAAGACAGTGTTAAGTCTGTAATTCTTATTAGTCCATGTCAGTTGAGTTTTTGCCTCCTTATCAAGAAAAATCTCTCCAAAATTATGGCAAAAAATATACCCTGAAAGCTTTTTCACCACCTAAAAGCTTCAAAAGAGAAAAATTAAATAGGAGGGACATGTTGTTTATTAAAGCCCATATGGAATATGAAGGACAATCAAAAACAACCAAATTTCTTTCACAGACTTCAGAGAAGTCTGCCAAACTTGGAGTCCTCGGGGAACCTACCTAATTGCATCTAAAGGTATGTATTTCTCCTAGCAGGCAAGGCCACATCAACTAATATTAACTTCCTTCTTTCTGGATTCCTTACAACTCAGTATGACCCTTCTAACCCTTCCAACTTATCAAATACTTGAAGGTTTGATAAAGTTATTGCAAAAATTCTGGTTTTTTTCTGGTTGGGTTATTTCTCAGCCACATTAATTCTCTAATTCAGTGCCCTTTGCAGCCTGCAAATAGATGGATCTACACATGTGGCTGTATGGGAATGCAGGGCCCAAGAAAGACACATCTTAAACCCTCACCCCCATTTAAGCAGAGAACACATAGGCAGGTCTTACATAAAACCTGACCAGCTTTCAAGGCAGGACAAATCCTAAGTGACATCGTGCTTTTCATAATCTCTGTTTCAGTGGCTGTCAGATGCCCAGTATTTTGTCTGCAGCACCTGTATTTATACAAGGGCATTTTCAGACTCACAGCCAGTCATCAGAAATGCTGCTTGCCTTCCCAGTGGTAACACTAATGCCTGCTGACACAAACACCTCTGGTTTTAAATCAGATCAAGCACCTACTTGTAACTCTGTAATCTCTTCCTCCACTGCATGGTGTTGTCGCTTCTGCTCCTCAAGTTGCTCTCTTACTTTCCCACACTCCTCACTGACAGCCTGGCAGAGAGATGGAGCCAGTAATTAATAATCCTCCAACGGCCGCCCCTTCACCCACAAAATTCCCAGCGGTGACTGATGAGTGCTCTTATCGCCATGCATGGGATAAACACAGTGCCACTGGCTCATGAAAGACAGCTAAAAAGACACTCAACTCTTGGAATCAAGTGAGCAAACCCACTTTATGGTGGTACATTAACTGTTACTTTGCATAGGCTGTTGCAATTCTCAACAAAAAGAAGGTCAGATCCATGCAGTGGCATAAGCCTTTGATCAATGGCCGCTCTTAGACATTTTATCAGAATGGCAGAGCAAACACAATGAAATCTTCAGCCTTTAGGTGTGCTGCTTCATATACACAGGGCTGACTCATGCTTTTTTGGAAGCAAAACTCTGATCTTCCCAGCTGCTACCTTGAGCAGCCGAAAGCAAAAATACATGAGGGAATTAAACACAAAAGCAACTGGTCTCAGTTTAAGCTTCCTTTTGTCAAAATCAGTTCTTAGGAGAAGCAGTGTTATAGGTGTGAGGAACAGGTCTTGAAATGTTCCTACAGAAAAAGGAAACAACCACAGCTGTCACCAGAGGGACAGCCAATGACACCTTCAGTGCCAATGTAAGAAATCATCACCCTTGTGGTACTGACTTGCTTTTCCACATCACCTGGCCTCTCCACTATACATGTCCATAAAACTCTGAAGAGTTATTTTACCTCAGATAGGCCTAGATCATGAGCACAGAGACATTTTCAGATTCCCAGGCTAAGGCTAGTTGCATGTTAGTCTCAGAGCCTGACCCACACAAACCTTAGGATTTCATGCAGTAATTGCTGCAGCAGATGGTAAAGCAGCTCCCTCAGCTATAATAATTTCATTAATTTACCTTGAATTTTGTCTGATAATTTAGAATCTCTGTGCTCATTTGAAATTTTATTGCAGACAGCTCTTCTTGGCTGGTGTCTTGGAAATTCTGTGCCTGTTTCTTTATTGTCTCCAGCTGCAATTGCAGACTTGGGACAGCTGCAGCACACATTTGAGCCTCCTCTAATTTCTCTTGCAGGCTCTTGTTCTCCTCTCTGAGATTAGAGATGTCGAGCTTCAGCTTCTCCTGTTGCTCTGCTGCCTGTTCTTCCAGTTCTTTGAACCTTTCTGTGGCCTGGGCCAACTGCTCTTCTGCATCCACCTTTTCAGAGGTCAAGGCACAAATCTGAATACCAAGTTCAGCCATATCAGTGTTGGTCCTGTGGAGGAGATCTTTATTTTCTTCATTTTCCACTCTAGCATTTTCCAAATACCGCTTAACCTTAGACAGCTCTTCCTTTAGGTTCATCAAATTATTTTCTAGCTCAGCTTTTTGATGGGCTGCTTTCTCCTGCTCTTTTTCCAGCTTTTCTTCCCTTTCTTTACATTGCACCAGTTCTTGCACATGATTTCTGTTGAGAGACTCACTTTGCTCTTTCAGCTGCTGGACAAGTGTCTTCTGCTCACTCAAGACAGTCTCAGCAACTGCCAGCTCACCTCTAATCCTCTCTTTCTCATCAGTGGCCTGCTGAAGCTTGACTCGCAGATCAAGGACTTCTGCCTGCAGCCTGGACACTTCACCTCGGTTGACCTCCAGCTGCTCTTCAGTCATGGTCAGTCTGAAGGCCAGCTCCTTTGCCTCCTTCTCCAGGGATGTCGCCTGCTGTAGTTGCTGTTTTTCCACTGACTCCTTTTCTGATGTGAGAGATTCTATAAGTTTTGTCTGATGAAGGCATGTCTTTTCAACACTGAGCTTTTCTATCTCAAGAGTCTCTGCTTTCTTCCTGTATCTTTCAGCTTCTGCTCTTAGCTGCTGACACTGGCTCTCCATGTCCTGCAGTTCTACTTCCTTCTCTGTGAACTGTGACTGGAGACGCTCTTTGCTTTCCTTCAAGGTGTCCAAGCTTTTTTCCATTTGTAAACTATGCTGTTTGGCACTCTTCAGCTGTGCTTCAAGCGAGGCATAAGACTCCTTGGAGGTCTCTTCTCTTTGCTTTAGTTCTTCATATTCTGAGTGCAGAGCCTCCAGTCTCTCCTCTAGAATTTGGCTTTGTCTCCTGGCATTCTGCAAGTCTTCATCCAGCTGTTTGTTCTCACCCCGGAGTTTCTTCTCTTTTTCATCAACTGACACCAGGGCATCATCTATCTCACTCTGAAGTTGTTTCTCAGAGGCTCTCAACCTGGCTACGTCAGCTTCTAGGGAAGCTTTGGAAGCTTCCAGATTTTTCAGCTTCTCTTCCATCTTCTTCTTAGACTGCTGCAAATTCTCGTTCTCTGCTTTCAGTTTCCTGCTCTCCTCACCCAATTCACTCACTGCAGAGTTTTGCTGCTCCATCTGCTCTTCCAGCTCCTTGACTTTTTGCCCAAGATGCTCCTTCTCAGACACGAGTTTCCGGTTTTGCTCCTGAAGGTTACACACAGTCTGACTCACCTTTGTTAAGCGACCCTCCTGTAGTTCAAGCTGCTCTGCTTGCGACTGGGATTCCTGCTTCAGTGCTCCTTCCCTCCTACCATACTCCTCCTCAAGTTTCTCTTTTTCCTTTCTGGCTTCCTCAAGACTTTTTTCCAGTGAACCTACCTGAGCCAGCGACCCCATTACCTGGGTCTGGAGCTCAGCCATCTCCTTTCCTTTCAGAGTCAGGGCCTTCTGAAGTGCATCCTTTTCCTTTGCCATGGTCTCCAGGCTCCCAATCAGCTTTTCACTCTCTTCTTTGGAGTTAGCAGTGAGGCTACTGTATCTGGATTCCAGTTCCTTCTGCGCCTGTTCTTTCAGCAGCAGCTCCTCCCTTGCTGCTTTCAGCTGAGATGCATGCTCATCACTGAGTCTTTGCATATCTGCTTTTTCCTTTTCCATCTCCTGAAGCTTCTCTAACAGTGCCCGTATTTGTAGGGCAGAGTCATACTGGGCTGTGGCTTGCTGTCCCTTTTCGTCCAAGGCAGCACCAACTTTTGCAAGGAGGCTGAGGTTCTTCTGTTCTGTGGAACTCAGCTTGGCTTTGAGCTCATCAATGCAAAGATCCTTCACAGCAATCAAAGCCCTAGAGGTCTCCAGCTCCTGATTCGAAACTTGTAATTTTGAGGCACAATCTTCCTTGCTGGTCAACAGCTGGTCCACTTTTGTTGAGTGTTCCTTCTGCTGCTCCGCTGCACTCAGTTCCAGTGACTGTAGGCACTTCTGCAGGTCATGGACAGTGCTCTGAGTGGAGTGTGAGAGCTCACACTGCTTCTGTAACTCTGTGATCATCTTTGTCAGCCGGGAGTTCTCCTCACTGTAGTTATTGCTCTTCTCCTTTTCTACCTGTACTTGTTCTTTTTGAAGGCTGACAGCTGCCTGGAGCTCCTGGTTTTCAATTTCTAGCTGGTGAATACGATCTTGAAGTTCCCTCTGCCTCAGCTCAGCCTGGTCAAGTTCTAAACGCATTTCTTCGTAGCTCTCAAGGTGTTCAACATTTAGTGAGTTATTTACATCAGGGCTGGAAGGAAACTCTTGTGCCTAAATGAATAGAAGGGGGAAATCAGAAAGTTTAAGTAGCATTAAACATTCATTTAAATGGTGTGCTCAAATGAGAGCAAGTTCAGGCTCTTAAATGTACAGTGACATTGTGTGTTGCCTTCATAGGACTACAAGATATGAACTTCTAGGAAATGGGGTTTGTTTTCCCAAAAGATAAATGAAAACATACCCATCTGCAGGTAGTCTTATGAACGTATTTTTTTTCTTTTACAAGATTTGCATGTTAAGTTGAAGCAATTGACAGACAATTCCCTTTACTTTTAATTAAAAATGCTTTTTGCCATTTAGATTATAAGACTCATAACCATCATAAAACTATTAAGTTCTCTGGAACTATGTCAACCAATATGACATATAAACATTTATTTGCAATTTGCTTACCTGCAAATAATTGCTCACTAAACTGCTCATGCTGGAACTGCGACTTGGGGGCTTCCATAAATATGCTGAAGATCCAAGTGAGGACAGAGTCCTCCTGTTGATCACACAGAGAAACAATATCTAAGGTAAGCGTAAGCACATATATATGTCTTCCTACTTGTATATGTAGGATTTATCCAGTGGTAACTACCACATGGAAAACGACACAACTGCACCTGCTGTCTCGGCCAGCAACCACTGAAGTTGATTAAAAATACAGATAGGAAGTCTAAGGCATCTATAAAAGGTGATGGGGCTGGTAGCTGTCACTTCCCTCAACCACAAGAACCAATGCAGCCTTGCTCTAAGGAATCGTATTGCTGTGTGGCGGCGGCTCAGCCAGATGGTGGCAGCAAAGGTCCCAGGAAACCCCATTGATACAAATGGACCTGGTAGCTTTAGTTATCCCCCACATAATTATAGGGGGTTAACTTGCACCATGGCTGCAAGTGAAGTACACTGCTTGGCTGTACAGTCACTACATGTTTCAGCTCTTGAAACAGAGGAAGCTGAGAACATTTCTTCATGTGCCTGAATAGATGAGAATTGTTTGGGATTTGGGCCTAAACTGCAGCTACTGGAGTGTCATATTACAGAGCATCATCTCTGACCTCTGATGCCCAGTATACTGAAGGAGAAACAGGACAACCTGGTCGTGGATTAATCACACAGGAAAAGTGTATACCTGTTCAAACACAAGTATTCCTACCCTCAAAAGCAGAAGCTTTTACAGATTTATCAAGCAGGTGTTTTATGTCCTTGTTAATACAAAATCACAATGTGGCTCCATCTTACCTGGCAAATGATGGCCAAGCAGCATCTAAATCATAGCCTCTTGATGCCAAGTCAAACTGAACATCAGTGAGCTCATAGAGTTGACCCACAATGTCAGAACTCATTTTGGAATTCAGAAATGGACTTCTTGCATAGTACCAGTCACTTGAAAAAAAACAAAACAAAAACAAACAAAAGAGAAGTAATACTCATTCAATAAGCAAAAGCAAAGCAGCAGTTTCTCTTACAAAAAAAAAAACCCTACATCATTATTCACTCCACCTCAGATAAACTATGATACAGTATTCTATGTATTCATATGAAAACAACCAGACCCACCAAACAATATCGCATCCCTTCAATGTCAATGAAATGAAATTTAATTAATTCCACATAAATATCTTTAAAGGAGTCCCTGCACAAAATATTTTTTTCATCTAGTGCTTGGGTAAATCATTGACAATAAAAAATATTTACTATACACTGGATAATCACACAGTAAATCACCTAAAGCACACATTTAATACATCAAAAATGAGGAACAGAAAGCAGCATCCAGAGTTAAATACATTGTGAAAATAGCTGGCTTTTTCTTAAAGCCCTAGCAGTGTCCCTCCAATCAAATACAATTTTTGGAATTTCCTGGCCAAGGGCAAGTTGTTCCTTTGTGTGACCATCCACAGATATATGCAAATGTTTTCTGGGGTTTTGTGCAACACATCCAAATTAATCCTCCCTCATGATGAATAGCCCATCAAACCCAGGATCTTCAATACTTGTAAGTACATCACCTCTGAAACTGATGTACAGAAGCATGAGCACAACCCACTCCATACATATTAAGCTGTAATAACTTTCAATCTTTACAAGCCCAAGATAGGTATGAACCAGTGACCCAAGCCAAAATGTCTATGATCCTTCATATCCTACTACCAGCTCTCCAAGCCAAACATTTGGAAACATTTCAAATTCTTTCAATAACTGTTAGGTGATGTTGCTTGACCACACTGAAAGAACACCCATTAGTTAAAAAAGCATTTTGCTATTCACCTAGTCACTTTGGTGTTCATAAAACATTGCTGCAAGGTGTCTGCTAGCCTTTGGTGAACCAGGGAATAACGAAGAAATGCTCTTCCTTTTCCAAGAGAGGTTCGTAGCTGGAAGGGAGAAACCACAAGAAAAGAAAGTTAAATATCATTTGTGATCATGTAGAGACATGGCTAGAACAGCCTACAAGGCAACACAAAAATACTCAAGCCACTGTAAAGGAAAAAGTCGTAAAGGAAGCCAGTAAGAACTGCAACTGAGAAACACCTTTTCCTAAGTCTGTCATTGGGTGGAATTGTTTCAGAATGATGAATTTGTTTCTACATCTGGCTGTTGTCCACTTTATAATAATATAAAAGGTACCACAGGATCAATGAATCATCTAATATATTGACTACCTGAGCACAGATTATGCTAAGGGCAATTCAAAATATAAGGCAAATCTCAACGTGCCCAGCAAAGGCAGAAGTGACTGCTTAAGTTACTGAAGATGTGTATGGCCACAGCTGGAAGAGCTTTAGGACAGATTCAGTCACAGAACAAAGAAGTATACATATACAAATATACATCCCCATGGACACAGTAACCCCAGACAATGCAAAAAGCCTTTTTTAATACTTAGCCATTAAGTTGATTAAAATCTAATTCTTTCTTCAGACCAAGAACAGCTGCATAGCCAAAATTATTGGATCTTTTTATGAAGACAGCTGTTAAATCAACATAAGGGGGATCACAAAGCTCAGTACTGAATTTTTTTATAGCTATTCACTTGAAAAATTGATACTTTATTTTTCCATCTGAACCATTTTCTGTCCTGCAAAACAGTGAAACACCAAATAGTTGTGTTTCATTTCTTCTTTCCATCAAAGTCAATAATTAATTTAGGAATGGAAAAGGAGTGTGATGAAAGAATTTCTCACCTAACTGCTCATCCAACTAACAAAGCAAATACATTTATGATTTAAAATAGAAGCCAAGATAAATATTAGAGAGGCTGAGGCACAAGTTAGTAGGTTACTGTAAACTTTGCTTGAAAGGTTAGTGTGAAAGAAGGCTCAAAGGCCATACAAGCTCTCCTTCCTGCCATCAGTATTCCACTGAGGTCAAGTGAGAGCAATTCCCTCAGCTTCCCTGTTTTTGCTGTCACTGGGCTTCTGCTCTGAAGTAACACAAGTTCTTCATTTAGCTCTGTAATCCACTACATAGAAAAATGTTCCTTATAAATGGAACCTGAATGAAATGTGAAGCAAAGAAAGCAACACTTTTTACTGATTTTTTGTTTGAATGCTACAGGATACAAAGTGCAAAATACCACAGCCCCTAAGAACTAAGTATCCCAGAAACAGCAATTAATTTACCACCTGGTTTTCACCCTCACTCAGCCGGCATATATCTGAACATTTCTTCAGGGAGATGCTATCCCTACTCTGTGCACAGAAGCTTACAAGTGTACACATATATACATATTTTTCCTAACTAGGCATATTTAGTATCTTAAGAACTATAAAAAACAAAACAAAACAAAACAAAAAAAAACCCCAAAAAACCAAAACCAAACCAAACCAAAACAAAAAAAACCCAAAACAAAACAAAACAAAAAACCACAAACAAACAAACAAAAAAAAACCAACCCAAACCCTGGAAGCCACATAATTAACACTACCCTTACTCCCATTGGTTTATCAATTTAAATTGCGATACTTTCTGTAAGCAATATGGAGAGACCAGAACAAATACACATGATGAGAACCAGAGGAAAATATTTACATATATGCAGCTACAAGTAGCTAAAGACTATTGGACTAGGAAACAAAACCATGCCACCTCCTGCTGGAGCCCTGCTAGAAATCAGGGAGGCAGGGTGTCTGGTATTGACAATGCTTCCATGTTGACAGCAAACATTGTACCTAAGGTGCAGTGTATGGCTGTAAAGATTTGGAAAGAGGTGTATTCAGTGTAATTAACTTTTGAAAGGGGAATGACCAGAACTCACTGTTCAACCTTTCATCTTACACTTAGAGCTAGATCCTGCCATAAACTTTGCTGAAGATGGCATGCTCTACCCTTGACTTAATTTTTCATTAGAAAATTAGCAAAAATTAGAAAAAAATCCCCAAGTTTTTTGCTATATGTAAATAGCAGTGGGGGTTTTTTGTTTGTTTGTTTCTATTGCTCTCTGAAAAAACATGGCAAAACATAAACCACATATTCTGATGCTTAACTCACATACTTACTTCTGTAATAGATTTGACAAAGCGGATTCCATCATTAGCTCCTTTGATTTTTGCCAGACAGTCGCAGAAATAATCCCAGTAGTCTTTTCTGTTCCCCAGCAATGTGCTTTTTTCTTTCTGGTCAAACTTAAACCAGGAAAACAAAATACAACGAGCAAAATTTAAATAGAAATATATATATAGTTACTTGGAATCCTGCTCCTCTCCCAGCAGCATGAGCTCTCATGATTCCTCTTTGCTTTAGCCAATGTGTTCACAAAGGAAAGAGACAGTGCACTGTACTGATGCAATCCAGCAGTTACAAAAGCTACTTAAGTGACAGTAAGAGATAATAATGTTCTGGGTCTCTTTAAAATACAGACATCCATTCAAAACTCCTGACACAAAGACTGGCAGCAGAGTCATCAGCTGTTCAAGAGCAAGGCACTAATAATCAGTTACTGAGAGACCTGCAATTAAGTGTGGCAGTAGCACACATGTATGTACCAGAAAAATCTGCTCTAGCTAAATCATGTTCAGAGCAGCAATGCAGCAGAGGTATGGACTGTACTTTGGACCATTTAAATCCCAAATGATTTTTCAGTTTCTGCTCTGCAACCTCATTAAAACTCCCGTGCCTAAATTAAGGCTAGATTAGCATTTGTTGCAAATTAGTATTTGTTGCAATCTGTGACATGATTACGGTTATATGTGGACATCACACTATGCAAACTGGATTTCAGGTTGCCCAGCAGTGTCCTCTTTTATTCAACCTTAAGGGTGAACAAAAAGCAGCACTCCATATTAAAAACAGCTTTTTGCCTTAAGCCTTCCATAGAATAAAAAAAACTTTCCAAAGCAAAATTGCTGAAAATTCTATAAATTACTCACAACTAGTATTTATTTTGCATTAAAATGTCAAGATATCTTACCATAGTTTTTTCAGTTTTTTCTATCAGAGGATAATTTCACAAGATATATCTTTAAAATCAAGCTCAGATCATTCAGATCAATAAAGAAATGGCTTACATTCCTCAGTCAAACTTCCAGTAATGCCTTTTGATTACATTTATTTTCACTTGAAATAAGTATAATAGGCAGCACATATTTCAGTCCTCTTACTACACACAACAAAATAAAATAGAAAGAGAGATTTAACTGGATATTTATGATTATTTGAGTTAAACCCCACATACTGAAGAGTCAGCAAGAAAAATAAGGCCAAGCTTTGCTGGTGGATTACAAATGACATAAATTACTTTTTACCTGTAAAAGGTACTCCAGCTTATAGGAGAATTTTTGCAAGTTGACACTGTCATCTGTGATCGGTTCACCTCCTTCTTTAAATTCTTTACTTAATTCAGTCACTGCATCTTTAAAACAAGACACCAAAATAGTTAACTAATGCAAAGCACTGAATCCATAAACAACTAAATAAATGCTTTCTTTACGGACATTCTACATGTGGACTCATTTTCTTTTAGCTGAAATGTCTTAACGACAGCACAAAAAAATGACTGATAAGCTTGCAATTTGAGACCACTTATAAGGAAACAGGAGTTCAAACTGTGTCAATCTGTTGTATGGATAATTTCTTCTTAAAAACACACTTAGCACTTCTGACACTTAGCAAAACCTGCTAACAGACAATTGCTAATTGCTACCTCAGCAGAGGGAAGAGAAATAACTTTTTGCTGTCTCATGTGCACATTAAGGTATTGCCACAGGACAAACAGAATTCTGATTAGAAAGGACAAAGCATGTAATCTGCTAAAGGGGATCAGTAAAACGAGAACAGTCGTTCAGTCAGCACATTTATCTTCTCCATGCTTTATTCAGGAAGGTTCAGCTTGTGCTCGTTACAAACACAAATGAAAAAATAATTTACATAAAAAATAAGCATACAGCAACTCCTCTTCCATGAAACGTACACCCATAGTGGGTGAGGAAATCTCAAGTCAAAACACACTCTATTGTCCCCCTGGACCCTCTAGCCCCAAAGGGATGTACTTCTCAGCATCAGAAATTACTGATTTTGAGCTTGCTTTCCCCTTGGTCTTATACTTATTTCAGGTGACTGAGTGAGCTTTAGCTCCCAGTCCCACTCAAATAACCCTTTGCAAATTAAAAATTCTTCTCATTAGTAGCCACATAGATCTCCTTTTTGTGTTACAGGAAGATCTAGATTTTCAGCTTTGGTGCATACACCTTTTATTTAATAAAAATTAAAAGGAAAAATATCAGAATCTTGGTATAGGCAGCTGATTAGGACAGGAAGAGAGCAGAAAAACTGTTATGAATCTGATACCAATTCTGCCTCCAACAGAATTGCTGAAAATGAGGTTGACTACTTCTTGTGGAAGATAGGTTCCACTGCAGCAAGAATAGCAGGTATAATTCTCCAGCATCCTTCCTCCAGGTCTCCTTTCTCAGCTAGGTTTGGCCTCCTGTTTTTTTTCCCTTCCTACATTAGCATCCACCCCACACCAGCTCCCCAATTAGGAAGGCTGAGTTTTAGGCCCTTTCTCCTTACTTCACATGAAGTCTTGTAGCAGCACAGCTCTATGCATGCCAATGAAGTACTAGTTCACAAAGCATACCTCACACACACACCTTTCTTTAAATTGTAAAACTTCTTTCTTCTCATGTATGTTTAAATTTACAGAATTTAAGAATTCAGGGTCCTGCAGAAGGTATAGCACTTGCCTTAGAAAAAAAAAATCAGTCACACTGCATACCTTGAATTATGTTGCTACAATGCTGCAGGAAACAGTTACACAATTGAAAATACAATTTCTACTCTCTGTTATCTAAACCCTGGAGGATGCAGGCCAGCCTCCAGAACATATCTACTGCATGGCACTCCAGAATGGCACTCACTGTACCTTGCAAGTCTCTGATAATCCGCTGCAGCTGGCTTTCACCACTAGTTGCTGCCATCTTGGAAACAAAAGGAACTCCCCTTCTGGGCTGTTAACCTTTTCATCCATCTAGATAAGAACAGCAGAGTTCATATCCTTGATGACCATTGGATTGACGCTGCTTATTTTTCTCTGTGACACCTGCAATTGTAAAAGTCAAAAATAAAATGAAAGTCTTTATCAGCTCAAATGAGTAGAAGTGCTTTGTCATTTTAGAACCTGTTAAGTAATGAATTCCAAGGCAAACCCTTTACCAGGGATCTCCTTAATATTTTCTTCTAGTTTTTACTTTCCATTTCAGTTATTTCTTCAGTTATATCTTTCAAAACTACTAAGCAAACCTCAAAGAGCAATTTTCTCTGGCTGGAGTTACAACACAGTTGGTAGTACAGCTCAGCTCTGGCTGGCATTTCACTCAGTTTATCTTGTGACCTTGAGGGAGGTTCCAATGACACGTGATTTTCCCTTCACAAATCCTCTGCCAGATCTTCCCTACAGGCTGCAGAGTAAAAAGATAGGACAACTTTTCCATTTCAGAAAGACTTTCAAGACACAAAGTAGGCACAGGAGTCAAAAATGATGAATGCTTGACTCTGATATCGGAGCATATTTTTAATGTGCAAGAGCTATTAAAATCTTTAGTACTGGAGTGTGATTTTAGCACAAGTAACACCTCTCAACCCCTTCTCAGAACCCACTGTTCCCTACACATGTAAGATAACACCACTTTATTTTAAGCTCCGTTACAGCATCCCTGGCTGGATCAACGTACCTTGCACCACCTTCTTTGCTTAGGATGAGTTATACTTGGCACTCACAAAAAATCTTAAGGTAAAATTAATTAAAAGCCTCAAACACCTTTACTAAAACAACCATGCCTGGGGATGCAATCTTTCCAGTGCTAATCTGGGAACGATCATTGAAAGAAAAAAGCCACATAGAAACTACATAGGGAACTTACTAAGCATCCTGTTCAAACGTTGTTCAGAATTCCATCCGCAGAAGTACAGCCAAAGTTGTAAGCAAAGACAACACCCAAAGTACTGAACCATTAGAAAAATTGCTGTTACACATCAGTGCTTTTGCTATAATTCAAGCGGAACTACAATGAAATTAGTTGTAATTAAAATCTTACAAACTTTTGAATCTGATGTGATTTCGTCACATTATTATATCACCTTCCTCTTTCCATTCTTCCACTCCCAAAAGAGCTAAACTGGCATGGCTGAAGTAGGTGTCTGAATTAATCAAACAGATGATCCTTCCTACCCTACGTATTAAGGTATTGCTAGGAAGTGATCTCAATGCGATCCCGTACTCTTTTCTGTTTGAAACAAAGCCATAGAGACAGAAGCACATTAAGTATAAAGAGAAGGCTGAAACTAGGGCTACTTGTGTGTTTCTCTGCATACCTGTGCTTTGTTACATGCTAGTTTCCACTTTCATGTTTTGATGTTACTTTTTATGTTATGACCCAAGTGTCATGTGGACCATGTACTGGGGAAAGGCCTTGGCCTGCAAAATCCCCACCACAAGCAGTTGCTTCAAGGACAGAAGACCAGAACGGCATAGACTACCTGGCCTGTGGTGCCAAACACAATTTTTTACCTTAAATCAACAATGTGACATGCCCAAGATTCCTATCTCGATGCTACCCAGAGACCATACAAAACACCATGCTTCTTGGTGACTTGCTTAGTCTGGGTACTACCGAAAAAAGCAAGAGTAACAAACTCAGGGAGTCAAGGTTTCCTTTTCTAAGCCAGCACAGTAATATCAGCCTTATCTGTTCAGTTTGGCAACTGTTTCAGAAAGGAGCTTAAGTGAGAAGATAGTGCCATGTGGGCAAGGGCAGCCAGGAAGTGTGGCCAAACCAACTGCTTTTCCTCACACAAAGAGGGAAAAGGGCACGGACCTACAAGGGGATCTGCCTGCGCTTCCCAAAGGCCAGAATAAGCTCCCATTCAAGGCTCCAGAGACCCAAAGGCTTTGCAAGAGGCATGCCAGGAAAACAGTGACCAGGCCATATGCAGGCATCTACAGTGAGCCTAGGAGAGTAGGATGTTGGGAACTGAGCCTTTGTTTTGCAATAACCAGCAGGGAGTGGGACACTGGGCATCCTATGGCAGCCAGGCACAGCACGGGACCTTGTCAAGTGTTAATGCCCAGCAGGGTGCACAAGCAGACATTCACTGGAAGAGGACTAAGGCAGTTCAGAGTTTCCCCAGCCCCATTAGCATTGCTTAAAACAGTGTGTATGCCCAGAAGCCACAAATAAAGGACTACTGGGTGCACAACAGCTCAGCGACACAGTGCAAGAGAAGGCTCTGTCCTCCCAGTAGGTTGATCTTGGGTGCCAAAGCTGCCCAAGACATGCATCTTTATTCCTGTTCAGATCTCCTAGGCAGAATGTGAGAACCTTGAAAAGAAACCACAACTCAGCTGGAGGCATGAAGCTGTACAGCCCACTCCTCTGCCTGCTCCCTGCCACCTCTTTTCTCAATACCTGGAGCAAGGTCTCACAGCTTTCCCCTTCCTTGCATCAGCTCCCACAGATGAGACATGCATTTATACCTTTCTCTTCCCAGAGGTGATCATTTGACCTGGGCTATGGCATAGGGCAAATGTGCTGCAACTTCTTCTATTTGCCTTCTCCTCTACAACATGGGAAGAAAGGTTCTTCTCTCCTTCATGGTCCTTCCAGAGGTGTTCTTAGAAAACACAGTCCATCCTACATAGAGGTGCAGAGCTCTCACTTTCTATGGCAAAGAAAGCTGATAATGCATCTTAACTGGTTTCCTCCAGTTTCAAAATAGGAAGAGCTTCTGTAAACACCTGATCTAGTCCTTCCTGATTACAGAACATTTTGCCCAGAATTCTTTAGTTCCTCCAGAATTCCCTGTTCCTCCAGCATTTCCTATCCTCCTATGCACACCTGCAAATATTTGCTTTGTGAAAACAGCATGATACATTCCTCAGGCATGAGTGTCCTGCAGTGGGTCAGGAGCTTTTTAGATGATGCATTGTTACGTCTTATATAACAGCACTGGACTAAGGCTGATGGCATTAATTTGCCCAGAACTGCTGAGCTGCAATAACACCAGTGCAGCTACCCTAAGGACCTGGCACAGAGGAGGCAAGACAGGGCATGCCACCAATCCCTCCTCACACTCCTGGGCAAAGATCTCAGCAGAGATCTGCTGATCTCTGAAGGTGGTTCCTGCCTTCCCTGCTGACATAAGGGCTAGTGTGGGGGTGGCAATCTTCTTTACAGAGGAGGATATCCTGGAGATTAAAAAAAGAAGCAGAAAGGAAATAGCCCACATACAGGAAAAGGAAAGATTTACCTGAAGGGGAGTGAGACACATATAAAACAGGCAACAAAGTATAATGACTGTAATTAAACTGGTTAGTGAAGTAGCTACAATGACCTACATTTACTCTGATTCTATAAAATTTATCTTCATTTTCTGTATCACGTCTGCATCTCCGGCAGCTAGCTTTTTATGTTTTTATTAATTGGTCAGTTTTAGCGAACCTTGACAGAAGGTAGCCATCTTCAAATATTACACTTCTCCAAGTGCAATGAAAACAGGAAGCAGGGAGGATGTCCATGAGCATTGTTAAAAATGCTACGGTGAGACCTCCATTACAGCCTGATATCAGAAATTGCACTCCCCACCCAAGTGCATTTTCAGTGTACAGTAGGAGCAGAGCTCACACTGCCGACTTGGTGCAATTCAGATAAACAGTAAATCAGATTCACAAAAAGTATTCATTGGAAACCAAGATCCACTACTTTCTACTGCTTGCAGAAATATTTCTTGTTAATATGATTACTCTGGTCTAGTCATTCCAAACAAGGGCACTTTATCACATGGCCCCAAATGGTATCACAAGACCTTTCATTATTTGGTGCCCACAATCCTATGCCTTTTCTAACATTCTATGTGAAACAGAACAGGCAAGCGAGTATACTGAGACAAATCCTACATTTGTGAGTTACAACTTTAACTGCATTATTCCTTTGTGTAGGGTGAACATGATATGTTCTATAAAAGCAGATACTGACTGATAACTGCAAGGCACATTGGAGAAAAAAAAACCCAAACAACCCACCTGGTCATCCAGTTGGCTACAGGACACACTGACAAAAAAAACCCCACTGAATTCAAACCTCATGGCAAAGATGAAGGAAGAACTGGGAAAGCTCCTAACTTTCAGGACTGTAACAGCACTGATTTAGTTAAATAATGTCATTCCAGTAATTAACTGAAGAAACTACTTTGTACTTTGTTGGAGCAAACATGGAGCCCCAGAAATTCACGGCAGCTGTGCTGCAGCTTTTCTCATTTTGTACCATGCAGACACATAGAGTTGTGCATCCATAAAACTGAAGAACTATTTGCTGGAAGTGAGGGTCTGAGGTAAAAAAAAAAGAGCATGATACTTCTGTCATGCACACACATGCTTTTTACAGAGCAACTCAACCCTTTGTGCTTTAACACTGCATACAAAGATAGGGGACTGATAAAAACACACACTGGACTAAATTAAATAGGAGGATTAAAAGCAAAAGACAGGCACAGCCTGAAAGACAGCTAGGGTTTCCATTCTGAGAAATTAATTTTTTTTTTAAATTAATCATTCCCCTTCATTTCCTACACCAACAAACCTTCACATTTCAGTGACAAAAACATGATTTGGGAATATAAACAATTAGGAATAAAAGACATCTTGCAGAAAACACACATTCCAGAAAAAAACAAATTCCAGAAAAACAAATTCTCAGAGTGTTATAACACAGCTAAAGAGAGAAACTAGATGAAGTGCATAAAAACATTCACATTTCGCAAATGCTTGGCAGAGAAGGAGTATTTTTATAGTTAAGGACTCCTTACAGTAAAACCTTTTTGTGGAAAGGCTCTTGTGCCCTAGGAATATTTGCATTTTACAGCATAGGAACACAAATGAATGACAAATACTAAAATACTGTTTGTACCCTTAAGCTGACAGAAGAGACTGACACAAAAGAATCAGTAAAGTTTTAAGTCTTTTTGTGCAATCTTCCCTATTCTATGGACAAGTGACCTACATTCCACCCCTATTCCTTGTATTTGCAACCTCTTCTTAGAAAAAGATCAAAACTAGGCAACAAACAGGAGTATATAGTGGCACAATAAGAACTCCATGAGACACAGTTAATTTTTAACCTTGAGTGGACAAACCTGGCACCCTAACAATTTTTTTTTTTTAATGCTGAGCCTACCGAACTGGATCTCCAGTCTAACACCTGGCTTGAAACCTTTTAAAACCTTACACTGCAATTTGCCAAACAGGACAGATGCATCAGACCAGGGACACAGATTCCTGTCTGGGAGAATAGTGTTTTGCTCTGATATTCCTTCACATCAATAACTGTTGAACAACATGAACTCAAATGACTACTTTCTGCCAACAACACCACAGGGATGGGCTAGTACATATCTCACAAAGGCAACCTTGTCTCAGCCCTTTTTCATGATGACAGAATTTCCCTGTTTGAGGAAGCAGTCAGTTTACAAAGAGAAGAGCTCTCTTCTGATAACAGGAATTTCACAAGTATCACTTTTAACAAACCTGTCTGCCCTTTTCTCTTAGGACACGCCAGACCTCACCCCATGTCAGGAATGCTATACCTTGTTTAACAACATCTATCAATTAACCCAACCATAATTCTCCCAGAGACTTGCTTCTCCCATCCTATTTCACTCCCCCTGGGAGAAGGTACCCCCGCCGTCTCAATCCCTGTATGGTGAGCTGAATAGACAGAATTCATTCAAAAGTGAAAACGTTTTTTCCCCCTTCATGCTCTCATTCTCCTAAACAATTCCCCCTGTGTCCCTTCCTGCCACAAAATCTGCTCTTTCTCTCTACACCTCATACAACTATTTAAATGCCTTACACACTCTTCAAGCCAGGCACATGATACTTAGGTGTGCTACTCTGAGGAGCACCACATAGACACCTACAGAAACAGAAACACCAGAAGACAGAGGAGCATTTGGTGATTCATGACACTCATGTCGCTCATCGTACCAGCTTAGAGACTTCAAAAAATCTCATATTTTTCAGGTCTCCAAAATTGGTCTCTGAGCCTTGTTAACTTCCTCAGCAAGCTTTGCCTGACTAAAGTATCTCAGCCACGTCTGAGACTTGGAGATAGTTAAAAGCAACAATCCATTACAACCTGGCTTTAAATGGGACCTCTCCTTAGCAGCATTTTTTACCTCTGCATCTACCGTTGCACACTGTCCCTCCAAGCTGAGGTTTCAGAAGTACTTTGAAAATGCTTCCTCCAGCTAAGGGTTTTGGGAAGTCTGGCAAGATGGGTGTTGAGTCTTGCCCACTTGTAGTACCTCATGTGTCCTCCCTCCAGCCAGCAGCTCCTCAGAATAACTCCTGGCCTATATGCATTTCCCAGTGAAATACCAACATGCAACACTGAAAATTACAGGTTTTGACCACACACATGTAGACCAAACAGAGGGTGAGGCAAGCGAAAATCACACTGAGAAAACCCAAACTGACAGGCCACTGAGTGAGTCATGCTGCCCAGAGTCAACAGAAAGAATTGTCGTTTTCCTTCCTCTGTAGCAGGAAGCATGGAATATTTCCTTCCAGTGAAGGGCACCATTTTGACTGGGGGGGTGGGGGGATGGGGGGGGGGGGTGAAAGGAAGGGGTAATTTCAGAGTCACAATCTCCAAAGATTTAGAAACATTTGGAGAGGCCTGTATGAGACTGTCCTGCTGGGTGGCTGGGAGGAGACAGGCTCACAGATGACACAGGCTTGGCAAGAACCCAGTTATTTGGGACATCCTGATCCAACCAGTTCACTTTCAAAACCTAAACTGGCTGGTAGCAGTAGCAAGGCCTTTCCTTTCTTCATCCTTCTTCCCAGCAGGACTCATTTAGGGGTTAACTGTAAATATCTGCTAAGGCCACTATACCACCAACCAACGCAGAATACCAACATGGGCAAAAGTATTAAACCAAAGGAAGGGCATACAGGTCAAGTCCTGTGCTTGCACTGAGATCCATGCACTCTGCATAAAAAGTTCTGCTCCATCTACCAGTGTTACAAACTGTAAAACCACCTTCAGAATATATCTGGGCCAAGGATTTAAATTATTACCATTATAGAATTTTTGGACACAAACAGCCACCTCGCCACGGACAAAATGGAATTACTACATCAAAATATAAACTAGACACAAGCTGCCAAAGTGTCCTTGCATTGGCAAAACCAAACAAATAAACACAGAGAAATACAAATAAATTAATTAATTAAAATCATAATGTGTAACAATAAAAACACTCAGGGCTCTTACAGTTCCCTTAAGTTTAATAATTTAAAAAAGAATAGAAGGGTTTGGCGTTTACCTGACAAATAAACAATAGTTAATTTTTAAATGTGATCAACAAAGAAAAACAAATAACAATTATGGTTAAAAACAATTTTAGCACATTTTTCCTTGGTTCCACCACGTAATTTCTGTAATTTTACATACTCTTCTTTACATCTTGACTAGTTTTCTCTCCCTAGTTGTTTTTAGGTCTTGATCACCCATCCAACAAGTCTTAGAGGAACCTAGCCTCCAGGATATTAGGACAAATTCCTATTCCTTTTATGTAACCCTCTAGCAGTGGAGAGACTGCAAACATAATACACTCTTTCACTGTTATCAAACAGTGTGTAGGTAAGAGACTCCTTTATACATGAAAATCAGGCTCTATAACTAACTAGTTCTTGACAATCAGTAGTGAAACCATGTTTACAACAAATGTTGTCCAATATATGTACTATAGATATGTATAAATGTAGTACAAAGAGCAGAGCAAAACTGACTATCACTTGTTTTGCACCACAGTACCTTAAAATACAACTTTTTAACTGCAGCACAGTCTCCTAAATGTGAATGTTGGGAAACACTATTTGGAACGTCTAGAACACTTTTTAAATTCAAGCACTCCCACGAGGACCATTGGAAGACTCCAAGAAACTGCCTTGCACACCATAAAATCCGGAAAACATAAAACACTGCTGCACGGCAGTAAGAGAGATCACGTTGCCATGTTACTGACAAGACAGAGAACGTGTTTTACCCTGAAAGTTTCATCCTGGCTCGCCTTCATGAGCATACAAAGTCAGAGCTGGCTAAAATCACCCACTTTCACTCTTCAGCATTAAAGAGACAAAGGCTTGGTACTTCTCCGTCTGTTTCAACTTGAAATTTAAAACTTGGTTTCAAGTGACAGGCAGAACCAGCAGAGTGAAGTCTACAGCTGACCAACTCTATGTGCCAAACCAACCTTACAAAAACCAGCAGCAGGCTGGATGCAGTGACCCGGACAGAAAACAGGGCCCTGCGCTGGGGCAGCAGCAGGGGATTCACCAGCTTCCAAACACGGCACAGCCCCTCCACACCCGACTCACCACCGCAGCACCTCTGCCCGAGTGGAATCCAGTGTCCAAAGGCGGCAGACAACCATTTCACTAAAACCTTGGGTTTTTTCCTTCTCCTTGCTCACTCTGGATTACCAGGATCAACATAAGCCGGAGGAGGAGGGCCGGCTGCAAACCCGGCATCTGCTCTGGAGACAGCCCCAGCCGCCCCGTGTGCCAGCAAAACTCTCTCCCTATCCATCCGCCGGAGATTTGCCGACACAAGGGCAAAGTGGGATTAGGGCCGAGGCAAATATTTGCCTGTCAGCACTTTACAGCGGGGTGAGGGCACGGACACAGGCGGGTGTTTGGTTTCCAGCAGGGTGACTCCGCTCCCCCTGCAGCTGCAGGGGGGCAGAAAACAGAGGGCAGTGCTGATGTCGGCCTAAAGTCAGCGCTCACTGGGGTACATGATTTCACTTCACGGGACCGCGTCTAGATGGTGGCCCTGACGGACCGGGACACCTCGTTCGGGGGATCTCCAAGGCGATGACAGCCAGCATCCAGCCCACCCCGGGCTAATGTGCCCCTGCCATGCCACGCCCGCTCTAGCCCCGACGCTGAGCTGACCCGAACACCCCCTAAGGCACCCGGCAACTCTGCCCGCTGGGACTCCTCCCCTCGAAGTCGAGCTCGGCGAGGCAACAAGTAGAAACTGCCGAAGTCACTTCCCCCTCTCCCCGCCAGCTCCCCCCGCCCGCCGCCGCCTCCCCGCCCCCGGCCCCGCCGCGCTCCCTCGGGGGTGTGCGGGAGGGGTCGCTCGGTACCTGCGCGGCCGCTGCCGCCATGTCGCGCTGAGGCGGCCCGGGGTGAGGCTCCGGCGCTCCCCGCCCGACTACAACTCCCGTGAGGCCGCGGAGGGGCCGCCCCACACCCGGGGCGGTGTCTGCCCGCGGCGCCGGGGGTGCCCGGAGGTGGCGGCGGCCGAGCGCCGCGGGGAAAGCTGAGGGGTTTGAAGCGGCTTTGGGGGAGAAATCGCCGCTTTCGGCTACAGCTGCAGCGTTGGGGTGGTTTCCTTTCGGTGAGGCTGGTGTATCTGGTGCCCTGACGCAAGGTCGCTTTTTACAGAGTCACAGAGTCGTTAGGGTTGGACTGGATTCTGGAGACGCCTGATCCAGCCCCCCAATAAGGCAGAGTCACCTCGAGCAGGTGACACAAGGACGAGTCCAGGTGGGTTTGGAATGTCTCCAGAGAGGGAGACTCCCCAGCCTCCCTGGGCAGCCTGTTCAGTGCTATCCCTACCACAACGTGAAGTTTTCCCTCACGCTGAGGTGAAACTTCTCTGTTTCTTGTCTTATGGCCACTGCGCCTTGGCCTATTGCTGGGCACACTGAAGAAATACTAATAAATTTTTGTTGTTTGTTTTAGTACTTTTTAACATAGTACTGACTGTTGCTTTTAGGACTATTCTATATGGGTTTCCCTTTTTTTTTTTTTTTTTTTTTTTTCCCCTCATTTGCACATCAGTTCATCAAGCTCTTTGCACAGACAACTGGGGCAAATGTGAAAGCTAGGCATGATAAATCTGCTGTGCAGCAGATTTCCCCTCTCTGCTCTTGCCAGTTGTGAAAGAAAAACCTCATCCCTAAGCTGAAGGGATGAAGGACATAGTCTCAAACTGTGCCAGGAAAGGTTTAGGTTGGAGATTAGGAGGAATTTTTTCACAGAAGGGGTGATTAGACCTTGAATAGGCTGCCCAAGGAGGTGGTGCAGTCACCATCCCTGAAGGTATTACAGGAAAGACTGGACACAGCACTAAGTGCCATGGTCTGGTTGATGTGGTGGTGTTTATTGGTCATGGGTTGGACTCAATTTCAGAGGTCTTTTTCAACCTAATTGATTCTATGACTCTGAAAGACATAGAAGGAGGTTAGTATGTCAACATAAAGTAAGAGACTGGGAGAAAGCGGGTGTGAAACGAGAACAAGAGGTTGCTTCCTGAGACAGGGTGTGGTGGGGTACAGGGGCACAGGGTTCCTAACACTTCCAGCACTGGTCCCCTTCTACAAGCAGGCTGTTTCCTCTTTTCAGATTTTATCCCTCCCATAATGCATATAATTCTCTGGAAGGACATTTCTTTCCCAGTGCCTGAAATAGGCTATGCTTGTTCTGCACTTGAAGTGCAAACTTGAAAAACTTCCTTTGCTTTTTTTTTTTCCACATTGCTTTGGTACATAAACAATTTTGAATTAATCTTGTGAGCAAGCAGTTTGTCATCTGTTCTTGCCACAATGTTTGTGACTTTGTTAGCGTCATAAATATCAGCTTAAGCTGAAGATCAAAGCATCAAATTTTCAAGAGTCTTGAGGAAATATATGTAATACATAGTCACTGACATGTCTCCATCATCCTTCACACATAAGAATGACTAAGTGACCTTAAGCTTTGGTGATTAATCTTCATCTAATGTATGTTTTTTGAATAACTCAAAAAGCATTTTAGTGCCCTCAGAAATGCAGGTAATAGGGCTGTGCACATTGCAGGCACATGACTTGTGAAATGCAGTGGGGTGTCTTGGAAACAACCTTCAGGCTTACTTTTTTTGGCACATTTTGCTGATTCATGCAGCAGTGCCAGGAGCATCTGCTGAAAATGAGTGTTTGTTTTCCATTGATCTCTAGGCAACTGGGGTATCTCCCAAAAGTAATCTCAGGGTCATCAGACACAAATAAAGATAAATCAAATTCCATATAATTTCACTGCATGGATTTTATTTTACAAATTTTCAAAATGGCTGTGTGGAATTACACTTTTCACTGAAAAATAATCAATTGGAATGGATTGTTCCTCTTTTTAAGTATGTGGTAACAAGCTGCTTTCAGAAATATTTAATTATTGATGTTAATTATTGAATTATTGCCTGTTTATGTAAACATCAATGTCTTCGGAGAAAAACGTGCTGTTTCCAACTAGGTCCATAGCTGACCAACTCTTCCTTAGAGTTTTCCATATTTCCTCATCTCTTAGCAATAAAAGATGCTGGATATCTCTCCTTTTTGGATACTGCACTAGAAAAAAATCCCACATTGTCTGATCTATGCATGTTGCTTTCCGGTATTTTTACTCTGATAAAATTTATTGATTAACTTTCTTCATAAACCATGATGGGCTAGATGGGAATTATTTTCAGTTTTACTAGCCAGGAAAGGCAATGTCAGCCATCCCACCAAAAGGAAAGCCTTTGCTGGGAAAAGTCTTTTCACTGTGTAATAGAGGTAGCCAGCTCAATCAACTAGGACAACTAAATTGCTGCTTTGTGGTCTCCAGTAGATGAGTATTTCATGATGGTCTCTGCTATGTTCTTTCCATCTGTGTGATGTTATTGTTATACGTGCTAGATGTTTTCTTTAGATTTTTTGCAAGAGTTAATTAATGTTATATAATGACTGGAAGGGCTTTGCTTCCTCTAACACTTGAGATTTTTTATGAGGGTAGCTAACTCCCAGTTTCCCTGGTCACCCTCAGTGGATTAACATACCATTGTAACTAGACTGAACAACAGGCTGCTGTTCATCATCATAAACCTTCTGTGACTGTGAGGAGAAAGCTTTGGAAGCACTTTTTGCATTTGTTTGCATTCTGTTTTGAATAGGTGGACAAATAATTTTCAGTAGATATAAAGCTGGGAGTAGGCAACATAAAAAGAAGCAGCAAAGCCCTGGAAAACATCTAGAAGCAAATATGGCATTTTAGATAAGGCAGCTAAGGAGCTTGAAAGAATTTTCTGCTAAATAACAGGTCAGCTTCTGAGACTGACTTCCACCAGAGCACATCAGGTTTTGGAGCTATCACTAGTCAGAACTGGCTGCATTTCACTCCTGTGTGGACAAAGTAGGTACCAAGAATTTTATCTGGTTTGGTGCTAGTTCAACTGCACCAGCAACGATGTGGGAGAGCCAAGACAGACTCTGGATTGTGCAGTTTAAATGAAAAGTCTTATATAAACATCTATATGGGATAAGGAGTATACTCTCTTTGCTTCTCTGTGTTGGAAGCAAGCAGCATTGTTTGGAGGAATGAAACAAACTCAAATATGTTTTGTAACCTTATCAGTTCCTGAATATGGAGAGAGTAGTCCACTCCTCTCACTTTTCTTTCAAAGAAAAGAACACTTTTCTTTATCCTTCTCAGTATTTTGCTTCACTAGATGGGCAAGGGCATTTTCAGCTGCAGAGTAATCATAAGAAGAAGATAAAATTGAATTTTCTTTATTATTTCAATAAACTCAATATTGCAAAACATTGAGAATATGAAGGGATCCTGACTCTCAGTGAAAACACTTCTGGCAGTAAAGAAGTACAGGCTGCACTTTGCCAAAATTACATACATTTATGAGTCTGATTCTTGCTCTGATTGTGACCAGAAGAAAAATTATCGTTGATTTTAGTGGAAACAGGTATTTCCTTAAACATCTGCTTAGAGGTCAGCTTTGCCAGAAAAGATCTTGGATTTCAAGTGGTCAAAAAGTTGAACACAACACAGGCATACGCCCTTGCAGCAGTGAGGACTAACTGTTTATGGTCATCAGGTGGAGGGAAACCTCAATTCCACTCTGCCTGACATTCTCATGGTCACATCTGCAATAGCATATCTAGTTTTAGGGCCACAATTGTAAGAAAGAGACATTGACTGACTTGAAGTCAGCCCTATGGAAGATCATCAAGATGGACAGGGAGTTGGAGCACATAACATATGAGGATACTAAATTGGCTGGGATATGTTTAGCCCCAGGAAAAAAAAAAAAGTTTAGGGAACATCTGATGGCTCTTTTCCTTTCTCTAACGTGAAGACACAGAGAAGGTGAGAAAAAAGCAACATCACCTGGTTGCAGCAAAAGAAATTTTGTTTGTGTAAAAGCAAAAGCATCCACCATAAGAGTTATTAAGCATTGCAACAAGGACTTGAAGGAGTTATGGAGTCCCTGTTCTTGCAGATTATCAGTTTGACCAGATAAAGCCCGGAGTGACCTTGTCTGACCAGGAAGATAAAACTTCTGTGAGCAGCATGGAGCAGTGGATCACCTCCAGAAGTCTCTTCCATGCTAAATTAACTTACGAAAATTCACAATTACTTCTTCAATGGAAAATACCTTAATAGGTGGTTATCAGAGGCTGAGAACAATAGTCAGAGTGTAGAATTTCATTGAATTTCTGAATGTTTATTAGTACAACTTCATTATATCAGGAGGCTACATATCTATATTCTGAGTTACTTTGGTTATGGCAGCCATACAGTTGCATAATATCAAGAAGTCTTTTTACATACTCAGACACACTGTAACAAAATATGCTGAAATTACAAGCAAATTTAAATCATTTACTAGAAACTGGCAGAGCAGGATCATTTCAGTCTTTGTGCTTCTATTATAATTCTTAACTTTTTTTTAGACAGATGTAAAAAATATGGACAGTAAAGATTTCACAGTCATGTGGCTCTAGGACAATGAGTTCTTGTTGAAATTATGTAGGTGCATAAGACCTTCTTGGTGCTTATGGCCACAGTATTTTCTTGTGGAGATTTGCTGGTACCAGTGAAGAGGTCTTGGCTTACCAGAATAGAAGAAATTGGACTAATTTGTTCAATAAGTTATCTACAATAAGTTATCTCTTCAATAATTGACAGTATTCAGTCCCCAGCCCAAAGTCTTTTGAAACCACATTCATTTCAAATGTTTCTTGTCAGGAAGCAAGAGCCAAAGGCTGGTCTCTACCACAGCCAGAAAAAATGACAACTTCTATCTTTCCATGGCTTGTCTGAACACAAGTGAATTGAAACCTTATAGAATTAATGAGTCCCCTTTTTTAACTTTTTACGTTTTAGGCAATAACTGTAGTAAGTGAGATACCAGGACTGATGTGTTCAGAAAGGTGCATCTGATGATGAGGGACATGATATGAACATTTTGTTCTGGCAACTAAACTGAAGCACAAAACTGTGGGGAAGCCTAGGAAGACTTTATGGGTCTATGTCATATATGCTCACCCCATTCTTATGCCTGTCCTTAGATATTCTTGCTTCTGGGTATAATCAGAAATAGGATATTGTATTATGGGCCCATCTGAGTTTCTGCTTTTTGTAAACTACACAGCAGCTGTGAAGAATCTGTTGTCTGCTCCAGATAATCTTTATAGATCAAAGAAATAGTGTGGAAGCAGCTATCTGACATTTTAAGACAGATGCCCAAAAAGCCATATTGTTGCTTAGAACCATTGCTAAACCATTGCTTGGTGCCACTGCAAAACTACCTTGGCTTTCTATATAAATGCTGGGAAGTTAAATATGCTTTCCAGGGACTGTCATTCAGCTACACTGGAATATGCACTATATGTTCAACTGCCTGGGTAAAAAAAAAATACCTTTTGAGCTAGAATGAAGAAGGATATCAGCTTACTAAAAAAAAAAAAGAGAGAGAGAGAGAAAGCCCAAACGTCAATTTTACAAATAAAGCAATCCATTTTTATCCTGCTATTTTAAAAGCCATTTGTTCTTGCACTATAATACCTTTGTAAGTTTAAGTGTTCTCAGCACCATAGCAAAGGGAGAAAAGGAGGGAAAGGGCAATTAGAGGCAAATATGCTTCCATTCAGCTCAGGAGATGAGCTGTTGATCTGCTGCAATCATCTGAAATTATATTCAAAGACTGGAAGAATCCTGTGGCAAAGAGCAGTAACATTATATTGATATCCTATTGAAGTATCTGTTTAACAGCTTGTGTTCCTTCTAGGCCTCTCCCAAAGTTTCCATTTCAGACTCAAAAGACTATTTTTACACAAAGCTAGTTTTATATATGTTTGTTTTCCAAAAGATAAGAGAACATTTGCCCTGAGAGTTTTAGAAACTCTAGAGGTCTTGCAGCTATTGTCAGGACAGTTAATCCAAAGACATCACCCCCCACAAAAAAAAAAGATCTATGAGTAAACTGATAAACACTGAGAATCATTAAAATTTACAAAAATACCTATGTGTCCATTGCTAAATACAATCCAAGTATTTTAAGTCAGGTAAGAAAGAGATATGCAATAATTTTTATATTAAAACCTGATGTTTTAATGTCCAAAGGAAACAGCGTTTTTTTCTTTTCAAAAGAGACTATAAATGAGAGAAAATCCATCTCACTGTGCAAAAAATTGTGAACTTAAGACTTCCAGGCCAGTGAAGTAATTTCTTGGCATTCTCATCTCTTCATCCAGCTGCAAATACGTTTTGTTGTTTTCCGTACACAGCATGTTTGCAAAGAGTAAGTGTGTGTCTCTTTCTCAGGGAAGTGCCTCTAAGAATTAGAGGCTATCCATGGCATGGCAAAATCTGAAAGTTCATTCAGGATTAGACCTAACAGTTAGGTCTTGCTTCAGTAGACCGATGTCCCTTCATGCTGGAATTTGCCTTCATTGCAGGTCCTGGGGCTGGAGGCTTGACCATTGCTGCAGTGCAAACACAAACGGCATAACTGCGCCAAATGCCTCTTGAACTTGACTCCAACAAATACATAGAGCACAGGGTTGAGGCAGCAGTGGGAGAAAGCAATTTTACGGCTGATGTGAAAGGCAAGGCTGGTGTCTTTCGCATACTGACAGGCAGGTGGTGGAAAAGTAGTCAGAAAGCTGAGGATGTTGTAGGGTGCCCAGCACAGGAAAAAAGCCACCACAATAATGAGAATGAGTTTCACAGTTTTGTGCTTCCTGCGAGACCTCGGTCTAAGCAAGATTAGAAGTATCTTGAAGTAACAGAATACAATGACTCCAAAGGAGAGCAGGAAGAGTGCATTTCTCACATAAATGTCCACCTTTTTCCAGTTCCCATCAGCATAATCACAGAATCTGTGCTCTTCCAAGTCTTCTTGCACTGTGGTGTGAATCACCTCAGGAACCACAATTAATATGCTAACAGTCCAAACAGCCAAGGACACCAGAACACCACAGCACTGTGTCTGGGATCTCAGAGTTGAAAGAGGGTTCACTACAAACAAGTACCTCAGGATAGTCATGAGAGTCAAAAAGAAAACACCGCTGTAGTAGCCAGTGGAGAAAACAGCATTTGATGCTTTGCAAAGGAACTCACCAAAAATCCATCCAAAGGACTGGTCCACTACCCAAAAAGGCAGCATGCAGGAGAAGACTAAATCAGAGATACAGAGATTCATGATGAAGATATTTGTTAAAGATGTAAGGTTTTCGTATTTCAATAGGATCCATAACACCAAAGTGTTTCCTAGCAGACTGAGCAAAAATACCAGAATGTAGAGGACAGCAGTGAGATAGATGTTAAATGTGAAATAGCCACCCATTTCGCAGACGTTGGTTTCATGAGGGTATTCATATGAGTAATTACCATCTAAATAATATTCTTCATCCATTTGGCTGTGCAAATCCTGTGCTGTTCTCCAGCAGCTACTTCAAAGGACGGCAACAAATCAAATGAAATCTTTTGTGAAAATCAACCCAATAACTAAACTCCCACTGTGGAGGCTTCTGTTTTAAGACAAAAAAAAAAAAAAGCAGCAGTGAAACTAGTAATTTTTCCTGGCTTGGGGAGACAAAGGACTCATTTCTTCTTATGACTAGAACATGAACAGGTAGATACCAAAGACTTACTGCAAAGCACTCAATTCTTAAAAAGTCAGAAACTCAGATGTTTCTGAACCAAAATGTTTGGTGACAACTGTCAATTACTAAGTTTCTACTATATGAATGTGCATTGTTTCTTGATGTAAATATCTCAGGTGCCAAGACTCAAATATACTATTGTTTTTTCACTTTTCTGGAATGGTATCCAATTCCTAAGCACTTCACTGTATAGATGATTTTTGTCACCAAAGTTCAGCACTGCATGAACCTAAAAAGCTGAGCAGTACCAGTAACAACAATAGTAAGCACTAAGAGCCAGGTTTCTGATGGGTTTTTGTCTTGAGATTTGTCAATATCTAAACATCTCGAAGCTGTGGCAGCAGCATCATCATGCTGTGTACCTCTGTGGCCTGATGATTCTCAGGAATGCAACAGGAGCAGAGGTCACATCACAGTCCTTTTCTGGGAGTGCTGCCTCTCTCTCTGAATGCAGGCAGGAATTTAATCCCAGGTGGATGGTGAGTTGAAGCTGGCCAACAGGATCAAAAGTTAGTGGGACTGGGAAGACGACATACAATCAGGTCACAGTAGCCTAATTTCTTCATTAATTTTTTCTTCACCCTAAAAATAGGTACAGAATAATCAGTAATGCCTCTGACCAGTGGTTTGAAAGTGTAAATTTACTTTATCCTAGAAGACTTATCTGCAACACCATGTTTGGATCCTGTTTTGACTGAAGCCAATGAGAGACCTACCACCGAGTTCCTTCAAAGTACAGTTGCAAGAAAGAAACCCTACATGTTGGGCCAAAATTGTGCTAGTGACATTTTCAATTTAATTAGTGAAGGCAGAATCTTCCTGCTACAGCCAGACAAAGACATGCTGCCTTTGGAGGGCAGGAGAGCTATGTCTACACCAGGAAAGCATGTCAGGGAGCACTTCTGGCTGCCAGAATTTAATGCCATCCATGGGGGTAGGTGGTTCAAATCAGCCAGAACATGACGCAGGCAGCACAGGACAGGGACCATCTATCCAGTGGGTTGTGATGATCAAGTTTTGGGGGCAAGGGATGTGTAGGATTCAGCAGTGTGACAGCAAATGGCCCTGGAACATTTTACACCAGAGTCACAGTTCTAACTGGATAGATGTTTGTGACCCTCAGTCTGTACAATGCTGCAGTTTTCAGGCATGCAGGGAAGTCCTTGAAAAGGCAGTCACCCTCTCTGGTTTTGCATGAGTGCAGACAACACCTAAAGCACTGAATAGTTTAGATTGAGGTCCTGACCGTCACTGTGTCCTTTTTCAGCTGAGGCTGGGGTATGCTGTTCCTTAGCAGCTGTCCTAAGGAAGAAGAGATGCCTCTTTGTGAATAATCAAGGTTCTCCAGGGATGAGAGTACAGTACTAACCTGTGTCTTCACCACTTTACTCTCTCCTTTCATGCTGACCATTCAGTGACAGCAAGCCCCAGGGCAGGTCTGCCCACAGGCCAGGAGCTACACAGCCAGCAGGGCTGCTCATGGACTGCCCCTGATCTCCACCACAATTGCTGCTGGCCCCTGACACAGGAACCTTCTCACAAAGACGTCAGTCCTGATCACTGCCTCTGCCTGGGAGGTATTCTGACCTGCACATGTCCTGCCCCTCATCACATCATGCTGTTCTGCTCTTCACACCCTAGCTGCAGGGTAGGCAGTGGTTAGAGAGCAGGTATCTGCTGCGGAGCTCTGCTCATCATCCTGCTTGCTGTCAGGAGCTGAGCAATACTTGCAAGGCAGAAAGCACCATTTTGCAAAGGTGTTTTGAGACTATATAAGGTAACAGTTAAGTGCCAAAATAAAAAAATGTACAGACACATCTGTTTTCTTCACAGTTCAGACAGGAGATGGTAAATAGTTTCTGCAGTCCAAACACTCTATTTTTCTCCATCTTCCCCAAGAACATTGATGCTGAGTGTGCAGGCACTTGATTCATGCTGGCAGATAGCTGTGATTGTAAACCCTGTTAGTAACTCTTGCTATTTCCATCTCCAAATTTCCATATGGCTTGGTGTCTTACCCACCTGACTCAAAAGGCTCTGTCTTGTACTTTGGGAGGAGCCAGAGGGATGCTTAGTTACATGGGGACAGGTGTCCTCTCTCTGATTTTGTGTCCAGCATTTCCAGAGAAGGTAGGAAAATGCTTCTGTGAGGTAGCTGGTTCCTGGTTGATTTTTAGTGCTGCAAAGTTACCTCTTGGATAATGCTGCATTTCACAAAACAAGTTCATTCATCATATGCCACCTTACCTGGTGCAGACTCAATGGAATTACAAATGGAGGCTCCAGCCTATAAAGCATCAGACCTTGTGGATGGTTGATCAGGGTTATATGCTCTGATATTATGTTTCTACCAGCTGAGAAGCCCTCCATCAGGTCAGTGATGGTAAAGAGAACCTTGCAGGAACCTAAGGCACTTAGATATTTTCCTTTTTACCTCAAAACTCCTAAAATAAAGACCTGTATTTTTGTTCTACTGTATTTTATCTCCCCCCTTTCAACTCTACAGGTAAGGAAGGCTGTGTATGGATTTTCAGTTAAGATATATGCAAAGGAGATAAAAAAATGATGTGATTGAATCAACAGGTAAAAAGTGTCAGTGTCACGCAAGAAATACAAATCATGTAAATGTTTTCAATGTATATATAATGGCACAATTGAGAGCAGAAGTTGGTTGAAAAATGGAAAATACCTTAATTTCAGTTGTCAGGACAAATAGGAACAGGGGAAAAACACATCATACAGTTTAAAGTCATTCCTGCCCCTCTGAAGAGCGTTCTGCAAGGCATTCAACATTCATTTCACTCTTGTCCAGAAAAACTGCTTCTCCAGAAGCCTTCATTTTCTAGCAGGGCTGTGCTTTGTCTTGGAGAATCATATTAAAAAAGGATTCTAATACAGAAATGGGGAAATAATACTACTAATGATCTCCAGTTCAATTTTCCTTTTCTCTGAAAATGCAGTTAGACTTCTGTCAGCTGAAGGTACATATTGTTCATCAGTTTATTTCATTTTCAAACTGAGCATTTGAAAGAGCAGCTGGGAGGAGTTGTCTGCTCCCTTTGCAGTCAGTGGAGGGAGAGAGAGGCACTGGCAGGGGCCACATCAGCCCCTGCTCTGTGCTCTACCAGTCTCCTCCCCAGGCAAAGGCAGCTGAGACAGCCCCATTTAAGAAGATTCTTGGCAATTACACAGTCAAGCTGAGATTAATCTTGCCTTAATTGGAAAAGACAAGGGGACTGCAGTAGAGAGAAGTCCCTACCATAAGGCATGCACTGATGGCATTTTTTATTCACTTTATTCAAAAAGCCTCTGGGCTTCACAGTTTGTTCTCCATGTTCCTCAGGAAAAAAAAAAAAAAAAAAAAAAAAAAAAAAAAAAAAAAAAAAAAAAAAAAAAGTTAGATGTTTTTGCAGGCTGGTTTACACAGGCAACAAACGTTGACTTATAAACTAAATTTCTGTTCCCCTAAACTAAATTTATCTGGTAGCTGCTTCCTTTGCTCATCTCTTGTTCCAGATTGAGATAGAAAGAAAAAATCCCAAATGTGACCTTTTCTGGCAGAAAGAGGCTTTAATTTTTCAAACAGGTTTATGGAGTAGCCATTTAATTTAAGAAAATTAAAGCACAATAAATAAAATTTCTCCTTCCCTAATTATGACTGGTATCTGTCTTGCAGCACAGCCTCAGAGTCACACATAGGAGTTTACTTCCAAGTAAAGTCTTGGAAGTCATGACTGGCAGGTAGACTTGGTCCAAAGCACAAGTGTACTCTAGACAGTGTGGTAGATGAACTTTTTGTCTGCCTTAGAGGAAATTAGCATGTGGTAACAAACTCTTCTGGGACATGGATAAAACAAAAGATCAAGGTAAAGTGAAAAGTTAGTAGGAATTCCCTTATCCAATTCAGTTTTGCAAAGCCTCAAGAAGCCCAGCTCATCAAGGAATATCTTACCCTATTTTTAAAGCAAAACCTTCTGTTGTGTTGGGTTCATTTTCTGAGACCAATGCTTCCACTTGTGCCCCCCGAGTTTCAGAAGGCAGGTACAACACTCACAGTCAGCCCAGAATCTTGGTGTCCTCTTGTTCCCCCCTGAGCTCTACCTCTCAGCCCTTGACATCAGCCCTGTGATAACCACAATCTATGGAAGCAGAAACATCCCAAGTGAAGAGTCTGGAACCCATCCTGAAACACACATTTGAGTTCAAATTTCCATACTAAGTTTGGCAGCCCATGGCTTGGACAGGTGCACTCTTTGCTGGGTTGAGAACTGGCTGGGTGGCTGGACCCAAAGAGTCATGGTGAATGGTGCCACATCCACTCATTAGTGGTGTCTGTCCCCCAGAGATTTCTGTTGGACCCAGTCCTGTTTACTATATTTATTGAAGATCTGGGTGAGGGGATTCAGTCTACCATTAGCAAATTTGCAGTTTTATTGTGCTAAGGCTGGTCAGAAAGGACATGGTGCCAGCAGCTGGGCAGCAGCTGTACGACACAGCACAGGCAGGAGCAACCTTAGCTAAAGAGGCTTGTGTGGAAGTGGAGGTGGTTGGTATCCTGCCAGTAGTTTCCTGCAACAGGATTTGTGCCAGCAGGATTGCAGCTCTAGGTATTCTCTGTTCTCCCCTAGGGCAAGGGCAAGGAGAAATCCAGCCCCTTAAATTGGTGGGATGGTGCAAAGGAGAGCGTCGCTCCCTGCTTGCAGCCAGGCAGGGTTTGGCCACGGTTTTCCTGGTAGTTCATGTGAGGATGGGATGAGTAAGCAATTCTGCAGGATAAGTAGTAGTCATTTTGGTAACAATAATTGGCTGTGAGGAAGCAGAAAACAGGAGGTGTCTGGGATTTTTTGAGTGGAGAAATTGTCAATTTGTTTCTACAATGTAGACAAGTGAGAGTTTAAATGTGTTTCTTGCAAGCAAAGAGCTTGCACTGATCTCTGACATGTAATTCTGATTTTTCTTAATATCAGCACTCCTGACAGGCCCCGAACACCAGCTGATTTCTCTTTGCCAGACAGCAGTGACATGGCACACTGCTTTCCCATCTGCTCCATAGAGAACATAAATGCTGCATTATTTGGCTGTGAAAAAGAGCATCCCTTTGTTTCTTAGTAGCTGAGTTTCTTGGCAGTCGAAACCAAGCAAAACCACTTCTTATTTTTCTTGCCAAAGCAGAACATATCTGCAGGTTTCTGCTGTCCACAAAATGTTGACCTCTCCCTGTCTCCGTGTGCAGATGTACACATATCCTCCTGACCATGTACTGGAAGATGGGGCTGTCCTTGAGAGATCTCACTGCACTATATTTAAATAGCAATCCTAGAGCTGAATAAGGAGTCTGTTAAGTAAAATGTGTGTAAAGAAGCTGACTCTATTCCCTCATGGGTTGCTATAGGCAAACAACCAAAGATGGTTGTTAAGACAAAGGAGCACATCACAGTTTCGGGAGGAATAACCTCATGTCTTTCTCTAAAGCTTAGCAAAATTCAAGCGTCCACATAAAGTTCATGAACTCGTTTTTATGGCTCAGAGACAACATGAAGAACAGAGTCGTATTTTTCTACAAAATTCCATTCTACTGGTGTATTTAAGCTATATCACCCATTTTATTTTTCCCCCAAGAGGATTATAAGCCATATGTCTAAAGAATTTGTGTACCACATCTTGGGTGGGATTTCCAGTGTTCCTGCTGGGCCCATTGCTGCAGGAATGATGCTGAAACAGATGGAAACTGTGCTGACAGCCATTGATGTGAGCAGTATGTACAAGGGGGTGCTGCCCAGCTCCTGAGGCTCCTGACTGCAGGCCTGGGATGTGGCCTGGGGAGAGATGGGGGAGGCAGCCTCAGCATCTGTGTGTGCGGGCAGAGGGAGGTGTGTTTTCTGGAGAGACGGATGAGCAGTGTCGCTGCAAGGAGCCCTTCTTTGTCATGGAGTCTGTCCTAGTCCCTGGCACTGCAGGCACAATCTGTTTTTATTGACTATTAAATGGGCTCACTCGCATCACACCATTCCCACTCATGAAGCCATCCTGATGCTGAAGCCCCAGAGACTTGAAAGGCTTTAACCAAATGGAAGAAGAAGAGAAAGAGAGGAAATCTTACCCACTGAGCCGTATTTGCACAAAGTGAAAGGCTGGGTGTAGTGTAGGGAAGCAGACAACATGGAATCATAGAATGTTGAGGGGTTGGAAGGACCTCCTCCCTTCCTTGGTTCTTCCTTGAAACCTCCCAACCCTCCTCCCTCAAGCAGCGACACCTTCCACTAGACCAGGTTGTTCAATGCCCCATCCAACCTGTTTTTGAACACTTTCAGGGTTGGGGCATCCACAGCCTCCCTGGGCAAACTGTGTCAGTGTCTCAGCCCTCTTAGAGTAAAAAAAAATTCTTCCTAATGTCTAACCTAAATTTCCCCTCTTTCAATTTGTCCCCACTACTCCCTGTCCTATCACTGCAGTTCCTGATGAAGAGTCCCTCTCTGGCTTCCCTGCAGGCCCCCCTCAGATACTGGAAGGCTGCTACGGGATTTCCACACATAAGATTGCCAGGCTGAACAGCCCCAATGCTCTCAGCCTGCCTTCGTAGAACAGGCAGATGCTCCAGCCCCTTTGTCAACTTTGTGGCCTCATCTGTACTTGCTCCAACACTTCCATGTCCTTTTGTCAGGGACACCAGAACTGTACTCAGCACTCCAGGTGGGAGCAGAGTAGAGGGACAGAATCACCTTTCTTGACCTGCTGGCCACTCTCGTTTTGATGCAGCCCGGGATTCATTTGGTTTTCTGGGCTGCAAGTACACACTGTTGGTTCATGTTGAGTTCTTTATCAACCATCACAGAACTGTGTATGTCACTGCTGTCTTCTCAGCACTTTCTAACCAGTTTTGTTTTGCTTTCCCTTCATCACATGTGTTATGCTTTGCAGAACATCAGAGAGTTTGAGTTTGCCTTATTCACCCCACATGTACTCACTGGCATCAACTACTCCCTACCCTGATCCTGGATGGCTCCTTGGCACCCAGACCCAACTGGGTAGCACCCTGTGTGCCTCCACCACTCCCAATGGACTGCCCTGGACAGGCTGGGAGCTCTTGCACACCTCCCCCCAGTGTGGAACACAGCTGAGGCAGCCTTTTCACGTGGGTGCAAAAGCAAGACTGAAGAACAAAGGGCTGTAGTCAGGTCAATGTATGAAGCACCTCTGTATCCCCCTCTCCACTGGCTGTATGATGGTCCCTCCTCTGCTGGTGTGAATTGCTACCTGCTCTCTTGCATGGACATGCTGCAGCTCTCATGAAGACTAAAACCTGATTTACGAGCAGCCTCCTGTGCCCAAAGGGATAATGTGCCTCAACATGAAGCAAGTCACAGTATGGCATTTGCATATCACCAGGACAAATTTCTTGGCTGCTCTGTTGTCCCTGCTTTTTTTCAGAGTGGCAGCTGCTCTGTGCTCTGACAGATGTTTGGATGAGGCAATCTTTGGCACAGATCTCTTGACACTCCAGACCTGAAGCACTGCCACTGCCATGGAGGTAGTTCTGCTGCCCCCTCTGCTGCCACTCATCTGAACTACTTGGCTCCCAAAATTGCCACTCTGCATTGCAGCCTGTGAAGAGGGCAATGCTAGAAAACCAAATGAAACAATAAAGGAAGACAAAAGAAACCACTCTGCTCGCCACTGACCACTCATTTCCTGTGAGTTTTGGAGAAGATTATATACAGATTGTGTATATATAGTGTGTGTATATATATATGCATACATATATATATATATAGTATATATATGTTCTCTTTGCCCTTGGTAGCCATCTACTTCTGGAGAGAACCAAACGCTGGGGCTGTTCTTTGGGTTATATTTGGAGAAAAGAGGTGCAGGATGCAGGGTCGTCAGGACCATATCATCTTTAAAAAAAAAAAAAAATTGCAAGAGAGAAGCAAAAGATTGCAAGGGAGAATGGCCTGAGGCTTTATTGGGTTGACAACCTGGTGGCATCTCAAATGGTGGTCAGGATGTAGCTCAATGAGGAGGTAGCTCAATCAGACTTTGGGAAAACAGAACTGACTGGGGTAAACAAAGCTTTTCATAATTGAAATTACATTTTCCACAGAATTCAGAGTTGGAGAAATTTCATTGTGCAAGGACATTTCCAGACCACAGCCAGTTTCTCAACACTCTTTGTCTGACGAGTGAAAATAAATCAGATTTGATAAAACAACCCCAAAACATAGTACGTTCAGAGCACTGTTTACGTTAACAATGAGGCAATTAATAGCTTGCACCAGAAACCATCAACCACAACGGAGAACATCCCTGTCCTGTTTTAGTTACTACTTCTCCAAACCCCTGCACTTCCTCCTGGTGTGCCATGCCTGCTCACAGGCTAGAGGCACAGCCAGGCATGGTGCATCTCTTCAAATATCTTGCCCCAGTTCCCCCAGGACAATTGCAGCAGCAAGGATTTCTTGAGCTGATGCTGCAGTGACTGCAGTTCAGACAGCCCTGGACTGCATTTGGTCTGTGACACCAGATGAAGCCCACCTCCTGGTAGAGTCAGTGCATGCTTTCCTCTCAATAGGCTTTTCAGAGAAATCCTTTCATTTGGCTACTCTGTGAACACAGGTGTTCCTTTCAAAGGTTTGGGCTGTAATACCACTGGCTGAAACATTCAGTCTGATCCCAGAAATTCTTAAGATCCTGCTAGACCTGGCTTGGTCTCACACTCCTACATCTTTTTCTCTAGCATTTTGCTCATTTGTTTATATTGAAGATTCACTGTTATTTCAAGAGGCATCTCAACATGCTTTACCACTTTGCAGAAGACATCTGCACATTTCCATCTGCCATGCCATGTTGCTTGTACACACATTTCAGCACCAGCCTATGAGCAAGCAGGTGGCCAGCAGCAGCAAGTCCACCCAGATAAGGGGCTCTTTAGCAGAAAGTCATCTGTAGCCCACACTCCCCAGGGGGTAACATCAGGGGCTCTGTGTGTCAAGCATTGGTGAACCGAGACAAAATCTTAATATTCCAGTTCCTGATCCATTTCATAATCTCTGGCCATCTGTCCTTTGGCAAGATCTTGTGGTAAGTGCAGTGAAGGCAAACAATACTTTATGCAACAAGAGTTGGCATGCTCTTCCCAAAACTTCCCCAGCTCCCAGATTGCACTATGCTTACACCAAGATAGCTCCAGTCACTCAGGCCACCTGTCCTGTTCAATCCACCCGGCAGAGGCATAGTCGTCTTCTTTACTGATATTATGCTCAAACCACACTAAACAACCACTGTTGTGTCTTTCAAGGAAAAGCAAGTTTGTGAGCTGGGAATTGTGGCCAGCTCCTTCCCACAAATTAAAGGGCAAAAATTCAAAAGACAAGAAGCTGAAGGCAGTAATGCAATTAGAAGCTGTTAGCACAAGTCTCCAGGCCCGCATACAGTTGAAATTATCTAGAAAAATGGTCTCCTTGGACCCTTTCCCTATTCAAATTATTCCTTACTTAAAACAGGCTTAAAATATATTTGTGGATGATAAGGAAATTCAGGCTAGTTAATCATGGATGACATGAAGAATCCACTCAGGACATAGAATTAACAAACACATTTCCTTCTTCAAAACTGGGATGTGATCCTGCCTATCCTCTTCCACTCCAAAAAAAGCAGCTCCATGGTGTCTCAGTGCCAGGGAGCACAAGGCTTTCGAGTTCCCCTGCAAAGGCTTTAAGACTCAGAGACAAAAGTCTTGAATTCTGCTGCGTATTTTTTTAGTCACTGCCCCAAGTGACCAGAGCTACTTTTGTACACCTCTTCTCCAGCAGCTGAGCTGATTGAGATGCAAAGAGCAGACCTTCAGCCCTGATCTTCCAGCAGGCACTGGCAGGGCTGTGCAGTGCAGTGGAATCAGGCGTGCATTTGGAAAACCACCTGGTGTTCCTGCTGAGGCTGCTTCTTCACTGGGCAAGAGACAGCCGAGCACAAAGGATGTGGGCAATGCAAAGCACTTGGTCCTGGGGCTCTGCAGCAGCCTGTCTGTCTTGGAAGGTGTAGCCAAAGCCCTGTGTAGTGATGGCTGTGTGAAATGCAGCAAGCAGACTTTGTGAACTACTCCTGAGCTTCGTGTCAGTTCTTGTGTACCTCTGCCCTAACCAGGGCCAGGACTCTGCAGCACCAAACTTCCTTTTCAGCTTTGAACGCCAGACATCACTGGAAATGTAGACCCCAGTTCTAAATGTGCATTTCCATCTCAATCAAAATTGAAACCTGCATTATTTCAGAGTAATGTCTGTGTTTTGTTCCTTTTTGTCACAAACTACTGCTTCTTTTCTGGAAACAAAATGAAATTCTCCCTTCCTTTGGAATTTCCCACAGCACCAAAAAGGCCAACTTCTGCTGGGTCCTGTGCAGGTTGCTGCCACCCATGGTGTATAAAATTGTCAGTAACACTCTGTGGTTGATATGATCAAAGTGAGGTTTGCAGAAGGAGGTTTTTAAAGACCAGACATGACACAGAAAGAAAAACCAAGATGCTTGGAGAGCTTGTCAGCTGGTGGAGGTGCCTCAGTGAGTCCTTCCTTTTCAGGTTTTCTTCTATGATTGAGATATCAAATATCTCAGCTTCATCCACCCCATTATTGCTTTTCCCATCAATATCTCTGATTTCAGCAAGATACAACCAGTTGATGCAGGTGAAGTTTGGCTGACAGATATTAGGAAGAAATTCTTCCCCATGAGGATGTGAGGCACTGAAACAGGTTGTCCAGAGAAGCTATGGATGCCCCATCACTGGCAGCAATCAAGGCCAGGCTGGATGAGGCTACGAGCAACTTGGTCTAGTGGGAGGTTTCCCTGTCCATGGCAGAGGGTTTGGAACTAGATGGTCTTCTCACCTCAAACCATTCTATGATTCTATGACTTGAAGTACAACACAGTTCCCTAGAGCACATGCACGTTGTGGGAGATCCAAAGATCCAAGATCCAAAATGATTATTGGGATGTTAGTTTTGGTAGTCATCCTGCTCGGCAGCAGCCCACCCTGCTCATGCCCTTCCGCAGCAGCACTGCTCTTCTCTACCCAGCTTAAGGGTGTCTGTTTAAGTTCGACTGCATATATATAGATATTATGGGGTTTTTAGATCTATAGGTAAACCTGTAGCGATTTGTCTGGTTTTTGCATTAGGACCGGCAGGTTTGGCACGAGCTCCAGGCGCATCGTCCCTGCAGTGACTGCAGAGGGAAGCACGGCATTGCAGGGCTGCGTGCATTGGTCGTGGTTGGCTATAGGTGGCACGCTTGAACACGCTTCCCTCGGCAGCCAGAGAGGTCCCTGGTAAAGGACCTGACAGACAGAGCTCTCCTCCAGCGGGTGGATTAGATGAACATCTGCTCTTCAGCAAGCAGATACACCCACACCTACATCAGCTGCTGATAAGCACAGCTGCTGGGAAGCCAGATTTGATGAGATCTTGCATATGGCTGCAGATGACTCCAGGTCTCTTGCGGTGTTTGCAGGGCACTGGGGTGCTGGTGGTGTGATGTCCATCAATGCTGTTAGGACAAGATCTTTCTTTTGTCTCCCTTTCCACTCCCCTGCTCCTCTCAGTCACTCTCGGTGAGCCTCTTCACCTCCCATCCAGTCTGAAACTCCATCACAGCAGCCTGGAGCTGGCTGTCTTACTGCTGCCTCACCTTCTCCCTCCCTGCTGCCTTCAAACCACCTGGCTGGGATGTTTCTAGGACCTGTGTTTTTCCCCAGATGGCCAAGTCTCTTCTGGAAAGCAGGAGTGGCTTTAAGCATTGTCTGTGTATGCATCGGTAATTTATAGTCCAACTTGTGAAGCCAGACTAAAACCTCATCAGCAATAGTGTATTTTCAGATACACTGGAAATGAAAATACTTGAGGTTTGGTCTTAGTGAAAAAGTAAGAAAAACACCCATCTGTTTGAGACCAAATCTTTCATGGCTGGAGGCAAATGGGCATTCTAATTACCCAGTGGTTTTCTTGTTTCTCAAAGTGCAAGCAACATTTTCAAGAGAAACCACAAGAGCAGAACATGAAGAAGGGCAAAGCTTGCATTTAGAAGTCTTAGATGTCAACTTTTCACAACGTTTTCCTTTTTTTATTTCCTATTTCCTATTTATTATTTTTATTTTCCAGCTGAAGCTGTTTCCTAAATGCTCCCCACTTTCCTAAGGCTGCTGGAAATGACTCAGGTGTGCACAGGGCTGACAGGACACAGCTGTGACTGGGCAGTGGCAGATGCTGCTGACTCAAGCTGGACACTGCTCCATCGCCTCTGCCTGCTCAGGCTGGACTGGCACCTCTCCAGGACAGGGACTCCTTAGAGCAGGTGAAGACCACCCTGGCCCCATGGGAGGTGCAAGGTGCTGTTCCTCCATCATCCGGGCCATGCATCCTTGAGCCTATCTGTCCTGGTACCCAGCTTGCCCCTAGGCAAGAAGAATGACAAATTGTTTCTAGAAGCTCCACAGTGTTTCCAAAGAAGGAGTCTTGTATGAGAGGCACCATATGCCCAAGTCTGTTGGGCAAAAATGTTGTGGTTTTGCTTGAATTTTAGACAAGAATATGGCACGTTTTTTCATCACAGCTCCCCCACCAACGGCCACTTTCACACTTTGATAAAAATCCCAAAATGTGATAACATGGTAAATAGGTTTCAATGTTCCCCTTCTCAAAGAAACCCATATATTTTGTTCTATGTTGGTTTCAACCTGGATGTATCCTCATTGCTAATTAACATTAAAATTCTTAAAATACTCTTCAACTATTCTTATAATAAAAAATTGAACTATTCTTAAGACATTCTTTACAATTATTAAACATATTCTTAAATTATTCTTTAAAATGGTCTTAAACAGCTCCATAAGGCAGGTGATTGAAGCATGGAGAACACAGCAGAAAGAGACAAAAGGATTATGCCAAAACTGCAATCATTAAGGCTTTTTCTACCAGATAAGGACAAGTCCCTTGGCTTCAGTGACACTTCCAAAATAACAAGTAAATAATCCTGCTACAGTCAATTGGCGTTCATGTGGAGACATCAGACAAACTGATGAAACACTTTATGTGAACCTTTTGTCACCTCTAATGGCAGATCTCGGTTTGTAATGCAGACAAAACCCTATTTGAAATTCAGGTATTTTTGTTTCAACCCTTCATCTAGGATTTTATAAGTCTATCCCTGGATGTGTCTGAGCAACAGGGTATAATTGTGCTCTATTATGCTGAAAGAGCAATGTCTATCTTTTCTAATGATGGAAAAAACTTGACAACAAAATTTGCACCCTGGCTTTGTATATCCTTACCAGAGGTAAAGGAAGTGTAGTTTAAAAGAAATTTAAATATGGGCAAAGAAAGAAAGATGAGGAAATGCTGCCTGTGCCACTGCACATGACAGATTTGACTGTTCTGGATTTCCTGAAGTGAAACCACAGTTTAGTGTGAAGATGTGATACCTGGCAAATGAAATATGACTAATTGTGGGAGTAGTTTTCCTGAGTGTAGATTGATTTATTTAATATCTCTCTACCTCAAATAGTAAAAGAACATTTCAAAGAAAACATGCTTGTTAAAGTTCTGAGTTTATTTCCACTTCAGAATGGAGGAAAGCATCGACCCTAGAGAGTCAGAGACCTCTCCTACTAAAATCAGACCTCTCAATCCCAGTATAGCTGAGGCAGAGAGTGAACAAACTTGAAAAAGTTTGTTCACTTAAAATAACAGCAGGTTTACATCTCCTGCTACAAAGAGCCAGGGAAAAAAAAATTCCTGAAGAAAACACCACCAAAACAGCTTCTGCAACACTCCAAAATGTCCAGGTGAGGTTTTAGCTGCTCCAGCTCTTGGGGGCTTTCACATTCCATCAGAGGAGAATGGATGGAGCATTATATATGAGAGACTGGTCTCGGCCAACCCTGGGGCAGGTTTTGCATCCCCTGGTGAGATGAAATATATGCTTACACCTCTGATGCATCTGTGCAAAAGTCAGGTGGCACAGCTTTAACAGGTTTAAAGGAAAGTGAGTCTAAAACTAGTGCCTACCTTTGCCAGCAATATCTGAGCGCCCCATTTGGTTGCTTTAGCACAGGGAGGCATTTGAGCTGCTGGGAAAGGAGTTACGAAGCTTTGTTTGGCCATACACAAAACGGTGTTCATCAGCTGATCTAGCTAAAGCACTACAAAACCATGCAAATGAAATCTCAGTTTAAATCTCATTGCACCTGTGTATTTCTGTACAGCTTTGTGCCTTCCTCCCATCAAAGTAAGCTAAATTAACATAAGCCACATTTATGTCACCTTCAGTGTAACCTTTTGCATGCAAGTTTCTCTAAAACCTGTTTTTAAACTGTCTTGAAGACAAAACACCATACTCATCTTTTCTAGAAACTTAGCCAAAGAATCACTACGTGTTCCTGGAACAGGGACTGGTACATTTTTGTTTACTTCCTGCACTTTTACCTAAGTCAGTATGAAACACCACTGGAGCACCTCAGCCAGTGCTTTGTGCAGTAGCCCTGCTGTGGTCAGTGGAACTGCACTTGTGGGACTAAATTTGACCTGTGGGTCACTGTCCTGCTGAGCTGCATTGGGAAAAAATGAGAAGAGAAATGCGTAAGGGTGAACTGGCATTCTGCTGTGAAACTGGAGCCATCATAATGATTAAAAATATTTGTTCTTAATTATACTCTTGAAAAATTAAAACCAGGCAGGGAAAATCTAGGCAGGGACAATCTGGACCTTCATGCATCTTCCTCTTCCCAGTGCTCTCCTTGCAATTTTAGCTCTGGCCCTCTTTTTCCCGCAAGCTGTTTTGCAACCCCTGCTCCTTGTTGCACTGTGTGCCACAACGCAAACAGCCCCATGATGACAATCAGGGCCTAATAATGCATGATGGTGAACAGTCAGGATATTTAAAGAGGGTGAATTTTGGAGTCAGGACCTCAGTCCAGATGCTGGTTCCCAATCCAGCTGAATTACCTCAGAAAACTAGTTTTGTTGGCTCTCTGGAAAACTCTCCAAAACAAGAGAAATGCTAGAGCACAAGCTTTGCTGTAGCTGACCTGGGTTGTCCCGTCTCTTCCTTCTTTACTTAGTTTGGACCACCAGGATCAGAGCTGGAGCCCCCATAACCTGTTTTTCTGGGGGGCTGTGACTGGTTCCTGATAGAGATGTGGGCTGAAACTGTCCCCAGAAGGCAAAACTGCTGTAAAGATTTCCTGAATTCATCTCTTCCTGAGACACCTCAGCTTATTTTCTCTCTTATTTTTTGAGAAAATAGCATGTCTTAAGGGTGTCAAAAAATAATGCCGCAGAATGAGCAGTTGAGAGTGCAAGGCAGGAAGGCAAAGAACTTGGGCTAAGGTGCATGGGGGGAGTTTGGCTGCTTACAGGATTGTCTGCACCCTTGGCTACCATGGCCTGGCTCAGGATCCCTGTCCTCTGATGAGCAGGTCTGATCTTCACAGTACTTTGCCCACACAGCTTTGGAGAGCTACAAGGCAATGGGAGAAAGCATGTGTGTTTTGGTGGTTTTGCCTTGTTTTCTGGAGGGCATGTGAGAGGAACTGACAGGAGCTGGTAGCAGAGCAGAAGGCGTGTGGAAGTCCTGCCACCAGCTCTGCAGAGCCAGCCAGCTGCACAGCTGCCATGCCAAAAGTGGAAGCTGGGGCACACAGACAAACTGGCTTTGCTCAAAGGGCAACCAACCAGATGCTGGGGGCCCAGATCCTGCTCTCTGTTTACAGCAGCTAAAGTTAAGGGTTAGCTAATTGCAGAAGGACAGCTCCACACCCAGCTGGCAGTGCAGGCAGCAGAGCTTGATTCCTTGGGTCAGTGTGGTGCAGCAGAAGAGGAAGAGGCACTGGAGCATCTGAGGGCACAAAAAAAAAGAAAGATTGGCTCAAGTTTGGCAAGATGTTCATCCTCATTGCCTGTTTTCTGTTTCCTTCTCAGTGCTGCACTGAGCATTCTGCCCTGTCCCTGGCTGTCTGTGGCCTCCAGATCTCCCCTCAGCATGCCACAGGCTTGTGCTCCATTGCTGAATCTGTGCTAGAAAAGGCAGACAAGCAGCTGCATGCAGGGCTGAGGGTCTGGCACAGGAATGGCTGCACTCCATGGACTGCCACTCCATGCTGTGGAGACGTCCCTTGCTGGAGGGCTGTGGGCAGCAGAGGCACCACCAGGCTGCATTTTGCCATGGGCTGGTGACCCCTAGAACAGGTGCCATACAGCTGTCTGTATCCCTCCTTTGGCTCTTCCCTGGGTGCCTTTAGACCCCTTGCCATTCTCTGCTCGAGGCTGCCCTGACATCCTGTGGTGGGGTCCAGCAGAGATGAAAGGACTACTCAGAGTAGATGGGACACAGGGAAAGAGGCTGTGGCAGTGTAGAAACACCTAACATGTAGCTGTCTGAACCGAGGAACGCACACCGTGCTTCCTGCTCCGGCATTGCTCCAGCACGGAGCATTTTGCCAGTTTTAATCATATACCGTGAAATCTGTAGGCAGTCTAGGACCACATTCACAATTAGAGACAGAGAAGCTGGGTAACAGCTGCAGCAGCCAGGGAGACAACAGCTCGCATATATTGAAACATACAGAAACACCCTTTCCAGAAAACTGGACTCTATCTGACTATTTGCTTAGGGGAGGAACCTCAATGCCCGAAGGCAGCCAGTGCTGTGCCCATGCCAGCTTCCAGCCCCATCTGGGCATCCCTACAGCCTCAGGAGCCAGCAACTGCTGAGCACACCACAGCACTGGAAGCTGCTCCCTCACGGGCTCCTGCACGGATCCTGCTAAAGGGCACGCTGTCAGCCGAGGAGGAGGAGGACGCTGAAGCAAAGCCAAGCTGAGAGGTACGTAAAGCTCAAAGGCATGGGAATTTTCTCTACCTACCAAGCACTGAGGAGAACTTTCCCAAGCCCTGGCACTTTGCTACAAGGGGGCTGACCAGTGGTGATATTTTATTTTTAGGACAGCCTGCTGTTTTCTTTCTGATGCTCCTCTGTTGATTTTTGGTACTCCTGGAAGCCTAATTGCTGCTCCTGCAGCTGCCTATGCACTGTCTTGGAAGAGGCTATGTTGAAAGTTGGTCACTCCTTCTTCCCTGGCTGATCCCTGTGTTTATCCTCTGGACAACCTGGAGCATCTGTCAGCTCTGCAGCTCCTTCTCACCTTTGGTAATCCAGTCCCTGTAGTGCCTGTGCTGGAGGTGAGAGAGGATGTGAAACACAAGCATGCTGAGGATGTTTTCAGCTCAGGTGCTGTGTGTTCACACTTTGGTGATGGCCAAAGAGCTGATCCTTTCTCTCCTGTTTAGTTGTCTGAAAACACTTCGAATGAAGGGTAATACCTTCACTGCCAGCAGGGTTGGCTGCTTTTTATGGCAGGTAGGACTTTCTCTCTGCATGGAGCAATTCCCTGCCCTCTGTTCTCACACCACAGGTGAGCCTCCTCCTCACAGTGCAATGTGCACTCAGTGGCCACAACGGAGCTGGAGTGGGATGTCAGGGCAGCAGCAGGAAGCAGCTGCCTGCCCAGCTGCCTCTTCCCCACAGCCTGTGGCTCAGCCCTGCACCACACAGTAAGCCAGTCACTTTGCTGATGCTGCTGAAAACGTTTTGTTTCTTGGAATATTGGATGCCCTTGCTTTTTGAATAAGATCAATTTTCAGCCAGAGCAGGCAGACCTTCCTGCTGTGCCCTTTGTAATGCTTCAGGACAGCACAGCCGTGCTGAAGCTGGAGCTGTGCTAACTGGAGCTAGGGCTGTTTTGCTAGACCAACCTCTCCAAATCCTTTCCAGGTTCCTCTGTTATTTTTGTATTGGTTGTGTGACATTTTTTCCCAAAGAGTTTCTTGGAGGACCACCGAGCACCCTTGGGATCAGCAGGATGGAGTGTGCTGAATGCTGCTTCTGATAGGATTGTGTTACACCTGAAGGCAATTTGTGTGATCTTGCTACCTGCCAGAACCTTAAGACAGAGCATAGCTTAGGATTCTAGACATAAGATTAACTACAAACAAACTCTATATTAAAAGCAAGACTGGATGCTAGACTTGTAGATATTCCCAGGTGTGAGTTTTTAACATCCCCAGTGATTTAATGATGCTATTTTGTCACAGGTTTCTAGAGAATCTGGAGACCAATGTGTAATTTTCCTGCACAGTCACTTCCTTCTTTTGTGCAGAGAGGTGTGTTTTATACCAAGCTGAACAGCAAGAGCATAAATGAAACCATGATGGGAGTACACTGATACTGCTGAATAGCATGCCTTACTGGGAAGTACATTAAGCATTAACCTCCCTTGGTTTATGTGGTCAGCTGCTGTTTGATGTCTTATCAGATTTCAAAGAACAAAGAAAACCCCAAAATACTGTATAGCTTTTTTTGTTGTTGTTGTTTTTGTTTGTTGTTTTTCTTTTTTTTTTAATGTGATTTCACTTTGTTGCCTTGGACTGTGGATCTATTTTATTATGTTACAGAGAAGAATTTCTGTTTTAAATTTCCTTTTAATCTTCCAAGCTAAAGTGAGCAATAGCAGGAACAAACGAGGGTTGGTTTCTTCCATCTTCAGACCCATTTTTCTGATAAAAGTCCTAAACAGTCAAAAAGACAAGCTTACTTTACCCCAGCTTATGGCAATTATCATTGACAAAGTGAGATGCAAAGGTTTCCCAGTGCTGACTGCCCCCACCTAGATGCTGGGCTCTTCTTTAAAGAAAGCTGACACTGGGAAGAGTTTTCTGAGTTTGGAATCGCTCACTTTGCACATATTTGATAGAATAAAGGTAAAGCAAGCAGACAGCATTTTGGATTAAGGAAGCATAAGCATCCAATGTTTGTTTTTTTTGTTTTGAACTTTATTTGAGATTAATTCATGAGCTTTCTTTTTATTCAATGAAGGCCTGAAGCACTGTGACTCAACTCTTGACTTCGGGATTTCTCAGATGTCCTTTGCTCAGTCCAAGAAATATGGACACATTACCATTTTTATTGTCTATTAATTAGATCTAGTCTTAAGTTAGATTCTGCTCAGAAAGACCCTCAAAAGGCTAATGAAAGTTTTGACATTTTACTCTCCTACCAACTTACAAGGTAGGAAGTCTTGAATTGGTCCTTGGATTATTTGAGCTTATCAGAAAAGAGTCAGCAAAAGAAAATTTGTGTGTTGTAAAAGGAAATAGAGATTTTAACTATGCAGTGGAAAAGTTAATCTGCTTTATCCCACTCACTTGAAACCCACACCAGAAAAAACTAAAGCTGCAGTTTGATATCAAGAAGGAAACGCGACCCACACATCTGCATACTGGAAAGTGACTTGTCGTTCTCTTATTCAACCCAGCTTCTTGCTGGATTTGTTATTTTTTGAACATTTTAGGCTGTATCTATTATCTTCATCGAGCTGTGCATGTCTATCCCCAGCCCACAGGAGAGGAGGTGATGGGAATGTTTTAGGTGTAGATGATGGGAATCTGTTTTACCCTGTATAGCCTAAGGGATCTTCCTCACTGCTTTGATGAGGAGAGGGGAAAAAGTTGAATGCAAAGAGCAAACTGCTTTCTGTCAGTGCATGGTCAGCCAAAGTCATATTGCACCTCAGGCTGCTGCTGGCAAACCTTGGCATGCCTCCCTGTAAGCAGCAGAGGCTTGATTATTTGCTTGTTCTCTCGAGCTGCACGGGGCAAGATCAGAAGAGAGTTTAATCGTGGTGAGCAAAACCTGCAGGTTTTGTACCCACACTGCTGCCTTCAGCTTCAGATGAGGCAGGGGTATCTGATGAACAGTAGAACAGTCTGCCCTGCTTCTCATGGTGTGTCTGGACACTGAGTGCAAGGGTCTTCCCTCTCCCCCAACACGCTCTGCCTCACGAATCCAGCACAGCAGCTGTGCTTGTTTTGCTTGTTGGCAGTGGTGTGGATGGTGGATGTGCCTGGTGTGGCACCCACATCGGTGTGGGTCTTTGGTGTGGAAAATGAGTTCCCAAGAGCCTGGTGCCACACCTTGCTAGAGGCCTTTGTCCCTGGATGTCTTGACCAGAGAGGTTTGAAATTCTCTCCCTGATATCAGTGAAAAGCCTCTACGGGTTGAACATAGCACAGAAGTGTGTAAGTGTCTGCATTCTGCATTGTCAGACCCTTTTAGCCTGATATTTATCATTGTGAGCTTGACCCTCACACTTCCAGCTTTTGCCAAAGACATTCTGATGCCCTCATTGCCAGGCCATTGACTCATCACCTCTCGCAGAGAGCAAACCTTGAGGTTTTCAGCACTTGGTATCTTGCACATTTCCTGCAAGAGGTGGCAGAAAAATGTGTTTCCTGAGATGAGGTAGGTGAAAAAGAATAGCTATGAAAATCAGACCAAAAGAACCTAAAAAACTAAGAAAAATAGTAAAGCTGTTCATCAGCTTCCTGTTTACCAGCAGCTCAGATAAAGATTAATCAGTGGCGCTGCCAAACTCTCCTCACACCTCTGCTCATACTGCAGCAGCGTAGGTGTGTGTTGGTCCAACACAGCCTCTTTTCACCCCTGGCAAGGGCAGAGGCCTGAGGCAGACAGGACAATGCCACACAGGTGCCTGCTGTGAGATTGAAGCCACCGTGGTCAAGATGGGAAATGCCAGATGCCCGGATTTCAGTGCATGATGCTTCTGTGCTGAAAGCAGCCTGCAGGTTTGAGTCCAGGGTCCCTGAGTCATCAACCTCACTTTAAACTACACAGAACTTCCCTGTTTTAAGAGCATGATTTCATGTGTTTTACCTTTTTCCTTTAAAAATCTGATAGTCATCAGGAGTTTCTTCCAGAGTAGGCTCCTGCAGCATAAATGGAGACAGACATGGGCCCTGTACCCACATGGGGAGTTTCCCACCCTGAGGCCTCCTGGCTCCTCACAGCCACTGAGCTGGCATGGTCTGAGGCCAGCTGAGAGGCAGAAGTGGTGCAGCCACTTGTGCTTTCAGTGGTTTCTGACAGGCACTGCCTGGCTCAGGGCTGGGATCAGGGCTGGGATCAGAGCTGTGCCTGGGCTGGGCTGGGCTGGGCAGCGTGGGGCAGCTGCAGCTGGGTGCTACTGGTGCCACCCAGCAGTGCTGGTGGTGGCTGGTGGCCACCTCTGCTCTGAGCCCATGTGGCCAGTGCCAAGGTGCGGTGGTGAGCTCTGGGCAGCCAGCCAGCACAGGGACACATGGTGGGGAGCCTTCAGCTTATCCCAGAGTAGGAATTATGTGCCAGTCAGTGCAATTACAGTTGCTGGAAAACACTAGAAGGAATAAGCAGGCTGCATGAAAATAAAAAGAGTGGGGGCTGATACAGAATTGCTAAGAGGCAGCTGTGCCAAATGAGCCTCAGTTAGAGGCTCATACCTCTGGCAAAGCAGTGGTATCCCATACCTTGGAGCTAGCAAGCTTTCTGAGCACCTCAAACAGCCTTTATGTGGATGCACAAGTGCTCAGACAAGTCTGGAGTGGTTGCCAGTGGACAGGAGAGCTGCCCAGAAGGATCCTGCATCCATGTCTGCAGCCTGCCCTTGTACAAACCAGCATTTGCTGCACTTTGCTGCTCTGGATGAAGTCCTGGTGCATGATTTTGCTGCTTTTACACATGCCATCATACTGGGAGACAGGATGACTGCTTAAATTGACCCTGACAGATGAAAAAGCCTGGTAGCAATGCAGTGCAGTGCATTAAGGACAAGTGACCACTTCTCCCCTTGGGCAGGGTCAGCTGAGGCCACAAACGCAGCATGGGGAAGGCAGCACTTCTGGAGAAAGCATCTGGGTGCTGAAATCCAGCATGAAACAACTGTGAATCACCAGTGCTACGTGACTGCAAAAGAAAACATCTACCCTGGACAGGAGACTCTTCCCATCTGCTTTGCCAGTTGGGGGCACTGAATGCAAAAAAAGATTAAGAACAATTGGACAGTCACCAAAGAAGAACAGCAACTACAGTTAACAATTTAGGTAGCATGACTTCAGCAGAAAAAAAAATGAATTGTGAGCTGTTAAGATTGAAAGAAAACATTGTGTTATAATGTTTTAAAATAGCTAGAAGTAATTGTTCCTCCATGACTAAGGTAAATAACTGGCTCTACCAGGAGAGTTCTGTATGAAAACAAGACACCAGGAGTGACTCTGGTGAAGCACTAGGATGGTTCATAAGGGGAGGCTGGGGGAAAGCAGGGGCTGTAGGAGCAGGTGGAGCAACTGCATAGCAAGAGCAACAGTGGGATATTGCCCCTGCCTTCAAGACAGAGGAAGGACTCCATGATCTCCCAGTGTCCCATGCAGTCCTGACTTCTGTGATTTCTCTGTTCTAACTGATTCTTGCTTGCAGCCTTCTCTGCTCTCCACCCGCAGCCAAAGCAGTCAGACACTAATCTGAGAGGTGCCTGTGCACTGGTGAACCAAAGGTTTAAAAACCTAAGTGCTCCAGGGTGAGAAGAAAAAGCATCAAGTAAGGGACAGATGGAGAAGATTATTGTTCTCAAAGACTCCATATGCAAGAGCTGTATTTGTTTACTCCTTCGTGTCCCACAGTTACCCTGTCGTAACGCTTGGGTGAGAAAATTCCACTCACTGCTGACACTGCTATGAATGAGTTACTGTGCTGGGAGTTTTGCAACGCTCTGATTTCTGCTTGGGTGAAACCAAACGATTGTGCAAGGCTGCAGCTGTCAGAGCCATAATCCTCGTGGCTTCGGTGCCGGCAGCGAAAAGCAGAGCCTGGAGCAGAGTGAGCTGGTCCCAGCCTCACCAAACACCTCCAGCTGCTGCTCCTGCACAAACTCAGCAACAGCTTGTGGAGGCTTCTCTGGCTCGCAGCCTTTTTTATTGCACTGAGCATCTGCTGCAGGAGAGAGAGGCAGAACAATGCCCAGTAGGTTTTTCTGGTGCACATTTGTACATGTCTGCATACACAAGCACTTTGTTACGGTAATACAACCCCACATTTTAGGGGAGGGTGTCAGGTTTTTTTGCTGACCAAGCTGAAAAGAAAAATAAAAATTTCTGCAGGCTATCAGCAGAACAGGCACATCTTAGTTCTACTGGAAAGTTTTTGAAGCTTTGAAGTCTGCTTGTGTTTGAGGAAGAAGGGTTAGAAGAAGAGGTTATTTATAAAACAAAATGCTATATTTGAAAATGACACATTTGAAAATTAAAAATGGCAGTGTTCTGTCTGAGACTTCTCAAAATAAAGTAGTGCAATTGTTGTTTTTTTTTCCTTCTTGATTTGAAGGGGGAAAATCCTTCCCCCAAACAACTTGGGACTTTCAGAGATATTTTAGTCAACAAAAATACACTTTTTGGATGTCAAAGTAAATGATCACTCAGAACCTTACCTGATCACAAAGTCTCACCCCCCCATTTGTGTATGGGCATACAAATATGTTATTCTTATCAAGAAAAGGAAATGAAGCATTCTGCCATATGACAGATTTTTACCTCTACACTGGCAGTGGTCTGATGAAATGAATTTTCATTAAGATATTGGGGTCCTGCTAATATGGTGTGTTGATAGCTGATGCTGATAGACCCAAACATTGTGAAAATACCTAAAGCAGGCAAGGATTCCTCAAAAGATAGCTCCTCTGTGGCATTTCCTCTTGTACCCCACAGGTGACTGCCATCCCTAGACATCCAGGACTCAGTTTTTCCCTTGCCAGTCCCTCCTGCCCTAAAGAAGATAGGTGCAAGGGATTTACTTACCAGGCAGTTGCTGGTCCAAACAGGCAGCAGAGACACTTAGGAGAGGTTTATTGGGACATAGGGATGGCCAGGAGGAGGAATCTGGGGTGGGACATTCATCAAAACATTGCTTGCCAAGCTGCTCCTACGCTGCAGAGGACATGCTCACCCTGACCCCCCCCCCACTGCTACCTTCTGCAATACTGAGCTGTCCTCAATGTTTTTCTCAACAGTGATGATGGCTGGTATTTTGCAAGGCATTTTAGCCTAGCAACCCAGCATCTCTGAACATCCCATAACCCTTTTTGCAGTTAATCCTTTTTGTTTTCCTCTGCTGAAGTAAGACATCTCTTCCCTCTTTCAATATGACACAGTAAGCCCTCTGAAATGTGAAATGAGAGTGGATCTGAAAGGGAAAGGCCTCCTTTTGACTAAGAAACTTCTTTTATTTTGCTGTTGAGCAAAGGCAGAGGAAAGTGATCTTCTTGGATAACAGCACCTGACTTGGCTGGTTACCACAGCTCTGAGACCGATGGGAGCTGAGCATCGAATTGAGGTAAACAAGTCCTCCATTCTCTAGATGGGTGGTGTGATAGCAAAGCAGATCCAGGAAATACTTAACCTTCTCTTGTAAAATACCCTATCAGGTAGGCTCTCTGACTCTACTTTTTTTGCCATGTTTTCCTAATGTCTGCTATCCCAAGACCAGAGTCCGTGCTGTGGTGTCAGAAAGGCGCCTCCCATCCACCTTAGCGAACAACAAGAGCAATACCAGGGCTTGTGGTATCAACCTGACCACTCCTGAGGCCAAAGCAAGCTCTTGCTGGTGGCAGCTACAGTTTCCTTTCTGTGTTCAAACTCAATTCATCTAGGCCATCTGTAGGGAGAAGTTCCTACAAGAGCAGGCATAGGGGTTTTGCAGCAGCTCAGCTGACCATCACCCCCAGGCTGAGGAACTGCAGCCATGGCACAGGATAAGGAAACCCTCTGGGACTGATGTCAGAGGCTGAGCTGGTGTGCACGGAGTGTCTCCACGGGCAGTGAACATTTCTGGCTGTAGGAGCTGGAGATGTGGCCGTGCTGCTTGTCTCACATCAAGATTCCTTTTGGTTGCAGCATTTGCCACAGTCTTTCCATGTAACAGAGGGCTTTAGTGAAGTGTCTCTTCCCTGATGCTTGGGGCTCCAAGTAGTTTGGGGGAGTGAAAGTCTGCATTACTCTGATGTGCTGATCACTTCTGGGCTGACAATGTCTTCAGATGTATGAAGGGTTGCATGGGAGTTTTTTCCACACTGAAGCAACTTTTCTGACAGAAGATAAAGCAGCAGAAACTGCAACTTTGAGTGCAAATAAAGGAACAGCTGTGGTGGCAGCTAAAAGGGAAGCACGAGCACTGTGGTGCACAGAGACTGGACACTCCCCAGCCATGCCATCTCTCTGGGGCTGTGGTGGCTGCTGCAGACTGACCCTGACAGCCACTGCCAAAACATGAGCAGACAAAACAGAAAGCTTCTCGTGCAGCAATATTTTTGCTATGTTTTTAAACCTGAATGGGGACTGCCTGCACCAGCCTTTTCGCAAAGTGGTGATGCCATATGGCTCTTCCCTCCTGTAGCTCACAGTACTGAGTGGGTGCATGGAGCACTCAGTACTCAGTAAATGGCCCTAGGCTGGAGCACCAGAGATACCCACAGCCAGCTGTCTCTGTTTTGCTGTAAGGTATTTCTTTCTCACAGGAAGTCCCACAGGAGTATTGAAGGTATCACTGGTCCTGGTATTAGGGGCCAGCTAAAATTGAGCTGGAGGGACACTGCAGGACAGCAGTCAGGGCTCCTGGCAAAGGAAGCTCTAGGATGGATTTTGGATAAGTTCTTAACAAACTGTTTTGAGAACTTCTTGCTCCTCAGATCCCACCCAGCACCTTGGGAACATCCTGAGGTCCTGGGGGGATTTGCCTGGTGCCAGCTGTCCTAGCCCTGGCTATGAGAGCCCCTGGGTCATGCATCCCCTTCAGACATTTAACCAAGGACCATTTTACACTGTCTCTTCTCCCACAACAAGCCTGCCCCACAGCCCCAGTGCCCCAGCAGCAAACTCACTTGTGCCCAAGGGGGTAAATATTGCTGTCATACGGCTGTACTCTTTTAAGGTGAGACAATTCTCTTTTCCCCTGGTTGTGTCTTCACTGGGTTGTCTGTATGTAGCAAAAAAAATCCTTGCCATGATCTTGCTTTACCACAGTGAGCCCTTGCACTGCTCGTCCTGCCACCTTGCAGCCTCTCTGCACCTCTTTCTGCTAGCGTTGAGCACTTTCGAGTGCAAGTGACCTTTAACTTCTGTGTTCCTATCTTACCACTCTTGCTGGTTTACCACATTTTCTTTTTTATCCTCCTCAGGTGAACTACAAGGGGCTGTAGAAAGTTCAGGTTTGACTGTGTAGCTTGTGTAACTCAGGGTTTGGTGTTTGCTACTCACAAACTGAAAAAGTGTCGAGAAGGATACGAGTCATTACAGCCTGACTCATAGCTGATGTGAAGGAAATTGGAAAGGTGCACCTCTTCTCCTCCCTCCACCAGATACTTTCTTCTGTGCTTTCAAGGGAAGTTCAGCACCACCCCACATTTGTAAACAGTGGTGGTTGTTTATCTCTACTGCCCTTCAGCCCAGCAGGGCTCTGTCTGCCCATACACCTCTTGGGTTACCTGTAAGAGAGCAAGTAGGGCTCAGCATGGGGAGAATAATAAAATCTGTCTGTGGGTTTTCCCTGTCCCCCAACACAGGCATCTCCTATTAGTTTTCATCATTGTAATTATCTCCATTTCAGCCAACATCATAATTATCATCTCTTCAGTTCTCAAGCCCACCCCTGTGGGTTTCATCTCCTACCCACCCTCACACCTGCCAGTGAGAAATGGCACCTTTCCTAAATTCATCTCTACTCCATTCCTTCCACTGCTTTTGACAAATCACATCCTCTTCCTCCTTTCATGAACTGTCTTTCTCTGCTGAGAAAAGCTCAGGTTCTGGCTGTGTGTCAGGAACACCAACCACCACAGAAGCAGTAGCAGACACATAAACCTTCCTGAAAGCCAGGTAGGGCCAGGGACTCACACTTGTATATCACTTCCCAAAACACAGCAGAGCTACTCTTGGAAAGGTTACATCACACCTCATAATTCTCCTGTTTTCTCCAAAACACTGGCACCACCACATTTTTTTCCTTGCTCTCCTTACTACCAAGCTGTTATCCATGTGCCTTGGTCTGCCCAAGTACAGCAACCAGCCCAGCCCAGCCATCCTCCAGCCATACCAGTCACCAGGCATGCTCACCTCTCTTTTAGCTTTTGTTCTCTTGAATTCAAGCTCTTCTCCTCACCTTTTAGGTCATCTGCGTCTTCTTGCTTGCTCCAATTTTCTCCAACTCATGGAGCATTTCCCTACTGCCTCTCCCAGCTTCATGCCTCCCTTTGCCTGACTGTGCAGAATTGTGGCTGGTAAAAGTACACAGCTGGGAGATTTCCCAGTTAAAAATACGCATTTTGAATGGACTGAAATCTTTTTGCAAGATCATAATTTGTGCAGCAGAGAATAACTCTAGAAAAAATACAAGACTTTTTCAATTTTAGAATATGTACTGATGTCTTAAAATGCAGAAATGTTTTATTCTTGTATTGATTTAATGTCAAATTATTGCTTTAGTTTTTTATGTGTTAATAACTTATCAACCAAACTAATGCAAAAAAAGCATATGGGTGAGGAGGCATCTTTAATTTATTAATGTTTTGTTCCTAAGAAATAATGAAAGCTGACCTTATTGATTTCTAAACAAATACAAGGAAACATAAATAGAATAAAGCTACATTATGTCATACTGTGTGTCTGTAACATGAGGCCATACTATTGACATATTATTAATCATATAATTAGTATCTAGAGAACATAATAAAATAAAGCTCTGTACAACAGCAAAAAAAGCAACAATTCTCAAAAATTAGTTCTGAAAAAAATGTGTACAGAAAAAGAGGAGCTGGTGTCCCTTGTGTAGTAAGACCAGCTGGGTATTTGGAGGCAGGATGATGCTCTGGTCACTCTTAGTATTTTGAATACCTCATGGGACAGGTTTTTTCTGACTGTGCTACTGGCTAATCCCAGATCCTTCATCATATTACTCCTTTTTTTCCTCCAGCCTGTTTTCTCACTTTTCTTCTTTTTTCTGCCTGCAGTATTTAGCTTTTCTTCTCCTGGAGACTCTTTCACTACTCACTTATGCAACAACAATCAGCAACCTGAAAAGGTTCTTTGGGTTGGAACTGCAACCAAAGAACATGTGAATAACTTCAGTAAAAAATGTGTTATGGATCTGCCACATACTTTTTTGGGACCTCTTGAGTGAACCTCTGGTATTCCCTGTGCTCTTAAGAATCAGGAAAATTGTGCCTATTGAGATTAATGAATAGAACGTGAATAAAATGATGAATAAAATCATTTGTCTGACTTATAAACCCCCACAATTTACAGTTTTAGTGTTCCACTAAACATAAGTAATTTAAAGCAAATTAATAAAATACAAATTTTCAAGCCTGTCTTTGTTTCAATATTTTGTCTTTTTCCATCCTCAAGTCACTAAAATAAACTTGAAAAAACCCCAAGATAGCAAAGAAACTGAATTATCCCCACTAAATAAGAACTGATTAAAAAATTATGGCAAAGTGGTATCAGTAGCTGTGAGTTCTTATTTTGCTCAAAATGCTAATGAGTTTTTAGTGGGGAGGGATATAAACAGACTGCAGTATACAAGTTGTTACTAGCTGAAGAAAGTGAAAATTATATATCAGCTTCAGTAAAAAGCTGCAAATTTATTAGGGTGTCTCCTGTGGTGGAGACACCTGAACTTTAGAATTTTTCACTTAAGTCAGGGAGGCTGTGAAGAAGGAGGGTTTAGCAAACACATTAAAAAGAATGCTACCCATTACCGTGTTAAAGAAGAGATGTATTTGATTTTTGTTTCACAGAAGGTGCCTGATAGCCCTCTCACTCTTTTCCTGTTTACCACAGATAAAAAAATCTTCTATTTGCCTCCAAGCCTATCCTGCACCTGGCAGCTGCCCATTCGACAGCCACATATCACCAAATCGCAGCCGTGAAGTGAAGGCGAAGTAAAGCTCCCGGAAACCCCTGAGCCCCAGCAGCAGGGGACCGGGAGAAGGGGGCCAGGGCCATCTGAGAGAGTAGAGGCTTCCTGCTGTCAAAGGTAAAGTCCATCCATATTCAGTGTGCTATTTATTACCAGGCTGACTGGGGCAACCAGGGGACCTGCAGCAGCCACTTCTCCCTCGATACCCTCTGTAAAGCTGCTTTATCAGTTTGGCTGTTCTGCTGAGCAAGGTGGAGAGAGGGGGAAATGGAAAATGCTGGGGCCTGCTTGGGACCTGTTTGAAGGCATGAATAGTGTAAGGGTGGTCTGAAGTAGAGCATCTCCAGTCACTGTTCAGCCCAGGAAAAACATGTGAATTTTGCTGGTAGTAGATGCTTTATAGCTATACATCTAGATTTATGTATCTCTACATATCTGTCTACATATTTATAGATCAATATATCTATAACACAGAATTCATTATTTTTTGAATTTTTCTTTTAGTTTTGGTAGTTGAATCTATATTAACTGCTTTGAAGAGGTCCTTGACAGACAATTAAGAAACGAGAGCCAGTGCTGCATCACCTAGTCAGTGTGTCAGTTTGACACATCAAAAGCGTTAGCAGGAAATATTTTCTATCTTTATCTGTTGCTGCAAGAGAAGCCATTATCTAGTGGCTCATCACCTACATATTTGAAGATTTATGCCTTATACAAAGTTAAAATTAATAATGCAGATGTCCTAGCTACAGCTAAGATCTCAATATAGCAGAGATTGCATGCTGCAACCCACACTGTCGATGTGGGTTGCAGCATGGCTTTTCTCTCATTATTTGTTATTCCTGAGCAAGGAATTCTGTGGGGTTCAATGCTGTGTTTGTAACACTTTTCTCTGCATTGCACATACCAACTGAAACAGTTCTGGTGCCTCAAGGAAAGCTGAGGCAGGTCAGTGAGGCATGAGCAGCATCCATACCTGGAGCAGAGGATGGACACTGGCAATCCTCTGGGCTGTACATACAGATCATTCTGTTCCCCCAACAGGTAGCACAGCCAGGCAAGAAGGGGTGAATTGTGATTCCTTCCCATCAATACAAAAAGTTTTCACTGTTCTCTCTCATTTTGTATCCTTAGGCATTAATTTTTAATTCAGGAGAGCACATCCTCTGCTTTTATAGAATTAATCACTTCCGTTCATGCTCTTGCTTCATCTTAACAGCAGTGATTATTACAAATGATCCTTCCTTCCAGGAAACTCTGTCTTTGAAGCTTTCAAGATGTGGTCAACCTGTAAGCAGGTGCAACACAGGTGCAGCACAGCCTAAACTTTCAAATGTCTTAGCAGTGAAAAGCCAAACTCTTTTGAAAGAATCATCACTTCCTAAAATGTGAACACTCACGTCTGGAAACCTGATCCGCTTTTATAGGGGTCATGAACTGACATCTGAAACAATAAAAAAAGGTGGCTAAAGCACTGACTCACTCTTGGAGAGCATATCAGATTATTTTACTATTTTGAGGCTGCCTTCACTGCAATTCTTCAGAAATGAGAGAGAGAAACAACTCCCACTAAAATTTTGGGTTTCTCTACGCTAGAAAACTGAAGCTGGAGGGAACAGACAGGAGCACAAAGCTGCTGTGTTGTGGCAAAAGGCACAGCCAAGCTGCTCACCAGCTGCCCTAGAGGTTGGTGGCAGCTCAGAGCTTGGCAATGCAAGTGTTGCTGTGCAGCCCAGTGAACTTGTTGCTCCAGTGCTTTTTGTATGCAACCCTGGACCGACCCACAGTAAAGTAGGTTGCATGTCTCTGCACTCTGGGCCAGTACCTAGCCCTGATCTGCTAAAAATGAGATTATGCTGCTTGATGATGTCATCAGCATTGGCTTCAGCAGTCAAAACACTTTTATGAAGGTCTTCATGCTACAGGAAAAAAGCTTCCCCACCCCAGGGAGCACAAGAAAATTGAGATCCTTAGATCAGATGCAGGGTTTGTATTTTTTTATCATGACTATTCAGAGACCTGAATTTTTCCCTGTCATCATAATGATGAGGGGCTGGCCCACTGGCACTAAAGCAGTTTCAGGGAAACAGAGAGCATCCCAGTGTTCACACTTACACACGTACAGGAACAGTCAGCAGGCTGCAGGGCAGCCCTTTGGGTGGTACAGCTGCTCTCGTCCAACCAGTGAGACCAAGATTGCATTTTGCAGTCCCCCTCTGCCTGGAGGCTGACCCACAGGCTCAACACAGCACAGACAGAAGCAGAAGCCACCGTGAGAGTGCTGCACCAGGACAGCCAGACATTTTTAACCCTTTCTCTTTCCTGCATAGGTATCTAAGATGAATCCCACCAGCCAGTTCCTTGGCACAACAGAATATGACTACGGATACGATGAAAACACTGCTCCGTGTAACGAAGGAAACAACTTTCGCAGGTTCAAATCCCTCTTTCTGCCAATTCTTTACTGCCTTGTGTTTATCTTCTGCCTCCTGGGAAACTCCCTGGTCCTCTGGGTTCTCCTGACCAGGAAAAGGCTGACAACAATGACTGACATCTGCCTGCTGAACCTCGCAGCCTCTGATCTCCTCTTCGTTTTGCCCCTCCCTTTCCAAGCCCACTACGCTTCAGACCAGTGGGTTTTTGGCAATGCCATGTGTAAGATAATGGCTGGCATTTACTACACAGGTTTTTATAGCAGTATCTTCTTTATAACCCTGATGAGCGTAGACAGGTACATAGCAATTGTCCATGCTGTCTACGCCATGAGGGTACGGACAGCCACCTGTGGCATAATTATCAGCTTGATCCTGTGGCTGGTGGCTGGCTTGGCTTCTGTGCCCAACATCATGTTCAGCCAGGAGCTGGAGATCGAGCAGGCTTTGCAGTGTGTCCCCACATACCCCCCAGGTGACAATACCTGGAAGGTTGCTTCTCAGTTTGCAGCCAATATCTTGGGTCTCTTAATTCCCTTTAGCATCCTCGTTTGCTGCTACACTCAGATACTAAAAAACCTGCAAAAATGCAAAAACCAGAACAAGGTCAAGGCGATCAAGATGATCTTCATCATCGTCATCGTTTTCTTCCTTTTCTGGACTCCTTTCAACGTTGCGCTGTTCCTCGACTCCCTGCAGAGCCTGCACATCATCAATGACTGCAAGGCCAGCTCCCAGATAGCGCTGGCCCTGCAGCTGACAGAAACCATCTCCTTCATCCACTGCTGCCTGAACCCCATCATCTACGCCTTCGCTGGCGTCACATTCAAGGCCCATCTGAAAGGACTCCTCCAGTCCTGTGGCCGTGTCCTCTCCGCTCCTGCCGGAGGTGCCGGGGCTGGGCAGTCGCTTTCGGCACCCAGCCAGCTCTCCGGCTGGTCTGACAGTGCAGGGGTCCTGTGAGCACACCTGAGCTGCCTTCTGCTGGTCTGAGGGGCTGGCCGAAGGTCTGCTGTGGTCCAGGGGTCGTACCATGTGTGCAGCATCCCTGGGAGATGCAGTATGCCTGTGCCTCCTGTTGGGATGTGCTGTGAACTGCCACAGAAGAACTTGTGGCATTGATTTCCCAAGAGAACCAAGAATGCATTTGTAAAATAGTGACCATACATTGCCACAGAACAATTTGTAATTAAGTTTCAAAGCTCCTTTAATACACTTCAGCAAGCAGGCTGCTTTCTCTAGTATCTATTTTCTCCTCTGACAGAAGCATCGCTTCTGCCTCACCCACAAGTATGCTCTGCCTTGTGGAAGCTGAAACCCTACATCCCTGGGGCAGGCGTGTGACAGCTGTCTGGAAAGCAGGGAAGTGGGCAGGCATGGGATTGCTTCATACTGCAAAGAGAGAATCACCTCAGACACCATCACAATTTCCCCTTTGCCTCATCTCCCAGATGAAAAACATCCTCAGCTCAGGACCCTGTTTGTTGTGGGATGGTCCCAGGGCCACAGCCCTGGAATCCTTGGAACTGCTGCCACCCAGAGCAGCCTTTGGTAGTGATGCCTCCAAAAATGACAAAGCAATGGCTCCAGGTGTCCCCTATACTGGTCACCTGTGGAGGCTCCTACACCTGAAAACATCCTCAGAGCAGGTGGGGGCTCTGCATCACCTCTGGAGCTGTGGGAGCTCCAACTCTGTGTCTCCAGAGGCCTCTGCTAAATGACCTGTATCCTCATAAAATGACCAGGCTCCATCTCTTTTCCCAAATGTCTTTCTCTTCTGCCATTTAAAAAATGCTTTCTTTGAATAAACATTAGCTACACCTTTTTTGTCTTGGTTCTTGACAGCCTGCCTAATGACTCACAAGCCTCCATCAGGATAAGGAAACTGTGAGTTGGCTTATTTTTGAGTGGGTATCACATAAAATGCATCTGATGGAATTGAGAGGCACCCTGAAGCTCTTCAGCCAAATAAGTCTTATCTCCACTTCTCTGCTGAGGAAGCTTTGTTCTCCAAATCCCAGTAAAAATTCACAGGGAAAAGATAATATTTATATTGATGTAGTATTATTGAAAACACATTTTTAAAAGTTAATCAAGAGAACAACTGCAATCAAGGAAAACACAGCCTGCATATTGTCAATGTTTTGGGGTTTTTTTAAGGTAATAGAATTTTTACATATTTCCCTAATTCTACATTTCCTTCTGAAAATATAATTTCAATTTTTTATCATTCCTAATTTTTTAATAACCTTGGTGCCAAAATATTCTTGCTATTAACTATATGATATAGAAAATGCTTCTTTCTTTTATTATCTACAGCATAAGTAACATTTCTAGGTTTTATTTCACAGTGGATAAGAAATGCCCTGCAACTCAATTATTATATTGTTTTACTTCTCAGAAAAGTTCTATTTAGAAATAAAACTCTCTATTTCTGCATTTCTGTGGGTTTTTTTGGACTGCATAGGGACTTGAATGATTGAAAAGAAGTGTGGGTCGGCATCTCGGGTCAGGTATCTTCTCCCTGTGGTCAGATTTTGGAGTTTTGGAAAGTATTTCTGTTTAAAATATTCAGTGACACTTACCATCATTTTACCTGTTGATCTTTCAGATCAGGAAGGGAGAAGAAACAGAACTTATATCTATATATTCTGCTTTAACAAATATTTTGAGAAGAAGGGATAATGGACATGTTGTCAGACCAGCCCCCACCCACTGGCACTTTCCCAATGAGCAGTAAGATTCTCTCCAGGTTACAAGACAAGGGTCAAACTCCAGTTTCTAATTTTTTTTTTTTTTTTACAGCTTCTACTGAAATAATGCTCTGTCAGACAGACGTGTGTGGTAGCAGAATTTAACCCAAATGATATGTGAAGCCTTAACCAAAGAGTAAAAAAATGTGCTTTTCTGGGCTCACTGGAGTCCTCTCTCCTCATCTTCCACTGCTGTACTTAAAAGACTGGTGTTTAAGAATTCAGGAGTGCATATCCAAGCCCCACATCCTCTGCACAAGCACAGGCAATCTCTCACAGACTGCAGATTCTGAGGACACTTTTCCCTTCAGCAGGCTCCTCCTCTGTATAATGTGGCTGCAAAAAGGAATAATGCATGTAGGTATTTTGCCCCTTCTATTGCAAGAACAACTAGAACAGAGACACAAATACATCCAGCATCACCCCAAAGCACTTGTACACAGCAGAGCAACTAGAAGCATTGTGCCTCTTCTCTAAACATGAAATTTTATTTTTAATGGTTTGGACCACAAGACTTTATGATACTCTTATATGTGATGGAAAGAGTCTATGGGGACATTAAACAATGTTCAAAAACCTTTGCACTTGTATGCACTGAAAGAGTTCTAGGAAAGAGCACTACATTCATAATAATGTGTGTGTAGGATAATAATAATGAGCTGGTAGTGCCATTTCTTCAATTATACTTTTCTTTTTGGCAGAAACTTGTCAATGACAACCTACTTTTCACTGCAGGTGTAATAATCTTGGAGTAAAGCAGGTAGCAGATGCACTACTTCCTCAGTTTCAAGGGTTCTGATGCAAAGTAAAACTGGTAAAAGAAATTTTCGGTCTACTCATAACCAGATCAGTTAGTTTTCATGTGCTGAGATGTTGCCAGCTGCAAATACCACTGCAAAAGCACCAAGTAAGAGTCAGGTTTAATGTCACCTGGATTTTCTGGGGCTGGGTTTGATACTGTGAATATATATGCCAAAATATATAGCTCAATCTTGTTCCACTAAATTAGTGGAAACGTGATCACTATTCAGAAGAGGATGGAATAAGGAAATTATTGCTGTTTGTAGAACAGATCTTCTTATGAGATGTTACACCTCTAAAGCAATTATTGTTTCTCCAGAGATCAAGCTGTATTGAAACCATTAATATCATATTGCCAGTTAAACTACTGAATACCACTTTTCACATTTAGTAACATTTCCCTACCTAGTTCTGAACTATATGTTCTGAAGGATTTGAACTTTCTAGCTATTGATTTTCATCTAATGTGTTTCACAGACTTTTCTCTCTCGTGTTTCTCCATCCTTTTGTAGTATCATGCCTGTGGCACCATGACCTTATCCAGGTCTGACCTCACTCTACCCCAAGGCCTCTTGGCCAAATGTGCACATCCTTAAAAATCTCCCAGACCTTTAAAGGAAGTGAAGTATACTAATACTGTGCAAAGCAAAGCACTGCAAAGGAGCACTGACATTTAGAAAAGCAAAATAATAATGTATATTGTGGTGCTGTTTGTGATTCCTTCTGGCTTTTCTCCAGCCTATGATTGCCAAGCTCACACTTTCACAGTGTTCCTCAGTTCTATTGACTTACACAGGACAGCCCAAACTTAAGAAGGTGTGAGACTGAATTTCAGATGTTCTCCATTTGGCCCACCCCCCAAGCTAGGGTCATGAGAAATCTGTCACATGTTTGAGATCCACCACTGAATTCAGTGTGGCAGGATACTCATTGGGAAATTCCATAATATTTCCCAGGGCTTGACATTAGAGTTAAAAAGATCCAGGTAAGAAGTGTATGTTACCTCCTTCTCTTATTTAAACTCAGATTATAAAGAAGGATAGTTGGAATAGCCAAAATCAATGACATTGCTCATTCATGGCCACACACTATAACTACTTGTAGTCCTTACACTAGAATCTTGGCTACAGAAACACACCTCACACCATCTTCTGCCTCATACCTTGTGTGGGTTTTGCTCTTCTTAATTAGAAATTGTTGTAACCAAAACACATCATCCGCTGCAAACTCCACATGCATTAGTAAATTAACCCAGAAGTGAGATACAAAACTTCATGTGGTTTGCAATTTCTGCTGAAATGACCTCATAGCACCACTAAGCTCTGAAGCACGCCTAACTTTAACTTTTTTTAAGAACCCGAAAATCTCAGAGGTCTTCTCACCACTCTGGTGAGAGCCCTTAGATGACTCCTGTGCCCAGCTGCTTGCTCTCTCTTTCTCTGCCAGCAATTCCTTTCCTTCTCTTGTCCTGAAGAAGATAATCAGGTGTCCTCTCTCATCCATCCCAGTGCAATCCAGGGTCAGCTGGTCTGTCTCTCCCCCTAGTGAGTCATCCTGTTCTCTTCCTTCACACTGATTCTCAAGCTAGCCGACAAACTGTATTCACTTGTCACAGCATTCTGACACAGCTTCTCCAGGTTGTTGCTCGTGTCCAGAGCCTTTGGCCCTAATTTTTTAAAGCTTCTTTCTCAGGCAGAGAAAATATTAGATTATACCTCAGGAGAGACACCCTGATTTCAGATTAAAAAGCCACAGGCTGTGGGGGCTTGGACTTCCCCGGCAGTCTTTTCAGTGAAATGTGTACAGGGAGGGAATTTGGAAGTGCCAGTGGTGAGCGCTGTGCTCACTCATTTAATGTTTAATGCATTTAACATATGAACAACTAGCAGACAAGAAATGGTCCCTGGATAGTGTGAAAAACAGTAACAGGCAGTGAACTTCTCCAATATCCAATAGTATTGAAAATACAGTGTGACTTGATGAAATCTTGTAAAATGGAGCACCAGTGTACAAGGTTAACTCCCCAAACTAACATAGTTAGGTTTTGAGAGTTCAGGTGAAACCCAATGCACTTTAGGCAATGAAAATACTTTTTTTTTTTCTTCTTTTCTTTTCTTTTCTTTTCTTTTCTTTTCTTTTCTTTTCTTTTCTTTTCTTTTCTTTTCTTTTCTTTTCTTTTCTTTTCTTTTCTTTTCTTTTCTTTTCTTTTCTTTTCTTTTCTTTTCTTTTCTTTTTTTCTCTAGGATTCCTGTAAGTCTTTATCTCAACATCCTATAGTACAACTGAGGCAGAAGTATCAGTTCTATAAATTCTCCTGCTCACACAAATTTTTTGTTGAAGTTAGTTTTACCACTTACTTGTGGCTTGCTTTCATGTTAACACTTACACAATCTTTCCAAGAAGAATGACAAGCTAGTTTGCATGCGCTAAATGTAAAACAACTCCTGCAATGTGATCTGAGAGCTTTACAAATATAGATGGCGTTCCTATCACTCTTTCTGAGACTGTTTTGCACAGTGGCACAAACAGCCAATCTACAACCATTCAATTGACAGAGCAGGTGTGAAATACCTCCCTTGTGACAGAGCTGTAAGATAGCTCTCCCTTTCCATTGTGAGACAGCAATTAGTACCACCTTAAAATAAAAAAGGGATAAAGAGGATGCAATAAACTTTAATCTACCACAGTACAGAAAATACCACAGTCATCCTCTTTTGCTGAGTTGGAGAAGAATTTGAAGTCTGTAGAACCACAGACTGTGTGTGGCTAGTTAGCTGTGGGCTGTGAAAAGAGGTTTGATAACTTATCTGAAGCCCTTGGTATTCTTCTGCTTTCTCTGTAGAAGTTACAAAGGAAGTGGTGTCTCCACCCATAGACAAAACTTGCCAGAAGATGACTAAGATCAGATCCATTATGTATGTAAGTTTGTGTAGTGTGGCTACCAAGCTGGCTTCGAGCTGCTGGACTCTCCACAGGGAGTTTTCTCAGAAACACGGCAGGGTCTCCCAGGTAGGTGCACAGGAGTGTGGGGCTGGTATCTGAGAAGACTGAAGCCATTGGAGCCATTTGTGTCTTTTGGGTTCAGTTTCACTGAGCAGTCCTGCAGATACTTGAGAAGGAAAATCAGGGAATGCCTGCATTTCAGAGATGCCAAGTCCTGTGCCACAAATACAACTGGAATCTGCAAGCTTACCACAGGGCAGGCACAAATTTCATCAAGGGAGTGAGACACTTAGAGCTGATTTTATCCTACCCACACTAAAGTGACTAATTCTAGTACACAAATTAAGCACCTTCCCTTTCTACTGACACTAAGATTTTCACAGATAGCCTCTGCTGTTGTGGTCCTCACGTTCCACAAACCAACGTGAAGATCAAGAACCAGCAGTTACAACAGATGAGAACCCTACCCCAGCACAGTACTTTGCTTTGGAGAAAAACAGTTTACAAACCAGATTCCACAAATTAGTGGATGCTTGCAAAATGGACATAACTGTATTGCTTCATCTCATAAATGTGGTAAGGCAAATACAGTAATATCTGTAAAGGACTCAGAGATGAGCCTGACAGATCTAGACACACGATCACGAGGGAAAAGCAGAACTCTACAGTCTTAAGAAGGGTCTGGATAGTACATTAAATAGGGCCTGGTCCTGCACTGTAGTGAAGTGCAATAAAGAGAACCCCAAATAACCCATCCCTCAGCTGGGAGAATGCCTTCTGCAAACTGAACCAAGCATTGTGACGTGGTCCTGAGCACCACAATGTTTGTACAGAGAGGTTAACATGAAGGGCAGATTGCACTGATATGTCCTTGTGTCGTTCTTCTGTGAGTAATGCAGAATATCTTAAGAATATGTAGGACTCCGAGTTTACTTGCATGCCTGTTGTCAAGTTTTACTCCTCCAAGGCTCTGTGAAGTGCCCTAAAGCTGTAAGAAAGTACTGTGACACCTGAACAGCTAATGAGGCAACTTGCATAAGCCATCAAAAGAAACTTTTACTTTTATGTATCTTCCTACCCCTCCTAAAACATAGTTTTAGAACACCTGCATGAATATGAGGATGTAGGGGAAGAGGAGGACAGGTTTGCAGCCTTACTTCTGTGCCATGATAGGTAGCACATGCAGTTTTCATGGGCATGGGCAGAGTACAGTCTTCACAGTGCCATAACAAATCTGTTTCTGCTTCTGGGTACATCACCACCTGGACTGGTCTTTAAATCTACTTTAGATCTATTTCTCTTCAGCAATGGAAGTAGACAGCATTATCAGGCTTAGCTGCTAAAAATGACCTTGTCCCCAAAGAAAAGCCAAACAAAAGTATTTGACTTGATGTTTTTCCAAAATAAATGGTTTCTCATCACCAAAAGCCCGGAAGACTTCATTCAGGTTACCTGAAACATCAACACACAGGTTGGCTGTCTACACTGTAAGGCTGTTTATATCATCAAAGAGCTCCCTCCACAAGGTGATTCATTCCAGCCTAAGGTGGAGTAACTTAAGAGTTTGTCACCCTCTGCAAATAGAGAGAGGGCCCTTAGATAGCCAGCTACCAGTTAAGGGTGGGAGAGTGTTGCCATGCTTTCGTGCCTGCTTGTTTTGGTTTTGGGAACTCTATTCCCAGGCACGGTCTTGATGCACAAGGTCATGTTCAGTAAACTAACGAAGCTCCCACATCTCTTCCCAGAGGAGGGGTTTCGGTGATGGTCTCTGGAAAACGACCAGTGGTTCCCAAGGGTCCCACCTCTGGGGTGGGCAATTTGTAAAATGTACAAAAGGAGTCAGAAAATAAAGGAGTGGTCTCTTGCTTGCAAGAGCTCCACGCAGCCTCACTGATGCACTCCCTGCCCTGTTCCTAAGCGCCGTCGCCAGTTATATCTGGTGACCCCTGACGTGACCTGCAGCCACAAGAACAAGGTAAAAAATACCTTGTCCCCTTTTTAAAGAAAAAGGGATTTTTATTTCTCTCCAGTAGGGAGAAGAAATTTGAAAAAATGAACTGGCCGCTAGGACCGGAAGATAACTACGTGTTAATGATGTGGGGGTTGTACCTGGCTCGTTGGGAAGTAGGTATAACCTCAGAACATCTAACACAACTATATAGATGGGGGAAAAAACAGGGTTTTATCCCGAACCCCAGAAGAGCGCGGTATAGGTCGTTTTGGTCTCTCTTGGGTCAAATTGTGAATTCAGAGTTAGACATGCTAACGAAATTATCACTGATATGGGAAAGACCAATGAAGGTTTTTGAAATGTCGGGAGAAGAATTTCTTTTCAGCTCCCTTCCCGATTCAGAGGAAGAGGATCGAGTTCTCGAGACTGCAGCTGACAGCTCGGAGAGTCTCCCGAAGCCGCCTTCAGAAGACCTGGGTTTGTCCTTTCCCCCCCTTGTGAATCCCCTCCTGGGAAGGAGGGGCGGAAAACCCCGGGCAAACGCAGAGGCGCACAACGGCGGTCTGTGAATCGGGAGCCGCGAACGTGCCCTTCCCCGACCACCCCCCACTCTTCCTCGCGAACGGCCGCGTGCGGGAGGGGGGAGGGGGAAGGGGGGAGGGGGTCCCGAGACGCCGTCGCGCCCCGCCCCGCGGCCACCGCGCCGCACTTTCCCATGCAAAAAGCCCGTTGAGACCTCGGCGCCGCCCCGGGGACCCCACCCCGGCGGTCCGGGCTCGAAGAAGCCCGGGAGAAAGAGGGGACGGGAGTCGCCCATCCCCCAGGCGCCTGCCCCTCCGGAAAAGAGGCAGAAGGGAGTGCGGGGCGGTGCGGCTCTTTGCAGCCGCCGCAGGAGGGAGGGGGAGCTGCACCCTATGCCCCCCCGCCCCTCAGCCCCCTCCGGCTCGGCTCGGCCGGAGACTCCACCCTCAACATGCCACGTGGCACCCGCCCCACCGCCGGGGCCGGCCCAGGGGCTGCGGGGAGCCGCCCCGTCCTGGAGCCGCTGGGGGAGACGGGCGGGGGCCGCTCGCCCCCGCCCCGCAGGGCCCGCTGGCACTGCCCAGCCGGGACCGCCGCGACCCCGCCCCTGCCCCGTGGGGCCTGACGGGGCCGCTCTGCCGAGAACGCCGCCCGCCTGCGGGTGCGGGGGGGGCGCGCAGGGGGACCCTGCGCTGGGCCGGCCACGGCCCGCCCCTCCCCCGGCAGCGCGGCCGCGGAAGAAGCCCCGCCGACCCACTCCGGCGAAAGGAGCCGGCACCGCAATTCCACCGGCTGCCGCTCCGACGCTTGCCCGCCCGCCGGCGTCTCTGTTGCCTGGCAACACTGCCGAGCTTCCGCCGACTGCGGTTCCACCCGCATCTGTCCCTGTGGACCCCTGCTGTGTCACCGTGCACTCCAGAGGGCTGAGACCTGCCTGGAGCAAAGTGCAACATATAGCTGGGGGACTGAGACGATGTGGTGTCGAGAACTGCTTTTTGGGAACCCAAAAGACTTCCCTTGGCGCTGACATGGCACCAGCCCACCTGGCAGGTGCTCAGAGTGAGACCCGGTTTTCTCTGTCTGCTTCTGTGCTGTTCAGAAAGCAGGCTGAGAGGGATTCGTGCCTCTCTCTCAGATATCCAAGGGAATTCCAGGGATCGTGTAACCTGTGCTTTTGCAGACCCTTGTTTTCAGGACTGGGAACTGGCGCTGGCATGTTTGCCTCGCATCTGCCGAGCACCCTGACTCCCTGCACAGCACTCCTGGCCTGGTGACCATCCCAAGTTGTGTATCCTGTACCTCCCTGACACCATCCCTCCAGAGACCTGCATGATGCATGGAGGGGACGGAGCACTGCTTCGACAGCTAGCATCCCGTGATTGGACTCAGAGGGACTCTTCCCTGTGGTTTTGCTTGCATTCCAGGGGAATTGTTGTGGACCTCTGGGGGGCGGGATTCTTAGCTGGGGTTTGGGGGGACAGGATTGGGATGCATTTTGTAATGAGGGTCATTGCACTGCATGGCACAGCATCTCACCCGACAAGGATTTGGCGACTGGTCACAACATGTTTTCAAAAAAGAAAAAAAGAAAAAAAAAGGGGGGAAAAAGCAGGGGACAGTCCCTGCAAATTAGCCGACAGGCAAATTGGAAACTGTGACCAGAATGAGAGCCGACAAGTGGAGAAATCTACGAGTCTTCAATCGAAGACCTCTCCACAAGCAGATATAAAAATCTGCATTTTTCTTTTTACTTTTCTTTTTATATAAACTGAAAGGGTGAGATGTTGCCATGCTTTCGTGCCTGCTTGTTTTGGTTTTGGGAACTCTATTCCCAGACACGGTCTTGAAGCACAAGGTCATGTTCAGTAAACTAACGAAGCTCCCACATCTCTTCCCAGAGGAGGGGTTTCGGTGATGGTCTCTGGAAAACGACCAGTGGTTCCCAAGGGTCCCACCTCTGGGGTGGGCAATTTGTAAAATGTACAAAAGGAGTCAGAAAATAAAGGAGTGGTCTCTTGCTTGCAAGAGCTCCACGCAGCCTCACTGATGCACTCCCTGCCTCGTTCCTAAGCGCCGTTACCAGTTATAGGAGAGATGATTCCTGCAGCCTACAAGATTCAGTTTGAAGGAATTGGGAAAGAATTCCCTACTAACAGACCTTGCAAAGGCCTGCTTCATGATCCTCCTTGTGCTCAACCAAAGTTGCTACATGCCTGTCCCTGTAAACTTGAAGACAGTCAGCAAAATGTGAGCTGTTGTGGGTGAGGGTGCTCAAGAGGAGTCCCCAGCATAGGTAGCATCAAGATGTTTATTGAATTCCTCTTTTAGCACAATAGATCTACTTCATTCAATTTCATCATAAGAGGGTAGGCTGAAACACACTGGAGCAACAGTAAAGCAACTCCCTCAGTATGCACCTTTCTTCATGCTGTCTTGCTTTGCCTGAGAGTCTTGAACAGGCTTTGACACAGGGACTGAAGTCAGCATTTCTCCTTCCATGTAAAGCCTGGAACATGAGATGAACTGCAAGGCCATCACTTATCCTCACTCTGGTCTTACTGGCATGTAGCTGAAGACCAGTTATTGCTATTTAGGTAATCTGTTTGGTGATTTTACCAATATTTTTGCCATTAGTGAACTGTCTCTGGCATGCCTTTCCCTCCATAGGAAAAGATACTTCTTCAAGAAAGAAGGTAAATTATTTCAGTGCCTTTAAGAGTATCCCCACAGCCTGACTTCAGTAGGCACATAATATTGTATTATTGTCACAAAAAGCTAGTTTTCTCTTACATTCAGCAACTGGTGGAGTCATGGAAGAACATCATGGTTTGATTCCCCTGCTTTAGTTCTCTCAGTGGTACTGTTGTGGCAGCTTGTAGGAAGAAGAAGAATGCCTTCTCCAGATGAAGGCAGACAGTTTTCTTGCAGACGTTCTTCATTCTTTTTTGATTCTTCCCTTTGGTCAAGCAGTACTTCCCTATTTATTTCAATGGATTAGCATGCTGAAGTGTATGTACTCTTTTTTTACTGTTCATTCTAATTTTTTATGGAGATGGAGAACCTAATTTTAAATGGTAATCTTCTCCTGGCAATGTCTCTGACTTTAGGAGACTTTTCTCCCACGGCTTCCTCTGCTTCTATCTCTTAGGCAGTAATATGAATTAGATAGTGTTTATAAAGCTCACTAAGCCCATACAGGAAAGATACTATGAGTGACATCATAGAAATTAAGTCTGAGAGAGCCTCTAGTCCTTTCACAATCACTTCTCACAGGCCTTGCTTTCTAAACCAATGAACACAATTTCTTTCCCCTGGATTTCTTCTGAGTCTCAACATGGCTGAAAAATACATTTTTAAGGGATTCTGTCCTTTGTAACAGGCTCTATCCTCTCTAAGATGATAGTAATTTAGCTACAGTTCAAAATGTAGTCACAGGTGCTTAAAATTAAGTGCCTAATATGAAATGTTTCCTTTCCTTTGAATAGATTTTTTTCCTGTATTTAATCTTGCTCAAAATTTTTGAAGCTTCAGATTATTTGCATTACCATTTTGGAAAGAGACTACTCCTGATTTTCAAAGGTTGGAGCAATTGGGGCTCAGGCAGCCTGAAAACACTGTCCACCTCAATCTAAGCACAGGGATCCATCAAACCCATAATGCCAAACTCAAAACTGCTGTTTAGCCCCCAGGTTATGAAAATAGCACATAGGTCTTCCAAGGAAGACTTCTCCTGTGATCTTTCCTAGAACTGGTTGGGAGTTTGGTTACTCCAGAAGGACCCCAAGCAAGGCAGAAGGAAGCCCCAGCTTCACAAGACAGGGAGAGGAAATGTCAAGGATTACCTCTGCTGTTCCCAGAAGATTACACCCACATGAAGACCCTGGACGATGGATTCCAATGGATTTTCTCCCTTAAGAGCTGAGACAAGTGACACCCTTCTTTTCCATGAGACAGTGAAAATGAAGTTCTTTAGGCAGGATTTTGATCCTGAAAGCCAATTCATTTCTTTACCAGGCACAGTAGTTCACAAAAGATGAAACATGCAAACAAGACTTCTGAACTAGCAGCCTGTACATTGAGTAGGAAGAGCTGTCCTGAGTGGTAAAAAAGAAATTCAGATTCAGACAGCAACTCAGAGTGAGATGGTATAGAATGAAAATGTGTCTTGACTCCCTGTTATCCACTCTGTCACTGTAGGGAAGGCACTTTCTTCTCAGGCTTGAAAGTTTTCAGTGATTTACTGTCTGTACTTACAGCAAAATCTACACAGCCCCTTGCCTTATGTGATTCCAGCCACCAAATCCCTCTTCCTATTGCTTCGCTTAGGCACTCTTTCTGAAACAGCTTTATGACCCTCTTTCTTACTCCCTCTAACATGTGTTATCTGGTTATGTATCCCTGGGTGTACTGAAATAAACTCTTTAAGAAATGGAAAAAATCCATCTATAACTGTAGCACAAGCCAGTCTTACAGCTTTTCGGGAATACCGCAGGAAAACACCCTGCAGCCTTAGAGAGAATGGTCAAGAGCTGCTACCGAAAGAGTGCAAATTTGAAAAATGTAGCCTTGCTATAAAACTGAAAAAGACTCCATTGGGAGCAGAGAAGTGGCCATATTATTCATCAGTCCTGTTTTATAATAATCTATGGGACCCAGTGAGATGCATCCCAGAGTCCTGAGGGAATTGGCTGATGTAGTTGCCAAACCCCTCTCCATGACACTTGAAAAGTCACGGCAGTCAGGTGAATTCCCAGATGACTGGGAAAAGGGAGACATTGTACCTATCTTTAAAAGGAGTAGAAAGGAGGACCCTTTCTACTTTCCTCCAGGGAAGGACAGATCTGTCAGTCTCACCTCTGTGCCCGGGAAGAACATGGAACAGATCCTCCTGGGAGCTGCACTGGGGCACGTGGAGGGTAAAGATGTGATTCAGCACAGCCAGCACTGCCTCACCAAGGGCAAATCCTGCCTGACCAACCCAGTGGCCTCCTGTGATGGAGTAACTGCAAGAGTGGGCAAGGGAAGGGCTATGGGTGTTGTTTATTGACTCCTGAACAGCCCCCACAATATCCTTGCCTCTAAGCTGGAGAGAGATGGATTCAATGGGTGAATTGTTAGATAGATTAACAAGTGGTTGGACCATCCTGTCTGGAGGGAAGTTGTCAATGGCTCAGAGTCCCAATGGACATCAGTGACCAGTGGTGTCCCCTTGAAGTCTGTACTGGGACCAAGCGCTATTTAATATCTTTATTAATGACACAGGGATTGAGTGGACTCACAGCAAATTTGCAGATGACACCAAGCTGAGTGGGGCTGTTGACACACCTGAAGTCTGGTATGCCATCTGGGGGGCCTGGACAAGCTTGAGAAGTGGATCCATGGGAACTCTGTGAGGTTTAACAAGACCAAGTGCAAGATGCTGCACCTGGCTTAGGGCAACCCCCAGTATCAGTGCAGGCTTGTGGATGAACTGATAGAGAACAGCCCTGGGGAGAAGGACCTGGGGGTGCTGGTGGATGAGAGGCTGGACATGAACCAGCAATGTGCATTTGCAGCCCAGAAAGCCAAACGTGTCCTGGGCTGCATCCAAAGCAGCGTGGGCAGCAGGGTGAGGGAAGGGATTCTGCCCCTCTGCTCTGCTCTGGTGAGATCCCACCTGCAGTGCTGCATCCAGCTCTGGGGTTCTCAGTACAGGAAGGGTATCAAACTGTTGGAGCAAGTCCAGAGGAGGCCACCAAGAAAACTAGAGGGATGGAGGATTTTTCCTGTGAGGAAAGCCTGAAGAAATTTGGTTTGTTCAGCCTGAAAGAGAAGACTTCAGGGTGATTTAATTGCAGCCTTCTGGTATCTGAAGAGAGCCTCCAAGAAAGAGGAACCTTTTACAAGGACATGGGGTGACAGAACAAAGTGCAATGAATTCAAACTGGAAGAGAGTGAATTGAGATTAGAAGTTTCTTGAGCCGGTAGAAATACTAATTGATCTGAGAATGAGGTTTTATTGAATTGAACCAGCCAGTCTTAACCGTATAGAGATGGCACTCCATCTCAGGTTCAGAAAATGACTGCTCCAGTTCCAGCTGGAGCAGAACAAGTTGGCATCCATAAAGTCTTCATCCACCAGTTCTGACCTCATCCTGGAAACCGAGCTCTTTCAGAGAAGAAGAAACTTACCCTCCTTTTGCAATATGTCACAGGAAGTGCTGTTTCCTATTTTCAGATATATGTTTGTTCACAAAGAAGAACCCACAGTTAGACCAGCTTGATGAAACAGTGAGTAGCTGATTTTTCTCCTTATCTTTATATCTAAATGTGTGTATATATAAGAGAAATTCACTAAGTGGGAAGTGTATGTGCCTAATGACAGTGGCAGTAGAGCTGACATTGAAGCAGAGATAATATCTTTGGGAACAATTGGGTCTTGTAACTAGCTTACAGCTTGGGATAAGGCTAAATGTGAAAGCAGAGAATTCAACTGCATAATTGGTGTAGAAAATATTTTTTTTTTGTAACAGAAACTTACTGGGCCTTGGTTTTAAAGCAGTTTTAGGAGATTGATAGCTTGAAGTTGCATTCTGCTAAGGATAAAATTGGTCAGACATGAAATCCTTCATACTAAACCTAAGCTCTCCATATCTAAGTCACATTTTGCTCTGTCAGATGCAGTTGGCAGGTGTTCTCCATCCCTATCCTATCACATGGTTTCTCTATATTATTCAAACATCGAATCTGTTAAAAGTGTTATTTCTTTATTGCATTATTATGTTTTAAAGGGGTATTGGGATTGGGTCCTGTTTTTAATGTGGTGTCTCTGAGTCACCACATTAGAAAGTCTTTACTCCATATCTCAGGTATATCTCAATGAGATATCGGTTTTATACCCAGATTGCAATTTTTGATATGAGGTTTTACATGAATAAAAATCATCAGAACTACAGTGGAATTTTTCTACTCATGCACAAGAAAAGGTGACCTCCTCTTCATGGATAAATGAGACTTGCCAGTTGTATATTAGCAAAAAAAGCTTCAATAGCCTACAAATTCTTTTTCATTTTTTTTACATTCGTAGGAGAATTGCACTGTCATTTGCCTGGAACCGTTGACAGCAACAGAGCAGGGGGCTTGAACCTCTCAGGGTAGAGACCCTTGGAGCAATAGCAAGGCATCACATGGACCTAGGGCATATGCTGGTAATCTCCACTCCAAACTATCAGCCTTCCATTCTGTATTTGAGTTCATACTCAGATTGGTGGTGACTACAACTGCTGCTTAAATTACTCCAAATTCAATGTTCTATCAGATATTGAAGAAAAAAAAAAACCAAACCACAGCAAAAAAACTCTATCAGACATACTAGCCCAGAAGTTAGCTTACACAATAGGAGAGCCCATGTATACATATACTCATGATTTGGAGGAAGATATTTAATACCTGTCTCATATTTTTCTTTCTCAGAATGCTAATTTTCAGTGCTTATAATATTCTGTTACTGTACATTTTGTTTAGGTAAGAACATATCCTATTTCTTTTGTCTTGAAACCCATAGACTGACTCTATTTAACTGCAGAAAAGCTCTGAATTTCTGCCAGACTGTCTTTCTGGTTTTAATGGAACAATCAGATCCTGAGGGCTCATAGATAATTAAGCCTGCTCTTTTTAGCATATATTCAGAATATATTTTACTTTCAAAATTTTGCAGGGTTGAAAAAAACCCATCAGATAGGAGGCAAGTAATTCTGAATGTTTCTGATGCTCAGGTGTTAGAGAGAGGAAGAAGTTTCCCACGCAAGGTTTAATTTTGGAAGGGGCTCTTTCCCCAGTCAAATCCTAGAAAGAAATCCTGTGGTCACTACCACATGAAAAGTTGTGTTTGAGGGAAACTATCAGTTCAGAGTCTTACACAGAGTATTTAGTTTACATATCCATCTTTCCCTTCATCTTTCCTAGTAACTCAGGAAAAGTTCTTACTTTTATGCTTGCTCTGCAAGCAAGTGCAGGTGTCTGTGCACAGATTTCTCTGTTGTCCTGCTCCTCCTAGAAAGTCAAAGGCAAAGTTAAAGAGGGAGAGCTGTTAGCAGGAAACACTGGGTACCTCTCTTGCAAAGCCTACTATCAGAATATGTGGTATTATTTTTTTTGCTATTTAAGTTTCAGTATTACTCAGTGCTGTGTTGCACTTCTCTCTCTTCATAAAGCGCCCTAGATGCTGCTGACACATACTTTTAAGCTGACGACAAGTCATTAAGCAATTTCTTGTTCTGTGTGCCAAATGCTGGCATTTGTGAAAGGAGGAGAGTGAGGGTGGTGGCAGTAGTGCTGTGGTACCCATTCATACATTTCGAAAGAAAAATCTAGTCTTAAACTGCAAAAAGGTGAAGGGAACTTTGGGAATGTCATTCAGTTTTGAGATAAGGAGCTCCATTCATGCACAGATGCTCTTGTAACTTGTAGTTATTGCAAGTTCTGGTTTCCGAGGGAAAACTTTGTCCAAATCCCCTCTTAGAGCACAGCTGTGACAAAAGTCACGTTGGGCTGTGACAGAAGTCATCCCTAAATAAGTCACTGTAGCAACTCAGGAGCTGCTTTGCTTGAATGACACAGAAATGTCTGATATTCCTACCAGCACCTAGACATCTTCTAACTTAAAGTGACACCGTAGATAGCAGTTAGTGCTCAAGAGCTAGTGAGGCTTCTCTCAAAGCAGCCAAAATACAGAAATCTGGAAAGACATGTTTCAGGGCTACACCTTCATTACAAGAACCTCTGATGTTGCCATAAGTGCAGCTTTGTTAAAACTTAGAAAAATGAAATGACATTGTTTTGGGCTCACAAAGTTACAAGTATTCAGCAAACCAAATTTTCTCCCATCTAAGATGTAACTGGACGTTCTTTGCAGGAACTCTTTTCCAAGGTCCTGGTATTTGGCCCATTGCTTAGCTGAATCTCTCTGAATCCAGCTTCTTTGGCAACTCAGAATATAACCACTCCTCCAAGGGGAAAAAATAGTAGTCTCTTATTGGACTGTTCATGTATCTAGATATTCTTGCTTGGTTAAACAGAGGATAAATTAGTAAGTTCTTCTCTTATATGTCTACCTTAGGCTTGACATGTTGCCTACTTCTGCAAAAATCATTCAGAATTTCTGTTAGCAACCAAACCTACCCTGTGCATGCAGAAACAGTGGGACTGCAGTCAGGACAGTGGGCAACGATGGCCACATGCAGTACAGAAAATGAAAATAATTAAGACTTTCTGAATATTCATGTGTAATTTTGGACAGAAAGAGAAGGGAAATAAACAAAATAATTAAATACAAGTTCTCAAATCAGAATTGTTCCAATTATGTTTCAACAGCACAAGGGCAGAGACAAATCTGGCGATTTCTTTGCTATAACACACTCATTTCTGAAGTGTCACACCTAGATAATTTAAGAGCCAAAACCAGACATGTTGTCAAGGGCTACAGCTTCTGCAGAAGATGCTTCTCTCTGCACAAAAAAAAAAAAATGAAATTGGGAAATATTGTAAAAGATAAATGAAAAAAAAATAAAATCAAGTGCACGCAGTAATTTCCAATAGATTTTTTTTTTATCTTGGTCAGTTTTCTAGAGTTCTTTGTGATTAACATTGCCTGTGTGCAAAGGAGAAGCATTTTTTTAAATTGCATCTCAGAAAATATTTTTAATATTTTGTGCTTGATTTGAAAAGGAGGACCATACAAATACTGTGAGTTTTCCCAGCCAGTAAACAAAACAACCACAGCACATGCTCTCTTTCTAGCCAGGGTCAGTGTCACTTGTATAGGGCAAGAGCTAAATTTTGGTTGTGGGAAGGTGAGCTTGGTCTGACTGGGATGGACTTACTTTTCTTCCCAGCAGCCTTTATGGTGATGTCTTTTAGATTTATGACCACAGCTGAGACAGCTGACCCAAACTGACCAAAATTATGTTCTGTGCCATATAACATCACACTTGGGAATAAAACTAGGGGCAGAGGGAGGTTTTTCCAGAGTAGGCGTTGCTCAAAGACTGCATTTGTCTGCTTGGTAGAACATGGCAAGCATTTGTCCTTCTATTACCTCTTGGGGATTTTTTCAGTTTCATTCTCTTATTCAGCTGTCTTTTTCTCAACCTGCAGGTTTTTCTTTTTTCAGCACTTCTGATTCTCTCCCTGATCCTGCTGTGGGAAGTGAGTGGGATGACCAGATGGGGCCTTAGCTGCTGGCTGGGGTCAACCCTTCACAGGACACAAGACTTGGACAGCAAAGGACACAAATCTATAGGGAGTCAGTTAACTTTAGTTTTATTGCTCCCACAACTATTTTCTGCTGGTTTTACAGCTCAAAATAAGTTCCAAATTTGAAAGAAAAAAAATCTTTTTATACAAATATAAAGATTCTACAAGGCTAAGTGCATCAAGGGAGGTTTAGATCAAATGTTAGGAAAAATTTCTTCACTGAAAGGGACATCAAGCTCTGGGACAGGCTGACTAGGGAAGTGGTTGAGTCACCGTCCCTAGAGGTATTTAAAAGCTGTGTAGATGTGATGCTTAGAGACATGGTTTAGTGCTGGACTTGACAGTGTTAAGTGAATGTTTGGACTCAATAACTTTAGAGGCCTTTTCTAATCTAAAGGATTCTACGATTCTACAGTACTATGATTCTACATATAAGTGTATGTATTTGTATATTTACTTGTGCATATACACAGATGAAAATTTTTTTTACTAAAGAGTAACCAACAAAATTTGTTCAAGAAGATTATTTGTATTATACATATATCCACCAAGATAAAATCCTAAATCAAGACTATGTCCTCTGGTTCCTGAATGCTTTGTAATTACATATCAGGAAACCAGCCTTCTCTCAAACAGCTAAATAAGATGACATGAGCTTAAGACACTTCAAAAACTTCACCTGCTGCAGCTCAGAATGGTCCAACATGTAATTAAATTAACTGTTACTAAAAAGCAGAGCAGGGGCATGTCTCTCAGTCACTCCAGCCATGGGCTGAGTTTCTTCAGTGACATTTAGACTGCAGAGCTCAAGTGCAGACAGAATGAAATGCTGGTGATTTTGAGAGTGTGGTCTCTGCAAAAGATGCCTGCAATCACACACAGGGCAGACCACACCACTGAAAAAAGTGCACTCAGGAAAGGAGTGAACACTGGTGCATGACATGAGTGCTCAGGTCACACAGCAAGCTGGGGGACATGCACTGCCTGAACCCTTCTGCCACGGGGAGCACTCTGTTGCCTTTGTCTAAGAACAGGCATGATGTTTCCAGGAAAATTGATTTCAAAGCCAACACTGTGCCATGGGCAGCCACTGGTCTGCCATGAAGTGTCGGATAAAAGCAGTCATGATGGCACAGGAAGACAGAGCAGCCCTTTAACCAGACAGCAAGTAGCTCTCTTTGAATGGCTACCAAAGGCATTGGTTGCATTTCCTCACTAAGTGACCACAGAGCACTTCTGGTCCCTCTGACACCCATCTTCCCAAAATCTTCTGCCATGCTTCTCACGGGTCACACAGGAATTCTTCTGTGTACTGTGGGAGTCTGTGAGAAGACAGCTCTCTGAGCTTTTCAGAGATCAAGTTACACAAACCTATTCTGCATCTGGCTCACAATCCTACCAGGGACTTGGGAAAAGGGGAGGCTTTGGAGACTTGAAGGGCTGACACCCAGACCCATTCTTGCAGGGGAAGTCCACTCCCTCCAACAGTCCCTAAATCAAAACAGAAGGGACAGAGAGTTTGCACAACCCCTGCACTTCCTCATTGTTGCTTTATTGGAAACAGTGACTGACGAGGGATGAAGAACAATATCACGTGAAGAACTGTAGCGCACACTCTTAGCTATGGCCGCATCTGACTTTTGCCTTTGTGCACCCTCCAAGTCACTCTACCAAGCTAAACTTTGCAGCTCCTGGATAAGGGCTGTAAACAACTACTGAAACAAGGAATCAAAACTCCTTACATGCCCAAACAGCAGTGGAGAGGTCTTTCAGCTGACAGGAAGATACCACAACAGATATTAGAGTCCATTCCAACAGCAACTCTCATCTTTTGGATCATTTGCTAACATCTTTGTCTGTTCTCTCCACAGGACTGTGCAACAATTTCATTCCAGAGCTATCTGAAACCAGCACACTTCCACTGTCTCCAGCTGCCCTAGGCTCTGTAAAAACCCAATGTTTGCCATTTTAACCCAGACCAACACTGCCAACTTTCCACTCTTCAACACCCACAATAGCACAGGTGAGTATGCTTAGCACTGTCCTAATTCCAATAGGCATCAAGGATCCCAGAACGTCACTTGAAGCCATCTAAAGAAGTGCATGAAATCAGCTGTTTTTCACCTATGTCACAGGGCTTTTGCAGCCATTTACACCTGACCAGTGGGCAAGGGCTACAGGATGGACTGGCATGATGAGCAGGTGGCCAGATCCCAAGGAGAAGCAAGGCTATGCTCTGCATGCCAGACACTGTGCTTTCTTGAGGCTGCCTTCCTGGCTTTCTGCACTCCTCTGGAAAGCCACTGATGAGCACAAAAGCCCCAAACTAGCCACAACTCATTAAATTCATCCATCCTCTCCCCCTGGATCAGGCAACTGACAGGCTCTACTGAGGAGGGGAAACACAGAAGACAATGTACACATGGGAAATGACACACAGCACACTTCCAACATGCACCAGTGTAACTCCTCAGTTGTGTAGATTGGTTTTCTGGGAGCTCTGCAATTTCATTCTCTCACACCTTGACAAAATAATGCTTGTGTGCTCACCAGCAAAACTCATTTCAGGAGAGAACATCAGCATATTTCATTCTCTTCACTGTAGAGATTGGAGATGCCTCTAGTTTAATGTCTGTTTCTTCCTTTCCAGACCAATACGCCATGGGAAAGGAAGACTTCACTGACTATCCACTGACAACAGAATTTGACTATGGTGATTCAGCACCATGCACGGGAGCTGAGGAAAAGCACTTTGCAGCAAAATTTTTGCCACCTCTTTATTCTTTAGTGGTGATATTTGGCCTGACAGGCAACATGCTTGTTGTCCTTATCCTGGTAAAATACAAGAGGCTGAAAAGTATGACTGACATCTACCTGCTCAACTTGGCCATTTCTGATCTGCTGTTTGTATTTTCTCTCCCATTTTGGGCCTATTACGCCGTTCACGACTGGATTTTTGGGGAGGCTCTCTGTCGAATTCTGTCAGGTGTCTACCTCCTTGGCTTCTACAGTGGCATCTTTTTCATAATCCTGTTGACCCTGGACAGGTACCTGGCCATAGTGCATGCTGTGTTTGCTTTGAAAGCCAGGACAGCTACCCACGGCATCCTTGCCAGTGTTGTCACTTGGACTGTTGCTGTTCTTGTTTCTGTCCCAGGGGTAGTATTTCACAAAACTCAGAGGGAAAGTTCAGACTATACTTGCAGTGCTCATTATCCAAGTGATTCCACAATAAATTGGAAGTACTCTTTTATTTTAAAGATGAACATCCTGGGACTTCTTGTTCCAATGCTCATTATGATTTTCAGTTACTCACAAATTCTAAAAACACTATTGAGATCTAGGAATGAGAGAAAACAGAAGGCAGTCAGACTTATTTTTGTAATCATGATTTTTTACTTCATCTTCTGGACACCGTTCCATATTTCTTCTTTTTTGCATACATTTCAAAATTCATTTTTCTTCCAAAATTGTGAACTTCAAGGTCGACTGGAGAAAGCAATCCAAGTGACAGAAACAATCTCAATGATCCACTGTTGCATCAATCCTGTGATCTACGTATTTGTTGGAGAAAAGTTTAGGGCATATCTTTACAGCTTTTTCCGAAAGCATGTCGCACCTCACCTTTGCAAAAAATGTCCAAGTCTTTATCGTGAAAAATTGGAAAGAGCCAGTTCAACATTCACACAATCCACTGCAGAGCACGACATCTCTACTGGACTGTAAAAACACAGCAGAACATTACTTAGCAAAATTTTGCATCACTTGCTTTGCCTTAAGGAGTGCCTGCCATTATTTACGATCTTTATGTCGACCACTACTGAAAACTGTATGATCCCTATTCTTGTGGTCAGCTGCTCCCTGGCATTACAGCATTTTCCACTGCAAAAGTACAAGAATCAAGGAATTCTCCAGGAAACATTAACTGCATAGCTGGGTCACATCAAGATTTAAATAGGGCCCAGACAAATATGGTGCTTTTTTACAAAAATCTATCCAATGAGATTTACTGAGGGCACCATACAATATTGAAAAGTCTAAGGGGTAATTGGTCATCTCACAATATCCTACTGGGACCATTTAATCCAAGAATTTTTCTGTTTTGCTAATAGTGCAGTCATTTTTAAACATAATCCTTTAACAGCTGTAACTAAGTTATAGCGTTTTGATTTTTGCTTTTTAATTTTATGTCTGCCATATCACCATTCAGTTGTTTACTTTTTCCAAAGTGTGCTTTTAATTGGCAACATTGTGATTTTTGTGTGTGCAATTTTTCAAGCAACTGCACACACTAAGTTTACTGACTGCACAACAAGACAATGATGCACTCCTAAAAAGCGTGAGCTTTATTCTGACAAGTCATATCCCTCCAAGAATAAAAAACCAATAAAGGCCCTTCAGCAAAGATCTGCAAGACCAGAATGAAAATTACCTTGGTATTTGCTATGCAAGTTTCTGCATGAGAAAAACATCAGGACCCTCTGAAGGATGTGAGCACAGTACTGAGAGCAGGCCTCCTTAGCTCTGGGCAGGTAAATCATGTGCAGAAGAAGAGTTCACATGGCAACACATGACACCGGTGTGTCAGGTTAGGCTCCTGCATGGGAAAAACATGCTCTTCACACACACAGAAAGTCTGACTCTTGGGATACACTTCTAGGAAGACAGTGGCCTTAAAACTGCAAAATCAGCCAATTCCAGACAAGGCATACCTTCCTGCCTTCCCAGGAGAAGAGTGCCTCTCCCAGGAGCTGGTGCCTCGATGAGAACTGCATGCTGATTGAAGACTCCATTGGCCTACTAGTGTACTATGGCCATACATTTATTCCACTTATTCCATTTATTAAGAATTTCCCTGTAAAAGAAAGGAATTCTAGGGACGTGGGGTTAGCAAAGAAGAGGAAGGAGGAGCATAGCAGACAGTTTCCTACTTCAAACTGTAAAGAAATGCAGGTGAGCACTCCTTATGCAATGAGCCGTCCTTCTGGTTTTTCCCCTTTTCCTTGGAAGGGCACTACTTGTGCGTGTAAGACCTTGCTCATAGAAATCTGGAGGGGCAGGTTCAAACTAACCTCCAGCAAGGACACCAGAGGGAATTCCACACTACTTAATGTCAGACATGTGATACAGATGCCTAAATTAACAGCAAATCTCTTCAAGGTCCCTCAGTGGTCAGTAGAGAATAAGAAGTGCCTGAGCCAGAAGCAGTTGTGGGATTTAAATAGTCTCAGGGGAAGATTAACTATCCAACTATGGAAGGAACCTGAAAATGCCAGCCTCCTAATTTGGGTACCAGATGCCTTAATCTAGGTGGTGCAAATATTCCTCTTCCTCTTGCCTTTAAAATGCCCGGGCACTGTTTTTATTAGCTCTTATCCCATCAACTATTATAACCTTGTGAGGTTAATAGCCACAGATAGACTACATAAAAGACCAAAAACTATCCTCACAGTAAACTTGCTTGCTGAAAAATAATTGTTTTTCTTTCTTTTCTACTTTCTTTACTGAAACAATGTGCAAGCACCTTTATAATTTCAAAGCATAAATTAGTTCAGTGCAATACAAAACCCGCTGTAACAGTGATATTTCTACTGATGTGTTTAACTGTAAATCCTTATCTTGTTGGAATTAAATTTCTTCCTGTTTCCATGTCAATGTAGTGGAATTAATAAAATCAGTGTCTGGAAATCTGTGTATGTCCTGTGGCCCATGTTCTCTTCTGTAAGCAAAAGGGCATTGGCTCTGCTCTTAGAATGGAGAGGGGAAAAGACACATGGGCACTTGCACTACCATGTTACAGCTAACAGAGAGTTGTCTGCCCAGAACCTTCTGCAGCTGGCATAGCTTTTATCCATCAACAAACTTGAGAAGAGTGACCTACAATAGCTTTGGAAAAAGTCTAGTGCCACAGATTTTAAATGAGTGAGATTTGGAGAAATAGGGTTATGTGTGTTATAAACAGGGAAAGAGTGGGAATATGTTAATATTGGGATAAAACCAGGATTCTCCATAGACTCTCTGCAGCAAATTCTAGATCTCCTTGCACCATATAGGGTGATCCCAGATAAGCAGTGTGACTGTTGTCCCAAGTTTTATGTGTAAGGACCTTTAGCCCTCCAAGTTCAATATGGAAATATGCTTCTGCTTCACCCTACCATTCTCCCTGCTTCACTGTGCTCATTTCTTTTTTTCAGTCTATGATCCATACCTCCTTCTCTCCCCTGTGCACTCTTCTCATCTGTCCACCACGGGATAAGCTAAATTCCATAACAACTCTCATGCTTTTTTTTTTTTTTTTTTTTTTTTTTTTTTTTTTTTTTTTTTTTTGTGTCTGATTTTGATCTTCTATTTTGTGCTGCAGGAACACAAATAAAGTAAAATTAAACATTTTCCTGTTCTTATGTGCCCAAGCAGGATAATCCTTGGTTCTTCATTGCAGCTTTGCACTGAGACATGCAGGACTCTAGACAGTTTTGCAGCAGTATTTGAGTCTTAATCAGTCACACGGGGCTGCACCACGGTACAGCTACAGGCCAGCCAGCCTCAGATCAGGCCAGCAGGACTTCAGGCAGTCTGGTCACAGTGGGATGGAGATGGTTTTGGGGAAGGTTTAAGAAGGTTCACAGTCCCCATGAAAGAGAACACAAGTCACCTCACCAGAGAAGTGGTAGAAATTTTCTATATGGGAGACAAATATTCCATGACTCAAGGTCTGCTGGGGAAAAACATTGAGATGAAGATACAGTGTGTATTATAAGTGCTAGAGGCACAGGCAGATGCACCTAAACTGTGTACGAAACTAGAGGTATGTGAAGAAAATGGCAAGGATTTGCCAATATGCCAGGTTTGCAGTTATAGCAGAGAAGAAACTAACACAAGGAAGAACCACTGCAGTGGTTGGGAGGCATCTGAGCTGCTCTGGTGGGATATTGAGGGGACAAAAGCAAGCATTTGAGTATACAAGTCTCATGAGAACATCAAACAGATTCAAGACAAGATCTTTTTGAACACCAAAAAAAATTGTTGCAACAAATGTTGAATAGCTAAGTAAAAATTTTTGCAAGTTCAAAACTTTTGGCATGAACTCCTGAAGAGATAGTGCGGTGTCTGGGCTTTCAGCATGCTTGTGAAAAGAATGGCCACATGCCATGGACAAGGATCTGCACACAAAAAACCAGTCACACAGTCTAGCTCATGCACCAAACAGGACAGAGTCCAATCTTCCTGTTAGGAGATGCCAGTGCCACATGTTCAGAGACATGTAGGGAGGAATGTCCCACAGAGCAGAAGGTAACCCTGCCAAATGTCAGGCAGACTTCCTAAAGAGCAAAAGTGAGTATGTGGAACTGGTGAGAGTACCACTCTGAACAGTACTCATGAGAAACCAGAAGGTTTATAATCACTGCCATTGGTTTGTCTGTGCTAAGTTTATGATGGACAAACAGAAATAGTGAAGCTTTTGGTAACCAGTACATAGGGATGTTCTCTTGTTTGTTTAGCCAACAGTAATCTTTTGTGTACACATTTTATATAAGATAAATGAAAATGGGGTATAAAGGAAGAGGAGTAGATGGAAATGGATAAATAGGAAAAAATGAGAGAATGACTTTATTAGCCCTAACAGACACTAGGAAAGTAATAGCCAAACTAATGGGAAGACCAAAGGTAAACACTTTAAGCAGAACCTTAAGAGGTTTAGATAAGAAAGATTTTCAGTTAGGAAGCTCCAAAATAAATATCTCTCCTTCCAGTGAAAATTACATGAGGGATAAATACAAAGAATACAAGGACAAATTTACATGGTATCTTGTTGCAGTTCATTAGAAACAAAGAAAGTGCCAGGAGAATAGCATGATGCTGACCAGGTTAAATGGCACAACAGGCAGATACTGCTCATTTTGAAATTTAATTTTGCTGCTGTTTTCAACTGCTGATGCCTACTGGCCTTCACTACGAAGCGTTTAGTGTGGTCACTAGGGGCTCCGAAGCATTACTCCCTAATAAGGTAATAAAAACATTTAAGCTAACAGAGGAAAAAAAAACAAACCAGAAAATTCTGGTGCATTTAGAATACCTATAGCAAGCAGGCCAGAATAAAGGGGTGCAGGCATTGCTTTGTACCCATATTCTGGTGACACTTGCCTACTAGGAGCTGTACTTTATTTAAAAAATTGAATAGGAGGATTGTAAAAAGGTTTGTCAAAGTTTGTATGACGGCCAAGATGTTTCTTTCATCTGGTGACAGTGAGAGCAATCCTGGTTTGAATGTTTGAAGTCTGGAATGACTAATCCAGAAGGTGGGACCCCAACACTGAGACAGAGGAGGGCAGCATTTTTAGAAATATAGGCCAATATGCAAAACTGCACAAACCTCCAAGTAACGCTCAGCTCTCGAGAACTACAGGGTTGTGCCAGTAGGATGCTACCCATACAACACAATACAACCTATCCTGATACCAGACTTTTTGAATGGAATGGAAACCAAATGGATAGAAGCAAAAGAGCCATCTGGACATACCTTGCAGGGACACTAATATAAGGTATGACAATTACAGACTATATCTAACCTTTGACCCTCAAAAGTACTTTCTGGTTTCTAGGGGCTGGTTGTCCTGAACAGGGATTCTTTTATCTGATGTGCAAGAAGCCAATTCACACATGCAGTTGAGGTATTTTTTCTTTTATATCTGGGCAGAGATGGGTGCTAGGTCATGAATCCAAAATTCCAGGTGCTCATTTTTATATGCTTTGAACAATAAAAAAATCAATGTTTCCCGTATGTACCAACATAAAGCTGAAGCCTTTGGCTTTGCATTCTCTGATCTCCATTTAAGGGAGTGCACACTTCCTTTACCCTGCATGCTCTGTGAAGGAAGGGGTTTTGTGAGTAAGAGGCAAACATAGTCTATAGGCAGGCACTTAACTCCGTCAATGACTAAGCAAGCTTTTTTGGCTTTATCAACGGTTTCATTTTCTTTGTAGCTTGTTTTATAGTGTCCTCCTGTTCTTAATTCTCAGGTTATAGATTTTGGTTCCTGCATGTTTGGTTTTCCCTTAATTTTTCCCAAGTTCTTTCATTTATCCTGTACTATATTTGGTGAATATTTAACTCTTTCAAGCTACTTAAGTCCTTACTGGCATATACCTTGTCATCAAACAGACTCTATTCACCCTTTGTGTGACCTAGTTTTCACTGGGAAGAAATTCCATGTGTGATGTTCCCAGCCTGCTTGATAAAAGCTCCAGGAGTCATGGGTACACAGGAGGAGCATATCCAATGCACAGATGAGATAGCCCCAAAACACCAAACTCTAGACCTAGAATTTATGTACTATAAATGTACTTGAAAGAAACCCAAGGTGTGTGAATTAAAGGCCTATGTAAAAATGAGTTTCTGAGAGATTAAATTTGCATCTTTTGAAAATTGAAATGCATAACTAGGCCCAAAACTAAGATTTATTGTATAATGACAACCTTTTATCTATAAATTGGGAGAGCATACATCAGAAACCTGGATAAAATAGTAGAAGGAAGCAATGCTCTCTTCCTTGCTGCATATGGAAACATAGTTCAGTAAGAGCAGCTTGGAGAAAGCCAAAACAAAAACAATACCATGACAATAGAGATAGGATGTGCTGCAATGTATGATGTTTGTGCCAGATTTACAAGGAAGAAACAAAGAGACAGCATAAGAATAATAGGTGAAAAAGCCCCAAACCTTTGATGTTAGTGACAATAAACAGCAATGTGAAGAAATGTTCATTTGCTTTAGAAATGCTTGTGTCTTCCAGAATTTAGTTTTGTAACCCATCTTCTTTTACACCCATGTGTGAAGTGTTTTGTTTTTTTTTCACCAGTCTCTATGATAGAAATCTTAGGGTGTGGTACATCATGCTTTTGCCCTGTTCTCCCCATAAGAATACACCTCACAGATGTTAAGATTGGGTGTGATTGTGATGGTGGCTCAACTGATGAGTCACCGGAACTTGAGAGTCTGAAAGGGAAGGATGATAAGAAAAAATAGCCTAAGCAATAAATTATTTTGAACTGGCCATCTTTATTCAGCCTCGTCAAGACAAAGACATTTGTTACCGATGAAATAAAATACATTCTGATACTAATCTAGCTTGGGCACAAATATTGTGAATAGAGCAAGTAACAAGATTCATCTAGGTCATGTTCACTTGTCTTCATTTGACCTCCTCTCCAGATGAAAAGGATTAACCTTTGCTTTAGTGACAGACTTCTAAAAAGACTGTTGTGCTCTATCACACTGTGTATACCTGAGAAAGGTACTTGTCATTCTGTCCCAGGATTCCTTCTTCCCCGCAGCCTTTCCTCTTCAGGTGATGCAAGTTTGCAATAACTTGAATGGAAACTGTTAGTTGAATTTTCAAGTTTCTGTACTCATAATTATACTTGATGACACTTGTGTATCCCAGTGGTACATGAGTTTTGGTATGTGTCCCAGCAGCCAGTTCAGTACTGGTGTAACTCTCACATAAATTACAGCATCTCCTCTGGGAGTGCCACACCACTCAGATACCAGACACTTCAGTGTGATGGGCTGACTACTGTAAAGATGAATCATATAATCAATCATTGGATAGAGAGATTGACAAATGCAGCTTAACTTGACAGTGTACATGGCTGCACACTTGCTGAGTACATCAACTTGAGCCCCACAGATGGGGAATGTAGCTCACTTCCATCCCAGAAATATGTTTATGGAGGGATGGAGAATCACACCACTAAACACAACCCCTACTCATCCCTGAATGAAAACCGTGATAAGTAAAATTCAAAGTTATATCAACCCACTGAATCATTACTTTTGTTATTGAACAATAACTTCAATTTCTTGGTAAAATGATGAGGTTCAGTTTACGTAAAGAGTCTTAAAATCCACTGGCATTCATGACAAGCAGCAGTGCACTTATTCAAAGAAACGCTTGGTAAGGGATTGAGAAAAGCTGAAAAAATCTGACTTGCAACAATGGATGTGCTGCTTGCATTGCCCGTATCTGTGTTCACACACACAAGATGAAGGCAGCAGGGAAGAGATGGTGAGACAGCATCTAGATGGTCAGTCCTAGATTAGCGTTGAAATCAGACCGGAGAGACCAATTCCTGTAGGAAAGATCTTGTCCTAACAGCGCTCATGAACATCACATCACCCAGTGCCCCACAAACAACCCAAGGGGATTGGGTTTGCCTACAGCCATGTGTAAGACCTGACCAAATCTGGCCTCCCAGCAGCTCTGCTTATCTGCAGCTGGGGTAGAGCTAATTCTAGATATCCTGCAGGTGCTGACAGCAAAGTCACAAAACCCAGTACTTGGCTGCCAAGTGTCACAGCAATTCACACTCTCTCTGGGGAGTCTCTCATCCAGCTGTAAAATGCAGCTGGTGAGCAGACCAAGTGTGTTTCCCTTACTCAGCTGTTATAACCATGAGTGGCAGAAGCCCTCTGTTGGTGTGCAATACTCTTCATCAGCAAATAACATGCCACACTGTGCTTGCTGACCAGACTGAGCTATGGGAACTAACAGCTATAAATCAACAAAATCAAACACATTAATAAAGCTAATGAATCTGTGGGAACAAGGGAAAATTTCTGAAGACCAACCTACCACAAGTCTTAGTTTTGAGTAGTAGTGGTAGTAGTTGTTGTTATTGTTAGTTGAAATGTTGTTGGTAAGTTCTGCAGGAGCATATTTCAGAATTAAAAATGAAAAACTGGCAAGTCCAGCAACAGGTTTAAGACTTCTCCCCCTGTTCCTATAATGTGAAATTATGAAAGGGTTTAGAGTCTCCAGTGGGTTAAGTAACATGTAACATATAGCAACCAATGCAGGTTTCATGAAGAGATATTTAAAATATCTATTAATTTTAGTAAGTAGATTGTTTGGAAATTATATATTGAAAAAGTAATTTGACACAATACCTTGTTTCAGAATTCAGTATGGAAGTAGAATTTTTTATCCAGGAAACTTAGGCAATAATTGGGAACTTTTTTTATGTGTAGTGGAAACAGTATTAGAAGCAGTTATTTCCACTGACTGTATAGGGGGTTTAATACAGTTAGTCCATCATGCATGGGGGGGGGGGTGAACATAGCCTTAGAATACCCTTCAGGGGCCTTTAATTTTGACCCTGAGACTCCAGCCTTTAAAGAGCTCATTGGAACAGCTGATTAGGAAAGGAAGAGAAAAATCCATTTGAACTATGGGATAAAGATTAGTCCCTCATGCAGAGAAGGGTTGACAAGGAAAAGAGAGTGAGTTTTTCACTATTTATTGTCTCCTGACAGATCTGCAGGATAACTCAGAAGTTGTGATTCCCTTGACTTCTCTTAAGGAATGGCAGCATCCAAAGAAAGACATCATTGTGCTTTTCGTGTTTTAAAATCTTTTAAGGATACCAAGGAGTGAGTGGAGAAAAGGCATCCCTTTAGTGCCTTCACTGATGGAATGAGATCCTCCAGAAACCCACCAAGAGATGTCAAGGTGAGGCAGGGGGTTGTACTTTACCAAGTACCTTCTCAGGGGTTCTCTCGAAGGGGTTCCCTGGCACCATCCAGGGAATCCCTTAAAGCACCTTTCTTGCGTTCGGTATTTTCCCTACCCCCTGTATCATTTCTTTGATGCCCAGAAGGGTCTAGAAAGCTGCTCACAGTGCAGCTTCAGTGTAACTCTAAAAGTCAGAGGAATCAGCTACAAGGAAGGAAATTGATAACAGATCAGATTTTATCAGGCTTTTCTAAAGCTTAATTCCAAAACATAAGTAACAGTGCTGTTTTAAAAGGTGAGACTCACTACACAGAATAAGTCATAGTTTTATGAGAGGGATTAAAATAAAAAACACAGTCCAGATGACCAGGTGAAAGAAAAAAAGGATCAATCAACTATCCTGAAATATAAGAACTGCAAATCAGGGCAAGACAACAGAATGTGCAGGTAATTCTGAATAGAAGCATACACTTTATTCAAAGGCTCCACATTTTGTTAAAGGACAGAAAAACATAAAAGAATTTTATTTTTAAAATTTAATGACTAAAAGATTTAATGACTAAAAAATGTAAAGGGATGAACTGCATGTAAACTGTTCTTGATTCAAACAGAATTTATCTTTTTCTTCTAAAAGAAAAAGATAAAATAATTATATAAACCCTTCTAAAACTACAGCTATGGGTTGTGAAACTTCAACTCCTAGGAGGATCCTCTAAAATTTCAACATATCTGCATGTCTCAAGAATTAGAAAAGTAACGTCTGCTGACCCATTTTTAGAAAAAAGAGAACCAGAGAACTGCTCCTTCATTTTTTTTTAAACGAGAACAAATTTTTTTGCTAGAAGTTTTCAAGCTGATACATCCTTCTTCACACAGGAAGAGATGTTTTGGACCTTCGTCTTGTGAAAGACAAGTCATTTTAGCATTACTCGTGTAGTAATAATAGAAGACATCACCTGCACCATAAGATACATGGTAAGTCATCTTTGCCTTTTTTTTTTTTTTTTTTTTTTAACATTAGTAGCTACTTAGGTAGCATGATGTCTGAAATGAAACATACTAGTGGAATCCTGCCAGTGTAGTCACCTTTAAAAACTACCCTGGCAAAATGCATAATATATGCTAAATGGAATACATTAGTTTTACAGGACACTAAAAGACTTGAGCAGAGGATCCAGGAAAGAAATAAATCTCTAGTGATTGATCTGAGTAAGAAACATAAAGGAATATGCCCCCCCAATTTTGTCTCTGAAAATGATGTGCAGTGATGGAAATATGGATCTTAAAACTGTTACTTCAAAACAAAACAATTGTTTGAATGTTGAGTTATTTCGGAGTACTTATGCTTCTCACAGGATGACTACAGAAAAACTAGTGTTGTATTTTAGACACTAACTCATTGGATTCTGCTTACACACAGCAAAACTTAGCACTCACAGCCTTATAATTATTACCGTTTTATGGGACTATGCAAATGAACTGAAACTCACTTTAATAAAATCTTTGCCTCTTAAAACACGGAAAGCTGTGACCTGAAACTCAGCATGAAACAATTACATGAGTTTACTCATCTTTTCTATTGTGAGCCTTTCTTTTAAAAAATGCATGACTTCTAGTCGCAAACAGAGCAATAGAATTTTTATAGCAGATTGCAGGTTTCTGGAAATATTGCATTTATCCAAACTGTTCTCAAAATAATATAGAAATTTGTTTAAAATAGCCTTTCTTCAGAGATTTTTGTTGAATACCTTTTGGGGTTTTTTTTATGATGAGGAAACATAAGCCCAGTCAGATCCCTCTAGTTAGGTGAACAACCTACCCTAGTTAGGTGAACTGATTACCACTGAAATATTCTAGCCAGTAGCCAACAGTGTCACCTAAAACATCAAGATTATAGGATAAAGCACAAACCTGCTTACAGTTCTTTTTTCTGGTTTCCAAACCAGTATCTTTAGTCTCCATTGTCAGCATGTGCTGGATACGTACACAATTCAGAGCAGTAAATACTTTTGCAGAGAGACTTCTGAAGCAAAGGCGGGGCTAGAGTAATGGGGCTTGGTTAGCAGAAGCAACTGCTCAAAATAAGTGTCATAACTTAAGCATGCAGAAAGGGTTGTAAGGAAGAAGACATGATGCAGGGAAGATGTGGTAGTCATTCCAGGAAGGCAGAGGAAAAAGAGGGAAGGCATTGAGATAGCAGTTAATGGGAAGAAGGGTCTGTCACAAAAAGGATTATCACAGAAACATCAAGGCAGCATTTTGCTATGATATTTGCATGAATCCTATAAATCACCTTCTCATAAAATCCCACTATGGGCTTATGTTTTTCATACCCATATTTATGCATGACCATGCCACAGGTGCAAAATGAGCAAGACAGGAAGTGCTGGGTCTGACACTCATCCCACAATCCGAGTATACAGCATGGTTGACTGACACATTGTAAATGAGAATATTTAGCTTAGCAACATGCAGGGATGTACTGTCAGGGCATGCAACATGGATCTAGCAGGTATAGCTGCAGGAAGTCTTCAACATTTACTTGGGCAATGCCCAAGTCTCATCATGTTTCAAAGTAAAGAATTTAATGTTTTAGACCAAAAAGTGTTTTACAAACTCACTTCTTATTATTTTAAGTGTTGCTGAAAGTACTTAAGATATATAAACACTTAACTACTTTAGAATCAAGTTATTTACTGACAACGGACACAGCTACAGTCACTTCCTTTACCAACAAAACCAATACTGCTGCATTGTAATAACTACATATATAGTATGACTATGGAAAAAAACTGTTTCACAGAAATTGCCAGAGTTTCCTAAAAGAGAATCTTTGAAGAGGTTGATAGTACTTTTTTGTCATCAAGAAATTGTATCCGGGCAAAGCTGACACCCAAACAATTACAATTTGCTAATATTCTCTTACTCAACATTCTCCAAAAGAAGACTTTACACCATACTTAACATACCAAAGTAATGTCTGAACATGGATGTTGTTGTTCTTATTATTCTTAGAAGCAGAGCTGGTAGCCCAACTCAAAAACTCGGGGAAAGAGCATGAAAAAGTTTTGCAAAAACAGCATTTCTTTTTGTACAAGGTGCAGATTTTGTTTCAACAAAACTTCCTCTTTTGGGACAGATGCATATCTGCACTGTGCAGGCATAAGAATCTCCATCAGCAGCGGGCAGCAGAACCTCATTTTTAAAGTCACAGACCTAGCAAAGAGCCCATTCCCCAAGACCTCAGGTTAGCTTTAGCTAAGTCAACCACGTTGACACAGATTAAAGACACTGGCATTTTATGCAAACTGTTTACAGCAGAAAATAGTCCTTTCTCCTAAGAGGTTTTATCGACAGGTGCAAACAGATGCTTTGAGGATTTCACAAGCTCTAAGTCAGAATGGACCACTATGAGCTTGTACCAAAAGGCAGAGCAGGGGCATGTCACTCCAGCCATGGGCTGAGTTTCTTCAGTGACACTTAGACTGCAGAGCTCAAGTGCAGACAGAATGAAATGCTGGTGGTTTTGAGAGTGTGGTCTCTGCAAAAGATGCCTGCAATCACACACAGGGCAGACCACACACCACTGAAAAAAGTGCACTCAGGAAAGGAGTGAACACTGGTGCATGACATGAGTGCTCAGGTCACACAGCAAGCTGGGGGACATGCACTGCCTGAACCCTTCTGCCACGGGGAGCACTCTGTTGCCTTTGTCTAAGAACAGGCATGATGTTTCCAGGAAAATTGATTTCAAAGCCAACACTGTGCCATGGGCAGCCACCGGTCTGCCATGAAGTGTCTGATAAAAGCAGTCATGATGGCACAGGAAGACAGAGCAGCCCTTTAACCAGACAGCAAGTAGCTCTCTTTTGAGTGGCTACCAAAGGCATTGGTTGCATTTCCTCACTAAGTGACCACGGAGCACTTCTGGTCCCTCTGACACCCATCTTCCCAAAATCTTCTGCCATGCTTCTCACGGGACACACAGGAATTCTTCTGTGTACTGTGGGAGTCTGTGAGAAGACAGCTCTCTGAGCTTTTCAGAGATCAAGTTACACAAACCTATTCTGCATCTGGCTCAAAATCCTACCAGGGACTTGGGAAAAGGGGAGGCTTTGGAGACTGGAGAGGCTGACATCACAGTCACAGGCCTTTCTCTGCTCCCAGTGTGTAGCAGAACTTGCCTGAGGGCTTTCACAGCTCTGCTGCACACTCACCTCCCTGGCCCTGACTCCTTGCAGGAATGCCCTAGTCTCTCACAAAGTGTCTAAACCAGGAATAACCAAAGCTTGGATTCAATCCACGATTCCTCTGTTTTTGGTTAGGCCAGGCAGCTGATAATCTCTATGGAAGAGGAAAAATGCACTTGACAATGTACATGTGGGAAATGACACACAGCACACTTCCAGCATGAAGCAGTGAGACTCCACAGCTGTATGGATGAGTTTCCTGGGAGTTCTGCAATTTCATTCTCTTGACACTGTAATGTGTTCATCAGCAAAATTCATTTCAGGAGAGAACATCAGCATGTTTAATTCTCTTCACTGCAAAGCTTGGAGATGCCTCTAGTTTAATGTCTTTATTTTTTCCTTTCCAGACCAATACACCATGGAAAATGAAACCACAGACTTCACTGACTATCCACTGACAACAGAATTTGACTACAGTGATTCGACGCCTTGCCCTGCAACTGAGGAAAAGCACTTTGCAGCAAACTTTTTGCCACCTCTTTATTCTTTAGTGGTGATATTTGGCCTGACAGGCAACATGCTTGTTGTCCTTATCCTGGTAAAATACAAGAGGCTGAAGAGTATGACTGACATCTACCTGCTCAACTTGGCCATTTCTGATCTGCTGTTTGTATTTTCTCTCCCATTTTGGGCTTATTACGCCGTTCACCACTGGATTTTTGGGGAGGCACTCTGTCGAATTCTGTCAGGTGTCTACCTCCTTGGCTTCTACAGTGGCATCTTTTTCATAATCCTGTTGACCCTGGACAGGTACCTGGCCATAGTGCACGCTGTGTTTGCTTTGAAAGCCAGGACAGCTACCCACGGCATCCTTGCCAGTGTTGTCACTTGGGCGGTTGCTGTTCTTGTTTCTGTCCCAGGGGTAGTATTTCACAAAACTCAGAGGGAAAGCTCAGGCTATACTTGCAGTGCTCATTATCCATCAGAGCAGAGAAATACATGGAAGCAATTCCTTACCTTAAAAATGAACATCCTGGGACTTCTTATTCCAATGTTAATCATGATCTGCAGCTACACACAAATTATAAAGACGCTACTGCAATGTAGGAATGAGAAGAAACATAAAGCAGTCAGGCTTATTTTTATTATCATGATTATCTACTTTTTTTTCTGGGCACCATACAACATTTGCATTCTCTTGCGTGATTTTCAAGGTGTGTTTTCCATCTCTACTTGTGAAGGAAATGGTCAATTGCACAAAGCAATCCAAGTGACAGAAACAATCTCAATGATACATTGTTGTGTCAACCCTGTAATTTATGCCTTTGCTGGAGAAAAATTTAGGAAATATCTTCGCAGCTTTTTCCAAAAGCAGATTGCAGTCCACTTGTCTAAATACTGTCCTGTTTTCTATGCTGACACAGCCGAACGAGGGAGCTCCACCTACACACAATCTACTGGAGAACAAGAAGTTTCTGCTGCATTGTAAGTTGAAGCAATGGAATTGACTCTTCTGAGATCAACTCTGTGATGAAAGCCTGCTGAATCTCTGCTGGATATTTTCTCGAAGGCAGCTGCAAAAACAAACCAAACAAACAAACAAACAAATCACAGAATACCTATTTACCAAAGTTTGAATTTGCCCACAGACTTGGGTATTTGTAAATACATGAATAGGATGTAGCAAGTCACTTGACTGGGGGCCTGAGTTAGCAGGCTAAGAGATTTTTTGAAGTGAAGTAGAGGTTATAAAGTCACACTGGTTCTTTGGAAACATCTCTTGACTTTACATTACACAAGATATCTCACTTATTTAAACTCAGTCTCAGTGATATTTTTTACTAGTCTAGTTGTGTATCTCTGTAAATAATGCTAAGTTACTAAGGTCTGTCATACAGCATCAATGGAAAATTTTATACACTTAGAATGGATTCTGATATTTCATTATATATTTTCCTGTGTGTATGGTTGAGTCCTAACCACTTAGATCTCTCTCATAATAGTTCTAACTACGATGGGCTAATACCTGAGTGACTTTTGAGTTTGATGCTTCTGAAGGCTCTTTTTTACTCATCTGCTGTTTCATATCCTACTCATGGTAAAAAGGTAATATAATTGAGCTATCATTAAAAAACTAATGTCCTATAACTGATCAGAAGATCAGTGTGGTAGCAGTATTTTAAAAATAAAGTATTTCACATGTAGATTTAACAAGGCTGGATCAAATGTGAAGAGTGAGTCAACTGTGTTTTTTAACTTTTTAGTGCAGTGATTTTGCTTGCCATTTTTGTAGCCTACATAACAGAAAAACTTTAAAAAAATGTATGCAGGCATAATGACTGCCAAACCACAACAGTGTTAGAGGTGTGAAGATGTTTTCTGAACTGGATTGACACCGATGTTTTTAGAGATAAGTGTATGTTATAAACCTTTAAGTTAACAAAACATCTAAATAAGTAAAAATAATCCCTGTTCTACAGAGTCAAGGGCATGGAGCATCTCTCTTTTGTTTTAGAAGCTAGTATCATTTGAGGGACTGTGACAATGGGGGTTTTTTGCCTTTTAGGAGTTTTACAGAGAGCAAAAGCTTCCATAATTAGTAAGGCTGGTTGTTAAATCAGACTGACTGATTCTCCATAAAGCTCAGAACCTGTAAAGCATGGGAACACATAGAAAACATGAAATAAATATTAGGCTACTCAGGTGCTTAAGAACATACCATAATCACAGTATTAATTACTTGGGGCCAAGTGCTCCTTCTAACAGTTCTTATATTTCCCCTAAAACATAGGGTATTGGACAACTTTGGAGACAGGAAATAAAAAGTGAGTATTTTATTTGCTATTCCTATGCAGAAAGGCAATTTCTGTTTCCCAGCTTCTCCAGACAGCCTTTTAAATAATATTTTCAAAGAAGCAAATATTTCAAGAAATCTCAAAGAAATTTTACAGTGGAAAGTGCTTCTAAATCAGGAAGTGAAATTGGGAAATCTTTACTCATCAAACCACTTGTTTTGAGTTATTTATTTTATCATATTAAGCAGCACTTTGGAACTACATCTACATGGGAATACAACAGAAGTATATCACACCTTCTCATTTACAAGATTTTCAGCTGCATACTCTTCTTTAAGGCCCTGCGCATCAATTACTTTCTGGACTTTGTATATGCTTTTACAATGGGTAAATATAACAGCATAATGACAAATAAACACCTTCTAGTCAGGCTGGCTTTTTTTTTTTTTTTTTTTTTTTTTACTTAGAGAATACATTTATGAAAACAGTTTTCTATTTTATTCTGCTCTCGGCAAGAACTTGCACTTGGTCTTGAAAACACCTTGCCTTTAGGAAACTGCTTTCTCTGGGGGGCTTTGATGCCAGACACAGTAATGCATCTTTGGCAGCCCTTCAGGAGCAAAGCACAACAACCAGACATGTGTGGGCACACTGACAAACTTTCTGAGAGGCATGTCAAAATGGCCTGATCTTTTTACAGCATGGACCTCTAATCATGGATCTTTCTAAGCAACAAGCAGCTTCCAGAGGAAGGAGGTGGAACTGAAATTGGTGGCCCAGTGGATCAGCAGCTTATCAAGAGTTTCCATCACTTCACTGGAAAGGGATCACACTTCAGCACATGAAAACCAGTCATATTTCAGCTACTGCAATGAATTGTGATCCACATTCAAGGAGACAATTGAAAACACAGTGTTCGGTTGCACTGCTGATACATTCAATTAAGGACTCTGTTAATAACTGTAATAATACTTAGTATTATACCATCCAATAAAGTTGGCTAACTCTTTTGTTAGACTTCTTGATCCTTTCCCACCTCCATCCCCTTATTCTTTAGAATAGCCCAGAAGGATGAAAAAGGAAAATAAATTCCTCTTCATAACACTGAAAGAACAGGCAGGACAAAATGGAGGTTTTACAAGTGGACTAAGAACTAGCAGAATCAAATAACATGGGACCATCAAGATAACTCCAGTGATCTTAACTGCTTGTCACTAATAATCTAAGAATAAATATTTAGGTTTTCATTACTTTTGATTTTGTTTAATTTACCAATGGGAAAGACAGTATCCCAGACAATTTATACTCATCCTATATGATTGGTATTAGTGATTTTAAAAATAAATAAGCCTATAAAAGAATTCCAGTGTATTTTGTGACCTAAGTAATTAGGCCATCTAGCTAATATCTAACAATTACAGTGGACTTATGCACACACTTCCATTCATTCTTAAGATTACAGTGCCATCACGTGGTCTCACTGTAAAGTCTGATGCCAACAAACATGCACTGCTCCAGGCAGGCGTTTGGTGCTTTCGCCATTCAAAACATTTTTTAGGATTAATTTCTTCACAGAAAAGGTGAATTGGTATTGGAATAGGCTTCCTAGGGAGGTGGTGGTTGCATCATGGTGTTTAAAGACAGACTGGATGTGGCTTGTTGACAGGGTGGTGCTGGGTCATGGGATGGACTCGATGACCTCAGAGGTCTTTTCCAACCTAATTGATGCTGTGATCTCTTTTCCTAAGAAAATCTTCTAATAGAATGATTCCCCCCACTACAGGCATTATCAGTATTATGCAAACAGCAGCAAGCCACTGTGGTCACTAAGAATGGAATGGAGGTCCTCCATTGGATGTGTAGGCAGGATCACCCTGAGTGTGGTACAGGATTCCAGATCCTGCTCTGGAAGGCTCATTCAGTGTTCTGGCCCACAGCTTGGAAGCTACGAGCTACAAGAATGAAAGTGAAGTGCAAGGTCCCACACCTGGGTCATGGCAATGCCAGACACAGCTCCAGGTTGGGTGTAGGAGTGATTGTGAGCAGCCCTATGAAGAAAGACTCAGGAGTGATGGTTGATGAAAAACTCAACTCACTCCGCTCCTCTCTGCCCACAATTACCACTGCACAACAACTTTTTGGTTCTCCTTCTTCTTAAATATATCGTCACAGAGGCATTACAGCCATTTCTAATTGGCCCTGCCCACCTTTGGAGCTGCCAGGGGTTGGCTCTGTCAGACATGGAGGAAGCTTCCAGCAGCTGCCCAAAGAAGCCACCCCTGTAGCCCCCAGCTACCAAACCCCAGGCCTTGAAAACCCAATCCCAAGTATCTGAAGGGGGCCTGCAGGGAAGCAGGAAGTTGGGAAGTTAGCCGTTAGGAAAAACTTTCTCCTGTAGCAGTGGTGAGGAGCAGGCTGCCCAAGGAGGTTGTGGATGCCACATCCCTGGTGGTATCCAATGCCAGGATAGGTTATAGTGTATTCAGGGGGACGTGTCCTTGCCCATGGCTGGGGAGGCTGGGACTAAATGCTCGTCCAGGTCTCTCCCAACCCGTTATCCCTCTGTGATTCCCTGAGTTCCCCTCCCGTCTCTCCCTGCGGCCCTCAGCGAGCCGCTCTCCCCGCTCGCTCCCCCACGCGCGCTCCCAGCGCCCCCTGCGGGCGGAGCGCGGGCGCGCAGCCACGCGGAACCCCCGCTCCCGCCCCACCCACATCCGCCCAGGCCCCGCCCCCTCGGCATCACCCCAGCGGCGGCGGCGACGCGGAAGCCCCGCCCCCAGCCCGGCCCCGCCTCCCCGTGCAGACCCCGCGCCTGCGCAGTGCCAGCACCGCCGCTTTCCCGCGCGGGTGAGGGGCTGCGGCGGGGCCGGGCTGTGGGGGTTGGGAGCGCCGGGCGCTCGCTGCCCAGCAGTGACCCTTCCGTGCGGGCCTTGGGCCCCGGGGGGAACGGGCCTCCCGGTGGGGAAGGGGTCTTCCGGTGGCGAAGGGGCCTCTCGGTTGGGGGCCGGCCAGTCTCCGCCCCTCCGTCCCCGTTTGAAGTCGGTGTCGCCGAGGCCGGGGCGGCGTGTGCCGGGCTCGTGGCCCGGCGGGGACAGGGACGGGGGCCAGAGGGCTTCCGGGCTGCGCGGGAATGTCAGGGCGCTCACTGGGTTTTGCTTCTTAGTTGAAGGATGAGAAATAGTAAGGATCCGTTTTTTGTGAAGTTCATAAAGTCTTCCGGGAGTTCGGAGTATTTTTCTAAAGCTCTTGAGGTAAGTGGGTTTGGTCATCTGTGTGAGCTTGGTGAAGTGGCATGTGATTTCTGTGTCTCGAGTTAGCTGCATGTGCCATACAGTAAGCTGACTTACATGTGTACCCTTGGAAATAAAGCTGTTTCTATAGCAGGGGTGCTTAGTGTGTTAATAAAGCTTGTTGATCAAGAACAGTGTTGTTGGAGAACTTTGAAATAGTTTCAGTTTCAAAACCCAGTGACATGTAGGAAAGTGACATGTAGCCTGGAAGGCCTGTGTGGTGGTCACTCATCTAAGCACAGACTTCTGAAGGACACTGTGCACTGTTTTACACCTTGGGAGGTTAGTGGGAGCCAAAGGCACCATATGGCAGGATCAGGTCCTGAAGGCTTCTGTGCCAAATATTTAAGTCAGAACAGTGTGAAGACACTAGGGAATGAGGGTGGCACCCATGCCTTTCTTCTGCCAATACCAATGTTTGCATGGTAGCTTTGTTGTGAGCTGTTTCAAGGACGTGCACTTGCGTAGTTTGCAGAGGATTGCCTCCCTATTAATTGTTTGCTAATTAAATAAGTGTTGTATGCATCATTTATCTACAGTCTATAAAAGAATTCCAGTCAGAAGAACATCTCCAGATCCTTGAAGAAGAAACAGTACTCGATATAAAAGAAAATGATAAATCACTTTACATTTGTGATCCTTTCAGAGGCGTGGGTTTCAGTCATCTCAAAAAGGTATGTCACCCAGCAACTTATTCTGAGCCCTCTTCTTTCCTTTCTAGAAGTACTCATGTCCATACTTACATCCTGCATGCTCTGTCCTGCACTGAGTGTAGCAGTGTGAACTTCATCCTGTATTTAGGGAAGAAGGTGACCAGCAAAGCATACTGATTATTTTCAAATATTTGGAAAAGTAAGCGTTATGGTCACTTCTGATTCTGCCGGAGTTCCTGAGCTGGTTCTTACACTATTTATCTCCTGATAAACATGATTCGGTTTGATCTGCAAGGAATTGTCTAGTAAGCAAAGACAGGCTAGCTGGAATTCTTTGGCCAAAGCCATAGCATCAGCTGCTTTTACTGAGGCCAGAAAATCTACAAGGATTGTACAGAAAATCCAGAACTGAAAGTGAAAACGAAACTATCAGCTACCTGGAGATGCTAGAGGAAAGGGCAGAGGACAGACCAAGGGCCCTGCTTTCCTCAGAATTCAGTGACAAGGAAAGCCTTCCTGATGCCAGTGCACCCTCTCTTATTTCCTTTGTGCTTTTCCTGTTACTTTATTGCAGCTGGGCTGTAGGATTGTTGGACCACAGGTAGTTCTGTACTGCATGCAGTCGCAGCGGTGTGTCCCGAGGGCTGAGTACCCCGTGTACAACATGACCATGGCCGATGTCACAGTGTCCTGTACCAGCCTGGAGAAGGATGTGAGGGTAAGGCTTTCCCAAGGATGGATTGTTCAGCTGGTTATCATTGATGCTGGCTTTGCATGGCTCTTTACTAAGGCAGCAGTCAGAGCATGTGTGTGTCATTGTGCCTGTGTCTAGATCCATCAAGTCTTCTGTCGCTTGTAGACTATGTGTAGTTGATTCACGTATTAATACACCTCAAATATGATTATGTATGTTTACTTTGTATTTATTCTGATACCTTTTTTCTAATACTACCTAAAACGTCAACCATCTGCAAAATTTTGCTCATACGGTGTAATTGTCGTGTTTTTATTTCAGGTATGTATTATGTTCAGCTTATTGTAAGTGCAAATGAAATGGAAATTACAGTTAGGTTTTTATGGCTTCCATATTTATCTATTTAGTATTTTTTTAACAGTCTTCAGGGGAAATTGTGGACAATTGAAATCCACGTTTTTGTGTAAGGTGAACATGACTGTCACATAGGTTCTTTTTTCCCTAATAATTTTCTCCCTATTTTTTTTTCCTCATCCAGGAAGAAGTTCATAAATATGTACAGATGATGGGTGGATGTGTATACAGAGACCTCAACGTGTCAGTAACTCATCTTATAGCTGGAGAAGTTGGCAGCAAGAAATACTTGGTAGCTGCTTCCCTGAAGAAACCTATTTTGCTTCCCTCTTGGGTTAAGACATTGTGGGATAAGTCTCAGCAAGGGTATGAAGAAAAAACAACTGATTTTGTTTTGGGTAATGGTAAAGAGTGATTTGTTTTCCTAGTTGATTTTACTTGTAAAACAACTACTTTCTCTCTTTCATTCCTGTAGCATGATGAGGTACACTGATGTTAACGTGGAAGACTACGCTTGTCCTGTGTTCCTTGGCTGCACCATTTGTGTCACTGGCTTAAGCAGCTCCGACAGGAAAGAAGTGCAGCGCCTCACTGCTGAGCACGGTGGGCAGTACACGGGGCAGCTCAAGATGAATGAATGCACTCACCTCATAGTTCAAGAGCCAAAAGGTAAAATTGACAGAATAAATGCTGTTTTCACTACTGGCATTGAAGTAGTGGGAATGTGTGTAAGCACAGGAGCTTGAACCGCCTCGGTGTCTGCTTCAGTGTTGCTCTTACTGCTTCTCTTTAGGGAATTGCTGTTGATGGAAGGAGTTACACAGGGCACCTTTGCTTTACTGTAAAGACATGAGAGAGAACAAAAAAAGAAAAAATGCCAGAGACATAGGTGGTATTTAAAGAAAGGAAAAGGGAGAGTCCTAGAGGAGATAAAGAAAAAAAAAACTTTTATTGGGAGAGCATGATAGGACTTAATTTTTACCGTGATTGAAATTGGATTGTGGCCTGATGGTTTTTAATTGATTATTCTTTGTGCCTTCCAAATTCCCTACTAAGATAAAATAAAAGCTCCTTTTCCTTCCTCTTGGGAAGATTTTAGTTTTATTGTGAGAAGAAAAGAAGGGTTTTCTTTTGTTCCTTGATTTCCCTCTCTTCCTGCAGTGAAATATGCTGTGACTTTCTGACCTTTTTTTTGTGTGTGTGCTTGAAAGCTTTAAAGCCTTTTTCACTTTTTTGTTTCTTTAATGCATTGTCATACCATAAGTTAACCATCCATGATATTTTTCTACTTTAATTACAGCATAAGCAGCTTATCAACAGTCTAGTATAATATAGTCTATCCATTAAAATCAGTTATTTGAATTTCTAAATTTTCTCAATGCCTAGCCATCTTTCAGCAATCACTGTTTGATGCTTGAGTCTTTTAATGATTGTGATTTTTTTTTAATTTGTTTACATCTGGAAGGTCAGAAGTATGAATGTGCCAAAAAGTGGAATGTGCACTGTGTGTCTGTGCAGTGGTTTTCTGACAGCATCAAGAAAGGCTTCTGTCAGGATGAGACCATGTATAAAATAGAGGCTGCATCAAAACTGAGTAATGCACCCAGTACATCAACACCTACAAATGACACCAGCAAGCCTCCTAGTAAGTAAGATATTTTGAAATGTGTTTCAATAAGGTAGGAAAAATTTGTATTAAGGAGTAAGAAGAATTTTGAGATGAGTAAGGTGCATGCTTTTATAAATAGTGGTTTGACAGTTTGGGTTCTAGATTCAGCTTAAGCTTAAAAGGTAACAGATTGCTTTTATGCACATTGAATATTCCAACATGTGCAGACTTGAAAAGTGTGGATGATTGTTAAAAAGTAAACTTGAATTAGGTGTGTGATTGTCTGCTTTAGAACCAGTGATGTATGTCTCTAAGTCCTACAAAAGCACAACTGTTCATACATTTAGTTTAGAACAAGTATCTATAATGAATTTAATCCCACAGCAGTCATAGGGGTGGGGAGGAACCAAATAATTTTTTATTGATCTTTTTTCTATTATATTTTTCTTTATGCACTTGTTTTTACTTATCCCATGCTAATAATAGAAGGACAGTTAAAAGTATTTTGTAAGCACACAAAGTATCCTGAAGGATACTGTGTACAGCCAGCTTTAATGTGTATCCACCTGATACTGACTCCTTTTAAATTAGGGTTGATTTCTCTACAATAGAGTCGTTTTAATTTAAAAAGTATTTCTATTAGGTGGCCACAAAACAGGAATAACAGCTTTGAAGACAAGTCTCATAGGCTGCTGTGTCATAGGTGCCATCCTTTAGGAAATAAACAGAAGATGTATCAGCACTCTTTCTAGTAAGATGATGCCCAATCTGTGTGTAAAGAAACCTCTTGGTTTAGCAAAGGTTTTACTAAGTTTGTATTTTCTTTAGTGAAGCAGTTGAGATAGCTGAGCCAAATCTAATGACTCTTTTTAAATTTTATTTTTATTTAAAGATCACACCCTTTCGGACGTCAGCCACATTTCCAATATCAACTTGAGTGGTGTTAATGAGACTGCATGTAGTTCAGCTATGAGCAGCAGACTGGATCCTCTTTCTGATGAGCTGGAAAACTTGGACATAAGTTCTTTTCAAGCCCCTGAAGATTTGTTAGATGGGTGTCGAGTATGTTTAACAGTGTATACTTTGAAATGTTCAGTTCTAATAATGTGAAAGCAACTATGGTGAAGCACTGGCACATTCTGCTGGAGTAAATTGTTTCCATGGTCAGCAACAAATACAGATTTATTTTGAGTCCACGTGCTTGCGTGTGTTTGTGCATGCATGTGTGTGTCTCTGCTTATCTGTGTGTGAGTATAATTGTATTAAGTATGTAGCAGAAGTATAAAAGCTTACATTCGGTAGGCATCTGTATTTAAACACTAGAGTGAATGGGTTCTAGAATTAGTGTGTGGGTTTATTTGGTTTTTTTTGTTGTTTATGTGATTTCAGGGGTTCATTCCACCAGTAAACATTGAAGCTTTGCTAGATTAATCTGCAAAGATAAATTAATCTTTATAAATGCTTAACTTTTTTGCTGCTTCTCAGAAGCTGCAGCACTATTTTCTGTGTTCTGCCTCAGTTGAAACAAACTATACCAAAACATTCTCCTTTATTTTTTCTTGGTTTTGTTTTTTTTTGCATTTTTAAGACTTTATTTGTTGCTCTGTTCTCTTCATAGATCTATCTCTGTGGCTTCAGTGGCAGGAAGTTGGACAAGATGAGAAGGCTTATCAATTGCGGTGGTGGCGTTCGATTTAATCAACTTAATGAAGATGTTACTCATGTCATTGTGGGGGAAAATAATGATGAGCTGAAACACTTTTTGGACGAGACAGCTCACAGGTTGTGATAACTGTATTGCTTAGGGTCTAGTTACACCTCACTTTCTTTCTCCCATGACCTCTGGGGTGCCCAGCACAGAAAATGCATCAATCTGTTGGAGTGAGTTGAAGGGAGGGCCACCAAGATGGTCAGTGGCATGGAGCACCTCTCCTATGAGGATAGGCTGAGAGGATTAGGTTGAGAAGGCTTTGGGGGTGACCTAATTGTGGCCTTCCAGTACCTGAAGGGAGCCTATAAAGAAGGTGGAGAGGAACTTTTGGTAAAGACATATAGAGACAGGACAAGGGGGAATAGCCTTAAACTGAAAGATGGGAGGTTTAGTTTCGATATGAGAAAAATTCTTCACTGTGAGGGTGGTGAGGCTTCTCAGGTTGCCCAGATAAGTTGTGGTGCCCCATCCCTGTAAGCGTCCAAAGCCAGGTTGGATAGACCTTTGAGCAGCTTAGTCTAGTTGAAGGTGTCCTTGCTCATGACAGAGAGGTTGGAACAAGATGATCTTTAAGTTTCCTTCCAAACCATTGTATGATTCTTTGAAATCACATATTGGTTTGAAAATACTAAGTAGTTCTTGATTTAAATGAGAAGACTTACAGCTAGTGGTAAGAAGTATATCCTCATGTGCTTTTCACTACTGTATCTTTGGGTAGCCATGGGTGACCTCAGCGAGTAGAAAAGCATGTGTTCTTCTTGGTGAAAAGAGGTGTTAACGTGTATTTATTAGTACATTGAGGAGGAAGAACTTGGCAATGCAGCAGTGGCAGGTATAATTTATGTCATAGAAATTAATTATGAAATGCTCTGTTCTCAGACTGAAAGAATTAAAGTCTTTTAAGGGTTGTAAACTGCCCAAAGCTTGCTTAGTTATAGACTTTGCGTGTGTGCGTGTTTGTGCATGTGTGTATACTGTTTTTTTGGTCTGAAACCCACTGTAACTTATTTGTATAACATTTTATTTTATAGGCCACATATAGTGACAGCAAAGTGGTTGTTGGAGTCATTTGGTAAAGGTTGTCTATGTCCAGTGGAGCACTATATCCCTCTAAACTACCAGCTGTTGGAGAATCCAATTTTAGAACAACCTGAACTTAAGTCAATTTTTCCCAAAAAAACTAGTCTCTTGAAGAAAGACACTGTGAACGTTATAAAGCACCAGAAAGCTGCTGAAGATGACTTCCTCTCTCAATATGTAAACGACTATTCTACACTAGGTATGTTCTAGGCTCAGCATACTGTAGAAAGTTAAACTGCTCATAATTAGCATTTGAGCTTGCAGAATCTGCTTATTAAAAATGTATCCGTATCTAGTATGTTAACTTCTACTTTGTGTTTCAGAATTCAAATTTAAATAGGCCTGTATAGAACAGTTTTTATCTAAAACCTGGCTGAAAACAGCACAATCCTGTAATTTCTTCATGAAACTGTTTTGAGCTGTCTTTGATGCTCTGTTCAAACAATTATTATGCTTGGTTGTTTGTTTTTTTTTTATTTTTTCTTTAACCTTTCAGATGAAGCTGAAAAACTAACATCCAAAACCTTCAGTGATGTTACTAATTTGACTGCCCAAGGAGAGAATCAACCTTCTGTCTGTAATGGGTCTTTGGCAGAGTCTTCTGCACTGGCTGAAGGAGGCTTATTTTTCAGGAAGAGATTTCTTCTTCTGGGTTTTGGTGAAGAGGACGAGTCCTGCATTGCAGATATGATAAAGGAGAATGCTGGGGAAGTTCTGCCCCCACAAAGCAGAACCGTTGCAGACTATGCTGTGGTGCCTCTATTAGGGTGCACCGTGAAGGCAACTGTTGGTGACGTTGTCACAAACACATGGCTGGTAAGGGACTTACACTTCTTCAATTCCCAAATAAACAGGTATCTGTATTAGAAATTTGTCTTGTCAGAATGCAGTTATTAATGGCTTAAAGATAAAGAAGGTACTGAGGTATTAGCCTCATTTCGTTTGAAACGTGCTAAAGGAAAACCTTCATTAAAGCTTCTGCATCTGTAAGGTGTCTTAGCTGTTTCACTTCATTTTCCACAGGACCATTGAATAGAACTGCATTGTTGTGACCCAGGTTTATATGAGGTCTGACAGCATTCTATCTAAATGAACTGTAGGAGGAGCTAGTTGACTAGTAATGATTTGATATTTTCGTTTGTTTCATGATTTTAATAGCTTTTTTTAAAAATTTGTGGCAGAAGAGCTAGTCTTTTTAGCTTAAAAGTCAAAGAATACTAGCCATATTTAGCAAGAGTAGGCAGATGATATACACTACCTGTTGTTAGTAACTTTCAGTATTAGGTAACTTCCTGTGAAGCAAATCTGTACAGACCCTCACTCAGATCATGCACTGAGCTGGAAACTTCCAGTTTTATGGGAACCTGCAGGGTTGGAACTTTAGTAACTGAAAAGTTCTGAATATCCTTCAGTATATCAAACTTGACAAAATAGACATGGTCTAAAAAAGAGTTTGTCTGATCCAGTGGGAAATAATTTGTCTCTGGTGTGATGATGGAAGCAGAATTGTTCATTGCTGAGTCCATAAATGCTGTTGTAGAGTTGCTGAAATCTTGTTGGCTTTGTTACTGTTTGGCTTGATTTTCTATTTTATGTCTTTCACCTTCGTGAAGATAACATGCGTGGAGCAGCAGGCCCTTTTAGATCTCCGATCCAATCCACTTTTCTCACCAGTCCTGGTAATGGAAGGAGCTACCCCTCTGGAAGATTGTGTTCTTTCTTTTAGCCAGTTCACGGGTGCAGAGAGAGACTCCCTTGTTTATCTGGCAGGACGACTGGGAGCCAGGTACTTCTGTCACAGTTTCTCCTTGTTCTCAAAGAGCCAATGTGCTGCCATTATGCATTTCATTTCTTCTGTACAAATACTGGAGTTAAAGCTCTTTTGAATTCCATTCATTTACAAAACCTGGTGCTGAAGCAATGAGACATCATTGTGTAGGTCTTTCATTTTGCTCTCTTTTAAGGAAATATGGTCAGTACTCACAGAGTCTAATTTCTGTCAGAAATCAGTTGCTTATTTCCCAGTAACTGAGTCTCAGCAAGTTTTTACTCTGCTCTTGAACCCATCAATGAAAGTCAGGTTTTCAGATGTGGCCTTCCAAGTTGCTCTTCGGTTGTGTAGGAAAGCATCACTTCAGTACTCGTAAGCATGGTGAGCCCCGTTCACTATCCCAGCTCCTGAGGAATGGTGCCCTGACTGCTTAGAGTTCACCAAGATCTTTGAAAAACTTTAAGAAAAACATGTTTAGTCATGACATGGCAAAATTGTGTATCTTGGTCAGTATCCTTTGATCTGGTTTGTAGCCTTTTTGAACTGAATTCTTTGTGGATGAGTTCTCAATCCTGGCATCTTTTTGCAAGATTTTGTCCTTGATGAGAAAGAGAAACACTAAGAAAGAGAGAAAAACTGAAATATAAAGAAAACTGTTGTTCATTTGGAAATTATGCTTTTTGACTCTGGAAGGAAGCAAGCCTATTCCATTTACCTTGCTGAAGAATGTTAGGCAAGTGTATGATTTGAAAGTGGGATTTGCTGGAGGATTGCTGGAGTATGGGAAGTATTGTTTTCAGTTCTGGTAGAAGCAAAGCCTTACTGTCTGACTTTTTGTTGTTTTTGTTGTTGTTATTCTTGTTTTTTTTTTTCTTTTCTGCAGGTTAGGCTATAAAGTGCAAAGTGGATTGCCTTAAATATTTACTTCTATCAGTTCTTTTTCTGTTGTGAGAATACAATTTATAATGAATTAATATGCCCTAGGCTAATGTTGTTTATGACTAAATGGATGTTTTATCAATCTGATCGTAGAGTCCAAGAATTCTTTGTGCGGAAAGCCAGTGCGAAAAAGGGAATGTTTGCCAGCACCCATCTTGTGGTGAGGGAACCGAACGGCTCCAAGTATGAAGCTGCGAAGAAGTGGAATTTGCCAGCAGTCACTGTAGCTTGGCTTTTGCAGTCTGCAAGGACAGGAAAGAGGGCAGATGAAAGCAAGTTCCTGGTTGAAAATGCAGAGGCTGAAGGTTGGTTCTTAGCAAGTTAGGGGATGTGGTTGTGCCTTTGTACTGTTTGTTCATGACAAAGAAGGCAGGTGTGATGAAATTTTCTTTCCTAACACCTTCAAAGAATTAGAGCTGAAGGACATTTTCCCAAATATTAAGATAGAATTGTAGATTGGTTTGAGTTTGAAGGGACCTTAAATATCTTCTAGTTCCAACCCCTTGCCATGGACAGGGACACTTTCCATTAAACCAGGTTATACATGCAACCATATTTTTTCCTGCTGTTGAGTTGTGATTACAGAAATGATACTGTGTGATTGCTGCAAATCTGGTGGAGCCAGTGGGGTCTTGTGGTTATCAGTGGATTCAAGCTCAGAGTCTCAACGGTGTCCTTTTCAGCACATATGCTGCTCTGTAGCTTCCATTGCAATTGATGGGAGATACATCTTAGGACTTCAGATTTGTTAGTTTGGAATGATTTGGTGCCCCTCTCTTCAGTTCTTCATGGTTGTTTAAATAAGAGTGTGTGGGGTCTGTGTTCAAATGAAAAACCAGTTTGCTTGCTTATGTTTTCTTTGTTTCTTTTAAAGATACAGAGAGCTCCATTACTCAGCTTAGCAAGACACCAGCAACTGTTAAATCTCGTGATTCAGAACAGCCTACTCATCTCCTTGAAGTTGGAAAAAAGGGAGCTGTGACCCCTCTTGATATCAACAGGTTCCAGAGTAAAGCTTTCCAAGCTGTAATCTCTCATCATGCTGGGAAGACAACTCCTGTTGCACAAGGGGGACCACTCCAGAAAGAGCCATCTTTAAATCTTGACACACCATCAAAGTTTCTTTCCAATGACAAGTTGTTCAAGCCTTCTTTTGATGTCAAGGTGATTTTTGCAAACTTTTTAGTCTATGTGGCCAGTACTGTTTAAGATGGGCATGAACTTAAAACAGCACAGAAACCTGTGCTTTTACCTATTATTATGCTGTTCACATACAGACTTTCCTATTTGGTTAGGGCCAGGGAAACTGGCTCCTTTATATAGTTTAGTTAATGGCCTGTGGACTAAATTTATTGAGTAGTATGTGGTGTTATGTCCTTAGCAAAGCTCCTTTGTGCTTATTGTATCATATGCTTGTGTGTCCTACACTTCAGACAGTATTCAGTCTGTGTTCTTTGCCTCTAGAGACTGATAAATGTGACAAGGCACCTTAAAATTGCTCCAGGTATTTGGAAACAAGTGTTTGCATTTTCTGATGAAATGCTGCTTTGATGGCATGTTTTAATGTAACAGCTTTAGAACAATTACAAATCTATTATTGCAAGCTGAAAAATGTGTGGGGTTTTGGGTTCAGTGTCTTATTCTGAAGGCCACATTGGGCTAGAAAATGTAATACCCCCTTGACACTTAGGGAGTATCTGCATTGGAAGAGCTCCTGAATGACTCAGGTGTGCTTTGGAAGGCTTTGGGTTTTTTATATTCAAGGCCTTAACTGAAAGATCAATGCATTGAATTCCTGTAGAGCTGTTGGGGTTTTTGGGGGGTTGTTTGTGGGTTGTCTGTTCTGTTGTGGTTTTCTGCTTTCTTTTTTAATCCCTCTGCCCACAATAGGACAAAACATGTTGCAAACGTAGAAGAATCCAGTGTCCTCTTTAGCTAATTCTGCTTCATGAAGTGAAGGCTCTGATAATTTTCAAAAGCAAGATATTCTAGACCAAAATTTCTCTTTTTATATAAAAAAGGACAGTGTGAAATGGTATTTAAAAGGTGCAGATAGAATCACGTACTCACGTGCAACTCTTGTGTGGGGCAAGGTGGAAGTACATTGAAGTAGTTGGTTGGGGTTAGGAATACCTGGGTTTGGTCACTGGCTTTTTCCACTGAGGACAGTTCTCAGTGATGGCAGTGAACAGAGAAATTATTAAACTGTTGTCTTTTTGTTTTGCTTCTGCAGACTTTAAGATTGGATTTGCCTTGTACAGCTTTTGTGCAGTGGCACTACAGCTTAGTAGCAGTTCCTGTAGTTTGCTGTCCTGGATTAGGAGTATGAAGCCCTACTGTATTTGTAAAACTTGGATTTGAGTGAGAATTTTGTAAGGTGTTCATGAAAGTCAGTCAGTTTCTTCCTTTTTTTTTTTTTTTGGTAGGATGCTCTGGAAGCTCTGGAAACTCCTAGAGGTCCTGAACAAAGAACCAGGAAACTGAGCACACCTCTCTCTGAAGTCATCGGCAGAAACTTGAAACTGGCACTGGCAAGCAGCTCAATGCACACAGCAGCTCTTACTGCCAGCCCTCAGCTGGCTGCTGCACAGCCAGAAGTGGTAGGAAATTTGGGGGTTTAGTTGCTGGAGCATAGGTTTAATTAAGAAAACCTTTATCTTTTCTGATTTAAGTTACAAAGGAATTTCTGAATTGTTATTTGTGAGCTATTTGAATACAAATTCATATGCTTATGTGTTCTTCAATGACAGTTAAAGGGATGTCAGATAGAGGAATTTCCTTATGGAAGGCAGAGAATTTTAAAACCTTTTTCTACTATCTGTACTACTGTCTTGAATCTCAAGCAGTTGCTAAGTAACATGGCATATAAATATATATATCAATTTAGACTCTGTAGTATTGGAATGAGATACCACACTTAAGAAATCCTCAGGTTCCAGCTGAACAGGGTTAGATACTTTGTTTTGGACTAAATTTCAAAGTTCTTTCTTAATACATGTGTCTTCTTGCCTTCCTCTGTGCTTAACAGGAGAAGACAAAAGGGTGTAGGAGGAAAGGGAGGACTTCATTGCTTGCCGTGTTAGTGCACTGTTTCCTGTTGAGGAGGGGCGAGAAAGCTAATGACCTCTGGGAAGGGAAGGCTGCTACTTCTTGTTTTGTAGCTCATTAGTCTTACTCTCTCACTCCTCTGCAGTGAAATACTTCAGTAGTATCAGGCTTGATAATTCCTTAATTTCAATGTTCAGACCATGGTGAAAGGAGTAGAGCATGTTCTAGGGAGACTGGCTGAATCTTTTGTCTTGGCATTCCTAGTGCATGGTATGTTAATAATGCTGGGGTTTGAGTGTGGGTAGGGGAACATCAGAAATAGAGGAAGTGGGTTTATCTAACCTTTGTTGTCACTGTATATTTTACTACATGCTTCACTAAATATTAAAGTACTTTTGCTATTGATACAGAAGCCTTCCAATTGTGACTCTCCTGTTTTTATCTCTGCTGCTTTACTAGGAAGAAGAGCCCAAGCCTCTAGCTGATGCTGTTATATATGTTAGTAAAAAACTTAGTAAGAGGCAAAGGGAGCTGAATGCAGTGGCAGCGTCTCTTGGAGCAGACTACAGGTATCAGCCAATACAATGGCTTCTGAACTTCTGCACTGATGTAAATTTTAGTGACTTTGAATCTTTGCATCCTAATACGCCTTTTGGTACAGCTAAGCATTAGATTTCACCATCCTAAACACCATTACTAGTCATCCACTTGCAATGTGAAGCAAGGCCATTTTTCCCTGCCACATCCCCAGTCCCTGTGTTCTTTGTAAACCCATCTCAGAAAGACTGTTTATCCAGAAGTCTTCTTGAATTGCCTATTTCTTTTCTCCTTTGGTTTGAAGAAGTGTAGCTTTTGGATGGTTTAACATTTGCTTTATATTTTACATTTTGGAGCTAATGTGAATTTGTGTGTTTCTCCCTGGCTCAAAACAAATTATTTTCGAGATTGTCAGCATGGCTAAGTCAATGTTCTTAGAAAAGCTTGGGAAAAACAGGATGTCATGAAGAGAAACTACAACCTAACATTTTTGATTTAAGACAGGATTCTGCCTCCATTACATCTGATTTATATGTTTTGTAACTGACTTATATAAAAGTGTTATTATTCATGGTGTAAAGAAGTTAACCTTATGTCTGGTAGTACCTTAGAAATGCTGAAGATACTGGGATTAGATAGCAAATACTTGGTTTTTATCAGTTTAAAAATTAATAGTCCTCATTTTTGTTAAGTTTGAGCTTCAAGGATCAGTATTTCACTTGCAATTCAATATGACAACAAAAGAAAAAGCTGTTATCCTGGATCACGCATTCTTATCAGAAACTGTTTTAAAATTCCACTTAAATAAAAACAAAACTAAACATAAATCAAAACCCCTACTTTCCATACGTTCATCCTATTTAGTTTTATTTTCTTCAGGAATGCTTTCAAAACTCGTTGAAGTTGTGCTATAATGACACTGAATGCTGTCTTTTCTGGCAAAGAAAGTGGGCTCGTTGTTTATTGAGGCATAAAGAAATAGGCAAAGCTACTTTAACTTGAACAAGGGACAGGACAATTTCTGAGCTGGATTTATGGTGATTTTTGATAGAAATTCTATCTTCAAGCTGTATTTTGTTCTCTTTTCCAGATGGTGCTTTGATGAAACAGTAACACACTTCATCTATAAGGGAGGACAGAATGATAACAATAAGGAGTACAAATCTGTTAAAGAACGGGGAATACATATTGTTTCAGAACATTGGCTTTTAGAGGTATGAAGCTTATTTTGTTCCCTATTTAAAAGTAAAGGGAAATGGGGGCTTAAAACCAGTTATATGGCAGTGGATTTTCTGTATGCATGTATACTAAACCCGTATAAGGACTGATGGTTTGTATCCTGCTTTGAATTAATAAATTGAGTGATCTCTTTTCACTGATGTACATTTACCTTGTTCTCCATAAGGAGAAAATAAATTCTCTCCCACTGAGCGCTTCTGCTACATACAGAATGGCAACCACATTTTTTCCGTTGTGTGAAGTACTTCTTTTGACAGTGTTTTTATTGTACTTTTCTTATGTTTAGGTGTGAAATTTATCTCAGTCAGTTCCTCATCTTTTTCTTGTTAACTGATGTTATTACAGAGTGCTCGAGAACGTAAACGGCTTCCTGAATCTCTTTTTCCTCACACTTACAATCCCAAAATGAGCCTGGACATCAGTGCAGTGCAAGATACCAGGCTCTCCTCCTCCTTCAGTAAACCACTTTCAGCTGGAAAACCAGTAGAGGAAAAGGAGGTATGATGTGTGATAAGAATGCGTGTTCCATGAAGTGATTTGAATTCAGTTAGTAGCTATATTAACATAGTAATAAAATCATTGATACTGATTCAGCATGTCCTGAATCAGGTTTAGCTAGTGATTAATTGTAGCTATTGCAGATGTTCCTTAAGGTTTTTCTGCATTTACAATGTTCATCTTCTACAGTGATGGAGGAAAACACAGGTATTTTAGGATTTGCTTTCCAAATTTGAAAAAGTAGATGTCTTTTCCTTTAGGTAATGAGATGCAAGGTGTGAACTTGCTTTACTAGACATTAAGACTGCAGAATAGGAGTTTGTCACCCATACTACTGTTCACTGTTCTCCTGTCATTGCTGCAGCAGAAAGGTTAGATTTACTGTAATGCAAAATTAATGATCTTCAGAATTTATACAAGTGTCAGACGTGGTTAAAAAGAAAAAAAAAATAAAAATTGGTGTTTGAGAAATCTACTTGTCTTCATTGGTTTTAGATTATTCCAGGGGATGAAGATGATGTGGAAGATGATGTAACTGCTGACCAAATAAAGGAAACAGTCACTGTAGGGGAAGAACAAATTGTAGCAAGTGAATCCAAAGGAGGTAAGCGTATATCGCTGTTTTCAGAATATTTATGCACTACCAAACTATCAAGTATGAGTCTTTGCCATTCCAGGTGCTGAATGCTGAGATCTGGAAACTTTAGGTAGTATATTAATATACTGGTCAAGTACAGCTAGCTTTTATTGCTGCTGGATGCTCGGAAAGGGTTTTCCTCTCTATTTTAAAGCTCTTGACAGCTCACAAGAAAATCACGATCATTCATTGGAAGATAATTAATTGCCATTTCTTTGTTTTTAAAACACCAAAGTTCATCCTTAATGTGATGGATTTTTGTTTTGGAGTATATGCTATGTAAATAAATGTATTACGGAAGAATTGTGGATCTAAGTTAGATTGTGTGAGGAGTTTCAGAAGTGAGAATGGAGATTTCTCCTTGTGTCTAAGAATAGGTGACTTAGGGCATATGTAGTTTTCCTTGATGTTATCCAAGTACTTTTCCTCTCTTTAATGTATAGTATTTGTGCTGGTGGAGGAGGGAGGTTGACTGGAATTTCAGTTTTCACTGAAACAGTGATCACTTGTTCGCTTTCCACTTGTTACAGTATAAGAGTTGTGATACTATGAGTTCTGTGTTTCTTCTCTTAAGTTTTAACCCAAGCACTAGAAATGAGGGAGAACTTCCAAAGGCAGCTGCAGGAGCTCATGTCTGCCACATCACTAGTGAAACCACAAGGGCAAAGAGGATCCCTTTCCAGGAGCAGCTTTGATGGTTCTCCAGTCACTCCTGATAGCACACGGTCTGTGCGAAATGGCCGCAGTAGGGTCTTGGAAGCTCTAAGGTATGGATTTGTATTTAAATGTATCTTGTTTTGCCCTTGCATGTATTTAGACATTCATTGAAATTGAATAGGTCTCCAGGGTTTTCAGATGTGTTGTCTGTTTCTACTGATGTGCTTGAGTTGCTTCTCCTGCAATTCAGTATCTTTACCTGGCTGTGCTAGGTGAAGTCAGCATTTTGTCTTAATCCATAGTGGGTATCTTTTCTTTTAAAAAAAAATAGTATGATAGGTTTTAATGTTTGGGTTTTGAACTGGCTTATTTTCTTTCTCTTCAGATTCCTTAGTATTCTTGAAGATTCTGACGAAAGTGTGTGTGAATGCTTATATAGGTCGTAAAGATGTAGTAGGCATTACTGCAAAGCACCTCTGTGAATGTTTCTTCTCTTTGATTTTTCTTTTCTCTCCAAATGGAGAATAGGATTTGAGCTCCATCAACACTGATGTTCAGTAAGACAGTAATGGAAACCTTGCAAAATTATTCATTTAGCTTGGTGCTTACTTGCAAATAAATAGGCTTAATAAAGAGTAAGGTATGCTGATTTTATAATAACCATTAATAAAAATACATTCTGGTATTTTGGGTGCCTGTTTTCAGCCATGCTGACACTTAGATTTGTAAAGCCAGAGTGCTAGAATAGCTTCTATACTGAAATTTTCCTCTTTCCCATAATTTCTAATAATGAGGTCACTTGGGTGCTGCAGTTGATGTGATCATTAACACATTGCCTTCTACAATGGAAGTCTTCTGTAAAATGAGTCTGTAAGGTATCTGTGGTTTTTCCCTTAGGCAGTCCCGCCAGGCAGTGGCAGATATAAACACAGAGCCATCCCAGAGTGAGCAGATCATTTGGGATGATCCTACTGCAAGGGAAGAGAGAGCAAGACTTGTCAGCAACCTTCAGTGGCCTAATAGTCCTTCTCAGTACCTTGAGCAAGGTCAGAGTAACACCAGTAAGAACGTGGATGAGTCTGCCCTCAAAGGATCTGTACCTGATTCAGAGATGGCTGGTATAGGTAAAATTTGAAATGCAATATCCTTGTTCTGTGCAACAGCATCCATTTGGTCTTTGGGACTTTTAAAATACAGTAGCATTTGAGTTCTACTTACAAAAAAATAAAAAGAGCATTGTTGGCATTTCTCAAATGCAAAAAATACAATTTCACATCTTTGAGCTCTATTGTGCGTTGCTGTTTTTTAAAGAGCTTTCCCATTCATTTTTGGTCAAACATCAAGGCAGTGCTTGTCTAAAAATAGACTGTCGTGGCTCCAAAAAAAAACACCAACAACTTGAAAGACTATATAAAATTTTCCAAGTTGTTTTTTGTTTGTTTGTTTGTTTGGTTTTTTTTTTTTTTTTTTTTTTTTTTTTTTTTTTTTTTTTTTTTAACTACAGCTGGTTTCCAGATAAGTATATTGGAATTCAAATGAGAATACCGTGAGCAAAATCTTTTCCATTGTAGTGGAAATATTTGTAGGTGGAAAATTGGGGTACAAGATTAACTCACAGACCCAGAAAACCAAGATGTATCAAGTTGCTGATGGACATACTTGGGTCAGAATTCAGTAAAGATACTTTATTTATGTTCCCTGTTCTTCTTGAAGTTTAAAGTCTATTGCTAGGACTAAGGAAGCAACATACCTTTTCTGCCAAAACCAGATGTTTTTTCATCTGTTTTGCTTTCTTTCTGTTCTGAGATAGTAGAACCCTTTATTTCTCTCTCCCTGCTGCCACCCACTCCTTCCCTCGATCTACTTCTGGAGTTTCTGTGGCAGCAGTGTTCTTGAAAACTGACCTTGTCCTAGAGGAGGTTGAATAAAATTGGATAATTCCACTCAACTGATTTTTGGTTCAGCCAAATCAGTGCAGTTTAGCCAAAGAAATCATTTGATGTTTTCAGGTGTTTTTTTTTTAAAAGCATAGGATTCGGGGACATGATGGCAATATTGCTGTTGGTGGTTTGTGGTATAAGGAAGAGCATCTTTGTGAAAGGCAGATGAAATATAACTGTACACCTTGTAGCAGCAATTGTAGGGATTTTTTTTATTTTTATTACACCTTTTACTTTATACATAATTTTATTCTGCCAAATGCAAGTCATGCAACACCACTTTACTTTCACAGCTGTTCCCGAGGCTGGGGATGGAGATGTGGTTGAAAGTCTGAAGAATCCCATATGTAGAGATCCTGAAACACCAATTAAGGATAACTTGATTCCTACTCCACAGGCCCCCAGCATTGCTTTCCCCCTGGCTAACCCTCCTGTGGCACCAGAGCCCAAAGAAAAGGTTTGTCAAATGGAAAAATATTTATGATGATTGGTGTTCTGAGAGATGCAGTAATGCTTTAAGAAGTTTTGAATTTGATGATAAATATAAAATGTGCGGATCTGCATTTAAAATCTTGTGGTGGATTACTTTTGCGCAGTTCTATTCTAGTCTCTTTTTTCTGTTCTTTTCAATACTCCCCCTTCCTCTGAGATTTTGAACAATTAGTATTTGCTCAAAAAAATAAAGCTTATTTGTTTAGACAAATAAAGCTTTTTGTCCCATTGGTTAGTGCTGGAATGCTAAGGCAGGCTTTGGAGTGAAGAATTACTATGTGTGTGACTTGGAACTTCTCCAGCCATATTAGGATGATGGAAAAAAGTTTAGGCCTTTGTTTCTTTGGTGGCATCTGGAATTTTATCTTTAAGTACAAGTATGAAATTACTTTTCTGCCAAAACTTCTGTTTCATTGTGAACTTGGAAAGGGAAAGGAAAATGAGCTGCAGTGTGTCGCTTGATGCTCAAAGTTTCAGCAGCTCTGTGTCTTCAGAGGCATAATGTGTCATGTTAGTGGAAAGGCCCTCAAAGAATATAGTATTCTGACTTGATAGAAAGTGAATGAGCGAGGCAGTGTGATAGATCAATGCTGATTTCTTCATGTGGTTCAACCTGGCATTCCATGGATGTGGATGAAGGATTACTTGTTACAACAGATTAGTTCAGCTGTGCCCTGAAGAAAAGGGGCACAAGAGTTCAAGCAGGAGCCTAAGGATAATTTGATAAGATCCAAGCTTTTTGTCAAGTGACTGACAGGTTTGGTTCTGCTTTTCCCAGCTAAAAGAAAGCTTAATATATAAATAACGCAGAATGTTTGGCAGAGAAATAGTCAGCTGTCAACCTAATTGTTCTGTCATATTTTCAAAATCTGTTACTGTATTTTTAGGTTGTTACTGAAGGTGAGAAGGCTGATGAAGAAGCAGAAAAACACCGTAAATTTCAGCTGTCTTCTCTTAATCCTCAGGAAAGGATCGATTACTGCCATCTGATTGAGGAATTAGGTACCAGATATTTGTGAAATGGAAAGAATAATATGTGTCTGTATGTGCCTGCTCAGCTGTGGCTTGTTGGGAAAAAGAAAGGGCTTCTGTTCGTGACTCATCAGATTTGAGGTCTCAAATTTATGGCTTTCTGTGCTTGTGAGCAATTCTTTGAATATAGTATTACTATTATGCAAGTGATCAGCTTTGCCATAAAACAGCAATGGTTTTGTCTTCTGATAGTTTTCTTTGAGCTGTCTTTACAACAGCCCCATTCTTTACTGTCGGGAGTGCCCAGGATGGGCTCTCTTCTGGTGTCTCTAATTCCTATCTGTGTTGCTGTGGCATGTTACAGAGCCACTCTTCCCTGGCTGCTCTCCCTGCCCAGCAGCTTCTGCCCTGTTGTTTCAATGATAACGCTCTCAATGTAAATATGAGCTGAGTTTTCATCTGAATTGAAATAGTTGTCACTTTGAGTTGATCCTTTCTGTGTGCAGCGTGACATTTAGATATCAAATTCATTCCTCAATTCAAGGTGGAACAGTACTTGAGAAGCAGTACTTTGATCCAAGCTGCACACACATTGTTGTGGGACATCCTCTTCGGAATGAGAAGTTCTTGGCTTCGATGGCAGCTGGAAAGTGGGTGCTTCATCGTTCCTACCTGGAGGCGTGTAGAGGAGCTGGCTGCTTTGTGCAGGCATGTGACCCTGTCACTGGGACATTGAGTGTATTTTACTGCTTGGCATTTATTTTTGGTTTGCACTACTAGGTAAAGACAACTTCTCAAAACCAATTGCTAGTTTAGGGTGCCCAAACCATGGGAGTTTTAGAGAACCCAAAATCTGAGAAGTTTTTGGCCAGCTTTGTCTGGCCAACTTTGTCTAGTCCTGCATCAAACTCCTGATATAAGGTATCAGGAATGTATAAGAAAAACCTATGGTTTTTATAATTGCTTCTTAAAATTGAGTCTTTGAATACCTTTTGGTAAATTCTCACTGTTACCAGCTAAATTTACATGGCTCTTGTTAAACCAGGAATAAAATCTTGATTCTTTCAATAAATGGACATACAGTATTTTTAAATAATTTGATTCTGTAACCATGTACGTAAATATTTTTGAACTCTACCTCTTCCAATGCTTCCTAACTGTTAATTTTGCAGTTCTCCTGGGTCAGACAGTTCTTTTACATTGGCCAGGCTAACTTGAAATAATGTCTGTAGACTGCTTCATATCCTTTTTAAGTATTAAAACTAACTTCTGTTGTTTTGGAAGACACTGAGAAGTGGTATCCAGTGCAGTGGGTTGCTTTGTCCTCCTGTTGAATTCTATTGTAGATGTAACTGCAAGAGGAATCAGGTTGTGTACAAGACTTGATGTCACAGAAAACATGAATTAATTTAGATGAACATGTGCAATAAAGAGCTAAATCTCTAATTTTACCTAGAGCTGTTTTGGCTAGTTAAAATCCTTATATATAGCTAGAGTGAGACAGGATTTGTTTCAGGGTTTTTTATTTTCTATCTGGTGTCGGTTTTTAAAATGTATTTTTCTGCTGGTAAAGTTGGCAGGACTGCTTTGTAATTCAAGCTTGTGGTTGTTTCAGGAAGAAGACTATGAGTGGGGAAGTAAGTCTGTACTTAATGTTTTGTCTGGAATCAATGTAAACCAGAAGAAACTAGCACTGGCAGCCATGAGGTGGAGGAAAAAAATTCATAAAGGGAGGCAAGAAACGGGTATTGTTGAGGTATATAGATACGTTTGTAATGTAAGCTGTACAATATGGATGGACAGGACAGGGATTGTCACCAAGGAACTAAAAACTTCACTGTCAGGGGAAAGTAACCTGTCTTGTTATCAAGAACAAAATGACTTGGCTTGATATGTTCTAGTTAAGTAATTTTGTTTTTTTAAAAAGTTTCTGTGATGGTATATTAAAAGTCTTGGTCTCCTCTGAGGCAGTGTTCATGTTTTGCAAGGCTGGAAAGTGGCTACTTATGTATGTAAATGTCCCTCAGCCAGGAAGTTGATGTTTATTCTTCAGAGCTCTGACTGGAGAGCTAACCTAACTCAGCTCTGCTAGGAAACCAGGACTGGCTACTGGTTTCATAGTCTTTCAGTGAGATTTTTGGAAGTGAGACTTGAACTCCCCAAAGCTTTTCAATCCTCTCAAATCAGGCACTGCAGTTGAGGATTCATTGAAAGGTGATGTTTCAATTATGCCAGGAAAAATGTGGTGTGTGTTTTACAGTAACCTTTTTAAAAGGAATGCTTGTAACAAATCCTCCAGGCCCTTGTGGAAACCACACTGAGTGTGTTTGTAGGAAGCAACCAGTTGGCCCTCACTGCTGTTACTGTAACCAAGTGCATGCTGGGGGAACAGGGGAAATGTTTCCAAGTAACCGGGGGTTTAAGATAAATTTCTTGCAGTGTCTGGTGTTTTGCAAAGCATACTCTCTGCAAGGGTCTTTCCTTAGAGGGGGCTGGGTGGCAAGCTGCTGATTGTGGCCCAATAGCTGTATGTTCTGTGGAATTTTTTTCTGGCATACATACTTAAAGGCAAAACTTCATCTGATGGATATTCTCAAAAGGGATAAATTATAGATCCATTAAATCTTCGTGCTTTCCAAGTACCAGCATACTTCTGACTGAATTGTCATTTATCTAGGGAGCTTTCAGTGGCTGGAAAGTGATCCTGAACGTTGATCAAACCAAGGAAGCAGGATTCAGGCGCCTTCTTCAGTCAGGAGGAGCCAAAGTATGTAGTTGTTTGAAAAAAATAATGAAATACATATTTTTGTCTAATTAATTTTTTCTTTCTGTTTAACTCTGTGCTGGGAATTCTTCATGTGACTAAAAGGTCTTAGTGAACAATATTGCTTACACAGGGTAGCTGAGACATGGTGAAAGGGTGGGAGGAAAAAGCTTTTGTCATTTTCACTTTGCAAGTGGTCAGACGGTGCAGCTTGGCTGAGGTTACACCAGTCAGTAGTGCTGGTGGGAATTGAGGATAGAATTTCTGGGCCTGGCTTTGATGGGAAGGATCACTCTTTTGGACAGGTATGTGATGGTACAGAATGCAGCTGTAAATGGTATTTGATTTCCCACTGCCTTCTGTTAGTTTGATGAGTGAAATTAAAGGTCACGAATTGCATTTGTCTTGGGGAAGAAACACAACTAAACTTTCATGGGTCATGTTTTGTCTGTAGGTGTTTTCTGGCCATTCTCCACCTCTCTTTAAAGAAGCAACTCACCTCTTTGCTGACTTCAGTAAGCTGAGGCCAGATGACTCCAGGGTTAACGTGGCAGAGGCAGCAGCCCAGGGAGTGAACTGCCTCAAACCCGAGTACATCGCTGACTACCTCATCCAGGTGGGCACACCCAGAGTTCCCCACCTGCCCCAGCCCCTGCAGGGGACAGCTGCTCTACCAGTCACGGGCTGCCTTTGCCAGGAATTGTGCCTGTGCTGAGGGCTTTGATCTGTGGCCTCAAATTTATGCTCCAATATGACTTGTTCTGGTGCTGGCAGTGGGATCTCTTGCAGGGTAGGGAGATGCTTGCAAAACATATTTGAAATGTAGGTGTGTAATGTTTGTTTTGTTATTTTCAGTTTTAGACAACTAAGGAGCTGTTTCTGTTTTCTCAGAAGCTGCTCTTTTTGAGCTGACCACTCTTTTTTTATTTCTTTACTGAAGGATCCACCTCCCCCTATGGAGTCTTACTATCTGCCAGAAGCTGAGTCTTACCTTCAGAATAACTCAGAACTTGGAATCGGATTATCCCAGAAAAGAAAAGCATTGGGAGAAATGAGCCGAGTCAAGCGATCCAGAATACACTAAGCATATTCTCAGTTCTTAATTTCTGCATTTTTAAATTTATATTTATATTTTTTCATTCTTGCCCAAAAATTAAAAGCTTTGAATTTCACTTCTAACTTGTCCTGAGATTAAAATAATTTTACAGTAATGCTTGTAGGAAAGATTGCTTTGGTTACCAATAGCATCTAAAATGATGGCAAGAATTCATCCAAAACATATTTTAACATGCCCAAACTATCTCATTACTAGACTACTGATTTTGTCTGTGGACACAGTTGTATAATAATAGTTAAGAAATAATTTTTAAAACTCTTATCTTTTATCTGTGTGTTGTGGGGAAAATACCAGTTGATGAGAATTCCATTGCATCTCTCATATAATAATGGACTTAGATTTTGACATTAATTTTTCATCTTTTGGTATTTTCTATTGGAGGGGAAGAGGGAAACCGGACAAAAGGAACTGGCTTGTAAATTTTTGTACTAATAGAGGGTGTAATAAATCATTTCTATAGACCATAGGTGCTGTTGCTGCCATCCTGAGTGCTAATGAGTCTGCTCAGCAACTGTAGACACAATTCTGGTACCCGAGAGGTGAAGTTTGTCTTGACTGCTCCCTGTTTGAGTCTGTGACAGGAACCAGAGGCAGACAAAGACTTCAGTTTCTGGCAGCTGGAAATGTTCTTAGTTGGACAGCTACAATATTTGACAAAGTCTTTAACCTTTTCAGTAACAGTGAGATCTGGGTCTGTATTTACTGAACTTCATGTATGTGAGTGCACTGTGCTACTCTGGACAGAAGTGTTCTCATGGAACCTGAAGAGCTATATTTAAGCAGCTGGAATTACTACAGCCTGTTTGAACAGAAAAGCACAGCATCCATTTGCACAGGACCAGTGGAATTGTCTGGAAAAATACATGTAACACTGAAGTCAAATAATTTACCTATTTTTTTGTTTGAAAGCAAGGGTGTATTTAATGGGGTTTTTTTAGCTGCTGAATACTGTTTTCTAGAAAGAGTTTGCATCAGTATTTGTTGCAGATCCAAGACTGAGCCACAAGCATTTAAGCCCCGTGCACCCTGGAGAGTCACTCTGGGCTGCACAGAACTAACCTTCTGCTGCTTGGGGAAGGGACACCTGACATGGTGTCTCCAGGTGAGAGAGAACAGGAAAGCAGCTTGTCTTTATGTGCAAGGCTGTACTTTGTGCTTCTGATTTCCTGCTTCAGTGCAGTGGGTCTTTTGTCAGTGAGCTCTGCAACCTGCTGTCAGGATGACCTGAAGGAATTGTTAGGAAGGACTATGAATGAATGCAAGGGATTTGATTCTTTTAAAGAAGTGAAATCTGTGCCCCTCTCACTGGGGGCTTGGCTGTGACAAGATTGCCATGTTGAACTGCAGTGACTACAGCCTTATCACCTGCTTAGGGTTGTTTTGGTTTTTTGGTTTTTTTTTTTTTTTCTTTTTCAGAGCAGCTTGATGCTTTTTAGTATTTGTGGGTGTTTGTGGATGTCAAACATCTCCAACTTTTTCCAAGTCCACAAACAAAATAATGCTGCTGCTAATGCCTTACATCAGATTTTGAATTAACTTTAACTTTGAAGCAACTGTATATTTCACTGTTCTACCTCTGAAGTGGTGCTTTGCATTGCTTCAGAGGTAGAAATAGGTGTGAGTATTACTAGGCAAGAACTAAAGTTCCTGTGACTTTTTCTTCCCAGTCTGCAGAAGCTGCTGTGGAAGGGTAGTGTTGGTATTCTCACTTTATAGATAAAAACCCACTCCCTGACCCACTTAACTTGAGCTTTAAAAATCTCAGGGCCACACAGTTCCTGCAGCTGCTGTGAATCCTGGGACAGCAGTAGGGGGAAGCAGCTAAAATCAGGCACATTCCAACCCACAGTGAAACCAGTAACCTGGGATCTGAGTTCTCCAGTGTTCTCTGCCCTTGTGGACACTGGTTTAAAGCCAGGGGTGAGGCAGGACAGTGAGGGAGTGCTGGGAAGCAGAAAGCAGCTCTTCCAGCCAGGGGCAGCTCCTCTTCTGCGCTGCGTCTCCAGCATCCAGTGCACCCCGTCCGTATGCCACACACAGGGGGGAACACAGCACAAGCAAGACAAACTTGGGAGATGGAAATTCAGTTGGTGCTGTTAAGATAAATTTATTTTCTTCAGCTTTCTTCACAGGAAACATCACAAAAGTGCTTTACAGAGTTTGAATACCATTATTCTACCATGGGACAAAAGGACAACAGGTGTGTGCACTGCACAGTTAGAAGTTGTCATATGCGGAAGCCATGATAGGTAAACCAGGGTAAAAAAAAAACAAACTACTGACAAAAATATATATAGTTCAGGTTTTGAACTTAAGTTATGACTGTTAACATAATTATATAAATATACAGGCACCATTAGGTTCCTGTGTTACTGTGGGGGCCACACAGGGATTCTAAGAAACAGATCATATTGAACTCTGCTTTGCTGAAACAGTTTCTGCTGTGCTCCACAGGCTCCCAGCCAAATGATTTTCTCAGCCAGACAGTATCATTCTTTCTTTTGTACAATACTAAGCACACAATTATCTTCATTTCTTCACATCAAGTCTGGTGCTGAGGCATTCTGGTACATTGTTGAAAACAAATTCAGGTTGGTTTTTTTTTTTTTTTTTCCTTTTGACTTACAGAGAGATCACCTTACAATTCTTCCCTCAGCAATCTCTTTATTAAAAAAATTAAAATTCTTTAGGCTAGATCCTGCTGTCCAGGTAAGACAGGTTTTATTAAGCTAGAATGTTACCAGTCATGCAACCCTACTCCTTTCCATAGCTGAGCTGTCTTGTACTGTGAACAGTGCTACTGCCTCCCTTTTGCTGTATTCAGTGGGAATTTGGCTCCCATGTAGCCTCTGAGGCTCTAGGTTTCAGTTCTTCAAGGAGACTACAGGTACTTGCTAGGCAGTTTTGTAATGTCTGTGATACTACAGCCCTGACAAAAACAATGCAGCATGATCAAGACCCAGGAGTTCTTGCCTGCTGCTTTCTAAATAAGTGGTGAATAATTCAGGCACCTGACTAAGAAATCCTTGGCATGGTAATAATGTAGATGAACAAAAGAAGGAGAGAATCTCTAAGGGCAAAGAGAAGTCAAATCAAGAGATTTTTGCTGAGTTTTGAGTTCCAGGACAAACAATGAGCAGAGCCTATTACCTAGAAAACACTGTCATGCCACTTTCCAGAGCTACTTTGCCTTTTACCCAATTCCCGGAGTAGAGACACAGTGCACGGTCAAAGAACTTGTCAGTCCTGAAGGTTACTGGGCGGTTAGTAAGTAACAGTACGGAGCTACAGTGGCAAGACAGGGCTTTGGTGAGGCTTCCAGAGGCAGGGGAGAGGCTATGAAGTATTACATTCTAACAACTCTCAGATTCATTGGCTCTATTTTCCCTCCCCACATCCTCAAAAAGTAAAAATTTCCCAACTCCCCTTGGCCAACTTAATCAACTCCCAGCAGCCACGACTGTTTTTTGACAGAGTACTGCTGTAATAGAACATCTAACAGGTATTGGGATGCAAAATCCAAGGTACATTATTCCCAACCGGGCATCATCATTAGTACTGGAAGGCAGCTGCTCTCTAGGATGTGGTACTCTGATAATTGAGGTAATGCAGCTCTCAAGGGCCAGGCGGTAAATCCTACCAGGCTTGAGTCTGCCCTTGTGACACATCCTTTGTATCTGTAAACATAACATGACTGGGAAATGCATTCAGCGCTTAAAGACAACATCATTTACAGCTCCATGCTCTTTCAAGCACAAGATGATGAGAACGAAGAAATGAAACAAACCACAAAGACTAAGCCTGCCATCCAGTGTTGCTTCATCTCCAATGCTGTAATGCAGTTTCAATATCCAGTTAAATACTACTGCAGGTCTGTTAGATTAAGCATGGCCGAGCTCATGGGGTTGCTGGTCAGAGACTCAGTAATAATAATGCATCTGCTTCATCTCTGGCACAAAGAGGAAATTTAAAACAAGTTTCTATGGGGCTTGTTCACCAGCACTTGATTCTGGCTGTCACACCTAGACTTCAAGTGATGTGATCTCAGACCAAATGTCAATGGAACTGACCTTGTGTGACAGAAATAACTTCCACTGAAACCAGTGAAGTTAAGCTCTGGGAGACCATACACATATGGTCTTTTTCTGAATAAATTTGTTCTATTGTATCAGCCAGTTTTTATGGTTTGAATCACTTTGCTATGGTTGTACATACTTGGAAAGATACACAGAATAAGTGGTTTGTTTTAATTAAAAAAGGAAGCTTATGCCAATATTTTAACTAACAGTTTTCTGTAGGCAAGTCACTTGAAATAAAGCAGATAGATGTAATGTGATAACTTAATTGCTGTAACTGAGCTAGAATGGAAATTCAGTACAGAAGACAGGAGACATGAAAAGGAACAGAAAACATCAGATTGAGCAAAAATTAGTAAGAGTTTGCCATGCTACTCACTGAGCAGAAGAGTGGATTATATACATGAAACTGAAGACTTCAGTACATCAAATGGCAAAAGCCAATCCCCATGGAAGTTATTGGGTTGATGGTGATTGCCAGGATACTCTAAATGACTCTGTAAACTTGGCAAATCAGGGGCAGGTGAGTTGTCAACAGGAAAAACCAAGGAGATAAATACTGGAAAGGTTTTAAACCACTCATACATGCTCTGGTAGAAGCTGTGACATGAGTCTGAATTAGTTGTGATCTTTCAAGGGGACGATTTAGGCATCACCAGCTTGATGAAGACATCTGCTCACTGTGTAGTTGCAGTCAAGAAAGCGAATAAGATGTTAGGCTGTATTAAAGACAAAACAATACGGAAAAATATTACAGCATCTATTTCTCTTAGAGGTGATAATCTCAATGAATATTTGCTGTTTCTTCAGCACCTTAAAAGAAGTGACATATTAGAAAAATACACAGAAGAAAGCAGTAAGATAATGATAGAAGCAGCTCCTTGGAGCTGGAAAGACAGTAAAACTCAGGTAGCTTACTTGTTAAGAGGGAGACAGATGATAAGCATCTTTCAAGCAATTCTCCCTCCCACCATATAAGATACATGCTTGAAAGTCAATTTAAGCCACCTACCAATATGTGAATACCTTAATATCACTCGTTACCATCATCATCATCATCAAAAGTATTCCAAAAAGCCCCATGTTATTCTTCAGTGCTTATTATTCGGCTAGTTAAACATTTTCTCTGAAGCCAATGCCACAGTTTGTTGAAGTTTAACAGTAATCATTTCTGACAGAGAACTGCCACTGCTGATGCACATTAACAACTGTCTTAGAGGTGCTGCAGTGATAAAAATATCAAGAGAAGGTAACTGCTGGGCCTCATCTCTGTCCAGGACCCACCAGAGCTCTCATGTGACTGCATGCAGGCCACCACCGTTTTCTCTGATTCTGTCTGAAGCCCCATTGTAAAAGCTGAGCAATGAACCTTGAAATCACCAGCAAAAGCAGACAAAGGCATATTCATAAGTTACTACTTCATGTTACTTCAGCTGCAGTTAACTGATAAATTAGGAGATAATAAATAGGGTGATTGCCTCTGCTGAATCTGTATTCCTTCCTCTTACCTATCCTGCTATCAAAAACTCAGCCCTAGTTTTTGATTTCTTCCCTTTGTTTATTTTATAAAACCCCCTCCATGGTCAACTATTTCCTTTTTGTTCATTCCCCTCCTCTACAGCTTGCCTTCACACCAGATTTTACAACTTTTGAAGATTATTCTCTCTCCCTATTTCCCTTGTATCTGCATGCCACTTCAACTTAAGTAAAGGAAAGAATAAAGAGCAGGAAAGGGTTTACACATGGAAAGAAGAAAAACACATTCCTATGACAAAATACCACTTAGTATCAGGAGTGAACATTGCCGGTTCACATGATTTGAACAAACTTTAAAACAGCCACATTATAAGAAATGGCTATCAACTGTGAGCAGGATTTTATTTAAGTCATGGGGTTTACAAAATAAAGCAATATTGATTTTAATATGTTCCACATAAAAACAAAGAGCCTCATATTAATATGCCATTTGGGTTGCACAGATAATCGAAGAGAGAAAATACCAGTTGAGTGCTCAGCCTGAACTTTTTCCTTACCCATACATACTAAAATAAGTCCAATTACATAACTCTTAAATAGGACGTATATTACATTCCATAGAAATAAGCCTTTGCCCAAGTAGTATTAAAATACTATAATAAAAGCTAATATAAAGATCTTTTAATAAAGATTTTTAGTTCTCTGTAGAAACTTCCATTAGCCCCAGCCCTTGACAAAGAACAGCTTTGGCCTCACAACACCCCTGTGAGGTAGGTTGTTGGTTATTTTGGTACAGCTGGGGAAACTGAGGCAAAGTGAAACTCAATTACTTGAACACAGCAGCTCAGCAGAAAACCAAAGCCAAATCCCACTCTCTTGGTCCCATGCTTCCCATGCTCTTGCTACAAAACAGGCTTGGCTTCTTTTCAGTGCACACAGTTGCTTTTGATGACACTTTCCAATCCAATATTCCAGACACATTACTTTTCCTGGTGACTCATTAATACTGTGATATGGTTTTAGTATTTGCATTCTGGCTAAGCAGAAGTTTGCTGAAGTGAACACTGAGCTTCATTAACCTTGCTGCATCAACACATACTCTTAAGCAATTGAAAATAAGCCCATGATGTATGTACCATTTGGAAGTTACTTCATAAAAAAAGTCTTCATAGCTATTTGAAACAATGTCTCAGCCTTTAATCATGCAGAAGTAAAAAATAATTTTCTTAAATACACCATTTATTTTCTAAGAAGATTGTTGTGCCATCTTGAAATTTGTCCTCAGTTCTCTCTTTAGGCAACAGGTCGGTCAGCTTCATACCAATGCAAAATTCTACCTTCTTTCTGAATGCGCTCTCCCAATTCGTTGAAAGGAAGAAATGAAATGAGCTGCCTTCCTCAAGTACTGAACTTTAAACAGTTTTGCTGACTTAAAAGTGAGATGAATCTGTCACTTGTGCAAGCAGGGCCTACCCACACAGCACTTGTACTATCCAACATTTGACACTCCACTCCCTGCCTCAGGCTATGCACTTAAAGCTATCATTTAGAAAATAGTCCTCTTAATCCCTCTCTTTTTATAGCAACTATGTTTTATTTGCATCATTTCCACTCTCCCTAATTTATTTACTTATTAATCTTCCTTCCTGCTGTTTCACTTCAAACGGAACACAGCAGAACCACACGTGATGCTTGAGAAGCCAAAATTTAGATACACAGTTGTTATGACTTAGACTCTTCAGTTCAGTTTTCTGCTGTCATTTCTTCCTCCATCTGCTAGAGCTTGCAGGCTCTCGTATTAACCTCATTACAGACAAGCTGTCTTTTTAACTTTTTCTGGAGTTTATCTGCAAATACATGTCAGACTTCCTCCCCTCTGTACATACCCTAATTCATGTATCTGAAGTTTACGTACACATATTGTTCTCTTATACTACCACATAAACACTCCCTATTTATCATTAAAAACCGAGTAGTAACATTGAAAACTGAGAGAATTTGGGAACAAAGTTACACTCCTGCAACAAAACCTGGATCATGGCTGTTCATAAAGATTTTATAGTTCTCAAGGTGGTTTTGGTATACTTTAGCTTCTCGGGCCAATGAGGTATAAATTTTTGACCATGTCAATATCAGAAATAATAATATTACTACCTTGTAAGTAAGCAACCTTATTTAAGCACATGAAACCCTATTAATCCCCGCTCCATTTAAGTTAGGGCATTTGACTGAAAACCACATGCAAGTTTAAAATTGCTCAACCAGGCAGAAATTAGAAAGGCAAAAAGCTACAACTATTGCAAAAGTTCAGATAAGCAAACTCCAAAGATGTGCAGCCCAATCAGATTTATATTGTGTTGACTTGACCTGGACAACACAGGGGTCTCAGCCATGGTGTGGTCAAAGTTTGCAAGAGCTGACAGATGCAGTCAAATACCAGAAGCCCTATTCCTTGTGGTGTCAGGTCTTAGCACAATTGGTACCATTAAAAATTCATCTAAGTTACTGTGGACATGACTGGCAAAGCTAGCTACAAATACAAAACCGAAGTAACAGGAGACAGTCACTTTTAATTGTCAATTCCTCTTCATTTGTGAATAAGATTAAACATGACACAGCTAAACTGGGAGAGATGGGCAGGGGCAGAACTAATCCTCTCCTACATTTATCATCAGCTCAAGTAAATACTGATTCCAGATACCTACACTAGGCATTTGAGAAGCTCAACTTTATTAAAATTACCTGGTTTTTAGCATTGTTAACATCCTTAAATACAGGCTGTATCATTGAGAAATACAAATCCAAACTGTTCTTTTTCCAGTAAGCACTGGACATGTCCATGTTCTACCAGCAAGTTTGTAACTTCATGTTTTATTGTAAGCCAGAGAAAGTAAAACAGAACCTTTAAATTGAGAATTAACAAGCAACCCACCATAAAAGCATGTGACAAGGCCAGGGAGTCCCTGAAGCAACACACAACTGCATTATATGGACTGGCATAAAGAATTTCATCTCTGCAAGTGACAACCCTCCACTTATGGAATAAGCCTTCAACAAGCATTTTGAAGGAATGAAAAGGACATTCTTAGCATGCCTCAAATAAAAGCAGCAACAAACCAGATAAAAGTTGGACTTCTGAGCCTCCGCAGAGGACTGACTTTCAAAATTTCAGGCATGCAGAGCAATTACTTGGTACAAGGAAGACACTGACAACTGGCATTTAGATGGTTGCTGGCAGCTATATTTAACACCAGAAACACTTCTTTTAAAACAGTTTAACATTCTGTACTACGGAAATCTGCTGCATTTCTCATTTTTTTTCCTTATGCCTCCAGAAAGAAACTGGAATGATATGTTTGAGAGAAGCCCCCAAAGGAACACCTTTAGTTATCAGTACCTGATGGGCTCCAGTGATAGCAGCCATCCAGAGGCTGGGTTTTTCTTCCCCATTCTTTAATTTAGCAGAGGTACTTTTAAGTGAAAAGCAAATTAAAGCTTCATTCATACTCAACTCACAAAAACCAGTCCTCTATGGTGGGAGCAAGATGACACCGTGCCAAGCAGCAAACTAAACATCTATGTATAAATGAAAGTTTTATTGATATGCACTGCTATAAGCTCTGAAACACAGCCCACCTAAGGACAACTCCCCGCTTCATGGCCTACCCCTGAAGAGGTCCAAATGCTCTCTTTCCTCTGCTACTTCATGGTCATGAGCTCAAACTAAAATGTAAAGACTCACTAGACTCCAGAATCCATGTATATTTCCATTTTATTTGATTTGAAACTTTTACAGGGTTTTCTTGAACTGCCAGAATTCACGCCCAAAAACCTCAAATAAAGGTGGTACAATGGACAGTCTGTCTCATCTACCCTTCACACAGGAGACTAGAACTCTATTCATGTGCATTAGTGATCGCAATCTCTTTAGAGCATCAGGAAAAGCATTTTAAGACTTCACATCTCTACCCCATCAAGTGACATGTCCATTTACCATGAATTCCACAGAAATTGTGACAACACCACTTTTGCTGGCAACAATGGATTTTCAAGGAAGATACATGGCTCAGAGTCCAAGGTACTGGTATCAGTCTTTCAGCAGGGTTTTGTTTCCAAATGAAGTCTCCAACTTTAGGAATAGTCTCTTGAGCCCTCTCTTTAATAGCAGCTTCTAGCAGAATTTTTATAGACAGTTAACTCTGCAAGGGCAAGGCCAGTTTTAGTCTGTGCACAAAAGAACCAGGTGAAACCTCAGCCCCACTGAAGTCAACAGCAAAATCTGCATTGGCCTCAGAGAAGTAAATTTTAAGCAAGTCAGCAGTTAGTCAAAGGGAACCCAGCTGGGTGATTCCTGAACTATCCTCACCTTCTGCACATACACAGTACTCCCACACATGTAAGCAAGCTTTGTTTTGTTCCCTTGTTTTTCTTGCCATTGGCAACTCTTATGGATGTTGGGTCTATTTTTTGGCATTTACTCTGAGAAACCTCAACACTGGAGCACACCACTAATGTACTTCATTTTGCTTCTGGTGTAAAAATTCAGAGAAGAGAAAAAGTTACAGCAGAACACTTAGGGTACTTGACAGGTTTGGTTCACTGAAACAGTTACAGGCAATTTCCTATATTCCTAGCGTACCAGTGCCATTTTGCCTACTTCCACTAAATAAGTAACTTAAAGTAAGTCACTGCCTTCCATAATTACTAAATTTCCTGACTGTGAATAAACACCATTTATGAGTTATAATTGGAGGAGTGCTCCCTCAGAGAGCTGCATGCTTCACAGAAGTAGCCAGATAAATCAGGCTTACCAGCTTTAGTTCTCTCTCTGCATATTAAGTTATTCTGTTTATCAAATAAGCATCACTCCTCAACAAACAAGTAATTGTTTTTGATAGAAGATGGTTTTTATCTAGTATTGCTACTCCCACATGTCTCATTCTTAAAGGACAAACTCTGAAGACTGTAGTTGGGAATCTGGATATCTCTGTGTCAAATCGAAACTCTAAAGTCTTAGTGCTTTAGGGTGAGAAAGACAAAGTTCATGACAAAAACCAAAATAAACCCTACTTCACTACAACATCTTACCATTGTTTAAATATACTGCAAATCGATATCAGAAACAAGGCAGGCATTTCTTTTGTGGATAACAGAAAAAAATATTAGACTTAGACAACTTTGAAAATGGCTAATGCAAACAAACCATTCAAACCCATCATTCCTCAAATGTGATACTGAATGAGTTTTAATTTGTTTTGCAGTTACTTCCGTACAGCACTCTAGAAAGGTAAACAAACTACAGCTCTGTTGTACTTGGATAGTATGAGTGGTATGGGACGCTCCAGAAGTCTCTAGTAGGCTATGGCTACACAGGACAGGATTCCTCAGAAGGGGAACGGACAGGTTTGTCATTAAGGTCACTTAAATCTTTGTTATAGCAAATTGGAACCAAATGGCTGACTTCTGCAGGATTTCTGACAGGAATCCAGTAGAGCTGGTTTCAAGTTTCAGATGGCCACTAAAACAGCTGTAACCTTCTCTTCCAGAAGTTGTGATCCACATGGTGTCCACAATGAGTGCATCAAGTCTGAGGTAGTCAACCTTTACGAAGGCTCAGTATCTGAACATAAAAAGATTTTGAAATGACCACTGGCTGTAGGTATCTTTCTGAGCAATTAAAGCACACTGATGACTCTGGTTCAATCATTTACATTAATTTGCCCCATATCCAATGGAGAAGTTGCAACATATTATGCTTCCATAGTGCAGGAGAACTCATCACTTATGTCAAAGTAGTCTGCACTTGCTGCAGTAGATCCAGCAGAAATAAGGTGGCACGTTCATCATAGCTGTTAGCTGTAGTTTAGTTACCTTAGTAGAAGGGTTACCAAAAAGCATTCCTTAATTGTAATGTGTGTGCAGCTCTACTGATCCCCAAGCACAGCATACTGGTTGTCTAGCTGAAGTTTAAGTGCCTGGTTTTTTGAGACCTCATCCCTACCTCTAGTTTTGTATTTTACTACTTCAAAGCTCTTCTCCATTTCTTTATCCCTATGGGAAAATAAATGTAATCAGTAAATATCTTATCACTAACTTGTGAATTGTGAATTTCTAGTCCATTTCCAACCCCATCCCAACAAATACATTACAAACAGAGACACTAAGATCTACAGTATAACAGAACACCTAAACATTCCCAAGCAAACCTTTTAAAGCCTTATCTCCCACTACAGTTTATATTAACATTCTCAAGGTAAATTTAAGTTCATTTATGAAAAACAGATGCTAGAAACAGAAGTAATTTTATTAGAATGCTCATTCAGAATTTCGTCTTGGCTCAATTTGCACCTGTCAAGTCACAAAGCACCAATAACAGCTTGTCTCCTTTGCTACACCAAAAACTACTCAGAGCAAACAAAGCTTTTCCTAAGCTGTATTAAACAGTAACATAGCAAGCAGGATGGAAAAAAACCCCCAGAACAATAATAAAAAACCACCCCAAATCTCCCAAGTGAATTAGGTATTGGCCTAGCCATCTCTTCTACCGGGACTAAGATTATAGAACATCAGGATTCAAATAGAGGGCGAGACTGAAGTTTTCAGCACCACATAATAGAAAACACTTCAGCAAAATTGGGAGAGCTTGTCTCTGTTACAGCTCAGACAGCAAGTGCATTGACTTGTATTTGCATGAAACCCCACTCCTCCAGTTAAACCACTCTTCACTGCCATCTCTAACAAGAAGGCTGCATGCTCAGGACTTTCTACATCTATCTGCTGAAGGAAGTAACACAGAGCCTCACCATGGCTAGTCTAGGGTCTGAGGGAAGCAGATGCTGTCAGTAGCAGCAATATTCAGTGAAATCCTTCAGCCATCAACAATAACATAATCGGCAGCCTTGTCTGGCTATCTCACTGGGCTACATCCTATGAGAGTTATTTCACAGGAATAGAGTTGGAAAATACATTTACCACCCCTTAGTTGTTTCTTTCCTCTACAGAAAGATTCAGGCTTAAGCGCTAGGACAAAATAAGACCTCGGAGAAGGCAGACAGCAACCTCTTGGCGAATCAGTGGAAGGCACTTACTTTCGACTGTCCACGAGCTTGGCGGTGGACTGCAGCGAGGGGAACTGCGTGTCACTGTAGATCTCTGGTGGTCCTTGCTGCGCTCTCCGTGGCCGCCCGCCTTCCCTGGCACCGGGCGGCCGGTACACGCCACCGGTCTGCACCGGTTCTGGAGTTTCTGTAACTAGGGAAAAGAACAAGGTTCACACAGGGGAACAGGTCTGCATTCGTAGCCAAAAAGAACCCAAAACAACCAACACACAAACAAAACTCCACAAAGAAGAAATGAAAAGATGCTAACAAGTACCTTTTTCCACCTTTTAAGGTTTGGAAGCAAGTATTTTAGACAAGGCAGGAAATCAGGTGTCACCTAACTTAACCTATACTCAGTCAAATTGAAATCTGGATCCAATGTATCCTCTCACAAAATTCTGGGACTCTGAACTACTAATGAGGACTTCATGTTTCTCATTTGCAATTTATTAGCAACAATTTAAACACATTGAAAACAGATTTAAACATAATTATACAGATGCCAAATCTTATTTAAAACACCTCTGCAGATGCAGAGGAGACTGTTCAAATGGTTTGCACTTAAGGTAAAAATCCAAGATGAAGTAACACTAATTAGGTTTACCTCCTTTACAAACAAGAAAGAACATAGGCTATTTTTCAATTGATTTCTCAGTGGAAAAGAATATTCTGAACTCAGAGAATGACTAGGTATTTTATCTCCACTCATGTTAATAATCCTATCCTAGTTAAAAGAATCAATTTTGCAATGTCATGTTCTCAGTACTCTAAGAACTGATTCGAAAAGTGTGCTACTAACAGCCACAATAGATCAGATACAGGCTGAACATCCACTGAAGTGTTACAGTAGCATTTTTAGATCAACAGAAATACTTCCAACTGGTATTTTACAGTAACATAGTACTGTTTGTACTGTCTGCAAAACAGAGGGATCTCCTGCAAAGACAGAATACTCCCCCCCTTTTTTGAAGTTGGAAATAAAAAAAAATCTATCTGACAGATACTTTAAACTCAATTCTGTTCCTCAGATCCCTTGACACAAAGATTTCCTTGATGGCTGGCAGGCCAAACAAGCCATTAGTTTATTAAAGGGTGCCTGAACAGGAACTATTCCTTGAGCTCTACCCACTGAGCAGCTTAATTCAACCTGATGCACTTCTGATTGGAAAAAAACAAGCCTGAGTTAAATTTACCAATCGGTTCAACGACAGGGGCTGGTGCAGGAGCTGACTTGTTCCAAGGACCAGATGATCTGTCTACACCACCACCACCACCAGTCTCTTCCCAACTGTCACCGGGTTCTTCTCTTTTTTCACTTTCATCATCTTCTTTTTCACTATAAGAGAGAAATGATGAGTAGCATCTTAAAAATGGAGGTTTAAGATTTGCCAGAGATTGCACAATCCTCGTAAGACAAGATTGCATGGCTGCCATGCTGAAGATACTAAATTAAACCAGACAACGTGAGTCCTGTAATCGCTGTACTAGCAACTCCATCTGAACAATTTCTGGCATGCTGCTATGTAACTCAGCAACTGAAATAGAAAAAAAGCTCCTGAAAGAATAATAAAAAAATTCAACTTGAACAAAGTGATCAACGAAATGGGCGTCTTATTTTGAGTAGAAAGGCTTTTTTCTTACTAACACAGTCATGGCATTTGGAAGGAATGAGAAGATAAAGTAGGAAAGGTCTACAAGTCCAGCTTCCATAAAATGCTTTAGTCAAGAGGAAGAAATAGTGGAGTAGTGGTGAAAGAAAGCAAGTCCTGAGCTCACTTTTCCTATAACCACAACCCCCTAAGAAACACCCTTATATGTATGGGTAATATACAACCCACAAACAAACCCAGATCTCTCTTTTTAAAGCAAGTAAAAAAAAAAAAAAAAAAAAAAAAAAAAAAAAAAAAAGCGCACAAGACAGAAAAATGGATTTTTTTCAAAGATAGACCCAATGCAAATGCTCAGCTGTATTTTATTTAGACTATTTTATTTTGCATAGATGTAGTCAGACACCCAAAATAATTTGCTAACCAAAGCTACTACAGAAAGCTGTGTGCTAAAATGGGACAGATGTGGAGGATGAGTCTGTTGAAAAGAATCAAGACATTGATCTCAACAGCAGCAACGTGTGAATTGACAAGTTCATAATACACCAAATCCTACTAATCATGATCTGTGTAAGCCTTTTGTGTAAGAACCAGAGAACAGAAAAAAAATGCCTGTAAATGGCCTTTCACTGTTCATCCAAACACAGCACCAACCATGGTAAGGTGACCCAAGGGCCTGAACACATTATTTAAATATACTTCATTTAACTACACCAAAAGAAGCACAGGGACATCCCACCCCCTCTACACACTCTGTATCTTTGTTTCATCAAAGAGACCTCCAAAGATGGATAATTTATAACCTGTAGTGGGTTTTTCTTCCATTTACTTCTCCACTCTTCCCTAGAATCCACTAATTGGTTACAAAATCTGGTGGCAGAAACTTCCACATGCCTGAAAATCTACCACAGCATGAAAAGTATTTGGAATGCTGGCCTTTGTCTGGAAAACCGAAGTAGAGGCTTTTCAGTCAAACAGCACCCGCAGTCAGTGAAGCTGCAGCTCACTGGTTGTCTGATCAGACATGTGATTATCCACTGTGACACTTCAATGCCATGGACAGCTTGTGGGACAAACTCATGCAAATGACCCAAAGGACCAGTTAACTGAAAGGAGTGGGAGGAATGCTGCGATCCAAAAGAGTAAATAATTCCAGAAATGTCAGAGCTGCTCAAACAGTAAAGAAAGCATCTACTGCACTAGGTACAGGTAGGCTGATTTTAGGATGACATTATTCTGAACATGAATACCCGGACAATGAGGATTATCTGACATTCTCAGTCTACAACTGAGCCTTTTTCTGACCTGATGAAATGTTTTTCTTAACCAGGACAGACATAAGTAGACTTACTTTGCACCAGACAACAGGAAAAGTCTAATGAAGTAAACGAACACGGAATCACGGATTAGATTCATAAATGCAACCCTGTGGGACCTTATCATGGGACACTACTTTTACCAAGTGTATTTTTGGTTTTTTGACATACAAATGCAATGGTTCAGGAATTTGAAGATGCTGAGTAGATGGAGTCAGACACCCTTACAGCAGTAAAATGATTCAGTGGGAATTACTATCCTGCACTACTCTGAGAAATTCCCATTTGACTATCTTTATGGAGGGGTTTGTTAAGCATTTGTAATAAATAATCCTGAGTCCTAAGCAAAACAGATAGATCTAGAGTACAAACAGAGATTTAGAAAATAAAGAGAACACTGGCAGAGACCAGTCAAAGTTAAATTACCCAGCAGAAAACTTGTGTACTATCAGAAACATATCAAACTTCTCTTTAACTGCACTCCATGGAAGCAGCTCTGAAGAAAAAAACATCCTTTTTAGACATTGGTAAGGATTATGCTGAAGAAAAAAAGAAGAAAAAGTAGTACCTTATTTGCATGGACTGAACTCTAAGACCACTATAATCAATTTCTTCCTTTTGCTCAAACTCCTTCCAATCATCCTCTTCCTGTAAGAAGAGAAAAATATAAGTTGTCACTTTCTCTGTAACCAAAGTAGAAAAGAAGAACATGACTAAGATAATACAAAAAACCTGGGTGAAGGTACAGTTCTAGGAGAAACCAAACTCTGTGCCCTGTTGCCAAGAGGGGAAAGGATTACATGCCCTCACCCCCTAACTCACTGTGTGTCACTTGGGATGCACCTGAGAGCTGACTTAACTCATCAGAACACCTGAGAAATGCCCCAGCAAAAAGTCATTCAAAGGAAAGAAAAACAGTAAAAGCACATCAGGAAGTCAAGGAACAACGAAGTATGGAACAGGACTGTGCAGTCATGACCAGGGCAATAGAAGGGCAAGACCTCTCCCTTCCACTAATAGTAGGTTTTTACAACAGCTTGAATGCACACAAAGCTTTAAATGTACTTTTCCAACACCTATTTCATGAGCTAAACAAAAAAGAACATTTGGAATAGCTTACAGTGGATTTATGGCAAAGATTAATAATGGTACATTTGACTTTTTCACATCCACAACCACATTTACAGTCCTGTTTCCTGAGCAGTGTTTTTGCAACAGCAGAAAGGTCAGCTTCAAAACACAGCAATCTCTGTACACAAAGATTGTATATCTTTGTGCATGTGTATCTTGCAAGAGAACCAGTCGAGGATTTTAAAATGGGAGTTTGTTTGGGGAAAGAGGGACTCACCTAAGTGTAAGTGGTTTTGTCCTACTGTGTCATCAGGAGATTCTGGGATTATTAAGGAAACCAAAGATGGACCCAAACACATAAGCAGTCCTCCCATGTTCCCCGATCCAGCTTTAAGACACACACAGCCTAATTAGCAGTGTACCTAATTCTTACACTCTACGTGAAATGCAGTTGTATTACTCCAAATAGGAAGACCTTGGGAGCAAGGTCTCCCAAAGGTACAGCCCCTTTTCCACCGAGCAGCTGAGAATAAAGCTGCTTTTAGAGCCCTGTGCTGGGATCCTCTACAGAGTCAATCTCCAGCACTAAAACTTTGACCTGCTTTAGAGTAACAGAAGTAGGAAGTGACCTCATGTTAACTGCAGCGTCTGCTGAAGATTCAGTCTTTTGGAAGAGCAGGAGTCTACAGTTCTAAAATCTTTCAGATTTCTTATATTCCCATCTCCATGGAAACATCACAGTTTCTGAGCTAACGCACCTTTCACATTTAATGACTTTTGTTTCTAATCCAAGTACTAGCTTCAGTCAAAGCCAGATATTTTGCAAGCAAGTGAGCAGAAGAGGAGCTGAAAGATTAGCACTGACCTTGATCTACTTAGAAAGCTACTGCACATGTCAAGCTCTCCAGGTTAAACAACAGGAGAGTATTTCTTAAAATTAATTTTGAAATATACAGCATTAGAGCTCTTACAACAGCTTCTGTGCTTAGTATCAATCTAGCACAAAAGGGTAATATTCTTAAATCACTGATCCTCTATGTAAGCACAAAGGAAGCAAGGTATCTAACTTCCCAAAACCCTTTCACAAGCCATCTTTTTATATTCTCAAAGTGTAATGCCATAGGGATAAAGATTTGATTTGCAGCAGTAAGGGAACAAACATATCGTCAATTACTACATGCTGAAGCCTCCAAAGGAAAACAAAACCAAGAGGCAAAAAAGCAAACCAGAAATAGAGACAAAAGGCACAAGTGATTTTTTTAGCTGCTGTTCTGTCTGCAGCAGACAAATACATAACAAAGGTACTGCACGTGTCAAGCTCCACAATTTAAAAGCCATCAAGAAACAGTACAGTATTTCTTAAAACTCGTTTAAAAATATACAGCATTAGCGCTCTTATAACTACTTCTGGTTTTAACTTCATTACTTCAGTTCTGATATTGTGGAAAGGAAGAACAAGGGCGGAGAAAGAAACAGAGAGCTACTAACTCAACTACGGACATTTAAGCTTCTCCTGCATTCTCATCGTTTCACTGTAATACGTTACAAAAAAAAAAAAAAAAAAAATTATTGGCAGCAAAACCCTGCCTGGCAACGAGGCACAGAGTTCGGCGGACTCTGGGGGAATCTTATCGCCAAGGTCCACATGCCACGCTGCACAGCCCCTGGTGGCACCTGACGCAAACCTCCGGTTCCGGCCGCAACACCCAGAAACCTGGGAGGGAATGCCGGGCTGAGCAGCAGCTGCAGAGCGGCAACGGCCCCAGCTTCTTCGCTTCCCCCAGGGTCGGGACTCCCGGCAAAGGCTCCCCCCACCCCGCCAGCAGCAGCAGAAGCAGCGGCAGCGCCCGCCCGGCGGCCCCGGGGCGGGGCCGGGAGCGCCGCCAGCCCCGCACGGCCCCGGGCGCCGCATGGCCGGGCGGCGGCGGCGCCCCCTGCCGGCAGGAACCCGCGGCCTCCCCGCCCGCACCTTGCTCGCCGCCTTGGCCGAGGAGCCGCCGGCGGCGCTGGAGGCGGCGGCGGCCCCGGAGCCGCCGCCCTCAGTCGGTCGCGGGGTGCCCGCGGCCGCGCCCGCTGCGTTGGAGCCCGCGTTAGAAGCGCTGGAGGCGGCAGCGGCGGCGGCACTTCGGCTGCTCTTCTCCTTCCGCTTCTTCTTGTCCCGCTTGGCGAAGAAGTCGTCCAGGCTCCGCTCCTCGGTCTCCGCCATGGCGGCGGCCGCGCGGGGGAAGGAGGGCAGCGGCGGCCCGGGCCAAGAGGTGAGCGGCGCGGCCCTCCCGCTGCTCGGCGAGCGCGGCCGCCCGGCTGCGGCTGCTGCGGTGGCTGCTGGCCGGGCCCGCCCGGCGGCCCGCGCACCCCACGCCTGACGCGGCCCGCAGGGAGCGGAGGGGCTGAGGGGAGACGGGGCGGGGCCGCGCCCCTGACCGCGCACGCGCCGCCACGCGGCGGCCAATGAACGCCGCCGGCCGCTCGGGGGTGTCTCCAAAAAGGGGCGAGAGGCGCTGACGTTACGGCGCGTGAGGACACGCGCGGCAGGCGCGGGGAGGGCGGTGGCGAAGCGGCCGCGGATTGGCCGGGCCGGGCGGGACCGCGCGTGCGCGGTCGGAGCCAGGCTCGCGCCGGCCCCTCCCACCCCGCCCTTCCGCGGCCGGGCAGCGCTGGGCTGGGCAGGGCTGGGGTCGGCGTGGAGGGGACGGGCGGGGCGGGAGCCCGCAGGCTGCGCACCGCCGGGCTTCCCACAGCGCCCGATGGTAGCCTGGGAGCGCGTGGGGAACAGGGTGCTGAGGGAAGTGATCCTGCCCCTCTGCTCAGCCCTAGTGAGGCCACATCTGGAGTGCTGTGTCCAGTTCTGGGTTCTTCGGGACGAGAAAGAGGAGCTACTGGAGAGGGTGCAGTGGAGGGCCACAAAGATGATGAGGGGACTGGATCATAGCTCTTACGCGGAGAGACTGCAAGAGCTGGGCCTATTCAATCTAAAGACACAGAGAGGATCTCATAAATTTACATAAATGTCTCCAAGGCAGTTGTCAAGAGGATAATTCCAGGCTCTTTTCCATAGTGCCCAGTGACAGGACAAGGACAATGGCTGTAAACTAAATCACGGGAAATTTTCCCTTAGCATGAGGAAGAACTTCTTTATATTAAGGATAGCAGAGCACTGGAAGAGGCTGCTTGGGGAGGGTGTGGAGTCTCCCTCTCTGGAGACATTCAAACCCCTCCTGTATGCATTCCTGTGTAACCTGCTCTAGGTCACCCTGCCTTGGCGTCAGGGTTGGACTGGATGATCTCTAGAGATCCCTTCCAACCCTAACAACTCTGTCATTGAGACCAACAATAGCTGCTCTGGAAGTCCTTGGCTGCTTCCCACATTGGGTGCAGGCCCTTCCTGTCAGGACCACCTCAGAGTGAAACAGGGACGGCTCCCTTGGGCTCAGCACTGCTGAAGTCCCTTCCAAGGAGGCTGAGAGAACTGCTGGAGCAGCCCAGTCCTCAGCTGGTCCCACAGACTCAGAGCACTGCTTGGCCAGCCCAGCTCCCCCAGCCCTTGAGGAATGGCAGTGTTCATTCCCAGCATGGACTGTGGGGACAGAGGCACTGCCTCCTACATCCCAGCAAGGGCCGTGAACTTACGCTCTCATTGCAAAGGATGCAAGGAAGTAATTGAGCTTTCATCTTGGGTCTGTGTGGTTAAGTGAGTAAGTCTTGAAACACCGCTCCGTCTAGCATGTCCGGATGTGTTGGCCTGAGCTTTCCAGCTGCTTTTCTGACTGGCATTGAAGCCTAGGGAATATATGCTGGAAAACAAACTTCACAGTTGGTGTCTGCAGATTGTTACCTCTCACTTTGGTTACTGTAGTGACCTTTAACTCTGGAAAAAACCGAGCGTTTAAGAAGTTCGCTCTGGCTTCAAAACACGTCAAAAGCTTTGAGGCAGGACATTTGGAAAAATATCCTCAGCCTGTCATGAGTCTTAAATAATTACATGAAACACTGTTTCTGATTGATTACTTCTTTCATTGGCCATCTAAAGGAGGTAGAAGTTCCTACTGGTAAAGAGTGAGCCCAAATGAGAATTCCCCATCAAATATATATATTGGTTTGGATTACAGTTACATGAAAGTAAGCGTGTTTGTGTTCTTGAGTTATTTTGTACGATTTTGTCCTTTGTCATATTTTCTCTTGAAATAATTATGTATATAAATTAAAAGTTTTTCCACCCTTTGGAGGTTGACAGTCTCAGCTTATGTCCGTGACAATGCTGTTACTTAGTGTTTTCCACCCATATTTCTCGGGTTGTTTGAAAAACCAGGCAAGGTGCCATTGACATTACAGAAAGAGGTTAAATACATGACGTCTTCATGAAATGTTTTGTAGCTGTGAGTAACTGAGTCACTGTAGTGAAGCATTCTGCCTTTGGGAAATGTGTTACAAACCTCTTTTTATGTTTCACCTGCAGTCCTCCTCATATTTTTACTACCTGTGTTCTTAGAGGATTTGAGCCTGCACAGACCAGATCCTAGAGAGCTGAAAGCTGCAAGCATAATTCATTTGGTAACACGTGATCAGTGACACTTTTGTGTCCATTTATATTCATTTGTGATAGGAATAATTTCTGAAGTAGGGAGCAAATCTGGTAGCAAAGTCTCGTTTTTCTGTGCTTCTGGGTAGTCTCTTCCTACTGTCCTTTTCAGCTGATGGAAGGTCATGTGGAAGGTGTGACAGGGAACGGTTGGGTGTGGAAGACTGTTTGACATTCCTGTTGTCAAAGTGCTGCATTCCCTTGTGTTTGTGCTCCTTTATTTCCCGGGAAGCCAACATACCTCCACTCCCATGCTGGGACTTGCAGGCTCAGCACTGATAATACCATGCAACTAAGCAGACTGTTTGTGTCCCTCAGCTTTTGTGGTAGATAACTTACTAATGTACTAAGCACAGTGCTGTGCCTGATTCTAAAGCTGATCATTTTGATAATACTGAATTTCAGCAACTGGTAAAATATTTTCATTGTGTTATTACGGATAGCCTCATTATCAGGCTGGAGAATGTGAACCCGATGCCTTTTTGCAGCTTTTAGCATCTGCGTCACTTGTCTCTTGCAAACACAGTACTGTAAGGCTGGAATGCCCAGCTCTGGATTAGAAACTAAATACCTGTCAGGAGCAGCGCAGCAAGAGACATTTCAGCTGTTAAGTCTGGAACAGACTCAGCAGAAATCATGGAAAATAGCATCAATGTTTTAGGCCTCAGAAGGCTTAGATTTAAAGACATGTCTCAGTTGGTGCTTTAAAGGAAGCATTAGTTATGCAGTTATGCTTGGATTTACCCCCCCATCTATAGTTTTGTTTTTATGTAAAACTGTGAAAATGTGCTGATGCACGGCGTTTGTTTTTCTGTTCGAATGCATTGCATCAGCTTTTACCACTAAGAATGTTATTGTGACAAAAGTTAGGTGCAGAAAAATGGTAATTTCTTGTATTTTCTTTTCTCAAATTCAAGACCCTCAATTCTTGCACAGAGGACACTTGGCTGAAGAATGGCTCGCAGGCACGGACTGGCAGAAGTGATGTTTGTAGTGCAAGGAATACATCCAGAATGCCACAGTGCCGTGCCGGGAGCATGAGCTCAGCACACGGCTCCCTGCTGCACTGTGCATCACTGACCTCTGTGACCCGCCTTTGGCAGGACACGGTGCTCCAAGTGCCTCTGCTCAGGTACGGATTTACCCCCAGGACTCCAAGGACTTTGTCTCTCTCTCCTCCCCATACAGTGGTGCTTGCCTGCCTCTTCTCCATTCTGTAGCTTTGGCAAGTCCTGCCATGATGCTGCTGCCTGTGCATCTTGGTGCATTTTGTGCATCTTGGTGCATTTTATGCACCAAGGCGTGAAGCACTACTGCATGTAGGGAAAGTGATGCAGCACCCACTGTCCGCTTGGAGAAACTGAAGGAAAGGAAGTTGGAGTGAGTTGTGGGTGATGCAAGAGTTAGGAGCTGACTTCCATTTCCAGTCTCCCAGTGTTTCATCTTCCTTTGTACCCAGTTATCTCCATTCTGTGACATGAAGGTGACAGCACTGCGAACCGCTTTGACATTTGCAAAGCAGCAGAAAAACATTCAGTAACTCCTGGGCAGGCACCTGCTTAAGGAAACTGGAGAAGGTGCCCTTAGGTGCAGAGCAGCTTGCAGAAGGGTTCTGGTGGGGTCCTTGTCACATCGTGGGCACACTTGTCTTTAGGAGCTTAACCTTCCCCTAAGCTCAGGGTTTTCTGTAGTTTCAGACCTCAACAACCAGAAGAGAGAAGTTTCATCATGCTCATTTCACCACCACTGATTGCCATCTGAATGCAGGCACTGGTGACAGCAGTGCATGGTGTTTTGTTAAGCTGTTAAATTTTAGACAATGCCAGAGTGAAAGTGACCTTAAAAATAATCTTTTAACCACAGAATCAGTGTAATATTTCTTATACTAAAATATAAACAGTAGAATGATAGGCTAGAATATCAGGCTAGCTGGTGTGTTATGTTGCTGCTCAGTGTGAAGTCTTAAATGAGGCAAGGGCTCACATAAAGCTGGCACCCCCTCCTTCCCCCAAGGATGCAGCAGTGTTCAGGCTGTGGTGAAGAAGCTGTGTCTGACTGGGAGGAGTACAAAGTACACATATGGTTTAAAAGCACAGCTCGTCTGACCTGGTGACTAGCTATCCCCAAGGGGGAGGCTGTGCTTTACAGTCTGGATGAGTTCCTGCCCCCCTCCCATCCCTGTGCTGCCATTGGTACATGTCTGTCCCTGCAGTGGCCTGATTAAGGGAACCAAGTGGCAGGAAAGTTTTCCAGCATTTTGCAGGGCTGATGTTCTGCTGATTTTGAATCTTGAGCTGTCTCCTGAGACATCAGACAGATGTTGGTGCTAAGACGGTGCAATGGGAATACATAGCACATGAGGGGGAGCAGAGATGTCCTTTTGTGCAGCAGCTGCCTGTTAGGTTGTATTCTCTGTGCTCTCTGTCTGCATCCTGAGTGTTCATAACAGCAAGTGGCACAAATTCCTTCACAGGAATATAGATGTGAGAGATACTGCAGTGGGAGATAATAAAATCTGTTTTCTGGTGCTGATTTTCTTAGGAAAACCAGTTGGAAACATGATCATGTGTATTTAATAAAGCAACTGCTAGACCAGAGCATAAATATAAAGCTAAATCAGTTTATGAGCCTTAGTGCTTAGAAATAGTTGTGAAAGCCTTTAGTCTCTCATACTGTCAGTATCCCATCTCACACAGTGAAGGCTGTCAGTGCTTAGACAGCATTCAAGCAGCCTGGAGGGGCTGCATAGCCAGCCAGGTACCCCCAGGTGTCTGTGTAAAAGTTCAGAGAGATTTCTACACAAGAGCTTTAGCACTTAATATGAGAGCACTTTGATTTAGAAGGGGCCAGATGTGTTGCATGTGACTTCTGATGGACTATTCAAAAAATAATGTTTTTGTGGTTTTTGGTCTTTGTTAGAAATAGAGAGAAAAGCTGCTGGAAATTCCTTATTTATGCTTAGATGCTTCCTCCTTTTCCAGATACTTTTCTATGCTGCAATGCCTTGATTTGGAAAGAAACTATTTCCATTCCAATGAATAAACATCTTGGTATTAACCTAATTTAATTTTTATGGAGCATAATGGAGCATGACATACAAAAAAACTTTAAAAAATCTTATTTTCATACCTGAGTATAATTGTAGACTCAGAATTTCATTAGGTTTATCTCTATGAGTGACATTTATGAAGAATAGTTTCACAGTGGGATTGTCAGTTGCTTTTCATAACTGAAACAGCACTAGAAGAAAGCAAATGGATCTGAATCCAAATTGTATATGGTTATGTTTTTTAAATCCCCTCTTCACTTTCAAATCATAGGGAGAGTGTTCTCTTCTGTGTCAGGAATGAGTGAGAGGTTATGTTTTGTTAATGCCAAAAAGTGTTCCTAGACACCAATCAGTTAGCCCCAACCCAAGGGCATGTGCCATCTAATCTCCCGTATCACTTTCTGTGTGTATTTTCTCTCATCATCACTTTTCTTGATGGAGTCTCAGCTTGGTAAGTTCTGTCTGCACTGATGTATAAGAAGGCATTATTGCTGCTCTCAGGAACCTACATTATATGAGAAAAAAACCCCAGAATCTGCCATCATCTGCCTTTATGTTTTTGGTTGTTGTTGGGTAATCTTATAATCCAGTCATTTTTTATCAAAATCTTGCAGGTGGTACATGCCAGATGGACTTTTTGCAGAGATTAAATGAAGGATCATTTGTCAAGCAGCTGCAGGAAGGATTTTCTGTGGGGGGAGGGAATGTACAAGGAAAGGCATGACAACACTTGTGTCCCTATTCATGTAATTCACCAGTGGATCAAGTTTAGTGGCTTCAGAGGGTATTTGATTTTATCAGTCATTAAAATCCAAGTAGCTTTCTTAGCTAATGTTTCAATTAAAACTCGAAATATCTAAATTCTACCTCTCGTATGTGCTGTATGCCATTGTGTTCTCTAACATATGCCATTTCTCAGTAGTCTTTGAGTCCATTTAATGAACTGTGTTGTCACCTGGTGAAACTGTTGCTCTTGTGAAGTCCCAGTCCAACAAACACATGTATGATCATCACTGTGTGGAAACTTGTGAAGGAAAGTCAGCCATCTGCCTAAAATTTTGTGTGATAGGAGCTAAGGTTCATTTATCTTTTTCTGAAAATGCAAGCTCCATCTTGACATTTTATGTGACCATACTGCATGTGCAACACAATGAGGTTATCCATGTTTAAAATATAAAAGAAAGTCAAAAGTGAAAGATGGCAAATCTTTTTCCTTGTGATGCCATCAAAATACAGGAAACAACCTAAGGTCAGCCAACAGGTTGATGCTATGTGGATTTCTGTTCAAAAGAAGTGTGGCTGACCTGCCTTGGAGAGATGTTGATATTAAGAAAGAGCAATAATATAAAAGTAATATAAAAATATATCAATATATCAAAAAGTATCAAATTTGCACAAACTGATACCCTGGCTTGGACTTCCAGAATGCAGTAAAAGGAGTAACCTGTATGTGGGCAGAACTGCTGTTGCTGTCCTGCACCTTCAGCTTTTCCAGAAGTTTAGTGTAGGCTTTAAAATTTGTTTATAAAGTACTATTGGGATGCTTGGATTAATGACTCTGCTGGTTTACATGTTGCAAAATTAACCACATTGACTTAACAGTGTATTTAACTCCTTTGGCATTATTTGAATTAGATTTCACACTACTGAGCTGATGGTCTTGTGACACAACAGAGCACTCATCATTTCCATGTGGGTACTGTGTGCACAGTGGAGGGGTAGCTCAGTCTTGAAATACTTGTACTGTGAAAAGAAAGAGTTTACTATGTGGGAAATGGAGAGCTGATATTCTTAATCCAACCCCCTCCAGCAAACATGAAAAATACTGGAAGGAAATAAAAAAATCAAACAAAAGCCTGATATTCTTTATTTTTATTATAATTTTAACAACATGAGTAAATTGAAATCTGTAAGCAAAGCAATTACGTGAAGAGGGTCTAATAAAGTTGTTCAAGCTACAACCTACTTTGATTGTTGAATCAAACTGAATAAAGCAGGCTGCTTTGATGGGTTTTTAGCTTCCACGAACATAATTGGCAGTGACATCTTTTGCTTTAATGGCAATGGTCTTCCTTGGGCTGGGAATTTCATAATCAGCTGTCAGAAAAAAAATAAAAAGAAAAGAAAAATTGGTCACTATGACAAATAGGAAAATTGCAGAACCAAGTCCTATCCTCAGTTCAGCTGGTGAAATCTCACCAGCTTCAGCAGGATTTGATTATTTTAAAATTCTCCCTGGTCTGAGCAGAAGAGCAAGTCAAAATCTGTGGATCAGATTTTCAGAGGTTCCATGACTAAGGATGATTAAGAATCTTAGAAAAGCCCAACCAAGCAACCCAACCTGACAGAAGGTGTTTACAGGTTATTCCCAGGGGAAAAATCTTAAGAGTCGGAACCACATTTCTTCACAAAAGGTACAGTCAATGGTCCAGATTCCATCCTTGGACTTCAGGGGGAACTTACAAGCTTAGAAAGAGAGCTTTCTCAGGATCACAGCTAAAATATTTGGACTGTATTGAGGGTGGAGGAGGGATGGCATAATATATTCAAGAAACAACAACACATCTGCTTTTGCAGCCACTAATGTAGCTCCTGGTAGTAGCTTTTTAATATCACATTTGATATCACATCTCAAACCTTCAGAGAAGTGAAACTCATGGCATGTTCCCAAACCACTTCCTTCTATGGTAGTGCTGGAAACCACCCATCTCCCATACATTAGGGATCTCTGTTTGATGGGATTTGGTCTGTTCTTCCCCTTCTGCAGCTTCTCCAAACCTCGCTACCAGCTAGCCTTATGAAACATGACAAGCTCTCCAGCCCTCCTGCTTCCAGCAACCTCACAAGCCCTTCTCAGGGAGCATGTTCTCTATCCTTTTGAGGACAAGTACCTGCTTTGCTCTCCGTCCAGGAGGCAGTGATATGCAGCAATGTCTTTCTCCAGCTGTTGTTTGCTAGTCAGCAGATTTTCACGATCCCTCTGCTGCTGCTCGGTTTCTACTTTGATTTCTCCCATCTCTGCCTCCAGCTTGGAAATGACAGAGCCTAGGTTCTGCAGTTCGATGTCATGCCAGTGCTTGGCGTCATATAAAGAGTTCTCCAGACCCCTCTTCTGCAAGGGCAGGACAACAGACAATAAATCAGTCAATTTTCATATGATTCATAGTGATTTTTGTTCAGGTTTGGCCAGCATCTCTACTGACTTATATATATTTTGAGAATTCCTTTCTTTAGCTACCTTGATATTAGGTATTACCGTTACAAAAGTTGAGGTACTTTCACAAGGTGCAGATATTCCTCACATTGTCTAGTGCTACATACCAAGCAATCTTGGTGAGATTGAGTATGAATATGGAAATTTGGAGCCTGGTTGTCAAGACTGGTACACTTAGAGCACCATTTCAATCAAGAGGAGCCCAGAAATGTCCGATATCTCTGGCAACAGTATCTGGTGGAAAATGGGATTCATTCTTAACTCTGCATCCCAAGACAGGAATGTTCCCCTCAGAAGGTGTGTTGAGTTCACAGAGAATACACCCACTGAAAACCCAGCATTCCTCACCAAGGTTCTCAAAGATTCGGTTTCTGCTTGCAGGCTCTGTATTTTGCAGGCAGTTTCGTGGAACTCGGTTCTGAGGCCCTCCACCAGCTCTTCCTCCTGGGTTCGCACGGCAGCCGTCGTCTCAGCCTGTTGCTGGTGAGAGAAGGCGACTGTCATCACAACCTACGCAAGTTATGGTTTAGCTTCCTTACATACCAAACTGACAGTAATGTTTTCACAGTTTGTGGCAATTCTGACTCTAAGTTTGATTCCTGTGTATTAAATCCCTCGGTTGAACAATTCTGGATACATCTTAGTGTCAAAATTATCATATTTTCTAGGTGTTTACTGTAAAATGGCTCATGCATACAAACAGATTTATGTTATCCGTGTCAACAACAGCTGTTCAGAATTCATACTTGCATGTTTAACATTATAAAGAGAAAACATTGTTGTAATTGTTCATTTAATAGCCATACTATAATATTTCTTAAGAAGTTGTGTGTCTTCAGAACTACTCACACCTTACTTTTTGCACATAAGATTCTATGAGTCAGACAGCAAGTCATATCACAGAGGCCAAAAAGAATTCTGTTAATTAAGTCATAAGATAATTATGCTATTTCCTGCTCTTGTGGCTTGGAGGGTTTTATATGTGTTTAGATCAGGTTCTTTGAAAATAGGTGAAGGAAAAAGTACCTTAGTAAAAATAGAATTTCTATATTTTTTAATAAGGGCTGAGATCAAGGTTTTCCAGCCCAGAGCTCTGAGCTCTCTAGAAAATACAATTCTTCAGTCAAAACCTACATTTCTTGTGATTGATGCTAAAATTAAACTATGCAAAATACTTCCATCCCACTCTGAATCTTCATCTTGACCCTGTTCTGCTGTTCTGATTATGCATTCTTTTATTTTAAAAATAAGACTGAATTTTCAAAAATCTAGGACCATGCACCATGCACCTCGCATATTGTGAATTAAATAGCCTCAGTGGAAAAAGGTCATTTAAATACCAGTTAAGTCTCAAACAGAAATTTAGATTTGAGAGCTTGTGTTGCAGAAGGCTGAATTTCAATCCAAGCACCAAACCTGTCCTTTCCAGAAAATTGCACAGATCCCGTGTTTTCTGGAAATGCTTTGTTGAGGTTCATGCTTTAGAGAGTCATAATTCTACCTGACTATTCCTGGTAAATCAGTGATCATGGACCTGCCACTCTTCAGTAAATTGTGTCTCCTAAATTATGTTGAGAGTGTAGTCTGCACCTTCTTAGGCTACGAGGACTGCAAATGCCTCTTTTTAAAGAGGTACACAGGGAAGGGAAGGTGCCTTTGTAGCCTACAACCATTACCTGAAGCCTGGTTTTCACATTTACCCTGCTGTTGGCCCAAGTGCTACCTATAAATCCAGCTTGCCCTCACCACAGGTGGCATTGAAACCCTTCCAGGAGCTACCCTAAGCTGCGAACCTGACCGTAGTGGTATGAACAAGAGAACAGGCAGGTGGAGTAGATGGAGATGGCCACATCAGGTCCTAAACACTGAGGAGGACACAGCAAGTGAGCACACACTGAATGCACTCTAAAGGTTTTGGGGACACACAAGGTTTCCCTACCCTCCTTATGGGATTAGCACCCCCAAGTGTCCATGTGTGGGGTGTTGCTGGGCAGGATACTTTGGGATTCCTTCTTTGGAGAAATGCAGAAGTAGTCTGTGTGTCATCTTCACTGGGCAATTCTTGTTTTGGGGGGACTTTTCCTATTCCTGAGATGCTCCATAAGGGAAAGGCTATACAGGTGGTGACCACAAACAACTGGATTAACAGAGGGAAAGGATGAAATAATCTTCCAAAGTCTTTATCATGTTGCTGCTTGTGCTTCCTAGAAATCTGGATTTCAAACATCTGTACAGTTCTGAGCCATGCGTTGTGCATGAGCACAGAATCCCTCATTAGTCTGTTTTTCATGGAGCCCAGATAATGAAAGAATGATTAGGACTGGAACACCAACACCCAGAGTAGTTGACCAGCATGGTATCTAAAGAAAGTTACTTTGAAAAACTCTTGAGAGTTCTGGGAAAGTTTTAGCAAAGCAGCAAAAAAAGGGAAAAACAACTGGCCTAATTCGCAGGATTTTTCGGAACCTTTTATGAGGACAACAGAGAAAGCTGTGTAATTGTGTGCTCAGAGCAGAACATTTCCATGGATCAACAGCTGGTCAAGAGACAGAACATGAAGAGGAAAATTAGGGTCTAGTTCCATTAAGACAGAAGCTTAACAGCTTGATGCCTCAAGGTCTACTGCTTTGGGAATGAAGCATGAGCTAGAAAGATCTATGGATGACAGAAAACCATACAGATTAGCAATGAGCAGGAGTGGATGTGTGGAATCAAACTACATGAATGAACAGCACATCAGTAAGTAAAGCATCTTTCCAGGGAAAAATATTAAATAGCATGCATGTCTTGCAGGGGTTTGAATCACTTGTGTTGATTTGGGGAAAGATTTTGACCACTACAGACAAAAAAAAGTGCACAGGTGAAACCGATGGACTTGAGTTTTGAGGTTACTCATCTAAAAAAGGCCCATGTGAAACCCCATGAATTTAAATTCGTGTGTTTTGGTGCCCAAATATCCTTGAAAAATCTGACCAAGACTGCAAATCTAGTCACAAGACAAAGTAAATGAGGCAAGGTAATTAGTCAGAAAAATTTGAAAATACTCTCCTCATGTCTAAGTCAGTGCCAGGACATCATTTGAAACACCTTGGTGTGAGCTGGTCACAGATACACCAGAGATTAGGTGCAGAAAAGGAAATTAAAATATTAGGGACCAAGGAAAACCTGACAGAGAGACACTGAAAAAACTGGTAATGAAGAGCAAAGGAGTGCAGGGAACATCCTTCCTGTGATGTCACACAAGAGCAAGGGCAAGTTTTTAACTGAGTGGATAACCAAATGATACAACTTAAGCACAAAAGATGATATAAGACCACAACCTTAGCTGATTAAAGCTAAACTCTTGTACCTGTATACATAGTAGTAGTCTGAAGTCTGATCTGTGTTGATCTGTGTCTGTAGGAGATAAGGGATGCAAAACTGCATCATCTGGATTTAATCTGTAGAAAAAAAGTCCCTAGAATATCTTACCAGAACCAGTGCAGAACCAGAACTGATTGTTCCAGAAATCTGTGATATTGTTTCTTTGTTCCATTAAAAAACCAAACCAAAATAGGAACAACTGAAACTAGTAAGAGCTTAGGCTAAGATGGCTGAGTAGGGGTGGGTTAGGTATCAAAGACATGATAGAGCAGTGTACTAGAAGCTGTCAGTTTTCTCCCCAAATGATATCTCTGAGCTAAAAGAGATATCATTTGGGGAGAATGATATCCCACAGATATTGAAGGTGTGAGAGGAATAGGAAGAAAGAAGTTGTAAGGGTGTTTTCGCATGGGAGGAGAAGGAGGAGGAACAAGCAGGACAGGCAAGTGGGAACACTTAAAGAATTTGGTGCAGTGAGAGTGATGCTCATTTTGCTGAAACCTGGCAGTGGGTCAGGAACAGATTTTTCTGGGGAAAGCTCAAGAGGCTACTGAGAATACCCCGGCTTTTCAGGGCTGCATGTGCTTTGTACAGAGGCACTCTCCAGGCTCGTGTAGTTTATTACTGTGTCACTCACTTCCTTTGGACTGTATGAGCTGAAAATCAGGCCCTACAGACTAACTTTATGAAAACTGCTTAATAAGTCTGGCCTTCTCACAAACTTGATGGGACCTCTGGGATAAACCCCTCTGCTTGGCTTCTTGTATGTTTCCTAGCAATTTTGGCATCACTGTTGTCACAGGATTTTTCTTCTTTATTTTGAAAATTAACTCAGAGCTTGCACATATGTTTGCAAACATGTATCTTGGTTTTGTTGTTTTTTCTCTGTTTGCCTTTGATACCCCCTACACCTCCCATGGCAGCTCTTTACCTTGGCAGAGGGGGGATATGTTTATATGGTTCCGCTAAGTATTTCAACAGTGCTGCTGCAGTTCTGATTTCACAGAATCACAGAATATGCTGAGTTGGAAGGAACCCACAAGGATCATGGAGTCCAACTCCTGGCTGTGCACAGGACCATCCCCAAGAGTAACCCTGTGCCTGAGAGCACTGTCCAAACACCTCTTGACCTCTGCCAGGCTGGTGCTGTGACCACTTCCCTGGCAGCCTGTTCCCTCCAGTGCCCAACCACCCTCTGGGTGAGGAATCTTTTTTCTAACATCCAACCCAAACCTCCCCTGACACAACTTCAGGCCATTCCTTTGTGTCCTGTCACTGGTCACCACAGAGCAGAGATCAGTGCCTGCCCCTCCTTCTCCCCTCACAAGGAAGTTGCAGACTGCAGTGAGGTCTCCCCTCAGTCTCCTCCAGGCTGAACAAACCAAGTGACCTCAGCCACTCCTCATCAGGGTTGCCCTTAAGACCCTTCACCATCTTAGTTGCTCTCCTGATTTACTCTGTCATGCTCTGCTGTAAGAGCCAGCTTGGAATGAGATGGCTTCTAACATATAGGATCGTCCACTGAACTTATTGTTCAGCTGTGCAAAAATACTTACTTCAGCCAGACACTTTGAAAAATGAGTGATCCCTCTTGACAGAGAAAAATCTGTATTAAAAGGCTGTCTCAGACTCAGTCTCAGCAAAGGAGAATCCCTATTTAAAGGGAATGGCTATTATCATCACTTTTCATTTCTATGTTAATATCTAGTTTTCCCAGTGCTGCCGAAGGAAACAATACCGAGGAAAAACCAACAAGGAGTCTGCAGTGTAGAAGGCAGTGTGTTTTGCCCTTCTTATTTATGGACCCCTGTAAATTATTAAGTGGAGGAACAGCCCTAGTAACAAGGGTAATAATGATGTCTTATCCTACACAGAAGGTATCAAGTGATTAAGTTTGTTTTCCTTAGCCAACATTTCAGAGCCCTTGAAAGGCTCCCACAGATACCTGAGATATGAGCAGGGCCATTTCCACCAGTGTTTAACTCTGTGCATCCCAAGAAAGCCTTTACATTTATAAGTGCATTCTCCTTTGGACTTGGACCAAAATACTTTAGATTTTTAATATCTTTTCTATATCAAAAGAAAACCCCAAAAAAACCCCAACCTTCAAAGATATGGCAGAATATTAGAGAGCTTTTGTGTTTGCTTGATATCCTGTGATGTTGGAGTGGGTTACAGAGTGCTGACCTTGGTACGGAGCAGGGCACCTGTCTCAGCACGATTCTTTTCAATGTCTCTTTCCCAGTGGATTCTGATTTTTTCTAGAATGTCATCCAGGCCACTTCCCAGGGGAACATCAAGTTCTTCCAGCTGTGATCCAGCAAGCTGCTTGTATAATACCTTCACATCCTTGAACAAAAATAACAAACATAAAGAAAGTGAACTGGACAGTTGAATGGCATCTTCAGAGAAGCTCAAGGAAGAGTTCTTTTGGTGCCACAAAAAGAGAGAGTAATTAAATTTGGTCCCAAAAGGTATCTCTACATTAATGATTTAGTGCACTGAAGAGTTTCTTTTTCAGATGTGGATTTGCCTTGCTTCTGCATGGGGTCTCTCCCTGCAGATCTAGGGTACTGGAAGAGTTTTCCCCTTGGTGGAAGGAAACTGAAGCCCTGCACCAAGGCAGTGCCTGGAGCAGCCCTCTCTCCAGTGGCAGTATTCTCCAGCAGCCAGTGCTTGACACGTGCATGCTGGACAGCTGGGACCCAAAATCACTACATATATTGCCAGTAAAACTGCAGTGTGGACTTTGGGCCAAGGAACTAACAGCTTACAGGATACCAAAAACTTCCCTTTGATGCTGCACCATGCAGGAGCATGAGCCTGCATCTACTGAAAGATACAGGATGTGCAAAGCAGCAGGAGCTCTATAGCCTTGCAGCTTGTGTAAGACAAGTGTGTGTTTTATGCATGTACATGTCAGATGGAGAGGATTCTCCTCTGTAGCAGCATTCTGTTCCTTCTTTACATTTAAATGCTCCAAACATGTAACCGGTAGAGAATTAGCAGGTCTAGAATTGCACACTTAAAGGTAGCGCATCATTTGTACATTGTGTTCAGGAACACAGGAATTAATGAGATTTTTAACATGTGTCGTAACTCTCTGGCACTACAATCCTTTTATATCAACCTGTTAATCTGTGTTATTGGCACAAAAAAAGGAAAAGCATCTGGGAATTGTATTTGTAAGCCATGGCCCCTGACAGTGACAATACTGGAAAAAATGGATAGGAATTACGTGAATTATGAACCTGCAAGAATGCAAACCTCAAAATGTGCCCATTCCAAGTTCACAAAAGCCTCAAAAGGACTTGGCATGGATTTGCTAGTGGGAGCACCAGTGGAAAGAAAGGTTTGAATTAGTTTGGGAAAGTCCTTGGGAATTTATTGTGACAGAGCTCAGCAATAGTTGCTTCTAGCCTTTATTCTGTGACTTCTCTTAAGCAGCTTCCCCTGGTGCTGCTGCCATGGGAAAACCAGGCCTGTGCTGAAGTGGTTCTGCAAATGCTCAGGTGCTCCCAAAAGGTAAAGAGAAGAGCATCTTTCCACTCTGCAAGGGCTCCTAGCTGGTTACATGAGGATCAAGGTGGTGTTCTCATTATGCCATAGCTACAGACAGAGAACAGCCTCAGCACCAGCTTTTCTGGTTTCACAGCAGTCATTGCATTACTTGGAGGTTTAAAGAGGATCATGTTTATTTCTATAATTTTTCTCTTTACTCTCGCATCTAAACTGACTTCCATCTTCTCCTGCCATGCACTGGTGATGAAGGCACTGATTATTTTCTGCAAAATGCCAGCCTTTGAATTAGATTGATGCAAGTAGGGAGCTGGTGATGCAACCTCTTCTTGGCAAGCCAGGGTTGCTGAAATCTTGTGGTTGGAGGAACAACTGGTGAGAAATGTAAGGTAGGATAGCTCCTTGCTTTCGTGAGCCATCACAATTCAAGCTCTATCTTACTGTTGAGGCACCAGCACAATTGTTTGCTGTCCCTTAGGAGGGGTTAGTAACAGCTCCATATTCAAGTCCCCATGAATAAAGATGCTGATTTGTGTTCAATCCTGAAATCCCTGCTGAAGGAAGTAAACCACCTTCATGCAAATAGTGTTGGTGAATGCAGTGAGTAAGTGGGAAAGTATTGCAAAATTGGGTAGTGTGGGCTCTTCTTCTGACTGCCTGTCTGTGGTGGTGCATCCTCCCCACCTGCTCAGGCCTCTCTGTGGTTTCAGGAATTCTTCATAGACCTCAGCCATAATCAATCAATGGCTTCTGGGCAATTAATTTTCCCTTATCAGAAACACTGTCTGCTCCTAGGAGCTTCTGTTGCCTAACAAACTTCTGGTGCCTAACAAAGGAAGGGGACAAGATAGTCAGCTATCCTAGCATAACCTTGGAATATTATTTGCCTGAATCATAGCCCAAATGGAACAATATTTTTGTTAGCAGACTTCTGAGGAAAACTCCAGTAATTACCATCTTGGATTACAGCCAGGATGGAGATTGACAGATGACTGGAGACAATTATTTTGGGGCTCTATAAACAGGAGTCCTGAATGAGGCCCTTTGAGATCTCCTGGACTGCAGTGAGCTGTGAGCAGCAATCTCCCTCTGACTGGGGCACCTCTCAGAGCTAGCAAACTCTCGAGTTTGCAATACTTAATACTTGTTGCCAAATGCTGATGGTGGGGCCTGGGATATCCCCACTAGTCCTCAAGGCTCAGCCCTCACCTGCCGAGAGGTGCAGAAGCATCTGACTTGAGTAATGCACTGAACTTGAGGGAAATTTTTATCAGGTACCTTTGTACAAAGTTCTTCATGTCTGTGTGAGTGTGTGAATTGGTTTAAATACCCTATAGCAAGTATAGTATGAATATTGCCATCCCAGATCTACAGTTAAGTTACCACTGTGCTTATATGAAATCCTATTGGATCATTTTGCAAATGTTAAATTAGTGATCAGGTGCTGACAAGTCCTTTAGCTATAAACCATTGACCACGTCTGAGGTAAAGTTTGGCCTCAGATGCACCTAATCTCCATCAGGAGTTCGGAAAGCAAGGAGGTCTGCTCTGAACCCCATGACTCAATGGGAGGGCCTCCCCTAACCCTTCTGAGCCTTTATCCTTTAGCACCTTTACCCTCTGCATTCCTGATTTCCATGTAAACCATTCTAGATTGATTCTAATCCAATTGATTTTCCTTTGTGAGCTTCATTATATAATAAGTAATAAAATGAACCTTGCCATCAAAGTTAAATTGCACTTTCACATCTCATATTAAACCTGCTTTGGCCAGCAGCTTTGAAGTCGATTCTTTAGAGCCACTGCTTCATGCCACTGTCCCTGTGACTTCCTTTAGTGTTGTGCTTCTCAAGAGAGATTCAGTTTTGGGAACTGAGCACCTTGGTAAGCCAAGCAGGGTATTTTCATAAGAACCTGGTTAATGCCCAACAATAGTGCAGCAGGACCAGAGCTGCTGCCCTGCACATTCACTTTCTCCTTCCATCAGATCTCATTGCTGAGATGTCCACATACATGGCTGTGCAGCCCCGTGACCATCAAGTGGTGCCTGACAAGAAACGAAGGGGTGGCGTCCCTTCCACGTCACATTTATCAAACGAGAAAGGGTTAATACCTACATGTAAGTAATTTGATAATGCCTCAGGGGTTAGTCCTCTGAATTAGAAGGGAAGGAAGAAATAGGAGTAGGTTTCAGGAAAATCCCCCTGCCCAGACATGGCAGGCAGAGTTTTTAATGTTTGCTTTGCACTAAATGTATGATACCAACCAGATGAAACAGGCACACATTGGCTTTGCCGTGTCCTGAGCCTGGACTTACTTCTTCATGATTCTTTGACAGCAAAGTTAATTCTTCCTTCATGCTTTCTATCTGACTCTCCAGATCCATTTTAGTTAAATTAGCATCATCAATCACTTTATATAGGGAATTAATTTCATCTTCCACTGCCTTTCTGAATGGCTGCTCATTTTCATACCTGCAGAGAAAAACAAAAAAGCCAAACTTCAACACAGCTCAGAAAGTACAACCTGTCTTTTTTTTTTCGTGAATGACACTATTTCTGCTAATTAGCAAATGTGTCCCAGACAGAGGCACAGAAACACATACAGTATACTTTGCTGTCACCTTGTCTCTTCATACTTGAAGTTAACTGCCTGAAGTGCCCTGTCATTAATTCAGAGTGTAAGAAAACAGGCCAAGCTAGTAGCTGTGTGTGCTACAGTGATTATCAACCTGATAGGATTCCAGAAAAAGCATGGAGAGGCTCATGGTTTCTTGCTAGATCTGATATTTATATACAATATCACCATGGATGGCTTTTTCTCAGTGGTCTGGGCTGTAAAATGAGAATAACTTGTCTACATTGTAGAGCAATGGTTAAAGAAAAAACATGCACATCAAGCATTACTTTTACTAATGGACATGCTGGTGGAAGTCTGGTCTATGTTCCAGGGTCCTGTCCCATCCCTAAGACCAAACCCCAGTAGTATAAAAATAAAGAGGAAATTTCTGTGCTTGGTTTGTCAGCTAGAATTGCTGTTGGAACAAACAGCTCATTTCCAAACCATGGCTGTAATGGTAGGGAAATTTTGGCAAGCAGTTTCTATTCCACAGCACTGCTTGCTGCATTGCTGTTGTTTGTAACTTTTTGGTTTAGTCTTTCCATAGAAAATGTGGATTGTATTGTGAATCTCCTTGGGTGGGAGATATTTGTGCCAAACCTGTCCAGCCTGGGAACTTGGTGGCCAGGAAGGTTAGACAGGAGGGGCTGGCAGGTTAGTTGGGAACCTGCTTCATGAACACTTTGCTCCTTGATAGCCACCTGCATTGCTGGGAGTTTAAAGCTTGGGAGAGTGGCAGCTGATCCCAGGAGCTTTCATTATGCAGTGGATTGATTCAACACTGTTTTTGTTACGTAGACTGCTTGTCTAAGTCAGCTGACCCTTCTAAAAAGTACTTTTTAAAGCTACATAAAATATGAATGGGGCTTGCTGGATGTAAAGCCAAATGAGTATCTCAGAGTTGTACCTTTCTGAAAGAAAAGGCAAACTTAAGAGTGATTATCACATTTTGATTTTATGATTAAATAAAATAATGACTGAGAGAGAGAAAAAGAAGTTTTAAGGGATGATAAAAACCATAGGATATTAAAATCAATTAGTTTAAAGTAAGGTTTTTGTGTCAGAGCTTGCAAAAAGCTATTTGTAAACGAATGAGACCATTATGAGTAAAAAAAGCTAGAAGGATCACGTCTCCTGAGTAAAATCTAAATAGTTTTCTGCACTCATACACAACTATCAGGCTTTTCAAATAGAAAGACAATAAAAAAGTAGTTTGCCAGTGTTTAAAATCTTGTTCTATTACTTATTTCTCTCAGTAAAGAAAAGGAAAATCAGCATAGCCCATTTCTGTTTTCTTGTCTAACATTTCCGGCCTGATGTCTGTAGTGGTGCAGTTTTCACTTTGCAGCTGTAGTAGAATGATTGTTACTTCCAAAAACACTTGGTTTTGGTACTGAAGTACTGAAAATTACAACTGAAATGCACATGGAAGTTTGCCTTTATAAAATGCCAATCTAAATTTGAATGAATAATGACCTCTCAGTGAGAGACCAATGTCTGTGTTAAGACAAATGTCTGTGTTAAGAATAGCTTAAGGTAATTTTGCTTGTGCTTGTGCACATTTTTGTTACTATGAATCCTCAAAATCTTCCAAAATAATGTTAGCACCATCATTATTTTTTCTCCCAAACCAGTCCCATTCTACTCCCTAGCATTACACCCCTGCAAATTAAGTGTTCACAAAGGCAAAGTTTAAAGAAAGTGGCCAGCTGGGTGCCACCACAGGACTACCTGTCTTTAAAATCTTCAGCACAGGCTTGAATATTCTCAGTGTGCAGCATAAGACGAGCATTTTCAAGGACTGCTTCACCCACCTAGAAGAAAGATACAACAGAGCTCAAGCAATGAAGAGCTTCAGCACATGTATCTTAAGCAGATGTACAGCTTTGATTCTGAAAATAATCCTTTATCCTGGTGCTGTTCAAGTGACTCATTCCAGATAACTTAATCGATTATTTTTGTACATATAAGTTCACAAATTCTCTGCACATAGGCTGTAATTTGTCATCAGACTGCTCACTCCTCCTAAGCCCTCATCCTCCTGTAGCAACACATTTATTCTGATCACCAGCTCTCCGCAAGGGGCAAAACTCATTGCTGTGCTCAAGGTATTTTCATCATTCGAGTCCCACTTATACTTTCTAGATACAATTTAAGCAGCACTTAAGGCAGTTCCTATTCTACTTCCCATATCAGAAGTCCTCTTCAGGGTCGTCCTCCTCAGGGAGCCACGGAATACTTGTTGCTCACGCCGCCTGCGAGCCCTCCTCAGCTCCCAGAGTGTCGTTTTCCTTCTCCTATGGGGTCCTCTAGGCTCTTGCGATAGATATGAGACCTGAGAAGCCTTCAAAGATTATGACACTGATTGGAAAGGTCGTGCAAGTCAGACTGTGGTATCATTGCTAAGGCTCTGGGGTGTATCTGTAACGTCCGAGAGGCACTCGAGGGGTAAGTAAATCTGAAAGGCTCGTGACTTAGCAGCTTGTTGTGACTCAGGAAGGTTATATAAAATGATAAAAAGGAAAAAAAAGGCCACTGCCTGCCCTGGAGTCACACGTGCACTGAGCAATGGAGATGACTAAAGACACGCAGAATTCAGGACCAGGCTTAGAGTCATCACCTCTCCAAGTAATTGTCTGGGAGCTCCAGTCACCCCATGATCCATGCTGTCACTCTGGAAAACCTAAACAGAACATTTCTTTGGTCTTTTTCAGGAGACACCCATGAAGATTTGCAGTCAAAACTAAATTACCTAATGAATAAGATCAGATTTTTAAGCTGGCCAGGACAGTTCTTGAAGCAGAAAAATCTTCTGTTAGATAATTAAGTCTGTAACTAAGATTGCAAATCACCCAAAGCATTCTGCTCCTCCAGAGTGAAACACAACATGCAATGTGGAAACATCATGGCTGCATCCAGACAAATTATCTCAAGTGAATCTCAGGTGGGATTTTTGCCTTATGTTCCCACCTGCCCTGAGGCTGCTTGGTGATGGGGTAGAGGTGGGCATGAAGAATGAAGCATTTCTAGATGGCAAATAACATTTACCCTCATAGAGAGTGGTTTACTGCTCCAAATGTCTTACAAATGTTTGGACCAACAAATTTGTGATACCTGAAGGCATCTGGTAAGAAGAAATGTGGAGAAATAACCTAACCTGTTCCTCCACTATCCATTATGTCCCTAATGGATCAGGATGTTAAAAGCACTCTACATCTTTTCAATCTGACGAGGAACAAGAGTTAAAAAAGTGGTTTTCTTAATTCTCACCTACTGTTGGGAAAAAAACAGGGAAGGTGGCTGGAGCTGGAGCTTGTTTCACACATTTCATGAGGAACCTCTTTTTCTTCAAAACTGTGGGATTTCTTGGCCAATTCCAAACAATATGATAGAGGGATAGGCCATCTCAGAGACATCCAGTTCTAACACATTTCATGAAAATAGCATCTGGACAGAGGAAAGAAGTTCTGTAAATACTGCTGCTGCTAAAAAAAAAGAAAATAGCCCCAATTTCAGCATGGGAAAACTGGGGAGTGCAGCAAAAGCACAGGAATCAGAGTTGTCATGAAAGCCACAGGTGTGGGCGAAGAGATGGTCCCTCACCACGCACCACCCAGCCCTGTTGTGCAGCACACAAGTACAGAAGAATTCCATGTGCTCGTTTGCACACAGAGCTGGCTGCTCTTCATTGTTCAACCCCTTATTTCCTTCTTGGTGATTTTTTGCATCCCCACTTTACCAGCACTATCCTAACTCCCCAAACCCTGGATTGTCCATCTGTGGCATTTCAGTGCACCTGAGCAGAGCTGGGACTTTGGGAACATGCTACTCTTCTGTCCTCAAGTTCCCTTGCACCATGACACCTGAGTTTCTCCTGAAGGATGGAGAATTGGCATTTAGTCAGCACAGAAACAGAGGGACTTGTTTGACACAAGCTCTGAAATCTTGGTTGTTTTATTTTTCTACCTTTTTTTTTTTTTTTTTTTTTCCTGCAGAATTTATTTTAACTTCCTGACAACTCATACACGTGTGGATCTTCACAGAAGCTTTCATTTTTTTTTTCCTGACTCAGTCAAGGAGCAGAAATGCTGCCCTGTGATTTGCCCTGCTCTGTTGAAACAAACATGTTTGCCTCTGGCAGGGATCGCACGCAGTTACAACGTCTGACCTAAAGTCTGATGTTAAAATTAATGTCTTTGAGTGAGCTGGGAATATCTTGTGAACAAAAGTAACATTAAATCCTCTGAGTTGCACAGTGCCAGTCAGAGGCATGTTAATAGCAAAGTTTAGAGGCTGCATCCAGTGTGAAAGGGCTTTTGGGCTGCAACAAAAGCAGAAGCAGTCAATAGCTGGTGAACTGCTGCTGCCTGGATTTCTGCATCTATATGGAGACAGACTGGTTTTTAAAAGTGTTTTTCATCAGTGGTTTTGTGGATTTATTGAGGCATTTGAGGTGACTTTTACCTGCCCCACAGTGGATGTCTTTACCATACTACTGAGGATTCAGTCAATACCCCAGTTCTGCTCTGCACAGACCAACAGCTAAAGGCAAGAGCTCTGTGAGAAAATCCAGGGCTTTCCAAAACTGCACAAAACCCTGAACGCTGCCATGTAAGTAAAAATAGTATAAAACCATCCCCAAACTAATGTTTGGAAGACTTGAGGGATTACTTGCAGTGGAAACCAGCAGGCATCAACTTTTCAGCCCTCCTGGAAATCACCCATGTACCCTTTAAATCTGACAGTGAAATTGAAGGGTAAGTAATTAGACAGTAGTTTCTAATGCTGTCTAACATGGTACAAGCCATATTTCCTGAAAAATTCCCTCTGATTTGCATGAGCTATGAAAGCCCTTTCCTAGGCTCCAGAAGAAGAGATCTAAGTCTTCCATCTAGTGGCTCTTTTGTTTGATTTAATTCTCCTACTCGTCAACAGCTGGATACAAACACACAACATTAGTGAGACAGATTTGTAGGCACTTTGCTGACACACACACTAAAACAAATGATGCAGCAATTTAGGAAAGTCCCTTCTTTGTGTCCATTGGGAATGAGAGGCCTTGCAATGCTGCAAGCACTTAGACATTGCCTCCTCTCCTTGCATCACAGAGCTTCTGGGAGGCTTAAGTCACTCATGCTCATGTAGCATCCAAAGAGTCCAAATGGGAAGAGTTTAAAAAATGCAATTATTACTAATAATAGCTCCTTTCAGTCACACATTGTCTTTCAGCACTTGGTTCTCTGATACACAGCGCATACACCTTTTGATCATGATTTTTTTTTCAGCTCTTGAATTAACAGTGAATATTCATGGTATTAAACATCTTAACTACAAAGCAGCAACAATTTTCTTTGATTTCATTATGATTTTATGTGACAGGAAAATGCTATATTAATTTTTTGGAAGAAAAGACTCATCAAAATCTGCATCAACATGCTGGCCCATTTGCTGGGGTACAACTGGCATCAGGGATAAAACAGCTGCCTCAAGGGAGTGGGCAGATGCCAGACTTGATAAAGTGTGAAGTGATACAGGCAGTTACTGGGAGAATTTACTCCTTATCCCTGGCAACTTCTGATTTTTAACAGAGATTTGGCCAAGTTTGGCATGGCAAGATTTACTCTGCCTTTCAAATTCTTAGCTGTGCTTTACCTGTAGCTTTGTATATTTTTGCTGTTCTTACAAATGTCTAAATCCTTTCTGACTGCTACTAAATTCATGGCCTCTGGTGTGGCCTGTGATAATGAATCTCATGGTTTAATTATTCATGTAATGGAAACTTCTCTGACTTGTAAGTTCACTTCAGTAAAGCAAACGCCTCTGTGGGGAAAGATCAGATGTCGATCTAGTCATTCCTTCCACACACGCAAGGAAATAGTTGATACCAGACCATTGCCTCCAACAAGCTTTAATTCACAACTAAAATCAGGCTAAAAGCCTGCAGCCCACTGCCAAGCAATAAACTCTTAATGGTCTTGGTCATGCTTTCCATGTTGAACCTTTTCTCAGAGCCTGGAGGAGGAAACCTCAAAGGCAGCAAGAGCAGCGTTTGTTGCATCGCCTCAGGAAAGATAATACCTGGAGAGAGGCTGGGATTGATGGCTCCTTTGCTGACTCCTGCTGCATCCAGGGCAATTCGTCTTCATGTGTACATCAAGTGTTTTATAAGTCCACAGGACTGCATCAAAGAATGCCTGGTTCTCAAAGCAGGAGATGCCTCTTAAAGACATGATCTGTAAAACTGTAGTGTTGCTCAAGCACAAGGAGAAAACCTCACACCCCCTCACAGCTGCCTGTGAAGGCAGCCCAAATTTATGCTGTTGGAGGTGGCTAAGAGAACATAACTAAAACTAACTCACTGCCATCCTCTGTAGGGCAGTTGATCAAGGTTTGTGCCATTTTGTGGGAGTTTGCTGTACCCTTAGATGAGTAGCAGAGTGCTATTTCACCCATTCCCAGACACTGATCATGCACTCTCTTGTGCTAGAGTGTGTCACAAGTAACACTCAGTGGCTCTTCTGACACTGCAGCAAATAAATTAGTGGGTGTGAGTCCAAATGTGGCAATTCCTCACGCTGTTAGACCTGTGTATTCTCCAGGCTTAATATTCACACTGATTAAATGCTGATAGAAAGACCAAGTGCAAATAAAAGTAGCTCTATAGAAAAACTCTGGAAGTCTTTCAAATGCTCCCAACCATGCACAGGATGTCATGATCAGTCACAGCAGTGATAAAATTGGTCCAGGATGTTGATTCCTTCTTCTGCTTTTGTGTTTACTCCTGCGATCTGAAGTGCACTATGTGTCATCTCATAGACAAAATAAATCTCTGTCTCCTATGCAGCTGTAATTGAACAGTCATGGAGGCTGAACTACCTTCTTCTCTCTGTAAACTCACTCAGACTGTTTCAAGTATCCACTTCTCCCAGGTGCTGCCCTGTTCCCTGGGAAAGAATTGCCATTGCAAACAGCCTCCTATTCTGCAGAAGAGACACATTTGATTAGAGATAGAATTTTCTATCTAGAGATAGAAGAAGACCAGAATGAAGCCTGGAGAAGAAGAGTATGCACAGGGTAAAATTTATATTTCTGTCATGAAATGGTAATTCTGTCATATGAATTCCTCTTGGCAAGGATTTCTCATTTCCGTCTTTTCCTGCAAAAATCCTCTAATTTTGTGCCTATCCCAATTAGTGTGTTTCCACCTGCTCTGCCAAAAGCCAGCTGCCCAGGCAGATAATTAACCCTGTGAGCTGGATAGTGGCTTTCCATCATTCAGCTCCCACCAGTGATCCCCTGCTGCAGCTGTAGCTCTGACAATTGCAAGGAAACACGGGGTGTTCTCCTGAGGGACCCTGCACCCACACACCCCCTCTGAGTCACTCACTGACACGTTTTTTCCCTTAGCTCTGTGTTCAGGAGGTATGCTGGCACCAAGCTGGTTCTGCTGGAAATCCAACTACCCAAAATTTGGGATGCTGGAGCACATTCCAGGAAGGGCAGGAAGGAAATGGGACGTCAGGTCTGCTGGGGTCTCTCCTCTGCAATTGCAGAGATGGGCCTATCACATCTGTGATTTTGAGACCAGGAGAGTCCTTCTTGGCCATGTCCTTGTCTTCTCATTAGCAGGGCAAGAGGAAAGGGCTCCTGCTTAGACCCCCTCCCAATTGTGTATTTTTCTTTGCTGCTTCTTGTTTACAAACTGTTCCTATAGTGAGTGCTTGGGCTAAACCAGGTGCCTGCTCCAGTGGTTTTATTCCCCAAAACTTTCACAGCTGCTTTATGCGAGTGGCACCGAGGGGTTTTATGGCTGCTGGGCATCTCCCCACTGAATCCATGGGCCTGGCTAGGAACTGAAATGGGTGCTCAGATTCTACAAGAAGCTGAAAATGGGGTATGCCACTCTTAGAGAAATCATGGTGGATGTGGACATCTGCAGAAAATCTGAATACATTTACAAAAATTACATTTAGGGATGTATCTGCCAGGTGTCTCTCATTTCTGCCACACCTTGCTCCTGAATGCCTTCTACTTTTCCATTTGGGATGTGTTGTGGCAGGAGGGTTCTGACTTTGTGTGATTTCAGCTGTTTCTGCAGCAACTGATTTTGATGTTATTTTACTAAACATGATGGTTTTGATGTTGATGCTGGCATAATTTTGCCAATCAGCTCCAGGACGAATGAGTTAATTGGTGTTTGGGCTGGATAGGGTTCTACTTTCATTTTTGACTAAATGCTTAATGAAAAAAAGCAAAGAAATCTATTAATCAGAATTGTACATAGCAGCTTGGATCACATCCGTGAAAGACAAAACCCACTAAGTGATGCCTCTTTTATTGATTTAATTGAAGCAATTCAGAAAATTTTATGTGTTCTCTAATATGTTTTGATAGTTAAATAGATATGGATGACGCTAGTCTTTTTCTCTTCTTTTCTATGGTAGTCACAATTTTTATTACTACATGGCTTTATTTTTCTGATTTTCCTATAAGAAGGGCCCAATATTCAGGCTAGATTTCATTACGAGATGCTCTTATTCACTCATAAAAAGGAGGTAGAGGTGAGGATGTCTACAAAGAAAGGTTGAAAGGAAAGTAAATTATTACATGAGCAGATTCATCTGCACTGCAATATTGGGGGTTTATATAATAAAAATTCTAACAGTCCTTCCTAAAGTACCTATGGTCCCACATTTTTGGTCTTGACCATAAATCCTGGTAGGATTTACAGGTGAAGTCTACAGCTACGAAATGGGACACTGGTCTGGAAAACAGATGGAGAACGGGATAGCAGCTGCGAAGGATTAACTCCCTGTCCCCTATTAAAGTCACCGTCTTCCCCAATGAGAGAATAGGTTCAAGGAGATGGCTTTTTGTACCCCAGATTCAGAGGGTATTATTACCCCTTTACTTAAGTAGCTGCTCTCTTCAGGAAGCAATAACATCATTTACTAATACTAAAGAGCAGCAACTTTAAAAGCTGATGCTTAACCAGGTGTTTCTGCTGACATGACCTTTGTACAACAGCTTATGCCAACACATTCAGAGTTCAAGCAACCTTTGTAGCATTCTGGGAGAAGACCTGCCCTAAATACGTGAAGTAAAACTGGCCAGCCCAAGTTGAAACACACAACCATTCCAAGTCAATCATTAAAGTTGGCTTTCAGGCTTTCTGAAGACCCAGTGATGGCATTTTCTGTGCCTGCACAAGCGCTGCTGGGAAGAGGTGTGCGAGATGCCAGACTCCAGGTCTTTGGAATCCTGTCTGCTCCCACTGGCCGGGAGCTGGGAAGCCAGGCTTGTGTGGTGCACCAAGACCTCAGCAGACAGAGCCCTGTGTCTGCTGCAAGCAGGACATCAGCCTGCAAGGCCTTACTGGCCAGCAAAAGGAACTCCTTCTTGTCCATGAGGTCAATACAGACAGCATTTTGCAGCCCCACAATGAACATTTGTGCCGTATGGAGAAGGTGGGAGCAAGGGATGGTGGGGTGATGGCAAAGGAAAGGAAGGCAGTCACTCATTTGTAGCCATGTAATTATTATTTTTAAGCAAATAGAGCTTTTGAAAATGTTACTAAGCCAACAAGGGAATAAAGTAAAAAAATGAATTGCTGATTAAAAAAAAACACAAAAAAACAACAAATCTCGCATTGCTTGTAATGATTATGATAATCATGTTGAGAGATAACCTAATTCAGTCCTAGCAGGTTTCTTTCAATAATTTTGATACTCAGTGTAATAATCACAGATTAAAAAAACTAAAATAAAATTAAAAAAAAAATAAAGAAGGAAAAAACTACCAAAACCCACCCGTTCTAATCAGCCCAGACTTCGGCGCCTTGGGGTGCATTTCAATCGCTCTCATGCGCACCATGCCTGAGGCAATTCTCCTGCTTAATGGGCATAATAATGCTAATTATCGTGAAGATAGATTTTAAACCCTCTGTCTAGGGCACCGTGCCTTGAAATCAGAGGGCGTTCATGAGCAGCCTGGTCCCCGGGCGCCCGGCGCTGCCGATGGCCGGCGCAGCTCCCTCCCGCTCCCGCGGCTGCCGGCAGCGCTCGGCGCTCACCTGGTGGTAAATCGCCTCCCAGCTCTCCCGCAGCGCTCCCCAGCTGCCCACGCTGGCCGCCTTCTTGTCCAGGTAGACTCTGATGTGCTCCTCCAGCTCCTGGTTGACCTGCTCGAGAGCTCGCACCTTCTCGATGTACTCCACCAAGCAGCCGTTCAGGCTTTCGTAGGAGAGACCCCTGCCCTTATCCAGCCCCGGGGCCAGGGGCACGGCGGCGGCGGAGCTGCGGAGACCCTGGAGGAAGACGCTGCTGATGCCCAGGGCTCTACGGGACACTCGGGTGCCCAGGCTGCTCACGCCGCCGGTGGGAACGGTGCCCACGTAGACGCCGGGGGGTCTCGACAGGCTCCCTCCACCTCCGACGCTCACCCGGCGGCCGGGCGGCCCCGAGCTCTCCGCCGTGGAGGTAGAGGGCTGCTGCCCCAGGAAGGACGACCGGCGCCTCGGCAAGGGCATGTTGTCGCTCCAGCCTGCCGAGCACCGCCGCTCAGCCCGGCCGCCTCGCCCCGCACTGGCGGGAGGGATGTGCCGAGCCCAGCAGGTTGGGGCTGGCGCGGGGTTTCGGCTTTGTGCGACGGCTTTCTGGAAGGGGGGCTTTGTGCTGCCTGGGAGCACCCGTCACATTGTCCGGGCGGCTGCTGGGTCAGCAATCCCATTTCAGGGGAAATCTCCCTGCTGCTGCTGCTGCAAATGTGGCAGATGAAAAGCACAATGGTGTTTACGGGGACAGCGGGACGGGGATTCAGTACAATGCACGTGTTAAAATACCAGCAGTGTTTTCTACGCTGACGCCCGGATGATTTCCTACCCTTACAGCCACAGGTACCCAGTTATGTATGACAAATGCATCTGCTGCTCACACCTGGAGTGCTTGCTCCAGACGTAGTCTACTTCAGCAAGACATTTCCCAATTTAGCAAAACCCAAAGCCCTGTGGAGTCGACTGGGCCACAACTGAGCAGAGCCGAGCCAGCCTTTTGCCACTGCAGAGCATCAAATGCTCCCTTGGGTCTGCTGCAGCTTCTGGGTTTCTCTGCAATTTGGCTTCACCACCCGCCCAAGGCATAATGACACAATCTCAGCAGATTTTATAGGGACAAGCACCCTCATGTCCACCCCTTCTCAGTCGGTTTAACTTCACATCATCAGCTGCACTTTGGCCGTTCAACAAGAGCCCGTTTCTCTTCTTTGCTTGCATAACGTGGTGACAAAGTGAGGCAACTGTGAATTGAAAGAAAAGACCAAAGCAATCCTAGAGACTTGCAGCATGGAAAGAGGGACATTTCCCCTGCTCTTCTTTTTATGTTACTATTCTTTAGCTACTAGTGATCAGGTGGGCAGTTTATAATAAGGTAATAATAAGTAGGATGCGTTCCTGGTACAGTGAGATCCTTCACAATACAATGTCAGGTCTGGCTTTTTCTACCTACACACAGGGATACTTCGCAGCCAGGATGCTGTTCCAGTGTAGGGTCACCGTGTGCGCATCTTTGTAGGCATGATTGTAATGTGCTGATGTTGGGCATTGCCCTAATGCAGTGTAGGTTTGTGCAGGGCCAGTGGTGAGTCTTTGGCGAGACAAGATACAATCAGAAATCCCTTTCTTCCACTGCTGCCTAATCCTGGCTCACTGGCTTGATGGCTGGAGTTTGTTTCATTTTTTTTTAAGTTTGAGAATTGCAAGGCTGCTTACAGTCAGGTCACCATTGCCAGATGGTGTGAAGACTGGGAACAGCACAGCATCTCTCAGCTTTGCAAATACTTTTGGCTAGTTTAGGTATTCTGCCTTTAGATGACCAAGGAAACTGTTCTGCTTAAATGAGGAGCATCCTCCAGTATTTCTTACACAGTATTTTCAGTGTTGTTGCGTTGTGTCAAATTAGAAAATCTCCCTTGCAAAAGAGACACAGCATGGTCAGAGCAACACCATGTACAGAAAACAAATGTATTAACGTGGACTTTTTTTCAAATAACTGAATTTAGTTTTCTGTAACCTTTTTCCCTCTGTCCACCTCCCTCTTTAAATAAAAACAAAGATCCTTGTGGGATTGCTTTTGCTCTTGGCAATACCCTCAGGGAATTTTTACTCTCCTATCAAACAGTGGTTTCAAGGAGGCTGTTCAGTAATTGATCATGAGGATCACAGGTATCATATTGCATAGCATTTACCCCACAGTGGAAAGATATATTCCCAAAGTGCCCATCCATGTCCATACACAGCCTTGTCATCCTGCCTGCCCCATCACCTGATGAGAAAGCCCTGCATGACTCTCTGATGCTGAGCAGAGAAACAAATACCCAGGAGAGTCCCTGTAACACAGTTTCCAGAAGCCTGTAGTCCACAGTCAGGTTTGTGCCTCGGCACAGCAGAAGTCCATGTGTGGGATGGGGAGAAAAGAGGAGCAACGAGGCCTCTGTGGCCTCCTCAGCCAAGTCTGGGTCTGACTCCAGCCATGATTTAGTAAAGTTGTCATGTTGCTCTGACCAACAGCAGCTATTGGGACACTGTTGGCAAGTGCTAACAGCTGGACCAGATGTGCCACTGCTGTCTTTCTTCTAGTACCAGCTGTGGCTCACCTTGAACAAGACATATGGTTAATGATGCTACACTAACCCTGTCCTGCTCAAACCTCCCTTCCATGCAGCCAAGCATTAAACCTGAGCAGCTGGTGGCAGGGAGCAGTCAGCTGGAGCAGGGGCTAAACTGCCTCTCACAGCCTGCTCCTGATGAAGTGAGGAGTCAAAGCAGAAAATTGTCTAACAGAACTGGTGGCCAGAGGTGGGGAGAAGGAGGACAAGACTTCATAGGACAGAGGCCATTTCACTTGCTGAATGATATAAAAAGGCAATTTGAGGAGCAAACCTGTGAATTGGTCCCACAGTAACAGTTCTGGGTTACTCGAAGACAGAGTATTTGGGCCAAGTCATTCCATGTTCTGTATTAGTCTCTCCTTGCAGCAACCTCTTTTTAATCCATCATTTAGGTTTCATTCACCCTTACTATTCCCCTAACACTACTGGAGCCTGCAATCTAGCACTTAACAGAGTAGGACAGAATTGCCATTTTGCTCTGAAATGCTGCATTTTCCTTCCTAAGGGGAAGAGGGTATGAGGAAACTTGATTCAGTGGCACCAGCAGTCTAAACACACAAGATATATAAAACAGTGGGGAAGTGGAAATGTGGTCAAAGCCACAGCATTCAATTGGTGGCAGTCTGTAGTCACCAGATTGCAATACTTTTGATAAACTCAAAGGAATTATCTGTTTCTTTGAAAAGGAGCACTCTACACGCCTTCTTTTGAGGCTGTTTGATCTTCAGGAAATAATTCTAGGCTTATTGGGCTGAAGTGTAGCAGCTGTGAGTCCAATGTGTAGTGTGGTTAAAACATGTATGCAGAAAAAAAGGGCCTCTCTTGTCCTTGCTCGGATGAAAGAGTTTTGGAGCTCAGACTGGAAGTGGGACAGTAAAGGGCTTATCCCAGTTGGTGCTCAGGCAGTACTGGAGTCACAGAAAGGATGCAAGACTGGCACAGGAGCTGTACAGACTGCTTCTGGCAACTGAGCTGGCCCTGTCTGGTTTGCTTTCTAGCTTAGAAGCCTGAAGGAAAGGAGGGACTGAAGTAATTCTGAAGTAGGAGAAGGAACAGTCACTGAGCAGAAATGCTTGTGGTCAGCTGAGTGATATCACGTAGGATGCAGGATGCTTTACCCACCACATGCTGCCTGCACCACGAGCAGCCTTACTCAGTATTTTTCCAGACCATGTATATTTAGCAGCAGTTTGTAAATGAAAGTGAAGCAAACAGTCTGGTGTTTTGCTTAGAAATACCTTTATTTTATAAAGCCACAGTTTGTTCTGTAAAGTTTTACCACACTTATAAAAAAGGGGCTGACAATTCTGAGGGACAAAAGAAAAGCTGAAAACATTTCTTGTAATTCAGGGTTACACAAAGGCTATATTTATAATATATATATTTATTTATTTATAATTTGGAGACAGTAGAGATGAAACTGCAGTACGGGGGCAGCTGCGGGGTCATATTTCGGAGACTTGCTCGTGTCCCACAAAGAGCGTTTCCTGACAGAAGGGGTTCACCAGGACCATCCCGCTGTCGCGGTAGTCGCCGTTGGCCGGGGAGCGCGGCTCCGACAGGTGGTCCTGGGGGGAAAACAGAGGAGCAAACTGAGCACTTCACACCCTTCACCCTCCACCAGCACACAGGGCACTCCTCCCAAGCCCCCAAAAGTGCCTGAATGTTGTGGGCTGTGGCTCTGGAGAGCCAAGTTTGGTGAGCTGGTTTCTCCCTTTGTCGGGCAGGAGGAGCTGTGAGTGAAAAGTTCCTCTCAGAGTCTGCTGATTCTTTCTCAGCCTGGGGACCCAGAAACCAGCAGCACCAAACTTCCAATCCCCTTGCAAGCTTTCACATTTCTAGGTGGTTTTTTTTTTTTTTTTTTTTTTTTTTTTTTTTTTTTTTGTTTGTTTGTTTGTTTGGTTTTTTTGGGTTTTTTTTTTTTTTTTTCATTTTATTGGATCATTGGAAGTGTTCCCTGTCTCTCAGCTGGGCTTGACTCCTCAAAGATGCATTTTTGACTTCTCTTTAAGGTTAGAAAGCCATATATATGGGTCCAAGCCACCTGAGCATGCCCCAGTTCAGTCATATTCTGATCAGGTTTAAATGAGTCAGCTTTTGAAGACCATCCTGTATGTGAACAAGCCTGACATTTGTTTCTTGGCAAGCTAGACCAGGTCCTGCCTTACCTTGAGCAGCATGATTGCCAGCAAAGTGGGGTTAATGAAGTGACTGTGACTGTTTGTCTAATCACATCTCAGAGGTTCCTGTCTACACTTTTTTTTTTTTTAGTTTAGTCACATGAACTAGTCAGCTAGTTGATGTGGAAATCACTTTAGCGTAAACTCAGAGTCTCCACTGTTTCTAGATTTTCAATAACCTTTGAACTAAACTGAATTATTCTCTGTCTCTGAGGCCAGGGAATAGATTTCTATCAGTAGGATCACCTGCCCATGTGTGAATAATCCCACTAAACCAGTCAGATCCCTTAATTAAAGGCTGATGAGCATACACCACCACCACCACACACCCCCAAATACTGCTGTTCTGATCACTTTTGTAGTGGGGAACACTCATTCCCTGAACTGGTGTTTGAGAAGTTACAGGCAGTTCCTGAGACATAAATGATCAAAATTTCTTTGCCTGATTAATTCCCACCAGCCTCCTTTTTTTTTTTTTTATTCTGTGTTGCACACTCACAGTAGACTGACTGCCTCTAATGAGCAAATCCAAAGGGCTCTCCTTAAGCCATGGCTTGACATTGGCTGTAGGCTCACAAGGAAGAGAAACCCAGGAACAAATCCACCTAGAGGATGTGTCTCTGTCACCTGTCACCACACAGCAATATGGAACACATCTGCAGTGGCTGGGAATAGGATGGCATTCCAGTTTTGCTGACATGTTTATGCCATCTAATACATGTACAGGAGCTGAGTCCTTCCCTAAAAGCTGTTCCTCTACAGTGTGAAATCCTCTACAGGGATTTCAAGGCCTTATTTATATGCCTTCCTCTCCTCTACTCCCAGCATGGCTTCAGTTACAGTTTTCAGACACCAGTTCTGCAAGCGAGGTACCTCTGAAGTCTCCAGTGACTGGATCTCTCTTGGTAACTCTACAGCATGCCTGTTGAAGTAGTCCATGGTTATAGCATTATTCCAATAGCTCAGGTTGTTCTCTGGGTTAGATGTCTTCTTCTTCCTTCTCATGCAGCAGACTGTCAGCAGAACTGCTGTCAATAGAAACATGTCAAAAATCTGGTTATTTCCTTGCAATAAGGACTCATCAGTACCATGGGTTTGTACTTTATGTTACTTAAGAAGCCTGGTGACCTGCTTCAGTCTCAGTCAGTCCTAGCTCTCTGCTAACAAACCCTACACAATTATGTCAGAATCTGGGCTAAGCAGATGAGGCTTTGGGCTTGGCAGAATATGCAGTTTTTACTTTCTTTTTGATGTGAGTGTATAATCTTCAAGATGTGGCTGCCTGATTAATGAAAAGCTTTGTTGCTGTAACTGATGGCATATTTATACCTAAGCAGGGATTTATAGATCTTCTAGGAGAGAGGGCATTCCTCAGGGACTAAGATGCTTCTGTGAGGAACTTTTCTGTATCTGGTGTGTTCAGAAGCTGTAGTGATGAACTCATTAGCAAGTGGGCAGTGAGTGATACCTGTCCTAGCTCAAATAGAAAATTCATAAATGCTGCAGTTGCATGTCTTCAATACCAAAAGTTTCTGTCCTGAAGGGCCACTGATCCCTGCCTCTGTTGCCTGCCATTTGTAACTTGGATTTTGGTTTCTGACCATGTTCTAACACATAGCAACCAGCCAGGGGAACAGATGGGTTCCTGAGCAGGATGAGACAGGGTAAGGTGGCATGGAGATCTCCTGTGGCACCTGTCTCACATACCTTACACTTCCAGGGTAGTGTTAACGCCAGAGCTGGGGTTTTCCTGCCTGTCCTTATCAGCCGTGGGATGTGGGATCTGCTGATAAGGGTAACCTGTTCCTCCACACTTGCCTGGGCATTGGGTAATGTCTGAGAGTGTTTTTTTTTCCTCACCTGCGGAGCACACTTAAGCTTTTGCAATCTGAAATATCTGACCTTGGAGAAGAGTAGCTAGGCAAGACAAAGTGACCAGCAAGTGAAACTCCTGATGTTCAGGAGTCTGTCTGGTCTCAGGGCCACAGGCATCTGCGGGCCCCAGAAATGCCCAGATAATTCTCTCTCAGCAGGCAGCTGAACACAAAGCTGGCTGAATGTTATTTTCTGGAATTTCTTTCAGTTTATTCATCTCTGTTGCAGTTCAGATGGATAATCTTGGCAACTTTATGAGAGACAGGCAAACCCACAGCAATAGACTTACTGCTCCCACTGGCCCTCATTCAGGCAGAAGCTGGGGCGCGTGCAAGGGTTTGCTCAGAGCTGTAACGTGTGAGCTCTGCCTGCTTCCCTTACACCCGTGGGATTCATTGACCAGTTGTGTTTGTAATCTACCTGATTTATACAGACATGTAGCTGCACATGTACTTGCTTTGATTTGTACCTGTGAAATAGGATACCTTGCTGTAAATTCCCTCTATAATTTCTAAATCCCTCATGGTAGAAGAGAGAAAACATTCATGAAGCAGAAAAATATATTATTTCCTCAGCTACAGGTAAAATTATGTATCCAAATGATAACTCAGAGGAAAGAAAATACTGCAGAGAGATCACTGCTGCTATGTATGTTTTGACAAACATCACAGCTACCCATGTGCCATGGGTCTGATTTCTTATCCCATCTACCACATAAAAATAACAACACAAAAGTGCAAGGCTAGAGCTCTATTTAAGAAAAGAGAATAAACTACTAAGAATAAAAAAAGTCAATGTGTTTCAGTTCAGGCATTTCTGTCACTAACAACTTCATTTGCTGACAACCCAATAGTCTGAATCCTGCTGCTGCACCTCCTGGTGCCCCAGGACTGCTCTCCCTGCCTGAGGAAATGCCTGTCCTCCTGAAGGCCTGCACCTTTTATCCCTACTTTGGCTGTTGCCCTCTCAGTGTCCCAGTCCAGCCTGCAGGCTCAGGAAGATTAGAAAGGGATGTAGGACTTGCATTTAGTCCTCACCACTGCTGGTGAGAGCCAACAGCCCTTGGAGCTTTTCAGTACTCCAGCAACAAGTGATCCATCCCTAGGGCCCAGAGCATTTCTGAAGGTGCCTGAGGACATGAGAGCCCCAGTAAAGTCAACTCTGTACAAATAGTTTCTTGAAAGCCTGAGGTTTTACAGCTTATAAAATTCTGTGGCTGCTGACAGAAAAGTATCGGATTTGGGGTTTAGGGGCTGGAAAGCTGATGATGCTGAGCTGAGAGAGATCTCAGCTTCTTCCAGCAGAAAATGGCCTTGCCATGTGTAAATATATACAGCAATAAGTCTCCCTCTCTTAATTACACTCTTGGCCTCCAACTGTGGTGCAGACATAAGAAAATGGATGGAAGAGCATGGAAAATGGGTTCCTGAGTTTCCACAAATATGTATTTTAGCAGAAGGATGTCTACCTAAGCTGCCCCAATTCAAAGCAGAGGAGACCTCATTTAAGAGGGTAAGTGAGGACAGCAGGGCTAAAATGGGGCTAGTTCCTCTTCGTCTTATATTAACTGCCCTTTTCACAGAATCATAGAATCATTTAGGTTGGAAAAGACCTTTAGGAATGTTGAGTCCAACCATTAACTTAACACTGCCAGATCCACCACTAAACTACAGCATTAAGTGCCACATCTACCATGTAACATGCCACATTTGGGCATATTTTAGTGAAATGAATGTAGCCAACATAGGACCTCCCCCTTCCAGAACAACACTAGGACCAGGGTACAGCTTTACCAATATCCCTAGATATCCTATTGTTCCCATAATTAGAATGACACGAATTACAGAAAAACTCTTCCAGACAGACAACTCTGATGGCCATGGAAGCCATATTAAGTGGATGAAACACACAGAGAGCAAGGATGGCTTGGAAGGCCCAAATGTCAGTAATGAGAACAACAGAGCTGAAGAGAGAACTAGCAGCTGCAACACCCTGTTTATCTGTCCTGGTATATTATGTGGTTTACTCTTCCCTCATTTCCAAGCAATCCTCTGGCTGCTTTCTGGGAGTCAGAAAACTCAACTACCTTCCCTTTGCCTGCTCCATGTTCAAGTCAATAGTGAGTGTCATGAGAAGGACATGCCAGTGTTGTCCCTGTGACAGCCTGAAGTCCCTTGTACAGAGACTGTGACACATGTTAGGAAATATCAGGGGTCTCTGGAGGTTCAGAGATTTTTGTAAGCATTTCTAACCCATATCTTTCCACATGTTCAGGGGCTGAGCTGCTGACAAGCTCCAGCTCTGACACTGGACATTCTTTGGCCATAGGGCAAGTTACATCTGCATTATTTGTCCCACCACCTATGAAACAGGACATAAAACATCCCACGAATGGGAGAAACAAGATTCTCACAGATCTACCAAGTTTCTAGGCTGGCGGGAACATGTTCATCACCTACTGTCACCCACATAGCACCTGCACACCAGGAGACTTTCACCTCCTACCTTTAACATAATCTGTATTTAAGATACAGCACATCTCATAAGAAAATACTCAGCTTTATTTAAGGATACAGAGTGACCAGATATTCTTCCCTTTCCCACAAATTTTGTTTCAATGTTTAATTTCCATTGTGGGGCTCTTTATTTTTTTTTAATATATCCCGCTTTGATTATATACCACATTCACTTCCAGCTTCATTAATGCAGTGTAATGAGATCATAACAATTCCCTACAGTTCTCTGACAGTCTTTCCCTTCAACTCACTAAAATATTTTACCAGTCTTACACAGCTGCATACTCAATTCCCCCACTTTCCAGCTCCCACACAGAGCACAGTGTTAACAGACCTGAAATTGTAAGCACTTAAAAGTCATGCATTTTTCTGGGTGAAGGATCTTCACTTACTTCTCCCTACACCTGCAGATCACAACATAAACTAAGTTTAAAGAACCCTTCCCTCAATGGCCAAAAGTGCTTTTTCTGTATTTCTTTTCAATTTCTTTCAATTTCCCTGGTTTCCTGCATGTAGCAGCACATACTTAGCTGATAAAGGCATCACAGTGGATTTGGTTATGGACTAGAGCTGCTTACATCAGGAGACAGGAGTCACTCCAGCTCAGCCTGAGTTCACACCTGCAGACTAGGCTCAGGGCTTGGGATCCCTCTCACTTCAGACAGGGAAGCAAGCACAGGTTTTGTGATGGAAAAGGTGAGTGGGGTAATTTTGGAAAGCATTCCAGTACATGAAATGTGAGCTAAGTGAGGTTAGGCCCAAGGCAATTCTTCACATATTCACTGAGTTCTGCTGATGCCTGTGTTCAGAGGCTCAGCTTTCCTCTCGTGTTCTCCTGTGTCAGCAGAACTGACTGGATGAGCTGACTTCTGTGCATCCCATTTGCAAGTTCCTGCTCTTCCACATTTTATTGTGTCATTCCGTAGTTACAGTGACGCAAGGACCGGGAGCACAAGGACTGGAACGGTGAGTTTTAAAATGAGCTCATATTGCGTCTTGTTCTGCATTGGAGGGAGAGGCACCTACACATGTACAACAGCACGTGCACAAAAATGTTCAAGGCTGCCTAAAGGACACTGCAAAACCAACTCAAACTTGAGTGACATGAAGAAAATAATGACATCACTGTTGTATATGATTTTGCTATTCTGGGAAGGGAATGATACAGAGTCCCTCATTTTTGAAGCCCTCCCATGGCACTAACAACATTACCCTCATATTTATACCATGAAACTCAGCTGCCAAAAGGTGAAATGGTTTCCCTAGGTTCACACAGTAGATGTGGCTTGTGCATTTCTACTCAAAGCATTACTCTTCTGGCTAGCAGTTTCAGGGATTGGAGTGGGACTCACAAATCTCAACATCTGTAAAGAGGTCTGTATTGTAAGGGTGAGAGGATAAATTCCAGCTCTTATTTAAGCAGGCAAGTTCCTGAGGCACAGATCTTCAGGCCCGTGCTGCAGCCCATGAGCTGTGCCACCAGCACTGCCAGTCCTCAGTGGGGCTCAGATGTCAGGGCACAGTGATGCTGAACACTTTGCTGCTTCCTGCTCTTTGGTGCAAATCCCCACAGCAGGGATGGGCCAGCAAGGAAACCCCAGCAGGGCCTTTCCTCTGTGAGGAGAAGTGCAGCATCCCAAGCCCTTCTTCCAGTGGGGATGAGGAGCCAAAGGCTCCTGTGGTTGCTCTCTAGCAAGTCACTTCCCCTGCTATAGAAGCTCAAATGCCCACAGGTTTTCATTTAACAGGTGCCTGTCACTAGAAGGTGTGACAGCAAGCAGCACGTCGGGATCAGGGAGGGACAGAGATATCTTTGCAGTATCATGATGTGTTTTCCCTTCCAAGGAATTTTGGGTAGCACAAGCTCCCTCCAAAGAAAGCTTTTCCAGCCTCCTTGCAACTCCTTGCACAGAGGAGATTATATGGAAAGACACAAGGGCTCCTGGCAGAGGAGAGATGTGCTGGCTACTGCACAGCTCTGCAAAGGCTCTGGAAAAACAGCCCGGAGGTCAGCGAGCTGGCTCGGCTCAGGGGCACCCCTCATTAGCAGGACAAGGGAGCTGAGTTAATTGGATTCCTGCAGCTCTGCAGCCTCATGCACAGGCTCTGGGTTGCCTCTCCTCATCTCATTCCATGTCTTTCCAGAGTATGTGGCTGACTTCCCTGCCTTGAGGCTGTCTCTCTGCCTGGTCCTGAAGGTGCCAGCCTGAGCACAGAGCCACCACCCCACCGCTGTAACCTCCCGTGACAGGGGTCCTCAGTGACTTCCTCCGTGCCTTGATCCCTCCTAAGGCAGCTCAGATATTTAACAGCATGGGATGCTGTCTCTATAGCCTTTCAGCACCCCAAGGCAGGAGCACCACAATATTTTTCTCAATCCATGCCAACAACAATAAAGACTCCGGCGGAAAACTTCTTCCCTGTTTGAAGCTGAAATGAAACCCCAAAAAATATCTGTTCTTCATCCTTCTCTGGGCCGGAGGAGAGGAGGCTGTGCCAGCGCGGGCCGCCTGTCCCCGCTGCAGCGCTTGTGCCGGGAGGTGGCGACAGTCCCCTGCGGACAGCAGCGCGCACCAGCGCACACCGCGGGGTCCCTCCGGTGTGCAGCACGCTTCAAACAGCGACACGTCGGCGTGAGATCAATCTCCTAGGCACTAAAGCCAGATCACTCCCAAAAAATGTCATTTAAATGCCTGCCTGCCTGCCATTCATTTCAACTCTGAAATACATCCAAGGATCTCCGGATTTTCAAAGGAGAGTCACAATGAAGGCCATCGTCAGGAATCTGGTCTTGAAAGCAGGACTTAAATACTTGAATCGTTTAAACACTCAGTTGTATTAGAGCTGATACGGATAACTTTCAAAATAGCATTTGACTTTTTTAAAAAATGTAGCATATGAATATAAGGACTGACATAGGCAGAGTCAATGAACACATACCATTACGGCACAAATGAAAAGAAGGGAAGTGCTAACACCTCTATTTAATTAATAGTGCCTTCGTGCTCCTGCTATCATGTTATTATTACTATTGTTATCATTACTGTTATCATTATTTACCTCATCTATGGCACTCTGCATGCACAGACCAGTTTACCCACTGGCTATGCTTCCCATGCTTGTGTTGTATGTTTTTACACTTCTTATTTTAGATGCTTTCTATCCAGCTCAGTTTTCTTTCTGGATATTGGCCCAAAATGTAATTTTTGGAAGAATTTATTTGATCCTCCAGTTCTACTGATGGACAGACAAGGCATAGTTCATCAAATCATCAAATATTGCTGCTTCTGACCTTGTGCTTGCTAAGTCCCAGTTTCTCCTCTCCATCTTGCACAGAAATGCTTATGCAAATTCTACTTTGGTTTCTCTTTGCCCATCTTTTCGCCTTAAACTTTGTTCTCACTTGTGGTTTTAACCACGTTGGCAGTAGCAGAATTGATGGTCCCAGAGCTGTGAATCTAACAAATATGCTGACCCAATCCAATAATTTGCAGCTGCTGAGAGGATTAGTATGGTCCCCTCTCCAGGTTTGCATTCCTGCAGCCTCATCCTTTCTGGGTCTCATGCTCATCTGACTCTGTAGGGAGCTGATTCAGCTCACTGGGTGGACAGAAAGTACCAAAAAGTGAATACTTTTTAGCCACTTTAACCATCTGAAAGTGTCTCAGGGAGGTGACAAGTCAGGCCCAGGCAGAAGGAAAGGGGCAGGATCAGGTGCCTGCACCTCAGAAAGAGAGGAGACAGCAGCACTGTCCTTTTTGGCTGGATCAAGCTGTGTGTGAGACTGGCTCAGGCAGCTCATCTAGCCTTGTCTTCAGTACAGCTCATAGCTGTAAATAACAGCATTAATACTCAGTATTGTTGGCTGCTACCCCCTCATGTTTCCTCAGGCAGCAAAGGCTGGGAAATGTTTGGTTTTGTTTCATTCCAGACAGATCAGAATAATCACACCCTATGACAGTGAGACCCCAGAGAATATGTTGTCCCACCAAACTGATACAACCCAGCTAGGCACGGGACATCCTGGCAAGCACTCACAAGCTTGCTCATGATTTCTCATGTGTTTTTTGTAACTGAGTCAAACAACAAGACCCTGAGCCAGCTCTGGAAACCCAAACTGCCCTGGTCCTGCAGGTGTCTGAAGGCCAAGGTTTCCAACTCTTTCTCTTCCCCTGGCAACTGTGAATTTGAATTGAAATGGAGGAAACCAGCACTTTGGTTATCAGATTTTTGAATCTGATAGCTCATGCACTGCCTGCAATGAAATATTTTATTGCACTGGAAAACTGGTGTTTCCTGAATTATTAGTCATTACAGATGTTATTAATCCTTTGGGTTAGCAGTGGGCTTTTTAAATCCAGTTTCAGGGCAGCAAATATTAGATCCTAGATAAAAGAATCACTGTTTTTGATCAAGTTTTTGACCACTGTCTTTAACACCTGGTATAAAGCTGCTTCACATTCTAAGAGTTGTTCAGGCTAGTGTTACACCCTCAAATGGAGAGTCACCCCATAAGATTTTTAATAGCAATAGAGCAAGTATGCTTTGACTGTAACATTTTAGTCCTGCATTTTGCAGTTAAACACTTTGGTCAGTGAATATAATGCCTGTGCATCCCATCCATCCCAAGCTGAGATGCCTCTGTTAGGTCTCCAGCTAGTCCTTGGACAGTGGGCTGAAATCTGAATTTTAAGGAAAGAAAAAGTGAAATAAAGTGGCAATTAACTTACAACATGAGGATATAGGGACGCTGATAGCCAGAATGATCCAGGCAATGTCCATCTTGCTGAGACAGATGGTTGCTCTGTGCTGGGGTTTGTCCCCCTCGGTGACATGGGAGATGTTTCCTTGCACACCTGGTTTCCAGGTCCCAGCAGGAACCAGTCTATTCAGGAAGTTCCCGGTGGCGGTGGAGCCAGCTGTGGAAGTGGAGCTGGACAAGCTGGTGGCAGGCACTGAGGAGAGAGCACTGCCTGGTGACGTGGCATTGGTCACCGCGCCGTGCTGCGTCGGAGTGAGTCCCTCAGGGTCTCCCGCTGCCGGGGACGAGATGCTGACGTCAAAACTGGTCTGAACTGAGTGACCAGCTGCTGCTGTAGCAGATCCAGAGCCAGCAAACAGAGGGACATTTGTACTGAGATTCAAGGTTACCCAAGAGTTGTTTTTGCTCAGCATATCCCACACACCATAGCGGGTGGGTTTAAAAGGCACCGACACTGCTTCAGGATCAGTTGATGGTCCAGCAGTTGTGGTGGCAAAATCTGCCTCCTGCACTACTACCTCGGTCCCATCCCCTTGCTCTGCTTCCCTAAGGCTTCCCGAGGTGTTGCGGTGGGGAGAAGGGTCTGAATGTGTAGTTCTTGCCAGCCCCATTCCATTTGGATCGCTGGATGCTGTGGTCTGGGACTGAAACGGGTGGTCTGTGAAAGGGCTCCTCAGGGTAGGGAAGGGAGAGTGCAGGGTCGTCTTTAGGTAAGGCTCTGACGACTCTGAGAAGTTGCCTTTGAAAACCTGGAATATTTTCCCCTTGGGGCGAGACTGTCCTGAGTACAAAGCACTCTGGTTGTACAAGTGGTAAGTTTCCTTCTCGCCGATGCGAGGGCTGCTCTCTTGCTCTTGCCCGGTGGAAGGGGCTTTCTCCACCAGGCTGATGGGGTGGGACATGGCTTGAGCAGACGTGGGAAGGGGCTCTGCCGTGTGGTGGTCTTTGTGGTGAGGTGTTGTTCCCATGGCTGTGATAGTTGTAGTGTTCATCGGGAAGCCCTGAGAGGAGGAGACAGTGGGAGACAGTACCTGAACAGAAAACACCAGCTCTTCTGTCAGTGCCAAGATCAGTAGAACACCTGAGGAAAAAACACAAGAAGAGGGTGAGATACTGTGGAGGAACCAGTGGATGGGGACAGCATGCCTTGTGTGTCTGGCAGGAAGGAATGCCTTCCATGTTCTGCAGAAGGACAGAAGAGTTAGCATCCAACTTTGTTTGCTTCTCTGTGAAAGTAGGAAGAGAAAGACAAATCTGTAGGAGCTGTGGTGACCCCACGGCCATGAGAATGATGAGCAAGATTACAGGGAATTTCTGTGGCAAAGAGAGAGAGGAGCTTGAAGCATTGACTCATGTGAAGCTTTAAAATGCCATAGGCAGGTGATTTCCCTGGAAAAGCTAAAAAGCATCCTACATTTCAGGGGCAGAAACAACAGACGTCCTCATTTTCATCGCAGCCAGGAGGTGTCCAGATGAATGTCCATATCATTATGGGAAACCTTAGTCTGCTCACTCCTTTGGCCACAAAATCCTAAATTTGGCTGCCTCCAGTCTTGGCTGCCATTAAGCAATCTGTTTTTTGAAAGAGCAGCTGCTTAAGGCCTTGCTGAAAATTAGGTCAAGAAGGGATGTCTGATGAGAGGGCTACCTGGGTTGTACATGCTGTGCTTTACTTAGCAACTTAGGAAAATCTAGTTACTCCAAATGTCAAAAATTAACAAGAAAACACAGCTATCCCAGCCATTTTAAAAAACATTGTGATTATTGGGATCTAACACAACTGCTCTTTGCACCCATAAAGGAAGTTTGGTTGTAACCTGTTCAGTGCTCACATGTGCTGTGGGGTTGGATTGTGTGAATTTTGCCTCCTACCTCCCTCAGCGCTGCACATAATTTCACGAGGTGCCAGATTCACACCTCTGGGAACATCAGTTCTTTCATTTATTCAGTTCAGATAATGGAGGTGGGCAGCTGCAGTAGCATAAGCCTCCCCAGGATGCAGGGCTAATACGCCGCGAGTTAGCGTGACCTGCAGGGACCACATCAATCACATGTCACCATTTCCATATGTTGAAGCTGTCGAGTGTAATGTGGCTCTCTGCCTACTAGGAAGCACATGGAATAAATCCATTTTGCACAGTCCACTGAGCATCATCAGATGGCACCATTAGCACTGTGCTAGTGTGAATTTCAACCAGCAGTGTCGAGGTGAAAAATGTTGTCACAGTCTTAACAAATCGGGGAGATGAGTTTGTCAAAACTGCAGGACTCCAAACTGGGTGATGATCAACGTCCAGCAAGGACTGTGGAGTGCCTTCCTGCCCCCTGCTCTACCCTTCCTGGTTGGCCAGCTTTCTCCATGAGCGTTGTTATGCCATTTAGTTCTACACTATTTGGGAATGTCTGCTATGGGCCAAAGGAAGACAGTGACTCAAGAAAATGAAAGAAGATCTCTGATTACGTGTCTGCTGCCCTGATTCTGTTTCATGTTGGGCAAATGCAAATGTGATGAAAAGTGTTTATTCTGAATACTGAGTATCGTTCACACCCATTCATGATCATTGCAATAAATGTAGCAAAAACTCACCAAAGGAGCAATATCTGTTCCTCTTACCCAGATAAATGTTCTGCTTTGATCACTACCCATCATTTCTGAATCAGAGAAGCACAGAGCTTTGCAACCAAAAAAATTCAGCTCATCTTGCCCCCAGCAGCCTCTTGTTACTTGGAAGAGTATCCAGAAGATGAAAACACTGACAAAATAACATGGTGAGAGCCAATTACAAGTAATGCACTTTCCACTGCCTGATACTAAAATTAGCTCTTTATTTATTTATTTATTTATTTCTGGAATAGATATCTCTGCCAAATAAACCATCATCTGGGATACTGCTTCCCAGCTCCTAGCCAGCCACAGACAATATGCTCTTAGCAGAACACCTATTCAAAATAAAACCCATGAATTCTGTACACTGAGATGCAACCAGGAGAGCAGATTGGGCTGTACCCATGGAGCATCACTCTTGGAAATAAAAGGCAGGAGTTATCCTCACATTTTTGGCAGCACTTATTCTGAGGTCAAGGTCAAAGCAGATATTCTAGTGTCCATATGGCTAATATTTCATGCCAAGACAAGTTGCTGCCACAGAACAAATTCAAAGAGGAAAGGATGATGATTTATATTGGATTTGGTGTGTGAAGATAATGTTGCAGGAAACTTTAGGCCTGCTGTTCTAGGCACACAAGATAAAGTGCATTGGCAGATATTATGAGATACTAGATTATAATGCCTGTTAGAATTTTTGGATGTTCTTTGTGTAACTACCCTCTCTCACACCTCACACACAAAACCCCCCTATTGGTTTTCCCCCTATTGGAAATCCCTATTGCATTAATGTTTTTCTTCAGGATGGACTTGAAGGAATAAAGAAGTTGTCAGCTTTTCTGCACATTGTGCTCTGGGGTTAGAAACCCTGATCTTTTGCTGAAAACCCACCTAATATCCATCTTCACTTCTTGAAATACTGATAAATCTGAGGCTTGCTCCTATATTCAAAGTCTCTCTGGGGCAGTCAGTTGTGGTAGCAGGTCACTGCACATCAGGCATGGGAAACCCGATGCATTTAGCTCATACCTTTAGGTGGCTTGTAAAGTATGAATAAATATTTATAGAAAATACTACATCAGAAGTAATTTATCTGACAATAAACAATAACTCCCCTGACATTTGGCCATCTCAGGTTGTGGCAGTCAGGTTTTGCTCATCTGCCACTCTTTCTTTAACAGCCTCTGTGCTGAGGCTGCAGGACCACTGTGGCCCTATAAGCTACAGCTTTTTAAGACATTTTTTCTGATGGTTGGATGTACCACAGCAATTTCTTCAGTAACCACCAGAGCTAATCTGTGCTCCTAACTACTGGAAAAATATTCAGCTTAGCAGATCATTGTAAAAATAGCCAGTAATGTATATTTAGAGAGAAACAGCTGATGATAAGTACTTCAGTGGGTTTTGTTGGCCCTTTTAAGTAGAATTAATTTGCTGGAAAGCAAAAGTAAAGCTGGAATTGCTATTTTTAGATGCTCTGCCTCATCACCCAAGCATGCTCTGTCTGGATTTGCAGTGACTTGATTGCCCAGAGCTCCCATTTAATTTCTATCACTGAGGATATGCGAAGTCTTACAAAGTGGGGCTCCTACTGAATTCCCTGACACTGGACTGCCCTTATTGGCAACTTTGGCTTAAGACTAGGAAAACGATATTCTAAATTTCTCTACCAAGGCGCAGCAGGCATTTGTCACAGAAACAGACTTATCCAGCACCTGTGACGTTCTTTCCTTCTCTTCCCTCTCTCTGTGCATCACAAATGCCCCCACACTAAGTGAAAGACCATGATGGCAATGCTGGTTGTTCCCTGGTGCCTCAGCTTACCCTCAATTTCACTGCCACTGAAAAGAAGCCTTCTGGTGGCTATCGAGTTCTGGCTGAATTTTGATCTCCCAGGTGAGATGGCAAATGCTCTTGTTTAGTCCAAAATGCGGTCCTGCAGTCTTTGCCAAAATCCTTCAGTTTTGGCTGCCTAAGACTCTCAGAGCTGATTTTACTTAGAGCATGAACCCTTTGGAGTAAGGACTGGCAGTCCTTACGATCTGGGGGCATAACAGTAACACAGACTGATGCAAACACATTATAGGAAATAATAATAATTTCGAAGGTCTGCTCACACCATTAAGTCTTTCCATAAGGAGCTGTTTCTAAGGCACAGGAGCTCAGAGTCAGAACAGGTCAAACTTCTTTGTCTTTTAAATGCTGTGTGTCAAATTCATACTTTTGGAACCTAATTTTATGGCTACATTAAATCCATTCAACCCTAATAAGAAGGCTGATTGATCTGACATCTCTGTGGTGTGAACTGTGGTCTTGCATAGACCACAGTGCACCAGGAAGGGCATATTAAGTACAAAATGAATTAACTCAAGGATGAAACACAGCAGAGTGACAGCAGAATGTACAGAGAGGATGCTGATGTGCATTTAGCCATAAAAACTCCTTCCTGACAACATGGTGCAATGGTTCAAATCTCAACAGGATCTCCCTACAGTGCTTCTTCCCACTGTACACTCATATGAAGAGCCCAGAAATGGTGTGTATGAAGGAAATGAAGTGGCTCCTTTACACCAATGTTTTAAAAGACTATGGTTTATGTCTTCAATGAGTCTCAGGAAAGTCTGGGGTTAGGAGTACTTAGCTTTCCTAGATTATGAAATCCTTAGGGTTCTACCCATTGGAAACCTCTTTGTGACCCTTTTATTTGCACACAAGTGGCAGAACCGTGTCCCTCCTCAACAGAAAAAATAAGCAATTCAGGGCTCAGCAGCTTATGTTCTTTGTTTTGTCTCAGGACTTTGGGAGGCTCCACTAGGAGCCAGTGTCCTGGCACAGGACAGAATTAAAAGGTTCCACTCAGGAGTTAATGCTGCCCGGTGCTGCACGGGACACTTCATGGGCACTTCGAGAACAGCCTTTTTGCATGACATGGCAGAGCAGGCATGTGGCTGTCGAGTCAGCTCATGCGTTCAGCCTCCCTGGGGCACCCCCTTTAAACAACACAAACTTACATAACTCCCGTTCTAAAGCCCGTGGAAAGGTTCCCAATGACTTTAGCGAGCTTTGGATCAAATCCTAATTGCCAGAGATACAGTGGAAACTTTTGAGCTGCACATTTACATTTTCTACAGCAAATGAACATGCACAACGAGCTCAGTCTGGTGTTTGACCCCTTCTGGCCTCTGCTACCTCGGACCTTACAGCAAGACAAACAGAGCCCGCCTGAGCAGTACTTGGCAAACATTTTTGCTCTAGGAAGTCAGGAAGAGCTTTTTTTGTGCAGAGACCTACTGCTGGACTCATTATTTCAGACTGCCGTGGGCAAGGAAAGCAACGGGAGCTGTCCTACAAAGGACCCATTATCTACAGACCCAGGGCTTGGGTGCACATGGCCACAGCGCGGGATGCTGAAGCCTCTCCGTGCTCCTGTCCTGACGTACTAATAGCGAGAGAAGATCGTGCAAAACCTTTTCAGAGCAACAATGACGTTATTGTCGTAACAAAAGCTTTCTTCCCGACACTAGTAACTTCTCATGTGTCTCTCAACAAACCTAAAGCGTTACAGGGAGCAAAATGAATCTTTAATAGGTGGAAACTGTGTGAAAAGTGTGTATTAGTACTTCCGTTACGGTCATTTCTTTGTAGTCTGTCTAAGCAATACGATTTTCACTCACAATAAAGCAGCCTTTGTACAAACAAAGAGTTAAGCAAATTTAATCTCCATGATTGGTTGCAGAACTGAGGGAAGAAAAAGTAGGTTACTCTGCATAGAAAATTTCTCTTCTCTGAAAATCTATCTGTCATGCCAGAAGTCCCAGATATTAACTTACAAGTTACTGTCTGTTTTCCCTGGTATTAGATGAGTGATCAACATGAACTTCAGCACACAAACATTTGGTGAAACGCAGGGAATGAGACACACAGAGTAACAGCTCTATTTACAGTAACATTAAACAGCATCAGCAGAAGCTCTGGAAATCACATGTACAAACACAAATTAAGCGGCTCTTGCTGACGCTCCCTGTGCAACAACAGTAACAGCAGTTACAGTTTTCATGTGGCAAGAAGTCACGGTCCTTTAAAGATACAAAAAACATTGCAGACCACTATTACTGCTTTAAAATGCACTTACACCACAGACTTTGAGAGAGCGAGCCTGTGAATCAAAAATAATTTCTGGCCCTCCAGAGAGTTAAACAATGGGTGATACAAAAAGAAGAGAGTCGTGAGAGCAAGCAGTTCCCAATTTGTTCTCACACTGTACTAGAGACTCACAGATACTACAGGAATAGGTGCTTTAGAAATTATTTAGATCCCCTACTCAGCTAAATATATACAGATATTGGAGCTGTTCAAGCTTGTGAAAAGGCTTACTGGCAATCAGGGCAACAGTAATTACTGAGAAGAGGGTAATAAAAAGAAAGAGCCTGACTCTAGCTGCTCATTCAAGGTAAGCACTTACCTGAAAATATCATTTGGACTTGTCAGCAGACATCCTCACCTGCTCACATCACAAAGATTTGGAAGCTTCATCCCTCAGAGGAAAAAGGAAAAATACATCTCTCTAATGAGGCAGTTGCACGCAGGAGTTGCTGTTATTGTTGGAACTGGTTTGAAGGAATGAGGACAGAGACAGCCCAGGCAGGCGTGTCTTGCAGGGCTGTGCAGCGAGAGGGCTCGCTCCTTTATGGAGTACCTTTGCAACTGCAAGGCAAGATTACTCACTGAGCCAGTCCCCCTCTCTGCCAGCAGATCGAAGGGCTGCTTGGTATTCCAGCTTGGTTTCCCATCAAGTCCAGATACAGTTTGTCTGACACGAGTCTATTCAGATGCCCGAGGATTGCTGGCAGTTCTCGTTTTCCGGGAACAAAACAGCAACAAGCACCCCAGCTGCATGCCCTTGTGAGGCTGTTCAGTCCCTATTTCAAGGCAGAGTGCCCTCTCTCCAGAGCAGTGCTTAGCTTTTTGTGTGTGGATAGATTTTACAGATCTACCTCCTGCTTCTGCACCTCCACCAGACTTTCCATTTATTCAATTATCTCTAATGATATTAATATTCCTGTCAGAGGAAAATACAGGGAATGAAATAGTGATCACCCTCTCTTCCTTCTCCTTCCCTGGCATCAAAATGCACACTCTGTATTTTCTTTCTTCACTCCTCAGGGGTGAATGGGCAATTCCAACTTGTAACCACACAGAAGACCACAGATCCTGTGATTACTGAAGTCATAATCTTGCCTCCCTTCTTCCATTTCTTCTATTTTTTTTTTTTTTTTTTTTTTTTTTTTTTTTTTTTTTTTTTTTTTTTTTTTTTTTTTAGTTTCTCTCCGTCTCTTTGGCACAGCTGAGTTTCTGGAAAAACATGCTGCCTAGAGAGCACAGAAATGTGTCCTGGGCAGCAAAATACCAATCCCTCAAAAGGGACAGGAGAATATCAAGAGAGCAACAAACTGGGGGCTTCTTGAGAGTCTTTGATTCAGAGTTCCTGTTGCATCCAAGAGTGCTGCAGCAGCCCAAGCAGTTTGTTACATGGGCTCCTCGCAAAATTAATTCCTAATATTTTTTCTAGAGAGAAAAGACAGTTCTTTCTTCTCTCTTACCATACCAGGTGAGAACATCCTATTTTTTTTTCCAGGCCTTAATAAGCATGTTGCCACCAGACTTCTTTTTTGACGCTGTGGCCAAATCTGTAAGAAATGATGTTGTGACAATAGGTTTGAGATCTGGCAGCACTAGCAGCTATGGGGACTCTGACAGTGATGCCAATGCTGATTTTTGCGGACAAAAGTCTCAATCAGGAAAGCAGGCAGGTGCATATATCACATGCATATTTCACCCACAGTTACAGAAACTCTGTCTTCACAGGCATGACAACTTCATGAAGGATATGGGAAAAGAGAGTACCAATAACAATCTTAGGTCTGCTTTGCATTTCTGTGCTTTTGTGATGATGCTCCTTGTCTCCCTGCCATTTGCAGTTCACGTTTTGTCCTTACTCTTTCCAGTCTGAAGGTTTTTATAAATAAAGATATTTAGTGCATTATATATATATATATATATATAAAATATCAGCCTGTTTAGCAGTTTCTAGAACTCAGGACTGATTAAGAGCTTGCTGCTGAAACAATGATTTAGCAAGAAGCTGCAGCTGGCGTAACAAGAGAACCATGCCACGTATTTTAACCTTTACTGGGGGATTTGCCACATCTGTAAGTAGTAATTCACCACAGATTTCTTCCCTGCATGCTGTCATGGATGGAAACATATGGCCCAAAACTGCAAAGACTGTCGTTTGGAATTTCAGATGAAAACTCTTCCTAAGGACAGAGGCTCTGTGCATTCCCTTGTCCAAAAACACATGGAACAAACCAAAAATAATTTAAAAAGCACATGAGCGTTCCTTGCTCTGACAGCTCCCCCCTCACACAAAGCTTGTCCAGCCCCAGCTTTGCAAATGCACATCCCTTCCCTTCCAGCCTTGACTTGGCAGCAGTTTTTGTTGGCAGGATGCTGTTGCCAAGGGAGACAGAAAGGATGTGCAGCTGGCTTTTCTTTCACCTGCACTTAGTGCTGCTGATCCTATTTGTGTTACTGCAGAACCTTTGGCTTCTAAGAGACCTACCATCAGTGTCACCAGACCTTTTGAAGAGTTTTGACAATGACACAAATAGCTGTAGCCAAAAAGCTTAAAATAGAATCTTGCCAAAGAGAGGGTGTAGTTGGTGTCACTGATGCTAACTCAAGCCAGGGTGCCCATTTCCCAAGCACTGATAAGAAAGGGGAAAGGAGGATTCAAAGCCATGCTAAAAAGATTTCTGAGAGCTCCCCAAACAGCGAGTAACTTCACATATATAAAAGTTACGTGCTTGGTCGAAGGTAGCCGTGGCTCTGGCAGGCAATTCATCCAGAGTAGTACCTCAAAGTACCTCAGAGAGGCACCTCTCCTGCATTAGCAAAGGAGGTCACATTGAGGATGATGAGTTTTCACTTGATGTCCATCCTTCAGCTGATGAAAACTAGGTGAGAGGAATCCCACCTCACATCCCTCTACCTATTCAGATTGCATCATCATAAAGCAAACCATAAAGGGATAAATAAAAGTGATGTTTGAAAAGGCAAAATGCAGTTCCTGTATTGTGACACTTTCCAGGAGATGAAATCCCACTGCTCTGGACATTCAGAATCAGTTTTTACAGAACACCAAGTGAACAACAAGCTCTATAGAGCAACACCACATTGGCATAAAGAGTGGACTAGAACAGGGCCTGACAGCTTTTCCATGGTGAAGCATTTTTCTTTCACATATTAGAGGGTAAGTAGGCAAACACTAATTCAGCTGAAACTGGAGCTGCTGCCTCTCAAAGAAACAGCACACTACAGATCAGCTGCTCCTGGCCCCTGCAAGGCAAGATGTCTGGTGCCTGCTGAACTGGAAAGTGGTGGGTAGCAGGAGAAAGTAGGACCATAAACCTTTCCCCTAAAAACACACAGCTCTTGGACCTGCTGCATTCCTTTCAAAATCCTTCCACTTGCTGTTGGAGGCAACCAAGTCCAAGGCATTTGACTCTACCACCAGATGATATGTCTTTTCCAAACCTAATGTCTTCAGGACTAAGCCTCCAGCTCTAAGTAATTTACACTGCCTTACCTATCAATCAAGGAAGCTCATTCTGGACTCAGGATACTCTTTCATTACAGCACAGTCATTTCAACTTGTCTTTTCTAAGGAAACATTAAAAGGAACAGACTCTGTCTATCTATCCTCTATCCACCCTATGTTTATCTTTCCCACTAACTCCTGATCCATGGCTGATTTCAAACATTGCAACACACTGTGTGACAACTGGTGAGGGAGAGCAGAGCACCCCACTTGTGGATCCCTCTGCTTCGACAGTGCAGGCCTTCTTCTCCTCTACTTGCAAAATCTGTGCTTAAATTCTCCAGCTGCAGGCACAGAAACACTGATACTGCAGCCAGGAGGGATGCTGTAGTTATGCACAGGCTGACTAACTTCTATAAACCCTGAAGATATTTCTGTCATTTCATCTGTTCACTGAAAGTAATTTGGATGATTTATTACTTATGCCCCCTTCAAACACATTATTACTTCCAAGTGCCTGGTTATCCTTGTGCTTGATCTCCAATGAGAGCTGGTAATGAGGAACTTGCACTGATTTCTTATATGTGCAGATAAGACAGAATTATAAAATAATTACTATATTTACCTGCAGGAAAGCTTTATTCTGATTTTTTGATCATTTCCAGTTGAAGGAAAAGGGACACTGCCTCAGAGTGAGTAAATGGGCAGAGGACAGGGGAGGATTGTGCAAATTATTTACAGTTCCAGTTTATCATCTGGGCAAGTGAGAAGCAAACCAGGTCAGAATCAAGGGAGTCAGCATTTCTGGTATGGGGGACTGGGGATTGTTTTGGGGATACAAAGGGTCAGGTGTAAATGGAAATTATTCCCCAGATGGAGTTGGGATATAATAGGGAGTGAAAGTTTCCATGTCCAGATTTTCTCCTGTGAGAACAGCACAAGGATGTAAGGTTGCACATAAATCAGCCAGAAAGGCTGTTACGTGCTGGTTTTATTATCTGGTTTTATTATCTGCTGGATTATACAGGCTAGCAAGGCCTCTGGAGTGGATGTAAGGTTGCTAGGGAAAGAAGTGAGCTCTTACTTTTCATTTCTGTTTGTCCTTCCTACAGACCAGAGACAACTTTCCTTTGCCTCTGGGACAACAATTTGTATTGTCTCTTTGCAGTCTTGAATTGAGGCTTTGGCTAAAGATGATTTCAGAATAATCTCAGTGTTCATCATGGTCCATCCACACTGAGCCACACGGATGCTCTGTCAGCTACTCTCCAAGGAGCTCTGCTTATAGCAGAGGCCTTCAGCAAAGCCCCAGCACAGCAAAAAACCAGAGGTGCGAGCCTCGAACTCCACCATGTCAGAGGTGGATGTTGCATTAGGACACACAAAGATAAAAGGGGAAGAAGAAATTCCCTTCTTGAAAATATCAGCTGCTGGCTGCAGAGATGAAGAATGGGGGTCTTGCTCCATTAGGTGAATTGCAAGATTGCACAGGTATGGATTTTTTGCCGTGCTTTGGAGCTGGGTATCGGTATGGAAGGAATGATGGCTCAAGTTGGTGTAGTAAATCCTACGTGCTTATAAGTAAGGTCACAGTAGGAGCTGGATATAATTTCTGCTAATGAGAGCAAGACTCCACTGCTTGTATTTCACTCAGGGTTATTGCTTCTGGATTCAATTCAGGAGGTGGAGATATGCAATATCATACACAAGGAACAGAAGGATGAGATGACACGGTGACACAGAGTGTTTGATTAGCCAGGGGATGAGTAATTTAAATGGAAAGACATGTGAAGTTAGGAAAAGGATCTCACTTATAAAAATCTGCTCTATCAACTCAGTAGTTCGTTCACTTCTGCAATTCGTATTTGCAATTCAGCATGAATGCAGTTACACAACAAAGTAAAATGTTTCACCCTTCTGTGTGGATGGCCTCTTTGTACATCCCCATTTGCATTAAAAAGAAATAAAAGATCCACTACCAACCGTGTATGTGTGCTGCTTTGGAATGCAATTTTGAACATGTGTTGGTCTTGTCTTTTCACAGGAGTATATTGCATGGCTGAAGCATCATTTACATTCAATGATTTAAGTGTTCATAGTGGACTAAAGTCATCCTGCCTTACACATGATGGGCTGGCACTTGACACCATCGACATAGCATAACTGTTTAGAATTATACCAATAATAATGTGCAGGCACCCTATTGCAGCATTATTCACACAGTAATTTACAGGTAAGGTATTTATTTGTCTCTCCTTTCTGGTTAAACCTGCCTCTACTTATATTCAGGAAAGAATTTACTTTACCCATTTCTGAAATGTCATCACCTCCACACTAAATTTTATTTTGGAAGGAAATTGGACTGACAACCCTAACAACTTCTGATTATTCACAGAACAGCCCTTGTGAAGGGATTAAGTGTACCAGCTTTTCCATGTTGCCCTGTCAGCACACAGCCCTTCAGGGATCTTCTCTTGATGTGAAAGTTAGCTCAGCCTCAATGCTCATTCATCCTTGACTTCTGTTTCGTTAATACCAGTTATGTTGTTGGTGATATGACGTGGACATCTTATCTCTCTCCTTCCCCCTCCAGAAACTATACTGGGAGCCTCATTTCATTTCAGTCAGGCTATAACACAGTTCCCAAAGCACAGGGCTTATTTTTCAGCTACTGTGGGTGGGAGCTGGCATCAGAAGGCAAGATAGAGGGCAGCTGCTCTCCTATCTCTCCCCTGCACCGTCGCCCCTCCGAGAGCACGGTGGCCGTGCAAAGCTGTGCAAAAACCTTGGGTGGCTACTGAGAGCACCAAGTGCTCAGAGACCTCTGCCTTTACAGTAGGTGGGTATCCCATGCTGAGAAAGCACTGCAGGAGCCAAGTCCTGAGGTGTTTGTCCTGGTGCTTTGCAGGGAGATGTGCAAATTCTGTCCCGTGGCCCACCTGCGCAGCTCCTGAAGGCTATTGATTTTTTTTTTTTCTGGTGGAAATGCAGAAATGCCAGCCATAGGACAGGGACATTCGATTTTTGGTAGTGTCAGTGCCTACCTCAGTGGTAGCACTTGGCTTCACTGCACTGCCCTTAATATGTGTGACTGCTTGGGCCTCAGAGAGAGCTTGAGATTTGCTGGCACATCGGCAACAAACTTCCAACACAGCTGTGAGTTGTTTCCTTAGAAACAGTGCAAGTGCAAACATACCCAGAGGTGCGTTTGGAAAGACAAATTCATCTCTGAAATAGATAATAACATGTTTTTACTGCCTACACTGCTCTTTTCCAGGCTTTCCTTGGTCTGGACTTAATTTATTAATATGCAAAACATAATCTTGAAACTAGGGCACAGTGGAGCTGTTGACAAACAAAGAACTTTCTTTTCAAGCACTTTGAATGAACTACAATTAAACATCACTCTGAGTCCTCACCAGATAGATGCTGGAAGAGCTGTGTGGCAGTCAGATGTCACATTCCCGTGAAATGCAATGATAAAACTGACATAAGTGTCTTGTCACACTTTTGCCTTATTACATTTTCCTCCTCTCTCTCTTTTTAAGCATTCTCAGCTGTCATTGTACCCGAAGAGCAAAATCACTCTCACAGTAAAATGCAGTCTCAGGACATAATTCTTTTTGGAGACGGAGCACCGAGTGTGGCACATCAGCGTTAAAGCTGCAGGAGAACATTAGTCTTTGCATTAGCATTAACTACCATGCCTAAGAGAATATATTAACAATAGCCTTAGCAAAGGTCAGGACACCAAGAGGAAGGAATATCAAGAAGCATTATACAAAGGACATAATTTTAAGTGCAGAGTTTCAGCCTGCTCAGTATGCATTCAAAGGACTGGATTGAAATAAATAACAGAGGGCTTGCTTGAGGTGCCAATTCCAGGGCCACAGAGAGTGGTGTCAGGAAAAGTCCCCTGGGAGTGATGGTGGCTTCTGCTGCAGCAGCGGAAATCCAGGACAACTCCTGTGCAATTAGGAAGAATATTCAACATACAAATGACTCTCGGAGGAGAACAGAGGAAACACTAAATGGACCTGAAGAAGTAAAACACAGCTGGGAGTTGAAGACCAGTGACCAAAATAGGAGTAAAAAAATAATATGAAGGTTAAGGGCAATTAAGAATTGCAAGAAGTAGTCAAAGGAGTGGAAAGGCTCATCTTTTGCTCTCTTCAATCTGGGTGGTGGGTGGACCATTTGAAACCATTGTGATAGCTCAGCATAACCTTGGTGGGGTGCTTAATTTCCCCTTGCCTTGTTTGTTGGAAATCAGTGTTTCGGTCAAATAGGAGATTTCAATAAAACTCAAGTCCTTGCATACCAAAGATGTGTAAAACAGCTGCTTAGCCCAAGATTACTCACAAACAGTAACTTGTATGCAGTGGCTAAAAACCAGTGACCTGGAGCGAACCAAGGTCTGTGGCTGAAATCCCGAAGGTAACTAGAAACCTGCCTAAGGTTGTATCTTCAAGCAATCAGAATCTGACCTCTTGTTTTGAGCACCGCCTCAGAAAGGCACTGGAGCAAGAGCTGCTTCCATCTGATGTCAGTGGCATCACCCACGTGCCAGAAGTGTCATGCATGATCACACTTTACTGAACTGGGACTGAGGTGGGAGCAGGCAGATAAAGCAGGAGGTGCAGCAAAATTGACATGTACCTCTGCTCTTACAGGCCTAAACCACAGAAGAGCTTTGGGGCAATGTACAGAACACAGCTCTTTATGGAGATACATTACTCTCCCACTCCTCTGTGCTATTTTACTGTATATTTGTTCAAAAATGTCCCTGCTGGGAGCTGCTCCTGCCAAGTAAATTGCCAGAAATACAGCAGCACCTACAGCAACATTTCTATCACATTACAACTATTTCCTGAAGATGACCTTGGGTCCAAGATATTTATCAGACGTGCAATAAAGCAAAAAGAAGAAAAAATGACACAGCAACAGTTTGCAATGATTTGTTTGTGAAGGTGGTGTGATTTGAGCTTGCAAATTACAGGCAACCATTTCGTACTTGCTATGGTAATGGAAAGCATCTCTTCCTCAGAGCTCCATGTCAGCTTCCCTTGGTCTAAATTAATGCTTCCAATTAGTCCTGTTTTATTGTGCATCCATCACAGAACATTCACTGTTTGGTCTTTGAACAGTACAAATCCATATACTGGTAATTATGAAAAAATACATTTCTTAAGACACAAATGTTCCATATTTATCATCAGCGCCTTGGGCACATTACAGGGTTTTTTTCTGACATACTTTTAATTTCTGTAGTCAGATTCATCTTTGGATTTAGTTACTAATTGAAGTTCAAAGACTGTATAACTCTTTGCACTGGGTTCAGGCTTGGCTAACTTCATTTTTTTCAGCATGTCCCTTGAAAAATCATTAAGCTACCATGCACGTGTCTACCAAGGCACTGACTGATCTTCCAAGCTACGTGGCACATACCATGCAGGAGGAAAAAATACCCAGACTTATTCCCTGAAATTACATCATATTACCTAACTTATCCAGTGCTGTTTCCAAACTTTTCTTCTTTTCCTATGTAAAGTCTTTGGCACATGTTAAAAATATATGTGGAACAGTTTAGAAAGAACTGAAAGGAGGGAAGAATGTACCTAAGGCACAGACCAAAATTATGGTTCCCTAATAAACTGTGGTTTTAAGAGACATATAACTGTCACAATAATTATTTAACAGGGCTAAAACATTTCAGGTTTGGAGTCAGTCCAGAGGTGATATTTCCAGAATAGAGGAGAAGGAGCGATGCAAGGCCCAACCCTGAACTGAAACAGAGGCAGTGCTGTCTCTGCTCACTCACTGGGGTCTTGGGAGCAGCTGGACACAAACACCCTTTCACCTCTGGAGCAGCTGCAGTTGTCAGAGCATGATTAAAAGGGGAATATTATGACAATTCTTACAAGCTAGTTTAAAAATGATCCCTGAAAACAATAGAGATTTATTTATTTTTTTTTATATGGAGTTACTGGAAAGCAAAACATCTGACACCAAGCTTTTATCTGAGCAGGAGATTTTAGCTGATTCTTTATGCCCAGTTACTCATACAGCATCTCTGGAGGCACAGGAAGAGCACAGCCTCCCTGAACAAAACCCTTGCGATACACGAGGATTGTCTGTGTAGCACTGAATTATGTGAACAGCTCTATCTTGCTGCCTGTGATGGTGTAGTTTGAGTGTAGGACAGGGATGGGGAGGATGGGGAGAGGATGCAGCTGGAGAGCTCTGCCGCATGGTTTCTGGAATGGCAGAAAAGAGATGTGCCCAAGGGCAGGCTGAGTCACTTTGCAGAGAGCTGCTGTGCTTCACAGCTGCTTGAAAGGGAAACATTTTAAATCTTGCTCCCTTTGTGGCTCTCAAACAACTGTCTGGTGAGAAAGGGAGGGCATCAAAAGCTCTGGTGCCAACTGCACATTGCATCAGGGCTTTCCTGCTTGCTGCCATGCAGCCCATATGGGAGAAAGTCAAGGGAAAGCTTAGCAGGGATGAAACCAGTAGGTTGCAGCAGAAATTATTCTTTAAAATCCTTTAAGTTTTAATGAAGATTCAGATCTTTTTCTACAGCAGGGTAAAGCTTTTCCTGTGTGATTCCATGAAGGCTATTTAACTCTAGAGAGTGTTAATTATTCACAAGAGGTGATGGTAAAGAGCCGGTGGAACACAGTGCTCCAGCCACATGGATGGATGAATGGATGGATGGAAGTGGCTCATTTGGCTTTCCCAGCAACAGGACCTGTGGGATGAGCACAACCTATCTAACCCTTCATTTTCAGTTCCTGACCCAGGCAACACACATATCAACTGTCTTGCAGAGAAATAGACCTGACCCTGAGCTCATGTGAGTCATCTGACCCTACTGAAACCCAAATAGCACTGCCAAGCTGGAGCCATCCAGGGGCTGGCTCTGTAGCTGGACAGCTGCAAGGCCAAGAGCACTCTATCATTACCACACCCTGAGTGCCAGCAGTGCACACTGACCCCTCCAGAGCTCCAGTCTTATTTTGGTGGCATAGTCCATTAACAGGATTATGTCAGTGCATGCTTCTCCCTACACCTCCCTCCTGACACAGTGCTGCCACTAGCCTCAAACAAATGAGCTGATTGCAAGGAGGGAGAAAGGAAAGGGAGGACACAGGTGGACAGCAGAAAGGGAATAATAGTTTTAGATGGTAGGACAAAATCACTAATTGTAATCTCTGTTTGGAAAAAAATGAGTCACCCATTCATTCATTCCTTCATTTGTTCACAGGCATGAATGTGATCAAACTCACCCTGCAAAGACTTCGAATTGTTGGTGGCAGCTATGCAAACCCATTCCTAGCAGGCACTTTGTGGGATGCATTTACATGTCTTTTCATGATGTGTGTATGATTATGCTGAAGAGTTTTCTCTGCCCCTCCTGTGCACCCACAGGCACGGGTATGTTACAGCAGCAGTTGTGAGGGAGTAAGTCTGGGCATACTGGTGTTATAATTAACACATGCATTTATGTTTCATGTTTATATTTTGTTCATGTTTTTTCAAGAAATAAATCGGGAAAAAAATGCAATCTGTTGCAGTTTAGGTCTTACCTCTTTTTCCAGTATACACATCAAGGTCTTCCATTTGTTGGAAGTTAGAAAAAGCTACTGATACAGGCTGCCCAAGGAAGGCAGTACTGTGAATCAGATGGAGCATTCTCAGGTGGGTCTGAAGTGCCCACACAGAATCATCTCCATTAGGAGAGAAGATAAAAATCCAGGCATTTGAGTCTCCTTGTCAGTCCCTATTACAGTCCCCGAGCAAAATTACTAATTTGGAGGCATCATTTCTACATATGGCAAAATCTTCTACCATGTACACATGGCATGCAGCATATGAATGTAAAATCAATTTTAAAGGATGCCTCCTAATGCAAAGCAAAGACACAACCACATTTGCCAAACCCCAAATATGTGTCACAACAACTGACACTCAGCTGAGGTGTAAGAATGGAGTGCTCTGCCTCCAAACCTCAAGAGGTAGAATCCTTTTGAACTGGGTGGAACAGAGCCCTAGATGATAAAGTGACCTCAGCTAGACCTGGAGGGCTTTGCTGAGGGACACCTCTGTCAGACTAAGCAAAGAATTTTGCCATGAGATGTCAGGGGATGGCTGGGTCATTTGTAGAGGTGTCTTTTGATGGTTTAGGAGTAGGAAGACTTGATTTCATAACAGCTGTTCATTTGCAGTTTGCCTGACATGGCATGTGACAATTCAATAAAGGCAGGCGCTGGAAAAATCTACTTTCTGTAAATACATTATGGGTTTAAGGGGTTTTAATATGTCTGTTCCCTTTAACGATTTGCAGTCTACAGTGGTTTTCCTTAGGTCAAGGAGCTTATTTGAAGATGAAGGGGCAGATCTGGTGGAATTTTATGTGGAATTTCACACAAGTGCTCAGCTTGACAGAAACAACAAAATTCACCCAATGAAAAGCCCAAGTCAAAGGCTGATTCAAACTTACTCAATCGATTTATGTGGCTGATCTCTCAGTATTTTCATGAGATGTTATCCATACCTGTGTTCTGGGTTTTTAAAAATGGAAAGTTTTTCTCTCTCTAGTGCCACCAACATGTCAAGTCAAAGCCCCAAAACGATACTTTAATTCCAGCATTAACATTTTACTACTCCTTGAAATGGGTAAGATATTAGGGAAACCTCTGCAGATAGCAGCTTTAGAGAATTGCTCTAAGGAAGGAAAGGAAGAAGGAAGAACAAAGGAGATACCCCAAGACAGGGAGCAGGGAGAAAGAGGAAAGAAAAAAGGGAACAGAATAAAGTGAGAATGAAAGATGGTATATTTTCTTACCAAGCAATACTAGATGTAAGAACTATGTTCAGAATAAAAAACGTTATCTGAAAAAGATAATTGCTTGTATAAGGCAAAATCCTCTTTCTGATCATTGCACAAACCTCCTATTGTAATGGCTGAGATATTTACTCTTTGCTGAATGAAGATTACTTATACTTTGGCCCAGAGTTTGGCATCAGAGCTGGAACTGGACCCTTCATGCAGAATAAATCCGACATTCTTCCCTTCAACCTCTGTTTAACATTCTAGGAAAAATGAAAATCTTCATCAATATGTACAAACTGTGCCAGGATGAGCTCTGCCCTCAGACTGGCATTTGAGGAGGGCTGTGCTGCAGTATTTCAAAGCAAAATTTGGCCTTCAATTCTAATTGTTCCCAGCTCTAGAAATATTGATTTTATTCAGCCATGAGCTGTTTTCTCCTTCATCACTGAAGTCTATAAAACAAGCTGGGTTCAAATTTCCTAGCGTCAGCTCTTCTTGAGTTATGAGGTCAGAGAAGCTGCAACTGGAACAAATAGGAATAGCTGGTTTCTCTTCATGCCCACATATCATAAAAACAGCCAGACTGCTTTTGTTGAGAGTTCTCAAAACATTCACCTTTAGACTGAGCCATGCCTGAAAGGTACATTGCTACCCCTCAAGGAACTTGCTTGAGAAAATTAGGAACAAGTAAAAACTGGGGAAGAGCCCAGAAAAAGAAATGGATCTGAAGCAGTAACAGTGGTTTTGTTTCCACAGAAGTAATTAACAATTCCCACACTTCCATCATAAATTAGCTTTGGAAGAGTCTACATGCTCCTGAGCAGGACTGTGGCTTTCTTCTATCCTAGAAGAGATATTTTTGCTCTTAGCATCAGATAATCATAGGCTGTTTAGGGAAATTTTAATCCGTTTCTTATGTCTTACAAACCAACTTGTTTTGTTGCATGTGAGATACATAGACAAATACAAATTAAAAAAAAAAAAAAAAAGCAAAAAAAAAAAAAAAGCAGCTGGTTTACCTTTAGTCCCTTTTTAGCTAAGAATTATTTGCACTTGAAAACCTTCTGACCAGCCTAAGTGCATGCACATCCTTAGCCAAAGGCTAAGTGGTTATGAAACACCATGTAACTGCCCCTGTTCCACATGTCATTCCCTGGGACAGGGAATCTCTAGTACAGCATGAAGACACTGAGGACATCACGCGGGGTGACCATGTGAAAACATGTTATTACTCAGTTGTCACGCTGTCAGAAACTGCAACCACTCACTGCTCTAGTGAGCCATGAATGACTTGTTTTGCTCCTTCTCAAGCTCTCCTGGCAAACATAGAAATACTAAAACACAAATGGCCATATCTTGATCACCAGAAGGAAGGGTCACTGAGATGCTGAAATACATTTTTGATGGTGATGAAGGGCAAGCGCTGTGGGCAAAAGACAGCTCAAGGACCCAGGTACCTACTCTGCCAGTTTTGATTCATGCTCTCAACACAAAAAGCCTGCATAGTCCACCTGTGCCACCAGGCTTCCCGTCAGGTTCAATCTCACCCTGGTGCTCTGACAGTGACCAGGGCAAAACAAGACACAAAGGGAAGCAGGATCTGCCCATCCAGGGGCACCTACAAGGCACTGAAATCATTGGGGTTACAGAAACAGAGCTGAGGGCAAATCTGGACCCATTATCTTCCAGCTGTTTTGAGAAACCAAGTGTAATAGTGCAGCTGTTCCTCTTTAGACACAGGCTACAGTGTTTGCATGTTTATGGGGATGTACTCCCCAAGGTGCATCACACAACTCCCTTTAGCTAAAGTGGGTGACTTGGGAATGCTGAAAGGTGGAGAGACAAGTTAATAGGAGGTTTGCCACTCAGACTTTCAGTGAGCGTACAGCATTCTTATTTAGAAATAATAGGACAGTGGTAGTTATAAACCATCTGCAACTCAGCATTCAGGAAAACAGTAAAAATTTGATTAGAGAAACTTTTCAGACCTTGAAAATAATGGTACACTGCTATAGTAGCAATGATTTTGATGTACTGCATGTGAAACAAGTTGCATTGGTGGTCAGGTGACCAGGTGTTTTTCCCTGCCTTTCCAAAGGGCAAGTGATTTAGCACAAACTCAGCTGCTTGGATGTGCATGTGGAGTAGCTATGTTCTGACCAGAACTAATCCCAGAGTGTGCTCTTGCTGTCCATGCTGCAAAAATAAGAGTACAGGGCTGATGTCTGCACCATAAGGGAGTACTGATGCATCACTCAGGGTTAATTAATTTTATGGATCCACTTCCTGAACATGTAGTTAATGAGTCCAGAAACTACAAGCACCAAGCCTCAAGCACGCCCTGTTGCATCGATAGACAGGTGACTGTGAAGAGCCAGGCCTGGACATGTGGATGTTTCTGCTTTGCTTCGAAAGGAACCTAAAAGGCTGCGTGCAAAGAACATCAAGGAACACATGGAAAGTCACCCAAGCCTTGACACTAGTTACACTGCCCTACCCATCCCTGCCTTTCCAGGAGTTGCCACAGGACAACAAATATGCAGAAGGGCTGTCTGCAGCTCCTGGGAGCACAAGGACAGAGCCTGTTGTGTCCCCACAGTGTCCTGTCCTCCTCCCACTCAAAATGGGGCAGGACACAGCTGATCCAGCCTGCTTATGCCTCAATCTGACCCTGCCATCAATGGAGCAGGGGCTTAAATAAAGGGTTGTATTATGGGGTATTGCAACCAGGTGGCTTTGTAAGAATACAATAACAGATCTGTCTATCTATCTATCTATCTATCTATCTATCTATAACATATATTTTTTTACGTCTTTCTAGATATAAAAATAAGAAGTATAACATATATACACCACTATAAGGTATTATGTTGTTACAGTAGTTCAAAACATTTGATGCCAAATTTCACTGTTGCTTTGCATAGCCAGACATCCTCCAGTTAATCCAAAACATTTTGGTTCGACTATTTTGTGGAGAGAGAAGTACACAGGCAGCATCTTTCTGGAACTTCTCTTCACACAGAGGCACAATGGCAGCCAAAGAGGAGGTCACAGTGGCATGGCAAACCAACCTCCCTCAGGCCTCTGTTCCATTTCTGTCCTCTAAAGGGTCGGTGGCCCTGCTGACAAGCTTGCTACTGAGTGATAGCTGGGATGGAAATTAAATAGCTGCAACATTTGCCTGCATGTACAGAGGGGGCAAATAGGAAGGGAGGGAGAAGCTGTTGATATATAGCAATTGTGTAGAGCAGTAAATATTAGCATTAATTTTGCTCATCACAACTGCACATTCATTACAGTTTTCCATGTACCCAATCCATAAGTCTATATGTGCTGAGCCAGTGGCTTGCCATAGCAAGCAGCAAATAATGTATGATGTATTACCTCCCTTATAATGGATTGGTTGTTTCAGCCTTGATGTGATGAAATAAATGACAGCAATTTTGCTAATACATGTGTTTTCTGCTCTTCCCCTCCTTTCAGATAGGGCAAAAAGGTGTCCTTTAACATTTAGAGCCATGAAGAGCACAATATGTATGATGGTAAGTGACTATAATGTAGTATGCCATAAACTCTAAGTACCATCTGGTTTGAAAGAAAGCTGATATGAGGTGTAAAGAAGGCATTTTGCACACGACAGAGGTAATAAATTTGGAGTTTGCTGGAGAATTTAGGCCCAACTGGAAATAAATTCATTGCAAATATTTTGAAGTATTGTATAGACACATTAAGAAAAGATTCTGCCACTCAGCTGAAAGTTCTTCTGGTTCAGCTGGTGAAATTACAGCTTTGCTCGTCAGATACTGATCATATCAATCCATATTCTGTTTCAGAATGATGGTGGGAAATGTATAGCATGAGCAATGCATTGCGTGAACAATGTTTCTACATTCTCCATTAAAATACCAAATTCAATAGCAAAGGATTGCTGGTTTATGTCATCCTTGCCATAAAGAAGGACTTGGATGGGTGCATCACAACCTTCTTCTTTCCCTGTGGTCTGCTTGACCATGTTCTGCTTGTTTATGAGGCCAAGCTGTGCCCAAGAAATTGGAAAAAGCAGCCAGAAGCAAGCTTCCATGAGCTAAGCCCACTACCAGCTCATAGCAACTGAAAGCCCTTGTTCCAAGGAGCTCAAAGCAATACCACCAAATTCAGCCTGCATGTGCAGCTGGACACTCCAGAGTTCAGTTCAGGGCTGGGAATGCTGGCAAATCCTTAGGATGATATAAATCCACATTAAAAAAGATGTGTGCTTGGTAAGGGCAAGATCCAAAGATTCAAGGCCTGATCCTGGGGCCACTGCCACCAGAGAAAAGATTTCCACCAATCTAAAGTGGCTTTAGCCAAAACCTTCAGTTTGGCTCTCATTTTGTACAAGCTCCTGTGCCCTACTCTGTCCCCAGAGAATGGCAGAGGCCCTGCACTGCTCTAATCCTTGGCATGAGCATAAAATCATGCTGGGAACCCAAATAACTCCCATGATGTGAGGACAGTTCTGCCCTTTGGTAGGGCTGGATGTTAAGCCAGCTGTTAAACACTGCCTGCAGCCAGCTGTGCAATCTCCAGCTGCTGCAGCTCTCATCCCTCAGAGAAGAGGCACCACCTCTTCAGCTCCCCCTTCTTTTTGCTGGATTGGACGTGGAAGTCCCTCCCACCCCAAGGCTTCTTGACCCTCACTGGGTTATTATTTTTCCAACACTCTTGTTGCTTATTGGGGCCTCTCAGTCCTCACTCAAAGATTTATCAGACCAAGCAGACTGTATCCAGCATTGGTGGGAGCTGCTCCTGATGTTTATAATCCCAAATATTACTGTTTTACATCACAGATACCTCTCTTCCCTGATGAATGCTGACTAGTCTCTTTCCCTTCTGCCACTTTGCTTAAGTCACATTTGCCCTTAGAGAAAAATGTGGCAGAGTCATGAACAGGAATAGAAAGCTCTGTCATATGGAGAGACTGGGATGCAACGTGATTATCTGTTAACCAACTCACTGCCCTTTGGATGCTTGGCCCAGCACAGTGACATCAATCCAGTGCTCTGGGCACACACTGCAAGTCGTCAGATTGTACCAAAATGTCAAGCAGTGTCCTGGAAGCAGTGGGCTTCTCAGGAGCTGATCAGCAAAGTGCTGCACATCTGGCCCTATCCATGCACCCTCAGCAACATGTGCAGCACTGGGTGGGAGCAGCAGTGCTGCTCACCCACCCTCCTGGAAACCCACTGAAATCACCACATGCACCCATGGGGGCAAGCATACCCTTCAGGACTTTCTACAGCAAAGATAGGTGCAATAAGACAAAACATTAAATGGACGTCTGGCCTTGTCTCACGAACAGAGAGCTTCTTCTTGGGGGTTTCTACAAGACCTCCCACAGGAAAGCAAGTATTTCAGGGAGCCTTGCCTACTTTGGCTTGATAAATCAAGGAATTGCAGCCATATAGACCACTGGAAACCTAGCAGCCCTGGCTCCCAGCAGGGGCTGATGAACTGATGATGAAATTCTGGCACCTGTCCGCAAGCTACTGAGATGTGACCCACCTGTAGTGGGCAAAGGCACAGATTAAATGCCCTCCTCCAGCACTGGGCAGCCAGGTAGACCACTTTCCTGGTGCTATCACACATGAGGTGGTCAAGAGCCCAATCCCAGGCATTGTGTAGCAAATCCAGAGTCAGGACTTTGCTTTCAGCAGCTTCCTCAGACTTGGCAGCAGCACAGCCACAACCATTCTTGCCCTTTTAGCAAATGAAAGTTAATTTTGTTGCAAGATGAAGAACTATTTGCTGGTAGGGAAAAGAAAATGATTGTTTTGCAAAACCATTAGCCTCTGAAACCACACAGCTTGGAGGATCATGTTAAACATTAACCAAGGAGAGGGGCAGGAGAGTACATTTTGTTGATCAAGGGTCTCCAAAGTAATGAACTAGACTAGTAGTGCCACCTCAACCCCCTATTTGGGAAGTAATATCATGTTCATCAGCCAGTGAACTACAACTTCAGGGTCAGTGACCACCAAAACCCACCAGAGAGACCCCTGGGAGCAGAGAACACGTGTGCTGATGAGGGAGGAAATACACTGATGACTTCAAGGAAATGATTATCATATGTATGTTTCTTCTGGGAAATCAATGAATATGTATGTGAACTATAGTACATAAACAAGAGCCTTTTCTGTACTCAGCATGGGCAATATTTTGGTGGAAATATCCCCTCACACATCTGGCACCAAATAAAGAATGCCTGCTTCTTAATGCCATGTTGGTGTTAAGGAGTTTTATTTTATGGATTTTTGGTAACAATTTCCTATCCAGTCTATCTTTTGTTTTCTGCCTAATCCATCACTGAAGTTACCAAGCTGAATTTCCATGGCAACAGACTGTGAGGTCAGAGAGAAAGTACTAGGCTGGATTAGACATCTGAAGTGGAACTGTGAAAGAGAAAGAACAAAATTACTTAGAAAAATTAACCATCATAATAGAGGGAATAAGGGGAAAAAAAAAGACAAATCAGATAATCTACTCCTAGTTTGAAGACTCCATTTGGTTTCTGACAAAGCTGTCACCAGTGAATACACCCTCTTATACACACAGAAACCCAATTTGTCTCTGCTCCCTTTGAAGTCAACAGCAACTCCAGCAGGGGCAAAATATGGACATCCAAGAAATTGCAGGGGAATTCCCAGTCATCAGGAAAATTTCTTGTTATCTGCATCTTCTAGCTTAGTGAGAGCCCATCACATATTGTCACAGGCCTCCACTGAAAGAACATCTCCACCTCCACACGTGGTGGGACAGACATGGAGACTTTAAACACTGCTTTTCTAACAGAGAACACATCAATGCAGTTTTCCTTTAGTGCTCTTCTCAAAGGTGTAGTGACCACAGCCTAAAGCCATGTTTAATTAGCTGTCAGCTGCTTGCTCCCTGGCATAGCCCTAATGCAGGCTCCTACCTCCTGACCAAGGGCTCCCAAGGGACCACTTGCCTGTGCCCCCAGCATACACATCAGAAACCACATTGAGACAGTGGAGTCAGTGGGGTGAGCCCAAAGATGGATGGCACAACTTCAGTGAGGGTGAGGGATGGGGGAGCGAGGTGGGAATGTAGATATCCCCCAGGGATGCTGGCATTCCTCTGGGGTTGGATAAATTGTCACACAGGAGGTTGTGCTGCTGCAGGAAGGCTGGTAGTTTTCTCCTGTTTATAATAGGGTCTCCTGCTGTGCCTGAGATGCCATCACTGATGTGGGCCCTGTCATATGACAGCAGCCACATGAGGCTGGTGCTGACACTGTCTCCAACTCCCACTATCTTCCCTTTCCTTTAAGCAGCACCATACCTTGTCTGCCCATATTTGTTACCACCTTCCCCTTCCAGGTGACGGTCTAGGACCTGCAGCTCTTCAGAGAAATCCAATTAGGGACGTTGTGCAAGCCCCTCTTCAGATGAAAGCTGCTGATTCATTAAGCTCCAGGCTTGCTGCCTTTACCCAAGGAGCGCAGCACGCGTTTCCCTCTGGCAGAGCTCCCTCCCCTCCTGCCCGCGCCATCAGCACGTGCTGCACATCAGAGGAGACAAGAGGCTTTAGGGTCTCTGTGTTCTCCACCCACAGGGGATTTTCCTCCCTTACTCAGAAAAGATAAAGGAGGCAGGCAGAATCAGACCCTGAAAACATTCTGGCGATGTTCGGAGGGGAGGGAGGCAGATATGGAGAGAAACTCTCTAGTGCCTATCTGGGATTTATAATGTGACTTAAATTACTGCTTTTTTGTCTGCTGCTTGATCTGAGAGCATATTTGAGTCAATCTGAATATCAAAGAAATTCAGAAAGACAGTGGGCAAGGAGTAGGGCAGAGACTGACAGGAACATAAAGAAACCAGGAAGGCAGTAGTACAGAGATGATATTGCAGATAGACCAGATTAAAAGATGAAAAAAAGAGATGACCTGCCTGGCCAGCAGGAAAAACTGCTCAACATAAATACAGGGCATAGGCTACACATGTTTTTTGGTTTTGTTTTTGGTGGGGGTTTTTTTGTTGTTTTGTTTGTTTGTTTGTTTTTGTTTTTGTTTTCTGACAGAAAGGCCAGTTTTACACTAAAGTACTATGGAGCAAGCTCTGCTTAAGACGGTTACTTGGACCCACATTAGAATAAATCCAGAGCTTGACCTGGATCCTGGGGATCTGGCCAAGTGCACTTGGCCAGATGAAAACATAACAAAACATACCAGACTGAATAGCCCTCTGCCACCCTGAAAACTGAAGGGGAATGTAGAAAACTGAAGTGGGACAGAGAAGAGCTACTGAGGCTCTCCAGCCTTCATGTGGCTACAGGGGGTGGGACATATTCAGCTCCTTAAAAAAGAGCAAGAGGAGATGCCCACAGCCTCTCTGTAAAAGGACCACACAGAAGAGCTAACCATGCCTGAAACACCAAACCACCACTGCTTTTATTATTTTGACCTTTTACCAGGAAAATACTTGTTGTCCATAATGCCAGGAAAAGCCTAGGAGGTATTAAGAGAGAGCATGCCAGCTTCACAGCTTGTTCTTGATCACTCTGATTCAACAGAAATCCTTCCCTGGGCCACAAAACCAACTCTCACACATGAATAAGGCCCACAGCCTGTGTTTAACACCTAGGGATTAATCAGCAGTGAAGGACAGCATTGCCAAAAAAGGGATGGCTGTTTGGAAGTCTTATTACCATTGGCTTAAAGGGAGTAAAAGACACTTGCAGCTGTAAAATTTTATCCATACATTTTACATGTCTGTGTGTATAAACATATCTCTGTGTGCACATATGTACATACACATACACAAACAAACCTATAATGGGTATTTTCACACTCAAAAGTTCTTATGCTGCCCTACAATGTAATCATCATACAATTAATTAAAATGTTTTGCTGTCTTGAATTTTAAGAAAGTGCATAGGGTGGTCTGTATTACTGGAGAATAAAATAATCAGTCTTTGTTTAAGTCAGAGCCAAGACCCTTCTCACTTTTCCCCACATGCTGTCTTGAGGATAAACTTTGTTGTGATTTCCTTCCCTCCCTTATTGGCATTGAAATATTCTTACTTCTGATTCTTCTTTTATTGCTCCTATTGTTTTCACACATTTTCTTCACATGGTCACAGGTACTTACTGTTTTTGTAATTTGCACATTTTCACCCATCTATAAATTGGCTGTCATAAATGCTAGTCTGAATTGGATTTTGATTTAAAAAGACATAACAATGTAATTTTTTCCATCCAGCATTCAGACTAGTTTTGCAATGAGCCAGTTAATGAAATCTTGACTTGCTTTTCTGCAGTTTACAGGTTGGACTATAGCTGCATTTGGGGGGCCATTTTCTGCCTCTCAGTTTTGTTAAGAATCTACTCCAAACTTGGCAGCTACTGAAAAGCTGTGTGCTCTTCTCAACTTGTCATCTTTCATCCTTATTCAGGCATTCAACTTGGCTACTTCTTAAGGCTTAAAATTTACATGTTATTATTGTCTCTGAAGACCCTTCAGGCTTTGATTCCTACCTATTGGAGAAATTTTGATTTCTGTTTATGTACTTGCTCATAATTTGGGTTCTGTTTCCAATCTGTCACTTGCTAAACCATCTGTGCCATCTGGAATATGCTTAGCCCAAATTTGGTGGAATTCTCTTCCTTATGAATTTCATGAGATGCAGCCTGCAGATGCTTTCACTGCTTCTTGACAAATTTACTTAATTTGGCAGCTTTGAGGTTTGCATTTTTGTCAGTTTCTAGGCCTGCATCTTGTTCTTATTATTGTGCCATAGATGGTGGAGGTATATCCAACATGGACACATATGGCATGCGAGAATCCTTCCAGTTTCAACAGCTTTGACACACAAGTGAACACAAAGATATGGATACCCAAGATCCTTGTGAACCATTTTTTTCTCTAATACACCATAAAAGTCACAGACACTTGAGAGTGCAGGGGTAAATGCAAGGGAAGAAATTCATAGTTGCACAGAAGGTCACCATCAGGTTTGTGTTTCAGTGGTATTGCAGATAACAGCATCTAGGAAGAATGGGATTAGCCAGAACACGGTCTCAAATATTGCACTAAGATGAAACCTTTGCCACCAGTAGATAAACCCTTCTGTTTGTGAAAATTTTTATCTTTTGAGAGACAAAAACTTCCTAAGGATCTGGTTTTGGTGCTTTCCAGAACAACTAGGTGGGTGCAGTAGGCTCACAAAAACTGATGAAGCTGGCCAGACTTTTAAAGGATTATCTAAATGTTTCCTGGCTAAGCAAAATATGCTGGCTCAACCATGGATAAAATGAAGGCAAACAGGGCCTGTGTGCCTCTAAATTTGACATTATAAAGGTTACTCATTCTCAATGTCCAGAATGAAATAGCTTACAAGAAAAAAACCCTACTTTTTAATTTGCTTACTCCTTTTCTGAACCAAATTCAGCTCCTATGAACTAATGTGTTGAGGTATAGTGATGGAAAAATTTGGTCCAAAGAACATAGGTCTAAAAAACAGGCCAAAATTAGAAACATATTAGATTTTATGTGAGATAAAAATGATTTTTTTCATGAGTTTTCTCCCACATTCATTCAAACTGTGAGTTCCTAGACAGAGATTACCAAATGTGAACACATAAAATTAAGTATGTTAATATGTATTTGAGTACCTAACAAAAGTGAGCTCATTTCCAGGGGGTTGCCCCTCCTTAGCAGAGGTAATTTAGGGAAAATGAGAAAAGCCAGGTTATGAAGAACTCCTGAAGCCAGATGGTACCCAAGTCCATCCTGCTGTGCTTACCTGTTTTTCTCTGTCACTCCCCCATGGCTGCTGGGGTTCAATTAGCTTCATATTATGGCATTAAACTAAAGTTTTGATGGTTGGCATTTATCCTGCTAGACTGTCATCAGAAAATATTGGAAGAGAGCAGGTGGTCAGGGAGGAACCCTACCAAAGCAGGTTGTGCTCTACATTGAGAATGAGAGGACGCCATTGACAGCCACCTCCCGCGAATCGCATCCTCACGGCGATGGACATTGCCGCGCGCTTGGTGTGCCAACGGCAGAGCGCTGGGACAAAAACAATACACTGGGATAACAGCAAACAGAGAAAAGGAAAATGAACAGCCTTTGCTGGCTGTGTTCTCTTCTTCAGTGTAGGCAGTCATGAAGCTGCATTTTGCATTATTTAACAGCAACCCAACTGCCATGGCTTGAAGCTCCCACTAAGATCAACCCGACACGAGGTTGTGGAGGTGCTGCTGTAATTCTGTGTCCTAACTTTACTTCAGATACGTTGTTATTGTGGCTACTGTTGTGTTTAGTAATGACAAACCACACAGAGTAAGGCTGAAAGGTGCTATCTGAATTTGTATCTGTTAATGTCATTAGTGTAAAATACGCCTTTGGAAGACCCAAAGCACAATGGTCTGGATTGATGCTAATGGGCAGCATCCCAGCAGGAAAATGATGCTTGCTTCATCAAGATGCTGGAAGGAGTTTGTCTACTAGCCAAAATCTCTCTCCTACTGTTTATAAAGCAGCATCTCACTTAACTACCCTGCTTTTTACAGCTCATTACTGAGCGGTCTTTTAAAGGGATTGGCTGCTATTCAATTTTGTGGCTTCAGAGTTGCAGAAAAACACCTTTCAGGATGTCTAACCTTCCCTCCAATCTCATGGCTACTCAATATGCTAGGTAATATTTCACTAAGTCTCTTGCTCAGAAACACCCAGTTCATTGCTGCTGTGGCAATCTCAAGTGAACAGAAATCCCATCTATCCTGTGTGCTGCAAGTAATTACAACTGTGGCTGCATATCACTCCTGCAAAGTTGTCTGACTCATGATTTTAGACATGAACTGGTTTTTGGTGGATTCAGCACTTGGTCTCTGAGTAATGCAGTCTATAAATGGAAAGTGCCTTAAAAAGAATTTTTTTAATTCTTTATTGTCCTCAGTGTTGCTATCATTTCAAAACAAAGCTGGTAACTCTTGCTGCTCATTGCACACTAAGATTGTGGTGACAGGAATCACATTGTTTGTGTTGTAACTTTTTAATTCTCCTTACAAATCTTATGATTCTCTTCAAACAATAGATCTCCCTTGTGTACTTGTATTTTTACTTTTGATTGTAGGCAATTAATTTTTATTACCATAAAAAAGCCTTCTGAAGCTCTTTTATTGTGAGGTTGTTTTATTTATCTAGTCATTAGCCTGTGATGAAAGTGACACCTCTAACAGCTCAGTCAAAAACCTTCCACTGGCAACACACACAGATCTGCTCTGATGCATTAATCTTTTATTAGATTACAGTTATTTTAAAAGCTGGCATTCAACTGTTTAATAGGTTTTCTTAATTCTAATCTTCTACACTCTAAAAAATAGCTAGAGGTAGATGCTAAAAAAGGTCTGAGGTTCTACTGCAGTTGAATGGTTTCCTAGGCATGAACTAGTAATTACTTATAGGCTTTTTAGAAATTAAAAATCCTTTTATTTCATTTCCAGCCAATGCCATCAACATTTTAATAAAACATTTATGAATTACTGAAAGCAACAAACTATTTCTTGAATGAATTGCAAAACTCAGTTAATAAAGATGTAGACATCTCCCAGAAGGTCGTGCTGGCCACCAGCAATTTCTGCCACACCTCTGGCAGGAAGGAATTTATTTGAATTTACCTGAAGGTAGCTTTGAATAAAAAGAAAATGCACATCCTTTTGGGGTACCTCTCAGCTGAAGATAAAGACTACTCTGACTTCTGTGAGAGCTGGTGAGAACCATTAATAATCTGCCTGACTCGCATCAGCATTGAAACACCTAATACAATTAGTTCCATCCTTACAAGATGGAAATTTTGTTTGTGAGAGCACGTTTGACTTGACAGTGCACACTGTTTCTGGGTGGACTCCATCCTGGGCCTCGAGTTCTCAGCACCAGGTGGGACTTAGAGTGGATGAATCAAAAATCTTTGCTGCAGCCTGCTGGGGGTGTAAATTCAGGAGTTCTTTTTGTGGCCTTGGTAGCTGCTCCAACAATAAAATATTTTTGCTTATTCACGGTTTGCAAATTTTAGTTAACAGTTTCATACTGCAGCAGGAACACAAAAGAACACCGGCCTTGTAATTGCGGAAAACATAGTAAAAAAACCCCAAGGAAAACAGATTATAATTTCATAGAACAGAATATTTCAAGGAGTGAAAAAAATGCTGATTCCTGAGGAATTTGCCCATTTTCCTTTTCAAGCTTCTTTCTAATGCACTTACAAATGCATGAAGTGTTCTAATGCTCTTCAGGTCATAAAAAACAAATTGGTAGGGTAAGAACTGTTTTTCCTTGTCAAGTTGGGCACCCTACCTAGTTACAGAAATGAAGACAGTCTGCATCCTTCTCACCATGCTCTCATGATCAAAGGAACAGGATGCAAAAATTTCCCCCACTGAACATGCTGCTATTCAAAGCCCTTTGTAGGCACCTCACAGCAAAACATGAGTGTCTGGTTTGAGATGAAAAGAGAGAGCTCATGTATTTATTTATTCAGGATGGCATTTTGCAGCCCCAAAAGAAATGTAAGTATGCATGTATGCATGCATGTACATCTGTAAATGGAGGTCAATAAGGAGGAGAGAGCTGTCAGTGGGGCTCTCTCTTTCCCTTGGGCAAAACCCCAGACTTGAAAAGAACTAACTGGCTCCTGGTGAGGCTCTGCCACCCCTTCCTCTGTTACCAGGCAACATTATCAGCGATGCTGCACATGTGCACTGGACATTAATTACCACTTTCTGCTCACTGTTTGTATTTTCATTTATGCATTTTCCTTTAGAATCTTGAGGCACTCTTGAGTGAACAAGATTTTAATTTAAAAGATGTCTGCACCCATAAGCCAACTGTCCCAGTGGGTAAAACATGCCTCAGTTCAGGGAAAAAGGAAAATGCCTGTGCTCCTGCTCAGCTCCAGATACCCTGGAGCCTCAGCCCCAGGGTGGCTGGGAACAGCTGTGCCACCATTGCCTGCAACCCTGGCAGTGGCTCTCCTGGCTGCCACCCACTGTGGCAGCTGTTTATTATGTTAAGAAATTAAACCTTCAATCCCCCAAGTAAGAATAGCATTGGGATCAGTGGCAATTTTACCTCAGCTGAGTATTTCAGCATGTGAATGCCTCACCATCCAGATAGCTAAGGTGTGACTTTGTCTGGCTTTGTAAAAACAGATGTCAAGAATCAGACATGTGAAAAGGCAGGCAGTAGTTCAATAGTTATTGAGTATATGCTGCAGAGAGTGCTTGGTGATCTATCCTCCCATGCAGGAGAGACAGGCACTTGAGGAACAGGAAAGGTGTCTCTACAGGAATACCTTGCACCTTAATTCTGATACATGAAAAGGCTCTTATTCAAACCAGAGCTATGGATTGGAGACGTCAGGGCTTGGCCAAAGTGCCCCCTTCCATGCAAGACAGAGCCAAGGCACTGGCCAGTCCCTTGCATCCTGCACAGAGACCTCATTTCTCAGCTCCTGTTTCAAGGCCTGTTTTCTGCCAGCTCTATTCACACACGGCTGTTTCAGGGAGAAGCACTGGTGATGAACGGAGTCACACTGGTGTGGGTGGGCAGCACAGAGATGGCACATGGGGAATAGTGGCACCGGAACAACTCTGCCTCTGGCAGGCACTGGCAGGGGGCTGAAGGCAGGAACACAAGGCATTGCCACCACCTGGCCTCCTCCACTACCCCACACAAGTCTACATGCTGAACAGAAACTCTGCACATAACGAGATTGCAGAAAAATGTGAGGAATAAAAGGAAATGAACTTGACAGGCTCATCCACCAATCCTTTTTTTGGATATGGATGCTTCAATTTCCAAGTATCAATGTCAGAAACATCAGAGCACTCTGATTTTGAACAGGCTGCTACTACCTGTCCTCTAAGAACTTACTCCCTAACCTTCACACTGCTTTAGTACCCCAAATAATTATTCTCATTTAAAAGGCAGGCAAGATTTTTCTGTGGGAGACTCTCACCACAGTAAGCAGCATACTTTTCTTGCTTCAGAAACACTCTTCCATCATTCCTCCATGCCAGTGCAGTCTCTGTGTCTGTGGGCAGCCTGTGCTCTCTCTGTAGCCATACATACAATAGATGTAAAAATGTTCCAGAAGACAAATGACATGATTCCAGAAAGGGAGAATCACCTACCTGTCATTACCTTGCCTCTGGTTTTACTACATTGACACAATACTTTCAGTCTCTTACAAGAACCTCCAAGAACAAATTTAAGGTATATGGCTCTTTTAATCCTCATAAATCTGGAATTACCTTAATTACCAAGATGAGACATCATTAAAAAGGAACTACTGTGCGACTACCTTCTCAATGTCACTGTCACCACATTGACAACTTAATTAAAAGTGCTGTGAGCTTAGTTTGTATCAATAAGAAAGATACAGAATTTTAAAAATTCTTAGCCTGCTCTTATTAAAATGTACCTTGGTGCTGCTGCTAAGAGACTACATCAATTAAAAGATTTTATCTTTCTTGAAGATACAGGAATATCTCAAAAGAAAATCCTCATGTTCATATGGGATCTGCATGCCAGCATACAAATGGATTGACCAGAAATAACCACCATCACTGCAAAAAACATGACCCTGAGTATATGAAGGTCATGGTCATTATACAATAATCCACATTTTTTGTCCTGTGCTTTGCTGCCTGACATTGAAAATTAAGATGTACGTGAGGTAATCAGAAGGTAACCAAAGAAAAGACTAATCATAAATTTATTGTACCATGTTTTTGTCAGCTGAAGTCTGCCTTATCTCTGGTCTCATATACTCAAGTGTAAATCTGGAGCAGCTGCATTGGCACCTTGGAGTTAGAGTAACCCATTGAAAGCTGATGCTGCCCTCCTCCCCAGATCAAAAACTGAGGAAACCGCTTCAGTGAGTTCTGCCACATTTTGTGAATTTCTTCATGGAATCAGCCTCAGTGAAAATCCCTGCTTCACTTTTTAATAAAAATATGTTTCTAACCACATGAGCCCTTAATGCTTTAATATTGAAAAGCAACTACCTGAACCCCAAAAACACTTTCTAATCTCATATTATTTAAGCCAATTTCAGGATTTCTCGGAGCCTGACTAAAGCCTTTCAAGCACTTAGGACTGCAATAACTCCAGCTGAGGACGTGATATCCACTTATTTTATTTACTAAATTACTTTTTAACAACCACTCTCCTTTACACATGTCTGATCCTTGACATCTGGTTTTACAAAAGCAGAGACAAAGCCCATTGCAGCAGGAAGGCTGTGGCACTCACTTCAGCCTGACCCTCTGCAGGTATTTTTTCCATCTGGACAAGAGCACTGACAATGTCCTGCTTTCACAAAGCACAGCTTAAGATGACTGTAAGGCACACTTAGTCCAAGGTAGCAAGATACTGACAGAGCAAAGGAAAGGCCAAGCAGTGATGAGAAAAGCCACCTCAGAAGTCAAAGACGCTGAAGCACACGGGTGCCTTTGACCTCCTGTTCTTTTCAGACATGCTGGTCTCCCTGGGAAGATGAAATCCATATCTGACCTCTGCCTATTTTCCTGGAATGCTCCTGATCTGCAGTCCTTAGCAGACAGAAGGAAGCAAGGGAGTAAAGCAGCTTGACTGGTTTGCATGCAATTAGTGGGAGGAAACAGGCAGTGCTTTCAGCATCAGCAGGTTGTATCTGCTGGAGCAAGCCCAGCTCTCATGAGCTACTGTCATGACACCTAGCAAACAGAACATGCACTGTGAGACCTGGATGTTGTGCAAAAAAGCCATTGCTAGGTGGAAGAGCACCAAGGTGGATCCAGGAAGGAAAGCCAGCCAGGAGGTTAAGCTGTCTTGCCACCTTAACAGCCTAGGAAGAATGTGGCTTACAGCAGCATACTTTGCCATTGCTCTCAAAAACAGCAGCCTGTGTTCCAAAATTCAGTACTGTGTATGCAGAGCATGGCTGGGTGTCCTGGCCACAGCCCTGAGCTAATGGATGCTGCTGCCTTAGAGTTATTGGACTACAAGAGCTGACTCTTACTAATGGCAAAGCAAAGATAAGGTGGTCCTGGCACCCCTTTCCTACAGGATGGCAGCATCCAAAAAGGCCAGCTGCAGGCTAGACCCACGTCTGTAGCCTGCCAAAAACCTTAGTCAATGGTAAGGAATTACAGTGGAAGATTGCTGAAGAGAAAGCTTCAGGGAAAAGGGAAGGTTTTCTACAAAAATAATAATTTGTGAGACTGATTCCCTATTGTGCTTTGTTTCCATATGGAATTCTCATAAAAATGTGCTGCTGCTTTTTTTCTGTTTTTTTGGGGGGGTTTTGTTGTTTTGTTTTTTTTTTTCTTCTTTTTGAAACAGCATGTGTTGTCTCCCAACTGTGTTGTTTATGTTCTCCTCAGTTTGCACACCAGCTGCACGGCAACACGCTGCAGGTTGCCAGTAAACACAACTGGAAGCCAAGGAGACAAGATCATCTTTGAAGATTCAGGCACAGTGTTCTCCTTGGGATGACATGCCACGGCAGATTAAAAGCTCTCCATATATCCAGGCACTGGCAACAACATGCACACTTCATGCCTCACAAATGCTAGATTAGTATGGTCACATCCTAGTGCAGGAACCTCAAGGTAGCTTAGTTTGTGGAGCCAAATAAAGAGTACCATCATTTACCTTTTGTACTCCCTCAAAGCACCATTTCTTGTGAGAGTTTCACACATCATTCAGCTTTTTGTTGAAGTGCTGCCTGGTTTGCTCAGCAGCACGTGCCATCTATATGGTCACCAGTCATCTCATGCACGTACCTGGATCTCCACCTCAGACCTTCTCTTTCCCAGTTCCTCTCTTCCCAAAGTAATCAAGTGAAGCCCTGTGATAGCTTATGGCACTAGATGCAAGCTGGATTTGTTCTCAGCTAATGTCTCACTGTGCTGGGTATCTACACTGGCCTGCTCCAGACTTACAACTGTGCTTATTATATTCGTCTGTGTTCAGGAAATTGATTAATTAAATAAAAATACAGCTCATCTCAGAATATATCTCAGCACCCCAAAATAAGTATGGAGTAATCACAAACTGGTTTTGCATGTAGAAAATACAAATAATGTTGAAAAGACAATTACTGTGCCTTAAGTCTCATGAATCTTATTACTGCCACAAGCAGAAGGATCAGATATGGGGAAGACACATTGATCTGACAAAATACTCCAGCCACTGATGAATATATCTGGCTGTGGAAAGCCTGCGCAAATGATGGCGTTGGGGTTGGACCTGCTTCATGACTTTAACAGGAAGCTATGCTGTGATGATTGCAGTCAGTAGCATAAAGCCAACAAACCCTCACCAGGATGTGCCCTCTTTGCAGCGCAGGCTGCTGAAATCTCTGGTCTGCCAAAACACAGTCGACTGCCCAGAGCAACCTACAGAACACAGCACTGGCATCCACATCATCACACTTGCTCTGTGCTGGATTTATTCCTGAGCTTCCTGATCAGATGAACTCCTGGTCAGAAGCTGGAAAAATTGCTGAAAGAAAGTGGCAAATTATTCCTGAAAGAAATGGGAGATTGACTTTGAATTGTTACTGCACAAAATGTTTGGTTTGGGGTTTTTTTATTTTTTTGGTGGGGGGAGTTGATGTTGGTTTTTTGTTTGGTTTGGTTTTGTTGGGGTTTTTTGTGTGTGCTTTTGTTTGTTTGAATTCTGAAAGTAAAAAAAGCAGCTAGATTTTGGGGATCTTCAAACATCACATCAAAAAACCATTTAGTTTTGGTTTTCTTGAAGACAAACATCCCCCAGATTTCTCTATTTTTTTGAAAAATCGGAATGTTTTTCAGTGTTTTCAGTTTTATAGAGATTAGTACAAATTTTCCTATTAAATCAATATTTTCTATTAAAAATACGTTCAAACCCCCCATTGTTGTGGAAGAAAGCTGTCTGAAATATAGGCCTTTGCACCAAAACACTAGATTCTCTCCAGGCTATCCACTATTCCATGCTTAGCTTGAGGAGAATGAGAAACACTGCTGTGGTTTTCGTATCAGGAATCAAGATTCCTAGACCAACACAGGGATATGTGCTCTCAAAGAGCACAAGATCAGTAGTGAAGCCTCATGCAGATGTATTTGTGTGCCTCCCAGAAGAGATCATGAATCATCCTCCCTCTCAAAGGAGGGAATTCCAAAGACAGCACAACTGCAGGTATTCAGATTAATCTAGGTCACAGCACAACTGCATCTCTGAGCTGCCGAGTTCTACTTTGGCTTTGTTTCCTCCAGATTTCACTGACATTGCTCAGCCTTAAGAGGCAAAATTCCTCACTTTATTTTACCCTAAGTAATCCCAAATGGATCACTGGGATGCCATGTGAGGTGAAACCACGACCACGGTCACCATTGCAAGTTAAACCCAGTAATGGCAACGAACAGTTAAACTTTAATATTTCCTCCAGCTCAGTGTAAGTTCCTTAGACATTGCTCCTTCTCCCTCCAGTAATGACCCTGCCTCCATTTTTGCCACTTTCCAGTATCTCCTTCTTACAGACTGGTGGATCCAGGGATAATATAAGTCACACAGTGGAACTACTTCAGCTAAACTAAGACTCTGGGAAATACAAGCTTTTTTCATGTAAAACATTTTTCCTCTTTCCTGCACTAATTCCTCAGGGTTGTGGAGGAGCAGTGTTCAGTGTCGTTGGTTAATTTTTACTAATGTGTACTCTCCCTCTCCTTTTATTCCTTACATATGGGCATGAAGTTGATTAGCCAAGGGAAAGTAAAGTTACACATCATTTGTCTTCTCTTACATTTCCATTGATCAATCCATTCAACATTATCCATTTCCCATTAATTTTCTATTTGCAGCACACCTTATTTTTAGAACTATAGTTAGCAAATTGATTTGCTGCTCTTAATCAGCAGTTTCCATTTCCAGCCTGGGAAGTGGGATTAGCACAGCACACTTGCCATTTCATCTCTGTCAGTGATACCTCACACTAAATAATTGTTACAACTGGTACGTTTTGCTGATTGAGTTTGCCTTCTGGAAGAAGAACAAGCTATATGAAAACCCAGCCTACTCATTGGACTCTAAGCCAAATCTCTAGCATTTATTACACAGATTATAGGTTGTTCCAGCAACATTGACAGGGTGCATAAAAGTCTAAGGAAGAAAAAATATTTCCATTCAAAGTCACAATGCAGCAGTGATAACAACCCTGCCTCTCACATTCACCCCTCAGACTTTAAATGCAATGGAATTAGATAAGAGACTCTGATTATCTGATGTTATTGTTCTGAAAGAGTGTCACGAAGGTAGGATGGGATTTTTTTTCAAAACATCACAGAAGTGTTTGACTGAATTAGGAGATAATCTGTTAATTCATTGGATTGTTCAGGCATTATGCACACAAATGATAGAGTAAGAAACATTGCTGTTTTTCTATTAACAGTCTCACATAATGCTGCCTTCCCTCCTGAGAGTTGATTAAAATGTAATTTAAATTGCTCCTGTCTTAGAGCTTCATTGTCTATTATCTTGAACTGAGACAGAAGCTCCCTATCGAGAGGATGTTTAACACCAGAGCATTAATGATCTCCTCATTTTTATTTCATTGCAGAAAAATTCTCCATGTTTCTCAGCTGATCTTGTTTATTATGGAAAGATGAAGAACAGGTGACATAAGTGACAACATCCAAAAGAGATGAGCTAGTCAGTAACTGATCAGCTTTCCTCTTTTCTTTATTCGGCAAAAAACACTACCAGCTCCTGTTACCACCTATTTCAGTGGACCAAAAATGCAACACAACAGAATATGATCTATTGCTGTTCTTGCAATTCTTTTGCCCAGATTAAATAAATATCACTTGACATATTAACTTCAAACAGGAATAAGCTATATTACAATACATCATTGAAAAAAAAAAAAAAAAAAAAAAAAAAAAAAAAAAAAGAGTCAGAACTTTCTGGCTCACGATGTACTCTTTTATTAATGTAATCTATTTCTAAAAAATGCACTGTGTTAAAATAGTTGAAAGGGAGAACTATTTGCCATATAACCTGATTTACGTTTAAAACCTTTTTTTTCCTTTCTCTACTGAAAATAAGAATGATCTGGTAGCTAAAACCATTACTCAAGGAGACGGAATGAATGCAACCCTTTTCTCATTATTTCAGTGCTAACTCCCCATCCAAGAAACATAAATTGTTACATGGAGCTCTCTTACCACACAGTAATTCAATATTAAAGTTGATCATAACACTGCAATAGAAGACAGCAAACAGAGGTCCCTAACAGAAATCAGTGAGGTTTGTTATATGTTAACTTCTCTTCATTCATTGATTCTGGAACAAAGACAGAAATTTTTCTATGTCTTTCATGCTGGGTCATAGCATAGTTCATTATCACAGAAATTGGGACTATAAGTTAACTAAAAGGAGTAATTCCACACCCATTTTCTATGACACAGCACTGATACTGAATTCCAAGTTAACATTTCTGATTTTGCTCAGTACTAGAGTGCTCCACAAAACAGCCAAGCAAACTCACTTCTGGCCCCTTTACACCATTAGCACTGTTTCACTTGCATGATAACCAGGCAGTATAAATAATTTTAAATGTTTCTTTCAGAAGTGCTGTGAAATCTCACCATCTCAGAAAAATGTGAATCTTTTGCAGATCTGACCCAGGGACTTGTACTTACTAACTTCCCTCAAATACCGCACACAAGCCTTGAATAAAGCTCTGCCTGTATTAGTTAATTAAGTAAGACTTGGGAAGACCCCCAGGTCCTGGGTTGCAGTTGTCCATGTTATCCAAGAGCAAAAGGGTTCTCAGACATAGTACTGGCACTGCTCCAGCAGGGCTAGCAAACTGCTGCCAAGTGCAGTGGGGACTCTGCCACTCTCTTGTGCAAGCTGGGAGAGCTTCCCAGCCTAGGGATGTCAGTAAACCTCAGCAGCCCACTGATTCCTGCCAGTTGGCATCAGCTCTCAGGACTGGTCTCGGGAACGCTTAATTTACTAGTGTAGATACCAGCATAAATACTTTGAAGTGCCCATGAGAGATGTGGAATAAGATTAAGACCAGCTGGAACCACTTCCAGAGGTACAATGTTAACCACATGCTAAATGGAAGCAAGGCTGGGGAACACAGGACCTGCCTGAGAAATCAATTTCAAAGCTATTTACACAATTTGAGAATATGCAAAATACTACACTTGTTTATTTGCAGCACAGAAAGATAACTGAGAACTGGACACTCCATGTTGCAAGGGACTTTAAATACAGTATCAGTGAAAAGTATGGCAGGGTAGCAGTTTTGCTGTATACTCCAAATGTCTTTCCTGATTAAGAAGGGACGTTATATTCCCAACAGCGTAACCACATGCATACAAAACATTTCTTTCTTTTTTTTTTTTTTTTTTTTTTGACAAGTCACAACTGAGCTGTAAGCCATTATGCATGAAAGAAAGCTTCCAGAAGCAAAGACGGGAGAGGTAATCACACAGCCACAAGCACTGAAACCAATCTGTGTAAGGGTAGAGTTGTGTCTATGGTTGACAGAGCTAGTAGAAATCTGTTAAGTAGATCAAGTAGAAATATGCAGTCAGACGAAGATAAATTATCTCATTTGGCACAGTATTAAATCTAAATTGTGGTTTAAAACATAGAATGATGAAAAAAAAAATCAGAATCGCTTCAAGGGAAGCTGAAAGAACCCCAAATTTCATCACAATGAAAGGAATTTTTTCCCCTGCTCCTTCAACACCCGTTATGTAGCATTTCTATTTTGATCTCTGGATTTGAAACCATTTGCTTTGAACCTCTGTATTCTGCACTCAAAATAGGATTTTATTCAATTATTTCAAGCATTTACCAAGTTAGTTGTACTACATTTCCTGTCATGGGCAAAAGGATTTGAAGCACTGTATCAAGAGGGATATTGAAAACGTTGTGATTTGATTCTTCTGACTGAACCTTCTGAAGTAATGGCACCTGACAACAGGGGACTCAAAGTATGATAGTACATGAAAATTGAGAAAGAAGCAACTTAAAATAAATGCAACATGGGCTAAATTGATGGTTTTTTCCATTTGGTGGTAATTATGACTTTAACATGGGCAGGATGACTTTTGAATTAGGGATCCAGAGTTAGTAAGAGCTGCACGTTCATTCATTCATTATCTTGTCAACCCGCTTTGAAAGAAAAAACTGTAATCTTCATTTCACCTCATGCACACATATGTAGTAAATCTCACAGCAGCAATGCTTTTGCTATGGAATGATCATGGGTTTGGTGTAGACATGGCGTGAGGGACTGACTTGTCTGGAGTCACCTGGCTCAGGGCGGAAAGCACACTCAGCCCAATGTGACTCAGAGCAGCAGAGGACTCCAGAAACAAGCACCAACATCCACGTCAGCAGATAGTCTGGAGCAGCTGGTGGGAAGCTCTGGAGTAGAGCTGGAGCTGTTAAAGACCCAACACCTACACTGTGTGTGTGTTTCAGGGGGCTACTTCTGATTATCTCTAGCATGCACTGGCAGCTGGGGTACAGCAGTGTGCTCCCAGGGGGAGGACTTCAGCCTGGTTTCATCCACGGAGATCAAACTGCTGCACGCTGCCAAAGCTTCCTGATGTGAACCAAAGTGCAGTGATCGGGACAGGCAGGAGATTCACTTCAGAAGTATCATCTAATCTGAACAAAAATGCTGACCTAGCCTACACTGCCAGACTAAATGAGATTCAGCTGCTGAAATCCATAGTTCTCTGGGACAAAGTAACAGGACACAAATTAAATACAGTACTTTGAGGCCGCATTAACACAGTCACTTATTCTTTAAGCACCCAAAAAATTAAGAAACTGACAACCCTACTTGCTTAGAGTTAGAAGACTTTATAGGCAGACTAAAGAAAAATAGACAGAGGAAAAGATACTGCATAAGATGTGAGAATTTTCAAAGAAACTACCAGCTTTGTGTACTGTCTGGGAAGGTGACAGCAGGATAACTGTAATTTCCTCTTCCCACATAAAGATGTCAGCAGAATTGGTGCCTCTTCATGTACAAGATGTGGGATGAAAAGCTACCTGAAAGCAGACAGCATTCATACTTAATGTTTATACACTGCTGTATGTACAAATTTCAAACTGCTTTGCATACTGCTTTTGCAGCACTCACTGAGTTCAAATGAGTTGCACATGACTGAACCACCACGAGCTGCTTAAAAACCACTGCCCAGAGTCTCAAGCAAAAACCCATTGTTTAAGTGCTATTATTTTTTTCTCCACTGGGATTAATTAAGGTCTTTAAGGAGCACAAGGGAAAAGAAGAAAGAGGACTTGTTCATCAGGTTAGTTTTTCCATGTATGTGTGGCTGATTTCATTTGTGGCTGAGATAAACTGAGAAGCCATCATGCACATGTGCTGGTACCCATCTAACCAGGGAGCTTAAGGTATCTATCCAGCTAACAATGCTGGTTATCTGGGAGAGAAATTTGAGCTGAGACATCATCAAGGCATTAGTAACAAGGCTCACAAACGCTTTGATGAAAACCACTAGATGTCTCAGTGTCAGGCAGCTGGACACTAAAAACCACTTTGAAAGTAAGAACTTGTTTATGTTTTAACAGAAATATATTCGTGGAACTGCAAACTATGTTTTGCTATCTGCAGATCTACTTTCTCTGCAGGATGAAGTCTAGAAAATAAAGCAAAATGAAAGAGTAAAATAGTTCTTTATCTCAGCATAAACAGAGGCATATCTGAATTTACAGCATTCCCCTAGCCATAGCAATCCCATTGTTTTAGTCCATCTGAGCTTCTGATTATAGAATTATACTTCATGTCTGTAAATCAGTGCCGGAAAAACATAATTTAAACAAAACTGCAGGTTAGAAATCAGTATCTAACTAACCCTTTTTCCTCCCATAGGCCTGATTTGCATGAGACTGATTTAAAATGCAGAATAATACATGATCTGTGAACACTTTAAAGGTTTATAAAAGATCCTAATTCTCTCTGTATCCAGACAGCTAATTTAGAATTTTGCTGTGGATTAACTCACAAGCAGCCCAAACTCATCTTTCCATTAACCCATCTTGATTAGCCCAATCCTGACCGCCATACGAGGGGTGAGCTCCATCTCAGACATACTCATTTGGATTTGGAGGCTAAAGTTCCTTGATTACTGTTCTCTTTTGTGACCAAGAGTCATGTTAAATGGTTTTGCTAATCCAATGCATGTGTTAGATGGGGAGGAAAACCTCCAGTTGTATCAGTTTAAGAACTAACCAGCTCTACGTCAATTCATGTGGTGCACACTCTTAACAGAGGCAAAGTCATAGTCCCAGACAGACTTTGAAGGTCTAGGTCTCCTCCCTCTTCCTTAGATGCAAATGCTTGTGATATGGAGTAGTTAAGCAATGAAAAAATGCTCTAAATACTCGCTGGAGGAGAGACAAAACAATAAAATCCTATTGAAATGTAATGGCTGCTAACAGGGGCAGTCAATTAATCAGTTCCTGTGCACCTGAAGTAGCATTAAATAATGTCTCAGCAGGGTACCCAGTAATTTGTTGAGTAATAATTACAGCTCCCAAACAGGACACAGCAGGAACACTGTTTATCCATCAGTGTACTACTGTTTATACAGGACCATAGGATAAACTGTCTTGGGCTGAGGAGGAAATACTCACAGACAAAAGCTTCAAAGCTGGCTCCAGTGCTCTGATACCACCCCCAAGATTTATAGTACAGGTACTTTCACCCATATAAAAACTCACCATGTATCAATAAGTTTCAAAATATTTTGATATGGGCCTGACCAGGACACAGTGCTAAATGGAGCATTATTTGGAGGCAATATTGCCATTTTATCTGATGATACTGCATGGTCTGCATGGAGAAGATACAGCTGGCAGCCGTGCACAACTGGTGAAGCAGAGACCATTATTCAGAAGCACTCCAAGTTTCTGGCAATCCAAATTGATAACATTCAGCACAAGTAACAAATAAAAACTTGTTGTCAGTTTTGCTATGAAAAACTGCTTTTTTTTTTTCCTATTTTAAAAGAATCTGCTCTGTGATAAGTGGTCTACCTGTCCCCATGGCAGACCTTCTAACTTGCTATTGAGGTTCACAGTGTCAGGGAACTGTGCATCACTGCCTGTGAGCTTTTCACTGTAAAGGTCAGGAGAGAACCTCCTTCTGCAGAGATGACAAACAAGTATCCTCCACAAAGCACTAATATGAGCTGGGTCTTGAAGAATCAAGCAGAGACTGTGATTCCAGACAGTTGCCCTCCATTTAGTTTGATGTTTGAGCACATCAGTGTTGCTCAATGGTTCTGTCAAGGGATTTGGCTCCTCTGAGATGGTTATATTCTTGTAAGTCTGCCTTGGGTTTGCATGGCAAGGTTTTGGTAGCAGGAGGTCTACAGGAGGGGCTTCAGTGAGAAGCTGCTGGAGGTTTCCCCTGTGCCTGGCAGAGCCAATGCCAGCTGGCTCCAAGACAGACCCACTGGCCAAGGCTGAACACATCAGTGACAGTGGCAGTGCTTCTGGGAGAACACATTCGAGGTGGGAAAAAAAGGCACAACAGAAACTGCAGTCAGAGAAGAGAGGAATGAGAGTGTATGAGTGAAACAGCTCTGACAAGGTCGGTAGAGAAGGAAGGGCTGGAGGTGCTTCAGGCACCAGAACAGAGATTCCCCTGTAGCCTGTGATGAAGACCATGGTGAGGCAGCTGTCCCCTGCAGCCTGTGGAGGTCCCACTGTACAGCACAGATCCACCTGCAGTCCATGGAGGGACCCAAATCAGAGCAGGTAAATGCTGAAGGATGCTGTGATGCCAGGGGATGCCTGCACTGTAGCAGGTTTGCTTGCAAGATTTGTGACCCTGTGCAGGACTAATGCTGGAGCAGTCTGTTCCTGTTCCTCTCTGATTTGATTGCTAGTAAATTAAACTAATTTCCCCAAGTCAGGTCTGTTTTGCCTGGGACAGTAACTGGTGAGTGATCTCTCCCTGTCCTTATCTCAACCCACAAGTCTTATGCTATATTTTTTTCTCCCCTGTCCATCTGAGTAGGGGAGTGGCAAAGCAGCTTTGGTGGGCACCTGGTTTCGAGCCAAGCTCAACCCACCACAAAGTCAAACTCTGATTTTCAAATACTCACGAACACTTAAATTCCTCTCCATACACCTCACCATAGACATATGTATTACAGCCTTGACTGCAACAGTTCAGTGGTGGCATGGCTCAGGCTCTGTTGCAAAGAATGTAGATATCACAGCTTTTGTGTGACAGATGTACATTATTTTAAAAATATATGACTATATATATATTACTTGGACAAAGTAGGAAAAATAATCATCATTATTGTTTATTTTTAGAGACAATCTGCTTTTATTTATACTGTACTCCATTTTTTCAGTGCTTAATTTTGTACCTTTTATTTCTAACATATCTCAGTAAGGTGGGCTATTTGGTCAAAACCAGTATTTCAGGCTATTTGCAAATTTAAGCAGAGATAAAGCCCACTGCACAGATGCTGTAGTCAGTTTTTGAGCTGTCTCAGTTGTACATTTTAGTTGACCTCTAAAAAGGAGCTGTGGGGTGCTAGAGCAGAGGCTACATCAGCACACATTATCTCAGGTGTTCCAGAATCACTTTTCTCACTGGCTTCCAAAATGTAGATCAGACTGGCTTGGGAGAACCGTGATAGCTGGTTCTTAATGTGTGATGAGCAGTGGATCACGGTTCAGTTCTCTTGGCTTAGGGGTCTGGTCCCCAGGAGAAGCTGGGCACCTTGGTGGCTGCTGGAAGCATTCAACTCCAAGTCAGCACAAGCCAAGAGCACTGAGCCACAGCACACCACAGTGTCTGCTGTGAGATCCTAATTCTGAGGGGTCTGCATTTTGAGAAAGGAGCTGTCTCATAGCCTCTGGTAACTTGGGAATTCAAAGAGGGATGGAAACTGGAAACAGCTGCGACTCCCAGAGGTGAGATCTTGTGTAAGTGAGAAAGACAAACACCACTTGGTGAGAGCAGTGAGCCAGGAAACCTTTCCAGCAAAGTCTAGTGAGCAAAATGCACACATGTATGTGTCTGTTGGAAAGCATCTGCATGGGCTATGGGGAGGCTGCAAGTAGGGTCAGCATGCAAGCTGGGAGTGCTTCAAAACATCCCAAAATGGAGCAAGAGACCAAGCACCTAAAAAAGGCTTGTCCACAATGAGGTGTCCTGTAACACTGAGGTCACATTCTTGAGCTTTTCCCACAATTTTTAAGGCTAGAAAGTTTCTTGGAAAACTAAGCTGAGCCCCAGAAGGATAATTTTTTGTGGGTGAGGGGAAATGCAGCTGGTGTTGAATTTGCTTGCTGAAATGCATGCTAAGAAATGGATGAAAATGGATAAAGAAACTGCCTGCTCAGAAATGGATGTTTGGACAAAATCTCACTACCCTGTCCATTGGCAGGTGTCACCTGTTCCTTTTGCACTTCCAACTAACAATAAAAAAAAAAAAAAAAGAAATCACCTGACAGTAGAGAGCAAAATGAAATTAGTTTGCAGCTCTTTTAGAGAGGATAATGATTCCAAAAGATACATCTGTTTAAGAGTTTGGGAATGAAGAACTGACTTAACAGGGGATGTAGGGCATCTAGCCGCACCTGACTGCTGTTCAGGCAACATTTGGATATAAATCTGTGCATTAGTTGCCAAGGAGATGGAAATATATAGTTAAATTTTATTGGTGTAGAACAGACTTTGCACACTGGGCACCCCAAAACCAATCTGTTTTTTCAATTCAACCAGTAGCTGGCACTGTTTTCTTTTTTCCAGAGCTCTGAAGGATTATGGCCTATAATATAATATAGCAGAGAACAATAGCAGAACTTTTTCAGCTGATATTGGTGACTTTGCAGCAGGCATCAGCAGTAGCATTGACTTTAACCAGAGATGAAAGTGGCTTAATAAACCGTGTTGGTGTCAGTGCTGCATGATGCATGTGTACAGCACTGCCATCCGGAGAAAAACAGGCAGCTTGGGAATTGGTGACTCAGAAAGCAGAATTATGGTCTTGCTGAAGGAGCAGAGCTGCATTCTTCAGAGGTCATACATCCCCAGTCATTTATAAGTTTAAGTTCAATTAACCGATGATTGTTAAAATGCCACTTCTTGGAGTTATGTTTGTTTATATAATTATCAAGTAACATTACAACATGCCTTGTTCTCCCTTTTAATTATGCAGCCAATATTCTGCTAAATATGATGAAGCAAAAGTATAGACATATGGTTCAGGAATGGATACAATCAGATAGACAGCATTATGTTGGGCCCCAAAATTATCAATACTTTTCCTGGCAAAAGCAAAATCTGAATGATATTAAAAATAATTAAAGTTGTTCAGGATTATCCTTATGGATAAGTTGAAGAGATGAAGATTTAAGGCTTAGAGATGACATGCACAAAAGGGATTCTGAGACAGTTCTGCACACTAATAATGATAAAAGGTAAATCTGACATGTCTATTTACTCTGTCTGGAAATTCAATACTATCTAGACTTGTAGAATAGTGAGATGTATGAAAACAGAAGCTGTAGAAATAGAACTAGTTTGGTTTATGGTTTTTGAACAGGAGAGAAGAACATAAATTGGTCTGTGCTATTCTTGTAGAAAAAAATGAATTTAATCAGAATCACCAAGAGCCAGTCTATCTCTACCGAAGGAAAAAAACCAAAAAGAACACACTAGCACACTGCTAATCTAGCTAGCTTAAATGGAACAATAAGGTCCTTTGTTTCAGGACAAAAGTCAGTCATAAGCAAAATTAAGCTAGCAGCTGTTCTCTAGGGAACCTCCTGTACTCTGGTCCAACATATTTGCCATTCTCAGTACCACTATCAGATTAAATATACCCATATCAAGATGTTGGATGTCCCAAATTGAATGAGCTGATATGTCCCTATATTATAAGACCTCTTCCCTCATAAGAAAAAAGAAAAACAAAAAGAAAAAAAAGGAAAAAGGAAAAAGGAAAAAGGAAAAGGAAAAGGAAAAGGAAAAAGAAAAAGAAAGAGAAAAAATAAAAATAAAAATAAAAATAAAAATAAAAATAAAAATAAAAATAAAAATAAAAATAAAAATAAAAAGAAAGAAAAAGAAAAAGAAAAAAAGAAAAAGAAAAAGAAAAAGAAAAAGAAAAAGAAAAAGAAAAAGAAAAAGAAAAAGAAAAAGAAAAAGAAAAAGAAAAAGAAAAAGAAAAAGAAAAAGAAAAAGAAAAAGAAAAAAGGAAAAAAGAAAATAAAAAGGAAAAGGAAAAGAACAAGAAGAAAAAGAGAAAGAAGAAAAAAATAATTAAGCACAATCAGCTCCTAATCATGCAGCTTTCAAAGTGTCCATTAAAACTAATGAATAGAAGCAGTCAGGGAAAAAACGGAAGCAGGACAGAAGTGCTAAGCCTAAGGGTTTGAGGGCAGTATATCAAACATAACTTGACTCTTTTCATTCAATACAACATGATTGTTAATGAGGAACAATCAATAAATGTTCTTCAAATAAAACACCAGAGAGCTGCATATGAGATAAGCAAACAACAGGAATTTGCCAAGAGGGGATGCACCTTCCTTTGTTATTACAATAACCATTGCTAATGCCTTGATTGAGACTCAAGAGACGCTGTAAATATTGTTTCCCCATTTGTTGCATATATTAGCCATAAATCCTGTTCTAGGCATTCTTATCTAAAGGAGATCCAAATTATTTTAACACCAAATGTTTCAGTGAAAACAAGGATTAGGGTGGATTTTCAGTGTAAGTAAAAATCAAAATTCCAATCGATTACCTGTCTATCCCATAACAGCAGAGAGATTATAGAAATTTCAAACTGAAAGATGTCTCCATTTTGTGAAACAGCTTCATTTTAAATCCATATGGAAAATATGAGGTTATATTGCTCACATTGTCCTTCAGGTTTTTGTTTTTGTTTGTTCGTGTTTTTGTTTGTTGTTTTGTTTTGGTTTTGTTTTGGTTTTGGTTTTTTGTTTGTTTGTTTTGTGGTCTTGGTGTATCAAACAGTTTTTTATTTTATTAGAACAACTTAAGCTTGAAAACTTACATCTTGACTCAGAAATAAGTTCTTTAAAATATGTAAGAGCTATATATATACTTTTAGGTAGACAGATATAGTTGTTTTTTCTACTTCTGTATTCAGGGATGTTTAAGTGAAAGTCTGCAGATAAATCTCCGGCTAAAAATTAAATGACTTTACCAGCTGTCCACAGCAGGGACAGTCTGTAACTCATCTATTATCTCATCTGGTCTCACCAGTTAAGTATGGTTTAGTCTAGTGAATTCTAAGATGACAGAACTCTAAAAAATCATAGGTTTTGGATACTGCTGAGAGTTTGTTATTCATAGGGTGGCACACTTCCCTTTCTGTCACCAGTGTGACTTCTAGATGCCACTAAGGAGGCTATTTTTTTCAGATGAAATATAAAGCAGGGAAATAAATATTATTTGCAAGGGTGAGACAGGGATTTTCTTTCTGTTTCCATCAGCAGTAATAATTAACAATATATCATTGTTTGAAGTTCAGGATTTTTTCTTTCATGTCTACTTCATATCCAGATGGGGGAACTGTCATGACAGACAACTAAAATTTTTGAGCTGTTGGGTTGTTCCAAAGGCACAGAAAACTCTGTTGGAAGGGCACACCAGCTATTGGGTGAATACCAAATTTTTGAGAGGTCCTGGATGGGGAGATGAAGGCAAGAAATCCACTTGTTCTTCCTTATAATGCAGGCTAACAATATAAAATTTTCAACATCAACTTATTCCCAGGAAGCAAATAGATCAGTCTATAGACTCTTCCCATGCCGCAGACCGTACTGAATGTCAAGAAAAGCATTCTGTGTTCATAAACTGATGTAACACAGCTGGGTTTTTTTCCCTCCTTGATGCTGTGTAAGTTGGACCGCTCAGTGGCACCCAAAAATATCAAAATGATGCACACCACAGCCTGTACCCATGTGATTAGTTTCTGGGCTTTTGGGGCTGAGCATGCAGAGCTGTGCTCAGCTGGGCTCCAAGTGCCCCAGCACTGGGGTCTCTTAGGACAGCAGACTGCTGCTTTTATTTTAATGCTGATTAGCACCATGCCATCATTTTTTAATAGAGTTGCACTTGCATCATTTCAATGATGTACTGCCTGCATTATTTCACAGGTAGGATCAGCCAAGCAGGTCCTATCAATGCAATGGTGATTGGTCCCACTGAGCTCTTGCTGTGTTGGGCTCCATCCTCTTCCTGCCACTGGAGGAAGTCACTAAGAGCCGAGCGGCAGTGGTGAGCTGTGCTGGAGTAAAGTAGGAGTCCTTCCAGGTCAGAATGTCTCTTGTAAAGCCTGTGACTAGCTCACAAGAGGAGTGTTAGCTAGGCATGAGTGCCTGCAAGCACACAAGTACACAAGGAGCCTTATGGTTAGCCCTGTTGTATGGTAAGAACACAAATAATTTAATCCACAGTGACAGCAGATGTGGATGAGAATTTCAAGACAGCACTTGAAATCCAAGAGCAGTAGCAATCCATCCAAAAAGCTCTCCAGCATATCTTCTGGAGTGCTGGTGATTTGACTCCAGAGCTGCCACCCCACCCACCACCACATGCTGCTGCTTTTTGTAAATCTCAGCCTTGTCTTTTACGTGAAAGGGAAGCTGGTCCTGGTCATTGGAAATACCTTTCCCCATGCCCATCATGACCCAAAAAATCTTAACATTATAAAATAGGATGATTTGCAGGCTGCATGGAAAGTAAAGTAATGGGATTCCTTGGGGTAAATGATGCCAGAGTTTATCCTACACACCATGTTCAGTAGGCATGCCAGTCTGCAGGGCATCTAATTTAGAAGTTCCAGGACTCAAAGACGCCTTCTTGTTAGAAAAGAAGCAAACCCCACATGTTTAGGGGCTTTCAGGAAAAAGAAATCTACCAACTTGGTATTGACTGTCATTTAACCTACAGGCAAAGCTGTCAAGACCTTGTAATTACAACTGCCTGAATTATACTGCAGGTATTGATCCTCCACGATGTGGAACAAGGGTTATATTTTGACCCCACTATTCCTTTCCACAAAACAGCTGGGGTTTGACAACAACAGAGAAACCATGTCTGGGTAAACCATTAAGGAGCTTTTTTTCCCTTCCAGTGATAATTCAATTTGGCAGCTATAAAGAAGTTGTTAATTCTTTGCCTGATAGTGTTGGGGTTTTCAGAGATTTTCTGACCCACTGTTTCAGACAAAATCCCTGTCTAAAATGGCCAGACACTTTATTCAAAATCACCAATTCCCTCCCATCAGTCTTAGGTCAGCCTCATTGTTATGATCCTCTTTAGGATATTTCAACTGAAAAAAATCATATTTCTATTCCAGTTGCAATGGAACAGACAGTCTCTTCTGGTGGAAAGAAGAGCTGGCACTACATTGTGGAAAAGAAATGTCCCATAAATGTATTCTTTATTACTCATAAGGAAAGCTTGATTCTGACACATTTACAAAAATCAACTGGCTGATTTTTATGGAAATGCTCTGCTTGATGAAGGAGGGAAGAACTGCTACAAAACAAACAAATAGTAAATAATAATTAAATATAAAAGGAAAGTTCTAAGAATATTGAGGTTTCAAATTTAGGCTCACATCCTGCAATCTGCCTTGGGTATACTTCAATTTGGCTCCACACAGAACAGCTTGGATGACTGTTGTCTTAAATTGGACGTAATTGCTTTGCTATCTGTGCAGGGGAATCTGTCCATGTATGACCTCCTGCTCCCTTGCCAAATGCCAAAATGATTTTCTTGAAATGTCTAGGAAGATGGGAGTATTTGGATGGGAATACAGACCACCTATTTCTCACTGTAGAACTAGCAGCTGGTGCCAGGGACCCTGCTCTTGTTTGGCCTGTAAAGGGGCACCACAGACATTTTGGCAGATACAAAGGGCACATTAGACAGCAGTGAAGCATTAGTGGGATTTTAGTCTCATCATTAAGAGTGCAAGGAAATCAAATAATCGAATTCCTCTGAATATAGGGCTATGAGAGAATGGAAAGAACCATAGGAATTCCTCAATTTTGAAGGTCAAACCTTAGTTTCATTCCTTTCTGAGATTTGATTTAAAATTGGTAGTGTTTCAAGTACAGAAAAAGCAAAAACACATGAACAAACACCCCTCCTAATTTCAACCAGCACAACGCATAAGCAGCAGTTCCAGATCTGAAAGTGGTATCTTATGACTTATTACAAAGCTCTATTCACTCAGAATACTAATGCTGACTAATAAAATATCTTCATTCTACCATACTCATGGTCTTGTCAGCAGGAAGAAGTGCCATGTGCTTTTTCGCTGGCAGTAGGTAGCAGTAGTTATTATTACATATTAAGTTATTATTATATATTAAGTTATATATTAAGCTATATAGTGATTTGTTATTGTGAAAGGTTCCTCAAGCATATTTTCCAAGCCACCTCCAGCTTTGTGCAAAGAAGAAACAAAAGGGGAGGTTCACTCCTAATCAGGTTTTTGATGAATATCAGGAGAGACTGCCTGACAGATCCAAAGCTCCAAAATGCGTCGTTTATTTACTGAAACCTTTAACTTTCCCTGGACAATTTCTGCAATGCACTGGAGTACTTATCCATTGCATTTTACATCCAAACAAGAACAATGCACCAGAAGTGGAACATGTGGTGTTACTGGGAAATAAATGAAGCTCAACCAAAAGCAAAGGTATATAGACAAGAAAAGGAGACAAAGAAAAATCCTGTGGCCTTTCCCACGTATTCTAGCTCTGTGTCATACAAATTAGGTTTCACATCCTGTGTAGTCATGAGGTATTGGGAGAGATAAAAATAGACCTTAATTGTTATTCCTTGGTAATTTCTATACGAAAGGTGCGACTTAAGAGAGGACTGTCTCAGGGCTGGAAAATATGACGTGGGAACATATGGAGACAATTGGCAGAGTGTGAAAATAAACTGTGTGTCCTAAAATATCTTTTTCTTCTCTTTCCAATGTCTGTGATTTTGTGCTAAACAAGCGGTTTTATAAAATCAGCTTTTAATAGCAGAGTATCAAACGAAGGAGTGTGACTGGGCTTGGCACGTGGCACCAAACGCTTTGTAAGCACAAGGTTAGGAGCAGCATCCCTTCCCTCACAGGTACTGTACGTACTCATACCCAGTGCAGACAAACATTTCACACTCATATATTCACCTTGGGATGTGCTAAGCATGTCCCAAGAAGCCACAGTCAGAGCAGGACACCTCTCCTGAGCAGATAAGCCAGCTCCTGTTTCTCTCAATCTCTCTTTGTATACATGTGTAAAGTCTTAATCATGCCACTAACTATATGCACACATGGAACAAAACCCAGAAAGTCTATACTTTGGTTTATAAAGTGTTTCCAAAGGATCAGTGTGACAGCTTGTTTAACTGCAATTTGCAAACCAATATGAACAAGAGAATCAGGGCAGGACTGAGTCTGTTTTGCAGAGGATGGTCAGAGCGGACTTGAAATCAGCTCTTGTTTTCTTCAAATGTTCTCTTTCTGAAAAGCCTCCAAGGCACACTCAGGCTCACACAGAATAAGTGGTTCCTTTCCTGCTAAACCTCACCAGCACTTAAAGACCTTTTCATCTGCGACTGCTGCTGAAGGCAGTTGGCTTCAATTTAAAAAGAAAACCCATAAGATGACATTAAATCACTACATTACTTACGGCCATGAGTTGTGCTATGTTTGCATGTCCCAGTCTCTGCACAGGACATGGGCCAGGCAGGGTGCAGGGATGGGGAAATAAGGCAAAAGATGGAGTAAGTCTTTCAAGGTTAAATGGGAGATTTAAACATGTAAGGTGGCAGTGGAGCCAGTTATTCAGAGTAAGGTCTCAGCCCTGCTTTGCCTTGCTTGAGACAAGATATGGCTCCTAGCTGGGCATTACTCAGCAGGGCAATGCCACTGGCCATGGTCAGCAAGCTGAGTAAATGTGAGAGACCAAGAAAAGCTGCACAACAAATACAAAAATACATGACAGATAAAGAAACTGTCAAAAAAAAAGGTACAAGACACTAATGAAACTCAACATACCTGAAAACACCCAACATAAACAAAGAGGATTTGAATCTGTGATTTTTATTAGAATGTGCAACCTCACTTCTTCCAGGGAAAGTGAGTATGGAATAGGTGCACACAAACATTTCAGTGTGTGCTCAGTCTACCCATTGAGTACTATGATATGATAGGAGACGTAATATGATGACACCATGTTCTTGGTCAGCTTCTAACAAAGATGCCAAGTGAAGAGAAAGGGCAAAGGTTTCAGTATACACTAAAAAGGGAAAGAAATACACCTATTTCATTGTCCTGTGGCAGGAAATGATGTCCTACCATGTGCTCAACAGGCACTACCATTTCACTGTAGTTTATCCACTTTGGGGATAAAGACTCCCTTTTTACACATAACCTACATGTTGCTTTTCTCCCTCACAGAACCATACTGATTAAGTGGAAATAGGGGACTTCTGCTTCCCCTGAAGATAAGCTCCCTATGTGAGCAGAGTGCTTATCACACGGCAACTATCTGCAGGATTTACAATTACTATACAGTTCTGAGTGGAATAAAAATCAAGTTATTTACCCTTTGCTGTTTATTTTTAATTTCTACAATACTGAAGACCAGAAAGAAGAGAAATTAACACAGGATTAATTTTTCCCCTAATTCAGTACGCTAGACTGATTGACAAACTGAGTGAAGAATGTGCACTGAGTGGGCCTTGAGGGTAGAGTTTAGAACCCCTTTAGAAATCTCTCTCCAATCTTGAAGAAGACAGTTTCTACATCATTTCAGTTTTCCAATGTTAAAATAATGCTTTTGGTCATCTTGTTCTGGTTCAGATTTCAAAAGCATGAGGATCCAGGATAGTATTGCACATATATGCACAGCGCTTGAAAAATGAGCCCTTCTCCTGCTTGAACACAAAAAAGCCTATTATTATCATCAGAACTAATAAGCTACAGAAAGTTTTCCTCAACTTTCTGTAAATGTGTGTCAACTTTTGTGCCTTTGTCCCTGACATTTGAGGAGCACAACCCTGACAATGGCTGTATTTGAGAGAAACTGTACTGCCAGCAGTAACTTCACCCTCCTCCCCTTAAATGGCCTCATTTATCTCTACACACCGATTTCCAGTGGCTTCTGAAAGGTGTGAGAGGGAGATTGATGGATCTGTTCATAGGTGAGAGGAAGAAGCTTCCCGAAATTAGGGTTTCCTTGTATGATTCCATTACTGTGGGCGAGACTGCTGCTGCAGGGATCCTCAGTGGTCAGTGGGCTCTGTCATCTAATCGGAGATGAGCCTGGTCTCTGTACCCTGGCTGTGCAGTCATTTTGCTGTATCTAGCCTTTAGCTGCTTGCTGTTTGGGGCCAAAAAAGGAAGAAGTGGGACCCTTCCTATAAACCACTCAGCTCTTTCTGCTGCAGAAGAAGAAAGCCAAGTGCTCCATAAAAGCCTGGATTCATTTTCTTTCCATTTTCCCATTATACGAAATGTTCTCAGTAGAGATTAATGTCTGTTCACGAACAGGCATTACTTCATTCAAGAAAGAAGGAGAATTATTCAGCCATCACTCGGAGAAATAAAAGCAATCTCAGGTCAAATCATCACTCTCCTGCTTTGATCAAGTCATCATCTGAACTAAGATCAGTCAAGGAAAAACAAATGTTTTGAGGAAAACTTCAGAATCTGGGCCATGTTCACCAAAAATCTACCACAATCAGGAATTACACAGAAAAGATGGCACTCCAGCTCTGTTCTACCACTGACTTGCTGAGGGTCTTCACATAATTTACATAGTAAGTTATCCCAATTAGTAACCTATCGTAACTACCCTTGTATAGATTTGGCTTCTCACCTGCAAAACAGACAGTGAAACTAATTATGCACATGTTTACAGTACCTATTTCTACCTACAATACGTATTTGTAGCACACGAAGCACAGAAACAGTTACAGGCAATTAATTTGTGGATCTCACTGATGGGGTAGGAGCTCTTCAGTTTTTCTATGCAAGACACCACAAGAGCCTCAGAAGAAGAAGAAATAATGGACAGCATTATTCTTTCATAATTTTTCATAAGTGTGTCTATGTCTGAATTGTCAGAGAAGCCCATTGCACCACAGAAAAGTGACTCACAAGACTCCAGTCTTGCTACTGTACACAGCTATGCTGAGGGTCAAAGGTACCTAAAATCATATGTCTGGACATTACCCTGCCTGCCATCTGCTCCTCCTGCACCTACAGCGAGGTCAACCAGAGGCATCCATCTGTCACTCCACACCAACTTTCCTCCTTGGGCTGTGCATAGCTGCAGAATTGGTACACTTCAGGGAATCATTTTCCTACAGAGCGTCCTCCCCCAGCCAGATGGCCACTATTGGTCTCTCAGTGACAGTCATCCAGCCTAGATAGCTGTTTACTATCTAGGGCTGTCATAAGTAAGCAAAACTTAAAGCAATTGCAGCAAAGAAGGGATATGAAAATATTAAAATAATTCAATAGACCGGCTTTCTCATTGGAGCAGATACAGAATGAACCAGATCCCATTTAACATCAGTATAAATCCAAAGATGATCTATCAAATTAAATTTTTCTCCTGAAAATTAAATTAACACAGCAACCAAGATGAGAATCTGAAGCTGTATTCTGACAATGCTCAAATGTTGTACTGGCAAAAGAAAGAAGTTATCAAGAATCAGAAAATAAATTAAGAGATGCTTGATGGATTTCACTTAGAGCATTTATGTGAATAGCTGCATGTAAAAAAGGATTTTCACAGACCTTACATATATATTTCTCTGAGACTACACTAATGTGAAAAACAGTAGGAAAATCCTTAAAAATGATTTTTATTTATTTTATTTTATTTATTTATTTATTTATTTTATTTTATTTTATTTTATTTTATTTTATTTTATTTATTTTAAAATGATTATTATATTTAATTAATATCTCCTAGCTTTAGGTTTTGCAAATAAATGTTCTACCAAATCTATGCATTTGAAATACAATATCACTATTTTATTAATTGCAGTAAAGCTGTGCCTAAAAGATGACCACTACCTCACCAGCTCCTGGAGAATAAACAGTGTTTTCAATAACATGAATTCCAGCAGAAAGAAAGCACAAAAAAGCCAGACAAAACTCTCATACTTGCCTTGTGGTTTATTTCTGTGGAGTGATAATGACTTAAACCAAGCTAATCATGTCCTTCTTTCTGTCCACTAAGAATCTGATTCAGTGAATTAAAGAAATTTGAGTAGCCTGACACTGCTGGAAATGGCGAGTATGATCTTTTGACTCAATACAAGCATTAATAATAAACTACTTTTATTTGTTCTTTATGGCAATGAAGCATTTTGGTATCAAGAAGCTCACATACTGAAAGATGAAAATTCAGAAAGAAACCTGAAGGTGGTACTCAGAGCAGCAGAGATCCCAGGGTTTCCTTTTGGTGACTTTTTTCTTCTTGGTGTGGAATAAATGCAGTGTGTTTCAGGCTCTTGCATTCTCTTTCACTTTTGTGAAGTATTTCTTAAGTAATACTAAAAACTAATCCACCAATGCATCCACAATCCTAATTTTCAATGCATCCATACTCTCAATATGCATGCATCCCTTGCCTTGTTGACTGACCTATATTTGCTGAGCTTCCTCTTTATCAAAGCAGGTTAACGATTTTTATCTTAATTTTAACACCCTTTAGATAAGTTCAGGATTATTTTTTTTTCCTTCTTCAAATATTCTGGATCTTCTCTTCAGCTGGACCTTCCATTCTCTTGCTCAGGCTAAGTACTTGATGCAGTGACTGCCAGCATAGACAGGGTCATAGAGAAATGGAGAGACATTCTTTTTTTGAGGGAAGCAGCTCGGGCAGCCACAACTCTACCTAAACCTTGCAGCAGTCTCCTCACAGTCTGATTAATTCCTGTTCAAATGCTAGGAAATAAAATTAAAAGAATGAAAACTGCATGTGCTCCATCACTGCCAGCAACGTTTTGGAGTACTGCAATCCCAACATACATTAAAAACAGCCTAAGGGTGCTTTTAGCATATTGACTTAGAACTAAGCAGAGCTCCTTTAAAAAAAGAGACCCATTAATCCCCTCCATCACAAAAACTGGCTTTAGAGAGGAGCCATCACAAATAGAATTCCATTCAAAGCTGAGTAAATAGCAAGAAGGCTGCTGACAGGAATACTATAGAAGCATAGCAGTCAGACATACATTTCCAAGGTCTACCCTCTACATCATCTCCAAACTGCCACAGAGCACTCTTTTGGGGTGAAGACTAGTCATCCATAACACAGTTTAGCTTCTGCTCTTCTGTGAAGGCTGTGGGAGATAGAGTTTGGTAACTTTAGTGTCTCCTCACAAAATACTTGAGAAGTTCCTCAATATTTTCGTGAAATAGATTACAGTGATTTCTTCACCAGACCACAAAACAGCAGGGTATACACTTCACTCACACATATCTGTCACCTCTATGTTTGTAGAGCACTTAAACACGTTCTCAGCCCTAGGTGGGGGTTGTAAAGGCTTTTGGGCTCAAAACAGGAGTACTGAAATTCCACTGTCCTCACCAGAACATTGCATGACTGCAAAGTCACTGATGACTCTCCATGTTGTGTCCCTTGCAGTTGCAGCTCTTGGAGATAGCAGCCTGAATGTATTATGGGCAAAGCTGCATCTCCCCTTTTCCTATTCAACAATCCTACCACATTCCTCTGTCAACCAGCAGTGCCAAGGCCCTCTGCAAATGAAAATGGGGTAGGAGAAGGGGAAGATGCAGTTCATATGCAAACTTGCCCTGAAGGCATTGCCTTAACAATCTACAGAGCCTGATGAGTGTACCACAGGGTAGGAGATGTGCTTAATGCATGCATGGCAGACAGGCTGAAATTCTCTTATGCTGAACAATGGACAAATGGATCAGAAAATGGAATAAAAATAAATTAATATTTTAAAACATTGAAATATGTGGCAAATTTAGCAGGCTATGAGGTACCTCTCTCCCACATACAGACACATACCGTTCCGAATTAATTATTTTCACAAATATAAATGACAAAGTCCCAGACTTGTCAGAAAAATATATCTTCAGTAGTGACCAAAATCACAATGAATATTAGTAAACTTTTAATATAGCTACTCATTTTATATATGAAAACAACAAGAGGTGCTTACGACTGGTGATTTATGTCTTCATTAAAACACTGTCCCTCAAACCAGACCCTGAAATTCATTGAAATTAACAGGGTCTTGAGATTGGAATGCATATTATAAATTAATGCATTTTTGATCTTATGTAATGACAAACATAACACTGTTGGCATCCGATCTTACCCACACAAAAAATATTGCCTCTGCACAAATATATATTGGCTTAGTCAGAAAAACAAACATAAGGATGTAGATCTCTTTTACCAGAGGCTTCCACAGTGTTCTGCTGTTACTCAGTGCAAAGACACCCATTTTGAATTTTGCAAAATTCAAAATTATCAGTGCAGTGTCTTGTGTATTTCAGGGCTGCCAAAGTGAAACCATTGCAGCTAATAACTTTATAAAGGAAAAATTTTCTCACTGTCAAATTCATGACTGTTTCCTACTCTTGCTGTTGGAAGACACACTGTAGAAAACATGTTTTGCTATGAAAGATCAGCCACAGATGACTGGCCTCCTGGAACAACTTCATTTTCTTTCTCACTACACCTTGGAGGTGCAAGGTGTAGTGAGAAAGAAACACTGATCTTACAGCAATCTTCCCCACTCTTGCTGGGGGAGCTACCCTTGCCCGCATCACTCTTCTCCTCCTACCTCCAGTGGCAGTTTCCACTGGATGCCAAAAGGGACAGCTCTGCCAGACTCCTTTCTCTGCACTTCACAAGGACCATTCAGAAATGCTGCAGCAAAAAATTCTAGGTAGGGATCATTCTTTGGTGGCTGTAAAGGAGTTACTTCTTTTGGTAACTCATTCCTGGCTGTAGATGCTGAGCAACAAAATACATGGATCTGCAAGATTGGGCAGGAGGCAATGTCAGCATGGCCAGCTAGTGGATCTTGTGAGCATGAAGTGAGCAGCTGAGGAACTGCTTGACACCATAAAGCAGAGAGAAGAAACTCACCCTCTGATACCATGACAGACACGAACTGAAGAGCCTTTTCTCACATGATTGTTTTACTGCTGACTGTAAAAAAAACCACCTTATTGGTCTCCTTCTCTAAAGTCTTTTTGGGGTTGTTTCCCTCATAGCACAAGAACTTATGGATACAGAGGAAAAACAGAGTCCTTAACATAATAGTGCTTTGTCTGTTACCTTTTTGGTAACAGACAAAGCTTGCTCTTCTCCAGATGTCTTTTCTACAAACTGCACCTACTGATGGAAGCTTCCAAAACAAGAAGACTGCCCCACAGCCAAAACCAGAATATTCAATTTCCCCCCTTTGCTTCTTTCAGAAGTCTCTTTTATAGAAATTTTCATTTTTGTTTGTCAGAAGCTCTCAGCAGCAGAAAGGCTGACTGAGTATTGTTATCAAATATGATTTTTGAAAGTATTTTTTATGTTTTCCAAAAAATTATTTATTTCAACAGCAGAAGACTTACTGCAAGTTTCAGAGTTATGTTCAAAATCCATGAACATGAAGGATATTGAAACTATGCAAAAACCTACTGCTTTCTAAAGGAACATTAATAATACATTTGTTGGTATTGAGACAAACTAAAAGATTCTACACTAGTTGAGACAGAGTACAGATGTAATGTATTCACAAGCACTGTGGATAAATCACCTCAGTAAATTCTCCATGCTATACTGTAATCTCCAAAAGCTCTCTGACTGGTTAAGAATCAGCCTTGCTGATCCAACTGCAGTTCTTCACACAAGCTTGTTATTCATCTGTCAGTGACATCTGACAATGAAATGACCAATGTCTTTATACGTCTGCCACCACAAAACAACTTTACCACACAAAATAACATCTTAGCTGTTTTTTAAAAAATACTAACGCAAACCTGCATTCTTCTGCACATCTCTCCTGTGTTCCCCCTCAGCATATCAGACCACACTTTAAAAATATACTTACCTGTACTTTTAGTCTCAAAAAGGCAGTAGTCAAAGCTTTTCCATAATTTCTACTTATTATTTAAATGCCAGAAACAGTTCTGAAATTATCAGTAAAATGGGCACACTACATTAGTCCTTTCTTAACAGCAAGAAGCATCATATTCTACTCACAGCTGAATTTTAAAGAAATACACTTCTATAAGCTCATTCATTACTTTAAAAATCTGCTACTTTGACGATTTAAGTACCAGGGTGACCGAAGTCCTTGGTCTGTGTTTCCTGTTCCCTTGTGGATGCAGCTGCCCTGTACAAACACACATGGATGCATCATGGGCTCAGTAACAACACACTGCTGTCAAAATATCACTGAAAGGAACAGAAACTTTTGTCACAGCCTCCAGTCCAAAAAGTGGGACACACAGAGGCAGTCTGGAGATACAGCAGGACCATGTGTGATCTCCATTCCTCCATGGATATAAAGCTAGAATCCCTTCAATCCATAGGACAAAAGAGGCTTTACACTTGTCTATGCCATGCTAAAAAGGATCATCTCTGCTAGACCTAAAAATTTCATCTTGAAACAAAGAAGACTGAGATTTCCCCGTCTCCCATAATTGACAAGATGGGAGTAAAAGGGACTCTATCATATTTTGCTGCATTGTCTGAAAAGCAGAACACAACCTGGGAATTAAATTTTGAGAGTAACATGTCTCTAGTCTGTAAATTTCACATTTGTGGTTAAAGATGGTAAAGCCACAATCAAACACCACCTGATTTACAAATGAGGATTTGGATTCATTAATTCATTTGGATTCATCTCCCAGCCTCTGACATTTTGACAGCAGGCACCTGAGGGTGCAGAGAATGCTTCCCCTAGGGGACACATCCCTTTGAGGATTAAATGTAGGATTATTCAACCAGAAAATTTAATTTTAGAAGACAAGTACTAGGAAACTGATTTCTTTTTTTCATTTACTCTTCACACTTTTTGTAATAATCTGAATGCTACTAAAAATAAAAGCAGAAGGATGGCATAACCAATGCCTGTTAATACAAAAATAATTGGCTTAAATGAGGCACACACTCATATGCACAAAAAATAAATGGCCCAAGAATTCTTTTGAGAGTTACAATATTTTTAGCCATATGGTATTTCTTATTAATTGTTATAATTACTAAATAAGAGCCAAAAGTATGCTCAGCACTGTATAACACATCCAAATACTGTCAACCCTTAGCCACAAATGCTTACAGTTCAATAGATAAGGCTTTCAGGAACAGGAGATACTGAGAAATTCAGCGACAAAAACAACAGCCCAAGGTCTCCTGGATATTAGGAAGTGTTTTTGGCCCCACTCTTCCAGCTGCATCAGCTACATCCCTCCTCTGAGAATGACAAAAATGGGCTCTAACCCTTCTCTCTTCCACAGAGTCAGCAGAGAAAAAAAAAAAAAAGAAGCAAGAAAACGGGAACATGTTTCGAGGCTTAACAATCCACACTGGCTCTGCAACATATTTTGGGCCCTTAGCAATTTATGCTAATTGACTGTAACCCTCAAGCTGTTCTTTCTGTGAAGGGGCTGCTCTGGAGCACAGCCAGCCCATAATCCACAGAAGCACAGGCTCCTGTGCTGAGCAGCTCTGGGTTGCCACAGAGCATGTGAACCAGGGCAATGAAACTGAAAATTTTGATGCAGCAGTGAAAACCACTGCGGAGAAGGCACATTGCTCTGGTAGAACCGAAGTGCCAGGAGCAGGGAACATTCACAGGAGGGGACAGTGGATTCCTCAGGGCTGAGAAGAACTGACAGAAGTCATTAAATGGTGTCGCCAACTTCTGCAAGAAAGAGGGATCTTTTTCATGTTGGAAAATACTGGTGAAGACAGGTGCCCTGGAAGTGAGAGAAGCTTAATAGCTTGGAGCATTAAGAGATATTCCCAACAACAGTGCAGACCAAGACTTTTCCTAGAACTACCTTTAATTTCTGAAACAAATTTTCCTGAAAGAACAGCTAGTCAAATCTATGCACACTGAACCCCACTCACCCCAGGTTTTCTGCAGCTCTGTAAACTACAAGGAAAGAGGACCTTCCTTTTTCCTGTAGGAGCCCTTTCTTTGACGACGTACACTAAGCATTCTCTGTTTTATCCTGTCTCCAGTTCATTCATCTCCACCTCAGAGGCTAGAGGATTTATATCTGATTCCCTGTCAGTCACATACATGCTCAGCAGTGACTTTGAAACTAATGGTCCCAGTCATAAATGTCCCAAGGGCAGGAAAAGATGCACTGCAGTGTGCATAGCTGAGGCCCAGGGTTCTATAACTCTTATCTTGTAGATGATCTCTCCCATAAGGGATTGCTCTGCTTAAAAAAAAAAAAAAAAAAAAAAAGAAAAAAAAAGAAAGAAAGAAAAAAAAAAAGGCAGAAAAAAAAAAAAAGGCAAAAAAAGCTGCTGCTGTTCCTAATAAGCTGTAAACACTACTCCATTCCTGTACATCCTCCTTGTTTGCTCCTGGGAATCAGCCTTGGAGGATCCTCCTTCCCTAAGCACCTATTGCCCTTTCTCCAGCACGAGCTTCATCCTTAATAACTTTCAGGGCACCTCTGTGCAGTACAGACTGCAATGTGATTAACTTTATGCTTCACAACCTCAGCATTAAGAAGTAGGTCCCGGGGCAGGGATTTAATGTGAGGCTTTCAGGCATGTACAGAACCTTGATCAGAAAAACAGCTCTTCCTTCCTGAAATGGCACAACAAAACAGCTTTGAACTAGGTGAAATGGCCAGGTTCTCTAAGGAAAAAGTAGTGTGAAACCTCAGCACTGTTGAAGTGAACAACAAAAAATGGGAGATAATTGATCCATTCTACCTCCAAGACAAGGCTGAAAGTTCACAGGATTTTAAGCCACTTTTTTTTCTCTCCCTGTGCTTTAAGGCAAAACTAAATCTGTCTATACAAACACAAGTGTTTTGCCCTGCAAGCATGCTATTATTCATTTATCAGGTTCTCTCCTTGTTTGTTATCTTTACTTTCCTCTCTTTGACATCTTCATTGTGGTGTTTGAACCTTAATTGTTAATGCCCTCAGCAATGAGAAGCTGCAATAGCTTAATGAATTTGTAGCCTCTACAGGAGCCAGTGAAATCTAATGCATTAGAAGACAGTGCAAAGTCATCATCCTTCCCATGCAATGCTATCTGAAGGAAGCAGTGACTTTTCCAAATGCATAAAGAATGAGAAACTTTGTATTAGAAAACTGAGTGTTCCTCACAGGCTGTCTGCATGGGAATTCCGGCAGCAGCAAAGTCATGGGTTTTACAAAATGAATTTATAACGTGGCCAGAAATCATGCAGCTTTTAACACTTTACACCAAAGTACTGTCACTAATGCTCACTGGTTCGCTCTAAAAGTCACAATAAAATGTGATGTGAAGTCTTCTATGACTGCACAAAAAATTCAAACTCTTTCAGGGTCTCCTGCAATGACTCATAACAAGTGAGGACGTTGGTCATCAACTTATTTAAGACCAATATTCCTCAGAGATGAGAGGGAATTGCTTGTTCCTTTTCTAGCAATATGAAGGTCCATGGGTTAAAAACCTCATGAGATAGATGAGAATTTTTTTGTGTGGTCTGAACATTTCTCTCTAAGCAATATTTTAGATTTCCATGCAGAGCAAGCTTTATTCTGCCATAGCACACACATTTCTACTGATGATGGCAGTGGCAGGAAAGATATTTACATGTTGCTGCAGTAAAGAGTTAGGAACAACAGTCTAATGAATACAAAATAGCCACACAATAAATCCAATCAGCACAAGTGTTTCAATGGGTATGTGAAATAAACTAAAGACTGCAATTAAACTTGCAATAAGAAATGGATGTATTTACTTTATTATTAATATATTTAATTTATTATGAGGAATATCCAGCCATCTTTCTACCCATCCACAGTGTATTGCTTCCTTCCACGTGCCTTCTTTTTTCCCCCCCTTCCTTATAACTTGGTTTTAGCAAGCACTGAATAATACTCTGAATTCCAATGAAAAATATTTATGCTCTGCTTAGTATTACACAGTTTTGAAACAAAGTCTGTTCCCTTAAATTCGAGGGAAAGGGATCAAATTTTCCAAAATATCTTGGCACTCTGTATTAGAGAGACGTGCCTCATGCACTTCTTCAAGCCACCTGCAGAAGTCTCCCGCTCTAGCCACCAGGAAGAAAGCAGGTTAATCTGCTAAGGTACTTAAGAAAATTCACTGAGTGCCAAAATCAGTTACTAAGCATTTGCTGGTACGGAAAACCTAGCCCCAGAAATCCTGTCCTTGGCCCTGGATATGACCAGGAGCCTGGTCTTGAGCAAAAGGAATAGTTCAGTAATGGGAAAGCTGGCTGGGCTACACTGCACCGTTCCTACAATTCCTGAAGTGGTGGTTCCTCCTGAGCACTTGTGATTCACATTATGAGATACACACCAGCCAGAGTGGAGGCCCAGAACCTCAACCCCAAGGAAATACAGCCTCAGTGTTGTGGTTCCCTTGCCTTCTCTAGCTGAAGGACTGTGACCTGCTATAAACAACTTCTCATTTCCAGAACCTTTTGTGAACCCAGCAGAGGGATGGCTTTAAGTTACCAGAGCAGGGGTAGAGTATTTTTCCAGCTAAGGTCACTTTTCAAGCATCTTGTATAGGACATATAACAGACATCTTCTTATTATTCAAAAATAATGTGGGGAATAAAATAATGTGAAAGGAGACTGTGGCTTTTCCCAGACCTTGGGACCACATCCTGCCCTTGAGGTTTCAGACATTAGAGGATAAACATAGTTTAAACCAATAATGTACTACAAAACAATACTCTTACACCAGTTACGTACAGGACCTTGATTTGTCAAGGAGGTTTTGCAGACGCCTGTCTTCACATAAAGACCAGATGGATGCACTGCTTCTAGAAGCAAAAGGTTTGTTCCAAAGGCTAATTTGGATGATGTTTCACACCAAGTTTTTTTGCAGGTCTGAAGTCTTTCATTGAGTCGAATGTTTTAAGTTTTGGTATGTGCTCAAACTCTTTGGAGAATTGTTGCAGACTTGCAGAGGGCATCCATATATTTTCTATTTAGAGAAGGGACAGGGATAATACCCATCACATGCTGCTGAATTAGATGACGCTTTGGTGTATGTGTATTTCTTCCAAACTGTTTCCACTGCCTGCAACGAGCCTGGTTTGATAAGTAAATTATTTACACAGCCTGCAGTGAGCTACAATGGACACAACTGAGCAATGAAAGCTGCCATAACATCCACAGTTAGGTCTTTCCTGCTCAAAAAATAATGGGATGTTGCATGCCAAGGGGTGGCTGGAGGGAGAAAAGTTCAAAGGCATTGCAAGTAGTCAGACACTTTCAACATATAAAAGTTTCAGCACCTAAGCACAGGGGACTAAATTCTGCTTTGGTACTGATACCAGTAGTACAACTCCTTGTGCAGGGCAGTTCACACAAGGGGAATATCAGATAACAATGTAACAGAGTATCTAACAGCAATTTTTCTGTCTTTCCTGCAGGAACACTGTCACAGGCATTGGATAATTCATGGACATGAGACACCAGTGTACATGTTGGCATACAAATTTTCTTATTTCAAATTATTGGAATATAGTTCAACGGTGATTCAAGCCCAAGGCTAGTGGCTGCTGTAGGAGCAGTCTGGCTGGGCTAACAACTCAATTTACATAATTAACTGTCTTTGCTGAATTAGGCCTTGATTGCAATATTGTCAAAAACCATAACAATGCTTCGTAGGCACAGCCAAGAAGAAAAGAAGGCTTTGGGGAAAGAAATAAATATTTGACAGGATATTTTCGTTTTATATTGCAACATATCAAAGCAAGCTGGGAACATGAAGGCTGGGAATAAAACCCCAATCCTACTAATGCCATGGGAGTTTTGCCATTGAACTCAATAGGACCAATATTTCATGGTTGCTAGGGCTGCTCATCAGCAACAGTTCTTCCTTCACTTGATGCTGGGTCTCAAAACACACACATGAATTTGCACAGGCTGCTATGTCTTTGTTCCTGAAGTTTCATTTCTGTTAGAGATGGATGAATAGACTTTTAAACGGGAAAATAGAGGAAAGTCACATTTGTACTCCTGCCTATTCACCCTCCATCTAAAACATCTCTCTCAGGGCTTGAGGCAAACAGTACTGAATCTAAAACAGATTAGACAGATACGGTGTCATACAATGGGGATCACTTCAGGTCCAAAATACAAATAATTCACAAGGTAAAATGGAAGTAATATTGTGAGTTTATATCAGATTATTGTTTTAATAAGGTGGTAAGGAATTTTAAAACCAAATCCTTGCAGCACTTTTAAATTTGGCTAAGCATACATGTTTATATGTATTTACTTAATATCTCTTGGTTTTCTAGCATACTAATCATGGACATTGTTACCAGAATATCACACGACTGGTGTGTGAATGCTTGATGAATATAAACCCTGTGAAGAATCCATGCTCATTAATTTTGAAAAATCTACAGGGTTCTAGTGCAAATAACACCAGTATAAGTATAAAATTGAAGGTGCTCAATGCCAAGAACATACTTAGACTATCAAATTATATGTGCAAAGGCATGAATCTCTTGTTTGCAAATAGAAAGAGCAAATATAATAATGTAGCTGCCTGTTGGCTTTTTATCTCAAATTCACTGTCAAGGACCCAAACCATGACTTGAAATTCTAGAGCCCCAGGCCTATTCCACATCTTTTTGTGTTTCAGCAAATATGCAAGAAAAGTGGAGAATTTACACAATATGTTAGTTGTTTGTGTTGCTGTGTCCTGAATTTGTATCTGCTCTTGGCAAAACAAGGCAGAAGACCCCCAGCCCACAGATGTACCTCAGATTTGTTAAAGAGTTCATACTACCTGTGAAATCCTACCAAACCGTAATGCCTGTAGGGGATGAATGTGCATGGAACCAGAAAATTTAAAATATATTCTGCAAGCTATTCACAGGATCAATCTCAGTTTTGGAATGGCAAGAGCTATCCAATTCACAGAGTTTTGCTTATTCAGCCAGCAAGCAGGAACCCTCCCTCCTGTGTGTGTGTGTGTGCAGTTGAAATAACACTAAAGAGCATATCAAGGACACTGGAGCCTACATCTGATAAGAAAATGTATATTCTATTTAGTTCCTTTATAAGATGCATTCATTTGCTTTTAAAGTCCTTTTTTACAAGGTCTGTTTTCCAAGAGAAAATGGAAGGTTGCAGCTTTTTTCAAGAAGGCAGTTTTTGCTGAGAAACTGAAGCAACAGCCTTTAATTGAATTCTGGGAAAAGGAAGTGTTGAGGGACTGCTTGCTGTGAGCTGCCTGATGGGCAGGCTGTTACCAAGACACGTGACTCTCAAAAACAAATGCCTCAGCCCAGTGAGTATCCCAAAAAGCTTTGTGTATGATACACTGCATATCCAGAGGCTGTTTACCTTTCTAATTTTTTAAAAAACCAGATGGAATCTGTTGCTGGATAACCACTCCCTGCTGCTGTCTTTGCTCAAGCTAATACCTGCCAATCTAACAGAGCACAACAAAAATGCTGTTTTCTTTCCTCTCTGCGAGTCCTTGTGCATGATAGGACGACACTCTCTGCTGATGTGTATCAAGTGATCCCCATTACCTTTAAGTCCATGTCAGCTGTACATTTCTAGCTCAGGGATTAATTATACATGGCTTGTGCAAGCTGAGAGCTCTCTGTGGAAGCAAGCAGGCTCATTTGCACTAAGGACACAGTACCTAGTGGTCACAAGAACAGAGGGTTTGATGGGAGCTTTTGAAATCATCTAGATGACCTTTGTCTCCCCTGAGAGGTTGTTTTTTTTTTTTCCATTTGGTGCTTCAGTGGCAGACTTAAATCCTCCTGACTAGCCTGTTCTAGGGTTTCAATACCCTAACCTAATAAAGCATTTTTGTCTGGTACCTAATGTCAAGCTACCTACTCTATAAATCCATGTATCATCTACTACCGTGAGCAGAGAAGAGGTTATTTCCCTGCATCTGGCAGCAGTCTTTCTTGTCCTGTTACCATGCCTCTTCACTTGCTCTAAATGAGCCATGTGTAATTGTATAAACGAGCCATCAGTGCACACCATCTTATTAATAACACGTAATTATTCACAGACAGCACTTGGTAATAGACAGAAAAGCTGGTGGGTGTGGGTTCCTACCAGAGGCAAGAAGCATTAGGAGGTAATGCTGCTCAAGGCCTTTCAGAAGGTACTTACAACTGGGTCTTCTCTAATACAGGAATTTCACAAACTCACATTGCTTATCAAATATTTACGAGAGGAGGGATGAGCCCCTGGAATTGCTTCAGACTGGAATGGAGTGCAGGCTTGTGCTACCCCTTCACTGCAAAGACTTGACTGAGAGGCAGCCAGGCTGCCAGTTAACTCTGGGGAAGGCAAGCTGCATCCACAGCAAGGGGTTACAAGACTTGTGACAGCCTGTGTTCTAAGGCACGGCCATTTTTGCTCATTTTACTACAGAGAGTGGTACGTACTTGCAAATAGGAAACTCTTTCTACTGATATTACTGGGCATCGTGCCAGGCTTCTGAGATGAAACAGCGATACTTGGGAACACGTTAGGTGCTAATGACATGAAGAAGCACTCAGATGGCCCTTTATTTCAGAGGCCGTGGTGACAGGTCCTCACACAGACCCTAGTGCTGTAAGCAAACAAGAAATAAAAGTCCTTGCGTTTTTCAGGAAAATAAATGCCTGAGGAAGGAAGTCCTGTATAGGGGTTGTGCACCAAGAGCTTCACCAGTTACCAGTCCCCACATTTTTCTCTAGCTTATATGCAACTTGGAAGCCCTGAGTGAACAGTGCACCCATGGCAAATTATAATGGGCATGTTTTATTACAGAAAATGCAGACATATTGTGGCTCTCACTGTAGGGCTTAAATCATCACATTAGGTCTTTATAAAAAAAGGAGATCGCTCAGCCTCATGGGAAAGACATTTGCATCTTCATCATTACAGAGGCAACAAACTTCATCCATAAAGATGTGCCTAGAACAAATGGCAGCAAATTGTGGACACATGTTTTGCTTTAATTGGTCCTCATCAACTCAATCTAGCTAGTGACTTCAAAGAGCTCTTACTAAGAAACCTCTTCCAAATTTTTTGTTTCAATCTTTTAATTTTATTTTCTTTAATGTCTTAAGAGATTTCAGATTAAATAGAATCTTTGAAGATACAGTATGAAAGCTCTACTTCTTTATAGTTTTACATCACATGTTTGATTACTTATTCATAAATTATGAATGACTAGAGGTAAAGTAGCATCGCCGGGAGCCCCTGTCCTGGGCCAAGTGTAGCACTACAATTTTCACAAACTCTACCTCTTGACAGCTGGGATCAGATTCAAGCCAGCTACAACTCTATTCAAAAGAGCAGCTGTTGCTCGTGCCATTTTCACATGCTATTCTTGATCAGCATGAATGGATGGAATGTGCTCTTTTTGGAAAGCACAGCAAAAGAAAATGCATGGCAATAGAATGTTTACATAACTCATGTGAAATTCACCAAAAAACCCAGACATAAGCTACAATCAAAATCTTATTTATATATGGGTCTGATTTTTAAAAATACAGCTAAGAAATCCCACTGTTTGACAATCAAACCAGTATCTATGTAAGTTTTTTCTTCCAGCCTCAAAGCCAAGAAGCCCTCTAGAGTACGGAGTCCTACTCTCTCAGACACTGCACAAACACAGCTGAACACAGCACAAATGAACAGAGGTGGAAAAGAATTCACAGATGACTGTTGCCAGTACTGACCCTGGAGCACTGAGCTGGGACTCAAGCAAAATGTGGCAAGCCTCATAACAACACATCAGCTTGGAGGGGAAACCGCTTCTTCCGACATTTCTTTGCCACACAGAGTCTTGTCTCTCCAGCTGATCACTGCGTCTACAAAACCCACCAACACTTTGTTCCAGCTACCCTAGGCTTTCTATGTTTATGCATGCCCTGTGTTCACATCTGCAAGAATGGATACATAGGGCACTTCTCTCTGTAGCCTTGAACCTCAATCACTCACTCATGCCACAGCAGACGAGATGAAAACGCTGCTGCGTTACTGAGGCAGCACCACAGACTCACTTTTTGCAGTTGCAGATGAGGAAGGCAGGCAGGTGGAAGACATTGGTGAATTAGCCCAAGCAGAATATCCTCTTTTGATATTTTCTCTGAAAGTCTGCTTTTTCTTCAGCTGTATAGTAGCAGCAATTTTCCTTTTTTGTCCAAATGAAACAAATAAGACCATGCTTCAGGCCCTTCTTATACCATAAAGAACAGTTACAGGAAACACATTAAAGTAATTTCCTTTTCCTTGGACAGAATGCACTGTCTTGGAGTTTGTTTTTAGCATTGTGATGTAACTGGGGGAAAAGTGAGCTAAGGTAACACACCTCAGTGCATCTAAAAGAAAGCTGGTATAATAGAAATTAAAGAACTAGCCATAGGCTTTTTATAAGCCAACCAGTGAAAAAATACATTCCAGATGCCCAAAATACCTCTTATATAGCTATAGTTGCTGCTGCATTTGTAAATGAAAACTGTATTTATTACAAGGTTTTGCTGCACTCGGAGAAATAAAGCAAATTTTTTACCTGTCATTAGAAGTAGTAAGTTCAGAATACATCTTTTCAAATTGCATCACAGAGTTGACAATATTGTTGCATAGTCATACTATATATGTGCGTTTGTATACACATTTAGTTTTCTCAGTTTTTCCCTCTTTATATTTAGCATTCCTCTATTTGCCACCTATCTCTTCAACATATGACCCTGAAAACACAGTTTAAAGCAGCAGGGATAACAAAGGGTAATGCTGCCAAGCAGGGACGCATGGTACTAAAAAAATAAAAATAGTTACAGAAAGACTCAACACTGTGATAGCTTGGATGAACAGTGCACCTTCCTTCTTTTTCCTACATGTTGGTAGAAATGTATTTATACCGTTCTGCTTCATATTTTCTTTACAATTAACTTAATGTTGGTCCAGAAACAAAGTTAGTTTTAGAATTAAATCACATTTCAACATGGCAAAATGCAGCAAAGTATTCTGGGTCCTTAGCTATGGTAAAAATACCACAGCCCCCACTGCTCTCAGTGGGTTTTTGGTTAAAATTCTCCTTGAGGAGCTCTTCCCACATTGCAATCCAGCCAGGCACCAAATCTCTGGGAGCTAAAATTGTGCTGCTGGGCAGGTCATGCAGGCACATCTGGCTTAGCTTTATGCTTGAGCAAAATAACCTTGGGTGCACCTCTGGAGCCTCCGCTCTAATGTCATGAGGACACACCTCTGTTTTCCCTGTGTCATAGGAGAGAAACTGTAAATAGGAATAAGAACATCAACCAACCTAGCAAAGCAAGAGAAAGCTCTCACTCTATACCCTGATGATCGTGAGTAAAGCAAAGATATGATAGTAACCAGATTTCTGCAACAGCCCACAAAATACTCCTTAGATTCAATTTTCACACATCCAAGAAAAATAACAGTCCTTCCATTGCTCATTCCAAGCATACTAAGCATAATTTCCTGTTTTTTTTCTTCCTTTGGCCTGAATAAGAGAAATCCATACAAAACTGTCTATGAAAATATGTATATTGGAGTGAGACATTCTGCCAAATTAAAGTAACAACATTTAAAAAAAACTGTTGGGTTTTTTTTTTCATTTTTACTGGAAATCAGCAATTTCCCTTGTAAATCATGACAGCAAGTAGTTAACTTACATTTTGTCTAGTCCTACTTTATTTGATCTCTACAGTTTTGAAGAAAAGTTGTTGCTTATGATGCTTGCACTGAAAATCGTCATTATACAAAAAATGTCCCAACAGAGTCAATACTGTTTTACACCTAAAACCTTCCCTTAATTCCATGAACAGACAGGAGCCAGTCCCTGTCTACACAGTCTAAATTCCACCTGATGTTTTCTGCTGGACTTTCATATTGGATGGACTCTTCCGAAAACCAAAACTTAGGGCAAAAAAAGAAACTTGTCATCTCAGGAAGTGACACAGAATTTAGCTCTGTGGGAGCATAGGCTTCTCCTCACTCACACATTTTATTGAGTGGTGACCACCAGAAATGTTAAGTGGGATGGATCCCTCTTCCAAAAATGTTGCATTATTTCTTCCAGCCACCATCCTCTGTATCTACATCTCATTTTTCTGAGGGTGATAGTTGCCTCAGTTGCAAGGCACAGCAAATCAATTATATTCTTATACAAAACTCTACAAAATCAACTGATCCTTCAACTCATTTTTAATACATTGCTAAATATCTCAGACAACAGGGTAATTTAACTTCCATATGGTTTCTCCAGTACCTGAAACAAGACATGTGGTTAAGTACTTCCCTGAATTGCGCCCTGCATAAATATTACTGTCTTACATAAAGATTCAAATAGTTTCTTTCTTAGAGAATAAAAATCAATATTTACTTACTAAACAGTTGGCAATAGAGGACCTGTAAGCTTCTCTTCATGGTATCATGTGGTCCTGCTGGTCTGCCAGTTTATTCATGATTCTGTCAAAAAAAAAGTCAGGAGAAGGAGAAAATTATGTATGAAAAATACATGCTGCCTGGTAATACCTGATCATTACAAAGTCAGATGAAGCTTCACAGGAAAATTGTACTGGTAAGCATTGGGAAATTGCCTAACTGCACTTTGCTTGCTTTAGTCCTGCTCTCCAACAGCTTGGCAGGGAAGGTAGAGTTATGGCCAAACAGAGAAAAGTGTCCTAAGAGTATGTGAAATAAACACACTGAAAATCACTTTCATGTCATTCTTATGGCTTGATAAAATTAATTTTATAGGAGTCTTTTTAGTTTGGAGGAAGGGTCCTCAGTGGAGAAGCAAACACAAGATGCAGACACCACCAGGCAGCTGTGCTGGGCACATGGGGCTGTAATTTTCTCCCTGAGCCTCCCCTTTTCACATCCCTCAAGAAGAACAAGATGGAGAAAGCCCATCCCCTCCTTTCCCAATAAAAAAATTCAGTGGTGCCAAAGTGGAGGAGATCCCAAACGCTGCTGAAATGGTAGCACACAGGGCAGCTTTGTATAAATGTAAAAATGAATGTAAATAATATGTAAAATAATGAATGAAGGAAATGTGAAAATGAAGCATTTTTAGCTTCATTTTAATCTGCTGTTGTAGGTCATACTCCTTCGTGATATACCCCACCAGCTACCTGGGCAGGAGAACCTTCTCTGTGTCTCTAGACATTTCCTGTTTCTTCTAAACTGAACTGCCTTGGCGCAGACAGGGATCTCATAATTCTTGTGCTTGTTGTCTGAAAATGTGATGTGGCAAAAATATGTGACCACCCTACTCCCTGCCTTTGCCCACTTGGGGAGCAACTAATAATATTTTATGTCCTCAGATGGTATTTTCAAATACTTGACATGGATATTTTTTCACCTCACTTTAAAAGATATTATATAAAAAATATATCTCAATCATGCTGATATTAATTATTCATATTGTGAGGAAAATAAATGCATAAATCAGAAGTGAAAAGCAAATGCGGTCCCAAAGCTCTACTGCGAGCAATATCTCACTGAGTACCCTAAGACAACACAACATTCAAGCTCTTTTTTCCAGAAAAAAGAATTTGCTAAACATTCAGAACCTGAGAAAAGCAGGACACTGAGATCAACTCCTTGAAAGGCCCTTGGTCAATATTAAAAAGCATGTAGTATCCTCTAGCTTTCAGTTCAACACATTTTCATCTTCTGAACTCCTAGGGACATTTCTGAGTCATTTTAATATGCATATAAATCTTTCAGAGCTTATTTAAAATTCAGTCTTGAAGACATAAGATAAACAAGTCAAACCAATGAATAACACCTTTGAACTGCATAAATGCTGCAGAGCTTGTGAAAACAGAGCAATATTTGACTTTTATGTGGAAAACTCAAAAGGATCATGACTTTTCTTGCCCATAACAAAAGATACTTGGGTTTTGTTAAGTTCCTTCACATGGAAATTTATGCACACAAATGCTGTGTGTTTGGGTTCACCCACACTTTCCACTTAATATTAGACCTTAAAACCTCTCTGTAAATGTCAGTATTTGCAAGGTGTTCTCTCCTAAATGGAAGCCATCACCTGTGAGTTAGCTTACCATTTTGAATCAGAATGGGCATTAGATTCATGCTATAGTTTTATCATGGAAACTTGCTGAGGGACATCTGTCTACCCCTTTTTCCCTACGGTTTACCAAATGATGAAACAGATACAGTAAAAAAACCTCAGTCTTTATGCATAAACAGACATCATATAATCTATTACAGCACTTTTCAAAGATGCATATACAAAAGGTCTGCATTTAGCAGCCACTAAGATATTAATAAAAATATATACAGGAAAATACAAGGATTAACCACTGATAATGTCAGAACCATATACCCAAGTACTCTTACAAAGTACAAATAAATTAAGTTTGTATCAAAACAGGATTTACAAGCACTGACCCATGTAAAGTCATAAAAACACAATGGAAAAAAGGGAGAATCTGAAACTACAAGCCTAAATCCACATTATTGACTTTGTATCATTCAAACTATGCTTGGCAATGTTGATGCGATGCAGTTCTTGACTGTGAACCACAACTTTTTTTGTTTCTCTCTTCCACCTTCATATTATTGCCACCCATAATAAATAAAGTTATTTGCCCATAAATTCTGGCATTGTAGTTAAAATAAATTGTATGCTTTTGCGTATATATTTATTTAGACCAGTATTTTACCCTGTGCTAAGAAATACGAACTAGGGTGCATATGGGCAAAGAAACAAAGTTTATCACTGGAAAACTTTACTATGTTCTTCTGCTGGTCTCAGTTAGAAGATTTACCCTTTCAACCACACGGCCATGAAATTAGACATAGAGAAGTCAGTGAACACACATAAATGAAATGTTGCCATGAATTTAAAATACCCCAATTTGTTTAAAGTCCTCACTGTGACTTGGGCTTAACAGAAGAGAACATTTCAATCAAAAAGCACCCACAGTGATCATCTAGTTCGACTGATTTAAATTTAAACCTGTCTGGAAAATACTACAATTAAACTTTCCACAGTTTTTAACACTTTATTTCTTGTGTACAGGATATGTGTGCAAAACATGGGTTTGTTTTATTGTGAGGCAAGAGACATCTACTAAGATTGATTTGTACAACTTTGGAATCCCAGGAGCACCAATGATGGTTTTCCAAAGGCACAGACTGCTTGCAATGACGACCAAGGCTGCACAAAGTTGAGGCAGAAGAACCAGCCCATCAAGTCCCTGAATGAAGACCTGACATGAGAACAGAGGAACCACTGCTGCACCCACCCAGGTGAAAGCTCCAGGAAGCCCATTACTCTGACTTAAACATGAGCTGCCAGCAGGACAGCAGGGAAATGATTTGTGAAACAACCTCAGTGCAAGGTAATCTTTACACCCTGGCACAGATCGTTCTATCTCCAGCAAGTCTGAGTGGAATAAATTACCTAAGGTGCCATACTTTTTTTAACTTTAGAATAATTATTCCTTACTTATCTCACCCATAGCATACAATTTTAGTCTTTCATTAGATCATTTAAAATCTCTTTTTCAAGCTGAGGATTTCCTTTTTCATTTCATTTCCTTTATATTTTCTTTTTTCAAAAAGAAGATATATCTTATGCCTGATAATTGCCATGCCTTGAGCTGAATTTACCCATTCCAGATCTGAAGAATAGGGAGCTAAATTGTATGCAGACACCAAAATTTGGGTGTGCACTGGGTTTTCATACTGCACAGTGATACTTCCTGTTTCTTCTCTACTCTCCTCCCAGGTGTGTCTACAATTCTCTTTGTCTTTGTCACTGTTCCTGAGCTCTACTCTGTTGTTTTACAGAGCTGCCTGCTACGTAACAATAACTCCTCTGAAGCCTTTCCTCAGGTATTTAGAACTGGGACTAATTTTTGCCTGTGGATGTGACCTTGCAATTGTCATCACGGAATTTCATCTGCCATTTTTACCACGCAATCATTTACTACCTTGACTTTTCTGAGAGATGGCACTGAAGGGCTGAATTACTATTATTATTATACTACAAATACATACCTATCATATATAAGGACTTCTGAAGTTGCCACAGTTTCTACAATAATATCTTCCAATCATGGAAATTCTTCTGTATCTCCAAGAAGACAAGCAAAATCTCATGGTCAAACATTTCAATAGCTGCAGAGGAAATCTCCTCTCTGAGTATCAACCCATGTCCAGCCATCATGATACTCTTCTCAGGGCCTTGTAGGTGCATTTATTTATCACAATCAAGGAAGGTTACAGACTGAGTGATTGGTAGCTGAGAGTGCTCTAGTTCACTAACCCGTGTTCTCTTAGGTATTTGAGTATGTGATTTTAGGCACTAATAGATCAGCAAAGTTGTGCATTTGCAGATGGAAAAATGCAGACACACAGCCAGCTCCTGATTTTGGGCAGTTTAATTTAAAACCAGAGTCTCACCACCTGTTTTAAATACACAAACTGTCACTTACAAGAAAAAAAATACAAGGAATGAGCAGAAATAGAAATGGTATTAGAAAAAAAATAGTTGGAAAATGTGTGCTAAACTTCAATAATCCAAAATCTAATGTGAGTCTTTGTGTTTTGTATCCATTCTATATGCCTCACTCATTTCTTCAACACTTTGGTGAGGTTTTTTTGGGGTAGACTTCTCCAAAAGATTAATTTCGAAACATACTGAACTTTAATGTTTGAGAGGCCATTCTGAATATTTGAGAGAATTATCTGATACATATATAACCAATCCCTGAGATTTATTTTTTTAATATTCTAAAGTTAATTTCCTAGATTTCAGTCTCCAAGTGAAAGAGTATATTCCCAACTGGTGCAATTGTGATTTTTGTTTCAGTTCTGTATTGAAGTTCATATTGGTGTACCTACTGATATACTTTGAAACAAAACAATAAGTTACTGCAAGTTTGTAGTCAAAACAATTTCAAGTTTGAAATATTCATCTTCCATAGTTAAATTAGACAAAATTTGTATCCAGAAAAGGTGTCACATGCCTAGCCACAGACACCTGTGTTTAAAAATACTGGTTAAGCACTTGGTGTCTGAAATGGACTTATGTATTTTGCATTTTTTAGTACACAATATTTCACATATAGTTTATCTTACCAAGATGATGAATAGATGTGTGAAATCCCTGTGGACAGCTAGCAATATTGTCTTTCACAGTAAGTGGTGCCCTCAACATCTCAGTTAAATTAAAGAGGACAATGAAGACATAATGATGGATTGAAGACAAGAGTCCAAAAGAGCAGACAGCTCCCAGCCATTCATTATGTCTGTTGGGAAAAAAAATGCCAACCAGGCCTTAAATTAAAGAAGAAATAGAGGAGAAGGAACAGAGGATTGCACATTGAGGCAAAGCTCAGTGGAGAACTCTTTTTTTTTTTTTTTTTTTTTTTTTTTTTTTTTTTTTTTTTTTTTTGTCGTCTGTCAAACAGAAACCAGGAGACTAAAATAAAGAAGCTGAAAAATGATAATGAAAAGAGGAGACAGGCAAAAGACATGCCACTCCTACCCATGAAGGACATAAACCTTATTAGGTTATTTCTGACTGCCTTGTCTCCATTGTGGATCATTCTGGAAACAAGAAAATGCTACATCACAGACAGTTTTCAGCCTTGATCCTTTCAGTATAGCATTGCCCCAGGATGTTCAACAAATTTCTTACAAGACATCAACAGCAGAGGCTCCTCACTTACAGCTCCAGAGAGCTGAGACTACCCCAGGAGTTACTCCCCCAGTGTAAATTCCACCACCATGGTCTTCATCCACTGTATCCCACAGGTTAGTCCCAGGGGCTGTTCCAGTGTGCCTCATAAAAGGAAGCAGGTGTCCTCTTCTTGACTACACAGGGATCAAGCACAAATTCATGTTTTCTTTGTGTTTATTTCTTAATTTTACGGTCTGCTTCCACAATCCAGATGTTATTTTGCAAAATTTATATCCCAAAAAGCTTCAGGGCATGCTAATAAAAAGATTATTAACTTGCAGCAATAAGATTCCTCCGAGCAGGAATTCTCTGTTCTTGTTCAACATGTGCCACATTGTTTGCTGTGATCTATTTCCCACTGCTTGGAACATGCAAACCACCATTACCTTCCTTCATAACATTCTGAGCACAGAATTTTTATATTTATGTTCACTTTATACTTAGATCTTTCAGCACTCTTTGAAGTAGATTCCTCTTTGCAGATATAAGAATGAGTAATTCACATCTACTTCCACTATTACCCAGAGAAGTGTACACCCTTGGCTTTCCTAAGGTCTCCAAAGAGTAGGGTCTACCCTCAGGGTATCACAGCTGATCAAAACCAGTTTTGGTGGTGGAGTGCAGACCTGTCACGTGCATAAGGAAAAGTCAGGTGGGAACTGAACTAGAGCTACTGCCACGCTTTTCTTGCATCCTATGTGACATGAACTTGGAAGCAGAGAATCTCAGAGCATGCAGGAAAAAAACAAAACAACAAACAAACAAAAACCCAACAACTTCCCCAAAGCCTCTCCCCTCTCAATTCAGATGCACAGCATCTACAATCCCCACTGGGCTGCCTGTGGTTTTTGTATTCTGTTGGATCCCCACCTTCCCATAAGCACAAAGATACAAACCAGTAAGAAAAACAGACAGAGAAAGCAGTGTACAAGAGAAATCCGGACAGCAATTGTTCCCTCTTCCTCAGCTTCCCTACTTCATCATTAACTGTTGAAGTCCCCATCCCTCATCTCTCTAAAATAACAGTTCCAATTCCTATGTTCCCACAGCCCACCTCCCAGCCACGACAGTGTTTCCATGAAGAGCTCTAGGCAAAATAATCACTTAAAGACTACTGTCATTCATGTGGCAAGTGGAGGACATTGCCAGCTAGCTCACCCTTTACCATCCTCCTTTACTCACATCAGACCTGGGGCATGCTGATGAAAAGGAGAGGGAAGAAAGGAACTCTTGGGGTTCACTGTCAGAGAAATAGATGGGGATGAAGAACCTCACATTTAAGTGGCCATGGCCAGGGGAAGGACTTAGTTGGAAAAGGCTGGGTAGAACTACTGTTGCCTTTGGCTATTTAATGTCTTGGCATCTATGGTCACCTCATGAGCAATCACTGAACAGCAAAAGACAATCATTCAAAAGGTAGGGAAAACTGAGAGGAGAAATACCAGGGTGGAAATGAAAGACATTTCACAGGAGACATGACCATTTTGGAAAAGCTGTGACAGATACGGTTACTCTCTTGGTTAATTATAACTGAGAAGTTCCAGAGACTGAGATCAGAAAAGCTATAAAGCACTAGGCTACTAAATGTCCTTCACACTACATCAATGGTGTAAGGGACTATTTCTTGACTACTTCTTTGTTCCTAATTACCCACCATTAGCAAATACTACTTATGGCAGCTCCAGTGTGAGAAAAGTCTGAACAGTTGTTCTGGTTTCATCTTGTTCTCAATGGTGCAAAGACATGACTCTGTGTGTGTGTCTCTCTGTCTAATTTTAGAATAAGAAAAGAAGAAACCCTTCCTTTACATCATTCATGTCTGTGGAGCTCCGAGAAGCTAACATCTTCATAAAGATGAAACTGACTTAGCTGCTGTAGAGATAATTATAATTTGGTCATTAATACATATTAGGGGTGGACAGAGGAAGACTTCTGTGCTCATTTTAAAACTTGTATTTGGCTGAATATAAAATATCCAATGATGAAATAGTGAAATATTTTTGTGAAATCCCTGTGGACACCTAGCAATATTCCCTTTCTCATTAAGCAATCCCCTGAATACATGTGAATATATGGGCATTTGAAACCTTGATAATGGAGTTTTATTGCACACCTTGAAACATGCTTTTTTGGGTAACTGAAGGAAAAAAGTCCAACTTTTCTGAGTTTTTGGGAGAATAATCTTTCACAATGCAACATTAAAAAAAAAAAAAAGTGGAAAAACTGAGTCAAGAAAGTTGTACAAAAATGTCCATAGTGAAAAGCAATTTTCACTGTCCTGTTGAAAAGACTTTTTTTTAAAATAAAATAGGACAAATTTAAGACTAAGTTTTGTAATTCTTCAAAATTTTCTTTGTGGGTGTTATGACAGCCAAACCAAAGAAAATCTTTTAATATTCATTTCAAGCTCATGATGAAAATTTCACAGGCTGCACTACACCAAGGAAGCATTCATCAGTGTAAATTGCCTGCTCTTTTGACAGGAAAACTTTATAACCACTGGAAGCTCTCCTGCTAAAAGACTTTTTTGGTACAGATGACTATGTTAGTAAAGATGTCTCTATAACTTCTGGAAAAACAAAGAAAATACATCCTGTTCTTCCTTCTCACTCACAGCAAGGAATGGGTGTAGAAATCTGCTCTACTTCCACGGCACTCTTGTGATGGTGCGTTTTCCCTGGAGGATCTTCTATGGCATCTGACAGGCCTCAGGGTGTCCACACTGTGGATGTGACATTTGATTTACTCACTGAAGCTCTCTATGCAATGAGCAGGTGGATTGGCTCCTCTGCAGCCTGATGCCTGGGCCGTGTTTAAAACACCTCTCTTGGGAGGAAGGGGCCCATTCCTTTTGTGGGGCTGTTTCTCTCCACTGAGTTTCAAAGGGCTGAAGGTCAATCAATTGATTTCAGACCATAACACTGAAAATGAGGACGCCAACATCTGCAAAAGGAATCTCACCCAGAGCTTTCTCTAGCTACAGGGATTTCAAGGCTTATGGGGTTAACTTCTCTGCAGCTGTGTTAAACTGTTCTCTCATTCCCATTGTGTAGGATATACAATAAAAAAAGACTTAATGTAAAGGACAGGCAAGAAAATAGCTTTGCCTGCATTGTAATAAACACAGGAGAGTCGAAAAATGGTTTACCTTTGTGAAGCAGTTGAAATCAGGCTTTTCACACTATTCAGCTTGATTAAATGCAAGTATTTCAAGTAGATAAAAAAGCATGCAAAAGAGAAGGTACTATTTTCCCTCTCTTATAATATGGCACTGTATTCCTAAGGTGGATTGACTGGGTCAAATTTTCTAGAACGGAAAGCATCAGCTGTACACAAAGAGGAGTATGCATGCTCTGCATGTCTGAAATTCAGGGCAAAGATGCTTAAGTGATGCAAAATGCAAGCAAGTCCTGTGCTGTCCAACATACCTGTATTGGAGTTCTGAAAACACTGTTACACAGGTTCCAGATGACTTTAAAGGAAATCTATAGTAGAGATGGAAACATCACAATGTAACATTTTAACTGCAAAATCATCTTCCCTTTAGTGAACGTCACAATTACCTAGCTAAACACATAATCCTTAAGACAACACCACAAAGGAGGCTTAATATTGTGCATCAGCATTATGTGATTTACAGTGAACTTACAGTGAATTAAAGATGCAAGCTAAGAGATGAAAGTGCCTCTAATTGTTTTGACAGAAATCTCACATACTGGGTTTTGGCTTTGAAAACTTCATCTGTAAAAAAGGTCCCTTGTACTAACTAGCCTCAAGAGACTGTAAAGATAAGAGAAATTGAGGGATATGAAAGAAGAAAATGATCAAGATAGGCTAATTGTGTTTTGGACCATCTCTGGGGGAATTTCAACTGACCTGCTGTAAGATAAGCAAAGCAGACCTGAGTCCAAGACCCATCCATTCTGCCTTGCCTCTCAACCCCCTAGGCTGGTTTACATCTAAAAAGCACAGAGGAAATAGTCACCAGTGAAGGATGGCAATGTAGTGCTCTTCTGGCTCTGTCAGATGCTGAGCCCAGTCCACAGACCTAGCCTTTCTGAGAACTGAAGATGAGTGGAAAACAAGAAGTTTGAACCCGGCCAGAGTGCCCTGCCTGAGTATTTTGGTTGTGGCCCATCCTATTGTACCAAACAAGATCCCACAGTTAAGGAGAACATAACCACTTCAGTTGCCAAAAAGTTAAATAAAAAGCAATGCATTCATTATTGTAGTTTTGAATTGCATATATTTGCATTATATTTGTTTATGCATATATGTACAGATGATAACTGTGTTTTCTGTTTTCTTTCCTTCCCTAATAATACTAGCATGACTCTCCCAGTGAAAAAAAGTAAAAAAAAAAAAAAAAAGAAAAAGAAGAAAGGAAAAAATTAATAAACCTGTACATATCTCCTTTTTCTTTTCAGTTGAAAGAAAATCATATTAAATTTCCCATCAAAATACATGTTCAAGATTATTTCCATGTCAGTTTTGGATTGAATGTTTTGAACCAGCTCTAATCATAATGTGTAAGTACAGCATAAGGATCTAATTTCCAATGACAGGTTATAATAGACATACACAAGTACCTAAGATTGAAAGAAACATTTTATTATAATTGAAAAAAGCATGGTAGGAAAGCATAACCACCTTTTGAATTCTTAACAATTCAGTCTCAATGGTGCATTAATGTATTTAATATTAACCTATACTGCTAGCTTTTTTAACAGACTATAAATCCCAAGAAAACCCACCATGTTTTATAATAATATTTTTTTTGTAAAAATATCAGTATGGTAAACAGATGTGAAAGGTTCTTTCATTTCTAAGACCTGCTTGTGTGCTCTGCCACATCCTCTTGCCCCCACGACAGAGTGTTAGTTCAGGGGCAATCCCAACTGGAGTGTTAGCTGCTTTCCTTTGCTCATTTAGCTATTTTAGAGCACACATTCATCTTGAAATGAAGTCTATCACTTCAAAGACAAAGTCTGCCTGAACTTGCTTCTTCTACGAAATTGTAACAACTTCAGCTCTAAGAATAGGGACATCTTTGGCAGATCTGCATGGATGGATGGATGCATAAATGCATAATCATTTGACACAGAAAGTAAGATGATGTCTTGACCTACGTCAACGTGTTAAACCTCCTTTTAACAGAGCCATTTACTACCTCCTTTATAATCAGACATTCAATATGGTAAGAAGAGAAGGGAGATAAAGTGAGCTCTGAAATATGACTGCACTGCTTTGGTGCGCTGATCAACATACACTGGAAAGTAGAACAGTACACCGGCTTAGACTTGACATTTCATCTCAGAGTTTATTATAACCGTGTCTAGTTCAAGGGACACCATTTATTTATCCTCAGCTACCCCAGGGTTTGATGTCAAAGAAAAAAATGGCCACAGAAAAAATAGGAGACTACTAACCAGTGACCCAGCCATTAATAGCAACCCTTTTTATTGAGGACTATTTTGCGCACCATTTTGAGACAGTAGGTGGAAATAAAACAGAAATTTAACATGGCATCACACAGAAATATAGCCACATAAAAATTTAGGTTTGGAGGAAGGTGGCAGGAAATGGGGTCTTGGTAATTTCCAAATTACTCATTCTTCTGCCTACAAGGTTACTGTAGTGCAAACACTGAATTTCATTTGAAAATCCATGTAGTGCTGTCTGATTCAATAGGAAGAATTTCCAAGAAAATTAAATGTCAGAGCAGCACGGCTTATTGGTTTTACTCAATGTAAATTCACTTTTTATGCAACTCTGAATAATAATAATGCCCTAGTCTGTGTCAACGTGATGTCTACAACTCAAGGCTGTGGAGAGGGCGACGGAAGGCAAAAGAAGGAGAGGAAGGGTAAGATGATTGGGCAAGATGCAAACCTGGCACTGACAGAGATTTAGCTCTACATGACAGGTCTGTAGCTTTAGAGAGGATTTAGCGTGCAGATGACACAGATGTGTGTCATCCTTTTCAGTTTGTGCAGCCAGCAAGACTGCTACTGGCTAAACAGCTCATCTTCCCTCCTTCAAAAGGTTCACTGGCATATAAAGAGGTGCAAGTAAGCCAGAAGGAAACACATATGAAAAAAAAAAAAAAAGGGGGAAATCTCAAAACACCAGCATCTAAAAACACATTAGGCTGTCAAGTAAGATTATGCTCAGATGCACAGCTTATTCTAATAGGTTAGTGAAAACTCTCATTTACTGCCTGGGACTGTGAAGTTCTTCCTCATGTGAAGCCCACTGACCCTGAGAAGAGATTTCAGTATAGATGCAGCACCTGGCTCAAGATTCATAAAACAGTGCAAGCCATTTGAAGAAGGTTGTTCTTTTTTTTCCCGACAGGAGTAAGGAAGAGCCTAAACACAGAAATAATAGGACTGCTTAGGTGAAGGACTGATAGGTGGATTTAGTAAATAAACATGTGCCTGAATAACTGTCTGCAGCTAAAATGTGATGAGGGCATTTCAGGTGTGTCCAACACTTCTTGCTACACTGCAACTGACATGGACTAAGCCATGTTCTGAGCTGCTGACTGCAAATCCAGAGTAATTCCAGTGACTCCATCACACCACAATGCAATTCAATATGAAAATGAACTGATGAAGGAAAATGGGGAAGAACAGTCTTGAACAAAACAGGAGAGGATGTGGAGGACACTGGATTATTACAACAGCATTTTTGCAGGTACGGACTTCAGTGAGACTCCTTTCTCACTGAGAAAGCTAATAGAGACTAGCTTCTCTTTGTGCATCTGAAAAACATTTTCTGTATCTTTCTATCCCTCTCTTTTCCTACTAAAGAAATATCTTTCAGCGATACAGAGACTGCCTCTTCCATGTCCTGCTTGATTGCACCATGGCTTTGCTCCTACAGGCTGTAAAAAGTTAGGGAAAATGTGTCTTTTGGGTGCAATGCACTTCTGATCCATGAGTTCAGCCTTGCAAACTCAAAGACCAAAGATGTCCAGGCACAGGTGTATTTCATGGCATGGTTCCCACCTTATGCCCAAATCAGCTCACACATTTTGAGGCCATCCAGGGACACAATGAAGGATCCTTTTCAAATAAAATTGCAGCTTCTCTCTGCTTCAGGAGCCTCTGCTCCTCTTGCCACAACAGAGTCAGAGCCCTTTTGGTCCATCTATTCCAGCAGTGCAAGAAATCTGCACTGGCTACAGTCTGTACATGCTGTGACAATGCAAATAATAAACTCACATACCTTTGTTCTTAGTCTAATATACAGCCTCAGTGTAAGAGCAAGGACTGACTGCATGCATTCAGCAAGTCAAGGTCACCACAAGAAGGAACTTGCTGTTTGCTGCAGCTCTGCCTCACCACTGATGGCACTGGACAGTCCAAAAAGACTGAAGTAAGGGCTTGGAAAACTACCATGGTTTTGCCTAGGGCAGTGGAAAGCTGCCCTGGGGAACTGGATTCTCTCTCTGCCTCAGTGCCTAATGCCAAGGAAGTCACAAAACCCAAACTCCATGCAGGCAGTCATTAATTGCATCTTCTTTGTTTGCTTAGAGCAGAGCATGGAACACCTGCGCTCTGAACTGTGGAAGTGTGGAGCAATTCCAACCGTGATGGACTCAGCAGAAGCCAGCTCCAGAACAAAGAAAGGATGATCCATGCTTTTTCTGGAAAGTCAGGGTATGAACATCTCAAGTTGGGCATCTAAATTAAATGTCCCTTGTTGACATTATGATTCTGTGTATAATTTTCCCCAGTGCATAATGTCATTTCACCTTATCGGCACATTGTGAAGATAAATTCATTTATGTTTTTAAAGTACTCGGATGCTGAAATAATGAGAGCCACAGAAGTGCTCTCCAGGAAATTAATAACTCTGGCTTCAAAGCTGGCTCTGAATGATGTACAGTTACAGGAGAAAGAGGTGACATAATGAACTGCTATGATAAAATAAAATATTGATCCATCTGAACAGTGTTGACTGAAATCTCTCCATATTTAAGAGAGCTTTGCTTTGTACCCTTAAAAGCCTTTTAAGTGTAACTTACACAATTTAAAAACAACAAAAAAAAAAAGAAAATTGTAAATTTTTAAAAATTAAAGTAAAAACAATCCTCCAGACAACTGGAGCCTTTTCTGTTCAGAGCCCAGATTTTAACCCTTGAGCTGACTAACACCTGACCTTGCCTTACTGCTAGTCTGGTCCCTACTGCCTGAATCCTGTCCATGTCTCTCTCTCCTTCTCCTGTGTATTGGTTCCATCCCTTCTTAAATGTCCCATCCTCTCCTTCTCAGCACCCCTCTGCTCCTTCTCTCTGTGTCTCACCACTTTATTTCCACATACTAATAATGTGTTTGTCTCGTTCCTAGTTTCCCCTCCAGGGGTCCATACCCCAGCCCTGTTCTTTCTTAATCATTTCAATACCCTAGGCAATCACTTGGACCATGGCCACAATCTTCTTATCTCCCCCATCTGAAGCATGCTCCCTACTGACAAAATCCTAGGACAGCTGAACTGCAAAATTTGAAGAAATAGATATGGATAAGGATTTTTTCAGACCAGAGGGTAGTCTAATGTGGCAGTTCTCCACTAATATGAGAAAAGCTCTTACCTTGACTTCCACTACAGAAATCTCTCTCAGTTTTTGTCCTGCATTGTCCTCTCTCTCCATTAGATTTCAACTTCCTGATCTGTGATGTGGAAATCCCACAAAATAATACAAGGTACTGTAATGTGATTAAACATGATTGCCTGTCCCCCTATTTTGTTCACTTCTTTTTGTCTCAGAGACTAAATTATTCTTACTAAAATGAAAAAAATTACAGACTAAAATAGGCATCAGGCAATCTTTATCAGACTCAAGGTCAACAGAGTCCTTGTCTATATTTTTCTGCATTCAGGAAGACTCTGACCCACCGAATCAGCAGGCACTCAGGTCTTTGCAAGGAGACAATCACACCATAAAGGAGGGCAAGTCCTGTAGATAAATGTTTCTGATTCTTCATATGCTTCACTTCAAATTATGTGAGCAAACTTTCTGGCATCTGCTGGACCATACACAGAGAGGTGTATTATGATTTGCATGATTTATCACTGAAGCATTCTTCAATCTCCTTCATATTGAAAGATATAAATGCAAATCTTTAACTGAAATATATTTTAAGAAATTAACTAAAGTAACATATGGAATACTTTTGCAACAAATGCATTAATTGTATGCAAACTGAATTAAGTCTTTTATTAGCATGTAATTGGGAGAAATATTAATACATTATTTTAATTTGAAGAAATCATAAGTTAGAAGCTTTGAAACAGAAGGCTGTATAATGGCAGCTTTAACATTAAGATGTCATTGTAAAAATGAATGTATATAATGAACTCAGAAAAATAGAAATATAAGTGTCTGATCCTTTCCTTGTTTCCTGTACATCTGCATTGGAGTTTGTCTATTGTTATTCAACTAGCTAATCATCATCTTTTGTGTGGTGTGCCTGTGTTTTTACTCCAAGAGGCTAATCTGTGAAGACATCTGTTATTTGGTAGATAATAGGCCATTTCAAGTCTCAAAGCCCTGCAAGGCATTTCTGAAGAAGAAGTAGATACATCTGTTCCCACCAGGTAGGAGTACAACTGAGCACGCTGTAACACAGCAGAACAAAACTTTCACTTGCTGTTCGCCAGAAGGCTAAATGCACATGGAACAATGCAAACAAAGAGCAATTCTGGAGTAGTTTGTTAGGCCTGGGAGTGAGGTTTATATAAACCATTTAATGTTTTCTTGGAAAAACGGTATATCTCGTACCAAAGAACAGTGGGATTTGTCATAGTGACCCTGGATCTATAAACCAGGTATAGTCACAAAAGCAGTGGTCCACTGAATCTGATTTTTTTTGTTGGAAAAAGTCAATATTAGACATTTTGAGGGCAATGCAGATGCTTGATTATTCACTTGGAAAGAAAATCTTGTGCCATTCCTCTCTAATAACTTATCTGTATGAACCAGTTCTTTCTGCATTCCAGTGAAAACATACTACGTCTGCATTATCCACGAATCAATTGCAGCTTTGAATAATCCTTCTTATCACAGATTCAGGAAAAAACAGGACATATCTTTATGTTAGAATGCCTAAGTAACTTAGCACACAGCACCTGAATTGTGCAAGCTTCCATTTCTTACATCTTCGTCACTCTGTCAAGTCTTTCCCATTGTGCTATGAATGCAGATGAGACCCATATATTCAGATTTATCTTACCTGGGGTTTATGATGCTTTTACTGACATCTGACTGCTCTGAAAGCAGGCTGGTCATGCAAACAGCACTACAGATGTCAGTAGGAGGACAATTAGTATATGTGAGCTTAAACATATGTGCAAGTTCCTTGTATTTACACTTTGGAACTGCACCAGCCACAAACTGCAAACTCAAAGAGTAATGGGATTTCTTACTCCAGTTTCACCTACTTGTGCATTTTGGAGAATCATTGCTTACACAGGAGTTAAAGTTTTGGCTTGTTTTTTTACTGCCTCAGCTCACAGGCCTAGAATACTGCAGTGATAGCAGAGTTGATGCAGTGTTGCCCCAACCTCTGGTTTGTCAACTGTAGGAATATTAAACTGAAGAGTGACATACGATGTTGACACTTTCTGATGGTGTGTACCACTAGATATTTTTCCCACCCCAATTTTTTTTTCCTTTTTTCAGGTTTCAGATATTTGTTGGAAAAATGGCCTTTCAGCTCTTCTCAGAAAAATAAGGCTCCTTCCAGTTTGGTGGTTAAGCTAGTTACCCACAGCCTAGGTAAGTACTTTAACCCTCATTCTGCCGACTACTCTAACATAAGGCTTCCTTCCTTGCCCTCCTAAAGCTATTTTTCCATTTTGTATATATAAGACACAAAACTTGAGTCTTCTCTCTATAATGAGAATGCCCTAAAATCTCCACTAAATGGAAGGATGAGTTCCTCTGTCTCCCTCTGGCCATGAACACTGAACTATTTATTTGAGACAAAACAGCTATAGCAGGACTAAGATGCATAGACTGACTGTTAATTTACAATTTAGGTGACAAGAACGAAATGACACACATAGATTTAAAGCTCAGATAGTTATTTCCTCTCTCTATTTCTTGACTGACATCTGTGTATCAACATCAACAGCCTGAGATTTATGGTCAATATTTAAATCCTGTTCACAACGTATGCTCATTTTGTCAGAGATAGTAAGCACAAGGATGCAAAGCAGCTGAGCTAACGTGTGCTGACAATATTTTGGCTACAGCAAGAGTCAGGAAAGACCATAGATGCTATAAATGATTAGCAGGTGCCTTGAAAGCCTCCCCGTGTGATGGGATGATTCCAGTCAAAGTCACAGTGTGCTTTCACCTTTAATATATGCCATAAAAACATCCTGAATGCACATTCAGTCTGTTTCTCCACATGAAGGGCAGGGTTTCAAACATCCCAGACGCTTGGGAATGGCAGCAACTGTTTATTGCTCCTAGACACTGTCTACATATAAGGAAGTACCTCCCCAAGGAGCCAAGAGCTTGCAAGCCCAGGCAAGACATGCTCACTCTACACATCAGTGTTACATCTACATGGCCTTTTGCAAATAAGGACAGACATATTTTACTGACAATGTGAGCTGGCTGAAGGCAAAAGCCACACATAGAGCACTATGCTCTAGGGAATAAATCCAGCTTCCTTGAGAGGGCTTATTGGACACCTAAAACAGCATCAGGGCTTCCAAACTGGGTTTGGGGAAGTCAAGATCAAAGTGAACCCAGACTGGTCTGCAAAACTCCATCAAAGGACAATTAATAGGCAGGAAACCCTACTCCTGGTAAGGGATTTCTCTGTACAACATGAAGTAATAGCTCTATGTGGAAAACAGTTCCTGGAAGGACTGCATTACACATTTATGGCATAAAATGCTCTGCAGATGAAGAAGGAAACTTTGGAAATGTACTTATAGCAAAAAAGATCAATAGTAATGATATAAAACACAATATATTACACACAAGTTTCCAAGCAATGCTGCAAATATGGTTTACAGAGTTGTTACCTCATCAGTGGCTATTCCTCTCTACCAATGCAGGACCCCTGCACATTAATCCTTGCTTTGCAAGACTCCAGATATTTCCTGCAGGTGTCTGGAGAAAATATTACTCAGTTTAATGGCAGATTTGAGGCAAGGCCCAACTTTGGGAATCTCCTGTGAGCCATTTACATAAGCTCTTTTTCAATATCAACAAAGTTGGGATGAGGTCCTGTATTAAAATAGGATGGGTCACTAACCACAGGTTAGTCCAAAATCAGATCTGGGAACTTGAGCAGGGTCAGAAATCAAACAAACCCCAAGTTTCTCTTCCAAGTGGGTACTGCAGTGGAACATAAAGATGAGATTCCTCCCTGTGACATCTCTAGAGCAACTGCATGTAAAATAATGCCACTCAGTCTTTGACATAGCACTGCTAAACAGATGTACATTCAGGGATAAAATGTGATCTCTGATCAAAGAGCTGGTAACATTATCTACAATGAACAATTTTAATAGACAGTGGATAAACAATTTATGGACACATGAAATATAGAGATGGTGGAATCAAGGAAGAATCAAGACCAATTAAAAACTAGAAAGTACAGAGAAAATATCATACAGGATTTCACAGCACCCAGATACATTCTGTTATGAAACAGCTTTGTAAGAGGAGGGGTGAATAGAGCCAGCACATTATAAAATATATAGGCAAAATATTTGGAAATATATTGCCAGTCAGAATTACTTCACAAGAATTTCGTGCCTGAATAGCCCATGCCTCTCTGCAGCTTCCATTCTTCTATTTGATCACAATCAGTTCAGCTTTGCACTTGCTTTTCAGTCCACAAGAAATATTAAAATGAAATCTGGAGACACAGCTTGAAATTGCAAACAATGATCAATTAGCATCTCTCACCATACAATTTATTACCTTTCTTTTTCATGGCCTTTGCCATGCCCTTAAGTGCCACACTGATTTACTGCACTGTTCTGCTTAATTATCTCTAGTGCTTTATTTCAGAAGTGATACTATTCTTAGCTGTTTCTTTCCTGGTAGTATTGCATTTGGAGGACCCATTCCATCACCTGTTTCAAAGCTATAGCAGCAAGACCAGATCTGCAGTTTAGAAACAAGGGATACATTTCAAATATTTGCAAAAGAAGAAGCTGCTGCAAAATACAGAAAGCAAATTCCAAAGTTAGTTTACACCAACAGGCTTGAGAAAAGTAAAGCCAGAAAGCTGCTGCCTCCTCTCTGGAAGGTTATTCTTGAGGGTGAGACGTGACAACATTCAGAAACCAGGGAAATTAATATTTTCTGAGAGTTCTTAACTCAATTACAGCATCCTGCAAGGAGGCTTTCACCTATCCCACCTCAGAGCACAGGAACACACAGGTTGGCACATGTGAGGACATGGTGACAGCCAGCTGGGACACCATTCAAAGTGGAAATCAGAAGACAGTCAATAAATAGTGGAGATTTTAGACTATGGTAGTGTAAAAAGCAACCCTTACTTTTTAAAATTAAGCTCAATGTGTCTGTCAAAGTGTAATTGATACAGCAGTTCAGACAGAAGGGGACTGGATTCCAGGTCTGCATTTCTCTGTTCCTGGAAAGGCTGCTTCATTAGGGCCAAGCCAAATGACAGTGACTCTATGATTTCACTATTTGTGCTCCTACATTAACAGTACTTCACAGAACGTGTGAAAACTACATGGATTAGAAGTGAAAGATACAAGTGCCTAACTTCTATTCATAGAAGCACACATTCATGCTTAAAAGTCAAGATTTGCCAAAAGGTAACAAAATATTTCTGCGAGACATAATGAGAAAGACCTGTTGTAGCAGGGATGTCGGATACTACTGAGCAAAAGTTGCTTTTGTACTACGGGACCTTGCATAGGAAGGGTAACCAAGGTAATAGGACATGTGTTTGTGCAGAAGAGAAAACATATTAGGTAGCTAACAACAAAACAGCTTTGAAGGAAAATGTGATTTTGTCTACTGTCAGAAGTCATGGCAAATACAATGCCATTTCTTAAATTATTCCTCATTTCCACATTCTTTATTTTTCGTGCCAATTGCTGCCCCTATCTCCAACGGGAAAGTGTCAGTGTCAAAAATGAGAGACACAGTAAAACTGAAAATAAAAGTTAATTACTGTGGAAATTCAACTCCAGAGCTTTAATTAAAGCCTGACAAATGTATCATGGACCCCAGGCACCAGCGTGGAGTACACCCATTAGAGAGATTACTCGTCTTTCTATGGCCTCCCATGCTAACACAAAGGAAATATCAATCATGCCAGAAAATGGCTTTTCCAAATCAAAGATGCTGGGAATTATTCTATTACCTTTCTCACAGATAATTTTCAGAGTTGCTGAGAGGGATTTTATGCAAGAAAGCAGCATGTTAGCGTAAATTTTGGCTTAATTGCTAGGTTAATGTTAAATTGCAGCCTTTCTTTTAGGGAAAATGGCAGCTGGTGAGCCCCTTTCTACAAACCTACATTTCCTCTGTAGCTTCTCAATATGAAAGTAGGTATGTGAGAGACAAACAGTTTCAAAATGACACGTGATTAAAAGAAGCAGAGGACACTGAGATGCTTGCAGCAATCCTCTCATGGTGAAAACTGCAGTGAGCTACATCTAGAATTCTTCAGCAAGCCCATGAATGTTTTTGCTGCCCTCCAACCAGCCTGTTCAGAAGAAATATTTCCACTGGGGTCCCCATTAAGAGCTGTTTGGGATGAATCACATACTCTCACAACATGGATAGTATCTTGTTCCTTTTTTGGGGCCTAACCTTCCAGCCAGTTGCTGTGAGGGCACTACTGAAAAAAAGGGAAGGGATTTCTTTTAGATATACTTTATTGCTCCACTGCAATTATTTCATTGTCTGCTGAGCACTCAGAAGCAATGAACAATGCTGACAAGATAATAGAGTAAGAGAGATGAACATTCTTGCTTTTATTTGCTTAATATTTAAGGCTTGGTTTTATAGGTGATCAAGAAGTAAAAGCAAAATATGCTCAAATCTCAAGAGTTGTTTTGTTACTGCTTCTACTTCTACAATATTTAAATAGAGAACTTTCTCTTTCATAGCCCAGGTTCTCCCCTCTTTGATCCTAAAGCAATAATCCCACATTTATGAGATTATTTTTTGTTGCCATGGAAATTAACAATGTAAGAAATTCAGCATTATCATTTCTATACAGGCAGACAAGATGAAGTCCTTTTGAAAGACAAATATTTTCCAGACACCTCTCCCGACCCCCACCATCCTACACACAAGACAGGTCACAGCACCAGAAGCAGAAGACACACATGCCATGCACAGCACACCACATATGGCAAGATTCCTCACACAGGTCAGTACTTTTAGGACTGTAAGGAAAGATCCATCCCATCCCACTGCCACAGCAGACTTCATTCATGGCACCATCAACTCCTGATAAAAACTAGAGACAGCAGTTTGTGGTAGTTGGGGATTACAGGACCTTACCCTACAATGCAGTAGTCTAAAATCACCCACTCCTTTCCCCAAAACTCCAGTATGAGATTATCAAAAGTGCTCTGAGATGCAGCCTCTTTGTTCTTTGCATAGGCACCAAACAGCACCATAATCTGTGCAGTGGGACTTCGGTGTTTCAACAACCTCTCCACTCAGTCTGCAGTGAGACACTACTTACCAACGCTGACTGCCAGACATCTCAGGCTTTAGGAAATCCACAAAGCCACTCAGGAACAAAGCCACCCCCACAGCATCCTGCTCTTACGTCTCACATATGCTGGTGGCTGATAAGCTACAGCACCCACAGCAAATTTGAAGTTGTTCCTCAATAAAATACTGGTCTAAACATCTTCTTTTGTCTGTAAATTTACTCTTGGCTCTTAAGAGTTGTTGTTATGCAGAGAAAAAAAACCAAAAAGCCAGGATTCAGGAAACTGCATTTTCATGCAATCTTTGAATCTGAAAAACATACAGCCAGATCCCAGGCATATCCAGTGAGTCTGACTTAAACTCTTATAGGAGTCAGTCAAAGAATTTGCACAAAGCTCCCTAAAACTGCCCCACAGCACTCAGATCAACTCCCTGTTCTGTTAAGTTTCCCCCTCACAGTGATCCAAGTGCTTGTGTCAGGGCTGGGGATAAAACTGAATTCCTTCTCCCACTCTTTTGCACTAAATCCTTAATGCATCCCCCTCCCAGGCTTAGCATGGTGTGAATAAAGTAACAATCACACAACAACCATTGTCTACATATTTTTGGTTATAAGTCTGTTTTAATAACAAGATATCCCTAAAGGACAGCAACAGGAGTCATGGGATTTCAAAACCCTTGCAATATAACATCCAAGTAACAATGCTGATTTCTTTACTCTCCTTTGCTATTCCCTCAGGTCTGACCTAGAGAGACCAAGAAGGGTAAAACTCCTCATCTCTTCAGTCCTTAGATGCATTTATGAGACAGGCAAAGTTTCAAGCCAACTGTGATGATGATTGTTATGATGTGGACATCTGTTTGCTGAGACTGGCACATTTGTTTCCTTACAAATGAAAGGGCCAAGAGGAAGCCAGTTTTTAATCATCTTTATGGATTTACTTGACAGTAATACTCAAGAAAAATAAAACGTACACAATCTACATTTAGCTTTATAATTTTGGTGGTACAAAAAACATTTTAGCTACAGAGAGTTTATCTCTTGAAGCAGGAAACAGTTTCTTGACCAAGCTTACTATTATTTCATTCTTTAGTGAAAGAGTCTTAATTTTGTAGCACATATCTGAAGAGTAAATAGGGAGCTATGCTGAATAACAATTCATACTTATGACTCTATTTATGTATTAATATCATACTTATCCAGTTTTCTGACCATTAGCCATTATCACACATAGAAAAGTACAGGATTTTACTTCTTCTATTGCAGGAGTAAATTGTACCTGGCTCTTGTAGATGCTTTAAGCCAGATATCGCTGTAAAGGTAGTGCTTACCATCGATGGGATACATACAGATTTACTTTTCTCCCTCACCATTTTCTTCTTTACTTTCATGTTTACTTCTTGCTGCTCTTTCAAGAAAGGTGCAATCTCCAATTCAATTTATTGAACAGCAGCTAAGAAACCTACAGTTAAGAGGTTCATGCAGAATAACCACAGACCACCTACAGCAGCTATGGAAAAGGGGTTTTAGCACCAAAGTGCACCTGTTTGTGCAACCAAACAGATATTACCATTCACTAGCAACAGCAGACAAACTCATATCCTCCTCTACAACCATCACTGGGATTAATTCTACTGAGTTATTAAGAGTGCCACAGGACAGACACAGATATGAAGAACTCTACTGCTCTGCCATACTACTTAGGTTTCCTTCTCTGTGGACCAGGTGCTGATCTGCTCATCACACATCAGAAAAAACAACATGTTTCTCCTTTTTCTAAGGTAGAGCTGTTTAGCAAAACAAAAGCCCTGTGTACCTGAGGTTGTCAAGACAGAGCTATTCCCAAGTGCTGAAATCACAAGATGTAAAGAATTTATTTGAAGTGGCCAAAATTCTTTCTTGAAATAAAAAGACCCCTAATACTCAGAAAAAAATGCATTTATCTGTGTTTACAAATGTTCCTCCAGCCAAGCTATGATACCTGAACATGAATACACTGTAATTCTGATAAGAGATGGAAAGATTAATGTACTAAATCCAGAGGGAAATCTCTCCAGACATTGTTTCAAAAAGCTTAGAAATCAGATTTTTTTTTCCCCCCTGTAGTTGCTGCTATCCCTTAGCAACAAAACTAGTCTGCTGAACATGGCTCTGCTATAACACATTCCAGAAATAACTAGCAGGGTTAGGATTGTTTGGACTAACAGGGGAAAACGAATCAGGTCATTTGCTGTGTGCTAGTGCTGTCTGCCTGCTGACCACCTGCACATCCCCAGGACAATCCAAGGAGCAGCCACGTACACTCACATGAGTGTGCGTGCACCTTAACATACAGACATGTATCTGAAGAGTATTTATAAGGAGTGATTTTTCACAGCTCTTATGTGGGGGATGGAGAGAAAGAGGGAGGAGGACAAAACAAAGGCTTTCTCCTGTCTCTAACAGAAGACAGTTCTGCTGAAGCCCCAAGAGCCTTCCCCACCCACCCAAGACCTCCACAATGGCCAGGAAGAAAAGCAGAAAAAGCCCCCAAAACCCTAAACAAAACCTCACCTTGGTTCTAGAGAAGTACCAGCTCAAATTTTTGCTTTGTCTGATTCAACCAGGGACTTTAATCTATAGCTCCAGCTTCTCACATGAGTGTCTACATCAGGAGGGCATTACATAGCCTCAAGAGAGACATTCTTTGTCTTACACTGGACTTGACAGAGAGATTAGGTGAAACGGTAGAGTATTTTAGTAAAACAACACTTTCTTTTCAATGCAAAAGTGTTTTCTGACAAAATATATTGCATTTTGAACACCTGAGGCATGTTCAGTGGGCTGTGATGCACACCAAGAGCCAACTTGCTGTCTGCTGTTATATATTCTTCATAACCTTCATAACATCCCTTCATCCCTCAGACAACAGGCTTGGGTGTGATGGTGCCTCCAGGGGAGAGGCACACAGCTAAAACACAGAGCAGTATGTCAGGTGCAGTATTTCAGGTGCCCACACACCCAGGTGCACCCAAAATTGTGGCAGCCACAAACCAATTAACAAACAAATCACCTTATAAAGGAAAAGATAGCTGTTAAAAGACTTCTCTTTTGACTGCCTTCAATTACAAAACTTGCTCTATTCACACACAAATTATACCTAAAAATCTGACTTTCAACTTTTAATTAACAGTAGAAGATAGAGTTATATTTTTTATGGCATAGTATACTTTCTGTTAATTTTGACTTACTGCCACTGTTTTAAAACAGGCAGTTGATATCTAGCAATGTTAAATGCATTTTTTAAGACAAAAAACCTCCAAAAGCAGTCAAGATTCTGGTATCTCTTTGGAAGAAAGAACACAGTAAAATAAAATATCAGGTGTTTGGTCAAAGTCAACATGTCAGCTTAAGTCAGTGGGGCCACAGCGACTCCTAAACATCCTGGAAATCCTCCCCAGTATTGCTTATACCCATTAAAAAGGGGTCAGGAAAGGGGTGGAGAGGGGAGAAAAAGGAAGACACAGAAGTGTTTTTCATTTAAAGGACTGAAAAAAATTCCACTAAGAATTTAACCTTTTGGTGACCTTCTCTTAATTGAAGCTTTGCCAGTTAGTAGCAAAAGGGTAAAACCAGCAATGGTGAAAGAACCGTTTATACACTTCCTTGTATCACATGGAGGGTTATTAACATAAGTAGCATTAATGTCTCCTAAAGCCTACTTGTGTGTTCTGATGGTTTACTCCTTGGCTTGTGTACTTAACTAAGCCAGTGCTCAGCACTCCCCTCCCAGTGACTCAAAGCCACAGCTCTGCAAACCGGACTGTTTGCTGTCTTAATCTGTGCTATTTTTCACACTAGTGCTAATTACAGAAATAAACACAATTATATGACGGGGAAATACAAAGAATGCAGTGTATCAAATTTTTTTTCTTACTAATACAGGATTTGTAGGGATCTTAATTTGCTTCAACTGATTTAGAGATTTATGAGATGAAAATCAGGTTCTTCAATAACTTATACAAGGAGAAATTCAATTCCTTCTAATGAAATATGATGGGTTTTCAATGAAAATCAGTATTTCGCTTAACTGATCCTTTTCAGTAACACTAAACTGCAATATACACTAGCATAGAATCTCAGAAGATTTGATACCATCAAATTCCTGAGTACATTAAATGCTAAAAAGTTACCAATAGAGGAAAATGACCTCTAATGTTTTATTTGCCTTTTCATGTAACTGAACTGGACTAGTGCTCCAAACCATTTTTGCAAAGCTCCCATATATATCCAGAGGAGCCTGAGGTCAAATTTTGCCACTTACAAGATCTCTGGTATAATTGTCATTGACTTCAGGAGGGTCAGATTTTGGATTTATAGGATTTTTGGGTATAAAATACCATTTCTGCTTCCAATGAAGTCAATAGGGAACGTACTTATAGTAGACTTGGGCTTTAAATATGAATCAGATCATTAAATGCACATCACAACAAGAAAAAAAGGATTATCCCTCCTTTTTTCATTCTATGAGTAATAGCAATTGAGGTCATGAAAATCTGAGCTGTCTGAAATATGTCTTTTGGGGATGGTTTCGATGAAGAATGGATTATTGCAACCCACCTCTTTCTCTCATAATCTAAGGCAACAGTCAGAAACCAACAAGCATCTCAGCTTTCTTCTTGAAGGATGGCTACCAAAAGTCCAAGTATGTTTATTAAAAATGGAAAGCTAGCGCCTGTCAATTTGAGAAAATGGATCAAGTGCTTAACAGGTTACATTTAACCTGGAATTCAAGAGCCATGAAAATGTCTAAACTGAACACAAAGGAGATTTTAAAACTAATGGAAATGTAATCAGTTCTTTTTTTTATCCTCCAGGATTCTGTTATATTGCTCCAGACTGCTCCCGCTATCTCCTGTCTCGGAAGCTCAATCTGCTCAAGCAAAGCTTTGATCTACATGTTCTTTGCTAAGTAGTTTCAAGTATTAAAGAATTAATAACCATGCAGTGTATTTCCCCTCGCCTAATTCTGCATGCTGTATGGTTCTTCAGAAAATCAAACATTATCTGTCAGACAAATGGCACCACGGTTATTTGGAACATTTGATTTGGCAGTTTTCTAGCAATTCAGTAGTATTTTCAATTATGGTAATGTAACACTGAAAACATTGGCATTGTCTGCCTACCACAGACAGTTTTCTTGTACAGCATGAAAGAAAACAGGCTCACCCAGTTGTCCTGGCAAGATTGAACTGGGCTTGGTTACTACCCAGCCCACATGGTGGGAATAAGCTGCAACTGTACTCTTTTGTTCAGCTGCTGTGGGGCATCTTCTGAACTTCCACAACCTCCATACAATGTGTGTTCTGTTGATCATTTAACAGCTATATAACTACAATAATGTGTGTGTTTCATCCAGACAGTACTAGTAATAAACATTGCAACTCAGGAAATATTTGTATCCTGTACTATATTCAGCAACTTTTAATTAACAAATTGTGAAATTAAGCAGTCACAGTTTTCTTCTGTTCCTCAAGAGATCCAGAGTCTTTGTGGTGGCATCTCATTACAGCACTGAGGAAGTTAAATCAAAGTGGAGCTCATATGGATCATCCATGTTCAAAGTACCACAATTACTTTAGAATAAAGGAGGCATTCCTCTCTGGGCAGCTGGGAATCTGCTGGTGTCTGAGGTGATCTCATCCTGCCCTGCTGTGAGTACCCAGAGGCTGATGAGAAAATCACCATCAGCACCTCCATCAAGAGAGGTTTTGAATATGGAGTCTTCTACCATGGGAGTAGAAATGCACAAAGGCTTGAGCTAAACTCCATGGAATGAGTTGCTCTACAGAGCTCAGTAGCTCCAGGCTACATCTATTAAGAGTGTAGCCCAGCTGGAGTAGTTTTGTATGACAGTGTTGCTAAAGATCCAGCAACCACATCCTTCAGGTTTTAGGGTGGCTTACTTGAGACTAGCTTTGCTTTAGTCTCCCATGGATTGAGAAATTTGCATACAGAGCTGCAGCTTTTGTTTTAGTTTTATCCAAAACCAGTCCAGTTCACAAGCACAAGGACTGCTGTGAATGAAAGCATAAGAAGTGCAGACAACAGGAGGGATTCTCATCAAAACCAGATTCCTAAACCAAACTCGAACACTAGTGCAGATGAACCCTCCACTGTCTGCCTTTCTTTTTCAATGGGGCTGATCACTGAAAACACAGATGTGAGGTCGTAACAGAAGCACACCCTAGGTGCTTATAGCTGGGTTAGAATAGATGGGTTTTCAGCTTCTGCCTCAACAGAGGTAAGGTTGCTGAGTTTGTGCAATGACTGAGGCTTCCAGGTATACCATGAAAATGGAAATTTTCCCCAAATTTACTCTTTATGTCCTCCCATAACCATAAATAAACTGAGGTAATTGTACTAGCTACTGAGCAGGGAGCTGTAGAGCCTGCCAAGCAGGCAACCCAGCATGCAGTGATTGCTGCCGCTGGCTATGGAATTGCTGCAACTGTTCTCTCCTTTATTTTTCAGTCATAGCTGAGGGACATATACAGTGCTCACAATGCACTCTACTATTGGGGAACAGAAAATAAATTTCTGTCACATTCAAAGGATGAAAAGCAGAATACATAAGAACAAATAAGGGAAAGAGCTACTTTAATGCAGTATTTGAATTTCTTAAGCTAAAGCAATATGCTCTATCCTGCAGCTCTTGATATCCTTGCTAAAGCCACTAACACAAGAACAAGAAATCTGGGCCTCAGGACATATATGCAATTAAACACAAACTTTCAAAAACATTGTTGCAGAGGACACTAGGAAGAATGGTTAATAGCATGGTGGAGCCACATGGATGATGTAAATAACCTTGCTATTTAACTGCCTGATCATAACTTGCTGTGGCATGAATCCACTGCTAAATGCCTGGATTTTCCCTGACAGTCACTCTATCTAATAGTTATCCTTGACCTTTACATATCATAATTCTTGCTAGTTTACTGACTTCTCTCCTGTTAACTTCAAAGCTCTCAAAGGTAAAACTCCTTTCCAAAAAAGCTAGCAGGGATATTCTCACTTTTGAAAATATTCTCTCCTCTTATTAAGTGACAATTAAGTTGCAGAAAAATCCCACTGATTTTTAGTAACAGCAGTGTTGCCTGAACTGAGATGCTGAAGAGTATTAACTCACTAGGCCATTGCCCACATATGCTGTATTTCAAGAGAAAAAAGTGCATTTATTCCACATAAAATTATGTTTTCTCCATAATGCTTTTTGTCATCCAGAGGATTTCTGAGTAGCAACATCAAAAACTGCATGCTCACAGGACACCGTTTTTCACAGTAATCCCATTAAAGCTAAATTTCGTGCTCCTTTTTAGGTCTTTCCTGATGGTCACCATATCTCAGTCATTCAACTACAGCTGACATGTCTGCAACAGGTTAGTTCTTGCTGTCTCAGACAAACACACTGTAATGTCTAAAAAAACTGCACTTTTGCTTTCTTCTTAGAGACCTCTGATAGGAAGAGGCCACCTCATGCCAACCAGAGTCAGACACATGTGAGGAAAACACAGAGTGTGAGTTGAAAAAGGTCCAACTTGATGGCTGTTTTCAACTGCCCCTTTGAATGCATCCTGCTCCCAGTGCCAGAGAACAGAACTGTCCACAGCACCAGAGCTTTATTAAAGTCAGGTGCTGCACCAGGCCTTAAGGTATCTGAATAACAAAATCATCCACATCCTGCAATTTTGTGCAGCTGAGAGAATGATTGCTCTTCACAGCCAGGTACTGCCTGCAATACTCAAGCATTATGTCATTATGCTCCTGTCTGGCAAACCATCTAACACTGGCACAATACAGCTTTCCATGCCAAAAATATTCAACCTATGTATATGAACCAGCACAATAATTTTTTTTCACTCTGCTCTGGCTACCATTCCAGCATAATTTACCGAAAAGGGTCCCAAATTTAATCGTCTAAGTCTTGTGCATAAAGGCATAATTTTAGGGCTCTTTTCCTGCAGCAAGTTAAGCCCTTCCAACTCCCATTACAGCCAAATGGAGTTGAAGGAGCTCCCTAGAAACCAAAATATTCAAATGATAGATCATTATTCCTTACAAATGTTCTGGGTAAAAGAGAAATCAGCTCCTTAATACAGGTTGCTTTAATGAAATATTGTCTAAAGTCAGCCCCTCCTGGTACTTGAGATCTTCTCTCCATTTGGCTTTTTACCTATTTTACAAAAAGGGGGAAAAAATACCGAAAGTGTTTTCTCTGCCACTTTTACATGAGTATTGCGTGTCATCTCCTAACTTGACAGTCTGATGGCAAGTAAAATCAGCAAGAATGTTAACTATTCACCACTGCTGACAGCAATCAGCCTTGCTAATTTGAAATGAAAAGTCAAAAAGGAGACAAGGGGTTTAAATATGGTGTTTAAAGGTTCTATCCACACAGGGTAGCACCTTTTAAAAATTATGTTGCTGATATGCAAACACAGAGGAGAACTGGCTGTCAGTTTGTTTCAATGCCACATGGCTAGGAGACCAGACGTGTGAGAATATTTCCAACTCATGGAAAATATTAACCCTCTTATACATACATTTGTGCAACTTCAATGAAATAAATATGTAAATAGGCAAGACGTAAAGTCTTTAGCAGGTACATACAGGTCATCTATTTGAGACCCTCTAGATTTTTCTAGGATTGACTGTGGCTTCAGTCACAAGCTGTAATACTGGCTCAGGATGCTCCATCTTGTAATTAAAGGCTTAATCTCCTCTTAGTCATCTGGGCAATTGTAATGAAATATGCCAGTTACTCCCTACTCTTGTTTTGGAAAAATGCCCAGCAGATTACAACAGCAACAAAATTAAATTACCCATTCTGTACGTCCACTTCACAGCACACTCATATTGTCCTTTACCAGTCCTGCATTAAAACAAGATATATTAAACCCAAACAGCTTTCCCTGTTTTTCAGATTTCATTACCCTTCAAAAAAATAGAAGTCTTGCTCAGGACTCAGTATGTCTCTTTGCTTTTCTGACATGTTGCTTCACACTTTAGTTGGGACACAGCTTTCTGCAGCACTAAGAAGAACACATTTTAGCTGTTACACATTTGTGACAAAGCAATATTAATCAGAGAATTATGTCATTTAAAAAAATTAAATAACAAGGGTATAAAATATTCTCAGAAGCCAGTTATCTTTCCCCAAACATACTCTTATACCATCTGGCTTTGACCACAGTGCCAGCTTCTTTCCTATCCCTTTCTCCCTCCTGCTTTTCCTTTCCTGCTCCATGTACTGCAGGTGCGAGTGACAAGTCCGAGTCACATTTGGGTAAAAACAAGGCTGAAACAAAATTAAAGCAAAAGGTCAAAAATTACAAAGTAAGTGAGGAAAAGGTAAGCAGCAGCTGTTTGCTGGCTTCTGAAAATGTTCAGCAGCTCAGCTGAACTGAAGGAAATCACACCTTACACACAAACACAAACACTTTTACTGGTCTAGGCTAAGAAGTTTTCAGTCGCATCCTGCTGCAATGGATCTGGCAAGATAAAGGGTCCCATCAATACCAAATGCTAATGCCTCAGCAGAGCAACCCCAGTATCACTCTCAAGCATTGCAGTGAAGATTCTCCTCTTTTTACACTGCCCAGAATGCAAGTTTTTTCGTACCACTGACAACCCCTGAATAGATGTGGGACACCAGTCTCAGTGTTCTTAGTGTAAAAGACTACATGGGTCAGGCTGAAATTTAAGTGCATATTGAAAATCTATGTGTGTTATGCACTAGCAGAACACATTTGTAACTGCCTTTCTGCCAGTAGCACCAAGAACAGAATTAGTGAACTACAGCTAGCTCATTTTATTAAGAAAAGTTGAAAGACAATCATAAATGCAATAAAAATCTAAATACAAGTGGTATTGATTAAGGCTATTTTTGGAGCAAGGGCATTTGCATTGTTTGTGATCCTGAGAAAGGAGGAGCAGCAGAGTATGTTTCAGTAAACCCTCCTGGACTGAGTGCAACATCACTATTTTAAGGGATTTAAGTTTAAGACCATTTTATTTCTTATACTCTGCATTAAGGATTAAATTATGCTTTCAATTAGCTTATGAAAAATATGAAATAAAGCTGTTTCATTTGTTCTGGATTTACAAAAGATCAGAAACCATACTGTTCTGAAAATTGTTCTGATAGCACACACATTTATGCAATAACAGGCTCATGCAGAGCCCTTGCTCCAAACCCTTCAGCTCTTCAGAAGGACAACATGGGGAGACACTTGGCATTTGTCTAGAATCTCTAATTTCTCTAATCTAGAGTAGCTGCTGTCTCACATCCCATCCTCAATGCTGTTAGAAGGTGCCAGTGTGGAAGTTGATAAAAACCAGATGGACCCTTACTTCTGTTGTGAACCATTCACATGCAGAAGAAGGACAGGCTTTTCAGCAATGTTCAGCTCACACAAGCCCTGCTGTTAGCACGGAACCAGGCTGCAGTGTTGCAGCAATCAGACACGTACAACACTACACCAAAAACTCCAGTATCAAGTTAAATAGATAACTTGCTCCAGAACTTCATCTGTTAACAAATATTCATACATAATTTACATTTCAAGTGTGGTCTTTCCCCTTTTCACAAAGATATTGCAAGCAACTTTAGCCAGCACAGCATTTGCAGAGTAGAATCCTGCAGCATTGTTTTAACCAGCAGAACAAAACCCTAGTGTTTACATTCAGATCTTTGTAGATGCTTTTATGTGACAAAGATGCCCAAACTCGATGACTCATTTCTTATAACAGCAGACAAACATGAATATCCTCGGGAGGATCGGGGAGATGACAGTCATTAAGCAGACTTACATGAAGACACAGAAACTAAATGAATGCCTTAATGAGAATGGGAATTACCCTTCCTTTTGTGGGTTTTTATTCCACTCCTGCTCAGCCTCCACCAAAATGACTTCAATGATGTTATTAAAAATCACAGGTTCTTACAGAAAATGGGCTCAGTATGTCTCAAGGCAGCTATTCTGACTCCTGTAGTAAGGGCCAAATTACCTTATTGCAAAATGGTTGCTTCTGCAACCAGTAAAAGTGACTGTGGGACTGATGCAACAAACAGCAGTTCTGGAGATGCTTCCAAACAATCCATGTTTAATTTAGGAATTTGGACAGTGAATCTGACATTTGATTAAATCTGAATTTCCAAATTAAACAATCTAAAGAGCATTAAATTAACAACAGCATTATATCTTGCCAGTGACATAACAACTCCCAGTGCCTCCCTAGGTGTTGTTAGGCACCAGCAGCTGATCAGAAGACCTGATAAAGCTCAGAGACAACTCTCCCCAGACTGATTAAATGCAGGTGCTTTTCACATCTGGTTTTCAGAGTCTACACAAGCCTACCATGATTCACAGCTGAGACCCATTGCACTACTGTTCTGCAGCTCTTTTAAAATAAGCCCACTGACCACTCCAAGAGGCAAAGGTGTTCAGCTTTAGTTTTTGACTCCTGACACCCTGCCCCAGCTGAATTTAGCATTTATCTCATATGCAAGTATCTGAAAACGCATGAAAATGCTCACAAAGACAGGGCCTAGCAGCAGATGTCCAGTGTTTGGAATGATAGGATGCTCAAGCCGGAGCGGGGGAAGCCAACAGACAGGTGTTCCCACTCCTCCCTGCTGCCAAGTCTGCCCCATTAAGGAAACGAGGCTGAAGGCCATCAGTGCAACAGTCAAAACTTAATCGCCAAATGTGTCTCTGTTCTAAATACCTCTCACCAGCTGGTTACTACTTATCCCCTGATGGTGTCTGGGCACATTCCCTCCAAAAAAGCAATCAAGCTCTTCTGATGTGGTGTGAAAAGCCAAGTCTGTTCCTTCCTCAGTACATGAACACATGATCCACCTACAAAAAGTTCACAGAGCACCAAAAAGAAATGCTCAAATACTCATTTTTTTCCATGCTGGGCTGGGAAAACCCAACAATCAGGGCTGACATTTTGCTTTTGTCATCAGGAAATTTTTCCAGTGAAGCAGAGGCAACATTACTGCCCTCCTCATCTGCCCCTGCAACTGCCACATGATATCACACCAAACTCCTAACTACTGGAAACTGGGTGCAGCTCCAGAGATTCAGTGGAAAATGTAGTCCAAACCAGGACTTTTCGTGGTCCTGCTACTGCTTCTGCATATATGTTGTCTGACTCATAACTAAAGGATGGGTTAAGAAGAGATAATCCATGTTGTATCAGCTTCTTCAAAGCCAAAAAGGTTTGTGTTTGTTTGGTTTTTTGTTTGTTTTTGTTTTGTTTTGGGGCGTTTTTTTTTTATGGTTAGGCTTGATCATTTAAAGGTCTTTTCCCCTGTAAATGATTCTGTGATTCTGTTTTTTTTAAGAGAACTTATGGGTTTAATGGTGCTTTTGTACCTCCCATGCTAGAATCCCTGCCTCTATGGAAAAATACCTAGGCTTGGGCTTAATTTAAAAATAAGGATTTAAGTTTGCTGCATATTCCAGGGAGGGACTTTGCTTAAAACATTCAGTCCCAAGTTAGGGAACAGTCACTGCCAGCACAGGAATGCAGAAAAGTGATCCAAGAGTGTAAACAGCAAGCCTTGGTCACATACACACTTTTTGTTACTAGGAGCTTCAACACACACTTCACCTTTTTTGTTCCTTCTTATCCAAGCATCCAGATTAACCCTGAGTGGTAAAACAGATATTCCAACTATGAGGTAGTGCTCTGAGTCAAATAGAAGCAATTCTTACATTTGTAGCACTGTTGCTAAGATATCTGTAAATTATTTAGAGGGGGGGAAAAGGAAAAGCAAATTTATTTTTATAATCTCTGTTTACTTTTTGCACCTTCCCCACTTGGTACAGTGCTTTTTCTCATCTACCAGAAGACTGTTACTTAGCTCCCAGCCTATGGGAGATATGCTTGAATTTTGTTCAGAAATCACAAAGCAGGAGGATTGTCTTTTTATCAGAATAGTGTATTGGGACTCAGGAAGCCTCGGCTCATTCCCTACTCTAACAGAAATTCTCTTTTTGACATTTGGCAAAATGCTTTATTTCTCCACACTTCTGAAAACAGTGTTACTGTTCTGTTATCCTGTGTGAATAGTGAAACCTCATCTGAAAAAGAGAGATACCATTTCCTTTTTGTTACCCATCATCTTGCCTGATTATACTGCAGTCTCTGCAGGATTGGGCCTTTTCCCCACTATGGGTTTATATAGTCTGTGACACAATGGAGCTCTGGTACAGCTCAAAACCTCTAGACACTCCTGGACTACTAATATTAATTCAACTCCTAGCACTAAGAAGCCAAAATTACTGGGGGAAAGTAATCTGTGAAACCTCCGAAATCAAGTCCTGGAGTCCTAGACCTGGCAAAACACTTCCTGCTACCAAGATGTCAGGCTTCAGCCATAAATAAGGGAGGCATTATTTTATCAACCAAGCTGGTAATGTTTTCTCTCAGTGATAAATGTAGAGGTGGAACCCAGTCTGAAAACAAAAAAGGGATGTAAAACCCTGCCTGACTGACAAATTCAGGTTTTCCATTATTCACACTAGAGGATTCCATATGAAGGCAACTGCAAAGGAGGGAGCTTAATTTATCCTACGTTAAGATTCAAATTGTTCAGAGATAGATTATCACTGATTTAACTCCACTTTACAAGATATCATGGCCCATGATTTAATTGACCAATTACTTATCTCTGATGAGAAACTGGTGAGAATGCTGTGCCTCATACATGCAGTGATTGTAGTAAAAAGTGGATGAAATGCACAAGTCTAAATCAGAGCATTTTATCAATCATTTGCAAAGCTGACAGGTTTAATGAGTTTGGAATGATGAATATATTGGCATTTTGTTATTTGTCACAAACTAATAGAAAGCCCTATTAAAGTTATACAAATTCTCTGTCCAGCATAAACAAATGATGATCCATATTCATATTTGCCTCAGAAGGAATAAAACACATACATTAACTCATTAGTTGTTTTTTTTCTGGCTAATACTTCACACAAAGTGTGGGGAGATTTGTTTTTGAAAATTCCCAGCTACTTCCTAGTTTTTTGCCCAATGTGCTCAGGGGAACCAAATCTCCCTTAGAGTTTGAAGTCAAGAATTGGACAAGATGCTGCCATTTGGAGCACACCGCAAGCTCTTGGGCCATCATCATTTTCCAGGTGCCCAGCAGTCAAGGAAGAATTTATTGATGTCTGAATGAAAAGCCCCAAGGATGGCTAAGAGAAAATGGAGATTTTGCAAGGAAGAAAATCATGTTTCAGTTTTGAGGTAATTTTCTGTCTGTCCTGCCCCTGCGAGATGCAGTTCAGATAGACGTTGTTGCACAGGTATTTTTACTGTGCTGAAAGGCCTCGTACAGGATCACTGTGCAGGATTCGGCTGGGTGAAGCCCAATTTTGCCTGTGTATAAGTGAGAAAAGTGTGTGACAAGAACACCTACAGGAGAGCACTGAAGCATACAAACCCACATGTGAACAGTTATGCACTTTAACATACCCTTTTGAGCAATATGTTCACCCAGCATGTGCTGATACCCTTTGTTCTAAAATGTATTATTTGCTCAATCCACTCCAAACCCTTTTGTTCTCATTTCTGTGTCCATCCAATTTATCTCCCTAAGAGAAGAGGGCATTTCTATCTCTTTACAATGGCTGAGCAGTTCTGGCTCCATTAGGAGCTCACTGCTCATACAGCCTTGGGAGAAGGGCTTCAAGTGACTACTATGTGCAGAACAAGATGAGGCCTCTGCTCCTTGGGCTGTAGGAAGTGAGCAGGGGACAGCGGCTTTCCAATGTCCAGACAATGCCAAACTGGCATAAGATTCACATTAACATTTGGTCCTTGTTTTTTCCATTGCCTTCTGATGGTGTTGGGTTATCTCATTTACGGTGCCCAAATAGGAAAGCATTATCCTTCCTAAACCCAAAGGGAAGGATCTGCAGGTACAAGGAGCTTTGCTGCTTTATCACTGAAGGGGAATATACCACACTTTGCAATTGAGTGCTCCCAGTAATTCACATCAGTTTCTGGGAGAGCAAAGAGGAAGAACTGAGCCTGTGATTTACCTTATTTTTCAGCTGGCATAGCTGTGAACATTTCCTTTGCAGGCATCAGAAAATAATAATAATCCCTAATATTCTGAGGATTCACAACTTTAACTCAGACATCTTCGATGCTTGACTCCATCCTGAAGTGCATGATATTTATGATTTTGCTTGAAACAGGCGATACCATTGGAAATGATTATATAGAGCAGATATTCCAAGGAAAATAGGAAGGAAAAAAAAGGAAGGAAAGCCTCTTCTAGACAGACGTGCAGAGTATGTCAAGTGAAATGAAGCTTTTAACCACGCACCTTTGGCTTATTCAGGGCCTGGAGAAGCAATGTCTGAAACACAACAGGTGCTAGGTTGGTAATGATCCTTTTGTGTTTAGAGCCTGTCAGTCTCCCCACCATCCTCCCACACAGGTCCTTTGTTGACTGTGCAAGAGAAGTCCCTGGAGACTAACAAAGAATGCTCAAGGCCTGTCAGCTTAGCTAAATTGCTAGAGCCCCACTGCACTGGCATCCAGAAAAGACCACGGAGCCACATGGCTTCAAACAACCTTGGCCAGTGGTCAGTTCACTTCTTTAAATGACGGAGTCTTATTTAAAAGTCCACTGCATTCAGCAGAGGATCTCCATGGGCCTTGGAGGAGGCTCTTAATACATCTTGAAATGCAAAAAAAAATTCAAAATTTCAAGTGTTGTGCTTATGGGATTTCCACATTATCAAACTATTAAGGTGAAGTGGTGTCTAGGGAGACAGCAGAGTTTCAGAATTGCCAGTGCTTTTAAAAAATTCTGCTACTACTGTGCAGGGTATGAATCTTATTACAGTTGAGAGTATTCCTGCATATAAATGAAAGTAGAAATCATTGAGAGGAATCAATGAGCTGAATGGAAGGGGTTTTTCCTTATAATCATGTTCCAATTTTGTGTTTTCTGAAAGTTATTCTTATCTCTTTCTTTCTATTATCCTCAAGTGGCTGAAATTCTCTTTGATGGAAGACAGCTGCATCCTACTGCAGTTGACAAGCTCTGGAAAAATGCATCTGACAACCATGCTCTGGAAAGCATCTGTAATGGCTTCCTTCAGTGCAAAAAGAATCAGTGCAGCAAGGTAGGAGCTCTTGCTCAGCTGCTGCTTTCTGACACTTTGATCTCTGCTTGCAAGGTGATCTAGTCTGAAGGCATGCCAGGGAGGCCTCCAATCATGTCAAATCCCATCAACAGAGCAGGACTGCAACTGGTCAGTATTTAGGTGGAAAGTTAAATTTTGCAGGAGATGATGTTGAGGATTCAATAGATGGCAGCCTTACCTCAGAGTCAAGACTGAGGAGACAAATGTGATCTCAAGGACTGGGGGTACCGTCTTTCAGAGGTGCAAAAATCAGGTACCAGGCTGAAAAAACATTTGGTAGATCATGACCAATTGTTAATGTTCCATTAAGAAATGCCATTTGCCAGCCTGTAGACATTCTCTCATAATTTCAAAGTCATGCTCTTGTGAAGCCATGACATGCATTTTAAAGTCTCCCATCTCCTGCTCCAGAGATTGCTCAGCTTAATGAAAAATGATCTGTGTATGTACAGAGACCAGAATTTCTCTGTACAAGCCACTGAAGACAGCGTCAAATGGCAGTAAAGATCACAAGAGTAACACTGAAGTATGGATTGTTTAAGTCTCAGTGTTGAATCTTTCTCATATTAAACAGATAAGAGATGGCTAAGCTGTGACTGTATTCAGAAGGGAGAGAAGTAGAAGAATTTCCCTTACAATCCTGTACAATTTATCATTTTCTTGGGTCTGTGAAAAATCAGTCCTGAGCAGGTAGGAGATGAAAATTTTCTGCTACCTCAGGTATGCCTTGGCTAGCTAGCAGAGATCAACCAGTGTCAGACATGAGTTGTCTGGACCAACAGCAACATTCCATGCCCAATTTTTAATGCAAAAAGCAAACTTGCATCAAGAATTAATGTCTCTCTAACTGTCCTATCTTCACTGCTCAGACAAAAAGGCATTATTATATCAAGGGTTCAAAGCACCTGTCCATGTGGACCACTTGTCCTGTGTTCAATCATCTGGTCCTAAACATGAACTGACTTTGAGCTGCTGTCTAACTAAACCTATACAAACAAGTGGATGCTTTCCTCATATCAGACTTCTAGCAATTTTATTACTTTTGTATCAATAGGTCTTCTGATGTGTTTATCAAGGTCTGTGATGTCTGTCTCCCACTTTTTTTTTTTTTTTTTTTTTTTTTTTTTTTTTTTTTTTTTTTTTTGTCAGAGCATTATAGGGACTTAATTCCTGCAGTTCCAGCTCAGAGAGAGATTGGAAAAACTACAAGGTAGGAGGACCTTATGCTTTCAAGAACCTCATGCCAGCATTCAACCATAAGGCAAGTATCTCCTCTTTTCTGGACCTATCATACAATGTCAATTTCATCTCAAACCATTTTTTTTCCCTGATACAGGAAATAAAAAGTAGTGATGTACATGAGTTGATAATTTCATAAATACAATTATGAACAAGATGCATCTCAAGCAGCTGTAGTGACTTAGGAAAAGCCTGCATGGGTTTGTATCTTTACTTATGTATGCAGGTATATTAATATGCTTTTATATATGCACAGTATTTTTCAAAATTTGTACACGTAATTGCTTGGATTTGTTTCCATATTTTTCTGAACACAGAGAGGTAATATTCCACAGTGTTCTTTATGTACAAACTCTTTTGCCTTGCTTGCAGAAAAAACAAAGTTATTTTAAACAGTAAAAGAGAAAACAAGGCATTGAACAATGATCAGTAGAGGCAATCTAAAAAGGTGTAAACAAATATACGTAAAAGGAGCCCTACCAGGCACAGATAACTATTTTAACCCTTTGAAGAATTAATCTCATTCCATCACACATAAGATTTACTGTACCAAGAAATCAACTAGTCTTTGGTACGTGCTGCAGAGGGATCTGTACCCAACGAAGAAAGGCCTCAAGAAGTGGTTTAGTGAAGTTGACTTGCCCTTTTGCTAGCAATTTATGACACTCTCAGTGTGTCGCTGACAGAGTACTCAGAAAACCTGAGTTAACAAAAACTTCAGCAAATGGTTCTGGTTAAACGACTGGCATGAGGAAACAGTCAAAAAATACAGAAAACAGAATTCTTGTTCACTTATGTCACTTCTTACAAATTTTATGTGCACTACATCTGGACCCAGCAGCACAGTCTTTCAAAAATACACACCAGTGTCATTAGAAACTTGTGAGTCCCAGATTCATATCAGGAAGTTATACTGTATTGCTTTTGATAAGCTACTTTACTGCTTTCCTGTAGTTTAACTGGCTGTAAATGGAGAGAATATCACTTGCCTACCTTAGGGGAAGATTAAGATTCTTAAATATGTAATAGACCTGAAGTGCCGTCATGAAAAAAAAAACCTACAACTGAAAAAAACTTGGGTGTTTTGGAACCCCATTTCAAGGGGTTCCATCCACTTTTATTGATTCATTTCTTACAGAGACAGAAAATGTTTAACCTATTAGAGGGAGGAAAGAGAGATGGAAATAAACACAAACTTATCAGTCATTACTTTTCAATGCAATAAGTGGATGCAAGTACTACAGAGCTGGCATGCGTTGCAAGGCAAGGCCATTGATAATGGTATCTGTACAGCTTTAAGACCTGGCACACCTCTGACTGAATGTACAATCAAGTCTGATGCCTATTCACAGTGAGAACAAAAAGTCCTCTACCTAGGCTTTCTCCTGAAACAGGAAGCTTGTGTTCTGTGACATTTTACGCTTCTTAGTTTTGAATGAACTGCTGTTCCCTCTCTCCTGCTTTTGGCTAGCAATCAGGAATCATCAATATTCTCCTCCTGTTTTCACTGTAAGTCAACCTCGGTGACCTAGCTGCCTCATAACAAAATCTTGACTGAACAAAGAAACCATTTCTCATCCATTTCACATAATGCAGCACAAATGAAAGCCTTGGAAATGTCTTATTCCTCCATATTGCTTGTCACATGTAGCTTTTCAGCAGCACGTCATTTGTCCTCTATCCATTTCCACACAGTAATTTTATTATCATCCAGCCCCAGAAGGGCAGGAACTTGCTGTTATTAAAATGTGAGAACACATTTTGAACTACCTTAATGCCCATGGCAACCTGCAAAATCAACTGCAGCAAGTCCATGTCTGGATAAGCAGACCTAAGCAGCAGGGCTCAGCAGGAAGAAGCACCCAAAGCAAGACCTGCCCTCAGACACTCATCTCTAACTCACATGAATTCCTGATAACTAGACATGAAATCTTGCTGGACTGTTGGAACAAGTATTGCAAATTTTCAGGTGTATTCCATCACCCATGAGTTGTAACTTAAACCGATGGCTTGTTCTTGATATTCAAGGACACGGGTAAATTTGCTAGCAAAATGCACACAAAATATCCAGTGAGAAATAGTCTGAAGAATATTGAAGAGTTTCTACACACTGCAGAACCAAGGGTATCTCCAAGGATCTCCACCACTGTTATTCCCACATAGTCAGTCTTATTTCCAGCAGAAATCAAAAATGACTTCTGAAAGTAAGGGTTGAGCACATTTCCTTGCCCAGTTCAGACTTTGTTGGGTTCATTCCAACTTCAAAAAATATTTTCAAACCAACTACTGTGGTATCTGGTTGTGTACAGCTTGACCTACTCTGTTCTCGCCCTTTTTTAATTGAAATCTATAAGTACATTATTTATCAAATTGTTCCCATAGTCCCAATAAGGAAAAATGGCACCATATTAACCACGAGAGATGCTCATCTCAGTGTAACATTATACACAATCACCTCTGCAGTTTAAGTATTTTGAGAAAGCCTATCTTAAAAGTCAGTGAAAAGGGTTTACAAGCAGATTAAAGGATAAAACTGCCAAATGCACTAAAATACATGGTCGATATGCTGTTAACCACAAATCCATAACTGTTTTGCTGATAAAGCATTGCCTAAGCTGCAGTTTGTTCAGATTGCTGCTTCAGATTCCTCATGACATGATCAGCAAAATGAGGAGTAGCAATTCTGCTCTTTCCAAAAGAGATGTGCTGGCTTGCAGTCATGTCTGTATAACTGATTTTGAGATTCCTCTGTTGAGCTTTGAAGTGATTAAAGGAAGCCAGCATGGAATTTCCCCTTTATTCTTTATTCACCTACTTACAGAAAATGTTTTGATTCACCATGTAGATCTTACAGTCTGAGAGATTAATTCCTCCTTCTTCCACCTAGAACTGTGCTCTCATGAAACACCAACTGATGAACCTCCTGCTCAAGAGCAAAATGATCATGCTGGAGTGCTACTTTGCTCAGAGAGGTTGCAAAACCTCCTTTGGAAGTTTGCAAGACTCAGCAAGGCAAAGCCACACTTCACCTGATCTGCTGCTGGCAGTACCCCCCATTGGGCTGGAGGCTGGATCTGCAGGTGACCTCCAGAGATGCCTGTTTATCACCGATTTATACGGTTCTGTGACTTTGTATTTGCCAGTGGCTAGGATGCAGAAGGCACTGCTCCTGGAACAGCTGTTTCTAGAGCATTCCTCTCTCTCTCAGTGGAGAGCCTTCACTGACAATCAGAAATGGAAGACTTTGTTGTATGGGGATGTATTTGGAATCCTCTGCTGTCTCATATCCTCAGAACGATACTATCTTGTGATGTTAGAAGAATGTCTGCAAAAGGAGGAGATGTTTCAGACAATGCTTTCTCCATCCTGACCGAGGCTAAGCAAATGATCTTCAGTGAGCAAAGAAAGAGGTAACCATATGGATAATTAAAAGAGAAATCTGTAGTAATTACAAGTCTCCTCTCCCACCACAAGCCCTTTCTCTAGCAGAAGGTTGGTCAATGAAGACACAGACAAACTTACCAAACTCCTTGTAGTATTCTGTGCTCCTCATATAGTCAAGGTGCAGAAGTTATTGGACTAGAATCCCTAGATATCATAACAACCTATTTCTTTGAAAGTAAATTAAGGCAGAGTTCACAAATGTTCTTAATAACATAAATACAAAATGATCTAATTTTAAAAATTACTCCAGAACATCAATATGCATGTGCTATAAAAATAAGAGGTACCTCAAATACATTGAAGCCAAACTAAAACTTACAAGATTTTTCAGCATACTTGTATCTTCTAAAAATTCTAGGCTGTAGTCTAGCTGTAGTCTAGCACTTAATCTACAAGTATTTATACACGTGATCACCTCAACCTCTAGACAACGGTATGCAAGTAATATCTAAACATGAATTTATGTATGAAATTCACCTCAATTGCATAAAGTCTGCCCAAAAAAGTATCCATATTGCAGTAACTAGTCCCACTCATTAGAATTTAGTCTATGTTAACCATTCCACCTATCATGTAAGCAAAACTTCGTAGAAATTACAAAAAAAAAAAAAAAAGCCTCACTTGTAAATAAAATTGAGTATGCAAGTATTATTGTTCAAGGTATGCACATTACTTGAAGCATAAATCACACTAACAGCAGAGAGACACTTCCATTTCTCTCTGGAGTACAATCTACTTAAAAAGTCATTGCTTGAAGATAACAGTTGTGCCAAGGTAGCATTCGATATCTAAATAATTGATTTGAAAGACTTGTTAGTTGATGGCTGACCATAAAAGCATTCTATCTGTTGGCTAAAATACCTCAAAACATACCAGACAGTTGTGAGAGTGTCTGGGTTTTTTGTCCCACCAGATGGGGCAAGTGTTCTTTAACACTTAAATGTACTTTGTCTGCAGAAATCAAAAGAATGGCAATTTCTTTTCCAGTATATACACAATGCCAATTGTTAAAGCAACCCATATTGAGAGCTTTTACCTGCAGTTAGATCAGCTCCCTGTAATAATCATACACATGTAATTGTGTAGTCTAGTGATTTTCAATCTTTCTCCATTAACAGACCTCCCCTAGGTGTTTTCCAACGGAGGTGAGCCTGTGTTTCAACCAATTTTAAACCTCCTGAAGTAAACTTACTTTATTTTGCTCTGTGCTGTAGAACACTTGGGAAGTAGCTCAGTGTTACCCAGGCAGCTGTATACTGAGCTCCAGGATCACAGTGCTGCCTCCATGAGCCTACTTACATTGGCATGGACATGCCCTTGAGTAGCAAAACTTCAACCAGCACTTGAACTCTGTTTTCCTAGTGGAAAAATTTCACAAGCTTTCCTTAGCATACTTCACAGCTATTGAGGATAGTACTAAGTCTCATATCTCTTAGTTTTTGGTTTGTTCTTTTTTTTTTTTTTTTCAAATAAAAGAAAACCAACTTAATATTACATTTATCTCCCTTACTGTGTATCATGTCTCAGCTTTTTAATATGTATGAGAATCAAAAAGAACATAATGGTCATTACAAATTTCACATAAAACATTCACTCATGTACTTGAGAAAATATTCTCTATTATATACTGAAGTACTTAAAAGCTTCTGCCCCAGCTATTTCTACTTAGGTTTTTTTTTTTTTTAAATTCAAAATATGATCCTCTCATTATCTCCTGGTAGGGTGTCAACCTGGTCAAGGATCTGAAATCAAACCCACCAAATACCAATCATGAGTTGTTTCCAAATGGAGGAGTCTTCTTTCCATAGTCTCTCCCCCAGAACTGGAAGCATTGAATTATGTTGAAAGTAAGAAGAATTGCACTCGTTTCACTGCTCCTGGCTGGTGGTATTAAAACAGACACCTTCTTTGCATTTCAGACTTGCATCTATAACATGAATGCTACAGAGGAGACTGGGCACTTTGCTAAGTCAGCTCAAAAAAGGAAGTTTGCTACAGAAGACATTTGAAGTTCATGTCAAGAAACACTCTAATTTTTAAAGTGTTTTTTTTTTTTTTTAAGCACAGCCTAGAAAAAGATAAGAAGGACAGAATTTAATGGACCTGCACACAAGTTACATCCTTTCTTCAGTGACATTCATGCAAAATCAGTTCAAGTTTATGTGTATTAGTGGAAATTAAAATACAGTATCAGTCCATTAGGCTATCAAATGAAAGATCACGTTTTCACAAGAATGTCCAATAACTGCCTGCAAAAGTGTTCATGCACTGCTTACAAGAACAACTATGTCTTGTACATAGACAAGCAAACATTTGGCTGTGCATCCCAAGGGCTACTATCTGCTTGTAGGCACCATAATCCAACATACTTGTTCAAATGTGAGTTTGTTTTCTTGCAGTCACTACTGTAATTTTGCTAGAAAACCTTTATTGTTTGCCAGCCAAATCCTAATGGTGCTTCCAGGGACTACAAGATAAGTATATTCTATCCCACCTTTTGACAGAGAGTGGTAATGACAAATGCCTATTTAAAGTTTGCCTTCTTTTAGAAGTTGCACTGGATACAGTTAGATATAAAAAGTTCTACTCAAATATTATGTTGCTATATAGTCTTACTAGAATCCCTGCCTTTCATGGCCTGCTGTTTTCACAAATTATTACATAAACTTATATATTTGTAAGGTGTTTCTCTAAAAATTATGACACTTGGCTTAAAGACAAAATTGCCCCTGATTCTGTAAAACTTGATTTTTATCCCATTATTTATTTATGCAGATTTTCTAATCTCATCTAGACTTTACTGTTTATTACTTATTCCGTGTCTCAGAGAGACAGAGAGAGCAGACATGAGAGCTCTGTTTAATTTGCTGCAGCCTAGCCCTTTAAACTCACAACACAAAAAATGAGGCAGAGAGCTGGAAGGAAACCCTTTAAAAACTTTATTATACAGGGAAGAGACTCACATTCATCAGAAACACCTTAACATTGCACAGAAATTATAGGGCTAATTTTGGTGACAGATTTAGATGCTACTGTGTTATCACTTAACCTTCAAGCTAAGTGTTTTGAGCACTGAAAAGTCTAGAACTACACCACAAAAAAAGAAAAAAATTCCTTCAGAATTTCATTTTAGTTTGTCACAAATTATTAAAAATATACAGAAGCAGACAAACCACTGAATATAAGGCAAAGTTCTGATGTACAATACCTATTTCTAAAGATTTTCTCAACAGAACATGGTTTTCAACTAGAGCAAATATTTTACACAATTTATTCTAATATATTGATTTTTCAGGGCACAGGTGGTGTCCTTTGGACTTCATTCACAGCTGTCTGTTCTTTTTCTAGTAATCAATGCAACTAAAGCTAGTGCAGTATTTACTTTTGTCAGCTTAGTTCACACAATTCTGGTCGCCTTTTTTTTTTTTTTTTTTTTTCATTTGGGCAAAAAACATTTTATTTCTAGCCCGGCTTAAAAGTTAAATCAAAACTTTTTTCCTGTATCTCTCATAACGACTTACTGTATATAAAATTAAAAGCAATCAAGTATGAATGACCAAAGTAAGGATAATCAAAAGTCTGCATTTCTCAAGCATAGAATGAGCCTGTTCCAAATACTCGGGATTTACTACCCTTGCAAATCATTTTTTTATGCCAGCATGTTTTTTTATGCCAGCATGCCTCAGCTTAAAAAAGATATATGGATCTTTGCAAACAAAAATATGGCTAAAGTCAATGCATAAGAGCTACATTTTATTTATTTTCCTCCACTCAGCAATAAGACAGCTCTCTCTCAAAGGGGTGTTCACTTTCTCTACAGGTGCCTCTTCCTTCTTTGAACCCCCAAACATGGCATTAAATTCAAAGCACTGGAGCAGGCCCTACACAAGTAGGACATAATTGTACATGTGTATGTGAAAAAAGCTGTCCTAAATGTCACTGCAGGACTCCTGGACTCGACTACATTATTGTAATGAGTTCAGTATCAATCAAACATACTCCTCTTGTCAGAAATAAAGCCCAGTTTCTGACTTTTAAAAACAGCTATTAACGTCAATCATGATTCGTAGCAATTGCACCAGGAGAGCCATGGTTGGATCTTGAAAATTATAAGTATGACATGACAGATGGTAATTGGAAGCTTTTGTTACTCCTGCAGCAGCAACACCAGCTACTCCGCTGCCAGGATATACAAAGAGAAACACAAGCAAGGCTTTAGGTCAGCATTTCATGCTGAGATGAGACACACATAGCAATGAAAGGCTTTTTGCTGTACACAAACGTGTGAACCTTTCATCCTCCAACCTCTCCAAAATGAGATCTGCATTTCAGATACCTGGGTTAGTAAAGCTGTCATGTAGAAGTTATTTTAAAAAAATACCGTTTTCCCTACATGATAAGAGATGCATATAACAAATCCCCAAAACAGCCCTGTAAGCCCTGAAAACCCCCTGCTAAAAGGCTGTCTACATGGGAAACCAGCACTAGCTACATCCATGTAAAAATCACTGCACCCAAATAAGTCAAGCAAACAACTCTTTCATTACATCTAGCCTTGTACTTTATATATCGTGTTTATCTTTACTGAAGTGCTTCTGTGAAGGACCAAGACTAAAAGGCTTTCCATCTTTAGACATAAACCACCAACACAATTGAAAAAGGGTTTCACAAAGATGGCCAAACAGTACACTGAACAATGAGCTCTTTAAGGCATAAACATGACTGGCAAGCAAGTTAAAGAAAAGAAACACGTGCCTAAAATCACTCTAGCTGCATTATGAAAATATTGAACAGATTTCTGGCACAGGACAATAGTCTAAATTTGTGTTTTATCGCAGGCTGATGTACATCTACAAAAGAAAGGGTGAGCAGGGGCAGTGATTCCTTTCTAGGGGACACACAAAAAAACACAGGATCTTGTCACTGGTGTCTACTACAGAAACTACCCAAAGTGACCAAGATACAGCAAGCCTGTCTCTGTTGCAAATCAACATACTGCTCCTGAGAGCAGCCTGGCTGTCAGGCAGTCCTGCAAAGGAAAATGGCAAACATCACTGCACTTTCTACTTACAACAATGCACCTGGTGAGATATAACTGGCATTTCTTCTAATTCCCCTTTCTCAGATGCTGCCATCTTAGGTGAATGACAAGGTAATTCTCCATCGAGCTGCTGCCTCCCTCTGTCTCCTCTCACATGACAGTCATTGCCATCACAAATGTCCCACTAAAACTGATGCTTGGTTTCTACCCCAGCTGATACCCTACCCATGGCCTTGCAAATCCAGAAAGGCTCCAAAGATAAAAAGTTATCATTTATCAAAGTTTTTCACTCAGCTGCTTGCCTCAATGGTGCTCCCTTTTTACACTTCCTGGTGAGATAATAGTTTTCACTGTCTGTACTTCTGGGTTATATACTTTTCATTGTGCACATTGTACAGTGGCTTGTAAAGCTCATAGATATCTAAAAAACCAATCTACAAAGCAGTCTTTGCAGAACTCTGCAAATGAAAAATCAGCCAGTTCAGGTCTTGAGGCTTAGCACTTTCTTAAATTAACAAAGGTCTACAATTCATGCAGAACTAACACAACACAGCTGAGAATTCCCCAACAGCACATCAAATATTTTTTTCTCTCCTTCAGGCCCATGCAGTTGAGAGGCAGGTCTCTCACTCACCCCTGAGTGAGGCATTTCTAGGACTGCCAATGCTTTTCTTTTTTTGCAGTCTCTGAAACTCTGTCCTAGTTCTCAGTGAGACTTTCTGCCTTGATCTTACAGATCTTGTGCAGAGCGTAGCACAAGGTTATAATTCAAGGCAGATACTGCTCAGTTTTCAAAATCTTCCAATTAGTGTCCGTCATGTGCTCTTATCCTCAAAGGATGCACTCCAACACTGCAGCTGCCTAAGTGTAAATAAACAATTCTTTGTCATCCAGGTGTCCAAATTAATGCTTTCTAGTCATAGGTACCAGAGAAAAACAAAGCTTCCTGGAGTAAGAGATGGAACACAGAGATCATTAAAGCAAGAAAAGGTCAGTAAACAACTTGCTTTACCTCAGACAAAACAGGTGAGAACACATAATTCTATTTTCTACATCTGCTTTTTTATCTTCAGTTTTCCAAGAGAACCCACACCAAGTTTGCACAGAACTCAGCAAGGGAGAGCAAGATCCTACTTATGAGCAGCACAGCCCATGCAGGAGGACAAGCAAAGGGACAGGGCCTGCAGCCAATGTGACTGAGCAATTTTTTTGCAGTAGAGGACGTCAGAAGCCTCAAGATTATCAGCCTTTCTTTGAATTCCAAGCCTATTACAGCAGATAACTGTGTAACACTGTGTAAACACTACTGCTTTCCTCTTTCCTCTTCACTTTTTTTTTTTTTTTTTTTTTTTTTTTTTTTTTTTTTTTTTTTTTTTTTTTTAATTGCTTGAGGAATTTTACAGGGAAAAGAAAAAAACTTTCAACCCTTTGTCTGAAATTTCTGGGACACTAAACATCCCTGGTCAGAGGACTACTTCATAAGAAAAATGCACTTGACAACTGTACAAGACCTGCCCTGTGGATTAAACCTTTCTGCAACTAGAAAGAAGCAGAACTGCTGCCCACATGCAGGCAATGCCTTGCTGTACAGTGAGGGCTCAGCATCATTTAGCAGCAGAATGCTTCTTGCTGGCTGATGTGAAACTGCTGCACTGAAGACTCATCCATCACTGCTTATGCTCTGCTTGTAAAGGTTGTGGAAGAGACCTTGGAGAACATTAACTACTTTGAAAAGGAAAAAAAATCAGTCAGTTGTTTATTCCTAGAAAACATGCTCACACATCTAGCTAGAAAGATTATCCAACCTGCTCTATTTCACATCCCACCGAAAACTAAATTCAGACTGTAAATTCAGTAGGATACCAGATCAAAATTACAGCCATGAGTGTACCTGGAATTTATAAGTAATTTTCCAAACCATATCAGGTTTCTTTCCACAAAACATACCAATTACTTCCCATCCCAACATAGAATGCACCTTCAGCTGACATCCCTAAATAAATTCAATCTACTAGTTAAGACACACTTTGAACAATGGGGGCATTTTTAACATGAAGTAATACATAGTCCAGCATTCAGAGCAAGCTTTCTTCAGGCAGCAGCCCAATCCAAACAATTTTCTTTGGTTTTCATTTTAACCAGCTTTCAAATCTCTCCACTCCTGACAAGCTGCAAATAAAATAGAACTTTTTTTTTTTTCCCAGAGGGATGCTATTCACACAGGATTTCCAGCTTTGCAAGAATAAGGATGTGAAAGGTGCCAAAATAATCAAAAGACCTCCTATTCCTACTGACTATTTGAGAGAGCTGATTTGGTTTCTCTGAACTTAAACAAACTTCCTTCCTTTAACACTGTCTTTGGCGGGCCATAGTAGAAATGGTATTTAACCATAAGTTTAGTGTAAGTCCTCTGAAGGAAAAAGGCAAATGCTCTTATTTTTCAAGTGATTTGTATTCAGTTCATTATCAAAGCTAAGATCATTCCCAAACCCCACAAATCAGCATCTTTAGCAGGAGATGGCTTAGTTTTTCTTGCTATGTAAGATTTTGATATTACATTTCCTTCCCAGAAAGTTCTGTGCTACACACACTTTCATGAGGGCAACTAAGAAAACGTTATCATTTCATCTTGCAGTTTTAACCTATGAGTGATATTTGTTTTTTAAAGCAGCTAAACAGGTGAAATGCCTGAATACATCTGCTGTGGAAAGTTGCTGTGGATGTGGAGTAGGAAAGAAGAGGGGTGATGTCAGTTTGATAACACGGTTGCAAGAAGAAAACATGCTTTATATGGGTAGCAAGGGTCATCAATAAAAATCATGGCCCTCATAAAGCACTGTTACAACATAAATGTGACATCCATGCTGAGACAGGGCTGTTGGGTGTTTAACTGCACCCAACATGAAATATGACATTTCCTAATGTTTTATGTCAGTCAACAGTGGCAGGGCTACGTTCACTGTGTGTCTATTTGTTTGGTCGCAATAAAAGCATTTGAGATCCACTTCATTATTTAAATTGTACAATTGATTTATTCAGAGCTGCAATAAGTTTTAAGATGTGCAGCTGGGCTGTGACTGTCATAGTGGGATTTTCCACTTGGAAAAATCTGCTGTGATGATACAGCTGAATTACAGTCAGCTCTTCATACAGATTCATCTTGCTGGATGTACCATAATTGAACAAATAGATCCATAAAGAAATAAAACAAGCATTCCAGAAATGTGGGGGGGAAAAAGAAAAAGTTGTCTATTAGAAAGTTAATGTATAGCTCAGCAATAGCAGTTTGATAGAAGGACAGATCAATGGACAGTTTACTTCAAAAAATGAACAGAAATCAGAATCTCAGTCCCCCTGAGTCACAGCAATGCTGATCCACTGGAACAGTTACCATTAGATATTTGTTAGCACACTTCAGAATTGCCTAAACTTGAGGGAAATGGTACTGTACTGTTATTAAGAAGTAATTTCAATAATGCAAAATGTCTTTTTCCAGTGGTTAAGGATGACACCAATTTTACAGATTCTACTGAAATCAATTCAGATATGTTATCAGTGACAAAGAGACCAGAGTTTTCTGTTCCTTCACAGAAATTCCTTTGGCATCAAAGCAAAAATTCAAACAGGGGCAAGTTCCTTTTGGACAACAGTTTTCAGGACTTTTGCCATACTTCTACAAAAAAAGTAATAATTTAAAAAAAACCTCAGCCTAAGAACAACAAAGTAAATCTATTAACTTCAAAGAAAGATAAAAAAGTGCAGCTTCCTGTGATTGGAAGACACAGTGAAATAACCCTTACTGTACAGGAAATAAAAAAGTGCCATTATGAGAAAAAAGTCTGTTGTAAAGACCTAAAAGAATAACCCAATATATAGTCAGTAACTAAAGAGGAAATCTGGCAGTATTAGCTCAAAAAGCAGTCATTCTCCCAAATTGCTTAAAAAGCAATCATTTCACTGGTAGCCTGTTTCCTAAACAGTAATTTTCTTTCCCCTCTACTTAAATAATCTCAGAAAAGCTTCCCACCCACCCATCCCAGTGTCTTTCCTCAGTACTCTGGCTCATGCAGATCTATGAATCAGACAGCCTAGAACAGGAAATCTAGGGAAATTCATTTACTCATTCTTTCCCTTCCAACAGCTGCCATGGAAGCTGTTCAGTTATTTTCATGGGGTTTCTTTTTCCCTTGGAGAATTTTTGGGAGGAAAAACAAACTGGGAATAAGATGAATAGTTTGTTGTGCTTAACCATGACAGAGAAATGAGCCCAGACTGAAGACCACCAGCTTCATGTAAATTAATCCTTTAAACAGCCCTGAACACACAGCGTATGTCTAACACGCCCCAACCAACCATCACACGGCCACTGAGCACACAGCTCCAGCTGCTGCCCCTGTGACATTGAAGTTGTCAAGGGCGTGCCAAACACGCACTTGGGGATTAGCCAGCACTTTTGGAGACAGCATTAACTGCTCCTCAGAGTGCATGGATTTCATGAGCCTGATAAGTACAGAGGAATCTCAAAAATGGATCCAAACAATTCAGGTTATGCGAGTCCCAGGGCAGCACAAAGTACGGACACGTCAATCTCTTTGTAGAAGTACTTCCTGGTACCAGGGAAGCATACTCTAGAAAAAAAAAAACCAGCTTGCAATTATTATCACTGAACTCTCTCCATTTGCTTGCCATTTCCAGAGCAGGGGAATCAGGCCCAGAATGAGCCCTTGGGGCAAAAGAGTGAGTGGTCTCCTTCCTGTGCTACAAATAATGGTCTCCTTCCGGTGCCACTATATCTAGCAACAACATCTTCCACACCAGGCTCTGTGTCAGCTCCCTTTGATACCTAGGCAATAAGGCTGATATCTTTTGTGACACAGACTAAATTGGTTCTCAGACTAGATGAAGGCTTGTACCAAAGGTAATATGTACCAAAGGTAAAAGCTTTCTTTGTTCACCTTTACCTAACAGCTCAAGTGGACCACATGGCTCCTTCCACTACTTGGGCCTCAATTTAAGAGCCTGTATAAATTGTGTGCTGCCAGTTTTGTGCTTGTCCACCAGAAAAATGCACTCAGTTCCCTCCTTCACAGAGCATTAATGCCTGCTTTACCAGCACACAAGAATTCCCAAAGAATGCTGGAAGCCACCAGGCTTATGTAATGCTGGACAAGATACTTCTCCTTTTATGTTTTAATCTAAAATAAAGAGCCTAGATAACAGGAGAAAAGTATTTAAAATTATGACTGCTTTGAGATGTTATTAACTGTTTTTCAAACTCCTCTGTGAAAGAAGGAGCAAAGATCTCAGGAAAGCAATGACTATGATCCTAGACTTGAGGACCATATATAATCTTCCTCACTAGCAAGAGCTTACTACCTTTTAGACAGTGTCTGCTCAAAGACAGGCTAACTGCATATGTGAAGGAGGCCTGCCTGACTACTGCACATCTTACAGCATTATTTGTACAAAGTCAACTCAGTAGAATTATCTTAGCATGGGACTGGCATAACAGTGTCTAATCAGTCTTATTATCTAAATTCTCTATTGTTTCCTGGTAAGCTGCATTTATGCCTTAGTTGATTATCCACTTAAACTATCAAGTACCAATTATAAAATGCAGTAACATTAACGTCACAGATGCCTGAATTCAGAAAGAAGCAACCCCAGATCATTTTTGGGATAATAAGTTGCATTACAGAGGCAGCAGACTTCAGCATGAAATGCCTGCCTCTGTGATTTTAAATAAATAAATAAATCATTCTAGTGTACGAATTGCTCATTCCTAAATAAGACTTTAATTAGTTAGAAATAAACCATGGTATAAGTTTGCTTACAGCATTGCTGAAAATGGGCATTACAATGACACTGACATATGGCATTGGCAAGTGTAATTCCTTCTGCAGTCAACAGAGAAGTGCCTCTTTTTAGCCTTGTTTCGTAGCTGATCCTCATGGAATAAAGTCCCAATAATCTTGTTCTCCTTGTGCAGAGAGCTCTGAAAAAAAAACTGAAGCAGTTCTGTGGAAGAATACTTCCAATCTGTCCCTGTTCACTTTTCCAACCGAGCTCCTCAGGCTCAAACAAACTTCAGACATTCAAAAGTAAAACTTGTTCAAAATACTCTTTCAGTTCCTGAAGGTGGAGTAAGGTCAACCCAAAAGGCTTTGTGTTGTCTAGAATGTCAAGATCAATGTGATTCATTGTGCATCCTCACTGCCTATCTCTAGGCAGTCAGCTTTCCACCCCCTTCCATACCCTTCAGAGAAAGCCAACCTATTGCACCTTGGGTGCTAGAAATCAATCACCAATGTTAAAAATCACTCAAAGAATCTCTGTCCTGGACTTGACAATTCCCAGACACACTTTGGGAGTTAACAATCTACAGATACTACAACAAGCAAGCAGTTTACATGTGGCTATCATCTAAAAACTAAAAAATTATTGATTATTGATTATATATTGATTATATAGAGCTGAGCTGTGCTCAGGGTCTGAGCGACCCTGGGCATGCTGGCCACATTTATTAATGTTGATGCAGCCACACTGGTTAGGAAAAATAAACACTTTCCAGCTGCAGCCCTGCAGCTTCTTCTCCTATTGCATGGCTTAACTGTAGAATCATCAATGTTACGGGATTGGAAGGGATCTTGAAGATATCTACTCCCAAAAGGCAGGGACACCTCCCAGGTTGCCCATGGCCTTATCCAACCTGGCCTTGAACAATGCCAGGGTTGGAGCATCCACAACTTCCCTAGGCAACCTGTTCCAGAGTCTTGCCATCCTCACAGTAAAGAATTTCTTACTAACATTAAACCTAAATTTCCCCTCTTTCAATTTGTACCCATGCACTAATGGCACAGGACACTTTCAGGAAGAGACAGGAAGCAAAGTACTTGAGAGGTCTGTTTGTCTTTTGATCTAAAAAAACAGGGTCTTTTAGCTCAGTGTGAAGAGGCCAAAGCTTTTCCCCTAGTAGTCAGCAGGTCACCATGGGTCACTCATCCCAGAGAAGGCTCTTTCTGGGAAGAATGGTATTTGTCCACTTTCAAGCTCTGACCACCTTTGCCTTAGGTCCCCAGCTGTCTCCCTTACCTGCACACTGCTTTGACTTTACTTATCTTTCTTTGACAAATACTGTTCCCTTGTACCTTCATGGCTTCTTACCTTTCATGCCACCTCTTGCCTGCATCCCTGCTGACACACACCAACAGTGTGCTACACTGAGCTACTCTCAGTGGTGTAGCACAAATGCTTTCAGGGAGCTCTCTCCCTTGTTGCTTTTTACTTCATCTGAACACCACTGCCACAAGGACAGTTGAAGCTGAAGATAGAGGAAGAGGAATCTAAAGGAAAAATACATGGAAGATACAAAGCAAGGGGAATGAATCCTATAGGGCTGTAGAAGAACAGGTTGGTGTTATTTTTGGCAGATCACTACAGCTTTAAATCGCTTTTAAAACTATTTAATGACTAGAGTCGTTAAATAGATTTAAAAACTGAGCAATTTGCAAATGAGACTGATGAGCCATAGGAGAAGTAAGTGTTCAGAAAAGAGGTGCTATAATCATCTAAAAATTGCCATCCTGAAGCTGACCAGGGAACCATCTACCCGGTACCCTGTCTTCAAGAAAAGCATGCTTTTGAATAAAAATATTTTTATTTCTCCTCAAGATGCAATTCTTGGAATATTGAAATTCTCTCATTTAAAATGCCAGTGACTTAACACCGAGTAAATAGCTAGGGCTCTAGAGGAGAGAAAGAATGAATTTTTGTTCTAATGACAAGTTAAGTTACAAAGGAATTAAAAAAAACCTCATCAAATGATCCTTTCTCACCTCACTTCTGCCTGTATCCATACACTAAAAGTTGCATGTCACCCCACATTTGTTGCTAAACAAAAGCTGCATCTACCACACACATGAAAAGATTCAAGGAATTACTTAACAGCTTCCAGGGGATTTCTTTCAGTCCATTCCACTGATGGCAGTAGTGCTGTGCTCTGTAACTGCAGTAGGCTAAGATGCATATCTGTATTTATTTCTACATCTGTACCTATCCAGCTATAAGTCTTCTCGTTCAAGTTTTCCAAAGCATTTTATAAGACAATCTTTATTTTTTAATACCCTTTATTAAATCAGGTAACATAACCTTCTTACAAATGGGTGTACTGAAGAGCTAAGGTACTCTGTGCCATAGAGTAAATCAGTTAAACTGAGAAAATCAGTATATCAGCTGTGAAGTCAGGAACCCTGACCCCACCTGCTCCACTTGCTCAATTTGCCAAGCCACATGCACATCCCTCAGTACTATTAATGTTGCCTTGCCCTCTCCTTCCATTCTTCTTATTTCATGAGAAAAGTGCTTTTGTCACCACAATTCCTTAACAATGAGAACAAATGGGAAAGAATATCTAACATCTCTTTTCAAAACCAAGCACAAACCATTTGCCTTTTTTTGTTTGTTTACATTTTATACCACAGAGATAATTAGCTGGCCAGAACTGAGAAGTCTGGGCAAGCAGCTTCACTTCCTTAGTGTCAGGAAGAACAAAATTCAGTCAATGGGGCTGCTAATCAAGCAAGATAAATGCTGGATTGTACATCCTTCAGTCATCACTTATGGTAACTGTTTAAGTGACAATACAAGCCACAGAGTTTTATAACTTCTTCGATGTTTTCCTCTATTAAATAAGAGAGGAGAGTGCAAAAACTTTCCACTTGAAGAAAGGGCTCACTGGAAGCACTTTCACACTGGAAATTATTTCTGGAAGAGACTGAGTGTAATTTTGCAAAAAGTAAAGAAAGCATTTTTAAAGCAATCTTTTAAATACAGCTAAAGGTTTAGTTGAGTAAGCCTGGTGGGCTGTGAGAAAGAAGAGAGGAGAAAAAAAGTTTTACCTGGATTAAGGTCATTTTATATGAGTAGGAGGGACTGCCAATCCTTTCACATAGATAAAGAGTTATGAAATGGGAAAAGACTCATACTACAGATCAGCATCTCTCTAGATTACAAGAGGGTTAGTAATTCTGGTTAAGAAATAGAGCCGCTTCCATAATGAGACACTGAATCCACAACTTTTCCTGGGTAACCAGGAAACCTACCTACCTACCACTGAGTTCTCCCAGGAGGATGGAATACAAAGCCCAATGTTTACTGCAGAGTCCATAAACCAATCATTTAATAAACCATCTGAAAAGACCCTCAAGAAGCACCACTTCTACCTTTTAAGACCCTTTTAATCAAGGGGTCACACGCTTTCTCTTCCAGTTTCTCATCCAGTCATTAAGGTTTATAAACTGCTCCATTATTACACAAAACACATGGATTCATCTCAGCAAATGTCATTCATTCTATATTGATGAACTTCTGACTGCAACAAAGAATGAGCCTCTTAACAAAACTCATTTAAGAACCTCAACCTTACCTAGACAGAAGGAGGAAATTATGGGTAATCTGTCCTTCAAGTTACCAAAAAAAGTGTGCACTTTTTTCCGTTGTGTAACACAATGGAAAACATGACACCAGGAACAATCCTGCTTTGGCATGGCGATGAATTATCTACGATTTTTTTCATCATCTGCTGGGTAATTATGTGAATTGAAAGACAGTATAAATACACTGTAATTATTAATTTTAAAAAATACATTAAACTACTGGTATTTCATTTCACAGATCAAGATAGATAAATTATTTTGAAACCTGAGTATGTATTCCTGTTCATACCAAACAGTAACCTTCTGTAATAACTGGGAGAGAATATGTGAGAGGACAGTTGCTTATTTACACAGCCTTGAAAGTACATGGTCCAGAGTCAAGATAAGTACAGAAAGTTGCCTAGTTTTTAAGGTAATTTGTTATCTTATCAGACTTTGGCACTCTGCAGTTAACTATTGATATATTTTGAATTATATCTTCACTGAATAAAGAAGAATAAAAATATTAATGGTTGAATTTTTCCTTCTTATGAAGGAAAAGGAGTAAAGAGAAAAGCTGTGGAGATGACTAACTAATACTCGTCATTCATCCCTGATGTTTCTGGAGTGTTCATTAATTTTTTTGATGTGAAGTAAACTATAATGTGCCAGCCTTTTAAATAAAAAGAAATTATGCTGGAATCAAGTGATGGTGTTCTTCAGAAGATTATAAAAACATGGTAACATAACACTTTTACTGCAAAATGACAGAAGAAATTCTGAGTTTGAGCAAAATATAATTTTCAAATGTGCTAAATAATGCTGTAGTACATAAAGTAACAAAAATAATATAAACTCTGAGAAGTCCAACTGAAAGCACTGCATAAAAACATTGCAATTAAAACTATGATCATTAGTAGCATAGGATCAAAATCTGTCACATTGACTCATGAGTCAGTGGGAGAGAGAGTAACTGATTCATGTTTATTCAAATAGTTCCAAAACAGAAACAAAAAATGAGCTTCTTTATGAATGACGACTTCTGGAGAAGCATATTTTACAACAACTTTATCCACACTTTGGGGTGTAACTGTTTTGGAGACAAGAAACCAGTATCATGTTCTACCAAAGTCCTGCCTACTTCAGTGATCTCTAGGGTCATTGCAGGACCCCATGATTTCTAATTAACCCTAATTTCTTGCTAATAAATTTTCATCATTCTCCTGTGAATGATTTAGTCCTGTCTAAATCATTGAAAGCAACTGCACAAGAACTCCAAAAGCAATTTCAATCACTAAGTCAATAGTAAGTTTACTTTTAATTTCAGTAAGAGATCTCCTGTGCTTTTTCAAAAATATGTGTGATGTAGTCTACAATCTGCAGCCAAGGTACAGGCATAAATTACTAGAGATTGCCTCATAGCAAGTAGGGACTTGATTATCCTCACAGTAGAAAATGCTGCATAATTGGGAGAAAATGCCCCTATGGATTCCCTTGAGGTGGTATCTCCAATACCAAGTTAAAAACCCAAACCAAAATAAAAAATCTCCAAATCAAATAAAACCAAAACCAAATTACAACTTAAAAATAAATAAATCAAAGTTCATAAAACAGAAGTAGACAGAGGAAATAAATTCAGCCATGGGACTGGTCCCAGAAAACAGTGAATAAACATGCATAGAACCTGTCTCTGTAACAGCTCATGCCCTTCCCCTGCAGCACAGCTACTTTTACTGTTCCTGACCAGGATTTGTGGTCAGCGCTATTCTGGAGTAGTCAGTATGGGTTTTTTTGGAATATGGTGATGTTAAAGCAAAGCAGTGGGCAGCCTGATCTTTAGGAAAAGGAATTGGGCAAGCCCTCTCAAAACAAAAATCTAAGCTTTCATTAGCTCCTTTCCTCATCACATTGTGCATGCCAGGAGGGACATCTGAACAGAACCCACCTCTGCAGCTAGTTACTCTATTTAGAATGGGTCTGCAGTGCCAGAATGCAAAGAGGTGGATTACTTCTGACCTTTACCTAGTTACATGTATACCCAGCTGTCAGCTACAGCTTGTAGGCTCCAGTGCTAAGAAATCAGCTTTAACAGTCCTTTGGTGATCACGTTTTGTAAGTCTTGTTGCATTTAGAATCTAAAAATTATTATAAGGTATAAAAAACCTGATTACACCTCACATGATAATCCAAACAATAACAGAGTGAAGTTGTGCAGGCTCTCTAAAGAATGAGAATCTTAGCTTTTAACATCTACACAAAAAACCTGTGGGTTGTGATACAGGGATGAGGAAAACAAAAAATAGTGCTGTGTTTTGGTTGATTTTCAACAAACAAAACTAACAGAACTAACTTGCCTTGCAACATCAGTAAGGGCAGTCTATTCCAAAAAGGTCCTTGAATGTTGTCAATTTTCATGCAGTATTGACTACACAGCAAGTAGTTCAGCATAATTCCTAATATCTCTAACTTAAAAAGAAAGACAATGCAAACCCCCTATGCAAGAGATACCTCATTGCAACTACCTTCATTTAAATCTTTATTTAGTCAGACTACCTCTTTGCAGCAAAGGTAGAAAGAAGATGGGTTAAAGCAAATACGCAGAAGGTCCTAAGGGAAGAGACACTGCCTAATGATGAAATCACTCTCCTGGGAGCTGAGACTCATAGTTTCTATTTTTGTCATTCCTGTTATCACAGTGTTAAGACCTTGGGTGGAAGATACACGGTATGTGACGGGGCCAGCTTCCATGACTTTACCCAACACCATACTTCCACTAATAAACAGCCACAATAATTACAGTGTAACTACTCACAGAGCACTGCCTAACACAGGTCAGATGCTGCCTCAGAAGGGTATTGCAATGTTTAATTATTGCACACAAAACACTGGGAAAACCCGAGGCTAGGCCATTGCATCACTGGAAGATTGTGTGCCACAGCCACCAAACAATACTATTGGAATTTTGAAGAAAAATAGTGAATGATCCCATTGTTGCAGCAGGTCTGAGTATTTGTCATAACCCACTAAGGTGTTCTATATCACACAGGGAAAACGAAGGCAATTCAGTAGGACTTAGGGTTAAACTGGAGATAAGGAGCACTGAAAAAAAAAAAGGTGTGGAAAAATTTTCACAGCTACCCTTCCTGCCATGTTTCAGTGAGTGCTCCTCTCGTCAAATAAGAACTTACAATTAGTCTGTGAATATCCCCTGAGGATAGCTATCTATGTCAGATTTCAGGATATTAGATTAAACACAGAGCTTATGTTACTTGTGCAGAGTGTGAAAATTATCTTCCCACCCCCTCAACGCCTTCCCCGACGCTCTCTCAAGCTCCCGCCTCGGCACCAAACTTCAACGGCAGTGCCATCAGACTGAGTGCTAGACTGGTTTTGTACTATTAGTTGCTGATATCTAAAATCACCTTTCCTTTTAAGGTGCCACTGCTGGCAGCCATCTATCCAAACCTAAGTCTTAGGGAGCCCTGCTGGTACTCTGTATCCTACAGTTCTTAAAAACTAAACACACATTTGGGAAAGTAGCCAATTATTTCCTTTTTGCTCCACTGAAACAGTTGCACACCTTAGATGAGACGCTGCTTCTGATATCTGAGGTAGTTAGAAATTTTCTGCAGTTTTGCAGGGAAAGATCTGCAGAATGGCTTCTTCTATACCTGAACCAATCTACTGATCAATCTAGACAGCCTGCATACTTGAAAGCCAACACTCTAGGGAAATTTTTAAGGAACCCTTACAGGTTACATGACATCACATTTCTGTGCCTTTTCTACCTGTGCAGGAGAAAATCACAGCACTTCTGTCCCAGCAGCTGCTTATGTGAAGAGAGAAAGGACTGCTATTTCATTAGGACTGCTTTGCTCTGATCTGCCATATGTACAGCATATGAATTCCAGTCTTTTATTTCTGAGCTTACATTAAAATACATGGTACCAGTTACTTCAAAGAGAAATCAGGCACTAAGTTTTCTCAACTTATTTCTGTCTGGGTTGTTGAAAATTACCCACCTCCACGTCTTGCCAAATTTTTTTTAACAAGTTCCAGGTTTCCTTCACTCTTCTAAACCTGGAAGTCAGGTGTTCTGCAACTTGTATCATGAGAGCAGCAACATTAAATTAGAAAAGATTCTGGATGGAACAAGGCTGGAAACTCAGCAGATACCCAGCTGAAAGTCACTGGGAAGTTTTATACAAGTGTGTGAAGAGCACAAAGCACAGGTTTCATATATATATATATATATATATATATATATATATATATAAATACACACACACATATAACTGATGCTGCAAGAGACAGACAGACATGATGTCAGCCATGCCTAGTAAGTTTAGCACAGGACTATAGCAATGCTAGGATTAGATTAAGAGACATCATAAAAATCTATTTGATATGCATTTAGGTAAGAAACAAAAAAAGCTACCTACTAGCATGAAACTGTGTTTGATATTTTTGTGGTTGAGAAGCAGAATATTTCTACTTTTTCACAGAGCAAAAGTTCAAGGGATGAGACAGTCCCAGGAGGGAAACACAAAGAAGATTCTGCTTAGTGTAAAGCTGGATAAAAACAGATTGATCACCCGTAAGCAGACAACTAAAATTAACCTGGAAAGGTGCACGAAGATGAAAGAAGAATTTCAACAGCCTAAGGGGAAGGAAGAAAGATGTCACAACCTCCAAAAGGGGAAAATCCAAGGCAAGACATAAATGACATCTTGCCTTAATGAAAGATGAAGAAAGATGCAAACTACTACTGAGAAACAGAAAACTGCAGAATACAGTATTATTAAATTGCCAAAGATTGTACAAAATAAGTGTCGTGGTTCCTGCCAATTGGTACCTGACAGCTTCCATTCTGAAAGCTATTAGGTTTTGTGACAGAATCAGGAAATAAAATAAACACTGTCTGCCTAGGTTATCATGATAAGAGAGATTATATATACTCAAGGTCACGAAGATGACATTTCAAAAGAGAAAGAAACAATTGCAAATTAGTATCTTTATTGTGATAGGTTAAATATCTTTCAATTTAAAGAAAAGCTCTGAGGATAAGACTTGACATGCACCATTTTTGGAATTGCCTCCACCATAAGACAAGGCATGAGCAGCTAGTAAGACCAAATCAGAAAGAACAGAACAAGGTGACTCTCTGAAGTCGTCCTTAGCTTTGAAAGCCTCTTCCGGACAATGGTGTGGACAATTAAAAAAGATTCAGCATAAAAGGTAGAGCAGCTGAACAACCTGAAGTTTATGGACAATGTATCCTACGTCCAAAATTTGACTAAGCTGAGCAAGGAAAGTCAGCAGTGGATGCAGCTAAATGAGCAAGAAGTACAATTCTTCAGAGCATTCCAAAAAAGGGATGAGGACAAAGAACATAACTTTAAAAAAAGCACCAACCTTTTCTTTGAATAGCTATAAAAGAGAACACGAGTTATGACATTGATGCATACAAAAGACAACCACAATAGAGGATTAGAGAATTAAATACTTATTTGGTAGTTCACTAGGATGCCTAGACAATGCTGCCTGCTGATCATGTTGTTCAAACGAGACCAAAGTTGTATAATACCAGCAGTCTGCATTTTTAACAATCTGAAGCTTCAGCAACTGCACATATATTTACACCTCCTCATTTCATTCCCAAAGTCACGCTGTTACTCCATTCAACCAAAGGGAAGATTTAAGGTGGACAATTAGGAAATTAGCTAAAGCCATGCAAAAAAGTGGCAATCAGATCCTGCAGGTACAACCAGCTCCAGATCATCTTTCATCTCACTTTCTAGCAAAAAGCCACCACTGTGCCTTCTTCTGACATAGTCTATCCTATGTATCAGTTTCCCATGCCTTTACACATTTAGAAAGAAGCCAACAGTTTAACTTTGAATCCCACACTGAAATGCAAGAAAATGGGCCTTTACAGAACATTTAGAAGTCAAAATCTTTCCAGACTCTTTAAGCACTTTGATTTGACAACTCTGCAATCAGCAAGCTTTTCACAGCCATAAACATCCCCAACTAATTGCAAAAGAGGATGCTGGCTTTCAGTTATGAAACTTCAATTGATGTGCTTCTGCCTTCCTACTTGTAGGCATTCCCTTGACTTCTTAGCACTGCTGTTGGCATGCTAAATGCCAAAACTGAGGTTTTTTGAAAAGAATGTTTGCATTTGCTTTTGCAAAGACTTGTTTTTAAGCAGTTTAACATCTAACCAAATCTAAGTAAGCACCATGTGCATGTAAGAAGGAACAAAAAACAAGAAGAAAACAGAAACAAAAAAAGGTTAAATCACAAATAGAGCTTTAAAAATAGACCTTCTGGTAATCTAGCATGCAATTAATAGCCCAAACACAAAAACAATTACACAAGTCGCCCTGTATGGATTTTCTATACTGACTTAATTTCTTGTATGAGGATCTTCATTTATAGGGACCTCCTTGGAACAAAGTGATGCTATCTCAGTTGCAGTTTCACCTTTGCAGATAGATTAGAGTTTAAAAGTTCAGTGTGGCCTGCTTCTTGAAAACAGAGTCTCTCTTGAATTTCTGTAGCTCTCTGTACTCCATTTACTATTTTCAGTTCTCTTCCTGAAGAGCAAAGAGCTGAAGTGTGACCTTTTTATATCACTTTAAATCTGACCTAGAAATGCGCAGCTGAAATGTAACAGACTGATCCTAAATATGAGGACAGGTATGGTATGGCCCACTCATTGTGCAGAAAGATCAGCCCACAGATGTAAGAGTATAGCCAGGTCTGGTGCTTAGTTTTAGAAGTGGAATTTAGTTCTCTGCTTTGCATGATCCTGGGCTAATCTCAGTGGCCATCTGTAGGGGGGATGGGATAAGGGCATTTCCTCACCCCACAGAGCTGATATGAGGTTGTGCTCAAAACTACAGCTCATGATGGACTGGGAGGAACCTAGGGCTAAATAATTAAATACTTAAAAGTCTCCCAGGTTTCATTTCTATGCTTGGTGAGAAACCAGAGGAAGCACTATGACATCCTGCACAGCCAGGTTCCTGCTTCTTTCTTTCTGCCAGTACCAATGGACCCTCTGAGATTAGTCTCATAGCGAGTTTATCTTTTTATCAGATTTCACAGTCTGATTTTACACAATATACCAGTTGATTTTCCATACCAGATACTGAACAAGAGACCATAGTCCCACACTTCCTGCACTTACTGGTGAATTCCTCACCACACTTGACAACATTTAACTGCACCCAAAAGACTTTTCATCCCCACTGTCTCCTACCACCTCAAAAGATACACTATCATTTACTCTTAGAAATAGTAATCAAACTTGTCAGGGCCAGATCACCAAGCTGAGTGAATTATGTACATTCAGTGTCATCAACATGAACAAAATGCTATCAAAACAACTTTATTTTCCACCTAATCACCAAGAAATAACTACTGCCTCTCACAGGCTGCTTGACTAGATGAATAAGCAGCAACAAGTGTTTAGGTATTCTTTACTAAAGAATACTGAATACTTTCCTTCTAGAAAACAATTGAAAACAAAGTTGCAACAATTCTCCATCAAAACCAAAAAAAAAGTTTTTTGAGTGTTTAGACTGTGATCTTTGTTTATAGCATTCTCCTTTTGATGGGTTTTGAATATAATATTCTGTGACTAGTGACCGGTGTTGTTAGTAATACAGGCAAGAACAAACACACCTCATTATTAGGTGGCTCTGTTGTTACTTCTGTGTCTTAATGTCTGCTTTGGGAGGGCTGATTTGTGAAGCCAACTCCTTCAGGATTTAGCTCATAAAGGATCCGTGATTTCTAGCATGATCTTGAGTACCAACAAGGGAAAAACCTGGGGTTGCTAGCTGCTCTCTCATCTTTTTACTTCAGGCAGCACCGGGAAACATTGCAAGGCAGAACTTATCACTGGGGACAAGGGATCAAGAGGACTGAAATTAGAAAGGACAGTTTGGCTGCTTTCAGTTCAAGTGGAAGTATTATGAAAAAGTGTTCAGAATTATGTCACATGGGGCAAATGTCACTGCAGTTAGCAAGAACTTACTGTGCCAGCAAATGTCAGGACAGATTACACAGCAGGACAGGCGAGCTATATGTCACACTCACTTCCAAAAGGAAAAGGCTTCCCCTCCCACCGCCAAGAACCTGCTCCCATTTCCAACCTGATTTAAATCAAACTGCTCTGATTCAAATCAAAATAGCACAGAGGGAGTACAATAGTGACACGATGTGCAATCCTTCGGATCCTTCTCCACTTGCATGGACAAAATGCTTTGATTCTCCACGACCTTAAAACTCGATCACCTCAAGGCTACGGAGTTGTATATGTAAATGGCTGCCTGCAGGTTCCTGAGGGCACTGCTTACCATGTTGATGAAAAATGTCTCACTGTCCCTATGCTCCTGGGTCATACCCATCTAATCTTGCTTGCCTCTTTGATCATATATTCTTCGCAGAAAGATGCATTTGCAATTTATGTGGGACCCAACAAGGTATGCAGAACAACTGAGGCCTCATCAAGGCTTGAGGTCCCTCAGCACCACTAGAAAAGTGAATAATAAAAACATAAAATTCAGTGCACCAGAAAGGAGAAAGACAGGACTAAGTCATTAGCAAAACCTTTTTTTTTTTTTTTAATTTATTTACAAAGAAATCTTTCACTGGACTGCAAATTCCTAGCAAAGTGAACTCATTTTGATTCAGTTATCCTTAATTTAAAAATAAATGTTTCAATTCAAAATTACCAGTGCTTCAATATGGAGAAAAATATGTCATTATGTTCTACAGAGGAAGCAAACAAAAAACCCACAACAAAACTAGGGCTGCAAAATATTTGGATGAGTTGAATAAAATGTTTATTCAGTTTTTAACTTTTCTAATCTAGGACTTTTCAGAAGTTTTCAGGCTTTCATTTTCTTGAATTTAATATTAACTGAAACTCACATAGCTTCTTGAAATACCAGAATATCTGTGTTGGGTATAAACCAGAAGGCCGTTTGTTCCTTCAGTTCCTAAGCTTTGTTTGGTGTTTCAATAATTTCTCAGCCAAAATTGAATAAACACAGTCAAAATGCTATCAGGAACAATCTCCACAAATAAACCACAATTTAAAAGCTCAGAAATTCAAAGTCTGGCTTTGATTTAAGCCACTATTATCTCCAGTTATTTACACTATCCAGCAGCTGCAGGCTAAAATCAAGAATCGCTATATAGCATACAGCATATAAACTATACTATATATAATATACCAGTACAAGAGCCACTATAGTAGATCTTCTCAGGTGCTTTAAAGCAGGGAGAGCACAGCACTGAAAGAGCAGTGAGGTTTTAGGTGAAGACCAAGACCGTTCACAGAGGCAGCAGAGTTGCAAGCTCTCATTCCCACACAGCAACACTGCAGCCTTTGGCAACGAAAAGTAACAAAACAATTGTGGGGCTCTAACAACATTTCTGCTGTGAAGCAGCACCAATAAATCCAGTTAACTAAGACACTGTAGAATACTCTGACCCTGTACATTTTTCTCAGCCACTAGAACAAGTTCTTTTCAGATACTCAATTTGTGTGCAACTCTGTCATCGGCTGGTGTTCTGAATGGCTGGGCTTGAGCTATGTCTGTGTAAGCACAATTTGCCTCCACGTATTCAGTCTATGCCCAGAACGGCTGCTGCAAGATTGCAAATCCTATTTGGAAGGATTACTTGCCACACAACAGCCAGAGGCCCTGTCCAAGGCTGGGCTCCCTGCTGTGCCAAGAAGCACAAACTCAGAAGCTCTGATCCAGAGAAGGACATGATTAAAGCAGGCAAGGTGGCACAGGAAATGGCATTGTCCCTTCACATACACAGAACCAAAGCTGTCATTCCCCATCCCCCTGCGTACACCTTGTGTAAAGGTGTTCAAACAAGAAAGCACAGACCAGCAGGCATTTGTAATTGTGAGAGCTGGCAATAACTGGTGGCAGCACAGGCTCCAATGGGGCACCTGAGTGTGGAAACCAGGGGTTACACAACCATCTCGTAGAGAAAATAAAACTCTCTAGAGAAGTGTCTGCTATCTAGACCAGATCCTACAGTTTTTTATGACCTATGTACATTCCTTCCTAGCAAGAGTTGCAGAAAATTATTGGAATGTCCTAAGTACTCAGGAGTTTGAATGTGTTTTCCTTTTTAAGTTGTATTTGCTATTGCTTATCTTTGCATTTTCTGAATACTTTATACATGTAATTCCTGTTATTTCAGCAGGCAAGGGAGCCCCCCTCCCTATATCTACAGGATGCAGTGCCACAGTCTGTTACATTCCTCACCTAAGGATCTCTTCAATTTAATTCTTCCACAAAAGGAGGAGACTGGTTATCTTAAAATTGTGGAAACAGCAGACTGATAACACTGGTGGTCATATTTCCATACAGAATAGAAGCAATGGCAGTGCACTGCACAGGATTGTTCCCTTATCATTTAACACTGCCTGGTGAAAATGGAGAAATTAAGTGTCGCACTGACTTAAGCTGAACATCCTCTCTTCAGCCTCTCTGTTTTAAAGCAGAGATCAGCTAAGCCCAGTTGCAGCTGCCTCTTTTTCCAGCTGGTCAGCTGCCCGATTTGAGTTCCTGAGTAACACAGAGCCAGCATAGTTTCGCATTTGCTTTGTAGCAAATTTGTGTTGATCCAAATTGTTAAAATATGAAGAAGTCCCACATAGCCACTCTACAGACATGCAGAACTACATCACCTCAAAAATGAGAAATTTTACTTTTAAACAGGTTCAGTTCATGTATTTCTCAAGTGTTTCTACCAGTTTCAAGTGGCTTTTTGAAAATCTCTGTTTTGTATCTTCTCTGAAAACAACTCAGTAAAGGAAGCATTGAGAGTAAGTGACAGTATATCTGGACACCAGGCAGAAGACACCCAGCAAATCCATCAAGCTCTCCACCACCTTCAGCTTAGACCACTAAGTAATTATTTTTACTGGTAGGGGGAAAAAAAGGAATATTAAGCAGGTTTTGTAAACAAACCATATAACAGTCCTGAAAGTGAAACACTAAAACTGTACAAAGAAAGTGGCACAACTTGCATCTCCAGTCAGAGACATTTTCTGGCATCCAGTTTAGAGACTTTTTCTCCTGATTAGCTGCTACACTACATACAGGTTTCAAGTCTACTTCAATCTACAGCAATTATTAAGCACATAAAAAAGATGCCTTAGGTGAGCAGGAAGGTCTTCTATTAGCACATGCTAAAAGTAGACAACCTATAGAGCTATCTGAACACATACTTCATATAATAAAACTTTGAATTTTACAGGCCCCGAGGATTCAAACTCATCATTGGCTTTTGAAACTTGAGGCTTTTTGGGGTCTGCATATTTTCCATTTATATTATTAATAACTGGCCACAGTTATTAGCAGTCAGCCACTAGGTTGAACAAGCTTTGGAGAACACCTCCACTATTATCTTGGGCAGCGCCACAAAAGGGAGCTGCACTAAACTGAAGAGACACAAAGCAGCAGAGAAATCCATTTGTGCCATACCTTGTAATGGGAAGAGCAGATGCCTTCAAACATATCTATATCCATACAGTCCATTGGTTCAGATCTTCCTGGTGATCAAAACTCTTCCAGCTTCTTGCTTTCTTATTTTTTATCTGTCAGCTGGTACAACCTGTAAATTTACAGAAGTGGGTGTGTTATTCCAAGATGTTTATTCATCTCATTTTATACAGCATTCAATTTAAATAGATATAGCTCTGTGCCATGTGACTCCTATTGCTCTCCAGAGCTTTCAGTGTAATGGATTACAGACTACATTGTTTCTGTAGGTTATTGATTTTGGGGAGTATAAGCAGAAGATTTTAGGATTTCTTTGCAGACTCTGACTTTCCAGACTGTCACATTCCATATGTGTATATCCTACAGATTTCACAACAGGCTCCTAATTTTATGGAATGCAAACACTTAACAAAAAACATGGCACAGCTTGCATCTCTGAATTGTCAATTTCTTTGTTAAATTATCTGTTTAAGTTTGATTCTTGTGGAAAGAGACTAAATTCAATTTAAATATTAGTTTCAGAATAAGAATGCTACTAATCTGAGAAATTGGAGGTTGACACAATGGCCAAGATTTATATTCAACAATCAAGGAAATGAAAAAGACAAAACCTTCCCAAACGGTGACCCTGGCCACTGTTCAATGGTTTTCAGGAACAAAATGAATTAGGGGGACAGCAGGAAAATTAAGTCAGAGATTTTTTTTTAACTACTCAGGGAATCACAGTGAGATTCCTCAAATGTGTCCAGTGCTGCAGTGCCTTCCAGGTATCTAAATTTGGTCATCTGAATCAAAAGGACCTCAGAAAACCAAGCAACAGGTTCTCTGTTTATACAGTACAGTTTTCCTCTGTGAAAGCTCTGACTCCCCACTGCAGACTGCCTGACTCCCCACTGCAGATTGTTCAGCACACAGAGCATTACCTCTGTACCTGACACCCCTCCCCAATATCTTGGTCCCTATATGCAGGACCCACAAGCAGAACACATTTTCATGATGGATCTTACAAAAAAAATATATTGCCGTTTTCATGAAAGTTCAATTAAACAACAGAGTGTAATTATCTGTTTACTGGCAGACAGGCAGCCTATGTTAGCTCAAGAGCTGCTTTGCTGAGCTGTATTCAACTGCTCAAACAACTGCTTCATTATGAGATTTCACCAGACACTCCTGGCTCCAGCACCATGGCACAGAATATGGGATGAATATTTGCTGCTTTCCACATTTTGGCTCCTGCTGCTTAAAAGCCGTCCCTGCTTTCCACAGAAATTTTTTATGAGTATTTCAAAGGTTAGTATAGCTTTGTGTATACATGGTTTGTACTATACACATCCTCTGTAGGCTGCTCCCTCCCTCCCTGTTTTTATTATGGAAAATTGAAAATTACCTCTCTTCAGTCAGAATGCCTAAAAATCATAAGTGATGATATAGGAACCATTTGTAGCCTTAGATCCTGATGTAAATTCTCACCATGAAGGGTGGCACACAAACCTACCCCATCCCTGCACGTCACACGCTGTTACATGTTACAGATGTAACAACATGTTACATCTGGTTTGATTGCTATTCAGACCTGAAACTCCTGATGCAGTCAGAAAAAGCCTTGACCCTGGGACATGTTTTAAGGGATCTGTGCCTCTGCCTTGATGCAGACAGATCTCAGATCTGAAAGGTCACACAATTACCCCAGAATCCCTGATTGTGAATCTCTAAATAATAACGTTACACAGGCTCTCCTTCTACTCCCAACAAGTTTCAGGACTTGGTTTCTTTGAAGTAAAAGATTTGTCCCTCAGAAGTACTGGATAAAATGACCCAAACATGTGGAAAAATACAACACACACTCTTGTAAATAAAGATGCACCACAATGCAAACTGCTAGGGAAAAATACTAAAAATGCCACACTATCCAAGTTATCTGAACATTTGCAGGCTATATTTGTATTCAGCCCATAGTTTTGGATCTCTCTAATTAGAATAAATCCACCTTCTTCCTGACAGTGGAGCATGCAGAGACTGGCATGGGGAAGCAGCTTGCATTGCAATTCCACTATATATTACAATTGCTGCACCATGCTTTTCCTGGGATTTTGGCATAATACTGTGTTACTCTTTCAGAATACAAATCAAACATAATGTCAAATACCTTCAAATAAGTAAATCTGGTCTTGACACATGAAACCCTCCTGCCATCTCAAACCTGTTGGATGGACCAGGGCCTGTATGTCAGGAGAGGCAGCCAGCAAGTCTTTGTGATCTGTGTCTCCCTGTAACACCAAGGAGTTCTAAAGCAAGCAGGGTTCAGACAGAGATGAGTGGCTGCTGTCCTTTGAATGGTGGGCCAAAGAGGAGCTTCACCAAAACATGGGCTAGGACCACTTGACTTGGCAGAAAGAGGCAGTGGGTTAAGAAAAGGGACATCTGGGACACAGGCCTTGGCATGTGCCTGGGTGCAGGTAAAGAGAATTTTGATGGCACTGTTCTAACACTTCAGCATGGATCGCATGGATCATGCCTCTGGTAAGTTTTTAAAGGAAAACTATATTTCATGTTTCTTGGGTGACTTTCAATTTTCTGGAAGAAAAAAACAAAAGTACAAAGGGTGGACAGATACTACTCTATTGAATTTGAGCGACCTATTAACAGTGGATGTGGATATGGACTAATGATAAGGACAAGCTACAACTACTTTTGAGCTAGGAAAGACTCCCAGTATGCCTGTGTGATTTCCAAACACCAAGAAATTCTATTGTCCAGTGTACATATGTTATGAAATTTCAGAATTCAACCTCAACTTTACAACCACCATAAAGGACTCCTAAATGTAGTCCTGCACCATCTACTCTAGAGGACTAAAATATGAATGCCAGTGATCTTTTAAGTGACCACAGAAAGCTTCTCTCACCCATGTCCTCTGTAACTAACATACTGTTGTAGTGGCTTGTCATAAAACTATTGTTTTTCCTTTAGGCATCATGATGTTTTACTGAAAGGCCATTCCTGGAAAAGTCTGCCTTAACAGACAGCTTAATATGGCAAAGTGAGCTGCCCAGCCAAACCTTTTATTAAATCACACCAAAACTGCCTGAATTTATGCCATTGCAAAGACTGTTGAAAATTCCTGGCTGCCCTGGAAGCGTATGCACCAACCTCAGAGAAAAAACTCACACATCCTTGTTGATTCATACTGATGTCATTGTTTACAACGACAGGATGCATTAAAACCTGCTTAAATTACCAGGCATAAAAAGCACTTGTGGCTTGATATGTGGTCTTCCCTCAATAGCACTATAATGGGGCTGAGGTAAACCAGCCTGCTGCAACCAGCATAATGTCTCCAGATGCCTGCATTCCTCTGCACACTCCCACCCAACTCCCACCACATCTCCTATTCTTTTCTCTTTGCCATTTTCTCTTCTTCCCACCTTTGTGTTTAGCCCTCCCTCTCCTTTTGTGCTAGCAGAGGTTGGAGGGCAACTGGCTAGAAAAATGGATTTGCAGAGCAAGACCTGGGACTCTCAGTGGCCAAGCTGACCACAGGCAAGGAGCGTGCCCATGTGACAAAGAAGGGGCGGCAAAGAAGATGAAGCCAAGCTCTTCTCAGGGGCTCACTGAAAGAACAAGATGAAACAGGCACAACCAAAAACACAAGCAACCGCATTTAAATGGAAGAAAACTCTCACTGTGAGGTTGGTCCAACACAGACACGGGTGACCCAGACAGGCAGTGGAGTCTCCAACCCCAGAGACTGGAGACATTCAAAACCCAGCTGCACACAGTCCTGTGAAACCTGCTCTAGATGTTTTGAGCAAAGGATTGGCTACACAACCTCCAGAGGTCCCTGCAACCTCAGCAATTCTATGACCCTGTTCCCAAATTTTCCTTTTTTTATAAAACAGGTTCAACATAGTATGTTACTGACCTGGCCAAATTAAAAAGTTGATCCTGAACAGTGGTACAAGAATTTCATTTGAAGTCTTCACACTTCACAGATGGAGCAGACTGATGAAAAAATGACTTTGAAAATGTACCCAGATGTTAGAGATGCTTCTTTCTCTAAGAACCATGCAGCTCCTTTTATGCTTTTCTTAGGAGAAAAGCTCCAGTGGTCACTGCTGCCTGGAGCAAGATCAGTACTCCTACTTTCAGTATTTAATGCATTACCCACTTGTAAAATTACATTTATGTCTTGCCCTTTACATCATGCTCCCAAAATGGTGACTGCCAAGGCAATTTTTAGCAAATCTTTCCCTCAGCCTCCCAGCACACTGGATAAAACCTGCTTTTCTGGTGCAGAAAGAATGAAGAGAAAGCATAGAGAATTCATTGCCACAATAAAGAACAAGCTGGACCCTTACCCAGCTCCAAAGAGCTTTTTGAAGGAAAACTGGCAAACATGCCAGTTCATACACTTCTTTCAGGGAATGCTAGCAGCAAACCAAAGGTCACAATGAGTGTTTTACCTATGGATTACATATATCATCATCAGTGGCACAATCAGAGATGTATCATGCTCTTGCCCAAAGAGGTGGCTAAGTGTTCTGCATAATATATTTCCTCCATCAGCCAGGAACAAAAGATAGGTCATTCTTTCCTACACACATCACTCCTTACTTCAACAGTTACCACATTTGTGTTACTACTGACCTATTGGTAACACCTCTAACCTCACCATTCTGAGTCCTAGTATTTTAAAGTCTGTAAAGCTTTATTTGTAACAGACTACAAAGCAGATTCAAAGTTATAACCTGAGTTCACTTCTGTTTCTTTTGAAGAATAACTCAGTCTTCAGCCAGACAAGAGAGTTAATCATGAGGCTTTCTCTTTGTGGATGTTAAGTTAAAACTAGAGATTTTCATAATTCCTATTTTGTATATTTACTGTGGCCAGCATGTCCTTCCAGATGAGTCACTTGTAGTTAACCCACAGTAACTGTGTCTAGGGGTTTCCTTGAAATAATTCAGAGAATAACAAGATTTTTGGTTCACTTTAATTTCTACTGATTTTAAGCTTTAAGTATCTTCAGTATCATAGTCATAAAATCGCTCCCTATCACTCAAAGGGGATCTGTTGTAGACACCATATTGTCTTTAGTTGTGCTCCACAACACAGCTGATGCAAAAAGTTTTTTGGGTGCAAAAACTTAGTACCTATTCATAAAAAAATCATATGTTGCTTATTAATTCATTTTGTGGCTTAGTAAGCACAGCCAGGCATACCAGTTAATATTCTGCACAAGCAGTGATGTCATAGAATAAGTCTGGGAAGTTTTCTACACAGATCCACTAATTCTGACAAGAATAAATTATTTGCAAACACATACACTAGAATTTATTATATTAATTGCCTCTATTTACCTGGCAATTGATTAATGCAATTTATAGGATGGCCAAAACTTCTGGTCTGCCTGTAATCCAATGAGCTAGACTGGAGGTGGAGGTGGTTGGTTTTTGTTGATACAACTGAGTTCTGTTGCATGGCCACCAAGGGATCAGGCTTAGCTGAACTCTTGCTTTGGGGTGCTGTAGGCTGTGAAGAAATGTAATCTGTGCTGATTCAGCTTATCTGCTAAGGCAACACTGAGCTGTGGCAAGACCTCCAATGGAAGGCAAGACCAGGGCAGATGCTACAGCACAAGCACTTAGGAATATTGCCTCCTGTTGCCAGGAGAGGAAAGATTGCCCAGTGTTTTCAAACTTTTAAAGGCAGTGACAACACATAAAATCTCTTTAATGTATGCACAATATTGCAGATATGTCAGCAGTACATTGACACATCCATTTTATTAGTAGAAATAAAAGATTGTGTCAATAAAAACCTTCAGTTTTGTTTTATTCTGTATGAGGCTGTTGTAACTGCAGATCCTGGGTGCAATCACAGAATCGCATGTCTACCACTGTAACACTTGTAATTGGCTTCCCTCTTTCTTTAATCTCTCCAGTGGAAAGACAAAAGTTCAAACTATTTCATACCTGGCATTAGTCTAGGGAACATCAGTTTACAAGGGTAGAATAAATTCCATCAGTTCTAACAGGATTAAAGGTGTTTCTGCAGTTTTCAATTTCTCAGAAGTAACACTTTTTTTTTTAAAGGAATAACCACCACAAGCAGAATTGCTGGTAAGAAATTTAGCATAATAATTTCACTGCATCTGCTCGAAGTGTTGCTTTATGATTCTGACTTACAGTAAGTCTGACATAAACTAGAGGGGAGTAAGTTGTCCCGGGACAACAGCATAGCAGGCAATGGTCATTTGCCTGCATCTGTAGTTCTAGGTCTAGTTAAGTTTTTAGGTCACTGGAAAATCTTCAGATACAGGGAGTGTCATTGTTACCATATTGTTACCTATTCCTACAAATTATCTGGCTAAAAATCACTCTGTAAACATCAGAGTCAGAACTTAACAGAGATTTGAACAGTTGCATCTGCCTTCCAGAGGTAGTGCTGTAAAGCATTAGCAGAAAATGATTGCTTAAATTTTTTTTCTTCTTTAGAATTGCATTCATTAATCTATTGATTTGCACACTTTCCCCTCTCCTCCCATCCCCCCAAAAAATAAAGGCCAGGTGTAAAATGGCACCCTCATTTATCAAAAGCACATTCTCATTGCCGATTTACCTTTTCACGCAGAGTCATTTTTGAACATTAAATTGTCAATAGGATAAAGAGGAACTGATCCTACTTGCTGTGATTAGTGGCTTTTTCCACAGCAGCCCCTCCATATAAAGGACTTTCTACACAGACCTAGAATGCCTGACTTCTTTCTGCAGTTGAGAGAGGTGAATTTTCTCTGATACAGTATATATTTTGTAGCTCTGCTGCACAAGCATGGCCTTTTATTCATAGCATAGTTCAATTTCCTTCCCAATTTTTCCCATTTAAGTCTGTTCAATCCTTAATTACTTATCCATAGTTGTTTTATCTCTGTTACAGCAATCTATGCAATCTATGCTTTAAAATATTTTGCTGAACCAGTCATCGGGCCCCTCCTACTATACGAGAGAAATATACGAAGGCTATCTCTAGTAAACTGCCTATCACTACTACAACTGGCTTTTTCTGTGGTTACACTTCAAGACATCTTTAAAAAAGGATGCCGTCTTACATGCAGTGTTTTACTTTAAATACAACATGCAAGCCACAGGCTCCCGGTTCATTATGATATGGAGCAGTCTCGCGCCTTTAGCTGTATATTACCAATACACACCTCTGCAAACTGGTCGTGACGAGTACCTGGTAGTTCCTGCTAGAAAAACAAAAAAATAAAGAAAAAAAAAAAATCCCGCCTTCTACAAGAGATGATGCTTTTCATGCAATGACAGATATTAATGTCACCTTCCCCCGCAGCTCCCACCCATTCGAAAAGAGTAACAATCCACACGCTATTTTCACTACGTGCCTACCCCTGAAACTGCTCATTCACATACAACCGAGCCCACTACGCTGCAGAAGGACAGTCACAAACGCAGTGCTCCTTAAACTATGGGCGCAAACCACCAGGCTGCTGCCACTTCAGATCATCCCTCACCAAACAAGAACAAGAAGACGAACCGAGAAGCGAACGCGTCTCACAAGCGGAGCCCCATCCCTCCGGCACCCCTCGCCTCCGGAGCTGGTGCCGCCGAAGCGAAGCGCGCAGCCCCCGCCCCGGAGCCCCGGCGAGCAGGAGGCGGCCGCCGCTGCCCGCTGCCGCTCACCTCCGCCGCGCTGCGGAGCGAGCGGCGCTGCTGCTGCCGGGCATCCACCGCCGGGCACGCACCGCCGCCCGCTGCTGCTGCCGCCGCTGCCGCTGCTGCTGCTGGCCCGGCGGCGGGCGGGGCTCCGCCGGCCCGGCCTCCCCGGGAAGGGTCCCTGGCTGCGGCAGGGCGGGGGGAGCGGCGGCCCCGCCGCGGGGGCGCGGAGCGGCGGCGGCGGGCGAGGCGCGGGCGGCGAATGGAAATGAGGGGCCGCGGCTGCGGCAGCGGCTGTCGGGGCTGAGGGGCAGGCTCTTACCGGGGCTGGGAGGGGGGGTTAGCCGTGATTGCGCCGAGAGGGGAAGCCCGGGGTTTAGGGGGGGCCGGGCTGGAGAGGTTAAATGCACGGCAGAAGCTGGCGGCAGGAATACGGCGTTACGGTGAAATTACAGGTGGCTGCCACAGAGGTTCGCTCCACAGCCCCTTCCGCTGCGAGCAGTGGGTTGTTTGACATTCTGGCAGTGTTTTACCACTCATTTACACCGGGGCTCGTACGCTCTAAGGGCAACTCTTACAGGTTTGAGCCTGGCTGGAAGAGACCTCCAGAGGAAATTTGCTACTGATGAGTTAGGATTTATCCCGTAGGCAAGGGAACGTTTGTAAAGACGGTGGTGTGGCTGCTCCAAGAGAAGCTGAGCCTCGGAAGTGCAGATCTAGAAAGAGTGTCAGCTCCCAGCCCGTTCCAGTTCAATGCCTTACCCAAAGAACTACAGCTTCCTGAAAATTTTAAGCCTTGCCTCCTCTCCCCTCATTAGCCACAATCATTATTGTTTGGTATTTTTCTATATTAACCAATAGAAAGGAAAACCCTACCTCTTTTGGTTACTTCTTTTTGCCTTAGGCCTGCCATTGCTATATAATTATTATTAACTAATACAAACCTGCTACTTTTGTCTTCTGACAGTGTAGGCTATCTTATATTTTCTTATTGCTTCAGTGGAAATGTTGAGCGTGTCAGGAATTGCGGATTTAAGAGTGCAACGTGGTACACAGAGCTTCTGACGTATAGAACAATCACAGAATGGTTTGAGTTGGAAAAGACCTTTAAAGGTCGTTTAGTCAACACCCCTGCAATAAAAGCAGGGACAACTTCAAATGGATCAGTTGTTCCAAGCTCTGTCCAACCTGAACTTGAACTTACCAGGAATGGGGTGTCCAGCACCTCTCAGGGGAACCTATGCCAGTGCTTTACCACCCTCTGAACCTACCCTCTTCTAGAGTAAAGCCACTACTCCTTGTTCTATCACAACTGGATTGATTAAAAACTTCGTTCTTATCTTTCTTATAAGCCCCTTTCAGACATTGAAAGTCCAAAACAAAATCTCCCTATCTGCCTGGTTGCTCAGCACTTCATTCAACAGGCTTTACTATCCTTGCAGGCTTCCTTCCAACTAAAGAAAGAGTTGCTGCTGGTGAAATATCACCGACATTGAAACTATGGATTATTCAGTGTGATTTTACTTTGTCAGCGCAAAACCACGCACTGCCATGTTTTTCTGGCTTTCCCTTCTTATTTCTTCTTTTGCCCAATATTTCCTTTAAGTTGCTGCATAAATGGCTGAGTTGATATCATACAGCAACAACTAACAACATCTCCAGTTCGTTATGTTTTCAATCACAGTACAAATAGTAAATAATTAGGCTAAATATGCTAATGAAGCTGTAATAACAGAGTAACCTATTACTGTCTAGGAAGTGTAGGATTTTTACCTTCCTATATGATGAGCAATTAGATATGAGGACAGTTTCCCAGGCTGGCAGCCTTGGTTATGTCTGCCAGTCTGTGGATACTCAGGTTCATTGTTAAGGACCATCAGTCTGCCTAATCTCCCTGCTGCTTTATACAGAATAAAGTAATTGGCTGAAGTTAAATAGACCCCCTTGCTCCACACAGAGGGGGTTTGTTTAGCAAAATGTCCATCAACTCTGCTAAACTTAAAAAAATAAAAAAAAAATCTGTAAAAGCTTTTTCTTCCAGAGTTGCTTCATACAGCTCAGGAGGAAATTTCAGCTGCTAAGAAAACATCCCAGGGTTCACACAAACCATATTTGGAAACCATGTTTCAGAGAAATCACTTGTCTGTTTATGTTTTAGATACTGAGGTTACCATTTTAAGGCCGTTTATTTAACTAGCCAGCAATTGATATTTACAGGTTAAAAGATGTTTTCTGAAGAAGACTGAAGTTCAGCCGCTTCAGAGATCTATACTGTGAAGAGAGGCTATGACGTGTCTTTGGCCAAGAGCCAGCAAGCTTGGCTCCTTTGAGGTACTGTAGTTCATAAGTAATTGTAAAGGACAAATGAAAAAGATTGGAGTTTCTTTCTCACTGGAACAAAATAATTATTGATGTTATAACTACGTTACAAGAAATTTTCAAAATCCTCATGGGACTTGTGAAAACACATGACATTCTTCATCTTCTACCAAATGAATTTTTTTTAAAAAGGAGAGTCAAATCAAAACAAATGTAAATTTCTGGCTTTCCCTTCTTATTTCTTTTTTTGCCCAATATTTCCTTCAAGTTCATAGAGAATCCAAACTGAACTGGTTTAGATATAAAGTAAAATTTATCTTTGCAAAATGAATGGAAGTTGTAAAATGGGATGAACAAGGGGATATACGAGAATTCTTTGTCCTTGAAGGATTCCTTAGCACTCAAGAGAACTGAAGCCTCATAGATTCCCATCAGCTTCAAAGGATCAGGATGAGGTGCACAAGCAACACTGAGCAGCACAAGCTGTCAACTCTCAGAGCTACAGCCACAAGGAGCCCCAGACGAGTCCTCTGACTGTATCCATTTCTTCTCTCTGTAGGCCAGTCGCACGGTGGCTAAACAACACCCAACAGGAGCTGAGAGATTTGCAGCTTTTAAAACTGAATCAGCCTATAACTGAAAGGAAAAACTATACACAACTTATTACACAGTATTTTTCCATCCCCTTCTTATTCTAGAAGGACTATAATTATTCCCTGTTGCAGAAGCTGTACAGTAGTAATCCCTCTCCTCCTACATGCTTCATTTACAACTTGAGAGCTAACAGCATAATAAATTTTTAATAAGTTATACTAAAATATTGTGGCACTGCTCTAAAAATAAAACCTGGAGATGAGTTATTAAGAATATGTTCCTTAGATGCATAAAACTATCCCTGATATATTTTTACAAAAATGTCTTGGCTTATAAACATCTGTGATCATAAATACTTCTCAGAAAAGCACTGGCAGTGAATCTGTAGTATTTAAGTCACTTTTTTAAGGGAGAAAGCTTTTTCCTTTTCACTATTAATCTCTTTTCCTTTCATCTCAAATTTAATTCATCTCTAGGTCTTTACAAAGTCATGAAATTATGCATGTGCTAAGAATGTTGAGTTAGAATGAAATAAGACAGGAAAGATCTCACAAAGATTTGATAAAAGTAATAATAAAAATACTGGGAAGAATAAGGAAAATATTGGAGTTTCATTCATTCAGGACCACAACATTGGACTGAACCATTTTATCGAGTTTTAAAAATATTGTTTCTAATTTTGCATCCTCTGGATTAATTTTGATTGGGAATTCATACACAGCATGATACATAGCAGATAACAGCAGGCAGTGGAGTGTTCTTTTACTACTGCAAGTTTGTGTTTATGCTTACACTTAACATTGGGTTCTCAAATCCATGGTAAAATAATTAAATAGTCTGATTTTCAGGCATCCTAAATGTTTACCTGCCTATGGAAGCTATAAATACCTAGCAGCTCTAGGACTGAGCACTGTTTAATTAAATGTTTATACACGGTCCTGGAAATCCAATGCTAAGTCTACAGACTTCAAAAACCTTAAATATCATATCTGGGTTTCCTATCCTCTTTTGTTTCTCAGAAGCATGTCACAAGCTCCCCAGATTTTGTAAAGAGAAAGGGAAGGACTGAAGAAGGAAAACATGATCAGCTATGAATGCCAAAATCATTTACTCATAAGACATGCTCACATATTGAATGGTTTTAGGAAAGTGCTCATGGATTTCATTTTGATGCATGTTGGTTAAGATGGGTTCTCAAAAAGGCAGCTGTTAATAGGGGAAAGTTGTTCTTGTGCTGGTTGCATGAACATAACAGAAGTCTCTGAACAGTTAATTAAGCAAGATGGAAAAGAAGCAATACATTAGAAACACAAAATCTTCAACCAAACAAGAAAAGATCCCTACAAATGCTTTAAAAGTTCTCCTAGAGGGAAGGAAAAACCTTAGGGTTTATAGGAGAATTCAAAAGACTTTGAGAGTACTTTTCATTGGGCTGAGGCTGTTTAGGGATTCTGCAGAAGAGCATGGAGTCTACCACTGAAAAGAGTAAACTAAAATATAACGCTTTCAAAGCTTACCACAATTATTTTAGATCTGTATCTAGATATTACATAACAGGCTTTGGAATGGGGATGCTTCTCTTATAAATGTGCTGTATAGACTATTCAAAACCAGATGTGTTGAGGATGTGTGTATACCTCACTCATACCTTAATGAAACACAATTTTGGGGAAGATCACTGGTAGCTGAAAGTAAATGTAAGGTTATTTTATTTTTTTTTTTTTTTTTTTTGGTTCAGCACAAAGAGAGTAATTCACTCAAAGAAAAGCAATTTTAAAAACATGTCAACAAAGAAAACTAGATTGAAGTAGCCCTCACCCATAAAAAATTGCTTGAGCAATCACTACTGGTGGGAGCTGTGTTCCTGAAAAGTTGCCACATCACACCAGAACAGTGGAGGCTTAAGTTCCATTTTACCATGTGTCTGTCAGAGTCGGTATTAACAACAGTGACACAGCAGGGAAGAAACTGAGGGAATCTGGACAGCAAGTGACTGACAGGAGCATACCTAAGTCTCTTCAAGAAGCCACCTATCTTCACGTGTCCCATAAACTCCAGGGATTTGTTGTTGCTGACTTTCCCTTCATTTTAGGTGTTTCCTTAGTTTATGTCTGTATGGTCAACAGAAGCATTTCACCATCAACTTTAAGCTGGTTTAATATGTGCTTTCCAGCAAAGACCTCAGGTGATGTACATCTCATGGAAACTTAGTCTGGAAATTAAATTATTCTCCTTATGGCCAGCTCTTAGAAAAATAAATAATAAAAAAAAAGATTTAATGGTGCAAGTAAAAGGCTACACATATCTAAAAGCAACTGCAGGAAAAGATGAAAGAATATGAAAATTTAAAAAAACCCCTCTAAGATTATTTTCCTATCTGTTGCGAAATGCTCTTAACTAAGTACTTAATCCCGCAGTTGGGTTTTAATAAACTGGCATTAGGGGTGTGTCTATTGTGTGTATATTGCTATTGTGTCAGCATTGTGATAAAAAAATTCAGGTGGCCTTTCCAGACATCATCACCAAAACACCAAAAAGATGGGGCTTGCTATTTTCTTAATAAACAACAGATAAGATACAAATTTCCCATGTATTTAGAACCTCCCTCCTGTTCAGAAACTAAATTCATTGCTTCATTATAATTAGGACCTTTGCAGATTTCTTTATAATTGCTAATTACTTTTTAATCTCCCTGGCAATAAATAGATTTTCTAAACTTAATTGATTTCACTCACAAGAACTAACAGATTACCCAACATTGTGCTCACCATCTGTCACATAAACACAGGTAAAGTAGAATTTTCCTTGCTTTTTCTTCCTAAATTGCATCTCCTTTCCTTTGGAATTGTTGTGTCCACATTTATAGTATCACCAGCAGTTTTCAATTGCATGCATTTATTTGTAAAATAACTTTCTAGAAGCAGAAATTATATATACAGTGAAAACTTTCAATAAGTTACAGAAGGTTATATTCAGCTAAAAGTTCCCCTGGAAAGATAGTGCAATACTTATTCCTAAATGTAAAAATCTCTAAAACTACAATCACATTCCAATTAGCAAGGTGTTGGATTAATTCATTATTATAGTTCTCCAAATTAAGAAGACTAAAATAAGATGAGCTATTTGTCTTCTTCTGACATTCTTCTGTGCATTTCAGGGAGAGAAGACATAGATAAGGAATAGAAAATTCATGTTTCCAACCTCAAAGGTTGGGACACTTTGTACTGAAAATTAATTGTCACATAACTTACTAGTCTAGGAAGTGAGACTTCAGAAACAGATGTCTGATTAAAATTGTTTGCACTGTCCCTGATCCACTTAGAAAACTACCCCTCTGCCATCATGGCACTCTCAGTTCTGGGTTTTATGAAAATATAACCATTTAGAGCCTACTGCATCTCTTCTTTATAGCTGGATGAAACTGCATTACCAAAACAGTTTTCTAAGTCCTTTTCAGGGGCTACTAATTCAACCATGTAAACATTACCTTTTGTAGAGATATTTAAGTGCATTTAATCACAAAACATAAGGCTGGAGTTTGATTCAGTAGTGCATTACTTGTCTGATGGTGTGACTCCTGGAAATGCCCCAGTCAGTGCAGCTTTCCAGAAGGGTTCCACAACAGTTTCCATGTTCTGACAACAGTATTTTTTATCCCTTTTTTTTTTTTTTTTTTTTTTTTTTTGGGGGGGGGGGGGGAAAGAAAAAGAAGGTACTTTGTATAAATGTGACTTACAGTTAAAGTGTGAAAGTATTTCAGACAAATAGGTATGGCCAAGGTATCTGCCTTTTGTTTATTATTAAAATAAATGTGGAGCTTTGACAGAACAAATAAAATATGGTTGTTTTCTGGGAAAAGAAAAAAGGAAAAAAGAGTAAAAATATGTATTACATGGAAACCTGGAAGGTGAATTCTTTTCTAATATATTGATTTCTTTTGATCTTTTTTTATACAGAGAGTGATATTTTTGTTTACTCCACAGACAAGAAAAATAAAATCTTTTCCGGAGAGTGCTTTCCTTTCTTTTCGTATATTCCAGGGCAAAAAACCCTCTTTGTTTTCCTCCCACCTTGCCATCCTCCTTTTGCCTACCATTTCTATCATTTGTTGCTTTCATCCCTGCTTGCAAAAGGTTCTCAGCCATTTTCACACTTCTAAACAACCTCTGCCCATCAGTTTCCTGTGCTTTCAGGTGTTTGACTCTTCCAAAATTCTGAAAAGACCCGTGTGTAGCTTTGCAATACAAAGCTCCAAATTCTACATTTGCCACATCACTTCTGATGATATTCTTTGGATATTTATCCCATAATGCGTATAAATGAGCTATATTAATCAGCTTTGACATTAATTGTCAGACAGCACTACGATCAGAGAGAGGAGTCTTAGAGTGCCATTCCCTGGTGTCCTGTTGGGGAGAGTGCTGGGCTCAGGTGATGCACTGTCAGGACATTCCTCATAATAACCCTCCCACTGAAAACCAGATGCAGCCACAGGCTGACAGGTCTGCAGGTGTCTGTCTGTAAGCAGGTCTTTAGTCTATTGGCAAGCTCAATCACCTCTGAACGTCCAATAAAGCAAGCACACCATCCACTTTGTCTAGATTTTAAAGAATTTACAAGTTACTCAGTGCAGGTAGGACAATTGCTGATATTTGCAGGAATCATGTAGGGATTTCCCTGGGAAGGATGGGTCAGCAAATGCTTTGCCTTCTTACTTATGTTCAGTAAGAATAAGGGTGCCAGTTGTGGGTGAATTTGTTCGTAATGTGTCACAATTTAAGGTGTTTGGCTGAACATTGGTCACACTCTGAAATGAACAGTATCCAATGCATTGGTATGCCAACAGGCCAATCCTTGGAAGGAAAATGTGTAGTAATTCTCCCAGCCCTGTGGTAGCAGTGTAAGGAATCAGTAGCTGCTGAGCTTGGACTGATAGTAGCAGGGCTTCTTTCACCTGAAACAACCAACCCAAGGGGACTTGGGAATCCCTCACTGAATAGACAGCAAGCTATGTCTGAGTGTGAATGCACATATATGTGCAGTAGTAAATAAATGTTGTGATTTGCATCTCAGTTCCAACAGAGTATCCATGTCCTCTTTCATCAGTGTTCCCAAATAAACTATTTTATCAGCATTAACATCAAGGTTTTCAGCTCAAAAGCAAAGGAGTTTTCTTAATCCATTGAAGAGTTTACATTTCTTCCATCTGTCCTGTAACTTCCTCACTGTATATGGAAAAAGGTGGTTTCCAATCTCTGTGTCTGGTTCTGTTTGCTTAATTCGACCTTGTTATTAACCCTCTAGCAACTCACAGTCCAACACACATCAGCCAAGATGATCCTAATGGTTTTTCAGGCCAGTGGGCATATTCTGAGACTTGGAAGTTATTAATTTTGCTAGAATAAGGAGTTCAGAAATGTTAAAGCTTTTGGTTAAGAACTGCAGACATAGGAACAAAAAATACAGTGTTCCCTGTGTACCCCTTTTTTCTCTTGAAGACAAAATGGAAATATTTCCCTCATTCTTTTCCCTTCCTATGCAAGTATCTGCAGTTTCACAAGGTTTACATCATTAAAAATTCTCCTTAAGGCAAAAGTTGTAGAGCCAACTGAAGGGGCTCATTTTCAAGTCAATGAGTTTCTATTTGAACAGCCAAGTCATACAAGTTAAGATAGTGAAATAAGAAAGCAATAATCTAGTAATAATGAAGTGGGAAGAAGTGTGAGTACTTATTAAGCCTTGCTCCCTCAGGACTCAAAATTACGTCCGAGTTTCCAAATGTGCTGAGCTTCGACTTAAGTCATGTGCATGTAATGGAACAGAGAAAATTGTAACAGATTTGCAATATTAACAGTTTACTGAACTTTGCACTTGTGTGAGTAGGACCTCGGTATATAATTTATTTTCCTAAGCTGCCATTCAAAAATAAAATTAATTAGAGAAAATGTAAAGCAACATTGTATTCAGTCAAAAAGAAAGAGTATGTTTTAATGCTGGTCTTTTTTCAATTTGGTTTGTCTTAGAGGAGGACCATGAGTAGTTTTTTCCCACTACAGTTATTGTTGGAATAATGAAAGGAAAAAATAAAGAAATTAGCAGAGAACACGGGAATTTGTAAAACTAATATAATTTGCCTGTGGAATTTTAGCACTCATGCAACACATTTGAATTCAAACAAACATTTAAATGTCTATTTCTCAGTTTAATTTTTGGGGTTTTTTTTGGGGGGGTGGGGGAGACACTGACCACATTTCAGTGTTGATGTAACCATTTTTATCCTAGACAACTTACAGCTTTAATTATTTAGTACCCATGTCAGACAGCTAAATCTTCAGACTTGTCCTCCTTCAATAAGAAATCTCTAAACTCATCTTCCTCTACCCCTCCAGCCTCATCACTGGATTCAAGTCAAACTTCAGCCAATCCACAATCAACTTCTCCCAACCAGTGGCTTTATTTATTTGGTACCTTTTGATTTATAATGCCATTCAGTGTGGCATCTACCTCATCTCGGCCCTATTCAACCTTCACCAATGTCTTGCTAGGAACTTGCTTATTTATCTCCTCCAAGAAATGCTTTACCTAATGAAGAGTTGTAATTCTCCAGTTCTCAAAGTAAGCAGTGAAGGAACCATTTTTCTTTGTCAACTGCATGCAAATAGTTACACACACACATATATATTTTTCATTGCTCACTGCAGGTTTTTCCAATCACAAAAGTTTCTGTCTATCAGGAAAAGTTTGTGTTATATTAATATCAGCTTTGACTCTATTAAAGCAAACTAGAACCAATTCTCCTCTTTTCTCTTGAGTTTTTTTTCCTTTCTGTCCTAGCTATAGCAAGAAAGATCATATGGGGAACACAATATACCCAGGAAAAACAAAGTACCATCTAAAGAGACAAACTTGGTTAAAAGTCTGACTGAACAACACCAGAAATGATAAAAAAAAAAGATTAAAAAATTAAATACACAGTCACAGTTTACATAATGCTGACCAACCAGAATTTTTGTACTTCAATTGCTGCTACTGGCTCTCTCATCCTTTTGCACATTTGCAGTGGCATCACAAGACCTCTGGCAGTGGTACTGTCCAGCTGACGTCAATGTAAGCCCTGCTGTTGACTTCAAGGATCAAGAACTTTATTTTAGATGCAAGTCAGGATTTTGCTTTTAAAACAATGTATTTTTTTGTTAGCTTCAAAAGTGGTTTTACCTTCTCCTTACTTGTTGCTTTCTTCCTATCTTCTTCAGCTGAATGACTAAAAATAATTAACAGGTTATAAATAACTAATGCCCCTGAATACAAGGGGAAATGAAAAGAAAATGGAGATATCTTTTGCATTAGTTTAAAATCTGACCAGGATAATCTCCTCTGGAGTGTAATTGTAATTGGTCAACTTTGGGACTGAAGGTTAGGAAAGACATAAGAATTAAAAGGAAGGGAAATAACCTATGTCTCACTTTGAAATGAAATATGTTTGCCTGACAAAGTCTTGGTTATCAACTTTGTAGCAGACATACAAATAGTCAGGGGTGATTTTTGTCCATAATGTGAAAAAATTAAAGAGAACTGAGCAATGAAGGTTAAGGAAATACTAAAAATAGCAGGAAAATGCGCCAGTCAGTCATGGGACCAACAACAGTGCTAAATGTTATACAGAAAGAGTAAGAAATAATTCCTTTAGAAGATGCAAATTCCCAAATGTTTTTTAAGGTATCAGACTGCTGTGGTTTTTTTTTTTTTTGCTGGAAGGACATTATGCCCTTGCAAAAAACCCCTATGTGATTGTTACTGGCTTTGAAGCAGACAATTTTCCTCTTGCAGAATTAATTTTCCTTGCATTTTGCTTAAAACAAAATTTTACTTTCAAGAGTGTTTTCTAAAGCAGCAAATGATTGTGAAATATTAAAGACATGAATCTTTGTGTATAGGCAATTTTAATGAAAAAGAGGTTGCTGAAGAAAGCATACCTAGAGTATGTTCTAGCAATGCTTATTCATTTTTATCAGACACCCTTGATTACAAAAGGCACAAGTCATACTAAGTTTCCTGATCTTATCACCACTCTTTTTAGCAACTGGGATGATTCAAGGGAATGACCTGGGAGAGATTTCCTGTTCAACAAGCTACAGTTTCTGCTAGAAGAAGGATTCTGCTTCTTCATACTGAAAGAGCTGCCCAAGTTGACTAAAATATAAATGAGTACACATGTAATTTTATGCACACTACTCTTGTTTGAATGGAAAATGTGAGAGAATAAATAATTGGAAAACAGACCTAAGTTTGTTCAAAACGTGGAGACAAATTTACAAATTTGATATGAATGAAGGTAGATTTTGGAGGTTGTGTGTGGTACAGGGGAGTCTAGAAGCTCAGAGTTTCTTTGTGAGGTTCTAGATCATTCAATCTAATCATTCAATTACCTAATTGAATGTACAGTAAATGCCACTGGAAACAGCAGCAACATGCTGATAAGATAAGGCATTCTTCATGCATTCCTTTAACAGGAAAAATACAGGTAAGTTACCATTCACTTCACTAGCCAGAAGCAGTTCACTTCCACCTCTCTCATTTTAACTTTGTCAGCCTCTATATCCTGGTTGTTAAAACTCAATTCTGCCCCTCCACTCTACCTTGTTTGCATTGTTTTAAAAACTGTTCCTCAGAAATCATTTGCCATGATTTAAACATTTCTATGATTTGCTTCTGAGAATGCTGCCTATTTGTCATATCTTTAAAGGGTTTGGAGGTAATAATATACAGAAATGGGAATGACTTATTCTACAAAAAGGATGGATTTTTTTTTAAGGGAAATAATTTTCAAGAATTTTTGTTAAGAAGGAAGATGGTTATATCAGCCATTGCTTGTGATAGTAATTCTGAATTAATTACTGCTTAGCCATTTTCTAGTTATCCAGCATGAAAACAACAGCAGTGAATTTCAACGCATTGAATTATGTAATCCTAATTTTAATTTACATAAGCCTTTATAAAATCGGAGGTCAACTATAATGACCTCCAACTGCACAAAATATTTCAGAGAGAAAGAGGTTACTATAGCTCAATTCCTAATTTTTTATCCACTTTGCTAAAAATAAAAGATGACGATTCTGACACATTTATTCACATTGCAAGTACCCATCTGCAGGTGCTGCTCTACTGAAGAATAGAAAAGCGTGGTCCTGACTGAAGGTTCATTGATGCTGCAATGAACATCTGATTACAGGAAAAATTCCACTAAGTCTGCAGGAGCATGGTTATAAATAGGTTGTGCTCAGCATAAGTCAAGCATGCAGATTTTACCCCATCAGGCATAAAAAGAAGTATCGGTTCACTTTATGTTCCCCATCTTTGTTTGGATAACTCCCTTCTTAATCTAATACAGGCAGCAAGCAATTAATTTTTTTCCTTGCTCATATTCCTGTCAGTCCCAGTCACAGAGGACTATGGCTTGTTGTTTTTTCGTCATTATTGAAACACATTTATTCACTGCTGTCTCAGGGCTGATGAACAGGTGTATTCCTAAATCTTCATTTAGTTTTCAGTGAACCATTTGGATGTTTCAATGTTCAGTCCCTCACATCCATTCCTTCATGTCATTCAAATTTACCCTGTGCTGACAGGATTGCAGTGCCAGATTAATTACTGTGTATGACTTTGCTTTGCTAGCAAGTCATGAGTTGAGGAAACTATGATGCATTAGAAACTACTGTTACAGTTCTGATAACGTTCTGTAGGATGGGCACATCCTCTTACTAGTTCAAATGATTCAGTCAGGAAAAGTGGACATGTTTCTAGGCACAAACATCTGGAGCCTAATTGTGTGTCCCAACTGTATCAGCTGGTTTAATGCTATTCTTCATAAGCTTTGCCTCCCTGTCATGCACACACACACACAAATATCACACACAGACTACTTATTTGTGCCTTGCACATAAATTTCAAAGGAGGGTTTATTGATAAGGCCTGATTTCCAGGTTTTGTTAAGGAAAAGGAGGGGAGGAAAATAGGTAAGAGAAACAGTTAAGAGAGAAGACTGAACTTCCCTGAAACTGAACAGTAGATTTTGTTGCTTATGAAGATTATTATAGAGTAGGTATTGGTGCACACAACTGGCTGCAAATTTCTTTGCAAGATGACTGTGATTGAAGTTCAAATCTATAGACCTCTGGGCTTCATAAATTTGTATCATGACAGATTTTTAGCTGCTCTGTGCTGATTTACATTCTCCCCGGTTATTCTGTTGTTGAGATGCTTACTGCATGAATTTATTGGTATGGCGTGACAGCTGGGGAGAAATAAATGGGAAGTGTTGGAAATGTTAAGAAACTAGTCTGGAAAAAGGAAACACCTGTGAGAAGAGGATGAAATCCAAGGTTCTTTTTGACAAAAAAAATTGTTATGTTGGAGAAACCAGCCAAGAAACAGTATGTAACTATGCAAAGCCAAAATTCAATGCAGAGTATCACATCTGAATGAAATCACCCAAGTATTTGGGAATACAGAATAAACATACGTGCAACAGATGCCCTCTGCAGACATTTCCCCACAGTTTTTTTCCCCTGACTAGAATCTCAATCCCCATGTATACAAATGTCCCTAGGCTGTCATTCATCTGCCATTTTAACATCAATGGGTTAGATTTAAAACATTTTTTTACTAACTCTTAACTAAAAATGTACCCTATTTCTGAATTTGATTGAAAAAAAAAATCAAGAAATTTCTCTATTATGTCCTTACCCTGACAGTCATTACAGAAGTTGTCACCACTAAAGACCCATTGCTTTTGGTAATGATTTTTCTTGCTGAAATGAAGAAATTCTTGTCCAGGTAAGCAACAAGACGGTGAAGTGGGGTTTTTTTTATGTGCTAGTCTGAGGCAGAGTGTGTGCAATATCAATATTATATCTACCATGCAGAATAAAGCAGAGGTTCTACCAAAAGAAGAAGAAAATACTTGGTATAACAGACTATCATTAAGCATTAAGTTGCTGGACCACTGAACTAGTGATTCCAAAGTAGGTCTCAGGCTGATGGTATTATAGAACAAAGGGACATAGTCATGTCCCTAATGGTAAAAACAAAACAAAACAATAATGAAAAACCACCAAATAACTTGGCTATTATGATCATAGGATCAGGCCAAATTATAAACTGGAAGAAGTACTTCAAAGCAAACAGTTACTCTAGGCCCTGGGGAAACCAGTCTTTCTCAACTGCTGCTGTTCCAAAAGGAAACAGCACATCTGAAAAACTCAATGCTTTTTGTAACCAAGGCTAACATTAGCAGGACTTATACCATACCACAATAACACAGTGGACAGAGCCAAGATTAAAAGGATATGTAAAGCATAATTTACTCAATGGGACAATAGAAAATGCTATTTACTGCTCACATTTCTGGCCCCATTATTCATTAGAGAAACACATGGTGGTTTGTTTGAAGTACTGAGGGGGAAGAAAGGCTTGGACAAATTTCATCAAAATATAAACTTCCTGCCTATGTTTCCATACATGCCAGTGTTGCTTTCAGATCACTCCTGCAAGGTTCTGAGCACAGCCTAAAAGGTGTTTCTTCTGTTGTTTCCAAAATATACTCAGACTCTGCCTTCCTCCTTTTGCCTAAAATTCTGCTACATCATTGGGGTCCTATGAGGAGGGGGTGAGAGTGTTGGGGGTTGGGGTTGATCAGCCTGGAAAAGAGAAGGTTCCAGGGTGACCTCATTGCACCGTTTGGTTTCTGAAGGAGCTTACTGGAAAGCTGGAGAGAGACTTTTTACGCAGACATGTAGTGATAAGACAAAGAGTGATGGCTTTAAATTGAAAGAGGGCAGGTTTGGATTAGATATTAAGAAGAAATTCTTTGTTGTCATGGTGGTGAGGCACTGGCACAGGTTGTCCAGAGAAGAAGTGACTGTCTCATCTCTGGAAGTGTTCAAGGCCAAGCTGAATGGGACACTAAGCAACTTGGTCTAGTGAAGGTGTCCCAGCTCATGGTGGGGAGAGTTAGAACTAGATAATCTTCAAAGTCCCTTCCCAACCCAACCCTGGATCACAACTCAATTTATGATTCCATGATTTTCCATTCCCTATGCATTGGTAACGTTTGCAAAGTCCTCCATATATCATTCCCACACAGCTTCCTCCTTTCCATGTGTTTCCAATACACAAAGAAAGTTAAGAATGAAACCTAATATATATGACACAAAGTTTCTGTATTCTGATGTGTTTATTAGAGTGATCATACACGGTTGCTTCTCTTCTGACCATGAGGAACACAGCTGTTGCTTTTTACTGTCCATTAGCCTGTGCTTCTCAGAGCATTTATTCTGAGCTGTCTGATCTTCCCCTACTTCAGCTGGCCCATGCAGTGCTTATTGCAAATAAGGAATGACAAAATTGTTCCTAAATGCTATGTCCTCTGCCCCTCAGCAACCAGCTGTAGGGAGGGACTACTGCTGCTTCATTCTCTAGCTCACTCTCCTGTGGACAACCTGAGGCTATGACTTCCATTTCCACAAGTTCAGGAGGATCAGGGGCCAGCACTGTGCTTGACAGTGGAAGCCTCAGCCCAAAGCCACAGGACCATCAACAGCTACTGCACCAAATCAGCACCTACACAGTTCCTCATCACCATGGCAATGGTTGTGATTGTCATCCAGATGATGAAACAAAACTAATCCTTTTGGCCTTTGCAAATCACAGAAATTCTCAACTGCTTTGATGAAATTGCTTTCATGTGGGTGAGGGTCCGTAGTGACGCAGAGTCCCCGGGCAGGTGCAGAGGAGAGATGTTTTATTGCAAAACCCAGGCCTTTTAAAGCAGTTAGGCCTTTATCACTTATATAGTTTTAAATCATAATAAACATAATTCAACCAACTACCATACACCACGATGTGAACACATAATGGTTATTTAACTTGTTTTTCTGCCTCTAATTCAGCTGAGTCACTTTCTCATAGTCCTCTTCCACTTAGCCAAAGTAGCAGGCTTGAGCCATGATTTTACAAGGGAAACAAGGCCTTTATTTTATAAGGTCTTACCCATATGCAACTCTTCCAGTATCATGGAGGTCAGGGATTTGTGCTGAATTTGTGCAGCCATATTGTCATGAAGCTGGTGGCTTTCTGCATTGATAAACCTGAAATGCTTGATGCTACATGGTCTAAAAAGTTCAGGAATCCCTTTCCCAGAACCAGACCAAGCTGGATAATTCTGTTCTGGAGATTTAAATGCCCAACAAATTTAAAATGGTTATTTGGGGTGTATTTCCACTCCATCTTCTAAGCCTCTGTCTCCTTGGTATTTCCTATCAAATAGAAGGCCTCATATTTATGTAAGACATTACACATGCATGCTACTATGTGTGTATATAACTTTTTGATGTGCTTTGAAATGAAAAGCAGCATATTAATGTGAGATTACTATCTTTTCTTCAATAAGAAATTAAAGGGAAAAGAGATCAAAAGGCACTGATTTCATATAAAAACACAATAAGAGGTCTCTGTCTTCATGGTTTGTCTACCAAGTTATTTATAACCTGTAATTATCCCTGCCCTTACTGTGACATAAATAAGTTGCACATGGTAGATTATTAGAATGATTATTCTGTATTGGTCAAGCCTTAAGGTCCTAATTAATTCCTAGTACAAGTGAAATGATTAAACTCAGTCACAGCTTTATCTACAAATCGAGCAAAAGAAGACTCTCTTCTCAGCACCTGGCCTACTGCTTTATTTCACAGTTCTGTTATCGCTATCTTCAGTGCTTTATCCAACACACAGCATTTCCCCTGGCTTTGCATGAGAGTGAGACTAACAGAGATGTGTCATCTCTTGGAGTAACTTTTCCAGGACCACTTAAGAGAAACCAACACTACCTTCTGGTACTACACATCACTCTTTTTTTTTTTTTTCTCTCCAACAGATGTAAATATGAAGTATTGCTTAAATTCCTGTTTGTTTTCATAAAATTGATTTCCAGAAAAGGTTGCCTAGGTAAGGGTGAAAATAAGAAATGACTTGAGGTTCTGATCCAGCTTTTAGCAACCACCAGAGTTTAAGGAGTAAACTGAGAGATACCATCAATGGCAAAATGCACTGAAGTGAGACTACACAATTTCCCATGCTTTAAATTCAATATCTCAGTAGCAATAGACAAGTTTATCCCTACATTAAATATCAAGGTCAGTTTGCATAGCAGATTTATTGAAAGTGATGATGGGAAGCACAGTATGAAAAAAGGGAACGCAGCTGGCAGGAACTGCTTAGTTTCTGGGAATCTAACAACAGGGTACACAATGCCTACCTTTTTGAATTGAAAGCTGAAAGAGATAAAGGGAGTTTAACTTAAATCAAAATATCAGATCTGAACTCTGAATCTAAATTTGACATTTTTCCTCCATATCCATACTTGCCTTTTATTTACAGAGTTTGCTGCTCCAGAATTCGTGATTCCAGTGCTGTCATATGTCATTGACTCATAAGAGAGTTCAGTGTGAAACCAGATTCAGATTTTTTGACTCAGCCCAACCACAATGCTTGGCTGGTAAAAACTTCATTCATTTTACCTGTCTATTTTAATTATCTATACACACTAAGTCCCACATGCATTGTAAGTAAAATAAGAAAGATAATAGAATCTCAGAAATTTTTACACAGAAATACTTCAAAAAATAAATGTTCCATCTGCAGACTAAGCAGTGAAAAAAGGAGGATGATCTTTACTTCTTTCTCAGTACATGGCAAATGTTTCATATACTGCCTATAGGTTGCCAGTTTTCCCTTAGTCTACATGATGAATAAAATCATGGTGAGTAAAATTACTTTAAAGCTCAAAAATATATCACAGGACATAAATAATAGCTGTAAACCAGAACAGACATCCTTCTGATGAAATGATGCTAAATTACGTATCTCTCATCTTACGGTCATGCAGACACTAGTGAAAAATGCAATGACCTCCACTACTGCACACACTAAAAGTTGTAAGTTCTGAACAGTCAGCAGTTAATTTTAAGCCAAGCACTGTTTTTAGAAGATGATTCTGCATCCTTTTTTAAAATTCCTTGCTGTATTGTTGTGCAGACATGAGTGGCATTCTACAGAAGATACAAATTTATTCTGCATCTCCCTGAGGATTAGTTTCAGTTATGGAGAAAGGAGCAGAGTGCGTGCTGAGCAATTGTAACCCAATAACAAAATGGTTTGAAAATGTGACTAACTGCCTTGAGTTTATATTCTGTTTAAAGGAGAATGATAGAACAAGATAGAAAGTCTTAGTGTATTGCCCTCACAGAAGAAAGAACATGTGTTTGGCAATGAGACAAGAAGCAGAACGAACAGTGGAAGGATTAGTTACCCTGGGGTGCTGAAGTCATGAGTATCATCCCATATTGAACCACTTGAACATCTATGCCATGCTGCATATTGCATATGCCACATAATTTACAGAAAATATTTCTGTATGTTCATTGCATTGTTTAGAAACCTTTTGTGGAAGGAAAGCATTTCTACCTAGATGGAGCAGTAACTATAAGGACAACGGTCAGGTCTTACTTTCCAACAAACTGCAGTGTTTTTCCCATTCTTAAAAGTACTGTATAATTAAAACCTACTGCCTTTACAAAGGAACTGTAATTTAGGACCTTTGATGAATGCTTTTGTACAACTGGTCAGAAAATGAGAATGCATGAAAAATTCTGAGATTTCAATCATTGGCTGCTTTTTTTTTTATAAAGAACTGTCAAGATTTTCTCAGGAATAATGAGGCACATGCTGAACAGGGATTATTTAAATCAAGACAACCAACTCCTTACAGGTGAGAGGCACAGGTCCACTGTCCTGTCTTTCTTGAATCTCCCATATTCTAGACAGGAGAGAGATCTAACCATCCATCACAAGGGTTAATTTCTCTGCTGCCAAGAGGTGGAGATCTTACACAAAGCACAGGAACTGAATCTAAAGAGTCTGAGAGATTTCCATCCTGGAGAAGCCAATAATTTCAGTATAAGGCATTCATCAGATACAATGGCACTTGCTTGAGTCCTTGCTCTGTATTCAACATATTGATTTGACCAGATCTATTTTTAACCTAAATGAACATCTTGGTTAGTGGCTATTAACTGCTCTGGGGATCTTTCTTTTCCTCATATGGCCCTTTTGCAGAAGTCTGTATCCTGAATCCAAAAAGCTTCTAATATTTTTCCATCAAATTTGATACATTTGTATTTTACTGTTTCTTTCTCAAAAAGTCAGAATTTGAGGTCATACTTGTGCCGTCCTTTCCTTAACAAGCAGTTTGAAGTAGTAGCAGAAATGAGAAGGAGATGCATTAGGGAGGAATAAATAGTAGTTTTGGCACCCTAAGGTCAGCAGCAATATTTTTCACCTAGTGCTCGGATTTGCTGGGCTGATTGGACAGATAATCTTTGCAAACTTTCAGATGTACTGGTGTACCATTCACGAGCACCACCCTCATCTTAAGAGGCTGCTTACATCTCTCTAATAAGTTCCAGAGGGTTTCTGTTTGTCAGAAGCATAAATTTAAAAAAATGTGAATGACAGTATAACAGAAGTTAGAAAGGGAAGAGACCTGTGAGGTTCCACAACACATTCTCCTACTGGGAATTCATCTCTTTATTCTGATTTTTCTGAACTGTTCAGGTGTGTGCTAATTTTAGCATTTTTAAAAGAATATTTTAAGAAATTGATTTGCTTTTACAACAGTGAGATATATTTGAGTGTTTTTCCTTAGAGAGAGAGGAGTCTAAAACATCACCAATCTGTTCCTGTGTTTGGCAATTGCTTACCTACCACCTGGGAACATCACAAACTGACATATGGTACTGTCATTGTCTGCCTCCTGGAAGCTAGCAGAGTATCTACATGATAGGAAACTTTAGCCTAGTTACCATCAAAGAACACTAGAAACAAGAGAACTGTATTTTTTCCCAAGTGAAAATCACACTCTTAAATAATTCTTAAAATATTGAAGCAATAATTAGAGACCAGGAAAGACTGAACTTGCCACACTATTTTTAAATGCAGGGACATAAGAAACAGAAAAGAACAATTTAACACAATAAAATAATTCAGCAGCGGAACTGATGGCCACAGTAGAACAAATGTATGAAAAGATTCAGAAGATTGCTAGGGAAATTCATGCAAGAACAATCCTTAAATGGGAATCAAATAGTATTATAGATTGCAATTATGGATGCAAACTCCAATCTAAGAGATGCCTCCAGTCTTCTAACAGACAGAAGCTGGGAGGATATGCTGATAGTAGTGTCAGCGTATGTTTGTCATTTTTCAATATTCTCTCTAAAGCATCCACTATTGGACATTGCCATAGATGCCAGGGAAGGTCATCTTCTGACCTGCTGTAGCTCTTCTGTGTAAGAAACATTATTTACAAAATCACCAGTCATCATGTAAGCTGTGAGTCTAAAAGAAATAGCAAGCCAAGTACCTTTATTATTAATTTACTCATGCACTTCTATTTATGTGTCTGAATACAGTACGTGTCAGATTTTGGACTTTTGCTTTCAAAACTTTTATCTACACAACTTTATAAGCATGAAACTTAAGCTAGTTGTGTAAAAAATGGATGCATGGTATCCATTTGTGATAGTTGTGACAATTTTATGTGTCATTATTTCAAGACCTTTTAACATCCTGAAGTCTGCCTTTTATGTTTATCTGCAGACATCTGTTCTGGTTGCACTAAAAGGAGAAGGACATTTCCAATCTACAGCAAAATATATTTGCTAAGCAGTAAATAAAAGCAAGAGTTCAGCTAATATCTTCTGTGTCATCATGTGCAAATCTATGATAGTCACATAAAACCTGTTTTCTGTTATTAAATTGATGAAACTAGTTTAAGTAAAGTAACTTGCATACATCTGGAGAAGGCATGACACTGACAACATAGGTCTGATGCCCAAGTGCTCCTGTTGGTAACCTTGCAGCCAGTCTAAAATTATGCTGATGGACTAAGAATTTACTAATATTTCAAATGCAAATCTTTTATTGATCCTGAAAGACTGGATAGAAGATGAATGTGGTGATTATGTTTCTGGAACTTCAGTGATTTTATTGGTGAAGAGCCTCAAGCCATGGGGCAAAAAACCCCACTACAATGGAGTCAAACAAACATTCCTACTAAGCAAGCAACTGAACCTTACTTTCCCTTCTGTATGGCAATCCTAGTTGTCTTTAGAGGGCAGAACACTGCAAAGGATGCAGAAAAAGCTTAGTCCTAAGAAATCTGTGTTATTTACTTTTAATCTGTCCTTTGACCCTCATGTCTTTGAAGGACTAATGAAGTCACCATTTTTTTATATGAGAAATTTATATGCAGTTTGCCAAAAAAATCCTCTTAGCAAGTATTTTTTCACTGCTGCTTCAGAGCAGCAGTCAGATGACACTAGCAAAGACATCATCCTCCTTGATATGCAACCCTCCACCAGCAAAGACATCATCCTCCTTGATATGCAACCCTCCACCACACATAAGTGCTAGATAGCAGCAGAATAGATCTCAGCCATGTAAACCCCTATTTTGACTGTTTCCCACAACAACTTCAACTGGGATGGCAGTTCCATACGCCCCAGTCTCATGTGAAGATAGCAGTTGACTTCTGCAAACACACAGCAGCATAACCTGGCACTGTGCAGCAAGGCTGCTCAAGCCCATGTCAATTGTCTTTGCAGCTCAGGTGTGCCCTGCTCTCTTGAGTGCTCCTCACAGAGATGTCTCTGTTTTGAACAGCCATGATAAATCACCTCTGCTGCTGGTGTATTCGGACTGGAAGCCTCTCCTTGAGAAAAAGCATGGGAAAGCAGGATTAGGAGTCCGAGTCCTTGTTTTTGATCCAAATATCTCCAGTAATGTCAGTGGATCAATGTCCATTTCCATTACCAGAAGATAAGCCCTACTGTGTGTATGAGGAAGCTGTAAACTTCTTTTCTCAAAAGGACAGAGTGCTGCACATAAGGAATTTGTAGTTCCTGAACAAAGACCCAATTTTCTCCTGCTTGATCTCACTATCCTTCCGTACAGACCACACAACATCGAGTTGGACTGGGATTTAAACTGAATGCTCATAGATAACATTACCAGCCACTGTGGGGAAAGAGATAGGAGTCAATCAGCTAATGAATTCTTCCATAATGCAAGGAGTGCATAGGGAAAAGCACTCAATGGAGTAGAAAAATATCTGTCTGATAGTAATATACTCTTAGCTACAAGGCTACGTCTTGCAAAGAAGAACTGAATTACTCCAGGCTATGCTCTTGTTTGTAGATTCCTTGAGGAAAGTAAAAAGGGAAAACACTGTTTTCCCTCAGCTAATAGATCAAAAAAAAATATGGCAGGGCAGAAAAAAGCAAGGGGGTGAGAGGGATGGCAGTAGGAAGGGGGTGGTGGAGGGAGAAGAAAAACAGCATTACTTACAAAAATTGAAGGCATAGCTGGGAGTGCGCTATATCCCTGACATTAAGAAAACTGCATTTTCTGTTTGAATTTGCATCAGCATCCCCAGAAAGCACTTTGAAATATGCAAGAAATGCTGTGATGTGCAAGAAACTCTTGCTCTACACTTGTGTATCCAGCCCTTTTGCCTGTCTTTTTTTAAGCTTGATTTTCTGTGTAGACAATGAATCCTAACATGCAAGTGAGAAGCCTCCAGGGTAGTAGTTAACTGGAAATGCTAGCTTATTTTTCTAGGGTCAATAGCCTCCAACACATTCCAAAAGTTGTCTTTCTGGATTGTAAATACGGACTGTTTCGTACCAAGTGGCTGCAGAGTCACGGCAACAAAGAAAGCAGCCTGGAGCAGATTTAAAAGTTGTCCTTATTTCTTTGCAAAAGGATTTATTTTTCCACCACCACTCAAGAAACAAGACTTTAAAAGTGACACTGGGTGAAGGAGGGGAAAAAACCTCACCATGAAGGAATGGAGAAAGAATGTCTTTTCCTGTTAAATAAGAACTCCTTAAAACTTGCCAATGGCAAACAACTACTTTATTGTACTATTTTGTTTTCTCCTTTACATCAAAGCACCAGATCTGCAATGACAGACTAACAAGCAGCAAAATTTTATTGTAGCCTGATGTTTAGGTGTGTCAATGGAAAAGCAGGTGCTGCCATCGCCCACAGTGAACAACAAATCCATCAACTATCTTTTGCTTTACTAGATTCATAGTAGAGGGAATATTGATGTCAGCAGGTCTTGCACTGAGGAAATGTAATTTCAAGTAATTTTTTCCTTTACATTGGTGTAATTGAAAGGAGGCTTAGGGTCCATGCTTTCCTCATTCCATCTTGATAGTATATCCCAGCTTTACTTTGGTCTCTTGCAAAACATCAGAAGTAAATGCATTAACATGTAAGACCAAAAGAGGGAAGTAATCAAATAGGATGCAGCAAATAAAACCACTTTTATGTCTTTAGAATCTGATGTGTTAAATTAGGAGAGCAATAAGATTTATTTCTCTATGTCATATCACCCCAAACCTGCATCTCTCTCTCCAAATTTGCAATTTAATGCTAAAAAAGATTATTTACTTTCCACCCCTCCTCATAAATAATGGACATGGTCTAATTTCCGGTTTAGATTGCTGATGTTAAGATTAAAAGCGTTTTACTCACTTTGGTATGTGGATGGGAGGAAGCCAAAGGACTGCTCCTAAATTATGCAGTCTTTCCCCTCTTCTTGCTACTGCCACTGCTACAGCTTTGGAGGCAGCCCTGAGAATGCCATTTTTTAGTTAAAATGTCTTTAGTTGGACAGAAGATCAAGTTTTACCTCAACTGTTATGAAGGAGACAGTGAAGTAGGAATATTGACACATCTGCACTTTTGCTCCAGAAATCCATTGTACACAAGTTGCTCTGTGCAACTAATACTTTTTCTGATTCCAAAAAATGCAAGTAGTTCAAATCTTTTGCACAAAATGAACTGGTAGTTGGGTCAGAGCATGCTCACTTAACCTAATCTAGCAAGCAATCTATTGCCAGATGAATTATTATTTCTTTTAGAAAAGAGTTGCTCAAATTCTCCCATTCTTCATGACACCAGAAAAGCACAGATTAGGAACTTCAATACCAGCCTGTGACACAAGTGTAGGTTTCCATTTAATTTTGCTGATTTATACAAGGAGGAAAAGGAGGATAGAGTCAAAGTGGCTGGAGGCTTATCACATGTCTTATTACAGAACGAGAAAAATCAGTCTTGATACAAGGAATATGTTCAGTTTCATGAAATGTACAGCATTTTGAACAGAAAACTAGAGAAACAATGAAGAGCAGAATGGCATTTCCATTGTTGACAAGACTGAAGGAAAGATCATCATGTTTGACTATATTTGATGATAACCTGATTGACAGTCAATATCAGAGACTCAAAAACCTGAAAAGAAGTATACCATACTCTTCTCTTTTCTCTTCTCTTCTCTTCTCTTCTCTTCTCTTCTCTTCTCTTCTCTTCTCTTCTCTTCTCTTCTCTTCTCTTCTCTTCTCTTCTCTTCTCTTCTCTTCTCTTCTCTTCTCTTCTCTTCTCTTCTCTTCTCTTCTCTTCTCTTCTCTTCTCTTCTCTCCTCTCCTCTCCTCTCCTCTCCTCTCCTCTCCTCTCCTCTCCTCTCCTCTCCTCTCCTCTCCTCTCCTCTCCTCTCCTCTCCTTCCCTTTTCCCTTTTCCCTTTTCCCTTTTCCCTTTTCCCTTTTCCCTTTTCCCTTTTCCCTTTTCACCTGTCCCTTGCAGGACCTTGTTCTTGGCTGTTTTTTAGTACTCCTGGGTGTTATAACCATAAAACAATACTGCAAAGTGAAAGAACCATTCAAATGATGAGACATTAATGAGTGGGCACTGATCCTGACTTCCTAGACAGGTTGCTTTCTTAATGAGATTCAGAATATAAAACAGACCCAGAAGATTATGCTCTTACTGAAAAAGTTGCTCACATGACAAATAAATTTGAAAGGAAGCATCATAAATGCTACACAATTAAACAAGCATGCTCCAGGTGAATAGCATGTCTGCAACAATCAAAATATAAAATGAAGAAAAGGATCTACATCTAATACCCCATATAATTTTCATTTATTTACTATAGTTGTTGCTTAAACCATTCCTTGCAGACTATGAAGATGCAGAAAAAGGCTGATGTGTTTGGCAATAGCTTTCTTCATGTGTATCTGACTGTATCCTGTCCTTCACAAGCATTTTTTGAATCTGAGTTAAGTTTATATCTACCAATATTTTGATTTGTTGATATTTTGTCTCTAGCCGTATAATCTTATGACAAACCTGCCCAGTGATATTTGAATTTGCATCCAGTATTCCTTTCTCCAATCTAAAATCCTCTTATAATGTTATTATGGGTTTTTATAGCCATAGAGAGGCCAGAAACTTGTGCTTCAAAAGCTATTGAGTCAGGAAACCTTGGTGTCATTGCAGTTAATAGTAAATCACAGCTGGAATGGGAGCTGTCCTCACTTCAAGTTAAGCAGGTTCTCTAGTTCTCTCATAACAATGTCTTTTCCATGATGGCTCCCAGCCATAATTGCTGTGTCTAAGGTGTCCAATAAGCAGGGGAGGGAGTACATAATGAAGGTGGATTGCTGTTTTTTGGTACAAATTACTGGCTTTTTTATGTCCTCTGAGGGTGCTACATTTAGAATAACAGAGTGGATGGACCCAGAATATCTCTTCTTAAGCAACCTTTTTCCTGCTTGAAAACTGGTATTACCTTGCCTCTGATTACTCTTCTCGAGGCTATTTTTCACATCCTCCTTGTTTAGACTTCAAGAGGATTTTTCTGCTGTGTGTGTATTTTTGGCAGGGAGGGAAGCAGTTTCTTCCATTACTCATGTGGTATTATTGCAAATGTACATTTTAATATGGAAATTCTCCATACCACGATTCTCTGTGCCACTCAGTAAAAAGGACACTGTTAGTTTGCTTGTTTTACAGAGGAAAGAAGTTGTTGAATCCAACAGAAAGTGCTTTTATTAAGGCCAGGAAATAATATTTTAAAATCCTAGAGTGGATGTTGCTCACATAACCCCCCAGAATTACAATACAATATTTTTTTTTTCAAAATGCAACCTTACTAGGTTTAAATCTTTTATATTTAAGTTCTGTAATTATAATGAGATGAATATTTTATCCTCTACCATATGATCCCCCCAGGCTGTTTAATTTTAGACCATGAAGCATATTTTAACTAATACATTAAAATGTAAGATATCATACAAAATTACTTTGGTTTTTAAATACATTGATATATGGGGTGTGAACCTTACAAGACACTTTCACTGTACCTCCATTTACTGTGAAATCCCTATTCTCTTCAAGCTTATCACATTGTAAAACTATATCAGAATTACATTATCACAGAGAAACTTGCAGAACTAAAAAGGTCTAATTGCTCAGAAAGTATCTGCCTGTATGCAAATCCTGTCTCTTCCTGCTTTGTTTCTCCCAAAGCTGCTAGAATCCATGTCTCACTTTGGCAACCACCATTACCTAAGGCAGGAAAGATAATGTCATTGAGCTGGTGCTCTTGCACCCAGATATTTCGATGCTTGAGAACACCTCCTACTGCTTTTTCTTCTGCTCATTGGCTTTTTCCTTCCCCCACTGTTACTTCTCTTTCTTCATTACAGAGGCTGCTGAAGGATTTGAGTCTCTTTGCTTATGCAAGCTACAACTCAAGATGTTTCCATCCCTAGCCATGGCACACAGGGTCAAGCTCAGTGAATGCAAGCCTTGCTTTGCCAGATTTTAGGATGCTAGGGAAGAAGACAATGTGTGTGTTGTGTTTCTGATTGGAATAATCGTTCCACACCTCTGCAGCCAATTACAATTGATTGAGAAGACTCAACACTTCCTGAAGACCTTAGCTAGAGTACCTCTGCAGAGCACTAGATATAGGCTGCTTTGGATTAGTACTCAGGGTCATCTCTGTGCAGAGCCAGAGTCTGCAGAGATGAAATCTCACTGTCCAACATTACAGTTACTTTTATCACCTTGTTAGATCAGCCCAGCCTCCTTCACCTCTGCACCTCTAGGTGAGACATGGCAAAGAACACTGCAACAACTGTATAGACTTAGAGATGCCCTTCTGTGTCTTGAACATTGCACACCTTTTCCAACTCTGTTTAGCACACTCATGTCTGTGACCATTACAGGGAAAGAAAAAATCTGCATTCTTGTATGTATATTCCCATTGTTGAGGAACCTGTAATGCAGACAGCCAGAGGACAAAGTGCTCTCACCAACACTGGCACTTGCGTGCTCCACTGTATTAAACTGTTTCATTGGATTATGGCATATAACTAATAGGAAATTACTGGCTGGATGGTACTACAAAGAAAATGTTATAAAATGCTAATCAGCACAATTTAATAGATACTTCTCTCCTCAGAGTCCTGAGAAAATACTTTTCTGGACTCTTTTTGGAGCATCTCTCTATGACACAAATTATTCAAAAAGCCTAGACGTTAGCATGCAAAGTAATTCCCTGGGAGCTCTAAGAACTCTGCTGCAGGCTTCTGGTCAGATGATCTCTCTTGGAGAAATATTCTTTGTGAGATCTACTAATGGATTCTCAGAGCTGTGAAGTGCTATGTAACACCTTCGTTTCTGCCAGCCCTCACAGTCCCTAGGAGGGCATTCATCTGATCTTTTACATTTGGGGGTCACTTACTGGACAAGTACAGACCTCAGTCATGCCTGGCATTCCCTACAGAGCACACCAGATATGAAAATTTGTGCAGGTAGGTTATGCACAACTTTGGGTCATCTCCAAGGCTAATTAATGTCTCATAACAAACAAAAAGTGAGTACTAGTTGTTCCAAGAAGGTTATTTAGTCAGCCCTGAAAGCCTCCCAGAATACTGCAAGAATATGAGGATTTTAGGACAATATCCCTTAATTTCTGAAATACATCTTTCTGAAGTACATAGAGGTTATTTACCCTGGGGGTTTTTAATCATTTCACTTAAAGGGTTCCTTATACATTTGGTGACAGTTAGGAGCAGATGTCCTCAGAGGCAGAATGCATCCGTGTGCATGAAGAGTCTTCTCTCAACACAGGTGTCCAATACTCCTGTGTACCTCAGAGCTGAAGCACACAAGAATGTTGCTTTTTCTCTCATTTGTGTGAATCAGAAGCAGCTAGTACTAACCAGAGAGAAAGACGTCATGTTCAGCCTTCAAAGTGTTCCTCCTTGCAATTAATTAACTTCTTCCTTTTTGTGTTGAGCTTTGATTGTTGGTTTTGTTTTGTAAATCATAATCGCTTGGATCACAACAGGAAAATAGTGACTTACAGTATCCCTCTTCTTTGAAGTTCTTTTTAAAATACAACTCTAGTGTGAAACAAAAGCATAATTCAAAATTTGACTGTGTTCTGCTGTCATATACTTTAAAATATCTTTTGAAATACAATGACAATTTAATTAAAATGGGGCTCTAAAAATTACTATTATCTTGCTTCATCACTGTACTTTGAGGAAAAATCTTCTTGCAGAAAACCGAGGGAAAAAAAAAGGAAAGCCAGACAATTATTTGATTGAATTTGCAGGCTTATTTCAGCATATACAGTGACTCAGCTGTTAGCTAGACTCCATATTTTTATCTGTTGCTATTTTGAATTACTTCTTCTCCATTCTTAGCTCATTTTCCTAGAAGGTGTTCTTTGTATTTCCAGACACAGCAGTGAGAGCATTTCATTGTATGTTCCCCAGTGTTATATCTGTGTTAGAAAATACAGGGCATTGGATTCAACTATTCCCAAATGGTAAAAGTTTATTTTTTCTTATAAGTACAGTGATTTTAAAAGACAGAGTAAGAATCAACTGTTCTTCGTGACAACAAATATTATCTCTTACAAATTCAACTCTATTGGAAACAAATATCAAGTGATACACAACTGATGTCTTGTGGTTGTGCTGCAGTTTCTACAGAGAATTTCGAGAATTACACTTCCAAAATAGCCACTAAACCTATTCAATATCCACCCTTAGAAATATAAAAAATCCATCACTGCAAAATATTTAATAACTTCTAATATAAGGAGAGTCTCAGAATAAGAAAGCAATATATAAGTAAGAACCTTTAGATGTCTGTGGAATTGGAATAATAAATGGGGAATAGTATTACTGCATATTCCTTTAGCCTACCCTTACCCCAGAGTTTCATTAACTTAGCAGCAGTAGTATGTACCTTGTCGCTAGAATTTTCTTCTCCAGAAAAAAATGGGTTGGTATCAAACTTCTAAATTGAAACTCCTTTATTATCTACTAAATGTACAGTATGGATAAATACCACATAATTGCAACTTTATTTCATTTTCAGGAAATACACAGAGATCATCTCTCAAAGTTGTGTCCCAAAACTCACTTAATGATTTCCTCTCAGGTTCTGGAAAAAAACTGAGTTATTTTAGCACCATGTTTTATATTGAAATTAATTAATCTCTTTGCAACAAATAGCACACTTTACTGGGTTTGTGTTTGCTCAGATATTATTAACCATTGTCACCAATAGACACTTGTAAAAAAAACCTGAAATAATCTGAAATAGAATTTGACAGTACATAATTGGAAATGCAGGTAACAATACAACTATTTTACAGAAAATGTCCCTTGCCCCTCCTTAAGAAATGGATAATTTAAAATTTAGATTCCAGTTACACCAGTTAAATTGTTGACTTTATAATCTCTGTTCACAATGGAAAATTACATTCCCTTGAAAAAAGAATAATTACCATTTCCAAGCATTTCCCCTAGCTCCTAAGACTTGTATCAAACCCTAGCAAAGGACAGAATTGCCATAGCAACTGCCAATCTGCTTTCTTTTTATTGCTGATTTTGTTTTCTCACTCAGAAACCCACATAATAAACCTATTTCATCAAATGACCAGCCATGGGAGACTGAAGTCAATGCTTTCAGAGAAGGCTGTGCTTTTCCAGCAGAGCAAGATGTTGAAAGATAAGAAAACAGCAAATGCAGATGGCAATTACAATCCAACTGCATTTGGAAACTTTCAACAGATTGAACCTTTGGCGTGGTCATTGAAGTATCCAACAACACACTTGTACTGCAGAAACATTTCTGTGTATTGCTTTATAAGCTGTACTCTGCATCAGGACATTTCCATTGGACACTGACCTCTGGTATATCCCAGCATTTGGGACTCAGCAAAACCAGAGATAATCTTAACTTCCAACTCAAACCGTTCTGTGATTCTATGATTAAAAAACAGTTCTTGGCATGGAAGAAGGACCTTTCACTTAGGCAAGTGATGCCCCTAGAACACACAGGCTCTCTTCTATATTAAATAATAGCTCTGAGAAGGCTATTAAATGATTGAACTGTATGGTGTGTAAATCCTGTTCTGCCTTGCCACTAAGAGTACTTTTGATGAAAATATATTCTTAAATTGTACATGTGTTGATCAAACAACCTGTAAATTCTGAAGGTTCTGACATTTCCCTAGTGAAAAATCATATTCTTGCTTTTCATCCAAGAAACAGATTTGTTGGTCATTTATTCAAAGACTGCCACTCACCACTCAGAAATGAATGAAACAATTAAACACTATGAATTAATGTCTTCACCTGTCTTAAATTCTGTGTAATTTTTCCATGTAGGACACTTTGCAAACTTACTTGGTTTATTTTCAACTCCCCCTACAATCTCACTCTCTCCTTTTATTTATATTATGTCCAAGAGCATGGGAGTTATAAGTTTGATCTTGAGAACAGGAAAATGTGGGACTGCAGAGAAATATTTCAAAAATATCAGCTGCATATAACATGCTATGATTTAATTGGCCATATCAATCATTCCTGCAAGGCAGCACTGTGTCAGTTTAACTGACAACATATAAAGAATTTCTGTGACCTATTTCTGGTTTGGAGCTTATGGTAGTAGAACAAGGAGTCAAAAGTGAAATGCTCAATGGCATATTCATCATTTACCTGCAACCAAATTCATCCAGCACAACAAAATGGGTTTGGATACTTCTCAAGCATGGTCATCCAACCAAGCTTTTGCTAATTCTGTTCCTTAAAATCACCAAGATGGTGATAAAACTTCTAATTAAGTACAACAAAATCACATTAATGACTCTGAAATCCAGTTGAAAATAGAATAGACTTAGAAACAAGTCCTAGTTTTACAAGTAAAGCATCAGAAAAAACATCAGCATATGCCTAACCCACCAAACATCAGTGGCTGATTCAATAATATCAGGAGGAGAGATTGCTCCTACAGATACTGAAAAGCTTTGCAAAGTAGAAATTATGGGATACTTGTGCTTTTAATTGCTAATTTTCATTTTTGTGTAGATGCTGGAATTTCCAGAGATGAGCTTATGTAGTTGAGACACTGCTATCTAATAGATTTTTTTAAAATGTTGAACACATATCATAAGATGAAAAAGTAAACAAGATATTTTTGACTCCATAAGGGTCTTAGCTTCATAGTTCATTGATTTTAGTTCTGAAACACATCAAACTTAAGTTCCTTCTATTTCAATAACAGGTGCAAACAACCTTTTCCATCACCTCTCCTGTGGGAAAAAGGAAAACCAGTGTCTGGTTTTCCAGACAGGAAAACAGGTAAAAACAAATATCTAGGAAACAAAACAGTGGCCTGACTGCTTCCCTGGTAGCACTGGAGATTATCAGGTGAATTGTTTTGCATTCAAGATTCTTCAGTCTTTTGTTTGATTTGGGGTTCTATTTGCTGACTGTTGCCTCGTGAGTCTGGACTCCTACACAAGCTGCAAAAATCTCTTTATCTGGAAACATGGAAAAGTTGCTTTTAAGATATCTGCATGTTGATCAAAAATAGCTTTGCAGTTTCTACTGTAACTACTTAGAGCACCATTTTTATAAAATATATCATGTTCTGTGACTTTTTGCCAGTGAGAAGAAATTCTAGTCCTTAGGGGAAAATCCAGAACTTTAATAACACATTTAAAAATAAATATCCTAATTCTGTAGCTCCTTAAGGTCACTTGAGAAATAGATGCAGAATTTGTTTCACCAAGATCAAATATTCTTTGCTGAATCACCTTATTGGAAAATCATGTCTACTTGGTACTCACTTATTTTTTAAAAAATTAAGTAGTATTTATGGTAACTTTGCAAATCACACTTGTAGTTGTATTTCAATTAAGAATGTAAATATTTTAGATCAGAAATGAATAATTTGCACTATACTTATTCCTAATTTACATGTAAAAGTACTTGCTAGCTATCAGTGAGGTATCCATTACTCTAGGGAGTACATACACTACTCAAAACACCAAGTAACACCCTCAGGTGTTGGGGGTTTTTTGTTCAATCTGCCCTTTGCTTAAGTGGATGGCACACTTCATGTATCTCAGTAAATGCAGAAACAGGACCAAAGTCCATTTTTGTTACATACAATAGAAATAAAGACCCCAATCTATCTGGAATAAGCAACCTGACGAAGAGTACAGTGTATACTACATATAACTCAAGAGTAGTCTGTTATTTGGTAATGGGGAAAGATATATAGTAACCTTTAAAATCCCTGTTTCTACAGGAGAGATGCAATATCCCCTGACACACTGTGCTGTCTCCAGCAAATGCATCTGCCTCTGAAGACCTTGGTGATGGTTTACAATTCCCAAGATGCCAACTGTCTTGCACCTTGTTCTCACTGAACAAGCATTGCTATTCTGGACTGGCACTGCTCAATTAAGTTTGTCCCATGTGTTTTCCACGAAGTCTTTAATGAATGTGGGCTGCCTGGAAGAAAAGCCTTTGGGAGCACAAAGCAAACGCAGGAACAAACTTTTAATCAAAGAATCTAAGTAGGCTCAGAGCTTGGTTGTGTAAGAGACGGAGAGAGCCGAGGGTTCTCAGCATCCCACAGGAATAAGCAAACATGGTGGAAGGTGAAAAGATTGCAGCAAGAAAGTCAAGATCACCTATTCTCAAAAATCAGGATTTATAATGCATACCATGTAGAGAATGATTCACTAATAATGGCTAATTTGCAAGAAGGAATTATGTATGTACTGAAAATAAAACCCTAATTAGAGCCACATTAAATTTTGAGATGTATAAAGCTGTAGTCTGAACTATAGGTTTTAAATGCTGGTTAATGACTTTCTGATATCATTCCCTGAAAATGATACCAGAAGTCACTTTTCGCTCTTCATGTAAAGACTTTAAAAGAAATTATACTTTGCAAATTCAGACAGAAAGATTAACCACTTAAGGGCAACTCTGGAATTTTCAAAAACATCTCCATTTTTCTGTGAATCAACCATTTACAGTTGCGGTCAAGCACGTTTTGAATCCCTATTGCTTAACCAATGTTTTACAGTAATTTTCTTAGGTTTAAAATATTCATGTGAGAACATTTCCTACATCCAAACCCCATTTTATGATATTTTTTACCAAGGAGAAAAGAAAGATCATTTCTTTCTTATCGGAATATGTAATTTAAACAGGCAGGATTGCACACAATGGTGAAAACCTCATTACCCACCTAGAATAAAATGTAATATCCCCAGGTGATCTCCAGATCTGCAAAAGGTGAGATTTTGGCATCTTTACAGAAGAGTTATTTCACAATAACACTCTGCTGGATAAGATCTATTCAGGGAAGAACACGTTCCTGGATACGGCTCCCAGAAAAGGATATGGATCCACAGCATCATTAATCAAAATATGCAAGTACCCTCAAAATCAAAGGCACGTGTTCAGCTCTGCCTACTCCAAAGCCAGTCCCCTCTGCAGTACAGAATGAGCCAAGTGTTGGGGCAAATAATTTCTGGGAAACCCTATGGCACGATTCTAGGTTATGTCAATGTCTCTGCATCATCTCATCAACCCATAAAAATATGCTCTGTGCAAAGCAGCAGGACATGTGTGCATTGCGATGACAGTGATGACAGCTTAGGTATGTAATTAAATTATGGTTTAATCAGTTTGTTAACTTAAGGCTGCATAGGAAATTTCAAAATGCAAAGCTGTCATTACATGGAGCTCGATTTGTGCCACAAAAAGCACCCAGGATATGAAATAAAGACCTAAAGCATCGTTCTGTGTTGAGCCTGGAATCAATAGCTAAACAATCTAATTTACAACTAATTTCATTGTGTTCAAAAGACCATCACTGCTGCAATGAAACCCACACAACTGCTGCATGACAAATGTCCACTTGACCTGGCAAGGAGAATGATATGGACACTGCAAGTTCTATGTGCATTTAGCAAAGGTTTATGCTGGTAAGAAATCCATGTCTGAGCAAGCAATCCCTGCTAGGGGGCAGCTAGTTCTATAGCCAAGGTTTTAACTTCAACTTAGCCGTTTAAGCTATCCCAAGATTCATGCTGGTGCAGAGAGAGGAGGGTAGGGAAAATAGTTTTATGCTTGGCTGCCTAATTTAAGATATAATCTGAGGGTAAAATAGATCTTGTACAGGTTTTTTCTTATAAACAAGTTTATGGTTTTTAAACAATGGACTCTCTTCCAGTTCTAATGAAAATGTGAAGACCCTGAACTCCTATTCTGTTCCTGTGATAATACCATGAATAGCCTTTGCATTCCATTTTTATCGACTTGTTGGTTTGAGGCTATTAATGAGTTTTCTGAAAGTGTAGAAATGGGAACTGGAATCAGGCTTTATTTGTACTCTATTTTAAAACATTAAAATAATGAGAAGCATAAAGATTTAATGAACTAATAACAAAATACGGATATCTTGCTGAGAATTGCAGTGTTACACAGCAACAATTCCTGTATCTTGGATAATTTTAATAAACATATCAAAGAGAGAAAATGAAATTGCTAATATTTTTGATGCTGGATAATTGCTCTTGTTCATATTTATATTTTATTTAATTAATCTGCAGCTCAGAAACTTGCATATACATCATTTTTTTAAATATATCATGACAGGTTAAAAAATTAGGGCTCCCTTTCATGTATACTCACTCACAAGATGTTCTTGACTGCCAGACTTCCTGGTTTATTTTTCTAATACTTAATTGAAATCCAGCATCATACATTGACAGAAAACAATGAAATTTTGAATGTGAGTGCAAAGTCACTTTGCCTGGGATACTGTGAACCTGTGCACTTGAACCAGATTTTACTTCCTATAACAGTTCTGTATCCAATGTTATAAAAGGCTAAGCATCGTTTTTTCTTGAGGGCTGTACCCAAAATGTTTTTTCCCCCAAAACTGTGTATATAAACTGTTTTCCACCCAATGTCTTTTCTGTTAGCAAGTCACCCCCAGCTTTAAGAAAGCTGTTGGTGTGGGATGTGTTGGACCAGATGCCCTCCCAGAGTCTTCTAACATTAAATATTTTAGGATTTTATTGCCAGCTAAATTCTGACAGAAAACAGCATACCACTAGATACAGTGGAACATAAAAAACCCTCTAGGATATCAACAATTAATGCCTGGAAGGTAAGTTTCTAAGCACTCAGAAAGGCAACTGAGAGGTGACCAGGGTCTGCACTAGAAATGAGCTCAGCTGCAGAATTGAGATACAGAATTCTTAAGTCTCAGCAACTGAAAGTCTATGTTTGGAACTTATTTGGACATACTTGGACTTCAGAATTATGTAATTAAAAGAAAGAAAACCTATGTGTCTAATCACAAATAATCAATCTGAAACCTTTGGTCTACGCTTATTTCCATTGGGATTTTAGGCCCAATTTCACTTAGCTGTCAGTTCTCTGTAGTGTCTACTATGTAACTAAAACTTAAAGCATCAGTTATCATCACCGTGTTCTGAGAACTGCATCACTCACGATTACAAGGTACCACTCAAAGGGGAAGGAAAAAGTTCTCCATGGATTCTTGTATTCTGTGGATTAGTGATGGCAGATCTGTCTCTCTGGCTCCTGCTTGAAAATATAAATTCAGAAAAACAAAGTACCTGGCTTTCAGCCAGTTATGATCAGTAGGACAAAAGCCTATTAATTGATGTGTCTGGGAAGACTCAGAGATGACAGTAGAAAATTACACTTGACTGACTGACCCTAGCAAAGAGCAGTAACTAATGATGGGATGTATGAATTTTAAAAGCCAGGAGGCCTGGATGTAAATACTTTGTGCATCCTCAGCTACTTGTGGTAACTTTCTGTGAATGTTCTAGGTTGGAGACTGCTTCCATCTTGAATCCCTTATTCTGTTCTTGCTCTACACAGTGGGGCACACAAAAACTTTTGGGAAGTCACTATGAATTTTCTAACTGAAACTGAATTCATAGCTCAGAGTGCAGACTAGCTCTCCAGGAAGACATGAATATATTCACCTATTTTGAGTTTAGGGGATGAGGACACTGAGCATATTTGCAAATTCTGCTCTTCCATGAGAAAAGCCTAACTTAATTTCTGGTCTTTCTGTTCACCTACAGCAAAAGGCATTATAATTTAGCTCATTGAGGGCTTTGCTGAAAGACTGCATATTTAAATGTGTTATGTGCTATGAAGACAAATAACTCAACCTGCTACCTTCCAGTTAGTTATTTGCAGTACTTTCTCTTTTCTAGCAATAAAAAATTCAAATAAAATTTATTAGTTAGACTGTGAATTTTTATCCCTTGAGAACAAAATGAGCCAGTTTCAGGTTATCTTTATTTTATTCTGACTTTATTCTCTGCCCTCCTTCTTAAATAAGAAATTAATTTTAACTAGAATAAAAATATAAAGAATGCTATTCCTTAATTAAACTGCCACAGAGAAGTTGCTGATGTCTAGGAAACAACTTCACAAGGAGTCATTTCTCTAAATGAAGCCTGTATTTTATAAAGAGATTGTTCCCATTCCAGAAAGACTTAGGAAGTTAGAGACTTTAAAAGTGTAGTATGGATGTTCCCAGTTAATGTAATTGTGCCATAACACACTATTCAAAAAAATGAAATATTCCATCCTTTTAAGCACTGCACTCTGAGCTATGAATTTGGTTCTGGTTAAAAAACTCTTAGTGACTTTCCCAAACTCTTGGGGCACTGGGGAGAACAACATCAGAATTAGGGCTTCAAGATGAAAGCAGTCTCTGACCTAGAACACTCAGGGAAAGTTACTACAGAAGCAGCTAAAGAACTACAAAGGAGTTGCAATCAGAGCTCCTGGCTTTTACCCTCACTGTTGTCAGTGGGGGCAGCACTAGTCAGAAAGGTGCTTGCTGACTTAATGAGGAATAAAATTACCTATTTAGAACCGTTTGGTCTCATCCTTGAAGAAGGAGCTTTAGAGTTGTAATTCTTAATTATGAAGAGCATAATTTATGCTGTTTTGAGATTTCTGTCATCTTTCCAGTTCATTTCAGCCTCTGACAGGTTTCAGAATTTAGGGGGTTTGCAAGAAAACATTCTTTTTATGCTCTGGCTTTTATTTCCATTTATTTATGACCAGGTTTTCTACAGTTTTACTACCAGCTCTTGAAGAATATCCTGAATATCTTGAAGAATATCCAGCACTGCATAGCTGGACTCTGTTCTATGCTCAAAAGTCATGATAGTAAGGAGCACTGTGAAACTCGAGACAAATTCTACAACTCACCTTGATTTTTATTTCTGCAGCTACCAACTCCTAGAAGTTACTGGGTTTAATGACCTCCTCTTTATAATTTGACTATATATGATCTCTGCCTGGGTCCAGATATTAACAATTTCAAAATCTGTTTTAAAATCCTCCTCCCTTACTATTTTTTTCTTTGTTATCTTTTCATCCTCTATTTCCCCTTTATTTTCCAGGTTTTTTTCTCTTCTTCATTTTCATGAATACCTAGTAACTCCATTCAGTTCAGTGAATTTAAATTTTTCTACATGCAAATCAAAATCATACTCTCACAAATCTCACTTCAATAATACTTTAAATTAATTACCATCTTGCTGTGTGTACAGGTTTGTCTGCCCTGTTCATGCCTTTAATTCATGGGCTCTCCCAAAGCATGAATAGTTTATTCAACAAAAAGGTAAAAGTAATAGGTAATTCAAATTCAAATCCTGGTTTGCAGCCACTATGTATCATAAGGAATTGTTGTTTCTGGAAAGGAGTGAACTGACTGATCCAATAAGATATTTCCATCCCTGATTCACATCAGAGAATACTCCAACTAAATTACTCTCCTTTTCTGAAGTATAGTTTATATTATTTCAGAAAGAATAAAAAAGTATGATGAAATGAAAATAAACAATGCTATAAAATATAGTGCTAGAAAATAGTGAACTAAGAAGTATAATTTCTAAGGCACGAAATTATGCAGGGAAAGAATAGACCTCTTTATTATCTTTCAGACTGTCTTGCACTCTTTTGTCTTATGAAGAAACAGATTGTCAGTTTGTGTAATTACTGATCAATTCCAGGAACTTACCAGTTACCGTAGAAGGGGGACTCTGGCTGCTAATGGCAGGTTCCTGACTGGATTAATTTTGCAGCAGTTTCTATTGACATTTTTATTGGCCTCATGCTAGAGATGTGTTCTCAGCAATAGCAATTAGCACAGCTCTTCTTTTAGGTGAACACAACTATATAATTTTTAGTATTCTATTGCAGATATCCCCGCACAGTGTTGCTTTATGTTGAATAGCTGCAGCCTTCTGGCCTGGACAAATGCTGAATCTTTTTATCACACTACACTTTTCACATGATTCTGAAATTTATTACTTATCTGAGACTGTAATAAGGATAAAAGCATCCCGAGCAGATGGATTCTAAAAGAAAAGAAGGTCCTGTCTGTAAAGGCTTTGAAAAATACCATAGAAAAGAAATGAAATTGTAATGTATGGATTAATAATGAGCCATCATATACTCCTCTATATAAACACATGCACAAAGACATATACACACTCACACATGAAAAGCTTTTCAAAATAATTTTGCAGAGATCTTTCTGACCACATGCTAAAAATAAAAGCAAATAAATATAGATTAGCAGCTCCAGGAGGTAAAGCCAAAGGCAATAGATTAAAGAAGTGCTGGCGCTCTCTTATTGCGTCCTTGAAAATCTGAAGCCTTTAAACAGTAACTGTTCTAAAATAGCATTGAAATAAAATGAAATATTTTTTAGGAGGAGGGCTACAAAGATGGCAAAGGACCTTGAGGGGAAGCCTCATGAGGAGCTGCTGAGGTCACTTGTTCTGTTCAGCCTGGAGAAGAGGAGACTGAGGCAAGACCCCATTGCAGTCAGAACTTCCTCCTGAGGGGAGGAGGAGGGGCAGGCACTGATCTCTGCTCTGTGGTGACCAGTGACAGGACCTGAGGGAATGGCCTGAAGCTGAGTCAGGGGCGGTTTAGGAAAAGGTGGGCAGCGGGTGGTTGGGCACTGGGACAGGCTCCCCAGGGAAGTGGTCACAGCACCAGCCTGACAAAGGTCAAGCAGCATTTGGACAATGCTCTTGGGCACATGGTGCAACTGTTGGGGTATCCTGCACAGGGCCAGGGTTGGATGATATTTTAAAGAAATAGATTGAAATAAAACAAATAAAACCAATAAAGAAATGCAGTGCGTGCTTGGACAAGGCAGCTGTAACATCACAGCTAAGGATGATGTATTTACCATGTATTAAGGTTACATTAGTACCTCTTTTAGTACATTAAGCAGTTTCAGGGAATTTGTTGTCTTTCACTAGCTCTGCATAGACAGCTGTCTACCATCAGAAAATCCCTTATATATGACAGGTTTTACAAGCATACTGAGTCTCAAGCTGAAGTGCATTATAATGGTCAAAACAGCAGTCCTACCCTGCATTGGTTCTGGGCACAAAAGATTTCCAGTTCTTTTCTTCTCTAAGGTTACAGTATAAGAAAAAAACATCCACAAAAACCCGAGAAACTTCCAGATAAAAAGAAAAAGAAAAGCACAGCTATCTTTCTGGATTTTGGTATGTCAGCAAGAGAAAGAAAAATCCATCATTTTCCACTGGAAAAAGAGGTGGGCTTCTCACCCAGTAGGTCACAGGTCTACATTTGACCTTTTTACAGGGCAATCAAATACAAAATAAACCACACTTTTATCTCTTTTTCCCCTTGGATGTTTTTTGCCGTATCTTCCAGCAAAATTACTGTTAAACAGATGACAGTTTTAAATGTCTCCCCATAAAAAGCCAGCAAAGCTCATCATCACATCTCCATAGGTTTTAAATTATTTGGAGTTTATCGTCAAAACTGCATTTTCCAGTTCAGTGAATTCTTTTGATGACTATTGCTCCAACATCCTTGTTTGCCATTACCGAATGGAAAGTCACCATGCGACTCATAATAACTTGGATTTAATTGCAAAGATATGACTTTGGTCCAAATGGATAGTATGGGAGGGTGGGGCAGGGAGGTTATTCCCTATCTCTAAAGCAATGATAAGATTTCTTTGAAATATTTTCAAATCATGTTCACCCCAGTTCAGAAAGTCCTTATTAGATTTCCTCCAATCTAAAATATTCCTGGGGGTTCTCTCTTGTGATGTTATTGCCTAATAAATGGTGTGGAAACTTGGAATCTTTCATAAAAGCTCCAACAACATGAAAATAGTTTCCATAATGAATAGATTTTAATCTCCAACTCCCTCTGTAGAAATGTTTTAATCATGAAAGACAGAATGGAGTTCTCATGGGGCTGTTATTCAAAATACTAAAGAAAAATATTTCCATCTATTATGCAATTGTGAAATATGGCTTGGTGCTTTGTTTACAACAGGCAAGCAGATGTTTATTTTATTGAAAGAGCTGACTGGCATCTTGCATGGCTTTTTGAGAGGGAGTGTATTTGTGCCCTGTAAAATCCTCATATTTATGATAATCTGAAAAATGATATTGTTCTGAGTCTATATCTTGATATTATTTGTAAGGAAATATTGAGTATTTGGAGTAAGAAAGAACCTTTCCATATAATATGTAGTGGAAGCAAATGAATAGCTTATATAAATAGCAGTATTCTGTCAAATGCAGTATTCTCCCATAGGTTTATGTCATTGCCATCTCCAGAGTGAGGATAGGGAAGACTGGGCATGAGTGTGGATTTCTCATTTTCCAAGTCCACATTTTGAAACACTGAAAATAGAAAAAATATATAAAGGACACCAAGTTTGCAGATACTGCTAAACATCTAAATAACATGAATTTTGACTCTACCTACAACAAGAAAATTTCATTCCAGCTGTGCATCCTGCATTTATTAGCAATTAACACCATTTTGATTTAATTTCTAGCTTCTTCTATTCCTTCTTACATATGCAACATGTACCACATAAGCATTTGAACCTAATCTTCTCGTGCGAGTGATAAATATGGATGTGATGGGAGGTTCATGACTCCATAGACAAAATCCTCTGAGATTTGATTTTATGTATAATTAGGTAATGAAAATATTACTAAAATCAAGCATAAAATTTGATTACTACCCTAATGTTAGATGTACAAGAAGGGAAAGAGTAACAATAGCCTTACTGACACATGGAAGTCCTTGTGACCACAAAATCCCAGAAAGTTCATTAATACCGACCAGTTTACTTGGTGATAATTTTATTAAACTATAGATGGTCTTGCATGGGAAGAAGTAAATAAACTGGAATCTTAACTCAAAACCAGTATTCAATATAACCTTTAGTTTGGGTGAATTTTACCTTTCATGTCAGAACAATTTACCCTGAATATAGCAACATATTTTATTTCAAGGAATTGTTTAAAAAGTTTTCAAGATCTTCCTGAATCAATCAACAAACAGATTGAAACATGGCATAAGCGAGAACAAAAAAAAAGGAGGCAGATTCAATTTACAGTGAAAACCAAACACTTGCCTGGAGAAAAAACTTAGTACCTTGGAAAACTGTTTTATTCAAAGCTTCAAAATTTTTGTATCATTAATTAAAAGCTTAGTGAGAGCAAAAGCTCTGTGAGGTAAGTGCAGATAAGTAAAATTTTAAAAGGTCAGGATTTCTAACTTTAGTTTTCTAATTTTAGTTAGAAAACCATCAAATGCCAAGAGCAATAACGGATTTCGTACAGTTCTAAAGATATATCAAATGTAGGGGTACACATATACTGCAAATGACTCAAGATTGAGTCAATATGAACAAAAGAGGCATCCACAAAGCCAGAAATCATGCAGTATTATCATATTTTAGGAATGTTTTTTGTCTGTTACTCTCTCTATATAGGGTCCATTTAAAGGGGCTTTCTAAAATTTATGAACATTTTCTCATTTATTTTCTCCTTGAAAGTACATTTTGTTATTCAAATACATCATTATATTTTAGTGCTTCCCCTTATGGAAGGGATTTTTACAAAGCTATTTAGAAAAAACATCAATTTTCCATGGTGTCTTATCCTTTTGAATTGCCAACTAAAGTTCATCTAAAAATAAAGGGTTACATTAGGCATAATTTAAAAGCCCATAGGAAAAAAAAGGTCATTTTTTAATAAGAGAAACATGGTTTTAAATAATAATGTATGTGGAAGTTTTATTTCTGTTAGCTTGCACAAGGCTTTCCCGTTGGGGTATCATATTGATCTCCTAACTCCTGCCAAAGTGCTGCATGTTACCCTACTGACAAAGAAGGCAGCAGGATAAAATGCTCAGGAACCTTTGAACAAGTGATTCTGAAGAGCTCCACAGCACCTATTATAATGAAGCAATTGGGTGCTATGACGATCATATTAAATTGAAGGTAGAAAAGTGCAAGGCAGTGCACCTTGGAAAGAACAATTTAAACTACTCGTATGCACTGATAACTTCTGAATTAGTTATAGGATCCCAGTGGGGAAAAAAAAAAAAAAAAAAAAAAAAAAAAAAAAAAAAAAAAAAGAGTCATCAAGGAGAACTGAATAAAGACATTTGTTCAGTATTCAGCCAGTACCTAAAAATGATGCTAACACACAAGGTTTCATTAAGAAGGAAATACAGATTTAAAGATATAATGCTAATACCAAAATCATGGGTGTATCCTCACTTCCAATATTATATGCAGGTGTAGAATTTCATCCCTGAAAACTCCAATACAATAGAAAAAAAAAAAAAGAAATTACTATGCCTCATAGACAAGTAAAGACTGTCACAAGACCTTTCTCAACAATAAGAATCTCAAAAGAAAATAAAAGCAGAGGTAGAGGAAAATAAGATTTCAAAGTGTTTCCCACTGTTTATAGGAATATTCAAACAGAAGTTCTGGCCAGAACAGGGTTCATTTTTGCAGTTGCCAGGAGTGGGCCATGACTAGGACACTGAGACTATTCTATACCACCTCATGTCATTGCTGGGGGTGGGGGGAAGGAATTCTCTTGCAGGTGGAAGGGGTTCCTTTCAGTCAAGAAAATTGTGGATAGATGAGGGGATCGGGTTAGTGGGGTGCTGGTCCCAAGCTGGAGTAAGCAGTGGAGTGGCTCTGGATGCAGCTGGGTCATGTTGGGCTCAATGAGCATTTTGCATGTGAACCACTTTCTCTTCTGTACATTTTTGTTATTAATATTGTGGCTCTTATTGTTCATTTTCTTATCTCATTGCCATTTCCAGTAAATTGTTCTTATCTCAACCCATGATCTTTGCCTTTTGTGCCTCCAATTTTCAACTCCATCCCACAGCAGTAGGAAGGGGGCAAGAAACATGGGAGTGAGAGAAAGCAGCAATGTGGCTTTGAAAACTCTGGGTGGGGGCACTGACTTGGGAAGTACCATTCCTAACACACAACAAAAAGCCAAAGAGGTTTTCATTGTGTTTAAAGAACCTGTGTGGGAAGAAGGAAAAAAAAAGAATAGAAGAAGAGACTATGCCAGAAAAACAAAAAAGAAGACACACCATCAAAATGAAAATCAAAATGAAAATCAAAAATGAAGGCACACCATCAGACCTTCTAGGCTAGACCTCAGATCTTAGACATCAAAAAATACTGAGTCCATTCCTCAGCCCCTAAAATGAAGGTCTATATTTCATCCTTGCCTGTGACTTGTACTGTACAGCCATCCCGGGGGCATTAACATGAGGCCACCAAAGCCCACAAAGAGAGAAGAGTCCATTGCTTCAGTTCTGCAGAATCTAGCACCTTTGGGTAAGACTGTGGTTTGGACATTCAAAACCCATGACATTCAGATAAAATTTGACTACAGGCAGTATATGAAGTTATCAAATCTTCAAAAAAGGTCCAGTTAGTATACTGTACAATGTCCAAATAAATAGCATACACTTCCTAACATTTTAGACACTTATATACAGTGTTAACTAGGGCTACAAGATAGTGCAAAAGCAGAGTCTCACAAAGCTTTAGAAAACAACCACGATGAACCAGTAAGTAATCAGGAATTGCAACTTGGATCAGCACATTGTGTCTCACAAGCCACTTCTCACACAACTGGCATCTTTTTCCTAGGCAAAGCAACACATAACAGGAAATAAACCACAGCATGTTTCAGTATGCACCATAACACCCTTCTGAGCCAGTAAGAAACTGCTACCCAAGTGTGCCATTTCCTTAGTCGCTTTTTGGGGTACTCTTGAGAAACAACATTGCCAGGTACACCATAAAAGCCCCAGAAGATTAGGTTAACCTAAAATAGGTCCTTTTCTATCATGAATTATTTTCACAATCACCTAAAGAAAGCTATAAAAATAACTTCTACTCAATCCCTTCCAAAGAAAACAACTGAATTATAACAGATCACAACCAGCACGGTCTTTAAATAAAACTAAGATTTGAAAATAAAAATTGATACAGCTAGTTATTCTCATCTTGACTTCTTTACTATGGTTTTTGTTTTCTATTACCCATCATTTCTGGAGTTACATCTTGGAAGTAACAGTGTTTCATGTTATTTTGGGCTGAATTGGAGAACATGAGTGTCTTGATTGTAATTCCCTTCTGGAATTTAATTGTGTTGACTGCTGACCAAACTGTCTATTCCTAACAATAGAAAGGCAGGAATTACTTAGTCACTGTCTCTTTTCTTCTGTGTCTGTTTCAACTCCAGACATCTCTGCATACACTGAAGATGAAAGGATGTGATTATTTTCCCGTCTGGATCCAGGCTCACAGTTGGTACAATATTTCTTTCCTATTGTAGACAGATGGGTAGTTGATCTGTTTTATAAAGAAAAATAGCAGCAAACGTCAGACTCTTGTAAACATAATCAATATTGGATTTTAAAAACTCCAAACACAACAACCACAATAAAAAAAATTTGCTGGGACAAATATGCACAAACTCTCCTCTGTTGCAATTATGGTCTTGTATCAATGGATTTCTGAGAATTGCAGCTTGGGGCTACAGTCTATATTATTACTACTACTACTACTACTACTACTACTACTGCATAACTCTTTTTCCAGGATTCTTATTTTTTTCCTTTCTTTTGTTTGCAGGTTTCATGTTCAAAAGGATTTACTTCACTTAAGTGAATATGAACAAAAGAGTGAATATAAGAACTAAAGTTCATACGAGCAAAAGAGACTGTAAACAAAGAAAATATTAATTGTGGTGGCACTGTCCTTGTTCTATTGCCAGGGAAGAAACAGCATCTAGGGGAAGCTGCCTCTGAAAGACATAGATGCCACATTGATAATATCTGTTGATTTCTTTCTACTTTGTAAACACTTGCTTTTGGGAACCTTCCATCAAGTTACTTTATCTCAAGTTTTTCTGAGCTCATAACTTGAAGAGGTAAAGAAAGCAAAGTAGTAGTTTGTGTAGAAGTGAAAGCAACATCACTGTTTGAATTTTGGTTTATATATCCTATTTATTTTGACAAATCAGCCTCTTGATATTTAATATCACAGCTTTCAATATTTTCCTGAAAACTATCTTAATTCTTATTTACTTTGCTGGCAACCTGGCTAGTAAATCGTTTGTGTTGCCTCTAGGCTGGTATAATGCTGACAGAGAATGCTTTCCTCAACTTCTATTATGTCAAAACTTACAGAGTACATTTGATCTGTGTGAAGCCAGTGAGAACTTTCAGTAGCTCTGCTACTTGGCTGACCAGGAAAAGAAACATCAGGATTAGCTCAGAAAGCAGACAGTCATCTGTGTTGACAGGAAAGCTGACTTGAAAAGCTAAGCTGGAACATATTTTCAAAACCCCTCTTCCTTTGTTTCTGTGGGAAACTGATACTATTGCATCCATGTTTTTACTATCAATCAATGATTGCCTCAATCTTCTAGTATCATTATTTTTAAAGGTATTAAAATTCTGACTGTTGGCTAGCATAGCATAAAAAATAAAAACTTCACTCAACTTTAACTAGTTTTCCTACAATAAGCTTTCCTCAAGCTGGTGAATTACCATCTTGACCAGACAAATATTTTTAAAGAGAGATTCAGTTGCAGTTACAGGAATGAAGTGACAAAAAGCTGGAAGAAATGCAAATAAAAGTGATCATGCACATGAACCCAATGGTAATATCATATTTCTTAGGAGTATAATGATACTTCCAGGCAAATTCAATGGCACTTTATTAATTTCAATGGAATTGTGCCCACTTACAAGAATAGCAAATCTGATCCATCCATTTCCATTGTCAGTCTTTTTCAGTTTGTAGGAGAAAACTTTTTGTGACAGCTGAAAAACAAGGCTAGAAATTTAAGACTGAGTTTATTTCCCCACCCCTCGCTTGCTGATTAAATGCAGAGAAGCCTAGAGAGATGGGAAGTTCCCTGCCATTACAGGTTTTAACTACAAAATGTCTGGCCTGCTAAGTGTATTTAGTGAGCAAATTACTAGCTGCAGATTTATTGTTGGTGCTCTGCAGTAGGAACTATTAGATCATCCAAATGCTCATTTTGATTTCACAGTCTAAGCAGCCAATCCTGGAAGCAAGCCAACAAGTAGTTGCACACATTTCCAATACACCCTTGCATGTAATTTTCAAATGTCTTCTTATGCTTTACTATTCTTGATGACCAGATCAGCTGAGCCACTAATAGAAGAATGTCTTGGAATACCTACTTGGTCACCAGAATTTGGCAGCTTTCAAATTACTTCCCTGGGGAGGAAAAACTGATAAAGGAAGCACAAGTAGCTTTAGTGCTACCCTTATTTGTATCCAAAGGAGTGTAAACTCCTGTTCCCCTGAACCCCAGTTAGTAATTCCATGCCTTACTGCAGTCAGAATTCAGCCCAAGACTGCGTCTCCCTTAATTTTTTAAAGGTCATTGTGACTTTGGCTTCTTTGGTTTTAATTTGTTTGCATTTCCTTTTCCTTCTCTCCTTTCTCCAGTCAGTCCTAATTCCTACATATTTTATCATTTCCCAAGAAAAGGCATTAGCCAAAATGGTTTTTGCTCCTTCTTATGCAGGCCTGTGTTCTCCTTTTCCTATTTTTGTTATGCCTGAACAAAAGTGAATTAACTGTTCCTTCATTTACACTGAATTGAAAGGAAGCTCCTTTGTATAATTTTCTTTCTACATATACCTTCAACACAAACAGTTATAAGAGTTATTTTTTACACACACATACATTTCCTTTAAAGTTTTCTTTCTTTAAACCCTTTAGAACATATGTTTTGCACATACCATATTTTGGAACTGATTGATGACTGATGGAATTAAGCAGTCACCATTGTCAGAGTTTGTATAAGCATATGTTCTTGTTTATAATAATTCAATCAAAGCCCTGCTTCTAGCATTAGGGTGCTGTATAACACTTTAGCTGTGAAGGACACATGGCTTCTACTAATGATATTTTTCTGGATTAAGAAGCCAAGTTATGAAAAGTCAGTTATGAAAAAGAGCAACCTGCAAGTATGAATTTACAGTGTGTGATCCATTCTGCACAATATGGATTTCACCAAAGACCACCCTATATGGCAGAAGAGCCAGGCAGAATGAAAACTATCAACAACAACATGACTCTAAAAAGTGATTTGTAGAAATGAACACGAAAATTATCATCCTTATTAGTTAGTATGCTTCCCTCTTTCTCCCAAAACAACCGTGGGCAAATGTTACTTCAAAAATAATCCTAATAGGACTTTTCAATGAAAGCAGGATGAAAAAAAGCTATTTTCTTGGTTGCTAATTTAATTCAGGTAAGTTACACATCATTGTTAGATGGGGTTCAAACCAAAAGCACTTTGAAGTTCTTCAAAGCTTGTCTATTTAAAATTCTAAATACATCCACCAACAAACACATAGCATGATTGTACTTAAAAAGAATGTAAGAGGTTTATAATGCATTCATTGTTAGTGCAAATTAACACCACCACATAACAGCATGTAGCATTTCCATACACTGTGATGTTTTTCAACAGAATAGCTTCAGCTAAAATTATTACAATCTTTAAAGTGTCTTCTTCTTACCCAATAGTCATGGGAGGCAAATTTGCTGTTATTTCAGGTACATAGATTGTATTTTTCACATTACAAAAATATTCACAGAAAAAGATTGTGTTCTGAATATAGTCATACAGTGATTATTTTTAAAACAGTGACATCAATAAAAGTTACAGAAAGTATAGGCCTAAACCTTCAGTCTCCTTACAGAAATTTAAAAACCTGGTAACATCTAGTGTGCCATACACACGGGTAGGTTTCTAAACATTCATAAAGACACATATCAATAGCTATATCTTTGATTTGGAAAGAATATATAACCAGCTAGCCAAGTCACACTGAATTGGAAAAGCATGCAAATATTGAATGTTTCACAATCAAAATATAGCTAATGTTTTCAGCATTCAAGGAGATACAGTTTTCTTATTGAATACCAGTTCTGTGATGGCTAATATAAATTAATAACTTTATTTCTACCACTTGATCATATCTCAGAATGACAATATATCTCAGCTATAAAAGCTATTATAATTTTCAGTATTTTGGAAAATATCTCTGTATATGAAGGCAAGCAGGAACAGCAGAAATCAAGTAAAGAAGTTCAGTAGTCTGTTATAGCAACTCTAAGTATATAGCAATCATAAATTTATGTTCATAGATTTTATTTTTGCAACACAGATACTAGGAGGATACAACAAACCATAAAAAGCAAAACACCTCCAGATTAGTCCAACACCAGAAAATGAAAGTGACAGTCTCACACAGCAGACAGAAACTGAAAATACCCTCAAGCCAATTACACAAGAGCTAAAAACAACTTGTCTGGCTCAAAGAAACATGATTTCCCCAAAGGAAATTGCAATGTAGAAGTAAGGAGAGCTGGAAAAGACAAAATCTCAAACACGATTCATTGTCAAACCTTTCAAGAAATCTCAACTGCATCTTCACCTGGCAGGGTCTTTAGTCTAACCAGTCAAAAATGTTTTCACCTAAATAAAGCCTAAATAAAAAGTTACACAGGTTTTTTCTACTGACAACGTTCTTCAGCAAATCCTGCTAAATAAAATACTTGTGAACCACTGAAAAAGAATTACAGCCAAATTAATCTAGAAATAAAATTATACCTTAAGGCTTACAAAAATATAGACGAAAAGATGATGCCAGGACATTTTAAGTATCTGACTTTTCTGGAACAAAGAGTGGGGAAATTCAAAATTACCTTGGTTTTCCAGCCAAGGAACTACTTGGAGAAACAAAGCACAGAAATTAAAATGAACACCATGATGGCAACATATTCATGTCTGGTTTCCTACAGAATCTTTGAGAGTTAATGAGTAACTGGCATTCTTCAGTCACTGTTCATCCCCTCAGTAGACAGTACTTCATTACGACTTGGGTATGCATTGCACCTACTTTTTAAATGTTTAGAAAGGAACATCTGCAGACCCTGAAAGACTTCTACATTTTTGTGCAATGTGAGCATAAACAATCCCTGACTGGGGCATTTAGAAAGAGATTAGAAATAGATCTCCTGCCCCTTGGAATTGAAAGGTCCAAGTAGGATCATAGAATCATTTCAGCTGGAAAAGACCTTTCAGATCATCAAGTAACACTGTCAGTGATTATGAAACCTTTGTTCTCTCCATCTCTCTCTAATAGCCATAGGCTGGATTTTCAGCACAAAACATACAAAGAAGGAAAATCTTTTAGCTTTGGGAGCTGGAATCTAAGTAAGAGCAGGCCTTCTTGTTGCCTTGCATTTAAAATAGTTATATACAGTGCAGAAGACTGTATAAACAGAATAGTATCTTTTGTAAAGACTTTACTACAACAGGACAATGGCACACAAAGAAAAAACTAGGCAAAAAGAAGGCTAGCCCAAAATAATCTTGAACTAAATGCATTGAACTAAAATAGATTCTGTTTATTCTTTAAACAATCATGTTCATATGCTAAGAAAATGGATGAGAGAAAATGGACTTTAGAGGATTAAAATGAAGCACTTAACAAGAAAGTGAAATGTGTATCCAAGAAATAAAGCTGTTTTGACATTTGCAAAATTTGTTTCTATTAAGAGTCATACTATGATTGAAGTGTGAAATCTGAAGGCTAGGTATTTGTATCCATAAAGATTTAAAGTATTTCTTCATGTTACAAGAATTATGACTGAAAAGCAATGACAAAGGATTCTCAGCTTAAAGACACACTTAAAACGGAGGTTTCCAGCTGCGTGTATCTCTGCAGAAGAATCTTCAGATACTCAACTGGAGTAGGTAACTCTGTGGATTATGGAAAAAACTTAAACCTAATATTATATCAGGTCTCAGAAAATCTTTCAAAAATAAAATCTTTCAGACAGTCTGAACAAATTATAACAAGCATTTTTTGACATTTTGTTACGCTATTTAAATTGTTCACAACAAGCCTCCTCTCTCAAAACATACACAGGCCCTGACCTTCCTTCTCTGAGTATTTCAGTTATAATGAAATACTATTTCAACAGGATCATGGTATCTCTGAGGAGTTAGTTACTTCTGGGCACCAAATGGACTAATCTTCTCCCAGCCCTTATTTTTCTCCTTCTTTTCTATAGTTTTTTAGCAAGTTTTCAGAAAATGGAGGTACAGCTGTAACAAGTTTTGTCAAAGCTCACATTGTAATTCTTAATCCATTATACAGAATGCCCAGAGCACTCAGTGGACGGCTGCAGATTTTAAAAACCTAGAATGATAACAAGGGATCAGATATATTCCGTACTCATTCTCCTTAGAGAATATGACTTTTCTGTTCTTTTTGAGCTGAACTGCTGTTAAACTGGGTTAAATATGATTGTGAAAAGAATTTCCCCCTTGAGCATATATGTTGTATGCATCTGACCTTTCTAATAAAGTCAGACTATATCATCATTTGCTAAATGCACTTGGATCTAATGTAATTTACCATGGCATTTCTTATATATTACAAAACATGCTACTTGAATTCCAATATGAAATAGATCTACTACCAATGCAATGAAATCATTACAGCAATTAACAAAAATACAGTTATATAAAATCCTGAAAACTTGAGTGGGATAGTGGTTAAGACAAAGTAGAGAGAGCACTTCCATCCAAGCAGAGGCAGGCACCAATGCCACCTAGCAAAGAAAAGGTACCAGGGCTAAGGAACTTGGCACTGTCCCAGGGTGCTACAGAGCTTAATATCTCACAGACCTGGTCTTACATAATTCACTTAAAATTGCCTTCTTGGGAAAAAAAACTTTCAGGCATTTAGCAATTCATATGTTTTATATGCTGTCCCATCCTCTGCATGTTTCGAATTCCTAAACTATTCCAACCACGTACAAACAGCAAGACAAGGAAGAGAGGGAAATGAATTCATTGACATTACTAAGCCATCTTTGGTTAGAGATTTGCTAAAAAGCAAGGGAATGGCATACTGCTGTACATGTAACATACTACTGTCAGGAGATTAACATGATTGAAGGGAAATGTCCTGATCTACCACAACATTTTCTTAGAGGTTTTTTTTTCTCTAAGCATCTTTCACTTTTTATCTAGAGTCATGAGTAAGCCACTGCTCTGGATATTGTCTCCACATCATCCTTACGTAAAGTAACTGCATAAATTCCTTTAGGCACCACCTCTGTCCTTGAGTGCTTTGAGTCAGTTTATTCCAGATTTGTAACATGGTTGACTGGTTGACTTTCTCACCCATGTCATCCACTCCCATTAAAATGCAGTCTGCTGTAGATTTGACCTAAGCAGTGCCTTCTCCCTGTGTATTCAGCAAACACAGAACACTCTTCTCAGAGAGAAGCTTTTGATGATGCAGGTGCACAAACCAATAAATCAAAAAAAGATGCTTTACTATTAAACTCAGTTTGAGATGCAAGGGAGACAACAATGAAAAAATAATATATCTCTGATAAATCTAAAATAATTAATGAATTAATTTTCTTCAGGCTCAGAAACCATTTCCATAAATTATCAATCAATAAAACAAACCCCTCAAAACTCCTTAAAAAATTCCTCTAGCTGTACCCTTTTTGATGTTTCCAATGCACTTCAAAAATATTCAGACAATGCAGAAAAGCATAGTCAGGACCTTGTAGATGCCATGATTCCTGCAGAGTTTAAGACTAGCTTCCTGCAGAGTAAACAGGTCTTGCATATAAGTAACTGATTAAAGTCAGTAGCTCCTCAATAAGTTAGGTGCCTTTTTTACTCTAAACAATAATTAACCATCTAAAAACTAGAAGCAGTGAATGCACTGAACCTTGGCTGCATTACTCTCAGGGTGCACCTAAAATGCTGTCACTGTGCCTGCACATTTGGGAACTAGCTCAGACACCAACAGTGGCTGCATGTGAAGAGGTACATATTTGGACTTTCAGACAAAAATACAAACTGTGCTATCAATACCAAAATGAGTAAGTACAAAGCTAGCTTGTATATGCCTCTGTGTGCTGTAGCTGTCTGAGTACGGCAGGCACTGCATCAGACAGCATTGTCTGGGATGGAAATGGAACTGGTAGGAGGAAATGAAAGATGAAGAGAGACCAGAGGAAGAGGCAAAAATAAACTAAGGGGCTATAAAGACAAAACGGGAAGCAGATGAGAGAGATCAAAGAAAGGAAAAAGGGAACAATTGAACAATTTTTGTCAGATTGCACATGCAAAGGATCTGAGTGCAGTGATGGAATAACCACAGTGTGATGGAGAAATTACTTACAAAGGCTCTGCTACCCTGAACCTCAAAGGTTCAGAACCTACACAGAAGGGAATTCCCAGTGGTGAAGAGCTGGCTTTACCACAACTTCATGTAATAGTGGCTAAGGAAGAGACATCAGTGTATGCATTTCTGGTGACTAAATCATTCGCATGGATATTGGGCAGCTAAAATATTCTTCACCACTATATTTTTATTTTCTTTAGATGCTAAGAAGTTTCTATACTGTCAGAGAACCAGCAGAACATCCTTTTTGACACATTGCCAGCAAAATAGAACAGAGGCAGATAAAATAAAGACAGTGAAGTTCTAGAGAATGTTTTGGAAGTTGTAGTTTTGATTTCTGCACATGAAAACCACCCACATATATACAGCAAGCTATAGCCATATTAATAGTGATACTATTTTTAGCAGAAAGGATACAACAGGACATTCTCACATGGAGAATTCTATTTTATTTGAGATAAGGGAATTAGCTCTGAAAAAGTAACAGTTATAAAGCAGCCAGTTTCTAAGGGGTTTAATATCAACCCACAGTACTATTGATACATACAGAAACTACATGGAACTATCCTGCCACAAATTAAGGTACCTTATTCCTGAAGATAACCATTGTTTAAATCAACTTTTTAGGTGGCTGAGGAGGTGTAAAAAGCACCAGAACTCTTTAAGCTCTACAATTTGGATAGTACACCAGGCTCCAGGGCTTTATTGTACATGACAATCTTTAAATAGTAAGATGGAGAAAATGAGAGATATACATATGATTTTATGTTTATGCTGCATACTGCTGAATAAAAGTATCCTCTGATAGATAGTACTAAAGTTCTTGTTTATAAACAAAATGAGATATCTCTTTCAGTGTTTGTGTGAAAAAAATCCAAATCTCTTCCTAATTAAAGTGCATATTTAAGCCTGAAACACTCAAACAAATTCCAAATTGTTATACAATGTCAAATAATTCAAGATTAATGAAATGCTTCAGTTTTGGTGTTTTGTTTTTGGTTGTTTTTTTTTTTTTTTTTCTGTAAGGAATGATTTTCAATGTTTAAAAAAGGCAAAAGGAAGCCCAGTTTGGCTAGATAAAAAAAATCTTGAAAAATATCACTTTCTGAATTCATAAATTAAGCATTGAAAATAAATATGGGGTAGAGGGAAAAAAATACCTTTGTGCATTCATAAGCACTTTTATGATTCAAGAATTAAATTGCAAAAATAGCTAACAGAAAAATAACACCCGACTTCAGATGGATGCAAATATTTTTCAATGCATCATAACACAAGTTTCTACCACAAACAAGAATTTGTGACTTCAAGAATCTATGAAGAGCAGTATATAGAAATATAAACAAGGAGCTTTAATTCCTGATCTCAAAACCATTCCTTGGATGAGACAGAGAAATCCTAAGGCTTTTATAAAGACATACAAGCAGGGCATACCCTTGTACAAGGTTGATCTCACCTCCACCTTGTCCATCTGTGAAACACAGACCTAAGCAACACTTGAAGAAGAAACAACTGAGAGACTAGTCATGAAACAGGATTTTTTTTTTTTCCCTTATTGCTATTTTTCCCATTCTACTTCCCCAGTAGAGATTTATTCAGGCAGTGCTTTCACTGGAAATATAAATGTCTACCCTGACCCTGTTCAAAAGGTCCCACCAAGTTCTGGAAGTGGCGATGTACATCAGAGATCTTTCAGCGAGCTACGACCTGGACATAGCTGAGTTACACTGCCAGCCACCTATGTTAAATGGAGAAGACTAATAAGATAATAATATTTATTCAAAAGCTATGAGAGGGTTTAAATAAGCATGTCTGCTTTCATTCTTAGATTGCATCAGAAGGATTTTCTCAAACTGTAACATTTTCCCTTACATACTGTCATATAATATTTATAAGGCATCTCCACCTCCACCCCTGGGGTGCTTCACAAGCAATTAAAATGCAATTATCATAATAAAGAAATAAATAACCTTAATTAAAACACTGCACAGGAACCTTCCTCAGATGCAAAGCCAGTGGGGAGCTGTCTGTCTTCATGAGATTTTACATATCTGTCAGTCAGACTGGAATCCAGATGCAACATCTGGTTTTGTGGGCAACATTTGGATTTATTATATCCCCTGAGAGTCATGGATTCATCTCCCCACCAAACAGAGGATAGTCAATGTAGATTACTTATTTTTTAGATTTTTTTATTGCTTAATTTTATTAATTTTTTTAAAGACTTCTAGATTCATGGCCCACACACAATCTCCTCCAAGTATGTTTGATTATAATTTTTGGTACTTCCTTGTATCATTCCCTCTTCAATGCGGTGTTTACTAGCCCTTCATCATTCCAGGCAAGGAAGAAATCTGCAAAATATTCTCCCCCTACCCAACATCCACCAGTAGGACTAGATTGTTCTCCATTAAATTGTTTTATTGCTCAGTTTTTTAGTGTAATATTCCCCAAAGTGAGCAGAATACCATAGCGGAAAAAAAAAAAAAAAGCTGCTCTGAAGTTTGGTTATTTTCAAAAGCACTACACTGGCCTTTTCTGTATATTAAAATTCCAACACCAAAGTAAATAATGAAAAAAAAAAAACCCCAAACTTATTTATTTAAGTGCTTGGGCACAGAATCACAGCTCTTCCTGGGTCAAAACTCCTATTCGATAGAACAGTTTGGTCTCCAACTCCCAAAGCAATTTTTTTTTTTTGTGCTTTACTTGGCATTTTGCTTACAGTCTTGATGCAAAATTAGCCACTCCTTTTAAATACTTTGATACATACTAAGGAAATTCTTAACACTTTCTGATCCAAACTGTCAACTTTGTGACTTAGGCTTTTAATACTCAAGCCTAACTGCTACGGAATGTGTGACTAACTCTGTCCTTCTAGCCTAACACCAACATGTAAGTGCTCTGACAGTTTTGAAGAGCAGTGGGGAACAGCCATGATCCTAGAGTGGCCCTGCCCGAGATACTGACCATGGTACCAGGGCCCAAGCCCTTTAGGGATGGTCATGTGCTCTGTTACAGCTGTACCTGTGATGATTTTCAATATGTGTACTTCTTCCATCCAGGTCCTTTTCCCATGCAGCTACAAGCTCCATGCAAATAGGCAGCAAAGTTTTCGTGAAGCCACGCAAGAAAGGGCATGACTGAAAGGAAGATATCCCTCAATGAACACAGAGGCACAGAAATCAGTACAAATGGCTCTTGCCTGAAGTGAGTACATTGTTTCCACAGATCCACAGATATGTGGAAAGAGGTGTATCTCATCCCATTCCCAATCTTGCAAGCTTTCTCTTTCTTTGAATGAAGAGAATTCAGCTGAGAACTAAAATCATGCTGCTGCGTTCAGCTAATTCCATGTTTACAACTAAAGATTGCTGAGCTGTATATTATACATTGTGCCTTTCATATGCTTTGAGTATTATATTTTCTAATTGCATCTGTACCTATTGCTATTCACTAAGGACTACATAGACTCATGGCTTTGTCTTGGTTTGGAAAGACAGGTATTTGCTAGCGAAAGTTGGAGGGTTTTTTTGAATGAAGAATGTAAACTTGCCACTCCCTCTAAATTATAATTTTGCAATTAAGAGCTTTCAGGAAAAGATTAGGGAATAGGAATAACAGTTCTTTACTAGGAATATTAACAATACAAATGTAGTAGAAAACAAAACCACCCAACCAAACAAGTAAACAAACAAACAAACAACAATTTTGGAAAACCCTTGACAGAGTCAGAGCTACAACCTGACACCCTGTTAGTCAGGGTGTGGGAAGCAGTCCAAAAGTGAGTCCTCCTGGAGTGGCAGAGGTGGTTCTGGTGGAGTAGAGAATGGTCCTGTAGAACAAGGGTCCAGGTAATGATGAGAAGGGTCCAGTCTTCCTCCAGGAATCAGATGAAGCTGGATGCCTTCTCGTTCCTGTGGCTCAGTTTTATCCAGGTAGAAATGGTTGGCTCCCCCACTGGGTGGAGCATCTCACAATAGGATGATGGAGTGTGGATGTACTGCTTTGGGGAGGTATAGTTTGGGGAGGGTATAGTTTGGGGAGGGTATTGTGGATGTACTGTTTCGGGGAGTTTTAATGACCCATTGTGAAAAGAGGTAAGAAACACTGCCCCACCTGGTTTTAACAGTTGGCCCATTACCAAAAGGCATCCATCCCCCTCCTCTCAGAGTTACAAGAGATAAAGAAAAACATCTCCCCAGCTGCTTTCAGCAGATGAAATAGAATACACATTTTTGGTTTCATAACCCAAGACACTCTCAAGCTTAATATTGAAGCATTTGGATTCTGACTGATGCATTTTAATTTCAGGAGATCTCTCAAGTTCTATAGAGGTTTCAGAAGACTGAAATACAGCAGAATAACATAATTTTCTTCTTTTCCAGGGGGAATTCGTTGTACCTCCTTGCCTAAGACATTTACTAATTATTTTCAATTAATTACTGGGATTTTATGCAGCAGGCTTCCACCTGTTATAACTGTGTTTAGAGCACATTCTCCTTTTCTGAGCAGTCCTTTTATATTTTAGTATCTCCTCTGAGCTAAAAGAGAATGAATGAAAAATAGCTAAGAACTGGCAACATCCATAAGGGCAACATGAACACAGGCAGAGCTCATATTGTATCACTTTGAAACAAAGCAGCTTTGTATATCATGATCTGCCTAATTTGGTGTACAAACAACAGCTCCTTTTGCAGATCGTCCTACAAGATTACCATTGTGCTTCAGTAAATAAAGCTAAAACTGCATTTCCTTTTCTGAACAGAGCTGTATTTGTTAACACCTGACATTTTCCTTCAGTCAGTTTTATAAATTTAAGTAATGGGCTGGATGAAAAGGAGGTGTTATAGCCTCAAGAAGATGCCTCATACTGCTGCATTCTACTTCGTATGTTGATGAGTGCACATGGCACACATTATCTCAGTGTGGGCTACTGCTTCCCCTCTGAAACAGCAATGCAAAACCCACTAAATTTCATGTCACCATCACTACTCTCTGCGAGCCTCCCTGTCACCTCAACCTGAAGCAGCTGCAAGGGCTGCAAGAAGTAGTGAATCCTCCATTCTTTGTCTTTCATGCAGATAAAAACATTCTCTTTCCTAAAAAAACACAAAGCCAAAAGTTTTATTCTTGCCTTTTTGCCTTTTTGTTCTGAAAGAGTACATGAATTATCAAAATTAAAACAGTAAGAATGATGAATGGATTGCAATTGTTTTATACTATTCCATAGCACACTCACTCTTGATCGTTCGTATAAAGGAAACAATCAAGGTATGGGTGCAAGAAGAAAAAATATAACTTCTATATTGTGTAGAATCTACATAGCGGAGATTGTCCTTATTATGCTCTAGATATTCAGCATGTCAGTAAAGACAAGACCTTAAAACCTACAGTTTTTTCTTCAAAATACAAAATTCTTCCAATAATAATCTCAGGTGAGTACAAGATACCCACACATTTATAAGACATTTCCCATTTGTCTATTATTAACTGAATAAACATTCCTGGAGAAGAATTTGTTATGGAGTACCAAAAATTATAATCCAGATCACACAAGAAACGAGATTAAAGATGCATGATGCATTTAAAAATACTACTGGATTTTTAGACAGTTAGACATTGATAGTAGTTTAGACCAATCTGTTCTTGTAACCATCTTTGTGAGAGAATGAAGAAAAGCAAAGCTGGTTTTGAAATTAAAATACCACTAAAATTTCAGTAACAGATATGTATGCATGTAGAGCAAAATGGATTTCATAACAATGAGTAGGCAGAAGGTCTTTTTACATCTTGAGATTCAGGAGCAAAGATAAAGTTTTAAATTAGATCTTCTTGTAATAGATAGTATCTTAGGTACATGCAAAGGCATATACAGATGCATATTTATATACCCTATAGATATGGTGTTGGTGTATACAATAGGCAGTGTATGTGAAAATGGTCAGAATATTTGTAATAATAGCATTTGCATGAACAGAGGTGATTTAATGGGAGTAGCCACCCTTGCCTTTATTTATGTGAAAATTCATGGAATTATGGGAAGGAGATGCAAAACTCTACAGACTAGTAAATTCTATTTTAAAATTAGTCTGAATACGGGTATTTTGCTCCTCTATAGCCCTGTTTAGATGAGGAAGTTAACAAGTGAATTTGAAATTCAATAGCTAATACACACTAATTTCCTCTGTTAACACTATTTCCTGTATTAACACTAAGTACACAGAGTAAGTAGAATAAGTATGCAGAATGTTTCACACAGTGAAGAGATGCTCATACTAGGAGACAGAGTAGAATTACAATTTAAAATTACAGTTACTGGTACAAGTGAGTGGGATACAAAGAAAATTACCCTCTATATATTTTAATGACATTCAAGCAAGTTCCAATACAATAATTTCAAGATTTCCAGCTTAGAGGGATTTATTATCATAGACTGAAGAAGAGTTTATCTCAAAGAGAGAGAAGCTAAAGGCTCTAATCTTATAAGTGAGATCTAAATAATTTTAGAGACTGATCCCTTAAATATCTAAATATTTTGTGTCGGTTTATATTACAAAAATTTTAATGAAGTCTTTATTGCTAATCTAATTTTAAAGTAATTACATGGTGACTAGATTTATCTCATACTTTTAATTCTCTGAGTTCTTCTTAACAGCCATTAATTAATAAAAATATTGAAAAAACATTTCTGAATGTGAATCTAATAATTTTTTCAGTTAAAAGCAAGTGAAGTAATAATTTCTACATTCCCCATTATTTGCATTGGGGAAGGCCCCAGGTGCACCAATTGACTTGAAAATATGAAAACAATGGTCCTTTATGCCACCTGATTTTTCTCATGGCAGTTTCTTCTTTCATTAGTTTTTCTTCAAGCAAAGAAACATCTTACTATTAATATTAAATCACTCTAGGTTAAAAATAATTGCTCCTTAGATCTATGCACAGTTAAGGTTTTAACTCACTTTTCAAAAATTATATGAGTCAAAATATTGCCAAAAATAAGGTTACAAGCCGTTGTCTTGCCTAATATCTACTTACAAATGAGAAGGAAAAAATAATTTTATATTTCATTCTATGGTCTGTCGTAAGTAATTTATTTCCATAAACTGGGAGAATTGCAAAGACTCATCTAAAGATCATCAGAAAAATTACAGGTTTAATTTATTCTGTAATTGAATTACTGCAGCCATAAAGTATATAAAGAGTGAAACAGGAATTCAAAATTAAAGTACCAGTTCATGTTAATGTCTTAAATTTTGCAATGCAATACTTGAGCCATAGCTATACTCCATATCCAGACGACTATATTTCTATGATCACTGTGAAATACACATGGTTGTTTTTCTCATCTCACCTGTAGATGGTCAGAATTTTTTTCACTGAATTTGTCTCCATTGTCTTCAAAGCTGCACTGACTTACAAAATATATTCTTGCTTAGAAGAATAGCTTGTTTATTCAGACTACAAGCAGACAATTTTGGTTTTAGTGCTCGGTAATGAAATATTCTAGAGCACTCATCAAAGAAAAGTAGAAAGCAAATTTTCCTATTCTGCTTTCTTTCAGAGAGATTTGAATTTCAAATCTCAAAGTGTTAAAATCAGAAAGTCACAAGCTTCTGGAAAATTACTTTTGTGTCCGCTTCCTTTCAAGAAACAAAATGGTGATGAACATAGTTGCATAAACAAAGCAATAATGAGTTTGCACTCACAATATTTAAAGGGAGAAATAGCACTCAGCCTAGAAATATAATATAAACCAAAGCATTTTTCCATGCTCGTAATGGAAATGAGAAGTGGTATTGACCACTCCACCCCACAAGAGAAAACTAAAAAAAGTTGAGGGGGTTTTCCATTGTAATTAATAGACTACTTTAAATTAACTGTTGTCTTAAAGATCTAATTTTCTCCTTTACATTGTTGCTGCAGATTGGTAATCAGCGAAGCAGCTAAGATGTTGCTGGCAGTACCCACCATAAATTTACAATCCAGTGATGATTTGCCACACTCCCTGAAAAACAAGGCCTTGCATCCACTGCATTTGTAAAACTGAAGACTGCCCAAACACAATGACTGTGTAAGGGAAAACTGACATTCCATGAGACAATTAAATCAAGTCTGTAGTTGGACCAGAAACCAGAACACAGGATTCTGCCTGTAAACAGTGTCATTTTTAAAACTGCCCTTGGAAGAACTGGAACTAAACTGAGGAATAAACTGACCTAACACAGAAAATTTTCTATAAATAATTGAGCATACAGCACTCATGGATCACTGTCAGACATGCAATCAGTTTCAGTAGCATTGCAACTTCTCACACCAATGCAGTTACAGTCTCTTACTTACATCCAATTATAGTAATTTATAAGAAGAGTGAAGGATCTTACATCAAATGATACATTTTGTAGTAAAACTGAAATGACCATACAAATTATTTCCTGACAGTTTACAGAAAAAGGGGTAACTCTCCTGTCTTTTACCAATATAACTCTGCAACTGGGAACAAAACAATTCGTTCCCTTGCTCACAGGAAATATAAAAGGGTCACATATATTAAAATATGTGTGAAAAATGGATAGCTGTGTGAGGAACTGCATTTTTCCAAGCTACTGCCTTATAGATACAATCTTTCAAGGCAATATACTGTCTTAGACCACAAAGACAAAATATTACCCCAAACTGGAAAGAAGAGGTGGAAAGAAGGAGAAGCAAAGCTGAAGTATAAACCACTCCAAAAATCGAAGCAGTGATGCAAACCTGGTGTTTCCTTTATTCCATTAGTTACTGTGTAAGAATATACTGGAATGACAAAAAATAAATGAATGTTTGCCAAAAGTCAGTAAATTCCTTTTATGACAGAGTTACATCACATTAAATTTCTAAGCCAGTTGCTTTTTCCCTAAAATATTTGAACTACATCTCCATATCTATAAATACATGGGGAAAAAATTAATATATGTAACAAATACGTTAAAGGAGATTTGCTGCACACAAATAAGGCAACGGAATACCAATTACAGAACAAGTACAATACTTTTATACATCTGTTAAAGTTTACTGTCAGTTACAGTTAAATGAGCAATCAGGATGTCAGATTGAGAGATACGATATGTAAGAGACAACAAAAAGAACATTTGGTAGGTGTTGTAGACATTAAAAGATATGGATAGCTTATAGGATATATTATAGTATTATATTAGGTGTTGATTCTAGCAATCCACTGAATTCTTCAGGAAATAATTTGCTGCTGCTGTAGAATTCTGTTCATCACTAAACTTGAGGAAAAACAACAGCAGAGAGCCTGAAGGACTGATTGTAAGGGAGCAATCTCTCACAAGACATGCATTCTGCACAGATAGACAACAAGCCACAACTGTGTCTTCACACCTAAATTAGAAGACTCATAGATCTGTGATTAATGGATATTGGTACCTGAAAGAAAGATTTGTGATTAACCTAGAACAGTTGAGAAAATAATTCTAGAGAGTCAAATAACTTAGAAGTAAAAAAGACTAGTTCTGCAGTAAAAGGAGAATGAATTGTCATTCTTAAACTATTAAAAGATTGTGCTTTTCCACTGTGGAGCTTAATTAGGGGGGTATACATACATACATACATACATACATACATACATACGTATGTATGTATATATATGTACACATAAGTTGCCCTGTACAGGAATAAGGATAGTCAAACTCAGCAGAAGACCATCAGGAAAAGCATGAAGAATGTGAAGATCAAGGGGAGTGACAAGGATGGAGTTTTCCTTGACAGTCACTGGACAGTTGCCTTGAGCCATTCAATTAGTATCATTAGTATACAACAAAGTTCCTGAATATACTCAATAACATTAGCTACAAGGGCATTATTTATCTATAATACTGTTTTAGTTTTGAATTAAAGCAAAAATGAAGGTTAACCTGGAATCTTGTTCGAAGAGCACTTTCTTGGCAGAAGCAAAGGTGAATCAGAAAGCAGACATAACGTGCTGTGATGGCCTAAAAACACTCACTAAATACTTTGTCCAGAGTTACTTAGTCAAGATAAGAACAAAACCTGAAGTAGATTAATCTAGACTATCCAATCTTTTTGTTCTTACGGGACATCAATGAGAGGAGAGACAGCTCAGCACCCTGTTCACTGCACCCACAGGGATTTTTTTCCCAACAAACTCCGTGTAACTTTGACAACTAGGAGTCAGATGATGTAATCAGCAATGAACCCAGATGCAATTAAAAGGGTTAAATTTCTTAAAGCTGTTTAGGTTTCTCATGCTCTGTAATTACAGGAAGTGCTCTCTTAAATGGAAAATGTCCAGCAGCTATTAAAAATAGCCTTATAAAAACTCAGTGTAATTGTCTTTGAATAGCATGAAATTGAATACACTAAGGTCATTAAGCTTCAATGCTCAAATTCTGTTTTTCTATAATTATGTTTTCAGATCACAGGAACCTTGCGTATCAGAGCCAACAAAGCCCACATTACACCACAAAACAAAAGTTGAGGCCACAGAGTCAGTTGACCTTCACATTTACCATTCCTAGAAAAGAATACTTTGCAAAGTAAATATTTTTTGGTTTAGACTACTTCCCCTGCTGCTAGAAGTAATTTTAAACTTAATAATTATGCTGTTTTCCTTCCTTTGGCATGTTTTTTGCCCTTAAATATGTAATAAAAATGCTAGTGCAATTCCTGATGCATAACGCATATTAACTGTTTTATTGCTTATGTTATGTTTGGAAATAAATATATATAAATTCAATTTATCCATCCTATATGTTGCAATCTCACAGGATTATAGCCCTTCATTTAAAATTCTGGGTGTAGTTTATAGAGTAATAAATTCTTGAAAGTGCTGTATTCTTTGTGATCATCCTTTCAGAACATGAGATATCAGTTCTCACCATGGCATTCCATGCACTTACACTTAACTTCTTTTGTAATGTTTCTTTACATTACAGAGTCAGCACTTGAAGTGCTTACAGGTCATTTCAGAAGAAAACCCACTCCATAGAAACAGTTTGTTTTCTACACATTAATGTGAGAAAAGTGTTGCTTTTTTCAATTTTTAAAATTCTATTGTAATCCAGTTTTACTAATACTAATTCAATATTATGGGCCAAAGAAGTATTGTCTGAGCAAATGGTTGAAGTGGAAATGAGAAGGACAAAAGGAAGAAATGTTGCAAATCACTGATCAACTTAGATGTCTGCATACTAAAGAAAAAAACACGAGGTGGCAGATGACCAGGGGTGGGAAATAAGAGATGCAAATGTATAACTCAGTTGCCCCACATTTAACCAAGTTTGTTTCAGGAAGATAGAAAAGAGCAAAGAGAGAAGGTGACATTAGCCTGCACATGAAGAATTTGCTCTGAAGCCTGGAATGTGGACAAACTCATTGAAAGCATAAGAACAAACAGGAAAAAAAGAAAAAAAAAGGGGGGTGGGGGGGAATCTGTTTTGGAAAGGTTACTCATGAAGTCAAATCATAAAAATCAGATAAATCAAGATTTCTGCAAGCCTTTTGCAAAATCATTTAAAACAAACTTGAGTGGTGGGAATGAGGGATGTTTGCTTGTTCAGATATCGCTTGGGGAAGGAACACGTTTTGTCTACTCAGCTCTTGAAATGCATTGGTCAAAAAGAACTATGCACAAATATTCCTCAATATTTGTTTCTAATAATAGAAAGCAGCTACTGGAGAACACTGAAGTAGACACATCCTGGTCCTCAATGGCTTCATAGGAGCATATAGAGGAAAAAAATGTTCCCATGAAGGCAGTCAAATACTAAAAGATGTTCAAAGAGGCTGCAACATCTCCATTCTTTGAAATATTAAAGACTGGAGAAAGCTGCTAGCAACCTGATCTTGGCTGGCATTGTTTTGAACTGAGGTTTGCACCAGGAAGGTCATCCAAAAGTTCCATACAAGTTTTATCATTTCCTAGATTCTATATGAAATGAACATGTTCTTGCTCTTCAGAAGAGAAAGAAGAAATGTGAATATACACTGAAACTGAACCTCAGTAACTTGAGAACCAACCCAATATATACCTAGCTCAAAATCTTACCTCCATCAGCGACTGAACAATTAAATGAAGTGACTATGTTATTTTTGCGTGAGAAGTATGAAAGATAGCTAATATGGCAAAAAAGGGCTGAAGGAGACACACAACCTGCAGCAAAATCAATTCAGATTAGGCATTAGAAACAACATTTTAGTGATGAAGGTAGTGAATCAATGAAAGATAGGTAAGTAGCAGAAGTAGATAAGTGGCAGAAGCTGCAACTTTGGAGTTTAAGAATACATTGGACAACCATGTACTCACCCATTCAGATTGACTAGTAAGACTTAAACTCAATGACACAGCTGTCTCCTTCTGTCTCACAGATTCATCAACATGAGTAAAACTAAGATATTCTTATGTTTTCTTTTAATCTCTCACTTCCTTTCCCTTGTTTCATTTGCCAATCACCAAATCTCTCTCATCAGTATTCATTACAGCAGCTTTGAAACAGATCACTACTTTGGAGTTAGACTTCCCTCTTAATCCTCACACCCACACTGCATCTGAATCTCAATCAAGTTAGAAACTTCCACTCCACCTCTAAGATTCTGTGCATGCTATCAAACCATAGGACCTGCATCTCATTACCTTGCAATACTGCCACCTCCCTTCTGTTGATCCTGAACAGTGCAAGATGGTTCATACCTATCCAGAAAACTGCTGAAAAAGTAATTTTCCAAGTTCATATTTTAACTGCTATTCCTTGGCATGCTTCCACTGGCTGCCCTCTCTTATTACAAGAAATCAGAAATGGCTGGAATGCATTTTCAGAATGTGTACACGTATCTCTACCTATCCAACAAATCTTACTAACATGGTGGTCTGTCAATGCGGAATTCATTTTAGGCTTACTAAATGAACAGGCAAGCAAGCAAACAGCAACATAATTTATGCTTTCCTTCCTCCTGTCTATGATACTTCGGGCATATGTTCACCTTTGGTCTTGGGTTGTGGAGCCAGGGGTGTGTAGTCTATTTCTTCTGTTGAAAGCAGCTGGGGAGATGTTTTTCTTTATCTCTTGTAACTCTGGGAGGAGGGGGGAAGGTGCCTTTTGATAATGGGCCAACTGCTAAAACCAGGTGGGGCAGTGTTCCTTATCTCTTTCACCACCTGTCCTCCCTCCAGGGGGATATTTTCTGCCAATGGACCATTAAGACACCCCTAAAAGCACACAAAATAGACTATCCACATTACATCATCCTATTGTGAGATGCTCCACCCAGTGGGGGGAGCCAACCATTCCTACCTGGATAAAAACTGAGACATAGGAACAGAAAGTATCTGGCTTCACCCAATTCCTGGAGGAAGACTGGACTCCTTCTCACCACCACTGGACCCTTGTTCTCCAGGATCATTTCTATTTCACCAGAACCACATCTGCCACTCCAGGAAGACTCACTTTTTGACTGCTTCCAACACCCTGACCAACAGGGTGTCACGTTGTAGCTCTGACTCTGTCAGGGTTCTCCAAAACTGTTGTTTGTTTGTTTGCTTGTTTGGTTGGGTGGTTTTATTTTCTACTACATTTGTATTGTTAATATTCCTAGTAAAGAACTGTTATTCCTATTCCTAAATCTTTGCCTGAAAGCCCTTAATTACAAAATTATAATTTGGCGGGGGTGAGGGGTTTACATTCTCCATTCTAAGAGACACTCCAGCTTTGCCTGGCTGATACCTGTCTTTCCAAACCAAGACACCTTTACATCTGCACAGCTGCCCTGTTATTCTCCTTACATCTCTCTTTGCTGTACTGGTGTGCTAACACAATGTGCTATCAGATTGAGCAAAACCAGTTCCACTGAATCCTTGTCCTCCCTTTTTGGTCTTCATTTACACTCAATTTATAATATGCAGACTCGTAGTTAAGATTAAATTTATAGGCACAATTTTTCTTTTTTGTGTACAATTCTCAACAAAATGAGACAGCATAACAACACGCTCGCTATTAGAAAAGTAGTTTCTGGTTTCTCAAACATATTTTTGCTGTGTAAGGATGTGGATCTGAAAAACCTATAGTTGCTTTTTCTAATGTTTAATGTCACACAATAAACATAAGGCAAGTGGTTTCTTAAATGCTCCTTTCTAAATGGGGAAGCTAGGGACTCTCCATCTCCCCTCTGCAAAGAATTACAATCTTGTGTGCAAGATATGGTGTTAAACAAAGGTAATTCAATGTTTCTTTAAGCTTACATACTTAGATTACTGATGAATATACATTACTTACACTATTTGAAGACCTTTTTCATAACAACATAAAAAAAAAAAAGTACAGATAAACAAGACATCTGGCTGAACTGCCAGAGCACAGTAAAGCCAAAATAAACCATTTTTGTAGGCATATGGCAAAATGCTCAATGTCTTCCTTCAAAGAAGAGAGATGTAACTCTGGTCTTAGTTACAGCTGGTAGATTTCATCTTCCAGCAGGTGCAATTGCCTACTTATCATGATGAAGAGAAAGTATGATAAGAATGATGTCTTCCACCTCTCTGCAAGGAGGAAAAGCAATGTTATGAATGGTTAAGCTGATATCAAGAACAGCATTGTTTCCATTAAACAAGATTAAAAACTCTGTTTGACACTGGCCTTATTTTGTTAAAAGGGCAATTTTTGTGGTATCAACCTTTTCTTTATCTTGCCCTATCTTTGTGAATCATATTAAGCCTAGTTTTATATAGTTTGATACTTGTGGTCTTCTAAAACAAATAGAACAGACAATAAACTGTGATAAAAAAACCACTCAGGTGTACATCAATGACTTAAAAAGGATTCTTCATAGATACAGAAATCTGAGCTATCATATCCCAGTCAAGGGTCAAGGCCTCAGTGTGGGAACTCTATAGGGATGTTGAACAAACTTTGCATTAGCAGCAGTTGACATACTGGAAAGGCACTGAAAAGGGTTTAGTTTTACTCCTGTGTATTAAGGTTCCCTCCCAAAGTCAAATTATTTTTAAGAAAACTGAAGGCACTACAATCAAATGGTTGCCACTCTATCTAATTTATTCAATAGTGGTATAAGGACTCAGAATTTTAAAATATTTTAAAGTGGATATTTCTCTTTCATTTAATTAAAAGGGTACTCTATTAAAATACTTCAAACCCATATAGCAAGAAGACACATATAACATGGTGGCCTGTTCCATATTTAGAAAATATTAAGTATTAAATGACACAGTTTATTTAAGTATCAAATTACACTATATTAACTAAAATGCTGTGTAGTGAAATATTACAGCTATCATATCTAAGCACACACTGCTTCAGTACATGCATAATTTAAAAATGTGCAAAGAGATTTACCATGATGGAATGCATAAGAATTTTTACTTCAGTAAACATTATCTGGCATTCACATCGTTCTCACTATACAGTGCCACAACTTCCACAGCAAAGTACTCAAACTGAAGATGCCTCTTGTAAGAGTTATGAACATTCTCCAAAGTCTTTCCATATCTTCTGATAAAAAACACTATAAATTGGATGTCTGTGAACCACTCAAATTCACTTTCCCATTTGAAGATAGCATCAACAAAGATCATTGCATTGTTCTAAGGAACATTCAGAGGGCTGCAGAACAGTTCATAGAGCAAAGCTTTCTTTGATTATGCCTTTAAACAAAACTGCTTTTAATTTTGCATTATCCACTGTTGTATGCCATTTAAGGAGGTGACAGCTGTCTAAAACATTAGGTTGGGTTTTTCTTTGCTGACATCAAAAACCAGTAAAATTAGATCTTTTTCTTTCAAAGGCTTACTGCACATGTTTCATTTGAGACACTACAAACAGACTGTGCTTCAACTATTCCTGCCTACTGGGGAGTTATGAGCCTATATAAGCCCAAAGTATAACAGCGCCCTTGTACCTTCTGTTAAATGCTTACTATTGAATATGTTCACTGAGTGACCTTGCTCTGGAAAGCTTTATGTAGCTGGACTCTTTCTTTTCATGCAGTTTAAAAATATGGAAATAAAGTTCCATGACAATCAGCCCCAGAGATTACTTTTGTTCCATACAGATGATGGAGGGAAACAGGTTTCAAACAGCATAAAATCAGTACAGGAAAAATGCAATTGTTAAAACTCTGATATAGTTAACCAGAAATATAAATTAGGATCTATGGAAATATTTCAATATTCCTTTAAGTAAAATTAGAAAGGTTTGAAAATCACACTATACCTGACTGTATATTGTCAAACACAATCTTAAATTTTTAAAGAGCAAACCTCAAATATCCGTGGGGTTTGGGGTTTGGGTTTGCTTTTTTTTTTTTTCATTGCTAGCACTTCGGTCTGTAGGAATACCATTAATTTTAAAAGACAACACAAATCAAGGAACTGCATTTTTATCTGCTTCATCAGTGAAGAAAAGCTATCACTATTCATGCAGTTTTAGGACCTTGAGTCATTCTTCTTAGCCAATGCAGTAATCCAGGGCACTCATTGCAAGCCTGATATACCATAGTCTACATATAGTAGTTTAACTCATTTCAGTCTGTTAATTCTTCTATGATCAGTGATAGTTCATAGGTCCTATTGGAGGAGGATTTGATTCAAACCTCAGAAATGTCTGGAGAAATTCATAGCCAACTGCCGCACAGATTATCAAAAGCCTTTTGATACTATCTAGAAATTATACAAACACCAGATTCCAATTTACTAGAAACTTTGGGAAAAAAAAAAAGAGTTGATATGGATCCAAAATAGTAAGTTCAAATAATATATCTCTATTAAATTAATACATCTCTTTTATTATAGGATGGGAAACTGAATAATTGAACATTGTGAAATTACTAATACTACAAAACAAATGATTGTTGCTCTCATTCACTGGACAATTAAATTCATTGCCATTCCTTGATGTAAAGCAAAGCAAATAAGTATATGAAAGATTTTTTTTCCCCTGGTAGAATTAAGGTATGCAGTCATGTGTTCTGTTTACAGGACTCTGTGGTCAGCATACATAAATGAGCTGCTCAGTAAGATAGGAGCTTGTACCTATCATTTCATAACTTTTTCACCCAAAAATCAGATAAGTATTTTTTAACATGAAGATCCTTCATCACTCACTTTTTTCTTTTTCTTTTCTGCTGCATTACTGTTACCCTTCCTGTCATCAAACACTTTGGCCGAACACCCAACCTAAACTGAGACTTGGATGGATTGGAATGGTGATATTTTATATCACCTTTATAAAAATCAATCTGGCACTATGATGTAGCAGTGTTTGCCATCAGAAGAAGCAAAGTAAATCATATCAAATATACAGCTGTTGTGTTATCTAATGACAAGATCTATTTATAGCTAATTGGCATAGTAACTAAGCTGATAAATTTAATTTGGTATTGTAGAAGTAGCTGCATTATTCAAAATGCATTTCATAGCCTATTGGGTCCTAGGAATTTCTTCATGCTTTTGTCTTTTGATTGGTATCAGGCAAAAGAAAGATGGGATCAATTCGGCTCCATTTGATGGAAGCAGTGTACCTGAGAAGTTGAAGGCTTGGGCAACTAAGTGCAAAGCTTGGTTCTGATGAAAATGTGTAGCAAATTCATTTTTGATCAACTCTGTCCCTTGAACTTGCTTTAGTGGTCTGTCAGATAAATTCCTCTGACTTTCTGAAACTGAATGCTCATCTATATCCTTCTTTATCTCATTTATTTTACACTTTCCACCTTTCATGCTATTTTGTCCTCTGCCTTCATTTAGTGGCTCACCCGACTTACCAATCCCCTCCCCCCTTTTCAAGACCCAGTATCTATGAAGAGAAAAGAATTTGCAATCATGTCACCTGACACCAAGATTTTTTTAAAAAAAATTCTCATAGATATTACAGAGCCTTGAATCTAGCCCAACACTGTAGTTGAACAAAATTAATTGACTAAAAGAAATCTAATGCTGACTGAAAAAATTCAGAGTGGTGCAGAATTGCCACCCTAGTAAATACAGTTGTGATGTATTTACATTTGGGTTTGCAAGAATTTTGTCATTAGTCACTTTAAAAGAGATACATAACCATATATGCACAAAGTGATGAAAAAAGAAAGATATATCAAAAGCTTAAGCTTCTGCAAACACAAAAAAAATAACCCCGCTGATTTAGGAAAATTACAAAATCTCTTTTTGGAAGACTTAAAATAACTGGTGCAAAGTCTCCTTTGTAGAATCTCACTCTTCTTCCAGAGTATTCAGAGATAAATTAAAACTTCTAAAGAGGTTTTTGGGATCAAACACAACCTTGTACAGTCAAGTTAAAGAAGCTGCATTAACACAGGATTACACTTTCTTTAGAAAATTTATGACATGAACTGTGCAATTGAAATAATCCTACTTTTTCTTTTTTAAGGTTTTCTTAGGAGAGAATTTTTTACTTGTGTTTTTAAGGAGAAGCAGTTCTCTGTTTACATATTTTATTATATTCAGTGATGTTGCTAGTGATTCTTTACATTTTTGCAAAAAGGTTTAGAGTTTTTCACAAGTACCTTTAAGTTTTTTAATCTGCTTTGTTAAGAAACGTGTTTTCTTGCAAAGTGGGTTTGTATTTTAGTGGAGCACTTAGGCGTCACATCTTTAGGAGTCAACCTCCTTTAGATACGGGGCTGCATGAACAGATGGTTTAAAAATGGAATGCAGTACATATTTTTCCATAAAGTTCAGGGGGTTTGAGTCAAAGTATGGTTAAGTAATATGGACATTGCACTATCACAATTCGAACATTTTAACACAGTTTTTCTTGAAAGAAGTGGACAAATAAAGTAGGCGGTTTTCTACAAAATTATGAAATGTGATGAAAATGGTGCCATGTGTGATACTATGCTACAATTTTCATGCATCCCACAGAATATGTAAAAGAGTTATTTATATCCAGGCCTAGTTTTCCTCTGCAAAAGTAGAAATCTAAACTGTAGGAAGTCCTTTCCTGTCACGGTCTCACCTCAAGATCACACGTTATTTATGGAACTGTTTGGGTTCTGTTCTGTCTTCACTGATTTCAGCCTAATTTGGGTCTGCAGGAATTACTTCTACAGGAAGAAGAATGAAGGTCTAAAGACTGAAGGCGGTGGATTGCCAGCCCTGTTAACTGCATGAGCTTTGCAGAAAAGACATGGATGAGTGACTCTTACCTATGTCTGTACACAGATGCTTCAGTAATGTTTGAACTACTTACAAATGGAGAAAAACAACAGCTGTTGAAACTACATCTGAAGTGGATATATTTTATCTCAGGACCAAAACCCCAGAATAATGATTCAAATCCAAATATTATGTAATCTCACCATTCATTATAGCTTTGTTATACAGTATATTTTGTCACCCAGTAAAGATGTGTCAGCAAACATCTCAACTACATTTAAGATTTTGCTACCTTCCTAAAATCTTCCAAATTTATTCCATATTTCAATTCTCTTTAATATGTATTATTTCAAAATGCTTTCCTAAAGGATTATAAAAAAGTTAAGCAAGAGGGACTGAAGCAAAAGATTAAGTCCCCCCAAAAATCATTTATTTCATCAATGCAAACATGGTATTTACAACAGACATTAGTGAAGATTTAAAATGTAAGGTTCCACAGTCTGAGTAAACGATAATGTAGACTTCTAAAATACAAAAATTAAGAATAGAATGATCTGCTCAGAGGTGTTATGGGTCTAGGAAAGAACTATGTAATAAGAAAAATAATCCTTCAGGGCACTCAATTTCTTTCACCTTTGGTTTCTCCTTTCCTTTTTTAGCAAAATTCCTACTTTGTTCTGTCGATATCACTGCTTACTCTCCAGTCTCACAATTCAACCTAAGTGATTTAAAGAAAAAGTGCAACAATAATATTTCTCATTTTCTACATTTCCTAACAAACACTAAGATTCTTTAAAATAAATATTTGTGTCTGCACACTAGGCACTGGTATTTAGGCCCCATTTTTACACTGGTTCAGACAGAGTTGAAGACCAATTCAACAGTGTTTTAAGAAAACTGATGAAAAAGTAAACTAGATTTCTAAGTCACCTAGAGGTCTTTTTAATATTTTACGTGGTATTTGATTAAAATATCATAACCCAGATAGAAAGCAAGGCTCTGCTTCATTATGCTATGGGATGGAGTGCATCTCTGAATGAATCAGCTCCAAGCTGTAATAGGAAAACATGTTTCTGAGAGCAGCAAGCACACAGCTGTTTAACCATATGGAAGTGTAGCTGCTTGAAGCTCTGTTAATATCCACTTCTCACCTCCCCATTTACATCCAAACGTGTTGCCCTGGGGCAGGCTCCTACTTCCACCTTTGTTCCCCTGCAGCCTCCTACTCTTCCCATCCTTTTGTCCTCCTGCAATACTTCAGCTGTTCTGAGAGCTCCTGCAGGTCACCCAGCCACATGACCTTGAACACTGACAAGCACCCTACCAACTACACCAAATCTTGCACAGCTTGTTTTAGATGAACTTCAGATTGTAACCAAATATACATGCATCACTGGAAAAATCAATCAAACAATTTAATGTCCTTTCTATGCAGCTGGAACCCTGCAAAGAGACAATATCCATTTTCAGGGGATATATCCTGCTTCTTTCTGTCACTCTGAACAGGTTTATATGTAAATATGATATGATCCTCTTCATTTTTAAGTTTTCTACAGCAAAACTTTACAAGAAGATATACAGGAACCAATGTACAGAAATCTATGCTTTGAAAAACTAGATCATAAATTATGTGTGTGACAACTAATGAGCAGCAAACATATAAAAGGAGATAAACAGCAAGATTAATATCAGAAGCATGAAGATGCATAGATCAATTGTCTTTACTTGATAAACCTACTGAAAGGTTTCAAGTTGACAAAGAATTTATTTACCACGCAGAAAGATTGATTACTTTCTTAGTTGAATTTGTCACAGATTTAAGTTAATTCCTCATTAATTAGCACAGAATTGGGGAGGGAACTTTTTAGCACTGACCTGATTGCTTACTACACTTGTTTTCCACCAATTTGTTTTAAATAACTGACAAAAGAACCAATTTTTCTCCCCTAATGAAAGAGAGCAAGATACTCATACATTCAGCAGAATTTCCCTACAGTGTGACTAACTAAATAGGTGTCTTCTTGAACCTCATGAAAATTCATGACAGCACTGAATTACAAAATCAGAACCCACTACCAAACACAGTCTCTACCCAATCATCATCGAAGAAAACACATGCTCAACACTGTTGCTCATTCCCTGTGGGCTTCAAGCACTGCAACCCATCTGTGCTCTGAATATTTGTCTGTGAGCAGCATTCTTAGGCTGGTATTCTGCTTTCACACCCTTCTGAAAGTGCCTAAGGAGACACTTCATATGGAACATGTATTTGCCTATGCTCAGAAAAACAAACCGTAACCACTCAAACACCATTCTATGTTTCAGGCTAACCAAAGGAACACGTTGGACTTTGAAAAGATGCATCCAAACACTGCAATATCCTTTTGAGGGTAGGTCCTGGTTGATGGCAAGCTGAATGTGAGTCAGCGGTGCCCAGCAGCCAAGAGGGCCAAGCATGTCCTGGGGTGCATCAGGGCCAGCCAGGCAAGGGAGGGGACTGTCCTACTCTGCTCTGCACTGGGGAGGCCTCACCTAGAGTGCTGGAGGCAGTTTGTGGTGCCACAACATAAAGACATTATTAGCGAGTGCCTAAATGAGGGCAACAAGGATGGTGAAGGGTCTGGAAGGGAAGCCTGGTGAGGAGTAGTTGAGGTCACTTGATTTGTTCAGGCTGGAGGAGACTGAGGGGAGATCTCACTGCAGTTACAACCTCCTCCTTAGGGGAGGAGGAGGGGCAGACACAGATCTTTTCTCTCTGTTGACAGTGGCAAAGGGATGGCCTGAAGCTTACTCAGAGGAGGTTTAGGTTAAACATTGAAAAAAGGTTCTTCACCGAGAGGCTCCCCAGAGAAGTTGTTACAACACCAAGCCTGACACAGTTCAAGAAGCAATTGGACAGTGCTCTCAGGCACAAGGTGTGACTCTTGGGGATGGTCCTGTGCAGAGCCAGGATTTGGACTCAATGATCCTTGTGGTTTCAACTCAGCATATTCTGTAATTCTTTGACATTATGTTAATACCATGCCCTAGACTGCAACAAGAAGTGAACAGAGACATGGCCTCATTTCCACAGCACATTCTATGGGGAATGGACCCTGGAATGCAATTCCAAAAAGGCATTGCCACATTGCCAGCAGAAGGAATTTGGAGATATTTGGTTCTGAAACCAAGCACACAAGTTTGCTATTTATTAGATATGAATGCCCCACCTCAGTGCTCCTGATTCCCTGAGGACACACTGCCAAGATACCTCAAACCAAAGGTACTTCACTTGTGCTCAGCTAATTTCCAAGCTATTCAAGTGTTATGGGGGAAAAGAAAAGCTCATTGCTACCTGAATCCCTGACACAAGATAGCCCTTAACCCAAAAATTACTGTTATTCCATCACCTGTGTAGCAGGAAGAAGGTTGCCCTTGCTCTCAATTTCTTTTTCACATAGATTAATTTTCAAAGAAATCTCTGAATGTTTCAAGCAGCCTTGGGCATTTCTTTACCAGGTACATGAGAATGAAGTGACAGGCTTTAGGGAGGATGGGGAAATAAAGTAGTATTTTGAATGTTTCCTTTACTGTTAGCTATCAGTACTGTTTATTCTAACGTATCCTCTAATCTAAAGGCATGTCAATGGAAAGGCTTCACCAGAGACTGCAACAAATTGTTTATTCAATAAAGGTCATTCAATTGGTGCTGTTCATCATTTAGTTCCATTGTGAACATAAGCCCAGCTCTGACATTTAACAGCTTAAAGCTAGGTAGGGTTACTGTCTTGAAGACTAGTCTCATTGCCAGACCGAATTTTAAAATTGTTTTGAAGATGTAGTGGGAAATACTTCTTCTGATTCAAAGGCAGTACGTTTTTGACAGGTCTGAGCTATGTATTTCATGGCTTTATTTATCTTGCTTGAGAATAAAGTGATATTTTGCTGTTTATAAATACATTGAAAAGATGTTTTACAGCCTGGTTTCCCTTTCAATTCATTATGGTCTTTAAAAGTCTTTAAAGGGATCTTAAAAGGTCTTTAAAACAAGCAGAAACAGTCTGCTTTGTTTGTTCTTAGAAACTGCCCTGGGGAGTTAGGTCTCTCTTCTCATTACCGCTTGCTTTCTTTGTGCAGAGCAGAAACTTTCAAAAAGAAGTTTAGCTCTCGTGACTGCAAAGACTTCTTGAGATACTAGCAGGTATTAAATTGTACCTCACACCAAGCACTTTGCCTTGTCTTTTCTCCATGACCTGTCCTCTGCTCCCTATCACAGAGGCATTGATGAGACTACAGTCTTCCAGTTCCTAGAACATACTTTCATCTATGTTGACCCTAAGCCAAAAAGATACCTCTCATATTTTTCCCCTTCCTTTATCATATATGACATCTCTTCAAACAGCAGTTGTTGGAGGTTTTTTGGTTGGTGTTTTATTGATTTTTTTTTTCTTTAAAGAGACAGAAGACTAAATTAGGATCTGAGGCGATGAAGTCAGACTTGGGATGCAGAGTAATACCTAAAAGAGTGAAGAGAAATGTCTGGCAGTTGCAGGACTCGTGCTTGAGTATCAGGAGTGAAGAGGCTGTCTGTCTCGTTGGCATGTACTGACAGATGGTGAAAGGTGACATGGGAATTAAGACTGGAAGGGAGAAAAAATAAGTTTGTAGAGGACAACTGGGCAAATAATTTTTCAGAAATGAAGTAATAAATATATGCTGTGTCCTTTCTTTTGAAGTCTTCAAGGCACAAGCTGTAACTTAATTTAATATATATCTGACCACAAAATCCTTCTTCATTTGACTCACATTTTTAAAATTCCATATGTTTAAAAGAGTATTTGCAGCTCCAGTGTTCTCCAGCCACTCCTATTATGCAATGGTTATCTAATCTTTCTGTATGCCAGTCAGGTATAGCCTCAGGATATTCAGAATCTGCTGCAGTTATAAAAAGAGAAACGTAATTTGGTTTCAATACATGCCTCATATAGAGAATTTAAACACAATAGGAAATTAAGTACTAAAAAGAACTGCTACCCCAGTAGCATGAGAAATTTTTTAGGAAACCACAGAAATTGTCTCAAAAATACGCCACATAATGGTTTAGAGATAAACTTCTACATTATGTGGTTGCCAGCTTCAGCCCATAAATGCAGAACTAATGTAGCACACAAGTAACTACATTTTCTTTCTAGTAACATGAACCCCACGGAAAATACCTAACATTATTCATTAATTTCAGCAACTTCCACACTATCCAATTAATTTCTTGAAATTGTATCCTGTTTAGCAGTACGCATAATAAAATATAGCAGCACCCCTGTAATAAGCACTTCAAGCTACATAATTAAAACTGGGGGGATCAATGAAAAACTAGAGGAACTTAGTATTTAATTTTCAGCTAGAGGAAAAGGACCTACCTCTGGAAGTTCAGAGCATATAACCCTTTGATGGGACCCATTCAGATCTGAAATCAGAGTTTCAAATGCACTAAGAAATTCTGGGATGCTTTGTAGTATTTATTTTCTTAAAGATGAGATTCAACATCCCACATGCCATGCCTCCACTGGCACTTCTACCCTAGCCTAACAATGCAGGGATTTCTGAATAAACTTCTCACAGGATTTCAACATAATTTCTTTTGCATTTGATCAAGTTGGAAAAAAAAAAATCTCTGTGGCTGTCCTTATGACTCCTAAAACAAAATTGCTTGTGCTTGAAGATGAGACCAACTGCAAGAAAAAATGTCAGGAAGGAATTAGCCCCTTGGATTTCAAAGTAAATACTGACATGATTACAGATTAGGCATGATTAAGGACACTGCTAAATTGGTACCTTAGTGAACTGCAACCATTTGCATCACTAAACAAAGACTATTCTAGCAAGAGAGTTAAATATGGCATCTTCTGGCACTGACACACCGAATTTTAAGCCTCTTGCCCTGACAGTGCACTTTGTGGCTTTAAATGTCTGACTTCTCTAGAGACTACAAGGGCAGAGTCACACTTGACCACAGACAGAATACAGAATGACAGAGACAACATCTACTTAAAGGAAAGATGAAAAATGACTATGGTTTATACGTCATCACTCCAGATCTCTGGTGCTTCCCAGGATCAAGCATCTAAAATGAAGTAAGAGTTCATTTCATCCTCATCTGGATGTAGCTGAGTACATCTGGAGACAGAATACATTTTTTTTTAGCTTGCTGGAAGAGAAGAGGATCTAATCACTGACTTAGAGAATCATGATTCCTATAGTTCGTTATGCTCCCATAAAACATGCTCTCTCTGCTGTATGACATCCTAGCTGTCCCCAGACATCTGCAGAATGTCTGAGCCCAGTCCTGCCTCTAGCCCCTTGGCTTTCTGGGAAACAAAAGCTGCAGGATCTAATTGTTACAGGCTAAAAAAGCACTGGCTAAAAAACTCACTCAGGTACAAAACTTCCATATTGGCAGCGCCATTTCCATGTGTTTTCAAAGAAAATTTTGTTCAGATTTAGGATGCCTAATTTGCAAACCCCAGACAGGATAAGTTATTGGGACACTCAGCTCTGCCAAGAAGGCAGATGTTCTAGAGAGGAACAATGCAGCATGAAAGTACTCATGAAATTTCACCTGGGTCCTATTGAATTTCATATTCCCACTAACACAAGAAAATTTTGTAAAGAGCACTCATAAGTGATCATCAAAATTATTAGGTGCAAGTTTCAGCATATTTCTCTATATTCATCCCTTGCCATGCACCATTGTTTTCTGGCTCTAGGATGAAGCAATAAAGAGCATGGCTACAGCAATTGCTTGTTATTACTGTGTCTCATGTTTGTTTGGATATTTCCTTCATTTTCATCCCACCTTTCTGGTGAACAAGATTAGTTGTTCCTCAGCCTTGTGCCCATATACATTAATCCAGCCAGCCTGGAATAAAACGACCATGAGTCTGCAAAATCTGATATGTCCTTCTCAGTTCAGTGATGATAAAATAGATGTTCAAGAGCTCTTTTTTCTAGGATTATAACTCATTGTGTAATTTTCAGCTAAAACTCAATTCAGATTTACGACAAACTAAGGTCACTTCAAAGAGGCTTTTGAACTCTTAATGGAAAAATATCACCAAGTGACTTACCATAAAGATTAAATAAGTTTTTCTTGCCTGACATAAGAAAGCCGTGAAGGTGGAAAGTTTGATTTTGGTTATGAATTGCACTGTTCTGGATGCATTTCCTACAGCTTATGTTGAAATCTTTAATGAATCCTTGCATTAGAAGTTACAGACATAAATAAAATTAAAGTAATAGGTGTAGAGGCAGAAGATTCCTTCTCAGTGTGTTCAGTCTATTATTTCCATTCTAAATAACAGACTGTAAGAATCTGTCTACACAAGGGTATTTAATTTATTAATCGAAAATCAGAACACCTGTGAGTTATTTAAGATCTCAAAGCAAAGCCCTATTCTGGCTGACATCAATACAAAACTATATATGAATTAAATGGAAACAGCATACAGCTCCCAAAGCTAATTAGCATTGTACTTTTCAAATAACATTATCTATAAATGATAGACAAAGCACTACATTAAAACTTCAGCTTTCATTTATCTGCCTCCTCTGTATTTTGTCTTGAAATATCTTTGAAAACTGACTCAACCTTTAAGAAGATTGATTATACCTAGAAGCATGTAATTTCTGAAGTAAGGCTTTCTTAACTCTTGTGAAAGCAATTTCTCTCCTTTTCTCTCACCTCCTCACACAACCCCATTTTCCTGAGGTCTTGCTGTCCTCTAGTGGCAAAGGGCTATGACATGTAAAGTTGTCGTAGCATTTCCTCTCCTTCGTTATGATTTTCATCATCTCTGCTCCAGGTAACTTTCAGGCCTCTCAGCAAATGGATTCTTGAAAAAAGCTGATGATTTCATCTTGCCAGACTGTAGCAAAGTTGCTGAGTGAAACACAACAAGTTCAGTAGCTATTTGAACTTAGAACTATGCCCCAAGGTTGAATTTGCTAAGCAGCCTACAATTAACCACAGGTATGTTTAATTATATTTAGCTTGAAAAGAAAGTAGATATACTAGAGACTCTCATAAACATGCCTATTGAAAGAAATTATCTTAAGACTTTAGATGGGATTTTCAGCACTTTTTTCAGACTTCAATTGTACAGTCCTACTTCTAAAAAAGTTTATGTCAAAGTCCTGCTTACGAATGTTAATTTCCAACTTGTTGAGCTAATGATGAACTGTGATCAGTTCAGACAGTTACCCTGTCTCCTATACTCACAACACCTCAAATGACTCAAATCCCAGTTACCCAATTTCATGTTGGGTCGCAGGAAGACTGCAAGGTGTAAGCCAGTCATACTGACGGATGTAGCCACAGCCATGCTGTGACACATGAAAAAGGGAAGACATCTATCTCTCCACCATTCAGCAGCCATCATCTCAGGGGCATATGGCTCCAGAACCCTACATACCAGCCAGAGTGGCTGGTGAATCATGGAACTGCAGATGCTTAGCATGAAGGTCTCTAAGGAGGACAGAGGCAGACGTCCAGATGTCTTTCACACAGATAAAAAAAATGCAGACGTCACAACAGGCCAAAAAACCAACAAAGTAATTCTAAGATTTGGCAGTTTCAGGCTTTTATGGAACAACTAGTGTACCAGATTCAAAACAGATCTTCTCAATTGAAAATCATCAGGCCTTGTTATATAAAACAAAGAAGCTGAGTAAGTAGATCAACCGTTTGCTGATCAGCCATTTGCTCACTCAGGCTTGCACTCTGTGCTCAATGTACAGTACTGGGAAAAGATGACAAGTTAAAAAGAACAGCCTAACAGCAAGTCTCCTTCTAGAGCTTACACAATAGACCATAGACTCATGAAAGGGTTTGCATTGGAAGGGACCTTAAAAATGATCTAGCTCCAACCCCTCTGCTATGGGCAGAGACACCTTCCATTAGATCTCAAAGTCCCATCCAACTTGGCCTTGAACACTGCCAGGGATGGGCCATCCACAACTTCTCTGGGCAACCTCTTCCAGTGCCTCACCACCGTTACAGTAAATAACTTCTTTGTAGCATCTACTCCAAATATACCCTCTTAAAGTTATTACCCCTTGTTCTATCGGTCCATGCCCTTGTAAAAAGCCTGTATAATCCAGGACAAAAGCAATCTTTTAAGAATTGCATTCTACATCTTCTAACTCTATGTCCTCACTAGAATTCCCTTATTATGATCCATCAGACACAGACATTTTTGAATAATGAATGAGGTAATAAAATATTTTTATTACTCTTCAGTATTGGCAAAAATAATTTAATATTGATTTGTGAAGGATTTTTAACACACTTTGTTTATGTCTGTAGTATACAGCCTTAAAAGTCACTCCAGCCTCTGAGTTAACAGAAAGGATGTTGTACAGAAGTTTGGTCACCTGTCTTTTATTTAAAGCACCTTCTGTTATCACCATTCATTCTAAACAAAGCAACTCTCATTTTTACTGGTTAATCAATCTATGGCAACTTATCATCTTCAGCCTTCCGAAGGTTCCCCTTACCTTGCCATATCTTGACCTTGTACACTAAATTTTACTGGAACGCATAGGTATCAGATACATTATTTAATAAAATGAACATCTGCTAACTTGGAGCTGAACTTAATAACTTATTAATAATACCATGTCTAATTCTGTAGTTGTACTTTTCTCTATGGGACAGATCCTTAGATCCATAGAACTTGTTTGTCAACAGTCACCAACAACTCCCAAAATGAAATAAAGTCAGGAGTAAGAAACTTCAACAATACATCACGTAGTAATAAGAGCTGGCCAAGGTTGACACAGCATATTTCACTCTTGGAATGCTTTTAATAAACTGTCTAAATTATGTAAATAATGGAAATGGTAAATAGGAAGCTGCTCAACTACCCCAAATATCTTCAGTGACCAGTGAAGAACTTTATGACACAATACACCCAGCATCAATATCCTCAAAGGACTAAGAATTGGGCTTGCTCAATTAACACTTTAAAAAGTAGCATAACATGAAGAGAAAATTTTAAAAGACTTCATAAGGTGTTTTCTCGAGCAAATTATTTTTTGGGTCAATTAATTTCTGAAAGCTAAGACAGCTCATCGTCAGACACTGTTTCCAATATTTGTGCAATGAACAATTGGATTGCTTTCTGAATTGTCCTAATCAGTGATTTAAAGCAAACTTTGTTAGTTTACAAATTAGATATTGAAGTAAGCTATTCCAATCTCTAAACATTAGGAAAACCAATCCAGGAAGCAATAGGGAAGCAGTGTAATTTTTCTGTTTAAAAAGGATTGTGTTAATATGGTCTTTATTATCCATAAAAATCCCATAATGCACCCAGAGGCAGCATTAGAGAAACAGCATTTACAGTTCTTCCAGTCTATTTGTTAATGTCAAGTGGATTATTAGAAGGAATCCAAGAGTTCTTACAATACTACACTTTTTATTCTAGGCTTAAAGCTTGGAGATTTTGATATTCAAAAACTTAGAATATAAAAATAATTCAGTTCATGCACCAGCATGAATGTATTTTCAATTGTTCCCAGAGCTCAGACAGTAGTCAAGCAGAGAAACTGCCTGATACCAACACAAAAATTAAACAAAGAGCCTTGTTTTATTACAGAACTACAGACTTACTTGCTGAATCACCTAATACTGTGCAAGCTACGTTACTGTCAATATTAGAGAAAACATAGCAGCACCCTTCGTCTTCACTCAATTGTCACATAATCTGTATCTGTCTTTTTCAGTCAAACAGCGTTTAAGTGGAATAGATCATCAATGTGATTTATCAATAAATTATATTCAGACAAGGAAGTTTTTTTTTCCTCATGAAAATAATGGGGTAAAATTTGTGTGTGTGTGTAGGGGAGCACATATTCTCCATACTCAAAGTTTTTACTCAGTGAAACAAAGCAACACCTTTTGCTATATTTTTATTACTGTAACACAAAAGTAACTTCTCCCTGCAGTAGATTTTGAAACTCAGGAATATCTCATTGGAAAGATATTTCTAAGATTATTTTTTTTTTTCCTCATTGTTAAGAGGAAATGGCTCCCTTTGTCATGGCTAAGAAACCTGGCGCATACATGAGGCAAAATCTGTTTTGAAGTAGTGACATTTTTGTCATTCACGCCAAAGGTAGGGCAGATTCTGATATACAGGAAGAAATGTATGTTCTCCTCAGCCATGGGGATTAGTATTACACAGAATTCCCTATGACAGGTGAAGGAACCAAACAGGGTTTTTATAAAGAGACAGAGAAGGAAATGTCATGAGGATAATTTAAGGGGCTGATAGTCCACGGCTTCCTTATTCTTGACAGGGAAGATCTTCGAACAGGGAGTTCACAAATTTCATACGAGGCGCACAAGGTGCAAGCACTGACCTCGGGCGTGACACGGCCCCATTGCCCAGCAGTCACTTCTTGGTGGTGCCACTACCAGCTCTTCTCAGTTCTTCCTCCTTGGAGAGTGCCAGCTGGTCTCAGAGGTCACAATTTTCGACAGATGAGGGGTAATTTCCCCTCCAAGGTCTCTTCAACACCAAAGCCTGTGGCACAATCTGAGGACTCCGGTGCAAGTGACAGAGAGAGTAGAAATGGACACTTGAGGAGAAATAGACAGGGTGAGGAGAAAATGGGCACTTTTTTCTTCTTTTTACTGAAGCATCCCGGGTCAAGCTGAGATGGTGGCAGCAGGAATGGGAAAGTTTGCCGTGACCTCACATTAGCTCGTTTTTAGCCGCAAAACCCGAAAACGACGTCACTTTTAGCTGAGAGCAGCAGATCCCCGCCGCCAGCCCCTCCGGCTCTCCCTCTCCATTCCCCCCAGCCTCTAGCGGCGGCTGGGGCTCCCCCCTCCCGGGCTGCTCCAGCAGCGTTCCCGAGCACGGAGCCGCCGTGGGACGGGGCGGGAGCGGCAGAGAGAGGGAGGGAGAGAGGCGGCCCGCGGGGCAGCTTCCTCCCGCTCTCCCTTCCTCGTCCGGCGGCCGCAAGGAGCGGAGCATGGCCCGCAGCCACAGCCGGGAAGGCTCTACGCCGGGCACGGCCCCGCCGCCAGGTCCGGCCGAGGGCACCGGGCCCTGGGCTCGAGGTTAGAGCCTTGCCCGGGGTGGGCGCGGGGCCATGGGCACGGCGTCGTCCCTGGTGAGCCCGGCGGGCGCGGTCGGGGAGGTGATCGAGGACACGTACGGCGGCGGCGAGGCCTGCGAGATCCCGGTGGAGGTGAAGCCCAAGGCGCGGCTGCTGCGCGGGTCCCTGCGGCGCGTCGGCGGCTCCCGGCCCGGCGGCCTCATCGGGGCCAGCTTCAAGTCGACGGCCTCGGTGCAGGAGCTGGAGTGCGTGGCCGAGTACGAGCGCCTGAGGAAGGAGTACGAGATCTTCCGTGTCAGCAAGAACAACGAGGTGGCCTCCATGGTGAAGAAAGAGGCCAAGCTGGACAGGGAGAACAAGAGGCTGCGCGCCGAGCTGCAGGTAGTGCCCGCTGCCCCGCGGGTGAGGGCACCGAGTAGCGAAGCAGAGGCTCTTGAGGACTCGTCCCGCGTCCTGGGGAAAGCTGTGGCAGGGAGGTGATGGCTGCGAGGGAAGGCAAGGTGCTGGGGAAATGGTGCCCCGGTGCTCTCCTGCTGAGCCATCGGGATGCCGTCAAAGCGCGCGTCTGAGGATGGGGACCGCGCCCTGCGCGGCTGTGGCGGCCAGTGACAGGGAAGGGCCTGACGTTGTACCAGGGGAGGCTTAGGCAGGATATTAGAAAAAGGTTCCTCACCCAGAGGGTCTTGGGCGCTGGAACAGGTGCCCCAGGGAAGTGGTCCCAGCACCGGCCTGACAGACAGAGTTCAAGAAGTGTTTTGACAGTGCTGTGGGGCACATGGTGTGACTGCTGGAGTGTCCTGTGCATGCAGGACCAGGGGTTGGACTCGATGGTCCCTTCCAGCTCAGGATATTCTCTGGTTCTGGCTGCCCTACAGTAAGGAGAGATATAGGGTGCTGATATAATACTATAGCCAGACCTGAAAAGTAATCTAAAACCTCTTATCAGCAATAAAACTCTGAAAAAAAATTTAAATATTAAATGTTTTCAGGCACTTCAGAAAACATACCAGAAAATACTTAGAGAGAAGGAAAGTGCATTAGAAGCTAAATACCAAGCCATGGAGAGAGCTGCTACTTTTGAACATGATCGAGACAAGGTCAAAAGGCAATTCAAGGTATGGTTTGACTTTTCTGTTCCTGGGAAAATGACCAAGAAAGATGAATGTCACTTGTTCACATTCCCCAAATGAACCCTTCTCCAATAGCTGTCATGAGGGCATCTCCTTCTTAAAGACACCACAGTGTGTCATAGCTGTGGCTGCCTATTTCTATTAAAATAATCCTACTGAAATCTCTCTGTAAGACTAAGAGGGAAAGAAAATGAAATAACTTTATAAATATTAAAAGGAGAATATGAAATGATGCATCATAAAATAAATTCCTGTGTTGAATTAGAACACAGGGGTATATTCATATTTGAGAGTGACAAGAACACATGAACTGCAAATTGACACATGCTGAAGGAATGTATAAACACACAGTTCCATTATTTCTGAGTAAATTTTATATATTCCATTGTAAGGTGTAACACATCTAGCTTACATTTAAAAAAAAAATGTGTGTATTAGTGCATCTCTTGACTGCAAAAATGTGATAGTCAGTTAGAGATAGTTTACACTCTCTGGAGGGCTGACTTGAAAGGCCAGGCAGATGTTTCTGCTTATTTTTTTTGCTGCAGATTATGTTTTTGCCACCCAAAACAGGGCAATAAGTCCTAGTTCTTCAGTAGGATTTTCAAGATTGTTCATGTCCTTAATTTTAGTTGTCTGTAGCTACATGTAGTTCATGTTTAGCAGATATATAAAAAGAGGATTGGTTCTGACCTTATTTAAGAAAAAGAGACTTGGAGACTACTTCATTTCTTTGCATTTAAAACTAGAGTTGTGTTTCCTTTCCCACATGATGGTAATAAGTTTCAGACAGGACAGCTGGAGATGCTTGATCAATTTCTGTCATAGGAATTTTAAATTTCTGCAACAACAAAACATAAATACAAGATCATATGTAATTGTAAATAAAAAATGGATGAATAAAAGGGAACCTTTGAAAAAAATTGTTACATGTAGCAATTTTAGAAGGCAATAAAAAGTAAAAAGAATTGTTTTGATTTTTAATGAACATACTAATACAGGCTTCTTTCAGAATGGTATGCTAAGTTTTATAATGGTAAAATTTTAAAAGTAGATAATTTTAAACTATGGTTTCCTGCTCATTTCTAATTCACAGTGTCTTCAGGTTCACATTTTCATGCCTTTGTCTGGTAAATGAATGCTAGAAACTTACTTTTCCAATTGAAGGTAGATAATGAGCTCAGGAACAGATACTGAATTTTAAAAGATGTTTTTTGCCTTCCTGCTGCTGATAGATTTTTAGAGAAACTAAAGAAAATGAGATTCAGGACTTACTGAGGGCCAAACGAGAGCTTGAAGCAAAACTCCAGAGACTCCAGGCCCAGGGAATCCAAGTGTTTGATCCTGAAGAGTCTGACTCTGACGATAATTGCACAGATGTTACAGGTGAGAATTTCATCCCCAACACTTTGTGTTGGAACATGACTGAAGTCTCCAAATAGTAAAGCAGAAGACAGATATTTATGTTGTCTTGATAAAAAAGTTTTATTAATCCAGATGAAAAGCAACTTAAAGTAGCAACAAACCTTGCAAGCTTGGTGTAGATTGTGGGAACCTCACATTTCTGATGTTACAAATGAATAAATGAAGACACAGAGTACTGTCTAGACACAGTTACTTGAGCACTTTTTAAAAATTGTTTCATGAACTGTTCTGAGTTTTCTAGTCTATTCTGAGATTGCTTATTCTAGATCTGAGAGATGATGCTCCAGTGTATCCAAAAATCACACCTGAAACTAGAGGGAGTCTTAGACAGACACTTTGGATGATGACATGCCAGTGTCAGCTGCTGTGTGCTCCAAAACAGCAGTTAGATCTTTAACAAAGAAGAAGGGGGTACAAAACCTTGTATATGCTGTATGAGGAATTTAATAACATGGAAGGGGCTCAGATGGGTATGTGAGCTATCTGTGTAATAGCAAAAATTAGGAAATACGCTCTGCCTTTGGTGTCATGGATTCACATTAATTTTGGACAAGCAACCATTTAGAACTAAAGCATAGAAAAGTGTGGGGAAATTTGCTGGAGGAGAAAAAATTATGGTCAGTGGCATGTGGTTGTAGGTTTTAGCTGGAGTATTTAGGACTGATAATTTACCTTGTGTAATGACAATTTAGAGGGGTTTTTTGTTTGTTTTCCAATTCTTAGCTACTGGGGCACAATCTGAGTACTGGAATGGAGGAGTCTTGGGAAGTGAACCATCCATGGGTAGTATGATGCAACTTCAGCAGTCTTTCAGAGGGCCTGAATTTGCTCATAGCTCCATAGATGTTGAGGGACCATTTGCAAATATAAACAGAGGTAAGTAATGCTAATTAATTTTGCTGGGATTGTAGGTGTCTATGGAATTTTTCCAACTGTGCCTAAGTAACTCTGTTCCTTCTTAGATAGTTTTCTGTCCACTCTTGGGTAATTTAACCAAAGGATTATTTGGAATTCTTTGTAAAAATAAAAGGAAATGTAGCTAAGTTATGTTTAATATATGTGATGACGATGGTGTGTGCAGCAGTGATTCTAGCAAACAGCAGTTACCAGTGCTTTGTTCAATGTTCTTTAAGTTGGCAATGAAAGATAGTGACTGTTGTAGCTTATAAAGCCATCATCTTGGCGACCTGGGTTCGGTGAGGACACGACCGTCACGAGCTAGGGCGTGAGGTTCGGGCAGAATGACTTAGCAAGACACCAACATGGTGTATTCGTCAAAATGCGTTTTATTATCTAAAACACAGGGTTTAAGTACCTTCTGGGTTTCGCTACGTCATAGGGGGTCTTACTAGTTTCTTAAGGGTAGTGGAAAAGTACTGGCTTGCCTAGAGAGAGGGGTCTGTGACCTTGAGATAAAGGTTTATCTCTGGAGAGGAATGTGCCTAGCCCTGTTCCCGTTACAACCCGATTCGTCTTCCGCAGCGTAGTCTGTCCCTTCCAATTCACATTCTCCCCACATCTCCCCCTCCCTCTATCACAAAAAAAAAACAAGGTAGTTATACACACATATATATATAGATACTAAATGAGGTAGAAGGCTACTACTTAATCATGCATATATGTATATGGGTACTAAAATGAGGTAGAAGGTTAGTATTTAGCAAAAAAGGAAGAAGGAGTTTGGGAAACCTGAGTAAGTTTTTCTGCCAGGCAAGCTTAGAAAAGCTTGTGACTGGCAATTTCACAGCATTTCATGTTGGTGCATGAACAGAATGTTAGTTTGCTCCACGCGGGCTCTGATAAATGAGACTATTTTGTTCAGCAGGCATGGTCCGAAGATGGCAGTTAAAAGTAACATTGCCAATGGACCTACTAAGGAAGAAATTAAAGTGGTTAACCATGGAGATTGGTTAAACCAGGATTCGAACCAGCCCTGCTGAGCTTCTCTATCTTTTTGTCTCTGAGCCAGTCTGCTTCGGAGCTCTGCCATGGAGTCTCGGACTACTCCAGTGTGGTCTGCGTAAAAACAGCACTCTTCTTTCAGGGCCGCGCACAGACCTCCTTGTTGCATGAACAGGAGATCTAGTCCGCGCCTGTTCTGCAGAACCACTTCTGAGAGTGAAGAGACTGACTTCTCCAGGTAGGAAATGGATTTCTCGATCCTCTGCAAGTCCTCATCTATGGTCATCTGCAGCTGAGACAGTCCTCGGTGCTGTGTTGCTAGGGCCGAGACACCCGTCGCCGTTCCAGCTGCACCTAAACCGAGCAGCATTGCGATGGTGATTCCTGTTATTATTTCTCTTTTGCGAAGACGGCTGGGTTCTTCGAAAAGGCTGTACACTTCTTCATCAGAATGGTACAGGACCCTAGGAACAATCAGAACTTGGACACAGAAGTCATTAGAATCATTGAACTTGGGAAGGAACACACAGGGACTCACTCCAGACCTCTGACAAACCCACATTGCAGATGAAGCTGGGACAACCCACTTGTTGTTTTTTCTGTTGGGCTTTACAATTTTGGCACAAACATCTCCTTTTCGCTTGGCTAGGGTTGGATTGCCAAAGCACCTGCCCCGACCTGAGACCTGACTCAGGGTGATGCCTCTGCGAGGTGTGTCCCATCTGCATTGGTGTGGGGCATCGGCTGTGGAGTAAGTGAATGAGGTATTCACAGCAACTCCTTCATAAAAGGGGGGTTGAACCTCATAGCAAAGCCAACAGGAGTTAGTTAGGTCAGGATTAGATTCATTCAGGGATAAAAAGGTAGCATCTAACATACGAAGGATTGGGTCTGGGTCTGACTTAGCTGAACGGCCTATCTGGAAAGGTTTCTCATCACTGTTTCGGTTTTCGGTGACAGTCGTGGGTAGGATTTTGGGGTAAGTTATGTTTTGCTCTGTCTGTGTGCTTTTAATCACCTTGTTGGGTCCAACCGCTCGGGGTGCCGATGGTTGGAGCTTGGTAATTTGCACATTCACCCACTCTTTCGACTTTTGAATGACCACTGTCCATGTCCTTCCCACCGTCCAGCTAAAATCATCAGGCTGCAAGACCGTCATGTTGTAATATATACAAATTCGGAATTTGGGGATTTTATAACTGTTTCGGTAGGAACTTCCGTGTGAAAAAAGAGGTGGTTTACAACCTGCCGGTGCCCATGAGAACTGTAGGAACTTGTCGGGGGCTGGTGGGTCCCACCCAGGCCCTGACGGCCTGGCATCTGTAACAATGGTTTCACAGCCCCAGTGCCCACAGTATCCCCACCCAGGTAAATTACAATAGCTTTTCCCTGGGTTTGAAGCTGGGCACCAATAGGATAGATACATTTGTGATGAGTGTGGAGACCTAGGAATTACCTTTGGTTGTCCTGGAAATAAATCTGTAAAACGGAGCACGAAAGATGGAGCGTTTGGTGTGGTGACGTCTCTGAGCACCTTACCACTGGTTAGGTGTCTCATGACCCACCTGAACGGCTGATGTGGGTAGTAACTTGGGCTGGCTTGTCCTCTAGCAACAAGCCCCAATAACAAAATCACGCAGACATGTCGCTGATGTCTGGGTCTCACTCGCGTGGGTTTCTCTGCCGCTGTCTGACGTTTTGGTGGTGGTGGGTCTCGTTCCTCTTGGAGGGGCACATGGGCGTCACGTGGCCGCCCTATCAGCATGTTCTGTAAACAGAAACTCACAATTCTCATTAGTCTCATCCTGCTCATTGTGAAGATCAGGTTTAATTGATTTGAGAGGACACCACCTGATTTTCCCATCTTTTTTGACAGCCGCGTACCCTCGCCCCGTGAGCATCAATCTCCAGCCCCGTTCCCACTCACCCAGCTCATTTTTAATTACAACCTGCGGGCCCACCTCTATTGCTTTGGAGGCCCAGTGTTTTTGAATGGGACTGTTTGTTTCATTTCCTCTAGGGAATTGATTCAATGCCATCAGAGCAGTTACCAATATACGTGTCTGCTCTCCTGAGGGGATGGAGTTGGTCAAGCCTTCTGCTTTTGCCAACACCTCTATTTTGGATTTCAGGGTTTGGTTTGCCCGCTCAACTATAGCTTGTCCGGTGCTATTATATGGAATGCCCTTCACTAAAGTGATTTGCCATTTGGAAGCAAATTCCTGCACTGGTTTGGAAATGAAATTGGAACCATTATCTGTTTTGATCTGCTTGGGGATACCAAGCCATGCCATGGCTGTCAGCCAGTGCTGTATTGTGGCTTTGGAGTTAGCTTTGCGATGCTGTGTGGCCACGATTATTCCACTGAATGTGTCCACTGTCACAGCAAGCCACGCTTGAGGCTTCAGCAGTTGACACAAGGTGAAATCTGACTGCCAAATTTCTGAGGGCTTGAGACCTCTCGGGTTGACCCCACTGGTCCACAGGGGTGACTTCTGGCAGTGAGGGCAGGTGGCCACTACATGTTTGGCATCCGTTGTGGTGATCCCGCATCTCTTTGCCAGTGCTTTGGGACCAATGTGAAGGGATTCGTGCAATTGACGAGCATCTTGCAGCGTCCAGACGCCTTTTGCTGCAGTGTCTGCCTTGTCATTGCCGATCTGGAAGTAACCTTTGACTGGGTTGTGGCTGTTGATGTGAATGACGGATACTGTGCCTTTTCGTGAGGAGAGTGCTTCTTCTAGCATCAGGGCTGCTGTTGATGTTGACACACCTGGTCCTGTCATAGCCAGACAGAGCTTTGCCACGAATATAGAGTCTGTTACAATGTTCAGGTGTTCGTCTTGGAAAAGTCCACACGCCAAAACCACTGCTGTCGCTTCCAGTTGCTGCACTGACAGTGTGGGATCGCATGCTTTGATGCAATGCCATTGCTCTTCTGTCTGCCACACTGCTGCTGCGGTGGAAGTCGTGGAAGAAGCGTCTGTGAAAACTGTTGGTCCTGGCTGTGGTCTGTCCATGACCTTCGGTGGCATGTCTATGTCGACTATGGTCAGCAGCTGAGTCCAAGGTGGTCTGGTGGAGTAGAGGATTTCTCCTCCGAATCCGATGAGAGCAAGGGCTAAATGTTCTGAGATTGTAGTTGACTCTGTGACTGTTTGCTTGCGAAAAGGAAGATGAATTCTCGCTGGCTCGGTCCCTAGGTGTTTCAAGGCAAGCTTCCTGCCTTTCATGATGAGATTTGAGATGCATTCTATTGCTGGGGAAAAAGCACGAGCTGGTCTTCCAAGGACTACCCACTGAATCGGTCGAGCCTTTTCAGAAGGTCCTTGGGCCAGTGCTCCCACTCCCCCCTTTGGTGTAAAGTGTACGTACAAGTCCAGAGGCGTCGCTGGGTTCCATCTGGCAAGTGTGCCGGTGGACATCTGCTGTTCGATGAAGTCGAGGGATTTTGCTGCTTGCGGTGTCAGCTCCTTGGGTTCCCAGGGATGTTTTCCTTTCAGGAGGTCATACAGAGGATCCATGACCTCAGGAGGAATCAGGATGATGTTGCGAAGCCATTGCATCGATCCCACCAGGCGTTGCACATCGTGGAGCGTCTTGATGTCTCGGTGGACCTTCACCTTGGGAGGTGTCACATAGGAATTCGTGATCCCCACTCCCAGGAAGGTGACACAGGGTCCCTTTTTGATCTTTGCGCTCGCAATCTCAAAACCATTGGCCTGGAGGGTCTCTGTGATTGTGGACACCAGATGATCCACTTGGCTCGCTGATGGTGCAGAGACTAGGATGTCGTCCATGTATTGTATGATGGTCGCGGTAGGGTAGGAATGTCGGACTGGTGTTAACGCTTTATCCACGGTGATCTGGCACACTGCAGGGCTGTCCACCAAACCTTGGGGTAGCACCTCCCATTGAAAGCGTAGGCTAGGTCGCTTGCCATTTGGAAAAACCACGGAGAAGGCAAATCGTTCCTTGTCCTCAGGATGCAAAGGTATTGAAAAGAAACAGTCTTTAATGTCCAATACTGCACATGGTTGTCCTTCAGGGATGGCTGAATTCATAGGTAACAGTGTCTGAACTGGACCTATGGGTCTGATTGTCTTGTTCACTTCCCTCAGGTCGTGGACTAGGCGGTAGCCTTCTCCAGACCTTTTGGGAATCACAAACACAGGGGTATTCCATGGGCTTGTGGAGGGTTCTATGTGACCCTTTTGCAGTTCTCGTTCAACCAGTTCCAGCAAGGCTGTGGTTCGAGGCTCTGAGAGGGGCCACTGCTCAACCCAAACAGGGTCAGATGATTTCCAAGTCAATTTGATTGGCAACGAAGGGTGCACAGCAGTGGCCCTCATTATAAATTTGTGATCCTGACTCCGAGCATGGCTAGGACATCTCTCCCTATCAGGGGTGGAGAGTTCTGCAAAATGTAGGGGTAAATTGCCACGGTTTGTTCTGGTCCCTTTTTTGTGTAAATGGTTATGGCTACCAACCGGGTGCTTTTCCAAGCTCTGGATTGTCCTCCCACTCCATTTACTGGAGGGACTTCTTTGATTTGCCAATGTTTGGGCCAATGAATTAGGGGCACAATGGTGCAGTCCGACCCCGTGTCCGCTTGGAACCTGAGTCCAAAAACATGGGGATCTCGACTGCCATAGAGCTGGCACACTCCCCACACGATCAGGGGGTCTTTCCCCACCTCCATGACTAGGGCCACCCAGGGATTCCGCTCTGTGTCGCCCCCTGCTGACCCTGTGTCACTGGCGCAGTTTGTGACGGTGGGGGGTGCATAGCTACCATTGGTGGTACTGCACTGCTCTGCCCTGGGATGGTTAGTGGAGATGTGACACTGACTGGTTCCTGTGTATATATGGGGTATGAAGGTCCCCCAGCCCACTGGGTGTTGGGAAAGATGGGCCATCTCGGAATGGGAGGAGGCTGAATATGGCCCATACGCCCCCTCCCTCTCCCGTTTCCCCGGAGTTTGGATCTGCATTCCTTGGCTATGTGACCCTTTTTCCCACAGCTCCAGCAGGTAGGTCTCTGGCGCTGTTGGGTCGGGGGTGCTGCTGCAGGTTGCTGTGTCACAGGTTGCTGTGCTGGCTGAGGACAGTTAGCTACCAAGTGACCTGTTTGGCCACACTTCATGCATGGTAATGCATTGGTTATAGTATGAATTGTGGCTTGCACCGGAATCAACTGCTCCTCTCTTACCACATGTTTGATCATATCCGCCAAACTGGCCCCTGCTGGCAGAGAACGTAGGATGTCCTTAGTAACAGTGTTGCACTGTTGCTTTAGACAGTCCAGTGCCACAGGTCCCCTTGCTTCCACAGGCAGTGTGGAGGAGTCAATAGCAGCTTGCAGGCGATCCACAAAATGTGTGAAACTCTCGCTCTCTCCCTGTTTAACCGTGGACCATGGTGATGACTTGTCCACCACTCGAGAAGCAACTCTTATAGCTTCTCTGGCTGCTCTCGTTGTTGCTTTGACTTCCTCTGCTGTGAGGAGTGTTGCCTGAGCTTGAGGGGTAACTACGTCATCATGTTTGCCCAGCAGCCTGGACAGGGTAGAGCCATGGAGGGGTTGTCCCTGTCCTGAGCTTTGGGCTAAAGCTGCTGTGCACTGGTCTGACCATTCCTGCTGAAAAACAATCAATCCTGCTCCATCGAAGAGCATTCGGGTTATCTGAGAAATATCGAAAGGCAATAAATCATTATTGCTAAAAATTCCGTCTATTAAAGTGGAGACAACAGCTGACCCTAACCCCTTTTCTTGAATTGCCTTCACCACTGTTTGGATTTCTTTTGTACTCAGAGGTGTGTAAGTTCGTCTTAAATTCTGTCTAGTGCCAGTAACACGTACTGGGAAGGCATGAATTGCTGCTGCCGGCTCCCATTCTGCACAAGCAATCTTTATCTTTCCCCAGTCAGTAAGCTTATATTGTGTTACTTCCCCTGTATTGTAAAAAGCTTTGCTCGGTTTTGGTAAAAAATCCGTGAATTCTACTATTTCCGACTCAGATTCTGTGCTAGTCTCAGAGCTCTCGGTAAGACTAGCGTCTGAGTTGTAATCCCACTCACAGTCGGAAGTCGACTGCTGGCACACTTCCGGCTTGCTGCGCCTTTTTGTCGGGCTTCGTCCCCGTCCCGCCTCCCAGGGGCGGGTTTCGCCCGCCTCCCGGGCTCTGCCCCGTCCCGCCTCTCGGGGGTGGGCTCTCCCCGCCTCTCGGGGGCGGCGCCGGCACGCCTCCTGAGGGCCGTCCCAACCCCGCCCCTCGCGCGCGTGGTGCCCCCCCCCAGAGGGGGTCTTTTCTTTGTAAAATGACCTTGGAGACGATTTCCAGCCGCGCGTGCGCATTTCCTCGCTCTCCCGCGCTTGCGCAATATAAACCGGAACGTCCGAGCCTCCCTCCCGCGCATGCGTCCCCGCGCGGAGCCGCACTTCCGCGTTTTCGGCGCCATGTGGCCGGTGACCCCGCCCCTGACTTGGGTCGCGGTCGCCATCTTGCCAATATGGCGGCGGCGCGCCCGTGCTGGGTATCGGTAATTCTGGCTCGGCTGCCGCATCGCCGCGCGAACGCGGGACGGGCGGCCCCGGCATTATCGGCTTTAGCGCGGTCGCGGGGACGCCGCGCGGCGCTGCCGCGGACGGCTCCGGGACCGCCGGCTGCGGCGGTTCGCGGGCTCTTCGCTCTATTTCTCTAGCTTCTCGCGAGAGTTCTGTCCAGACGGACCACGGGTTGCCGTCGTCCCGCACCTCCGATTCGGGGTTCGGAGCGGCGGGGGGTCCGTTCCCGGGTTCTAAAGAGGGGCTGTCCCGCGCGAGCAGCGGCGGGCGCGTCCCCGGACTCGTTAATTTGCCGGTATCGTGCGGATCTAAATCGCGCGGGGGGGCGCAGGGAAGAAGTATCGGCGAATGAACCGCGGTATTTTCGGGGGGCTCTGGAGGGATCCCTGGGTCCGGGGGGTCCCGTGGGACAGCTGGAAAGTCCCCCCCAGGGTTCGGGGTGTCTGGGCATGGATTTTGGGGAGGGTGCAATGCGTCCCCCTCCCGCTCGCTCCCGCCGCGGGGCTGGGCATCCCCCGGGGGTCCCGTGGGTCCCGCGAGTCCACCCTCCTTTCCCTTTTGTCGCGAGACGGTAAATAAACATGTTTTCACCGCGCTCCATGCCTCTTGTTCCTCCCTCGCCTTTTTCAAAGCCATTTCTACTTTTCCCCACGCTTTGAGGGCTTTCCCACTGCCAGAGGTTATAGTATCATTCGCGAGGGCAATTGTATAATTCTGCCATCTCTCTGGGTCCAATATATCAACAGGCCGCTGAATTGTGCCCAAATCTGTAAGTCTTGCAATAGCAAGATTTAAACTCTTTCGCTCTAAGCGTATTCCCCACCTCTCCTCCATAATTTTTACAACCTGAATAATCGCCTCCATCGCCGATTACTGGTTCTCAGGGCGTCCCCTGGTTCCTCCACGGTATTCCAGAATTTTCTGGTACCGCCGTCTCTCACCGTCCAGGCGTTTCCCGTGTCCCGGGTTCCAGTCCCGGGCTTTCGGCACCAAATATGTTGTAGCTTATAAAGCCATCATCTTGGCGACCTGGGTTCGGTGAGGACACGACCGTCACGAGCTAGGGCGTGAGGTTCGGGCAGAATGACTTAGCAAGACACCAACATGGTGTATTCGTCAAAATGCGTTTTATTATCTAAAACACAGGGTTTAAGTACCTTCTGGGTTTCGCTACGTCATAGGGGGTCTTACTAGTTTCTTAAGGGTAGTGGAAAAGTACTGGCTTGCCTAGAGAGAGGGGTCTGTGACCTTGAGATAAAGGTTTATCTCTGGAGAGGAATGTGCCTAGCCCTGTTCCCGTTACAACCCGATTCGTCTTCCGCAGCGTAGTCTGTCCCTTCCAATTCACATTCTCCCCACAAGTGACTCCTTCTTTAAATATCTGCTGGTGTTCTTTTTTTCCATTTGCATTCAGATTCTCTGCTTCCTGAATATGAACATCACATTTGTATTAGAATAAATACCCCTGTTTTATTCATTGATTTTGCATGGGTTTTGACTCTGCCTAGGGGGCCACTTAGAGAAGTCTGATTGCAAGGCCAGGATGTACGTGTTGTTATGTAAATCAGTGCTTGATTTTTTCTTGTCAATAATTACTGCTTTTGAACTTTGTTTCCAAAGTGGCCTCTTGTAAATTGGCTTCTGATACTCTGGTTTCCTTCACTGTTGTCCTGGCTCTGGAACCTCTCCTTCATATAGTTGACTTTGCTGGCAGTTTCTCCCTTTTTAGTTCAGTCCTTCAGGCTCTGTCTGATTCAGAAGTCTGAGCCTGCAAAGTGGAAGGGGTGGGTCTTTCATGGGATGACTCCAGCTTCATACACTAAGCCTTTCATCAACCTGAGAAGAGAACCTGTTCCTATCCTGAAAGAGTGACCAGCCAGAAAATGAAGAGTCTAAGTTTTAACTCATTGCTTCTGTAAGGAATAAACATACAATGCTACAGAAAGCAAGGGATGCTTTTTCTCCAGAAGTGGAAGTTCCCACAGTGTTTTGCTGTCATTTATTGATGTGGTTTAATTGAAATACATGTAGATCTGAAGGAAAAAAAGTGTTTGGTTATGAATGAATTTATTATTCCTTCATATTGTTACTTATTTTACAACTATCAGCTTGATTTCATGGAAACATTTCCTCCATTCTTTTTAAAGGAAATATCATTGTGATGATAATATAAATACATTTAATACTTTTATTTTGCCACATTATCAAATCGTGTGACATTATCAAATAGTATGAGTTCTCAAAATTTGTAATATTTAAATAACTGAGTAAAAACACTACTACTATTTTAAATAAAATGTAGTAGTCATGATGTTAAGAGGTGACGACTTATGTGTTATTCAGTGTAATGACGTGTGAAGATCTCTACGACTTCATTTTGGATTTTTTTTTCCATTGGCAGATGATTGGGATGCTGCTGTTGCCAGTTTACTGCAGGTTACTCCTCTGTTTTCTCAGTCTTTGTGGAGTAACACAGTAAGATGTTATATTATCAGTACTGATGAGACTCAGCCAGAAGTGACCATCTTCATTAGAGTGAGTACCTCACACACACCTATGTCACTTATGTGCTGTCTTGTTTCCAATGCGATGCTGGTTCAGAAATTTGTGTAATACTTCTTGAAAGCTTTAGTAGGTGTAGTCTGATTTCAGTGAAATCAGTGGAAGTATTGTCAAGGGCTTCAGGGGAGCAAGCTGGAGAAAAGAAACTGAGATTTGTTTGGTAATAAAGTACTGCTTTAGTAATAAAGCACTGTTGCTCACATTTGCTTTCAGAACTACTCTCCTAAACTTCAGAGAGTCTGTGAAACAATGGGGTACTTCTTTCAAGTTGTTAATTTTTCAACAGAGAGTGAAAGGCCTCATCAGGATGTAAGAAAATGGGAAATTGAAAAAAGTTCATTAGTCATTTTGCTCCTGCATTTAACTTTGCCAAGGTGAGTATTTTCTAGGCTGGTTAAACAAACAGCAACTGGTAATTTATGCAGAGTGCATAGCTTATTAAAATGTATGGGATGCTTTTCTCAGTATTTTTCCTAAGCTAGTAACTTCAAAGAGATACTCCTTCAAACTTCAGGTTTGCTAGTGCAGACACTTAAAAGAATATATCAGCTTTGTACCATTTTCTTTTTCTTGTAGCTACAAATTCTCTTAAAATACAGCATGAACGATGTCTTAATAACATACAGAAATGTTGTTTTCCAAGAGCATCTCTCTGTTGAGCATGTGGCTGTGTCTTAAGAATTCAAAATGGCTGATGTGAATGTCCTCAATGTTTTTCATTTGCTTATCTAGCCTTACACCTGTCTGTAGTATTTGGGGTTTATTCTATCACATATTAGTTCCTGGTTTTGGCTGTCTTTCAGACTAATTTCATGGCTCTCCTGTGTGTTACCTTATGCTAGCTTTTGATAGCTTTGATTTACTGAAGTCATGATGTTTCATGACAAATAGTGATGGAATTTGGTCTGTTTGTTCAGTGAGTAATTTCTTAACCTTCTAGAAGAAGCAGCATGATTCAGTAAAGAAAATACACCAAAGGAGGAATATTTTTTGAATTGTGTTAGGAATGTTGCACAGTTATGTGTTATATGCTGTTGCTAAATAACCCATTTTTTTTTTGTGTGTGGAACACAAATGTGTAAGAACAAAATACGCAGGGAAAAAAAAACCCCAAAAGTATTAATTTAGAGAATTTCTCTTAGAAAAATGCTGATGAAAATTGTAGTGCTTGTGTAAAGATGGTAATATTTGAGCAATCCTTTCAGCTATTGTCAGCATCACCAAGTAGTATAGTTCCTTTTGTGGAACAGCAATAGATGTCAGCAGATATCATTCACATGTATAAATGCAAAGTGGTTTTGAATTTGGAGGTGTCAAATTCTCCTTTTTAAATACTATAAAGACTGTCCCCCAAGACATCTGAAAAATACTGAAGGACTCTTCCTAAAAGGATCAAAGATAGAACAGAACCTTCAGATAACCGATAGCAAAGCATATATATGATGCTTATTATTCATATGTCAAACCATGTTCTTTCCATGCAAGGCAATTACCTTTCATTCTGCATATTGGTGTGACAGGAAAAGCAGCTTTAAATTTACAAATCAATAGTCATAAAAATTAATAAATGGTTTTACTGGTTTTGGAGTAGTATAAATCTCTCTCAGCTTTTTCTTGCTTCATAATTTTTTCTCAAATTCTCTGTTGAAGTATTTGATTGCTTTTTACTATAAATAGATATGACTTTTGAATTAGATTTTGTAGTGAAACTCATCTTCGGAGCTTGTGTTGATTGAACTGTTTACTGCAGCAGTGTAATATAGCACAAGAATGCTGATTTCCAATCTAGTTGTTTGTTGGAGGACTGTGAAGAAGCCTTCTTGAGAAATCCAGAAGAAAAGCCCCGGTTAATTTACCACAGAAGGGAGGATGGCAGAGTCAGTTCAGTCTCAGTTCAACAGTTAATTGAGCAAATTTCTTGCGTGAACAAAGCAAAGGTATGGCATTTTAAAATTCCTTTAAATAGCACTCACTGCATGCTAGTAGTCCCAGATTTTAGAGGAAATTGCAATGCAGTCATAGGTCTGGCTGCTTATTCTGTGAGCAGATCAATAAAGCTGAAATTTATGAGTGTTATGAAATTTTCATTAGCAGGGGAGAAAAAAAAAGCCACTACACTTTCACTGAAAAAAAAAATGGCTATACTAGAAGGTTAAAATTTCTTTGAACCCGTGTTTAGGCATTTAAATGCCAAAGTTGTTTATCTGAGGACCCCCTGTAGCCACAGAGGGGAATGAAGTGTACCTCTAGAGAGATTCCTGCTGCCTAAAAATTGATCCGTGATGATTTATTTTACTCTACAGAGACAGCAGTTGAGAACAGCTGAAACTAGATTTCCAACTTTTAAAGTTCTTAGGCAAAGTGAATCTTACCTAAGGAAAGCAACAGAATGGAATTTAAATGTGTTCCAGAATGTTTTTGTTGGAAGTCCTAAATACTGTTCTCAGTTGGATTCAGTTGTGTCATGCTTTGCCATTTACTTTTTCAGATGATTGACCATGTTGGAGGTGTGGAAGATGGAGCATATGAAATCTATAATTGCGTGGAAAAAATAATTAAACAGGTAAAGTACATGATGCATTTTAGCTTTTTATGTCTGTACTGATTTATGATCCTAAATTATGTCAGTATGATTACTGTGTGGTACTTAAATGTGATTCAAAGAATCTCTCTGTTTTATCATTAATATCTGGCAAGCAAGGAAATGCGAAAGTGGAAAATAAAACCCCAAACTGAGCAGTGCTTTTATGGGCAGAAGCACAGGACCATGGGAAAGGGTTCTATTTATAGGCCTAAATTAGCTTTTAATTTCTCTTTATCCATATCATAGATACGTCCTCTCCTTACTCTTGTGGTGAGTTGTTTCTACTATGAGATATTTAAAATCAGTGTCTTGAGACCTGTGCACTCAGAGTTAATTTAGTTTCATTTAATTGCTTATTTATTTATGTTCTCTGCTACCCTACAAGGAAATGAGCATATTTGTGTTGGTAGAGCCACACTCACACTGAGACTAACAGCAAATATGATTGCACTACAGTTGCAGTTTTCTCCATGTAATTTCCTTTTACTTAGGATATATTGGGGTATGAAATGACAGACCTAGAAGGCAAGGATTTGGGTAATAAAGAAGACTCCACTGCTCCTGAAGAGGAAGTTTTTGGTGATGTATTGTGGGATGCACACGATGAACGAGAACAGATGGAAGCTTTTCAGCAGGCCTCTAATTCAACATGTGAGCTGGGATTTGAGAAAGTGAGTACATTATAAAGGTATATGGATGAAGAGGAAGTCATCACTCACTTCCATCCCTTCTTGGGCAAGATGCACTTCTTCAGAAGAAGCTGTGTCTGAGAGCATCCTTAAGGCTATCACTCTGTATGCTGGAAGAAGCCATATGCCTGATATAGATGGCATATTTCTTTTCTGGGAGAGATGCCAGTTGGTGTGTTGTTGAATGACATTGATGAAAAAGTAGTTGTTGTGCCTGCACTGGAGAAAAGCACTATAACAGTGTGCCAGAAGCAGAGCATCCTCTTAGTTGGTCGTCAATAGAAAACACTCTGAGTATCTATCTTTTCTTCTTCTATTTTTTTTTATTTCTCTTTTATTTTTCCCTGAGGAAATCCAATCTCTTTCTTGACACTTGGAGTTAGGTCCTTAGGAGATGGTTAATGAAAAGATTTCATCTCATCGTGCAGCTGTAAAAGAAGAACAAAGCAAACTTTATAGTGGAAAGCTGCTGAATAACTCAGTACTTACTCATTACTGGAAGTATTTTTTTTAAAACATTTCAAGTTGTGAGTATCAAGAACAGTTATATGTTGGGAAGATATAATGAATGTAGGAAGGTAAACAATTAAGTCATCACAGAATGTGGTGCAATAGTTCATTTGGGCAATGTAACATAAACATGCAGTTTCTGTTGCTGTATTTAAATTATTACTATCCCTATTTTACTAGCACAATATATTCTTTTACTTTACCACTCCTATATTGGTAATGGTTTGGAGGATTGTACCATCTTTACTACATTCAAAAGCAACAGAATAATAGAACATTAAAAAAATACCAATGTATATCTAAATGCATCTCTTATTTTGAAGACAAAATAGTTCTCCCAGGCAGGTGGAGGGTGTTTTGCTTTGGTTTATTTTGTCCACTGCTGCAACATTTTTGGACAATCATATGCTGAAAGAAGGCCTTCTTTTGTATGCTCAAAATAGTCATTCATGGCAGATGCCAGCTTCGTCCTGGCAACCATATCCAGTGCAGTGGAGTAATTGGGGGAAAGGGGGGCGAGGAAGCCTGAACAAACACAGAACACAGTTGCTTTATTATAATAATACTAATTCACTTTATTAGCACTGAAGATTCCATTTTAAATAGTTTTGAAGAAAGTTTTAATTAATTTTACACTTTAAAAAAAGAGATAAGAAATTCTGTGGTTTAAGTGTTTCCTTGCACCATCTATTTACACTTGTGTTGCATTTCAGCAGTTATTCCTTTACCTTAATAAATCGGTACATGCATTTTGAATCTAAATGGTTTACAATACCAGGCACTATAATTCTTCATTAAACACTGGAATATTTATAATGATTCCTCCTTTTTTATAGTATTTTGAACGTCTGAATGACCTAGTAGCAGCACCAGCACCAATTCCACCACTGCTTGTGTCAGGAGGACCAGGCTCTGGGAAATCTCTCCTTCTGTCAAAATGGTAGTTTAATTTTATTTTTTTTTATATGGATGAAGTTTAAGAAAAGTTTCCATTGCATTTCAAACATTGTGTCAGTAACAAAAGATAAAATGGGGGCCTCTACAAAGTGCCAAAGTTACTGAAGCATCCTGGAAAGATTTGTGATATTTGAGTAGCTAATTTCATCTGGACTGCCTTTAATAACTCCTTGACTCCAGCTGCAACACCTTATGATATGGCATCACTTACATATCTGACTTTGCACAGCATTACAATGTGGTTTTGATAGCTCAGTACTGCTGCCCTCTGATACACAAGAAGGGTCTGAAATAAAGAAAGAATCCTCATAATTTATCATAGACCATAGAATTTTATGGTCACTTGTATGCTATGACAAAACTTGCTGTCATAAAAATAAATTGAATGGTGTCATTGCTTTAAAAGCTTAGTGGCACATGACTGTTCAGTGCCAGGAAGGGCACTTGCTAATTGCTATCAGTAATGGTGAGAGCAAAAATGGCATCTGACCTTAAAAGTTCAGTTATAGCTCAGGAAATGTCTATCCTGTTTTGTAAGGTTCTATCTCCTTTGGCAAAACTGATGCTTTTTGTTTGAGGTCTGTTTGCAAAATTACAGTCTGTTGACTCTTTTTTTTTTTTCTTTGCCTCTTTAATTAGGATTCAATTACAGCAGAAGCATTCACCAAACACTCTAATTCTTTACCACTTTGTTGGGAGGCCCATGTCTACTAGTTCAGAATCTGCATTGATAATTAAGCGCCTTACTCTAAAGGTAATGCTGTATTACATGCCCTGCCTTGCATCTTTCTTTGTGTTGTGTGTGTGCAAAGACAACATTTTCTACAAATTTTTCAGCATCAGTGAAAAGCAATACAAATGTAGTAGAAAAATATACAGGTTCAGATTGGTCAGGGCTCTGGGCAGCCTGGTCTGGTTGAAGATGTCCCTGCTCATTGCAGGGACTTTGACCAGGTGGCCTTTGAAGTTCTTTCCAATCCACACTCTTCTGTGAGTCTATGCGATGTGAGGCATTATAGAATAAGGGGAATCTGATCCCATACACTTAATGTAGCTCAATTAAATGGCATCTCTGGGATATTCATAACAGATCATCATTAGCAGTAATGTTTCCAGTGACCTATATTGGTGACTTATAAAACCATATAAACTCCTTCCAAAATTCCCCGCCATCTGGCCAATGAGAAAGGCAGGTGGTACCACTTGTATCTTCGTGCTTAGAAACCTGAGGCTGTATTGGCCACTTGGCACCATCTTGTTGCTAGACTAGGTTCTCTCCTATATTAATTTCTTTTTAATTGTGTGCTAAATACATGGGGAATAAGAAGGATCATTTTTGTGCCAGGGTCTGAACTTGCTTTTTCCATCACAGAGTGGGACTAAGGGCCTTACGGTACTAAAACCTGTAGAAAAATGAATTCAGTTGTGCTATCCTTGCAATTTTCTCATCTGAATTAGATGTTTGCCTGTTTAATCTGTGCAACTTCAAGTCCTTTACATCTCCATATTTCTTGTCTGTTGTGTAAAGGTTATCATTCTATAATTTACACACTGAGTTCAAGAAATATTCTTTGTTCTGCATATGTCAGCTTTCTGCATATACTAGAAGGGAAGAACTCTGTGTGAACTCGACTAGAAAAATTGCCCCCAAATCAAATGGAGTTTTTTTGGGGGGAAGGGTGAGGTAGGGAGGGAGAACTGAGTATTTTTTCCCTTTTGTATCTATAGGGCTTCTTTCAAGTATCCTAGCTGATTTTTTAAGGTAGAATTTCTTGTACATGTTTATAATTCTGCAGCTTATGCAACACTCTTGGTTAGTATCACCTCTGACTTTCGATCCAGCTAAACTTCTGGAAGAGTTTCCCCGTTGGCTGGAAAAACTTTCTGCACGCCATCAAGGCAGCATTATTATAATCATTGACTCTATTGACCAAATACAGGTATGTTTTCAAAATCTTTGCCATTTGTCAGTCTAAGGGGAATCATGACTATTGTAATAGGTTCAGTCATAACTATGTAGCAAAAATATTAATGTTTGCTTTGCTCTGAAGAGACATATAGAAAATAGTTTTGTAAAAGTACAGTTGAGGGGTTTGTTTTTTTTTTGTAGATAAAGTTTTTTGGGGTTATTTTGGGGTTTTTTTCTACATTTTATCTTTACACCTTAATTTTTGATCAATCTGATTACATTACTTATCCAAAGATTCAAGGCTGTGAGCTGACTTATTGGGCATGTAAATAGCTTGATTTTTATGAGGTGAATGTTTCTACAATAGTATTCTATCTGCTTTATTTAGTGTACAGTTGTGCTGACACATAAAAATTGGTCATTTAGTACTGTCTAGAGGACCAGATCATAAAAGATTTTAAAGGACACTGGAGAATTTAAGACTCCTTTCATTGGATTGCGCAGTTAATGAAACATAGCAACTTCTGGCATTGTTTTGAACAACCTCTGTATTAAGAAATGAATATTTGTTTTTAAGCAAGCTGAGAAGCATATGAAGTGGTTGATAGATCCACTGCCAGTGAACGTGAGAGTGATTGTATCAGTGAATGTAGAAACGTGTCCGCAGGCGTGGAGGTATGTTATATTTCTGTCATGTATCAAAGTATCCGGGCTTCAAATTATTATTTTAAATTGCAGTTACTCATTGAGTAGCAGACAGAATTGTAGAGACATGGCGATTTAATAGGATAAGATTTTCCAACCCATGAGGAAAATGAAATCTTCTCAATTGTGGCTGCAATGACAGATTTTAGCTGTTGGAAAACCAGGTTTTTATTTTACTGTGATGGATCTACCCACGTGACTGTATGAAAGATGATATTTAATGCAGTCAGATGCACATCAAGAACCACAGTACCATGATGTAGATTCAGGATAAGGCTAAAAGTGGAAATTTTACTTCAGATGATTAGAATTTCATAGTAGCAGCGAACAGCTTCAATTACTGCTTTGATATAAATCTTTAAAAAGCCCTGGAACTCTGATGTCTTTTCTTTTCCTTTTGTGTGCTATTTAATATGGTTCAAATTTGACTTTGCTCTCTCTTACCAAAGGTTATGGCCCACTCTTCATCTTGATCCACTGAATTCCAAAGATGTTAAATCTCTCATTAGTGCAGAATGTAACTCTGCAAATGTTAAACTGACTAAAGAGCAGGTATGGCTGTTGCAGTTTTTCTAAAATACCTTACTTTAGTATAACTTTTAATGAAAACACAGAAAAGTGAAATAAGCCCAGCTGCCAAAATAAAGGCTTATATTTAGCTAACTAAATACGATTGCTCAAGATAGCATGAAGTTTGAGTATTTTTACCCCATGGCTCATAGCACTGAAACACAGATGGAACAACGTAAATTTTTAACATAAAAACTGTTCAGTTGCACATACTGCTGTAAATGTGTTATTTTATTTTAGAATACCAGAAGGTTTAATTATGTTTTAATTAATTATTGTTGCATAATACTGTAACAATGATTGACATACTGGGAAAACCAGTATTTTACCTTTGCCCTTGGGACTGATTCTGTAAGGTAACCTTCATGTTGAGATACAATGTTAGACCCTAACTCTTCATCTTAAATTCAAATGGGAATTTTCACTCATATGCTCCTATAGCTGAAAACTTGTGCAGTATTTTGTGCACTACTTACAATGTTACAGTCTTCAGATGTTACAGGTAGAAGAATATCTAGAGCTTTTGTTTTCTTATCAGTGAATGTTTTATTTGTATGGTCAATTTCATCACAGATTTTATTTAAAATGTTGTAGGAGAAGAAGCTTGAGAGACACTGTCGTTCCGCCACAACTTGCAATGCCTTGTATGTCACTCTCTTAGGCAAAACCATTGCTTGGTAAGTTGTGGTGTTTTGGAAATTACTATGGTAATCACTATATTAGAAGACTTCAAGTAGGTTAGCCTTTTGAAATAGTTTAATTTAACACAGAATGAGTCTTGTTAAGAAAAAACGATGGAGAAGTTTTGCCCTTCACTGACTGTGAATGCAACGAACAGAAATCAGAGAGTGTACAGTCACCAATTGATGTTGAGTGAACCCAAATGGTTGTATCTATTTGTTTTCAGCTCTTTTATTTCTATTTCTATTTCTATTTCTATTTTATTTTATTTTGTTCTTCTTTATGGGTGTATCAGTTGTTTCAGTGGTTTTTAAAGGTATTTGGAGAACGTTGGTATTGTGTTGTTAAACAGTTAAATTCAGGTGTGTTGTGTTAACTGCTGTACCAGAGAGTTTGCCCCATATATTTTTTAAGGCTTCAAAGAAGTTCAGTGACTGTTTAGTTTAACATCCTGCTTATGGTCCTTAGCCTTGTAATTCCTGCTGTGGAGAAAATTAATCTTCCCTGTTGTGCAAGAGAATACCTAATAAGTGCATTGGCTTCTTATTAACCTAGACTTCATCTTGTTGAGAAAGATGCATTTTTAGTTAAGAGACTCCCAGATGATGATACACTAATTGGTAGTTTGCTCTGGGTGACTGATTTCATTATTTTTGTTCACGTTTTATGTTCTAGAAGACTTAATTGCTCCTGAAAACATGCTTTGTAAATGCATTAAATGAAATAGCAGCATGTGGTTTTATCTTTATCCATCCTGATGTTCTTACTTGTACTCCTGCTGGAGAAAAGAACACTGCAGTGCATATTTTTTAATAAAACTGTTGCAGCTATTTAGAAGAATCAGACAATATGACAGAAATTGGTTTGGAAGAAATCACCTTTTCTTTGTTTAAATCTCACCAGGTGCTGGGCACCTTTTGAACCCAGTAGGAATCCAGAGAATATTTGAGATAAAGCTCTTCTGTAGTTTCAAATCCATCTTACTCAGCCAAATTTAATATGCTAAAGCTTACCCTTTTTGTCCTTCTGCTCAGTGTTGGAAATACAGGAAATATTGATGAGATTCTTCAGCAGTGTTGCCAGTGTCAAGACACGGTGTCACTGTACAGGCTCGTTCTGCGATCAATTCAGGAATCATTGCAGAGTGATAAAGAGAAAGGTCTTTTGAGAGAGGTAAGCAGAGAATGCATCACTGTTTTTACAGGTAGTGAATACTCTTCCCTGAAAGAGTTTTTCTTAACTTGAAAGTAAATACAAATTTATATTAGTTCATATGTATGAGTCAGAGATTACTGTGTATTATTAGTATAGAAAGGACAATTTAATTAATGTAATCACATCTGTTGCATAACTATGGAATGTCTGACTGCTTTGTGTTAAATATCAGCTGAGCTGTTGTCTCACAGAATAAAGCAGGGCTTTTTCACTCTGATGTGATACAGAATTAGCACTTCCTTGCTGATCACTACCATGAGCTAGTGATTGGGCATAGTTGAGCATCAAAACGTGGTGTCTTGTGAATACAGGCATTGCTTATTAAATTTCTGATTCCTCTTATTACCTTTGCAGAATTTCCCCCTTGTGCAAAACATTTTTTTAATTAGGACAAAATGCTCCTACTTGCTGCTTCTTTGGTTCTGGCACCATAAAGACCCTCAGCATATTTTACTTAGATGAAAGTTCCTCGTGATAATGGAGTTACTCTCTCCCAGTATTTTAGAGGAAAGTCTGAGGAGCCATTTTTTTGTTCCAGAGTGTCCCATTTGCTGCTTTATCCATTAGAATATTAAACCATTAACACTGAGATATCTTCTTTGAGAATAGGGAAAGGGCTTGTATAGGCAGGGTTTTTTTCTTTGGCTATAAACATTATCACAGTAATAAACAGTATTTTTCTTGAGATTTCAGTGTAACTAAGCTCTGCAGGAAATATCACTAACTGTGTGAAATCTTGTTTTCTGCTTCATGCAGATACTGTGTGTCATTGGTGTCAGCCACAATGGGGTGAGTGAGTCAGAGCTGATGGAGCTTTATCCTGAGCTGACTTCTGCAGTGCTGGCCTCACTCCTTCACAGCCTGCACAAAATGTGTCTGCTGACATATGGCTGTGGTTTGCTGAAGTTCCAGCATCTCCAGGTAGAGTTTGTAATTCTAAACATGTGCAAGTGAAGCTCCAACCCCTAACTCCAGCCCCTGTTTTTTAGATAAGTTCTGTCTGATTTAGAAACACCTTGAAAACTACCACAGCTGTGATAAACCAGTGTTACTAAAAAGCTGGCTTTTCAAACCTTCATAAATTTCTAATCTATTAGTTGTTAACTCCATATATCCTAGAAAACACTGGCTTCCCAAAAAAAACCAAGAAGAATTGAATGAGAAAAGAATATTGCCTGACTAACCAGAGCTGTGGTCTAATGTAAGACAATATGTTTGTAGCGCCCTTGTCATTGAAAGATTTTCAGTTCTACAGCATGAGATGTGTTTCACTACTCTGTGTATCATCAGCACTAAAACAAATTAAATGCATTGTCTTTCTTTTAATAACACTCTCTTTCAGGCTTGGGAGATGGTAAAACTAGAGTATATGGAAGCAGGTGAAAATGTTATCTCTGCCTATAGGCAAAAACTAGTGGAATATTTCACAATGCAGTTAAGGTAGGTCAGAATTCTTCAAGAAGTGCTAAATTGCTGATTTCGTGCCTCATAGATATCTATGTTTTCTTCATATACCTTCTTTGAGTTTAGTACATTATTATGGCAGAATAACTATGCAAAATTGTCACTTCAGACGTTTATTTATTGATATGTTGCTTTTTAATCTTGGAAAAGAATGAGGTCTGTGAAGGGGAATGGGCAGATGATAAAGTTATTGTGGGGAAATAAAGGGCATGAATTTATACCATATCAGTTATTTTGTGGTCTCCAAACCTCTATGGATTTTTAATTCCCAGTAAATGCTAGGAAACTTGAGTTTGCTTGGGACTTGGAGCAGAAGACCTGTTGTGTTCAGCAAGCAATTAGCACATAGATAAGAGGAGGTCCAGTAGGATGGCTCAACATCTACAAGTTCATACCCAGCTTGAACACTGATTTGCATTTACATCCTGAGTTACTGTGTCAGCTGTGGGCTGCTGTTTATTGCTCCTCCAAACATCCACTGCTGGGTACCAGGAAGCCAAGAGGGCCACAGTGAGCCAGACAGAGGAGGCACAAAGGGACAGTGGGCTGCTGCAGGGCTGCAGTCCTGCTGGCAGGCACGGATTAGCCCATATGGGATGGAGCAGCAGCTTCCTGTGGAGTGCCTGGGGGTTCCAGTGCATTTGGAGGTGAAATTAAAATGAACATATAAGAAAATGGAGTACCTTGGTCTTACAGTAATCTGTCTGTTCAGACATTAAGGTATGGCAATTGTATGCTTGCCTGGTTTTCACATCAAATTGACAAGATGTTAGGCTTGTCAGAGTTTTAATTTTCATTTGTTTTTCTTTCAATAGTCAAGACCGAGTGACTTGGAGAAGTGCAGATGAACTTCCCTGGCTCTTCCAACAGCAGGGTGATAAGCAAAAGCTACACAAGTGTCTTTTGAATCTATTTGTGTCCCAAAACCTTTACAAAAGGTACAAAGACAGCAGCTGTTTCAGCCATTATAAACATTTCATAGTAATTTTTTGTCAATATAAATCAGAAAGTGACAGATTCAAATACTTAAATAGTAGATGCTGAAGTGCTAAATGCTGTTTCCATATAAATAATGTATTTTTTGTATTCTGTTACACCCTGGGGGTAAAGGAATAAATATTGCTGTTGAATAGTGTTAGTCTCCATGGAATTTCTCTGTAGATGCTGTAGCATAACAACAACATTTGTGCATGTAGGCCTTTTTTCCTAAGCTAGCATCCATCTGAATAGAGAGGTATCAGAGATAAGATTCTTTTCCTTGTTAAAACAGGGGACATTTTGCAGAATTGCTGAGTTACTGGCAGCTGGTTGGGAAAGATAAGAGCTCTATGGCAGCTGAGTATTTTGACTCTCTGAAAGAATATGAAAAAAGCAGTGAGGGAGAGGAAAGTATGATCTGCCTGGCTGATCTTTATGAGACCCTGGGACGGTTTCTTAAGGACCTAGGTCTTCTCAGTCAGGTAAGTACCTTTAGAGATTGTTGTAACAGCAGAAAGGCAAATGAAGCAGAGCTCAGTGTGTGCTTTCTGTGGCAGTAGTTAAGTTATTGCAGCGTCCTCTGTGCTGCCTGCTGCCCTCATGCTGTGGACTTGGCTGTTACAGGCTGTAGCTCCTCTGCAGCGCTCCCTGGAGATTCGAGAGACCGCACTGGATCCAGACCACCCGAGGGTGGCACAGTCACTCCACCAGCTGGCAGGAGTGTATGTTCAGTGGAAGAAGTTTGGAAATGCTGAGCAGCTGTACAAACAGGCACTGGAAATCTCTGAAAACGCCTATGGAGCTGAACACCCTCGGGTGGCCCGTGAACTTGATGCACTTGCAACCTTGTACCAAAAGCAGAACAAGTAAGCTTAATTATGCTGCTGGTTTTGTTTTATGTGGAGGTAGTACAAAAAAAAAAAATAGCAGCAAAGGTTTTCTTTCCGAAGCCAGAATTTTTCTTTGGTTCTTTTTTTTGAGTTTCAAATGTTTAAGTGCATCCATGAGCATCCCTCTATTCTTGTAGCAGGTCACCTAGGAGGGGCCAACTTTTGTGCTTAGTTTAACAAAAAACTGGAAGAGATAAAGGAGGAACATTGTCTGGCCCTTAATATTTTGTAAATTTTATATTTGAAAAAAGTGGGATGATTTTCAAGATTATTAAATTTTCAAATCTGTACACTTAACTTGGAATTTTTCCAGCATACCTATTGATGCTACATTTGAAATTCTTCTAACACTACAAATTATTGCTTTCAGATATGAACAAGCTGAGCAACTGAGGAAAAAGTCCTTCAAAATACGCCAAAAAGCAGCAAGGCAGAAAGGCAGTCTGGTAAGGAAGTGCTTGATATTTAAAAAGAGATGCAAGGCATGTTGCAGCTCTGCTAAACAGATGATAAATTGTGTCTGCAGTGCTGACAGTGCTCCAGGGCTTTTGATAATTGTGGGCATAGGTAGGGAAATACCTTAGCAGCAGCTTTAGTAACTGCCCTTTCAACTCTGCTGGAAGTGGAAATGTATCAGTACAACTGGAATGGAATTGAGAGAAGAGGATGTATACATTTCAGAGGTGCAGAATTACAGCTGATACAATTGTATGTCAAAGTGACACTGGAAAAAGGTGTTCTCCAGAACAGCTGAGACATTTATCCTACTAGTAAATACAATGCTTACTGCAATGGAAAATCCCAGTAAAAATATTAGGTGACACACAGAGTTTTCCCCTGCTTTCTTCTTCTGTGTTGTTTTTCAGCTACAGGATTTCTTTTGTCATTTTTGAGCTAAGGGTTTATCATGTAATGCCTGTACTGTAAGAATCCAGCTAATAACTGCAGAGCTCAAATTGTAGCTCTAATAAAAGTAGTAAAACCCCATAAACATATTACTGTTTCTACAGTGATTAAATAAGAGTGAATTTGGTTCATGAAGATTTGGTCTATTTCTGTAATGAGTTCTTCTGCAAAAATATTTTTATCAAGACTGCAAAGATCAAAAATAGGCAGAATGTGTAAAAACAGCTGCACTTTTTACTTTGAGTTATTTTGCTTGTAAGAATTAACTTGTCTGCCCATTTTAAAAAGATTGATGTGAAGCCTTGAGTAATATTTTGTATGTGTTTGTATGTGTTGTTTAGGATAGGAAGTTTTATTGATTTTAAGTTTTGAGCTTATAAACCTAAGAATTTGAGCTGAATTGGTTATTTGAACTATGGAGTTTCAGCAAATTAGCATGTCTGATACAAGGAGAGTGGTGTGACAGCACAGTAACTTGAACTGCCTGGAAATTTTCACCAAAATTTCACATTTTTGGTGCAATTTGCTGATTTGCCACATAGTTCAAAAATAGAATTTAAGGAGGATTATTGTGCTCCTTTGGCACCAAACTAAGTCTTTTGGTTTCCTGTCTTTAAAAGTACTGGTGACTGGCTTACATTTCCTTCTCTTTGCTGTAGTGTGGCTTTGCTCTCCTGCGTCAAAGAGCCCTGCAACTGGAAGAGCTCACGTTAGGCAAGGATACACCAGATAATGCTCGAACCCTCAACGAGCTTGGAGTCCTCTACTACCTGCAGAATAATCTTGAGTGAGTTGTACTGATTGTGACACATCCACTGAGTTCTCAGCTGTCTGAATGGAGGCAGAGCAGGGAGATCTAGCACTAAATGCAGATACATGATCAAATACTTGTTGTGGTACTGTCCCTTATTCATTCTACTGGGTTTTGTTCACTGGGAACTTCACTCCTGTTTTGTATTTGGTGCTGTTGGCATGGGAGTATTACCAAGTCAGTGCACTTGGTACCTTCAGAATTGATGTTCCACAGTTAATTAGACTTTGTTGCAAATACCAGTTCTCTCTCAAATTTGTTTCTCTCTCAAATAGTTTCACTATTTTGTGACTCTCTCCTTTGCAGTGCTCATCTTTGAATGGCAGGATTGTTGTTTTCCTATGACAGTACTACAAGAAGTCATGACCTAAATATTCATTGTGCTTGTAATCCTTCAGCTTTTACCCTGTCCTGTTAAAGGCCAAAAAAGGCCAGAACAACACAAAGGTGTTCTAAAAGCAGACAGAGATAAGCAGGGCTGTTGAAGAAGGGGAATAAAAGGTGCAAGATAGTTCTGATGGTATGTTTAGCCACTCTTCACATCAACTTCTTTAGCTGACAGAGGAATCTAAACTGTGTGTTGTGAAGGAATTGTAAAGTCATCTAAATCCCACTCTACTGAACTGAATCTTTTCAGAGAAGAACAAAAGTGTCCAGCAAAAGAGCACAGAGTTCAGGAAGTATTTTTACTTCCAGTTCTTACTGTACCTGATATTTAAGACACCTGTAGCTTTTGGATATTTACAGAAGTATATAATTATTTAGGATCTGCATACAGAATCATGATCTCTGCAGTGAAGGAACTGATTTTTAACAGTTGTTGGATATGTGGGGTTTTCATCAGTTAACCCTCATGGAAGTGACTGATCATAGAGGAGCAATATTTTATCTAATCTCATATGAGATTGTTTAATATTCCATGTTATTCATATGTAGTTCCTGTTAAACACAGCCTACTTCAAGAGTAGTTGTATCTCCACTATTTCATAGGTGAGGAAAGGTGTAAACTTTGTTCACTGGAGGTTTAAGGAACTTTTGAAAATGGGTATATCTGCTCTGAACCAGCAAGTCCAAGACTTCATGTAGTTAATATGAAATCAGTGGCAGAAGGGTATGTCACTTAATGAATGTGTCACACATCATCCTCCAGTCCTTTTGACACTTGTCTAAGAGCTCCAGAATTGAACCTACAGTTCTGTGTATAAATGGTCCTTTTTTTCTCTTAATATAGAATTGATTTTTCTGATTTACTAAGCTGAGCTCTTGAAACGACAGGGTTTGTGTGGATGTCATGATGAGGAGCTGCCTAGTCATAATGGATGCTGTCAGTCCTATGGGGTGATCACCAATAGTTTTGATAGAGGAGCTGCTGTAAAGCTGTAATGGAATAGTAGCACCTACTGTAGTGAGATAAAATGTGCCCTTTGCTTCAGTGGTGACATTACACCAGGGTAATGGTGTAATGGGTCTTTTACATTACCTGTACATTACCTATACAGGGTCTTTTCTACTTTGTCAGTTCTGAACCCATTCTACTGTGGGTTCTCGAGGCTGAGTTTGTTGGTTCAAACAGGCACTTAAGCTTGTACAGATGTTACCAGCTTTAAAATATTGATGAGCAAATATTTTGTGTAGGACAGCAGAGCTTTTCCTGAAGCGCTCCTTGGAAATGCGGGAGCGAGTCCTGGGATCCGACCACCCAGACTGTGCTCAGTCTCTGAACAACCTGGCAGCCCTGTACAATGAGAAGAAGCACTATGACAAGGCTGAGGAGCTTTATGAGAAAGCTTTGGACATCAGGAGGAGAGCCTTGGCTCCAGATCATCCCTCCTTGGCTTATACTGTGAAACACCTGGCAGTGCTGTACAAAAAGATGGTAAGCACAAGCCTGTTACCTCTTCTGATCACCTTAATTAACTGTAATGTCTTTGTCTTAATGGAAAAAATCATGGTAGGGGGTAGGAATAGTTCTTTTTACACAATTTACAGTCAGTTCAAGGGTAACTTAAAGGCTTTTGAGGGAGATAATATTTCACAAATAAACTTTCTGACTGAGCCACCTTCAGCTTCTGTTGACTCAGTGAAAGGTGAGCGTTATTGCTATGCAAAATGCACTGTGAGGAGTACAATTAACAGGAGTATAAACTTCTGCATTTCATAACTGCAAAATGTGTTACGAATATTTGTGGTTGTAGATGGTTGTTCTAACCATTTGCTATTATTAGTGTAATAGTGTTAGACTCTTTCCAACTGTTGAACCAAGATCAAGTTCAGTGGATTATAAGAATTTTATCTATTTTATATTTTCACATTCTACTGTTCTTCAAAGAGAAAAAAGACCATGGTTATAATCTCTTGGATCACATTTGCTCGTGTTTTTGCTAAATAATTGTTACGTGCTACTGTGTACATTAAATGGTTTTGGGTCATATTATTTTCTGCACACTTCAGCTTCTAATTTTCATGCTGCAAAACCACTCAATATTTGCATCAAAAAACCTCTTTGATAGTTTGAAGGAGCACAAATTAAAAGTCAGTGGAGACAATTATTTTGATGAAAGTACAACTGAAAAATCTTTTTACACCTTTCTCAATGAGCCACTTGTGGGGAAAAAATAAATTAAGAAAGGAAGAAATAGACCTAGCTGAGAAACACATTAACTGGGAGTTGAATATACCCAGTATTTTGGAAAATTAGGTTCTAATAAATATTCACAATAAATAATCTGTGCAGAATATACACATTATTTAGCAAAGTTATCCCCTTATTCTAGAAACAATTAGATCTTCTCCAAGGCTTTTGTTTAAAATAGGTTTTGCTGTTACCATCTTGATACCAGAGAACTGAATCACTTTTTTCCCTGTTATTTCTAGGGAAAGCTTGACAAGGCTGTTCCTCTGTATGAGCTAGCAGTTGAAATTCGACAGAAGTCCTTTGGCCCAAAGCACCCGAGTGTAGCAACTGCTCTGGTAAACCTGGCTGTCCTGTATTGTCAGATGGTAAGTTTTTCATGCCTACCATTTATTTTTCCCATCTTAGGCTTTTTAATGACTTTTATGTAAATCAAACAAAAGAAACTTGATCGTGTTGAAAAGGGAAGTTCCTTATAGTAGTTGCAGATTCTTGGGTTCCATTTTAAACACTGAAAGCATATTTGGCAAGGAAAATATATGCAGGGGAAAGATAATTGCTGTGAATGGTAGGCATGATATTGCATCTAGGATGCGTTGGTACTATGTTGACAAAAGAAAAGGCCCATGTATCAAAGAAATCTGTATCAAAGAAATGCACATCTGTAATAAAGAAACTTTCTGCTACCCAAAGAAAAAGCAGATTGAAGCTTTGCCTCTCTATGAACGCGCACTAAAGATTTATGAAGACAGCTTTGGCCAAATGCATCCTCGTGTGGGGGAAACACTGAAAAACTTGGCTGTGCTAAGGTAAGATTGTATGCTTCAACCCTATCAATGCAAATTACTGCATGACACAAAACATCTGGGCTTGTGTAGTTTCTAGGAAAGTAGAGAGTTTTACGTATACTATGTTCATAGTATGGTCTATATTTCCATTTAAATTCATCAAGAGGCTTGTTTTAGTTGCTTGTTTCAACTTTGTTTTGCTCTTTTCCAAAGCTATGAAAGGGGAGACTTTGAGAAGGCAGCTGAACTTTACAAGAGAGCTATGGAAATAAAAGAAGCAGAGACTTTGTTGATAGGTGGAAAAGCAACTTCTCGACACTCATCAAGTGGAGACACATTCAGCTTAAAAAGTGCTTTATCACCAAATGCTTTGCTGGAACATGGACAAAGGTGATACAAACCTGTTCCAAGAAAAGGTAGTCTCTGTTGATATTTTCAAGAAGACAGAAAATTACTAAGACAAATCTGTTTTTCCAAGGATTATGTACTGTTTTGGGACTGACGTCTGTCTTCATGAATTCTGCCTTAACTTTGCAGACTGGTACAAAGTGAGCTTCTTTCGTCGTGCATGGGTACACACATTAGTTACTAGCTCAAGGTGTAGCTAATGCCAAAAACATGGACTTCATACCTCTTTGCCTTAGTGCCAGGACTATAACAAATTAAACTGAACCACTTGTGTAAACTCTAAAGGGCAGTTGTAATAGCATGGCCTAGAGGATTTGTGTATTTTTGTATCATCAATCCTTCCTGACTTTTTAGAAGCCTTTAAAGTTGTTTCTGAATAAATGGTAATTTTGAACAAACTTTGAAAATATTGTTTAACTTGAAGTTTTACCTGCAGAGTTATTTCAGCCTTAAGCAAGCTTTCATTCAAGGGGCTTCTGCAAAATTAATTGGTTTCCTTGGGAAGCTAGGGTATCTAAATATATCACCATCATCATCTACAGTTAAAGCTGTTGTAAGATTCCAGTCTATTCAACAAAAATACTTCAGTGAGCAATCAGAATGAATATGATTATGGCCAGATTTCCTGTTTTTAAACCTTTAGCAATATCTTCACTATTTAATCTTACTGAATCCCTTAAAATACAAGAATGTTTGTATTAGCTGGGAAAACCTAGTGGTGCAAAATAGTTTTCCATTTTTTATTTTTAATAAAAATACTAAAATTTTTAAATTTTATTTTTTAATACTTGAGTCATTGGAAGTATCAGTCTTGAGTTTCTATTCTCATTCAGTTCATAAATGCATGCATCAATTAAAATACATAATAAAAAAAGACTTTTTATTAGAAACGTGATTGTAAGTGGAAAATTAATTGAAACCCTACTATAATATTTCATTTCATACTTGCAAATGGCCTTCACTTCAAAGGAGTACTTGCCTTCCACAGTGCTTTTTCTCTTTTATAGCAGAATTAAACATTACTCATTTCAGCCCTTTTTCTGATTAGGAGGAATTTAGTATTTTGGTAATGGAGTAACTTGGCAAAAGAAAAGGTATATAAACTGACAGCACAAATATACAACATAAATTTGATTTTTAAGGTTAAAGCTTAATTGAAAACAAAAATCAAAAATATTCTTGAAGGTGTTAGGATAGAGCAATAAGAGCTGACACTTTGTAGTAGCTCTCTGGATATTTTCCTCTTATTCAGAAAATGAGTTTGTAAGCAAAGCGAAGTTTTTACCACTTTAAGTCAGCTTGAAAAGTTTTGAAAATTGGAAAGTTCTTTGCAGGATTGTCACCAGCTAAGAGGGGCAAAAAGGAAAAAACAAATACACATGCAAAAAAAACCACAAACAAAAATACACCTCCCCCCCACCCCCAAACCTCAACTTACTCAGCTTGAGTGTGGTCATTCTCTTCTCTACAGAATCATCAGATGTCTGGTCTAGCTTGTCATGTCTGTTCTGATTTTAACATGTACAGTGGTACATCTTCCTCTTGTAAATAGTTTCCCCTACTGTTGCTAGTTTAAATAAGAAGTTACTTTCTAGATCCTCAGTGTTACTGTTGCTGAACTGTTACTATTCTTCCATTGAGCAACTTCTCTCCAGGTTTCTCATAGGTTGCCGGCTTGGTTTTGGAATAAGAAAAAAATTACAATAAAAATGTAGCCGATCCAAACCATCCATCGTCCTTTAGCAGAGAGGGTGAGGAATCCATGTGCCTGCCCTGTGAACCCAAAGAAAGCTTACAAAACAGCTTCCATGGAGCTCTGCCTCATGGACAGCAAGGCAAAGTCATTTGTATACATACATAGGGTATGCCAGATACTACTTCTGTGTAGGAGAACAGCAGACGGTCACCAGTTTCAATGGAGATTAAATAACACGGTCAGAATAGCAACATCTTAACAACGTTCATGAGACGCTGTTAAAACTGAACTCTTTTATAAGATTGCCAAATAAACAAAGCTGGACTTACTAATGGCAATATACTTTGATTTGTTAGTTCGTAACAAGGAAGCAATAAAAATACTATTTGGTTTTACAGATAGAGTACATTATACTTGTAAATATCTTTTGAATATAAAAAAAAATCCTTCATGCTGCTTTTTTAGATACTGTTTATTTTTAAATAATTTTAACCGTTACACATTCACATAAAACCATCTTTTATTTATTTTCTGATTATTTCATACTCTTCTTGTATATACAAGTTGAAAGTCTCAAAGTAACACAGGAACCATTTCGTGCACTCTCTAACAGGGCATACAAAAGCGTGTTACTCCCTCATAAAAGTGTATGTGAAGTTGCCTCTCGTAAAGATGTCAATCTTGTGACAGCAGCCATGTCAGCCAAACAGTTAAGAGTCAGGATGAACTGAGCTGTTGTAGAAATGGGTCAGCCTCAGGATCTCCGGAGCCAACTGTGTGCCTGACTTGTATTGTTCCCAACAGAAAGGTGAAAGTCACACAGAAATGTAAGTAACGTGTAAATTGACACTGGATCAAGCTACCATAGACTTAGTGACACAGATTCAAGTATCTACCTTTTTAATGGTCTCTTTATTCTATTTCCTATCTTTGCAGTTAATTTCTAAAATCTGGTTTCTCCAAAGCAGAACTCAATCCAAAAAAAGCCACTTCGATTTTACAGTATAATGCCCCACACTCAAAACCCACCCAAAATCTCCCTCACTGGTTTCAGAGATGATTTTTATGTGTATAATATAATTAGATGTCAGCTGTGGAAGAAGCTGATTTTGAAGTTTGTATCCCTTGCTTAGAAATGAAACATTTTTTAACTAACTATAACTAGGAAATCATTGAGCTGCCCTAAGAAACAGAAGCGCCACCATGATAGTGCTGTCTCTTTAGTGGAATACTACCACTGCCATTAACAGCTGGCTCCATGCTGGCTGCATCACATTGTGGAAAAGTTTTTTGAAGAGCCCAACTTGGAAATAATTTGTATTATACTTGTATTATACCAAGGCTGAAATAATTACCAAGTTGAGGATAAGATGCCCACAGCAGTTAAAATATTTGAAACTGATCCTTCCAGTTCTGCAGGGTACTGGTGCTCCAGGATGCAAATATTTACAGGTCAGTTTATACGTGGCTTTTAAAAGGTTATATAACTGTACTATTGTCATTTATGAGACAAATACAACAGGTGACTCCAATGAGGATACAACTCCAATGAGGATATTTGCAAAACTAAAAATTTATAGCGTCTAATTTTAGAAGGTTGCAAACTCAGACTTACATTCCTTAATATAGCCAATGTGTTGGGGAGTGATCAGAATTATAGCTAAACTTTCAGTAACCAAGAAAAATAAAACATTTAGACTTTTGATAATGTAGACAAAATCTCTCATTCTTTCCAATGATGCTCATAATTTTGTCATTAAAAGCATCTGCCGGACAAAACAGTGACATGCTGATATGGAGTCTGCTAATGTAATACTAACAAAAGACTTCACCTTCTTACAGTATACTCAAAACATCACATACAAAACATAGGCAGCTGTTTAAGGACAAGCAGTAGTAAGACATTGATAAAGAAAATTCTATCCCAGGGATATTTAAGGCAGATGAAAAGGCTTAGATGTTCTCATTACTCAGAAAAAACAGCCACAGCATGATCCATGCCAAGACTTCAGACCAGTGAGTGACAACCAAGTGCCTGGAAGATCAGGAGCAGCAACATGAGAGAGGCATTATCATCTGCCCTTCCTTCACCTACTCAGTCCACTCCAGCAGATTTCATCTTTCTCTTGGCCTGTTCTGTGTGCTGTTCTCATCACATGATAGGCCATATAATGTGCTGTGCCTGCCTTTTTAGTTTATCCAGGTCCTTTTATTTGCCACTGAATGTCTGGATGCTAGTAATGCTGAGAAACTAAAATTTACAGTAGCACAGCTCTATCTGCTAATAAAGACATGATGAGGAAACAGAATATAAACAATGTAAGTCTGTGTCCTCCCCGCCCCTGTAACAGTTCTGTTTCATCAGAAAAGGAAATGTAAGCTTCAATGGAGGTAAAGAAGAAAAAAAGGTAAGAAGTCTGGTCTTCTCAAAATCCAATGTCCATCCAAATTCATGAAAGTTGTACTTAATATTTGTTTTTCTACATGTTTCTCATTTTGGCCATGAGTTCTTCTAGGCTTTCTTCAGACTCTGCTACTGTCTCCCCCGTTACTAAAGTCTCTTCCTGCTAGGAACAGGAAGAAAAAGTTGTCAACAAAAAAGTAAACAACCCCCCCCCCCCACAGATCAGCCTTATTGCTGTTACACCACACCATTTTCCTAGAACCAGGCACTCAGTTGTGAGATTAGGCCTAAGTGATTATAAGCTTCAGTTGTAAACTATTTTGACTACGATTTAGAATGTTTTTACTGCAATACATTCAGATTCTATGTTCCCCAGGTATACTCATTGCCCTTTGACCACATATAGCTTTTACAAGATATGCATGGTAAAAATTATTAGTCACCAAAATATCAACTGAGAAATTCACATTTGCTGTCCTTTCCCCAGCCCCGAAATGCATTCACCCCTATCATCTCAGCAGTACATTCACACTAGCATCCACACTTAAAGAAGTATCTTTCCTAGGAACACAAAACTGGATCATAGAAAGGAATAACCAATTGAACTGAGGTCAAGTTTCACTGGAATTGTTCAAGATGGAATTCTGGTTTAGGTTTAAAGGATAACCATACTGGCTGGTATTATGAATTTAATCTACAATGTGTATTCCAAAATTGATAAAAAATAAATACATTACCTTGTCCGGGATAGTATATGCTACACTAATTCCCTCAGGAAGCTCAGGTACTGGGCCAGATGCAGCCTTCAGCTCATCTTCTGAAATTTCTGATACTAATTCAATGCCTTTGTATTAAAAAGAAACAAGAACTCCATTAAAAGTCAGAAGAAAAAGTTCTTTAATCACCAAGTTATCACAGCGATAGGAAAGTTGCAGCTGCTTTCCCAAAACAGAATAAAATTAAGCAGAAACACCTTTGATTTCAACAACTTCATTCCATTATCAATACAAAATATTTTACCTTTACAATATATGAAATAATTCCATATAGGCAACTAAGGAACCAGAATGGCATCTTTTCCTTGTCCTTAGCATTTAAACTTTACCATAAGGACACTTCTCTCAGTTGTAAGAGAAGATTATTTTCTATAGCATGTAATAAACAGAACATGTATCTCCATTCTTAAAATGGTTATAGAAAACACATCTACGATTCCTTAAGATAATTCCTACTAATTTAAAACCCTGAGAGGAATGTAAAAATCCATGGGATGCCTCAGCACAGTAGTAATGGAAATGACAACTGCTCTTGAGTATGTTTAAAAGTAATATGCAGTTAATACATCTTCTCATATCTCTCTCATCGTCGGACCATCTTCTGAGAAAGTTTTTTATTCATGCAGCAGTTACATTTTGAACCTAAAACTTGTACATTGCACTAAAAACGTATCATCGAGTTGTGGTAAAATTATTTTCAAAACCTGTGAAAAGCCAAGAGTAATTACACAGTGTAAGTTACAAAAAACAGGAACGAGAAGTATTCTATGTACCCTAAACTGTCCACCCAAATTGAATCTCAGTACTGGGAACATCATTCAGTCTCCAGCTGATGACTTACCCCAGTCATTGTCTTCATGTACTATTTCTTCTTCCTTTTCAATTATTTCTTCTTTTGGTTTTGCAGCTTCTTTTTTCTGGAGGGAAAAACACAAAAAACCCAAACCCCTCACTAACCAAAATTTAACAGTCTGATTTTCAAGAACAGCAAAGAAATTCAAGCCTAATATTCAGATTTCTTCCAATCCGTAAGATAAAAAAGTTCTAAATGGTGACTGCTTAAGAGCAAAAAGGCAGAAAACCTGCAAGTTCAAAAAAAACCACCAAACCCATTAACACTCAGAAACATAAAACTCCAGAAAAGTTTGCATTCAGTTAAATAATATTTTCTTCTACATAACTGCTCAAGCTTTCTTCCTCCCCTTTACTTTAAGGTAACTGTGAGTACTGTATATTTAGAAACGTGCAACCATCTGAAGACGACTGCTGCAAACTCAAGTAGCAACAAACATTTTCTTTTACTACAGATTTGCAGCTTGCTTTGTTCTCTAAGAAAAGAGAAATAGAAAAGTTGACCCACAAATCCAAACCATTTTTACCTTATAATTTTCTTGCTGTTTTCTGCAATTGTGGTCACTACACTGGGGGTTTGGCTTCATAGACATGGTTGGGAAGAAATCCTGCATTGCATTGTAACCAAGATAATAACTCACAGTACCAAAATTTAACAGGTATCTAGAAACACAGAAAGAAGGAGCTTGTAATACAGGTGCAAACCTAAAACTTCAGTTGCTCAGGGAATTATTTTCCTCAAAGAACTTTTAGAATACACTTTCAGACTCATGGGGTTGTAGAGTTTACTGTAATTCCAGTTATGCTGTAGTCAGCTGGTAACAGAATAACTGGATCAATATAGAATTCCATCTTCTCATGGTGTGTGAGAATAACTCAGCTACAGACAAGAGAAGTAATTTATTCTTTGTCCACGTCCAAAATTTCAAAGACAAGTCAGCACTATAGCATTTTTTATGTATAACTTCATGATGTCAAATCAGAGCATGTTTAAATGCAGAACTAAGAAAAAAACGTGCATGTGTGTATGCAGTAACAGAAACCTTTTGGAAAACACTGAAACTGTTTCTTACTCCTTAAAAGTTCTAGTTAAAATTCAAGCAATGTGGATTTCAGCCCTGTTCAATGTTGCCAATAGCATTAGGAAATGAGCCATGAACATGTAAAAAGAACCAGACCTGTCATTATGAAATGTTCCTTCATTTTTTTGGGTTTTTTCCTCGTATTTTGCTGTACACATCAAATAGCAACAACTCAGTCACTTACTTGAGAACATTTTGCACAAGCATTCCTGCCACAACACCCATGGTTGTAGGAAGACTGGCTGCACACACTCCTTCTCGTTTCAATGTCTTCTCATCAATATTTGCAGCTACTACCAGTGGAGGAGCACACTGAGGGGCAATAGAGAAATTAAGCTGTAAAAAAACATTCAAGAAACTCCACAGATCACACAGAATTTTAAGGTACTGCATGGGCTGTGCCAGGATCACACTCACTTAGGCCAGCTAATCTTCACATTCCCAGTCCCACTCTAAAAGACAAGCGAGCAACTCAGCAGAGCACCACATACCGCAAAACAAGCGGATTCACCAGGTATGATCAGCTGGATGTGTCCTGACACTGCATTTTCACTCACTCCAGACTCCATCCAAATCTGTCCAAGTTCATTGCAGGCCTTATAAACACAGAAACATGCAGGTCAGCGCTGCAGAAGTTTAATGAAAAGAAAAAGAACCCAAACAATGTGATAAATTAGGAGTGATGAAACACGTTCATCTCGCCACTTTCAGGCAAAAAGGCTGTGGTCAGAAAAAGGGACATGAAGAGATAGGAGAGAAATTATTTATCAAAGGACAAATCAAAAAGCAAATTAAAGTTGCCCTCATGAAGCCAGCCCTTTGTGCTTTCCTGAGGACTTGAGATGTTTTAACAAATACAGACATTAGTGACCCAGTTACAGCACATTACAGAATATAATTCCACAAACTACTTTTAGAGGCTCGGGTACAGTGTATCTGTGTGCCTTCCCTGCCTGCAATTTGTGGATCAAGTCAGCTGAAGGATAACAGAAAACACATTTGGCATATACCCTACATTGGCTGCTACTATAAAGAAAAACAGTTTGATTAAATAAACAGCATTTTTAGTATACAAAAAGTCATGTGAAGTATACAATTAGCTACAGAAAATCTTTAAAAGTTTGTAAGATTTAACATACCAACCTTTGAAAATACCATTATATAAACAGAGTAATTTGAAAAGACAGTGTTTATGATACTTTGATCTTCTACTAACCATTAGCTGATAGTAACTTTAAAGTCTTCAGTGATATTTATACACATAAAATGGGTTTATAAGAACTGGGTATCTGGTAATCTGAGAAAGCTCAGACTCCTCAAGCCAAGGGGGACATTTCTTAGGAGACTGTTTTTAAGTTCCTGTCTTTTCTATAGTTGCACAATTCCTTACATTATTTATAGGAGAAAACAGACTTCCACAAGCTCGTGCCTTACTGTGTTAATTGCCATGCGAGCTTCAAAGTTGTCCACGCAGCTTAGAACCAGATCCACAGGCTTCCCTTCCTCCAGTGCACCATTACTGAAACAAGCATCAGAGGTTCACATGAAATTGCTGGCAGAACAAAACAGCAGCATGGCAACCAACATGATGCTTTAGAGAACAGAAGCCCAAGAAAAGCGAATTTCTAACAAAACTTGTGCAAATGCAATACAGGATACAACCAGCATCTTAGATCTGCAGTAGATACAACCGAAGCTGAAGCTGGGATTTAAATATATAGGCATTTTTAAAATATAGGGACTGTTTTATGCAGTATGCACACACAGTACAAAGTACTAAAGAATTGTATCTTTGTACAACAGAACTGCAAATGGTGTAAGTTATTTCAGATCTCTACGAGATCCACTAATAACTACTTTCTTCTTCATTCTATAAAATCATACCTGAAACTAATACAGAGCACTCAAGATATGATCTGACCTGTTGTCCATAATGGAAAATCTAGAGTTTTGGTTGGAAATCTAAATATACACTCATATAAAAAAATAACTATACAACAGCAGAAATAAATGCCAGCTATAGAGAACACATCTAGGCAGGAATGTCTTCATATACATGGATTTCCAAGAGGTTTTCAATTGGAAGTTATTAAATTGAAAAGGAACCCCAGCAAGAAAAATGTGAGGCTGTGTAGAACCACACACCAGCAGAAGTTAGTAATATGCTAAAGTTGGGGGATTTTACCTTATTCTATCCATGAAGTGCTCGAAGTTGTCCAGTGTTGTGATGTTGTAGTTATGTACTTCAAACTGAACATCAGGATTAATATCCCTTACGGAGGAAATAATAGGAGTCAGTAGTAAAGAATAAAATGGGAATTTGCATTCTACTCCCTAACTTCACAAGTGTTGCTACAGTCTTAAGTTTCCAGTCTGAACCCTAGAATTCACCCATATTTGTCAAAAATTCAGATTACAACCCTGCAACATATGGAAGCAGCATCGTTTATACCAAACTTCTGAGTAAAGCTTGCTATACTTAAAAAGTAGACTCACATTAAGGTTTTGGCCAGTACAAAAGTGTTTTTGAAGTATCAATCATCCTCACAAATACTTTATACTCAAATTCTCAAATTAGATCATGCTACTTTGCAAGCGATTAAGAGTGAAACATTGGTTTTCTGGAGCAGCATCCTGGCTAAATACATTCTGGTACCCACTTCTCCAAGTTATACCTCAAAGTATGTTCTGCTGCTTGCACTTTACTTAATCCAGCTTGATGAGGTTGGAAGAAGAGTCTGTTCATGTTTGCCAGTTCCACTTTGTCATAATCAAACAGAAGCAGCTACAATAAAGATTGTTTTAACATGTGTAAATCTCCAGAGAGCACTGTGGCAAGGCATTTTGAACAACAAAACTAATTCTAAAACCAAAGCCATAGAAAACTCCCCCAGCCAAACCCCCTCCTTCAGTTCACATACAAGAGGTACCGACATCGTAAGGATGTGAAAAACCAATCTGTTATTAAAATTACTCAATAAAAAGTTAACTCTTTATTTGATCTAAAACTAAGAATATTCAACAGATTAACCTACAGTATAACATCTATTATCCTATTCCCACTTGCTGCCACGTGACAAACTAACATTTGTGATAAAGATATCTGTCAGCTACTACATTTCAGTTGCATGATATAAACTTGGTTCTTATGAGACTTTATCTTTTATGTGAAATACCCCCTCCTTTTTCTTTACATAATTTTCCTTTTGCAGTAATCCAGCATGAAGATTAGAGATATGGGTTCATATATGAATATGGAGATGACAAACATCCAAACAAAAATCATCCACATGATACAAGATTAAGCCCTAAATAAATCAATTTGATCAGTGTAATAAAAACACAGACTCTTCATGTGGGATGTTTACACAAGTGCTGCTCTTGAGTGCTTTCTTCACAACATTTTTTTATTTGGGTTAAATCAACAGAGTGAAATCAAATCACATTCTTTACAAAGAGAACTGGTCCATCTACTGTAAAGATACAGAAGAATAAAAAAATCTCTCATTACCTTACCAATGCCACACCTTGTCAGCATTTCAGCAGTCACGCTGCCAACGCCCCCTACACCTACTACTGCAACTGTGAAGGTACGGATTTTCTGTAGAAAGCAATAATATACAGATCAGTATCTCAAAAGTGGTCCTCCCAGGGAAAAAATGCAAGTAATGTTTCCTTACAGATAGAATCCTACCTCATAGTCTTTGACAATTCCCATTCTTTTTAAGGCCATCAAGCGACTACAAACCAAAAAAAAAATGCAATGTTACACAGAAAATGTTCTTAATGTTTCTAAAAACAATTCTGCTTTTCAGATATTTAAAATCACTTTTGCTTTAGAAATAACCTCACCAAGCAATAAACTCAAGCCTGCTGTTTCCATCGCAGTTGTGATTGCCAGCTAGGCACAGTCTGAGTGACAGAGTAGATGCTTTCCTATTTGCACCAGAGTCCTAACCCTGCAGAATCTCATGCACCTATTCCTCTGGTATGCATAATATCGATGAAATCAGGAGAACACAGCTATTTTTGTACATGAATCCCTGATTTACAGAATGAAAGGTGACACTTCTCTTTGGTAATGAACCATATGGCAGCAAACTAGTGAAGACTTGCACTGTTTCCTGATCGATTTGATGTTATTATGTTATGTTTTTTAACATAACAATAAAAAATAAAATAGAGACTATCAGGTTTTGAGGATAACTGAAAGGATTTTAAAGTAACATTTTATCCATCTATTGCATTTTTCATGAAAGTACAGGCATCAACTTGTATTAAGGAAAAATAAAACCAAACCAACAAAACAAAAACCAAAAAATCATCAGATTTCTAGAAAGGACAGGGTCTCTAAAGCTCAAGAACTCTATAAACCAACTTCTAAAACAGGCAGTTTGCAGGTATGAGAATAAGACCTCATGTAATACCAACCCCTGTCCCATTTACTATCAACCTAGCTGAAAAACTCACAAGGTTTCCTCTCTCTCCCCACCCCACCTCCCGCCTGTATTGTAAAGCAAGGCAATACGAAGTAACCCTGTCATCCACCCCAGCCAGGTGGGAAATGGGAGAGCATCTCTCCCCTGCTCCGCACGGAGCACCTGCCTCCTGCACTGCCCGACAGCCTCCCGAGCACAGCCAGCCCCATCCCTGCGATTCCCATCCCTCCGAGCCTCCTCCACCTCCATCTGCCTCTCCCGCTTCACCCACACCCACCGTTCCAACACACGGCTCCCTCTTCCCCCCGCTCCGCGCCCCGGCAGAGCCCCCGCCCGGCCCAGCGCACCTGTAGGGGTTGGAGTCGGTCACCTCGGCGCTCATGGTGTCGATGCGGGCCCGCGCCGCTCCCCGCCCGCGCCTCTCCCGGGCCAGCTCCTCCTCCAGCTCCCGCACGCGCCGCTCCAGCCGCTCCAGCCGCCCGGGATCCGCCATGGCAGCGACACGTCTGCGCCGGGCCGCGCCAGCTTCCGGGAAGCGCCGGGGCGGGCCCTTCCCTTCCAGCCCTTCCCGGGGCCAGCCCTTCCCGGGGCCAGCCCTTCACACCCGGCAGCTGAGGGGCGGTGGCCTCCGGGGCGGTCCCTGCCTCCCGCGAAACGCCGTGCTCCGGGAGAAGCCGCCGGGTCCGGCAGCCAGGGGGCTCCGAAGCGCTTTCCTTGGCGGACCAAGGCGCCTCCGGGTGACCCGGCCGGGGTGGGCTCAGGCGCGGCCTCCGAGGATGGCGGCGGAGCCGGGCACTAGCGAGGTGCGGCGGCAGCACCGCTTCGACCAGGACAGCCTAGAGCGGTACCTGAGCGGCCGCTTGCCCGGCTTCCCTCGGCAGCCCGCGGGCGCGCTGGCTGTCAGGCAGTACAGGTAACACAGGTGGCACTGGTGACAGGTGACTGGCACAGGTGGCACTGGTGACAGGTGACTGGCACAGGTGGCGGGGCCGCCGCCGCTCCCCTGGCCCGGAGCGCCCGGGAGGGCAGAGCACAGGAGCCGCTCGCTGCCGCCTGCCAGGGAAAGCGGCCAGGGGTAGAGCCCTTTGCCGTCGGGATGGCGGGCAGCACCATCGATGGGTTTTTAAGATGCATTCTGACTTAGTCCAATTAAAGGCACGTCCCGATTCGTCCCTTGAGCTGCTGGAGAAGGCAAAGTTTGCGGTGGCGGCCGAAGTGACCTTTGTCACAGTCTGTGGCTGGCTGTGGGCGGGCCGTGTGTTGTGTGGACTTGTCGCTGTCCTCTGATTACACCCACGATTGTTTCATTGCCTACACGTAAATCGCAATTGATCTGCTCCATCTTCAATGGCACAGCAAATAGTAGTTCAGAAGCACATACACGGCTTAAGAAATCAATGGTAGAAGCTTAGGCTGTCACCAGGTGAGCAAATCCGTGAGAACAGCGTAAGGACGAGCCGAGGTTCCCATTACTGCCCGCAGAGCACTATGCAGTGTGCCAGGGAGGTGCTACACCCGGGCTCCAAAGCCTCTTCTGTTCCACAGAGCCCTGAGTTCGTTTGCATTCAGCAAATCAGTGGTGTGGGTGCACGACTTCACGTCAGGAACTATTAGAAGTAAAGTTATTCTAAAAATAAGGATTAATTCCTTTATAGGCATGACCTTGACTAACTTATCTGCAGCTATCACTGAGAAACAGAGCACAATTTTTCATTGTCTTTTAATATAAATATAAAACATTAATTCATTCAATCCACCGTAATCTTCCTATGTGCCTCAGCTGAGAAGACTTAGGAGGGGCCTTAGGAAAGTAGCTAATTGCAAAGTCTGCTAAAATTGTTAGTATTTATGCTTTTACTTCTTTGTCTTGTAATTGCAATTCAAGGCTTCAGATGGCCTAAATTTGTTTTGTTCCAGACAGGGTATTTGTCAATTAAACTTTATAAACTATTACAAACTGTGCCCTAACTGCTTTGGGGAGAATGGAAATGTAATGGGAGGAATGAGGGCAAAAGTTAATTTGATTTTTATTTTCCAATAGTTGTCTAATTATTTATTGAATAGGTCAGAATACATCTTAAAAATTAACCAGAATAAAGAGTGAAAAGCGTGCAAATTAACACAGAGCCTTGGGGAAAATAAGGATCAATGACTTTGGAATATGATAGACAAGGTGTTATGAAGTTGGGTTGTCCTTCTCTTTTGCATGCTTGTGATTGAAATGTCTAATTGTCTTTGTGACTCCTACATGCATTCTTTAAAATGATACACTTCCTATAGGCTATCCCTAAAGCATAATCTTTGGACATGGTAATGAGGCTGGCAAACAGTGGGGCCTGGTGCTAGAATCATCAGTAAGTTAATCATATACTAGAATCATAGATGGTTTGGGCTGGAAGGGACCTTAAACATCATCATCTAGTTCCAATCCCCTTGCTGTGGGGAAGGGACTCCTTTCTTTAGACCAGTTTGTTCAGTGCCCTATCCAGCTTGGGCTTGAACACTTTCAGAGATGGGGCATTCACAAGTTCTCTGGGCAGCCTGTTCTAGTCCAGATTTGCAAAAAAAACCCCACAACACAAAACAGGTCTGGAGGAGATGCTTTCCTCCAGCCTGCCATTTTGCTCAGATTAAGTCACAATGCACTTTGCAAGTATCATTTCTGTTAGAAGTTTACAAATTTGTAATTATTTGACTTTTTGAGTAATTATAATCTTTCTCTTTGCAGCTCAGGCCAGTCAAACCCAACCTTTTACCTTCAGAAGGGTGGGCAGGCTTTTGTGCTCAGGAAGAAGCCTAGTGGTCCCCTTTTACCTAGAGCACACAAGGTAAGTGACATTCTTCACTGAGCTTCAAACACTTTGTTTTTCAGGTTGCCAGGGTCTATACATGATGGTCCAGTACATTGATGAATGTGTCCAGAAATACAGTGAGTTGCTGGATTATTTCCCATGTTCTGTGCTCTACATGTAATTAAACATTCAAGAGGATTCGCTGTGCTCATTTATGTTTGGGAGTTTTTAATTGAACCTAAATTTCTGTGTCTTCTTCAGGTGGATAGAGAATATCGTGTGCAGAAAGCCTTATTTTCAGCTGGATTTCCAGTGCCTGAGCCCCTTTTGTATTGCAGTGATGTTTCTATCATTGGAACAGAGTTTTATGTAATGCAGCATGTGCAGGTTGGTCCTCCAGAATGACAGAGTCTTTCCTTCTCCCTACTACAAGCTACTTTTAAATTGTCTAAAACCTTTCTGTTAGAGCATTACCCAGCACAGTTTTGTGATATGAGCATAAATCTTCTGATATTTTAAAGAAATGCTAGCTATCAGTGATTCTCACAGATTTCAGTTTCTCCAGGGCTTGTTTCACACTTCGTTGAAATTTAATTTCTTGTTCTTGTTTGAGCTCTTGGAAGGATATCTTGAAATGAGGCAATATTGCTTCTGTGAAAAGCATACACAAGTCAGAGGGAAAAAAATCAGTCTATAAACCGAATCTTTGGACATCCTGGAGCCACTACTACACTGTTTAGTGTTGAAGATAGGAACTGACATACAATCACCTTTTCTTGAAAACAAAGCGGGATTCCAGCTCAAACATTAGTTTCAGAAAGAGCACAGCATATCTCTCTGTCTGTGGGCCACTACTCTTGGGATGCTATAGCTGAGTTGATACTCTTTTTGTTAGATTTTGGTGATTTTGAGCATAAGTCTGCTGTACTATGTCATTTTTTGGGTTGTTTTTTTTTTATCCTGTGGGAGGAGGGGTTGAATTCAGGCTTTTCCCTTTTCATTGCATCCCATTCTATCATCAGGCTTACTGGGAAATTAGAAATACAAGTTTGTGGGCCAGTTTCTGGAGATTAGGTTAACCTTCATTCAAAAACTGTAAATCAAAGGTAATAGAATGTAAGAGCTGTGAAAAATTTGAAACAGATTTCTTACATAAAAGATGGAGAATTTTACTGGTTTTGATTAGAAAAAAGTGATTTCTTAAAAAGAAACCTTGTTACATTTTTAAGTATGTAAATGTACAGTCTGTTCATTGTACAATGGTCAGCACTGCTCTCTTTTTAACAATTATGAAAATGGAACAACAAGCCCATCTTCTAAATGTATTCAACTGCTTTTAAGGAGAAAAACAAGTGAATTTTTTTGGATTGTTTGAGTCTCTGTACCCACAACCCTACCTGCCCCTCCTTTCCCCTGGGGTCTTCATTGGTATTTTTTCTGCAGTTTAGCTATTAGAGATGATTCAGTAACATTGTTTTTCCTGGTACTTCCAAGCTTGAGGATACCTGGATCAGGTGTTCTAATTCAGAATTTTATCTACAGATACACCACAGAGATACCTATACCCATTAGATACACCATATACTAATGACCTGGGTTTACCGTGAATCCCTTCATTGGCCCTGGGTGAGGAATGAAATAATTGAGGGAGGAATTTCTGATTGCATAGGGAGTGTTGGTTCACTACATTTGTTTTTGGTTGTGGAGTGTATAGCTTTACTTCTTTTCATCTGGATGTGCATGTCCTAGCAAATACCTGACTTGTGACATTTCTAGGGCCGCATTTTCCGAGACATCTCTCTGCCTGAGGTGGGCCCAGCAGAGCGTTCTGCTCTGTACCTTGCAATGATAGAAACTCTGGCCCTGTTGCACTCCTTTGATTTACAGTCACTGGGTCTCCAAGGATATGGTAGAGGACCAGGATACTGCAAAAGACAGGTACAGCTCTTAACATTCTCTTGTTTTGTCTGGTCTTTGAATGTTTATTTGATTTGCAAGCTAAATTGTTAATAATTCACGGTCATATTTTAGCTATTAAACCTTCACTTAGCTCAATTAATTGTGCACGGTCTGAAGCCACCACTACATTCAGATTGATTCTGTAATGCTGTACTTAGGGAATAACACTAGATTTGGGCTATGTAAATAGGATTGAAATAGATCTAGTCTTCATTTCATCTTTTGATATCTCAGTTCACATTTGCAGAGGTACTGGCTTTTAGTGAATTTTCAAGCAACATGGTGATAGCCAAAGCCCAGAAGCATGTGCTTCAAAATTTTGTACTCTTGAAAAACTTGTGAATCAACTGAAAAATCTGTTGGAGTATTTGTATTTTTTTAGGTATCAACTTGGAAAAAACAGTATGATGCAGCTGCTCATACAGATATTCCTGCCATGAACAAGCTGGCGGAGTGGTTAGCAAACAACTTGCCACCTGGTGATAATGAGGAAAGCCTGATTCATGGGGATTTCAGAATAGATAACATCATCTTCCACCCAACAGAGGTACTTGAAATGTGTTTTATTTTTAGTAGGTTTTGGCCCTCCATTTGTTTGTACTCCTGTCATGTGATAGGACATTTATATGTGGGTTACTTTAGTGCATGAAAGATCTTTGAAAGAAACAGTAGAAAACTGAACTCTTCTCTATACTCTGTGTAAAGTGTTTAGTTACCTAATACAGTCCTGGCTTTCATTGCAGGAGCTAGATAGAATGGATGGAATCACAGAATCATAGAATTGTTTGGATTAGAAGAGACCTTAAAGATCATCTATTTCCAACTCCTTGGCCATGGGCAGGGATGCCTTTTACTACTAGACCAGGTTGCTCAAGACCCCATTCTACCTGGCCTTGAGAGATACTCTATTTATTCATTAGTTCTGGTCCCTGCTTCAAAGTACAGAAACAAAGCATTTTGTATGCATAGATCCTACTGGATTCAGTGCAGCTGGAGGCTCACTTCAGTAAACTCCATAAGCATCTGATCCAAAGCCTACTGACATCTGTTTTATGGCTTCAGTTAACAACAGGGGCTTTTGGAGCAGGAGCTGAATGTATGATACATGACACTAGTGGAAGCAGAGGAAAATCCGCCAAAGCTGTTTAATTATGGAGCACATGTAGATCACAGAGACCATGAAAGTTCCCCATTCATCTTCAGGGAAAAAAAGATTTTTTCATTTGTTTCTAATTTATGGAAATAAATGTCTGCTACCTATTTATCAGCACAGTTGTGTTTTCATTACTTTTTTCCGTGCTACGTGCTGCGTTGTGACCAGAAGACGTGCCTGGAACTTGCAGCCATCACTGCATTGCCTGTTTCATGACAAAGCAACAAATCCCAGAGATTCGTAGAGATTTTGTGCATAGATTAGTTGATAGGCATGATTTGTAGGCTTAGATGTGCTGATTGATTCCCTGAGCAGGGAATTTGACAGTCTTGGGGACTCTCCCGCTGTTCCTGATGCAACTGAAGGAATTGACCAAGTGCTACATAGGTAATTTTAACAGTTTCATCTATAGAAAGTGTTTCCTGAATATGCAGGACTGACCATGTAGGAAAGATTTTTCCACATATTTCAAGTAGCCATGGATCATGAGTAGGCTGGAGGGGTCATTCAGGTTGACAGGACAACTGGATTATAAGAATTTACCAGAATGACACTGTGGGGAGTCTCAGACCACCCAGCTGAAGACACCATTGCAAGGATGCTTGCAGCAGAGGCTCACTCTGAGCAGTGATTGACTTCCTGTTTAAGAAATTCAGTTCCTCATGTAAGTGTTAATCTCTGGACAATGTTGTGAAGGTTTTCTGGTGCATGGTCTGTCTGTGAATTTCTGTGCTAAAGGACTGTGCAGCAGGACTGGGAAAGAAACACAATAACTCTCAATACTACTGTTCTTTAGGATATTTTGATTCAATCATCTTTTATACTAGAAGAGTTTGGAAGTTTCTGGCAGGAAGAACACTACTCAAAAATGTAGATTTAAATCAGATTTTCTTTGGAAAAATGCCTAGCTTTCTGTCCTTATGTGAATGTTAATTTTCTGCAGATCTTTAGATAGTGCCAAAAGAAACTCCTTTTGCTGTAGACAACTGCAGTGTGTGTTTTTAATTTTAAACATATAATCACCAAATAAAACACTTGGATATTGAATGGGTAATGCGTTTGTGGATGGAGAGAAAGTGTCTTTTAGCACTCACTTGAGGTTTTTATTTTTCTTTAAGGCTCGTGTTTTGGCAGTGCTGGACTGGGAACTTTCAACTACTGGTCATCCTTTAGCAGATTTAGCATATGCCACTCAGTTCTACTTTTGGCCTACATCTATTAAGGACTTAGGTCAAGGCTCTATCTTGGGTTTCAAAGACACTATAGGTATGAAACGATAATCTTTTTTTTTTGAAACAAACCCCAGCCTTGATTTCTATTTGAAATGTTATAGGAATTAAATGGTAAATTCACAGACCTATAGTTTTCCATTTGTAAAGAACTTTTCCATCCTTTTTTTCATTGTAGCAAGCATGCTGACAGTGAGTCTTTGGATAATTCTGGTCTATCAAGCTTTGTCTTAGCTACAACATGCTACTTCTATAAAACCTTATTTTGAACCTTTCTAAGAAATAATGGAAGAAAAAAAGAAATTTAAATGTAAATATATAATTTATTTTTTTAAAAAAGCCTTTTCTCCCTGGTTGAAATTATTTGCCTCACTGGAGTGGAGACAAAGGGCAGCAGGAAGTGTTATGATTATCTGAAATTCTGGCAACTCCTACTTGCTTTGGTCTCTCCATATTACAGTTATGTCATAAGGAATGATAAATCATGGTGTTTACTATGTAAAGAAATGCCTCATAAAAAACAATTCATAAACTGTTCAAATGTTTGACGAATAAGGTGGAAAAAATCATAGAAAGTGTTGAGTATTCTAAACAAATCTGTTCTATTTTTTTTGTAGAAACTCCTTCCTTTGAAGAGCTGGTTTCCATTTACTGCCGCTGCCGGCGTATTTCCACTACTTTATCCAACTTTAACTTTTTTCTTGCTTTGTCTTATTTTAAATTGGCAGCAATAGCCCAGGTAATACCCTCACATTTGCTGAAATGTCACATATCTTTGTGTATTTGTGGGCAGTTCATTTAGTCATGGGTAATAATCATATCTTGATGCTATTGTCAGTTGGCTTGAGGGACAGGCTGGGCTCATTTGCTGTATCACATGCAGTCAGTTGTCTTTTCTTTTTTTATTTTTTACTTTTCCACTGTACTTTTTGTGATTTGCCTTTCATTTGGTTTAGCTGGGATATGGTTTTAACTCTTGTGCAGCAAGCATCTCCATTATATCAGAAATGTACCAAAACCAATATTAGTATATCCCAGTAAGTTTTTTTTCCTTTAAAAACTATGTGCATTTAAGTGTTACTTTTCTATTTGAAGTGCACAATTATACCATATATGGCTTCTTTTTGGTTTTAGGGTGTATATGCCAGATATCTCATTGGCAATGCTTCGGCAGAGAATAGTCATGAATTTGCAAAGGTTGTGAAGCCTTTGGCAGAAAGAGGATTAGAGCTCTCAAAAAGGTAAGAGTGCTCTAAACTACTGGTCAAAGGCAAAGCTTTTCCAACATCTTCATTTATTTAAATGCCCGTCTAAGGCAGCCTATGTTATTATGAGGGGAAATCTGGTCATGTTACTGCATTGAATGTTCTTCCCTAGGTCATCCTTCAGCAGCACACAGCACAGAATTTCTGGGGAGCTCTTCCATCAAAGTAGGAAAGGCCAAGAAATTTTGCTGAAGGTTAAGCAGTTCATGAAGCAGCACATTTATCCAGCTGAGAAGGTAAAAGCTTCTCATAAACCTGTTTATAAAGGAACATTTTCTGAGTAGACTTTATAAAAATGTAAAAATACGTCTAGAAGTCATCTCTTCCTGTGGTTTTTTTGTGTTGTTTTTTTTTTTTTTTTCCTAAAACAGCCTTATTTTCATGCAGTAATGATTGTGGCATTACAAAATATTAGCAGAAATCGTTATAGACTGCATTATTTTTTAATGATTAAAATGTTGCATGGATTGTTAATGAGAGTTATTTTTTAAACTTCTGAAGTGTAAAAACTTCTCTTTTGAGAAAGAGCTACTTTTTAAAGGAAGGTGCCAAAATACTTATTAACAATAACCTAGAACTCTTATTACATACTGAAGCAAAAGACACCTATTTGAATATAGGAACTGCTGATTTTAACCATATGAAGCTGAATGTTTCTGTTTCTTGCTTTTTAGGCTGTGACAAATAATGTATCAGAGTAGCCTCATTCCTGAATAAATCTAATACCAATGAGGGTTTGAAATCAAATAATGAAATACACAAAGTCTATAGTTAGTGGAAAGGAAAATTAGATGAAGTAGTTTACTTCTTATCCAAGGAAGGTTAGGAATTTCCACTTAGAGAGCTGGTTCAGCTTTTAGCCTCGTGGTAGTACAGATGGCTTTTGTTGCAGAATTTGTTGTTTTGGCTTTCTGAATTTTTTTTTCCAAGTCAGGCAGAAATGCAGAAAACATCTTAATCTAAAAGATTTATGTTCATCTACCTATCACAAGGAGGGATCGAAAGCAGTAACACTTGATGTGCAAAATTTCTTAAAAAGTATGTCTGTGACTAGGTTTGGATTGCAGTTTTGGATTGTCCAAGGAAGCCTTGCAATAATTAAAGTATTTGCTTTAAAAAACAAATGAACCACAAATAGCCATGCAAGTTTTTCAGATGAGTCATGTTGTGCTTGGAAGTTATTTCTGGTCACAGGGATTGTGAATCAGGACTTGTAAATTCTATTTGCCCATTTGTCTTTATTGTGTCATTTTCAGAACTGGGCACTACTTTTATTCTTTTTTTAATTAGGTCTGGGCCAGGTTTGAATTTCTGTGCCTCACTAAAACATCCTTGTGAAAATACTAAGATTACTGAGTGTAGAGGTTCACTTAAAACTAATGACTGGTGCTTGGAATGACTGCTTACATTATCTGTTAAGGAATTATTTTGACAGGAAGAGGAAAAATGTACTTTTTGTGTTTGTTTTTTTTTCTCACAGTTAACAAAAGGTTAGTTGGGTTATCTGTCTGAATCTTAAGTGTCAGTACATCAGGCTTTTATTTGTTGTTTTACTTTTGCCTCTTGTGTATACTGTTGGTAACAGGTACTTTTATCTCCAGAAAATACTGACCTCCTAGTGCCATCATCACATACTTCAAACCATCCCAAATAGTAGCTAAGGTACTGATTGGGGTCATCATCAGTTGAACTTTCAGTTCTGTATTTAATTTTATAATGCAACCAACTATGTAGCGTAAACCTGCGTTGAATACTTTTTGCTTGGTTCCTTGGGTCATAGATCTGGAAGAAATTTATTATTGTTTGTGTGTTACATGTGTTCTTAACTTAAACAGCATCTTTTATATTGTTTCTCTAAGGAAATAGTAAAATATTACACTGAATGTAGAAATACTGAGGACAGATGGAAGAAACCACCACTGCTGGAGAGACTGAAGGTATGGGATAACAAATATTTTTAGCACTCTAGCAGTAAAAGAGCTCAGACAACAGAGCATAAGACTGATTGGTATATCCTGCTGGAGAAGTTACTCTTCGTGGAAAGAAACAATGTGAGGAACAGTGGAAATAAAGGAAGAGGGAAGTATGGAAAAAGTGAGAACACAAATAAGAGAGAAGGAAAACAAAATGAGGTCTGAGAAGGGTATATCTAAACTCTAAGTCAAAGATTGAATCTACAATTTCAGAATAGCTATTGAAAAAAGCATCAGATATATTGGACAGTAGGGTAGGCTAGAGCAAAGAAAATGGATGCAAGCCAGAATTTAATTTTTTTTTAAGACTTATTACTGATATTTTTTTTCTGTTGATTCTTGTGATAGGAACTGGCCAAAGCAGAAGGCCTTTGGAACCTTTTCCTCCCAGATGTCAGTGGTCTCAGCCAGCTTGACTATGCCCTAATAGCTGAGGAGACAGGGAGATGCCTTATTACTCCTGAGGTTTTCAATTGTCATGCACCAGGTTAGCAACCTTCCCCAAAATTACAACACTGGGAGCATTAAAAAGTTGGGGGTCTTACACCTTACAGGCTGTGTGTCTCTAGCAGTAAGCATGACTGCTGATATCTTACAGACACGGGAAACATGGAGGTCCTCCACATGTATGGCACTGAAGAGCAAAAGAAAGAGTGGCTGGAGCCTCTCCTAGAAGGGAAGATTAGTTCTTGCTTCTGCATGACAGGTAAATTTTTCTCCAGAAGAAAGTTTGAGCCAATTGGTTGAAACTTCACATGGCGTACACGTGGAGAAGTAGAAAACTGCAAGTTGTGTGTTACAGTGGACATTTCTGTACTAATGTACAGTATCAGTGAATGTGTTTGAATATAAAATCATCTATGAGGTGTCAATGCAAATTGGAGCAGCCTTGCTGCCTTTCCTGATAGTTGCCAATTTTCATGGTTACAATAATTAGTATTTCCTTTCTATATATTTTTAGTTTAAATTTTGTACTAGTGAAATACAATTTATAGTACCAAACAGGTTTGCAATAGAGCTTGCCCTTCCTTGTAGTGTGCTGTGGAGTTCTCTAGACATGTACAATTGTGTCCAGGTATGATTATTGTGATTAAAGTTGTGTGGTTTTGCAGTGTCATAGATTTTTTTAAAGATATAACCCAGAAATAACTTTGTCCGTAGCTCAGCACTGTATTTAGTTTTGCACCTGAAAGCTTGTGGAATTCAGCATCTCTGGAAAGTCTGGCTCTTGGTCTAGGGAGGTAGCTTTTGGAACGCAGGATGTTAAATTCTCGATCCTCTTGTGTCAGAGGAAATCGAGAGAATTCAGCCTTGCAGACACTTTGCAAATTCCATTTCACTGTGTTTCTCAAGAGAAAACTGATGCTTTTGTTTTAAAGTAGATGGCCTGTAAAAAGAGGTAATGGTGAAAGAAAAGAGGAAGATTCTTTCCTTTTCCAAAAAAATCTTTGATGACATTTTGCTGACAACTTCATGTAGTCTGTTTCATATACAACCACAAAATTATTTTCAATCTCTATTTTTGCTTGAGAAGAACCCAGGAGGAGAAAACAGGCTGAGGAGAAATATGCCTGTTACCTGTAAGTACAATGGAGGGATGAAGGATTTAAAAACACAAGGAAAGGGAGAAGGCTGATTGCAAAGGGTGGTCCAAGCCCCAGAACAAGTACACTTCAACTGGCTATGAATAACAGATTGTTGGAAAACAGGAAGTCTTTTGACTTTGCAGCAGCGAGGTTCTTCAAAGAGTTTTTCTACTGGTAGTAAACAGTGTATTTTCAATAGAGTACATCTAGAGCCCTGTATTTGTGGAGGTTGTATTACCTTCATCTTTAATCTGGTGGTTTGTTTTTTTTGTTTTAACACAGAGCCTGATGTTGCTTCAAGTGATGCCACCAATATGCAATGCACCATTGAGCGAGACGGGAACAGCTATGTCATCAATGGCAAGAAGTGGTGGAGCAGTGGTAAGTGTGGAAACCTAAATAAGAATGGCTAAGGCTAGAACTTTTTCCAGGAACTGTTAAAACAAAATTATTTGTGCTCCTTTTCTGAGATGAAAATTTGTCTTAAGTAAAGGCAATAGGATATAAAACAAGAGGAGCTGAACTGAGTTTTTGTTCTAACCAAAGAACAAGATTCAAATCCAGTCTTGGGATTTGGGCCCTTTGTGGAACCTGTGGATTTTGTTCACAGAGTGAATGCTGCTATTTTCTTTAAACATTACCTCTTTCTATCAGTTAACTTACACATTTATGGCTTTATTTTGATGAAACTGTGTTTGGCAGCTTATGTGAGAGGTTCGAGAGTACCATGTAGCTACAGTAAAATGTCTCTGCTTTTAAAATAGCCTGTGATGCTGTTGGACTATTACAGGAGATTTTCTTATGTTGTAATTCCTAGTAAAATCAATGCATTGTACTGTAAGTGACAACTGTCCCTAATATTGTAGTTCTGTTACTTTTTTTGCCAACACGTGTGACAACAGCTTGAAAGCCATTGTTCAGAGGGTTTGGAATCCAACTAAATAAACCAAGTTGTTAAAGTTGAATGTTTCATTTATGCACATGATTGTGGCAGCTACCTGCTGATACATGCTTGTGCAATACCTGGAGTCACCAGAAGATAGATCTCTCTCTCTGTTCAACTCCTGTAAAACTGGCAGCAAAAAGAGGCATGGAACCTTGTCTCCTGACCCAAGAGCATTGCTTAACTGCTGGCTACTTAGCCTTTGCTCTGGGTCAGTGTTTCCCAGCTGTGCGTTGCAGTCCCTGAGGAAGTAATGAGAAAATTTTAGGGAGTCACACACACAAAAGAATGTTCATAAAATTAGTTACGTGAATTATGAAAAGGAGAGTAAATATAAGACGGCATGATTTGGTTTGTCTTATTTCTAATAAATACAGTTAGGGCAATCAGATTTGCATGAAGGCAGACACATAAAACGCACTGCAGTTCTAAGAAGTTTGAGGAACGTGTTCATTTGGTTCTGTATTAGTCAGTCTCTCTTTCTGCCTGGCTGGGAAGATGTTTTTTTGTTTGTTTTGGTTGAGGTTTTTTAACTTTTGGGACATTAAAACCTTGAATGTGTGGGAATTCCAGAAGCCTGACAGCCTTGTCAGAATGTCACTCTGTATTTGTGAAGACAAGTCATAAATCACATATGCAATGAGTCAGTTTCTTCATGGAAGAAGTGAGGTTTCTTATTATGCTCTGCATGTGTGCAGTAAATCCAGTATGGCTTAAATATGACAGATTTATGGTGTATGTGTAGAAAACTGGTCAAGCACTTCTGACTTATCTGTTCATGCCCTAGTATTTCTCAGAATACTGGGCAGACATTCTGTAAGCTTTTGTCATCCAGCTAGGGAGAAAAGGCTCATGTCTTGTTTATGCTACTGTTGTTTGTCTGTCATTTTAGAGCTTTTTGTTCCAGTCCATAGTTGTGTAACTAGGAACAGTATCTAAGAATGAGAGATTCTTGTTGGCCTTCCTAATCTGTAGATGCGACATTTTGTCAGAGCCCACAGGATGCTTGAAGAGAAGGACAGTATTCTGTAACACCACTTCTTCATTTTGAAAGCTAAGCTAGTATGCTAGTATGTTTTAAATGCTTCCAGTGACTCATGGAAAACTGCTGTTTTCCTGGAAGCTCTGCCAACGCTGTGGCAGGGACAGCATTTGTAGCTCTGTGTATAAAAACTATAAATCCATGAGCTCCATATGGAATGGGAACCTCTCTCCTTTGGCAAACAAGGCCTCTCCCATTTGCTGGTTGGCAAATGCCTATGATGAGAGGTGTCAGTACCTACTAAAACAAAACAAAAATAAAGAGAAGAAGAAACAAAAGCCAGTGCACTTTTTCTGTTCTTTGATTTTATTGTATGTCCATATATTTTAGCAGATACAGGTTATTGCAGTGCTTGATTAATTTTAAAAATTCTGAATAGAAAAATCCAGGCCTTGTATTTGAAGTTTAACTGAGCTTTTTATTACATTTACAAAAATCTAGAATGTGCCACCCTTAGAACACCGGTCTTGTTGAAGTTTAGGGTGAGCAGAAAAGAAGAGATAAAAGGTCATTTTTTTCTGTAGTTATAGAAAAGGAGTTGTTTTTGTAGAGAAAGATGTTGCTGCTATACTTGTAGAAACACATAGAGAATGGCATTCCCCCCTCTTTCTCCCTCTCAGTTCTCAGCCATAAGCTTATACTTAATTTCAGTCTTCAAGGATATCAATGGAATGATAGTTGAGTTGAGAAATGAAACTGAACTGTTTGGCAAATGTTCTAAATTTTTACCAAATAGTTGCAGAAACACAAGATTATTAACTTCTGGTACAGAGGTTCCTGTTGTTTGATTGCTGATAGTTTTTTTCTGTTTTAATTGCATGCTTAGATGTGTACAGGTTGTTCATTACACACTTACTTAATTGCCTAGTACTGTGACACTTCAAAATTTAAATCTTGGGGGTGTTTTTAGGTGCTTGGGTTTCGTTGTGGTGAGTTTTTTCTGCTTGAGTTCTTTGATATTGTGGTTTAGTAAATATTTTGAGTTGTTTCTAGGGGTTTCAGTATTCAGTTCTTGCTTGATTCCAATAAGCACATTCCACTTTGAAGTGCTCTGTAGTATCTTGGCAGGTTCAGAAATTCATTGAAAGCTGATTGCAGAGAAACAGCTGCAGAAACAATACCCCCTGGAATTAGTAAACTGTTCTCTTGGTTATATAAGATAATGGAAGCAATGGAGAGCTTATATAGTGAAACTGATTGTTTCTTCAGTAGGGTCGTCATAATTCATAGAAATTTCTTCAGGTCTTCCATTCTGCTGTTGTCTTCTCCAGTACCCATAATTTTTTGCAATTTTCATGACATGCATTTTGAAGGAGGCCCCCAGAAAGGCATAGAGGAGAGGGTTGAGGCAGGTGTGGAACAAAGCGATGCTCTTGGTGACCTGGAGCGCCACGTCCATGGTTTTACTGGTGTCGCAGTCCGTAACCAGCATGTAGATGATGTCTATGGCTCTCCACAGCTTCACGATGTTGTAGGGCAGCTGGGTGACAATGAAGGCAGCCACCACTGCCAGCAGAACCATGAAAGGCCTGGACTTCCTAACATTTGCAGACCTAAAGATTGCCCGAGCGGTAGCGGAATAGCAGATCAGCATTACTAGGAAAGGAAGCAGAAATTCCAGGATAATTTCCAGGATTTGAATGGTTGATTTTAAGAGTGTTTCCATGTTCGTTGGAAATACGGGAAGGCATTCATTCCTCTCATTGTGTTTCTTGACTTGATTAAATATCAGCTCGGGGATACTGAGGAAAATGGCAGCCAGCCAGACACAGATGCAGGTAACACTGCAGTGTTTGCCAACTCTTCTGCGGCCCTGGGACTCAGAAGTGGCCCTGTATCTATCCACACTGATACAGGCCAGGAACAGCATGCTGGAGCTGAAATTCATGGTGTACAGAGAGGAAGTGAGCTTGCACATTGGGTTTCCAAGTTCCCATCCCTGCACTGCATTTGCAGCCCAAAAAGGGAGGGTGAAGAGCAGGAGCAGATCAGCAATGGCGAGGTGCATGATGTACACGTCTGTCTTGGTCTTGGGTTTCTTGCAGTAGGCATAAATTGCAACCACTAATGCATTTCCAGCCACTCCAACTGTGAAAGCCAGTGCATAGAACACCGGGAGGAATAATTTTCTGAAATTTCTCACATCCCTTTTCTCGCAGAGAAGCTCATAGTTATTGTAATCTATAGGAGGGTTGAGATCATCCTCCTCATCCTCAATCCAGTAATCTGTTGAGTTATTCATATCTCAGACTGTGGCAAAGCTACAAGACACAAAAAAGTGGGGGAGAAGGAAACACAAAAGAAATAATATGGGGTTTAAGTTCTAAAATTTCTGTTGAAACCTAAAACCCTTCTTCAGTGCTGCTAATACATTTCAAATTTAAAGAACTTGGATATTCAGAATACATTTGTGAATAATCAAAGTGAAGCTAGACAGTAACAGAGACAGAGCAGACCATCTCCAGTTCTCACATGAAATAGGGTAACTGACAACATCTGTGTGGGCAATCCATGTAAAATGGATTCAATTGAAATACTTTCCTTAGCATTTGAGATTGTAAAATGCTTGGAGTGCCCCTCATTGATTTCTGCATTTGAGTCGAGGAGCCATCATTGCTTTAACTGCTCCAACTGTGTTATGTTTGACAATATTCCATTGCACATAACTGTGCCTGTACTTTTATAGAGCTGGCATTCCACCTTCCCCTCTCCAGCCTCTGCAAACCAAAGGAATACCAGCTGAAGGCTGTAAATGCTGTTACAATCAGGTTTATAACGAATACGAGCAGATTACAGCTGAGGCAAGCAGCTGCCTGCTGTTATAAACATTCAGTGCCTGCTATCATAAATTCTGATAAATTTTGGATATGAGTATAGTACAAGGAGAGTGGTTTTGTTTGTTTCTCAGGGACACTGTACATGCCCATTACGAAAAGCACAGCAGGGGGTCAGTTGCTCAACAGCAGCAGAACAAGCTTAATTTAGTCTTCATCCCACAGTGAGCCATGCCCATGTGGAATTTCTTAAAGAAGCAGATTGCTGTGGGTACCCTGCATCTTACAGCTGGAGACTTCTCAGGATATTATGACAGAAAGGAATTTTATCACATGTAAACTGCCCACAAGTACCCAAACAGCTCAGAAGCTCTGCTGCTTTTTCAAGTACGGTCTCATGAGAGATTTACTGCATAAACACTGAGGCTGGCTTCTCACTGCCAGTTTAGGATTGAAGTTTAAGTATTCGTATCTTCAGATTGTGCCTTCAGCAAGTTTGTGTCCTGTGTTATTTTCTTCTCTTCCTGCAACTGTGTTCATTGACTAATGTGCTGAAATTCTGTCTGTTGTAAAATACAGTACTGCAGTAACCTGTTTTCATGAAATAAATGGGATTAAGGTTTGTTAGCAGCAAAAAATCAGCTGAGAATGAAAAACATATCTCCCTTTTGTCATCATATGCAGTGTTCAGAATTTGAGGTCAATGTTGCTGAAAGCAGATTGTTATCTGATATTCTGCCCCAGAGCTACAATTTGGCTTTTTCAAGCCGGAAAGAAAAATGCAAATACCATTTCTGTTTCTTAGACAATTGTTTAAATGAAGGGTTGCCAAGTCTCCTAAAGTTTTTTTTTTTAATGCATCTGTCTACTAGGAAAAAAAAAAGTTCCTAACTAAGCTCATAATAAGGGATGCAGACCAATTAAATAAAGAGAAAATAATATTTTTTATTTTTGTTTGATTTTTTTCAGTGATTCTCTGAGCCAGTTTTTTTTTTAAAACTGTATTAGTTTGAAATTAACTGTCTGGTTTGGCTCCATCTTTAATGACTTTGTTGTATTATTCTGTTAATATTTCAAAACACTCCCCATCAAACTTTAAGAAATGATTCCTCGTACTTTAAGTCCTGCAATTTGTTCTTTATTGTTGCCTTAATGAGATTTGCAGAACAGAAGAGTCGCTCTACTTATTACTTTGGCAAAGGGATGTCTGTTCTATGCCTAACAAGCTGAGTTAGCAGGATTCACCAGAAGCAGTAATCTTTGCAGCTTTATAGTAATTTATAAGAGGAGAGATTTAGTTATCAGCAGCAAAAGAACATTTTTAAATTTTTTTTAGTAGAAGAGAAACTGCAGCAAGAATAGTTTAATCCCCTTCGCTGAGAGTTGAGGAAAATTAGAAGTTACATGAAAAGATTTGGTTGTGGTCTTAAAACACTTAATACAGAACCCATCAAGGAACATTTAATCAAATTGGATCACTGGCAAATTTGCTTGAAAGCAAACCAGTAAACATTTCAGGGCAAACTTTAAAAGTCTGTGTATGACAAAGCAGTTCGGCTGTGCCTCAGTGCTCCACTGCCTGATAAGCTTTTGCCTGCCCTGAGTTCGTGACAGGAAAAAAGTTATCTAAAACTCAGCTGTTGCCATTTCTCCCTTAAAAGCACAGTTATGTTTTGGCTGCCATACCTGTTCACACATTACCTAGTAATGCTGTTTCTCAGGCACACGTGCCCGTTGCAAACAGCCAAGCAGTCCCGTGGGAGTTGGGCACTGAAGAGAGGTGGAAAAGCTTTGTTTAATCTCCATCCCACACAGCGAGCCATGCCCACATGGGATTTCCTACAGAAGATGCAGATTGCAGTGGCTACACTGCATCTTACAGCTGGAGCTTCTCAGGAAGTTATGACAGAAAGGAATTTTATCACATATAAACTGCCCACAAGTACCCAAACAGCTCAGAAGCTGCTGGTTTTTCAAACAGTATTTTCTAGGAGATATACTAGTACATATATTAAATTTGCAACTGCATGTTTTCTTGCAGAATTACTTTAGCCTTCCATTCAGATAGAAATTCAGTGTCTCTGTGTGTTTAAACTTGATGTGGGATTGTATGAATGATGGTGAATTAGATTCATATCCCTAGTTTAAACAGAGAGATTTTTTTCCCTCTGATAAAATAAGCAGTATTCTATCCTGCTACTGAACAAATCTAGTTTTGATACCAGAAAGGAGTCGTGCCTTAGCAAAGTGATCTCTCTCTGTAAAGCCAATTTAACTAAGAGTAAATGTATGCAAAGAAGATATCATACAATATACAGAGCAGTAAGGATTAAAGCAAAACTAACCTTCTTTTGTCAGCAGATGAGTAGCAGGTACTGCAATTGTGATGAGCCTCAGTGAAGTGATCTGAATTGCTCTGACACATTGCATTTTGTCTTCAAACACCACACCCTCATGTGGAAGTCTGTTGCACTTTCATTTTGATTTGGCAGTTAAAAAAAACCTTTTAAAAATAGTGCTTTCCTGGAGACTCCTCTTGTGTTGAACATGTACACTTCCTACATTCCTTCCTCTTCCAGCCAGACTGTGACTGCTCTTTGGAAGGTCAGGGCACTTACTGCTTCTCTTTGTTGTTCGTGGTTTTATTCCTGGAAGTCCAAACATTTTATGCATCACCAAGAGGCTTTTATCAAACAACACATTAGTAAGGTGAAAAGGCTAGAAAGGAGATCCATCTGGGGCTGAGTCAGCCCCAGACACCACTCCATTCTTTCCTCAGGGACTACTGTGCTTTTGATGGCTGACTGTATAAGGTTTTAAGGGATCTTTACAGCCCCTCCTTACGTAGCTTTTTAGGGGCTACAATAGAAAGATGAGTTGCTTTTTGTGAGGTGGGGAAAGGGGTTCTTTCAGTGTGTGAAAGATGATAAGGAAAATACATGAAAGCAAGTCAAATTCTCAACTAGAGTACAAGCAGATAGTCCTGCATCCTGGGGGGAGAGTTCTCAGGGGCTTGAATGTTGCCAGTCAATCTCACAGTCCTGTTTGAATTATCCTGGATTGGATAGCAATCTAGTGAGCTTCAGTAAATGCAATATTGAAGCTCAACAACAAAGAGAGATATTGAGCAGACCAGAGGCCAGATTTTGGGGGGTTTTGTCGCTCTGGTGCACCTGCCACGACTAGATTAACCTTCTGTCTGTGCTTCAATTATTTTGAAATATTTGAAAGGAAAAGTTCTTAAAAATGGGCAGCTAAGAATGTAATGGGCAGATGTTTTCCACATGCAATGTTTTGTTTCAGAATGACAAGGTAAAATGGGCTGGAGAGGAATTGCAGTCTAGAGGAAGAGTGCCACAGTATTTGTGCATATTTTTGCAATGCTTTCATCTTGAGTAACCACAGTATTTCAGTGGTGCTCTTCACAGTGGCAGATAAGATGTTTGGGCTCCTTCCCAGCCATCTCCTCACAGGTCATGTCATGGCTTCGAGGCCTGAGCCATATCTCTTTGAAACAAATGAAACTTTCAGTTCTGAACAGGCTTTGTCTCAGTAGGATCTCCAACAAGATGGAATAATCAGGCTAGAGCTGAGAATGCTCCCAGGGAATTGTTTGTTGCCTGCAGAAGTGGTTGCCTGCAGAACCAAGAGGTTCTGTGGGCAGGCTGTATAGGAAGGCAGTTCATGTAAATCCTGCCTTGCTTCCTGCACTTCCTCAGCTCCTTGTAACTTTCCAGGGGTGCAGGGAGGACAGATCCTTCCAGTCAGAGTAAAGAAATAATATTGTAATGTGTGTATTTCAGTGGGGTCAAAAATAACAAAAATTAATTACTAATTAAACAGGTCTTACTTAAGTAAAAACACTTGTGGCTGTAGGAAAGTGGCATGAAGGCAAGGAAAAAAACATTCCTAAGCGGAGCAGCTGCTCTCACTGGCACCATTGGAGCCCGTGAGTCCAGCTGGGAAGGACCAGCAGCCACATTCAGTGGCAGGACTGCAAAGCCCTTGCAGCTGCCCGGCCCCAGCATTGGCTGTTTGCTTGAAGCTACAGTGTAGTCTTTGCTCTCCATGAACCAGCTGCCTGCAGTGTTATCTGGAAGAGATGAGATAAAACTGTGGAATTTGTGGAATATGCAAATGGAAAGAAATTACTGCAGGCTCTTGGTGGGATGTGCCTGTGTGTGTCCCTTTTCTCCCTTAGGAGACTCCCACATTCCAATGATCAGTATCATGCTGCCATCCACCCTATTAAGACCAGTTTCTTCTTGTAGGAGAATCCTGAACGTGTTAGTCAGTGCCTGTCTAGGAAGCTGTCAGGTCTCTAAGCCACCACAGACCCCTGACCTTTAGCAGAGAGAAGTGACCTGCTGGGCTGAGGGGTGCAGCAGCCAGTATGGCAGAAATCATAGGTATTCAGCATTCAGGCAGTAGTTTATCTGGCCTCAGTCATCTTAGACAGGAAACTGAGGACTGAACACTGAAAAATAAAGAGATTGCAAGAATTAAAGTGCTACTGGCTTCTGAAAGAAGACTTCATGGCGGCTTCCTCAAGTACAGGTGGTACTCAAAGGTTGTCATATTTAGTAGTCTCTCCACCAGAAAGAACCTGTATAAGTTGATTGTGTGATGATCAGTAAACTTAAGTATGTTATACCCCTGATAACAAAGATTAGGCTTCTAATGGGATTGTGATCAACACTCTAAGCACATCTTAAAATATTGTCTTTGCCTATGTGAGTGAGTGCCATGAAGAGTTCAAAAGTATAAGTAGTTAGTTAAACCAAAGATGTTTGCCAGTGTAGTAGCATTGTGGTCTAAAAGTTTTGGACAGGTTGTGCAGTCATATACATGGAAAACTTTATTGAAAGCTCATCAATATGGAAATATGGTTAAAACTGACCTTATAAAATGTCAAGTGTTTCTTCAATTGTGAGTTTTTTTGCAAAACTACTTCTAACTCCTATCAAAAGAACAGGCTTCTCTCTCTTCCCCTCCATCTTCCAACAACATCTTTGAATTCTGTAAGTGATGTGCAAATGTCATTTACAAATGAGATGTTTATTTTATCCAGGCTGTTTGCATTCCGTCCAAAGCACTGGAGTTTTTCAGAGTCTTGACCAGAACTCTTTTTCTGTCTTTTCGGGGTCGAAGTGACATAAAATTTGTTTTAGTTTTTCAGGACTTCAGACTCTAAGGAGTGGAAGGGCCAGGAATCTGCCGTCCTTTGCTGTGCTTAGATAGGAACAAGCACATATGAGATGGAGGTATTAATTTGCCTTCCAGAAATGTGTACAAATGATTTAGAATATCCAAGCAGATGTCCAGATCTCAGTGAACTCCTCACTGAGTTCAACATCAAAGCTTCTTGTGAGTTTTGGGGTTTTTTTTCCATCCAACATAGTCAAATTTGCCCTTTGTTTTGAAGCAAGGATTCAAGTGACTTGAGGATTATTTACAAAACAGTTTTTCAGGAGATTCCAGAAGGTCAAAATATCTTTTGTTGTAAACCTCACTTGAAAATAGGTCTGGTTTAGAAAATAGCATTTGTGTAATTCTTTACCTTCCATGGAAAAGAGTCAAATACCCCTTATTGTGGGGGTGACATTTCCCTGTGCAGGGTAGTATCCTGCAAAGCATATGTTGAGTCATTTGGGGTTGATCCCCTGCTTGTTGCAGTTGCCCAAATGAGCCAAGTGTTTGGGATCCCATTTTTGGGGTTTTTTACCAAGTTGATTTATGCCCCTGGCCAAATCTTTTCACTGGGATTTTTAGCTTGTTAGCATTGTGCAGCTCCTGGGCCACTCTGTAAGCCCCCTTTTGGAAACAATGGCTGGATACCATATTGCAAAAGAGGAAAGTAAACAGCTGGCAGCCTGGCCCTCCAAACAGGCAGTGTTTATCACAATTAAATAAATCTCGCTCCCACTTCCTGCCCATCATAGTGGCTGTTTGTAGGAGGAAGTGGTTCAGCTCAAAGCCAGGTGGTTGTATTGTCCAGACCAGAGTCTCCCAAGCCTTGTGAGAACAGCTGCCAGAGAAGTTATAAAGTTGTATTTGCTTCTAACCTCAGAACAAAACCAAGTTGCTACAGATCAAGCCTTGAATTGAATCTCTACAAAGCCTGTCATCTGCATTGAGATAGCAGGAAAAAATTGCTACACCCATTGGGTATTTTCCCTAGCTTTATTGTTTGTGGGAGGCCTTGAAAGGAATGAGAGCATGCTTTGGTACTGAGAAACCTTTAAAGAAAAAGACAGGGAAGATTAAGGGTCACAGAAATGTTATTTTAATCCATGGTAGAATCTTTTTCAGGACTAGCACATTGAAGAGGTGCCTTTATGCTACAAAGGCTTAATAAATATGTCCATTAAAGAAACATCTCAAATAATGTTATCAATGGCTTGAAATGCTAGCAGGCTATTTTCAGGTAACAATTTTCACTCAGATCTTTCTTCAAAGTGCAGTCTAAAACCGTTTGTGTAAAGGGGGAGAAATCCTGCATTGCAGAGAAGTTATGCTGAAGTAGTAGCAAAGTGATCATGGTAACCCTTTGATAGCCTTATCTGCTGCATAAGTTGGTTTTAATGTGGTTGGTGTCTCATTCCTGCATAGACCCTCCAGTCTTTATAGGTTGAAGAAGTATTTTTAAAAGTTTTACTTTTGAAATGGCAGCATTTCACCTTGACGTGCTGTTGTATCACACTTATTTGTTCAGCTGAAACGGAGACAGAAGTAATCAGATTCCTTTTCAAGTACCTTCTTGTTCCCTTTTCATAGGAATAGGTGATGGAGCTGGAGGGTTGGGATGTTTGGCTTTCTATGTTCCCCTTCCCAGAAATCAGCTCCCTTTTACACGTTAAGTGCTAATGTGTATTTTGTTTCATTGTGATATTCAGAATACAAGCAGTAGATTGCATCTCCTGCATCACAAAAGGAAGGGAGTAGGGTTTCTTGTTATGAAACTTCATTTGATTCAACACTGAGATTTTATACTAAAAACAATTTTTGTGTTTGCAACTTTTTTTTAAGGTGCTGGGAACCCAAATTGCAAAGTTGCAATTGTAATGGGCAAAACCAAAAACTCAGCAGCAGCCAGGTAAGAATTCCTAAGAGATTCAGAATTCCCTAAAACTTGTTCCCTGGAGGAGTCACTGCTTGAAAAAATTTTGTTAAGTGAAATGCCACTTTCATGAAATGTTAAGTAATTGCCTTGACCAGTTGGATGTACTCCTAAATTAGAGGGATGTTTTAAACCTCAAGACCTGTCTGTTGTAGCCTGAGTTCCTGTTTTGCTGTCAGATGCTACTGACTGCATCCTCCCAAATCTCTCCACTGTTACCATCTTTCCATTGGCATTTTTCCACCTCTCTCCATTGCACCAGCTCTAGTGTTTGTGCAGCTGTGTGATGAATTGAATCAGGAAATTTTGGGGGCTTCACTGGCTTTATCTTGGTCACATAAATTTTACTCTGCATCAGTTGTTTAGTCTGCATCAGCAACCAACAGCTCTGGCTTACAATTTATTTTGTAAGTGTAGTATATAAAACAACACTGGGAAGAATTAAATAATAATGCTTAAAGAACAAAACCAAAACTTTTCAGAGCTTTCCTGAACAGAATGGGTACAAGTGGCACATCAAAGACCTGAAGTTACTGATGAAGTTTTCCCCAAAGTTAACTGTAGATACAGAAATTTAAGTGTGAAACATGGGGTGTTGGTAAAGCAAAGCTGGGTAAGCAGAGAGCATTTCACATCTTAAATCAGACCTATTCATTCCATTCCTAAATGTGCAAATATAATCCTTACCTCTTCTTTGACACAAACACGTTGAACTCTTGTTACCAAACTAAAATTGCAAACTTTTGCAAAAACTGATACAAGTAATGAATAAAACATTCCATGTGTGGTGCTATTAACATCAGCCAACTTGTAATGCAAAAGAATTGCGACATTTCTATCTAGGATGGATTTTAGCCCAAATTCCACAGATAATCTAAAGTTTTTAGGTTTGGCTAGGTTCCACCAAGAAGCAATCAGTAACTTGCACACAGCACCCAGGAAGGTTTGCCTGGAAGTTGTACAGACAGTGGTGTCTGATGAGCTCACAGAAGCTGAAGAGAAGTTAATGGAGGGGATTATGTGACATTCCACTTGCTAGAACTGGAGACTGAATTCAGAGACCTGGGGCATCAGAACCTCCAGTTCTGTGACTAACAGCTGACTTTAAATATTCTGAAGGAATGTAAAGATGGGGTTGGATTTCTCTTTCCTAAACTGTAGGCAAGCCAAGATGATGATTCTGATAAACTGGTTTTGAGAACAAAACAGAAAGGTAGAGCGGGAGGAACTGACTGGGTGATACAGAACTGTGTGCACAAAAGTGACAGCAGTGGGACTTTCACAGTCATGGTGCATTAGGTGCCATTAATACATTTTCACTTGTTGACTGGTGGGTCAAGAAGTGTTGAAGCCACACTGTGTGGGCAGGATGGTGCAGGTGGTGCAGGTGGTACAGGTAAATCTCAGCAGTGGCTTTATGTGAGTCCTAAACTGAGGATGGAAAATAAAAAAAGCAGAAGTGGCAGACAGAAGGGAGGCTCAGATTTAACTGTGCTTTTTGTCTTGATCAGGTACAAACAGCACAGTATGATTATTGTTCCCATGGACACCCCAGGGCTGAAGCTGATAAGACCTCTCTCAGTGTTTGGCTACATGGGTAGGTGATCATATTTATCAGCTATATGTATATTAATTTATTAGCAGGCTCAGAAGCTGCAGTTATACTAATAAATATTGTGTATGAAATAAATTAGTAAAATGGATATACAGAAGATGGGTTAGGAACTAGAGGCCTGTATTTTTATCCCCCTTTGTTTTACCCTGCTGTTTTCTGTCTCTGTAGATGAGATCCATGGAGGACATTTTGAGATACACTTCAATGACGTGCGAGTACCTGTCTCCAATATAATACTGGGTGAGTTTCAGCACTGATTTATTTTGAATACATACAGCAATGAACCAAGCTTTATGAAACAGTGGTTTATGCAGTGAATCACCATAGATTATTTTAAACAGCTCTGGTCAGTTGAGGGAGTCCACTCTTCCTTTAGCAGCCTACATGCTGCTTGAATATACCTTATTTAGAGCAGAGGAGCAGGGCAGGTATCATTGCCCTGAAGTAGAGCAACGCAGTCTCTGAGTGGTGTTCTTCCCCCAAAACCAACTCTTGTAGACTTTACAGACTTTGAGAAAGAATATTCTGCTGTACTCCATGGCCGGTACTTGGCAGAACTAAAGAAGAAATAACAAGCAGGCCAGCACTGCAACCTCCTGCAGGAGGGTTCTATTCTGCTCTACTTCTCTCACTTAGTATAGATCCTGATTTCTTCTATTTCCCCTGTGCTTCTTTTATTTTGCTATGGGGCCACTTCTGCTTGGAGCCTTGGAACCTTTAGAGAGGGAATCACAGAGTCTGTTTTTCTTTCCAACCAGGTGAGGGCAAGGGGTTTGAGATAGCCCAAGGGCGGCTGGGGCCGGGCCGGATCCATCACTGCATGCGGTCCCTCGGTGCGGCCGAGGCTGCTCTGGAGATCCTGTGCCAGCGCGCGGCTCAGCGCGAGACCTTCGGCAAGAAACTCTATCAGCACGTAAGCACCTTCCCTCTTTGGCTCAGCTCACACGCTCCACACACTGACCTTTGTTTTGCCCACACACAGCCTTGGGGCTCTGATAATGGACACAGCAACAGCTGTGCCCTAACCTTGAATTCCTATTCATAAAGCTTTGGGTGGCAAAGGGGAAAAAACCAAATCATATTGCAAGGCTCCCATTTTTCACCATAATCTACAGCATCTTCTTTGTTTTGTTTTTTTTCCCCTTGCAATGTGCAATGAATTGGATATCCTTTGTCACTGTGTGTTGCTCTCTGCTTTTCCTGATCAATTTGTACAGATATTTTTTCAGGCAGGCACCTTTATGTTTCTGTAGTTACAATCTGAATTCATCATTTCTGTCTATCCATTCTGTCACCTGGCTGTCTCCATTCACAATTACTGGAGACACTTGGGGGGTCTACATTTCACTGAAAATTTTACTTCTTTGATCAAGTAGTTGTAGTTGCTTATGAGAGTACAGACCACATTAAGGGCAGATTGGAGATCCTTGCTCTTATCTTACTCAGAATTGAAATACTGTTTCATGAGCAAGAGCTTTCTAAAATAATAAAAATGTGACAGTCCATTATATAGGAACCATCAGACTTCAGTAGTTGGCCTGTCACATTTCACATGTTCCCTAACCTTACCCAACAGCTAGAATGACTTTATTGGAAAAAACAAGTAAAAGCAATGGAAAGAAGAAATTGAATTAGTATCTGGCACAGACGGTAGCAAATTGTTTGTGCAGGTCCAGAGGGAGTAACTTTACATATCTATTTTCCAGTCATGTAATTGCCCAACTTCCCTTCACCACCATAACCTAGAGTGAGTAAGAGGTGCATGAGGCACATTCTGGTTCTCAGAAGCTTGTTGAAGTAACAATGATGTTTGATGAAGTCACAGGCTTGACCTGGAGGCAGCTGCAGAGCTTCTGCAGGTTTTTCACAGTGAGGATGGCTAAGGACAAGGTGAGGCTGGCAGCTTGAGTTATCAGGATGCCTGTCCCCACCCAGGCCATCATTTATCACCCCAGGAGCTGTTAACTGAAGAGAACTGAACACCCCAGCAGGTTCAGATCACCTTTTCTGGCACCAGCCAAGCTGAGCTTCCAGGAGGCACTGAAGAAAGTGCTGCACATCTGCTTGTGTGTCCTACAAAATCCACAGCTCTAGAGGTGTGTCCCTGAGGCTGGCTCAGGCTCACAACAGCTTTTGCACTGACAAGCATCACACATTTTTAGCCAAGAAGAGCAGTGAAGGGCTGCCAAGATCATAACTTCATTTTGGATCCAGAGAGTTACTGATTTATCACCAGTCAGAGGCAGCAGGCACCACCCTGCAGCTGTTTGCCTCTATGTGTCACACACCACCCCTTGCCAGTTTAAGCAAAACAAGGAATTCCTTTCCCCTTTCACCCTCCTATTTTTTATACTGGGGATTAGTATATGGAGAGAAGGCTGTGAGGGAAGGTAAGAGGTAAAGGAAAACAGGGAGGAAAAAGCAGGCTTCAGGAAAATGGCCAGCATGCAGTGGTGTCAGATCAGGTGCCAGAATCCACAGATTTTCCCTTTTTCTTGCTTCCTGGCAGGAGAATGGCTCTATTTTTGATATGCCTGTAAGACAAGTGCTTTCTTTATTATGCCTCATATTAGATATGCTTTAGTTGGCACATGACTGGCTGTAGGTTGACTGAACATGCACATTCTGAAGAAGAGGGGCAGCTCCATGTGTGCTCAGAGGCATTAACTGATGTCCTGATGTTGGCTTTTGGTTCTGCAGGAAGTTGTTGCCCACTGGATTGCAGAATGCCGCCTTAGCATAGAACAGGCTCGCCTGCTCACACTACAAACAGCCAGCAAGATTGACATGCTGGGCAACAGAAGAGCAAGGAAAGAGGTAAATTTTATTTTTTGGTAGCTGGGATTCAGTGGATGCAATGCCTGTGCATGTAGCTGGTTAAAAGACAAGGTAAAACATATTGTTAAACATTATTATTCTAAGTGTAGAGTATAACTCCATGTTGAAAACAACCTTAAGATAATGCTTTTAATTTTCAGAAGACTGGGGAGTGATGTTAGTCTAAACGGAGATGAGTCTGTTCAAGCATTGCTTGCTTGTCTCAACACAGTAAGATAGTTTTGGGTGACTGGAAACAGTTTTACCATACCCAGGGAATGGGAACAGCAGAGCTCTCATCCAACCCCAAGAAGAAGGATTTTACTGAGAGATACCAATATTCAGCAGAAGTGTTGGGCAAATATTTTCACTTATGAAACTACTACTGATAATGTCAATTCTTCTAACTACAGGTAGCCATGACCAAAGTGGTTGTTCCACGAGCTGTGCTTAAAGTGATTGACTGTGCAGTTCAAGTGTGTGGTGGAGCTGGAGTTTCTCAGGATTTTCCTTTGGCGTTCATGTGAGTAAAGGGAGATTTCCTGTAGATTCTAAGCATTTCTTTTATGATCATTTATAACACCAGTACATGCTGTTTCACCTCGGCATGAAATAATAGTGTATGTCCCTTTAAGCTGTAACATTTAAAACAATTGTTTTTATAGTGCAATTAGCCTTAGAAAAAATAAAAGCTAGCACTGGATCTAAAATAGTTCTTATCAGCAGTAAAGAGGATGTGCTTCTAGAACCTAATGCTGTTATCCCTTACGGCCTTGGGGAAAAGTGAAACTTCTGAATTCCCAGCCCACCTATCTCAATCCTGCCAGGAAGATTCCACTGCAGTCTCTCCCATGTGATAGCACTTTTCAAAGCAAGGCGTGGCAAAAGGGCAGCAAAAACAGTGCTGAGAGCTCCTGTGTGAGCCTGTGTGGCTGCTGTGGCAGGCCAGGAACCCACCCCTAACTCAGCTCTGCCCCCACAGGTTCGCCTACATACGCACCTTGCGCCTGGCAGATGGGCCCGATGAAGTTCATCTCTCAACAATTGCAAGGTGGGAACTCCTTGATCAGTCAAAGAAGCTCACTGCAAAAATCTAATGTCTGCATAAAGCCTTCTCAAATGGAGGGAAGATTTAGGATAAGTTTCAGTGTAATAATGGTATCTAAAATTGAATGAATACAAAGACTTGATTCTAACTGGAAACAATTCTTTCGCTATTTTCACATCTTACACTTAATAATTATGGGATTGCTTTTAAGAATTTGCAGAATGCCATGTAAATAACTTACCTTGGTTCTTTATAACACTAAATAAAATCTATTTCTAACAGGCCTATAGTGCTTTCTTTGTTCTGAATCAAAGTCCTTTAACCTTTTATTGTAGACAAAGCAGTTTTGAGTCAGAAGTCCCACACAATTTAATTTATTGCAAGCTAGGTTAAATTTTAAATTTTGTTAAATGACAAACACTGGAGGTAGTACCTTGCTTTTTCTTTTCCAAAGCTCAGCTGCAGTCCAGCCCTCTCTGCTCCCCAGTTCCTGCTCTCAGCTGCCTTCCTTGTCCCTGAGACTACACTCACTCCTGCCCCCAGCTCCCCAGTGAGGCTCAGGGCAGCCCAGAAGGCTGGGGTCACATGTAGTGGTTTGTCTGCTACTGCTTATCACTCTGCAGTGCTTCTCCAAATGGATCTCCCCCCCTTTTTCCTTACAGATGTTCCTTTTGTCTTCCCTTCCATCCTTCTTCCTGTCTCTCCTTTTGTCCACCCTCACAAGCCTCCTCCTGGTTCCAGCTGCTCCCATCCTTTCTTAAATATGCCTAAGCTCAGGTGGCACCTTCCTCCCGAAGGAGTTGATGTTTTGGCTGGCGGCAGCAGCAGTGTCAGGGTGCAGTTCATGGCCTCTGCTGCTACCAAAACAGGCTCTGGCATTTATGTCAAATACACCTGTATGAAGTTCCCAAAGGTCAGAGTTGCTCAGTTCTGCTCCTGTACCAATCCCCTTTGACCTGAGCTACTTCAAGAGAACTTGCCCATGCAGGAGCAGAACCAGGCATATCACAGCACACTGCACCATGGGCAGCTCTACTCCTGGAGATAGGATAATCCCTTTTCAACTTACACAGGACTGATAACTTAAGGTCAATGAAGTTAAGGACAGAAGGGTTTACTGTTTGCATGAACAAACAAGCCCCCACCCCCTCCAAGCCCCTTCCTGTTGGAGCCTAGGGAGAACATTATGCTTGGCTCAGTCTTCAGGATGAGGCTGTGCCAGTTCTGTCCTTGAGCCCAGAACCAAGTGCTCACCTGAAGGCTGTCCAGCCACAGCTGCAGTGGTCACCCAGAGGTACACTGGCAGAGTACCTAGAACTGGAAGCATTCCATGAAGTTCCTTACCTCATTATACTTAAAACCAAGATTATAATCTCTTTTGAGAAAGCAGTAATTATTGTTTACATTTCCATCCACTCTAAGTTTCCTCTTGCTTCCTGCCAAGACTGTTTTCTGGGAAGTTGAGAGTGTCAGCAGGTCAGTGGCTGAAACGCACTTCAAATACAAAACCACCTACAACACTGTAGTACTACATGTGGTTCAGGAGTTCTGCTCTAGGTTGTTAAAACCTGCACAAAAAGTGTTTTTTCAATCAAGGATGCCCAGGCTCATATTTAGCCACACTCCAATTAGGGTCTCTGGCTGCCTTCATTTCTCACACTTTCAAAGAACAGCTAGACAAGAACACCACCTTTATCTCATTAACAAGGCTCTTAATTCCCTTTATTTTAAAATTCTATGTACATATGAATGATCTGTATAATGTACACTCAATATAGAAAGTTTTTATATACTGGATAATGTATAGAACATTTCACAATTACACTAATTTCTTACATAACATGTCAACTTTTTAAGGTTTTTTTGCTGAAGCTTTGTCAATTTGGTCAAGCCAGTTATACATACGAATGTCTAATGCTGTTTGATCTGAGGAAGAAGATAATGTTAATGATTAAGGACATGAGTGAACTGGTGCAGGGACAAACCCTTTCAGGTCATGTTCAATGGAAGTGATCACATCAGACTGAGAAATGAAGGGATGCCCTTTTAGTGGGGTCGGTGAGGTCAAAGTTATTTTAGCCCAATTCCTCTAGACTGTAGCTCAACTCCAGTCATGCTAATTCAAAAATATAAAAACTAGGAAAGTTTGATTCACAGTCTTGTAAACAAATATAAAGGAACAAAATGTGCTTATGTACAACAAGAAAAAAAATTCTTGTGTACCCATTTCAGCTGATCCACAGAGTGCTTTCTTGTGTTACAGTGTGGTAGTTAGAATCACTGACTTTTCCTAGAAAAAAAAAGTCATAGAAAAAAGGAATAACACTGTCATAAACACCTGTCAAGGCAGTAAGTTCACTTCAATGTATTGGAGGAAAGTGCTGTTCCTCATCACTGGCCAGTCTGCCTTTGTCTCTTCCACAAGGATTTCCAGTCCTTAGCTGACATCTCCCACTTCGTTGTCTACCGGGGGTGGTACATTGGGCATTACGGATGACGTCGTCCCTGCAGTGAGGTAACCAGCAACTCCAGGGCCTTTGGGGAGGAAAACAAATACTGGTGATTAGTTTTCCTTCTACTGGGTGCCTGAAGAGCTTTATTCCCTCTTGTAACACTCAGATACATCACCTAAGTCAACCAGACACCTTACACAAGACCATTTAAGAGTTTTTCTTTAGATTCTTTAAGTCTAGGAACACTAGAAACTAAGACTTCTTAGTCTACCAAGTGGAATAGCTCGTGGGGGCCATTTTTGGACTTGCTCAGTTTTTTTTAATTCTGATATGCCAAATAAGTTAAAAAGAACCCAAACCACCTGCATTACCCATTTCACCTTCCATCATGGCAGCAACAGTAAAGCGGGGATTTAAAGAAAGGCCCTGCCATGGAATCAAAGTGAGTTCAGGCATGTGTTCCACTACTTGGCTCCTTGTGTATCTTTTCAGTGTTGTAAAGGTTTTTCCCAGCTGCACAGTTCCAGAAAGCACAATGGGCTGCCCCATGAAGAAGCAGAACTGCCTAAAGCTTGTCTAGCCTGCATTTTGTGCTTTCAGGTGCAATAAAGTGACAGCATTCTTGAGATACACAAATTCTATACTGGTCTCACATCATTACTAAGTTTCCATGTTGATTACTATAGGGGCAATCAGTTTTGCACTGCAGGCAAAGCCCCTCTCCCCTCAAAGCCTGGAATTAAAAATTTAGTCATATAGAAACTTTCAACAAATGCAATAAAAACTTCAGTTGCAGCATGAGGTGTTTTAACAGTAATTTTTATCATATTAGTGACTAGACAACTGATCACTCACAATATGTTCCTGCACTAATACAGTGACTTGGTCTTAGACCTCCAGCCTACACTGCCAATATTCATCACACTAAGTGCTTCCTATACTCTTCCCTTTTAAGCCATCCTCACTGAGTTCTCCCAAATTCTCCCAAATTCCTTCCTGCCCCACCCTCCTTTCTCACACTTCAGCCCATAGCCAGAACACCAGCGGGTGGTTTGTCTCCCTGCAAACAGTCCCACACTATTACTGCGAGGCAGAGAGCAAAGCAAGCAGTGCCTCTGGCCAACAAAAGCCCTCTGACTGCAGGAGGGGACTTCTCTTTGCCAGCCCATCAGTGGAACCTGCCAAGTGTCACACCCACTGTTACCCATCCTAGTGCAAAAATCCCCCGTAGTTATCTCGTGCCTCAAGCTTTTCCATTATGGAGGATTCCTAACATAGTTCCAAAGTTGAGTTCCTGTGTAGTACCAACAAGTACCAGCCAGTGCAGTTGTCAGTGTAGTGCTCCTATGTGCTCGAGGAAGGCAAGTGTGTTGGTGTTGGGCAGTTTGGGACCACGCATTTGTACAGCTCTAGGACATGCATCTGGTACTTGGAATGCAGCGAGTGCAGCGTGCGTTCTGCGAGGTGGTATCTACCTGCTTTAGAGAGCTACACAGAAGTTAGCAAGCTGCCTGACACAGCAGATCTAAAGCCCACTTCTCAGGTGAAGGGGACTGCTGCCAGTTAGAAGGGAAGGAGAAGAGACACCTGAGGGAAGAGAAATAAGCAAGGGAAGTTTCAAGGGAAGTGCAAATAGCAAAGCAATTTGAAGCAAGACATAAGGCAGAATACAAGATAAGAGAGGTTAAAAATAAAGCTTGGTTTTCATCTACACTTTGCATTTGTACAGCACCTTTGTTCTACATTGGCAAGCACTTAAACATTAGGCAATTTAAAAGCAGCATGGGTGCCTTAAGGCAATTAGAAAACTGTATTGCCCCCAGTCTCAAGCCTGACCACATATGGTATAGTTTCAGTTCTTGGCCAATAATAAGCCAGCACTTTCTTCCTATTTCTAAATTTATGAAATACCAAGAAAATTCAGTTCAAACTGAATCAGTTCCAGTGTTCATTGTCAAACTGGCATTAAACAGTACAAAACCAGAAAACTCCCGTTCAGAGCTAATGCACACAGTCCTGTGTGAAAAAATGCATCAAGTGTTGCAATAACTACTGTCAAAATATAAGCAACTATTTCTAGAAGGTGTTGCTCCTGACTTGAAAGTTTCTTGCTTCATTTTCTCAAAATACATGCTAGAAAAATACATCTTGCAAGAAAAACTTTGGCCATCTGATTAATACCTCATTAGTTCAGTTATGTTCAAAAGCTCAAGTTTCCTGTATTGGGTTAGATGAGAAAGCTCCATGTGGCACATAGCTGTGTCCTCACTGGCTTGTCACAAAGGACTTTAAAACTTCACCTGTGAGGCAAAGCTTTTAAGACCAAGTGTTTGTTCAGGTGATACCTACTGCGGAGTCAAAAGTTTGCTTCCCGTGTTGCTTTAGACAGTTTGCTACAATGTCATTATTTGCTATACCTGAAAATATTTTATGTGATAATGGTGTTTTGGACTGTGATACTGTGTCTGTCAACTGCTGCTCAAATGAAGAAGAACAGGACTTGATCTGCAGTGACATAACCGATCTGGGATTATGTCTGCACCATGCAAGGAAGTTCCCATCAGTTGCTAACCTTAGTGTGCACACAGCACACAGAGCTAAAATGCTCTTCTTCAGTACCAGTGGGGCTGGGCTGCCTCTGGGGTGCCATTTCAGTCTTGGTGGCACCAGCAGGGGACCCACCCAAGGTGCACCGCTGCTGCAGTGAAGTATATGCTACAAGCTCCACGGACAGGCATGAAGCCACCCTGGCAGGCCACTGATTCTGGCTGGAACACAGCCTTAAACTCCAACCTATCAGCATTCCAACTTTTCCAACAGTACAACTACCTGCCTAACACTAAAGTTGTGTTATTTCACACAGCCAACTAATAGAGACAGTCTGAGTGATTCTGAAGACAGTTTACACATCCCTCTAACTGTGGACAAACTTGTGTTCTAGAACTGAAGTAGACTGATCACGAAAAAGCATAGAAAGCTTCTGTCATTCATCAGTTTCAATTACACCTCTGCTTTATCATTACAGAATACTTGCAAGTCTTGTTACTGCCCAGATTCTGTTGCTAAGTATGTCCAGCAAACACTATGCAGAGAAATACATTCTCAACCAGCAAGAATTTTACCTTTTAGTAAGTGTTTTAAAAACTTACTGTATTTTTACAGCACTTAATGTTCAAACCACCTGATGGCACTAGATCCTGGGGATAAACAGTAACTCCAGAGTCCAGTATCACAATTAAGTAACAGTTCAGTACAATTCAGGACATAAACAGGAAAGAGCTGCTAACCTGTGAGGTATCCTGATGTTTGTGTATCAGAAATGAACAAGTCGTGTTTCTGATCCTTGAAGGCACTCCACACAGAAGAACGGGACAGAATTTCATTTACCTGCAGTATTTGAAGAGAAAACACAGTGAGTGAACAAGTGCCATTTGTCATGTTCTAGGCAGACAAACCCATTTTCTATTGCCAAACCATTCTGAAGAGATTACACCAAAGAACATGGCAGTAGTTGAGGCTGCAATATGGAATTAGTGCGCATTTCTGAAGAGACTTGCTTTTCCATGTGAATTGTGCAGCTGAACACAATGCTCCGAAGAAGCTATTTAGTAGCTTGACGTTATCCTTTGTTCCCCAGAAAGGTGACAAGGAAAAGCAACCCTAAAAGCAGCCCTTGCCTCTCACTGACAATTAAGGGAGAACAGGACTTTTCCTATCGGAAGAAAGACCTGTTCCAAATTTCCTCCCCTTGAGAAAGCTTTCAACAAAAGGGTAAGAGAAAGGCATTAAGAACTAGCACAGTTATTACTGGGACAAATTTATTTAGATATACATCCATAAAGCTGCTGCAGCTTTGTATTTATTCAGAAAACAGAACAGAAATTTACATTTATAACACAAGTTCTGAAGAGCTGTCAGTTAAAGCTAACCAGCTCATAGAGTATTTCTGCACTTGGCATTTTTCTTTTTTATTGGTGCTCTTCACATGCATTGAACCAGACTTCTCCACAAGCAAGAGATGAAGAAATTCCAAACCATAATCATTTTGCAGCTGCAGAATGTTAACATTTTAGGTGGGATGATGCACATGACAGCCAGAAGATTAAACAAGGGATGTTTGGAGCTTGACCTACCAAGTGCCAAAGGTAAGACTTGTGAGTACTCACCTGTTCCCCATACTGCAGGCTGCGAGACATGGATTTCAGAGTCTTAACAATCTGAGCTTTTGTTGCAGATGGGCTTTCCAGGTTCTCAAGACCCACACCTTCAAGCAGCTTTAGAAGATAAGGGACCAAATCTGCTTTCAAAGCCTGTAAACATACCCAAATGAGTTGTTTTAACACGGACCAGGAAGTTCCATACAGATTTTTTCTATCACTAGCATAAGTGTAAACCGAAAGTGCCAACAGCTATTACTACGCGTGCCAAGATGAGTCCATTTTTCCTGAACTCTATGAATACAAACAAGAGAAAGCAAAGATACTGTCCAGCAATTCTGCTCTACCTAGATGTAAACTCAGTTGAATTAGTTGGAATTCACTACACCTTCTCAGTGGACACAACATTACCCTGTACACTACACTTCAATGCTCAGGTAACATCCTTGAACAGGTCTGCATTTTCAATAAAAAACTTTTCCAACAAGAAAAGCACATTAGTTAAGTGTCCAGGAAGCTTCTCAGATGCCATTTAAGTTGAACAGTTTAAATATACCAAATTTTTACAGTCTGAGAATGTACTACTTACTTGGGCTACTAAGTCAGTTTGCTCCTTCTGAAACATTCGATTCAGTGTTTCACAGGCTATCCCAACTACATCCGATCTCTTTTTCATTCCATTCATGAGAGGGCCAATGGTCTCCAGTGACGCCATTGCTCTAACACAAAGCTGTAGAGAGACAAACATCCTGAGGACTTGACTTGATGCCAAGACTAATGCTTATTGCAGATATGGTCAGCCAACACCTTAAATTTCTCAGTGTTTAATCTAGCAATTCTCCATTAATTAGCTATAGGTCCCTATTCACTTGCTACACAGTATTTATAGTTAGAATAATGCCCTTTTAGGAACTCTACTAAACAATACAGATAACTCCAGCTATGCTTTTCTCCCCTCAAGCACTTAGGTGATTCAGTACCTCATTGTCTGACAATATGTGCATGACACGAATTGCACTTTTAGGAATGGCATTGTTCTTGTGATTCATAGCCTGGATTATCTTGTGAAGATGACCAAGAGGAGGAACTTGATCAGCTAGCTGAGGCTGGGCACTGAACAGGCACACAGTTGCTGTGGTAATGGTTTCTAAAGTCTCCCCCTGCAGAAAATTGAAAATCAACAGAAATTGTAACTCAGTAAAGCCTTATACATCTTCAGAGTAACAACATTTCTCACTCACTTTGCATTATAGATTTTTTTCCCCCAATGCTTTTATATCATTTTGCTCTCAAGCTGTTAAAACAAGTTAAGAACATGATTATCAGCTCCAATATCAGAAAACATCCACTAGTTCCAAAAAGACAGATCACATGGGAATTCCTAAGCACTATTTCAAGCATCTTGAGAATCCAGTATCTGGCTAAGTTGCTTGGTGGAAGCACTGACAGCGTGGATGTTCGCTGACCACCTGAATTCCTAAAGGATTCTGCGGCCTGTGCGGAAGCACGTGTCATGCCTTGTGTATTCTGCATGCCTCTACAAACTGCAATCACATCTTCGTAATAAAGATGCCTGTTTTGTTCAACATGCTGGTTAGTTTCCATCCTGCAAGTCTAACACAGAATCTATCTGAACACTGCTTAAAAATTAATTTTCAAACTGTAACACATCTGCTGTACTCATTACACTAACGGTTAGGTGGCAGCCTTCTACATAATTTATACCGGAGTGCCAAGTTAGTGTTGCAGAAGGACAACAGAAGTCTCAAGAGCAGAAAATTTTTAGGTGGTGTAGAACAACTGCCATTTTTTTAGGTTGATCAGTCATGGAATAATTAAAAGACACTTCATCTGTTAAGCCTCAACTCTAGCACAAATAAAGTCTCTAAGACTTAACTGAAGCTAATTCTATGGCTTCAGAGATTTCAAAAACCTTGACTCATGTTCAGAACATTGTTTAACAACATCAGTTGCCTAAACATATCAACACACTTTTACAGAGAATCAGAAAGCAGACAGAAAACCCCATTTATGATGGGAAGAAAGTGTGAGAATCCAAGTTAATCAGACACTAAAAGACTAAAAATTTAAGAATGCTAAACAAATTCAAATCATAGAACCAGGAAAAAAATCATCTTACATGGGGGTTATTTTTCTCCAGTAGTTCGGTAAACTTTTCCAACAGTGCAATGAGAAATTCTCTTGGTTTCCGTAAAACCCAGGCCGGCTGGGCAATAAAAATCCTGAGGAAGACTCCCCCCACTGAAAGTTCACCTTCTGCCTCACCATACACCACGGCAAAGTCTTCAGGCAGCTGTTGAATTGTAAAGTGGAAGTTACTGACAAGGGTATTTGAGAGATCTAAAACTGTTTCTCTAAGTGGTCAGGGTCACTAACCGTATTCTACAGAACAGAGCTGTGCAAGACCAATAAACCCTCCATCTTGAAAGAACATAAGGTAAAAAGTGACAGCAGAAAGAACAGTGCAGTGCAGGCAGTACCACTACAGTGTGGTACTTTCTTCCAAAGAACACAAGTAACTCAACCTACAATTGCAACAGTGGCAAACCCTAGATTAAGGGAAGCACCATCAACAGTTTCCCTTGCATACTTCAGGGAAAGGTTTCTCACCATCAGTCTAGGGAAATTTCCAGTTTTCAGCTGATTCAAAATAGACATCATGATGTCTTTAGAAACTGGTTTAATGTTGAACTAGAGGACTGTTGGGAGGAAGTCATGTCTAACTTTTCATAGATACTAGGAATCACTACATACTGAAACACCTCATTGATGGGCCTGATGCGAGCGAATGGCTAAGGATTCGAATATTTTTTGAGACTCAGTGACTTAGTAAAGTTACTTCACATTTACCAACAGCAAGTTTACTACAGCTATGTAGTGACAGGACTTTTTCCAGCAAACCAGTATTCTCCTTTATTGCTAACTTTTGGTGAGTTTCAGAATGACCTGAACAATCAGAACACTCAGAGTACGCTGACAGTGGTTTTACCAGTAAGTGTCTAATTTCAAGGTGCAGGTAGTAACAAAAGCATCATTTCAACATTAAACCAGTTTTATTTTCAGTTATGAACAGTTATGTTCACAGCACAGCAGTGAAATCCTGTTAGTACTTTAAGAGAAAAGCCTGTTAGAATCCAATACATGCATTTATTTATCAAGCCTCCCTGGACATACTCAAAACAGAAAGAGCATACTTTTACCTTCCAGTTAGTGTCAGGGTTGTCCCTCTGAAGTTTAAAGTGCCTTTAAAAAGAAAGTAAGTTTTAATGAGCAGTAAAAGAAGCAGTTGTCCTCTCCACTTGACACCTCAGTCTCCCTCCATCATTGTGAAGCAGCTCCATTTCCTAAGCCCCATTCTACCCCCACTGTATCCCTCTAAATCCTGCAGCAGTGAGCAAATACCTGAACTATGCACAAAACCACACCTGCATCACTGACTTACAGGTACAGTACACAGTGAACAAGTTTATTTCACTGAAGTCTGGCTTGCAAGAATTCTACTTTTTACAGGCAGAGCTCTGTCTCACAGTTCTTCTAGAGCAACTCTGATTTACTGTCACTAAGAGAGTGTCACAGTTAAAGATAACCGAGTCAGAAGGTTTCCACATACTCAAGCATCATTTCTCGAACTGTTGTTGATACTCTCTCCCTGGAGCTGTCATTCCAAATTAATTCTGGATTTTCATGGGTTCCCTCAAAGATATGAACAGCAGCTTCAGGGTTATCTCTCATGGCATCCATGAAGACTCCAGGTAAAAATTTCATTAGTGTGATTCTAACCTAGAAGGGATGAACATAAATGACATTTAGTTTATCACACAACAAACTAACTGACAGGACAAACTGACAGAAATAGAAAACTCCACAACATCCAACCGTCTTTAATGCTGGAATTGTCAAGTGCCACAACACCACCACAAAATAAAACAGTGCCATCATTTCAAATAGCAGTAGCCAGTGATACTGAAATCTAGGTCTCTACTGTTAAAGTCATTACAAATGGAAACCAAACTGCTTATACAAGTTACCGAACATAAAACAGCTTCTAGAAATCTGCTCTCAGATTAAAAATTAAATTATTTTGAAAAAGCCTGATTTTGCCTTACATGAGTACTTCAGATGCAGAAGAGAATGTTTTTTCCTCATCTTTAGAGAGATGAAAGCAATATGAAGAGTTCCAACATGAGCTGTTAAGATTCTTACCTTTGGACCCACCAGCTTATCTGCAGTCATTTTGGCAAAAAGCTCTGCCGTTTGGGCTCGGACTTGTGGATGAGTTGAGTTGCAAAACATATCTAGTAAGTAGATCAAAGCACCTGTAACAAAGAGATAGGGAGCATTCAAATTTTTTTTTTCCTGGTCACAAGTAGTAGAAATTCTCCAATTCCACACTGATTATTTTAAAGGGAAGAGTGGCCACTCTGCACTTTAAGTCCATTGTTGCAGTAACATTTGCTTTCAGCGTAGTACTGTACCTTTTGCCATGGCCTCTTTAATTATTTTTGTGCTAGATGTCAAAGCGTACAAAGTTTCAAGGACAAGCTGCCGACCTGCCAAAATAAAGAGAGTTAGGAACTTTGCTTCAAAGAGAATGAATGAATAAGTGAAGATAAATGTAACTGATCTTAACAGAAAACTGTGTCAAAACTGCAATAAAGCTTCAGACAATTACAAGCTTAGGGATTTCTGGCTACACTAAATTAGTTGAGGAATGTCAAATCAATCACACATTCTAATAAAGCATAACTTCTTAATTAAATGCCAATTAGCTAAATTGCCAGGAATAATTTGTCAATGGAACACTACACAATTCAGAAGTAATCAGAGTACCTGCAATTCATATTCTTCAGGTTACACATTTAAGACAAAAAACTGATCACACTCAACATTTGTGTAAACCATCCTTGATAGCTTTGGATATGATAGTCACTAACATTTAAATCAGCAGGCATAAGTGACTTAGCAACATATCACAGGGCCTGTGTGATGACAGAGATGGTCTAAATTTTGCATTTGTTTAAAAAACTACCTAACTATTTCTATTCCTGCTTCCTGTCATCTTCTTTAAAAAAAATGGTGATTCCTGTTTGGTAGCTCTGCTTTTCTTATCTAGCATGGAAATAACTGATAGCTCAAGAATGTTACTAGGACTGGGCATAGAAACACCATGTTTCACTGAGGATGTACTTCAGTACTGTCTTTACTGCTCTCATTAATAGCTGAGTGACTGGAATGGAGCACAACAACACCTGGGAAGCCTGAGGAAAGCTTTGTTCCAATGTATAGGTGTTCTTTCTGTAGTTTCTCTTCACAACCTAGCTCTATATCCTATAAAGCTAACAAGACCATTTTTAACCTAAAATGCAATGCTAATTTCAGCCAGCTGCACTCTTATAAACTTCGGAGTTAGAAACCCTTTGCCTTGCAAGATGGAAAATCTTAAGGTACCTACTTGAAGGTAAGGAATGCAGAAGTGCCAGTAAGTTAGCAAGAACCATTGCCTCCGCAATGTTGTTAACACACTCTTGATTACTTGTTACTATGTTCACTACCTGCAAAAGATCAGAAACAGCACTTGATTACATTTCAGCTATTCAGACACTTTTCAGAAAACCCAGTGTATGAAGTCAGTCAACTCACTGACCAACAGAGCTGATATTTACGTGCTCCTTCAAGGAGAAATTGATGCCTCGGAACCCCAATCACAGCATGTTTTACATGCTACTCTAACAGCTACACAAATAGGTTTATGTTGATTATGTAAAGCATCCAGACAGGGAGGTTGGGAGTTTGTGGGGGTTGGTTTTTTTTTTTAGTTGGTTGGGTTTTTTACCTCCAGAGCTAACTGCTGCACCAGGCCAGCTCCATGAACACGCAGAAGGGAGAATATCAACTTAAAGTGCCCTATGCATTCACATTCAGAACCTGCAAAAGATCAAGTAAGTTACTCTCCATGTTAGCCAATGCATTCACTGAAGGCCAATTTCCATGCCTGTATTTCACTATACAGAGGTGTTAAAGACTACACAGCTGTATGTAGTCTGCCACAGTAGTTGCAACAGCTCATACAGAGCAGCACCTGCTACAGAGTTAGAAAATTATGAACTCCTCTCTATTAATCTAGATTCCACAGAACTTCAAGTCAACAGTACTTCAAAAACAGAGGGTAACTCCCCTCTCTAAGGAAAGTAGATGAAGTTCTTGGACTCCCTAGAGTTATTTGCAATCTTACAAAACAACCAAACAAATTCCGTATCTTTATTTATCATTTATCAACACCTATTGTCTTCAAATACACTTGCCCTTTCAGAATGTCACAGCTCAGAGCAGGGTTGCTATCTCCAGCAGGAACAGCTGCCTTCAGGTTTACAACTGCAAACAGAGACCATCCTAACCAGCTATTATTAGATACCACAACAGTAACGTGTTTTGTTTTTAGAAGCAGCACATAACACAGTAGGAAAACATCCCAATCATTTGTCTCAGGCTTTTCCAGTCTGTACATTGATGTGTATTCATTAAACCTTGCTGCCCACTCTCAAGAGCATCTTCTCCTCTTGCTTTACTTCGGCCCTAACACAGCTGCCATTTAGGTGTTTACTAGCACGCAGTTCAAGGAGGATTTTTTGATGCAAGGAAGTTTAAAAATCAGTTGAAGATTCTTTGAAGGATTACAGAAAGCTTCTGTCAAGAGGTTTAAGTCTTCCTAGCAACAGCAAGACTCAATTACAGTTAAAACATAATGATTCAGAGATGAAAACCATTAAGGCTTGAATTTAACCAAAACATTGGTACACCTACTGACAGTGTTCTCCAGGTAAGAAAAAAAAAACAGCAAGCTTATATGGCTTACCAACAGTATTAGTCTGTCAGCAAGCTAAAAAACCCTCCTTCTCACTGGAAGATAAAGACTACAGAGGTTCAGAGTTTTTAAGGTTGTCCACAAAAGAGTATACTATATTCAGTTCTAAGCCTACCTGGGTTGTGTTTTATGACGTTTCTCAGAGCCTCCAGAGCCATTTCAACTCTCCGTAAGCGATCTCCGTGTTGATTGGATTCCACTTTCCCAGTCTGAGTTATGGCCATGAGTGTATGAAGGTACTGTGCTTGTGAGCCTACATAATCCAAGAGGCTTGCAGCAAATGCTTTAGGAAGCTTTGAAGTAGAGATGACAGCATTTTCAGCTGTGTGATGCAACAGTATCCACAGTAGAAGACAATGTATCCAAATAACTTCTACATTTCACATATTCCTTTCTTCCAGACAGGCAACAATTCTCTCTGACCACTATAACATCTGGACCACATTAAAACACATTTCTATCTAAACATACACTTAAAAAGCTGCCACTACTCCAACAGGTGTATGTTTGCCCATATGCATAGATTGATTGTAAAGCCAATAGGCAGAATCACCACCTCCTGGAATTACTGAATCAACCCAAGTGCCTGCATCACAAGCTTGTAGAGAGAACTCATTAAGACATCTGAAGAGCACATCTTAATGACAGACTTGTTCTTTTAATTTATTCTGCTCCAGTGAAGAGCTTTCTCATGACATGCTGATCTTGAAGGAAATTTCCATAACATTTTGTATTTCCTCCATTCTGTTTGCAATGACAGATAGTTTAATAGGAAGAATGAGCATTCCAAACACTAGTTTTAACAGGAAGATTTTTAGCTACATCTCACCTCTAGTTGGAAGGTAGGGACCTCATTGTAGACTCTAACAAAAATCTCTCCCACAATAAGCTCCTTTGCATGGTCACTGAAGACAAAGTCAGATCCATAGCTCTTGTCACAATCACCCTTTAGGCAGAGATAAGCAGCACAAGCTCAGACAGAAAATCTTGTAGGAAGTGTAAAGCTATAATCCGATAATAAAATAGGCAATACACAACCAGAAAACTTAAGCTTCAGCAAGTCAGAAGCTCAGACTGAAACATAACATGAAACAAACAAGCAAAATCTTGGGGGTTATGTTGTTTTTTTTTTTTAAACTATGGAAGGAAGAAAGTGACTTTGGGGTAGACAACAAGGGATACTTGTATTAACCATACAACTGCATTCCAAGAGGAAAACATATAACCGGTTTTAAAAAACATAGTATTTAAAGTAATGAGTATCTTACTCTTTTAATCATGCTTTCTTGCTGAGATTCCAAAAACTCAAGTAATTCAGCTCGTGTCCCATTGTTCCAGATCAAGTAGGGGTTCTCTGTGTTACTGTTAAGCATCTTCAGAGTCTAAGAATTTACACAACATAACACATTTCCAACAGTTTCGGATCACTGTGTACAGTAATCAGCATGTTTCATGGTATCAGTCAATCCAATCCCATTAACAGCTAGGCTTATTACACAAACAAGTCTAAAGCGCGAAATTTCCCATATTGGAAAAACATACAAGAAAAATAATATGTGCAAGTTATGTGGTAAAGTACAATCTAAATTTTAGTTCTCTTTATTCTGCTCTAAGACACATTTTGCATTTTCCATCCACTTTTGACAGTGTGTGACAACTACCTGCAGTACCTCTTTACAGACTTCCTTGGCACCACTTTTAAAGAATTAGAAGTTTTACCTTTGCTCTCCATCATAATTATATCCTTAAGCCTTGAACAATTAACTCCACTTTTTTGTTCCTGCAATAGCAAATGCTATTCTATCCATAGTGTTTGAGGCTGAACTAGTTTCTTTTTCCTCCAGTTACCTCAACCACAAATAAAAATCCCACTGCTGCTCTCTGTATCAAGTTGGTCTAAGAGAGTTCAGTGTTTTAAAAGTGACCAGCTACTCCTTTTGTAAATCACTAGATAAAGTTTTGCCCAACAGATGCTTACCTCAGTAGGACTGACCACAGCAAGTTTTCTTGCAATGTAGGGTGTCAACATTCCAGCCAAGCTTTTCCTGATTGTTGGGTTTTCAGGGGTGGCTTGGTCGTCGGAAAGATACCCTCCAAGGCGACTCAAGGCCAGGAGACTCAGCTTAGCAAGGCTATTTGCTACCTCCTGAAAAATACAGAGACAGTTTTAAAAAATCTAGAGTTTTCTTCTGATAGCAAAAAATTACTTTTATACTGTTTGCTCTAGATTAGAACTGTCTTGCATGAAGTCCATTAGAAACCATGGGTTTTGGCAGCTTTAACAGTTCAACACTTTAAAAAGCCATACTCAAAGAGTATTTATCACTACACAAAAATTCCCTTCCAGATCTCTCTCTTAATGTTACTCTTCATGCAATTCAATGATTCTAACAAATACATGAATACACTTGGTCTCTTAGTAAGAGATGGCAAACAACAACAACTGGTTGTTGAAAGCACCTTGGCAACATTACCTGATGGTTTGAATCTTCACTTTTCTGAATCCCGCTCTCCTCCAGCGTATAGTCATAGTTGAAGAGGTAACCCAGTAAGTACCACAGAACTCCAGCTTGGAACAAATGTGTTTGTAACCAGTAATCTAAGGCAAAGGAGCTAACACACTCTACTCCTAAAGCAGCTACTCGTGGTATGGTCTGAGGGGAGAAAAAAGAAGTTTGCATTAATACCCATAACCAAAGAATGCCAACTGGTTTCTGTACCAAAGATTTAAAAGCCAAAACTTGCTAATTCTGCAGTACTGCCAAAGCAGCCCAGAGATGAAAACTGAAGTAGACATAATTTCTGCAGCTGATGTAGTTGGTAACCAACAACATGGCTAATTTGTCAGCATCTTTCAAAGGGAAGAGTACTTGAATAGTTACTTCATATGATTAGAAAGAAGCATTGATGAACTGCTGGAAAAGCAATGCAAAACTGCGGCAGAGATTCTCAGGTGAGTTTTTTATGGCAATACATGCGTCCTGCAAGGACTAAAGAACACACAAGCATACACAGTCAATTATGAGAATCTGGTTTTAGTCTCCTGTTTTCACACACCCCACATGAAAAGTTAAAGACAAGCTTTCCTTTCTTAATTCAGACAAAATTCAGCATTTTTCTAACATGAGGCAAGTTCAAAAGAGCTAAATGGCACGAAAACTTCTTGAATACCGTTCCCAGAGTTTATGCTGACTTTAGAGTCAATCTGCTTATGAAAGGTTTAGTTGTAAAATTTTTATCTGCTGATTTGGTACAGTAAGCCAAGCTGCTGGATGTGTTAGTTAAAAGACAAAAGTAGCTGAATCTTTAGAGTGGCTGCAGTTTAAATGGATTCAAACACAGGTGTTGAAACAAGGCAGTTGAGTTCTGTATCTCATCATCTGCTGGGATCTTACAGAAGGGTTTAACCAGTCACTGCAAAAATGAGGAAACGCTAAGGGAGCTGGGTTTGTTCAGCCTGGAAAAGAGAAGGCTTCAAGGTGACCGAATTGTGGCCCTCAAGTACCTGAAGGGAGCCTGCACAAAAGGAGAGGGACTATTCACAACTGTATGGAGTGAGAGGACAAGGGGAAAAGGCTTCAAACAGAGAGATTTAGATCAGATATCAGGAAGTATTCTTTACTGTGATGGTGGTGAGGCACTGAAACAGGCTGCCCATCACTGTAAGTCTTCAGGACCCCCAGGCTGGATGTGGGTCTAGGCAACCTGGTCTAGTGAAAGGTGCCCCTGTCCATGGCAGGGGGTTTGGAATTACATGAACTTAAGGTCTCTTCCAACACAAACCATTCTATGATTCTATGACTGGCTTATCTGCCCTAAAAGCAGAATATTCCCCTAAACATTTAACAGTTAAACACCCATTTGGACAAAGAAAAGGAGCACTTACCTTGCCATAATACAGTAGTCTACAGAGGTCCTTAATTATGTTAGGCATTTCTGTAATCTTCTCTCTGCATTCCTCAAACTGAGCTGCTACACTGTAACACTTACTAATGTATCCACATACCTACAAAACACAATATTTTATTGATTCCAAGTGGAGGAAAAATGCATGTTTACAATTGTATTTTTAATACTGTACACTTTTACAGTAATTTTTACACTATGTGTATTTTTAATATACACGATACTATTTTTTATTATATATACACACACATTTGTGTTTATTATCATATTACACATATACACCATGTAGTCTTCTGAGAAGACACTCAGAATACACTCAGTTAAAGCTGCTGCTTTAAACTCACCTGTACAGACATATCATCTGGCTTGCTAGAACGAGTCAAGACTGCTACACAACGACTAAATGCTTCTTGCAATACCTGTGAGATTTGGATGATGCACAAGTTCAGTCACAACAAAAAGAGGTAAAAGCATGCAAAACCAAAACATTAGTGGTAAAGTAATTTTTAATGGCTGAAGGGAAACATTTGACAAAAAAAATGCTGCTTGCATAAATGGCTTGTACTGCAAAATTCCTTGCAAGTGTTGGTAATAACCTTTGATGCTTTAAGAGCTGACAGTCTTCTTGCATGTGAGCTAGTACCTCAGTCAGTGTGCAGATGACACTAAGTTGTGTGGGAGTATGGATCTGCTGGAGGCTCTACAGAGGCATCTGGACAGGCTGGATCAATGGGCCAAAGCCAACTGTTTGAGGTTCAACAAGGTCAAGTGCTGGGTCTGGCACCTGGGCCACAACAACCCCATGCAGTACTACAGGCTGGGGGCAGAGCGGCTGGAAAGCTGCTGGGCAGAAAAGGACCTGGAGGTGCTGCTTAAGAGGCACTGAACATGAGCCAGGGTGTGCACAGGAGGACAGGAAGGCCAATGGCATCCTGGCCTGGATCAGTGACAGTGTGACCAGCAGGACTGGGGAACTGATTGCCCCCTGTACCCAGCACTGGTGAAACTGCACCTTGAAGGCTGTATTCATCTTTGGGCTCCTCCCTAGAAGAAAGACATTGAGGTGCTGGAGTATGTCTAGAGAAGGACAACAGAGATGGGGAAGGCTCTGGAGTACAAATCTGATAAGGAGCAGCTGAGGCAGTAGAGACTGTTTAGCCTTGAGAAAACAAGGCTCAGGAGAGACCTTATCACTCTCTAGAAGCACCTGAAAGGAGGCTGTAGCAAGGTGGGGATTGGTCTCTTCTCCCAAGAAACAAGAGACGGGACAAGAGGAAATGGCCTCATTTTGTACCAGAGAAGGTTTAGATTGGATATTAGGAGGAATTTCTCCAAAAGGGAGACAAGCAAAAGGGTGGTCAAGCACTGGAACAGGCTGCCAAGGGAAGTTGTTGAGCTGTCATCCCTGAAGGTATTTAAAAAGGCATGTAGACATGATTTAGGGGGACTTGTCAGAGCTAGGATTAACAATTGGACTCAATGATCTTCAATGTCTTTTCCAACCTAGATGGTTCTAATGGCACCCTTCATGTGACTTGTTCACATTTACCTATTCTTTCACATAAAAAAATGCAGCAGTTCTGTAAAGCAGTAGAGAAACTTCATATGTAGCTTGCTTATCCACAGTTCAATAGACAAGCCCAGGTCCAGAAAAGGGTATACTCTGCAAGATGTTTCTTCTACTGTATCCAGAATATCTGAGATGTTAATAACAGGTGTCTCAAGACCAAAAGTGATTCTCAATTACATCTGATTTCCCAGGCATTGAGGATCTAAGATTTCTAGCTATGGAAAAGTTAGACCAAAAGCATGCATTTCAACACATTTCTTTACATTTACCTCAATTCCACTTTCTCTCCTCAGTTCTTCTGCATTTAATGCTGAACAACTGACAGTATGAAAAGCAAGTTCTGTAGCAGCAGGCAACAGTGGAGATTCTTTGGAAAACAAAAGGTCATCTGATGTTTCAATGGTAATGGTCTTTATCAGCATAGGATAGCCTGCATACTTGTAAGGTTTCAAATCTGAAAGAGAAAAAAAAAAAGTCCAAATTTATGTATATGCAGAGTCTAAGCAATTTAAGCCATCAAAAATTATTGGTGGAAGATATATCTGACATGTAAGGACTAGGAAAGGAAGCCAACACCTAGGGAATTTGGAACAAGACTAAGCAGTCCACACAATCTAACTCCTCATCACACAGAGCTGTTCATGCTAGAAGCTAACAGAGCTTCACCAGAAGAACTCATTTAAGATCAAATCTCAGAGCTTTCCCAACAATGCTTGTCTCTCTCCAGAGAAACTCAAGTATAGCTTAGTTTGTGTCTTAGGCCAGGATTTATTAATAAGCCTATAAGGACCTTGTCCAGTTTGACACAACAATTTTAAGTTTTAAATTGTATTTTTCATTCCTGTAGAGCTCAGCAGTGCTAAGAATAATTTCATTTTTCTTATAGAGCCAACTGCAAGCCAACATGTTTGTCTATACCAATGCTGTTATGCTCCACATAACTGACAGGACTCTGCATGTGAGGTTCTTACACACAGCAAAATGTTGTATAATGTATAATGTAACACACAGCAAAACTGTTGGCTCTGCAAGGCTTGGACATGGTGGTAGCTACCAGCCTGGGACTGTAGCTGGAGCCAAGTGTTAGGGTGCTCTAGCTACTCCTCTTTCCCAGCTGAGCAGTGAGATAGGCCATGTTGCAGCACACTCACCTAAGGACTCGAACACTGGTCAGAATTTCTGCAAGAATGGCTCATTGTTAATAATAGCCAGACGAGTGCAATTTCATGTATTGAATGTAACCAGCATCTGGGTGACTGACTACTAGTGAGGATTTTTCTGCTCAGACAGAATTCTCCACCCAGAGCAAGATTCAAACTGATTTGGATTGGAGCAGAACACTTCAAAGAGCTATTCACGCTGTTTTGAATTAAGTTTTACTGCAGATTAATTTATTTAATGGAAGAAATCCTATTTTGAAGCTGTATACCAGAGCCACATAATGCTGTGGCAAGTCAAAAACCACATCAACAGAGCACAAACTCAAGAAGAGAGGAGATTAAAGCTGACTGAAATGACCACTAAAGAAATGAACATAAAACACTGAGGCAGCATGCTTACCTTCCTTATGCCTGTTGAAGAGGATGCTTTGAGTTTTCAAGATCAAAATTATGTTTTCTGGATCTGGCCCATCTATTACCTTGGCAGACTTTGTGCATAGAAACTCGTATGCTTTATTAACTTTTTCAAACATATCCTGCAAATGAGGAGAAACAGCCATAAGTGTTGTTAAGAACCCTCTAAATTACTGGAGCATCAGTTTAAGTGCAAGTAAAATAAAGCATTTCAGGTTATTAGCAACAGCACTAGCTTTGTTGCCCCACTGCACTTCAGGCAATACTGCAGACAACATTGGTTCATACATAACTTTTCTTTTGTCTCCTGAAATCTGCCCTAGGAAGGAGACTTTAAGTCAATCATACTATGACAGAAGCAGTAAGTACAGTTGGATTGTGAGAATGAGCAGAGGATGCAGTCAGTCTCTGAAAGGGAACAAAGCTTGTTTAGCTTCTGTGTAAACTCTCTGAACAAGACCATTTCTGAGATGAGTCGGATCTGACTACACCAGTTTACGATAGAAATCCTAAATCCTTGATTGATATTAGTTAAATTATTCATCTGTAGCATTAATCTGTATTTTAGCATTCACCTAGGGCATCGCTTTTAAAAGGAAGAAAGACATTTTTAATGCCTCATGTTCATCATTTCAAAGTTCTTAATATATTTAATTGCTGAATATATCCCCATTTTATTAACACCATAAATTTGTGCTGTACATACCCTGCCTTCTGGATTCTTGTCTGGATGGTATTTTTGAGCCAGCCTGAAATAAGCTTTCCTGATCTTGCTTTCATCATTTCTACAATAAAACAAGTTCAATTGCACTTAATAACAAAAAACCAAAAACAACCACAGCAAAACAAGCCCGGGTTTCTGACAATAGTAGTAAAAGTAACTGCAAAAGAGTGAGAACTACAAAGCTCTCCTATTTCTTTTTTTAAACCCTGCTTCATCATCTTACACTGAACTGGGGCTAATAACATGGTGACATTAGGAAGAAATTCTGGAGACTGAAAATATTTTAATGCTTCTTGTAACTAATATACTAACCAGAAGGTGCTCAAAGTCCCTCAGTATTTTAAATGAAGAATCTAAATGAGCTACAAGTGTTAAAAGTTTGCATTTCACCATTGGCAGTAAGTGCACTGTTCTTGAAGGATAAACACAAACTGCTGTTGGTTCACTTCTAGAGACCTGAAGTCTAGGCTCCTTTGAACGTTAAAGTTCTGCTATATTCTTTGCTCAGTACAGCTGAATTTAAAGCTTGTCCTTTAGAAGAGCAAAGCTCAAAGGATTCTTTTTCCCCATTTACAGCTTATCTAAACACTTTAACAATTGTTTTCTCAAACAGTGGAATTGTATTTCCAAGTTTTGTTACTTTGTAGCAAAGCAATCCTCCACTGTGAAAGAAGGTGATACTACACGTGACTGAGCTGTTACCACTAACTTGTTCCAAGTACCAAGATATGAAACGTCGGTGTGTTCAGTGTATGGAGCTTATATAAAAGCAGATATATAACTTTAAATCCTGAAGACAACTTACTGGCCTTGTCCTCTGGGCAGGTTAAGAACTTCATATGCATCATCTATTGACATGGTAGGTGGCTTCTTCTCCACCTCCTTCTTCCAAGCTTCTAGCGTATCTTTCAACAGTTTAACCTCAAGAATTACAATTTATTAGTGTTTCATTTATGCTGACACCAGTATACATAATTTTTAGTATAATGCTGTTTTATTATTGAATCCTGTATTTTATTCAAGATAAAAGCACCTTGAGATTAAAGTGACTATGTAAGAGTCAAACTAGAAGATTGAGAATCACTTAAGATGCAGTTCACACCACGATACTATAAAAACTGCAAAGTTGCATGAATAGATAAAGCTGCTTAGACAGTTCTAGTCCATAGACTTGTACCAAAAAGATCTCTTCAGTTAATGTACTGACAGGTTAGCTTGGTTTCTTCTGCAGGGTGGACAAATTCGAATCCCAAGGTCATGATTCCCATTCCCTCTCCCCCAAAATAAAATACATTGAAACACTCTCTGAAGTTTCTTGGATGCTTAATTTTGCTATTTAAGAAGCAACCACAAGAAAGATACACTTATGGGGTTGCTCTGTGGAAAGAACATGATGCTGCTTCAAGATAAAGTAGAGTTTAATGTAGTTACTTGTGGACCAAAATTCATGATAAAGGAGTTACTTGCAACAAATCCAGCATTTGATTCTGTTAATATTTTAGGACTTTTTGTTAACTTTTAGGACTGAAAGATCAGAACTAAATGAAGTCTAAAATACTTGTCACTTACCGGATCTTTAATTGGCCAGTCTGGAAATCTGAGTGTATCACAAAGATGCTTGAGGTAATAAATGTTACAGAACAGCTCATTTTCCAGTTGGGGATAGTTGATAACCGGGATGGGACAGTATTGGTAGAGGGCTCTTGTATTGCTTTGAAGACGAGGAGTAAAGTCAGCAAGATGAGCAGCAATCTTCTCTATCATTAGACGCCTAAAAGTTACAAAGTTTAGTTTAACACTTGCTCAGCAGTCCTCAATCCTCACTCACTGTACAAGCATGTTCATGATTTCTTCAGAAAAGGTTTTCCTTAGAAGTTTCCCACATTTCAGTAGGGATTTAGAACAGGATTCTGTCCTAGTCTATTAGAGAGTTATTTAAACACCATGAAAATTAGTTTATTAAAAACAATTAAAAGTGATACTTTGCCTTTCTCAACACCTCTTAGTTTCTAGAAAACTCTAACTTGTATTGGAATATTAAACAGAGTATATCACAGAGATAGGTAGTGGCAATAAAAAAGTACATATAACTGAGCAAGTATAAAGCACTTCATATACACAGTCAAGCCTTCATTCACAAAAGTAACTTACTCAATATGACCAGGGAAATATTCCCCTTCCCACTGCCAATTCTGCTCTCCCTTGCCCTGGTTATTTTTGGTTGAAGCAGAGCACAAATGCAGGGCATTGCCCTTGCAGAAGGGAAACAAGAGGAATCCAGCTATTTTCAGCTTTCTTTAAGAATGTCAAATACCTCTTCAACATAACCTGTAGCTCAGATTAATTTGTCCCTCTGACAGAAAACAGTTACCTCATTTCATTGCTCCAAATTGCTTCCGGAGTGTCAAATTCTCCAAGGAATATCTCGGAAAATTTTTCTGGTTCATAGTTTTCTAAATAACACACCATTGCTTCAGGAAGAATATGTCCAAGTATACTTCTTTGAACTATATCTTGACTTTTTGTCTATAGAAGAGATCACATGGTCATCTCAAAGATAATTGAATTCTGTCTTGCTAACTAATTTGAGACCTAAAAACCTCTCCCCCTTTTCCCTTACAGCTCTTAAATTCTAGTTAAAACAACTACAGGTAGTCTGCAAAACTATTTGGAAAGAGAGGTAGTTACTGTTGCAATCTACTCACTTCTTCAGACTTGAAAGCTTGTTTTGTATGTGAGTATTTCAAAAACCTAGAAGAGAAACAGCAGTTATTTTGTTTGATACTTAGGTACCCTTGAATAATAAGCAGACCAACATAATTCAGCTGGCAGGTATTACACATTTACTTCAAGATAAAAGAGTAACTGCAACAGTTGTATGAATTTCTGTACTAAGTTCATTAAATCCTTGGGAACTTCAAGCTAAGCACTCCCATGTTATAAATGTTGCCTCATGTTCATCATTTCAATTTGAAAGTCTTGTTATGAAAGCTTGTTTTGTACACACACAAGATGCTGATAGAGACACAGACAATCTCTGTGCTGTTAGATCATCACTCCAGGGATGAAACAAGATGATTTTAGACTAACTGCTGACAGTTCTATTAAACCAGTCATCATGGAAGCATGCAATCATTTCCCAATGCATTTCACTCTACAAGAGACTTAACAGGAATTGTAGGACAGCTTTTAAAGAACTATTGCATTTAGAAGAAAAGTACTGAAATGAACTGCAACAGTCACCTGCATGTGCAGGGCATTATCAGGCAGTACTGACTGATTTAACTGTTTTAGTCTTCAATATTGAAAGAGGCTATTAGATTTTTTTAAACCCTTTCAATAGCTGCCTACTATCAAAACCTACATCAGAATATATGTAGCCTGTGTTACTGCTTTTTAGTGCTTGTAATGGTTTACTCTACAATAGGGCATGCTCAGTTGTACTGTTGGAATTGTATCATCATTCCCTCTCTGGAAGGTTCATAAGTGGTTAACTTTTTAGTGACTAACAAGATCATGTGGAGGCAATTCTTCTAGAAGAAGAATTTCATGTTGGTTCTAGCAAGCCACACTCCCCAGAGCACGTAAAGATGCAGAGCAGCAGACCTGAGCATGACTGGTCAAGAGGGACTTTTGGCTGTTCCTTTTCCTCACCTTGCAATAGGAAGTACGTTGGAACCTGTGTACATCATGATGAAGAAGAATACTCCACTCAGATAAAAACGAGGTAATTGAGGGTTGTCTTGCATGACATGAGAGAGCAATACAGCGACTTTTTCCACAAGGATAGGATCAAAAGTCAGTAACAGCTGAAATCAAACACAAGCATTTATATTAGCTGCAAGTAGTGCAAGTTATCTAGCCAAAATTGAAGTTTTAATTAAATATTGGGAAAACCCAGCAGAAACTTACAGGAATTACAGTTAAAGAATACTTTGGCTTAAGAACAGCAAATGTCAATCAAAGAATATTTGTTAAAAGCATGGTCTTCTAGACCTGGTTGATAAAGACCATGTCCAGGTGACTTTTCAGTATCTCCAAGGATGGAATTACTTATTTACGAGATACTGGCTGAAAAGCGTGAAATTTGCAACAACACCCTATGAAATGAACAACTACTTGGTCAGAGATCTGGGAAATGTTACAATTGTTCTTTGATGTGTTTGCCACACCTAAAGTATTCTCATGGGGAAGATGGTAGAGTAAGTCACTTTCACTCATTTAGGTACATTTTCGAAGATTTACTTACCTGAGTGATATGAGGAAGGCAAGTACTATCTGACAACAGCCTTTTCACTCTAGGCAGAGGTCTTATAATAGCATTATCTTGATCCCTAAAAATATCAAGCAGTACAGCAGTAAGGACACACGTGTGCCTTTTCTCTTTCAAGAGCAAACAACTTTATTAAGTGCAAGTATTAGACTACTGAAGTCACATTCTTTGTAATTTTTTATTAACTTCAAAGTTTGTTGTTAGACTTTATAAGTGGGGTTTAGTGTCCTGCATTAAAGCAGTTCTGTTTAAGTTAAACAAGAGCCTATCTATAGCATTAGAAATGCACATAGCTTGTACATTCATTCTTGCAGTCCCTCTCACAATATTACTATTGTCTCATTTACAAACTCTCTATTTCCCCACAGAATTAATTACTACCACGTAAAAGGCTCTTTTAACAGAGTTCCTTTATGTATTACTTTCTTAGAAAAAGCTTTATTTATGAATTCATGCATCTGCCAGATAAAGTTAACCCCTTCTGCTGAAAACCACTGCTTACCTGCTGGGAAAATATCCACACATGGTGATGAGCATGTTGAGGACAAGTGTGGCAAGGTCAGTCTCATTCAACACAGGCTGGCCACTGGCAAGCAAGCACCACTTCAGCTGAGGGATGACCTGTAAGGGTCGCCAGCCATCCATACCCTGAGCCCAGCAACGAGTTTTTGAAGTCAGCGTTCCATTGTTCCATAGTTCCTGAATCTATTGTAAGATTAGAGATGAATTTTGTTTATTCAGCATTCAGAGCCACCTTTGCTCCTAAACACTCACACTTATGACAAGCTTTTAACTGCTGTATGGCAGACTATTATAGTTGCATGAAATTCCAATGTGTTTACAACTCTGTCGTAGAATCACGAAGTAGGTGTCAGATTCTGTTGCAACTGAGGCATGGAGGGGTAGGCAGTCTTATCAAGAAGGCTCTGGCTCTTGGCACTACATCAAGTCTCTTATCTAGCTTTAATCCTTATTTAAAGGGTTACTCGGAGAACATTCTTTAGCATTGTTTATGGTCCCTCTCACGGTTTGAAACACACCCAGTCACCAGGACAGAAATCATTTGTCAAGTTGTGAGTCTGAAGCTGACAGGTACCTCTTGAAAGCTGTAAGGACCACTCCTTTCTTTGTCAGCATTGCCGAAGTACCATTCTTTCTCGCTCTCCCTCTTCGCATCAGGTGCTGCCTCAATCACGTTGCTCTAGAAGTTGATGTTTACAAGAATAGCTTTAGCTTCAGAGTGCAAATATCACATTTCTACAGGAAACGTGAAAAGTACATTGATTTTTTCAAGAATCATCCCTTTCGCAGAGCAACACAGGAGTAGTAAGAAACAAAGGCTCCATACCTGCAAAGGGACTGTAGCTCTGCTCGTGTGGAGGTGTGCCAGAGTAAGAAGATCTACAAGGATTCTGATACCATTTGAATCCATAAGGTCCTTCACATTTCTCTGTTAACAAATGAACAAATGAGTTACCAAAAGCATCTTCTAGATAAGCATTGCTGCAATTAAACATTGAACAGTTTAATTTAAGTAAGAAGTGACCACAAAATAAGTCAAATCATTCTCTAAAGTGACTAGAATGGTACAATCAGCACAATATCTATACGTTTCCTTCAGCTTTCTCACCAGTAAATAACAGCTATCACATTCCAGAAAGCTGTATCAAACAATGTTCTAAAACTTCCTCAATACTTTAATTTTTGTTCAAGTTAACCCTGCAAGACTAGTTCAGACTATTTTATACAGTCAAAAGACTGATAAACTGCTGTTAAGTGTATGTGTCCACCTTACCTTATTGAGGATCAGCTTGTTGAGGAACAGGATCAATCTGTCCCTTTCAAGCCTGTCAGTGCACTGTTGCAGCAGAAAAGAACAAGTTAGTATTTCATAGCACATACTAGAAGATCCCTTCAAAAGTCAACACGGTTGCAGCTGCAAAGCCCCATATTGTTTTTTCATGCCCAGGAAAAACTGCTGACTGTTAAGTGCTTAGTTTCATGCACAGCTAATAAAGGCAGTTTTCTGCCACTGAGGATTTAAGGCCTTGATGCCCTCCAACACTGCTGTTGCCCTGGATCAAACCCACGATTCTGCTAAGTCGACTGTTCTATCAGAACTATGCTTGGATTCCCAGCGAACCAATTAAAACAAGCACAAGAGAAAAAGAGAATACTTCTAGCCAGCAGACAGAGAGGGTCTCTGATATTACATCCCTGGTGAGATTATCAAGGCTTAAGGCAAAATAACAAGGGACTTCACTGGTTCAGTTTCACTTGCAACAGCCAAAACCCATGCCGATGCAAGGAAAGAACTCCTCCTTCAGACTGCATGGAAATTTAGTTTTGCAAGCTGAGTAAGTTGTCAGACATAACTTAACAGACACTTAATAGGCAAAGCTGCTACTACTACAAATCTAATCTATCACATGTGCTCATCTGAAGCTATGATTTCATTAGGCCTGGGGCTATGACTCAAAGTCAGTACTTTGAAATAATGTGATATGGAACAAGACTCTCCTCTTATAAAGCTTCTGCATTTTTCAAAAGCAAGCTGAAGTAATATTTGCATCTTGTTGGTCTTAAAGAGACTAGTTTGAAATACCTCTATGATCAGCAGGTTTTTTAGTTAAACTTAAATGAAACTGAAACAAACTAAGAACAGCTGTTGACAGCATGGAAAAAAAGTATTCACATGCTGTAAACCCAAAACTTGGGTTTCACAGTAACTTGAAGGATCTGAACAGATGTTGGACTAGCAGTATGTTAACTACTATATCCAATAATTTAAAACAGTTCTTACCCTTTCTAACATTCCAACAATGTACTTAGTATCAGAAAATGGTCCTATCTCCTCATGACACCTTCCATAAACAATGGCCAATGCTTGCAGACATAAGCATTTCATATTCACTTTTGGGGTAAGCAAGAAGCGATGGTAGAGTTCATTGAAGAATTCATATCTAAAAAAGAAATGAGATTTTAGTAAAGAAAACAAACACGGACCTTAGGAATGAGATAAGGTTTTAATAATGTCTCACGATCTTTTGATTGCTCCACTCTCTTCAGTTTCATCTTCTTCCAGCAGCAATCTTAGATAATAATCCCCTATTTTTATTTCCTCAGAAAGGCACTCATATTTTACCTGTAACACAGAACACCTTACTTAACAATATATATAGTTTCTCCTCCAGTAAGTTTTTGCTTGCATAACAATACTGAGCTTGATTGCATCTAAAACCTCAACAAGGTTAGCAACATCTCCTAAGTTGTAGGAAAACTGAAATCTCCAAGTTTTCTGTTAAAGAAACACACATCTACAAAATAAAAGCCACTGGCTATTGCTGCCCCCCTGAATAAACAAAGCTTCTCATCTTACTGAAATCTCTATTTCCAGCCTTTAACTAACTTGTTTCTAATACCAGCTGGTTTTGTTAACTAAACTTGGATAACATATGATGCATTCAGTGACTCAAGTTTTAATAAGTAGTTATTCCACTGCAAGGTATTTTACTTAATGTTACTGCAAGTATGAAACACAAGCATGACCTAATTACTATTTATACTTGCTATTGCTACTGGATAATAAAAGCCTAGAGGCATCAGTTCACAAAAAATGAAGCTGAAGTAAAATTGCACAATAAAAGCCACCATTAACTTCAGAGCAACTACATGAAATTTAACAAATGCCTCAATGTTCAGCAGTAACAAGCATTTGGCAAGCACTTCAATTAGAGGTGCCTCTAACATACAACAAAAGCCACAGTGGTTTTTCTTATCTATAGTTTGCAGATTACTGTCACGAGGCTACAAAATTATCTACAGATTTGATCACAGCATATCATACAGAGATATCCCACTAACTGGTATGCTCTCAGAGGAGTCTCAAGCCACCACCCCCTTTGGCAAAGTGACAAGGTTCCACAGTTGACAGAAAAGCCTTTGTCACCACTATGTAGTTCAAATACTTACAGCATAGTCCAATAACATATTCATTACTATTTAAAAGCAAATCTGTGAGACAGCAGCTGTTCAGTATCTTGGGTTGTAGCTACAAGAATGCTACTGATACATTCCAGCAGCATAAAGCCACACAGGAGCATAGAGTACTTGGGGGAAGTCTGTATTATGAAGTTTATTCTGTCCCAGTTTGCAGTGCTAAAATGTTGGGATAGCAAACACTGTGACACCCAGAAGTCCTGTGCCTGACCTATACCTGAAGGAAACTTTAAAAGAAATGCCAGTACAAGAAATACCAATCTAAACCCAGTCTTAGCTATTTACCGCATCAATGTAAGAAGCAACCTGTAGGTGTGTGACAGGGATAAATTGCATACATAAAACTTTTCTCTCTCATAAAGCATTAGCCTGATGTCTTGCAGTTCTTCCTGATTTGCAGAGTAGTCAGCTGAGAAATTCCCCAAACCAAGTCTGTTCTCATTTCATTAATAGTTCCCAGCTCAAATGTCACTAGAAAGCCATACTCTAACAAGGATGGCAATGGGAATATCTAAGGAATATCTTGCAGTTGAATTCAAGGGTGGCCTTGCTCTGCTTAAGCGTTACACATTAATTAAAACCACATTGTGTGGAACCACAATACTGGAGATAAGAGAACAGTACATGAAGTGTTTATTAGCACATTACTTGGAAACATCTTGCAAGATGTTTTGAGAAAGCCAATCAGGACCATACTGATTTTTTTGTAGAAATGCATACTACATTTCTTTGTAGAAACATCCGAAGTTTTTTTGTTTTGTTTTGTTATGTTTTGTTTTTAATTTTAGGTACTGCTGTTCACAGAATGGGATGACAGTGACCTTCACCTATAATCTACAAGGCAGCATGTTTTAGCCCCATAACCGATTCACGATTTGGCAACCCAGTATTTAACTAACACTACCTAAATTATTTAGTGTTAGTTAAATACTGGGTTGTTAGTTAGGAAATAAACTAACTAAATTTAACTAACATGAAGGAAATAAATACAATAAACTTGTTATTAGGAAGAGGTGACTTCTGAAACTACCCAAAACAATTCTGATAGAACACACTCAACAACAAGTATGACTTCTCTGGACAACAGTGTAAGCACCAGCTCTTGTCTTAATCCAGGAATACACAATGGGTTCTGATAAATGTTTTATCTCCACAGCATAAATTATTAGGTTAAAGAGGCTACTGTTTTGCACAGTGACACTGGACAATAGTACCTGTTCATTGATTCAAGCCTTAGCAGTTGATTCCATAACCCAAAAAATTTCTAGCTTGCATTCAGGGATCATCAACACAAGATTCACTCATGGAAGAAGAGACAGAAGTGACATTTCAAGCAGACATATTTTACAGATGCAGTTTGTTCTGTGGTAGGTAATTTACCTCAAACTCCTGGTGGTTCCATGAGATAACATTAGCACTACCAAGCTCTCTGTCAATATTAAATGCTCTCATCTCAGACTCAAGAGTATCTCTCAGTTCTTCCCGTGTTTTGAAGTTCCAAATCAAGTTTGATCTAGCATGATCCTGAACAAATCTGAGAAAGAAGTTACATAGTTTAAACCTCTCAAAACACTATCTAAAAAGCAGACAAAATTGAGCTGGCAAGCTAGGGAAGATCGTTAGCATTAATGGATGTTAATTACAAGGCAGAGAGCAGTGGTCTCCTGTTTGTTACAGTAATTACAGTTGTAATTCATATTGTATACTGTTTTCATAGCCATGGAGGCCAGCCTAGACTAAAGCATCTCTGTGTCATCCTTTGGGCTCAGTTTGCCATCTGCATGTAGTTGATAACCAGGAGACATGCAAGTGATTCACTGTACGCCAATAGGGACTACAGGTAAACAATCCAGAGCAGCAGGCATGCACATACCAGCTGTGTTTTAAACCAAACAACAACATAAAAAGTAGCTGATGCAGTAAATTAGAAGTTGATGTCTTAAGTGTCACAAAACAGTCAGTGGATATTCTTTAGCAGCAGTTACCAACACAGCCTTTGGATCCAAAGACTGAGAATGGACTTAAATACCAAAGGTTTAGGAGCACACAAATCTTCCTTTCACGAAACTGTATCTGACATGTAGAAACATCAAGCACTTAAGTTTATGGAATTTCCCCAAGCTTGCTAACATAGTTTGTTAGCCAAGCCAAGCTTTACTAGTCTACTTAACACAATGGCCCTTGCCAGAGTGACAGATCTTTTTCAGATGGAAGCCCCTCCCTTGTAAACTTTGACAGCTCTAAGAACTCACAGGTAAGCAAGTTGCATTTAGCACCTGTGGCACTATTTGAAATCCAGTATCCAAGTGCTTCCTCTTGCCCTGCTTTAAGCTCCTGTTTGTTCCAATTCAAGTTACAACATCTTGAGTAGCTTACAGGTTGACATACCATGAAACTACAACACTTTCCAGTGCTACTTCACTTGGCCCTCAATACCATGCAGATTTGCACCTGCAGTTTATTATTTACTCTTCCTTTTGGTTCAAGGGAAAAAATTATGTAGTTTGATAGTATTTCAGAAGCTGTCTAAATTCCTCCTTTTCCTAAACACAAGTGAAATCCTTAAGTATAGCTTAGGGGGAGTTTAGTAAATAGCTGTTACAAAACATTTGCACTGTTTCAAGGCAGACAGAAATTAGAAGTCACAGAAACTCAGAAGGTACTAATGAAAATACCAAGCCAGAAAAAAACTTTTATCTGAGACCACCATATTAACTTTAGTATTTTCACCTGTAATAGAAGAGATCCCAGTTTGCTTCTATTTTTATTCTTTGGCGCCGTTTCCTTAATATCACTGGTTTTTGAATAATGTTCTGCAAAAGAACCAAATTTCACAAGTTAGTAGAGGCAGTTACCTCCCATTTTTCCTTTTTAAAATAAAAGGCTGGATTTTTTATACTCCTTCAAAAACCATAATAAATTAAGCCTCATTAATAATATCTCCTTTTCTAGTGAGTAGCAGCAACAGACTTTCACAAGTGTTATTTGCACCAAGTTAAATCATGCCAGAGAAACTTTCAGCTCTTTGACAAATCATTTGTTTAGAAGCAAGTTATCCTTGAGAAAAGCTTAATTCCCAACACCATAGGCATTCATCAGCTCCAAAGCTGATGGAGGTGAAAACCCACATGAAGAATGTTTTGCTGTTGAAAAGAAAGAACTAGAGGAAGTCACAAAAATAAAGCCAAGCCTGACTTGGTCACTGAAAGATTCCCTATTTTGATGAAGCATGAAATCAGTGTTATCATCTACGTGAGGTATTACATGCAAACAGAAGTCTGAGCAACAGAGCCCACACAAGTAACAGAGACATACAGACTCACCATATTGTTTCTGTCCTGATTATGAAGAAAAATTTGGAAGAAAAAGAAAAATACATTTAACACTGTAGAGTCACTGAAGTAATTTAAAGTGGTAACACCAAACTTGCTACTACCTCTTCCAAACTACACTTGCACACATTTACTGTGAAATGATACAGCTCAGAACTCCACACTGAAAAATGACTCCTTAAACTCCATAGCTAGACAAGTTGTTTAAGGTGCAATTTGATCTTCCAGTTTTTTACATTTCTTTATTTCTCCTGTTCTGAACCTAAATCACCATTATTTCAAACTTCTGCACCACATTCAACACCAAACTTGAGCTAGATTTTCCTAAATTAAAGCTTATTGCTACAAGTACAGAACAAGTACAAAGACAGGCATTTTCAATACTCTCTGCATTGTCCTTTCCATCCTTCCTTGCACGTACAACAGATTGTTTCACTTCCAGAATGCATAAAAACAAGCTTAGTCAATATACTAAAGAAAGTTAAGGGAAACACCTCATAATCAAAAGGGCTTGTCATTTAGAACATGGCAATAAAACTAAAAGAAAAACAAGACCAACAGTAAGAACTCAAATAGAGCTTAACCTCTCCTCCTATAGTATCAGATAAAAAGTTATTTATGACTTCAGTCTCAGTCATGACCTTGGGTACAGTCTTGTGCAACCCTTTAAGCACTGAGATACCCATATGCAAGTGAATCCTAAGGTGGTGTTCCTGTCCATGGCAGGGGGAATAGAAGCAGACCATGTTTAAGGTCCTCTCTCAACCCAGGCTATCCGACGATTCTTCAAGCAGGTTCCATAACTAAAATGTCACTGGTGTAAAGTACATAATTTTGAATGCAAAGAATATTCCATTTCTTTTAAATATACTTCAGAAACTGGTTTTGCCACATCTCAAGGAATTTTCTTCTGTATAATTACCTTACAAGAAATGCATACAGGCTACACTACAGTTTGATAAGATTGGCTAAAGCTGAAGGAGCTAATTTGCCTGCTTTTCCTTCTCCCTGGAACCCATTTCTAACCCAAGAGTAGTAAGAAGTAGAGAGTCTGCTAAAAGCAAGAACTACCACATCACAACACTTCTTTACTATTTGCTTGTGTGTTCTGACACTTAACTGTGACTTAGTCAAGCTACTCTAACAAAGAGTTTCATATACTTTTACCTCTTTTTGAGCTATGCCCATTCGATCTCTCCAGTGCATCAAGACTAGATCCACCTTCTCTTTGGCAAATTTTTCAACTTCTTTTGCAGCTTTTCCAGCCAGTCTCTGCCACTCTGGCACTTTATTAAACTTGCCATACTGATCCTGCAGAATAAAACCAATTACTTACAGCTGTGGGTTATCTTTGCTGCAGGTCAATGCAGCAGTCAAGTGTCTGTATTAGAAAAGTCACTAGGACTGTAATCTATATAATGGAATAGGTAAGACAATAACAATTACTTACAGTTGCAATTTTCAAGTTATCTCTAACATGCATTCTATCAGCATCTTTTTCAGGAACAGGATCAGGGCTGTCAAGGTATGCCAGCAAACCTGGTGGCTAAAAACATTTAAAACAGTGTAAACACACACACGGCTAATGAACAGAAACCATCACATTAGATAATAACATAATTTCTTTAAATCAGAGATTTCAAAACAGAATTTATATTCTACTCTAAAGTAAGTATGTAAAGCTACAGCATTTTATTTTTGCTGTGATTAGTAAAACACCACCATCCTCAACAGAAGTGCTCAACAGAGATGTATTATTGGCTTCAGTGCAGCAGAACTCTTGGCTATATCCCATTTCTTAAAGCAGCACTTAATGCACCTAAAGAATGCAGGAAGAAAAGAGTTGCTCCCAGGGCAATACTGAGAGGGATGAATAACACTAGAATCCTCCATATCCTCTGATATGGATTAAATGTTACATATGACATTAGTCTTAAGCTTTCCGTAAGATAGTGACAAGATCAGGACAGTTTGCTCTGCCAAAAATGAGGAACTGCTATTTTGAAATTAAAAGCTGGTAATTTAATAAAATTTTTATCCATTTAATAAAATGGTTTCTTACAACACTACTCATTGAACTAACTTCACTGAAGTAACTTAAGCAAGAAGCACTCAGGAGGCTGTAAGGGTGAAAGAACACATGAATGATCAGCATATGAACTAACAACATATAAATCTAACCAACTTATAAGCAAACAAAGTTGGACAGGCAAGGCATAAAAGCATAGACAGAACTCCTAATACCTTAATTTCTTATTGGCAAAAAAAGCGTTAGAGACATGCTTACAATGTCTCCCACGTTTTTGTCCTTTTAATCAAGAAAAAGAAGTCATGACACCTTATTTTTAAGTTTTGTGTCATACAGTATTTAAAAAAGTATCAGGGAAGTAGCAGAAAATTTTTAAGAGTATGAGATGCTTTGAACTAGACATCAATATCCTTTAAGTAGTAGATGCCAGACTGCTGATCTCCCAGGGAAGACCTTCCTCTTGAAGGGAAAGGGATTATGTTTACTCTGTAGACTGTCCCAACTTTGATACTGCAAGCTTTCATGTTTTACTCTTTTGCTACTCCATATTCTGCTTTTACTTACCAAAATACGTTTCAACAAATTCATAGCAGTCTTGTTCTCAGCTGTCCAGAGGCCAACCAAATGTCTACTTAACTGCCTGAAAAAGCCATTGAAATTAACAAACTGCAGGTTAGTAATTTAAACAGATTTTAAATCACTAAACTGTCACCCTTACCATGCTGATGAAATGAAGATGAGCAAGAGCTTCATGCTCTTGATTGAGTAAGAGCACAAAGCATTACGTTGTCCAAGGATATGCTGAGCATGCTTTTAAGTGTTGCTTTTAAGAAGTTCCAGTGAAGTTAGTGGAACAGTAGCAGCACATGCTTTTTGAGCTAGACCTCAAAGAACACTTGAGCAATAGAGCAGGAACATCTAATAACCAAGTATAAGTTTATCCAGCCAACCTTAAGTTAAGATGCTAGAAGCCATCAAGAACTGCTACATGCTCTCTACTTGAAGTCCTTAACACCAGTTATTGGCTAGAAAAGCCTTTCTGGGAGCCTGCCTTCTATGTCAACTGATGCTTTCTGCCAACATTTGTCACTAGGACTCTACTGCACTGAACCACTGCTACAAGCACATTGTAAGTAGTAGCACCAAACAGAACTAGCATAACAGATGGTTTCATACCAGCTCTCTCCTGGATGACACACACTGGCAACAAGCTCCACTTGTCCCTACATTCCTTAGCAACTCTAAGCATTTCAGGAATTCAAAGCTAAAGCTTCTATAATCTTGTATTTGGGTGGAAATAGTTGAATCATTGCTCATCCTCCACAGCATACTCTCAGAGATCACCAGTTCTACTGACTGTGGATTCAGGGAATAATTTCTGTGAGGAAACTTCTCTCTCAGATAGGATGGGTGACCCTAACTGCATGCAAGATGTCTGAGATGTGCACACCCATTTTTATACAGCTGTACATACAGTACAAGTTGAAACTTTTTACAAGTTTCAAACATTCTACTTGCCTTTTCTTTCCCTGAATTAAAAGAAATAAAAATCAAAACTTGAGCCATTAATGAGTAACCAACCCAAGCCCATCTTAACAAAAGAATAATCAAGGATTTATTAAGTGGCTGCAGTCTTGGCTGAAGCTTGCTCTAAAAAATATCAGCTGCTAAAGAAAACATTCTCCTGAAGAACTTCAACTTTTCTTCCCTGACCTCCCAGTGTTTGCTAGGCCATGACTTAGATTTTTTTAAACATGATATATCAAGTGAGATGGACATACCTATTTGTAAGCATCCTCTGATCTGTGCTTATTGTAAACATAGCAGTGTGCAAGTGACGAGGTAAGGCACCTTCACTGAGGGCAAGATCTTGCATTTTGGTAGCAATCTCTTTGTCTCCTTCCTTTGGAAACAGGGCAAGATGATTACTAAAGAAAGAATCTTAGTTAAGCTGCTTTTTTCTCAGTCTACAGTTCCAAGGCCTTCTTGACCATCAATTATGACAACTAATATTCAAAAACCAGAAGATAGAGTATGATAGGTTTTAAGTGAAAGTTCTCAACAGCAACTGCTCAATGCTGTAGTAAAGCCATAGATCAGGTAACTGGTAGTTACATCTATGAGGACAGTAACTGAATAGGGCAGGATGCCTGTCTCACATCATACACCAGCAGGTTGTAGCAGAAGTACCATTTTCACACTGCAATTATAAATTAGGATTAAAAAAAGAATGGCAGCCACATGTAATTGCTTGTTGCTTGACTTCTGTCGACAGTAACCATTTAAGATTAATGGCTGCCGTTCAGCTTAGACAGCCAAATGGGTAAGACTGCCACTCAGTCAAGATACATTAAATGCAATGAATAAGAAAAAGCTTTTGCAGCACTTCTACTCATTTAATGATAGGACTTTTAATAAGCAACATAGTAACTTTTAGCTAACATTATCAGGTACATTGATGGAAACTTGAAGATTTGGAATGCCTCTATTTCAAGTGTTCATTCACTTCCATCCCAAGAAAGTACTAGATGAATTTCAGATGCACAAGCCATTGTGATACAATGAGGCACTAACTTAAGCCCTGAATTTCAACCCAGGAAGTGTCAAGAGTCAGTTAGCAAGGTCACCCTGCAACAATCATGAGCAACCCTTGAGAAGTATGGACTTGGCCCATACATTTTGTGGTATGGAAACTTAAAGCCAAAGCAAGAAAGAGGCTGACATCACTAGTCTGCACTGGGGACACTACTGCTTGTTAACCCTGGTCCCATTCCATCTGGCAATGGATCCCAGGAAATACTGCCCCTCCTCCTTGAGACGCCCCCTAACATGCAGGAGAAGTCTGGTGGCTCTGAGGTATGTGGCTGAGCTACATACAACATTTACAGCCAAATCTTGACTGCAGTATGAAGACATGCAAGGCACTACCTAATGTCCCAATTCACATGCTTTCCAAACCCCCAAGTGTAAGATAAAGCAAGTTGCTATATTAAACCACTCACAATTAAGCAGGTGTTGTGTTCCTCACCTTCCAACTTCGCCCTCCCCACCCCCCACTTTGAGAAGCTAATATAACAAACTTCTCTTGGTAAGCAATTGCACTTCCAAAATAGACAATACATATTTTGCATGCTATCCCAGCTAACAATGATAAAATCTCACCTCTATTATTGCCTTCATCACCAAACCTGCTCCTTTCACAATTGCCATGGAAGGGTGCTAAAACAGAACATTAGAAAAAATTATTTAATTAACAGAATTTAACAGAACATTAACAAAAAATTATCCAAGTCCAAAAACTGAAGATTAGATCATCTGTGAGTCAGTTTCCTTAACTGATGTACATGGCTGTTCCACCTCCAATTCACTTTTGTGAAAATTAGTGTTAAGGGGAGCTCCTACCCTCTTATCTTTTAACAAGAATCTCTCATGCAACTCCCAGACTGAATTCCTGGCACTGAACAGCAGTATATACCAGAAACGCTGGAATAATGCTGAGTAAAATGGCTGACACAAGCTGACATTAATCAAAAAGCAGAAGAAAATGCTATTTTTACAGTAAGAAGGCATTGCCATTTTAGCTAAAAATGCTACAATCCTTGCAGGTTTACCACTGAAGAGGATGTTACTCATGTTTTCTAACTCTTAACTCTCATTTACTAAGAAAGACACAAAAAGGCAGCAGACTTTCCAGTCAGGGGAAGAACGGTGCATCTGTTGAACCTATCTTGAAGTCCAAGTGGTATTTTACTGTGTTTCTGAAAACAGATCTTAGGCAGTCTATTCTACAATGATTTGGCATACCATTCACCATAGAAACATCACCGCAATCTGGTATCTGAAGGCAAACTAATAGGCCACTAAAACATTCACCAAGATGGAAAAGACTTAGGCACATTAACCAGCTGAAGACAAGTCTGTCTTTCAAGGAAACAAGAAAAATTTCATGTTCACTGATTACCCAAAGCCTCGAACAATAGTGAAAAGTAAGTCTTACCTGAAAGAGCTTAAACAGTGTTCTTCCATTAAATGCCACCATTTCCAACAACATGTCAAACTGCTGCCCCTCAGTAGTCTCACTATATGGAGCACATAGGGCAAATGTCAGGAAGTCCAGAAGTGAACTAATTACTAGGGCACCTGTCCCATGATCCTGAAATTAGAAAGACAGGTATGTAATTCAGATACAGTAGTTCAAGAGTATTCATGATGCTAAAGGTGCTTTTCCTTGTCATAGCATTAAAATAGTCTGTAAACAAAAACCATAAGTTTGGCATACTCCATTACTCTGAGTAATAATCAGAGTACTCTGCATACTGTAAGTACTCCAGTACTCTGAGTAATACTCCTAACAACATTAGTCTGGCACTACCCTGGTAAATAATTGGTTTCTAAAGCACATTGGGAGACTCAAACTACTTTTACCTAGTTTAATCCCACAAATCTGAGTTTACACTATTCTTTTACTTAAAAGAAACATCCAGTTTCCATATTAAACACATAAACATTTGTTGCAGGACATTCAAATTCTGCAGTATTGACAGCTATGTCCTAATTTGTCAAGATCCAAGCTTACTTAGAACAAACTTCAGTGCCAGACAGAGCTGTATTTTCAACTGCAGGTCCAAATACATTCAAAGATACACCTCAGTATGACAAAAGCATTTTCATTGCAATTAAGAAAGGCACTTAAAGAAGCTTAAATCTGTTTCCAAAATTTGACTTACCACATGGGAATTGAATTTCTCTAGTAGATTTTCTAGAAACTTCTTTGAAGAAAGAAGGGAAGCTTTATTCAACTGCTCCTGCCTCAAGTCATAGTCATCATGCATGGGCTATAAAAAAAAGAAGTAGTCACTACAGCCACATTTCAACCCTCAGTTCTTAACAGTTGTAATCCAAAAGCCACTCTCTCTACCCATAAAAAGCACACCCTCATTCAAGTTCAGCAAGAAATCACTGCCTAACAAGTTACTCCATGTCTGAACACAGTGCAAGTTGAACGGCAGTCCCTATTCCCATGTCTTTCAGTAGCCTGAAATTCACATACTCCAAATTGAAAGAATCTGAAATTTAATACTTACACACATAAGAGCACAAAGCATGTCAATAGAGGCATGGGTTACTCCATCATTGTTCCTTTTGAGGGCTTTCACAACCTTCACTCCTAATCGTTCTCGGAATCTTTTGAAAGAGAAGCAAAATCACTAAGATCAGAGAAAAAACTAAAATCTTAAAATCAAGATGAAATCTAGTCAGCAGCCAAGAGGGGTCTGCTCCCATTGCATTTAGCAAGCCAGTACCTAGATTATTTTCACAAATTTGAGATTCTTGGTAGGAAAAATATTGACTTGACTGTTAACAACATGCCAATCACATTCATCAAAATTAAGATGTATCTGTGTAATTACAGAATACTATTTACAGAAAAACAGACATTTCTAAAGGTCTCAGACTAAGTGCTTTTTTTAGTCTTCTCATCATTCTCTATACTATAGTTGTTCTATATTTCCTAGTCAGAAATATTTCTAAGAATTTTTTGTTTTCAGAACAATATCTGTTCCTCATCTTATTTAAGACAGAAACTCCAAGCAGTCTCTACAGAAATACAACCTCCTAACATCATTTTATCTTGTGTTAAACTGAAGATAGCAATGACATCGACATACTTTGAGAAAGAAGAACTGCCTACTTCAAGGACAGACGAAGGTACACGTTAAAAATTTTTCCACTAGGAAAATCATTAAACCATATTTGCCTCAAGACAGAGTATTTAGCACAGGAAGAATCAGCTTTACTTGCAAATGATTACCTGGGACTCTCAATTTGCATGAAAGCTTGATGGCAGCCTCATGCCACTGAAAACAAACATGTACAGAGTCTTACACTCCTTTTCAGAAGGGAGTCCTAATTCCATTTCTCACTTTTAGATGTAAGTTACTAACAAAAGCTCGAGACCTATTTTCATCTACTACTTCCAAGCTTGAGGAGACTTTGCACTTACTTTGGAAGCTGAGTAAAGGCAAGGAAGCCTGCTTTTGAAGCCACTAGTCGTCTCACTGCTTGGAACTGGCTTTCAAGCTCTGCATTAGATGCTGCAATATCTCCCTCTTGGGAGAGCAATGCTGTTATGGCATTATTAATGAGCTTCTCCTTGTTTTCTGAGAACAGGCCCTGGTTAAAAAATAGCCATCATTAATTTCTTTATGCATTAGCAACATCTTAAGAGGATGGGCAAAAGCTTTATTCTTACATCTTGTGTAACTGCATGCAGGACTCCGCTGTAGGAAATGTTAGCATTGAACCTGAACACAGCATCTGCAAAGTTACCATCTGAAAAAAGACATATCAAAAATTAAGTGTACAGTACCTGACTCAATATCTGGATGCTTTAAAGAACACTATAAACGCATGTAAGAAGCATTAGCTTACTTGGAGGAGCAGCCAAAAACTTCAGATGAAGGCTCTCTACTTCTTCATCTACAGGCATACTGAGTAATCCCCAACGCTGGCCTTTGTGTGTCGAGGTCATTTTCACACAGACATCTCTATTACCAGAGGCTCTCACTCCATCCAATAAGCTAGCCAGGAGAGAATCTCTGGGTTGGGAAAACAACACACAAACACAATTATATTGGAGAAGTGGTGTCAAAGAACCAAGTTATAAGAAAAATGGGGGAAAAAAAATTACATCTGGAAGGCAGCAATACTTGGGATCTCTTACTAACAGTACTACCAACAGCTACACCTCTGGAAGAAACCACAAATTTTCAGTGTTCCTTTATTCACTGTAAGGAGAGAGCTGACTTACAACCAGTATAGCCAGCTGCAATCTTTCACTAATGGGATCAGTTCTAGATTATCTGTTAATGAGTGACACATGTTGCCAGCAATTTCATCCCTGTGCTTTCTGCAAAACCTCACTTAGTAGGATTAGACTGTATTACAACTGCAAGTGCACTCAGGGACTGTTCTGTTGGTTGTTTTAAATAGAATCAACTAAGACTGTCTCAAGCAAAAAGCTCAAAGGGTTCACAGCCTTCGCATTTCCATATTACTTAGACTGTGCTTTCTTCCCTTGTTTCAGATATACTACTTAACCAAGTACAGCATACACAGAAACTATACTGCTTAGGAGAAACAGGCTGTATCTAACTGTCCAACACCCTTTCATGTTCATCAAAAAACTTCTGGAGAGATTTGCTCAAAGTTGGGATGAAGGTAGATGGGAGAGATGTAGTTCCTGTAACGAACCTTGATTTGTAGGTGGCAGACTGCTAGAAGAGCAAGGCTTTAAGTTAACCCCTCCAAGAGTCAGAGTTTATAAAAGCTGAGGAACTACAAGCACTACAGTAGTAACTTCCATTTGAAGAAGAAAGCTCCATGCACAGAAGCTCCAGTTACCTTTCTGTTGAAGAGTATTTCCGAATTTGTCCTTTGATGAATTCAATGGTGAAAAGCTGGGGGTTTTCACAATCACACACTATTGCAAATACCTAAAAATAATGGACAAGGATCACATTCATGAAGCAGTGTTAGCTACTCTACAAATTAAGGCTTATGCATACTATCAAATCCTCTCTTTTAGAGCCTTTACTGAGAAAGAATGCCCCTTACCTCGCCTAAAGGTTTCAAAGTTGCAATGTTGTAGGTAGCTGGATCCCTCTCAACTAAGCAAGCTTCTGTAAGAGCTAGTACTCTTTTCACAGGTTCCTTGTAAAACAAGAGAGAGGCATGCTAGGAAGGAGAACACTTAGTATTTAATAGGAACCAAGTATGTTCAGTCTGACAGCCTTACCAAATGCCTAGGTGTTATTTTTTGAACAACAAACTCTGCTAAAGATGTTATAGATTCATCACTGCTGTACTTTCCAAAGCGAAGATTCAAGTATTGCTCAAATTCTAGGGATTCCTTCCTTATCCGCAGAGAGATGCCTATGAAGTTGCCAGCATGCTCTATTGCACTCTTGATAATTTCCTCCCTTTGCTCAGAGGCAAACAGGTGCTGCAAATTTGGTCAAGAAAAAAATTAACAGGTGAAAAATATGGCACCGCCAAAGAAAATCACAGTTCTATAAATAATCTTCCTCTATATACCCAACAGTAGTGAATGTTCACAGCAGCTGGACTGACCTTTGCTAAGTGCATGGTCTACACAGGTATTTATTATAAAAGAGATCCACTATTAACTTTACATTTGCCTTAAAAAAGAAATCTATAGCAGCTATTCCTAAAGGATACCCCGCTACACAATTAGTGTGCCATTAAAGTTATGGTCTGCATGACCTGTCTGTCCACCCTTGGCAACAGACCCTGACAGCCTTGCAAGAATGAGGACCCAGAGAAAGCAACTGGGGCTACCACTGGTGATCTTCAAGGTTAGGGCAACTTTAGAGGATCAATTTATATCACTAGTTTTATGCCAGAGAAAAGCATACTGCGGTACAAAAGACATAAAAACCTTCATCTAGTCCTATTGTCTTAGTAGAGACTGAGGTAGGAATTAATTCATGGTTAGTAACGTAAAGATCCTTTTCTGCTTGAAGTACAGTACAAAGAAACCCTGCCATGATTTTAGAACCAACATTACTCTGCAGTATTTCCCAAGCAAAGCTGCCAAGTAATCAGATCACAGGTCTAAAGAAGCAATGGCATCACTGATCAATCTATTTCTGAATTGAATCCCTCCATCAGTTAGGTAGATTAGTAACACACTACCTGTCACTTCTGTAAATTTGAGAAATGACAGGGAATTCCACATCCATATTGCATTCATATTCACTACCTGAACAAACCCTAAGTATTTCATCCTTTCCAGTTCTTAAACATGCAGTGCACAACCCATGCCCCCACCCCCCACCAAAAACCAAAACCATACCTAACTCTCAAATGTTTTAACTAATCTCCTTTCCTTTTAGGATCTGTCCATAAACCTTAAGGCTCCACAGCTGGGTCCCAAAGATACACATACTGGTATGTTCCAACTATGTTGAAGCTTCATTATTAAACATGCAGCTATAAACATCCTAAGAACCATACCAAGATGTTTTGATTTAATACTCACCAATCTACTAAATCCTCCATAGAGGATACAGAAGCCTCCCTGATAGCCAGTAATATCAACAAAGCCTTCAATATTTCTGTAGTCATAGGAGCACAGGACCTTATTTGTTGCAGGATCAATTTGGTCAATACCTCCAGGAGTCACTTCCAGAATCACAGGTTTCCTTGTATCACTCCAGTGATGCTTATAGCAGTTATACCTCTGCAGAGAGAGCTACTTTTAGACTTCCACGCACACTCCTTTACTACACAGCAGTAGTTCTCTACTTAACTAGTAAGTTAAAAAATTATATTATTTCCCTTAAAGCTCTTATCTATATTAAGAACACTATGAAGCAAAGGAAAGTAGCTGTCAACTGACAAGGAGGTCACAGCTTGAACAATGCATGTTGAAGCAAGAACAGAATCCCAAAAGAGCTACTCCCAAAGGAAGCCTCCTGTTGCAGAAGGTGGTCTACTCACAGCCTTCTGAACACTGAACACTGTGGTTAGATGAGGAAATAGCAATTACACCAAATGCTGTTATTCAGCTAATTACATCAAGTTAAGATAAGTTTGTCACTGTAGTGAAAATTTTTCATCTCCCGCAGTCACATTCCATTACAAATACAAACTTACTTAAACCAGCAAAAGTTAGAGGTCTGTTCTAAACTGCAATTAGACAAAGGGGATCCCCATATTCCAGCAGTGTTACTATGCTCATGACTGAAAATTTATTCTGTGCAATACTTTAAAATTACTTTAAGTAATTTTACAACTTTAAGCACTTGAAGTGCCATCGTCTATGACCAGAAGACAAAGTCCAGCTCTGTAGACTGCATTGCTTATTACTGTATTACCACAATTCAGTAAATGCCAATCTTGTCTGTAATCTGACCTACAGAAATCCTTCTAGGAAGCATCTAATGTTCAGGATGTTATGCAGAAAATACTTAATTAGAAAGTAATTGACATTAGTCAAAATATTGACTAATGAATCAATGTTTTTTTCCTCTCCAGGTAAGAGCTCCACATAGCACAGCCCTGTAATACAACAGTAACATTCATAGTCCATGTACAAGTACAAGACTCAGGCCAATCAAAGACAGCTCAAATATTCTACTGGTAAAGAGGTTCCCACTGCTTTTGAACAAATTCCATTTTCTCTTCTCAAAGACTTCAGATTCAAATTCACAAAAGTTATTTTACATAGCACATACAGCACAAGCATAAAATACATGAACAAAGTAAAAGTTTGAGTCTTTAGATCATTTCCTTAAACCACACGATGCAGATAAGCCAGACACTCACCCGTCCTGTGATTTTTCCTTCTGAGAAGTCTGTCCTGAATCTCTGTTTTTAAAAAAGTTAACAGTGAATGAATGCAAATATGACAACCTAGCTATCCAGAAAGTCCACATTTAAACTGACTCTGTTCTATGGGACTCATATTAAGCCTCCTCAGAAGGCTCACCATGCTGCTGCAGTTTAATATATTCAATATTTGTAGCTTTACTTGCTCTTTACAAATCATGCAGTACTTGCTGCAGATCAAGACCATTAACATAACAGCTCAAAAAACTTGCTTTCCTACTTTTTATGCAGGGAAAGAAAGCATAATAAGCTACCACAATTGGTAATGGTAACCAAGTAGTTACTGTTTGCTTGAAGAAAATATAAATAAAAAACTTACCAGTGCCTCTGTAAGGAGCTCTGTTCTGTGCTCTGTGGAAAACTTAAGTGTCTCGGATTTTTTTCCACTCCCTTTGCGAAAAGTGAGATTAAATTCTGTTCCTTGTCCTTTTCCAACGGGAGAAATACTACAGATATCTCCATAAGGCCACTAGACAGTTGAAAATAATTAGGCTATAGTGTTAGTGATTTTAAAGCTTCATCTCCCCACCTCAAAACCCCTTAGGACCAATAATAACCTTGTAACAAGATGACAGCTAGCATGCTTCGTGACAGTACGAACTTGAGCTTCCTATTTGATACTGCACAAATTAACTAAGTGTCCTGACTCCCTTCAGGGACATAGCTCAGCAGTGATCAAACTTACCCCAGTTCCTTCAGAACAGCACAGCCAAAGGCAAACTACTACTTGTTGGCCAATAAAGAGAAATTGCCTCAAAGTACAAAACCCAACTGGTTATTTGGAGAGCTAGCAAAGGCAATGCAGACCTTCTGTTATGTGTGCTTTTGTACACAGCTGCCACACCTTCTGGATTTTATGAGATCCTGTCAGACTAGATGGTTTCTTAAGCCCGAATGCCACTATTCACTCTGGATAATGAACACAAGGCAAAAACCAACTTCAAAAATGACAGTTACCTGATTTGTAACTTCCAGCGTGTTGGGGTTGTATGTGGTGATGGCATGGGTTCCAACTGAAAAGACTCGCTTGTATCTAGGATACAAAAGAGTGTTAAGTTTCTCCAGAAGTCACAGGAGAACCCATGCTGAAGCTGAACTGCAAAAATTATGTTAAGAATCTATATACAGGTTTTTGTTAGGAAATGGATATGGAATTTTCTTTGTTGTTAACTTGCAGTTTACCCTTATAATATGTTAAGCTCTTCTGTTCTATATATCCATAAAGGGGACATACAGGTTAAATACTACTAAATAGACTTACTTATGCATACCTTTTCCTAAGTTAGTGGCTAAGTCAGGATCAAAGACTCTTGGAACTTGCACTGAAAGATACTACCAGACCAGAATAAATTCTAAGAAGGCTATACAGGTAGGGAAAAAAAAACACACACACACGAAAAGGGAAAAAAAAAAAAAACCACCACCAAAAATAACCATTCCTGCAATAGTCTAAAGCATCTGTCTGAAGCTGTCACAGCCAACAGTTTCAACACAAAATCCAATTTACACAACTGGTCACAATACTGTATCAAGTCTAAGTACTACTATGGCCAAACATAATTTTCTTCCTCTTGAAGGAAACCAAAGCTACCAAACTCTAGAAAGACTCAGCTCCCCGAAACTACAATCCTTGTACATTGATATCACAGATATGTTATCTGTCACAGGGTTTAAAGAATAGCAAGGTAGTTGCTTGTTCTATATGTATCAGACACAAGCAGCACTGAGATAAAGCTATGGAATTTAGATGCACCAAGTGCAAAATCAAAGCCTTACCATGGCTTCATTTCCTAGATAATCTTCAAAATACACCCTGAACAAATAAAGACTCTCTATATATTTCTGAATCTGGAAATTTTGAAACATAACAAAGCAGAGTTTGAAACAGTAGATTATTAATAATACCTTATTACTTGCACAAACCATGTTCTAGGGTGCTTCCATCTGGAAGCCATCTGGCCCAAAAAGTAAAGCCAAACCTGAACCACAGCATTTAAGTAGGAATTTAAGTTTCAGTTCTGGGGAAACTGTGTGTTTGCTTGGAATAATTATTATCAACCAGATGCTTTATTAATCTGAATCTGTGCCATGTTAGACTGCATCAAGGACCAGCAGGTCGCTTCTTCCATCCTTCTCTGCATTCTTGGGTTGCAGTCCTTTCTCCTCTCTCACTTGACAGGTCTGCAGCACAAGCCATCATTTCTGTATAAAGTCAAACTTTGCATGGGCTTCAAATATATTCAGAGCAGCTACCACAGATCCCTCATAACAGGAAGGTCAATAGCATCTATCTGACAGTCAGGCAATCTCAGTAACTTAATACCCTTCCATTTTCCATTATTATTCAAATAAACCAGTGTGAGTTGAAGCCTTTACTGGCCCAGAGTTAACTTCGAAATTTAAAAAGTGCTTGTTTTCTTCAAAGCTTAGGAACATCTGTATTGAACTGATGTGCCACCTTAAGGATGTTTAACATATTTGCAAAACGTATTTGTTTTTCCACATAGTTGAAATTTCCTTATTTAAGATGCAGTCAAGGAAGTCACGAAGTAATGAAGCAGAATGTTTGAAGCTTGTCTAGTGCTAATAATTCCACTATATTCAGCCTGTCAAAGAATGCTCCAGTTCCTAGTTCATAAGAAGTAACCAACTGTTCCCTCTCCTCTTGTTGCACAATTTAGGTAGGTATTCTGTATTTATATGACTTATAAATAAGGTTTAAGTTCTTTAGAACAGCATGTCACAAGCAGTAAAGTTCTTTATTACTTGCTCAAGGTTTTGTTTACTTACTTAGGCTACTAGGAGCTGCACAGTGCTTTGTGGCAGAGTAAGGATTTGCAACCAGTATACATAACTGAAGACCAGCTTCCAAACACAACAGCCCCTTCCTTTCCCCCCCTTATGCTCAAGCCTACATTTCAAGATCCAGGAAGTATTTATTATCCAGCATTCTTAATACGTGATGGGACAAGGAACACAAGACAGAACAGCAGTTTTGCTGAGTTACCATTTCACTTCTTTCCTCTCCCTAGGTAAATTCAGAAGAGCCAAGTATTGTTTCATAAACAGAGGAGATTCAGAAGTCAGCTTTTACAAGTGGCCTACTCTTGTTCAGAATTTCACCTATGAATACGTAAGAAAGGTATTCATACCTCCAAGACTTGAAGAGTTTACTACTAATTATCTCTCAAACTACTCTGCAGTACTATCTAATTCCAGGCTGTTTTGAGAAGAGCTGAAGCAAATGTTCTCTTCCCCGTAAAAAGGCTTTGCCTCTCCACTACTTATTTCAAAGCACTGGAGAGATTTTTTTAATCAGAATGAACCTGACAGATAAATTTCATACCACCACACTCAACAAAAAAAAACAATCTTCATTAATTTCACAGATCTACAGATTAACACTGGAGCATCATCATTTGCACTACTGGAAAATACTTTATGGACACACGGAGTCCATATTCAAAGTGACAAATTCTATGAGTAGTCAAAATGATTCAGGCTCATTTAGCACCACACATTAAGTTACTGTTTTTTTTAATGTTATACATAGATTATACTGAGAATGTATAACTATAAACTGAGTGGACTAAAAAATTCAAATACAAAATTAATAAAAACCAAATAAGCTTCTGCTGCAACAAGCAAGAGGCAACTACTTACTAAGTACTTGTTTCCTCCTCACTAGAAAAGAATTAACACACCACTGAATTTTTAAACTAAATCTGTTCTAGACTTTAGACTTAGCCTGAAGTTCTATAAGACTTCTATAAGTGTACCAGAATGTTACCATCAAGGTTCAAGATCGTAATTTCAAGAGTTTGCCTCAGGCTCTTTAATGAGAGGAGATGGGCAAAAGAAGAGATCTGAGGTTTATATACTTGATTTTCACCAACTGGCTCAAATCACACACACACTAAACTTGCACATATGCCACAGAAAATTCTGAGGAAGAGACCAGACATTTTCTGCTGCAGAACAGAAAGATTAGGAGGGACAACCTGTTCTAATATTCTACTGCAATATAGTATCTCATTGTTACTAAGGGAAGTCATTTATTCACCCATACTCACTTGATTTCAAGTGGATCATAACTCAGGTAAGACTCAATTTACACAAGTACTGGATACATTTATACAGAGATAAAACTAAATATTAAACAATTTCTTTCAAGCTAATCAAAACTCTGATTTGGCAGAGGAAAGCTTTTGCACTCAGAGTTGCTCAGTCTAGTCTGGACTCTGAACTACCCAGAGTTTTAATTTTTGCTGACAAAATTGCAGGAAGCTCTTTGATTAGACATTGAAGCAACCTCATGGTTCTTCAAAGCACAAGAGTGAAAGATCTGTGACTGCTGCTCCTTGCAAATCCATTCTTCTTTCCTTCTCAGTATTCCCAGTCTTTGATAGGATGAATGTGTCAGACAGACAAAAAAAAAATTAACTGATTTCAATTTACTGGTCAAACAACAGATTGGTACAATACTTCTTCATAAAACCGTTAGAATCAAGCACTTCTCATGTTTCCAAGGTGCAGATAACCCACCCTCTTTGTTATGTTGATGTTTAGATAGCAAGGAAGAACCCTGTTCTACAGAGATACTATGCATGTAAAAAGGAACAGTGGGTAAGCATACCAAATAAAGTCCTATAACAGCTGACTTCAGACACAGCGTAACAGATACCAGTTATGATAATTCAGTGGATAATTTTATTAGACATTCCCAAGCTTTTACAGACAGAAGCATCACCAAAAATTAATTTTTAGATCCAAGACTCCCATTAGGATTAGGTTTATTCTATTAGCAGAATTCTTCAAATTATCTCAATTGGTAATTTAACAGATAATCTATTACACAACTTCTGAAGTGTATGTGTGGAGTAGTGATCCTCATCTACTAAAGTACATGAAACACTAATCCTCCATAAACCTTTTCTGAGAAGGAACATTTCCATTTTAAATTTAGTGTTTTATATTGTAAGTTCAAGAGACTCAGAAGCTGATGAGGTCAGGTGGTCCATTCCAGAACTACACTGCAGTGTGGGAACATAAGCAGCAGAAGGCTAAACTACAATGTTTGAAATCCAAACTGATTCTAGTGAGGATACACCTAGTTCAGACACTGAGCAGCAGGGGCCTTTAGTTCAATTCTCATTCATCAGCTGAATGAAGTTAAAACTATGCAGTTAAATCCAGTAACAGAGAGGAAAAATGTCACACAAAACTTTAAAAACAAAAAACCGAAATTAACAAACTTCAAGCTACTTACTTCCCCCTCCATGAATGTTTTGTTGTGTAGAAACAAGCAAGATCTCTGTTTTCTCTAATTATATTCATTCTGCGCCAAGGCCTGAAAACAAAGGAGGTATCCTGTTAGCACTCAGGATTCTTATTTAAAACCAAAGTTCACTAATCATCAATATGCCTCAAGACAAAAAAACTTTATTTTTCAACTTATGTTTATCAAACAATACATGGACCAAGTTGCACAAGAATCATTAGCTTCTTCACTGCATTTGTTACACTAGCTACTCCTTAACAGTACCAGGTTCCAGTAAGTTTTGCCCCATTGGACATATTACAATCACTCTAATTTCACTGCACCTTTGCACATCCAAATTTAAGTAGATTTTATGTCATCTCCAAAATGCTTTACTCCCGAAAATCATATGATATAAAATTATTTGAGTAGCCTCTACCTGTAACTCCAGCTAAACCAAAGTTCTACTGAAATTCTGAAATAAACAGCAAGGAGATATCTGAATACACAGAACGGTTTGTTTTCCAGTCTGAAACAAAACTTGAGGTTGAGAAACTTACTTACTAGCTAAGCACTGTGATTAAAGAGCTGACTAAGTATCATTCCTGTGCTGTAAAAGTTTAAGCAATCTCACCACTAACATGCTTATTTCACTCAGGACTATCTATTCCCTAAACACACACAGGAATTTAGTGAAACTTGCCCACAACTGCTTAAGCGGATCATTGCTTTAGGAGCTGCTAAGTGCTAAGGAATGCTTCTAAACACTGTTATTTTCAATGCCTGAAACAAATACATGTGGAGTAGTTAGGAAATTATCTCCCTTTTACTTAGCTATGCTGTTATTGCATATACAAGGAACTTAAACAGACATTCCCTGACTAAGTACAAGAGTGAAGCCGTCACTCTTCATGTACTGCTACTGCATTAGCTTTATTATCAAATGAGTTAAATCAGGTTTCCCTGTCACTGACTGAAGACTGGCGCTACTTCCAGGTTCACACCAATAACATGGTCGCATCCCCAAAACAACACACACTAACACTGGTCTGCAAGAACACAGCTTGCCTGAAGCAACTCTCAAGCAACCCAATCCCAGTCAGTACCCCAATGAAAGTCAGATAACAACCCATTATCCTCTACTTTCAGCTAACTCTGCTTGACTTGGCAAAGGAAGATTTCTTATTTTGAGATGGATGACCTGTAACATTAGCTCATCACTAATTTCTACCCTTTATAACTTCAGGTTATTTTCTTTCTGAGCAAAGGCTGTAACAGTAATGGAGTCATAAGCATGAAGAATGGATAACCTGCTCAAAATGAACTCTAGAATTCCTTCCCTCAGGTGAAGGAAGAACCAGCACAATCATCACTACCTACTGAAGGAAACTTGAGGTACTGCCTCTAGGAAGAGAAAAGAGCAGTATTTACATGTTTCAATGACTCAGTCTTTGAGTTACAAGTCTCAAATCTTCAGAGTTAATACTCCAATGACTCGTGGCAAGTTACATTCTCTGAAGCCAGTTTTTGGAAACAAAGTCTCATGAAGGGCAGGATATTCAACAGCACTATTGTTACTGACATCAACTACCTGGACCTGTGCATTTGACACTGTCCTGCCTGACATCCTTGCCCCTAAACTGAAGTAACACAGATTTGACAGGTGGACCACTAGAGTGGATAGGGAACTTTGTGGAGGGTTTCCCTCAAGGAGTTGCGGTCATTGGCTCAATGTAAAGTGGAGATAGTGACAAGTGGCATTCCTCAGGGATCAAGACTGAGACTGGCACTGTGTTAACACTTTTGCCAGGGACATGGACAGTGGACTCTCTGCAAGACTGCTGATGACACCAAGCAGTGTGATGCAATTGACAGGCAGTAGGGAAGGGATGACATCGAAAGTACACACTCTGGGCTGCATCAAAAGAAAACTGGCCAGCAGGCCAAGGGAGGTGAATCTTCCACTCTGCTCTTGTGAGACTCCACCTGCAGTACTGTGTCCAGCTCTGGGGCTCCCAACATAAGGACTCACTCACCTTTTGGAGTGAGTCCAGAGGACAGCCACAAAGATGGCCAGGGAGGGAGCTGGAGCATCTCTCCTATGCAGACAGGCTGAGACCTGCCTGTCTGTGCAGCCTGGAGAGAAGGCAGCTCCAGGGAGAACTTAGAGCAGCCTTCCAGTACCTAATGGGACCTACAAGAAAGCCAGAGAGGGGCTTTGGGCATGTAGTTTCAGGACAGAGTAACAGCTTTAAACTGAAAGAGAGGAGGGTCAGGTGAGATGCTAGGATTAAATTCTTTATTGTGAGGATGGTGAGGCACTGGAACTGGTTGCTCAGAGAAGTTCTGGACACCCCATTACACCAGCCCTGGGAGTGCTCAAGGCCAGGGTGGATGGGGCTTTGAGCAGCTTGGTCAAGTGAAAAGTATTCCTGCCCATGGCAACAAGGTTGGAACTAGATGACCTTCAAGGTCTTTTCCAACTCAAAGCTTTCTTTGATTACTCCTGAGGTTCTCCATTTTTCTTGATTTAAAAATTATTATTATAACCACAGGTAAGAATCAAAACAGTACTCTCTATCCAAACTACACAGATCTTACTGTACAGTAGCACACTTCAGATCTGGTAATTTTGTTTTAAAGTAATCTTTCAGAACAACATGCCATATACTTAATCTTCATGCCTCTCTTTCAAAGCCATTTTCTTGACATTGACTAAAGTATTAGTAAAAATAAAATAAGAGGCTTGTAACAAGACTAGCTCCACTAAGCACAGGATTAAAAGATCTATTTATCTGTAATTCCAGTTTCACCAATATCAGACTCCTTTGACCAGCTCTATTAGGTCTCCCACACCTGAACACCACTTGCTCTAGAGTATTTAAAGCAAGATGTTCTCAGTGTTGCAAATATCTACTCCTAATAATACAGAACTAAGTAACATTGCTTTATGAGCTACCAGCAGCTTCCAGTAATTTTAACACCAGCATCTCACTAGAATCAGGATACTGATGCACAAAGTATTGTACCTGAAGTGCAAGTGACAGATTCACCAAATTACCTTTTTGTTTAGATGAAAACCACCAAAATCATTTAGCTTTGACGTTTTACTCACTGTGCTTCTGGACAGTAATTGCAACCATCCTTGCAACTAAGGAGACTACCACAGGGGCAATATATGCCCAAGTCTAGTAACAATTAATGTTTGTGCACATATTCCAGCAGTTTAACAGAGAGAAAAGGCTAACAATAGCTTAGTGTTCTGAGCTGCTGTGGTAAAGCCCAGCAATTATTGTCCAGTTGTCTTTGATTCCACAGTAAGAACAAGATGAAAAAAATACTTCATACCAAAGACAAAGATATTTCAGAAGAAACCAAGAAGTTCTCCTCCTTCACTCATTCCAGCAGAGTCAATGTGGCATCCCTTTTCTACCATCTACAGTGTGATACAATGTAATTTTAGCACCTAAAACAATATAACCATCAACTTTGCAGAACACATCAGGCTTTACTATCATTCAAGTTTAGCCATATTGCCAGTGCAAGCTATAGTGGCCTGCTTAGTTATATCCTAATTTCCTAAAATAAGACAACACTCTTGCTACTTTTATCTCTTCTTCCTGCATTCAATAGACCTTTAAAAAGTTGACTGACAACACAAAAATCAAGTGAAATTTGTTATCTCACTTGTTAAGAGCATCCAGGGCAATAAGGCACTACCTTGAGCAATCATCTTAAGTGCTCTGGGGTACCTAGGAGTAGAAAAGTCACAACTCCAAAGGTTATTTTGAATACTTTGCAGCACAGCTACTGCATATCCCATACTGAGGGTTTTCAAAGGTTTAATACTAGAGAAACACTCAGTTGTTCTATTTCCACTGGAGCATAGGCAAAAACTACTTTGAAAGTAGCAGTTTGTAAACATTATTTACTTGGCTGAGCATGGGCATGCTGAATGTAGACTGTAGTCAAACAATCCAAGGACTCTGCAGGTAAAGTATTGTTCTACAACTTGCAACTTCTTTTGGGAGTCTAACTAAAGCACCCTCCAAAATATACCCTGGACATTTCAATCAACTTTTTCACAGGACTGAAGTTCAACAATACTTTCCTATTTGGTCCTGTAGTACTGTAAATAGCAGTGAAACAGCTTTAGGGGAAGAGCTGAAACCACATTTTTGTGTGCCTCATGTACCAGAAATAGCAACCCCTTAAACTAAAGGGCCTGAACTGCTTCCAGGACTCCCCTTACCTCAGAGTTTAAGCTACAGAGAATCATAGAATACTTCGAGTTGAAAGGAACCTTTTACACAAGTAGATATATTACACAAGCTATATTCAACTTGCATGCACTTTCCACTTTTACAGGATTTCACATTCTTTATACAAAACTGCCATCTGGGAAAACAATCTATTTCAGGAAACTGAGACAAGTCAGTCAAGTCAGTCTCAAACCAGTACTTGTGGAGTCAGAAGAAAAGCAGTGACCTTGCAGACATCAAAGCAATAGGCACAGCTGTAATTACACATAAGTTTCCTTCAATTTATTAAATAAAGTCACAAGTTTGGACATGGGTTCAAAGTTTAGTGCAGAATTCAGATTGAGTTTTTTCCTGATTATATTATCTCTTTATTATTACAAAGCCTCAACATCTTTCTTAAACGAAGGTTTAACAAAGTAGGTTTCAGAGCCTCACACAGGATTCTAAGCCTGCTCTACTGCAGGGAGGAGTAAAAGAAATGCTGATAAGAACCTGAGACTTCTTGGGCAAAAGAAGAAGAGAAATGCAGATAAGAAACTGTGATTTTGTTTTAAAGATTTATTTCAGCATGGCTGAATACGAGCTGAGAGTTTCTGGAAAGTCTTTACTACACAGGGACAGATACTCATAGTAAGCTCAAGTGTGACTTTTCTGAGAGAGAAAAGACATACTGTGAGCAGAAAAACAGGGACTAACTGGAAAAAAGTAAGAGCAAAGCACTAAACCCCCCCCCCCCCCCCCCAAGGTTCTGTTATTCTGTGGTTCTACACACCTGCCTGCTAGCTTAAAGCTCTGGAGCCTGATTTCCAGTCACCTACACCTCTGCAGCTGTAAAGCCACTATTTAAATAAGTGAATTTTCCTGCACTGGAATGTTTTAGCTGTCAGTCTCCTCCTTCATTGCCGTGGTCACTAACTGGCAGTTTTGCCTTCAGACAGATTCCTTCTAAGAAGTATTAATTTTTCCTCTTCCTTGAACAGTACTCTTCTCTTGAAGTACCACAGCCTAATTAGCTGTGGAAACAGATTTCATCTGTAGCATAGGAACTCCTAGTCCTTTTTTGTAAGAAGGGAAAGAGATAAGATCCACCAGATCCTTAAAAGAAGCTACATGCAACCTGCCTCAGTGATAACAGCAATCCCACCTTCTGTGGCCCAGGACAGAAACAGGCTGAGAATTTCAGCCTTACTAAAGGTGACAACGTTAGAGTCCATCCTCCAGGTGACCCATTCCCTCACTAAGGACCAGTGTTGAGGATAAGAAAAAGTGTGGAAGATTCTGGTTTGCTTTTAAATTTATATTAGCATTCTGCTTTACCAGTGAACTAATCTGATTCACCAGCTAGACAGGCAAGTATCAGAACAAAAATATATACCCACTAAGGGAAGCAAGAAGAAAAAAAAATGGTGTTCCTTTGAGTCAAGAGTTTAGCAATCTTGTCATATTTCTTCAGAGTAATGTTCTGTTTTATTAGTGAGGCAAGAGAGTTGTTAATTTTTTTTGACGTGAGAATAGTTTTTTGGAAGAAAATCAGGAAGCTAAGCAGTTGAAGGTTAACACTTCAAGATATGGTTGAATGCCAGCAGAAGAATTATTAAGTCAGTAAGTTTTACTTACTGAGCTTCAACAAGTCAAAAGCAAAGCCACCTCCTCAGTATGAAAAACAGACCTGGCTTTAAAGACCAAGCCTCAGCACATCACTTAAAAGCTGGAAATACAAAGTGATTCAGTCCCTCAGGACAAATATGTGTTTGGAAACTATGAAAAATGCCACATGACACCCAGAGGAGCAAGCAACACATACAAAATAAATCTTCCAAAAAACGTCTTCCAACAAGGCTAAAAAACAAGCTTAAAGTTTCTGGAAAGTCTATTCCACACAGGGACAGAAATGCAACTCTGTCTCCAAGCACTCAGATATTTCCTGCAAGTGGAAATAAATGTCAGTAATAATAGAAACGCACCAGTAACTTCTAGTTAAATGTTCTGGCTGCCTATAGTAGGCAGGAATTAGACCAAGCTGCATATCTATGAATTGAAGCAGGCTAGAGACAAGGATAATTTTCACATCTGTAATACTGGTCCTGTTATTTTCATTTTATTCATCCAACTGTTTGTAGAGCATCTTCCTAACTCAATCCTAAAAGGCTGATCCAACAGCCTCCTCCTTTTCAACATTATCTCACTACATGCAAGTAGCCTATGCAGACAAATCTAATAAACAACAAAAAAAGATACTTCAACTTCAGAGAACTTAAATCCTAAAACAAGGAATATTCTCTGAAGTGCTGTATTATCTAACCAGTACTAAATAACATGAAATAAAGCAGTTATCTACTCAATTTCACCTACTCCAACCATCACAGATCTTATTCCTAAAAGAGCACAGGAGAAAAAGGGAAAACATATTTCAGATTACATTAACTTCAAAAGCAGCCACACAGCAGAGATTAAGTGCATTCACAGGAAGTCTCTGAATAAACTTCTAGGCCTATGTTTCCCCCCAAGCAGAATGCTCAAACACTCCCTCAGCTTGAGAGCACCAAGCCGAAAAGAGAAAAAAGACCTCTCCCTCCCAAAATGAACTGCTAAGACATTTTTATGGCCCATAACTCAGCCCTCAGTAGGGGCACAGCTATGAAGGCACAAGCTTCACACCACTCGACATGAAAATCTATCCCAAAGACTGCTGGCAGCTCTCTGCAGACAGAAAACCATCCAATATGATTACTTGTTTTGACTTTCAGAAAACAAAAAGCAAGCTAAAAGCATGCCTGGAAGAAATTCAAATGCTCTTCGAAAAATAAGACCATTAAGGGTAGATTTTCTGAAAGATGCAGCTCTGTTCATACTCTTCAGGCATACTGTTAACACTCAAAAAAGAAATAAAATCTCATCTCTGTGAGAGCGTATCTGCACCACATCGCTTCCCCCCTCCATAAATTATTTCCCAAAGCATCTTCTTGCGGGTATATTTTGATCTGAGGGCAGAAGGAGGAAAACAACGTGTCTTTTCTTAATGGACACGTCAATACTCTTCCAAGAAAGAGGACAAATTCTGCCCGGAGGCTACAGAAGCCGCATCAGGTGCGGGGCATGCCGAGCAAAGCACTGGGCGGGCTCACGCTGGAGAACAACCCCAGCCCTCTCCTTCTCCGAGACAGGAAGCGAAGGGCTGCGGGCGGCTGGTGACAGGTACCACGCTGGGGACGAGGGACGCCCGCTCCCAGCAGCACGCCCCTCACGGCTGGGGCAGGAGCGGGGCAGTGCCGGCGGCAGCATCAGCCCCCGGGCGGCAGAGCGAGCGCTGCCCCAGCCCCGACCCCGCGCCCCGCACAGCCCCGCGGGCCGACCGCGCCCTCCGCCCGCCCACCCGGCTCCGAGCAGCGCCCGGGACCGTGGAAGGAGGTGGGGGCTGCCGCCGCCCCCTCACCTCCCCCGCTGCTGGGATTTACCTGGCCGGGGAGCCCGCGCTGCCCGGACCTGCCCCCACCAGCAATAGGCTTTCCCGGCGATAAGGGCGAAGGGGCACTGAGCGGAGCTCTCACCCCTCACCCTCCCTCCGGCCGGCAGGGCGGGCGGCAGCCGCTACACCGCTCCCGCTGCCTCAGAGCCTGGCTCTGGAGGCCGCCATCTTAGCTCGGGCAGCGAGACCGCCCCCTCGGCGCAGCCGCCGTGCGGCCCGGGGCCGTCACGGGACGCGGTCACCTGATGTGCTCCGCTCTGCCTCCCCCTTCCCGCCGCCCTCCTTCCTTCCTTCCTTCCTTCGTTCCTGCCCTCGCTCCTTGCCCTGCCCTGCCTTTTTCTGACGGGGACCGGCATGGCTCGCTGCGCAGGCGCCGCTCCGCCGGGGTGCAGAGTCCTCGTCGCGTCGCCCCTGCGCGTCCCCTCAGGACTGCCAGTGACCGGTGCGCTCCTGCCCGAGCGTCTCCAGGCCGTGAAAGGCGCGTTGAACAGTTAAAAAGCCGGAGCAGGCTGTGTAATTGCGCGCATTACTTACGTGGCTGTAAAAGCGATGTTAAAATGCCACATTAAGGCTGCGGAGACTGAATCACTGGTTTATGTGGTTGGCTAACCACCCTCCAGATTTGTTACGGGATTCTTGAGCTCCCCGTCAACTTCCCCATATTCTGCACCAGATAAAAGGTTTCCAAAAAATGTTGTAAACTATTGCAGCATTATATCACGAGCTCCTTAAAATGCCTGATGGGCATAAATATTTCGAATATTCTTAAATAAAACTTGCATTTGAATACTGTGGCCTTTCCCTTAAAACGATGTCATTAAAGTCTGTAGATGAAGAGAGAAATGATGAAAAACCTAACTGGAATTAACTATCTTGGAGAAAAAAAAGACAAAACCACAGGTGTTAATTTTTTAAAATATACTTTAATATCCTTTTCTTCATCATATGGACTGTAAGAAAACAGCAGGAAACTGAGTCAGGGGCGTTTTAGGATGGAGAGGAGGAGAAAGATTTTCACCCAGAGAGAGGGTGGTCGGGCACTGGGACAGGCTCCCCAGGGAGCTGGTCACAGCACCAAGCCTGGCAGAGTTCCAGAAGCTTTTGGACAAAGCTCTTGGGCACATGGTGTAATTCTTGGGGTGTCCTGTGCAGGCCTGGGAATTGGAGTCGATGATCCTCGTGTTTCCCTAACAACTCCGGATATTCCGTGATTCTATGATAAACGATCTGTCTTATATTTTGCTTAAGATATTTAAATACTAGTCAGTCATGCTGATAAATCTAGTCCTCTGAATCTGGGGCACTGTGATAAAATAGCACTGATAGGAAAATAACATTACTTTGGAGAAGCTGATAAATTGCTTTTGGTTACAGAACTTCAAGGGAAGAGAAAAAACAGATTTGATGTTTTATTAACGTACTAGGAATAGTAGGAATCTAATTTCAGAGGGAGGTCGTATGATTCAGAAGAGTTCGAGTGCATGGAAGAGTTCTTGGACAGGTTTGGAGTGATTTCTGGTTTTGTTGATTAGTTGGCTCAGAGGGTTTTTGGTTCGGGCTGTTGATTTTTTGTCTCAGTAGTTATTTTGCGTTGTAAATATAGGTAAAATACATTAAGTAAAGCAACAGCTTGTTAGCTGTTTATTACTCGGGAATAAAGAATGACACTTGCACGATGGAACTGATGTAAAAAAAAAGTAGTAATCAATGTTTTCATGGATGGATTTTAATCAACACAGATTATATTTCAGTATATTTATTCAGCTCAAGGCAGTATTTCAGTAGCTGTTTTCCTCTATTTTTGGACATGCTTTTGCGTAAGTAGTGGTATTAACTTTGGATCTAATGCAAACAACTGATAAAAGGAAAGGGTGACACAGATTAAGATAGAGAAAATTTGAGAGATAGTGAAATAATAATTTTGAAATTATTCAGAGAAAAAGCAAACAAGGAAGGTGTGTTTTGCAGTTCTGACAGGAAATCATGAAAATTATATTGTACGACATGGTACAATATCTTTCAGAAATTAAAGTAGACGAGGATTTCATTACTGTCTAACTGTAAAGTATGCGTGAAGTTACCTTGTGTGCAGAAAAAAGCATTCTAGTTTGCTTGGTCATTTTTTCTTGTGAGATGATACTCCTGGATATTTTTAGAGATAGGATCTCATATTTCTGTTTAACTAAAGGTTTGTGAAAATGCTGGAATACAAAAATTATATTTTTAACACTTCAAATTTAAAAGTTTGCTGTTTTAATTTAAAAAGAAAGTGAACAAAATTCTCACTCCATTAATGTCAATGACAGTTTTGTTATTACCTATGTCTGACACAGGTAGTATTTCGCTCTTAGTTTTCCCAGTCACAGAGCCAGAAATCATATCAGAACTGTTCTCATTATCAAAATAACAATAGCAAAACACATTTGAAGCTTTCTTGAAAGATAAAATGGTAATTTGCTTCAATCCACTTCGGAGAAGCAAACCAAAGTTCAGTTCTTCCAGATCTTTCGCCTGAAGTACTGCAAATGTCAGTCTAACCTTGTCCATTTAAATACTTCCATTTCCAAAAGAGTTCAGACCATCTGCAGCTTAGAGAGCAAGGTCTCTCCTTACCATCCAATTATTGAAATCTGGAAGGAATGAAGAGTTCTAGTCTAACTAAATAATTAATAGTCCACTGGCTATTTCTGTGATCAGCACCTATTCTGAAAGACTGTGGCTTAGGCTGGCTGAATTTGTCATGCAAGCTACAGTAAAGGTACTGTAGAGCCAATGCTAAGATTCTCTGCAGCAACAGTAAATATTATGATTGTAAATGCAACCTATAATAGCAGAGATCTTATAACTTTTAAGACAGATATACCTTGTGGTTTATAGCAATAAAAAGGATCAATTTTCTACCTAGCCTGCAAGCAGCAAACAATGGACAAATTAACTTCTCTTCCTACTACTGTCTCTAATGGTACGGCAGAATTATGGGTCAGCTGTTTGGACAAATGAGAGATTTTTCCACCTTGTCTTAGAAGAAAATAATTCCTGCTAGAACTAGAAAGAGTTACTTCACTCTCTTACTTAACTTTCAGTGTTGGACGGTGCAGGACTACCCACTCTAAGGTCAGCTACTGTTTTTCTGCCATGAAGTAATGGGGATTTATCCAGTCCTCTTAAAGACTGATCTAAAAGGTACACCACAGCTTAGTATGAATTTAGGATAACCAACAGAAAATATGCTTAATAATTGTAATTTTTAGCTGACCAAATAACAGTAACAGTAATCCTTTGATGACTAATTATAGTACTTGACTCAGAAGGGATAACGGAAAGATTTTGAAAGGGGGAAGTAAATGTAAAAGTCCCACATAAATCTAATTAAGTAACGTGCCTTTGGAAACCTCTGTCCTGGGTCTTGTCTCTTTTACTGCAAAATTGTTGTAACTGGCAAAATGCAGATTACACAGAGGGCTTTCTAGAAATCAGACCCACGTGCCAGCATCAGTCTTTGTTCTATTCTTTGTTATCCCAAAGATGCATTAAGACTATGCTGACAATCTGCCAGCTGTTCAAAGCTCACATCAAATTTTTATGTATCTTGACATATTTTGTCTAAAAATAAATGCAGATAATAACGATAATTTATCTTCTCTGTGACATCAATTGACAGGTAACTTTTGGATGCTCCTCATTAATAATTCTGAATTTCCTGGTAGACTTGTTAAATGATGACTTATTTGTTGTCTTAGCTAATAGCTTGATAATAACTGTAGCCTAAGCTAATTAACTTTGTGATAAATTTTGGTAAATTATTGATGAGTATCTTCAGTACAGTGATACATGCCAATCTGTATGCTATATTCATAGCATTCCTCCAATAACTCATCTTCTGTTTGGATAATCCTTTCATTTTGGCATCGTCCTGTATGCAGTAAATATTCACATATTAACTTTTGATCTCTTAATCCATCTATAGCCTTGTATAACCTAGTCTTTTTGGTGTGTCTTTTGAAGATAATCTACAAAATATCTTTTAACTTTTACCTTCCAATAGATAAGTTCCAATATTAGTTGCAATCCAGTCTTAGTAGTTTATGTGGGTACATCCTGTGTAAGAAAAGTGAATATTACAGATTTGCTTAAAATCTCAAGTGTCATTCATAGTAGAAAGAATCTTTTCATGGAACTAAACAGTTCCTAGTGAAATTACACTGTTTAAAAAAAAATGAGTGGTTGTATTTTTTCAAAGGAAAATGTAAGGGAGAAATATATTGTTTATTGCATGTAGAACAAAATAACAACCAAGTCATAGAGGAAGTCTTTAACTACGTTCTCTTTTGACTGCATTTAGTCAGGTTGTTGAAAAAAAATCTGTACAAATCTGTTGAAAAAACCCATGTTCAGTGGAAACACTGATAAAATTACAATGAGAATTCCCATATACTTAGCTCATCTTGGGAATGCTTCACCTTAGCATTGCAAGCCTGCTTAAGGTAAACTGTTACTTGAAATATCTGACTCCTGGGGACCATTTTGTTATAAAAGGTACTGCAGATGTCCCAGGTGATATTTCTTCCCACTGTTGACACACAGCCCATGCAGGGAAGGGCCCTGAAACACAAGGAGACATTGCAGAAGGAACAGAATGTGAGAAAGATGAGGGCCTATGCAAAGAAGAAATTGGAGTTCTGGAAGAGCAGAACTGGCCAGCGTGGTAGGAGTGGGTTTTGCACATGGGACTCATAGGATGGATTAATATCTTGAACAACTGAGAGAGAAGGAGAGTAATCAATCAATCAGCTTCTGCAGGCTAGACCTGAGAACTGGGAAGATAGGAAGAATTGTGAGGCTATGATTTTTGAAAAATTTACTGAGAACAGAAGAACTGCTTAGGTAGGGAGAAGAGGACTTTTTCTCAAGAAAATTGATACAGGCAACTCACAGAAGAGGGAAAGCAAAAGGAGAAGAAATACCTAGATCTGGCCTAGCAAAATGCTGTTAATGATACAAATAGCTGAGAAGAAAGTGGGAATGTTTAGGAATGAGACAGGGATTGATATAAGGAATAGAATAGGATGATCGGAAGACTCAAATATAGAAGCAAGGAGTGGGAGAAAGGGCTTAGTAGAGCAACAGGCTGCAAGAGAGGACAAGAGGCAGTACCCACAATAGTCTGCTAAACTAGAAACCACAGTTTTTCCAGGATAACTCAGGCTGGGAAACCTAATGCCTGTTGGTGTTTGACATCCTTTCTAGTGGATCAACTTAATTTTGTTGTTAGTTATTCTTAATACCAATCAGAGATCTGTGTTGCAAATCTAGATGTGGCATATGATATAATCCCACATCATAACTATGTGGATTTTAAAAATAAACTTAAAGAATTATGCAGTTACATACATAAATAACTATGCAGTATTGCTATTGTCAACCCAAAAGTCTTTTAGAGTTAAAAATTTCCAGAAGACTAGGATTGCTTTTGCAAATAATTGCATGCTTGTGTATAATTTTTATCCATGGGAACTTTCCCTTATTCACTTCACAAGATGAAAGGACTCATTGAATCCACATGGATGCTATGCTGTGTTCTATTCACATTGCTCAGTTTGCTGGCCCAAGATTTATTTAGTGTACACTATACCAGCTCTATTATTCAAGCTTCAGAATATTCAGGCTTACTAATTTCCATATTGGCATTTCTCTGACATTGTTCAGTACACTGAGTGCTTCAGAACATGAATTAATTTATTTTCACAACATCCTTCTGCTTCTAATATTTGACTAGTTGAAAGTACTTAATGTTTGTTTCTTTTTTTGTGTATTCCTGTGTATAATTTTCAAGTATCCTAACACAACCTTTAAAGATCATGTATTTTTTAGCAAAAACACACTTCTCCTATAAGAAAAATAAAATTGCTTTTTGATCTCTCCCTGTCTCTTTTTATAGACACAAGAACAAAAACACATAACCGTGTACCTTGCAGGCTTATTCAATGTATTAATCTGCGTGACAGTGTGACATGTCAACTTTTACATGTCTTAGGTATTTTAGTACATGCTCCTATCTTATAAAATTGATGTGCTTAAGACATTGCATTGTCAACTTCATTGTCAGTTTATTTATTGAAAGTTGATTTTTGTGGAAAGTTAAATTTATATATTAGTTCAGGAGTAGGAATGCTATTAATTTGAGAAACTGGACATTGACAGAGTGGCTGAAATTTATATTCAGCAATTAGGGTAACAAAACCATTTTTTTAAAAAAAAATTTTAAAAAGTTATTTTGAACACTGAAGCATTTGAAGAGCACAGTGAGTTAGTGGGACAGTAGGAAAATTCAGTCATTGGAATTTTTTGGTAGAACTACTCAGAATCACAGGGAAATTTCTGCAGTGCAGATACTTAAATTTAGTGATCCAAACCAAAAGGGCCTTTGAAAATCAAGCAACAGGTTCCTGTTGCTTACACAATACAGTTTTCATCAAGCACAAGTTATGAAGGAGTCACTTATATATTCTTGACTCCTCACTGCAGCCTGTAGAGCAATAGGGGAAAAGTAAGTACTCATTCTCTGATTCCTAGCCTGGGGTCAAATCCCAGAAGTAGAAATAAGTGAGATTATAATGGCCAATGGAAATAATAGCGGACAAAACAACAAACAGGAATTATTAACCTTGCCCACAGTATCTCAGATAATCCTAAAAGGCTTATTATTTTCAGAGTGCAAAAATGTTTTTCAGTGTATCCAGTTTCATCAAAATTTGTCCATAAAGCACAGGGAAGAACAGAGGAAATTATGACCTCATAACTTGCAGGCCAAGCCATTGAAATTAATAGCCTTCTGAATGCAAATCAGAAATAATATTTCATTTTTCCTTTTTCTGTTTTTTGTTGGGTTTTGTTTGTTTTTTGTTTGTTTGTTTGTTTGTTTTTTAAGCTTCCCAGTAGTCCAGCAGTATGATCTTTACCGTTTAGGATGACTGATAGCTGAGAAAGGCAGACTAACCACTTATGAATGATACAGCTGCAAGGTGTTATTACAAAAACAAAAGAACATTTTATTGACTAATACCATTCCTCAACTCTAATTCATCTGTGAAGAGATCATTGGCAATAGCAGCAGCAGCAGCAATGAAAAGGCTTCTGGCTGAAAGGTCTGAATTGCATAATATGTGAAAGCTGTGTTGCTTTTATAACAATTTAATCTCAAGCATTATCTGTATACCTGTTAGAGACCCTCACCCCAATAATAGCTTAATGCCCTATATGCATGAGCCACAACTACCTCGATGGTGGATTTTACAACAGTGTATTTTGGTTTCATAAACATTCTAAAGTACAACAGAATGCAATTACCTGTTTGCTGGAAGACAAAAAATTCCACCTTAGTTCAAGAGCTGTTTTATTGAGCTGTATTCAATTTCTCAAAGCATTCAGAAGTTTCATTGTGAGATTACACCAGGCACCCCTAGCTCCAGCACCGTAGCACAGGAAATGGGATGCCCAACACCTGCTGCTTTCCACATTTTGGATGCTGCTGCTCACTATCTAATCCTGCTCTCCAAAGAAACTGTTTACACCTATTTAAAAAGTGTAGCTTTGTGTGTATGTGGCTTGTAGTATACACATCTTACTAGGCTACTTAAGCAGGTCCTTATCCCTTTTTTGCTGTGAAAAACTGGAAATTAACTATAGTGACTTTGCTTTCAGCTCAGCTTCAGTCAGAATGCCTAAAAGTCTTCAGTGATGGTATTTCAGACTATATTCCTCTGTGTAGCTTTACATCTTGGTGTAACTTCCCACAGCAAAGAATGGCACACAAAGCCACCCTGTCCCTGCGTGGCAGAGCTGACATGTCACACACTGATGGCACAAGGTGCATCTGATTTAATTGACATTTGAACCTGAAGCTCCTGATGGAGCCAGGGAAAGCCTTGATCCTGGGAGCTCTGCCTCTTCCTCTGTGCAGATGGATTTCAGGTCTGAGAGGTCATGCCCAATTACCCTGGAGTCCTTGACTCTGGATCTCCAAATAACATTGTGGAGCTTGTGAAGAAAAATAAAGTGATTGAACCCACAGAGGTGGGTGGTATTCCCTATAGGGGTATTCTCACCTTTATTGTTCACAGGCAAGAGGTCTCATCATTTATGTGAGAAGTGTTTCAAGCTCTCTGTGTGATATCAGTGATCATTAGTGCTGGTCTGAAGGAGGGTGGTGAATATTCCTAGGCAACACACCCTCTCCTTGGAAGAAGGCTCAGAAGAGATGGGCACAGGTGCTTATAAAGCCAGTGTTATGAGCTATTTAGAGTGATAATCAGATTACATCCACGTTAACAACAGAAGGAGGGTGTAGCACATACTGCAGTAATGCTAAACTGCATTGCAAACCATGGATAGTGAAGCTGGTACTTTGCCTTTCCCCTGCTATTGAATGACAGCGACAATGTAAGATTGCTGGACACAGTGAGTCATAAAAAAGAGCATCAGTCAGCATGATTTTCAGGCTCTTTCCCATTTCCTGTAATAAGCAGAAGCAGTACTTTGGAAATTTCTGTTTTCTTTTGATTTGGTAGATATTTTTTCTTAGATCATTACAGTTTCACCTTCGTTTCCCTCATGCTGTTGCTGGTTTCATTTTTCTCATTATGACCAATTTCTCAGTCTTGCAGGGATACTGATATTTCAGATTCTGGTGATGAAAAAGTATTTCATCCTTAATATCCAGATCACTGGGTCATTTGGCTGAATTAATGAAAACAGAAGTAGATGAATGTGAGAAAGTGCAAGCAGCATGGCAGAAATGCATGCAGTAAGTTAACACCCCTTCTAGCATCCATTTCAGGCAGTATGTTATCCATATTATCTTCCCACTCTTTTTGCTTTGCTTTGACACAGATCGTGACCACCAAGTGGTATATAAGGCATATGCTGTTGTTTTTAAGCATAAGCATATGGACAGTTATGTAATCTTATTTAGTGCTAGTTTGTTTTTTTGGCCAAATTTCCCTGAACTTCTGCTGTCCTATTTTTAGTGTATGGCGGAGAGGCATGTAATAAAAGAAGCTCAAATATATCCTTATTTATACCTCTTAATTTATGGAAAATACAAATTATTATTGTACTATACTAAGAAACCAGTTTTGGATTATATGAATTAATCAGCTTTTTGCTAAATTACTTAACAGTGAAAGTGAAGTTAGTAAGTGAAATTAGTTAGTGTGCTTATTGGATTAGCTGGTCAGCAAGTAAGTGCTCTCCGCTCGAGAGGACGGTAGACTAAGTTTAAAAATGCTTGAACTGTCCCTCAATAGGGGTGATGTTATAACAGCCATGAAAAGGACCGTTTTCACTATTATAAAATCACAGAATTCTTTTTATTTCTGCTTCTGGTCCAAATTGCATTTTGAGAGGAGGAATATCTTCCACCATAGGAAAACCAAGAATAAAATTCATGAATATATAAGCCAATTTCATAATTGCTCAAGCTTTTTACAGATGGTTTTCATCCACAATCTGCAGAACAAGTGGTTTGTTAGCAAAAAAGGAACTGAGCCTTTTTTTTTTTACTACTGATCATGTTCAAACCAAATCTTTTTATGAAGTGGTAATTATTTGCATAACACCAGATATGCTGATTAATTATTTCAGTGTGAATCTTATCATCTGAAGCAACCTGACCCTTACAAAAAAACTTTTCTCTGCACAAATAAGATTGAAGTCAAGTAAGATATAGAATACTCTATACAGAAATAGACTAAAACTGAATTGTTAGTTTATTGTATTTGGATAAACTAACATTTTGGTAGCCATTAAGAGAAAATTAAGCATTTAATTAATTTGTTTGCTGTTCTTTTCTTTTTTAAAAGTGACTAGCAGTTATGTCTTTGAATAAAGTTTAGTTTTCTCTCTGACCAGCGCTTAAAGAGCTGGTGCACCCAGTTTTTTAGAAAAACTAATACAGCTTTTGACAGAAGCACAAAGTGATGACTTGGCACATGGCAGACAAAGGACAAACTGTTCAGTTGTGGCCCTAAATTTATTTTAGTTCAACCAGTAAACAGGGACACAGCATGGACTTTGCTGATTAAAAGCAAAATTAAAAAGTCTGAAGCTGCATTTGACAGTGTTCCAATTTGTAACCATCTCAACACATGGGATTCTGTTTCCTTTTACTTTCTGGCTTTTGGCATCCCTATGCAGAATATTACCATTTTATTGTGGAGTTGTGTATTTTCTTCCCCCTAGGAGAATTTATTTCTTCCTCTCAATTTCCTAGAGAGATTTAATATCCCTGCCCAAAATCCAAGATATTTGCAGGTTAGCATATTGTTCTTTGTTTCACCACTCCTGCCTTTACCATCTGGAGAGACCTACCCCTTCCAGCCTTTGCTTAGTTGAGGCTCTCAGTGTGAGGGATCAGAGTCAGTGGAACTATGCATGTGTGATGAGAAACCCCACAGGTGAGGATTTCCAGGAGGTGGCTGCCAGGCAAGTGTTTTGCATATCTTCACATTTCCTTTGCTATTTTTATCTCATGTATACCCTTGTGTGTCCCTTCTTTGTGTCTTGTCTGAATGTGCTTCAAGCAGCATTGCTCTGTACTGCAGGAGGCAACACAAAGTTAATTAATTTCTGATCATTAACTTCATCTACCTCAAGAAGTACCTTTTAAAAATGTGAATACTACTATTAAAAGCAATATAAATCTGTTACAACAATAAATTTGCTTTCAGCATATCCTTATTTTTGTACTTACATTAGTACAAAGTCTTGAAGGACAATTTGGAAGTGGGAATTTCCTTGCCATTAATTATTTCTCAAATTACTACAGTCTTATCCATTAATAGCTTGGAGGTTTAAAATTTTTTTGTTGTAGATTTTCCCAGAATTAAAAATATAAAAAGTTTCAAACTTGCTAGACTCCAAACATCTGTTTCTAGAACAAATATGTCTTTTGTTGGTTTTGATAGAAAGCTTGTATCTGTATGTAGCAACAGCATTGGACTTCAAATAACAAAAGTGTTGAAAAATCCCCAGCTGAAATTCCCAGTCTTAGACAAAGTGGCCAAATACAGTGGGTTGGATTCACTACTGTAATCAAGAGGTAAGAAAATGCTGGTGGAAGTTCTGTGGTCAGCATGGACATTTAATACAGCCCAGCTAAGCCTGTAATCAACAGCAAACTGATCAAAGAGGTTTTTCCTCTCTTCTTCCATTTAAGGTGTCTGTTGTGTTAGCTGGCTCTGGGAATTAAGCACAGATCAAGATGAACACAGGCTGGCAGAGGTCAGAAAAACAATCATCTTCTGAAGTTCTGCCATTGAATATGACTGAATAGAAGTTCTTGTCTGTGAAAAAAGATCACAGGTTAATCTCTGAGCCAAGTGTAGTAGTGAAGTTAATATTTTCTGAGGCAGCAAGGTATGTTCATTTGACACTAACTTACCTATCACTTTCTGCGTGTTATCTAGAGGAAAATTTTTAATATCTTTTCTGTTCCTTTAAAACAAAAGTTAGTTCCAGAAGGGCAGAATTGACCTCTTACCATCCAAGATGATTTTGGCTTTAGATTCAGAAGCAACAGAGTGGGCTAGATCTTAAAACAAACTTTCTTATGATTTCTTATAATTATGAAAACAGTGTTTCTTTATGTGGGAAGCTGCAAACACCAAAATCTCGTCTAAGCAGTAGGTGGCAGACTGCTCCCAGTAATCCTTAGGAAGTTGTGACTCAGCCCTTCTTAATGCCCATGGGGCTGTAGGTAAAGGTGATGAGAAGAGAGATGTAAAGGTGGGAAGATTCCTAGGGTTCAAGCAGTCAGCCCAATTTCACAGAGCATGCCAGGGGTACTCGAGTCAGCACTTGCCAGGCGAGGGGATGTTGCTCCTTCACACCCTGAGTTATCAGTTCCTGAAGTAACAGTTACCCTGCCCTGCAGCAGCTGGGTGACCTCGAGCTTGTTTTGCAGGATTTGCCACTGTTGACGGAAAGCCAGCTCTGCCGTGGCTTTGATATCTCCACACAACAGGATGCCTGTAGTTTTGTCACCATTTGAAAATCCCTCTTAACTCCAGAGACCCCCAAGGAGTTTTTTTAAACAAAATAGAGCTTAACACATGGAATTATATGTCTGTCTATGGATACACCACAGCCTCGACTGATCTCTACATCCACAAAGTAGTTTCTGAACAGTACCCAAAAAGAGGCTGGTATCCAGTCTTTTGACAAAAGCTTTTTTTTTTTTTTTTTTTTTTTTTTTTTTTTTTTTTTGTGCTTACCCTTACTTAAATGATGTTAAGGTGGAACAAATATTTCTCTTTATAGCAGCTTTTATTTTGAATTTAAATTCAACTTGAGGGGTTTTCTCAATGCTCTGCTGCTAATAATTAATGTACTTAAGGATGTACTTATGCCTTGGCTTCTGTCTCATGTTTCATTTCAAGAGAAGCATGTGGTGCTTGCACAAACTACCTTTCCCATCACACTTGTTTCTCATGCCATTATTTCGCTGTCTGTCAGAGACTCTATGGAGTGTACACCAAGGCATTTCATTACCTAGAACTAGGCTCTCATATCAAGGTAGAGGACTGTCCACAGTGCTGGAAACCACACAGTCCAATGGTTGGTAAACACTTGGGGGAGCTGCCCATCCACTATGCAAAAATGTTGGATCTGATTCGTGGAATGATTTGTTTAGCATTCACCAGATTATTTAGAACTTGTTTTGTCACCAGACAAGATTTGAAAGGAAAATGATCTGAAAAAAATAGATTTTCATACTAGGAAAGGCATTATAAAAGTACAAAATAACCGAACATTATGGAATTTATATTTTTTATCAAGATTATGCTAATTTTAGCTAATTCTGTGTTTAAGCTCACTCTTGAGACTGATCCTTTAGGCTCTGCTGATGGTTAGTGGGACATCCCGTGGATATGCAGAATCACAGTCCTTTTGGGTTTGCTTTCTTGCTCAGGGTATGTTACATTTCTACTGCATGCTTTGGCTAGACTAAGATTATGCCATTCATCTTCAAGTTGCTTTCTCTTGCTTTTTTCTTCCTGAAAACATGATGAAATTTCTTTAGAAATTATACATGATGAAACATACAGATTTTCTGAGTTCCTTTCCATGTGTCACGTTAGCTTGCTATCAGTTTTATATCAGTTTTATATCAGTTGCTTAGTGTATAAATGAAAAATTGATTTGAGAATGGGGTGTTGCCCAGCTATGCACAGTTCCCCTCCTTCCTTGCTCCTATGCACTCTTTCAGACTCAAGAAATCAGGAGTGGTCTTGTTACAGTAACATTTACAAGGGCTCAGTGAACATGTAAGCACATGGTGGAAAACAAAAATATCTCTGAGAAGAACAGAAAGAGTAGCTTCAGGACCACCCCAAGCATTTCTTGACAGAAGAGCCCATTTTCAAAATTTTTATATTTTATTATTAGAAATCTCCCAAACCCATACCTGTGACCATTGCTATAGTATTTCCAGTTTTCTTAGAATTTATTTGAAACTGGTAAGAGTCTGTAACATCCTTCTGCTCTTCAATGCAGTTCTTTTAAAGTTTATCATTGTTATTTCAGGATACACAGCTCTTTTTTGAATAGTCAAGACCTATCATCATCAAGAGCCTCTTATTAGACTTTGTTTTCTCTGATGACAAATATAGACTATGTTCTAAAAATGCATCCTAAACCAGAGGGAGAGATACATCGTTATAAATAACACAGTTAAGAAAATTCAGAGGATTGTCTGCCAAAGTGGCAGTTACTTCATTGAAATAAAGAAGGGAATTTGTTTAGAGTGCTCAGTCTGCTCTGATAATGCAAACTATGGTTATGAAAATCTCCTAACATTTTGTTCAGAGTTACTTGTTTGAAGCATCAGGTGAATAAATATTAAGTTATTGTACTCTGGCCTGCAATTCTGCAGAATACAGGATTCTTCTTATGGCTTAAGTCAGGCAGTCATTAATGACAACAGCACTTCAAAGTGAAGAATGGCCTTTACAGAGGGTTGGTATTCAAACCATAGTGAAACCGCAAGCAGACAACCAGGCCAAGCAGCCCAGCTAGTGGTTTTTTTATAGTATCGATATTACTGAATGTATGGTCAGAAAGGGAGACAAAGAAATCAACAGAGACTATGCTTGGTGCATACACTGAGGTTCAGTGTGGCAGTTAGAATGAGGAGTTAAGGGTATTAATGACTCATTTTGTTCACATATATGGCCAAATATTTTGGTCATTAAAATATGTAAAAGTAAGCTTATAGTCCTCACTGTATTGTTGTCCTTCACCTCTATCCTATCAGTAACTCAGAGGTGAGAGCAAATAGCTTTGCAAGAGAAGACAACCCAATAACTGTGCTGGAGATGGGCTAACCCCAGCATAGCATGCTTTAGTATAGCCTGTCTTTTCCAGATCCTTCTTTCCAAACATTTAACTGGGTGAAGTGAAGTGAAAATCAGTCATTCATTTAGCAAAAGGAGACTTCTATGTGTTTTTTTGAAGGATATTCCAGATTACTGTGCTTTTTCATCCACATCGTCTTTTACCAAGAAAGAGGAGTCTGTTGTGGATAATGGATTGACAGAGCTCTCTTCCCCCACCATATTACAGAGGATACATAAGATTCTCATGTAGAGCTGCTTGTATCAGTAGCAAAAGATCTCATCTATATACAAGTGTAATATGCTATGTCTCAATTGTTCATTTGACTGCCCTGGAGGAGTCGGCCTGTATTGTAAAAGAATTTCTGTATACTGATTCTAATAAAACAAGTGAAGAAGCTGTTGTACAGAAAGTACTACAGCAATTCACTAATCACATCTATTTTATTCTTAAATGCACATGTTTCAAAAATTGTGAACAAGATGTAGGCTTCAGGTCTGCTTCAGCTCTTGCTGCTTCCTGAAGAGCAGCCAGGAGAAGCTGGGAGAATGCCTTAGAATAGAAAGAATGAAGGAGCTCCACTTCCAAGAAGTACTGGCACTGTCCTCAGACAGCTCAGTAGTTGTGGATGTTATGGAATTATGCGAGTCTGCCTGTAATTATTGATCCAAAATCTTGTATATTAGAGAATGGAGAGCTTACCTGTTTGGACCTTAAATTACAGTCCACATTTATTCTCATCTTCCTAAAGAAAAGACTTTATGATCAGACTGTCTTTTACAACTTTTCTTTCCATAGTTTTAGTTTATAGGGTAAATGAGCTAGGGGAATTGCTGTGTCCTCTGAAGTCAAGGGCTCGCTGTAGGAAGAGAGCAAGATATTTAGCTGCTGTAAACAGGACACAAAGAAATTACCTTTTTTTGTCAGGCACATGACTGCAGCTAAATATATACAGAGACAAAGCCAGGACAATTTATTTTGCCTCTATCTGCTTTGAACTGATAAATGGTGTTATTCTGCTCTCTACAGATTTTTTAAAGGACCACTGGAACCTCAGTCTGCAAGATGGAAAAACTAGATAATACACTGAGTTTCAGGAGAAAAGGTAATGTCATTCAATTAAGAGAAGTTACAGAAATTAGCAAAACAGGACTTAGTCTTTTTCACTGTCTTTCCAACTGTACCTGATCTCCTACACGGGGTTTTGCAGGTATTCCCAGTGCCTTTGGAGGTGAAGCTGCCTAGTCGTAGAGGAGACCACGTAATGTAATCGTTCAAGTGATATGCTAGTATTTCAATAGCAAGCAACTCGTGTTTATCTATTTGAGTATTAATACTTGGCAATTTCTGATGAAGAAGCATTAGTGTCTAAATCAATAAAGTTAGCTGTTTATAGGTAAATGTCCAGTTTTCATCCCCATCTTTATAAGAAATGTAGGAAGGATTGCAGTAGTTTTAACTCTTCCATGCCAAGAATACAATCCTATGCGATATTGCTGACATCATCTCGGCATGGATTTGTGTGGGCCAAGGTTGTGTGCCTAAAAATATGTGTGTTCCTACTCTCATCATCACTCTCAAATTCTATCACAGTAAATCATTAATATTCTTTGCAGAGTAGAAGTTTTAGCGCTGCTTTTTTTGTTGTTGTTTTTTTTTTGGTGGAGAAAAATTTAGAAACATATCTCTTGTACTTTGGGGTTTAATCCAGTCTTAAGAACTTTTTGAACTGAATAGGTTTTTATTATTATTATTATTATTCAAATAGAGTGCATTTGTAATTCTGCTTTCTTACTACAGCTAAGAAAATACATTAGAGTGGGAGTAAATAATGTCATTTGCATGCAATGTCTCTACATTACTGGTACAAATGAACATGAGTGCTCCTGGCTGAGCCGATATTACTCTGGAGGTCAGATGCCTATTCTGTGCTGACCCATTGTGTGCAATATTCAGGCCTGCAAAAAAAGAAGTTCCCGAATAAAATCAATTCAGTGAGAGGAGATGAAAAGTGCAGCATGTGCACTACTGTCTATAGGCACCAGTAAACCCTGTTGCAGAGGGTCTAGTTGCTACTGTAATTCTTGTAGAGACAGATGATGTCACTGCTAGAGGGAAAATTGAAGAGCTTCATGTCATCAACTTTATTCATATCAAAGCAGAAGCGCTTTAAAATCTGTTCTTACAGAAGCAACAAATCTGAACATTTCCTTTTGTTTGGAAATTCTAGACATACTGAAAGCACCATTGTTTTTCAATAAGATAAAATGGCAAATGTTGAATTGTTTCTTTAAAGTACTTTATCACAGTGCCACAAGTTGCTTGGAGACAAGATATTTTCTAAACACAAACAGTCTGCAGATTATACTAAACAAATTGTAATTATAGCTGAAAAAATAAAAAGTTATGAACTTGTCTACATGTACAACCTCCACTGGAGGTTGTTTCTCCACTGGAGAAATTTTACTTGATTTAAACACAGCAGGACGAAACATCTTTCTTATAAGTGAGACTCAGGGTCTACTTTACTAAGGTTTTGTGTCTTCAGTGTACCCTCATTAATTCTGAAGTTATATCATCTGAACCTGTAATCACATTCTCTGTAACTTGTGTTCACTGAATCCTTTCTAAAAGTGCATATGCGTTTTCAAGTATGACTGTCTGTTAACAGAAAAGTGTCCCTGCAATAAAACTCCTTCCTGACAGCTCCTGCTGCAATAAGAATTGCCTTACCTTTTAAAATTCTTTGTTACAACTTAAGCTTGAGCAGCATAAACCAGACAAGATGTCTCAGACACACATTTTATTCTCTGTCTGAATCTACTTTTTGTAAGAAGCAATCTTAGAAAAACATATCCCACTCTGCTTCTCGAGAAGTGCAGTTGACTGATTTTTTAGTACTTCAAAACTGGTTCTTACTGCACATTATCAGTTGATACATCTTCATTTGTCAAGCATCTGACTTCCTCTAATAAAAAAAAAAAAGTAATTTATCCTTAAGTGGGTAGCAGCAGCCCTATGGCTGTGGTAAAGCATCAATATCAGGTAACCACTGACTGTGTATACATTTATATTTGTATATATATAAAATATATGCACATACAGGAGCCAGGATGAGTTTTGCAGTTTGTTCTGAACTTTTCCCCACTGTGAGAATACTTCTAACAGTAACCAAGCCAGCTCAGGCTTGTTTCCTAGAGCTGCTCTAGTACATTGGACTGCAAGATAGATACTCCCTCAAGTTTTTGCATGAGGATCAAAATAACTAGTTACAAGCTGAAGCTTGTACATCTGAACCATCTGATTTAGGGACAGCCTTTCGTCTCTTTCACAGCTTTGCATCAACTTGTTTTACAATAAAAATCCTGGACATGTATGACTCAAATCTACCAGTTGATTATGATATTTCCTAAAATAGATAAAATGGAAATGTCATGGATACTACTAAAAGCTTTTTACTGAGTGAGGAATAATTTTCAAAAGGTGAACACTTCAGTAGCTGAAGTTATTACAAGAAATGCAATGTTTGGAAAGTGCTATATTCCCACAAACATTTGTTACTCTGACTTGTGCTATTTAATATATGACATTTAATATCACTATATATAATTATATCACATTTCAGCTGTAATATTGAGGGCTGATCTCTAGATCACTATCTCAGTGATACCTTACTGAGGCTCCTGAGCTCCAGGATACGTTGCAACCCACAGAATGTGAGTGAAAGTCAGTCCAGAAGCAATGTATTCACATTGCTGTGATGCTATCTGAGCTAAGTAGCTCCATCCCTCAGCTTTCTCCCTTTCTGAATCTCAACAGGACACATTAGCTTGAGCACATTATATCTGTTGGGCTGACCCTGCTGTTGGCACCTGTTTGTATGGTTGTCTTGATTTTTAAAGAGACTTCTCCATGGTGTTGTAATTCACAGTATGCTCTGCAGGACTACAGGATGAAAAGGTGTTGATTCAGTCTTGAAGCATATGACAATAAGTAGGATTTTGTACAGCAATATTAGTGCTTATTATGCATATAGTTTGTGACACTCAAGAGCAGTTACAGAAACACATTCCCTGACATAAGAAGCTTACAATTTAAACAAAATATATTGCACAGAAGAGACCAACAAACAAAAACCAGAATCATTGTTTTCTTACTTCTAGTGTACATCTTGCTAACATAGGATTGTGAACAGAGCAAGGAGTTAAAGGATTTATTGTGATTTAAAATAAAAGATAATTAAGAGAGTGATAGCTTAAGGAATTATCCTAATAGTGGCTCAGAGAAATGCAGAGCAAAGGATCATTCATGACTGGGAGCTCAGAAAAATAGGAAAACAGGGTAGCAACAGAAAATAGATTTTAATATATTTACTTATCTATATTAATAAAGTTACAGACACTGACCAAGATGCTGTTGCACTAAGCTTCTTGCTTGATGTCTAGCTATGTGACAGAGATTATCCCAGTTCTACTAATTTCAGTGAGAGCTATAGAGGTATATAACTCCTTTAAAGAGCAGTCAGAAGACTTTTATTAGCTGAAGGCCAAGGTCAAAACTCATGCATAAATTTGCATGAATAAATGCAGGAACAGTATGTCCTGCTGGTATGAGCCTTTTTCGTACGGTAGTTGCAACTTCTGCTCACTAAAACTATTTATTTTCCTGTGCATCAGCAAAATAGCCATTTATAGGAAGTAAGGCAGATATTGCAGAATGCAGTTTTGAAGAAAGACTTGTTGAGCAGCAGAGGGCTAAATGGTAATAGGCAATATAAAAAAAAGCATAGGCAGTAACCCCACTGGTTGATGTAAGATTGATTAATAGTAGTAGTAGAATAAATATATAAATTGGAGTAATTCCATCCATCCAGTAATTCCTAAAATAACATTTTTATACAGTATTTCTCACTGCAGATGTGTAAAATTTTAGGAGCTAGGCCACAGATACCTCAGCTGTTCAGGTTTTTTGAATATGTTTTGGAGATTATTTTCACCGGAGCAAACTGATGGATATCTGCAACTTCAAGTATCGCTTGATGTCTAGCTGCTCTCTCTTTCATTTCTTTACCTCCACTTTAAATGTCTTGGTAGTTGTTTCTGCGCCTGCAGCGTCCATAATGATAAAGGAGGTAGAGCAGTGCAAGGTTAAAAATGGACAACAAGCCAATGGCAACATTAAATCCGATAAAAATATCTGTGAAGAACAAATAAATGAAAAGGGAGTTAATGAAAGACATATATATATATACTGTTTTATATACAAAGCTAACAGTCCAATTACATATATGTACAATGGAAATATTTCTGGCAAGATCACATTTACTGACATATGCAACGTAAGAACATACACTTCAATCCTAGAAATTTATAGATTGCTTCCTGTGCATAGGTAAATCTTACTTCCAGGTTTCCATAGGGCAGGAGGGACTATGTTTAGTTAATGAAAAAATAAAAATAGTTTCATCAGGGATCAGAAAAATGGTGAATATATGCAGGACAGGGGAAATAATGGGACTATTGAAAAGTAATATGTATTGCCTTGCTCTTCTCCTCCTTCCCAGAAATAATATTCGGGCAGGAAGAGGTTATCATCTCTCAACTGTTAGTAAATCATGGATCAGCTACACTATTTCTACACAACTGCAGAAATACAGATGCACAAATCTTACCATGCATTTGAAATCCATTTTTTGCTTTGCATTTGCAGAAAGTCTGATGTACCCTACATGAACAGGACCCTTGTATACCACCCACATCCATACTTCTCTTAGACATTTTCAAAAAGTGGAGATCTAGTTTTGATCACAGCCTTTAGGCAGCTCCTTTTGTGAATATGCTCATTTAATTTCTACTGACATTCCTTGTCCGTGGTAAATCTGGCCCACACTTCAAGAGAAATCTATTGATTGTGGGAAAGGTACAAAATTCAGACCCACTGATAAAATATCTGCCTCCATGTCTTATATACGTGGAAAACACAGAACTGTTACACTACCTTTCATTTTGTCTTTCTTCCCACATTCTTTTGACCAGTTTTCTGTAATCACAGGAGAAACTAGTTCAGCAAACTTCTCAAGTGGACAAGAAGAGGTGCACCCTGGCAAAGTGAGGAGATAAGGATCCTTTGAAGTGTCGTTCCGATAATGCATTTCGACGACATATTGCCTGATTGACAACATTGAAAAGTTTATTTAAAAAGGTTCTTAAATAGAAGGTTTCCTACTTTGAGACAGCATATTGGAAATAGGCTCTAATGTCCTGCTCTAGAATCTGCTCTCCAAGAGTGGGGGCTTTATGAAAGACATCTGCAAAGCCAAAGCTGGTTATTTAACTTCACAGATCACCAGTCAGCTGAAAAGGTCCTTCTGAAGGCTCCTTGAATGGCACCAGCACTGGGTTCTTCTAAGCCAGCTGGCTGACTGTGCGAGTTATGTCTTGGAAATGTTCTTGCTATCATCTGGAGAATCAGAAAAATTTATTTTACCATTTTCTTCCCTCTCGTAAGGCTCGTTTTACCTCTTCTTTCTGAATTTCAAAGTACACATGCACATCCAGAAAATGTAATTTTTTCCTAGTTTTAATGTGACTTTGTGCCTATGGGCTCGTCAATGAAGTATCTATTTAAATCAAAATTGTATCTTCTCACAATATTTGAGAGAAAAATGGTTTTGGGAAAGAGGGTAGCAAGTTCTAAACACTATTTCTTAAATAGATAAGAAGATACTTGCCCATTGCTTTCTTTGTAGAGTTCAAAAAACTGGCAAGCAGCATATGGTGGCAGTTTTCCATTGAAAATATTGAGAGCAATCTGGAGGGCCCCAACTGTGGTGTCATGCTATTGGAGAAAAAAAAAAAGAAGCATCCTTTACAGTCAATTAAGTCAACTAGCATTCATCCAGAGTAATGAGACAGCACTAGAGAGGGAGTAGGAATCAAGATAGAAGAAAACCTGTGTAAATTTGACCATAAAAATGTGTTCAGTACATTCACCGTTGGGAAAAACATGTTAACTGATTACTACAGACAGCAGGAGGCATTTCAGAAGAGTTACTGCAGTATGTGTCTTACACCATCTGGCAGGATTTTGGAGACAGATACTGAGGGAAAGTAAGATGTGGTTTGAGTAATAAATCTAATTTTTAAGTCTATTTTCTCTTTTCTTTCCTTCAGTAGTGTTTTTGCTCCAAGGTCAGATTAAGGCAGTGTAAAGTAGTATAATCTAGGTAATTTCGAGTGAAAGTACTTTTTTTCAGGTAGTATACCAGGCAAATAGTTGTGTGCAAAGACTCCTCGCTTCCACTTCAGAATTTTTTCGATTGTTCCCTCTGTTTGGATTCATACAATGAAATCTCAGTTTGGCTTCTATTTTTATGGGATCAGTTACACACCAACATACAGTTTCTTCATCTACCCATTATCCCTGCTTTTGCAGGGATCATAGGAAGAGGAGCTGAAGGCAGGAAGTCCAAACACTTTGGTGCATAAATTTTGCAAGCATCTTTGGATATATATATACACATATATATATCTATGTCTGCTAGACCTATTTATATTATAGTCTAGCAGCTATGGTGTAATTATTATTCAGGTTCTGGAATTTTTTAGGCTGATCAGTTTCAAAAAATAACAGTACTTGTTATTTTTCAATGCTTGAACTCAGGGTATTAAAGCAGAAGGGAAAAATCTGGATGTACTGCTCTTTCATTTTTGAAAAGAACATGGTACTATGAGAATCATGTAGAAAGGACAGTGAGAAAGATTTGAGGTATTGAGTAGTTTCTGTAGGAGAAAAGATTAAATAGGGTAGGACTCTGTCTTGGAAAAGGAAATATGGAAGAAGAGTTACAGAAAATAGTGACTTCATTAGAGATCCAGAAGAAGTGAATAAAAGAGGGAGTATTTTTTTCTTTGACACACAAGTCATTATCAAAGGATGTTGCACAGTCCAAAAGTATAAATGCATTTAAAATATTATTAGGCAAGTTGATGTAAGACAGTCTGTCAAGAGATACTAAACACAGGGACAAATGCTGTCCCAGGAAGTCCCTAAGACACAGATTGCTGGAAGGTTTTATCATTCTGCTGGTTTTATTCTCACATTCAATCCCTGCCTTTGGCCCTTGTTAGAGACAGAATAATGAATAAGCTAAGCAGATTTTGGCCTCATGAAAGTGGCCCTCTTCACCCTCTAAAATAAACGAAATAATAATGGTAGTAATAAAAAAGAACCCACAGATGAGGGGTTTGGAGGCACAGCTGAAGTTCTGCTATGTGCCGGTATCTTTGGAGCACTTCAGGAAAGATGCAACTAGTAGAAACTGCACCATTAGGTTGTAGGAATAATGAATGATAAAATATGTATTTTTCTTTGCCAAATATAGTTTAACTGAAACTGAGGTGAGATCCATGCCTATACTGTGTTCTTGTACTGACTGGTTTTCAGCTTGTTGGCTGAATGAAACTGTATTTTATTATTCTTTCATTTAACTTTACTGGTAAAATCAAAGTAAGATTTGTGAAAGATGAAAATACTTACTACAGAGTAGACCTCCATTTTTCTTGGTTTTGAAGAATTGACAGCTTGTTTAATACTGTTTAAAATAGTATTCACAAGGACACCTTAAAAAGATGGAAGAAAAGGAAGTAGAAAATGAAGGTATAATGTTTGAATGGAAACAAAAAAGACAAAACATTGTGAGTATCAAATGTAAGACATCTACTAAGGCCTCATACTCATTTTTTTAAATTACTACAATTTTGTAAAAGAAGATATTACAGAGGAGAAATATATGATTCATCATCCAGGTCAAGTGAAGAGGCAGGATTCACAGGAAATCATCTAAAACCATCCTGAGAATTGGGGATAATGACACTTCTAGTTCTGTTATGCTGAGATCCCTCCATCCTTTTTTTGTTTGTTTGTTGTGTTGGAATAATGACAACTGTGCTGGTCTCTTCCTCTCTACATGCCAAAGAAATATTTTAACTATATATTTCCAACAAGTTACACATCATTCATTTTAGGTTTTTTCCAAAGCTCTTTTGTACTTCTTCTCCATCCCAAAGGTATTCTAAGGCCAATGGGTAAGGGCAACAGAAATTCCCTAAAGCACAGTTTATATCGTTCTAAGGAAAGAGGATGTAACTGGTATAACCAGTGGACATTACATAAATAGTCCTGACCATGTGATATGGTCATCTGCCAGCTAATGGGCTTTACTGCACATTGAAGCCTGTAATTTGTATATATTTGATCCAGTGATGTGTATGCCTAGGTGATGGATCTGCTAATAGTTCTTCACCTAGATCTAGGCTGCACAGTAGGTGCATTAGAAAGCCTAGCCTCAAATGTTCCACCCTGCAAATGTTCCAGCTCAATTGTTTGGATTTCCTGCTCATGGATACCTGGGGATCATATGATAAATTCCTGGGTTGTCTCCTGCAGTAGTTTTAGAAGGTGCAGCACAGTCTATGTGCCCCAATTTTGGAGCTAAGAAGTAGTTCCCAGTTCTTGCAGTTCTTGCAGTATAGGCATAACTGGAATCTCTCAGCTTCTATTCTGATCAGACTGCTTTGGAGCAGCTTTATATCACTCAGAGAGCTACAAATGTGTTGCCAGTATTTTGACACGATGTATAACCAGTACATCAAAATGAAAAACAAAGAACAGGAAACAATTAGAAGAAATGTTGGAGAAACAACTTAATCTAACCTACTATAAGATAAGTGATGATGATAATAATCATGACAGCCTGATTTATTCCCTTAGTTTCCTATAGTATTTCTAAAATTCCTAATCCCTTAAAAAATCTGGAAAACCCAAAGATATTAATTTTTACACATTGTTGCAGTATTTTATCCATGCAAGTGCCAATGTTCAGCACATATTTAAACGCTTCATATGGCATCCAATGTCCATAGTTTCAAATCAAGGGTTTCTTTGAATATTTTTGCATGAGTTAAGTGACAGGGTGTTGCATTATCTCCTCCTTTCTTAGAGCTATGCATTTTTTGATTTACCTCCTTGTAGTCGTGATTTCTCTTCTGTTTTATAAACCCCAAATAATGAGAGTAAGGACAATTGTGCCAGTTTTTCCATCTTGTTGATTACATCTTCGGTGGCCCATACAGGGAGAGTGTAATTGTGAATAGCCTAGTGATAAAGGAAAACAAAAGAATGTTCATAATTCACTGTTTTCCATCATCCTGCCGTCTACCCTCACACTACTTAGTTTAGATTTTCTTAGGCTGCTGCAATTCTTCACACAGTGTGGTTTTACTCTGGAGTACGCCCTGAAACACATTTTGTGGGAATGGAGGTCAGCCTGAGGTGAGTGAATGGGCAGGGCAGAAGCACTTGGGTGAAGGAGATTCCTTGTAGGTATAGTGTGTTCTTGCTATAGAGATATATGGTTTTGGTGGGAAATATTGCAGACATATGTCTTCTCTTCCTTTCTCTGGGTTTTCAGGTTATAAACACCTAATTTTTTCTGCCTTTTCATAGAGTTGTCCACATACCAGTCCTGTCACTGGGCAATTAGAGATAAGTGTCACTCTCCAGTCATGTAAGAGTGACAGTGTCTTATCATGTTTCATTACCTCAGTTTGTAGAGGATATGTTCAAAATCCTTCATGCACTACTGCTAATGACTGAGGCCAAATGGAATTATTCCATACTTGGGGTCAGTTTGAGCTTTTTTTAACTGGTAGCAATCACTGTCTCAAAAATTTTTAACTGATAGATCTTTCATGATCCCTTGTGTTCAAAATCTTAAGTATTTTGATGTTTACCTGTTGCTAGTTTAAAGCTAATAATTTCATTTTTCTGTTAAAAATAACAAATATATTATAGCCATCATGCTGAATAATTCTATAGCAGCATATTGGGAAGGAGAAAAACAGAATAATGGGAATGGTAACAGTTTTTAAAACATGAAATGGAAATGACAGTCTTCCAAGATGTAGACCATTTTTTTTCAGTTATCTTTTACCAAAGCACTAAAGTATAACTTAGATTCAAATTTAAAATAAAAGAAAAAAAAAAAGAGAGAAAAAGAAAATGTAGGAGAGAATGAAACTTATTCCTGTGAAAACACATTGCCATGGTTTAATTGAAATGCAAAGCTGGAGTTATATTCTTCCCTGGCATCTATTGATTTATTATTACCTCACAATGTAGAGTATCGTACGTATTCCAGAGCTGGAAATTGTCCAGTATTTTAAGGTGATTTAGTTCAAGCCCTGTGTTAACTGCCATTGTTTGTAAAAAATCCTGTGGGGAAAAAGTGAACAATATACCACAAATACTCAAAACATATGGAACACACATGCAGATAGATTCTCTAGCACCCAGCCTTTTCACAGCATTTTTACAGAATCACAGGATAAGCTGAGTTTGAAGGGACCTATAAGGATCATTGAGTCCAACTCCTGACCCTTCCCATGACATCCCTAAGAATCACACTATGTGCCTGAGAGGGTTGTCCAAATGCTTCTGTCAGGCTTGATACTGTGACCACTTCCCTGGGGAGCCTGTTCAATGCCTGACCACTCTCTTGGTGAAAAACCTGTCTCTAATATCTAACCTAATCAGGGGTTTAATTTTTTTCAATTTGTTTTTGCAAAACACAATTCCATAACTTTTACAACTTAGTTACCTTCCTTTTTCTCACATCTTGGGTGTGGGGTTTTTTTTGTTTGTTTGTTTTCTCTTACCATGTATGGTTGTATTCTATTTTGAAATTCTTTAGATGTTTGTGTTTCCTGCTGAAGTTCATCATAACGGGGACAGTTGGGCATAGGAAAATTCAGCCTCTGAAACATGAAAAGCAAAGCTTAGAATAGTTCTAAAATTATCAACACCCCTCAGTTTTTTCTGTTCCTGAGATTAATGGTGTAATATTTTTTAGACAGATTCATGGCTGTGCTAGACCTACTCAATAATTGTTTGTTTGGGTAGCTTAATCATGAATTCAGTTAACATAGGTGCTAGACTGTGGTAAGTTGACTTTTCAATGGCTACTTGTGATAGCTTGATTTCCTTCAATTCAACTGATTTTGGCAAAAAGAAATTGTCAAATTTTGGCAAAAAGACATGTCTGTCAGGGGATTGCTTTGAGAAAGGGGTCAGGGTCCATGATCAGAAATTTAAAAAAACTACCATTTCCCCCTCATTTTCTGGATTATCCCAGATGTAACTTAACTCCACCTGATACTGGAACTTGAATTGCTTCTCCATCTACACATCCAAGTCTCATGTCTTTGGAATAACCGGTGGATTATGGTAAGCATTTTCAGTACCACTTAATAGACAGAACATGTAACAAGAGTGACAAATTGTTCTTCTGAAATATCAAAAAGCTATGAGCCTAAGGACTCTGTTCTTCTTTAGGGATATGGTTCACTTTTAATTACTCCAAGTGTGTGCATTACAAGGTCACATGATAGTACATATTTGATCTGAACAGCACATATCCTTCAAACTCTGAGCTCTGGCAAATATGATTTATATCAATTGCAGAAAGACAAGTGATACCTGATACAAGATAAAATGTCAGTGAAAAGCCATGGTGAAAAAAACAAGCTTGTGCTGGTTCAGCACTTTGTCACACTGCTAGGGCATTTTTGACCCAGCACTAGTATTATCCTATGACATTAACAGACTGCAGTTCTAGAATGTCTCCAGTGGGAAGCTGGCAGCAGCTACCAACTGACCCTAGCAAACTTTCACTTGGATAGGTTCTCAAGGATGCAAGTTTTCTGTAACAGCAGCACACTGGAGGATGAAAGCTCAAAGTTTCAATATGAAACTGGGGAATGTTGTTTAATTGCACAATAAAAAATGTTTCTCTTGCTGTGTGTCTTAATTATCCCTCTCTAGGTGTTACTAATTAAGCCACTCCCTTTGGCTTCATCAAGCAGTACTCAGTACTATTGCCTGTCAAGTCTTGATAGATCTCAGTGGCTTAAAAATAAACTGTGATTATGGTTTTTTACAGGACAGTACCTGGCTTCAGTTTTCTACTTTGTGTTGCTTGGGGCTTGAAAATACCTTCAAACATCTGCTTGGATTAACAAGGAAACAATTTTTTTTCCAGGTGATTTGCATTATAAAAGACATTTTGAGTTGCTGCAAAGCTGTGTTTGAGAGAAGCATCAATACCCATTCCTGAAGCAGCCACAGAAGTGATGAGGTACTAGAGACTCGTACAAATGAGCTTGCCTTTCTCAAACAGGTTATTTCGTTGCACTATGATTCCCCTGAGGCCTTTGAGGTATTATATGGCCAGAGCTCTGACCACTTTGGTACTTTCTGGTCTTTTGGTGAAAGAACTTCCTCTGGTGTCCCATATTTAAATAACAGTGGTGGCATTATTTTCTGTTTAGGAACAGGATTATGTCTCTGGCTGAATCACACTTTGCCTAATCCAGGAACCTTTTCTCTCTGCACCTGTTTTCAGGCATGGTCTCCAGGAATGGGGCAACATCAAAGGGAGAGAGGTGTGGCAGCCCCCTGATGAGTGAGTCCATCCTCTGATGTTGGTGACAGCCAGTTACACAACAGGGGGGTTGTACAAAATTTCTTAAAGACAACTTCTGTCCTCAAAGCCAGAAGTAAATGAGGCTTGCTGTTATTACACTTTTTATCCTTATTGGCCATACCGTTCCTTACACAGTCCTTGTTGCAAGAGCAAGTGAAATTAAAATCTAATCCCGAGTCAGCCAGAGAGAGCTGCATGAAGTAAAACTTCTACAGGACCTGTTATTCAGGTAGGTCTGCTTTTATGATCTTCAGGAGAAGTGCTAGGGTTTCATTAAATGTTTCTATAGAACTGAGCATAAGAGAGCCCTTGTCTGTAATTAGAATGTTTAAGTGCTACCAGAATAGGAAGGTAATAATTTTGAGGTCATTACAGTGGCTGGTGAAAATTCAATTCCTTGAATAAACCATGGAACAAACTTGCTAAAGAGACAGGGTCTGCCTAGTTGAGTGGTGTTTAGAAAGGCATTAGTTTCCTGTAAAGATTTAGGGCAACTTCCCTAGAGTACTGTCCTGAAGTGTTCTGGTCAGAAGAAATGACCTTGGAGAAAATGGTAGTGTGTATGACAATTCAGGTATCCTGCAACTATGGAAGGAGGATTTTCATGTAGGTATTACAGTTGACCTATGACATACTTGTCAGCCACTAGCTGCATTTGATATTTTCTGTTAATTGAACTCAAAATTCTTAAAAAATGATTTTTAACTGTTTTCCTTTTTTTCTGTTCTTTTGCTTCTGTGAAAGATTAAGACTTTATAAAATGCTTCTAGCCAGTACTCACCTGCTCTGTTGTTTTTTGAAAAATATGAACTGGAATGGGTTGCCAGAGAAGCTCAGGGTTCCAAATTTGGCTGCTAGTTGGTGGAAAGAGGCCAGAAAGATATGACTGGGCACTCATAATGGTGCGATCATAATCTGTACTTTGGATGTAAAACTGAAAATAGAATGGCAAAGAATTAAAGATAAAATGGAAACTATAAAATAATAGGGATTTTTTACCCGACTTGTCAATACTGACTTTTTGTTTTCAGTTTTATATTTTTGCATAAAGTCAAAACAGTGAAACCATAACTTAGCTTTCCAGGGCCCTACTTCAGTTTCACAAATAGAATTGCCAAGGCATCTTTTAATTTGGAATCCAACCCTCAGACTGAACTCTAAGAATAAGAAAGTATGATTTCAAAGAAGGGTGTTATCTATCTTTTGAGATTCAGAGGAACATTGATACATGTAGACATGAGGATGTGATTTAGTGGTGGACAGATTAACAGTTGGACTTGAAATTCATAAAGGTCTTTTCCCACCTAAATGATTCTATGATCTATCAGTGATACCTCAGGAATGTTAAAGCACTCAAAAAACATAAACTTCTCTTGGAAGCATAGCAAGGGTCTTTTGTGCCTTCCCATAATGCATGTCTCCTATACAGACCAAAATGTAAGAGGGATGTATCCCACAATGGATCTGTACCACATGATAAGCACATCCAAACAGCTGTTAGACCTCTCTGTTATAGGAGGAGGTGTGTAAGCATGGCCCACCACATGACTGGATAGGCATTTATCTTTCAATAGGGTAAGATAATAATGGGTGACTGTATAAATTCCCAACTCATTAATCCTGGAGCTGTTCAGTTTGGGAAAATTAGGGCGTGAAAGACCCAAACAGAATGTAGGAGCTGAAAATTAGACTTATTCTGTGTTTTTACCTCGATATAAGTCTGACTTCCAAAAATATTCTTCTATTACCTTAATTTCTCCATTAATGAAATGAGTATGATGATGTGCTTTTATAAGTGCATAGTTTTGATATGCCAGAGAAATGTGTTGCAGACAGATCTGCTCTATACCTCTTGCCGGCTGTATGTGCTGTTCAAGAAGCTGGAATATCGTTTCCTCATGTACTGTCCAAGTTCAAATAGCTGCTGCATTCCAGTCTGTAAGGCAAGCATATGGGTGACAGCTAGATTAAGGTGACTGGAGACTTTTAATGTAGAAGTGTCTTTTCTGTTTTCTTTTTGTTGTTGTTGTTTGTTGCTTGTTTTGTTTTTTGTGGGTTTTTTTGTTGTCTTCAGCAATGAACTTTTAAGTGACCATTAAGTGTTTGTATAACGTACTGTTACTGTGGTTTAACCCCAGCTCCAACTGAACACCACACAACTGCTCACTCACTCACCCCTGGTGAAATCAGGAAGAGTAAAAGTGGGAAACCAGGGTTTGAAAACAGTTTGATATGCAAAGCAAAACCACACACACAAGCAAAGCAGAACAAGGAATTTATTCACCACTTCCCATGGACAGGCAGGGGGTAAGCCTCCAGGAAAACAGAGCACCATCCCTGTTACTTGGGAAAATAAATGACATCAAGCTGAATATCTGCACCTTCCTCTTTCTCCTGTTTTTATGTTTTATGTGCTGAGCATGTCATCACAGGGTACAGTATATCTCTTGGGTTAGTGGAGAACTGCTGTCTCACAGCTGTAACCCCTCCCTACTTCTTGTGCATCCACAGACAAACTCAGGGTAGTTTCAAACAAGAAGCAGAAAAGCCTTTAATCTGTGTAAGCCCTGCTCAGCAGTAACAAAAACATCCCTGCATTATCAGAACTGTTTTCAGCACCAATCCAAAACTGAGCCCCATACCAACCTCTCTCTCAGCCAAAGCCAGAACAACTGTGTATGTTGCAGGTGATCTAGAATTTTTAACAGAAATGTTCACTTATATCTATGAAGAAATTATATGTTCTGAAATGCTAAGATTACAACATCTGCTACAGAAAGGCAATGCCCCTGATTCTATGCAAATACTATTTCTATAGCACTGTAGATCTGTAGACACCAATCAACATTGTCATTTACCATGTGTCATTTAGTGGCAGCTGAGAGAGAATGATTGACAAACTACTATTTATCATTGTCATTGCTCTGTTATTTGTTCGGCCTTATAAATTTGTGGCTTATATTTTATGCCTTAAGTAGCATTCTTCCATCTTTGCCTTGGTGTACCTGCAGTTGTCTTAGTTTGCACACTGTCTTTTCTGTTATTATTTTCTAAAGCCTGAGCTGAACTTTTTAACTTCTACCTGTCAGGGAAGTACATTCCTACTACTGTTGCTAAAAGGATAGCAAAACAGCAAAAAGCACTCAAAAAGTCAATGCCAAAGCAGGAATATCTTCTTAGTATATAAGCTAGTAGTAAGATAATGCATTGTTTCAGTGTCTGAATTTTACACATCTTTCAAGCCCCCCTTCAAACATAAACACTGAATTTCCTCTGCTTCATACTTCTGCACCATGACAAAATGTTGTTAGGAAATGCATTGGCTTTCTTTTGCTCCAGAACTTCATATGTCAAATACAGTCAAAGAGCTAAGGCTTGGTGTTAAAATGCCAGAGCAACAAGTAGGTTCAGTGCCTCCTAGTGAAACTCTGGACTGCAAGTGGCCTTGTTGGAAAACACATTGTCCCCAGAAGCAACCTTCTCCTGTAAGTCTTCTCTTGTTTTGCGAGTTGGTGGATGTCAGTCCAATGATGAAGTGTGAGCTCCTCACTTGACTTTCTGGGCAGATGTCATGTCTTTGCCCTGTCACAGGGCTCGGTACTTAATTGCCATTAGAACTTCATCAATATTAACAGTCCAGTGTTTAAACTTGCCATTTATTTGAATGCAGACACACTATCAAGAAGTTTGTTGCTTTTAGGAAGGTAGTTATAAAGCTATGATGAACAAGATTTCAATTTAACAATAGCTGAATGAATAACATTGCAAAAATGTTTATGAATTACTGGTATTGGTATGAGCTAATAGCAAATATCAGAACCTGGGATTTGCTAATGTTTTGAGACATACACAAAAAACATCTTCCCACTTCCTCTTTTAGCAGCAATTTTAAGTTTTTCTAAGAAAGTCAACATACCTTGGTGAGTTGTCCAAATCCCTGGGGCCATTCGCTTTCTTTGTGTAGATCAGTTGGAAAGTTTACAATTGGTGATCGGTCACCGTGTCGGAAAAGCTGACAATGTAAGCAATAAAAATCCCTTGAGTACATTACTGTTAACACTCCTTTCTTATCTAACTAGAAGTCAAGCATATATTGTATTTCCAGTGTCATTTTTCAAATGAAAATGTCAGAGAGTCTGTAGAAGCCTGGTCAAGTAGGATGGGAATACATTCTTTACAATCAAGAATATGTGTAATTATATAGGAATTAAGTGGGCATAAGCCTGATGATTCTTCTTCCTAGAACATAAAGTTAATCACCCAAGATGTTAATGTTGGGATTGTGTTCACTAGGCATCTAGACAAAATATGACTGGATTTTGGAAACTCAGCACTTATGAATATTAAAGCAGTTACTGATATGCTTAGATTAGTATTTAATTACTTTGTCATAGACACTTGAAATATTTTGGTTACTGTTTTTTCAAAGCAGCATCTTTAAAAGTAATTCTATGTATGCATGGATCTTTTGTTCACTTTCTCAATCTGAAATATAAAGACAAAAGAGTATAAACATTTACATTGCTAGCTTAATTAATACTTTTTTAGTACTTTTACGTGCATATATAAAAATATTTTTTAAAGTCTGTAGGATTTTATTTCTATCAAATTCAGGGACAGCAAAGAGTTTGATTGCATTACTATCCTGGACACTTCAGCATGGTGAATATTAGTGTGACACATTCAATCATGTGATTTTTAATCAGAAAAATTACATGAACCTTTGTGTACTTTTATTCCAGCATACAGAGGAAATTACACCCCTAGGTTAAATGGTTCTGAAAAACTGAATTCTTTCCCCTAAGCATATGCTGCATGGGCTTAGAAAAATTAAATCCACAGAAGTTTCACATGAAAGGAAATGCTGGAATACAAATTCACAGGGCTCCAGACAACCTTCCAGGATGCTGACCCAAATTGTTGGAAAAGTTACCTTTGCTTATCAATGTTCCCATCACCAGCTTCATTCCTGACTTAGCACAATAAAATGACAATGTAGCAGCATGGTGTATTTGTTAATAAAATGACATTTATGCCCTAATACCTCAGTGGTACATAACTTGTTTATAATTAATACTCTCCATTGCTTCATTCAGCCACATCATTCTTGCTCAGACATCAGAGAGGGTTGTACAGACTAGTTAGTTTGCCACTCCCACTGGGAGGTGTTTCATGTTTATATTTTTCAAAGTAAACACCAGCGGTGTGACTTAATGTTTTAATTACAACACACACCCTTTCCATCAGCCTACTCTACTAAGGCACATGAACCTGTGCTAGAGCATGTACTTCACAGATGGAAAATACTGTCCATTAAAGGCAAATATAATTAGATTTCTCCCTCTGTTCATTTTCTACCACAGACAACAAAGTTTGCTAGTGTATAGGTTACCATTAGAACGTGTAGAAGACTGCTTATTATGGTTTTTCTTTTGCTAGTTGAATTCACTATGTGGCAGAACTGAAATGAATATTTTGCAGCAATTTAAGGAGTTTTTCACCCTCATCATCAAGTTTGTTGGTTGGTTTTTTTCCTTCTCTGTGCAATTTTAAATGCTCTTTAAGTCTCTTTTCTTACTAACTTGGAATCTCAGTTGGTTCTTTGTAATAAATTCTCAGTGCACTTGTAGTGAACAGGAGAATAAGTAAAGAGCTACACGGTCTGGTGGCTGATTCAGTTGAGTGAAAGAAAAAATGAGTGAAAAGGACTTTTGTACTACTGCTCCTTTCTTTATGCTGATGTACTCAGGTAGGATTAGTTTTTCTGGATAAGCTGTTACCTGTGTCAAGAATGAAGGTTAAATTCCCAACTGCAATATAGCTTCATCCTCTCTTGTTGAATAATCCAGCTTCACAGAAAAGCATTTTTATGGGTAACTGACAGTTGTTCAAACTGACTAACATGTTTAAATGACTAATTTTACATATATTTTAGGCAATACTTAACAATAGATCGACACTTGGCCATAAATATGCCCTTTTTGTTAGTGAAAAATTACTGACAAGGTGTTAGATTTTAAATACTGGTTTCTGAGGTTTTATATTTAATGTATGACATGACCCTGAGCATGTCACAACAGTCACTGTCACAACTGTCACAACAGTCAACTCCTAACAGCTTTCAATAAGCCAGAAGAGTAGCATTTTATCTGAATAGAAGTTAGTGTGCAAAAAGATCACGATCAAAAGATATATTGGATATATGAGCTGGAGATATAAAGGAAAATATTTTATGTCTTTGTAATCTTATGAGATTGAAGGAGAGTGTGCTCTTCTAAAAAGAAGCACAATTTAAGTCCACACAAAATAGGAAATAATTCAGTTCCTTGTTCATATTTCTGCACCTGTTCGGTATATTAATTTTGGCAATCCTTTCGAAATGCTTCATCTTAGCAGAAGGTGGATAATTACCAAACCCATTACCCTCTCCTTCCACTCTGATACAGCTTGAACCTGATTTGGTGTCTAGGTTCCATTCACCCTTGGTAACTTTGTGAGCAAGATCACTTCATATGAAAATGGTCACGACTCAGACTTTGGCCAGCATTTGCTTCCATTGCTGTCAGGTGAAAAATCATATTGGAGACAAACTGGTGCAGGGGAGAGGGTGCACTGAGAATATGGCATGTGTTGCATGCCAATGCATACATAACATCTCCATTTAGAAATACCATGAATTACAGCAAAGTATCTGTCTCTGAGTAAAAGTGAGCCTCTTGCAGACGCTTTCATTGACAGACTTCAAACAAAAAGATTTCTTACTTTGAAGCAAGCAATAGGAATGAAGAAACAAAAGTGAAGTAAAACCATCATGCTGCCAGTTCAGGGAAACCAGAGATGTAGAAATAGTAAGAAATGTAGAAATGTTTAATCAAGGTTGCAGATGGCTTGGCTTGATTAGACAAATCACACTCCAAGATAACATGCTCAGTCAACGCTTCCTATCCTGAGTTACAAGAAGAAAAACATGATGAAACCACAGTGCCTCAGAAACCACACCTCTTTGTATACATGACAGGTAAAATATGTGTGTGTGTAGAGGCAGAAGGTCCAGGTCAGGACTTCTTCCAACAGAGGCAATGAATCAGTGTTTCGTTTCTACTTGGGTGCCTGATTGTCCTGCCTATTTTCTGTTTTTTTCTTTCTTTAAATTTGAAGTTCGAGTTCTTTAAATTCTGCCTTTAATCTTAAATTCAGTGCACAAGAGTTATGTTAAAAGCTAATGTTTACCTGTAAGCAAAGGAATTGAAAAAGCATTTTGACAAATTGGCTTGAATTAGAGCTTTTCAGAGAAAAGACCTTGTGGCCAATGATGAAAACACACAGAATTGGCACAAAGTGGGAAGTTGTGAGAAGAGAGTGAGACACCTTCCCAGGCATAGCACAATTCCAGAAGTGAGGAAAAGTAAACATTTATCTGTGTTTCTTCTCCCCTGCTGATATATTTTATATTGTGCAGTTCTGGGGAGGAAGTTTTAAAAAGTCATTATGACAATTTTCACAGTGCAGTAATACTCCCAGGTGAAAACACAGTAACTTACAGAGGATAGCTGGATAATGGCTATTGAAGTATGTCAGAAAGATGCCTTTTAGACTTACCTCAACTGTAGCAATACCCTCATTATATCCCATTATTTCAGTGCTATATTCTGGGGTCAATTCCTATGCTATTTATTTATACTAGCAATTCTGTTTCTATGAAAATTCAGTCATTGAGTTTGGAAGGCAAAATTCAATAGAGTGTACATAAACCATGCTTTGAGAAAAAAGATGTATATTGTGATAGGGTTAAACCTATTGTAATGTTTTAGGTGATTGGTCAGCCTAAGCAAAAGTAACAGGATTAAAAGAAAGCTTAAATTAAATTTACCTACTATTTTAATGTTTATTGTGACAAGCTACCCTAGGAATTGTTGTGTATTTTTTTTTTTTTTTTGGCTAGATAGCTGCAGAGTTATGGTAAGCAGATGATTTTGGATAAGTAGCCTCTATCTCCATAATGCTAAACATTTCCAGTAACTTTCTGCAAAACCATTGCTTGTCAAAACACAATAGCAGCTACAATTCAATAAAATCTCATTCCTTTCAAGGAGTTAATGCTCCAAGGCTTGCTGTCTCCTTTTTTTCATCTGTGTGTCCCGTTCTCCCTGTAATCATTGAAAAAACATGTAAGTATATTTCTATATGCAGAATGTGACTGGAATTAGCGTCAGGTCCCTGCTATGCGTGGTGTCTCAGCAGGAGTAGGAACTGGTTTTTCCTGTGCACTCTGGCCTTCCTCCAAGCTGAGATACATGAAGTACATAAAGTACTTTATCTAGAGTCTGATGTTATGTTTTGGATATGTTTGAGGCAGTACTTCTGCCTCATACCTGTATGCACACATCATGTCTCAAACAGAGAAAGGCTGAAGGAGATCTTCAATTGCCTGTTTATAAAAGTTCATTCCAATCCCCTCAACTTTGTACAGAAAATATTCCTTTGGACTAACTATTCTTTATCATTATACCTTTTATTTTAAAAAAGAATGAAAAGGACTGTGGTTCAGCCTTCATAATCCAAAGTATTACATTGAATTAACCTCTCTTTTTCTAGAGGTATTTGGGAAAGGGACACTGAGGTAGTGTTTAGCTACTTTAAAATAAGAAATGGCCCAGCAAAAGAATTATTACAGTCTGTTTTCCGCCTGACTGAAATTAATGCAACATGTCTCTCAAATCTCTTCTTAAAAATGCCTGTCTTTCTGTTTCTCAGTGTACTGCTGGGACAATTCAGTTATTAGGAAACAGAAAATATTTATTTTGTATGTTTGTGTGTGGTAACTTCTGTAACATCGTAAGCTTCAGCTTCTAAGCATAGAAGAGGTAGTCCATAATCACCAGCTCTCACACTATGCATTGGAGTGTCAGCTAAACCAAGGAAGAATAGGTAAATGTAGACTTTGCATCTCTGAAGTCCTCTGCACCATGTATCTACCACAAAGTCAGTTATCTTGAAATAATAACTGGAGATTAGGAGATTAAAATTCTAATAACTAGAGTAATTTGTATCTTTCTTTAGGTAAGGTCTTTAAACTCAGTAAGCAAAAGAGCAGCTGTACTTATTTCTAAGTTTGAAGACAGGCAAAGAAACTGTCCACCTTGTCTGATTCAACAGATGTAATTCCTGTATTCCCCACAACAAAACAGAAAACAAATCTACTTACTACAACCACAAACTTCAGTTCTCTTGCTGCAGTAGTCTGTTGAAGCAGAATAACGTGAAAAGAAAAACACAGGATGCTAGACAAGTTGGGAAGCCGTATCACACCCATCCTGAGAGAAGAGGAAAAAAGGTTTTGTAGCTCCAGCTGCTGCTCAGGCTGAACTGCAAGACGTCAGGCTGTACTTTCAGAAGGGGTGGAACGGCCGCTGGTGCATTTCAAATCCAAGAGGAATGTTGTGTGACTACGCAACAAATTGCATCGCCCTTTGTTTTTAAATTACTGTTTACATTCTTTTTAATCAAATCATAATTCAGTTCCCTTTCTTCTTGTAATATTTTTCTCTTTTGGAGTGTGAGGATGAAGTTAAAATAGAAAGGAATTGCTAAGCATTCCTAATGTTTCAACCTATCTGTTCTGTTTCAACTTCTCTGTCCTTGGAATTTTCCCAAACTATAGCATGGCCGTGAGGGTGAACCAAGAGCCAGGCAATACTGTTTCTCTTTGCTGCTGAGCTAGTCTACTTTTCAGCTTTCAGCTTCCTTCCCCTCTCTTTCCCCCCCCCCGCCCCACCTCTTCTACATTATCACTGTGAAATCAGAATAATTATTTAAAACAACATTTCATGTGGATTAAAATTGCCACTCCCTCAGATAAATTATTAGAATAAGTTTTGTGACAACTTGCAGGGCAGTTATTTGCTCTTCAATTTGTGTATGTAATTTTTCTTTTCCCTCGGAATATTCCTGTACTTCCCCTTCGGAACTGCTTATGTCGAGATCTTTTTTGGCCTCAGATCTTTAAGAAATTTCTTGTGAACAAGCCCTGGATCTCACATTTTTATTGTTACTGATTAAAAGCACTCTTTCTGACAGTAGCTCAGTGGCTTTGAGGAGATTGCTCAGCTTGTCTCTGATTTCCTCTCTATAAAATAAGAGGAACGATACCTCTAGACTTGATTTCATAAGCACTTTTTGAGTAATGAATTAGTTTGCAGAGATCTATAAGTAGAGTTCTTTAAATGCTAAAACTTTAGGTCCTTTGTGTATTGTCATTCTATTCCTATCATAACCAAACCTGTCTCAGGGTCTTCTGCTGAGCTCTCTGCAGCAGTATTTTCTACAAAGTGTTTTACCATGTACCAGAAATTCCATCTTCAGGGCCCTAAAGCCCACTAAGTATTCTCTCATCTGAGTAGCGTGAATGTCCTAATGTGTCCACTTTGTCTGATGGATGGGACTGGATGGGAGGAGTACGGCAGCTCCTAAACTTTCCTGTCTGTCTTCTGTCTGTTCCCAGTTTTCAGCAGTTTGACTTCTTTCTTCCTCCACTCTTATGTCCCCACCCACCTTTTTGATCTCTCCTGCTGTGATTTTTGCCTATGCAGAAGGTGTATGAAAGTAATCTATACTTCATAAATATATAATATGTTGTCTTTTTGAAAACAAACATAAGCTGATCATCTTCCTCCATTATTTAAGAGTGTAGGTCATAAAATACACTTTCTTTAGAATACTTTCATATGTCTCAAAACTCAAGGATGGATGTCCTACTTTTTAATCTATGTAATGGGTGGTTCCTAAGCTATTTGATCAAGGATCACTGTTGGCTCTTCAAATCCTTTCTTATCCTTCTTATGACCTTACCATGAAATTCATAACTGACTAGTTTTTATAACATTTTCTGGTTTATTGTGTTTCATTGATGAGTGACTGTGACCACTGAAGTCTCACTATTATGGAACCATTCTAATGACTTCACTTTAGGACCTGAACTCAATTTTTTGGGGCGAGGGGGATGGGATTCAGGATGGCATCACTCAAGAATGTTTAAAAATATACAACAATGACATTTTATAGAAAATCTTTGCTGATGTCTCTTAAAAATGACACTTCAACACAAGATCAAGCATATAGTAAGTAGTAGTGATTTCTGTGGTTTCATTCTTCCCTTGGCATGTATACTTTGTTAGAGAGGGTATTTTGTGCTCAAAAGAGTAGATGCCACAACAACTTAAATAAATGTCTACACATTCCAAAATGTAAAAATATCTCCATTTATGTGCCATACTGGTTAAGATAGAGTCATGTAGGAATCCTGTATGCAATCTACAAGTATGTTGGTAGCATGTACTTAATTTGAAAATTTCCTTTCCTTTCTGGAATCATCTCCATTTCTACTGGGCATTTGGCAGGTATAAAGTTATCATATTCTGCAGCAACTCAATCTTGGCACTTTTCAGGAAAAGTTGCTTCAAAATAATGTGAAAGTCCTTCCTAATCTATTTGTGGTTGTTGAAGCATTATAATGCAAGTGAACCTAAACAATTTAAATCACGTTTATGTTAATTTGGCTCATTGTCAGAAGTTCTAATTATGACATTATGGCATTAAGTGGAATTAAACACCATTAGAAATTTTAAGTGCACGTACCTATCTTAAAGACTTGCTGAAGCCTTGATTTGCTTTGAAGTGGCTGGTTGCAAAAGAACCTGTGCTTTATTGTACACAAGGGTTACCTGAGGTAACCACTGCTGGTAGAGCACAACTACCTGAAAGGGTGGAAGTCACTGCAGTCAAAGCACCAAATATGAAACTGCTGCCAGCACTCATCTACCAGGCTGCTCACACAGGTAAGCAGCTCAGGTCCTGCTAGTAACAGCATGTGCAGATCAGCACTTGGCATAATTTGGATTTATCTCAAATCTTTTTTTTTCCCCAAGCTGTTTTTGTTGTTGTTGTTGTTGTTTTTTAGCTGAAAAAGGGAAAGAAAAGATTTTTTTTCCAGTAAACAAAGTGATGCATTTTCTGAGCACCATTCTGAAACAAGAGCGAAACAAGACTTTCTCACAGTCCTGGGGGGGGGGGGGGTTTCACCCAGCTGTGGGGAGTGGGAAGGGACAAGGGAGTTAATTTGTGACACAGAAAGAATTCACTTACTTGTGCTGCTGCTAGAACCTATATCTTACACTACAGAAAAAAATGTCGTAAGCCCGAAGTTTCTAATCTTAGGCAGGTGGGGGGAAGAAAATGTCTCCTCACTGTCTGTTCACTGTCTTTTAGTAATAGCTTAGTTGTCTAGAGTTGGTAATATGCACCTGGTTACAGGGCACTCAGAGAATTTCTTCTTAATCTTGAGAGATTAAAATGTTTGCCTGAGACAAGGGAAACCTAATTTGCAGGTTTTTGCAAAAAACCAAAGTGAACAGCAAGCAAGAGGAAGAAAGCATTATTCCTCTTCTCTTTCCCCTCTGAAACTCTGCAGTTTGGTGGTGATTTTTTTTTTCTGGAAGAAGTGGAGACAAATCCTTTGCTAAAGGAGGGGTTTGAACTTCTGTCTGCCACATCTTGGGTAAGTACTATGAACATGAAATAGAAAGAAGGAAAAACTAGTACTACCACAAAAAAAAAAAAAAAAAAAAAAAAAAAAAAAAAGAAATCTAACTTAGTTCATTAATTTGATCAGAGTTTAGATTGTTTTGCATTTTTTCATTTCATTCATTTTTGATAACCAGTCAGCTCAGTAAATAACCCAAATAGAAACAGAGGTGATGACATGAATGGGAATGATAGTTCAGCTGACCAGTGCCACCTTTCCCAGGCAACACAAAATTACTGTTGATTTTCTGTTGTTCATTCCTCATTTTTCTGACACTGCTTCAGCATATGAAAGGCAAAATTGCTATCACAAGTTATATCCAGCTATATTACAGCAGCTATGACTATTCAGGTTATTGAAGCAGGTCTTCTTTAAAATATGACTGGTCTGTCTAAGCATTGTGTATCCAGGTGATTCTGCTTTTGCAACATATTTAAAAAATAAATAATCTAAATCCAATACCAAACTGTATGGAGTTTTTACTAATTTTGCCTCACTTCTTTAAGAGGAACTGAAATGAACCTGTTTATGACTTCATGCCTGCAAAAGACTGTAGGACAGATTTTTCAAATTAAGTCAGCTGGTGAAGTTGTAGGAAAACATAATTTAGAGTAGCTTATTATTCATTCACTGGCATCCCAATTTATATTCCTACAACAGTTCTGGGCTTTATGTTCCAGCCTTTATAAACACTGATGCTTATTTTCCCTCTGAGTTTGTGATGTATAAACAAAATCTTCCTTTCTGTGTTTCTACAGTGATAGTCTTAAGAACAAAAAAACATTACAAAGAATGTGTGTGAAGGAGTTTCTGTTCAATAGGGATGGAGGAGTAAAATAATTTAGAAATGTCTTAATTTGTAAATTAAAATCGAAATTTATTTTTGCTCGGCAGAAATTAGATTATTCAAGCTGTATACACTGGGACATGTAGCGTGGAAGAAGACATTGTCTGAACATGTGATGGAAAAGGGGGACCTTACATTGTTGTACTGTACCTCCCATAGGATGCACTTCCATAACTGAACTGAAGTGCTGATCCCCCATACCAGACAAATCTCTGGGATAAAGGATCTTCGTGTGGTTTTGAAAGTTTTTGACACATGGATTTGGGTTAACAAGGAGGGGAGGAACTGGGAACTGAAGCCTAAAGAGAATAATGAAGAATCTATCTTCATTACTCTATCACATTTTATGTGTGAGCCTTGTCCAGTTCAGGAAACCAACAGAAAAGTCGCCACTCGCTTTGATGGGTGAAGCATGAAACTTACTCTTTGCAGCTCTTGAACTTTCACTTCTAAACATCTGGCAAGCAAAACATTAAAAGCAACCCAAGCATCACAATTTGGCACAAGGTCAAAAAAAGAGGAAACAGGACACAGGCTGAGAAGAGAAAGTGCCTAGAAATTTGGTTTTGAGAGCCAAGGCTACAATCTGTTAGAAGTCTAACACTGATAAAGATGGAGTCTTGGCTTTTCTTTTCTATTTGCTTTTGTCTAGCAGGTTTTTTTTAATTACTTCTTAGCAAGGGAGGTGTGATGATCAGCGTGGTTTTGAGATGAGTAAGTTAAAGAGCTTGCACTAACTTTCCTGTGAGGGCTACCAGACCTGGGAAGTTATGGGACATTAAGGGAATACAGAATAAACATTCTTGCTCTTCTTTGCATTAAGAAGCAGGTAGAAGTGGTTGTCTCATGTTGTCAGAAAACATTTTTACCATTGTTTGGATGCTATGCTAAAACAGGTTGCATTTTTTGACTGGAAATCTAACTACAGCTTTCCTGGTGAACTGTATTTCCTATGGTGGCTTAAGAAGCACAGAAATTGGGACCTGCTGAGAAGAGAATAGGCATTTACAGTGAGAATTCTGAAACTTAGATTATTGTTGGAAGCAAAAGGGCTCTTTTTATTATTTTGATTCATTTTTAGCTTGTGGAGTGGCAGTTATCTTCTTATGCTGTAAGGAATATGCTTTTCATAGGTTTAGCATCCATTTTAAAAGCCTGATCTGAGGAAAGGAAGCCAGAATGGTGAAAATTTCTGCATCTCAGCTGTTACTCTAGCTCTCTTTGAAATGATCTGTGGGCAATAAGACTGTTGACCAATGTCCTATCCACTGTGAGAAAAGAAGAAAATAAGAAATCCTAGTTCTTCAAGCAAAGACATGTCCACTGTTTTCAGCAGTTTGTTGCATCTGATTGTTCTGATCCAGCTTTTGTAGTAAGAGCACAAGCTTTTTTGCAATACCAATATTAAAAAACATAACTAGTGAAGGCCTGCCCAACAGGTTCTGCATGTTTTAATGAGTATGCAGCTCTGAATTTTTTTATTTTGTATTGCCATTTTGTTGTACATGTCAAGAACAGCATCTACTTACAGATTTCCCAGGAGAACAGACTTCATATGATCAGATCAGAATATACAATCAGGTAACATAACAAAAGGAAGGTGTTAAAAAAGCTATTGGAGACCAAAAATTATTTTTCTTCCAAAATTAACACTTGGCCTTGCTGTCTTTTCGGAAAGAATATCTGAAAGCCTTGTTGGGTCAACCAGGTGTTGGTAGGTCTTCATGGTAGCTAGCCTGACTGTTTTTAGGCCCCTTTTATGTCTAGATTCACAGTCCCAAGTTTTCCATAAGTCTCATCTTCCTTCTATGTAGAGATTGGATATTTATGCATGTAAAAAGCAGAGAAAAAAAGAAGACATCTCTAAGGTAAATAAGCAGGATTATCCTAATTCTTGTGGCTTCTGAGATCTGTTTGTGTAAAATGATTCATTACTTCTTAAACAAAATAAAGTCTAAGGATGGTGGAATGATCCTTCTTTTAGGGTCTCTATTTGAAGCATTGCTTCTGTCACCAGTTCTGGAAGATCTTGTCTCGTTCTTCAAAAGAGGGCAACACTCCTTCAGAGGTATTTTCCAATTTTGCTGTAAATCAAGTCTATAATGCTTCAAAACACTCTAACTACAATTACATAGTTGAATTAGTTCTGACAATGGCCCTTTGGAAAGAATAGGCCTTGAAAAATTCCACTGGTTTCATATTGCACTTGGGTTTTACCAGGTGATAAAGTAAAGCATATATTCATGAAGAATAAGTCCCTGCTTTCTATAACTTTTGTTTGTAGTATTAAGAAATGTTTTATTTTGATAAAGATCAGAAAACTCAGTTGGTAATGCTGACGGTATTTAATGAGAAATGCTGGACCACAGTCGTATCAGTGTGGGAAGAGTTCTTTCATAACGTGAACCACATTGAAGATAGTGGAGGGAACCCCTAAAGCTAAGAAAAAAGGAGAGACACATTCTTAGCATACGTCATTCTCCAAAAAACATGGCAAACTTGTTAATAGTATCTCAACAAGTAAGCACTTCAGACTAAGTGGAGAGAAGTTAACACATTTGCTCCCGTTCTGATGGAATTAGGGAAAGTCTGTTGAAACGCTGAGTCAATCCATGATGAAATCTTCCTGAGCAGCAAAAAGAGCAGAGGGAGAGTTCACAGTTTTACCTCCTTCCCAAATATGCTGAGCTTTATTAATTTCCTATGTTTTGCCCTATGGTCATTGAGATGTGGAGGAACTTAACTCTGATTTAAACCACCCGCAAATACTTCTGTTGTATTGTGTGACCTGTAATAACTTGCCTAACCCCTTTTATTTCCTTGTAGTGGGGACATAAATCCTATCCATAAAACTTCAATTAAGCTTTTTATAGAAACATCTGTATGTTTGTGGACTGGAGTCTCCCTGTAGAATAGCTATCTATATAAATTACACTTTTGAGCTCAGTCACACTACTGGATTTTATTTAAAAAAAAATCATATTTATGGGCTTCAAAAAATGCTCTCATGCATGCATAATCAAATTAGTAACATTAGCATTAGCAAACAAAATTAGTTGAGATGAGTTGATTTCAGAGTTGGAAACAGCTGAAATCAGGGATTTTGGAGCTGTCTGTGTCAAGTGTAATTGTGACCTGTAAACTCTTTTTATCACTCTTCTTCTTAATTTAGCTTCCTGGTGTTAAAAGTCAGCTGTTCCAGGCTGTCTGCATTCATTGAGAATTGGTAGAGCACAGTGATTTAGCAGAGGGCAGTCTGTCAGCATGGGGCACTGTGCTGCCTGTGGATCAGTGTGCCTTGGCCTTTTCCCAAGTACCAGTCATGCACTGGTAGACTTTAAAACTGCCTGAAGGAAAAGTGAAATTAATGTTTCCAAAATTAGTCAAAAAAATTGGGATATGGCCCCAACAGGTCCATTCTGAACCAGGATAAAATAGTGGAAAGTATCAAATTTTGATATGACAATATGGAAAACATTTTTATTGGAGTATCAGGTTTAATTGTAACCTCTTTTGTGATCCATATGTGTTTTCAGCACTCAGGATTGCTAATGAAAGCAGTGATGCTGGATGTGGTGTAAAATGCTTGAACACCATCTAACTGCTACTTCAGAAAAATGTGAAGATTGAAGCAAAGTACAACCTTCGTGTTAAATTTAAAGACTAAATATTTGTGTCTTTATTATTGTAAAATTTTGATATATGATAACTTTTTCCTTTATTTATCTGATCAGTTACATAGTTTGCTTTGCGAATGAGGGGGATTAATTTCTACAAACCTTAGATTATTAAGCACCACAGTATAAACGTGAAGTATTTATCATTATCTTCCATGACTGTATTAGAAGTGTGGCTGGAAAAAATCCTCATCAGAAACAATCTCCCCCTTTCTCTGTCAAATTACCTTTTGCAATTAAATGTGGTAATTTCCTGAAATATTTCCTGAGAATTTGTGAGCAATGACTATAGGGAAGAAATTTGTTTAGTGAATCATTACTTGCTAATTTTTCATTTATTCTGGTCGGACTATCTCCACTCTGTTAATGGATTCAAGATATTTAACAGGAAATTGTTTTCAACCAGATGAGTTGGCTGGTCTGCATTCTTATAATCTCCGACGATTCAAATTCTTCTTGAGATCAGTGATTCAGAAACCCATACGGGATTTTTTTTAATGTTGGGTATAATATCTGAACATTAGAAAAGTGAGGTTTCGTAGCTTTTCATTTCCCTTAAGTAATATAGAGCTAGATAAAAGACAGACAATGTCATTTTCCACCTTCCTGTTCCCTCATTGTGCAAAACTAAATATCATAAGTGGTCAAAATGGAAATTTAAACATCCTACTATGGTGATACAGACAAGCTATGAGGGAATGAGTTAGTATCCCAATGTGTGTCTATATTAATTTGACATTCTGGTACGTACTAATCTACTGTACTATTCAATATTCATCTGTTTTGATCTCTGAATGCCTGCTAAAATCAAGAGAATGCATAATTGTTGACTGTTGTTAATCAGCTTGGACAAATACTTTGCAGTTAGAGAAGAAAAGGTGACTGTTGTAAGTCAGTGCATTTACATGTACTTCTTCAGTATCTGAAGGTCTTTTTGACTATACTAAACAATCAAACAAACACCCAGAAAAACCACACCAAACAAACAAACCAACCAACCAAAACCACCACCCCACATGAAAAACAGTACCCTAAAGTCAGATCAGCCTTGATTTCATTTCACCAGAAAATTGGTCTGTAATAGATAAATGTATTGATGGAGTAGAAATGACAGCCATGGATACAATTCTCTTTTCCTGGATCTTGACTATTTTTTATTTCAGAGCAGACCCTTATGAAAATAACTGTCACTTCAAATGAGCTGTCGGCTCAAGAAGTAATCCTGACTTTACTTTTGGGTACCTATGCCCAAAGCACTTAGCTTACCTCTTTTGATGTCCTACATTCTACATTCTCTTGCCCAATGGTGTACGAGGATGGGAGACACCAGATGAGTAAATCTCTCCAGGGGACAGCGAAATTTGCAGCCAGGGAGAGTGAGGGGGTGAGGCTCCCTCAAGGAATTATTCCGGTAGTACATTTCTATGGTGTATTGCCTGTTGCAAAATACAGAAGAGTCAAAATAAAGTTGGGTGTGCAAAACCATACACTCTTTCCATGCTGCATTTGTTGTACTTGGGGATAAACCTGTAACCAGCTTATTTGTCTGGTTGCTAATATGTTTATGATTTATTAATATAATTAGTACTCTGAAGAGAACTTTTTAAGCAACTGGGGGTCAACGCCAATTTGCATGTAGTTTGCTGTCTTTGCTAAGGAGGTAAATGGATAAAAAGGATGGAGTAAAACCTTTTATAACTGTGAGATATCTCTATATATAGAGAGAGATAGATATATATAAAAAGATATAGATATATATATCTATGTATATATGGTTTTCAGGCTTATTATGCTGCTGACTACTAAACTGAATGCAATTACAATAATTAAAATCAATGTGTAATATTTTCCTGAATAGTGAACCTCAAGTATTCAGTTTAATTATTCTTGGGTATCAGAAAATTCCTTTTTAGAAGAAGTACATATTAGCAGTATATTTTGCAGATACTTGCCCGTTTTTTTCCTGATAAAGTTCAAAGAAATGGCAGGCACTGTGAGGAGGCAATTTCCCATTGAAGACATTGAGTGCCATCTGCAAGGCAGCAATGGTGGCTGCATGCTGTGAACAGAGGAAACCTTGATTAAAGGTCTATTGAAAATGATTGTATGAACCTATTATTTAACAATATTTCCTGCACATTATCTGTCCACTAAATATTAACATTACTTGTGCAGCCTCATTAATACTTGCCCTTTGCACTGTTGAGTAAATATTGTCCCTTTATGGCTATATAAACTGAAGTTCTGCTTGTATAAAGTATACATACACGTAAATATTTAAGAAATCTCAGTCACTTGCAGCTCTTACAAAATTAATAGGAACTGTTAAAGCTTCTTTTAAAAAGAACTAGGGGTTTTGCCTGTAAAGTAAACAGTATTTGAGATGAGATCAGTAAGCTCTTTAGCCTATGTATACCTAATAGGTCGTGATATAACTGCAGTTTAGAAACAGGAGATTTTTAGTGAGAGCAGCCCAAAAATTTCCTCCTCCAATGACAGCATTTGCACATTCTAAACAAAAATATAAGATCACAATTGAGTAACTGCCTTCAGAAGGCCTTCTAAAATAACTGTAACATTTTTTTCTTTTTTTTTTCCCCAGTTGCACTTGAAATAGATGAAGATTTTATTTTAAATTAACTTTGTGATCCAGGTTTAATAAAACATGAGGTTTTTCCCCTTCCCTGCTCAATCAAAACATTACAATGTAAAAATGATATGAAGTGGAAAATGGAAAGCTTCAGGTTTCAAAGTAGTATCTGTTCATTAAAAAAATTAAAAACCTGTAGATATTTAAGGTTAACCAAATCCAAAACGCTTGTAGCTGGATTTCATAAAGGAAATAAAATTTCATGGCTTTCACTTTGTTTAATAACTGCAGAAAGGAAACAGAAAGGACTCACCGTGGAATACATAACCAGTTTTTGATGGTATGAAGGCTTTCTAGCATCTAAGATATGCTTTAGAATAGTTTTTAAAAGAGTACCTGAAAGAAAATGGGGAAGCAGTGACAATAAAAGAGATGCTTGTGTTAGCATCTGTATTGATTGTTGCCATTTTAGCAATCTGTCATTAAATGCACCAGGTATTTTTCAATTGACTTAACTGGTAATTTGTGCATAGCGCCTGGATTAATAGTGACAGTATCCCTCAAATGAACAGTGGGCCTATTTTACTTCTGTGTGAAATGTTTTGGGGATCCCTAATAGCCTCAACAGCTTCAAACAGTGCATTCACAGCCAGCAGAATGGTGCAAGAAGAGCACAGTAATAAATACTACCCCGTTGTGTGTGTAGCTTGATTGATTTCCTGCTTTCCAGAGAAAAAAGAAAGAGCATACCCTCTGGACTCTGGGGCTTTATAAATTGTGTGGTTGTCTGTATTTTGTTAATGTTAACTGTTGAAAAATTGTAAGACAAAGTACTTGATTTAAATCAATGACTGTGTCAGTATCTTAATATAAGGTTGGCATGTCGACAAATTAAAACCCTAAAAGTAGAACTGTACCAGCTAGCAAATTAGACAGAATTAGTCTTTAGCTCCTGGCACATTTTTAATAGTAGCTGTTAGTAAAGCAAGGCAGAGGTTTGAACTTTGTGCCAAGTTTTGCAAGTTGGAGCTTTGAAAAATGCAACAAATCTATTCATGATTATATGTTTGTCTTCCTAGTTCACAGATCATGCCTGTAAGCTGCCCATATAGAACAAAAAGGAGGCTCAAAAGATGACAGTGGATGAATGGAGTAGAATGGGTGATTAAAAAGGTATAAAATATTTTCAAATTTCAGCTGCTGTTTTCTGAGCAGAGAAAAGTTTAAAAGCAGTTTAGTAATCTCATTTTAGGACTCTCAGTAGTGGAATATGAAGACTGTTAGGCAACAAAGTCACCGTTTTAGACATTACTACAAATAATATTTTTAAGTTGAACGTGGAGGCTTACGCTAAGTTCAGACTTGATTCAATTCAACATGAATCTGTATCTTATACTGAATTTCCTATACAGTGTAATCTAAATAATACCTCAGTTATACTGCTAGATTAGGATATTCATTATTCATATGCTCATCATCTCCCTACCCATTTATCAAAAACTCTCAGTGCTGCCCACCAATATCCCCATAATAGCATCTTTCACCATTCTACTCTGGAATCAACAGTGATGTTTGTCATATGCCCTTTCTTCTTTCCCATCCTACTTCTGGTTTTAAATGGAGTAAGAATTCTGCTTACCTCCCTGCAAACGTGATTTTTGTATTTGTTTGTGGAAGCCAAATTCCGCCTGCAGTAACAATTCTGACAGCTTTATCAGCTTGGTCCTGACACCATGAGTAGCCCAAACAGGTAAAGTGTAATTGTTAATATCCTACAGTGAAGAAAAAAAACATGGTGATTTTCTTACTGATTCCTATTACTAACTGTTATTTATTATGGCACAAAATACTTCCCAGAACAAATTCTGAATGTTTTCATTACAGTAACATTTTCATTGTAATAAAATGATGACTCTATTTTGCATTTAGACAGCTGTAGCATTCCTATTTATAGCATCATAGTGCTTAAAAGGAATTTGAAGGGCAGTGTTCAACTAGAAGAGGAAATATAATACTAAAAATTGTGCAAAAAGAAACTGGCATTCTTTATGTTGTCAGGTAAAAAAAAAATCACTAATATGACTTTTTCAGTCATGTGCTGGGATATATTTTTACTGAAACAAATCCTATATAAACATCAGGATTTTAAGGGCTGGTAGCACTCAGGTGTAAGAGGAATACAGATGTCAAATAGGAGTATGTATAGCTATAGTATGGATGTACCCAAGTATGGGGTTGATCTATAAGGATAAGATATAAATTAAATTTGTACCTCCTATTGTCTATTGTCATAGTCCTAAAGCTTAAGTGGAATGGATTAGTCTTTCCTTGGGGAGGCAGTCCAAGGTATTTTAGTGGTCACAACTGTGAGAAGGGAAGATATGCACAACACTCCTGGTTTGCACTACCCTGAATTCCTGTTTAAACAAGGTTGGTAACTTTCCTTCAGAGCAATGTAACCTTTGGACTGAGCTCACCAAAAGGAGTGTTCTTGTAGCAAGTGAGCTCAAAGGAAAATGTCAACTACTTTAAGGGTTTGTTTAAACAAGGGAACAATAGAACGTGCTTGGTTAAACCAGCTCAGATCACAATGTTATGCATTTCTCTTTTAATAAATGTGATTTATGTCTTGAGGAAAGAATTGCATGCTATTTAAGACAGTCTGTAGGCAAGCAAACACCTCAGTCTCCAAGTTGCCTGAAAGTCAGATAACACTGAGCTGAAAGTAACAAATATGGAGAGGTGGGCTACTGTAGTTTCATTAACTGTATTAAAAAACTATGTAAGGATGCTCTCTCTATATGCGTGAAAAATGCGAGAGGCTTTTATGGCAGATGTCTTAATTGATACCCTCAGAATTCTCAGTCAGTAGTATCAAAGACCAAGGCTCATCAAATTTAACATTAAAAGTAAAAACACTTTTCTTTTGTTTTGTTTTAATTCCAGTGTTTAGCTAGATTCTTGATGGGAGCTGTGTGTTTTGTATATTTGTCTGGTGACAGAGGTTCTCAATATGGTTTAACTATTGAAATAGGAAATTGTGGTCTTGCATTCGGAAAACATGGAAGGGTGACCTCACTGAAATTACAGTGAGATGTCCCAACATGTTAACATTTCATTTAACTTAAAGCCCTGGCTATTCTATTCAAGTCTGCTTTGACCAAAGTTGGACTTTTGCAAAAACTGCAAGAATGAAGGTAAATTCATTAGCATCATACCTTGTAAAATATTACATGTTGCTTCTGAAATCCACCTTAAAACTCCATTACTAATATCCCAGTACTGATGATGAATTTATCATTAACATTTAAGTTTATAAATAGTTAGGCATGAAATTATAACAAAATCTGCCTTCAAAAATAACTTTTTTACACAAGACTGCAATTTTCAGTTGTTTCAGCTGAAGTAAGTCTAGACTTTGAAGTGGGACTTCTTGCTAAATTATGGGCAGTTGGGATTTTTTCAAATCATGACATTTCCAGACTGTGGAACCCAGATACCCATGCCAGCTTGGCACCACAATACAATGTGGTAACAAATACTTTTGTTACAAAATCCGTGCTTTTTTTATTATATGCCTGGTACCTTTGCTTAGAACAAGCTGCCAAACTTCCACAAATAGCAATTTGTGTCATTCTAATGGCTGCCTAAGTCATGAAAATATTCTGTCCACTACTGACCATGTACAAATAATGACTTCTCTTGCTTGTACAGTTTGCATAAAATCTTTGTGGAAGGATGCTTATGTTTCTTTGCCAGCAACGTATTTTATCCCTGTGTATCTCTGAGTGGGGTCTGGAGGAGTTACAAGACAATTTTATGCAAAGTTATGCTTTTGCCAAATTCTCCATATGCAGTCACTAACTGGATCTTGAATATGGAAGTTCATTAGTTTGTGTTCCTTATAGTGGTGGATGACCCACAGCAGCCTCACACATAGAGTGTTTGCAGGATTTTCAGTTGTAAGTTTGCTGTTAAGTGAGGATTTCTGGGAAAGGAGCTGAAAAAAGTCTATATTTAAAAAAAATTTGAAACACAGCTCTAGAATCTTTTTAGGACTTACAATAAAAAAAAATAAACCAAATAAAATACCAGGTTGAAGGAAGTGTAGAAATTTCTATTGGACTCAAAGATCTTAAGGATCTTTTCCAACCTAAATGATTCTATTTACCTCATTTACTCTATGATTCTATTTACCTCATATTGTAAAGTGTCAGAGAGCTTCCAAATCCTTTCAGTAGTCAACTTCTTCAATGGGTATCCTGTATGAATGGCTAAAAACTTCAGAAATTGCTGGAATACAAAAAAAAAAGCAAACTTGTAGTACTGAGGGCCTGTTTACATGATTTCTGCACACTATCATACTAATACCTAGGAATTTTTAGAAAGAAGACTGTCTTTGTACTTTGCACTTAAGCAATGAACCATTGCCTAGATGTAAGAGAATTTGGACTATTCATTTAGACAAGGTCGGTGATGCTAGTTCAGGTTTGAAGTATGGTGATTGTTTATGCTTGGTGGAAATGTTTAGAAGGAAGTAGGGGGAGCATAAATATATTAAGAAGTCTGACAAAAATCCAAAAAGTGCTTAAAGGAAGTGTGATAAAGTGATAAAAAGAATTATTCTGATATTGGTACTCAGCAGAAGGAGAGCTATGATATAAATTTGAGAAAATGGGAATTGTGATTTACTTGCATATAATACCCAGATTGAGGTCAATGGTGAAAGATAATAGAAAAACAGGTTCAGAGGTTCATAGTGTCCTTTTGAATACAGATGTGAAGAAGTAGGTTGCAGCAGAATAAACATGATTATATAGTCATGCAAAGGTTTTGATGGTGGAGAAACAAAGGAAAGGATACCATATGAAGACAAGCACAAAATATCAAAGAACACCTAAAATGGGATTTTGGGTGGAAAATGTGAATAGGTACTTGAGGAAAACACTGAGACTTATAAAAATTCTGGGGAATTGAGCTGAGAAAATGAATCTGAACTCACAGACTTATATAGGCAGAGATGCCGGAGGAGTTGTTTTACGTGGGACTAAACAGAGAGAGGTATTAGAATAATTTGAGAGGCATTGACACTGATTTTATCTGAGTTTTTGTTCTGTCTAGTCTCCTAGAAACTAAGTTTTTGCAAGTAGGTCAATAATTTATCTTATCTATGACTTGCTGTCCAGCTGGATCTGTAATTTTGCAATTGTTTTTTGGGTATGCTATCTACACCTACTGTGAAGATTAGAGATCTGAAAGGAGCATATTAACTGCTATTTTTTTAAGCCTACATAATAGATGATGTTGAAGAAGTGGTACGTTTCTGGATTTCCAGAACTGAAAATACTTCACCTTGTAGTGCTTGAATTGCCTTTGGAAATCCCTTGTTTCAAAAGTTTCTCTCAGAAGCTCCTTGTATTTTGGGCAGTGTGAGAAAGGTAGGTATAGCAACTGGAAAGAAAATTACAAAATCCTAGTTAGGTAAGGTGCATCGTGTTCTGCAATTCAATATACCCTTGCAGGATTGCTGTTCTGGTTGACTGCACTAGTTAGGACAAGCTGAAAAATAATTTGGGAATGTAGTTTCAAGGACATTCATCTTCAGGACTCTAGGAGTCATACTGATGACTACATGCAAAATAAACTTTAAATGTTCATAGGAGTAATAGCTGCAGTAGTTCAAAGTTAAAGGATTCATTTACACAAGATGAAATTTGTCCTTTGACAGAAGACTAAGACAAGCCCTCATGAGCTCCTTTGTTCTTAGCTTCTCCAGGGATGATTTCATTCATTGTGTTCAGTCTTTCTTTAAACACATCAATCACATTTTTACAACAAATTGCCAAGCAGCAGGTGGACTGCAATCCAGTCTTTGTGCATATTCAGCTGTATTGAGTCTATTTAACACAGTTTCATTTAGTTCAGCTAAATTGTAGAAACTTGTGAACTTTCTGTAACTTGGTTTTGTCTTTCATTAATCTAAGCTATATGAAGGTTAAAGGTTACTGGAATGACTTAAGAGCTTGTTATTTCATTTACATGTATTTATATATGTAAGTTAAACTGAGTTTATTCTTGTTTTCTGTGTTAAATTTAAACAAAAGTTAAAATTTGACACTGAGCTATTATTAATGCTTTTCTCTAATGTGTTTTTTTTTGTCCTTTTCCCAGTAACGTAGCTCCGTCTATACAATCCCAATGTTAAAAGGACTTTGAAAAGAACTTTAGTGTTTTGAAGGGACAATTAGCTTGGAATGCTTCACAGCAGTTCCTCAATCTTTTTTTAAAAATATAATCTATGTATTCCACAAGATGGAAAGCTATTTGTGAATTATAGCTATGGATTCATGAACAGGCATGACTTCACCAATAAATGATGGGCATTTGTTTTGTGTTGTAGGATACATGTGGCCTCAGGTTTAGCCTGTATATGTAGTAAGGATGAATAAAGTTAAAACACAAATAGTTGGGAAAAGTATGAAAATTGTGCATGTGTTCATGACTTTATGATTTGTTTGAATAAACTTACTTGCTCCCCTAGATGTGAAGGAGGTGCAGCACTTGCTGAGCTTGCCATCTGTTGATACTGGCCAGGTTTTCTTGACTGTCTGCTGGGATATCCCCACCTGTGACAGTGTCAGAAGCAGCTCCTGACTCTGTGCCTGGCTGTGTGTGTGAAGAGGAGAATATGTCTCCATACCTTCCACCTTCATGCTCTCATCACCCCGAGGTGAGAATCATTGCTGCATGACCTATCTAACATGATTCCCTTATCATCACAGACTGTGTTAACTAGACTCATACAGCCCACACAATTTGTCTTGCACCACATGTGCAAACCTGCTCTCGCAAACCAGGACTCATTGCACACTCCTGATCTTAACTTTTTATCATAGATTTTCCACACACAGGACATTCCAGCTCCAGTCAGCTGCGCAGCTTTCCTCTCTAGGACAAGTATATGCAGGCTAAAGAGCTGCTATCCACAGGATTCCTTACAACTCCAAAGTCAGGAGCTGAGGAAGGGAGATAAACATATTGTCCTAAGAACTTGTGCTTAAAGCTCAGAGTCCTCCTTCTTTTTCCCTTTTACTTTTTTCACCAATCCTTGAAGAACATGCACTGGCCTGCAAAGTGCATGAAAAAAATCCTGTAACTCACTATAATGTAAATCTCAGAATGATTCTTTTGTCTTTTCTGTTGGCTGTGGACTAAGCCATACTGAAGCACTGGTGAGATTAAGTATGTTTTCTCTTCTCACACAAAGAAAGTCATGTTTGCATTAAATTTAGGATTAATCTACTTCTACAGTGATTTAATCACCTTATAAATTATTTCTTCCTCTTTTGTTAAGATCATGTCTCTGACATGTAAGCCCATTCCTGTGAAAATACTTGCCAATACTTCTATTCAGCTTATTAGGCCTTTCCAGACAATGCTTGTGACAATGTACTTTTCATTGCTTTTACCACACACTTTCTGCTGCACCTTCATCTCATATCCTATGTACTTTACTGATGATTAAGGGAAAGCAGATGCTCCTAGTTTATACTCACGTTATCATGTGACAGTGGCACTGTGTGAACTGGAATTGGCTGCCAAAGGATTCTGGGGTTCCAAATCTGACCCTGTGTCAGTGGGTACAGTCCGGCAAGACTTGCCTGAGCACTCATAAGTGTGTGATCACAGTCAGTGCTTTGAACATAAATCTGAAGGAAGGAAAAAAAAATATTTTGGAAGGTGATTTCTTCCATTAGGTTTACTTTATTGTCTTCTTGGTAGGAAAAAAAAGGGGGCTGGTACTGGGAAAGTTGTCATTAAAATGGAGTGGCATGAGAAAGAAGGAGGAGGGAGAAAGACTGCAGCTGGAATAAAATTTTGCTGGACAACTGAGCAGCAGCATGGTAACATTTATCTAAGGAATCCTAGTAGACAGCATGAGATTGACTCTATTTGACCCTCTAGGCTTTGGGACATCATAATGTGCACTGAAAAGCTGGAACCTGAACGAAAACTGAGTTGTATCTGCATTCCATGTGGAAATGTAGCACTGGAGGTATTTGACATAGATGCTGTCCCATACAGCAGTGAGGGGGCTGAACCTGATGTGCAGCCTAAAAAGCCTTTCATGTTGATTTCAGTTAGCCATCAGGATAAAAGCTGAACCACAGTTTCAGGGATACTTTGGAATTACATGGACTTCAATCAGTATTAAATTTTCTCCAACTGCACCAGGTTTAGACTTTTATGCATCCAGGAAGTCCCGTTAACAACCATGAGAAACATCTTCCTGCCAGATCCAGTACTTGCCTCACACTGCTTGTATACAACGCTCAGGAAATGAGAGTATCTCCTCCGCATGTACTGGCCAAGCTCGTACTGTTGTTGTATGCCAAGCTGTAGAAGTAACACAAGAGTGTAAGAGGCTAAAGAAATGTGCTATGCATCCATTCCTACAACCCCAAAAAATGCAGTAATATTTGATATTCTTTTGATAAAGACCTTCTTCCTTTTCAAAGTGAAGTAGGAAAGAAGACATGAGAAAAAAGTAGTAAAGTTGCTGCATATACGGCACTGGATAATGTTAGATATGATTCCTGGTGGATGCAGTTTTGTATTTTGCTCTGTGGAAAGCTATGTGTATGTTTCTCTGAGTTAGTGAGACTTAAAGTAGGCATAGAGATGTTCCAACACCATCTGTCTAGTTTCTACTCTATTGCTGTCTCAGAGCTGATTAATTGGGAGTGCAGACAGAGCAGCCACCTGTCCATGAAGACACATCCAGGATATGAATCCCATAGAGTATCACCAGTGATTCCTTATGGGGGCTACAGTTTTAGCCTGGACTAGATCTAGTTTTTCAGAATAGAAGACTTGAAGTAAAAGTCCTCCAAGCCTTCGGGCATTTTGCTGCAATAGTTAATTATTATCAACGTCTGAAATATTCGATTTTTGATTCTTGCCTTTGTTCCCAACTTTCAGTCAATTAATCTTGTTACACTTTTGAATAACATTCACCATCACAGATCTTATTCACAGTTAAACAGTAGTCCATAAAATGGAATCAAGCCACATTATCTGTGTTAAATTGAACTAATGACAATTCTCTATCCTCAAAGCAAAACAGGTTTTCCAGTCCCAGCATTTTAGTAGCTCTTAGCTGAACATCTTTCAACTTACCTACATAATTATGTGAACACATGACATATGATCATGGAATCAGTCAGGTTGAAAACGACCTCTGAGATCATTGAGTCCAACCTATTACCTAACCCTACCATGTCAACTAGACCATGGCACTAAGTATCATTTCCAGACTTCGCTTAAACACCTCTAGGGTTGGTGACTCCACCACAATCACACACAGTGTCCCTGTAATAGTCTCTCTATTGCCATCTTTTTACTTGTACCTGGTGTTTCCTGGCCAAAATTTAAATATATTCCACTTTGCTCATGTAATAATTACTGTACACTGGGATCTCAAGTACAGTGATTATTCATTGCTTCCTAAAGTAATTTTCTAAGTCATGGGATCAGAGGATAATTCAGGCTGAAAGGGGCCTCAGGAAGTCTCTAGTCCAACCTCCTGCTCAAAGCCAAGTCAGCTATGCAGTCAGACCAAGTTACTCAGGACTCACTGTGTGTACCTGTGATCACCTCTTTCTCTTGCTGGAATTGTGCATTCAGTTTCCTAGGGTATAGGTGTGGTTTAGGCTTCTGCCCCAACTTGCCTAATATGCATGTTGTTAAGTCCTGACACCTGGGTCTTGAAGTCTTCCATGACCTGGAGCAAGCTGGCATGGATTGCTGAACTTGCATAGCGTTTATATGGAATGACTGAGTCACAGCTGAGTTGGGAAGCTGCTCTGTTACTCCTGTTTCTTCAAGGCAATTGACATGAGCAGAAACAGGCCTGATTTTGCTTTGGAGATCAGTTTTGCCTGGTAAGAACAGTGGGGAAAAGGAACCCCTCAGTCAGTTTGTTCTATTTTGATTTTGTTGGAGACCTGGCAAGTTCCCCTAGGAGAGAGACCCACTGGACATGAGGTGTGTGTGTCTAACAGAGAGACACACCCCACTGTCTGCCTCCATGTGCACTGTAGCCATTTATCTGGGACAACCAGACTTCTGGCACTTCTAAACTACTTCAGGGAGACTGCCAGGTTCTGAGTACTGGGCAAATAACTAGCAGCTTTTTTCCATCCAAATAACCTATCTTGGGGAAAAAGGAATGAAGCACAAGCACCCAGACACAGTGGGTCCTTCTGGTGGGAGGGGAGAAGTAGGGGGGTTAAAACCACTCAGTGTTCAAGTATTGCCTTTTAGTCTGATAGTATACTTCATACCCTTGGCTCCATTTGTAAGACATGGCAGCTAACAGAAGTTACAGTCAAGGCAGGCACAGCATCTGTCCAACACAGTATCTCTGGTTACTTCAGCTGCTTCTGGTTACTACCAAAGCTGATTCCACAAATGCCTGCACTAAAATAGCTGAGTTTTAAATCAATTTTCTTGGGCATAGCATGAGAGAAGTTACTGCTAGGGCTGATCTTATCAGCTCATGAGTTAGGAAGCACTGCTATTCAGCAGAGATTGAGGTAGGGTTGTGTCTGTAAACATTTCCACCACCTTATGCTACTGATGGTTAAAGCTTCCTGTATGGCCACAGGTGAACTGAGATGGTCACCAGTGCCTGGCTCCTCCCAGAAGACCCTAGTCTGCAGTCAAAAAGCTCAACATATGCTGACACTGGACCACAACAGGCTGACTCAGTTTCATTTAAAATGTGTGAGTGCTATTGCTTTTTTTTCCTAGTAAGTTCTTTTGCTGTCTTTAAGTGGCAACTTAATAAGGGCTTTCCCCAAGTGAAAGCAAAGTTCCAACCCCCAAATATCAACACACCATCTTTCAATATTTCAGTTCTTGGCCCAGGTAAACAAACTCACCTTGGTAAGCTGGCTATATCCCCGTTGTCTTGCAATTTCTTTGTGCTTATCAGTTGGAAAAAACTCCTGTGGGGTATGATCACCATGGCGAAATACCTGATAAAATAGATGAAATTGCTTTTATATTACTGGTATTTTTTGTGGTGATTTTGACTCATTAGTGTAGTCACAAGGAATATGCAGTGACAGTGAGTACTGTATCTGACAGGTGTTAAGTATATTAATGGTGCTCACCTGCTGCATTTCCTGTTTAATTTATTTAGCAAATATAACTGTTTCTCTTCTTGGTGTTTGAGAATAAATTAGCTTGAACAAATTCTTGCAAGGTTTAAAACCTACAGGATACTCTATTATATTTTAAAGAGGTTTTATGTATTTTAGGAGGTATAGACCATAATATTAAATAAACAGAAAACAAACAGAAGCATGTAAGTAATTTTCCAGAAATATTTTAACATTAGTACTTTGGAATGACTAAGTTGGAATTCAGAAGGAAAAAACCCAAACTATTACTCGAGATAACAGTTATATGGCTGACTGCTGTGAAGTTCTCTTACGTGGCAGAAATGAGCCTTAAAAAGTCATATGTTGCCTTTTTCATCGCAAGAGGTGATAAAAGTGTTATCTAATATGTAAATACATGTTAAACTGTTGCTCTGAAAACATTGAACCTGTTTTGGAATTTCACCTGAGATAAAAGATGTATTTATACAGATACATTGGATTGTTTTTCATTTGTATGATGAATTCTTTGCTTTGTATGCTTTGCAGCATAATTCCTGTAGATATGGGCCATATACAATTCTAAAATTTTAACACAATTTTTTTTTTTTTCATTTCTTAGTCTGAGCAGGGAGAAATGAAATCAAAATTATATAAATGATTTATATGTGTGTGTGATGTTCAGAATAAGATTCAGGCCTCCTGCAAACAAATGGTACATCATAATCATTGCAAATAGCAGTAGCTTCACAGCACTGGTTTCTGGGTTGCTTGCTCAATGTCGTTGTACACTTGTTTGAGTTTCACATACTGAAATTTACTATGCATGTTAATCCATTGAAACCAGTGGAAAAGTGGAAACTGTTCCATGGTAAAGAGGATTTTTCCACATTTAGTATTTAGTTATGAAATCCTCTTTTATATTATAAAACAGAATCCTGTGTTATTTTTCTCTTAGTGCTATAAAATAAGCATTCTATATCCATCCAGAAAGCAAGTACATCCAGGAGTGCACAAAGGAGACAAAATGGTAACATCTTATTTAAAATTGAGATATTGGTTTTTGTTTTTTTTTTTTTTGGACAATGCACTAATGAATTTTGAAAATGCAGGAAATATTTAAATATTTGAAAACGTTCCCCCTCCTCCCTACCCTAGAGTACAAGAAGAGTAATAAGTGACAAGTTTTGAAGAAATTTCATTTGCCCATACTTACTAGGGACACAAACTTCAGTTTTCTTTTAGCTGTTGTTTGGTGAAGAAAGATGCAGAAAAGACAGAACATGAAACACAGACTCCAAATTCCACAGACCAGCTGCCTCGACCTCATCCTGAGGGTAACTTTCAGCTGTTTTGCACACCAAGGTCCCTGGCTGGATGTGGTGATATAGTAGATGTGTGGCTAAGAGGGGTGGAGTCAGTAGTGCTTAGTGAAATCTGAGAGTGGGCTGTGAAGTTGTCTACTCCTGCCTCTCTCCCCTTCTAGGGTTAGTGCTTTCTAGGGAACTCATGAAATGAAAAGCGTATTTCGCATTTGTACTCAGTTTCTGTGTCCCATGTATAGCAGGGAGTGAAATCTCTCAGCCTCTAATTCCTGCCCCTGGCAAGGCAGGTGAATGTAAAGAGCTAGAGGTTATCTTCTATTATTTAACTAGGATTTAGTATGGGTCAGTCAGCCTTCCCAAATATGAAAATGCTGTGGATATCTTACTGTATGCAAAAGAGCTACTTTGTACTTAGAAGGTGCAGTGCTAACAAATGTCCTTTTATATATCTCTGGATTTTCCCTGGATTTGGCTGTGATTTGTAGGAGGAATAAGCAACAGAAGGTTTTGTTGCAAAGGGATGGGAATAAGCCTAAATTCATTGCAAAAATATAAAAATCTATGAATGAACTTTTAATCTCTTTAGTAGATTGTCTCTAGTGGCAAAGCATGTGACACTGTTTTCTAGAACTATCCCTCAGAATTTCATACAGTTAGTTAAATTTTGAATTTTCAAGTTTCTCTTGCTGCAAACACTCATTGTTATAGTGTGCATATGTCAAGAGTTGTTTCTGTCATTTCCCCAGTATATTTTAAATAAGAAAAAAATCTCACTCAAAGGCACCATTGCGAGAGACAGGATTTATCTTGCAAGTTATTGATCTACATTCAGTCCCACTCATGTGTTAATGGAAGTCTTGTTAATATGTTAAAATTAAAGGTGATTTCTTGGTCATTGAAAGCTCTCTGTAAGTATTTAAAAGAAATTACTGGAAAAAAAATCATGTTGCTACTCAAAAAGATTATATAATCTCAAGATAGTTAAAGGCACATAAAACTTCTCTTGTGATTATTAGATATAGACTTGTCTAGGGGGATCAGTTCTTCTTCCTGAGGTAATGCTGTTGTATCTTTCACATCTGTCAGAGCTAAAGAGACTCCTCTGTGAAACATCCAGAGGTCACACTTTCATTTCTGCTTTCATCTGACAATTTTAAGAGATTCAGAAGTATAAAAATGTGGGAAGTTGCCTACAGTTATTGAGAAAGAAAATGCCTTATTTTTTATTTTTTATTTTTTTAATTTTGAGGCACCTGGGGGGACATACGGGTCAACTGATTAAAGTTACTCACACCCTGAACTTACCCTTCATACCTCAAAATTTTCTCTGAAGTGTCTGTGTCTTACTGTTTCTAGAGAACATGGCATCAGACACTACTCCTAAAATACACTGCTCTGCGAGACAACATTTTTAAATAGACCAACTCAGAAAAAATAGGCAAGCTCTCAGAGGTGCAAGGCTCCATTCAGGTTCTTCATACACTGTAGATACGTCTAGGAGGGACTGCAGATCTACAACAGGGACAGAAAGATTTAACTTTCATCTTTTCAAGCATTCATTGTCTCACACTTTATGTGAGACTTCTGTAGCTAGGAAGGTAAAATTACTCTTACTTTGAGGATGACAAAATATTAGTGTAAATATTGTTGTAAAAATATTAACGAAATGCAAAAAAGTATTAGTGTTAAGGCTGATACTTGCTTCCTTTGGTCTGATCTTGACTCTTCAAATTCTGTGAGAAGAGACATGTAAAGGGCTGGACTTTTTTATAAGTACACCATGTTGATGAATTCTGTTCCTGTTGAAGGTCACAGGGGGAGAATGAAACAATGTGCTGTGCCATGGTAAGAGGTGTGTAAACTATAGCTGTTCCAAAGTCAAGGTAACTGCTTCTTTAATATGCTTGCAGCCTTGTGTTAAAGAAACAGCTGGAGGTGGAAGAGGAGAAGATAATGATAAAGGTAATAACTGTAAGTCTCACTTCCCTGGGACTACAAAGGACAATATATGAGGTGTAGATCACATGCCTTTATCTTACCAATAAACTTGATGAAATATTTATGGGATCATGATAAACTAAATATTACTAAGCAAGTAAAAGTACAGCTTTGTGTTGTGTACTGTGATAGCTGAAGATTGTGTTAAGAGATGCTGCTGAATCTTTGACATTGTTGAGGGAATGCAAATGTTCATTAACAGTGCTCCAGTGTGTTAAAATTGTTTCATGGTTTAAGTGCTAGTGTTGTATTTGAAAGCTTATTAATCCAAAGAACAAAATTTGACCCTCTATCCCCAAATCCTTTCCAGGCTGTGATGCTTACCCCCTCTACCTTTAAGTTTAGGGTTAAATCTGGAAACACAGGGTAGGATTGGACTTGCAGCTTGAGATGCTACTTCCTAATTGACAATGGAGAAGGGTCAGAATTGGTTGAAGATACGGTGATAAGCATGTTAGAGAAAGACTCCAGTGTAGAATTAGTGTGGGTATAAGGAGGCAGGTGGTGGAGGATTACAGCCTGCCCACCCTGCCTCCCCTGCCTGAAACAACTCTGTAGTGGGATTGTTATTACGGCCTCTGGTGTCATGATCCTGTGGCTTCTGCATAGTTTTGATGTCCATGTCTGCTTCCATGACTTTTCCTCATCTTCTTTTCTCAGCTCCAGTCAGATCACAGCTATATGTGTCAAGAGAGTTTAAGGTTTGCTCTGGTTTACAGTGTACCTCTTTGTCTCCTGCTTACATGCAATACATTGATTAAATGATGAAGTAAAGTGATGGTATCATTTCTTTGGCTGCAATAAACCAACAGTCAGAACAAAAAAAAAAAAAAAAAAAATCCAACTCCAAGCCACTGGCTCAATAGGTAAATAGATACGAATCAGCTGCCTTTATTTGGCTAATGCTTAACTTAGACTTCTTCAGTCCTTTGTGGTAGGAAAACAAAGGCATGTCATGTCACCACGCCTTGCCTCAGGGACACACTACCCTGCCTCAACATGAATTCTGCCCCAATCAGATATACATTTTCTGTTAATGATTTCAGTGCTGGCATGCAAGAATTCAATAATACTTTTTTCTGGACATTTTCAGATTGAGTTAGAAGCACATCCAGCTGCTTTGAGGAGTTGGGTTAAGGCTTATTATGAATATCAACAAAATGGAGTACCTTTGTCCTGCAAATACAGTGATCTTTACTGGTAGCTGGGGCTCCTTAGAGCTATGCATGATGTCCTTGTTACTGCTGGCAGAATACATCACTTATTCTTCCCCATATTCTCTGATTATTCCCTGATATGCAGCAGAAAAGAGGAGACAGAAGTCAATGTTGGGACTTGTAAGGAACACAACTGTGGTTGTTCTCAGGCCATTCGGTGTTCTAGGCAATTGCCGCCTTTTTGGGTTCAAAGCTGCACTCTGGATGTCATCTGAGGCAAAGTACTTTTTTTGCACAGTGGCCAGCTTCTTCTCTATTACACTCATGTAAATATAGAGTAAGTGTTTAGAAGCTGATAAACTTATTCCACATATGTTTTCTTTTAGATTTACACAGCTCGTCTTCCACTGATGATGTTCTCAGCACCTTTCTCTAGAATTTTGCTGGATTGTAAAACTCTCTCCTCTCTAATGTGAGCACTCTCTCTCCAGTTCTGTATGATTCATCAACTTTGTGGTCATAAAATACACTGACATGGAGGAGTTGCCAGTTAAGATGCAGTTTGGTAGTTGTATTTTAACAGATGATTACTATCATATCAGAACAAAGGGCAGTATTCCACAGAGTGCTGGTGCTTGTTTTGGTCTTGGCCCATCAGTGATTCACCTGGATTTTGCACAGTGTGAAATTCCATTATTCTTTTTTTTGCCCAAATTCTGTGAACAAATTCAAGTAACCTTGCTTGAGTGTGATGGATGGCTGAATCCCATAACCAGACTGCCACTGCAGGAAAGAAGTAAGGGTTGTAGCAAATGGCTAGGAGATGGAGGCCTTTACACCACTGACACTATCTAGTTACTTAGACTTGCTAATGAGTTGTATGGACCAACAGGATCATGCTGTTTTGACAATGAGAGATGAAAAATTGCTTGTACTGAAGGAACATTTTCTTCCAGCCAGCCATCACCACAGCTGTCTAGCTTGGGCATAAAGCAGAAGTGTTTCATGCAGGTCCTGACATCAGTCCAAACAATCTCCCTGTGTATAATCAAGCATTAAGCTATTGTCCTTGTGCACCTTGGAATACCTGAGGGGTTTGGGTTGCTGCTTTCTTTAAATTTTAATAACTATATTTAACTTTGAGATAGGCTACAATAACTATGATTAAAGCAATTGTTCTGCTCAGCTGGAATGATTTCTGATCATGCCCTAGCACAATGCTGCAAGATTTGAAATGCAAATATGTGAGAGGGAAGGAATGTTCTCTCAATAACTTTCTTATTTCTATTGGAATAAAAAACAAAAAGTCCTTTATAAAAATACCATCTGAGGTAAAATATAAGCCACCTCAATGTTTGTTTCTCATAAACATTGTATCTTTCTGGTAATCAGTGTCATTGACCCCTATGAGTATTTTACTTTTTGGTACTTAAACCCTGGATTAGTAGTGAAGAATTAATAAATGAGCTGTTCCTTCAGAGCTAATTCCTCCCTTTCCTCCTTTCTGTTCTGCTCCATTCCTGTACTGTTACCATCTTTCAGAGTCTTTGGATTCTTGGATGTTTTGGCTATATTTGCTCTTCTTCATTTAAAACAGTAAAACATTTTATGGTAGGAAATAGGCATGCTTTCATGACACATTTCAAATATTTTTCAATCAGATATTTTCTTGAGAGGCTGGTGATTTATTTAAATATTGCCACAAAAATTTTCTGAATGAAACTGTCAAGACTGTTAAAATGGATGATTGTGCTTTTATGTCACTACACTGTTTTTATTAAAGGTGACTAGACTGCCTGCTGGTGGTGTGTTTCAAAGCTCTCCTTGGCATTTCCAAGGAAATTTGCATTGACTGTCAATATGGCTGCTAGAAACAAATTGTATATTTTTCTTTTAGGTCATATGTGCAGTTTCTCTCACTTTAAATCAAACTAAAATAAATATTGCATATCAGGGTAATAGAAATTTTCAAACTTTCCTTTAATTTAGAAGTAATAATGAGTTCGTTCTGTCAGATATCACAGTTGGCCTCAACAAAATACCTTGAATAATGTCCCATTTCCTTACTTACTATAATGTTGTGTTGTCCATATTTGTCTTCACAGACACATCCATAAAGAGCACAAAAGGTGTAAAATTGCCTTTTGCAGAAATATAGGACAAACTACCCAGAGAGCAACAGCTAAAATGGAGAACAGACAAAATGGCACTGGCAATCACACTCTGTTGTTTTGTTTTGGGATAGGGAAGAGAGAACAAGCTGTGTGTGGGAGAGTTTTATAGAAAAAGAAGTGCCAGTAAAAGGAAGATGCACCTAAAATCATGCAGGGAATTGACCAAGGCCTTTCTGAGCTGCTGCCACTGCTGAGACAGATTAATGTTACCTTCAAATACCAATAATTCTTGGAAACAACCAAGCTACCCATTATTTAGCTACTTAGTTGATAATTATAATGTGGGTTTAGTTTTACAAAGTGTAGGTTTATTGATTTGATTTACAACATGTTGATCTTTCCAAGAGACTGGGAAAAGACCTACACAAATTAGAGAATGCTTTGATTTTTTAACCCAAAATACACTGGGTAACTGTAGCACAATCCAAGCTATTCCAATGGCTAACAGACTTGGGCTTTGGTGGAAGCTATTTGATTAGGTGAGAGCAAAAAATGGATAAGCAAGTTTAATGCTTCAGGTAATGGGGAAAAATGCTACCCAAAGGAATCCTGAGTTTAAAAGATACATGGTTATGTTTGTGTTCTGATTTACAACAGTAGAAGGATGATGGTAGCCCACAAAACAAGCTTCCTTTTGGTTTACAGGTTACCAAGCAGGAGAGATTTGGTAAGTATCCCACATGTGATTCTGCTTTCCACACACATTAAAAAGTGAATAATTCATAACATATTTTCAGTTTAACTGTGAATCTCTTCCGCCTGGATCAAAGTATTGTCTAAATTTATTTTAAAGCAAACAATGGGAAAAATATAATAGCATGAAATGAGAGTTTATTTTACTGCAAACCAAAGAAAAACTGTATGCCTAAACATGCATGAGAACCAAGAAATAGTATACTACCTTGACGAATATTTGCCTTTATCTACAAGCACCTTAGATAAATATTTTGCAAAAGCATATTGCCATCTAGTGTTAAACTTTCTTCTGTTCATTGTATGTTGGGCCACTATAGTTGCAGTAGGTTCCTGGTGGACACTTTTGTGAGAATCATTGGAAATCCCATAATGTGTTGAGAAATGCAGAACAGCATTACTGCAATCAGACATTGAGAGTACAAGGCCACATTTCCAAATATAAATAAAGATTAATTTCAATCATTTTTTACTCCCGTATTCAGGGTTTCTGGAAATATATATGTACCTGCCAGAAGTTAAGAGTTTGTTTAAGTCAGTGTCTGGTTCTTATTTCAACACTGTGAGAAGTGGTGAAAAAACAATGCAGTGATTTTTATACATTTGTGCTATTAACTCTTAAATAACTTTCTCTTTGTATATTTTCATCTGTGTTGTTATAGGCATTCAGCAAGAGAGAGAGGCTTTTGGATTAATTTTACAAAATGAGAGAGTTTGAGTGGTTACAAGGATCAAGCTGGGGTAATGTAGTTTCTTGTCTTCCTCTTTTCAAACAGTTTGTTGGGGTTTTTTTTAGTTTGTTTGTTTATGGTTTTTTTCGTTTTGGTTTTTTTTTTTTTCTCCTCTATGCCCCTCAGTTCTCAGTTTTACTTAATGTGAGAGAGAAATTCTGTATGTTTTGTTATTGATGGTATTCAAAGAGGACATAGCTTTCACATCACTCTTTCCATGTTTTATTTTTAATTTGAACTCATTTGATTCATAGCAATGACTTTCAGATCGTGAGCTGAAGCTCTTGTATCAGCTTGCTGGAAACACTTCCTTTTAAAAAGAACTTTTACTTCTGTGACATCCTGCTTTATAGTTGTATAAAACTTCCCTGTACTTTAGTGATTGAAGCTGTAATTTCCTATTTGTATGGTGTTTAAAAGAAAAAAAAGCATTTTTATCTAGAAACATATAAAGAAAGCTCAAGTATATCCAGCAATGTTGCCTTCTCTGTTAAGGCATTTTTTTCAACAGATGGGAGGAAACAGTTTTCAACCATCCAGACTAATGTATTTGTGTGGAACCATTTGCCAAAAGTTGTCGAGTAGGCAAAGAAAAGGAATAGGGAGAAGTTTACTGTACAGTTCATCATCTGCTCACCTTGGAAATGTAAAAGTAAATATGGAGTTTTATTCATTTCCTAACTATGTACACATGTATACATTAACTGTTGGACTGCTAATACTGTTGGGTTGTTTTCATCCTGAGAATGAGGAATGAAGAAGCATCCTCAACTCTATAGCAGGCATAGTTTCTGTGCTTGCACTTGGACAGAATTGTCCAAGTCAAGTTAGCAGCCTCTCTTGTGCTTGGTATTTTGACTAAACCATTTTAAGGAGCTGGTTTGGTTTCAGGTTAAATTTTGTTTGTTGTTGAAAAACCATGGCTGCAATGGAATTATTTTCTCATACACTTCCATATTTTATTTTCTTGTCTTGATCTTTTGATACATAGCTCTGATCCTTACATACTCTTTTTCAAGCAGCTAACAGTTTTTGATTTATAGGTTTGTAATTTCTGGCAGATTTCATAGCACTTTCACCACCTCCTGTCAATAATGCTCTAAGAAAATTACTTCCAAGATGTTTCTTTACTTTTTCCCCTTCATTATCACCTTGTGAAGCTACAAATATCTAAATCTCCCCACTGCTGTTTAAATTTTATTTTCCTGGAAACAACATTTTGGAAGTCATATTGGAAGTCTTGGTATAGCTTTGATTTATCTCTAAACCATTCAAGAAAATCTGTATTTTGTTGAAGTCACTATATCATACACATCAGGTTTTGATAATAACAAAGGCAATCTTAGACATTTTGGATAAATTGCAAGTAAATGCAGTTTGGGAAATTATATAATGTATATATATATGCAATTTCCCTTTAAGCAAATGGGAAAAGGATAGATGTCATCTGCAGAGATCATCATGCATTTCTGAGTTGTCACCCATCTCTAAACCCATGAAACAATCACAATGTTCTGGGACATACCTGTTCTATAATGGCTCCAGAGGTATTCTGTAAAGTAAAATGACACCACTATGGAATTACATCAGTGGAACATTGCAGAAGTGTGATGCAAGTATTGCAATGTACTTTCAATGCATTTTGACTTGGCTGTTATGTGCACTGGATAACTGAATTTCCCCATCCTTTTTGGTCAGCTGTGGGCAGAGATTGTTGCTGCCTTCAGCAAGGAAAGGTAAGAAAAGAGATGGCCAAACTTCCTATGAGCCATAGACTGGGATTTTTCTGTGGCAAAGAGCCAGAAGATGCATATCTCAGAGACTTGAGAGTTCTGAGAGTATTTCAGAGGGAAGAGACAATAGCTGCATTCTTAGGATCACACGCTTTGCTGGAGGAAAAAGTAGAACAAATATTCAGCTGTTTCTCAGCACTCTTTGTGCCAGAAGCTTTGTTGGTTTGTTTCTTCACATAGTCAAATATTTGGAGAAACTCGCACTCTCTATGTTCATTGCTATTGATTAAAAGATGAAGTTTTGACCTGGGATGTCTTGTTGCTAATAAATGTGTTGATTCCTGAGGACCAAAGCATTTCCTCCAAGTGAACACAGTCCTGCTACATGAAGAAATGTTAGTCACATCAGCAGTGTGAAAGTACATTGGAAACTGTGATATCTCCAACTGCGAAGCTGTGGGGAAAACTGTACCATCTACTCAGGAGAGAAAGATTGTTAAATAAATGCCTATTATAATAGCCAAGGACATAAGCAAAGGAAAAGTCATTTTAAGCACTTGGTCTTCATAATGCTCTGGCCAGATGAATAGCTAGGAGTGCATTTTGGTTAGACTGGCTCAATTAAATGGAAATGATCACAGCTGTTTAACAAAATACTGAGTTCCCATAACTCCATTTTCATAGGAAAAACTCCAGCTAAATGACAAAAACATCAGAGCCCTTGAAGTACAAATTTCTATAAAGTATCAATTTATCTGTGAGGACATCTATAAACTTGAGTTGGATACTGAGACAGAGCAGGTAAGATTTGTGTGCTATAAAATTGCTACATACAGGGAGTTTGTGCAGTGCTTGAGATCTTCCTCTTTATATTAGTCAAAGAATTGTTAACAAAAGCTAGATGAGAGGGTAACTCATAATCAATTGTTCCATTTTACAGTTTGTCTGATCTCTGTTACTAACCCTTTCACTTATTTTAAAGTAATGTTAGATGCATCTGACAAAACTACTCTATAAGTGTTTCTATTTACAGTTGGTAATAAAATTAAACTGACCTAGAAAAGCACTGGTTTTGGCTACTTTGCTGTTTGTGACAGTAATCTTTCCTAGAAAAACCAAGAATCTTCTTCAGATAATTTTAATACAGCATGGAACTGAGGAAAAAAAAATTTTTTACAGCAAACTGTGCATTAGTTGTACTGTCTCTTTCTCAGTGTGTATTTCAGATCCCATCTGTGAGCCAGCTATAATGTCCATATACATGCACTGTGCATGCCCACACACACATACACACATTCATCCAAACCATTGGTCTCCAAAAGTTTCAGTGACCTGTCTTGAAAGAAATTGTAATTTTGCTGTGTTGTATAGAAATATCTGATGATTACTTGCTTCAGATCTTGACATCTCTGATCTATAAAACATGTTTCTTTCTGCTGGGTTTCTCACTCAGGGAAGACCAGACTGCCTATAATGTTCTCTTTCTGGGTAAACAAAGCCAGGTCAGATTTGTGTTTTTCTTGAATTTCAGTGAAAGTGGAGCTGTGCAATATCAAACATGAATATTCTCTCTTTTTGATGATCACCATGTGCAATACAAAAATTTCTATTCTATTCTTATGTACTTTTTTTCAGAATCACAAGTTAATTGGCCAATGCATAATTCAGTGAATTAATTTTCAAGTTCTGAAAAACATGCATTTTCTGCTGTGCTGCCTTACAGGTATATTTAGGCCTAGAATATCTTCAATGGACACATACAATTATGAAAGCAGGTGTATTTCCTGCCCCAAGGAGCAAACAAATGAAACCCATTAATAAAAAGATCTAGTCTGGTTCATCTGATTTTACCCTTTTGGTCTTTTATGCTCTACATCATTAAATTACATGTAGTTGTCCCCTCTTTGCAGTATTAAAAAAAAAAAAATACTGCAAAGTCAATGAACTTTTCATGTTTTTAGATTATTTTCCAGGATTAACATTCAAATAATGAAAAGAAGAGCAAGCAAGCATAGATTTCCTGTCAGTATTTAAATTACATGAAATATTCTGCACTAATTTATAAAAGATTATATGTGGACCTCAGTGATTAAAGTAATTTGGATAAATTATATAGTATGCTACAATTTGATCCAAACAGTTGTCTTCTTTTCATGATTTTTAGAGGAAAATATTAGGATTTCAGTTTTGTCCATATGTGCTGCATATAAATGATGTAGGTTACCCTGGGAGAAAATCTTCCTTTGAATTTGCCAGCATAAAATAAAAGTCTAGGGTAAACTTGAAGAGGACAGTGGAAGTACATATTTTTAGTATGATATGTAGCAGTGATTATTTGATTGAATGTTTTTAACTTCTTAACTTCTTTTAACTCTTACACGGAGCTGCAGCGTAACAACTGTGTTACAGTGAAGGAAATGGAAATGTCTGGTATGAGACAAACTGTGAGACAAACTGTGAGAGGGGAGACAGTGAAGAACCACATTCTCTGGTAGTGCAGTGTTTGAATGGAAGACCACTGCTAGGATGATTTCTTCTATCTCCTACTGCATGCCAGATTGAGAAGTCCACATGTCAATAGTACTTTGAAAACTGCTTTATGTTGGTCCTATAATTGAACTAATGTTTCTTTTCTAAGTTATTTCTTTTCAAGGATAGTGTCCTTCCTGGCTATGGCAGGGTATCTGACAGGTCCTGGAACTATAGAAATTGCTGTTGTAAGCTGTTCTAAAGTAAGAGCAGCCTTCCATATTGCAAACTACTCAACCCTACTTCTTTTCACAAAAGAGCCCCACCATACAAAAAAACTTGCAAGAATGAGAAAGTACAAATCTCTCTGAAGTGCTGTCCCTTTCTGAAGTCCTTGCAGCTGTAACCTTTGTGATTTCACACCATATGTGACCACTTCCCCCTGTGTCAAATGGGACCCATCCAACAATCTCATCTTGCTCACAATACCTCTGTAGTAATTCTCAGCTTTTTGTAGCCTATTCTGTGTCAGTACAATGCACATCTCAAAGCACCAGCTCAATCTGGGATTGCTTTTTAGACAAATGCTCTATCAAAGTGAAATGTGTAGTTTCCAGAAGGTAAACAAAGTAACATCAGTGGCTGCTGGACACTTACACGGGCCTTTTATCCACACCAAGACCTCCACACCTACCACACTAGCTCTGAATTGTGACTGAAAGCAACACAATTGTCTTTGTGTAACAAAAATGACACATTAGGAAAAGCATCCCTATATTCCTCAAACCATCCCTCTTTTGAAATCCATTGAATACAAAATGACCCACCTTTGCAACTTTTGCATTGCAAACTTGCCATTACATACTCTGAAAGATGGAATCGCCTGTACAGTAACTCTGTGAGCCAGAGTGGTCTGGTAAGGTTGAATCAGGAGGTTACATTGTACAACTCACTGGCATTGCCTGGCCAGTCTCTGGTTTTTTCTCTTCTTTTTTACTACTCTTGGCATACTTTGTTTTACAGTCTAATGCCATGACACTTCCAGTTCACGCCTTTGGTTTCACAGCTGATGCACTCAACAGGTAAGTTTTTCCCGTGAAATGAAGCTAAACATTATTCAGCCACTGCACTGAACCACAAGAGACACTGTGCCATTGCTCTTTCTCAGCCTTGGAATATAAATTCTCATATCATGCCATCTCTGGGGCTATTTCTTGTCAGCAATGTTGGTTGGTAACTTGAGGGAAGAAAGAATGGATGGATAGCGCTGTGATATTTTCAGGCAACATTTGATGAAAACCCAGAGAGTGCTGAGGGAATTTTTATTGTTAATCTCCAAGTGGGAATGGAATTACTCTGGGAAACTCAGCCAGAATAATGACAGTTCCTGGAGATTTTTTTTTTCATCTTAGCAAAAAGTATGAAATGAAGGTACCCAGACAAGTAATGAAGTATAGCACCCAGAAAAAGTGACCTCCATGAGAGACCACAGTCCTTTTTAAAAGCAGGATATTCAACACTTTTGGCCAAAGTGTTAGTGACTGTAAATAAGCTGACGCATATTTGTCTGCTTCAACCTCACAATCCTTACCCCTAACTAATTTCCGAGCATTTGCTTCTTTCTTTGCATTCAGAAAATACACTGCAATGCTTCCTAGCTCATGCTTGGCTGCCATCTGGAAATATCTCTGGAAACAGCTCTGTTTCACTGAGCTGTTTTATCTGTATTCATCATTGTTTCAAAGCTTTTTTCTTTTTGTTTATTGATCGTATTAGCATGTGTGGTTTTTTTTATTTCCAGCTGAAAACCATCAGAGAATTACTATGTGGAGATTACTGTGCTATAGAAATGGTCTCCTTTCTTAGTGAATTGTAATACACTATTTGTCCTTGGGTGTGGAGCATTTGTCAGCTGGTAAATTGGAGTGCCTACACTGCACTTCTCATCAGGTGATAGTATAATGGACATGGAGCTGGATTTCATGGCCATTGATACCATTTTCAAGCTTCCCAACAGCTACTAACTCAAACTTTCTCTCTTGAGAACAGAAATAATTAATCCAGATTGTAAGGAAATACAATTTTTATTTTAAAAAAACCTAGGTTGGTCCACTGTCTTATACATCTGTGAATAGAAACCTGGGAGGGTGTACAACTGCAGCACTTCTCCAACATTCCCATATTACATTTTAAAAAGCTTTTCAAGTGATGATCACATCAGGATTTTCAAATTCCCACCACACAGGCATCAATTCCAGTTTCTTCACAAGAAAATAAAGGCAAGAGAAGAGATGATTTGTTCATGGATTCCCAGGAGATGAATGAAAAAGGTGGGATTTCAAAGCTAGATATGTTGGCTCTCGGTTCTCTCTCCCATCCTAAAGCCTATGTTGTGGAAGCTGGTATATTCTTTCTACCATATTTTTCCCTTTTAAAGCTACCTATATTTTCACTTGCTAGGAACATGACTTATTTTCAGTCCTTTGATGGCACCAGAGAGAGGCAGAAAAGTTGAGTGATATTTCAATAATGAGATATGTCCACTGCTTTGTAGTTACTGTATAATACTTTGGATGAGTTACTCATGATTACATCTCATCCATCCTATATTTTTAGCTTGGTTACCTTGACTGTCAAACTGGGCAACTGAATTAATTTGTGCCCTCTAAACAATGATAGTTTCATCCCCCTGAGCAGTTCCTCAGACTGTTTCCAGCTGATCTTGTGGAGTTTCTGTTTGTTGCTTTTGACTTTTAAATATATATCTCCACACTGCTCAAGATACAGCTCTTTTGTTCTCTTTTGTATGGCTGAAGTACACGTAGAGTGTCTGTGAACAGTGATATTTTTATCACATAGGAGATCCACTAATAGTGTTTTTGCAGGAGTTGTGTGCAGAGCTCCTGTCATCTCCTCTCATTTTTATCAAAGACTTTTTAACTCTATTTGAATGATATTTCCTACCTGCCTCTTTTAAAATATTCTTCTTGCTTCTACATCCCATTTTCATTTGTTTTATCATGTTCTTTTCAGCAGGATATATTTCAGAAATATTGCTGAGAGTAAAGTACAGCAGGATTAAAATCTATTAGTGATAGGCCTTACTGTCAAATGGCTTGTGTAAAAAAATCAAGGGGCAAATCCCACTATCAGACCTATATTAACACAACTTTTTTCAAGATTAGCAACAGATTTTGCTTGGAGAAAGAGGTTTTAACAGTGTTCAGGTGATTTCCAAATTATCCTTCTTTGAATTCATATTTTTCCCAAAGGACCTACTTCTCTTCACAGTTTCATAACCAGACAGACTGCTAAGGAGATTTTTTTTTTGTGTTTGTAGTTTTGCTTCTCTACCATATGTCCTTCAGGAATACCCTTGTTTATCCCACTAAAACATCCTAAGACACACAAGTCAGGAAAATGGATCATCTTGGTGCTAAGGATGCCTGTTTCAAATAGCTGTAATATCCTAATTGGCAATACTCCTGGAAAATGAAGGAGCTCTTTTTGTACTGCATATTAATTATTTTGACATAGAAGTGTAGTTTTCCCCATCATCTGTTGTGAATACATCTAAAATATGTTTCTTACAGTTTAAATTATGAACTATTCTGTTGTCAAGAAGATTTGAAATGCTTTACCTAACTTCTGCTGCCAGGAAGAATTCCTTCTTCTCCCCTTCTTCTTGACTGCTGAAGTGGGAGCTTTCCAGGCAGACATTTTGTGGGATTATGGACTGAGACATTTTAGTTTCTTTAAGTCAGCTGGTCTAGACCTCTAAAAGATACTGGTAGAACATTTGAGGAAGTAATTTAGCAGGGTGGAACTCTGGAACACCAGGATTTGAGATAGGTTTTTATTCAAGATTGGAAATTCTACAATTCTCACCAAGGCTCCCAAAGTTGCTGCAGCAGGGATGAAGTGCTGACCAAGTTGAAATTGAAGCTTCTGGGTATTATCAAACACAGTAAAAACATTTCCAATACTGTGTCATTCTGTCTTACAGTGAAGTCCAATGCATAGTCACAAAGCCAGGGAATCCCACTTTTGGTTTTCCTGAAGTTCACTAAATTCAAGATATCCTAGCAAAGCACTGCAGTATCACCTCAATATTGGGATTTTTTAAGTGAAATTCTATTTCATACGCACAAAAACTAAAACTACAACAACCACAATCACTAGTGTTCTTGTTGGAGAGGATTGTTGGTAATAAATGATGGGAGTCCCAATACCTACAACAATATACTAAGAGTGGTAGAATAAGAAGAAAGGGCATGGGGTCAGTCATGCACTTTTTTTTTATTTTTGCTAAGAACTAGAAGGCAACATATATTTTCAGGAGCTAACCCATACTTTCTCAGGATAACAGAGAGTGTCTTCCATACTGGTTGAGTTCTATCACCTTCTGTCATCCTAGTTGCTGTCCATAGGGTGTGCATCTGTAATTTCACAACCATTTTTAATGCCAAAACCTGTCCAGAATAGTTCAGTGAAGAAGCATGTGTTTCTACTGTGTCTGAAATTAGCTCACAACACGTTACAGTTATGCCCCTTCAAGAAACAGCTGGTTCTGGAAGACTCCAATTCTTTGTTCTGCTTTGCAGCTCTCCTTTCTGACATTAAATTACTCAGGCGAGATGTTTCATTTGAATATCTATGGTATAAATTACCAGTGTTGTTCTTCCCTAGCATTTGCTTGACAAATTAATTACCAATACAGTTTTGTGCAGCCTGTGCATTTGCAAGGCTGTGTAAGGTAGCAGCTGAGGGTTCAGCTTGTATAAATTAATTATAGGTGCAATTGACCTTGTATGAAAGTAGCACATAGAAGATTCAGAGCCATTGCGTTTGGCTGTCGCTATGAAGCACCTGCTCTTTGTGTTTCTGATTCAGTCAGTGCAATGAGCAGGATTTTATCTAGCAGGAGTGTGATATCTTACTCTGAGAAGCAGAAGAACTAGAGAAGGGATGTAATACTGGAGGAGACTCTGCCTCAGGTGCCTCCTTGATGCAGATGTGTAGAAAGGGCTATAATCCAACTTGATTCCCATAGACTGTTGAGTTAAATGGCGTTCTGGGGATGTTAGGACGGGCTTAACTCAGCTGCTGTGGGGGAGGGCAGAGCTACATGGAGTTATACTAACACTCCACTTGTGAGTGGCACTCACCAGTGGCTGGTACCTGTGAAGCCTCATTAGTTCTTCTGAATTGTCTGCCTCATAGGAAGGAGTACTTTGGTCAAGGAAAATGAGAAAGGGAGAGGACACAATGTAACTCAACATTGGCTTAAGTTCAGAGAGGCATCTTCTTAGCCAATATTCATGATTCAGATTGTCCAGATACCTCATTACTTTGCTGAATTAGGACTATTATTTGTCTACTTGTTTCTCTCTTTTTCTGAAAAAAAGTTTGGAAATTGTCACATATATAATTTACCCACTGTTCTGGTTTTATTTTAGATTGGGAGCGGGGGAAGTTTACAGAATGCTTTTTTCCCTGCAGGTTTCACCATCTCCTGCTTATTTCTCAACTGAAAATAATCTGTGAAATCAATTGGTTCCTGCAGGAATGATTATGCACCTCAGGATGATTTCAGGTGGGGAACAAATGAAAGGATCAGACACTTCTGAAAAAAAAAAAATGGCCTGTAAAATTTCAGATGTCCATAGCAAAAATACATATATAGCATCTAAAAAATATATTTTCTGAGTGTAGCACTGCCTTTTAAGTGTTACCCAGAGCAGGAATTACAAATATAAACATCAAAAGTATAGCATGCATAAGCTTTTACAGTGAGACATGAAGTGCTGAACACTGCAAAGAGGCAAAGTGTTTGACCATTCTGAAAATATATTCTTTTTTTATTGGAAGTTTCCTAAGTTGCAACTTGTGTCTATTGCTTCTCCTCTACCCACTGTGCAGCTGTAGAGTCTGACCATTTTTCTACTCCCTCCCATCTGACAGCTGTAGACAAGGACTCCTCAAGTCTTCTCTTTTAAGTCTGGACAAAACAGGCTCCTGACAGATATCCCTCCCACCTACCCCAGTCTAGCCCAGGACTCTCCCTGTTCTAGAGTATATTTTACTGATGCTAAAAATGCTGTGTGAGAACTAGTAGTCTTTGTGTGTTTCAAAGACTGAGCCTAAGGATGAGAAACTTAATATTATATTAATAGTCTCTGTTGGCTATTGTATTAGAATGCCACCTTGGAGTAAGTAGAAAATTTCCTTTTACTTCAGACTATTTCCATTCAATACCATAGAAAGCAGTTAAAATTTCACTGCTGGATTTAATGGGTCTAGGATTAAACATTCATATTCCAGAATGATCTGAATGTGTCTTACATGTTTCTGAAAGGGTACCAGTGGGTGGCTTGAACTAGAACATTCTCAGATCTAATGCTTATTTGGATTAGGATATTAGGGTCAAAGTTTAGGTGCTAAGCAAATGTAAATGCTGTGAATTTTGGCATAGATGGTGCTGGTTTGTCCTGATGTGCTACTGCTTATTCATTCTCCTCACAGAAGTGAATGGTTTGGGCAATTCTGGGCTGTTAAATCAGCATTGTATCTTCACAATGCGTGGAAAACCAAAAACTTCAAGAATTCCATGTTTTGTATAGAAAACCCACAAAAAACACCAGCTGTGCACGGTTGATTTGTAGCAACCCTTTTCCCTTTTGAATGAACTTCTGTCCAAACAACATGCAGAAATCCTGGAAGAGGATGCAAAAAGGGTTTGCCAAAGTTGGGTAAATTTGGACAAATGGTAAGTGGTTGTGGATCAGTCTCTTTATCACCAGAGTTTGGATTGTACTTCAAAATGAGCTTGGAAGTAAATGAGGGGTAATATTTCTTCTAGGCATGTAAACCTGGATTTTTGTATAAACTGAGCATGGGGTTTGTTCAAGGGGAGAAATGCTGTCTGATTTCCATATGAAAGGCCACACATACCAGAGATAAGTAAGCCCTTCAAAATCAAGACACATTTTGTGCCCTACTCTCAAAATGCTAATACATGAAAAAGAAATGAAAGATTCAAGTAAATTACTTTGAGTGTTTGGAAGAAAGCTTTTCCTCTTATTGTCCTTCTTTGAAGGGCTGTAGTTTCTGTGTCCAGACCTGGACTTGCAAATGATAAATACATGTTCAGGTATATACAGTAGTACATACAATGCAATAATGTAGTACTGTGAAATGATAATATGGATCCCAGAGTCAAAAATATGATCCTTATTCTCTGTATCCTGGTGTTTCACCACACAATTTTTTGAGAAGGTTTTTTCCCCTGAAAACTACATGGAGCACTACCACTGGATGTATTAAACTTTGTGGCCAGTTGCCAGTAATGATTAGTTATAGGCAAAGAAAAGGCTGGGAGGTTTTAGCTTTTGGTAAGTGATGAGAGGATAGAAAATAGCATGGGTGTGTCAGGACAGAGACAGGGAATCATAGCCAGGACTAGTGTTCTCAACTGCTCTTTATGTGAGACATCTTAATTACCCCCTTGCTTTCTGTGTGATGAATTAACAATACAGCCCACATCCTCCAGGAGAGGTCTGTGTGGTGACTAGGATGACTCTCTGCCCTCACTTAGCTCCCTTTGAGTTGATGACAACTCTCTCTAAAGCAATTTTGTAACACTGAGATTTTAGGTTTAATAACTGAAACTGGCAATTTTGGTTGGTCAGGCATAGAGTTAGGAATAGTGTGAGCTGGTCATTACAACAGCAGGCCTGGCACAAAGCTGAAACCAAAAAGCTCCTTAGGAGTCATCCATGGGGCTTTTCTGTGGGAATTCTGAATTTGGGCAACAGCCTTCAGAGAGACTGGTTCTGAGGGAAGCACCTTGGGAGAAACTTCATCAGAGAACTTCGTAAGAGTTTTGACTGTCTCTAAAAGCCTGACTTAGATGGAAGTCAGTACTGCTGACAGCATGCACAAGAGGCCACCTGTTTTACACCATGTCTATCCTGAAGGCTGGCAAGTGATGTGCTCTTAAGGGATGTAGGGGTAGTAGTCTACTGTGCATGTATCTCAGCCTACTGTTGCTCATTTTTAAAGATGCTGTTTATTTCCAAAAATAGTAATAATGGTAATGATTAAAATGATAAACGTATAAAGTCCCTTTTCTCTTACACTCATGATTTGCTGCCATCTGGATTTTGTCACCCACAGCTTCTCACAAGAATCATGCATTTAACACTAAGCTTGTCCTCAAAATGTTTTACCCTTTGAGGTATTTAATTAAGCCTGGCTGTATGTGCAGTACTGCCTTTACCTGTACAGTGTTTTTCACAAAGATTTTTTTTCTTTTCTTGCTGCAACCATTCATAGCCTGCAACCATTCCTAGGTGGTATCTATTCAATTATCTTTTATTTCTGAGGGTTTATGACTTAGTATTTTAAAGAGTCAGTTGGAGTGCTTGCTCATTTCTGAATTGGCTGTACCAGCTTTTGTTTCTCTTACTAAATTCTATTTAACAATTTTGAAGTTACAGTTTCTGGCAGCAGTGAATGTAATTAATGTAAATACTTTGATACTTTCCCTTCAGAATTCTCTGTTTTTGTTGTAGCATATAGATGTTGTAAATGTGGCAAAAACCACTATGGTTTTTTTTAGTGTGTGTTTCTAGCTTAGTGTTGAACAAGGAGGTACACAAAGCTATGAAGGGGCATATTTCACTGTAGAGAAGAGCTATTGAAGGCTTTATTTTGAGCTCAGCTATTTAGGGAAAAGTATTCCTCCTCACCTTCTCCATTTTTATCTCTGAGTTAGGTTTTGTATAGTTAACTAACCTGCCAAGCTAGTTTTATGTGAGAATGAAGAAATACACTAAAAGGATTGTCATGTCATTCTCCTAACATAGGACAACAATATATACCCACAAAAATGCAAACAGCAAAGGGATCAAAAAGACAGAACAGGAAAAAAAGTGTTTTATGTTCTCACATTCATGGGCTTCTATTGCTGTTCTTTTCTGCTAGATCCCATGAACATTAATGTCAGAAGTAAGAATTGCATGGATGGATAACATAGGCTGTATTCCAAAATGATGGCAGTTTTTTTTCTAAAGTGGTACTTGAGAGGATGAGGCTGTTAAGGATACTCCTGTAAGGAAGATGGGTAATGTTTATGACAGGAGGAAAAGGCTGTAAGTCTCTTTTTGTTGTTGTTGTTGTTGTTGTTGTTGTTGTTTTCCTGTAGGTATCAATATCAAATAATTCATTTTATTTTTGAGCTAGCGTGGCCAAGAATGAATGTTCTGGAGAAATCTTGGCTGTATTTGTTATATCCCTGAAATGCTATTAAGCTGTCGTAGATAACTATGGGATGTCACATAGCTTTTGCATTTTACCCACTGGCTTTGGCTGTTTGGAATTTTTTTTAATATATTTTACACGCTGGAATGCTTTTACCTGTCATGGTTCAAAGCCTTGATTTTAAAAAATATTTAGGTGGCTAGATGCCTTGTCTTAAACTTTTTCAAACTCCATTAATTGGAAATAGATCTTTATAAACTTCTTCAGTTTTGTTCAACAAGGACTATCTTGAGTAGAGACTTTTAATATTTCAAGACTTTTATCCTGTGGAAAACAGGCACACCAAAGCATGTAATATAGTATTAGTTCACTGTTAAGTTTGGAGAAAGTTTTTTGATTTCACTGGTAAATAATAATTTATGCAATTAATATTCTTTATGGGAGATTTTTAAAGACATTTTAAATGCTATGTTTTGTAGATAAAAATTTAAAGAGTGTTACTGCTTCATTCAAACATTTAAAAAAATACTATACAGAGCACTTTGTGTTTGTTCTTTCAATGTTTCAGCTTGTTTCTCCATGTAAGAACAATCTGGAAAAATACTTCGTCAGAGTGGAAGTTTTATTGGAATCACCTTTAAAAGTTAGACAAGGACCCAGAATTCTCATGGCCTTTTACCAAAGGCAGATTTGGGACTTTTGTATTCTGCCAATCACCAAGCACTAGCCAAAACTGGGGAACATCTGTGTTTGCTTTTTCCTGCCAATCTTCAGCATTGCTGCAGTAGTTAAGGTGGAAGATCTGAAATTGCAAGTGTAACTTACTCTCTGTCTCCAGAGAATTTTACCTTCTGTCACCCATAAATCAATTTACAGTGACATGTCTTGCAGATGGTCTGTCAGCAGACAAACATTTAGTGTAGCTGTCCATATAGCAGACATTCAGGTTGCAGGATACAATGTCCTGTTTTGTTTGCTAGACATTCAAATAATGGAACCACTGCTTTGATGTACAGTTGCATAATTTTATGGAAAGCAAGAGATCAGTACCATTGCACTCAGACAAAATAGCTCTGTCATTCCAGCTTTAGGGCTGTAGCCAGGTGCACAGTGGTGTTTCATTTCCCTGGTTTTTAGGAATTAGCACTGTGTATTTCCCTTCTAAAATTATTAACATAACACTAAGGAGGGACTCCCTCGCAAGCTGGGCTGTCAGTAAAGATAATAAATACAAACTGTGACACAAGCTGAGAAGAAACAGTACTTATCACATGAAGGGGGAAAAGGAAAACAAAGTTGACTGGTATTGATTGCTATGGCACAGGCAGATGTTAAATGTACACAGCAGACAATTACAGCACAATTAGAATTATAGAGCTGGCTTCTCACCACAGTTAAACCTGGTGTGGGCAATGTGACAGGAAGGGGAACTGTTGTCTCCTTTTCTTTTGTCTTGTGAAATGTTCCTTTCTCTGCTTCCATGGACTGTTTAGCCAGGTAATTCATTTGCCTTTAGTAGAGATGTTAATTCTCTCTGCTGTCCTGTGAGAAATTCCATGCTTAAGCAGAAAAAGGGTAAACTCTGAAAACCGGGAGAAGATCTCAGTGTCTCAACTGGTATTAACTGTTGCAGGACCTCTGACTTCAGTATCCTTCCTCAGGCATCCTCCACAAATCTCTCTCTCCTATTTTTCAGATCCAAAGTGACTTCCCATGATCACTGACTCACTGGAAGAAGTAGAAAAGACCTGAGTGTGGATATCTGTGCTGCCTCCTCAAATCACTGTTCGGCTGCTTCCCAAATGAGCTCTGAAGATGGAAATCCAAGCTCCTAATGAAGGTACTTAGCAGTACAGAGCAGCTGTTTCTCACCACTACCTGAAGACATTTTTATCACATATTCTGTTATGTGTAGAAATGTCTTTCATTATTTTTAGTGCTGAAATATAACCTAATAGATCATCTTGTAACTTCTCATCCCCTTGTCAGTATCACCGGTCAGGATCTGGGTTGCTGACCTTGTGGGTGAAGGGAAGATAAATATTTTTTCATACAATTTTAAGACACTGTTGAACCTAGTGTTGAAAATTGAATGAAGGTGAAAGAGTCTTGAGAGTGCATCCTCTAAGTTGTCCAGCTGACTCCATACTTATGAAATGATTGCTATTTGACAGCCAGAGTAGTTTCAAATTGTTATTCAACTTAACTCTTTTTTTCATATGACCCTTTGCTAGTTGTTGGTTACTGGAACTTTCCTGTATGAAAGGCTGGAGTTCATCTAGACCAGAGTTCAAAATGAACATATATATAAATATACACACACATATGTGCAAGTGTACCTTCTAGGTTCCATGAGTAACACTGTTAGGAAAAAAAAATAAAGAAGTTCACCTATTTAAACTTGGCATAACCGTACTCGCACAAGAGGCTGATGTTAATTAATGTGTGACTGTAGAAGGGAGTACTTCTGAAAGGTGGACTGAGTTGGTCTCTGAACTGGATGTTTGTATTAAATTTGACCTCAAAGGGTATGGCTAAGGCTGCAATCTCTTCAGCTTTCTATGTTTCTTCAGTCTGGTGTGATGAATTTTGCCAGGCTAGCTAATATCATGCATCTTATCTGTTTTCTTCCACCTCTTCTTGCAAGGCCCTTGGAGAGAAAATGTCTATACCAATTTTAAGGGTATGCACTCTTTAGCCCTTGTTGCAGGATCTAGTTTGTTTTCTGTCTATATGGACTGCTTGTGATTTTGCTTTTTCTGCTTTGTGTCTGTCCTGTTTGGCAGAATGTATTCCTTTGGTGTGTAATACAAGTGAATAACTGTAAATTGAAGTCAATGAATGATTGTCCTACTCGCTGGGGTAAGCAGAAACCAAAATTACCTGGTTTATCTTTATATGTTCAATCTTGTTCCTATGGGACACTGCTGGAAACTAATACATAGCTTTGGGTTAAATGGATTCATTGGGTGTGTTTGTTAAAATGTACATTGTTTCATATTCCCACGTTTTACATAAAAACGTATTTGTTGATTTGGTTTTCTCTAAAAAAATCAGTTATGTTTAATGAGATCTGAATTTCCTTTGGCACCAGATGGCACAAAACATGAGTTTTATCTTGAAGTTTTATGTGTCTAGTATATAGATCCATTGATCCTACTTCTTCTTTTACTAATAAATAAAGGGGAGAGGGGATGGTTGCAAATATTTGCTCTGGAATAGGGAATTTGAAATATGGGTAAAAGTTTCATCAAGATAAATTAGATATTCTCACAAGCTGCTGATCTCCTTCTAACATTAAGACTTTGCATTAGATTGGTCAAGAGCTGCACTATGTATTTACAAAAAAATCTGTAGGTAGTGAAGAGGTGGTGTAAGATGCATTTTTACTTTAATAAATTTTTAGGGCTCTTATTTGGGCACAGGGCATAGAGGTTTTTTGTTGAGTTTCTGTTGGATTTTTCGTGGCATTATTTTGTTTCTTAGGATTTTGTGCTTTGCTTGGTGTTTTTGTGGTGGTGCTTTTGTTTTGGGAGTGGTGAGTTTATGAGATTTTTTGTTGTTTTGTTTTGTTATTTTATGGACAACTTCATGTTCCTGGAATATGATTGAGTTTGAAATAATGAGGACCAGAAATTTCTGCTTATTTACCACTCAGAGCAGTAACATTCATCTGAGAATCTGCATTATGACACACAGTGATGCAGTGGAAGCTCCATCTGCATTCAGCTTTCTTTAAAAGTTTATGAGGTTGTTCACTGAAATACTGCATTATTGGAGAAAGAAGCAAGTAAATATATTTGTATGGTTGGCAGGTTTTGATTTTGCAGATAATCTGAGCCAGTCTTAAGTGAACAAAGGTAGGAAAATGAACTCTGGCAGCAACATCTATATCCACAAGACATTCCATGCAAGGGTTTGTAAAGGTCACAAAAGATTTTGTGCTCAACAACAAGTTGTTCTTTCTGAAATATTACTCCATGTCTGGACTTGACTGACTGGTGAATAATTAAAAAAAAAAAAAAAAAAAAAAAAAAAAAAAAAAAAAAAAAAAAAAGAGGGAGTTTGCCTGCTATAATTGTATGAGAGAAAAATCCTACTCAAACTTTGATTTGTAAGATGATGAACTCTTATGCAAGTATTCTACTTATTAACAAGATCCTGAAACATGTTCCCCCAAAGCCTGGAATGTGCTCGTGCCATTCAAATGGATCCTCTTGATTCAAAACAACAAAAAGATAGTCTGACACTTAAAGAGCCATGTATTGCATTCAGGTGGTGATAAACCCCTTTCACAAGCTCTCAGGTGGGTGAACTATTTGAGCCATTTTAAGACAGGAGTGCAAGTCTAGATCCTGATATGAGAATACCAACTTAAACACTTTGAGGATTTCCTGAAAAAAGGCAAACACTCCTGTCTGAAGGAATTATGGGGCCTGAAATGTTTTACCCTTGAGACTTTGCACTGCAATTAGTCAACAGCATGGGTATATCTTCTCTGCTTTTGTGATGATGAGCCTCGACAGGTAAGTCTTCTGTGGACAGAAAAAATTCACTTTTCTACAATCAGTCTGTGACATTTTGAAGAGCACAAACTTAATTTTTAAAACAAACATCTGGAAATAGAAATGTAGTTTAGAAGAAATAGAAATATGAGGTCAGAGTCAACATCCTTGCCCTAGCAGTCTATTCTGAGAGCCCAAAGTTTTTCTAATATTGAGTTCACTCTGACAAGAAAAGCTCCAGTTAAATTTTCTGATACAGTTGTGGCAGGTAGAGACCACACTAATGTGATTCATTGCTTGATCCAGAGTGGGCTGCAAGCTGAAGGTGAAAGTTCACTCTTTCTGCATGTCAATACGTGGTTTCTGCATGTGGAATACGTGGTTTGTAAGGTGACTGGGGCACTCTGCCAAGGAAAGGGTAGGGGTTAATATCAGTGAATTAATATTGGAAGGCTAAATGAAATAATTTCTTCTTAAATGCCTAGAAGTAAAGCTGTGATTCCCATGAGTCAGTGTTACAAAGCTTGAGCAGCATCATAGTTCCTCTGCTAGAGGGAGGTAGAGTTGCAGGAAGATGAGAATTATTGAAAATAAGAATAGAGGATGTGTTTGTAACAGGATTTGTTGGTAACAATGGCTATGAAGAGCAAATGAGGTTTAGTATTAACATGGGACTGTGCTAAGTGTTTAATTTGCTGATGGTCAGACAAAGATTAGAACTGCAATAGATAGAAATGAAGACGATTTATTGTTGGACTCTGAGATTCAGCAGTTAAGACAAGACTGGTATTTCCAGGAGAAAGTGTTGTATCCCATTTTGGTGGTCACTGCTCAAATTAGTTCTGTGCATGGAAAAGATTTGTGTTTGAAGAAGGAGCTGGCAAAACAACCAGTTTACATGGACCTCATGTGAGTGGTGAGAATGGAAATGCCACCCATCATGCTGAGTTTGTCCAATGCTTTAAGATACAGCAATGAACTTATAGCTTCCTTTTTCCTCTAAGATGTTCCATGGGAACTGCTAATGAGAAAAGGTGAGCATCATCTTTTATATCATTCCAATGAGACAACTGGCATAACAGGTATAAATTTGCTCATTTCAGTGTCCTAGAAACAATTTATTACACAAGAGTCCAGATGTTTAAGAATGGCTGGTAGAAATTTCCAGAACCACAGCTCTATCAGATTATATTGCCTAAACCAAATGCTTGTGTCATATTTTACTTTAGAACAACTAAAAAGAAATGTTTTATATGTGTATAGGTACCTATGGCAGGATATAGAAGGAAGGTCACAGGTGGCTGTGGGAGTTTGGTGCTTGCTTACTGAGGCAAATTAGGTTTTCACTCGCTTTAAAATGATGAGAGATTTGGGGGTGTCAAGCAAAAGTACTTTGGACCTTAAAATGATGTGATGCAGCTTATTCTCTGCCAGAAAAAGAACCAATAAAGCACTTCTGAATAGATGCTGACTGCTGGTGGGGACTTTGGGAAAAAAATGCAGCTCATCACTGCTCAGCCCTTGTCTTCTTGATTTTAGTGAGTAATTAAGTTGTAGAGGCCCTTTTAGTGATCTGAGCTACACATGAGAGATTCAAAGCCCAAAATTCAATAGTGTGTGCTCTCCTGTTTCCTGACTAATCCTGTAAGGTACAGTGGGTTGAATAGATGATCTAATAAGAGAACATAACTGCAGTCAGCTAACTCTCCTATAAAAATTAATAATGAAAGCCTGCTGAAATAAAGAGAAAGAAACTAATTTATGAAGGAATAATAAAATAAAATAAAATAGCTAACGTGGAAAGTTGTCTATTGGAGAATCAGATTTTGTAAGCAATTGTAAGTATAAAGTATGTGCACTGGGCTGCATCGTGCCTGTGATTGCCAAGTTTCTCATGTCTGCTCCACATTGACAGTAACCATATTGACAGAAAGTGGCCTGGGAAGATGGTTTTATGCAGCACATCATTCAGAAAGTTTGAATGCAGAATAATTTATAAGTGCAAATACATCTGAGATACTTCCTCACAGTCCAAGGAAGTTTGCAAAAGAAATTATTACCATATACACACAAAGTATAAACTCTACTTCTATAGCAGGAAAGGAAAGGTAGACGTAGAATTGCAGAAGCTGGCTTATTGGGTCAGTTATTAAATTGTTCCTCTATAACTTTACACACAGTGAAATTTTTTTCATTCTTCTGTGGGGAAAAAGTACATGTAGAAGATACTTTGCAAGCTATGGAACCAACCAAATACATCTATGCCACTCTGGAAATATCTGCAGCCATATATCACTTTTTTACAAAACTTCCACCCATCCTTTTGCTTTGTCTGAAGTGGAAACATCATTTCCACCCCAGCATTTTCTCCTTTCTCCGGGACTTAATCCTTCATGCTTTCTCTAGCTTTTCTCTTCTACTCTTCTCAGACCCCTAATGCTGTTTCAAGCCAGTGCAGAAACAAAAGCAAAAAAAGAATTAAATACAAGCTGCAGGTCATTCCTCACTGCAGTTTCTTTGCCTTCTGCTTTGGCAGCAGCATGATGCTGCTCTCCAGAAGCTGGCAGTTTACCATACTGCAGCTCTGCAAGATAAATTAGGGGCCAAGGCTGATCAGCTGTTTTTAAAAAGTTAGGAATTTATTTCCCTGGAAGGAATTTCAGCTAGTGTTGTAGGACTGTCTGTACCAAGCCACCCTAAGGCTTTATGAACTTGGCAACTTCCTAGTAGCAAATTCAACTTGTGAAATTTTCTATTGGTGGAGAAGACTGGAATTTTTGCAAGAAAGTTTGCATTTGCAGTCACCTTTCTGGGGTGTATTGCAACTTCTGTATCCCTTCCACATACCTGTAGCCCTTTGGTTCTGTGTCCTCTGTGAATATGGACCAAGTACTCTTGCTCTTCCCAGGGAAAATAATGCAGTAAGTAGCTTCCTTTTCTGAGTTGTGAGGATACCTGGGCAAAATATCAGAGTCTTCTCTCCTAATAAACTCAGTTTGGGCCACATCTTTAGTGAGGAACAATGACAGAATTAAAATATCTCACCTAATTCACACTTAAAATCAATTTGGCAAGCAGGTCTCAGTTACAGTCATGTGTAACAAGAAACTGAGTGTGGAGGCATTGCTGAAATATTACTCATTTCTTATTTTAGGCTTCAAGGCCCTGGAAAAGGTCTTTCACTGTTTTTGAAGTGTCCAGTGCACAGGAATTTGGATTTGAATATAACAATAAGGTCCCTGATGGTAGGTAAGTAGACTATTGACACTGGGAGGGCAGAGGGTGGTTCATTTGCCAGACCAGAAGACAGCCCTACAGCTCACACCTTTGAAGCAAATCCTCTGCTCTATAGTCTCTCTTCTCCCAGCAACTGGATGAAAACCTGTAACTCTGATACCAAGAAATAGAAAAGAGAGGAATCTATTGTGGCTGTTGGCCATACTTAGTTCTAGTCATCTGTAGGACATATTCTTATCCAAATGGCATCAGACAAGGTCCAGCTTAGTATGACCGTATTCTGTGTGATAAGGCTCAGTTATAGAAATCCAATCTCTTATGTTTTCATAACTACAGTGGAGGAGTAATAGCTTTACAATGTTTTGACTCCTGACATGGTTCATATTCAGATTATGGAATATCCCTATGAGTTATTTTGCAATTATTTTTTCTGACACCGCCCCCCCCCCCCCCCCCCCCCCCCTTCAGAATCAGATTGCTATGCTAGGAAACAGCAGTGTTGGTGTTCCAGAAGGTTTGTTACTGTGGGAGCTTCTTATGGGAGGAGCCCTGATTCATTACTTGCCATCAACCTGGAGCAATTTCTCATCTGATGTCTGGGTTCTATTTCGTTTTCCACACAGAGGGCAAAACTCATTTTTATTTTAGCTCCAGGGCAGTCTATGAAGGTTTGGTTGGGGTTAATTAGGAGCAATATATTAACTTCAGCAATCAGAATTGCAGTACTTTGCTAGGTGTCATGTGCCTGCCAAGGCTCATTCTTTTTTGTTTCAGAACAATCTTTTAGCCAATTGTTTTGTTAAAGGATAAGATTGGAAGGCAGTGGTGCTTGGACTGGCTTGTGGTACAAATGCTCAGTCCTGTAGAAGCCAATCAGGTCACAAGCAGCTACTTGCTTTCTACAGACCATCACAGTTTAAGAAGGGCTTGAACAAGCACACCCAGAAGGAATTTTATGTCATGGGCAGATTCTGCTTTTTCCTTTTACTGAAGAAACTGAGAGGTCTTCCACTGATGTTAGCATCCATGTTGTAGTGATGTCCTTCTGGGGTTTTGTTTCATTTTACTAGAAGTCTTTACAATTCTATGGGTCATTTTTGTTCTGTTTGGGGTTTTGTTTGTTTGTTTTTAATTGCAGAATAATTGTGTTTGTGTGTGCAGAGGGCAGAGCTGAACTTAGCTGTCTGTTGCATCTGGTCTTTAACAGCAAAGGCAGTGGTGTCACAAACATCTTTGGCACAGCATTAATTGCCAGTCCCGATACCATTGGGTAGAGAGATCACACTCCTCCTCTACTTCTGTGGTTTCTGCAAGGGGTAGGCACACTGTAGTCCTTAATACATGTGTTTTCCTTCTTAGTTTATATTAAGATCCATAACATGAATCACAACACAGTCCTGGTGCCTGTATTATACTCCCACTGTATACACCTACAGCTCTTTCACCACAAACCAGCTCACAAATTACAGCCTCTCTCTGCTACTTTGTGATACTGATCCTGGTATTAGAATGCTGACTTATTAGCAGACTCTTCTCTCTAATCTCTATTAGTATTGTCACTAACAGCAACAATACTAATAAGTGCATTGCCTGAGGTCTGACTGAACACTGTCAATTCTTCTGCTGAATTGAGGGAAGGCAGGAGTAGGTTTAAGGTTGATAAGAAACCAATTTCCTTGGAAAAAATAAGCCACAAAAGATTTTCTTTCAATTAAATAATGGGTCTTATGGCAGGGACTGTTAAATTATGCTGTTTGTCTTGTTTATGTATTGTCACTTCTCTTGCTATTTCCCCAAAGACATGCTATTTGGGGAGAAAAACATGTTCAGTCCACCATCAGTGTCTTCCTGTGTGGCAAGGGAAAACAGACATATTGTATCATCAAAAATAGCATTGCCTGACAGCTCTAAAAATATACATCACACATCACTAGCTATTTTAAATATCTGGCTAAAGGAAGAAAACCTCTCCAACAGATCTCAGTTATGAAGTATTGACACGTTATCATTTTACAGGAAAAAAAAGGGAGCCTCATTAGCAGAAAATTCTAATAAAGTTACTAAGCATTTCGAGCCATTTTGAACAATAGAATAGGAAGATGCATTAGACTACTCAGGTACTCTGAGGAGGTAGGTTTGGGAAATGCCCACAGAGAAATTACATGAATCAATACACTAGGTACTCACTCCATCCCCTAGATAATATTGCCCAGTTATTATATAAAGTTTCCATTAATGACTCAAGATCAGACTGTAACACAAAGCAAAAATCAGTGCTAAAGGGAAACCATACAAATCATGGGTTACAATTCTGTACCCTAGCATCATCCTGAAGTGTTCTCCTCCAGTCCAGGGTAGTTATTTAGCATTTGCACAGAAATGAATTGTGAAAAATTGTGCCAGCTCTTGAGGGCAGATTTTGCTTTCTTCAAACTCGTCTGGATTATGGAGCTAGTAGAAGTGCAGCATCTACAGATGTTCCAGCAGGCAGGATAGCAGTAGGGAACTGAATATTCCTTTTCCTTTCTCTAGTCACTCTTCAGAGAAACTGACCAAGTTGAGAAGTATGAAAATGTGCTGCACTTTTTCATCAGCCTCACTAGCATAATTTCCATCTCAACTATTATCTGACAGTACAGGACTGTCTGCAGGTCACTGTACTATTATTGGGGGCAACACCTCAATTACTATCTTTTGCTCGACAAGTAGACCCAAAGTACACTTTAGTCATGGAAAGTGGTTTACTTCTGTGCAATTAAAAATGTTTTCTTTTGAAAAATCTTAAATTTAATGCATTCATTCTCTGCATATCCTTACTTTGCAAGTGTTTTTTCTAATTTTTGCTCTGATAGGATGGTGACAAGGTCACCAGCAGTCTGATATTCATTACAGGGCAGGGGCATATCCCAGTGGGCTCTGAATTAAATTTTACCATCAGTTCCAGGAATGCCTAAAATGTCCCTCAGCAAGGATCTGGCATCAGGGATCCTCTGAGGGTATCCATGTTACCTCCTTTGCTCCGAAGACTGAAACATGTTATCAGAATGTGCCATGGAGTAAGAAATACAGGGCTTTCATTCTTCTGAACTTCTGTTCTACTTTAAGGTTAGTATTTTATCTGTATATTGCCTACTTTTCCTTCTGTTAAAAAAAAAAAATCTCTTGCTGACACCATGTTTACCAGCAGACACATAACAAATGCACAGTGACATCTGGTCATCTTGCAACTGCATAGTATGGAATGGTAGAGGTTTTTCAGGGCTCATAACAATAGATTTCTTTTCTGTAGACACTGTAGTCTCCAAAACCCAGATAAGCCCTGCACTGTGAATTGGGAAGTTCTGCTATTTTTGGTGATGCTTTTGACTTGCTGTATAAAAGACAGTTCCTCTATGTTGCCTTAGTTTACCTTCCCAGACTCTTTTTGCCTGTATATCTGAAACCTTTAGAACACAGATTGTTCTTTAAAATAAGAAAAAATGGATTAAAAGAAAAGCAAATCTTTGTGCACAACAGTTTGCAGATGCAAGTAATGACAGGATGCTCTTGCTTTTTTCCTCATCTTTGGAGTTAGTCTATGGAACTGACATAAATAGAATTTACCCTGCATACATTACAGAGTATAGGAATATGAGTGAATATAGAATATGAGTGCATAGTTCCATCTTGGAATTACAATAAGTATTTGTGGTGCTGTCATGCCAGTAAATATTGTCAGAGTTTAATGATCTAGTTGATATTAGATGATTTAAAACTAGTGTTCTAATTAACTTGACTAAACCTCAATAATTTGCTAATGAAACAGCCCATTTTTCTTTGGGAATGGCTAAGAAAAGGAACTTCCTGTTTTCAAAAATGAAACTCTAAAGTAATCAAAACTTTGCATTGTTGTAGAATTAAGGAAAGCATTGTCAATTTGAGAGAAAACACATTCTCTGTGCTTATTTGTCCTCCTTTCTGTTTCTGGAAAGGGGAAATTTGCTGTTGTGTCCTGTTGTTTTTTGAAGAGCATGCAGCAGAGTTTTACTGTCAGCATGAAAATGTTTAATAGTGAATAGTAAAACAGCAGCCATGCTTTACTACTGTTTTGTGTCTCTAGATTTGTTTTCTGGACAGACTCAAAAAGTGTTGCTTTTGTGCCAGAGAGATGATGTTAAAGGTTTTCCACTTGCTAACGGTGTCTTACATTTCCTTTCTGTTTGTGAAACTGTGTGATGAATTTAAAGGAGGCTTAAAACTTCCACAGCAGAACTGGCATAAATTATTCCTCTGTAGTAGTACTGGAACACTCCTCTATCTGAACTCTCTGAATAAAGGCTGTGGTATTTCAGAATATTTTTTTCCCCACAGAAGGAGAGACATAATGGTTTTGAAAAAGAGGAAATGTACTGTGAAGTGTTCTGCACACAGAGGTCACCATCCTGAGGTAGCTAAGCTGCTGCTGCTTGCTTTCACTGGTAAGGCGTGCTCTGGGACAACAATAATGTGCTGATCTATGGGTGTGACAGTACCAGTGTGTAAGTCCAGCCAGGAAGAGCTAGCAGGTCATTATCTAATGTCATGTGAGGAGATGGGAGACTTGCTACATCTTCACCAGAAATTTGTCTGTGAGTCAAGTCCTTGTATAGCAACATTTTTAGGGTTAAAATGAAGACATGAGGGTTTTCTATTTAGATTTCTGTAACACTGAGAATGGGGATTGCTTTGTACACTCAGATCTGAGTCTCATTAATAGGTAAATACCTTTGGTTAGTGGTGAAACAGAAATAGAAAAGTAAGGATATTTCAGAGTTACCTTAGGATCTGTATTCCAGCTCCCATCTGCAGAGTGCATGTTTAAAATGTCTATGACAGGGTGGTAGACACCTGTTCATTTTGACAACTATGGACAGACCATGGCACATGGTCTCAGCTTTGTTCTTAATACTCAGTGGTATGTTTTCTTACATTAATACTTGGCCATGTCTTTGTTTCTTGGGGGGTTTTCTTCCAGATTCCTATATGGAGAATGAAAAAGACAACGAATGCATTATCTGAGAGACTGGCAGATTGTGAGGACAGAAGTGTGATACATTTTGAGCTCCTAAAGGATAATTGTGGTTTGGGTGATTTTTCAATGGCAAGTTGCTGTAGTTTTCTTTCCTGTTGTTACCCTTCTTTGAGAAATTGTGAGGCTTAAAGTATTAGTGCCAAAAGTTCTTTAGAAACACAGAGAGCTGTCCAAGTGTTCCTGCTGAAAACTCAGACTGAAGGGAGTAAACTCTTCCCTTACTATAACTGGTCAAAAAGATAAATACAGACCTGTCACCTTTCCAAGTGCTGGGGTTAGGGGTTAGTCATCCTCTGCCCCCAGATTTACATAGCAGTTTCTTGTTGTCATGCTTCAGAAGTGAAGGACTTTCTGAAGCAGCATACTTCAACAGAAAAGAATACTTCAGCTGAAAATAAATGTGTTCAGGTAGCAGTGCATTTGGCTTATGAACTATTTGTGGATAATGAATTAGTCTTTCTGTAATAATCAGTTTGTGCAGCATCCAGAAAAAAAAAAAAAAAAAAAAAAAAAAAAAAAAAAAAAAAAAAAAAAAAAAAAAGTGTGGATACCTTCTAACTGTTCTGCCATTCTCCAGAAAATGCTTTTGGCATGATATCAACAGGAATTAAGAAACATAAATAAAATTTGAAAGCAACAGCTAAAAGTGTTTGATTTGGAGGTGGTAAGTACTCTCCTGCAGTCACCCTAACTGTGTGCTCTCCAAGCACGGGCAGGCTGTAGAGAGAAGAGAGCCCACTTCGATGGGAAGCCGTGAGGAGTGGCTTTGGCAGGGGTATGGAAGGCTCACCTTTCACAATGTGCTGTGTAACACTGATATAAAATGGCTCCTGTTAGCAGGCCTGCAGGCTGGAAAGAAGGTCAAAAAGCATGTCTGGGAATGTGACTGATGGGCAGTACAGTGCAGATGAAAGACTCTGCAACTCCAGTCTCCTGGGAAGAGTCACAGAAAAGAAAGCAGAAGATGGATGGCTTGGGGAGGAGAGCTTCAGCAAAGGTAGAAATGTGCTACCTTCTGATTTCACACAGCTGTGAGCAGAGCCTGGGATCTCCTGTGCAAACAGTTCATGTTAGTTGTTGGTCAAACTGAAATCCAGAGGGTTCTTAGAACCAAGGTTGGAGATGGTCAGCCAAAGTGGGGACTGCATCACAAATGTGGCTGGTGTGGTGGATGTGCTCCTTCCCTCTCATGGACAGAGGGCATGCTCCAACTGAGGTTAAATCATGGATGAATCAAGACAGACAGTGGTCTGGGCTGTAGAACAGATGTAGCAAACCAGACCCAGACTTAGTTTGAATATTTGCAATTGTGGATCCAAATGGTGGATTATCTGATTCTGTATGGCCTGTCAGGGCTCTTACAGAGGCCTTTATCCTATTGCCCTTGCAGTGAGGAAGTGTGGACTTTAGAGTGCTGGGAGGGAGGCCAAGGTGGAGTCAAGAATGAAAACTGGCCCAAACCAGGAGCAGGAGAAGAGATGATGGCTGCAGTATCTTCATGCTGCTGTTTCCTTGGCCGCTTTCATTTCTTCCTGGTGACCCATATTTTTTTCCATCCATAGCTTGGGCAAATACTTCACTTACTAACCCCTCCTTGAAAAGAAAATCTCTAGTTCTCAACATTCATAAATAGTAGGATTTTTTTGTTTAGCTCCTTAGTATCTGTGTTACCAACTCTTCCAATGAGTCTGATGTATAAAGACTTTATAGTAGTTGCTGCCAGCTTGCAGAAATGCCAGCTGCTCCCTAAAGGACAAGGGCCTGAGGGTACTTCCTTCCCAGGCAGCAGGACAGGATCTCACAAGTCAGAACTCATCCTGCCATCCCAGAAGTGAGGCAGCCCCAGCCCTGGGCATCAGGGATGGGATGGGATGGGATGGGATGGGATGGGATGGGATGGGATGGGATGGGATGGGATGGGATGGGATGGGATGGGATGGGATGGGATGGGATGGGGGTCCAACTCAGTGGGGCCCTTGGCCAGCCAGGGGTGTGGGATGCCAAAGACCATCTCTGCTGCTTCACTGCTGGGGCAGAGTCTGATGGTTCTGGGTGTGCTGGGCAGTGGTCACAGTGAGACAGAGACAGTCAAGGCTGGTCATACCCTCAGGGCATGGCTGTTACAGTGGGTGGCCTCCAAGAACCCAGAAAGACTTCAGCAGCTGACTTGAGTGTGTCTAGAGAATGGCATACGAGAAATAACAAGCTCTTTCCTAGCTAATGATGACCCTTGAGGACAGCATGTGGATAACAGATGATGCAGGATTCCCTCCAGTAAGCAAGTGCAAATCTTTGGACAGGAGCTGCTGAACCCACTTATTCATCACTGATGGATTTGCTATGGGAAATAAACGCTGTGCCTAGGTAGGACTCAGTAAATAGAATCAATAGTGTTCAGGCTACTGCATCTCGTAAGCTACTTTTTAATGGGAACCTTCCTGGAGTACACTTTTTTTTGGACCTAAGCCAATTTTCTGCTCAGGCACAGGAAGGTAATTATTTTTCTAATTGGCTTCAGCAGTACAGCAGATGCATATGGAAGATTGTTAATAAAATGATAAAATATGTCATTAATAATAATGCTGATAGTCCTGAATATTGTCTAGAAAGGAAAATAAACCCAAGCCTAAGGTTAGTGAAACAGAGGTGGGAGAGCTTATACTGGGGTGGGGGGGCAGGTGAGGAAAGAGACAGAAAACAAAAAGTGGAAGCCCAAATGACGTGCCAGAGGTACGATTCATGAAGAGAGGCAGGACCCACACAGAGAAGATAAAAAAGGATCCTAGAAAGGATAAACCCACGAATTTCTGATTTTTTTTTTCAGGCTTCCTGCGTAGACTATCAGAACTATTCTGGGGCAGAGATGTGCATGAGCCCTTTCCCTTTGGTCATGAGTTAGAACTTCAGCTACCATTTTTGATTTAAGCAAGGTGCTATATAAAAATGATTTTAGCAGATAGTTGAAAGTCTTCACAGGTAACAATTCAGGTCAATCAGGGTAAATTCTTGGAAATATTTTGTTAACTTAAAAAAAAAAGTTGAAGAGGGACACAACAGGAGATAACTTGTTCTCATTAAAATGTAGGTATAAATCAAAGTGCCCTTGAAGTTCTTCTTATTGCCTTTAACCTCCATCTTTGGCAAATATGCAGAAAAATATCAGCTCAGCAGTGTTAGTCACAGTACAAAAGAAAACCTTTCTGCAGGAAATCTAAGGATTCCTCAACCCTTTTATTTATGACGCAAAATGGCTGAAACATTGAAATATCACAGACCTCATTTTTGGAAGCCCTGTCATAGGCTGAAAAAACCACATGCATGCACAGCAGAAAGGACGATGACAGTCTTTCTATTTTTTGTTTAATACACTTGTGTGTGAACTAAAGTCAGTGAGGATAAAAGTCAGCACTTTGGGGAAAACCTTAAGCACCAGCATGTGAGAACTTTTCATGCTGAATCAGACCAATATTTCATCCTGTTCTGACATCTTGTCTTTGTGAAGGCTACTATTGCCATGATGGGCAGGTGATTAATGTAGAATAACCTGTGCATAGGCAGAATTTCTTCCTAATCTTATCAGAGAAGGTTTGGGATTTGCTGAGCTGTATGAAAAGTTGCACTCTTAAACATGTAGATTTTTAAATAGTCGTAAGTTCTAAAAAATTAAGATAAAAATATAGTGGGTGAATTTTTTTCAAGTCCTTGTCTTGTCATGTGATTTGCTGTGACTGATCCCTATCAAATTCTGCATTAAATTAATCCTTGTTGTCTGACAAGGCAGGAATCTCCCTGTAAGGATCACCTTATTCTTGTTTCACTCAGCATATTTTATTTTCTGTTTAAATTTCTGTGGCTCAGACTTGTTAAAACACTTATTCTGTTGCTAGGAGAACAGAAACAAGAGAGAAAATGGTCTGCATCCTGCTTCACATGTTAGTAGTTAAAATAACTGCAAATAACACATTTCAAGCATCCTTTTGTATAAAATGTTTTTGGTGTATATTTTCATCACCCCTGAAGGCCTTTTCCACCCTTGTCACTGTGGTAATTCTTTCTCTTAGCACTAGCCAGGGCAGCTGGCAGAATGGTTCAGGCCTCTCTGTTAACATTTGACACCTCCTCATCCTGCTCTTGCTACAGTTCTTACTAACCAATTTTGGAAAAATATGTTGTGCACACACACATTTTTTTGGTAATTCTCTGCCTCTCTTCTGAAAACTGGGGCTTATCCCAAGCCAGATTGCTCATATTGCCTGAAATGTTCACTGGGATCACTATACACTTCAAAATGTAAAGTTTATCCTTTTCTTGAATAAGGAACAGCTGCTTAATAGTAAATACTTCCCTGGGATCAAAACTTCTGTGTGCGTCAAGACCATTTAGTTATTTGTGGAGTTTTTGCACTCCAGATGCTGATCTGGGAAGGTTGTTATCAGAAGTTTTGGGTCTACTGTTGGCTCTGACACTGGTTTGTTAATACATTCTTTGACATTTTTAATCTGTGCCCCTGTTTTTTCTCTCACATCTACCTTCTCTAGGAAGGTGACTATCTTCTTAGGCACAAGCTGCTTATTTTATTCCTTTAAAAGCCCCAAGAAAGGGGGCTTCAGTTTCACTTAGCAGAATTAAATCTGGTACTTTAAAAGAGAGAAATCAATTTTTCGTTAGTCTTGAATTTCTCATGTAATTCCTTCTAATGCATTTATCTATGAGCTTCTGAAGCTGCCCATTTGGCAGCTTCTTCACTGGAAATCTGCCTTCTCTTACCTGTTCCAGGACACCTGCAGTCCCTTTAAAAAGTGAGGGGAAAGGAGCTGAAGCAGCCATGTGTAATAATAACACTTCAAATGACCAGACTAATACCAGTGCACAATACGGAAATGAAAACCAGGCTCTGGTTGCTTCTGGGTCAGCTACTGAAAGAGGCAGGAAATCATGTCATCGTGACTAGTCTGTGAATGCTCCCTGCCAGCCATCAGTGATTTTAGTTCTGATTTGCTAGTTGCAAGGGTTGAGGGTAAAATTAAGTTGTTCTCTACTTTTGTCCCCAGCTGCTTTGCAGGGAATCTCAAAGGCATTCTAAATTTGACAGTGAAAAAAATACTACAGGCTATTTTTCCTTCTCTTCCAGTTATGGAGCCTAATCTTTTCCTGTTCAGAGTCCCATCTTCATGGCCTGTCATTGTTTGCCCTGGATGTGACAACTGGCTTTCCATAGCAAGAAGATGGAAGCAATGGTTTCCATAATCATTACTGCTAGAAAGATGGCATTGCTTAATGGCATAACTGGAAGAGATTTGTATTAGAGGTCATTTTGGTCTAGAAAAGCTGCTTTTGATGTTTAAAAAAGTACTAAAAGTATGTAGGAACAAGTTAGATAAGTTAACTTTTTTTTCCATGGTGAAATATTAAAGAATCTTGTAAATAAAACTGGAATTCGTCAACAACATTAAGGTGTCCCGTTTTTCTATTGAAAGCTGTGCAGAGCAATTAGGAGTCTTAGCATTGCATCAGAATATACTGAATTTATGTTTTTCCTCTGTTTCTTGCTAAGAGGATATGTGAAGAGGAACTTTGTGTTGTGATGGTGAAAAACTGATTTTTACCTTCATATAGTATTACCTTATTATAGAGAACAGGCTTAATGATGTCTTTAAAGGGTGAAGATAATAAGATATTTAAGGGCTCTAAATGTACTTCTATTGGTAAATTCCCATTTGGTACAGTACCTCCTTATTCATATTCTCATAAAAGCCAATAAAAATCACCATCTGTAGGATACAGTGAATAAGGGATATTACATATCTTCTATGCTTTCAGGGCTTTAAGTGTTGTCAGGAACCATGGTACCTGGCATAAAAACACCTCTGACCTTGACAGTAGAGACATTTTATTACTGAAAAACAGATAGTGTCCTGCTGTGCATGAAACTTCAGCACAAAAGGAGCTGGGTGTTTTTAAGCAAACCATTTGTAACAAAAGAAGCTTTTTCTCTATCAGACTATTGTTGGGAGAAAGCGACAGACTCTTACTGTTAAACAAGCTTTAGAGTTTTTCGTTCCAAGGGAAACAGCATGAGGCTGGCGTAATCAATTGCTATTTGACAGAGTGATAGAAGTGCACGTTACACAGTAGCTAGAAATCTGTCCAGAAACAGCCAGAATGGCAAATGGCCAAGCACATGTTGGCAACAGCATGACCAAAGTGTAATCTTTACCCTGTATTAACTAATGAACCAAAAACCCCACACTAATTGGAATCTTTATTTCTAGGTGAAATGTCATGTTTCATTCAGAAAAAAGGTTATGATGAACCAATTATTCTCAGCTTGGTTTAGGTTGGAACCTTTTCTCATTCTCAGCTCTGCTCTGGAGGCAGCAAAGAGGGCACAGAAAAAATATTATGGGCTGCTAAAACACAGAAAAAGCTGGTAAGAGAAAAAGGTGTTGGTATATAAACATATCCTTGCAAAATTATCACTAAAGTATATTAGATAAGTCCTACTATAATTCCTCCCATTTTCACCATTGCTATAAGGAAAACTTTATTCAATAATGTGATACCACTTTAAAACATTATATCTCTGTCTAGATGCTGTGATCTGTCTTCATTTTTCCACGATATTTAGCCAGCTAGAATACATTGTTAACTGACTTTTAAATTCCCCCACATTAAATTCAGACATGACCAAAAAGCTTGCAAACAGCTTCCTTCTGCACACTGTGAACTCATATCCTCCATCCCTTCCCACAATGTGGAAGTTTGGTTTTGGCACCCTGACCAATGCCAGTTTGCAGTGTTGCCAATGACAGCATCGTACTTGCTGGATAGGTTTTGCATCACCACACCATTGGGCAGTGAAAGACTATTTTGGCTGCCTGTATTGAGCTTGAAGATCCGTGTAGGGGTAAATGGAACAAAAATCGTGATCCCATAGTGACAGGGAGGAACAGCTTCCCCTAACTACTTGTCTGATGACATGAAGACTCATGAAATATGGGAGGTGTGGCACTATGGGACTTGCAGTAAGCCAAGTCCTTAACACTGTCTATCTGCAATGTGCAGTAGCTGTAGCTGAATGCATTTTGACTATAATTACAGAGCCTATAGAGAAGTGTAGGTCCCCTTCTGTAATGGACTCCTTTGTTTTAGGCACTACTGTGTCTGAACACGGCCACAAATCCTGCAAGTTGTGCAAAGTGAATGGTTGGCTGCTTACTCTGATTTCTGCTGAGCTGCATGGCTCTTCAAAGGTTAACCAGCAAGTAAAGCCAGAACCACACAGATGGGTGCTGGAATCAGTAGAACTGTACACCTAAACCCCACAGGTGGAAACACAATTGCCATAAAGCTCCATTTTGCACCTCATTTACAGTTGTGTTGCATTGCATTGCATTGCTACAGGATGCTCACTGGCATCACGGAGGGCCACTGTCACCAGTCATGAGAAATCCCCTCTGACCTTTTTGGAGAGGATGAGGGAGGACTCAATTTTCCTTTCTTAAGTTTTGGGCAGTGACAAATGTTTTTATTCGGAGGTAGGATTATTTTTACTGTTTTCTCTGTTGATCAATTTGATGTCACTAAGCAAGGCTGGGAGATTTCACAAAAGGGATGAATACACTGGGGAAGGGGAAGTAGTACCACTCATGGCAAAATGGCATGAGGTGCCCCTAGTAAGCTGGGTAGGTAAAGGTGAGGTGATTCTGTATGCCTCAGAATCTTCAACCCTTATCACTTTCTTTGATTATTTTCCTTTTTAAATAATTTTCTTCAACAAGGGAATCTTTTAGAGAAACAAAGATATCGTTGTCTTTTTCACATTCTTTCACTTGGTATCAATTCCCAGAGATGTCAGATAGCTCAGCAGGTGGCACTGAAGATAATACGGTCTTGAAAAGTCACTGGAATCAATTTCTGCATCAGTTGTTGCTTACGGTTGTCTTGCTTGGGATATCTCTTGTTTCATGGGAGCTGCTGGGCACTACTCAGGCTCCTCACAGTCATGTCATGTCATGAGTGACCATGACTCAGCAGTGGTGGGCAGCAAGACATTATACCATTTAGCTTTCTTTTGTTACAAAGCACAGCCCTGCCTTCAGGCTAATGTGTACTTTGTCTTGTCAATACCACATCCCAGTGTCAGCAATGGTGCCAGCTTTATTGCTCTTCAGTGCCACAAAGCCGTGCTAAGGGCCCATGGGGTGATTATGGATTGAAGCCAAAAGAGTCCAGTGTGAGGGTTCAGATAGGGCCACACATCACACAGTTGCCTGAGTGATTTCTAAAACCTTTGGGATACAAAGTTATAGCTGTAGCCCAAGCAGATTTTGTTGTTGTTGTTGTTGTGGGTTGGGGTTTTTAATATATAATTCCTGCGTCTTTCTCATTTCCTCTAATATGTTTAGTAGATCTGAATCCTCTGAAGGCAACGATGTGCTGGCAGAGGCTCTTGGGAAGTGCTGGTTAAAATTCTGCTGCCAAGATGATGAGCGTTTTAGGATAATTTCCTGGACTGGGAGATCAGCCCATCTCTGAATATGATCAAAGCTGCCAATGTGTATCTATTGTGCCTATCTATGATACACATAAGGACCACATACAAAACTAAGAATAGCATCACTGCCGACAAGAAAAAAAAAACCCACTCATTCTCTGTGATGACTATTGTACACACAGACTCATAACTCTAAATCTCATGAGGACAAATCTTGCTTTTTTTTTTCAATACTAACTTTGTTAAGAACAAATTAATGGAAGGAAATGGTAAACTGGAATTGATCCTCTATCAGTACAAATCAGAGATGAATTTTCAGGCAACATAGGGGATTTCTTTTCTTGGAAATACCCTGAAAGAACCCAGTTTTTCAGAAGGCAGATGATTTGAACTTCAGACTTCTTTCACACACCTAAACTTTAATAAACAAAAGGGTGCCACCTTACTAGTCAGTGTAGAGATCCAATATTCAGTCTCTAATGAAATTAATCCAGGTCTTTTTACAAGCAACAGTGTCAATGAAGTTCCTAAGCAAAACTGCATTTTCTGGCAAGAAAGTCAGATGTAAATGTCAGGTGAGCAGATCAATTCTTGCAAGGGCAACAAACACCAACTTAGATCATCTAAAATGCTTTTAAAGAATAGGAAGGAAAAGAAAAAAAAAAAAAAAAAAAGAAACATTTTTTCCTGATGTGCTTTTGAAGGTCATGCTGTTAAAACTGATGGTGGTTGCTGGGAACTTGACTAAGGTTTCTTGTGATTATGGTCTCAGGCAGTGCAATTTAGTCATATGGGCAACTGCACAGTACAAGGCATGATCAAATTCTGAAAAAAATGTATTCTAACATGAGTACAAGATACTCTGCAGGTAAGGCAGTCATTTCCTCAGTAGTTAGACCCATAGCACTTGAATGTTTCCAGTATGTATATTGGCTTGGGACTATGCACTGACCTGTCCCAGTGTGATAGGGTCTTTCCTGATCTATATAGGAACCAGAAACAAGCATGACAATTGTAACACAACAGTTTAAAAACACTCAATTACCCTACTCTGATTGCTCTGTAGCCTTTGTTATTCTGGTTACACTTAAACCTTCTGTGTCCTATGGGGCAACTGTGGTGGTTCATTTATGTTCATCAATTTGTAACTGAGTCCTTGAAGCTTGCATGAAAAAGCATGAAACTACTTTTGGTGGTGATAGAGTTCCCATTTTGCTGAAGCTGTAGCAGCTGTGAGTTAAAACCATGCATCTGCATCCTCCTCTTGTAATAAATGTAACCTGAACAGAGCTTGGCTGCAAGGTTTAATAAAGGTTTCTTTGTCAGAATTGAAAGGGCTGATGGAGTGATGTTAATTGTTAATACTTTAAATCATCCTTTTAATTTAAAGATCTGTTGATTTGTGTGAACTTCTTAGCAGCGCTTGCACCGTAACGATTCTGGCGGTTGGCAAGCAGGAATATCATCCCTGTCCTCTTTCCTCTGCACGCCTTGGTCCACAGAAGACATTCTAATGCCACCCGCAGGAGGACTCAGGTAGTTTCAGCAGTTCTGTCCTAATTTGTAGCAGCTCTCTGCCCTTTTACGGGTGATTTAGCAATACAAGCTGGTAATATTAGCAAGCAGAGGGGATGTCAAGGCATGTAGCTGTGTGGGCACATAACTACAGGGTGATATTCAAAGCCCTTATTGAATCAGTGCCTCAGGATGAGAAGTATTATTTTAGTGCTGGAGTGTAAGATAGAGAACAGAAAGCTCCCTCTTTGTGTTCATCTGGACTCAGACAAACACAGATGGAGGTTAGACCCTGCTCCTTCTCACAGCCCCCTACAGCCGGTGACCCCAATGGTGGGCTCCAGCCTACAGCTAGACCACAAATATGTTCTGCAAAAGTCCTGCCAAAGCCACAGATGCATGAGGTCTCCCTTATTCCTGCAGGGCATCCTGTGTTTCTGGCTGTTTTCTAGAGAGCCAAGCACAACATCCAGCATCCTGGTGTGCAAGAGGCTGTGTCCCTCAATAGCAGGAAGCAGTTGCCAGTGTGCTGTCACAGCTCCCAGCCATGACACAGCATGCAGAGTCTGCGAGCCAAGCAGCCTTGCCCGGCAGTTATTTTGGGACAGCACAACCTGCCTTTGTATTAATTCACAGATTTTCCCTGGAGGCTTCACCTATGCCTATCTCTGCAATATGGTCCTGCTGCTATTAAGCTAAAGATTTCTGAGATCCGAGTAAAATTAAGGGAAATCTTGGCTTCCTGGAGAACTTGATTACCTTCATGGTTATGCTATTTAAGTACTGGTACATAAGGAAAAAAAATCACATTTTTACAAAACAGTAACAGAGAAGAGAGAAGCAGAAAATACAAGGGAAATCATAATATTTATGATTTTAGATGAGTTTAGATATATAGTTCTCACTGTACCATAAAAGTAATATGTTGATTTCTCTTAGTGCATAAATAGAATGACTTTTGATTTTAATGCTGTGAACAAATTCCTGATCAGCAGGACTTTTTGCATAATATGCTCAGTAAAATGCTGCTTTATTGTTGCACTTTATCAGCAATGTGAAAAAAAGATCAGGTTTACTGTGTATAGTTTAAACATTTCTACCAGTATCATGTTGAAGTCTCTAATTAGAGAGTCTTAGGGTTCTGACAGAGGGCTTCAGCTATACCCCAAGAGGTGTCTCTTAAAATTTTTAATTTGGAAGACTTGTGATGAGTGTTCCTGGTTTGGGCTAGCAAATGTGTTTGCCTGCCTGTTCTTCTTTCACACCTCACAGTGTCAGGAGCAGTACTCTAGGGTTTGCCAGCTCAGCAAACACCTGGCATCAAATTCACAGCACACACTGACTTGTCTCTGTCTCTCACTCCTGTCCTTTCCTGAAAAATTTGCATCCCTGGAGATATCTTCTTTTCAAAGTATTTTTCTCATCTCTTTATGCCTGTTTGGAGGAGAATGGGATGAAACTGCAGCATCTATCTCTTAGTAGATATGCTTCAGGAGCTCTGTCGTGAAATCATTGTGCCTCAGATAGGTCTTCATCAGATTCTTGTGAGGTAGAGAGGGACATTTGATAACAGAGATGGGGAGCTACGGCACTAAGATGCCATATTCAGCAAATATTTGGGCACTTGTTTAACTGAAATGTATGAATCCAATTCCCTGCGTAATCTGAGGATTTCTGGGAAGCCAGCCAAACTTTTAACAAGAACTCATTTTGGCATCACCACAGTTGCTTGGTAGATCAAGAACTGAGTGACTGCCATGGGTGGGCAAAGTGAATCCTGATATCCCAAGTCCTTGTGCTGTGTTTTAACTGTAAGAACTCTCTTTTTTCCTTAATTGGGGCTATCCTATCCCTTCTCCCTGTTAGGACATTTAGGGAGGCACTGCAGACTCAGCAAGAGCCCCGATGCCTGTAGAAGCAATGGCCCCACAGCAGCCATCCAAGCTTGTTTCACCCTCTCAGGCTGCCACTCCTTATCCTGTGGGCTCCGGTACATCTTCAATTCTTCAATTCTTCTTCAATGCCGGCATGTGGATGTTACAGCCCGAATTTACCACAATGTTTAACTCACTGGAAACACTGGTTGGACTTAGCCGCTTACTGGCGGCTCTTCAGCACCACAAGCGAACTTCATCTCCTGCCCGGTTGTGCTGAAAGGGCTCTCGAGAAGAGCTCGGCGCTCCCCTCAGGGAGTGCAGAGAGGTGCCCGGAGCACTCCCGGCGCCGTCGGTGCCCGCCGCTCCCCTCAGGGAGTGCAGAGAGGCGCCCGGGAGCCCCGGAGCACTCCCGGGGCCGTCGGTGCTCGCCGCTCCCCGCAGGGAGTGCAGAGAGGTGCCCGGAGCACTCCCGGGGCCGTCGGTGCCCGCCGCTCCCCTCAGGGAGTGCAGAGAGGTGCCCGGAGCACTCCCGGCGCCGTCGGTGCCCGCCGCCCCCCTCAGGGAGTGCAGAGAGGTGCCCGGAGCACTCCCGGCGCCGTCGGTGCTCGCCGCTCCCCGCAGGGAGTGCAGAGAGGTGCCCGGAGCACTCCCGGGGCCGTCGGTGCCCGCCGCTCCCCTCAGGGAGTGCAGAGAGGTGCCCGGAGCACTCCCGGCGCCGTCGGTGCCCGCCGCCCCCCTCAGGGAGTGCAGAGAGGTGCCCGGAGCACTCCCGGCGCCGTCGGTGCTCGCCGCTCCCCGCAGGGAGTGCAGAGAGGTGCCCGGAGCACTCCCGGGGCCGTCGGTGCTCGCCGCTCCCCGCAGGGGGCGCTGCCGGGGCCCGGCGCCTCCGGCAGGGCCGGGGCCGGGGCGGCTCCGCGCGGGGGCAGCGCCGGGCGCGTCCCGCCCTCCCGCCTCCGCCCCGCGTCCCCTCCCCTCGGCCGCGCTGGTGGAGCCGCCGGGCTCCCCCGCTCAGCCTCACATGGGGCTCGCCCTGCCGGCGGGACAGCGCTTCTGCTCTCCCGCCGACCGCTGACAGGGACCCGGCGCGGGAGAAGGGGGCTCGTCTCTGCTGCTGCCGCCGGCGGGCAGGTAGGGGCGGGCGGCGCACCTGAGGGGACTCGGGGAGCGGGCGGCGGCGGGACGGGCGCCGAGGGGGCGCACGTGGAGCGGGCGCCTCGCATCCCGCACCCTTCCCTCCGACCCTCGGTGCCGCTGCTCCAGCAGGGTCTTCCCGGCAGGGTCTTCCCTGCGCGGTTTCGGGATGCTCGCGGGACCCTCACCGGTCACTTGCGGGCGCATCGCGGGGGGATTCTCTTCCCGGCTGCTGCGGGGAGCGGGGCAACTTCAGGGAGGAACCCGGGCGGGGACGCCGGTCTTCCCCGTTCGCCCAAAGAGGATGGAGTTTAATTAAAGAGCCCCGGATCTCCCTCTGTCTCTTCCATCTTTTCTTTTGCCTGTCAGGAGAACAGGTCCGTTATTTGTGAAATTATTCTGTCAGTTCAGGAGTTCTTTTTTTCCCCCTGTAAACTACCAAATACAGTTGGTAGATTAAAACAGACGAGTTCCTTATGCCATTAAACTAAGCGCTATGGGTTTGCCGAGTTCGTATAATCTGATATTCTCATAGCTCAAAATAAACCTTTTCATTAAAAAGGAGAAAACCGGAATCAGTTCTCAGAGCTTTTGATTGATTAGAGCTCCCTCGTGGAAATCAGCGGGGAGTTTTGCCTGATTAAGAGCTGAAAAATTGTCCCGAGGTTTGTTACACAACTGGCTGTAGTCGTGCAGTACGGGCTCAGTTAGGTAACTTTGCAACTGGGTCTTGTTTTCACTGGTCCAGCTGAAGTACTTTCAAGTCAAATTTGTTTCATTTCTCTGCTTTAAGCCCACTCCGCTCGGAGTGCACAAGGTAGTGGGAGGACTCTTACCTGCCTTAAAGAAGAGTAAACGGGTTGGGTAAATAGGGAAGCTGGTGACATCCTTTGGAAAGATAGCGACTGCAATTTAGAAATGCTCCATGTGTTTTGCTGGCAGTGCCAGGTTAACTGTTTTCATCCTGAACGTGTTTTATTTCACTTGCGTTGCAGATGAGCCTCAGATGCTCTATTTGATAACCGAGGACTCAGCTGTAGCAGAAGGTGTGCAGACATGCATGTAATCATAGTCTCTCCAGCAAAGAGCATGCTTCCTGGTGTGATTATGCAGAAATGTTACGGAAAACGGAGCATTGCTCCCAGAATAGCTTAAAGGTTGCAATTTCCACACATGTGAGCTGACTATTCATTTACTGCTGTTCTGGATTTTTTCTGTGCTGCTGAAATACCTGACTGTAAGCAGTTTACAGAATCCAGTCACTTGGTTGTGGAACTTTTCTTCTTGCTGCAACTGCAAGAGCTTTTGTCAAATTGCTTTGGTTTTTGTTTGTTGTTTCTGGGATCTTGTTTGTTTGTTTGTTTGTTTTAAGGCAGGAAAGTAGGTAAAATAAAATGGAAACTTTCTTGCCCTTCAAGTAGCAGCAACATAGGACCAGACTTGGGGAGGGTGGAAAAAACAAAACCCAATGTTTTCCTTTGGGGTTGTAACTACTTTCAGATTAGAAAAAACTCCTTTGGGGTGGCACTTGGGAGAAACTCAAGTTTGTTCTTGGTTCCTTTAAATTTCAGGTGGTGTAGGTCTGATCGATCTCGCTATTCAAGTGAGGAAAAGGTATTGTTTTGTGGTCCGTGGAGTTCAAATGCACATTACTGGAAAGCTTCAAATAACCTTAAAATAGTCTTAAGTGGGCCAGGTGTGTTTGCTATGTTTGGGACAATTGCATTTCCACTTAAAAGAATAAAAAGTGTTTCTGAAGCAGGGTGCAACTCTGTTAGCTTTGGTATTCAGTACTGGTGTTCCCAGACTGAGATTACAATCCTGCACGAATCCATTGCATGTAAATTCAGTGTCTGCAGCAACATGTGTTGGTACTGCTAACCTCATTGGAGGTTGGATACCTAATATCTTTAAGGATAAGTCTGTGGTAAAAACTCAGGCGTGTGATGAATAGCTTTCCAGAGCTAGCACAATGGAAAACAAATTGCATATCACTAAAGTTAAAAGTATTCAAGAAAGCTGTTAATAACGTTCAGAAGGAGATCCTTAATATGCATGTGAAGAGCATTATCAGTTTGTGTAGCTCAGTAGCCAGCATGCAGCTGAGTTACTATGCTTAACTGTCCATCTTCTAATCTTTGGGCAGAGATTTTTCTAAACCAGGGTGCTTAAATGTACCCCAGTTTAAAATACTGAAGTAAGGTCAATTATGGTGAACTAATTCTGCTCAAGAGATTGGATATTTGCACTGTGAACAGAAAAAAATATCTTCTTAGCAATGTGCCAAAGCCTGGAGCTCTCCATACACAGAGAATCTAAAGGGGTGCACATTATGGTGTTCAGTGCTGCTTTAAAGGAGACTTTTCTATGGCAGCTGTCACTTATATATCACAATTGTTGATTTGTCTTCAGGAGGTGGGCTAAAAAATGTCGTGGATGTGAAGAGATTAAATACTTTGCTGAGTTTGAAAGAGCAAAACATTGAGACCAGATTGTAAGAAGTCTAGAGTGAGTTTGATCTGGCTTGTTTGCTATAGATTGAGCAGCTCTTTCTAGGTATTGCATTCAATGGTTTGCTGACAACATTCAAAGTTTGAAGTGTTTTTCTGTTACATTCCATTCTATCTCTTTGCATGCACATGGTATTTGGTAGGCATTGGTATTTTTTCATGCTGTCATAGCTTCCCTTTTCTGGGTTTATTATTTTAATGTTTTAAAATCCTCAATTAGACTCCATGCAAAAAAACACAATGCTCTGTTAATGGATGGTTAGAGTGGTGAAATTTGAATGTGAGATAGCCAGCGGTCAGCATTATGGTTCCTGTGCAACCATTAGTCAGCAGCACTTCCACAAATATCCAATCTAAAATTTAATATCACCCGCTGTAGTGTATCGCATTGGAAATGTGACTTTAGGTAAGCAGAAGTTCTAACTGGGGGATGAAGGCTACATGCTTACAAAGAGCTGTGCTGAGGCTGATGTGAAAATGGTAACTTGGGGTTTAAGCATTTGTGACTCTAAAGTTGAAGTCAATTTTTGCTCCTAAAAACTGCAGTGTAGAACTTTAGGTTGGCTAAGTATTTTCAGTCTTTTTGCAAGATGCCTGACAGCAAAACCTGCAAAGTAGCTGTTCTGAGGAGTTCTGCTTTTGTCTGCCCTTGGAACTGAAGCATCCTTTGCTGGTGCACTTGCAAATGTTGCTAGGGAGAGGATTTTATTTAGTTTAAATTCACATTTGAATCGCTAAAGACCCTCATGTTGTCTCCCATTCATCAGCCAATTGTAGTTGCTGTCTTTAAGCGAATGAAGTTGTGTTGATTTGCTCCTGCTTGCCCTTTTATGCTGCAAGGGCTACACAGCTGTGAAGTTGCCATCTAGCTTTGACTCAGGAAACATTCTCCTTCCAAGTGGTGTGCAGTCCTCAAACAGCCTGGATTCTCAGAGGAAGGTAGGTCTGAAAGTGGCATTTGTGGCCTAGAAAAGAGCTACACAGAGATAAGGGGAGCTATGTGCATGCTTAAAAACTAGCACATGCCCAAGTATTTTGGTGAATAAGCTGGAATGCTTTGCTGAATCACAGCTGTGAGGGTGCAGAAATACTATACCTACAGCATCTGCTGCAGCTGAGTGCAGCGCTTGGAGTGAATTTCAGGGCAGGTGTTTGGAGACCATCCAGACAGCAAATATTAACCAGGAGTGGGACTGTACATGCTACAGACAGGAATGGAAACGTTACATTGCACGTCGCTTTACTGGGAAATTTTAGCAGTAGTACTTCTCCCTTTCTCTCTGATACTCAAACGCTGAGTGAAAATTGGTTCAGTAAATGACCCAATTCCTATTGATCCCTTAAGAAAATGATTATGTGAAGGGTGTGTCTAAGCAAGCTGCCTTGGCAGTTCCACCCGCGGCTTGCAAAAACGGTGGGATTTGCCCAATAATGATGTTTTTGTGTCAGCCCCTGTTAACTGAGTCCATAAGCGGGACCAGCGCTAAGTATGGAAGTGCCGGTACCGACCCGGTCCCATTAACCCACCAGCGACCGGCGGTGACGCTGCGGGCGGGGAGCGGGGCCGGGGCTCCGGGAGCGGGGCCGGGGCTCCGGGAGCGGGGCCGGGAATCCGGGCGCTCCCGGCGCTCCCGTCCCGGCGGGCGGGGCAGAGCCGCCGGGGGGCGCCCGAGGACCGGCAGAGATCCCGGCGCGTGTTCGGGGCGGGACGCGCATCCCGGGCCGCTCCTCCGGTGAGGAGCATCCTCCCCGCGGGATGCCGGAGGGTGTGCGAGGCGGGACGCGCATCCCGAGCCGCCCGGGCCGCTCCTCCGGTGAGGAGCATCTTCCCCGCGGGATGCCGGAGGGTGTGCGGGGCGGGACGCGCATCCCGAATCACTTGTTCCTCTCCCCTGTTGAGGCACATCCTGCGCACCTCCCGTTCGCAGCGATCGACTGTTTTACCATGGGTCATACTAAGGTGTCCTGCGACAGCAAAGCCCTTTCTTTCATTGTGAGCCTCGTTATGTGTAGCAGCTGGTCTGAGCAGAAGGGGATTCCTCTCCTGACTTAGCTCGCTGGCCTCCTCCTGCCCTACTGTTTTCGCTAACCTTTCCTACTTTGCCGGCCCTGGCCCTCCAAAGCTGGAAATGAAATGTCTGCCAGCTTCTTTGGTAGCCTGACTGAAGGCAGTGCAAGAAGCACCTCGGGATGGGGCACTAAGAGGATTTTTGGCTAGACTAACCTTTTGTGGCTAAAGCAGTGATTCCCGACTGCGTGACTTTGACTCCTCATTTATTGTCAATAATGTGTGATTGACACAGGGGGAATACCCACAGCGTCATTTGCTAGTGACTGCAAAGTGGCTCAGCGAAGCCTGGAAGTGAGTGGCTATTACAGAGACTTGGAGTAGTATGTAGTAAGAGTCCCTTTAGCTGAGCAGGGGTAAATGGAAAGCGGGTGTGCCCTAAGTAAGAAATGTTTGTGTAAGAGACTAAAGTGGGGAACTCCTTGGGCAGATAATCCATGATTTTCTAATCTACTGCCTTCTGTAATTTTCTCCTGTGAATTGATCACTTAAAGTTACTTGAATTGTAAGTCATCAGGCAGCAAGGTAGACATTCACTGTGCATCTGGAGAGGGCCAGGCACAGGTGGAAAAAGCCAATAATTTGGCTGTGGGGTGCATCTCAGGGCAGTCCCAGAATTAATTTCTGACTATTTTTTGACGTTTACTTGAGAAAGTTTCTCCTTTTGCATTATGTTGACTAGAGGCTTCTGGCAAGATTGTTGTCTTTAGTAATGCTTGCCACCGTGGCTCAGCATAATGTGAAGGACTAGGATTGCTAATGTTAGCTGTCATCTAGAACTCTGTCAAAATCAACTGAATATCATGAAAAGTGTAGGACTGCCTTGTTGAATTAAAAATATCTTGTACAATATCTGCAAGAAGGTAATATGTGTACAGTTATGTGAGGACTGTGACTGGCACTTTGAAGTCATTGCCAGTAAAATCCTCAGAAATGTGGACAAATGAATAACCTGCAGTTAACAGTGTGCTAAGTAATGTAGACAGCTGTTTCTTATTTGGTTTTACTCTAATTGCTGCTGCTGTTACCAGTGCATTTTTGAGTTGGTGGAGTTGCACATCATCCCTATACTCCTGGTGCAAATGGTGCCCTGGTATGTCATGTGTTGATAAAAGCTTTTACTTGGCTTTTAATTTATGGTGCAAGTTTTACGTGATCATTAAAGTTCACTGAAAAAGATAGAAAATGACTTAGGGATCCTGCCAGACATTTGGCCAGATGGGCTCATCTTTACATAGTGATCAAAGAAAGGGGGAAGAAAAGAAAATCTGTAAAAATCTATGAAAATATTTATTTGGAATGAGTGTATAGATGAAGGAGAAGTGAGGGAAGGGAAAATAGAAAATTGGAATAGCCTGCCTGTCAGAATGTTTTCAGCAAGGTCCAGTCCTATGTGAGGGATTGCAGGCAGCTTGTAACTACTTGGAGACGTTCTTTTTGAACTCACAGGAGGCTCTCAGTTTTAAGCTTGCATTAAAGATCTGGGCTGAGGCCCAGCTTCACTTGCATAGAAAAAAAATGAAAAAAAAAATCCTGTACTAAAGTTTAATTTTTAAATTTTTGTGTGTGTGTGTGATTTTGCATATGTATAAAATACAGTGTCAGCTCTTTATGTTGAGGATGACAGTATATGCTGGAGGTGGCCACAGTCAAGTGAAGAAAGATCAGGCAGAAACCTTTAAGGCACCTGTAATAGTCTCTGAATTTAGGAAAAGTCCTTTTGGCTCTTCATCTAGGTTAAGTGGTGCCTGACTATCTGTAATTGTAATTTTGCTTCTCTTTGTGACGTAAGCAGTTGTGCTCACTTTGCTAGAGATTCCAAATAAATATTTCTGTTAGTTTTGATTTTATATCTTGAAAGAGCAAGTGCAACTTATAGGAAAAATGACAGTATCAATCCTTCTTTTCCTATCCATCAAAATCTTATCTTCCATAAGAAAAAAATTGGGTTAGAATTGCAGAGTAGTCAGAAATGAAGAAACTGATGATCTACGTTTGAAAGTCACTTTTCTTCACAAGCTCAGATACTTTGTATCTCTATCAAGGACTGGGAGATGAAGTGGAATAAATGTTCATTATATGCAGGTTGCAACTGCAGTTTGAAATGTCAGATGCAGCTTATAATTAGAAACAGGAGACTAAAACTTCATCTCTGAACATAGATTTGTAATGAATGGCTGATTTAAAATAAGGTATACACAAAAAGACATGAAAATGTTTAAATATTTTTATGAGATAATCCTGTAGTATTGAATTAAATATTGTCTCGCTACTGTAATTATTTTAAGTGCAAATAATGATATGAAAAGTGACTGATTATATAAGAAAATATTTTTTGTGTGTTGAATTTTAATAGTTCTATTTATGAATTATGTTCAACTACGGAGTCAAGGAAGTGAATAAGCTGAGGCAATGCTTCCCCATCAACTCGAAACAGTGCATAATGAAAACTGCTACATTAAATAAAATAGATTGCAAGGATAAGTTAATTGGAAAAGTAGTCTTCAGGTGATTAATTCTTAAATGTTTTCCATGGACTAGTAAGGGAAATGATATTTCAGTTTTTGCACTCAAAGCTAAAATGTCTAGTTCATGGGGACTTACGAAATTTCTGATTTCATCAGTGCATTCATAACCATAGAATTTTATGTGCTATTCAGTGAATTTGGTTGGCAGTGTGGATTCTGTTAGATGGAGCTCCTGTTAACCAGCCCTGTGGGGAGAAGCTAACACATTTAGCTGTAATGTTCCCTTGGCCACTTTGTTCACCCTTTACTGTGCACAAAGAGACTATGAAAGAAAAATATACCTAACTTAGAAACTGTTATTTACTGACTGAGAAATGTGGTAGATGACTAGCAACTAGACAAAGCACTGACATACCACTTCTAGGTAAGACACCTGCTTCACAGCCTCTTAGGATAGCTGAGGTTGGGAGGCACCTCTGGAAGTCATTTGGTCCAATTCCCCTTTTCAAGCATGGCCACTTAGAGCCAGTCACCCAGAACTGTGTCTAAGTGGTTTCTGAATTTCTCTAGTGAGGGAAACTGCAACTTCCTTGGGCAACTTGTGCCAGTGCTTGGTCACCCTCACAGTGCAAAAAGTGTTTTCTGATCTTCTGAAGGAACCACTGTGTTTCATCTTGTGCCCATCACATCTGGTCTAGTCACTGGGTATGACTGGAAAGAGGCCAGCTTCATGCTCTGTGTGCCCTCTCTTCAAGTATTTGTTTATGTCAGTAATTTCTCCCCCTGAGCCTTCTGTTCTTGAGGCTGAACAGTCCTGGTTCTCTTTCTTATGTGAGCAGCTCCCATCCCTTCATTATCCTTGTGGCCCTTTGCTGTCTCTCCAGTATGCCCATATTATTCTTTCACTGAGGAACCCAGACCTCCAGGTGTGGTCACACTCATCCTGGCACCATTGCTGGCCTGGCAGTCATTGATATTGGGGAAAGTTTACTTCTATTGTGCCTTGGATGGACTGATTCTTAGTATTGCTGGGTTTTTTCCACAGCTTTCTGTGGTTTGTTTTTTTTTGGGTTTTTTTTAGTCCTTGAACTGTTAACAACCTGGGATCTTTCAAGGATCTTGTGTCTAGCTGCAGATTTACCATTCCTGTCTATCATGGCTCTAGTCTGAGTATTGTTGCACAGCTTTCTTGCAAGCTGGCGGTTTCCTTAGAAGTTTCATTCAAGGTTACGCAGTTCTGCTGTGTCAAAACTAGGCCTTGAATCACAGATAGCTGAACCCCTAGGAGGAGGATTCACACAAAGCTGAGGTGTGAAATCAGTATGAGCTCTGCTGTGCCAATTCCCTTAGGAGGACACACAGTGAATAGTAGCTGCGAGGTTATTTGAACTACTTTGAAAATAGCTGGCTGTCTGAAGGAGAAGCCTTGTAACTTAAGCTTTCTCTGTGCTGGACTTTTACCTGTCAGTGTGGTTTTGTATGTATTTCTGACACTCATGTGGTTTGTAGTTGGCTCTTTGCCTGATCTTAGACATAGACAAGTGGTGCTGATGTGGATTGTCTATGGTCAGGAAAGCTTTTGTTTTTGTGCCAGGAGAGGCTTATGTTAAATATTAGGAAAAACTTCTTCACTGAAAATGTTGTCAAGCTCTGGAGCAGGCTGCCCAGGGAAATGGTGGAGCCATCACTCCTGGAAGTATTTAAAAGATTCATAGATGTGTCACTTAAGGACATGGTTTAGTGGTGAACTTGGTAGCATTAGATTAACTGTTGGACTCAATGATCTTAAAGGTCTTCTTCAACCGAAGTTATTCTACAATTCTAAAAAAGAAAGGCACAAAAGCTATCAAAAAGAGGAAATAGAGGAAGATGAAGCTCAAAATGTTGAGAAGAGTTGTAAAGGAGTGATGGACTGAGAGTGAGAATCAGGACATGTGTCTGCTATGTTATATGCAGGAAAGGGTGGTGCAGTAGGTAAAATTAGAAGGAAGTTAAAAATAAGAACAGGTTTTATGAAGATGATACTTTTAGTATTTCCCAAGGGATAGAAGGATCAAACATTGCAAGTGTGTTTTAATGTAAAAACAGCTAGTAAAGTTTAAAGTTCTCACTTTCTTGAAATGCAAAGCAAAACTTATTTTGCCTTCACTGGTGCTAGAATTATTCCTGCCTTGAATGTCAGGAAAGGAAGAGAGTATCAGGAAAAAAACCTAAATGTTTTCTTCTATTTCTAAGTTTACAGACCTGGAACTTCTGTTATCCATAGTGGAAAATCAGGTCAAACACTGGGAAAAACTTTCTCATTGGAACAGTAGTGCAACAGAAAAATATTCTGAAATAGAGATTTCATTTAGTTGAAAGTTTGAACAGCAGAGAGTGTCTACTGTGAAGTTTTCAGATACAATTAATTCAGTTTTGGGGGCAAATGGGATTTCAGCCACACCCTTTGTGATTTTATGAAATCTTCCGGAAAGCAGGGTTTCAGATTTGTTTGATCCTTTCTACACAGGAGACATAGCTTTCTTAAATCATTAATATCTATGTAGTACATGAAGGAAACAAACACGTTTTCATGACAGAAAATCACATGAGTTAACAAATTGTGAAAATAGTGGGGTTTGTTTGGGGTTGGTTTTGATGTTGGTTTTTTCCTTGAACTAAGAGTTCTGATAGTGTGCAGCTGGTAATGGTCCTATTTTGTAAACTGGCTATTTATTAATGCTTTTTTGATCTATTTGATATTACAATTTGTATATTGAAATGGCTTCTATGATTTGCTAGTCAAGTGCTAGTTTGATGCCTTTGAAAAGTGCCACCCTCTTGCTGCTGGAGATGCGTAAAGTGTGATGTGAGTAACTTCCCACTGCTCTTCATGAAGATGGACAGATGCTGTGGTATCTTCCTTAAAGAGATGCCACTTAAAGCTTCAGACATGGTGGCATAAGCAATCATCAGGTGTTATCAAAGTGACTGGCACATCAGTTATCCTCTACTTACTGCTTTGTTAAGGATTATTTTATGTACTGTAGTGGTGGTGGTTGCGTGGGGGGTTTTGTGTGACTTGTTGTTTTATTTTGTTGGGATTGGTTGCTTTTTTGTCGAGTGTTCAGTTTGAGAACAGTTTAAATTGCAGAAGTCTTTATAGGATGATTTCTGCTAGGTTTGTTTTTGTTTGGATGATAAGATGGTAAGCATGCTAAAATTCTCTTTTTCATTAGGATGTGATGCTGAAGAATGACTTTTCCCCATCCATGATCTTTACTTCCTGCTGTAGCAAAACAAAAATTTACAGGGGTTTTTGTATCTAGTTGAAATTTCTTATGGCAGTGTTCTTTCCAGGTGTTTCCCTAATTAGGGGTTGAATTTGTCATGTGGATTTGTCAAATGGATTTGGTTGGTTTGTTTAAAAATAGTCAGGAATATCAGATACAATTTGTTTTGAAGTTCTCTAGAACATCTAAAGCAGCATCCTTTAGGGTTTTGGAGTTAGCTGCTCAAAGAAGTGTACTTGAAGGCAAGCAGTGACTCTCAGAAGGGTTGACTGGAGGAGATTTAAAAATTAGCTATTCTAATCTGCAATGGGTATGGATTTGCTTTGAACCAAAGTTTAACTGGTACTCACAAAAAGTAGTTTCACTGTGAAGATATTGTCTCCTTCCTTAAACAAATCTTTAATTTCTGCCCCTTCATACTTATGATGTTAATGTATTTATTTGCTTTCCTGTCCTGTTTAACTATGCTGGTCCTTCTTTTCCTGAAATAAATCTGTTCCTGACAGTTTTCTTACATAAACACTACCTGCGTGGCATTGAGAGGGTCTAAACCTGGTTTTTACTGACTAAGTTTAAGATGAAGAATGACTTTTACAAGTGATAGTGGTGAAGCCAAATAAAGATATTCTGTAGGAATTTAGGATCATAATGTGCATAAAGCAGAGTTTTGCATGACTTAAATTTTACTACCTTCCTTCCTGCAATTGCTTTCACTGTGGGAAGTTAGTCTGTAATGATTCCCTAAAGTGAGTACCCAGAGTTAATTTCCTTATTTGCACTTATGTCTTGGTGGTGTTTTATTATGTTCTATTACGTAGTTATGTTTAACCACCCAATTAGCAGGTGAATAATCCTTTCATGCTGTTGCATCCATTTCTCAGTGACCATCCATTGTCTGATGTGAATTTTTTTCAAAGAGTGCTGTTTTTAACTACGGCTGGAGGCTAAGTCGAGGTTGAATGAAACAGCAAAGAGAGAATGTTGAGGATTTGATCAATTTGAAATGGTCCATTTCTCCTGCAGTTCAAGACAATTAGGGAAGATGAATGCAGCAAGTGACTTGCAGTGTGACTGATCTCCTTAAATTCATTGACAAAATATGAGCTGCGCTCCAGAAATTTTCAAATTTACCAGTGTGTAGGTTTCCAGCAGAATGCACAAGTTCTGTAGAAGTGGCAGTGACCAGTGGTTACTGAAAGATATGGGAAAATGAAGGGGAGAGTAGCCCTAATGTTTTTCATGCCGCCATTGTCAAGAAACTTCAGTTGAACATAACCTGTTATTGATTGCGGTTTCCTTGGCTTAGTGATGATATATGCGTTAGACCACAAATTCAGTTTCTCTAAAGTGGTTCTCGTGTGACCCATCCCTGGCTCTGTTAGTGAAGAGTTTTTGTAGTCTGGATTTTGTGTTGGGGTTTTGTTTGTTTGTTTTTGTTTGTTGTTTGTTTAAAATAGATTATGGATCCTGTAAGCAGATGGAGAACACCTAGTGGAATTGCAGGTGGAAAATAAGGTAGAAGTTCATGTCACTTGTGTTGAAGTGAAGGAAGAATTAGTATGCAGCTAAAAGCTTATGAATGAGCGAATGATGGGTGTTAAATGTTCTTATTAGCCGAGTGTTAGGAGGAAAACACAGAAGATGACCTCTGTGGAAAAGGTAATGTGTTAGCTGTCAGTGTAAAATGTCTTGTGAGCCTTGTAAAGAGTGAGGTAGTTCCGTTCGGTTTGCTTGGTTTGTAATCCACCGCAGAGAGTGGGTTGCCAGGATTCCTCTGCAGAACAAACTGTGTGAACAGCAGAAACTTTGGAGCAGAGGAACTGAAAGGTGTCAGTAAGGGTGGAGATGTGTGGAGCTGCTGAGCATGTTTGCAGGAAGTCCTGCTGAAATTGTCTGTTAATCCATACTTGCCAGTACACTTGGGGTTACGTAGGTGATGAACATCTGAAAGGGTCCCATGTGCCAGTTCCCTTGGTGAAATCCCTTGTGCTACCAAGGTGTGATTAATGAGAGCTCAGGTCACCCCTTTCCTGTTGAATGGTGTCTTTTTTCTGGGCTTTCTCTTTAAGTGATGTTGATGCCTTGAGAAGGCTGACCTGGAACAGAGATTAGACAGCTAAGAGAATAAAGCAGGTATTTATTAAAATGCCTTAAAGGATACAGTTTGGGCAGTACAAGAGCCTGGGGCTGGGCTATACCCAAGATGGACCCAAAATGGTCACAAAATGGATGACCGGTCACGAGGTTTCACGCTTTTGTAGGTTCTGGTCTATTTGCATATTGGGATTAATTGTCCAATTACAGCTTCAGGTTATGAAGTTCCATCCTCCTTGTTGCTCGCTTCAGTTCTCCATTGTTTATAACTTTTGGGCCTGAAACTTGTAACAGTTGTCCTTGGTCTCAAGCTGGAAAGGGATTGTTTTGTCTACCTACCCTGGGAAGAGAACTTACTGACACTTAATATGAAGCTCAGAGCTACACACCTAGGCAGCATGAAACTGAAAAAACATGAAAGCTAAAACTGAAGCTCTCAGTGTGGGTCAATGCTTGAAGCTGTATGAGGATGCTGGTGTGAGGCTCTGGCAACAAGGAAGGCTGGCCATACCTGTTTTAAATAGTTTGCTAGATCATATTTGGTGCTTGCAAGCATCCATGTATGTTTTCAGAGATGCACTCAGACTTTAAAGAGAGAAGACAGAGCATGATTTAGCAATATAGGTTTCTCCAGCTGTCATTTGTGCTCTCTGCGCTGCACTCGTCACCACGCATGTTTTAAGGGAACACAAAGGAAGGCTGTGGGGTCTCAGAGCACTGATTTGGTGACTTTTCTTTTCAGAAAGGAGATGATTGAAACATTTCCCTTTTGCAAGTAAGAAGCAAAGATGCTTAAAAATCAAACCAAACAATCTCAAGGAAACAACTGAAGCATTAGCCCCACTCCATATTTTCATGACACCTCATGAAGAAGAAACGTTATGCAAAAATGCTAAGAGGGTTTTCTTTATTAATTTTTTCTTGTAGGGTGTGGGTTTAAGGATTTCATGCATCTGGGATGCTTTGAAAATGTAAAGTTGGATGGGAAACACTATTTTCTAGTATTTTTTTTCTCTAGTGGTTTGTTATGCAGTGCATGGTGTGGGGATACGAGTCAAAAAATATAGCTGGTTTGTGACTTAACTGCCTTTTCTAACTGTTCTAGGATAAAATATCTATTGGTGTAATTTTTGAGCTGCAAGCTCTCTTGGCTTCCAGTTATTTCTTTGAACTCAGTGCAGAATTACAGCATTTGCAGAGCCCAGTTTTGTGACTTTACTGGGGGTTTTTTTATCATAAAAAATGCTCACAAAGCATCAAACAACACTGAGTTGTGTAGAAGATGAGAAAAGAATTCAAACCCAACTACAGTGGCAGTTTAATATTTTACATTGTATTGTTATCTTGTTTTCTTGTTAGTGGTGGAAATGAAAAAGAAAGTTGTGATTAGTGTTTCAAAATCAAATGTAAACATCTGAAAATTTTCAGATTTTCTTTTTCTATTTAAACAAATTATGTATGAAGATTTTCAATGGAGTATTTTTGTGTTTTGTTCAGAGATAAAGAGGATAGGCTTTTAGTACTCATTAAATATCTAGCCCTTGGTTCTACTCAGTTCTTATTGTTAGGCTATTTTAAAACAGACTTTAAAGAATTTATAGTTCTCTTTAACCTTATTATTAAGATAAAAAAGTTAAAAAAACCAAACTTCTTTCTAATTACTTTGTATTTGTATAATAAATCTTATTTTTCTAATTTTAAAATTATCATAGATTCATAAAGTAGTTTGGGTTGGGAGGGACCATAGATATAACCTATTTCCAACCTCTCCATGGGCAGGAACATCATCTAGTAGGTCAGATTACTGAGGTCTCCATCCAGCCTGGCCTTGAACACTTGTAGGGATGGGGCATCCACAGCTTCTCTGGGTCATCTGTTCCAGTGCCTCACCAGCTTCACAGCGGAGAATTCCTTCCTAATATCTAAAAGAGCAGAGATTTATGTTAGTTAAAAACCTACCCAACTTGTCCTGCCACTATCTGCCCGTGTAAAAAGTTGCTGTCACTCTTTTTTATAAGCCCTCTTCAAGTACTGAAAGGCCACAATTAGGTCTCCATGGAGCTTTCCTTCTCCAGGCTGAACAACTTGGCTTGTTGAGCTTCATGAGGTTCTCATGGGCCCATTTCTCACTCTTGTCCAGGTCCTTCTGGATGGCATCCCATCCTCCCCTCTCTGCATCAACTGCACTGCTCAGCTTTGTGTCATCTAAAAACTTGCTGAGGATGCACTAAGTCTTGCTGTTTATGTTGTTGATAAAGATGTGATAGGGCTGAGATCCCAAGACAGAGCCCTGAGGAGCACCCCTTTGTCATCAGCCTCCACTTGGCCATAGAGCCGTTGACCACAACGCTGGCTGCATCAGTCCAGCCACTCCTTCATCCAAAAAATAGTCCATACTTCAAACCTGTGTTTCTCCAGTTTGGAGATAAGGATGTCATTTAGGACTGTGCCAAAAGTTTTAGAGAACTCCAGGTAGATTACAATGGTTGGCCTTCCCTTGTGGACTGTTGCCATCACTTCATCATGGAAGGCCATAAGATTGGTTAGGCACGATTTGACCTCAGTAAAGGTGTGCTGGCTGTCTTGGATCACCTCTTTGTCTCATGTGCCCTAATATTGCTTCAAGGGGATCTGCTCTGTGATCTTCCCAGGCACAGAGGTAGGTTCACTGGTAGTTTTCTTCCCTTCCCTTCTTAAAAGCAGTAGTAGTTTCCCTTTTTCCAGTCTCCAGGAACTTCATCTGACTGCCATGACTTTTCAGATATGATGGAGAGGGGCTTGGCAAGAACATCATCTAGTTCCCTCAGGAATCTCATCAGGCCCTGGGGACTTGTGTCTATTCTGTTTCATCAAGTGGTCCCAAACCTGCTTTTTCCTTACAGTGGGAGGAACATCGCTACCCCAAGCCCAGCCTAGAGGTTCAGGGACTAGAGAATTATATTCCTAAACCATTGACCTGGATTGAAGCAGATGTGCTTTCTGGCTTTCATTTGTCAGGAAACATTTGTCTTTGCTTGCAGGGTCAGGTGAATAAAGTATTTGATTTTTAATTGACCACTGAACCAAGTAACCATAAATGCTCGCTTGCTTTGTTCTGAAACAAATCTTCATCTAACTTGTTATTTATTTTGAAAAAACAATGAATTTTTTTTTGGGGGGGGGGGGGTGGGAGATTTGGGAGGGTAAAATTAAATATTCCTTTCATGAAAGAAAAATTTATTTTCTGAAGTAGATTTCATGACAGCAGAACATATAAGTGGCCTTAAAAGTCAACAGCAAGGATTGCTGGTCCTTAAGTGCATGGGCTGGTGGTTAGACCACTTTCTGAGGGTAAATTGAAGCTTTCCTTTTTCTGTAAAATGTTTGTACTTGGAGCTGGGCCAGAGGACAAGAGAAGTGCCTGGATTCTCTGCTCAGCTGGCTGCAGCAGGGAGAGGAGGTGCAGTGCCTCTGCTTCAGCCTGGTTTCATGTGGGGTTGGAATGCATCACTGGCAGAGGCATACTGGCTGAGGCAGCATCAGTTAACTGCATTAATAGCACTAGTGTTTGGAACAAAATTGTTATTCAATTTGTAGTTGAAGGGATTTAGCAAAGTGAGTGGAAATCCTGAATACTTGGTTTATCAGAGGGACTGAAACTCTGGGTTATTGGGTCGTTTATCTGAATAAAAATTTTTGGTAGCTCTTACCCCATCGTACTCAACTTGTTTGGGAACCTCTTGCTATTGTGCCAGCTGTCAAGGGAAGTGGTGACTCTTGGCCTCTTTTGCTCTTGTTCCTGTAGGGTGTTCTGGGAAAGCAAGGCTCAGGTATGAGGTACATCTGGGCAGCAATGCCAGGTGACAGATCTCCCTGTCATGGTCTTGCTTACCTGAGGTGTGTATTTGGGAGCTGGTTTTAACCCCCTGGGAAGGAAGAGCCAATATGAAAGGTTGAAACGGGAAGAAAAGGAAGGGAAGATTAAAAAGAAAAACTGCCTTTGAAGTCACACTTTGAACCAGCCCCTGAATTCTTACAACTGTTGCATAAGTATGGCTCCTCTGTGCTGTGGTGAATGAGTCACAAACATTGCTCCTGTGCTTTTTCAAATCTGTGTGAAGAAGGGAAGTGATGCTACTCCAGCTCTTCTGATGGGGAACTGAGGGTCAGCAGGGTTATAGGATTTCTTTGCAATCATACAAGGGACCTGTGGCAGTGAGGAAAAGGAATGTCTGGACTTCCAGTCCAGCACACATGCTAACACAAAATGGTAAAAAAGCATTTTTCAGTATTTTGTGCATATCGGACAAAAAGAGCAAAGAGCTTGATCTCAAAGTTTTGATTAATTTCAATTCAAGCAAATTAAGTGACAAGCAGAAATAGTTGCTTGTGATATATCAGTAGTGCAGATATGCTTTTAGCCCATGCAGAGGCCCTTGTGGAAAAATTACTGTTTATGGAGAGATTTAGAGCTATTTCTCTTCCATGAGCTATTTACTACTTCAACTGAACTAACATCTATTAAACATTCATTCTCTGTATAATACCCTCAAGAGTTAATTCAGGTAAACTGCAATACCTCTTTCTAGGCTAAAAATTGCTCTGCATAATGCATGTAGAAGAAAATCCATAAAATTATTTTTCCTGCTACTCTCAGTCTTTATTATATTTTGAGATTAATTTTTTTTTTATGAGATAGTAGGGAAAGAGGGAAGAAAGCTCCTTTGTCAGCTGCATAAAGGGACAGTCAAATCTTTTGTGTGTAAGGGGTTTGTGGAATGATGTCTTCAATTTTCTTTTAAGTTTTGTATGTTATTATAACTGCAGACTGTTCGCACTCCCATTGTCATAAACAATAGTCTTTAGAGCTTTGGCATTTTCCAGCCTGGCAGCCAAATGGATGCATAGAACAACGCTGAGGACAGTGACTTCAATCATGCTGCAATACACAGTTAGCCTGTGTGGTATTTACTTCAAATACTGTATACTATTTTAAAAACATTGTACCCACAGCAGTGGATGATGTTTGAGAATTAGCATCACATTTGATTACTGTTTGAGAAGACAAGCAGCTGCCTTGGGTAGAAGGTAAGAGAAAAGATGCTGCTAAACTGCAGAGCTTGCTGAGCTGAAAGCTTGTGGGGGTAGGAAGGAGGGTGATGCAGGTGAGACCTGCCTAGAGATGTGGGCCTTGGTGGGGAACAAGAGGGATCGAGTCATGTTCTGGGTTTGGTGTGGGTGGAGAGTGTCTGGGGTCTCCTAGCCTTACCCTGGTACCATTGTCCCTCTCTCTTAGAACTGAACTTTACTGTTCCTTTGGATGTTACCAGGTGTTAAAGGTCACTAAGTGTCGCAAAGAGCTGGTGCATGCTTGAGGAGACATCAGGGGATGGAACCACTGCATAGTGAACTCAGGGAACACTTTTTCCTTAGTCTTTAGTGTATTTATTTATGAGATAATATGAAGATTTTAACGGATTGGGTATTCCTCTGTAGCGTCCTAACATTTTTTTTATGATGGTGTTTTAAAGAGACAAAACAAAAAATATAATTTTGGGACTTTGTGCAAGGATTCTTTTTCCTTTTCATTGTGACAATTGTCCATTAAAGCTTACATTTACCTGTACTTTGGTGAGTCCCCTCCCACTCTCTTCCTAATCAGCTCTTGCTGAGCACAGGAAGGGTATTCAACACCAGGCTCTAAATTTTGGGTCAAGGAGAGCTCACAAGTTACTGTGAGTCAGGTTAGTGTGCTACCTCTCCCTGCATATGCTCTGAATTCCTAACTTGACTAACTAAACTAACTCCAACTAAAAATTTTTGGCTGCAAAACTGTTATTCACTTTTTGCACTATCTTAAGTTGATGTCACCTGCAGGTACTTACCAGCACCACGTTGTCAGAGATTGTTTCTGTACAGGTCTGCAAGCAGATGTGTCTGATGATTCTATTCTAATCTGCTTCAGTCTGAATCTGTTAGACTCCTTTAACCTGCTTTGTGTGGGAAACTGGGTTTGAGTTAGCTTACTAAATTTCCTGGAAGGAGATTAGGGAGTAGTTTTTATCATCAGAGCCATAGGGAAGGGACAATGACAAGTAGCACAGCTACCTACAGAAGATAGCTTGGTAGAGCCTGTGATTTTTTTTGCCAGTTCATTTATCTTACATCCATACAGGCTAAAGAAGTTAAAATGTGTAAAAGCTCAAGTTGGTTCCAACTCTGCTAGCAAGTCTGGTTTGATTTACACCTGTTATGATCATGGTAGAGGAATTTTTATATTTGATGTCCCAGCAAAGTCTTTTCATTGTAAACAAAGGCAGTGTTGATTACTCTACCTCATCTAACTTTGATTATTTTAGAAAGCTCTGCTTAATAAGAATCTCCCCTTATCAAGTAATGTAGCATTAGCTTGCTATTCTGAGTCCAACTGAACAAGCTTAAATGTATTTTCAAGCATGCAGATCTATGTAAGAGATTTTTCTCTGTAAACATCCAACAAGCCCAGCCAAGCCAGTTTGGGACTCTGGCTTGGGAAGCTGCTAATTGCTGGTGGGTTTATTTTGTTTTTCTCTACTCTGTGTACTATACTGTGCTTGCTGAATTCTGGCAGTCAAACTGCAGTTCCCAGTTCAAAATGCAGATTTTATTTTATTTTTTACCTGTTGTTTTCTCACATGATGCTTTTGCAATCTATCTATATAAAATACTCAAATTGAACTCCAGGAGCCCTATTTTCCCAGCTTAAAGTAATTTTTTTTTTTATCTCACTGGGAATAAGTGGCACAGCATTTAATGCCACATAGGAGTATAGCTGTAAAAGGTTTTTCATTATTTTCTTTTCCTTCTTCATCCTCCTCTTTTCATTTTTCCTGAACCAGTTGGGGGAGGAGCCGTTTCAATTTTCTGGAGGGACCCCATTTGGAGGTTTCCTCTCAAAATTTGCCCTAAACCAGGACACCCTTATAAAGTATAAATTAATACTTTACTACATGGTAAAGCAGCAGCAATTTGGAATGCTTATTTAAAATAATTTCATAAAAATCCTAATTCTTCTATAATTTTATTTTTTTTATACATGAAATATGGTATAAAAAGAGTTGACTTAGAGCAAGAAGTGAGAATGATAGGTTAATGAAACAGGACTTGGGAAACTCAGATTCAATTTCCCCAACAGAGCTGCAGCTAATCACACTATATCCTTTTGATCGTCTGTGTTTGAAACTCTTTTTTTTGGGGTTGGTTGGTTTTTTTTTTAATTTTTTTTTAATCACCCTGATGATTAAAACCCGTGGTGAGGGATAGAACACATCCTTCAAATGACGTGTTGAAAAGATGGTTCTTAATTTTGAATCTTCTCTTTTGGAGATCACATAAAAGTTTACCACTTGACCTCTCAGTCAAGTGGTATTTCCCACACAGTATTGTATGACAGCAATAACTTTAGCCACAGTGAGCAAACATCAGTCAGTTTTCAGTATATCATCTTTCTATGAAAGGATGTTAACACAAGTGGTGACCCAGACCTTGTAGTATTTCACTATACTATTTCACCTTACAGTCTTCTGTGTGCATTATATTCATGGATTTTTTTTTTCCTCGTATCCTGGGGTGACATCCATTCTATATCTAATCTAGGAATTTCAGGTTTAATTTTTTTCATTCTTCAAAGTACCAAACACGGTGCTCCCCTTCCCCTCCAGAAGGGTGCACATCATCTGTATTGCAGAGTCTAAAAGTCTGGCTGAAAGTCCTGTCTCATATAATACCACAAATAAACTTCCCAAGATGACACTTGCACAGCACTCTACCCCACTCTACAGAGTAATGCGGAGGTGTAAAATCAGCCATATAAGTCAAATCCTTGAGAGGTGCTTTTCTTTAATACTTCAATTTGCCATGAAAAATTGCCAAAGCATATTTCCAGACCTAGTAATTCCTTTAAAAATTGGTTTCTCATTATCTACTTAGCTAAATAGCAGTTTTACCCTTTTATGAATATAGATCATTAAATTAGAATAGGTTTAACATTTTCCTCTTCCTGCATCCAAATTCTTTGAGGCTCAGGAGACCAGACCATGCCTGATGGAACAGAGCAATTCAGTAACTTGAATAAAAGGACTGGGCTGCTCAACAAATATGCCCAGCAAAGGTCCTGTGTTGAAGCTTTTATGTGCCAGCCTTTTAATTTCAGAATGACATTCAATAAGGGCAGTAAATTAGCTAGTCAAAAGGACTTGCATGAGTGAGTTAGGGTGCCTGAACTTGAACTGACAAAGCAAGCACATAGATTGGATAGAAAGGAAAATATTCTTGTTCTTCTTTAAAAGGACCACAGATGCTGGGATGCCCATCATATCAGCACTTCAGAGGTACATTGGCACCTCATGTGGAGGGAAACAGGGTCAAAACTAGGACTTTCTAGGAACTTCCTTCTGCTCCACCATTTTCAGGTATTCACACCAGTATTTCCAGACCCCCATTTTCACATCCCCCACTTCACATTTCCAGCCTCTATTCAAGATGCCCTGATAAAAGGGCTACAAAGCAATCAGTGCATTGCCAGAGGAAAAAAAAAAAAAGATCAATTCAAGCACGACCACATTTGCGAATCATATTGCTGTGTGAATTAGAAGCAATTCTTCCTATTGTTATTCTAGAGGCAGTGCAAGTCCATAGTATTAGGAACAGTGCATTAGCAACAACATTTACTGGACTAATCACATAATATTCCATCATCATTATCGAGATATGACTTAAATGAGAAGAGATGTGTTACCAGCACTTGAGGCATTCAGAGAATGCCATTCAAATACTGCACAGAGCTCAGGAAGGGGTTTTGGATGTGCAGTGGGCATTCATGTGCCATGCTGACAGGGCCATCGAGGGGCAGCCAGTGGTCTTTTGCACCCACCTCTTCTGCTGAACAAGGGAAATAACAGACCTTCTGGAACAAGAACCAGGGATAAACGCAGACAGAAATAATTGTGAGGAGACATGGACATTTTTTAGATTTGAAGGAGTAATTTCTGGCTTTTATTTAGCTGGTTTGTTTCTTTTTTTAATAAATAGCAAACCACTACACTTCATGAGTTACTGTGTTTCCCTGCAGGATTGCTGAATCGCAGCTCTTTACATGCCCCACCTTGCAGCACCTCTCTGTGTGCACGGCTGTCCCACATACCCGAAGTGAAAGCCCTGGGGCCAGCTGTGTGCCCAGCTCTGCCTGCTGACAGCCAACACACATGCTCCCAGCTGCAGTCTCTTGCACAAATGCACAGGGAGCTCCTGGCACCAGCAAATTCCCTCCAGTGCACAACACTGATGAGCCTTCATGTAAGCATCAGTGACCTGAAGCAGAGTTCTGCCTCCTCATTCAAAATTCATCTTGCATGTATTCTGTCTTTTAGAATTAGGCCTTTTAACAGCTCTCCCATCTCCATTTCTGATTCATGAACAGCATCTGACAGGTCCAGGGTACTCACCAAAACTGGCAAACTATAATCTCACAAATTAAAAACAGCCCTTCCTAAAACCGCTTTTTTGTTTTAAGATACCCACCAGTCATAATATTAATTCAGCTACTACAGTTTGCATAGTGTTTGTATTTTACTTGCATCCATTAAGGTAAAGGAGAATTAAATAATGTACAAGAGAGGCTGGGAAAAACATTCTTTGCACTCCATGCTCTTTTAAACAGCCTTTCCTTACAGATGACAGATTCAGGTCAGGAAAATCTAAAATGGGACACTATTGCCACAGATAACACGGTGAACAAGTAGTTAGTGCCCTTCCCACCCTCACCACAACACGCCCTCAAGAAGACCTGATTTAAACACATTTGTTTTCACGATGCTTTGGAAACCTTTGACAGAGATTCCTTTTGCACTTCTATCTTCCCCATAGTATGTGTGACACAGACCAGTAAACAAAATGCTGACGCTCAGGTAGTCACACTTGACTTTCTGCAACCAGCAAAGCAAAAGGAGTGGAGAGGAGTTTGCAGAAACCCTTCTGAAGTAAAGCATCCAGGAAACAGGGAGGAAATAGATACATATGTTTATGTATATCCACAAATCTCTCACCACTTTACAAACCAGTAGTCTTTGGGAAAGATCTGTTTTCACATAATCTTAATCCAGTTTTCTCTAGACACAGTAAGTAGAGATACAAGCTCTTGGATCTGTTTCTACGGCTGCCAGAGATAAGAAAAATTATCATTGTGTAAGCCATTTTCTGGTTTCTTTTATATCATTGTTACTATATCATCAGACCTTCCTTAGTCTAATACCTAAGCAGTGCCACATACTGAGCTTTTCATTCAGCAGCTTCATTTTCTCCCGAGAGCTACAAAAATCTGGTTTAGCCTGTGAAAAACCAGGAGGCACATTAATTACACCAAAATCCAGATATGATTCAACTAGGGGAGTGCAGTATAAGAAATGTAACACACAACATACATAGACTATCCTCCCCCTGAAAGAGACAGCAGCTTGAAGTGCTGATCCAGCAACCAGCCCTTGCCCTAAGGACAGATAGGTCACTGTGTACAAGAAGTTTGTTACTCTGCATCAGAATAACTGAAGTTTAGAAGTGAGCCTATGATTTATCATTGAGTCAAAGGACAAACTTTTAGAAAGACAGAAATTATGATACAACTTAAAAGGGCAAGTCGTTGCATCCATAGTAAGTAGATCCAAACATTACATACTCTCCCTGTTAAAGCAACCAAAGTAAGGCTCTGGCTTATTGGGTATGCTCAGCTGTTCATAACTGTTTTATAACATTAGTTCAATATTTTCCTCTTTTGATATACTATGAAATTGAGATTGTTTTGCCAAGAGATCTACTTAAAAACTTAGAGTTTTTAATAATTTATTTCATGCATAGAAAAATGAAATTATGAAAGAATTAGGAATTTTAAGAAATTGTTTGAAATAAACATTCCAGTTTGCTGCAACTTTACAATGTGCTTGCAGTATTTCTTTGGGGAGGGAAGGAGAAGAGGAGAAAAAAAATCATTAAAAACCTTTTACAGCTACACTTCTATGTGGCCTTAAATACTGTGCCACTGATTCCTGTTGAGATAAAAAACTACCTCTAGCTAGGAAAAATAGGGCTCCTAGAGTTCATTTTGAGTATTTTTATAAAGAAAGATAGATGGCAAAACTGTCATGTGAGAAAACAACAGGTAGAAACTAAAATAAAGTCTGCAGTTTGACTGCTAGAATCCAGCAATCACAGAATAGTGCACAGAGTAGAGAACAACAACAAAAAAGCAGTTAGTGAGAAGCTAGGCAACCAATAGCTTGGGGCTGTCCCTAACTCTTTAGTTAGTCTTGTCTTTAATTAAAGAAATAATAAAAAAAAATATTAGCAGTCACCTGAAGCTGATTGCATGAAACTTCCACCAGCATTGAGGTATTCATTCATCAGTGCACCTTATGCTGTGACCCTAAGAGGAAGTAAGAGGCAGGTACAGGAGCTAAGTACCTTAACTGTAATTTTGACATCCTCAAGTAGAAGTTATTGCTTGTTTAACTTGGAGGAAGGATGTGAACAATTGCAAGTGACACAGTTTGTCTCTATGGTTCCTTAGAATTGTTTCATTTTGAAGACTGCCATTCTTTTGGGGGTCTGTATCTGTGCTGGAATGCTTAAAACACTCTAGAACTTCCAGACACCTCAGATCAGAAACAGCAAATGAAACTAATTATACCAGGAGACTGTTTATATGTTGCTGAGTACAAAAACCCATTTAGCAACCTCTGAACAAAAGAACACATAAAACATGGAGGAGCTCTACTTAAACCTGCTGTGGAGTGCACAGTCCTAGCTCTGTGGTCTTGATAGATCAATCAAAGTAATAACTTTTTTACAAGAATTTAATGAATTAAATCTATATTAATATTTCTATTTAAGCTTGCCTAAGCCCTAGTTCTTGCTCATTCTCAGCATGAGTGCACAAGTCACATCCCTCTCTGGAGTGTCTTAAACAGAGCTGGCAGAAATCATCTTCTTGATGTCCATTGTGTGACAAAGGCTTATGATTTTCTCAGTTTTCACTGTGAGGTCTGGCAGGAGAGAGCTAGCAGAACAGGAAGAGTATTGGGTCCTGAAAATTAATGCCATCATCCTTCCTGATAATGCTTTTATGTGCAAAATATTTGGGGTGTGCTGGTTGTCCAGCAGTCCTTCTTGGATGCCAATACCCAGAGAAACATTCTGTCCATACTAGTTTAATTATTTAACCTAGGACAATAATTAGGCTTTATGTGCTTTAAAAACTCTCATTTCATACAGACATATCTGACTGAATAATTGATCAGGAAAGTAAATAGGAAACCTCTGCAAATGGCTCCACACAGTGCAAAGACAAAAATATCTCTGCTGTACAGACTTGATGTAGGATCATTGTCATCTCATAACAACCAGTGCAAAGCTGGTAAAAACAGGGAACTACATGGCTTTACTCTAAAGCTGTGTGTAAACATACATATTCTCTTTCCACTGCTTTTTCAGGAGTGTGTCTAAGCTTGACTACAGTGAAAACATTTTTCTCAGTAATGTTGTCGTGATGTGATTTTGTAGCAAAGGGCTGAGTATTCCAGTTATTGTTATTTGTAGGTCTAATGAATGTATTAAGTATTTTCCAGGTCAGTGTTAAATTAAATATATAGTGGTCACAGCCTTTGCTTTACATATACTTGTATAATTCCCTTGTTACCAAAGGTCAGTTGTCAGCTCCTCCTTGGTGGATGCCAGATGCAGTCGTAGGAAATTCAAACACCAGAAAAAGAACCAATAAGTTGTCTTACTTCAGTCTGAATTTTTTATAAAAACCTTTGGGAGTACTGTGCAGTGCTATGGAACATATTCTGTAGAGCAGCTAGATAAGAAATATTCTTAATATGAAAGGAGCTATTGATCATTCTGAAGCATATCCATTTCTTGAATGTTGTTCCTCTGAAGGCATTGAATTTCTTCTTGAAGAACACTTTTGAGGATCATGGCATTTGTTTGATTTTGTTTGCTTTGTTGGGGGTTTTGTTGGGTTTTTTGGGGTTTTTTTTAATACCTTTCCTACTGTCAAACGCATGAGAGGATTGAAATTTGTTGTGGGAAGTATTAAGTCTGATAATAAAATAAGGAGATATAAGGCTGATAATTAATGAAATAAGGGGATATAAGTCTGGGTAGAGCCCCATAATCTAGAGATGGTGAGAAATGATGAATAATGTTGCTGCCAAAGGTTTCCTGAACAGAGTAATGGGGATAGAACAGGGCAGGATCAGTTTGAAAGGAAGAATTTTCTAAGCATGTTTTTAAAGGCAAATATTAAAAAAACAAGCATGTCATCAGTCACAGACTGTTTCACATGCAAAATAATTTTGAAACTTTAAAACTAGGCTTTTAGGCCTTTTAAATACTCCATCCTTTGGGTCTGACTAGATGAACTTCTGAGATCCCTTGAAGTTTTAACTTACTCTGACTCTTCACCGTTTTTTTCCACTGGCCAAAACTATTTGTTAATTTTAATTTCAAATAGTTTTGATTTCCATGAAATTCTGTTTGTGGGGAATATACTGCTTATTTTGAGCAGGCGGTTGCTTTTTCCTCCCTCTTAATAATAATGAGTGTGAATGGAAAGGTACAAGTTGGAGGAGGACTGCTAAAAACAGTGTCAGTACTGTGGGTGTATCGTCAGAAGTTAAGATGTGATAACACTTGCTTCAACTATGAACTGTTGTTTGGCACAGCTTTGTTTGAAATCAATGGCACCTACATCAGCATTTTTTTGCCTCTATTTTTTTTTATATTATTTCAATTTATATAACCCAAAAATTTACTTAAGCCTAGCAGAAACCTTCTTGTTTCTAGACAGTACACCTGTAGTGCCATCTCCCAAATTTTGTCATTGATTTTTGTATTGAAAATGTAACCCCACTGTTGACGTGTTACTAAGGTTTCTGCTGACTCAAAGGTCAGCTCTCCCTGGAGTCTCCTTTTGTCTGGAAGATGACATATATTAAAATTTTATAACAGTTCCCACTAGTTTCAGTCCCACAATCTTGGGATCAATATGGCTGCTCTTCACAGCCTACCAAGAGCAACAAACGCCTTAGGTGAGCAATAGGGAGGTTGGAATTAGGCTCTTCTAAGCAGGACTTGTTTGCACAAATGTTTAAACCTGGCCACAGGAGTGCTCCTTTCACTTCAGATGAAAGGAGCTGCCAACACTTTCGCATATAAAACAGCTGATCTTTTGAAATAAGATGCAGCAAGGAAGGGTGCACCTGGGTGCCGGGCTACACTTGTGATGTTTTTCACTGCGCAGCTCTTTGCACTTTCATAATTTAAAAAAATAACTGATCTTCTCTTAGTGTAAAAGTCACAGATATTAGGAAGGGGAATCCATATCATTCAAGGATATGCTTTCTTTGATTTGTGTGAGAAGACTGGCTTGGTAGTCTAAGGAAGCTCTGTGGGTTAGCAGTTTGGTGGGAGTGACCTTGAGAGCGGAAGCCAGAATTCTACTTGTCCTTCAGCCACGGTAAAAAGGGTGCAAATGAACACTTATGGCTGAAAAGCTGGATTTCAGATGTTTCCATCAGAAAACTTTAGATAAGGTCAAGGCAATTATTTTTTTTCTATGCACTTACTCCACTGTGACTAACACAATGGCCTGGTGCCTCTGGAGACTATTACGCTCCTGGACATTATTTTGTGGAAAATAAGATTAGCTTAAAAGCTTGGAGAGTCACTAAATACATATTTTCAGTGTGGGATAAATTTTTCTCAAACAGCATGACTTTTCATAATTGATTGCATATTTAAAAATGTCAGGCAGCATCCTGCTAAGTTTATTGATGAATGCAATGGCTGAAATGTAATATTAAGGGGAAAAAATAACACAGCATCTAACAAACAAATCACGGTTTTCTTTTAAATCTCCTCTTGTCACGGGCTCTTTGAAGGATGCTGCAGTACATCTTTGAGAACGAATATTACAGCTCATTGAATATTTGAAGAGGATTAAGATTTCTGTCCTTCTGGCCAGCTCTTTAACAGAGAGGATGTTACCAGGGCCAAACCTCCATGATGAAATTATTTGGATGAGCTGCTCCCCTTTACCTTTGTAAAGAAGCCAAACTGTCAAATACCTGAACACTAAAGAGATTTATTGAGATATGCTGTGATTGTGAAGGGTCCAGATAGCTTTTATCACCATCATTTGATCTGATGTATGCCCCACTGGGACTGATTGATCACTTGGTGCTTCTCAGTAGATAAGTGTGTGAACTGGACTGAGTGGTACTGATTGAGCTGCCAGGTGCCATTACAGAAACTTGGGACAACTCCAGCATTAGGTGATCCTGTGGTCTTATGTAATGTGATTGCTTGACTGAGTAGGTCAAGCTATTTACCAAGTTTGTGAGGGTTTTTGTTTGTTTGTTTGTTTGTTGTTTTTTGGTTTTGTGTGGTTTTTTGTTTTTGTTTTTTTTATGTGAGTGTGTGTGGCTGTTTGGATTTCTAGTTAGGGGATGGGAAAAATAGTTTCTTAACAGCTTTCTTACTTCATGCAAGTGTTACGTTTTCCCAGCAAAATCAGCAAACATGGGCAAGTGATTTCTTTCCAGTCCTCTGCTTCTATGTTTATACACAACTCCAGACCTGTAACCTTCTGTTTTTGTGGGTAAATGAATAATTAAGAAAACCCAAAGAAAGACACAGGGATTGAATTAAGGAATTCATTTCTTCAGAATATAGAGAACCTTTACAGAGTCCTGTGCAAATTGATGAGTCACATGAAATTATTTCAGTCAGTAATGCCAGCAGAAGTTCATCCTGGCAGATACTGAAAGCAAGCATAAATGTTATTTTAAAGAATGAAAGCACTGATGAGCTCTGAGGAGTTGGTTTTCTTCTGATGTTTTGGGTGGGAGAGACAAATGCCTCTTAATACAGGATCATCTGATGTTAACCTAAAACTTTTTTTTTTTCTTCAGAAAACATTTACGCTTGTCTTACTGCAGGTTTCACAACACTTTGTCTTCAGCACCTATGATATTAATGAAGCTGGGATGCTGCTTTGCATCACTTTGCACTAAAAATACACTAAAGTCATTATTAAGGTCTTCTGATACTTCACACTACACTACTCCATTCTGAATTGCCTACTGACTTAAAAAAAAATTTCTGCTGGAATGTGTGTTCCTAACTGCAAAGGAAAGCCCAAACATTGGTTAAGTAAGGTTCCAAAAAAGTAACACTTTTATACTTTTAAAATAAAATACAATGGTCTTGTCTTTGAACAAGACTAGGCTCCCTGTGTTGTAGATGAGGGAATTTCCTCAGCCTTTTCTCACAGGAGAAGTGTTCCATTCCTCTGAATGTCTCTGTCCATGTTGGGAACCCTGAGAGGCACAATTTTTCACTCATTTCCATCTAGACATCGAGCTGTGGTCACTACTGTCTAGATGTGACCATCCAGCCAATTCCTCATCCATAGAACAGTCCATCTATCAAATCTGTATTGCTCCAATTTAGAGAGAGGGATGTTTGGGGAACCCTGACAAAAGTCTTGCAGAACTCCTGACAGTTGATGTCCGTATATCTTTTCCTTGTCCACTGAAGTAGTCACTCCATCAGAGAAGGTCACTGGGTTGGTCAGGCAGGACCTGCCCTCGGTGAGGCTGTGCTGCTGTCCTGAATCAGCTCCCTGTTCTCCCTGTGCCTTAGCATAGCTTCTAGGAGGATCTGTTCCAAGATCTTCCCAGGTGCAAAGGTGGGGCTGACAGGTTGATAGGTCTCAAGGTCCTTCTTTCTACCCTTGATGAGTACGATGTTTCTCTTTTTCCAATCACCTGGGACTTCACTTGACTGCCATGACTTGCCAAATATCATGGAGAGTGGCTTGGCAACTACATCAACCAATTCCCTCAGGACTCTGGGATGCATCTTTCAGCTCCCACAGACTTATGTATGTCCAGATTTCTCAGGTGGTCACAAACTTGATCTCTTCTTAGAGTGAGAGGGACTTTGTTCCCTCAATCCCTCTCTTCCAGGTCATGAACGTTAGAGATACAGGAACAGAGTGCCAATGAAGACTTGGACAAATAAAGGTCAAGTACCTCAGTTTTCTCCTTGTCTGTTGTTACCAGTTAGTTCAAGTTTGTCTTTCCTCTCTTGGCAAAAAGGAGTGAGAGCTACATTTGAGAAGAGAAACTAACAGATTAACTTTGGGGAAAAGAGGAGCTGTACACTAGGCTAGGAAGTTGGAAGGGCTAGGCAGCACTTTGGTTATATTTGGAAAGAGCTTGGATGAGTAGGTGAGAAGAGGGGAGAGATTGGTGCAGTGGTAAGGACAAGGTCTGAGCTCAGATTTATGAAATAGAGTCTTAAAGGGTTAGATGGGATGATGATAGGGAGCCTTCTGATCAAGATAATTTGGGCAAGGGGAGCAAAATGCAAGGAAGGGTTTCTTTTTGAAACAAACCAACCAGTGTGTTGTTCTCCTTCTTCCCAAAACCCCACCCCCAAAAAGAAATAAAACAAAACAAAAGAACTATTGCAGGGGAGAGAGCAGAGTGGGTTCAGAAGCACTTAAGAGTGGAAGCTATTTGATAAAGGAAATTTGGTAGAAGATTGGTGATGTTTGCTCAAATGAAGAGCAGAAATGGAAACTGAGCTAAGAGTAGGGAAGAGACAGGGTAGGCAGAGATGGCAGCAAACAGGAAGGAAGCATAAATGAGCAGTGTATAGCTGTGCTACAGTCTGGAATAGGACCTGAGGTTTCTTCTTTTTTTTTTTTTTTTTTCTTGCTCTGCATCTATAATTTATAGCAGAGTTACCAATGTACAAACCCTTTGCTAGTGAAATGCTTGCCTCCTGTCGCCTCTGCTGCTCTTGCTGTGCTTTCTGGCAGAAGAGCTTTTGCATTTCGTGTACTTGCTGCACAGGCCCGAGTACTGTATGTCTGTGCCAGCAGCCATTGTCTGGGAGTAATTGCTCTCCTGACAGGAACTGAGAGTGGATGGGCAAAGCTCCTTTGTACAGACCCCACTGCCACGGAGTGTGTTTTGGCACAGCCTTTACTTTGCTATGGCCTGTAGCAGACAGGGAAGTCTATTGCTGCTGTGAGGTTCCACTTTGTTTCCATGAACAGGAGGTATCTGTGTGATAAAAACCCCTCTGTCTTGTAGATACCTACGTTTTGTACCACCAAGTGTTTGTTGGGTGGATTTTCTGCTTATGGTTTGCTTTCTGAATAACTCTGGCATATTTCATGTAGGAGCTCCCTGCTTTGAAAAGCAAAGCCAAGCACTCGATGGTCAGGAAGTGCCAGAACAAACCATGCTGTATTAATTACTTAATTGAGCCTTCTAGTTTGTGTGTGTTATGACACTGGTTTTTATGAAGTGTTCACATGCCTTTCTGTGATAGTACTGCAACAGAAGAGTCTTTGCCATCTTTAGTGGCAATTTTACCACTCTTTTTGAGAGCAAATGGTGGGTGTGGGTGACTCACTCCTTAACTTGCCTGTAGGAAAGGTCAAATGCTGCAAAAGCAAGAGAATACAGGGACTCCCCAGCCTTGTGATGTGAATAACATCTTTACATTGTCTTCAGTAGAGTTTAGAGTGGGCTTCAAATTCAGATAAAATCTGGGCTTGAATTTTTTTCCTTTTCCAATGACTTATTGATAGCAAGAGGCATAAAAGAAGAATTTCAGTACAGCTCCCTTAATTTCAGAAACCTTTTTTCTTGCATTTTTTTCAGACACTAAATAATATAAAGCAATGTTTTATATTAAAATATATTATTTAACATATTTTTTTTTCTTTTTTTAAAAAATATTTGGATGCTTAGTTGTTCAACTGTGATCTTTGATGCAATTATTAGACTTCTCCTTAGCTAAAAATAAACCACAAACAGTAAAGATTTATGTTCCAATCTAGTAATGCAATTTAAAGTGATATAAAGGATCTAAAATTGGGTTAAAAAACCCAATTCCTTTTATAATCAAGGGAATTGCAAGGGACAAAGCATTTGGTAAGTAGTATAAGCTGTGTGTAATTGTGATGAAAGATTCACAATACTTAAGCCTTAGGATATCACTTGAGAGAATGTTCAGGATCTTGGAAATCTTTGTAGTTTAATTAAAACATTATTGGTGTAAAAAGAAGCATAAAGTTATTCTGAGCTTTTTAGAAACAGTTGCTTCAGGAGAGTCTTTCCTCTGACACGTGCTTACTACTTCCATATGTATGTTCCAAACTCACTGTAGGGTCTGATCTGTTTTCTCAGTGTGCAGCAGCTGTCATAGTTTAACCCCAGCTGGCAGCTAAGCACTACACAGCTGCTCACCCCAGTGGGATGGGAGAGAGAATTAGAAGAGTAGAAGTGAATAAAACCCATGGGTTGAGAAGAAGACAGTTTAATAGGTAAAGTGAAAGCTGCACACACGAGCAAAGCTAAATAAGGAATCAATGTGCCATGGACAGGCAAGTGTTCAGCCATCCCCAGGAAAGCAAGGCTCCATCACATGTAATAGTTGCTTGGGAAAATGAACTCCATCACTCCAAATGCCTTTGCCTTCCTTCTTCTTGCCCCTGCTTTATACACTGAGCATTGTGCTGTATGGTATGGGATATCCCTTTGGTCAGTGAAGGTCAGCTGTCCTGGCTGTCTTCCCTCCCAGCTCCATGTGAATCCCAGCCCACTTGGTGGTGGGGTGGTGTGAGGAGCAGAAAAGGTCTTGACTCTGTGTAAGCCCTGCTCAGCAATAAATTCCCTATTATTATCAACACTGTTTTTGCAAAACAAAACAAAGCCCCATACTAGTTGCTGTGAGGAAAATTAGCTTAATCCCAGGCCCAAAAGAGCAGAGCACATCTGCTGGGGATAAGGCTCTCACACAAATCGCTGGAACACCTTGATATATGAGGAGAAACTCTGTTTCGGAGAGCCACTAAAATCCTGCAGAAACACTGAAGAAATTGTCCTCCATAGCCATAAAATGATATTAACTGAGCAAATAGTTTTGAATGGATACTTTATGTGATGTCTCTCTCTGTGTTTGCAGAATGTCCATGAAGAAAGTGATAATGTGCTCAGTGTATTTGGTGTTCAATAAAATTTAAGTAGCAAGTAGCATTCTTCCATACACATTGATTTCCATTTTTATTGCATACTTGTGACCAGCTAGTGGATGTTATTTCTTCTTTCTGGTTTGATCTTATATGGCCAAAATCTCATGGAAAGATGGTTTTCTCTTAGACTGGCATAGAAAAATACCCATTTTAAAGTTCTGTTCTTTGCTGCTGTGAAGGGAAAATATGGAGACATTACTTCTTTTTTCTGAGGGAAGACAGGTGGGCCTGGTATAATTATGGTCACCTGTAGTAATCATCACCCTTTTTGGTGCAGATGGAGACTCTCTGCAGGGAAATTTATGGGATACATTTGACTCAGCAATCCAGATCTGCTTTCTTATTTGTGGTGGAGAGAGAGAACATTAGGGCCACACTGTGCATGTGTTCTCTTCATTCCCTTTCTCTTTTAGTAAATCTCATTCTAGACTAGCAGACTCCACTGGCTGTAGCTGGCAACAGGAGTGACATTGCAGTGCTGTCAAAAAAGGTTGGGCAGCTGGCCAAGGTGGAGCTGGGACAGAAGGACTGTGATAAGTTTGGCAAAGAAAAACAGATAGAAAAGGAAAGTCAGAGGCAGACGCTTTCTAAAAGGGTTTAATGAGAAATCATTGCTTACTGTGGTTTTTTGAGGGGAACACTGGCTTCTGGCTTCTTAAGAGCCCTCAGTCCTGCATGTTGCATGTCTGAGCTCCCACTGGAGTGGTGTTCAAGACAGGAACACCTTGCTGTGTTCATAACTAATCTCTAATGGTCTGTGTCCTTTTCTTACCTCTCACATGGTTTTTGTGGTCCTCTTTGACCATGCTATTGCCACTGTCTCAATAATCCTACTAAATACCATAGAATAACTGATCTAAGGAAATTAAAAAGTGCGTTTTGGGTAGTTCTTATATTCCAAAGGTATATTCTAGTATCTTTGGAAAGATACTGTTTGTATCAGATCTAAGCTTCTGGCTCTAGAGGTGACAAGGATTTTGACTGTGGTCAATGTGGCTGTGGAAGTCAAAGCCACTGCAGCCTCACTGTCACTCCAAAAGGGTTGGCCTCTTTTGATAATTGGCAAGATGAGCTGTTGTGCCAAATACCTCTTTGCTAACCAAAGAACATATGGGTACAGCTACTCTGTTGGAGCAGTAGAGGATAAATTGAGTTTTCTAAATCTTAGCCTCAGAAAAACAACATTGGCTGGAAACAACTGGAAAAAGAATAGTTCCTCTTCACTTTCACAGGAACTTGTTCAGTCACAGCAACTGTGTATTTAGGCCTCATATCCTCTCTGAGGACATGAGTTGTGTATGGTTTTGGTTTGTATCTTTTATCTTGAGGTAAAAAGGGGAAACTGGCTTTAGTGTTACCTTTTGTGGTTTGTAAAGACTGTCCTGTTTTTGAATAGGCAGAGTGGTTGTCTATCTTGTGAATACTTGGAGGTCATCTCTGAGTCCCTCAGGCAACAGGTTGATAAATGAGCTTCATTACTTTGCGTGGAGACTGTTTTTTGAATTGGAATTAGTGAAGTAGGATCCAGTGCAGTAATTTGTACCTAAAAATTGCTCATCTAAGGTGGACGGGTATAGGAAATCCTACAGGTTGTTTGGGTAAGCGCAGGCTGTGTGAAGGACAATGTGGAATTGGCCTCCCGCCTGATATTTTCCCTTATTTTAAAATGTAGGTTGTAGGACAGATGCCTATTTTGGCTCCCCATGATCAGCAGGGAGACAGCTGGCCAGAGGTGCTGTTTCCTCTCTCTGAGTCACTGGTAAACGTGGTATTTACAGGTGTGTTTGTGGTCTGCCTGTAATCCAGCAGGGATATATGGACATTTGTGAGCTTGTCTGAGCAGAGGCGGGAGTGAACTGGACAGGCACAAGTGAGTGCTAATAGTTTTGTAGTGCAACAAACCACCAATTAATATGTCTCTCCTATTTTCTACACCCTTTCGACCATAAATTGCATTAGCTAAATGTTTGAATTCTGATAGTCATAGTGTTATATGAAGCTCAAACTTAATTATCTGAGGGATTCACCTGTGTGGTTTGACCTTGATTGACAGCTGTGCATGATGAGGCATTTGAGATGAGTGGTAAAGGAAGATAAAGCAGAAATCTTACAACTAGAAAGGGCAGAGGTTAGAATGCCATAACAAAGTATAACATCCATCATTGGTTTCCTCAGCCTAGTCTTCCAACAGCATCAGACCAGAATAGAAGTAGGACCACTCCATCCTTATTAACAGATAGGAAAAGTGAGGAACAGTGTGGTCTTTGAGTTATTTGCTGTTTGGAAATGTCAGGTCCTTGGACACAGAGGTTGGTGGTTGAGAAGCTGAGGTGCAGTTTGGCATTCTGCATTGGGGTAGTTTCAATCAGCTTACTCTTTGGGTAGTCTCTTTCCCCCCTCGTAGAACAAAACACATTGAGTTATTCAAATGCAAAGAAGTGCTCAGTTTCTCTTGATGTCAGGTCCTGATTTTGGTGACACAGTGGTAACAAGTACTTGCCAGTTCAGTACTGGGTAAGATCACGCCAGGCAACTGGCTGAGCCAGGCTAGATTGAAATGGTTTCTTCTTTCCTGTGAAGTTGGGTTTGCTCTCATGGAAGCTGGCTGACTGCTGGCTTTTAGGTAAACAATGCAGTTTTATACATTTGTTTGGTATTTGTACACACTATTGTGTATTTTACTGTAAATGAAGAAGATGTTGGAGTGGCAAAACATGGATGAGTTCCTCCCACTTGGGGTCTGGGCTGTGTCAGTTTAGGAGTTCTCAGTCTGTAGGTGCTTGAGGGGCAATATCAGGGGTTCCCTGACTTTAGGTCATTATAAATGAAGGGTGAGCATTTCCTGAAACTGCAAAAGGCACAACTTAAATAAAATTATTTTATACATGGGAAAAATTGAAATGCCTGAGTAATGGGTTAGAAATTGAGTGATATTTGGGCAAAATATTTTGGGTTTTCATGCAGCCAGATTAAAAAGATTATTTTGTGGCCTTTAACTTTTGCTAGACTAAACATAGCATAATCAGAACTATTTTTTTTAACTTACTTAAGGCTGTTTTTGAGGTAGCATTTTCTGGTTTTTTCTTTGACAGAAAACTTTTGTGTGATCCTCTGCCTAATTCTAAGGATAGTATTCTCTGTTTGTAGATGGGGACAACAAAATTAGGTTTTGATGTCTTGGAGCTTTTATCTTAGTGTTAGGGGAGTTTGAGGCTATTGTTTTGAAAAGTACAAAACATGAAGCAATTTTTAGTGATAAGAAACTGACGATGAGAATATTGGAAATAAGGCAATAGAAAATACAGATTCTTCTCTGAGCTATCTCTTTGATCATTGCTTTAACTACTGGGGAAAGGCAGGGACAGCATACAACAGAAAACACAAAATCCAGCAAAGGTAAAAATTGCAATCGCTGTGACAATTAAGAAACCCATTATATTGATAACAAACTTAAGAGGCTTTACCAGAGTCTGTTGCACTAAGTTTGTCACCAAAGGACTTTTAATTTTCCTAGAAAATTTCAAGTAATGGGTAAATTTGAAGTGATTTTATTTTGGACAGCAGGTTGAAGTTAAGACAAAAATTTTTCTAGCAGACTGCTAAATTTCAAATAATAAGAAGTACTAATTGTACTGGACAACAGATAGACACGCTGAGGAAACAAAAGAAGTTAGTACCCTTAAAATTGTATAGCAATTTTAATTAAAGCTTTAACTTGAAAATATGGCAAACAGAAATTAGAATCCATTTTGAACAGTCAGGAAGTAAAAGCAACTTTAAATATTTAATTTTCTTAGTACAGTCTTTAATTGAACAAAATTCTGAGGGGGAAAAATCTCAGAATACCATTTGTCTGAGTTCAAAATGTGTTCACTGACTGAAAGGATTTATTCAGGAATTCAAAATACCAAGGAGTGAAAGATAAGGTTTTAAACAGTCCTCTCTATTTATCACTGTGTTCTATTAAGCCACCTTTCTGCTCTGAAACATCATTATAACAACTAGACTTAAACTTGTAATAATTTGTATAACCTTTCTGAGTGTCCCTTGACGAAATGCATGGGAAGTACTACACCCCCATAAAAGATGTTTTTCTCTGTATTAATAGTTACTCTGTAGGCAATGTGAAAGTGAGGTGTTCAAGAGCTTGCATTTTTGTTGGTAGAGTTTGACCAGGCAAAGTTGTCATTGCAAATAGCTTTCTGAAAAGCTGGTTATGGATGCAGTCTCCAGTTGGAAAATGCTGCTTGTTTAATGTAACTATGGTCTTCTACACCCTGTATTCTGCCTATAACATACAGGAAATTGCAGAGATCTTTTTACTTTTTAGTCCTAAATTATTTTAACTGAATTAACCAGACCTTTTGACACACTAGCTAAGTCAGTGAAGTCGAAGGCAGTCCTGGAAGGATCCTAGCTTTGTTCAGTGTTACAAGGAGAAGGCTAAGGGAATGTGATCTTACTGCTGTCATCTGAGAAGATGCAGCCAGGGTTTTCTTGGAGGAACAGTGGTTGGATGTTTGGCAGCAGGAATAAGCTGTAACAAGGAGAACTAACAATAAATTGTTTCAGAGATGGCGGTCAAATGCTGGAAGAGAGGCCCAGAGAGGTAGTGGGATCTTTGTTGTTAGAGACGGCCAGAGTTCACCTGAACCAGATATGCTTTAAGCTAAGGATGGGAAATAGAAAATCCCAGAGATCCCTCTCAACCTAAACTACTCTTATTTGACAATTGGCCTGCATTAACTGTACTGAAGACCCAGTGCAATTTGACTGCAGCACTTGTCAAATGTTGAAGTGACTGAGAATTAAAGAGCTCCTTTGTGATATCACTGGGAAACATGATGTAGGTATATTCAAACTGATCTGAGAATTTTCTTGGGCAACCTATTTCACTTGAAAGCATAATCTTGGCAGAAATCTGAAATGGTCATAGGTTACTTACCATAGATGGAAAGAATGTGACTGCTGGGAGGCCAAAAAGGAGGAGGAGTGGAAAAAAGCAAGCTGAAACTTCACACTGGATGTAGCTAAATAAGAAATGCTGCAGTAATCGTTTGACTGAAACAGTTGTCTTAGCATGTTGTAAAATGCCCATGTTCTTGTAAAAGGTAAAATTAAGAGCCAGCACAGATAGGAAATGTAATTCATGTCAGGATTTCTAGCTTATGGTAAAAATCTCATGAGAAGAATTGGCATTTTCCTACAGCAAGTACTGAATATTTGCCTGTGTTATTCCTAGCTTCAATTAACGTAATGTTTAAGATGCCTCTGTGTGTTTCATTTAATAACATATTACACAAGTGAATCATTTGAAGAATTCTTCAGTGAAATATGGAAATAATTTTCATGTAACATCATCAAGTTAACATCTTATTTTGATGTACTGCTCTACACTTAATATCCCAGCTCGACCTTTGTTGATATATTTACTCTGAAGTTGAAGCAATTTAAAACACTAAATAGTGTGACTGTGCATTCAATCTCATTACAGACTTAATGCAACAGCAGTCAAGGACCTCATTATTATATAACCCAATTTTTGTAGAGGGCAGAAATTATGGGTAAAATTTACATGTTAACTCCAGAGCATAGAGTGTCATCCATCATTCACTGGGTCAGATCTGAATTGCTGCAATCTTTGTCATTGGAAAAGAGTTCTTATGACAGAAACAGTAAAATTCTTGTAAAAGTGCATATCTTTTCAAAATGTTTTAGAATTTTTTAGTACATCTTTTCCACAGGTATCCAAGGGTGGATTTGATACCATAAATAAATTACAAAGGCATCTGTCACTGAGATTTTGATGGACATGCATTGGGTGGGCTGATTTGTCAGGACATGCATTTACTATAACCCATGTTCTCTATTATTAATTTGTATGGTTTTTTTGCTTGTTCTTTTCCTCTCCAAGCACTTTTACCTAAGGGGGTTGCTGACACTAGAGAAGACAATAAAAACCAAATCTTCTACTAGTTAAGAGGAACAAAAATGAAGATCTTGGATTCCACGCTTATGAAGGCCTTTTAAATTTCTTCATTTTGGAGTTACCCTATACTTGTATACACTGAAACATGTTCACGCATTAGACCAGTAATTATATGAAATGATGAAATTGTAATTCTTTTTAAGTTATGAAAAATACCTCTGACTATTGGTTCTATTTGCACTGGATCAAGACATAGATAAACACACAGTGCATGAGAAATGCCTTGGATTGCTGAAGAATTTGAATATGCATTTGAATATTGTTTATTGGCTGCATTTGTTACTGCCAACATACATTTTCCTAATTCTAAATATATGTAGGTATATTTAGATATACCTACATATATTTACTCCATGCAGAGTGAACAGAGACAGAAATACTTGTACCAGGAAGACATTGCTTTGTACTCTGAGCAACAATCAGGTTTTAGCATGTTCTAAATGTTGTGGCATTTCTCATGGAATATTGAGGACCCAATTTAGTTATCAACACTCCTTTTTGGTATGATGGGCTATCTACTAAGGCTATTTCTACTCTTCCATGCTGTTAAGAAATATGGTGCCTTACCATTCCTTATGTCCCTGATGCTTTGCAACTGTCTTTCAACAAACATTATAAGAGAGTAGTTAAATTTCTGTTTGAAGAGCAATCATACTCAGCAGAAGGCAGGTGAGAGAAGGAATTAAGAGTTTCACAGGTGTGGAGAGAAAGCCTGGAAATTACTTTCAAATCCCAGTTCATACAGAACTATGTCATAGTTAATTTGACCATAGAGGTTGCACTTGTGAACTGGAAACATTTGGCTGGGACTTCAATACCAGCCTCTTGTGTCTCTTCTCCTTGAGTGCCATGACTGCTGGCTTATAGGTATTCCTTTCTCTCTGTTAGCAGTGGGTCGTTCATGGACTTCATTGCACTTTGTATAAATTTTTCCTTTAAAGACAGATAAATGTAGGTGAAGTCCTGTGCAATATGTGCCCAAATCTTATGGGTATTGCTTGCTTAGTGTGAATTTCATGAAATGTTCTCCTATCAGGCAGTGATGTCAAGACCAGCAGGTGTTCCAGTGTTTTTTGTGCGTGGCAGTTGGCAGGGCTTCCATCAATACTGATTATGTGAGTTCATTTTCGTGTGTGCATCATTTTAGGGACTGAGAACCTCTAACTCTGTAATCACTGTAAGAACTGAATTGTTTGTTTTGCCCTTTTGTTGTCTGCAAGTCCCCATCAGTCTTTTGTTGTCAGTATATGCTAACAAAGACTGATGGGGACTTGCAGATTTCAAGAGGAAGACATAACTCTTGTGTATACTCATAGGTTCCTTTTAGAAGTGCTTAAGGGACAATCTCATGTTACACAAGGTTTTATAAAAGACATTCCAAGTATCTTGCTTCTCATCTTTATTACTGGTTGACAAAATAGATATTTCTCACACCTCAAGAATTCCCGAGGGAGAGAAACTCTTGAAAATTCTTGGTGGCTTGGATTTCTAGAGCTTGTTTTTGAGCGTTATTTAGCCAAAGTCTTGGCACTCTGTCAGAAGGAAGTAGGTCTACTATAACATTGCTGACAAAGCTCTGTTGCTTCCAGGGCCCAGGTTAGGATCTCTGTGAGGCTGCGCTGTGTCCTGACGCGTTAGGACCCATCTTTGGTAGCTCAGTAGAGCACAGATCCTGGGAAGCATGGACACGCCAGCAGAGGAATGGCACGGCACTGGCACCAGCGGTACATTTGGCACTGGTAGGACTTTTTGCTGACAGCATGCTGCAATTCTTTTCTGAATCAATTTGATACCAAAAATAGCTACTGGCTTATTCAGAGACTGAGTCTATCATGGTATTGGTGGTACTGTGATTGCAAAACACTCCCAATATGGAGTAGGATATAACTTCCTAGAGGAAAGTCAGAATAAGCTAGTAGAAATGAAACTGGGAAAGAGATTAACGCTCTCCATACAAATATAATTTGGCTGTCACAGCTCTTCTTGTGCCTGCAGTTGGAGCTGCAATGTGATCGTATCCTTTGCCGATTTAGCTGAGACACTGGCAATGTGTGCTTTGCCTAAGTCTCATGGCTGACTCCTCAAATATTTGATCAAGGACTTTGGAAAGAAAATAGACAGTAAGTAAATGACAAGAAGGCAAGAAAGGCTCAAGGTTTAACTTAACTAGTGGTATAAACCCCCGTGTGTTGTTACTGAACCTCTGTTGCGAAGGGAATGAACTCAGGACTGGCTCCAGCCATCAGGTAAAGGTGTTCATTACCCAGAAACCCCCCTGAGGGTGGGCAGGTGGCTAATTGTTCTGTCAGAGTCCTGGAAGGTCATAGGAGTTCTGCTTGTTGCTGAGAAAGGGGTCAAGCATGTTGGGGGAGCAACTATGAAGAGAGAGCAACTGCTTGCAGCGCTATCCATTGCTCCCTTTCTTCTCCTCCTGCCCTACCTGACAGAGCAACTTGACTTTAAAGCTCTGTCCCAGTTTTGGGCTCAATGTGGCCCCTGTGTAATCGGTAAATTCAGTTTTTCTTACACTGCTAGGAAACCCTGAGCCAGCTTACAGCAGGTGTACCTTCTGGTTGTATAGCAAATACAATAACTAAGCAGTAAATGGGAAGTCCTTCCTCACTGCTCTTCATGACGTGCCTGTCTTTGGATCAGGAGCAGGAAACTGCTTCTCTTGTAGAATCGTTTTCATGCTGCAGGAAGAGCCACTATAGCCATCTGTTGAGGAAAATTAGCAGTTTGCGATATGTTACATCTGTAAATGGATAAACTCTTGCAGACATTACATGTGTTTATATACATATTCTGGTGTAATTGAGTATAGCTGAGGAACACAACTTGCTGCTTCATTCCCAAGTAACGAGCCATACAAGAGGAAGTGGCCTCAAGTTGCGCTAGGGGAGGTTTAGAATGGATATTAGGAGAAAAATTCTTCACCAAAAGGGTTGTAAAGCACTGGAACAGACTGCCCAGGGAAGTGGTTGATTCAGCATCCTTGCAGACACTTAAAACATGTGTAGATGTGGTGCTTAGGGACATGGATTAGTGGTGGAGTTGGCAGTGCTGGATTAATGGCTGGACTTGATCTTAGAGGTCTTTTCAATGTAAACAATTCTGTGATTCTTCTCCAGCTGATAGACAGTATGCTTTTGCAGGGGGGATAAAAGGTAATTTTAATTTCAAATGTATTTTACGCAAGTGCAGATGATAAGGCAAGGATTAACATAGTAGAGTATACATCTATCTTGTTGTTCAGAATTGTCTAATTATTTCAAGAATTATTTTGCCTCAAACATGTTATTAAGGTTCTCAGTTGGATTTATTTTATATCAGAATTTTGACTGCTACACCTTAGAGTGCTGGGATTAGTTGGTTTTGTTCCAGGCTTATCTTTCTTTGAAGTATAGCAAAATACCCACTTATTTAAGATTCTCGGATAACTAACTATGTTGTAAAGCTTTGTTTCTTGCTAAGACACTTTTATTTTCCCTCTAATACCTAACTGGGAGAACTAATTTTAAATAAAGCAGCAAACACATATCCTTGTAGAATATATGAACTATATGAATAGACTTTTGTCCCTGTGTTTCATTTGATCTATCACTTAGTGCAAGCAGCAAACTGAAATGACAAGCCTATGAAAATTGTAATGGCTTTTAGTGATAAGCAGTCAAATAAGTATCACATGGTAGTAGCTTTGAAATTGTTGATTAGAGAGATTCAATTACATTTCTGTGATTTACTAGGCTTACATGTCACTCATATTCACAAACAGCTTGCATATTGTAGGTTTGGATTTTGTGTGTGTGTGTAACTCCTCAGTGTGGTGTTTGATTCAATGGTCCTGAGCTTTTCCATGTATCCCTGCTTAATCCTTGCTCTTACAGCTGCCTGTGCTTCAAGTATTCTCTCAAGCGTAGCCAGACTCAAGCCAGACTCTGAGAAACAACATCCAAACCAGCAGGCAAATCATTTACTTGTGGAAGCCTGAATTTTGCTGGGGTTTCATATTATTCAGCCTGGCTTAAAAATCACCAGCACTGGGAGCCATGGTATAGAACAGTGTGAACTTTGCTGGCATTTCTCTCTCTTGCTTTTTAAATGCATTTTTAACTTTTATAATGGTGAGAAAGGGCTTTAGAACATCACTTCTAATTGCTTTGCAAATAGAAATGAAATTAAGAACAATCCCACTTGCGATAATGTTTTCTAAGATAAAATATGCCATTTTCATGATTTGGAAGCGGAACATTGAGACAGACTATTTAATGTTTTTGCTTGACAGTATTGAGTTGCAAGGGAAGGCTTTGGACAGGCATATTTGAGGAAACAAGACTGGATAAGAGGACAATTGTGTGTGTATTGGTGTGTCAGCATATAGATGAGCCAGTCTGTTTTCTCTCTGGCTTCTACACTGTTCCAAATAAAAGGCATTCAGTTATCCCGTTAAACCAACACACTATCTTAGAATGTGTCATTGTGTAAACAAGACCAAATACACACCCTCTGTAACCAGCCTGAGAGCCAGCTTTGCTGTGGGAGAGGCAGATTCCTTATGACTGGTACAAATTCAGTGAATGTAAATGAAGCAGACTTTGCTTAATTCTGTGGGGAAAAAAAAAAATAAAAAAATCTCTGCTGCCTCTCCAGTAAAAGCATTGAGACTGCTTTCTAGTAGTAGAGTTGTCTGCATTTATCATTAGAAAGGTTATTTTGATCTTGTATTTGTTCAGTCTTCTGTTTTTTGTATTAGTGAGTTTTTGATTTCTCTTCCCCTGCATATTTTACTGCATTCTAAGAAGGAAGACAGTGGGATCTCTGAAGTAAGAGGTGACTGATGGCATTACCTACATGCTAAAGGAGCCAGGGTGAATCCTAGATTTGCTCTTCCAGTGGAGGATAATAAAATATATGTATTATAGCATTGACTCTTAGAGGTGCTTTGTATTGCACTGAGTCTGACTTCAGTGGGAGCCACTCAGAGCATCCAGAGCTGGGCACATTCGAGCATCTCCCAGTGCTCCATTTATTGGACAGATTTTCCTTCTCTTAACTGAAATGGGGTTATTTGTATAGGTGCAGCACACTTTTGTACAGTGTTTTGTCATGCATGAGATGTCTCAGTTTCTTTCCAGTGTCTTTTCCTTTTCCCCTTATAATTTAAACTGCTGGTTCTATGGTAATGAGTCCCTTTGAACAGTCAGTGTGTTCATATTTCCATTTCCACTGCTGGCACTTTGTTCTGAACCTTCTCCCTTTCTGTCCAAATACATTACTTGCATTATCAGATCTGTCTCATTGTTCACAACAGCACTGCTGTGGATTCTCCAGATCCCCCTTCCTTACTGAGTTTATTACTCATTTTTCAAAGGCCTTTATCACTGGTAGGTGTAACTTTAAATAAATCTTTTTTAGTAGTTGTCAGATAATCAAAGTGAAGGAGGAAAAATTGTATTTTTAATTGCACAAACTATCCTGTGAAGGGGTTTAGCTAACCTATTGACTTTTCATTACATAATCATTCATATTCAAATTAATTTTGGCAGCTTGCATTTTCTCTGTATTACCTATGATCATTTAAACTTCTGTAACAATTTATAATATAATTGATGTTGGCCTGGGTAATTTTTTAATGCCAACAGGCAGAGAGTCTTGTGCAGTGATTTGAGATATGGCTGAAAACCAGGAGTCTAGGAACGTGGTCAAAGATAAGTAATTGAATGACTCTGTTTCAAGATAGCACTGATTGTTCGTGAGCAGTTTCCAGGGAAAGGCCAAGGCAATGGCCGTAGCAGCAACAAGGATTAGACATAATGAAGAACCCTTAATACATATCATAATAAAGACAAGTCTGCTTCCCGTGACATGCTGGGGTCTCTGTTGCAGACCTGGACAAGCCAAGTGTCTTAGTGAGCTTCTGATTAAGCACATGGAATATTAATTTAATGAACTTGCTGAATCAGGAACTCCTGGTAAATTCCCACCTTTCCTCATCTGTACAAAACTTATCTACAGCTGAATGTGAAGGAATGGATTTGCTTTTCACAACCAAGGAAACCTTGGTGCCAACAGCTGGTACCGTAATTATTAGAGACTGGGAATTCCCAATTACATAAAATTTCTTAAAAGAAAATAATTACTTATCTCAATTACTAGCATTCCCTGAAGGGGTCCATGGCCTACATTCTACTGGAGCTGAACAAGTTACTAAACAGAGGAACTTTTAAAAACTCTTCTACCTGAACACCCAACATAATTTCAACCTTTTCTATAAATCTTATTCTTTTCTATAAATCTTTAACTTAATCTGAGTTTTATTAATTGTAAGCTTCTACCTGTAGACATGATTTTCATACTTCCTTTTATTAGACTTTAAACCCTGGAAGATCCAGAAACTGTAGGTACAAAGCTTTCTGTCTAGAGAGTTAAGCTGTTCATGTGTTTTGAATACTAAGTGTTTCTCTCATATATAATTTATAAATACATAGGGAGCATTTAGTGTCACAACATTCAGTGCTTTTAGGGCTGCTCTCTTTTGGAGGCACTTATTCACAGCTCTTATTTCATGTAACTCTACTGTTGGTATTTCCCACCACATGCACATACTGCAAATATAATTTACCTTTCCAGGAGCAGACTCTTGTTGTTTACTTCTGTAGAAGCAGACAGATGCTATTAGCTCATTTTCATTTCATGACCAAAGTGCCAGTAAAATAATTCAGACACAGCTCTCATCATATGGTGATGGGAAGCCTACAACCCCCAAATTCAAACTGTGTAGTTTGGTCTGGAGTACAGGTTTCTAAGTAACAAGACCTTTCTCCAAATGCAAAGCACACTGGTTACTGCTTTTAATCTCAGCATCTTTCTGTTTTGCTGCTTGCTTATTACCTGAACTGAAGGTGAGGCTGAGTGTGAATGTTTCTCTGATTTTTCACAAGGTGCTGGAGAGAACAATCTCTTCAGATAACTTGCAGAAAAGCTTTTTGGACATCGTGTGTGTAGGAGGGCAAAATGACACAGTGGGCTAAGGAGTAATCTTGAAATCTGAATTCAGATAGTGTCTTAGATTTATTTCATGGTGAATCTAAGGAGCCTGGTTATTAGTTTGTGATGAGGTTATGTGGATCACCATTTTGTAACGAGTTGGATCTGGTTGTGTGAGCTGAATTCAAGTCTTTTTAGCTTCTGGAGAGAGGCATGTACTGGTTGTGTTCTGTGTCACAAAGATCCTTACTTCTGCAGACACTAGATAACTGAACATTTTTAAGCCATTTAGTGTCCCTGAATAGAGAAAGATGTAGCTGTCAAATGTGTAATACTGATTTTCATTGTAATCCAGTTATCTAGGCAGACACCAATTTCTGAACTCATGTGCTGTTGCTTTTAATGAAATACCTACACATGGGTGCCTTTGTAGCACTACTTTTTACCAGAAATACTGCGCTCATGTATATATTTTGATTTTCTGCACGGCTTTGGAGCCAAGGGACCCAAATAATTGATTAGTTCAATAGCATATCACAGAGACAATCTGTACCCTAAAAAGTTTATAATTTCATTGTTTGCTGATCAGTCAACAGAGTAGAAGAGGGTGGAAAGGACTTCTGCAGATCATCTATTCTAAGCCTGTGCTCAAAGTAGGTTGCTCAGGGCTCTGTCCAGACAAGTTTTGAATATCTCTAAAGATGATGACTCTACAAGTTCTCCGAGAACATTGTTGTAGTGTTCAACCAAACTTATATCAAAAATTTCCTTTTCTTTAATCAGAATTTCCTGAATTTCAATTTATGCTAGTTGCCTCTTGTCCTGTCACTGGGCACTACTGACAAGAATTTGGCTTCATGTCCTTAATTCCCCATCTCATCATACATATCAGTAAGATCACTTTGAGCCATGACTCTCTTTAAAAAGGTCAAAAGAGCATGTTAATTTCTAGTAATGAGCTCTAAATATGCCAGATATAGAACATGTTTGAGAGACGGGAGACAGAGACCTGTCTTCAAGGTTCTCACTTTTTCTTTGTAGCTGACACATTCTTTGGTATGGTTTGTTTGTTTGTTAGGGTTTTGGTTAGTTGGTTGGGGGATTTTTGTAGCCTAGTATGTTTCAATTTCAGCATAGTGCAGTTTTAATTTTTTTTTTCCATTTGGTACTGTTTTCTTGATGTTTCACTATGGAGAGGTGAAAACAGAAGGCCTGGGTTTGCCTGGTTCCCCAACAGAATGGGGAACCATTCTGTTCAGTCTGGCACTGGCTAATAAGTTTGTGTGGGAAGCATATGATCCACCACTTTGCTGTTTTCCAGAGGAAATGAGAGAGAATGTATGCAACAATTAAATGAAAACTTTAAATATGTGCCCCATCACTTATTTCACTTACTTTATGTATCTGTGCTATTCTTTCCTCTAATGGGTACAGCTCTTGTTCAGTGAATATTGCAACTGTGTGGATGCTGAAGCAATATTAAGGTTTTAATGAACTGAAAAAGGAAGAGTTTGTAGCAAAGAAAAATGAGTAATTTTTTCCCTCCATCAATAATGTACGTAGTTAATTGACAAAAAAAATTTCTTATGCAATCTAACTTGTCTATGTTTGTGCAAAACAATACTGTTTTTAGCCACTTTCAGTGGGCTCAAAATCTATTTTCCAGGCCTCCAGCTTCCTGGTGATGTGACATCAGCGCAACAGCCCAAGCTAGTGATTATATTAAAAGAAGAATATAATGAGACAAAAGAATAAGGCTGTGGCTTGATATTTTCCATTGATAAATTTAGAACTTGCAAAAGCTGAAATAATAGTTGTAATGATAAAAAGAAATATAATTTTTATACTTACCTGCTGTTCTGAAAAACCAATGTATAATTATTGTAGGAGGGAGAAAAATACATCTCTCCCCCTCACTCTGCTACTTTTTCCTCTTCTCTTCAGTGTTGAAATCATCCAGTTTAATTAAATCACCAGACTATTTCTGCACAAAGGATGACATTTTATTAATGATGCATGATGTGTATGAGACAGAATTAACCCAATTTTCAAATGGATTTCAATTTGGAAAGGGCAACATGTAAAAATGTCTTGTAAATGTGTGGGATGAGCTTGTTGAGCAGCTTTCTGAAAGAGATGGGATTACAAAATGATGAATAATTAGACAACAGTCTCTCCAGTCTCTTGGTTTATAACGTAGCCCAATATCATTACCTTTTCAATGTGTTGTTTAAAAGTGTTTTGCCTATTTCTCAGTCATGTTTCTTTCCTAGCAGTAAATCCAAGGAACAGTAGTTTAGGTGACAATATTTACAAGTAACTGGAAGGGGCTGAAGGAGATTGTTTTGATCTTAGGTTGTCAGGCACTGTGTTTGCAGTGGGGCTCACATTTCAAATATGCCTGTAGAGCCTGAGCTTCAGAGCATGGTTGGGGTCCACTTGGGCTCACTTCGCTTGTGTCTGAATGGGGTAGTCACAGCAGGTCAATGGTCATAAAGCAAGTTGTATAGATTTGAAGAATTGTAAGTTGTTAAAAAGCTTTTATCCATTCTCCCAGGGGAACAGATAATTTGCCTCAGACTTGCATTCCTGAAATTTTTCTGTATTAGATGTTCACACTCTGTTGCCAACTCTCCTTACTCTGAATTGAGAAACACCTTCCTAATTTTACCTTTCTATTTCATAGGGCTATTTTTTTATTCATAGAGCATAGTGATTTTGCGGGTTTTGAGTTTATTTTTAACTTAGCAGATTTGGGGAAAGAAAGCTTCACTTTCATTTTCGTATCACTGAAATGTAATTTTTATCAAAACAGTTCTCAAAAATCATTAACCTCTGACAACAGAGTGCTGTGGAATAGACAGTGAAAAAGTTTGAAACAGACCACTAAAATCTCTTGCTGATAAAATGGTAAGACAAATCTCTCTGCTAGAAGTCTTTAGATTCATTTTTTGTGGTTGTTAGATATGGGGTAAAGTGATGAAGGCACCTTGTATTAGGAAGCAGATTTTTAAAGGCCATGAAGCTCAGAACAAATGTGCAAATTATAGTGTTTCCTTATTCTTTATTGATGCAAAAATATAAGGATTTTTGGTTAGCTCTGTGTTAAAATATTTTTGTTGCTTCTGTTGAGAGAAATTCTTGAGCTACAAGATTGGTGGTGGTGTTCATAATGAAGTAAGGGTTGGAGGTCCCTGTTATTCCAGCTATCTGTGCTCAAGTCACTGGTTCCTGACCCAAAAGAGCAAACACTCCATAACAAGAAGACATGGCAGTATAAATATCCTGCCCTTCTGCTTAGAATATCAATCTTGGCTACTTGCTTAGGAATGGAGGCAGATAATCTTCTGCATTAAGTGTGGAAACAGTGAAATATATTTTGGAATTTAAGGTTGGTATGAAAGGGGCCTTGTACAGCATTTATACCAAAAGTTTGTGTAAGAAGTAGTGCATACTCTTTAGAAAAATTAGAGAGAAATAAAAGCAGATTGGAGGAGTGTTGACCAAATTTAATTTGCCCTTGTTAAGGTGTTATCATAAGAAATTCAGAATTACCATCCTGTCTATCTATCCTTTGGCTTGGGGAAATGTAGCTCTATAAGCAGGAACAGAACTGGAAGTTGAGGTCACAGTTCACCCCCAGAGTTCAGAGGCATGGTAGAAAATTTTATTCTGAACTTGGCTTACTTACAAACATATGAGATGATTATTTCTTTTGTCTATAGGTATTCCTTTGATTTTATTCTTTCCCCTCATACTCTGGTTCTCATACACTGTTACTGTCTAGCAGAACTTAGCACTGGCTTCTGTGTGGAAGAAGGGGCTGTAGCATGTGTTCACCATCCTTAACAGACCTTTTTTCTCTTTCAGAACAAGGAATGAAGAAAATGAGCAACATCTATGAATCAGCAGCCAATACCCTGGGAATTTTTAACAGCCCATGCCTGACTAAAGTGGAGTTGCGAGTTGCATGCAAAGGCATATCAGACAGGGATGCCCTCTCAAAACCAGATCCTTGTGTCATCCTGAAAATGCAGTCGCACGGCCAGTGGTTTGAGGTGAGTGTTTAATAAAATAAAATTGATTCTTCTGGCACTTTAGGATGGCATAGACAAACTGAGGCCAAATTGAGATAGTAAGAACAGTAAAAAGAAGAAGCAATCTGAAGCCTGTGGTATAATCTTGGAAGAGTGAGGGGATATTTTCCATTAACCCTAACACACTTTGAATCAGAAACTTGGATCTTCTCTTTGGAATCTAGATGAAAAATCAAGGTGAATAAAGCATGAAGCATCATAAAACTTTTCCCTTTAGGCCTTATTTTTTTTCATAAAAGCTATATAATAGCTCAGATAATGATAGTGACCACCAGGCATTACAATATAAAGAAGAGGAATACTGTGGAAGAGAGGAGGATTTATTATTAGTTGGCAAGGGATTTGGTGACTTGACCAAAGAGCTTGGTAGCTTGACTTGCAAATTTTGAGCATTACAGTTGGATTCATTGTTGCAGTTGGTAAACTGAATGTATTTGCCTTATCAATTTGCCTATCAATCCAGGTTGCATGTTTGATTAAACTCCTGCTTTGTGTTATTTTACCCGATCATGGAAATAATTTCTTTGATAACTGGAAGCATGGTGTCTTAAAGAAATTCAAATTGTAACTACAGAACATAGAATGAAATGTAATTTTTTAATGACATCTTGTTGGTTGGTTATTTTACTTAAAAGTTATAGCTGAGTGTTTGTGGTTAATCAAGCTAAAAGGTGTGACTTTAAAAACATAATAGAAAGTATGTAAGAGAAAATTAGGAATTTATTAAATCTAGTTAATTTTGTGTCCATGTTCATCCCTCTCTTTTCAAGAGTGTTAGCATTCAGCATAGAATTGTCTTATCTATGAAAAGATAAAAATAATAATGGTGAGCATATGCAGAAAGCAAAATTTTAAACTTAGAGGTCTTTTAATTTAGCATTTTCAATCAAGTTTTTCAGACTTTGAGGATTTTGTTTCATTTATTCCAATCATTTTAACCTATGAAAATTTTCCAGTTCAGGCCAGCACCAGCCTAGGAAAGTTAAGGGGGTTTTGATGGTATTCTACTTTTCTTAGTTTGCTCTTGTAGAACCACTAGCCTGGTAGAAAACCAGACTATAAATAGAAATAAAACTCTCACCATTGTTTTAGTGCTACAAAATCAGTGTGTCCATGTAATTGAAATTTAGGGCGATAGAATAGTTAGCCTAAAAAAGGGTAATTTTAGCTCTCTGTGAAAAAAAAAGCATTTAGCTTCACTGTGTGTAACCACACAAATAGTGGAAATTGACTGAGCAATGGATTAAAGGTCAAAATAAATGAAATAACCCTGTTTAGAAAGGACACAATAAAAACTTCTATGCTGTCTCAGTTCTCTGGATATCTTTGGGTGCATTTACATGCAGTTTGGCAGGGTAAGTAGATTTAAATTATATATTCTGATGTAGTAATGGAGATTCCCTTTATTTGATGTGGTTTTTTAATTTGGAAAGTGATTGCCTGAATAGAGTAATTCTTGCAGAACAGATCTGCCCACTGATGTGATTCTCATCTGATGTCAGTTGTTCCTACTGTCTACTGAGAGTCCAGGCAATTCATTTTAGTATGGGAAAAAAGTTTTTATTAGTTCATGTTCCTGTCAGTGCTGCAAAGCAAATGCCACTCTGCCATGATGAGTCTTTTCTGGCCAGCACCTTCTTAACAGAATTTTTAATTAAGTTCCAATTGCTGAGCTAAATTGAGCAGAGTCACTCAGGTATAGCTGGACACATAATTTGGCTGGAAGAATCTTCTGCTGATGGCAATCAATGATCCAGCCAGACCTGAAAAAAAAGACAAAGTAATAATTAAAAAATAATAAAATCCGGTTTCCAGTGAAGTGAGCATATTCAACATAGAAATCACTAAAATGGCAACCCAAAAAAAGGAGTAGAACTAAGGAGTGTGGAAGTAGTGCCTTCATAAATTATCTTGAATTTCCAGATATGTTAAACCCTTTGGAGATCCAAATGTGCTGTAGCAAGATACAGTATTACTGAGATGTACATACTGATTTCATACTCTGGTTGTGTGGAGGTTTTGTCAGCACAGAGTAGCTGAATTGAAGGTGGCTGAAATACAGGTTGTGGTCTGTGTAGGTTGTGCTCTTGCATGTAAGTGCTTTTGAGATCCATGGAAAGTACTGAGAGCTGGCTGCGTGGCTGCTCTTGGGCCAGATGTAGCTGAAGCATGTGGGCTTAGGCTGATGGGACTGCACTGTGCATGTAGAGCTACTGGGATATAAGGGAGTCACTCTACACATGCAGACAGTCCCTGAAAGTGAGTGCACATTTGTCCCTGGGAGAATTTTGAAAAAACATGTCAGCCTGTTGCTGAGGAAATTTTTTTTTGTGGTTCTGTGTGTGTGTGTGTGAGTGTGTAAATTATGCCACCCACACATGTAAATATAGAATGGAGATGTGTTGATGCTCTTGTAGAGTGGGTTGGTGCCGTTTCCAGAGATTGCAAATGAGCTCCAAGTATTCTTCTTCTTTTTTTTTTTTTCAACTGTGGTTTTCCTGTTTTGTTTAGTTTTGGAGGGTTTTGTTTGTTTGTTTGTTTCCTAGACACTAGAGGTCACATGGTCCATGTGCTGCTCAGGTGAGAACACCTAGAGCCAGTTGCCCAGGACTGTGCCAGACAGGTTTTGAGTATTACTAAAGGAGGGGGATTCTGCATATGCCGTGGGCAACTTGTGCCAGTGCTTGGTCACTGTCACAAGTGAAAAAAAATGTTTCTTAATATGTTTCTAAGTTTCAACTAGTGCCCATTACCTCTGGTTCTGTTGCTAGCCACCAGCGAAAAGAAGCCCAACTCTGTAGTCTTTGGACATTCCCTTCAGGTATTACATTGATAAGATGCCCCCTGAGTGCTCCAGGTGTGTCACCTACAAAACTTGCTGAAGGTACAGTCTGCTCCATCAGGTCATTAATGAAGATCTTAAACAGGATCCAGTTCTGACTGGCCCACTGCTAGTCACTGGTATCTAACTAGATGTCTCACTGATAACCAGCCTCTGGGCCTGGCCAGTTTTCAATCCACCCCACTGTCTGTCTACTCATCCATTCCCTGCATTAACAGCTCCTCTATGAAGATCTTACAGGAGGTGGTTTCAAAGGCCTTGTTGTAGTCCAGGTAGAAAATATCCACTGCTTTTCCCTCATCTACCAGGCCAGGTAGATCTACTTCATCTTATAAGTTTGTCAAGTTGCTCAGGCATGCCTTTTTCTTGGTTGGCTACTCATGATGATTCTCTTATCCTTCATGTGCATAGGATTAACTGCTGTATCAACTTCCCAGGACACAAAACTCCTCAGTAGTGAAACCATTGGGAACTTGGACAAAAACTCAATTCTTGGTGCTGTCCCCCGTTCTGAGACAGATATGCTTGCTGGCTTTTCCTTCTTGTCTGGGTAGATGTTTCTCTGTAAAGACACTGGCACACACACAAGTGTGCACACACACCACTCCCCTACATTTCCCTGTGTGTGTATGTATATTGGTTCTGGCTGAAAAGCACTATCTCCACCAAACTAGAATGTAAATGGTATGGTGTGTCTCCCAGGAAAATCAGCAGTTTACTCCTTCTCACACATGAAGCCTAACATGACAGGGTGTGATACAGCAGAATTTAAATTTATACTATGTTTATGTACTAAAAGCCAATTTGCTGATCCAGGGTTGAATTTTAGCTCTTCTGGCCATAATTTTAGGCAGTTGCAAACTTGCAGGGTTCCCAAATGCTGTACTTAAACTGTTTGTTTAAGATAATTATTCAATGGCTTTTTTTTTTTTTTTTTTTTTTTTTTTTTTTTTTTTTTTTTATCTTGATTTGAATGTGTTTAAGGGGTTTAAATACTGTACTGAGTTTCAGATGGTGAATGACTGAGGTACATGATGATGAATTCCTTTGCTCCAGTGATGATTTTACCCATCTAGAGTGTGAGTGTCTATGTGTAATAAATGTTAACTCTTAACTAATGTATAGCATTGGACACTTCAGCTGAGATGTGCTGGCACTGGCATTCTCAGTAACTCCTTATTCCTAAGGAAGTAGCTTTGGACCTGTTCACAGGTTATCTGCATATGGCAAATACCCATAGTACACATTATTTTGAAAGCTGCATAAGTTGCTGAGCTGTATCTGGTCATACAAGATTGACATGAGATCAGGAGGTGTCACACAGCCTGAATTAACCAGATGGAATGTGATGTCTGGAGCTATGAAAAGAGAAGAGGAGCTTAGGAAGACAATTACCCAAGTTTAGGAATCAGAGAGGGCTTTCTGTAGTTGCACTCTTCTGGCTTTCAGGAGCAGGACATAGTGTGTCTGCTGTCTTGTGGATTTGAACATCCAGCTGGAGGTTTTGCTTTTAACCCAAAGCTTTTATTAAACCTTAATAACTGCAAAGCAAATAAAGCAGCACCCAAAGACAACATGCACTTGCTAAAATTCATTTTAATGGAATTGGGTGAAATCATTAGAATGGATAAGTTTATTTACTGAAATGGATTTTTTTGTTGAAATGTTCTCTGAAGTCACAATTTGTGAAAAACTCAGTAAACTTTGGTAAAAATGTGTTGATACTCTTAAAATAAAAGTTATTCACTTGTAATTCAGCATGACATTTGAAGGATCAGCTTGGCAGGACTAAACAAACAAACCTGAGTTTTCTGTGTTTCCTTTTCCTTTCACATCAACCTGCACATCCACACAGACCTTCATGGAAACAGATGGTAGAGACAAGTGAGCTAGGAAATGCATGGAACTAGTTAAGGTATAGATAGGATACACAGTGGAGCCTACTAAACAGGCTACATAGGAATGAAGCTATAGGAGGAACAGTCTTGCTCTTCATCTGTGTTTAGTCCTGCTTAGTCCCCTTAGTCCTGCTCTTTCTTTTGTTTCATTTTTGAATCCAGCGTCCTTCTCCTTCCTCTGCCTTTTCACCTACCTCAGCTCCCCATTTACATTCCCAGCACCTGCTGCCACCTTTCTCTCCTCTCTCTATTAGAGACTGTGGGAAATTCCCTGCCCCTTCCTAGCATGGGTGAAGGATCTGAAGAGAAGACCCTGAGGCAGACTTCAGCTATTTGTTTCCATAGATACCCAAAAGTAGCTTTCATGTTATCCATCTGTGGCTGTTACAGCCCACTGCAGAAGCCAACAAGCCATGAAATAGGGGAGTCTGTGGGATGATATATTCTGTGACTCTACCAAACTGTTCCAAAATGCACAAAAAATACTGTGAAGAGGGGAAAAATCCCCCCACATATAAGTACACACAAAAAAATTACATCTTTTTTAGTTCATTTTGATGAACAGGTAATAGATGAAACATTTGGATGGAACTGGAAGTTTCAGTGATCAGAAACAAGAACTACCACCAGCAGCCATACAGAATGAAGCTTGAGGCTGTCTTGCCCTGTCTTGCATCTAGCTGATGATGGTGAAGAAATATGGGATCAGAGAAATACAAAAGTGTCTTTCCAGATTGTTCTTCCAGCTCTCAGTGATCTGCAGTTTAGGGAGTTTTTAAACAGGAGTTTATGCCTTTGTAATTGTAAAAAAAAATGTTGTTAGAATAACTTCCTTAACTTAATTCAAATAATTTTAAAAAGTCTTTGTATATAAAAGATAAAATTTCAGAATATCATGGGACATAAGGGTTCAGCAGCTTAAGTGGGGGTTGAAGAAAGTAATATTACTTGTATTTTTTGAACTTGCCTCTAGCTGATTATTTTTAGGTTCCTTTTTCTTCATTAAAGGAGACACTGAGAAAATCCCTGTTCATTTTCTCAATGCCATTTGGGATTTTATTCTTCTGATTTGTCTGTGACTGTATAAAAAGGCAACCTATATTTTGAAGATTCAGCATACCTAACCTATCATGAAACATGGATTTGTTTGGGTAGTTATCTGAGCTATGTTTATTTCAGAGCATTGAAGTGATCTAATGCCATAACTGTTGTCACATTTCCACAGAGATTTCTGAGCAGCAGTTTGGGATTTATTCTCTGCTCTAAAGAACTGCAAGGCTTCATGAAGGTGGGCTGGTTTATTGGAAGTTTGATGATGGGTTTGGGGATTTTTATTTTTTTTTAAATAATACTCTAGTCAATGCTAGAGCAGATTCTAGATACTATTTTTCTGATTTCACTCTTAAGATTTCAACTTGGTGAACAAACATCCTGTATGAAATTATTTGTAAGTTATGGGGTTACTGTAATATGAACATAACATCTTAGGAAGACTTTTCTCTGACAAAAAAGGAACTTACAAAATTCTGATGTTTTATATCAGATTATGCCAAATTTGGTGGCAAGGAGATGCTTTCACTGAATAGAGGTTATGAAATTAGCTCTTCTCTTTCTGAAGAAGCTTCTGATTCATTTGCAGATTTGGGAGCTTTTCACTTCTGGATGTAGAAGAAGGCTGATAATTGGAAATGCTACCTCAAGTTCTCCGGCCAAAGCTTAGATAAAAGTCTTTAATGAAGTACTAGATCTATTGTAAAATTGGGTTCATGTAGATCATGGTTGACGTAAGCCAATGGGGAAGAATTGAGTCTTTAATTGAAATGATCACGACTTTAATCCAGAAATAAAGGCAATGGGATTTTTTCTAATAAAGCCACAAGGTGGCCAAAGTCCTCCCATTCCTGACTCAGGGCTGGCAGTCAAATTGATTGGCCCCTCCTGCCCAGATCATTCAGGCCTTCAGAGCACTTGGTCTTGTATGAGCAGAGGCCTGTGCCCTGCACAACTTGCAGGTGATGATCTGTGAGTGCAGGTTTTGATTATTGACCTTTGGACCAAGGAAGAAATAGGAGCAGTCCTGCTGCATTCACTTTCCAAGGGATGTTCCTAGAAGATTATACGTAAGAGTTTTTTAGGTGCCATTAGACTTAATCTTGTTTTCACTCATCAAACTGAAAGCTGTGATTTTATTTACACCATAGTGTTGTGCCTGTGTATATGCCTTTATGGTTTATTTCATCCTCATAATTTAATACCATACTTTTCTTTCTCTTTTTTCATCAAGTCTCTGTTGATGCTAATGAATGTTTCTTTACTCAAAACTACTTGGTAACCTCTGTTGCTGCCAAGATTTGCTTTTAGCTTTTGCTTTCTGTTCCTGGTACACTTTCCTTGAAGTCATTTTGTATGGTGTGACTGTCAAAGACAGCTCATCTTTTTCAAGCACCACTGGAAGTCTGTGGGGTCAGGCTGCAGGCTAATTGAATGTTTTATCTTGGTCCATTCTCAGCCTGAAATCATCTAATCAGATATCTTCCTTTCCAAGCTTTAATATTTTGGAGGCATCCTTTCTTCCAAGGGTTTGCCTGCTGAAGACCTCCTGTCATTAACTCTTTCTGGAAAAAGAAAAGTTCTCCACATGGAGGGAATCTGCAGTTTTCCTCCATATCCAACAGAGAATCATTTGTCATTTTCTGTTCAGCCCCTAATGCACTTAGTACATTTTTACAAATATATATACACATAAAACCTGGAACTGTTATTTATATTACCCTTCTTCTTAAAAAGAAAGAGAACTCTCTCCCAGATCTTTCTGAACTACTTATGCAAAGTTGGAAGTCTGAAAACTAAAGGTTCTAATTTTCTTATGTTGGCAAATACTTGATAAGAAGCTGGTACTGGGAATTTTTTCCTCCTGTGCCTAGTTCAGAAATATGAACATCATTAGGTTTTGATGAGATTTTTCTTTTTAGACCCCAGGTAGTAATGGGTCTATATATTTAAAATTCATTTTATAATAATTCCCTCCCGTTTTTATCTCATCCATCACTGCTGCTTTTTCTTGAGCCTCCTCCTTGTCTCAGCATTTAAAGACAGCCACAGTGCTTTTTTTCCTGTCTTTTAAAATCAGCTAGTCTTTCAGCTTGAACCCATTTGAATCAGAGAGATTGTCTCAACTGAAAACAAATACTGTCATGTTGAGTCAATATATATGAAATATCACATTATTATTCCACTAGCTCAGACATCATTTTCTGCCTCTGTAGTGCAGTTCGTGAAATGTAATGCATGTGCAAAGGAGAGAAGGTAGATGTCTTTGTTCTTATTGAGAGTGGTCATATTTGGGCAGGATGATTCCTCTTTACCAGAGCTGGAAACTGGCTTCTCTATCTGTATAACTAAACCTCTTCAGGTGCCCTGTCTTCAAGCTATGGAGTTATTTTCTCATAGTTTACATAATTGAATAAAACCAAGTGTACTCCTGAGAAGTCAGGAGGGAGTGCTTATGTATGAGAGGTGGTAAAAGCTGCATGGACTCTCCCTGAACCTGTGGCCTGGAGCATCCTCTCTCAGGAAGGTCTGTTGGGGCTGATTTCTAGGAGCCCTCTGCCTGGTAAATGAGCCCCTAGGAGAGGCATGGAAATGAAATGTGTGATAATATAGTCATTTTTCTATGTTAGGAAATAGTTACATGCTTAAAAATCAGTTCAATACTGCACTAGCTTAGATGGAAATCTGAGTGACCTGTACTTGTTTACATCCTATTTTATTGTGCAGAGGATCAAGGATTGTGGAAATGTTTGAGGAACTCTGTTCCTTCCAGGTGAACCATTTCTTTCTACCATTCCTCCAGCAGATGTCTTCAGCCCGAGCGTGTCTGTGTTTGCCAGCAGCACTGTGCATTTACCTTGCCATTCGTACCTGTGGAGGAACTGGGTTGAGTGTTTGGTGGTCAGATTTCTCCAAGGCTTTGCAAACAGTATTTGTGTATTGTTGCTGGTAGAAACATTTTGAACTTCTTGAAAGTTTTAAGCTTCTTGAAAATTTTACCTTCATCCTAACTTTTGAGTAATTGGATTGCAGACATGTAATACTAAGGAAGAGCTGAGAGGAGTTTCAGTTCTTGTATTTATGACATTTAAAATGTTGAAATAATATGGCCAATAAAATAATTTACTCTACATTAATAAAAGCATTGTTTTATCTCATTAGCAGTGCAGCTGAATTATGTCCTCTTCCCATGCAGTTTTAGATATTTCTTTGTTGTTAATGTGCTTTCATCAGTGTTTCTAATCATCCTAGGACATTCTTGTAAATACTGCCTTTAGCCACGCTGTCTATCTGATGGTTCTTAATTCATGCTTCATTAACTTGGCACAACTTTTTCTCAGGACAGTTTTCCATGAAAGCTGTGACTCCTACACAGTGTTCTCAGTCAATTCTTCTAATATTTACTTTCTTTTTAACTATATCAGGTCTTAGAGTTTTGTTGTATGAGTAGGGTAAGGAAAAAAAAAAGAAAGAAGAGACCATTAAAAAGTTTTCAAAATTATCTAAGGAAGGTATCAGGAAAAGTAAGGTTTTAAAGTGCTCCCACTCTTTCTTAACCCTGAATAAGAGGTTTGGTAGGAATATATACAGGAATTCTATACTGTCAGCAGCTCAACATTAAAAAAATAAAATTATTTTGCTCTCTTCCCCTGCAGTTTAATTATCTATCAGATATGTATTATTTTAAACTTGCATGGAGAGTCTAAGGCTGTTTTTATCATGGGCAGGCAGATGCACATTTCAGATTACCTCAGTCATATGTCTTCTTCTCATGAGCTATTTTTTAAAGATACACAAACTTCACACATCTCCAGGACAGATTTCAAGCCTGGTTTGACTTCAGTAGTCTGACAGATTGTGATAAACTTACAGTAAACAGGAATCTTTGGAGCTGCTTTGTAAGTAAATAATTCACTTGATTGATTCAGTACACTGATTCTTAACCTGTAGCATCAGAATGGAACTGAGAGATTGTCAGCAGCGTGAGTCTCTTCTGTGTTTGCTGTGAGGGGTTTTAGGGTCTCACACAAAGTGCTTCCTGAAGGAAAAGAGCACTTAGGAAACTCTGAGAATAAGTGATTTAGAAAAACAGTCTGAACTACTGCACATGTGTTTTGAAAAGTCTTTTATTCAAATATTGATTGACCGGGGATACTAAGTTCATTAAGCTGGTTTGGCTTAAAACCATTAAAAAACATAGTAAGGGAATGTGCTGTTGACACGAGTTGATGGAGTTCAAGTTTATGCAAAGGAAAGTAAAAGCAATTTCCCTGGAACTGCTGTTTCCCATATTCCCTCATGTTTGGTAGTAACTTAAAAATACATTTTATCAGTTATGTTGTAACCAGGGCAGAATACAGACTCCTGATTTTTGCCTGATATTTTTAAGTTTTGGGGTGTTTTTTGTTTGTTTGTTTGTTTGTTTGTTTGGGTTTTTGTTTGTTTTGTTTTGTTTTTTGTTTGGTTTTTTTTTTCCAAAAATGGGATTGATTGATTTTTTTCTTTCTCCCCTTGAGAACTTTACAATTTAGCATATAAAAACAGGTAATCAAAGCAGAGCCACATTGCATCAACTACCGAAATTGTGATTTCTGCTCTTATTTCTTTGCCACTCTTAGTGTTCTCCAAAAGAAGATCCTAGATGTAAACTAGTAAGACTAGCCTCTGAAGAAGAGGAGGCAACAGGGCTGAAAATATTCCCTGTTTATGGCAGAGGGCTTGGACTGGCTGCTACCACCACCATGCCACTGCTGCTGACAGCAAAACAAAATTGTACCAATCCTGGCTCTAAAAAGTTGCAAATTTGCTAAGAAAATTTTAGGGCGCTTTGGACAATCCATATAAAGTCCATACTATTTGGGTGTGGATTGTGCAGGTGATCTGTATAAATTTGCCTGCTCTTTGTTCAAAATGTCACGCTTAAAGATGGCAGAATAAAAATATGTGACAAGCCAATTCTTGGGTTGAACTGTCTCCTCTAGAAAAGCACGTAAGTCATTGGAACTGGAGTCATTGCTGTATGAAAAATTTTTGAAAAATTTGATGTATGGAAAATGAAAAAAAAAAAGTGTTCAAAAGGCCTACAGTGCATGGTTCAGCTACTTTTTTAGTTTAAAATTCATCATAAAATATTAACTGCAACTATCTGAGGTAAATGTCACAATTTTGTGAGATGCTCAGTTTTATTCCACACCACCAACCCGCGATGCTGTGCTTTTGAAGTAGAAAACTCCATTGTGGTAATCTGGATTTGTCATGATAAACTTAATCAGAGGGATTTGAGGTTTGTTTTTCAAGTAAATTTCAATTAAAAAACAAGTCAATTAAAAATATGAGATTTGAGGCTTTTGTTTTTCAAATATTTGGAAGAACTCATTGCCTAGCTATGACACCAGCTGGCTTGTGTATGCCATTGGTGTAGAACCAGCAGCTGCTGGTGCAGAACCAAGTGATGCCTTCTATATGCCTCTCCAGGGGAACATCAGGTTGATCATTGTTTCTTGTTGTATTTAACTTTAAATGCTGTTTGAGGGCTGATTAGTCTGCTGTTGCCTTGTAAGTGGGGTAAACTTAAAAGCTTAAGCTTATGCTGTGTCACTGCCAAATGAACTGGACTAGCTTCAACAGCCTTATTCCCCTTGCTGTCCTTCAGGTTCCACATGGATGCAGGAACTGTTTTCACTGACAGTGTCATTTGCTGTTTTAAAACTGTATTTGCATTTCTCCAGCTTATATTGAGCTTTTCAGCTGTCATGTATGTGTCTTTCCTATTCTGCACAGGGATATACAATATAAATTCCCAAGCCTTTGTTTTTATGTTTGAAGTTATTGGCATTATGTTCATTGCCATCAGATATTTCAGTACTCTTTTTACAGTCCAGTGTGTGCCTAATTTTGTTGAAGGCCCTGTGCTTGCCTGCATGCTTCCTCGATTCTTTAATTTAAGTGCCAAAGTAGATTCTTGACCATCTTTGCATTAGTCTTAACTCCTTCTCTTAATAAAAAAAGCTGTCGTTGAATATCCTAAGGTGGAAGGAACCCACAAGGATCATCAAGTCCAGCGCCTGGCTCTACACAGAACCATCCCCAAGAGTCACACCATGTGTCTGACAGTGTTGTCCAAACGCTTCTTGAGCTCTGTCAGGCTGGTGCTGTGACCACTGCCCTGGGGAGCCTGTTCCAGTGCCCAAACACCTCTTTAGGTAAAAATGCTTTTCCTGATATCCAGCCTAAAACTCCCTAGACACAACTTCATGCCATTTGGTAAGGAGTGTCCATTCTTTCTTCCGTAATTTGGTGGGACTTACTTGGTCTTCTGCCATATTTAGCCTTATAGCTCCACAGTGAAGCCATGTCCAAAATATTACAGACAAATTTTCCTTTTTCATATATGTAATTTATATTTTTCCCTGGGAATTTATTGAGATTCTCTAATAATATCGGAAAATGTTGATGATACCTATCTGTGTGATGGAAAGTGAGACTTATCTTTTAACAAGTTCAAAAACTGTTATTTCTGAATTCAATTTGCACGTAATGCTGTTTTGCAGCTTCTGGAGATTTTTGCCCAGATTTTGCTTTTGAATTTACTGCTGAAAGTTGAAGTTGGCACAAAAATTGAAGTGCTCACAGGATTTGCATGCTTGTTTTTTCAATTTATACTCTAGACTTAGCTTTTCAGGTTTGATATGATGTAGCCATGTCCTGACCTTCAGGTGCCCTTACATTTCGTGGGAAAGAAGGTTGTTTCAGGTCCCAGTTTTAATGGAAAACAACACACTTAGTGTAACTTGCCCAGTTTGGTTGTATTTTGATCTCTGAGCTTTTATGATGGAAACATTTCCAATTTGCAGAGTTTAAGAATGAAAGAAGTCATTGTAACACTTTATGGAACCATTCTAAATTTTTCTTTATAATTTGGAGGAGCTGTACATATACTCTCCTCAGCTAGGCATCAGCAATTTATGTTCATATTATTTTTAGAAGGGTAATACCATGAACCCCAAGGAATACATGCATCTTTAATTAATTTGGAAACCAAGGAAGTCCGTTGTTTTGAATACATTTTAATTGTATCAATTGGGAATATTTTTAAATAAGATTCTGACATAATGATAAAGTTCACAGACTTTACATTGTCATAGTATGCATATTTCCATCTGGATATCCTCTTTCAAAGCAGCCACGTGCTCTTATCCATTTAACTGGAGCACAGCGGATGCAGGCTAATTACTTTTTCCTCCTTTTCATTGTATCACTCTGCTTTTGCTGCTGATTTCAGCTGGAGTTGGAGGTCAGTCTATTTCAAGAGCCCACACTTTTATCTCGATGTCTCTTGTGAAGCATTGTATAATTTGGCTACTCCTGGGGATATTTGTGGTGAGAATACATAATTTAATGACCATCTGCCTGCCTTTTCCCTTCATTACAGATGTGGAGAGGAAAGCTGAAAAGAAGGCAGTGATGTAATACGTATGTAGAACTTGGTTGCTGACCAACTTACATACTGTGGTTGTCATTCAGAAATCATCTTTCTGCCAGAAATTGGTGCTAGTATATGAAATTCAAAGGAGGGCTGGTCTGTGTCACACACCACTGAAGAGAAGTATTTATGATGAATTTGTTTATTCCAAAAGCAGTTAGTTGAGGTTTTTCATAACATTATTGTTGATTTCCTTACAACTCTATATTCCCTTCAGACTGTATTTGAAATAAGGCTACACCTTTCTTTGTGACAGCTCTGGGGGTCCTCGTTCTTCCCCAGCAGGGAGCTACTGAAAGTCCTGGATGAATTGGCTGCAAGGGCTGATGTTAGTTTTATTTGGGCATGGTATGTATTTTTGAATGTGAGAAAGTGGAGAGCAAGACAAGGTGGAACAGACACTAATGTAGAATCAAAATGAGATTGTATCTAAAAAAACAATAGCATGGAAACTTTAATAGAGCTTGGAGAGCAGAGGAGTGATGTTCCAAAAGAAGCCTAGAGGATAGACTTTTGGTTCTGAGATTATTATAAAGGACATCTGTGGCTGTGGGGAAGGAAAATTTTGTTTATTTGACTTCTTTTTGAATGCTTTAAAATAGTTCCATTAAAACTTCCTGGCTCTCAAGACTTCGAGAAAACCCTTCTGTTCTAGAGAACAAGTCCTGTGAGGGATGGCTGAGGGCACTGGATTTGATTAGACTGGAAAGAAGGAGGCTAAGAGGACACCTTATTGTTCTCTACAACTGCCTGAAAGGAGTTTGTAGAGAGTTGAGTGTCAGTCTCTTCTCCCAGATAACAACATGAAATAGCCTCAAGTTACACCAGGAGAGGTTTAGGACAGTTACTAGGGGGAAAAAAAATCACCGAAGTGGTTATTGAGCATTGGAATAAGCTGCTCAGGGAAGTGATTGGGTCACCATTCCTGGAGTTACAAGTTCTTTAGATGTGATACTTAGGATTATGGCTAAGTGGTGGATTTGGCAGTGCTGGGTTAATGGTTTGACTTGGTGATCTTGAAGGTATTTTCCAAACTAGATAATCCTATGCTTCCATCCTGTTTTTATTCTCAGTGGAATAATCTTATAGGACCCAAGTCTTGGCATGTAGTTCAGTGGGATCGTACTTTACTGAGGTTTATACCTGGGTGGATGCCCTCGCTGTTGATCTTTTTTGCCAAAGTGGCAGTACTTCCAATCAGTCATGGTGTGTCTGCAGAGTGATGTTTCATGCAGCAGATTGCAGTAGGTATGGGTGTGATGGGCATATTCTTCACCATCACTTCTAAAAGTGATCTCTTAAACTCTTCAGGGACCTTCTATTTGATTTCACAAATTGCAGTTTTATTCTAATATATATATGTATGCAAATTCAGACCTAAAATACTCCTTTTGCTGAGGTGATTTTTTGTCCCCAATTTCTTGCCATGCTATTGTGTGTGTTTATAAATACTTAGCTATGAGCTCTTAGGGGCAGGAAATACATCTTCTGTGTTATTTGCAAAGACTAGTAAGAACCTTTCCAAAGTCTCTAGGTGTCATTGCAATAAAATAATTGTAACAATGAGTCTCTGAGTAGTACTAAGTGTGATATAGTTGAAATGAACATAACTTACCTTGGAGTGAAAGTTTCTTATTTGAAGGTACAGAGAAAAGAGAGCAAAACACTCTTGGTTATTTTTTGCTATCTTTTGCTTAGAGAAAATATAGACATGGCTTGCTACTTAACCTGGCTGGGGCTATCTTCATGCAGCTTTTTTTATATTTTATAAGCAATTATCCTGCAATATGGAGTGTTTTGATTTAGACACGCTTTTGAAAGATCAGCATTCATGGCACATGTGGTGAAGAGCAATTTAAAATTAAAAAGCTGCTTTAGACTTTTAAGAGCACCTGGATCTTATTTTAGAAGCAATTGGAACTCTGGGCCAGCACCTTGTAGGGCAATTTAAATTCTTCTTTTTTATTATTTTATTTGAGTACTTGGTAAGGAATTGATTTGAACAGCATGGTGCTGAGATCTTCAGATTTTGAAGTACTTCCAATTCCCAGTCACATATAGCTGCAGATCATGATCTTCTCTTGGTTCTACAAAGCCTTCTTAAGAATAACACCCAGACAAAGAAGTGAATCTAGACTCTTTTGATTTATCAAATATTTGATTTAATGTATTTTTTTTCTTTTTTGCTTATGCACAGTAGAAGTTCCTTAGATCAACAGGAAGACACTTCTAAGTTGCAAAAGAAAAAGAAAAAACAAACAAACAAACAAAAACAAACAAAAAACCCCAACAAAACAAAACAAAAAAAAACACCAAAAAAAGACATGAAGTAGCAAAATTGCACCTTGTCTGTTCAGCATCTGAAGAAAGTCACATTGATAAGCACTGCAGTAAATTCTGTGTATTGGTTTATCCAGGGTAAAGGGGCATGGGAGAAAGAAACAATCCTTTAGTTATATTCAATATTCCATTTGGGAGTATGATCTGCCCTGTGGCCCATGTGAGACCTGTGGGAGTGAGGTGAAGGGAGGGAAGGAGGGAATCATCATGTAATCATTATTCTGATCATTATTCACAGGCAAAAAGAGAAACCGTAGCTGCACAGGTCACCTCCATTCTGGAAATTAGTGCTCTGAGCAACTGGCTTTGAACCATAAGTCTTCACCCTAAAGATGTTTTTGGAAAGCCCTGTATAAATAGAGGGATATAATGGTGCTTTACTCATATAAAGTGACACAAGAAAACCCTGTTTCTTAGCTTTATTTTCAAAAGTACGAAAACATGGCAAGATCCATTCTCAGCAAGATGTCGTAGCTCTCCTAAATACAGGGATTAGGGATTTTTGTTCCTGCTCTCCATAGGGCACTCAGCCCCTTATAGGCAAACACAGCTGGGCTTGTGAGCAGGTGGGGCTACAGAAGTGAGTCATTAAGTCACTGGAAGTTCTCTGAGATGTGAACCATCAGCAAGAACCTTTACAATATAATAGCTGCAATACGAGAAGCTGCCAACTGGCAGCTCATGGTAACAGATCACAACTAATTGTTCTGGTGCTCAGAGATGGCATGGGGAGGTGTACACCAGTACAGAAAGGTTTTATAAACTGTAACTGTGAATCAGTGAGGATGGCATTAAACAGCATCCTCATCTCCCCATACAGGGTGAATTTCTTGTAAGAGGCTGGAGGAAACTGATGATTTTTTAAAAAACTCTCAGTGTATTTTTGGGCTGAGATAAATAAATCATAAGACACATTAGAGATTCCACTGGAGTGTGGAGGAGGAGAATGTAAAGTCTGAATATTTTGTTTTTTGTCTGAATCACTAATGTGCTACCAGTCAGTTTAATTAGAATAATTAGTAATGAAATATATAATTGGTGTGAGTCTTCCTGCAGATTTTATAGAGAGCTTTTGAAGAGGAATGTGGTTATTTGATACTGATCCTGCAAACATTTATGCATGCTCTTAGCTCAGCATGCATGAATCAGTGTCATCCCATTGAGTGGGGAAAGGAAGCTCTCCTTTAGCTAAAGGGCTTTCTGAAACTGAGCCTCACCAGTGGGCAGCATTTCTCTGTGACCCTGTGATTTGTGGCAATCCCAGTGTTTTAACGATGCCTTCTGTAAGAGACTGCTTTCCTCCTTAAGCAATTGCTTGTTCTTGAAGGACAGTAACTATGAATGACCAGGTGGTGGCATGTCCTCTGTGGCTCTGTTTGTGTCTTGGTCTCTAAAGGGTTACTCCTCCCATGTCCTCTCTATGAGGTTGTTTTGGCACCACTGTGTTGTGTTTCTCCTGCTGTGGAGAAAGGACCCAGTTGTAGTAACCATGGAGAAGACTGTGTTCTTGCTTTCTTGTGAACTGTGCTGGATCATTTCCTGGAGCAGGTTCAACCTCTGGCTGTGCACACCTTTTGAAGCTTGTGAGAAGTGAGGATGGGAAGTTGATGGAGCTATGTGGAAGAATGGGCCTGGGGTGGCTTAGGCTTGCCTGGGTTTAGGTAGCTTTGGTTTTCCCTGTGAAAAAACTTGAAAAAATTGAGAAATTATTGCAGATACTCACAAATGATACCATTTGATCCCCTTTTTTCATCCCCAGAAGAGTGGTTTGGGTTTTGCCTGGGTTTTTTGTTTGTTTTGGGTTTTTTTTATAATAGATTTTACTGTTGGTTATTTCATTGTGGTTTATCATTGAAGTACCTAATGGTACCAGTTGTAGGTTCTTCCAGTTTGTTGAGAAAGTAACATTGAGAATCTTGTTCTCCTTTCCTTATTTGTCTCTTGTGTCAAAATCATTTTTTATCCTGAGATTATATAATAGATAGCAAATTTAATGCTAAAGAAGGTCCTGTAAACATATTTAGGCAGCCCTACTACATATTTAAGAATTTCTTCTTGTAACATACACTAATGTGCTTTGGTGTAGTCTACAGTCTAATTGACTGTAACAGTAGATTCTGTACTGCTAACTGTGTAAGAAAGTTTACGGTTTTCATTATTCTTGGCCAGAAAGAGAGTTTTTTATTATTTTTATTGTACTGTGGTTAATTTCAGCTCTCTTTTTTGGCATGCAGTACAGAGTGTAACATAAAAATATGTGATTCAGCAAAAGCTGTGGAAGGATTTTTGTTATTGTGGTGTACAGAACTGCAGATACTGCAAAAAAGACTGAAATAAAAAGAATGGAATGTGGTCTATCTGCAGGGTAGGACCATGTCGCTGTGTGGCCTTACTTATTGGATCACAAAATTAACTGTGGTGCTCTCTTGAGTATTCTGTGTGCACTTGAAAACTTGCTGAAGATATATCAGATATCCTTTTCTATCAAGAAAAGCAGAAACCATCCACTGTTTGATAAAGTTGCATCTCTCCTTCTCCATTATGAGGAGCCCAGACCCAGATGACCTTCTCATTAATTCAGCTCAGGACCTGTTATTTCCCAAAGGCTGATCTTGCCTCTCTGGTGTTGGCTATCTCTTGTTGCTCCAGTGCATCCCCCAGTGCACCAAAGCCATCCTTGCCTTTGAGCCTCGATCCTGATTCCAGTTGCCAGTGGCACCTTGAGCAGCACTAGGAGACTGGAGCAGCGATTTGGATCTAAAACAACTACCTCAAGAACTTTATAGACAGACAGAATTGCCAAGCACAATCCCTCCTTATTCTGTCATAGAAAGGACCAAAATAGATACCATTTTACATGCCCTTCTACTATGATGTTTTTAATATTAACTGGAGATTCATAACTTACATAAAGAAAATGTTCCTGAATTGTTGTGTTGTCTTCTGGTTTGGTAGTGTTGGCTCTTGTGCCTTGACATATTTGAGAATCCTATGATATTGGCTGCTTTGCAAACTTTTTGTACTGAATCACGAGTTTAGCAAGCAAATATCAGTGAATTTCAGATGAATTAAAACCAGTGTCAGACATGGTTTCGAACTGCTTAAGTGGAACAACAAAAAACACATTAAGTGATAGGTGAAGTCGGTGTCATGATACAAATTTTCTGAAGTTCAGCTAGTCTCTTAAGGATTAAGAGACATAATTAAGCACATTTCTCTCTTGGTGGCTAGAAAATTTAAGCAGTTCTAATTAGTGCTTTTCTCCGAAGTAACAATTGCTAGGACAAGAGGAAATGACCTTAAGTTGCACCCAGGGCGGTTTAGATTGGATATTATTAAAAAGTTTTTCATCAAAATGCTTATTGAGCATTGGAACAAGGTGGCCAGGGAAGTGGTAGAGTCCCTGGAGGTACTAAGGACACTTGTGGATATGGTGTTTGTGGACATGGTTTAGTGGTGCACGCTGGGTTAATGGTTGGACATGTTGAAGGTCTTTTCTAGCCAAAACAATTCTGTGGTTCTGTAAATTTATCTTCTGTATACTCTTTTGGATTCTGATCAGGCAATAAGAATGTAAGACCTTATATTTTAAAAGTCTGTGAATAATATGCTGGTTATATGTCAAATAACCAGCAGTTACATTCCTATGCAAACCATGTTGTTTCTGTCCCAGCCTCTCTCTACATCTCAACTTTCTTGTCCTTGCATAAAATAAACAAAATAAACCAACCAAAACCCTCTTATTGTAAGACTTATACAGTAGTGTCAATTTATTTCTGTAAAACACCATGGATATTTGCGATGTTATTTGTATGTAGTTAAAAAGACCAAAACATAAAAAACCAAACCAAAACCAAACAAAACAGGAAAACCCCACAGAGCAGCAAACCCCTTGTAAAATTAATTCTAGTACATCTGATAAGTTCTCTGGGGTTGTCACATTAAAAATTGCTGCACATTGTAGAGACTGTATAGTAGTACAGAATAAGTGTTCCAGTTCCTTCATTCTGGTGAATGTCGCAAGTCCCATCACTCAGAACCTTGCATATTTGGCTTTATTAACTTTTACTTCTAGACAGCTGCTCAGAAACTCTGGACAAAGCAGCAAAAAACCCCCATGTAGATGTGCAGAAAGAAGAGGGAGCTCTAAGTTTATATCAACTCAAAGTAAAAGAAAATAGAGGAGTAGAAAACAGAATATTTGGTTTTTCCTGCATTTCACAAAGTGTTAGCAGAATCTCTGAACAGGGGGAGACAGAGACTTGTGAGGAAGCTGCTGTCTTAAAATATTTGAAGGGAAAACACAAGCAGCCATATGTTATAACATTTTGGCTGAAAGTGAAGTGTGTGTTTGACTGTTTTTACAATTTTATATAAATGTTTGAAAAATGTAATGAGAAAATTGTCATCTCCCTGTTATGAAAAGAAGGCGTGCCACCTCCTGTCTAAGCTTTGTCCAGCTGTTTCTGAACTGTCTAATTCCTTCAGCCATTTTAGGGAGGAGGGTAAGCATCACTCTTTTGTACCTGTGGATGAGGAACTGAGAATTAAATAGGATTGAGAATTAAGGCTGGTTGGTGGCAGAGCCTGTATTCTAGACTTCAGTCCCTTGGCCCAGAAGGCTTCTCTTTCTGTTTAGCTGCCTAGCATATGTAGCTCTTCATAGAACATTTTTTTTATGGGTTGTTTTATACTTGTACCACTTCTGTGAGATTCAACAGCACTGCTGTGCTTTTAATATAGATATAGAATAGATGAACAGGTGATCTAAGTGAATGCCCATGGTTATTCAAGTATCTATGGAATAAAAGGAACTGCATAAAACCTAAATAGCTAAATCTCAAGTAATAAACTTAACTTTTTAGGCCTTACCCATTCGCTTGAGAGAAAGCCAGAGGAAAAAGAGAAAGGAAAAAAGAAAAAAAAAAAAAAAGGAAAAAAGAAAAAAAGGAAGGCAGAAGAGGGTTATCTTTTTTTCCATGGAAGGCTGGCTTCCTGTTTTGATTTCAGAATTGATTTTTCAATGCTAATTTTGTAAGTGGTGTTTTTTTCTAGCACAGAAATTCTCTGATTTCACAGAGAAGTTACATTGAGAAGAAAAGAGACAGAAAAGAGAGAATGCTAAGAATTGGATTTTCCCTCTGTTCCCCAGGAGTTTCCTGCCTCCACCTGCCAGTGTTGTGACTTCCTTCTCAGTCCATGGCTTTGAAAGTGGCTTAGCCGGGTCTCTTTCTAGGGATGGGTGTTGTGTATTCAGTCAGAGAACAAACTCCATGCTGGGAGGCATGGGGGAGCACATAGTGGCATTTCTAGCAATAAGCTTGTCAAAATAAACAGTCTCACTTTTAAAATATGTATCCTGAATGTGTTGCCTCCTAATGCATATTCATGTCTTAAATGCAAATATCTCCCTTTGCTGCACATATTGTGGATGTTTGCCCTCTCTATTTGGGTTGTGTATCATATGGCATGTAAATAAGAGATGACAAGTTGTGTAATAAGTGGAGGAGGGGAGGAGGTAAAGGGATTTGATTTAATAAGAATCATGCATAATTTACACACACAGCACTATCCCACTCTGGTTTTGCATATTTTAATAGCAAATCCTGTGGCTTTGTGCCAACCAGCATGTTAGAAATAATAGTCTTTTACTAGCCTTAAAGGTAAGATTTCTCAGGTGAAGTCCACTTGCTAGAATAAGCACTGTGCAGTGGTTTAGCTTTATACTGAAGTTTTAAAGTGCCCTTGTTTCTTTGAAAGGTGAAGGCAGTTTGGGTAAATACATCTAATATATACAGTATGGGCAAGAAGATGTGTTTCAGGTGCTGGTTTTTTCACACCCACAAGTTAGAAACAGCAAAGTATTTTAGGACAGATTTAAGTCTCTCTGACCTGTAAATCATCTAAGCTGAAAACACAAACTAATATTAATATGCTATGGTAACTAGATATCCACAGTTGTTTGCCCTTGCAATGGTGGGGGCATAAAACTAGAGGATGTTTTCAGAATATTTTTAATAATAACTTTTTATAGTCACTCAGGAACTGGACATGTGAAATGGGGATTCATTTTGACACCATGGTTAGAGTCATGAGTGCATGAGTGAGCCTGCTTTGGCCTGAAGGAAGAGCTAACTCTCACCCTGAAAAGTTAGACATAAATAAGCACATGGCTATGAAGAAAGCCTCTGCCACAAGATGCCCAAATGCTGAGTTGCTTTCAAGAGCTTCAGTATGGATTCTGTACATGTGCACATCCTTCTGCGTATAAGAATCAAAGTGAATGTAAGTTCAAAGTGGGAAAGATACTGTGAAATGTCATTTTGGAAAGCTTCACGATCAGTGAAAGACTTCATGGAGTGCCAAATCCAGCCCCACTGTACCATAGGGACTTGTGTCTTATCATCAAGGGGAAGAGAAAGAGACAAAAATGGCAGAGAGATTCTGAGGGGTGGCACAGGGCCATACACAGGGTAGATGAGGTTTCTTCATGGCAAAGCTTTAGCTACATCTGATTTTTGTGGGGCCACCCAGTGCTTGTGAGAGTGCTAAACCATGCACTGCTGTGCTGGCTCTCTGGACCTGCCCTCCTGTGTCATATGCTCTGGAATAACCATCGGTGGCTTAACACCGATGTCTGCCTCTGTGGGATTTGTAGCAGACTCAGAGTTTGCAGATTGGTTTCCAATAACCAGAGAAACTGCTCCATGAGCCCACCAAACCCGTCCCAGCATTTCAGGAGCTGCTTCTGACTTGGGTGAAAAATGGATTCTGCAGTAAGACAGACCCTGAAGTTTGAATGTGGATCCAGATTCTGCACGAGTTAGTGGATTTGTTATCTAATTTTTAACTTTGTCTTTAAACACACACTCAGCTAAACACATACTCTGGAAAAAAGTAAAATTTCCTTTTTTGTTTCTTAAACCCTGTCTTGTACATGAGTATTTCAGGCAAGTTGCAGCATTCAAAAATGTTACTGGGCCCCTGAAATGAACGAGAGTACCTCAAGTTTGTCATGATATGGATAGCGATACAGCTGAATAAAAGAGCTTTTTACTTGAAGGTAGCAGTTCAAGGCATGCACTTCAGTGCACCATTCTGCCACAAAATGAAGACTAATTGGAAGAGTTTCTTTGGCACTGCAGTCCTGACTGGTGCAGGTCTCCGTTTTATCCCAGGTGTATGTCAGGTGTCTGATGCAGTATCCTAAGTCATGTTCCCTGCAGTTGTGTCCCCTCTTTATACGGTGTGGGGAGGAAGGGGAAAGGCAGTTCAGTGTGTGCTCCTGAACACGTGCTTTTATGGGTCCTTGATCCCTATATGCTACCTCTGGGTCCTAGGCTGAATCCAAGGGAGGCAAAAAAAATTCCCGTTTTTTTGGAGGCAGTTCAGCCACATTTATTCTCACTGAATATTAGAGAGGGAGGTTTATTTTGTTGAGGTTTTCTGCCCATATAAGTAAAATTTATCAAAATCCATCTCTCTTATGTGAATTTCATTAAAGGTTCTAATAAACTATTTTACAGGATTGGGGGAATATTTGGAGGTAGTGTTTCTTTCTTCCCACTCCACAAACTAGGTACAACTGGAAGAAGAACCAGGCATAAGCAATGAATAAGATTTGTCTCCTTCCCATAAATATGCCTTAATGATGAAGAAAGACAATTCTTGTTAAAAATAAGTCTCTTACAATGTCCATAAAGCTCTCAGCAATGACACAAACAATTTTATGATTTAAATTATTGGGAAAATCAAGATGCCTATTGCTCCAGATATTTTCATTTCCGTGCTGCTCCTGTAAAGACATTGAGCCTCTAGAGCAGTGTGTTGTATGCATAATTCTCAGCTGGGAATCACTAAACAAACTGCAAAGCAAATAATTAGTCATGTTTTTTTCCCCCCTCACTCTGTGTTACCTTCTCAAAAGAGCCTGAGCAAAGCAGGCAGCAAAGAAATGCTGCTCTCCAAATATGTAACAGGGAACTGGTTTCCTGAAGGCTGTTTAAATAAGTATGGAAAAGAGTAAAATTTAGTTTTCTGAATTATGGAATGGGTTTCTGAGCAATGAAATACTACTTGTCTCTCAAACACCTTTTATCAGTTTTTCTGAGAAAATACAGTATGCACGAATACTTATTGGAATTTTATCTTAAAAAAGTGGAATTAAAATTGATGTGAATATGAGGGGGTAGTGTTACAAGTGCAAGGTAATTGTGTCTTTATCAGGTCTGCTGGCTTTCTGTATTTTCTACATTTTAAGGCTTTGTAGCACTCGAGTTTCCTAATCATCTGTTTGAATAGATAAAAAAGTATTCTGGATAGATACAAAAGCTCTGGTTCTCTGGCTACCTCACTCCCTCCAAAGCAGCATTAGAGGAAAAGTAATCAAACATTAATTTCTGATTCCTAGTGCCAGCTAGCAAAGAAGGGCTGGATGCTTTGCAGGAAGTCTAGTCAGTTAAAGGGTAGGATCTGAAATTGGTAGATTTTCTTCTGGAAAAAATTGCAATGCAGAGTGGTACTTGGCTTAGGAGGAGGGTGTTCTCCTACTCTGCCATTGCCATTTTGTGAAAGATTTTACTCACCTGTAAGTGTGACAGTTCAGAGGTGTTGAAATGTCTCTTGCAGGACAGACAGACAGACATGCAGGCATGGTCAAGCTCTTCTGTTGCTGGGGGTCTTGTGACTCTGAACAGTGGTGCAGGATGGGTGCGTGTCCAGCAGCTATGAAATGTCACCTGTATTGGGTAACCACTTCTTCCTGCAAGGGTGTTTCCTATAGAAAAATAACCATTGGGTGCTAGGAAAGGTGCATGCTTTGGTACAACAGCTCTGTCTGGAGTTAAGCTGATCAACAGGTAAAAATATTGTGGTGTTCACCTAATGGCATCCACTCTGCTGAAGCCTCTAGACAGCTGGGAGCTAGTACGTGTACAGATGGAAGGACCAAAGCAGCCTGGTGTTTGGAATTGCAAGGAAAGGAAAATCAAGGGCTACAGTCAGTTAAGCAGTTAATTGGAGCAGCTGATGGCAGCAAACTTGGGCTTCCTGCCCTTTCATTATACTGTATGTGCGCTGCTGTGGTTTCTTACCTATCAACTGGAATTCAGATGATTCTACAGCCTGATAAAATGTCAGGGGCTTTTTTGCAAATAAATACCCATTAAAACTAATCTAAGGGAAAATATACAAGTAGTGGGTGAGGTTTTGTGAGGCTGAACAAAGCCAAGTACCAGGTCCTGCATGTGGGCTAGGGCAGCTCCTGATATCAGCACAAACCGGGGATGAGGTGATCGAGAGCAGCCCTGCCCAGAAGGACTTGGGATGCTGGGGGATGGACATGAGCCAGCAGTGTGTGCTCAAGGAGAGGCTCAACAAGGCCAACTATATTCTGGATTGCGCAACAAGAAACGTGGCCAGTAGGGTGAGGGAGGTGACTTTCCCCCTCTGTGTTGCTCTGGTGAGACCCTGCCTGGAGTACTGTGTCCAGCTCTGGAGTTCTCCATACAGGAAAGATATGGACCTGTTTGTGTTTCCCCAGACATACAACCACTTCTTTACCACGTGTATTATTTAAAAACTTGGGATTGCCACAGCCACTGCTCACACACTGGAGGTGCTGGGAGGAGAGACAGGAGGGAGATAGTGCAGGAGCTGCCAGCTTCAGTGCAAATCCAGACCATTACAGCTGCACCTTTTGTGCTGAAAAAGCTTGAGAAAGCACAGTTTGTCAAGGATGTATAATCTGTGTGGTGTAAAGGTAGCTGCTTTTGTTTTACAAGGGTGAAGTGCTTCTCTGCCCTTCTAGTCTGAGGCTTGATTTAACCAAGCAGGCTGCAGCAATGTGGGTGGCAAACTATTGGGCTTCTGGTCCAGTGCCTTGTTGTCATTAGTCACGCCATGACTCTGGCTGTTTAGAAATCCTAACTGCTGTTTGGCACAGTGTCTTACCAAGAGGATGCATAAATCTGATAAACTCTCAGTCCCCTAGGAAATGAGAGTAATGGATGATTTACATTTACATTGCTATATTGGTAGTTGTCAAATTGACTCCTGTTTGGCTTTCAAATCCCTAATTTGGGTTTTATACTTGGTTGCTATTAAATATCCTTTTATCACCCCAGCAACACTGTCAGACCGATTTCTCACTTGTCTTCCTGCTACTGACATGGAAATATAAGTTCACTGATCTATTTATCATTCCTTTTTGAATAGTTTCCCAGGATGTATTCTCTGGAAAACAGCCAATTCATTGTACAATGTTGTAACTACTGGAATCTAAATGAATATGAAACAAAATTCTACCAGATTAGCTTTCCTGCTGCAGGAGATTCCTGCTACAGGCAGGATTTTAATGGTTCACATTCAAAGACATCTGTATTTCTAGATTAATGCAGCCACTTCAGTTTCAGCAGTGCAATGGCTGAACCTCAGTGCCTGTGCCTCTATTCTAAGTTGATTTGTAACAAACGTGTAGTTCAGAGTTTTATGAAAAGGGGCCAGAGGTCAGGAGAAATGGGCTACTAAATCTTCTTACAGTAGATTTCTTCAACCTCATCACTGTCATATCTAACAGTATGGAAAGGTCAACTTAATAAGAAAGGGCAGCTAACGAGGAAAAAGGATGTTTTGAGTCCCATAGGAAAAGATTTCATAAAATGCATTGCTTTTCTTAATGCCCAGCATTAATTTCCTGACACAATGACTGTGTACTTTTAAAATTATTTCCCCTTCTCCACTTCGTGTGGAGAAAGCAGGAGAGAATATATCCATAAAGTCACAAAACAGCATAAACTTAGAACTGTTGAACTACGTACCTATTTTAAAACAAAAAAAAAAAAAATCAGCAACTCATGATTTTTGAAGGCACCACTGCTATTTCAGATTCCAAGGACTGATTTATTCTTTACAGGCTGCAGCTTAGTAAGGCAAAGGATGGGCAAACTCAGCTCCTACTTCGCTGGTGTCACGGTCAAGCCAGATTTAGCAATAGCTGGCATCTTTGTCCAGAATTGACTTTAGCTTTGCCTTTTCATTCTCAGCATTATGCTTTCCTGTGATACGCACTTCCCTTTGCCTTTGCTGTCCTCAGTGGCCGCTATTCGATTTCCAGTTTGACAAAGTGAGCACCACTTGGGTTGGATATCACTGCTTCTGTGCCAAGAACACGTCACAGTCCAGTTCAGCACAGTGCTTTATACTGTAATCAGCCCACCACGAATGCCTGCAGCACACTCCTCTGTTAACAAAATCACCACTAGGACTAGAAACACCTTCTCATGTTTCCAGACTAAAAGTTTGTTCTCAGCTGCTTGTGATTTTGCCACACTGCTTCTGTTTGGACCTACATGCTACAAGATAGGTATAAGCTTCTGGGGAAATATTTCATGTGAAATTCTGGACAGATCCCCAAACCATTGTTCAGGATCAGACCTGAGCCACACACCATGGTGTAAGCTGCACCAGCCTGAACACAGTGACTTTACCTACAGCTCTGCTCTCATCAAATCTTCTGCTAGGGAGAACCAATTGTACAGCATGCTGTCCTGCCTGTCTTCGGAGATTAATTCACTTTTTTGGATAGGGGCAATGCCTCCAACCAGCAGTGTGGTGAAAGAAATGCCCATTGCTGTCTCTGGGCAAATCTGCCCTTATAAACTAGTAAGCTAAACTTATAAGCATGTTCTAAACAGTAAGCTTATGTTTAGTCAAGATTCATTAGATTTTAGTGGATAATCTTGTCACTGATTATAGAGAACTAAAATATCATATAGCTCACAAACCCCCAAGAAATTGTTAATGCTGCTTTGAGAACCCAGTTTGAATAACCCACTGTGAATAAGATAAAGGGTCACACAAGAAGAGCAACAAGAAGAAAGGAAGAAGACAGCTGCTCATTAAGTGAACATCTTCTATTCTGTGTGCTGAATGATGCAAAGGCTAGTTAAAAAAATGAGGATGTGGACATGTAATTGAGGGCTGTATTATAAAACATGTAGACAAAAGGGCCAAATTAAGGGTTGTACAGGCAACCTTGAGAAGCAGAGAAGTCTATTTTCATCTAGTAACTTTAGTAATGCTTTCCTAATGCAAGGTTTGTGTGCGTCTATTTAAGCTGCGTGACATTGCTACATAAACAAAATTAATATGCAACAACATTGTTGCATATCGTAAAGTGCTGAGCATTATATGTGGTGTGCTCCCATCAATTTTTTCCTTCTTTGTCAGGGCAAATAATAATTCTGCATCATATCAAATGGAAATACCAGCAAAAAGAAAACTAAATAGTTATGTCCCTGGACCTTCTGAGGGCGAATTCAAGTCTGTCATTTTCACCAAACTTGTAGGAAGTCACTTGGCTTGAAGACCTCTCTTCCTCTTTCAAACTTGGATGAAGCTTACCAGAGCCCTCCAAAGCTGATCAAGAGGCACTTGCAGAAAGGGACAAGGCTCTGACATCAGCCAGCGTTTGAGTGGCCCTGGGGTTCCTGTGTAGCTGCTGGCTGTTTGGGTTTGGTTTTTTTTCTGACTCGTTTGAACTTTGCTCCTCCCTGGCCTTCTCCAGACCTGGAAGCAAGGAGACAAATCCATCTCACTCTAAGGGAGAGACACACCAGGTAATGTCTCTCTAGCCTCCTCTCCAGAGGGGATGACTGGAAATCTATCTCTCACACAAATATTAAATTGAACTATCTTCAATCTTACGATAAATCCCACTCCTGCAAATACAGAATTCCTGACTTCTGTGGCTTGAGGCATCATCTTTGGAACTAGGAACTGAAAAATTACTTTCCAAATGAGTTTAAATTGTTACATTTTCCCCTTATCTGTTGTATTCTTAGTTCTTGATTCAGGAAGATGTATTCTCTTTTCAACAAATGTCACTTATTTCTACACTTTGTAGCATGGTATTTAAGAACACAAAAACAAGAACCTGAAGAATGTGTGATATGATAATGGATGTCTTTCTATTATGTACCTCACACCATCAGCAAACAGAGTTTAAGGGTGAAAACAAACTTAATATAATTTTATCTTTCTTCTGATGAGTATTCTCCAACAGCCATCAGAAATTTTTTTTATTATTTTTTTTACTTTTTCCTAACTTCAGAAATGGTTTTATTGCCTTAGACACTTCTGCGCAATTTCCAGGCTGTCATTAAATAGCAATAGAATATCAAATTAACCTTAAAATAGCCCTCAAACTAAATTAGGAAATCAGGAGCTGTTTGAGAGACATGCATTAAAATGCAGTGGCCTTGTATTTTTGTGGAGAAAAAGAGTATTTCAAGAAATTGTATTTTTAGTAAGGTTTTAAAACCTACTTTTTCTGTGGTTTTTATCTGTATCCTTCATATGTACAATTTTTGCAAACTCTTTTATTTATAATTATTTGGAGTTATTTCTTCAGCACGGTAAGAGAAAGAATGGTATAAACAAAATAATTTTGTGACTTGAAAGTGAAGGATCTTACCCTTTTGGCTGTATGGTCTGACTGCCTTTGTGGTCCATGCAGTGGCCTTTGCTTGATTTAAAAGCTCAGCTTCTCATACCACATAGCACAGGCTTCCTAAACATCTGAGCTTGGCCAGGTGAGAAAAAAAAAATAAGCAGCAAGAGTTGAAGTAGCACTTAGGAAAAAGAATTCTTAAACACCCAGTGTGGTTTTGATTATGTTTTTGAATTCATGGCATTTTATTACAGGACATCTTATGGATGCTCTAAGATCTTTTCTTAAAAATAACTTGAATCATACCAATTAAATCCTCATTTCATGCTAGGCAACTGAAAGCTGGGGTTGTGAAAGCAATGGTTCATGGCAGGAAAGAGCTAGCCTCTCATTGAGTGCACTGTTCTTTGATCAGAAATACCACAGCTCAGAGACTGAGTGCCACTCTCAAACTGTCTTATTTATTACATGTGGCAATTATTCCCCAGTTATGTACTTAAGGCTTGCTTCTGCATGCTTTGGGAGAAAAAGTTTGGTCACTGTTACTGAGCAGGTCTTAGGTATCAGCATCAAAAGCAGTGGTGTTAACACCTTCATGTCATGTCCACTGGTTTCATCTCACTTCACCTGGTGATGTTCTCACACTGCCATGCTTGTCCCTCCCCAGCACTGCCAGGAGACTGCTGGACCCTGCACTGCAGTCTTTGCTATTTCCTCATCCTGGTTTTTTGGTGTGCTGTATTTTTTTTCCTACACTTTGATGACAGTGGTACCATTTGGGTGATAAAATTTAGTGGTATCTTCTGAATGAATGCAGTGCATTTCATTTATATGAAAATATTTTCAGTGGGATTAACCATCAAGGGTTTAGCCACTTTGGAGATATTGCCTAAACTCTATGAAAATATTAGATTAAAAAGCATTAAAAATGCTGCTCATGGCACAAATGGCATACATAGATTAATGTTTCATTCACTCCTTTTCAGCACAATATCAACCACTTCACTCTCTTAGGATGTTCAGCAGGTGTGCTCCTTGACTGATTACTCCCGTGCTCTGGAGATTCCTCAGTAGTCTAATGAAAATGTAAATGCACATCATCAGCAGTTTAAACTCGCATAGCTCCCCTGCAGCAAGCAGAGTCAGGCCATTTTCTATCAGCTGAGGAGCAGCCTTGGAATATCAGCAAGTTACAGAGCGGGGTGCTTTGTAGTTTTGCTGGTATATGAAGTGCATCCATAATGTAATTACTTTCAACTTCAGGTTCCCCAAATGGCTTCATCTCAGAAAATGGAGAGAATGCTGATCATTCTTTTAAACCTTAGCTGGTAAGATTTATTGGTGAAGTCTTGCTTTTGAGCAGAATGCAACTACCTGACTAATTACTGCAACCCTTTATTCATAGATCTGCTCGAGAGGGAAATCAGCAGAAGCTTTGCCCAGCTCCATGATTTCTTTTCTCATCCAGTAGCCTGCTGGGAGAATTCGGGCTCTTGTCCACTTACTGTCAAAAGTCTTTTCTTCTCTGATAAAATGCATCTTGTGACTTGAAAAGGAAAATTGTCTTCTAAACTTTCTTGAGAAATGATTTAGAAAGAACAGAGGTGCAATGAGAACTTGACCAAAGGGCTGCCTTTTGAGGCTGGAAATGGACTGCTAATATCTTTAGATCACTGCAGGCAGAAGCTTCTGCACTCTCAGGCACTGCTGGTTTGCTCAGGAAGCAGAAACAGCAATCCAGCAGATGGTGTGAGCTCCCTGGTAACCGAGTGTTTTATTCATTCGAATACTCACCTGGTGCCTGTGTCTAATGAAATTTCCCTCTCTGACTGTGTCTGATTCTTAAATGAAACCTAATCTGGCAATCTCTGACACACAAAACGTGCTCTGACTGTAGCAGTAGGAATCACTAAAGTACCCAGCACTACCTGGTTTAGCCTTAGTTGTGTGTTAAAGAAAGTACTTCTCTTTGCAGAACTGTTATGCCTATTCCTTCCACATTCTGGTAAAGACAGAGGCATGTCTAATACTGAGTAATTTCTAAATGTCATCCAGATTTGGTTCTCTTCTGGATACCTTGCAAAGGATCCTTTTGTCTGTCCTTCACAGAACCTGAAAGATCCTAAGACCATGTTAATTTTTTGTCCTCTAAAAGCTGATGCATCTCTCACCTATTCCTCCAGACCTCCAAGAGCTTCCCCAGGCATCCTATTCTAGCACTGTTTCTCTTCAAGTTCATTTCATTCTACTTTCCATTACATTTAACCTTAGGGGGGTTTTGTGCGGTTTCAGCACTTAAATCCTCTGAGCATGAAGAACAGGTTGTTTCCTCCTCTTTTTGAAGTAGCTGTTGCTCATCAATTTTTGTCAGTCTTTTCAAGACAGTAAGCTCAGTTTGTTCAATTTTTCCTCTTAAGTCATGTCTTCCAAAGCTGTGATCAATCTTCGCTATTCTGCCCATGAGCTTGCTTCAGGTGGTCATTCTTGTTTTGAAATGCAATGCACCAAATGGAGCAGTTGCTCCAGCACCTTTTTGAATTTGAGTGGAAAGATTTACTTTGTGCATCTCATAAGCTCTACCTCTCCTCATCCACTGCTGTAAATTGTTTTAGTCTTCCCAACAGTATGATGAAACAGTTGTCATGTGTACATTTCTGATCTACAGATCGTCTTCCCTGTAGCCATGTGTTTCCTCACTTGCAGTGATTTACCTAATGATTTCCGCAGAGGTACAGAACATTTTATTGCTCACAAGCAGCACATGTTATTCAGCCTATTCTCCATTTTGCTGAGAAATTTTGAAGTCCTGCTTTCCAATATACTTGAAGTCCCTCACAGCTAAGTGCTATTTAACAAACTTTTTTTTTTTTTTACATGCTTCAGTTCATTAAGACAAATGTTCAATAGTGCCACACTGAGGACATTTCCCTGTGGAATATCAATACATGCATCTATCTCTCTTTACTTATGATGAGCTAAGTATGTTTTCTTAATAGCCTTTTCCAAACATTTCTAGGGCATCCTAGTATTTCCACCTTGTTTTAAAGCATTTCACATGAAATCAAAGTCAAAACTACTTAATAAAGTAATAGGACAGTTACTGTTTTTCTCTATTCCCTAAAGGCTCTTATCTTGCCCTAGAAGGAAATTAGACTGGTTTGATGGGTCTTCTCCGTGACAAATTTGTGCTGTCTGTTACTCATCTTCTTGGGCTCTTTTTTTGGAACTCACAAGTAGTTTGATTATTTAATCTTTTACAGATCAGGGAATTGAAGCTAAGGTGTTGGATTTACAGATTTGTGGCTCCTCCTTTAATTGTTTGCCATTTTGCAGTCTTTTGGTAACTCAGTGTATCCCAGAGGACCCCCAAGATAAATGCCAGCAGCTCATCCAGCAGCTCTTCCAGAAAAGCCAGACCAAACTGAAAATGTCTAATTTAGCAAGGTATTCTATAATCCTTCTATTTGCTGATTCAAGTCTGACATCTCACCATCTATTGCTGATACTAAGTATGAGAGCTAATCAATGTTAAATAAAAAGATGATGCAAAAATAGGAATTCCAATTTAAGCTTTCTGACATTGCTAAGTGATATTGCTAAGCAGAGTTCCAGATCCACTGAGTAGCAGACAGACACTTTTGTTGGCTTTCTTCTTATACTAAAATACTAATTGGCACTTCCTTGTTATTCCTGATGTTTTGTTAATTGCATCCATGGCCTTATCTTGCCTGACTTTGAAAGGTATCAGATCATACTGTACTTCTTACCTGTCCTCAACAGACTGACCTGGTGCTTTTAAAACACTTGAATTAAGACGCAGCATGTGCTCAATGCATGATCAAATCTGTCCTCTAGCTATGTCTGCTATCTTACCTCCACCAGGATGATTTGTATTTCTGCCATTACTGTGTTTTCTCTGAGGAAATGCCAGTCTTTACTACCCTTTTCCTTTACACCAGCATTCCTAGGGAGCTGTAGTCACACCTCCCTGTGTACTGGAACTTGCCTTTCTGAATGTCATTGATTTTTCATTTGCTGTTCTCATCTTCCTAAGCCAAATTCTTTGAACTCTGTTGTAGTCCCTTATGGCTTTGTTTGAGTAAAGAAGAAAGCACAAAAGTACAAACATCACATTTAAGCCAGACTATTCATATTTTGGAGATATGCTGATTCTCTGTGGCTTTCCTTGGCCTACCTTCGTCATTGTGGGTTCAAGGGTAAAAATCACTGGTTTGAGCATTAAGGTCACAACCTGAAACCCCAGGGAAGGCCTGTTCATTCAGAGCAGTCAGTGACATCAAGGTATCCAAAACTGTGAAAATCATTGGAATTACATCCCTATGAGTGCTGTGTGAACCACAGAGTTGTGAGTTTTGGCTACTTTCCTCTTGACTGACATCAAGCCATTTTTAAAATAAAAGCAAAATTCATTAGTTGTCGCTTTGATCTTTTCTCAATTAGAGAAGTTAACTGAAATTGCTTGTATCCAAAAACACCACAAGTTTGCTTTGAAATTTTGGGAAATGTGTAACTGGAATAACCTAAAAATAGGCTTTGAAATTTCATTTTCTCTTTTGGCAATGTTGGTTGCCATGGAGTTCAAGTAATAGGTTGTGATGTTTAACACTGAATTAATTACTACTTCTCACTCACAGAGAACATCTAATTATACATATTCATGAAGAATGGTGTTTGGCATTCCTGAGAGAGAAAATATCTTTTTTTAATATTGTATATACATACTTTTGTAACCAGATGGGGTCTAGTAAAAGCATCATCTTACAGCACTTTTTACCAGTGCTTTTAATTGTTTCCTAGTTTACCAAAATTTGCAGTTTTAAATATTGTCTTAAAATAATTTCCTTGTGATATGAATATTTATATTCAATGAGTACAAACATTTACTTTTAAAGTACTAAAAAGTTTAAATGCAGATATAGATTGAATGAATACATGGGACAACATGCCTTTTTTTTTTTTTTTTTTTACAATGTTCAACCTGTTTTCTCCTTAGCATGTGTAGTTGCATTTATCTTCAAAGAAAAGTCATGTGAATGGCAAATGGAAGTGGAGGGAATGATGACAATCCTTGCTGTCTTTATTTCAGCTTATTCAGCCTTTTCCAGTTTTCCATAGAAAATAATCAGATGCTTAGAGACAGCTTTGTTGCTTTTAGATAGTAAGTCACATTTTAGGATGGATGTTAGTATCTTTGGCTTTGGTGGGCTAAACTGAAAATTATCCTAGATAAATTAAATTGATTATCTGCTTTTGTCTGATAAACATCTGCAAAAGGCTTTTGTGAAAGCTGAACAAATAATGTTAATTAAGTACTACTGTTGTTAACAGAACAGAAGGACTGAGGTGTTAAATCACCAATGTTCTCTTAGCCATATTTAGTATACTCTGTTTCTTAAGAGTGATCATCTGAGCTGTGCTTTTTTTAATGCAAAAAGTATGAAAGTGGAGGTTGCACAAGCAACAGTCTTTTTCTTTCTATGAAGCCTCAGTCTTTCACATTCTGTCCATTGGTCTAATTGAAATTAATGAGATCTGTGCTGTCTTTTTTTATACCTCTAGTGGCAGTAGCATGCTTGTGGTAGAGTTTTTTGAAGACCAAGTACCTTTATTTTTCCATTGATAAAACAGTAAATCAGGTGGCTACATTATCAACTGTTAAGGCAATCATCTATATGTGAACTTCAACAGGTGCAAGGAAAATGTAATGTGCTGTTAGCAGTTTTACATTCTTTGAGCAGTTAGAGTACTTCTGAGTCAGTTTTACTGTGCAGAGAAGGATTAGGCACCACTGAAGTGTTTTAATATACCAAAACTTGTTTCCTTTTCCGTTTTTCTAGCAGGCAAAAAATGTTGACAATAAAGTGGGTTAAAATGTCAAGAATGAAATAGTGAAGCAATAAAAAATTTGAAGGATGCTTACATTTATATGAAAATACCTCCAAGAATTATTTCAGGAGGAAAAAAAATAATAAATTTGTAATAAATGAGACAATTAGTACCTTTAAAATAACTACAGTGTGTGTTTGAAACACCAATTGTCAACAGTTGGTAACCAACCATTTTATTTTTCCTCACGGCTTCCCATAAAAAAACCTGAAAAAACAAACAAATAAACCCTCCATAACAGAAAAATATGATATTGAACTGAGTTTGCTAATCTTATTCCGTTGGCTGCATGACTTTTTTATTGGAATTTCTGATCCCTTGTGTCATCATTGCATGTGACAGTACTTGGACTTTCAGCTAGCCTGGAGTCTGGATTTGATTGCTTTCTTGAAAATCTGACATTCAAAATAGTTTTCCTTCAGAACTGTTGCACCTTCAGCAGTTTTCAGTGACAATAATGAGCATCATGCTATATACTTTCTTCAGTCTTTTCCACACAGAATAATTTGCTGTCTCATCTTTGAGTGACAAAGATGAGGCAGAGTCAGAATAATGAGACAGAAACAATGTTCACAACAGAGTACTCCGTTATGAAGGTTCAGAGTATGTTTCATCCTCTTGTTGCAAGGAGTGTAGGACTGGGGAGGTGAAAAGTGAATACTGCTATGCATGATACTGAAATTAAGTGAAATGGGAGAGTAGTGCAGTGTTAGCGATAACTCATGAACTCCTGAGAAATACAATATTCTGTTTTGTTCAGGCAAAGAAGCTATATCCATCCTCCAGAAACTGAGGGAAGACTCTACAAGCCTCTATAAGTCTAATTATGTATCAAAAGTACAACTTTTATGCTGCTTTCTAGCACTAAGCAGCACCATCACCTCCAAAGTTGGCTTGGATTGGCACAGTATGTGGTTAAAATAATAAATATAGAACTGGGTTTTGACTCTGCCAGTCTTAGGATTTCTCATCACTTGCCATTGCCTTCCTTCTTGTCTTGCACTGAATACATTGCACTGTCTGTCACTATTGCAGTTTTAAGGCTGTATGTCTTTGGTACCTGATGTTCTGGAAAAAGTAAATCTGTCAGTTGTACATTTTTGATCTGGCCGTATTTCTGTGAAAAAAAATGTATGCCAAGCTTGCTCTCATGAGTCACACTAGGAATTGTAACACAGGAGGCATTTTTCTTCTCTCACATTTGAAAACTCAGTTCTCTCTCTGTTGGCACTCCAGGAAAAAAAGCTGTTGTTCAGCTCCTCTTCCCTCTTGGGGTCATGATATGTACATGCTTCCATGGATTTCCTAGACGTTCTGCCCTTTCTGTGTTTCAGTGTTGTTTTCTGGTGTTAAGTATTAACATACATGACTCCAGAAAAGCAAAACCCATTTTCTGCCTTTTTTTTTTCAGTCATTCAGAGGAGCTCTGTTCACCCTCTCATTGCTGCTCCTGCACACACACTCTGCTTTTGTATCCTGGCTCCTACTGTTCAAACTAGTATGGTTCTAAAAAGGAGCTTAACATCTCCTCAGGCTTAACAGCTATTGTGCCACAACTTTAACAATTTTTTTCTCAATTGCTGGTCCACCATGGTCCAAGCCACTGAAGTGAATTTGGATGAAAATGGAGTGATTTAAATGGGAAGGTGAGTTGGAAATGTCACTTATACACCGTAGGAAAAGAGTTGCCAGCAGTTCAAGTGATTACATATCACATCCATAATGATACATTGACAACTCCAATTTTTGTCAGCAAGGGAGCTGACTTTGAAGGTGTGATGTTGGCAGTAGCTGTGTGTGGAGCTGCTCCAGGAATTGGGTGATATGCCTCCCTATGGGAGGACATAACATCCTTCCTCTCTTATAGAGAGTCCCAGGAACTGCTTCCCTTTGGGTAGCTTTCAAGGAGTTTCTGGTTTTGATAATAATTGGCAACAAAATTCGTGCTTTAGCTGCTCAGTTTAATCTGTATTATTCTTTTGTCTCTATAGATTTAGATTCATCTGCCTATTGATACAATTTTTTCACATTTTAAGGTGTGCCTGAACCAACTTAATGAAACTCCTTTCAATCACTGAGATGAATATACACTGTAAAACTACCCTGATCTGATTAATATTTTAAAGTGATGTCAGATTTCAAATTAAATGTCACTTGGCTGTATTAAAAAGAATGGAATCCAGCCAACCTGGAAGTTGTCATTAGTTTCCAAAATGCTTTTAGGAAGACAAATATATGTTGGAAAATAATAAGTATAATTAGAAGATGAGCTCTGAAGGAGAGTTGTGTTTAATATTTAAACCAATAAGTAGTATAGTAATAACATTTTCTGCCAGAGATTACTTTTACTGCATATTAATGCAATTAAAATTACATCACAGTCAGATAATTTCCTTCCAGCTCTGTACACTTAAAAGCAAGAGCAAATCCTGCTGATTAATGCTTGTAAAGGGAAATCTTTGTGTGAAAAATGTTGCAGTAGGGCAAAGTTATGCAACAATGGTGGATTGTGTTTACCCTGTGCAATTTTTCTTTTTGCTTCTTTTTCCCTCCCATCCTAGTATTAACTCAACTGGAAGTCTTACTACTAATTTAGAGAGACACTGAAGATGAAAACACTCTCTTTCTTAAGGGGATCACATAGCTTTATATGTGTTTTTTGCTGTGGAGTGCAATGCCCCAGGCATTATATAAATTTTGGCACAAAAGCACAGTTTTTGGGGTAATGCAGCCTCTGCATCTGCCTGGAATTAGGCTTAGAATGACAGTCTTGTTTCAGAAAAGCTTTTTTGCTTCTTTCAAATGGGATGCAGTATGATTCACATTAAAAAGTTATAATTCAGATTGACATTTTCCTCAGATGGGATTTGCCATGAGCCTTGGGCCTAGGAAATCCTAGGCTTTGGAGCTCTGAGCTTGGGTGACAGGTCACCACTTGGAGGCCTTCAGCTCCAAAGTACTGTGGCTGGCAGTCTGCTTAGTTTTTAAGGTAATTTCAGGATAAAACTTTTAAAATTTGCTTTGGGTTTTAGTGATGTTCAGAGTGAAATGAATATGACAATATGCAGTGCCAAAACACCATGCTGGACCTTTCCTCACTCTACTTAGACTGCACTGTGAAATTCAGAGACATCCCAACTTTAACCATCCCCAGGGTATTCCAGGATTTTGTGAATTGCTTGCCTACTATTTTCAATCAGACATTTTTTAAGAGAATCTTTTTTGCCGTTTTTGAATGCTCCAAAGGTCTGCTGATTCTCTCTAGCTTCGCTCACCACAAGTGTGATAGTGTCTGCTCACCAGTTTGTTGCATTCCTAAAAGCATTTCTTTTTGTAAGAACCATGCCAGATAGACTTAAATGTCACCTTGGAGGAAGTACAGTTTGGGGAGTGGTCCTCCATTCGGCTTTGGCTTCTCCTCTCATTTTGCTGCTCTCCAACTGTAAGAATTGGGATAATTTGCTCCTTTTTCCTGTCTTCTGGTACACAGCTGCCAGTTCTGTTCAACTAGCCTATAATATGGAGACATGCAGGTTTAAAACAGATTGGATTAGGAAGCAAGGTAGCCACCCAAGCCAATGAGCCCCACTGCATCAGAACAACCCTATAGATTTCAGATCTGAGCTATTGTACCCCTACACATCTCAGATTTGGTATCCAATAGGTTGGAGGGTGGAGCGTTAGGTCTGTGTACTGCCCTCATTTTCCAGTGTAAATGAGACTCATTTTTCAATCCTACTCTCCCTGACAGCTTTTCTGGCTTAGCAGAAATAGCTTTAATCTGCAGGGAATGACAGGGACTTCAGGCATGCACTAGCAACTCAGACCTGCTCTTGAATCTTTTCTCCATGGTGCTGGTTGTGGCTGCAGGTGCAGCTCACTCCATTGCAGTCAGATCTGAGGTCTCATTCTCTCGGAGAGAGAGCTGACCCTCACCCACCTGCCTGAGCTTGTGGAGCTCTGTGGCCTGAAAGGGAGGGAAAAAGGAACTGGTAGGATCCTATGATGTGGAGGTTTGTAGAAATTGGTCCCCTGAACAGGTTACTCTTCTCCACAGCTTCTCTGACCCTTTAGACACTTGGAAACTCTTTACTGGTATCGAACCTTAGGTGGTCATTGCAGGCTTGAACACTTAGTGCTGCAGCCAGTGTGCTACAGAAGGACCAGGGCCTGGCACAGAGTTCTTTTGATCAAAGTAATCTTTGAAAGCTGAAGATAAGAAGTTTGGCTCTTGAGGTATGCTGTGTTTGCTCATGCAGGGGCTGTGAACCCTTCCCCATCCTGTGGATACGTTGTCTTAAAACAAAGTCACAACCATTGTGGCTTGCCTGCTCTTGAGCTCACCAGTGATTTGTGGCATGCTACTGTTCAGGGAACATTCACTAAATGTGCTAATACAGTATTAAATTATTGAGTACTAGAAATTGCCAGGTCAGAGAGCCTCTGTGACATGAGACAGAAGCTACTCTGAACTGGCTTTATTAGACTTTAATGGAACAGCAGGTGCCACACAGAATAATGCATATGGTCCATTTGCTTGGAAATGTCCAGTTATAATGTGGCAAGGCTACAATTTCTGCAGCTTCACCTCCCTTCCAGTTTTTGCCTTCAGGTCTGAGAATACGGTATCACCATCTCTTTGAGTCTCGGGTCATCCAGCAGGTATTCAGTGCCACTGACAGCTCTAGGAAAAGATGAAATAAATATTTCATCCTCAATTTATTAAAAAGTAATGTAGTTTGTAACAGGGTTCTGGAAGGTAGTCAGCCATGCTGGAATCAAATCTGTGATTCCAAATTAGACTTTTTTGATTGGTTTGATTTGGCATTTGAGAGGAGAGGAGCTCAAAGGAAGCTGTGAGCACCTGTTCTGCACATCTGGCCAAAATTCACAATTCAGAAATATTTCAGAGGTTTTTGTTTGGGATCAGAGATCTCTTTGAGAGTATACATTTTTTGATATATCCCTGCTCTTCCTATCTGCAATGTTTGCTTTATGGAATCTCTGCAAAGACAGTTTTATGAAGTTTTTAGATTAGAGGTTGTTTGAAGGTAAAACGCATTCAAATAACTATAAAATTATGAAACTGATTTAACTTCTATCAGAATGAAAATATCTTATGTTTATATAATGCATATTTTTAACTCTTTTACTCATTGCTATTGATATTAATAAAAATGGAGTTTTTTGTAGCTACTGCTTCTGTAAGCTGCCTCTAAGTAACATATGCCTAACTATTCATTTAGAAGAGAAATCTATTTCAACTAATCAGCTGTATTTAGTAAAATACTATAATATGCACTAACTTTTAACTGCTGTTTTTAAGCCACACTGATTTAGTGTGCACGTAACTATTATTTTGTTTGGAATAATATTATCACCAGGACATAATTGTGTTACTGAACATGTGTCTGACTGCATTGCTGAGGAAAGTCACTAAAAGGCACATCAGAAGCCTGGTTTAACTGGGGCTTAAGCAGAAGCTGAATTATATTTGTATTGGATTTTAGAGTGGTTTCTTTCTTGATTTCAGGCTACAGCCTTAACAAAATCTAAGGAACTGAAAGCTGCAGTTACTTGCTCGTTTTAACATCATCTTTGATTCGAGTGTTTGAAGGCTAATGGGAAGTGCGTGCTGTGAAAGCCTAGCAGAGAGGTTGCACATAAATTTAGCAAGTGAGTTTGCTTTAAGAAAACTGGAAAAGTAAAATGATAAGGGAATGAATGCATATGAAATCTTTCAGGTAATGTCTTTCCAGGCTACCTCAGAAACAATTACTAAAGCCAACCAAATAAGATCAAATTAAATTCAAAATGTGACTTGGCTGAACCTTTTATAGTTTGATTTCATTTGTAGTCAATGGTGCTTTGAGAGAGAAGGGGCTCAATTGTGTCTTCCTGTATAAGGCACTAATCCAGATTTTCATTATGTAGATTGAATGGGGCCTATTTTTTTCTCTTTGTTCATGTGGAATTTTTTTCCAGCATTGACCAGAATTTTTTCATGACTTATCAGACACATCTATTCCCCCCTCTTTTTTTTTTTTTTTTTTTTTGCTAAATCCAAGTGAAATTATGAGCTTTGCCTAATTACTCCTGTGGAGCCCATGCTCTACAGTTAAGGCAGTAGAGCTTTAAGAGCACAGCCGCTTAGCAGGGATGCTGAGCAGGCCTGCCAAATGTTTTTCTCCTGGAGCATGTACACTTTTTCTTCCTGTCTACCAAGATGACAACAGCTCTTCCTTGAATACACCTAGAAGGCGCTTCTTGATGTTAAAAGGAGTGTGTATTTTTCACCACGGAGTTGGCAACTATTGCAGTCCAATTCTTGAGAACACAGTCTGAACTGAAGGATAATTCACTTTAGAATTGAGTGCTTTTCCTCTCAACTTCTTTCATAAAGAATTTAAGTATGTATTTAAACCTCCTGGATGTCAGCTGGGCTTGGGTGTATTCTGTACAGATTCAAGACAGACTTGATTCTGTACAGCATATACTTGATTCTCTCAGTGCTTGAGACTGAACTTGCTTGAAAAAAGTCTTTGCATGCTGCAATCCTATACCATTTTGTTAATCAGATTATTTACTGTGGTATGTGCCTAAGTGGGTTCTCTGGTGTATTTGTGGTCTATATCAGTAAATTAAATTGCAGTTTAATTATTGTGGAAAGAAGGTGATAGACTTTGCTTATACAGAAATAGAAGAATGCAAATTATCAGATCAGCTAGTGTAGGTGTTCTAAGTATCCTTGTCATGACACTTAAGTTTCTATGAGTAGGGCATGTAAATAAGAAAGCAGGCAATTTAAAAATATTTTCATGGTCAATATTTTCATACATCATTTACAAAAGAAAGTGTAACTATTTTACATTTCTCTTCATGACTGACAGTATTCTGAAGTTTTTCAGCAAGAGTCTCATTTTGGTGGGAAGCATCTCTTAGGTGCATGCTTTTGCTGTACCAACCTTTTTCCGTGAGAAGTGGGACTCTGCCTTTTTAAAATGGCATTGTGCAGGTACAGAGGAACTTGATGGAAAAGAATGTGTAAAGAGAGAACTTTGCTTATGTTTGTATCTCAGCCAACTGAGAAATCACTTGAACAGAAGAGGCTGCAAAGTCTCATTTTGTTTTCAATTATGTTTCTTTTAAATTTTTAATCTTCTCTTTATTCTCCTGAGAGATTGAAGAAGTACTGTTGTGAGAACTTGTTTGACTGTGGCAAGCATTTTTTTCTTACCTTTTCCACTGTGTTTTATGTGAACCAATTCCCTTTGGCAGTCATACTTACTTTCAGCCCAACATCAAGTACCCATGACTTCCTAGATTTCAAAGGCACATATATCCAAAGTGTGAAGTCTCAGTAAGTGTGCACACAAGGTTAATGTACGTACATGCACAAGTCTGTGGAGAATTCACAGTTAATTGCCAAGTGTGTCAGTTCCAAATGGCCACCTGTATATGCACTTTATGCTCATGAAGCATCTGTAAACACAATTAAAAAAAATAAACAACAAAAGTGAAGAAATACAATTTAGGCAGGTCATTTATTTTTGTGCCGTGAGATTTTGCAATGGGGAGTGGTGAAAAGCACCCTCTGAATTTTACGTTCCCAGCTCTCTGTCCCTCTTCCTTCAATTGCTTCCTTGAATTCACATACTATAAATACACTGTTCATGAATTGTGTATTTCATGGCCTTGGATTAAGTAGTGGGTTGTTGTGGGGTTTTTTTTAATTTATCTATTCATGTGTGGTTTTGGCTGGCATTCTGCCGTTTCACAGCTAGTTTGCCTGCAGTGGGTGCCATATGATGATGGATTTAGCCACCTGTGTAGCGCTGCAAGTGATATTGCTGTAACATATGTTTGCTCTTCACCCCCAGCGAAACCATTTCAAGGCAAAGCAATGTCAGTAGGGAACAAAGACAGGCCAGACCCATGTAACCAGTGTTTTTCGTGAGTAGCTCTGCCATCAAACATCATCCAGGGGGTACAGCTAATGTTGCCCTTTGGCTGGCAAAGCCTATGCAAACCCAGAAAGTATCCAAAATAACTTACTGACAAAGAAGAATTTTGTTGGTAGAACTTTATTTGGTGGGACTTGGGATACATCTGTGTTACTTGGAGGTCACACCTGATAGGGCTAAATCAGCACAAAGTTAGGATAAAGACCCATCAACAGAGGATCAGGGGAGGAAGGTTTGAGACAAAGACCAACATTTCCAGCAAGGAATTATTTTTTTTCCCAGAAAGGTTTGAGCAACTCTGTATGTGTCTCAGTCTACATACACCAACATCCTTGTTCCCCTAACTAATTAAACAGCTGTATGGGAATCTAGACCAAGCTGGAAACAGCCACCATCAGCATTCTGTGGTTGCACTCTGTTGACAGCATTGTATGTGCACCTCTGAGGCAAGAAGCAGCGTGCATGGGGAAGGCAGCGATAAACCAAGAGGGGAGATGCTGAGTGGTGAAAAAGACAGCTCATGGCAGCTGAGATTGCTTGCAATCATGCATTTATGTGGGACTAAAGATAATAAGGTCCAAGTGTGTCTGCAGGCAGTAGATGTGCAAGAAGTATGTGTATGGGATGGGTCTGTGAGACATGGGGGCCTGTTCTTGTCAGCTCTGTTGGTGGCTAACACTGTAATAGAGACACTGGAACAGATTTTCAAAGCCAGGGCAAGACTGGAAAGCTCAGCACCATTTGGTGCCCTGATTTCTTGAGTGACCTGGTCCCACCACACCACTACTGCAGCGGACTGAGAATAGTGTGCTGCAGTTTTAGGAAAAGGCTCAAGCAGTTGGAAATATCTCCCAGTGAAATTGAGACCAAGTACATTTGATCTTACCTCATGGACATTGCTCCAGGTCACACAGGTAGAACTGAAAGGTCACACCTGGCTATAAATGCATTTGAACCTAAGCCAGGAACTGCTTTATCTGCCAAGCCCATGGTAGCTCTCCTTGTTGAGAGAAACATGCACATTATCCTGCTAATAAATTCACCCTGAGAGGAAGAGACCTGCAGGCCACAGCTCTTCCTGGTGACTCCACTGAAGCCTTTTGAGTAAGAGGCTCTGTTCATTTGTAAATGCAGTGACATTTTGAGCTTTTGTTCAGCCGAGGGAAGCTCCCTGGGAGGCTTATGGCTGAATGATTTCTTCCTAGAGAGCAGTAAATGAGGTTAAATCAATTTCATCCTGCAATGGGAGGTGAATGGAAGGAGAAGGAATAACATTTCTCCCTTTAGGTCTCACAGAAAAGCAGTTTTATTTACAAAACCTTTTAATTATATTTCCCGTTTTAGTTTTTCTCAGTCATTCTCATTTGCAGAACTGAGAAATCTTTTGTCTTGAAATCTTTCCTCTTGAAATCTGTAGTAATAAATGAAGCTCTGACTTAGATAGAACCTAAATACCCAGAATATTTCGTTCTCATTAAACCCCTGTTACTGTTACAGAAAAATCAGCAATCAGTACTTAAAAGTTTGGTAACATGTTGATATTTAATATCTTTTGTAATAGTCACATAATGTGAGATGTATTTGACAACTGGTGAAAACACTGTGGGAGTCAGGTAGTACCTTTGCTAGATTGAAAGAGTGAGGAAAAATACATCTCTTCCTCTCCCTGACATCCTGCCTTTGATTCCCTGACACTAAAAAGGTTTATCTGTATTTCATTTTACCTTGTTGTCCCTTGCATTCAGCTGTGATGGGGTGGGAGGAGAATGTTGTGTAGCTGAAGTCTCACTTCAGGCATGGATGTGCCTGCATGGGTGTTCATGGTGAACCTGTGATTTTGGTGTATTTTTCCTCCCTCAGAGTGGGATGAGTAAGATGTGAAGAGCGATGAGAGATGAATAATGGCATGGAAAACAATAAGTGAAAGGTTCTGAGGCCCCTGAGAGTGCTTGGCTTTTTCCCCCTCTGTGTTTTTTCTTTGCTTCTTAATTGTTTGAATATTTCTCTGAATGAAATTGAAAAATTGAAAAATTTTTCATGGTGGGATGGTAGTGCACTTGAACTATGAAGAGCAGTATCTGAAGCCCTGTTGGCATCTCATGTCCATTTCTCTGAAATAGACAAATGTGTTGGCTGGTAACCTGCACTGTGAGGGCCCAGCAGCGAGGTTTCACCCTGCAAGAAAGAAGGTAGATTCAAATAAAAATACTAACAAGAGAAAATAAATTATTAAGTATGGTTTGATTCAGGGGTAGTGGAAGCTTTCTTCTCTGATTGAAATGCTCAAGTCCTTTGTAAATCTGACTAAAGTATTTCCAAAAGCGCATATATATAATATATGGAGATATATTTTTTAAGATGTATAAAAAACTCCACCTTTCATTTATCATTTGGTAAGTACAGACTAGAAAATATCAGTTACTTTCACTAGCTCCCTAGCCAATAACCATATAAATCTGAGTAATACTGAGACTCTCCTCATTTTTCCTAAAAGAGTCTTGCTTTCCATATTCCATTTTCTTAAAGCTTCCTGAGAAATTCAGGGCTTTTCTTTGTATTTCTCCTTCTTCACCAGGAACTGTCCAAAGGAAAATATCTTAGAGGAATAATGTTTGAGGTCAGGAGGAAGGGAAATTATGGGCAGATTCCCTCAAAGGATCTCTACAGTTCTAATGGCTCTTGCTTATTATTTTCCCATGTCCTTATGTATGTGTTAAGATTCTGGAGGCAAAATTCTCCATGCGCAGCATGACGGCTGCGTTGCAGAGGAACCAGAAGCTCACAGAAGCTACACCACAGATTTCCTGAAATATAGCTTATCCACGAGTGTTTTATAACCTAGAGCAATTCTGGCTTTTGTTTTAATTACTCCATCCAAAATTAAGCGGCCCATTTAATACTGGTGCTGTCCCTTGATGCCCATAGTGTTCACATGTGTATTTAGGTCCAGTTCTTTCCCTACTGATGATATTCATCAGAGTAAATCTTCGTGGCTAAATGACTTCTGCAAATATTTTTTTATCATCTTCCTTGAAGAATAATGAAAGCAACGAGCAATATTTTATAATTTGTTGAAATGGACTTTATTATTGTATACTTAATAGGTGCATGATGGGCTTATTTTCCTCTTATCCCTGTGAAACAAGGCATTACACTTAAAGCAGAAAAGAACTTAAACACAGGATTGAACAGAAAGGTCCCTGTTATTGCAATGTCAACACAGAGACAGATATTTAAAAAGTAAAACAAATGGAATGGTCTTGGGTTTATTGCAAGTGAGCTAGATATCCACTAAACACTATGGAGGTTTATGCTTTACTACTACTTCTTTAGGGCAATCATAATTTGCTCTTGAACATTTTGCAGAGAAGTGATGTGGTTTTGTTTCAGCATTTTGCCATGCCACTCTTCCCTTCCTAGAAATCCTTCATATTACATGGACACTTCCTGAAGTACATGAGTATCAAGGCAATAGCATACTCCAACCATAAACAAAAAATGGGAAAAAAATTTCAGAGTTTAGATGCAATGTTAGTAAACAGTGTGTATAATTAGCAAGTGTTATATTGGATGGCTAATATCACTTCTGTTAGCAGTTGTTCAGGAAAACAGATTTCACAGCAGATTCACACTCAGGAAAGCAGATTTCAGAGCACATTCTACATATGTGAAAATCTAGAGACACATCTAAATAAGCTTCCATGTGCATATGGATTTACAGCAGCTCTTCTGCCTCTCCTGATTTCTCTTTGCTGTTACTTCTTTGAGAAAAGTAGAGCCTGTGGTGTTTGCTCAGCATAGGCCTGCAGCTGAGAACCACAGGGTAAACAGCCTTCCTCCATAATGTCAGTGCACACCATTTTGGCTCTGGGCTATCCAAAACCCCCTGGACCAGTCAGGATATGATAGGATTTGCTCAGATTCTGCTTTTCTTTCCCCAGAGAGAATTAGGTCAGTTTGGACACCGCAGCTTTATGGCAATAACAGATCCTACAAAAATGACCAGTGTCTGACCAAAGATGGGCCTAGTTCAACTGCTTGTCTCCTACAGCAGTGGCCTGTACAGGAGACAGGGCAAATATTTACTAATCCTTTTTTTTTTTTTTTTTTTTTTTTTTTAATGGCTTCTCAGCACCTATTCCTTAAAAACTTGTAGACCCTCTAAGGTAGAGGCCAGATTTCTTGAGGAGAGCTGGCTTTTGACTACCCATCTTCTTCAGATAAAGGACCTCAGGTCTTTATGGAGTCCATCACAGGCTGCCCAAGAATCCAGTTCTCTGTTTCACGCAAAACTAGTTGTGCGGGGTTCAGTTTTGGGGGAACGGGTGGGGATAGTAGTATTTGCACACAGTTTGGAAGTGGTATGAATTAAAAATGTGTTAAGTTGTAAATAGAAGTGTTGACAATACGTTTGGCAATAACAGATGTACTTGACAGAAGGTGTGGGTAGCTGTTTAGTGTTCAGGAGGAGAGCATTCAGCCCCCCAGCTCTTCAGGAGTTTTATGAAATACTGTCAAAACCGGTCCAGGTTTGAAAAGCACCTTCCTGACTTCATCCAGGAGGATGTATGTGCAGGAGAGTGTATGCTGAATTGAGTACTCTATGACTGAGCCACCCCTGTTACAGTGCACATCTGCAGAGAACAGGACAATGCTGTGTGACGCTGGTGGTTTGGTTTGCTGTTTATCACAGGGTGTACCTAAAGCCAGGTTCAACCAGTCTATTCTTGTAACTGATGAGTGCAGTGTCAGAGACATCATCTTGCTGCTTGTTGGCCACTTCTGCTAGTGTTTCTGAGAGCCTCCTAACCATATGTGCACTCCTGCACATATTGCTTAAATTTTCCATATGCCACCTGACAAGCTTTCCAAGGCACTTTATACCACCTTGAAATAACTCCCACTTCTCTTAACAAAATGTGTCATCTGGGAATGCTTTGCCCTTCAGAATATTTCACGAAGGCTTCAGACCTTCTTATGAGATGAGCAGTGCCTTTCCTGAAAGATTTGGATTTTCAGGTTTCTGTAGTACACAGTCAGTAGTCTACCACCCTCACAAACCAACAACATCTTCTAGTCTTTTTGGCCCCTCGGATGTTCTGGCACTTTTTCCATGCTATATTTCCAGCATTGCTGTCTCCATATGTAACTACAGAAGCAAAAAAAAAAATTCTCAGAAGATACTATGTGGTATCTAACATGGGCACTGTATTAGTTTCTTATTTTTGTTGTTGTGACCCTAGGAAGTATGTCTCAGCAGGTAACATCAATGTGGTCCCTTTCATCTGATTCTCAAGCCTCTGAATGGTTCACCATAACAATCACTTATGTGATATTTTAGCCAGAGAAATTGGTATTTAATCACCGTTTCAACCTAATTTTGAAATGTGTACTGGACAGACCCTGTGCAGTTTTCCCTAATGGTTCCAGGGCTTCATCCAAACATCACCAGCACAAGTCTAGATTTCAGTTTTTAACCCAGGAACATCTCAGAACTGAGTAGCATGTCAAAAACACTCACTTCAGAAACTTGCTGATACTTCTAAATATGTTGGCTCTTTTTCCTTTCTTCTTTTATTCTGTGATAGATCTTATAACCAAGGAAAGCTGCAATATACACTTTCATTTGGAGCTCTTTATGTAAGTTACCTTCTAAAAAATAATCTGACCCCAACCTTTCATTTTCTGAGACTAGCCATTTACATAGCTGTGCCACAGTGTTGTGGGTTTGTATTGCAGGGGTGAAAAATCCAAGATAATATTCTAGAGAGTTTGTAAGTAGGTGGGGCTTTTTGCCTTTGCCTTACAGTAATTCCATGCCACATTCCAATTAAGAAATCATATTTAAAAATGCAAGTATTCCCTACAGAATATAAGCAAATTAAGTCAGTGCCCCTTGTCATTAATGTGATTGTCATGATTAAGACAGATACTGAAAGATCTTCTGCCTGGTGACAATTCCATAGAGGGTGTTACAGTGTTTCTAGAGTACAGGTGAGACATTTTTAAAGCTTAAAAATTAGATTTAAATTCCTGTTGCCTCCATATGGCATAGGAGCAGATGTCAAGAACTCTAACTTTCTACTGCTGATGAAATCTGTTGTGGTTTATCAGTGGTTTTTTTTTTTTTTTTCCTGTATAAGCAAATATTTTATGGAAGTCCTTCCAAAAATGCCAAAAAAGGCAGACCTGCTACCTGTTGGGAGTACCTAGGTCTTTTTGCGTTTCTCTGCTTCACAGACCATGCTAGTTGGAGTGCTGAAGCCAGGGCCCACACACCCTGCCTCGATGCAGTAGTTTTCAGCCTAAATGATGTGTGAAAAAAAGCAACAGCAAAGCTTTCCTGCTAGAACGAACAGTGCTCAAACATTTAGGAAAATACTTCCACCATCTTTGTGTAACATTACTAAATAAACGCCCGATTATAGCTGTAGCAAGCAAAAATAAGCTTGATTTAAACTTACTGAAATAATTGTTGTGTCTTTGTCATTTCAGAAAGCTTTTAAAAATTCTACCTAGCAATAGCTAATTAAAACAGGACTCAAATGCTATTTGAACAGCAGTATTGTAACTGTTAGAAAAGAAGACTTTTAAAGAGTTACATTGCTACATAAGTATTATGAAGTGCTCCAATTCACAGAACACTTAGGTGCTTCATTACCTTTTTGCAGTCTGCTCATCCATTAAAATAGGAGAACTCTGAGCCTGCATGAAAGGAGGCACATAAATGCATTATTGAATCAGGGTTAAACTAGCAGCACTACCTACTGTTCCATGAAAATTTAGTTTCTGACAAGCCTTGCAAAGGCTAGAGGATTTCATATATATGCTGATAAACATTTTCATAGAATAAATAGAGCAGCCCATGAATAAAAAGAAGGACATTTTTGGAAAAAAAGGCACAGCTCTTGTAGTATTCGTAGAAGCACTGAAAAGCTTAGCAGTGATTGAAGACCATCTTTCTGCATTGTGGATTTACATATATTCTGCATATTGATGTATCAAGCATGGATTTACTGTCAGGAAAGCAGTACTAAATGTGTGTAAACAGTTTAAGCCACATTATCACTGATGTGTGTGATCTGCAGTTCCATATCAACTGACAAGGGTGCAGCTGCATGGATGTCCTTAAATCTCCCACCCCTGTTACATGAGTGCCTATAAGGAAATAATCTGCTGCTCAGTTAGGTTGTAGAAACATCCCCACCATCTCTTAAAAGAGCCGGTTCTTGCCTTGAGGAGTCTATGGTTAAGAAGAAAAAATAAAGGCTGGAATCGTGGGGAGGGATGAAACAACAGATAGAGTTTATAGCTTATGTGTCTTGTTTTATAGTTTTTGATTCAAAGTGGGTTGATTTTTTTTTTTTCATAAACTGTGAATATACCAATATACCACCACTCTGCAAAGTTGTGGATCCAATGTATCTGATTCGTCGAAGCTGTTTGCTCCATAAGGATTGCAGCTCATCATCCCTAATGGAATCATGGCTGAAATAGTCTCTTCTCAGCTGTTCTCTGTGTTTTGGTACACCTGTCCCTTAAAATTTTGTGGCAGGAGCTTGTACAACCATGTTTCCATATATTATATTAACACTTAGATTTCTCTGCAACATCATTAAGTAGTTAATGGAAAAACCCCAGCTTTTTTTAGTGCTGAGCTGGATTAGCAGAAGATTGTCCTTCCCTGCACCAAGACTGATGCTGAAATTGAGATAAGTGATTTACATTCCAAAGGGCTCATTAACCATCAGACTGCTATGGATTAGATTACTAATGACATCCTGATGGTTGCATGCAACTTCCAGCAGATTTTTTGGTAGCTAGCATTAAATCAATTTGAATTATAATGGGGAGTCACTCATACATATGCGTTTTTCAGCACGTCTCTGTAGCTATAATGGCTGCCAGCTCTGTTTTTTGGTTTTTTTTTTTAATTTTCACTAATGGTTTCATGCTCATCCAAGATACTGTAACTCACAAGACCAAACAGGATGCTATGCTCTGGCAGTTTATGCCAGAGTTTCAAACCTGAGATACCAAAACCTAAAAGCATTAAGTCCTTGCCTGATTCCCTACATGTGACCCAATGAATCATGGCATTAGAGCAGGAATTATAAAGTTGGAGAAAACCAAATTCACACATTTCAGATCATTGAATCAACTTTCCCAGCTTAAGAGATCATTTGAAAAGAAAGGGATTGAGAAAAATCAGCGTTACCCCCATTTTAGTTTTTTGTTATCATTCAGTTTTCAAATTACTAGGTAATTCTCCTTGTATTTCAGAACTTTTCTCAAAACCACAAAGAAAATAGCTTTAATTAAGAAAACAGTTATTTTTGCAGTGGGAGTCTTTATGAGAGGTGCCAAAACTCGAGATTCTTGCAGTTGGAAACACTGTAAAGGATGGAAAAGGTTACTGTGAGTAAGTTTTCTGTGCATTTACCAATTCTCTGTCGTGTCTTCCATCACCCTCAGCAGCATTCCAACACAACTTGGTGTAACTCTCAGGACAAATTTCATGCAATCCTCTTGCTTTTCTATCCCCCGTACTCCCCCATGGCTTGGAGGAGCTACATTCTCTTGTGGGAAACCTCCAAGCTGGGTTGTGCACCACTTTATATCTGACCTTCAAAAATGCTGAGTGTTTACAGTCCTTGCTGGAATAATTTGGAGCACCAGGAACACAGCAGCGTTAAAAACCAGACTGTACAGATCTTGATGGGAAGACGCTGAAACAAAGATGCCTGAAGTGCAAGGCTGCTGCTGAATACATTTAGCCTTACAAGATTTGCTTTGTGCAAATACAGGAAATGATGTTAGAGACAAAATAAAATCTGCCAACTGGTTGAAATGTGTACTCATTCCTTACCATTGGTAAAATAAAAGCAAAGGTCTGAAGTAGACGAAGAAGGGTAAAGATGATAGGACTTGACCTAAATGAATAATTGATTGGTTGTACTCTTTTCTTCCTGTTTTTCAATGTGTCTAGATGAAGAAAGGTATTCTCCTTGAACTACTTTCTTCTGAGTAAATAGGAGGATTCTCCTGTCAAAAAATTACAGGAGGAATTTATTAAAAGGGATAGTCCTTGATTTAAAACAAGTTGACCTTCTGGAGATGCAGAATGTTTGAAGACCACTTCTGTCTCTACTGTATCTGAATATTGATGTGTTTTGGCCTGGTTGGTATCTACTTTATGTGTTTCTCTCTATTTGAAGCTGAAGAGAGCAGCGTGCCTGTGGTAATTCTTCTTTCGTACCAACATCTTTTTATTCTGCAGGAATGCAATAAGATAGCAGGATGAACAACACCTCACTCCTGGTTAAACAATGGGAGGTTTATCCTCTGGTTGTCACTTTTCCCTAGCCTGTTTTTTCCTCTAACCATGGTAGCTATTCACCTGTTCTTCTCCCTATTGCATGGCACATCACTCTGCTAGATCACTGATGTCACTGCTTCCACCTGGGAGAAACCAAGTCCTGCTTTTGTTTCTCAGTGTGCAAGAAGAATGGGCTCCATGTTTTGGGCTGAAGTGCTGTGTTGGGATGAGTCATTTAGTGCAGGATGTTTATGTGTCTTTCAGGGCTGGCACCAGGAGCTCCAAACACATGGCAGATGGATAGGGAATGGATTACAGGATGGACTTCTTACACATGTAACTTGCAACCTCCCTGTATCCCGTCAGTGATCAAATGGCCTAAGAGATGTCTCTCTGATCCCTATGTGCAGACTATACTCTTACAGCAATAGGATCACTGCAAGTTGCACCCTGACATACTGCTCCTAGTTTCCACTGCATGGTTCAGACAAAATCCCTCTGCACTATGTTGCTTAAGGGAGAGCTTTCTTTTGACTTTTTCAATCATTATAAGGGGCTGAAGGATTTTCCACACCATATAAGAGTGTATCTAACTCCAGGGTGGTTTGGGTGGATGGCAGCCTGATGGTGGTTTCCAGGAAAGTACACCCCCGTGACGGTACACGCAGTATGCCTGAACACACTCCTTCCTTGTTTAAATGTGGCCCCCACCCTGTGGGCTGCACAATGCTTTCTCTGAGCTGAAACTACTACCAAAGCATCCTCCAGTCCAACCTTCACAGTTTTTGGGGTTGGACTGCTGATAAAGAGGAAGTGCGTTGCTCTAAGTCTCATAATTTGGAGCAGAATGCAAGAGTGTGTTTTCTCCTCAAGCATCTACAACAGAAACAATATTCTACAGTGTTCCAGGTCTAAAGACAAACTTTGTCAAGCATTATTTACATTTCTTACTTCCATATCAGTTTGTTAATAGAAAATGCCATGATGCACAGAGAAGGTATTGAAAAGTATTCTTGTCAAAGGGAATTTTAGAGGAGATACGTGGAGAGCAGGTAATAATTTATTTTTTTTTTTAAGGTGGAAGCATTGGCTAAATTGCCCAAGTATACCAATTGAAAAAAGCATGCTTGAAATATATTAGCTATGCTGAAAGGCCAGTTTATAAAACACCATCTATTTTATGCAAAGAAAATGAACATATTCAACACTACAGCTACATAATAGCAGTGCTGCTGATTTGCTGATTTCCATTGCTTTTCATTTCCATTGTTGAGCAAAACATGAAAATGAATATTTGAGTTTTGTTGACTTCAACATTACTGGTATCAGGAAAAGATCTCAAATACACAGAGAGAGAACTGAGATCTAATCAAAGCTTTCCAAGGCTTCTATCAAGCCCCTGAAAGTGAAAGAGCCTCACTGCCAAATGTGGTAATTCTGTGAGTCAAGCTTAGTGTTCTCTTGGGACAAGAATATACATGATCATATTTAGCTGCATTAATTTTTGCTCTTTTTAAAAAAGACAGGATAAAGTTCAGGATATTTCAGCCAAAATGGCTCTTGGGGATGCCTTTCATCCTTGACGCAACTCATGGATTTTCAGCAGTGTCAGCAAAATCAAATTTTAGGACCCCATGCATGAAGACCAAATGGCTTATGAATTACTTGGTAACTAATTAAGCACGTTCCACTGCAGTGGTCTCCCAGAGCAGGAGGCAGGGGCAGAAAGCTCTGAGGGCCGTGAATAAATTTGGGCACAGGGCTCTGAGCCACCAGGTTGTAACCCCAGTTGGGCTGTGCATGCAAACTGTGGGAACTGGGATCCTCTTTCACAGTCTGAGCATGCTGAACTGCTGGAGTGTGCTGTGTTTTGCCTCTGTTCTCACAGTCAGAGCAGCCTGGGCAGTGTTTTCGTTTTGAGGCTGGTTTTTCTCAGGTCTATGTGTCTGTCCTGGTTAGTTTAGGGATTGTCTGTCCCTAAAGCCATCCTTAACAAAAGCCTCAGAAGGGAAGCCATGAACTACACATGGACAAATCTCCATCAAAACCTGCTTTGCTGCAAGGCTGCTTCCTCATAGATTCAGTCATAGCTCAGTTTTAAAGTCTACCAGGAGGATCAAATCCTGCTGGTGCTGCTTATTTATTGTGGCTAGTAGTATGTGCAGTTTCATGGGGCCTCCTGGGAGTTCCATGGGGTTTGTCTGAAGGTTGCTTAGATCTGGCTGTTCTGTGATGTCTTTGCCCTAGGTTTCTTGTATATCTGTATTGACCACCCTCCTAGTGGGCAGTGTCTTCCACAGGGTGTTGTGCTCTCTTTGTTGGCTGTTTCATCCTAAGCTAATACCCCTGAGTGCCAGGACTGAAAGATCTCATGGTGGGATATACACAAACTGAATCATGGTGAAGCATATATCATTTACACCTATAAAACTGTGTTTACAGCATATAGAGCGTGATAGTAGGAAACAAGAATAAGTACATGGACTACTTGCACTCAATGGAAGTACCAAAAGACTAACACTTGTCTTTTGCCATCAAATCTTGTGCTCACTAACTGAAAAAAAGTTCACATTTAGCATCCTTGCTGTTGCCAAGAGGTGTACCAGGCTGGATTTGGTATATTCTGAGCATTTGCACCTCTTCACAACTATGCATATACCAGTCAATTTTATACATCACAGTGAATGTAAGAGGGGCTAATGTGTATGTGTGCTGCATATATCTGATGTATGTAGACATAGTGTCTACAAATAACTCTTGGAAAATCATAACACCTTCCAGGAGGACCTGAAGCCATTACAGGAAGCAGCTTTAGCTGCTTATTGCCTGTAGTGGTTGTGTAGGCAAGTCAGATGTAGTAAAGAAGATCCCTGTATGCAGTATATCCCAGGTACCAGTGATTCTCAGGGAAGAGAAAATTGTGGTTATATCAGATTGAGCTTATACATGCTTGATTGCAAGGTTCTTGTTTCTCAGAAACCATTTTGAATTAGATATTACCAGATATTTACAGCAACCTTAACTCACTGAGATCCTTGCAGTACAAACCAAACAGATCCTAGGTCAGGAGTCTGATAGGATTCTGTCTGCAAGACTGTAATATAACTCAGCTAAACTTGCTCTCTGGTTCTAATTAGTTTTGTACTATTCAATACAAGAATGCTTGTGAGTGTATTTGGGAGAAGAACAATGCCCTACTCTATTTTCCTGGATTTTGCAGTAGTTCACAGAAAGGCTTCCACTGATGTTCCAGCATAGTGGATCAAGCTGTTGGGATGCCATGGCTTCAGCAAATGGTAACTCTGCTGAAAAGCTTCAAAAGATCCATGTGTAAAAGAAAGCATCAGAGTACTTTATAAAGGACTTTGGTCACAACAAATCTGTTATTTTTCTAGGCTGTCATTTGAACACATGGTCCAAATTCCCCAGTTGTGTGTGAAGACTCAAGCTGGTTTAAATGGACTTTGTAAACTGGTACTTCTGGCATAGGAATTCAGGAAAAACTGGTGAAGCACGGTTTGTCTTGTGTAATAGTACTTTGCCTTTCTGCTGCTAATCATTCCATGTTATAATTGATTTAGCAGTTGAAATACAACATTAAAAACAAATTACTAGATCTTTAATTATGAGTGCTTCATTAGAAAATTAATTTCTTAAACTAACAACTTGACTAGGTCTATATCAATTGACATAATTCATTAACCCATCTGAGAATCTATATTAGTTTTTACCTGGGTGTATGAGGCAGGAAATCTTTTTCAGGATAAATAAATTATCAAAATACTTTTTATAGTCAGTTAATTAAAGAGCAAATTACTGAAGCAGTGTAGACTTCTTATGTAGTATAATGTAGCCCTACTGATACTCAGGAAGCAAAGATGATCCCATCACCTGATGTTTCTCTGTTCTCAATTATGTGTAAATTGCTGAGAAATTGTATGTTGGATTTCTCTCCTGATCAATCCTGTGCCACCATGAACACTTCCAAAGGTCTCTGTGCAGGTTTAACTGCTGTTCAGCAAGAGCAAACTTTTGCTGTACTGTTCCAATGGGCTGGCACTACAACATATTTGTCAATCTGCTAAGTCTTTTGTCCTCCAGGGCATCAGGAAAAGAAGCAGCATGACTGTAAATGCTGTAGAAGCCTGGTACCCTGGATGTGAGATTATCTGGCTGTACTAAAAATTCATTCTGGAAGTTAGTTTTGGAGTACTGAAAGGTGGATTTAGCAAATAAATGCTTTGCAACCTGATTAAGTTTGAATTAATTTCTTTGTAGCCACATGATTTAGCAGAATCTAATTATCTGAGTACAGTATTCTGTTCATGAACTGAGGAATACCAGGCAGTGGGATTTGAAAAACTCAGCCATCAGGTGCTTGGCAAATTTTAAATCATACTCCATTTTTTGCATTTTTTGTTACTGTCATGCAGACAAGGTCATCTGTTGCATTATGAATAAAAAGAATATTCAAAACAATTTCATTTTACAGTAAAGAACTTAAAATTAAGCTTATCAGAAGACATTAAAATGTCATCTGTATAGGGAAAAGCAGCCAAGTGTTTAACACATAAAAAACTCTCCCTTCTTGGACAGAAATGATCAACAAAACTGTGTTTCTCCATAGAAGCATATAAGAAGCCAGCAACCAAATAACAATGAAACTGAAACTGCTTCAGTGAAAACCTGTATTCCCAAGGCTGACTTTCTAATCTGTGAGGAAAACTGTGTGGAGAATATATGACTGAAGAGCTTCCAAATGGCTGTATAGTTCTCTGACTTCCAGACAGCTGCCAGGCACTAAACCGCTTTCTAGCAATTTGTGGCAAGTTGAAAGTGGAGCTAAATGGTAAAATATGTGATTATTTTTGTTACCACTTTGAAGGACCAGTTCTGTCCTCTACAGGAAGTCTGTGTCCTCAGGGGCATGTAAATTAAGATTTGGTTGAAGCTCTCAACATCAAATGAAGGTTGTGCAACAGTAAATGACTATAACTCACCATAGTCTTTGAATGTCTGGGCTGTATCTGGGATATCAAGTAAAGAAAAATCTGGCATTGAGGCTTCAGGGCTTAGCTTGGAAGTAACATTCAAGAGTTTTCAGTGAAAAAATTAATTCTCTTCTTTCTTATGCCAGTGTAATCACATCTGAGTGAGTTATAGCACCTTATCCCATGAGTTGATGCAGGTCATTATGCTCTTGTGCTGTTTGCTGAGCGCTTGTTAAATATGCAGGGAGCACAGCTCATGGTTATCTCCTGCCACTGTGTGATTTCTAATAGGTCCCTCTGTGTTACTTATGGCTGGGTCAGGATGTGTCGAGTGCCTCAGAAGATGCACTCTTTCATCCCCAAAATGCTATAGTTGTCAATTTTATGTGATTGTTAAGGCTCAGAAATCTTACCAGAATAAGATGAAGGGTCTTGGCATTGCTTGTCTCTATTTAATGACCCTGCAGGAGGTAATCTGGTGCAGGCAAGAGTGCATCACTCTTACTGCTACCTGCTACGAAACACAACTTGGTGCATGGCCTTGGTCACTCCAGAAGGTGTGAACTCCAGATGATCAGCTCCTACAGCTGCTGGCCTTGTGCAGAGGGAGTCAAGGAGTTTGCTGGGCTTCCTCACTAGGAGACTGTAAGTGTGGATGCTCAAGCTTTTTATAAAAGATTATAAAAGAAACTAGTTGTTTGGAAATGTAAGCCTAAACTTTTCAGTACCTGAGAGGGTGTTGTGTTAGGTCACCTCTGAGTGATAGCTCATAGCTAGTTCTGAAAAAACCTTCATGGCTTAAGCAGGGATATGGAAAAAAGGGGCTCTCCACTGAGGCATGAGCACTACTCAGTACAGTGATAGTGAGGGCCAAAAGACTGAGACCCCTTGTGTCCCGGGGAGAGCCCACCCTGGAGGCTAAATCCTTGTACTGCTTTGCAGGAATTTCCACTGCTTGTCAAGAAGTTTCCCAAATCTATTTTGCATACCTGATTTGACATTCTCTCTTCAAACTTGTCCTTATCTCTAGCAGGATTTAAAATGTTACACAAAACAATTCAGAATTCCAAGTGCTCCCATGTTAAATGTAAGGTAATATAAAATATCTTATGGAAAAGACAGTGCTATCTCGCTACCTTGTCATGGTCCTCTCACTTTTCAGTCCAGTTAATCATTGTTCATTGGAAAGACCGTAATTTATGCTACATTAATGATGTCCTCTAAAGAGACACTGTGCTTTTCAGGTTTACTGAGGTGTTCTGCAACTGACTTTTCAAAACTGGCTTGAGTATTCACAGTGCAGCAGCTGGTGCATTGTTCCTTATAGCCCAAGGTCAATAGATGGGAAAAAGCTTCATGCTTTACAGTTTTGCCCCATGGCAGCTGGGCTCAGAGAAGTGGCAGCATTTATGTTTTTCTTCAGTTGAAATGTCAGGCCTGGAGTTCTTTGTTATTCCACGCTTCATCTCAAATCTAAATTCACAGGAGGGAAATTAAAGTTGGCTCACATGTTTTCCTCAGCATCCCTGAGCCTGGACTGGCCAGGCCATGAGTTCAGCACCCTTTCTTCCCATCGGTGCTTCCCCCGACGGACCTGGCAGACGGACAGGAGTCAGAGCAGTGCCAGCAGCCAAGCCGAGACAGAGAGAGCCGGGCTGGGTCAGGGGTCAGTCAGTGATGTGTGTGTGTGTGTGTGTGCAGCTGGGGCTCACTGGTAGCCCAGCACAGCCTGACCTGACACGCTGCTGTGCCGCTGTCCTGGTGTCCCTTCCTGCCCTCACACACCCTGTGGTGACACTGATGCTGTTGGGGCTTGGCCAACATTCCCATGCCTCCAGTGCTGTGGCACTGCATTCCTGTGTCAAGAAAACGGAAGGCTGCATGTGGCATTTTAAGGTGTTCTTAGCCAGGAAAGTTAGTGGTGGGACATGGTTGTGATGTATTTCTCTGGGAGAAGTAGTATTTTATAATGTACAGAGAACAGAATGCAGAGGGAGCCATGTGAAATAACCTGGTGGCTCAGGTGGCCCCTGGTGGTGTGAGGGGTGAAAGTTAGTGTTTCTGGTCTACATCAGAGCAGACAGAGTCTGGTGTCCAGGAGGAGCAGCTGGCTTGTTTTCAAACCTTTCTAGGCAAAATTTTTGTCAAGCCTCTGTTTAACCTGACTTCTTGTTTAACCCAAATTCATGTTTGCACACCCTTTCCCTATAATATGCCTGATCATCTCTTTACTTAAGGGACACAACAGCTGTGACTCACTCCCTATGATACAGCTGGAGTCGCTGTAGTTACCAGGAGAACAGTTAAAAATCCAAGGCAATTACATGGAAGTCCAACAAGAAAACAACTGTAATCTGTTTGCTTTCATAGCAGTCCACACAGTGACTAAAAGTTATCACTCTGGTCCAAAATATTTGGATTTCATGACATTAAGCTGAGAAGACTTGGTGTTCTCTAAGTCCCAGAACTATTTGAATGAAATGAAGATGTTTCTTTCTAGAGGAGAGTAAACTAAATCAGGTAGCTGGTGCAATCAGGAACAATGTGACTGTGCATTGATGCACTAACAGAGCTCTTGCTTTTTTTCTCTTGTATTTGAGATTTCCAAAAGGACAGTGAGTGGGAGGGATACCCATGCACTTTCCAGTATTTTTATGCAGCCTAGAAAGCTTAGACTTACCAAGGTAATCAGTGATGACAACTGCGCATGGTCTGAAAACTAAAGGGGACTATTATAGCTTCCTCAGAGATCTCTTTTATTCCAGAAAACCAGTGATTCTCTTGGCACAAGGGCTCTCAACCAATTTAGGTCCTGCTTTCATCATACTGGAGAGACTGAGCAGCACCCTTTCCAATCTCCTGAAACTCTCCCATTCTTCTCCTTAACAATGTTGCCACAATTTAGATCTTGGAGTTGCTTGGATGAGACTCTGAAACCTGCACAGGATTCAAGTCTGACAGGGTTCAGTACAGGCCCTCAAGTCTGGTTCTGAGTGACTGTGCAGTGACTGTTGGAGCTATTGTGTATGTTGTTTCTGTGTCAATGAGACAAACCACAGGCAGGTACCTATCAACTATCTAATTTCTCTCTTCTCTTAAAAGCTATGAGTGTGTAAGGTGACTGCATCTGTGAACTTCTCACAGAATTTTAACACAGTTTGTAATAAATTATCCACTTCCTGCTTCAGAGCAACGAGAAGTAACTGAGAAAGTAGAAGTAATCAAGCAGAGGCTGTTCAGTGCTTCTTAGTAGACAAGTGGGCTTTCCTAATGAAGAACTTTTCCACTAAGAAATTATAATCCTGGTTTTCCTGTAATTTCAGTTGTCTGGGCTGTTTCTATATATTAGTTTTCCAGTGCTGGAAAGCAGGTCTTCACAGCTGTGACTTAGAGGTTTACAATCTATCTAATACTTATATACTTTATACACAAATAAAAGAAATTCATTGCAAAAAATTCTAAGACCATTCACATTAAATGCTTCTCTTCGAGCCAGCCTGTGGCAAAAGGTTTCTGCTGACATTGAGAAGATTTTAGTCAGCCCTGAGCTCTACAGCCTGAAAAGAATTAAAAATCTGCTAATTTCTTTCCACTGTTTTCAATCATCAATTAAACTGAAAACAAGGGCTATAAATTATGGTGACCTTTGCAATAACTTATCATTTGTGTGATAGAAATGTGATGCTGTGAAAGTGCTGTGAATAATAAAAAATATAGTAATAACTTCCTTGGAAACCGGCAAGCAAAGTGTAAATTGCTTTCTGCTTGGTATCAAATTTTCATGTAAGGTACTGTATCATGGAAATTTTCAGTCTTGTTAAGATTCAGATGACCTAAAAATAATGCTACCCCTTCACCTCTGTACTTTTTATCATCTCAGCTGACAAATGTGATTCTACTAGATTTAATCAGCATTTTATAATGACTTCTACAGAAAATAGTGTCTGTTGGTTTTCCCTTGTTGGCCTCTAAAATGTATAAGGAACAATGGGTCAATTTGTTGGACTAAGAAACTGCTAAAAATGTAACAACCACAAAAAACACATTCTGGTTGCACACGCATTCTCTAATGGAATTTGCATATTTATGGCTCTTCAACTAGGTTTTTACAACAAACACTGAAGGAACTGCAGCACCTGTATGAATTTTTGGATCATTGTTTGTAGACCAAAGGTCTTCCTTACTTCATGGAGCAACTATACTATTTCATGAGCCTGATTAGAATTTCTCCCCCAAATTGTCCTTTTGATGAGAACACAGTGGCCCTTGGCTTCTTCACCTCAAAGATGCCAAGAAACAACCATTGAAGATGTATTTCGTTTGTGCTAGTTGCACGTTTGCTAGAAATACAGTGGAGAGCAGATAAAGAGAACCAAAAATTGTCTGTGTGGGACATGGAGGTCTCCACATCACTGATCTGTGCTAAACACTCAAGCATGGGTGCACCTCAAGGTGCAGAGCTTTAGGTCCTGTAGACAATTCCTCAATTTCCTGATTCCCAAGGACATAATGAGAAAGTTTTTTTTTATGATCACTTGAAAGCCCTGGATACCTGGTGACACTAAGCTTCCTCATAATCCTTGTTCATTCCTGTATATGCAATAGCTTAAACATCATCTGATTTTGATAGAAGAATACAAAAAAATCCCCCTCAGACTGGATCTTTTTCCTTGGCTTCAACTAGTAGTAGAAGATGGAGTGGAGTTCCTTAGTCAATTCTTCAACCATTGAATTATTTCTTTGTTAGTGATTTCTTTTTCTAGCATAAAGAACTCTTTCCTCACTGAAGATACCATATTTATCACAGTTCTGCAAAACTCACTGCTTTTCAGCGGCTCACAGACAAAAGATATAAACAGCATAAGAAGGCTGAATTTTAGTAATTGTTCATCTGCCTTTTGTGCCTTCCTTCATTTGATGCTCTCGGACTGCAAAGACAGGGTTTTTTTTGCAGTTCTTCAGCAGTGGTGCTGGACAAACAGGGAAACAAGTAAACATTTCTGACAACTGTCCATCCGTGTCAACAGTACACAGAGCAAACAGCTTTCAAACTCAGCTTCTAGCTCCCTGCGAGTTTGACACAAGGATTCAGAAGGCCCCTTTTCTTTCCTATATTTTAATTCCTGCTGTTGAGATGGCACTTTGCACTGTGGATGCCAACTTTGGTGTTTGTATGTCATTCATAGTTCCCCAAGGGGAAGCTCACAGGGTGGCTGCATCCAGATGGGCCTGCCAAGTAATCCTGGCTACTCAGCAGGGTGCCACCTTCTGTGAAGTGACAAGGACCTGAAGAGATGAAGAGGGAAAGCAGTGTGAGTCCGTCCCAGGAGGTGAAGATGCAAGTCCTTTTCCCTGTTTAAATTGTCCTTGAAGGGAAAGTGCAGATCAAGCTGCACCATGAAGCAGATGTTCGGATCGTGGTGTCAGGTGAACGCTGCTCTTTTTAAGGTCAGTTTTACCTCTTGACACAGCCCAAAGGTGCATGTAGCTGTCAATTGTTTCTTTTGAAATTTTGTTCTGCTTCAGTGAGTTGGAGAAATTCCTTGTTCTAGCTAAGTCCCAAAATAACAGATGGCTCATATGTCAGGCATCAGCAGATCATAAAGTTGTGGACATGACCCCTGTCCCTGTCTTGCTGAAAAATCTGCCTGTTGTCAGGATTAGGGTTTTCTGTAACAAGACCAAAAGTGTAAGTTCCACTCACTTAGAACATACTGTTGTTGGACTTTAAACTTGTCTTCCCCAAAAGCAATAGAGATTTAGTGTTCTTCATTATGTTTTGGAAAACATTCATGCTGAGAAATTGTAACTTCCTGAGTGCTCAGTTAATGAGGCTGGGCAAAGCTAAACTGTTTTCTTTAAGTGCTTGAGCTTTCATCATCCATATAAATGAAAGTGCTGTAAGTGATTTTGGGTGACAGCAGGATTAAGGGCATATGACTTGAGGCTGGCATCTTGTCAGACTGCTATGAACCTGTATTTTGGATCAGCATGGAGGATGACACCGTATTTTTGATTGACATTAAACAGGTCCTGCAGGTATCAGGATAACTTGTGGTAAAAACCAGGTCAGGTTTTGTTGTTGTTGTTTTGTTTTGTTTTTGTAAGTGTCTGCAGCCCTGTAGATCATGAACTTTTTGATGGTTAGCATGAAACTGCACTTAACAATAGTATTCTCAGCAGTTTTCGTTAAGGTTTCATGTTCATCCAGCTTTTCTAAAGAGAGCGTTAAGGCTTTATGATGGAATATAAGAGAAAGAATACTCAAGAAAGAGCAGCCTTTAAAAAGTGGCAGGAGTCAAGTGGACATTATACCTTGTGTTTATATAGCATTTCCTAACCAGTGTGTTCCATGAGAATTGGGGAATTTTTTGAGCTGTTTTGTTTGCCATGGCTTTTTCATCATGAGTCACTCCAGCTGGTGATCAGTGCTCAGCCCTGCTGCACAGTAATCAAAGCCAGGGAATGGAGCCGTGCTTCCCATGCTGAGGACACTTCCCGACTATCTAGCCAGGGAGTAGGGTAACTGTGAAGTATGCTGACAAAGCAGACTGGAGGCAAGGTGCAATAATAGGGGTAAGTGCTACAGCTGATGGCTGAGAGAGGCACACAGAATTTTCATATTGCTTGTGGAGCTGTTGACATTGCTTCTTTCCATACAGATTTTTCTCATGTAATCCCATGCTGGCTTGATGTATCATCTCAATAATGTGGGAAGACTGGGGAAATACAGTGAAATGGCTGTATTTCAGTACGGTGTCTGTCAGCAGGATGTCAGTCAATCACAGGCTGGGAAAAGCAAACAATGTCTTATCTGAAATTCTTAATGTCCCTGTGTGCAGACCTGTGCCTCCATTTTCAGACACTTTACTCCCTTGAGCAGCCACATATTTAATCTGTGTTGAGTGCAAGTGTAAATCTTGATGTATTTCACAGTGGGAAACCCTTTCCAGCAGAAAGGAAGAGATGAGGTGAAACAATAACAGAAACTTCAGTTACTGCCTAAGATCTGCTGTACCGATGAAGCAATTAAAATGATGCCATTGAAATAACAGTTTATACACAAGGAATGAGTTTAGGAGATTGCTGTGGCTATGAAAAAAATATTTAAAAACATTTAAATTTTTTGATTTTTGGGTCTGCTGAAGCACTAGCTCATGAGATGGCCACTGTTCTGAAGTGAATCAGGTCACTTTTCACTTAGAAGAGGTCTCAGGAATGTCTTGGTGAACTGATTAGTCTTCTGACATAAGAAATATTTCTCGTTGCAGCAGTAACAGTGATTTGGAGTCATACTGATTGCTAGTGGCGATAACCAAAAAATTTTGAGCTAGACCAGCATCTGAATGAAGGTAGATGGTATCCTTTATTACTTTATATTATTTTTATTATTCTTTGCATGGCTGATATCAAACCCATCATTTTCAGCCAGTCTATGCAAATTTATTAGGAATGAATATGTAAGATTGCTTTCCTCTTTGTGATGGTCTCATCCTGGCATAGTCAGAGCACATTGGCACAGCTGTGTGAGAAGGCAGCAATGGTAACACTGGTTTGCGTCTATTTCACGAGTGGTAGCATCTGTTTGATGATTAGCTAAAGGATTTCGGCTGTCAGAGCTGTCAATCTGACACCTTTGATGTGCACTAAAATAAACCTGTTCTACGAGGAACTGTTCATTTTTTACCCTGCTGTTGATTTGCTTGACTCTTTGCGTCCTTGCCGATAACTACTAGAAAGGCTAATGCATTATAAACTCTGAAAAGTGAAGCAAGTGGCTGTCATTTTTTGCACAACAGATGTTCCTGATCAGGAATCAGACAAAGGATCTCATCACTCTTTCTCTGAGCAATTTAATTTGTCTGTTCCATGGCACACCAGCCACCTCCTATCTAGTGACTGATGTGCCCAAGTCCTACTTCATTTCAGGATCAGTTCCTTTAATCTTACAGAATTATTAAGTTTTTTTCTGTGCCGGGGCAAAGAGAGTGGAAAAAAGGAAATTGCTTCATTGCTTACGTTGTCACCAATGATGCATCATAATGAAAAATAGCAAAGCCTATTTCAAAAATAGGAAACCCAAGTACTACACCTTAAGAGAATTAGAAAGTAATCTATGAGCACTTTTTTTAAGAAATAGCAATATAGGTCTAATGACGTTTCTTTAGAAGTTTTAAGTCCCAGATGTAGGAATAAACAGTGCATAACCCATCAGATTCTTGTGATGCAACTTAGCAGGATGGAAAAATGTATATATTTTTAAGAAATGCTGTTGCTGTGGATCCAGTTCTCCACTCCTTAATCATGCAAGTTGTCTGAAATGAGTAATTACTAGTGGTGTTACTCTCTTTTCCATTTATTTTGATGAAACTGTATCACTCTGCTGCTTTTTTTGAAGTGATGGATGGGTACTGCTGGAGGTGTTAATTCTGTAGTTATTCTGTAGTATATTTCCCAGTTATTCTGCTAAAGACCAGCTGGAAGGGAGAGGCAAGGGAAGGTGGTATTATCTTGTGCTTGTGGTCAGCCCAGCACAGAAAGGGCAGCTGCTGCTGACAGAACAAACAGGACTGTCCATGGCCACAGTCCCAGCTGTCAGTCCTGATAAATGAGCAAAGCGTATTTGAGGAGCTCATGGTTGTCCATCTCTGGTAGAAAGAGGAGCCGCTCATGTGACCTCTTTTCCATTTGACAGGTTGACAGGACGGAAGTGATTCGAACCTGCATAAATCCTGTCTTCTCCAAGCTGTTCACCGTGGACTTCTACTTTGAAGAGGTGCAGCGATTGCGGTTTGAAGTCCATGACATTAGCAGCAATCACAACGGGCTGAAGGAAGCAGATTTCCTCGGTGGCATGGAGTGCACTCTCGGACAAGTACGTGTCACTGCCATTTCCCCCCTTGTTGCTCGTTTTTTGTATGTATGTGGAATGTGTTCTTTGTTGAGTGACTGATGGGTGAGATTTATCATTCGGGGCAAAATTCTTAGTCGGTGCTTTGAATGGGATAATTGAGAACTTCTGCTGGTTTGTTTTACTGCTGTAGTACAGCTTCAAGTCAGCCAGTGCTTATAGGAAATGGAAGATCAGTGACTGGCCTTGGACACTGAAAGCCCATGCTCATTAGACCAGCACTGGAAAATAGACAGATTTTGAAGAAAGTTATTGTTCCTAATATTGCATGGGATTTAAAGCAAGCCCCAAGTCCAAGAAACACTTACAAATATACTTTATTGACATAGGGTAGTGCCTGATGATGAGGCAAATAGAGAGATAGAGCTGGATTCTTCTCCCTGATTCTCAGTCATCCAAAAGTTAGGTGTCTATACTGAGTTACTCTTCTGATTTCCATCTTTAGTTCAGTGGAGAGAAGCAGACAGTTCCAACCATTGATTCATTCTGCCTGAGACAGCTATCATAGATTAGGATAAATTGTCTTCAGGAGATACCTGTCTTTCCTCATCAGTTGTCAAGAGAGTCTAGACATCTGGCTTAGGGGAGATACTTAACTTTTTGGATTACTAAATTTAAGGGTGATGAGTCCTATCCACAAGATCAATATCTAGATGTCATCATAGCCAACTCTGTGGTGAATTTCCATACTGCTGACTGGTGGCACACTACAGTGTCCCGGGCATCCCAGTTTATTTCAGACTGGCAGTTTTTGTCATGCAGGGTTTCATAGCACAGATTTCTGCTCTGTCCATAATGGCAATGCCAAATTTCACTGAGCTGAGCGTAAATTTGTTCTCCATGCTGTGGTAACTTGTGTGCCAAGAGCAGGAAGTGCTTTTGTTTAGATTATTCTTTGCAGTGCTTCCATGTAAGTTTGAACAGGATAGGGTGTCATGGAAGATGCTGCAAAGCTTTGGCTCCCTGTTTCTCACCTTTTGTTGCTCCTCCCTCAGCCCCATCACACAGGAATCTCTTTGATTTTCTTCCCACAGTTATTATGCCAAACATGCTGGATGAGAAGTCCTCTCAGCAAGAGAAATAATATGAAATATATGCATTTACTAAATTGGAAGCTCAAAATAAAGATGTTGGTATTTAGGATATTTACAGTGCAGTATAAATTCTCTTCCTTTTGACAGAATTCTTGTGTTTTTAATCAATGAAAATAAGCTATCCTATAACACCAAGAAGAATAGGAAACAAAGCAAAATGTTATTATAATGTTCTTCTTGCTTAATTGGCTTGCAAAAGCGGGGGGGGGGGGTGGGGGGGAGAAATGTCACTGCTGCTGCCTGTAACATAAATGTCTTTATAATGATTTGATCTCTATAAATAGCACACAGCTGGGTGGTTTGCAGTGTAATTTTAATGATAACCAAGAAAAAAATAACAGTGTGAATTCTGTTCACAGTAATGTAGCCTGGAGGACTGTGATCTCATATTTAGTCTTTTTTTGGTAGTGTTCCCTCCCCCCCTCTTCTAGTTTTTTACCTTTATAGAATTTAAAACTGATTTTGGAAACTCCAGAATAGTAGCACTGGAACTGTCATCCAAGTCAAGCCTTTGTGAAGACTCCAAAGTTGAAAATCCTATGGCACAGGCTGTCCATATGGAGCTTACACTCTTACTTAGCTGTATGGTGTAACTACAGCATTCTTTTAATGATGATAATAGACCCACGGCTTTTCTTGAGACAATTTTGACATGAATTTGTTGTCTACATCACTTTAATGCCTGAATAAAATAGAATTTTGTGTGAGTGTGTGTCTATCTCTCAACTCACTTTCCTAGTTCAAGTAGGTCTTGCTGAGACATGCAGGAAGGCTGTAGAATTTATGCATAGTCTGAAAGACTGATGCCCTTCCCACCCCCCATAAAAGTGCCAACTTCTGTTGCTCTCTTTTAGGTAATAGTTGATCTCTAAGAGATTCACTGCTACTTGTACCTGTTTGTAGATCATCACTTAGATCTATGATCTTTACCCAGATCATGTAATACTTCTATTGAAACCAAAATTAATTCAAATAAGAAATGCTGGGAAAATCAATAGGACAATTATACAGTAAGCTCACAGAGAGGAGTACATTTTATCTTTATTCTGATCTCAGTCTTACATGTAGCCTACCCAAAAAGTACAAGTTTGTTAGAAATTTGGGGTCTTGGATGCAAATGATGAAAAAATGCTTTCCTTTGGAATGTCTCACTAATCTCCTTCCAAATGCTCTAATAAATTTGTGTTCAATGAGAGTGATGAGGGCAGTGACTTATAGGCTGTAAGATCCTGAGCCATATACTGTCTAGAGACATCCCACTGGATTTTCAGCAAGATTAATTTATACTTGCCAGGACAAGTTGATTCTGTGCCTCTACTGTTAAAATGCTGTGGTTAGCACACCTGGATGTGAAGAGCAGATTCATGAACAGGAATTTCTTATGCCACAGCATTTAAACATGGTAGAACAAATGGTTGTGGGTGGATACCTGATGAGTGTAATTACATAAAGGTCAATGTGCTAAACAGAGGCATTTCCTCAAAGTAATTTGTTTTGTCCATCATACTAAAAAACTTCCCTTCCAAAAAACCAGATTATCTCTTGAAGGGTTTGACAGGAGCAGGCTTAGTATGAGGTGTTTAGGAGGGACTTTTTTGGTGTGTTTTTCAGAACTAAAATCTGTTCCTTCCACTGAGAAATGCTCTTTCTACCTTCCAGTTTCCCAGCTTCTTGAGTGTCCTGGTAATGTGCAGATTAGCAGAATATTAACAAACATGTTCTCTATAGTTGGAATGATAACCAGATGAGACAAATCCTAAAATATTAGAGAAGGTAGGAAAGTTGAAAGTGCAAACAAATTTATCCTAGTTAGCAGCATAATCTTAAAATATGGTCTGCAATTACTCAGTTTATAAAATGGAGTTTCTCAAGGAGCTTCACATCAAGAGAATGCACCATACTCCAAGCAATTAAGCTGTTGTTAAGTCTGTGTTGTATTGGTAAATAAACATAGTGACATTGGTAAATGGTAGGTTAACGTGCATAACTAAAAACTGTAATTTAAAAAAATATGTTATTATTTTTAATTTTGCATTTAATGTCTAAATTCATAAAGCTAATATCTAATAATATCAGGGTTTAGCAATTAAGTTTTACAGTCAGCTATTTTATGGCAGCTATTTAAGGTAACTGTAGCTATCAAGGAAACTGTACCATGTTTTGCTTGTAACCTCACAAAGATTATTCTTAATTGGGGCCATATTTGTGAAACTGGATCCATAGAATCCCAGCAGGGTTTGGTTGGAAGGGTCCATAAAGACCATCTAATTCCAGCTCCCATGCCACAGGCAGGGACACCATCCTCTAGATCAAGTTGCTCCAAGCCTCATCCAGCCTGGTATTGAACACTTCCAGCAATGGGGCATCCATAACTCCTCTGGCTAACCAGTTTAGTGCCTCACTACCCTCATAGTGAAATTACTTCCTAATATCTAGTCTAAATCTCTCTGTCTAATCTAAATCTGTCCTCTCTCAATTTAAAGACATCAGCCCTTGTCCTGTCATTCCACACCCTTGTAAAGAGTCCCTCTACAGCTCTCTTGCAGCCCCCTTGAGGTATGGGAAGGTGCTGTAAGCTATCCCCAGAACCTTCTCTTCTCCAGGCTGAACAACCCCAACGCTATCAGCCTGTCTCCATAAGGAGAGGTGTTCCACCCCTCTGATCCCCTTTTCATGGCCCTCCTCTGGAGACCCAAAACTGGATGCATTGCTCTGGGTGCTGTCTCTGGAACAAATCCTTAGTGGGGTTTACTTGAAGTACCACACAAGGAAGTGGCATTGACATTTGGGAATGTTCATATCATAAAGTTATTTAGGTGAGGAGGGATCCCTGGGGTCTCCAGTTCAATCTGCTGCTGAAAACAGATAAGAGCAAATTGCTCAGGGGTTTGTCCAGTCCAATCTTGAATGTCTCCAAGGATGGAGGGATCACAGCCTCTCTGGGCTTCGTCCCAGTGTTTGGCACCCTCACAGTAGTGATGGCTTCCTTTAGGTGCAATGAATCAGTTCATGCCTCATCATGGTTTTAGAGATATCTGTAACTTTGGAGAGTAGATTCTTTCCTCTTTCCTCTTTGTTTTTCACTTTCCTCTTCCCTGTGCCTAGAAACACTGTTCAGGCACTCCACTCACCCAGACTAATCACTTCCAACCAAATCCTCTCCTAGTCACTGAGGGTTTTGTACTTTTTTTTGGTTGCTCACAAAATCTGTAATTGTTTTGAATGTCAGAAGATAGATTGATTTTTGTTTAATGGGTTAGGGTTTTATGTACATGAAAAAAGCAATGGGGAAAAATACTAGATGGAAAAGCACTGTCAGAAATTTAACAATCTGATTTTCATGGTATTTAGCTGGGATAGTGTAGTGGTTTGACCTTGGCTGTGGTGCATGGTATGGAAAATCCCTTTGGTTAATTTGGGTGACCTGGCCTCCCAGGGTCTTGCACATCCTCAGCCCCTTTATGAGGCAGGAAAGTGTTGAGAGACAGAACTGATGCTGTCTCTCCCATTCTGCTCAGCAGTCACCAAACCCTGGTATGTTATCAACATCTTTCCAGGTACCAATGCACAGCACAGACCTGTGAGGGCTGCTGTAGGAAAATAAACCAAATACAGACAGCAAAACCCCAAACCCATTCTGTCCTCTTCTGGTTTAAATGTTAGTGCCTTCATATATCTTCTAAAGCTCTCTTATTGGAATAGTTCAGATTTATAGTCCATAAATTTTATAGAACATTGAAATTGCATCTTATAGTACAGTAAGGGCTCAAACTTTCTAATTACAAAAGTTAATTTCTTAACCACACAGTAAATATCAGATGGGTGTCTTAGAAAGACTTTTTTCCTCTGAAGTTTACCCAGAAATTTTAGTCTGTTCTTTAAGAGCTCACAAAAACTATTTCAATGAATAACCATTTTCTGATGAGAACTAAACAAACTCACATTGCCAAGACATTCATAATTACCACTCAGCTGTGCATGCAACATCATTAAATTATGGGAACCAGTAAAGTTTTTATATCTTAAATGCTGTGAACCACCCCAGCTCTGTGGGTTGGGTTATTCTCTGTGACATATTTTGTGGGAATAGCCTTTGTGGCTTTTCTTCCATTACTTACTGTAGCTGGTCTTTGCTATTTTCAAATTTGGGATTCCATCCCTTGTTTAGTTTCTTTTGATTTATAGAACTGTTAAAATATTGTTACTCCCTTATTTGCTCAACCAGTAGCAGAAGAAAACTGCAGAGATGTAAATCTTTTCCTGTCAAAAACATTTTCAAGTATTATTCTGAGATTTAATATTACCCATACACACATTTGTGTACAAATTGGATTGAAAATCTTCCTTGTGAGTAATGAGTATAATTGTTTCTCGTGTGTTTTTCATAATATATGCCATTAGCAGATTACGCACTTGAAAAAGCTGACTGATCATTAGTTCAATTTAAGCCATTGCAAATCCCCTTGCTCTTGAATTAGAGAAAGGCTAAAAGAGTCATGATTTCACCTGAATTAATTAGACTGAAACAGTTTGCATGAGAATATTTGTTTAATAGACCGTTGACTGCTTCTGTGGTGCAAAAGACATAGGATCAGCTTTTTTTTCAAGTTATTTCAATTCCTAAATCTCATTAGATGTTTGTGTGCCTTCTTAGGTATTTAGGTATCTTTAAATACTTGGCCTTTGATCTCCTCCAAATGAAATTGCTCAATTCATTAGTGGGATGAATAATGTACTTTATTAGATGTGAATGTCATTTTCTACCGCTGACTCAGAGCAGGAGCAAATAATGAACACAACACTCTTCCTAACTTTGCCTAACCCTTTCAGCACCTCAGTTATCCCAGGCAAACTCTTGGTTTGCCATTGCAGAATCATCTCTGAAGCTGTAAGATTTTCTAGATGAATCTTGCCATAGTTAATAGAATTTCTTGTACGGTTTGTACTGCTTTGTTTTCACATGCTTTATCTTTTTGTAGGAATTACTGTAGCAGTCTTTAGAAAAATAATTTAAATTTAGTTTGCTAAGGATAAGGAGATATAATAATAATAATAATTCTAAAAGGACTGCTACTCTACACACTAATTAAATTCAAAGATCTTTTAAGCTATTGATAAGATATTTCCTGTAATAAGATTATGCCTCTTGTGATAGGCGTAACTTTTTTTCTCAGTGTTCTGTTTTGATTGACTATTTTCAGATACAGGTCTTTAACAAAGACAGAGAGAGGTATAATTCAGCTGTAAATAGACTCTGAGCTGAACAATACTATAGCAAACAAAAGAAATCTTGAAGAGTGATGAGTATGCTACAGAAAGAATCATATGTACAGAGGGCGTGATCGTAGCACTAAAACTGGCTCTACGAAGGAACAAGAATTCTGTGACCAGTTAGACAGAATTAAACTTTCTTCACTGTGGACCTGTACATCTGAACTTGATCACTTGAAGGGATTTCTTGGTATTTGTGACCCATTCCCCAAACCTTTCTTTTCTGTGGGAGTGGAGTACAGCCCCTGACATTTACATATCTGGTCTCTCTTCATGTTGAAATGTAGCATGCTTGGTGCATCTGCAACTATGCGCCAACATTCATCAAAACTATTTGGTGGGTTCAAAAACCTCTAGATCATAGACAGTAAGATAAACACAAGCACATATACAACCAGAGTTGTATAAATCTTGCTTTGTCACAAACCAGGCTGAAGAGGAATGTGTGAAGAAGGAGAGAGTTTTTACATGTGAGGCAGAGCTACTTCTGCCTGTGCTTAAAACTGGTCTTTAATTTTTCACCTATACAGGTGAAATGTCATTCAGATCTGACATTCTGTTTGTGGGTGTTTAGAGGCTTACAGTATCTGACTTGAATTGATTATAGTAAGAGTGCACTAATGTTTTAATTTACAAAGCTTCAGAATATATTTTACAAATGTTAAATCTCATATCATTTGTCTGGTTGCATCATTCCACTTACAACAATATCATGAAAGTATTGCTGTCCTTCATTTGGGAGACTTTGTAGCAGTGAAAAAGGTGTTTTAAAGGCTGTGATTTTATGCTAGAAGGGAAGAGCTTTAGAGAGCATGTGGCATAGCTGGCAAATACTTTTGATATGGTCATGTCTCAAGTTTTACGTACTGCAGAATCCCACTCTTGCTGTGCATCAAGGATTAAAAGGATTTTGTGAATACAGTCAAATCATTTTGATTGTATATGTTAAAATCCCTACTCAAACTTGACAAGCTAGCAGTTGCTTTACCTATTAAACTGTTACTGTCTCAACCCATGAGTTTTTAAACTGTGACACAAGAGTTGGTGCAAGATTTGAGACACTTTTTTTTTTAAAGAGTATGATTGCTACTTTTCTTTCCTTGATATGTCAACACAGTTCTAGCAGTTTGCTGTTAGAAAAACACTCTGTTTCTATATGTACCGCTGCGGTTTGGTAGGAAATTGCTTCTCCAGGCTTGGAGTCTGTTTACCAACAAGGGCTCTGCACTGAAATATATTTGATCATGAAGGTTTAGTCTGTGAAAAAGACATTTGGATAAAGGGAAAAATGCTACTAAACTGTGACTAGGTGCTCTTTGCAGTCCTGAAAAGAGTTAGGTTGGCTAGAAGAAAGTTGAGCAACTATGAAAGACCATCTAGCAGGAATAACACCTGGAAGAAGAATTAACACAGAGGTACTAGGAAATAAAAGTAATTTCTCTGGCTATCCCAGCTAGCAAGCAAGAGATACAAAGACTTCTTCAAGTTGTGTACTGTTGTGATCGAGGGAAACTTGTTCCTAATCTGTATGTGTAAATAATTAAATTTGGGGTTCCTGTAAGAAAGTCCAGTGTCAGAAGAGGACAGTCCAAATAGAGAATTTGAGACACTTGACCTCTGGCTCAGGGTGGCACCTTGCAAAGCTGAATTAATGCTGTTGAAATAACTTGAGTAAAAAGCCATTGAAAATTTGTTGTTGATTTATGAGCATTGGGAATTCTGCGTGATATTATTGAAAGTTATCCCTATATTTGGTTAAGAAAGGACCACCTAGAGAAAGACATTTTTAAAGTTTCTTAATCAAGCCAGGTAAAACAAGTTGTTATATTTCACAGCTCATCTTACACAGTGCTGATTAGTCACGACTCAGGCACAGGAGAGAGGAAACCTTCATCAGAGTCCTTGTCTCTGAGTGACTGCTGAGCAATGCTCAGTACACAGCTGGTGTCAGCGCCTTGGTGCTTTTATCTAGAGACTTGCATCTGTTCATACTTTTAAAATAATGGGAAAAAAAGAATTGCAAAGCCTCTTTTAGCTATTTTAAATTAGAAATAGGATCAAATAGAGATGTAAGTCCAGATTTCTCCACAACAATATTGAGCACCTGTCCTTAACCTATAAGGGGTTGTATGTAATAAGGAAAATTAAGATCATCTTCAAAGGAATTTTTCACTCCCATCTTACCACAGGACTGACATCCCTTATCACTGCAGACCAGAAATCTAGCTGAGATGATGTTCTGTTGAGATGATTGCATATCTGATAAACAAGAGTAACCTCATGTGCATATCCTCCCTGTCAGAAACAGAGCAGTGGCTTTTACATTCTTTTTTCCACCTTGTGCAAATATATTAGTATGACATTTTTACTGGACATGTGGTGCTCTTAGGCCAGAACTGGGTAGTAGTTTATATGTAGCTGAAAATGAACTTGACTTCACTTCTCTTATATCTTTTATATATACCTTTTATATTTCTGGGGTCTGGTCCTTGTACAAGCCCCCCACACTGAGCACCAAAAAGGGTTTTTGTTGTTTAACCCCAGCTGGCAACTAAAGCACCATACAGCTGCATGCTTACACCCCCTTTTGCCCTGCGCCTGCCACAGTGGGAAGGAGAATCAGAAAGAAAAGGTGACCTTCATGGCTTGAGATAAAACCAGTTTAATAATTAAAACAAAATAAAATTTTATTATTACAATTATAAAACCAGCTGTAATGAACAGGAGAGAGAAAGAAAAAAATGAAACCCAAGATAAAGAAGTGATGCATAGTACAATCACTTACCACCTGCTGAGTGATGCCCAGCCCATCCCTTGGCAGCAATCAGCAGCTCTCAGCCAACTCTGCTCAGTTTACATACTGAACGTGGCAGTCTATGTATGGTATGAGAAATCTTTTGGGCTAGTTCAGGTCAGCCATCCTGGCTATCTCCCCTCCTGCCTTTTTTTGTACCTCCTCTCTGGCAGAGCATGGGAAACTGAAAAGTCCTTAATATGGAGTAAGCACTACTTAGGAACAACCACAACAACAGTGTGTTATCAACATTATTCTCATACTAAATCTGAAACACAGCACTGTAGCAGCTACTAAGAAGAAAATTAACTCTATTCCAGCTTGAACAAGGACTGTTTTCTACATCCATTTGCTGACTGGTAGGTCATGTTTAAAATAAAATAAAATAAAATAAAATAAAATAAAATAAAATAAAATAAAATAAAATAAAATAAAATAAAATAAAATAAAATAAAATAAAATAAAATAAAATAAAATAAAATAAAATAAAATAAAATAAAATATTTGTAAAAATACATGTTCTGGAAATTTAATAAGGATTTCTGGGGCTGAACTGGGTTCTACTACTTGTGTTCTAGAAAGAAACATTTACTTTCTGCACTTCTTCACATCAGTTAGGATGTGAAGTTTTATACAAACCTTTTTTCCTCTGAAGCAGAAGTTTTAAATTGCAAGATTTAAGCCAAGCTGAAGACTCCTGACAAATGAAAGACCTATAGTCAATTACCTTCTTGTAAGACATTTTGCCAGCTCAGCTGTTCTCTGTAACTCTGAACTAAGACTAATGCTTGCTAGTCCCTCAAGTTATCATTGTTTAGGATTTGCTGTCTGACAATCAGCTCAGCAAGTGCTTTGTATAATAACGTTCAGAAGAAGACTTGCATTGAGACATTAACAAAAATATGATAGGTAATTGATGGCAGAAGTGGTTCTTTAAACCAGTGAGACCTATTTTGTGCAGTGCATGAACAAAAAAAATCAATTTACTGCTATGGAAAACAGACTCCTTTACAGTTATTGCAATTACAATTACAATTTGAGGCAACAATGTTAGCGCATTGTTGCCAGATGGAGGATTGGTTTTAGTGGCCACGTAATTAACAACTGGTAAACAGTTGCACCCAAATACACATATTTACATATTCAGAGTGCTCACTGTGTCAGAACAATGCTTCTGGCTTAGAGAGTGAGTGCTATTAATGCAGCCTACTAATGAGAACGTCAGAATAAATTATCCTCTCTGGAACTTTGAGCCGTCTAGCTGCCACCTGCACAGGAGCTCCCAAGCTGTGCAATGCCTCGTGAGAGCTGTGACCCTTCAGAAAGCAGCAAAGGGAGCTGGAAAAGGGGGAGAAGTCCTGCTGTCTCTAAAGAGGCTACTCTAGGACAGGTTCCCTCCCAAGCTCTGTCTCATACCATGGCTATGTACATGTAAGATGTCTGAAAAGGTTTCTGGTGGACAATACCCACAGCTTTCAGTGGAAAAGCTTAATGTATTTTACAAAGTTGCCTGAGCATCTTGGGGAAGGAGGAGAGGCCATGGAGATAAATGGGCCCTGCTCCTCAGCTGCCATAATTCATTGGCTGGCTGGTACAGAACCCATAGTTTAATTATATATTAAGAATAATCTGTCATATTTCTGTATTACTTCCTATCTGAGAATCTCAAACAAGATTTTCTGAATTGCACCTCACAGTTCACAGGAGTGCAATGATTTGTACCTGAACCTGTTTAGCTGGCAAGAAAATAAATGTAGGGATGACTTAGAAGGTCACTGCAAACAGTATTTCCAAGATTCTAGGGAAGAAAAAGAACTGCTAATTCCTAGCAATACTGTCATCTTACTTCTAGTCCTATCTGTTGTTGCCACTGACCAACACTAGAGTTGAAATCCAGAAATTAGTTCAGAAAATTGAGCAAGATATTGGCAACAGATAGCGTTATGGAAGGCAGTCCAAAAAGGAGTGTTAAATTATTCATTTAAGTAATAGGCAGATGCAAAAATGCAGCTGGCAATCTGAAATGTCCTATTATGGACATTAGTTAACAGTATCATGTTGTTCTTAAAATAAGGCAAATGTAATTCTGGAGTGTATCAGCCTTGCAATGGGAAGCTCTTCTTGCTTCTCATGGGAAGGACCAGGGCTATTATGCTCAGTTTTGAGCATTATTCAAGAGTGTTTATGAGCCAGTCCACTAAGGCTCATCAGAGAGTAGAGAGAATGGTTGGAGGGCTAGGAAATTTCGTCAAGAAGGAAAGATAGGACAAACTCAGGTTCTGTAGTAAAGAAGACTGTAGGGAGTTGGTAATAGTCTTCAGATATGAAGATTGCCTGAAAAAGGGAAAAAGATTGTTTTACCTATTCATGGTGCATTAGATAGAAATAATGGACTTAAACTGCAGAGAATTGGATTAGCTGTTAGGAAAATATATTTACATAGGATAATCAATACAATAAATTTTCAGAGGAGAGTGTTTCCCTTTAAGTTCTCTAAGAACTGGTTAGGCATACCTCTGTCAGGTATAGCTGCAATAGAAACAAGAAGCTGTCACAGTGATTCCAGACGTGCTTCCTGTCATATGGTGGTTCTCCTGTCTCAAATTTAAAGCCTGTTTAAAACTTTCTTCTGTCTTGCTGCTTCTATTACAACTGTAGCTGAGGATAATCTGAGGTGCAGCTTTTGATTTCATGTTCAATTCAGCAAATTGATGGGCAGGACAAACATGTTTCCCCACTGATGTTAGGTTAAAATGTGCACCCTATTCACTCCTGTCTCACAGCACGTTTTTTGCCTGGCTGCGACTTTGCATTACTCAGAGCATTTCAGCTCTGGCCTTTACCTACTGTTGTGGTTTATTGGTGAAATTTGTATGATGCCCAGGACTCTCATCAAGGGTTTGGAACTCTCCTTTTCACTTGGTGACTGCCTTTCTTTCACAACTAATATTTTGGCATATTTGCCAAAGATATCAATTCGTGGATCATTTAGAACAGCTGTCGGGGTGAAGTTGTCCAAGTACATTCCAAGCTGGATGTGGAAAGGTGGAAAGGACTACTTCTAGTATAAAAGCCACATTCAAGAGGTAAGGGTTTTTCTTAGGACACAATCAGTCTTTTGCTCAGTACCTGTACAGCACAATGGTGCTATAGTTTTGTCAGATTACAAGTAATACTGTGATTTCTAAGTGGTGTTTTGAGTTGCCTTTACGTCTGTCTACATTTTGAAGTTTGCCACTTAATAAATAAATAAATAAAGCATTAACTTTACTGGTGACTAATACATTAGAACATCACTGTAGCTTTGCAGTTCTGCATTATTGTAAGGTTTCTTCCTTTTCTAATGCTTTTACTGGTCTGGTTTTAATGTTTCAGAATCATAAGGGAATGCTAATTATTACTGGTATGGCAAATAACATCTTTTGTCAGGGACCCTCTGATGCCATTTGTTTGAACTATATTTACAATTTGGTTGATGGCCAAGTTCATTTATAATGCTGAGTTCTAGGGGAGGTCTAGGTATGTGGTAAGCAAGGAGAAATTTTTGGAACTGAAATATGGGGCAGCTTGCTTGCTTCTGCCCTGAATTTAGAGTTGCTGATATTTTGAGATAAAATAAATTCCTTCTTATTGTAAATGGACTTCAGTTTCCAATAAAAATTAATGACTGGAGTTTGGGAGGTATCTCTGATAGTTTTGCTGTGTACAGCTCCCTTCTTATTGTCTTTTAATTCCAGTTAAACCTTACTTCTGTCCTCTGTCACCATCACTGCAATACTTGAGAAAAATCTGTGTGTATCTCACTATTCTGTTCAGTTCAGTGAATTGTGTTCTCCCCATTCTGCTTGATCCCTACTGCTTTTTTTGTCCTTTCATTGCATCCTGTGCAGGCTTTCCTGTTGGTTGTGTTCTTACTGTGTTAACTCTGATTGTGGATTGAGAAAGTACCTCAATGCAAAAGGAAAAAAAGAAAAAGAAAGCAATGTAAAACTGAAATCACAATAAACCATGCATTTACTACAGATTCTAATTATTTTTCCCTTTGTTTTTATTTTTGTGCAGATTGTTTCTCAGAGGAAGCTCTCCAAATCCTTACTCAAACATGGCAACACAGCAGGAAAGTCATCTATAACAGTAAGTCAGCGTTAAATATGCTTTTGTTTTCCTGTTATTTAGAAATATCTAAAGTGACTAATTCTCTCTAAAAGCATCCTGCTAAGCCACCAACAACCCTTGATTGAGGAATGTATTTAAATTTTTTATTTGATGACTTGCACTGTTTCTGAAAAATTTCCTTGTTTGAAGGAAATGGCAACAAATAATGTACGATTTGCAAAAAAGCCACAATACTTACTACTACTACTTTTACAGTACTTGGATGACAGCAAGTAACTTCTGCTGCTTGAATACTTTTCTAGTTGAAGGACTAGAACCTTCAGAAATTAATTTTTACCTTCTTTGACACATAAAGGAGCCTCATATTTCTTTTCCCCCTGGGCTTTTTCCTGTTTCTCAGGAAAGAAAAAAAAGTTTGATGAGATTAGTTTTAGATGTGTCGTAATGCAACTAAGGACTGGATTGTCATAGCCCCATGTGTATCTTGAAATCTGAAAATCAGTATATTAGCTCTCTTTCATCTTTCTCTGTGCTGGCTTGCTTGGGAGATCAATCTTGTCTGCACTGAACCTTGTGACTTTTGCAGCTCTGCATTAAGATGAAGGCTATAATAAAATATTCTGCTTTGGGGATATCTGCTCTGTTGCCTCATGAGATTGAGAGGATTTTTTTTTTTCCCCTTAATGTGTGATTTGACAGATGATTTTCTTCTGGCTTGATTGTTTGGATTTTTTTTCCTGATTTCAGCCACAAATTAGACAGCAGACTGTGAGATACTTTCTGAGAGTCCAGGGAGTTTGATTTCTTAGATGTCTTCCTTGGTGCTTGGCTGGGAATTCATTTGCTTAAATGCATACAGTAAACTTGGTTTTGGGGAGGGGTTTGAAAGGAGATCCCCACTCATCTGGCTGAACAGAACCAGGAGAGAGTTTTGTTCCCTAAATAACTTGGTGTGGTTTGCCTGCTGGGATAATCTGGGCATACTTCATCTTGCCCATCCCTGTGGTGTTCTGGACCTCCCTTCTGTTCTTCTCTGAGGAATACAAAGTAGTTTAGTCCTGTGAAAACACAAATGCTCTAGTACAACTAAAATTATTAGGCTTGTTAGGGGAGTGTTCTGGCAAAAATTAAATTACTGTGATAAACAGAAGATGAGAGAAAATGAGTTAATAGTCCCTGCTGGCCTCACACTGGATGATAACCATGAAATATGGACCTTAGTTACGTGCTTTGGCTTCTGTGCAGCAGTTTTAAAGAGCATTCACTTGAAAGGGAGAAAACTGAACCCAGACAAAAAAAAATATTGCATGAAAAGTTTTTTGTCTCAACAGAATAATTAAAACCTGATTAATTATCATTATTTCCAGACTTGGGAACATACCAGGTGTCTGTCAAGTACAGAAGTTAGAAATACTAGTTTCCTAACTCATTCAGTGTAGTGAATTATGAGTTTTTCATAGTATTTTGCAAGTTTCTGTCTTGGCAAGTTTTGCTGAAATTTTATTAGCATTTTGACTGTTTAATGTCTCTGTGGGGCTGTGGGAAGCAAACAGAACATGGCTGTGGGAAGCAATGGAACATTATTCAGCTTCTCCAGCTGGAAGTCTGTAAACCTTTATAAGATCAGGTTCATTATTTTCAGGTAAAAATACTAGTGAAATTTGGTGTGCAAATCCCAGAGCACTGTTGGTCATAGACAGCTTAACCAGATCTTTTAAACCATCAGACTACGTGGAAGAGAAATTTGTCAGGCTTCATGGGTCAAATTTCCAGCAAGCTGATGTTTGCCTGGAAGAAGTAGCACTCCACATATGTGCCTGTGTGATGGTACTTTAATGCCCAGTTAAGCATCTGTGCCCCTGTGTGGCTGCATGTGAGTATTTTGCATGAGAAACACCACAGCTCACTGCTGGGAGGTGTCACAGCCAAAAATAGTCTCAACTCACAGAATTTTACCTAATTTAATTAATTGCCAATCAAAGCAAACTTTTAATTGCTGAGAAATGAGTAGGACAAAAAAACCCCACAACCTGTTAGGGAAAAGAGGCCCTTCTCTGTGCTCCACTTCTGACACCTCTCCTGCCTCCTTTGTGGTCTTCACTCCCTTTGCCTTCACTTCCTGTTGTACTCAGTCCCTTTATGAGGTGCTGTGTTACACAGGTCATGATCAGAAAATAGTGATTTTTTTTTTGCTGCTGCTGCTGCTTTTTGTTTTGTTTTGTTTTGTTTTGAACTTGTTTTCTTAGTTCTGCTCTGGACTTACACATAGGCCACACACCCTTCAGTAGCATCTTTGCTCCAGCATGGGCCATAGTTGAGGGTGTACACACTCAGAGGTACCTCCTCCAGCATGGAGCACCTCCTTCTGAGAGTGGATCTCCAGCTGTGTCCCCACAGCAGCCCCTTCTCCGTGCCTCTTCCTGGATCTTCTTCAGGGTGGCATTGCAGGCCTCCTACCTCTCCTTCCTATGTGTCTCTTGCCTCTGGCAGCTGCTGCCCTTTCTGAAATAGGCTCATAAGAAGTGCCATATGCATCTCTGATGGGTTGATGTTTTGGAGTGCAGTGGGTAGCTGCTGCCAAGCCAGTTTGGCAAATTTTTGGGTGTTCCCAGCAGCTCCTCAAGGACTTCAAGTGGTGGAGACAGTCAGAGCCTACCTGGGAAGCTGGCATGGTTGCCATGTGTGTGGTCATGAACATGAAACACCCAGGGAATATATCCTTTGGGGAGATTTAATCCCTTGGGAGAGCATTTACAACAGGGTAAAAAGTTTTAAAGCTGTCAAATAGCATATAATGTGGTTTGTTTCAAAGAATATTTTTCAGTGAAATGTCCCAGATTTGGTTAATGCCTTCTCTCCCCTGAGGCATTTTAATGGCTTACTCAGGAAACTGGTTTAGTTGGATCTGTTGGGTTTTTTTATAACGTTGCAAAGCAGACTGACATCATTGCTGATATAGCTTACACAATCTGAAAGAACCACGCTATATGATTTTAGGATTACTTGTTTCTGACTCCGTCTACAGTAAATGGTTTTGCTCATGTGGCTACTGCAGAAAAACTATACCAGGAGAGCTCTCCTGCTGTAAATGTGTTTTTCATGGCAACTAATGCCAGGTGACTTCAGTCCTTTTCTTCAGTTATCTTGCCAAATGATGCTGAAGTGGCATAAAAATAACTGGACTTTAGACCCGAATAATACAACTCTTGTAGAGTGTTTTTGTCCCATTGGACGCTGTGAGATTGTGAAATTCTGTTTTCCACTCTGAGGAGCAGTACTTGTTCAGAAGAATGAGATCCCTGGTGGATGTAAATGTCTGTGCATTGACAGGTGATTGACAAGGCATAGTTGCATGACAAAAAGTGATTCAGATTTGTGGGCTGACCAAGGTGATGTCCTTCCTGACGGCAAAGAGAAACACATTAACTTGTTCCACGCTTCAGTTTCATAAATGGCTCTGCAGTCTTCACACACTGAAAAATGGCATCATTCTCCCCTTCCATTAGACCATGCACAACTCAAATGTAGCTTTCCATTTAGGTGATCGCTGAGGAATTGTCTGGCAACGACGACTACGTTGAACTTTCATTCAGTGCACGGAAATTGGATGACAAGGTAAGCTGCTTGATATTAACCTTTCTGAAAGATGTAAGAATGCCTGCAAATATAATTTGATGAGATTTTTTATGACAGATATTTTTTTACCTTGTGGTATTAAACACATCAGGGTTTTCAGATGAACGTTCACAATGAGGCTTTCCTTGAGTTGCGAAGTAATTAAAAAAAAAAAAAACCTCAAGGGAATCTAATTAAAACCAAGACAAGTTAATTACACTACAACCAAGACAATTTAATTATGTAAAATGTCACAGATCAGAAGTGTTTAGAGAAGTGAACTTTCTGTGAGTAGTCAATGATGTTATCACTGAAGTTTCCTAAAATACAGCTAGAAAACTTCATAACAGCTCAGTCATGATACACATTTTTTTCAACAAATGTGGCTCGAATGTGAGAAAACAACTTGCATATTTGTTAAAAACCTTTTCCCTCTCGAGGAAGAAAACTTTTCACTGACTCAAACACTGCTCAACATTATAAGGAGTACCGCTTTCTGAAAATATGTTATTGTTTAGAAATTTACATATAGTAAGCAACTCAACTCACAGCCCAAGAAAAGCTGATGACTGCTTGTACCACTCTCTGTTACTTCAGTGCAATAGCAGGCATAGAATTCTTTGAGGTATATAGTCCCTTCTTATATATGAAGGTGCTTCTAATAGAAGCATATGGCAGCACTATACAAAGGTTTAGGACTGTGATGCCCCAAGTGTGTTCTTGCAAACATCTGATGTGAAGGTAGCTTAAAATTGATTCAGTGAGACTACTTTTGGATACATATACATCACGTTTTCAAAATCAGGTTATGATTATGAATCAACTTATGAAAAATATTTTCAGTTGAAACTACCAGAAAACCTCAGGAAAGCAGAAAGTACACAGTAAGATAAATAGCACTGGCATATAACTTGAAAATAAATTTTATAATATTTTACTGTGCTCAGGATCATTAACAAACATAAATGATCAGGACCTAAAGTTGCTTCTCATCTGAAAGATAAATTACTTTCCTCTTTCAAAGTTGCTGGAGTCTTAGTGGTTTTGAGTTGCATAATTTATTTAGGTGTCAAAATGTAAATTTAACAACATTTCTTTAGACAGATACCTTTGGAGGTAATTTCCAAACTTGTACACAAGTTTCTTCCTGATCTACATGCTGTCACATCTATGAAAAAGGAAAGAACATAAACAACATAATAAGACTCCACTTAGTTATTGCTTTTCCACAAATGTAAAATGTAATATACTTTAAATATTAGGATTGCTTCTGGCTCTTGTTGGTATAAATTAAAAGCATACTTCCAGAGTGCAGTTCTGAGCCAGGTCAGTGTTGTCTGGGCAACAGTTTTAGAGAGTGATTGAAACACTTTATTGGGATAAGGTGAGAAGGATCAGTCTGAAATATTGCAACAGTATTGTCATTCTTGCAATTTTAACATGTCCAGTCAAGGTGGGCTTCATCTAATAAAGAATTCTTGGATGATACAGTGTGCAAGTCAAGCAGTGACTCATCATGTCTTATCTGAATCCAAACTCCTATCTTCAACTGATGAAAATCTCTGGAAGCCTATTGCATTGAAAGAAGTCTTTCAATTTCCTTCAGCTAAGGATGTAGCTCTAAACTTGGTTGATGTTTGGCTTGCTTGTTCTATAAGAAAAGTATTGTTTATAATGAACTTTGACATAATTAGATGCAAGACACTAGTATTAATTATTTTTATTAAGGTTTGAAATTATTTAAATTACATAGTTCAGTCATTGACGAAAAGGAATGAATACTCTGATGTTGCATAAAGGTGAAAAAAAAATAAAGAATTGAGAATAACACATTTTGTAAAATCCTAAGCATGGTTTTGCATGCCTCTGCCTACTCAGAGAATTAAGAGTAGAGATGTAACAGAGAAATAAACTGAGGGTTGAAACTGGCCTTGGAGTTTCCTGAAAGACAGAGGAAGGTCTCTGGAAGCAGACACTCATACTCTGCTATGGGGTCACTTTTGTAAGCCCTGGGGTTCCTGCATTGGTAGCTGTGGAAGGGACCAGATAAGCAGAATCCTAATGCCTCACAACTTGTGGGTAAAGGAAGGGGTGGGGGGATGTCATCTACGTGCTCTCAGGATAAAAAGAAAAATAAATTCTTTCATTCCATTGCCATCTTGAATGGACAGGAATATTCTTCCTTCATCCCTTAAAGGAGATCCTTGAAAGAGGATCCAGATTGGGATTACTTAAGTGTATGTATTTCCTACACTAAGGAAAAATATGTGAACACATTTTTTGAAAATTAAACAAAATTTTTTGATAAGGTTTAACAGACAGGATATGTTTGTTGCATGTTTTTACTCTCTTGACATAAAACTACAAGAATTTTAGAGAAACTACAAAACAAAGCCCAGTGGTTTTTTTTCCTATTGGAGTGGCTGAAACATTCAGAGAAAAATTGTAGGAAAATGACGAATATGAGAGTTTCCTTTAGTTAGCTGACTTGAGCAGAAATAATGGTTATGGTTTTTATTACTGTGCTTATTTGGAAGGTATAACTGCTTTTTCACATTTTATTGAAGCCCTGTCAGCTCAAATGGCACATCTTTGTTTCAAGAGATCCACTGAGAACACTTCACTGTGGAACAATAACTTTCGGAAAGGTTTTATTGCATTAATAGCTGTGTCACAATTACCATAACAAGCAGCTAAGTTTTTTATGATAGCTATAATAAATTATGAGCAGTGAGGCAGGCAGACTGCTTCTCCTGTTCTGAGAGAAGCAGTTACCATTGTTTGGGAAAGATTATCCAGCAAATATCTGCCAAATACAAGCTAATATTGCTTTTTTTATATAGTTCCCTGGTATTAAATTACTACCAAAAAAAAAAACCCTCATCAAATGCCCTTTTTATCTGTTGAACAGTATTCCAAGTTTTAGTCTTTTGGCTGCTTCAGCCCTTTTTTAAGGGACTTTTGACTTGATCCCCAGTCCTGAATTTTAAAAATTGCTTGGCTCTGAATATTAATCTACTAAAAATGTGTCAAACTCGGTGCTTAGAAACAGATATATCTAAATTTTTAAAGTTTAGGCCATGTACTTGTGTTATTAAGTTATATACTGTGTAACTGCTGCATATACTGAAAGAATTATGTGCATTATACCACTAGCAAATATATTACATTAATAATTCAAATATTTTTTAAATAGCACAATATGTTGCCGCTATTCATTCAGAGGATATTCTTAGGGGATAAAGCATAACAACCAAGAATGTTAATTGTGAAAGCAAATGTTTCTTCAGCTTCTCATTTTTTACTTACTACAAAGCACTTGCAATATAGATGGAATTTTTTTTTTTTTTTTGGTTTGTACCTGAATTCTGAAAGTAATTAGGCTTTGGTTTTGCATTGGAGGGGGAGTGATATAAGCCACCATCCAGCACTGAAATACTTTCCTTTATGTGGTATTATCTTGGTAGTTAAAATCAGGTATTAAAAATTATTTCCTTTGTGCTGATGTGCTGTTTGTAGCTTTATGACACTCAGCTGGGAATGATACCATATTGTAAGCCTTAAATTAAATATTTGATTCCTTGCTGAATTCTTTTGCAATCCAGGCTGCATTCCTTGGATGTACCATTTTGAGGTATTTTCTCTCAAATAACTTATCAAATTTGGGTTATCAAATTTGTGTTTAATAAAGAACCACTTAACTTGAAGCTTTTACTCAGCTTCAGTCAGAATGCTTAGGAGTGAGAAGAGGCAGCTCAATCTTTTTTCACTCTATGCTCTCTGGATTTTCGTGTCACTGTGATTAAACCAGCACCCTCTCTCTGCTTGTTCTCTTTGCTGTACACTGACAATCTGGCAGAATTTGATCACGGAAACCCTCTATATACTAGCAGTTTCAAATTCTGAGTGGAGTCCAGATACTAGATCTACATCAGAGCCTTGAGGCAAACTCTAGAGTAACTTAGTTGAATTTTGCACTGGTTTTGCACAGTTTGACATAAAATGTCCTGTTTACCATGTAGCTGGAACAAAGAGCCAAACATACAGCTTTTTTTGTTCCAGGCTCCCCATGATAGGATTTAACAAATAAATCCTCAGGTGCTTTGCATCAGTTGCTAAATGTGCCATTAAGTTTTCTCTAGAAAATAAAAAATCAGATCAATGACAAAACTCTCAACACCACATTATGTTGATTTTTAGGGGATGATACGACTTCAGGTTCCTTGAGCCTTGCTCAAGGCTTTGTGGTCGATAGGGACTCATTTTCTTCTCCAGACATTCAAATTCAGGTGTCCCTTTTCAAAGCCCTGAATTCTTTGTTTGTTTCGAACTTGTGGAGTTGTAAAAATGCCCTAAAAATAAATTTTTCCAAGCCCAGACTCTGGCTAGCATCTTATCCAAAGCTGTTCCCAAACCAATGGCCTTGCAGCTAATCAAAAATAGGTATGGTGAGATTTGTAGTATTATAGATATTAATTTTTCACTAACACTATCATAGAAACACTTGGATACTGAAGAGAATTTCTCACTTCCCCAAACTGACATGGAGGCCTGTGGTTTTGGATATGTCCTGTAGAGAAGAATAATATTCATATGCACAAAGTTAATCATGTGGCTCTTTTGAAGAAGAAAATTAAGAAGAGACTTGAAACTACAGGACATGGACTTAATGCTTTTAAATCCTGCTCTTTCAGCATGGCACAGTTAGAAATTGGAAGCTTTCACCCTCCTGGGTTAACAGCCAGTTTCTCTTCTTCCCCCCCTCCCCCAGCCAGCATGTCCAGATATGCCTAGTGATATCAGGTTATTTCCTGCATTACCCTGCTCTGTTTGTCATCTAGCATGGGCCATGTTACCACACCCTGAAGAGAACTTGCTTCTCTAACCACTTCTAATCCATTTTGACAGTACTTGTGTTAGTTGGTAGCTGCACAATGTCTTGGCCAATTAACTTCTGTTTTGAGAGGGTAGATGAACAGTATGAAATTCAACCCCAGCGTGGAATATGCTTCAAAGTGCAATGCATTAGAAAACGGGTTTCAAAAGACCGAACAGGTAGGGAGACAGAAAGAAACAAGCTAGGTGGATGACAGAGCTAATGCTCAGGAAGCTGGGCTGGGTGTAAGAAGGGAAGAGGCTGTAAAAGGATAGTTTACAGTTTTGCATACCGTGATTAAATAGTCAAACTGAGAACAACAGTACCACAGGAATCCTTGTGAGACTAGGACAAGACTGAAGTATAGCTGCGAAACACCAAGAGGTCTCACTAAAACTACTGTGGCTTTTCCTTTTCGTTAGCAGGCAGGGAAGCACCAGTTCATTGTGCCTGAAAAGCTCAAAGAAAAAGAAGCCTCAAGAGTAACCTGTCCTATATTTTATTTTAGGATTTTTTCAGCAAATCTGATCCTTTTCTGGAGATTTTTCGGGTGAATGATGATGCAACCCAACAACTTGTTCACAGGACTGAGGTAAGGAATTCAGTTGAATTTACTTTCCAAGGACACAGATGGGCTGTCAGGAGGCACAGTTTATGCTTCCCATGTCACAAAGGGAAGTGGTTTTAATGTAGTTGTACAAACACCCACACTTAAAAACCCTTCCTAGTGTTACAGTCTAGTGTAATTATTAACTAATAGGTATCAGGTCTTCACATATGCACCTTACTGTAAAGGAAGATGAAGCCAAACCTAATTAAACTGACAGATACAATACTCTGTTGGAAGGTCAGGAGGTATAAATACTAGATCTAGCCAAAATCAGGCTACAGATTGTATCACATTTTCCCATTTAATACTATGTTGCTTCTTCCCCACCTCCTCCCAGGCTGCTGGTGCTAAAGCAATTGTGATCTGGGTGCTTTGTATTTTTTTCTTATTACCCAGAGACATTACTGCTCTATGGTAATGACTGGCACTGTCTTAAAAATGGCACTTAGGTGTATAGGGTGGAGCTGTGGCAGGTGTTAGGGGTTATAAACCTGTTATGGATTCCATAGAGTTTTCCTAGCAAGGCAAACAATGTGCCTGTAAATTGATGTTCCCATCTCCATTGCCCAGTCTCCCATTTCTTCCAGTTCAGTTCTACAACCTTTCCCTTGTAAATTATCTCCCACTGAGCCATGGCAGTGCTGGAGCAATGTCTGTAGCATCATCTGTGGGTATGTATGGGTCCATTTCCCACTCGTGCTCCTTTTGGGCTTTCCAGAGGAAGAGTGTTGGAAACTGCCGGTTGATCAAGGGATCATATCTCACTGAATGGAACTCTGAAACTCCAGCTGAACCCTGCTTTCTTCTCTTGCTGGTGAATGTACTGTACTGAGAGCTGTGGCTCTTGTTAACATTCTGCTGAGAGATGAGGAAATGTTAAGGGTTCTCTTTCTTCTTTTCACTTACAGGTTGTGATGAATAACTTAAATCCAGCATGGAAGACTTTTAAAGTGTCTGTAAACTCTCTGTGCAGTGGAGACCAGGATCGCAGGCTAAAGGTCAGAAGCAATTCCTACTTTTTAAATAGTTTTACTCATAGAAAACAAAAGTTGGTCTCTCTTTTTCAACTGTAGATTGCTATTCTGCACTTCCTCTTCTTTGATGGAAAAGATGATCACATAACTGCATTATGATTACCATAATCAAATTAAGGATGCAGAGAAGTGGTAATCCACTGTAATCAGTAGATTATGCTCTATATTTCTTACAGTAATCTCAAAAAATGATGGGACTGTTTTTCCCAATCAGTTGGATAATTTAAATCCAGCATTATTTAACTGGTGAAAGTATACTTAAGGGAAGAGACAGCCTGACCACAATTTTAATGACTATTTCCTTACTTCTATATCTGGAGACCTTCTGTAAAAGAAACACTGAAATATGAGATTTGTTATTATACTTGAAGAGCAGGATGGCCACAAAAAGATACATGCCATAGTAATGGAAGTGTTTCTAGTCAGCAGAAAGACAGATAATTGGGAATCTGGAGCTTTGTGTAGAGAAAAAAATTATCTTCTTTTGTCTAATTTGACTTAAATCAAGTCTTTATCTTTAATCATTTGTATATCTTCTGACCAGTTTTAAGGCTAATACTAAATTTAAAAACATCAAAAAGAAAGCACTGATTCCCGGTGCTTTTCAGACTCTTATACCTACCTGATGAAAGGATATTGTACCCAAAAGTATCAATGGTTTTTCTTTCTTACTATACCACATAGCTTAACAGAATTTTATTTTGTCCTTGCAAACATTTCTTCTTTCATAATTATAGTTGCAAAACCCTGCAGAAGAGGTGTTGTCATTTTTCACTCATTAATTACTGCAGGACGTACTATGCCAATAGAAAAAATAAAATGCTGGTGTGGATAAGAACATCACAGATGTGTGGAAAGGGTTAGAAGCAGTCTTATGAATGTTTGGATTCATAAAGTTAGCCCCGTTAATGTGGAGAAACATATAAATTTGAGGCAAGAGATGGATCAGATTTCTGCTATTGAAATGAAAAGCAGAATTAGCACAGTGCTGCCTTCATCACATTGTGTACATGTGGTCTTTAAATCACTTAGTGAGAAAACCTAGGAAGAGAAGCAAATAAAATATGAAGTCTAGAGTGTGAGAACAAGTGACAAGTCCATAAGGGTAGAGGAATGAGGTTCCACAGGGAGAAAAATGCTCTTATCTCTGAAATCGAGATGAGAAGGTATAAGAAAGGCTCAGATTTCAGTGTGGGCAGAAGAAGATGGGTCTGGGAATAAAGGTGGTCTTTTGAGCTATGAGCAGAGACAGTAGTCAAAATTGTTAGCAGATGAGCTGCCAAAAGACAGGCTGAAAAGGGAGAAGTGAAGAGGAACAAGAGTGGTCCCTTAGGACTGCCTGTAGAGAAGATGAGGGGAAAGTCAGTGAAAGAATGGCTGAAGAAGAAAACCAGAGCAAGACAGGTCTTATGAACCTACTGAGAATTTTCAATGCAGTCCTTTTTTCCCCTCTTTTTGGGAGAATTTTTTGTCTCTTTTGTTTGTGTATGCAAACGTTTGCAGCCCTGCTTTAGGTATCTGAGTATTTGCCTGAGGCTACAGTTCAGCCATTTGAGGAAAAGCTAAAAGTACTAAGATTTGCATCAGATCATTCATGAGTACAGGAATATTTTAAAACTAATTATGGCTGTAAAATAAGAAAAAGCTTGATACTTATTTCAAATTCAGGCCCTTAATAACTTTCGGTGGGCATAAGATAAGACTGTTATGGTAGAGCAGCCACACAAATCACTTGTATTTGAGAGATAACATATAATACTTGTCAGATAATTATTTGCTTCTTTTCACTATGGTCTATAACCTAGGAATTGGATGGCAACTAGGACAGAAGAGTGAAAATGATAAGAATTAGAGAGATGAAGTGTCTGTGACTGGTATAGCACTGCATGAATGTTTATATTTTGATTTACTTCGATTTTACTTTGATTGACTAAGCATTCCACTCTTTGCATTACCATATTTTGGAAAATTTGACTTCAGTTGCTTTGTTTCACTTCATAAAGTATATAGCAATATGTTATTGCTAAGTGTTGGAAGAGTTCCCTGTGCCTTGTTTAACGTGGGGGACATTTAGTTTATTCCAGCTGCCTTGCTGAGCATCAGCTTCTTGCCAAGATGGTTTGATCACTGTGAACAGTAATTGCATAAGGCTGCATAGTTTTGTGTCTCCTCCTGCTGTTAGTTTTAACATACTCTGAAAGCATAATCTAAGTTAAGGCTTAAAGAGGCACCAGAAGGGCTCAGAGGGAGCTATCAGCTTGTGGAAATTCCTAACTGCAGACACCATGCAATTGTGCCTGGCTTTGGTTTACCTGCATAGGCTGTTTGGAAGCCTGAAGTCCTAGATCTTCCTCTCTGCCACTGAATTCACACGGGTACTGAGCCTAGTGGTCAGATTTTTGTTATGGGGAATGAGGATTAACATGGGAAAAGCACCCTAAAACAACTCACAGAGAGTCATTCAACTTACAGGAAGTTTGCCCTTTATAAGTCTTGCACCCAAAGCAGTCAAAATGCCCACTGTCTGGGCATTTGAAACTTTCAGATATAAAATGTCTGTTTAGGAAGATAAGATGAGCAAGGTCATTAAAATCAAAGCAGCCAATAGCTAGGTTCTGCCAAAAGTGTTTTGCTAGCATTCTTTACAAAGTCTGTTAATTTGAATTCCTTATGGGCTTTTAAAGAAAAAAACTAATTTTGCTTTATATATCTGTGGTGGAGAGAATAATGAACATTTTATTCCTCTCAGGACACCTTGTAAAACTTCATTACAATTATTGCTGCTCTAGGTTTTATTATGAAAAGGATATATTAGATCTATGAACCTACTGAGCTATTCTTCCCAGACACTGAAACCATCCAAGAAGTCTGGTCACACTTCAGTGCCAATCATACCTTCTTTTAATGCTAACAGGCCAGACAATTAGTGTATTCATTGAAGTGAACAAAAGACCTCTTTGATCCAAAAGTAGTGCATTGCTTTTCTAATATGTAAAGATTTTTAAATCCCAGCAGTAATCACTGACAAATCTGAGTGAGGACTGTACTCCTTCTGAGGGCAGGTTTTATCCTAGACCGCTGTGCTGAGAGCCCTGAAAGATTGTGAATCTTTGGCATTCAAATCTGGTTTTAGCATGTGAGCTATGTTGCCATCAAAGGTTTATCTGAAATAAAAGATTTTATTGTGGCTACTGTTGTGTTGCGTATCTCTTTCTGGCCCAGCCTGGTGTTCAGCTTGGGCCCCCAGCTGCTCTGATACACTTCAACAGTACCTGTTGGTGGGATCTTGGCTCTGCAGGCAGGTTGACTCACACTGTCATGGCTGTGGTAGAAAAAGGGGACCCTCCAAGGCTTCCAGAAAACAGAGGTTTTATTAGGGGGTATGGAGATCCCCCAGCCTCAGTCTGGTGCCTCTCAGAGAGACCCCGGACCTCGGGCTGCAGGGCGTTTTTGTTCAGGACAGTTCAAGGGGTGGATACAAAGTGTATAAAACAATCCAAACACTACATGCCAGCTAGCTTACTTAAACACTAACAAATCCAAAATAATTTGGGAGTGCTCTCAAAGGTCCTGCCAACCAGTTGCAGAAACTCTTGGACCTTGAAGATAAGAATTCCGTGATGGACAAAGGAAAAAATCATACATGAAACAGAAATGGAACAGGGAAAAGAACCAATGAAAAGGAATCTCCAAGCAGAGGCTCAGGTTGCCTCAAAAACCCTTATCAAACTATGATAAGAATACATCCTGGGGCAAGAGGCCCCTTCAAGGTATCCACTATACCAAAATTACAATAAAAAAAACCTATACTATGTTCCTATCTAAAGCTTATAAAACATTTCTTGCAAACCCACAGCTACTTTCTGGTAGGGATCATCTACTGCCTACCCATTCTAATAGCTGCAGGGTTTGTTTTTTAGAGAAGTCCTGGTAATGTATACAGAAAAATAATCCCTTTTTGTTTTGATATTAGGTGCTCTAATACTTGGGAAATAGATGCCTAAGAAGGTGCTTGCTAGGCAAAGGCCAAACAGGGCATGCAATAGTTATATCTCCTGCTGAGGTTGTATGGAGAACCTCCCCAAAAGAAGTTCTGTTCACAAGGAAAAGTAGGAACTGAGGCAAAAAAAAGCTGGAATAAGGATAGAGCTGAGGTAAACTGATAAGCTGCTAGGAGAGTAGGAAGCACATGTCATATCTGTATAGAAAGCCTTTTCCATCTTCCACCTACAAAGGGGAAATTTTTAAAAACATGTCCATTAGGTATTTTTCTTTCAAAAATCTGTATGTTGCAACTATATCATTGCTGTCAGTTTGTTTATTTCTTCATCCCTGCATGACCTGGACGACAGGCGATGATCCTGATGACATTGGTGCACGGGCAGTTGGGAGTGGGACCCAGGGCAGCTCCACACACCAGGTTGTAAGGCCTCTCTTATTGTCTGTGTGTATGAATGGCTCTTTGCAGCCTGAAGCCCCCAGTCAGTTCTGTTGCTTTCTTCTGGTAACCATGGGAAGGTTGCCTCTTTCTGTGCTCTTCTAATGAAGTTAAAATGTCGTTCTGCCATTCTTCTCTGATTTCTTTTATGTCCAGTTGACTCCCTTGGCTCCATCGGATCTGTTGGAGCAGCTGTGTCATAGTACAGGAATTGTTTGGGTTTCTGCTGCAGGGTCTATTTTCATATGCTCGTGTGGTGGTTTAGGGCAAATTTGGGAGGAAACCTCCTAGGGAGCCCTCCCTCCCCTCCCCCAACTGGTTCGGGAGAAACGTCCTCAGAGCAAAGGGGAAAGAAACCTGTTCATTAAACTGGCAAAGCATCCCCAGCACAATAAATTGAACAATACCAGATGACAAGAACTTCATGCCGTTCTGGAGAGATGACAGATTAGGAAAGAAGTCCCTCCTGTAGGTGGTTTCTCTGCTCTAAGTTCTTTCCAGCACTGGGAAAAGTTGCTGCACAGGGTAGATCCCAGTGTGTCCCAGGTGAAAGCTCCCCTGGAGCCCCCTGGGTCCTCAGTCTGGGGAGGTTTGAACAGTTCCAAAGAAAGGAGAGAAAAGGAAAAAAGGGAAAAAAGAAAAAAGAAAAAAAAGAGGAAAAGAAGAAAACTGAAGCTTCTCAGCTTCAGCTAAGTTAGACTAACTAAAAAGGAAAGCAAAAAGAGAGAGGGGAAAAAAAAAACAAACCCTTACTGTCTCATGTCTGTGTGCTGTTGACTCCCACTCTTTCAAGGCCAGTCCAGCGGAGAGAGGTTTCTGAAAACAAACTGTGTACTTCTCCCCCCGTTTTTACTCTCAGACCCAATATTAAAGGTACAGAGTGTAATATCCAGCATAAACCCAACAGACAGTTGGGGATACAACATTGTAACATCACCCTAGGACAGCTTGTAAGCCTCAGTGTACCTCTGGTGCTCTTGGTCCTAGAATGGTGCACTCAGGACTTTAAAGATAATTTTCAATTTATTTCCATACTAGGATCTTGATAAATAAGTCCCTTTCCAATGTGAATTTCCACAGACCGTGATTTTTTTTGTAGGTCATTGTTAGCAAGGTCTTCTTGACAGACCTGCACTTCACTTAAATTAGTAATCTATGCAGTGCTGCTCCTGCCTTGTTGATGCCATTATATAATGTGAACCTCGTTACAATATTAATACAAGAAGCTCCACAGCTTACAAGAAAGTTCTTGACATTATTCTGAATGTAAACACATAATCACTTTATTTTAATCTTATTATATAAAATCATAACATGATAATTTGTTATTAATATAATAATCTCTTCCCCAGTGTCTACTATGGCATTTTTGGGGATGGAATTTCGGGTCTTCTGTTGTAACCTTCAGTTGTAACCTTCTGTTTCCTTCTGATTTCTTAGAGGTGTTGACCCTTTCATGTAAAATGATGTATCATTAGGGGAAGAAATTGGTTCTTATAGATTGTCTGCTCCATTCTGAGTTAAGGAAAAGCAAATAGCAGTGGCTATTTTGATATTCTCTGAGTTATTGCTGTTGTGTTCTCTAGATCAATAAGTTTTCAGTGACCTTTAATACTTGATTACAGCACTGCTTGTACAGGTATATTATAAACTGTAATCCTTCAATAAACCCTCAGTATCTCTGAAAGCCACTAGTGAAAGTAACTGAGCAGAACCTGTGAAGAAGACCAAGTAAATCTTAAAATACAAAGAATAATATAGTCAGACAAATCCATTAGTGCTTTTATTCTTTCACAGTTTAGCTGTCAGAGTGTTTGAAGCACTAGCATGGAAAAATACAGTTTGTGGTCAACAGCAATATTTTCTGCAGAATTTTAAAAAGCATGTGGCTTAAAAGGCAATTCAAGCAGTGTCGAATGATGATTTAGAAAGGCATGAACTGAAGGATTTTATACTGTTCCATAAGAGAAGGCTCATTTATTGTTGCTGTTTTCTTTGGGATTTTAATTCTATGTAGAAGGAGACTGGCACCAAAAACAAATTACAGCACAGGCTAGACTTGCTGGTTATTTACTTGATTGGGTGATTTCAGTCATACTTGATTAACTAAGCAGTTCTACATTTTCCCTTCAATTTACTCACCAAATTAATGCCAGTGGAGCCAATCATTCTCTGCTTGCTTACCCTGGTGTTGTTGAAGAGGTATTTGCAAATGGGAGTCCTTCTTGTAGAAAACGTTCAGAAATAAGAAAGGGGGACTCAACCTTGACATGCCTTTAGTATGAATCAAAAGATACTTTCAAATTTATTTTTCTGTAAGTTGTTTCCTTTTCATTAAGTCAAAGCATTTTCCTGGAATCTATAGAATAATTGCCTAACTCTTGGCAGTTGCCTCTCTTTCTTTATAGTCTGAATAATATGTATTTATTAGCCACTTTAAGGATGTTATCATGTTGTGAATTTTCAGCAAAGTTCTTCTAGAGCTAACTGTGCAGCTCATAATTTTGGATAACAAAAAGTTCCTTCTTGATGCTGAAAAGAAAAAAAATTAGGCTTAAATATTAGGATGAGGTACATATTTAATGAGCTAAGAGAAATATTTGTTTAAGTGCATACTGCCTCATGAGCATAGGATTTTCGATACAGTCTTCAGAGAGAATGATGCATTTTGAGGATTGTTTTAAAATTAAACAACACACTGTGAAAGGCAGTGTCTGAGATCTTCTTGCATAAATACCATCGAACCTTCATTTCAAGTAAATGTCTCTTTTCCTTTTTCTTTCATATTCCCCTTTCTTCCTCTACATGAGAGAGAGAAGTGCTACCACAGGTACTACAATGACTATTAAAAACTTCAGGTGCCTACTTCATAAGGTTTACAGTGACTATGGGGAATTTGCTGCAACCACTCACCCTGTTGTCTGTTTGGGTTAATCTGTAATTTAGCAATTGGCTTGTGATATGAATACCTCCTGAATTCACTAATTGCAGCAGTGTGTCTGGAACCCTGATTTGTCCGAGTGTGTCAAGGACTGATCTGATCAATCTTCATAAAGTGGACTGTAAGATTTAAGATGACCCTTAAAACAAAACTGATAAACTCTGTGTGTGAGATCTCAGCTTACAGATTCCATTTTTTTTTCCTTCTCTTGCCATTCCTTATTTGTATTCTTGATAAAGCAGCTGAAGATGCTGGGGGAAAATACCATGTTGCAGTCAAGATTTAGGAGTGAGAAACAGACTCAAGAAATGAACTTGATCCCATATCTATTTGAGTCAAGTGAACTCATTCTGATGACTTTAATAGCCACTAGTTTGTTCTCCATTAAGGGAATTGCTGGATATATAGCAAATAAATTTTCAGATTAATTAATCTAGATTTGAGTTAATTAATGTTTGTGAAGTGCTTTGAAGTTGAAAGTTGAAGTACTCTGAAGTTGAGCTCTCTAAATAACAAGTGTTGTCACAGTAAGTAAGGGTCCAAGTGAATTGCATAAGGAGAGATCATCTGATACACAGTGGTTAACAAGAAAAGAGGTGACATTCACCTCTCCAAGGTGACATTCACAGTCTCCAAGGGCCTTGGGTGCTGGAAAAGGTGGCAGAAGGTGGTAGAAGGCTGATGAGCTGGTATATTTAAATAAAATGGGCAGGGTAGTGAGAGACAGGAGTCTTTGTCCCAACCATTGGATGACTGACAGACCAAATTTCAGAGTTCACCCTGTAAAAAGAGATTTTTACTTCCCGTTCCTTACCAGAACTGCCAGTTTCATGACCTTTTGGGTAGAAATGAAATTTCCCCTTGACATACAAGGAAAATTCATAGTCTGAAACAAGGGCAGAGAGGGCAACAAACAAACAGAAATATTTTGTGTGAATATGTTTGTCTTGATTAGGGAATGTGAGGAGTTTTCTCAGTTTCTCTTTTGCAAATAAGAGGATTGCCTCCAAATAATTTGTACGTTGTATTTCTTGTGAGCTTCCTTCAAATTGTTTACTGCCTCCATGGTCCCATCCCAAGACAAATAAATACAGGCTTCTACAGCTTTGCTATGCAAGTCATCAGTATGAGAAATGTTTTCAAGGGCCCTTTCTCATTATCTTTGAAACTGAGTTTTAATCCCCTGAAATGAACCAGAGGCTCCTATAAGTGCTGCTGACTGTAATCCAAATCAGAGGTCTGGTTCCTTCACAGGGGAATAGCTGATAGAGCACTAAATCCCATCCCTGGGACCATTTAAAATGAAACAAAGCACAGCCCTGGTAATGAGGATCATTCCATACTGGAGAGTGAGCATACGGGATGCCAATTAATTAAATGACCTCTACATTCTTCCCAATTTTCATACCTCTGTGTTGATAGTGCACTGAACATCCTTACAGACCCCAGAATTAGCTCAGAGCTGCTTATTGTGTAAGTTTAGAAACAAGTGCTATCATTTTGAATTAAAATAATAGAATGAAGCTCTGCTTTTGCTAAAACAGATCAGGATTAGGCTTAGCTGTAACCTTGTAAAGCAGCTGAATGCTGTAGTGAGAGAATTTTAAGTCTTGCATATCTTAGAGAAAATCCATCATTTTCATGCCTTTGTGTCTACAGGACATTTTACTGTGTGACTTACAACATCCCATGATAATAAAAATGGAAGTCTAACCAGTTTTTCACATTCTTTTTTTCATTTCTTTCTGTTGAGATTGGAAAAAATAGGGAAGGCAATTTCTAGACAATCTCATTTCAGTCTCTTATAAAGTAGCAAAGCCTCGCATTGGCTGACATATAATCAACTTACAAAGGCCTTTGGTTTCTTTCCAGATGTGCTTTTTACTGTGTAAATTGAAAATTAGACACTCACAGAAATTCTTTCTTTGTTGTTAAATCTTGTAAGAAATGTAGTTGTTGCTATGAACTACATACTTTAAATAGGAAGATTACCTTAAAATTCTACCCATAAGTTGTATTTGATATGTGCTAACATTCTGCCATGCGAAAATGGCTACATGGTGCAGATAATAAAATATGTGTATCTTAAATTGTAGTACTCTCAGGGAACCTAGCAGAGTCAAATTTTAGGCAAAACAATTTGTTTTTAAAAAATTAGAAGAAATATCTTCAGGGGCTTAGTTACAAGTTGTTTGTGATATTCAAGGCATCACTAGGACAGAAATAGGTATTAAGTGTGTCTAAATGCAAATATTTTAGAAGCTGTCTTATTAAACAGTGGTTACTTGGAAAGTGTGAACTTTGTCTCACACTTAAAATATGTATTGAGCCCTTCTGTACCCAGGGATCTCACCTAACTTGCATTCTGTTAACATTTAGATCTGCATTTTAGTTTAACAAAAAACATGTTTTCTCCCAGCTAGATGTTATACACATCTTGTAATGTTTGTTATGTAAGTACATGTGTATTATGTATATGCACCTTACATAATTAATTATGTTTTGCAATAAAAAATGCTTTATCTACCTTACCAAATCTGAATTAGTTACCCTAAATTAAGCATGGTTGTCATGTATGCTTGTTCTCACAATGATTTTGAAATTACTCAATGCCAGTGCTCTACAGGATTCCATGAAAAAAAAAACAAAACAAAACAAAAAAAAAAAACCACCACAAAAACCTGCTCCCCTTGTGGTAATACTGGGAGAAGCCAGGGCTCTTGGGATCAGAGACTTGAGTGTGTTCATGGGTAGCTGTTGCTGTGTTAGTGTGTTACAGCTGCTAAAGCACGAGGGGGAAGCTTTGCCACAATGTTTGCTATCACTAGCACAGAGCTTTGGGCAGGACTTGATGTTAGCATCAAGTTCCTTTGTGACACCTTCATCCCAGTACCCCTCAGATAAAGAGGAGTCAAGAGCTGCTTGTTCACTGGGGATAGAGGAGTTATTTTAATGGCCTGCTCACCAGGAGCAATGCCACAGCTGTGTTCTTGGAGAAGCCTGGGAGGATGATGTTCCTTTGGCCCCTCACCTGCTGAGTTGCCACCATGTCAGCAGCCCCAGCCCTTGTGCTCTTCAGGGCCTCTCACTGACCAGCCTGCTGAGGTGCAGCAATCCTTTCCCCTTCCCATTTAGCTGCTTCCACCATGCTATTCATCGACGTTTTGCTCAGCAGAGTTGTTCAAAGCTTGGTGTATGTAGCTCATGGGTGCCACAGAACACCTCAAAGAGTGTGCAAGCTGTTTTGAGCATAAGACTTTGTGACCGTAGAGATGTTTTGTGTCCTGAGCATGACAGCCACTGTATCTGCTCTGCCTGAGATTAGCAAAGTGACACTCTTTCCCTTCACAAACATACCAATCCTTCCTTGCCTGAAAAGGTGATATATCCTTGAGTGGAAGAGGAGTAATGTTAGAAATCATTTCTCAGTAGTACCAGTACAGACTGTTGAGTCTTCTACTCTGCTGTTAGATGAGGTGATATAAAAGACTATGGCTGGCCTGCCCCATACATTCCAAATTGCCTTGGTCAGCTTACAATATAGGAACAGCATCAGTAGTTGATCTCTTAGACAATTCTAGATATCAAATGCCTAAGGTTTGTTTAGACCTACTAATCACTTTTTACATTGCTGGCCATTACATTAGTAGCCTAGAGTTCCTGTTGAGTCTCCTTACTGATTTTATTTCTGAGAAATTCCAGCATTTGCTGATAGTGGGTGTTTTTCTATGGTAGGAAAAGATAAAGAGGTAGCTCTGAAGTCATGAATAACTTGGGGGAAATGATGAAGGAATGGTTTGATTATTTGTCCTCAGGGCACATGAGTGTGAAAATCACTATGACCAGGCCCAAAGGAAGTTCTCTTTTTATACAATACAGTTCAATGATGAGACAGGGATATTTTGTCAAAGGATGTCGGGAGACCAAAATCTGTCAATATGCTAAAACTTTGAGTAGACAAATTCATGAGCAGTTATTGCATTCTGGCTGGCTTTTAATAGCATCTATCAGATGCTCTTTCCAGCTTCACAAGAGTGCAAAGCTGTTCACTGCCAGTAACAGTGATAATGTGGTGAAGTAAAGAGTAATATCCCTTTCTCTAGGTGTTCACTAGCATCTGACAGAAAGATGATACTGGTACCATGGACTTTTATAATTTTCTTATGATCAATGCTTGAAGCTTTCAAAATGAAATTTAAGCTTCATTTTTCACTGATTTTCATTTGAGAAACCATTAAATGGTTAGGGCTTCATTATTTGAGAAAGTGCCTATTCATAGCAAGGTGATGTGCACACTGCTAGTAGGTCATGCTTCAAGGTTTGTTTTTTTTCTGCTCCAGTAAAATTTTATGAAAAGGTGAATGGATTTTTTAGGGCTGAAGTGTGTCTTGTTTGCTGTGTATAAACACAAAAATAAGCCAGATAAGCCAGTCTAGTCCTTTACTATTTTGTGGCAGCGGCAGTAGCACATAGGGAATTCTGTGTATGCCTTCAAATGCTCATCCTGATTCAAATACTGACCCTGGTTACACATGCACAGCCCTCTGCTGCCTTCCTTTCTTGTAACTATCAGCTTATACATTTTTAATAAAAATACTGCCCTTCAACGAAATCCCTGTTTGATATCAGCTACTTCTGTTTTTTTAATTAATCCATTTCTAGTTGCAAGAAAAACATCTGAGAGTCCGGTGACTAATGTCTGGAAAGGCAGGTTTATTTTTACAGGCTAATTGAGAAGTAGGCTACTCACTTTAGGGAGACACAATTGTTCTCTCTGACAGACAACAGTGTTTCAGACCCTTGCACTTCAAAATATTTGAAGAAACGCTTTATTAGGGTCGTGCCAGAAATGCATCCTCAGTTTTTGACCAAGATAAAATATGGGAGTAAAAAAATTGCCAATTTTCAGATTTCAGGAGTGTTTTCTTCATAATACCCCAAGTATAATACATGAATAAAATGCAACTGAGAGGGGAAGTTTGTGTGAACATTGCTTCAGACTGATGATAAATGTTATTAATAAATGAGTTATGTTGATCTAAGCTGTGCTGAAAGTTATCACCTAAATGTTTCATGATATTGTCACTAAGATAGAAAGGTGAAAGGACACAACCAGATTATCTGACAGAGATATCTTCCTCCCTAGATGTGTACTCCCCACCAGTTTGAGCTGTCTGGGAAGAGTCACGATCAGGCCTTGGGGGATTTCACCTTGTGGTTGTTTTGGGCATGGTAACAAGCCTATATGCCTTCCAGCTTCCTCCTGAGTGTGGAATCCCTGTGCTAGAGTTCATACCTCCTCCATCCCATGCCCCTCTCCTGGGAGCCTTGGATGTCCCAGTTCTGACAATTGGCAGAGGATGGCTGAGGTGGGGGAAGCAGAAGTGTGGTTTGGCTCCAGCCATTTCCCATGCCATTCTGGGAATGAGGAATTTGGGCAGATTAAATCTTACCAGCCCTGGGGAGGACAGAGGTGAAGCAGACTGGGCAGAAGAAGGTGCTACGTGCAGTTAGAACTGAGGCTGTGGGAAGGATGAGTGCCCAGTGTCACTGTGGGCATTTGAAACTGTGAGTGCTGCTATATGGAGGCTGTGTTAAGAGTGTGAGATAATGGCATTCTTCATCAGAATGCAGTGTGTGTTTCTCCAAGCAGACTTATGAATATGCAAAACTTGCACAAAATAATTAAAAATCACTAACTCATACTCATAATCATCTTGTGCACATTTTAAAATTTAGAATTGTGATTTTAGTAGTCTAAATTTGTTTGTTCACAGCTCTTGAACTCTTAATCTCCTTAAGAGCTTTAAATCCTCTACACTACATAGCTTTAAGGTGACCTGCAAAAGCAAAATCCAGGATCCTGGTAATGTGTTGTTCACTGCGTGGTCGCCCAGTCTGACTTGCTCCCATTTTGCTGGCTGTTCAGAGAATTAAGCATATACTTGTAAAGTTGTTGACATATGAGTTCTTCCCTTCGCTCTTTAATGATACAGAAATAAGAGCCTGATCTGTCTTCTATACAGCTTCTTGTGCTGATTCCTCTGGCTGTTAATTTCCTTCATTCCTACAGAAGGCAAACCATCATTCTGATCACCACTTTGTCACTGTCACTGCTCTGTGCCCAGGGACAGGCTTGCCACCAAAATTTAAGATTAGTTGTAGGTTGGGTATTCAGAGGAGCTTAGGATGTAAAAGTGAAGTTTGGGGAAAAGAAATAAGCCAAAGAAGGATACTCATTTGTCAGTCTTGTACAGACTAGCATTCCTTCATAGGCAAAAAGCTGAGGATTTTTGCAAAGCCAAGTGTTTTCTCTACAGGACATTACTTTTAAGCACTCTTTCATCTTAAAAAGCATGAAGATGTTTGCCTGTGGTTTCTTTTATGTTTGGTTTGGTTAGGGTGTTTTTGTTTGTTTGTTTGGGTGGTTTTCATTTTTGTTTGTGTTTGTTTGCTTCATTGAAATTTTTAATATTTCTGTTTCCAAAGGGTGCAGCATTAGGAGAGGGTGGTACTGGGTCAGTTGTGCTTCTGGTATTTTGGCTGTAGGATATATGTCCCCCAATTGCAGGGATGCAGGGCTCCTTCACAAGCCCAAACACTGCAGATTCCAGTGAAGTCTGCAAAATGTAGGCATATTTTTAATACTTCCCTTATTTGTTTGTCAGGACTAAGAAGAAATGAAAAGATTCACTTTTTGTAAGCAGTATTCCATAAACTGTTGCCAGGAAAGACCTCCTTCCTTTACCTTCCTTGTTCATCAGTCCGTTAATTTATGCTGCTCTTGGGATATCCATTGCTCCATTATCTCAATATTGCACAAGTTTTACTTGTCAAAAACAATCAGAATTACTGATAATTTTTCAAAAATACTGCCCTGCATCTTTTAGGAAAGTTTCCAAAAGATCCAGTGATGCCAAGATCCTTGTAGATATGTATGTGCTTCCACTTGCTATCATGGAGAAAGAGAAGCATCTGTGCAAGCCTGCAGGAAGTGTCCTACAACAGCAATCCCACAAGAGCACTTAGTGAATAGTCTGTTTATGCCAACATAATACTGTGCTCAAGGAAAGCCTCAGGATAATGGCAGATTTTTCACCCATCGTTTTTTCAGTCTCTGCTTATACTGTCTTAATGCTGATGATACCTCTTGCAAGCATAAATACAAAGGGCTAAAGTTGGTCAGGATTTTCATCTCAACGTTTTTTCCCCAAAACATGCTGCTCGGTTCACATAAAACAACTTGAATCTCTCACAGTTTTGCCAGACTATTAGTCAAAAGAAGTGCTCCCCAAACTAAATGTCTTTATTTCTTTTGCTACTCAAAACAGCATTTCATAGAAAAATTTTCTTCTTTGACTTTAAATTTTAAACCTGGAATTAAAGCCCATTAGTTTTTTTTAAAATTATTATTATTATTATCTTTTTTTATTTATTGATTTTATCAGTTTGGATCAAACAGAGCAATTTGCTGAAATATATTTTGCAACCTCCAGTTCAAAGTAGCGGTTTCTACAGTTCTGTTCCACTTCCAGGAAACTGGATAGTGGTGAGCTCAGGGTGACGTTCATTCCTGGGGAACAAGCAGTATGAATTCAGCATCTTGGCTGTTCAGGTGCTGGATCCAAGCCCCCTCATGGTTTGCTGAAAACCATATTTTGGAAGAATACATTTCATGAAAGTAAGATCTGCACCTCCCAGCTGTCATGTATGAAAAGGGGCCATTGATGAGTCATTTTAATTTTCTACCTGGTATATTTGTAAATGGCGTATCTTGATTATATTCTGGGAATCTTAAATTACCTTGTAAATTTAGAATATTAGTCAAGATGTTACACATTAGTCAAGAAGTTAAAGCCAAGTCATTGGCTTGGTGATAAAATACTGTTTTCGTCTAGAGGAGAGTGTTACTAAAATGAATGTTACAGCTCTACAAGGAGCAACTGCATGTTTCATTTACCTTATCTTGCAATGGAGAAATAAAACCATATTTAAGCATGAATGATTTTATTCAATGAACATGAACAGACTGGTATATTGAAATTAATTTTGCTTGGAGTTTATAAAATGATTACTTAAAAATATAAATCACTTCTTTTATACTCTTTTACACTTTGATTTTGTAAAGGCTAAACAAGTTCCTAAAGCTTCTCCTCCTTGAAAATCAATTTTTCACGTGACATTGCCATGCTAATTATAATTCCTTAGTGCCTTTTCCTGTTCCAGACCTGAGCAATTTTATCTATAAAAAGATACAGTAGTTGCTGGAAAAAAACCCAAACCAATAATCTGTCAACTTATTTTCCCTCCTTCAGCTTTGCCCCAATTAAAATACATGTTTTTTAATTAAAATGGTCACGATCTTTCTTTCATGAGCTTTCTTTCTAGCTTATGACCCATGTCCAGTGTGTTGCAATTAATGAAAAGTTGTTCTCATTGACCATGCTAATCTTAAGCATCTTGGAGATGGACATTTGTTTCAGAACTCAGGGGTGTTTCTGATTAAGCCTTGGTTTGGGACTTTTTAAAACAGAAAATGTGCAAAGTCCTCTCACTCTGAACACTGCACTCAGACAGCAGGCAGTATCCTTGCTCATACTTTCAAGTTATTTTCTGCTAAACCAAAATTATTTTACAGCTTTATTTTTGATTTTGTAGTGCTTTTTAGCCCACCTTTTCCTCTGCTCTCCCATACTTAACTCATGGAGACAGAAATTGAGACATTCCAGCAAGACTCCCCTTTTCAAGTTTTTCTGAAAGATGATGTGAATCTCCTTTTCCTTTGGCATTTCCATTGTTTCATAGTGATTTCCAAAAAGGGGTTAATTTTTTCATACATTTCTCAGTTTTTGGCAATGGTTGTCACTCAGGTGACGTTACATCTCAGGTAATGAAAGACAAGTGAAGTTCAGTCTGTCAATAAATACTTGATTTTAATATCTATATGTCACCTGATTCCTACATTTCCTTGAATTACGTATTAAACCTACTTTAAAGAAAATACGTGTCTGAGCGTAACTTTTTTTGCTGTTTTATTTTTTTCTCTCTGCTGATAACTGAAGAAGGACAATCACATTTCCAAAAAGGATAATGTATGGTCATACTCAGGAATGGTACCTTAACTTTTTTCTATCCATTTCTGTTTCAGTTCTGACATCATGGTTAGCCGATGTGATATTGTCACTCCTAAAGCATATTTTTTCCACGAGATTTTATTAGCATTGCATTTACTTCCAAATCCCCTTCAGAATTCCTTAGATATTTTACCTACTGTATTAATAGCATGAATAAAGCATATCAGTGTAGTGACTTAAATCATGGAAAGGCTTTCTGAGCTGGGATGAAATTTCAGGTGTTCTTCAGGCTTGAGTTTGTGCTGAATCTTTTTGGATAACAGACCTCCCTAAATCTCAGGAGTGTCCCCTGGAAAAACGAGAGTAATTATGTGGTCTTCTGCTACTGTTTTGGATCTAGATATCCATAGATGGATAAAACCGTAGAATAATTTAGCCAGGAAGGGACCTTAATATTATGAATTCAAAAGACCTTTTTAACAGTATTTCTCTTAGATGAATATGTAGAACTAGAGAATAAATATGAAAGAAGTTTTTATCTTCAGGCCCTGTCCCTAAACTGGAAGTAAACTGAAACCATGTGACATTAAGCCTGATTCAAGTGCTTTTAACTGAAATTCACTGGGGATTTTCGGCTGGGATTTTCAAAAAGTACCAATTATTTTTATGTACCTAACCTGAGGCAGTCTAGGAAGATTTGGGTTTTCAAAGGGGTTTGTTCTCAGTACTTTTCTCTGAAAAATCTCTTGAAGAGACTTAACTGGAGGAATCAAAATCACAAGTCTCCAATGAAAATTTTTGGGTTTGTGAAGTTAGTTCTGTATCTCAACTTTATTATTTTGTCTAGATATACATCTAGGCCCTCTCTGAACTCAGCTGTCTGTTAAAGTGACTGACTTCTTAAATTTTACAAAACAGAGGCAAGAGATCATGTTTCCTAGTAGGGCCAGTTGATTGTCATGTTTGATTAATTCCTGTGGTATTTTTCAGTTCTTCTGAAAGACAGGATCTTCTAACACAGTGAAGAGCACATCACTTGAGGAGAATTATGCTAACAGCATTCGGTTTTGTAACTCTTGCTAGTATGTTGTGGCAATAAATAGCCATTTTTATGTATGTGAATGGAAGATTATAGTTATAACCACTGAAAGAAGCTATTCCTCTTCTTTCCCACTTTCTTGTGCATTCATTAAATGTATTTCTTTATTTCACAGTTCCAGTGTGTGGAACTAACAATTCTTTTCATAACACATTTACTTAATAGGTTTAAAATTGCACATTTATTTGGAGCATTTATTTGAAAGATTTTGAAATACCCTACAATGAATTATTTTATATACTTGTGGTGTTGGAGCTGGTTTATAACAATATGACTGCCCTGAGGAGAACTAGAGAAAGCAAAGCCTAGACCCTGCCTTTAACTCAAATAACAATGCAAAGCACCGTTGTCCAAACCAATGAATTAGATCTCAGCAAGCTAAAACAAAAGCATATCATATTTAAATAGTATTGCTCACCTTATGATCAGGTTCTGAAATTATTTCATATATCCAAAGACTCATTTTTATATGTCAGTTGGGATATAGTCACGAAACTCCAGGAGGTCAAGCTTAAAAACTTTACAATACTTGGGAGAAGTTGCAGCACATTTCTGGTTTAATGCAGGGACACTGTCACTCAGATTACATAGCCAAGAAATCCTGCACCTTAAGTTCATACTTTTCCTAGTGCCAGTGGATGGGAGGAGTGATAATGTGTACAGAAATAGCTTGACTGAGATTTCATCAGTGGTAGAACCAGGGCTCATTGCCACTTGTGCCTAACACTCGTGATGACTGCTAAGCTTTCCATAGATGAAGAGAATTTTACCAGAAAAGATTGATTGAACTTCATCTGGAAATTCATGGAAAAGCTCCTATTTTGACAAAAATTTTCTTTGAGAAATATTTTAAGCAGGATGGGAAATTCTGGTTGGAATAACAGAGAGAAAGAAAGGGAGGAAGCAATTAGCACTGCGAGAGTCCCCGGCCCAGAACAGCTGGCTGAGATGTGGAGAAGCCATTTGAATACAAGTCATTCACTTATTAACTAATTGCAAGCTGTCTTTCCCAGTCTTTTCTGTTGAAGCAGATCCACACTGTATAATTAAAATGGGGGGAGTGAACAAGGGAAAGGCTGATGCCATCATATGATATTTGAATGCTTCTCTTTGATGTGGGAAACTCAGATTCAAAACCTTGCCTTAATAAATATTTAAACATTTATGCAAAACAAAGCAGCTTCAACAGAGAAGAGCAAGAGAGAAGCACAGAGCAGAAGCCTGGAATAGTTTCTACAACAGTGGATAAAGTCCATGCCTAAAAAGCGGGGAAAATGATGGAGCAAGAAGTCAAAATGAAGAAGGCTCTTACCCACAGGCCAGAAATACTGTCTTCTATCCTTCTGTCCATCCCTAAAAGAAATATGAACAGTCTTGGGTTTGTCCTGATACAGGAGGAGGTAGGCTTCTGAAATCCTGAAAAGCCTTCAGGGAGAGAAAAACATTTTTCCCATGCTCTCACTAGAAAAGAGTTTCTTATTTACTAGGACAGGTGAAGCAGGCAGTATTTTATAGATATGCAGGATATCCAGGCATAGGACAACCAACTAAGGACAGGATATCCCTATAACCCTATCACTGTAACCCTAAGGACAAGAATTAGAATTATAGCATGAGGAGCCAACAAGTCTTAATAAAATTAATCCCTTTAAGAGGAGCAACAGGTCCTGCCTGGAGCCCTCGTTAACATATCTGGACAAAGTACTTAGCCAGCCTGATTATTGTTACTTTATTTTAACAGATGAGTGAAACGAATCCACAGAATTTAGCTCCTGGCTCAAAATTATTCTATGAGTTCCAGACCATGAGTGTTGTTCTTAGGTACATACAGATCATTTTCAGAATATGAGGCATTTTGTACATATATTCCCCAACTAAATGCAGCAGTATAATGATGAGAATTTAATGATGTATAACAAGTTGGCATCTTTCTTCAAATATCAGCGAGTGCAAGCTCGCACTTGCATGGTGCAATGCTAAAATGAAATTATGACTTCAAAAATGAGCAAATCTACTTTCAAGTCTGAGATCTGTTTTCAGTAATTTGAGTCTCCATTAAGGACCACGCCAACTCTCTATACACTATTGGAGTTAAGCCTAACACTACTCTGTGAGCAATCAGAAAGCAAAGTGTATGACAAAATTCTATCTGAAATAATGTTAGATTTCCTGGAATACAGATTTCTCTGAGCCTTGAGTACTCTCAGGCCTATTCATATGGAAGGTTGTTTACCAATTTCTCTCTATATTCCCTGAGAGATTCTACCCTCAATTTCATCTTTCCACTTGTGAATCCCCACCGACTACTCAGCCTCACCAGCAGTATCTTGACTGTTAACTGACTGACTGCTAAGCAAAAATACATTTTCTGCATCCAGAGGAGGTCTACCAATGACAGTTTGTGTGGCTTTGGAATAATTGATCAAACTGGTAGTTGGGGGCTAGTTTACAGAGAGATTGACAGCTATTACTGACTTGAAGAACTCTTCCCCATGGTACTGTGAAGACAAAGCAGCGAATTGCTGAAAGGCTGGTGCACACCTAGGGGAAATGCTTTTGTGGTCTGTACACGTTGCATGCTGATCTCCTTGCCAGCAAGAGGTACCTCTTTTGAGTGCTCAGCAGAAGTCTCCTGGGAGTCAGTGTCTTTCTACACAGCAGAGTCATCACAAATTGGAAATATTTCTGTGTATGCATGTGAAAGGCATGAAAAGTCTTTTCTGACTGCAGAGCTTCCATGCTTGTAGTGTTATGTTTAGTGATTTTGATGTAGCCATGGGTGTAATGTATTTTTCACATATGTTATAGCACAAAATAGGTTAAGTGATGTTATGAGTTCCTTCTCTTTTGAAGTAGCTCTGTGAAGCCAATCACTGGCTTCCTGCCAGATCCACCAGAAATTTCTTGTTATCTGTTCATAGGATAAAGTCAGCTTCTAGGAGGATGGGAGTTGTCTACCACATGGGTTCCTGGTACACTGCAAACTCCTTTTGTAACACATGAGTATAGAATATATACAATTTCATCAGGAGCATGTAAGGAATGTTTTTCATTTCAGTAACATTCCTGAAAAATATCACAAGTTGATTTTTTCATCATTATATCTGCTCTTCATTTCATCCAGTGCATAGCAGAATTAACTGCAGTGCGGCATCTGCTTTACTCCTGACCAGCTGCTTTGAAGATAGAGTTCTCACTTACTATGCTTGCAGTTTGGGGTTTTTTTCCCCCTCAGGTGTTCCTTCTGAGGGCCCTATCCAAAGGCCATTGAAGGTCAATGGGACATTCTCAGCTGGTGTAAATTATACAGTTCCATTTACTTCAGCTAATGTTGACAGTGTACATCAGATGATACCTCCTGATCTTTACCTTAGAGAGAATTGTTTTTCCTATATGTATATAGGACTAGTATTAGATTGCATACTTCATATTCACAGAGAACGTCACTAATTAGGTTAGAGTACTCTGTTCTGCCTACCTGTCTCAGGAATAATGTTGTTTCATTTCATAATGACATAATGGTGCCACCTGCAGTCCACAGCCTTATACAAGTGGTGTGAGATAAAGTGGCTCACAATAATAAAGCACTGAAAAAACAGAAACAGGAAGGATAACAATCATCAGTTATCAGAAGGCACTGCATCTTAAGAAGAGATTTCAGCTACCATAATAAGACCTTAAACTTCTCCGTATTTTCCTTGAAAAGGTAGTCACTGCACCAATAATCTTTGCACTGGTGACTTGTCAGAGGCATCCAGTAAAGCTCAGTACAGTATTCTCTCTAGCTCTTTATGATACCAAGTGCTCTGGAACCTGCTAAGACACTTCATTGCAAATGTCAGTCCCTGTGCACACATCACCAATAAGAAAATCTCGTACCCTATAAACTGAGTTTGAATCAGAGAGATATTTTTTTATTAGCAGTGTAAAATCAGAAGGGTTAACTGATTAATGTAGTTCTTTTGTGTCTTTCTGATCTATTTGGTTTTCTCTTCTCCTGTTTTATAGGGAAACCTATTTCCTAGTACAGAAGGATGTCCAACTACCAAGCGTTCTGCTATGAATTCTTTATCATTGTTACTTTTAATCTGTGAATTTTGACATGGTTTTCAGAAGTTTTTCTTGCACCTCCTTTTCACAGTTGTTAAAAATAAAGTGCATTTGTACTTTACCTAAATAAATGAAAATAAGAAGCAGCAAGCTGTACAGAGACAATGGGCAAACATACCACAGTGGGAAAAGAAACGTGGTGAAATAGAGAAGATATTAGAAAATCCTGTTAGTTCCAGTTGCAGTTGTTTCATAGGATGAACTAAGGTATTTATGACTTGGATCTTTTTTTTCAATTACTCTTCCTTGTAAGAGTTGTAACTCTTCCTTGTGGGTAGTCTTCAGAGACTATATGCAGACCAGATGGAATAACCACTTCTTTCTGCCTGAATATTCTGCTCTGTGTAGGATCTCCTTTTTACTGATACGTGATTGTTGTTTAATAGGATATTGATACAGGCACATGTTTTACTCTACCTCCCTTAATAGTAGTGAGATAAATGACCCACATTAGTAGGAAATAGGGTTTATAATTACACTGAAGTAAATGTTTGATTCCCCTTTCTTCTTCCATTGGTAATTATTTTAATGACAGCTTCGTAATTCACCTAGCAGAGTAATGAAAGGATGTCTGCACCTACATGGTTTTCCTGAACGCAAAGGAAATTGCACATTAATCTGACTAATGTTAACATTAGGGAATGAATTGCCAGCTCAGTTTTAACCAGACCTCTTTTTATTCACCTTCAGTTATTTTTGGTATAATTTTGTAATTTATGCTATCCTGATTGCATATTCAGAGAAGATACTTAGATAGCTGATCCCTGTTACTTCCCACCACTTATTTGGAGTACAAACACAGAGATCTGCTATTGAAAGTCTGGATTAAGAATATTAGCGCCACTCTTTAAGGAAGTTCTTGTTTTTCCAAAATGCTGCATTTCTTGGCATTCTCAAAACACAGGAGCCCTCTGCTAAACCCAGGAAACAGGCATTGATGCTTTTTCCTGAAACTGCTTGCTAGGTTTATATACTATAAAATAGTCAAGTATGGTAACCTGTGTTAGCAGGTAGTTGTAACTTCAAGCAAGCATACTGAAATGTATGGGGTTTATCTTTACAGGAATTTTTCATGGAATCAGACATTTTCTTTCATTTATTCTCATTGCTCCTGGACACCCTGAGAACAGATTTGAAACACAGAGGAGGAAACTTAATATGAGTGGATACATACAAATGTTTTCATTTTATCCTTCCATGCTGTTTTACGCCATGGAAGTATATGTATTTTAAGTTGCTCCTCAATACTTAGTCATTTGCAATAACGAAAAGGAGCTAGATTTTCTTCAGCTGCTGAGAGGTGATGGTGGAACGACAAGCAGTGATGATCTTAGAGTTGCTTTCAACACAGTAATTGCAAAGTCTGGCACGTGAGCAAGGCTTCACGCGCTGCCGTTGGGCAGCCGATTCCGGAATTGACTCCGGCACCTCTTCACGAGCAGGCATAAATGCTCTGTGACACCTAGGGGCAGGAAGCAGCAAATAACTCTGTGCCAGCCTGAACTGCAGGGGTTGTTGAGACTGCAGAAATTTAATTGCTTGTGCTGGAATCAGGCCAGGAAACAGGGTCAGCTCTCTTGTCCTTTGGAAATAAAAGTATTCTGGCACATCACAGATGCAGTAGCAGCGCTTGGAGTTACAGCAGAAAATTTTTGCAGCAAGCTTCAATCCCATCCTCTATGTAGAGGGTTTTCCCTGCACTGAAAAGCCCACCATGTAACCCTGTTACCTAAGGATTCACCCAAATAAAGTCAGTGTCTGTCTTCAGTAGTATCTTTTGCCAAAATGCTGTCTCTTTGGGTTAGGATGAAGGTATATCTCTGCCACCTCATTCAGATGCCACTGATGATAGCCATGTGTCGCTTTCTTTGCTTACTTTGAAGGAAGGAAAGGTGCTTGGATACAGGTTTATTTTCAAAACTGTCAAGTATCTGCTAGAAGTATGATAATGCAATGGAAAAAGAGAAATCCCAAAAAAACCCTAATATTAAACAACATCACCTCTTATTGTCACTGGAAAACATGCCAACAAACAGAATATGAATTAATATTTCCTTCCTGAAAATCTTAATGTTGGGCTTTTTATCATTGATTCTGGGTATTTTGGGCTCTTCATTTTGCTCTGTTGTGAATGTCAGAATTTTGTTGAGGTTGTTTAGTACCAAACTTCAAACCTTCACTCAAGTCACAACATATTCCTTTTCAGTGAGAAACAGGATAAGCACAGAAACTTTTTGAAATAAATATATAATTTCAAAAAATCATCATCTGTTTTTTGATGGTTCAGAAAAGGGAGACAAAATTAATCAAATTAATTACTGTTTGCACATGCTTTACTTTGTATATTTGGCAAAAGAATATCACAATAGTGATTTAAGGTAACTACTTTCTGGAGCACTCTGTGTGCAGCAGGCTGTTTGTGCCTTAGCAGTATTTTTACACTCACGGAAAGCTGTCAGATTACTTCATTTAGTTGCAATGTATGTAGCTGAGCTTCCTTACAAGTTTACACAACTACATGTTTCCTTAATAAAAAGCAGGGAAGGACTCATACAAGACAAGATTAAAATACTATTTTAATTGTTGATTTGGAATACATATATATTTTAGAATGTGTAGTACAGAATATATATATATAATGTATACATATATATTATGTGTGTATATATGTGTAATATTATATTTTTATATATCATATTTGATAAATTAATTCTATATTCTTTCATTACTATAGAATTATAATATGTTACATTTTAATAGATGTGTATATTTCATAGTGTCTCATCTTCTTCATAGGGGAAGAGTCTGGCCTCCCCAGATGCTACAACAAAGCAGTCAATTAGCTCATCAGGCTTAAGCTTTCATCTGATTTCTAGATCATTTCACCCATGTGGAAACCTCAGTGGTTCTGTTTTCCACAGCAAATTTTCTGCCACTGTTTTTGTCCTTTCCTTCCGTGCCTCTATCCTTATAAAATATTCTTACAGAAGAGACTGCTGTGTTCATATATGGCCACACCCTCAGGTTTGCCAATCATCTCAGGTAACCAGGATGCTGAGCACTTGGGGATTTCAGCCTGTTTCTTCCTGAGATGTTGGGAACAAACGTGATAGGCAAATGCAAGAGCTCCCTGGTCCTGTGCCAGCTTTCCCAGGAAGCTCATCCTCACATTCCCACCCTACCATACAACTTGCTTTTTTATACCAAGTGTCACATCCGTGGTTACAGAAAGAGATAAGCCCGGAAAATATAGAGCAGCTACTAAGAACTCATAATTATAGAGAACACTTACTAAACACTTGAATGGATGCAGGGGGAATACAAATAGGAAAGGAAGTCTGCATAGATTTAAACAGGTATTCTAAAGTATTCTGTTAAAGTGCTGTTTTCTACTCAGTGCAAGAACAAAAATCCCAAGCCAGGTTATTAAATGTGTACAAAAATCCCTCAAACATGTGAGCAGTTACATAAAAAATATTACATTTGTCAGGTGTTGCAGTTTCATAGTTTTGGCAGGTTAATGAGCTTCCAAGAAACAGGAAAATATTTGCTCTTTAGGTGATCCATGATGTTTTTTGATAGATCCACACACAAAGTCCTGATCTTAATTTAACTCCTTACTGGAAATCTTCAATAATACATTGCCTCAGGTGCCTGTGGCATTGCAGGGATTTAGTTTCTTCATGGAGATGCTTTCAGTGTCCATAAAGGAGACGAATTCAACACTAAACACAACATCGGAAATAAAATAAAACTCTGGACAGAAAACTAAAACAGTGCTGAAAAAGGCTGGTGGTTTTGTTTCTAATTACGTGTTCTGTGCATGAATTGCAAGACTTTATATGGAGGGCTCACCTTGAAGCATCAGTGCATCTGTGTGAAAGCACTAGCTGAAGCTCAGAACATGAGAAAAACAAACAAAAAGTAAGTAAAATTAACAGAAAACCCACCCCAGAAATGAGGCCCTTTACACGGAGATGACTGCTAAAAGAAGTGCAAAGTATTCAGTAGAAATTTCACAAGGATTTAAAACATCAAATATGTGACTATGAGATAAGGAACTGTGACCTTTATTCTCAGACCTTTGCCCTAAAATTAAGCTTAGCTTTAACCTTTAACATTGATCCCTCAGGTTACTTTAGCCATTTCTGTTATAATGGCCTCTGCTCTGTCTCTACCTATATCTTTTGATTTTCCATAGGAAACATAGTTTAGAATATTATTTTAATAAACATTTGGAATTGCTTCATGTTTCTCAATTGATTTCTTGATACTAAAAACTTTCTATGCTTGAAATCTTTGCTGGTCTTCATTTTAGAGCTTACCCATAACTGGGAAGGCCTACCTCCCCTGTGTTATCATCCACTGAATAGTTTGGCCAGTTCAGAGCCATTAAACCTGCTTGCCAGGTCATTCTTTTGGAATGATATCCAAGAGGTGTCATTAACTCCCCTACTGATTGACAACAGAACAAAGAGTTTAATCAGTTATCTTCTGTAAACATTGATCATTATTGGTGTTTGGGGACAGGTTGATGCTGCTCTGGTATGGAAGAGCATTTTGTACTCTTTCTGGCAAGTATCATCATCTTCCTTTCCTGCTTGGCATACAAGGAAGGCAATGGCTGATTTTTATCTGCTACTTTTCAGAGGGCAACATAAAGCCAACAAACTTTTTTTAGGAACTGAAAGTAGATAGTGGCAACTGGACAGAATCTTGTTTTGTCTGAGAGCTTTTAGATACTCAGCCATGAATTATGGCAAATCTCACTACTGTGCTTGCAGCTTCTCCAAAATGTACCCCAGAGAGGCCTGCCCATGAGTAGTGCCCTTTTTTGCTATGTAGGGAATTGTTACTAACTTCGATCAGCAGAGATCTCAGGTACATCTAATGGGAGGAGGCACTGCTGGGTCAGTGCACTAGTTTATCATCTCTCACAAAAGTTTAGAAATATTCTTTTGCATAAGGACAGAACAGATTGTGAACTAAAAGAAGGGATATTTGTGGAGAAAACTACTGGAGGCATATTGGTAATCTCATGACAGGAGCTCAAGGGAGTATTTGTAGAAGTTTTTGATCTTACTGTATTTTGCTTTTGGTTTGTCGTAATTGAAAAAATGTTGCACATTATGTTGCGGACTACAAGGCCAAAGACAGTCTCAAAAACTTAAATCTGGTTGATTGACATGGAAAGTCACCATTTTATACTTATACTTTTTTACTTTAATAATGCTCCTGCCTGCTCTCTTAAGTTTAGCAACTAAGTCTTCAAGACCGCAAGCAGGACACTAAAAAACTTGCCCAATTTCTGTGTTGCATAATAAGTTGCTAGGGGTGTTTTGGATGGGAAATACATACATACCTAAAAACTGTTATTAACAAGGAGTTCTTTAATATAAAGAAAGTAGTACAACTACAAGTAATACAACTACACAGATCTGTATGTTAGGTCTCATCTGCAGAAATGGAAGTGTGCATGCATTTGTGACCATGCTGAACCAGTTTGGTAACTGTATCATTGCTTGTATATATACTGAGGATGTTGTTGCATAAACCTAGTTGCGACTGTTAAGTAGAAGCCTATTTATGTTTCCATGAAAAACCTAGAGAGTCATTGAAAATCCAGTTATAAGTTCTGCCTGACATAATTCAACTTACTGTACCATAGTTCTCTGTTTCAGAGAAATATCTGTGGGCTTCATTAGTCAGCACTGGAAGATCTGCATTTGAAGCTCCTAGGCACCCTTGTAATACAAATAAGGGTAATCAACAAGCTATGGTTTTAAGTAATTGGTTTTGAAATGACCCTGATGATTCTTACACGCTGGGGGCTGTCAAGAAAGGGCAACATCCAGCTGTGAGGATTCCCGTCATTGCTGAGCCACTGCTGATGTACTTAAATCTCTAGTGCTGGTGTAAAGAGACTGTTTCAGTGAAAGGGATTCTGTAAACCGTCTCTGTTTTCACTTTTCAAGAACTAAGTAGACAAGAACTAAGGCAGGTGTCATATCACAGCTGTCAACAAAAATTACTCACTCACTTTGATTTTGAGTCAGAGTACCTGCGTCATTTTGGAAAAAAATAATTCTCCTTCCCTTCACTCTTCTCTAAGGCAAATAATTTTAAAATCAAACTTCCCATGTGGTTATACACACAGCAGATTTGGGTCTGTCTTGGCTGCTGCAATTACTGCAGCATGTCAAAGGCAATGCAGAATCTCTTGCCGTTTGCCAAAAACAAGCTATAAATGAGTTTTTGTCTCAAGTGTCCTTCAACAGGCAAAGGACCTGAGTCCAGTAGAGCACTATAAACTTCTAACATATCAATTAGCACCATCTATGCATGTGTTATGAAATCCAGGCACCTGTTGAAGATGATATGAAAGGTCTCGTTGCCTGCAATGGAGCCAGTATTTCACCTCATGTTTAAGGAGCAAACTCAGCTGTGCTGGTGGACTGAACTGGTGTCAGTCCATTCTGGTTCAGAAAAATAGAAGATGTGGTTTTCAAAAAAAAAAACTAAAGTGGCTCTGTAGTCAAGGAGAAAACTTCAAAAGTTTCTTCTATTTCAGCTTCACAGAAGCTGCACATATTCTAACAGCATAATGGATGAACTCTTTTTTCCTCCATTAATTCAGGGGGTTTTGAGTACTTTAGTTTGAATAATTGAGCTAATCTTCCTGAGAAGAAAGTTAAAATATTTTATCTACAGTGCTCTGAAGAAGGCTTTACTCCAACCAGTGAGAGACTTGCAAGAAACATTGGTTTATTTTAGCTGCTTTGCTCTATTCTCACTGGAGGCCAACTTCAGAGGAAATTGGAAATGAGACTTTAAAAGTTTATTTTCACTTTCTGGAGAAGCACAACTACTGAAAAGCTAAAACTGTGATGACCAATTTGGATGGAAAAAAGAGTGGAGTATTTCATATACATCAGAAAAGACCAAATTTTTGTATTAACGTCTATAATGTAGAATTTGGCTTTGGAACATCATAACTAGAGAAACAGGATCACTTGAAGTGTTTGCTTTTATGCTGAAGGCTTTACATAGTTTTTCTGATACCCAGCTGGGGAGAATGGGTAGGTAGTGGGTAAAGGTCTTCCTACAAAAATACATTTTTTTGAAGTATTCCAAGTTGGGTATGGATAATTTAGGGAGGTAGAGCAAAATATTTGCTTCATTATCAAGTAGTAATAACCCTGATGAGAGACAGACTATTCCAGAAAGATCACTTTGATAATCAACTAAAATTTTTTCTGAGATCTTTTTATTCACCTTCTCTGTCTGGTAGTGGGGTGGGGGGAGGGGGGTGGGTGGGATGGTCTTGGGGGGTTTGGGGGGGGCTTTTGGTTTGTTTGTTTAGTGTTCTTTTTTAAAGTTTTCACTCAATCTAGAGGATGAACCAAAGGAGCATTTGTTTGTAGCCTTTTGCCACCTCATACCACCTGTAGTTCAAAGGGCTACAAGAAGTAGGGCAGGTCACTGATGTTGTTTTAAGACCTCATTTCTTTGAGACATAGTGTCATATAAACTCTGCCTATAAAAATTATTGTGGTGTTATTTTAGTTTAGAATTAATTGGTAAAAATTTTATGACTGACTGTGCTGTAATTTATTTCATTCAAATCCAACAAGGAGCATTCTTCTTCTTGCCTAGCCACAACATATCTTGTTTCACAAAAATTCAAGGAAGGGCCATCCAAGACAGTTTCTGTTCAGAATTTTAACCACTTTGTTCAGTACTGTTACCCTAACATGTAGCTAGGGAAAACAGACAATCAACAGACAAAGAGAGATCTCTTCCTTGAAAGGTATCCTTTCCACCCCTTGTTGGGTGTGAGGGAACACATACTGAAGTAAAAACACAGAAAAAAAAAATCTCCTTTTCTTTGCGACATATGAACTAGAATCTCACCTGGATCAGAGCCAGATCAGGGTAGGGAGCCTCCTATTCAAGGGACTTGATGGTGACTGCTTGAGGCTGCTGCCTTCCTGTCTGTCTGGAACTTCTGCTGGCATGGAGCAGCTGGAGAGTGGGCCAAGGATTTGGTTTCCTCTCCCACTCAAGCCAGTATCTTTTGGTCACAAGTTATTCAGTTGTTTTAGGTTAAATAAGTTCTTAGGCTGTCAGGAGGGCTGTCTAATACTCTTCCTCTCCAACTAACTGGCGAGGTAGTACCAGCACAAGCCACGCTAACATTTCATAATTGGACTTTGAGCATACACACACAGACCTGGAGAAACTCAGGCTGGCAAGACTGGGAATTTTCAAATTTTTTTTGTGGCTTTGTGCATGCTATAATCTGCAGTGTCTGGCTAGCTGAGGGAACCCTGAATGGATTATTTTCAAGAAGTACATTTCCACGGTCTGGCTGTCAGCTGCCTCCTGATAGGATTTAGTCAGGAGACTCACTCCCAGTCTTTTAGAAACTAACCTTCAGAGCATGTTTTGGTCTTGTTCATAAATTGCACAGTTAAGTTCCACATTTCTCCATTACTCATACCCATAGGTGCTGTATATAATAGTTCTCTCATAGTGAAAAATCTAATGGGGAAAAACCACTTTAAGCATTTCTCAGAGGCTGAATAGGGAAAATAACCTCAGTAGCTGCAGACACCCATACACAAACACATGCTTACTGTAGCCAGTCTTTTCTCTTAGTTCTTGTAGTTAAAACTAGCCAGGATTATGACTATGGGAAGAATTATTTTATGACAATTGTACTGGAATTTTGTTGGCTCTAGTACTGAGACTTGGAAAAATTCTCAGTAAAATCAGAAATTGCGCAAGTGCGTTCTTGCTCATGCAGAAGTAGCAAGCTTAATCTAGCTGTCATCTTCTAGGAAGCATTAGGAAAATCAGCCAGAGAAGCCTCTGCTGTTGTAGCTCCACTGCCAATGCAATCTTTCTTGAATACCCTTTGTAGTGATCTTGGTAAAAAAATTGAAATTAAACCAGGGAAAATTTCCATCAGCATTCACCTGAGATATCTTTTTCTTTTTAAAATGGACCTTTCTTCAGTTTCAGCCTGGAAAGAAATCTTTCATTTTGCACTATTTACAAGAAAAGCTGAAGGAATGAAGATGTGGATACTCAGAAGTGATCCTCTGATGTCATTTTAACTGAGTCTACTGGTTAGGTCTACTATAGTACAGTGTTCTCTCTCCCTGCACTCAGTGGGTATTTTGAGGAGGAAGATAAGATCATGCAGGGGTGAAAGATATTCTCCATCATTCCAGTCAGTGCTATTCCTGTATTTGAGCTTGTAAGCAGGAGGTAGGAGACTGAATTCTTTCACCAGTTACCTGAACACTGATTTACCAGCATTCAAATTAAGTGTATGGAAAGCCTCTTTAAATTAATGAGACTTTTCATAGAGTGTAGGTACACTGTTAATCATCTACTTAAGCAACCTCTAAGAGTAGAGACCCAAAGAACACATTAGGGTTTGCCTAAAGATAAAGTATGATTTACATTGTGGAAGATTTGATTTGAAGAGACACCAAAAAACCCTTAGAAGTATTTCACAGGAAAAAGTACTTTGGTTATCATCTGTGGCTTTATCTGATTATGGATTATAGATTATTTGCAAAGATCCTTCCCTACTTATTTGATCTGAGTGGGTTTTTATAAAAATGTCTGGATCACATTATTTCTATGTTTCAGAAATGCTTTTCACGTACATTTGAAATGCAGGATCATTACTGTGTACAACATGTTTTTTAGACAGTAACAATTACTTTCTACAGCCAGATGTGAAACTCAGGAAAAAAAAAAAAAAAGAAGTCATAATGGATGTATGTGCAGGAATCCCCTTTCTCCCTTAGCTGTAATTGAACAAATGGCACTGAGATAATACTGTAATTGTTTGCCTTTTCCATAAAGCCAATATGAAGATTAAAGTGCCATCTGGCTTTCTGAAAACTACAGTTAGAAAACCTCCAGCTTGAAAGAAAAAGCAGTTGTATCCCTGTTGAGTGGACATTTTATATGTAATTTAACCTTGCTAGTCTCCACTCAAAGTTCTAACCACAAATAAGCACTCAGAGCTTTTCCATCTTTGTAAGAGTTAGCACCCTAATAGAAATTTTTCAAAGTAACTTTTCCTGGAGACTCTGATATCCTTGGTTCTGTTCTTGTATTTATGCTCCGATTGAGTTTAAAGGCTGAACCTGAAAAGGAAATCTGGTTGGATAATTTCATAACAAAGGTTCTTTTTTTTTTTCCTTCGTGAAATAGTAGAAATAGAAATTTGAAACATTTTTCAAAATATTGTTTTCAAAGTTTCCAGCATTACTAAAACTATACTTATTGAACATTTTTCACAGTTTTGTTATGGCATTTTGACAAATCTTTTTATTTAGTATTGCTTCTAAGATCTTAAATAGCTTTTGCAACCATTATAGAAAAAAAATTAAGTCATGGTTCACCTGTGAAATCCATTTTTTATTAAATATTTATAAATTAATGTCAATAAAAAATAAGCATTTCATATTAGCATGAAATTTCACAGAAAAAATAAAATTAAATTTTCAAGCTCTATGAAACAAAATTGGTTTCAGGGAATTTTTTTTGTAAATTAAATTAGTTTTTCTTGGATTTTTTTTTTGTTACCAGCTCATCTAAAAAAATCTGTTGATAAGAAACAGAGAGTAATTTTTAGGGAAGATTTCATCCAAAAGACTACTCCAGGACGGTTAGTGTTGAAAATACTGTGTCTAGTTTTTTTTTTGAGGCAGTATTACCCCTACCAAAATCAGAAACCCATTTTCATTTGATTACTCTTGTATGAAATTTAGCCTGTAAACAAACACATGCAGGAACTTCCCTCTTTTTCCCTCAACCCATCCCCTCTATGGCAAAGCTACTAAAAAAGTGTCTCCAAGTCTTAGAGCAAAATACTTTCACATTTGGATATGGAGGTCTTCCTCTAGTTTGGGATTCCCACATAAAAAAAAAAAAAAAAAAAAAAAAAAGGCAAGCAAAATAGGAGGTGATAGGATGGTCCAAATCTCAAGCGTTCTAGAGTCTTTCCAGCACCTTCAAAAGGGATTGCCCACCTACCAGCTTTGACTGGTAATTCAGGCTGATTAGATGGCATAACTGGTTGGCAGGGACGTCTGTTTTAATAAAGTGGTTTTTTGGAAATATTTAAAACTCAAAATCCAGTGGACATCCAATGATTTCAGTTTCCTTCTGAGTGAACTCACTGCCCCTTTGGACCAAGCAAACTTCAAATGGCTTGAGGAGTTTTTGAGGAGCAAACCTTGCTCTTCCCCTCGTGTTGTCTGACCACCAGTGCTGGGTCAAAAGTACTGAGCCTCATTAAGACAAAGAAGCCAGATAAAACCCACTGCTTTTACCCTCAGAACCATCTGAGAGAGATATAACAGTGCACTCCTCATGACAGGGCAGATGGCTTTGACACATTTCTGCTTTTTAAAAAAAACCCTAAAAGATACGTTTTAGCTGGACATTTTCAGTAAAGGCCTCCTGGTTCAGTCAATGTATGTGACCTTTATCTAGAGAGAACATAAGGCTGAATTTGGGATTTTGTTCTTTAAAGCTGTGAGCCCCTTTGTTGTCTTTGGAGCAGTTTTAAAATTACAATTTAGCAAAGCATATAGTTATTGCTATGTGCTTCTGTCTTGGCTAGCTGAGCTGTATTTAGCAAAAATCTGTAAAATAAAATTCTCAAAGCTCAAACTCATTGAGATATTCATCTTTATGCATGAATTTAGGCAAGACTGCCAGTGAGGTTTGGTTTGAATAGTCACAGTTGAGCAACACTGGGAGACAGCCAAGATATGGGCACCAAACACTGATGTGTATAATTTCAAACCCATTTCAAAAAATTATGTCTGTAACTATTGTCTCACCTTCAGTGACTGTAAAACTGAGAAAAGTAATGTTTGCCCAAGGCAAACAGGGTTTTGAATATTAATTTATATTTGTAAAGCACATCAACAAGGTAAGTCAGGACACCATTTGACCATGAATCTACAAATACACATAATCCTGTATTTTCACACCTAGTAAAATGATGCAAACAAGAAATCTTTTCCTTCTGAGATACATGACTTGCTTCATTAGGCAAACTCCATAACACAACTATCAGCAGCAAGCTGTGTTGAGATTCAACTTGCCATTTTGATCAAAACAAGAATAGGGTTTTAATATGTCCTGTGATTTTGTTTCACATAAAACACTCCACCCAGTGTATATAATTTCTCCTGTAGTGTTTTTCAATAAAATTTCTTTTCTGTCTAAAGAAAAATGTGCTGGTTTGTTCTTTTCCCCTTTGTCTCTCCAGTGCATAGTTTGGGACTGGGATTCCAATGGAAAGCATGACTTCATTGGAGAATTTAGCTCGACTTTCAAGGAAATGCGAGGAGCTATGGAGGGAAGACAGGTAAGTGGAAACCACCTGAGCAATCTCAGCATGTAATCTCTGTAGAACAGTGTTCCCCAGACAATCCTGTCATAAGGGAGGTGCCTCATCATCTCCCAGAATTTAGTTATGTTGATCTCTCCCACAGGTTTTACTGTTACCTGGACACAATAACCTGAAAATGTGTTTGGTGTTCCTGTAATTTCATGCCTGGAATACTTAAGATTTTTTTTTCTAGTACCCATTCCAGAGGCATTTCTTTCTGCTAAGATTTATTTCCTTTGAGCCCAAGCACATGGTTTCCATGAGATGCTGTGCTGTAAAGCAGATGCCCATTCTGGCTACTCTGCTGGCCTAAAGGCCTCTATTGGGTGAGGGTAATTCTCCACCTTTCTCCGTTTCTCATGTGCTGTATTCATTGCTGCCAGCTTTAACTAGAACCCATCATGATGAAACTAATTGGTTTTCTAAGTATTTCATGATTTATAGTCCTCAGGGAAAATGAAATTGTTAACTTATCAATAATTTCACTTCTTTATGTCAGCCTGATCATTTTAAATCGCGACTGATAGTAATCACTTAATATGATAAGTGATTTGGCAAATCTAATTCCAGAAATTATCATTTTCTATCATTACTTACTTCTAAAGGTGTTAGTTTTGATAAATTCTCTGAGGGGGAGTTAAAAACATTCAACCTGCAGATAATTTGTATTCATTATTCCACTGTTGCTGCAATCTCAATCCCAAACACAAATGCCTAATAAGCTTTATCTGGGTTTTATATTAAGGTTCTGTTTATAATGTGTTAGTAAAAATCTAACATAGAGTCAGAAGGTGTTTGATAAATGATAAGCAGTTAGTCTATGCCATAGGTCAAGAAATATTTTTGCCTCTTCTAGATGTTTTCTATTGTAGTTCTTAGAGTACACTAAAGTTTGGCAAATGCTGCTCATGTATCACTGCTGATATGTATCAGTCATATATTAGTCCATTATAAATAACTTCTGAACACAACCTGGGTGTAAACAAAACCCTGTTTGCTCTCTCAAATCAAGTCAGAGGATCAAAACTTTTATCAAAAAAAATTAAAAATTGAGTGGAAATAAAGAGGTAAAAAAATCCCAGAATGAATAATATTAACAAGGCCAGTGATGTGACAACACACCGAATTTTATGCAAATACTTGTGGCTCAGGAAGAGACTGTGTGAGAGTGCTAAAGGGTGTGTATTTTCAATGTAAATGTCTTAAAACCACATCATGGTCCCTCCCAGGAGACAGCTTGTTAGCCAACACAAGAGCCTTGTAGTCCAGAATGCCAGGAATGGCTCTTCAGGATAAACTATGTATTCTTTATTATGATAGAGAAATAGTATGCTTTTTTTCATCCTCTGCTAGCAAAAAGGATGATTACTCCTTCAGAGGCAGAAGAAATTAATGCAGCCATTTGTCAGTTCTTGTTCTAGGTTGTCACTGCAGTATCAGAGTGCTGTCCAGAAATGTTTTAATTTTGCCCTATGGTTTAAGTGCCTGAATCTTACTCTTGCTATGGCCCTGCCATTTGCTGTTCTGCAGGTTGTCTTTTACCTGTAACCTTTTACCTGCAATCTTCCTCCACACACCCTAGGAATTTTGCCTTTTTTTTCTTCCTTGTTCCTCTCTTTCTGTTGTGGCTGTGAAGTTTTTCTGTGGGCTTGCACCTGCAAAACCCTGCAGTAGGTATAACTAATTCTCATGGGACACAGTTACCACCAAGGTGGGAATCAGTTTCCTTTCTCCTCTTTTCTAATCCTTGTTTTGTAGCCTATTCTAGAGGAAAACAAGATTGAGTGGATAAGATAGAAAGTATTAGTCATTTAAGTGGCTGATAAATAGTGGTCCAAAAATATAAATGCCCATGCTAGATGGCTCTTTCCCCTGATGAAATCAGGGTTCGGTGAGCACTAATAGCGTGATAGACAAGAACAAGCAGTAGGAGTTTGAGCAGGTCCTGGTGGAGATGACGTATTTATGGAAAACAATACTGTGATCACATGCTGTACAGGAGAGGTCAGTTGTGTGGGAAGCCACTCATTTGGCTGGAGCCAGAATGCAATTTCCCTTTCACTCTCCCCCTGGCCCTCCCTCATCCATCTCATTTTTCTCTATTCTGCAGAAAGAACTATTGGTGCTGAAGGCAATATATGCCATTGTCTGTGGAACCCATAAAAACGTCTTGGGGGATAGTTTATGTCAACATCCTTTGTGTAATATTAAGTAATGTGATTAGCAGTTGTCAGTTCTTTTCTTTAGTTCTAGCCTCTCTAAAGAAAAAGCATGTGCAATGGAGTGTTTACATTGAATAAAGAGGTTATAGGTGAACCTTGAGGAAATTATAAAGAAGGAAGGTGTTTTGCCTTCAAGTAGCTGTGTTGCTAGCTATTTCTGATAAGGAAGGCCATATCAGAGAAATGTAATTATATGTGAGTGGGGAGATGAGTAGGTTAAACATAGTTCTTCGTTCCTGGAAGAGGCCCTTTCATAGCCTCAGACCAGAAAATATTGTTTTCCATGTCATAGTCCTTTCAGTCATAAGAATAAAGCTACATCCTCCAGCCCTGGTGTTAACATTCTTTCACACTGCGTCACAACAGTGAGTGTCGAGTGTTGAAGATGAAGGCCAAAGCCTGGAACTTCATCTCAGATGCTGTGGAAGCCAAAGTAAAGAGCAGAGCTCAGGTCTGACATCCCTGTTTGAGTTGCTAGGAGATGCAGTGAAGCTTCTTGTTCTGGTTATATTTTCTTTTGTGCAGTAGACTTTACAGCCAGCTACAGTACATTGCTATAGTTCTGTCAAAAGAAAATCAAAACACCCTAGTGATTGTCAGCCAGGGGTTTTCACTTTCCCAGGAAACTGGAGAGAATTGGAAGGAACATTCATCATTGGTAGGGGATCCAGGAACATTGATGAAGCTTCAGCTGCAAATCTGTGTGGTTTTAAAGGAGGCTACACTAGTGGCACAGACCTCCATCTCTGCCCATCAGCAATGTCTATATTTGTTGGAATCAGCAGCACAATGCAGTCATAAATGCATTAAGCAGTGAGAGCGGGAGTACCACAGTTGGTGCTGGTGAGCAAGATGGACTGTGTGGCATCTGTGAACTGCTAGTGCTTCTCACCATTTCACCAGCTCACCTCATCTCTGGAGGAGCTGACAAAGATGCTGAAGTTGCCTTTTAGTTGTACCTAAGTCATCCTTTGGAAATCACAGAGCATTCTGACACATTCTTCAACCTCCCCCTCTAAAAGTAAAGATATTTTTGTCTTGTAGCCAATATATCAATTGCTACAGAACCTGTTTACTTACAGGAGCCGGTGGTGCTTCTAAGACTGTTCCATCCCTGGGCTGTGCACTGATTATTCCAAGTTTTGAGCATCAGCCTCAGATGAGCTTACTGCCTAGGCTTTTTGATTTCTCAGAAATGCTTATTTGAGACCAGGCATCATCTAGATAAATACTGTGAATCTAGAAGTGGTATCTTCTGAGTGGTTGAACCAACACTGTGTGAAGAGAAGAAAAAAATCCTTATCTGAACAAGATCACTTGTTTTTGATCAAAAGTGGCATAAGTTGTTTATGAATTTCTTTTCTGAATGTGGTATGTCTTGGGTGAGATTCACAAATCTTGAATTTCGACTCCTTCAGAGTGTTAAGTGCTTCTCCATGACTGAGAGGACTGAATTCTGGGAAAACTTGCTGGTCTTCTGTTTTAAGACTTTCTGATCATGAACAACCTCAGGATAATAGCTTCATGTGTTTCTGCTCCATAAAAACTACCTTACAGTCATAGACAGTTATGTTCTGACACCTAGCCTGTTTTCATACTGACCACCAATACTAATGGCACAAAGACATGCTCTTGTTCAAGTGCACATCTGAAGCAGCCCTTGCATGAACCATGGTTTAATGGTGAAATTGGTAGTGCTGGGTTTATAGTTGGACTCAATGGTCTCAGAAGTCCTTTCCAATGTGTAATTATTCTGTGGTTTCTAAATCTTCTATTTACACTTTCCTCTATTCCAAACTTTATTATTCACTCCTTCACCATAATCTTGACACAAAAAACCCCAGAGTAAAAATAAGTGTGTCCTTATCTTTTTAAGTGCAATACTAATAAATACTCTGAGTTTATTGTGTCTTAGGATTTCTTCCAAGAATACATATAATATATGTTTTTAATATGTGTGTACAGTGGCAGTTTTTAAGGTGTTCTAATATTAATCTAGCAAGCATATTTAAACAGGACAAGAAGCTTGAGATTATATAAATGTAAATACTATTAAAGCTTATCATAGTTGAAAGGAGAAATCCTCTACTAATGAGAAAAGAAAAATCACTTTTTTGGGTTTTTTTAATCAAGGCAATGAAGCCAGAGGGATTTGAGAGGAAAAAAGTCAGAGAAATCACCTGGATCCCCATGCAGCACAGGAGTTATGTAAGGGAAAAATCTGTTCCTGTATTACATAAAAAATGGGCACGTGTGCATTTGCACACACACAGAAACAAAGAGGAGGAAGAAACCCTGCTGTACTTCCCATCTCCACATTCCCACAAGTTGAGGGTGTTATTAGGAAGGACTTTTCCATCTGGTAGTTCTTCAGATGACTCTGCAGGGTTAGACCTTTAAGCTCTTGGTAATAGGCCAAGATGTTATTGAAACCTATGGAAAATTCCAGTTTTATCAGGAGACAGCCTGGTTCCCCAGGACTGTCTGCAACATCAGCAGCTGCTGATGGCCCCAGACAGGGCAGCAGAGGCCTCAGCAGAGGGTGCAGCCACACCAGGCACCTGCCAAATCCCTGTGAGGAGGCAACTATGGGTACAGCCTCAGAAGCACAGGGGAGGCTGCGGGCTTGGCTGAGGAAACAAGAAATGCTTTAATTTCCACTTCATTCCCCAGGGGTAAGTTTCCAGAGGAAATCTCTGAGAGTGATTAAAGGCAGCTCTTCTCTCTTGGTGGATGTATTTCTGGGACAGAAAGAGAAAAACCACAAAACTATCCTGTCCTCTTGCCTAGAGGCATGGCAGGAATAAAGTAGCCTTTCATGCAGGAGGAGACCCAGTTCACTTAGAAGTGACTTGTTTTTCTTGAGGCATCAGAAAGAGACAATGCAGGATATAACGCTGCCTGCTATTGATTGGGGTTTGGCCCCATCCATTAGACTGCACTGCCTCCTTTGTCATTTACAAACTGTGCAATTCATTGCAGCAGCTGAACAGGAGGGAAGAAGAGAGAAACCAAAGTGCAGGGGAGGCAAGAGAACATGTTACTGCTAACACAAGCTATGCCACAAGCATGCAACAATCAATGTAAGCTCTTCAGCCCTTTCCTCACAGGCTTACCCAATGTCCTGGTGTGCAAGCACTCTCCTAGAGAAAGCAACTGCTATCATTTGTCTTGCCTTAGGGTACAGGAAAGATTCCTGATACCTTCAGTCCTTTCTCTGAATAGCTTGTGCCACATACTGTCCGAATTTTGGTTCTATAATGGTTGCTTTCATTTAGTCACCTCCACTTCCCTTTGCTGGTGTGTAGCATAAGTGGCTGCATTGTTTGCTTTTCTCTCTCTTCTGAAGGTTTTGTAAGAGGAGTAAGGGTGTTTGGAAAGACAGTATCCCTCACTTCACAGCAACATCTCCCACTGAGGGATCTATGTCTCCTCATCACAGGCACAAGAGGGTTGGGACCTTCCAAGTGTCAACATTAGTTCACTGACTCTTGCTGAAGAATCACAGAGTCACTGAGTTGGAAGAGACTTTCAAGATCATCAAGTCCAACCCATGCCCTAACACCTCAACTAAACCATGGCACCAAGTGCCACATCCAGTCTTTTTTTTAACACTTCCAGGAATGGTGACTCCACCCACCACCTCCCTGAGCAGACCATTCCAGTACTTTATCACTCTTTCCATAAAAAACTTTTTCCTAATACCCAACCTATATTTCCCTTGGTGCACCTTTAGACAGTGTCCTCTCATTGTGTCAGTTGCTGCCTGGAGAAAGAGAACAATCCCCACCTGACTACAACCACCCTTCAGAAAGTTGTAGAGAATGATAAGGTCACCTCTGAGTCTCCTTTTCTCCAGGCTAAACAACCCCAGCTCCCTCAGTCATTCCTCACAGGGTTTGTGCTCCAAGCCCCTCACCAGCTTCGTTGCCTCCTCTGGACTCACTATTCATCAAGAATAGCTGAATGGAGTTGGTTCAGAAATTCTTCACACACTGGATTAAATTTAAGTCTATAAAAGAAATGCCAGCACAGTGTAGTCTTGGGAATCCATTACCAACATTTGCAACATTACTTAAATGAACAGCAGATAGTTTAAAACCAGATTGCTCTCTGTTTCAGATTCTTTGTGTTTGATAGGGAAAGAGCTTGTACAGCCCAGAGCTGTCAGGCATTTGGAGGAAATGCTAAGTGACTTTCAGAATGGCGAATGCAAACTTCACAATGTTTACCATTAGTGTCAGGTTGCAGACTCTTGCATTAGTTTCCTCTCAACTGAAAAGTTAATTTAAGAGGAAAAATGGATCGATAAAAAACAATGTCAGATACCAAATCAATACTGGGAATGTTGGAACAGACTGGACAGACAGAATGTTGGAAATAGAGGTTGGCCTCAACAGTGCAAGCAAAATATTTGAGAATTGTTTCTCATTATAACTTACCTGCTTAGAGCTGTATTCTGAACTGTGTTCTCATTATAAAATCTGGATAAACAGTAAGACCTGTATAGGGAATTTCCTTCAAATGATGCTTGTTACATCTTTAGCTTGAACTGTGGGAATTGCCAAGGTCAGAACTGGATCTTGGTGGGTAAGTGAAGATTGAGCTTTATGTAAAACAGTCTTATTGACTTTTTTTAAGCCTATGAACTGGGAAATGTCTTCTCTCTCCTCTGTTATTCCCTTCCCTTCATTATACTGTCATCAATAGATTAAATAAGTGCAAAATTGTTCTTTCTGTTTTCCTGTTTTCTGTAAATTTTCTTATCTGTTCTTTCCTTTGCTTTATTATCCACATAAGTCAATAATGCTAATGACTTGCACATAGAATATTTAAATGAGCTTTTGGTAATTACTGAGAATTGTCATCCATACATCTCAAAATGCTTTGCAGAGTAGGAGAAAATTCATAATTTCATTTTACAGTTAGCAAAGGGAACCTGAGATATTTTTTTCTCTCCTGAAGTAATGTTCTATGCCACTTTGGTCCTTACTTATTGTAAACTTCTTCTATAAAAATACCATGGAATTTTTTTTTCAGGCTTAAATAATCCTTTTCCTAAGGAGAGAAATTATGTGCGTAGCTTCATATAGGACAGGCCTTGTTTAAATATGCACATTAAAAATTATTCATGTTGGAGGATGCTAAAATTAAGGAGGCTCACCTTGGATATTCAGGGAAAAGCTACTGCACCTCTCTAATGTATTTCAGTGTTGAGGGGAGGAAATCCTGTCTCCTATTTTCCCTTTCTATTTGATATATTATTACACAGTTTCTGTATAAAATACAGACAGCATGATTTTTCTGTAGGAATGCTTCAAGTAAGTGTGGAGACAACTAACAGTGTGTTAAACCATTTTGCCTGACCGCAACCTATCAAGATGAGAATGGGCAGTGCTTTTGTCTTGCTTTCAGACCCAAATATGAGCTTACTGCACTCCAGTGTTGTGTTACAGAGCACTCTCTTTGCTGGGAGAGAAGGGCTTTTATTTCTTGAGCCTGACTGCTTCTCTTGAGTAGAGAAAAAACGTTTATGGAGGATTTCCCCTGAACATGAGGGCCTGTATCTGCCTGTCTTCTCAGTTGGAAAATTAGTTTCACAAGACAAATAACTGAGCTGTAGGCTAGCTGGGAGAGCAAGCAGATGTGCTTCCTGCAGTTGGAAGAGTTTTTTTGTCTTTTCCTATTCTTCACTCTGTCACCTGTCTCCATTTCACTGTGATGAAGGTACCCCTCCTCCCCTGTGCAGAAATGGTCTCATATTGCTCCAGAGCCATATGGTTTGCCTTGCCTTTTTTTGATGTTTGACAAAAATCTTTTAAGTCTGGAATACTTCGGAGACATCCAAATAATTGCTGTTAGACAATGGTTTGAAGCTCGATGAGAGTTCTGGGGCTGAGCATAAAGTAAAAATAGTTTTTGGTGCTCAAACACTGCTAAGATATATCACATATGTACCTCACTGTAGACAAAGTATTGTAACACTTAGGCAGGTTTTCATTGTAGGCAAAACACTGTAACACTTAAGACATGTTTCATTTCAAAATGTCATAAGAGAGATTTTTAGATAATAGATCATTCTGGTTCCTTTGGGAATTGTATTTCTTTCTATTACTCAGCATCACATGTTTTGTCTCCACACTTGGAAACAGCTCCCTGAAGGGAAATAGTCATGTTATTAACCACATTAACAGCATATTACAGATAAAAATCTGTATATACAAATCCCAATAGACACTTGCATGTACAAATGTGCAGTAAAAGGCATGAATAATACTGTAAACATTAGAGGTGAGTGTCTGAAATCTTGGCCTTATCCATCTGCCTGAAACCAGAGGAAGGCAGAACATTTCAAGTGAAAATGATTAAGAATCTGGGAGAGGTTATGATGAGAATAAGGAGATGTATTTCAGTAACAAGGTAGAACTGTTTTGTTGTAAAACTGACTATTTGTAAATAAAACTATGAGAAAAAATTCAAAAGGGGATTTTAGTCTATTTTTAGGGATAAATTTCAGTTGTATCATTAGTTAGCTGCATCTTTGTGCACAAACATTTTACTGATTTTCTTAACTTTTTATTTTGCTCAGACTTAAAGGAGAAAGTGAAGTGATTGCTGACCAGAATTTTTCTAATCATGAGTTTAGTAACAAACTCAGTGTTACTTTGGCAACACTTTTGTAGTTAATACAATGCATCAGGTTGCTCTCTCCGGTATTTTCATTTGTATTGATTTCCCTTTTTTTTTTTTTTGTCCTCTTAAATGATCTCAAAATATCCTCAATCTTGCTTATGTAACACCTGAAACTACAAGACTGGAAGATGACAACAAATGAATCTGGATGTCTCCCTTAGTACCACATCCAACATATATGTTCAAAGACTGATGTTTGCCCTGGGCCTTTTTCTATTAACTATTCTCTGCATAGTTAACAGTTTTCATTTTTTTCCTCTCTGTGCACCATTATCTGTTATGATTTAGTCAACTGTGGAAATTGGGCAGTGCAGTTTTTGTGAATTATTTAATGTGTACATAAAATTTTCCTGCAGAGAGTGACTCTATTTTTTTCCACAGGTACAATGGGAATGCATTAACCCCAAGTACAAAGCAAAAAAGAAGAACTACAAGAACTCAGGCATTGTCATCCTTAACCAGTGCAAGGTAAATACATGTTTTGCTCTTTGACTGTTTCTTTACTAAGCTCTCAGCAATATATATTTAATGGTGTTTGGAACAAAGTGGAATTGCCTGTAGAACTATCCCCTACAAAAAGTAAAGGCAAGGACTTGAATCTCAAAAATAAGTTGCCTGTCCTCAACTCTCGTTTCATTTCTCTTGCCCTATCCCTGCTCTTGTACAATGGAAAAGACAATACTAAATTCTAACACCTAAAGACTCACCATCTTTGCGTGTATCCCTTTAAATATCTCCATTATTTCTACACAATCACTCTTGTTCCTCCTAAACCAACAGCAAAATTTCCTCTGATGTCTCACTGAGAAGTTGGTTCTACTTTTTATGTGAATTTTCCTTTGTGTAGGTTTAGAATCTGGATTTTTTTTTCTGTTTATAGTTTTGTTTCTCTCTCAAACTGCATTTAATGATTCTTCCTTTACCTTATTTTTAGTTGGTCCCTCTCCTCCTTCCAATTTTTTTTTCAGGCAGTTCTCTTAAGTTTTATCAGTTCACAGCTAAGTTGAATGTCTTGCTTTCTTGTCTGCAGATACACAAGATGCATTCTTTCTTAGATTATATCATGGGAGGCTGCCAAATACAGTTTACAGTAAGTGTCTTACTTCTCTAACTTGTTTTGAAGAAAGGGAATCCCATTAGATACCAATTCATTACTTTCAGAGAAATGATTCTTACATGCCATTCCTGGTAAATTATTAAGTTCTTCTTGCAAAATGTATTAAGGGCCGGTCTTCCTTTCCAGAACGAGCTTCCATTAGTGTCCCCTGAAGTTGTGCCATACTGAAAGTCACACACAGAGAGATCCAGCCAGGGACTTTTCTCTGTCAGCCTGGGGTAAATGCTGATGTTTCATATCTCAGCCATAGCTACCGAGTAAGATGGCACTACAGGGGGACACAGTTCTAACTTAGAGTGTACTCAGAAGCTATTCAGTTCAAGGAACAGAGTGTAAAAGGATTTTTAGCAGGGCTCTTCATAGCCAGAAATACAGTTTTTTTGTATTTCCAGTTAATAAATTTAGAAACATTTAATGATGTGTGGGTTTGATCTTTTTATGTATCATGTAGCTAAAAATTAATATACTTAATATAATGTAATATGATATATCAGTTTTTCCCATAGCATGGGAATACGAATTGTGGCTCAGTTCCAATCTGGTTTATGTGACTTCTAATTTATGCCAGCTAAAGGGCTAAAATCTAATGCACAAAGGTAATATTCTTCTTCTGGAGATTTTTTTTTTTTCTGTAGCATTCTGGCCTATTTCTGCTCCCACATATAAAGTATCAGACACTGGATGTTACTGACATGTTCCATTTCACATTTTCCAGACAAGCTTTCATTTTCCAAAAAGATTTGACAAAAAAAGAAAGATTTTTTTTGTTGCACCAGAAAGTTCCAGCAGCAGCTATAGACAGCAGTGGATTGTCTTCTTGTGTACAGATCAGCTTTTTGAAGTGTTAAACTTGGACTTTGCCTGTACTCATCACAAACTCATTGGATAACACCCAAAACTGAGGACTCGTTTAGTTTTGAAGGAAATACCTTCTGCAGTGGACAGAGATCTTTATAATTGTCTTCTGTCATATAAAGCATACTGTCTAATCACCTCTCTGCCTTACTTGGCTACTTCTTTTATCCCCATGTACCAGAAATGCACATTTCTTCTTCAAGTCTGACACTTGGCAGTCACTGGAAACCCCTTTAATTTATCTTTTTTGACATTTCCTCTCTAAAATATGACTAGAAGAACTCAACTATCAAATTTATTCAAGGTCATTATCAGAAAGACATTAATGCCTTCATGTTATATTTGAAAGACTTTTTTTAATTAGGGCATGGGTTTAGGCACATGCAAAGACCAGTTAATATGCATTTCCCACAACTCCAGTTCAGGAACAGGAGCACTGCCACCATTAGAAAGTATCTAGGGATTTACATATTAAGTCACAGCTTTTCAAACTCTGATTCTTCGTAACTGTTTTCCAATGGAAGAGCAAGTTCTTAGTGCAAGGAAGGGTTATGGCAATTTGCTTGCCTTTTATTTACTTGTCACAGGTTTCCTATTAGTAGGCTGGGAAACACAAGTTGAAAAGTGGTAGGGCAAATGGGTTAAAGTGCAAAGTGGCTTCTACTATATTTTATTGTATTTCATTTTACTGAAATGAAACAAAACCATCGGTAATAGAAAGCTTAAGTAAGGTCATCTTCAAGGATGGGAAGTGAAGACATAAGAGAAATGGAAGATTCATAATACTGTCAATCACAGAGATCCCTGAATTACTGTGTTGCCCTTAATGGTAAATCCATAGTATTGTGTAATCATCACAATCAATTTTCAACCTGCATGGCCCAGGGTAAGCCCTTGTGACGTCTCTGTACCTATAGATGCCAGCATGCCTAATGTAGTGGTTCTACCTAAACATCATCACAAACTGGCTCTCCACATATTTTCCTTCACTCTTATTCCAGCAGTCCTCAGCACAGACTGGTTGTGAAATGTGTTGTTGTTGTTGTTTTCCAAAATGAATTCCCCAGTGGTCACTGAAACAAAAGGATGCAGCCTACTGGGGAGATATTCCATTCTCCCTTGCTTTCTGCATGCATCACATAGTCCTCTTCACATAGTCCTAATCTGATTAATTCAGACCACTGAAACAGAGGAGGCCTATTCCTTGGACTTTTCCAGATCTCTGTTTTCTTTTACTGTAGTGGATTTGGGATTGTTTGAAACTCTCCTCCTGTATTGTTGTTGTTGTTGTTGTCCTAATATTAATGACAATTCTGTTGAGCTCATGCTGTGTACAGGCAGTACGATACAACTGTGATTTGAAAGACCACTTGCTGAGGGAGGGAAACTGGGATGCTATGCACACATTTGTTAACAAAAAGCTGTAGTATGATGTGCCTGCTAATTTAAGGCACTAATGAAACCCTTGGTAGCATCATGCTGTGTGTTCTTGGGATACTTTGTACCTTGATTGTAGAAACATGGTTTGCAGTTAGGAAGAATGTCTCTCAAAAATGAAAGTAAACTTTTCCTTGCTTTAAAACCAGTTATTAAGAAGCTTTCATCTATAGAGATCAATAGTGCTGATTCCAGCCCTCTATTTTTATGCCCAGCTTATTGCCAAACACTGTATCTCTTATCAGACAGTGTACCCTGTTGCAGAAGAAATGTTCAGAGGTTGGCAGTGCAAATGGGTCTGTAGTCAAAAGACATTTCCATCACTTTAGGAAATACAGCAGAAAGGATGTGTAACATGCATAAAAGGAAGGGTAATAGAAAGATATATTGGACAGATGCTCTCTCAGGCGGGTCACGGTACTGGGCAGCCTGATTTGTTGCTGGCAGACCTAGCAGGAGGTCCCAGCTATGTAGGATGTTTTGAGTGTAGTGAAAATCACCCTTTAACAAGTCTGAGGGGAAAAAAAGAAGCTGGTACCAAGTGTAGTTATTGCCCTGTTATGCTCTTATTTAGCTGAGGGAAGATGACTGCTTCGCTGGAACTGATGCATTTAAAGATACACTGATAAAAATCAAATGTACGCACTGTAAGAAAGATTCCTACTTTACTGCCCAAAAGATAAGCTCAGTTGTGATATTAAAATAACTTCTGTCATATATTAACTTATCTTTACAAATCCTTATCCAATGTATTTGCAGAAGACCTTGGTCCTGTTGGGTAATGCTAAAGGAGCAGAGCTCTGCATTGTTATTTTGAAATCGTGGCAATTTACCGCGGTCATCTTTCTTATAAGTCCTCCCTGTGGGAGTCAAACAGAGATTTGGATCAAATTCAAGCACACTGCATCCAAGTACAAATATTCATAAATTCTTCATCATAGGAAATTAGGATATTTTTTTACTTATCAGCAGACCTCTACTGCAAGGACCATTTCCAAAAGGAAGCTTGTTCCAGGAAGTTTTTTTTTTGCTTTCCCAAACACTAGCCACAGGCTTTTTTCCAAGCTTATGAAACCCACTCCTTATTCCTACTCCATACTCTTGATTTCATTTCCAAAACAGTTAGCCATAAAGGAAGACTTGTCTAGTTCTGTTTTATGTGTCACTAAAGTCTTGTTAATGTGTTTTAGTGTTTTGGGATTATCAGTAAAGACACCCACTTTTAACAATTTTACAGGAATCCCCTTTGTTTCCCTATCATACAATGGCATTTTTGTGCCTCCTATAATCAAATCAAGGTTGAATTAATATCAGAGAAAATATACTTATTTTTAAGAAAATATGCATACCTTGAATAAGATGTTTTACAAATAATTTTCCCAAAACTAATCTAGTCCAAACAAGGATCCATGGATTTATCTTGGGTTTCACAAGCCATTAGTGTTGCTTTCTTCCTCAGTTAAATATGCATAGTGTTCCTCAGTTATGTGCCCTTACCAGTGAAGTCACGAGAGGTTCTCCTTTGATTTATTCAAGTTAAATCCAGATACCATTTTTGGGAAAAGATCTATGTGGAAAACAAACTCAGTGCTTTGGTGCCTGAACAGTGAGTAGGAAGCAGAGGTGAAAGATTACTCTTATTTGCAAGCCAAAAAGCCCATCCCTCTCCTGACTGGATGTGGTGAGGTGCCAGGGGTTCATAGATGATCAAGGCAAAGAAGGGATTTCCGAGCCTGCTAGAGGTTGGTTTCTTCAGCCAGACAACCAGTGGAGGAAAGCCATGTTGGGTTAGCCTCGTATGATATTTCCCTTTTATTTTTTAGGAACAAAAATAAGTTTCAGAAGGGCTGTATAATTCTTCTAAGGCAGCATGAAAATGCCGTGCTTCATTTTCATTTTGAAGCTGCATAAAGCAGTGCTCCCTGTGCCAAGCAGAGGCTGCAGCTGAGGAAGCTGAACATTTGCAAAAGCAAGCTGTGCCTTCAGAGTTCTTTTTGCAGCCTTTAGCAAGACCCTTTCTTACCTTTCAGCTATGCTGTAAAACTGAAATCTGAACTTGCTGCATTTGTCTATTGAATATTCAGTTGCAATGGGATTTTCAGAGGAATAGGTTATTAGACACAAGGACATTTTATGAGTGGCTTTGTTCCCTTTGTAAGACCCTTGGGATTCTTCTTGCTCCTTTTAGGAATTCCTATAAAGCAGCATCACAAATTCAGCAGAGGACTTTCTGATCTGTAACAATGGAAGATGCATGCCAGAGCCTACCTTCAGTGAGAAATATAAAGAGCATTTTAAAAGGGAGAAATTAATTTTAAGATGATTCATTAATACTTGCTTTTGCATTGACTACTTCCCACAATCTTCTCTAAGGTTTTTCAAAAACAACAACAAAAAATCTTTGCAGGATTCAAGCTTTATTTTTACCCTGCAGCTCATGTTTAAGCTTGCTATCAACTGTGAAATTGGGAGGGTTTATTATTTAATGCTTAGATGCTTTGAAGAGAGAAAATACCAGACAAGCAATATCTACTACTACAGCCTCAGTAAGGATTAAAATAGCTAAGAAATGTCCCTAATTGGAGTTCTAATTTACAGTTACAAGTAGGACTTGTAACTCTCTATGGACATTTTTTGCTGCAAAGATTTTATGTCCTTAATGTCACCTGAGCTGAAATAATTTAATTAAATATGAGAACCTAGAGTTAGTTAATTTGATTCATTTGTATTAGAACCTAATTTTCCTCATAGAATAGCAATGCAGGTATTTTTTTACCTAATTATGCATTTTAGTTTTATTATCTCTTATTTTATAAACTGTCATTTGCTTCTACATCTACATTACCAGTACAATCCTAATTTCAGTTTGATTAAGTGCACTGTAAAATGACCTTTGCTGTGAAGCTGCTGTCTCTTTGCTGCAGCAGATTATTTCTGGTGAAGATATATAGTTGATGCAGGTGTGTTTATCCTCAGAAGAGCTCTGCAACACATTGACTTCTTTTCCAGGTAGCTATAGATTTCACTGCATCGAACGGCGACCCTAGGAACAGCTGCTCGCTGCACTACATCCACCCCTATCAGCCCAATGAGTACCTGAAAGCTTTGGTAGCTGTTGGGGAGATTTGCCAAGACTATGACAGGTAAATAATTTGATTACAGAGTTGTCTTTAGAAAGTGTTTTCACAGTGTGAAATTAATGACTGCCTGTGGCTGGCTGCAGAGGCTCCACGTTTAGGCACTTGCGGCGAAGGACTGCCCGTCAGAAAGATTAGTCTGCCTTAACCTGCTCTTGAAACTGACACTGGGTTTAGATTAGTTTCGTGATAAAGCAAGTCACAGTTTTTGGCTGTTTGGCTGATTTGTGTGTTAAGTTTCAGGTTTGTATTCACATGTTAAAATTACATGTCAGAGTGGATTTTTCATGTGTTCAAGATTAACAACTTGGGGCTAGTTTTGCAGACACTGGCAACATCCTCTCTGATACACTTGGGAGTCTGTGTCCTATTCTACTGAAGAGTGTTCCTGAGACATTTCTTTGAAACTGAATTTGTAGTTGCCTAAACTGCTTATTGATGATGTCTATTTTTAGGAGTAAACCCGTGGTCTTTTTCAGTGTTCTCCTGGCCTGTTGAACATTGCACTCCCTTCTGAAATAAATGTTGAAAGGTAGTGTGTGTACACAACATCTCTTTAAATAAATATACAAATGCAAGTAATTGGACCAAATATGCTTTGATTACATTATGTACTTCTGTTGCTTTCAAATAGTCTGCCTGCTTCTATTGAATTAATTGCCCATTATTAATTTAATTACCAAGTGCATTTCCTTTAAATGTTCTTTCTCTGGTGGTGAGACACAGTATCCTTACACAGCTGTTCTTTCTAATATTTGTACATATGATAGATATCTATCCACCACTTTGCCTTATGTAAATACCAGATCTCAAGAAAACAATGGTATTTCCAGTCAAATTTGAATTGTACTTTCTGTATAAATTGTGGAGTGACTTCAGACTACGATTTGCATGTTACACATAGCATATACCAACTACCCTGCTCAGAGGCACTTCCATTTGCATGGTAATGAAATGTCTTCTCAAACAATGACAAAAATACTGTTCTGAGTTCTGTAATAATTTGATGGTCAGATTTAGTCAATGAGTCTGAAAAAATTTATATTTTATTGTAAGTGAACTGAGAATTCACCAGTGATTATGCAGTAATTTAATAATTACTAGCTATAATTCAGAGTATTAATAAACTTCAAAAAATAGGGAAAGGAGTAAAAAAGGTCTGGTTTATGCACACAGAATTTTTGATTTTATCACTTAAGTTGTATTTTTTTAGAAAATTAAATAGTTAAGTGGCACAGTCCCTTCTATATGGAAATATTAACTCCAAATCAGGATTTTTTTCTCAATAAGTATATTTCAATCAGTACCAAAAAAAATAGCCAGTTATTTTTTAAATGAAATCATCAGCATCATTCTGTCCTATTGTGCTGCAGAAAATGCCTATTGATGCTAATCAACACAGCTGAGGGTCTATGAGCTATGAACTAGGGCTGAACAAAAGCCAGTTGTTTTCCCATGAAGATGTCACCTTTGGGGCATGTGTTTGACCTGTACATGTTCTCAAGTTGTGACACTATGAGTATATTCCCATGGATAAGTTGATTCAGCACGGTCAGTGCTTTCTGATCAAAACGTCAAGTGAGGACCTTTTCTTTACTACTCCACATTTTGAATCCAATAAAGTGGAAAAGAGAATTTAAAATTCTTCAAAAGAACCAAATAAATTAGGAGGAGCAAACTTCACACGAAATGATCTACAGGTTCTGTATAGACCTTCTCTGTACTGAGTTGCAGCCTTTGTATGTTCGAGCAAATACAACCTACAAAGCAAATCTTCTGCATATACACTTCTTAAAAAAATACAAATTCAGTAAAAATCTGAAATGTGACACAGATCCATAACTGCTCCAGCGAGTCCAGTTGTGCTTCAGATAATGGAGCAGGACATCTGTTTCCAGATTAAGACAAGCCAGAGGTAAAAAGAAACAGACTTGCTGAACCTAAGGGCCATTTACAGCCAGAGGGTCATCATTTGCTTGGGGGCATGTGTTTACTAAGATTAGAATATGAGATCACACGATGGCAGTGCCCTTATGTGAAGTTTTAGAGTTTGTACCCATCAATTATCTCAAATGGGCAGAACTGGCTGATTTCAATCCAAACCAAGAAAAATGGAGTGGTTTTAACTCAGGATTAATATATTTGGATCAAGTGAAAGAATAGATGAGTAAAGTAAATACTTTTTGCATTCCAATAGCAGAGCTGTAGAATTTTAAGTACTTTTGCTACTTATATAAGCAGACTGCATTTTTAAATTGTAAAAACAAAACAAAACAAAAAAAAAAAAAAAAAAAAAAAAAAAACCAACCCTGTGTGGTTATTAATTAAAATACTTCTTTCATTAGCAATATTCAAATTTATTTGTATTTTGGGAGGAATTGGATTAGCAAGTAATACATAGAGAAACTACACTCAAAATGCAAAATTTTCTTTTATAAACTCCAGCTAGTTAGATCAATCAAGCCAAATCGTCTCATAATCTAGGTTTCTATACATATTAGCCTAACATTATACATCTGAAAGCAATCAATACTCCAAATTAAGTGCTGCCTCACATCCCTAGGTATAGTGAAATAAACCCTGCTCATCCAAAAGCACTTTTATCCATATGGTTCAGATATTCCTGAAACACTCAAATGAGTAGCCCCATTTTGCATAGTTAAGTGTGAAAGAATAAAATTCCTTCTTTTATCAGCAATGTTCAGAGAATGAGAGAGACACTGATTATTATCCTGATTGTGGAATTGCTGCAGTCCTGTAGGAATAGACCAATCTGATAATGATAAGGGAAATGGAAGAGCTATTCATCTGCACAAAATACTTAATACTTTATCTATATGGTGGAATTGTTTCAGGCTATAACAATGTTTTTCATAAGAGAGAAGATAGAGTATGTAGGTGATATAACCAGTGGCCAAGCAACAGCAGCAGCGGATCATAAAGGAAGGGGAAACATTCATTAATTTTAAGGAATAAGGTTCTAAAACATAGTTAGAAATACTGGAAAGGGGGAAAAACATTAAAACTTAAAAATAAGCAGACAGCTTCATGGGGAAGAATTAATTTTAATGTAAATGACTCATGACTCTAAAAACAACGTCATGAAGTAATAAGTGAGAAATATGTATTTCTCTTTAAATATTTTCAGAAGCTTTCTTTTATATTAAAAGTAACATCACTGGCATAATTTTACCTTGAAATTGTGCAAGTCTACTCCACCTTTTTAGCATAAACAGGTGAAAATGGTGAAAAATCATTGGGCACTGAAGTGCTTAATATTAAAAGATTGGCTTCTGTATCATTTCATGCTTATTTTTTTACCTCAGTAATTTCTGTATTGATTTCTCTGTATCAGAAGTCAAATAAAATGGTTTCTGGTGACCAGCAATACCAGCCTAGCCAGGATCCTGAAAAATCAATTGATCACTACTATATATGAATATATTCCCTCATGTTTTGCACAATGAGTTAGCAAGTTTACTTAGAGCAGATAGGGCTAAACCCAACTCTCTGGGCTGGCTTAGGGCTTCTAACCTTCAACAACTCTGGCTGAACAATGGTTTTGGCCATCCATTTGTTTTGGAGCCTGGTGGAGACCCTTTCAAGAGAGAGGTGTTCTCAAAGGGTAGGTGGAAGGTGTCTTTGCTGGTTGAATACCCAGATATGAGGAAAGGCAAACTCATTCAACAGTTAAAATAAAGGATCTGTGACTAAAATCATATAAAAGCCTTGAAGCTCTCTTAAGTTATATAATAATTTAGAATGTGTCTTGTTCTGCATGGCAGCTCTTCCTCACAGCTTTTCAATTTGTACCATAAAACTTCACCCTGCTTGGCATGCAGCACCATTTTGGAAGCCAGAGAAGCCTATGGCTAAACTGGGGAATCAGGGAACATTTCTCCTTTTGCCCCAGCATAATGTCTGGCCATGTCCTGACTGCAAGCCAGGACCTGAACTACCTCTGTGTATATAAAACTATAATTCTATTTGTGTGTATATTAATATATTGGTATGCCTATAACATAGAGGTATTAAATGTACTTATTGTTTGTACAATATTTAGTGTTAATACAGAGCCATTCAGTAAAAAAAATTGATTTCTCTTTTGTGTTGTTTACATCTTCTCTCTGTGCAGAGCACAGCCATAAGTCACAATAACAACTGTGCACACAGTTTATTAAAATGGCTGGTGCTTTGATCTTAGTGATTTGTTTTACTGGTGCTGGAATACAAGCAAGTAGCCATGAGTGTAGCTCATCTTTCATTCTGCAGTGATTGCTGTTTCTATCAAAGGAAAAATGGGCTGGAATGGGACTGTAAATAGCTTGTTTGTAAGGATAAATGTTTTGCTTGTACACAATGCTAAAGGCTGAAATACTTCCTAAATGGATCTTATATTGCAGGTTTTAATGATGTTATTGTGGGTGAAGCCCACGGCAGGTCTTGCAGATCTGCTCCTCACTTTGAAATCTGATTTCTGCAGTTAGTAGTTTTTCTTATGCTTGTGCTTATTAAGAATCTCATTAAATTACATTAAATATTTATCTTTGCATTAAAACTTCTGCTCCGAATCAGCAAGACACTAGAGCTTATTATCTAATCCCATTGAATTCAGTCTAGCTCAAGCAAATCCTGAGGTATTATGCAAAGTATAGATGGCAGTAAAATGGAATTAAGAGTTTCACTGATTTTTAACTTTGTTAATAATTGTTTGCCCCACACACAAATGTCCAGTGCTTCCCATTTACCTGGTTGATTTTTTTGATTTCTTTTTCTACACCTAGTTTTATGTTTGTGCATACAGTCAGAGTTCTTCATTAGGTTAATAAAAATCATTCACAAATAAGTAGGAGAATCAGTTTTTGTGTGGTCAAATCAATTCTCATTCATTGAAAAAAACAAGGTTAGATGTACTTTATCAAGTGCTTCTACTGCATTATCAAATGCAAAAGCATTTACTGCATTGGATATTTCTGGAACTTCCCATTCTTGATGGGTCATCCCCGTTCTTATCTAGGCTCTCAATGCATGATTCCATATATTTGACCACATAGTTTTGTAAAATCCTGTCAAACTGATCTTCGTTTTATTCAGAATCTATTTCAAAATAATCTTAGTTCTTAATTATTTTAAATCTCTCTGTTTATTCATTCTTAAAGATACTGCAGATTTTTCTTCAGTTTCAAGAGCCCTTGAAACACATGGAAGATAAACTCTGTTTCCTGACACTAATGTTTTCTTCTCATTTAGGCAAATAGTCTCCCTAACTTTAAATCCTCAAGTAGCTCCTTGAAAGTGACATTCACACTGAGATCGTACGTTAACAAATAAACTGCTCGTGTAAAACATACTTGACTAGCAACTTCCCCAAAGGCCACTAATAAGTAAAGGGCACATTATTCCTGCAAAGGACAGAAATTATTTACGTGTAAAGCTCTACAAAATAATTAAGAACAAAAATTTAGAAACCAGGCCACATTCCAGAAAAGACATGAAACTCCTGGAGTCAGTCTGAGTTTCATCATTACCTTCTGAAAACAATGAATTGCAGTAGTTGCTGAGTGAATGCAAAAATTTCTCTTTTTGGTTTCTTTGTTCTGTTTTAGACCTGAGCAAGTCTGTTCACTATGATTGAAAAATGTATATAATCCCTTCATTCCCTGTAAACTACACTTCAAAATTGAGAAGGGAAAAAATATGGAAGGAGAAAATAAAAGGACCACAGTTCCCAGCCCGGCGCGTTGCTTTTGGTGTAGATCTAAGAAGTGAAAAAAATGTAAGTGTAGATCTAAGAAGTGAAAAAAATGTAAGCCTGAGGAGTTCCAGCTGTCCCAGAAATACTTTTCCTGAGATACCAGCAGAGGGCAGTTAGGGAGGAGAAAGAGAACAAGGGATGGATGTGCAACACAGTACCTGTTACGGAAGTCGTACATAAATCAGTGCAATTAGTCCCAAATATCAGTCCTTACTTAAATACTGTGGTTTCAATTAAGGTTTTAAGTGGAGAGAGATCCCAGAGTTTATACCTTGCTTTAGTAATCAGAACCTTATCCCCAGGTCACTTCATCCTGAAGCTCTGTCTGGGTTTGTGGATGAAAACTCAGAAAGTTACCTCAGGAAGGATCTGTCTTAAATACGTTGAGCTAATTTTGCCAGACACAAAGTGAAAAACAGAAACTTGCTTTGATTTTGATAGTAGTATAATAGTAGTTCATTAAAACTGAGGCAAAAGAATGATGCCTAGAACTGCTGGCACTATGTGTGACATTAAATATTTCATGAACTCCCTACATAGAACTGTAGATGTTAAAATTTTATCTACTCATGCAGATCAATAAATAAAAATATGCTTAATTATTAAGCATCTCTCTTTATCACTTTAATTACAGAAACAACCTTTCTGGAGGCTGTTTAGCAAAAAAACTGATTAGCATACCTAAACAAGTTCAAAAATCTTGAGGGCAAAGACATGAATCTTTTTATTTAGTGCTTTAATAGGGCCAAACTCGCATAGACATACAACAAAAGAAAAATAGAGAAACAGTAACCTATACAGAAAAACTTGTAGCTTATGTTTGTCAACAAGCTCAGGTGTGGGTAAACATATTCTGAAGTGTTTGGATAACCCAGGTCTAGAACTGCACTGGCAAAAAGGAATCACTAATAGATAGTTTCCATTTTCAAACTGGAGTGGAAACCCTTGGATTTAACAGCTGAGGGCCTAGACTGGCACAATTACATAATGAATACAAACATATATTCAGTATTTGACCATCATTTGTAGACTGCTGCCATATGAGGGTTTCCACCAAGGGGTTTCCATAATCACCACTTTTTATATCAAGAATCAGTATAGGAGAAATAGTCTCATACAGCAACTGTATTGGGAAGATGACTTCATAATGGCTTCTTTTGCAAATGTACATACATACAGATGTGTGTGTGTGTGTGCATGTATTTAAACACACACACACATTTATACACCTCTGTGCAGACCCTTTATCTGGGTAGATCCTGTCTGTGCTTACACCTCTGCCTTTTCCATTGCCCGGTTTTCTTCTTTGTGTCTTTTTTGTGACTTTTCTTCCAGGAGCTCAGTTCCTATGCCAGTGCTCCAGTCATGAGCAGACCCTACAAAGTTTCTTTTGTTAAGAAACTGCTTAACTGCAATTTCCTCCAAGTGCTTTTCAGACCTCTGCTGAATTCTGTCAGCTGGTAGAAACCTCAAAATCTGAACCTTCTGCCTGGCTTTTCTGTGCGTTCTTTACTGTTTCTCAACTCAGCTTGAAATCTCCTCTGAAGGGCATTCGTCAGTGCAGTACTTGACACTTTTCTACAACTGTGCAAACTGGTACTGTAGGGATTTCTCTGTCAAAAGTCCTTTCTGAAGAAAACTATGTTACATTTGCGTCAAGGGAAGTACAGGTTGGATATTAGGAAAAAGTTTTTCACAGAAAGAGTGATAAAGTACTGGAATGGCCTGCCTGGGGAGGTGGTGGAGTCACCATCCCTGGATGTGTTTAAGAAAAGACTGGATGTGGCACTTGGTGCCACGGTCTAGTTGAGGTGTTAGAGCATAGGTTGAACTCGATGATCTTGAAGGTCTCTTCCAACCTAGAAATTCTGTGATTCTGTGATATAAAGCCCTGCAGAAATTGCATTCCACCTACTGCTTTAGAAACTAGACACCTGTGTAAATAATAAGTGAATATGCATGAGTAAAGGAGCAATTTCTGTTGTCATTTTCACCGACGCCATTTGATACTGATCTAGTGCACATTACTCAATGCAATCATTTCCACAATTTTGGAAGTGTGACTTTCCTGCTTGCATTGTTAAGGATATATGTAGTTTAGTCATCCACTCCATTATATTAGGGTATAGCTGAGAGACGAATTATTCACATTTGCAAACCCATCTGTGGGGTAAATGAACACCATGCCTGAGTTGACCTTAACCAGTTTAGGTGTCCAATTGCTCTTACTTAAAGCTAGGCAATTCTTGTGAATTAGGTTGCATTTGCCATCTTAGTATCACCTCCAAATTATTGTGAAATTGACCTTGGTCAGAGATTCCAAATTATCAGATGAACAGAAGATAGTAGCCCATTTCCTCCTGCATATTCAGTAATGCCTAGCTGAATGTGTAGTCATCAGTTCACTTCAATTATGGTATTGCTCTAACTTATTTTGTTAGTGTTCTTCATTTTGACTTAATGTCATTCCAGTTTTGGTAAAATTACATCAACAGCTCATTTGATCACATGAAGTCACTGTATCATTTCTATAAAGGTTTTATCCTGCTCATCCTAGAAAGTTAATTTGTATCTTGAGAGCATATGATGAGAAATTCCTCTCCCAGCAACTCTCTTTATATGTATGTCAATGCAGTCCTGTTACACCCTCTTCCCAGCACACCCCTTATGGACAGATATTTTCTGATACAAAATTGTTGCAGAGCAAGATCTCTTACCAACCCTTTTCAATGCAATTTGTAAAAAAAGGACAGAATTATGTCCATATGTGGTGGCAAAGCCTTTGTTCTTGTGGTTGCCTTGTGCAGCACACACTGTAAGCCACACTCGTGGCTCAGGGGGGCAGGGCCCCATCACTGTTCAGTCTGGAGTTCTTCACAACATGCACCTTGCCTGATGCAATTCAGCCTCCTGCCTGCAGTGTCACTTTCAAGAGGTGTCGAGTTTTAAACATCTGAGGTTACAGTTTGTGTGAGAATTACCTTTTCAGTGATGGTACAGTTTTCTATATAAAATCCCACAGATAAGCCAAATCACTATATATAGGGTTAGGGTTTTGGAGGGTATAGAAACATATGTCAATCCCTTAAAACACAAGACTGTCTGAAACCTGCCTTAACTTGAGAAGTTAAAAACAACTTTGTAGCCTCTTGCAGCATCTCCTTTCCTAGTTTATTCCCTGTTGTAGAGTCTCATTTCTTTTTCAAGATGCATTTTACTGAATTGGGTCATTCATGTAGGCATAAATCAGGTCATTGCAATTTACTTGTTATCTTGCAGGGAAACTTGACATTTTGTCTCACCTTCCTGAGTATGTTATTTCATTAGGCTATCCTTCTAGCAAGTGATAGATCTCACTGCCATTTCCTTCTGCTTAACCTACTCCTCCCTCAAGCTCTAATGACTTTTTTTTTTCTGTGTGTATTCCCCAGCCTAGGAATTTCTGAGTTTACTTGATATTTCTACCCTGCAGAGCTTCTTCTGCAATTCTTTGAATGTTAACAAGGGGAAGTTTAAATCCATTGTACCTGGATTTGATTTTGTTGGTTTTTTCATGAGTTGATGCCTTTTGGTGGTTAGCTTCAGGGAATTTGTATTCTCCTGGTTCATTAAGTATTCCTCCCTCAGGTGAGACGTTGAAGGCATTGCTTCATATTTTTGAAGCACAATTACATGACAGCATCTATTTTTCAGTATTCAGCAGATTCCAGCTCCCCTAAGGTGCCTGAGAGCTGTAATTAAAGATAGTAAGTGAATTGTAATGTCAGGATTTTGCACCCAATGACGTAGCATCTCTGTGGCAGCCCAGACAATGTACTGTTCCTGTGATTTACCATTGATTTGCCTGCTCCCAGATCTCTTTTGTGACCAAGATGTATGATAATCATCCTTGCTACCCCACTAGAAATCACTGTGCATTATGGACTGAATGCCAAGCTGTGTTAGGCACAGAGCAAGTTTGCTGAAACACACAGTAACCTGGCCAAAACCAGGGCTGTGGTTGTATCAAACCAGACATAACCACACAGACATAACCACACAGTGAATATGTGGGGACAGAGGAGCAATCCCTTAGGGAAGAATACAGATTAGTGGGTGAAAACACTGCTATTGCTGAATTCCTGTGGTCACTCTGACTGGGGCAGGCTGAGAGCTGGACCACAGCCTGGCTCTGCATCCTGGAGGAGCACAGGTGGCTGTGCAAGACTGCAAGTAGTGAAATGGATGGGCTCTGGTCCCTTCCACTGAAATGGTTTTATTTAGCCCTATTTGATCATAGAATTGTAGAATGGCATGGGTTGCAAGAGACCATAAGGATCATCTAGTTCCAACCCCCATGCCAGATCATTTACTTTATTTGCTCAGCTCTGCTTGCAAAGCGGGAACTGAAAATGTTTAAATATTTCAAATAATTTCTGTATTTTCTTTGGAACTGCTGTTAATCCCTGTAAGCTGTTATGATTCAGAATTTACTGGCATCAAGCCCTTCTCAGATAAGTACTAAATAATATACTCAGAAACATGATTCATTCATATGCTTTAGAAAAGAAACAATTCAGCTCGTAGTCTTCCAGTTCACTCCCTGAACATGAAAGATTGCAATTTTAATTCAGTTTAGAGATAGCTCTATTTTGTTTGTGACTGTTTTCTCTTCTATCTTTACCTTTTCTTCTCTGTTCTCCCTCTTCCTCTTTCCATGCCCTTTTCCCCTCCTTCTTTCTCTCCTCACATTCACACCTTTTTCAATTACATGTGTAACACACACCTCCCTTTTTAATATTGTCAATTTGAAATTTCTTTCCAACAGAGGAAAATTATCTGATTTCATTGTGAGAAAAAGTATGTCAAGCAGAGCAGATCCATAGTTTATTCTTTTAAGACTGGAATTGAAGATGAAAGGCATAATGATTGATTTTGCTGCATCCAGTACTTTGAAAATATCTCCCTGGTAGTTCTGATCTGACCTAAGGCCGAAATTACAAGTGACAGGTTAATATCCATGGATTCTAGTCTCCTATTCTCCTTGCAAGCTGTAAATTTAAGATTCTCCAGTATTTGCGACTAAAAGTGAGCTCTTGGTGTTTCTCTCTCCTCACTCCGTGTTTTTCCCTTCCCCCCATTCACTGCATCATTAGTACTGTTTGTGCTACTGTGTCATTCTAGCATAAAGTGAGCAGGTTTTCATGCTGATGGTCTCCAAGGTCAGTGAAGTAGCATCCATGCAAATGCTGCATTGAATTCAGGAGGATAAACTTAAGCACAGCTATAGCTACATACCAAAGGGCTTTAATGGGAACCAATAAAATTAGTCCTGCATAAGTTGTGTAAGTGACTAGCTAGGAGTTAATCTTTCAGAATTAATAAATTCAGAATTAGTATAGAATGGCTTAGGCCTTTTTTCTTCATACAATTAAGAACCCAGGTTCCAAATTTCAATCTATAAAAGCAACTGATTTTCAGAGAGCATAGTCCTGGCAACCTTTTTGAATACAGGTATTGCTGCACTGCTGAATATCTCAAGCATCGTCTGTCCCTGAGGCTTCTGAGGAGGTTGCAAAATGTCTTTAATGTCTCATTAATTAATTTTACCTAGTGGAAGAGTTTTCTCCATCTCATTAATAGGAATAGCAAATCCTTTTCAGAATAAATGTAATATCCTGGTTTCAATGATACTACATGTCAGAGGGCACCAGTGGTTAATGAGACAAGATTTTGAAATGTTCTTTATTTTGTCTCTTTATAATAAGCATATTTCTTTCCTTCCAGTAGCACTAGGCTTCCTAGTGAAATAGAAAACAGGATCATTATCTGTATCACTTTTACCAATTTACAAAACCATAGTATTACCTCTTTTCCTGTAGGTGCAGTACAGCTCACTGAAATCTCTCTTCTCTCTGCCCGTTAGTGTTTTGATTTGTCATTGCTCTTGCTCTGTTTCCAGTAGATAGCTTGAAGGATGGGTGTTTAAAACTGAGCCATGTCCCAAAAGGACAATATGGGATATTTTCAGATATTATTTTCTGCTACGTGTTAAGTTATATTTGAGGTTACTGACAAACCTTTTTCTAACTGGTTGTATTTCTGATCAGAAGACTGCAGTCTTGGAGTCCTGACAATTAATTTCTGTGTGCATTTATTTACATTTATCAATATGAACACTGAACCTGAACCCTCTCCCTGATTTTTCTTTCAGGGTATAACATAGGTCTGCTCATTCTTGGGTATCTTTCAGTAATATATGCCCGTTTGACTGAAAAAGTACCAGAAGCCATATACATCTATGCTTGCATGACTACTCATGGTCCCTAAATAACCAGGTGTAAAATTCAGAGTCTGATGCTTTTGCTTTTTTGATCTTTACACCAAGTACTTCAGCTTCTTGAAAGTTATGCCACGTTTAAATTTTCAAGGAAACCTCTGTAAAACAAAAAAAAATAAAAAAGGTGAGGTAGACATGAAGGAGTAATTTTGTAAACATTCTGCCATGTCACAGTGCTCTTTTTCTTTCTTGATTCTGTAAGTTTCAGCTTGTTCTTCCAGTTGCATGTTTCTCTCCCGTCCTTTCCCTTTATCGATCTGCCTCCAGCAGGACAGTGCAGGCAGTTTCCTTTTGTGTGCCAAGGACACTCGAGCCTGCTTTAAACAAAACAAGTCAAAGGTCCTGAGGTTGCCTGAGGCTGAGGACATGACAGTGCCCATTGTGTCTCAGCTTTCTTCCTCCCAGCACAAACTGGTGATGCCCAAACTGCATTTGGGAGCAGTGTCAGGCACAGCTGGACCCAGTGCTGTCCCTGGGAAGTCTCTGGTGGTGCTGGTTGGCAGGAGCCAGTGCTGCATCTCAGGGGTGCTCACAGATCATGTCTGTGGCCACGTCCCATTGCTTCAGCCAGGGTCACAGGCCCATTCCCTGCTATAAATGACACCCAAATGTCTGAGCAAGCACTAGGAAGAAAAGAAAACTGGTTCTCACTTTTCTTCTTTTGAGTGAGTTTAAATTACAAAGAAAGAAAAGTCATTAGAGCAGATCCCTTTCCTACTGAAATGCCAGGCTAGGAAACAGGACTGGAGTCTCTGATGCATGTGATTCATCCCTGAGGCAGCAGAAAACCTTCTTTTCATTTTCTGACTGCAGTTTAAGTCCCTAGATGGCCTAACCCTTGATATAGCTTCCAGAAGCTGGGAGGCTGCTCTGCTTTCTTTGCATGCTGCCATGATAGCCCTGGGTCTTTTAGAGCAGCTCTCTCACACCTCCATACCATGAAGTATTTTCCTGGAAGTGAGAGAGTTCTTTTCTGCCCTTCTGGGTCACTTTTTCCCTGCTGTGTCTCAGTAGTGCAGGATGAGCAGAATGAGGGCAGCAGGCTCAGCTGTTGGATTTGTTTCTCATATGATGAAGTGAGGGGTGGATGGGAAGACTAGAGGGGGTTGTATTGTAAAACACCACTAAGCTATTCAACTGCTCACTTACTAAAGAGTGAGACCTTTATATTAGCTAAACACTTTGTTTTGTCTGATAGAGGGAATAGTATTCCATACATTTAAATTTTATTTTTATTCTGAAAGCTATCAGCTGCAATTTTTGAGATGTGGTCAGGGGGTAACATGATGATGCTTTTTATGCAAGGGATGTCATGAGTGTCAAAAGATCCCCTTCTTACCTTAAAAGTCAAGCTCCAATAGCACGAGAGAGTTAATTTCTTGGTCCTAGCAGCTTGAATCAGATTACCAGAGGTATGGACCTAAATTCTAGTGAGCTGCCTAATGAGAGTGTGGAGCTATTCTGGCTGAGACAACAGAAAGTACTAAGCACAGAAGACCCCAGGACACCCCTCCTCTCTAGAGTTCATGTATTTCCCTCTAAAAAGCAACCATATGGAGCCCCAACCTGAGGGGGTACATGATCCTGCTTTACTCTTTCACAATGTAATGGTTGCACTTACTCAAAAATGAGATGTAGGAGGTTTAAACATAAAGATAAGTGTCCTGACTGTGGAGGTAAGTTATTCTAGGTTCAGAATTACAGTGGGGGCTGTGCCACTGTGTAACTGGGAATGTGGGAGTCTCGCCACCAGAAGGAGAATGCAAGCTGCTGGAGGTATGACTTATGGCTGTCTCTGAATTGCTGCAGAGCAGAAGATGGAGCTGTATGTAGATACAAGAGTGCCTACACTTGTTTGCATTCCACAAACATTGCAGTAGAATTCAGGCACTGGATGGGCTCAGGCACCTCCCAGTTGTATAACTGCTGCCAACACTGAACTTAGACACTTATGTTCTGCCTAATAAAATTCTAAGTAAAATTCTTTTTTAGTCTTTGTTCTTGCCCCAAATCAATTAATTGCAGCTCCACTGTTTGATTTTCTAATCCAGCCATGCTTAATCATTGATGTAAAACAAGATTTTTTTTTCCCCCTCTCAGATTCTTTTCTAACGGTTTCTTATTTCTTGCCCTCAAAGTGTGTGCCTGAATTCTCTGCATCCATTTGTAAGGGCTTTCCTGCTTCCAGAAGTGTTCAATCAAAGAGAATGCTATCAGCAGGCAGTTGGCATCGAATGTCAGCAGCTACTTCGTTTCTGACATCTCTTGGGAAAAAAAATGTTTCATTACCATGCAAATGATGTTAGTCTTCCTTTCCAAGATCCATTGTCACATGGTGTAACATATGGTACACAGAACTGTGCTCCCAAGATTTATGCAGCAGAGGGGACACAGTTCTGCTTTCTTTCAGTTTTCCTTTAGGTTGCATCAGAAATATCATGGTGCCTTTAACAGCCTATGCCAGACAAAAGAACTGAGCAGGTTTAATGGATGCTATTATCTTTTTGGAGTATGTCTGGGATGTGAATTATTCAGTGGAGTGGCCATCTCTTGAACTACACCAAAAATATTGAAGCTGCTGGCCTCTCCTGGGAATTTTTAAAAGTTCCAGTCATGGTAGTTGGAACTTAACTTTTCCAAGGGCTGTGAAACCCTGTAAGTAGACTAGGGTAAACCTAGTCTGATTCATCAGAGGACTGGAGTACAGTTCAGTGACATCAGTGAGACTTCAGGATAAGTCTGGAATTAAGCATATGTTTGAGTGAATTGTTAACCTCAAGTGTATGATCAAGTGCTTTGCTGACTCAGGGACAAGACATTCCTTGCAGTTTGTTGTTTTCCACTTTGCCATCTGGGAAGAGGCAGCTTGACAGCATGTGGGCTGTGTGAGACATTATTGCATTTCTGAAAGGGTATTAACAGCCTTGAAGTTTCCAGGTTCTCTGAATCAGGTATTTTTTTCTCTTGCAGATCTAACTGGGGTAGAATAACCTCACTGTGGTGTCTGAAAGCAAACTGACCATGCATTTTGGCAGGTTATCAGTCAATCTATGCCTAATTAAAATAATCTCATGTTTTAGAAGAACTACTAAAGATGCAGGTGGAAAGCTTTACAGAACCTTCAGGCTTGGGAGCATGAAATTGCCCCTTCCAGATATTTTAGAAAGCCACTTTTGACCAACTGGAAAACTGTAAGAATCCAAATTTGTAAACACTTTTAATCTGAGTCATATCTTTGCTAGACCCATTTTCTGAGCTGGGGGAGCACATCCATATTTGTATGAAATAAATGATCTTACAGGCTGTTCAGTCAATAAACTCTCTTGCTTCAGCCAGGTAATGCAAGAGAGTGGGTAATACAGACTTGTTGTTGCATTTTTGTGGGAAGTACATGACATCCTGATCTCTCAGTATTCTCCAAGTTATTTTAACTGTCCAGAAATATTATGAGCTCACCTGAAGAAGCTTCCGTAACACCCCCTCCACCCCAGGCACACAACCCTACTTCTCCAATCCACTACCCTTCCAGTCTGCCATCACTTGACTTAAACGCCATTCTGTGCTGTTGTGCTGCTTTGCATTTCTTATGAATGCATACAGAGGAATAAATGTTTATTGCAACAATATTTCTCAATGGGTACTCTTATATTTTGTTTTTTTCATTCTTTTCCAGTGACAAAATGTTCCCAGCGTTTGGATTTGGAGCAAGAATACCCCCAGAATACAAAGTAGGTGCCTAAGTGTAATTTTCTAATTTCCTTGAGTTATGAGGCACAAAAAGGGGGAGAATGGTGAAAGGCAGGGCAGTGGCAAATTGGGAACAACTCCTCTGCTTGTCTTCTTCCATCTGGCTTTCTCACCCAGTGGATATCTCACTGAAACCAGAAAGCAGGCAGGGCTAGACCTACAATAATTGTTTGACAACACCCAAAATATTTAATGATATTGGCAAAGCTTTGCTAGTGGATGAATGCTAAGAGGAGAAATGATGTTTTGAACACCCCTTTTTAAACATCTTCCTGAAAATAAAGACTTGAGAAGAATTTTGCCCTGTGGCAAATTTCTATGTCATAGTGGACACGGTCAATACCAGGAAGAGAAAGCCATGCCAGAGAGAAGTGGTATTAATGAATAACAGCAACAAAAAAGAGTGATCTGCAGTGATGCTGCAGTTGTGAGCATAAATATGCCATCTGGTAGGGTTGGAGTGAAGACAAGGAAGTAAAAGAAGGAGCATCCAACAGACAAAGGCCCAAGAAATAAATAGAAATTCAAATCCTTTGTTTCACAGAGGTTGTGTGGGCAGAAAAGTAATTCTGCATAGATAAGTAGCCAAAGTCTAGGTGGAGACTGCAACTCAGAAGCTGTCTGGAAAGGAGAAGTATTAACCAATGGTGATCATTCAGACTTCATCCAGTATCCCTGTGTGCCCTGCTCTGGGTTGTGTCTCTGGGCTGTGGCTGAGGTAGGGAGGTGAACACCAGCCAGGTAAGAATTTCTGACAGGGATCGTGTGCATTCAGCGTTGTAAGGCATGAATCAGCAGAAGAAAAGAAATGCACCAGTGTGTTCCTCGTGGCTTGTAGGCTTGATACCTGTATTGATGTAGTGATGCACAGCAAATTTGATACATGTCTTGCAAACAGATTTCTCAGGTAAGTTAATGTATGTTTTAACAACATTGCTTTCTAAGCTTGACTGTGCCTGGCAAGGTGTTTTGCCTTGCTTTGTTCTTTAAGGATAACATCAGCAGTAGTGCTTTCCAAAGTCAGAGACAGCTTCCAGAGCTTTGCTATACATTTTAATGTGGTATTATGGGCTCAGAACATCTGTGTCTGTTGTATGTTTGTTCCAACTGCAGCAGCTGACAACCATCACTGCTGTTTGAGGTGGTGTGTCAGGATCTGGCTGTTCCATCATCTGCAAGGTGACCACCAGTGCATGTGGGAAAACTTCCAACTTTTCTAGTTGTAGAGAGCCATCCTTATCTAAGGACTGCTTAAAGGAAGGTGTTACTGTATCAGCTGAAGTCTTTTCAGTGCTTTCCCAGTGACAGAAGTATAATAAAGATCCCAGCACAAAGCTGCTCTTCTCAGCCAAAGCAATCAGCTGGTTGCACTGATGCTTCAGATGACATGAGCCTATTGGCAGTTTTGTTAGACTCCAGTATCATCCTTCTCACCTGATTGTCAGAGCACATTTCAGCTGCTAGCTGGAAAACAGATGTCTTGACATAAAGTAAGTTCAGGGGTCTGGGTAAACAGATATTCCTGCAATCACCAACACCAAATGATTTTCCTCTTTGGCAGAATTAGTGTTTGGATAATTTCCTGACAAATACCCTTAAGAAACTCAGAGACTCACATTGAATTTAGTAGTCCATGCATGAGTGAAGAGTCTTATCCTGCAGCATGAGCTCTGCTGAGCAGTCTGTCTGTTGCTAACTTCTCAAAGCAAGAAAACTAATGTGACTCAGGACCTTCAGATTTTGAAAAGTTCAGGAAAAGTAAGGGTAAACTTCAAAAGATGGGGCTGCTTGCTTGTGGATTACATATGTGTCACTAAATAAAACAAGTCCCAAAGTAAATGGAGATGCCGGTGAAGGTCTGAACAACATCTTTAATCTCTGTTATGGAAACTTGTGACAGAAAGTGGCAAAGACAAAACATGACATCAGCTAACAAACATCATAACACTGAAGAAGATGAGAACAACGATGCAGGGGACTAACTCTTCTGTGCAACAGATGGGGACATATAATCAGCTTGGTGTCTGTCATGGGCACATCCAACTGGAACTGCATGAGGAGTTAACAGTCATCTGTGCCATTGTTCAGTCCCTCCCTGTGATATTCTACACAGCCCATAAAAGTATCTGGCTTCTTAAAATAAACAATATCAAGATTTTTGAGTCTCTGTTTGGCTTTGACTGCATTTCTGAAAGACACATCCTTTAAGAGTGAAGAGGCAGCTTCATCATGATGCATTATTAAGTCAAGACCAATAAACCTGAAAATCCTTCAGTAATTTAGTCTACACTGGTATAAAGTTAATTCAAAGCAAACAATGATTAGTGTCTAATGTGGAACATAGCAAAGATGCATAGGAAATGGAGAAGAAACAGATAAAATTAAAAGTAACAGAGACTATAGAAAAAAAGGTGCTCCCAAGTTTCTTCCTTGACCTCTTATTTCCCACTGCAAAAATATGATAACACTCTGGACACCACAGCAAAAGTGCAGATCTCATGCTATTCAAATGATCTTTTCATGTTTTCAGTCACAGGTATTACAAGTTATACATACCATACATTTGTTTTACTAAAGCAGAGCAGTGCCACTACTGTAACAATTATATCTTCAAATTTAGGTTGAATCATTATGAGAACTTCTAAGTTCTAACCTCATCATGTGGATAAATAAGCTTCTCATTAATTTAGAGTATCTGTTTTCAGGCCTCCAGTCCTAATGAAGTGATCTAACCTGCTCACAGCATGTTGGTCTCTGCACTCCAGCATCTGGTCTTTTATTTCTTTCAGTAGACAACAAATTGCTAGGGCTATGGAGGAAAGTACTCCCACTGCCAAGGGTTCCTAAGTAACCATGGAGCCCTCATACAACCTAAACAACACAGCTTCCTTCCTCAGCTATGTCAGTGTATCTCTGCAGGCTCTTCATAAATCTCTTGATGTTTTACCCGATTAAATCTTGTTTTTATTTATGTTTTCTACAGAATTTCCATTTCAAGAGCACACTGCTACGTTGTGTTGACTTTATTTTCCCTCATTTCAGCTCCAAATGACATGCTTCAGTTGTTAGTAGAAAGCCAGCAGTTTCTTAGTGGCATAAGGAATCGGTGGGAGTGAAGGAAGCAAGACATGCCATATGTATCATTCCTCATCAGTCTAGAGATCTTTGATCTAATATTCGACAATATGATCTTCTTCCACCAAGACTGACAAACACATCACCCTGCTCCTTGATCTAAGTAAACCTCTGAGAGAAATATTTCCCTTGTGAGTTTCTATCACACAAAACTTGCAGAATGTTGGGGGGGGGGGGGGTTTTGCAACGAAAGGAAGCATCTGAGAAGTCTGATGTAAAGTGAAGAGGTGGTAGATAATACGGATTCAGACATGGCTGTGAAAGGTCACAGTGAAGAGGAGGAAAGAAAGCAAACCACACACACTGGCTTCTTAGCAGGCAGGACTCAAAGGAGCTGAAAAACCACACAGCAGCACAAAACTTACTGTTAAAATGAAAAGCAAGTTCAAATTGTGTCAGCCCCATGACAGGTGGATTGCCATTAATGAAAGCCTACTTCCTAAAGGAGAATTGCAGGCTGACACTTGAATAGGTACTAAACAACTTGCAGCTTGTTTTAAGAGAGTCCTGGTTGTTTCTGTACTTTTAGTGAAAGCTTCATTCCCTGCTTTTGCTGTGACTGTGTGCTGGAGACAAAGTCACTGCAGTTACAGACAACAGTGCAGCATCTTTACTACCCTAACCTGCACTGGTTTGTGGGTCAGGTGAGGGACTTGAGAAGTGCTGTGGTCTTTATGATTCCTGCACATTTCAGGAGATTGATGGCTAAAATGCATGCAAAGCTGACCAAAAAGGGATGTGTAACAGACCAAGGGAGAAAACAGAATTAGTCTCCTTATCCATGCAAGTTGGATTTAGACATGGAAACTTGGGCAGCATGCACAAAAATGAAATATAAAGGAAAATAAATGGCTCAGCTTTGCCAAGCAGAAATGTGTACAATGTATCTTAGTGAGAAACACAAGCTGTCCAGCTCCCAAACTATTTGATTAATGAGCATTCTGAAAATAATAGCTTTTGACCAAGAGTACTTGAAATTCATTAGTGTCTTAAGCTTTTGCAAAATATGCAGGCATTTCATATTTAGTTTTCTGACTGGCAGTGGCTTAATAGTGTTCAATTTATTCACAGATAAGTGTCAAACATAGTGCATTTTGGCATTTACACTTGTATGCATCTATTGTTCATGGATTTTTGACAATCTCCATTTAAATTATTAAGAAAGCATTCCTAAGCATCTGAATTTGTCAGATTGTTTGTCAAATAGTCCTAGTACCATCGCCATAGAGGAAAGCTTGAGTTATTTGGGACATGGAGGTTAATTTAAATGAATTTGACAAACTAGAGAGGAGGAAAAAAGGATTACTAATTTTCAGAATTCAGACATCCACATTCAGCACTTGGAAATAATTAAAAAACATAGCTTCTTATTTTAAAAAAATGTAAATTCAGTTAAACTAGTTTAAAAAAAATGTGTAGGCCAAACTAGAATAACAAGTTTCAATGAAGCTTTAAAAAAAAGCCTTTACACAGTTCAAAAGCTTTCCAGCAATTTGTTTTATCAGTTTTGGGAGTTTTTTTGTTGTTTTTTTTTTTTTTTTTTTCAGATTCCAAGGTAGGATTTATGTTTGTGATTTGAGGTTTCTGTCTGAATTCATAAAATATTTTTTTAAGAAATCTCAAAAAATCTCATCAACTAGGAAATTCTCCTTTCCTTTCAGCCTAAATTAGAAACATTTTTAGCAAGGGCCATGCTATGAGGATGAATTTCATCGCATCCCAATATGAGGGAAATATGAGGGAAATATGAGGGAAATAAGGTACCTGCTATGTTAAATCAATGTGATTTTTCTACAAAAGTGGCCATAAGCATGTGGAAGTATCATTAAGTTTCTTTCAAAAGTCTCATGGGTGCCATCACATTTATGGAGAACCGCAGGTGTTTGTCACTGTATGTGTACACACAGTGGATGCATTGTACAGGGGTAAAAAAACAACATGTCTATAACCTTTTTTATCTTAGCAAAAATATTCTATTCTGTACTGTTTATTTAATTGTCATGCCCTCAGAAATGCTGTCACTGTAATCTATATCATAATGTATGGTAGAGTTAGTTAATTTGCTTGTTAAATACCTTGAAGGAATTGCCTGTGAAATTATTGCCAGTATATTCCTGGTGTAGGAAGTTCCTGGACAGCTGTGGTTTAATAATCCCACATCCATGACAGTATCTGCTACAGAATGTATCTGGAGCCCTGCAGAGGGAAAAGATTAAAACAGCCAAGTGCAAGTGAATGTCTTTAGCTGCGGGCTTTGGGTGCAGTTCTGTGCAGTTTCTGTGCAGCAGCCCAGGGAACACCAGGCTGATCCCATATAATCACCTCAGCATGCCAGCATTTCTCTCTCCTTCCCTTTTATGGATTGATTTCATGGATCGATGTTAAGAGAGGAGGGCTGAGCAGAGGGTCAGCTTCATATTTGAAACTTAGTCCAGGCTCCCTGACACACTCAGGGTTTGGTGAGGACTTTCCTTAACATGAGGCTGCCTTCCACCGCAGACCATGGGCTGCAGTTCTTGGCAAACTTCTCTATGCCAGGCACTGATGTGAAGCAGTCATTCTGTATTTGTGTGACCTGACACATTCCAGGATTTCCTGACTGTTAGATCAATCCACAATACAAACCACCCTAATAAATTATATAAACATGCCTGCTTCTGAGCAGCCAAGTGTCTTCTTGTTTCCCCTGAGGATTTCTCAGTCTACAGCATCTTGTGTGTTCAAATTTTGCCTCCTTTTTGTCATTAGTTTATCAGTTCTGAGAGTGTCATTCTTGGGCCGTGTCATTCAATATCAGAAAGATGCCACTGAGTACACCAGCTTTTAGTTCTCTGTCATCAGCATGGTTTGCCCTTCAGTCAGAAAGCCCTTGCATGTTTAATTAAAGAAAAAAAAAAAAAAAAGGAGAAATACTCATCACCTTGCACTGCTTAGAAAGCAAAAGCATTGGATGTTTGATCCAAACCACCTTTTGACATGGATGAGCTTTGCATGGAATCCTATGAGGTAGCAGTCCAAGTTTAGTAAGGCCTTCAGTACGTGGTGTAAGTCTGAAGTCTCTGCTGATTTGGACATTCTTGAGTTCTGGCCACCACAGGGAAGATAGCAAAGGGGCAGGTTGAAGCACAGTTGGCTTTGCTTAACAGAGTGGGGGGTGAGTTCTGAGCATTTAGAGAAGCTCTGCTTATAAAAATATCTGCTATTGGCTTGCTTTGGGTGATGATTTCCTGTTTGACAACTACCACTGAGCTGCTCAAAGAGCTTCTCTTCTTCATGTTATACTAAAATCTTGTTTAAATTGTGATATATTGCTCCAAGAGCATAGGAAATAAGCCAATTCTTCTGCACATTCATTGTGTTTCCTGTGCTGCCTTCAGGGCACATTTTAACACTGCTCTTTGTGAATCAGTATGGCAATGTATGAGGGCCATTTGCTTTAGGAGGATAGCAGCTGACAGACAGTATTATTTTTTGGATCATTGTGCACACTGGCTAGACTTGGGCTTTTCTTACTGGCCTGAACTGTTGTTTTCTACAAACTCTACATTTTTCTTAAATAATAGCCTGGGTGCCATAGCTCTGAACCAGATAAATTGTTTGCATTAAGTGATTATGGAAGAGGTATGGCAACAAAAGCATCTAAACCATGCTTGCATGTGAGATTAAAACACTGTATTCATAGATTTTGAATAGATTTGTATTTTCCTTTAGGTATAATTTAAAATGCATTTGGAATAAAGAAATAAAATCACTGAAGAGGTGCAGTGTTGAAAGAATCAGTCTGCAATACATAAACATGCATTGCCATCCTTCTTGCTTTTATAATGCAGTTAATGCAAAATACAGAAACCCTAAAGGAAAGAGGAAGGCTAGTGAACAACAACAAAAAATATCAATGAGTGAAAACTCCCATAACAGTTCTTGACAGATGCAATTACCTTTGGCCTGCAGCTGGTCATGAGACTGGCAGATACCAGCTGGGTAAAGTGCACGGAGAGACATCCAGAGCAGCCAGGCAGAAGGGCTCTGGAGCACCTCTGAAGTGTATCTGGCAGCCCTGATCTTCTGTGCAGCTCAGTGAGGAACATAAATAGTGACTTCCTGCATTATCTTCCATGGCCAAGTAGGATAGACTGAATGGACCATGTAGAACTCTAAGACTGATGCTTGGTGTAGGCATGCTGAATGCTTGGCTGGGCTGAGGCAACTGCAGGCTTCTCAGTGAGGTTTTGTTTCAGTCCTTTCCCATCATGGTAGAAGTACTGCTTTATTTAACCTCTTAATAATGGCAGGCATCACTGTGGTAGGGAAGACTAGCAGATGATGGGGAAATTCAATTTCTCCATGAAGAACTCTCTTCAGCAGTAATTAGCCAACTTACACCACTTTCACAGAAGCTTCTCTGCAGTCACATATTTGATCTCTGGGTCCCTTGGACCAATTTCCATACTCTGCTGTCGAGACTAAACTAGCAAATGAAACAGCAACATCCAACAAATTAACCTCTTTCTGCAAATAATCCTCGTTCCCTTGTACAGGAGGTTGCTTCCCATATCACAAGGACTTTTGGCACTTTGGAAGATCCTACAGAGATCTGTAAAGCTTTAAATGTGTATAATTGCAGTTATATAAATGCCTTCTTAAATCTGGGATGATACACATAAATTCAACTTAAAATTATGCAAATTACCTGCTAAACTCTCAGCCATATCCACTTTTTGCAAGTCAAATATATATATATATTCACACATTATGCATTGTGAGACAGAATCTGAGTTTTTTCATTCAAGAAAAATTAAAACAAACAGAATAAGGAGGCTGGGCTTCAGAGCCAAAAAGATTCAAAGACATCAAGACTTTCCAGTGATCAAAGAAAGAAATAAAAACAAATCTGAAAAAGAAAAATGCAGGTAAGAATAAACCTTAAAGAGGAATTCTGGAACTGGAGACTAACAGTGCTTAGCGTTATTTAAACATACAAAAGTCTTGTATTATTTTCCCAGGGCATCAAAGACAAAATACTTGTCTTTGTAGAAAATCAGCAACTTTGTTGTATTCACAGTGATTTCTTTTAATAACAGCTCTGTAGGATTTAATGATAGACAGATTGAGAGACAGAGAGATTGGAATATTTACTACATGAGAGGAAAACCAAGAGTTTTCAGGATTTTTTTTTATTTATTACCCCCAGACAAATTTAACTTTTTAATCAACTTAGACTCCTTACGTTTCTTACACTACTGTGCCACAGTGATCCTTGATTTCTCTGGAGAATTACTCCCCCAGTACTCCTTGGCCTTAGATGAGGAACTGTTCTCACAGTGAGGTCAGGATGCAGAAGTGAGCTGAGTTTCTGTTGTCACTGCTCTATCACTGCTTTCTCTCTCCTGCAGTCTGAGATGCTGAGTTAGGGAGAGCTGGCATTTAAATTGCCTCAGCAATAGATTCCTCTTCTATGCCCAGTATTGATAGCCCAATCCTGACACCATGTTTATATGATTTTTTTATGTATTTGGGTGGGTTTTCTTTGTGCCTTTTCGTTTTGTTTTGTTGTTGTTATTGACAAGTTTGATTCCAGTTTGGCTACTTTGGTTCAGTGAGGAGCTCCAGCTGGGACTGTATTTCACACTTAATGGCTGAAAGTTTGAAAGATCTCAGGTTTACCACAGAAAAAAATGTCAAGAGTGTTTAACCACAAGTCTTCTTGGAATAATTTTTCTGACAACAGTCTTCTTTTCTTTCCATTTAACTGCAGGTCTCTCATGACTTTGCAATCAATTTCAATGAAGACAACCCAGAATGTGCAGGTAACTCTCACAGTAGGACAGACTGCCATAGTTTTGCTGTGTGCAAAATGTGCATTTTTTTATTGTATCACCTGAGTGTTATTCAAAGTGGTTTTATTAAAGAAGGAAGCAAGGATCTGGGGAACAGACAGGCTCCAAACCATTGATCTTAACTTTAGAAATCTTGGAAAGTGCCATACATTAATTTCCTGAAAAGTAGGTGGACATTCAGCACTTGAAATCACTAGCATTTCTGAGAACTAGACTAATTGAAAATCTTCAGCTACCTCAACATCACAGGTTGCACTGCTAAGAAGGGCAGGATATGAAAAAGCAGGCTTTGAACCTCTGTGATCAAAAATTCCCTCAGTTTAGAGCCAGTTCTTTGACCAGACCTACAGTCTGCTGCAAGTCAAGGGCAGGGAAGCAGCTGATGACTCTTGTGGTAGAAAGAAACCTGCTTTCCTGAAAGCAAATGCAGCAGGAGGCTACAGTGTACGCCATTGGTATGTTCTACCAACAGTCATTAATCCTTGGTAATCAGAGGCCAGATTGATGTAGCAGATGTTGCTGTATGTGTTGCATTTGTAAGTGAGATCTGCAGTGGCTGATGCTGTCTTTCTAAAACCTCCTGCCACGATTCACACATTTTGTAAAAGACAATAACAGGAAAATAACCTCTGAACAGAGTAACAGTTACGAGTCTTGCTCGGGTGATCATTGCTGTCTGAAATCCAGAGGTTGTTTTTCTCCCTTATCCTTCTGCTTCCATCCAAACACTGAACTGGATATTTCAAAATGCTCTTCCTGTTCAGATCTTCCAGCTGTTCCTGTTAGCCCTTCTCAGGCTTATTAGTGGCTTTCTTTCAGGCATGGACAGCAAACAGGCTCAGGATGAGAACTAAGATGCAAAGACATGAAATGAGGAAGAGAAGAGAGGACAAGCAGTTCAAGGGAAAGAGACTTTAAAAGAATTCGGAGTTCACACATCTTAAATGCAAGACCTGTTTTTGGTTCAGTAGACATTCCTGTTTTGTTGTTGCACTTTGTTGAATTGGACTGCCCCAGCCTTTGCAGGTCATATGCTTGAAATGCAATTGGGCAAAAGTCCTACAGCTGCTTGATGTGCTCACACAGCTTTTTACATTGCTTTTAAGGAGTCCAAAGAAGCAGAAGTTACATGTATGCATCTAGAAGTGCCTGTAAGCTTGTAAGCCAGCTTGATATTGAGACTTCAGTGTGGGGATGGGGTGAGGAAGCAAAAGAGACCTCAGAATTCTGTCTGGACCATCATATTTTATAATGTGTCATTAAAACAGTTAGCAGTGGTCAGCATTAGGTGATAGCATATTTATGCATGTGGTGTTCAAACAGGGCCTTGTTTCTCAGTCTAACTGCAGGATATTTGTGACCCTCTGCAAACTACAGAGAAAAGCTCTAACTGTCCATGCAAAGAACATTTATTTTTATCCTCCCCTCACCTTTGCTGCTTCTTTTGACTTCAAGGCTAATTATTTTATCACACTGACATTGTTATATAATGATTTTTATTGATTGAAAAGGCTGCCACTTCTAGGTGGTGCCAGCAGCAGAGTTTGGACAGACAAACCTTCTGTAAGCAAGGGATTTACTATCCAAACCACATTCTGTATGCAAAACTAAATGTAACAATGGAAATGAAAGGAAGGAGCTGCCCTATGAGGCTTGGCTTATGTCCCTTAATAATTTAAACTTTATTTGTATCTTTGCACAAGACTCAGTTATCTGATAAGTTAGCCCATTGCCTGAAAGGAGTTCTAGCCTAACATAAAAAAATAGATGCAGCATGAAAGAATGCCAGGGGAGAAATTCTGCAGCATTTGCACCTGTATCTGCAAGATATTAATAGCACTTCTTTGTCTTAAATTATACCTTTTTAAATAATAACCACCTGGGTGAAAGCAAGAAGAGGAGACAAACCAGAAAACATGTTGTTTAATCGTCTGCTGCAGCTCACTCATCTGCCTGTCATGGGTGCTTGCTTGTTCTGCGATGTTTTCTAGATGCTCTCACTGTGTTAGGTGTCACAGGGAACAGTAACATCAGCAAGTCATGTGGAGAAAGGATGCAAGAGTGAGAAGGAGATAAAGTGCTTAGTGATTACACTGTTTTACCTTGTAATATCTAGCATACTTGCCAGAAAATAAAGTAAAATTGCTTAAGAGTATCTTGTTTTAAACAAAGAAACAGCAGTTGGATGCAATATAAAAAGTATGTGTCCATTTTGCCTTTGAGGAATGAAATCCTTTTCTCTGTGGAAATAGAGCTTTTGCTGGCACAAGGTAGTATGAAGCATCACTCAACATACAGGGACTGTATATTGAGATGAAGAGCACTGGAATTCATAAAATATGGATATCCTCACCTGTTACCATTTCCATTCTTGAAAAATTTAGTATTTATAGTCTTATATTTAGTATATTTATAGTATATTACTTTTATAGTCTAATTTATTATCTGAGGAAGAAAGTAGGCAACAACCTCTGGTCTGAATGAATGTTTCTACACATCTGTCTTAAACTCATATCTGTATGCATACACTATTTCATTGGAGATGCTGAAAGTGGATTCCAAATAAAAATGTAAAGAGTTGAACTGTGAAAAAAAATGCACGTTGATTCTGCCTAAGATAAAGGAGTACATGAACAGCAAGCTACAAAGTAATTCACTCACATGTCTTGTTGAGCTGGGATTGGATGGACACTAGATATTTCTAAATTATATTAATCTGAGAAAGCAAATAAGAAACTATGTTTCTAGAACATATGTCTCTTTCTAAGATGAGAGCAAGTTTCTGATATGAACAACACTAAATCTCTGTGGAATGCAGGGAGTAAGGTTTATCTTACATTATTTTACTGCATAAGAAGAAAAGTACAGTGTATCTTGTCATCATCTTAGGGAAGATTTATGAGGTCTTCATGCAACATCATTAAGTATATGTAATGAAATCCTTAGCAAGTTTAAAATTGGGAGTTAACAAAAGGTCGGTTTTGCAATATATAATTTAGTCACTAGAATTACCAAGGGAAATTTTGTAACACTACTTTACATTTCAGCCAATCACAGCTATAATTGGAGCAAGTCCTTTAGTCTGTTGGCATTGCAATGGAAAAATCTATCTGTAGTTGTCTCTAAAGAGTCAAAACTGTGTTCTCCACCACTTTTTCATAGGAGTGTATGTGTGTCATTGTAAAACAATTACAACTCCCTGACATTTGTTAGTAATAAGTCTGCATCCATCTGTCCTGTAAATATGGTTGAGTAAAAAATCTCATGAGTGAGCGAGTCTCAGTGCAAACTGGAACTGGCTTAGGATCTTACTGAAGTAATTTCATTCTTCAGCATCCTTTGTAAAGCTTTTCGGTCTATCGCTTTCTTTCCAACATTAGACCTCTAATCCTTTAGGTCTGGTAAGCTGGGAGTTCTGAATGGGGATGCTAATGTGCATCACTTCAAGAAATCCGTCTTCTCAATGATTGAAAATACCAATTTCCATTCTGTGATCTGTCAAGTGTGTCAGCAGAAGTCTTTGCTCTCTGGTCTGACTATATATCCTGAAATGAAAAAGCCAAAAATAGCTAGTTCTCCATCAAAATTTCTCAACTACAGCTCATTTTTCTGTAGGCTGCAAAGTATCCTGCTGTTTCTTCCAAGATTTCACAGCTTTTGGTCATAGTCAAATTCAACCTGTGAAATGCAAATTAACCCTGAAAGATTATTTTCTTAGCATAGGGGAGTCAGGTATTTGAAAAGATGTTTTGAATTCCTTAACAGCTTTAGGACATAAGTACAAAGGACAAATTTGTTGGCAACTGCCATGATAAACAAAAATATTTATCTGAAGAGGAGAAAGAAATGTTGAAGTATTTCTTAATGTGTGTCTAGCATGAATGTGTCAGCATGAATCTTAGTTGTTGATCGGGAAGCTATCACATCTTAAACCAAGAAGAATGGAAGCTATGGCATAGCAAGCTCATACCTGAAAAACAGACATTAAAAACTGCTGGGAAGGAGAAGCATGGTATAATGAATTATATATTACAAACTTGAATCCAAGGCAGCTAGAGGCAGATTCCTGGAAATTATCTGAAATTACTAGTCCTTGCTAATCATGTAGTATTTTTAATTTGTTCATTAAGAACCCACCTTTCATTTACATTTTAAATAAGCCTGATATTGGCAATGTGCTCCAATTTTATTATTTTATTTTATTTTATTTTTCATGCCAGGAATACAAGGAGTTGTGGAAGCTTATCAGAGCTGCCTTCCCAAGCTGCAGCTGTACGGACCGACAAACATTGCTCCCATCATCCAGAAAGTGGCAAAATCTGCATCAGAGGAGACCAACACCAAGGAGGCCTCGGTAAGGGAAAAAAGCTGTGTTTGCCTCTTTTTCTTGGCTTATGATGGATATCTTGTAGGCAATCAAAACAAGGCCTTTTAATGCAGATTGTACCTTCACAGTTTTTATTAACTGTCTTCACTGAAGGCAGCTTCAACCTGTGTCAGCTGGAAAAGTGTATCCAGTCTTTATAACTGCGATTTTCACAGCTTTAAACTTTCTCCACTGATCTATTTCCTGCTTTTAGGGCTGTTTTACTGTAGCAGACCCAGTTTTTCACTGTGGAAATAGAAATGGCACTACTAAGGTTACAAAAATTGAGCATTGAAGCCCTAAAAGTCTTGGTTGTACCAGGCAATGGGTTCAAATGATTCCCTACTCAGACTACTCAATTTCATGTCTCCTGCAGAGGCTATACTAAAATTTTTCTGCTCACCTAGGGGACCTTTCCCACTATTCATTTGAAAATGGTAAGGGTACAGTTTTCAGCTTCTTATTACTGATGAAGAAATTTGTGCCTTTTAGAAATTGGAAGACGAGTCTGTTAGCCTGCACCTGATAAAAATCCCAGGACAGATTTCTTGAGCTAAGAGACTTACACATAGATCATGTTTTAAATGTACACCTTTGAGCTTCATTAGGTTTGTCTTGATCCTGCCTTGAAGACAGAATGGGAGAAAGGGAGAACAAGAGAAATGGAGGGAATATGTGAGCAAGTAGATCTGAGCCATTTACAAGAGCAGTGCTGTAAAGGAGTAAAGGATGTAAGAGAGACACTGTGCAGACTGCATGTGCATCATGTGTGCAGCACGAAAAGTGCCTAAGTACAGAACAGAGCTGTGCATTGGCATGTGCCTCATCACCTGGCCTAGAGCTTCCTCTAAGCTTTCTTCATGTGCTGGGCCTTTTTAAGTCTTATTAGGGCAGCAGTTACCAAATATTATTTCTGTTCATGAGTCTGGGCTTGTGACTGATATTTACAAGAGCAAGTAGTGACAGAACAAAGGGTAATGGCGTCAAACTGAAAGAGGACAACTTTAAATTAGATATTAGAAATAAAACTCTTTACTGTGAGAGTGGTGAGGCGCTGGAACAGGTTGCCTGGCAAAGCTAAGGTTACCCCATCCCTGGAAGTGTTCAAGGACAGGTTGGATCTAGCCCTAAGCAACCTGGTCTAGTGTGTCAAGGTGTCCCTGCCTATCATCTGTTCAGCCTAGATGATCTTTAAGGTCCCTTCGAATCCAAATCATTCTATGATTCTATGATTCCATTGTTGTTTCCAGAACCTTGATAGTATTTAGGGTCCCAGTCATAAAATGGGGAATTGCTGTGTTTGAATTTCCACACCCACCTAATCTTGAGGTGGCTCACTCTATTCCCAATGCAGCTTCTGATCTAATATACCCTACCAAATAAGTTCCTTCATTCTATACCTAAGCTTCACCCTTTCTATCTGAAAAACAATTTATAGTATGAATGTTCAAGATGTAGTTTTCTCCCTGCGTGTTTTGTTTTATTGGCGGCAGGACAAGATGATTGGAACACTTTGAGTTTAGACCACTGTATATACATAAATAATATTGATGGTTACTGTGTTGGTATTGTTCATGCAGAGTGACCAAATCATAAGATTTAATGTAGATTTGTTAAATTACTCCAGCTGCCTAACAATCCATAAGGGATCCAAGTGAGGGCCACTCTTCACCATTACCAAGTGAAGAAATGTAATAGGCCACAATCCTAGTTCAGTGGGCTTTGGAGTTTTGGGAAAGGAATGACAAGCTCACCAAATTGCTTGCTCTCCTCTGGAGAATGAGAAAACCTCTCTTTGGGGCTCTGTATGAAGAGTATGAATATGGATATATTCCTGACTTGCTCTCCTCAGGGACCCCATTACTCTGCAAAGGAGATATTAGTAGCTGAGGAGCTTGGAACAGAAAATTTTCTATAGTCAATATAAAGGCTCTTTTCTCTTTAAAAAAGATCCATGAGTGAGTTACCAGAAACACTTTTATACTTTTTAACTTAAAAGGTTAAGCAGCTTTGGAATATTAACTAATGATGTAATTTTTCACCCTTTGTCCAACAACTTCAGCAATATTTCATCTTGCTGATCCTGACGGATGGCGTCATCACAGACATGGCTGACACCAGAGAGGCCATCGTCCACGCCTCCCACCTCCCCATGTCAGTCATCATCGTCGGGGTGGGCAACGCTGATTTCAGTGACATGCAGATGCTGGATGGTGATGATGGCATCCTGAGGTCTCCCAAGGGCGAGCCTGTGCTTCGAGACATTGTCCAGTTTGTGCCATTTAGGAACTTCAAACATGTAAGCTGATTTTTCCATCCTTGCCACAGAAGGGTGAACGGGTGTGGTGAATGATTCATTAGGCTGGGCTTAACTTTGTGTATGCATGAAGTGTTGAGTAAGCCTATAGCATTTTTGTGGTAGAAACAGTGGAGAAAAAAGGAATCAGAATGCAATGTGCTCCATTAGTGAGTTGGGAAGGCTAGGAAAGGAAGAGATGAGAGAGAACCCATGTGCTTTTTGTAGTGCCAATCCTTGCTTCCACTTTCTCCCTGATTTAATTTGGTTACTTTCCCTGCTTAATTTTTCGTGGTGTCTGTTTTGCATTCTCTTTTGCATCTGTTCTATTAGGACCACTCTATTCTGCTTTCCATTCCTTCATTTCCACAGGCAGATGAAATGGCTTTGAATTTGTCCTCACAGCGTTCCCCAGGAGGCTGTTTCTTTATTGAAGTTTTGTCCCCAAGTTCTCAAATGCAGAACTATCCACCCACAGCATCCTGGTTGCCTCCAAACCCATTCCCAAACTCTGTACAAGAACACAGGCAAGAAAGTGGCATTACTGAGAGCTTCCCTCTGCCCTCAGCTAGCTGTTCCTGACTGAGGCCAGTGCGGTGTAGAAGACACTCTGTAGGAAAGAAAGGAACATAACCAGCATTAAATTGCCAAATCCAAAGTAAAGCTTTGGTCATGAACTTTTCCTCTCAGTCATCTGCCCTACATTGTACCATCTGTTCCAGGGACTTTTCAGCAGCAGGGTAGGCACAGTGTTCACCAGCAGAAGGGGCTTTCCCACACACAGAGGGGATTTTCAGAGCCCTTTTGGAGGCATGCATTATGTTCCTCTGCAATGCTGATCCCATCCCTTTCCTTCCCTTTTTCCATCTTTCTCTCCCTTCATTCTTCTCACTTCTGTCATTTACTGAACCATTTACTTGGTTCTCCAGGCTGTTTTCTCGTTCTGTCTAGGAAGGATATCCTCAATATTTGATTTGAGAGTTTCTTTATCTCACAGTGCAACTGACTCATTCTCCTCATGAGATTGCTCTTTTCAATCTGCTCCCATAGCAGATCCTTGGATTTGGATATGTCACAGCCAAGTTCTCAGCTCTGGACTGGTTTTGATCTTCATATGGGTTTGCACTGCTTGCATTTCTTTTTTTAATTTATGTTGTCCTTCTGTTTTTCTGGGATTTTTGTCAGCACAAGAGCTTTTCTCTGTTTGCTGCTTCCAAAATACCTTCATTTTTCTCTTTGCAAGGGTTGTTCTTTTTTTTTTCTCATTTCAAAATGCAATTTTACAATATTTGCCATAGATATAGATGCATTTCTTACTTTCACAAACTTTACTGAGGAGCAAGAGAAGCAAACTTGTTCCTTTTTTCCTTCTAGCTTTATGTAAGTCATGGATACACACAGGAGGGAAAACTCACCTTATGCTATCAGTTTGGTTCCACCATGTCAAATAGCTGCAGATTGACTACTGAGTTATAGACACACACATTTCTGTGCTGACAGGAGTACACAGTCACCTACCTACGTGCTGAATCAAAGTAGGAGCACAACCACCTCACTTGTGATCCCTTCAGCACATAATCACAAGTGCATTGTGCTGCACTGTAGTCATTGGAAAAGTGTCCAGAGCTGAGTTATTTATGGGCTAGTGGGAGAGCTACTTTTAATTAGGTGAAAAAAAATGTTTCTGCAAGGAACTGGCAGAGCCAGCTACATTTGTTATTTTTGGTTTCACTTTGTATTTTATAATAAAGCTGAAATCATCTTGGATTTAATAGATTAATGCTGACAGTTGCAGTTCTGGGCTCTAAATATACTGTTCCCCTGGTGTTAACTTGTGACTGAACCTGTGGCATTGTTATTGCCAGCACTGGACAAATGACAAGCATATATTCTTTTTCAGCTGATTTAGATTAACTTCCCCAGTACTGGGAGAGGAAAGCAATCTTTATGTATTCTTCTTGTTAAATAGTGATATTTTTCTCGCTCTTTCAGTAGCGAAGATAATATAGGTATAGAGATAGATTTGTATTTGCTCTATCAGAAAAGTTAATATATCTTATGCAATCTGATATTTTGTCTGTTTATTGCGATCTTTCAGCATTTCAACAAATGTCAGTGTAATAGATGAGTGCTCATAAAAATAGCCACTTCTGATTGAATTTCTTTATTGTCATATCCCAAATAATCTCTTTTTCAACAAAGTGACATTCACAGCTTCCTTGCTTACTTAGCACAAACAAAAGACCATACATCAGCTAGTGAAATAATTTTCCATGGGAGAAATGAGTGTGATGTTTTGATTCAAACTTATTTTTCCCCAAAGAGGACATGCAGATTTAACACAATTGGGAGATTTTTGTCAGATCAGTTTTGACTGATCACAAGAATTTACATACATCAGCATATTACTTCTGACAGCTTTAAGCAAAATGTATATTTAGGTAAAAATCCCATTCCTTTTGACAATTTACCTTGTATTAATTTATTAAGTAGAAAAAAATGTTGAAGGACCTTTTTAGAAAGATTAAAAATCAGAGTGTGTAAGGTTTATAGATTTTTCTGATAAATCAAGTATTTATTTATTCCTAAATCCATAATATATCTATTAATGACAGAAGAAGAGAAGAAAATGTTAGGTGTCAGCATTTATTTTTTGTTTTGCTGGAAGAGTAAACCAAAATTCTCTTGGAGTCAACACAAGCAATTTTTTTTTCATTACTTCTATTCTCAGGTCAGCTTGGAACTCAAAATCTCATATCTATCCAAAGAGATCAAAAATAATATGTGCAAAACCTTCCCCTTTGAGAAAATGAAAGGGGGGAGAAGGAAGCTGTAAAAATAACCTTTAGAACAAATCCCTTTTATAAGTTTGACTTCAGAGAAGGTTCTGAGCCTGCACAGCACTCATACAGGCATTTAACAAATTTCAATGAGCTATTCACATACCTAAAATCTTATACCCACATCAATGTTTTACTGGCTTAAGACTCAGTGTAGACAGCAGGCTCTATTACAGGGGTTTAATCTCCTACACGATAGAGTGCAGCAGAAGAACTTCAGTAAAACCTCTAAGTTTTTTCTCTCTCTTTAAGGAATATCTTTGAAGCCGTCAAAAGAATAATAGCAACCGTAGTGACTCTTGGAAAAAACTTTTAGTTGTAGAGGCTTGATCAAATCAACCATTAACACTTAAAAATGCCCCATTGTACAGTGGGTGACATATGCCATTTGCTAAAGGGGAACATAACAAACAAAGGAAACATATTTTCCCTAAATCTAAGTGGCTTTTTTTCTCTCTGTAATCATCACCACCCCAGTAATGTGAGTGTCCTTCACCTGAAACTGTAGAACAGTGATGCTCCATCACTGAAACACAGTTGAAGAAAATCACCTGCCTCAATCCATTCACAGTCATATTTTAAGAAATGAAATTTTCTTCCTTTGGGATGTATGATATATTTACTGGGCACAAATCTGATGCCATGGGTAGGTTGAATTCCATTCTGCATTGTATTTAATCACAAAGGTTAACAGCTGTGACTTCATAATATACATCACAAAGGAGTGTGGAAAGCACAGCTCTGTAACCACTGCAAGGAGCAATGTTTTGCACTGTGCATTGTAATTAAAGGTTAAGCATTGTGAAGCTATAGAACTGAACCAACAGTCATTTGTAATACACACCAATTATGGAATCACAGGGGATTATTCTCCTACTGCTGACTGATCTGATTGTTGTCAGCTATCAGTTGAGAACTATTCATCTTGAGGTGCTTATTGCTAGAATGCTCTTCAAGCAGTGGAGAAAACATTACAGTAAAACAGTAATTTAATGTCTCATCTGTGTTAAAGACCCAGCAAAGGTAATTCTTACACAGCACTGATGATCTAGGTCTGTGTTTTAGCTTAGAACTTACTGCGTATAATTCTCACTTATAAAAATGATGCTTTGCACCATCTGATCCAGAAATGAGAGTGCTTTACCACCACAAAAAGTATGTAAGGTACAGGTGGTCCCAACCATCAGAGAGGAAGCCAATCCCAAGCCTGTTTTGGGGATGTTCCCTGCTAGAGAAAGCCCCAGGACAAAGAGAGGTCACTGGCACAATGAAACTCAGTAAAGCAACAGTTGCCCATGCTCAGACTGAAGCACTGAACCAAGCCAGCTACCCCAAGGCAACCCCGTATGGGGCACATATTGCCTGTGAGCCTGTGGGCACAGTAAATGTTTTTGCTTAAACCTCAATGAAAGGTTTTCAGTTGAGGGCTCCTGAAGTGTGCATTCAGCTGTGCATCTGAGCCTGACAGAGCCTGCTCTGAAGGGCTGACCCTTCGTTCAGGAGGGATGGATGTGGTGTCAGAAGGGAGAAGTGGTGGAGGGAGGATGATGCACAGCAGTGACTGCTGTTGGCCCAAAGTTCAGCACATGTGAACTACACACATGTGTAGAACCAGAGAAGTTGATGCCAATGCTGCTGCCCAGCATTTTTAAAGACAGAGCAGAGTGAAGTTTCCTGATTGCTAGGGCTTGTGTGTGCAGCGCTGGCTCAGGGTGCTTCCCCCACTCCCTGTTTTTCCCTCTGTGTAGGGTTGTATTTTTGGTAAGATAGCACAGAGGCCTGCTAAGGTATGTACAGCTTTGACACACTGGGAAGGAGATTTAAAAACAGGTATTTTCAATAACATTGTAGAAATCAGCCATTTGTGTGATTCCAAGGGGTGTTTTCTGATTATTTTAGTTGTAACTAGATGAACTTTAAGGTCTCTTCAACCCAAACCATTCCATGATTCTATAAAACAGGTCTAGGCAAGACTAGGGCAACTCTGGAAAACCATGCATTTCATTTTTCAGTATTAAAATGAAGGGGTTTGGTTACTGTGTAACACCTTAGAATACTTGCTGCACAGTCACATAAAATATGCTCTATGCTTTCCCAGTTTGTTCATGCAGAAATGTTCCAGGCTTTTTTGGCTGCACAAATATTTTGGTATAAATGTCACAGTAGGGAAACAGCAGTTAATTTTATTCGTTAATATGTGAGTCAAAATACAAAAATACAGAAAAAAAAAAAAACCAAAAATCATGTTTCTGGTTTTGCTAGCATTATTTTTTTATTTGATACTGGAATTTCTTTCAGCCTGGGGCTTTCTTCACCCTTGGATTAGCCTGCCTACAAATAGTTTACCATTTACTTTCTATGTAAATCAAATTTTAGGACTCTGTAAGGATAAGGATGCCACCCCACAAAACAGAGTAGGTCAAAAAACAGTTAATGCAACTGCTTTGTGACATGGTAGGTTTGAAACTTGGCTGATAACACAACAGACAATGAGGAGGAAAGTGTTCATTAATTTGGGAAAAAGTACTCGGTGTGCAAAAGAAGTGCAATCCAGCCACGTGCATCATCTGACTTGCAGTCTGCACTCTATGGAGATATATACATCAATTTAAAACCTCTCAAAATTAAATTTAAGTGTTTGCATTTTTACTGAATTTTTGTGGTGGGCTCAAAAGGAACACAGCCAAGCAGGCTGGTTCCAGAGGGTTTGGAACCAGTTCTACCCAAACACTTCAAAACAAGAAAATCCAAAACACAGGGCAAGAGGGTGCATGGGAGAATGAGTCCAGTTTTGTCACTGCTGAATTCAGGGGCTGAGGAATATCCATGCAGCACACACAGGTAATGGTTGCCCACAAAACATCCACAGGCCCCTCTGCTTAAAATGAAGCATTGTCAGGGGGTGAGACAGCAACTCCGTGTTGTTGATGGAGGGCAGGTATTAGAAAAGACGCTTGTAGTCCGGCGAGAGAGATGACCTGAAGATCAGGATCTCTGGAACGCGTGTTTTATTGGTCGTGGGATGGCAGCCTGACTAGGAAGGGTCCAGGGATTCAGTGCAAAGTCCAAGAGGGTCCAAGGGAAGGCAGGCAAAGAGAGTCCAAGAGAGGGTGCAAAAAAGGGGCCGAGCTCCTTGTTACATTCCATTTTAACCCCTTCTATCGTGAATATGCTAATGAACATTAACCAATCACTTCTAGATACAAAACCTACAGAATCTACATACAGCCTATGGGAGCTACAACATTACAATACTACTCTACATACCAAAACCTGTGAAACCCACCTTATCTCTGATACCTGAGAAGGTGCAGCCCTTCATTCATCCTTTTGTCTTGGCAGGGGTGTCACTGACCCACCCAGCCAAGGCCTTTCAGCTGCTTAATCACTTTCTTCCTGTCCATGCTTACAGTTCAAACTTTGCTTTTAATTCTATTCCTCTTGTGGGTTTCATAGTTTTAGAATCTTTTACTATTAAATTATCTCTACAAGGCCTAGCTACTTCATCCTCCCCAACAGGCAGGGTTTCTCACTGCCCTGAGGGGCAGCCCTCCTCCCTGCCTGGGGTGAAAGCCACTGGCCATCCCTGTATCCATCTCTACCTTTCAGGGTCACCAGTTCTTAAGTCTGGTTGATACCACCCATTATTACATTGCAGGAAGAGCTTTAAAGCCTCCAAGCCTTGAACCTTTCTGGTAACCACAGTTTAATTAATATTTTAGAAAGTATCTTTTATTGAATTGGAAATATTCCCAGCCATTAATACTTTCTAAGTATTAATGGCTGGGAATATTCTAAGAGCAGAATGGTGATGAAGGCCTCCCTTTCACAGTGTTGTCCATTCATGTTCAGCTTGGAGCTCTGCAGGGTTCCTTGCTGAACATTGATGAATGAAGTCTTTGCAGCTTTTTATTGTGATCTGGGGCTCTCCCAGAGTGCAGGGAAGTTCAGCTAGCCTGAACTTAAAATAGTCCAAATGGACCTGAAGTCACACAGAGCACTTCTGGCTTTAGTGTACTTTTAGGCAACTACAGCTCCATATCTAAACTGACTCATAAAATGAGTTTCCAGCAATAGTGTGATTCACTTTAAGTCTTTTTTCCCTTCCATGTCTGTACCATACTTCCTCCCTTGATCCCATGGCACCAATGCCTGTAAAACTCATGGCACTTCTTGCAGAGAGCAAGGTTAATGCTTGTGTTTTCTACCATTTCCTGCAGGCATCCCCAGCTGCTCTAGCAAAAAGCGTTTTGGCTGAAGTTCCAAACCAAGTCGTGGACTATTACAATGGCAAAGGGATAAAACCAAAATGTATGTCAGAGTACGAGTCTTCCAGGACACTAGCTCCATGAACCTGCCTGCACTCTTTTACAAAATTAAAAAAGAAAAATGCTACTGTCTACAACTACTGTATTTAAAAAAGGAAACAAAAAAAAAAAAATAGCACGTTTTGGTGATTTTTAACTACAATAAACTTTTTTTTTTTTTTGCATGTGTAGCCTAAAGGCTTAAATCTGTTAAGCTGTTGTATTGTTGAAAACTTTTTATGAGGAAAAAAATCCAGAAAAAAAATTAAAAAAAAGAGTGAACTCTTTACATTACAGCATGTTGCCTTGAAATAAAAAGTTATCTGTATCTGGTTTTTATACAGGTTTGTTGAAATTTTGCTAAATTTCTTATATTTACACTGTAAAGCATTTTGAACTATTTATTGAGAGTCGATAGCCAAAATGTCTTTGGTTTTATCTGCTATGAACTGAGAGATTTTTCAAAATGGCAGATGCATGAACTGTATTTTGCATGTTTAAAATAAAAACAACACAGTTTTGCAGTTGTCTTTATTTCTCTCTCTGCCACGAGGCTGCCTAATTTCAACTTCCATATTCCAAGGGAAGGGTAATAAAGCGTTTCAAGAGATACCTGACCTGAAGGCATTTCTAATGTTAGCACCTTATAACATAGACACCCAAACAAGCCCACTAAGTCTGTGGCCTCAGTAGTAATTTTTCAAAAGCCTGACAAATCCAGCTGTTACAAAATCATAGCTCATACAAAATCATGTTCAGATCATAGCTATAAAGAGATCTGGCTTGGAGAGTATCAGGACTGCATGTCTTAAAACATGCCTGCTTAATCCAAACAGTCTAGCTGGCTTTCAAACAGGATGTATTTTGGCTATCCAAATTTATAATCTCTTCTGTTTGGGAATTCTTATTTTGTTTCATTTGTGTTTTAAAATTCACATGCAGTATCCAATTCTGTGTGGCACATTTTCCAAATGAAATTTTGCACAGCCTGATTTTGTGACAAGCAGTGATTTGTAACATCATCCCCACACAGATCACCTGTGTGTGATAGAACTGTTTTTACCAAAAGAATATTGAAACCAAAAAAATTAGAGAACACACAAGAACAGAATGGTGGTGGATTGCACTTTTGACATATTTATGTAAGTGAAGAAATTAGATCAATGTTATTTTTTCTGTTTGAAGGATGACTTTTTAAAAACTAAGGGGAAATTTTGAAAACAAATAATCTGTGTGGGATTGTCCAAAAGGCACAACTTTGGATGAGTTGTACTCCCACTGAATTGAAAACATTCTTGTTGCTGGTTCCTGAAGGAGCTGTTTGGGGCCAGTGCTGAATATTTTGGAAACCTTCCTCTGTGAACATGGGGTTTTGGTTAAGAAATACATATTTTTAAATGGGTTTGCAGGTAGTTCTCCTTTAGAGGTAACTTGCATAGCATCAGCTTTGACTGATGATTTTGTACTCCTAAATGAAGGCAGCCAAGATGCATGGGGCTGTCTCCCCAGCACATTCAGTTCTGCCCCATCTCTATCCTGCAGTGCCATCACTCACACTTGCTTGTAAAGATTTCTTCAGCTGATCAGATACTGAGCAGCAGCCAGTATTACTTGGCCATGGGTATAAATTGTCTGGACATGTCCAAACCGATAGATCTCAAATGCACATTTCCGTGTAATGGCTGACACTTCATTTGAGAGCTTACCCTGTCAGGCTGCACATCTCTCCCTCTGTAGGTGTATTTCATCTGGAAGCTACTGTGATCTCCCCTTACATGTCATACACCATTCTGCCAATGACTCTTAATTCTTACATACAACACCTCTAGTTTCTTATTCCCGCTTCTCCCCTATTTTCTTTCCTTCCCTATTCTCAGGAGGAGCATTTTCTAGCTGTTAAAGCATAGGACTGAAAAATCAACAACTCCGTGTTCTTTCCTCCTCCAGTATCTCATTTTGTTTTCTTGCCCAAGATTTTTAAATGTTCTGCACCTCAGATACCTCATCTGTAAAATGAAGGTCACTGTCATGTATCATAAATATCCCTCAATAGTACTGGGGGACTTTAATACTTGAAAAGTGATTTGTGATCCTTCCTCAGAGGCATGATGGTGCTCTCTGTATGCTCTCTGAGTATTACATTACTCTGGGACCTGCATTAAGGGATATCATGTACAGTTGAGAAGATCAGCCTTTTCTTTATCATTTGCCAGACTGAATAGAAGGAAGCTTTCAGCAAGAAAAATTAGGAATCAGATAAATTGTTGTTCTGGTACATGTGATCTTTGACTATATTAATTTTTGAAGTGTTTATGGTTACATAGAATCGCGTGGTTACAGCTCTTTATTTCCAGAGGTGTTACAAGGTGCTTCTATAATGTGGCATCACGTAAAATGCAGAGCTCAACAGGCCATTGTATGCTGAGCTTTATAAACCATCAGTCATTTTCATGTGTGTACACCGTCTATAAAAATGTCTTTAGAACCCCAGCTAAAGGGTTCTGCTGCAGATCTTTCTGTTTAGTCCACACAACCCTGATTATAAATGCTCTCTACTTAAAAACAAATAATTATCAGTGGTTGATAAGGTCAGCAATTAATAAAGTTGATAAAGTCAGCAATTCTCTAGCAGCCCTCAAGTATTTGGAAAGATACCTTCATGGTATTGAAAACTCAACTGGAAATCTCCTTCAGTCTGTACAGATCTCAGCATGTAAGACAAACACGTAATAGTGTGGTGAGCTGGTGCAGGATGCACAAAAGACAAAACTGGCCATATGGTAAAGGCTTACTAATGAGGCTTTAGATGTTATTTTCATTGCTCCAAGCTACTCTCTGCAATAAAATACTGTGGACTTTGTGCAGGGTAACCTCATTAAATATATGAATATATCTCTGAAATGGGATATTTTTTCTCCTGTTTTATCTACTTAGGGTTTTAGCAAGGCCATTCTGCCTTTAGGCTGAACTGCCATCAATGTCTCCTGCAGATTTTTTATGCAAATTTAAACTTCTACTGCCTTTTGATGGATCATTTTAAATTCTGAAAACCGCTTTAAAATAAATTACATCTTGTCCTTTTGGGATAACCAATGATCTAAAATATATTCTCTGCCAACTACAACCCTGCCTTCCTTTTTATCTCAAATCCAATTCAAAAACCAAAAAAGTAGCAGAAAACTCCTATTAGCCCAAAATGCATTAACATCCATAATTCTTGGGCCAGATACTGGGATCAGTTGTATTTTTAGTTTAAAGGGGAAACTAAGTCCACAAGAGATTTGAAAAAAAAGCACTAATATACTGCTGAGTGCTTATTACCCTAAGGTAAAACCTTTCCATAATGAACAGTGTAGCAGTCTACTTTTTTTTCCCTTAATGTACAGGAAGTGCCATTTTTGCCACAAGAAAAATAGAGTTTATAGCACCACCTGACCTCCTTCACACAGAGGTCTTATTTGTAGCTGCAGTCCTGAGCTGAGGAGCTGCACTATACCAGAGACAGTTTCAGCAATTAGAGAGCTATAAGAATGATAATTGTCAGCCCAGCTGCATGTTTGCTTGCAGCATTCACTGCAAACCATGAGCTGGCTGCACTCCCACCCCCTCTTTTTCATTTTTTCCAATTTCATTGCAAAGTTGGAGACATCCTCCAAACTGATTAGGTGAAACCCAGGTGACCTCTCCTGTGAAGGATGAGAGTTCAAAAGTGGTGTTCCCACTTCCTGCAGTTCTGAGGACTACCCAGGGCAGCAGACTGGTGGGAAATGTTTTTGCAAATGGGTGCTCTTCCTTTCCTCCAAAAAAAGTGGTAGCCATTCCAGTGCTGTGCAGAAAGCCTTTTACTGCTGTGTTCAGAAGGCATTTGAATTCTTGTCCCACCAGTTAGAGGAGGCAGTTTGCCATCTGATTGCATTCAGAGCTGCAGCCCCCATCTTGCTACACCCACTCCCCCTTACAGACACAAACCTGGCGAGTCCATGCCTCTTTAGCACCATGACAAGCTGCATGCACCTAAAAAAAAAAAAAAAAAAAAAAAAAGAAGAAGAAGAAGAAGCAACAACAACAAAAATTTGCATCATGATAAAAAGGGGAAAAGTACCGAACTGAAATGAAACTTTTCTCTCAGACATGTGTGGCCCCGTGTATTACTTCCAAGTTTCCTGTGTCACCTCAGCTGTGCAGGATGCTACATGACAAAAGCATCATACTGTGGTAGCAAGGCTCACTAGGATCAAGGGTGCACTCTTCCCTGGCTGGGAGCATCTGCCGTGGCATGGCAACTTACTTGACCTTGCAATGTGCCTTCATTCCAGATCTCGAAAATGGGGGCAAATAGAATTTTGCTACTTCCTGAGGACATCTGGTTGGATTAGCACCACTGTAGGGTTGGCACAGTGCTCAGAAATTGGGACATAACGCCTTAATAATTTTTAGACCCTTTATTTCTCCTGCTATAAAGGTCTGTCAGAGCAGCACCATAAGCTACCAATGGACCCCATTGGAAAACACATACACACGAAATTTAGTGACATCCCTGATGCTGTTCTCGATGCCAGGGAGAGAGCAGAAAGATGCAGTGATTGCTGTGATAGCAGAGATGACTATCCAGCTTCAGAGAGGGAATGTCAGTTGGACTGGAAACTTGGGAGATGCAATTCTGAACACACTATGTGGCTACCTCATAAAAGGACAAGAAGTAAATTCGGGACAAGGAATGTGTGTGGAAGTTACTGGTAAGTTTCTGGATGACAGTTTTGGGTGTGAACACCAAAATAGCCCAGTTAAAAGCCTCAAGTGCAACACGCCCCCACACACATCCCGTAGTGGGGGAGAAGATGGAGTAGTGGGGTAAAGAGAAGCAAGGACAGATGCCAGTTGACCATGCTGAAAGCTCATGTATCTTTATAAAAAGGGATTTCTGCTGAAACCAGAAGGCAATCTTGGGTTCATAGCCCCTCGCTGTCCTCTCAGCTGTGCTGGTTCCCTGCTCAGAAAAGGGAAAAAAGGGTGAGTCAATTCTGAATACTGATGAAAGCCAGACCACACCTAAGCCAGAGTGGCACAGGTACCATCCCTGTGTCAGGCTGCCCAGAACCCTCTGCCTTACCCACCCATTTTCATTTTACCAGGAACTTTCCCTGGCTACACTACTAAATACACTTCCCATAAACGCTGCCCTCCCACCGTCACACAGCCCAGCCACTGGCTGGGAAGCACATAATCACAGCATGATGGGATCATTCCGGTTGGGAAAGGTCTCTGAGATCACCAAGTCCACCCATTATCCCAGCATTGCCAGGGCCATCACATCACCCCGTCCTTAGTGCCAGGGGGGTTTTTTGCACACTCCCAGGGACAGTGATCACATCACCTTCCCTGGGCAGCCTTTTCCAACGCTTAACCACCCCTTCTGTGAAGCATTTTCCCCCAATAGCCGATCTGAACTGCCTCTGGCACAACTTGAGCCCTTTTCCTCTCGTCCTGTCACTCATTTCCATGGAAGCAAAGCCCTGAAGTGGTTGAGCCCCGCACCCCAGGAAAGTTTGACACAGCGGAGTCGCTTCTTCCCAGACACCACCACACCCCCGAGGGCATCGGCTCAACACCTGCAGGAAGGTTTTGAGTCCATTGTCCCGCAGCCCTGTGTGCTAAGGGACGCTTGCCAGCGACAAACCCCACCAGCCGCTGGCACTTTGCCGTCTTAAGACACTCGTGTGTTGGATTTCACTGGCTCGCGGCTGGAATGCAGACAGAGGAGCGATGGCAGAGATGGGTGAGGTATTCCCCCCGGGTCAGACTCGCTCCATCGGCCACGGGTGCTGCAGCCATCGCCCACAACTTCGGGGTGATTCGGGAGCTTTTTGTCACTCTTGAGGTCGCCGCCCGCGGGGCGGAACTCTCTGTCCGGGGCAGCACGGAAGGTTTCCAGCGGCGGACGCGGCGGGGCCGGAAGGCGGCGGCTCCGCCGGGGTGGCGGCATGGCGGGCTGGGGGCGGCTGGCCCGGCTCGGCGGGCGCCTCTGGGCAGCGGCGGCGCCGGCTCCCGGACACAGGTACGGCTGGGAGGGGAAGGGTCTGCTCCGGGGGCTGGGGGAGGGGAGGGAAAGAAGAAGCGGCAGGAAGAGCGCGGAGCAGAGCGTGGCTCGGCCCCTCTCGCAGCCCCGAGGTCATAGAATTGTAGAATGGCCTGGGTTGGAAGGGGACCTTGAAGATAATCTAGTTCCAGCCCGTCTGCTGTGGGAAGGGACGCCTTCAGCTAAATCAGGTTGCTCAGAGCTGCATCCAGCGTGGCCTTGAACGCTGCCGGGGATGGGGCATCCCCAGCTTCTCTGGGCAACCTGTCCCAGTGCCTCACCACCAGCACAGCAAAGAATTTCTTCCTAATATCTAATCTAAGCCCGCTCTCTTTCAGTTTAAACCCATTCCCCCTTGTCCTGCCTCTACATGCTCTTGAAAGTAGTTTTGCCTCGTCTTTCCTGTAAATTCCCTTCAGGTACTGGAGGTGAGGGGCCCCTGAGCGGAGCCCTTTTCCCTCGGCGGCCTCTCCCCGCCCTGGGCGCCGCCCTTTGGAGGCGCCTCTGTGTGCAGCCCGCTGGCAGCGCCTGGAAGCTTTGTTCGAGGTCCCAGGGGTTACTGCGGGGGCATTCCAGCCTTAGAAATAGCCCCGGTCTTAGAAGTAGCCCCAAGCTTGCGTGGGAGTTATGGCAGGACAGCCGTGTTCACATCCGAAGCACTTTTGCAGTATAGTGAGTGACTTGACCTGCCGTGTTTTGGGTCACCTTGGCCCGCTGGCCACGTGCATTCACTGCCTGTACTATTAAATACACTTTTGTTGACGTTGCAGAGGATTAGGGAGCATCCAAGCCTTTTTCAGCCTTCATAAAATTTATGGCAGGACACTAAACTGTTTAGCAGTGTTGGTAGAATCAGAGAGTTGTTGGGGCTGGAAGAGAGTTGAGGAGCCAAGTTCTAAGCTGAGGTCTTAAGTTCTTTTTCACAGTGTGGCCAGCCCTGAGGTCAGACCAGGTTGCTCATGGCTTTGTGGTTTTGGGCCTTGAAAGCCTCCAAGGACTGAATCTTCACAGTCCCTCTAGACCCCAGTGCCAGTGTTTGACTGTCTTCAGGCTGAACATTTTTTTTCCTTACATCAAATCTGAATTTTACTTCTCTTACTCTCCTGGAGTGTACCTCATTAATATGGCCTGCCTCTGTCTTGTCTGTAGTTTTCTCACAAATTATTCCATGCAATTTGTGGATGGGACCGTGCATTTCTCCTTTATCAATTTCACTGGGTTCCTTGTTGGTTTGTCCCTCTGGCTGGCAGAGGCACACCCTTGAGCATCATCCACTGCTTCCTTCAAACTTTATCACTCCTCCCCTCTCAGAGGCCACTGATAAAGATACTGAACAGGACAAGTCCCTGAATGGACTCTTGAGGAATTCTGCTTGTTAACTGGCCTTCTAGTAGAGTCCAAACCATCAGCTGTGACACCTTCAGCTGATGATCCAACCAGGTTTTTGCTTGCCTGATAGCCCACCCATCCATGCCATAACATCCCATCTTGGATAGAAGGATGCCACAAAAGATTGTTTTAAAAAGTCTTGCTAAAGTTTGGGTAAACAGTACCTGTGGTTACTTCTTTTGTTCATGGATCTAGCTGGGTCTGGTTTTTTTTTTTATCTTAAAAGGAGTAGTTAGTTGGTTGTTGTTTGCTCCTCTTTGGTATAATTCAGAATGCTTAGTCAAATGACAGATAATTAGGTGTTTAATAAGTTAGATGTAACATACATGTTATGAGACACTTTTTGTACTGATAAGACACTCAAAACATTTTCCCACCTCTGGAAAGGGGTCAGCTGGGCTTTGTAGTCAGGCACATCAACAGTTCAACGTGGTGGCACGAGCATCTTTCTGAAGAGAATGTGGAGTTCCTCAAGAAGATAACTGCAGAGGAGTACAAAGCTCAGACAGCCAGCAAGCTGTGCCCTCTGAAAGATGAGCCATGGCCACTGAATAAGTGGACACCAGGTGAGGAAGAATTCTCTTCTGGAATACCTGTTCATGCTGAAATTATTATTGTTTTGTTCTTGCATTCAGCAACATCAGGATTGTGTCTTGTGATATATTCTCCTTTTGGCTTTCACATCAATCATTCAATGAATCTCCTAGTAAATAAGTGAATATAATACATCATTTCTCTAAAAAGCATTTAAAATATTGCTTGATGTTAAGAACCTTTTAAGAACTCTTGGTTCTTAAGTTTAGTTTTTAGTCCAGCATTTGGCCCATCTCACTGCTGTACAACAACAAGATAATAAATTAAGAATTCATCAAAAAAGTCTCCTTAGAATATAAAGTGTATGAACTTGAAAATGTTAATATTTTATAACATTATAAAATGTGGGTGGGAGGAACCTCCTACAGTAAACTTTTCAATAGTTACTCTGGCTCTAATACATGGGCACTGTATTTTGGAAAAACAGCCGAACCAAAAGTAGTTGCATTTTCTATCAAACACACCGAAATAGGTAGAACTTTACTGCTGGTGGGGTTAAAAACCCCCAGCCTGTCTGCAAGGATTTAGTGGTGTTTTCTCTCCTTCACCTCCTTAGGAAAGGTGAGAGTTGGTGGGGCTTTGCAGATAATTACATGAATTCTTTCAATTATTAAGTGTGAAGGTGCATCCGTGTTCTGTTTTGATCTACAGATTCCATCAGAGTTGGTGTTGTTGCGGTAAAACTGGGAATGATGCCAATATGGACCAAATCAGGAGAAAAGCATGCTGTCACACTGCTTAAGGTGAAATAAACCATAATGAATTCCATTTCATTTCATCTGTATTCAGATTGTAAACCAGCTGTTTCAAGGAAAAGTGAAACTTACTACTTGAACAGAGTATGCCGCTTCTGTTTATATCTAAACTTTCTAGGAGTGGTCTGCCTCACTGCCTCAGCTCTTCAAAGGCTGCAGAGCTGTGAGTGGTGTTACCTGGGTGATGCAACAAAGCTGGGGTTAACTATCCCACTTCACTTCTTTTATTTCTCCACCTGTTGGGATTAGTTTCACCTTGGTTTCTGAGCCTTTGTAGCTCTGAAGCTGCTTATTCATATTCTCCAGCAGCTGCTCTTGTGATGAAGCCTTTTGCTGAGTGGCTGTTTCCACAAGAGGAGCCACTGCTGTGAAGGCCATCAGGTTTACAGGGCAAAGGAGCAGGAGTCTAAAATGGGGGCTCTTACTGTGTGCTTTGCATGCTTACAATAGGGACTTTGCAGATCTTGTGTGAGAAAGGTGATTATAATTTCTAGAACATTTATGAAATTAGTTTGCATTCTACTAATTTATTTTTTTTTCCTAAAATAAGCCTTCAGTTCATTGGAAAAGCAGTGTCAGTGGTAAAATGTAACAGTTTTCGTGTAGGCTGTATCTTCTGTTATGAAACAGTCTGACTTTGGTGTTTTGTTGTCTTAAAGTGTACACATGTGCTTATGATCAGACAAACACATTTTTCTTTTCTCTAGGTTCAGGATTGCCATGTTTTAAGATATGTTTCAAAGGAAGAGTCGGGTGGAAAAACGGCTAAGCTGCTTGTTGGAGGCAAAAATGTATCTCCTTTTTCTGTAAGTGGAGCACTTTGGGTGTCACTGTTGGAGTAGTTGTTTCTGTTGTGATTACAATAGAAAAGTAGCACAAGTAGACTTCTCTGAAAGATTTACTGGCAGACAGGCATGCTTTGTAATTGATCTTTTGTCACATTCACCTTTGCCATTTCCTAAAGCGAGAATAAATTCTTGGGTGAGAGAGTAGCAAGAAGAACTTCTTGAAAGTTTTGCCTCTTAATTCTCTAGGAAAGCTGTGGGCTTAGGAATTTAGGTTGCTTTGATGTGCAGCGTCCCATGCTGGTGAAAGGGTTTGAAGGACCACTAGCAGTGGAGAAGTATGTGTTCTTCATGTCTGTGGAGATGCAGTTGAGATGAGGACTGCAAGATACACACTTCAGGGGCCTGTTGTAAACTTTGTCAGCTTCATCAATTTACAACTAGTTTACAGCTTAGTGCTCTAGCTTACTCTAGCTACAGTTCTAATTTTTCCCCAGGTCTGTTGACATCATTTAATTTGCCTGTAGTTCTCCTGATAAGTAACTTTAAGACTTATCTTTTCAAGAATATAGCTTTAAGATTGTAACTCGTCAACAGCCATATCAAAGCCACTCACTTGTTTAGACGTCCCAGTTGCTTGAGGTGGAATTCCCAGATATCTCTAGTGGCTGAGGTTGTCTGGCAGAGCTGTCATTCCCCACGATGAGTTAAAGATCAAGGAGAAACAAAGCATTCCCTCAAAGGATTGCAGTTTCTGTGATGGATTATTTCTGTACAATATAATTTTTCAATTCTTGCAACATCCTGACACTCAGTTTTCTGATTTAGGCAAGTAAAAAAAATTGCAGGGCTCATGACTACTAAGCAGATTATCTCAGTTCATGATTGTGGCTTTTTGAAGACATAGATTTCCGTTTTTCAAACAGATGCTTGTCCCAGAGCCTCAAAATTAATCTGTATACTTGCTTCTGCTTCAGTGGAGGTAAAAGAAGAAGGACCTTTTTTTCCTTTGATAGATCTCTTGGCTTTTTTAGTATATTCTACTGATTTTGAACAGGCTTATACTTCAAGATACCATTCTCTTATTCAATTGATTTATGCAATGTTTGACTGTTACAGCTTGTACTCTTCAGGTGTCTGTCCTGTCACTTCAATCCATTTCCACTTTCCAGATATGACATTTTTCCTGGAAAAATGAGAGCTGTGTTTTTTCTTTCCTCTGACTTTGCTCTAAGACATGCAGGAGTCACGGGAATAACAATTTTCAAGTTGTATTTTACCCGTTAGACGCCTTAGAGTTGTTCATTTTATGAAGATGATGTTACCAGTAAATCCAGTATGTTGTCGGAGTAAAAACATGCCAGAAGTGAGGAGCTATAAAGAAAACTTCTTTCTAAACAGCTCTATGAAAATTTCTTCAAAGCTGAACTACTTAAAAAGTCAATTCGAGGACTTTTTAGTAGCGTGAGTTACGTTAAAAGCTTTCTGTGGGCATAACTTCTCCCAAGTTAGCGTCTGTTAATTTGGTTGAACTTAGACTCCTTTTAATAAAGAAATTAATTAAATATCCTTTGAGCAAACTTTGGTGAGGTCCTGGCCTGAGACTGAACTGTGTAGTAGTAGTAGTAGTAGTGGTGGTGTTGTTGTTGTTGTAGTTATTATTATTATTATTATTATTATTATTATTATGAGCTCTGTATTATTATTTTTGACATCATTATTGTATAAACTAGATCATTCCAAAGGAGGAATTTGGCATGCTGATTCTGAGCGGTTTTACTTATTAGGGTACTAACAAGTGGTGTATTTCTGTGGTTTAGCTGCAAGTTTGGATCATTGTTTTCCTATGTTTATCAGCCTTTTTTTGTGTTTCTTTTATCTTTGAAGTGTCAGAAGTGAAAATTAAAAGAAAGGTGAATGATACTGTCTTCTATGAGCATCAGCAATTTCTCTTTCGTTAATTCCTTACAGGAACATCTGTCTTCCTCAGATTCCTTACAGCTACTGATTTTTAATGAATTCAATCAAAAGATTCTTTCAGTAATTTTTCTAACAAAGAATTTCCTGTATTTCTTTGGAGTGTCAAATTGCCTTAAAACTGATAAGGGGTATTGCGTTTTTAGCAAGATTAATTTTTCCTTTTTTAGCTTGATGTATGTCATTCTCTTATAAGTGAACAGATTTTTCATGATTTTTTAATGCAAAATTATGCTCAAAAGTACAGTTCTGTCAGTGCTCAAACTTTTTTTTGGTCAAAACTATTTTATATGCTTCTTATAAGTGAGGGCATATCAATCATCTTCCTATAATACTGGAAGATATTGTTGATGATTTTTAAAAAAAGGAACATCTGAGAATTCAGTGTTCCCCTCTTCAATATTGCTCTTTAGGAGGGGTTTGTAAAGACTGTGATGTTTTGTTTGTAAAAATACATCTCTCTGACTTGGCTGTTTGAAGGGGAGGTTCTCTTACAGTAGAACAATGCCAGGCTACAGGACCCTTGAGATGTGAATTTTACCCTTTGACTTCACCATGCTCTTCTTCAGCTCTGGTAGCTTTTTCCAGCCACCCATGCTGAGCACAGGGCTCCTCCCCTTGCTGTAGCTTAAGGCAGCAGTTTTGCGTAGCTGGAAATAAAGGGTTGATATACAGGCACTTAGTAGGAAGTCCATATCTTTATTTTTCATTCTCATATATAGTTCTGTAGTTCCACTGATAATCAAATATTTGTGGTCTTAGGAGAGATTTTGTATATGTACTTGATTCTGGTTTTTAAAAGTATGTGAAGTATTTTGTACTGTGACCTCAAGTTAACAGATCTCTCGAGAAACACTTTTCACTCTCAAAGACAAATTCATAAACTTGAAATTTCTGGGTTTTTTCGAAGTCAGAGATCTCATCATCTTGCTTCCTCATTCTTCATAAAAAATCCTTTGTTCTAACACTTTTAAACAAATGTTTGAAAACAAAAGAAAGGGCAACATGCAGATTTTCAAAATTGTGTTTTCAAATACACTAAGTAACATTTTTTAAGTTGTCCACATTACTTGCTCTTGAAATACACAAGCTGATTTTTGAGAGAGAGAGAACTGCACTGGAGTTTTGAGAAGCAAACCTCAGAGATGAGATTATCCGAGTGTAATGGTATTGTTGGATGCTTAAATCGCTTTCTACCAGAAATCATTTGAAGGAAAATCAGCTGCATTGTTTTTTTTAATCCTGTGGCTACAATTTTCCTGCATCACTGTTTCTGTTGCTTGGTTTCATCTCAGTGGTCTGCTGCTCTGTGAGGTGTCTTGTTTAAAACAGCTGAGAATAATTTTGAGTACTTTTAAATTTGTCAGACTCATCTGAAAGGAAAATCTCTGCTCTAATAAGCCAGCAGTGGTTTGTCACTGAGTGCATTTGCTAGGTCTTAACAGCAAGTTTATGATCCATATATTTTTATTAATTTTTCTTTTTTTTGCCCAGAGACTCAAAATTTTCTTCTGTGAAAATTTAAGCATTTCTAGAAGTTTCTGCAAGACGAGAATTTGTTTCTCTGGGGTTTTTTAGTGAAATAAATTACATTTATCATGGTGTGGAACTAAGTCATCAGAAGCTTTGAAAAAGAGAACCTACTTGTAAATTACTGCAAAACTTGTCAGTCATGAAAAAAAGTAGCATCAGTCATCTACATTCTAAATGATTGGTTTTCCTTTTCTGATCTTTGATATCTTCATATATCTCTTGTTTTTATTAGGTAGCTCTAGGGTAACTACTTGATAGAAAATAAAAGGCAGGAGATTTTAAATAAACTTTATGTAGAGATAAAATGCTAGCCTCAAGATGAAATTCTAGTGTGATGTATCTGTTTCTCCGAGTGTTGTTGACAGTCTGAAATCGCTTTCTGTGCTAGGTTGATTCTTGGGTATTTTAAAATGACTTATTTTTTATGGCTGCTTTTTGTTACAGAAACCAGAGTCTGCACATGAACTTTTTAAAGAAGCTGGAGTGCCACGGAAGCAGAAAGTTAGCACATTTAATGTAACAGATGATGCCATAATTAAACCAGGTAATCTTTTAAAGCAGCTGAGTATTATGGGCATAGTCATTTAGGATCTGTCACTTGTAGACCTAAATGAAGTTGTGATGTGTATTTCAGTGTTGTTCTTTATGGAAATTGCTGAATTCTTTGTTATTAAGCACAAGTAAAATTTTTTCATAGGGAAAATTAGAAGATGGGTTTTACTTTTTAGTTGATGAGATGTAGAATTTTTGCTTTTTCCAGGATACTGTGTTTCCATCTATGAGAAAATAAATCCAATCCAAATTTAGTAACCTGAACATTGAGTTAAGAAGTAAATGTCTGTAAGCTTGACTCGCTTATTGGGCATAAATATGGACACAGTTACTGGAAATTCTGTGTTTATCCTTATGAGAGGGACACAGAATTTTGTGGTAATTTTTCTCAGGACCCTGAAATAGCAGTTTGGGTTTGTTTCTTCTTGCTGCTTTCAAAAGTAGGATGATGGATGCTTTTTCTGACAGCTTGCAAAGTAAAGCACACTAAAACATGTTTATAACAAACATTCTCACTAAAAATCAGTAGTGGAGGTTTGGAGATCAAATGAAAAATTTAACTTTATGAGTTTTTATGAGGTAGTGTATTTAGGTTGCATTTATTTTGTGTTTTTTGGCAGCTGCAGGTATTTTCTGAAGAATTACGTAGGGTAGGAAACTCTAATGTATTGCATCTTCAGTGCCATTAGTGGAGCATTTTGCAAGGCCTTTTTAAGACAGTGCAGTAACTGATAAAAATCAAATCTGACATAAAGAGGAAGTCTGGACTGATAAATGGAAGTAATAGCTTGAGATAAAGCAGAATTGCAAGTTTTTGAAAAACTGGTTTTGCAGTGTTTGTGTTTTGCACATGACGTCCTTTATGTGCATGATTTTGTGTCAGTTGGCAGGTATCTTAACCAAATGTGTGGATTATGTAAATATAACATGAAATAATATGAAAGTTTTTATGCCTGAGGTTTATTAGAGGTTTACATCATTTCAGTTTGCATTCATACAGATTTGAGAAAGCATGAAAGCAATTGAAGAAACATGAAGCAATTAAAATTTTATTTTTTTAATGGATGTATAACAGACTGCAAACTGAAATATGTAGCCGCATGGATCTTCAGATTAATTTATACTGAACTAAGTTACCAGTTCTGTTTTGTTGGGTTTTTTTAAGCTGCTAATGAAAGTAAGTTTGCATTTGGATGAGAAAAAATCACTGAAGACAAAACAAATCTAAAATTCATATTTTGATGCTGCAAATACTTAAGGAATTAGCATAATTACAGTGAGGTGAGTGATGTCACTGACCTACAGTAGCACTGCTTCTGCTAAAGGTTAGCATGTAGACCATTCCCCAGTGGAGGAAGCTGTACTTTTGCCACAGACTTTAGTTTGGAAACACTGTGTCTTAATAGTGGAAGTGTTGCAAAATTTTTTTTTTAACCCCATTTTTTATAGTAAATGGGAGGTTTTTGTGGGGGTTTTGGTTTTTTGGTTTGGTTTATTTTTTTAAACAACCCTCCACCTTGCGAAGTGCTTGTAGTTCTGAGTGCAGCATATTCTGTTTTCTTGCTAATCATATGTATTATGAGTCTTAATTAATTAGGCACTTTGGGCTTTGGCAGTGTATGAAGGGCAATGTATCTGAGTAAAGCCTCGACCCCTCTTCTTGCTCATCTGAAATTGGGTTATATCCTAAGAAGTGTGCTTACATAGTAAATACAAAGCATCTGTTTCTGTCAGTGAGATTCATAAAGAGCAAATAAGATACAAATAACAAGTTCTGTTTCCTTTCCTGTGACTGTAACCTGCCCTGGAGGATAATGACAGGGTAGTGCTTTGAGGGTTTCAGCACTGAGTTGAACGTGAACTCTCCTCTTCTTCTGCAGGTACTCCTTTGTATGCTGCTCACTTCCGCCCCGGGCAGTTTGTGGATGTTACTGCAAAAACGTAGGTGCCTGAGGATTTAGCATGTCTTAAATCTCTCTTAAAGACACTGGCTGACTTTTTTTTTTCCCCTCTAATTTGGCTTGAACCCATGGCTCACAAAAGCTGAAATACAATTGCAGTGGTAGTGACAGGAAACTGATGTCCATTCACTCATTGGGTCAAAAATACCAAATTATGTTTTTTGATGAGGTTTACTCTTGGTTTTGAACAAGGCAGGTAGATTATTAATACTGTTCAGGCTGGGGTTCTGCCTGTGTTGTTTCTCACACATGATTAGCATGGGCAGAGAGATCTTTAATGCAGTGTTTCTAGTATGTAAAAATGGAGAATAAAGGCATCGGTTCTCAAAAAGACTGCTTGATTTTAATTTGGTGAAGAAAAGGGAAGAGAGATGTGTGGACTGAAAGCATAGCAAAAGATAGTGAATATATTTAGCAGTACAACAGAGCTGTCAAATTCTTCTTTTGTTTGTTTGTTTTCTCTCACATTCCAGCTCATGTCCTTGCCAGCAGTGGCTAAAGATCTTTTACTTTAATGTGGGAGGAATAATTTCCTCTCAGACCACTGCGAATGCCAAATTTGAGCTCAAGTAATAATAGAGGGTGTTCCAAAGAAAAATTGGCATCTTGTGGCAAAGACTGGTCCTGGCTCTTGTAGTACATCTGTGATTTCCTTTGACCAAGAGAACTCCTGTCTGCTTCTTTCAGTGTCATGACACCAAGATATTTGCCGTTACATGTTTTATTTTCTCTGCAATGGAGATAGTACCCAGCTGCAATTGTGTCTCATGTAAAGTGTAATACCTGTAAATGTCCAATATTGTTCACAGGATTTTGTTGGTACTCAGCTGTACCAACAGAGCTGAGTATGCAATTCTAATAGATCTACACCTCACTACATTTGTGAGGGCACTCCATTGAGGAAAACAGTTTAAGGAATTGACTGGGATTAGTATTTTTTCCATGTCAGTCTTTCTTATGCAATACTTAGATCTGGCATATTATTCATTCAGCTTCTAAGTTGCATTCAGTGAGCATCCTGTAAGAGACCATAGCTTGTTTGCAAAAGAACACATTCATTAGGAATACAGTGATTTAATGGAGATTAAGAGTCAGTCTTTGTTAATGCAAAAAAGATTAGTTTTTCTAGGAGTTTTTCCCAGAACTAGGAAAGGGATTTTTTAGCAGTGTAGAAGATATTGGTGAACAGCCACAGGGTATTGATTTTTATCTTGCTTTTATTATTTGAAAATACTAGCAAGCTAAAAATAGAGTGGCTTTTTGGTCCTGTTCAGTGAATCCATCCTAGATTTTAATTCAGCATTTCCATTATGTTTTCTCCAGACATTTGTATGATCCCATTTCAGAAATTAGCTGTGTACTGCTGATTTGTACTGCTGTAATCAGTTTGTACTGCTGATTTGGTAACATAGTTCTTGTAATCCTGTAGAGGTGAAGGAAACATTCTTTAACTAAAGAGAAAGGTGAAATGGGTTTTCTGTCAGTGTGATTCTCTAATCGTTCCAGTCTTTCTGTATCAAAAAATTTTAATCTTTTTCTGTGGCTCACTCATATTCTGATTTCTACTGAAATGCTTCATTTATCATGTTCCCTTAGCTCTTGGGCAAGAGTTAGGTTATTACTATATTACAGTTTTTATTATATTCTTTTACTTTTTTCTATGCAATTTCATCCAGCAAAGTCCCATCCAACCTGGGAAAGGACTTGGAGGGAGGACCTGGGTCTTCCTGATTCAAACCATTATGGACTTGAAAAACAGTAATTCCTAAAAACGTGATGTCAAGTAAAGTTTTTAGAAATATATTTGCATGAACATGTACTTTACATTTTTGAGTTTGACAGTAATTTTGCTTTAATTGGAGGGAACACCAAAGTGTACAATGTTAGAAATCATGTGGATGAGAATAGCAGTGCTGTTGATAATAGCATGATTAATTGTAGTAAGTCCTTCAAAAAGGAAAGAAAGAAAACTAATGTCACCTCACTGAGGAAGTAATATAGCGGAATAAAAAGGATATTTTAATCTTTTACCATTTTTTAATCAGATGAGCAGGATATCCTTTTGTATGCTTCCCTCTGCCAAAATGTAAATAAAAAATATACTCCTTATTTATAAGCAAACTTCAACCTTCATTTCAGAATTCTTGGGTTAGCCTCTTCATTTGCTTACCAAAATGTAGGGGTTTTTTATGATTGTCTTCTTTTAATCTTCCCTACAAAAGTTTTTGTCAAAATCTTTCGAAATATTTTGATTCATTTATATCTCTGGAAAGAAAAACTCTTCCATAGGAATGAGAGGGTTCAGTTAAAGATTATGTATGCACTTCATTTTTATTTGAAATCTCATAATTGTTCAGCATAAGTGGCTTTTAGAGCACTGAGAGTAGTCAATGTGTCTGCATGCTGTCAATCTTCTATAGTGCTGAAATATTTTCCTTAGTAGTTATTTTCAGCAATTTAAGAGCTCAATCCTTAAGTGTAGCCCTGCTACTCTTAGAGCTAAAATGCACACACAACAGCATCCAGAAACATTTCTCTCACAGGCTGCAGCCCTGTGACTCCACCTTGAGTACTGCATCCAACTCTGTGGTTCCCCTGTAGGAATGGAGCAGCTTGTCTATGAGGAAAGACTAAGGGAATTGGGATTGTTCAGCCTGGAGAAGAGAAGTCTTCAGGGGGACCTAATTGCAGCCTTCCAGTACCTGAAGGGAGCCTGTAAGAAAGATGGAGAAAGACTTTTTACAAAAGCATGAGGTGACAGGACAAATGGCTTCAAACTGAGAGCAGGTTTAGATTAAATACTAGGAAGAAATTCTTTACTGTGAGGGTGGTAAGGAACATCAGAAATGTTGTCACTCCCAAGAAAAAGCCAACAGTAGTTTTGCTGGAAATGGGCTAGAATTAAGTGGTGAGTCTGGTGTGTTTATGGTTTGTTTAAGTTTTGCTCAGTTAACAGTGCAATCTGAGCCTGAATCTGAACTCTCCATTTTCCCAACATTATTTGAATAAGTAGTTGGAATACTTCTCCCCTGCAGCATTGAAATAATGCTCTTTTAAATTAACTACATTTGAAGAGCTACTAGCAAAATAAATGGTTGCTTAATTGAGTGCTTTATTCCAGTAGCTTTGTAAATGAAAGTTCTCTAATTAGGTACTGGCTTTTAACTTGTATCAAACCTGGAAAATGAGGATTTGTACAAAATTAGGTGGTTGACCTCAACACCTGCTTTCCTGCAGGTGAGACCAGAACAACTGTAATTAAACTCTATTTTTAACTTTACAGAAAGATTACTTTCCTTTTATTTAAATCTTATGTGTCTTAGTTTTTCATACCATCAGTTCTCCCTGTGATTACTTTCTGGGAATCAGGTAATGCTTGACCCAGTGAAGCCAACTAAACCAAGTCACTAAACTGCATCTGTTGAAGAACAGGGGCATTCTGATGTCAAATCAAGACCTTGTGGATGTGGGGTTTTGTGTTCAGATATGGTGTCAATGTTACTGGTAGAACATTAAAAATATATAGCCCTTGATTCAAACCAAGACAACAGGTAGAAGATGTCTTAGCATAATATCACAACAGGGTAAGTAGGATGTCATGCATTCCACTTCAGTGTAGGTTCTTGGTTATCATATTTCAGATACTGTAGCAAACTTGGTTCTTTTTGAGTGGATTCTAGTTATTTATTCTATTAAATTAATGTGTAGTACTGGGTTAACACCCTGCTTTGGCAGATCTTAATGCTTTTTGAAAAACTCCACTGGCTTAGGTTGAGTTTCAGTAATTATTTTTCTTTTATTGGTGATACTTGGAAGTGTATTCACACCTAGTAATTTCTAGGGGCAAAGGGGGCAGTTAAACCCTTTTTTGATTTTCCATAATATGTCTTGAACAGCATGCATCTTAAGCTCTCTTCCTTGTTTATATAAGATAAATACTAGTTTCAAAAGCATGTTGCATTTTATACAATTGGAAGAATGTAAAATATTTGCATTAGAAATACAGATAAATTGTATTTGTGGGTCATGGAAAATATACTCATCATATTTTTTGCATACAGTGGGGAAATCCACTTCTCTGAAAACAGGTCTTACTCAAATCAACTTAGGCTGGAAAAACACTGTTCTTTAGAATGCTTGAGATATATTGGCTGAACTACTAACTGCCTAGTTGACCAGTTCTAAATTTTATTATAAACCAGATGTTAGTAGTTCCTTATTTTATTTTAAACTTTACATACAGTCTAGATAAACTTACTCTATTCTTATTCTGGTTCCAGCTTTATTTCAGACAGAGCATGAGTCAAATAAATATGCACTGTGTAATTGTTTGTCTTCTTGGCATGTGTTTAAAAAACATTACACATTGTTTATTCTCTTTTAAAGTAAGAAACTCAAAAATGAAAGAAACCTATAGCTGCTTCTTATTTATTTTAATCATGATGGCTGTGTCATATTGAATAGGAAATTAATGTCAGAAAATCATAAGGTAAAGTGTCCTTATAGGTAATTGAGTGATTTTTACAAATAATTTCAAAAATGAAACTAATCTGAAACATTATTGAATTAATATGATGAAGAATGATAGATAGTAAAGCATTGTACATTACAAAATACTCTTTAATTTCAGTATTGCAATATCTTTCCTTGACTTTAGGCAGAATATTTTAGAGGCTGAAGATTGGTTTTCATATTCCATGATGATGCAAGAGAACTTTCAGGTTTACCAGGATGCTCTTCTTTCAGTCTGATCACACTTTCTATAAATTTCCTAAGGCTTCAGTATTGTAAAATCTGAGTCTTCTTTCACAGAAAATACGTGTGTAATTGGAAGGACCAAGAAGCAACCGAGCATTTTCTATTGCATGAGTCATTAAACACGAGCAACTCTATCTTGTGATATAATCACTTTTTTTTGAAGATATCTTACAATATTTGATGTACTCAACCTTTTTTTTTAAATAAATCTCTTGCATGTATTAAGTATTTATGGTTTTAATTTTTTAGAGCACAATTGACAGTATTCTAAATTGTTTATGTTAAAAAATGAGTAAAGCTGAATGAAATTAAAATTGATAAAGCTGAATGAAATGTTGAAGTGGTTTCATGACATTAGAGATTTATTCTTCTTGGCTAAGTTTGACAGTAGTGTTTACTTTTGAAATGGTTGCTTTCTATGGTTGTGTGGTTTTCTCTGAATTGCAAGGGCATTTCTGCAGCTAAGGAATTTATCATGCCCATCATTTAAAGAGAGAATTTATCTGCTCGCTCTGTTGACTGCACAGCTACAACCCACTCGCAGTTGGTTTTGGAGACTTTGCTAAGTCCATCTTCCAGCTAGAGATGCCAGCAGTAATCTGTTTGGAAAACATGGCCTGTAATAGGTAGTTTAAAAGAAAAAAAAATAGCATTTTGGCAGAACAGATATGAGTTTTCCTATAGCTTAGTTTCTGCATGTATTTCATAGTTACTGCTCCCCAGCAATATGAAAACAGAAAAACACAAGTTTTGAGCCTCTCATAAAGTGTATTTTTCAAACCTTTTTTTTATGACTATTGCTGTTCACTACTCTAAGCTTTTAAAATAAGCTGATTCTATCAGAAAGTGGTGTTTCAAAGCCTTGCATTCTTTGGATTCTTGTCTTCTGTTCCTGATCCCAGGTAACCCAGGTTCTCCCTCCTGCAGGTGCCTTCATTCAGCTTCCTCTCTTGGCCCCAACCCCCTTCATTATCCTCATGTCCCACCACTGTCTCCTGGCCTGGAAGGACTTCTCTTGCTGGTGACAACCACTTGCATGACTGGCCAGCTGGCAGGTCAAAAGATACCACAACTTTAACTAAGTTTTAGCTTTTCCTTAGCTGTAGGTAAGGAGCAAAAAATAGTCAGGAGCTTCTAACCATTTACTTCTCTATTCAAACATGTTTCTTTACCAAATTTAACTGGGATTGACCCGTAGGTTCTGAGCAGGGAGAACCAGGAGACAAGACACCGTGGTTGCACAGCTCATGTTCCTTACAGTTCTGTAGCTTTATTGCGACTTTTCACTGGTTTGATATGTTCAAGGCAACCAGGACAGCAGTTAGGGGAGAGCTGAATCGAGTGGGAAGAGGAAAGACTCTAGTTTTCATTAATGTTGGTGTTTTCTGTGTTTGTGTGTTCTCAATCATGGCAGTGCTGAGCAGGAGTCAGCCAAGTGCAGTTCCTGCATAGAGCGTGCTCTGTGCATGCTCATACCCAGTCTTATTTTAGATGCAAAGGGCATATATATTTTTTATTTTTAATGTGAATTTCTTTCCTAATGCATTAGAAAAGAAGGGATTTCTGTAAATCAGACAAAAAGGATTCTCTTGCGAAATCATAGAATCACAGGATATTCTAAGTTGGAAGGGAGCCACAAGGATCACAGGTCCAACTCCTTAAGTGAAAGGCCCTTACAGGGATGGAACCTGCAACCTTGGCATTAGTAGCACCATGCTCTGACCAACTGAGCCAATTTCAGCTTAAATTTAATAATCAGTGCAGCCATAAACACTGTGATCAGACCTCTCCTTTTGGACACAGTCAATGCCAGTTTAACACACTCTTTATTTGACTTTTCCTTTGTGCAGTGGTAAGAAGATTTTTGCTATTGAGTCTGTCCCTGCAGTAAATAGAGAATTCCAAAGCCAGTAATGCCGTCAATGTGGCTCAAAGATGAAGGACATGGACTCTGAAAATATATTTTGTTTGGTGCTGTATTTTAGAACTTATTTGTTGGATGAGTACGGATCAAGGGAATTACGTGTACACAAAGCTGCTCTCAAGAGATGAGTTTGTTGTAGTATGGAAAAGAAATGTTCCTTCTAAGTAGCCATTGCTTTCTTTTCTCAATGCTTAGGCCTGACATTAAGTTGTGGCATATGGTATTATCTGGGGATTGTCTTGTTTGTTTGTTTGTTCTGGTGCTCACTTGCTGACAGATTGATTATGGTAACTTTTGTTGAGGACAATCACAGCAAGGAGCATTTTATGTTAGTCTTCTTGCCATTTGACTCTCTTCTAGTGCTTCTTATTCTGTAAAGCAATCTTAAAGCATTGTGCTAAAATATGCTTATGGTATAAAATACAGATTTTATTTAAGCATATTCTTCCCTAAGCTGAGTGTTGTTAAAGGGAAAAAAATCATGAGCCTGACTGAAATTGTTGTTTATTGCTAGAAACCTTATGTCTGACTAACCCAGGTTTGTTTCTTAATTATTTTCCTTTTCAGAATTGGTAAAGGATTTCAAGGTGTCATGAAAAGGTGGGGATTTAAAGGTCAGCCTGCAAGCCATGGCCAGACAAAAACTCACAGACGACCTGGAGCAATATCTACAAATGTGAGGATTCTCATTTCCCATTAAAACATTCTTCAGTGTTTTTAGAGCAGCTTACTAAAGCTGAACAAATGTACAGTAGCTAGCTGCCACATTTACTCTGCTAGCAGGGAAGCCCAGCAGCAAAGGTAGTTCAGAAACCTGTATAAGGAGCAATGCTGTTCTCTTAGGCCTCAATTTATAAATAGTCTGTATTGCTGGTAACTGCACATATTTCAACTGAGCTATAATTGGCATATCTTGTAATATAGTGAGAGGAATAGTCTTAATATTTCAAAGAGAGTTCTGAGAAGCTTTTATCACAGCATTTATAGATTGGAAAGGATTTACCTGTTATTTTATCTTGCAGATATTGTACTGTTCTTTGGAACCCTGGTTCCTTTTATCACCTTACCTGGCATGTGTAGCTGCTTAATGAACTGATCCTCATAATTTAGTAGGGAATTATTCCCAGAAATGTGTAAGCTTCTATGCATTTCTAAGCAGAGTCATATTTTTACATTTCAAACTATAAATAATATTAGTATAAAAACTATTTGAGCAGGTTAATTTTAGACTTTGTCTTACAAAGGCTGTACAATATTTAGACTGAACTAAGAGAATTTTTTTGCAAACTAATTAAGATCAACTGAGTCAGTACTGCACATGAACAGTCTGTAAATTTCTTAGAGAAATTAAAACATTAAAAAAGGATTAATAATGCTCAAGAGAATAGTAAAAGCAAAAAGGCAACAGTCAATGAAGTTTAGTAATTGAGAATGTAAAAGCATGCCTTACTGATTTATAGTCCTCAGTTTCAGCTGGAAAAAGAATTCGACAGCTGGCACTTGTTTTCACAGAAGAATGTAAATATTTGAGCTCTAAACATGATTTTAGCAGATGGTATTCATCATTGCAAAATAACCCCTCTTTACTTTTCTTTAAAATAGAATTTCCTAAGCAGTAATGTTGCATTTCACAAAGTATATAGAATGAAAAATGGTATTGGAAATAGATATGATGGGAAGGAAACAAGGTGAAAGGATGCAACAAGAGAAAAACAATGTCTTGATAGTACTTTCCCATTTATGGTTGGCCATATCAGACATTTTTGGAATCCAGGACTGTTCAGTAGAGAATCCTCTCTCTAGAACTGCGTTGCAACCGATTTCCTGGAATTAGGATTTTCACAAGAATTAAGAAAAGCCCCAAGAAACATTATTAAGGAATAAGAGAGAGGTGCAGGATACAAGTCCCTTGATAACAGTGTAGAATTGAAAATTATTGCACTTATTCCTGCCTTTTTGTCCCCACCTTTGTTGTCCAGTTTATGCCCAGCCAATCAAAAATGGGGTACAGAAACTAAGGAATTAAAAATTCCATTCTCAAGAATACACACATTAAAAAAGATCTGAGTGACATCAGTGTAAAAACTTTTTGATTAGGGCACGAGAGAAGCTACAATGTGTGTGTATATATATATGTATATAAATTTTGTGATTGTGGTCAAGTATTTCAGAACACATGTAGAGTAAATACTAACCTCTGGCAGAAAGTATTTAACATTCTTATCAGGATTACTTTTTTTTTTAATATTATATATTTTCAGCCTTGGAAATACCAGCATATTTTCTCTGGTGTACTTTTTGAGTTTGTAAGTGTACCTCTGGCAGTTAACATGCTGCTTTTGGCCTTGTTTTTATCTAGAAAGCTGCCAAAGTTTATCGTGGAAAGAAAATGCCTGGTAAAATGGGAAACATCTACAGGACATCTTTTGGGTTAAAGGTGAGTTCTGGGTATACCAGTGTGTGTATAAGGTGGTGGCATTGCCAAGCAATGGTGTCCTGTCTGTCATCTCTGCCAGAATCCAGACAGCAGCATCCTGAAGTAAGCAAGCTGGAAAGACCAGAGCAGCACGTGTGTTCTCCTGTTCTTTTGTGGGTTACAAATAACTTACCTGAGCATCTTTTGTGTGTGTGGTACAGTGGGATTTTGGTGATACTTCCACATCCAGTGTGTTTTTCACTATGTCCCTTGACTTCTGCCTTTGAAGAGGGAAAACAATCAGGCTTTTGGTGACCTTAGTGTCTCCATGCCTATTCCATTATTCATACCCAACCCAAATCTGAGTTGTTGGAAGCTCTACCTTGATCATGGCCTTTCACTTTCATGTGCAAAAAAGGGGGTTATAGTTTCTGTCCCCATTCTGATTTGCTGCTACAGCAGCTCCTCAGCTATTAAAGCAACTCAGTCTCTGAAGGCAACCTCTGCAGTTTGCACAAAAAGCATATTTATCTCTAGTTTGCTAAAAAGTGCTGCTTCTATTCTCAGTTTACTACAACTGATTTTTTTGTAGCAGAAAATGTGTGTATTTAGGTGAGCACCTGATTAAGAAATTAACATGGTCACAAGAGCATTTTCATGAGGACATTCATTTTACTTTGTCACCTGTGATGTTTTTCATGTTTTTCGACATACTGCTGTTAGAGGGAAAAGAGACCTAGGAGCTTTGGTTGGTGTTAACTGAACAAAGAGCTGCTTTACCAAATACAGCCTGGTCACCAGCCCTTTAAAATTGTTTCAGCCTTTTGCATTAGAAGCTTTGCACCCAGAGTGGCATGTGGATGAATTCTGTGGCAAGTTTAGGCGTGTGCAGAACATTTTTACTCACTTCGGGCTTTGCTGGACTACTGTTTGTAAAACTGGGAGTAGTCTCTAAACAGGTCTCAGTGTCTGATTTTTTGTTTCTGTCTCCTAGGTGTGGAGGATCAATACAAAACATGACATCATTTATGTAAATGGGTCTGTTCCAGGCCACACCAATTGTCTGGTGAAGGTATGTTTGCTAGCTTTAACACTGGTATTGGTGATTCCTAAGATCCCTACAAATCAATTTAGAAATGGAAAAACGCTGGTAGGATGCAATTTACATTTCTTCAGACAAATCTTGTACAGTTGAATTAAAGGGCAGTGGAATCAGATCTATGAAAGAGCATGGTCAGCAGTGGGCACTCTAAATGGCTCCTTCTTAATTTTGCCCCCATGTACCTTATGATACACCAGCACAATTGCTGAACCCTGTGGTAGGGTCTCAGACTATATCCATCCCCTTTGAATGCTAACATGAGCCTGTAACATTGTGGTGAGATTTCCAGAATGTTATTTAAGTGTTGTATTCATGAACAGAGATACACAGCAAGTCCTGCTTTAGAGGTTATTTAAAGCATTCCCGTACCCAGTAGCAGTTACATTTCCAAGAAGCAGTCGAGGTACAGGAGGAGACAGCTGGAGTTCACAATGAAGATCTGAGTTCCCTTTGGAATCAGTACAAATGTGCCAGTGGTATTTTCTGTGGCAGTCTTCAGGATTAATTTTGAATTTTATGGAGGTTGCTTCAGTTTTCCATAGACAGTCTTGAAACAATGAAGAGTCTAATTGTTCTTACAATCTAAATAATTCATATCAAAGCAAGAAAAGTGCTCTTTAAGGGTAGTTTTCAAAGTAGATTTTTCTTTCCAATTAGGTGTATTCTACACACCTGAAAACACCACTTACTGGGAGGAAGTTGTTTCCATTGTGACTGAACAGAGTGCAGAGTATCAAATGTCTCTGTCATGAAGGACTGTAAGGAGTTTGGTGTGCATGTACCTGTCTATCTAACAGTTTTAAATCCTTGGAAGTATTGCAGGGATTTAAATGGTTCAGGACTTGAAAAGCTGAAGAGTTCATCAAATTCAGGTGTTTTCAAATAGTTTATTATCACCTTCTGTTTTCCTGTGGACATCCGGTTTTTGTCTCTTAGTTGTGGAGCAGAACTCTCCAGCTACTGGGCTTTATGTACAGCATATTGCTTTCAAATAGGCATTTTACCCATAGAAAAATTATGTTCCTCTCACTGCAAATAAGGCATTTTTTCCTGGGCAAAGTATCTCTAAACTGTTTTTATTTTAATATCCAGCCTAAGCCTGGAGAATACATTACACATTTCTCTTCCAATATAGTGAAAATTGTTAAAGAGATGTCCAGGAAAAGTAGTTTTCAGGACAACTTCTGCAAAATTACTGGACATGACATCAATTACTTAGTATTAAGAGTGTAGTTTGGCTGGCTTTTCATCTGTATATTGGACTGAATGACCTTTTCTTAACTGTGTTCAAAGTATTTTTTTCCTGATCCTGAGGCATGAACCTGATTGCTCTGTGTCAGTCTGAAATTTAATTAAGTGAGAATTTATTTTAGGATGTTAGTTTTAAATTATAATGTATATTATAAGCAAGCATATATTACAAGCAGCATAATGTACTGAAAAATTGAGAAATGTTGGATGCCCTGACTGTATTCTTTGATCTTAATAGTTCTCATTAAGCAAGAGTTAATTGTTGAAAAAGATTGGGCATCTTATTATCCTAGTCATGCTGTTAAAATCCACACTTGATGGTAAAATAAATGCAGGTCCACATCTCACATGTTTTATCTCTGAGGATGCAACATCTTATGAAGGACTGAACAGTACCTGCTTTTACCAGATTATAACTTTTATTCTAACTAGACTCAATAAACTAATTTTTATTTCTGATTTTAAGTGAGTTAAGAAAACAAACATTTATTACACACCCGTAATATAAATTGTTCTTAAAAACAAGACTGTGTATGTTAATACTGCCAGTTCTTATATACACCATCAAGATCTCATTCAAACAAATCATTCTTCCCTTGCTGATCAGACACTGCACACTGCTTGGAGAAGAACATACATGGGAAGAGTGAGGCTTTTCTTCCCTTAGAGCTCCTTGCTTAAGATAATAGAGTATGCAAAAGATCTTGACTGAAGTGCTCCAGACACAAACTTCCATGACATTTAATAATAAATAGCACTGTTTGAGATAAAGACACAACAGTAGGTATTGCTGTTAAGAAATAGGTTTCCAAAAATTGCTTCCAGTCTTATTTGGAGATTGAAGGCAGTATGTAGTAAGCAGCATTTCATTCCAGTTCCTTGAGCTGGTGGATCCATTCTGTGGCTTTTTACATTACATTCATTTTTTCCCTTATTTTTTCAAATATATCTGCAAAGAGTAGAAAAGGCTTTAATTATAAAATTAGGTAAAGCAATACTCTTTGATTCTCTAATTTCTGGGGGTTTTTTCTCCATTAATTTTGCTGCACTCATCTGTGGGGTTTTTTTGCCTTATGCCTTTCTTCCAGGATGTTTTCCTGTTTGCTTATAGACATTGACTTCCAGTATACTGATGTATATTTGTTTGGATCTGGAGTTGGGGAGAGGTATTATGGGATATTAGCTGTTGTAATTACTGTTCATTCCACTAAATACCTGCCTGTAATTAAGTAGGAATAATGTCTAGGGAATTTGAATCCTTCTGTCTTTGAGCTCCAGAGTGAAATATGCTTTCCTCTTTGTGTGCCTCCAAGGAGAAAGCATTTGTGTTCAGTACCCTGTGTTGCTTGGTAACCATTAAAACTCTAGTGCACCTTTAAAGCATATATTTATTTTGTATGTTGTATTTTTGGAAACTTTGTGCATCAGCACTGTATTCAGACAGAGATGAAGCACTTAAATTTTTCAAGTTTTGTTTTCAGCAGAATAAAACTGCAGAATACTAGGATTGATGGATTTCTGATTTTAATTAGAATCAGCTTTCATTTGATACTGCACACTGAAGTATGCAGGTAAATAACTGACATTAGTAATGTTTCTAGCCAACTGGAAAACTAATGAAAAAAAGCTTACTTTAGCATGGCTTTCTTTCTCAATTGCAAGGTCTGATAAAATTAAGAAACTTAAGGAATGTGCTGGAATGCACAGAGTTCTTCTGTTAAAAGAGTAACATTGCAGAGTAAGCATTTGTAAAATTTGTGTGCTGGACCCATCAAGATAGCCTGCCTCAGGAAGCAGCTGTTTCTTTCTGGGGTATCTTCTTGGATCCCAGGGCCTGTAGTTACTGTCTGTAATAGCTTTCTCTTTCTAAAGGTTATGACTCTGGATTGCTCTCCCAAGTGTATTACCAAAAATTCTCTCTTTTGTTATTCAAGAGAGATGCACAAGACTTAACTCCCTTTTTAAGCAGATGCCTTATAGTTGGAGGGTAATACAGTATATTATAATTCATGATGTTATAGTTTGGTTTTGATAGTGTTTTATACCTGCCCTAATTTTAAGGCACCTGATTTTCTTAGGACATTCAGCATTGGTCACTTTGAGTATATCACTTGTAGTGAAGGCAGAAATTCTGGCAAATCTTGTAGTCCATAGGAGTTGCTTAATAAGTCAGATGCTGAACTGGCCTGTTTGTATTCTAGACCTGAGTTAAACTGAAGTATACAAGTTACTTTAGTATGATGTTCCACTTGAGCTAGTAACTTAAGTCTTGAGATTCCTTATTTCTGTTTGGGTCTTTTGGGTTTTTTTTTCCTTTTTTTATTGTTTTGTTGTTGTTGTTTGTTTTCTTTATTGCTGTTTTTGTTTTTAAGAGACTTTTGTAGTGATTTGCATACTACTTACTTTGTACCAAACTTACCAGTGTTACTGTGCTGTGTTTCTAGTTGTTGATGCCTGGGTTGGGTGCACTCTGCTCAAATTGAGGACATGCAGGAGTAGTGTGATGCCTTTAAATCTTTCATATTCTCTGTCCTGTGCCTTGGGCCTCATTCATAGACTTGTGTGGAGATTTGGTGGGGGGCGGTGGGGGAATTGTATGGTTGGGTTATTTTTTAAGACAGAATAAGGCTGGTCAGAAATGGATATAATTCTTGGGCTCAGTTTTTATGTCTAGCTTCAAAAATAGCAGAGAAGCGGGGTTAGGTGATTTGTGAAGCCTGGGGAGCTTATTTCTAATAATTTTCTGTATTTAAGCACATTTTTATGTTTAGCAAATAGCCTGCATTCTTTGTTGCTAGCACACCCTGAAGCTCTGTTAAACTACAGACCTGAGTTGTGACCTAAGCATCAGTTTCTAACACTTGTTTAAGACTACATTAAGCCTTTTGTGGTGATAGATTTCGGAGTTTGTGTTTGTTTATACTACCCATTATGCTGTCAGTATAGGGGACATATGTAAGTGCAGTTTATTAATTGTCTGCAAAACCCTTTATGACTGTTCTAAAGATTTAGTGGCAGAAATTCAACCAGCTCCAATTTCAGCTTTCTCTAATATTTTTCTTAATAAAATGACCTGTCAGAGAATACGCTGTAGTGGTTATACCATCATCTGTATATACCATCTATCTGTGGTATAGCCTACTGTAATATATAATGCTATTAACACAGCAGTTGAGTAAGCCAAGCATTTATTGTATGAGGTTATGCAGCAAATGCTTTTATGGATTGCAGTAACAGTTTGGACTATGAGCTTGATTCCTTCTGTGGGTGAGAGCCAAATTCACTGGATTTTAGTAACACAACATGAAAACATACTCCTTTATTAGGGATGTTCTCAGAAGGTTAGTAGGAGAGCAGGAAGAGCTGTGCTGGGTCACCTGCACTCCTTGTCTGTGTGCGTGCTTGTACAGACAAGTGTAGCTGCTGCTGCTGTACAGCAGTGAACCCCTTGGTACCACTGTGAAATTGTTGTTCAGGAATCTGAGGTAAGAGATACAGGAAACCTGTGGTGTGCTGGGCCCTTCATAAATGTGAAGGGAGTAATTAAATAACTCTCTTGAGAAGATAGATAAATCATACCATGTTTTAGTTGCTAATCAATACTTTCAGGTGTAAAGTGAAGTTGAGTTCTTCCTTTAAATAGGAATGATAATACTTGGTAATAGAATAATAATACCTAATTTTTTTAAAATTTCAAGGAGAGTTTCATTTAGTTTGGTAGTGATGCTCTACGATAGCACTTTTTTGCTTTAAAATGCATTTGAAGCTTCTGTATGAATGTAGAAGAAGATGGAAAAAGAGCAGTAGGTTCACCAGTCAAAAGAAATACTGCATCAGTCATACCAATCAAAAAAAAAGAGCATATCAGAAGAAAACTATTTTAACATCAGATGTGGCCTGTGCTTCTGGTATCTGTCAAAATTGTGAGGAGTTTGGAAAGGGCAAAATGAAACTGTTTTACTCCTATGAGAGCAACAATGGTCTGTTGGAGATGTTTCATGAGAATGTTAAAACTATTTTAAGAATTCTCCATGTCACACTGGAGATACTATGTCCAAAATGCCCCTTGGCATTAATATGTAATTCATACAATGTTAAGTCTGGGCAGAAATCTTAAATTCATTTAGGTAAACCAATGAAGGACTAAGATTAAACTGTTGGATTTACCTTCAGTTAAGGGCAGATGTCTTACTGCTAAATCCTGTCATAAGAAATTGTTTTTAAAAGAAATGGAAAAAAAATAGGCGGAAAACAAACATTTCAATTCCTTTCATTTTCTGGGTGTCCCGAGCTGCCTGCAATGACAAAGCCTATATGTAACAGCACATACTGCTTCATGGTGAAAAGATCCAAAAATAACAAAAACTAGACATGAAAATCATGTAAATAAGATATACATGAAATGAGTAAGTTATAAATAAACTTTATTTAGATCATTTGCTCTAATCTTGTAGATTGAATAGAGATTGTAGATCTAACTCATGTATGGATTGTAGATCTAATTCATGTAGGGGTCATGGGGGGCTTTGCTGTTGACAGAGAAAGCTTTTAGTGTGGAATAGGATTAGAGAGTAAAGGAGAAATTAGCAAGGGAAATAATAGATAACCAGTGAAGTGATTAAAATGTGGTTTCATATAGTAAAAGAAGCAGCCACAGCGTATTGAAAGGGAAGGATGACATCTCTGAAGATGCCATCCTTCAGGTGGCATTGCTGAAGCTCTCTGACTGTTTCTTCTGAACTCACTGGTGCTGGAACTGTTGCAGCAAAGGTCTGTGGATCTCAACCTCAGCCTAGTGCATTCCATCCAGATATGCAGTGTAAATTGGAAACTGCAGGTCTGGCAGTTCACAAGGCCATAGGGAACACTTCTGTAGAAGAGGAATGATCTACTTGAAAAGCTACTTAGCCATCCTAACCAGTGTGACACATTGAGCCCCTCATCCCCTCATTCTTAGCAAGAAGTTTTCTTTTGTTTGTCAAGCCTGTCCTTAAAAAATACTGGAATGTCAAATTTATTGTACATGCCATCTGCAGGAATCCTCACGGACTTTGGGAAAGGTTCAAGTAATAGTAGATATGAATTTGGTAAATACAGTGCTCTCAGAACATAGTATTCAGTGGGCATGAATTTTTTTAATTTAATTTTTGGCATAAATCATAATTGTTCTACGTGAGGTCTTTGTCCAACCAAGAAAGAACAAGCATCCTGTTCTTTAAAAGCCCACCAAAAACTCAGAGGAAGGGCTTATCTTCTCTCTACTAAAATTTTGTCTAATCTATTTGCACTTTTTTTTTTTTAATCCACTTGAGTGTAGTGCCTGAAAGGGATTATTACAGCTCAGGAGGAAGATCATTTGTAACAATATAGAAAAAAAGAATTTAATTTTAAATCAAATTTAAGAATTTGTAGCTTTTTTTTGTTCAGAGATACCAGCCTTCTATCTGCCACTGCAGACAAACTGCTTTTTACTGATAATTCTAGCTACTAATTTTCTTCAGAGATTGGAGTTTCAGGGGCTAGATTTTAAATCTTTCCACATGCAGAGAGGTCAGTAAAGGAATTTCTCTGTGGCACCATGGTTCTTGCAAATGAACTGTCTTAGAGGCTCATGTTTGGCAAACCAAGGTACTGACTCCTGAGTGCAAGATTTTAGATGTTTAACTCTGCAGTCACTGAACAGCTCTGCAATAGCCAGAGGGATTCAGTGCAGCACATGCACATATCTTTGCAAAATTAGTTGCCATAATTAGTTTGCATCACACATACAAACGCGTGTCTTGTTTGTTGAAGAGGTGATTACATTGCATAATATAACTCAGAATGTCATGTAGGAACATACTGTGGGAAGTAAGCACTGTTTAAACAAGCTATACTTCTATTTTAATAATGTTATAAAATTTTAAACTATGAATTCATATGAGTGGGTTTTATTCACTGTAATGACAAATTCTCTTAGGAATTTCTTTTTGTTTAGTTTTGCTGGGTTTTAAAATCTCTATAAGGATGAGTACAAAATGTTAAATTCAATAGCTAGGGTTGATGTTAAAGTAAAGATGATTATACCTGGAATTCTTTAAACAAGTGCAGTGTGAATGCTGTTAGGTTTTTCTTATGCATGCAAGCTGGGTTCTTTAAATTCTAATGTATCACTGTCTGAAAATCTTCTGTAAGATTTATTAACTGTACTCTTCCCCCTTCCTGCTTTTCAGGTCAGAGATAGCAAATTGCCTACTTACAAGGACTGCAATAAAAACCCTCCATTCCCTACGTTTTTTGCTGATGGAGATGAAGAACTGCCAGAAGACCTTTTTGATGAGGAGATTTTCCAGTTCACAGATCCATCTGTCACATTCGCATAATGTTCCTCGCATCTTTGAAAACACAGTTTTGTTGTTTTCATGTACATTGCAATGCAGTATAAAAGTAAGCCTATGAATTGCAGTCTGGCCAACTGACTTAAACACTTCTGGTATTGCCATTTTGGTCAGGTAATCAGATTTCCCACTGTCAGTCTCAAACCTGTGCTTAAAGCAACAGGAGAGTCTGAGGGACAGGTTGTGAAGGACACCAAACTGTGTCTTCAGTGACCTTTTGTCCTCTGCCTCAGGCTGTGAAAGCCTACACAATCCTGAAAAACTGTTGTTTTGAAGATGGTTCCAGTTCATTTTCTAAATGTGAACGAATTCTGTTTCTCTTTTATGTAAAGTATACTGGGCAACTCTGATCAATCAGAAAAAGGTTCCAAATCTACCTTGGCATCTGAGGGGGGTGGCGGGAATCCAGGAGTAGTAATCCAAAATAAAATGAAAATAAAAGAAAATGCATGAGCATTGTTTTGCAGAATAAGTTTGTTTTGCTTCCTTTTATCCAGAGCTCTTTCTCTCCTTTTGCCTCTATGTTGTTTAATGTAGCAGATACCAAACATATTTTCTAGAGGGAGGGTGATGGTGGCCATCAGTAAGATGAGGGAATGTTTGGGTGGGAAATACTTCGTAACAAAGCAGCACCAGGACTGCAGGGGCCACCTGTTTCTCACCTCTGCCAGCCCCTTGTTCTGAACTTCACAGAGGGTCCCTTGAATGCTCTCTGGAGAAGTCTCTGTGCATCTACCATGGTCTTTGTATTGGATTCTTACGCTGTTACAGGAGAGCCCTTTCAAAGAAAAGAGGCCAGATGTGAGGGGTTTGTCTTTATGATAGTGCTCATTTTTCTCTTCTGCCCCACCTTTCCATAGTACCTGGGATCATGCCCCTTCTACTTTTCATTTGGCATGATTTACTATTTGTAAGTTTGATCTTTTGGATTCTCTCACATACAGAAGTATGAGAAATCCTCTCACATACAGAAGTATCTTCATAATTGTCAGTGCTGTCTGAGCACTTTACTCTCAAGCCCTGCAGCAGATCAAGAATTTGCATACATGTTACCATTAATACCGTGCAGTGCTGTCTGCTCATCTTTGCAGCTTCATCACAAGCCATGAGCTCAGAGGAAGCCACAGGTTTATGGAAGTACTTTAAGGTGAGCTCTGGATCAGATAATACTTCAGTGTGGAGAAAATCAGCAAAGTATTTCAATTCCTGTTTGTTTGGTAAGAAAACTTTTCCCTTTCTGGCATAAAAAGTGAAATTCCAATGATCTGATCATGTTGCTCCAGGGAACGCTGGGAACTCAGGGAACGCTGTAGTTAATGTTGCCTTCTACTTGCTCAGGTGCTGCTTATTCAGGTCCCATTTGTACTGAGATGTGCAGGTGAAACCTTTTCCATCTTTATCAGGAGTGCCTGAACATCAAAGACAAGAGCTTTCATAGCTGAACTGCAGACTGATGTCCCAAAGTATTTTCTGTAGAGCAGATGCAGAGTGAGGTGGCTAAGATCTGCTGATGGGAGCTCAGAGTAGTTCAACTCAGATTGGAACATAAACAATTAGACCCATTCCTCCATAAGGCATTGGAAGGCTTATGGTGTTCTAATTTTTCTGATTGTTCCCATCTCTGTTCTTTGCTCTTCTGAGTAAAGAGGGGGCTTTGAGCAGGAGAAAGCCAGGCTGAATTTACTTCAAGGAGCACAATTGTTCATAAGCGTATAATAACACCAAATGCTTTAAGCCTGCCTACAAGTTTGGTCTTAGAAAAGGCTGGGGATGTTTAATGAATTGGTTTTAGACATTATCAAAGGTGTTGGGGCTGAATATTTATTATTCAGCGTGGCCAAAGGTGGCTAATGAAGATGTGTTTTTAAGCTTCAAATAAAAGACCAAATTAGGCAAATATGAAGTCCTCGTCTCTCAGATGAGCCAACAGTTTCTCATGCAAAAGGATGTGTTAATTTTTGTGAAGAGGCAGACCAAGGGCTCTGTTGCAAGTAGATGTATCTGTGTTTTGTTGCTGTGTCTGAGTGAAGAGTTTAGAGCCATCAGTTAACATTTGCTCAGGCAAGTAACAGCAACAAAAATAAGATCTTAGTCCATATTACCTGAGTTACTAAAGAAGAAGGAACTGAACATGTTACCAGGAGTGTGAATTCTGTAGGACAACATCCTACCCAGGGTTGGGTGCTGTTATGCTGCCCAAGGAAGTAATCACTGGCAAGCTCTGCTACCAGTGTCATGATTTGTGAAGGTTGCTGCAAGGTCTCCCCCAAGACTTCTCTCCAGGCTGAAGAACCCCTGCTCTCTCAGCCTATATTCATAGGAGAGATGCTCCAGCATCTGATCACCTTTGTGGCCTTGTTCTGGAGTCAGTCTAGGAGTTAATTCCATGTCCTTGTGGTGTGGTCGAGGCACTGATCTGTGGTTTGCATGTCCAGGAGCTCGTTAACCCTCTCCTTGTGCTGCTGAGTTTGGGTCAGTGGGGTGTTTTTAACATCCGGAACATGCTGCTCTGGAGGAGGATGTAGGGTTAAGCTTTAACTGTATCTGTGGCTTCATGGCGTGACTGCTTTGAAAAATAAATACTCTTCAATAATAACCCCTCTCAGGGGTTCTGTAATACTCCATGAATAAACAGTGTCAAGCTTACAATATAAGTTGAAGGTAAGAAGACAGCAGGAAGAGGAAATCAAAACACTCATGTATCACTTGACAACATAATTGCACCCATTGCTGATAAACAAGGAGAGTTTATTTCTCTTGAAATACCATACTTTCAAATACCATTGCTCTGTCATTATGTGAGACCGATAAACATTTTCATTTGCTATTTTCACTTCATGTGGAAAAATGTGGTTTGCTCTCTTAACGTTTAACAAATATTATTCTAGTAAACTGAGGGGGTGACAAGAGCTTATGTGTAAAATTCCACTCTCCTTACTGTTTCCTTGCTGAATTCTGGAAGTCCTGGAGGGCTTTGATGATCCTAGAGGCCTTTGCCAACCTTGAAGACTGTGATTGAAAGAAAACTGATGAGCATGTAAACTGTGAGGGGGCTGGTGTGTACAACCCAATCCCCAATCAGAGGCTTCCCACTGGCAGCCTGGTGGAGCTCTAGCAGATGTGCTCTCCTGGAATGCCAAGGTGAATACTATGCAAAGGAAATTGCTGGTCCCATCCTAGGGTGCTTCATGAAATCTGGCTAATAGAGGGGCCCAGTAACTACAGTGAGGACAGTGATGGGGTTCATTAATTTTAGGATTGCTGTGTCTGTAGCTATGGCTTGGCTTGAGTCTTTCTTCTGATTTATGTCATTCCCCCCCCTGCCCCTTGAGATTTTGCGTGGGAAGGCCTTGGTTTCATAACTGTAAACATTATTTGTATATGGTGTCTTCCAATAATTGGCTCCTCTGCCCTTCAGATGCTTTTTAATTGCATTTAATGAGCATCTCTCACCTGCAGCAAATTGCCTGCTCTGTTGCACACCTTAGCATGTAGCATAGCTTAGTATGATTTATTTATAGAACATGCTTGAAGGCACTTAACAGCTGTAAGAACATGCAGGAATGCTGACCTTGCCCTTGGGTGAGAGTGTTTATTGGTTTTGGAGACAGCACGCAGTTTCTGGGGGAGGAATTTGATTACATGTAGCCTTAATGTTATCACACCAGAAAAATAATTGATTTCAATGGGTGTAGCTGTGCTGTGTTTGAAGTGTGGCAGAAAAGCAGACAGATGGCAGTTCTTCCTGAGGAGTGTGCACAGCCAAGTTGTGGTGTCAGATAGGAAGGGGTACCTCAGGACTGGTAGTCCTGAGTCCTGGTACTCCAGATTAGTACAGCCTGCTGACTTCCACCTCATGAAGTGCTCCAAAACCCTGTGGGATGTGAACTGTAGAAGACTATCACACTGCTTCAGTCCCCTGCCCTTCTGTCAGTGCATCTTCCTTGCAATCTCTCCCCTCATTTCACAGAAGTGTGTGCATTCTAAGTGGGAATGTGGCACTGGAGTGGGCATCAAGAAAGATTTCCAGCAGCATCGATGTCCATAATAATGTCCTAGTTCCCCCTCATTCCATTAAGGTATTACACAGGGGGTCCCACCTTTATGCATGGTGGATACAGCCTAGAATCATTTCTGTTGGAATAAGGAAGACCTGAGCTGTGGTTTTGCTTTTTCATCCAAGTGGCACCCACTGCCCATGAACTGAAAATCACTGCTTGGGAATAATTCCATTTGGGGGTTAAATTAGTGTTCACTGTCATGGCAGTAACTTTGAACAGAACCCAGAAGAGAAAGTCAGCTGAGAAAATGAGTGTAGTTTTGAGTGTGAAGACAGAAAAGGGCTTGAATTATTTGCTGTAATGTAATGAGTATATGCTGGAGATGGAGCCCTCTGTGCTGTGGTACTTCCTACTGCTTCTCAAATTCCTGTGTGTAAAATCTGGCATAAGTTGTACATATTGAAGTCAAATTATGCACAAATCAAGATTTGGAGTTTTGGAAGAGGCAGGATTGCAAGGGGGTTGTTAACAAAAAATTGACTTAAGCCAATTTCATGTCAATCAAGTTGTGCTATATAATTTGCTTCACATTTCCCTGGGTGACACAGTCTTCCAGTCAGCTAAGTTAAGTTTTCATTTGTCTGTTTTCATATCTTTCCTCACTTCCTTTCTCAGTAGTAGAAAACCTTTAAAAAAATGTGGTTTTTTTCAGGCACTCAAAACCTTGAAGAAGGTCCCTTGGCAACCTGATGCTCTGTTGAAAAGCAGAGTGAGTCATCATTCATAGGCAAGAGTCATTTTATAAAAGTTCCTTTTTTTTTATTTCTAAAAGATCAAGAGGAAAGATCAAGATTGCTGAATCAGAGTCTTTTCTGCATGTGGCCTCTCTTGAAGTGATGTTCCACAAATTCCCACCATATATTCCTGAAATCTTTCGTTGCTCCATGCTGTAGTGAGCTTCCAACACGAATTACAGTTTTGGTGCTTCAGTCATGCTTAATATACATCTGCCCAGCACCACACAAAATATGCATGAAAATTTGGCAGTGGACAATGAGAGATTTACTACATGGTACATATTTCAAAATCACAGTTCCTTTCTCTGCAGCAAGCAAGAAAGGCATTTTTGTCCACTGGTTGGTTCTCAAATTGCACCACCTCTTTCCAAAGGGAGATTTTTCTCTGGAGTTACCATGTTCTTCCTTAGGCTAGCTTGAATTTTTCCTTTATTGGAATATTTCCTTTATTTTAGAGCTGCATATGAGAACTAGCTCAATAGAAAAAAAACCAAAACATTTTATTTCGTTTCCCTCATCTTTCATTTCCCTTGATCACAAGTTGAGAGAGAAATGCTTTCCCTGTATGGCACTTAGAGAGAAAATCAATTGTTTTCTGTGAAATTGCCAGTTGGTTTCTAACCTGCTACTTCACCCCCTCAGAACAAGGTGCCATGAAATGTCCTTCGGCTCTGTCACACAATCTTGGAACCGGGCAGCCGTGGCTGTGAGCCCAAAGGCTATCATCCTGCAGGCACAGCAAGCACCAGAGACAGAATGTTTCAAGCCTTGTTATTTGAAGCTGTTGGACCCTTTAGTGGGTCCTTAGTGCTGAATCCTGCCTTGTGGGCTGCGCTGAGGGCACTCACCCACCCCCATCATACACACACTGCAGGAGTTTCAGGGAGGCTTTGTCTTCTCATGCTACTGAAAAGCCAAGGAGTGCTTTTGGAAGCACAGTTTGCTGAGTACCCTGCACAGTGGCTGTTAAAACCATGAACTATGACCAGCTGAATAACCCAAACACCACAGTGTACAAACTGTGTGTGTACGTGCCTGTCCTCCAGTGCTGGCTTTATGTTATTTCTGAGCAGGAGTCTCAGGGACAGCCTTTCAAGCCTCACCTGTTTACAGTTCAATGCAACTGCTCCAGTTGGTGAAACAGACTGTTCTCTGCACTCTGAAAAAAACACAAATGGAGTCCTGGAACTTCAGTGTAGACACATAACAAAAATGTTGGCCTGCCCCCCTATTGTGCATCCCCCCAGTCAGATCTACCATGTTTACTGATGTCCAAAACATGTGCTTTGATGTGAACACAAAGCTTGCTCTTGACTGAAATGCAGACTGTATCAGAAGTACCAGGTGGTGTCATCTGAAGCCAGTGCTTTAACTGGTCATCTTCTGTTAATGAGCTTTATTTATGAGGATGATTAAAAGTAATTGCATGTTTTCAAATACAGAGAGATTTTGACAAAACCATTTCATAGTTATTAATCATCAGGTGAAAATAATCGCTGTTTTAAAAATGTGAAAGTATCTCATCTGTTAATTCACATGTAACAAGCCTAATGCATTACTAGTGTCTTTACTTACAAAGTATTTTTCAAACCAGACTCTTACCTTTCCAAATGCTATTTATGGGTGTTTAAATTTAGTAGGTTATGGCTTCAAGAGAGCACAAGTCTGAGATGTCAGTGTATCACAAGATTCATCCCACAGGCTGTGGACTTTAAATGAATCTTGACTCAGGACAAGTGTGTGTGAGGTCCTGGAGAAGCAGGGACTGCTCTGAAAGGGCTTTGAAGGAGAAGAGAGTAAACACCTCTCAGACAGACAGCTGAGGACTGGGCAGATGGGTAGAACTGTGCTGCACCAGGGGGCAACACTTAAAAATGATGGAGAGAGAGGAATAGTGAGGGAGTGAGGAGGAAGATGTGTGTGAGGAGTGTAAGCAGCCCAGAACTGCAGGCACTGGGGGCATGGTGTGGAGATGAGCAACTGAGGAAGGAGGCACTGAAGAATTTGCAGACAAGCAGTTCTGACAGTTCTGACAGGAGAGACATGGCTTCGTGCTGCAGGTTGGTGGGAACAAGGGAACAGGCTGAAAAACCTGGATGGATGTGGGTAGCAAACCTAGAAAGTGTTTGCAGTTAAGGGCTGCATTGAAAGGATCCAATTTGGGCATCATCTGGGAGAGAAACTTAACAAAATCAGATAGATGAACTCTCAGGAGAACAATATTGGAGGGAGATGGGGGAGATAAAAATACTCCACATACTTGGTGAGCCTGCTTTAACCCAGCTGAAAAGATAAGCAACCCTCTTGAAGCAAGAAATTCAGGCACATAATCCTCAGAAGAGGAATCCAGGCACTGAATTATTTCCTGAGGAAAGTGCCTGCCGGTTGCCTGCAGCTAGGCTTTCATTCCCTGATTAAGGGCAGGATTTAAATTTAAGCCCCATCCTTAGCTGGCTTAAGTAATCCCCTACTTGCTGGGCTTGCTGCTGTGCACGCTTGGTACCAAGAATATTTTGTAAGGGGCCAGCAGGATGTACAGACCTCACATTTTGAAATGCAGGGGCGATCTATGCTGAGGAGCCCATCAACCTCTGCCTCTCTGTTCTCCTTTCATCTGCCTCTGTTTGCCTCCCTGTGGCAGTGGCTGTCAGTCATTTAATAACAAACTTAATTACTGCCAGTGACTTGTTGGGTGGTCAAGGCCAGTGAACTTCGTGCGACAGCCGGCAAGAGGCAGAGAAATCGGGTACAACACATTAGATTGGTGGAGGAAGAGAAAGTTTTGTGGAAGGAGTTGCACAGAGAAAAGGCTTCATCCTGCATCTGGTATGTACCTAAAAGTAGCTACAGTGCAATACTGGAGGTTCACTTGGAATTTAACATGTGCTTGACAGGCTCTGTGACTGATCACATCTGTGCCTTCCTGGCAGTTCTTATCCAGCACAGGTTGTGTTAACATCTCCAGAAAGCTGTTGACAGACAAAATCCTAAAAGGTGTTAATCTCTTGAAAACAGCTCAGCTTTCTTCTCTCTTTTTTTTTTTTCCTCCCTTGTTTTAAGATTTTTTTTTCATTCCTTTTCCTTTCTTTTCTATTTTTTTTTTTTTCTTCAGTACCTGCCCCTAACTGCCAGCCAGGTCAGTAATCCCTGATCAGCTGTTGTCAGGCACTGCAGGTTTGGTGTGACAGCAGTGGTGCTTCGGCTCTGTTCTGCACATGGAATTCTAGCATTTTTTCTCCTGTGAGAAGCAGAAGATGCTTGGCTTCTTCATTACAGAGCTAGAAGATAGATTTTATTTCACATTAATGTAACCTAATTGTCCTCAGCTGTCTGTTTTGCCACTCTACTTTGTCCGGTTTTACTTTATGTTTAAAATAGGAAACAGCAGGACAGGATCTGACCATTTTTGCATCTTGAGGGTTCAAGTATTCAAAAGCCAAACTTAAACTGATCAACCTTGGAGGATTTTACAGGCTAGAGATTGGCTAGCCTGTAAAAAAAAAATTTAGCTCCAGGTTCACAGACTAAGTAACCATAGTCAAAGTTAACTAAAATTTACCTTTTAAGTATAATTTCTAATTTCTTATAATATCAGTGCAAAGACATACTTTTAAAAAAAATCCCTGAACATAGAAATACACATTTTGGCATGTTTTTCTGCACAGTGAGACCAACCTGCATGAAAGGATTGAATGTGGAGGTACCATTTCCACAGCAACAGTAATGCAAAGGAAAGTGGAGGGCAGGCTTTTCCAAGGCAGCTCTTCACCTGAGGGCATCATCTGCCCTCTGGAATAAGTGGGGTGACTGGGAAAGCAGTGACTGTGAGACACAGCTTGTCCTGGAGGACTGCAGGACCACATGTCCTTCCAGCTCCAGAGACTGTGTGCTCCTCTCCAACCACTTTCCTGTCACCAGGAGGTGACAGCAGGGTTGTGCTTTCAAACTCAAAACGGATCCCAGTGTAACCTGGGGTGAGCCTTCCAGACACAAATGTCTCACATCCTGGAAGGGCCTCCCTGCTGGGGCACAGGAAAGCCTTTGGAGCTAAATAACATCAGACTGGCACCTGTCACTGGTGGGGTTCCACTGGGCTCCATCTTAGGCCCTGTGCTTTTCAATATCATCATAAATGACTTGGATGCAGGACTGGAAGGGATAATAAATTTGGAGATGATACAAATTTGGGAGGAGGTGTCAATTTCCTTGAGGCCCTGCAGAGAGACCATGATAAATTAGAGCTGGGCAATCACCAACTCTATGAAGTTTAACAGAGGCCAAACTCCTCACCTGGCTTGGGGAAACCCTGGAAGTACAGACAGACTGGGGAACGAGAGGCTGGAGAGCAGCACTGTGGAAAGGGCCCTGGGGGTTCTGGTTGATGGCAAGTTTAATGTGAGTCAGCAGTGCCCTGGCAGCCAGGAGGGCCAAGCATGTCCTGGGGTGCATCAGGGACAGCATTGCCAGCCAGGCAAGGGAGGGAATTGTCCTGCTCTGCACTGGGGCAGCCTCACCTCAAAGTGCTGGGGGCAGTTTGTGGTGCCACAACATAAAAAAGGCATTAAACTATTTAGAGAGTGTCCAGAGGAGGGCAACAAGGAGAGTAAAGGGTCTGGAGGGGAAGCCTGGTGAGGAGTGTCTCAGGTCACTTGGTCTGCTCAACCTGGAGAAGAGGAGACTTGAGGGGAGACCTCACTGCAGTCCACAACTTCCTTGTGAAGGGAGGAGGAGGGGCAGACACTGACCTCTCTGGTGACAGGACCCAGGGGAATGGCCTGAAGATGTGTCAGGGGAGGCTTAGGTTGAATATTAAAAAAAAGTTTTTCACCCAGAGGGTGGCAGGGCACTGAAGAGGTTCTTTGTTTAAGTGGTCACAGCACCAAGCCTGGCACAGCTCAAGAAGCAATTGGACAGTGCTCTCAGGCACAAGGTGTGACTCCTGGGGACGGTCCTGTGCAGAGCCATAGATGGACTCAATGAACCTTGTAGGTCCCTTCCAACTTGGCTTATTCTGTGATTCTGCAAAATGACAGACCTTAATGAGAAAGGAGAGGAAAGGAAGAAAGGAGGGAAGGGAAGGGAAGGGAAGGGAAGGGAAGGGAAGGGAAGGGAAGGGAAGGGAAGGGAAGGGAAGGGAAGGGAAGGGAAGGGAAGGGAAGGGAAGGGAAGGGAAGGGAAGGGAAGGGAAGGGAAGGGAAGGGAAGGGAAGGGAAGGGAAGGGAAGGGAAGGGAAGGGAAGGGAAGGGAAGGGAAGGGAAGGGAAGGGAGGGAAAGAAAGAAAGAAAGAAAGAAAGAAAGAAAGAAAGAAAGAAAGAAAGAAAGAAAGAAAGAAAGAAAGAAAGAAAGAAAGAAAGAAAGAAAGAAAGAAAGAAAGAAAGAAAGAAAGAAATTGTTTTTCTGGTAATATATTACTAACAAAAGCATGAGACCTGATGTATGTACTTTGCAGGGACAAATGCAGTTCAGCTCTTCTTTGTACACTAAGGCAATGTAGTTTTCAAATGAGTTGCAGTGGCACAGAGTGCAAAGCAACAAAGCCAAGCCAGTCCTAAGGGACTTAAAATTACTATTCAGAAAGTAAGAGCAGGCTATTCTTCAGTGCCAAAAAATCAGGCATCTAATTTCAGGTCATCTAATTATGGGGTGTGCACCACCAGCAGTGACAGTAGGAAAACAAGTTCTTGTTGGAAAATTTTCCTCACCTCTGTTTTAACCTTCAAGATGAGTTGTATCTTACCCTGTGCTTCAGCATGTGATGATTCAGGTGGGATGTGCAGGAGCTGGTATCAGGACTGCTGCCCCAGCAGTGAAGCTGCTGCCTGTTATTGACTTTCTGGGGAGTGCTGACAGCTCTTTCCTGAGCTCAGAGCTGTTTCCTGTCCCTCACAGCCCACAACTGGCCCCCACTGCCCTGTGAGTTGTCTGGAGGTTTGCTGGCACCCTCATGTTCACCAGCTCCATTAAACAAACAGGTATGTGACAACCAAACCATTTAGGCTGTTCCAAGACATTTCTGTGCTTCAGGTCCAAGCCAGACTGGAGGCTGGTTCTCCCTGTGAACAGAACAGCTCATCCTGCACTGCCTGTTTTTAGGAGGGCTTGTGCTGTCTGTGTTAATGCCCTGGTCCAAATTCCTTCAGCAGAGCAGGGAGTGATGCAGTCTCTTGGCACAAGGAAAATCTAGTCGATTTTTGCTGATGCCATAACAGAACTACATCAACTGGAGTTACAATAGACTTAGATGAGGAGATATACTTGAGTCTTTGAAAGAAATAGAAAGCAAAACCTTTTTTTCTTTTTAAAGTAAACTGTTAGCAGCTTCTTGCCATCTTTCCCTTTAATTAATCTCATGTTTGCACAAACACTGTGAAATCCAAACAGCATATGAAGTACCTTGTTAAATGCAACTGGTATCCAGTCCTAGTCCCACAGTCCCATAAGTGTCCCAGGCAAGAAAATGAGAGTGGGAGACAACCTCTATTTGCAAGCATCATTACCACAGCAAATCTAAATAATCAATCCATTCCTTTTCATTGCAGTTTGACCACACTTTTTTCTTTCTTATAATCTCTGTCTAACTGAGGTGCAAAACAATGTGCAGAGGATGGCCCTCGACTTACAAGTATTCACTTTTCATACATCATCTGTTGTTCAGATTGAATAGGCTTCCCTTACCCAGGGATACCTCTGCCTTTTGAGCTTTTAAGCTAATTTGACCTATTTGCTCATTGTTTGTTGAGGGTCTTCTCTGGAAATCCTTATTCTAGGCCTAGTATTACTATTTACTGTCATCAATAATTGCAGCTGAGGCATCAATAATGACTGCAAAGTGGCCCTTTCCTTCACTGTACTTCTGGGGTGGTCTTTGCCTGGAATTTGTTGTGCTTCTGGGATGATATTTGCCTGGAAATGCTACAGAAGTCTGCATGAGAGGAGCCACAGGAGCTGTGCCTCTTTGCTGGTCAGCCCCTCTCTGTGGAGCTAACTGAGCTGAACCCCTGGTCAGACAAGGAGGATCCCAAAAGCTGGGGGCTCCCATGGAAGAGCTGAGTTCTCCAGGTCATGATGTTAAACCTATATGAATTCTGGGATCAATGAAGCAAATCAACAAAATGGAACTGCTGAACAATGTGAAACAGATGAAAATTAAGACCCTGACTGCAATTCATATTCTGTTTGTAGTGAATTTGCAGAAAGAGCCTAGATTTAGTCTCCTGTATTCAGTTTTGCTTATTTTCCAACTGTGGACATCTCACTAGGTGTTTAAATAATTTGACTACTTACTTAGATACATAAAATCTAGATATAAGATATTTAGGGCAGTCTTGAAAAAACTGTTCTGGCCAGCTGTGCTGGACTTAGATCTTTGCATTCTGCTCCTCAGACTCTTGTCTGAGCTGAGGTAAGGTCCACAAGTTGCGGCATGAGAGGTTCAGGATGGACATTAGGAAGAAATTTCTCCACACTGGAAGAGGTTACTGAGAAGCTGTAGATTAAGTGTCTAGTTTAGACCAGTGTCTGATAGAGAGACAAAGATGTGGAACTGCAGCATGTTGGCACCAGTGGTGCTCAGCCAGCATTTCTGGGACTCTGAAAACTACCCTAGACTGTCTATACTTCAAATACAGGCAGAAAGTTGACCTTCATGGCTATGAAATGGCCAGAAACAACAAAAGTACTTGTTCTACTGTGTATTCAGAAAAGATGGGAGTTATTTTGTTTTTTAATGAAGTGTACTATCAAAATCCTTGCTGTGCATTGTCCATCCCCAACAAGCCAATCTTGCTGCTCCTGACTATAGCTGCAGCTTAATCACTCGCTATGTTTCTTACTGGAGCAAGCCATGTGGTGTAATCAAGTCTTCAAACATAACCTCAGTCTGAAAGTTAGCTTTGTTTTTGCCAGCAATCTTCAGCAGCACCTGATGGATCTGCCTGTTTCACTGGATTCTGTCTCCAGGTTTGCATTAGTCCTTCCCCAGCTAGACTTTCGTTGGATGTGTGAGTGAAGGGGAGCAGTGGTGCTGCTGTGAGTTCCTGCTCTGAGCAGGAGGGATGTGTGTACAGGTTGGGGCAGCCCCTAAGGGGTTTTACACCTGTAGAATTCCCAAGGTGTATGATTCTTTGCTAGATGCCATGAGATATGTCTCTGGAAAAGTTACTGATAACTTATCATTTCCTGTGATAGTCCCTGATAAGCTGTCACCTCTGAGCTGCCAGGTCTTGAGTTTGTTCAGACTCCAAAATTTTTGTTCCAAGACACTGCACCAGCTTCTTCCCCCAGGGAGAGCAGCTGTTTTCTCCCCATGTGAATAGGGCCTGACAGCCCTCACGAGCAGTCCTGCTGCACTGCACAGAGGGAGGGAGGCTGGATGACAAAACCTGGGCCTCTGGGATTTGTTGGGATACACCCTTAGCTGACCAGCATTGTCCTGACTCCAGTAACATTTCCAAGTGCATGTCCTGTGATAGAGCTCCCATCCCCAGACATTCACCTCTGGCTCTTCTGTGTAGTGTCAGCACACTGGTCCATCTTCTCTACTTTCCCTCCTCACTCCATTTGTTTACTCCTTCCTCTCCTGATAAATCACTTCAGCTTAACATACAGAGGCTGGAGATTCCTTCTCTCTGATTTCCACCTGTAACTGGCTGTGAACTATTTATAGCATCAGTTGAAGTCCATTCACCCCCCCTTTTATACTCACGACTTAAGCAGAGATCAAATGCATGTCTGCATGAGAGGTGTGGGAGGCTTTAGAGCAATGAAAATAACAGGAAGGCAGCTGCTGCTTGTTGGCTCCATTGGTGCATCTCAGCACTCCCCTGTCTGTTGGCGGATGGATCAACTCACATTAACCAAAATACAGTTAATATTAAAAAAAGCGGATAAACTCTTCTGCCCGGGTGCTAAATTTCCATTCATTCTGCAGTTTAGCTTCCTCCACAGGCTCATCAGAAAACAGAAATCACCATTGTGCTGGTGATTGCTGGGATTCTTCTTAGAGAAGCAGAAGAGGGAGAATGCAATCTAATTTAGGCTTTACAATCCGGAGGTGCAGAGGGAGAAGTCTCAATTGTTGCTGTGCCCATTACCAAAGCCACTTTGAAAGTCTGTAAAAACCTGCCTTGCCAGGTGGGGGCTGGGGAGGTAGCCCTGGGGGTGCTGAGATGCCTGTCCCCACAGCTTGTCTGCAGAGTCCCAAGAAAGAGTTCAGGTGTGGGGCTGGTTTTTGGGCTTGCAGAGCAGACTCGAGCAGCCCTGGAGGATGCTGTGGGAAAGATCCTGCAGGCTGAGTGCCACAGTGCAACCATTACCCTGAAGCAAAACAAAATGTTATGCCCTGTTGAGGGGGCACTGGTTGCCCCTTAGAAAATCTCAGCCAGCTTCAGCAGACACTAAAGCCACTTTGGGTGGGTGTGTTTTCATCCTTGGTTGTTTGTAAAAGCCCTCTGCAGTTTGGCTGCTCTGTAAATAGCAATTACTTTTAGTTCCTGATGAGAAATGTACATGGTACAAAGTCCTACAGGAAAATGCACTTCCTGCCAAGTCCAGATGGAGGGTTTGGAAGGGAGTTGCAGTTCCCCACGTGTTACACGGGGCCTAAATGAAGCTCTGAGGGAACAGGAAGGATTTGTGCCAAGTGGGATGGACACCTCAGCTGAAGGTGTCAGGCAGACACCTGGTGTGGCTCTGGGGAATGAATCCTCTCCCTGGCTCTGCGCTGCTGACCCCTCCATCCATCATCACTCCCCAGCAGTCTGATGGGACTGGGAGGTCAGCTTGGTCACTGGAGGCAGCCACCCACCCCAAATCTTCTTGATGGTTGTGTTTGCCCCAGAGAAGAGGGGCCAAAGCCTGGGGAATGTTCTACTCTTGTAGGCTTGTCCCTGAACCTCAGGCATGCAGTACAACCTCACAATGCTCAGCCATGCAGAATTATCAGTCGGGATCAAGGTAGGGTGGAGAGGAAAGTCTGGCTGTGCTGAAGGAGGCATCCTGTGAGGTTGGTGCTCTGATGTGTCCCTGCATCACGGCTGGTGTGTGCCCTGGGTGCCATTTTACTCCAGACACTGTGTGGGTGAGATCATGGAGCTGATGGTCCCTGCTCCTCCTCTGCCCCCACACATATATTCTTGATTTGCTGTGTCCATACTGCTGCCAGGCCTTTTATTAGCACTAGATGAGAGGGGGACATATGACTAAATGGTCTAATTTTGCATAGTGCAGAAATATTGATGAGCAAGAGGCTTATCAACACATAATAAAAACACAGATGATTTATGCCTCCTCACTGACCTGGTGTGGTAAAACAGTGTCTTCTCTATGTATTGTGCAACCTTAGATACAATAACAGGTAATAAATTGGTAGTGAACTACGGGTGTATTTGTAGCTTGATCCTAAGAAACATTTTTGCTGCATGGACTGGTTGGAAACTGCACTGCAAAGAACTTTCTGAAGAGACATTTTTAATTTTCTCTGTTGCTCTCATCATTGCTGTTAAGTGCCCTGCTTAATTATGAATGCTCTATGTTCTCCCAAGTATTTCATCCTTTCCTCTTCTCCCATCAGGAACTGCCACCTTCTGTGAGGGTCTCAAGATGCCTTAAAGGACAAAAAGCTCTGTGGGATCTTTGCAAGGTTTTTGCCAGGCTCCATTAGGTGAGGGTGGGGTTTCATCCATCTATCCCAAAACAGGCAACTGCCATCCTTGTGCACTGCAAATGCCTAAGAACTGTCCATTGGCAGTGGAGGGCTCCAGCATCAGATGTACCTGGGGAAGTCAGCTGTGGGGTGTCTGCTGCAATGGATGATGTTCCCTTCCCTTAACTGGGATCTGCTTGGTGTGGGGATTGATTTTACCACATCCTTCTATGTCAATTCAGTCTAGCTTGTGATCAGAGCTGAAACTGGAGCCATGTTGTAGCATTTGAAAGGGCTCTTGTGGAAGTGAGAACGCTTTAAATTGGTACTGGGTGGCTGGCAAAGGACAGAGTTGGTGTCAGTACAGACACAGCACTTGAAGGAGCTCAAGTGTTTCTATATAGGATTCTGCCCTCTTTTTTCCCCTTTTTCAAATGCCATTTGATCCCACTGATGTGGAGACAGCTGGGAAAACACAGTTGAAGAAGAGCTATAAAGATGTCTTTCCCAGAGCCCTGTTGTAGGAACACACCCGTTCAGGACAGAAGTTCAGAGAAACTCACTTTGCTGAAGAGGCTCATTTAGATGGGCATGAAGACAGGCCAATGCCCACTGGGCTGAAGGGCTGACTCTAAGAGAGTTCTGTTGTATAGGGCTGTGGTTTGTGGACCGTATTAATCCACACAACAGCTCTGAAGATGGTAGGGTTAGTGTTTCCATCTTGTTCTTATGCATAGATTTTCTTTTTCTTGTGAGGATGTAGATTTGGAGGCTGCTGTCTGTCATATCCCACATCCACCCCCTACCCTCTGCAAAAAACAGAGATGAAACTATTTTTCATTAAGAGTAACAACTTTTTTTTTCCCACAGGATTTGAAATAATTGTTTATTTCTGCTATTTCTCAACTCTCTCTGGCTAGTTTTTTTCATGCATCAGTTGTTATGGTTGTATACAAAAACCATTGAGAATTATGTCTGCCTCATGCTCTTGTTTTTTATTCATATCACTAATAATGGCACAAGTTCTGATCACGGTGGCTCAGCATTTAGTCAGCTATGTCAGATAATGTGCACCTTTTCTTCCTTTTAAAAAAAATACTCTTCTTTGTCTAAATTGATTGGATCAAATGAAAAAAATATTCTCTTACAGCCATCAGTGCCTCTGCCTTCTCCTCATTAGAGTCAGTAAACACTTCCCTCTGATTCCTGGAGCCTTTGCACTAAGCCATTATAGAGAACAGGGTTTCTTGAAACAAAAGGTATTTTTCCATTCTCATAACTTACAGCCACAAACTTTTTGGATTTGATCATCAGTTCTTTTGAAGCCAGTTCCAAGAAGAGCAGTTCCCATATTCATACCATTTGGTTTGGTTTATTCTTTGTCTTTTATTTCTTGATGACATATTTATCAAGGCAAGGTTTGTTTTCACTCTGGAGTATGGTCACACTCCCAACTTGAAGGCTGCCAGGATCAGCAGTGGTCTTTGTACAAGTGACCTAACTGCACAGACAGCCCACAGACCAGGTTAGAGGAAAAGAGGCTTCAGGAGTAAAGATGTATCAGAGAAGGAAGTATTCCTCATCTGGCTGGGGTCACCAACTGCATTGGCTCACAATATGTGAGAGGGTGATTTGCACCAGCTGATGTTAACCATGGTGAAACAAAGTCCTCCTGTTTGCCTTGTTCTCCCTGGCATCGTTACACTCCCCAGATCTTTCTGCCTTCATTTGACCCAGGTTATTCACAAAGTGAGATGAGTCTGAGATTCATTGTCCTCAAGGATCTGTCATGTTCTGGCTTAATAAAGAAGCATGACTAATTCAGAAGGTGCAAGGATGTTTCCCAGCAGTGTGTGTCTCAAAGACCAGAAATATGGGACAAATGAAGGCAGAGTGGGACAGGAATCCACTGAGATGCTTTGCCAGGGCTGTAGGCCAGAGCACCTCCTTTGGCAGCTCTAAGCCACAGGCAGGCTTGGCTTGCACAGGACCAGAGGGACTCATCCAGTTCCCTTTCCACTGCCCTTGGCCACCCCTTGTGCTCAGCAGGCACACACAAGCACGGAGCCTGCATGAAATGACAGAGGATTGGGACAGCGTGTTAACAAACCCAGGCACATTAAAGGAAGGGCTCAATACATTCCTGGGGAGCACTGAAATTTTAACAATTGCTTTTAGTTAGTCCTTTTCAGAGAGCTCAGATGGGAAGACCACCTGCCTTCCCTGGGCCATTGTGATAAGATGGCAAACTATCTTGGAGCGCCTCCCCACCACGGGTGGCTGCCCAGCTGGGTCCTCCACAAGGCTTTTGATGTGTTGGGGAATCAAAGGGAGAGACACAAAGAATAGGCAGAAGTCATACATATGAATGTGCACATACATAGACAGTAGCTTTCCCTCCTCTGATTACCCTGGCAATAAATGCTTGTGACATCAATACTTTATGATTACGATCCCGCGCTGTTACCGAGTGCTGCTTTGGAATTGCAGGTGAGGGGAGAGGAATTAATCACCTTAGTGTAAGATAGCTTAAGTGACAGCTCAACTTCCATAAAGTTACAGAAGTTGGAGTGAACAAACGCCGTACAGATAAGCCATTAGTTCTGCTGGAAGTTTCACATAATACATAAATTTTTTAGGTGGCTGCTCGTGGCTGGACATCCTGCTTCATGCAAAATAGCACCACAAAGCACTTATGTATGTTGATGTCTTCATGTGTCTGTATGTGTGTATGCACACGTGTGTGCAGACATTTATATGTCGTGTACATGTTTCATGAGCATTTTACATGTGTGTATATAAATACATATAAAATATACACCATTCTATATATATTTAAATATGCACACATACAGAATGCAAAAGTGCTCGGTTGAAGTGCTGGGGTGGTTTAACACTCACAGCTATTTTTAGTTGAGTAAATAAGAGCAGGAAACATTTCTAGCATCTGAGTTCTTCCCAGCTGTTAAGATCTAGCCAAGAGCAAGAGGTGTGTGTAAGTTTTGAAAATAGATTAATTAACGTCATATTTTTTACTCCTGAATTATGACTGATTTGTTTAATTTTTCCACTCTTCTACATTTTATGCCTTACAGCAAGATTTGTCTACCAAAGGCTGGCATATTTTCTGCAGCTCTGATTGTGGTGTTGAAGATGCAGTTCAGTGGATGCAGGTGCAGATGGGGCCACAAGGACCAACAGAGGGATAGAGACATCACTGTTGATGAGAGGAAGGGCCCTTTTAGGGTAGGCTTGTTCTCTAGCACTTAATGCCAGAAGGTGAGGAAATAACTACCAGGAAAGAAACACAGGTTTAAGATGGCCAGGAATAAATTTTAGCCTGAAAAAATTAAAAAGGAGTAGACTAAAGTATTCGTCAGTTTTAACACACGATGTTTTTAGGTTATGAAGCCCACCTGGCCATGTGCAACGCCTACCAGGGCTGTGCAGTGACTTCCCAAACTGCCTTCACAGCTAACCAGTGAAGTGTAAATGACAGGGATTTGGTGTATCAAGAGGTGAAAAAGCTGAGAGGGAGATGGCTTCATATAGAGAACATGATGAAATCAAAGCACAGAGCTTGGGACTCTTTGGGCTCTCCTAGGAAGGGAAAATATCATCAGTTCCAAAGACCATTTTAGCTTTGACTGGCTGCCCAGATGAATACAATGATTTGGGTTGAAAAGGACCTTAAAGATCATTTAGTTCCAACCCCTCTGTCATGGACAGGAACATCTTCCACTAGACCAGGTTGCTCAGGACCCCATCCAGCCTAGCCTTGAACACTTCCAGGGATGGAACATCCACAACTTCTCTGGGAAGAGTGTACTTTCTTTACACTGCCAAAGAAGATGTTGTCTTTTAAAATGATGTGGGACATCACTTCTCTGAAGCTGGAGAATCTCTGCAAGGGAAGACTTTATCTTTTAAAATAGGGCATTTGATCAATTTGAAAAGAATCAAAACTGAATATCAGATGACCATTATAAAACCTCCTATAAGTCCTTAGAAGGGCAGAGTGACTGAAGGCTTTCTCACTGAGCACAAAACATCTCTGGCCTTCATTACAACAGATCCCAGGCCAATTATCTTTTGCTATTAGTTTAAAATAGAGGGGCTCTAAAAATCTTCCCCTGTATCAGCTGCTGGGAGATCACAGGGCTCTTCCCTCACAGCCATGGCTCTGCTTATAAAGGCTCCTCAGTTTGGGGCAGCAGTCTCTAAAGCTGGCCCCAGTCCCACATGTGGTCAGCAGAGAAGTTCCTGAGCTGTGGGAAGCCAGTGGCTCAGACAGGCAGGATCTGCCAGTGGTGCCATCACAGGCAGCAGCTACAAAGCACAGGGCTGCCTTGAGCACCAGGCACACTGAGGAGGGATTTACTACAGGCTCAGATTATCCAGAGAAGACCTTCCCACTGAGGGGAAAGGAGGCCCTCTGGCACTTGGGCTGTCTGCCAAACAGTGCAACGCTCCATCTAGTGAAGCTAAGAATCCAGCCAAAGGGTTTGGAGGAGAGGGGAGCTCTGGGGTTGTTGTTAGATATTGCACACAACTATAAATACTACATTTAAATTAAACATCATCATCATCATCATCTGCAGTAAGGAAGCAATTGGGAGAGTTGCTGAGTTATGTTTAGAAAAAAAATCCCCAACCTTTAAAAATACTCATTAATAACATGATTTGTCCTAATATTTATATAAAGCAGTTAACAGAATAGTTCTTGAGTAATGTGCTGTAAAGAAGCAGATACAGAGAAAGATTTGGAGCAGCAAAGACACAAGACACATCATATTGTGCAGTATTACATTTAAATTATCTTAACCCTGGAAGAGGAAAGAGAGCAAGAACTCAAAGCAATAGCAATAAAATATTAAAGATTTGAGAGAAAATGTTGTAGCCAGTAGTCATTGCTATCAAAAGATAGACGATGAGCTCTGAAAAAAAAAAATCTGTTTGGCTGTGATGAAATGCTGGGTAATTGTCTGTCAGATTTAGCTGAGGAAATTAGCAAATGACTCACAGGCTGCAAGCGGTGGGGAGCAGGGGGAGCCTCATCCGTCATCTCCAGAGCAGCCTTCACTTTCATACACTCTCTGCTGTTGTTTAACTGAAGGACCATGTGAAGTGAAATGCGAAAGGTCATAAATAAAATGTTTCAGGAAGGTAGAGGTTTAACCCAAGCAGTTGCAGCCAAGTGTAATGCTAATGGTTTGAGGGATTGTTGTTATGGCTGATGTTCAGAAAGGGTTTCCTGAAAGCCTGGTCCCTGCCACAGGGCTAGAGAGGTTTGGCAGGGTGGGAGTTGCAGCCAGCCAAGCAGAAGGAGCCAGTGCAGACAAGCATCAAACAGGACTGAACTCCAGGGAGCTCAGGGGATTGTCTCTGCTTCCAGAGCAATGAGAATTAGGTACATAATTAATGGAGATGGCACTGGAATCTCAGCTGGGGATTTCATTTTTTTTTAGGTGAAAAACGAAGGCCTGAACAGTCCAGCCAAACACTTCGTACTAAGAAATAAGTGGCAGGGTGAGATGTGTTGGCTGGATTTTGAAAGAGAAGTGACCCATTGTTTCATTAAGATGTGAAACTCCACTCTTACCCTAGGCTTGTATGGGGAATATCTTGGACTGGAGGAGGGCAGAGAGGGATGCATAATACCCCAAATGAAAGAATTTTATTAGCTAGAGGGAGTGGAAAAACATGTTAGTTAGTACTAGACTATAACAAGCCTGGTTCTCCCTTCATAAGACCAGTGCTGTTCTGTTGCAGCTCCATTGACAAAACAGAGTGTAGGTGGACTGGTGAAACAAGCCTTGCGTTCATTTGTAAAAACAAACAAATTATAAAATATTTTCCCTGGCAAAGTAACTAATACAGATACAATCTCTGAAACTGTGACCATCTCTGTTTGTAGGAAATATTGCAGGTAGATGAAGCAAGGACCCTTTTGAACCATCACACTGTGTAAATGCTGAACAGTAACAGTCAAAATAACCCTTATTCACTTCCTCATAAAATAACAAGTTATTGATATGAATTATGGTATCATTTTATGATATGAATTATGGTATTGATATGAAATTAATGGTATAATTTGCTGCCAAAGAATTTTCCAAGTATAAGCAGACAGGTAGTCAGGTAAATGGAATCTCAGACAACATGGGCAGCAGCTCCTATATTGAATAGTTATAGTAGGTGAGCAATGTTGAAAACTGCGGTTGAAAAGAACAGTTTTTCAACTAAAGCCCCTCAAGAAAAACAGCCCAAAATATGCTTCAAATTATCACCCTTTCTTAAAAACCAGCAGCAATTATTCTGTTTCACACCAAGGCTGATACATCTGTGGAGGGGATAAAAAAACCTCACCAAACCTCAGTCAAAAAATGTGCCAGAGACAACAAGCACCACCTGCTTTGATAGCAGGCTGTTTCACTTTTTTCTGCTGCAAAGGATGTAAATGTTGTCTTCTGAAGTGACTGCTAAATTAACAGGAAAATGTCTGGATGCCTGTGCATCGGCTTTCCAAATAACCTACATCCATCTTTTTTGTATATTGTCTCTTGTGTTTATTATTTGTGCTCGTAAACTACCGTCAGACCTCTGAGTAAGAAGTTTATAGATCTCTGGTAGGGAAAGAAAAGTGATTATGGGAAAACCAGCACTTCCCATTTCTCACAGATGATACCCTTCTTGCCCTTCTCATAGAAAACAGTTTATGCAGTAGATCACATTTAAGTCCTTCAAATCAGAGGTAAAGATGAAAGCATATTAGTAGGAGAGCTAACGGTAGAAGCTCAAGTGTTGCATGAATCCTATTGATCCAGAATATCTATAATGTGCTTTCTCAGTTCTCTGCCCAGAGCACAATCCACAGTTATTTCACAAAACCTCATTGATTTTCCTCTGTTCTCAGCACTCTTCAAAGACAGGAGAGAAAGCTGAGCACAGAGTGGATGGTGGGAGGCCAGGGTCAGCCTGCTGCAGAGGGAGTTGCTGAGAGTGCATGACGTTCTGCTGCCCTAAAGATGTCCTCCCTTGTTGGAAGGAGGAGACTTTCAGAGAGGCTGTGTTCCCAGGTGAGAAGCTTGGGATCCATTTGACATGGAGAACAGCAGGAGGTCAGTTCATGGTACAAGGCTGGTTAAGTCAGTCCTGGGAGGCCAGGCCCACTAGCTTTGCTGGAACTGTGCACCAGCTGGTGCTGGGCTGAGCTCCCCCATCTTCTGGGACAAACACATTGGCTAGCTGCTGCCTCCTCTCAGATATGGTTGTGGTGGCTGAATCAGGCAAAAACAGGACAAATAGTAAGTGGCAGCAAAATATGGGAGCAGTCAGTCATGCCAGTGTGGACTCCACTGAGCAGCATTCAGAGACCTCTTGTGTCCTGTATCCTCAGCCTGCCACCAAACAGGGCCACATCACTGAATTGTGGAATCATTGAATTTGGAGAAGACTTCTGAGGCCATCAAGTCCAACCATTAACCCAACACTGCCAAGTCAACCACTAAACAGTGTCCCTAAGCACCACATCCACAGGTCTGTTAAAAAGTCCCAGGGTTGGTAAGTCAGCATTGACATGACCTCTCTTCCCTGTACCTCAGACCTGCATCATTCCCTTACAGCCCAAACACCAGTCTGACTTGCCACAGCTCTCACAGCTGTCACTCCCTTTGGCCACCTGAAATAATCTCATCTCATGCCCCTTGCAGTGGTTCCTCAGATGTTGCCTAGAGATAAACAACAGGGGAAAAAGCCACGGAACAAGTGTAGGCCAAAAAGGTGAGGCATGGTAGAAGGTGGAAGTACAGCTGTCTTCAGAGAGGCTGGAAACACCTTCTTTGATGGACATAATCCTGCCAGCCTGATTTAAGGAACCTGAGCAACACCATTTCCAAGGCCAGGCTGGCTCTTAGATAGCTGCATGCCCCAAGACATACACTGCTTAGCCAAACTCAACTCTCATTCCTGGCCAGACAACACTTCCTTGGAGCTACCAACAGCTCACACACCAGGAGAGAGCACATATGGATGTGTCCAGTGAGTTGAAATCTTCTGGGATAGGCATCATTTCTTGCCACCTGCAGGTGGTCACCTGATGATTCTTCAAAGGCAGAACATGGATGTTATTTGGTAAATGCAGGCAGAGCACTGCCAGCTGGAAGGAGGTGCTTGGAAATTACTGTAAGCAATCACAAAGTGATGAATAAGTATGAAAAACGCCAGAAGATTCTAGGAAGAGTAAAATTCACACCTGACCTCATGGAGGGAGTGAATTAATAATTCCAGAACAGTGGGCATGAGTCAGGTGGCAGGAGATGTATTGAGCTCTTTCTTTCCAGACTCCTCTGATAAAGGTTCAGCCTGCTGCTGCCCTGGGACCATCCTTTAAAGGCATTGCCTTTGGGCATCACTCTTCTCTGAGTGAAACAAGTCACAGTGTTGCTCTAACACTGCCAGAAATTCAAAGCAGGTACTGTAAGTCAACAAAATACTAATTCCCCAAAGGTTAATTAAACTGAGCAGGACTTGTAGATGAAATGCCACAGCTGACTGCTGCAATTAACTCTGGCATCGTGGTTAGCATTAGGTGGCATTCCAGTGAAGGGGAGCTCCTCAGATGAGTTATTTTGGCACTTACTCCCTTGAGGGGGGTGCTCCTGTATATATCAGTCATTTTGTTCTTGCCTGCCTTCAGGAGATGGAAATTAGTGACACCTAATTCAGTCAACTGAGGAAAGAAAATGTGTTGCTTCTTTTCAGCCTCTCAGAACAGGCACTCATAAACACTGAGTTATAAAGTATGAGGCTCCATTTAAAGTCAGTTTTCTAACCTAAATGCAACAGGTAAATCTTGTGTTTTACTGCCTTACCTTCCAGGTGAAGCTGGAGAGAGCAGACTGTTTTGGGGGCTTGGGGAGGCTGAGGACAAAAGAGGGCTTTGCACACAGCAACAGGGAACATAGAGGGTGGGGGTTTTACCCTTAAGATACTGATGTTTGGTTCCCACACCAGCATTCCATGTTCTCTTCCACAGCAAAGAGCTGGAGGATATAATTTCCTGAGCTTTGAACTACTTTTTGGGGGCCTGTTGAGACCAGATGAATAGCTAGTGTCCCCAGGAGGCACCTGCCACGTAATAACATCCAAAAAAATCTTCCACTTACTGTTTTTTTAAAACAAATTTGAAATATAGAAATAAAATCTTTTATAGAAATATGTGGTACAATTACATAACAGCTGCATGCAATTACTATGTTGTATGATGAGACATTTCAAACCAAAGGTGTAATATGATTTTACAAGTATAACAGGAAAAAAAAGATTTTTTTCCCTTGAAATACAAAATTTAAACTCATGAGTTCAAAACACTCTCCTCCTCTCCCTCTTTTTTTTTTTTTTTTTTTTCCAAGGATTTCCTTTTAAAATACAGGCAATGGTTGGTCTTTCAATTCAGATCACACTAATTCTTGGCCATCTGGAGATAATGTTGTTTTTTTTTTTAAAAAATAACTAAGCTAATAAGTAATCTCATGAGCAAAAGTATGAAGCCTGTACTAAGACCTTGTGCTTTGAGGTAAAGACCACTTTTCTCTAGGATGAGCAGAGTTTAGCTGGGAGCAAGGAACATCCAGGGGCAAAAATTTTTCCCTTCCTGTTTCATCACCAAACAAGCTTTTTTTATGGTATGGATATTTCCTTCTTCATCAGGGCTTCCCCCCTTGAAAAAGAATTTGCCATGATTCCAATGCATGTTTTTATACTCTCTTTGTGGCCTTCATTCCCTTCTTAGGTGTACAGTCAGATTGTCCTGAGGAGGTCTTATCATGAGGGAAATGGAGGATTAGCATGGGGAGAGGGAGATGCCTGCCTGGAGGAGTGAGAATGAAGTCTTTATAACCACAAAAGATAATAATAACACTACTCTGATTCTTCTGACTTTTAACTGGACAAAAGGAGAGCCATTTCTATGCTTTCACAGCCCATCAGCCCATGAAAAGCACACCAAGTGACAAAGTGCTCAACTTTGATGCTTTTCGTATAACCTCTGTGCTGTGGTTGTCATGAGCAGCTATCATGGAGGTGATTAAATGGTAACTGTGAGTAATGTTCATAAAAGTCTGATTCCCACAATTGTCATTACAATGTTCAAGGCTCCTGCCTCGCCCCTGCACCAGGCCTGCTGTATGGATCAGTGTGGAAACAGACCAGACCTCTCCAGGAACCTGTGCACCTCTTCCCTTGGATCTGAAAAAGGAAATCTGATCTGGTCTGATCAGGTCACAGATTCAATAACCATCACCCCAGCCTCTCCTGCTAATCTCTCTCCTTCAGCATAGCTAGGCAAGCATGCAAATAAAGATGCAACCTTCATAAGAAGGTGGCCTGAGAAAGCTGGTCCAAGCTCTCCAGTTTGTAAATTAACTCTATTCTGGTGCATGCAGCAGTTTGTTTTGCTCAGCCAAAGGCCTGGAAGGTCATGAAATCCCAACAAGCAGCCTTCAGTCATTTGTTTTCCGCATTTAAATTGCTCTCCAGTATCATATTTCTTTTGAATCATATTTTCCTTTGGGCAGATCTTGTTCTGAAAAAAATATGGAATTACTCATATCTACCATGGGGAAGCAGGGCAAGGGCAGGTATATGATATCAAAGAGATGCCATCAAACTTATTCTATGTATTTTCCCTAGAAAAAGGTAACTCAGTGTCTGCATTCTTGAATGGCCTCCCAAAGACCCATAGATTTCCATTTGAGCTACCTTATGTCCACATGTCTTCTTATGGATATGGTCAGATGTCTTTATTAGCCAAACATATTCAGCTCCTGATTATGAAAGCTTAGTAAGTTAATAAATAATGTACTCTTTATTTTTAGATCTATCTATTAACACTCTACATAGCTCAAATGGCATATGGGTGCCCTAGAGTACAAAACATTCATAAGCCTTATTTCTCTGCTTTTTGATAATCTCATTTCCTCCTGCTGAGAACATTTTCATCCTTGTGATTGCTTTTATGTGAGCCCGTCCTCTTGCACGAAAGCAGATACCACAAACAATATTTGAGGAGGCTGAAGGACCAGTGATGTGAAAATTGCTTCAGTGTTAATTCTGTTTTCTAAATAAAGGCACATTTTTTCTTGAACACAAGGACAAGACAGCAGAAGGTGAATGCTACTGATGCTTTTATTCTTTTACAACAGCTTCTTCAGTATATACTTGGAGCTGCTGTGAGGAGATAGATTTTTATGTCATTTAAATTCATGTATAGGCATTTTACCTGTAGGCCCTTTCACCTTTCTTGATGGTGAGGAAAGAAATAATGAGTGTTTACATATATAGGGACACAAAGAGAGAAAGAGACACATGCATACATGAACTGCAAAATGAGGTCTTTATGAAAAGCACATGCATAGTGCTCTTGCATATATACCTCCTGTCTTTTCAGAAGGAAGGTTTGTTTTGGGCAAGAGGCATGATGTTTATTATCATCCTTCTGTCATATGCTAATCCTATTCATATCCCCAGGTGGTATTCCTCAGGTTATTCTTACAGTTCAAGTGGCACTGACTTGCTGGTGCTGTATTTCAGTGTATAGCAATGATGTCAGTGCTGGCATTCATTATTATCCTATATATTTGATACAGTATCTGTTAATACGAAAGCTCTGTGTTTCTGTCCACTTGCTAAATATCTGTACTAACACCAAGTTTTCCATACCAGGATGCAAGATGCATTTTGATAACTCCTCCTTTGCGTGCCATGGTCCTGATGGATGGAAGAGTCTTTGCATTTTGATGTGGGCAAGAAATAAATCTGCCTAGGGGGAAAGGAAACACAAATGAGAGCTCATAATGTAACACCACTGACAAAATTCTAACTCTATTTCACAGTACACAGGGAGATGAATTACAGATATAATCAAAGCATTGTGTTGTCACTTCCGAAGACTTTTAGCAATATTTTTTTTTTGAAACTTGAACAGCAAGTTCAAGGATACTTGAACAATATTTACAAAACTCTTAACACTGTTTTGCCATTTTCCTTTAAGAGTTTCTGCGAGAACCAGTCTTGTCAATAACACACCCACAAAAGTCTACAACTTACTAAAATCTGGGAGGGAGGAGTGTGATGGTCCTTCTAGGTGCCAGGTAAGCATTGCGTGTAACCCTCTCTTTTAGGTTGCCCTGCCTCCCCTTGCCTCCTGGTTTTCTCTCTTCTTTGTTCATGTCATAACTTGGAGAAACCACAGCCCTTGAGGAACAAGATTTTCATGGATACAAGGTCCCACCACCCTCATGCAAGGTCATTGAGAAGCTTGGAATTCAGACACTCTAACTGAAACTCTCGAGTTGGGTAGTACAAAGCCCTATTAGGAAAGGCAAGAATTCTTGTGGGACCCCAAAATGGGGAAGTTTCCTGGCTCCATGAAGTCTCCACTGTATGGTAAATCCAATGAGCTAAAATCTAGGACAAGCTAAGTCTTTGAGCTTTCTCCTTCAAGTCATAAATGTTCCTGAAATGTTGGTTTAAGATGAAGATAGCAGTTGGAGTTCATGAGATAGGAGAAAATAGTCCGTGGGTCTTGAGGAAAAGAAATTGTGAGAAGGGGATGGGAGGAAAAGTGAACCATACTGAAAAAGTCACTATGTGATATCTAAATAGCATCTCTTTGACCACTGCATCCTGATCTCCTGTGGCATGTAACTGTTTCCCTATAACTTCCTTGTAACCTTCTTCTCTGGAGAGTCTCTAAGGTTTAAAATAGTGACAGTGGATTTGAACCTGAAGGAAATTTTGCAGGCCAAGTGGTTGTGCATTTTTTCCAACTATATTAACCGATTTACTGACAAAAAGACCTTACTTTACCTATTTTCATGACTATTTTCTGTCTGCTTTCATGCAACCTTTAGAAAGTTAATGTTAAACTTTCTGAACAGCTATGAAATCTGTTGGACACACACACACCCCATCAAAAGCTATCAAAGGGGTCAGACTGAGCACAACTGTGTGAGACTTCATTTGGAAACCAAATAAAAAACATTTAAATCTGGGACAGAAGCTCTCAGATTTTCTGACCCAACAGATCTAATATTACAGAAGAAGAGGTTATTCCAGCTGAAACACTCCAAAAATGCTTATATAATCTGCCAGTTCTTAGTGCACGTCATCTTGGCTCCCTCAAGTGGCTCATCCCTGAGAGTGGACACTTTCCTCCTGCTCTGCAGCACGACTACGTTTGTCACAGTCCAGGAATCTGAGGTCTCTGCTTCAGGGACCACTGCATCAGGCCCTGCTGAAGGGTAGCCTGTGCTTGTGTGCAGCCATGGTGTGTAAGAAATTGGTAGTCATCATAGTTTTCTGGTCTAATCATCCAAGAAATGACTGAAGAGAGCAGGACAGTTTATATATCTTTCCACATCCTTTTTCTCTTTCTTGACATCCTCTAGAGGACTGCCTAGGTGTTAAGTACTTTCCTCTAAATTCAAAGACAGGTCCTAATGGTTTTTCTGCTGATTGTGGTAAGCCTTCATTAGCTATACTAGCTGAGGTCTGCTCTAAAGAAGTCTGGCTGTGGACCCATGAGACCTCCTGAAGGTTCAGCAAAAGAGATGCAAAATCCTCTCCTTGGGACAGACCTGGAGCTGGGGCTGACTGTGAGGAGCAGTTCTGTGGTACAGGAACAGATGAATGTGAGGCATTGCAAAAAAAACCCAAATCAAGGCACAGGCAGCAGCGAGGCATACTTTGGATGGAAGATGAAGAAAAAATTCACCATGAGAGAGGTCACACGCTGGAGCATAGATTTTACAGCAACTGTCCGGACAAGGCCCTGAGTAATCAGCTCTTTGACTGACTATGGTGACCCCTGCTATGGGTTGAAATGGACCAGATGATTCCAAGCTTTCTGACCTCTGTTATTCTATAATCCATGAAACATGTGCAGGGCCTGAATTTTTCTGTTGTTCACTGCAGGATTGCTTCAAAAGTGGTTACACACCTTGGTGCAGACCCTAACACCCAGCCAGTCAGCAGCCAGGCTCAACCCTGCTCTTGACCTCCCTCCCTTTTTTCTGTCATGCTGTGCAGGAAGTCAAGCTTTATCATAAGTTCTTCAGCTAGGTTTTGACCAAAAATACACCCAGCCTCCAGTGGCTGAGGCCCCAGAGTTTTACCTTATCATCTCAATATTCAACTGCGTTTAGTCCCGTGGATTGTAGACTGCACCCATCAGCACTGCCCGCAGTACTCAGGCTGGCTGTGCTGTCCCCATTGCATGAGAGGCTGCCACAGCACAAACCACACTGGACAAACAGACAAGTGCTCCAGGGGTGTTTTGTCACATGGAGAGTGAGGAGGAAAATTCACAAGGGCATGAGCCTAGGGGTTTTTTTGCAGGAAGTTCCAGCGAAAGAAGATGGAGGTGAGTCACCTCTGCCCTGGTAAGCAGGAAGGTTCTTTGTGTTCCCTGATACGCACACTTCTGGTGAGACAGACCTCTGAATTTATCTCCTTTTGAAAAGAAAGCTTTTGTATGTCACCTTTAATTTATTAGGTCTTCCCTCAAAGAGAGGCCTCATCCTACAGCCCCTTGTCAGCCACAATTTATCTTCTCTGTTTTAAGTTTTCCATGTCCTTACAGGCAGAGGTTTTCTGGATTTCTTCAAGGACATATAAAGATTTCTCATCAATGTGTTTCTTTGGTCTCATGATATAGGAATGCAGCTTCATCTGTTCAGTTTGAAGGTAAGAGAAATGGGTACATAAAGCAAGGAGAAAACTGTAATACAAATGCTGATCCTGAATTTAATTTTCCCTTTTCATATCATACAATAGGATTTCCTGAGCATTTACTAAATAGCCATACTTTTAAGCTAAAAAGCCCCTACAAGACAGCTTATCCCTGCTCATGCAATGTCACAACGAGCTCCAGGACTTTAGCATGCAATTTTACATGTGCACAACATCCCAGGACCTTTGTAGAAAGTGGCTTCCCACTTAGAAAACACAGGAGATGCTGCAACACGTCCTGAACAGACTTGTGAATTTTCTCTTTTGTCACTTTTTTTGGTTGGATGAGAACTATGTATAGACTGAAAATATTTGATGTGCTTCTTTAGTCAGTCTGGGACTTGTCCTACTTTGGTTCAAATTCTAGTTCAAATCAGCAGTGAAATTTGAAAGCAAATATCCTGATCCTCTTCACTTCCTATGCATTGCTTTGCATCATGGCATGATTACAGAGTGCACAAACTGGATTTTTTTCAGATGAAAGTCAACTGGAAGATGTGGGGATGTTCCTAATGAGTTCCAACCTCTATGGACATGACCAGACTAGAACTCTTCCAAAGTAAAGTAATTTGGTGGATGGTGACAGCTTTGGTCCTTGGTATCAATTCCATCACTCTGCAGATCTACTGCTATTGCACTGCATTGTGTGTTAATGTAGGCAGCTCTTTGTACATTGAATTTCTCTTTTTGGCTCCTTGTGCACAGCAGGATAGCTGTGACAAGCTGGGTGGCATCTTACTCAAATATTAAAGGTGAAAGGTTTTATATAATCTTTTGCTTCTCCACTCTTAGGATACATGTGTCATGGGCATGGGTGGGAGATTCAGACAAAGTTTATTAGAGAAACCCTGCCACTGAGTCACAAGGTGCAGAAAGGACCTCCCCTGCTTTCTAAATTTCTCGTAGAGGAGTCTGGATGCAGCTGGATCCCATTTTAGCCCCAGACTTTGTCAGCTGTTTAAATTACTTAATCCAGAAGGATTAAGCATGGGAAATCAGATATATTTATATAAAATGAATTATTTATTGTGACTAATGATTAGACAAAATGATCTTAATGAGAATTTACTGCACATCTAAAACTACTAGTAGTGTATAGTATAGGATAGGACAGGGCACTATACCAAAGCCATTATATTAAAGTAATTATGTTAAAGTGGGCCAAAAACAATTTTAAAAATAAAGATGTATGTAACACACCCATGCCAATGACCATAAGCTTAATCTCATTCACCCAGACTTGAGGGTTATCCTTGGGGGGGGGGCATCCCCTACCCAAGGGAGGAATCTCTACACACTCCATGGAGGAATATGTTGGAAGAACCAAACCATTTGAGAGTGGACTGGACTTTTATAGTATAAAGTGATTGACTGCCAGTCTCATATCTCTGGTTGCCTCACTATCAGGATGTTGATTTGGGGTTGGTGAGTGAGAAAGGTTTCAGCATAATTCAACACCAAAAGCAGCACATGGTGCCCTCTCTCAGCCCACCACTGGTAGCTTCCAAAACAGGGCAATTTTTAGTTGTTTTACCACAATACAAGGGCAAAAAGTCCTGCTAAAATATGCTGATAGATCAGTAGGATTAGAAATGGAATGAAGTAACTCAGATCCTTCACTTTTTAAGAAATTGGTGATAAGACCAGGATATTTTCAGACATAAATGTAGGCTCTTGTACATTTTGAAACCTCTCATAAGACTGACATGATATTATTTCAGTCCATTAACTGTGGGGAGTTGCAGCATGTTTGCTGAGGACTTGCACTACCAGTGACAAATGCTGTATTTGTAATGCTCAGGCATTTGGAATACAAAAAGAAATAAAACCATTTTGCCCCAAACACCTGGCTTTGGGTTTTGGTCTCTGGCTTTAGACTTCTAAGAGGAAAAACACTGGTCAGCACCCCCTTAGTAGTCTTCCCTTGGTCTCTGCATTCAATGCATCAAAACAGAATAATGCATGTAAAGGCTGGGACTGGGCTCTGCCACTGTAAGAAGAGAGAGGGACATTTTATTCCCAAGCTCTGGACAAGCTTGCTTGGGACAGTGTGGCCCCACAGTTCCATGCTGCAGCCTGGGCTCAGGTGTCCAGCAGATTTCTGTGTACCTGCAGTGGAGTGTGATGGCCCCCATCAACCAGAGTGCCCCATGAGCCTGTGAGTGCTGCAGGGAATTTTCTCCAGGTTCTGCTGTTGCTGATGTTAACTAGCCACCTGCCCAATCCACTTCACCATTGCTAATTAAAAACACTTTTCTAGTCTCTAAAAGGTGGAATCAAATTTCTGTGGACACACACTACTGACTCCCTGGAAAGACCAAAGACAGACTCTAATGCTGCCAGCATGACTTGACTTGCCTGGATGGGGGTTTAAAATCTTTCTTGAGAAGTCAGGAGATCATCATGGTTATCCTCTGACAACACTTGCCCAGCCAAAGTCATTCCAAAAGGCAGCCCATGAGGAAGAGCCTGAGCTTGTAGTGCTGAGAGCTGTCATGCAGGAAAATGGATAAAGTCAGATTACACGTATAAAGCAGCTCAGTATTACTCTTGTGTTTGTCATAAGAACAAATTCCTGCTATTTCTCACCCCCATTTGCATCTTTGTGGTGAGAACAAATCAAAGATCAGCCCCCATGCTGCCCAGAAAGTTTTACAGGGTTTTGTGTGGGAATAGGTGAGTGTGTATATCTTAGCTTTGTTTGAAACGCCATCTCATTTATTTCCAAATGTCTTCTTTGGAAGACATGTTCCCTATTCCAACATGAAAAGAACTAATTTACCTCTTCAGCTCATCCCCTATTCCCATCACTGTGCTGAAAGGACAACTGATTGTTCAATCATCTTGGTAATGCCACCAGGCAGACCATGCTCTGCTCTGCTTTGGTGGGTCAAAAGGAATTTATTATTTTTAAAAGTGATCAACACATGGGCTAGCAGAAGGTCACTCCAGACATTATTCTAATGCATTAAAAACATGAATGCCAGCGATCCCATCAAGTCCACAGACCTACTGTGCAGCAGTAGCTTTTGACAGTGAGCAGAAAACAAACCAAGCGAGAACATATGTGAGAGAAATGCCTCCATTTTTGACCTCCTGAAAACTCAATTGTGGCTTATTCCTGAAACTATTTAACTGCCTTAGACTTGAGTGGGCTCCTCAATACACATCTGTGACATCTGGAACAGTTGCTGATATCAGGAAAAAGAAGGAGAGCAACAAATGTGCACCCAGGATCCCAGGGGAGAGAAAGGCTGGCAGCAGTGGAGACAGTGATGAGGTGGGGGAGAGGCAAGATCTGTTTTGGGGTGTAAGCACATGAACCCTCCAGTGCACAGCTTGGGTGGCAGTGAGGGGTGCATGACTCTGCTGGGGGTGCCTGTCTTGGATAAAATACTGAGGGTGAGATACTGGATATGAGTCAAGAGAACTGGTCACCATGATGAACTGAGAGGCAAAATCAAGGAGAAAAAAAAAAAAACAACAAAAAAACAAACCAAAAACAACTTAGTAAAGCAGCCCAATTAAAGTGGAAAGCCACAGCACTACTGCTAGAATCACATGGCACAGTTCTGTGAAGCCCTGTGAGAATCAGGGTGCCCTGGGGGCTGGGGATTTGTCCAGTATCTCCTTTGAGACAGACACAGATGGAGCCTAGCTCCTCACAGGATGGCAGATAGCTTTGGATTTTTCCCCCTCCATGCAGGTGGGTTCCCCTTGTCCCCATCCTCAAGAGACTGAAAGACAGAGACTGAGCAAAGAAGTTAAAACTGCAACCAGTGCCCCAGGGCCAGTCAATAACAAAAAATTATTGAGAAATATCCAGAGGCTGTATAAAAACCTCCTGAGAGCTAAGTCAGTCTGAATTACAAATCCTTGTTCCCCATTATAAACAAAGAGTGCAGCAGTATTTCTGCTGCAAATGCAAATTTCTGAATCCAAAGCAGAAGGAAAACACTAGACTTTGCAACATGCCAAAACACATTTTTCTTACATGATAAATGTATGACTTCCTTCAGTGGAATGTCAGATGGAGGCAGAGCCTGGCCTAGGCCTGGCACATGTAAAGAGCCAAGAGTCATTAAAATGTACACTGGGTACAATTAAACAATACTGGTGTTAATGAAAATACCTGGGATTTTAGGCACACTCTCTCTCATTCTGAGGAGCTTGTCCTAAATTCACTGAGCACATACCTCGAGTGGTTCTGGGAGCCTGGGTGAAAGGCACATTGCCTTCCTGCAAAACAACACTGGGACTGTGCCTCATGCCTTACATGCTAAAACATGAAGGCAGTGGGATCACAAATACCCTACTGCAACCATTACCAACCCTCATTAAAAGCTGAACTGTGAAAATGGAACAGTTAAGTACAACAACATGAGCACAGCTCAGAGATGTTAGCATCGAGGAATGAAAATGAGGAGGAAATGCCCTTCATCAAAAAGCTGATAAGCATATTTTTAGGAAAAGCAGATCAAGGTTGAGATGCACATAAAAGTTACATAAATGCAGAACTAGCCAAGCTTCCATGTGGATAAGAGGGGATAAATGCACTTTATTAAGTTGTTTCTAAAATTGGAGTAGATGAGATAAGCCTTGAAGGAGGCACTCATTTAAGATTGATGTGGAGTAAGTGCAGAGAGATAGTTGTTGAAAGGACTGCCATAAACCAGTTCTCCAAGTTGTCACTCACTGACACTTCCCAGTGTTTTCTAATAAAAATAATCTGTTAACATCAGACACTGGAGACAGCTTGTCTTTGGCTGCCAATGTAATTTCTCACAATTGTTTCACATAGTAAATGCTTTTGGAATAAGTCAGGGATTGTTTGAAGAAGAGACAACTTTGAGGCAGATTTTTAAGTTACTGTTATTTATACTGGCAAAGCACTTTATACTGTTTAAAATAGAAAAAAAAGAATGGTTACAAGGAAATTACAACCACCTGGTTCACACCATTAAAGATAGATAGTCCTTCCAGAGAGATATTCGCAGTACCATGCAGCTGTGGAGAGACACAGCCTCCTGCTTGCATGGGATTGCATCAGTCCTAGAGAAAATCAAAGGGTTATAACCCCGCAGGATAAACCAACAACCAGGAACTGCAGAGTCCAGTGCAGCCTTGATGGCAACATGCTGCTGAAATCCTTGCTGACACAATTACTGTGAAGTTTATCACCTAGGGCAATGAAGGCTACATCAGGCAGGAGAGGGCAGAGACCATGAGCAGCCTGACTGACATGGAAGTTGTCTTTAACTCTTCCACATTAGTCATGATTTTGACTTTTTCTAAGCCCTCTTCCTGCCTTTCTTAACCTTGAAATTATTGCCAGCAGGGTTCAACTGCTGGAAAACTTTAAACTGTAGAACTGTGCAACAACCATCTTTACTAAAAATAAAAAAGAAAAACTAATATTTTGATAAGGTTAATATAAACCACACCTCAGCTATCTGGAAATAATTCTGTCTTTTTCACTAAACTAAAAACCTCATCATCTGTGAAAATACAATGGTCAATTCTAAATGAGGCTTTTAGGTGCTTCCACAAAGTACAGTATGTTGCCTTGTTGCTGTAGCAGAGGACACTTAAGGAAGTTTTATTTTGTTGAGGGACTTTTTCATTATGAGCCATTCTCAGCAGCAGCAGGATGCACTGGCTAATCCAGCTCTAGCTGCTGCTGCAGGACCTGGGAGGTGTGAGGCTACTTCAGACCAGTGTACATCCTAAAAGCTAAAAGAAGTTAAAAGGCAGCCTGGACACCCTTTGCATGGGGATTCCCCTTGGAGACAGGGAGGGGCTGTGTGAGTTGGCCAGCAAGAACTCACTTCCATAAATTTCCAAGTGGTCTGCAGGCTTCCAATATGTTCCAATTATTAACTGGCTCTCTATGGACAGACTATGGGTACCCGGGTGTGGATCATCCACCTCTAAGAGGAGACATCCATAACCCCAATGCACAGCCTCTCCAGGAACTGCTTTCCCAATAATTTCTTTGTCCCAATTTGTCATGGATGCATCTTTTTATATGGCCCACATGATGTCTGCAATGTGCTTTGTGTGGACAAAAAGGAGCTATATAAATGCAAATTTAATGTATTCATTTATTCTATACTGAAGGCCAGGTAAATTACACCCACAGCATCTGCCAGTCAGCTCTTAATGTCAGCCACTTCAGGAACAATAACTTCCCACAGAATTTGTTAAACATGATTTTCTTTTGTTAGCCCTTGCAGACTATTTTTAATTAAATTACACTTCTTCAGGTGTTTTCCTTCTGGCTGGACCCACTGGCTGCTGAATTCAAGGACCCTGATTCGTCGCTACCTGCGTCACTTGCCTGCTGACCTTGCCACGAGACCACAGTGGCAGCATAACAAGGTCCATCCATCTAGTGCAGCCCCCACTCCTCCCCGCTCCTGGGCATCTCAGCAATGAGATCCCCAGGAGCTGAATTCTCGCCCTGAAACTTTAACAATCTGCAACAAGAGCAAGTCCTTCATCACTCACTCTGGTTTTACCTAGAGTCCCCTCATTATTTCTTTTATTCCCCCTGAAAGTGTAAGGCTGTCCCCAGCATTGCTCTCATTATCCCTCTGTGAGCACTGGAAAAAGAACATATTTACATTTCCTGGCGTGCTTAGTATTCCTGTCATCGCTGTCTCCCTGAGCCTGCCCTGACCTTTGCAATGACATTTTCAACAGCTCTATTCCCAACACTTTTCTTTGCTGCTATTTCCTGTGCAATTTGGGCTTCATTTTTTCCTGCTCTATTTTTGTTATTATTTTCTTCTTTCTTCTTTTATGCTCTCTTGTATAGATCCCTGGCCACAGAGATGGCCTGGTGGCCCTTTCAGACACCCACTTGCTCCCTGCCACAAGCCTCACTGTGGTCTGTAATGCTGCTGCGTACTGAGTACACACAGATTAGGGTCTGCCATGAGTGAAGCTCAGCACATGGAAGAAGGTTTGATTTGTGTAACCTGGGAGAGCTCAGCTATCCCACTGCTGGGACTATGTGCCACTGGCCTCATGGAGGGATGGGATGTCAAGAGAAAGACTAAGCTTTCAACTGCTGGCATCACTAACGCTGTTGTTTTGATCTCAGGCTAAACCCAGCTTCAAGATCTAAAGCTGTGGGCACCTGTGTCCCCTCAGCTTGTCACACCTCTGTGCTTCTGTGTCTCAGGGCCTACAGTGCTGCACACACTTCAGACCCCCAGGGAGCCTGTGAGATGCAGGAACACAGTTTCCTTTAGGCTATTTGGGAAAAATTGTTTTCACTGGTTGTGAACCTCTGGTTTTGTTTTGAGGCTCAAACTCAGACCTTGTCAAGTCTCTGTGTGGATTTGTCTGTTGAGTCAGTATGTGGTGGAGTCAGTCCTTCCATTGCCATAAAGAAGTAAAGCTCCAGTGAGGCAGTGGATTTGCAGTGATTGACATTGGCATAGCTGACAGTGCACAAGAAGAAAGTTTATTGTATTCCTGAGAATGAAGGATACATTCTTTGGAAAGCAGACAGAAAATCTACAAGTTACTAACTAGGACAGTCTTATCACTGCAGTTTTTCAGTCATCCCTCCTCCTTAACAGCATAACAGAACTGATATGGTTCAGGATGGCATCTATTAATTTTTTTTTCTTATCTATTTTCCTCTTTCTTTCTTTCTTTCTTTCTTTCTTTCTTTCTTTCTTTCTTTCTTTCTTTCTTTCTTTCTTTCTTTCTTCCTTCCTTCCTTCCTTCCTTCCTTCCTTCCTTCCTTCCTTCCTTCCTTCCTCTCTCTCCCTCTCTCTCCCTAACAGGCATTGTTTAACCAGCAGTGCTGCTGGAGAAGAGGAGTACTCTGGATTTGTACCCTCAGTGACTGAGTTCCTCATGGCTCAGAAAGAACAAATGTTACTCTTGTGAAGGTCTCCAAATCCCTGAAAGAGATGCACTTAATCTCTGGGAGCACCTTGGGGAAGCAGCCCAAGAAAGAGAGATGCAGTTAACAGCCTCAGTACAGCAAGAGGGGATCCAGCTAAGTACCTTGGCTAAAGCAGCACAAGGCTTGCAGTGAGGCAGAGAGAGGAGAGCAGGAACAATATCATTTCCCCTAGGCAAGCTGAACATCAAAGGCTGTTCTACTGCTGAAAGCTGCTCTTACAGTGACACAGCTAAAGGGACAAGCCATTTCTCTCCCGAAACAAACAAATTGCTTTTGTTTGTCTGATAGTTTTTGTAGCCTCACAATTTATCCTCTGTTTTCAGATGTGGGAAACTCCCTTTCAGGAGTCCCCACTTGTGAGGGTGATCTTTTTCCTCCAAAACCCCAGTACCAGGGTTAAGAAGGTAAATGAGACTCGCAGCTTCAGACTTCAGAGCTGTTTATTCTATTTCTTATCTCAAGTCCTGCACACCGCTGAAACCTGGCTTAACGCACCAGAAACACAGTGAAAAAACCTCCCTGGACAGAAGATTCCAAGGTTTTTAAGGGTTTCTAACCCAATTAACTCCTAAAACGTGCTATGTTTATTGTTCTGTGCCAATAATCACTACCTATTCTAAACACGCAATCTCTGTGTCAAATCCATTCTACCAATGTCTCTGTGCCACCATCACAGCAGAAGATGGAGCAGGACAAGAAGAAGAAGGAGAAGAAGGAGAAGAAGGAGAAGAAGAAGAAGAAGAAGAAGAAGAAGAAGAAGAAGAAGAAGAAGAAGAAGAAGAAGAAGAAGAAGAAAAAGAAGAAGAAGAAGAAGAAGAAGAAGAAGAAGAAGAAGAAGAAGAAGAAGAAGAAGAAGAAGAAGAAGAAGAAGAAGAAGAAGGAGAAGAAGAAGGAGAAGAAGAAAGAGAAGAAGAAAGAGACCCTGCCCAAAATGCTCCACCTTCGTTGCTTTCAACTCATCTCTAAGTGTTTGAAGTTTTTCCCATGGACTAAAATCAAAAGCAGTGCTTTCCTGGGGTCCCAGCCGGGGTCTCGGAACCCCCACGGCAGCACGATGAGTTTTCCATGTGCCCTGGACTCCAACATTCAGGAATAGATGGAGTGCAACAATGCTAGCAGCAGCTCATACATCTGACTGCTGCTGTGGAGGGAAAGGGGTTGACAGACACAGGGAATTTGCTAAACAATTCCTGGAAAAGAGATGTGGCAAACAGATCAAACAAATCCAACAGAGATAATGCACCCACCTAAGAGTATGGTGCCATCCTGCCCAAGCACTTTGCCTTTTATTATGTGACTGCTTTTATCTTCAGTGGTAATTCAAATCTCCCTCTGGATTAGAGGGAGGTTTGTGTGTCCACAAATGGCTGCCACACAGCTGCCACACACAGATCAGACACTTCACACCAGCATGGTTTGGTGAGATCCCTTCAGCTTTCCACACCAGCTCCAGTCTGGCATCACCATTCCCTCCAAAGCCTCCCTTCTCCAGAACTCCCTGGGGAGAAAACATTGAGAAAGTGCCTGTTGACATCTGCTCAAGCACAAAGGGATGCTTGAGAACGACCAGCAAACAGCCTTCAGACATACTTTGCCCAGGGTGGACTGGCCAAACAAAGGGGTGCTGGAAAAGCCAGAGGCAGCTGACAGAGTCAAGTTGCATAGGTCAGTACAAGTCTTGTAATTCAACAGAATGAATCTTTGTTTCCTCATCTAGATTAGTGCAAGAAAGCAGAGGAAAGCCAACCGCTGTCCTAGAAGCTGCCTCACCAAAAGAAAATATAGGAAAATTGTTTAAACTCTAGCTCTACCTTAGAAAATAGTTGCAATGGTTACTGCTTACCTCTCTTGCTATAGATTTGTTGTCCCCTTTAACAAAATGTTAAGATACCTGTTTCTTTCTTTGCAAGTGGAGAATAAACTCACCAAGTAGTAAATCTTTTCCTTGTTTCTGGCTCATTCTGTTAAGTTTGAGTGCAGCCTCTGTTGCTGCCAGCTGAATTCTGGCAGATGCATTACACTTGGAAAGTGAGGTTTCCAGGACTGAGCAGCAGCTGAAGTAGGAGTGTGAATACCGAGACTGGGAATCGGGCAGTAAATCTTTTGTAAGCTGTCACCCCTAAAGATTTCTTAGTTTTTTTATGGAGCAGTGTGAGAAGCTGCAAATGTGCTGCTCTTTCCTGGAGACCACACGCACAGCATGTCCTCTGCCCAGCTGGCCAAATCCAAGCAGAAGGTGCTGTAGGCTTGTTAAAATTTGGTTAGATGAATTACCAGGCTTTATGGAGCTGTTTTTCCAGCTGCCCTTCCCAGTTGCCTGTCACTCAGCAACAAGAGAGCCCATCAGCACAGCTATGGAAAGCAGACCTGCTTGCTGGGTGTGCTCAGCAATGCATTGATCTACTCTAATAAGAGCATGAGAACCAGGGCATGTACTGCCATCCCAAGAAAGACTGCTGAGAGAGCACTAAGCGTCCTAAAATAGGTAGAATTTTGCTAATTCTGAGTAATCTAGACAATGTGTGAGTACCACACCTCTGTAGACAAGGGCAAGTATCAGCAGTGAATACCTGTGGCAAAAAGCTGCTGCATCTACAGTGTATTCATGTCAATACCTCAACAGACTCTTCCCAGGGTCTGTGACCAGTATGGCAGTCAAGCAGTGCCAGTGCTGCAGTGCCCTCAGACATCCTGTCCTGTCCTGTCCTACCCTACCCTACCCTATCCTACCCTACCCTATCTGTAACTACATTTCTTTCCAACCCTGGCTTATACTTCCCATGAAAATGAAGCAAAAGAACAAGCAGCAGGAAATAGGACTTCCCAATTCTGCAGTCTGAAACAAGGGAGGACAACAGATAATTTGGTGGGCCAGGCACTTGCTTTCTTGAGTTATTTTGCTTTTCTCAGAGGAAGTTATAAATGTGAAGCCTCAAATCCAGATATCAGTGTGGGGAGGGACGTTTGTAGTATTTACTCTACAAAGAGCCTCTTTGCTTGGGCTGCCAGGAAAGAGCACCTGTTGCCTTTCCCTGGACAAGAACGTTGGAGCTGGGAAGGGGCTGAAATGCCCACGGTTTAAGAAAGGGCAGGTAACAGGCAAGGAGCCTGGTCTGGGCTGCATCCAGTAGCCTGATGTACATACAGGGTACAGACAACAAGTGTTTGCAATGCTTAAGGTATAATTGCCAGGCACTGTTCACTTCCCACATATCCCTCTTTGATCTGGCAGTCTTTATCTCTGGCTTTAGGAGATGCTGGGAGTTAGCAACAACTTCAGCTGCCAGAATCTGGTCAAGACCTTGTCTCAAAGAATAGCCATGAATTGTGGATGGACTTGGAGTTTTCATCTTGCCTGTGAGAAGTGGGTGTACTCTGTTAAGCTATTGTAAGTAACTGTTCTGGCCTCCACCGTGAATGCTCCATCCATTGCTTCTGTAAGGAGCCTGGGACAGTTGTAGATAGTAGCTGGTCTGAATTATTGGAAGACATCAGAAGAAACAGTCTTAATCTGAATAGGCTTAATCTAAATAGTCAATATAAATTAAATTAAGCAGATAATTAAATGAAGTAATAAGAAAGTAATAGGAATTCAGTGTATCTGAATCAGGTTTGTGGCTCTGAAATGCTTTTCAAAGTCCGAGTTGTGCCCACTGTGGAGATACTAGAGATATTGTAGTTAGCAAGGGAACTCAGTCTGACAGCTTGTCAGGGGGCAGCTGCTGAGAAGTCTTTCTGCATTCACCCAGCTGTGACCCACCTGCCTCTCTTCTCAGTTCTGCTCAAGCTCACACACATCTTCCTGCCCCAGCTGGGAATCACTCTTCTCCAGAGTATCTGCATCTCTGTGGAATCAGGTTGTCACGTGTGTCACCTCTGCATGCCCTCCCTTCCTGACGTGGGTTGAGGCTTGAATGCTCCTCAGCATGTGGGCCTCTCGAGGGAGGGGACCTGCATGCAGGGATGCTGAAGTGAAGGAGAAGGAGGAAACACTTTCTTGCACCACTGTCGTTTCAGCTTTGAAAACTTCCTCTGAGTCTTAGTCTCTGGGGAATGGAGCCAATTAAACAGCAATCTGGAAAGCCCAGCAAGTACCTCCTTTCAGTGGAAGTCCTTCTGAACTGATGACATGATCAGAGTGGGGGGAAGACTAAACAGACAGGAGCAGCAGCAAGTTGTTTCTAACTGAATAACTTCAGTGCTTCATATTTTGGTGCACTGTCATTGAAATGCAATCAATTTTTTCAGAAGTAAATACACTGAAACTAGAGAAGACTTTGATTTCTACTTTTGCAATCAAATTTGGCAACACCTCTGAAAGTATTTTTCCCTGATTACCTAAAGGACACTGCAGCAGAATTCAGAAATATAGTCAGTCTGTATCTTTTTGCCTGGAAAAGATGGGCAGTCTCTTGGTTGACACTCTCAGTGGGATATTCCTTAGGAGTACACCTCTTCAATCAACTAACATTCACCCAAGCCCTTTCAAAGAAAGAAAAGACCCTGCTGATGAAAATAACTGCTTCTTGCTTGTGTTGCTGCATACAAAACATACCTGCAGAGCTGCCTAGGAAGCCAGAAAGGATACCACAGACAGCTACTCTGATATACAGGTTACCCTGTACAGATCCTTTTATTTCCCTACCAAGTTCTGCACTGAGTCAAGTGACTGGAACTTTGTAGCTGCCACTATTCATACTCATACCAGTGGAGGCCTAGAGCCTGTTTGCCAAGTTTTGATTTTCAGACCAGCAGAGGCTTAGAATCAACATCTTCTCTGGTCCCTGTGGTTAAACACATCAACCTGAACATGTCTGGAGACCTTGTCACCTGTAGGCTTGGTGACGTGCTTTATCTCAAATTCCTTCATTACCACCTCATGTTCTTGCCTTCTCTTGCCCTGCTGATGAGAACAGACACATTTGTCTGATTGTCCAGCCAGCACCTTTGACTTTCTCAATTGCCAACATCCCTTTCCTGACTCCCCCTTCTCTTCAAATTTGTGCATTAATTGCTGTCATGCAATAGCAGTTCAGCTCTTCTCTGGGAGATGAGTGATGCACATGGGCTTACCTGTGCTGATGTATCCTGCTGGTTTGCCCTCTTGCCACATCACTTCTTGTTCATTACGGACATTGTACCACCAGTCATAAATTGTTTTTTCAACTCTACTTTTGGAGATAACTCTGCTGCCAAACAGGTACACTGTTGGTGATCCAGCCTCTGGGTAAAGCAAACCATGGTGTCTTTTTTCTAATTTCCCTTAATGAAGGAGCTGATACTGCATCGACAAAATGAAATGAACCATTTGCTGAAAAATTCACACTGAAGCTTCACCCTTACACTGGCAAACCTAGAAACAAAGGAGTCATTCAAATAGCCTTGCAATCAGCCTGCTGCCAGATCAGGGACTTTATTCCGAATCCAGTTCAAATTTCTCATGGTGCCAATACAATGAAAGGCACTTGGCTTATTAACATGAAAAAAATAGTCCATACTACAGTGTATCTTATTATCCTGGGAAGGGAATTCTGGCAGTCTGCACCATTATGTTTGATAGCTGATATTAAACTCATCATACCCAGGGTAAACTCAGACACATTTAGCAATACTCAGATATTAAAGAAGGACTGACAGTGTGAAATCTCTTATTCACATTTGATTTGCTGAGTAGGATGAGGAAAATCACTTTCTCTCCAGTGTTTTCCTGTGTCCTGCTCTGGCTGAAATCAGATGAAATCAGATGGCCCTAGTGCCATCAGCTATCAGAAACATGAAGTCAGCCATGTCAGCCTTCTGAATTTAGAGAGACTGACAGGTTTATGGTATTATTGATACCCAAAAGACTTGATTGCTGTTTTATTTGAAAGAGAACTTCAAACACTGATATACACCCACAGGGATAGCAGCACTCTTTTCAGAAATGTGTCTCTTTTTCAGGGGTCCCTACCTGCTGAAGGGAGGTATCCTCATTTACCCAGCTGGGTTTGAGGTCTACAATTCTCTTTGAGGCATTTTGCCTCTTCTCCTCTTTATCCTCTGCACATCTGGAGCTTCTGCCTCTCTCTCCATGCATTCCATTCCAAGAAACAGTTTCCTAGTATATCTTCACCCACAAATTTCTTGGAAAAACAACAATCTACTGAGCCCAGGGGTGGCTGTGTGGTCCAAGCAGAATGAAGCATTCCTTCCCACCCAGCCCACACAGACAAAGCTGTGGCATGGCCAGCAGCAGTGACTGAGAAGTCACTGCTCTATCTGGACAGCCAGTACAAAGTCACAAATCCAAGAGTAAAAGTTCTTTCACCACCAAGTAAGTTTTTGTCTTGTTTTTACAATGAATGTTGAGGACAGCTGGTTTAAATGGGTGTTTAAAGGCCACATTGGGTGCACAAGGTGCAGGGCCTCTGTACCTGCAGGCTAATCAGTGCAAGGCCAGTTTCCACTGGGAGCACACACATCTACCCAGCAGGACTGCTGTTCTGGTTCCTGGGCAACGAACCAGGAGAGAAGCAACTCTGCTGACATCCAGAACATCACTGGAGACTCTCAGCCTAGCTGCTTGCTCATTAATCAAGACAGAGTTACAACATACCTGGCCCCTTCTGCCTGCTTCCAGTCTATAATTAGCAACTCATGCTTAGGTAGCAGCCCCAGCAAATTACTTCCCATCTTTGGTGACAATAACTTGTCATGGTGACAGTAACATATCCTGAGAGAAGGATATGACAAAGGGAAAAAGAAAAGGGATAAATGGCTACAATAAGGCAGGAACCATTAGCACTAAGCAACAACACATCTTAGTACTACCTCTGGCTTTGTTTGTATGAGTCTCTGGTGCCTTGTTGGAATTATGGACAGATGTTAGCAGGGGGAATGCAGGCTCCTTTTACACAGTAGCACCAGCTTTGAGGTTTTACCCTTTGAAAAAAGCCTGAAAACTCCTGCAATGGCCCTGGGCCAGGGTGCTGGGCTGCACAGACCAGCTCGAGGCTGTTAGGCAGTGGTCCACCCCATCCTCACCATCTAACACTCTGTGCTTGACTGTCCTTGCTCTGTGATCCAACAAAATCACACCACCTTAGGCGCATATTTCTCTTGATCATCTCTTTTCACTGACTCTACAATACGACATCCTGGCAGAAAAAGGATCATGTTCTGCCTTAGGGGCACTGCCAGTGTAGCATTGCCTGTGTGAGGTCCAACCATAGCACTTGAAGTTCTTACTGGTGGAGCTGGGACTGGGACTCTGCTTCTGGCCTAAGATCCTGTTGTTACTCACCATGACCAGGTTCTATCATCCTGATAGAACCTGAGATGTGGTCCACACAAGAAGCTTTGTGGCTCTTCCAGTGACTGCCCAAGGAATAATATCTTCCTGCTCTCCTGCAATTTTAAATGGGTAGATGCTGTACTGTGGGGAAATGGAAATGTTCACAGGTGTGAGAATGCCACTCATTATAATTCATGGGAATTGTCATTAAATCAACACATCCTCAGGTTCTGCAAATCCCCGAATCTTTTGCTGAAAAAGTCAAATCTATCTAGGCTTTTTGATTGCAGATGAGTATATTGTAAGTGTGCTTCCTTCTCTGAGAAATCAAAGCCTGTTTGATTGAAGCTCATTTTTACAAGATCAGCTGATGCAGCTCACACTTTAGACATTTTCAAATTCTTTTTACTTTCCTAGAAAAATACATAAATCTCGAAGAAAAGTGTTTTTCTTCAAAGTCATCTGTCCAGGCTTTTAGTCTCTTTCATTTTTTGCTGCCAAACTTAGATTAGAAAGATGAAAAAATAGTATAGTTTCTCAGATGACAATAATGGGATGACCTTTCTCATGTCTCTTCCAAATATTAATGCAATAATAAAAAAGTGGCTCAATGACAAAGAATTAGATTAAAGTCCTGATAATACTAAAATACTCTAGATTTTTTGTAAGAATAATGCCTAAATGACGTTTCCCATTTTTCTTATTGCCTTCCAGATATTTAATTTCATAGCAAGAATTCTGAAAACCTGTCCTTTCTTTTGGCAGCTGAAAAAACTTGTTTTTCATGACTTGTCTCTCTGATGTTTCACTTTGCAGAGTCTCTTTAGCCAGAAGGGTGGTTTTGTCTTACCATGAAGTATTGTTTGATGCTCACCTTTCATTCCTAGGTGGAATCTTGTTTGTAATTATTTCAAAAGCCCAAAACTAATTGAAAATGTAGGGAACACTGCAAAGTATAAGGGAGAAGTTGAGCCCTTACAAAAGGGAAGGAAAGCAAAAAGAACGGATGTGACAGAAATATAGTTCTGGTGTCTTTTAAGAGGAGGCTGCTGCTAAATATGTAGAAAGTGTAACAATTGATCCAAAGTGTCCAAATAATTTTCCCTGTAAGTTTTATACCTGTCAGGAATCTGAAAGAAAAATTTTCTAAGATGTTACAGGGATGTAGACACACAGTATGCACTTAGAAGAAAGCTTCCTAGAGTCAAATGCAGAAAAAGTGAGAGAAAGAGAGAGAGAAAAAGAAAAAGAAAGAAAGGGAGAGAAAGAGAGAGAGAAAAAGAGAAAGAAAGAGAGAGAGAGAGAAAAAGAGAGAAAGAGAGAGAGAGAAAGAAAGAAAGAAAGAGAGAGAGAGAGAGAAAGAGAGAAAGAGAGAGAGAGAGAAAGAAGAGAGAGAGAGAGAGAGAGAGAGAGAGAGAGAGAGAGAGAGAGAGAGAGATGGGTTTTCATTATGAAAACATTGGAGTACAAAATGTTTTACTAAGAATTACCATAAACTCCAGCAAAGCAGAAGTCAAAATAGAAGCTTCACAAGAGAGACCTGTCAGATTTGTGCCTAGTGACAGAATTAAAAAAAAAAGAAAGAAACAAAAGAGTAAAATTAGAGACATTAACATCTGGCCAGGGCTTTCTGTTGGTTCAGGTTAAAATACCCCACAAATGCACACCCTTCAGAACTGAAAAAACTGAAATTACACAAGTTTTCCTCAAAACCACATTTTCTGCCATTTAGCTCTTTTCATAGGAACCTATTTAATCTATGTACATTTTAATTAAATTTATCTTTTGATTATATAAACCTATATTAATTTATTTCAGCTGATTGGACCACCAGGCTGAGGCACTGTCTCGGTGGTTGGAGGTCTTCTCAGACTTCTGAATGCATGTAGCTTCAAAGGTGGGTTTCCAGCTCTGAAGACCTACTGCTTTTATGAGCAAAGAGTCCCTGTGCTGTGTTTTGCTCTGTACAACAACCCAGTGCTCCCTGTTTCCCTGGAAATCATGCAGCAGTGAGGCTGGCATTCATACTAAGCACAGGTTTAAATGCTTGATGGATTTAGGGCTCATTTGGTCTACTCTTGTCTTGGGTTATGGGAACCAAAAATGTGTATTCTATTTCATTTGTTAAAAGCAGTTGGGGAGATGTTTTTTCTTTATCTCTTGTAACTCTAGGGGGAGGGGGGTGGATGCCTTCTGATAATAGGCCAACTGTTAAAACCAGTTTCTTATCTCTTTCAACACCTGTCATCCCTCCAGGGGGATATTTTCTGCTGATGGGCCATTAAGGCTCACCAAGGACATGACATATTCCATTGTGAGATGCTCCACCCAGTGGGAGGAGCCAACCATTCCTACCTAGATAAAAACTGAGATGTAGGAGCACAAGATAGCTGGTTCCATCAGATTCCTGGAGGAAGACTGGACTCTTCTCTCTCAGGATCACCTCTGCTCCAGCAGAACTACATCTGCCACTCCAGGAGGACTTCTGGACTGCTTCAAACACTCTAACCAACAGGGCGTTAGGTTGTATTATTCCATTTATTTTACCTTTTTTTCCCTCTCTTCTTCTATTAAATTGTATCTCTGACTGGGAATCTCACTGGTTTTGCTTTCAAACCAGCACAACTCTCAATTGGGCCTTTCTGCTGCCTACTGCTCAAAGTAATGCACATTCACTCAATGCAGTCAAAAATAATGTGAGCAAACATCAGAGAGGGCACAGTGCTAAAGAGCAACCTCTGAAAAGCCCATCTGCACTGACCTGGTAATGTGGACTGGATTTTCCGTAGAGTGGTAATTAACCAATATTTATTGCTTTAATAAAATCAGTAAGTTTAATTACATCGCTGGCACCAAATAATCTATTTTTCTGCTAGATCATGCTGAAAACAACTTCAATTTTTAACAGCTGTAAAAATTCAAAAAGGAGGCAGGCACACAGCAGTGCTGTTTTCTCACATTATGCCTGTGGTCTTTTCCACAAAGGCCTGGGTGTCTCTTAGGTATTACTTTTTAGTCATTTACCCTCATTACATATAGAGTTTTCTCCTTTTTCATTTTCTAGCACAAAGCCAGAAAGAAGTCAATTAAAATTCAATAATGGTGCAGTGCTTAGGCACTCATTAAGTAGTCATTAGGTAGTCTGGAGGCTCATTGTCTTTACAAGGGTTTGCTCTCCATGAATCTCCTCTCTCCAGTATTAGTTCACAACAGCAAGCACAACAACGTGAACATGGATGCAGAAGGTCCTCGAATCTCCTGGCCCACCTGGGATGCAGCAAACCCTGTGGGCTCCTCCAGCAGCACCAGGGAGATGCTCAGGCCTGGGGCTGCTCTGGCTGCCTCCAGTCCCACTGTGTTACCTGGAAGTGATTCCTGTCATCCTCAGGCAATAGAAAGATCATTTCAACACCCTTGCTTACACTTGTTGGAACACCACTCCTCCCAGAAACACAGTCCCCAGTTGCCAAGACAGTTTGTAGAAGGACATGCATGATGAGTAGCTGGCAAAATTAGGCCTCTAGGGAGTGAGGAACATTCACTGTCAGCTTGAGGAGCCAAGCTTCTGCCAAAAGAGCATTCAAAACAAGCAGGCTTTGTTTTGAGGTGGGGAAAAAAACCACAACTCACTGGCAGAGACAGGACGGCAAAAGTATGCCACTGACTGTCAGATGCCTAAAGATATCAATAAAATAATGCTCACACTCAAAAACTGTCTTACAAAACAGGAGAAGCAGCCTCTTCTGATTTAAAGGTTTGCCTCTGGACATTAAATAACAGCACTTGTTTTACACACTGAGCACCTTGAGTTTGCTTTGCTTTCTAGCCTTGAGGATTTGGGGAGGAAAGAGGACAAGACAACTGAGACAGTTCAAGCTAGGAAGATTCCATAGCAGTTCTATGGAGCATTTCCCCAGAACTCACTGAGAGCAGAGGGAGAAAACTCCAATGCAATGCATTATTTAAGACTACTGTCACACAGCTGACCCTTTATAGATGCAGATCAATAGAGCAGCCTCTGCCAGAAAGAGACTTCCACATGAAAAACCTGAAATAGAACTCATATTAGAGATGCTGAGAGGAAATAACACAGCTCAAGGGAATATCTGCATGCCATGCTACAATAAGACAGTCCCTGATGGATCAGCAGATGGCAATGGGGAGAGGAGAGCAGTTCACAGGTTCCCAGCTTCCTCATAGCACTCAGTCACCTCTAGGGCATAAAGCTCTGGCACACAATCACCTCATCAACAGTCTGTCACACACACCCCTCCATGCACCATCACAGAGTCATATGTCATTAAATACTGATTTTCTGTATTAAAATCCATTTCACAACACTGCATCCTCCTTTATGCCTTGCCTCACCCCAGTACCCACAAGCCACAGCTGACTGCCTGGCACTGCAGGTGAGGAATGCTCACCTTGCTTGGCTTCCTGTAGCACTTTGCTACACAAGCTCAGGTTGCTTCTCTGAACCAGCTTCCACTCATATTCCTGCTGGACAATTCAGCTAGGAGGCCTGGGAGGTTGGGATTGCCTTGGAGCTCTTTTGTACTGCCTGGTGCAGTACCTGATCAAAACATTCAGGTTTTTTTCTACTCAAGGAGCATTCAGCTGTGTGTGTTTACCTGCTCATAAGAACTTTTTGGAGCAGTCGGCAGATATTTTGTTTATTAAGAGAGAAAACATATTCTTGAAGATTTTGTGACATGCTGTGCATCAAGATATATACATTCCCATATGTATATAAAAATGTTTGTGTGTATATGCAGAGATGTAGAGGGAGATGCCTGATGATGCCTGACAGTTCATGAGAGAGGCACAATTCATTTCTCTGTGTAGATACATGTACATAGATACATTCTCAGGCTCCCTGAGACAGACTGCAGTTTCTAAATGTTAAAATATATCAATATGTGGGACAGTTAACTAGTACAAAGCAGTAATCCTCTCCTTCATTTGCCATTTTTCTTCAGAGGTTTGTTTTTTTTCTTGTTGTTGTTTGCACACCAGTGCCTTTGTACTTTGATTACAGCTATGCATGTAATAATAAAAATGACAACAAAGCAAACACCATTTCATCTATGGGATGATAATCACAGTGTTTGTATTTGTGACACATTGCAAAACATTGGAAATCCCTGGCCAGGTGTCATCAAGTGGAACAGAAAACATTTACCCAAGAGGTGTACTTTTAAACAGCTGACTAAATGTCTGTTTTCCTCAACTACTCTTTCTGCTGGAAGTTTTCCCTGTTTTCTGCTGTCTGTCCTGATGGGGAAGTGACCAACTGCACAGTGTGAGAATACTGAAAGTCAGGAGGCTGTAGTTAACCATTCATGAACAACTGAGGACTGAAACTTGTCTGCAGAGCTAATAAGGCAAACAATCTGTAAATACTAACTAACTTTCCAGCCATGATGGCCATATACCAACCCAGATAAAAGAAGACTGGGCCCATAGTTCTATGGAACCAGAAGCATTTTCATGATCTTCTCTTATTGACACAAGGTTTCCTGTTAGGTTTTCATTCTTAGTCTCATTTTAGATAATTCAGTGGTCTTCAGAAAAGGCCATTCACTGTTCCTTTATTCTTCCAACCACAAAAAAGCGACAAAAATAAGTAGGACTGGGTGTAGTAAGTGTATGAGGAGAAGGCATAAGAGGAAGGAACCTACAACACTCTTCACCCTATTCCATTCCTTCCCCACCCTCTATGCATGACCAGTCTGTACATAAATACATCTGCCTCCGCTGTTAACCAGCTCTCTTATCTGCATATATCCAGCACATCTGGATTTTTATTAACAAGGCAGTCACATTGCTGAACAGGAATATCACCAGCCAAATCAGCATCTGGAGACTGTATTTTCATTAGACTTCTACTTACTACCAAAAATCACATGCAGAAACTTTCTGCTGGACTTCTCCCTCCTGAAAAACAAGACTATTCAGTGGAGATAGGCCAAGAAGTTTTCAGATTAGGCTGTGTTGTGCACACATATTACAAACAAAATTTGCAAGATGAATGTATCTCTGTGCATATTGATCCTGTTTCCAAACAAATCTCTTGTTTGAGCCTTTCTTCTCTTGCCAACTAAATTCCCTCAGATAACTGTGGTTGCACCCAGAGGCCGGTCTGAGCTGACTTACACCAAAGATGAAAGGTCAGCCTTTGCATTATCCATATGGCCACTTTGTTGCCTCCTACCCTTTTCTTCACCTATGTATCTGCTTGATGCTCCACTGTTCTGGTTTTGTGTGGAGCTGGAGATCCAGCAGTGGCTAGGAGTGAGCTCCTGCTGTGCCAGGTGCAGGTTTGGCTGTGAGAGCACCTCGGGGCTGGTCATCACAGGGCAACAGTCACAAAGCCAGGTCTATGAGGAAGGAAGGTCCTTTCCCGCAGGCAGGATTTTCAAGCACTGGAAACCTCTATTTCATCTTGTAGAGAGGGGATTCTGATGCTTTCTAGAAATTATCTGGCAGAACAATCACCTCTAAGAAAGGATATCCTTTTTGTTTGCTGTGACAAATAGAATTGGTCTGCCTCCTAGTCCAGCTGTCAACAAGAAACTGAGAGTTATACTTCTTATCAGAAAACTCAGATGTTATTTCTCTCTTTATAGTTCAAGCACCTTTATACCAGGTTTAAACCTCAAAGCATTAAAAAATATTCACCCTACTTCCTTTGTTTTCAATATCTCTTCATCAAGCAATCCATCTTGTAGCATTTTTAAGAGAATCAATAAAAAGGCAGCAAGGTTGCCTCATGGTTGCAAAGCTTTTGGTACAAATTCGTAGGTTAAATGGGACTCTTTATGAAGATTTATACACAGCAGCTTAATGCCTTTACATTTATTTCCTCACATTTACTTCCAGCAGTTCTATTGCTTTTTTATTACTGAAGATCCATGATATCAACAATCCTCCTCCTACCTTTTAGATTTCTACTAATGACCACCAGCAATGGGATTTTGCAAGTTAAACAGTAATGTAAAAATTTGTCAAATCCATGGGATGTACTTTTACTTCAGCTCAAAGGCAAAAATTTTCTGCTGTGTTTAATATGTGTACTACATTGGCTAATTGTGGTATGATTCATGTAAAAAACCCACCAAACAAAACAAAATATGGTTTAAAGCATATAAGCAGTAAACGAGTAACCTCCAGATCCCTCACGTGCCTTGAAGGTCATTCCCTGCGGAGAGAAGAAAGCAACTAAGTAAGTGTAAAAGGCATTGTGAGTTCTTTTTCCTGTGCAACAAATGAAAGAAAATACTGCTCATCAGAGAACAACCATTTCCCTGAAGTCAATCTGAGTGACTAAACCATGTTTTTCAGGTTTTAAAGGTTTCCCTTTAATGAACTCCTGAGTCTTTGACTGCCTTAAAGAGCCTGACCCATTCTTACCCAGGTATTTTTTCTTGCAAGCTGCATGGAAAAAAGCTTCAAGAAATCTTTTTCACTAATAAAAAAGGAATTGACTACTTACAGAGGCTCTTTTTGAAGTTTTTGTGGTAAATCACCTTGAATTGCAGCAGAGGTAAATGAAGGAGTAAAGATTATCTTCCTCTGACATTATTCTCACTGTGTCAGTTACTCATTGTTTGCTTTTGGACTTTATAGTCCCTGCAACATCCAAGCACTCCTCCTGTATCTTGGACTTCAGCACTCCTGTTTTAAAATGGTCTTAAGTTCTGTGCAGAAAATATGGAATCATGCACAAATACACAACATTGAGAAGGGTGGGGAATGTAAGTCAAGAAGAAACAACTGGAAAGAGACTGAAACCTGACAAATACGTTTCCCTACCTCAGTGAACATCACAGTGGACTTTAGTCTCTGGCTTGTAACATCACAAATAAAATCTAAAACATCTAAATAAAAGCTGAAGCTAGAAAAAGCTGAAACATACCAAAATCTCTTATTACTTTGAGCTGGAAGTATAACATCACATCATCTGTAGCTGGGTGTGCCTTTTGCTTCCTCAGCTTATGCTGCTGCTAAAATAGATTTAGATGACTCTACTTGCCTTTTCCTTTGTTCTTAAGACCTGTCATAAAGATGGATCAGTAGCACTGCTTAATTGACCATCAATACTGGTATACTTCACTGTAAATAACTCAGGTCAAATAGAAATGGTTTTTTGATATTCTTAATATGAATTCCTTCTAGTTTATTTAATACAGTCCCAAAGTCCTTTAAGAGTGGTGGTGAAAAAGCAGGAAGCATAAGGATTATGATAATAGTTCAATGCCTAAAATTCATTTGGTCTACAATTCATTTTAGATTCCTTTACTAATTGTATGACTTTGTTAACTTTTATCTTTTACACAGATGGAGGAAGGAGCTCAGAATGAGAAAAAGGAAGGAAGAGGTAAAAGGAAAGCATCAGGTATATAATCAGAGCCTGATATACAGTTGAAATCAGCAGGAGTGGGACGCATAGGAAGAAGGGAGCATAAACACTAAGAAAGAATATTAATGGTAACAATTGCCAAGCAAAGATAAAAATCAGTTTATTGTTCCATTTTTGAAGAAGGAATTTAATCCAAAACTCTTTACACAAGTACAGTGAAATACCAGACATACTTCTGTCATGAATATACACACCTATCTCTGTGTATGTGAGCATGCATATATGTATATAAATATGCACATATGCATGTATTTCCATGTAGTTCCTTTGAAGCTCAGATCAAATGCAGCCCTTTTGAACAATCAATAATAACAAGACAATTAGGGGCTGAGTGGCCATACATATACATACATTTTTAAGAGTAAATCTGCCAAATTACAAAAATGATGGACTTAAATATCACAAGGACCAGTTAGCACAGAAATCAACAGCAGCTGGAGTCTAATCCTGCATCATTCCATCAGAGGCAGCTTTGCCAGCGATGCTCTGAGTGCAGGACTGGTGTCCAGCCACGGCCCAGAATACCCTTCCTTATGCTTTAAATGTCAGAAAAAGGGGACACGGCTAACTGTGAATCCTCCCCTCCACTGTCACAAACATTTGTTCTTCTTCCTGCCCCTGAAATTCATGCCATATTTACCCATTTCTCACTAGGACACTCAAATGGACCTCACCCACATGCTAATGTACTACATTACCTCCAGCAGTGTCCTGCAAATCCCTCCTGTACTTTGCCTGCTGGCCTGAAGGAGACCCCTTCCCCCTCGGTGCCATTTCCAGCTGCTGCTGACACTGTTACAGCCAAAGGTGTGCCTCTGAAGCCTGTAGCTGTTCCTCGAAGTACAGCAGCTGATCCACTTCGAAGCAATCACTTGCTCTAGAAACCAGTTTCTCCAAGCAGCCCCTGATCTCCTCCTCACTGGCATTCTGCTGTCTGGCTTGCTTGAGGCAGCTGTACACCGCCTCGAATGCCTCCACTCCCAGCTTCCCAATGGCAGATCTGGGGGTAAATATTACAGAAAGGATCAAGTAAAAGTTAATTCATGTTACATACTAACACAAGCATTAACTAGCGCAGATTTCATCTAAATGCTGTAGATTTGTTTAAAATGATATCACGATGCACCTTGTTTACCTGACGCAAAAATGAACTGAAGTTTCCTGGCAAATTTCTCCATGGTCAGTTGCTATGCAAAGAGCCCGAGAGTAAAAACCTGGCCATAGCAAAGTCATGGGAAGCATGGCCATCTTCATTGTTACAGTCCAAGAATCCTCTTCATGCTGAGTCTGACAGACTCTTTTATCTGAAGTCTGGTAAACACACATGTATAACTGCTTCTGGATTTCATCGAAACCAAAAGAAGCAATCCCAGTCAGTTGAATACCAGTGGCATTTTATGTGAGCACACTTTGTTATCCACTGCTTTATTTTAGCTTCTATCAAATACAAGAAAGCCATTGTAAAAGCTCAGCATGAGATAACTTGACACTTTTTTCTTCTCTACAGTGCTCTGCTTTTATCAGAACACAGATCTGTAACTCAGTGACAAAACACACACTCACAGCATCTTAACACTGATTTATAAAGAAGACACATTTGAAAACTGCAAGACAATGAACAGCATTTCTTCCTCCTAAAGGAAAAACATCTTTAAATTAATGTATCACAGGCAACATAAAATTTTTTGCTCAGTGATAGCTTCATATTTTGATGAAAATACCAGGGTAATTTTCCTTCGGCAGACTGTCTGCCTGCTGCTCTTCATGCTCCTGACACAGGATTTGTTTTTGGTTTTTTTTCACTAAACTTTCATGTTAGAGCAGCTGAGAGTTGGTTGTCTTTTAGACAAAAAGAAGGTACTTGGAAGGGAACCATGTCATATGGTGCCTGCAGTAGGCTCCCCAGCCAGTGCCTGAGGCAGCAGGAGCTGGGACACCCTCAGCTTGTGGCTGTACCAAGGATGATCTACACAGGGGCAGAGAAGGGGATCAGAGATGTCTCCTGGTGCCAGCATTAAGGCTTAGAGCTTCAGCAAATGTGCCTGTAGGTTCAGAGGAAGCAGGCACACTTCCCGTGGCAGTTTAAATACTTAAACCTACCTCCCAACAACAACTTCACAAACTGCTGTTGGAGTTTATCCTGGTTTTGTACTGATTTTGCTACATGTCTAACACAGGGCAAGGTCAACTCTTCTCACTCAATAGCAAAATCAACCTAACGGTGATTACGAGTGGTCATCCTGTTATCGCTGAGGAAAAACATCATCATAGTGAAATGTCAGCCAGTAAGAGGTCCATATTATGTAAATTCCTCAATTCTTAGGAAAACATTGCAAAGAATTCTAGTTTATTGCTTCTCAAACTTCTCCCATCCCACTTGCTCTTTGCTTTTCCAGCACCTTGATCATGCCCAGGTGTGATCCCCTTTTGGCTTCAGGTCACCCCTCTGCTGGCTCCTGACACGGAGGCAGATCAGGGACCTGGGGCAGAGAAAGCCAAGACCCAGGATCAGAAGTCACAGGGCCAAGCTGGAATCTCTACAGGTCTAGACCTGACTCAGTCCTGCTTCCTATAACTAGAATTACCTTTTAATTTTCTACCAAGAATGTTGTTTAGGAGAAAATAAAAACTATTGGAAATAATTAATTCTCAGACACTGGAAGCCTAAGGATTGGATTACCACTAATAGAAATAGAAATTTGTTTGACAAACAATGTACATTTCTTCACAAAACATTATCAAAAATATCACTATTTCTCTCCAACAGTTAAAAATCAATACATGAAAAGCTATCCTGAAATCACTGCTACTTCATCAGTGCCTTTAATGACTCCTCTCTCCCTCTTAGACAAGTATGTTTAATTTTTTGGCAGTTCTGTCTATTTCAAGATGAAAAACTAAGCAAGCATATACCTTGGGAATATTGCTTCTGCTAATAAATGTGACCTGCAGACTTGAATCTTCTCTGTTCAGCTTGGCAGAGCACGCAAATCAGCTAATCTGTATAATAGCTGATACAATAGAATTAAGGGGAAAATGTTCATAGGTTGAAAATTACGGGGTAGGTTACAAAAATTATAACCTGCTTCTACAAAAGAAGACATCAGGCTCTGTTTGGACTTGAGAGCTGTATTAATTTGGCTCTACTACCACATCATGCATCACAGAGGCAGAAGTGTGGGATCTCAGAGAGTAAATGTCAGAGGCGTCACCAAGTCAATCTATCAACCTGATGGAGGGAGGGGGGAAAGCACTTCCTGAAAGTGAGGCTTGTCCACTATGGCCCTGATCCTGTGCTAGGGGATATTTGTCCATCCATGTAAAATGCTAGGGAGGCACAATCACAGATTGTTCTTTCACATTAAATATAGGTTACCTGCAGTAGTATTTTGAAAAGCATTAAAGCCTTACCACCAAATGTGCCGTGAGACCAAGATGCAATTCAGAACTCCCATCTACTGTCACATTTGGCCATCCATGTTTTCTGATTTACTGGCATTTACTCTCTTCATGCTATCCTACAGCTCGCTCACCTACAAACTCACTGTGAGTCATCACCTCTTTTTCAGCCAAGATGACACAAGCAAAGGGGATTTCATTACTGTGAAAAATTGTGGGCAAGCCCTCCATCCCACACTGGCCTAAATTGTTTTTCAGTGTGCTAAAATCCAAGAAATTACATCAGGCTCTATGTATCCAGGGTCTGGCTTTGGATGATACTCAGTAATGTACTTAAATATTGTGTCTCAGATTGTTCTTTTCTTTCTTTGTTACAGAGTCTTAGATGGAGCGATTCATTGAGCTCAGCTTCCCTCACTCTTGGCTGCAGAGAGCAGTCCCAATGCTCCAGGCAGAGGAGGCACAGGGCTGGGGGCATGCTGTGACCATCAGCTCGCTGGCTGCACAGCAGATATTGCCAGTCTGGGGACACTGTCACTCATGGCAGCTGTGGCCTGAAAAAAATACCTCTTGTTGCCAGCTCCCATGCAGCACACAACACATCCCTGAGAAAATTTACTGCAGCAAGACCCAAAGGCCATATTGATATTTGATTTGTGGATAATGATGGAGCATGGACATAAAATAGAGACTTGGGTCTATCAAGGAAAAGGTGTTTCTGAGTATGCGAGACACAGCAAAGAATATCAGCAAAATCCCAGGCGCTGCTGGAATTAGAGGGGAGCTAAATAGGAGCCTTGAGAACTGCGATTTTTAGACACAGGGCATTCAAAACCATTCTAAGTCATTTAGTGGATCTGAATTTATCAGGCTATCTGGTGATTCAGTAATTCGCAGTTGATTTTCTAGGCATCAGTGCAAAATTACTAAAATTTTACAATATAATAATGTTGTGTTCTCAACTGGCTGAGGAAGTTGTAAATCTTTGTAAATTTTGATTATTCTGGTACTAGCTACATATTAACATCTCCTTTCTGGTTTGGAGATCAATTACAATACCTTTATGCCACACTGACAAAAGCCATAAAACAAGATTAATGCTGAAGTTTGTGCTCCTCCACGGGCATTAGCAGCCAGGTTAATATCTCTCAACAACTTGTCACAACCTGCTTTGAAGGGTAATCATGACACAAATCAGCAGCTAAGGGGTTTTTCAGCTTCTCGTTTTCCAATGTCATTTAGCATGATGGCAACTATCATTTAAAGCCATCCTGGTCTCACTGGAGCCTTCAGGGAGCTGTGTGTGGTCTGTGCAAGGAGAGGCTCTGCACCAGCCACTACTGAACACACCAGAGTAGTAACACGGTGACAGTCCCTCTGGATCAGGCATCAGCAATAACATCTCACCTCTGCCATAGCAGGCAACAAACACACTGCTCCAAAGACAAACACAGAAAATTCAGTTATTTCAAAATACCAGTTACTTATGCCTACATCAATGCAAACCTTAATAAAGAAACTTTCTGGATACGGAATACCCATTCCACTGGGCATTTATCTATAATTTTGAATGCAGCCAGGCCACCTGCATCCACCACCAAGGAGCATATTGTAAAGCAGAGAACAAATCTGTGTTGATTTTGCCTCATGGGGTGTAAAAGCAAGTGCAGGGATCTTTTAAAGAATAATTTCAGTAGATGCCTCTAAATTCTATTTTTCTTAACTCAAGGAGCTAACCCCATGGAGTCCAGCAGTATTACTTAGGATTCTCATCAACACATCCAACAATGATTCATCCCTGAATTAATGCTATTTCCAAGCATCAATTTATTAACCCCATATTTCTCTTTAAAACAGTACAATCATGCCACTTTGCAGCTAACCAGTAGTGATATGAATCTCAGTGAGAAAGATGGTTACATTTATCTCCTGAGATGACTTTGCAAAAGAACCAGGAAATTACACACCCTTAGTCTCATACAAAATATTGTTTTCTAACTGTACCAGAAAATCTTAAGATATCTGCTACAGCATCTCATGGTTCAGTAAACAAGCAGTTTATCTCAGAACACAAAAGGTCTCTGTCCTCTTGAGTTATCTCTCTGTCATTCGGTTTTCTGGCATTACTGACTATGAATGATTAAAACTTTGACACTTGAAAGAAATGGCTCTGGGTTCAAATCTTTGTTTGCAGCATAACTTCTCTGTTGCTGTGTAAAGACCCCTTGAGATCTGCTAGGAGAAGGGCATAATAAGTCCCATGACTTAGATTTTAGGAACTCGTTTCTAAAGGTAGGGGAACACTTTTCTAGTTCTGATTGCTGTTCAATCTTGGGAATGTGAAAATATCGTTAAGTGTAAGAAAAGGGCTTATTAAAACAAAAAAAAAAAGGTAATGGAAAGAGTTATTTTATAAAAGCTAGTAAGAAAAGCAATACTAATTATTAATATTAGCCCTCACCTTCGCCTTCAAGCCTCAATGGACTTCGACTATCCTCACATTACTGCTGAATGAAAATCTCTTTACTTGAAAACACAATAATAATTTTCGTAATGCATCCTTAATTACTTCATAATTCCTGAATTAAAGCACCTTAATTTGATTGCAAACAAAACTCTCTGATGTCCTCCTTCAAAGACCTGCAAAATCTAAAGCCTATTTAGGACATGTTTTCCCATGAGTTAAGAAGGATCTTATTATTAAAATATGTAGACACACAGGTGAAGAAATATCAACAATAATATCCCCCATGCACCTCATATGCAGAGATAAATGAATTTATAAAACAGAAATTGAAGCTGACATCTGCTCTTGGAAGAAGTGTTAATTAGAATTTAGAGCTGCAAGTTGAATTCTAGCTACTATGAATTTAGAAGATGCTTTATCATAAGAGAAAATGTTTTTCTTTTCATTTTTCCCAGAGAAGGAAACAAATTACAACAAAATGCAATCATTTAAATCAAACCTGAATACTGCAATTTTAAAGTTTTTTATATTAAGAAATTTACTACTAATACTAAAAATAAGAAATGAAATACATTTGCTTCTACAGAGCTATTCTTCATGAGGTAGGGTGGGTGAAAATGACACAGTTTCACTGTGGCCATGAAGAGTTGAAACACATTTCCCTGGCTGCAGTAGCTTTATACACAGTCTGAGATTTTCTAGTCTTTCTATAATTATTTTAAACAACATTCTGATTTTTAACAGTGCTATGGCATTCAAAGAATCTTTGAAAAGTCATCCGTTTAATTTCTTCAGCATCACTGATCAAGATCAAGCAGGAATCCATGGCACACTTAATACACACCTGATGCTATTTGCTTTGTTTATCAATGTATTTGGTTTAGACAGACGTGTCTGAAGAGCAGCACAATATACAGCTATTTCTGAATGTGGGCATGGGAGGATACCGTAGTTACCTATGAAAAGTCAATAATTATATGCAGATCTTGTATTGGTAAACACGCTGGTGGTGTCCAATGAGAGAGATGATATGAAGACCAGGATACTTTTTGGGACACATGGTTTATTGGTCGTGGGAAGGCAGCCTAACTGGGGAAGAGTCCATAAGTCTAAGGGGACAAGGTTCCAGCAAAACAAGAGAGCAAGAGGGCAAGAGGGCCGATTTACCTGTTACATTCTATTTTAACCCTTTCTATCGTGAATATTCTAATGAGCATCAACCAATCACCTCAAGATACAAAACCTACAGAATCTACACACAGCCTATAGGGACTACAACATTACAATACTACTCTACATACCAAAATCCTGAAAAACCACCTTTTCCCTGATACCTGAGAAGGTCCAACCCCTTATTCATCCTTTTGTCTTGGCAGGGGTGTCACTGAATCACTCAGCCCAGTCTTTTCAGCTAGTTTAATCACCCTCTTCCTGCCCAGCATCTTACAGTTCAAATTTTGCTTTCAATTCCATCTCTTTTGTAGGTTTCATACTCTTAGAATCTCTCACTAATAAACTATCTCTGCAGGGTCCTCCTGCTTCCTCCTCTCCAACAATCTTGTAAGAATTTAACTGCCTTCTGCTTTGTTCAGCTGTGTGGTAATACAGTGTTAATGCTGATTTCCTTTTACGTGGCTTAATGTTGGGAGGGGGTCTCTCTCTCCTGACTTAGGATTGCATAACAGTTTTAAAACCAACAGTTTGCCTATCACAGAAAGGAAAAGGTACTTAGGCATTTCAATGAAAAAATCAGAATACTAACTATTACTATATATATTTTTTCTCAATCCAAACACTAGCTTTAGCCGTATTCTATTAAGTGTTACTATTGGATATAAAACAATGCATTTCTGAGTTAGCAATAAGTCAGTCTCATTAAAAGGTTGTCAGTGAGTCAGGTGCTTCAATGGAGAAATTAATGGAATCAGTTGGTATGGAGATGGACAACTCTTGATAGAAATATCAAACAGTAATTTACTCACAAATTTTCCAGCTGGGCTTGAGCACTGTACAGCCACAGAGGGAGGTGAAGCAGCATTCAAGCTCTGAGCTATGCTAAACACCCAAACAAGCTTATAGGAAAAGTAAAAATACTCTTAAACAATCCAATCAAAAAGACATTTTAAAAGCTAAAAAAAACCCCAACTGCTGTGGAATGTGAGATGTTCAATTATGGCAAATATTTAAGTCTTTGTATATACATATACATAAAAATAGACACTAACATATACACAAAAAGACTCCCAAACCCATTTGCATATGGTTTTATGCAAACAGTTTCTCAAACATCAACCATTTGGGCTTAGTTCACATCTATATCCACCCAACTGGGCCTGAAGCTAGGGGCATTAAGTCCACAACTTCTTTCAAGTTTCTTTTCACATCTGTAGCCCTTTAAAATGTGCCTAGCACAAAACAAGACTAAGGCAAATTCAAGGGATCTTTGAAAGAATCCCCTCCCTCTTTACTTTTGGCAGAGCCATACAATTCCATGATGACCCCACTCTATAGAGGAAGAAAGAAAAGCAATTACCAACTATGGACAGTAGATCTATGATTTTCAGGAAGGCTTAGAAAGATTTATGCAGGTTCTTCTGGGTCTGGATCAAAATAAGACAAGCTTCACAGAGCTGTTTAGGCGCTTAAAGACAGAGATAGAAATCTAATACTTTTTCTTTTCTTTTCTTTTCTTTTCTTTTCTTTTCTTTTCTTTTCTTTTCTTTTCTTTTCTTTTCTTTTCTTTTCTTTTCTTTTCTTTTCTTTTCTTTTCTTTTCTTTTCTTTTCTTTTCTTTTCTTTTCTTTTCTTTTCTTTTCTTTTCTTTTCTTTTTTTCTCCCAAAAAGCAAATATTTAATATCTTTCAAAAGAGAGCTCTGGTCATTCCAGTGTCAAACCTCTTGGAAAATTCCCTACCTATATTTCTCTCAAGTAAACTTTCCAAGGTTGCAATGCTATTTCTAATAGACACTGTCAAAATTCTTCAAGCGATTCTGTATTGAAAACACACTATATAATTAATGCTGTGTGAAAGCACTTCCACATTTGCAAACTATTGACAAAATAAAGGTGCTGGAAATCTGAACAGATCAATCTATGCATTATGTATGCACAGCACGAGAAACTAGGCAAGCTATGCTTTGTGTGCAAAACAAAAAGAAGTCTAAGTCTAATTCTCTGAACGTTTTGAGTGCTTGGGCCCACTTGACATTTCAAAATGAATGAATCTATACTTAAAATTTTAGGCTTTTTTCTACTGAAATGCAATTTTCAAAGTGAATAAAAACTCTCTCTAGTGCTAAAGCAATCATAATGTTACTGTCCCCTAAAACAAAAGTCCTTAAAAATTCAGAATAACAGAATGACTCATGGATCTATGACATACAGCTCAGTAGAGAAGCTGAAAAAAAAATCTGTGTTTTCTTTAGATATCTAAGCAAATCGACAAAATATTACACATTGTTTTAAGGGTACGACCTGAGGTTCAAGTAATGTGCAAAATGGGCAAAAGATGAGCATCCCAAGAAAATGCATCAGACTTTAACTGTGCCCCAATACTCACTCACTCTAACTGCCAAGTTTGTTCTCATTACTCATTTCAAAGTGCACCATAGCAAACGTAAAGCTGCTAAGAACTGCTGAAGTTATGGTGTTGGCAGGTGACGTGCTCTTCCATCCTCAAAAGCATGATGGAGAGGAGCAGCATAAGAGACAAAGAGCCAACAAGAGAAGCAGCCCATTTTTGTCATGGAAAGGGAAGGAGTATGGACAGTGGGAAGAAGCTGAATGAACACCCATGGAAAATGCCTGAGGAATTAGACCATCAGCTCCAACTTCTGCCTTGAGGGGCTACTGCTGCTTCTGCTGCAGAGGACTCCTATGCTTCTGAGCAGTCTTGTTGAGGTGTCTTGCTCACCTTCATTTCTTCTTAGGCAGGGGAAGCCCAGGATTTACCAGTTCCCACTTTCTCTTTCAGTCACTGCCTTGGGACAGTAATTACTCCTGAGCCAGGAGCATTCACTCTCCCTGGCAGAAGCCAAGAACCAATATCCCGGCTTGGTCACACACAGGCAGGGTTCAATCTTTCAGTGTTCCTGCTGAGTTTACTGTACTCTCACTTGCTTGTAAAGCAAACAGCAAACCCAAAATACTTCTTCAAATTTGGGTCTGGAAAGTAATGGTGCGATTATCTTAAAATAGATTTTTAGTAAAAGAACGAGAAACTCACAGACTAAGATGTTTAATTTGTTTCCATTATGAACTCATTAGACTCACTTGAGACGGGCCCTTAAAAATGAAGTGTGAGAAACTATGACAAGAAAGATGGATATGTAAATAAAGTTTTGGCTTAGCCCATGAGATGCAGAAAACAATAGTCATGCTGTAAGATGTCTTGGGATCACCAGACAGAAATTATTACCTGAAAATGGAGTGTTGGACAGAACACGGTGGTATGTGTAAGAGGAAATTCAATGCTCAAAAGCATTTCAGGATCAATACCTTCAAGAGTACTCTATTTACCTGCAAAAAACGTGGTAGCTCAGACAGTGTCAATAAACTTCCTTACCAAAATATGTCTTTTGTGAGAAGACATCTTATTCCTCAAGCACATTTACATCATGACACCTTCTACATGACAGTCAATGGCAATCAAAATGTCACTGAAAAGTTTTTAAATCAAAATCTTAAAAAACAATTAGCTTTCTGTATTTGCTGCTTATGTCTTCACTTAAGTTGCCCTCAATGATGTCAATAACAAAACCAGTTTCAGTTGGCTCAGAAAGGTCCACTCTGCATGAATTGAAATACTACATCAAATAAACTATTTTACTTATAAATAAATATGAATATAATAAAATAATTTTTAAAAAATTTCACAAATAAATGTACAAAAAGACTTCTACTAAAGAAGTCTGGCATTTTAGGACTACTTACCCCAAATAACATCCAGTGCCTACTGAATGACTTCAAAATTACTTTTGTTTCTGAATTTTTAAGATAAATGATGCATTTGATGGCAGCATCACAAGCACAAGAAGCATACTTACAAACTGTACATGAGTCTAAACCAATAGTGTTACAAGCATTCACAGGAGCAGAAAAAAAAAATATCACCCAATGCCTTTTCTTCATGACTTCTGAAAGACTGCTTTACTTACACTCAGCAGGGGATGACAAAGTCTTTTGCCTGATCATGGTATGCTGCTGTGAATAAGACTTTGGGGACTGACTAAGAGATGCTTACTGCTGGGCTAAAGGATTTTAATTTCCTTAAAATTTGGGGCATAAAAGCTTTTTCTTTTTACTGCCATACATTTTATTGAATTCTAAAGTGTGTATTAAAGTTCATGGCTATTAAAATGACTTATTGTAGATATTCATGGATATCTCCACAAAGGAGCACAAAACGATCTGTACTAAGTTTTTTGTATGGACCTTGGGGAAAAAAAAAATTAATAGGTGCTACTACAGTTTAATCTGGCAGGGGAACAAATGCTTTGACTTGAGGAGTTGCTTGTGAAGAACAGCATGGTTCTCTCCTGAGATGCATAGGCAGAAAGTATAAGGGAACAGTCACTCATTTGTCTTCATGGATCTCTCCATGAAGATAACTTGGCTCCGGACATCATGTGGCAGTAACGCTTCTCAGACTCAGAATGCACCAAGTTACTTCATACCATCAAGGATGGGAACCACCACAAGAATTAGGTGGTGGCCAGGACAGAAAATACCAGGAAATGGTTCCTCCCATTTCCTGCATCTAACACAATTCCTCAGTTTCAAAGCCCAATATGAGGAATAAGAGTCTCACAGCTCCGATTTCTATATTTGGTTGACTTCTCGCTGCTGGCACGCAGGGCTGGGAAGGAGCATAATGATTACCTTGGTGGGAGCTAGTTCAAAAAATGGAGATTTCTTATCAACACTGCAGAACTCAATATCGAAATGCTTAGCACTGAAGTGGAAATTTTTAAGGAGACAAGGAACTCTGCTTGAAAGGTAAAGTTAAGTCTCTGCTCTTATAAACTTTATAATGAATTCTGATACCAAATATAACAAACTAGAAGTTGTAACTGGAGTTGATGATTTTATCATGACTTTTACTGAGAGGACAGCGATTCACATTGATGATGGATGTGATCAACTGGAACAGAGCGTGCAATGGTAATTGGAAAGAAAAAGTCAGGAGAAATATTTAGGGGTTGTAGTGAAAAAAAGCCATTTCTTTTCACTTAGAATAGGAGGAGACCAAGCACTCCTACCTACCACTTTCAAGAATATCAGTGTCTTCCTTCTATATTCCCATAAAGATTTTTAGCACAGTTTCCCTCTCACATGAGTATCCTTGTCAAGTCCTGCATAAGAATATGGTAGAAACCTCCTAAATTGACACTCTGATACACAGCAAGTCAAAGAAGGCATTTAGTGAATTACGCTGCAGTAACTCAAGCAACGAGCACATAACATCTTATCAAGTGACTGCCTTGTTACAATTGTTTGCAAGCCAACATTATTCATGTGTCAATTGGAAATGGCTAAAAGGCACTTCCACTGTTAGACCCTGTGTGATTTTAGATGAATCTACCATCTACCATAGCTCTACCAGAGCTACTGGCACTTTCTTCCAGTATTGTCATCTGTAATGCATGGGCACAAAGTTTCTTTATGAGCAGTTCATGACATAGGAGTCTCCCTCATCAGAATCTATTGCTCCTAACATCTGAAAATGGTGCAAATCCCAAACCTTCATAGTCCTCTTTGTAGCGACTTGACATCCAAACAGATTTCACTGCACGTCCACATTCCTCTCCTCTTCTCTTCTCTTCTCTTCTCTTCTCTTCTCTTCTCTTCTCTTCTCTTCTCTTCTCTTCTCTTCTCTTCTCTTCTCTTCTCTTCTCTTCTCTTCTCTCTCATTGTCTCTTTCATTAGAAGCTGTCATCTGGAAGACTCCCCTCCCCTCCAAAAAGTCTGCATCTACAGGAGTAAAACTGAGTAGCACAAATCTTAATTCTATTAGCCTCACTTATGTGGCACTGTTGTGTGGATGACATTCAACAAACACATCATATGAAGTTTGTTGAGGGATGAGCAGAGAAGCTGTGGTTTGATGTATTGATTCATAGCCAGATGTGCCTCCTTCTCATCACTGAAAACCCCACTGTGCCCTGTGTGCAGATTGGCCACGGGTCAGAGTTTGCAGGGATCTCCTTGACTACACCCATGCTGGGTACCCTGCTCATTGACTTGTTCCTTAACACTTTACTTTCCAAGCAATTAAGTCCTTTCTCACCTTTACATATTCAGAAAATGAAAAAGTTATGCTATGCTTTGGAGAAAGGACAATAATGTGAGTCACAACAAGCCATGAAAACCAAGAAACAGCACTGGAAAAATGGAATTTGAAAGAAGTGATCTGATCATACCTCAGCCCTAAAAGCCCTAAAAGTTTTACCAGGAACCATGAGAACACCAGGTGATATCTGTAAGGTCAGTGGTAATTTTGACTGAAAATCTCACCTTGTAAGTAGCTAGGACAAGACAATGCATTAATTTATTTTTATAAGTAGTTTCCATGAAAAGAGAATGGAAAGCAGTACAAGGAAGTACAAGGAAGGCTGTGAGACCTGGGACTGGTTGCACAATAAAGGCTAAACCATTAAGTGAAACCCTTGGAACTGCTGCATCTTGGAATAATATAAAATCAAACAACTTCTATCAGGAGTAAATGTGATTGGTATTTTCCTGAAGTACATGATGATTTGTTTTAAACAGTGATTGCTATCAATGCTGTTGGAATTGTACTTATTTTCTTCAGAGAGCTCACTTAAATAACTATTAGCATCCACTGTTTGAACTTATTTGTATTCCAGTAACATTGACCACATTAGTGGTACTGTCCACCTACACAAGAAAAAATAATTGCCCTCTTTAAAAGAGTTTACATTCTGAGAGCAGTTGAATCTTGCAACATTGCAAAGAATATTTGAGCTCAGAAATAATACACATCGCTATGATTATCAGATCAGCACTGAAATTAGGATGCAATAAATCTTGGAAGGCCAGAAATTACTAAATCAAGATAAAGGCTCAAGTAACATTAACCAGTACATTCTAGAAAGGAAGCAGAGATCTTTGTTTAAGACACTGAAATCTTTATAAATAAAGGCGGGATTTCGGCAATGCTGAAAACAAGTAGACAGTGAGTTTCAAAGGGAATTGCCCATGTACATTCCTCTGCCTCATTTGAAAATCCCAGCCAACTGTAGCAAATTTGGTTGGTTTAAAACATCATATCACCATGGGAAACAAACCCACTTACTTTTCATTCCAGGCAAGAATGAAGTGTGGGTGGGGGAGCAAACATAGTGGTAATGTGTACATCTGCAGGTGATTAATGGGCATGGGCTGTACTAATAAAGAAAGTGAAATCCAGAATGACACCAACAACAGGGAAGGCAAAATGGATCCTGGAAGGATGTCAGTGATTGTGCAGCTTACAAGAAAACAATCAGAACCGAAGGATCAACTTTCATCCTCTCTAGAGGCAAGGAGGCAAGTCTCTAAACACCTTACCATCCACTTTCTTTTGTTGTTGATGGGATTTTGGGGTTTTATTTGCTGTGCTTTGCAGTTTTTCAAATCCATATTCTTTGCCTGCACATTGGTAAATATGCTACTTACTCCCTCATGCGTTTCAGCTTGGTCTCAGCCATTGCACTGTTGAGAGCTCCGAATCCCTGGGGCACCCCTGGAGACACTCCGGTGACAGTCCTCGAGCCTACAAATCAATGCACAGACACACAACCTTATTCACCTTCTTCCCCGAGCTCTGCTGCAGAATCAAGGGCAGTCAGAAGGAGGAAGAATATTCCTGTTTCTCACAAGGCAGTGCCACATTAATTAAAGATTAATTAGATGATTAAATGTACATTAAGGGCAATTCCTTTCTGAGGGACAAGTAGGTTTATAGCTTAAAGGCACCAGAATTGTAATAACAAGAAATACACAAGGAATTACAACAGGAAGGATAATCGCTTGAGGAAGTGCTGGGATGGATAAATATCCAACAAAATTAATATGTATTTTATTCCATTGTTTTTTTACTTATCTTTAAGAGCAAGAACATTCTTCCTAACAGGTAAGTCTCTCCTTGAGCTTGACCATTATTATAATCTGGAAGTATTTATCTTACAACATCAGTTTCTCCTTCAGATAAAGGTACTCCTTTTATGTATGTATATATATATAAACATACCTGTATATGTAAATACATATGTATGTGTAAGAAATATACATATGCATAAATACACATGCCCACTCTTTTTGTTTGCAGGCCTTGTGAGCTGTTGCAACATTTCAGAACCCAGGGCTCACCTACCACTGAGGCACTCATCCATAGGAACACAGAAGTGCTGAATCACAGTGCACTGTGATTATCAGTCAGGGTTATCAGCTCAGATATGCTGCAATTTCATGTAGTCATCCCATCATACAAGTCTGTGGTTTTCCTAAGAAATTTATGTATTTTTTGCCCTGACTGCTCCCATTGCAAGACAATTTCAAAGCCTCACTGGGAGCTGGTGGCTAAAATCTCCTCTCTTATTTCCTGATAAAATTTCTTTATCAAGCAGTGCATGCCCATTTTCCTCCTGTGCCAGTCCTTTCCCTTGGCTTATGCAGTTCTTTCCTTCCCTTTTGCACACTGCTTTCATTTCTTTGTAATTGGAAAAAGAGATCCTATTTCAGCTTTTAATTTCTTAAGCTGAACAAAGCAGCTATTTTAGCTTCTTCTTGCATATTGTCTGGCATTAGGATTTCACTTCCCAAAAGAGGAGATGTGTCAGGGTGTAAATGTGTGGGCTGTGCCACACAGGACCAAGTTCTGAACCGGTATGGGAGGGCTTTGCATAGAATGGGAACAAGCCAAAAGTCAAACACCTTAACACAATGTCTTGCCTAAATGAACACACACTCCCCTCCTACCAGGAGTTTTTAGCTTGGACTCAGCTGGGGTTTGCTTTCACAGGGATCACATGCAGCCAGAGGGAGCTTGCAACTCCCCTCCCTCTGTGAGCTGGTATAGACACCCCCAGAGAACACCAAATGCTTCCCCACAATGTGTAATCATGGCTCTTCCAACAGTTAAGCTCCTATGCCTTACATGATTCTAGGCCCTGATCACATCCATTTGAATACTGAGATTAACACTTTCCATTGTGAGTGATCCTACTGAATCACTCACAGTGAGTGTCTGCTGGATTCAGGAGCTTGGAAGCGCAGAAGAAATGGATTCCTGATTCTGTTAGCAGGATGAACAAACAACTGCACATTTAAAAACATTTCCTAGCTTATTTTACACCTAATGTCTAGGAGTTACCTGGTGCCTAAGTATTACAATCCAGGCATAGTTAATGTAGTTTAAAAGATGAAAACTTAGAAGCCCAGTTCTTACTGGCAAGAAATTATTTTACCCATTAATGCAAAAAACATTTCCTGATCATTTACTGTGACAGCGCACATGCATATCCATATGTTTTTACATGGAGTCTGTAAGCATTTAGCAATTCTTTAGTGGCATTGGAAAATTCAGCTATCCTCAGGATAACTCTGAGGAAACGCCAGGTGCTGTGCAAAGCAGTGCTTGTGATTTACTGGGCTGCAAGCTCCTCTCTCAGCTGGCACAGTATTAAGGTCCAGATGTAGGGCTTTGGTGCTTTGAAACCAGTTAAAAATTGATGCCCTGAGCACCAGTGGCCTAAGGAAAATATAAACCTTGCAGTCTCTTAAGAAAGAGCACATTTAACCACAGGCACCAGATAAATTCTAGTATTACTATTATTACAGGATATATCACTGTAGTAAGAGCTTAGCATATTCTTCCTGTTTAGTGAATTCAGTATGTTTATTACTACAATATTTCCTTCTCCTCGGACATTTCACTATTAAAGACATCCTTCTTGTTTGGTGTTTTGTTGGGGTTTTTGTTCAGTTTTGTTAGTTTTTGTTTGGTTGGTTTTGTTTGTTTTGCCCCCCAGGATTTCTGGCTAAATAGTTCATATTTTGTCTACTTTACACATTGGGAGTTGCCCAAGAAAAACTTAGTCTCTACGTGCAAACTCTCTATCTTCCTTTCCATTTAATATGATTTTTTGGCTACTGCAAGGCAGCACAAACTGAATATTGTAGGATGCTGCAAAGATGTCGTTAGTCATTAAAAATTGAGTTCTCAGTGAAGACTGCTAAGAGCTTGATACATTGGTATACATTGATACAGCACACCTCAACAAATTTTGCTGGGGTGATTCATAGCCATACCAACTTCTATATCAAAGGTATTTTCCTAGAAGCAGTTACTTGATTAATAATATAGCTTCAGGCAGTTTGTGTACCCACATATCAACACACAACAAGGAACTATGCTTCTTTGAAAAGTTACCAGATAATAATTTGCATTTTTTTGTCGAATATGTCCTTCTTGATCCATTAAACAAAATCAAATGAAATAACAAGAGCACTGACTTTTCAAAACCAGGCACTGTGGTTTCTAAATGTATTTTGGTGTCTCCCAGTGTCTAACCCAGTATTGCAGAAACAACATGGGGCAAAGGACAAAAGATCTGACCTTTCAGGTGATAGAGTACCAGTTTGAGGTTTTCACTGAGGATCTGTAGAGAAAGGAATTTATTCACAGCTACATTATCTGGTAAGAGTTTTCATAAATTATGATCCAAAGGTATTCCTACAAACATTTCTGCTAATGACCAAGGAATTGGTGATACACATCTACTACATCTCTTCATAAGCCATGACATGTTGTGAAGTTGTTATCTCTACTGAATCACAAACTTCTGTTTGTATTTCAGATTCCTTTTCTTTAGCTTTCGCTCTACATATGAGATCCTACAATGCCTTTTTGTATAAGATATAAAATATTAGAATCAAGTGTATTTCCCAGATTCATAAACAGTACAAAGTGACCCAACTGCCCCTAACCCTCTCTTCCTTAATGCCAAGAAAATTTAGTAAATTTTAAAATGAGTTTTTTCAATCTCTGTTATCTTTTGCAGTTTTTTTCTGGGATCCTCCCAATTTTTCAGTTTATCAGCATGGCCTATCTTACTTCAAATGCACTCCTCATGGACCTGTACAGCCAACACAAAAGCAATTGTGTACCACAAAAGCTCTGGTACTTAGAGTGATTCTGAGACCTCTTGAGGAGAAAACTCAGCTAGCTCCCAAGTCCTTTTATAAACACTGAGGTTTATACTAAACAAATTCCACCTGTTGGAAAAAAACCTGCATTTTTTTATTTCTATATTATTTATTATAACGTTTATTGCATCCGTTTTATCACAGCCTTTGCTGACATTAATAAAAAGTTCTAGTGTTTTTCTTCCTAGTTGTTCTCTAACAACCACTTGAAATGACTCATAATTTTTTTTGTAATACTCTAACAATCAAAGATGCTACAAGGAATCCTGTCCTGGCCAGATTCCTGCTTCTATTGCCCTATTATTGCCATGAAATCCATACTGTTTTAAGAGTAGCCATTATAATTCTGTTGTAGCTCTGTAGCCCAGTAACATGGTATTGCCACTGCTTGCACACACTTGGAAGTGAGTCTGATCTTGTCTTGTCCTGACAAAAATTTTGATTTATTTGCTTAAGCTGTAGCAGCAGTTCTTCTAATTACTACATAGTGGGCTGTTTTATGTTGTTGTTTTTTTTTTTTTTAATTTCCACTTATTCTTGTCATATATAACCTGCACTTATAGATGTATAGTAGTATTCTGTGTAAAAAGACATATTTATAACTAACTTAATTCAATTAATGTGGAGAAGTACAGGCCTGGTACAACAGTAGATGCCTTGAAAAGTGGGAACAAAGGATGAGGTGTAAAGGACTACAGGCATGGGATGACAAGAAGGGAGACTTGGGCTAGTACTGGCAATGCCATGGCTAAAATGAATGTGATAGTGGTCAGTTAAAGAAATGCAGACCTGGACGGGGACAGAACTAGCTTTAGGGGGAAAAAGTCAGCAAGTATTTAACCTATGTAGAATGTACCTTATACAGAAAGTTTTGATGTAATGGGGATTTGGAGCCCAGTGAAGAAGCAAGCTGTAAATGATCATTAGCAAACACATTAAAATGACCCCAACTGCAGGTTTATAGCGTGATTTTGGAATAAATTAAAATAATGGAAGTTTAAGCTTTCTCAGTGACACTGGGCATACAAAGATAAAAGGGAACCTGGAGATTTGTCTCTTATTATCATCACAAATACTTCTTTGGAGAAAATCATACCTAATTACTACTACCTTAGCTTGGAGAAAGGCTATAAGTTTCAGCACAGACTGGTTGGAGATGTTTTTAGTGATAAAAGTACAATTTAATTCTTTAATATTAAAATTTTTAAAAAAGCATCTCCTTGTCCCTAATACTGAATGAAAAAGATTAAGATAAGGGAGTTTCTAATACTAAGATTGGTTTTAAAGCACCACTGTTTGTCTTCAGTTAATATTCTTGTTTGTTCTCAGCAGCCTTCAAGGCAATTCCTCTCTTTAATTAAATAATGCAATATTGAAGCACAGAGCAAAATTTTGTTCTTATTTCAACTTCTGCAAATCCACTGCAGACAGCGATGCTTCAAATGCATAGAGTGCAGAATTTGGAGACAGGGGGTTCTCTGTAAGTGTGAAGAGAAACTGTATGTAAATGTTCCTTCCTTCAGTCCTGAGGGTCTCCCTGATATGGGGCCCAGGTGGTGACCAGTGGCTACAAGACTGTGATGGCGACAACTTGGATTACTCCCTTTCATCCTTCTTCTTTGGCTCTCTCTTTGCATCTGTTCAGGTTCACATGCAGGGGTGAAACAACGCTCAGCACTGGAAGAACCTCTGGAAGGAGGACTAACTAGGAGTCTCCTGTGTTGTGGTTTTAGATAATACCAAGTCAGGCTTATCTCAGCTGAACGAGTGCAAATGAAGCAGCTAAATGAGGCTGCAGTTCCCATGGGAGCCTTTGGGAACTCAGCTGGCCTTTCATGCAGCTGACACTCAGGCTGCTGCTGGCACAGTCCCACCTGGTGGCCTCCGAGGACAGTGACTATGGCAGCCACAATAAATAGCCTTCTTTCATATAAGTTTTCTTTTTAGCCTTTAAGTAGACCACAAGGACCCAGGTTTTCAAACTGTAAATCTACAGACAACATTTTGCCAGAGATTTTAGGATTAAATTATAAACTTAAATTCTCACAGATTTCTTTGTATCTATAACGAGATACTGTTACATAAATTATTATCCAAGCCTTGATCATAATTTTTAAAAAATTAAATATTTCAATTCATTTTCTCTTATTGTTACCAGGATTAAAAACCATAAAATAGCTTACACATCCTCCAATATTTTCCTCTGGAGAAAAAACGACAGTAGCCAAGTTTTTAAAAGTTTTTTTTATAACACTCTATACTTCTGACTAGCATGCTTTATGGCTTTATTATTTCCAACAAAAGCACTTAACTATTTATGCCTTTTCTTTTGTCATAGTTATACTTCTCTGCAGCAGATTAAGATGTAATTTTCAAGGAGATCACATTTTTTGAGTTATTTTGTTACAAAATGGAAATAGTTAGACAGTGATGCATACAGACTGCTAATAACTGCTGCTATCTAAAGAAATACATCATCTTACCCAAAGAGCTGCTATTCAGGACACTCTCCAAATATTCAACCATTGCCTCCATATCACTGTCCTGTGAATAAATGAAATAGAAATAGCATTAGTGTGAGCACTGACTTCAATAGAATCACTATGTCCCGGAGGTAGGAGTCCACAAACGTAGAGGCTATCACAGCAGTAAGTGTCAAGACCAGACTATAAAGAAGTTACATTTCCCAGGACATTTTCTATGTTTTCTTCTCCTAAAACATCAGGCTTTGGAATGATGTTATAAACAAACATTTAAGTCAGATTCCTTGTAGAACACAAGTGTTTAGAACACCTGTGCGTGGAGTTTAAAGGAGATCTATTTACTGTGGAGGGTGGTGCACAATCTCTGAAAATATGCCAGCATTTTATCATCAGTTAGTCCTGGAACATCTAAAACAGTATTACATTGAAAAAGGCAAGTATATACTTTTTAACTATGCCAACTGCATAGTTAATAGTTATAAAAGCTGCCCATAGCAAATTAATACTTATCTTTCATGTAATTGCATCTTTACTGCATGTTGCTACATGTCTAATAACAACAATTAATTGAAAAAAATTAATTAAGAAAAGATTTTAACATTTTTATATTTCAAGTGTTCTGCTGCCAAACAGATGGCTAACAGTTTTGCTATGATATCTTTCATATGAAATGCTGTTTGTGCAAAAAGATGAAATTTAGAGTTCTGGCCATTAAGCAATGATTGTTGTCCAGGAAGTACATCACAATTTTAGGAAAGTCCAAGAAAAACTTGGACTCTGAGTGTGTGGAAGCTGCTGCCATATCACATTTAACAACACAGCATTTCTTGACTATTTAAAACTGACAGTCAAAATCTTGACCTTGCTAAAAAACATGTCAAAAATACGTATTAAAAAAATAGTCAGTACTCTATGCCTTTAAGGCTTAAAACAATGGAATGAAAAGAAACATTATTGACCTCCACTTCCACAATGGACAACCTGCTTTACATTCTTCTGTGATCTTACTAAAATGCCCATTCTAAATTTCTCAACTTAGGAACTGCCAGTATACCTAAACAGGGCAGCAATAATTGTTGGCAATGACTTCCAGATGGTTAGAGACTTTCTGGTGCAAGTGGGAGCTGTTATGGATGAACACAAACTAACTGTTCTTCACCCCAAGTTGTTTCATGGGCTTATATTTGAAATAGGCTCCGCTACTTTGGCTGAGGTTTGAAAGGTGGGAATCAGCTTCTTGGTTGATCATTACAGCAGGTAACCCACAGGCTTACAGGTTTGAAGGAGCAAAGGAAGGAGCTCTTTGCCCTTTTGGAGCAGCCTGTAGGGTCCTTATTGGATCAAATCAACACAAGGGTTTCCAGTTCTGCAGCCACGAAATGTTAGGGAATGCATCCATTATGTTAATAATACACAGTACATATTGAATTAAGACAGACTTAGTATTACAGATATCATTTCTCTGTACTTCTAAAAAAAAGAACCATTAGGACTCCATTAAAAAGTTATTAAATCTTTTTCATTCAAAACTACAAAGTTATATTGATTTTCTGCTAATATTACTTCATAATTATTTTTATTTTCATTATAACTAAGAGTTAAGCACAAATCTACAGACAGATAGACAAAACATAGTAAATAACCATATACAACAATATTGCCTTAATAAAACCTTTAAAAAAGATTAGTGGGATAAAGCCTATAATTCCCAAACCTTTGACTTTTCACAACAGGGCATCATACTTACTCAAATTATAACAACAAAACTTGTTTCTTCTCATTATGCTGTAAGGCAAAATATATATTTTCACCTCTTTCATCACTCCTGTCTTTGCCCCACATGGGTTTAGCACTGGATGGGGATTTAGCTGTTTCATTTAATATATTTCTTTAATCTTTCTCTTCTTCTTCTTCTTTTTTTTTTTTTTTTTTTTTTTTTTTTTTTTTTTTTTTTTTTTTTTTTTTTTTTTTCCCAGAGAAAGCAAAACCCTACGAAATGGACAAGTGACTGTGACAGGTGCCCAGAAGAGAGGCATTCCCATGTATAAGGGCCAGTGTGGGTGAATGCTTGTACATTTCTGATTCAGAACAAACAGCCCCATTTCTAACAGCCACAAGCCATGCCAAAACATGTGCCAGAAAACCAGTGGAGCATCTTTGGGGTCACAGCACGTAGACCACTCAGAGCTGCTGGAGCTATGATAATTTATGTCAGCTGACTGTCTGGGTTGACAATCTTGGAAACAACTTGGAACTTGAAAATAGGAACCTATTGCATCACAGTAGTAGACTTTGCTATAATGAAGAGGGTAAATTTGTTATTATGGTCATTGAGAAAAACCACTAAGAGCATGGTGAGGAACTGCAGTAAAGAGCATCCACCAGCATCTTGGCTAAATCAAAGCCAATGGAAGCTTCATTACACACTAACTTTTCAAGGTGAAACCTCTGTTAAGCATCACACATTGAAATGTTTTTTAAAAGTTTGTCATTCTCTTTTATGATTTCCCCCAATCAGAAACTAGTTTTCCTAGGGGAAAAAAAATGTAGAAAAGAACTACTGGCTTGAAGAGGTGGAGGTGTGGAAAAGCAATTGGCAAATTGCTGCTTGAAATCTGTCAATGTTCATTTCTGCCCCAAAAGAAAGGAACAAAGGCTAAACTCCAGTGCTGGCCAATGTATCTGAAATCAGATAGGCTGTACTGAAAAGTATCAACAGGAGAAAAAAAGCCCTTTCAGCTCCTATCCTAAACCTCTAAAATTACTGTGTTTCAGTGCCTAACTTGACCTTCCTACCATGTCTTACATCCCACATGAGGGTGCTACTTCTCAGTCTGTCTTGACATCCGTGGGAGCCTAATATACTTGAATAAACAGCTCATATCCCTTTCTGGATCTTGCACCTTAATATGTTGTTCATAAAGATAACTTTTCTGACCCCATGCTACTGCATGAACATTGGAAATTTTTTTAATCCTTGTTTGAAATAATGGGGTCACCAGAGAGCACCACCAGATGCAGCATTTCTGCACTCTCTGCAGAGAAGAAACTAGTAAAGCAATTTTGGGATCGGAAATTCAAGAGATTTGCAGAAATTACCTTACAAGCCTTTACTGTGTTGCAGTGGAATGATTTCTTTTTCAGCAAACACCTCCAAAAGCTTGGTTTAAAGCATCTTTGAAGAAAGGATTTAAGAGTATGAATCCCATCATAGAAATAGGAGTTTTGGTATTAAGTAAATGACAGCAGAAGCAAACCTTTGCTGTTCTGGTAGGATTTGAAACTTATTATTAATACTGAGCACGATCCCACCTACCTTTGAGTGGGATTCATCTCACATAACCGTTGATATCCAAAGAAAGGTGTTGTGTGCATATTAATAACTGTAAATCCCTTTATAATCACCAAAGAGGGGCCTCTCTAAGTATTCCACACAACCTGTAATAGATGTTTACTCCCTAATAATGATTGCTTACTTTCCCTCACAGTACTGCATTTTTGTTTGTTGAGTTCAGACATAAATGTCGAGATTTGCACAGCTATGTTCAGTCTGTTTTCACCTCAGACTCACTGCAGAATTTTTCACTTGAGAAAGCAAAAAATTGCCTATTTTCACTTCCCAAGAAATAGAAAAAGATAATTGTGGCAATACCCAGAGACACACTTACTGAATATTTTAAGGTGCTGGGGTCAACATGAGAAAAGCAGATAATTATCTTCTTTTATAGAGGAAGTCCCAAAAGGCAGATGGTCAAGGAGGTGCTTTCCAGTCACTCTGTGCAGGCCAGTTCACAAGGTCAATGCTCTGTGCTGGTAAAGCAAAGCCTCAGGGCCACGGGGACTGGACAGAGACAATGGGGTGCCAGTGGGATGGCTCTTCCAGCCCACCATGCTGGCTCTTACCATGGAATTTTTAGTCAGTCCAACATGAGGGACTGTTGCAGCTCATATCTGAATGCCAACACCTAATTTATTCTGCATTACTGAGAAATCTATTTTTGTCTTCTGCCCTTCATTAATTCTAAGCAGCAGTCTGCCTGTTCAAAAACACTATTGATTGACACTTAATGATACCATCAATGAAAGCTGAATGGAAATTTCAAAAGGCATTCTAAAAAAGAAAAATTGTCTCAGAGTCTGATGAAAATGAGCAGTAATTTCATTTTCAAGGGTATCTTTTGGTAGACTTTCTGGGCAATGGTTTCTTTGCATGTCTATGTGTTGTGGGCAAGCATAAACCCAGCAAACTGAAAAAAAGTATTGTCTAAAGTAACCCACTGCTTTACAATTGAATAACAATTTCTTTGGAACACTACTGCACAAACTGCTCCTGAATTTTAAGGCATCCTGTGTGTTTAATTTGAAAGTTAGGAGAACATGTCTAGATCAAATGAAGCTGTTTCTGAGTAAACTTCAAGTTTTACTTGTGGGACAATTTCAAGATCTACTGCTACTGTGGTAGAGTTCTGATTCCCCACACTTTATTTTTTGCCTTAAAAAGTCCATCTCAGAAAAGCTATTGGTTCAAAATTTTCAAAACCCACAAATATTTATAAATTAGTGAAGAGTATTAGTCTACTTGGCCAGTTCTCTGAAATGCAGAAGACATCACATGCTGTTCTGGAAACTTTGCACGTGATCACAGAACAACGTAACTGTTCCTGGGCAGAACCAGATAGCACCATTCAGAGGCACTGTAGCCATGCTTGAAACTGGTGGCCCATGGGAGAAATTAATAGTTCCTGGATGCCTTAGGAAGATCCATTTTCTGAACTGCCTCAGGCACTTAAGTTTATTGATCTAACTGAGACTTGATCGCTGGAGACAAGATTCATCTCAGCTCATTCTGATCAGATCTAAATTAGGTGCCTTTTCCAATAATCTTCAACCTTCACACTGCATTCCCTGACTTCCTTGTGGCTGCCTTAACTGATAAAGCTACTTTAAGCCTTTCAACAATAAGTCTTCTCTTCACTGACACTTTCTATGAGGTGGGAAAGTCTACAGATTTGCTGATCAAGTCTTGCAGCTTGATTAGGCTCATCATTCATCACACTGTCCTAGAAAACATGTCTAATATAAGCAGGAACTAGAGGTAACTATCTTTGCCTGGGAATTACAGCTGGAACTTAGATCTTATGCTTGAAGTATACCTTCAGCTTTAATTTAATTTAAAGCATAGCTAGCATTTGAGAGGATCCCACTCTGAGTGTTTTAGAGTCACAAGGATGTTTTCTGACAATGAGCTACCTTAAGGCATTCATGGAAGTGTTATCTTTAATCTTGAAGGAATGCAAAAATCTTTCTTATCAATATCTTATAAAACACATATAATTAATTCATGCTATTGATATATACACACACTCCTAACAAAAAAAAAAAAATTCGGCAATGTCAGTAGGATGAATTCTGAGAAGGAACTCAGTTTTCTCATGGAAAATGAGCATCAGGTGTATATGGTGTTCTCAAAGGTCACATATACCTGGTGATTTGTCTTAGAGACTGTCCATGACAATTCTGCATCTTCCTCCTCTTCACTGTCTTCTGAACAGGATTCAAACTCATCTTTATAATATTCTTCTGCAATTTCTGGATCTTCAGGGATCTCTAAAGGCAATTATGAGTTTATAGCATATATAAAGAAAAAAAGTATGATCTGAAAAAGATATAAATTAACTTTATAGCACCAGTATTATGTCAATTGCAAGGCATTCTGTAACTGAAAGCAGAGGATAGGTTCTCAGATTAAAATGTTTGTCTTTAATGATATGATAAGCAGTGTTAAATCTATCTCTGGTAAAGGGTAAATCCCCATCATGTGTGAATTAATGAATTTAAGGGCTCTATACTGATACTGCACTGAAATCTCTGAACAATACAATGAATCAGGCTGGATGTGACTTTATGGGATCATTTAGTCAAAGCAGGGCCAGTATTGAATTGAATCCAGCTTTTGTGAGCTGAAATTATAACTCAGTTTTGTTTTCTCTAACACACATAACTTGTGAATACAACTGCTAAGCTAAAATGGAAAATAATATCAGGTACATGTTTAGAAGATATGACAAATTAAATCTCTCTATTTTTCCAAATTTTCTTGAAGCAAAACTATAATAAAATAAAAGAAACTAGTATAAAGTCAAGCTATGCATACTTTATTGTCATGCTCTCTCAATTTATTACTATCACAAGTTTTAGTAAAAGCAGTGAGCACAATATTAATATAGCCAATGAGCCCATGAAGTACAATAATTGGTATTAAAACTCAACACATTCATCACAGCTTGAAAGACACTTCAGCCACTCTGCACTGGGTGAAATCCTTTAGCATCCCAGACTCCGTATGAAGGAATTAGTGAAACAGCCTGAAGTCTGATTGCATCTCCTTCAGGGGGATATTACTACAAGAAATGTTAGTTGAAGACAAAAAAATATTTAATGTTCAGCTGTCATAAGTCATCACTGTCATTGTCATAATTTTAGCTAATGCTAGTTTCAACCACTCTCCTCAATTATGTCTGCCCCTTTAGAGAAATAAGAAACATATCTTAAATTTTACTGCATTGAAATAAATTAAATACAAACAATATGCCACAAAAATTATTAATTGATTTTTAATTGTTTCAGATGGATAAAAATCCAAAAGGATTCAAACAGGGGAATGCAATTAAAATCCATTAAAACACACTTGAGTTTGGGCAGGACCAATAATTCTAATCTTTAAGGTGAAAGAAAGAGAACTCAGGAAAAATAGTGTAGCTATCTGCAGCATTAGATGGTTAAGCTCTCCTGTTGAGATATAAGGTCTACTATCTATTGTCTCCAAAGTAATTTCAAAAATGCTTCCTTTCTTTATAAACATGACCTAGCTCCAAAATGTTGACACATTTTCACTCAGGTTTCTGTTTTAAGATATTAATGAAAGCTGCATAAAAGCCCCATGCCCCACTGTCACAATTTCTAATCCTATTCTTTCCTGTTTATATTTTTCACTTTCCTAAGTTTGAAAAAAACAAACAAACCAGCAAACAAACAACTAATCAATACCTGAGTTTCCAGAAGAATACCCCCAACCCAAAAATATTTTCTCACAAAGAAAGCATTTATTTAATTGCTTGAGTTCTACAAAGTGCCATTTAAGACTTGAAAGTCCAGCACTTCATTAAAAAGGGAATCTTAAATGTCATCCTTTCTACGTGGAAAGAACACTAGATCAAGATAAATCAAGATACATCTTCTTTTCCATGTGAGGTGATCAATTTTTCTTTCCTGCAGAGAGGCTGTCATCCCAGTGATTAGGATAATTTTATTAGGTTCATCTGCATTCTGCCTATGTGCATTCAAATACATACAAAACAGCCCATTTATTATGTTGCAATACAAACATCAGATTATGCTGGTGTTTTCTGAGTCATCTTCTCCTCCCACATTCTGCATATTTCTTGCTGTACTAAAAAATGCAAGCCTCCTCTTTCCAACCAAACAAGATATCAAAATCAGTCTTTTTATTCATAATTGTAACTTTAAGATGTCTGCTCTGGCTACTGTAAGCTCTACACTTCGTGAGCAGCCCATGACTGTACAAAACTGGTGATGCCCCTGAACTATGCAGAGAGGCTGGCAGCGGCTGTATTCCACTTCCATGCCAGTTTTTGCATCCTTATTGGAATTATTCACCTCACTATTTGTGAAATTGGTTTGACAGCTGTTCATAGACAGCTAGTTAATCTGAGCTTAGTAATACAATATGAAATGCTAGTTCAGATGCTAGAGATGTTCAAGGTATACAAGTTTATTGGCCCCAATTCAGAAACCAATTCCAAGTGGCATTTCTGGAAGAAGTCTAGTGCAGGGGAATTTGGCATGTACTTAATAAAAGTTCTTAAAACTTTTTGGTTTTATGACTAGCATCTTTAAAGAGGAAGCCTTCAAAGCATTTACACATTAATTTAAACTGTCTCTACATAACAATTCTTTGAGTCTTACCAAAGTAAAGCCAGCTCCCAGTCCTCCATGTATTACAGACGTACAAGACATAGCTGGTTCTCTGCAGAATTATCTGAGTACAAAACAGCTTATTGAGCTGAGACCCAGGACCAGATGAATTTCAAGACTAGATAAAGTGGATTTGGCACAGCAGATACCATAAATCAACATGGCAAGCTGTACCTCTGCTGGCCTAATAAAGTCCAAGTGCAGATAGCTTGAGCGAGTTGGTATTTTCAGCTCAGGGCAGGCACTGTCAGGGGAGTTCAAGCCCCACAAGCTTCCATTTCCATGTCTGCAGTCCATCCTCAGGTAGAATATTTGCTACCCGAGTTTTGCCACAATTCTATGTGATTTCCACAAACCAGGTGACAAAAGGCTGGTTACTGTCCCCATTTCTGAACATTACTGGTGAAGTTGCACACTTAGTAATGTAGCACAGAAAAACATTCTTTGGTTTGTACCTCTGTTTGACCACTGCAAAGCCTAGCATGGACTCCACGACAGGACCTTGACCCTGTCCTTTTTTTTTTTTCTGAAAAATAAAACAGATATTAAGCCTGTTTGTGCCTGGGAGGTACAACTTTACTCGGGTAAAGAAGTGGTGCTAGTGAGGGTAATGCCGAGTCTATCATGTTGAAAGAGGAAACAAAATTGCTGCAGAACCCAGGGGACCCTGCCTCTGTTTTGACAGCTGGACTGGCATCCAGCTGAACATCTCTGATACATTATACCTATATTCTCCATAGGGTGCACAAGGAAGTATCTGTACAGCTGCTTCTGCCCTTTCACACCCCCATATCTCTCAGCTGGTCTCTGAAAGCACCTTGTGCTTTATCCAGCTCTGCTACTGCACCAAGACCAGTCACAATAGCTTTTATTTGCTAGATGGTTTAGGCACAGCATTGAGACACTTGATACTTGCTATTGGATATTCAACAGAAAACAAGCTTTGAATAAAAACATTCCTCTTTAGATCTCTTTCTATACAGTAATATGATGCTAATAGTGGAATGAAGGGTAAAAACCCATTATCTAAAAAAATGATAAAAGCATGGTTATTTCCCAAGAAGACACGCTAAACAGAAAACAGAGGAATGTGATACTGGTAATATTTTGCTTAAATCCACCGAAAGCTTGTTTCAGGTAGCATGGTAACTCAGCAACAACAATTTTCTCCAAAGAGATGAAAATACTTTGATAAATATGTTTAATTTTCTTGTGCCTCAAAGTCATATTGTCATTGTTGCATTGATGTAGTATTCCCACATTCCAGAGCATGCAGAAGACAATAAGTAAAGTCTCTTTTATTAAAAAAAAAAAAAAAAAAAAAAAAAAAAAACCACCAGAATGGTGTAACATATATAAATTTTCACCATTTGTATTCACAGTAAGAGAGTCACACTTGACTCTTAAGAACTACTGTACTTTTTTGATGCAAAGTCTTCATTGCATCCCTGGAAAAAGGCAGATTTTCTCAGCTGCCACATTCCTACCTTAAGGAAAAAAAATGCTATAGTTTCATGTCTTACACTCCTCAGCCTGCACAGTATCACACAGAGGAAAGTGAGGAGCAAATCACTCAGCTGCTCTGACACATACTGTCATGAGACATAATGGACTCCTAAGATGGTGACATGAACCAGTACACCAAAAAGTGGTGTTACCACATCTCTGCTACCACAGACTGACACAGGGAACTCAGCAAATTGAGAGAAGGCCAGGAAAAAGACCCATGCACTGCTCCCCTTGCAAGGCTTTGTACATAAGCCATGCTGGGCACTGAGGCAAGAGCAGGGAAAATCATTCCTCCACCTTCTGCTTCTGTGCTGCACTGGACTGCAAGGCAGGACCCTGTCAGTAACACAAAGGTGCCCCTGATCCTTTCCTTTCTGTGGAAATGCATCAGCAAATACCAGTTTGATCCCAAATGAGCAGGTGTTACTGGCACCCAGGCTAGGCACAGCACTGGAGCACCTGGGTGCAAGAAGAGGCTGAGCGAGCCTTCAGTCCTGAGAAGCCCTGAGAAGGGAGAGTAAGGGGGAAACCCTGCTGCTGTCTGTGACCGTCTGATCACAGGATAAAAGGAAAATGGAGCCAGTCTCTTCACAGAGATGAATGGTGAAAGGACAAGAGACAACAAACATCTGGCACATCCTAAATTCCAATTTCACATTATGAAAAAAAAAAAAAGAAAAAGAGTGTGATCAAATATTGGAGCACAGCTTAAAGAAACTGCAGGAGCTCAATCAACCCTTGGAGGTGCTCAAAACTTGATCAGACACCCCTGAATAACCTGATCTCTAAAGAACAGCTTTGAGCAGGAGCTTGGACTAGGCTGCCAGAGACTCCTTCCAGTCTATATTATTTTATAATGCTGTGGTTATTTGATTCCTCACAAACAGTTCAGAATCACCCCAGATCTCTTTGTGTGTGCACATATCTAACATACACACTAAACAAGCTAAGCAGAAACTTAGGAGCTGGCAAGAGGAGCTGGTGCACAGGGCTGGGCAACTCTCTTCAGAACTGTGCATCAGTTATCACAGAGGGAGAAAACAGAAAGGGATTTCTGCCTTAAAGGAGGAAAACATAAAGAGCTGAAGCATTGTCAGCAGGAGAGAAGTTTGAAACACAGAGATATGTTTCCCTGAGCTATATCACCCTGAACAAGGAATTCTGCCACAAAGGAGATCAAGGGCTCTGTGCCCCTCTGCAGCTCAGGACAATACCCATATGATAAGAAAAAATAAAATAAAATAAAATAACTTCTTTATTATAATCTACAATCACTCAGATTGTTTGGGGGGTTTGAGGTGGGTTCCTTCTTCCCTGTGCAAGACAAAACCCTTCAAGCTTAAAACTTTCAGTCAAAGAGAATCGCCATCCTACAGTCAGGTATAGATGATATATGCATTTTCAAGCTCTGAAGCTTCATTGTTCAGAAAGTGGAATATTTTGTCCATCTTTTCTAGACTAGGCTGAAACAGACTCTCAGAACATACATTTAAGAAATTAACTAGGGAATGTACAGGAATTTTGTGCCCACAAAAGTTCTGTACAATCCTTCTGGAAAAGCACAGAAGGAACTATGAAGTTGTTAAATGAATCATCTTCTGACATGGTCATGTGCAGCTTAGACATAAAGTGAGTTTTTCTAAATGAGAACTAGAAAAATAACCAAATTTAAACATTAATATTTTATAATTCTCCTCTTTGCATTTCAAAAAAAGTAAAAAGCTTCAATTATTTTATGGATGTCATTGAGTGAAGAGCTCTCTATAGTGAAATGGTTAGAAAAAGAGATACAGAGGGTGTAAATCAGGGTGCCCTTACGGGAATCATCTACTACTTGATGTTAGAAAGAAAGTAGCAAGTTTCAAAGTGTTTATCCAAGGAAAAAGTACCTCTTTTTAACCAAAATTAAATGTTCAAAATTCAATTTATTTGAAAGACATAGGGTTTTTTTTTTCCCTAAACATTCTACCACCTTGTATGTAAGTACAGTGACAAAGCATGAGATGAAAGAAGTTCTTAAAAGCGGTGATTAACAAAAATGAACAGCAAGAAGGAAGATTTTGATCACATTTTTCCCTAGTTTTCTGAATAATTTGTTGGTTTTTTCTTCCAGTTTCCTAGTTGTCACGTACACAGAAATGGGAGCTCTGTAGGCAGTGACAATGAAGCCATGCTGCCTTTCAAACGTGGTTTAAAGGTCAGCAAATCTAAAAATCTTCCAAATATTCAGAAATCTTTTTAGTAATGATGGGTGAATAAAGAGAAAGAATGACATAGTGATTTAGTCAACAACAGGAAGCATTTAGTGAGTTTTGGAAGACATTTCATTTATTCTTAAGAGTCCTTATTATTGTAAAAGTTGCCCTACTATTTGCACTGCTTCCAGCAGGAACAGACCAAGAGATGTAAATTGAAGGAAAAGTGACCTAATGACATCAACTTCAAACTATCTTAGTCCCTGAGTTATTTAAAACTTATTTATCAAGGTATACTTTCCAATAAAAACTCAGATTTCCTCCTGAATCTGGCAGATACTGACCTCCTGATACTTTCCTTTTCAGTCTGACAACAGTGTTGGGAAGGAAAAAGTCCACATGCTAACACAAAATCTGCCCCTTAAGAGATTCACTTCCTTCTTCCTGAGATTTGGTTCAAGAATGCCATTCTTAAGACTTAAATTGGGGGTATTTTCAGAAACAGAAGTTACAGAAGAAGAAGAAGAAAATTAATGGGAATGGCTCATATCCAAACTTGGTGTAAGCAGTTGTGCACACAAGAGTCTGGATGTAGCAAAGATGCAAAATGCATTTGATTGGGATATAAGCAATAATATAAGTTATATGCTAAATGACTAAGAAAAACAAGCAAATGATTGCAACCAAGCAAAAAGGTATTGAGCCCTTAAACACCTAGATGAAATTCACTTGCAAAAGCACATGTTTACAAGATCAAGGGGGCACACTTTGTTCTGTGAAACAGAAAATATAGCAGGAGAATTCAACCAAGACCTTCACTGCTGCCATCTTCTCATTCCCTCCACCCAGTTGTCTGACAGTCACACGCAGTGAAAGCTAAACTGGTAGAATATACAAACTAATTCAACATTTTCAGCTTCTTTCAGAGTAAATTCTTCCTCACTAGGAATTGCCTCCAGCTTCTTGCATCACCATATAATTTGTCTTAATTCCCCAGAAATGCCCTCTGGTTTGATAAGTAAATCATAAAACTGCAGCTGCAGCTGGACTGGGAGTCCTTTCAAAATGTTTTTCAACACCATCCTGTTCACTGATGCTGTTTGCAAGCAAAAGCCTAGTACGTCTTTATTTACATCAGTTTAACCTTGCATCTAAGATGCAGTGTAAAGCTATGTTGCTCTGTAGGTAGGAAAACTTGGAATAAAAACCAGCAACTTTCTAAGGAAGATTTAACACACTGAAATTATCTGAAAGTATCTGCTATAGAATCCAGTATGCAGTATTTTTTTTTTACTTAAACAATCTCAGTACATTTGCTTCTAATTGCTTCCTAAATTCACAGAGCGTTTCATAAATGTTTTTAATATAATTCTTTGGAAGGAGTGAAGGGAATTCCTGTGCCATTTTTAAAAAGACTAGGCCAGAATAATTTTAACTGTAGTCACTGACCGAGGTGAATTTTGAAGTAGACTCTTAATCAGTGCCAAACTAAACAGGATGAAAAATAGATTAGGAAAAAAGTAGGAGCTACACAGTAACATAATCTGCTCTCCCCAACTTTGGAAATGTTTGGGTTTTTATATATAAACTGCTGTGTAAAGACTTCATTCTGCAAGCTTTCCTCTGTGAAGCTGCAAGAGCAAGACTTCTTCTAAGAAGTAAGCTATGAATCTTTGTGAAGCTATGAAAATAATTTAGTAATTAGGCATGTTGAAGAGTAGATAGATTTGGAAAAGGTTTCCTGAGGAGCTTATGGTTAAAGTTTAACCCCTGCTCTGCAAAGGCAATACTTCAAGGGAAGAACTCCTTAAACAAGAACAATAATGCTTTAGTCAATGATTAAAAAAAAAAAAAGCATAGATTAATTTTCGAATTTCTGGCTAAAACTTGCAAACTTCATTAAGTCTTGATTTTCCTAGAATAAATCAGATTTAGTATTCCTTTAATTGAATCTGGGACAAGTTGAGCTCAGCGTGAAACCGAGCAATGAAAACAAGGCACAGATGAGGAGGTCAGAGGAGCATGCTACGCCCTCAGATCCTGCAAGAGTCTCAGGAATTTGTCACCCCATGTTCCAAGGACACGTGTAGGACTGGTAACTGCAAATGCCAGAACTAAACCAGTGAGTTTCTCTCCACAAGCATCCCACGCTCTCATTGCAGCAACTCAGGGAATATGCCTTATGATCCTGGAAGTAGGGTAACCACAAGAAGGAGGAGACCAATGGTTAACCACAGCAGAACTCACAGCAATGCTGTCCTCTTAACTGAGACAAGATTTCCTGGTTACAAAGGATAACGTAACAAGAATAATGCAGAAAGGTGCTTAATGCCACTTACTGTAAGTACTATCCTGCTTTATTTTGACTTGCTGGACTGAAAATCAAGACAAGACTTGATTTTCCTTAAAGCCTGGGAGCTCTGTGATCACTTGTATGGTCATCTTTTAGAGTTTTTCTCAGTTACCCACGAGTGTGAGTAAGTACCATTTTACATGCATCAAAACAAAGGTGTGTGTGCATAGATGCTGGAAGATCTGCTCAGAAATATTACAGGTTTTTAACCTTCCAAGATTTACAAAACTACCCAGAAAATCTTCAACACAGCTTGTAAAAATAACAGGCTAGAAAAAAAAGCACAGTATTTTATAATGGGTGAACATTTCCTATTTGAGGATCAACTGAACTTTGCCCACTTGAAAGTCAAAGCAATATATCCATAACTTAAAATTAGCCATAGAGACATAGGAATAATGTACACAATTACTGCAGCATACTTGGCTATTTTGAAACTGTAATGAAATCAGGAGTTTGCCAGGTGTAATGTATTGCAAGATATTAAGCTAAGGAATTTAACAAGTTATAATCTTTGCAGTATAAGGAAATATAAAGCAATATAATACAGATCAGAGAGACCATATAATATGTCCCTTTATTCATACAGCTTTAATTTGTTACATTATTTTTCTGTACAAAGAATTTAAATACCACAAGTATTTAACTGAAGCTATTCTCCTCTTTTAACTTGACCCCTTCCCACACAAAAATATGTCTATTAACTGCAGTAGCAGTTTATGCAGAGCTGGGAGTCTTACAAAAATGGATGCGAACACAGCAGAAGACCCAGTTGGCAACCCAAAAATGCAGGATATATTTTATTAGTGCCCCTTATGTCCAGTGTTGTTTTGCTTTGGCTTTCTTTCATTCCAGGCAATAAAGTGGTACAATGAGGACAAGCCCTTAAAAATATAGATACATATATAATATTTTAATACCTTAAAAAAAAAAAAAATCCTCTCCACCCTTGTTTACCATGTCACATCAGCTGTGAAATTGATATGAATATAAAGTGGCAATTTTAGCCATGAATGCCAGTGCAAGGCTTCAAGTTTTCATGCCTGTTAGAGTGTGGCTTGTTGAATTCAACACTCCTTATGGTTGCTGTAAAAGGTCTGGGCCTTTGGTAGTGAAGATAGCTTTATATCCAGTTTATCTTCCAACTGTAAACACCGATCCAAACCAGAAGGATCAACAATGATGGTAAGGAAATGGTGGATTTGTAGCATCTATAATTGCACTGAACTATCTAGAAGCACTTTTAGATACAGCTTATGATTTTGTAGCCAATTTCAAGGCAAGCTCTACTGTAGAAATTGAATCAGAAACCCTGAACCTTTAGCTATTACTGTTGTATAACAGGATTATGCCTTGCTCTTCATGCTATTTTCAGCTGCAAAGACTGAGCTCCTCTACCTAGAGGATTTTCTATCTAATAAACTAAGAAATTTCTGATATTCCACACTACTTTCCCACATAGGTGGGTACATTGCATGGTCTGATAGAGACTGCTCTAGATTTCTTACAGCAAATCCCCATAAGTAGTGTTTCCTAATTTATTCAATATCTCTGCAAACTTAGGCAAGTCAAAAGCAATCAAGTTGTACAAAGAACTGAGAGGAATTACATTGTAAAATCTGGCTTCTTTAGAAGACATTGCAACCAAGGTGAAACTACCTGCACTCAAATAATTAATGTGATGCAGTGAGAGAACTGCAATTACCTAGCCCAGTATGTAGTAGCACACACAAAAAGGCTGAGGTGGTCTAACAGTGGAAAATCTATGGCAAAGATGACTTTCTGCATCCTAAAACATCAATATCCAGTTCTCTGGAAAAGGGGGTATCTGCTTCTCTGGTTATTCTTTTTGAATCAGAAAAGTGGATGACAAGCTCAATCAGGTAAATTAGAAGATAAAGATGACTTATAATGCAATATTAGGAAGAAATGCATTACTTTTGTGATGATTCCAGTAGCTTTTTAGAGGGAGGCCACATCATTAAACATGGAACATGTAATGAACCTGCCCAGCTGGAACTACCTTGTTCTAACTGGCAGAAGAAGACACTGACCATATTCATCCATAACCACAAGGCTGGGTCAGAGGTCATGGATGGTCCTATTATCTTGTTGATATTTTTTTGCTTGTGTTTTATAAAATGAATAATTTTATTCTAGCTGCAGTCATTATCATTAATGGAAATGAGCAGTTTAATATGCAGAGTTCTTTTTCACAGCGTTGTTGGTTTTTTCCTATTAGATGAACTGACCTCTGGTTGCCAGCACTACAATATATTTTGCCTTACCAGCAATTTCACAGACCCACTGTTGAAAGGTAAGTACATGCAGTAATCTCCAGAAAAATGTACATTGGCCTATCTGTATAAGTCCAAGTGGAGACAGCTTCTATAAAAAATTGGTAAGAGCAGGGGGAGGTGTGGGTGGGTGGGGGTGGGAGTGTGATGTTAAGCAATTTATTGCTAGGTGGCTTTTCTTTTTGATGATAACAAGAGAAGATGAATAATTTACTTTGTAGGTAACCCTCAGCAAGAAGAGGAAACATAGGTACAAGTTTATCCTGACACATATTGCATTGCTCATTCCTGCATCATTGCCATGACCTGCAAAATATGCTTTCTAACATTCAGAAATAATTAATCAATAAAATGAACTGGAGAAATGAAGCAGAAAACAAAACATCCAAATCAAAATATAAAGGGAATTCAGTTATTAATCATTAGCTAATCCTAATGCTAATCATTAGCTATTCCATTTTACACTGCTCATTGAAAACAAATGACATGTACAGATCTACACAAATATAAATGTTCAACACACAAATATTTGAATTCAACAATTCAGTGGCAGAGTGATTCTGTGTACTGTCTCTATACAAATCTTATTTCAGCTCTTTTTGTCTCTTCCTTGTTCTTGAGAAACCAAAGATGGAAGAGACACAAGACATCTACAGTAACCCAATATTGTTCCTAGTAGTACAGTATATTCTTAACTGCTCCATCCAACATAGAGTTAAATTATTTGTATGATGACAATTCCATAAATTCCTGGACACATAAGACAGAGATATCAACACTTTTCAACTAATATTAAACACAACTATAAAATATTTTTCCATAAATATCTCATTAGCATAATATAATTTCTGTTTCCAATTAACCAATCTAAAAACCTAATGCCGGTTAAAGCTATTACATAAAAAACTTGCAAATGAGCAAAAGTACTTTTTTCTTTTATTTACAAAGGTTTAGTATTCTAATGAACACATTAATGGTCTAACTAGCTGAAACAATATAGTAAGAACATTCACTGTTCCAATGATGCAATCAATATACTTCAGTTACTTTATATGGTTAACAGTAATCACAGGAGTAATTTTTTTCTAGCTCTTTCTTAGCCACTCCATTGTCTGTCTATTTACATATAAGGAGAATATTTGTTTACTTTAGATAGTATGGTTAAAAATGCAAAACTGTTCAGAAACTTGTTATAGAGACTTCAGATAAATAGAAATTTAAAGTGTATTTTTAGAACTTCACTACTGCAAGTAATGTTATCCCACCCAGATCTCTGAAAATCTGCAGAGTGGAGAAAAGTAATAGCCAAACCAAATGAATCCTTTGTTCTAGTATGCATGCCAGCTGGAGAGACCAAGTCCCAGAACCAGGATAATATAAGAACAAATACTAGATGACCCTGAGAAGTGGAATAATGGAAAAAGATGAAATTCAAAGAACAGAGTTGTGAGTTCAAAACTTAGAGCATTGAAACCAAAATAATCTGTTATAAATTCTGAGGTAAGAGCTAGGAAGCACCTTAAGGAAAGAATAAGGAGGGATGGTCGAGGCATACCAAAAGTGAACAGTGCTAAAACACAACAATATAGAAGTGTTTATACACAGGAGGAGAGAAGTATTAAGCTGCTAGGCAATAAAGCAATGCATCTTAAAAAAATTCTAAAAAAAACCAGTATTTACATTGCCTGAAGCATTTCTCTTAAGGAATAAGAATCAGATAATTTCTTTAGGTTCTCAAGAACTTGTACCATCTGTAAACAGTCTTGAGGAAGTTTTTCTGTAGTTCAATGAGCTCATCTCCACATCAAAACCACAGAGTCCACTCACATCTTTCATTTTCCAGAAAACAAAAGTGCTTGAAGACTAACAAGTTAGTCAGCTATAGGTGATTTCAAAAAACTCTTTCAAATGTCTCTCAAGTGCACAAGGCTACTAGAATAAAAATGTTAGGATAAAAAATGTTCAGAATATCATTGCTGATTACATAAATCAGCATAAATGGAGAGAAGCTTAAACTTCCCAGGGAAGTCTATAGCAGTTGAATGCTTTTGTCATTGCTAAAACTTGTCCACTGTGAAGTCCAAAACCCCAAACTGCCATAGTGGGTTTTGTTTGTCTAACTACATTGCCTTATTTTTCCAAAAGTTCAGTTAATTGCAACTACCACTACTATATCTGATTCAAGATGCCACAGTATTCAAAGCTTCTTACTAAAGCTAAATCTTAAGCTTTGTATTTGACATCTTCCACAATGACATACAACCGTGAATCATAATGGTTTAGATAATTTTCACTGAAAGAGGAGTGCAAGGTGTTTTATTCTCTATTCCTTTCCTTAATCCTTTAATAGCTTGGTCTTTCAATACTCCAAACCCTTCTCTTCGGCTCATGTTGCAAATTTTATAAAGACTGCAGGTTATGAGCCACAGATACTCTGACCTTTCCTCCGTACCTGTTGGGTCTGGGGTACTATCCCTAGCTGCTCCTCACCAGCTTTGCTTGAGAGGATTTTTTTTAGGTCTGCCCTGATAATTTAAAAGCTGCTCCTGCCTTTTCTCTCCTTCCTAAACAGTTTTTAGTTACTAGTTGTAACAACAGAGCTTGTTAGTTTGGTTTTTACATGCTAACTTCTTTTGTTAACATAGTAAGGGTCAGCAAGATTAATTAACATGAAAGACAACTTGCTAAAATCATTTTATAGCCTTGCTTCTAGTTTTTTCTTTCATTATTGTACAGCCATTGATCAAGAACAAAGTTCTGTTGGAAAATCAATAGCTGGAACAGTTTCTACATTTTCAAATACAAAGGTGCAATTAATAACTTAATAATTAGACATGTAGGATATGCATCGTTGCACTGAAATGCTTAAAGAAAGGAAGAGGCTGAATACTGAATAGAGTAAGAACAAGTTTGACATCAGCTTCAGAAATAACAAGGCATTCACAAAGTAAAGAAGAGAAACCATACAATTTCTCTTGCCTATCCATAACTCCTTTTGTCATGAACCCATCACTCCTCCATCAGAGATTCTGGCACAAGCAATTAAACACACATTCAGTTTTGTACAATGGACTGACCCAGCTTTTGCATCACAGATATAAATGCATCTCATTCCTGTCATTATAGTTAAACAGCTTAATGACCTGTAAAGTCAGAAAAATCTGTTTCTTTCCTTCCAAGCATGTTGTTCTGTTTCTGTTTAGGAGTCTTTGTATGCTTTTCCCAGTCCATCTCTCACCCACATTTACTGCTTTCTCTCAGTCCTCCCTTTGCACGTTTCCCCACCCTTCCCCCAGGATGTTATTTCTAGCAGCTGGGTTCTCTCCTACACAGGTCATCTCTCCTCATACTGTGGAACAGCCAGCCAACCACACAGACACAAATGAGGGTACATTGAAAGAAAAAAGTGCCATTTGCTATTAAAAAAACCGAAACACCTCCACCACAAGCAAACTGATTCTGATGCCTATAATTTAATGACCTATACTTTCACAGATGTCCATAAACCAACACTAAAAGGCAATGCTATTAGAGAAAAGTAGTCTTCCTATTTTAAAGTATATTGATGCATATTAGCAAGATTCTAATCTAATTAAGAATCTTTCACCATAATAGCGCTCACACAATGATTTTTAAATATTTAAGAGTAAGACACTACTCCAGAACACTGTAGACAAAAACATATAAATATGATCTTAAAAATGTTCTCCTCATTAAACACAAGATTTTCACAGTCTGACCCTTTTCAAAAAGCTTGACTATTTTTTGTCTGTAACAGAAAAATGCATGTTAGATAGTACTTCATACTCTTTAGACAATAGCTAAGTATTTGTGGACAATGTAGATAAGCAGAGTTTAAAGAGTTTCCATCTGCTTTTTCCATTGTCAAAGATAAAGAAAATGGCATCAAAGTGTACCAAAAGTGCAAACACTTTGAATTCTTGTACTCCCTTCTTCACTGGAGTGGTAAGCTAGGAAATGTGTTTCTAATGTGTTTCATTTCATATGTGGAAAGTTTAAGCTATTTCCTTCTGATTCAGCACCTCCTTTGGAGGAAGAACATTCACCTCTATCTCTGCTCACAGGTCACTCAAACTTTGGGAACACAGACCTCCTGCCACATAACCTTGCTATACACCTGCTGTACATACACTCACCAGATTAATTTCCTTCTCTCTTTGCTGTTTTTTGACAACTTTACAAATCTGACCACTTTTTAAACTGCAGTTTCCCCACTGCAAATAAACTACAAGGGACAAATTTTTCTTTCCTGATAGGAATTCTCATTTTAACATCAGACTTCAAATTCTTACCGTGGTCTGTAAGTCCAGACATGCTGAATTCATTTGTGCCATTCCCTCTTGGTTCATCATTTCCTGTGGACACAGAGTAGCCCATAGTGCCTGGCTGAGAATGAATGAGGTGTTTTGAAGTCTGCTCATCAGATTCCTTAGTCAAATGATGAAGTAGCATGGAGAAACAGGAACAGAGCTTTCAGCAGGATCACAACACAATGGTTGCCCTGATCTACACAATTCCTGGGATTTGTATTAGGCAAATACTAAAATAAAACCTTAACATTTTTGTAAATGATCAGTAATGACTCAGCCATAAGAATAAGCAGGTTTAATATATTTTTTTTTTTCTCTAGACACAATGGAAAATGGAAACCAGAGGACACGCAAAAGAAAAGATAGAATACAAAGCACAAAAAAAATATTTCTGTGATGTGTTCACCAACTATTTCCAAACTGAACTTTTTCTTTCTACAATAGGATGTGGTGCTAGAATTGAACTGGCTCATCTTCTGTTGCAGATAGCTTAAAAGCAAAAGACAACTTATTCTGGGAGTAATTCCAAGGCTTCATCCTTACTAGAAAGCCAGTCAAAGTGTTAATATGCTTAACCAAATGAAAAGAACCCACAGCCATGCCAAATTAAAATGTTTAAAGGATTACAATTCTAAACGTCTTTAAAAGAAATGTATTTTGAACTCCAATGCCATATAGTCAGTAAAAACATTTCAGACTGCAGATTTAGATTTAAGGATAAATTAAGAAAGGGTAACTTAAAAAAATAAAACTGTGCAATGAATAGAGAGCTTGTTGAACCATATCTGAATAACTGAATATATTTTGCCTCATCACAAATCAACAGGTTCAGCTAAGCAGTCCAGATTTTGATGCACTTCCCAATCATTAGTCTCAGAACAGGCCTGTGCCTCCAGTGCTAAAGAAACCATGTGGGAAACAGAAAAGTGTTATACACTGGGTGCACATAAATGATACCTCCAAAACAACAGCTCACACTTACATGTAGGATGTTGACATTCAGCTGCTGAAAATTACGGGACCTGAATTCTTGGATTCTTTTGATATTTTCTTGGTATCTTTCCTCTGCCAGCTGCCTGTAAATACAGAACACTTGTATTTAGAATGTGATATCAGGGTATGCACAAAGCGTTCTTATAAAAGCAGACGTGGAAAAATAAATTCCCTACTGAGATTTTCATGTTGCCAAATATTCATGGCATCTACTCAGGTTTTAATGAATGCTAGAAGAGATTTCAGACCTTATTTCCAAACCCTATTATATTTTACTTTCACAACTTGCAAAACACAAATAAGAAATAGCAAATTATTAGTTCCCAGTCTTTTCTAGTTCTTGCAAAGGTCTTAAATACTTTGGGCTTCATTCCACGAGGTAGTGCAGGGACCTTTCAGATGTAGACAGCATGTAACATTTGTTTGCTGTGAACTCTTCCTCTGGGGTACAGTTGGTAACCGTGGTTTTCTGTGTGGAGCTTCTTAGGAGAGGTGCTACATTAAGCAGTTTTTCCAGCTTCCATTAATATATTCCCTTCCCACACATCTCTAGATTTGCACTGCTGGAAGCAGATCTCCAGTATGAGAAGGTATCATTTTTGCATTATTTCCAACATTTTCAGCCAGAGTCAGCTGACAATGATCTAGAGCTCAATGTTGATCCATTTTAAAGATTCATGACTGAGAACAAGGTCTGAATATTTATGTTGCCTTCATATTACAAAACAAATATATTATGTTTTGGTTTTGGGGGAAAGAAAAAATGTGAAAATCTCATCAGAAAACATCAAAATGCAAGAAAGCAATGAAAATGAAAACCAAACTAGAACAATCCTGCAATTAGTATTATTTCCTAATCTCCATTCATTTTTAAAAATTGAAAGAGACAGACTTCCTATTTACAAATTTCCTATCAGTACAAGAATTGGCCTACCATACTACTGAAAGTACCATGCAGAAGAGGTTTTAAATTTAATACTTTTATATCAGTTCAAGGAGAGGGTTTTTTTAATTTTTTTTAAATGAGAATCAATTTATATAGCAAATGCCAGTCAGGCACAAGTACTCTTCAGACATATTTTCCAAAAGGACATGAAGGTCTTATTTCTTTGCTTCAAATGTGTCATCAAAACAGTATATTCTAGTTTTTTATTAAAAAACCCCAAGCAAAACCTTCCAGTTGTTTCTCATATTCCATCAGAAACTGTACCTAATCTCTTCCAAAACATTTTATTATGTCTCACTTAATAAAAAAACCCATAAATCACAAAGCCTTTACAACAAAACCATTACCCATCTTCGATCTTTGACAAGGCTGACTATCCTCTGAGCTATTAACTTCTATTGGAAAACCTCTGAGACGAAAACAATTGACAAAAGCTGGATTGTAACCAAACGTCCAACTCCTCAGACTGGGCTATAAACATAACCAGTCATTAAAAAAATCTTTTATTGTAACACATCTGAAAATCTCTCATATACTTATTTTATCATAAACAAATGTTTTAGGCTAACATTCTTATTTTTTCCTACATAAATAATTAGTGTGATTTATTAGTCATCAAAAATCCTCATTGACTTTGAGTAGCCGAAGACCCATACTGGTTTTATTTCTACCTTGACAATTCTACTCTCCAATTAGACTGTTGGGTGGGGAAAATTGCACGGTTAGGGCACAACTCACTTCAACTTCTTTGCTTTCTCATCTGCAGCACTTAACTTCCTCAACCGCATTCGTTCCCGCGGTGTCATTTTCTGTACTTCAGAAAGTTCCTGAAGAGTTTGCAAATGAACTTTCTTCTGCCTGAAATTGAATGCAAGCAAACCCATCTTCATATAAAAATTTAAATATTCAGTATTTTGACTGGATATTGAAACAGTGACATTTCAAATGGAATAATTAGAAAGTCTCTGGAACTATAGCAGTCTAAATAGACTTTCATTTGGAAAGCAAATGCCTCTTTAAATTGAAATATTTAAACTTGGATTTGTGAAGAAGCTGAATCATTTCAGGTGAGGATGGAAAAAGGTAGATTCATTTCCTTAAAAGAATAAATATTGAAGCACAGTGAAATATTTACCCTGTCAGGCTTCATTATTGGGCATATTCCAAGTACCAAGGCAGTCTTTAGATGAGAGCCATAATACTACTTGTACATTCACATTGATTGTTACAAGCTATCTAGAATAACAGAGAATATTTATGTGTCCTTAATGACAGATATAATTATCATGTTGTCCTCTTGAATTTCTGGTCCTAATCAATTAAAAGAGTTCACAGGTAAAATGGTCTCCATAGACCATCTCTGAAAACTGAGCATGAATTATATATTTCAGCTGTATTTATCAACAGAGGAGAGCAATATTAGTCCTTTATCAGAAAAAGGATACTAATCTCAGATTTTCATCTCACATCCTACAGTAATTAAAAAAAATTAAACCCTAGTTTGAAATGCCTTAGCAGTCTCCTTTCACTTACACAATATATATCTATTATACCACATATTTATAATATCAAGTATTCATTTCAAATTACTGGTTTTGCTTTTATGAGATAAATTTACTTCTGATAATCTAAGAGGCGGGTTTGTAACCATACAAATTGTAACACTCCTTCTGGACTATCATTTTGAAATCAGGATTTTAATAAATGAGCAGAGAAGATTCATTATGTTTTTCAAATAGTGCAAAGATATGAATATTAGTGTGAAATATGAAAGATTAAGGACAAAGACAAGAAGAGTTCAATTATTCATAAGAATGGAACTAACTCTTCAAGTATGAATAATGTAGACATATTTCTTGTCTCCTGTAAAAAACTCTAATTTAAATTAAAAGAATCTCATGGGGAAAAAGCAATTTTTCATTCAAGTTGAAACTGAACTTGTACAGCCTTATACTTTCTTAAATATTAAAATTTATTACTTGAATGGGAATAGATTAAAATAAGCCATCAGAGGTCTTCACTAGAAGAAACTAGAGTCAACCTTTTTGCTTTGCATGGCAAAAAGAATTCCTGGTGAGAAAAAAGTAAAAATAAACATAAAGTAGCAATGGTTGAGGAGAACACTACAGCAAGCAACTGCTTGTACACTCACTGGGACTAGAGTATTGCTGCAAGACAGCAGATATGGGGAATTCAGTAGGTTTAATTTTTTCTCTTCCCCTTTTCCACTCTCTGTCATTTTTCAGGTATTTTTAGTTCATTTTGTCTGCCTCTTTAGATCTGGGATTGCAGGAATTATTTGGCTACCAGTGACAATACAGGCAGCTAATGTTCTCATAAGTACAATGAGAATCATTATATTATGACTTCTTGCATATTCCAAACACTTGGGCAAAAACAATCACACTAGCACAAATGAGGATAAGTTACAGTAAAGCTTCTCATAGGATTTTTTTTCTCTAATTGATGCCCTGAAGTCTAAAACCTCAAGATAAATTGCCATTCATTGCTTCACAATTTATAGGAACTCTGGACCTCTGCACAGAAGCAGGCTTTCTATTTCCTTCTAACAATAGTATAAGAGCATGATGTTTGTAGTTAGAACTACTTGCTCTTCCTCTTAGAGACTACAAACTTGATTTTGAAAAAGTATACTTACAGATTTTGGGATATACAGAAATGTCCTTCCCACATGCTACCTCTGTCAGAAAATTAGGTCCATTTAGAAGGTGATGAGATTCAATACATTCTAGCTAATGACAATGGATCAAGTATAGAATACAGTATATTTTTTAAAAAAATACAAAGTGGTTTTATCAGTCTCTTCTAGAAGCATGAGGATATTTGAAGTCGGGATATATATTCTGCAAGTAACAATACTGCTTCCCCAAAGTGGATACAATGGTTTTGGTGCATATAGATAATCTGAAATCTTGTGGGCACGAGATAAAGGCAAGAATTAAAAGTCTCTTGGAGACTTTCATACTCTATGTTTCAACAAGCATTAAATACTGAATACAATGCAGATAGAGTTGGCATATCTGGGAAACATTTCAGCGCCCCAAAACTATTTACCGTATCTCTCTAAGGAACATCTCTGTAGTTAACTACATTTAATTTGAAAAGGAAGAAAGTCTCTCAAAGTCAATTGAATTAACTTGAATATATATATATTTTAATTGTTTCATTTTACATCAAGGCTTGCAAAGTTCAATGAAGTATTTATAGTAAAGGTATCTATTCATACCAAAATGCAAAACTTTGGTCTCACAAAAAGACAGAGACTCGTCTGTCAACAAGAGACACTAAGAACAGAATTGAGTAGAAACCCAAAACACAATTTGTAGAGATGAGAGCCTACAGATACACTGACAGCAGTTAAACTGAGTAAAAATGATGTTTAAAAGGTTTTACCATGTGAATTCAACTGTCTTTCTTCCTATCACTACCAGCAAACTACACTTTGTTTGGAAAAGCTGAAGGTGGTCACCTCTCCTGAAGGGAAGCTTGCAAGCTGCAGAAGTGGCAGCATCTGCCAAGTGATCACAGCTGCAAAACTGGGTCCTCTACAAGAGCAGAGGTCACAAAAAACAAAGGTGCAAGTCCTACAGCCTCAAAGGCACCGCCAGTTCTGGTTTGTTTTAATCTTCATTGCTGTTACCTAATAATTCGAAACAAATTTCAGAGAGCTGTTAAAATCTTGACAGTTATTTAGAAGAAATAAGAAACAGGGATGGTCATTGCTTCCTCACAGGATCACAAACTTCTGGTTTTGCTCTTGTTAGCTCTCAACAGAACAAAACCTGTACAGAAAACTCAGGGATGGGGAGCAAAGGAGAGTACAAGTTGCCCATGAAACTGCAGAGCTAATTTACAGAGGCAAAATTAAAGTGTCCATGCTGGAATTTGCTTTAAACATTGCAGCATTCTAATTTAATGCAATTAATTAAACCAATATATATTCAGTGCCTAAGAGAGAGATCATATGTGAAGACACTGCTGATGTAACAGCCAAGAAACATTTCTACTCTTGATTTCTCACTGTAGTTGCAAGATAAAAAAACCAGTATCCTACAGAGGTATTAAATGAATATTAGAATAAGTGTATATGCTTCTAGTTTGGTGTCATTTAAGAAACATGGCTTTCACATTCAATTTTTAGTAGGTACAGAAACAGCAGCACTCTAAATGATGATGAACTAACTAAAAAGACAACTTAAACCTCCAAAATTTAAAGACAAAGGTCATGATTTATATACCAATTGGTACTAAATTAACATAAACATATACTGCACATGCAAGTGCAATTTATGCAGTCACATAATGATAATACTTCATCTGCAAATCTTTTTTTACTCCCCAAATCTTAATTATGCATCTCCCTAATGTGGTTGCTCTCTTGTATTTCAGGGGAATAGGTTTGTCTAAACATAAAGCACTGTGAGATAGACACAAGTGTTAATGATGTTATTTGGCAACTCTGTAATCTCATATACTACTGCCCATAAAACTGTTAAAAATACTTACACAGCACCAAAAATGGGAGCAGTTTCTTTCTGCCAGTTAAGTGCCTTGTCTTTCACAGCCACGTTTGTGAACTTGTACTGCATTTTCTGCAAGGAAATAAAACACAAGGGGTGTAATGACTTGATGCTAAAATTATCCAGAATCTTCGGCTATTACCCAATAACATCCTGATATAAAAACTGACCAAGCAGTTTCCCTCCCCACCTTCTCAGAAAGTCAAATAATACAGGCATCAAAGCCTGGGCAAAGAGAGCAAAAGGCATTGGTTTTCATTAAAACTATGAAACTCAAGTGATCTACATTTGTTATGCATAAATGTCTTGGTTGTTTTTTTTTTTAATTGCTCGTAACATTTAGGAGGGGATACATTCAGCTTGTCAAGTGATGAGGGCTTCATTCCTCTGTCATATTTGTACCATAGCTCTGAAAGTCCTCTAGATTAATGCTCCCATCAACAGCAATCAAATTATTTTTTCTCAACATTTTCCCTGCCTCCATTTTGCTTTTGCAAAATACGTACTCAAATGGCAAGTGTATAGCTACTGCTTTTTCTTACATACCTTTAGTTGTTCATCAATATAAGGGGATTTTAGGATCTCTGCTGCTGCTGGTCTCAATGAAGGATTCTTACTTAACATGCTGAAACATTAAAAACCAAAAGTAATAATTAAGCAGCTGCCCAAACTTACCAAAAAACCTGCTAAACAAGAAAATAACATACCTGCATAGCACAGCATTCAGTTTGCTTGGATATCTATCAGGAAGAGAAGGTGTTTCACCTTCCACAATTTTTAACACAACAGACAAAAAATTCTGTCCAGTAAATGCATGGTTCATACAGCACATCTCGTACAAAATACATCCCAGAGACCTTGAAGAATAAACAAATAGAAATAATATGTATTATTCACCAGTCCTAATAGCCACCATAAAAGGTCACCAAGTTGAACATTTAAAAAAAAAAACTCTCATAATAATTTTATATAATGACTATTCATAACAGTTTGCACTTCAGCTGAGTTCTGTCTGATGAACGTTTTTAAAAAAACAGAGGAGTTGAGTTTTGCAGGCCTTGGGGGATCCTCAGCTCTTTCTCCAGTCAGGGGTGCTGACTTGATCAATGATTGACTTGATTAAGGTCATAGAAAGTGCTGGTGAGAGGCAGATACAGGTTGAGGCTCATCTAAGCAACCAGCTTTAAGATCTTTATGTTTGACTGTGGTATTTATAATTTAATCTGTGATTCCAGAAGAAGTAAGAAAATAAGGCATAATGATAAGAAATATCATTATGCCTGGAAGCTGAGTATTTCAGGCTTTCTGTTCTGACAGGCACTGACCCTCAAGCAAGCACTACATTTGACCTGAGGCCATGGAACAGGCATGTTCAAAATTGAGTGACAGCACTGGGATTATGGCTGTGTAGTCTGAATAGAAGTGTGTAATATCACAGGGTGCAAAACTTAGGATTTAAGATTTTAGTATATAGTAATATATATAAAGCAATTTGAAGGATTTTGGCAATTGGCTAGGTTCTTCTTCTTTCACCTTCCTCTTCATGGGTTTGGGTGGTGTTTTGTAATTGGGTGAGGAGGTCTGCATTGAGGACCTCGGGTGGTTAGTTATTGGGTTAAAAGTATAAATAATAGAGGTGTCATCTCGTTTTTGGATAATTAGTGCTTAAAAGACCATGGAAAGAGTTAGAGTCATTTTCCACCCTGTTAGGTAGAGCTCACAACCCATGAGATGGTACTTTAGATAAGAATTAATAAACAACTGGGTCAGAACATGAGAAAACTGTGTCTCCCAAGTATTAATCCCAGCTCTAACAGAAGAAAAGAAGATAAAAACCCAACAGTGAATGGCTTTCAGGAAAAGGGTATAAAAATCTTTGAAAGCAAAAAATGAATAAAGTTTCAATTATTCATTTTGGTTAAAGAAGGGGAGTTGTTTTGGTCCATCTGGCAATAAAAGAATAGGAGCAAATAATTTTAAAGCTGAAACCCAGGCTCTACAATCAGTACAAATAAGGAAGAAGAGAGAGAATGAGGGGCACTCCACACACTGATACTTTTCAAGCAAATCTGTGAAAACCATTAGCAGAGCATTTTTGCTAAGAACCAACAAAAGAACAACTACTGAGGTAAATATATAGTTGCCTAGGTTTTTTAAAGATTTAACTGTCAAACAGCTTTCAAACTTTCAAAATCAGTAAACAGTAAGACACAGATGATAATCTGTATTTATGATGTTTGTTCAGACTCTGAAACAAGATAATTACTACATGAGAAAATACTTAAAGCAAAAAGAACAACCAAAAAACCCTATGCACACAGCATCTGAAAGCATCAAGTGAAAATGGAAATCAGCCAGAGAGAAGAAAAAAAGAAGGAAAATCCCAACCTGACAGACTGTACTATAACTTCTTTTTGCAGAATCAATCTGTTTTGGAAGCTGCTTGATTCTGGCAGCTAGAAATTGTTTAATGAGCCATTAGGAACACAGGATTTGACACATCAGGGAAGCTGATTTATTCATCTAGTTTAGTACTCTGGCTACACCTGAGGTGGAGAAAGATGAAAAGAATGCCCAAGGCATTCTGCTGCAGCCAGGGCTGTGAGCAGGCTACCCAGGGAAAATCCCATCTGTCCCATGAAAGAAAAAAACAGAAAAAAATAAAGAAAAATGTAGGAAAAATAATAAAGTTTCTTTCTGCAGGATTGAAATCTTTGAAATTAAAAAAATACCTCCTAAGCTGAGAAATGTTGCCCTAGGTTCCTGAACAAGGCTGTTTCTTCCCAAGAGAGCTGCTGAGCTGCAAACACCCAAAGTAACAGACAAGCTTTTGGCTCAAAACGGCATTTCTCAGTTGTGTTTCTACATTTCTGGCCTAAGCACCTTGTGAGGAGCAGGAGGAAATTTCTTCCCAATTCCCGTAAGCAATCGGCACATGATCCAAACATATAATTTAATTGCTTTTATAATCTTAGCCTGCAAAAGTGCCAATGTTATAAAACTCTAAAACGGTCATTGAACCAGCCAGGCAGCACATTTGGTTTGACAACTCCCTATATTCACAAACAGGTTTGACAAGGTTCCCAAACAGCACATAATTTCAGCAAAATTGTGGCATGACCAGTTCATGTTAAAGCTACTTATGCTCAATTACATCATAAAATGGAGCATCTGGACAGGCTTCAGTGTGTTCTCCCCAGTCTCAATTGACAGACATCTAACTTCTCCCCCTTAGGAGAAGCCACCCTGAGGTTTTTGGTGTTGCTTACATAAATATTGTCATCCTTTTAACATCTTCAGATCTTTTGTAAAAAATGTTACAGTTCTTCAAAGGTTATACCATCCAAGTTAGTTTTAAATTCAATTTCAAAAGTCAGATAATGTAAATCCTTTATGGCTTATATCTCAGTCTGATCATATCAGAAGGTCTTAAGAATGCGTTGGTTTCAGAGTTTGTGAGGAATATGTCTCTGAATTTAATTTCCACAATACTCACTCATCAGCCCTTAAATGAGAACTCTCTGCTGCTGTCTTCCCCATCCCCTCAGCCTTCACATTGCTTCATTTTTTGACTGTTCATATTAAAGAAAAAGACAAAGTAGCAGAAAAGCACAGACAAGCAGGCACAATAAAATTAAAGCCTCAAGATCTGTGGTGTGGGCAGCCCCATTTACCCAAACACAGCAGACAAATCATCTGCCAGATCCCTAGGGGGAAACACCAATGGGCAGAGGGGGTGGTGAACTGCCAAACTGAGATCAGCTCCCAAAAGAAGCTCCTTGTCTGGAAAGGAGGAAACCCCAGACTGTGTCACCTGCAAAGGTTTTCTCTCATGGCCTGGCCGGTCCAGGTTCAGGGATGCTGGGGAAAAAATGTGAGTCACTTGTTTCCTGTGAATTTAGATTTGACATGAAGCATGGAATGGCAGAGAACTCCAGCCCTGACATTTCAGCTGAAGAAAAACAAATTCCGCCAGTTCTCTGAGCCCAACTGCAGAACTTCCATAGGGAAAAACTGTAAAACATGAAATTTTTCCCCATCTATTGACCTTGGGTTATAAAAGACAATACTTCTTGCACCAGCTGCTGCACTGTGAATATTCAAGCCAGATTTAAAAAGCCAGTTGTAGAATGTTTCAGTGAACCTGAAAAGCACATTGTCTCTTTAGAGCACATCAGTAATGCAGCATAAATTAAGGTCTTTCCAATGAACTGAACAGTGAGAAGATCGTGATAACAAGGTGAGATAGCACTAAGTGTCTTTTCCAGAAGATATTTTACATTATCTTTTGTTTTACATGGGAACACTTGTAAGTCTGAATTTTTTGTTGTGAATTTTTGAGTCCCACTAGAGATCAGAAGGACAAGCCTGAAGAGAGAATGTCACTTCTGCTACATGTAAAAGACTTGGGCAACTCCTTGAAATTCCTTAGGGGTCAGCAAACAGTGCTATTTAACATCTCTGTCAGCAACATGGAGAGAGGGACTGAGTGCATCCTCAGCAAGTTTGCTGACAAGCTGTGTGGTATGGTCAACATGCTGGAAGGAAGGGCTGTCATCCAGAGGGACCTTGGCAGACTTGAGAGATGGGCTCATGCCAACCTTATGGACTACAAGGCAAATTGCAAGGTCCTGCACTTAAGTCACAAATACAGATTGGGCAGAGAATGGATTGAAAGCAGGACTGAGGAGAAGGACTTGGGGGATGCTGCTTGATGAAAAGCTCAACATGACTTGGCAGTGTGTGCTGACAGCCCAGAAAGGCAACCACATCCTGGGCTGCATCAGAAGCAGTGTGACAAGCAGGCTGAGGAAAGAGATTCTTCCCTTCACTTCACTGTTCTGAGACCTCACATGGAGTACTGCATCCAGCTCTGAGCCCCCAAGATGAGAAGGATGGCAGACCTGTTGAGGCAAGTCCAGAGGAGGAACACAAAGATGATCTGAGGGCTGGAACACCCCTTCTGTGGGTGAGAGGCTGAGAGAGTTGGGGTCGTTCAGCCTGAAGAAGAGACAGCTCCAGGGAGACCTTCGAGCACCTTCCAGCACATAAAATGATAGAGAGCCACAGAGACTTTTTACAAAGGCATGTAATGATAGGACAAGGGGTAACAACTTCAAACTGAGAGAGAGTTGAAGGCCAAGCTGGATGGGGCTTTGAGCAACTTCCTCTAGTGGGAGGTGTCCCTGCCCACAGCAGGGGGTTGGAACAAGATGATCTTTAAGGGTCCTTCCAGCCCAAACCATTCTATGAGTCTTTGATTCTTCATGAGCAACTGAACTTCCTGCACAGTAGACCAAGGATTTAACTTCACCTGGAGCCTCCAGGGTGGGCTCCCTGGTATGCACAGTGTCCACTTGTCTTTTGGCTGCTCTTAAATGGGGACAGTGGAAAAAAATCAAATACAATCATTATTAAAAGATTAGAAGACGAGAGTATCAATCAAACACATGAGTCCTGATCAGAAGAGTTTCCTGGTTCAAAAAAGAAGGGGTTTGTAGGCTGGGGAAGTACTGAGTCAGGGCACACCTCCTCCCTTGTGCTGCTACAGTGAGGGCCAAGAAGCTCCCATCAAAGGCAGTTTCAACTTCAGGTGAGTGCTCTTGGTAATCCTTTGGAAAGATCACAAAAGGTAGAAAGTATAGCAGAAAGCTGGTAGCTACTGAGTTTGGGATGGGGGGCTTTTTTTCTGTGTTTTTGTAAATTTTGAAAGGGTGATCAACACATGATTTATAGAAATATTGGACCAAACTCTGCTTATGCTTACTCTCTACGACTTCAATGACCTATATGGACTGACACTAGTAACCACAAACAGAACTTAAACATGTATTTTACTTTCTATTTGCACTGCAATAAAAGAAATTATTCCCTACAGTAGAAGACCACAAAAGGCAGGCTTCCCTGTCTATTCATTTGTTTTGACATCTTTTGAAGTCTGTTCCCAATGTATTTTTATTGACTACACATATTAACTGATATTTGCTACATATGAACAAGAGAGAATCTGACATTAAATCCATAGCAGTCAGCTACACTGGCCATGAGATGAGATTCCTGACATATCCGTTGACTGGAATATGTCAACTGTGAAAAATGGTTTCTACCATTTGAAAATACAGATGATTGTTCTCCACTTTTAGAATTATATCCTGCAGCCACAAGTATATTTTGGAAAGGCAGAACTGAGATAAAGCTAGAGTAAATTATCAAGCAATCAAACTATATTCCAGGGGCCAAATGTTTTTACAAAGGAACTTTTCTGGTTTGAAATATTTATAAAAAAATAATTTTCTGATATACATATGTATAGAAAAAAAAAAACCCACAAAAAACAACAAAGCACTTCATAAAAGAAACAAAGTCCCTTAAATAAAATAGGCAAAATTAAAATTTAAAAACTCAACACTTTTAACTATAATCTTAAAACATGAGATGCTTTAGGAAACACATATAAGCAAGCCAGATAATTTTGCCATTCCAAAAAAATCACTCTTCATCTTAGCTTGGAAGAGTACCTGCACACACCTCAAAGTTTCCTAAAGTCTTTCAATAGGCCTCAGCTCCTACACTTGATCCTTAAATCATCATCTCAGAAGTCCTGACCTCAAAAATTTATGCCATCTAAATGCAGAACTGACACTTTTCTTTCTACCTTTGAGCCTCTTCTAAAACAGAGTGCCTTTTTGTTTCTGTTCTAACATCGCAGTTATTCTCATTTTCAGCTCCACTTCCAAATACTTTCTTGCTTTTAACATTTGCCAATGTTTTTAAATTTAGTTCCTATGAAGGTCCTTCTATCCTCTCAGCCAGAATCACTCTTTGCTCACCCACCTAAAGCGTCACAGAAAGTTGCCTCTTTCAATTAATCTGTGTCAATACGAGAGAAAAAGATTTCCCCCTTCCTGGAAAAACCTGAACTTTGTCTACAATCACCCTGTATCACATCAGAGTCTGAACCTGAATCTTATTCTCCTTTAAAATCTTAGATAACCCAGAATAAAAGCCAACTACATGCTTCTTAACACAAAGGGCAAGGCTTGAGATTTGCAATATTTGATTCTAATGTCCTGAAATAGTTTTAGTGGTGATAAATGCCTAATCCAAGCAAAATAGCATTACAACTCACCAAATGTCAGATTTTGTGTTATATCCCTGGTGCTTCAGTACTTCTGGACTCATGTAGTATGGTGTCCCAGTAAAAGTAGTTGCAAGATCACATGAACCCATCAAAAGACAAGAAACTCCAAAGTCTCCTAAAAAATATCAGTAGAAACAATAACCTATTAATATAAGCATATATATATTCATATAAACTTTTTTGATTATAGTCAGACATGATAAAGTGACTATACATCCAGAAAATTCTGCTAGTATTTAAAAAAATGGGGAAAAATATTTTCTGGAATTCTTCAAAATAAAAACACTACAAAAGCATAGTAATTAACAATGTGGGTTTGAAGAGGCTTCACAAGATCATCTGATTCAAACCCCAGGCTCAGAGTTAAGTGGGGCTGCTCAGGTCCAGGTCCAGCCAAGCTTGAAGCATCCTCAAGGCTAGAGATTTCACTGCCTCTCCTGCATCTGTCAAATAAATATTTGACTACAAATCAAAATGCTATTTCAGACATGGTATTCTTTAAATCTTCTCATTGAAAAAATGTCTGCTGGGCTGTTCTATCACGTGAAAATATATCTTTAAAAAGTATGGAAAGCTCACCAATTTTAAGAAGATTATCTTTTAAAAATATATTCTTGGCTTTCAAATCCCTGTGAAGTATCCATCTGGAATAGAAAAAATAATTCAACCTCATCCAACTGGAAGCATTCAGAGTCATGCATTAAGTATTTCAGGTATTTAACTTCAGCCCTTTTCAGAAAGGCCAGCCCACCACTGCTACAACCTAACTCTGCCAGTGACTATCCATGGACAATGGCATTAAGGAGCTGCACAGAGGTGTATTCACAGGCACCCACATGCAGGGTGAGAGACTAAGCAGGATAATAAAAATATACCTGGGGATCCCAGCTTAAGAATACAGATACAGACATGGCATGAGCTGCAGAGGAAGGGAGAAAGACAAGTCTTCCTGTCTGACTCTTCTTAAAAGCATTACATCTTTTTTTTTTCTGCCAGGAGAATGAGATGCCTCACAAGAGAATAATGGATGACAGAAACAGCAATAAGAGCTTCTCAAAGCTAAAGGAAGACTCCTACAGAGCAAAAGTATTACTTCAAAGACAAATATGTATGTATATAGCCTAAGCTAGTAGTTCAATTTTTTCCAGTAACAGTGCGGAAGATGAAAGAACTTTACAAAGACGAAAATGAAAAGGAAAAGGAACAGAACAATTAGCTTTTACAGACTTACTTTACCATCAGAGCTTGGGAAAAAAAAAAACAACAAAACAACCAAACATTATAAGCTACACACCATGTAAGGATAAATACAACCTTCTATATTTCTGTAAGTCTTACATGTGTGACAGCAATTCTGCAGCCCTTTAGGAAAACAAAGTACCTCTGTGGTATACAAAACATATTCTCAATTAGTTCTTGTTAATAATGTTTCCAAAAGCATTTCTGCCTATAAACTCATCTAAACTAGAATTCATCCACTTTTAAAATGATTACTAGCACACAGGATTAGTTATCAGCTCTGCTCAGGAGGAGGTTAGAATAGCATTTGTTACGTACTGGCTACAGAAACTGTACTTGCTAATGCAAATACAGTAGTCATTTAGCCATTTAGGTGAAGTAAAGAAAGAAACTGATGCTCTAAGATTTTTGAGGGTAGAAAAAACAAATATAATACTGAATTTTAATTTTTTGAGCAATCCAGAAGTATTATCCCAAAATTGAATTATTTAAGTCGTAGGCATTGATATAATGAAATTATTTCCAAAATAGTTTCTAGATTAAGATTAGAAAATATCCATTCTACAGAACAATTTAAATACCCAATTTTGTCCACAACTCATTTGAAAATATTTTTTGCGAGAAAAAAATATGCAATTCAATATACTCAGTTCACAAATGGAAAAGAGTCATGAAAAATAATACTAGAATTCATTGCCATGTGCAGATAGACTGGGCATGAAAAAGAAACATTTCTATTTTTATGGGTCAAGGAAGAGAGTTCTTCATGTTTCTTAAGGCAATCCTTTTTCTCTTCTTTTTCTTACATTTTTTCCCCCAAAAGTAAATCCTTTACTTTCATTAGAAAAAGATTTGCACATTGAGAAAAATGGAAGTTTTATTCAATATGCCTCCAGCCATGTTTATAAAATATTGTTTATAAATAATTTGTTCACTATTTGACAACTTCTGTGAGCAATACACATACAGTCATACAATACATCAGTAAGGAAATTAAACTAAGATGATATTTGCTATTCTTTCTTAAGTATATACATGTCTGTATATATACACACACACTTTTACAGAAATCTTGCTGTGTTAATTGAAATTCATAAGGACTTTTCTTACCATTCATCACACAGATCCTTTGAAAGAACTTGCTTTCACTGAGTTAAATAATTCTTGCACATTGTTGCTGAGAATTGGTGGATTTCAACCTTCTTTTAATAGTACTCCTTTGTAGAAATATAATTTTTGAACCTGAACCACAGAAATTTTGAACCTGAAATTTTTCTGAATATCTATTATTTTGATAACAGGTATACTGAAGTAAAAGAATGATCCAGAAAGCTTTCAGTAGCATATTATTTGAAAAGGAGATGAAAAAAAGATGTTTGAATCACATTAGTTTGAATTACAATGTAATGCTACTGTAATCTTGCAACATATTGAAGAAAATGGTATGTATTTTATTTGCATTGCCAATAATTATAGGATATTTTCATATATTAATATGACAAAGAAATATTTTGGGTGATTTTTTTCAGCTTTCCATTATGATATCTTTCATTTAAATGCAACTCACTTTGCTATGATAAGTCTGAAGATAAACAAGGTACCAGCTGAAATCTTACCTGAAAAGAATTCTTTAATACTACTAAGAAATTAATATCAAGCCTGCACTGTAAATCCAGTTAAAGAAAGAGAGCAACTTTTTTATTGTAGGAAAAGACAGACTTGTAAAGGCATCATGAATTAACTGGGCTCCAGCAAAACTTTATTTGATGGACAGTGAAGCAGTTATTGAGTAGTTCTTTTGGGTACAAATTAACACTTGAGGACAGTTTCAAATCTGGGCTGCAAACATACCCGTATCTGTGTTCAGCAGAGTACCTGCTTGCTGGCTCCTAGTCACAAAAGAACAGGACAAGCCTTGAGCAGTGGGCAGCCTCCTTGAATGAAGCTTTGCCTGCAGCAGAATGAGCTGCAAGAGAAGCTGAGGAAAGCTGAAGTATATTACTGCTGTGAAATCATGTGCAATTAATTTCTCTTTCCTCCATCTGAAGAACTCTGCAGAAGAGTGAGAGGTTCTGTGGAAGTCTGAACCCTGTATTATCTGCTGTTTGCATAAAGAGTAACCTTATAAAAATCTGTGTTCATAAATTCTTCATAAAGATTAGCAAAACGCTGGGTAACATAATGGTCAGCCTTATTCAAATTGAGGTTAAATTAATCAGAGGCCTCATTGTCTGATTGCTGTGGGTTTCATTTTGTGCACTGACATGCAGTGGGCTATGTGTACTACGAGAGACTACAGGATGGTTTCATGCTAAAGGTCTCCATCAAGGTAAGACCACTGAACTGTTTGATATAAAGAAAGGGGGAAGTAAAAGAGAGACAAAGAGAGATAGGGATTGAATTTGTTTATTTCTAGATAATTTTGTTTTCAAGTTTCAAATTTTAAAAGAAATTAGATTAAGTTTCCAGCATAAGAGTTTTCAACTAAAGTTGTCAAGAAGGACAAATTAATAGTCTATGTTTAAAACCATAAATAATTATTTTTGCTGCTCTGGAAAAAAAAAATTCTCCCATCCACAGCAGCTGAGTTTTCTTAGGAATGGCATGGGGAAGGACCAACCCACAGGTTGTAAACACTTCAAGCTTCTAATTATAGGGAAAAGCTTTCTTTGCATTAGAACGTAATTCAAACATATTACAGATTTTTTTCCATGTCAGTAGAGAAGAAATCATGCATGACTCCTCTATACAGAAACAGAGGGCTGTTATTATGTTTTAATATTTAAAATTTCTGCAGTTAGTTTAAAATTCTTTTAAGCCTAACCTTTTCCACTTAAGCTATTGTTCGACTCTATACTATTGAGAAAAATGTTATATTTCATAACATACATACAGCCAAATAACGAAAATTACAAATAAATATATATAAATTAAAACTATCAAGTTATTTGTAAGTGTCTGGAGAGGTACTATTAGCTATGATTGAAAAGGAGAAAATAAAATCCTGTTTGGAAAATCAAATTGCTTTAATTGGAGAATTAAATGACTTCTCAGGAAACTAAATTTTATACACAGATTTACCAAATAAAGTTTATTTTTAGGATCTTATTTGATTTTAAAGATTTGTTTGAGAACAAGTAGAAGATAAGTAAAATAGAGAGATAAAAGAGGCATAAGAAGATACAGAAAATGAAAGACAAAAAGAATAACTCACAAAATAAAATAAAGTAATTGAGTTGGAAGGGGCCTACAATGATCTTTAGCCCAAATGCAATGTTCATGTTATTAAGCTGCATTATTCTGCAGAATGTATCTTCTAAACACATACGTTAATGAAAGGATTTTGCCAAAAGGGGACTTTCCAGGGCACCAAAATTTTTAATGATAAGTTGTTAAAGTTCAAGAGAGGCAAAAAACTAACCATGCTGATAGTTTAGTTAAACTGTCAGGATTTTTATTTCTACTTCCCTCTGTCCTTTTGGCCTGAGGTGAATGCTGAAGAGCACAGCATCCCAAGAGAGTCCTCTTTGTGTCCTCCCATCACTGGCAGGACAGCATTTCATGGACAAACCCCAGATAAATTGGCATTTAGGAACAAAAATGCTCTTGCATCTTGGGCACCAATTCACTCTGCCCTTTTCCCTCTACAGTCTGACACTGGCAAAAACTCATTAGGCATCCATCAGTTTAGGTCAAACACATCCCACACACTTAATTTCAGTTCAACTGAGGAATGGTTGTTCCTGACAACAGGTGACCTCTCTACTTGCTGCTTGGTTGCACCTAAAATTCAGGCCAGCAAATTTTGCCCAAGCCCTGCAAAGGATGATGCAGAAAGGGACCAGACAGGCATTGTACATGTCCAGCACACTGGCAATAAGGGAAAATCTTTCCATCACTGCACTCAGACTGCCTAAATCACACTGCAGGCAAGAGCTATGCTCATGGAGGTGACCAGGTTGGTATTCATCTATATACACTACCCCTGCCCCAACCATGTGTGACCTGCTCATATCTGGATGGCCTGCAATAATTTTTAAGTTAATCTTTGATGTGCTGTTAAAAATGACATCTCTTTTCAAAGAATGCATGTATGTAATTCCTCTGATTTTACTGAGAGTCCATGAAACATATATACTGGATGCTTCATGTTAAATACGTGCAGGACATGCTTCTTGACTCCCCTTTAAAAAGATGGCTTTGTTTTAACCTTTTACTCCATTTTCTTCTAACAATATTGAACTATTTCTATTGTGCTCCATTTTCTATTTGGCTCTGAAAAAAAGTATGCCTAATGCTGGAAGACAGTCATCATCGTCCTGCTAAAAGATGTAATTCACAATGTTCCTGCAGGGTAGATAATTAATTACACTTGAGGTATCTGACATAAACTAACTACAACAGTTTGGTGAATAGAACTTTCGTTTCTGTTTGAATACTTCCAACTAGTCAGTAAGTCCATTCACTCCCCTCCCAAGCTAAATGCTCTCATATCAAATGACTGTACCTTTCATGCATATAGTTGACTCCGAGTAACAACTGTATAAACCAGTCTATTACTTGACTTGGAGTGAACATCTTCCCAGAATCTTTGTACTCTTGAATTTTGAAGTCTAGATCTCCACCCTGAAAAATATATCACAATATGTTTGTACATTTAAAGTAACTTTTCAAAATGCTATCTCCTTCATCATAGTGCAGGACCCCACTCCCTTAGGCCTTCAGGCATCCTATCATGTAGGTCTGTAAAATCAACATGTGCACGTGAATTCTGAACTCTCCCAGCACCAAATGCATATACAAGTGAGGATCAAAATGGTATCAACAGTCTGGCTTTATCGTTTTTTCTTAGTGTTACACAAGATCATCAAAGTTTCCAACTGTTCCTCCTTCATGTCACCCAACTTCAGCATCTGAGCTGGTCACCCCAAAAACCTTTATGTCCACACAAGGGAACACACACCTGTTTAGGGCAACTATCCCTGTCATCTAGTTGTCTACCTTTGGAAGGGATGGATCATGTTGTAGGAACACTGTTTCTCTGCCAAGATTTATGATGAGGGCCTACAGTGACTGGCTATGATATAGACAGGTAAGTAAAATTCATCTGCCCCAATTGGTCTGAATAAGTTAATAAATTTTAGAAAAGCATTTCCACTCCAATCAAACATTGCACATTCAAGCAACACTCATTTATTATGTTTTAATAACCCTGTCAGCATCAAAGAAACCATGTTGTTCTCTTAAAAATTAAAATATAGTCTCTTTATAACTATGATACTTTGCCCTTTTTCAAACTTTTGCCAGAACATTTAAAGTTTCAAGAATACGTAGCATGTGTTATTGTGATACTTCATTAAAACAACAATTGATCTTGAAGTAGAACTAGAAATGGAACAATAGGACACACAGCAGGGAGTGCCCATAAACCAGAAAATATATCCAGAAAATGACTACTTGAAAACTGCAATCCAGATATTTGGAAATACCAGTTGTACAACAACACAACAAAAGAGGATTTTGAGACTTTCAGGAAACCCATTGCTCATAAATATACAGATGGTTGTCAGCTGTTTGTTTATCCAGGTTACAAAATAAATTAATTTTGTCTACAAGAATGCACACACATTAATGTTAAGCAATGCGTTGAGGTAGCTAACCCCAGAGCAAAGGGACTGCGAATCTGATTACATTCTAATGACTAATTACCTTACATCACGACAGCTTATTAGCCATAAATAATTACTTTAACATTATACTTTCTACATAAAATCAGACATTTTATGTGCCATATACAAGAAACTATTTTGCTTGTACAACTGTACCAGTACCATCATTTCCCACTATCATCCCTTTACTCCTCTGCACTGTTGACTCTCATCATTTATGGTGTCTTCAGCATTTCTTGTTTTTCTGTTCCCAACACCACAGTGCTTCATAGTGCTGCTACAAAACAAGCAGATTCTGTCCTTTGCAGATCTATATATTCATGTGCTTCTGATATGAATTTACAGTAATTTCTACGGCCTTTCTGGTTCTAAGTTACAACATTCAAAAGCGTGTGTTAAAACAAAGCAAATCTGTTTTGTCATCTATCAAAAATGTGTTCCCTGACAATGTCCTGCAATTTTTTAATTGAAATGTCTGAATCATCTCATACACTAGGAAAGGGAATATGGGTTCAGCTCTCCATCTGCTGCCCTACTGCAGCCCAGAGAGAAGCTCTTCTGGGAACTTAGAACTCTCAGCAGCTGCTTCCCTTTTGCAACTCCAAATGTTCAGCAGCTTCCCCCCGGTTGCTTGCAGTAGAGAAGAGGAAGGAAAGAAAAAATTTTTCTGGTTACTCCATTGCATGGCAGCCAGATGGGCTGTGACTGAGTCTACTCACGCACCTCGAAAACAATGAGTCATTATTATAAAATAAACTGTTCCAGTCAAATGCCCCAGACCATCCAGAGCCCAGGACTGAGGGGGTGCTCAAACATGTGTCAGCTGGCTGCTGGCCTCAGGGGACTGTGTACTATCCAGGTGAGGACAGATGAAGTGCAGAAGGCTCCAACCACCATTTCTCCCTGTCCCAGTGTGTCTCCTCTCACAATAACGCATTGTCATGAAAAAAAAAAAAACAAACCACAAAGTAAAATAAGTGCAGCACCTACAGAGTTATGGCAGTGAATACTGTGAGGCTGAGGGACAATTCCTGCAAAAGGTCTAAGGAGAAGAAAAGTGGTTGAATAATGCACTACCTGTGCCCTCACATCGCTGCATAACTTTTTACCTTTAAGCAGGGAAGAGTGGTCTCAATGTCCTACAATTTATTTACCTTTGATTTTATGTCTAAAAAAAGGAAAACAAAAACACATCATAAGAGATTTGCGGCAATACTGCTGCTGTGAAACTCTGAAAAAAAATGTAAACCCAATTTCGCATTTTGGAAGGTCAGTCTAATGAAGTTCATAAGGAATTCAACAATTTAACAAATTAAGTACATATGGAGTTTCCAAGCTGCAGTTTCTATTTAAATATCAGAGCATCAAACACACCAGTAAATAATTTAAAACAGCTTAGCATCTAGAGCTGATAACGTGAATAAGCATTGACTGCTTTAGTTATTCCTTTTGCTCAGATTTCTTTAGCATATGTGTACTCACATCACAGCTGAGACCACAGTCAAGAGACATAAATATTTGTCTGGGGGAAAGTACAAGTAGTTCTGCCTTATAATACATTAAAATGATGCAATTTTTAAAGTAATTGCTTTGTAAAAACCGTATTTTATTGAAGTCAAATTTGTACTACAAAATGAAATCCAAGGTTCATTAAGGCATTTTTGTTTGAAATCAGTCTTAGTTGATAATGTTTATACTACCCATAAGATTTTGATTTGGGGAAAGTGTCTAAGAAGCTCAAGTAAGATCAAAACAGAACAAATACACTTTTCTATGATTTTGATTGAATTAATTTGTAATAAAAGATGTCAAGCTGAGCCATCGAGACCAATGTTCTCTGTTTTTCTTTCACAGGACAAGGTATAGCATGGGGCAGCTGCACTGGAGGCTCACTCTATGCTACTCACGCCAGAATGAACAAAGCACTGTGGCTAATGAATAAGTCACAGTACTTTGGAGAAAACAGAATAGAGCTCAAGGGGGTAGTTCCGTTTCCATGCCAACTTAATGTGTGCTCTTTGTTTTGAATCTGCCCAAGAGTAGCAATTACTGCCAATCTGGTAATTATTCTACGCATGAGAAACTGAACATACTAGACTTCCAAGCACTACATTTTTCTCATTCTCAATTTATCTATGATTTAAACAGGCATCTTTTAGGTCAAAACACCCAAATCCCACTACAAACAAAGACAGGTTATAGATAAGTAAATACAAAAGTATACTATCTGGAAATACTCTGACCAAAATAGAAAAGAAACTTTATAGCACTGTGTGCAATTTTGCTTTGTACTTTTCCTTGTCTGAAGATTCAATGAAATATATTGTAATGGCTTAAATGCAATGATACCACAGAACATGTCTTTCAGGAAAAAGTTAGAAGCATATCCTGGATCAATTATGATCCTGACCTCATTTAGCAGACTCAAAACTGAAAAGATTCAGGGCATAGCCAATGAATCCATTTCCTCCTCCTTCACCTGTCTTGCTGTAATACGTTGTCACCTGTTTGAGGATGTGACTCGCAGATCCTAGGATAAGTCTGTACCAAAACATTTTCATGCAGGGTAGTTTATGCTGCCTGCATAAAAACCCCCAAAGCTCCAAGGAGTGATGCTTGTGATTACTCTGCTATCATGATCTTTCTTATTCATCTATAACTTTATGCCAAATAAAATAAAATAAAATAAAATAAAATAAAATAAAATAAAATAAAATAAAATAAGAGTAAAAAGCAGTGGATAGATAAAAGACACTATAGTGCTGCTGAAATAGGCTCCTTTATTCCTACACATTTAACTGATCTGGTATTGGGCCATTTTGTACCTCTAGTAGAGAGAAAATTCTGAGTGCATGGGAATAGCTGGAGAGCTAGAGCTCAGTCCTGAGCTCCGGATTTCCTCAAAGAGTTGACAGTATTCTCAACCCCCAGCTGTCAGACATTCAGGGAATGGCACAAAAAGCTTCTGCATGCATGTTAAAATAGTATGAGAACAAATAACTCAGAATGTATCACAGAACTGAACATTTCAGATTTAATTTTTAAATATCCCAGCAATAAATATACATTTAACTGTCATCAAAGAAAGCTTCCAAGGAAGAAACAAATGACAGGAATGGTACTTGTTTAATTATTCCCATGAATGGTAAATTCTTGAAGATGTGTGATTAGTTAAGTCATATCTGATTTGTGTACAATTAACCCACTAGTCTAAGTTCATGATCTTCCAAAGCATTTCAGCATGTCTAGCAGAGCACAACTGAAGCTTGCTTCACAGTTTCACAAAAAGATCGCTTTATGTATGACAGGTTTTTTTTGAAAGAGCACATCTATATTTAATACAAAGTAGGCACTTGATTTATATAAACTACTCAAAAATTGGCTTAAATATGCTTAAATTATTATTTGAAAGCTTTAAGAGAGATTCCAGCAATATGTTCTTAAACCAAATGCTGGAGTCAAAAAAATAATGGGAACTATACTGTAGAATATCCTGCTTTAATACTTGTTGTATGCACTATACTCTGGTCTTTGACTCACATCCTTTTTCATTTTATAAAGCCAATGTTGCTGCCAAACTCATCATCCATGTGATCAGGTTTAACCTTCTTCTAATCATCTCCAAATCACAAGCAAGTTTTTCCTCCCTCATTTATATCAGATTTTATATTGTGCCCCCACGCCCACCATCTCATCCTCTCTCACCTATCAGTAGCACATCACACAGGTGGCACAACCTTCCTGATTTCTCCCACAGATCTGGCAGTGTGTCTGCATGCAAGTCTTTCTTGTAGCCATTGTAACACCAAATGAACTTGCACTTAAAACTACCTATTTCTTCTTCTGTGGTTTATTTGTCTATGAGTCTCACATGAGCAGGTAACATTCCTTATCTGAAAGGAACACACCTAACAAGTAGCAGGTGATGCCACAAGCAGCAAATAAAGACTAAAATTCAAACTAAAACATTTTATAAAATAGCTTCTTAGAAGACCCTATTTTAATATGCACATTTTTTCAAATTTCCTCAGTCTCACCTCACAATACTCAGTGACAATGCAGAAACTATCTCGCTCCACAAAGCTTGCATAAAATTTGACGATGGCTGGATGGTCTAATTTGGAGAGTAGTTGTGCTTCCTGATTTGCTTCAACTGTTTCATTAGGCTTTAGGTTTCCAATAGAGATTTCCTTTAGGACCTTTCTAGAGGGAAAAAAAAAGAAATCTTTATATTAATAGAACTAGAAAAATATGAAGATATGTAACATTCAAAATCCCATCAAAATTTCCTTAAATGAAAAATAGTTACATTGACCAACTACTGGCAACATGAAATGATGAGGCAAATATGGGTAAACAATGAGAATGCATTAAAAATCAAACAAATATGCTAATCACCATATAGATTAAGCAATATACTAAAAACACTGTTTTGAAATATTTCTCCCACTAATTACCTACTGCACTGTTTTCTTTAGAACATGTTTTCAGTGCTATGGATTACTGCACAATAACAAACATAAACAAAAAATCAAATCGAAGTGATTTCAAACCCACTCAGAACATATGGTCAAAATTCATATATGAAATAAGGAGTAGCAAGAAACTGCATTTGCAGCTTCCACCCAAGTCTCTCCACGGTGAATTTCCCCAAACTTTTGAATATATGAAAGGCAAGTTTCAGACTGAAGGGAAGCTTCCACTGTGCTTTTAGTAATTTCCCCATTCAATAGAGCATGGTTGTAAAGTTACAGTAGTTAAACATGACAGTGATAAAACTACAATAATTCACCTTATCTAAGGGAAAAAAACCAAAAAAGCTGTATTTCTTTATGAGAAATTTTTTTCCTAAGTCTGAACAATCAGTTTCTGACTAGTAATGTTTGAATTTTCATATAAACTTGCCTGATCTCCATCAGGAATTGTGATGAAAAAAAATGGCCTTTGATCTGTTTCCATCTCTGCAGACAAGCTTCATGGAACATAGACAGGCAATACCTACTGTAATCTCTTCATCTTCAGTTGACGTGGGTCATTACCCCTTCCTTCATAAAAATCATGTCACAGAACTGACAAACAGATGAGTCCTTGTTAAAGACCACTTAATACAAGTTTCCTGCATACCCAAGACAGCAATAAAAGCCTGATGTGCTGATGTGTACAGATAGCTTGTCATCTTAGTCACTCGGTGATCTTAATGCTGTCATCAGCTGTCAGACAAGATGACAGGTGTTTTTCTTATTTAAATTAATTCCCAGAAGAAGGAATCACGAAAATATACTTTTTGTAAATAAGGTATTGGTTTTCTGCAACACAATTCTAATTCATACCCACAGCTGGAAGGCATTTGCTTCTAGAAAGAAAACTTTTGGGTGCAACCAAGATTAGGCATATCTGCATGCCTCTGGTATATATGTGTACTGTGTCTAAATGTAGATAAGATTTGATTTTACTGCATTAAATATGAAGAACCTAACTAGACTTCATACTTTCTGCAAAGCTTTTGATAATATTTCATCAAATACACTTAAAAATTTAAGATATGTACTAAAAAAACTCTGTGTTAATTAAGTATTGACAAAGAAGTTATGTCAGACTCTCAGAAGCCTCACAGAGAAAATGAAGAAGTCTCCAGATCTGAAGTAGCTCTTTTCTGTTAACTTTTGAAGAAAAACGAGGAAAATAAAAGTCTACAGCCAGAAATTCATCTAAATTAACTATTCTTTTTAATACATAAAACATCCACAGAGTGCTTAAATTCACCCTACCCCATTTCAGTATTTACACAAGTAAATTCTACCCAAACAGGCAGCTAAAATGGGCACATTCTGTGCTTTATATGGCTCCCAAGATAACTCAAATTTGGCACCCCTGGTGATGTCATATAGGCTGATAGATCCACAAATAAAATCTCAGTAATCATAAGAAAAGAACAAACATTTCTTAGTTAAGCCATCCTGACAGCATCTCCTCTGTACCAATAAAATCCAGCTCTACATTTTGAAGGAAACAAAACGCTTCTGTTTCTGTGATCCAATCTGCATTTTATGGTTGGCTAATAATAAAGAGCGAGCCATCATTGCTCATAATTCAGACATGGTACTTGCAGATCATCTGCTGAAAATCTGCTGCATTGTGCTACTTAACTGTTTTTTGTAAACTGTTTGAAGTATTTTGAACAAACCTTTTGAAGAGTGTTACATGAACATTTATTCTGGATTTTGGGAATAATACATTCTCCTGTTCAGATTTTACCAAGACTCCATCTGGAGTATACAGAGCCACCTGAAAATCAAGTTTTTTTCAAAAAATCTGCCCCTATATTTTCTGCCACTTAGGTTTAAGTACTAAGCAGAATTTAAAAGGTCTAAAGCTGTTTATATGAACTAAGAAATCTCAGATTTATCACATGAACGAAGAAAATAGAGATCTAGGTGGCATGTATAGAAAACCAGGTAAAGCCACAAAAATGTGGATATCCTCCGAATACAATACTTAACTACCCCTTCTGATAGAATGCTAAACGAGATAGACTAATTTAAATTTCAATATGATAATAAATTTGACTTAGTGTAGAATATGACACAGAACAGATCACAGAATTGTTTATGTTGGAAATGACCTTTAAGACCGTCAAGTCCAACCTCAAACCTCACACTGCCAAGCCCACCACTAGACCACGTATCTAAAGATAAGGCAAAGTGTCAATGAACACACAATTAGAAAACTTTATTACAGAAGCATCTGGATTTTATCTGTGTGGAAAAAGCCTTACAATTCAATCAATAATGGAAACACACTTTAGACTTTATCTCGAACTGACCACAACTGAAAAAGTCTTGCTATGAAAGCATTCATATCTGAAGAGTAAAAAAATCCAACTGTCACCATGTATGTCCATCTTGGAGGAAGCTGGGTCTGCTACAGGTAACAACATCCATCCCTTTGGAGTGGGAAAATAACTTGAGAGATGTTTTGGGCACTCCCACTGCCCAAAACACAGAAAGAAATGTCCCAGCCTCCGCAATACCCACACTTCAACAAGCCCACACCCCTTCCCTGGGAACACCTTCTCTGGGAACACCTGATTTTCATTAGCAAAACCTTGCTGGCTTGTGTTGTCACACTTTGAAAAGCAGCCAAGCACCGGGTCTGAAAGCGCAATGATGGGGAGCAAGTGGGGCTAAACAGAGCAAGAGAAAAACAAACACGGAGGTGGAACCCGCCAGGATTCAGGCTCGCAGTGGGAATCCCTTTTTGAGCTTTACTAGTAACTGACAATACACCACAGCAGTGTCTATCTCAGGCTATTTGCACTGATCTAAAATTGAATGTTTTACAACCCATCTGGTATTTGTTTACATTGGTGACATACTTTATTATTATATAATTTGGTTTATTGGATCAGATGCAATTCTTAAAAGGCAGTGATTCTCAAAATGCACTCTGCTTATTCAGTAAACTGCAACATGAATTACTGCCTAGGTAAATTTGCTTGCTGAGAAGCAAGTAAAAGAAATATAACTCTTTTAATGTCAAGAATAAATAGGTCTGATAAAATAACAGAAAAATTGTGATCTAGGAATACATGATCAAAAGCTGAAGCTTTTAATTAAAAAGAATTAATTCATTTTACACAGGCAGTTTTTCAGTTAACTGCAGTTACTTACAATTTCATTTAGGTTTTGAGTTGCCACTATGGAGAATTGTAGCGTAACCCATAACTGTGTGCTGTATTTCTATCCATGCTGACCTTTGCAGGACTACCACTTCACCCTGGTAACTCCTCAGTACAAGGACCAAGAGCAATTCTATAAAAACACATCAGCTCTTACTGGGTCTGTAACTGGATCTGAAATTGGTCACAAACAATAAAATTAAAGGAGTGCCTGTCTAATTAATGATGTCCTCTATTCTACTTATCAAATGGCAAACAGAGAAGGTACAGTTTTGCAAATGTGGACCAAAATGAAGACGAGGTGACAACCTTCTTGCAGAAAGTTTGCATAAAGCTTCCACACTATTAAAACTGTTAGGGAAATTTGCTAACAAAGGCACCATGTGCCTACTGACAGGGTGAAGTCACCCACCATCACTACTTCTTTTCTGCAGCTGACAGCTTAGCAGCAAAAATTCAAATAGTCATTCTTTACATTTTATCCATCACATTTGGAACACCAATGTCTGCATGGTCAGGTAGTTTAAAGACATGCATCTATCTGTTAGAGAAAGAGAAAGCTGGTGAAACCACGACAATAACTCAGAATACACAAATCAGTCCTACCTAGAAGAATTCTTGGTTTTAGCTAAGGAAAGCTAAAGGAAGCTCTGACTTCCTTGTAAAGCCAGAAGAGTCATCAGCAACTCATTTTTTGTGTTCTCCAAAACATCCTATTCACACTGTTCATGAACATTCACAGACACAGAACTAATCCCTGACTTAACCACTATGAATTCAATTGTTATATGAGCACTGTAATATCTGCAGATGGATTAAATATAATTTCATTTTTTGAATAAGCACTTTAACTAATTTAACCTCACTTTAATATCTTTGAATGGCAATGAGATTTCTTAAATTTGCAAGTGAAATGGATGATTCACTTTCCATTTCCATCAGCAAGTCACAATTACAGCACTTACAAATATTTTTCAAGATGCCAAATTTTCAAATGCTCCAACATATGCACTAACACTGAATAGGCCAACCCATGATAAAAACAGTTTATGCTTATTTGAAAATTAACAGTCCCTAACTACCATTCCAAAAAATATAGAATATCTTTTCTGGAAAGAGAATATTAGTCTCTTTCTCTCTGTGTTCTCTAAGGAACACAGCTTATATAATTTTCTTTTGCACTGAGCAAACTCTCATTTATACAAAGGGGCATAACTTAAATTATTTTTGGTCAACCATATGTGCCAATTTTGGCAAAAATCAGTAATTATAAAGCAAAGCAGAGCAATTGTGTTATCTTCCACAGAACTGAACAAGTTATTAAATGAAATTACTTATTTAGATATAAACATGTATTTATTGTAAATAATTCTTTGGCATACTTTGGGTAGTCATATACATTAATTAAAAATTATAGAATAAAAGTAGGCATTGATTAATAAAGGTTGAATTTTTCTCTAATGCCATATTTTTGGAATTAGAATTATTCCTAGAGAGAAATGGAAAAATAAAAGTAAATACATTTATAGTCCATTCATATGTTTCAGCTCTAAATCAAATACTAATAGACTGTGATTGAACAGAAGAAATTTGTGATTTAACAGAAAAATTACTAAAAATGATGATGAGATACTGAGTAATACCTGTGAATGTACTTATATTTAGCAATACTTTATGGTTACATGTTGCATTATCCCCCTCTACTGTTCATCCAGCCTTTTTCCTACAGCCCATCCTGCTTAAGAATGCAACTAAGCACCATGCTGTCCCTAACCCTAATGGGATTTTTGAGAAATACATCAAGGACTAAGTAATTGGCTTATTCTCTGTGTCTTTGAAGACTTCCATCACACAACAAATCTTCTAAACCAGCATTGTGATTTCATTACACAGACAATATACTTTACAATTAATTGCTCTCTGCTAATTAACATTCACTTTCAAACAAGAGGAAACACCATTACAGAACTCAAGATTGAATGCAGCATTTTGTCTTTGAGCTTTTTAATATGATTAAACATTTCACAATTGCCATGTTATAACCCTTCAACTAGTAGCCTTGGGCTAGAGCATCTGCCAAAAAAGAATTTTCCTTCTGTAGGAATTAGTTTTAATTTTTAAATTAGTCGCAATTAGAAATTTTGAAGAAAGACCTTCATATCATGATCTATATTCATCAGTTCACAGAAAACAGACTATTTTTGAACAATAGGAGTTGTGAAGGGAAATGACATACTGAAAATTGTTGTAAGAATACATTCCATAAAAATTCAACTAAAACACTTTTTAATGCAAAATTTAATTGGTTCTCTTCTGAATTTAAGTATATTTGTAAGCAGAATTATGTTCCTTTCACTGTTGCAAGGATATTTATGTCAACAGCATTGTCCCTCCAGTGGAACTGATTCCCAAAAGTAATTTAAACAGTAATTGCTGCAACTTTAATGAGAAAATTCACTCTCCCTGCATGTCTCTTTCCATCAGGCATCTCCTTCAATGTTTATTTCCGATAGGCATTCAAGTATCTACAGTACCAAAAGGAAAAAACAAAAAGAAAAAAAAAAGAAAATAAAAAGGAGAGGAGTGTAGAAAAAGATAAAAGCATGGTTTATAGCTTTACAAAAACACATTGCTGAATAGTCTGCAGTCAAAGGCAAAGGGAATCAAGCAATGCTGAGGAAATTAATTGCATATAACATCCATTGTTAAATAAAAATCTTTTCATACTTTTAAGCCCTCCTGAGTACGATTCTCTGATCTTAACAATCAGTGAAACACACGCAGCTCAAAACTTAAGCAACTACCCAGCAACATCAAAATGTTTTAGAAGGGCGCACAGCGGATGTAAGGGAAACAATGAACTGGGAATTACACTAATTACACTAGTAAGTCAAATAAGCACAACAACGAAACAAACCAGAAAAAAAAATAGGGAAAAGTGCACTGATTGTCCACCAAATCCAGAATTTATTCCACTCACTGCAGCAGTTTTATCATTACAATGTTCTGAACACAACAAAAACCTGGAGGCTCATTCTGCATGGAAGAAGTTCAAACCAACCCAATGCAGACTTAAGAGGAAACACCTTGCCAACAAGGGTAGCCCATAAGAAGATAGTGGACAGGCATATTCATTCCCCATTTTCTTACTAAGCCGGCTTACAAATGCATGAAAACTAGTTTCAGCAAAATGAATGAGACAGAAGTGATCTCAAGTGATTACAAAATCATTAAATTCTGTCTCTGCCATGCACCTCAAAGAAAGGTAATTCACCAATAATGCCTTAAGCACAGTTCTCCACCCAATGTTGAAAATGTTACTTGTAAACAATTCTCAAAACATGGAACTCAACCACCAGCACTGCTCACTGCCTACATGTCAGACCAGAATGTGGTGAGTGCTGCAGCACTGAGCTCCTGGGAGCTTGGCTCTGTGGGGGACAAAATTTATTGTAAATCCAAGTAGTATTTTCTTTAATGCATGACGCCTCCCACTTATATACATTAAAGACCTAGTTAGAATCCTCCTCAGTCAAATGGACAAGTCCTACCAAATATGAAAAAGTAGTCTACTTAGTTTAAGAAAGGTATATTAAAAGGAGAGTAGTAAAAAAACCAACCAACCAACCAACCAACCAACCAAAAACAAACAAACAAAACCAAAACCAAAACCAAAACAAAACAAAACAAACAAACAAACAAAACAAAACAAAACAAAACAAAAAACCACCGAAAAAAAAAACCACTGGAAAAAAAAAAAAAAACCACAAAAAAACAAAACCAAAAAAACCACCAAAAAACCCCCACCAGTAACCATATCACCAAAGCTTATAAAGGTGACTGAGCAGATGTAAAAGTTGTATTACACAGCACTGCGGAGGACTTCACAGACACCTTTGCTACACAAGCCAAACATGTTCCAGTGTGGATCTTTTGCTTCCAAAGAAGCCACAGAATGCTGGATTTTATGCTTTTGATTATGAGGGAACTAGGAAATTTAACACAGTGATGCCCTGGACTGCAGCATGGCTGTGACATCACCAGCATGGGCAGGGTGAAATCTTACATCTTGTGCTTCAATGCCAAGCTACCCTGTAGGAGCCCTAGAGCCTTATCCAGCCCAGGAGCTCCCTAAACTTTCTTACATTGAGCTGGAGGGGCCCTATATTCCATGCTGGGCTGCAGGAAAAGCTGGGCACTGACAGGGATGCAGGAGGTAGGGACCAAAGCACCTTCCCACATGGTTTCCCGTGATTCCTGCTTTGGGTGAGTCTGAGGTTATCAAACTTGTCTTTGAATCAGGATCGTATTGGCCTGCACTAGGAATGATCTGAAACCATTGTGGTCACAGCTGGGACTGCCTGCTAAACTCGAAGCAAAATATTTAGAATTTCACTCCCTGGCAACCTCCACTGCAGGTGTACTCTGAACTAAAGCATGAGAGCATCAGCCCCCCCTTACAGAGGTTCAGCAAGGAAATTGCTTTGACACTTGGCTCTAGGCCTTGACTCCTGTATCATTGCTCACAGAAGGTGAAAGTCATGCTTGGCCACTCAAGTGGAAAGCTCATGAAGGCTCACTTCTCAAACTGCTCTAGCTAAATCCACAAGGTCAATGCTTTTATGTTCTCTTATTTGGGCCAAGCATGACTGTACCCAGTCAGCAGGCATGGCATGGCAGCTGAGCCTTACATGGAAAAGCACAGGTACACGTGACTGAACCAAGCAAAAGATAGTTCACTAAGAAAAGCTTATTTAAAAATAAGGCACAATCAGGAATGTCCTACAACAAATGCACCTTTGATCAGTTTTCAAGGAGATAGTGAATATTGTTTCACAAATCTAAAATGCCATAATAAATTCCAGTTTTAATTTCTATTCTTTATTATTAAATCAAGGAGAAGAATAAAGAAAAGCAGTGTCATTAGATGAATATGCACACAACAACTGGCAGGGAGTAATTTGTTTCTGTTTTAATCAACTCAGCATCAAATGACCATTCCCTTGGAATACCTTCAGAGAACCAAACAAGCAGCAAACATAAGGATTTGACATCACAGCAATCTGCTGACTGTCACTTGGATATTCATAAGGAACAAATCTCTCCCACCTTTAGATTTTATACCATTTGTTATAAGAAGTCATAAATAATTGAAAGTCACATGATAAATTATTCAGCTAAGCGCACAGTTTCCAAGGAATCCTAGCATGAGTCTGGATTAAAGCTATAATGCAAGTCAGATGCAGAAGCTGAGCTGACACCCCACAGTTACCACACAGTGGAGCAGTCCAGGGAGTTTGGCACTTGTCAGTGTGTCCTTTCCACCACAGGGACACGTAAATACCTTGTGAATATTTATGAACTAGAAGTCCCTACTGCCTACTGTGTACTTCAGCTGCTTGCCCATGCATGGTTATGAATCAGTGATACTTAACCCAGAGCTTCCCTTGGCACAATTGATTTGGACATTCATTTTCTTTAAGTGATGGCACTGTCCTTCAAGACTACTGCTGAACTTTCCTCTGCTGTAAAAGACTTTATCTTTAACCATAATTACCTGTTATCATTAACTGAGAAGATATTCAGGGGGACTAGCATACAAGTGACTGCAGGAATATTACTCAGTTGTAAAAATGCTGGTACAATCCTGCTACTTTCTTTATGCAAACCAAGTTGTCTGCTTTGGGTAGGTCTAGATCTATAATGTCCAGGAACAAATAAATATCAAATAATCTACAAACTAAGATATCTTGTGTAAACTGGAACTAAGAAGCTTGCTTTTGGACAGATGTGCCTCTTGTGCTCAACTGACTTTAGGGTCTAAGATATGAATTCTGATTCTAGTTTCTTCCAAAAGAAGGGGGAAATTGGTAATCTCTCTCCTGTATAGATTGTTTAGTCCATGAGAAACTTTGTTCATAGAGAAGAATCTCCCAGGTTCTGACCTTTCTATGAGGGTATTCTTTTTGTTCCCTACTCTGCTGCTTTCACATAAATTGCACAGGCTTCTATCTGAGATATTTAACCCTCTGTCATACTCGATGAGAACCACACAACAGGATCAAAAGCTCCTGCATCAGAAAAAAATACTTACAAAAAAAAAATACCAGTTAGGAAGTTAAAGTAACAGGCAAGGACTGTGTCATACAATGCAACACTTAAGAGGGACTTCCAGTAAGGGACCTCCATATACTACTATACTTGTGGTACTTCATAACTTTATTGTTTACAGAGTAGGCAAGTCAATCATATCATATTGATCTAGTATGATCTGAGAAAGTCAATAATCCATATAAACAACTGGAGAGAAACATGAAGCTGGCATGTACTTCTTAGAAAGGCAGGCACTGCTGGCCTGAGCAGCTCTGAAAGTTCTATGTGAAAGAAATGTGTTAGTTTGAGGTGTGCCCCAAATAATCAACTCTCTCTCCTTCCCAGCTGAAGCAACTCTGTGTATAACACTTCACTCACTATGGGTATGATCTGTGAGAGGTAACAAATTAAAGGCACAACCTAAAACTGTTTCTAGAATCATGCAGAAGTTTTTGCTGAACATACTTGAAATTACTTAATAACCACTGGTAGTCTCTGCATTAACTCATTCTGTAGACATTGCACTAATGGAAAATTGAGAAAGATATGCCTGAACAGTTTCTGTATCAATGTCACTTTTTTTGGGAATTTGTATTCTTATGATTTATTTTTATGTTTCTTCATAGTACTTTAGACCAAGCAGTTTTCAGGAAATTATCTGTGGCTGATTTTACACTGTACATAACATTTGTCTCAGCATGTTCGAGATCACACAGAATGACACAGAATCACTGGGTTGGAAGAGACCTTCACGACCATCGAGTCCAACCCATGCCCTAACACCTCAACTAAACCATGGCACCAAGTGCCACATCCAATCTTTTTTTAAACACATCCAGGGATGGTGGCTCCACCACCTCCCCAGGCAGACCATGCCAGTACTTTATCACTTTTTCCATAAAAAACCTTTTCCTAATATCCAACCTATATTTCCCTTGGTGCAGCTTAAGACTGTCCTCTCGTTCTGTCAGATCATCTCTGAAAAACTAAAAATAGAATTCTAATTCTGCTGCAGTCACAGTTGTGCTGTTTGTGGGTTTTTTTCTGTCAAAGTGACTTCAGAGCTGTATTAAGATCTTTCTTTTTAACCATGTAAATTTTCATTCAAATATATATATATATATATATAACATCAGCAGCAACCAGTATGGTTCCACAGGAGATTATCTGAAAGCACTATTGAGAATGTGACTTCTAACATATTTTACCACGTTAAGAAACCAGTATTTGTGGTTTGAATACACTAAATACACTCCATATCATTAGGCTACCTGTGTTTTCGTGCTCAACTGGGACAGTATTTTCGTCATCCATTAGCATATAAGTGGTAGAAATTTGGAGGGATCCCCTCATCGATTCGCGCTTGAAGCACGAAAAGAATGAACTGTGATAGGCGAGCACCCCCTCGTGATGGAAGGCTTAAACACAGCATTGCACATCTTAGAGCACTTGGGCTGGTTAAATACCAGTGTATTTCTATTGTACTGTGGTCACAAAAAGAGACTGATAAAAAAAATTAAAAATAAAAACAAAAGTATGTCATTTGATATTCAGTCTCTGCCCTGAAGATAGCAGAGGACACACTCAGGCTCATCCCTAACAAAACACAGGCATGAAATGCAGGCAGGGAATGTTGGTTCAAGGCAGTCACTCAAAATTCTCAAGAAAAAAAATAAAAATAGCCACTTAAAAGCTTAAGGCATGTTCCTTGGTTTTGAGGTTTGGCAGGTTGTGCTGTAGCAACAAAAGTGTGATACCCCCATTTCACTATACTGTTAATATTCTAAGAATGAGTTTAGTAACAGCTGAATTCTGAAGCCTCTTAGAAGCTCAGGTAGTTCCCATCACCCCATAAAAATAACACGAAAAATACTCTTTATTGGTTTTTATGAAATTTTTCATTATTTTTATGAAATATTTTTCATTATTTTTATGAAATATTTTTATGAAATATTTCATTAAAGATCTTTTTTTTTTGAGAGAAGTGTAGCTAAGGGTATGAGAGAGTCAAAACTGTTTAAGCCATGTGAAAAAAGCTAAGTGTTTAGTGGACCCTAACTCTAATCCAAGGACACTTATTAAAGCAATGTTGCCAATAATGTGTGGCCATGAGTAGCAAAAGTGAGGCACAAATGAATCAGAGAAAGCTCTTTAATCATATAAGTGCTCATTAATGTGTCCATCAATAAGGACCAGCAGACACCCCCACCCCCCATTTAAAGGAATTATGTATTTCTGGCTGAGGAGCAACTTGATTATATGTTTCTGATTTTAGACAAAGAGCCTTACAAATATTTTTGGATAAAACAAAAACATTTATAGTTAAATTTCATTTGGTGCAAGTATCAAGGTAAACAAACATGGCTCTACACAAACAGGAAGTCCAGCCATAAACCCAACATCAAACCCACAGGAATGTCAATACTCTGAAAATGTTCTTTTGTCATTGTGGCTTCAGGATCCCAAAGGCTTTATCAGTAAAACTGATGAGACTTGTCCAAATTCAGGCAAGCCAAAAAACAATCAAGATTTGCTGGCAATTTTTTTTTAAAAAGCAACCTTCTACCAGTTAGGTATACAGAAAATAAAAAGGTGTTTACTGGAATTTCTGTAACTCTTCCTCCTCAGGTCTCATTTAGACAACTCACTTATAAAAATTAGGTCATCAATACTGTACAGGGGTTTTTTGAGAACCCTCCAACAATCTGAGTCTTTACAGTAACATAGAATCCATTCCTGAAGGCATCCAATTAAGTGTTATCAAAAAAGAAGTCAGCTTCTACCTTACATCCTCACTAAAGTTAGACACTTATGCTGCAACATAACACCGAACTGAGACATGAGACAAAAATACAAAGAAAATATCTACAATGCAAGAAATATGTTCCCAACATTTTTATTTAAAGCATGTGAAGGGTTTACTTACAATTCTTCTCCTTGTTTTGCTTTTCTGTCATTAACCAAATACACACTTCCAAAGCTTCCATTGCCAAGCCTCCTCTGTATAGTGTATCTTCTTGCAATCACAGCATCTGAGCAAGCAGAATTAAATCTGGCAACAGTGACATGCTTAGCAGTTTCTTGAAATTTCAGCATTTCTCTGTGCAACAAAAACTACACAAATTTCTCAAGGATGTAGCTTTCAAATCCTTTTATTCTTCCATGGATGTTCACAGAGATCACTTGAAACAGAAAAATATTGATTTGTCAATGTATTATTCTTACTAAACTCCTCATTTAATTCTGTGGCAGTGTTTACAGTACCCAGCTTGCAGCAAACACAAATTAAGTGGAATTATTAGCTGCTAAACTGCAGACAGCAGACTTGATAAACAAACTCCAGATAATGTAGATGTGACATAGTCAGTCTTCCTCTAAATCAAATTTAAATTAATTCACTGACAGCACTGTTCCCCTAGATATGGCACTCTTCCTCACCACCTGTCTTTATACCAACACAGTACCTGACACCAAAAATAACTGCATTTCAGGATACTAATTTCAAGATTTTGGTACATATTGAAGCATAACCTCCACCCATAAATTGAGTTCTCTCCCATCTCTGTTTTCTCTGCTCTTTCATTTACCCCTCAGATTTCACCATCTGTTCCAGTGCTGACCTGTGACTCACTACTACTATCTTCTGCAAATTAGTTTCACAAAAAATCTGCAAGACTTTCAACAAAACTCAACTCTCCCTAAAGTTCATTTCTTCTTCACTGTGTCCTTTCATGACTCACCTTTCCAACCTTTCCAACAAGTTAGCTTTGGTTGGGAATTCTTGTCTAACTGAGGTCCTGATTCTGCAAACGTAAGGCCAGCAAAGGCCAAGCGCTAGCATTTCTATTTTCAATAGCTGAACATGAGTTTAGAGTAACTTTGTTTATTCAACCTTCCTCATTCCAAATGAAAAAGGAGAGGTGTTTCACTGCACATAACAAAGCAATATTGCTTTTGTTACTTTGTCTTTATATAATGCCATCATTTTGCCCAAAGATCCTTTGGAGCAAATAAAGGTCTTGCAAGATCAGTGCTACTATTGTTACCATCCATCAGCACTGCAGAGCAGCAGGCCCACGCTGGCCTCCTTCACCACATCGTTTCAAGGCCAAGGCAAACACGCAAACAGCATTCTCGTTGTGTTGGTGGTGGTTTTGGAAGAGCAAAGAAAAATGGCCTAATTTTAAAAGCTGTACAAGTTTAGGTTCCAAGTCACTGGCTTCTCTTCCAAATGAATACAGAGCCTAAATTAAGATTACAGATTTGTACCTTGCAAAAACAAACTCTGTGTGTGTCTGTGTGTGTGTGTGTGTATAGGCACAAGAACATATTTTCATACCCATCTGCTGAGCTGCTGTCACACTATACCAAAAAGCCTGACATTGCACTGTCACCATGTTATGAAACACAGACAAACTTTAATTACTAAAAGACATCTTAATAATACAAATCCTGCATGTTTTTTAAACTACAGCACTCAATACTGTTTCTTTATTCTCTTTCAGCAACACTGACAAAAATTTTGAAATGCCAATGCTTAGGAAAGAATGTCAGCTAGAACATTATTTCTCTGTAACTCCAAATCTTTCTGAAGGAGCCCAAATGGATCATGTTGAGGTGTAGAGGAGGGGAGGGCAGAAATATGAATTCCATAAAATATTATATTGCCAATTCTAGAAAGTTTATGCAATTTTCATTTACTGTTGTATTCTACTAATTGATGTTTTATGCATGCCTTCATATATTTCTTAAGAAATAACTGCACTTAGAAAACCTGCTGAGCTTTCTATACTAATTTTTCTTCTTTCTGAAGTCACTTAACACAGCTCACCTTCAAATTTTCATATTTACTTGGGCCTAGGAATGTATGAACAAAATCCTTTACACTACAAAACCACGCTTAAGATCAAGTAGCTCACTGAGTTTAACTTCCGTGCTTTATTTCTAACAATGCCTCCCACCTTTTATTCTCTATGCTTCAAGCTCCCTCCCTATATAATAACAGTCATAATTATCATGCAACTTTGTGAAATGCTTTAGCATCTACTGCTGAAGAGTTATAAGGCAGGGGCCAGTGATCATCATTGTGGCATCTCAGGTGCATTTTAATGGCACAGACGAGGTGGATTGCTGAGCACTGCATCTGAAAGAAATGCCTTTTAAGAGCCCATAGACCTTACAGATTGACTCAGCCATAAGACTGATGGATTCTTCAAGGAGTATATGAACCACAGCCCCTTCTACCTCACTCAAACCTTTAGCCCAACCTTCCTTGTGTTCCTTTCCTACCAGCATCCATCTCCCACTGAGTAGGTGTTTCTCCAACAGCAACATCAACTGCTTCATTAAAGTTCAGAACAACTAGAGATATCACAAAGCAGTCAAGTCTCCAGCCCTCTTTTCCTACAAATTTCTCAGTACACCCTATCCAGTATCTTTGATAAGGAGTTTCCTTTGTCCCATCCACCAAGTCCCATCCCAGAGCCAGGCAGCCTGCTGATGCCAACCAAACCAATGCAATTACATTGTCTGGATCACTATTTTTTAGTATTTTCTTCCTTGGCTAGAGTTAAATCTTCCTTTTTGTGCAAACTAAAGGAAAGTTGCTGGTTAGGGTTTCATAGTTCCACCTACACAAGCTAAGTGCAAACAATCTCAACTTCTTCCCTGACCGTTTGTAGTTTCTGTAAGACTAACCTTCAGGTTTCTTTAGCAACAGCTAAGATACTCTGACAGTTTCTGCTTCCAAGAGAATCTCTTCTTTGCCAATAGAGGCCATTTTCCAATTTTACCAGGTTTTGTTTTTATTCCTTGAGAACCATTGTGTTACATTAACATTTGCCACTCTCCACCCCCTGCAGCACAAATTCTAAAGTCTTTATATTTAGATCTAAATATCTTCAGCATTTACTACTTGATTTTTTTATTCATGCCGATGACATCACTGGCCCACCCCTTTAAATGTTTTGAAAATTCAAAATAATGAGATTTTTCCTTGCTTTTTCCTTCATGGAAAATTAAAAAAAAAAAAAAGAAAAAAACTTTTTAACACTGGCTCCATTATTATTTTCTGCAACATCTTTACAAACTTACCCAAGGCTAAAGTGTCATCGTCTCACTTCGCTTTTTACTGTTCCTAGACAAATGATAACTAAATTTTATTAGTAGTGCTGGAAGCAAAGGAGATTGAGGGTAATGGCAAAACGGGGTCAAATGTACTATTAAATTTAGTATCTCCCTGACGCACATTCGGGAAGCCGAGAACCCCTTGGATAACCTCAGCGATGTTGTTACCCCGTTACCAGCCTGTGTAAGACCCAAAACACCAGTCAGCACCCACATTCCACCACAGCAAGGGGCGAGGGCGGCGTCCCCGTTCCTCACCCCTCCGGGACAGGCGGGACTCCCCGGGAGCCGGCGGTGTCCCACGTCCCCGCCGCTTCCTGCCGCTGCAGCGCCCGTCCGGACGGCGGGGCTGTGGTGCCCCGTGTCCCCCGTGTCCCCCGTGTCCCCCTGCTCCGGCCGGGGCCGGCGGCGCTCCCGCCCGCACCGCGCCGCTCGCGGCCCCGTCGCCAGGAGACGGCGCGCGCGCGCCCGAGCGCCGGCGGGCGGGAGGAGCGGGAGGAAGCGGATCCGGGATGGGAGGGCTCCGCGTGCCACTGCCGGCGCCGCTTCCGGCGCCATGGGCGTCCAGGGCCTCACGGGCTTCGTGGAGGAGCGCGGGGTGTTCTTCACCGAGCTGCGGGTGCGGGACACCAAGCTGGTCATCGACGGCAGCAGCCTCTACCACCGCCTCTGCTTCTCCCCCGACGCCGACTTCCGACGCGGCGGCGACTACGGCGCCTTCGCCGCGGCCGTGCGCGACTTCTTCGGCGTCCTGCGGGCCTGCGGCGTCGCGCCCTTCGTGGTGCTGGACGGCGGGCGCGGCGCCGAGGACAGGAAGCTGCCCACGCTGCGGGGCCGCGCCGCCGAGCAGCTGCGGGCGGCCCACGGGCTGTCCCGCGGCGCCGGCGGCTGCCTGGTGCCGCTGCTGACCCGCGAGGCCTTCGTGCAGGCGCTGGGCCGGCTCGGCGTGCCCTTCGTGCAGTGCTTCGCCGAGGCCGACCGGGAGATCGCCGGGCTGGCCAACCGCTGGGGCTGCCCCGTCCTCTCCCTCGACAGCGACTTCTTCGTGTTCGACCTGGCGGGCGGGTACTGCCCGCTGTCCCACTTCCAGTGGCAGAGCGTGCGCGCCGCCGCGCCCCAGGGATGCTACGTGCCCGCGCGCTGCTTCTCCGCCGAGAGGTTCTGCGGGCACTTCGGGCGCCTCAGCAAGGCGCTGCTCCCGCTCTTCGCCGTCATGAACGGGAACGACTACGTCGGCCTGGAAGCGCTGGAGGCGTTCTTCAGCAAGGTGCGCCTGCCGAGGGGCTGCGCGGCGGGCAGGGGCGGGAAGCACCTCCGCCTCCAGGGACTGCTGAAGTGGCTGGCGCAGTTCGCGGAGCCCGCCGAGGCCCTCGACAACGTGCTGAAATACCTCAAGAAACACCAGAGGGAAGAAATACGGGAACTTCTGTGCACTTCAATGGAGGATTATGCTCCCTCTGAGGTGAATCTTGAGGACTTCTTTCAGAGTGGGAGCTATGAGTGCGAGGCTGCCAGGAAAGCAGACGTACCGCGGTGGGTACTCGATGCTTTGGCAAAAGGTAAGCTGGCCCCGTTCGTCATCAATGCCCTGATACTTAGAAGTACCTTCCTCCGCGTTCAGGTGGAGAACATGCAGAGACCCAGTGCTCATAGCACGGCTTTGCCCATCCGACAAGTTATCTATGGACTGCTTCTGAGAGTATCTCACAGTACTGAAGATGCTTCTCCGAGTAAGCAGACCAACGAGCTGCCCATTGTATGTGAATTTGACAGATGCCAAAAGACACTTAAAAAAACATTTGTTCAAGCAGCAAGCCTACCCCCAGATTTTTGTGATGATCGTTTTCCTTTGGACAAGTTGATGGAGGTAAATGGTTGTCACAACAGATCACAGTTAACAGTGTTTCACGAGTGACACAAACATGGTTGGGCCTCACGTTTGCCATCTGGCCATTGACTAAGTGTGATGTCTGAACTAAGGCACCTCAGTAAGTAACTACTTAACACAGAAGTATCCGTGATATTTAAGAAACTACAACAGGTTGTCTTCTTCTCCTTTCCTTCGTGCCCCCCTCCAAGTGTACCAAGACAAATTATGAGAAGTTGTAGTGTGTGTGTGTATATGCAACACTCCCTGAGTTTTCCCTTGGAATCCCGTATTTCATTCTGTGTATTTTGTAACACTAATACTTGCTTTTTATGGGAAGGAATTCAGTTTCATGTAGTTTAGGGAAGTCCGATTTCAATCCTACAAAATCTAATTTGTATTTGATCAAGATCTGGAATGTTTCAGAGCAGTGTTCTGAAACAAAATCTGGTCCATGCCTTTTTACTAGAAGTCATTATTTCACATGTGAGTGTTGCAGCTGCCCAGTAGTTTTACCTGCCCCAAGTATGCTCCTGCTAGCACGAACCTCTAATGCTTGCCAGACAGAGCAGAACAGCACCTAAAAAACACCTGAAAATCACAGGGAAGTTGTACTAGGTTACTTTCAATCACCACTGTAGCACTTCTGTTTGCTACAATGGTGGCCGAAAGTAACCTAGTACAAATTCTAAATCAAATTCTAATGATTAAGACTGTAACTCTTGCATAATGGGAAGTAATATTCCATTCTCGATGTTGCCTCACTGAGGTTTGGTATGGAGCAATTTCTGCAACGTCTAGAAATACAAACCCTGTTGTTTAATTCTGCATTTTTAAGGCACGTACTCTGGCATTCAGACTGACTTAACACGTTTCTCTGTGTGTGGGCAGTGCTCACTCAATGTTTTTATCACTTGCTGGTGGCTCCTTTATAAAGGAACCAAGTCTATCACTGCTATACCCATTAAATGCTACAGGTCCAAAGTACAGGTTACTTTACATAGGTTATTGGCACACGCCTTTTAAACAATATGCAACACTTAAGAGTTTGAAAAATCAAGTTTCCTGTTAAGAGACATTAATGACACCTTATTTCAACCTTGGTTGAAGTGCTCTTTGTTTAATGAATTTCAGCTTTGCTACTACAACAGTTTTCCTTAGTGAATAGGTAGAATTACCAATTGAACAAAAGGTTAGAAATAGTAATGTTGTTCAGCATTTAAAGTGCTCCAGGCAAAACTGACTTCAGTTTCTCTTCTGCTGTGGGCATGTCTGCCTAAGAGTAGGCAGTACAATCCTAATCAAGGTTTACAAAGCACTCAGATTGCAGCTGAACAGCCTGCTGCAATTCTACATGCATAAAGTTATGGACAAAGCTTATAACACCATTTTCTGGAAGTTAATGGCTCAGCAAAAAGGGAACATGTGCTAGGAATTAATTACTTATTAGTTACTTTTATCTTTCTATCTGATGTTTAACTGTGTCATTTTTAAAGTTTTAAGTAGTATTTAAAATATATTTCCTGTTCAGAACATCTGTGAAACTTAAATAATTTTTTATCAAAAACCTAAAGCAGTAGCTAATTTACCCAGGAACTAATTGGCCTTTTAGAAATTGCTCACAAAAGATCAAGTCTGTTACCTGCAATTTTTAAATCTGTTTTCAGGTGCCCACGTCATGCCGTCAGACGCTTTTGCTGGAGACTCTGGGAGTGAAAATGAGTTTCCTAGAACCCATCCCAAGTCATTTGCAGCTCTCTATTGCTGTGACGTGTTACTGGATACGTTGTTCAGAACCAAAAGTTAAGCCGAACCAATTAAAGGCTCTGCTTCTAATGATAGTTTCTGGAGAACTGCAGAGGATAACTGATGATCCAGGTATGTCTCCAAAGAATACAGTTTTAGGTGTTCAGCTACTACAAAAATCCAGACCATAATTCATTTTTCCACACTTACAGGGAGTTGTCCAATATCAGAGGAATTAGCCTTGATTTACACTGTATCCTGAGGTGTCACACTCTTTGCATTGATAAGCACAAAGAAAAAGTGCTAACCATCAATTTAACATTTTATGTAGGTAAAACAGTACTCTACCACATTGTAAAACATTAATTTGCATTTATAAGTACTTTCTTTAGGATCAAAATATTAATTCAGATATAAAAGTTACAAAAAATAAGCTTCACATACTCAGGCATCAAAAAACCATTGTTGAAGCATTCCATTTGATCACAGAGAATCAATTAGGTTGGAAAAGATCAGAGTCCAACCCATGACTGAACAAAAACCCTGTCAACCAGACCATGGCACTGAGTGCCACATCCAGTCTTTCTTTAAACATCTCCAGGGACTGTGACCCCACCACCTCCTTGGGCAGCCCATTCCAGTGTCTTCCTTTCTGTGAGGAAATTCCTCCTAATATCAAAGCTAAACTTCCCCTGGTGCAACTTAAGGCCATTTCTCCTTGCCCTATCATTTGTTATGTGGGAGAAGAGACCACCCCACCTGGCTACTCCTTCCTTTCACCTTCCTTTTACCTTCCTTTTGTACTGTTCACAGCAGAACATTTATTTCCAACCTAGATCCCACAGTTCTACCTGCTGAAGATGACAATGTTGCATATAATGAATTTCTAAAATGGAAGGAAAAGAAACTGGAAAATAACGACTTTGATTTAGATGCTGCACACAGTTTTTGCCAGTGGCAGTGCTGTCTTCAAATGGGATTGTATCTCAACCAGCTACTTGGTACTCCTCTCTCTGAGCCAGATCTAAGTAGGTAAGGTTCTTCCAGAGATCTGCTTTCCACACAAGTCCCTGATGGATTGTGTTAACATTTCATTTTCTCTGTCAAACTCCTTTGTCCAGTACTTGCAGTAGAACTCCCTTCTTTAAAAGAATTATAAAGAAAAATATTCTTACCATAGGAGTTTACTGTTGGATACTGTATGTTTTTGTCATCAAGCAACATGTTTCTGTACCTGTCCTGTTGAGGTGCAATTCTAAATGCAGATTCTCTCCTTTTGAGCAGGCTTTACACTGGGACCCTTGTGCACAGACTGTATCAAGAGCTTAAATCAGCACCTTCAGTGGAAAATCTGTTTATCTTATCTCCAAAAATGGCTCAACTTTATCTGGTTTTGTTAAATACAGTGGAGTCAATGGTATCTCCAGACTTCTTTCAGGAAATGACAAAGACCAGATCAGAGTCCTGCAAAAAGAGGAAAGCATCTCATAAGAAGAAAACAGCCATCCGATGTGCTGTGCCAGAAACTCAGCATTTTTGCAGCGTTAATAGGTTTGCATCACTGGAAGTGGATGACTGAAAGCATTATTCTTGGAATAACTTCTAATGCCATGCTGATGAAAGAAATAACATTAAAGAAAGAAGTAACATTAAAATATGCAATTGTATTGGAATTTGCTCAACTGTTTTCACACAAGTTCCTGATTCAATCTTTACCAAAAACCTTGCTTCAGGGGATTTTTTTTTATTTACCTTTTTGTAACTTATATTTACATAAAAGAAATGCTGTCTAAAAGTTGTGGTGTTTTGTTTTTTTTTTAAGGGTATCAGTCTAATTGAAAATGAGAGCAAAGTTGTTCAGCATTTCAAAGCAGGACTATTTTAGAGGAATTATTTCCCTGAGCATTTATAGTTGGCTCTGCCTCATCTCCCTGAACACTTCATTTACAAAAAAATCCAACTTTAAAGTTTGTGTTTGAGGAACACAGTGGTCACAGTCTAACAGTTAAGATTAAAATAGAAATTGACAGGTTTAAAAATACTGTAAAATCAGTCATTACTGGTGGAGTACTTCTAGTCGCAGGGAGACGGAGCTTGGCTCAGTGACAACTGAGCAAGTTGTGCTTGCAGTATTACAGGTTCTGTCAATGCTCAGGGAGAAGCTTCAGAATTTATTTCTCCCCCTTCCTCCTGTGATGTGTTTAAAGAAAGTTACATGCACACACAAAGCTGTCACATGGGAGCAAGTTTCTACAGGTTTGCTAATTTGCTGTAGTTGTCACACTAATTGTGTGCAATCCTCTGCCATTAAGCTGTTGTCACTCTTATTCTTTCTACAATGGCTATATTAAAAACCAGACCTGTTCTGGCTTCCCCTACGTACCCTAATTACTTGACAAACCCTTGCTATCAACACAGTAATACTGAAAACCAATTTATAATTTTTTTTTAATCCTACATCATCTGTTTCTCAGTGCTTTGCATTAGCTAACTTTCCAGCATAATTAGTCAACTTATATAAATGCTTTTCTTATGAAACTATTGGTTTTCCCTATGTAAAATATAGGTACATTTGGGTTTTTCTTCTCAAGAATCCACATACCTTTTCCTGCATTTAGGAAAATCGTGACTTCCACATCTAATAATTAAAATTTTGCCCATAACTTATCAGAATTCAAGCTTGATTCCTGCATCATGTGCTTGTGTTTTCAGTCCTGCTTATGCTCCCTATTGCCTCTGTTCCCATAGAAGTAACTCACTGTATCTTAGGATTTAGAGGAAAGATTTCCTATACCTTACAGAGTGTTGGTACTACCCAAATCTATTAGATGTTACATTAAAGAGAAAACTAGTTTCAAGATACAGCCTGTCCTAGGAAGGTGTAACTTTTTTTTTTCGAGTACAAAAGCTGCTACTTACTGAACTACCAGCAGATGGCACGGACACCCAAACACACCACAAGCCAGAACCTCCCAACCCATTTCTCTATAGGCTTCTATGTACAGCAGCCTACAGTATAACATTTCCATCAGACGACTTTTATTTAAAAGCTGAAAGGGGTTAAAGTTACTGATTTTACTAACTAAAACTGAAATTAGTAGTGCAAATCATCCTCTTCTCCCTTATGATCCCATATGTTTTATTTTACCAAGCTTGTAATTCCCTGGAGTTTTTAATCATCAGAAATAGTCACATGCAAAACAAGTCTTAAATATAAAAATAGAGGTGTGTTTGATTCCACTTTGTTAGTGCTGGTAAAAAGAGAGATCTTCATTTACTCTAAATTCCACATCAGAAAACTGGAGATCGTAAAAATTCTTGAGGCTTGATAAGAAGTCATATTTTCAATTAGATAATTCAGAAGACTGGAATAAGGTCAAATATTCCACTTCAGGATAAAAAAGCTGCTATGACCACATGGCATTTTGAGAATACCTTTGTGAAAGCTGACTCAATTATTAAGAATTACTGTAGTGGAAATACATTCTCAATGCAAAATTCAGCCATTCTTTATTGCTGATGAAATGACACACACTCATTGCAAAACCCAGTCCTGTAGGCTGAGAAGAAAAAATACCGTAGAGTTACCATGCAGAATTTAAAGTTTTCCTTCTTGTCTCGTTATAGGTCTTCTGTCGTCTTTGTAAAGAAATTTTTTTAAAAAGGGCCTTTACTTATTAAAACCAAAATTTTTTATTCCATGCTTCAAAAGAAGCAAGTAAAATTCCTCAGTTGTCGCTTATTTCCACCCCATAAGAAATGCCTCTTAATTTTTATGGAAAGTTCCTACTACTGATTCAACTGCTCTGGAAAAAAAACTCTCAAGCCTGCTGTAAAGTGGTAATGCATCACAAGAGGAGCCAAAATAATGGCAATGGAATTCAGTTCAGGCATTTTTTACATATAATGACACTGAACTAGATTTATTACTTATTATTTTGCCTTGCATTGGTAAACAGCACCAAACTTCTGGCAAATTTAAGTGAACTACATTTAACTAAGCCCACCTTGCAATAAGGCAAAATTGTCCTTAAGGGACTGAAATTTTATTTGTCCAGAATGGCATACTTTATTCAGAAATTGGGACATGTACTGGGAAAGGGGCACTTGGTAACAAGACTTGGCAATGACACTTCCAAGCTAAGACAAGAATCTAGCATTCATCTGTACTTACCTGCACTTACCTAGATTTCTGGGACTCCCAAGAGCAGAGCACAAAGCAATCAAATCCCATTGGAAGAATATCAATCCCAAGCTAACGCTTATCTGAAAGGCATAGTTGCTGCCCCTTCCCAAAATGAAAGTTTGCTCAAGATTCTTCCATCAGCATGTACTGTCAGCTTTTACAATGTCTTCATTAATGAACACTGAGGATTTTATTAATGAAGTGTTCTGAAATTGTATTGAAATACTGAACACACTACAATATTGAACAGCTAGAGCCCCACTTGCCAAAGAGAGTAGTTGTTCAACAGCTGTCAAATTTTTCCAACTTCTGAAAAGAGAGCATTTCTGTAAGAGGTCATGTTGATAAGGCCCTCCCAGCTCAGCAGTAACAACCCCAGGAAGAGATGAGGGCCAAGTGCTGCAGGATCTTTGTCTTTACACAACCACCTTTCCAGCACATTGGTAGTCCAGGTATGGGCATACTGAGGGTCAGGAAGAGCCCTGGATGAATTGCATGTATAAAGCAGAATCAACGTGCACTCATGCCCTGTCTGCAGCCCCAATCCTGGCCAAGTCTAGGAATCCCACAGGCAAAAAAAAAAAAAAAAAAAAAAAAAAAAAAAAAAAAAGAAAAAAACCACACCAAAAAAACCCACACAAACAAAAAAACCAATTCCAGTAACGTTAGTAGAGAAATTCATACTGCACTTTCAAACATGGCATGTGGGGCAAGTCACAATGGCAAGTGCAGAAACATCCCAGTGTCTGTTCATGACAATTCCTCCTCAAATGACAGGATGACTGACCCCTGTAATGGCATGGGCCAGAGCCAATGCCTTTGCCACATTTTCAAGCTACAGTGAGAAGAGATACACATGCACAAGCTTACAAAGGGAAGAGATACCACCGTGTCTTTGACTCCCCCCAGAGATCTTTAGACAAGATTCTTTTCAAGATTCTTTAGGTGATAGTTCCTTGAATTTCCTGAAAGGATGATGAGATGACACTGGTAACACTCTCTTCTCTGATGAGATGACACTGATGACAACAGGACAAGACTATTTTGAGGAAAAACACTACTTCCAATTAGTGAATATTAGAGTATTCAGACATTGCAATATATTAAAAATACTTTGACAATGTCAAAGAAATCTATTATAATGCTTTTCTAGCTCCAAAAGTAATTCTATGGGTTAAAATTCAAAAGGGAATTTTCAGCCAGGAAAAAAGGGTTGCTTTTTTTTATGAACAGGAAGGAAGGAAGGAAGGAAGAAGGCAGTAAAATGAAGCTTCTTTGAGAGAGGGATGGGGTTGTTTTGCCCAGTGGGGATGATTGCATTAATTTTCTAGTTCAGTACACTACAAATAATTTCCACAACTAGTGTCTTATAATCACTCAAATTATCTAACAGTCACAAGCTAAAGTAAATATGGAATAAGGTAAGAAACAAAGCCTGTATCTGCAATCATATCAAAACGAGGCTTGTTCATTTGGTGTAAACGCCAGTTTCTTTTAAAACAAAGAGACAACACACTTATAAGAAAAGCAAACATTTACTTCAAATTGCAGTATAGGCTTTTCAATCACAGAAAAAGAAAAGAAAAACAGTGATCCCACAGCGGTCACATCCTGTGCAAAAAAAACAAAACTTGGGATACAAAAAAAACCTGTAGCACAAGGTACTTGAGCCGCTTACACATTGCAGGATGAAGTAAATAAATACAGTAGCTAGAATATGGCACTCTTGTGACAGACTCTAAACCCAGTGGAATGCCTCTGAAATATTTTTATCCTTGTATTAGTAGCAAAGTCCCACCACCATAAAAGTAGAATAGTACAATGCTTTAAATAAAAACAAACTAAAATATTTATATCTAAGAGAAGGATTTTACACAGTTATATCTTTTAAGTGCAGAAAATGGGACTTGGGCTTAGGTCTTTCTTTAAATTAATCCCTGCCCCCTCCCCCCCCCACAATACAATTCAATCTTAAAAGTAAATTTATGTTTGAGGAAAAATGTTACCAAAGTTGCATAATTTCACTTTTTACTTCCTCAGCTGGAAGTTAAATTCTAAACAGTCTTGAAACATGAAGTTCGTCATTAGCCAGTGAAACAAAGGACTTGTCAAAAGCCCTCAGGATTTCTTTATCCTCCAGATAGTGTTTTGCTTTCTCCAACATCTTTAGACAGCAATCGCTAAGTTTGCAAACACAAGAATGCAATATGCATCATACATCAAGAAAAGACGAAGTTGATGAAGAAGAACTTCCACGTTTCTGGATCTTTTCCTTGCTTCTTTCAAACTTCTTTATTAGCTCAGTCACTATGCACACAGAGGAAGTAAGTCCCAGAAGAAACAGTAAATCTGGAAGAGATAATTAGCCTTCTTTAAAATTGCTATATAAGGCTTAGGGGAGACTTACAAAAGAACAAGACTTACAAGACTTTCTCCCAATCATTGGGCAATCATTGGGAAAGTTCAGGAGAAATGAAGCAAGATTTTTTTTTTTTTTTGCAGGCCCAGAAGATTAACGTGCATGGTTTATGCACAAATCATAACTACATACAAGATATTAAAAGCTTTTAAAGTATTCCATAAACTTGTTTTCAGTAACATAATTATCTTAATTCTGAAAAAAGAATATTAATATTATCAGAAATTATGCTACAATAAATGCATGTACTTTGTTACAGTCACTTAACTCCAGAAAACCACAGAAGTAATAAATCTAAGTCTTAATGAGGCCAACAGCATTATGTATCTATAGCTTTTTTATATCCTCCTGTTTATTTACCCTATGCAATCAGTATTAAAGGATGAGAATTTCTAAATAAGGTGTTTATATTTAGAGAATAAACTTGTGAAACGGTTAAATTAATAGTGCTTAGAAACCTACAAAGTCAATAATTTTGCCTGCAACAAAATTTATATTAAAAACTCCCAAAAAATGAGCACCTTTATAGAAATTTAAGAACACACTGATCAGTTATGTACCATATGCATTTAAATCATGGTTCCCAAAGAAAACATCTAGAACATTTCGAAAAACTAAAAACCAAATCAATGAAACAAACAAAACCCCCAAAAAACTCTACCCACAAAACAAAAAGTATCAGCAGGCTTTGTATTCCTGTTACATGCAAACAGCCAGAAAGTGCTCTTACAGAACCACCATCCACCACATTTTTAAGTTAATCCTTAATGCACAGTTTGAAAAGGGAACTGTTCTTACCCAAGACACTCAGGCTCTCTGTTTGGAAAACCTTCTGAAGTGGAGGAAAGTAAATGACCAATAACTGCCCCATAATAGATCCAAGGACAGCATAGCAGAACATTTTGTTACTGCAAAGTCCAATCTCAAACACGGATTTTGTCTGTAAAAAAACCAGTATGTTACAATGTACATGTAATCTTAATTACATAGACAAGAAACAATTTCTTTTCACGCAGACTTTTAGAAAAATGTAAAACATTACTGTTGACCTCTCAGATAATCCAGAACAAGTTCTTGAACAGGCTAATTACATTTTCTCCTTGGTAAACTGAGTACAAGTCTTGTCTTCGTAGTCAACAACTTGCACATTGAGCTCACTAATCCACAAGTACAGTTCATCAGAAAAAGGTTACCCCTACACTATTCCGTAACAGGTAAGACTGCAAATTACAGTAAATGTAATAATGTATACTATCACAAAATTTCAGACTTGTTTCCTTAAAATGAAAAACAGTACACAGATAAAAAAACACCCAACAATTTCAGAATTTTTCCTTGGACTATGGGTTTAGGATTACAAAATACAAAAGCTAAAGCCTTCAAGGAATTTCACATTCTGGTAAGGCTGCTCAACTTCCAGAATTTCCAGGAAGAGAAAAAAGCCAACCAAGTGTAAACAGCAATATAAAGGACCATCACACTTCAGCTATTCATAGCAACTTTCCTGCCTTTGTCAGGACACCACTATGTAAACAAATTAAGCAATTAACTTATCTGTAATTTAAGAAATCCTACCTAGTAAATATACGAAACTCTGAGCTTAATAGCAGATGTGAAGTAAATCTGCAGGAAAACGCTTGAAACAAACACAGCAGGATTTTCCCTTAAAGAAAACTCTGATTATTGTGTTAATACTGTATAAATGAATAATATGGATCACTTACCAGGGATCTAGAACTCAAAGCATTGAACATATCAAAAAATACAAAACAGGTGAAAGTCATGGTTGTATCTCGCGGTGTTATTACATTGTCTCTTAACTGCCAACAAAATAAAATGAAATGGCTTTAGCATGCATTAAACCCTTCACAATTAAACAAAGCCAATTAAATAAAATTATTACAATAATTCTACAATAAGTTTTACTAGTTAGGAAATGAAAGCAAAAGTAAATTGTTTGCCCTGAGATGATGTATTAAATCATAGAGCAAATATTACATACCTCTAACTTAAAAAAATTTGTAATTCCAAGCAATGATTAAATGAGGCCTCCTGACCAACATTTATTCAAGCACGTGGAATAGCAGGAATTCTATGATGCACTATCAAATGTTCACAAAACATTTTTCACTACTGGGAAAACGAAGTCAAATGGCTGTTTCATATTAATCTAGTTAGAAAATTTACATAATTACTTTCTACGGGCAAAACTTCCAAAGTAGATTTGGAACCTGAAAAAGGGGAATAAAACTGTATTTCGCATTTCAACAACTATTTTGAAAATCTTCCTCTCTACTCTGCTAGCATTAAATAAACATGGCCAAAACTCACAACTAAGTTCATATTAACTCTGAATTCCAACTGCTGGTATAAAAAGGATTTCATTTAAATTGGGCTGTTACTGCTCTAAGTTTTGCACTTTTGTCATACCTCTCTCCAGAAGACGAAGAGTGTTCCACAGACGATAATTATTGATGAAACCAGTATTTTAACAATCAGGTTTTTGGTCAGAATGCTGTCCTTCAGATTTCTTGGAGGTTTTCGAATAATATCTTTATCCACAGGCTCCACCCCAAGGCTTACAATTAAAAGAACATCTTACATTTTTATCATCATAGAATTAATTCACTGCTTTTAACTTAAAGATTAGATCTTCTGAGTTGAAAAAAAGAGAATTTAATGCTAAATTCCTCACCATCTCTCCCTTCACCATCTACTTGCAGTGAAGAGGGTCAAAGGAAGAACCCAGAGGGAAGCCAAAGCCCTGCATTCAAGTTTCATGGGCATATCCATGGATCTTTAGGTATCCTTGCTGCCCCCACATAATTAGATAATAAAGCAAACTAAGTAGAATTCATGCAGAAACATGCTGCAAACATTGAAGTTCACAGAGAAAGTTCACACAGAATCACACAAGATCTCTAGGTTAGAAGAGACCTTCAAGATCAGAGTCCAACCCATGCTCTAACACCTCAACTAAACCATGGCACCGAGTGTCACATCCAGCCTTTTAACACATCCAGGGATGGTGACTCCACCACCTCCCTAGGCAAGCCCTTCCAGTACTTTATCACTCTTTCAGTAAAAAACTTTTTCCTAATATCCAACCTGAATTACCCTTGGCACAGCTTAAGACTGTGTCCTCTTGTTCTGTCAGTTGCTGCCTGGAGAAAGAGACCAACCCCGCCCCCCTCCCCGACTACAGCCACCTTTCAGGGAGTTGTAGAGAGAAATTTGCTATTTCTGAAACATCTCACTAAAGTTTAATACTTCACAGTTTCCTTTATGAGCAACCATTTCCTTTGTTGAAATAAAAGGACTACAGAACCCAACAGAGTTAAGAGTAATTACTTACCTTTGAGCTGGAGGTCCATCCATAATAATATTGATCCATAAGATCTGCATGGCATTGAGAGGATTAGGAAAGTTCATTAATGTAGCCAGTGAGATTAAAGTCAGTGCTGCTATACTCCTGTTGAAAGAATCCATTTTTACAACTGTCAGCATGGAACATTTCTGAAGATCCACTGAAAACTGCTTTGTAATCAACACTTCCACTGCTTAAGAGTAGATACAGATTCTGACAGTGTGAATCATGACTGATGTTAAGTCGAACTTTAAACGTAGAGCATGAAATCCTTCAGAATACTCATTCGGACACAGTCCATATTTAGAACAGCATTGTTCTGACAATAAAAAGGCAGCAAATTTGCATTTTAAAACCTCCCAAACTTTTAAGTAACATTTCAGAATTATCACTAACCATCACCTAACTGAATTTTTTATGGGGAACTGGGTCTTATACTTTTCCCGTGCCAAAAGCGGAACTTCTAAATATGGTTTTGAAGAACCAACTGCTTTTCCACTCCTGATGTAAACAAACTCACTCTGTGCACCTGTCACTGGTTTGCCTGGTCAGCCAAGGCAAGCTACTACTCAAGCTTCCTAAAAATACCTACAACCACTCCTCATTACTATCAAGATGAGAAGGCCAGGCCAAAGACTGAAAAACAGATTAGCTGGCTGCAAGCTCAGCATTAGAAACCTCTATACACAAGTATGCACTGATTGCTCTCAGTGCAAGATTAAGTGGTTTCATAACCAAGAAGAGGACACCGAGGCTTATAATAATTCCAAATTTAGCACTGTACTGAACCCTATTATGCTCTCCCTGCAAAGAGGGACAGAAAAAACCAAAGAGTAACTGATTCATCAAAACCAGGTAAACATGCTTTGCTATAATATCTACACTTAGTTATTTTTTAGCAGCAGATTTCGAGTCTAGTCTTGGTAAGACTAGACAGGACACTTGGTAAGACTCAAAGTACATGCCACTTCTTACAGCGTTTATGCAGGTAAACAAATTGGTCATTTCTGACTTTTGTTGGATTGGGAGCTTTTGTTGAGAATTTTGTTCTTGTTGTTCTGGAGTTTTGGTTTTTTTTTGGTGGTATTTGTTGTTTGTGGGTTGGGGGTTTTGTGAGGCTTTTTTGGGCTTTTTTTATTTGAGGTTTTAGGTTTGGTTGCTTTTTGTTTTGTTTTGTTTTGTTTTAACTGCAAATTTCAGACCACTCTGAAATGTCATGAATGCTTCAAAAAAGTACATGAACAACATGGTGAAGAGAAAAACCATATCCCTGAATCCAGATCCAATAAGATAAACTCACAAAAAAATTGAAACCAAGGCTTAACTCTTGTCCTTCTGTCTTACATACACATTATACAGCTAGCACATGAATCCTTATGTACAAGAAAAGGAAGCCTGCTTCATATAGTTAGCTCATTTCACAAACCATTACATGGATTTCAGAAAAACTAACCTCCTGATTTCCTAGTTTCCTCCATTTGAATACATGTCCTGGTTAAGGAGGGACTGACTACAAGGCTTCTATGCTGTTTCTCATTATCCCTTCAGTAACTGATTTTACACATCTCAACAGGAAGAATCGTGACAAAGTTACATGTTTGTTTATTGCACTATCTTCTGAGTCTTTAAAAATAAAACATACCACCAAACACAAAATACAGAAAACTCAAAAGCACAGTATATCAGCATCCTACTTGAAATTTACAGTATTAACATGAATTTATGCATCTGCTTCATGCTTTGATTCATTCATAAGAAACTTCTGATACTGACAGCTTTTCAAACTTACGTGCTCAGTTGAAATCTAACAAAATTTTTTATGTTATTATAAATTCCTTTACCCTCTTCAATTGCAGACCTGCAATTAAAAACAAAGATTACATTACTAGACAAATGAATCTACTGCCAAGAAAAGCTTAAAACAAACCAAAAAAGCTATTAATTTAAGCAAGAAACAAATGGAGTTGAGGTTCTTTTAACTTTGGCAGTCATTGTTTTTCAACTTGACTATAAGAACCCAAACTATCCTGTGATTGTGAATAATCACAAGTTATTTTTCCAGATGTCTAACTTCCAAAATGTAATTATTAGTAAGATCTCCTCTATGTTCAATATTCGCCACCATCCTTGATAAGAGCTTCTGAATCAAGTTGGATAATTAAAAAAAAATAAAACCACAAAATCCAAAAAGCCAACAATGCCCCCCCTTTAAAAAAAACATGGCTTTAGAGAACCATGTATTCTTCCTGTACCAGAATGAGATATGTACAAACCATCTTCACAACCCCTAGCATGTGCCATAATTTCCCTATCACACTATCACAATTACTGCAGTGAGGAAGGGTTTCCTGATACCCAAGTCAAGCCTACTTTTGCTGCAAATAAAATTGATTTTCTTCTTCCATTCTCCTAATAATTAAACAGCATTCCTTCGGTAACTTAAAAGAAAAAAAAATTAAAAGAGTGGGAAAAAGATGTAAAACAATGGAAGTTCACACTTCTTTTTCTCCTTAGCATTCACCACTCCTCTCTCTCTCCTATTGAGAACTCTCCTGATGAAGTGAGCAAAACTGGATAACACATTCCATCAAAAACCTGACCAAGCCCACGTAAAGTACTTACTACAGATGTCTTTCCTATGTACTCTTCTGACTATGTTAAAATGATTCCCTTCTCTGCTATGTTTTTGCATAACAGCACATATCTGTTGGCTGAATTAGTGTGACAACCTCAGATCATCCTCTGACATAGTGCTACATAGATAGATTTTCTTATACTGTCCTTCCCCCTTTTTTCTCTTCCCAAGGGTTAAGTGCCATACTTTGGAACTGAAGTGTTCTGAGATTGATGCATGATTTCAAAATGAAGGCTATTTCACCAGACAGCAGGCCAGCTTTGTCAACAATCACTACCTTCAAAAGTCAGATGAATTAAAGTCAAAATAGGATAAGTTTAGCTAAGCTCTTTTTGAAATACACCAACCAAAAAAAAACCCAAAAAAACGAAACAAGTACAGACAGCTGGTTACCAGATGCTAATAACCTATTTTCACCTGTGATAGCTAAATAGTTTATTTTTTTTCCCTTTTCTGAAATCACTACATTTAAGAGTTGAAAACAAATGGAGAACTACATAATTTTTTAAAAATCTTGAGTGGAATGCTCTGTCATTTTTTCATTAGTCGTATACTTCTGAAGTAAGATATTGAATGAAATCTACTAACTGCTAATAGACTCACAACTTCACCTCAGTTATACTTCCAACCATGCTAACACTCCTCACTGAGCAGCAAACTCATTTACAGCTGCTACACTTAAAAGTTCAGGGAAACTTCTACTGGTTTTAATCCAGGCAACATCTCATCAAAGCTATACACTGCAACACATGTACATAAAGGCCACCTACATTATTGTCTGAAAATCATCATCCACGAGGATCATGTCGGCTGCCTCTTTACAAACATCTGTTCCAGTCTGTCCCATGGCTACACCAATATCTGCAGCCTTCAGAGCAACAGCATCGTTCACTCCATCTCCTGTCATAGCCACTACGGCACCGTTATTTTGCAGGGACTAAAGAGAGGGAAAAGAACTTAAATCAGGGATTGAAATAACCCATCCTATAAAATTATTCTAGATACAAGGTTTGTGTCATTGCTCCCTCTCCCCCATTCCTTATAATTGCACTGTAATGTCCTAAAGAAAAAAGCAGCTGGTTCTGTTCTAAATAATTTTTATGCAACATTTTGGGTTAAACTTCAGTTTGTATATTCAGACAGCCTAAATTTTAAAACTAGGGTATATAAAACTTTCCTTTAGGGGAAAGAAAAAACTCCAGAAAGGTAGAAGATGTTGTATTTACATATTACCATTATCACCTTCTTTTAAGTCTTGCATTTATCCCCATGGTCTCAGTGTTTTGATTTCTCCTTACTGTTACTTTTCTGATTGCTCCAATTGTTAAACTGGGTATGTCCCTCTTTGCTACCTTCTTTTGTTAACTTCTGAATAGAGGCATTGCCACAGCCATGGCTTGAAATTCATTCCCTTTTATCTCATCAAGAATCAGAAATAGGGTTCTTTCAAGTTCCTAGTCAATTCAACTGCAACGTGACACAAAATCTCAATCAATCCCCAGCTCCCTACACAGAAGAAAGCACAATGTTACCTACTTACTCCTTGTGGGCACTATGCATTTTTCTAGGTAATATTTTCAAGTACACTTCACTGTCAAACCAAATGCATTTCTGATTTCATCTTGACACACTGTAGCACTTTATACTTTACGTAAAGGCAGCACAGGCAATACTGATAGCAACAGTCCAGCATTTGAGCCCCTTTAAGACATACCTTGATAATTTTCAATTTATGACGGGGACTGGCCCTGTAGAACACTGCAACCTATTAAAAGAATAATGAAGTAACGGTGAAAAATTCAGAAATGTAAGGACTTGCACTGGATTCTATTAAGGCGGAGGTTAAAAAATACAATCAAAGGCCAACTGTATTCTTGTTAGCTCTTAAGCTGAAGCACCAGAGATCTGTGGTTTTAATCGGGTGAAATCATTAATTTCAGAGAAGATTCAAAGTTTGTTCTGGCAAACAAAGTTAATGTTACTTATTTCAAGATAGAATATGCAATTTAAAAGCCTTCTAAAATAACAAAGCAACTGAGGTAAAATGGCTTGCTGCTGGCCTGACTAAATTCATGCAGGCGTTTGTAATGCTGACTCTACAATCAACATCCTTTTTTCCTTGTGAGCACAAGTGACAAGATACTCAGGATAGTTCAATTTTACTAGTTTATAGCATATTATTAACAATTGAAGTTTTAAAGCTAATTAAAATTCTGACTTGGAAGGACCAATTTTCAGATTTTTCTTGTCTCTGGACTTCTCTGTAAATTGAAATTTGAGCATGTGGAATTTAGTTTTCCACAATCTCCATATAGTTAGCATCTTTCCTTTTCAAGAAGACTGACAAAAACCTAGATTTCTCAACAATCACTTTAGACTGTATACAGCTATCAATCTTACTGGTTGATTTCAGTTAATTTCTAGTAAGACTTTAAGCAAACACCTAGGAAAGCAATTGGGTCAAAGGTCAAAACCGTGTAAGTAAATTTGTATCTATTTCAGTTATTTAATATGGACAGCCCTGAAGAAAAAGTATTACCAAATAATCCAGAAGTTACTATTTGCCACACAATTATTTCTTTTTCTCAGTTTCTGTGAGTCACTAAGAAAAGACAGAAAGCTGACATGCACATTTCGTGATTGCAGATATTGGCTTTTGGCTTGCTTACACTAGGCTCAAGCATGCTGCAGTCTAATTTTGCAGTCCTTTGCAAACAGAGCAGCATTTTGATGCACAAACTTTGCATCATAGATAAAACTGAATCTCTTTTGCACTTGATTGTCTTCACATTTTTAACTTTGACATTGGTTAATCCATTTAGTTATTTAATAACTAAAAAGTGTTAAGCAGTAACTTAATAAATAGACCCTTTCAAAATTCCCAACTAGTGACCTCAGATCGATCAAAATCATTAAAAGCACAGACAAGTCCTCTTACAAATTGCAAAAGAATGGACTGTCTGAACATGCAGACTCTAAGACTGTATAAATGAACTGAGTTGCTCAGAAATAAAATGGCCTAGTAACACAAAAAGGTGATCTTCATTAAGAGGTGGCAAAATGAAAGTTAAAGATAAAAACCCCTTAATCATTAAAAGAGACAGAAGTAATAAACTCCCTAAAAAGACAACAGTGTATGTTGAAAGAAATAGATTTTCATATTGGTCATATGTCAGACCAAAAGATATTTATTAGAACAATATTATTTATATCTCAGAAATTACATTTTAGCTTGCCACAGAAAAAAAGCAGTTCTCAATATGTAAATGTATTCTTTCCCACATTTCACTAAGTAGTATATCAAAACAAACCTTTGGTGTTATTTGAGAAAGCTGCTGAATATCCAAATCATCTATCTCTTCTCCAGAGATTGCCTGTGAATTTTTGGAATACAATCCTAGTCGACTAGCTGTAAAAAAGTCATTAAAAAAAGTTATTATAATAATTTACCCTTTTAAGACATTAAGTACCCAATTATTTTTTTTAATCCTAATATTTTCTGCAGCACTTCAGATTTAAAATACCTGGAGCAGAACATCTTACTACATTATTGATTCAGTATGTTGGAGTAAATTAGATGAACTCTTGAGTAACAACAACATACTACAAAGTCTATCCTAAATCAGATATTATTTGCTTAGTCCTTTTAGGTCTAAAGGTCTGTAGTTGATTCTGTCAGGTGTCATATAAACAAACAGAGGAGTTCAATCCTCTCAAAGAATTTACAGTTCAAAAATAACATGACAGAAAATGAAAAATAACAAGAGGGAGACAAGGGAAAGAAAAAAAAAACCTCTGATAAAATACTCTGAATTTGGGGGTGTATTTTTTATGTGCCCAATCAACTGTTCATTATCCTGTAAACAAGTAATATTCCAACTAAAGTGCTTGTTCTTTAATGCAGTAGTGTTAAAAGAAGTTCAACAGTTTGTTTAAATATTTATTAATAGTACTTAAGTTTCAAACTTGGTTGTATGGACAAAACTGTACTGGACAGCACCTGAAGTGCCATCCATCATTACTCCTTGTCACTGGCTATTTTAGTTTATCCCTGTTGTCAGAGACAGCCATCCAAAGCTGAGGGTAGGCAGGGTGGTGGTGGTGGTGATGTAACAGTAAGAATCAGAAATCAAGCATATGTAATAAGAAAACACCATAAAAAATACAGTTTCAAGCAGCTGAAGTCATATATTAACCAAACTAGAAAAAACACTGTTCAAGCCAAAAACAAAGTATCACCTCAGGCTAGGGACCTGGGTATTTTGGGTCTTTCTCCCTGCTAATAATTCCACAGTGACATACATTAAGCCAAAATACAGAATTCACAAACATTAAAAACTTAATACCCACATTTCATAACAATTAACGAAGCAGAAAACAAGGAAACATGAAAGGAAATTAACTATTCTTACCAATGGCAACTGCAGTTTCCTGTGAATCTCCAGTAACCATTTTTATTGCAACTCCTGAGGTGATAAGTGTAGTAACAGCTTCTTTTACACCAGTCCGTGGCGGATCAATTATTCCCACAAGGCCCAAAAAAGTCAGCTGTCCTAACTCAGGACCAGAGGCTAAGGCCAGAACTTTAGGAAGAAAAAGAAATAAAAATGTTAAGATTTGAAATTCATGTTTACATCAGCATTTAAAACAACTGTTTCAAACCAACAGGCCAGCATAAAGCAAAGGGCTGGAATTGATATTTTCCTTTTTTAAAACCTTGGTAGTAGCAATGCTCAGCATTCACAATATCCTACTTATGTACACTCTACTCCTCTAAAAAATTTCTTACCAAACAGCCAGGTTTTAAAGATAACTTTCCTATTTACTCTTATCTGGAAGTGTTTGTATTTTGACTGTGTGGAAAGAGAACCGTATCTAGCTTTGTGATTTCCCTGTGCATTTCTTTTATGCATTAGGATGAAAGGGAGGATCAGTTAACGTTTTTATTTTCTGCTTTGTATTTTTTTTTTACCTTTTGAGAGGCAGATTTCATTGAGTACATGCTGAATATTTTCTGGAATGTCTTTTAAAGTAGAATTCTTAATTCAAATATATTAAAGTACCTTTAGAGTTGTAAGGGAAAAGCAAATTTGCTTTTTTCAAGACATTACCCTTGGTTTTTTTGTGTGACAGACAGAACAAACGATAGTTCAAATAAAATGGCAAAAAAATACCAGTCCTAGCATATCCACTCAGCTTCTAATAATTTGCATCTTAGGAATTTCCCAAGCCACAGAGTACCTCTACCTTAAAAAAAGAATGATAAAAAAATTTAAAAGCTGTGCATGGACTTAACAACTTAGAGAGCTCTTTACAGAGGCCAAAGAAAGCCAGTCATGTATAACCCTGGTCCATAATCAACTCCTGTCAATCATCTTATGAAAAATACTTTGTTTTATCTAAAATTCTACTCAGTTTGTTCATACAGAAGGTAATGCTAATGGCATCTCCTGACCTGCAATCAGTTGTGCTGGCTTAACTCATGAAGGTGACAGGAGCCAAAGTAATGGACAAATAACATTCACATTAAAAAAAACAAACAAAAAAAACCCCAACAACACAGGTATCTATAATAAGGTATGGAAGCCATTAAATAGCAATGTACTGTTATGGTCACATGCAAGAGATGACAGGAAGCCCTTTCTCACCCTCTGCAGTTTAATCATATTATACAGGCCTAAAAATTAAACACAGTGGCACTTACTGAACAAAAAAAAACCCAACCAAACAAAAAAGAAGATCCCTGTGTTTTGGGTTGCTCTTGTTTGTTGTTGTTGGTTTAGGGTTGTTTAAATGGAACTGGTACTTTGAGAGACTGAAACAGCCTTACCTCTAAGCCCCGCAGAACCCATAGACATCTTCTCTTGCTGGTATTGCTCTCTCTGTTGCTGCACCAGGGGTAGGCTCTGTCCCTTACAGTTATATGATGTACAGTATCTAATGACTTGTTCATAAGCACCCTTCATAAAGCAAACCTCAGGTTTGTCCTAAAAGAAAAAAGAGCTGTTGTGCGCACGTGTGTATGCATAACTGCACATACACAAGTACATACACACATGGGTACATAAGAATGACAGATGTGCACTTTTGTTAAAAATCTTAAGAACATAATGCAAATCAAACTTACACTTCTAAACATAAAAATCTGTTCTTTTGAGTGTCTCTAGACAGTGTGCATTCAAGAGTCGTGAAGTCAAAAGAGCCAAGCTAATAATCAATATCTCATTTCAGTAGACATCTGGCACAGGCACTGCAAGTCACAGTTTACAGACTAAGAGGCCATGTGAAGGACAGAAATTCAGCCTACACAGGACATTAGACCTGAAAGACCTTAAGCTGCACAGATCATTAAACATCTCCTCCATTCTTGTACAAGGCCTAATAACTAATACTTTCCAGATAGCCATCTAGCCTTGATACGATGAGATCATGGGACCGAGAGTCCACCAACTACCTCAAACACTTAACTCCAATGCTAATCAATTTGGTCCTTCCTTTCCCCCTCTTTCCATTAAGAACTGCTGCCTCAGCTGAATTTCCAATCACTGATCACTCCTCTTCTCTCCAGCTGAACTAAAAAGTTCTTTTTTAATATATCTATTTTCTTCCTGTGAAGTTATTTGTATGCACAGCAGTCAAGTTACCTCAATCTTTCATGATAGGCTTAAGTGTAAGGGTTCCAAGTTTCTAAATCTGTATTTTCTTAGCCTACAAATAATTTCTGTTCCCTTTAAATATGTTACCAATCTTCCAACATTCTTTTAAAATTGTTGATTCCAAAACACAGATACAGTCAGTCTTTACATGGATTAAAATCTTCCACTTATTTCTGCTCAACCATTCTATACACAGACATGGATAATCAACAGTATAACTCATACAGCTAAAAGGAGTCAAATCCTTTCCTTCCAAAGCAAAGATTTTACAGTGGTACTGGAACACTGTCAGCAAGCCTGGTTTTGGTCTGAAGTACTGGAAGTCTTTTCATAAATGCAGTATAAGGTCTGCTGTTACACATATTGTCTAGAACGCTCCAGTTATCAGACTGGCAGCAATTATGTCAATACTTGTAACAAAAACATTCATATGGATCTAAATGAAACACAAATGGACATATATATGTCTGTGAAAGTACCAGAAGACAGGAAAAGAGGTTAAAGAGTGGGTTTTATTGATAATCCATGCCAGTGATGACAGCAATAAAATTTGTCAACACTGGGGACATGATGTCTGCATCAAAACCAGAAACCCTGTGTTTTCAAACAAATGAAATTTTACCATTGAAAATCAATTTATATTCTTGCTCTTAATTCATTACGTAGCTATGGCAGCACTGGAACAGCAGAAGATTGGCAGAATAGCTTTAGATGTTTGAGAAGGAAGAAGAAGAAGGAAGGAAAAATGGCTAAGTATACAGTCAAGGTCTCAGTTTTCAAAATACTTAAAATAATTTCCCAGGATGCCTTTTATGGAAATTACTTCTTGTGATTCCTTTTCTCTACTTCAGAACTTGAAACTAAAGCTGTGTCTATTATCAAACCATATTTCTAGGACTGTGCACTACTGCCAGCCTTCCAAAACTTCTGAAGCAAAAAATGAAGATACTAAACAAAGTAGATAACCATTCTACAGAGCCAGTGCTCATGGAAACAGTGATTGAAGCTTACCTGCTGCGTTCTGTGAATGCATTTAACAGCCATCCATTTTTGTTCTGAGCTGAAGGGATATTCAGCCTTCCTTATATAGTCTTCCTGGACACCATCTAAACCCATCTGTATAAAACAGAAGTACCACCACAACGTCAGGACCTCTTCTTTTCAAATAGGTATGAAATGTGATGACTTGTTGAAACACCTTAGTTAGCAAACATCCTTAATTAAAGAACAATTTCATCTCCAAAGCTGCCTTTTGAGCACACTGTTCCAATTTACATAGACTTCTTGACAAACTAGCACTGAAAACACCTAGAAACTTCTTTCAGGCTTCAGCATGAGCCTTGCTACATTTCTCAGTAGCTGTAATGGGTGTATCACAGTATTACACAAAAAACCACCAACAACCCCCTTCCCTCCCCAAAAGAAAAAAAACCCAAACACTTCAGCACAGTGTCCACAACTCAAAAGCCCTTAACTTAAGAGGCACTATAAATTCTGCAGTCACAATACTTCAGTTATCAACTTCCCTCCGCTACTGATGTGAAACTGGGAAAGAGACAGCACAGTCAATATTCAACAGGTAAATCAGTTTGTGGCAGGTAAAAAGACAGTACTAAGTGCAAAAAGATGAAAATAGAGATTTTACTTCACTCGCAAATATTTTTTTTCTGATCCTTCAGAACGCCCAAGATTTACAAGAAAGAAACATAGGAGATGAGCAGTTGCAATACAAATCTAGGAGATCCAAAAGAGAAGAAAATGAGAAAAACAAAGCCACAACTTATTTCTACACATTTCCCACCTGTCATGAATCCAAAAAACACCATCAAGTACACACCTTCATAGCAAGTGCAATTAAAGCCCCCTCTGTTGGCTTCCCCATCAACGTGTTGTTTCTAATCAAGGCATCATTGCACACACAACCAGCCTAAAAAATGAGGAAGGAAAGAGGAGAAAACAGAACACAAAGTAAATGACACACAAAGCTCTCATGAAACATCATCAGTTAAAACTCACCTTTCTTTGCCAAGACCTTACCTCCACAATTTTGCTAATGGATGGGTTGTTATAACCATGAATAACTTCACCATCGAGCATCACTTCTCCGAACCTGTTATAACCTACCCCAGTAACCTGCAAGACAAGCAGCCAGAGGCAACATGCAATGCAGTGTTCACCAAGTTAACTGTTGTCAGCTTTTTATTATAAACTAAAGAAGAATTTCAAAAAGGCCATTCATAATGGCTGCTTTTCTCAGCGTGCATGAATTCTTCTTACTCAGCTTCTAATGCAGCAACACTCTGAGTTCAATAAAATATATCAGAGACTAATTTGTTTAAACACTATCAAATTTTATTCCTTAGCATAAATAAATGTAGTATGTTGTTTCCTTACAGTATTAGGCATGCTTTCATTTTTCTTCTTTCTTTTGCTTTCTAACTTTTTCCTTCTATTTGTCTTTACCCTGATTAATAATGCATACCCTCTGCAGGGGAATGGAATTTCAGAGCAGACTCCTACTTCCAACGAGTTATTAAAAAAAAAAAGAAACAATTGAACAGCCTCTCAGTTTAGACCTCAGAAAGGTGTTAGAATCAGTAAAATTGTATTTTCAGTGCATAAAACCAGGCATCCTACTAGGATCCTAAAAAAGTCTTCATGGCTACAGCATTAACAGCTAATATACTTCACAGCCATTTTAAATTCCCTTTCCTTAGGAAAAAGGAGCTGATTTAACCCAGATGCAACTGTGCTAGTAGTAGTATTCATATAGACTTCTAGCAATAAAAAAAAAAAATCAGGATATATAAGAAAATATAGGTAGATAATAGGAAACAATGTGAAAAAATGCCAGTATTTTTGCTTACAGAATAAAATTACCAGACCATCAATTAAATCTGTTGTGGAAACAAAACCCTGATCAAGGAGTTTGAGAATTTAAGAACTCGATTAAAACATTTCTATGAACCCACATCCAGTTCCACACCTCACTGCTTTTCCATTCCTGGTGCTTTTTTGGATTTACATCATTGGTCTTTCCAGCAACTCTCTAATCTCAACAATGACTCTTTCATATCCTGCTCCTACTTGCAAGTCCATCCATTATAAAAAAGCAAGAATGACAGTGCATATTCAGTAACGAACAATTCACACGACAAACTGTCTTTTAGGCAAAAAGTTGGGTATCTCCACTTGAAAAGTTTGGAACATGTAAATTTTAGGGGGTTTTCTTTGTACCTGAAACAGCAAAACAGCCTCAACTTTCCGTATGGAAGAAAACCACAATCTCTCAACTTGTCTGTGTATCTTAGCATCTGTCTCTTATTGTGTGTGACCTACAGTCACCAAACATTTTAAGAACTTAACATATATTAAAAAATCTGTAACCAGAGAAGGCTCAAATAGCACAGCTCAAAGGCTGCCTACTAAATAAACTGAGAGACAGGAGTTCAGTGCAACAAATTTATGCTTTCTTTACTGATGTTCTACCGGCAGTATAGTCCAGCATGTTTTGGCTGATCCACACAACACAATAAAAAGGCAAATTCAAATCTAAGTGTCACACTGCATACCTCAGCATGCTGTCCATCAGAAGTAAAAATATGGGTAACAGTCATTTCATTCTTTGTCAGAGTTCCAGTTTTATCTGAACAAATGACATTGCAACAACCTGAAACAACAAATTAACATTTATAAGATAATTCTTGTTTAGAACAATCTGAGTAACTAACAAAGAGAAAAGTATGCAAGCTGAGCAAATTTCTAGAAATATTGCAGCTGTCTGTGAAAAACAAGTGAGACAGCAAATTTTCAACTACTAGGTTCTTTGAGAGTTTGTCCAATAAATAAAAAAACCTCCAAACTAATTTAAATCCCAAATTCACAACTTATACAAAATGTGTCCAGTCACTACCTCTCCTTTATGTTACTTTGCTGTACCTCAAGCTACATTACTGAAATCTCAGTTGTGATTCCTGGTGAGGAGAAAAACTAAGAGCCTGCTTTGCAGAAGTCATTCCTCTCTATTAAAAACGTGTTTACACTAGATACACTAGATACACTAAATACAACACTTATTTAACACTAGACACAATATTTGTGTCACACAATTGTTACACTAGGAAGTCACAAGTGTGACTTACTAATAAAGCAGCAAAATTTAATAAGCTTGAAAAGATTACAAAAATGTGAGATTTGTATATGCCTTTTCAACTCTGGAATGGAGATTCTGAGAGAGTGTTGCAGCATACTGACATTTCTGGACATGACAGCAGGAACTGTACAAGCAACAAAAACCCTTGCAACACTAATGAAACTCTGCTAGAGGCACTGGAAAAAAATTTCCCAATCTTCAAACTGCAAAAAGGAATTCAGATGCAGCAGAATTATTTAACTTAGTATTTCTATTTCTTTTCCATGTTCTGTGCCTTACATGACTCAACCTGCATACAGAACTTCTTTGAGCTTTGAAGTTTTTTAATGATTTTACATTCTAATATAACATCCTGAAGGTGCATTTTGATTACAAAGGTTTTTCTAATATTCAAATACAGACTTGTTTTCAACTGTCAATATCACTCCTAAATTTACACCAGAAAGTTTTAATATCAAAAATATTTTACAAGTCTTATTTAACAAGAGCATCTTGCAGCAAACCGTCAGTTTAGTGTATTGCTAGCATGCTATTAACTGGTAGATTCTGTATTTCAGTTCAAAAAAAGTAGTTAGAAGGCCCACAGAAACATCTCCCTGAATTGCTCCAGTGTAACACACATTCAGTTCAGGAATGTTTTAAAATGCTATCCCACTGCTAGCAAAATAAGAATACCTGCTTCGTTTTCCTCATTAGTCATCAATTTCCTAACATTTACATCAAAAGCACTATCTCTAGGTTAGTCTAGTCATACCTAAAGTTTCAACAATAGGCAGCTTTTTCACAATAGCCCGTTTCTTCACCATTCTCATCACGCCGAGGGCCAGTGTCACTGTTACCACAATTGGGAGTCCTTCAGGGATTGCAGCTACAGCCAAACTGTAATGAAATACACAGATCTGTTTTCAAATGTCATACAGGGATACACAGTAGTGATGAATTTACAGTTTAGAACATTGTTTCTGTAGCTGACTGGTCACTGAGATTAAAACAGAAAGGAGGGAGTTGCCATGTGATTCTAGTCGTATAGCATTCATTATAAGAAACACGCTGAAGACAGCAACAATTGAAACAAATTAGATCATTTCTACTCATTATTTATGTAAAAGTATGAAGAAATGTAGGGGAGAGGGAGAAATCAATTGTACATCTGTTTTGCCTACACAAAACACTAATTAGGGCTGCACAAAGCAGCTCAGATTGTGAAGAATAAATGTAGTCAGCACTAAACAGAACTGGGAAATGCCACCACTGATCCAAAATTGCTACTGCCAGATCATGATGTGGCTGCAAATTAAGTGAAGGATAGTCTTGAAGGTCATTTAAAAAACAAACAAATAAAAAACTTGATGACAGTGTAAACAAGATCACAACTCATTAAGCAATGCTCAAAGATGCAGTTCCTGGCTTCCTTTTCTCCCCTCCACAAATAAGTAATTCTTCAGAGTCTGATCCTGTCACTTAAAGAAACCCTTCTGCCTTATACACTGCCCATGTAATCAAGCAACTTTCCTATGAGTATGGAGTTAGATCATCTAAATTCAGTGTCGTTCTCAGCAAACACACTGGGATTAAGTTTGCATAATACAGTAGAAGATGAGTTATTGAACTACATGACACAAAGCTTACAATAACTTATTTTTGTCATATGCCTTGTAAAATTACAGCTACTTTATTTACTCAGCAACAAAAATTCAAATTGTACAACTCTACTGCCTGTTTGCAGATGTTCCACAAGACACTCAGAAATCACCACATGAATGTAAAGTTTGAGAGACTGACAGGAACACATTGCATCATTAAAAATATGTATGAACTTGCTTTTCTATTTTCATATTGAATTACTTACATGAAGTTAAGAGCACTGTATGCAAGCATATTATAAAACAGATCACTAACTTTCAAATACTTGCTGTAATGCATGATCTACATTATTTCAAAACATAAATCTTACCTCACACCAATTGTGAACATATCAAGGATATGCTTCCCTTGCAACCAGCCAACTAGCATAATAACTCCTATAAAGAAAACAACCAAGGGGATAAATGTAAAACCAGCATGTGCTGTAGCCTCATGAGGATAAGAAAAGAAACTCAACCAGAACAAAGCTTACCATTGTGCTACCTATAAAAACTTATTATTCATTTCACTGTCATGATTCCATTAGTATGGCAAAGATGAAGAAAGTATCAGCCAGTCAAGCTGCCCAATCACATCTCTAAGTGAGGTACTCATTTATGCACACCTTGAATCAGAATCCAAGACACATTGCAATTTAAAAGGAAGTATTTGGAGGACAAAAAGTCAGTACAGTAAATTTGCAGGAAGAAGCAAGTAAACACCCTTATGATTAGAGTTATGTCACATTATGCTATAGATGACTAGTGACATGAACTCAAAGTGACCAATGAAATCAGGAGCCAAAAGAATCTTCCATTTCCCAGGCCTACACACTAGTTTCCGTTAGCTAATCTTTTGCAATTATTTTACATAAATTATCTTACCTATTATACCAAAGGAATACAAGGAAAGCTGTTTTCCCAAGAGATCCATGCTCTTCTGCAGAGGTGTCTTTGGAGCCTTGATGAATGGCAAAGATGCAGCAGTTAACAAATGAACTGCATCACATTTTATTTCACAAATGCAAATTCAAGACAGTGAATAAGATGCAGCTATACCCTATATTTTCATACATTTACTTTAGGAAAACAGACTGTTCTTTCACAGAATTCAATGAGATTCAAAAATACTTCAATGAAATTAAATATTTATTAGAAGTATTCTTCTAGGGCTTTGTGATATCTGCAACAAATGGAATATAAAAGCTATTAACAAAAATTTCATTAGAAAAAACAAACATCATGCCAACTACAAGCCACCACACTTCCTCCAAGACCAAAAAAGCTCTTGGTAGCAAGAATAAAACTGATTTTCAAAATAGAGGCATTAGAGCTCTGAAAGGCCAGTTATATATCAGAAGGAATGTTTTTAATCATCTACAGAAAATTCAATTTAGCAAAACAGAAAACTATGTAAATATTTACACAGGTACAGAGTATTATTTTCACAGTTAGTATCTTTAGGTCAGCTACGGATATTTTGTTGCACTGCATTCAATTACTACTTTCATGTCCATGAGCTAAGATTTGCTTCACTAGAGGAAAGGAAAATACTGAAAGCAATGTATGTTTAACTAAGTTCTTATGGAATAAATTCAAAGTTCTAATGAATGAAATACATACTTTCAAACTATGTCTCTGCTTCTAAATACCTTCTCTTACCTCTTCTGCTTGCATCATTTTGAAAACCTCCCCAAATTCAGAGTTTTCTCCTGTTCCAATAACTATCCCCTAAAAAAAAAAAACAAAAAACAACATAAAGACAAAGCCAAATCAAATCTGAAGTTTTAATGTTAGTTGCTGCTATTGACAGATTTGACTCCAATCATGGGTAAATGCAATTTAGCCCAATAAAAATTTTAACTTGGTTCCTAGAATTAGATCTTGTCACAAGTAGAAAATTTTTCCTAAAAACTCTTTTGCCTCAGCGAAACAAACTGCTTTTCTGTGCACTACTGAAGTACTTACTAACTACCAGTAGCAAAACTCAAATTTGTAACACCTAACACTAGCCAGAACCATATTTCCTTTTACAAATTTTCAAACACGTGACTGTAGCTCCAGAAGCAAAACACCACAACCTAGACAGAGGAGTTTCACATCATGTGCTCCCTATGAATTTGAGCTCTCATGGCTTTCTTTTTAAACAAGTGTATGAAAAAGCAAGAGTGAGAAAAGCTTTGCAAAGTATCACACCAATCACCAGGAGGTAGACTTAAAAAGTAAGAAATGCCTTCAAAGAGTTGAACCATGGACCATGAACATATTCTTCTCTCTCAATGATTTTACCTTTGCTTTTCCACATCTGACCAATGTCCCCATGAAAGCAATATTGCTCCTAGAAGTAAGGTCTCCATTGGTTGCTGCTGGCTGAGGAGCTGTAGATTTAGAGCAAGGAGCTGTCTCACCTGTGAGACTGGACTCATCAATAGAAAGGTCCACAGCCTTTGAAAACAAAATAGGTAAAAATCATGACAATATTTTGTAAGTATTTGGAAGTGTAAAGGTAAGTTTCACAATTTTGACCATTAAAATATAACCAATTTATTCATATGATAAGGAGACGAGTCAATATTTTAAGGATCAACAAACCAACAAGCACTTCTACAAAGCTCTCACCAGAGTCACAGATGAAAAATGAAGGTGCTACTTCACTACTGTTGAAATTTAGCCATGAGTTCTGACATATTTATCACTACCAGCAAAAGGAATTGTATTTCAAGTCTACACTGTTATAGGTATGTTAGTTTTTGATTTAATATGCTGGCTTGAGAGAAGATGATCAGAAAACTTGATGGACCTCTCATTAACATACAGAAAACCTAGACCAGAAAAGGTCTGCAAATTCATTTTGAAAATCAAGATTGTCTCCAAAAAATCAGAGCAGTGAAGAAAGTTTTCACTTACACAAATGCCCTCCCAAAGCAAATAGTGCCTAGTTACCATTTCTACTATTTTCTAGGACAGCATCAATGAGAATACGCAGAACAAATCTAGTTCTTTCTCTGCAAAATGATCTCCATACAATTTCTTTTTAAATCCCACCAGCCTGTAGCAATGCCCAATAGACATAAGATGAAAATAAGATGACATGCTCTTAGTTTCAAATGATGTGCAAGAGCAGTTTACAATGGAAAAAATTCTCATCTAGTGAAGGGCTGCAGACAGCTGAGAAACTTCTAATTCCATTTCTGCTTTCCTTTACAAGAGGCCTGAGCATGCTGCTATCATAGCATGGTATCAGATATGAGCAAGAAAGTAGGTGCTGCTGCAACAGCAGTTTCATAACAATGCAGGGACTACACAATTGCCAAGGGAAGCAGAATGTTTGCAGTCATAAAAAATGAACCCACTCAAGTACCAACTGCACAACAGAGGCTAACAACACAATCCAAACAAATTTGTCAAGAAACTAGTTCATTTAGAATTTGTCTATGAAATGAACACTGATTAATTAACTATCAACTGTGGATAACCTAGGCATAAAGATTTTTATATCCAGACACTACTTTAACAGGATAGATAGCCCAGATACTAAGCAAACTGAGGATGCCTAAACTGATAAAAATGACATTATTTAACTAAAACCACCAAAATATGTCAAATGAATATTTATCCACATTCCACCTAATTTTTAGAGAATGTTCAAGTATTGCTATAGTGCAATTGCTTCAACTCAAGCACTTCCAGCATTGCTAATACCACAAATTAAGTATTTAGTAAACTAAAAGATATCAAAACACACACTGATGAAAAAGCATCAGAGAGAAAAGATTACACCAGCACAACTTCACAAGGTTTTCTGATATTCCACTACTGGAGAACAGTGGAACTACATCTTAAAATGTAACACAAATAATGACCAGAAACCACCTTTAACCAGATGCCAAAATATCTTAGCATTCAGACTGAAAACAATGTTTTTACAAAACATTTAACATTGGGGGGGGGGGGGGGGGAAATAGCATTTTCAAGAATACATTACACATAAAATTGAAAATTTTTTCTTTTCCTGTCCTACAGTAAGAAATCACATACATTGGTTAAGAATGTATGTGACATTTGGAAAGTAATTATTTCAAATTTTCTGTCAAGATAGTTGTGAACTCTAAACAATACCACTTACTGCACTTCAGTATCCAGTGGCTATCTTCCCTTCCCCTCTGTCCCACAAAAAGTAAAGTTATTAAATACTGAATCCAAATTAGAAATATACCTCAAATAATCGTAGATCAGCTGGGACTCTGTCTCCCACTGACAGGCAGACTGTGTCCCCTGGCACTAAATCTCTTGCAAGTGTGTGTTCCACCCGACCTTCTCGCACACTGTAGGCACAAAGAGCAGCAAGAGTGACTTCTCTGCCATTTTGGCTGAGAAAAGCATTCACACCATTGATTGCACACTGCAATGCTACGCAATTCAGCAAAATATTTCTAATTTGGTGCTTGTTTCTGAGGGCTTACACATCAGTAACATCAGTAACCATTGGAATGGTGCAGAGACACAACCACAGAGTGTAGTTTTTTAGGTTCATAAAACAATCTTTAAAATAAGCAAAAGCAAAGTGTGTTCTATGTCAGCATAAGAAATTGATACAAAGGAACTAAGCTTAATAAAAATCCTTCCCATTCACTCATTTCAGATTAAACTCCTTACGATTTACATTAGGACTCAAAGGGCAAAACTACATACCAATGGCATTCTGGAGGCACTAGTTTACTAAGCTCTTCAAGAGATTTTTCTGATCTGTACTCCTGCAGAGACATTTTTTTAAAAATTAAGCAGATCGTAGTTTTAAGCAGTGAAAACTTACACGACATAAAATACAGCTACTGAAATTTATTTCATTAATAAAGTTGTATTAAGTAATATTCCAAACAGGTAAGAGATGACTTTCAACAGTTCTATATTAGATAGGTTAAAAAGCAAACACTGAAAAATTTACAGATCTGCCTACATGTGTTTCTTCTGAAAAAATAGCAGAGGTGCTTTGCATTTTCCTTCAATATCTTCAAGTCTTTGTAATACTTGTTAAAATACCTCTAAACTCAGGAATCAGACACATTATTGAGTGCTACAGTTTAACAAATTCATACCAAAAATACTGTGTTCATGCTCTTAGCCCCTGGAAAACCAAGGTAACACAGCTCATCTTCAACTCGATAAACAGGTTATAATTAAGGTAATTAAAGATATAAAGCACAAACACACAAAGCAATTCTGGTTTAGGCACACCCTGACTGAAACTGTGCATTTACAGAATGAAAACAACTTTTTTATGACTTGGGAAATGAAGACAATCTTTTTTTCCATTTCTGCACAAAATTAAAGCAAGAGTTACATTTTCAAATCCTATGAAGTTACACGTTTAAGTACTTCTACACTGTTAATTACAAGGGTTTCCTTACAAGTACTCTTACTGCTGAGTATAATACTGATACAGGTGCATAAATGTCAACATGGTTAAAGCAGGACAAATCATGCACTTTAGAAAAGGCAAAGACTTGGATGAAAGCACATTACTCAACCATACTCAGCACAATGCACCAAGACAACTACTTCAGGCTTTTTAATATAAGAGTTTACACAAAAGCAATGATCTTATTTGGACAACAGCTGTCTTACCTGAACGAAGGCAACTGTAACAACAATGACTATTGCCTGCAAGAGAACAGAAGTGGGTGAGACAAGAGCATTCCAAATGACCATGAAAGTAAGCTATCATATTTGGTTTTGCTCAGTCATAGCTGTTACTACATATTAACAAGATGATTTGGAAACAAACCAATTTTCTCATGCTCAAAATCACTCGGTATCTCTCAGCTCTGTCATAAAAGCAATGCCATTATCTATTTGCACCTGCTTCAGTGATGTCCAAGAATGCAGTAACCTGATTTTACTGAAAATAAGATAACTAGATAGCAAACTTGAAAAACTGCCTCTGCCTCCTGCTTCTAAACATTGAATAAGAGACAGCAATGGAAAGAGACCCATGACACAAATAGAAAAACTGACTGGTGTGTTCTGTGACCAGAACAAAGGTGTGTTAACTGCTACAGGCATCACAGATGTGGTTTCATTCAAATACCAAGATAACAGAAAGACTAGATAAGAGGCAGCAAGCTGAAGAACCTGTCTGGAGCCACAAAACATCCTAGCAAGAACAAGGGGAGGATGACCCTCAGAAACTCTGCCCAAGGCACCCACAGAGTGAAACAGGACACTGGGCACAACCCAAACAGACAGGATGTTAGACATCCCAAACAAAAAAGCTAAAAATTATTGCTCATTAGGAAGAACCAAGATAAGTACTAAGGCCTCAAGAGCAGCCTTCATAGGCCCCTCTATCACATAAATGTCTGGTTGCAACACTTCAGCATCAACATTACAGGGCTTCTAAGCATGTGATGTGAAAGTGAGCAAATGAAATAAATCTATTCCAGGAAAGAACAAAAATCAGTTTGCTGTAAAGCAAGTCTCATCTTTTCCTTCAATACACTCTCAAATTCAGTTTTGCTACATTAACTGAATTTGTTACTCAAGCTGAGTTGTTACACTGATTTCTTCCAGAACCCTAACACAACAACCATTAATTAAGCCTTTCAAGTACACACAGCAACTACTAAAAATAACCAAGATATTACCATTTTGCAAGTGAAAAACTCTCTTGAACTTTTAAATAAACACACATAAATCCACCTTACTTATGATAGTTACATTAGCCTCACCAACTGAATATGAGGAAATAACTATATATATTTAATCTTCCCATGGACTATTTCCACCACAGCTGCATGGGTTTTTGGAAGCTGTATTATATTCCACAGACCACACTACCTGAAAAAGCTTTGCATTCCTAGCCTCTCATCAGTCCCTCAGCTTGTGTCCACATGTAATGGGTTGCATTAAGAAGCCAAATGAAAAGTATTTAATGATTTCATTTTTCTTTTAATCTTCACCAGTTCCAGTCCAGATCAAGAAGTTTTACATTTGTACCAGCAGAGCTAAAAGGATGGCAGAAGCAGTTCAAGACAGTGGTGCCACCAAAAGTAATATATGTCATTGATCTTTAGTAGCAAATGAGCTTTGTTGCCAAGACTGAGAGCACACAAATGCACAGTCATAGAAAAATTGCACTGTCATCTGAAAATGAAGTAAAACAAATATTCACTTGGTGATAAAGTGGGAATTACTGATAATAAGAAAACTAAATGGTACAAGTTAGTCAGAAGATAAGACAAAACCCATAGCAGATAACTTTAACTCAATCACTTTTTTTCTATATTTTAAGATACTTTTACCAATGTTCACAAGGCTATAAAAAGATTTCTTCCCAGGCTGCAACAAAGAATGCAAAAATTACTGTTCTCTTACAGTAACTGCCTTAATTTCTTTCTCCTTGCCTTGCTCAAGAGGGTTAAGAAATAGAATTAAGGGCACTAACCAAGGGGAAAAATATGAAATAATTCAATTTCCAGCCACAATAATTAAATATATTTCATAAATATATTTAATTACAATACCTACATATAACTTAGGAACACAACAAACTATTCCAAACTAACACTACACTCAAATTCAAAATCACAAGTTTTATCTTTAAGAGGTCACATAGTTTATCTGTCATAGGCAACTATTCTTTATAAAAAAATTAGAGCGGTTAGGAGCAAACCTCCAGTTACCCTGAGTTATGTACAAAAGTGAAGTCAACACAGCAAGTGCAGAGGTAAGACAAAACAGAAAAAAAAACCAGCTAGAACGGGCCTCTAGTCATACAGAAATCATGATTTTCAGTCACCACCTATCACCCCTAAAAGGTCAAAGGGATTACAGTTTTCTTCTCTGCGCCAATTGCAGTGACCAACAGTTATGTGTACTATATTTGGCTCACTAGTTTAGCACCCTATTTAACTGCAACCTTCTACAAAAATTTACTATTTCAGCTTCTATCTTTCCTCTGTGATTTCTAGACAGTTCAAGTTTTACTGCTTCATATTTTAAAAGATTGCATCTTTCAAGTAAATTCACAGAAGGTTTATACTGGCTTCAGTTTGAAATTAAAGCATAATTTAAGATTAAAATTAAACAGAATATGCCAAAAATTGCTTCTCTAAACAAATGCCTAAAGACAAGGATTTTAACCAACAGAAAAGATGCAAGAAGCAGCCATAAAATTATTCATGGATGTATGTATTTTGATATGTATTGCTGCTATCAATCAAGGAAAAGAAAAAAACCCAAACAAAATCCAGTCACAAACTAAACGGATTTAATGATTAACACACAAATCCAACTCAGTAACTGCTATCAAGTGATCCCACGCCACGCTGGCATTCACATGATGCTGAACACACATGTGGTCACACATTCCCAAGTACTCCCAACCAAGACAGAATTTTAGTTGCTTACCACAGTAATACTGACAGCATCATCAAACTGATGCATTACAACACTGATGACTGCAGATGCCAGGAGAAGCATAATAAGGGGGTTTTTAAACTGAAACGAAACAGAAGAGTAATTCAGCCACACTCTTGACAGAAAGGCTGTTTTACCTACCCCTCGAAGCACAGCAGATCTATTTTTGAAACATATTATTCTATTATTAAAATATTTATAACCTACCATTGCAAAGAAAAGCGAACTCTACAGTTCAGATGCTTACTTGAGGCATTTTCTTTTATATATCAAAGACCTTGAATAGACTATATTCAAAATGAAACAGGAAGAAAATGTTTCTTACATTCCTTGATCCACATTTTAAATGCAAAATGAATAATCTCCTGTAACTGCTTATACTGTATTTAAACATACAAAAAGAAGCTGAAACACATTGAAAATGTCTTTGAGGTGAAAGATTGATCCTGTTACAGCAACTGATCACTTTTAAGGTAGCAACATACTTCTTAACTTTCAATTCGTGAGTTCTTGTTTAACAAGATAAAAGTTTTCCTTTTAGATCATATAATTCCCACAGATTTTTAAGGCTGAAAGAATAAAGGATCTTGCTTCTATGACAGCTGGTTGCTAACGTGGTGATTCTTTTGAGAAACACTGCAAAAAAACAACATTCCTACAATTCAGTTGAAGAACATTCCAAAAGCAGATCTGATAAGCACACTCAAAGCAAGTACAAATCTTAAAAAATCCCACCTAAAATAGGCCTGGGCAATATGCCTTAGCAGTGTTCTGATGTATCTGAGGAATTGACCCTACACATTTGAAAATAAAGCATTAATGCCAGAGTACAGCCAGGATGGGATGTGTTCCCACCACTACCATCATCAGAGCACTGAATGTCTTTTTAATCTCTCCCAAGGAACACAGAGTCAACCACAGAGTGCAACTTCAGGGTTGCACTGCTGCACAGCCAAGGCGCAGCAAACACTGACCAAAATGTTTAACATTACAAATTCATTAGAAGAATCATCTGTGTAAATATCTTGTATAGCTGGGGGCGGGACGGGTGGGCAGGAGAAAGTAGTGACACTTTCACATCAGATATGCATATATTATGTGAGATTTATCACACTGGTAAGACAAAAATTCACACTTGACTCTTGCCAGTTCTGCTCAACACCAGAATCAAGGCTGGTCCCACCTCCACCCTCAGATTAAAGGCAGCAGTTTTGCTTTTTGAAATTTCCTATCAAGCTATTCATATTTCACATTCCATTTAAATAATTACCAGTGGTCATATGCATTGTTCTCTGACCTTAGTACAATTCAGGACCAAGTTTGACTACAGAGACTTTTATTTTGCTTTTCTAGCCCTCAGGCTAGTTATGAATGGCACCCTTTGGATAGCTATGAACATACATTTAAGAACAAATCACAATCAAAATACTATGATGTTTATAGGCATATGCCTAAATAAAAGCTTTTTCAATAGGTAAATCAGATATAAATTATACAAGCTAGTTTCCCACTCTACTAGATTTTTCCCACTTTTATCAAAACATGTTCATGTACACAAAAGCTGAGCAAAACTACTGAAAAGAATTAAAACCAAACCGCAGAAAGGACAAAAATCTTCACCTGGGATATATATTTTTTCCACAGTGGTTCATCTTCACTAATATCAAATTCATTCCATCCATGGAATGCCCGTCTATGACAAACTTCACAGTTTTTTAAGCCATTCTGAAGATTAGCCTATTAGAATATGCAAAGAATAAAACAGTCAGCAATTATACTGAGAAGTGTAAATTCTCACACCCAAATACACAGTCTTAAGATTATACAAATTTGGGCAACATCAGAAAGACAAGCCTGGTACCAAGGCTTGTATGACAAAGAAAGCTAACTAACTACTACTTTAAAACTCTGGCAGCATTTCAGGGATTCAATCAAAAATTCACAGAAGAACTACAGAAGCAGATGTTGTTTCACATCTGTAAATGACTGCTGATGTTCCCTGCAAAAAAACTCTACAACAAACCAAACTCTGGGCATCCTTCAGACTCTTGAGTGTTATGTCAGGAGTTCAGTGACTCAGCCAAATGACAGCAATAGCTTCAGAATCTTGTCAGTTACCAACATTTATCATGGTGTACTCCTCAAGCAGTCAAGCATACAGAAAATTAAAAAAGACCATCTATCACGAAAATTAACCCAGATTGAACAGTTCATAAATCTGACAATGAGTGGCTTTCTCAGTCATGTTTCTCCACTTAAGATGGAGGCTACCAAAATAAATTAACAACATTAAAGATTCCATAGAGAAATGGAAGCAATAAGAGAAGAAAAATCCAGCACAGTATTTTATAGCAAGATGGACTCTAGGATTTTTATTAACAAATTACAATTTTCAAAGCAGGCAAATCCAAACATTTTCAAGTTGAATCTCATTCCCCTTACAAATGCCCAATTTTTTTTTTTTTAATATTAAGCGATTATAGCGTTTCTCATAACAATTTAAAAATCAACTTGCTTTTAGAAGCAGGTAATAGCTAACATCAAACCGCATGATAATGCAGCAACCTTCAATTACAAGATCTGTCCTTCAGAAATATCAAACTTATTGTTTGCTAACATCAGTACATTCTTTAGATATGAAAAAATTACTTACTTGCAGAATACTTGCTACTTCATCAACTGGCAATTCGCTTGCTTTTTTTGAAGACAGTACAGGAATCATTGTCTCATTGTCACCATCAGGGATTTTTTGAAGACGTGCAACCTAGAAATAAAACAAAAGTCTGAAGGGGAGTGCTAATGTTTTATTTTAAACAACACATGCCAGAGCAATTAAGTATTAATACCATTCAAAGGCAGTTTTTTTATAAACATTGCACTTAAATAATCTACAATTCAGCTCATTTTCATGCAGTTACCACCTGCAATAATAAAACACCAGACATGCAAGTGAGAACACTAATTTCTGTAACAACATGTTCAGTGATGGCAAAGATCCTAACAGCAAAATAACTTAATAATCCTTTAGCTCATTATCATCAATATCTAGTCAAAAAGTCGCACCAGATAAATTTCATTCCCTGCTCCTACCTTCTAGTCAGTCATGAAGGTGCTCTAAGCAGGGCTATTTACACTTTCTTGTACATAAAGAAAGGAGAAATACCAGTAAGAAAACCTCAAACAAGAGTACAGATGCAAGTAAAGCCATAAAATTTGGCTACAGTACAAAAGCTTCAAATCAATGTTATAAAAAGTAATGCTTTCTGTAATTTTAGGAAGCTAAAATTTTGTGAACTGCAGAAGAGCACAATAGCAAAATTGATTGCATAGGTCAGCACTGCTTTGATATTTAATGAAACTTCAGAGTTTCTAATTTTTGTTTACGTGAGAAGCTGGAGTGATACGTTTTTTCCTGCTATCTGTCTCACTGCACCCAAAATTAATACTTTGATGCTGCACACACATCCCTCCACCATTAACTGGAAGAGACCTAACATGCAAACATGCAGACCACAGAAATGGCCTCCACATTATACTTGCACAGAATTTCAACTGGTGGGTTGGTGCTTTAGGAAATAATTGTTGTATTGTATATATCTCCTCTATGGGTGCTGAGACTTAAAATAAGAGTACCTAAACAACACATTGAAAGATTTCAGCATTTTATGCCCCAAAAAAGGTATGGCAATCTTCATTTTCTATACTGCACGCTGTTGGCCACGTACTTTATTACTGTAGCTCATTTTCTTAGTAGCTACCAAACACCAGTTTAAGGCAGAAAACCATTAACTCTGAGTGCTGTTCCAAAACAAGCCCACCAACATATGCCTTTGACCAAGATGACTCACATTCTCAACAAAAATGCTGAGCAACCATGCTTTCCCAGTAAGGGCAGGCAGAAATGAACTGACAGCCATTACAAATTTTAGTGCTGAGAAAAATCTTTTTCACTGTAGCAACTGACATCACTGCTAAACACAAACAACACTCCAAAAAAGGACACACAACTGGTCATTTCCCTAACATTATCAATTAGGACTTCAGGAAGTCTAATAACACGGCTTTTTAAGATTATTTAAGAATTTAAATATACTTTAACAGAAATGTTAAGGTTCTCTCAGAGGCTAGGTTTGTTTTCCGAATAAATCTTCATTAGCACAGAACTACAGTGCAACAACAAACCTTATTTCGACAACCTTTTTGTGACAGACTCAAAAAAACAGTCATTTTGAATAACTTGATTCATATTATCTCCCACTTTTATGAAGAACGCTGTACAGTATGTGGTGAAAAAAAATCTACAAGGAAAATCTGATATAGAATCAGAAATATAAAGCTTCAGAAAGTCTTTTTATAACTAGTTCCTTTCACCAGAGCAGAATTACACATTGTACAATAATTGTGGATGAATCCTCATCTAATTTCTCAAAAACCTCTACAATCTTTGTAGATTGAACTACACTTGTAGTTCAGAAAAGAACAGCTTTAAATATCTAACACTGCCACAAATTAAATTTCAATTGCTTAGCCAAGGCAAAATCAATCACTGTTCTCTTCCCAAAATATAAAGTGGGTTATACCAAAAGATTTAGGTCCAAGAAACAGCCATGCTTGCTATCTGCTGGACCACAATAACTGTATTTAAGCAAATGATTTTGCTTTTACTATGCATCTATTACTTTTACTTCCACAAAACTAGAAAAATTACTTATTCAACACTGCTGGCAAGTGCTCTCTACAGTCCTTTGCACTGCTGCCCACCAGAGATCTGGGCCTCCGCAACACCTTTTAAGGTACCCAGCAGAAGCTATTCCCAGAACCGCAGTGCTCTGTATTAAAGGAGACAACCCACATACTGCAAAATTTCTTTCCATCCTATGCTGCAATTAATTTTCCGTCATTCATCGGTTGATACCTTAAAATAGTTCAGTATTTCATTGCAGGCCAAGTTTTTTTATGGATAAAGAAAATGAGGGCTAAGAAATGATACTGGCCAACGTCAGGTACTGGATAGGCAGCACACACATCACCATTGAAGCTTCTATGTCTACAGCTTTCCATTCCCCACTTGCAGCTAATTCCACCAAGGAACAAAGCAGCAGGATGCTAACTAACAAAAATAAATCACTGCCTCAGGAAGGGCTTTTCTTGGACCACTTCCAAGGTACACGCCATCATTTCTAGGCCAAGAAATATGCATCAATCATACGACCATGGAACTGTGACCAAAGGATGTTTATCAAAATTAATACAAATTTGTCTGGAAGGCTTAAACTACCCAGAAATTTAGAGTTCCCTTCTGTTTTCTCCAAAGAAAAATCTGGTTAACAGCAACGTGGTACTGTTTCTTCTCCCTCACAGGCTACCAGAGACTGACCACCTAACCTCCTTCCACCATGCCCAATGTGCAGTACCAACAGCTTACCTCTAACCATTGCTTTTCTCAGCTTAGCAGGATGAGTCCATTATCCATCAGTATGGCTCACTGACACCAATAAACTTTTATAATTATTTTTAAGGGGAATTTTACCTCTTCTACTCAGAGAATGCAACTGGAAAGACCCACATTCACCGAGAGCAGTCTAAAAATTTAGAACACTCTCATAGCAAAATCTATTTTTAGACAAACTGGTGACCAAAACACTTTGGCTAATTAGCTAATATAAAGCCCTGCAAATGTTACATAAAGCAACTCAACTGACCTACAAGTATGAAATACAAACATAGTAGAGAAACAAATCTACAGAGAACAGCAAAAGTAAAAAAAACCCAGATGTTCACAAAACAATAAAATTTAAGTTGTGGTACTGAAAGAAATTCTGACTCTTTGAGATTCCTTCTGAATCTTCAGGTCCCTCTGAACAGCTCACTAAATATGTCTGAATCTGTCCCATCAATCCCTGTAAAACTGAAACCCTTTCAAGCCAATTCAAGTACTCCAAAGACCTTTCAGCTTGTTGGTAATGATCCGTCGGTAAGATTATTATTGTGAGAGCAGTCAGTGACCCACATTCAGGTACGTGATAATCACGGATATCGTCTGATCGTTACTGAGTCTTGCTGTGTCCAATCAATAGCACAATTAATGAATGTCCACGTAATCAATGTGTAACTAATCAATGTGCATTTCATTTTAAGTATGTGTACAGTATGCTGTCTTTCCCACTTGAAATACTGTATGAACCTTGCTCAGGAACTGCAGTTTTATTACTGAGGTAAGGATATTAGAGCACGTTGTCCATGGGACACTTCAAAGCTCTCATTCCAGACCTGACTATCAGTGACAGATGACTGTACTGTCAGTAAAACCCCGTAACAGTACAAATGAACAATGAGCCAACAAGATATGTGCCATGCCCTGACCAGAGATCCTTCCAAAGCTGTATCATCTCAGGATTCCCAGCACAGAAAGGACATACCATTTTCTACTTTGCTATTGCCTTTTCTCAGTTATTAGTAGTGATCTGCCTTTCAAGTGTTCATGCATTACTTTACTGGGATCCCAAAAAAATAAGGACTTCCTCACCCGCTCTAAGAATTAGGTTTCATTTTTTATCTACCTTCCCCACACTGAAAAAAACCAATAGTATTCAACATAATAAAAGATATTTCACTGAGCACCAGACTGAAACATACAAGTTTCCCATTCCCTGAACTTTTTTATGATCAAACTATGTGTGATATATGCTAAAAGGTTTAAATAGCTCAGATCCTAAAAAGCATGTTCTTCTCCAAGTCTGTACAATTCAGAGCCAGGATATCAAGTGCACAGGGGCAACACAGACACCCATGCACACAAAAAGATGCTTAAATACCAAGTGCTTACCTCTTCTGCCCTGTCTAGAATCCTGAAAGCACACAGAACTAGAGCTCAACTAGATGTCAATGGGCACAGAGGTCTGACTCTCCCTGTGGATGCACACAGACTTTGGACACAGTTCCCACTAGGCAAAGACTGTTGGCTGCAAAAGGCATCTTTAAGGAAAAGATTACCCAGATTATGAGTAATCCTTTTTTCCTGACAGTTTCATCAGATATGAGGAATCACTGCAAAATCCTCTCCTGATGATTAGGATATTGTGGCTAGAGGTTTTGGACATGCACATTTTTAACTGCCTTCTTTAAAGCATAACTATCTTAGCTATCTTAAGCGCTCTATTTCAATAGATCATTGCTCAGCATCACAACTGTGATTCCACAGAGTCACTAGCCAACAATGACCTGAAAAATACCTCTCTCACTAAATGTTTATGCCATCTTTCCCTCCCCCTTTTGTCTAGAAGGCAAAGTGCTTCTGGAACCTCAACACAAATCCCAGCCACAGAACCATGGCCAAATGATGACAAGACACAAAAAGCCAAGCACACACACACAAAAAAAGGCATTAGGGACACTTAATAGTTACAGTAAATCCTGGACCAACTGTACAGCCAGAAGCAAACCCCTGAAGCAAGGCAGACAGAAGCACACAAAGAGCCCTCAGACCATTTTGAAACCAGCAATACTCAACAGGGTTGTGACTATTACACAATTTTATCTGTGATATTCCACCAGATTTTAACAAGAATTATATCTCCAGAGAAATTAACCAGGTATGCTAGCAGAAGCAGCAAGCAGAAGCAGCTGAGTGTGGCAAATAGAGACTTAATAAAATAAATAAAACCCAATAAAATCAAGTTCACAAACTATAAATGCAGTCAAGCTACAAATTGATCTAAAGTAAATTCTGATTTTTACTGTCTTATTCTTGGCTTTTGAACTAATTTATCTATATTTTAATTATGTGCATAAAAGTGGAAGTTATATTGAGAAAGGCTTTATCTTTACAGACTGCAGTGATACAGTTGTTTGTACTTTATATGTGATTAAATCATGAAGACCAACTGTGACTGACTAGCAACTAGCAGCTTCTCAAATGAGCCTCAAAGTCTTGTAAATTTAGATATGATAAATTTACTGACCAATAAAGCCCTGTACCAGGCTTTAGGAGGAGATGAGCAAGGGTGAAGCATCAATGAAGCTCAGGAAATAATGCAGGGTGTGAAAAATCACGGCTATTGCAAAGAGGCTGACTTGACCTCTACACAGTGGGACTGGAGTGTGGCCTTTGCTTTGGATAAACACCTCAGTCAGCTGAGTGGGTCAAATGGTGGTGTGAATGTTTCTCCTCATTCCATCAAAAGAATGCTAATGTCTGAGTTTGCTTCCCCCACATGCTGGTCAGGCTCACGTTACTCAGTGACCATATGCACTGAACCACTGACAGAATTTTGGGGGCACCTTATGGGGTCGCAACCCATATGATCCTTTCTGGCCATGAGGGACGCCCAGCATGACAATGGTGCAGTTATCAGAGACAGGAAATAGGAATCACATTGGTATTGTGATTGAACTGTGTATTGAAATTTCTACAGTTCACTAATTACAAACTACACTTACAAAATATACTGAAAACATAGTATGAATGCGTCCTCCTGCTAAATCAAAAAACCTACATAACATCAAGTATCTTCAAGCACACACATTTCCTATCACAGAATCAATTAGGCTGGAAAAGACCTCTGAGATCAGGGCCCAACCTATGACCAAACACCACCATGGTGACTAGACCACGGCACTGAGTGCCACATCCAGTCTTTCCTTAAACACCTCCAGGGACAGTGACTCTACCACCTCCCTGGGCACCTCATTCCAATGTGTAATCACCCTTTCTGTGAAGAAATTCCTCCCAATGTCCAACCTAAACCTCCCTTGGGCACTACTTGAGGCCATGTCCTCATGTCCTGTCATGAGCTGCCTGGGAGAAGGGACCAACCCACACCTGGCTACAACCTCCTTTCAGGTAGTTCTAGAGGTCAATAAGGTCTCCCCTGAGCCTCCTTTTCTCCAGGCTAAACTCCAGCCCCCTCAGCTGCTCCTCGAAGGACTTGTGCTTCAGATCTTCACCAGTTTTGCTGCCCTAATATTCAATGCTGTACCCTCCTCATGTGGGTTATCTAAAAGAACGTGGTCAGAGAGCACTGAACTCTGACACACACCTCTGTGGGAAATAAGGCTTTTAGAACAAGAACGGCAACACTTACTCAACACAAACACCCACGACCAACTTGCAAAAGGAGTATTTTACTTGTCACAGCGAAGAGCTGTCCCTTCCCACCCCACAAAAGACTGAAGTCTGAAAACTAATAAGCCACTTGTTTTTTACCAGGCACTGTTCGCTCAGAAAAACAAATAACTTTTTGAAGGCTTTAAAGTTACTGTCTACTGTCTTTTTTTGAAAGTACTCCTCTGGAAAAGTGTGATGATGTTTCACTTCTGGGGAAACTGCTGCAGCAACCCTGTATTCTAACAGTCAAAAAAAATTTGTTCCTATTCAACAGCATTTTAGTTAAAACATTTACCAGGAGTCCCCACATCAAAGGAAGTTCACACAGAAAAGTTCTGACTCTAAAAAAGCCAGAAGGAAAGAAAATTACTAATTGGTATTAATGAGTTCTCCTTGCAGAGTAATTTTATCCTGGGAGGTCACAGTCTCAGCCCCTTGCTATTGTGTGTCATTTCATAATACCTAACAGAAAAAGGGCAAGACACCACCCATTAACCAAAGAAATATAAACACCCAAATTATGAGAACCTGCTAAGCTGCTCTGTAAGCCTGAAAAAAAACCTGCTTTATATTCCAGTACCACTTCAGCCATGCTTAGGACTTTCACTGTGGCCACAAAACAACCATAATGCAGAACCATACTACTTTATACACAACACTTCAGCACTTCTGATCAAATAAGAAACAGAAATCGAATACTGGCACTGACCATTTTAAATCTCAAGGTTTATCCTACCTTAAAAGTCGTAAAATATTTAAGCGACCTATCCCCAACCCCATCTACTTCAGGCAGTGTAATAAAGACTAAGATGCTCCATTTAACATCCAATTTATTAACTCCACAATAGTCTATAAAGCTCAAGAACTATTTTCCAGTCCTAAAAATACTTTCCAAGAACATTCTCTGAGAAACATGGCTCCACAACTGGAATACATTTTACTCTTTCAGGATGTTTCCCCATGTCTTCTTTAATTTAAAAAACAGAAAGTAGGACATCTAGTTCAACTGAGGCTAGCAGCAAAGAGTAAAGATGGGCAGTTTGCTATAATCATAGTATACACCATGTGATTATCTTGCAAACCTTGTGAGTGACAACTGCCTGCTCCCTAGCTAAAGAAAACATTTCACAAAAATAATCATACCTTAACCTGACTGCAGTGCTGTGGACTGTCATAGTAATGGCAAAATAATCCAGCTAAATCTCCAACAACACTTTATCTTCCTTTAGCTTATTTAATGTAGAATACAGGAGAAACCTAAGAATGCTAAACACATTTTCTATTTCATTTCTACAAAAGAGTTACCATTTAAAGCATTTATGCCTACTCTGGAGGATGCACTATGATGAGTTAAAGCCTCATTGCTGAAAGCCTGGAGATGGCATCAGCTTTACCAAGAAGGCACTGACAAACATATCAGACCTATCTGTAGCTGGTTGGCCAAAATACTCAGTTTCCAATCTTCCTGTTCAAAAAAACTCCTTGAACGCTGGAAAAGTCTGCTTGGACATTCCTTACATTTGTCATTACTTATTAATCAGAAGAACAAAAAGATAAACAATCCTAAGCACACACTAAAATGATCAAATCAATGCTAGTGCCTCGATGAAAGTAAAGCTTATCAGTTCAGAAACTCATCGACCAAGGAAAAGAGCACTGCTGGCCATACCTTGTTTGACTCTAAATAGCTCCTGCTTCAGCTTAAATCCTGATTCACGGGAAGCCCTTTAGAAGTTAAAGGCCAAAAAGCTTTGGGTCTCAGTATCAATCATTTATCTTGCCAGAGAGTCACTGGCTTTCTAGAAGAGAACATTTACGCTTAGAATTAAAATCATATGGCTGCTCTCCAACAGCCTGCTTGTATCTTATAACACTCAGAAGTGCTGAGCTTCTCTGAATCAAGGATGGCACTTGAATGGCAAACACTAAAATGAAGAACTTTATCACCCTGTGATATGCTACTAATGTATCCATGACATGCAGAATTTAGTTGCCACATAATGGTACTGAGCAAAAACACCAATAAAAATATTCTCTCAGTATTCATTTAAAATTACGAAGCTTCAAGACCCCATAGTTGATTATATCTTTGACATCTATGCAGTCTCTTCATAATGCAACAAACTAAATTTCTAAGTAAAAAAATACTGAACTTACTGCTTACAACAGCTCTCAGAACCTAGCTAGTGTCAGTGTCAATTTAAATGCAAACATAACTCACTGAATAATTACTCTACTTATAGCAATAAATTTTCTTACAATTAGTATCAAGAAAGCAGCAACACTGTATTCACAATGCTTCTTTTTTTTTGGTGAATTATGTACGTAGAAAAAAGTGCTGCAGAAAATTTATGATTTACGAATATTTTAAAAGCCTTTGTAAAAGATTCTGTAGATGGCATATGTTAACCCATTATCCATTTTATCCTTTCTAGTTGTTTGGAGCAGAATGCTTACAAAACAAGTAACTAGAAACAGATGTTTGTCCCAAATTTATACCTTGATTACTGCACTTTATTTTCCCTCTCTTCTCTGCTTTGTAACTTTATCATTCCTTATAGCTTCTACAAACCACACTGCAAATGTCAATTTTATCACCCAATGTCAATTACATACCATGTGAACGCTTTCACCAGATCAAAAGCAGATCTCACAACTAAAAATCTATTTATGAACTTATGCCACTCTTGCAAAATTCCACCATGGTCTGTGGGTGAACTGATACTGAATGGAAGCCACGATTACGCAAGGAACTGAGTTGAGCTAACAGGTCTCACTCTTCCATCCATCACTTTTTTCAGCATTACCTGAACACTTCATGGCCCCATTCAATTTTCCAACTCAACAGAAAGCTGCCCGGCAAGCGGAAGGAAGGGCTGGGCTAACCTTCTGCCAAGCCTGCAAGCCAGACAAACTCAACAACCATGACAGTCAACACAACACTAGTGCAGGAACACAGCTCAGGCGTAGGGTCTTTTCCCAACAATAAGGAGACTCTTTTATTCAGTCCTATAGAAAAGCACCCCAAGACGCTCAAAATCACTGCATATTTGTCACTCTTCACCACACAAACAAGCAAAAATGTTTGTTTGTTTCCTGTTGTTTTGCAGGCTGAATTTTTCTTTACAGCAATGCTTCTCCTGCCCCACCAGGAGATTACGCCATAGATTCTCCAAGTAAAGAAGTTACAGAGGGAGCAAAATAAGTAAATGTACATTCTGCAACATCTGAACTCAAACTGACACCATGTTACATCACTTCTAGGTTATTATACATTAACATTTCCAAGTTACTTGCATAGGGAAAAAGGGGGAAAGAAAAAGCTAAAACTATCCAGTGCTTCACCAACTAAACAGATTAAAAGATGACTCTGACTGTTCATGTAAAAAGGAAAAAAATATATGTTTCTAATGCAAGACTGAGCTATATTAACTTAGCAGTTATTTAAGTTATCAAAGTACTGTTCACATATAGGAACAGAATTGGTCTTGAGTGAAGACTCCCACTTAAAAAAAAAAAAAAAAAAAAGAAAAAAAAAAAAAAAAAAAGAAAAATTCTCTTCTTTTACCTTAACCTCCAAGTTCAAAGATGTAACTTCTGCCAACATAAGTGTAAAGTATTAGTTTCTAGCTTTCTACAAGCTGTAGATAGTAAAAAACTATAATCAATGAATATATGAATATCAAGTTTCTTGTTCCACCTACTGATTTGTTAAGAAATCACCTACATTCCAAAAGGAACTTGAACTGTTGTGATAACACCAAGTCCATTTCAGAAACTCCAACATTTTCCATTGCAAATTTTAATCTGGATATTTTAATATTTTGGATATTACTTAATGAACAACTGATGATGCCATTCTGGAACCATTTAATTTGTTTTTAAGCCACTGCTGCCGCAGGCATCCCTCCCCCCTCTGTTGTCTGTTGCATGTACACATGCTCCACCCCTTTGTTAGGACTTATGGCTGCCTAATCTATGATGAGCCAGTCCAGGGTGCTAAAACTCACTGCCCCCAAAACCCAAAATCTATTCACTGATCTTCAATCTGATAGTTTAGCAACTACATCCATTTTCATCAATAAAAAAAAAAAAATCAAACCCAAAAACCACCACCCGTGAAACTCATTAGGAAATTCAATTGCACTTCAAGCATGAGACAAACAGAATTATTAATTTGTCAGGATTTTATGAAGAACTAAAGTATCTTTTCCTAAGAAATAAAATAGTCTTCGCCTCATCTCCCTGTTCATCCAATCATCAAAATTATCTTGAAATTACTACAGACTATAGGCTGAAGTTGACCATCATCTTTGAAGATTAGCTAAAATTAACTAGGACTCAAAACAATGAGGATTAAAGAGGATTTCTGAATCACCACATGATGTTTTATTACATGCACCAAGTCTGGTCTGAGTTTTTGTACCAACCTTCCACATGATTTTGGGAAAACTTTTTTGCATGAAAATGTTACTTTGACCTCTCCCATTCAGCTCTTAATAATAAGAAAAAAAATACTACCTAAGGCCTTGATAACAAAACAGTACTTTATTTAACAATTTGTATTTGTCATCACGGTCTGACCTCAAAGAAGCTCAAAATCTATGAAACCTAAACTGTATACTTTATTTTTCTACTAAAAGGCAGACTTCTACAAGACAATTCTCATTCAAGCAAACAGCCTAAGTCACAATCTAAAATATGTTGATAAGAGGAAGAAAAAAAATTTAAGACTACACTACAGAAAATTAATTCAGATGGCCCAGAGGTACAAATGGAGAGATCCAAAAATTACAAAATTAAGTTCTGTCTTTGCAAGATTTCCTTACCTGCCTACAGTTTAAGAAAAAGCTCTTACAGAAAGAAGTCACAAAATTCCACCTTTCCAAATGGAAATACAAACATCATTCCTCTAAATCACAGTTTTATGATCAAGCAGAAGTCTTCAATCAGAAAGTTTCCCTTCCTTATTACCATGAGAAACACGAATCTTTGTGGAAGTTCAATCAACTAACACAAGAAACAGGAACCACAAAGTCTTGGGACATTAACTAGCCTGGACATAAATAAATAATACTGCTTATGAGTACTGAATTAACACAGAAACACATCAGTCTTCCTCACCATCTCATCACTTCCCCATATTGAATATTCATTCAAATACAGGGCAGAAAAAAACCCCCACAATCTGCCACCTCTTGCTCAATATCCAAACCTAAGAGACTTTCTAAACACATACTTGAGAGAAAAAAAATTTAAATATTCTAAATGCAATCTTTGTTCTAAAGATTCTAAATGTAATCTTTGATTACAAAGATTATTCAGCTGTCACCAGGAAAAAATACAAGAGTGCTGAAAAGTTTCAATACGAAAGCTGTTGGTGTCTAGCTGCCTCAATATGTCACACTGATAGAAAAAGAAGAGCTCAGAAATACCAAGAACACCAATACAGACAGTACACAGTTGTAAATATCCATGCCCATCTGGAGACTGAATTAATTATGAGATGGAGGGATATGAGAGCAGAAATAGTGGAGAAGAAGTAATTCATGTGTTCAGAGAACCACTTCAGCCTTTTTATCATACATCATTTTGTCCTACACTCATAAAGCTTACCCCATTTTGAAAACCCTCAATAAACCACAGCCTTTATTTCTGTCTTTGAAATATGCATCTGATCATATTTTAAAGTATTTTTTCCTAGCTAAAGCTTTTTAAATATTATTTCTATAATACAAATATTACTAGTTTTTATGCAAAGTTTATTCATTTCATAAGAAATGCCATCTTTGTGCATTATTTGGAATAGAACAGAGCCACACTATCACACACAACTCGACTGCACACTACATCTATGATATACTATTTATTTGGTAGCAGAACTGTAAGGCATTGAAAGTCTTTCTGCCATTTTGGTTTTGGCACATAGACACTTCTTTTCCCTTAAGTGTAATTCTATTCAGTGATACTATCTCTGCTTGCCTTCCCCTGCTCCTGGGCGTTGCCCATTCAAAAACCTTTTACTTGCAACAGTGGCTGCAATGCAAAGGCATTGACCCCGCTTCTGTCGGCTATCCCGCCTCTAAAAACAAAGACCAACCTTCTAGAGGCACTCTGTGCACTTCAAAATTCCTGCTACCTAACAAGGTCCATGCTCTTCTTTACAAATGCCCAGCTGGAGGCATGATCAATAGAATTTAAAATATTCCAACATGATTTTGAAGTTAGAAGAAAGTTTCTGAAATGCCAGATGACAGCAACCTACATAGTTTTCAACCTGGGTTGGACTTCACAACTACCACAACTTTCAGTCATCCACGACAACCATATTTCAAAACAGAAAAATATCCAACCATAAAAAATAATTTAGGTCTACCAATCAATCTCAATTTGGTTCTTCATTCAAGTCAAACAATTAAAAAAAAACCCACTCTTTTCAGACAGGGGTGGGAGGAGAAGGAGCACCTAACATATCCTGTAACAACCTATAGCAAAGGAAATCCAGTAGCCACCTAAACCACCACCCATTTCCAAACAATAGTGATGGCATAAGGAGGGGGAGGGTACCAATGGTTCTTTTTTAAATATACAGTCATAAAAATAATAAATTTCAGAGATTTTCAACATTTAGAGTCAGAAAGAAAAACAAACAAAAAGAAAAAAATCAGTGAAGTTCACAGTCACTGTCACAATGCAAAGGGGCTTTCAAGGTTCCCAGAGCATAAACTGAAGGCCAACAGGAAAAAAATGAAGTAACTCCCCAGGTTAAGTAATTTCTAAACTAGACAAGAAGGAGAAAGCATAATAGAGCAACTTCTTTCAGCACTCAAAACTTCAGTGTCACTTTTTAATTAAAAACTGTCCAAGAGAGCAAATTTGAGTAATTTTCAAAAACATATAAATACACAAAATATTTCAAAGTAAAATGCAACTATTGTTTCTCAATTTCCCCCGAGGCATAAATTTAAGAGAATCATATAATCTAAGCAAATATCAAGGAACTAATGCTAAGAAGCTTCTGTCTAAATAAAATACTTTATTCCAAACACACAAAGCACTAAAATGCACAATAGGTGCTTTGAATATTTGTGAAGAGAGAGATCTGTCTGACATTTAGTTCAACAAGCAGCAGCACAAATAAAGAAAAACGGTGATGCTACAAATCTTAAACCTCGAAATACAGATCAAAATCCCTACCACAAGATTAAGACACGAGAGCAACCCTGCGAACCCCTGGAACGGTAAAACATACACACGCACCAGTAGGAGTTGTCACCAAATTGCATGCAAAAATCCTCTTAGCTCCAATGAAGTCAGTGACTCTGATGAGACCTTTACCTTCATTTTCCATCGAAATTGTACTTGAGTCGATAGTTACAAAAGTCTTTAGCAACAGCAGCGCTGGAGCGGGAGCGGAAAGGTGAAGAGAGAAATGCCCCAAGATCCCAGGCAATCACAGTGCTCCCTTTGCCCCCACCTGCAGCAACATCTGCAAGAGAAACCAACGCTAAAAGAGGAAAAAAATTATTAAAAAAAAAAATAAAAATTAAAAAAACCAAACGTATAGGCTGCCCAGCGCAGAGCAGCACACGAGAGCAGCACACGCACACACAGGGAGCCCGCACAGCTGTCAGAGACCACCGAGGATGAGGATTAGGATTAGCCGCCCAACAGCTCCAGCAACACGGAGGAGCAGCGCCGCCGCTTCCCCCTCGCCACCAGCGTCTCTAACAGCCACGTCCCGCCCGGGGAGGGGCGTTCGCTCCTAAAAATAAACCCTCACCCCAAGTAACCCCCCCTTCCCGCTCAGCCCGCACCCCGCATCCTCGGCGCCAGGCGGGAGACAGAGGAGCGGCAAAGGGAAGCGTTGCCTGCCCGAAGCGACGCTAGCCCGCAGCCCCCTCGGCCCCGCCCGCACCGTAGCGCAGGCCGCGGGGCAGCGCGGGGGAGGCGGCTGTGGCAGCGCACAGGGGCGACAGCGGCAGCTCCGGCACGGCCGCCGCCCCGGCCCCGCCGCCCGGCCGCGCCTCTCACCTCGGAGCGCCGGGGCGGCGCGGCCGCAGCCCCGCTCCGCTCACTTCCGCGGGCAGAGGCGGCGGACGGGGCGGGGCGCCGCGGCGGAAGGGCGGGCGGAGCCCACACACGCCCGCCGCCCGCGCCCCCGCCGGCAGCGCCTGCTCCCTGCTGGCAGCCGCGCGGTGTCGGCCCCCGATAGCCCCGCACGGCGGAGCGGCTTCACCCGCAGGGGTGCGGGAGCCGAGCCGCTCCGCGGTTGGAAATAAACGGGTGTGAACGCCCAGCCCCTGCAGGGAGCCATGGAGGCGCCCGCCCGCTGCCCACCTCGCCGCCTGCTCGGGCAGCAGCCGCACGGCGCCGCGAGAAGGCGGATCCGGGAGCGGCGTTGAGCGGCCGGCGCGGGGAGCGAGGAGCAGCGGGCTGTGCTGAGGGGCCCGGCCCGTGCCCTCGGCCCCAGCGGGCCCGGCGCCAGCGCCCGGAGCCGAACCCGGCCCTCCTGGCGTGGGAAAACAACCCCGTCATTCCCGCTCGCCTCAGAGCTCTGCTCTGCTGCCCTCCCATGAAAACCGGGGTCACGCACGTGGAGTAGAATCAGAATCATCAAGGCTGGGAAAGACCTCTAAGATGATCCAGTGCACCTGTGCACTCAGCACTACTACTGAGACTCCTAAACCATAACACCCAGTGCCAAATCCAGACACCTCTTCAAAAACACTTCCAGGGATGGTGACTGCACCACCTCCCTTGGCAGCCTATTCGAATGCTTGATCACCCTAAAAGTTTTTGGTGGGTTTTTTTGGTTGGGTTTTTTTTTTGGGTGTTTTGTTTTGTTTTTTGTTTTAATTTGTTTTGGTTTGGGGGGGGAGTCGTTTGGGGCTGTTTTTTTGTTGTTGTTTGTTTGTAGCAATGGGAATCTCCCCAGTGGCATTTTAAGGCCTTAGGTAGCTCCTATTAGAGTTACAATACAGCCAGGCTAGGCTGGCAGCCCTGGTTGGTTTTGCGCCACCGCATTCTCATATTGTAAATGTTAGCAGGAAAAAATATCGACTCAATACAAAATCTTATAACACATCAGGTAACTACTTCTAAAGGTAGGTTTTAGCTACCAATTATGGAACCACCAACCCTAATAACTGGTTGAATTTTGGGGGGAAAAATGCTTTATCAAATCAATTATGTTCATCTAGACTGCAAAGGAATATTATTTGAAACTATAGTTGCAATGCTGAGCTCTTCAGCTGGGGAAGTTTTTAAGTAAAAATAACTTCCACTGAGATGATTAATTTTAATTTAAAGTATGATGTATGCTACTAGTAAGAACAAAATATCTTTCAACTTTCAAGGTCAGATTCTAATGAAGACGTGCTAATTGCAGGCTTTACATCCCGTTTCTAAAGGAGCAGTGACAATATGGTCTGAAAAAAGCACTTGCATTGACATCTCATGATTAACGACCTGTCACCTTGGCTTTGTTTTTCTTAAGTAGCAGAAGAAACCAAACTCAGTCTTTGTCAGTTCATAAGCAGCATTTAACAGAACTGAATTTTAACATTTCAAATTAATCTCACAACCCATAATAGCATGCCTCTTGAAGTTAAAGAGCATCCTTGCTTCTTTCGAAGCTTTTGAAGATAACAATTGAGTGCTGATGTAATATAGATTTGTCAATATATTTTGAGAAGTAGAGTTAGAAGAGTTGCCCTAAAGTAAAGGCTCCAGATATTTGCATTCAGGAAATTAGGATGACAACAGGCAGGTTAATAGTTTGAGATTATCTAGTATGTAATTTCTGACCTGTCCCATGTATTTGCCTTGTTACCTGAATATCTCCATGGTTACTCCATGAAGTATCCCACTACAAGTAGCAGTGACTGTCCTCCAAGACAGCGCTTCTGTTAACTTGTATGTAAGCAAACTAAGAACCCTTCCAAGATACTCATGACATGCTCACAGTTACAATGCCACAATTTCAACACAAAACTGATCCACCCAACAAGAAAAACATTTAGTTACTTTGCTAAAACAGGTAAATCTTGCTTTCAATATCATGGTCTATCATTAAATATTAAAAAACTTAGATAAATATTTCATGGAGAAAAAACCAAAGCCTGTAGGTCCTAATACTGTTTACATCCACAACCTGTTTGGAGTTCTTTACATTGTGAAAAGTTTTGGGGAGAAGAGTGGGAGTTCCTGAACATTACTGAGACTGTTCACAATTGAGACCTAAATATCTCTGACAAAGTCTGCATACTAAGAACCGTTCTGTGTTCACGTATCTCACAAGAAGAGAAGTCAAAAGCAAGTCCTACTCTATAGCAACAACTAAAAAGTTGTGTCTTTAAGACTTAATCTTTTTCACATCATGCACATCTGCCAGTATTACAGCCTGTGATGCTGCCAGGCAGCTGGGAAGTGCCACTTCAGCATTATACAATGGACTGTATCCATCCTTGAACATTACAGTACAGTTTCTGCCATATTCGACATATTGCAAACAGTGGCTGTTTAATAAACAGCTCAAAGTATTTTATTTACAACTGCTGGTAAATGTTTCTTCAAAAATCCCATCCTTAATGTGAGCTTGATTCACAAGAGTATTAGGACAGCCTTAATATCTTCAGGAAGCCTCATTAAAGTGTGTGGCAAAGGCATTATTTGGCAAACCAAAGCACATTATTAAAACATGATTGTAGAGATAAGTCTGAAATTTAAAAAAAAAAGGCTTTACTTACAGTAATCTGCCATAGCCAGTTGCACTCACAAATTACAATAATATTTGTTTTACTTCTTTTAATCTTGAAAAAAAATCTTGCAATGAAACGCTCCTCTGAATTTCCAGTGAGCAAATATGTCTAGCCCCAACAGAATAATTCCAGGGAAAATACGTATACAAACCAGGAAAACGTACACAAACAGTCTTTAAATGTCACAGTTAGAATCTCTTTTTTAAAAAAGCAGTACTTGAAAGGATATATAATACTGATAGGTTTGGGGGGAAAAAGGACTTAACACTGGTAGCTGTTAGCATTTTCTCTTTCTAGTTCACAGTCCTGAAAATACTTCATAAAAGCAAGCAAACCTTCCAGAAATAAGTTTACATTTAGGAGGGCAGAGTTTCATGAGTGTTCAATGGCAACTTAAGCAGCCCCTTGTCCCAGGCGTTCTTCTCTTGCTGTGTGACCAGGTTTCAGTGCACCACCTTAGTGTTCCTATCAATAAAAAAAGAGTTCAAAATTCAACTACCACCACCACCCCACACCCAGTTTTTAGCTGCCTTTCTATTCCTTCAGAAGAGTTAAAGGCCTCTGGAAAGCTTGGAAAAATTAAAAAGTAGTAAATACATTACAGTCCAGGAAGTACCATCAATCAGTTCAGTTGGAAGCGAAAAAGGGAGAATTCACTCTCATGGCATTTAAGTGATAAGCCTTAACCTGCACCTTGTTTATACACAGGCTGAACTTCAGGTTTGGTTTAGTCTTTGGGATCTCGATCAACTCCGCTTCATCTCAATGGCTCCCATGTGCTACAGCACTACCAAAAGCAGTAAAATGTATTTTAAACATAACAAGGATACCTGTAACTGAATGGTTCACAGATTGGGGATTTATTACACAGAATTCTGTTGAAATCTCTTTTCAGACCGTAACAGCACTTGAAATACCTGTTGCTCTGAAGCGAGCTTCCAGATTCTTTTGAAGTATTGTTTTACAATATCCTTCTTAAGATTCATTTGTTTAAAGTCTGTCAGTGTTGAGTAATGCTACTGAAATCTATTACAAATTTTGTTAATCTCATAAGAATTTATTCATACATTATAACAAGAGATGTTTTTCTGAACCATATCACTGATAATATTTTAATATGGACAGAGCTTTCTATAGCACTTCAGTTTGGGTCAGAAAGGGTTAATATATCATCCTTTTGTCAAAACAGGCTTCTCCACTGCTTGCTTGCTTTGCTTTAGGTATAACTTAAACAGCCCTCAATACACTGAGCATAAATTAGCTTTCATGGAAGAAAAAATCTGGTTTCTGGTAAGATGGACTTTCGTTTGATTTAATCACATTTTTGTTTTCTTTCATCTGGAAGTCTAAAACTCCCCAGTGCTTTTACAGGCCTCTACAGAGTTCTTGTATGACTGGAGTCAGGGCAGGGGAGGGACGATACTGGAGCTTCTCATTTACATGCTTTAAATGGCACATCATTTGTAAAGCCTGTGTTGCAAATTTCATCTCCACATCCTTTCCATCCGTGCTGTTCAACTGATAGCAGATAGAAGCAATCACCTCATCTCCAAGTCAAATTCTCCAGAGAAAAACCCAAGGCAAACCCACCTAAAGTTCAAATGTTTTTGTGTGTGTGTTTGTGTATGTGCGTGTGTACGTGTGTGTGTGTGTGTGTGTGTGTGTGTATAAAATCAGTTCCAGTTTAAAAGAAGAAAAATGATACAGTTTTCCCAGAGGAAATAAGTGCTCATATAATTTTATAATTCTGAGCATGTTAAGATGTAAGAAACATAACTACATTTTCAAATTACCTTGGCTCAGCCCTGTCTTGACACTGTGCAATTATGCTAATTAAGGAACTTTGGTTTATGGGAGTCTTAAATTATATTTCACTGATTTTTAAAACATTTGAATATAACCATGTCATCCCATCCCTAAGCAGCATCCCTACCAATATTCTGCATTCAGAGAAGGGGTGCAGCACCACAGCAGTTTAAGTTGACATAAAATCAGGCTTCTCTGATTGCCCTTCTGCTGGTGCCAAGTTCTGCATTGGCCCTGACATTCTCCTCTCTTGATAACCCAGCTCAGGAGGACTGATCTAGCCGAGAAGAAAGCCTGCCTCAAAAAAGGCTCTACTGCTGAACTCTCAGAACTAGTGGCAGTGTAGAGCAACGACAGGACTAAAACCTTTAATCAGTTTGAACTGTTGTGAATCTGTACTCAGAGCATTCAAGAAAATCAGGTTTAATCTATCCTTCAGGCAAAGACAGAGTTAGTTCTTTTTCTGACCATAGCACTCAACTTACCTCAAACCTATGTTTCATTTTCTGTACTTTTCTTCTTCAATACCTTCCATCTCATGCACATATTTAATACTCACCTGCTATTTTCTTCCTTCAGCTGCACTATTTTGAAATAGTTAAAAATATTAATTGCACATTTTCCAGAGAGTTTTTCCTTCCCTTTATTTAGGACTCACAGAGCTCTTCAGCTGTTTCTGTTTTCCCCTCAGTGACTGTTTTCAAACCTAACTGCTCCAGTAAAAGTTTCACTGCTAATGTGGAAGCTCTCACAAGTGCCTCTATCCTATCTACTGGTGGCTTCACATTTCCAGAGACATTTTGTGAAGTAAAGATCTAGTTTCACATTGCCTGTAAAAGCCAAGAAACATGTGCTCTATAATTGGAATATGCTGTGAAGCAAGTTACTATTGGAAGTCTTGGCTGAGGCAGGCAAAATGCCTTGTTAGGATGTCTGCTGCAGAACAAAGACTCCACTCCTCTGCATTGCCAGCTGCAGCTACCATCATGTTGTGGCCTGAATACAGCAGGAGGTGGGAAACTCTTCCCTAGTAAAGGTTTATGTCTTTCTGAAGGATTACCGAAATTTATTGCATGGCAAAGAAGGCACCCCATTTACTTTTAATGTCTTTCAGTTACATTATAGCAAGCTGTCTGTGGTGGAGAATAAAGACATTTCAACAATGAAACTAGAAACAGCTAAAAAGACCCAGCAATAGCAAAGCTTTCGTTTGATTTGATTCAAGGTTAATGTGCCAAGAATGTCAGGAATGCTGCATATATTACAGAAAAGTAAGCTTGCCAAGACTCTCTTGGAAATTCTTCTTCAAGACTATGGGTGAGAGCAAAACAGGGCAAAGTTAATACTCAGTGAGGAGCTGGCAGTTAATAAACAGATGTTTACATAGTTATACAATTTCTGCTCCTGGCAAGAATATGATGATTTGTTTGATAACACACTTAACCATAATATGTTGGGCTGTGAAATTTTATTCAGACTCAGAGCCAAAAAATGTTATCAAGTGAAAGCATGTGGCAGCTTTTCAGGTTGGGAGGAATTCGTTACAAACTTTTGTTTTACAGGAGAGTACATATACCTTTTCATTTTTAGTATTACTACAACTTTCATGCAAATGGAATCAAATATAGAGAAGATTTTTTTTTTCCTCCCTTATGTATTAAAAAGAGTGGTCTGAGGTCATATTTTTAAAGCTGGTAATGGTTACTGATAAAAGCAATTAATGTAGCATGCTTCTATTGCAACTACATGCCCTATTGTAAAGACCCCTAACTTTAAGATAGGCCCAGCTGGTGAATTAAAAGACTAAACCTGTATTCAGATGCTTTCTTAGTCAAAGTTAACAATAAGGCTGCAGGGGGAGAAATAAAAACTGCACACACAAGGTACATAACATTTAGAAACTTAGTAAGGTACACTTAGAAAAAATACCCAGATTTAACGAGGTTGTTCTGACTTCTTTCCCTATCCAACTCCACAAGCTTGTGCTAGGACAAAGTGGAGGTGGGAACAAGGGCTCGGGAGTGTTTCCATACCCCACTGCTAATGAATATCAAACTTCAGCACAAGGGAATTAAAAAACAAACACACATTTCACAGAAGGTTCCTGTCTGCCTTGAAAACAGGTCCTAAAATATTACCCAGCAACATCATCATCTTTAGTAGCCTGACTCTAAAGAATAGATCACATATTCAGTTCATGCATCCCCAACGGTTGGGTACGGCCCCAGCTGAAAGTGACAGGAGTGGATATGGGAGGGACAAAGCCCACAGCTATATCATAAAAATTGGGAGAATATTTTCCAGCAGCCTGGCGCAATGGGAAGGTTAAAAGGGCCCTGAGGTGCCTCTCTGTCTCCCAGTAAATCAGCAGCTAACGTCAGCTGCGTTCTGTGCATCAGCAACAAGCCAAGAAGCACCAGAGGAGGATTTAATTTAAAAAGAGTTGAAACTCGTATTGTAGGTCCTCCTCCCCACCATCTGGCTAGTGGGGACATTCAGTACAATTCAGCATGACAACTGCCTATTCAGAAGGAAAGAAAAAAAACCCCAAACATTTCTCATTCAGAAAAAAATTAGGCAGTTCCCATTCCATCTTTGAGGGCCTCCAGCCTAATCCAGGTCTGTTGAGGAGTTCTGAGGATACAACTCTATAAATAGAGTACAGAAACTGGTAGTGATAAATCAGCAAAAATCTTGTTTCCTATTTGAAGTTCAGCTTAAAGTAAATTTTAACCCTGAATTTCCTATATACTATTTAAAGCTTGACCAGAATATTTTGATATCTAATGAAAGGCATGATTTCTTATACTACTTCTTTCATATGTCATGAAAGAAGTAGTAAAAGAAATATAATAAATTTAAGATGAGAAGATTATCTTAAGTATTATTAAGATACTGTTATGAGAACATATCTATCACATCACATTATGTTTTATGTTTATATGATTCCTATTATATCTATGGTTTACTTAATCATAAATCTCCTTATCATTAGTTTATCTATTATTATGTTATACCTAATAATAAATCTATCCGGCCATATATATATCTATGACTTATTTAGTATGAAGAAATAAAAAAGTACCAAGATGTAAATGTTTCTGATTCATCAGTCATTCACCTGTGGAAAATCATCCATCCAGGGAAAAAACAAAACAATTGTTGGAAGCCTTTGACATTGTAGTAGCAACATGGATTAATCAGAAATCACTTACGTGTGTATGCATTGAGAACCAACATCTTGATTTTGCTCTCTTGGAGTTGCAAAACAGGACTCCTGGAGGATTTTCTTCATTAGATACAGATTTCAGTAAGCCAGGTGCTTTTAAGAATTCATCTTTCATGTCTCTCACAATTTTCATTCAAAATTGTTTTCCCTTTTTGAGAACTTGATCTTTGGTTGTTTACAGCTTCACATCTTCAACATTTATGTACAGTGAAGCTGTTTTTCATTTCCAGGGACAGATTATAAAGGATGCAGAATAAACTAACCTTGGTGTTGAGTTTTTCCTGTTTATAATGTCTGTTTTATCTGAAACCATAGCTTCACTGCAATATCTAAAGAGAGAGAGATAGGTTTGAATAAATTAAGCTTTGCATCAATTCAGCTGTTACATCCTACAAAGTGTAATCAAGATACTGCTCGTAGGGTCAAAACATAAAGAATACAGAACTGTAGCAGAGAAACTGAAAATAGGTGAGGAAAAATAAGGCCTACTATCAGACTTGCCAAAACCTCTAAAACAACATTTCCTTTTGCAGTCTGTAGCAAAAGGAATACCACCATTTCCTCCACCAAGCCCTAGACCAAAGCCTAAAGAAGTACTTCCTTTAGACCTAGACTAAAGAAGTACGTCCACACTGAATAAAAAATCAAGTGATTTCATTTTTGCAATTATGCACACAATGGCCTCTGATCCCAATGGGAACCTCTTAGCAAATATTTTCTGATGAGATTTAGATTTATTGCAGGTAGGCAAGCTTCACAGGCACTTCTCTTTAAACACAACTATTTTCTTATATATATATATATATAATTTTTTTTTAAATTATTTTAAGTAGTCTAGTCATTGGTGACAGTAATTCCAAGAAACCTTTTAAAATAGCTGTAGCATGACATCCTGTCCTTCCATGTGAAATTAGCCCTGCCCAAACACAGAGCCTTTTGCAGCACTGTAACTGAAGGAGCAGCAATATGAAATTTGGTCAGGTTTAAAAGTTTCCAGCAGCAATGCCAGCACTTCTGATTCCTATACATGATATGGTTGCAAATATTTTTTTTTATTCTAGCCCTCAGTGAAAATGCCATGTGTTACTATGAAAGACAACCACTATTATTAAGATTGCTTTTACTAATTCAGGTTCCCTGCTTTGTCTTCAGGGCTGGGCATAGGCTGTAGCTGCCTATAACAAACTTCCTGTGGATGCAAAGCAAATATCATAAAGAGGCTTGACATGGCATGAATGCCAGAGGAAGGTTACAACCCAAAGCCTGATGCCTATAACACTGCTGTGTTTAAGCTTTTGTAGTTCCTTGGCTTTAATATCGTATTGTTTGATATTACAAGCTGGTTTGTGGAACAGTGCCGTTATATCAAAGAACTTTGCCTATGCTGAAAAAAGCTTCTAATCCCTTTAGTTGAATAGAAGATCTGGAAGGCAAGAACCTCAAAACTTGAATAGAAAGGCCAAATGAAATTTCTCTGAATAGAAATCAGAATTTGAAAGGGTAATTCATTTTTGTAATGGTTGTGATTGACAATCCTGGAATTTCTAACACTCAAAAGCATTTTCACCTAGCCCTTTTTAATGTCTCTTGAGCAGTTTCTGCTCTGATTTTTTTAAAAACATGGTTAAAAAGTAGCACTGCTATATTTCTGTCTGATTTTTTGGGGAAAAATGTAAATAAATATATGTGTTACTGAGTCCACATGAGTACAGTCCCTCTTAACTGTAGCACATGATGTGTACATCTGATGGTGCAGGAAGCTAATTTGACAGAGCACAGCTGAGGAAATTCAGTTAAGAAAACAGGAACCAAGCATCTGTTTTGACTGTCTCAGAACTTTAAATGATCCCTAAGCTTTGCTTGGTTCCTTGTCTTTCCATGACATTAGAAATGCTAACATGAAGGCTCCAAAAATTAAATCTAATCCATCTGTATCTGGCAGACATATTCTTATATGAAAGAGAGGAAACAGCAGGATAAGACAGATATTTTTTTGAGTTACAAATAATTTGTTTCATTTGTAATCAAATAAAGCTTCAGTAATTGAATATATCTTAGTTTTCAATTTTTTTCTCTTGATTTTCAATCCTTGACATACTTGTGTTTACATGCACTGTTCTACCAGTCATTTAAATAAGGCTGTGAAAGTTGATCTTAAGGATTAAAGAGAGAAAAAGCTTTCTATTGCACAGCCTATTCTGTTAAGGTTTTTCATTTCATGAGATTTGAGAAGTGACAGTCAGCCTGCTCCACTCCCATCCCTTCCCAAGCAACAGCTGTCAGCAGCAACCCTTCAGTCTTGATACTAGCCTAAGTGAAGAATTGTCGAAACACAGAATGGTTTGGGTTGGAAGAGACTTTAAACATCATCTAGTTCCAGCCTCCCTGCCATGGGTAGGGACATCTTTCACTAGACCATGTTGCTCAGAGCCCCATCCAACCGGGCCATATCTGATTGATGTGACATCTGTGTCACAAAAAGTGCCTAAATGAGTAACAGTATTTCAGGAAATGTACTACAATCCTATTTAAAATGTCAGTGGTATAAGATTTCATCAGAAGGTCATCTCAAACTTAGACTCCAAAAATAAATAACCATTGACCATTTAGATAAATACTTTTTCAACATATTTAAATAAGAATTTTAATAGATCATTAGGCAAGAGCTGCCACAGTCTATCAGCAGCTAGATAAGTTCTATGATTTCTGTTTGGAAAACAGTTCCTTTTAGCTTTTATGAGAAAGGCAGAAGCTCAGTGCCTTATGACTAGGATCCTTCTGAGCCTGGTGGTTTCTTCAAGTGGTTTTTATTAGTTGCTGGTTTATTATGGCAACACCAAAACCTACTCATCTTAAAAAGTGTCTGTATAGATAGACATAGCATATGCTTGAACAATTTTCTGGTCATGTCTGACAAAAAAGCAATGGAGACCCAGCCAATGGTTGAAATATAAGATGGAGATTCAACAAAGACGTTTGTCTGAAGAGGCAAAATATTCAAGCTTTGATGCCACTGATCATAATTCAAGTAGACAATCTGCTTTGGGTGAAAAACAAAGAATCTGCACATCCTTGGAAAACTTCATACAGTCCTGACAGGAATTTCTATATGACTACAGGAGGAGAAAGTCTAGCACAAAGCCAAATTGGACCAAATGGGGATTTGTTCCAGTGCAGTCTCTCAAATATTGATCTAAGTGAGCTTAGGAGAAGCTAACGTGATGAAAAAGACACCTGAGCTACCCATCTCTATCAGATTTCCAAAAATCAGTGTTCCAAATGAATTCCTGAACTGCAATGAGCAGTTGGATCATAGTAATTGTTTTGACACAATGGATTTAAGTATAAAGTATTAAAAAAATTATATCCATCAGCCCCACAGAATCAAAGTATTTTAGTTTCTTGAGATACCACGTCCCAGGGATACATGGCACTTGGAGCTTTTTATGCTTCAGAACACAAATAAGAGAAATGAGGGAAAATGTTTCATTAGAAAAATTAGCCTTTCTTTAACCACAAAAGTCAGAGCGCCTTAGTCATTCACAACCAGAAGCATTTTCAAAGTGTCATCTCAAATTTAACATATACATTAGTTCTTACATACCAAAAAGTAAAAATACCACTGCTGTTAAACAAAATTAACAAGTCACAACAAAGCCATTACAATGAACTTCTCATTAATAGCTATCCAGATTTCTTAGCTGTCCTAATAGAGAAGTACTATGGCATTTGTAATACCCATATATTTCATGGAACACTTACACTGTAAACCTGAGTCATCTACGGCAAATGTATCTTTAGATACAGAAATCTTTAGAAAAGCAAAACAAAGCCCGAGTGCCTCTCTCTTTTCTTCCTTTTTTTTTTTTTTTTGTAAGCCAGCAGTAGCACTTGAACTATCACAGCCATAATAAAAGCATTATCACTGTTATAACACTAGCAACCACAGATGCCATCTCTCCTGAGAGAGACATCTCTCCACACTAAGAGACAGCATCACTTCTAGCTAGAGGTTAACCTGTGTGGAATGGGAGGTATTGTTCATCTCAGAGCAGAGATCAAGTGCCAGCTATTTCAACAAAAGCTCCCACATCTTTTACTGGATAAAGTCATGTCCTGTCCAGACTCTTTAGCTGCCCCTCAGAATCTCTTCTCCAGGCTAGCTAACTAGATATTTGAAGTCTTTCCACTTGGAAGAGATGATTCTCTCAAAAGTCTTAGATTGACACATGAAATATGTACTTTAAAATGTCTGTAGTCCTGTAATTTCAGGAACTGTGTGTCAAACATATGTCAGATTCAGTTACATTAATGTTTCTTGGAACACAACAACTACATTCACAGACAAAGCTGAACAGTGCCAATTTGATTCAACTAATGTAGATTTAAAAGCTATAAGGAATTCTTTATTTCAATCTGACTGTATATGTAACAGAGAACTTCCACCTGTAAACTGTGCACAAGGACCATTTAGTCTGTATGAAGTCTTTTATAAGCATTTCTAACCACAATTTCAGAGTATGGGCTGACAAGAGATAAATTATTCCAGATGTTAAATACAGGTGGTATCTTATATCCTATTTGCATGCAGCCTGTGAGCTTTTTTGTCCTCGATTAAAGACCCATCCTTTGTGAGCACTGTCTTCCTCAAAGACAGTGTTAAATCCCCAGTTACTTTGAGATAAGACCTTGACTTGAGCAGAGTTGCCATTTTTGAGGAAAACTAAAGATAAGGCAAAAGAACAATGCACTAAACAAGCAAGCATCTGATAAGCTGTGTTAGGAGAACAGAGGATCTGTTCTCTGTTCCTACTCAGACCTTAAAAGGACCTACAAATCCTGCCCATCACATTTAGAACAGAGATTTGAAGGAAAGACAGCTTAATGCCACTCAGCACAGATGCTATTATCCAACTCTACTCTCAATTCAGTCCCTGCTTTTTAAATTAATTTGATTGGTAAAATTGAGAAAGACAAGTATGTTTTAATGGCAATAGCTCTCTCATGAATAGGGGAATGTCCTGCCTGGTCTCCAGCAGTCTGGTATCCTCTGGTTGACTGATTTGTAAACTGACTGTGCTGCAGCAATCGACCAATACCACGGATAGGAGTCAAGGATGTTCTCAATTACACTCTCCAGGGCAGGCTTTGGGATTCTTTTGAGTACTTGAGAGGTGCAAACACTGATGGGAGCTTTTCCAGTACACGAAGTACTGCTGATTATTCTCCCCTGCGTGATCTCTTTCATGTAATGCTGCTCTTAAAGGCAGTTTTAATAGGATGCCTCCCCTCTTACCAACCAGCCTCATTTTCATTAAGCGTGTGGGTGTTTCACATCTTTGAGACTCTCTATCCATGAGTTCTGCACTTACTGGGGGAAGGGGACAGATACAGCTCACTTCCTTCAATAAAGAGACTAAAAAGGGTTCTGCCAAAGCAGCTGTGTTAATTGTTAAAGAAACATACTCTCAACGCCAAGCACAATGTACAAATCACCCTGTGCTGCCTCAGTTCTGGACTCCCAAAGCTCATTTGGTGGATTCCCTAAAGGTCAAAGCCCCATCTGTTAATTCTCCTGTATAGAACCTCATTGATAGTATCACTCTTATGCATGAAATAATAGCTAGAGAAATTATTTTAGCATTCATCTTGTGGTTGGTGTGTAGCTGAGAAATAATTCTAAAGAAGCATTGGCTGGAAAGGATGTAAGACATATCTATTTACTGCTGGGATTCAGGAGGAAAGATGGTGGTTTCTCAGCACAAAATGATGGTTCTTCCATTTCCTTTAGCACTGGTAACACACCCTTTGGAAAGTGATTGTGAATGAAAAAAGCATCCTGTAGTTTCTTCCAGGAAAAAGATTTTATCCGGGTCCAGCTGGAATTTTCAGCAGGAAGTCTGAGCTTTCTGGCCATGTTTTGGAAAGAGGTAACCTTACAATACTCTTGAAAAGTCATTTCCTCAAATGTTAATGAGATATACTCTAACTAGCAACAAAGGCAAAAGAAAATCATTTCTTGCTTTGCCAAATGGATTGAAAAATGACTTCAAGGAAAGGAGATAATCCTGCCAGCATAAACACCATTAAATAAGCCACATACATGCCTTCTATTGTTTTTTATCTAAGTGGAGAGGCCGCTTAAACATGTTGAAATAATAGGCCTTTTATGTTTGACAAGAAAAAGTGGCATGTTTCATTTCCTTACTCAGACTGAATTAATATTAAAAACCTCATACCTTCCAAGAACTTAATCATAATAATTTTATGAAAATACATAATTCTATACATATGAAAAATTCAATGTATAGAATTAGAGAAGAATTGCTATTAAAAAAAATAGATATTCCCCTAAAAAGAGCTATAGAGGTCTAGATAAAAGCCTCGTTTAGCCAGAATTACCTCCTAATCTCAACTATGCTGTTAAAATGTCACTTGCTCTCAAACAAACTCTACCATGTAGCCACAAAACACATTTTTATACCATTTCTATAAGGCTTTTAAAAAAGCTTTCAGATTTCTTTGATTTAAAACATTCAGGTTTGAATTAAAAACAAGAGAAAAATCTCAAAGATCATAAATAATTCCATTATTGGTTCATGCTCATACTCCCTGAAGTCCATGCTCCTGGCCCTTATCTGTTCAGTAGGGAATGATTCCAGAATGATCCAAGAAAAGAAACATTTAATACACTGCCAGTACTGAAATAGTCTTTTTAAATGATATTGTTTATCTGGAGCAAGCAAGTTTATAGTTCTTAGTATAAGTCTGGATGTTCTTATCTATACGCATGTCCTTCTTATAATCTGTTTATGTCTTGGACTTCATAAAAATCCATGGTACTTTCCAGACTCTATCTTTTCTGAACAATATACATGTATTTCCCAGCTTTAGTTTTTACTGAAATATTTGATGTCTAATGCTCTTACTGATGATCAGTTTCTAAGCAACTGGTAAACAGGATTTTTTTAGTTGTCGTTTCCAGAGGAAATTGCAACTCATTAAAGTGAGCATGCAAAGCTAACCTCAGATTGTAGCCATTACGCTTATTTTAATGTTGTATTTCATTTAAAATGTTTGATCAGAGAACAAGTCTCCCAGGATGCATAACTTTTCTGGAACATCACAGTGAACAGCAGTTCTTCAACAAGCCTCATTACATTCAGTGCACAATATCAAGCAATGTAAAGAGAATGAATAGTAGCACCACATTCGGTTCATTTTATATCGATAAAGCTTTGTGTCTCAGGACTAACATGCTAATAACCACATCAATGCTTGTTTTGATTAAATGGATTTCTTCCAGCAGTGGAAGCAGCAGTGCCAGAAGCATATTGCACTAAGGATATTCACATCCTTATGCAAGCGGAATGATTAAATTTAGCATCAAGTTACAGGTTGCTCTCTAATTCAATCTCTAATTCTCTCATTCAATTCCACAAATGAATGTTTAAGTTACAACTTAACTGGCCTATGCATCCTCTGAAGTTCATCTGTCAGGACAACTCCTGAACAACTCAAAAGTTGTTAGCCAACTAGCCCTGCATGCAGCCTTTGCTTGTGATTTTTGCCTTTGTGACTGGACAAGCACCACTATGTACATCAGACAAAATCTATCAGAGCACAACATGACAATGGCACAGTTAGAATGTGCTAAGCTCTCTGGAACTTTATGCCCACTGAGATCAGAAAAGGGTGAATGGTGAGAAAACAACAAAAACCCTCAAAGAAAAAAAAAATTCTACTGATAACATTTATTAAAAGACATTCAGTCAGTATCAAGCAAAGCATCCCAAAGACTTACCCTGCTAAATAAAAGAATGTGATCCTGAGAAATAAAGAGCTTATTTTCAATACCATGCAGGGCAGCCTCCAGAGCAAAACTGCACTCTGTGTTTGTAGAGTCAAAGCAGCAAGTGTTACTATGTGGTATCAGCCCTGCCAACATCTGACAAACCCAAGGAAAATGAACACGATGTTTCTTTAAGCATGTAGTGCTTGAGCTGTTAGCCATTGTAAAAACATTCGGAGCAAGAAAGAAAATAATGAACATTACTGTACCAAAACAGGAAAAGCCGATTTCCCTCCCACCCACCCCCTGCCAGTTACAGCCCTGGTCTTTTTTTTTTTTTTTTTTTTTCCCCAAAATATATCACGGCAAAGGAATGTGTCTTTCCTTGCCTGATGACCTCTGATGTGGAGAAGTGTGCTATTCAGCATCACTTAGCACACAGAGAACAAAGAAGTTTAACTGTTTCAAAGGAATGCAGAATTTCAGCTCTTGTTACAGAGTTCTTCTGAATGCTCATCACACAGCTTAATATCCAGCACATATTGGATGAAAAGGAACAGTAACTCATCAGAGACGGCCTCATTCCAGACTCACCCCTTCTCCCCCCGCCATGCTAAACAGCTTCCTTTTCCTTGAGAAACAGCAACAGCTTCAGATTACAATTCAGTTCTCCTAAGGACATTCGTGATGCATTTAAGTCAAGAAATCATGACCTACCAAAACATTTGAGAAATCAGGTTACAAGCCCTACTGCCAAGAATGCAACCTTTTGTTTAACACAGATTTACATGACAAAGGGCCCAAATACTGACCAGTGCCTACACCTGATCTCAGAAGAATGAAAATCTCTTAGCAAAGATAAAGCCCTTACAGAACAGAGAACAGCACAGCATAAAGCCTATGGCTTAGAGAAGAGTTAAAGGAGGGAAAGTCTGGTTTATTTTTTGATTTATTTTATATACCTATTTAGAAATTAATTTTTTCAAATATACCTACCCCCTTTAGCATAACAGGCAGATTCAAGACTATCTTGAATATAAAGAAGTTTAACAATGTGGGTTTTTTTACACAGCTCCTATGGAGATGAGCTGTTCAAGATGAACTGGAATTACACTGACAACAACTCATGACAGCAGTGAAATATAGGCTTCTGTGATCTTCAAGGAGCAGGTAATGACTGCTTAAAGCTTCATGGTCTCAGACCTCAATCGCTTTAAGTGTCCAGTAATTTCCTCAGAATCAAAAATTATTTGTTCTCAGAGAAAATTTTTCCAAATTCACAGTGCTCTCATAGAATCCTAAATAGAACCATTACTCACAAGTACTGACATTTAGAAAACCGTGCAGCTAAAACTGTGATTCTCTCCTTTAAGATATAGCTAGGTCACCCCCAGGGTTACAACTGAAGTAATTTGCTTTTACCTTTTCTTGAATCCTCTTGGCTTTCACTGTTGATATAAGTTTCCAAATTGCATGGATAGGAAGCTTTATAAAACAGGAGAGGACAGGCAGCAGATTATCCATAATTTAGGCAATTTCTCTTACTGCTTCCCTGTCTGGAGTTCCGAATGCATGTTTTCTGCCTCTTCCCAAAGACTCGTAGTCCTCGACTGTTGCACAATCCTTTTCCGCAGAGCAACTGGTGAAAATCAAAACATCAAATGCAGAGCCTCCAACAAATGACTAGTGTTAAAGTACCACAAGGGCAGTGTGAGCTGCAAGAACTGAGGGGCAGTTCTACCAAATGCAAACAATTTCCCTGGCAGCCTGCTTAAACAGCTGTACTTCTGGTAAGAACATTCTGCTGCCAAAATCAAATAACAGTAACTGGGTCCTGATTTTGCCTACCCCTCCTAATGCCTGATGCCTCTTAAAGCTTGTTCAGCTGCAGTAAAGAGGTTAAAAAACTGCTGTTTCCAGCACATTCACCCCTCCTCCTCAAGCTGTATTTCGCCGACTGCACTGTCTGGTTTCACTTTTGTTTCACACACAATCCTGTTATGTGGATTTCAGTCAGATTAATGCTTTCTTTCATTCCCTGCTTTCTCAACTGGAGCTGCAAGACACCAGTTACAGAGCATAACAGTGCAAGCTCAGATAAAGCTTAGCTTGCAACTGGGGGCTTTGCCTTGAATCTTACCTGCAAACTCATTTCCTTTCAAGTCATTACATTTGTCTTTATGACCCCTTCTCTACTTTGCATCTTTGATCAACAGACAAGTATTCATCTGGCTTTTGTAATGGATGGAAAAGCAGCAAAGCACATTTCCATCAATTATCATCCTAAGTTCTTGAGTTTCAGAGTTATGGAAGTTTGGGTGGATGTCTCCCTCTCTCTTTTGTTGTTGTTGACCTTTTGTGCGGAGAAGTCAAAGAGCTGGGTTCTTATTACAGTAAAGCAATTCAGTCCTCGCTACAACTCCACAGCCATTAACTCCAAGTTTTTTAAGTCTTTCATAAGGTATCTTTCCATGCATAATAAATGATTTTAAGGTCACTCAATACCCAGGCCATTCTATGATTCTATTATTAAGACCTTGGCTAATACTACAGAATTTATCCTGAAGCTATTAAATACAGCTGCCAAAGACTAACGAGCCAGAGCATGTTATGTGCCTCCTGCACATCAACATTTGTGAGAGGCAAAAGGAGTAAGTTCTTTACCTTGTCAGTACAGTTTGTGGAAAGTGATCCATATGGTAGGGAAATAATACTGCTTTGCAGTACTCTTCTCCCACTCCTCCTTTCTAGGTCTCACAGCTACAAAAAAACTTTCAATGGATTCAGGAAAGAATCCAAGACAGATTTACATGTTTGTTTTCAGTGTTAACTCATCCCACACTACTTGCACACATCCCTCCCTTCAGGTTTGATGCTTGACACAGGCAACCATTCTGACATTTCATGCTTGGAAACATGCCTTCAACAAATCCTTTTTTTGTTCCTAAATGACTATTTGGCTGCTTATACTTCAGCCCATCTGTTTGGATGGCACCAAGCCTGTTTACAAGGTGATCTTCCTGTTTTGCTTCCTATCGAGAGATGCCAGCCAATTTTGGGCTCTTGGCACAATACCTCTCCTGCCCTCACTTTGGTACAAAGCCCTGCTGAGTCAGAAACACTGCTCCTGTGCTTTATAAAATTTGTTGGCACTTGTGTGACTCTGACCACCTGAGCAGCAGAGGAAGAAAACTGGAGTTGTCAGCACTGTAAATTGCCAAGTACACTAGTTACTGGGAAGCCAGGAGGCTGTTAGGAGGATCAGTGACACATTGTAGCACGGGAATTTTAATTGCTCCGCAAAGCCAGATCACCACAAGCAGAAAGACAAGAATAGTAAAAGCAAAAACACAAGCCACAGGCATAAAAGAGTCAAGTAGGGGAAAACACTGAGCTCCACTTTGCTGTAGTGGTTCCTTTAAAATTACATACACTAGGACATTTGTTTTGTGTTATCTCAGACTTTTACCTAAACCACAGTGCTGTTTATGCCATTCCCTGCAAAATCATACCAGGCTGAGGATGCTTCTTTGTGAAGCTCTGAAATGCATGACCAAGCTCTTTCAGAGGAATGGAGCACTGTAGGCTTGTTTCAGATTGGCCTAACTGTGTTTTAGCAGGTGCTGGTACACTCACCCCTTCTATGCTGCCTGTAGGTGTTAGGGAACACAAAGCGAGACATCTGCAGTAATCCAGATGGATGGAGCCTGAGGAGTAGGACAACATCACCTGGCTGAGCCATACCTTGGCCTTGGAAAATATCAGAATTCTACATTTCCTTGATTAGCACCTAAAGTCTTTATTGAAACAGAGAAAGATTTCTTAACTAGGAAATACTTGGATTGTCAAGAGTAAGTCAATGGGTACATATCACAAATGTTCTTTCTCCCTCCACCCTGTTTAAGAAAAGCAGTAACAAGCCAAGGAAAGCAAAGACAAGCTTTCAACGTACAATATCAGCTGTCAGAATGTTTTAGTTGAAGGGTTTTAGTGAAAAAGTCTCCTTTCTCTGGTGTAAAATAATGTGACAAAATTTCCTAACATGAGTTCTGTCACCTGAAAGAACAGTTTCTTTTTGTGCCCTGTGTTTTTATTAAAGAAATCCCCTTACTTCTCATGCCATGATATGTTTAAAAAAAATGGAAGAAATTTAAACATTTTGACTTTACCTAGGAATTAATCCAAGTTATACTAAAATAATGATCTATTATGTGCCCAGAAAACAGCAAACAACAGATACTAAACTTCTCAGCTCTGGCCTAACAACTATCCAGTATCAACAAGAATAGCACTAACCTATTTGTTCAACTAATTCTTGTAGTATCAGTCAAGGTGGATTGAGCATATCCCACACAGCACTTAGACAACCCCTGCCCTGTACTATTGCTAGCAGCCAAAATTCACAAACAGCATCCAGATTCTGTGTAAAAATAATTCTTTTTTACTCAGTGAAAAAAAGGAAACAAAACAACAAAAATGCAGCAAAACAGAGATATGTATACATCTACACAGGTATATGTGTGTCTCTATAGAGATGCAGGTACCACGTATATACACAATGCCCCCACCCTGAAAAAACATTTAAGAAGCTGGTGAACAAACACAGACTTTGTCCTACTACTCAGTGCAAGCTGCTGGCAGCAGGACAGGCAGCAACGTGAAATTCTTGTTCATTGTGAGCTGTTTGTCTTCTCCTGCCATCTTGGCACCTCAGCCAAGACCCCTTGGCCTCCTAAAGCCTTTCATTGCAGAGCTCCTCTATCCCAAGGAAGCCATCGCGTTTGAGTCCTTGAAGCATATCCTGTATGCATAAAAGAAGTATTGCATTTGGCTTTGTGTGCTGTCAGAATAACAATTTGCTTCTTTCCCCATCTCCCCCCAACTCATTGCTTTGATATATAACAGTAACTCCAGCAGAGCTGTTAGTCCAACATTTTCAACTAATCTAATTTTCTGTATTTTTGAGCAGGATTTATTAGCTCAATTCTAGTTGAAACTTGATCCAGTTCCCCCCCCCCCCTTTTTTTTTTTGTTTGTTTTGAATGATGCAAACGCTTTGATATGAATCACTGATTCAGGTTTTCTAGGATTTTAATGCTTCAAGTTTAGTTCCATGCCCAGTCACAGTCTCCTGAGTCCAAAAAAGATATGATTATACTGGAGCATGTCCAGAAAAGAGCCATGAAGATAATTAAGGGGCTGGAATATCTATTATAGGAGGAGAAGCTGAGAGAGTGTGGACTGTTTAGTCTGGAGAAGGGCAGACAGAGGGGAATTTTCTTAATATGCATAAATACCTGAGGGGCTGAAATGAAGGAGAAGGAACCTGACTTATCAGCAGTGCCCTGTGAAAGGACTGGAGGAAATGGGCAGAAACTGAAATGTGGAAAGTTCCACCTAAATGTAACCATTTGTTTATTAAACCACTGTTATAGTGATGAAGCATTGAAACCTGCTGCTAAAAAGGTTGTGAAGTCTTCAACTCTGGACATGTTCAAAGCCTTGCTATCAGTCCTGGGCAGTCTGTCTTTCTGATTTTGCTTTGAGCATGGTATTGTACTGCATGATCTCCAAAGACTCCCTTCCAACCTCAGCTATTCTGTAGTTCTGTGCAATTATAAGCTGTTACTATAATAAACTCCTAAGGATATGCAAATGGCATCATTAATTCTGCGTAAAAGTAGGTGCTTTTTAAAGAAAGAAGATATGGTTAAAGAAATGTCACCAGTAAACTGATTCCCAAATATATAGATTCATTGCTGGTGCAGTGCCAAAAAATATTTCATTTTATTGCAAGAAAATTTGCCCAAGTTTCCAGAATGCTTCTCAAATATAATACAGCACTCTTGTGTAAAGGCATTCACACAGGCATCAAATAACTACATATACTACAAGTCTGGTTGCCAACAGCTGATTTGAAATTGTTGGACCATATAACGGGTCTATAATTCCTCCTAGATGCTGAAGTATTTTCAGTCTCTTTTCTATCTCTCCCAAACATGCATGAAGCAGTGTGCTTTCCTCTTTTCTTCCTTATTTCCCAAGAATACAAAGTCATGAGGAGTAACTGGCTGCAGCCAGTACTTCGATCTCCTTCAATCTAGATGATGTCACTCTTAGAAAAGAGAGACCCCAGCTGTAAAATAAAGCTCAAAACCCAGCACCAGCTTCTCAAAACTTCTTTCCTTGGATATGCTCTTCATGTTCACCCAATTTACCCTGCCCAGTCAGAAGACAATGTCAAATATTCAGTTTTGCAGGAACAGGAAGGAACAGGTTGATAAGATGGTAGACAGAGGCTGAGACTTCTACACTTATGTCCTGCTGCATTTTCCTTGACCAAAGCAGCTTCCTTCCATTGCATTGTGCCAAGTAAAGGAATGCATCAGAAGTCAATGGATCATAATCAGAGTGTGTGATCAGGTGTCATATGGCTGAGAGGTGGCTGTCAGTGCAACACACTGTGCTCATGTGCCTCTCAGAGGCTGTGTACACAGATCTATCAGCCCAGCACTGCTTTCAGGAACTTAATTCATTTAATAGCCAACCTTGAGGTCATAATCCAAGAGTTAATTTCACATGGATAACAGGTTGAAGTTTTACACCCGTATTGCCACAGTAGAAACACAGAATAGATATTCTTATAGCCACTGTCCTACAAACGACCTACCTTTTACTCTGCACAGCCAAGAAAGCTATTTGTCTTTTTAAAACTCCATGGTATTGGGATTTGGGCCCCATTTGTTACCTACTCTCCTAGTTCTTTGCATTAATGAGCTCTAATCAGCAGCCTTCCATTTTATAAAGTGTCACCCTCTAGTGCACTGTTTAAATTTATCTAAATTAAAATCACACCCTATTTAAAATTTGCCTCTTGCTCTAAAATCTCTTGATCAATCATTCTGTAGTTTCAGCCTAGCCTCTACAAATTTGATCAATGCGTGCCTCATTTTGTCTTCCAGATTGTTTAATAGAAACCTTAATTAGTGCTTTCATTAATTAATACCAGACCTGATACTGATTCAGAGATATCCCATTTGATAGCTCCCTCACCACTAGTGTTTCATTGTTAATTATCCTGACATTGTATCCCAGGCAATTCTTTATTCACGTTACAGGTTTATGAAGTCGAGAAGGGCTTTTTTTCCTACCAAATTCTTCCTGAAGGAGCTTCCCACACATAGCAACAAGAAGCCATGGTAGAGTTAGATAACAAAAATCCACTGTGTTTTCACTTGTCTACTAAACACAGAATATACTGCAGCTTATTAACTTAGCCTGAACAAAAAAGTTCAACTAATTATCCACACACATCTCAAAGGAGCATGAAAACCTCCTCTTCACTGCACTGATGGACTGTGGGTTAGTTTTGGGGTGCTTCACAGAGCAGTGGGGCTAGAAAGGCCAGGAAGAAGTTCACTGCTTGTGAATCTGGCAGCCAGCCAAGCTTTTTCTCACCTCTAACTCTTTCATCCGAGGTTTAACTCATGACATCACCAGTCTCGTTTGTCTAGCCCAGTTAATCTTCCTATAGTGTTGTCGCTATCCTCAGATTTGCCTTCAAACACTCGAAAGCAGGTAGCAGCCCATCCAAAACCCCACTAAGCTCCTAGCCAGCAGAAAGTGCCTGAAGGGTGGAAGAAGGAGGCCTTTACTAATTTTCCCTTTTTCAGACACACAACTCTTTCAACTCCAAAGAGGACTCATCTGAACAGTTTCCATATCTTATTTAGAAGAGCCCTAAGCAAAAGCACTTCCCCTGGAGGTTTGCCTAAGGTGAAGAACACTTACAGTACAGTCCAGGTTCTAAACAAGTGCATTTATTTAAGGCAAAATCAGAGACACACAAGGTCAGATTACTGAGAAAACCCTCTCCTGTTCAAGTACAAGCTCTACAGAAATTGCATCCTGGACACCAAGGATCTGCAGGTGTACTTAGGGATACAAGCCTCATACTTGCTAAGAGCCCCATGAAAGACTGTAGGAAAACAGGAAAGACTTTCTCAAACTGAGCCAGATTCCAGCAATTCACTTTCAAACACTTAGCATTAGCTTTTCAAAATATTTCCCTCTTCAGACCAGGGGAAGATAACATGGAAATTCAGCATGCATACTGCCAAATTTGGCATACAACTTTCTCCTTGAAATTAAGGAGTGTCTTCACTCAAGTGAAAGTAGCCTCTTCTAGCAATTTAACTTTACTCCTCAAACTTGTTGCACAATTTCTTCTGCTCTATTTTTTGTGACTTTATACCTATGCAAAACCTTTTTTTCTTTCTGAATGTACCTACCATTCTCAAGATAATTCAATTATTGAGAAATAAAAATAACTAAACTTTTTTTTTTTTTTCCATCTTCTTGCAGTCTATAATTCTTTTCCTTTTCCAAGGCCCTTCCAAATGTTCTCCTAGGGACATTTCTTTTATGTGAATACTATACACAATGGAGGAGGAAAGGAAAAGGATTGCAATATTGGCTTTACAAGAGCTCGTCTTGGGTGCCCTTCCTCTCACTTATAAGCACCTAGCCTAGTATGTGATTTAAGGTGATTACTGCTAGGTAATTCTAGATCTTTTTCCTCTTGTCTCTGTGACGATCTCAGATTTGAGGCATGTGAGTTAAGCAAGGAGAGGAGATGGTGTGAGTGCATGAAATGTGCCTTATCCTACAGCAGAGAATGTGAATCCTGCCACTGACAGGATGTAAAGGATCTAATTGAAAGCATATATGTAATTTGAAAGCCAGTGGAGAGTAAGGACCAATTGCTGAGCACCTGAAACTCCAGGTGCAATTAATAATTCAGCTGCTTAGCATCTACTGAAAAAAACCCATATCCTACTTTAGAAAAGATTCCGTTTTAAAATATCTATCTCTCAGGGCAGTTCATTTACCTATTGATCAGATTAAAAGAAGAATGTGTTGGAAACCTACACACAGCTAAAAGGAAGAACCAGCATGATCGTTTAGAATAAAAGCTTGCCCAACAGGCTCTGAATTTCACATTGTAGATTGGCAAACATCTGATTTGAAGAATGGTATTTGAAAGTAAAAAGACATTCAAAAAATGGATTCTGAAAAATTATGTCTGGTTTAGACTTTATCTGTTTATATATCAAAGGACACTCTTCCTAGTAGCTACATGTCAGTCTCTTCTTTCTGCCTTGCACACACTCCAAAAATTGTTTTAGGATTGAATTATCTGTCAGTTTTGGATAGCCTGGATCTCTAGTGCAGAGGATTTACAGTCACTTTAAAGACATCAAGAAGAAGCTATTGCTCACATTATGCACAGATGATCAAAGAAGTGTGCCTAGAGAATAATAGAAGGCTGTATTATTTTCTGTTTTACAAATGAAGGATGTGTCTAACTGAGAGCACCCATAGCCAGAAGTATCATCATCTCACAAAAACCAGCTGCAGAAATGGAAAGACATGAGACAGACAGTGGTCATGAATAGTCCTACAAAAGCTTTTACATGAAGAAGGACTGAAAAGATGCAAACTGTTTAGAGCTGGCAGGAGACAGACACAGAAGGAAATAAAAGACTGTGGGAAAACTAGGTACCACATATCTGAAACACAGGAAGGAAGTCTGGTTTTTTTTAAATAGATTTTCTTTTGAATAAAATAGGAAGTGATTAAAATGTGGAATTTTTTTTCCTGCATGTTATCTCAGGGGTCAAATGTTACTCAGATTCAAAGGAAGATTGAACAAGTAAGTGTATAATGGAAGCATTCATTAGAATGGGTGCAGGCTGGGATATCAAACTGTACGCTTCAGGGCAAAGGGCCCTCATCAACTCTAAGGAATTAGAAACCAGACTTTTATGAACAGTTATTCTGGCAGGCATGGAAAGAATTATTAATTCATTTGTAATGCCTTTGACCTAAAACACAGGGGGAAGCAATAGATGCAAAAAAGAAACAGAATTAATAAACAGACAAATGAATCAACATGTAGTGACTTAGAAAGAAAATCCCCAACTTACTCCTTAGAAAAATGAAAGGGATGAAACATCAGTTAATCAGCCAGAGAGAAACAACTTGAGGTTCTGAGGTTAGGCCAATGAGGTGGAACTATGAAAAGACAGGAAAAGTGCTCCAAATGTTTGAGTAAAAGAGCATCATATTTATAGAGGGGGTGAAACAGAAATGTGACATATTGAATAAATGGATTTTTTATTAAAAAATTAAAAAAACCCCACAGAGCAGATGCAATATTAAATGTTTAAAAATTTTGTTAATATAAGCCAATGGTTTAACAGGGAGACAATTTGTCTAAATTATTTGCTATATGTACTTTCTCATCCTGAGTTTGAACATGGTTCAATTCTAGCAGAGGCATAGAAATGTTTTAGAAATAGAACATAGAAATGATCATCCTCCAGCAGACTGAAACTTGTTGACAGGAAAGGGTGATGAAACCTGAATTATGTGTTTTGTGCACAGAAATGATAATTTGTCAGGGCTGTTTGACACTGGCTTCCTCTGCCAATGAATTCTCAAGGAATGAATGCAGGAAGAGAAAACCTGCAACCGATTTTCCATCTCATGAGGCAAATTAGATGAACAGATTCCATTTGCAGAGTTTACTGTGTTATTAACTTCTCTCAACTCTGAACATAGCTATGCCAATACACAACCTGTTGATAGCTGGAGTGATCTTCATTATCCTAGCATATAACTATATGTGAGCCACAAGCCATGTTTCAGCCCAGACCATTTTATTATCTTTGTTTGAAGTCAGAAGGACCCCCTGACAAACTTCTAGAAACCCCAGGCAAAACATGTCTGAGTCACATTACAATTATTACTGAAGTTCACTGAGCAACTATGCCCATAAATACCCTTAACCCTTTGTGTTTAGCATGGTAACATGGTAACCTTCAACCTTATAAATTCTTGTAGGAGAATACCTGTAAAGATGTAATTGAATTATAAGATCATGGTGCTGCATGATCAAGCATAGTAGTGTCAGACCTACTACTTTTTCTCTGTTGGGACCACATGTGCTAGACTCACTTGACAAAAGGCAAGCAGGCAGGGATTGGGGTGTGTGACAGCTGGAGGGTGTGCCCATGCCCCACAGCTAAAGGTGCATAAAAACCAGAGGTGAACAAAACACCAATCTTTCATCACCTACAATGGATCACAGACTGGGTCAACAGCTTGGTCGTGGCACCCCAGAGTGGCTACTGGGGTAGCACTGGACACCAGTGGCGCAGAGCTAAGGAGGGAGTTTCCCAAGGTAAGATGTGAGTAGCTGTGAGCCCCAGGGGTTGGCCCCACTGTCCACATGGAGGGAGCAGGGCAGGCTGGAAGGGGGCAGCCTGGGACAGCAAGTCCATGGGTGAGGAGGTAAGTCTGGGCTCAGGCTGGGAAACCAAGTCATGGGTCAGGGGCAGTCCATCAGAAGGGCCCACAGCCAAGCATGGCCATGGCCGTGATATGGCTGCAGTTTAGACTGGTTGGGACCCAAGGAGCCAAAGCCTGAGCTTAAAACCAGATCCTGTGCAAATGGCAGGTGAGGAGAAACCTCACTGAGTCCTACCAGCTTTCTCCTAAGAGCAGCAGCTGTGTCACAGGGCCCTGAGCCCTGGTGGTCAAACCCCCAAGAGGGGCAGAGGGTGCCCTCAGGGCTCTGATGTGAGATAGAGAATGTCCTCATCCATTTCTGCCAAACAGAAGGAGCACTGCTGTGTTCTTGTACCTTAGGTTACAGTTCTGGGGGTTCTCTTTGCAGGTCTCACCTTGCCAGAAGCCAGAAATGGTTCACAAGAGCAGCTGTACCCGCTCAGAGGATGTGTCCCCTGAGAGCTGCTTCCTGCAAGGGCTTTTAGCAGATGCACACACAACTGACTTGAGAGCAGAGCAGGCACACAGCACTGCTTCCCCCAGGTACTTTTGTCAGCTTCCAGCAATCTCCAGGTCACAGAGTTCCTGCACCAGGAGGGGTGCCTTTGGGTGTGGCAGCCCAGATTAATTTTTCCTGCATGAATTTCTCTAATTCCTCTGAGAGCCCATATAAACTGCTGGTGCCCACAACATGCTGTAACAATGAGCTCCCCTTTTTATCATTCCTCTGGCTATCAAATTCCTTTATTAATCACTCTAAAAAGCAGAAAGTATAAATTTGTGTAGATAAATTACTGCTGAATTTTTACCAGTAACTGAGAACAGACCTTGATCTAGAAGTATCAGTTACTTTGAATGATTTGATAGTACTGTGCTCACATGCAAATGTAAAATTTTGGGCTTAGAAATATTAGGAAAACTACTCTTGGGAAAAAATGATATAGTGTGTTCCACTTATGTAAAATCTGGCAGCCAAAATGTTGAGCAGATTAAAAGAGGAAAGTAAGGGGGATGTTAGTAAAAATTTGTTTTGCATAGAGACACTTCCAGAGACTACAAGAGCAGAGCAATCACAATGTCAATGCCATTTATCACCAAGAGAAGACTTGGTACTCCCACTGTAACCTTGTGTTTCTATGGAGAACGCCCTCTTTGGCTTTCTCCCCATTTTGATAGATACAATACACCAAATATGCTCACATACTGTTTCCAGACTCAGTCAAGGTTCCATGATAGAGAAACAGTACACAATTTATCAGTCAGCAAAGAAAATTACCTTAAGGTCACTGTATTTGGGATATTCAGTGCAGCGTGTAACTGGGACATGGTCACTAATGGGTTAAGGGGAAATTTGAAAAACAGCACTGCAGAGCTGGAACAGATCAAGACATCAGCAGAATGCTATCATGCTCTGATGCTGTCAACACAGGGACTTCTCCCCATGTCTCTGCAATGGGAATGTGCAATGGGATGAGGATGCTCTGCTATTATACCTTGGTTGCACTGCCTTTTGAAGGCAAAGGGCAATTTTTGCCAGAGCTTGCTGGCAAAGTTAGCTGGGAGTAAATGCCACAAGGCCCAGCTTAAGGTGGAACATACTGTGCATTTGCAGCCTATCCCAAGCTGCTCAAAGCACCTCCAGGCTGTTGCTGCTCCCCAAGAGCAGCTTATCTTGTACGAGATGATACCCACTTCCCTGTCTGATGCAGAAAGCTGATGCCAGGTGCTCTGTTGGCTTTAGAACACTGAAGAAAAAGGAAGATGCCATTTTCCTCATAATTCCATTTCAGGTGTTCTCTCTGTCAAGAGTCATCTTGAGGGCTTCCTGTACACAGAACATTGCTCTTGAGCTTTTGAGCTGCTATGGTTTTCGAATGGGAAAATGAAGAGTTACATTTCATACTCTCGAGAGATCATTTCAAGACAGGGTTTCTAGTAGAACTAGTGGAGTCACAACGGAACCTAGCAGGGCATCTCACCCCTCTCTTCCCCCATTTTTCTATTTAAAACCCATCTTCAGCATATGGGTCACTCAATTTGCCTTTAGATGCTTACAGTGCATGTGTAAGACATTACTATTCTTCTTCCATTTGTTTTTCCACAGCATCCCATGAAATAACATGATGCCATTACCCTGGGATTTACTACTGTTCTGTTTTGCTTTTCATATCTCTCTGTTCCAGAGCATAGGAAGCTAACCTCCTGCTCTGTTGTCTCAATGCAATTTCCCTTATCACCTCCTGGGATATCTTCTTCGTAAGCCTTGGACTCTGCTTTAAATAACAATCTTCAGACTGACCTTACAAAAAGTACACTGGACTCCCCACTGTCAATGCAATGATAGATTCTGTAAATAAATGGATTATGACACAAATCACACAAAAAATTATTAACAGTGCCAGAAAATAACATTTGTATAGACTGTTAATTAATCATCTGGGAAGCCTGCATATAGGAAACATCTGCATTTATTTCTACTGTATCAGTATTTCATTCAACAGTGCTGGGTTATTTCATTCCCTTGATGAAAGGAGTGCACAGAGTGACTATTAATGGAAATAAAATAAATGTACTGTGTGAGATATGAGAAGATTGTATGGACAGAAACAAGCACTTTTTGGGGAAAGGAAAGCAGCATTTGTTTCTGGGTTTGTTTTTTTTTTTGCCTAAGATAAAGTGTTTGTGCATAATTTATCTGATGCATTTGCAAGGAGCTGTGTACTCATGAGATACAAATCTCACGTAGCTAAAAATACAGGCCAAATCTCACTCAAGGGTAAGAGGATCTTTAAGTCCCAGTACCCAGTCAGCGTCATCATGGCCACTGTGATGAAATGAACATTGTGTCCTGCAAAGTGGATTTTGTCACCACTGATTCATTGCACAGTGACGATGGAACAGTCATATATAAAAACTCTTTCTCTCCACTGCCCCAGATTCCAGCTTCTAACTGAAAGGCAACTGAGCTGCAAAATTACCTCATGTATTTTGTCTAGTGGTAGTCACGTACATACAGGTCACATGTAAGTTGCATAGAAGTATACATACAGGTAACATAAGGAGTGTTTACCCCATGCATTTTCTGAGAAAAGCATGGAAACCAAGCCTTACTTCCATTCTTAGATTCAGCTCTGATCCTCCACACCAAAAGCTGAAGGGACGCTAGAAGGGAAAAGAGGCATTTTACAAGAGCATGGCATTTGCTACATCTCGGCTGCAAATAAAAGGCTTTACTTTCTACAGCTCCTGCTTGTCTGCAATGGCTGGACTCAATCTTAAGGGTCTTTTCCAACTTAAACAATTCTGTGTAAATCCAAAGTACCTCTGATAATGTTGCGAGGGATGCCATTTATGAACGTGGCCATAAATTCACTGGAAAACTCTTGTCACTCTTGCAATACTATTTTTTAGGTCACAGAACTCCAATAAAAAGGTAATTTACAATCTTATCCTTTTCGTGTCTCAAAAACATATGTATTTCCAGAACTGAAGCACTCCTCAGCAGCTTTTAAGTTCAAAAATGGCTGGAATGAACAACAATCAGCATGACTCCCCTGCTCTTTCAGCCAAAGGACAATTCAAACATTCTACCCTAAATGTCATTTACTCAAGTGCACAATTGTCCCACTGAGTCACTTCTGTCAGGTAAACACAGCAAACAAAGACTATCCTATAGTGCAATGTGTCATGAATAAACATTGTCAATTGAGCAATTTTGACCAAAATGAAAACCAGAAATTCCCAGGCACTAGAAAAATAATTTCCTAGATAAATCATGGGCATTTAGTCTCTACTGTCAAGGAAGTCACTCTGAAATTACATTTACTCCTCTTCAACATAAAATTCTGATTGTACTGAAAATAATGGAAATATTCTTATCAATTTTATGAGAGAAGTTTTTTAACACAGTCTTTGAAGGAATAGCACCAGGAATTAGTCAGGAATAGCATTCACAAAGTTACAGCATTCCTTTGGAGCTTGCAGACGGGTGGGAAATGTTTTACCCTCACTTCACCTGCAACCTCCACTAGCTGTGAGTCAGGATTTCCATCTAGAGCAGCTGAGACAGATATAAATTAGCAAATCACAAAATTCATCCCAGCATTAGAAGAGAGGTCTTGTTTCCAGTGAAATGAGTTGCCTACAAATTTCATACCACCTGGTGGGACAAGGTCAGACCTCTCATCACTTGTGTAATTGCTCCTGAATTAGTCCATCTTCTCAAACTCTCTGACCAATTTAAACCATTAACCTTCCACTAGGCAAGAGAAAGGATAGGATGGGCAAACCAATTTCAGTATGTGTCATGGCAAATTCCCCTGAGGGCTTTATCAGCTATTTGTTAATAGTTGAGGAAAAGGTTGATAAAAACAGCTGTGCAGAAAGATTAAATACATTTCCCATGTTGACATTTATACTGACTCCAAGTTCACAAACACCTCATAAAGTATTAGTTGTAAGGCAGCATGTATCAAGGCTGTTTTTTAAAGCAATTACACTTAATTTGTCAATCAGAACCTTTCATCAGAAATAAAACATGTAGAAGCAAATGAGAATTTATAGACAAATCCCTTGCCTCAAAATTTGCTTTTACAAACATAACACACAGCTACTACAAGAAAGGTCACTGAAATAATGAAATTTGGATGAACAGGCTGCAGACAGCAGCAGTAAATGTTTCTGTTTGCCCTGGTAGCTTAACAGGGTAAACAGAGCAGGGGAATGCAGGGGAAGGTTTTAAATCCTCACTCCTATTGCTTGGAAGTGAACGTTGCCAAGTTAGGTGCCAAGGAACAACTACTTGCAAGCAACTACATATCAAAGGGCTGTAGAGCAAATGGATAGAAAGGACGTGTAGAAGTGTCCTAGCTGAGTGCTTCTCAACACCTTTTCACCACAGTCTCATCATATCTCAGATGGCACATTTTCCAAACAATTTAAAATCTCGTAATGTTAGTGAAGTATACAGCCAAATACAAGCGAAAAAATGAATCAAAATGGTAGTATAAAAAATGAAAGCATGAATGACCCCATTTCAATGCACTAGTTTAGTGCACAAGAAAGCAATCACGACACAAGTAAGATAAATCTTTCTTTGCTTAAATTTTGGCTTGTTCTTCAACTAGTAAAGGCAGAGAAACATTGACATAGACTATTGCTGAGTCCTAAATTTTGGGTGCTTTATTCCTTACTGTGCTTGTTTACTCTGTAACCAAAGGCTGTTAGGGATGAAAATTATACTAATTTCTTCAGTGACACATGGAGCAATCTAATGGTCAGTTAAGCTGACTGAGTAATCTGTTGGTCAAAATGTGACCCCTGGGATTCATTCATCCTGCAAATTCTTAAGAAAATGAAAACAAGGATGTTGTCAAAATTAGCTGTGAAGTTCTTGGTTGCAGGTATGTGGGTTTGAACTGAGGCTGGGAAGAGGCACGATCAGAGATGATTTTTCCTCCTGGAATTCCTTCTTCCTTTCCTTCTAACACACTCCTGGTGCTTTGATTGAAGCATACAGTTAAAGATAGATTGTATCAGGATAGTTTTGAAATATATGTTTGTTCAATTTGTGCAGATGAATATGAATTAATAATGCTTTAACATGGTTCAGCACTAATGGAATCTTAAGACCTTTTACTCAAAGTTTCTCTGTATGTAGGTAAGGACCAACTTGTACTCTTTGTTTCGTATAAAAAGGAAGATAATTTCCTCTCAGTTTAGCTTACATGATAAGAAAGATAATCAAATGGCTAGTAATTAGGATAGAGGATAGAGTAATTATTAGATGTGAAAATAAATAATAAATTAATAAAGAGGCAAATTATTAGATGTGAAAAACATTTTTTCAAATAATCCTCTGGAACACCCTTCATTGCAATGCTACAAGGCCTAACTACAAGTTGCTTGGCATTCTATGTAACCTTAGTTAGTGAACCTCAATTAACCAAAAATCCTTCTTAAGCAAACAGTTTAAAGTCCCAAGCTGCGGATTAATTATATTGGAAATTCCCTCAAGCATTAAATCACTTGGTTATCTGAAATAGTTCTTTGCCATTTTCTGCATACAGGTAATCAAGCATATGATACAGTACAGATGTCAGCTTGTTATTTTACCTAGTAACTCCAGAAATGAGCACTAAATTGGAAGGAATACTGTAGCACAGTTATCTAAAGTTATAGATAAAGGGAACAGAATTTCTGTTTTCAAGACCTTGCAGCACCTAATGATGGTTTTAAATTATTCCTTACTGCTCATGAGAAATGTCTGGCCTACAGAGTTATCATGTTAGCCTTGACACCATTGGCTAATTAGATGTTAAGCATAACAGCTCAAGAAGGAAAAAGCCTGCTCCCAACGTTAATTCTTAAGAGGATCATTTGAAGAATTTGTATGGCAAACTGTTCCTGTGCAGGGTGCATAGAGGAAGCCCAAGAAACACCAGCACTGCAGATAATTTCCATTCAGCAAGAGAGCCAAGCACTGTGGAAACCAGGACTCTGCCAAAGCCTGGACTGCAATGGCCACGTGTTTCTTTTAGAGAATCACCTGTGTCAAAGAGCAATCCTCAGGGGCCATGAGCACTCTGTTGACTTAGCTGAGAAATGGAATCTTCCATGTCCCAGGAGAGGCTGCTGTGAAACCACTTCCCTGCCTGCTCTTCTGAAAAGCAACTACAAATTCCTTCTCTTAGCTATTGCCCAGGTTTCTTTTTCTTTTCTTTTCTTTTTTCTTTTTTTTTTTTAATCAGGATTATGTTATTTATATACAATCACTGATACAGAAAAAACTTTTAACCAGGACATCTCCATGGATGCTAATTTAGCACAATTATACTTAATGACAGTGAAACTGCTTAACAGGGTTATGTTCATTTAGTGATAAAGAAATGAAGTATCTCAAGCTCTTAACTCAGTGTGAAATTACAAACTTCCATCACAAACAGAGATTCCAGTCATAATAAGGAAATAATTACCAAAGACAAAGTAAATGCTGTAAGTAATCTCCTTATTGCTGTAGTTTTACTTTGATGGCTACTTTGTGTCATGGCAAGTCTTTTTCAGATGCATTTTTGTGTTTCTTTATCAGGGTAACTGTTTAATTGAGTTGGCTGTCTACCGGTTCAGAGGATTCTACTGATTAACACTCAGATATGTTTAGCTTTAGCTAATCAGATGTGCATTTGTGATGTTCCTGCAGGTCTTTCACTAAGCTTATGTGTTGAAGAGTACAGGTTGGTGCAACGAAGAAGATGTGTTGCAGATATTATACATTCCATCGGGTACCAGACTATTTTTCTTCCTTTTATATTTTACATAATTATTACAAATCACTATTGGAACAAAATCTATGTTTTGTTTACAGTAAATAATTATATTTCTATGAACTGGATATTTATTTAGATTAAGAACAAGAAAATATGAAACTAACAAAAGAAGTCCACAATAAATAAGGGAAAAGTGGCTAAATCACTATTAAATTTGCCTAGCATCTAGGATAGCAGTTTTTTGCAGTGATACACCACCAATCCAAATCACTCTAGAATTAAGGGCACAAACTCAATTTCCATTTAGCCCTGCAGGCTATCTGCCACAAAAACTTGAGGAAGAGATGTCTATTGCAGGGGGGGGGGCGGGGGGGGGTGGAGTAAGAAGAATAAATAACTTCTAGAAAAGAATTAATGAATATTTAATGATAGCTTTGCTTTCAGCAGCCCACGTAATTTCAAGACCTAAAACCAAACTTGGCTATGTGTGTGAAGATTTTCAGGGTGTGAAAGAACAGTATGGTTTTCATCTTATTTGAAACACCTACACCTGCCCCAGGGCACTCAGAACCCTGAATCTTTTACTGGAAGGATGAGGAGAGAGTGTCTTCTGTTACAGCTGAAGTTTAAGTGGCCATTTTGCAAGAGAACCCTGACTGTGTCGTTGTCCCCCATCTCCACGTCCACCCTCCCCACACAGAGTATAGCACCAGAAAAAAGGCATGGACATGAATCCTTTCCTGCCAAGTTTTCTCCCCTGCCTCAGCCATCCTCTGTTTCTGTGCAGGTATATTTCAGATAACAAAAAGGATTGAGAGAAAGGAGTACACCATCTGTTTTGTGCTTCTTGAACTTCAGAATCCTTTTCTTCCTTCAAGATAGATTTTTTGGTTTCCTCTCTTTTCCCACTAAACTCTTGCAGTGAGAATATGGAATTTCCTTCATACACAGGAACATCTGGCATTTTTGGGAATAAACAAACAGGCCTAGCTCTTCATCACTCAATGAGGCTTTTAAGGTACCACTGTCTTCATCAGATAACTGCCTGTTATTTTTGGTTACATCATAGAAATAATTTTTTGATGCATGTCAAGGCTAGAAAGTAACCAGCTTTATCCACAAAGACATTTTTTGTGTATTACTGTCTTCAGAGGAGGAATAGGATTATTTTGTGGCCTAGGAACTGTCCGTATGCTCTGTGTACCTTTTGTCTTCCCTTGTTTTGCCATGGCTTCTTTAGGACCCATGTTGAGCCAGACTGCACCTGAGAAGACATTTCCTTGGCACATCAGTTCCAGGAGCTGTAACAATGAAGAGCACTGCTGGAAATGTCTCACTTTCTGAAATACACAGCAAACTGTATGCATTACTTGAGTAAAAAAGATTCCAGCGTTCCTGTAGTGGTAGGACATGGGGCAATGGTGTTAAACTGAAAGAGGGATGATTTACATTGGATATAAGGAAGGCACTTTTAATTATGAGGGTGATGGGGCGCTGAGAAATGTTTCTGAGGGAAGTTGTGGATGCCTTATCACTGGAAATGTTAAAGGCCATGTTGGATGGGCTCTGAACAGCCTGGTTTGATGAGAAGTGTCCTTGTCCATGGCAGAGGGTTGGACTAGATGATCTTTAAATGTTTCTTTCAACATGACATTCTGTGATTTTTGTCATTCAAATCATATTTCAGAAGACTTCCAGTATGGAAATGCCCCAAGAAGCAGAAGACCATGACTTTTCTAATACAAAATACTGTAAATTTGCTAGTAAAATAGGAAGGCTATGTACAAAAGATCAGCATGGAATCTTAATATAAACTATATAGGATCTCCTGAATATTTTCTTTGCTGAGTTTCTGAACTCTCTGCCAAGCCGTTAATAATGTAAAGGATCTCAAATGATGAACACGGTTCATGTTGTTTGCAGAAAGAAAAGGTTATTTATTATTTACAAGAAGATCTATCAAATAAGATGTCAAATCACAGGTGGTTTTGTCCATACTGACAGGCTGCTGAGTGTATATACACCAGATTCATACTTCAGTTTATCCTCATTCAATTTCATTCATAATTGACAACTGCATTTGCCTTTTTATATTTGCAATAAAATACCATGCAAACAACATTTGTGAGTATAGGTGCAGCAAATCTTGCATCAACGCTGACTGGCTGCCAGATTTGGAATCAATTCACTGATTAGTTTGAGAGTGATTAATGTGAGTGCTTAATTTAAATCCCTGATTTAAAAACATTTATGGAAAGAGAATTGACAGCCTAAATAGCACTTCAAAGTGCTACAACTGTTCCTTCCTTGGATTCTGCTTTTGTGAAGTGTGGGGGTTAAGTTTTTGCTCAGGTAAAACATGCCATAAGGAGATGATGTTCCGATGCCAATTTTTTCAGCCCTTCTTGCAATAAGAAATAATAACTGTTAGCAGGTTTTCTGAGGAAAAACTGGAAGAAAATCCACTTGTTTTTAAAACTGAAAGGAACACTAAGCAATGGCTGAATAGGTTACTAGGGTTAAATGTTTCATTATATCTACACTTGGAGTTTCACCCTGTTTTATGTACTCTACTTCCAGCTAGGATATGACAAGTAAAATTGAATTTTGGGTTTAGATAATAAAACAAGTCCACATAGAGAGACCAACAGTTTCCAGGTGTAACTACTAATTCAGCTAGAAGCTTTTCTCAGCACTGTCATGTCAGACTTGGTGCCTTCCTTCTCTGCATATTTCTGTCCTATATGGATGGGAAACCCACAGTTCAGGTCTATCCATAGCTTTCCCAGCTGTCTGGTGTGCAGTTTTCCAGGAAGGAGCACTGCAGAAGGGATCCAATGTAATGAACGTACCAATGGCCAATGTCAGGGCTGACACTGGAAAGGAGGAGATCTTGACACTAGGCCTGGTTTTGAAAGACATTATGAAAAAAAGAAGTCATAACATCAAAAAATGCTCTCTTGGATAGATTATGAAGGAAAGGTCCCTAGAAGATCAAATAAATTCAATTATTTCTTTTTATTAGGACACAGCTGCATGCTCCTTCTTGAGCAGATTGAACATATCTTTGACTGAACACATCCTCTTGCATGTTTGAACTCATCCAGTTTTGGTTGTTTGACATGAGACACTGTCTTCTGATCCTTCTAAGGCTCTTCCTTTCTCAAAGTCAAAATCACAGCAGCATTTTAATAGCTAAAATAAATTACTGAACACTATCCTATCTTAATTTATGTACATATAGAATCATTGTTTAGTTGATGTTTTCATCTCTTTAAATCTGCCCAGGCATGGTGGAAGCAGACAGATTTCAATGGAAAATGAGAAATGTGCCCAGCTGCATTATGGATTTTTCCCCTCTCTAGCTCCTTTTGGAATGATTCATTGGTTAAACCCAACATGTGTGTTGCACTGTCTACTAGGATCCAACATTACTGTTTTGCCCAGGCAGAATTTCCAGATATTTAGGAGGTGCACAGTTCAGAACTGATGTTCTCCTTGGAATTTCATTTTTGTGAACTACTTTTGCAGCCTATAGCAAATTCCCTTCTATTTCTTACGGGTATATGCAACATGAATAACAGTACAAATGTGCTGTGCTGCTCTGCCTATACCTGTCTAGGTAAGAAAATAAAATTGCCTCTTTGTCCTATTCACTACTTCAAGCTGCCAATAAAAATGAAAAATCACAGTAACCACCCACCATGATTAGAAGAGATTTTCGTTGTTTTATAGCAGTCAAGCAACACAGAGCTGACCTAAAGTGCTCAACATTGACATGGATTATATTCAAATTAAAAATAGATGTGAGAAACCCTCCAGACCAAAGCATTAGTTCTTCCAAGGCAGCTCCCCTTTATTTTGGAGTGAATTGAACCCTCTGGACTTGGCATGTAGAACCAGGGAGAATGAATTCTGGCCCTTTATTGCCTTCTGCCAATGGAAAAAAAATTATATTCATACTTGACTAGCAGGCACATACAATAGTGCAATTTTGTTGGGCTTATTCACTGTTATTCAAGAACACAAAAAGCACAGGTTCTTTTTCCTTAAAAAAAAAAAAAAAAAAAAAGTAAAAGCAAAAAAAAGAAAAAGAAAAAAAAAGAGAAATTGCTCTGCAAAAACTTTTTCTTCATCTTTTGGAATAAGCTCATGGCAATCTATCTTAATTTAAATGGTAAGGGATCTGGCTTGGGTCCTGGAATAGACTCTGGTTTCTTTAAAACTGGGAAATAGCTTCTAAATACATTGAGCTGCTTTTTAGAATTTATGAAGTAGAACACAAATCTAAGAGCTGGCAACATTTAGTGGCAATGAGGCAATTCTTACATGAGAGAGTTCATTACAGGATCAGCTCATGTTATTTTCCAGCAGCTGGAAAATAGAATCTTTTCACAGGCTGGGAAAGAAAAATCTCACTTTAAAATGATCTTGTGTATACCCTAATACACAATTAGTATAAGATGGAAGCACAGTAAAATTCATCCAGCTGCTTCTAATGCAGTGGGCTTTTTACTGAAGGAAGGATGGGTGTTTTACTGAAGGAAGAAGTGATTTTTCCTTGTACAGTGCTGTTGTGCCAGCTGACCAGCAGCACATGGTGGACAGTGGGTCTTGGCTGTGCTTTGCTCCTCTGCAAATGTTTTGAGACAATCAGGATTGCTCTTGTATGAGGCAGAACCTATCCCTGTAGTCAAAAAGCACAAAGAGCGTGCCTGGCTCTGTGGTGCAAAGAAGAGGAATTTCCTTACACAGGCACATTTCTTAATAACCTGCCATTACTCTCCAAGTGGTCTCTCCCACTGTATTTTTGCCATCAGATGGCTTCACAGCAGAAATATGGCCCAAGAGGAGCTTGAAGTCTCCTCCCAGTCTCAGAGCTGGAGCGAGTTTGCCAGCACTGAGCTATGTAGTGCAATTCCCACTCACCAGTCTTACTACTCTTCCACCACTCAGATTTTGACCAGGACAAGTTGCAATAAATGCTGTTTTTCAAAGTGACTGTATTGGCAAGCCAGTGGATGCTACTACCTGAGAAAATCCAGCTGTTTAGCTCCTCCTTTGCTTTCTTTGTTTTAATTTTTTTTTCTGGTGGTCTGCAGTGTGCATGCAGAGAGATTCTCTAAATGACCCAGGCCTGCAAACACAATCACCCCAAAATGGGAAGATATTTTCCCTCTAAGTTGCAGTCTGCTGCTGTTCAAAGTATTTTCAAAAGATGCTAAGACAACTATTTCACTTCACTTGCTAACCCCAAGCGTCCCCAAGTTTAAAAGATGCTTAAATCAGTTGAAAACAATAGGACAACAAAACATTTCACTCATCCTTTGTAAAGGCTGCAGAAGCCCAGACCACAGCTAGAACTTCAGCTCTCAAGAGGAATCCAGTCATCCCAAGTCAGCTGCAGTTCCTCACCAGTTACTGAGCTGGCTCCCACACTCAGTACTGGTGCAGAAGGGGGTGGTGGAGCACAAGGACAAAAACTGCTTCCCCAGCACTCTGTTCTCCAGCCAGCTGAGGCAGCTGGCTTGTCATCATTATTTCCCTCCTCCCCAGGCAGGCATTATGCAAGGCTCAAACATGCCTTAGGAGCAAGGCCACAGAAAACAGAGTTAGGGAATCAGGAACAGGTTGAGGAAAGGATGAAGATGGACTGAAACCTGTGGGGATTTTTTAAAAGAAGGGCATTTATAAGAAGCTTATTTTCTTGCAGAGGCTTGCAAACCTTACATTAGCAGCCTGACTGCAGTCAACAGATAGGCAGGCTGGGCACAAACAGCAGTGTGAGTCAATGCTAGCAGTTATCACCATAATTCTTTGTCTCAGAAAGAGATGAACCATAGAGAACTACACAAGTTCAGTAATAAGCAACTTTTTTTTAAAAACATGTGGATTGCAGTGGCAAAAGTCAAGGAAGCTTGAAAACTCTTGACTGGAGTGTTGATAAGTGCAATGTTAGACTGCTAAAACAAGATAAATTTTTGCTTCAGACAGAAGATGCAAAAACAGAAACCAAAACCAACAAAAAAAAAACTACCCACCACTAAAAAAAAAAAAAAAAAAAAAAAAAAAAAAAAAAAAAAAGCTGGCAGAAAAAGAACCAGGTATCTCAGCTGCAAAGAAGGCCAAACTGTGAGCTAGAAACAGATTGTCAAAGGAAGATACCCAAGCAAATCAGCCAAGTATTTATTTTGATTTATGCCAATGCTTGGCCCAAAGCCCCAAACACTTTAAAATATACTACTTGAACCATAAGAGTATGAGTGAGATTGCAACTTCAGCTTCAGATTCATTTTATAGCAACTTAAAATTATTGTTGACCTTTAAAGAGCAACTACTAATGGTTTGAATTTCTGAGACAAGTGAATAAGCTGTGAATGAGATGTGAGAGAGAAAAAAAATATATTCCAATAAACCAATACCAGTAGCTTTCCTGGTTAGAGTTTTTTGTTATTGAGACGGAGGCTGCAGTTCTTAGCCTACAGCTCGCCCAGGATGTATAGGTTTGTAGCAAGTTTCTGGATGAATTTTTGCCTCCCTCTGCAAGAACTCAAACTAGCTGGTAGTAGCAATTTCTGTCCTGAAATCCAATCTATAGCTCTAAGAGACTGGCATGCTGTCATGGCTCAGTGAGACCCAAAAAGAATTTCACTGTTGTTTGCAAACAGATTGATATGGCTGAAAGTCAGGGTATGCTCTTCTGTGCTGGAGAAGATATAATTTAACACTCTTGGACCCAATTTTACCCTAATTATAGGCAACAGAGAACTTTGCAGTGAAGTCAGTGGGCAGAAATCAGACCTCTTACTGTAGGCTGACAGACAAATAACAATCTGCTACATAGCAGAATGTGATTTACCCTGCATGCTAAAGAACGAGTTTAAATAGCTCTATAATATCAGGGATTCTTCAGAAATGGGGGACCAGTGGATTAAGATGCATAAATGACAATGCATGATATGAAAAGAGCCAAGATCATTTGGTGAACACCCTCTTCCTCCTGGATGCATTAGAGATGCATTTCTTGAAGCAGTGAACAGAGAACAGCACGAAGGAGTAAAGCCTGAAATGGGGGAAAGGAAGCAGGAGAAGGAAGTTCTCCAAAGATTAATCTGTTATTATATTTTTAAGACCCCTTTGTTACCACCAGCTTTATTATAACTGGATTTGCCTTGCTTTTTCTTACTCTCTCGCTGTAGCCAGAGCTGGCAGCGACATTGCAATCCTTGAAGTAAGTGCTGATAAAAGGAAAATCCGCAGGGAAGCCTGGTGTGTGGCTTTCCAGGCGCTTTGCGTGCAAGGAGTGAAGCCCTGGTTAATTACCTGCCTCCAGCCACTCCTTAAAAGCTGAAGAGCTTTTCTTTGTATGGCTACAGTAGCCATGGCAGCTGCTCATTTATTAGTTGCAGCACACATTAGAGCAGGCTGGGTAACAAGGCTGTGTGCAAGGTGAAGATGGCAAATTTCTATTTAAAAAAAAAAAAAAAAATAGGCCAATAATCTGTTTACTGAGAGCAGGTAATGGAGGTGCCAATCAAAACCCAAAACTGTCACGCATTTCACCATTAGGGAAGAATGACTAACAACCGAATATTGCACTGAAGTACATAATTATGTTCTGATCTAACTAACCCTGGCATCTCATAATAGAGCCTTCACTAAAGATGGGCCCAAGTCCATAATTTTTATCTCAAATTTGAAGAAATCTTTGACAATATTAGTTGTATTCAGACCAGGATTTGGAGCTAAACAATCTGACTGCAGCAAGACAGAGACCCTAGCAGTGAATTTCCCTGATATTTTACAGCTTCAATGGAAAGGGTAAGAGTGGAGAAGAAAGGGCACTGTTTGATGTCGCAGTATAAACATTACTGCTTCTGTGTCTGCCAGAACGTTGTCACTAAAAGAGTAAGGTGCAACTGTTTTTAATGTTGTATGCTCACATGAGGAGATCATGAAGAGCAGTGATTCTGTTCTCAGTCCTTTCTCCTGTGGACAAACCCGGCATCACTGTTCTCACACGTGGACCTGGAGGGCAATAATACTCAGTTATGGGACTGACTATGGGACTATTTCACTGTCCTCTAGCCTGACATTCCCATAACTAACACCACTGACCAGCCAGGTATTCCCAGCCCTGCATCACCTCCCCAGATGTTGCCGTTCCAATTCTCCTGTCACCTGTGTGCCAGGCAAGCTTAACACCTGACTCTTCTCAGCAAGCGTTCTCCTAAGTGTACCTGTTCCCAAAGAGCTCACGCTCACATCATCACCTCCCTTGCAAGGGAGGAATTGCTTTTAATTTCATCCAGATTTCATAGCAACTAGACACCTGCTAGCTGTTTTTTGCTGGGAAATTTAATATTCAACCCCAGTTCTGTGCTCTCTTTTGCCTCTACAATTCCAGCAAATGAGGACGTGCATTTGCAACACGAGACTCTCGGCCTTTTGTTAGCAGATGCTTTGAACAGTCTCCTCTATGTCTTGGTAAAATTACTTCCTACTGGGACAGGAACAAGTGGGGCATGGGAAACCAAAGCCCTGGAAATGGTGAGTTATAATTGTTTTGGGAAGGCAAGTGCTTTCCACAAAACCTGCCTATCTAAAATGTTTCCAAAATGTGCTGGCCACTCCGTGAGACGCTCCCAAATTCTCATCAGCACACAAAACAAACAGCTAAAACACACAAACCTCTCAGCTTCCAGCAGAGGTCTGCTTCCTTGGAAACACTTGGCATTTCTGTGGGGTCACAGCTGAGACCAAGTCTGGATCTGGCAGAGAGCAGCTCATTTAGCACAGGGCTGGTATCTTTACTGAAGAACATGTTAAATCTGTGCCTAAGAGCACAGATTTGGGATTTGTACCCTGGATTTCAAAGGAAGACTAAATAGTCACTTTATAAAATTAAATTAAATTAAATTATCAAATAAAACCCACACAAATTAAAGTAGAATATTTTAAAAATTAAAATAAAATAATTTAATTAAATATATAAGGTGTTTGGCATTGGAGCTTAGGTTAACTAAACTAAATTTTTTATTTATGACAATAAAAAGCATGAGGTGTTCATGCTTAGTCCAATAAAAGATGACCATTAGCTGACTTGTGGCTAATACAGAAGAGCCATTTCTGAGCCTCAGGCAGAGGAATCAAATGTAGGAGAGGGGAATTTTACACAGTTTAATTCCTGAGGTTAAAGAGTTACCCAAATTTCATTTGAAGCTCAAAACGAAGCAACATTTTCCTCAGTGAATCTCCACAGTTCTGTAAAAGAAAAAAAGCAAAGCATTCTTCCTGCTGCACTCCCCCTGCAAGGGGGTGGTTACAAGAACTATCCACAGCTTGCAAGTGTGTTTAAGGCTTAAGTTTTTAAGATATGCAATAGAACTCACCTCTACAATTTCCATCATTCAATTTTTAATTCCCAAAGTTAAAAGTAGCTGCAGACACAGAAGAAAACTGCACCAGTATAACCTAATGGTGGGCATGTGTGCTAGTGCAATTTAACTTGCTGTGTGGCAGAATACTGAACTTGGTCTGAATGAAATATTAATAGAAGATTGTGTATGAAAGTATCACACATGACTGGATGCTTCTGAGTACATGGTGTGGGAGTGCAAGGGACTGACATCTACATCACAATGTGTTAGGGACTGAAATCAACTTTGTTTAAAATAAATACCATTTTCCTTTTCCATATGGTCTCTTGCTGAGTTTTGTGAAATTAATTTTGTACATGCTGCTTTGGTAGAAGGATCCAGGAGCAAGTGATTCTCATTCCAAAACAATTAGCACATGACTACGGAACAAATCTGTCAGTACATCAGTCTGGAGACTAAACTTGAGGCAGTTCTCCTACCTTAGGTACTTTTAAAGAAATTATTCTATAAATCATTCCTCTCACCCATTTAAATGCCTGGGATCACTGCCATATTGCATGCAGTGAAGTCTTGCTAAATCAGCAGGACAGACAGTCACAAGATGTGATACCACAGAATGGTGCTGCAGAATGTTTTAAAATGTAAAACATACTAATCAGGGGTGATATGCACAGATCTTGAATCCCTTTGCAAATTAGTAATTAAAAAAGCACCATTCCTAGAAAATCAACTGACAAATTAATGAACCATTTTGAAAGCAAAAAATTACCCAAAATGCTGGCATAGAGAATCATAAGAAACATACAAATTTGAGCATTTCAGAAGCTTTGTTCTTATTCCAAGATGCTTTAGATACAAGATTCATTATATCTCCTTTCTTCTTTCAAAGCAGTTTTGGTTTCACACAACATAAATATTTCCATAAGCCCTAGAATGAGTAAATAGGGATAAATTATTTGAACTGGGGCAAGAGTGCTGGAGATCCATAGGACACACCACTGAGCTCAAGCAGTTTCCACGCAATTTCCAGTCCTCATCCATGATTTAAAGGAGACTTCTGATATGACAATGCTCTTTGCTTTTCTGTTTCTAAGCTCAGCTCTGCAGCAGCAGCAGAGTTCTGACATTTTCAAGAAATGATGAAAGGCATTGCATTTGCATAGATCCTAAGGATGTTTGCTTTAGAAGGGAAACAGATTCGGGAGACAAGGAAAAAGATGACAGTGTATTCAGCAGCTTATATAATTTCTGTTAACTTCAGCATGATCAACAGCTAAAGCTAAGTGTCTATTTTTACTTCTTGTATACTTCTGAATAGATGCTGACCAAAGATGTCACAGTGAAATGATAAGTTTTCCTTCCTATTTGTTTTTGGAGGAGCACCTAAACAGTATATGACCTAGGAAGAAGAGTTGAAAGAGGAGAGCATATACAAAACTCACTCTTTTTCCATTTTTTCTCTGAAGCCATAAAAGCACCTCCTCCATTTGTTGTGGCCAGTTTAGCTAAATGTCAAATAAAGAGCATGAAAATGTGTTGTATCTCTCTCAGCACCTGTGCCCACACGTGCTGTACACCTGGCAGTACTGTGGAGGCTGTCACTCTGACACAGGTGGCTGAAAAACTGGCTTGAAGCATGGCTCTAGCCCATCACAACCGTGGGCACGGGCAATAAACATGTCTTAGCTCAGAGACAGCAGCTAACGGCCCAGCTCCGAGAAAAGTCTGCCTGCGGCAGCTACAAAGAGCCCTGGCTATGAAAAAGCCAGGCTGTCCTTTGGAAAGGGAACCTACCTCCTATGATCAAAGGCTGGAGAGCACAGCTAAGCTGCAGGAGCTGACAGATGCAACTGAGAAAACATTTCCACTTTAAGTCCATTTACTTTTTCCATTAGAGAGAGCAACAGCTATGTAACTGTTCTGCAGACAAGTCCATGGAGATTTTCTGATTAGCCTTTTAGTAAGTTACAAGAAAACCAACATCCAATTTAGCCGGACTTTTAGCAGCCACTCAGTCGTCTCTTTACATACCTTTCTCCACCCATGTTATCCCCTAAAACGAGAGAATGAACTTTTAGGTGATTAGGAAGCATCACAGCAGGGTGCCATTAGCATACTGTCTGTTTCAAAGTCAAAAAGGAAGCACAATAGTCACCACTCCACATTCCCTTCCCTACCCACCATGACAAGAGCTTAACAGTGCTGGTTACAGCGTTACAGCACGAAGCCAACTTGCCAAGCAGAAGCTTGAAAACTGAGTTATATGCCTTCTCTTCCAAATTCCCCTGGCACCTGATGCCTACCCTACCTGCCCACCAGATAAAGGTCTTGTGAATGGAAGTTATGTCCAGATCATGGGATTCCAAAAGGAAAAAAATGGCATGACAGTTATGGCATAACCTAGAAGGAACTGTGCCTAGGCACCAGTCTAATGCCAGAAGGTTCCCTACTTCTCACTCTCCTCACTCTGATCCTAACATAACCCTAGTCCTGGGATAAGATTTCTGCCCTGGGACAGGCTAACTCTCCAGGTGTCCATTACTGACATGAGAAACCAACTGGCAAGAAACCCTCACTAGGACAACCCAAACCACTTGGAAGACTGTGTGATTAAGTGACCTCACACATGGCTGGTGGCAATCTTGTATTGAGGAAAGTTTTGCGTATACAGGCAGTGGTCTGTGAGACCCAAATAGCACGTCTTTAGTAATGCATCAAAGGTAGCAAAGAAAGAACATGGCAAAGTAAAAAAGCAATGGGAAGAATGAACAAACTCTGCCCCAGGCTTCTCCTTGCTCTCAAGCACTTTCAGATTAAACTGTGAGAAGGGTAATAATTTTGTTTGCCACAAAACCCCTTCTTCCTCATATTTCAGATATACCAAGCACTCTCAGGACAGACCTAGAAGTGAAGCCACCTGCAGAAGCCTACAGACACCCAGTGCTAAGCACCAGGAGAAGGAACCATGGCAGCTCTTCTGTGTGCTGAGAGAAAGTCCTGACTGATGCTCCTGAGGCCCGTCCCACCAGCACCCCCACCTCCTGCAGGCACCTTCCTGCAGACCCGCACTGCCTGAGCTGGCTCAGCACCAGGCTAAAACAGGACACTGCACTCCCACAGCTCTTCCTTAACACGGCTAAACAAATAGACGAAAAAAACTTAAATCCGGCCTGAACACATCACATATACGTTGCCGCCCTAGCCTCTTTCCATTGCAGAGCAAGGAAAAAAACCCGAACAAGCAAAAACCAAAAAGAAACCCTTCCAGGGAACGGAGCCAGAGGGAAAAAAAAAAAAAAAAAAGTTCATCAGGAGGCCAGGCCGCCAGAAGCGCCGGACTGGTGTCACCGCGCACGCAGCACCGCGGACTCTCGGTCGGGGACAGCCCGGGTGCCGCGGGCCGGGCGCAGGATGTGAGCTCACGGCGCCGCCTCTTCCCCGCCCGCCCGGCGGTGCCGGTTCCGCCACCCCGCGTCCCGCCTCGGTCCTTCTCACTGCCTTCGGGGCCGGGGGTCCCGGCTCCGCCTGGGCTGGTGAGTGCCGCGGGGGGCTCCGCGCCCCTGGGGCCGGCCCGGGCGGCCGGGCCTGGGCAGCGGCGGCGGCCGGGCCCGCTCGGGGCGGGGAGCGCGGCCCGCGGGCCCGGGCGGCGGGGCGGACCCGGGGCTGCGTGAGATCCGCGCTGTGTTTGTCCGCAGGCAGACGCGGGACAGCCCCGGCGCGGTGCCCTCGGCCGGAGGAGGTGCCGTCATGGGGAACCAGCTGGCTGGAATCGCCCCGTCGCAGATCCTCTCGGTGGACAGCTACTTCTCGGACATCCACGACTTCGAGTACGACAAGAGCCTGGGCAGCACCCGCTTCTTCAAGGTGGCCCGAGCCAAGCACCGGGAGGGGCTGGTGGTCGTGAAGGTGTTTGCCATTCAGGATCCCACCTTACCCCTGACAAGCTACAAGCAGGAGCTGGAGGAGCTGAAGATAAGGTTACACTCGGCACAGAACTGTCTCCCCTTCCAGAAAGCCACCCTGTCCGAGAAGGCTGCCATGCTTTTCAGACAGTACGTACGGGACAACCTTTATGACCGAATTAGTACCAGGCCATTCCTGAACAACATTGAGAAAAGGTGGATCGCTTTCCAGATCCTTACTGCGGTGGACCAAGCGCACAAATCTGGAGTCCGCCATGGTGATATTAAAACAGAGAACGTCATGGTAACCAGCTGGAACTGGGTTCTTCTGACTGACTTTGCCAGTTTTAAACCAACTTACCTTCCTGAAGACAATCCTGCTGACTTTAATTATTTCTTTGACACATCCCGGAGGAGAACATGTTACATCGCTCCCGAGCGCTTTGTCGATGGCAGCATGTTTGCCACAGAGCTGGAAAACATGCGGGACCCTTCCACTCCTTTGGTAGATTTGGCAAATAGCAATCAGCGAACAAGAGGGGAGTTAAAACGTGCAATGGATATCTTTTCTGCAGGTACTTGGAACTATCAGGTGTTGTTTCTGACTAATGCAGTGCAAAAGAGCTTAACGGGGTTTTTCTGATTCCTTTTTTCCTTTTTACAGCTGGTTTGGAGAACAGCATGTTAAAAACTTGTGTATTTTAAGCATAAAGACCCAAACTTTTTTCATTCACAGAAAAATACAAAGACAACATAGTAGGCTACATAATTGAAGTGTATAGCTATTATCTGAGAAGAGAAATCACAAACTATTCTGTTATGGCTCAACTATGCTCTAGGAAAGGGGTGGTTCTTCAAGGCACAGTCAGTCATCTTCTATTGGCGGAGCCCTCTCATGGGGCCTGAGAGGAGAAGCCAGTCAGTGGTCCAGTTCTGGGGGGACTGACACAGCTTTCAGGGTTATTTGACAATACTGCCTCTAGAAACCCCTTCTCATTTTCCCCACAGGCACAAAGTGGGCATAAAGTCCTGTTATGGTCCTACTCACAAATACTTGTTAGAGTTTGACTGCGGGAGACTGCCTTGAGTCTTGGCCTTCTCTTGAAAGTCAGGAGTTCAGCCCTTTTTTTTGGGGTTTTTTCTCCCCTTAAAGTAGATTTAAAACGTGCATTTCAAGGAAATGGTTACTTAATTTTACAAGTTGCACTTATGGCCAAACTTCCAGGACACTCCACTGGTAAAGCAGACTATTGGGAGCGAACTGCAGGAGCAGGTTCTTTGCAGAGAGACTTGTATCATGTACACAACACTGGGGGTCTGGTTTTGCCAGTCATGTGTGAGTGAATTTATGCTGTCTCCCAGCATTAGATGTGGGAGCAGAAGTTTTTTTTTACCTTCTGTAAGAGGGCTGCTTAATTTTGACCTGCTACCCAATCCGTGCTGACTTACCACACTCTTCTTCCACATGACAGTGATGTGGGTTTCTTTTCTAGTGATGGATTTTTCAGCTGGCAGGTGGCTGAAGTCACTGCGTCATGTTTTCTAATTGCAAACTCCTCTGCTGTTGACATGCTTGAAATAAATTACTTGGAATATATTTCAGGGATCGAGTATAAAAGCCAGGTCTTGGAGCTTGAGATGTTATCTCCTTTCTGCAAATTAATTTGGCAACTCATTTGCCTTATTTTTAATTGAGCAAAGACTTGTTTAGGGTTTGTTCTTGTCTGCATACAGAAAAAAAAGTTCAAGTGTCTCTTTATAATCCTCTGACATCCTTGACTTCTTTTTTTCTTTCTCTCCCAGGTTGTGTAATAGCAGAGCTCTTCACAGAAGGTGTACCCTTGTTTGATTTATCTCAGCTTTTGGCTTACAGAAATGGGCTCTTTTCCCCTGATCAAGTCCTAAACAAAATTGAAGACCACAGTATCAGAGAACTGGTAAGGATGGACTACAGAATTAGGACCATCTGTGTTCTGTTTGCAGTTTATTTCACCTACTTCGCTGACAAATTGCTTGTTGTTTGGGTTTGGATTTTGATGTTTTTGTATTACAGGTGTCTAAATCCTTGATCTTTCTCTCGCACCCCCTCCTACTTCTGCCTTTCTCAAGGTCACTCAGATGATCCATCGAGAGCCAGAAAAGCGTTTAGCAGCTGAAGATTATTTGAAACAGCAACGTAACAATGCATTTCCTGAAATATTTTACACTTTCCTTCAGCCTTACATGGCCCAGTTTGCCAAGGAGACGTTTGTGTCAGCAGACGAGCGTATACTGGTCATACGTAAAGATCTGGACAACATCCTTCACAATCTCTGTGGGCACGATCGCTCCGAGAAGGCCGAGGGAGAGACAAAAGAGAATGGGCTGGTTATTCTGGTGTCTGTGATAACTTCCTGTTTACAGACTCTCAAGTACTGTGATTCCAAACTTGCTGCTTTGGAGCTGATTCTTCATTTAGCACCAAGATTAAGTGTAGAGATTCTTCTGGATCGTATTACTCCTTATTTGTTACATTTCAGCAATGATTCTGTGCCCAGGGTGAGGGCAGAATCTGTGAGGACACTAACTAAAGTTCTTGCTCTTGTCAAAGAGGTGCCACGCAATGATATTAATATTTACCCAGAATACATCCTGCCAGGCATTGCACACTTGGCCCAGGATGAAGCCACCATCGTCAGACTTGCATATGCTGGTAAGAGGACATCCAAAAGTCCAAATCTTGAGCTTTTCTGTAGTCTCTTAACTGTTTCTGTCAGTAAAATTTGCCAGAAGTCTCTGAAGTGACTGCAGGTAATGACACCTGTACTCACATTTCATTAGCCATGATTGTTTCCCTAAAATGGCCTGATGGAACTGAATAAATACAAAACTGACTTAAAGCATCAGTGTGTTGCTGGGCTGCAGAGCTGTTTTCCAACAAAATGAAATTTGATATGCAGGGGCTGAAATTAGATTATTTGCTCTGTAATAGACTGGCTTATAGTGTAACAGATGTTTTCTTTAGAAGTTATTCAGACGTGTGAGTTCTGCACAGTTCAGGAGGAAGCTTTGTAGTCATGCCCATATTTGCTATTTACTACATACCCTTACTTGCTATGACTAGCACATTTTCAGGTGTGTTGTTTTAGTTTTGAGTTTTGGGTTTTTTTAGTTATAAATGAAGTTTTCAGTTGAAAATGTCTCAGGTTATATTTTTCTTCTGTTTACTAAGTAAATTGATAAAACTACTTATTGAGGACTTTGTATACCTTATGAGTAGAACCAGTTGCTTGTAGTCACCGTGATTAATTTAAATTTCAAATACATCAATGTATTTAAAGGTAGTCTAACTGAGTTAACTTCTGTTACTATAGTACACTTTTGGAAGAGGTCAGACCGGTGACTTAAAAGGTTTGGTCTGGGCTGTGGTCAGGCTCCATTGGCATGTTGCTGTTGTTTGGGATGACACTCAGAACAGCTGCTTAAGTGGGACTTCTGCCTTGATGTTATTGTTCCTGTGCCAGCAGTGGCCTGACCCATATAATGCAGCCTGAGTTGCTTCAGCAGCTTCCAAATGGTGCAGAACTGTGCCAAATCGTCTGGATAGATACCCTGACAAATGTTCTAAAAGTGGATTCCAGGGTAACAAGTTATTATTCCCTAGGATACATGTCCTGGTATGGCGGGTTGGTGTTATTTTGTTGCAATCTCCTATGTGGCAATGTTAGCTAATTCATGCTATTTGGCCTTTACATTCCGTCAAGTTATTTAATTGCTAAACTGAGATTAAGCTCATTTTGGGCTAGTTCTAGAAGAATTAAATTAGCCTTTGTTACACCTGTATCATTAGGATTTTTCCACTTGTTTACATGACAAAAATACTGTGTGATTTGATGCACTTGGTAGCTTTGCTGGGAGTCAATAGAAGTGGGTTGACCAGAGCATCCTGTGTAATTTCAGTCCTATTTGCCCATTGTGACTGGTGTTGTTGGTGGCTGTAATCTCTCTTCAGGGGGATCATCAGATGTAAATTGGCAAAGTAGAACAATTCTTAACCAAAATGTTTTCCTTTACAGAAAACATAGCATTATTGGCAGAAACAGCTCTGAGATTTCTGGAGTTAGTACAGCTGAAAAATCTGAATATGGAAAATGAACCAAATGGTGAAGAAATGGATGAAACATCTCACCCTAGTGATAACTATGACACAGGTAATGTCACTTTTTGCCTGCTTATAATAGCAAATCATGGGCCAAACCTTCTAGGTAGTGCTGATCTGCCTCATTTTTCGAATCTTAGCCTTCCCATGAAATGGGAAGCATGTTTTGCTTGACCAGTATCGAAGTGTGAGTGTTACAGCTTCATGCAGAGACAGACTCCTCTGCTCTGAATGTTGTGAGAGACAAAAAAGTATATGAATTAGCATATTTTTCTTCTCCAGAGGTCCTCAAGGTATTTGGCTGTGATGCTGGCTGCCTGGTTGCATATCCAGCTTCACTTCCAGCTTGTCTCATAAACAAGTCAGCTGCAAAAACATGTTCCAAATACTGCTTCTGTTGGAGTGGGAAGGAGTGTTAGCTTTGAAAAACTTGTCAAATTCTAGCATAGCCATTGTACTGTATTTTTCAGTCATTCTTCCTTTTCTGTCCCTGTGCCTCCCAATTCTTGTCTGGCAAAACTAAATGTGTGGATGCCATTTGGCAGTAGCATTACTGTAACATTGTATTATACCTAGTGCAGAGAATGAGTTAAAATCCTAAGGATGGATTTTTCTTTTCCTTTCCCTTCGGAAAGACACATGCTAATAATGACCTGTGTGTCATTTGCTTTTAGTGTTGCATAAATTCCCAGAATAATGCTGGGCAAGTCTTCCTATCTGGGAAGGATTTGTGGTTAAAAACAGTCATTTCTCTTCTGGGCTAAGTAGATCAATCTGTAACTAATCAGAGTTGGTAAACATCCTGCATATATTCCATTTTCGGGAAAAGGCAATTATCTCTTAACTAGTTGCAGGATGATGCTTTAAAATAAAACAGCAATAAAACCAAATATAAAAGATCCTCTTCAAAATCCTTCATGTAAGGCATGGGGTACCCAGAATTGCTGAGGAGTGAGAGAGGAAGCTCCGTTGTATGGGCTGTATTTCTAAGAAATGCTGTCTCCTATCCCTTGGGATAGCTTGGAGATGAAGGAAATAACACAAGGAAGAAAGAAGCTTGAGTAGTTCTGTTCTTTTCACCCTTTTAGAAACCAAACATGAGACATTTGATCCCAGGAGGCAGGTTTTTCATGTGACTGATAGACAGGGTCATGATAGAAAGCAAATTAGCTGGATTTTTGACTGCAGGCAAGTGATAATGACCCCTCAAAACTGGTGGAGCAGTAGCTGAAATTTTTGTGTTGCTTGTTTGAGATCCTGCCTTGTCATTTTCAATAGTATGCAGTGCATTAGCAATCTGTTATTTCCATTTAATAGAATGGTTTTTTAATTGTGTCGTGAAGCAGAAGCCATAGGCAAGGTCATCTTCAAATTTTTCATCAGTATTGTTAGGTGAACTGCAGAAATTTAATGAAACTGGAAGCACTCACTTTTTCAAGTGTTCTTATATTCCTCTCTGTATGCTTAATGAAGTGAATCTATCTACCTAACTAAAAACATGCTCTTGATCTGTCATCAGTTCACAAATTTTGAAAGTCATAGTCAAATAAACATATCAAACCAAAGTTGCCTCAAAGCATTTTGATTCCTGTGATAATGTTGCTGCTGACTCATACTGGTGCTTCTTCACATCTGCGTATCACCTATATCTATAAAATGAGTGGAATCATCTTAGTGGACGTTCCAATAAGTTTAGAATAAATTGATCTGGGTAAAAATGTCTCCCATTTCTCTACTCTTTGGTTTTGTTACCACCTCATGCTTAGCCTGAAGTCTTTGGTATGCCCTTGTTGGAACTGTTGAGGTTCTGTTGCATTGCCAGTTTTACCAAGTGGGGCACTGGTCAGGATGTCCTGTCACTGTAACTCCTTTAGCAGCAGGTGGTACACATGCACAGGCTGTTTCTCCTCAGCCAAAATGTTCAATCCTGTTGTCCTTTGCAGAGTTGCAAGCCTTGCATGAAATGGTCCAGCAGAAAGTTGTGACTTTGCTAAGTGACCCAGAGAATATTGTGAAGCAAACACTGATGGAAAATGGAATAACACGTCTGTGTGTCTTTTTTGGACGTCAAAAAGCCAATGATGTTCTTCTGTCTCATATGATCACTTTCTTAAATGACAAGAATGACTGGCATCTTCGGGGGGCTTTCTTTGACAGCATTGTTGGTAAGTGTTTGGTTTTGGCCAAACAGAGTGGAAAGAAAATAATGTAAATAAATTAACAGTTTCTAGGATATAAAAAAAAAAAAGTCATATAAAAGTAGTCCTTTCTTATAAAGATTTCTACAATTTATAAGAGAAAAGTCTTCTGAATTATTGGGTGGAAATGTTTCTTTAGGGAATGAAGATGAAACAATGTGGATACATTTCTTTTTGTGCAAATATTTAATACAAGTGAGGCTGAGGCATTTAAGTCTAGGGTAGGTTAAGATTAAAAAATTGGAATTCAATTTTTTTTTTGTTTGTTTGAGTCTCTGCTACAGCCACTAACTTAAAAGCTAGATTATGGCAAGTGATTACTAGGATTTCTGCAAGTTCTATAGTAGATGCATCACTTCACATGTGCACATGGTCCCATTCTCTTCAGTAGATCTGTTGATATGATGGAAACTAGGCATTGGTATATGCTAAAGTTATAACTGGAAAAGTTTTTTTAATGCCTTAGAACTTCACCTAAAGACTCCTGTCACTTCAGAATACTTCATAACAATTTAAAAAATCTTACCAATATGACATCAGCTGTTAAGTATATCTAATGCTCCATGTATGTTGGAAATCCACATGACCATTGCTGAGAGCCGGTGGTCAGGATTTATGGGTCAAGAAAACCTTCCCAACTGCAGTTCCTGAGAGCAAAAATGGTGCTTCAGGTGCATGGCAAGAAAAGCAATCATGATCAAACTTTCAGTGGAGCCATTATGGTAGCTACAGATTCCATTGTGACTGGAAGCCACAAAATGTTGTGCTGGGAAACTGCCAGGAGGTGATATTGATAACTTATCAGAAATTGTTTTGAAGGAGCAATGGAACAGCCAAAGCACAGGTCAGAGTGTCCTGACTTCTTGCAAAAGACATAGAGAGATATGTGAGGCAATTAAAAGTGAAGACATGTAACCTCCCAGTATCCATTCAAAACATCTACAGAAGAATTCAGATTAAGTTCTAAAGTTATGTTTTTATTTTACTTCAAGCATTTGCACGTCTTTAAAACGGAGCTTTAAATCTGAGCTCTCTAACTGGTATTTAAGGAGGTGCAGTCACTGCTGCCTGTGGCTGTGAGCAGATGCCTGTCTGTAGCAGTGGGATTTCTCTTATCTGTGCTATTGGACTGAGGGGATTTCTCTTACCTGTGCTATTTCTCTCTGCTTTTCCTCCCTTTCAGCAAAGGGTTGCAAAGTCCAGCATTAAGTATATTGATTATTACCTTATTAGATTAGAAGTGATAAAGTTATTTTATGTTTACACTCAATTCTGGTAGGAAGACATAGAGTTTTCTGGTGTTTATCATTTTGTTTTGGATTTTTATGTGTTATTTTTATGTTTCAGGTGTTGCTGCTTATGTTGGCTGGCAAAGCTCATCAATACTCAAACCTCTGCTTCAGCAAGGTCTCAGTGATGCTGAAGAATTTGTCATTTATAAAGCCCTCAATGCTCTTACTTGTATGTGCCAGCTGGGGCTCTTGCAAAAGCCCCATATTTATGAGTTTGCTTGTGATATCGGTAAGTTGGAATACTGGAGAGTACCCTGTCTTCTTAGTAAAGAAAAGAAATCTCAGTACTACATAAAGGTCCACTGTCAGCTTAGCTGTCCAGAATAAAAACCTGTAGTTCTGTTTTAGAATCTAAACAGAATTGTGGTAAGGACCTCCTGCTAGTTGAACCATTTTAGTACTCAGGACTCTAAAATAGTAGTTTTGGTGGAATAATCTGGAAGCATCTTCTTGGATTTTATATAGGGTAGCAGCAAGAAAAAAATACTCATTCCAAAAACTTTCTGCCTTAAGATCTTTCCTCAGTCTACATGGCAACCTGCTGTAAAGAAAAAGTCCCGGTTGCTTTTTCTAGTCCATCAGGCACCTAACTTGCAAACACTTACACATTAGCCTTTGAAGATGAGAGAATTCTATCATGATCCTTTCTTATTCTAATACCGTAAAAACCCATTAACTCAATACACCCTTGGTTACAGAGTTGGTCTCTCCTTCCAGATCAGGCTTATCAATTTAATTTAGATGTGCCCAAGATTTAACAGCTATTTATGAAAAAAAACCACACAAACAAATGATCTTTTGAAATGTAGTCTGCTTCTTCTTAATGTTACAGTTTTTCAAATGCACTCAGAATTTGGGGCAGATGATCTGTGATTATGTCTCATGACTAGATACAGTGCCTTGACAACAACTTCTTAAATCCCACATAATTAGGGGGACTTCTGAGTCTCGTAATCTTAGAATATAACTAGTGACTCTTCAAGGAAGAGAGGGAAAGCAGGAAGGAATAAAGTATTTACTTAAAAAGAAAAAAATAATTCACCAGGTTTAGGATTCACTGTTTTTGTTAGAATGTGGTTGAGATTTATTTTTGGATTAGTCTCCATTGCAAATCTGTAGTTGACAATTAGGGATTGAAAGGAACAAATAAGGAAAATACGCATTTTGGCAAGAGCAAGGAAGTTGAGCGGCAGGAGTACAGTGAAATCCATGAAATAATTTCCTCCGTATGAATGTTTTAACCTTGGTGTTCTGGAGGAAAGAAGGCTCAGTTTGGGAGTAATACTATTAGAAGGAAATTACATCACATCTATATGAATGATATATTTTAACAGCCTATTTTTCTTTCAGCACCATTCCTGTGTCACCCTAATCTTTGGATATGTTATGGTGCAGTCGGATTTATCACTGTGGTGGCACAGTATTTGAATATTGCTGATGTCTACTGCAAGCTAATGCCATACCTCCATCCTTTTATCACACAACCAATAATACAGGTAATACTTCCAATAATATTAATGGGAATATGTCTGGACTAGCCATGATTCTTAAGTTTGTCTTGGCCATGGTTCTGGCTATAAGGACCATATATACTTTTTTTTCAATTAAGATTACAGGCAATTATAGATTTTTAATCTCTACTGGCAGATTTACAGAATGGCCATTGTTTTCCATGTTTTAAAGACTGTTGTCTCAAATTTGTTGCAAAATGCAAAACATTTTTACAAAGCCTAAAATCAACAGGTATGCTTTTCTTTCAAGCCTTCTCTGCCTTGTTTATAGTCAAACTCTCGCAATGTTGTGCTAGTTTATAGGAGTCTAAAAGGCATGAAAAGCTGGCTGTGAAACAAGTGGATTTATGTTCTGTGCTTTCATCTACAAGACCAGTCTGTTAGGTAGTGATTACTGTGCCTGTGATTTCACCAGCACCACTCCCGTGTTTCAGTGCTTTGCCAAGCGAGGGTTGGGGCACAATGCTCAGCATGAATGAATGAAGTCATTTACTATCAGTGCATGTCCAGGAATGACCTGCATGATGCTGGTAGTATGATCATACAGGCATCTTTGCATACAACATCAACACCTGTAGACTGCACCTCACAGGTGTTTTAATAGATAAGAAATAATTGCAGTACGTACACTGAGAAATGCATTGTGTTTAACATTTTGTTGTAAACCTTGCAGATGGGAACTTCACTAGAACAACATTTTTCCTTGTTTACATGTTCTTTGTGTTGTGTTTTAGGCATTGATTGATAAATTGGTCTTGTTCACTTCCTGCACCTTATTAGTATATAAATCTTTTCTTCTTCATCTTTGTATATAAATCTTTTCTTTGGTATGCAACAATATATTTAGCAAGCAAGTAGTGGGTAACATTAAGTTGGATTGTAATATTAAGTCTTTTGGACTAATTTTGAAGTTATTTTTCATGTAGTCAGCAAGCTATGAGACACACTTTATAGGAAAGAGGGAAAGAGAATGGGGATGGTCTGGCATGACCAACACAGATCATATTTTCAAGTTGAACCTAGATAATTTGTACAAGTTACATGGATATCATCATGTTGACTGATCTGTTGTTCTGAATTGCAGGTAGACAAAGAAATAGTCCTGTTAAGTGTACTTAAGGAGCCTGTCAGCCGTTCCATATTTGATTATGTCTTAAGATCAAAGGATATCACAAGCCTCTTCCGACACCTTCACTTGCGTCAAAAGAAGAGAACTGGAATTCTCTCTGAGTGCCCACCCCCAGAGGACCCTGCCATTGCACAGCTGTTGAAGAAGCTTCTTTCACAAGTAATTGGGTTTTATTTGTACTTTAAAACTCAGGCTTGAGACTCCTGGGCTCTGTACACCTGCACAAACCCTGACCTTGCTGTTTCTGCTGTGAGGGACTCCCAGTCTGAGGTTCTGATCCTCCAAGCCATTAACTTCACTGATTTCAGTATATGCTTGTGGGACAAGTTGTTCAGAACTTAAAGATCTTTAAAAGATCTTCCAGATACAGAGACATACAAATACCACCTAAGTCTTTAAAAAATGGCTGTAAGTCTCAAACTTCTGATGCATCTGTGATGTGGCAGCATTACAGAGCATTGCTGGATTAAGTGCATTGTGCTGGATAAAGGAGTATGTATTTGTCAAAATGCTAGACGTGTGCCAAAAGCAAATGGAGCTGGAAAGTCTTGAGGCTTATGTGTGAAGAGGGGAACATAAAGAATCACCCACCCAAAGTAGTGAGAACTGGGAAGAGAAAGAACTGTAACTATATGGGGTTTTTCCACCCTATGGCTTGGGGGCTGTAAGCATGGTCTAGGTGGCAGCAAAGCAGATTGCACCAGATAGTGATCCAGCATTAAATTCTCTTCTGCCCTTTCACTTTAACTTGCCTCATTCCTTAGGAGGAAAGATACTCTAACACTGCAGTAGCTTACCTTATGTTTTGTATGGGCAATGGACCGATGCTTTGAATTCTGGGGATGTGCTCTCTGCACTTCTGAGACAGTCATTAATTTTACTGCTTCTTAAATCTTCATGCCTTGATGCATGTTACTGTTAAAAGAGAGTAATATTACCTTTTCTTTTATTCTGTAGGGGATGACTGAGGAGGAAGAAGACAAACTGTTAGCACTGAAGGACTTTATGTTAAAATCTAATAAAGCTAAAGCCAATATTGTGGATCAGAGCCACCTGCATGACAGCAGTCACAAAGGGGTGATTGACTTGTCAGCTCTGGGAATAACTGGGAGACAAGTGGATCTTGTTAAAACAAAGCAGGATTCTGATGACAAACGTGGTTAGTATATTTTGTGATCTATATAGTTGAAGTATAGCCTTCCTTTCAGAATGTTCTCAGTAAATCAGCCCACATGACTATCACCTCACTGAGTTCGCAATAGGAAAATTACTGCTTCTGTTTGAAATGTGAGATGGTGAAATGTTCTCTGATCATTGAAAACTTGGGATTATTTTTCCCCTGAGAATATTTTAAATTATTTTGACTGCATGTGCAGTTGTTCAGCTGGTTGTGACAAACAGGACTCAAGTGATTCAAGGCAACAGTGTAAATGTTGGAGGCTACATATCTGCTGTTTCCTCTCAACAAGTGCTAAGCTCTTTAACTGTGAAAATCCTGGGTATTTTCTTGAGGTAGCCTGAAGAAAACTGAAAACTCCTCAGGCTGGCATTGAGGAATTTCCAATTGTTGCTCACCCAAGTACATGCTTTTTGGCCCTAGGGTTCTTCAGCTTCTCATCCACTTACTTCTCATCCATTTTACTTTATTTTTATCTGCTCTTCTTTCAGCCCAAAAAACCTCTTACATTTCCCTATTCAGACGTGAAATCCACTTGCTGCTAACTATTCCAGTTCTCTGTATCCTCAAAATTCTTCTTTACAAGACAGTTTGAGCTTCCTCTTTAGTCTCTCAAACTTGTAATTCCCTTCTCTATTACATCACTGCTAGGTTCTGTGGTTTTACATATAAAAATACAGAAAGATCTGTAAAGCCTGTAGCTATTAACATCATATTTCCAGAATTATGGTGTTTTGCATATAATTGTAAAGGAAAGTACAGAAGTGTAGGATTTTTCCTTTTTTTTTTTTGCATCCTGTAATCATGAGTCAACATGATTTAAAACTTGGTGTAGATGAAGTCCATACTAGAACAGCAATTTAAAGTGCTGACTTTGTTTCACCCAAAGCTGTTACCCTTCAAGTCTTTATGCCTTTAACTTTTCTTCACTGACTTTGTCCAAATTTAATTTGTACCATTTTTTTCTTTTTCTGTCTATATTTCACAGTTCTAAGTGACTCTAAAGGAATGCTGAAAATACGTAAATTTCCTGTTTAAAGAGATAATGTACTTGAATCTACTGATGTTGCAGTTATGATGGAAAACTGATTGTATTTGACACTAACAATGATTTACGTAATGTGCTGTAAAAAATTTATTCTTGATGTCCCTGCTCATTGCAGGGTGGTTGGACTAAATGACCCAAACCCTTCCATGATTCTGTAAGAAAAAATTATCCTATGGTGGAGTCTAATCCTGCAGCCTTCTAGATGTAAGCTTTCCATCTAGTGAAGTGATTCATTACATGAGTCAGCTATAGGATCGAGAAGATGTGAACACACGTTCACAGGTGCTTTACTTGGTTTCCCTCGTAAATGCCTGTCAGCTGATCTCTACAACACAGCAGCAGGGTTTTCTCTGTACATAAATAGCAATCTGGCATGTAAACGTTAGACTTCCATGTAGTCTCAAAGTAATGACAATCCTGAGTCAATGTTGTCATGGTAATGTTGGGGGGTGTTTTTTTTTTCTTCTCCTCCCGCCTCCTCCTTCTCTCCCTCCCTCCAAACTACATATAGCTAGAAAGCATGTAAAGCAAGATTCAAATGTAAATGAAGAATGGAAAAGCATGTTTGGGTCCCTGGAACCAACAAACATCTCCCAGCCAATATCCAAAGGACATGGGCAAACTACTGATCCTGAAGCCATCCAAACTGGGAAACCACTTCGTTCAGAATCCTCAGCTGGCATCTGTGCCACTTTGTCATCCTCTCCACAGGTACACTTGAAAAATACTATGTTCTCATCTTAAACTGAAATGATTTCATTGTTTTAAAGTCAAGTGGGACTATAGGGATGTGGTGTTCTTGTTTTGTTTGGAGGTTTTTTTACGCTGGCCATGCTATTGGGTGGTGTCTTCTTCAGCAGAGTTGCCGACTTTCAAGTTCTTATTTTTAAAGTAGGAACTGAGGGAGAACTGAAGTAGGTTTAGTCCCTTAAACAGAAGAGTTTCACTAACAATCAGGTGCTTTGCACAAAGAGATGGGGCTTTGTGGATCAGACAATTATGTAAACTTTTCTGAGCAGGAAACACTTTTCCTCAAATTGCATGTCCTGATACATGATGTGAGGAGGCGATATCATGGTTTTAACTTGGAAATCACAGTAGCATTTAGACATCCTGTACCTGTAATACTTATTACTGGCTGGAGAAGGATAGGCTGGGAGCTCTGCAGGCCATGGAGGCATCTCTTGACTCTGAACACTTTTTTGTTTGGCTTCTAGTTGGAGATTAACTTTTGCTAGCTTTAAATGAATGTGTCTACCCTGAACTATAAGGGAAACACTTCACACTTTGGTTTTTAAAGCCCAATATAAATGAATTTGAGAGCTAACCTTTAATTCTGTCAGTCTTGAGAGGAATAACTGCCTCTGTAATAATGGCATTAATAGGTGTGCACAGCACATTACAATTTCTTTAGATAGAATACAGAACAGAGCAGGCAAACAGGGTAGAATAAGAGAATGGTAATCTTTTATATAAATAATAATTTTCACTATTTTTAATTGCCTTCATGCAAGCATTGATTTTTTTAATGCTAATTCATTCCTAATTGATTCAATAAAAAGATTTTTTCCATTTTTATTCACTGTGTGTGACCCAGAAATCTTATGAGGAGGATTTATCTGTGTGTAGAATGTAAGGCATATATTTTTAAGGGCTGATTTCTTACAGGCATCTGATGGAGCAGTTGTCCAGCCCAGGAAACCAGCCCTGCAGGCCCTGAGCAGCACAATGTCCCCATCTGCACACCAGCTGCGCATCACCACCTGCAAAACTGAGCTGCAGCAGCTTATCCAGCAGAAGAGAGAACAGTGTAATGCAGAGAGACTCGCCAAACAGATGATGGAGAATGCTGAGTGGGAGAGCAAGCCCCCGCCTCCAGGTACATCACAGGCCACTGAGGTTATTAGATAAAGAAATTATATATCTATATGTATATGTATAATTTGAGTCAAGGTATCATCCTGTCATGGAAAAAATGCAAAGGATGAGGAAAAGAGGGAATTCTTAGTTGAGGAAATGTGTTTACTGTGCAGAACGTCTATGACCTAGTGTCATAGAATTGAGCAAGTAGGCTTTTGCCTTTAATATTTAAAATGCCTTAACACTGTTTTCAGTGCCGTCTGTGCTTTGCAGTTTAATGACTGTATCCTGATATAACTGTTAGTGGATGGATCTAGGGGGACTTGCATGTTCCTAATTAGGTTGTGGTTTTGCTTTCCCTGTAGGATGGCGTCCCAAAGGGTTGTTGGTAGCTCACCTTCATGAACACAAGTCTGCGGTGAATCGCATTCGGGTCTCTGATGAGCACTCCATTTTTGCCACTTGCTCGAATGATGGCACAGTGAAGGTCTGGAACAGCCAAAAAATGGAAGGGAAAACCACTACAACCAGGTAGCTTAAAAACCTGTGGTATTTGGGGCTGCGATTTTAGAGGGAAAAAGAAAGCAGGGAACAAAATACAAATCACTTGTGGGTGTGCTGGAAATATCAATAAGGAGATATATTGGTGTTCCTTTTGCCTTGCATCTCTAATATGAGATTGCTGTTTCAATTAGTTAATAAAAGCAAAAAATGCAAAGGGATTGCTTTGTAGCTACAATAATTACAGGCTTTTTGATTTCATTTTTGTACATATATAAATGCATTCTGGTGTTGTTGTTTAAAGCCAACACTGGCTTTTTTTTTTTGCTTTCTCATTTTGAAACAGCTAGAAAGCATTATTTTCAGAGCTCTCTCAAGAGCCATTGGTTTTTAGTAGGTGTTTAAGAGAAGTAATTTTTTTTAAGTGCCACCAAAAATAACCTCTTTTTTTAAGTAATTTTTTTTAAGTGCCATCAAAAATAACCTCTTTTTTTCTCTCCCCCTATTTCTCTCTGTACTATTTAGATCAATTTTGACATACTCTCGGATTGGAGGACATGTAAAGACACTTACATTTTGCCAAGGCTCACATTACTTAGCTATAGCTTCAGATAATGGTGCTATCCAGCTTCTTGGTATTGAAGCCTCAAAGCTCCCTAAATCTCCTAAAATTCATCCAATACAAAGCAGGTATGTACTTAAGCATTTAAATCTCACCACACACAGGGCTCAAGCTGTTAGTGTATTCCTCAGATAGATACTTAAATTTGCTCTAGGCTTCCTGCTGGCTGAGCCCAGACTGTACTGGAAGGCTGTAATCCACATTCTTATCCTGCTTCATAAAGAAGGGTTGAAAGGCAACTGTGCAGACCTGACCATTCTTAGCTATAGGATATTTGTATTTCCTGTGTCACTGAACACATTATGAGCTTGAAACAGCCATTCTAAACAGTTCTCAATTGTTTTGTTTATTTACTGGGATTGGTTAGTTCCTTTGTTACAATCTTAATACTTACAAAGTGATTTTGGAGGTTCTTTGGGAGGTTATTAGACAAATGTTTACAGATGCGTGTGATGTGGCCTCAGGCCTGCAATTTTTCCTCCCAGGCTCACTCAATAAGGTGGTAGAGATATGGGTAATGGGATACTATTTAGGGGAGTCTTTGGGTTTGGTTTAGCTCTTTCTTACCTCCATATTAGCAGTGTTTGAATATTTGTCACTGAAGCTACAGCTTAATCTTCCAGTTTGGGTGAGAGATATGTTCAGGCCTCAGAAAGTACTCACAGTACTGCTAGTAGGGTCCCACAAGTGCGGAGCAGAGAGGGAGAATCACGTCCCAAAGCCCACACTTTGGTTTCTTCTGTTGTGGGTGGCTTTTTTGGCTGTCAGCACACATTGCTGGATCATGCTGAGCTTCTCATCAGCCAACACACCCAAGTGTTTCTGCTCAGGGCTGCTCTTAGTGTATTCTCAACCCAACCTGCATTTGTGCTTGGGATTGCCCTGACCCAGGGCACAGAGCTGTGTTTATGTTTGCAAACGGCTGCTGACAGCCTTGCAGGACCTATCAGCAGAGAGGTTTGAGAGAGCATAAGCATCCATTGTGCTAAAATCAGAAAGCTGTTTCTGGCAAATGTCTTGAGAAGTGACACAAAGAGGAAAAAGCTGCTCAGCATAAGCTGTGGGAAGGAGTCTTAAACTTGGAGGGAGTCATACCTGTGTCTAAATTAGTATATTCTTTTAACCTAGGTCATTAGATCTGAAGGATGATGGCTGTGTGGTAGATATGCATCACTTCAATTCAGGAGCCCAGTCAGTACTGGCTTATGGAACAGTTAATGGATCTCTGGTTGGATGGGATTTGCGATCCAGCAGCAATGCTTGGACACTGAAACACGATTTGAAATTAGGCCTCATAACTTCATTTGCTGTGGACATACACCAGTGCTGGCTGTGTATTGGTAAGTCTGTATTTCTTGTTAGGTTCTCTCTTTTCCCTGCCCCCCCCTTCCTTATGGTTTTCTCTTACAGTAAATACAGCTCAAGCTTTTGCTTGATCTGATTTTACTAGCATATGCTTTTCTCAAACAAGAAGAGAGAAGTATCTTCTTATCTATTTTTGGGAAGCATTCTGCCAGCTAAGTACTTGAGGCTGAAGGTCATCTCCCTAGGAACAGAGCACGAAGATAAGGACAAAAGCTCATATATTTATCCCTCTGACTAAGGGGAGCTTTTTCTCTCCAGGAACAAGCAATGGTACCATGGCCTGCTGGGACATGAGGTTTCAGTTACCTATCTCCAGCCACTCTCACCCTTCCAAGGCCCGAATCAGACGCCTGCTCATGCATCCTGTCTATCAGTCCTGGGTAATAGCAGGTAAAAGATGTCTTAAACTTACCTCACAATGGCTAGAGGTTCTGATTAAAGCAGCTTTTCTTTCAGCTTCTGCTTCAAGCCCTGGTGAGGAGTTGAAAAAAAAATAAGTAGGGTTTAGCCATTGTCAAAATTCAGCCTCTACAACTCTCATCTTCTGAGCATTGCAACTTTCATGAGGGGCCCTCCCTGTGTGTTGCCTACCCCATCCCTTTTTAAGGACAAAATGTGACAGAAGTTTAAATTCAAACTCATGACATACCTTGAAGCTGATGGGAAATCTGCCATTACCTTCTGTACAGCAGAGACTGAATTCCAATTCCCCCTTCAATCTAAGCCAGCTGTGCCATGGGTTAGAAATTTTGGAAATTTCTGAGATTCCTCATGTGATATTCTTACAGCTGCTTCATCCTCAATGCATGTGGCACTGTCATAGACTTTTATGTGTTTGTGTCAGGAACACATTCTGAAATGGACAAGTACCTTGAACTAATCCTATAATAACAAAATTTATCGAGTTGCTGCAAAATGAGAGTAATTTGAGTTTCATATTTTGCTTCCGTCTTAGGTTTCACTTCCTATTTTGAGTTATTAACCACCCCGGGAGATAAAACAAATTTCTTGAAAAAACATACAAGTAAAGCAAGTTTCACTGTACTTTATAGTTTGTTTCCTCCCTGTGAAAGACTAAATGAATGACAAAGTTCATAATTTTGGATTATTATTAAAAAGTCCTTGCCTGCTAGGTTGCTGCCAGGCTTTTAAGCAATCCCTTGAACGGAATTTTTACCTGTCCACATGAGTGTGGAACTTCATTGTAACTACTGAACTTTGTAACTTTGGATTGTTTTCCTACCCACGTAGGAGTATTCTCCGAAGTCCCTGATGACTATGCTGAACAAGCCAACTAGCCTTCTCGAAGAAGGCTGAGAAGTTATCTAGGAGGAAACTGAAGGTTTTATTTTAAAAAGGGTTGGGAATTAAATCAAGTTTCTTTTAAACTCTCTAAAATCAGGCACTTTTGATTACAGTGAAGCTGCTTTCAAGCAGTAAAACCAAAGCACTAAAGCAAGACTAACACAAATGCTAAAGGGAGCAAACAGAGAGTGTCTCTATCTCATACCCTCTATGTGATGTCAGTAGGGCAAACAGCAAGAGCCAACCAACCTGTTTTGTACTTTTTGCACTGGCTTTATCTTTCCTGTAGCTGTTCAAGGCAACAATGAAGTCTCCATGTGGGATATGGAAACTGGTGATCGACGCTTCACTCTGTGGGCCAGCAGTGCACCACCTCTTTCAGAACTGCAGGTCTGGTCTCTTTCTTTTCCAGTTTCTGTTGTGTAGCCAGGGTTAGAACAGCCTTAGACTCCATGCTGTGCATCGGTACAGAATTTGCCCTGGGATTCATTTTGGCACCATAACTGTTTTACTTGTGAGAATTAAATCCCCTTTGTAAAACAGCAGTGTAATCTGAGTCTTCATTGGTACCTTCCACTGTCTATGGAATGTACTTGTAACATTCACTTGTTATACCCACTCATGTTCTTAGAAAACCAGTGAGCTGGTCAAGCTTGTAAAAATTACGAGAAAGCTAAAATTCATTCTTGTACTTATTTTTACTTGCTGTTCCTGGGGCTATGCTTACTTCTGTAAGCATCTTGTCTTTTACATGTTCTTTCTGTAATATAATACCACTACTACACTTAACTGCTAGTTTAAGGCATGAAATGGCTCTTCTTCAAGTACTTAATTGGGAAAGGAGCAATCTGGAATATTGTTCACAAATACATAGACAAAAATTAACACAGCTGCTTCTATAAAATGTTGTAAATGCATATCTGGAATCTACTTAAACCTAAGTTTGTATGTGCTGCAATGATTGGAGGTTGAGTTCATTTTAGTCCTGCCCTTTTTTACACAGGGACCTCTATGACCTGTGATAGTTTTCTGTTGTAGTTTCTGTTTACAGATAGTGTATCTGTCCTGTAATACCTTCATAGCCTAAAAATTTAAGCATCCATGTGCTTTTCAGTAGGATTTGCCTTCCTGATTCTTTTAAAAATAATCTCTTGTCATTGAGAATGTAATTTCCAAGGTTAAAAAAAAAAGAAAAAAGAGAGGATTACAGAGAGTTAACTCTGTTGCATTGCTCTGTAAAGTGTAAGGGAGCAATTTCCATTAACATATTAAGATGTGGCCCATTAAAGTGACTTGGCATTTGCCAGAAAGATTTGGAAACTGGGTGGCAAGGAATGCATTCCCTTTCTGAAGCATGGTGACAGCTATTGCTGATAAGTTATTTTTATATATCCTTTCTTCCTGCTAGCCTTCTCCTCACAGCATCCACGGAATATACTGTAGTCCAGCTTCTGGTAATCCCATATTACTGACAGCAGGCTCAGACATGAAAATAAGGTAATCAAACTAAGCAATTTTCTTGTTTGTCAACCTCCCCTCCACTTCTACTGGTGTACTAAATTTTACCCAATGTTGCCTAAGTAATCTCTAAGAAGCCAAAACAATAATAGTGAACATGTGTTCATTATTGTTCCTCAGTGATCTGAGAAAATTGTTCTCAGCAAAAGGACTGCAGAACTTGGTGCTTGTCTGAAACAGAGTGTGTATCCTTCTATAAAATTCTCCATAGGCTCCATGACAAAAACCAAAAAATAACTCGTGTGAGCTGGATATGAGTGTAGATTTCTCTGCATCACTCCCTTCCACTACATGCAGAAAGCAGATAGCATTTGTACCCATACATTTCCATCATAAGAGCAAGACCACTCTTAAGCAGCTGTTTTAAGCTGGTAAAATTGAACATCTCACCTTGATTTTGTCTCTTCATGTTTAGGTTTTGGGATCTAGCCTACCCTGAGAGATCATATGTTGTTGCTGGAAGCTCAAATTGTCCGTCTGTTTCCTACTACAGGAAGATAATTGAGGGCACAGAGGTGGTTCAGGTATTTTGCTTTGTTTGATAGATAGCTATTCTGCTTGCCTTTGGATGGCCTTATGGATTATATTCATTGCATGATGTCTTTAATTATAACTCACTCTTACTTTTTGTGGATGGTGTCAGCATTGCATTTTCGGGCAGTTGGGACGAAGCTACTTTAAAAGAAAAATACAATTTAATTTTGACAGAATTGGACCACCAAATACTACTTACATGCAGAAGCCAGAGTCATAAGTTTCTTTTGGGATATTGAAATTTAGACTTCTAACACTTTTGGCTTTGATCAGTGTTTGGAATGTCTTTTGAGTAGGATCTTTTGAGCAAGGCAATGTGAGATGAGCTGATACCAGGCTAATACAGTACCTGCATGGTGAAGTTTTTGTTACATCCTTCAGAGGGACTTTGGGAACTGGCAGTGTTGCTAGTTGTTAAATAGCACAATGTTTTGTTTCAGTTCAACAAACTGAGTGCTACTTCAAAGGTGACTAAAGTCAGTTGGGGTCTACCCAATGCACTGGTTTTTTTAGTGTTTCTTCTCAAACTTGTAAATTACATTCATGCTATTGAAGCTGTTTTTATAAAAGCTTTGGCAAGCCAAGATGTATGTGTTCCTATAACATTTTTCCCCCCACTGGAATATCAAATCTTAGTGTCATTGAAATAAATATGAGAAAACCCCCCATTTTCTACCTACTTAAAGAGCTGTAATGTCAGTTCAGACTTGGGCTGTGTGTAATGAAAACAAATTAAACAAGGATTAGTCCTGAGAAGACTGTCAAAGGGTGTGAGGTTGTATGGTTGAGCATTTTTGTTATATTTGTTTCTTGGTGGAAGAGGTTTTGCTGTCTCTTTACATTGACAACCTAATATGGATGACTGTCTCTTTGCAAACCCTTCTGTAAATAGTGTTTCTCACTTTGTTTTTATGCAGGAAATTCAGAACAAGCAAAAGCTGGGGCCCACTGATGAGACCCCTCGGAAGGGTCCAGAGTCTCTCCCAGTTGGGCATCATGATATTATCACAGATATCGCGACTTTCCAGACCACACAGGGGTTTATAGTAACTGCGTCAAGGGACGGGATTGTTAAAGTGTGGAAATAAAAATTGTACTAATATATAGTATGTAAATATTTGTAATAAAGAAATAGTATTATAACGAAGTTTTCAAGGACTGTTTCCAGTTAATGGAATGGACTGGACTTTAAAAACTATAAAAATGATGATAAAATCAGTTACCTGTATCCTACCACCCTGTTGGCACTTCCTAATCACCTCTTATATTAAAGCATTTTGGCACCCATAGCATTTCCTTGAAATATCAGGGAATCTATGAAGTCACTTAGCTTGGTTTTGACTACATTGTTCTTCAAGAACCTTCCAGAAAATTATTTAAGGATGTCCCACATGACACATTCTAAATGTGCACAAAGCAAAGAGCTGGTGTCTCACTGCTCCTGTGTTGAATCTGAGAAATGAAATAAGAACCAGAGCACTGATGTCCCTGTACATTCTAATAACTATAATAAAATCCACTTGACCTTCCTTGTTTGGTACTTGGGTTTCTTTACATCCGTGGTTCCACTGCAGTGATTCCACAGTCTCAGCTGCCAGAGGCATTGGACTGTTAATTGTCATTTGAGATCAGCTTAGCGTTGTGTCAGTCCTCAGCCCTCCTTTGACGGTTTTGTCCTTGATCCTCAGCTGTGCCTTGTATCCAGCTTACTTGAAACTTGAGTCTAAGGCTAAGCTGCTGTCCTAGAAACCTAAAGCAGCACCACCAGGATGGTGTTCTCCATTATTCAGTATGGATGTCAAAAATAGCCAAAACATGGCTTTTAGCAGGGAGTACTTTTGTCATCATGGAATGTTCATGTGAGAGGCAGTTTTAAATGTCAGACAGGAGCAGTAAGTGTCCTCACCACTCTTTCACTATCTGATCCAGTTTTTCAGATTTCCAAATCCTTTTCAGACTTAAGCTTTACTAACATTCCTTACCTGCAGTCCCAGGTACTACTTTTCCCTCTAAAACAGTTGATCAACCCCCTCTGCATGGATGGCCTCAGAAGTCACTGACAGCAAACAGCACTAATTTGACATGAGTTTCTTGAGTGTAGCTGGAAAAAAAATGGAAGCCTACCTCTCTACAGAGTATCTGATAGAAGCAGGGAATGCTCTTAACTTGTGAACTGGGTTCTTTGAAGAAACAACACATGAAATAATGACTTTAAAAATTCTCAGAATTCAATGGAAAAAGACTGCCTGCTTTTCCCTAGTGAATGCATTACTTGGATAATTTAGTGTAGTAGACGTTGCCCCAAATGCAACAAAAGAGAAAGTGAGAGCTCAAGAACAGTGTGACATTTCTTTGCAGACCTTATAATTGCTGCTCCCTGTTAGCTGAAAAAGTTTTTTTCTTTGCTTTGTATAGAGGACCTTGGTGTTGTCCCTATATGTTGTATGAATTCAGAAATAAGGAAGGTTTTCTCAGTCCATTTGTATTGCAGAGCAGCAAGGAAGAGGGTGGTAAGTCAAGCTTGTTCTGCTGCTGTATCCATTTGGGGTACAGTTCCAAACAGGTCCTTATACACCTGGTGAAGGGAATCACCTCTTTGGCTGCATTGCTTGGTTGATGGTTCTGCCCACTGACAAAAATAGCTTGATGAAAGAAGCAGATCAGGTTTCATTTTCAAGTGTTACAATCCACTGACACCATATGAAACTTACAAGACATTTTAGTAGTATGAAATACATAGGACACTTGAATGGTGGGTATAGTATTAAAAAGAATTTGCAATATAATTTTGTCTCCACTATGTTAAAATAATTTCTAGTCATCATTAGAAAGTCATAAACCAGGGTAAACAATGAACCATTATAACCAGTAAACTATGTCTGAGTGAGGCTTCTGCCCATATATAGTAATGTTGTGGAGGAGAAAAATAATAATGTCAATTTTTACAAGAAATCTTGTTGGGCTTCAGTGGGACCACTTGTACGGAAATGAGCTTTGGCCCAGCCTTGAGAAATGTCAGTACTGCCAGGCAGCACAACAGTTACAGTTTCAGTAGTTCCTCTATCTGTGATGTTATATTGCTTAAGAGATTACAGTCTGTTAATAATATCTAGATCAAATATGAAGGGGTTTTATGTGTATTTTAGGTGAGTGTAGACATTGTTGATTTGAATGCCTGTGGAAGTGAATTTATATAAGTGAGCTGCTAATCAGAATCAATTAGGCTGGAAAAGATCTCTGAGATCATCAAGTCCAACCTCTGACCAGTCACCACTTTGTCAACAAGACTGTGGCACTGAGTGCTGTGTCCAATCTTTTCTTGAACACCTCTCAGGATGGTGATTCTACCACTTCTCTGGGCAGCCCATTCCAGTGTCTAATCACTCTTTCTGTGAAGAAATTCCTTGTATTGTCCAGCCTCAACCTCACCTGGTGCAGCTAGAGTATGTCCTAGAGCTACCAGAGCTTTTAGCAGCTTGGAACAGTGCCATTCTTTTAGAGAAAACTGGTTTTGCATGTCATGGTAGAAATATACTGTATCTTCTGCTCACTTTCAACTTTATTTGGTAATCTTTGTGAATCATGTATGTGAGGTTTTATTGTATAAAATTTTTTACCTAACAAATTCCGATCCTGACCCCACAAGAAGCACCCATTTAATCTTAAGGTCAATTCCATGTCTAGCCAGCCACATCTAGGAGGAATATATCCCCCAAAGTTTATAAATTATTTTTTAAAATACAGCATTCTCACCAGATGTTAAACACCTGGCCTTTCACAGGAGCTACATCAATAGCATGGATACCAAATGGAATAGAAAGCAGTAATGTGAAATTCCTCCATGGGTGCAGAGCACAAGGTTGAAAGAGAAACAAATGTAGTAAAAGTCAAAAATACACTCACCTGGTGAGGATCCATGAATCCCTTCAGGACTCAGCACAGGCAGGAATTCAAGGGAGTAATCCAAATTATGAGGTAGACAGAGAACACAGGAGTTTATACAACCCTGTAAGAAGTGGCAGGATAATATTGAAAGCTTGACTTGCAAAAATACCTTATAAATGTCCTGTTTGCTGTACTTCAGGATTGCAGTATTTAATATTATATTTTTGGTGTGATCTGGCTGAAATACACAGCTCTTCTGCATTATTCACTTGAATTCAAGTTTCTGTTGGCAACCTCACCACATTGCCAATATTATGTCCACTTGAAGATCTCTGGTAGTTCAGGTTTTTATGACCTCTGGGGTGTTTGTCACTGTTGCAGGACTCTGAAAAGGAGACCAGGCTGTGGACAGCCAAGGTATAGGAGACAACAATGACTGGATCCTAAAGGCAAGTCATTGTATCTGATTTTGGTGACATTGCCTATTACAATTATAATTTCTTTCATTATTTTAAATATTTGAGGTGTAGCTTCTGAGTGAAAGTCAAAGGTAAACACCATATCAGTGGGAGGAACAGAGTATGCTGGCATACCCAAACCAAGAGCAGAGGGTTGCAATCCAGAAGGATTAATAAAAGTAGGCATTTTTCTCTCATGTTTAAAATAATTTTGACCCACAGACCCACAATAAACTGCACTGAGACTGACTGCATGGAAAAATATTGCTGGATCACAGCCCAGGAAGACAGTGAGGTCTTCTCTGGTGTTGTCTGTAGTCCCAAACTTTTAAAATCAGAGCTGGATTTTTTAAGTTTAGAAGCATCTTTTAGATCAGGGTAAGAAAAAACAACCATACTGTACTGCTGCACTATAGACATGCAAAAAGGGGAAAAGAAAACAAAATTATATTCAATAATATTTATCAAAACTCTTACATCTTATAGAATACTAATCTATTAGTAGTATGGGTTATTCAACTATTAATTTACTGTTCCCTGTAACAAGGAAGACTTCTGGATAAGTGGAAGTGCTGATTTACAATTTAGGACACGTCTTTATTTTAATATTTCTCAGAGTAGCAATATTGGTTCAGTCCCTGTTCTCCCTCCCAAACCTAGAGAAATGGCAGATAAAACTTAGTAATTTCATCAATATTTGATCAAAAGAATTTTAGAAGTCAGGAGTTTGGTGTTTCACCCACAGTTTAAAACACATTTCAAGCAGCTTGGCTAAATCAGTCTCAAAGCCTGAAGTAAAAAACTGTTGTAGGAATTTTGCACAAAGATACAGGACGTTGTGTACAGAGGCAGAACTGAGATTCGGTGAGTATAGGGGAATCATTTGTAGCTCCTTCAGAAAGATAGTCTTAAAATTATACCACATTGCTGACAGTTACAATTAGACAAGTTTTGGTGAAATATTTAAAGGAAGGACAAGGGGAGTGGAGAACGGATGTGAAAGGGCATGATATTTGCAGTGACGTTTCCTCTGGGTTCGTGTCAATAGAAGCTTTGTATCCTCAGATTAGGCCTGGAGCAGAGCTTGGCAAAACTTTAAAGGGAGCCTGAAGCAGCAGAATCACATCAAAAGAAAGCATGGATTTTCTTACCAGAAAGGCAATTCCATCTGTGCTAAAGAAAATTACAGAGGCTGCAAAGGTGGAGTGCACAATCATGAAAGACTCCATTTAACTGCCATAATGATGATGACATCCTACTGCTGTGTGACATTTAAGCAAAGATAATGTTTTCAGTTAACACATTCACAGTAACATGTTGGAGACTAGTATGAGGTAAGGGAAACCTTTCAAAAGTCATAAGTTACACTAAAATGAAAAACACAGAAAAATAAACTTTGGAAGCCACATGTAAAATACAATATAGAAAGGCAAAATATATTCTCAGGAAAACATTCTGCAAGACATAAAAATGAACAATAAACTCCTTTCCAAATATATTGGGAATGAGAATCTGACAGTTTCTGTTTGGTCAATAATTGAGGAAGGTGTAAAAGAAGATTTCAAACAAAACAAGGCCATAGCAGAAAATTAGATGGGTACTTTGCCTCTGTGTTCACCATGGAGGAATTCAGGGGGGTTCCTATGCCACTTTTCTGCACATGTATATGATGTGCCACAGGATCCCTCTGCCTGAAACATCTGCCAGATTGGCAGGAGAAGTTTCAATCAGTGGTAAACTGCCAAGAGCAGAAAATTCTCATCTAAAATACGATACATTTTAAAGGGCATCAGGAATGAAACAGCCAAAATGCTAACTATGGTTTGTAGCCTCTTGCTTAAAACTGCTCTAGTATTAAAAAGGTTAGAAGGCAGAATTCCCACCAGATCTTTTAGAAAAATCCTGGGGAGTTTTGAGACCAGCCCAATGTATGCAGTAAGCAAACTATTATGAATTATAAAAAAAAACCAGAGTTGGTAAAAACATCAATAAATGTGCTCTATCAAGGAAGAGTCAACATGTAACATGGAGTCTTTTATCATAAGCTTATCTTTAAAAGAATTGCTAGCCATGTGAACAGTACATATCTGGCTGATTGTCTTGCTTTTCCAGAAGGCTTTTGACAAAAGTCCCAATGAAAGCCTTCCAAAAATAATTAATGTTGTCATCTGATACAAAATATTCCCCCAGATTAACACTGTTACAGACAGTTGTTAAATTAAACACTATTTAATACTAGTTCAGACACAATATGTGATACCACGAATAGACCAGTTTTCACAGTGGAGTAAAGCTATCAGTAGAGATAGATGAACTCTGTTTGCATAATGTTTGTCAATGACTGAGAAAAGAGAAAGGGACAGCAAAACGCCCAAAGTGGCTGAAGATAATAAATTACTTGGGGCAGTAGGATCAAAAAAGTGGCTGCAAAAATTTTGCATAAAGATTTGATTGTGGTGGATGGCTGAATGATCTCATGTAAAATGAAATTATTTGTTGTTAAAAATGATGTACATGATAAATACAGCCCACCTTTAACTTTGTGTTTATAATGAGGAGTCCTGAATGAGCCCTGGATACATAGTCCTAATCAGGGGAAAAGAAAAAAAAAAAAAAAAAGTTGGAATTATAACAGACAGTCCTATAAAAAGATGAACTCAGTACTCGGTATTGATCCAGAAGTTAAAACAAATGTTGGACATTACAAGGGAAAGAATAGGATAATACACCAGGGAACAAATCCATGGTGCCCTCTTACTGTGAATAATGTGTGTAGCACTTCCCCTTAATAATGAAAGTATATATAATACAGCTGTGGGAGGCACAGAGAGGCCTATTGTGGGTAAAGAATGGTTTCCACATAAAGAACCGTTAACGAGATTCTGAGTCAGCATCTGGAAAACAGAAGCCTGAAGAAGGAGATAACAGATCTGTAAATAAGCAATGACAGGAAACACTGAATAGGCAATAACTGTTTGCTCATGCATTTAATGCAAGAACTACAGAGTATCACATTAAAGATGAGATAAATATGTACAAAAGAAGGTTCTATTTCATAAAGCATGTAATTAAGTGATGAAACTCATTGTTTTGGGCTGTTGTGAACACCAATGTCTGCCTGTGTTCAAATAATGCTTTAGTACATGGAGAGCAAAAAATAATACATTAAGGGCTAATGATAACAAAACTGCTATATACAAAAATGCCATGTTGAAAATTAAAGTTGTGGCTTTGCAATAACTCTGGCATACATTTTCTGACAGGAGTGGGCTGTGAAAAAATAATAAATAAAAAAAATATGTAAATAAGTAAAATATATAAATAATAATGCATTTTATTTGTGTGCACACAGGTTTCTGTAAAATACGAGAGAAAAATGTATTTTTATTAAAATAACTTCCTGAACAGAATTCAGTTTCCATGAAAACAGAAATGTTAGCAAGACTGTTATGAATTACCTGACTATTCTGAGATTTTAAAAAACCAACCATCACACTAATCCCCTTTCCTTCCAACTTTAAACACTCATGGGGTAGTATATCCCAACTATGGAAAAAGCAAAGACTTAGCTTTGCTCAGATAATGTACGTCTTGTCAAAATTAGACCAGCTGGCATAAGGCACAAAGGTGCCATGGATTCTGGGAAGCAGAAAACCATTAGCACCACCAGTAAAGCGAAGCTGACAACAGCTCTGAAAGTAGAAGGAAAACTTCTATTTTTACCTGTGAAGATAACAGTCCAGATTTTCTTCTCCAACAAGAAGAGGGAAAAGAAAAGTGTTAAAAATCAGTTTCCTACCCTGCACTGTAATGAGTTCGTGCTCTGCTCGTTGGAGCCTCCAAGAGACTCTTCTAGTCCAGCTGACACCACTTTGGCAGACATCCTCCAGAATGCAGTGTAGGGATAATGACTGAAATGAAGCCTGTTTTCTCATCTTATAATTTCCATAGCTCATTGATTTCTTCAAAGTGTCAGCTTCAAAGGAGACAATTACGCATTAAATAATCATCTACATACATCTGTAAAAACTGGGTTTTGAACGAGTAAATCAGAGGCTAGAAGAAACTGAAATAGAATATTATTACAATACATTACATTGGTATTACACAGAAGTGTTTTGATAAGAGATACCAAGTACAGTCTCTTGGGAAGAGACTATATCACAAGAGACCTTGCTAGCATAATTATGAAGAAAGAATTTAATACTCTTAGATACTTAGAAAAGAAAGGCACTGCCGAAGAAAGTGATCTCTCAAGGATTTACGGAAAGCAAGGACAAGAAGAGTATGTCTAAAAATCACAGGGGAGACAAAGACCTGAGAATTATGCAAGCAAGCTGAGTAACAGAAACAACTTGCTCTCAAATCCCAAATCAAGGATGGTTGATGCTACTGTTGCAGAGGATCAGAAGGAGAATATTACATCTTTGAAGGTAACTGGGTCAGATGGGCTAATCTGCAAATGAAATTGACTTCACCCATGTACACACTGTACGTAAAGGTGACATTGCAAAAAGAAAACACCTTTTTGTTATTTATCTCATTAAAATAATCACCACTGACTCTGAAATGAATTAATAAATACATGAATCAACATAAGTTACAGTAAATATTTAGAAATGGTGATGGCAAGGACAAAATCATCTTCTATTGTTTTCAGGATGTCAAAACTTTCATTAAAAATAGGAACTTGGGCTTCCCACTAATCTTTCCAAGATGATATCTACCTTGGCACTTCCATGTAAATATCACATCTGCCTATGAGATGCAGTTTAGAGGGTCTGCTTCTGGCACAGTTTACATGATCTCAGTGAAATCTGTGCTTGAGCCAAAGAAGGCAGAATGCTTAGGAAAAGGCTGGAAATGAAAGTTGAGCCATAACTATCTGCCAGCAGCAGCCACCAGAATGCAGTTTATTCTTCTCTGCTTCATCCCCTGAGTATATTAATAACCAGGTTTGGACATTCCCGTTTTTATTACTACTTCTTGCAATTTTGGGGTGCATGAGTAAAGGAATCTATTTCAAATAACGTTTTTAAAATCCTTCTTTTTGATGTCTCACTTGTGCATGGCTTTAGAAGAATGACTTCTCAAACAAAAATTGCAGGAATGCCATAGCATCTGAAAAGGAAAAAAAAAAAACCCACAAAACAGATCAACAGAAAAAGAGTAGCAAAAGTGAAAACAGAAATAAAGATAATCTGTAAAGTCAGAAAATTCTCCTGGATGCAAAGCAAATTTTGAAAAGAATCTATTTCTAAATGCCAGCTGAGTTAACTATGCAGGGCAGAATGAAAAAGATCTTTCCAAGGGAGACAGAACACTTGACTTTTAAAATTCATAAATCCTCATCTTGCAATAAAAATGTAATATGCATAAATGTATAGTTCTGTATTAACTAGCACAAGCCAAAATTTTAATCTCAGACTGAGGCAGGAAAAGGCCATTATGTCCTAGGTAATAAAAAGGCTGAGTGAAAGAAAAAGCCCCTGGCATTCAATGACACTTTCCCATCACACACAAGCTCAGTTCACTCCTCATACCGAAAAATAACACGTGCTTTGGAAGTCCGTGCCTGTCAATGTATCATACAAGACAGGCTATGCTGGAACACACCCATTAGTTTTTCTGTTTTGCTTGGAGAAAATGAGCATATTATGCTGTATTATGTTTTGTTAATGTCTTCTCAAAAAAGGAAAAAAAAAAAAGAATCAAAAAGCCAGAGTTAGGGAACCAGCCACAGGGAATGACAGAGACACAAATAGTGCTGTGATTACCTTCACAGCAAGCACAAAAGACTCAGGATCCAGAACCACAGGTTTAATCGTGTATGGCATAAATTATGAAATAAATTTATGGGGTAGCTTTTATTTAACAGTTTAGTCAGAGAAGATTAGCTGGAAATCTATTTCTTTCATTTTCAGTTTAAAAATATGGCATCCTGTTAAATTTTTCACAATCTCATAACCTGGGCTAGTTTTAAAAGGAAGTTTTAAAAAGCAATTTTTCCACATATACAAAGAAAGTCTGGCCATTTTGAGACAGAAGGGTGGAGTGTACCAGTCCTGTTTTTCCACTGGTCCTTTCTAGCCTTCTTTCCAATGAAAATGAGGTTGATATTGTTACAGTGTCTGTCTGTTTGTTCTTGCCACAGTAGAATTGTGAACATGCTGGCCAATTTCAACTAAATGTGACAGGAAGGTAGAGGTCCCAAAGTTCTGAAGTTCCTGCAGACTTCAGAGAGATGACAGCAGTACAGAGGTTAGAGATAAATTTAATGGTCTAGTAAAGAGGAAAAGAATGATGTGTGCTGTCTGGGAGACACATCACATACACCTAGCTATGGCCATCAGAATGGATAATTCTATGCATCCATGCCATTTTAGAGCTTCCTTATATTTTACTGTGCAATCATTACCAAGAAAGCCCAATTACTTCTGTACTAGACATGCTAAGACATGAGAAGTAAGAATCAAAGGTAAACTTCACAAAGGGGAAGAGGGATCAAACAACTTCAGCTGTGTCACAGAATTAGGATGTTTCCAAGTAGTTTGATGATTTTTTGTTTGGTTTTGGTTTTTGTGAAGTGGTTAAAATAGATGCAAATTTCTTACTATAAACTGTATCTTTTTAAAAAATATTTTGACAGGAAAAGAAAAGAGACGGGTTTGCAAGAACAAGAACCAGTAGAACTGAGTGGATTTTAATGTTTAACTGTGCTGTGAAAGAGCAGGGAGAGAGAAGAGGAAAGGATGCTGAGAATACCATTATAAGCAGAATCAGGACAGTTGGGGTGATGGCAGAGAACAGAGTGGGAGAGCCCTACTTTCAATTCTTTTCCTCCTTTCTTGCCCAGCATGGCCAAGGACACAACTGTTCCAATAAGTATTAACTTTTTTCCCCCCATTTGAATGAACAAATAACAAATACTTTAGAAAAGACTTCTTCAAGTGTAGAATGGAGAATGTTCAGTTTCCTTATTCTCCATACTCACCTTATTGCTTAATGAGGAAGCAGTAGCCAGTCTTTTATGAATATCCAAATACAATTCTTATTTTACAGTAGTTATATGAAAATGAATCTCTTCTATAAAGTTAATGTTAGTCTCCTTCTGTAAAATAGGTTCAGTAGCTTATATTTAAGAGAAGTTTAGATCAGCAAGAAACCCAATATATGTGACATATCTAAAGTATTTTTACTGGCAAGTCTGATAGTTATAATTTTTTTTTGTTTTGTAGTACAATTCTTCCATGTCATATTTGGCACAGCAAATTTCCGTATTACAGAGTTTAATATGTGAAGTGGTTGGTAATTTTAAGGATATCAGAATTGACTCATCTATAAAAAGAATCTGATGTTCTCTGTTGAACATGTTATAATTAATAGGTTCTAAAGAGTTATGTCACATGCTCATTTCTTGCTTTAATTTATTAAAATAATTATCTGAAGCTTCAGGAAATGTGCAACCTTTGAGCAGTCAACATGTTTTCCAGTTTTATGATGACTTGAACTTCTATAACTCAAAGGAACCTACCTTGTTGTCTCCCTACACATCTCTCTTGTTGTTCTGTCTCAGAACTCCATTATGGCCCAGCTCTTCACAAGGTTTCTTGGAAGATAAAGAAAACTCTTTTTCCCTTGTACTCTATCCCTACATTTCCTAGATTCCTATACCTGTGGGGGACAATTCCATACTGTGAGATATAGATGAGGCTGTAAATCGCAAAAGGGATACACACATGCTGTCTCACAAATAGGCCAAATTTACTTTTTACTTCACAATTCTCTTTTAGCTGAAAGATATTTTCCTATGGATGATTATTCTACAGAAGATTTTAATAAGGAAAGATATACATGTCATAGCAGAGACATCAGGATAAATGGAAATCCTGCAATGTAGTTTATTAAAAATAATGACAACAAAACAAAAAGTAAAAAGCAAACCTCAGGCACCTTGCAAATCAAGTAACACCAGTAAAGAACCCAGATGGATTAACATTGTGGTAGGATGCAGCTTCTCAGTCGTCTCACCCGTGCAGAGGCTACATATTAATGTCAGAGCTCAAGTATATTTTCAGGTTTCTGAAAGCAAAGGAGATATTTTATTTCTCTAAGGCATGAGGAACAGGTACTGCAAGTTCAAAACTGTACTGTACTTAAAGTATCTTTCTAGTGACCTTGGTCTCTGTAACTCTTGGGAACATTGAAGAGAAACAGAGCTCTCTCTGGAACGCAGTGTACTTTCAGAGTAAAATCACGAATGGCTTCTGCCCGTCTTCAGGTTACTGTGTGCCTTTTAAGCACATTCCTTCTCCCTTTTTACAAAACATCTGACAAAATAAACACAAACATCTTCTTATGATGACAGAAATTTATTTCTTTGGTTATATCTCCCCATCTTCTGCATCCTCTTTGTTTTCAAGATACCAAGTATTTTGTTGAGGGAATCTCTTCGCAATTCACGTGCTTGAATGAGCTTGTTAAAGAGCGCTCCTGTAGGAGCCTGTGATGGGAATAAAACATTTCTCATCATTGTGGAGCACTGTAGTCCCTAACAACAAAACATAACCCCCTTTCTCCTCTCAAGGTTGCATGAGAAAATAAAAAATTAAAAGCTAAATACATGAAGATATGGAAATGGGAGAAACCATGTACTCCACCTGCAATTAGTTTGATATATTTTAACTCTCTGTCTGAAGGACCTGAAATCCCCTGCCTTCTGGTCTCCTTTTTCATAGAGAGCTGCTGAAAATGACTTCTCATCTTCAAGTTTTTAAAAGAGCCATCATCAGATCATGATTTCAGCAAGCATTGCTGATGCATTGTGAAGAGACAGCAAATAGTAGAAAATTGCAAGGAAAAGACATTTGTCTCTTTATGATGCTGGCAATTTTCTTCTTGTAACATTGTATCTGTGGTTGGAATTCACATCTCGGGAAAGGCATGAAAGCTAGAAAGAATTTAGAACTAGAGTTGCAAAGCATGTTTTAACATTTGATTGCAAACCTCAAACCCATTCTCAGGAAATGAAATTCAAGAAAAAGCTAAGAATGATTTGTAGGACTTTTTCTTGAAGATCCATTCCTTTTAGCTAAGCAGCTATTGACTATTCTGATATCCACTCTGCAGTTCAGTTTTTATTCACCTAAATCTTGGAAACAGCACGGAGCTGAGAGAAACCAAAACACAACCTTGTACTTTAAAAGCTTAGCTCTCAGCAGGTGAGTGAAAAAGCATCAAGCTTTTTGTCCCCCCATTACAGAGGATTCACTCAGAAAATGGATGGAAGCTTATGTGAATCATTCACTTGCAAATAGATAAGGAGAAAAGTAATGAAAAGAACAGCTTGAAGCAGGAGCAAAACCAAAGTTGATTGTTACAAGTCAATAATAGTGCTATTAATAGCCATGATCCGTTGTAATGTGAACTGCTGCTGGAGAAAACTCAAAATTGGGTAACTGCAACTGAGAGATTGTGTTTCTAAATGTAAGAAAATGGAAACAAGAACTCTCAACCAGCTGTTCTAGATATTTTCCTCCAAGAGTAGTTCAGTTTTGCTTTAGTTTATCTCATTATTATCACTATTTTTTCTAATGCAAGAATTCAAATTCTTCTCCAGGTTCATGCTAAAGCTGCCTTAACAAGTAGCTGTAAGAAGACAATGTGCCTGCCTACAAAACAGACATCCTTCTGTACGTTAGTGATGGGAACCAGGAAAACGCTAGGAACTTTCACACACCTCTTAGCTGTGTTTCTGGGAAATAACCTCGAAGAAAATGGCTTGGAAACTTTGTGTTCGTAATGCCTTCATCTTTTTTCTGCTGATCAGAACTCTGGCTCTGCAGTCCTTTTTCATCACTTTCCAGTGTATATCCTGGTGGAACACCTAGTTCTCTAGTGAATCTCTGCATTGAAAGTGAGCCCTTTGCACTTTGATTCAGTTACTCAGTTTCAGAATCAACCAATGCCTTTGGCAGGAGAAATCACAAAACTGGCTGACACCAGTTTTTCTCAGTTTTGACTTCTCTTTTTTTTCATTGTGTTTATGCCTTCATGTAACAACAGTAACAAAATGTAGCATTTTAGTATTAAAATGTTACAGCACTTGGAATTTTTCAGAAGGGCAGTGACTAGTTTCATGTAACTGTAAAGGTGTGTTTAAAAACACAGAAATAACACAAGGAGTGTAATTAATTATGCACAACAATTTTAGACTTTTCCAGACATGGTATGATGTCCATTTCTAATGTGTTTTTTATAGTCCAATTCCACTCTGTCTTTCCAAATCAAGCAGAATTTTACCAAACAAAAAACTTGTTGAAAACACCCAAAAAGGAGAGTGCTCTGAAAGCAAATCTTATCCATTATTATATATATATATATTATATATATATATATATATATATATATATATATATTATCCTAACGTCCAAATAATGATTTAATGGACTTACACAGCTCTTTTATTCTGGAAGTGGAGTCTATTGCACTTCTCCTTGGGTTCTTCTGGTGTGTAGTTGTTTTCTCCTGTTCAGAAAACAGTAATAAAATTCATTAGTTTTATGGGATTTTGAAGATTTTGGCAAAGTTTTGCCCTTTATCCAAGAATAGCTGCAAATTAAGTGACTTCATTGATTTTATACACTTACAACAAGCACTATATATATACGAATGCTATGGTTGTCTGATTCTGCACTTATCAATAGAAAAATTTGAATGAAAAAAATCAAGGACCTAAATAAACTAAAATTTCCATGAATGCGAGGATTATATTTATACCTTATTTATTTCCTTAGTAAGGTGTTCTGACTTTTCACTCAGTCTTGTTATATGGTCTATATTCACAATTTGACACACTTTGTACAGGATACAGACAATCACTAGACTCACTGTTCTCACTCTTGTTTGACAGGCAAAATTTATATTTTTACAGTAGCAAGAAAATTAGGTGTGAGAATGAATTCTGAACTCAGTCCCATTTGCATTCTCTGTACTTAAACAACCATGATGGTGGCTGAATTTCCTCTCTAGCTATATGATGAATCTACAATATCTGATCCCCAGTATCTGACAGAACAACTTTCAGGAGTGACTCCAACAACTCTTCAGAATAAACAAAGGCAATATTTTTGAGTTCACTATCATATATGCAGGGAATGTAATGACCAGAATATCACCTGTTTGGGACAGAACCCCTGTGAGGCTTCCCGGTCATTTGATGGCAGCTTTTTGGATCACTTATGTTCTTGCTTATGAACTTTGTCTCCAGACAGCTGTTTATGCTTATGGAAAGATCTGAAAAGGCAAAACTAGTTCTGCCCTGCCCTGTCTGTGTCTGCCCTCACACCACTGACTCTGCTCTAACAGATACAGCCTGAAATGAACTTTCTCACATTTTTACAAGAAAAAGAAAGACAGTAAACTCCTTGTCTGTCCAGGATGTGACATAGAGGTAGCAGCAGCAGTGATCACTGGCACCTTGTGGGGATTTTGCAAGGTGAACAGATTTTAAAAATTGTGCTGGATGCATGAGTACACAAAACTTTACCAAATTACATAATCTTTTATTGTGGCATTTTACAGCTTTTTTTTATTATTAATTTGTTTTAGAATAAAGTCACACCTTTTTCGATGAAGACAAAAAGTGCTTTAGGAAATAAGTTAAATCCAGTAAATGTGAAAGAAGGGGCAGGTCAGATGCTGCTGGACTTGCTGTCATGAGGAGGCCTGAGGCATATGAACAAGAAAAGAGATTTTCAGCAAACTTCAGTCTCTCATCTGTTAACCTCTAAGCTGAGCATGACACTTGAGGAAAAGGAAGAGGTTTCTATTTCAAATAACTCATCTGCAATAGAAACCACCAGAATGGGACTAAATAATTCAGTCTTAATGAGAAACACAGTTCCCCTCTGGGATTTTTCACACAAGTTACACTGTACCTAATATAGTCTTTTCATAGACTATGCGTGACATGGAAGTCTTTTTCCCAGATAACATTATTTAATTATGCCAGTTAGAATGAAAACCTAATACCTTAAAATAATCTTGGACATTGCTCCATGAGTTTCAACTGCATACTAGAGAAACAGCACCTAATAAATTTTTAAAAAGAGTTTTTCTTTATAATATAGGAAAAATGGGATAATGCATTCTTTGAATTCATAAAATCTTTCCTATATAAGCAGTATTGTTATAATTTCTGCAAGATCACATATGTAGTATTTTTGATGAACATTAACAGACTCTAAATCAATAACTCAATTTTCTTAATGTAAAAATCTTCCATGTCCTTCTTACAACTAGTTTTTCATATATCCTTTCACTCATTCCTAATCCTAATAATTTACTCTCCACACCAAATTTATAGCTATTGTACATTCTTTTTTACATTTTTTATAGAAATATTCTCATTCCACAACATGTTCTTTAATGCCAAGTATATGTTATTATATTTGGCCTTCTTCATCTAAAGTGAAATTATGTTATTTACTAAGACATTTATAATACACAGATCACATTTCTCTGTAGAGCCACTTGGCAATATTAAATGAGCAGCTACCATTAAGAACTCCTTTCTAGCTTTTTTTTTTTTTTTTTAGTGCATGTGACAAGAGTATGAAATTTTTTCAGAAAATAAACAGCTGTCTTGGATTATGGAACCAAAAATGTGTATTCTATTTCATTTGTTGAAAGCAGTTGGCGAGATGTTTTTCTTTATCTCTTGTAACTCTGGGGGGAGGGGGGTGGATGCCTTCTGATAATGGGCCAACTGTTAAAACCAGGTGGGGCAGTGTTTCTTCTCTCTTTCACCACCTGTCCTCCCTCCAGGGGGATATTTTCTGCTGATGGGCCATTAAGGTTCACTAAGGGCATGGCATATTCCATCATCCCGTTGTGAGATGCTCCACCCAGTGGGGGGGAGCCAACCATTCCTACCTGGATAAAAACTGAGACGTAGGAACATGAGGTATCTGGTTCCACCGGATTCCCAGAGGAAGACTGGACCCTTCTCACCATCACCACCCTTCTTCTCTCAGGATCGTCTCTGCTCCAACAGAATCACATCTGCCACTCCAGGAGGACTTACTGTGGACTGCTTCCAACACCCTGGCCAACAGGGTGTCAGGTTGTAGCTCTGACTCTGTCAGGGTTTCTAGGATTGTTGTTTGTTTGCTTGCTCATTTTGGGTATTTTTTTGTACTACTACATTTTTATTGTTAATATTTCTAGTAAAGAACTGTTATTCCTATTCCCATATCTTTGCCTGAAAGCTCCTAATTGCAAAATTATAATAATTTGGAAGGAGGGGGTTTACATTTTCCATTCCAAGGGGAGTTTCAACTTTCCCTGGCAGATACCTGTCTTTCCAAACCAAGACAACAGCAAAATAATAAAAAACAATCCATACCTTAGTGAACTTATAGCATGCAGAAATTTATTTTAGAAGTAGAGTGTACCCATAGTAATTCTACAAAACACCCTATGAAGAGCAACCTGACCACTAATAAGTTTGAGCTTTATTACTTAAAATATAAGAAAAAAGTAGAAAACACCTCATTAGAGGTTTTGTATTTTCATTAGCTGCACTATGGGAACTATTGATTTTACCTCAAACTTTACAAGAGAAACAGCTTGTTGCCTTGAGGATTTCAAAGTCATCATTGATAAGGAACATCTACCTTAACAACATCACTAATGGACTTTTGTACAACAATGGATAGGAGAGACTTGCAATGTGGATGACAACATCCAAATAAGTAGCCAGGCTACTTAGCTGGTCCTTGTCCTCCAGTTCCAAAGACTTCCTACGCTCATGCTCTCTCACAGTTTCTCTCTTGTGAGAACAGTGCATGAACGGTATCAGCCTCACTTCCTCACAGGTTGGCTTTTCCCAATGTCACTTCCCTGAACTCTGCTCCTAAAGTAAGGTGGGAAAAGCCCAGTTATCAGCCTTTCATCCATTTTCTTTAAAATAAATGACAGAGTACAAGAAATAAGATCACAAGAGGAAAGCACATCAGGTGGCAGAATGCGACTCATTTCTGAGAATCATTTTCTAAAGGGAATCTGCATTCACTCACAGGTAAGAGTAGGTCAGACACGATATATGAGAAGATGCTCTGCACCAGAACAGACTGGTAGAGGCATTTTGCATTTTTCCCCATGAAGCAGAATTTCCTCACCTATTCGTTCTTCATGCAGTCCCTCAAAACAAGAAACTTCATAATTACTACTGGAATAACTTCTACTGAACACATCTCCTTAACAGCTCTCTGTAAAAGCTGGTTTAACAGAAGAAGCTGGTTCATGGCTGTAAATCACATCTATTTTTTTCACTTTAGCACCTTGTACAGTTCTCTTGAAAACATTCATGGCAACGAATCTCATTACACATCCAGTGTCTGTTCACTGGAGGATCTCTGGTGAGAAATATTTTTTAGTGCTTTGAGTAGCGTACTTTTGCTGTGAAGCTCTGAGAAGTAGATGAGGCGGTGGTAACAGAGTTGCAGGAAACAAAAAACACCCCCAAATTATTTGGTTCTTTTGTATCTCAGACACAGAGAATAATACACATAAAAGCTATGTATGATACAATGATAAACTACAACACACACTTCATAGAAGCTCAAAGACAAATGGGGAGTTAGACAAAAATCTGCCCAATGTATACAGAAGTGAAGCACATAAGAGAAGAAATTGTTCGTTTTTGTGAAAAGGGTTTACACAGATATTTTAAAAATAGTGTTAAATTCTATTCACACTATTTACAGATGGATAAGCTGAGCAGAGAAAAGAAGTTGCTTTTCCATCACCACTTAAACACAGGACAACAACAGGAGTAGAAATGGTCTTGGGTTTTGTCTCAGTTCTGGCAGGCCCACATCCACCTGCACTCTGAACCTCTGGCAATGCAAATCTGCTGCAGCCTGAGCGCCCTTGCTGAATGTGCCTGTGTCGCTGTTGGACACGAAAGAAAGACACGGACTGGTGATTCAGAAGGTTGATGCTCTAAGAGGGGCTGGTTTATTCTCAGAACCTATTTTTATCCCCTTTTACAATGTGCCCACCTAAGAGGTGGGATCTTTTGAACCATTGGTCACACCAAGGGTCAACAAGCAAAGTCCCTTCCTCGGAGAGAAATGTGAAAAACAAGACAATTTAAAAAGTATGACCTTGTTTACCAGTTTTGGTCCCTGGGAAAGAACTTCAAAAAACCTAAGCGTGACAAGCAGTGACTACATGCCTGCAGAGGAAGGACCTGCACTACTGACCTCAGAGTGAGCCTGCAACAGTCTGCGTTGGGGTGTAGAGCTGTACCCTGCAATTTCAGCACACAATATTCCCTTTTAAAGCTCCTCTGTGGCACAGTGTGGGCCTACAGCAATTCAAGTACTGCTGTGTGGCTCAGATACTGATTTGAGGCTATTATTACTGCATTATTACCAAGAGAACTGTTCAGGTTTTATAATGAATGTGACATTTCTGTAGTAAAACACATTTCATCTTGTAATTACTCCAGCCATTGTATTACATCTAAAAGCAGAAATTGTGCTGAAGAAAATAATCTGCTGCATCATGAAGAAAAATGTAATTTAAAAAATCACAGGCTACAGCAGGCAGCATAACTACAGTAACAATAGGATCATTTATCTAGCACTCAGGAAGGGAAGAGACTATTGACTCACCATTTGAGCCAAATTCAGTGTAGGACAGGGGTTCCATTATCATTTCCTGTATGTGATATGTATATATGTATATCCTGATAACTGGTATCAGACACATTTGGGCGTGGAACACACCAAGTACTGAGTATTGTTAAGGAAAAAAAAAGCACTGCACAAAGCAAAACAAAGGAGAGCAGTATTGCAATCAGAACAAATAAAGAGGAAAAAGTTTTAAATAATGGCTATGATAAAATTATTTGTTAGTTCAGTGTGAAGCAGTGGAGGAACTGGTGGGAGTGAAAAACAGAAAAGAAGGTCAGAGAAGGGAAAAGGAAGACAATCTGCAGGGCTGAAGCTGCAAGACAATTAGAATTATGAAAGGTCAAGGAAGAATAATGCAAGCTGTATCTCTCAGGGAAAAGTAGAAAGAAATAATAAAAAATAATAAGCACAGGAACATAGAGAATAGGGGGAAATGACAAAGGAGGAACTCATACTCCTTCACTCTTGCCAGCAATACCCTTACTAATGGTGTTAATTCAAATATCACTGAAACAAAAGGATAAGAGTCTCTAAGAAGACCCACAACCTATATTGTAAATAGAAATTTGTGATATATAAAAGATTTGAAGAAACTACATACAGTTTTAAATGCTGTTTTTACATTCATTTTCTCTTGCCTACAAATGGATGAGCAAGCTGAAGCTGCAGATCAGTAAACACCTGACTCCATGAAGGATTTAACCCCTGTGAAGGAAACACACAGCTCAGAATGTTTGGTTGAGTGGAGCCTACCATCACATAGGCAAAGTAGTTCACAGCTTATCAGATCTCTGCTAGGTCAATTTGACAAATAAACAGTTCCATTAGTATCCATTAGTATCAGTGACATAGGAGTAAGATGTACTCACCATTCCAGAAAGCTAAAGAAAGAGGAAAAAAAGTTTAGTTGAAAAACATTGCATCTAAAGAGTTTTTGAAACAAAAGCTGAAATTGCTGTTGGAACACACACTGAATTTATTTTCCATAGTTCTACAGATTTTAAGTTTTTCAGTGACTTAAGGTGCACTACTCTCTTCCACAGCTATGTATGCTTGCTAAACTCCTCTTGGTTTTTTTGGAGAATGGAGTAAAAGGACAAGCAGGTAGAGCATGCCTGCTCTACACCAGACATTTTCATTGAGAGGTTTGTCTCAAAGTTTATGGATATAAGTAAACTTCTTATTGTAGAAACTCACACTATTTGGCACAGTCACCCCCTAAGGAAATAGGATAGACAGACTAGGAAAAATAATCCAAACTTACCTCATGGTAACTGGAACCACTGAATACCAAGACACTTAACATTTCTAATAAATTATGCTACAGTAACTTCAGTAAAATGAAGTAAACAAGCGAAAGAAACCACTTTTGCATTCTCAGCCCTAACATCATTATTCAAGCACCTGCCTGCTAAAACCATAAATTCACAGGAGTGCTGAACACAGAACCAATGTGATATTAATAAATCAGGGAAGAAAGCAACTGATTACTCAGCTTTACAATATCAAAACACATTTGAATGCTTATTGTTGTATTCCTCTGGGGAATGGTTTTTCCCCAGAACCCCCTGAAGCTTCTAACCATGTACTTTGACCCTTCCTTCCTATTTTGACCCTATTGGCTCAGGCCCAGCTATCTTTCCTGAGCAGGAGACAAGATAAAGTCCTGTTCTTCCTTGTTCTTTCTCTTTCTGCCCTGGAACCCCAAGAGAATAAAGCCTTGGACTATATCCCAGGGGGTGAGAGCCTCTTTTGGAATCTTTTGTCCTGTACCCTGAGGTATTCCTCCAAAGCCACTCAAGAAACTGAGCTAGCCAAAGGAGCCCGAGGGGTGGGGGGATATTTCAGCTTATAGCTGTCTTTGTAGATGTAGGTATTGAGTTCACATGGCTGTGGACAAGAACAAAAAGCCATGCATGAGCACATGAGTACTTAGTGATGTGGTGCATCGTGTGTGTTTGTAACACAGACTTTGCTTGAGATATGTACAGAAAATCAGGCCTGTCCATTCAGTCATTTACTCCCCTAAAAAAAGAAATAGAAAAAAATTCAAGTTATGTTCTCTTCATCTCACTTAATTGCTCAGGTATTTTAGTAATCATAGGGGAAAAATCAATCAAAGCCAAGGGTTGTTTACATTACAGATTTTTATGTTTTATTTACTGTCTACTATGATTTGGGGATATCAAAATTCCACAGTAGAGCTGAAGGTTTTACTACCTGTTGACTGTTATCTGTTAAAAATTACATATTTATCTATATAGGTATATAAACTCACACACATATACACATGCATGTGTATATACATATATATGTATATACATATGTATGTATGTATGTATATTATCTTTATTCCATTTAGGTTGAGAAAACAACCTAAATTTTCGTTTTATTGCAAGGACCAGCCTCTAGTACTGACAAGAATTTTTGGACATGACTGTTGCAATTCATTTCACCTTTAATCTTATTTTGACGCTGTAAGACTTTCACACTGTATTATTTGTACAAAGATGTACAGGGAAAATACCACCTTAGCAAGAGCTGCAGACTTCTTAGCAATGGTAACAATTAATGAGAGAAAAATGAACCCAATCTGTCTTTTATACCATGTTGAACTTGCAAAGCTGAAAGTCAAACAGGAAATAAATATTTCTAAAGTGAGCCTCTTTCATTTGAGACTAAAGATACATATTGTTGAATTCCCACAATGGCACTCACTTCTAAAGAGTTTGTTAGAATCACATAATTGCAAAATTTACCGTGCTACTGACAACCAAAAATTACAGTAATCATTCTCTTTTGCATTAGTTAAAAGGAGAGGTTCAAAGTATGAGTCAGGTACACTTTTCAAACATGCACAATTCATGCATTTAGATGGTGACTTCAGAAAGTTACATTTATAGGTATACAATTAGCCACTTGCATTCAGAGGTACCTGATACAGATGGATTCCCTGTCTTTATTTAATCAAATATTGAAGTTCACAGGATGATACAATCACACAATTTGCAATATATGGGCAACGCATCATTGGAAGTCATCAGAACATGGAACAAATAGTTACTCCAGGGCACCACAACAGGTAGAAAATGTTTTGTTTCATTCCTTACTCTCCCTTAAAAATGAAAAAGAACAAACATAGTTTCCAGTGATGGCAAAATATTTGGAGACTAGGTCTTGCCCTGCATCCTGGAGATCCCCTGCTGCTTCAACTGTCTTCCAGACCAGCATGCCCAGGAATAGCTCTATGAATAGTAGCATGTTACATATGTGGTATTCAAACAACATACAGAAGCAACATAACATTTTTATTTTCTACTAGAAATGAACAGATTTCTTTCCTTTTCCCTTCTTCCTTTATTTGCTACACACTTAAGTTCCACTGAAATAATGGTAAATGAGAAATAAGAAAGAAGAACATCAGGTCTGACACCATTTTCACTTATAAGAGATGAACAGCCTGGATGGATAGTATCAAAGCACCAATTTTCTTCTAGTAGTTCAGCTCATTTTTGTTAACATCCAATATGTTCAAAGTCCATTTAAAAATACAGTCCTTAAAATAAAATTAGCACATGCTTCAGCAGGGAGCAGCCAACCCTTGTCAGTCCCTGTCATAGCAGAGAACATCTGAAGTTAATATTCAGCTGTGGAAAAGCTTGTGAAGAGAAGGGAGAAAGAAACACATAAGAAGCCAGAAAAACCAGGACAAAGAAGTTAATGGGGAATAAAAATTATCATCTCGCTGCTCTTAAACCAGCTTATTTCTTCTACAGCAGTTTTTAACGTAAATGGCAAAAAAGGAAGATTAATTGGAACACATACAGTAGGATATTCAGAGATTGCTTCTGTTTAGTGTGACTTACACAGGGACAGAGTATTAACAGCTTTTGCAAATGAGAGACATAACATTTAAAAATCACTACAAGTGTGAAATCATCACACGCAAAGAAGGAACCTATTAAAAAATCCATTAAAGAATATCAATGATGATGTACTTGTCATTCAGCCTCTGTATATTTTTAGTCCATGTTCTCCTGCAAGTCCCTTGTCCCCAGCTTTACCCTAGTTAGTTGGAAAAAATGCAATTAAAATCTGCCAAGAAGTTCCTCTGATAAAAATGCAAGCTTCTCAAGAAATTAGGACAGCATTTTTCCCCCTGAAACACAAGGATATGGAATAAAAAAATTAGTCAGAGATCCATGTAAAAAACTCAAACCAAATTTGTACAATGACCAGTCAATGATTTTTTACTGGAGAAAAGAAAATGAGATGCAGCTATTACTTTACTGCAGCATCATAAGATAACAAGAGACTTGCAACATCTTGTTTCACAGAACTGGAAGTACTCCTCTTTTTAATCTGACAATTATCCTGTTGACTGATGTATTTTCTCCAAGTAATACTGTCTGTGGCAGAAGTGGGCTGCTTCCAAAGTGTGATTTATCTACTTGTTTACTGAAGCACACACTGATTTCCCATGAGAACAGTGAAGAGCTGTCAGTTCAGTTTATTTAACAAAACTTCTAATTGCTCCCTAATTGCTGTGTAAGCACAAATACTGGAGAAAATATTAACAGGCAATTTCTGTGCACAGAACACTTAAAATGTCCAGTGATATCAACAAGAACAAGCCTCTGGCAGATTTTCTGCATCTATGGGGGAATGTATATCAGTCAGCAAGCTGTGGGAACATGAAGGACTTCTTACTCTTCTTTACTCCATATACAAATTACAACTTACCAGAAAGCTTTGGGTCAGAGACCTGCCCACAATATCACCAAACCATGGTGTTCAGTAGAGCGAGCCTCCTTTTTCTGTGGTGATAGCTCTGCATCCACAGAGAGTATAGATGTTAACCAGCCTTATTGTTTGAAGTCTAAAGTGCAGTACCAATTTCACAGATCAGTCCTATTTAAGCAATTTTCATTGTTTTGAGAATTGATTGGGGTTTCATACTTCACATTCAGCCTGAAAAAATAATTCAGTCTTTTTTCTGGCTAAATTATTCCATGAGATTGTGAAAATCAGTTTCTTTACTCTGTTTCTTAATTAAATACTCAACCACAACTCTACAGAATATTTGAGAATGCTATGAAGGTTGTAGGAAGTGTGAGCATGAACAGCAAGACGGTAATACACACCCACAAAAATTCCAGCTGCTCTTGAAAGCAAGTCCTTACAAAAGCCCCTGTGCCACAACACCTGAAACCAGAGACATGTACAGAAAGGAGACCAAGGAGCAAAGGTAGAAAACCTTTTCAGGAAGGGTTTTCACCAACAAAATAACTAGAATTCCTAGGCACTAAAATGATGATAATTATTAGATTAATAGCATCAATTCATACTTGATAGTTTCTGCATGACCAAATCTGTGACCTTTCATCTTGTTTTCTGTCTTAGCTTACTGTAATAAAACTGTCAAGGCCTCTGTTAATAGCTTGTTACAGATAACTACAGCAATTTATTAGGTATAATTGCAGAATTTATCACAGCTTGAGGAAACTACTGGTGCAGGAGAAGTGCCATACACTATCATTTTTTTCTGCATTATTTCTAAGAAGGTAGCATTATTATATATCTGATATTTTATTGGAAATAATGAAGTTTTATGATTTTTTTAATTGTTTTTGTCTCTTGCCAATATGTATCTCTGGTTAAAACCACGTACTCATAAGAATTTTGAAAATTTAGTGTTATGAAAAACATTCAGACTTCAATCCTCAGCTGGCTACACATCCAGTACCTTATAATTAAACAACATAGCATGCTTTCAGAGCATTCATTACTGGGAGACTCTTACTTCCTGGGTTTTCTGTCCTTTTTGACCCTAAAAATCAACGTGTGCAAGAAAGTTCAGTTAACATACACAATTCAATAATTCTGCGTTTTTTTCCACTTGTAAATATTAAAAATGTTTACCTGAGGTCCTTCGCATCCTTGTTTTCATTGCAAGCCATTGTAACCACGCTGTTCACGACTGATCTGGTTCTAAATGACAACAAATCTTTGTCTTGTTAAGGCTTTTTTGTGTGACCTAACAGACAGTCACAGGTTGGGATTCATTGTATCAGAAAGGTTTAACGTTTCCTTACATCTTCCCCCTATGTGTAACATACTTCCTTGCATTTATGGATGCCAATGAAGATTCCAGAGGATCTGTCTATTCAGTCTGATTTCAGCATTGAGCACTGCAGACACAGAAAGAACTGGCAATCCACACAGCAAAATTCAAAGACAGTACTCCTGAAATGATATAGTGGCAATGTTCTTGAAATAAAACCTTGTGTATGGACACTAAAAAATCATTTAATACTGTAGTTGCCAGGAAAGACTTGCTGAGCACTAGGCCCGATGGTGGAAGCTGATACAAATAAATGAAAAGAAAAAAATCTATATATCTAAAAATACTTACATGCAAGCTATAAATACCTAAAACTTGCAGTTTTAACTGTGCAATGTTTGGAACACATAGAGCTCTGTGTATCCCTCAGCACCTCTATAAGGACAGAAAGTGCAAGAAAGTTTTATCTGGAAGTGAGATACCAAGTAGTTATTTTAGAGCATTGCTCTAAAATTAAAATTAAAAAACCACCTTCTGATAAAGACTACTACAACAATCTTGTTTGGTTTTTCCCCTGTCCTACACTAGCCTCTTCTGCTGAACATATACCGTATTTTCAAAACTACCCACTGGTTATTCATCAGCAGTCTGCTCTTTTTCAGAAGAGTAAAATGTATTTTATGTCCTATTTTATCTCTTCTGGCAGAAATTCAAATAAAAAGGAGTACAAATAACTTTTCGGTACAAAGTTGTGCCTTGTGCTTAAGAGTTTATTAAAGACATTTCTCCCAGGGACAGTTTCATGCAATAGCCATACTCTTGTCCGTAAATCCAAACCTTGACCAATAAAAGATGACTAAATGTTACTGATATCCAAAGTCACCCTTTTCTCCTTTCATTCCAGGAACCCCAAGAGGTCTCTTAGACACAAAATATGGTATATTATTTCATTTTTACCACTCAGTAACTTTGAGGTCAAGAAGGCAAAAGAAAGGAAACAATGTATCTCTTCTCCTCTAATTCCATCACTCCCACCTTCCCCATTCCTGAAATAATAAAAATGTGCATGAATTTTTCACATAACCAACCAAACAAAGAGAAAAAAAAAAAAAAAGGAAGAAAAAACCCCTAAACACACAAATTAATGCTTGCAGTTAGATTTCCCATGGGTGTCCTAAGCAAACCACAAACTGGGTACTTCAGCAGATATCTGCACACAACTTAAAAAAAAAAGTAATATTGACTTAATACTCACTGACATCTCTGCAAAACTCTCAAAATCTTCAATTATTGCAAGAGAGAACCTGAAAGAATACTGCTTTCACACATTCAGATTGTCTAGAGTAATACTGTACCCTTTTCCCAACAAATCCTTACATCCATGAAAAGAAAAATGATGGCAAAAGTTTGAAAAATAAAAACAATGGAAGAGTTATTCTAAATCACAATTAAACACGATTTTCAGAATTTTTGTTTAATCTTTAGACCTCTTTTACCTGGATACCCCATGTCAGCTTGTCTTCCTTTTGGTCCTGGTGGTTCTCTCTGAGCATCCTCTCTGAGGGGGGTGAAGAGAATGGCCACAGTCAGAAAGCTGAAGAAGCTGGTTTTTAACCATGCATGTGTACCAGGAAGAGCCAGCTCTATCGAAGTCCAGATGCATCCTGATTTTTTTTTCTAATTTGAAGGAAAGTGGAAAACACTTAACTGGCCACCTATTAATCAAACGGTAACTATTTTAAAAATGTGCTTTGAACAGTTATTAACCATTAATAAATGGGCATGTTTGCAATTTCAGGAAGGCTGGGTATCTTATATTATTATACCACTGTTTTCCAAAAAATGTTTTCATCTTGTTTTTTAAAGGAATATGTGATGACAATCTTTTTATACAATACTGAGTGGTGATTTTAGTTGCACTAATTTTAGCAGGAGCAAGTCTGTGCTCTGATATTTGATTTATGTGAACTTATTTTGGTTGAGAAGAATCCATTCTTATGAATTCATTGATGACAGAATACTTGCTGCAGGAAAACATTTATTTTGCAGTATTATAAGTATACTATTTACTAAAGATATGTGTATAAAAACATCTATGTGTATTCAAGTCATTTGGAAACAATTGTCAATGCAAACTACTACAATGCAGTATTTCTGTACATAAAGCTGGTAGCTCTTTTTAAACCTCAGCAAAGCTACAGCCAAGCACCTAACTTCCTCACGAGTTCAGGCTCTGATGTAAGGACTCTGGAAGAGTCTCTTGCACTCCATTACAGATACTGAGAGTAATCTAGGCACAGCTGAGATAGGGAGGCAGGACAAGAACAGGGATAAGACAATTGCAACATGGTCCTCTACTATGAGAATATCTTCTTTTCTGCCAGTGCTGGTAGTTCTGACTTTCAACTTCAATTTTAGTAATTACAGAGTTGGCTTTTGATGGCCCTTCAAACATACCCTTTCTTGGGACTGTGGCTGCTAGCACTGCCTTGCCTTGGGAATTCTGTGGCAACCAAGAGATTTCTTGTCAAAGGAAATGTAAAGATAAGAGAATCTCAGAACTTAAAGCTGTGGATTAAATTAGATGAGAAAACTAATTAAAGAAGAGGAATTTATAGTATTTCACCCTTAGATCCCGCTAGAGAACATTGTCCTTCACATCTCTGTTACAGCAAACCCTTGACCTCCCTTGCTGTAGATTGCAGTTAATTGGGGTTTTTTGTCCTTAGCTATTTCTACAGGTTAGCAATAAACATCTGCATAGGTGTAATACACAGATTCCTTCTAAAAAGTGGTTTAGTTCAAAGAAGGCATCAAGCAGTCCCTGGTTTTCACAATCAGATGAAACTGATATGGTCTTCCATTAGACACACTTAAGAGCTAAGGCTTTTATTTTTCTTATTTATTTACTTCCTTCTCTTTGTTTTGTTTTGTTTTGTTTTGTTTTGTTTTGTTTTGTTTTGTTTTGTTTTGTTTTGTTTTGTTTTAAAAGCAGGAATAGGATTTGGAAGTAAAAAGATTTTCCCTAAGATCTTAAAAACTGCTGACCAGCATCCCTGGAACATGAAACATGCACTCACCCAGAAAGAAGGCTATCTGGGCAGAAAAAAAGTCATACAAAATGCTTCACTACACTACTTGACTCGGGAAACAGTGGATGTACATGGCAAAGGTGTCTGTTTTCCAGAAGGTGCATTCAGGTTTGATGTGAGTTGGACTATGCCAGCTGCCTCTGAAGTCACTGGGATCTTTTTTTTTGCTTTCTGTGAATGTATACCTGCTAACAGGCTGTCCTGTAGAATTGTTGGAGGCTGCCAAAAAACTTGTCCCAGAGGTTCAGAGACTGTTTGGGCACTTTCTTCTCTTCTTTTGTCTCTTGAGAAAAGTGAGGTCCCAAGAGCAAAAGACATGCAGGAAAGAGCACAAAGAGCACTCTGTGAAGGTAAAACAGTCAGGGAACATTGACCTTGACAAAGCAAAGATGATACCAATGAGCAGAAGTGTTACCTAGATGAATTTGCCTCTGCAGAAAAGTCTCCTTTGACCAAGGACCCCAGAGAGGTGTTAGTCTGTCAAATCAGTTTCTCAGGTCATGAAAACTCTTAAATTTGTCATTGACGGACAGCCTGATAAGAGATTAAAAACCCTTCAGGCACTTGGACACTTCCTTCACCTGACAGGCCTGAAAGAGATCTGGACTACAACTATCCAGGCATGAAGTGAACAGCCTTTACAAGACTCTATCAAAGACTGCTACCAGATTTCCACAGTAACTTAAGATTTGCTCAGTTGTCCTAGTTGAGGGGAGGAGGTGAGACAGACAAGAATGGCTGGTGACAACTATAACATAATCCATCTACAGAAGTGCAGTTTTATGTAGGGCTGTCAAAAGGACACAGAGAATCTATTTGGTCTAGAAATAGGCCATAATTTTGAATATCTAGAAAGTTGATCACTTGGAGAGAAGAGTCCATGTTGGAGCAGATTTGCTGGCAGGACTGGTGACTCTGTAGGGGTCCCATGCTGGAGCAGCCTCTTCCCAAAGCACTGCATGCTGTGAGAGGGACCCCACACCAGAGCAAGAAAAGAGTATGAAGAGTGGCTTGGTGGTCACCTGTTATCCAGATGTGGTCAACTCACCACCTGTAGGGGTGGAAAATATTCTGGTGTTTTTTGGCTGGGGTAAAGTTGATTTTCTTCACAATAGCTGGTATGGAGGTCTAGTTTGTGCTTGTGATGAAAACAGTGTTAATAATTCAGTGACATTTTGGTTATTGCAGAGCAGTGCTTGCACAGAATCAAGGCCTCACCCCACTGTGCCATCAAGAAGGCTGGAGAGGCACAACAAGTTGGGATGGGACACAGCTGGGACAGTTGACCCCTACTGATCCGAGGGATATTCTATACCACATGGCAACATGCTCAGCATCTAGAGCTGGGGAAGAACAAAATGGGAGGGGTTCACAGTGATGCCATTTATCTTCCCAAGTAACCATTACACGAGGTAGCTCTGCCTTCCTAAGGGTGGCTGGACTGCCTGCCCATGGGAAATGGTAACTGAATTCCTTTTTTTGCTTTCTTTGCATGCATGTCTTTACCTAATAAACTGCCTTTGTCTCAACCCTCAAGTTTTCTCCCTTTTACATTCCCAGTTCTCTTCCTCGGCTGCATCAGGCTTGGGGTTAAACCACAGCAATCCTTCCTAGCTGCTGGGACTAGTGTAGAATGGGTTTGTCCTCGCTTGAGGTAGGAATAACCCAGACAGTTTTCCTCAGCGCATTTTTATTTGCACTACAGGAATTCTATCGCCTTCTACAAGGGGGATACAGTAATTTCAGTAATACAGTAAATTTTTGACAGCTCAAGGCCAGTCTGATTGGCAGATTCCTTAGTGTTCACTAACCAGGTGGCCTTCACTAAATGATGAATGCCAGAATTTGAAGATCCCACCACCCATTGCTCTCAGTGTAGTCTTTAACATTCCATTACACAGTTTGATTTTTCCAGAGGCTGATGCATGATAGGGAATGTGATATACCCGCTTAAATGCCATGTTCTTTGGCCCAAATGTCTACAAGATTGTTTAGGAAATGAGTTCCAATGATTAATTTCTTTCTGGGTTACTCTGTCCCATAAGACTTGCTTTTCAAGGCCCAGGGTGGGCAGTAGCATGGGCCACAGGGTATGTTTCCAGCCATCTGGTGGCTGCTGCCACCATTTTAAGCACATGGCTCCTGCTATCACAGGTTTGCAGGAGTGTGATATAGTCAATCTGCCACACGTCCTCATGCTTACATTTCAGTCATTGTCCTCTGTACCAAAGAGGTTTTAACAGCCTGGCTTGCTTAATTGCAGTGCAATTTTTCACACCCATGGATAATGTCTATGGTTAAGTCCACTCCTCAGCCATGAGCCCACCTATATGCTGCATCTCTTCCTTGATGTCTCGAGGTGTCATGGACTCACTGAGATAGTAATAATTCACATTTAGGTTGCCAATCCAAATCCACCTGAGCCACTTCAGGCTTGACAGCTGCTGGTTATTGTTATGTACTTCAGTGGCCTGACTCTTGGGCACATGAGCATCTACATGATGTACCTGCACAACCAGATTCTCCACACCGGCAGCAATATTTTACCTCAGTGTCGCAGCCTAGATGGGCTTAGCCTTGTGGTGCCAGTTATTCTGCTTCCATTGCTGCAGCCGGGCCCAGAGGGCACTTGCTAGCATCCAGAAATCAGTATAAAGTGTTGACCACTTTTTCTATTCAACAGCATCTAAAGCCAGCTGGATGGCTTTGACTTCTGCAAATTGGCTCAATTCACCTTCTCCTTCAGTAGTTTCTCTGGCTTGTAGTAGGGGCCTCAATACAGTGGCTTTCCATATCTGATGCCTTGCCACAGGATGGCAGGATCCAGCAGTAAACAAGGCACATTGCTTCTTGCATTCTGCTGATTTATTATATAGTGGGACATTATCAGCATGTGCTACCTCCTCCTCAGGTGACATTCCAAAATCTTTCCCTTCTGGCCAGGCCATAATCACTTCCAAGATTCCTGAATGACTGGGGTTTCTTATTTGAACTCCTTATGTGATCATTGTGACCCATTTACTCCATGTAGCGTTGGTTGCATGAATGTGCAGAGCAAAGCCTCCTTTAGAACATCCAATCCAACATAGGTAATCAGGATACCAGGAGAAACACCTTAAAATCTGGATCTGCTGTGCAGGTCCCTTCACTCTATTTTGTTTTACAGCAAAACCAGCTTTCAAAAAGATTTGAACTATTTTGTTCCCTTTCTCAAAAACTATTTTTGCTGTATTGACCTACAAAATGGTATCATCAATGCACTGTAGGTGTTCTGGAGATTCACTGTGTTCCAGTGCAGTCTGGATCAGTCCATTGCAGTGGGGCTTTGTTTCCACCGCTGGGGAAGTCGATTTCAGGTGTACAATCATCCCTCCAAGTGGAAGCAAAGTGTGCCCTGCACTGTGCCACCAAAGGGACTGAGCAAAAGGCATTAGCAGTGTCAACTGTGGCACAGCACTTGGCTGCCTTTGACTGCAGCTCATATGGAAGTTCAGCATGTCTGCTCCAGTGGCACTGAGCACCAGAACAACTTCATTCATAAAATTCCCTGCTAATTTCTTCTACAAGTGGACAAGAACTTCTTTCCATAGATTCAGTAGTATAACAAGCCCTTGCATTCTGCTAGGAAGGGCTCACTATTGCACATATGATTCCACTGAATCAGAGAAAAGCTCATCTTTCCAAAGGGAAATTTTAAATTTTATTTAAGGAAAGGTGGCACATCCTGTTTTATATCCAGTGGCAACCATCTTCATGTATGGAATATATGTCATTATTTTACTTTATTTCTTCAGTAAGAAACATTTTCTGCATTTTTACAGCTTTTCCTCCAGTTTAATCTTTTTTTTTTTTTTTTTCAAGGGAGCATATAGAAAGATGCTGCTAGATCTATTCTTGTATCCTGTAAGTGAATCCAGAGAAGAACAAAATGCCAGATAAGTACAGCCACATCTGCAGAATGGCCTATGATGGTAGTTAAATGCACAGTCATAAAATGGGCAACAACAGAATTTGGGTAAGTCATCAGAGTATATAAGTTCAGCTAAGTCTTACCCTTCTGCAGGGCACTGAATTTACTGTCTTCAGTTAGATGCCCTCAGGACTTTTTCTTTTACTCAAGAGCAACTGTGAAAATCTAATGTTCTACAATAAAAATCTAACATCTAGTAACAAGGAAAGGGGACCAACACTTATTTACCACTGGGAAGCCACACCATGAGAATATGCTTACACCTGTTTCAAAAACTAACAGCAGAAGTAAAACATTTGAGAATGATTGATTTTATTCACATGTTGGATAATCCAGAAAAAAAAAAAAAAAAAAAAGAAGCCAAGAATGATGCTATGGTAATAAGTCTTATAAATCCTTTAAGTGAATTAAGTTCTAGGAATTCTGTCATTTGAGATTTAAATGCTTTCTGGTATTTTCTATAAGCAGGATAAATGTAAGCAAACAAAACATTTTTATGTCAGTGTCTTGCATCTCATATTATTTCATGTAAATCTCTGAGGCACTGCTTTGTTTTATGCAGTAGATTCAGAAAGTGCATATTTTGGTATTTATGGAAGAAAGCCAAGTTTCAATACTTTCATGCCTTTTAAACAATGTACCATTGGCTAACAAGAGTTTCTCAATACTCAACATGTTCTCAATGGAGAAATAGTCTAAATTTTATTTTCACAATTACATTACCAGATAATAACTTTATAATCAAGTATTTCTTTCAACTGAAATATGGGAGTCAAGTGGTATGTAAAGCTTCCTGTTTGAATGCCTTTTCTACATCAATCTGATAGTCTAACTGAAGAGCTTAAGCAATTTAAGTGTCTCTGCACTAGGAGGACTCTATACACAAGAATCCACATTCTTCTTGTGTTTCAAATCTATTTTTATTGCCTCCACAGCCCCCATACCAGAACTGACAGCACATTTTCTGCTCTTTGTCGTAGTACCACTTCAAAATGTAATTCTGACATTCTCCACTATCTTGAACAAGCTCACATGCATCTGGAAAAGGAAATAAGAGACAGATTTAATGAAGAAAAATCCACCTTTCTCAGCATCAAAAATGCAGTGAAAAATAACATTCAGTGCAAACTGTCAGACAAAAGGAGTAGCCAGTGTTCAAGGTCTTACACAGATTCACTAAGTATTCATCTACAACCCCACAGTGCCAGAGTGTGAAGACCCTCTTTTTGTGATTGCTCTACCCAGAAAGAATGTCCGAAACAATTAGATTTTCATTGCCATAAATAGGACTGCTAAAAGGTGTTTAGTTTGCTAGCATACTTTTTTTTATTAAAATGATTGTAAAATAACCATACCTTGTCCATAGGGACTAGGAGAATAAACTTTATAATAAGTCCCCTCTTCATTATTCCAACTTCTTATACTGGTATCCATCAATAAAATTTCATAAATTAGTATAAATAAGTTGTTAAACTATCCATGGTAGTCTCTTAGCCAAGTCCAAGAGTATTACAGATTTAAATTGCATAAATTAGCAAAGTAGGTGAGAGAAGCAGTCTGATATTCAGTAAGAACAGACCTAATCATCTTTCACCAATGTAAATTCAGAGTTACTCAAAAGAAGACAGAAAGGCAACTCTAGACTTTGGTGTCAGTACAACAATAAAGAGGAAGAACTGAGAAATAAAGAAATATAACAATACAACTTAAAGATTTAAAACTACATAACCTTCTCCTAATCAACTTAAAAGCAAAAATCTCAAGCAAGAGATGAGCACAAAGTACATGTCTTAAAAGGCAAGTTCTGGAACTGGGCTGTATGTTTTTAGAAGTAAACTGTTGGGTCACTAATTACACAGGATTGGGGAAGGCAGTTCATACATCTCTCATAAGTGACTTAGGTAATTTCTCACTGAAGTGACCATGACTACTCATTCAAAGGAAATATTTTATTTTATTTTATTTTATTTTATTTTATTTTATTTTATTTTATTTGTAAAGTATAAACAGTAACATATCTTCCTGTTACTGATCCTCTCATCCTGAATGAGGCTACCAGACATTTCCAGAACCATTCTTGAGTTGAGATGGATGAAAACCAAAGGGAAAACAGCTGTAGAAACTAGCTACCACACCCAAACTATGCAGACACTTTAATTGTAGTTTAAACAATAAAAACACTCAATAGTGTTACAAGAATGTTGGTGACAAATAATCTCATAAACAGCTTCCCATATCTATATCTAATGGCAAATCTACAATGAAAAATGTATCATTAGGAAGTTAAAAACATGAAGAATATATATTTTGATACTTCTGCTGATGGATCCTGTTCCTCCTACAGGAATACACTGTAGCAGAGATATATTTAGTTCCTCCATGTTGAATTAAATTAGCAGCAGGAGTAACTCACTAATTACAGTGCAACTTGGGGATTTTAAAATGATCAACTATTTTGGAAAGGGGGATTAGAACTTTATATGATATTATTACAAAAATTTATAAATCAAAACTGAAGTTATAATGACACCTGTAGTTCAGTCTTTACTGTATAGATTTGGACTGAATACTAACATATGGTGACTAAAAGCTTTGGAAAAATGTATTTGGAAATTCTGCATCTTGTAAAAATATTCCATTGAGTCCTTCACAGTTTAGTCTTTTTACTGAATTAAAAAAGATTTTCATATTCTAGAATCATACCATAATCATTACAGGCACCTCTAGTTTCTAGTGTTGTCTCTAAGTTTTTCTTGTTCTTCTCCTGAGCTTTTCCACATTCTTGAGGCTTTTCCCTTTTAGCATTTTCCTCTGTGAAATAGTCATTCTCCTCATAATCATCTCTCATTTCTGGCATTGTATGTACAGGTTCTTTGGTGTTCTCTTTCATGCTCTTTGTGATTCTACTTCCATTTTTTTCCATGTCTTCTAAAACTTGACGGGAACCACTTTCAGCCATTCCAGGAAGAGGTATCCTTCCAAGGAGAGGGGGAAAATATATTTAAGCACCAATATGACCTTAGAAAATGCATCTGGCCCATTCCTTCCTAAAAACACGAAAAAACTGTTGACCCCAATCCCATTTCTATTATAACTACATGAAATGTAGTTATAATGTTACATTTACATTGAATGTAACAACCCAAAGGGATAAATCTTACATTCAGAGGTATGCACTCAAAAAGTTAAATGTGTAATTTCCAACCTTTCAATCATGGATGCATCCTGTTGTATGTCTCCCCGATCTAAGTTTTCACACTCCTCTTGAAGTTCAGGTGAAGGATAACTGTTAATTTCTTCTGTGAGAGAGCACAGGTAGCAGGGGTGAGTTTTAAAGTCCTCGAAACCCTAGTACAATTACTAAAAACCACTACATGGCTATTTTTGTGAACTGGAGTTTGCGTCTTTCAATAAGTAACACACTATATCCAGAGTGACTGACACTGTGCCCAGAAAAATGAAAATTATTATAGAGATCAGACAGATGAGAATGACTCTGAACCAATCTTTCATACTTTCTTCTTGGTCTTTAATACACTATTTATCCTTCTATTAAAACTTTGACATCTCGAAGCATATGCTTCCGATGAGAATATTAAATAAGTGGCAATTTCCTTTTTGATATTCTCTTGTTTCCATGTCAAAGAATCTAAGACCTGTCAAAGCATCTAATCTGCATGAATGTGTCTTGAAAAGTAAGTCCTCTCTCTGCTCTGTAGAGAGGTTAAGGCCAAATGTGCAAAATATTTAACTTGTACCTGTCCCAAAGCCTAAATAGGCATAAACAGCTCAGTAGATCTGGACTTGCCAATGGTCTGAGGAGAAATGTGGGCTTAAATCAGGAATATGATGGTGTTCTCTTAGCTGAAGAATGGTCTGTCTTTGGTGGAAGTGGAGTACACAAAGCCATACCTTAAATAAAAACTTAAGGGAAAAAGACTACTTAAGACTAGAACAGAATGCTGTTTTGTCATTGCTGGCACTTTAATTAATGTCCAGCACCTGAGGTAAACTAATTATGAAAGACTAGCAGCAAAGTTATGACCAGGAACTGAATGATGGCATATAAATATATACTGACTACCTTTTTCTACACAGCATTTGTCTTTCTTTCCATAACTGAAGCAAATACAGCTGTGTGATACTTACGTTGTAGAAGATTTAGGAATGCCCGGCTAAACCTCTGAGCATACACCATCTCTGGTGTGGAAACCCTGCCCAGTGACAGTGAGTGCTGATCTGTGGGGGAGCTTGACAGCTCCATCAGCTGATTGTCACTCACATCACTGCCAAGTGCAAGAGTGAACAAGGTGAATCCTTGGCACTTGGCTCCAAGTGAAATCTCCCTCAGCCTTTCTCTGTCCCACGTGCTTGTTTTGCTTCCAACTATTGTAAATATGACCCTGTGTTTTCTTTGTCTGGGAGCTTTGAAGAAAACATTTTCAACTGTCCACTGTAGAGCAGAAGCAATGGCTGATGGCCCTTCCAGCTGGTGAACAGACTCTTGGATGTGTTTCTTCATCAAATCTTTATTGCTGTATGTGACTAGGTCAAACTCCAAGGCCACAGGTGTCTGGTTTCTGTCAGGCAGGAAGCCCCTGGGAGCCTGCTGCACCAGTGCCACTCTGATGCCTCCGTATGATTCGTTTGGCTGTGAGGAAACGACAAACTGATCCAACATGTTGCTCACAAAGTCTTTGGCTCTCTGAAACTCTTCACTGCTAATGCTACGAGAGCTCTCCATGACGTAAGTTATATCCATATCCATCTGAACCAGAGGAGAAAAAGGCACCTCACAATTGGTTCTTGGATTGCATTTATCTAGAGAGGAAAAGCCAATAGGCAGTGAACTATTTAATAGTACAACAAAAGCAATGATGTTCAAAATTTCACACAATCCTGTAGATGCATATTAGGCTTGTATGGCCAGGTTTTGGTAGTGGGGGGCACTACAGGGATGGCTTCTGTATACAGCTGATGGAAGTTTCCTCCATGTCCAGTAGAGCCAAGGCCAGCTAGCTCCATGAGAGACATGCCACTGGCCAAGCCAATTAAAAATGGTGGACATGCCTCTGTGATAACATATTTAAGAAGAAGAAGAGAAAAAAGTTATTGTGCAGATTTAATTGTGGCCAGAGAAAAGCCAAGTGAAAATATGTGATAGAAACAACTATGCAGACACTATGGTTAGTGGAGAAGGAGGGGAGGAGGTGCTCCAAGTGCTGCAGCCCATGGTGAAGACCATGGTGAGGCAGCTGTGCCCCTGCAGCTCATAGAGATCCACGGGGATGCAGAGATCCATTGGCAGCTTGTGGATGAACCCCACACTAGAGCATGTGGATGCCTGAGAGGAGGCTGTGAACCTGCGGGAGGCCCATGCTGGAGTAGGCTCTTGGCAGGGACCTGCAGACCCATGGAGAGAGGACCCCAGGGTGGAGCAGGTTTTCTGGGAAGACTGTGACCCTGTGCCTGAAGGACTGTACCCCATGGAAGAGTGACCCATGCTGCAGCAGTTTGAAGTGGACTGTTGTCTATGGAATGAACTCACATTGCACCAGTGGGATGGACTCCCATCAGAGAAGTTCATGAAGAACAATCTGCCATGGGAGGGACCCCATGCTCTCCCTGAGCAGCGGCAGAAACAATGTGTGATGAATTGACAATAACCCCCATTCCCCATCTCCATGTGCTGCTGGTAGGGAGATGGTAGATCTGAGTAGGAGGGAGGGGTGGGGGGAAGGTAGTTTTAAGGCCTAATTTTACTTTTTGTTATCCTGCTCTGATTTTGTTAGTAATATATTCAATTAATATTTCTAATTTGAGTTTGTTTTGCCTGTGGCAGTACTTGATGAGTGATCTCTCTGTCCTTATCTCAACTCATGAATCCTTCCTGGTATTTTCTATCTCCAGCCCAGCTGTGGAGGGGAGTGATAGTGAGGCTTTCATGGGTGTCTGGCAAAAGCAAACCAAACAAACAAAACCAAACCAAAACAAAAAACCACAAAACAAAGCAAAACAAACAAAAAAAAAACCCACCCAAAACAAAACAAAACAAAACAAAAAAACCACAAAAACACCAACAAACAAACAAAAAAACAACACAAAAAAACCCCCAAAAAAACAAAGAAAAAACCACCACAACAAAAAAAACCAAACAAAAAACCTCCACAAAACCTAATCAATTTGGGAGCTGTGGCAGGATGTCTACCCCCCCACCCTCTACCACAGATAGTTGATGCATAAAGAGAGAACCTGGTGGCTGAAAGGCCCAGCAAAGGGTTATCTCTGGCACCAAAAGGGCTCAGGTCTCAGCTAAGAATCAACATCTTAGTCTGGAGAGCAAGATGTGGGGAGAGATAAAGGAAATATTCTTGACTGAGAGACTGTTTTACAAACTATAAAAGACACACACAGAGGCAGAAGCCTTCTACACATGCACCCTGAAAGTGTGGCAGACCTCTCCCCAGAGCCTGGATGAAGGTTCCATAGTTACTTCCCCGGGGATTGAGGGAAAGTATCTCAATGTGTGTGTGCCCCACCAAAAATTGGATGGTAAAATACATTTAATCCTAAATTATATTATTTCTTTGCTAGCTGTAACATTAATAGGTACCTTTAACCGCATGCTGTATATATGTACTAGTAGTTTCTCTTTTTGTGCTTATTCCTGTGTAGTATTAATTGGTTTTAAGTCTTATGTATGTTAGTTTTCTGTCTATTAAATAAATAATTCATTCTATAACAGACCAAATCAGCCATTATTAAAGAACTTGTGAATGAGAGTGGGTTTTGGGGTGCTGGCCACCTCAATAAAGATATTGCCTGCTGCCAGAGGACTGGGCAAAAGGTAAGGAGTTATCTAATCCCCTACTTCCACTCATAACAGGAGTTTGAAATCTTTTTGTTCTAGGAAGGAACAACAGATGAGTTGTGATGAAGGAGGTTTGGAGAAACCATGGGAAATTATTCATGCATGAGAGAAGAAAAACATTCATAGGGTAAAATTTCATAGATAACATTTCCCTGGAGAAATTTTCTTCTGTTGAAATCTAAACATTGTAAAGGACACAGAGTCAAACTATATTTTCTCATCTCAGATCACTGCTCAACATGTTGACATACTATCATTTAGTAGCTTCTCCCTCTCTCACAGTGTAGAATTTACAGCAAATGAGCATGGTTTCCCAAAATCATATTGCTACTTTAGGTGCATTTCTGTTAAAAAGAAAATGCTAAACACAGTAATTCATTTCACATGGCTGAGAAAGAAATTAATTAATCAGCTTTTGTGAATTTGAGATTGTAATTCTTACCATCCACTGAAGAGGAAATTAAAATTGTAACTGCTCAGCAATGTTATCTGTAACCACAAAATGATCTGTCACAGAAGGTAAGAAGGGTTGCCCAGTTGCAGAAGGGTTCAACTTGCTAGAGTGTCTGAGACAGACAAAGCAGTAAAATTTCCACTGTAAAGGAGTGAAGTTTCTCTTGAAGATGATAAGAAACAGCCACAGCACTGTCTTGTACCCATCCTGGAATGGGAGCACTCAGACATCCCTATGAGCCTGAGAACTGGGCTGAGTTGCTCCACGCAACCAACCATACAGTTCCTAACACATCTCTGCAAACTCCTTGTGGAACCATTTATGGCAGTAGGATTCTGACCAAATACATTGTTCATTAATATTTTTCTTTTATATTTAAGCACAGATCTGTTTAAGGTGTACCATAAAAATTCCCCACCACCACACTGTAAAAAAAAAAAAAAAAAAAAAAAAAAAAAAAAAAAAAGCAGCTATAGAATATGTAATTGAAATGGTAAATCGACCAATACAACAGATGCAATTTCTAAAATGTCTTACCAAAGCAAAGTGTACAATATGTGATGCCCTCCAAATTTTCATCTTCTTGGCTTTCCCAAACAAAAAATTGAAATATTCTCGTGTCATCAATCTGTGTTTTAAAGCAGACACAAAAGCAACATTAAGAAGACAGGAAAAATATACAAAGACTTTCTTATTTTTTTTCTTTTTTTTTCTCTGCCAGGGAAGGATTATCACTTTTTTTCTTTTCTTAATAGGGTGCTGTTTTTCTACAGAGAAAAGGGCTGGATATCTCAGCTTTTTCTGGGACAAAGAGTGAAGATGATTTCTTGGGAGAGAAAATCCCAGCTTTAGAAAGTTTTAGCATGAGAGCAACCTATGTGTTTCCTGAGATCATCTGAAGAAAGACAATCTTTCACAGTGGAAGATTTGACCACAGAAATGTTCCTCAATGCAGAAATGCTTGAGGAACTCTGAAGATGCTCCAACATTCTACAACTTCACTGACTACCACCCAACCCCATCCAGATGTGATCTGAAGGAAAAGCATTTCCTTGTGGACTAAGATAAATAAAAATGGTTCTAAAATATCACAGTATTACAGGAAATGAACATATGTGAATAAGCTATAATGGTAAGCAAAGAAATAATTATTTCTTTGCACTAAACTTTGGCTTTGTGTATTATACACAATTAATTTCTGATTAACATCTGTAAAAATGTTACAGATAGAACTCTTCAAAGGAATTAGAATTGGCAATGACTATGTGTGGTCTCCAAACTGAAGCTCCTAAAGTGAAGTAAAGCCAGTAAATATCTGTGGCTACAGACTTGTAGGATCATAAAGATTACACCATCTCTCAACTGCAAGGGCAGAAGTCCATCTGAAAGGGAAAGGGAAGTTACATTTACATGGGGGTGGTGGTGAGTTTGGTTGCCTTGCCATCATTGTAAGCTTCAAGGAGTGCCGAGCAGTGAATTTTTTGTATTTCCCCCTGCTAAGCACCTCTTCTAAACTTTTCTGCTCCGAAGACTGATTTATGTAAAGTCACCAGATTTCATCACATGCATTCAAAGTTGTAATCTGCTTATACCAAAGAAAATATTGATTCTTCTTCCTGTTTATCCTGTGGAACAACCCAGGCAATAAACCGTAAGTTTCCCTCTCATATGTCAGCAGAGAATTTTATTCTGCTAAATTATCATTCAGCCAGAAAAATACATGAATCAACTAATAAATATGATGCTGCTTGGGAATAAATATAGTATAAATAATAAAGATGTCGCTAGATGACTGACTTAGATGTTGCTAGATCAGAACTCAGACTCCAAGTTTTGCACTTTTTATGATGTACAAGTGAACGTATTTCCTTTTAGACAATTTTGAGGAGAGAGCAGCTGGAAAGAATTTTATTTTGAAAACGTTATAACTGAGCACAGATGATATTAAAACAAATTGAAAAGACAGAGAACACGCAATCTATATTATGAGACCTTTAATAAATATAGAATTGCTTTCCTTTTGTACCTTGTTTACTTTTGTTTACTATCTTTTAGATGAAGTCATATTTCAAAACAAAATTTCATCATTTTCTTCTGTACAAATGGAAATAAAGATATTAAAAGGGGCTTTGCTAATTTAATTTTCTTTTGAAAAAAACTAGCATGCTTGAAGCCTACTACTAATTTTTCTAGAAACCAGGGCCAGAGCTGGTTAGCTATATAGCTATTACATGTCACAACTTCAAAATTATAATGGCATAGGTAAAGAAGTGAAATTGACACATTATGGAAATTCTCTGATTTGCCCTAAAAGCACAAGTGATTAATAATTCATGTTCAGAAAAAGGTCAGATTGTGATCACCATGGTCAAGTGAATCACTGTTTCTTTTTTAAAATGGTAACCTTTAATGTACCCCTTTCTAATAAGGAGTTGGACACTTCCTATAGAACATAGGCTTGAGAACAGGATTCACTCAAATCCTAGCAGATACTCAGTAAGTGCGTGATTGACTCAGTTTTCCATAGGCTACTTACAGAGAAGGCACGTCTGACATTTGGCACTTCACTGAAGGCAATAACCACTGGAGTGATATCCAAGGCACTCAACTCAAGCACAGCTGTGCTGATGGCAACATCATCCTGTGATGGACCATTGGCAAAAAATAGGGCAACTTTTCTTGTGAGGATTCCCTGACGAACACGTTTGAAGACATTTCTTGCAACAAATCTCATGGCCGCCCCAATATTTCGTTTTCCACTGGATTTCTCTAGCGGGATTCTTTGGACTGCTTGTAGCAGCAAGTTGGTTTTTTGGAATTCAGAGAATCTGATGAGGTAGTGCATGTTGGTATTAAAAGAAATGACAGAGACACGAGCACCTATTGGGCAATTGCTTTCACTGATCTTAATGGTCTTCAGCAATAACAAAACAATGTTCCTCATTCTTTCAAATGCGGCTGGTGTAACATCGTCAGACATGTCCAAGGCAAAAACCACTTCAGTTGGATAAGCTGGGCATGTGTCTGCATATCAAAGCAGAGAAGTTGTGTGAGAACCTCTCCACAACACAAACATTGTTAGTTTTTTCTTCAAGTCTATCAAAGAAAGGATGTGCAGAGATCAGATGGGCTTACCTGAGGAGCACGCTGGAAGGAAGAGAGGGAGAGCAATTAAATTATTTCAGACTCACATGCACTAAAATAGTGACATATTCACTTGCCTTCAATGAAGAGCCTGGCTCAAAGTTCAGGCAACTGACAGAGTCTGTCAGTGTAAGACCGCATTCCTCTTTTACAATCAAATACTTGAAATAGTGTAATTTTACTGGGTAAGAATTTTAAAACATGTCCTGAGTTCTGCTGAGCAGACATCTGAGAACAAACACACCTAATCTGGCAGACAGCTGATGTGCAAATATAGTCTTTTCTCAGAGGACTCCCCGAAGTGTGTTGGCACAATGCCAAAGATTTCTTTAATCTTTACTGAGGAATAGATATTTTTTATAATTTTTACAATAAACAGGAAAAATGAGCAAAAAGCATAAGTCTGCTTCATCCACCTGCTGAAACCCCCTCACAATTAACAACTACCAGTCAAACGGAACCCTGATACAAAGTACCAGCTTATTGGGTTTCCAACGAAGGCTGTTCCATTTAGGAAGAGTGACTAGGTGAAAAACAGAGGTAAAAGAACATGTTCCCTACTTACGGCAGTTTTTTCGGGTAAAATTCACAAGTTCACAAGGCTGCAGGTTAAAAAAAAAAAAAAAAAAAGGAAGTAATGACAAATACCAGACCACCCCAGACCCCAGACTGGGAATCTTACTGTTGGTTTGAGCTGAAGGTTGCATCCCAGCTCCTAAAATAACTTTCATTACAGTAAATCCAGAACCACACAGTCCAGTTAATTTTTTTTAACAGATAGTACAGGGACTCTCTTCTCTTCCTGCAGAAACTAGGCACATTGTTTTAGGCATGCTCTGTTGACATTTTAATGTTTTGAAGCATTAAAACAATCACTCCATTCTTTATGAATGAGTGCCATCCATTATTTCTCTTGTGTAATAAACTGTTCTAAGATGCCACCAGTCAATGGCACTTCCATAAACAATGGGCATTCCAATAGTGACTCACATAGAAAAAGAGAGATCTGTGAAGGAGATCTGGATCTGGACACAGAACACACCTACAATAGTATTCCTGCAGGTAGCCATCCATGCAAGGACGAACGAAGTGTTTACTCAGTAGTGTTCACTTTACATGGGATTAGGATTCTGAAGAAATCCTGCATTTCTATTCCCAGTGAAAATAACTTGCTTTCCTTTACAAGAGGGAAAGAAGTAACCTACCGTGAGCTGGAGTGTAAACTGATATGAGTGAAGAAACAGATAAATTAATATTAATTGTTCAACAGTTCATACAAGTTTGGACATGGTATTAATCCAAATGCATAAATGTTTCTCATTCCTTGGTTGCTTGCAGAATGGAAGAACCCACTGCATACTCTGACAAGCACATGGAAAAGAGACTAATTTTTAACAGCTAATTGTGCTCATTGCTGTCAGATTATCAACAGAAACTAAACCAGATAATTCTGTGCAGTAAGTATTTAGCTGTAAGGCAATTACTTACTTCCATTAAAATGGTGCCCACTGGTCCCTTAGCACCCTGAAACAAATTAAACACAGGTCCAAAAAAATCCAAAAATCAGACCCTGATAATGTATTTCCATGTATTACTTAGCCCAAAGAAAATACAGGCAAACGGTGTTTCCCAGCAATCATTTATGAATTTGCCAGGAGACAGCAGTTCTCAGCACAGATTTCTGTGGACCTGCTCAGAGTTGCAGGCTACTTGTTAGATTTATTTCTCAATCCATTTTCCTTAATGGTTTTTAAATGTTCAATAGCTGTTGCCCTTGAGGAGCAGTATAATTCAGAAATGGGTTCCTTTATAAACAGCAGTTCCTGTGCTATGGTTCCGTTATTTGCACTTCACATACTTTCCAACATCTGGTGTGTGACAAGTTTTCCCTCTCCTCTTGCACAGTACAATCCCCACAGTTCTACCTTGAAAGATCCTGCAGACCATACACACATCATGACACCTTTGCCTAGTCTGCAACTTTCTCCTTGAGAGCTGTGGAGAAGTGACAGCAATCCAAGCATCTTTTTTTTTCCAAATAAAAGTATTGTTTAATCTTCATAACAGGAATTAAATACAGGGAAAATACCTAATTTTCAAGGGAGCTAGAGTATTCATCATGTGTGCATTTCAGATGCTTAAGAGGACTACTTAAAACTTTCCCTTACTCCCAGGGAAATGCAGTGAGATAAACCAGAAAAATTTGAACTCCACATCCTACTTCTTTTCCTCACCCTCTCTCTACCATAACACTACAGTTTACCAAAATTATATACTTCCTTAAATCTCCAAATTACAGCCCTGTCTCCATATTTGTTCTTTCCTCTCATAATTAACCTTCCATTCCTTCTATCTGCCTGAGCTAACTTCCTCACCTCCTCTGCTGTCTTGCTGCTAACACCATCACTGCCATTCCATGCTTTTTTCTTCTTATATTTCCCAGCAGGTCTATGTTCTTCTTTGGTACTGCTCTGCCAGAGTTAATTGTGAATTGCCTGGGTCCTAAGGAATGCGATCTACAGCAGCTCAGTGGTGGTGACAGAGATGTGCAGACTTGACGCAGATAATCAAATCACCAAGGATGGGTAAAACAAGCCTGTCTTGGCTGGCCCTGGCTACTACCTGTACCTCTTCCTGCACTCCTATCTTTTACACTTTTTACAGGGTTCCCATTTTCTCATTTCACTGATGCACTGCTACAGCAATAATCCCACCAAACCCATACATCCCAAGCTCTACTCTCACTTGAAGAGGAGATCTTGAACTTGAAATACCTCTGAAGACTTGGACCAAGGACTGGAAAGGCCTAAGAGCTGCGGCTCATCAACTCACAAGATCTATCTGTAACTTTTGTGAGTGGCCAAAGCAGCAGAGAGGGTAATGTCACTCTTAGCCATTCTTATGCCCAGTATCATAGAACAAATTGGGACAGGTACATTCATTAACAGACACAGTGTATTGAGAAGGGAAAAAAATGTTTTCTAAGTTGCACACATCCTGTGGTCTGTGTTTTACAGGTAAAGATAATGTTACCAATAATGTTCCACATTTAAACTAAAAGAGTAAGCTTAAGAAAGTTTAACAAGAAAATCATTAACAGTAGGGATTGTTTCTGGTCACTATGGAGCTGATTTTCAAAATTGCCACAGGATAAAGATAGACACATACAGGGATTTTCCTAACTACCTATAGAGTTAGTCCTAAATCCTAATGAAATCCACAATCCTTTCACCTGCTTAGATGGAGAATAAAACATTTTGTGGTATAAAATGCAGAACACAGATACTGGGAAAGTACATCAAGACATCTATTTGTATTATGGATTAACAGGTTATAATTAATTTAAGCTTTAAATAAGTGCCTGTAAATGCAAGTTTGATTTTAAATGGCTTTTCTTTTTAAATTAAAAAAAAAATGCATTTGCTTTCAGCAGATCTATTCAGTTCTATATTTCAGTGTTCTCTGATCCTTTAATTAGATATGCATGCAGCCTAAAGACAATACCAAATACTGTTGAAGAAATTCTGGCCGACATTGTATTATTGCAATTCCCTTTTCCAGCAGCAGGTGCTTCTGTGCACACACATCCACAGGCAAGACATAACTGTGCAACTGCCAGGCCAATTAAGAATAGTTTACCATGTGAAACACTATTTGATGTTCCATTAATCTAATAGTAATTAAAAGAGCAATTTATAGGTGATTTTTTTTAAAACAAAATTATTTAAAAAAAATTACCATAGGTCCTGATGGCCCTCGGTCACCTGGATCTCCTGGGGAACCTGGTGTGCCAGAATTACCCTAAAAATAGAAATGCAAGTTTTATTCTTTATAATTCCATGCACTGGTACCAAATTTCATTGGGGAAAAAACTCTAATGGTACTTTGAGTTGGATCCTGCATTTTCATAAAGATAGTCTATCACTCCTGAGAATTACTAGCAACTAACACTTCTGAAGATTTTGACCTGTACTTTCTCAAGACTTCTTGATCAAATTATGGCTATAAAAGATCAGAATGGTAACCAATTTTAAAACTTTTGATAAGAAACACTTTGGGTGTAAGGGTTTTACTTTTAGAACTCTCACAGAGTTAGCAGATTTATCATTCTTACTCTTCTACCCCTAATTCCTTTGGGTCCTTCAGCTCCTGGAATGCCCTGATCTCCTCCTTCTCCCTGAAAATAAATGAAATCCAGAATTTATTGGAAAGGAGAAGACAGACAGAAACACAGGTAACCACTTCCAAATAGGAATAATGTAAAACAAGACATAAAGAAAGCAAACATGCCCATTTAGTCATACCTCTGGACCTGGGTATCCTATGAATCCAGATTCTCCCTATGAAAAGGAAGGACAAAGAGTTCATAAGAGCCTAGAACTTTGTGATCTGCTTAGTGTTTGATGTCTTTAAACCAAAACCAATTTCAATATTATTCTCAGCTTTACAATTCATCACAGCAATAGTGGCTGCTACGCTGGTCTCAAATGGCACCATTTTAGATTAATACCTTGCTCATCTAAAGGAAGAGAATTTTAAGAATTTCCATCAGTTTCTAAATTTTCAAGAATATTCCATTTCCCAAGTAAATGTTTTATCAAAATTTATTCACGCCTCCTAATAACATGCAGAGGAATTCCCATGTAGCATTGTGAATTCAGATTCAGCATTTTGAATTCAGACTCAGTGTTTCAAAATTTTATACCACTCAGACTAAACAATGCTACCATAATATTTTCTTGGCTTCAATTCATCAACTGTTTTCAGTTACTTCAGTTTCTGGTGTGGTCTTTGTTCACCCATGAGAAATATGGAAACTCTCACAAAAATCAACCAGAAGTCAAGTGTATCTTTCCTAAACATCAGAAATCACACTACTTATTTATGTCCTTGTCCCCTTGCAAATAACATATGCATAACCTATGAAACCCTGCCATTAAAAAAATTGTTAGAGCTCAGAAGGTAAGAAAAGAGATTGGAAAATAAGAAGCATCAAGAGCCATTTCACCAAAAAGCCATTTAAGAAAAAGGAGTTCATCTATTGGAGAGGCTCCTAGAAAGCCTTTCATATCTTTTCTGCAGCTTTCTGCAGCACTCTGGTTCCCTCACAGAAAGGGAGAGTGAAACAGATGGGCCTACCAGTGAGATCCACTGGACTCTTTCTGTTTCACAAGCAACAAGAAAAGACTAGTTTTGCAATACTGCACAAACTCTTTGAAAGGAGAACTTCAGCTCTTTCCAACATCCTGACCACTTTGCTCATGGACTGATCCTCTGGTATCATGGTTCTGACCTCATACTTTCTGTATACTTTTTATTTTAGCTGAATTCTTGTACAATTTTAGGGAAGAAGGCGTTTCATTATTTTTTCAGCACTGTGAAGGGAATTATAAGAATTTCTTAGCAATCCAGAGGTTAATCCTCAGATCCTACTGCTGACTGTAGGAGTACAAGGAAAAATATTTCACATTAAAACAGTGAGGATGTTTGGAGAGTATCACCCCCACCTTGGTAGCTAAGGAGTCCCTCCACTGAAACAAGAAAAATTAAAAGAGCCAATAGTGGCTGGCCCACCAACACTTGACAATAATGATGTTTAGTCAGGCAGGCTGAAGTGGGAAGAAAGCTCTGTGTACTGCAAGTACAATCCTCCACATATATACACACACATCAGGGAAAGAGTAAGAGTGACTGGTCCTCAAAAGAATATCCTCTGGAAGAATGTCTCACAAGGATTGTGGTAAGCCTGAGCCTCTCACTAAACCTTAGAAATGCACTTTGCATGTCTTACATTTCTTTTTAATCAAATATGGATGGTCATATTTGATAACACAGTAGAAAGGAGACTGAGAGACTCTCTGACTTGAAGCACATACCTTTGCTCCTTTGCTTCCTTCAGGACCATAGGCATCTCTGCCATCCATGCCCTGTGTGGGTTAAATATACTATGAGTTAACTTTCAATAGAGGTTTAAGTTTATATCCAATTTCGTTTTGGAATAAAGATGTCCCATTACAATGAGGTGCCCAAGTGTTAAGACTGATGAAGTAGGACAAGCTATCAAAATACAATCTAAAAGCACTACCAAACGATGGCAAAAACTGTAGAGGGAAAACAAGGATAGAGGTCACAGTTCCTTTCCACTGTGTGCCCTACCCTTATCATACTTTCTCTCCTGTAGAGAATTTGAGGGGAAAGATATTTTCTCTAGCCCACAAGAAATCTGGTGTCCATAAGGAAACTGAGAACCAAAGGTGAAATATTTTAATTGGATCAAATAAAGAAAATAGAAGGGAATGAACATTACTGATTCAGATGGATAGGTATTAAAATACAGGCATCCTGAATTAGGGCAGAAAGACTCACAGGAATGCCTCTCTGTCCAGGGGGTCCAGCTAAGCCCTTCTCTCCAGGGTCACCAGGTTCACCCTGTTATAATTGAAACACGAAAGCCATTAGTTTGCCTCATTCAGGAGAATTCTTCTTTCTGAAATGCAAATCTGTCTGTTAAACTGAAGTGTGCCTATACATTTTATAGACTACTTGATTCTGGACAAAAGCATTCCATTACAGAACATATTTCATGGACTGTTCCTGGTGGTAGGACTGGAAAGGACTTGGGAAATCAGAATATGCTGAGCATCCATGCAGTTAAACCCCAAAGGTGTTGTTCAATAAAACTCCCATTGTAATAAAGAATTACAAGTAGAAAAAAATGGGGTTTGAAAAAAAATATATTAATGCTAGTAGGACATATTCTAGAATTCTATCAGCCTGAAGCACCTGTTGATAGCAAATGATATTTCTCAGGCAGGCAGTCTGCACTGTGCTCTTAGCCCTTTTGCAGGGTTTCTTTTCTTCAGTTACATTTTTGTTTTCACTTTTTAACTGAACATTCTCCTAACAAAGACCCTAATATTAAACAGCACAAAACCAGACTGATTAAATGGAATGTATGATGGAAATTCTGATGTATCTTCCCAATTTTTGTAATTTTTTTAATATATGTTTTCATACAGTGATTCTTTTCATGCCAGCACTTTGACCTTCTGATACCTCTCTGTCAGTAAAGGTTATAACCCTTCAAAGAGATGAAAAGCTTAGCTGGCTGGTATTATTTATGATTTTCAGATTCAAAGATGCAACAGCACCTAAACTGAGTTGTTTTTATTAAATGAAATCTCACGTATCAACACACATAAATGAAAGGTATGTAAGGATAAAATTTATTATAAGTGAGTGAACTCTAATGTGAACAACCTGTTATTAATAAGCCTTTCTGTTTGACTTCATGATTATTCAGTTCTTTTCAACATGTGCATTCCTCCAAAACAGACATCATAACAGTCGAGATTCCTTGGATAGGTTTGGAGTCTTTAGAAAAACCAGCTTTATTTTAAGCATCTATGCTTCTTTGAACTGAGAAGGTCAGATTGCATGTTAGGAAAAAAGTTCTTCACCTAAGGGTGAAGTCACTGATCCAGTGTTGGTCACTGGAACAAGCTCCTCAGAAAACTGGTCACAGCACAAAGCCTGTCAGACTTCAAGCAGCATCTGAATGATGCTCTTTAAGGTTTGGTTTTAGGTAGTCCTGCAAGAAGCAGGGACTTGATGATCCCTGTGGATCCCTTCCAAGATGAGATATTCTATGATTCACTGGTGAATATTTTCAATGGATCAGACAGACTCTAGGAATCATAAAACAAACTCAAGGGTCAACACTGCCTTATTTCTGTTCCATTTTGTGAGAAGCCAGGTCCCATTCAGAACCATTACCACAAGAGTAATTACAATAGTGGTCACGGCAACACTAAAAACTTCTTAGTATAGTTCTGATATGTGTAAGATTATCCTAAACATATCACTTGTCTTGCCATGAAAGCTAAAAATATCTTTAAAACTTAACATTCTGCACAGGTTTCACAGCATGAAATTCTTTGTTAGTCCATGTTTCTTTAGTTAGTCTTGAATGAGTGACACTGTTAGATTGCTGCAATTAAATACTTTGAAAATCTTCACCTTTGCTCCTCTTGCTCCTAACTTTCCAACAGAGCCAGGTGAACCAGGCATCCCCAGACTACCCTGTAATAAGAAGTATCAGTTAAAAGGTGCACAATGAAAAAATCAAAGGCTCGCTGCACTCAAGGATTCATTTCCACTTGACATTACTGTAGAATCAATAAAAAATAGTGGGCTTTTGAGCACCAGAATTATGAGTTATTTGTCAAGCTATCATTCTACTTCTTTCCTGTCATCTGTACAACTGCCATAAAATTCTCAAAATGTTATCAAGTATGACATAAATGTTACTTTCTGTCTACAGAGGTATCTAGTGAATACATGTATATGTGCACAAAAATATTTAAGTACACATATAATTGGCTATGTAAGCATAAGCATCATTACTTGACTGAAACAGAGGACCAAGACTGACAGCATAGGACACTTCAGTCCTGTGTTACAATGGTGCAATTCCGGAACAAGAATCCCCAAAATCAACAGCATTACAAAAGTGAGAAGTTCAGCAGACAGTTCAGCAACTCAACAGTTACAACCTCATCACACCCTAGCACTTGCTATTCACACACCTAAATTTATTTTCTAGGCTGTTATTTTATCACACAAGACTGCAAATCAGTTTTCTGAAGTATTACACCAAAAAGCCCTCAATTTCTACTTTTTAAAGTTTTTTTTTATAAGAATGACATTAACACTGAGAATGAAAAGCCCTAATGGGTTCAGCTGGAATATATTATTTAAAGCTAACCGGAGGGCCTGGCATGCCTTGTGGTCCGGGAGGTCCTCTGATCCCCTGTGGTCCTCTGGGGCCCTGATGTAGAGAAACCATTGAAACAAAAAGTCAGTTCAATGTTAACACTCTTCCAATAACAATCATGTTGCTGCAATGACCAGAATCCCAGTGTCTGTTTCATAAGCCTTATTTTACAGGTGAAACTTCTGGCTGTTTTGTTATAAGGATTTGCCTGTGTGAGGCACCTGAGATGGTCACTGCCTGCCAGCCTGATTCAGAGACCCACTGAGGTATCTAAGATACCAAGGGAGCCATAAGCAGCCTACTATAAACTAGGCATGCTGTCTCCATCCTAAAATGTAAAGTTAAAAGCATCTTTAGAGTATCTAAGAGCATCTTTAAACTAGAAGCTACTGTAAGAAATCTACCACAATAATTCTCTTCAAAATGATTCCACCAGGCAATTTTTTTAAACACAAAGTTTTTCTCATCAGTTTTGTCAATGCAGTAGATTTTATGTATTTATTGCTAGCAATTTCTAAATAATTAATTTTGAAGGTATCTGCTTGATAATACTATGTAAGCTGGAGGTGTGTTGGCTAAATTACTTATTTTTGCTACTCATGTTCCTCTTTTAATTTCATTCAAGGTTGCATCCATGTACCTTGTCACATTTAATTCCTCAGGGTTACAGTAAAGATTTGCCAAGGAGTCTTACTCGTAATATTAATTAGCTGAAGTTAACAAAGCTTCCCAAAATACAAACAAAACATCAAGGCAGAAAATTTATTTTCTCCATAACTAACATAAAAACAACTCAGAAGTTCTATTAGTTACCTGTGGGCCTGGAAAACCAGTTTCTCCTGAGTAACCTGTTTCTCCCAGATCTCCTTGCTCCCCCTGCCAGAACAAACCCCAAGAAAACAACAGTGAACACAGACAAATTAGTATCTCTCATTTGCACATAATTTTGTATCTATACAGATTATCAGTTGATAGAGTGCTTTTCAATGCATTCAAACAGTTTTAAAACAGCTTCAAATTCCTGCTGAAGAAATCTCAAATAAAAAGAGGAAGAGTAGCTTTTCTTTAGTTTTTTGGGGGAAGTGTGATGAATATAAAAGCTGCAGCAGAAGAGGTCAGTTTTATTTTGCTAAATACATTTTAGATCATGTCTCAACAATATTTGGGCATTACCCATGTCCACTGCGAAGATCAGAAGTCATAAAGTCAGGCCACAAGGGCAGATCCTCTTTCCCCTTATCCATGGATAATGGCTCTGGGAGGGAATCATGACTTCACAATCATATTAGAATTAGATCCCTTTTTACTCCCCATCTTTTACTCTGGTTATCCAGTGAGGCAAATCAAATCTCCTTGTGATGGAAAAAAAAATCCCAGCTACCATCTCCATAAAGGTGCCATCTGAGGATGAGTCAGTTTAGCTAATGCCCATAAGAAATACTCACTGCCTTCTGGATTGAGTAAAATGCTGACAGTTAGCATCAAGATACTACAGGCCTTGGAGACCCCCTTTCACTGGAGAAATCATAAACACATGTCTGAAGATTCTTGGGAAACAGATGGTTCTGGATAGAATCTTCTGAAGAAAAATGAATTTAAAAGGCTGAATTTTCATTCTGCACCATATGAATGAAACAAAAGATAACAACAGAAAAAAAAGTCAAAAGCAAAAAAAAGAATGTTAATTTATAGCCAGAGTAAGAACACTGTAAAATCAGTAAGTATATGATATTGCCAGATGTAAAAAAAATCAAGTAGAAATAAATTTCCACAAAAATCATTTTGACTATAATAAAAACAGATACATTTCTTAGGCACACTCTACTAAAATCTAAAACCAATTTAAAGTTTTCAGCTATTTAAATTTACTTTGAATCAAAACCCAGAAAAGTGGTTGTCCTTTTTTTCTCCCCCGCCTTTTTCTCTCTCTCTTGCTTTCCTTTAAGTTAATCTCCTTTCCCTCTTCATTATTTTGCTTTATTTCCAGCACACAGATTGATTGCAGTGCTGCTCTTGTCTGTGACAAACACCTCTCTGATACCACACCATACCTTCTACTCTTTCTACCTGCTGACTACTTCTGACCATTAAGAATGGCTAGCTGTGCACCTTTATGTTGTTTTTAGCTATTAGAAAAAATTAGTCTCCTTTTATCACAGAAAGACACAGACAATTGGAACTGCAAGTCCTGGGTGGAGTCCTTTTTAGGATAGGGAGAACATGCAGTGTTCATGCTGAGTGCTAGGGAAGTTAATGACTTAGTTGATGAGGGTGTTATTTCAGTGCCTTTCATTAACAGCTAAACCTAAAACAAGTCCTTATGTGTTATGTGGGTGAATTCTGGCTATTGCCTCTAATTTGATTATTCGTCTCTGAGCACATCACCACCAATATCCCTCTTATCTACCTGAAAGAGGGATTCCTCTTTATCCCATTTCAGCACAAAACCTTCCTCCTCCAGAGGGACTGGCCAGATCCTAGTTCCTTACAAAATAGGATACTGTGGTCCACAGAAGGGCCTGTGAAGATCCCACAAACATCAAGACTAAATAGATCTGCTTCCTGGCCCAGGGACACCAGGAGAGCTTCACAGTGAAGCTCTCGTTACTTCTGCTGGTAGAGCTATGCCCTGTGTCACCTTTGTAACATCTGCTGTGCAAGAGATCTCAGTGGAAGGACACACCACCCACAGTCTCACCCAAGAATGGGTGCCACTGTTGTACTGTAGGGTTTACTATTCCATCTTGCTTCTCCAGGGGATGTGAAAGACAGAAGTGTGCAATTCTCTTTGCCATTCACTTTTTACATGTTTTCAGTGAAGGATATCTACATTACCTGTGTTTGATCACTGATTGGTACCAACATTTCACTGACTCGGACAAATGTTTTTTTTTATATGCTTTTAGATGCCAAAGCTGCTTATCAAGTACTTGAATGAAAACAGTTTGAAAGCTCTCTGTTGCTGTGAGTTTCAGTCATTTCTCTTGTTCCCTGAGATTTTCCAAAAGGGTGGCCTTATCACTGGCTGAGAGGGCTTCCATAGAGATGCAGAGGGTTGTCTCAGCTAAGGTTAAATTAGTCGAAAAGGTTCAACTGACTCCGTACTCTGAATTTACTAAACAAGTTGAACATTCTTATTTTCTAACCACTTAAGAGTTCTTGTGCTTATTAGTACAACCAGGATATGGTACAGATCCATGTCCACTGACTTCAGTTATGGTCCTGTTACCACCATAGCCTAGTTGGATTAGCTCTTTTTGTTGGTACTGGACAGAATAATACAAACATTCATGAGATGTCAGCTGCAATCCAACAGGGAGAAAAAAAAACCAACCCAGGAAGTTTCATAATTAAGAAATGGATTTTTGAGTGATCAAGCAAGGATTGGAATAATTAAGAGGTAGAGTTGATGAATATTCTTGAATATTTTAATCTAAAATGTCTTCCTAAACCCTATAAAGAATTTCTGAGAAAGAAATACCAAACTACTGCAAAATGCTCATATTCTTTCAAGTTATGCTGATCCTGGCAATAGCTAAAGCAAAGTGCTTTCTCCCTGCTGGCAGATAGTATCAAAATCTTCCAGTATATTCCCATCTGCAATTCCCTCAGCAAAAAATTTTGGATTCTCCAAGCGAAATCCAAATTGGGGCTTTCAGAAACCAGGTGGGGACAGGGTTTTGGCACATGGCATACATGTGTATTGCAAGAACCTGGGAAACGATCAGACTGTAGTATAGGGAACTTGCAGGAATCTCACTTCTGATTGACATTGCCCAGTGAAATATTAATTTGAATCATTCTAAATGTAAAAATCTTTGTTACCTGGCTGCCACACAGAGAGAAAAAAAGTAATAAAAGTATAGCAAAACCTGTCAATAAGAGAGGGACAGGAAGCCCAGAAATCAGAGACAAATCAAACACTGTGCTGCTGAAGAAATATTACTGCCCTAAAAGACAGTCTTTTTCCTTCGCTGAAATCTATGTTCTATATTGCATCACTATGGTTATTCTTGCTATTATTTAAAAACATTTCATGCTTGGCCTACTCAAAATGCTTATTGGCACTTTTATTCAGAAGCTATGACTCTACCCATTCCCCAGACTCCAACACACAGCAGGACTTCAAGGTATAGTCCACCCTGTTGGTACTGACAATGTTGTATACAAACTTGTAATGTTTCCTTGGGTTTATATGCACTAAGATAAAGGGGGAAATGCTGTATCATGGCATATACTATCTTCCTTATCTGTGTTAACAACCTGGCAGAGAGATTGGCTCAAATGTGAACCATTGGTGCTAAAGCAAGGTTTTCTAGAATGATCATGTAACTTATACTTGAGAATACCTAGATTTTAATTTTGACCTGCACTAACCCACCCTTGAATATAGCTGCTTTTAGATTTGCTTTGATAACTCTTTTTGTAATTCCTACCTTGGGACAAACAAATTTTGTTTTCCAAGAACATTATCTGAATCATCATTTAAGAGAATTGCAGTGATGTCTTTACTAAGTACATCTCAGGAAAGTTTTCTTTCATTGTGACTCTATGGGGTATAAATCTAGGAAAACCAGGGCTACCACCTAACAATGAGAGAGATTTTGTCATCTCTCAATAACATGAGAAATTTTTCTACCAGAGGATCTTCTTGGAATGATCAATCAAAATGTAGTGGGTATGATCTATTCTGTATATCCTATATTCTTTTAGATATTGACTTGGGAAATTATTTCCACAATCTTGATTATGTTATATGTTTAAACTAATTGTCAGAGCTGCAGTTAACACTGTTTTTTGAGCAAAGAGTCGTGTAGAACTTGCCCTAATTTTGTCTGTGCTGCACATGTGTATCACACTTATCTCTGTGTGCATGCAGCAAAGGAGGAATAAACTGTCAGACTTTGCAGCCTGACTACTCATTCCTGTCATCTTTAGTGACAGTCTTTTCTCCTGCTATGTTCCCATACTTGCCCTAATAGTAAAAGTAACCATCCTTTTATTTTGATGAAAACTCCCTTCCAATTCTAAATCCTTCAAATCAGGAGGGTCTCTACTACATCCACCTGAGATTCAAAGGCTGCTTGGCTTGAAGTAGACTTTTGATTGTTAAACATTTGTGTGTTGGCTCACAATGAATTTTTTTCCCTTTAGAGGAGCAAACACTCAGACTGGATATGCAGCTGCATACAAATAGGTAGCAGCAGTGTCAGCCACTCACCTTTATACCTGGAGGGCCTCTTCGACCTGCTGCACCCTAGGAAGGAGAGGCATGAGAGATTATATCCAGAATATTGAGCAATATGTGAAACAGCAGTTTGTCATAAAACGCATTATACATACAAAAAACCCAAGTACAGCCTAAAGAAAGCAGAGATTATTTCCACAATCCAAAGATTTAAGGTAAAAAAAAAATGAGAAAAATGTGGATTTGGGACAGAAATTCTTACACAAATAAGTCTTTCCACACACACACACACAAAAAAAATCAACCAAAACAAAATAAAACAACCCCCCCCCCCAAGAAAACCAAAACCACAAACAAACAAACAAACAAACAAAACCCCAAAACCAAAAAACCCCACCAGATTTTAGACCCTTAATGAGTGCAGAGAGAAAACATTTCAACAAAATTCTGGAAAACATCTTTCCAGTCAGCTGCCCTTTGGCTAAAACGAAGAGAACAAAAGCCCTCTTCTCTCCCTGTGAGCCCAGAAGTTTGCATCACTTCCTACTGCACACTACTCAGTAGCTCTAGTGAATGTTACTGCTAAACCTCACATCACCAGAGGCCTTTAGGACGTTTTTGCAGCCTGACTGAGGAGTGATCATGCCAGACTTTGGCATTAAGCACCATTCTGACAGACTAGAAGAGAGCCTTCACAATTTCCAGTCTCCAGTGAACTAAAAAAGAGCAGCTCAGCTACTAGTGACCTTATTTATATGCTTGAACAGGCATAGAAAACTTGTAGTTATGGGCAGAAAGAAGAGATAGATTAATCTAGGGTGGAATCGTGAAACAATTGAGGCTCATTGAAAAAGAAATTGAGTTTAAGTCTTGTGACTTCATATGAATCAGACCTGAAATTAACAGGAATGCAAATTCCTGATTTTAAAGAAAAGAAAACACATTGCAATATATATAAGCTACTAAATTTAAGCTAAATACATTTCACTATGAAAACTTCAGAAGATTTTTGTTCTTTCTCCTTTCAGGAATTTGAAGGGTGGGATAACACAAAGAATACAAAAATGGCTTTTCTCAGGGAGAACCCCACTGTTTCTTTTATCAGTTATTTCCACCCCATTTGATTGGTATTCTTACATCTAGGCCAGCATCACCCTGCTCTCCTTGGAGTCCTTGTGGGCCTGGGTCTCCCTGCAAAACAAAGTAATGACCAAGCTCTTTAAACACTCTTTTTTCTTGTACATGTACATTCTTCTTTATACATTCCTTCTTTGTTTCTTCTTCTAAGTATTTTCATTGCAATCAGTTGTGTCATACCAGTGTTGATTCTTGCTTTTTACAAATCATTTAACTTCAAAAATTATAAACCAGACAGCTCATGTCTGCTTTGGATTTCCAATTACTAACAGCCAATACTGAGTCAAGGCTTCTGTGAAATCATTTTTCTTGACTTCAGCCTTTCAATTGGACTACTAAAAATGAGATTTGCTTCCAAAGAGTCATCAAAAGCCAGTTATTCTTCAAAAATTAACCCTCAGAGTTTTTCTACTGCTTTCAGCACGCTCTACATGGATATACATATATGCATACAATCTTACTTGTTTAGAGAGAAACAGACTTCTAAATCAGTGGATTTTCCTCATGTTTGCCATCCTCTTAAGCTTTCATTCACCATCATTTTATGCTACTGTCCAACTAGTAATCAGCTTTGCTTATTCTTTCCAAACAAATTGTAATGGTAATGAAGCCATGTTTTTCTGTTATGCTTCTTTCCTTGCAGTTTTGCTAAAACACCTGTTAAAAACTCAAACATCACTATATAAGCATATATCCCAGTTCTTATATTTTATTTACAGATCAAAATGGAGTTTACCCACCACCCTGAGGCAATAGAAGTTTCATAACAATATTAGTATAGCCTGTTGATACCCTGTCCATTTTTCCCAGCATGATTTTTAAAAGCATCCTTTCAACCCATTACTAGAAGCCTCTCAGGTTGCTGATGCAGATCTGTGGAAGAATAATGTATTTGTACTAAATCCATATTTTCCCTTAGCTCTTTATTATGAGAATATTTCCATCGTGTTTGTAAACATTTTTAATTTTTTTTTTTTTTTTTACTGTATCAAGCACTTCCTAAAGCTTTCTGTGTTGCAGACAAATACTAAAGGTGAAATACAAACAAACAAAAACCTCCTTGGTCACTGGACAGCCAATACAAATTAGAAATCAGGCAAATCCTCTCTTCACAAAATAGACCAACTTGCTTACCTGTGGTGCTAGGTTTCCCTTTTCACCCTTAGGACCAGTAACATTATTGTTAGGCCCAGGATCTCCCTGAAAAAATCAATGGAAAGCTCAGCATTTTCCATTACCATGCCTTTATTACTTTGACTACAGTGGAAGGATACAGAAATAGGAAATAAAAAGGCTATTTTAAATTAAGATGCTTGTAAGAACACAGTATAGGAAGTTCTGCAGAGTCCACGAAGTTCTTTTCCACAGAGATTAAAAGCAAAATTACTAATGGACAACAAATTAAACTGAAAATGTTAAACTATTCTGGTTGATTTGACATAGTTAATTGAATTAAGATCATAACTCATGAGTTTCAGATGAGGGATTACACTAGAATGGAGTTCCATTTTGCCAGTTAATGCTAGAACAGGTGAAATCCTGATCTTTCAAAAAGGCAAATTACCAAGACACCTGAGCATTTTTTTTTTCAATATAAGCTTTAAAGACAGGAGTCAGCACAATATATGACTGTTTGGAGCAAAGACTTTGAAATATATGTGAAAAGACAAAGTTGTGTCTTTACAAGACAAGAATTGTGGTGCCTGCACTGGAATTTTAGTCCTCGGGGAGTGCATTTATGTAGGTCTCTGGAGCATGCAAGGAAAAAATGTGAACATGAAGAAGTAACTTATTTTTGCATCATTATAGATTGCTAACCAAGAGTCAGTGCACAGGGTTTTCAAGTGACCCAGAATTCTTCTGTAGGGTGGGAACCTACAGGGAAGACTGACCTAGTCCACCCGGTCTTTTCACCAGGACATCTGGTGTAGTGTGAGGTGTCCCTGCCTATGGCAGGGCGTGTGGAACTAGCTAGTTGATCTTTAAGGTTCCGTGTCAGCCCCAGGCATTCTATGATTCTATGATAAGTAGCTCCAAAAGGAGTTATGTGTCCTATGGTGAAAACAAACAAAGAATTCATAAACAAGGAGGGGACCTGCTTCCAAGCAACACATCAAAACACATCAGTCCATCTACAGCTAAAGAGTCAGGATGCCTGGAATATGCCATTCTTCTTGCAAAGTACTGCATTTTCTAGGACTGTGAAAAACTCTTCAAAGCAGATATATTTCAGACAACTCCATCACAAAATCAAGGTGCAAATCAGTGAAATACAACAAAAATAAAGGACTTCTCTTACATGATCTCCTCTTAGACCGGATTCTCCTTGTTCACCTGGTTCTCCTCTGGGGCCTTTTCTGCCCTAAATTCATAAAAAGAGCACAAACAATTCAGGTACAAGTACAGATAGTATCTGCGGCAGCAGAGGGCCAGATCTGTTGAAGTCAGTGGAGTTACAGTGATCTGGAGCAGGAGTGACAGCATATTAGAGAACAGGCAGCTATTAAAAACAACCATTAGAGACAGCATTACACTTTGGAAAGATGTTTCCATAAAATCTAAACATTACTGTAAGGGGTACTTCACCCATTTTCCTCTGCTGCCTTTCACTCCAGAAGGTCCAGGAAATCCACGTTCTCCCTAGACTCAGAAAGGGGAGAGAAAGAAGAAAAAATAATGTTTGTTCTTTCTGCTAAATCAGGTTCTCAAGCTTTTTCTGGCAGAATCCAGCTTCAATCAGATCTACAATTCTAAACACCCAACAACAAAACTTCCCTTCAGCGTTAAAGCCCATTCAAGGCAAAAAATCAGTACCTTTGAACCCTGATGTTGGCATTTTTAGCAGCACTGCACATTTAAAGTAATGTTTACCTGCTCTCCACCAGTGCCATCAAATCCACTCTCACCATGTTCACCCTGTAGCAATGAGGAAAAAAAAAAAGCCAATTAGCATTAGTCCACTTGTCTCTTTGATCAAAGAAAGAAGTGTTCACCCTGCATTTGGAAACTTGAACAAGATCTGTGATTTTAATGGTTAGCAAGAATAATTAAGAATAGTAACTATAAATTTTAATTACTAATTCACATTTTAATGAATTAACAATGTCTAAAACAACTAACTGTTAAGGACACTTAATAAGGAAAGGAGCTATTGAAATTATAGATTTCCATCAGAATTTAAGTTCTGCTTTTCCTTCTTTTGGCTTTCAAATCTTTTCCTAGCTGCAGCACCTTCAAAATTCAAATATATTTCAAAATAAACTAGTTTTATTTGATCTTTCATGATGATAACCTCAAAATTCTGATTTCAACCATCATATATGTTTGTACTGTGCTTTTTTTGCCTTTTTACATAGTTTTATAACATGAACAGTGGATTGAAAAAACAGAAAGAATAACCAGGAGAAAAAAAAATAATTACAGAAGACTGATCTTGGACTTCAGGATTTTTTAAGGAACTTCATAACTCTTTCAGCAAGAGTACATAAATACCAGTCACCTTCCCTTTTCAAATTCACATTGTTTTTCTCTTCCCTTTGCCTGCAAAAATGATACACCACATTGCAAACATTTATGAAAGTAATTTTCCTACAAAATATCCATCCCAGAACATAAGGAGTTTGAAATGTTAACTTGTGTGAGGCACCTCAATAATGTTATAACTGTGAGACTCTTATTTCATGTATGCATGCTCCACAATATTTCAGACTCAGCCAAATAACACACTCATTTCTTACAGCATATTTTGAAACTCCTTCCATCTTTCTCTACAAGGATAAAAATGAAGGAATTAACTGTGGTGGTTCAATTTGTAGTAAGAACTGAAATGATATTCAACAAACACTGAAAGTAGCACAAGAACAAATTAAAACCATCAGCAGTCTCACTCTGATAGAGACCACAGATACAATTGCTTTGTAGGTATTGATGCTAAATTGACTTTGCAAAACCACCTAGTTAAAATTCCTGAGGAAGAACTTCTTTCATTTAAAAGAGTTCTGTAATTACTACAAGAAAAAACAGCTGGCTGTACATTTTGATTAGATTAATACATCACAAACAAGAATTTCTTGAATAAGCATTCCAGCAAAATTTTGAGCACTAAGTTATCATGACTTTTATTGAAGTGTTATTTTTTCCATCAGTCATTTCCTACCTCAGAAAACCTGAGCCAAACTTCATACAATTAAACATTCAGTATTTCCTTTTATTCAAATAGCTACAATAAAATTACTTACAAACTTCAATAACTTCAATAAACTGCTTCAACCTTACTAAGTTGGCATGACTGAATCATATTTTTATGTACTGAAAGTTTTATTTTTTTATTTAAAATAAAATCTGTGGATATAATGACACAACGTAATGAAGATATTCACGTATGCACTGGATTTCAGTGGGGTTTGTGCAACTGGTAAGACCTACTGCATTATTTAACTTTGACAAATCAAAATCAGTCAGTATTCTCCCTTTTCTAAAATCTGATGTTCTGGATATTTGAAGGAGGATAAATTACTTCAGAGAAGAGAGTAGAAAATGGAAAAGGAAAGAGAAACACATGAGAAGATTAAATGTTAGTACAGAGCAGTACTTTAAATAGACCTGAGGTTTCAGAAACACTCTGAACTTTCTCCAGCTGCCCATTTATGGAGGCAAACATGTTGTGAATTTTTGAGGCTCACAAGTCGTTTTTAGAAGTGGTTTTGTACCAAAGCACTCAACACAAGTTAATTTCATTTTAATCACTTGGCTTGGAAACTATTACCATCATAGATCATTTCTTCCAGGCTTCACTTTTTATTACTGCATTAGTAACCATATCTCCTTCATGAACAGGTATGTTTGAAAGGTTAAACAAGCAGACTTGAAATATTACCAGATGAGATGACAAACAGAGCTTGAAGAGAAGTTTGGATACCGAAAACAAGTCTGTTTTCAGTAAAATGCTGTTCAAACCCCCAATAAATATTAGTTACAACCTTTTTTTTCCTCTCTGCTCCTCTTCACAATTAGAATGAGATTCAACTGACCAGAATTACCACCTTAACAGATTATCAAATTAGTCAGTAAATAAATCATTTTCCCATCAGTTAGATTAAATCAACCCTGACTGCAATCATATAAAAATACAATTATGGCTGCTGATTTTGATTCATATGATATCTTAAATGAATCCTTATAGAACCATAGTGAAGGTATATTAAATGCTGTGAAGTTTTTACCCTATTTTACTTCCTTGTTGATAATTTCATTTACAGGATAACATGAAAGGACGCAGAACTCTGCTTTCAAAGAAAATTCATCACACATGAAAACACATACCTGACTTCCTCTATAGCCTCTGGCCCCCTGAAATTGAAAATAAATATAGATGAAATTTGGTAAAAGTATTTTTATTGCACTTGAAAAGCAATAGCTTACAGTGCAGAGGTATGCAGAGCTCAGTGTTAGTAGTCCCTGCTGTCAAACCTTCTACTGCCATGTATAGGATTTCCTCCTTTCCTCTGGGAAGACAGTACAGGCTTAATTTTCATTCCCACTCCATAAAGCTTTTTAGCTTTAACAAAGGCTATTCTGGAATTGGTGGTGAAAAAGTCATCATCGAGTTGCTTAGTCAGCAAAATCCTGAGCCATTCAACCATGCTTGGGTTACACAAAATACCTTTCAAAATGAGACAGTAAACACTATCTGCCATTTCTACAGCTGGATCTTGACATTCACCCATGCTTCAGGAAGACAGCACAGGGATTTGTTCCCAGTACAGAAAACAGGTTTGTGGGACACAAAAGAAGGAAAAGTTTCAAGGTTACACACTTGCCTTTTGGCCTCTGACACCTGGACATCCCCTGTCTCCTTGAGTCCCACTGAAACCAGCTGGGCCTCTCTCCCCCTAAGAAACAAAAGAAAGTGTTCAATCTCATCCATACAGTGATGATTATTGGTTAATTCATCACATAAGACTAAAGCAAGACAGAATTATATCACCATTTACTGCACTAAAGACACAAGTGCAAGTCACTTGGAAATTTTCATACAGGTCATAAGAGAACATGAATTCCTAATCCGAGTTGCACTTGGTTCTTTGCTCTCACTATCATGCCATGTTTATAGTGCATTACTGATCTCCAACTGAAATATCTGAGCTTGAAGGGGAGGTTGGTTTTTTTAATTGAATAACTAACCCACTTTTGCTGAGTTGTTTTTTAACTGAGTAACTATCTATGGTGAGGTGTAGAGGCATAGAAAAACAGATCCGTGTATTTACCTGTTCCTTTAACACATTTTGGGTTAACATTGATAGGTAATCAGTGAATATAGGCTCAGGCACCAACTAACAACATCATAGCAGGAAGATAAATGTTTACTTACAATCCCACCTTCTTCACCAGGATGGCCAAGAGATCCTCTGTAACCTGTACTTCCCTGAAAAATGACAATTTAAAAGGTAAGTAACACTGTTTTCCAAGCACACTGGGTTAATCTCTGTCAGATTATTCTGCACTTGGAGATAGAAAACATTTCCTGAAAATCAGATCTGGTTATGCTGAGGAGGGCAGGCTCCCCACATTTATACAGACATTCTGTATAATTGCATGTGTTTGACATGGCTGTGAAAAGAAACACAAACACAACCCTAAGAAAATACCAATGGTTATTATAAAATTTCAGTTTGTGATTTCAGGAAACTCTCTGGTGAAAAAGCTCACTGGGATACTTGGTCAAATCAAACAGCTTTCCAGTGATTTGGAAAAGGAAGCATTATACAGTAATAAAATTCTAAGGTGAAAAGAAAAATATAAGGAGTTGGACACTTGTTAGGAGAAAGTTATTATAATGCCTTGCAAACACATAGGAATGTTTCAACTTTGTATTGGAAGTCATGCAAATATCACACCCTTAGGGCAAAAACTTGAGTAGAGAGAAATAGGAACAAAAGGAATTTCTAGTTGCGAAACAACCATGTTTACATTCTGAACACTGTCTAAGCACCTTAACTTAGTCTTTTAGTAAAACAGAAAGGTGTAAGAAAATCAATATGTGTAATGGAAGAAATCAGTAAATTGGTTTATGAAGAAGTATTAGGAGACTATACTTTTGTCAAGAGATAACCAAAACTTCATTTAACTGCAACTACATAACCAAAGAGTGTGAACTGCAGATATCATTTATCTCATATGCTACTGGAATAAGTAGAAATAATGGAATGAATAGAAGTCAAATGGAGACTACATATATTAAAAACCTTAATAATTTTACAAGAATTCTACAATAATTCTACAACTACTGCTGTAGAAGTAGTGATATCTGTAATATTCAAAAAGGCTTAAAACAAACAATTTAAAATCTTAAAAGAAGTAATCCTTTTGGATCAAAACAGACTTATAGAAGAGGATATTTGGAATAAACCAGTCACAAAAGGATAAGGCACATACATAGTGAAAAAGGATTATTTTCTAGTCTCAGCTTGTCAGTTGGAAATTTCTCATTCCCAATAGATAATAAGCTTCCTGATTAATCAGACTTAATTTTTAAATCCCTCTCCATTTTCTGCTGAATTGGTGCAGGAGCGTGCTTAACGATTTTTATATGTACAAATCATTTCAATTACAAAGATACTTTTGCATAGAAGCATGCAGCAGAGAAGGGATCATATTCAATGTTTCTCCTTCATTTGTCCCAACATTAAATATCACAGGGACACGCATGCATGCTCTGAAATACTACAAAAACCAGAAACACTTTGAAAAATAAAGCAGTTTTTATTTAATGTCTATCTTAGACCTCCTACCTTCCTTCCAGGATTTCCCCGGACACCACGATCACCATTTTCTCCAAGACACTTACAAATAACCTTACAGCATTTCCTTTCTGTAACAGTGTCCTGAAAAATTACAAGAAGCATTTAATTTACATATATTAATCATAAAATAAAGACTGATTTTCTGCCCTCTTTTGTTTATATTATAGAAGGACTTACAAGGTTTCTCTGCAAGATGTTTGCAATATCTGCAAACCCAACACTCAGAGGTTCGTTGTATCCAAACCCTCTGCCAAACTCTACTTCCCAAAATTCAGTCAGGTTCTGTGTATTGTCCAGGCCAACTAATAGAAGTGCATCAAGACCTTCAACGTAAGCACAGACTTAAATTAGTGAATTTAACCACTATTAAAAAACATACAATTTAACCAACAATATAAACTTGAATAACAACAATTCCCTGCAAGATTTACATTTCATGGCTTCAACCCAGAATGTTAAAAGAAATCAAGCTATTGAGAAAAATGTGTAAGAGAAAAAATCCAGACCGGTAATTTTCTAATTGACATCTCTCCCCAGCTGTCAGGCCAGACTGCTACTCAGTGCCCAAACACAAGTTCAAACCTGCTTTTTTCCTAGAGAAGTCAGAGTTGTATCTAACCTCTGTACTCATCACTAAGAGGAGTCCATTCTGAATTGCTCCAGCTGTTGGAGCTGGACTCCAGAAACAAGAATCTCTGCACCCCTAGGCATGTCTCTGGCATCATCTGCCATATAGAGACAAGTCATCATGTATACTGCTTCACATGGAGAAGAAAATACTCTCCCAGGGACTCCTGGGCAATGCCACATGAGCATGGAGAGGCAGTGTTACATGGAAAAGTTGCAGTGGGGGAGCTGTACATCAGGCCTGTGGTGGTAGGAGGCTGGAGCATCAATGTGGTACTGTAATACCTTTAAAGCGAAGTGAGTCTGCTGCTTTCTTCAGGTCTTCCAGTGAATCATCCAGCCCATCTGAAAATACTAACAGAACCTGCCAAGAAAGGGAGTAATATCAAGTCAATTGCAAAGGAAAGTTCAGTCTTTGTAAGAATTACAGTTCACATTGAGAAACAGCTATGAGATGGTCAAATTGCACTACACTGTGGTAGATCTGAAATGTGTGCTGGAAAATGGTAGTGAGGAACAATGAGAACAGAACACAAAAGCCTCTCTTCCCTGATAGCACTTCCATCTGAGGGATTTTTCTTGCCGAATATAACATGGCTATTATATTATATCTATCATCTTAGGATGTGAGGTAGAAGACAAACTATTTTTTTAACTTAACCCACTGAAAAGCTTTCTCCGATATCTGAAGAGTTCTCTTATATGTAAATGTGGAGAAGGATTTAGAGCAAACAAATTTTGCCATTTCTCCAAGAACAGCTGCTGTTGGCTGTCAACTGAGCCACACCAGGAAGCACATCCTCTCTGGGTCTAATGATTCCCCCCATGCAAATATTTCTGTCCTTTCACCCTTTCCACACAAGTAAGTCATCACCCTGCTCTGTTCTCTGCCCTACATTTCCTTCTTAAGACATCAGGTTCAGCTCACCTCAGGATGCTAATAATTTGTATTGGCTACATTTCCGTCTTTTCAGGCAAAGATAGCCAAAGAGCTATAGTTAAGTCTCTTCCAGAATGGAGGAAAGCACAATTTCTTATAGTTCCCCCTCAAGCTAACAGTCTCTTCGCATTTTTCATCTCCAATTCCCTCTTCAAAACGACAGAAGATCAGGTTCCACTCACTGAGTGGATTAGTTTGCCCAGAAAGAAGCTGCGCAAGTAAATTGTGTCCTATTCCAAATGGTAATGACATAAAGTCCTACTAAACTCTCTTACCAACAAGTGGACAAGCACAGCTAGAGCTTCTTCCCTCCCACCCTTCATATTTTACATTCCCTATGTAAGGCACAGTTTTGAGCAATGCAAACCCTGTTACTTCTGTTAAGGTAATTTTTTCTACAGGTGACAAAAGCAAATGAAGTGACTGCCACACCAATTTAAGCTACAAATAACTGGTAAGTTACCAAACATACAATATGGAAGCAGTAGTACAAATCCTATGTTTGCTCAAGCATTGTGTGATACAGTAGAGAGCTGGACCATGGATGGGTAAACTCATCACAGATTGTTGAAGACAACACTGTAGGCTAGGTTTGATTGTTTTTTTCTATGATCTTTCCATTTTAAAAACATGGGGAACAGGGAATGTTGGGTGTTACTGTGGTCATTTTATGTAAAGATATGTTATTATGTTTACAAAGCATTTGTTTATATCAAGTTTTGTTGGAACACATCCATTGTTGAAAATGATGGGATTAGGTCCAACTATTTTGCTCCTAAACAAACAAATAATAAATAAAAGAAGAAGTTCAAGCAACAGAGAATCATGGGCCCTGATTTGTTTTATAACTTATAACTAATAATCTTTACAGAACAAGCATGTTATTGCTCAGGATTCTAGGAAGATTAAATTGTGACTTCATGTGTATTCTAAAAACTTGTATTTTCAACCTGTACATAAACACTTTCAGAGAAGAATATTAATCCACTGGTAAAGTGCTGAGATATGCAGCATATTTATTTATAATAATAATGCCTAAGCAGAAAGAAGCCTTGCTTCTTCCTCCTAATTGCTGATCTGGCAATTAGGAGGAAAAAAGCACTGCTTTTACTTTTATGTCAAACAAGTTCTTTCTCTGAGACTCAGAACAAGGAAAATCTTATGTGGTCATGTTCCCTGTTCAGAAATTTTAAGAAAACTTTGGAAAAAAACCCATTAAATATGCACCAAACAGCAATTTAAATTGGTAAGTCACACACACCTATGCAAATGCTGCAACAAATAGAATGCCAACTTTCATCTGAAAGCAGAGGAATTTGTAATATGGCTTCCTCATTCCATGTCAGATTAAAATTGGTGTTTTATAAAAGCAAAAATAAAGTTGGAAGAGGAAAACCTTTATGTATTTGGCAAGAACTAACCAGTCCTTCCTTAGTAGGAGGGTCTTCCTGCAAAGAGACCTCAGTAAGTGCTAATATTCAAACAGGACATGCTCAGTGCTTTATCACTGCACTCAGAGTCAATGCCTTATCAAGAATAAATTGTCAAGGCCTGAAACACTCCAATGAAATCTGAATTTCTTGAACCCAAGTTGAAAGAATCCCCATGCATTTCAGAAGAGATTAGATGAAGGCTTATACTTCTCCCTTCACCTCACTTCAAGATGGATGAATTAATTGCAGCATCTAGGCAGATTTCCCTGATCTTTAGTTATCTGTAAGTAGAACCCAGCTTTGCTATTTGAAATTATTTGACAAGTTAATGACATGAATAAACTTCTGTAAACAAATTTCTCAGATGACCTTTTTCTGTGACTTCTGCTTCTGGATAAAGATACAGAATCAGGAATAAGAAAGTTTCTTTTTAGGAATAAGAGTTCCTGAAAGAAAACCACTTTCAGCTGCCCAAAGTACAATCATTCCATGGTAGATAGAAGAAGGTTGTCTGTATAAATACTCATCATCACATGTATTAAGCCAAATGTTCTGGGTACTATCTCACTACAAGTGTGCCTAGGGAATTGGAATCAATATATCAAGCTACATCAGGTCTGTGAAAAAACAGGAGATTCTATAAAAACTTAAGAAAGCATGAGGGTGACTGAATACTGATATAGGTTGCCTGGAGACATTGAGGAGTCTCCATTCTTGGAGATACACAAAAGCCATCAGGACCTTTCCCTTGACAAGTTCTAGTTGATCCTCCTTAAGCACAGGGATTGAAGAAGGTGACTCCCAGGGATTCCTTCTAATCTCTACCATTCTGTGATTCTGCATATTAGCATCATCTATTCCTGAACTAGTTTTTTGTCTTCCTGGAGTATTCAGCATCAGAGTCTGTAAATATCAAAATGCCTAATTTTTCCAAGATGTATGATCATGCCATTAAGTTACCTTAACTTTAGCAGAGGTCGCATTAAAGAAGTTCTCCTCAAGTGCCTGCAAAAAGTCTGCATTCATGTAGGTGTCTACAGTGGTCTGCACATCTAAGAACTTCTGGATGATCTCTTCATTATAGTCTTCAAAACCAGAGTCAAAGATCAATTGTTTGTTCTGTGCCAATACTTGGAACTTGAACCCAATGTCGACTGGAGCATTACAGCTGGTATTTGGCAGTGATTTCATCTGGAGTAGAAGTCTGGGGAGGAATGCTTGCAGTCTCTGTTTCAGAAGCATTGTGGGTGCTGGCTGCATGCTCCTTGAAATATCAATTGCTATAGAGAGATCTATGTTGCATTCTGAAAAAAAAAATAGGGAACAGGAATATACATACATTCTTTGTGATCTTGTTTTTTGTCAGAATATTGGAACAAAATTCAACATGGTAGATTTAAAGCCAGAAGTAAGAATCAGATAATAGGTTTTCCATAAACATAAAACACCATCAGCCCACAGGTTTCAGTGTGGCCATGTGAAGTTCCAGATACTAAGAATTAAGTTACTCAATACCTGCACATACCCAAACTGCAAAACATACCTCTTCCCCAGCTGCCCAGTGTCCTCAAAGGGCCTAATCTTGAAAACATCTCCATGAGCTTTCCTACCAACTGAGAATATACAACACAAATTGCAATTGTAAAGGGAACCTTTATGACTGACTATGCTTTGTCACTTTGTCACAAGACCAGATGATACATGCAAATGCAGAACAAAAGGCTAAAAAAAAAAATATGAGAGAGAGAGGCAGCATTGCCTACATGAAATGTCATGACCATTGTGAAAATCAGCTGCTGTAAGGTGATGGCTACCTCAGTTATGGAACTGCTCACATTGCTCCTTCTAATAACAACCAATAGTGAGACATGGTTAATTCCTCCCCCTGCCCCAATCATATTGCCCTCATTAAACCTCAGCTAAACCACATGGTTTTTTTCTTCTCTACCATGAGTATTCATTTCTCATGTTGAATTTTATTCTGTGATCCTAGATCCTTTATTATTCATTGTTGTACCTCTGCAAGGAAGTCAGAGGCATGCAATTTTAGCTGTAAAACAGCACCCTATCTAATGTTATTTTCTTTTTGCTCATTGACTCTGAAACACTTAGCAATCACAAGATTGCTTTCTGTGTTTACTAGTCTGGGCTTGTTCCTATTATTCCACATAAGTTTTCTCAGTTTTCCCTCTCTCATGAAAAAGATAAATGTGTTCAGTTCTTTAACCAAATACTTCTAGAAATAATTTCATCTCAGAGGAACCATCATTATGAAAATATGTTTCACTGTTTTCACTTGCAGTACAAACCGCCCCCTAGAGGGTATGATCTGCCAGAAAGCAGTGTGAAAACCTTTGAATGTAAAAGGCCACGCTGAACAAGATTCTAGGGCTTAAAAATTCTGACACTCAGATCCCAAAGCAACGTCAAAAATCTATGCCTCTTACCTTTTCAGGTCACAACAAAACAGTTAAATATATCTATACATGCATGCATGTCTACACACACATGTGAACACAAAATCTAATGGATATTCCTTCCAGTATGTGTTCTTGTACAGCACACAGAGTATATGTTCACAATGAGGTTCTTCTAAGACCTTTAGTCACATAGTTTGGGGGCAGTGTAAAGGGTAAGCATGAATTCAGCAATTTTGCCCTGGCAATTGGTCATCCACATTGCTCAGCTCTTAAAACATTCTCTGTCAAGTCCTCAGTGTACCAGCATGAATAACAAAACAGCAGTAAATAGCTCACTTTTTGTGCTACTATTGTGCTACTCCCTTGCATGAGAATATGTAAAACATCTACTGGTGGGTATTCCATACCCTGTTGATATTTGCAGGAGTAAACACCTCTGTGTTGCCAAACTCTTTCTCACCACCTTTTCTACAAACATCCACCTTGTTAAACTGCCCTGCCTTACTGCTGCAAAAGTATCTTTTTTCTCCCGTCAACATGCTGTCCCTGAAATGTAATTCTTTAAACTGAAAAATCTGTCAGTTTAAGAGAAGGTGACTGGAGAAAAGGGAATTAATATATTTATTACAGGAAAGAAGGCCAGTGAATATATCAAAATAGATGACAGGACAAGATAAAACAGGCTTCACAGAAAGTTGATATTCGTTTTATGAGACAAATTTATGCAGATCTTAGCAATAAATATATGCATCACTGAGATGAAACCCAATACGCTTCCTTTAACTTCTGTCTAAACAAGTGTGCCTGTATATACATTAAGTTTACTGCTGTACCTCCCATTAAATCTCCTTGTTCCCTGCCATGAAACACCAGGAGGTGCTACTGCGTCAGCCACCGTCACGCTGCTCCATGGCAGCGCATTCTGCTTCCACAGCAGCCCTCTCTCTCTGCTTGCAGGAGCCAGGGAATGGTTTTTCATCTGGGAGTCTGCTCAGCTCTTGATGGGAAAAAGAGTAGGTGGGAGTGCAGAGCTCATACTGAGTCAGGCCCAGCTGTTCCCTCTGCAAACCACTAATTCACACGGAGTTGCTTCCGTCTTTAGGAAGAAAGGTTCAGCTCTTCATTTTGGCTCCCAACACCCTGGCAAATATCAGCCAGCTTTGGGATGTTCAAGATCTCACTAGCCTAGGATGCATGAGAGGCTCAGCTGTTACAAAACACCTTAGACAAGCAGGGTATTCATTCCAGTGTTCCTTTCTCAGTAAGGTTCTGATCACAAAAGGGATGAAACCTGGAGCACTGGGTTGGATCAATTTTATGGCATAACAAGGAGAACAAAGAGCACACATCCAACACACGTAAAATACCACTTCTGTGTGAACACAACACACAGGAAGACAAGGAGCTTTAAACAACAGTCCCAGTCCCTCTAAGGATGAGCAAAGAGAACTGTCTCTTCTTGCCATACCAAATCAATGCCATGCACTTATGCCACAGTCAGAAGAGATCAGTTTTTGATTTGCCATGCACTCCATTTTTTCTTTTTTGCAATTTAACAAACAAATACATCTACAGTATTATCAAACTACATAGCTGGCATGATTATGTAATTTTAAAGAGCAACTGTGTATGTTCTGTACGTCAATCTTCCCACATGATAAGGCGACTGGTAATCCAGCACCAAGTCAGAATAAACTCAGATTCAAAACCAGCATGTGACATCCAATAAAAGTTGCTATGTTAACTAAAGGCATTACTGAACCTGTATTTTCTTTGGGGTTGGCAGCCTCTCAGGCTGTGTGGCATCCAAGCCACTGTTGCCATCTAAAAGATGTAGTAAGAGATACCACTTTCTGTTTCTCATCTAGGAAAAGCTTTTAGGTAGCACCTCAGAATTACCATGGATTTGCTGTTCACATCTTGCCAACACCTTGCACATCTTCCCACATATCCAAGGATGGATTTCCTCACACCCCCTCTGCACAGTGCCTCTGTGAGACTTCACTGTTGCTGACAGACAGTGGCTGCTGACAGTCCCACTGAAGCAGTACGGTCAGCTGAAGATGGCAGTTACATTTCTAGGAGGTTCTTTTTAAAATATCACTGAATTGTCTGTTTCCCCCTTTTTATTAAGATACCTGCTGGGGGTATGTGCTCTGGCTCCTTTCAGACATTGAGGAACTATGAATATGAAGGCTTAATGTGAAGCAGTGTTATTTCAGAAGCTATTTACCATAGCAAGGACTGTAGTGGCTCTTGACTGAAGCAAAGTACAAATTGTGAGTTGCAAACCTGGGCAGTATTCTTTGGTAAAACAATTGCATGGCTGTGCAACTCAGGTAGTTCTATCAGGGACTGCAGAAAGCCGTGTGGATATCTGTCATTATACACTCAACAAGGGGGTTGCTCTTACCCCGACCAGGGAGATGTTTGCCTTAACAGACCTGATTGACATTATTTTTGATGATTTTCAGTGCATCAAGATTTTCCACTGTGAAATCTCCCTGCATCATCAGCTATTAAAAGAGGCTCTCAGGGAGGATTTTATCATCCCTACGTCAGCTTCAAAGACATAGATCCTGTTGCTCCTCAAAGCCACTGCTGCATCCTTTACCCTGTCAGTGAGTACTCACTGAAAAAGGCTTTGGACAAGCCTCTTTTTGGCTACCTGCACTTGCTATGAAGTGATTCTCTAGCACGGGAGGCTCTTCCCTGTTTTGTTGCCTCCTTCTCTGTAATGTAATTTTTGTATTCCTTCTGTAAGGAATTGTTCTTGTTATAAAAAGTGTTCAACAACAATTCAGTGTACGTCACATCACTGTGCTGACACACAGGATCCATCTACTAGGAAAACCATGTCTGTCATGGAAGCTTTCTTGCAGACTGAAGAAATATGTTGTAAATTTCCTCTTGCCCTAAAGGTTGTGTAATCTAATAGAAAAGTAATTTTGAATCCTAATTGCTTTTCAGAAACCAAGACCTATTGGCCTTTTGCAGAAAAATCCTTCCATCCATCTGCTAAATTGCCATCACCCATTAGCTCCTTCTTTTCCACTGTTTATCATACAGAGGGTCAGAAGATACATTCTTCTGCAACATCATTCGTAGAAAAAGGAGAGATGCTGAAATCCACAATACAATTTTCATTCACAGTCTGCTCAGAATGTATCTGTAGTAAATGCATATTAAACACTTCTGTATCTTAAACACAACCATTGGAATGTGTTGGCCTGCTCCCAAGAGAGCAAAGGAAAAGTTAGTCATGCACTTTGAGCTCCATTTAGCATGCATACATTACTAATGAATATTTATTTTCTGAGGGGAAAAAAATTAGTTCACACCAACTTAAAGAGTACTAAGCACATTTCTTCATAGTAGGTATTAAACTCATGTGTTTCTACAAATTGCAGAAGGATATAACACTAGCAGAGCATGGATGGAACAGTTATTATTTCCTCAAATCAAGAGTCATGCAGAAAATATTCTGCAACTGGGCAGATCACTTCTCAAACAGATCTTCCAGAAGACCTGACTACCAAAATGGAACTGCTAAATACTGTGACTTATCTTGCTTTTGGCAGTCTTGCAATTGTAAGAGTTTTACATTGCTTTTGCAAATATGAAACCTCAGCATGCATGAATAAACTCAAAATTTAATGAGCTGTTGCATTAGATGTTGCAATTTTTTAGCAAAACTCTCTTATTGTAGTTATAAAACATACCAAATTATCCCTAATTATAGTTCTTAGTTAGAAAAAAATTTCATCGATTCTTCATCTCTCTCTGACATTGGGTATGAATGTAAAAAATGAATTTTGCTATCAACTTGGGGAGTCATTTCTTTAGTGTATTACCAGTCTCCTTTGACTCTGTAGAGAAGGTGAAAATGTAGAGAAGAAGAAGTGGTTTCCAGGCATCCATTCTGAAAACCTTCCTAAGGAAAAAAAAAAATCAAAGATATAAGAAATACAGAAAATAATTCCCAAAAAAAGAGGCTTTTAATAGTGGAGGAACTGGGTAAGTGGATTTTATTAACAACCTGCAGGCTTTCTACCTGTATGCAATTTAAAGTAGCACTTAAAATTAATATTTTTCCCCTCAGTTTTAACATACAAGCTTTGGACACAGAGCTGTAAGAGTTTGACTGATGTACAGCATAAAACCAGCAGGAACTGTTCAATGCTTTGCTCTCACAATCATACTTTGTTCTGATTCACACAGCTATATTTACCATGATCTAAATTTCAACTAAAAGCAAGCTATTCACAGTGTAAGATTAATGGGAGTTACATCTCTAAGATTCTCTTCTAGCCTTGAAATTTCCCACCCCCACATCAATTAAGGGAAAGCTCAGTGGTGTTATCTATATATGATACGCATAGATAAGAATAAGCCTTTATTTACAAATGAAATACACCAGTGGGCCAGTAATAAAGATATAGAATTTGTCAGAGAAAAATGGAAATACAGTATAACAATTTCCCAAAAGCCAAAACTCAGTGCTGTGAATAATGGGAATGAAAATCTCTCAGAAAGTACAAAATTAAGGCATGTTGAGCCTAAGCACACTACACAAATGAGAACAAAACAGTTTTGAATAACTTTCTATTCTAGCACACAAGCACACTTGATTCTGCCTTTAACAACTCATTACACTGTTTATTCTGTATCTTGGATCTGCAAAGACAACTTAGCAGAAAGATTACAGCTGGTCTAACATTATAGCACAGGGTTCAGTCCAGGTTCTTAGGGTAACAGCATGTAATATTACCCTAGGTCTTATAAATAACAAAAGGCAATGAATAGAAATTATCTGATTGAATCTATATTCTAACCTCAGGCAAGAGCAAAACTTCATTTCCAAGTATCGCCGCACCAAGCTGCACTGAAGCTCTTGAAGAGTTCTTTGGAACCTTTGGGGGAAAAGCACCACATTTCCTGTATTTCAAGATATTTGTCAGATACAGGCACTTTTCACTTTTATTACAATGGCAGTAACACCGAAATTCCAGCTGCAATTGAGGTCCCTACGCAGCCAAAGAGGTTCCAGGTATTATGTAGTCCTCAACAAGAACAGAAAGCATTGCTGGGTTGGTGCATTGAGGAAACCTCCTTCATGCCTCTGCACATCACAGTTTTCTTTAATAAGCATTAGTAACATAAATAAAACTGTTCTGCAACCATTTTGCAAGCCATCTTCACAATTAAATTTTGTCTTGGAGTTAATTAATTTTTCTGCATATATTCCTGAGAGTTAATGAATCTCTTAAGAGAGTTCCCCTTCATCACTTTGACAGACACTTAATCCTGTTATCTGTTTTCACTACTACACCTAATAATATGAGCCTATTTTTATGCTGTTAATAAGCTAAAACTTTATACTGAGAGGCAATTAAGTATTTTAATGGCAGCCCCCCAAAATAATAATGATTACTAATTTTCAGTATTGTGTTACACTGTTTCTGCTTTGATGGCACGGTTATATAACTGCCAGAGTAGCATTAGTATCTTGAATTTACTTGTTTGAATAAATTGCACACAGATCTATAGACCCAGCTAGACATGTACATATTCAAGGTCAGATAAGTAAATTGCTGCCAGTGTTTCCAAAACCTCCAATTAATGTTTTGCTCTAGAAATTTCCATGACTATGAGTATGTGAAAAAGTGAAGAGCACCAAATAGCAGCAAGCTTCCAAGATATATGTGGCTGCTCACACTCAGATGAGTAAAATACAGTTGGTGTTTTAGCAAGGGGCTAATTTCCTCAATTATGTCAATATTCAGATTTTATACCAAAATCTAGCTCTTACTGTTATAATACACAAAATAATCTGTGACTGTTTGGCTATGCAACTATTTCCATGCCATCTAACACCTGTGGTCTCTGTTTGCCTTCTTCAGCTTCTTTTAGCCCTATGACTCAAGAATGTTCCCAAAGAATGTTCCCTGTTCTTCCAGTCAGATACCCTAGACCTGAAAAATCTCTCCCACTCTTCCTAAACAGTGAGTGCAGATAGGAACCTATTTACTATTTGCTTTGGTTTTCCCTTAATTAGTCCCTACTGACATCAGGCAGATTCTTTAAATACACAGAAACACTGCAATTTAGAAATATGTGCAAACTAATTTTCCTACTTGTACTATTTATTTTGCCTTATCTTCACATACAAAATTCCAATCATGCACTACAAGCTGCATAGATAGAGGTGCTTTAGGCCTTCTATGTGTATTCTTAATTATTTACTAATACAAAATGAGAAGTAATTTAATGGAAAATTCACATCATACAACCCATAGATATTATGGATCAAAGCCAAAATAAAGTCACTAGAAACATGCAGTGCTACAGAGCATTGCACTAGCAATATCTTAATTTTAAAATTTATTTGAATGTAAAATAGTATATACAAGGTCTTAGCATAAGATACTTACACATGCATATCTGTAGTTGCTTATATAAATATATATACAAGCATATATATATATGCATAACTATACAAGATGCTAAGGCAGCAATTCTCCAAAATCTAAGACATTTTTTCATTTTAATTCTGTTTTAGGAGGCAAGAGTTGAAAATTATTGAAGGTCCTTAGAAAACAGTATAAAATAATACGTATTTTAAAGCTCATTTTACTGCTAGTATTTTTACTTATTTGTTCCTAGAGATACACTAATATCTATATAAATCCCAAAGAAAGAAAAAGATAAACAGTATACTGCTGAATCCTCTAAATGCCTCACAAAGATTACTTGCCAGTGTATTTTGGAGGGTTGTTTTTTTTTTTTTTCAAACCAATTAATGTCCCAATTTTATCTTCAGCTGCTTCAATGTTTTAGGCAGATAAAAAAGTAATTCTGTAGATTTTTGCTGCCAGAGCAAAATGCACTCTCAAATGATAATATGCTTCTTAAGCACACTGTCAAAAGCATGCAGATCTTGAAGCAACAGCTCTTTTTCACCTATGATTTGTAAGTATCTTACATACAGGATCTCCCTCCACACCTGACTGCGGACATTTTTCCTCTTGAGTTGGTATATACTAACATAAGGAACAAAACCTTCCTTGACCCAACTTAAAATCCCATCTCTACCAGTGCAAGTAAATGTGATCATGTAGTTTTCTCCTACCTACTGAAGTACTCCAGTTAGATTACTTCAACTTCTACATGGTGATTTCATTCCTTCAGAAGTCTTTGAAATATGATCAAGTCCTGGAACACAGTGGAGAGAAAGTTTCAACTTACATGCCCCACTTAGTTATTCCTTTCCTCCACCATCCTCTTTTCTCTTTTTAAAAGCAAATTTAAAGCCTAGTTTTCAACTGTGGAATTTCCTGGTTTCACCAAACAGTGAAACAGGAGGAGTCCATTCCACTGTCCCATCTTACCACTCTCCTCATATATCCACATATTAAACACTGAGAAATCATAGTACCAGAGGAAAGATAAATGTTGCTGTAAAAATAATGCAAACTACTTTCTAGGTGTCAGCTCTTTATGTAAAGGAAAAAATATTTTTTCTAGTTATCTCCTCTCTACAGGCACCTATTTTTTCCTCAAAAGTACAAGTACATTATCCTCATTAGCGCTGAAATATCTCAGGAAGAAAGTTGCTGCTTTACTCATTGCAGGTTTCCTGGAGAAAAAGGAGTTTCCTAACAATTCCAGGTATAATCACAGGGCCAGGTACTGAGTCAAGCAAGGAGACCCTGGGTGACTTACCTGACATAAGAAGTCAGTATGGACAACATGAGGTTCGATGCTTCAAGGGGTGGTTTTGTTTAGAAGGGGATGCAAACACAGCTGGAAAGGAGATGGCCACCAGGACAGGAACACTCCCACAGACGGACGTAAGTGCAGACAAGCACACAATAAGCCCATGAGGAGTCTACATCTAGTCTTAAAAGGAAAAACTGACTGACACTAAAAATCAGTTTCATTTACTGCTAAAATCAGTGTCTGCCTGTCTGTGAGCAAATGGGAAGGATGTTTACTTGCTGACTTCATTTTAAAGAATGAAGAGACATAATGGTTTTCCAGTTCAGTATTTGGTGCACCTTTTATAAGCCTATTGCCTATTCTTCCATTTCTGAGTAAAGTCTAGTAATTAGCACGTTATGATCCTGTAAGTAAATGTTTCTTATCATTTATACTTCTATCTTCCTGATGGTTTAAACAGAACAAATTCAAATAAGTACACATTAACAGAATTTTATAAATTGACCCTGGTATCCTGGCAGCCTCAAACAGTTCTTAACCTACCATGAAATTAAAAATAAAATTACAGTTTCTTTCTTCAGTCCAGAAGATCCTTCAAAAACAAATCTTCTGTCAGAGAGCCGAACTATTAATGACATGTCCATGTCTGAAGTAACCATACCCTTTTAGTGTCCCCTGAAGACAAATGTGTTGAATGTATCAAGTACATATGTATATTCCTCTAGGATCAGGACAATTCCCTCAGAAGTCCTGAGCATCCTCTAAAAAAACTTTCTCTATTTTACACACCTTCCCTTAGCTCAGCATGAGCAATGTGCAACTCCCATAATGCATGATAGCGAGACAAGCAGAGCTGTCCCTGTTGCCTGCCAGGTGTCAGAGGTAAAAATTCAGTAAGACTCAGATAACAAATTTTCTGACATTGCTGTGTTGCCTGCCCCAACTCCCAGTACTTTGCTACTAGGGAAATCTTCACTGAAGAGTCTGGTTTTTTTCCTCATAAAGTTATTTTTTACACAGAAAAAAAAAATAAAGCAAATGGCTGAAAACCTCATTAGCTGAAAATTAAATCTAACCAGAATACTTACAAAATCTACCTAAGACCACAGTTAGCTATTTGAAGAGCCTAATAAGCTTTCACTTCCTCACTTTGCACACTCTGTAATTAGCTGTTTACTAATTACACCTTAATTTAAACTGCTATACTCAGTTGAAATTAATTAAAGCTTGCTTCTAAGTGTATGAATTCAACTAGACTATCCCAAGTTGTCATTAAAATATGAACGTAACTATGCACATTACTACGGCTTTTAGACTTTACTCTTGTTTTAATTTCCTCAAGAAAGAAGTCAAGCTGAAGGTTACATTTCACCTTTCATCCCAGATGGGGGAAAGAATTTTAAAACCAAACCCAGTAAATGGAGCTGTAGAACCTAAGCGTCTAAACCTTGTTAAATGTGTTCTTACCTAGCAATGACTCATTTTGACCTAGAACTAGCTCACTTTCAAACCCCTAAACACTCTGCTTTTCGGCCTCAATAAAAGAAGAGCAGAAGGGGACCTCATAAAACAATTTGGGACTGTAGCAAATAACCTGTATATACACATTGCACAGCAAGGTGAATGTATCTCCTACTAAGGGATTTATTAAAAGGGCTAAAGGAGGCCAAAAGAGCTCCTTTGTATGGAGTAGTTTTCCCACATCAGAAAATTCTTATGGAATTAGAGGTGCATTTGTTATTGTTTCTCTCTGTCTTTCCTATCTGTTCTGGCCTTAGACTTACTTTACTGTAATACCATTTCAGTATCAAAGAAACACCATGGCAGTGCCACAGATGTATGTAAACAAACATACAGAAAAGAGTGAAAAAGCGATCAATAAAAAGCATTAAAGCAGGAAACCAAAACCATTTCACAGACCTTGTAAAATGGGCCAGGTAAACCTGGAGGATGATACAAGTAATTTTTCATATCCTTGCCAGTCCCTTTGACTGGAAAGTAGACAAATACCAACAGCATAAAGGCTAAACCTTACCCACATGTGTTTCACTGACTCATTCAGTAAAGGATATTAAGTGAACTAAACACAAACATTTCATTCATGAAAGCAGCTTCTCAAAGCCAAAAGTTCTTAAGAAAAGCAGCAGATGTGACTCTCCTACTTCCAGGAATATTGAGTGAGAAAGCATCCTATCCACAGGAGTAAGTACTCAAACTCATCTGGAAAAAATTAATTTTATAAAAATCTTGCTTTAGAATAAAAATAGTGTTAAGTCACCTCATGTTGAACTACCACAAAGTAGGGAAATTAAAATTGAGGACAACAGTTTGTATGCAGAATTACACAATTTTTAAACCATCAATTATACACTAACATATGTTAGATGTACCTTTGAGACAGGATTCTAAAAATATGAGCTTACTGGTGGTGGCAAGATGCAAATTCTTGCTTTATAAAAAATTTAACATTAAAAAAAAATCTTCCCTTGCAATACTCAATAGAAGTAAAATTTCTGCAAATATACTTGTTTTAAAAACCCCATCTAATTATCCTCTCATTTCTAGTGCTGAAAATCATGCATTTTTACCAGAATCTATCACTTTTGATGGCAGGAAAATATGAAGCTAGGAAGAATCAAGACTTTTGCTTGTGAATATCTTCACAAGACTACAATATCACCCATAATTAGTTCAAGACTCATGTTGTCTTGTCAAATGTAACATCTTTGTAAAATGAACAAAGGAAAGAGACATATGAATTTCTGAAGCATCCTGATATTATTACTAGGTGCACATTTTACTTTGAATCATTTGGAATAAATTTTGTTTATCCAAAGGCTCTTTTCTTATTCATTGGCATGAAGGAGATTTGTTTGACTGAATGATACTGTATTTGGATTTGAATGTGTAGAAGAATGATGTAAATGATTGTATGCAGACCAATTAGAGCTGAGAAACTTTGTGGCAATCATCTTTACAACTGCAGCTGTTGTGAAACCAATGAAAATTAAACAGCATGTTTTATATATTGCCACATCATGAGAAGAATCCATAATAAATTCTGGAAAGTAAGTGTGGAAATCTGACACCTTCTCAGGTCTCTGTGTGTCTATGCAGGTAACTTGGAAAATGTGGTCTGCGACACTCATCATGCACTAAAGTCACAATGCACCAGATAAAATGTCAGTTCATCCATATGCAAACATTCATTAATAATCCTCAGAAATGATATCTCACTATAGCAGATCCTGAAAAATAGATTTGTGAAGAGCTAAGAAACTTTAAAATGTAGCTTCATACAGAACCAAAATAAGCCAAAAATTCCAATTTTTCCCTGAAGGTAAATTAATTTGGATACAATTTGGCACCTCTCAAGTGTTGCATTTTCTCAAAAATCAGTGTTATCTGATATTTTTTTTTTAATGCTACAATACTAAGCTTTTAAACTCTGATATGAGCTACATCACACTTGCAAAATGAGGGTTTGTAATACATAATTAGTCAGCGCTACAGAGGACTATCTTCACAGATGAAAGAATGTCACTTGAATCTCCAGACTGCTGAAGGTGCTGAGTTCTCGTCCTTCAAAGCCTTGTGCCTGATGTTCCAATCCAGCAAGAATTGTGCACATAAATTCTTTCACCACATTTTTATATTAATATTGCCCACTGAAATTCACTTCATGCACACTGAATAACCTATGTAGAAAATGTAATTTGAGACAATATGCAATTAATAATAGTCATGGAACTTGGCCTCTACAACATCATCTACAAAAAGAACCCTCTGTTTCCTTAGGACCACACAAAAGAAAACAAGTATAGCATCAATGGTTTTTCCCTGAGTGCTACTAACATTTCCTGGACAATGTTTCAATTCAAGACGACCATATGCCTCTAATTATTTACTGATTAGAATTCTTGCATGAGCCATTATCTTTCTACATTCTAATTTTGCTTTGGAAGGTTGTAGGTTCAATTCAGATGTAAAAGGGCTTCTAAATAAATGCTTTTACTTTGTCTGGTGTCAAGAAAGCTAAAAACAAGTGGAATTTTGCACACTGTCCTAGACAACATAGTGACATGCACATAATTTTACTGCAGTTCAGTCCCTTTTTTAAAATGTGCTAATTACCCGCAAGCACTGCAACTAGAGCTCCCGGGATCCTCTGAAAATTGAGAAGTGGGTCAAAATACCACACAGAGACACTTACCTCAACAGACAGTAAAGTTCCCTTCAATGAAAGGGAGACAGCAACCACTAAGTTACCAAATTTATTTGGAGTTGTTGGAAAGAAAAATGCTTCTTCGTGCTACAGAAATGTTTGCAATGTCTCAAACTTAAATGGGGAAAGAAATGCTGAAAGATCAATTGCCTGCATCAGAGACATTGGGTTTTCTGTTCCTTTCAGGAGTCTCACCCATCTTTTTTTCTTAATGGAAGCAGTCTCGATGCAGGGAGTAGAGCAACCTAACACCCCCCCACAAGATGAATCATCACCTTTGTAATTGTTCACTTCCACTTGTAGAGCCTCACACCTATTGTGCAAGGACATCTGGAAAAGGAGGGACAGAAGGCAAGGACACCTGGAAAAGATGGGATTGTGCACATTGAGGTTCCTTAGCTGGTCTTAAACCTGATCTTCTCTTCAGGAGCATTTAAGTGGGCATTTTTCCAGTCCCTACCTTTGGACTCTGGAATTGGGTGACACGACTGGAGTACTTGCTGGTGAAGACCAAAGCAAAAAATCCTTGAGTATCTCAGTTTTGTACATGTCAGTTGTAGACAGGTCCCCTGTTACCCACTGATCAGGCAGCATGCAGTTTTTTTCTCTTTCTTTTTTGTCCTAAGCACCTGAAGAAAACTTGTTTGTTATTTTTCATTTCCCTAGCCAGGTTCAGTTCCAGATGTGCCTTGGCTTGTCTGATTCCCTCCATGCACACTGACTTTTTCTCTTCAGTATTTCATTTTATTTTCAATTTGCTTTAACCTACAGTTGTGTCATTCACTTTTTTTGTTGTTGTTGTTTCCCTAGGAAACATATTCTATGTATCATACAGTCTCAAAACCCACACAATTTTTATTCTCTTTTATAGCAATCAGGTGTCTCAGGACAGGCAGAAACTTTGCGCTTTTTTTTTCCAATTTATTTCCTGTTCAACCTATCCCTTGGGATACAAATCAGCAAAGGACCATGGACTTCAATAGCACAGTTTACAGTAGATAAGGATCTGGTGTACAGATGGGGCTTTCATTCCAACCTCTCCACTAATGTCTTTCCTTAGAAGGAAAAGCTATTGCACTTAGAGTGCCCAGCACAGGCCATGGCCAGCTATTGTAAGAGTGACTCTACAGGCCATGCTGCTTCAAGATACAGAGAGATCTTTTGCTTTATTTCCAGTGAAAGAGAGATTTAGTAGGAAAATCCATCCCTTCTGAACACAGTAACTGAGAAAGGTGTAAAAGCTAGAAGAAGGATGAGCTAATAATGCAACAGTAAGCAAGGCTAATGCTGGAACAGAGATCAAGTGAGTGACAATCCCTGCAAATCTATCCCTGCTCCAATTACAAGGAGTAATTACAGTATGGACTACATCACACTAACTAATGGGGCAATTGCACCATTTGGGGTGTTTTTAGGGATGCAGTGGCTTTAATTCTATTTTGTTGAACCTTTTACCGAAAAACTGATTTCATGCATCAAATACTGTAATGTTTTGCTAGTCTCTCCTGCATTTGGGGGTAGGAAGCCCATTGGTCAGAATATGAGATGGACATTGCTGAATGTTTGCCTGATCCAGCATTCAAACTAAACCTACTTGCAGAATATCTTAAGAAGTTTCTGGATCATCCTGATTCTGTAGCACATTCACATGATGACAGTACACAGGTAGTGTACTTAATCCTGTACAGATAAAAAATCCTTCCTCCCTAGGAAGGTGAGAACTCTTCTTAAAAACACATTTTAAAATATGACTTTTTAAACATCTTACAAATATCTCGGGCTTAGTTTACAACCCTGCAGTGAAATCTCACAGCTCCATAATAGTTCCAGCAGTGAACACATGCTGCCAAAGAACACTGACAAAACTGAGGAAAACAAATATCCACAAGTAGAAAACTGGGTAGCTGGCATTTCTATGGGATGATCTAACCCCATTAGTTGGTAACACCAGACTCATTTACCCTCCCAAATAAAGCTAATACAAAATGCTGGCTGTTACACGGTACTCACGTCTGCTTGTACATAGGCTTGCATCCCATGTCAAGGATGCCAGTTTTAAATAAAAGCATGGAATAGATGTGGAGAATAAAATTACAAGGTACTAGGCAGCAGTTAGTGAAGTTAAGGAGCAGGGTCAGAGGAGGAGCAGTGGCTGCTGGCAAAGATGATTCCTACCCTCCCAGCTTCCATGCCAGGAGGTCAATGCCTTAGGTAGCCACCTGTTTCAAGGGAAAAAAAAAAAAAAAAAAAAAAGAGACAGAAGACAGTCTCTTAGTTTAAGAAGCCTGGGGCCATCACATGAATATTATTACAGGGAGATTTATACCTGCATTGCAGAAGCCAGCAAGAGGTGAATTAATTCCATGTATTCATAAAATTGACATTTTCTTACAAAGAAAAACTATTAAAATGCTCAGTCAACACTGAGGAATAAACCCATACCAGTGTAGCCAATCACTGCATCTGTATACATTTCCAAAATGTAATGCAAGATCAGTCTTTATTCCCTAATAAACTCAAAGCACAAGATCATTTTCCAGGTGAAAAGAAAGCTATGATATAATTTATTCTCTTATGATGAATAGCAAAGCTCTTAACTAGGTTTCCTGGGAACCTGTTTTGGGGGTTTTTTTTGCATTGCTGGGAACATTAAGATACTTCATGAATGGAAGGAAACTGGGGAGATGGAGGGAAAGCAATTGGCAGGCTTACCTTGTTGTAGCTGAGGGTAGTTTTTGAGCATGGTACAATTTGTGTGTGATTATTTTTAAAGAGATCAAACTCAGGTTTATAGTGAAAACTCCTCTGTCACAGCATGCCACCCTTGCATCATTAATTTTTTACTCCAGTGGCTTAAATCTTCATCATGTCCTCAGGGTCTCGATCTGAATGTGTGTGCACTGTCTAGAAGAACACACAGTGAGCTCTAAACAGGCTCTACTTCGACTTGATTAATTTTGTGTCCTACTACAGGTATTGAAAAGTCTGAGTGTTTCAAAACAGGAAATGCAAAAAGTAAAACCTCTAAAGCTTTAAGACTCAAAAGAAATAATATAAATTTTAAGGCTACAGATCTGTACATGATCTCTACACTCCTGGCTTTTGACACGGGTCATTATTGAAGTCAAACCTTGCTGTGGCAATTTTGGTATTAGTGAAGATTACTTAGATTTTAACCAGAGGACACATAAAGAAAATCCTCAAAGGCACGCCCACCTTCTACGGAAATATGTTTTCCTCCTCTGGCAATCACCAGTTTTCATACAAAAGAAAGGAAATAAGAACATCTGGCAAAGTGAACTCTGAGATGTTCCTAAGAATGGATGGTTCATTGAGCTCTGTTATAAACTGGAATACTTCCTACTTGGCTGGTACATAAAGATGAGATGAGATCAGGTTAATAAAATGCTCACAATTGCACACCTTTACTACCTCTTTTGATTTCCCTTTATTACTTCATAACAAATATCACTCTCACCTAAACATTTATTTTGTTTGGGTTTTACTTTTGTTCTTGTGACATACTGTTTAGTTTTGAAGATTTGATCTATTGAAGAGTCTAACTTCATTGCAGGGTGTCATATGAGACACAGAAAGAAGAAGCAATGTTTGCATTTGACTGGACAACACAGACCCTTCAAGCCCATGTATTCCTTTTCCTGCTCTTTTCTTCTCTCATATGATCAAATACCCATGTCTCCATTGAAGTAAAGTAACAGTGATTTCAGAGATCAGCAATAACTCTGCAGGGTAAAAAGGATAAATGAAAAGCATGGAAAGACATCCAAGCATAAAGTGACTATTCAGACTACTGTAAAAAAATAGACAACTGAGTAAAGATACAGTGGGTGTTTATAAAGCCATGAGCAACTTGGAGACAGTGGCTCTTCAACAAAAGGATGGGATAGCAGCTGAAGATAGATGCTGGTGGATTCACAGTAACCAAAATGGAGGCTCAAGTATTGGGTGCTTAAGCTGTGGAATGCTTTGCAGCAGGATGTTGGGACTGCTAAAACGTCAGATAAGCACAAAGAGCCAATTAATTGAAAGTAAATAAATCAGAGGGCATTAAAAACCCACCTTTAGCTTTAGAAGTCTCTGATCCTAGAGCACTACTACATTTCTGCTGGGTTCTTTTACTTTTCTCTCATACAGACTTTCAGGGAGGATGGAAAAATTTTTTGAAAAAAATTTGATGAACCAAGAATTGGTTCAATTTTTTGATGAAAAATTTATCTTTCATAGAGAACACAAGGATTCCTCTTGGGACTCAAGTTAAAGATGATGGAAGAGAGCCTGAAGTTAAGCTCTAACAACAGGATCCACTTAAAAAAAAGTGTTTGCACACGTCACTTGTAAAACACAGTAGAAAGACAATTTCCTGCAAGATACACTGGGGATTTTTGCCCAAAACAGTTATAACTTCCAGGCTGCTCCAATTCCAGTTCTAAACTGTTTCTTTGTTTCTAGGCAGCAAAACAATCAAAGAAATGTTCATCCACCAATACTGTTGGAGGTCCCAGTTCTGTTTTCCAGACCATGTTCACTGCCAACTTCCTTGCCTGCAGTACTTTAAAAATAAAACAAAGCACAGGACTTGCTTTAGTTCAGAGAGACATTTTCATATCATCATGCTGTTCACTTGTCTGAGGCAGACACAATTTTGCTGAAAACCAAATACCTTACTGCCTTTTAATTTTAAAACATTCAATGTATAAATAAGAACATAATAAAAAGGAGACAGTCGCATGCAAAGCCACCACCATGTGGAAAGGTTATAGGATGTGACAGCCAGATCGGAAGTGACATTTCCAGGTCATGGTTTTTTGTCCTTAATTCCTTCTGATTATACTCAGCCATTTTATTTTGGTAGCTCAGAGCAGACATGCTGAAACAATGCAGATTATAAAACCCACTACATACTAGACTTTATTCAGTGTTGTTTTATCCTACAGTTAAATACTGCATAATGGTCCCACAGGACTAAAGGGAGACTCTGGTCACTTGCAGAAGGGAAAAATCATAGTCGGGTTTTTGTTTGAAAAACAGATTTTTTTGGCATGCTATTTTTAATAGCTGGAGAGTTATGGTTAGGTTAAGGGATTCAAATGTAGTGCACCTATAATTTCTCTTGTTCCAGCTGTGCAAACACTTATGCCCATGAACAACATAAATCTAGTGAAATTTTCAAGAGTAAAGTAAAAGTTTAGGATATGCAGTAACTGAATGAGGTCCACCATTACATACATATTGGTGTCTTTGGGACTTCAATGTCATTATTTTTTTCTGCTGGATTCCTAAGCAATATAAATGGCATTATTTTACCACTCATCATGGAATCTGCCTGCTGCCTGCCTACTTATTGCTTACAACAATATGTCTGGCCTCCTTCAAAAACACAAACTCAAACAAATCATGTAATTTGATGATTGATGAAATCATGTCATTTGATTTAAAAATGGAAAAAATCTGTAGTAAAAATCGGTTTGACTGAGCACAAGTGTATTTATGCACACAGGGAAAGACTGGGCAGAGCTGAAGATGTACATTTGGTATCTACTCCTAATGCTACCAGATTAGTTCTCTGCATCAATCCATAAGGAAAAATCTTCTCTGAAAAGTGACAATTACCAAGATGGGTCAAAACTATCTTGGAGCAATTGCACTCCATACTCCCATTACAATTATTCTGAGCAGTTTTTCCTTCATATACATTTCCCCATTCCTTCATACACATTTCTTCTTTTCACCTAGATTATATAGCTTAAGGACATGAAAATGTTTTTACCAGAAAGCTATCTCCAAAATTCAGTCAGATATCATTAGCACAGTCATGAAGTTCATTCATGAAGGAAAAGGTTCTTCAAGCATCCAACATCTTGGTCACCCTGGAAGACAGTTATAAAGAGTATGGTTATTTGATGAAATCCTGCAAGAATGTACTTTAATGGGGAAGCATTATTTTAATCAAAGCAAAACTTTAGTTTTCAATTGGAGTAAGCACATCAAGCAAAATAATCAGAATGTTTACAGACCAACTTAACTGCACTATTGCAGGAGGATGAATCACCCAGCCTTGTATCAAACCATCCTACTTATAATCCACAGAAACCATTACTGTGATCCCAGGGATTTTCCAAAAAAATCAGCCTTCCCACAGTCCACTGAGCAGACTTTTTTAACCAAGTCCAACTGATGTGAATGCTCTTCAAACTTTCCCCATTGCTGGGCATTTCCATACTTAGAGGAAAGTTAAATTTTAACCCATTTTGATATATCTATACTCATTAGAACCGTTAAACTTGCTAAAAAATTAGAGCAATCAGAACCTGAGTACAGTGTGATACATGGGGGGGTGGGGGAGGTGTGAAGAATGTAGTCAAGAGACACCAACTATGCACCTTAAAGACACAGCCTCAATTGAGAGCATGATATGCAAACAAAATTACTGCTTGGAAAGGTGAAGTGCAAACTCAATGAACAGTTGACCCATGTACATCACCTTCTAAAAGACAATATGCACAAAGCAGTTCTACCTTCTCACTGATCTCACTATTTAATATTGCTTTCACACAGTACTTGGCACAGCACAGCTGATACACATCAAGTTCAGAAACCTAATTTTGCTGGCAAAATGGCAAAAATACGTTCTTACGTGTCCCCTTGATCACCAACAAGGATCTCCAACAAGGGTCTTCCCTGCCAGATTCAGCCGAGGCAGCAGGGATTGTTTCCTTCTGCAGCTGTGGATTTAGTTTCACTCATAAACTGCACTCCAGGGTACACCCTCTGCTAATAGAAGAGGGTAACCCTAGAAAGGAAACTTGAAATCCATGTAACCTCTATATGAGTCTTGTTACCCTCCAACAGGTTTTCAGTTGTGCCTTACATATTTGATTTCAAGCAATAACGAATCCAGTCCAACCAACTGCCTTAGTTTTACTGAGTTGTCTTTTAACAAAAATGAGGAGAAAAAAATCCCTCTTTGTAATAACTTCTTATTTCTCTTCAAGTTGATCCCTTTATGAGCACACTGGAGTATCAAGAACTGGATTTTGGTAGTGGTGGTACGGTTGCAGAAATGGCCTCAGTGAAAAGAAATATGGGGCTGCCCTGTGTCAAACAGCTGACCCAGCCAAAGGTTTGTCACATCTCTCTGAAAAATATTTCAAGAAAGGGCAGAAAAAGCTAAGACTGAGAGGACCAGTGTATGGTCTCAACAGAGCAACAGGGTCACAGTAGGAGGCACTCCCTATTGGAGCCCATACACATCCAAAGGGACTGCAGCCCAGGATGGAGCAGATACACTCCTGATAGGACTTTGGTCAATGGAAGACCCTCACCAGAGCACAGCAAACAAGTAAACACAGAGAGCAGCAGAAGAACAGAGAAGCAAGGAGCAGCAAAGAAAAATTGTTAAATACTGACCTCTAACTCCTGCATCATACATCACCCCCTCTTTAAATACTACTTGTAACTTACACCAGTAACAAGAGTGGAGGGGAGGTGTCTGGAGTGAAGTTAAACCCTGAAAAGGCCGAGGAAATGTGTTTTCACAAAGTGTTTAAATGTTTGTTATCTTTGTTTCCCAATGCCCAAATCACTAACTGTTTATGTTAATGGACAATAAATTACTTTAATCCCCAGCTGGAGGCTGTTTTGTCAACAGTAACTGGTGAATGATTTCCTTGTCTTTATCTTGACTCGTGAGTTTTCTCAATCCTGTTCTGTTTTCTCTGTTCCTCCCCCAGCCCTGTCCTGTTGGGGAGGTAGAAGTGTGAGAGCTTGGCTGCCAGCTGAAGCCAACCCATCACAATGAGGAATGTGTCTAGAGTTTTAAATTTTTAATTACCTGGGAGTACAAATTTGACAGCATAACAAGCTGTTTCAGTAAAGGACTTACTTGATTAAATTCAAGTTTCTTGCAAATAACATTATTCATGCTAATTAAAATGCCTTCATCAGAAATGAGAAAATAAATAGCACCAAAGGAACACTTTTAAAAAAGGCCCATCTTGCCCAATGCAGAGAGTCTGAATTTTAATTTTTCTTCAAAAGGGAAATAAAATATCAGCCAATACTAACCCTTTTGGTGTTGCTTCTGGTAAAAAATTGATATCCTATAAAGAATAAGGATTTTTACAGAAATGTTTTTCAACAGATGACAGAGACACATTGAGCATCTATTTTATAACTTTTCTGTCCTTCAAAATTGAGAAAATTAACTAGGGCTATGTTAAATATTTTGATATATTGTTATCAAGATATACTTCTCTCTTTTCTTCCCTCTTTCTATAATAAGGAGGATCCCAGTCCCTGTCACCATGACTGTTCCGAAACAGATGCCACAAATTACAGCCCAGAAAGCTGAGAGCCAGTGTTTTCAAAGTGTAAGGAGGAACATTTTGCTTTTAGAAAGTTGTATTACTTTTTGCAATAAACTAACTAAGAAATGTTGGAGGACTTCTATATTCTCTGCCTAAACTGTGTGACCTACTAAAAAAAATCAACAGAATCTATAGTAACATGATTTTATATTTCATACTGTTGTGTCTCTAGTGTTTGGGGGACAAGGGGACCCAAAATTTCTGACCAGTCTGAAATGTTTGACTGTAAAAACTAAATCTAATTCTCTGTGAGTGAGTCAAGAAAACTTCAAAATCAAAATTAACTCAAGCAACTTTAACCACACTCATAGGTAAATCAGAGCCAAATTAAAAATGTGTTTTTTCAATTTCTGTTCCTTTAACCATGCAAAAAATTCTAGCTTCAATCTAATCGTAGATGGACACCTAGTGGTATAATATAATTGATTCCTTTATTCAAATAGTTTCATAAATCCAAAGCCTTATGAATAGGCTTTATTTTCATCTATGCTTTTCCTGCCTTCTTATTTTCATAGAAGTACCACCTGCAGCAATCAGAGGTCTGGGTTCATATTCAGATGCCTTCAATCAAGGAAAATTTAATTATGTAGCAAAAAGACTTTAATATAATCAATAGGTAGGTGTTCAGTCCTGAAAATATAATACTTAGCCTATGTAACAATAAATTTGTGGTACTTTGCACAAAAATAAACCAAGATCAGTTAGACTGTTTAAGAAAACATTTTATGCACTGGAAAATATAAACAGATTTGTTCTGGAACACCCCAGCAAACCAGGCCCATAAATATAGATATAAGGAGTTGCTCTTACATAGCTGAAAAATATGGGCAATATTTCCCTAAATTATTGCAGAATCCATTTAACACTTGTGTATACACGTTCAACAAGTTATTGATGAAACAGATGAACATATTCAAAGATGTTCTGAACAAACAGCAGCCATTCTTTAGTGAACCATTTCATAGCTTCTTGTCACTTTGCTCCATGCCTCTAAGTCCTAGATTTCCCCAAGTCTTTAAATTATTAACCATCACATGCTTAAAATAAATTAACCTGACATTTACTGTATTGAATCAAACTGAAAAACACAAACCTACAATCTCTTAATGAAGGATAAAGAGACTATTCAACATACTTCAATGATTAAAATAATACAAATTACATGAAGCAGGAGGGGGCCAATAGGGTGATTAGTTGTATTTATTTTATAGTAGTGACAACTACTGTATTCTTGCTGTACTTGGAACTAAAAGAGGAAGAAATTACCTATAGTCTGACTAGACATGAAACAGCACAGTCCATGGAAGCAATGAGAGAACACTGTCCTGGCTAAGCAACAGTGTCAAAATATGAACAGCATCTCAGGTTAAAGGTTTGAAAAGCAACTTGTAAAAGGAGAGTACTTGGGGAAGGATGTCTCTTTTGTCACTCATAAGAGAATAGAAATCTGGAAGGCAGTTCCGTTCAGGAGCACTTAAAGTGTCCCACACAGTGCTCTTCTTTAACAAGTACAGGAAAAAGTAACCATTGGTAAAACATATGGGATGCTGATTCTTAAAATGGTGAAGGGGGAAGCCCCTACGGAACCTGAACACAGCATATTCAACTTCTGTTTCTGAACAAGGTGGTCACCTATTGCAAAAATTCACAAGTTACCTCAAAATGGCAAGAAATAATAAGGAGAAGAGCCACTGCTGCATTAGAGTATGCAGTTTGGGAGAAAATAAACTTCCTTGCATTTCAGCTAGTCTGCAGAGATCAGAGGGGCTGGGTGCAGCTAGGCTAAATTTCTGATTAAAACCAATTTGGCCCTGTAAGTCCGGTCACGTTCAGTAAGAACTTTTACAATCACAAATTCATGACTGGTGCAGTTTTATCGGAGCAATAGAAATAAAGATTTGGAATAGCCATTGATAAATGCACTTATTGCATTAGTGATAAATATATCAAGGATAGCTGGCAATTAATTAAGCTAAATTAACAATTCAAGCTAAAGTAACAAATTCAGCTTTTCACTAAGCTTAACTTCACTGTTAATCACTGTTGGTTTCACCAGAGTGCGCCCTGACACGGTCAGAATCACAAACCTTACCAAAAAAAGGCCTATCAGTTTTGGGGAGGATAGAGGAGCAAGTCCAACAACTTGTCTGTGAAGTGGGGTCATATTTTCATCCTCTCCACAGAGGATTCCAAATGTCAGTGTTACATTTTTGAGTAAATGGGGGTGGGACTGTAGTCAAATACAATTGGTCAAATGTTGCTGCTGTCATAGGTGGGGGCAGCCCTTCCTCATTTTCATACTGATGGGTGTATTTTTCACATAGAAAGGAAGGATAATGAGGGGCTTTTTGACCTTTGGTCAAGCTGAGCTACAGGACTTACAGATGAAACAAAGGCAGAACAGAACCTTGACACTTCAGCATCACTTCCTCTCCAAAGAAGTCCAAGCAGCAATAAAGGCTGTCTGATCTCTGCCCAGTGGTCTTCTTCCATGAGCATGTTAAAACCCTACATCCTTGTTTCCTCAAAGGACCAGATTCACACTTCTAACAAGGCCTGTTACACCTGGGTGAGGAGGATTCACATCGCAGGGCCAGCACCCCTGTACAGAGGTGTCAGTGCTCTTCTGTGCTTCACTGAGACAACATTGGGCTGGGAGGCTTCTGCTTCACCCCACACACTGAGTTCTTAAGCCTTGCTCTAGCCAGCTGCAAGACAAGCATCTCAGCTCACCTTGCTCAACCAGCCTCGACAATTCTCTGCAGCAAGCCTGGCAACTTTCAACAGCCAGTGATACAAATAGTCTGGTTTGTGAAAGCCTGCTACAGAAAGTTGTGCAAGGATCTCTCCTGTGTATGTAGTAAACAGCCTGTGAAAATAAATGCTGTTAAATCACAGGGGAAAAAAACATCACATTAGGTACATAATGACAGATGTTAAACCCTTAAGCCTTTCTCAGAAAAGCTGAGTCATTCTGGAGAGTGCTCAGAACTTCGGGCTAAGCAGTGGTTAAAAGTGCAGGTAGAGTGTTAGGCATCATTATGAAACAGAAGAAAACAATGTACAAGAATACAAAATTATTAAGACAACTCTAATACTGCACACCATTCTGGTCACTCCCTGTCAAAGGAAACATTGTGAGAATGAAAAGAGATTAAATGTGTGACAAAAAAAATGGTAGAAAGAGAGAGTAAAGAACACAAATCTATGGGCAAAATGAAAGATGTGAGTGATAGGATCATAATTTTTTATAAGCTGGGGAGAAAGGGTGAAAAAGTGCACTGAGAAACAGCATGGAAGTTGGTTTGTTCTTTTGGGTTTCGTTTCGGTTTTTTTAATGGAATGTTATACAACAAATTTAAACATTCCCACAAAATATTTTGAATGCCAAAATCAAAATGTGCTAAAGCAACAATTAGACTAATTAACTGAAAATAAGCCCAGCAAGTAGTATCAGAGGCAATAATGTGAGTTCAACTCACAGCCTACGGGAAGCTGAAATAAAACACTACTTTGACTTTATCCTATTCCCGTACTCTTTCAACAGGCATCAACTACACTCCAGTCAGAGGAATAAAGGACCAGAGTAACTCCTCTTCTGATTCTGTATTGCCTCAACAGAGTGAAAGTAACTGTGGAGGAATGCACAGACCAGGTCACATCGAGGGTTTGTATCTTTGGGGTTTTCAGTGCCCAGGGTCGGCGGGGAAGCACTAAAAGCATTACAAGGCATTAAAAAGCTTTGGCTGCAGTCAAATGAAAATAGGCATGGCCATAAGCAGAATTTAGGTAAAAAGCATCACCAACATGCGAACATCTATCCCTACAACACATGTTTGAAAAAATGAGGAGAAGAAGAGGCAGAGAAGCAAGGATCAAAATCAGGAGGCAGGAAGAGAAGCTGGGAGACAGCAAATTACAGCATTGTGTGAGACAAAAGGAAAAGAGGGATGAAAGTATCTTCAGAGGAAGGACAAATGAGAATGAACTGATTCTGTCATGTTAGCAATGAAAAACTATGACACAGAAACAGACACCTGAATTTCTTCACCTGATACTGTCTCTGCAAAAAGGCATGGGCTGGAGGGAATAATACTAAGATAACATATAGAGCTATGATCCTCCCAGAGAATATTGACTGCAAAAGGCAGGCAGGAAGGAAAGAAAGCAAGCATGACATGAGATTAGAAAGGAAGGCACATAAGGTAAGTAAAAGGTGGGAGGTAAGGGATACTCTGAGCAAATATCACCAAAGGGAAGAAAAACTGAGGCAGGGGAGAACCTGGATGTAGGATTGGGATTTGTGACAGTGGAAAAAGGGATTTAACAATCTTAGTTAGTGGAAGTGGTTTTCTGCACAATATGTTGGGAGGCAAGAGTTAACCATACAAGCATTTAAATGTCTGGGATATATCAACATCATTTGAAAGAAATTATTATTCTTCATCTAGAAAGAAAACAGGCCAATTTTACTATCTGGCTCCAAAAGTAGAACACCACTACAAGCAAAAGGCAAAAAATTGATATGTGTGAAGTCTTAGCTGCAGTCATGACCTTAATAACTTACTGTACTTTTTGTACATTTAAAAGCCTTTTGTAGAATTTTACAGAGGATTAGTAAGAAACAGAAACACATAAGCCATTTATTATCTGAGAAGGGCCAATCACAGTGACCATAGTGAAAAAACAATTCCTCAAAGTGACATTTTTGAATCACGATTAGCTGGAAGAGGTCTTAGCTTATGTTACAGAACAGGTGGTTTTGGCATGTAGATTTAAGTAAGGATCGGCATTATCTCTGCTTCTGCCCAATTCAGCCTCCTTTTCACCATGCACGTCACTCTGAATACTTCAGAGTTGCATTTGACCCATAAATGGATTAGTCTGAAGCCATGATACACAAATTAATTTTAGGCTATGCAAGTAACACTACTATGTGTCAACATCAAATTGAAGCAGACCCTGACTGAGACTCCTTCATTTTCATGGTATCATTAGGGAAATATGGAACAAATAGAGCTTTATTCAGAAAAACCCTTTAGTGTAATGTGAATCTTTCCTGTGCTCAGACAAAATTCATAAAATACATTTTGAAAGAAAAAACTGAAAACAACTAACTTTATAAGGAGCACAGCCAGAAAGGAAAGCTATGAAGAACACAAGAATTTCCCCCTACATAGCAGATCACAAACCCCAAGTTCATTTTTGCAGTAAACATTACTGTATTTATATAAATGCAGTCAGTAAAGCACAAAAGGGATAAGGAAGAGAAGAAGATGGAAAGGGAACACTTTATTCTGTACCTAAGAAAATTAAAGGGAAAATAATAGATTTCAGTATTTCAGTACCTAGTGCTCCTGAAGTTAGCTGCACCTATAACTAAATCTATAATCAGAAAACAGGCTGAAAAGACACACATAAAAGAGAGCTGCAGAAAAACTTGCCAGACAGTATTTTTATATCTCATGAAAACAATGCCTTGCAATAAGCTGTGTTTTCAGGCAGAAATAAAAGCCTGCAGAATCACAGAATTGTCCAGGTGAGAAGGAACCTCATCTAACCTTCTGTGGGAAGAGGTGCATAGATGAGACTAGCACCCTGTCTGTACCCTCTTGAAAACCTCCAGCAATGTCCCCAGAGAGGCTGTTCCAATGAACAGTCAATGCTTCTATAAAAATTTTCTGTCTATGTCAAGATGAAACCTCTCCCAGTGCAACCTGTTCCCATTACCCCTTGATATTTGGCTCCTTGTGGAGGGACCCCATTCCTCAAAAATCCCACCCCTAACTGCCTCTTATGCTAGGAAAAAAAAAAAAATTCCTGAACATCCTAGCTAAGCAATCTAGGTTACAAAACTGCTAGCCTGATTTTTTGTTTGTTTTAATGAGGATCAGTACAATAAACCTGGGGGTTTTGTTTGCTTTCCGCTTTACACCTATATGACAAACAGGTGCACACTGAAAATGCTCTCCTTTAAAGGCTAGAAAACCCAGCCTCGAGGGGATTAACCATGTCCACCTCTATTAAAAACTGAGAAATGGAAAAAAAAAAAGAACAACTCCACACTGCAACCCCTGGGCTGCACCCACTTCCCTCACCCGTGACTTGACAACCATGGGAGAGAATAGAATCCAGGGAAGCGATTCATCACCTGCACTGGTGAGGCCACACTTTGTGCTGTGTCCCGCTCTGGGCCCCTCAGTTCAGGAAGAACATTGAGGTGCTGGAGTGAGTCCAGGCAGACTACGGAAAGATGGAGCTGATGAGGGATCTGGAGCACAAGTCCTGTGAGGAGCCGCTGAGGAAGCTGTGAGTGTTCAGCCTGGAGAAAAGGAGGGGAGCCTCTCATCTGTCCGGGGAGACCTTATTGCTCTCTACAACTCCCTTAAAGGAGGGGGTATCCAGGCGGGGTCTGTTAGTGACAGGACAAGAGAACGTAGTCTTAACCTGTGCCAGGAGAGGTTCAGGTTGGACATTAGCAGGAATTTGTTCACCGAAGGAATGATTAGACATTGGAACGGGCTGCCCAGGGAGGTGGTGGAATCACCGTCCCTGGAGATGTTTAATGGCACTTAGTCTGGTTGACACGGTGGTGTTCGGTCATGGGCTGGATTCGATGATCTCAGAGATCTTTTCTAACCTAACTGATTCTGTGATTCTGTAATTCTGTAACCATCGCCCTGCGCGCACTGGCGCCTCAAGCGCCTCAGGCAGGCGCGCGCTGTTCCCGCCCACCGCCTCACCGCCCCCGCGGTCCCGCTCGCCCCCGCGCGCCCGAGCACGCGCAGTGCGGCCCCTGGCGGGCCTCGGCGTGCGGTGGGCGTGGCCAAACGAGGTAGACGGGCCGCTCTCTGAGTAGGTGGGCGTGGCCACATGCGCGGGGGGGGAGGGCTCGGGGGCGTGGCCAGACATGGGGGCGCGGCCGACGGGCGCGGCGGGGTCAGGGAGGCGGGGGAAGCGGCCGGGCGGGCGCGGGGAAAGGGTGGGCTTCGACGGGAGCTGTCGCAGCTGCCGCCGGCACAGGGTGGGCGCCGGCCATGGACGCCACCACGCTGGAGTTGGACGCGGTGAAGTTCGCACAGCTGGCGGTGCAGCGGGACCAGAGCGGGCGCTACCAGGAAGCGGTCTTCTACTACAAGGTACGACGGGGACACGCCGGTTCCCTCGGGGCGCCGCTGTCTCCTTCCCCTCGCCGCTGGCCGCGTGATGCTCTTGAGGTGCCGGAGGGTTCGCGCTCCCCCTTTGGCCCCCCGAGGGCCGGAGAGGAGTGTTCGGCACCCCCGCGGCCCGGCACGGCCCTGCAGGCGGAGAGAGACGCGCTGGGTCAGCGCGGCCGCCCCCGCCCTCCCCCGGCGGGTGTGCCTCGGGGACGAGCGGCTCGGCCCGGGGAGGACGAGGCGGTGCCCGCCTAGGCGAGAGCGGAAGGCCGTGCGTGAGCGTCGAAAGTTTGTCAGTCTCCGGCGGAGTCGCGTCCTTCAGGGCGGGTTGCGAAACCTTTTCCCTGCGTCCTGTGTTTAGGTGGGAAGGAGCGCTGCCCGTGCGCTGATGTTTACCGACAGGCTTAAGGGTAGCACTGCAGGTTGTCTGCTTAAAAAACGGGAACGGGCGCTTCTTCTAGCTGCTGGAGACGCAGCCCCTTCAGTGCTTCTGGGAAGATTTATCGTAACCTAAAAGCGTCTCTGCCCCGCTGGTTCTACACTTTCATTCCCGGCCTCTGCCCAAGCCCTGCCAGGCCAGAAAGACTGATTAGTTTTATGCTAGAGCTGTAAGCGCTGGGCGTTTTGGAGAACCACAAGTGGGCATACTGCTGCTCCTGGCTGGGCAGCTGGGAGCAACTCTGTTGTACAGTTACCATGTAAATAGAAGGGTCTGTGTTGAAATACAAGATGCTCAGCAGTAAGACAGGTTAAGATCACAAGCTGTCAGTGACAGGTTTTTAATCTCGTGTGATTATTCTTTCCATTAGGGACCAGGTTTTATTGTTTCAGTACAGTTTCGGGTTGGTGCAGCTAAGGGTATAATGAGGTTGATTCAGTGTCTTGCTCGATGTCTGTAGGCTTACTAGTAGTGTTTAGTAGTTTTTGTGCAACCATTAGGCATATTTCACCTATGCAAATTGTCTCATTTTGTTGTTTTATGTGGTGTAAAGTTGCATTTAAGTTCTTCATCCCCTTGACTTCTCACGTGCGAGAAGGGTTCTCTTTGAAGCCTCTGTTTATCCTTATCAGAGTAATCATTCCACAAATTCCATTATCTTGACAAAGTCATTCTCTTCCAATAACTTGTTAAGAGCTCTCTAATTGGCCTTTTAGTTCATGAGTACAAGGTGTCTGTGAAATGTTTAAAAAGCGTTGTCTTAGTATCATGGCAGCCTGTGCATGTAAGTGTGAAAGAGTAGGAGGAAGAATCTTTTTCTTTTATTTTTTTTTTTTTAAACCCACCTGTTAATTTTGTGGGGGCTAAATTTATGTATGTAAACCTGATAAATGCAGAAGTTGTAGTTCCCCATAATAACACCATAAGCTCTGTGTTCATCATCAGCAGTGTGTGTACATGTACTGTACTGCTTTAGTACTGTGTATCTCTCCTTTCATCTGGAAGAAAATACTCTGTGCTATTCAGAATGAAAATATCTTTTTGTGCAAATAGTCATGCTTGTATGCTTTTGAACATACATGTGTGTGGAAAATACTTTTCACATACTGTATGCAGGTGGTGTTCTTGCTAAGTGGAAAAATGTACCCCTGGCAGTCTTGGTGCACTTGGAAGCTACGTGAGACAAGAGTGTAACCTAGATATGCTTGGCTTTCCCAAGGTTGCCTGAAGAATCACTGCCGTGTTAGATTATACAAAATAGTTACGAAATGTCATTTATTACTTCAGGGATACTTTATTTACTTGCTTATTTGTTTATTTATTCCAGCACAGTGGAAGTAAGCTCTGGCCTGTCACCAGCTTTCTTATCAACTACCCTAAGAAGTTCAGAGCCCACTGGTGCAATTACTAAGCATGTGGGAAAGCTTGGGTACCAAACTGGCTTCTGCAGGAGCTTGACCTTAAAGGTGAAATATGGAAAATGCTGCAGTTGTTGCCATAGACAACACCAAAAGAGACCTGTGTGAATGGAGTTCCTATGGTTAGCAAGTGTGCTTGGCTTCCGGCTACCATGCAACTTTGATAGATGCCTAGAGGAGTGCTGCATGTGGACCAGCTTCGAGCAGCTTGCTAATTAATGGTGCTCTGCAGAAATGTCAGGATCATATTTGGACACTGATGACTTCAGCCAAAACTGCTGAAGGCTGTTGCTAAGTCTGGCTGTTGACCAGCTGTTAGCAGCTTGCAGACTGATGATCAGTACTTAGCTTAGTGTGACTGTGGCATACTACTCGTGACAAACAGTAGTGACATTGGAGAGATTGTAAATGCTAAGTCTGAATTACACACCCGTCTGGTCACTGGGAACAGCTGGCATGCTGGCTTCACAAGCACTCTCTCAGCTGCTTCAGAACCTGCTTCAGTTCTTTGCAGGTTTGGCTTATAAAAGACTTGTTTCCATTATGTTTACTTCTTAAAACCAGGCAAAACCAGTTGTGCTTGAAATCACAGAAGCAATCACAAAAGCAGTGTCAGTTATACACTGGTTTTGTAGCACAGGTTTGGAAAACCACATTTGTTCTTTGCATCATATACAGACCACATACCTTTGTGATACAGCACCTGTTTTGTCAGTCTGTACTTGCAGGGTGACACAGACAAATATACTCATCCTTTGAGCACATAGCTGTAGTGCACTTTTTTCCTCTGCAAAAAAATGGTTGTGTGCTAGACCCTAATGGTAGTTAATTGCTGCATAAAAATGGTACTTCTGTTTACCCTTCAGTGGCTGTGGGTGTTTTATGTGATATAATATGGAGATAGATGCTGGCAGGGAGCATGAAGTACTTGGTTCTGTGATGTTTCTCAGTGAAAATTTATCCTGATAACAAATACAGGCTGGCTCAGGATCAGTTTTAAGTCTGGGCAAACTAAACAGGTGGATATGAGAGCAAACTGCTAAGCTTGATCAAAATAATGGCCATAAAACACACACACACAGGGACCCCTGGCCATGGATCTGTCCTTGCCCTATGCAGGGCAGCCTCTCTGGGCACCATCTCTATGAAGCAGCTCTCTAGTTCCTCTTCTGCTTTCTGCCTTCCAGCCTGCCTGCTCCATGACCACCTCCTCTCCTCTACTGCTTGGTGGGAAGGCAAGCACTGCCACAAAAGTGGGGGGTTTTCCCATGTCAGTAATGAGGTCAAGGTTTCTATCCTCATTTCTATGGGGTGACAAATGTTGATTCTCCGTATGGTTTGGAGACTGTGTCAGCTCTGGCTATTTATTGCAACCCTGCCAAAGCTTACGTGTTTTTCATAAATTCAGTGAAGGGATAGACAGCTTATGCAACTGAAGGCGTTTTTTCTTAATAGATTGGTACAGTATGAAAAAAGCCTTAATGTGGGTAACGTACTGTGCTTCTGAGCCAGAGTCCTATGCTCCCTCCTGACAGGAGACTTCCATCCAGTATTTTGTGTACATATAAACATTTAAAGAAAACAAGTTTGAGAAGCTAGGAAGCCTCACATTTGTAGACTTTCCAGATTGGATAGCTTTATCTGAATAATAAGAATTAAAAAAATACTTCCTAAACAAAAATTATTGGCATTTGATTTTAACAAGCTTTTGTATTTGTTTACTTTTTATTGCGAGATTAAGTGCAAGTAACTGGAATAGCTACTTTTTTTTCCTAACCTTAAATCCTCAGCTTTAAAACCAAACTGATTTCAGTGCATGTTTGAAGAGTTTTATTTAAAATCTCCTAATTTCATACATTACTATATAAACAGGCCTAAGATCTGGTGTTACAGAATTTCTGAGTATCTTTATACTCCCATAGGTTGTCCCAGTTATGAGAAATTAAACATGATCTATCTTATAACTTTTTCTTTTGAGCAGTACTTCCCTGCAGCCACTGAGTCTTTTTGCAGATGTAAGGGCTTGCTTTCATGCAACTCATGGCTGCTGTGGGCCCTCTGTTTATAGTAAGTGATTTTCTAGGCAGCAAACATTAACTTTGTCTACAATTTTTCTCCCTGCAGGAAGCTGCACAAGCCTTGATTTATGCTGGGATGGCTGGGTCCAACTTGGAAAATATTCAAGAAAAAATAAATGAGTACTTGGAGAGAGTTCAAGCTCTCCATTCAGCAGGTGGGTAAAGAGCTTTCTAATTAAACTTCTGCTTAAATTAATTGAGTGGAAAGTTGTTTGCTGCTGTGAAATACATATCAATGGTGTTTGCTCTGTTTTTATTATTCTGATTTTCTTGTCCTTTGTAAAGAACCACAAATACAATGAGGCACATCAGTGCTTTGAATTCTGATACATCATAAATTAAGCAGAGACTGACTTTCTAAGGACTTAGGTGTGGGTATTCCTTGCTTTTAAATACTCTGAGGAACCACATCTGTAGAACAAATGGGAGAAAGGTCATTAATAAAGGTATTAAGTGACATGGACACCTAAAGGACTTGTCATAGGTGATGGATTTTCACAAATGATGCAATATTTTATGTAATTAAACATCTTTGTTCTCAGTTTAGTATGAAAGAGATTTTATTTACATTATTTCACATCTGAAATATCCTGAGACCTAACCTCTGCTTCAGGGAAGTGTGATGGTGTTTCCTTCTCCTTGCATAGATATTTTGGCAAAGTTTAGAAAGATTTTGTTTCCAGACAAGAAATAGACATTATTAGAGCTGCTAGTGTTTTGGTGACATGTTCAGGATGTTTTTACATGTCTGCTGCTGTAGAAAGCTAAATACTTGTGGTTTTTTTTCATTTAGTTCAGTCACAGAAGACAGACCCTCTGAAGTCAAAACAACAGTTGGACTTGGAGCGTGCTCACTTCCTAGTTACACAGGCTTTTGATGAAGATGATAAGGGCAATGCAGAAGAAGCTATAGAGTTGTACACAGAAGCGGTGGAACTCTGTTTGAAAACAGTATGTTAAGCTACAGGTTAACTTGGTGGAATTATGTGATGGTAAGAAATTCTTCCACTCTCAGAAATGACTGACCCTTAAAGGCTGGCTTGAAAATGGAGTACCTGTATTTGTAAAAACTACCTTTTAATTTTTTGTTTGTTTGTTTGTTTCACTGGTTTTTTTCTTAGTGTTTCTTCCAGTCTTTGTTATGTTGCTATACAACGTTGTAAATTTATGGGGATTTGTCATTTATGTGGGTTTTTTTATGAACTGGATTATACTAAAAGCTAGAAATATTCTGGAATATTTTTCATGTTGATTCTTGCCCTGGAGCAAATGCCACAAAAACAGAAATTAAAAACTGTTAAAAATTGAGATGGCTTGCTAATGTGTCAGCTGTATTAATTTCTGACTACATTAAAGGAAGTCATTTAAGGGAAATTTGTGTGTGTAACATTTTCTGAAGACATAACAGTCTACTGATGCCAAAACTATTAAAAATACTACTTGATTACTCAAGTGTTCAACACTAAAGCTGTTATGAATGAATTCAATTCACACTGAAATTAAGATGGATGAATTGGCCATTACATAAACAGTGAAGAATATCATTACAGGTACTGCTTTTCTCCGTTAAGTCCAGTTGCCTTAACTAACTCATTACAAGAAGAGCTCACCATCATAATGTAACTCCACCAAGTCTGTTTTTCTTTTTCTCTTCTTTTCAATGTTATAATGTAAAAATGTTTGTGGGTTGTTGAGGGTGTTATAGTACTGTTGCTACATGCTTGAGTAAATCCTATCCTCTGAATTATGTTAACAGGTTTTACCTAGGCTAAAACCCCTGGTGATACAGTGTAACCAAGAGTTATTAGAGCTGCTCTAGTTTTTCCACTTAAGCTGTTGGAGCAGAACATTTTCAGTGTATTATGTAACATTTACTGCAGCAGCATGCTCCTTTTCCTCTGCTGTGTTCCTCCTCCTGTTGTGTCAGTGCACGCAAATATTACTGAAGTTGGTCTGAAAGTATTTCATATTAACAGCTGCATTTATTGGGTATTTCAATAGGTACAAGACACTGCTGAAATTTCTTTTAATCATGATTAGCGTATTCTTTTGTTGATATATTGGTAAGGTTTATTCCTCGGGGTGACCCGAAAGTACCTTCTTCCCAGGATGAAAGGGTATTTAAGGAACTCTGCTATCTTGAAGCTTTACTCCTATCTTTCTCCACATTATATTCAGGGGGAGAGATTTGTTTCTTCCCTATCCGTGAAGTACTCAGAGAGCAGCCATTACTCCTCTTCTTTGGCTGATTCCTAGATGAGTTGTGCTGGTGTTCCATCCCCACTACATAACCTTCATAAATGTTTAAAAGTCTTTAAAAGTTTTCCAGCCAGGAACCCCAGAGTGTTATTTATTTGCAAATGAAGTTAGTTCCTTACAGAGGGTGTTTCTAGTTTTGTTTCTTGGGGTGAAAGTAGCTTGCTTTTTGTATCCTCAGTTGACTCCCTGACCTGGAATAATTGGTCAAGGCACAAAGCTAGAACCTGAAACCTCCTTGTGGGTGCCACAGGAGAAGCCACGACTCATGTTGTGCTTTCTGCAGGTTGTTTGGCTGCAGAAGCCATGCTTCATCTGTAAGGAAGACAAAAGTATAAACTCTCATAGATGGCCTCCCAAACGGGAGCAGAAGTTAATGCTCTTCACATCTTTGTCACCTTGTCCTAGGTTATTTTATGCTTTTGATTGCAAGTTAAAAATGTTGTTCTTGCATCTCTATCTTGTTTGTTTGAAAACAAACTTATTTTATAAAAGTAAGCATTTAAAATTTTTTTTCCTAAGTTGCCGTGATCATTTTAGCACATGTGGGGAAAAGAATTGGAACACATCCAAGCTCAGCAGTATATGCAACATTTGTTTTGTCTTCTTTCTGACAATAGTGTTTTAATACAATTAATTCTTCTGGCAATTCTTTTTTGTGTATGCACTGTTTTCCATACTGAAGAATTTTAGACATAACTTCCATTCAAGACAAATTTCAGTAGAACAGCAAAATGATATTTGCTTACATAGTATTTTTTATACTGAGTCTAAAAAAAGGAACAACAAACAAAGCAAAATATTTGCTCATTTCAGAAAGAAAATTGGAAGAAATAGCTAGTTACTCTTTGCTGTGATCTAGAAGTATGACAACTGAGTTTATAAAACGTGTTGGTGGTTTTTGGATATGCAGAATTTTCTTTTATTTTATACCTTAGGCTACTGAAACCTCAGAAGCAGGCCTCCAGTCCAAACTGAAACAGCTGGCTCGACAAGCACTGGATAGGTGAGTACTGCTGATGTCAGTAAACGTACTTGCTGTCAGGTCTAAGTGCACCCTCTGAGTTGGATTCTCAGTCTAACATGTCTGTGTGGATTCTGTGTAGACTAAGCTCCTGTAAAGTTCACCTTGGAGCTAGATGCCAGCTGCTTCACTGCTGAATGTAGCAGCTGTTGTGCCAACCCTCTGGGAATCTTGGGACATGCAGAATTAGGAAAGGACTGTGTGCTTGTTAGAACAAATGCAGTACTTCAGAGATATAATCCAGAGTACTGTAATTATTGGCCTCTATAAAAGATGCTGAATTCAGGTTGGCATGAAGTCAAGGTGTCAGTGTCCTTCCATAAGGAAGACAGCTTGGAAACTGGGAAACACTTTTCTTTACAATAGCAATCTAATTACATGGTATATGTGTGGTGAAATCTCTGTCTGAAATGACTTACAAAAGTATAAATTCAATGTAACTGTTTGTAAATCAACTTTGTGATGGTGAATCCCAGACTGTCTTGGGCTAAGTTTCAGTATAAGTTGGGTTTTAGCACTTCTCGGTCTGTGTTTAAAAAAAAAATCCCAATATTTTGCATGTGCAAATATTAATGCAAATATTAATGCAGCTTAATGCAGCAGTAACAAAATATGGCTCCTGCATACACAGCTCACAGGTCAAGCAGTTGAAAATCTGGGTTGTGAGAATGCCCATGTTTAGAATAGAATACTACTATTGTACCTGCTAGACAAAATAAATCTGGAAGGTATGAGAGGGTGCAGATCAGTTTTCTCTCTGTGTTTTGATGATCTTGTTCTGAGATTCCACATAATGAATACTTACACAAATTCTCCTATTTGCATAATTTAGAGGCAATAAAAATCTAATGAGTTCTGTCAAAAGTAGCTTCTATGAGTTGGAAATACTATATTTTAATTGATTCAAGAACAGAAAAATAAAGAAGTAACAGCATCAGAAATTGATTTTTGTTTTTTAGAAAAAGTAGTGTTGGTCAACTTTGGCATTTGCTTATTTCATTTAACATATGTGGGAACATGAACCAAGAAAATCAACAATAGAACTGTAATTATATTTTATCACTGTAGTAAAGAAAATGCCTTTATTTGCTTTAGAGCAGAAGCACTGAAGGAATCTATGTCAAAGTCATCTCAGAAAGAAAAGTCAACTGCAGCCAAACCAAATCAGCCAGTCAGAACGTTCTTTCCATTGGGACCTGATTTTTCTTTAAATGATAAACCACAGACAATCAGAGCAGTACAAGCTAGTGAATCTCAAGGTCAGAGATACACTGCAGAGGAGATTGAAGTACTCAGGTAAGTCTAAGATTTTCCAAAGTGAGTTCCTGAAAAGTTTGGCTCTGAGAAGCCAAAGTGCAAAGTTGTTCTTATAGATTATACAACTGCTACTTCACTGAAGGTTGAAGCAGCATAATATTTTATATAACTCTGCCTTCTTTTACATCCAGTTCCTTTGATTTTTATTATAGGTGAAATAAGCTACAAATAATCCATAAAACCATTAACCTAAATTGTGACTTCTGAAAAGTATCAAATATATAATGTTCAAGAGGTAGCTGTCTTGTTTTTAGAAGCACTATTTATTACTTGTTTTTAAAAACTTATTTTGTTGTTACCTTCTGCAAATTAATCTTCAGAAGATGATTGATAGGTTTGTAACTCTTCTTTTTTTTGTTGTTTTTCCTCTGACTTGCAGGAAGACTTCAAAGATTAATGGCATTGAATATGTACCTTTCATGAGTGTTGATCTGAGGGAACGTTTTGCCTTCCCTATGCCTTTTTCGTAAGTATGCTTCAGTTACTGAACTCCATTTTTGTTTTTATTTTCAAAACTTTTCCATGTTTGGTATTTCTGTATTTTCTTTTTCAGGGTTTAAAATTGTTTATATAGGCTTTTAAGAATAATTAAGGCAGAGATATTTAAATACTACCACTTCCTTCTTCCAGTCTGAATTTAAAACATTTTTGTAAGCTGCTCTGTAGTACTTTTGCACTTGTGTCTTCACACAAGTGCAAAAGTACTGTAAGGATAATATTATATTTGGGTTTTTGGATTATTGGGCTGGGCTGGCAGCTTGAGTCTATTTTCTGATGCTGCTCCATGCTAATGAGTTTAGTTCTGGTGCTTGTAAAATGCAAGTGATAGCTGTTTCCTCTGTAAAGGGCTATTCCAAGGGTGAGTGATATATAACAGCTAGACTTTCATTCATAAGCAATAATAATAAGTTAAGGTTACACAGCTATAATAAGCAAAGACATTTGGGATTGTTGAATTTTTTTAACATTTTTGCCTTTTTCCCCCTTAAAAATCACAAACTTAGAAGCAGTGTTCCTTGAAATTGTTTTACAGCTTTGCAATTGTTCTGTGCATGTTTTGCACCATCTATCAGGCATATTTAAGACTGTACATACAATAAAAGAATCTTCTAAACTGCTGTTCATTTTTTTCTGCTTTTTTTTTCTCTCTTCAATCTAGTGATAAGTGTGGGAAGCTACCATTATCCCCCAAACAGAAAGCAATGTTTGCCAAGTGGGTGCGACCAGATGACATAACAAATAACCCTACCATGATCTATACTGTATCAAGTTTCAGCATAAAGCAGGTAAATTGTTCCCCAGGAAAAATGTGTGCTGCTAGTTGTTTATCGTGGGGGGACTTTGTTGTACAAAAAGGAGTCCCCAAATATGAGAGTGCTTTCCTTGGCTCTTATGAGATTAAATAAATAGAAAAAAATTTGCTCTGTAGGAGCCTCATGTTGAAGAAGCATACATTCTCTGTCTCTTTAATAGTGGCTTTGCTTCCTTTGGTTTAAATCCTTCCTTTTTGAAGGGAATTACTGACTGACTGTTCTCCTTCCCTCCACACATTGCATTCATATCTCAGTTTCTGAGTTATTAGTAAATGTCCTCACTGGTTTTCTTTTCTTTATAGACAATAGTGTCAGATTGTTCTTTCGTGGCATCACTAGCTATCAGTGCAGCATATGAAAGAAGATATAACAAAAAATTGATCACAAGGTAAGTAGCTGTTGCTTTGTAAGATCTTTTTCAGACTTAATCCTGCCAAGCTTTTGCAGTATGTTCTGTGACATCTGTACACAGTAAAAAACAGCATTTGTTTCACCTTCATCTGCCTTGGACTCATGTTGTTTCAGCACTTCTAAGCTGGAAGCCAACTTCATATTGAAACAAATGTTTTAAGTCTAACAGCAAAAAGCTGCTAGACAAAAATTCCTAATAAAAATTGAGTCAAAACTGGGAACAGATTATGAATTTATTCACCATAGATATGTTCAAAGAAACAATTTTCAGACAGTTATCAACATTCTAATATCCAAGATTTTTTATAGATGCTCCCAAAAGTCTGCCCAATTTATTGCGTCATGGTGTAGGTGTTTTGTTTCTTTTATTACTGCCAGAACATCTCATCTATCTTTGTTTAATGGATAACCCAACTTTTATCCAGCCAAGTAGTGCTTTATTAAATTTGCTGTCCTGGTTAGACAATTGCCATTGATTAAGTTTTCTGGGGTGTAACAAGCCCAGGTGAGGTGGCTCCCTTAAGGTACCTGCACTGTATTAATCAGATTTTCTGGGTTGTATAGGCCTTTGACTCCTTAACTTGCTCAAGATAGCTTTCTTTTTCTATGACATCTTACTCATCTCTAGTTATATCTCTATATATGATAACTGTTAAGCAGCTCTTTATTGGATTTTGTTCTTCAAATGTTGATTAAATTCTCTAAGGGGTATGGGTTCATGGAGTTCCTTGCTGCAGGTGCTGTGAGATAATTTCTTAGGGTTTTCTACTGACACTCAGCCGACACAGGTCTAAATCAAAGCTGGCTAAAACCACAGTCAAACATTCCTCAACTAATTAAGCATAGTTCATTACAATTTTTTTTTAAAAATCACAAAACTCCTGGCTATCTAAGATATAATTCACTGTCAATATACATATATACACAGAAACTGGAGTCTTAACTTCAGGTGTGCTTTGAGGAGTAAGAAAAAGTTTGCAACGATCCAGTGTTTGTTTGGGATTTTTTAAATATAAACTTCATTTATAATGCTCTCTAGTTTCATTTTTCTTCTTTGTTACCTGCTGTGCAACAGGTGGCCTATTTTACAACTCATTGTAGAATTAATGTTAACAACACTATCTCAGCTCCACTCAGCTGGCATCCTAGGATAAATTTGCCATGTATTTTCTGGTCTTTGCTGGGAGGCACTTGCTAGACCAGAGTGTGAATGTTTTTGTATTGTTTTGCTTTAACCTATTCTTTTTAGAACTGAATTTGTGTTCTTTTCAAGAGCAGCAAGTTCTGCACTGCCTTTTTCAAAAGTTTGACTTGTCATTCAGGGAAATACTGTATTTATTTTATTGATTTGTAAATACTGTTTGTTTAATCATAAGATAAATTTCTTTGCCTTGCTTCTGTTTGAGAAACAATTAGGTTACTTATGTTCTTTTTACTACTATGTTAAGTAGAAAGCTGCAGCAAGATCAGGGCCTGAAAAAATAAAACCTATTTAAACATCATTATTTATACTAAATTTGAGTTGCTCTTCATTAAAAATTCCATATTTCTGTTCAGTGTAAATTCCATAAACTGTGTTAATCCCACTTTTATCATTGTAAGTGTATGTACAGCCAAGTCATTTATGTCATAATTTCCTCATTTCCTTTTTGTTTTATCTGTTAACAGTATAATTTACCCTCAGAATAAGAAAGGAGAACCAGAATATAATCCATGTGGTAAATACATGGTGAAGCTTCATATCAATGGTGTTCCTAGAAAGGTAAATGTTTTTGGGGAACTTAGTACTGTTACTGCATAGGTCATACGTTTTAAAGATTTGATCAGCTTCACTATGAAGTGCTTGCGTAGATAAAACTTTAGGCAGGTGTTTTTGGAAAGTAGTTTTTAATTTTTAAACCTTTTTGAGATTCATTTTTGGTTTTGAAGTATGCAACCACATACTTCTTCTGTCTGTACTTCTGTAGGCGTTCATAAAAATAGCCTTACATCAAATTCATGTAAAAAATGCTTTATATTACTTAACAGAATTGTGAAAACCAAACAGGAACAAAGCTGTGTATCCCCTATTTATGAATTAGATGTGCACTCTTCCACTCCATCTTAGAAAGAATAAAAAATATAGAGGGGGATACCAGGAAGAGTATAGATATGAAAATGACCATAGAGTAATAACTCAACTGATAACTCAAGCAAAGCCTTGCTCGACTACAGATTTTTGGTAAGAAGAGGAAATACATGAAGATAAAACTTTGCAAACTCACTAACAACTTCATTTACTTTCCAGTGCAATAAATGAGAACATAAAATAATGTAGTTCTCCATATAATACTTAACTGTAGCACAGATCATAGTGACTGATGAGTGTTTATGAGAGTTCAGAAGTTGAATGGTCATATTCATGGGGTGGGGAAGTAGGGGGAAAGTCATCAAAGGCTCTTAATTGTTAAGATACAACATCTGGGTCAGGAAGTCTTTGAGCTGCAAAATTCCAGAATCTGAATGTTTTGGGAAAGTATCATTTTTGTGTCTGCCTTGCTCTTAATATTCTTTCCGAAGTATCTCCTAATAGCTGCCTTTTGTCAGGATGAATGGCCATTTGCTCTCCTATGAAAAGGTCTATTCATTCCTGCATAGATAGGATTTGACCAGAGAATGTGCTGTGTTGGTAGCCTGTATTTGTAATGGACCAGTGCCAACAGGAAACTGAAACATCTAGTCACGGAAACTGTTTCAGATTACTGCAAATATGCAGTAAGAACCTGTAATGATGATGAATATACAGTACCTAATTTAAAGAAGAAATGTTAGTACTGTCAGAGCTGCTGCTTTGAAGTGTTCTTCCTTTTCAGAGAAAAGAAACTTAAATCTGGAACTAGAGAGTATGAAAGTGATATGACACAATTTGCTTCCTTAAAGATAAATAAATATTTATTCCTCTGCTGGCTACCATCCATGCTCTGATTCCTAATTAGATGAGGAATATTGTTAGGCTTTTCTTTACTTTTTATGCTTGTAATTGCACAGAACCTTTCTGCAAGTGCCTTTTGCAATAGCTATTGCACACTTTATTATAGTGTACTGTCACCATCAGTCAAGGCAGCCACTCACATGTCACCCAGTTAGACCAGTGCAATCAAGAGCTGGCAGTAGAATTTATTGTTCACTTGGGCAAACCACTGCAGGATTGATAAAGGTGTCCATATGTGAGAACAATGGTCAGGTCTGGCTGTGTCTGAGAAGTTTTATATTAATGAGGGTTTTATTTTCTGATTACTTTTAAAATACTTTATTAGATTTATGGTGATTTTTCGTTCATTTCACACAGGTAATCATAGATGACCAGTTACCTGTTGATCATAGTGGGGAACTTCTCTGCTCTTATTCCAATAATAAGAATGAATTATGGGTGTCACTAATAGAAAAGGCTTACATGAAGGTCATGGGAGGATATGATTTTCCTGGATCAAATTCTGTAAGTATGAGATTATTTTACCCAGTGTTATTTAAGTGGCATTTTTTCCTCTTAGAAATAATTTCCTTCTAGTGAAATCAAATTGAACAACTTGGGGAGACAAGTACTTGGTTTGACATTTTCTTAATTTTTTTTCTGTTTCTTTCTTTCACAAATATTTTTAGCTGTACTTAATCAAATTATTCCATAAAAATAGAATGAGCAAGACATCTTGATGGACGCACTTAATCTTAGTTCTCTTCAGTATTGGCGCTTGTGCGTAGGAAGTGTTGATATAGAGTCTAGATGGAGGTGTTGGGTGAAGTCATAAATTCTCTTTGCCCATATCAATATTGCTGATTTTGGTTTCTCTTTCAATAAATAGGACAGTCGTCCCTCATCAGGTAATGGAGACAGCTAAGAAAGGAACAGTCTAGTCATTAGAAGGTCTATATAGAGGGAGCAAGTACTTTGATCTGTGCAAGTTTGTTTATCAGATTGTTCCGCTCATCTCCATAAATATGCATAGGGCTTCTATAATGTGGTTACTGAAGAAACAGTCAACATACATCATGCATCATACAATAAGGGACATGCAAATTATTCTTTAAGGAGGGACGGTTTGCTGAAATTAGTAGCCCACATCATTTGTTACTTAGGAAACCTTTCTGATTTTAACGTTTTACTATTAAAATTCTAAAGATTCTTTTTTTTTTTAGTTCATGATGCTAGTTGGTGTCTTGGTGGGTATACTTGGTAATCATCACTTCTTGAAAAATTGTTCTGGAGACAAATGTGTAAGGGGTAAATATAGCATATATTTTTATGTGTCAGGCTGCTTTGTTTTGAAGGACAAAAGCTGGTGAGAATAACTGTTTTATCCCCATTGTCATCCTCTAACTTGCTATCTGGAAAAACAGCTTGACTGGTGACATTTAATCTCCATCCTTCCTGCCCCCTCCACTTTCCCCTGTTTTCCAGCTTCCTTCTGTAATCAGGGTTACTTAAAATCAGGCTGTCTTGTACTTTTAATTCCTCAAGTTCCCACCCCCCAGTGCTGGTTATTGACACTTCAAGCATTTACAGTCTCCGCTTTTGCTTTGAGAAGTACAAAGCAAAAGAATAGGAATTAAGCAATAATTCAAGGAGTTGGGAGATTAAAGCATCTTTTTATGGAAATACATGTCAGTGTCAGGTTTACAAAAAAGAATAAAAAACCCAAACCCTGAGCTTTAGAAATAAAACATAAATAATTTAAAATGCATGTATAATAGCAAGGTACCAAATAGTGCTTCTGAGACATGCTTTAAAAATCTGTAAATCAGTGAAATAAATAGAACACATCACACAGTTGAACATGACTGATGATTCTCATATGCTTCCATTGCTCTGGAATTCCACTTTATTTCATCAATTCACTTTCCAGCTTTTTTTTTTTTTAAGTTACTTGGAAATGTTGTCCTTGTCTAAACAAAGAATTTTTTGTTTCTTAGTCTTAATCTTGACCCTTTTATGCATAGAGCTGTATTGTAACTTTTGTGTACTTGATTTTTTCCAAGGCTTTTTATAAGTTGTGTACATACATCATATGTTTATATATGGATTATCTGTTCTGATTTCTTTTGAATACTTGTGTTTCAGAATATTGATCTCCATGCACTGACAGGTTGGATACCTGAAAGAATTGCTATGCACTCTGACAATCAAGCCTTCAATAAGGATAGCACTTTCAGAATGCTTTATCAGAGGTAGACATTTGTTCTTTCCTAAGTCATTAAAAATGCTTGCTGTGTAGTAGCTGTGTTACCACTGTAAAAGCAGTACAGCCACCACAAATGCTTCAACAGCATTTTGGTACTGCTACAAATTGTGCTTTATAAAATCTCCATGTGCTTTCTGGAAGAAGAAAAGTTGAGGTATTGGTGACTTTGATAGAACAGAAGATTAAAATACTGGGGAATTGTGTGTTGGAATTCTTCTTTTGCTTGATAAAGGAAACAGAATATAGAGTCAGAGAAGAGCAGTTTGGAACCAATGTACAATTTACATTATAACTGGTACCAGTTACAATATATACTAGTTAAGTGTTTAAAAAGAACAAGGATGTGTGTTCTGTGTTTCCACACAGTTCCCCAGAGCTATTTTTTATCTGCTGTCCTTAGCAAGCAGATATAATCCAGTATTTCTAGTTGTATCACAAGATTATGCCCCCTCAGTAGGAGCAGCAGAAGTCTGTCAAAACTGCAATACTGCTTTTCACACCTACCATAACAGTTGGATTTGATGATCGTATAAGTCCAAAGTAAATGATTCAATTATTTTGCTTATGGTGAAAGATACAGCTGTAAATTGTAATTGCCAGGTATACCAAGTACTTTGATTTCTTTCAAAATGGTTTAACAGTGTCTTATGTATTTCAATGCAATAGAAGGGGGTTATTCTGTTGACTGAAACATCTGCATCCATGATGATCTGATCCAAAAGAATCTTTCTAGTGTTTTTTCAGTTGCTTAGGAGCTCTCAGAGCTGTCAACAATTTTCCAGATGTTCTATTGTTGTAATTTGAAGGTGTAACTGAAGTTAGGATGGGATCTAGCCACTGTAATGTCACTGTTGTTCATCTGTGCTAGAGTGAAAATGTGTTGATCCATATAGTCCAGTGATCCTGTCATCTGTCTAGGGACATTGAGTATGTACTTGGGTTTTTAGTGTAGCCTGGAAACATGTCAGTGTGATTTCACAACAGTAATTGTTCCAAAATTAACAATCGCTATTCAGAACACTAAACTTGAGTATAAACACCTGCAAAGTATGGAAGCATGAACTTCTCATTCTTCAGAATCCTGGGGGTGTGACAGACTTGATAATTTGCTGTATGGAGTCATTGACTAAGTGGTGATGAAACCACATTTGTGCTCAGCTGTGGATCTGTGAGGAGTATCTTAAGAGTGACACAGGCTGAGCTTCAGGTTGATAAGTGCTGAATTTTGTTTATGAAATTATATTAAAACAATATCTTTAAATTTAAACTGTATACTTAATTCTGAAAGAAAAATAGTTCCACTACCTCAGATTTGTTTCAGGAGTTATTTCTGCTGACAAAAAGCCCTGTATCCCAGTTTTTATAAAGCAGGGTTTATAAAGCTTTATAAAGTATTATAAAGCTAATGCACAGTGTACAAACATGCTGTTGCAGTGTCTGGAAAATGTTAGATTGCAACTTGTGAGATTTCATTAAGCTATTTTTCCACCTCTTTTTGAACAGATTTCACAAGGGTGATGTCCTTATCACAACAGCAACAGGGGTGATGTCTGAAGAGGAAGGAGAAAAGTGGGGTTTAGTTCCAACCCATGCATATGCAGTCTTGGATATAAGAGAATATAAGGTATCAAGTGGAATTGAAGGTGTTTTTAAACTACTATTTGAAACCTACATGTGTTTCTAGGTTTACCCTGGATGGGTAGCTACTGATTTTTTTTGCTCTAATGGCTAATACATGTTATTTTGTCTTGGACTCCACTGGGAAATTTCAGAAAACTTAATGATTCTGTGTTTTTTGTGATCCATATATGTAAAATTATGTAAAAATTACAGTGACAAGATGAATTGACAATTTTACTTTGTGGTGGTTTTTTTTAGGGACTTCGATTTCTTCAGCTAAAAAATCCCTGGAGCCACTTACGTTGGAAGGGACGATACAGTGAAAATGACACAAGAAACTGGACCCCAGATTTACAAAAATACTTGAACTTTGATCCCAGAACAGCTCAGAAAATAGACAATGGTAATAAGGTTTTAAAAGTCATTATCTTTATATAGTATAGATAGTTGTGGTGTGATAGTTGATAGTTCAAATAGTATAGATCTTTGTGGTGTATCCATGCAGGAAGGTGGAAAGGAATGCTTACGCACAAGGAGAGTAAAACAAATACTAGAAACTTAATAGTCCAAAAGTTTAGGAAGGATTTGTGTATTTAAATCTGTCACTTCAGGTTTGTCTGGGGTTTAAGTAATCTAGATTGTTAAATATATATCTGAAATTTATTGACAAGGAAGTGCCTCCTTTGTTAAGTGTGCTGTCACAGTATGTGGGAGTTCAGTGCAAACAGAATATTCTGAATAAGCTGCAAAATGCTCCTTTTTAATACATGAATGGACTTTCTGTGGTTTTTTTTTCCTCTCCAACATTTTCAAATATGTATCAACATGCTTACTGTAATCAGTATTTAAATCAGTCTTTCTGCTGCAGCAGGTGCATTTTATTTTCAGAAAGATGTTTCTGCTTTTTACTGTGTCTTTGTTGCTGTCTGCAGATCTCTGAGGGAGCCCTTTTGTTCAGTGCCACTGTTTTTACAACACTGTGCCTCCAAATCCGTTAGATTATAGCATTTATTGATCAGCCTCATGCAAATGCCTGATAAAAACTTTTGATTCAGACATAAAAATAGCAGCCCTGGATTTGTGACAGTTATGAGATAATAGCTTGTTATTTATTTACCAATTCATTTAGTAAGTAATCTGTAGCATCTCATTGTTTAAATTTTATATGAAATTACATTAGTAATTCTAATAGAGTTATTCCTACTAATTAGATTTACACTTTGCTCTGTTTGATTTTGTGTGGTTTTTAGTGCTGCAAGATCTGCAATTGCATGTGTCAGAGACAGGATTTATAAGGCTGCTACCATTTTAAAAGTTCATTCCACTAGGAATGTGTTGGTTTGTTGGCACTACTGTTGGCTGGAATTGCAATTAAGGGAGCTAATGGAGAATTAGAATGAATGTGTGAGAATGTTGCAAAGATAAAGCAAATTTAGGGTGCAAAAACAAGTGACATAGGTGTTGGATGAAGTATCTTAGAAATACATTTAAATATAATCTCATGTTGATTGAATACTTGATTGTGCTGGATGACTACTGAAGTAGGTTGTTGAATTGCAGGAACCTGTTTGACTGTGTATTTTTGTTTTGTTTTGTTTTTAGAAACCTAGGAAAGGGGAAATGAGGTCAGAATCACCTAATGATGTCTCTTTCAAAATAGCAGATTTTCTCATACCTTTCACTTAGTCCTTGGGAATGAAAAAGCATTCTGACAGCTTCAGAAAGTCCCTGATAATAAGAAGAGACTAACTTGTTTTTTTCTTGCTTTAACTTGATTTGGGGGGTCAAGTTTAAATTTAGCAATTTAGGCAGTGCAGATATTACTACTACATTTTGCAGAAATGTTGGCTTAAATAAGCTGTATCATTTGCTCAGAAAGACTTTTGAAAAACAAGTAAAATCAAGGTGTCTGGTAAGAAAATAATAACAGCATTTCCTTTTCAGGCATTTTCTGGATTTCCTGGGAGGACCTGTGCCAGTATTATGATGTTATTTATTTGAGTTGGAACCCAAGTCTTTTTAAAGAATCTACATGTATTCACAGGTTGGTCCAAAAGATAAAATTTTTGTTTCAAAATCTCAGTAAGTGTTCTAATGTGATGTTTCCTTCCTTCCATTCTTCCAGGTTACACCTAGGGGCTTGAATTCCAGCCCTGTTCTTTTGAGCCTGACTTTACACTTTCTCAGCCCAGGCTTTGTTTTTGACTACTTCTGTAACATCAGTGGAGCTCAGTGGCCCTTGTGATGTTGCTGTGGAGCTATAGTTGTGTAACCAGATTCTGACCTCAGTCCCACATCTCCCTATCAGAATAAAAATCAGATTTTTGTGCAGTCCATCTCTAAGCAGTGCCCAGACAGTCCTTAAGTGACCTAGTTAGTATATGGAATTCATTTTTCTGGCCACTTGCAAGTGAGCTGTGTGGCGTGTTGTCTTTGTAGGGTGTGTTCACTGACATCAGGGTAGTTTAACCAGTTCTGGATTTTAGCAGTTGTTGTTATAAATAATCTTCCTTGCCTGCTGATTTGTTTTCTGATTGTGATGCCTGTCTCTTACCAAATATCCATTACATTCAGGGGTTTTGTCTCCCAGTTGAGGATAAGTGTGTGTATCTGTGTCTTGGTTTTGGAAAGCAAGGGTTTCTATACTTCTCCACTCCACTAGACTGCACTTTGCCGCTGCTTCCACACTGTCCCTGCGTGTGTGAGCTCTGCACAAGCTCCTCCATCCACAGTGTGACTGCTGAGCTTATCTGTGAAAGCTGCTTCCATCTTTGCGCTCCAGTTGTTTCTAAAACACACGGTGGTGCTGTGGCAAGACGAGATAATGTGTGTGCTAATGTCAGAGCTCACCTACTGCTCTGTCTGTCCCTGTGTTATCAGTGATTGTCTTCCCTCTGTGCAGGGAAAAGCCTTAGCACAGTGGCAGTTGCCATAAAACGCAGAGTAGCGACGGTGATAGTTTGAAGCTTTGTTAATGCAACCCTCCACACGTGCTGTTCAGTTTTACAAGTGTGAGAAGGACAAGGAGACTTAGGCATAGCTGTATATGCTTCTGTTTCCAGTGTGCCACACTTTGTGTTCAGTCATCAGCACTTTTTGGTTTTTTCTCACTGCATTTTTCTTGTCTAGACACTTCACAAGGCAGCAGGCAGATTCTGCAGTAGGGAACCTCAAAGATTCTTTAACACTTCCTGCAGGGCACCCTTCCAGGCATTAAACAGGGCAAATTTTAAAATAAAAATTGCCTCAGAAAAAGAAAAAAAAAAAAAAAAACAAGGAGAAAAAAAATTTGGCAAGCTTTTGAAACCAACCATAGCAGATAGAGAGATAGAGAGAGCAATAGATAAATTTTTACAGTTACAAAAGTGTAGGTGTTTTTCACTTAATACTGGTATGGGCAATCATGACTATGGTTGTGTAGCCCAGGCTGCATAAATGGTTCAGCTTTTTCTGTGCTTTGTGTGGTTGCAGTCACCAGCCAGGCTGTTTGTATTTAACATTTTTTATTATCATACGTGTATTGTGATGTATAAAACAAGGTTCTAAGATAATGCTTCTGATGTGACTGTGATCACTGCCATGGATTCCAGTAGAAAACTGGCTTTTGGTAACTTGTTACTGATAATATCACGCTCTGCATCTGTGTAGGATTTGGAGTTGGTTTCAAAGCACAGATTAGTTTCTTACTGGTCTAATAATGTGTCTGTATCACTTTCAGTACATGGGATGCAAAGCAGGGCCCGGTGAAGGATGCCTACAGCCTGGCCAACAACCCTCAGTACAAGCTGGAGGTGCAGTGTCCACAGGGTGGTGCTGCCGTCTGGGTCCTGCTCAGCAGGCACATCACTGACAAGGTGCTGGTTCTGCACTGCGAGCTCTGCCTCAGCTCCTGTAAATCTTTCTGTATGGCTCTCTCTTATTAGTATATTACTGCCTGTGTTCAGGTGTGTATGCCTGGGTACATGTGGAATTTTTTAATTCAGCAGGTACATGTACCTCTAATTGAAACAGAGTAAAGTTTGAGCTAAATCATTCTATTCCACCGTAAAAGTTCTGAAGTAACTTTGAATCCTGGGGCCTGGATAAGTTAAATTAGTGGATGTTTGTTTACTTCAGGCATTTGAAAAATAATTTTGTTGGGTATCCCAATAAATACAAATATCAGATCATATTGTGTGGTGATCAAAAGGGATGGTAGAAGGTGTACTTGACTTGATTAAGCATTCATGATGTTTGACAGAACTGCTCTGATTTGTGGGTTTTCCTGGGTTTTGTTTTTATAGGATGACTTTGCACACAATCGGGAATTCATTACAATGGTTGTATACAAGACTGATGGCAAAAAAGTTTACTATCCAGGTTAGTGTACCTTAGTTGCCAAGATGCTGATGCTATAAATAAATGAAGAAGCACACAGAATTTTGTGGAGAGGAAAGGCACTTCTTGTTTTAAAACTAAGTGCCTCATTAAGAGGTCAGTCTTCTGAAATAATTGTTTTGCTCTGTTTGATCCTACTTCAAGTTTACACTGAAGGAATATGCCATTCTACACATGCTGTGAGAACTCTTAAGAGATCTACATAGTCGTGCTGACACTTACTTTGATGCAACATTTTCTTTATTTTTTCTGCTTATTTTTCGGTGCCAGTAGTTAATGCTTAGAGGGAACAGATGTTGTGCATTAGTTTCTCTGCTAGCATAATTGTTTCCTACATTTGTGAAATTATTTAAAGGTCTACAGCTTCCACAAAATGAAAATAATCATGGTTAATTGGCCCATTAACTTGGCTTAGTAAAGTTCCTATATTATGAAATATAGGTAAACACTTCAGCATATTTCCAAGTATCAGGTATGGAATGTTTAAAATATTCAAATTTTATCAAAATCTTACTCTTCGTCATATGTCAGATTCTTTTCACCTTGAGAAGAAGAGGTTTGGTGTAGCTGTGAAGTAGCCAAGTATGCTTTATTTCAAGAGAGATGGCAGATCTGAAACACAGGCTGAGACACAGGGTGTAAAGGTAATGCCCACGTTGAATGGTTAGATTGAAACTTTAAGGCACAGCTAAGAAGAATTTTTTTATTATTATTCTTTCCCTTAAGGTAGAGGGAAATATTGTAAAAATATTCCTTGGAATTATTCAGTGAAGGTGCATCCTAAAACAAGTGGGTTTTGGCCTGTTGCTTCTACAGATAGGAACTTCTTTAGAACCAGGTTTGCATTCAGGTAGCGGCTCATGCAACAACTCCCTTTGCAGATTTTAAAGCTTTTTTCACCAAAGAGTGCAATTTGTGGGACTTTTTCTATTTGAATGGCTAATAAGAATTGCATTGTTCACATCTGATATTGTTCAGTGAACTCTGCTGACCAATTTCCCCAAGAATCCAAGCTTCCCCTAGAACCCAAGTCTTTCTGTGGAAAGATCTGTTGACACCTGACCAAATCATCATCTGTTTTTTCCAACAGCTTCTCTGTGAGGAGAAGTAAATGCCCAAGTTGCTTCTAGTGTTCCTGGTAGTTGTAGCAGTGCCTATTTTACATGTGTGTCTCACTGAAAATGTTCTCAAGTGAGTACACCCAAACACAATTGTATAGTAAAGGGAATTGTTCAACTGTGCTTGAAAGAGACAGCCTAGCAAGACCAGTAGCAAAAACTGAATGATTCATGTTTTGTCTTGCTACACAAACTCTTTTAAAACTTCTGATCTCACGAGCTCAAACTTGTTTAAAACCTTTTTCCATGGAAATAGATTGGTCAAGCTGCAGTATTATTTTTAACCATCTGTTAAAATGAGATGAGAACAAAGCAGCTTAATCTTTTGGCAGCAAGGCCGAGATTTCCCATTCCTAAGCTTCTTATTGTTTTATATTAATCCTTTCCCCTCTCCCATGTTGCTTTGTGGAAGAAAATAAAAGGACCTGATCCTGGGCTTATTGAAGTAATTGGCTAGATTTGGTCCTGCTTCACTGAAATTAAAAGAAGTCTGGAAAGAACCAATTAGAGGCCAAATAACAAATTACACTGTCTAATTGTAAAAGCAAACATTTGGGATCTTTTTAAGTACCACATGCGCATTGGTATTGGGATGCAACTATATCTGTGTAATGATCACAGGCATTTGAAGAGAGAGGGAGAGAAAGCGTGTGTGATTCAGTTAAAGGAATTAACATGTTTTGAAGTATTGTTTACGTGGTGGCCAAAGATTCTGGCAGCTGGCATTCTGGAACTGTCCAGCCAACAGAGAAAGAGCAGACACTTCAGAGATTTTCAAAGAGTGCTTAAACATTCATTATCTTTCTCTTGAAATTTCAACATAAATACAGCAGTCTTCTTTGAGTAGTGACATTGGTGGGAGATGGATAAGCAGTCCTTGCAAGTCTTGGGATTTAAGCTGTACTTTTAAGCATAGAATTTGTATCCTGACATGTGTGATGTACCTCTCCTGAAAACAGTAGTTGATGTTAAGACTCCTTTTTATGGATAAATCTCGAGGCTCTCATCTGTTCAGAGCACTCGGGTCTGTCATCTAATCTTAGTAGTTTACCAAGCTGGGGGATTTTTTGGTCAGGGAAAAAATGTTCATCCTTTTCTTTTTCAGCTGATCCTCCTCCTTATATTGATGGTATTCGGATCAACAGTCCTCATTATCTGACCAAGATAAAGCTGACCTCCCCAGGTTCCCATACATTCACCTTAGTGGTGTCTCAGTATGAGAAACAAAACACCATCCATTACACCATCAGGGTAGGTGCTGTTTTTTCATAATGAATGTAAGCAATTAAACTGTACAGTATCCTTTGTTTTTAAATTTGATAAAAAGGGTATTTCTGAATCAATTTGCTATTTTGGGGAGGAAAGTTATGAATGATGGAGCAGAACCACTGGATGAAGTGTTTGATAATATTCTCCTTTTGTAGTTAAGATATTAGTGTGGTTTTAGTAACAAAATCAGCTGAAAAATACTCTTGTTTCCTAGAATAAAAAAGTATGTATAGGCAGATCATTGGCTCTGTTTGTATCCAAAATAAACCTATTTTATATCCTGGTTATGATTTAAAGATTTTTGACTTCTCTAGGTCTTGACTAAGGATTTGGGTTTTTCTCTTAGCTGCTGAGTTACATAATGATCAATGCTAGATTTTTTTTTCACTGAAAAAAGAGTAAAGTGCAGATTGTTTCCATTTTGCTTTTTTTGTTGGTTAATTTTTTTTTTTTGTGTGTGTTGATTGGTTGGTTGGGTTTTTTTGAGGAGGAGGGGCAGGGTTGTTTAGAAAAATTAAGTAGAACTAATCCTTAGTCCCAGCACTATTCTGAATTTTGAGTTTTACACAGGGTCATCTGATGGGTAATAAAGGCATGCAGTGGACAAGTGTCTAAAAATGTTGTGTAGGCAATTCTGCTTTCTTTTAATTTGTCATGATTTCATTTGAAAAGTGCTAGACAGATGTGTGACCTCCTGCTTCTTTTACAACACAGGTGTATTCCTTGTGCAAGTTCACCCTTTCCAAGATTCCTACACCTTACACCATTTCCAAACGGGTAAAGAAACATTTTCTTTTATGGGTCACTGGTTTGGCTTTTCCATATTTGAGATGTACAAGGTTTTGAAATATATTTTGATACTATTGCCCCACCTCCACCACAGAGCGTGCTGTTGCAGCTGTGTCATTGCAGACATGCTGCAAAGTCTTTGTGGAACAGACTGGCCTTTGGAACAACAACCCATACCCTAGTAAGTCATCACTCTGCAGAAATCAGGTTGTGCTAGTAATGGTGCAGAGTGAAGGCCCTTCAGAAGTGTTGCTCATTTCCTCTTGGGAGAATTGCATGATTTTCTTGGAAAAATTCCTGGCATGATGGGACAAAATCAGCAACGCCAAACCAAAGGCACCAGTAGCAAGACCATAAGAAACAAACTTAGGATGGCAAGATCACAACACATTACTGTTCTTAAATTTTACAAAAACACCTCAAGGGTCTGTAACGATTGGAATAAACACTCCTGTTGCCAGACAGGATCAAGGCAGTATATCCATTGTACATTTCCTGCAGAAATGCTCCCTTAGAGTGCAGGAACAGGGGGAGAGTGAAAAACTTGACTGAAATTAAGTCAGAAGCTCAGGCAGTTTTGGGACCAGCTGCTGTTCGTATTTTAGCTGTCAACATGAGTGGCAGTTACACCTTCAGCTGAAGTATAAATATAGCCAGGAGCTCACAGGATAAAGTAACTTGTATTTTCATGTTTTGGTAGTTTTATCCTCAGGAAAGAATAAGCCAGGAGCTGTTAACTTTAGCTTTGTACCTACCATGCCTACCCTGGGGAATCCTATTATAGTCAGAAGTCTTCTGTCCAAACAGTAACTTTTTCAGGAAGAGAGAAACAAGGGAGTTTGAGCCACAGTGGAAGAGTCCATTTTCTAGGACACTCGTGCCTGAAGCCCAGGATTGCATTACTTTGTATGGTCAGGGGAATATGCTGGCTTGCAGCTTGGCTCTCGAGCTCAGACAATGTTCCATACCAGCTGTTACTCTGGAACAGCCCCTTGAAACCTGTTCTAGAGAATGGTGAGTGAATAGAGAGATTCCTGGGAACAGCAAGATGATTTGTTTGATTCTTCCAGACCAGTGTCCTATACAGCTATTAGAAACTGGGCTTACTTAGAGGAAGTGCTTTAAGAGGTCAAAAACAAGTTCAAGGTGAAAAGCCTGTTTGAGGAGGGACATCCGGTTTATGTTGTAATATGTTTGAAAAGACAATTAAGTATGTAGAAAACTCCTGTTGCTTATTTGAACATGTCTGTCTAGTATTAAAAAAAAGGTATGTTCTATCTATCCAAGGCCAGTTCTGTCTTTAGGATTGAATACAAAAAGTTAATTGCCTATATTTAATGCCTGTTTGGTGATTGCTTAGCAGTCATCACACTCAAAAGCAAGCAAAGAACTAATTCACAGTTTAGCAGTAAAAACAAGTTCTGTTAGATGTCCTATACTGGAGTCAAGTGGTCACCTCTGGAGCTCACCAAGCTCTGATGTGATGCTGCCCCTTGCTGATTAGACAGAGACAGGAGAGAAGTAACAGGAGAGATGGATCTCAGCTGTAAATCAGTGGGAATGCCTGGCATGTCTTACGAGTCTTAACCTTTCAGTTTAATGACTAGCAAGAGGAACTTGGAAACAGATGGCCTGCTTCTCAAAGTCTGAGCAGCATTTTTCCTCTTGTGTGTCTTTATCCTTGCAGAATCTGTCCTTATGGTTATCTTCTCACTGCAGTGCTGGCTCTCAGAGTGCATAGAGGTAATGGACAGGGCCGGAGGCAGAGATCTTTAAAAGCAAAGGTTACAACACTATTACAGTTGTAAATATGTTGCACTGCCTGTATCACTGTTGTTTTTCATTTAACTCAACGGAGCAGTGTCTGAGGAAAAAAAAAAATAATAACCTGTGTAGTCTAGTAGGTGTGGGATAGATGGGAATGTGGGTCTTCTGTTAGCTGCAGTTTGTCACAGAAACAACCACTCAGTGCTTGTTTAATGTAAGCTGGAAAGATACAGTACATGTCTCAGGGACATAGGGCTTTGATCAAGGAGGATGGGGGTCTGCACTAGACTTTGTAAATGCTTAACACCATCTTTCACTTCACTTTAAAAATTAGGATAGGTCACTAAAGTCAGTAACATCTAAATGAGAGGACCCTCTAGCTCATTTGTGTATATACATAAGCTATACAAATCCTTAGGATTTGTTTTCTGTACTTTGGACTTCTTTCAGGTTAATGGACAGTGGAAAGGTCACAGTGCTGGAGGATGTGGAAACTTCAGAGACACCTACAAAAATAATCCCATTTATCAATTCCAGCTAGAAAAGAATGGACCATTGCTAATTGAACTACGGGGGCCCAGGTTTGTAGAAAATAATAGTGCATCAATACAGTGAACACATCACATGCCAAAGATAAAGCTTTGTCAGTATCCCCTTGGGGAGGGTGGGAAGCTCATGGAAAATCCAGAAGACAAGATGTGGGAGTAGAATCAGATTTAGTACTATGCATGTTTCTATCTTTACCATCAATAGCGTTTTAAATCTACACATTAACTACTGAGGGAAATCCTTGACCTATAAGGAAAGCAGCAGCCTTCCTTTCTCTTTAGTTTTGGGGTCTGAGCAGAGCTAGGGGAAAAGGTATAAAGGACTTATTCTTAAAAGGAATTATAAGCATAATTCCTTTTATTTTGTAGTAGAGCCAATACACAAGATATTAAACCCTTCCAGCTCTCAAGCCCCTCTGAAAGTGCATTTACTCTGCCTCTAGCAGGCCAGGAGAAGTGCTGGATGTCAATGTCCTATAGACTTACGCAGGCCAAATTCCTTTGGCACAATTAATGATTACCTGATGCAAAATACCCATATTCAGCATCTCTGAACAGCAGCATCTCCTGACCTGCAGTCCAGTGTTTATCCTTCACAAAGCTGTACAGTGGCCCCACAGATGGCAGAACTTTTCTGTTTCTCCTCCTCTCTTTGAGGAAATGCCTTCTTGCATGAAATGAAGATGAAGGAAGAGGTGTGGCTGCATGGTTCCGTGAATTGAGCTGTTCTTTGTATGCATTTTTTTGTGTACTTGCACATGGTATTTGGGCAGTTTGAAGGACAGGGGCAGTGGTACCTGTCACATGCATTAACAGAAGCAGACGAAGTGTCCCAAGTTGTACTGCAACATGAGAAATTCTGCTGAGATCACTGACACCGAGTCCTCTGATGGCAATCCGATCACACCCCAGGATCTCTGCCATGTGGCACAGGAGTGTGTCACAAGTTTAAACTACTTGAATTCTGCTTCAGTGCACAGGCATGCTTCTAGCAGGCATTTTCCCTACAGTCTAGTTCTAAACCTGAATTGAGTTCTGTCTTCCTCCAAATTCTATATTAATGTCATGGTAAATTTGACTTAATGTTTTTGTCATGAATGTGACAAAACTTTCAGATGTCTTTCAGTTATACTGTGTAGTTTTTAATAACTAGCCCTCTTCATGGTAATCCTGATGACCCAAATATCTAAAGCAAGTCTGTCATGTCACTTGCAGGCAATACAGCGTTGGTTTTGAACTTGTCACCGTCTCAACAGTGGGAGATCCTGGTTCCTATGGCTTTCAGAAAAAAAGCAGTGGTGACTACAGGTAACACTTAATGAAGTCTGTATAGAGATTTGAAACATACTTTAGATCCCATTTCTAACAGGTGGTTTTCTTTATCACAGGTGTGGATTTTGCTACTTGGAGGTGGAGAACACATTTGCTGGAGTTTACAACATTATCCCCACCACATTCCTGCCTCAACAAGAGGGCCCTTTTTTCTTAGATTTTAACAGTACTACTCCTCTTAAGGTGTCACAGCTGCAGTGAGGACACAGAACCGTGTAGTGCTGTTTAAGGAGATGGTTTTGATCTATCCAACAGCCTGAGAACAGGTGAAGAACCCTTACTTAACATGCACACAAGAAAATTACATCCTGAGTTATAGCCAAAAGCATGGAATCACGGATTGCCAGTTAATTGTGGCAGACAGTCAGCTGTGGGTCTGCTGCTATGGTCCAGGAGTGAGCACTGTTCAGCAGGCTTGGGAATAGGCTAAAATGCTTATATTCAAATGAACCAGCAGAATTCAATTTATTGCAGTTTTTCCACACTTTGAATCAAAGTCTAGTGAGTTATGAGAAAAACTAACATTGGAATTCCCTCCTCCCAACACACAGGGTATCCGGGCTAAAGATTCTATTCTTAAAAGTAAACATGTAAGAAAAAAATATTCTTGTGTATTCTGCTTATTCAGTCTCAGGACCAAATAGCTTTTATTACATGTTTGTGCTGCTTTCTGTAATGTTTTCAGCACTGAACTGCTCCTCGCATCTAAATGTAAATGTACTACTGCTGAGTCAATAGTATTCCATGTGCCATCTTATGTGGAATATGTATATAGGAGTAAAGGAAGCTTTAGCTAATTCTAAAAGCAAAGCAATTGCTTTGCTCATGTTACGTGTACTTTGAGAGCTGCTACTTCCCATCTGTAAGACTTTAGTACATAATACAGCATGAGGTTCTATGGCTTTGTTTCTGCCATCTGCCAGACCCTAGGCTGAGCCCCATGAGCAGGAAGGACAGGAGGTTATCCAGCAGTAGTGTCCAGGCAGTGCAGCACAGCCTTCCTCCAGCAACTGTGAAAGGTTTTCATCTGAAGATCCCCTGTAAGATTCACTCTTATCTACTGCAGGTCATCTCAGTTGCTGGTGCAGGGAGATGGGGAACTGCCCACCATCAGCAGCTCAGCAAAGAAATGTTTTCTTTTCATCCCTTTTATAAGTATGCATCATGTTGGGAAGGATCATTTAAACCTCTCTCCCAATACGCCACAGCTACAGGGAATGCACTTGCTGATTCCATTATGCAAGACATCTTTGGAAAGAGACTTTTTTCCTTGTAAATTGAAGCCAGTTGAAGGAATTGAGCACACAGCCAGTGTCATCAGTAGAAGCAGGGTCAGAGTTTTTAAGAAAATAGTGGAGGTGGGATTAATGCAGAACAAGTTATTTTTTTAGAAGCTTCCCTCCCCTATGTCCTCTTCATCTAGATCTGTGTGCACTGTATCTGAAGAGGATTCAAGATGAAAAGTTTTTATTTAATACCAACTGCGTCACAGATGCTAAAATGGATTAAATTTTGTCATTTTTACAAAATTTACAATATTTCACAGTTTTGGGGAGGAGAGAGTATTTTTAAAACAGCCATGGGAATTTTGCTGCCATTCACACTGGTTTGGCAGTTTTCCAAGCAAAAAGGTCGCATTTAAATCTTGCTTTAGATCACAGGTGTCACTTGGCCATTGGGAAACTGAACACACATTCTGCAGTAGCACCAGAAATGTCTATGAGCTAAAATTATTCCCACAGAACTCTGCTGTTAGTCCTCTTCAGAAAGTGACAGAACCTTTTTTTTTTTCATTTCCTTCATCAGACAGCTGCTTAACAAGTGTCTGGTGCTGAAAGGGCAGTGATAGCTCCTGCCTTGGAAAATACATGCCTTGCTGACTGCAGTGCTCTCAGAGACCATCTGGGCTAGGGAATTTGTGACAAGTTTGTCACAGAGTGACTTACCTTTTTTGCAGAGAAATTTCTGATCATTACTGCAATAAATCAACAGAGGGAACAGCATGGGTGCAAGCTGAGAAAAAAGCAGATTAGGTTCCTTGTGGTTATGCTTGGCTTTTGGAGTGTGTGCCAAGGACTGCTTCATCCCTAAAATATGAAAATTTCATTCAACTCCCACTTTCCCTACAGGTTTCTGTTAGGTTCTTAGCTGAGGCTAAACTAGAGTAGCAGTGAAGTCCTCCATGTATCTTATCACCCCTAAAGTCAGAGGCAGTGAGGAAGTCTCAGCTGAGTATCTTTTTGGCAGTACAAAAGGCAGATGCCAGAAGTGCCAGCTTTCAGCACCAAGTTCTTGCACATTCTCTGCTGTTTGAGATCAAGCCGGTAGACTTGCCTACAGGAAAAACTGTTGTTGTTCTTTGGTAGTTGGTTTCTACTCGGCAGGAAGGAGTTTCTCTTTCCCCTGAGCACAAGTTAGTGCCAAAGCTTATGCTGCAGGAAACGAGCATAAGGCTCAGCTTCTGTAATGTGCTGAACTTAAACTGAACTAAAAAGTAAGAAATGTACTCCCTTTCCTAATGCCAGGCAAAGGCATTAAGGCCAAAACATCCTGTCCCCACCAGGATATGCCACTATTTCTTACACATTTGGAAGAGTCAGTGGATTGGGCTCATCCCCATTCATGCACAGGATTTAAGTTTAGTGTCAACCTTTATATATATAAAGCAAATTCTATTCAAATATTTCACCCGCATAGGCTACTAGTATGCCATCACTGTGCATTTCCCTTTAGATATAGGACAGAACACTCAGGTGAAGTATTTAAGAGGTACTACAAAATACCCATATAAATTCTAGCCTAGGGATTCTGGTTATGGCAAATTAATCTTACAACAAAGTTTTCTTGACCTTTTTTCTTAAGAAAAAACGTTGATGTAAGCATTTAGAATTTGCTTTAATATTTTCTGTCAAATATATACGTTTATATTTTTTCCACAAGTCTGGAAAAATTATTGCAAAGTGGACTCTTCCTTAGATTTTAACATGACCTCAGGCCCCTAAGTTAAGCTTTTCTTTCCCCTGTACTGTTTAGCATTTCTTGAGCCATATGACAGAGAACATAGTTCTGTTTTTCTTAGGAAGACACTGGTTAGCCCTTGGGTGATCCAGTCCCTCAGTTCTCAAAGATTTCAGTGAGATGTAGTACCATGGATGAATGGTATCAACAGCTTCTATCCCCACTGCCCTAGACTCTGAGTCTGAGTTCAGTCCTAGTCTGCTGCTGCAAGCTTTGTGTCACTATTTTGTACAGTAATTATGCACTTAACCACACAATCTCTGCAGCCTTTGAACGGCCACCTATTTAGAACTGAGTTTGTTTACATACAGTAGAGGTTTTCATCGCTTCATCTCAAAGGACACTGGAATTGTTTGATAATACCAAAGAGAAGTAGAACTCCTAGGTTAACATTTGCTTATACATTCTCACATCAGGGCAGCTGAAGCAATCATGTATACTTTGATACACCAGAGGCTTATTTTTATAACCATGAAGGCAGCTACCATCACGTTACACTTCAGAATCCACGAAGAGCTTAAGTAAGAAGTAACTGGAGAAAGCGTGTTCATTGGTTTGTCCTCCATAGCAATGTATGTTCATTTAAGTCTGTCATATTTATAATTATGGCTTTTATGAAGTTTAAAATAAAACAAGTTTTCCATTTATTTATTCGACACACAGCTCTGCCTGTTTGCTCACACGGTTGAAGGATGATTTACCTGCCGAGTCCCAGGCTCACCAAAGGAGGAAGGCTGCACCGTGATCTTTCAGCAACTCTTGCAACAAGGTGGTAGAAAAGGAAGGGCAGAGTGGTTTCCACACCCTTCCAATCTTCCACATCAATGGTTTTACCCACCTGGGAGCTGAACAGGACAAACACAAGGCAGCACATACACAAAATTAATTCATTGCACCCAAGTGGGGGAAGTTGGGTTTCCAGTCAGAACTGGCAAGATGAGTAGAAATTTGATGACAAGAGAGGTTTAAAAAAAAAAAGGAAAACCACCACCAAAACAACCATCCGAAGAACTCAGGAAAATGTAACAGGTGTTGACTGGGAGGTCTGCAAAAGTGAGATTCAACCACAAAGACCTCTGCTAGTTTTTCTAACTGAATCCAGCACAGACAATAGCTCAACTATGAAAGTTTAAGTAAAAACACATAACACAGTGTGGCACTCCTGTACTGCTTTTCATATTTAATACTGTCTATCCCAGTTTTTTCCCAAGTAATGGTCACTTCAGAAGCTGGAAGCACAGATTTCTTTCATAAGCATTTTCTGGGCCTGGGAACTGCTGGCAGTGACAGGTTTTAGCCTTAAGGTCTTCAGAGGATGTAAACCTATAAATGTCTAACACAGTTACAGCTTAACAGCTATTTTTTTATGAAAACAGGATTCTTTCCCTCCAATTCTGCACAGCTTACAGCCAATTTCAGCAGCATTAGGTACAGAGGTCTTATGTAACAGAATACCTCCCTCCTCCTGCACACTTAAGGGGGTTTTGGAGAACCTGACTAAAGCTCTGGTCTTGTGGCGCAATTCAGAATAAGAAGTGAGCTACGTATGCAGGGATTTGGGAAGCTGGAAAGAGGCACCAGTTGCCCATGTACTGCAATGGATTCTAATACCAATGTGACCTCAGCCTACAGTCTTCAGCTGGAAGTGGATGTTGGGAGGCTAAACTTGGCTGTGGGAGAAGATTCGGTTCCTAGCACTGAGATAAACTTCAGGTGCACACACTCAGAATGTGGAAAACAAAAATGTTTACTGTAGTGTGAAGAATTTCACATTAACTTTGAGAATAGATACACAAGCTGTGGCAGGATGAAATACAACAGGACTGCAAAAACATAGAATAGAAAATACTTTGGGCAATACTAAGATTCCCATCAAATTAACAATATAAACTGACATTTTAGATAAAATGGTGCTTTCAGAAATGTTTAGTCACCAAAACTGAAGAGTCCTAGGATTTTTACTACCACTTATTAGCATAATTATCAGACACTACTACTGCCTAACAGCTGCTGGCAAAACATGCCCCGTGCCCTTTCTAATTTTATTGAACATTTTGTCCAGGGCATACTAAAATCCCAAGTCCCTTTAACAGTTATAAACCCCCACACAGTACAACCTACAGAGAAGCTTAAGAACACATTGTCAATCTACACTGGCAATTCCTTTTCTTCATGCATATTTCAAGGGCAATCCCCTTATCATAATCGTCCTGAAAACATCTATGACTCCCGTTTTTGAGGGAAAAAAACAAAGCAAAACAAAAAACACTTAAAGTGCTGAAAAATAATACTTCACTTCTCAGGGAAGCAGAAGGGCAAGGGGCCAATCAACTCTTTTTGGTCACTGGAATCACCTGCAGAGTCCAAGTCAGACTCAGGAAGGTGTCTAGAAAGGGCCTCCCACTGCTGGGCATTACCATCCCCTTCCTGTCATCTGTCTGTTTGATGGGCTTTTAGAGGCATGACTCATTTTATCCTTTCTGTGAGCACCAAGGGAAGAGTGAAGGCTTTCAGACCCCACACATGCAACAGCTTTCCTGTATACAAAATATTTCTACAGTTTCAGCATAATACAGACCAATACAGATGTTTAAAGATGATGCCACTTGTACTCAAGAGATCGGTTGTATCTAAAGAGCATTTCAGTCTACAAAACCGAAGCCAAACTGCTCTCTGCAAAAGTCTGGCTTGAATTTCAGACCCCTGACTGGCATGAATTTACACGGGAACATTACTAGTTATTGCTTCAGCCAGGCTGCTACAAAACAATTTACAAAGTCTGTGAAATATGAGCACAGCTTAAACATTTGATAACTCGTCCGGCCTACAAAGGATTCACTGAATAAAAACTTCAGCCCTCCACATCAATTAAACTTCTTAGTGCATTTTTAAATTCTCAGAGTAAACGCTTAAGATTTGGCATATATTATTGGCACGACGTTCTTCAAACACTTAGAAGTTCATGTATAAATATTTAGACTCCCATGATTCAGGATGGGGCACGAGAAGGCCTCAGCCAATCTGGGCAGCTTTCCTGCCCGCGCATATTCCCTCTTTGATTTTCATGCACTGAAGGGAGAGCTGCTTCATTCGGTTATCCAGAGCCAGCCCTTCAGTGGAGCTGCTCCTGGTGCTGCTCCTATTCTTGTTCACTCTGTCGCTTGTCTTGTTCTCAGCCCCTTCTGCCCTATCCCCTGCAAAGAAAGGATTAAACTGGATGTTAAACTCGGATTTCGTTCTGCAAGTTAAGCTTCAAGCAGGTGCCTCTGCAGCTTCCTTTGCCAAAGCACACAGAAATTAGGAGCAGGAGCAAAATGCTTTAAAACCAAGTTGGCCGTCCAAGCTGTGCTCATCTTGTGCAATGCATCAGCAAATTAGTGAGAACAGCCTTAGGATGGAGCAGACAAGGGCAGTGGTAATCCTCTAGTCTGAATTAGTCAGCCAGGGCTGGCAGAGCCTGCAAGAAGCTCCTTCTGGCATGTTATTTTTTGTGGGGATTTTTTGGGGTTTTTTTGGTTTTTTTTTTTTCCCTGGAAAGCAAGATTTTCAAAAAGCAGGACAGTAATTTAAATAAATAAACTCAGATTTTCTTCCAAATAAATGTACCATGAGAATCCCACTGATCACTTATTTAGTGAGAAATCTCAAACCCCTGTACTATGACAGAACTGGGAACCTTCCCATCCAGGAGAACAATAATTAATACATTACAGAGATCATTGTTAACTTGAGACACAGGGCCTTCCACAATAGCCTTCCCCAAAGAAGCAGCTAGCAGCTTAGAGCATCCCCTGGCATATGCCATGGGGAGCTGGGAAGGTTTTCCTGCTCCCTTTACAAAGCTGAAAAACCCTGGCCCAGGGTGTATCCAGCTGTGCATACCTCTTTCAGCTTCACACTCGGGGGAGGAGGCCCCGCTGCATTCGCTCCGGGGGCCCAGGACAGGGAAGATCATCCCAAACTCCGAGAGGGAGACAGGGCTGGGCAGATCCAGGCTTCCAGGTCGTGTCGCAGGAGGAAACTGAGTGGGCACCTCACAGGGACTCGTAGGACCAGAGCTGAAGCTGGACACTGACTGAGTTTCTGAATCTTCTTCAGACACAAAGCTGCTGCCGTTATCATCCTCAAACACTTCTGAAGCCACTGCAATCAGTGTTCAAAGAATATTCCAGTTAGTAATTCAGTCCCCCACTCCTGCACCTTCCCAGGCAAAGGCAGTTTTTCAGGTTTGCACCTTCCATACACGGACACACTGCTAACCCATGGGCTGCCCCCTCTGGTTTTCTGCCCCCTGTGCAAAGCCTTAGCCTGGTTCTGCCCTGAGGAGCAGCACACCTGCCAGCCAGGCCATGCAAGGCCAGCTCTGCAGTAGCTACTGCTCCTCACGCCAAGAAGCTCTTGGATTTTTACTGGCCCTGCTGGTCTTGTTCACTCATGGTCTTCAGTAGACAACTTAGGTTAGAGCCTAATTCCCTGTGTCTGCCTCCCCCAGCACTATCTTGATCCCAGCACAGCCTCCTGATTATTGAAGCACTGACTAGTAAGACACACACAGGTCCCAAAATTTCTTTTTGAATGAGGATCACCAAACAACAACAAATTTAAAAAACAAAAACAAACATATATTCTTTTTCCTGCTTGTGTTTGCTCAGATCTTAATTCTAATTAAGCAAACCCGCTCCCAACTGCCTGTCTAGATTAAGCTGCAGGGTCCTTATGAACAACCAGAGGAGAAACCCATTAAAGGCTCCATTTTGTACAACACAAGGGTACAGATTTTGCTGAAATTCAACACACTTCAGAGGCTTATTGCAGGATGTGGGGACCAAAGATTTCAGCACAGAAGCAGTCCCACTGAGATCAGAATGTTCTCTACACACATCAGCCTCTACACAACACAAGTGTGTGCTGGTATCTCACTGGCCTCAAGAAGACCCAGACACAGCAAGACACCCACAGTGACCTGGGGTTATCTCCAATTCCTCCTCCCTGTGATTCCTGCCATTGTCAGCGAGGCTCAGAATGGCCTTGGAAGGGCAGCAGGAGCAAAGCAGCAGCGTTAACAAAATGGCTCAAAGGAGAAGCTTCAAAGGAGTTCTTCTGTCACCTTGGCAGCCTGAGGCTCGCAGGCAGCACTCGGACATGCAGGTGCCAGCAGAGGCTGCTACTGCCCTGGCTGTGGCAGAGATGTTCAACCTCTTTCTGCTGGACTTGCAGATTGCAGAACTGCACTTACATGTTGCAAAATTGACCCAAAAGGCTTCAAACATAAAATGGATAACAACATTATCCACCTTCCTGAGTCCTCCCCAAGGCACTTCATACTCAGAGACAGCTTTTCTTGTGGTTTGGGTTTTGTTGTTTTGTTTCTAATGAAGTCAAATCTAAGACTGCAGAGGAGCCTTTCTTCTCACTCGCTGCGTTTCATCAATATATGGTGAGAAGTACAGTAACTTTGTGGGGGGCCAAAGCAATAAAAGGTTTGGCAAAAAAGATGTTTCCAATTAGAGTCCTCTGCTTGGCAAGAAGCATTGATATCAGGCAGTCTACAAAAGCAGCACAACTAGAACTGTAGCTTCCTTTCGCCATCTAAATTCACTCTAACACACAAGAGCAAGGGCTAAGAAACTCTGGCTGATGACGAGGTGTTTTAATCCAACTCTGACAGACAGAAATCAAGACATAAAAGGATCTTGGTAGAAAGGTCCCCCCACATTACAATGAGAACTTAGTCCAGGCGCTTTTATTATTTAATCCAGGCTGCTAGTCCTGCCCTGTCATAACCCAGTCCAGTGCTGGCACCAGACACAAGCTGATATGCTTCCACTCATGTCAGACTGTGCAATTCAAGGAGAGGAATGAACCCACACTCATTCCTCAGCAGCAGCCAGGGGAGCCAGCAACTAATATTAATTAATATTAACTTTCCTGGCTCTTTCTGTCCCTATATTTCAGGTCCCAGAACTCCTTCAGCACAAAATATCCCAAAACTCAGTTATACCTAAGGCTTTCAGGAGGCCTTCTGCATGAGGAGGTGGACTTATGGGTATCCAAAAGAGGCAATTCCTGCCTAGGTTGGAAACAATTAACCTCAGGAATTAAGGGTGGCAGAAGATAAGCAGCCATACTGAAACCTGGCTGCATCAGCTGTCAAGACACAGCACTCACTGCTGCTGCAAATCAGGTCCGAGCTGCACAGTACTGAGTGAGAGAGCTCCAGCACATTGTGCAGAAATTCCTGCCATTGCCCAGGGCTGCCTCCCACAAGGCTCTACCAGGGACCTACAAGGCCTCAGTGCCAGTACACACTGGTGTCTATGGGGAAATTGCATCTTCTGCCTTTGGGCACCAGGGTTGTGCAATCATGAACTCGTGCAATCCTGACCTAGACTTCTCCCTGCTGAAACGAAGCTGAAGTACAAATTAAACTGGTATTTGTGGGACTGGGCAGCAAGAAAAAGACTTTCTGCATCAAGAAGGGGAAAAAGTGTCCAGGAAGGAGGCAAAAGTAGGCCACATGTAATATCCATCTATCCCATCACCCAGAGCCAGGACAAATGCAAACTCACAATACAACAGACTTTGAAATACAAGGTCCCCATGTGCCACCAGAAAGCAGAGGTTACCTTGCTTCTTTGGAGCTTCCTTAGAGGTTGTTGCTGTCACCCATTTCTCCTACAGAGCTCCTCAGCACACTGCAGCAGGATATTGCTGCTTCTTCACTGCCTTGCTCACAGCACACATGCTCTGCTGAAATCACACCTTGGCAAAATACTGCAGCACAAAGGAGCTTATCCTTCCACACTTCCACACAAGCATCACGCCTTTCTGTACTACTGTAGCCACAACTTTAGCTCCCTCTGCCATAGGCCCAGCACTGGAAGACAAGCACTTCATCCAAAAGGTCTGTTCCCAGACTGGCTGAATGATCTGTGACAGCCTGCCACCACCCCAGGTGAGTCACTGCCAGCAGCACCACTGGTGCAGCACCACCAATCAGACACACACTTTGAAGTGTGTTAATTTTGCTCCCTTCATACAGCACTGTACAAAAAAAACTACAGGCATGTGAAGGGAATGGCTGATGCACTTTAGCTCATTACCCTTTCCCTTGAAAATTGGCTATTAAAGAATGTAATCAACTCCTGCAATAACAAGAAGCGTCACAACTTAGCCCACAGTCCCACAACAGCCAGCAAATTTCGAAACTGCAGAATACACAGAGCAACCCCAACGTCAGCGTTTCTTACGATGCCCATGGGATATTCCCAAGCACAGCAGTGCTCTGTACTCACTGGAGACGGTGTCTGACTCCGCTTTACTCGCTGACAGGTCTTCCACAGAGGTGTTGCTCCCCTCAGCACCCACGCCACATCCTCGGGGCCCCATGGCAGTGGACCTTCTCCTCTCGTGAATCTCATCTGAGATCATCTCCAGGTTTTTCAAGGCAGTCTTATACTCTCCCTTTGCCAGGGCCAGTTTGGCCTGCAGGTCATCCACTGTTTTCTTCAGTTGCTAACAAGGGAGACAGGTGTTAGATGGACTTTTACTACAAACAGGGCACAGCACACAGTTCCCTGCTTTGTGTCCAGGTGCCTTGGCTCTGCACAGGCAAGCACAAACCAGGGTTGGTGTCTATGGGATGGGAGAGTTCAGAATTCAGAAGCACCCTGGCACAAGCAGTGGCACTTGTGAAGGAGACAACAGCAAGGCCAGCCACGGGAGTCAGGGGCTGGGACTGCCTCTGGAGTGCACAGAGCAGAGGCCCTGTTAAGATGTCAACTTGCAGGATCTCTCCTTAACAGGAATGCAGCTCTCAGCTATGTTCACTGCTCATCCCAGAACCACCCCTAAGGTTTGCTGGCAGCCCCTGTCTGCAGGGCACAGCAGGGCTGGGGGTCACCCCTGAGGTGGCTGAGCCTCACTCTCTGCTGACCACCAAACGTGTCACTTCTGCTCACTAAACCTACAGAGCAGAAAGCAGCAAACCTCAAACCCTGACAGCTGTAACACAGCAGTCCCTGTGTCCCCAGGCACAGACACCACCCTACAGCAAGGGCATAAGTCTTATACATCCTATTTCCCAAAGGGGAAACACTGCTTGTGTGTCTGTAGCTCTCTCAATGCTGGTTTTTATTGTGCATTCAAAGCAATCTGTGCTGTCTTTTTTTCAAACAATTTACACAATCCCCTTGCTTCAGGAGGGCACTGAGCAGCTGCCATGGAGAAGCAACAGGCCCACAAACTGCGCCTTTGCCCATGGAAAAAAGGGAATTTCTCAAAAGATGCTTCTAGGCAGAAGGGATTATTGGCCTGGCACCCAGCCCAGGGAGGCAAGGGTTCAGTTTGATGCAGCAGCAGCTGCAGGCAGGCAATGCAGAGGAGGAGAGGGCACCCGAGCCTGGAACCTGGCAAGGAAAAAGGTGCACACCAGAGTCTCTGAGGCAGATTCAAAATGCTGTTGAATCTCACGCAGCCCAGGGAAGGGCTCACAGACCACTGTGGGATACACCCTGCAGCCCAGACAAGGAATGGGAATCCTTTTCTAGCTAGGGTGCTACTGACCCAGCACCCCCACTGGAGCCTTCCTGCACCCAGAGCCAGCAGTCCAAGGCAACGTGCTCCACTTAACCCTGTGCCCATCCCACACAACAGCAGCACCAGCCACTACCCTCCAACTGTGAGGAGCCAGGCTCCCAGTTTTGGGGGCCACATGCAGCAAAAGCTACTCAAGTAGAGAGAGAGTGATTCTTGCATTTGGATTTGTAGGGCTACTCTGCCCTCCCATCCCTGGCAGCTCCAAGACTGGCTGTAATAGCAGGGATTACCATCCCACACAGAACTGCCATGCCTGCCCCAGGGCCACTGTGCCCTGCAAGGCATGTGCTACGCACAAGCACTGGCCAGACATCGTTGCACCTCACAGAATGCAGTGCAGAGATGCCAAAAAGCCCTGGAAGCCTATCCAGCCAAATCCCAAATCCCTCTTATGCCAAACCCCAAATTCATATCTGCACGATATTGGAGCACTGCAAGCAGGTTACTTATTTTGTTAATTGATCCAACCAGTGAACATAAAAGTGCACCCCAAGTACAATTTAACAGTCTGAAGAATAAAACATGGTGTGGGGGGGAAATGAAACCCACAACAAACAAATAAACCCCAGACACATTAAACTACAAGACGCAAAGATAGTCAAACTGTACTCTTTTGGTTCTGACAGAGTTCAAACACTCTTATTTCACACAAGGAAACAAAGACTCCCTTAGTCTTTTATCTTTAAAATGTGCTTAGCAAATTGCTCAAGAGGTTTTGAATTGGCTTTGTAAAGAAACACAACACAGTTGTCGGAGCACTTTAGATGTAATTTCAGTATTTACTATAAGCAGTAAAGAGTTTCAGATGGATCTGAATTACATACGTACCTCTAGTTGGACATAATACTTCGCCTTGAGTTCAAAATAAGGTCTGTGGAAAAACAAAGAACAATTGTTTACAATCACTGGGACTGAATGCAGTGTACTGGCGTGGGAGTTGCTCTCTTTGTAGCACTAACACAGCTATTTTGTGTATCACTGCAACCCCAAGAGACCACTATCCAGATGATGGAACACCTACACATGCTCTCAGTGCCTCTCCCTTACTCCCTAATGCATCTGTTTCTCATGGGTCTTTTGACCTAAATACAAATTGCAAAATTCCAGTTTTTGGAGTTGACAGCATAATTCCTCCAGGCCTAGATTCTGCAAGATATTTAAATGCAGCATCCAGCTTCAGGCATAGGCATCCTCTCTCTACCCAGCTCATTTCTGAGCCCACAGCACACGTAAATTCCTACAGAAGGTGAACCTGCTCCATGTTCAGGTGTGGGGGGTGGAGGGGCAGTTCTTGGGTTTTTCAGTGAAGGAGAAGGTGTGAAGAGAGGTCAGAGCACCACATACAAGGGCACAGCACGTCCCAGCAGCGGCCCACCAGGCACTTCCCTAAACTTGCTAATAGGGTTGTAAGAAGACAGGAGTGTAAGAGGTGCAGTACAAAGCCTAGAAACCGCTTTCCACCCTCAAAGTTTTGAAGCCCACAAGCCAGTATCATCTGAGACAGCACTGAGCAGAAAAAAAAAAAAAAAAAAAAAAAAAAAAAAAAAAAAAAAAAAAAAAAAAAAAAGAAAGAAAAGCCTGTTATTTCAGCAGGGCTCACTACCCTCTTAGAAGCTCTCCTGGAAAGTAGGGGAGAGATAAACAATCAGATATGGCTTTACATGAAATAGAATGTGAACTACCCTTGTTGTGTTTCTACCCTGACAGCGAGGCTCTTCTGAGCTGTAAGCCCTATGCAGCAGCATTTTGGACTGTGCCTTAGAATTCAGGAGTGTGAAGCTGTGGCTCTCTGATCCTATATTCTTTGAAGGGTTGAATTCACCACACAGTCATGCACAAAATAACTTGAGTTGTTTTTCCACTAGAGTAGGTTATTTCCAGCTCTGATATTTCTAAGCACCCTCCCACCATCACCAGGAGCACACAGCCAAGTCTTCCAGTGACAGCAATCCAGCCAAAACGCACCTCTGCCTTCCCTTAGTGGGACATCACCCTGCCAAAGGCTACACAGATGCACCTGCCAGGCCAAATAAAGCACTGCAGTGGAGATTTTGGATCCAACAGATACAGGACTCCTACAGCCATACCCCAAAGCAATGGTAGCACACAGATACTGACAGAATGGTGTTGCAGGGAAACACTCACAGGGAAAGCAGAGAAACCCACTCGCCTCAAAGGACCTGATTCTCAACCTTCCTTACCCTGGTGCCAGCTGGGAGAGAACAACCAGGCTTGAGTGCTAACCTCCCACTGGCTTCCACAAGCCTTGGGTAAAGTCCTCTCTCTATCAGCAACAAGCACTTGTGTGTTGGCATGGTGAAAGAACAATCCATACATGCATGTGTGCATATACACAAGTACATCCGTGCACATACAAGCAGGAAAGTTTTCTTGCAACAGGCAGGAAAAACACCACTGAGCCACTGAAAGGAGACCAGGAGCCTGACAGGGAGGAGCTCGCCCATAAACACTCCTGCTCACTCAGGGCTCACACACAGCCAGGCACCTGCTGCCAGCAGGAACCAGGGCACTGGCAGGAGGGGCACTCCCATGTCCCAGGGCCACTTCATTCCCTGACATCCACGGCCCTGTCAGCACTGAGGACTGGTCTGTAACTCAGCAGGGTGGGAGAACCACTCATGGATGCCGGTGCTGTCCGACATCTCCGGCTGGCTGAGCCCAGGGCACTGCACAGACAAAGTGCTTTTCGAGTAGATGGCAGGAAGAGTGAAAGGCACTTTGCCCAAGTCACCAGAGCAGAAAGTGACTTCCAAAAACCAGCTAACACAGGCAAGTTCATTATCCTACAGCTCAGAGGCACTGAGCCAGAAGATCTGGTAACTGTTAAGAACATGCAGCCGTATGCACATTCAAAGATCACAAGCAAGTAAGCACCCAAAAACTAAATTAAAAGCAAAACCAAAACAAAACTATCCAATAATCCTTTGCTCATCAACTTCATATGGCAAATCATCTAATCATCTTTCCTCCAGGATGCCCCAGACTTGCTTTCAAAATACTAATGCTTGAAGCATTTTAATCCCAACTGAAGCAAGGAGCAAATGCAAATCCTTTTCTGCCTGAAAGAGAGCAACTCATTCAGCGTGTCTATCCACAAGTTTAAAGAGAAGACGAACAAAAGGCCAGAAAAGCCTAATTGTTACAGCCAGTGCTCCCACACCACCCAGGGAGAAGGTCAGAGCAGGATGCTGGTGTTAAATCCTTCCTGAAAAGCAGCTAGAGGCCAGCTACACCCTGCAATACCAACAGCTGCAAATTCAGCAGCCTCATTTCCCAGTTTCTGTAGACACTTGACAGCACTGATGTTTTCAGCTCAGTTGCAATTTTCCTTTATGTGAAAATTGCAATGTTGGGAGACAACTAACCTTTCCAACATCCCTATGCAGCATAACTTCAAAGACATCCACACCTATTTGTGCCACCAGGCATCTTTCACGTCAGTACTAGGTCAGAACTGGCATTTCTGTACTCCGTCTATTAAAGGATCTCCAAAACACCCTACCTAAATGGTTTATGCTGCAGCCAGCCCTGCTTTAAGACAGAAGAATACACTGAGGATCCTTCCACAGAGTTGGAAGGACCAGCTTGGCCCAAGGAGAATGACACAAGACACCCCTCTGAGGGTAGCTCCAGCAAAGAAATGAAAACTCAGAGGCACATCTCACAAGAGGCAGCTGGGACACCAGGCTCCACACCATCATAAAATGGTATGTAGGACCCCACTGACAACTTAATCATGGTCTTTAAGTCTTATTGCAAGGAAGGAACTCCCAGCAGCCAAAACCGTTCTCAGATATTGCCCTTAACCAGAGGAATCTGTCATTTAGTGATCTGATGATGGTTTTCACAGCCCCTGTGCAGTGCTAGACAAACAGCATGCAGCTCATTCCAGGAAGTCACACCACTACACTGTTTCAGCAAACATGCTTGAATCTTGCTTGAGAAGTGCTAATCCTTTCTTGAATTGAGCAAACGCCATCAAAATAGATTTTGAGTTGACCGATTTCACCAAAAAGTAATTTTTAGATGGAGGGGATTAAAAGCTAAATACAGCAAGCAGATTGTTTAGACAAGCCACAGTCTGGAAGTATTAAAAAAAAAAAAAAAAAAAAAAAAAAAAAAAAAGACTGTGAAATATAAAGAGGATTAAGAATTGGTTGTAAACAGGGCCAAAATTTTAAACAGGTTCTGAGCAAAAAGCTGTTTCACTTCTCTGCAACAGAGCCAAACAGCACAGCACATGCAGGCACAATTATTAATGACACGAGCTGCTTAGCTGTGCTTTCTGAAGGGTGTTTCCTTCCCCCAGAACAGCTCTCACAGAGCTTTGCCATGGCAGCAGCAGGAAGTAAACAAGTCTCGTGTACAGCACCTTACACCCTTGCAGTCTCACACCTTTCAGCTTTTGTCATTTGCTTTGTTGCTCTCCTAACTAAAAATAAGAACTGTGAACAACCCTAGGCTGTGAAACATCCACACAGAGCTCTGCAGACAGCACCTGTGTGCATCCCATGCATCTGTTCCTCAAATCACACACCACCAAAGAGTTAGGGCACCACAACAAGACCAAGATGCTGCTCAGAAAATATTTCTCATCCCATGTAGTTCATCAGTCTATCAAGCCAGGTGTTTCAAAAGACACTTAGATGGACAATAATGACAAATACCAATTCCAATTGTGCTGTGAGGCTGCTACACAGAGACAGGAATCCAAAGAGCAGTACACTTTCACAAGTTCAAAAACCCCACAGAATAGGTATTTCCTCCAACAGTTTTCACCACTAAACTCCTCTCCAAACATAAAACATACTTTGATTTATTGATGGCTCTTTTCAGCTTCTTCTCCAGTTGTTTCATCCTTCCCATGGCAGCATTGTATTTGGCTGCAGTCTCCTTGTGAACCAACTCACTTCTCGTTTTGGTCTGTTCCGCCTCCATGACCTTCAAGAGGGGGATAAAAACAGGTTGAGCAGCAGGACACAATGATCCACTTCTTATCATTTCAATTAACAGCAACTTTATAATCTCTCCAATCAGCTCATGTCAGGAAAGTGAGGGTATAGAAAAAATTACTTCCAGTGAACCTACTTAAAATTCTTTCCTGAAAAGAGCAGCAGGTCTTCAAACACTGTAAATTATGACAAAGGTGTTACAGCTTTTCACACAATCTCTCTTACTGGAAATTCAGAAGACCTTCAGCTTGTGGGATCATCCATTTTTTTAACCCAGTTAGATATTCACAAGTGCAGCAACACAAGCAGAAGTCACCCAGTTACATTCAACAGCAATGCTTCTGTTCCCTCCTGCTTCTCTCCCGGGAACCCAACTTTCCCAGCAGAGAGCTTGCTGGTTGCTCGGCTCCTGGCTGCAGCCCCATCACTCTGGAAAGGGCTGAACAACAACCACAGCAGGGGGAAGACTCAAATACAGTTTGGCCTGAATAACCAATCACTAGAAAACTGTGTGTCCAAGATGGCTCTTCTCTTAAGACAGCTGACATGCCTGAAAGCACAGTTTCAACACTGAAAACGCCAAGGTTCAAGCCCTGAGCTGCCACCCCCACGATGCAGACAAGGAAAGTTATGCTGGTGACCAGCCCCTATCCTCATGTACCAAGGTATCTCGAACACAAGTCTGATAAGGAACAGCTGAGAGAGCTGGGGGTGTTTAGCCTGGAGAAAAGGAGGCCCAGGGTGACCTTATTGCTCTCTACAACCCCCTGAAAGGAGGGTGTAGCCAGGTAGGAATCAGCCTCTCCTCCCTACAAGCTACAGGAAAGAGGAAAGGGCTTCAAGTTGCTCCAGGGGAGGTTTAGATTGGATATTAGGAAAACTTTTTTCACTGAAAGGGCTGTCAAGCATTGGGAGAGGGAAAGTAAATGTCTCTCCATTAGCTGCACTGTTGGTATCCCACAGCCACACCTAATTTTATCCAGGGTACTTTTATTGTCCAAATTTTAGATGCCAGAGGTGTAAGTCAGAAAATGTGTTTTATTTAGGTGCACCTGCAGACAAGATCCAGACAGGCAGGTGACTGCTTTTTTTAAACTCAGAAAAGTGGTGACACCTCTTCATTGGTCTGGCAATGAGGGGAAAGCAGGTGATTTTTTTAAGCATCCTATTATGCAGCTATGAAGGTATTCATACAAAAAATGGTAGGACTTGATTTTCTCCAGCACTGGATTTTGAAATGCCTCAGCTGTGATACCAACTACTCTGCAATTTTACACAGATTTGCTCCACCTGGCTCCCACCACCAGACTGTGCATCTGAGCTCTCATATGCAGAGAGAACATTCAAAAAAACTTGATTTTAAATAATCTCACCCATAAAGCTCTAAGTTTTTGAAGAATTGGGCTAGTCCTCCCAACCCTCAGGAAAAGAGGACTAGGAAACAAGGAAAAGAGATGGTCAGCTCTGACTCACTTGGATCACTGTTCCTCTCAGGAAAACTAACATACTGTTCTTTCTGATGCCTAAATGAAAGAGTGAAACTGCCAAAGCCATCAGCATCAACTCAGAGCTCTTGCTTCCACAACTGGAGGCTACTTTCTGTTCATCTGCACACACCACTCATTATTAAAGAAAGGAGTTGCTACAGAACTTCAAACTATGAGAAATAACGGTTTTCAAAGGATCTTTTGATCAGATATAAAATAATATACTCAACTCCAACATCCTTCAACCTTCTCATATGTATAAAAGGCAGCTACTTTCAAAGAAAGGGAAAAATCTATCAGGTTCATAACATATTCTCTCCTGCATCCTGAAAAATAAACTGCAGCCTCTTATCTCAAACAACTGTTTTAAAGCCAAGTGGTGCAACGACTTGCCTTAGTGAAACATGTCAGACAAGGCTGGTTTTAACGTGGAAGTCTCTTAAATTAAACTGCAGTCTCCAAAGACTGCACAGAAGGTGGTTCATCTTCTTCCTAGTGTGGCAAGAAACTGCAATTTAAAAACGCTGTAAGCTACAAAATAATGGAGCAACTGGAATCTGCCAATGCTCAGTTACATGTCAGTCCCTCACATCCATTCTTCGGGCAAAATTAGCATAAACTTTGATATCTGGGATAAATCACATGATACGTACAACAAGCACCAAGGGTGTAAAGCAGGTTAGGTGTCCAGTATCACATTGATTTTTCAAATGTTTCATATCAAACATCAGAGAAATGCTGAACCATACAGAACTGGGATTTGAGGATGACAGATTGCAAATGCCTCAAAATATCTGACAAAATGTGGAATTTGCTGCTGGCCATATATACCCACATTCGTTACCCTTTCCAGAAAGAAAGGGGGGAAAAAGGCTATATACTTCATCCTTTTGAGAAATCAGTGATCTAAGAAAATCCCTCTCACCCCCTACACCCCTGGTTTCCTGTGGGAATTTTGTCCTCATGCTCACATTATCCACACAAGTGTGGACAGGCAGCCTGTTTGTCCCCTTTCCCTGGGACAGCAGCTCAAGGTGCATGCCCAAGGCTGAGGATAATACGTGAGGGATGGTAAGGTACCTCTGCAGAGACCCATCACCTGCCAAGATGCATTTAAGCACTTCATTCAAACAAGAAGAAACAAGAGAGATCTTCCACCCCTCCACAAAAGCCAAACAGCCTTTAAATGGTGAAGCTGTCCATCAGGGCTGGCAGACTGAAAGAAACTGCAAACAATGCCGCCACATCTGCAGCTGGGAAGTTCAATGTAAGACCAGCTAGGCAAACTCCTCACCTCCTTAAGAAGGCTTACAAAAAGACAGACAGGCTTGTGTAGGAAAGAAATACTTTTTATTAGAGCTAATAATAAATTTGGCAAAAACTGTGCAGTGTCATATGGACTTGTAAACAACCTCTTGGTCACAGTTCCCAAATAAGCTGGTTTATCTAATCCAAGTGCCTCTACCACCCACCTTGCTTTGTAGATGCTCCTAAGCCATCACAGATGCAACAGCATCACTTAAAAGAAAGGCAGAAAAAGAAATGAGGATGACACCTCTTCAAACAAAGGCTGCTCAAGACACATCTCATCTCCTGACATTGCACCTACCTTTCAGCTCACCCTTGGGGTGAGCACAGGACATACTCTTGGACAAAACACCCAGAGTGGATGAGCTTCCAGGATACCCACACAACCACCAGACATTCCTGTAGCCCTCACCTGTCCCTAGCTACTGGATCACTTGCTCCATACAGAACTCACTCTCCCAGGTAGCACAGCCTATAAGATACAAGTAATGGGAAACAAAGCAGACAAAAACCCCCAACACAGGGATGGATCAATTCCTCTTCTCTCCTCCCCTACCCTCTATTTCCTACCAGTAGTCTGGAAAAGGAAGGTCAGTGTAGAGTATATATTTACCATCAGTAAATCTGTACAAGTAGCTTTGTTCCACCCAAAATGTTTCCATAATCAGAAGTAAAAATGGACTCCAGGCAATGTTTCAGCCATAATAACAACAGATGCAAAAGAACAATTTCATCAGTGGAGTTGAGCAAAGCTGACCATCTAAGCCAGAGATTTACTCTGGAAGACTGTTTCTTTCACAAAACATGAAATTGACTGTTCTTCTAGGGGAAGAATTAAAAACAAAAGAGGAAAGAGACAATGCAGTATCAGTAAATCAGGAGAATTAACAATATGAGGGATTGCAAAAAATCACTGCATTTCCAGGATAATGAGACAGAGACATCAGTACAAGGAAACCTGTAGTTTTTTGTTGTTTCTTTCACAGACACTTCTTCTCCCCCTTTTTCCTCTAAGTTTTTCTAGCTGCAGGAAGTATCTCTCCTCTCTACATCACGAAAGCACCCACACATTTTACACTGACAGATGGTACTTCACAGTGTAATATCAAAGGGAGCTTCACAAGCCAAATTAATCCAAGAGGGAGCATGCCTCCTCCCTCTTTACTCTCCCCTCATCCTCTCCTTTTTAAAATGTCTCATGATCAAGAGCCAAAAGATTTCGTCTCCCTGCCAGAATTTATGAACTCAACATACCTCAGGAAAGACTGTAGAAGCAGAACCTTTTTAAGACTGCAGATTGCATCAGCATTTAAAAATTAGTGATTTCTCTTAAAATTCATGAAGGGTCTTCCTTTCTACTCCAGCTTGTGTCAAACTAGAGGTAACACATCTGTAAGTACTTTCCTTTTGTACATCTTTATGAATTATTTTCAATAGGAGCATAAATGTGCCATCCCTCCAAGATTCAATATCCTTTGGTCCTTTCACAGGGCTCTCCTTCATAGCCCTGCTCTCTGCACCCCAAACTGCAGCACTGCAATTCAAGGTATGAACAGGCTGGTACCCACTAGCAAAAACATCATCTCCAAATTTTAAAGAGACACTGCAGTCACCAAAATCCTGGTAAGCCAGTGGCTAAGAGTGAACAGTACTCTTCCTCCCCAGGCAGCTTAAGAGCTCATCAAGCCTGTCTACATTTACATTATAATCAACAGAGAATTTATCTTAAAATGAACTTGCCCCTCTGGCCACATTAATTGCTCTCCAGACACCACTTATTGATCAGAGAGCCTTTCATCATAATGGAACTTTTGGCAAGTAATTGTGATACACAGTCAGGTTCTAGACATGACACTGATGAGCTAAATTCCAATCTAAGTGTCATTACACTTCTCAGATCTGTGGAAAAATGGACATTCAGAAAAAAACCACAGGAGTTTATCCTGAAATACACATCAAGCTAAGAGTAAAAGTGGGCAAAAGCAACTGCCTGACTCGCAGGATTGCACCTGGAATAGGGTAGTCCAGTGCCTTCTCTGTTGTGAACACTTAGCTCAAGCACAGACATTTGCAGGGATTAGTTGCATCCTCACAACAGGCAGGAAGGCAGGAATCCAGCTCCTATTTATGCTCCAAGCCTCCTTTGGAAACATAGCTCAAACTGCAAGGTGCAAAGAAATTTCTGAGTGACAGCCTATACTCCATGTACATGTTCATGCTGGTTTGGTCTGCTCCATGAATAGAAAGACTTTCCACACCTTATGCTTCCAGCTCATCCAGGAAAAACAGAATTCCAGTAACTCTCCCATTTTGCATCAGTTGAATTGTATGATTTTCTAGATTTTCTAGATCAGTGGCTACTGATCTTGTTTACAGAAGCCCAATAGGTTGTCAAATTAAAAATAGTGTTAATTGCTTTTCAGACTATCAAGACATCAAAAAGCAATTACAACATGCAACCCTTATCTCTATTTCCTCCCAGTGAGGGTCTGGAAACAGCATTTCCTGTTTGGTACCCTGGAACCCAAGTCTTTGTCTGTATCCATTAGGTCAAGTGCAAAAGTAACCTGGCAGCATTTCCACACATAGCTGTGTAAGAAATCAGTTTGTCAATTGTTCTCTTGCCTACCCATTTTCTTTATGCTTTCTGTTTACAGTGTTTGTCAGCTACCAAGCTGCTACAGGGCTCAGGTTTGGTTTTAAGTTTCAGATTAGATCAGCAAAGCCCACTCCCTCTGCCTAAGAACGGCAAATAAAACCAGGCCATTTACTCTGGCCTGGAACTTCTATCAGAAGAGAAACAAATTAATTAGTAGCCCACTTCTAACATTTAGTTCAGAAGTACTTTTCTGCACTTGAGTCCTTGCTGTAAAAGGCCCAGTGCAAGATTATGCTCTGCTCAGTACAACTGTCATCTATAGAAGCATGCAAAAAAAGCTAGAAAATCCAAATAACCAGAGTGCAAAAGCTTTCTCCAAGAGCAATTTTATATGTGCAAGTCTTAATACTCAACCTTCGTCCCAAGAAACAGTTTTTTCCATTAGTGATTTCCAATGTAATAAATAGTTAATGATCTGAGTTGTCAGCAACACTGTGGCAATCAAGGAGAAGTTATGTTCTAAAAGATATCTTCTTTTAGATATATCCTCTAACCCCTTTTCATCCATAGCTTTACAGGGAATGTCAGTGTTTTCTGCTCCCTGAGATCCCAGTTCAGCCTCACTGAACGCTGAGCACTTCATTAATTGCATGCACTGAAGCCAAGTGAAGTCTTCACTCCACTCTTAGAGAAGATGTAAAACTCAGTCAAGCACTCCAAACAAACTAATGTTGGGTGTGTTCAGTCAGGACTTCCAACAGCATTTTCACCCCTCTTGGCTCGGGCCTTAGCCTTAAGGCCTCCACCACAGCCAAGGAAAATCGCGAGACAACCTCCCATGGAACTCTCTCAAAACCTGCTGACCATGGAAAGGTGCAGATGGGTGCTTTCTGGGAACTGAGTTTACCCAGACTATTTTAAGCACTGGGAATTGTTGGACAACATGTTTTCCATTCATAGAGCCCTCAGCTGCTCTGCACAGTCCAGTCTGTGCCTAGGAGATTTTCCAGCTGCAGTAAATACACCTAAGTTCCCCTTTTACTGTTCAGCTGTAACAAATCAGAGACATTATGGCATGAATCAGCCCCACAACAAGCAGGCATCCTGCAATCAGTGATGGTACCTGTCAACACCACCAGCACGACTCCACCAAACACTGCCAGCAGCCATCTGCTGCTCTGAATCACTGGGTTTGCTCATCTCAGGTGCACACCTTTCACAGACTGTCAGGGAACGATCAAGGGTTGTAGAAGGACACAAGGATACTTTTGGAATAGCCAAGGAAAAGAAGAATTCATTTGTACTCTCAAGTTGTCATTGTTTCTTTTGTCACTACACCCCAACACAAGTTTTTGTTATGCCAGCTAGAGAGAGGTAAATGGCAGATGTGATTGATGTCACTGTCCACCAAAACTCAGCAGTTTAGCAGTCAGAAGCTCTAAGCAGCTCCTTAAATGCTTCTGGTTTTCTCATCTGTCAATTCTGAGAATCAAGAATTATCTATTTCTGGATTTTGTTCATATTGAGCAGGGATTACAGTTAGGGAAAATGACAACTGGCACAGACACACTGCAAAGATGGGGCTCCCCTCATAAGCACAGAAGTCATCAGATCTGCAAATACCAACTTACAACAGACAATAACACAAATAGGGTCCTGGAGTTCTTTTTCTCATTAATATATGCCAGGTTTTCTATCCCTCCCCAACACACAGCCAACATCCTTTCTGTTCCTTGTTTCTTCAGCAGGCAGCTGGATTTTAAAATTCACTCTGAAATAGAGGCTTTCTTATAACTGAAAAGCTTCTGCAACAGAACAGAGCTGTTGCACTGAGGACTGCAAGACAATATGAGCATTGTATAGCACGATAGCATGTTTGGAATAGCAAATTCAGCTTCACTAGCATGTTAAGAAAATGACAGAACAAAGGTTTTTAACTTCGATTTTTGATTCTTTTATGTTAAAATAAACCTTTCTGCCTTTTTTTTTTTTTAACAGAGAGAAGATAAATGACAGGAAAATTCTTCCTGACATCTGCCAGAAAGAATACTGCTTTTCTTTGTTAGTGCATCTCTTCCGCAGGTTTAAAAAGACTTTACAAAGCAGGTAGGACCTTGTCTAAATTCCAAAGTTAATTCAGGATAAAGCAGCATGCAAGCTGAAAATGCAGCATAAAATTTTGAGAAATTCTACATTAAAATACACATTTCTGAAGCAAAGTGACTTGTTCAATTTAGTCCATACTAAGAACAGGTCATACTAAAGCTGGAACATGTCCCTGTCTGTCCAGGGTAACCACTCCCATAACACATGTCTTCAGGAATAGGCATGCCCACGCAATTATTATGGCACAACTCCAAATGCAGATATGCCTTAAGACATTGTTTACCCCTGTAAAATAGATAGTAATAACTTTTTTTAAATTATTTTCTGCAGAGAGCTACTCCACTACTATAGCCCCACCAGACAGAGAACTAGAGTTGTCCCAGAAGCAGCCAAGGCCCAGATGATTTAACCTCAGGCTTCATAATTTTCATAGCTTCATTTCCTACATGTCGTGTATCCGGACCGAAAGAAAAATTCGGTCTTTTAGAAACAGGGCCTCATACACCACAGGAGAACACAAAGCATGGGGAAAGGCAGATGCTGGGGCAAGTTTGTATTACCCTCTGAGTAGCGTGGTTGAGCATCTCTTGCCAGGCAGAGTCGAACTGACGCTTGTCATCTTCCAGCAGCCTCTGCTCAGCAAGCGAAATGGTCTCCTTCGCGGCACGCAGCACCTCCGTGGCCCGCTGGAAGTCCTGAGTGGCCCTCTGAGCCTCCAGCTGCGCCTAAGGGGAAAAAAAAGGCTGGGATCAGAGACAAAGGAACCCTCACAGTCACATTCAGAAGATGTATGACACTAATCCCAAGACTTTTTAAAAGAGCTGCACCAGCGTCACTGTTTCTCCAACTTTTACTTGAAATTACGTATTTTTCACTCGAGTAAGTCCTGCCAAGACAGCAGTTCCCACCCAAAGAGGTCATTTGCCAAGAATTGTCTCATGGTGTTTGTGATCAAAAAACTCACAGCTGATGGCCTACAAATAAGCACCTGGCTGAGAGATAATACCTAATGATGTAGGTTTAATCACTGATAAACAAACCAAAAGCTCATGAAACAGCAAACTGGTGCATGTCGAGAATACACTGAGAATGGCACTCCCTGAATTTAGTCAGAGTGGATTTTTATCTGATACACCATTAATCACACTGAGGAAATGTTCTGGAATTACTACCTTGCTATAAAGGATAAACAAGTTCTCTGAGATGGTGACTGCTTCATTCTTTGGGGGATTTTCACTTTGCTATCACTGGAACACAACTGGTGCAGTAAGTCCCCAGCACACAGACACAAGAATAACCAGGGGAATTTTAAAAAAATCTTTACCTGAATTCTTCTACATTATATATTTCATAGACTTTTTATTTAAGGGAGTATTTTTGAGCTGCTTTGCTCAGAAATACAACCCTTCCAATGTAAGCCTCACATTCAATTAATTGAACAGCTAGCACTGTGAAGACAGTTTTCATTTACACTTCAATGATTTTTCAAAAACAAACTGGAATTACCCAGCCCATACCTATGAAAAATGTCTTTGACCAGACATGACTGACGAAACAAAATAATGAGTAAAACTTTACACATAATGATATACACAGAAGGAATCTGAGAATCAAACACAAGAAAGGACTCTGACATATGGAATACCACACTGAGGAAGATAAAAGTATTATGAATAAAGGAAGAGGTGAAGAAATGGTGGTCATTTGGGAAGTGGTTAAAAATCCCTGATACAAAATAAGTGGAACAATGGTGCATCATTGGGAGATGGACTCATAATTTAAACACAAGTCTCAAAAGGAAATAAAGCGCACTAAGTTTCCCTCACGATGTCCTGAAATAGCAGCAAAGCTCTTCTTACTTCCTTTCCTCTCTCACATGGAGGTACTTCACCCCAAGGTAACCATGCAAAAATAGGAATAATGTGTCAGAGGTCCTTCAGTTACTAGCTAGAAAGGGAAATCAAAGTCATCACAATCAGAGCAGTAATTTCCTTCCAACCAAGGTCTCTGATGCACTTCCTTCTGAAGTGGCTGGTGGTGTTTTCCACAGAGAATTTCATCTAACTGCGCTCTTCACTGTTTTCAGGCAGTTTACAGCATACCACCCTGCCTACAGCCTTTGTGAAGAGCCAGGGCACTAAAGTGTTAATTTCCATAGAGAATTGCACATGCCAAAGCAGCGCAGATCTTTGGGCCCAGGTTAGTGGATGCACAGCATCCTCATAAAAGTTCAATGCCAACACGATCTCTTTTCCTCTCTGAAAAAACCCTGACATGTTACATCTCCTCATCACCCCAGTCACCAGCTGCCTGTTTCAAATGTATTAATACATTTTATAAATTCAGAATAAGCCTGACTATAGAATATTTTTATTTAGCTACTAACTAACCTAAACCATGATACCCAGCAACAATAAGAAAGCCATCTGAGGATCTTTAAATAAGGCTCAACCTAGGCTTCCAACAAAGAATACAGCAAAAAGCCTGAATTTTAGTCCCCATAATATCTACTAATTTCTTCCGTCCAGTAAGTTTAACCTATGCTAGTAAAGGAATCAAACACAAATAAAGGCCCAAAGAATCCCATAAAAGTAATTTGAGATGGCATTTTAAGACAGGAAACAAAATGCAAGACTCCAGCAAGAACCTGCACCAAGTACTGTAGAACAATGCTGAGGATGTTTGGAGGAAGAGCAAGACCAAGTTTCATGGAAGACTCTACAAGAAGGAGCCAGGTACCAGTAGCCTCCAGCAATAAGCCTGTGAAGGCAGCTGCAGCTCCTTGGCTGCCCTGTTGCATGAGCAGGCCTGCCCATGCCAGAAATGACTTACAAACACATAAAAACAGACTGGAGACCCACTCCCAGCACAGCCAGAACCTCCTCAGCAAGTAACTGCTTTCGAAACTCAGTACAAGCAGATCCCAGGTGCAGTGCAAGCACAGAAGCTCAGTTTTCTCACCATAACTGAATCAGCTCTTTAAAGTTTCTGTTGGCACAGATACTTGGGTCAGGAATCAAGAATCTAAACCAGCAAAAAGCCTGCAGAGCATTAGGAGCGGAGATACTTAATCCCCATGGAAAACAACTTTTAGTGGCAGCTTGCAGTACTAGTAGCTCTTCCAATGAAGGCCTTAACGGACAATTGACTCTAAAACAGGAAAATTGTCTTTATGACAAAAAAAAACAGAAGTCAAATTTACAGTTCAGTTAGATTTCTGCTTGCACCTGGACCTGTAGGACATTGACAGCTGGAGCTGTTAACAGACAGGCCCACAACTCTAGGCCCATAACCCATTCAGCTTCATGCCCTCTAAATGCGTGGGTAAATGGAAAACTGAAACAAAACCATACTTAAACACTCCCTCCCAGCTGCATTTGTTCAATAGGGCTGTGCAGTGGCAATTTGGAAACACTGTTTTGTTTTTGAGCAACATAGTTAGTCCAAATAGCAATTTAGCTTCAACAGTTATCTGAAGTCAGTCTACAGTCTTGTCTTTAAGCAGCTTACTGAAAGTCTGAGAAAGAAAAAAAGAAATGCTAGTGTAAAGAATGATACATTTGTCATTAGAAAAACATCAATAGGTTTGTGGCTTTGCCAACGTGAAAAAGGATACTCAAACACTTTCTTTTGTATTCTAGTAGTTACCCGATAATTAGCCTTCATTTAAAACTCCCTCCAGCATGTACGAGTTGTTCTGCACCATCACCAACAGGCTGCTCTCAGTCCTAAGCCTGCAGCTCACTCCATTTGATGGAAAAGAGAGTAGCCATGTTCTTCATGTGCTTTTAAAACCACAGAGAAACCAGCAGGAGCTCGCGTCGCCATCCAGCCTTCTTATATTGCACATAAACTGTACTGCTTTAGACAGTGGCTGTTTCTCTCAAGACTAAAATCCAAAATTCAAATGAATGGCTGAAAACTGGGTTGTCTTTCATCACAAACTTGTGTTTGAGTTGAGAGAGGTTTAGCCTTGGGGTAGAATGAGAGAAAATGTACTTGGGATGAGGACAAAAATTGCTGAGGGAGGTTGGAGGCAAATAGGATGTCAGCTTTCTGCCTGTCATCCATATCACCGGTGCTTGATGGAGTCTCCTCAATACAGAAGTGAGGCTCTCTTTCATTACACTCAGAACTGGACTGGCTCATCCAGAGAAACCTCTTTTTGAAAATCAGCAAGTCCTGACACCTTGGGAACTGGGGGACCTGTGCCCCAGCTCCCACTGCCACGGTGACACTGCTCATTGTGGCTCATGATTAGTGCTTTCTGCCAGGAAACTCAATTGAATGTCTTTACCACCGCAGACCTCTCCTTTATCAGTGTAAAATATCAAATGGGAGTCCTTAAGAAACACGATAAGGCAGCCACAGAGATTGACACTAAGGAGGATCCCACTGTCACAGCACATCTGTCACATGCCGCCCACACAGAGCATCACCTCCTCCTGCCACTCTGTCCTTCCTCTGCAACTCAGTCTTCTACAAGCAACCAGCTCCAAGCACATCTCCCCTAATAGTAAATCCCTTCCCTACAACCAGCAGCACATGCAGAAGTCCTGCTCTGCCCACTCAGCCCCCTCCTCACGGCCAAGAGCTCTCTTTACACCGCTGTCCACCCTGTGCTGGTCTCCACGTGTGACCTCCTCTCACCAGTTCCTCTGCCTCCCTGATCTCCCTGGCTCTGACAGGCACAGCCCTGAACTTCCCAGGCAGCTCCCAACCACTCACAAGTGAAATGCAGTAGCACCACTCACAGAAGCAAATCATGCACTGTGGTATAAAGCATGTCAGCTTAGAAAACAAATTATGTAAAATTAAAGGGGTACTGACAAGGTCCATAACTGCAAGCTATTGATATATTCCTGAAAGATGCTCAGTCCTAACAAATCCCTTTTGGGGGATAAAAGCTGCACCCTCATGGGCAGTCTTAGCCTACACAGGGCCTTGCACAGAAGGGAACCATGCATAACAGCCAGATTATGCTGTCAGCTAGAAATAAAAAAAGCGCTAGGCCATGGCAAGCTAACAGAAGAAAACAAAACCAGGCACTTTTTAAATGTAATCCTCCTCAAACCAGCAGCAGCATACAGACATCTGCTTGTACACTTTCAGAGCAGAAAACTGTGCACTCTTCTATTATTAAATACAATTTTCTAGTTAGTCCACATAGCTTCTGTTGACCCAAGCCCTCTTTGTAATCAGAGCCCTTGCCCAGTGCTAATAGAGGATTTTTCCCCACCTTCCCATATATATATCTTGAACTATGACATATTTCATCTCATCTCTTATTTTTGTTTTTATTTCTGCACAGTATCACTGAAACATGGTACAACACAGCTGTAACATTCCTCTGAGGTCAGCCAACATCTAATGTACCCTGGTAGGCACTGCTCAGCCTCTGGCACGTGAACACACCTGCACACAGCTAACAGCCCAGCCAGGCTGCCCTAAATAGATGCAGAGGGTTTATTTTGTGGAGACAAGCCTATGTAGAGTTTCTCCCCTCGGCCAGCCTCACCAGAGGACCAGACCTCAAGTATTGATATTTCATGAGAAGGGCATCACAACACAACTAGAAATTTTCCCATTAGAAACAGTTAGCAAAGATCAGATATTTTCAAAATTGGCTCCTCACTTATCCAGGTGAATCTGCCTCATCCTGCACTGCCAAGGCCTTGACATCCACTTTATTTCAGCATCTCTGAGTTATTGCCAATGAAAGACCTGAACAATCTCTGTTTATGAGATCACCATAAGCTGGAACGTGAAGGGAACACAAAGCTGCTGCTCAGAACAAGGCACCAGCACACCACGTGCTGGCCCAAGGCCTTTGCTCTAGAAAGCACTTTTGTTACTGTGAAACCAATGTTTCTCCCACTCACTAATCTTTAAAACAATAGTTTAATTGCTACCAGCAAAAACATGTACTGACTTACTAGCAAGTAGATAATGATAAACTGTGTTCCAGTTCCACTCTTCAGAAGGAATCAAGTTTCAGATGTTTTCCTTCTGCCCCCTTTTCCTTCTTCTATCAACACCCCACATTAATTTGCTGTTTGAAGTACAACAGGGAACATGTTTTGAAAAGGGAACTTTACTCCAGCAATTGCCCACCAGGGCTGCTGCAGCACTGCCTGTCTTCAGGGATCCCCCTGATGGCAGTGGCTGCACCAGGGCATTCTGCACAAGCTTCTGGCAGGGATGAGGACAGCAGGATCACCACTCACTGACCACAGTAAGCCCATCTCACCCACCACTGCAGCAGATTCAGTGATTCAGAAGCCTACAAGGTGAAGGCATTTGAGTGCTTGCAGCACCACTCACAGCAACCAGCCACTGAGTGCTGCTATTTCGGCTTCAGTTTTCCTCAACCTGTTTTAATTTAGCTGGCAGGCAGGAACAAGAGCAGCAGCCCAGATGTCAGCACAAGGGCTCATAATGCTCAACATCCAAACAAGTAATAACCTTGACACTGGCACAGCTCCATCCATGGCAAATCTGAGAATGACACCAAGTCAGAGGAGGTGGTTGAAAAGGCAGTACCTCGGTCTAGATGGACCTTGTGAAACTTGACAGGGCCAAGAGACACTTTACAACAAGGAGACCTGTGGAGTCCTGCACTTGGGGTGGAATAATCCCTCGGTCAGCCTGGTCCAAAAGGACCTGCACATTACAACAGGTGTCAGGCTGAGAAAGCTGAGAAGGTGCAGTCTCATTGGGAGTAATGCAGACCATGTCACAGGCTAAACTAAGAGGGTCATGGCTGGCCAATCCTACAGACAAGTTACACAGAGAGGTTTCAAATCCCCATCTCTGGCAGGAAAGCCATGGCTGATGCAATCCAGCAATGTGACAGTTCTGCTTTGAACAGAAAGTGGGGATCTGATGACCTCCAAAGGTCCTGTACAACCAGTATTTCTATCAAATACCATCATATTTTTCTTGGTTTCTCAAAATGTGAAGAACATTTTTGCAAAAATTTTGCAGTGATGCTCAGTGTTCTCCTGGATACTCAGATATATTTATTTTCCTGAATAAACAGACTAGTGGTACGACTGAGGAATTAAGGGATTTGTTTGTTTTTCTTAAGGACCTTGCTTCCTTAAGGATTTTCCCTCTTACAACCTTCCTTTTCCCTCTCCTTACAGCCTAAAACCTCTGATCCAAATCAGAATAGAAAAGTAGTAAAAACACCCCAGAAACCTCTTCTAGCTATACTTTTATAAACAACTTCTAAAATCCAAGGCCTTGGGAGTGACCTCATTTTGGCAGATCTACGAGGCCTGAGCTACATAATCTACGACTGACTGCATCAAAAAAATACAGTCTCTCAAGAGTCTGAAATGTTGTGTTCTTTAAGCAGTTGTTCTTAAAGCAATACAGCTGAACACGGGCTGGAATTTGTTTTTTTTCAAAAGCAGATTGAAAGATTTTTAACTGGATGGAGAAGGCAAAGGGGAGGAAATGGTGAAAACAAGACTTGCCAGAGTTTTGTAGAACACAAACCATTTCCTCCCAGCTACATAAATGACGAAAGGCCTTTGGAACACTATAGCCATATGGTGCCTTAGTCTCAGCTTTTGATTAGGTGTCTTACTCTTGTGCTGGGCTTTTTGGTCCCCTACATGCATCCACCCCTTCTCTTCTAACAGCCAAACTGCTATAGAACTGACCTGACTCCTGGTTCTCTGTTACATTCCTGTATTCTATAAAAAGGCACAGGAAATAAGAGCAGACATACAAAGCATGTTTCAAGAGACATCCAGCTCTGTGCTAAAGTTAGGTGGTATGTGTAACTCCTTTAAAACAGGATCACGAGTGCATTCAAAGATCCAGAAGGTTCAGGACACAACCAAGAGCTCATTCATTAGCTGCCTCTTTTACCAGCATGCAGACAGCAGGACTCCTCAAAGGCAGAATCCCACCTCCCTTCTCTGGGAGCTGTGGAAGGAAATGAAAAAGAAAATATCTGAACACACAGTTCCCTTAAACACTGTTAAGTCCAGTTTTGGACTGGACTGAACAATCAGCCGCCAGCCCTTCCCTGTTCTCTGGCAGCTCCCATCTAGGTTGTAACCAGGATCCTGTGAAAGGAGGGCACGGATATCCCCTCTGAGCTGATCACTGCCACTGTGCAGCCAGTCATCTGAAACCTGCTGGTCTCCTCGCTGGTTTTAACTGATGTGGCTCCTTGCCTTACAGAAATAGGGAGGCGATGCTCACTTGGGTGCAGAGATTGAATGGGAGACACTACCCCAAGCCTTTTGCCCCTCCTTTGTTTTGTATGTGGCTGTTGAGAGATGCTGGTGCACTTGGAGTTGCTCACATTAATTAAGCAGTCCATGGCACCAGAACATGACAAATGGCTCAGTCCAATACCATCCAGGCACAGCCTTCTCGGGCATTCACTGCCATCTGCTTGTTAGTTGCGCAATCGTTTGTGGCCAAAATTATTAAGCTGTTGCTTTCTGGAAGAGGGGACAATAGAATATGTCCAGGTTTTGATCCAAAGTAAAAGATCTTAGTAAGAGAGAAAAACACCAAGATAATCCTCCCTGCTCTGTGCACCTGCATTCTGAGAGCTTAGGCAGTGAGTCAGCGAGTCTAGAGCTTACAGCTGGTTTCTAGGTTTACAGAGGCTCTACATGCTCATCTGCACCTGGCAGCAGCCTGCTTTGCTGGAATTAAATATAGAAGCAAGGAACAACTCCCACAAATACACCCTGCAAGAGGTACACCACCTGTTTTAGGGGCTTTTGCTAATTATCCAAGATAATCAACATTCAGCACATACAGATGCAACAGGTATGTTCAGGAGAAACACTGGGTCGTTGTCTCATGTAATTGCCACCAAAGCAGCAAATGTTTTTAAGAAGAAGTTTCCAGAGTGTTGGCAAGGGATTGGCAGCCTGGTTCTGAAAGCACATCTTGTGCATACATATTGGCATAAGCAAAGACAGGGCATGTGGGTAGGAGTTTCACCTGGCTGATGGGCTGTTCCAGACATGTTCTCCCAGTTCCCAGAAAGCCTCACACCCACCAGCAACTGCCTGTCCTTAATACCAGGAATATGCTCTGGAAGAACGTTCTAAGCTAACCTTGTCCACCTTTGCATGCTCACAGATACTCTTGAGACAGTCATTCTCCTAAGGGACATGTTGAAGATAACTTCTGACCCTTCAACATTTTTCCTCGTCGAATTACACAACTCCATAGCACGGGTGAGTAACAGGCTTGCTTCCCTTAAGAAAGTTGCAGGTGGTGTCCTGGACTAATGAAGGGCTAAGTCCATTCCTGGAAGGAAAAAGTCTAGCTAGCAGCAGGAATAGGGAATATGTCAATTCCACCTCACAGCAATAAAATCCTCCCTTAGCACATTTCACCAAATTAAAGGAACCTACCAAGACAAATTAAACAACAAAACAATAAACAACCACCGGAAGCAGACACAGCTAAAAGATGTAGATACTTCTTCCACATCCTGGCAGCAAAATTTCTTGTTTAATAGTACAACTTTTTGTTTGCTGCAATTGAGATGTATTTCTTACAGAAACTAAGTCAATGCAGAGCCATTCCCACATGCTAATTTCCTAATACAGAAATTAGACTGTTCAGATAATCTTTTTTGGCAAGAGCAGACAAAAGCTCCAAAATTCATACTGTTTTACTAGAAGTCATAACGAAACACACCCAGAAGGCAGTAACCAACATCCACATCACATCTGTTTTGGCAGCAGACGTTAGCATTTATCACTCCAAAATAAGCTCCCACCTATTTAGATTACTGTACACAATAAAGACTTGGTTGGCTGAAAAAGTTCTCCGAAGTTGCAAGACTTGTGTTGCTTTCAGCAGTCATTCCTGAGCAAGTATCACACAAAACAGGTGCATAGGATATCACCCTGACCTCAAGTCACCAAGTTGGCTCAAATGCCAACTACTATTTTTAACAGATGATCCTGTCTGTGGTTTACAATCTCTTGAAATAGCATTTTCTAAAGGCCAGAAAAAAAATCAGGAGAGGAAATGGTGAGAGACAACAAAGCAAAGCAACCTTTCCTTTAAATTGTTTTTTTCCTGTAGATTTGTGTTTTGGCAATAGTTGTGCAAGTGCTACACTCACGCAAAGGAATGCACAACCTAATCTCTCAGGCTTTTCCAAATTGGAGAGGATGTATAATGATGTTACTCAAATCTTCATATAATAGCAGAGGAAAAAAGAGATTCTGTTCTATTTTCACATTCCAGCACCCTTTGTGGGTGGCTTACACTGTTCTGCCAGTCCCAGCACCTGTGGCTAAGCATAATAGCCAGACCACCAATATCACTTCTTTCTGCCTAAATCAGTTGAAATCTACCAAAAATCCCAAATTTTTCTGCACCAGCCATCTCCTTGTTACTCCAAAGAACTGAGGGTATTTCCACACCAACTTAACCAATATTCCATTACTTCAGACCTACTTGCACAATACTTTAAGTATTTCACAACAGAAAAAATAAATCTTGAAGGTAGGAAAAACAATTAGGTCATTTGATTCCCAACAATTAATGGAGAGGAGGTTGAACAGCTATGTGGCTTTGACCTACTGCCATCCACTATGGCTGAGAACTGATGGAGGCTTTGTAGGGTTGGAGAAAGTGGGAGAAACAGACATCAAAAGGGAGAGTAATTTTTTTTATCTCTCCTAGATAAATTCTTAAAAACAGTTTAAACAGTATTTTCTTCTACTTCTGCAAAGAAAAGCAGAAGAGGGAAGAACCTCTAATTTACAGTGCACACTCAAGAAATTCACATGATGGAGCCCTCCAAGGCACATCGGTGAATAATCATAAGAAAATCAATTACAGTTTTTGTACCAATAGCTTATACAACACCCCTCAACAAAACAGTGCCCACACAAACCAGAAATGTAGGGTGTATGAAGAGCAACCCAGAATAACTAGACCCATTCACTGAGGCACAGAGGCTCAGAGAGATACAGGTGATCTAATTTTTAGAGGGGGATATGCATACACACAAAACTTATTGGCACAGGTATTTCAACAAGCAAGTGGTTAAAATTAGTTCCCACTGTCCAAATGTGCCAAGAACATTGTACTTGCAGATGATATTGTTACAGATGCCACCTCCTCTGCAGGAAATATAAGCAACAGAGCACTAAATCTGAATCACATAAGGATATTTTTTCCATTCATCTGAGCAGTAGCAGTTGTCAGTGTTCCCAAACATGGGACAGATGAAGAGGGTAAAAACCTGCCAGCCACACTGACCTACTGTCCTGCATTAGTAAGGTTGATGGGAAGACAAACACATTAAGGAGCTTTCCTTCACAGATCAGATCTTTGGATAATTTCCCCAAACTGACCAGGCAACATCTGTCATCTTCTTGGCAGTTTAAGGACAATCAGTTTGACACACTCCAATATCACACTGCTCAACCAGGTGACAGATCCAGAACACAAAAGTCACATTGAGTAAGGCTTTAAGTAAACAGATAATGTTAATAAATCAGCCAGGCAAAACCTAGCTTGTTGACCCAGGTAAGTGACCCTGAGTTCCCTGCCTCCTAGGCTTTGTTGCTACTTTGGCCTGAAGGAAAATGCAACAGAACCGTGACTCAACACTTAAAATACAGTTTTCAAGTTCTAAGCATTCAGGTGGAACAAAGAGAGCACACCAAGCACAAGCTCTGTGCAGCAGCAGTGGGACACTGAGCTCTGATGGCAGAGTAGTGACTCCCACATGCTGCTCACAGGGTTTCAGATGCAACTGTGCAAACATGACAGGAGAGCATGAGAGACACTCCATCAAACTTTGAGCATGGCAAAACATTTGCTTGACTGAACCCAAAGTACATCCTGCTTTAGAAAAGGCTTACTAAATTCAGTGGATTCCCTGGTGAAAGCCCAGGAAGTGACTCTTCACCCACAATAATAAAGTTCCAGATTCCCTTGCTTGGCTAATGCCCTCTTCAGCCATGCATCATGCAGGAAGAGAGATTAATATACTGAGAGTGGCCTTTGGGATCACAGCAGTGGGAACTCCACATTTCACCAGAGGACTGACGTCACATCGACACGGTTTCCCCAAGATTTAATGATGTGTTTTGTAATAAAAAAACGAAAAACACTGGTGGGAAGAAGGGGTTCAGACCTAGAGCAGGCCCTTAGGGAGCAAAAAGGAAAAAAGGACACACAAAACTTCATAGGCAAACAGGTCCAAACGCACAGCCTCAATGCTTCATCCTTTCAGGCACTCCTTGCACAGCTCACCTACCTTTCATTCCCTCGCCATTTCACAGCACTGAGCTTCCCAATTCCTCACACAGCAACTTCCATGTCCTTTTCCCTTCAGAGCACACCAGCCATCTCTTCCCAGGCAAAGCTTGTGCTGCCTGCCTGCCTCCCTCCCGTGCCTGGCCTGCCACAGCACTAATCAAGGCCATCACATCAGCCTCCATCCCACAGACAGGTTTCTCAACCACCAAGGAAAGTCCCAGGTCAGGAAGGGAGCTGCTCCTCTGCCTCACCACCCCATCAATCCAAGTAATCTAAAAATCACAGCCATTTGCATATGGTTGGTTTACACACCTGGAGAGAGCTGCTTCTCACACCATTCACCCCACCTCCCTAATCCAGACATCATTCCCTCCCATCTCCCACTGCCAAGAGGCTTCCCAAGACCCATCAGGGCAGCTGCAAGACAGCATCCTCAGTTGAAAGGGCAAACAGCCAGCACAGGCAGGGCACAAACAACACAGCCTATACTGCCAGCTTAGACTGATTATTGTGAAAGCCCAGAGCAGCAACATCCATCCAAAATACAAATAATACAAAAGGCAAAAAAAAAGTCCTAGTGATCAGACAAGGGGAATGGTTTTAAACTAAAATGGGAGAGATTTAGATTACGTGTTAGGAAGAGTGTCAGAGAGTACTGAGGTACTGTAACAAGTTGCCCAGAGCAGCAGTGGACACCCCATCCCTGGAAGTGTTCAAGGACAGGATGGCTTTGGCCTTGAGCAAACTGGCCTAGTGGGTGGCACCTATGCCCACGGCAGGTGTGCTGGAACTTGTTGATATTTGAGATCCCTTCTAACCCAAACCATTTCATGACTGTATGATTACATGACAACCATAACAGCACTGAACTATAGCCACAGAAAGCAGTCAAGTGCTCTGGGTGTTTGGTTTTTTCCTTAAACAGGAAAAATTGGGTGAATTTGCAGAAGGTTTGTCAAAGTTTATTTTCAAGTTTCCGTATTCCTTCCTTTCAAAATGTGAATCCACATGATAGTTATTTGGTTTATGAACAGTTAACCAAAAACACTCCTTCAGCCAGGAAAGGTCAGCTGGTTGTTCCTCTGTAACTGTGCCAATAATTTTGCTTTTTACTAGCTCCATGGCACATCTCCAAATAGGAATGCAAGTCTGTCACAGCTCTGCTGACATTTAATTTTTGCTTCTCAAGTTCCTTCTTCCTCCACCTTTTTTTTTTTTCTTCTTCTTTTTTTTTTTTTTTTTTTTTTTTTTTTTTTTTTTTTTTTTTTTTTTTTGGCCAAGATAAGCTTACCAGATTAGACAAATCAGTCTTAACTCCTTGTTGGCCTAAACATGAGCATCAGGATTTCAGCTGATGAAAGTAGGATGGAGAAGGAGTTTTCTTATGACATGGGAAGTCAATATACCAAAGTGTAACACATTTAGTGTCTAGGAACCAGAGGGAAAGACCTGGATATCTACCACTGTTGGAACTGGACCCAGGAGCTGTCATCCATGTTCAATGCTGCCCTCCTTTTCCCAGCAGAGCCAGCTGGTGCTGTGATCCCATTAGCTCCCACTCACTGAGTGAATTTGGATAAAAAACTTGGGTTCTTCAGGAATCGACACTGGCAAGACCACGGTTTCCAGTTCCTAATTAATCTTTAAGGATGTTCAGCAGTTTTGAACCTCCAAGTTACATGAATTTAAAAAGCTTTTGTTTCCTGAGTTAAGGAAGTTACCATCTGTAACTTTCCATACTTGTCATGCTACTTTCAGACATCTCAAGCTGTACACTTCATAGCTGAGAGGCAATGGCCACTTCAGAAAGTCCTGTTCATTTACTGGCTTGATCTCTACAGAGAAGGGCATCAGTCTCATCTGCTGAGGAAGACTCCTCCAGCTAGGTAGGTGTGCTCTTAACTGCTTACACCCCTCCCACCCTCACCACCAAGCAGCTCAGTTCCTCCTCCATTCCTGTTCTGCAAGATTACAGCAGATACTTTTCATCCTGATTCACTTTGAATGAAAAATTCATCGAATCACATCAAAATTCACATTTGAGAGAGGAAATAATTTCCCAGTGGTAACTGGGCTCCCCTAAGTTTTGTGAAGGCAAGCAGAACAGAGGTGCAGGATCTGAATATCTGAAAGCTCACCTCTAGTAATTCTTTACTCTCTCAGCTGATTTCTTCACACAGATGTGGCAATCCAGTTATAAAATATTACATGAGTAAGAGATTATTACTGAGGTGAGAGAAAGGAGTTCTACAACATAAAAAGTTGCAGTGAACAGCATGGGACAGCTGCCCCTACTTGTCTATCAATTGCACTTCCTCTTTGGTATGCCTGGACATCAGTGGAGAAGAATCACTATAAATACTCATTCCAGCAGCTTTTCCAAGCCTCTTCAGATAAAAGAGTGCTGCTTAAGTATGCCAACAACATGAAAAAAAGAATTAGTTGTAAAACCTAGGAAGACTGACCCAAGAGGAAGCAGATCATGCATATCCTCCAACATATTGCTGTATGGTACAGGGTCTTTTAGGGAGAGGTACAGACAGGTAGGACCTAGCATAGATCTTCCACCTATTTTTGCCTGAAGCAAGTTTTCTGACACTTTTTTGTAAAAGCTAAATGAGACGGGAGGGGCAGAGGAGTGAAGAGACTATCACAAAGCAAAACCATGTCTCTCCCAAATAGGCTCAGTACTAAAGCTGAGCAAAGCATCCTCATCTACTCCCAATATGAGCCAATAAATGTAACCACTCACCCTGCCACAAAACCAAACCAGCCCAACACCAAACAAAAACCAATCAACAAAAAAGAACCAGAAACAAACCCAAAAACTCCTGAAACTCAATTTAAAGCAATACTCCCTGGGCTTTTAGTCAGGTTAGGGTCACAAAAAGTGCATGGATTGTTTTATTTGTGGGGGTGGGAACACACTTTTACGAGATTATTTTTCCAGCAGAAGCAAAGCAGAAAGGCACATCTCCTGTTCAATCTGTCTGTGAGTTCACAAGTGATGATGTATGGATAGCAGTGTTTTAATGGCACCTCTCACCCAGTGACCCCAAAGTGCTTTTATTTCCCTTAATGAACTCAGCTTCACAGCAGCTTGACAGCTTCATTTTACAAGGGAACTGAGAGAGATGAAGTCATTCATCTGTGCCATGCAGCAGCACAAAATCAGCTCCTGCCAGCCCAGTGATTTATGCATTAGACCACACTTGCCTTTGCACAGCATCCTGTCCCAGAGCATGCTGTCACCAGGGAGGTAACACACTTCCCAGCTCTGTCACTTGCCCAGACACTACTGTGAACACAATTGCATAGGCACTTTCCAGCCCCAGCCCTGAAAAATATTAAGTCAACTGTGGCTTAAGACACTCCTTGGGTACTTCAGGAATTGACACTGGCAAGACCACAGTTTCCAGTTCCTAATTAATCTTTAAGGATGTTCAGCAGTTTTGAACCTCCAAGTTACATGAATTTAAAAAGCTTTTGTTTCCTGAGCTAAGGAAGTTTCTAAGAGTCAGAGGCTCAGGACTTCTGTTTACATTATTAACGTTTCCTGGCAACTTCACCCTTCTTCCCCATTAGCTTTGGGCAAGAGAAGTCTAATTCTTTGACTAGTCAACTAGGGAAGCAGCTACTAGTGGGAAAAAAATAATAAAAGGAAAAAAGAAGAAACCACTACCCAAACCAAACAGACATGGGAAGTTTGATTTTCTGAACATTTAGAACTTGGGCAACCTCCTGGATTACAGGAATTTCACATTGCTGCAATGTGGGCAGCACTGCTTGTGTAAACGCACAATCCCCTGTGTGCCAAAGTTCTTCCACTGAACATGGGCATTACTGCCAAAGTTAAAGAACAACATGAAAAGACAATATGCCAAACAAAAAATGTTCTCGCAGCACAAGTACTTCAAAATTTGATTAAACAACAAATTGGAATCAAAATGCTCCCAAACAGTAAGGCATGTCTGCAACCAACACAAAACACCCACTGCTGTACCAAACGAGGAATCACAACAGTTCTGTCTTGGCAGAAGTTACATGAAATCTCCTCGGGCAAGAATATTAGCTAGATGTCCCTTGAGTCTCAGCAAAAACTAAATATGACTGCTTTGGTACCAACAGACAGCATCCTGACTCCCTGTGCCACCATTTCAGAGGGAAAAGTACTCAGATTGTAACACCAAGGGGCCAGTGTTCTGGTAAAGCAAAGTTTCACCCTGAGATAGGCCAAGCCGTGGCTCTCTTGGCAAACACTCCACAAACAAGATCCTACAGGACTTTTGCATAGGAGAGTTAATTTGTTTTGAATTCCCTATCTTCTGCCAACAGAGGATTGCACAAGATGGGGCTAAGGGTGAGTAGACAAAAAGGCTCAAGATCCTAAAGCTTCTCCAGTGTCATACTTCAGTTGGTGACCTGGTTTTTCATGACCCCACATCACTGCCCTCATACCTTCTTAATGGATTTTATCTTAATAGATGAAACACTTATTTCCAAAAGAGACTTGTGCTGGTGCCAAGTGAAAGCAAGCTCCTCAATGTGATTTAATACAGCTTGCATCAGGTAACTTACCCTGCAGTTGACACCTTTAACGCTAGTAACTCTGGACAACTCCTGCATTTTTGCCAAACTAAGAGTCATTAATTATGCAATTCTGTATTTCCAAAAGGCTAAAAATTTATAGGTCATATTTTTACTTCCCTTTAGTGAGAACAACAAACAGGAATTTAGACTTCCCTTTCTCTTTACCAGGAGAGTCACTCATTTTCCCCCTATTGTTTAATTAAAGCTGTTTCAGCCCCCAAAAACCTTGTTGCCTGTATTTTTGGAGGCAGCCTAATGGCTCTAAAATAACTGTAAAGACATGAGGAGGAAGACAATTCTTCACAGGCTAGATGTTATTATTAATTTAAATGAAACAAAAATAACAAGCTCTTCTCATGATTTTTCTACAGCTTTGCAAATCAAAGTAAAAAGAGAGATGCAAACTGGCACCTAACCATGTTAATACACCAATACATTCCTCCAGTTTCATTATTTCCCTACCTATCCACCTCTTCTCCATGCTTTATGATAGTGGATTTGCTCCCAGTTAAGTGGAACATGTCCAGATTAAATTAAAACTAGAAAAAATTCTTTAGACAGATGCTTTACTGATGATTGGCACCAATCTTTCCAATCTCTCAGCTTCCAGATAGATTCACCATCATTCAATGCTTGCATTCCTCTTGGCCCTCACATTTTCCATTTTAAGATGTTATTAGGCAAAGGGCAAAAGGGAAACCAGAGACCATGTTCTCTCTCTGGCTGCACAGCAGAATCAAAGCAGGAGCTTTGTTCCATGACCAGATTCATTACACAAAACGAAAAAAATGCAAAATGAGTGGTTAGAAGGGCAAGTCCTGCTTTAAAATAAAATGGTATCAAGGAATTAAAAGACAATCAAATGTGCAGCAAATAAACAGATCTGGGATAAACAGCATTTAAACCTAGCTTATGACAGAATGGATTGGGAGAAAAATACGGTTCCCTCTAACAAGCCTACTACTGGAGCAGTGATTCCACTAATTTAAGGACCTTTAGGACCCTGGGTTTCTTAGTGGTCTTGCAAAGTACCTTTGAATCAGAATGACTGAATGGATTTCAGGGGTAGCAGAGACATAACAATACAAAATTCCATTTCCAGAACATAATCTGCTGGCAGTTAGAGGACAAAGGGCAAAGTTCACTACTCTGACTTTGTGATGTTACAAACCTCAAAGTCAATTGGTCTTTTGATTTATTTTTTTTTTGTACTGCAAACTGTGCAGTTCCAAGTGTAACTCTTGAAGTCCTATCCATGCTGTGCCTTACCCAGCTATTTATAGTAATAGAAGTATAAGATCATGCTCAAGGCAGGGTTGCAGGAATTGTTTTTCCAAATTGCACACACTAGTTCACTAGTTTACACAATTACTAACTTCTGTAGCTCACCATTGGTTTATCTCTAGCACACACCACAGTCCTCACGAGCAGGATTTCAGAGCAGTACCTACAGAGGTAGATACTTCAAAGCACAGCAAGCAGGGTAGAGTTTACCTGTTTGCACACTGCTTCTAGTCTGCAGGATTAAGCCTAACAGCTCCTGCACCTCCATTCTCATCACCTGAGACAATGCCTCCAAAACAATGCTCTGCAATTTAAAGCATCAACATAGTCACATGTTATCTTGTAAGCCACATCCCATAATCCAGTTCCTCCTTTATCAGCTTTCAAGGGAATGAAGCTTGTTCATTCCTCCTTTTCCTGTGTGCTGTTCTGAGGATGCATTCTCTCTTCCCTCCCCTTCTCTTACCCTGAGAGTTTACTCTCTGCTGCCTGGCACACACCTACTCTACTTTTCTCATCCCTCTACCTACTTTTATGAAAAAAATCCTTCTGCAGTTTTCATATATTTCACACATGCCACCCCATCTCTCACTCTCCCCTTGAACACAATCACATCCCAGCTACCCAGCCACAGATGCCACCCCATACATGTTTCCAGCCAAGCACAGAAGTAGCAGCTTTAGGCAGCTCTTCCTGACTCTTCCTGCCTCAAGAGAAAACAGAAATGCCAACCAGGAACACGCTTGCCTTGGGAAAGAAACAAAAAGCCTCACACACAGCAAGCCCCACCACAAACACCCAGCAGAAGCACTGCCTAATCCACCACATGCTCAACGCTCAGCAGTTTCTTCTCTAAAATGAGATGCTGCCTGACATGTCACAAGCTTTCTGGCTTTCTCTTCATCCATCTCTTCCTTCCACAGCTCATCCCTCCCTGAGCTACACAGACCTATCAATAATCAAGTAGTAGCTGGGGAAAGTGAGGCCCTGATGACAGAGAGAGTTGAGCTCAGTTTGTCCCCAAACCAAAACACTTTAGAGCCACATTAAGCACATTCCTACTTCATCACAACCCAATCAGTACCAAACCCTGTGGGTTTCCCCAAGCCTGCCCCACTCCAGCCTTTTTCCCTGCAGTTTCCAGCTGCAGCCATTTAGCTGCTGAGCATTTTGCTTTAAGAAGAAAAAACAGATACACAAAGTCTACACTGTTTTTTCAAATAAGTACAACTACTTATTTGATAGGAAAGAACAGGACTCTGAAAGGCCATTTATGAGAGAATAAAAGTAGTCTTTTTTTATTGTGCCTGCTGTAGCTGTTCTGGGCTTGAAGAGCACGTGCAGCTGTGGCTGTGAAGAAATCCATTTTGCCATCAATTCCCATGGCTGACATGCAACTGAAGACCAGTGTCAGCCAAGTGCATCCCCTTAGGATGTTATTAATAGCAGGAAAGCAACACCATCAGTGTGTGGCCTCCAACTACCACCATGAGCTCGTAAGGCAGAAAGTTCTTACCTGCCTGGCCACCCTCCGAGCTTCCCAGTAAGGTTTAGAGTCTTCTACAGCTTTTCCAATCTTCTTTACCAGCTCGTCCAGTTTTACTGTGGCCTCGACCAGCACAGAGCGGAACTTCTGGCGTGCATCCTTCAAAACATTGCAGGAAGGAAAGGAAGGACAAAGGCAGGTTAGAGCTTTAAAAATTATTTCTACCTGTTTGTTCCTACCTTCAGATTCCTCTTTAGGTTCACACAGGAGCTGACACATTCAAAAGAGTTACTGGCATTTGGAGTAAGAATTTTTCAGCAGAGGAGCCCTGGAACTCAGAGCCAAATCCTAAAGCCAGCATCCTGGACACCAAATCTTTGTCTTTCAGTGACAGCTTTTATATAAAGCCTTCAACAACCTGTTCTAGATGTTACCTCTGGCAGGGCTCCTCAGAGAGGAGCTGTTTGTAAATTACTGACTCGGTGAGGAGGCAAACAGCAGTGTAACAAGTTCTGAGAGGGACTTCAATGGCAAAGACATCTCATATAGATAACGCTAGAATGGTGCTAGCAGGCAGGCCAAACCCCCCCAGCAGGCTGGAAAATCAGCTGGAATTGGCACTTCAGCTATGGTTTCTATCAATGGAGAAGGGTACCTACATGCCACTTCACTGTTAGTATTTCCTATATTTAAAAAATCCAGCTACTTCCAAATGGGATGAGTTGTGCTCCTTACATGATTAGCTAAAGCAATTAAAATGTTTTCTCTGCTCACTGAAATTTCCACACATAAGCAAAGTGATTCTGATTTCAATCTCAGAATCCACCACAGACTCTAAATACATGAAATTATTGCAGATTGATGCAAATTCAGGCTGGGACCTGGCCCAGGATTTAAGGAGATGAAGAGGAAGGGCCATGTGAGCTCTCAACAAGGCTTGTAACTCTAATTAGAGTGCAGCATTTATGCAGACTGCTGGAGTGACATGTTGATAATCAGGAAGCAGCTGGCTTGAAGAAGTGCCCTAATTCAGGAGGGTTTTGTCATTATTGTTGAGGATTTCTAGAATGCAAAACTGCTTATTCACTGGAAGATTTAAAATACATTGCAAGCTGCCACTATGCCCTCAGAAGTGGAAAAAAATGCAACAAAAAATGCAAACAATACATCAGTTTTTACAGAAAAAGCAACATACATCTGTAAGAGTTTATTTGCTTCCTTTTCAGGGTTATGTAAAACCTGAACCAGCATCAGCATTATTTTGGTCCAAGGCAAATAGCTTTGGATTCTTAAGGCACTCCAATTTATTCTAAGGAATTATTCAAATGGGTAACAGGGTCAAAAATAGAGAATTAAATGGACCTTAGTTTATTATTTCATTAACTCAAATCCAGTCAATAATCTCATTTCTCAGTGAAAGCCTGAAATGTATCATTTAAACAATATTTACTGAGTCAATTATTTTCTCAGTGAGAAGAATTTGAATATTTCCAATTAAATTACTGGACCATACATGGTTCACTGCTCAAAATGAGTTTCATATGTAACTGAAAAAAAGACTCCACGCATGATGACTATTGCAAGAAAAATATTAAGTACTGAACTATATTTAACAAAGAGAAAAATTCTTTGCAGGTGTAGGAACAGAATTAAAAGCTCATTTCTAAACAAATGAGCTGGAAGATTTCTTTTCATTCTCTTTGTGAGGGCTGTATATAAGGATATTAGTTATGCAAAGCAAATAGTTTAAGTAAAAAAAGCCCTATGCAGTGATTCATCAAAGTTCCATTCCCATGTTTGTAAGGTAAGAACTTGGAAAAAAGAAATCATCACTACAAATCTGTGCTTGGAGACCTACCCCAAATGTATTAATGTAATAATTATATACAGTCTTATCCAAAAACAAAACAAAAACCAAAAGACACTATGAACAAAGCAACCAAATTAACAGCAACTTCTGTACCCAATAATCTCCCTTTAACTCTGCTGAAGCAGATACAAATTACTGAACTCCAAGTGCTCCTCTAGCTGGTGCCTGAAGCACAGGTCTTAGAAATGGTGAAATGCATGCTTGCCCACGAGCACAACTCCACTCCACACAGCAGTTAGCTACACAGAATAGGAAGCTTCAGCTGCAAAACACACTGCTGTGAAATTCCAGTTTATCATTTTCCTCCAAAGATGACTGGTTCTTCTTTTAAGGCTTCATTTAGGTCTGACCACCCTCATTCTTGCAGTGAAGAGCAATAATGAAAACCGAAACACCCCAGAAGTTTGTATCTGTATCAGCCATCACAACATATTTTAAGTGACATTTATTCTCAGGCTCCTGCCTGTCAGGAACACAAGCCTGCAGGCTCCAACACCTTCTGCATGACAGAACAAGCAGATGCTCAGTTCTCTGCTGGGATCAGTCCCCCTACAGAAGGTTTCCAGCCATCCCCTTCAGGCCCAGCAGTAGGATGCTGGGGTCTCTGAGGTGAGATGCCAAACCCACACCCTCTGCAGCCCTACACTCTCCCCCAGCCCCAACTACGCTACAAAAGCAAACGATCCCACATTGTGTATCTACATTGTGTGTGCTCCTGTGGCAATGCAGTGCCTTCACACCACCCAGCCTCCTCAACCCAACCGACTCAGCTCTCCTGACCATGCCTCTGATCTGGCAACACCTCCTGAGAGCAGGGTCACAGCTTCCTCTGGCAAACACTCCTCCCTTCAGTGTGTGGGCCCTGCCACGTGCTGGCAGAGCATCTGCAAAAGACATCACCCTTGGGACAGCACAAAACTCCCCTGGCAGGTAATCCTGGGGGAGTCTGAGTAACAGCTACAGGTGCAGCAGCTATTTTTACACTTCGTGTGAAATGGGGAGGTCAGAAGCACCAAGGCAATTGCACCAGTAGGACTGGGCTTGGTGCACTTACCCCTTATGTGACATGAGAAGTACATCTGTTGCTCATGGAAATGAATGGGCCTTTAGTCAAGGCAGTAACTTGGGAATTGATTTAATTCACTGCTTTATGTCTGGCTTCCCATGTTACTGTCAGTGAGACACTTCGACCCATATGTGAAGTGGTTCAAAGCTATAAATCCTCTTAATGGTGTTTTCTGTAAGAATGCTCACATCAAAAGCTTAGAGGCTCAGAACAGCACATCACTGCAGCTCATCCATGGGCCCCAGCACAGGGTGAGTCCTACATCCATGTTGGAAAGACAACCATAACACTTTCAAGCTACTTATCCTCTGGTGTGACTTGCCCCTCCATACAAGTGTTACTATTTAGCTGCCAAACTCTTGCTTCATTTGGACCTTTATCTAGCACACAAGGATAACAGAGAAAGGAAAATATGTCAATTCCTGCAACTTGTTGTTGTGAGCAAAACCAAGACAGTGCAGCATACGCCACAGAAATTTTCTAGCTCAGTCCTCAAACTCTTGTTTCTGTATTCCAGTTTCTTGAAAGATAACTCATTCCAGCAGAAATGCTATTCATTGATAACAGCAGCCTTAGGTAATATGTGAGTCACACTCACCATTTCTGAGTGGGTTTTTATGTTTTGGGTTCTTTGTTTTTTAAAAACACCTTTTGTTTTCCTCACCACTGCACTGAATACATACACAGACTCTTAACATAAGCAATGCAACTGACACAAGACATCCCCAACACCCAGGCATTTTTAAAGAATATTTTCCCCTCTACTCACTCCTCATCCTCTGTGATCATTTTTATGAACACTTTGCTTCTGATTTTAGAAATAGAAAGGTGACATTGAAGATATTAGCCAGTCAGCTTTCAATGGTTTTTTTTCCCTCCTATTTGCTCAAATGAGATGATGATAAACCTTTTCCAAGCTGGACAAAAGCCAATTAAGGCACTTTATCCTCGATGTGTGTCGCAAGGTTTAAAAAAAAAAAAAAAAAAAAAAAAAAGTAGCAGAAGCAGCTTCTCTCTTAAATTACAGCCTTAATAGGTGGACTCTCACTAGCTAGGTATTTGTCATACACACACGCCACAAGCAAAGCGCTTAGTGTAGCACATGGACAGCTGCAGTTTACATTTCAACATCTTGTTCTACGGCTGCAAGAGCTCCACGCTCATCAACTTTCTTCCTGAAAATCCTTGGCATTTTTCTTTCAAAAGAGATTTCACTGTCTTGGGGAGCATGCCAGACCTCTACTCCATATAAGGTTTTGCTGCAATAGGTCGTTATTAAAAGCACACTTTGTTTGCAATGACTTGCTGTTGGACAGCTTTTAATACTGCACCAGAAAGAAGGACCACACTCAAGGACAGGTTATCCTCACAATAGCATTTTGAAAATCCACTCTCACATGTGGAGGAAAACCTAAAAAACTAAAATACAATTTTCAACCTATACTGCACTTGTCAGAGAAAAAAAGCATGGCTGTTTTCCTCACTCATGAGTGATTGTGATGAACTGGTGTTAAATGCCAGATGACAAGCAAATAACTATTTCTGCCCATCAAACAAAACATGTATTTTCAAACAATTTTATTTTTAAAACGAGCTTTACATATCAACCATGTCTGAATCATCTTAGTACCAGCACGTCTAAATTTCATTTACAAAGGCTGTCTCAGGACCGTTCTACCAGTCTGGTGTGCAGAACCTCTGGCAAGCTTGGGAAATAGAATTGCTGACTGAGAGAGAGGCTTCATCTATTTCCAAGAGGCTGACAGTACCCATCTTCTCTGCTATACAAAGACATACCAGCTGCAAAAGCTCATGTCCAAGTTAAACCAGCATCAGTATCATACATCCAAACCAAACAGAAATTTACCTTCAAGCATCAAACCAGTTAAAGACACTTATAACATCTCTTTGGTACCTGAGCAGTTCAAGTAAGCCAGACTGGCAACCAAACCTTAAAAACAAAGTGCAAGAAAGGGGATAAGTAGTATCTCCATTTTTAAGGGACAAGGCAAGTCTGTGGTTTATTTTTTTTAGGCAGTTACTAATTTGCCATCTAAGAACAATTAAAAAAAACAGTACCTAAAAGTTGCTCTAACCTCCTGCTTGCAGACAGCTACAAATTGAGACTACCAATACTTTTTACTACAAATGTTTTTAATTCTCTTAGAAGACGAGAGAAGAAAGCAGGCATGGGAGGGTACTGGGTGCTCCATCCAAAGCAAGATTTCTCCATCTAACCTTTCCTCTCTTAGGCTGGAAATCCATCTCTACGTCAAGAATATGAATCAAGTAAAGCCCTTTGACTCACTTGGTTGACAAAGTCTTTCCAGAGCCAGAGCAGAGGAAGAAGCCTTCCTTTACTCATCCTTGGATGAAAGCAGAAGCCAAAACAACAAGCAATTCACACACAGGAGCCATTTCCTATGGAAGCAAGTAGATCATAAAGAGATGCGGAAAGATTTGTACTGATAAGGCTGGAAAAATCCATCACACATGTACATCCTCCTCCAAAAGCCAGCAGGAACACCAGCCAGTGAGCTGCTTTGCTCTTATCTCTGCATTCTTTTGTGGACACTGGAAAATGCTGCACAGGGATACTGATAAGGTGGCGAATGTTTCCACAGACAGATGTTTCCTCAAGCCAAGCAGGCATGCTCAGAATGAGATTCCAGACATTGAGAAGTAATTTTTCTAAAACCTGAAAGATGGAGGATTTTTTTTTTTTTATCTACTTACATTTTTTAGGTGTGACATGGTCAACAGCTCAAGTTTTTTTCCTAAAGCCAAGTATTTTAGTGAAGAAGTAGGAAGCAATTCGAAATAACTGGTGAATATCTGCCTGCCAGCGGGAAGCAGTGAACTAATTCCTTGTTTTGCTTTGCTTGTGTGTGCAGCTTTTGATTTACTTAACTGTCTTTATCTCAACCCACAGGTTTTCTCACTTCTACACTTCTGGTTCTCCCTCCCATCCCATCTCCAAGGAAGGAGCAAGGAGCTGTGTCATGCTGAGCAGCCAGCTGGGGTTACACCATGACAAAAGGTCCTTCCCCTTCTGAGAGGGGTTCAAATGCCCACAAGGCTCACAAGTCAAAGAGCACCACAGCTAATAAAGCCCTTTCCTTATATCCAACAACAACCCAGGATGACCTTTATGATAAACCCAGGACTAGAAGTAACACAAAGTCCTGCAGATCAGGACTAGAGGATCTAGGCAAGCACACGAGAAGGATCCCAACCAGGCCCTCTAATAACGAGAATGGCTGAAAGCAGCACTGTTCAGCTCCAGTCTTCCTGTGCAGTATCTCCCATGAACAAACATTGGCAAGCTTGTAGCTCCAGCAACACAAAAAACTCTCTCTAACAAAAACCACATTTGGGATAGCTGGGATTCCAGTGGTAACTTTAATGGTATGTGCTGCATTTCCCCTCCCCGCAATGCTGCCAGAGGGTCCCCGGGTTAATTTGTTACATCTGAGTTGTACTTTCAGAGCCAGTCCAAGCCCTGTATGAGCTGGCTGGACAGGCAAATCGTGCACATTTGTTAAGTACATTTGCAGCTCCTGATGCGAGTTCAGATGGAGATGCATTTCCAATAAACAGGAAAAAACCTCTTGCATTTGGCCAAAACACACTTGTATCTCCTCTGCAAGACGTTTCCCCCAGCTCTTCACAGACACTTCGAACATAAACAGGGACATTAGCGAAGCCAAGTGTTAAATCCCTCAGAGAACCTTCATCATCCTTCTGCTGTGTCAGTAATGCTCAGTGTTGCACTTAGTATGAGCAGCATTATGGATTTTAAATCAAGTCTAATCAAAGATTCATTAACAGGCAATACATTAACACAACATATAACTACCAGCCACTCAGTGCCCTTCAGCAGCTCCGTGACTCCTGAACAGGCTGCGAGCGTCAGCAGGTCAGGGTATTTCTTCAGAATTTAATAGGACAGGTCAAAAGAGCAAAAAACGAGTAATTCTTCCAAGTAAAAGAATAGATGTAGCCAACTTCAACTTATCTGTTCAAGTCATGCCATGCATGTATATCCAGTGCCCTCGCGGGCAGTATGGGTGCAGAACTTACTTTAAAAGATTAAAAAACCCAGCCTGTTCAACTTATAAACAGATTATATGGCAGTTTCAGTGCAGAACTTGAGGAAATGGCAGGCTGGTCAACTTAAAACAGAATTCCCCATTTTATCACCTCTGTAAGCAGCAGACTGTATTTTCTACATTGCTCAAACACAGGACATTCCTGTGGCTACTACATCAAGACAGTGGAGTCTCAAAATCCTAGAAGGCTCTACTGAATTCAGCCCCATAACATTTTCCACTGGGTAATGCAGGATTATTACTTCCACACTGCAGATGCAGACCGGAGGCATAGCAAGAACAGAAGCAGGGGTTTAGAAGGATTTAGCAGCTTTTTTTTTTTTCCAGTTAATGGGAATTGGAGACAGCCAGCAGTCCCACTTAGAGCAACTCACACAAAGTGATATACAGGAAGTCCAGAACAGTCTTGCAGAACTCAGATGCCACAAGGTTACCCTTCCTGCTTATCAGAGAGTACATCAAGTCACAAAAACATGGGTGTCTTTTTCTGAACTTCCTTCAAAGAAATATACCTTCTACTCAAACACTCCCATTGCTTTTCCACATTATTTTGGGAAAAAAAAAATCAGCAGTGGGAATGTACGGACCACAAAGTAATGCTACAGGAAGCTGGCAGTCAGCAACTTGTGCCCTAAATAACAATGATCTATCTGTATTGCCATTAAAGATATTGAAAAGATGAAGAAAATGATAATAGCAAAACAGGATAAATATAACTCCATTGTCTGGTTACAAAACACCCACACACATCTTTCTTCTAATAAAATATGGCAGGAACACCACAGACTAGGAAGGGGTAGCAAGAGGGACCCAAAGCAGCTAATAAGAGCCAAAAGTGCAAATCTTCAAAGGGAAACTCAGCATGGCTCTCCCAGAAGCCCACATTTTTGACAGCATTCATGGATTTTGGAAGCCTTTGAAGCAGAATGATCCCCATTCCAAACTCCTCCTTCCAAACTCTGGATTTATCCTATAAGGCTGCTTGGCAAATCTTTCTTTTCTTGCCCAGAGTATGAATGCAGAGATTTTCTGCTAACCACATGGGTTGGGTGTTGTGGAATTTTTATTCCTTTCCCCTACAAAGGTTTTAAGTCCATTTAAAATGCATTTATCAACTTGTATATAAATTAATCCTTGCTTACATCATGCAACTGCATTTGTCCTCAATATTTAAGCAGATCAAATGTAATGAAAATCTTTACAGATTAAAAATTATGCAGTTGCATGATACCACAAACTGGCATCCATCCAGTAAGACTTCTGGATGAAAAGTGAAGAGGAAACACTCAAGAAAGCATACTCTTGGTGTTACTTCACCTTAATTCCATCAAAAATTGCTTACAGTAAGTACTACAGACAAATCTGCAGTAAACACTTAATGGCAAAGAGCAGAGAATGACTGTATGATTTCTACCTATCTAGCACCTGGTATTTACTAGGCTGAGTAAGCAACAATGTAAGACCAAGCTAATGTGCAAATTCTGCTCTTTTATTTACAGTAATATTTCCAGGAGCCTTTCAGCCTCTACAGCTCAGCACGTGTCACACACAGAGCAGCTACAAATCTGCAGGCTTGAGAAACACTTGATCACATGAATAATTTTAATCAAGCAGCAAAATCCCATCTTAAAGTCACTGGGATTTATTTCATGAGGGTGCTTTTGCATTATTATTACTATTCCATCTGCTTCATAATATGTCCTCGGTGCGAGGTTATGGCAAAATTAATGAAATCCAGGCAACTATCCATAACACCATCTTTCAATTTCAGTACCTCAGCATGAAATAAGGAGACTGAAAAGATGCATATAATGATTTTTCTCAATATATCTATATAAAGATTCCTGAAGTCCACTTAATTGCTACTGTTGCAGACTAGAATACTGATTTTTAAATTCACTTATAAAATTTAAATCATGCTAGTGACACTGAACAGTTTTCACAGCAAAAATACTGTTTCATTTTGCATAGCAAATAGCTCCCCACTTAACTAAGTTTATTTACCAATAAATTGGTGATCTACATGCCACAAATGACAGAAAATGCAAACAAGTGGGGACAAGAAAAGAGACAAGGCTCTTTGTTTCCTAAGACCATAACCCCATTTTCTATTCAGTGCTCTCAGTGGATACTCCAGTATTTTTAAATTCTACCAAGAACCATCCCATGCTTGAGGTATCAATCTCATGAAAAGACACACATGAGGAAAATAATAATAATAATAATAATAATTAAAAAGTTAAAAAACAAACAAACCAGACTTTGACATTTTGAAGGTACAGACAGAAATCTACAGATGCACGTTTACAGTATGTTCCTTCCTCACTACAATCTCAGCATGTTTTGGTACAGTATTCAAAACTTTGTAATGATATCAAAATTATTTAGGATGTAAAGTCATATTTCATGCCAGTTTTTCTTTAGCAGCATATTAATCTTATACTTCCACTGGGTTTATCTTCTCTGTTTTGCAAACAAAAGAAAATTTAGACACACAAATAGGACAGTTTGTTTTGCTTCACTATTAGACCAATAACGTTGAGCCTTCCAGAACAACTACCAAGTAGATGAAGCTCAAATTTGGGGATTTAGAAACCATCTCTTCAGAACTTGCTATTATATTTTTAAGTATCCATGAAAACCTCTCTGAATAACCAGGAAGTCTTTTATTCCAACTTTCCTTCATCACCTTCCTTGCTCAGGAAGTGATGACAAAAAAAGGCGAAGATAACAAGTTAAAAAAAAATCCCAAGCAGCCACCAAAGAGCAGATCCTGGCAGACAGCCGTATGGCAAAAACCTCTTAACCAAATAAACTTTCCCTGTCTATAATCAACAAACACAAAACAGTGACTTGTAAAAATAAAACTTGTCTAAGCTTAGTGTCAAAGTGCAAAAATAAGTTCTGGCAGTGGTTGTGTGTGAGGTTCTCCACACAGGGTTTTTACACTGTCAGCATACCTCTACCTTTGCCCTTTCCTTTCAGCTGTTAGGTCAATTCATACCCTTAAAAAATCCTCACCAGACTCATGCTGCAAAATTACCATTCAGGATGCACAAATTCAGGAGGCAACCTACTCAACAACACTGTCCCTTTTGTTCACAAATTCCAACATGCACAAAAGGAAAATGCAAGGATAAATTCTATACCTCCAGCTCCGTCTCTCTCCGATTGATATCATCTGTAGATTGATTCAGTTTCTCTAGCTCCCCCTAGAAGGAAAGAAATCAGATGCATAGTAAGAAATTAGGGGAAAAAAAACATGTCTGAGAAGGCTCATTCAGCATCCCCACTGAAAGCTCACGAGGGCTTCGGCTAATGAATTTAGTGAAAAGAGGAAACCTTGAGATGTTTAGCTTAACTTTGCCACTGGTCTTCTACTTTGCTACTTAAAAGAAAAAATGATCAGAGAAGCTCTGTAGTTTTACGTTAAGGCAACACATTTGCTATTCTGGCTACCTCTTCACCATTACAAATAAACACAAGGTACAGTAAGCTCTGGGTAATCAATGTAGTCAGTATCAGCGAGGTGCTGAGGACACAGACACACCCACCCTGAAAGATTAGCATAAAGTTTGTGCTATCACAGGAGAAATGCACTGAAAGGACAGAACTGATAAGAAACACATCTTGCCGCACGAGAGGCATTTTATTTTGGATTTTGGCAAAGCATTTCGTAACAGAACCAGTCAATGGGACACACAGTTATGTTTACATAATCTGCCTTCCTGCCAACATTTTGATTCCTTAACAGCAGAAACAAAGGTGTTAAATTCCTTGAATAAATATGTAGTAGAGGTGGTGTTGGCATGAATGAAGTTACTGTAAAAATAGAGCTCATTCTTACTGACTCTCTTACCACAAAAAGCAACCCTCAAGAGGAGATCTGATAGCTTTCTTTATCTGAGCAACATGTTCCTTCAAGTGAGATTATAAAATTTTTAACAGGAGTGTTCTCCAATTTAAACATTATTTAATTGTCAACCAGTGTAACACAATACACCTTGAAATGTTTTGCTGTACAAACTGAACGTTGTAAATTGATTGTCACTTGAGCAGTTTCCCACTAGACTACAAGAATGACTCTGGTTACAACCAGAAAGGAATTAATTACAACAGTTTAGCTCCCTTATCCTCAGCGGTCAGATTTCATTTCCTACTCCTAGGATTTGGAAAATACCTATTTGCTTATCCATGTTGTCTGAAACAAACACTCATCCAAAAATTACCTAATTGTCTCTTACTGTAAGGCTTAAAACCTGATGGCTCTCACGGAAGTAGACACAGTAGCCTGTTCTTCAAACAAAACAGAAAACTTAACAAAAACAACTGCTTTGCCAACAACTCACGAATCGTATATGTGGAAATGTGCTGCAAGCTAAAGAACCTAAGGCCAAAATCAGATCAATAGACACCAACCAAACCCAGCCTCTTAAAACCAGGGCAGTACCAGGCTAGCTTTTGGCTGAGGGCCTCATTGTGTGTAACCATGTTTTCAGAATTTTGCAATTGCTTTGCGCAGCCCTGGAAAACGAAATGCTCACGATGGGGAAAAGAATGACAATTACAGCGAGCAGGGACCTACGCCAAGGATCCTCTCAGCAATGTACACACATGTTATATTCATTCATGACAAACAGTCCCAGCAATGCTGGAGGCAAAAGCCATAAATCTGCAGAGACCTAAAAATACATTTCATTTCAGGGACCACAGCATGCTTGAAGTTTGCACCAGGCTATTGATCGAGACATGATTTTGGGGAGAAAAGCTTTGTCTAGGCACCATGCAAGAATAAAAAGCATTGCAGAAGGCATTCACAGAGAAGGAGCACCATATTCCACTCAAGCTCCTTTTTAAAAGAAATTTAAAAAAAAAAAAAAAAGATAAAAAACAAGGAAATAAAAATTTTAAACCTATGTTTTCCCGCATTTATGAATTTCTGAGCACCAGCCCCGCTCCACGAGCAAGGTCACGCTGTCATGGTCAAAACTAAAAAGGGGAGGGAGGTGGGGGGATTTCAGCAGGAGCAGGAGGAGGAGGAGGAGGAGGGACGCCTGACAGAGCCCGGCGCGGAGCGATGCCCGGGGTAACAAAGGGCTGGGGCGCCCCGGGGGCGCTTCCCCCGCTCCCGGCGGGCGCCGAGACACCCGGGGCTGCTCCCGAAAAAAAAAAAAAAAATAAAAAAATAAAAAAATAAAAAAAATATATATATATATATTTATATGTGCATGCGTGTGTGTATATGTATGCACATACGCAGCAAAAGCAATGAAATAAAAGGCAACCATTATACCATACAGCCATAACACACATATTAAAAGGAACTTAAAAAAAACGCAGCCGCCCCTCGGAAGGCAGGCCCTCACCTGGATGCGGGGGTCCACCTCCTCGTCCTCGGGGCGCGGTGGCTCCTCGGCGGGGCGGCCGCGCCGGCCCCCCGGCTCCATGGCGGCTCCCGCTGCTGCCGCCGCTGCCGCCGGCGCCTCCCGCCCCGCCGCTCCCGGCCCCGGCTCCGCGGCCCGGCCTCCGCCCGGCCCCGCCTCCGGGGGAACCCCTCCCTCCCCGCAGCGCCCCCCGTCCCTTTGTGCCTTCGCAGCGCAGGGAGGAAATCAGCGCCAAATTGCGGGGTTTCCTTTCTTTCCCCCCGTCTTTTTTCTTTTTTTTTTTTTTTTTTTTTTTTTTTTTTTTTTTTTTTTTTTTTTTAAACCCTCCCTCACTCCCCGTTTTTCCAATTCCTGCGTCCCCTCCGCACCGGCACGGCGTGAGGCACACAGGATGTGTAGTTCCAGGTGCAGGGAAACGCTAAGGACACCTTGCTGGCTTTTTAAATTTATTTCCTCCCCGCTTCTTTTTTTTTTTTTTTCTTTCCTCTTTTCCAGGGCTCTGCTGGAGGCTGACATGCCTATGGAGAGAAAAGAAAAATAAAAGGGCAGGGAGAAATGGAGAAGAGAAGAATACTAAAGGCACTTTCAACAACCTTGAAAATTCAAATGAAACCCAGATTTCAACTGTGTGGCAGCCAAGTGGGCAGCTATTGTACCTACTGCATGCCGCAGAAAAGACATACTGAAGACACATCCTTTTGTTGTCAGTAAAAAAAGAACTTCGTGCAAGAACTATGTAGGTGCATAGCCCAGGTCTAACAGAGCACTTCAGATTAGTGTCTCCCTAATCACAAGGGTGTATAACAAGTATTTTTGAACACATGAGGAATATATTTCCACCTTTAAAGTATCACTGTTAATTTAACCCTATTTTTTGTTAGAAAATTCCTCGAAGCGTAATAAAAATGGAAAGTTTAGATGCGGTGAAGAAAGAAGCGTCCTTTGTGGGACTGCAGGTGAAAAAAAAAATCTCATATCTCTTTATAAGATAAAAATAAGAAGGATAGAAAAGAAGATAAAAATTAACATTGCTAAAGTAACTAAGGTAAAAAAGGAGGCAAAAGAAAAGCAGTCAAGCTCTTCCAAACGCTATAAAGCAACCGGGGGAAAAAAACAAAATATGGGAAGAGAGTGACACAAACATTTGAAAATAGTATAAACATGCAAAGTGACACCAACAAACTAAAATAATCAAGGAACAGAGGAGGTGTTGCAAAAACGCAGATGGGTTGTTTGCAACATCTTCGCTGCTCACAGCAGAAGAAATCATGTAAAGGGGAGGAAAAGAAATAAAAACAATCCAAAAACCAAATCAGCCAAAACTAAATGTTTACTCTTACTGCTGTCATTAAGGGAATCCAATGCGTGCACACAGCCAGAGGTTCCCAGAGCCTTGGCATTTCTCTTCCCTGGTGTACTGTGGCTCATGCCAAGACTGTAGTGGTCAAATGTCCAACATTCCCATCATCATAAAACAGCACAGAAAACACAAAGCTGCACATGGAAGACTTAATGTGGCCAGTCCTGCTGTTATCACTTTGATTTCTAAAAAACAAGAAGAGTATGTAAAAGATTTACTTCAGCTGTGCCACGTTCCTCCAAAACCTACACAGGCTGACCCATGGCGATGTCACAAAAAGCATTGCCCATTCCTTGGGGTACAGAGGTGCTCCTGCACACACATGCCCTCCCAAAGGGATTTGTTACATTTGCACAAAGGACCCCTGTTCTTCCATTACTACTGTCACAATCCCCGTGATTGTTGCAGCTCAAAAACCTCCAGCCAAACTCATCAATCTGCTACCATCAAGGCAGAGCCAGCTGTCTCTCTCCTCAGTTGCACAGTGGATTTAGAGAGCTGGGAGAGCTGCCTGCAGAGCTTAGCACTGTGCAAGAGATGGTGTGGATACACAAGCCCCTTTTCCCATTAATCTGAAATCTCTCATAGAGCCCTGAGGCCCCTGAGATCATTTTATGTCAAACTGATACGTTGGGAAGATCTACATGTAATAAAATCAGTGAAGAATGCACATCTGTCATTACTGCAGACATGACTAAAGCATTACCAGAAAAGTGGCCTGAAGGAAAAGATTTGACAGAACAGGGAAAGGGAGACTATTCAGTGCACATAAAGATCGATAAAAGACCTAAGGCTTTTATTTACACGTTCATTTTCTTCTCTTCGCCATGGAATGGTTTTTGCTGAAACTGCTGTCCCGTGCCACGGGCAGCAGGACCTGAGAAATACCCAAGGAATAAACCTGCAGATCACATAGGCAGGCCTCACACGTGAGCACGCTCTCCACAGCTCTGTTGGTGACACCGAGCTGTGTGGTGAGGTTGACAGGTTGGAGGGAAGGGACAGCATCTAGAGGGACCTTGATGGGTATGAGAGATGCATCTGGGCCAACCTCTTGAAGTTCAACAAGGCCAAGTGCAAGCTGCTGCACTCGGGTTGGCACGTCCCAAGCCCAAATACAGGCTGGGTGGGGAATGTACTGAGAGCAGCCCTGAAAAGCAGGACTTGAGAGTGTTGGTTGACAAGAAGTTCAGCATGACTCAGGAATGTGTGCTCACAGCCTGGAAAGCCAACCACATCCTGGGCTGCATCAAGAGAAGCCCGAGCAGCAGGGCGAGGGAGGTGATTCTCCAGCTCTGATCCACTCTGGGGAGACCCCACCTGGAATGGCATATCAGATGAAGTTCTTTACTGTGAGGGTAGTGAGGCACTGGCACAGGTTGCTGAGAGAAGTTCTGGATGCCCCATCCCTGGCAGTGTTCAAGGCCAGGTTGGATGGGGTTTTGTGCGCCCTGGTCTAATGGAAGACATTGCTGCCCATGGCAGGGGCTTGGAGCTGGATGATCTTTCAGGTCCCTTCCAGCCCAAACCATTCTATGATTCTATGCTCTGCTTAGGTCAATACTGTGCAAGAAGTGAACTGCAGTGGATGGTATTTGGGCCTTACTTTTGCCAAATCATGGGTGATCTCATCCCAGCAAACCCCTCCTACGCAATCTGTTAAAGGCCAGAGTGTTCCCAGCCCCACCCCAGGCCCAGAAAGCCAGTCATGCTGACCTTCTCGCTTCCCCCACAGGCCCTACACGCGCCAAGGCGTCTGAGCAAAGCTTGCACCAGGCCTGACTGAGACAGTCTGTACTTTCTCCTGTATCAATATTTCAAAACCCCAGTCCCAAGTATTCAATATTTGAACAAAGCTCTCTGAAGTCAAGGCAGGAAGAAACCACTTGCTCTTTCACTAATGGGATTCCAGAGTGGCCACAGCAGAGAATTAGTCCAGACATGTCAGGCTGGGCTGCAACTTAACATGAGCTATGCTGAAGAGGGTACAGCTCAACTAAAAAGCACAAGGAGAGGTTCTGGTGCAGAAAAAGCTACGATCCAAGCTGCTTCAGCAACCAATTTAAGTGTACCAGGCAACACCTCTGTCTTGTGGCCTGAGAGCAGGCATTTAGAATACAAGCCTCATCATTAACATCATGCCCTGGACCACAGAAATCCCTAGAAAAGGGATTCTGGCTGAGAGAACTGCTACAGCTCTACTTTTGGGGGAAGTTGCTACATACCCACATTATTCAGTCCCACAGAAATCCTCAGTGTACAGGCAAGGGAAAGATTTGGCAAGGGGAAGATTGAAATGTCTGTACTTTGAGGAAGGAATACAGAGAAGAATTCTCTTCCTCATTCTGGAAGATGGTTTGTAGATTCGGTATTACATTGCTGAATAGCCATTGGGGAACTAGAAGTTGCATTTTAAATAAAATCAGCTGGGAAGAAGTATGCATCAGTGAAGAATTGCCTGAGGAAACATCCTAATGACTATAGTTAATTTAGGGATAAAATTCAAAGGGAATGGATAGTATAATTTTACATATATTTGATAATGGTAGATCCTGAAAGGATTTTAAGGAAGAGTTGGGTTGTTTTCCAAATCTCATCTTACATTCAAATTTCTGCTCATGCTTGCTTCTGCCCCAGCACTAGAGGCAAGAACCTAAAATACAAATCAAAAGTTGCATTTCCTTCCTCATAAACATCTGTCTTGTCTTTTTGAACATTGATAGCAAACTAAGCAGAGTTCAGGACTAATTAATGCACATTTGATTACTGAAGACACATTTCAGCTCATGGAAATGTTCAAGGAGAAAACAGCCTAAGAGACAGAGCCTTGCTTACAGAATACTGCCCCTCTCCTCAAGGGGACTCGGGAAACAGTTCTGCACTGAAAAATTCTGCTTCCATTGATGATGGTGCTGGAGGCTAGCTTCCAATTGGCTTCAAAAGTTGAAGTGCTGTTGCAATTTGGTTTTAAGTAATTTACCAACAAACGAACACAGAAGTACAAACAGTCCAATTCTAAGGAGTAATAAACACAGTCCCTAAAACACATTTATGAGCATAAAATCTACCACATAGCTTCTTAGCTGAACTAACCCTGAAGACCAGTTTACTATACTGACTTTTGCAATGTTACACCAGAAATTAGTTTAACTCAGGGAACGTCTCATTGAAACACAGAGCCACCATCTCTATCTTCCAAGCTGCAGCAAAGACATTGCTCTGTCAGTGTTCAAATCCTGTATACTTTCCTGGTTTTCAGAAGTCTACTGCACGTGTTGGACACTTTTTTAAAAACATTAAGTGGGGTCTCACCCACAGTCATTAGTACATTTGGAGAGCTGGACCTCTATCACTTAGTCTTTTATAGGAGGCTAAGCACAGAATTTTTATGGAAGATATGCACTGAATTTACTGAAGATTTTAAATTTCTTATATGCAGGGTATTAAACACAAAGTGGTCAGAATCAAAACTTCCCCTGGCTTATTTCTCAAGCAAATTTTCACGCTTCCACACTCACAATGGCTGTGGCATGTTTGTGCTCTGCGTTTCAGAAAGCGCTAAAAATCAATTATCTCTCCTACACCAGTTTGTATGATGGTATCGCCTTATGAACTTGCACACAAAGACATATTAATGGAGCTAGAGCATCTGTGGTACAAAAAACTTGTAGATTTCCCCACCTACAAGGAATGTATTTAAAGAAAAGGCTACATTCCAAAATATCCTTTGATTTCACTTCTCTTTAACAAGCACTATTTAAAATTAAAAACAACCTCCAGGCTTCACAGGGCTACAAAGAAAGGAGGCTCATTTTAAAGAAGTACAATCTATTTTCAAGCCACACTAATCTTAGTATCTTCCATAAAAACTAAATACAAAGATTATTAGCAAAATTATCTGCTGAGCCATTTTCCACTGCATATACATTTATCTCCCATCATATCATGAGCTAGTTTTCTTAGCAGCTGAAACTGATGATGCTTCATGTAGAGAGTGTGAGTGCAATATAGGTTTTTATACACACACATAGACACACTCACGTGCACTATGCTATATATATGTGTAAAAATGCATGACTAACAGCTTGGTGGATTTCCCTGCTTGTTCTTATTTCATTGGGAAAGAACCATCATCATCACAGGAAATTTTCTCCTCCTCCAAGCTGTCTTTTGGCAAGGCTGGCGGTGGTGGAATTTCCCACTGGAAAAAACCATCCATGCAATGACACTACTCTTGCAGCAGTCCGGCTGCTCCTCTGGCCAAAATGCTGAGTGTGCTGCTTTTGCAGATCTAGAAAATAACAGAGTAACATGAGCCTCTTCCTCAGATCTGCTGCTGAATGTTAAGGAAGATCCCTTTTACAGTGCTTCACACTTGAACAGGGAAAAACCCTATACTGCACTCTTTTAAGTTGAATATATCCACCTAGGTTCCCAGTCCTGCTATCTGCTTTCCCTGATAAGCAGCCTCGCATCAGTATCAATGGCAGCAGGATCAAATGCAAAGGTGTTAGTCTGTACTCAAAAGGAGGCCTTAGACAAGAGGTATTGGCTCGTGAGAGCCAAAATGAGTTGCAAGTGCCATTCTCCTCTGTCCAGCCTGACAATTCACTAACACTTTGCAGCGGTGTGAACACATCATTGCTATTCAGTACAAAAACACCCACCCTCATCTTTTATTCTTTATACTTAGACATCTATGCAAACCAAATTTAAAGCATTCATTTAAAGAACCACCTCTGACTCTCAAATAACATCAGCCACGTGCAAGAACACATCTCATTTTTTCAGCGGTGTGCTTAATGTTCAGACCAGTTCCTTATTTGTATATTTCCTATAATTTCCTAATATTTCCTAATATTTCCTATTTAACTGTATCCATAGATCTCTCACTGGTAAATTAACATTCACAGATTTCTTGCCATCAGCCCATGCCGCTCGTGATACCAAATGCAAAAGTGACAGATGAAGGCAGGAGTCCCTATGAAAATGAAAGGACAAACAAGAAACTGCAGGCAGTGAAGTTCCTGTGGGTCTGGTTCAGGGTATTTATGTGTCTGGTGCACTCTCTGTGAGAGAGCCATGAAAGGTTGCTTAAGGCTGGCAATTTCCACAGCCCTTCTCCCACATAGCATGGCAACTCAATGCATTTGGCACATTCCAGCTCACCAGGAAAGGGTCTCCATGTGCCTCCTGGTCCCAGGCAATGCTCCTGACAGACGCTTTGTGACACTCCCTGCAGTGAGTCATCTCCTGCAGACCAAAGGTACCTGGTGTGTGCGGGCTACAGCTCCGTGCAAAGGCAACCAGGTGACTGCTGAAGGCTCTCCGACCACAGACTTTGCTTCTTACTAATCTTGTTATCAGGCAGGAAATTCCCTCATACCCTATTTTAAGCTGCTGAACACAAAACATTAAAATCTTGAGCTTCTGTCAGAGATCTCAGAGCATTCCTTCAAGCATCAGCTATGAGGAGAACCTTTCCCTTTGGTTTCCAGCACAAATCCCATTTCTTATAAGTGTCAATTGATTAATAGAGGGAAACAGCATAGACATTTCAAGTAAAAGCATGGTGCCCAGAGGATGAGGGAGACAAATGTCTATTCAGAATGAGCTTCCAAACAGGGCTGAGTAGACCAGGTACCTACAGGAAGATTTGGGACCTTGTTATCATTATGAACAGCTCAAGTGCAAAGAGAAAAGGCAGAATAATGTTCCATATCTAGAGAAAGACAGGGATGGGTAACCAAAGGGGAACTCCTGCCTCTGAGTTGTGAAGGCAGACTGGCAGCCAAGAGGGAGACAGCTGGGAAGCCCAGAGATGGGGACAGGCCCTTCCACAGCCACGTCTCATTATCAAGATATTAAGAAAGGCCTTTGCACTGTCTATATGCTTCCTAACCACATCTGACTGCCTATAAGCAATGACAGGAGAAATAGGAATTTTTTTTTATATCCTCCTCTTTAGTTTCCTTTCCAGACTAGTTAAAGCCTATTTTTACCTTGTGCCAAAAAATATGAGCTTATGAAGTATCGAGACACAGAAAAAATTGTCAGTTTAACAAATCTGAATTTGATGTCTGCAAGATCCTAAATGTCCACACTTCAAGTGTGCCCTTCCATATATATAGGAAATTCAAACCTTTAAAATACTTGAATTTAAAATAGCTGTCTTAGATTTGTACAAGTGAAATGCTTCCCATGTACAAAGCCCCTTTTTTCCCTCTCCCAGCATTAATAGCTAGATTTTCTGCCCTGGCAGAATCATACTTTTCAGTGCTTCCTGTTACATTAAAAATGCAATGATTGAGCACATTGTGTGTAGGAGTGAAGCAGAGTCTGTTTTAGCACCCAACTTTATATGTCAGGAGAAGAAGTAGTGAGTAACTGTGATCCCTCTCCTGCCTTCTCCCATGCCATAACCTGCAGGAGCATGCTGCTGCAGAGCCACATCCCTGCATTTCCATCTTGGTGCCCAAAAGCAACCTGCAGCAGCAGCACCAAGGCTGTGAAACCAAAGTCATTCAGACAGACAGGTTTTGAAGCCTCCCTGGCACAACCATGGTGCAGCAGTACCTGACGAAATCCCTCACATCTCCTAGAGCTTAATAAACACTTTGGATTGCAATGCAGATGTCACCTCTGCTCCCCACTCCTCAAGTCTGTCATCTCTACTTCTCTCTCACCATCCAGCTCAGCCTTGTTTATTCCCCAGTCTCAATACCTTCCCCTTCTTTCTACCACTGCAAATATCATTTAACCCATTGTTTCCCTCCTTCCTTAATTTGTCTTTACCCTTAATTTCTCTTTCTCCATTCTTTCATGTATAAACTGCTACACAGCAGTTGCCATTAGTTGTGGTTCAACACCACCATTTGTCAAAATGATGCAGCTTCATCATTTCACCTCCCACTTTGGTGTAGGGTTTGCTCATCTGTTGAAGAGACTGAAAAACTTTTGCAGCACCATTTGGAATATGTTGATTTTCCCCAGAGCAGAGCAGTCTCAATTGCTACAGGAGACATATTCAACTCTAGCTGCAAATTCCTCTCCACTGAAGTCTCTCCAATAGGAGGGCAGTTTTGCAATCCCAGTGAATAAGAGGTCATAGGGACAGAAATGAAGCATTTTATTTTGAAAGTCCCTGCAACTCCCCCAGCAGTCAGAATTTATATTTTTTTTTAGATGCCCTCTAGACCTCCAGAGTGGGATTCATTTTGTGCAGGTAGCTGGATTAAGAAACTACCTCCTTTTGTCTAAAAGGGCATACATTCTTTTGTTTTCCTTGTTCTGTTGACACAAGAAGGTAAGATGACAATTCCTTTATTCTGTTCCAGTGACTATATCAGAACAGCACTTTTTCAGCTCAAATTGCAGGTGTATTTCCTAGATGTAACATCCACTAGGAGAAAGTTCCACAACAGCAGGAAAAGATAAGAGAACACACTTCAGCCCTTTGTAAAATCCTGCCCAATAGGATCATGTTGAGCCTGACAGATTGTCCTTTATTAAGATGCAGATGAACACAAATCACTTCACACTGGAGACTGTGTTCCTCTGATCTAAAATGTGACCCCTGAGCCTCCTTTTCAGCTCCTTGGCCTTTCCTCCAATTTCCTCCCACCCTTTTATTTCCTACCCTCCCACAGGGTAACTCCTTTCAAGTGAGCTGTTCACACCAGAAGCCACACATACATCCCTGCACCCACACTTCTGTCAAGCCACCAAGGCACAAACAAATCTCCTGTGATGCGAAGTATCTGAATTCCCTGGAAGTGGTAGGTATGCTGAATACCTGGGGGAGATTCTGGGTATGACAGTGGGATTTTATATGGCCAAAATATGATTTAATATGCCCAAAAAAAGGGTACCTTCATTTCTCTAAGTTTTTCACATTACTTTTTGTGAAAAAGGTGTTCAGGTCTTGAAAAGGAAAAGCTGCTTGGGTGATTTGCTGTCAGGACCACTTCAGCAAATGGATTTAGGAAATTATCGTGGAGGAAAGTAGAAAGGGATTTGTGTTTGATGGGTGTGTGAGGATCATCCAGCCCTTGTTTGGAGAAGGATACACACATTGCAAAATAAGCTGAGAAGATGTTTGGCATATCAATCTCTCAACAGCCAACCTACCAGAAAGGAGAGGGACCTGCCTCCTTGGTCACAGGAAGGTTTGGTGTGCTCCACACCCTGCAGACCCAGAAGGTGCCTGTCAGATTTCCCAGGCAGATTGGGAAACCTGTCAGTAATGCAAACGAAGTGCTGATGCACAGGGACAAAAGCTGCTCGGATGCAGTCTGGCATCCACACTGCTCCCCAGTCCCAGCAAACAGGAGTGGGAGGGCACCCCAGTGTAAGAGCAGGGGCAGACTCAGTATTGCCACTGCCATTGCACAGTGCCAGGATGAGCAGTGGGATCCCAGCACAGGAACACCCTCTCCCAACAGCAGGAGAGGAAACTGATTTTCAGGTGCAGGCAATCTGCAGACAGAGCAAAAGGAGCAAAGCAGATGTCAGGCAGTCTGCAGTACAGCAATCCTCTTGCAGGCACCCCTTTGGAGCAGTAAGTCCTTCAAAGGGGGGAAGGGGAGCAAAACCAGCCACCCAGCAGTGTGTTATTCTTCACATTAGCAGCTTTAATGCTGTCTAATCCTCCAGAGGGAGGAAACAGCATTTCCTTTGTGCCAAGGATATCAAAATGGTTGAAGGTGGCAATCTCCACTCACATTAACTTTATTAAAGGAGGGGTATTTCCATGAGCTATGAGAAGCCTTGGTCAAGAGCCAGCTGGAGATGTACTGCATGTAAACATCTACTCGTAACAACAGAAAATAGCAGGCAGTCAGGAGCTCCTGGAAGAATATACAGGCAACAAGCATGCACACAAACTGATATCACCAGCAGCAATGTGAGCAGGTAGTTACTGCTTTTTACTTTTTTTTTTTTTTCTTTTTTTTTTTTCTTTTTTCTTTTTTTTTTTTTTTTTGGCTCCTGTACTATTTTGCTGCAGCCATATGTAATCAACTTGTACTCTGAAGAGGGAAGTGGTGCCCCTGGGTTATCATAACAAGAACACCAGACCTTCTTAAGCCACTTCCTTGGCAGTGAATGATTTTTATGTGTAAATTGGATGCAGAAGTAAAAGAAAGGATAAATGTCCTCAGTACATTTTAAATATCAGGAGCCAGCATTTAATCAAACTTTACTTTAAATAACAGTAGTATTTACATGCCACTAATAGATGCTTTCTCACATCTAAATATTAAACAACTGTCACTTCACAATGGCATTGCATATAAAGTCAGTTCTTAAACAGTTTAGGTAATGCACAGTTCAAACATCATCTTGGATGTCAGTACATCTCACCCAGCCTGCTTGGGAAAAATGGAAAATTAAAGCTCTGAATCGAGGATCTGAAATACAAAGCTCTCCTATTGTAACGGAAGCAGAAAATACCCACGCATTCATCTCCCCTTCCTGGAGGACAGTTCAATTATCATCATGTCCCCAAGCAGATTTTACACTGAATCACTGTGACATCTGCTAGGGAAATGAACACAAATCTATATCTGCATGCAGCAAATACATTGGCAAGATTGCAAAGAGGGGCAGGGAAATAAGTGTCACTTTTCACACAAACTAGAAAATGACAGCTTGTCACATCCATTAGTAAATACTAGCAGAAGTGAAAGGAGTCAAGATGCTTCTTCACCTTTTCCCCCTTCCATAGCATTACAAAGACACAGATTAAGGACAAAACTGTGGCTTCTTCTTCCCTGCCTACAGTAACAGCATCTGGACACATTTCCCCATCTGGGAGCACTAACAATAATGGATCATATCTGCCATTTGCACAGGTCAGTAGAGCTCCCCTGAGTTTAAGGAAGCTGTGCCTCTTTCCTAGCTGAAGGGCCAGTCCAACATGCCAGAGCTGGGGAAACAGAAACTGGAAGAGTTCCAAAGAGTGAGGGTGCAGAGCAACCTCCTTCAGGTCTAGCAAAGAAGACTTGCCCATTGCCTTGTCAGCAGCAAGGGACAATTTTATGATACAAAAGGGGTCTAGTCATGACTTGCATATATGCAAAAATCATGATGTAATGAAGTACAACTCTCTTTGTACAGACAAAAAAAAAAAAACAAAAAACACCCACAAAAACAAAAAAACAACCCCCCCCCCCCACACACACACACACAAAAAAAACCACCACCAAACCAACTAAACAACAAAACCTACAAAAAGGATAAAGTTAGCCTGAATCCCTGTATTTCCCCAAGGACAGGAGTTTGCCCATGGACAACTGCTTCCAAGCCACCCACACAATTTAGCTGGTCTGTCTGAGCCCATGGGCACCTTTCCCAACTCCTTTCAGTCTCGCACACAAGGCTTCACCAGTTGCATCACATGGCAAGGCACAAAGTTGACTCCAAAGTGCAAGATGGGGGAAAGGCCATGGTATGAAGTTACTGAGAGAAAATCACCTTCTAGGGATCAGCTGCACCATAACACTGTGACCTCTCCTCCACTGCAGTCACAGACAAGGCTGGAGATGAAGGCAGCACAGTAGAGCACACCTGAGACCCAAATACCTAAGTCTCATGCAGGATGGGCAAGATGGATCTGACTTTATACCCACAGAGGAAGCAGCAGCATCATTCTAAGTTCCTTTTAAACTAATACCTTTTTCACAGGGTTACAGTAGCTGCAGCTGTTTTAGAAGGAAACAGGCTCTCTACCAAAAATATATAAATGGGTACAAAACCTCTGCATATCACACCTTCACCTGTAACAAATATATTGCATTAACATTTAACAGTATCTCACTACTAGAGCAGAGCAGAGCACCCTTTCATCAATTATGGCTTGTTTTCTGGCGCACCTTCCCCACACCCAAAAGCTTGTGTTCAGACATCTCTCTTCAGATATTCTCTGATTCAAATGGCAAGTTTAACATGACTGTAAAAAGGGTATCATTACAGTTTCTTTTTAAAGAGATGTAAAACCTTCCACCCACGCTTTCTTGTGCTTTTGCAGGGAGAATTTCTTCCTAATTGGTATCCAAGTGTGCAGTCAGATCAATTTCTCTTCAAAAAGGAGTGCTGCTTTTTATCCAGATGAAAACGGATACTACAGACTTCACTTACAGCTCTGATTTTAAAAATCACTGTAATCAGACTTTGATAGAACCACTCTGATAACAGATGTGTGACTAATGTGTTTCCTAATGTTATGATAATTCAGCTACAAAATAAATAAAGAAATGGTTCAAAATAAGAAAAACTTTAGGAATTTGGACAGTGGCAATGAATGCCAAATTCAGAGTTCAAAAGTCTCCTCTGAAATGTTGTTAGTTCATAGCCTCCTACTTCTCCACAATCCTGATCTTTAAAACTTAGAAAAAACAAAACTGAAATTTGGACTCTTGATGTGAATTTGATTTTTCATATAAGAAAGAAACTTTAACCTTTCAGGAGTTATATATTTAGAGCCTGGTCTCACAATAAAGAACATTGATTCTTCTAGTCAGTAGAAAAATAGAAACAGTTTCTCTTGAAAGCTGCATTACATAGTTTACAATTAGGAACTGCCTTGAAAAAAAAAAAAAGTAGAAAAGAAAGACTAGAGGGTTTTGTTAAGCTATGTAAAGAAAGGTTATTATTAGAACTGCCAGAATTCTTTACATTGGCATAATGCAGTAAGAACACTGAAATACTTCTCTGCTAAATTATGGTTTTCAGCCAGGCACTTTAAATTGCTGTTTTCACAAATCCACATGGTCCAACTGAAGGGATGCTGGCTAGAGCCACACCACTGCCTGTTTCAAAGCAGAAGTGGAGAACAAGTGTATGATCTGCCAGGTACCTCCTTGTGTGCTTGCCACAGCCTGACCCACAGCCAGGCTGCTGCTGCTGCTGCCACCCCTGCCCCAAGCACTGCCATGGAAGATTGCAACATGAGCAGGTACTGAGACAGCAAAGGAACACCTGTACGCCCTGAAGGGGAAAAATAAATGCAAGCAAGAAAGAAAACTTCAGGTTTAAAACTGACCTTCTTTCCAAAAGATGCATTAAAATGGTCTCACAGCTGTCTTACACAGACGTACAAGTAATAAAAATATAATTGAGAAGTTCAAAAGACAGTTGCTTTTATCTTTTTTGCTTTTGAGTCTGCAGTTCTCTGGGGTTTCTCAGATGAGCAGACCTCTCTCCTAATTATTTCTAACACACCTATTGACTTAGATTCCTATCCTGCAAATCCTAACAGCCATTACATGCATGCATTCTTGTCTGCAGTATCCAAAATGTATTTTATATCTTTTTATCTATAGATATATAGATATATCTAGGACATCTTTAAAAATTATAAGCACATTAAACACAACAGAGTTTTGTAAAGTATTCCTGTCACAATACAAAAAGTCCAGCAGTTTTTAAATCAAGAAATCCTAGATAGGTTTCCCTCATCCACTCCAGGTAATTTGGTACATTTCCCATCTCTTCATCTACAGGAACTTTAAGTGGGGGAAGAGAAGGAAGAGAATTCTGCAGCTTCTGCAGAATATAACCAAATATCCTCCTTCTGTCAAACCCTCCTCCTCCCATAATGGCTTAAAACAGATTCACAGTAGACCCTCCATTCGGGGGTCTTGCTATCATGCCACTGTTTCATGCTCTTCAACTCAGAGGATTTGGAACTGAGGTTGTATTTCTGGTATTGAGAACTGAGTCTGTAATACAACAGCCTGAACCAGGACTCCAATAGGAAAAACAAAACAATGAGAGTGGGCTGCATATTAGGAACATAGCATGGAGAACTGACATTGCACACAAAGCCTTATTTCCACACTCCTTGCTTACTTTCTCTTCTACTGGTGTCTAAACTGAGTTTTTGTCTTTCTTCTTCTGCATGTGTTCCCTACTTTAAGGCCAGCTGAGCGACTTTTCTTTGTAGGTACTTGGGGAACTCAAAGCAAGACAATGAAAGCTTTCTTGAGAGCTAAAGGCAAGTCATGCCAAGTGAGGAATCCTTACTGATTAGGAGTTTGAGCCTTGTGCTACTGTATGGTATGTTCTATCAAAAGCCTTGAGTCAGATAGAGATGCTTGGAGAAAACAAGAAGGGAGTCACCTCTGACTGCCTAAAGCTCTCAGCCGAGAGAGCAGGCTATGCTCTGCCTGAGAGCACACAGAACAGAGCTAAAAGCAAGCAAGCACAGCCAAGAAACTCCAGCCTCAAGGAAAACCAGAGCCTACCTCCCTCTGGTCCTCTTTCATATCCTAAACAGACTGCAAGAGTGGCCAAAATACATCCAGAGCTGCTTAATTCAGCATTCTCTTCTTTGTCTATGCCCTTCCAGCCATTTAGCCCTATCTAGTCTCAGTACCTAAGATCAGTGATACAATCTACTAGTGAGTCTGTCCATCATAATCCTCCTCTGCCTCAAGAAACTGAGAATGAGACCTGCAGTTCAAGTTCCTCCAAACAGATTTTTGGTGTGTAAGACACTACCATGCATTTCCTAGCCAGCTTTGAGAAAATCCTGTAATGTCCAGGTAACTCTAAGGAACAAAGCAAACTGTTTGGAGAACAGATAGCAGGAGTACTTATGTTGTCTTGCATCACTGTTGACCTTTGTGTTCATTTCATAGTAAGGATCCTCAACCAGATCAACCCTCTAGGCAATGATTTACTCTACCTGTGCTTCCCTGCTGGTTAAAGATTCCACGGTTTTTGTTTTTTGGAACCAAAGCAGAAGCCCACCAGCCTCTGTGCTTTTTCTCATACATGTCACAGAGTAATTCAAACATAGTTCTCCTCTCCTCAAATCTCTCACTTCTTCTCTTCAGCTGGGCTGTTCTTCCTCTCATGCCTACTTTCTGAAGGGAACATGACCCAAAATTGGGAAATAAGCCCTGGGACTGGATCTCCAGAGCACAAGTGCTTTCTTTGCACAAATATCTGTAAGCACCACTTGGCTAAAATAAATTAGAACATTAGTTTACAGTGAATGAGGTTTCCCCTCTTTCTGTGCAGTCTCACAAACCAGGCTGCATTATATGTCAGCTCACAGACCAGTTAATGCAATTTAGGATCTTTTTTAGACGAAGAACTTGCTGAGATGGGAGAAAATGGCTGAAGGGAAGAGGCTGCACATGAAGAGTGATATGAAACTGTTTGAATTCACTAGTCAGCAGAACAAGATGACAGAGAAGGCTCTTACTGCTCATATAAGAAGAATAATGTGAATTGTGATGGTTTAACAGAAAAATGAGAAATTAAGAGAAAAAATAAAAGAGAGATGTTGAATAAGGGTATAATAAAGTGCAATTTACTCCATGTTGTGTGCAGAGCAATTTCCTCCAACATATCCTCAACATAAATGAGGCACATCAGGAACCAAGGCCAGTGGAGGAAGCAGTGCTTTTTACAGAGCATTTACCAGTAGAACTTATCTTTTATAAATGATAAATAAGAATAAAGATGACTAAATCCTGATAGTTTCCGCCCAAATTTGGATTCTGCTGTTCTAAGCACCATATAAACATGGAAACATATAAACATACAGGAAATCAAACCTGCCCTGAAATATTTGCAGTCTAAAGACAATAAGCTAGAGAAGGAAGGAAATGTTTATCTCATACAGATAACAAGTGTTAGTTACATGGTAGCTTGCATCACTGAAGGGAGAAAGCCAGGCAAGTCAATTTACTTAAGGGTAGGAGGATAATAAAGAAGGACATTATGGAAAAGGGGAAAAAGAGCTGGATAGGAGACGACCTGTTGATGGGCTTGATTGCCTGGTTCAGAAATCACCCTGAGCCAAGCAGGCACAGAGGTCTGTCTTGTGCAGTCTGCTGACTGCAACCATGTACCCCTGTGCTATGTGGGACTCTGCAGAGGAACCTCCCCAAAAGAGCAGCACTGCTCCCTTCCCAACCATGCACCTCAGCATCTGCACACTGCACAGGCCTGACCACCCAGAGCTTGCATGACTTAGTAGAATATCTGTCTCACCACTGTCTCTGAGAGGAGGAGACCCAGGTGGTGACCAGGCTGCTAAAACACTGCTCTGAAGAAACATTTGCTCCCCTTACCATTTACTGTTCTTTGCATTTTCTGGTGAAATTTCTCAGGAGCCAAGAAATCCCAAGTGGCATCTTAAGGCTATCAGGATGAGTATACTCCATAATACAAGGGAGTACCCATGGAGACCCTTCTGGCTTTCTCCCTGCCTGCACAGCTATTCTCTTCTTAAATGAAAACAAGGATTTCAGCAGAGAGAAGGGCAAATGGTGTACAAACAAGCCTATCTCAACATTCAGTCACTTGGGGGCCATGCTGCAGGTCCAAGTCCCACAGTTTATCTGAGAAAGCAGTGTCCCAGCAATGCACAAGGTTAAAATGCATGTATGCACTCTTTTTAGGCTTTCAGAACTTTGCTGGTGCTCCAAGCTTAAAAAATATGTTTGAATTCTTCAAGCATTTTTCTTCCAGGCCATGGAACAATGCTCCCTTTCTAAATGCTTATTAAATTTCTTTGAGTTCATATATGAAGTGCATAATTCTGGATTTCTGCCTTCTCTCAGAACAATAAGCAAATGGGTATCCATGCTGTTAACTCCCCTATTGATTTTGTGATTCACAGTGTAATCAATTTGCCTGTCTCTCCCCAGACTTCTGCCTCAGGGCAAGGGGAGCTATACTGATGGTATGGGACAGTGGGGCTGTCTCTGTTTGGTGCTGTTACAAATACTGCTGATCTCTGAACACACACTCACAATTTTTTTTTTTTTGCCTCCTTCCTCTCTAATGGCACATTCACCTGAGGAGGTTAGCAAGTTGGTAAGTCCCAGATTCCCATAACAATTAATATCCTCCCCATGTCTGCATCCAGCAAACTAACAGAGCCCACTCACAACTTACCAATATTTTCAATTTGCATCCCTTACCGCCATCACTTGGGTTTTATCTGTTTCTCTTCAGTCATATCAGCACTCTGTCTACATTGATGTTCCTATATTTGTGACTTATATCAGCTTTTGACTCACTGGCTCTTTACTAACACAACTATGTGGTTTAGGAGGCATTTGCTTCGGCTGAAGCAGTATCCACTTTTTCTTTCTTCCTGAAGCTCACTATCCTCCAGTCCAACCTATACTCTTTGCATTCCACTAGCAAATAATACAACCTGTGGGTGTTTTTACATCTTTCTTTCAAATGCTGCATTGTCTTGGCTAACAATGTTTGCCAAAGTCTCTACATCAGCACATTCTGAGTTCTGGCATGCCTTTCTGCATTTCTTGTAGTTTTTAGATTTCATTTTCTAGTACCTCCACAGTACTATACAGTTGTTCAACCTTCTTAAATCTCCTAAACCAGCCTGGGGGTTTCCCTCTGCCTTGCAAATTGTAATTGATCCATAGAACTGGTAGTTTTTGTGTTGTCTAGTAATAATGCTCTCTGGCTTTGTCTCAGACCCCACTCAGTGCATGGCAATTCATCAGGGACCATGTTAACTCCCTCGATGGAAAAAGCTGGTGTCTCGGTTTGCATTTTCAATTTGTATTTACATATTAAAAATAGAACAAGAAAATGCACTCTTCACCTCTTATCTTTACTTGGTCACAATTCAAAGGTCTGAGACATATCGACCCATTCAGAATGGGAGGAAAGAAAAAGTCTTATGACAGTCTTCATCTTTTGCTTGTGCCCACTGTCTGCATGAAAGGCTTTTTCAGTTGGCCTCTGCTTTTCCCCAGCAACGTCAGCTGTGGTGCCATTTTTAGCTGTGACATTTTCCCCACTCAGAATATTTTCTTAGTCCATTATACCCCGTGTACCATCTGCCGCACAATAGTCACACAGTGCCAAGAAGCCTGGTCACAGTTTGCTTTATTCAGTGGACGAGCCCTAATTGCTCAGCCTGGCACAATGTGAGCCTCCACATAGCACAGCATCCCATTCCAACTGCTCGTGCCACGGTTTCTCCAGGGCACAACAATCCAGCAGAGCCCTGGAGGCAGCTGTGACCACCGATTAGTTCCGACACGGAACAGTCGTGCTTCCATTCACCCGCTGGGAAGACAGGAGGGAGCAGCCACGCTGCAGCCTCCAGATGCCCTTTGTTCCCAGTTTCACGCTGAGAACATGGCAGAAAGGAAGGGGCTGGGAGACTGGGAGCCAAGGAAAGCACTGCACATCCTGGATGCATATTGTCCCAGGGGTTCTATTGTCCTGCCTGGTGCTAAAGAGTGCGGGAGTGGTAGGGAGCAGGAAGGCTGGGCTTATAGTGTTGTCTCTAGCTTTGTGTTGGATGCAGCCTCAGTAATGTGAGCCAGGATCATCTAACCTGTTGAACAAAGGGCAGATGCCAGTTTTAGTATCTCCCTTGCAGGCTGGATGGTTGTTGGCTCTGAGCACCTTCGTGCCAGCACAGTAGGATGCAAACATTCAGTCTCACCCTTCTCCCCTGTGGGCTGGCCATGTCTCCTCAAATCCACAGGCAGTGACACAGACCAACCTGCCAAGAGAAACACCACAGGGTAACCCTCAACACCCCTGCTCCCCCTCTGTTTCAGTGTCTATTGAAAAAAGATGCCAAGGCTGAACTGAATCCTGACATAACTAGGGGAACCTCACAGTCCCACAGCTGTGACACCCCATCAGCCTGTGTTCTTGTCCTGCCCAAATACACCAGCACACTCTGAGCTGCTGCTCTCTCTGGGCCTGCTGCTCTCTCAGCCTGAAGAGACAATTGAATGTTTGATATGACAATGATACGTTTTCTTTTTGATCACTGGGTATTTAGAGAGGAAGTGGTAGGCCAGATGCATGGTGGAAATCAGGACAAGTTTGGTGAAAAGGGAAGGAAGGATAACGTAAGTTATTCCCACAGTACCACAGTATTAATACTCACTTGTTAACCCCTACTGAAGTTCCCAATCAAAGTAATGTTTCCTTCAAGGCCCAAATCTGTGGCATGGTGTGGTCCCTCCATGAAAGTCAGTAGAAACTAATGGCACAACTCAACATTTTGTAAGATCAGGCCCTTGATAACAAGTAAGACGGCCCTGAGCAAGAAAGCCCACCAGATGCATTAGTAGATAGGCATAGTGCTTGGAGAGAGGCCAGGAAAGAACTGTGCCTGAAGAGGCTGCCTTGTGGGAAGCCGGTCCCTTGTGACAATTCTCCTGGGCTGAACATACCTGCTAGTACCACTCACCACTGTCTTGGGAAGAGGAAAAAGCAGCTCTCACTCTCTTCTGTTTCTGCCTATCATCCAGTTGCTGGGAAGGAGCCATTTGGATACAGCCTCTGCACTTTGCTTGGTGATAGGTTTCATTCATAGAGGCCTTTCCATGAGGTCACTTATTTTGGGGTTGGCAGATCCCACTCACTTGTGCAAAAGGCAAGGAGAAGCCAGCTCTAAATAAAGAGAAGGGAAGGTGTAAGAAAGGCAAGGAGAGGAGCTATGTTCTTACAAATCAGTTTCTGCACTAACAGATAATTAGCATTTACACAAATATTTAATATCCAAAAGAATTACTGTTGCATAAAATGCAGTTGAGACAATTTTACATGTAGCTTTATTAGCAGTAATGGATTATACTGAACACACCATGCTTAAAGTGAGATATAAAGCCAGCAATATGTAAATGTAATTTTATTCTATTCTTCCTCTTTCCTTTGAAATAAGAAGGGTTTGCCAGAGACAAAATGGGGATTAGTCAAGTAGGAGAAACTGTAAAATGGCAAACTAAACTGCAGCTGACTTCACATAGTAATTAATGAGATACTGCCTCTCTGGTCATGTGCATCCTATGCATCTCTGCTTGAATGGCTGCTCAACTGAAGAGCAGCTCCTCTACAAAAGAAGCGGGAAGAAAATGGGAGCAGTTAATATAAACAGAGATTTGTCTAATATTTTTGTGAAATTAAAGAAATGTATTTCTTTAGGCACTGCAATGCATTTTGAAATTTGTGTAAAGCACTGCAGTTTCTAAGGTGTCAATATAGTGGGACACAAATGAAACAAAAACAAACAGCAAGTTGACAATGCAACAAATTGTTGCCTCATGAGTAGAGACAAGTAGAATCCCAGCTGCCATTAACAGTAATAGTATTTCACCTTACTCTCCCTCACACTGTGCTAAGAACACTCCCTCTAAATAACAAGTATCTCTAAGATGCACCTGTATTTCCTTGAAAAAAAAAAAAAGAAAAAAAAAAGAAAAAAGAAAAAAATTATTTCTTTGATATCCAAGAGCTATTTAAGTAGACAAAAAGAGGACTTGACAGCATGTAAGGAAATACTTAATTGTCTGGTTTATGGTTATTCATTACCAGCTCTTCCCACCACACCGCTAAAGATTTAGACAATTCAGTGCTGGGACTAAAAGGAGGGTAGCACTGGTTAGTGGCTAGTGCCACCTTGTGAACAAAATCCCAAACACCCTTCCTTCACCCTTTCCACCAAACTTCTTATGCAGCAAAGTAGAGTAAAAAAATAAAATCCAATTGTTGCACAAGTAACTTCATGGTAAGATCTCCATATTTAGGGATAAAACATGAGACTAAGCTTCCAACCAGGCCAGACAAGAGCTTGACAAAATAGAGACAGTCTAGAAAGAAAATAAATATTTTACAGTACAGCTGATGGTAAAAGAAGCTATTCCTTTTGTCACTGCATTTCAAAGAACACAAACACAGGGATAACCAACACTGATGGACTCCACAAGACTGGGATTTGCAGTATTCTAACCAGAAACAGATGGGAAAGACAGGAGAGATCAGGTGAAGAGCAGCAGTGACACTTTTCATAACATACTAACAACTTTTATTACAAGGTCTGTGCCCGGCACCCGCAATTGTAATTGAAACTGTGCCACTAAAACTATTTTGTATTACTTAAGGCACTTTGATACATCTTTCTCCTCCTTGCCCACCCCTCCTACATCCCCGCTCCATCCCATGGATTTTGAGTACCTACCTCACCAGATTTTTTAATCAAGTTTGTGTGTATCAGTGGTTCCTCTTTTCACAATATCAGGGGTCAGCAAGGAGGGGGATGCATTAGATCTCCCATCCTAAAGTGCAAGCCCCTTTGCCATCCTAGAGGTGCAAGCAGCTCCCAAGGAAGTCAGATGAATATTCCCCTCAACTTTGACAGAAGGAGCCTTTTACCGTGCTCATTTCTGATTTGGAAGAATACTTCCAGTTTTGTTCTTTTACCTAATCCTTTCCTTTTCAAGGCTGCATTGTGGTCAACTCTTTCTCTCCTACACTTTAAAAACTTGACGTTTATAGCAGTAGGAAAATAAGAATTAGAACTGACACCAAGTGTTGCTCCTGGTTTCTTATGAACCATTTCTTGCAGGGGACTTGAAGTTACCAGGTGTCTGCTGGAAAGAGCACAGCAGATAGGAAGCAGTGTAGGAGGTTCATGGAGCGTGTGGAAGGTAACTTCCTGGCACAGCTGTGAGGGAGCCAACCAGGGAAGGCACCGGACCTGTTGTTTGTGAGCAGAGAGGGAGGGATGGGTGATACGATGGTTGGAGTCCATTTTAGGTACAGTGATCACAAAAGATGGTAGAGTTTTCTGTTCTCAGAGAGGAATGGGGATCAGCAGAATGACTAACTTGGATATCCAGAGGGCAGACTTTGGCCTGTTTAGGAGACTGTTGAGAGAGTCCCTTGGGAAGCAGTCCTGAAGGGCAAAGGAGTCCAGGGAGGTTGGACATCCTTCAAGAAGGAAATCACAAAGTTGCAGGTACAGGCTGTCCCCACATGCCTAAAGAAAAGCTGGAATAGAAGAAGAGAAGCCTGGCTGAACAGACAGCTTTGGCTGGATCTCAAGGGGGGAAAAAAGGGAGTGTTTATGAGCTTTGAAAGAAGCAGCAAGCCTCTCAGGCAGACTACAAGGATACCTTGAAGTTATACAGGGAGAAAATCACAAGGGTCAAAGCCCAAGGACAACTTATTCTGGACACTACTGTAAAAGACATTCAAAATGTTCCTATAAATACATTAGCAACAAAAGAAGAACTAAAGAGAATCTCCATTCTTTACTGGATGCAGGAGGAAACATAGTGACAAAGGATAAGGAAAGGGCTGACATACTTAATGCTGCCTTTGCTTCAGTCTTTAACATTAAGTTGGTCTCCAGGTACCCAATGAAGAGAGGGACAGGGAGCAGAATGAAGGTCCCATATTCCATGGGCAAATCATCAGTGACCCACTACACCTATGGAGCCAGCAGGACTAGGCAAGTGATCATCTCTCTGTCCTCAGCACTGGTGAGGCCACATCTTAAAACCTGTCTTCGATTTTGGGCCCCTGGGAAAGACACTGAAGTGCTGGAGCATGCCCAAAGAAGGGCAGCAAAGCTGGTGAAGGGTCTGGAGCACAAGTTTTATGAGGAGCAGCTGGGGGAACTGGGATTGTTTAGCCTGAAGAAAAGGAGGTTCAGGGGACACCTTATCACTCTCTACCACTGCCTGGAAAGAAGGGTGTAGCCAGCCTTCTCACAAGTAAAAAGTGATAGTATAAGAGGCATTGGCCTCAAGTTGCACCAGGGGATGTTTGGATATGAGGAAAAAATGTCTGCACCAAAAAGGTTGTCCAGCACTAGAGCAGGCTACTCAGGAAAGTAGTGGATTCACCAAGCCTTGTAATATTTTGGAGACTTGTAGATATGGCATTTTAGGGACATGGTATAGTGGTGGACTTGGAAATGCTGGGTTAACACTTGGACTGAATGATCTTAAGAGGTGTTTTTCAACATAAACAATTTTTTTCAACCTTCAACAAGAACTTTATGATTCTTCAGTTTTTCACTCCAAGATCCTTCCCTTTTCCCTACAAGGCAAAAAGTGAGAGTAAAGGGTTGAAGTCACCCAGGAAACCAACAGCAGGGCTGGGAATGGTACTCATTCAAATTGCAGTGGCAAGTCATTCAGGAACCAGGTTTTCCATCATCAGAGCCTCTATCTCTCATTAAGAAAGGATCTGCTCTGTATCAAGATGGCTATCTAGTCAGATACTGACCCAAGATATAGGAGATAATTTCTTCAGTCCCATTTTCACACTAACTTAAATTTGAAGTAGGGAAAATAGCAATCTCTGTGTTTTACCACAAGGGGGATGTCCTTTCTTCCTCTTCTTACTCATCTTGCATTACTGAATGGTTACAATTTTTAGGGCAGGGATTGTCTCTTACTCTGAGTCCACGGCACCTAGAAAAATGCTGTCCCATTCAAGGGTTCCCAGACATCACCACAACAAGCATGTAGTGAACATTTGTAAAGGGGTTTGTTCCATAGAATCCTTGTTGGAAGATGACATGCTAAACTTGGCATTTGGGCTCCATTTATCCTGGTTTCTGAGACTCCCCTGTCGTAGTGTACAAGCTACAATTCCCATCATTTACAATTCTTTCCACATCCTGAAATATTTAAGACGTACCATAAAAATAAATTGCAATATAAAATTAGCTGAAGTAAGGACCTATGATATAAAAGGCTCCAGGAATTGTAAAATCAAGCCACAAAAGAAAATTTCGCAGACTTTGCTTATATTTATGCCTCATACTTTACTCAGATTTATGAATGTAATCAGCAGTAACCTATTCACAACTCTCTACAAGGCTACATGAAACAAAAACCATATCATCCCAGTAACAGAGTTACACTACTGCTACCTATGCGGCAAAACCATTTGAGTGTTACTGGAGCAAAGTTTGGCATTGCACATCTTCAGCTTTGTTTGGTATTTAAATATGAATAATCCACTGTTGGAGCTACAGTTTTAGTTGCCAGGCACATTCAAGCTCCTCTCTTGAAATTTTTGAAAGATGATCTTTTTTTTTTCTTTTTTTTTCTTTTTTTTTCTTTTTTTTTTCTTTTTTTCAAAAAAGACAAGGATAGTAATTTTTGGAATTTTTTTTTACAGTACTACAAAATGCTGCCTGACACTGAATTTCCTGCCAAACAATAGGCAGGCCTGGGACATGAACAAACTATGTTGCTGCTAGCATTAACAAAACAGTCTTGCTTCTTCATCAGTCATTCACAGGTAACCTTTTTTTTTTTACTGAAGTACTAATATATCTTAAGATCTCTTCTAACTGCAAAATCATTTTATTTCACTGATATACTATTGGTGATTGAATCAGGCAAAGATCTCCCATAAAGAGGTCAGTGAAAATGAAGTACATGGAATTGAGGTTCAAACTCTCTGTTGCTAAGCTTACCTCCTCTTCAGTGGGCTTTTGAGAGCACCACTGCCCACTTCAGAAGGTGCTTGTGGTTAATGCTGTAGGGTCTATTTGTGGTATTTTCTTTTCCTTTAAGGTTTATGGGTTTTGGAACTTGGAAAGTAGCTTGGAAAGGGACCCTGAAGCCTAAGGGCAGGTTAGTACTTTGTATAGAGGAAAATCTGTAAGAGGAAGATTTTTCACTATTTCTAAAATACGTTCTGGCTCTGGATTAGCTTGATTGTTTCTGTTTACTTTGAGGTGGGTTCGTGTCTCCTCGGAGTTTTATTTCTAACAGGCTTTTTCTTGGCCATTGTTTCCTAGCCAAGTACAGGTCAAGAATACACAGATAATTGCTGATCCTTCATTTATTAGCTGTTTTCAAAAACAAAACCAAAACCTGAAACTGTTACTGGAAGCTGATCCAAAGCCAGCAAAAGTCTTTAGTGGCATACACTGTATGGAGTAAAGAGGACATGCTACTGCATCAGGTGGCAAGTCCAAACATCTGCATATTAAACTCTCAGTAAGTGACTCAAACTCATCTGGTCAAGAGTTCAAAATGTGATGTTCCCTGAGCCAGGTCCTAAAAGACACAACCAAGCACCCTCAAACTCTGAATGTCAGCTCTGTGATTAGAGACTTCACTCAGATGGAAACTTCAAGTTTATGAAGTTGTACAGGATTTCAGAACTATCTTTCTGAAGGGAGTTCTGAAAAAATGGTGGCAATGGTTTTGAGGCTTCTTCAAACTATTTTTATGTTCCTATGAAATTTGCTTTGCAAATAAAACAAATAGAACAGATCACTTCTTAGCTCTGTAATGAAAACAAGCCTCCTTTCCTCTCTCCTTATCTTCTTCCATCCTGCTTTTCACCACTGGTTTCAGCAAAATTGCAACAGAACTGTTACATTTTAATGAAAAAGGTTTTTGTTAAGTGAAAAAGTTCCAATTAAATGTCCTATTTTACACAAAAGTTTAAAGCCAAAGTTGGGAAAACAACAACAACAACAACAACACACCAAACCCAAAACAAAACAAAAAAGGACCCAAAAAACCAAAACAAACAAACAAACCCAAAAAGCACATGAATATCCTTAAATTTCAGATACACAATACTCCCAGATGTATGAAGATATTGTTATCCCATTGAACAGCAACTTCTCTGCTGTACCAAATTTACAACAGCAATCCAAGGGTCCAGAGAAACGGGCTGTGGAAAAATACTGAGTGGAGCCTAGACAGTAGGCAGGCTCGTCTACTTGTAATTTGCCTACTTTCTGACTTTTCCCTGTAACTACCCTCATTTATTTCCATTCTAAGTTCTCTGGATGCTACAGGCATCAGAAACCAGAGCAGCAGTTGATTGGTGCCATCTAACTTAGAAACAGCACAGCACCCCAAAGTGGGAACTGTGAAAAAGCACTAAAGTGAAAGTGAAGTATAAAGCCTCTTCCAAGTCAAAGGAGGAAAACAGAGTTGGATTTGTATTTTCAGTCACACAGCTGAAATATTTCACATGATATATTTTTCAAGCATGCAAGTTAAGCCTATGTCTTTGGCAAAGACTTTCAAAAACAATCAAATTTTCCAAGGATGAGACCTAAAAGTGGCTGGGAAAGGGGGTAAATGGTCACAAACAGAATCATTTAAGTAGAAATACACAAAATCACTATTCATTTGGAAGAATCATGTAGTCTTTTTCTTGTGTCCTTGTCTTCCCCGATTTCACGGCACCCTGCTGCTAGCACAATGAATGGCACACATCAGCCTAGGCAGTGGGAATGGAAAAGGTTCTCTAATGGAACATCTTACCTGGCTAATAGCTTCTATCTTTGCAAGCAATGCCTCTGTGTGCCTCCCCACAGTGCAGGCACACCATCTGCCTTTGCTCTAATAAATGAACTCACATTACAAACACAGAGCACAAACATACTCATATCCTGAGCCTACTGCACCCAAGAGTCAGATGTTTTTGCAGTATGCATAACTAGCAAATGTTTGCTCCCAAATATTTGAAATGGCTCACAATCTTTCCTAATAACAATCACAAGCAGTGGAAAATTCATCACAGCTATATTATGGTAAGGTAAAACTCCATAAAAAATACTTCTCTATTTTCACTAATTGTATCTCAGCAATATCTTTCCAATATAAAATTCTGCTTCCCACAGAGTCTTGCATGTATTACTAATATCACACACAATCAGACGCCACCTTCCTGCCTCCCTGAAACATCAGTCTAATTTTGGACCCTGCAGGCTTCCATTTCCAAAATTCCACTTTTTAGATGAACAGCTCATTTAATTATATGTCATCCCTGGTCTGTGAAACTCAGGATTTTTTTTTCCCCCCAGAAACATAAACATAATCATGCCATTTTTCCTTCACACACTGATGCTCAACACTGATATCCTCTCCAAATATATATATACATCTATCTTTCAACTAACCCTTCCATAAAACACTTCCTAATTTGTAATTTGTATCTTTCAGTACATTCAGCTGTATGAACTGTTCAACAGATCAAGCAAAAAAAATTATAACCCGTGAGCATATAAATGACCTTTTTTGATTTCATAAACCAGTTTTCTCCTTGGAGATCAAGGCTGTATATTTTACAGTTGACTGCTGATGCTTACAGCTGTTGGAGTTTCAGGTCCCACTTCTTTAGCACTTGGTTTCGTAGAAGTGATGCACAATCAACCATGGCTCTAGTATTATATTAATTATTTAATATCTTACCTTTGGAACCCAATGAGCTTTCAGGCTGAAATAGTTTTTTAGCTATGAAATGAACCACACAAAACCTGCTGTGATACCATCACCTTAAAGTTCAAATTCTTTTTTCCCAGTAGTGCATATTTCTAAGGAAAGGAAGCTCACCCATCCATACAGTATAGACAGAACACCTGCGTGGATTTCTGTCTAGTCATAGCTTGTTGTCAGACATCAGACAACATCAAACAAATTTGACAGAAGCTGTCCTTTAACAGAAAGGATACACAATGTCAGACAACTCAAAAACTTCATACTTCTGCAAATTTGATGAAAATAGATGACAGTCAGACCTTATCCGTGTTCTTACTGATGCACTGCTCATTAACATCATTCCTTAATACATGCTGTCCAGTTCCAGGAGGAGACGTCAGAGAATCCCACACTGAACAGTGGCATTTAAGATTCCCTGACTTCAAGAAAATCCTTAATCCAAGTTCACACTTTATTAAACATCAGATAATGTAAGCACAGGGCACCAAATCATTAAAAGAAAAGAGTCAGTCCCATTACTTCAACGATTATTTGCTTCTATCCTAAATATTGGTCAGAACAGGGTGTTGGCATAAAGGAACTTACTACTTATGATTGCCAAATAGAGCAGCTATTTCATCTTAAGGGGAACAAAAAGCAGGTCTCCAACAGGCAATTGGGTCATCTCAGCAGCCTACATTGATTGCACACAACTTAAATCCAAGAACAATCAGGACATTTATTACAATCACGGCGTAGTAGCTTGCTTGTGCAAGGTGAGCATGGTTCAGTGCATATATGCTTTTTTCAAGCCATTTTAACACCATTATCCCTGATTACTACATCTCCTCAAGGACAATTCTACACAGAATGGTTTGGGTTGGAAAGGACCTTAAAGCCCATCTAATTCCAATCCCCATGCCATGGTTGCTCAGAGCCCCATCCAGCCTGGCCTTGAACACTGCCTGGGATGGAGCATCCCCAGCTTCTCTGGGCAACCTGTTCTGGTGCCTCACCACTCTCATGGTAAAGAATTTCTTCCATATATCTAACCTAAACTGTCCCTCTTTCAGTCTGAACCAGTAACTCCTTGTCCTTTCACTGCAGTTCCTTCAAGTAAGGATACAAGGTGCAGATATCCTTGGCATGTGCTCTGCATGAGCTTAGGAAGGCTGAACAGCTGGGGGGAGTGGATCCACTTTACTCAGCACTACAGAAGCCACATGCAACCCATCAGTTACTGTGTCTCACATGATGAGGCAAGGATTTCTTAAAGCTGACTCAACTTCCTCAAACTTTACCACAGTTAGAAAAAAATCTGCCATGATTTAAAGTCCACAGAAGCAGAGTCATAGAAACCAAATTAACCTTTCTGACCATTCATCTCAAAATAACATCTGCTTTATGAGAACTACAGCAGATGATCTTTCTGGCAGGGGCATTAATGCATGCTACTTTATTTTGCAGGTCTGACTGGAAATGAGACTGAATGAGATATAATAAAAAAGTTAGAAATACTGGTCTCCATTTAACGTGCCGCTAACATGAAAAAGTGTACACAGAAATACTGAAGAAATACACACAAAAACATATATTATTGTTCTGGCAATAGATAGTTCAGTGTAGAAAGGAACTTAGTGGCTGTCTGCAGCTAAGTCTATTAGGCTGACTCAGGTCTTCTGATTAATATTTTTGATTCTTGCCTACATCTTATTTCCTTTTGGGGATGCACACTTCATTGCACTTGCCTTTGCATATGATGACAAGCACACAGTGCCATGATAAGGCACCATGCAAGGCATTCCTTCAGTCTCATTTATGTGCTGTGTACTCCAAAAGGACCAAATCTCCAGTCCTGAAAGGCACCTGGAGTTACAGGCTGCAAACACCACTAAATATCAACAGAGCTCAGACTACACGTAGTCATTGCAAAACTGCTGTGCTTGAGGTGAACATGTGCTGATGAAAGCCACCAAATAATGATAGCTCAAATTAGAACAGCGCTGTCATTGTTATACCCTTTTTTAGCATAGCTTTTCATTTACTGTAAGTGTTACTAGATATTTATTACCAGCATGGCAGAAAGAGCTAATGGGTTGCACAGCAGGGGCCAGCAATGCATAAATCTCTGGGATAATACTCTCCATAAAAAAAGGAGATGACACGTAATAACCCTCTTCAAAGAGTCATTAGGAGAATTGTGAGTGATTTAAGCATTTTTTCCTCTAAGGCCAAAGATTTGTGATCTGTTGCCAATTTATTTCTAACCATATCAACTGAATAAGACCTTTGGCAGCTCCAATTTGTTAAAAAAAATTGACTGGTTAACTTTGTAACATTAAGCTTCGGGATGAAAAATTATTACTTTTGTTTCACACACATACACCCAAGTGTTAAGAGCCTGGGGAAAAAAATCATTATTATATCTTACGTCATAAACAGAGGGAAAAAGTCACCTCTGGTCCACATCAGATGTGCATGAGTGGGTCACCTAACAACACACAAGTCCAGTGGAATGACAGCTTGAGTCAAGCAGTCACATACTCATATACAGCCAGAGATTAAGTCTCAGAACAGGGCCACCCTCAAAGTCACAGGATGCTCAAGGCCTTGGCCAGTCTTATTCCAAGTATTCCCAAGAATGAAGGCTCCACAACTTCTCTGGGCCCTGCCCCAGTATTTGAATGATCCTCTCTTAGTATTTCACTGGAATTTCCCCTGTTGCAAATTGTGTACATTACAAAGGATCAGCACAGGACATTGCACAACTCACCAGATGCTTCTGGACTCCCTCTGCTGCAGTGCAGCTGTGCAAAATGCAGGTTAAAGACCCAGGCATGACTTTGAAACTACATCATCCAAGAACACAGAAAAGGTCCTGCAGTGCAAAGAGCTGTAAGGAAAGTATGAAGTTCCTTCAAGCAGTTACATCTGCAGCAGCAACAGTACCGTGGCTTTTAGTGGCAGGAAGAGCAAAGACCAACACAACTTTCCTGAGAGTGATGGAAAGGAATTAAGACCTCTGCCCAAGAAAGAAGCAGCTGAATACACTTCATATCAAAGAAAGTACACCCAACTTGCTGATTTCAGTTTCAAACAGGAAACTGACTTGCAAAACTTCAAATATTTCTGCACATTAAATGAAGAACATCTTAAATTAATTAGGGATGAATACAACCTGTTCACTAACATGGTTCTTCAAGCATGAAATCAGATAAATAAGGATCTTACTTAAACATTTGTTTACACATCTAAATGCAAAGCATATTAAAAAGATACCATTATTAAAATATTAAGGCAGTATACTTACACCATACTGCTCACTGAGTCTGTTGCATTCCTGTATCTGAGAAATTACACTCAGAAGTCCTACAAGTATTGAAAGTAAATGAAATACTCCAACAAGTCTCAAAAATCACAAGTGAAAGGAAACACAGGATACTTATTTAAAAGAGTTTTTAATAAAAATTGAAGTTTATTTGTATGATTTACCTGATCCTCCAACAATGTTGCACAGGTTTTATTTTAGAAGCAGGAGTACAGATGCTCAACAGGTTGCCTGCATCACTAAACAGTCTTAAAATTCAATTAGAAATAGCATTCATATTTTGTATCCCAGGATAGAAACCAACCAGAGGTACTGGATGCTGTCATTTTTGGTTCACCAGAAAGATGAGCACACAGCTTATGTGCTAGCTTTCATTTCAATCAGACAATGCTGTTGCTAACCAGCAAGAACTTATGTCTCACTGAAAGGCTTTTGAAATTTGCTTTGAAGAAAAACTCTTGGAACACGTAAGTCTTCTTTCCTGTTCACAGTTTCTCGCTGCACATATTCATTGACCACTTGCTCATATCCCTCAGCCTTGAAAAGCTGACATAAGAACTCTGCAAGAAAAAAAAAAAAAAAAGATGAAATGTTATGTTTAAGCTATTTTTAAAACACCAGACAGCATTTATATAAGCATATGTTCTTATGTGTTACAGCGTGAAAATCACACAGGCCTTCAGATTTCAAGCTGTTCTATGTGGGCAGACTGCTGAATAAAAATCAATAAAGATCTCCTTTAGAAACATCAACCTAAGCAAAACAGCTTGTAAAACTGGGGCTTAAGCTAGTTACTCGCTTGAATTTCCAAAAATTGCCACATGTCTTATTTTTATTAAGCCTTGTCATTCTTATTGTGACTGACACCAGTGCATTTTCCCTTTATGTAGCTGACCTTCACTAGCTGAATACATCACCTACCATAAATATTTCAAAGGTAATCCAGCTGTGCAGATGCACATCTGCTCAGGGAAGAATAACACCCTATGTTACATGCAATTGCTCAACAGAAAAACTGACAAAATGGCAGAGGATATATGGTGGTAGCAAGACTCCACTAAGTTGAACTGAAAGTACTTTTCCATAAACAAAAAAAAGTTACTCAAAGCATACTCCCTTAAGGAAGGCAGAAGTAGCTCACAAACAGGGTGACCTGTGCAGCAAGAAGGTCTGCTCATGCTATTGACTTTTTATGTTAATTAAAAATCATAATTTTTCCATTCCTGCACCTCAATTCACTTACTTAGGCAGCAATTTCAAGTAAAGGTAAGCTGTTCTAAACTTGTGTTACTTGATAGAAAACAAAGACATTGCATTTTTCACTGCTCAGGAGGATTAGCTTGATGAAACAGTGATCATGAGGGTACAGGAAGCACCACAAGAGATGGTGTGTGGAGGAAGATGAGACCACCTACTTCAGTGGCACTGCAGGATTTTATCAACCCAAGCCCACCATGGCTGTAAACACCCTGTGTTCATGTAAAATAGGGGACCCACACCAATGAAATACAAATAAACAGCACTCAATTGTGGACCTATTGAAATCTTATTGTAGGGAAGCTGCACATATTTCATAACACAAAACTACAAGCATGAATTCCTCCACAAATTTAATATTATTTCAAACAGTAGAAGAATGGATTTTTTTTTCCCCATGGAAGAAGTTCTGTGTTGTTATCTGAGGCCAGACATACTGCAAATAAGTATCATCCAAATCATCCTATGCAGCAATTACTTGGTGTACTTGTACTTGTACCTATGTAGTGCTAAAGAAATGAAAAATAGCAAGGGTTGCAACCTCTGTGGAAATGATGGGAGTCATGTCTCCAGTAACAAAAGAATCCTCAAGCATTAAGCAATGTTTATATGAAAATCTGTGAAATGGATGAGATCATAATGATTAAAAATGGGAGTAGAAGTGATCTGTGAGACAGCCACAGACCAGCCCAAGGAAAAATAACTGCTAACATGAGCAATATAAGCTAAATTCTCTTCTCCTTCCTTCCTCTTCCTTGTCCCTACCTCAATTCTTCTCCCAAAGGAAACATGCATACTAGCAAGGAATTTCTCATCCAGAAACTATTCTAAAATACAATAGAAATGAAATTTAAAATTCCACAGCTAGGTCAGTCTCTTATTTGTTCCCTTTAGCATCCATTCTCTTTGTAAGAGCTAATTGTTTAAACAGAATTAAAAATCATTCAATAAATAGCAATTCTAGAAATGCTTCAATGAAGCTGTAGCACAGCCTGCATTATCTTAGATTTCATCACGGTCCTATGAAGAATAGGGGGAGCTCAGACAAGATTAATGGTTTTTATATATCAGAAGCAATTAGGTAATATGTTATGGCATAAAATATGAATAACATTTACTTGGCTCCAAATTGGTCTCTTCAGTGGCTGCATTTTGCTGTAGACTAAGAACAAAGAGCTCCACAGAAATAAATTCACAGCTCTTATTACACAATGCTCTACAAGTGATGGGGGGAGTACTGAGTTTAGCATGAGGAATTGGGAGTTAGAAGCTATAGCCAAGCTATAATCCCAATTCATTGTGAGAGTCTAAGCAAATTCTTTCATGTCTCTGTGCTTCAAATTCTCCACCACAAAAAACTGCAATAAGTACCCTTCCTCCTAAACCATTATGAGCACTGAACAAAAACTAAATACTGCATCACGTGGAAACATTTTTTTTTGCATTGTCTTCACTAAAAAACAAACCCCAGAAGACAGAGTGACCACAGCTAGTCAGTGCTATCCCAGCAGGATTTGTGCATGAGCTTCTCAGTGCTGCAGTCACGGTTCTGCTTTTAGAAGCCAATAGACCTCACCCTGCTCACCAGAAATAGCCCTGCACAAAGAATGACCTGCCAAAAGAATTGCTTACTTGCTTCATGAAGATGATCAATTCTCTTACTGAACACAGGTCTTTTCCCCTTAGATAACAAATCTGAATGAAATTCAGCAAATTCAGAAGCTGCTGCTCTTGGAGAATTATAGCACATACAACAAGTTTGTAAACAAGAAAGTGCACCAAGAAGTTCTGCCAGTCTAAATAAGTGCTTCTTCCCAAAAAGGATGGTAAACGAAATAAACCACAATTTAACAGTTCATTCACACAAAATAAAACTTCCATGGGCATTTTGGCAGTTCCCTGGAGAAAGTTTAAACAAGGGATTCACAGAAAAGAAAGCACTCCACAGTACTGTCTTACCTTCAGTAAAAAAATACGATCTTGTCCCATCTTGTCTGACATAAAAGTTTTCCCCAAGTTTGCTGCCAGATTTAAACCTGAGCATTGCGTGATCGTACAGGCCGTAGTCTCGGAACAGGACACACTTTCCTGGTTTTAATACCTGTCACATAATACACACGTGATTTAATAAGCTATTAAATATTAATAAGCTATTAAAATAAGCAGATTTTGTCATATATAGGTGTATTTATTTGTGTACACATACAGACATAGGTAGCTAAGACAAGGTAGACTAGCATAGTCAATACAAAAGTGAGATAAATATCTACATCTATATATAGATATAATAATCTATATATAGATACAGATGTAGATGCCATTCATTCCCTGTGCAACAAAAAAGTTGTGTAAAAAGTGGATTGACTCTTAAAAACATTTCCCCATTGAACAAAAGACTAAAAATAGCTTTAGAATAGCTCTTTGGGTGCTTGTCAGTTAAATTAGCAACATTCTTCAAACACAGAGGAAAGAGGAAAACCTACAGTTTAACAAAAATTCCCATCATGACATTTTTTTCTGTTGGCTAGTATCCTGTTTAGCACCTGATACTGTTTAATGGTTAACAATAAAATTTAGAATATCACAACATTTCTTTTTTCACAGGAGAAAGAAAAACGTTGCAATATGTTGAGAAATGAATAAAAAATCTTTTCAGGAAAATGCATTATGGATTTTTTAATTGCTTTTTGGTAAAGAAAGCAAGCTATAAAGAGTTTTAAATTTGTATATACATGGTCATTGCCCATGCTGATTTTAGGTATCTAAATATTTATATGAGCTAAGAACCAATACTGATTTTGGAAAACAGCTGAAGATATACAAAACACCCCTAATATTCCTTTTTCAAACTACTGATAATAAGCCAAATAGTATCAGAAAATACGAGATCCTTAATAAAAAAAAATGTTGACTGTTTTTCTCTGCAGTCAATATATGACATCTCAGGAAAATTCAGATCACAATTCAGGTTGTTTTAACCACCCTTTGGAAGGGCCTATCCCAGTCTATCAACTCACAAAGACAGCTTAGGGGGAGTGAGTCTCTCTAGATTAATGCTGACTTCTGAAAACTCCACTTTTAAATCATCACAGGTCAAATATGTTGAATAATAACAGCAACATCCTAACTGCAGGTCACTGGATCTCTGGAAGTTAATTTTGGCTCACTATCATTCACACCTTATGAACACAGACATATCTGCAATATATAAACATTATTTATAGAATACAACCCAAGTCACAGCTTTAAAATCACAGAGTGGCCTGGGATAGAAGGGGCCTGGAAGATCAACTGGTTCCAATCCCCTGCCATGGACAGGGACAACTTCCACCAGGTCAGGTTGCTCAAAGCCCCATCTATCCTGGCCTCGAACACTTCCAGGAGTAGGCATCCACAACTTCTCTGGGCAACCTGTGCCAGCACTTCCCTGAAGAATTTCTTCCTGCTATCTAATCTAAACCCACTCTCAGTTTGAATCCATTCCTCCTTTCCTTGTCACTACACGCTCTTTCTTGTAAAAATCTCTCTCCATCTTTCCTGTAGGCCCCTTTCAGGTACACAAAGGCTGTATTTTATATATCTTTTTGTTACACTGATGGCATGAATTAAGCCTCAATCCAAATAATCTCACAATACCAGGAGAAAAAAAAAAAAAAAAAAAAAAAGGACACTCTAAAACATATTTTAGTCTTGCACACTCAGTGAACTGAAAATAATGCTGTAATGAAATACATCTATGGAATATAATATGAAAAATCACCACTGCAAAAGAGTAATTTTCTCAGAAAAAAATGGACATTTAAGCTAAAAAGAAGGAAAGTGTTTAAAAGGCTGTAAAATCAGCTGGTTTTTACCTTGTAAATGTTCCTCAGGACAAGATGCATTTTGTCAGGATGAATGGCAGAAAGCACAAATATAAGTGTGACAACATCCACAGAATCTGCTGGTATATTGTCTAGAAGATCATCTTTGGTAAGATCACACTGGAACACTTTACATCTTTCAGTACTATATAAGGCATTTTTCTAGGGAAATTAAAAGAACAAGATTTCACTAAGAAATTAACAGCATTTGTCGCTACAATAAAGTAAAAATCTTGTGAAATTGATCTGTGGAGAGACACAAAACAGTGGCAAGAGAATATTAAGTTCCAATAGGCGGCTACTGCAATCAGAAATTCTTTGCTGCTAAGTACAATAGTGAAACCACAACTAGTAGAATAGTCTGTTCCCAAGAATTTGAGAAGGAATGTGCATTAAGACAATTCAGAACACATACTATTTCTGTTTCACCCCCACTTCTACTCTTTAAAAGAATACATAAATACTATTGAAAGAAATTAGTATTACAGGATGATGAAAGTAAAACTCTGGAGCTACAGGTAGACTGCAAACAGTTGGGGTTCCTGTCACAATCTGGAGCTGGGCAGCTCTAGCCCACAGGAAAAAAAACCCCAAACTTTTGCTGCAGGAAAAAAAAAAAACAAAAAAAACAAAACAACAAAAAAAACCCACCAAAAACAAACCCAAACACATCTGATCTTGGCAAAAAAAAAAAAAAAAACAAAAAAAAAAAAAAAAAAAAACAAAAAAAAACAAAAAAAAAAACAACAACCCAACAAAACAACCAAATTCAGCAAGAGCTGTGGAGGCAGATGCCATTCTGTCATCCAAAACCTAGAGTACACACTCAACCCAACATCATTTTGGGGTGCAGCCACAGCATCCCAGGGAACTGCTGTCCTCTTCTGATTGCTACAGGTATTTCTTCCCATCTTTCCCATGGCAAATGCTGCCTGTGTCTTGTGGTTCTTGGTCACAATGCCTTCAATTAACAGATATATAGAAATTTACCTGTGATTACAAACTTAATAAAAGACTTTTAAAGCCCAAAGTCCCCACCAGCCCTGCTGCATGGCTTGACTTTGGGCTGCAGTAACCACAACTGAGCGTAAACATACCTACTCCTACTCAGGTTACAAATTTCTTTAACAATAATTTTTCCAGCCTTGTTTTCAAGGTTCTCCTTGGGACTCCCTCTACTAAGGGCAAGCTTCCATGACAAACAAATTTTGCTTGTACTGCACAGTCAGTGGAGACATAGTAGTGGCTCCCAAACCCCACTATCTTCATAAAATCATTCAAGTAATATACCATAATGCTCTAATTTGACACTGAAAAGCCAAGTCTCAAGCAATGATTTGGCTTCTTACATAGGATCTCCACTGAAATGCATCAGTCTCTTTTTTTTTTGGCAAAGCATGTTCTATCCTTCTTACAAAAAGGAAGCCAGGAGAAGTCTGTTGTTACAGTCATTTAGAATTTTAGAAGCTTCTAAAAAACACTCTGAAAGAAGTTTCAAATATCACACCAACCTTCACATACTCAACAGCTCTAGGAGAGAAATCACAGGCATATGCAAAAATATTCAGATCCTCTTCTAAGAGTGGAAACAAGCAGTTCCCAACCCCACAGCCTGCTTCCAGAATGGTCAGTTTTTGATCTGCAAACTAGGGAGGAAGCAATACAAGACAAAGCATATAATTTTTGTTTTCTCATCATATGAGCAGAGGCACTGTTCAACCAGCATTTAAAAAGCTATAATCAATTTTAATTATGATTCTTCAAAAAAGCCAAAGTAGACAGCCACTGCATAATCTGACACTAAAACCCAGACATCCTGATTTCTGCAAAATTATAAATCATTTTAGAACATATTAATATTTCTTCAGTCATCTACCTCTTAAGCCATCAACAGACTTGTTCCATTTCTGTCTTGTCTTTCACTCAGCTATAAGGAACAACAGATGGATCTGGCCATTCTCCTTAACTGTGTTCAGCAATTAGCTTGCAATTCTGGATGCTTTTCTCTAAAGCACTGTACTGAAGTGCACCAGCTTGCACACAGAGAGACAAGCTGTCTACTTTGGGACTCGAAAACCAAATATTCCAGACTTCATTCTCAGCATCCAGCATCCCCGTCCAGTAAGGGCCAATTATAAACTGAAACTGAACTGATCCATCTGATTCTGAGAAATTATCTTTGATATTAAAAGAAAATACACAGGGCACTGCAAACTTTACATATGTCAGCTCTTACCCAAATGGTTTTAAGTATTATTAACTCCCCAGGAAACAACTGACTGGAATTACAGCAGAATTGCACAGATCTCACCTCACGACATGCCTTTAACTCTTGAAACTCTCTGGTTGTCCAATGTCTGTCTTTGAAGAAGTTGGTGCTGTTTCTCTTGTAAAACAGATCCCAGTTCTTCTGTGCCTCTTTCTCCAGTTTTAGTTGTTTGAATTCAGACACCAAAACCTGATCTTTTGCCAGTTTTTCCTCTTCTTCTGGGCTAAGGACTCGAGCACTATGGCATTTTTTTTGGGAAGCACCATCTTCAGTAGATGTTGCTTTTATGTTTAAGCAATTAGCTGATGCCTTTTCTTGGAACATCCTAGATTCTTTCAAACAAACATGAACACCAAAGACTCAAGGATGATTTTTTTTCTTTAGTGTATGGTTCCATTGCTTACCTAAGTAAAATAAGTGAGGATCTAGAAGCAGAATTAAAAATGAAAAATAATTACAGTATGGACTTAATACAACTTTAGTGATCTGTCCTACCTGATGGACTTACATGTCACCAGATTTCTCTTAATTTCAGAAAAATTTTAATCTAAACTAAGAACTGTATACAACATCACACTGATGTCAGAGTTAAAGGAGATACTTCAGAGTCTCCTGGTCTTCCCTCTGCATCCTAGAAAGCTACCCCACAAGAAGAAGGTGTTGCAGCTCCAACTTTATTTTCACTAAGAGACTTGAGAGGGAAAGCAAGGGCTTTGTTTCTCATTAACCTCACTTTGAACACTTCAGAGAAAAAGTAACTGAAGAACAGATGACATTTAAAAGTCACATTAAAATTAATGAAACAAAGTGCATTCATGTTAGCATTTCTCCTCCCTGCTCTCAGCTCTGTGAGAAAACACTGCCGAAAACAACAGCATTTATAACACCACATCACCTAAAGAAGAGAACAAAACCAGTACTGTGGCTGAAATGCCCAGAGCTGTCCTATGCCAGCATTCCTGCCACTGCCTCCTCCTGAATGATTCACATGGGTTTTAACAATCACAGGTGGTTTTATTTTCAGAAGTTAAAAGTGCTTTGCATAGGCTAGGAAGGGACTCAAACATTTTCCCTGATGTTAAACTGGTTCTGACATCTGCCTTGTCACAAACGTGCAGATGCTGGATGACGGAACATGCAAATTAAATCCTGCATGGCCCAGTAACTCCCAGGGAAGCCCAGGTAGCAAACACACACCACTCGTGTACATCAGTGCCCAGAGGCAGGCATTGGTGCCAATTTACCAAAAAGGAAATGAGAAAAACACAATTCACACCCTAAAACAAACAAACAAAAAAGAGTAGTACTTCACTGACGTATTTTATCATAAGACAAAATAAATTCCATGATGCATATCATGAATTGTATGTACATGTATATACATGTACACGCATATACGTGTACGTATATGCTATATATGTATATATGTGTGAATATATGTATGTATACATGTATGTATGTGTGCGTGTATATATGTATGCACATGCATATACAGTATGTATATGCTATATGTGATGCTATCATGATATATACATGTCATGATACAAACACAAACATAAAACACGGAAGCGTGCAAATGATAAACAGAACTGTCAGAATTTCATCCCGTGTCACAGACACACCCCCTTTTCCTCCAAAAACAGCGGAAGAGGTTATGGAGAAGAGGTTCCTTTGAAAGGATGTCTCTTCAAGGAGAGCATATCCTCAAAACAAACAAAGAAAAACTTCACCGGCAACATTTCTGCCATATTTCTACACACGCCTATATCCTAGGCACGCTCCATTATTTCATCACAGAGCGCGCCAGGGAAACAAACAAACGCAAGCCAGTCCTTTCAGTGACGCATCTGCTGTGGTGGGAAGGCAGCGCGATGATAAACTCAATTGCAACAGGTCATGCTTAGGCTAAAGGGCCTTTTAAATGTGTTTCATCTAGAGCTAAGACCACACGCACCTCTGTGTGATCCCCCGGTCCCCCCACACGGCACCGGCTTCCCTCCAGCAGCTCCTGCCCCGGCGTAGCCGAGGCTTGCATACCCCGGCAGGGAAGAGAAGGGAAGCGAAGGGAAGCCCCTCCTGCCCTGCCGTGCCCTGTCCTGCCGAGGGCGGGGAGCACCGGGCTCCCACCTCCCCGGCGACCCTCCCCGGGCCAGCAGCCCCAGCCCGGCCCCGGGTCCCCGCCTCGCCCCGCCGTACCCGCCGCCAGCCCCGGAGAGGGTTCCCGGAAGGGAAAGTCAAGAATTTCCGGGAGGACGCCGGACGGCAGCGCACGGAGGAGAGGGAAGGGACCGGCCGGGCCGGGAGCGGGGCCATGAACGGCTCGGCGAACTCGTTGCTGGACAAGGAGGAGCACCCGCTGCAGCTGGGCGAGAGCTTCGAGCGGCGGCCCAAGGCCTCCTTCCACACCATCCGCTGTGAGCGCCTCCCCCGCGGCCGCCCCTTCCTCCCCGCTCGCGTCCCGGCCCCCGGCTGCGCTGCTGCTTCTGCCGCGCCCACCCCGCTGCCCTGCTCGTCTCCTTCGCTCCGCCATCGCGGGGCTTCGTCCCCGCTCAGCGCCTTTCCCAGCCGCTTCCCTGCTGCCCCCTCATCGCCCGTCTCCCCCATCCCCTTCAGCGCCCTTCTGCCCCCCTTCCCCTGCTGCCCCCCCAGCACCTGTCTCCTCCCTTTCCCGCTCCCTCGGCGCCCGTCTTTCCTCTCCAAAAGTGTTTTCCCCACAGAGGGCTCCAACCCGGGAAGAAGGGGAAGTTGGATGCTGGTCGGGAGGAGGTTTGAGCGAGGCAGGCTAAGGCGAAGGAACAGCTTCAGAAAGTTTGTCATTAATCGCTTGGAAGCTTAAAGAGTTCCCCCCATAAGGGGTCGGCTTTGCCGTTTTGTTTTGTTCTCTGTGTGGCGGTTAGTTGCAGGAGTGGAGAGGCAGCGGGAGCGTCCGCAGTTTGGTTTTTAGCTGGGTATTTTCCCGATGAAGCGATGTGTAGCCCAGCACACCGGTCGCTGGCTGTCCCAGCTCCAGGCAGCTGTCATAAATTACTGTCCCAGGAAAGCAAGCAGAAAGGTCTCAGACGCGTACAGTAATGCCTAATAAATGCAAGATAAATCCTGAGGTAGATTGTTTTGAAGAGGAACTCACTGTATTCCCGTACTTGAATTCTGTGGGCAAGAAATCTGAGCAAAACAAGTCCAGGTTTGTTTTACTAAAATGACTGGTAAACCATCAAGAGTAAATGCAAAGCATACTAAACTTATGGTTCGGTAGTTTTGTATGAAAGTGGGGAATTTATACAGACAGCAGTAGGATATTTTAACTAATGATGCACAATATAGGCCTGGTCTCATTGCCCACATTCATACACCACAAATAGTAGTTTCAGTGATACTGGCCACCTGAGTGGCCTGTGTGAATTAAACCCAAGCCGTATACAGGTGGAAATATACTGAATTTCTAGAATGGAAAGTGCTTCAATAACCAATTTCCTAAGGGATTGCAAAGCCAAAGTTCTTCAGACTACAACTAGAAGAATGCAGTTTTATTTCAGGAGATCTTTCTGAATGCTGTTTTCCATCTGTGACTTCCAAATGAGATTTCTTCACTGTCTTGTTATATTTTTTTTCCCTAACTGTTGTTCTGGAATGATTTATCTGGGATCCAAATACTATATTATTTCCATAATCCTCTTCACACAAACTACAATGAGAGGATTTTGTAGGCTGCATTTGTTTCGACCTTCTTAAAATACTTCATTCCTTTACGTAATGGTTTTGAAATACTGTACTGAGAAACGAGATTATCCTTGGAAAACACATCTTAAAAACATTTGATTTTTGGGAAACGAGCTGTTGGGTGTATTTGGTGGGAAGCGTGTGCTCTTGATCTACATGAGGATTAGCCAAGCATGTGCTAACAAAATGAAAACCATTAGTTAAGTGTTTGTTTAGAGTAATTTTATATTGCTATACCTAAGAAAGAAATCTGATAGTGGTATTCCTTTCAAGTTAGTTACTGTGCTGTTGAAACTCTTGATCCCCTTTTGGCAAAGACACTAGCTCTTGTACAGCTGGTTTGTTTTATTTAGCAAGCTTGCACATAAAGTAGGTGGGAAACAATAGCTAGAAACAGATTGCTCAGATGAAATTGAAGGCTATGATTTGATCTGGCAGTTAAGGCATGAGGATTAAGTCAAGTGTCTGATTCTGCTTGTTGTGCTGTCAAAGTAAAACTCAATTAAACATTAACATCCTCTTAATGAGAATTTATTACAAGCCAGGATTTGGGGTTTTTTTTTCCTGCAAATGTGTTTTTCATAGTGGAATTATATTTTAAATTTGTTCTGAGGTATTAATTTCATAACTAATGCAGTAATTAAAAGCCTTGATTGTGAATATAATTGCACCTCTTCAGATGCAGAGATGCTAGAATTGAATGCAGGCTTCTTTTAAAAACAAACACAAAGCCAACTAGCCTGTATCTGTGTGGTTTTATTTCACTTTGTCTAAATCCTCTCTCGAGATATTAGAGGTTCTTCTAGATTTTTTTTCCCGTTTTTTCTATGGCTCACCACCACAACAGAATAATGAGGGGAAATACTTCTAACTTAAAATATTTTCAGTTCAAACGAATACATTAAACAGAAGTGCCTTGGTTGGGGGACAAAGCATTCTGTACAAAAAGACCTAAACAGAGCAAAAATACCTAAAACAAGTGTTAAGTGTTTAAAGCCACTGTAGTGCCTCCCCTTACTGATGCTTTCTGTCCAGAGTGCCTTTGGACCAGCATGGACACTGATGAAGTAAAATCAGCACCTCCTTCTTTCCTCATCAGTGAGAGCTGAGATCTCCTCCACCCATGTGGAGCTTTTAGCACTGCTGTGGAGGCGAGATGGCTGTTAAAGAGCCTGAAATATCAGTAAGACTCAATGAGTGGGTGTCATTAAATTAGTGTTTGTCACAGGGAGAGTCCTCAGGTTTGGAACTGGCAAGAGCTAAGCAGAGTCTACGGTTTTGGAAGTTGTTACTCTCTGGAGTTTGATTGGCATGGTTTTTACACTTGCCTGTAAAACCAAGTGCCACTCAGTGCCTGGGGTTTGGAGAAGTCTGCTTTTTGGTGTTCAAATGCAAGATCTAGAACCTTATTTCCATTTTTAAAAGCAAGTTCGGAATGTGGTACCACCACGTGACCGGGTTGTTACGTATAGACGCAATGTACTCGTGTGTTATTCCACCCCTGCTGTAAACACTGGTGTGTGTTTTAGCATTCCCTATAATCTGTAAATGTGCCCTTTGCAGCACATGCTGATGCTTCTGGAGACTCTTAACAAATGTAATCACAATTGTTTTCATCTCTAGATGATTTTAAGCCCGCATCGATTGATACGTCTTGTGAGGGGGACCTCCAAGTGGGTAAAGGAGATGACGTTACCATCACTTTGCCACATATTCCAGTAAGTCTGTTATATATGCGCCCCTGTTTTCTCTCCAGCAAATTTGCAGCGTTGTTACAGTCTAATGTAAATGCTATTTTCACTTTCTTTATTAACACTGTAGGTTCAATATTTAAGCAGCGGACTTGTAGTTTGTCACCTTAGGAGAGGGCTGTACAGTTGGATCTTTGTAAAGGGCTATATTTGTAAGGTTGCCAAATTGTTCTTTACTTTTGGTTCCTTCCTTCCTACCCCTCCTTGAAAGACAAGGAAACTTACTATTAGCTGAAGTTGTACACCTGGTTCCCATCCATTTTTAGTGCTATGGCTTGCTGAAGAAAGGCAGTGTAACTCGGGCTTCAGTCAAGGCTGGATGTTCAGAACCCACAGGCAGACCTGTGTTCCTGCCCTTACTCAAACATGTACAGATAGGGCATAGAGAGTTCCCTGCCTTTAGCTTTATCTGTGGAAGCAAGGGGGCAGTCCTGGTGAGTGACCATGAAGTAGTTTCCCATCCACTTCCTTCCCTAATGATGCCATAAAGATCTACTGTGTGAACATGATGGTCAAACAGCAATTAAACAAGTGATCAATCTGTTTATAGGCACAGCTGGTTTGTAATTGAAGATTCAGTGGTGTCCTTACCAAAACAAAAGAAAGTGTTCGTGTGCTGGAACTGGATTTGTTTATTAGCTGAAGTCAATGCTGTGTGTCAAGCCAATAAACCAGAATTCACAGACATCAAGGGGTCTGGTAGCTGCAGGGGGGCACCAGTCAGTTTGGAAGCCGTGTGTCAGATCCTTTTGGCATTGTTCATCCCAGCAGGCCCTTGGTTTTAATTGGTAGATGATGGTGCTGTGATAATTCTCACTGAGTGAAGCTGTAGCCTGCTTCACCCTGCTCCTGTTCTTTATTTGGCTTTGGTCACCTTCAGTGCTGCAGGGGGTCCCATACTGTTTTTTGTCTATAGAAATGATGAGCATGGTAGTGCTACTGGAGGGCAGGTAACAACACAACTAACAGCAGCCTTCGTCTTGGATTAGTTGGAAACGGTGTTGCTCATTGATTTTTTGTGTTGAGCAGCATCACTTGTAATGTTCCTTTCCAAATCTCTGTACTGAGGAACTTAATTTGATTCTCTTCCCCTCAGTATGAACAGCCTTGAGCTTATGGTAGGCTCCAAAGGCTGAGGCAGCCAAGCCACTCTGTGTATGTTGTTCCAAGGCAATGCTGCCTGTGTTCTGGACAGAGAGCTGGAAAACACTTGGCAAGCTGGAAAAGAGTGAGAGGTTTCATCCTGACAAGTTTCACTGAATTTCTTGGATGCTGCTTTGCTTTCCAGTTGTCCAACAATTGGATAGGAATAAATTTCTGAGTTGAGGTTTTCTTTTTGAAATTGCTCTAATCCCTGAGAATATCTCTGATAATTTGTTTGGTGGAAATATTTTTGGTGTCTTCTTGCAGCTTGGATAAATTGAAGTACTATTTCTGCATGTTGATTTAGTGACTTTAATTCTTGAAAAACAGTCTGGATTGGGAAAGGGAAAATTTCTGTTTGTTAGAGTACTACAGAAGGTCATAGACTATCATGAGTTGGAAGGGTCCCCTAAAGGATCATCAAAGTCCAGCTCCTAACTGTGCACAGAACAATCCCAAGAATTACACCATGTACCTGATAGCAATTGTCCAAGTGCTTCTTGAACTCTGTCAGGCAAAAAACTCTCACAGGTGAAAACAATTGTTTCCTGTAATCAGCAAAATCTGTGAGCCACTGTTATTTAGGCATTAACATAAACCCTAAACATTTAGTTTTAAGTAGAGGAATGGGACTTAATTTGCTTAAGCACTTACATTTCTGTTTATTGTTTAGCCAAAATCACAGTCTTTGCTGTGTTAGGAGGTTCTGGGTAGCAGAATGGTTGATCAATTTTCATTAAGTTTGTGCATTATACGTTTCCTGGCTTAGTTGTCAACAGCAAGCAGGATTTGACTTTCAGCTTTCTTTTTATTTTTTAAGTGTTGCTTTCCTCTCTTAAATGTTATAACTGATAAAAATGTAACATGCCTTTGAAGACTAGACTTTCTTGAGACATCCTTTCTGAATTGTATTACTGAATCTCTCTTACTGTGTCTTTGTTAGGAACTCAGATTTTTCACACTTACTGTTCAGAACCTATTTTAAATTCAAATATATTCTCTCTATTAGCAACATGGAGAATAGGAATTGCTTTCAGAGTAGTTAAAATGTGAATGTTCATTTTTGCTACTCAGAATAAAATATAGGAGAGTGCAGGGTTTTTTCATTTGCTCCCTGATTTCAGTTGCTTTCCTACAGTATGTGCAAAGGTGCATATGAATAAACATTTATTTTTAAAAACAATTTTTATGCAGTATCTATACATTGCAGAGAAGCCTGAGAATGTTTCATAGCTGAGAACAGTACCCCTTGAGTAACAGCTTTTTGACATGTCCAGGTGTGTATCCATGCTGTTACGTGCTGATAGACCATGGATCCAGCTGGCTGTAACCTCAAAGCCAGGTGTATGAGCCATCCTGTGCATGGGTGCAGTACAGCTGGGCGTAATCTCAGCATTACCAGTTAGCCAGTGTGAGTTTGTTGCCTTTATTGCTTCTCAGTCTAACCCTTTAGGCCTTTTAAGGCTCTATGCAGCATTGTGTGGACTTGGGGGACTGTCTGGAAGGTATCAAAATACTCCATTTGCCTTTGAGAAGACATTTCAATATAATTGCATGGGCATATGAATGCTAATCTGACTTCGAAGAAGACAGCTGTTCTTACATATTTTGTAAATGACAGTTGCTTGTAATCCACTGTGGAAATACTGCCATATATATTTATGTAAAATATACTATGCAGTTTAAATTATTTTTCAATTGATCCCATATTTCCTTGGGCAATAGTTCTGCTACACAAATAATTAGAACTTTATTTCTTATCCAAACCCATGATTTCCAGGGCAGAAACATCAAGAAGATTTCTGATACTTGTCAGGGACAGCTATGCAAATTTAGTTACGCTGCCATTTTGGGAATGAGAACTGTAAATAAAGGCAGCCATGGAGAAGATGTTTTGTCACTGCAGAGACACTTAAAATGATAAAAGGCATAATATTGCTATGAGGAGATGTCTGATCTACTGCACATTTTCTCTGTATTTTTCTCTTCATGAATGAATATTTTCTGTAGGAGCTAAACATTAAGTGCTTAACCTCTTTTTCAGAACAATACATATATTCTTTTCTCTTAGTATTCATAAATCTTTGGACATGGTAATATAACCGAACAAATATGTGCTTTTTCTTTGTACCAGGGTTCAACTCCACCAATGACTGTCTTTAAAGGAAATAAAAGGCCATATCAGAAGGACTGTGTGCTTATTATCAATCATGACACTGGGGAATATGTGCTGGAAAAACTTAGTAGCAGCATTCAAGTCAAGAAAACAAGGTAAAGCTGGGGACAGGGTTCTTGATAGGATTAATTATTGCTGAAGTTTCTTATTAAGACTGGGTTTTGAAACAGAACTCTCTTATTTTGTAGTGATGTTTAATTACTGAGCCTTAGCTTTACATGGCAAATTATCATGCCTAAAAATGCAAATAGGAGTGTGAATCCAAGAGTAAAGAATTTGTAAATTCTCCACTGCTGAAATGACATAATTATAGTTTGTAGTGAAATACCTATGATGATTTGAGGCTTTAGAAGCTGGCTGAAGGATGGGATGTGTTTCAGGAATCTCTAGTTAGCCAAAAAACCCCATGGAAATATTAAACTGTCAAAAGGATTATCGGACCTTCTAGGTTTGTTCCCTACACCTTCCTGTGGGAGTCATGATGTTCCAATAACATAGTCTTAGGGAACGAGAAACACTCATTCCCATGTTGACAAGCAATATATTAAGTGGTACAAAGCCTCCAGCTGGTGAAGGGGGGCAGAGCTGTAGATTTAGTGGTGTTTTACCTAGAAGAATCGAAGCCAGAAATCCTTTCTGACCCAATACTCTTACTTTGCTGCACAAATGCTACAAAGTATGCAGCTGGAACATTTTTAGCAGTCCTACTGCTCTGCAAGTACCTGAAGTGTCTGGATCTTTCAGCATCGCTGAACCACAGGTTGAGATCTAAAGAGAAAGCAGTCATTCAAATGTCTTGTGAAGAAGAAACTCTTAAATAAGTTTAGAAGTTTTACATTAAAAAATGCTTTATTGCAGTATAGAACCCTTAGCTGCTAAAACTGCTAGAAATATGGTTTGCAGCTCATCAGTAGTTGGCTGGATGTTTGCCAAGAACACCTTGAGTTCAAGATCAATGGACTGTAACACTCCTCTGTGTCAGTGATGCAAAAACTCATCCATGTAGCATTCATCTTGTCCAGTGGATATGAGCACATCAGAGATGAGATTTGAATTCCCAGTTTCAGTTCTGCTGGACTTAGTCTGAGAAGCTTAAGTCAGAAGGGAGCTAGTAAGTGCAGGAGGGCCTGAGTTCAGTGAGATGTTTGGTTACACTGAGTTCTGAGTCTGGTGTGGGGAAAAATACTTCCGTTTTTCTCAGGCAGAAGGAGGGTAGTAAGAAATTTCGGGATCCCTGTTTTGATGAATAGTGCTTTGCAAAGTCATTGATTTTCTAGATCAGAAGTGCCTTTTATTTTCCATGGCTACTCTGATCTTTAACGACCTGTTGACACTGTGGGAAGAGGGCTTTTAGTGTTAACACCTTGATGACATTCACAGGAGAGTAAATGACTTATTCCACATAAAACCATCTGTAGTTCCAAGAGTATAATTAATACCGGAAATCTTTGGCTTTTACCTTCCACTTGATAGAGTGAGTACCTTCCCAACTGCTCACTTCTGCTGTAGATAGACTGTAAGCTGCATTAATGCAGAATGCAACAGCTGCATGTCACTGATGAATGAAGAGGGGTTCTGTGTGAGGCTGAATCTAGAGTTCACTGAGGCATAGGGATAGCCCAGTAAATGCTCCATGTACCAGCTCTGGTACCACAGGTGGTTTAGGTGAGTTCCCAGGAAGTTTGACGTGGCTTAGTTTCATTTATCTCGCAGTGGGATTAGTTTCCAGACACAAAGTGTAACACACTGCTGAGCTGGGACCCTCCTAGAACAGAAACTGAGCTCTAATATCCGTAAGCTGCTTCTGTGCTGCACTGAATAAAGCCATAACCCCAAAGGCTTTGGTGTTATGCAATAAATACACCACACCCTTTAACCTTATTATGGTGTACCGTAATTGGGTTTGTGGTTGGTTTTTTGTGTTTCCTTTTCTGCCAAGGGTATTGATTGGTCTGCAATCTCAGTCACATCAGAAGTTCAGTGAAAGGCAGAAATACCTGGTTTGGATTGAACAGGTGGCATAGTGTTATTCTGGAGACTATTTTCCATAAGGAAACAGCGTGAACTGTTTTGAAGGGCTAACAACAGATGGATAAAAACCACGAATTAAATGCTTGTATGCTGTATTTAGCAGTAAGAATGATTACTCTAGTCAAGTTGACCTCTAAGAGAGTTCAGTTTGTGATGATTTAATTGCAAGTGAGAAAATTGTTTCTTTTGCTGTGATTGTTTTAAGCAGGATGTTGTTGTGAATGGATTTGTAGTTACTTTAAATTACTATGATTGATTATTCTTTTTTAAAAATACAAACACTAATTGCTAAATTAAAGCCTTCATTGTTGTTCAAGTAGAGAATTTGGCGTCACTGAACCACATCTGGATTTGAAAATACGTTTTGTAAGGGTGTTGCAGTGTGGTTGTATATGTTTCTTTGTTACTGAAAGTAAGTGTTGCATACAGAAAGCTGCCATTCACTCTTCATCTTTGTAAAACCAAGCAGAGAGCTGTACAAAAGGAAGTCACAGATGATGCATTAGCACAAGGATATTGAAAAAGCTGGACGTAGTTGCACAGTGCCGCTGAATGTGTCTGGTTGTTTCTTCAGAGCAGAGGGCAGCAGTAAGATCCAAGCCCGAATAGAGCAACAGTCTGCCCGAGCATCTCAGCCTCCTTCACAGTTCAGAGCCCCAACCAAGCCAGCAGTTGGACCTAAAACTTCTCCTTTGAAGGATAATCCTTCACCAGAGCCTCAGCTGGATGATATTAAGAGAGGTAAAGAAGGGTTTGTAGTTTCTTAAGTTTTGGTTGATTTTGTCTTTCTTCTTTATAATAAAAACTGTAGCTGTGCAACTTCTAAAAACATTCAGGGTTTAAAAGATGGTACTTGACAGCTGTGTTGTCTTCTTTATATCTTGTTTCTTTATTCATCTTGGTGAAGGGATTATTTATTCTCTTCTACTAGAATAGATATTTATACTGTCGTCTCCTCTGTCATGAGAAAACTTCCTCTTTCTGGATAATTTTCTCTCTTCCAAACTATTTCTCTGTTCAGAAAAGAAGAAAAAAGAAATTAATGTGACTTCAGAAACCTGTAGCTCAGTGCTGGACCCAATTGCATGGGTGTGTTAGGCCACCTCAACAGCAGTAACAAAGCCCAGTGGTCCAAGGTCTCATTATGCAAGTCAAGTCACTTGGAGAAAGTTACCCTGCACTGAGTAAGGTTGGGATGGAAGGGCTAGGCAGCTGTGTTCCCAGAACAAGACAAGCTTGCACCATGCCAAGCAGTGCTATCAGGGGAGGAAGGAGAGAATGAACTAACCTGCAGCTTCCCACAACCACTCCTTTGGAGCTTTGACACACTTGCCATATGGCTGCTAAACTTTTATTAAAAAAGTACCTTAAAAGAATGATTGGCTCAACTCACTCTTCTGCTCAAGCAGCACTTTGTCTTAGTGTTCTGCTGTGGGTAGGATGCACTTTCTTTGCCCATGCCCTCTTTTCCTACTGATGTGGTACCTGTTTTTGCTGTGCATAATACAGTCAGGATAAGGAAGACTTAAAATTTTTGTTTAGTTCTTCTCTGGCACTGGCACCAGACACAATTATTTTATTTTAAGCTTGTTCTTTCTGTCTGCCTTTTTTTTTTTTTTTCTGGGTTTCTTTCTCTTTTTTCTCTGTCCCATATAGCTATTTTTGTCTGTAGACTTAGCCTATGCTAATTGCCCAGATGAAGTTAATTACTCAGCAGGGTATTTTTTCAGTTCATGGTAATCACTAGGTGACATTTTTGCTGCTAAGCTGTGTGTTTGCATAGGTGCTGACTGGTCTCACTTTTCTGCAGCAGTAGTGTTTTCAATACTTGGATGCTGGTCAGCAGCCAGAATCAACGTCTGAGAGATTCTGCTAGCTACAGTTCCCTTAGCTGCATTGTTATGTTTATTTTCTGTGTAATAGGTAAGGAAAAAGATAATAGGTGATGTATCAATTTTTGAAATTTAATCAGTTGTGGATTATAAATGTCTTTTACTGTAGGGTGTAATAATTTACTTATCCTTTGGGGCACTCTTTTGTATACGTGCAGCAATTTGTAAAGGTTGTATTACAGTAAAATAATTACATTTGTCTGGGGTGAAACCTATTCTAAAAGATCATTTTCTAGTGGTCTAAATTGTCACATATGTCACATTGTTCAGAGCTGTCCTAATATTTTTTTTTGTCACCTGATAATATTTTATGTGAAAGTACCTCCAAATACATAACCTGTGGGGTTTTGTTTCCAAAATCAAGGATTAGAGCACCTGACTTGTACTAAAAATAGGACTTTAATTTGTTGCTTTATAGGGAGAGTTGTGCAAGGCCCCAGAAGAGTAAAAAGCCTGGGTAGGGGTGTTTTTTGCTTACAGTCTGTAATTTTTTCCAGCATTGATGATCTAGAGTGTCAGCATTGCTGAACCATTTATATCATAAGAACTTCCTTAAAAAAGGTAGAATTAAAATGGCAGCATTCCACAATGAAATTTAGACAATGACAGTAAAAGCTGTGAGGTAGTCTGTGTTAATGTGTGTTTTTATGAACACAGACTTGTAAGTTCTGAAGAGCCTGTGTTGTTTCCTTTTAAGTAGTAGCTTTCATTTTGGTTGAAATAATTCTTCTGTATGAAAGAAAGATAAACAGCTGAAATTCTGTGGATTTTGTTTAATGAACACAGCAAAGAACTTAAAATTCTCAAAGAAGGTGCTTGAAGGGATGGATCTCTGGCACCTTGACACTCTCTTGCTTCCAGTGTGCCCTACTTAGGGGTATGGTAAGACACACAGCCCTCATGGTGTTTCACAGTATTTTTAAAGTAACCTCAGTGCAGGTTTCTGCTTTCTCTGGTACCCTCAGCTCTGTATTTCCACCATTCCCTTATGGGTGAGCTGGAAATGAACTTTCAGGTCTGTTCTGTCCGCATTACACAGCTGTCCAAACAACAGTGTCTGAGAACAGAGTCAGAGCATCTGGGAATTGAACCAGTCCCTTCCTTCATGGACAGAGGCTTTTGGGAGGCTGTGTCGAGGGTTTTGCACAAGTGGAATCCTTTCCTCTTCAAGCTTCTATATTGTCCTCGTGCCTGAAGGGAGCATAGGAGGGGATTGGAGCTTGTTCTTTTGAAACTCAGCTACATCTAATAATGTCTGACTAAGCTGTGGGCATTTGCACACATATACCTGCCACAATACAGCCATTTATTTGCACAAAATAATTTACATTTATCAGACATATTTGACCACAGCAGAAATGTTTTCAACAGTGTTGACATAATTACAGCATGCAACATATTGATACATGTCAGTAATATTGACATAATTACAACATTTGAGGAAAAAAAAAACCCACAGAAATATATTTCAGGTTTCAAGACTCAGTGCTTAAAAATCTGTGTATGTAGCTGCAGTGTTTGAAGATTATGCCAGAGCATAATCTCTGTGTTTGTCTCTCAAGAACACCTCAATCAAATTTTCTGCATGTCAGTATGAAATACTGCCTCTTCTAGCTGTCATCTCCACATGCTCAGGGTGCCAGTATCAAATTGATTTCTCCACATTGCATTCTCTTATTAACAGTAAGTGTTCTGCTGTAGGCATTTTTTCTGGAAGTCCTTGTTATTCTTGCAGCCTAAGGTTAAGGCTTTAGTTAAAAAATCTGCATAACCTATTGGAATTGAGAGAAGAAGTAGGAACAGTTAAACACTGTTATGGTATTTGTGACCGAATATATACAGAAGACAGCCCTGTTGAGAAAGGCTGTTTTGTTTGGATAATGATTTCTGACCTTGAATTTTTAATTTTTTTTTTTTTCTCTAAAACTCGCATTGCCCGCCAGTGTAAAACAGTAATTTTGTCTTCTTGGAAGAAATTTTACAGCTGTAACATGAAATGTAGAGAAGTTAAGGTTCCCAAAGCAGTGACAACCTTTTCAGATGATGTAGATTCAGTTTAAGGCAAGTGTTTGAAACTGTATTGTATGGAAAGCTTTTTAAAAGTAAAAGTACTTTTTTTATGAGTAATTGCTGCACATCCTGGCTCTTGTCACCTTTTAAACTGCAAAGGCACATCAATGTGAGGTGTTTAATCTTACAGCGCAGAAAAACCTTGGAAAGGTCAAATTCTTTTGTTGTTCAACTTAGAATATATACACACATATACACACAGCTATTTTTATTGGAAGCACCATAAGGAAATGTTTAACCCACGTCTTCAGTACCTATAACTGTACTAAGCATAGCAGTCAAATGGGAAAATGCAAAATCGAACCATCCTTAAAGCAGCCGTGTTTTTCCTATAAGGCTTTGATGTCATCATTGGCTTAGTCACTGTCAGTGTGAGACAGGAGTGTTTTGAACAGAATTCCTTAGTGGTCCTGCTGAATTTCTCTTGACAGACTTCTGGTGGTGCAGCAGCCACCAGAACATTAGTGAAAACAATTGCTTTTCTCTCATCTGCTCAGATAAGATGTTTAGAATTCTGAGCTCAAGGAACAAGAGACAACAGAGATCTGAGGGGAAGCTGTCAGCCTGTGAGGCAAAAGTTGACCAGAGGATGGGCTCTGATCAAGTTTCTACCCATGACCACTGTCACTGATAGCAGCCTTAACTTCCCAGTCCTTGAAGCTTGTGATACCGGATCTGTTTTGCTTTTTCTTGCCTCTTTTCAGCACAGTGGCTTTAGCACTGCTTCCAGGCATTCTCTTGTTCCCTTCTCATAACCAAACCTCTTCCGTGGACTCTTAGTTTTCTGCTTCCCCAGCAGGAACTTCCCATTCTTCATTCTCACACTAATCTCTGATTCTGTGTAAAATTGGCCAGGCTAATCTTCCTTTCCTACTGGTCAGACAGCATCACTTCCTTCAGTTATCTCCTCACCTACTGTATTGAGTCCTCACTTCTTGCTTAGGGTTTGTTTTTGTTTTTTTCCCTAGTTCTCTGTAGTATGTTTTTGTTTTAACTTTTCCCTCTCACTACCAATGCCTAAGATCACTTCGCCTTCTTCACTCTATGTTCTCAGTCCCTGTGCCAACATTCCTCCATTTCAGCCACAGACTCCAGCTCTGTAGGCAAACCTGTGTAATTCCCAGGCACTTGTCCTGTATTAGACTTGTCTGTTCTATCTTTTTGCAGTATGGACTGTGGCAGGTGATTGTGCTACCTGCAATCCAGGATATTCCAGCAATGTATTATCATCACTATGATTTGCAACTAACAACTCCCTCCCTAGAAGAATGTAGAAATTTTACATCATTAAGCTGGGGGGAGAAAAGTTTAAACCTGAGCATTTTAAAGAGAAAGTACCCTCCTTATGCCTGGTTACCTTTCCTTTAGCTTTCCCCTATTAATTTCTTAGCCTTAAACACAAGGAAAATTTATAATTTGAAATCCTCGATATGGGTAGGCTGAGAACAGTGACTCACAGGTCTTCATTTGTTCGTGTATCAGACTCCAGGCCCGAAATGTATTTTTAAAGCCTACAAGACTATGTTGAGGGGCAATAAGGGAGAAAGATATTGCACTGCAAAGTAGGATCTTTTGTTGGTCTGTTGGATCAATATATGATTCTGTTGAATAATATTTTCTTTCTCTTTCAATAATCTCGTATGCTGTCTTCAAGCTGAAAGAGTAGGTTTTACCTGGCATACTGGTAAATTACAAAGAGATGGTATAGGCAGGAATCTAGATTTAGGAAAAAAAACTGGAGAAACAACACCACTCTCTTTAAATATAGCTGGAGTGTAACTATAGCGCCTGAAATTGAGCTCTAAACCTTGAAAGTGAAAAACAGTGATTTTAAATCTGGCAAAAGAAAACATAGTCTCTCAAGCTACTACATGCTGAGCTAGAGGAATTCTCTCCAGCAAACATTGTGGAGGCTGAAAACTTTGCTGTTACTCTTTATTTTAGGCAGCCCAAAGAAAATGAGTCTTACTAGAAAAGGGACTCTTGACACACATCTGACCTAACATGAATTACTCCCAGCTTCAGTTCTCCATTTGTTAGGTAGGGGTGATAATACCTCATCTCTCCATTCTTTCATTCTTGTCCCTTTAGTCTGTGAGTTTCCAGGGCAAGCACTGAGTTCAAACCCTGTGGGTATAGAATTGCTAGCACAACAGAAGCCTAAATTTTGAGGGTTTCACGTCTCATGCTTAATATCTATGTGGATGTGGATGTTCTGTCATGGAAACCTGCCAAGATGAACTGAGTCACTAGATACTCAGTATCTATTGTGAGTTGATATAAAAGAGTTGTCCTCTGCTAATGTTTAGGCCACTTATAATTATTACAAATGTAACAATATTATATAATTTGGGGTCACATACCTTTATAGCTCTTTAGTAACTGTCCTTCACCCAACACTAGCTGTTGCTGATGAGGCTGTTGTAGTGCTGTCATAGTGTTGCAGTGTTTCTTTGCACTGGAAACCCTAAAGTGGGCAGTCTTTTCAGTTGTATAACTTCGTAGTTTCAGAGTAGTTTAATTATTTCCTGGCTGCTTGCAAGCTCTATAGCAAGTTACGGTATTTTTGCCACTCCCCAGTATATGAAAATTCTCAGCTATTCTCATCTGTCCTACTACAAAGTTATTTGATATCATCCATCTGCTTCTGAATTTTGTTTACAGTGGGCTGTATGACTGTGCTGAAGCAATTCCATACATTACCTGAAGTCAAGGCAGTTTCTGTAGTCCACGTAATCATTTGCCCATGTCTACATACCCACCCCTGCCACATACCATTTTTTGTATTTTCCGAAAGCCTAGATGTCACCGGCATCTAACAATTCAGATTTAGATTTCCTCGACCAGCTCATCTGCTTACTTTGTATGCAGACAATATAGCCTGTCAAAAATAATGAAGCTGAAAGTGCTTTCAGGAGTGTGAAGTATATGAAGAATAATTGTGGAAGTGAAGGTTTTATGATACTAAGCTATTGCTTATTTAAATTTAGCTACAGCAATAAGTAAAAAAGTTTCCAGGATTTTTTGGTTTCCCTTCCTGTCTCGCTCTTTCATGTGAGATATTTTAGTGTGATAAACTATACTTGACAAAACTATTGCATTTGCACATTCTTTTCAAAAATTCCGTGGGGCCCTGTTTATGGTATCAACCAGATGAATTCCTTTTTATTTCAGAGCTGAGAGCAGAGGTTGAAATTATTGAGCAGATGAGCAGCAGCAGTGGAAGCAGCTCATCAGATTCAGAAAGCTCATCTGGGAGTGAAGATGAAAGCTCCAGCAGTGAGGGGGAAGAGCCAGCACATGTTTCCCCTTCCCAGCCACCACACCAGCAATATAACAACAGGAGTGCTGTTGCTAATGGCACCAGCAGGCCACAAGGAAGCAATCAGCTCATGAACACGCTCCGTAAGTAAATGCTTGTGTCTTACCACTGGTGAAAGCTGATTATGACCACTCATTTACTTAGCATGTCAGACTAACTTCATGAAATGCCTTTTGCCAAATAGTAGTCCCAGGGAGTTGCACTGGCTGAAATACATGGGCTGATTTTATGAACAGGGGGCTGAGACTTGTCTGAAGGTGTGAAGAGCCTGTGGACATCAGCACAGTGGCCCCCCCGTTGGCCCTATTGGGTCTTGATTCAGGCCTCCAAGTAGCCACTGGTGTGGGAGGATCTGGTGCCTCTGGAGGATGGGAATTATTTTCATGTGAATACACAGATTAAATGGAAATAGTGGGGTTGACACGTGTGTCAGTTAAAGGTCTGTAAAGAACTGTGAATGGCACAAGACTGTCCTGGGTTCCTAAGTGCAGTCTCTGTGGTCTTCAGTATTGCTTTGTCAGCGTATTTATTGTGTTGGTCTCAGCTGTATTTTCACAAATACCACATTTTGAAGGGAAATTTAAATTTAAATTATGTTAAAATATTACAGCTAAGGTGTTGCAAGCATTGAATCAGTACAAGCTCACTTCACCCTTTAAAAAATGTGAGAAACATTTTTAAAGCATAGTTCTGTCTGTGAGACTCTCTCTGGGGCCGTGGTGTGCATCTGTGTTGCTCTTCCCTTATGCTACATCAGGTATGTTCTAACTCGGTGGAGTTAAAATATTGCATCTGCAATTACCATAAATTGATCTTAATTCCTCCTGAGGAATGTTTGCACACATCTCTTGGCATCCATTCATAGGGAGCTGGTGGAGTCTGAGTAGAGATATGTGTGGGGTTTCCAGCTCTGAGAAGATAAAAATACTGTACAGACCACACCGAAAAGCCCTGCTGGAAAATTTAGAGCCCGGTCAGTCTTCCTGCCAGTAATGAAGGACAAAGTGAAATTCAAAGTTCAACAAAGTCATTAGGACTGTGTCCATTTCCCTGTTTCTGGTTGGGAGCAGCCTCCTCCCTGCTTCTCCACGGCAACAATACTGCATGGGTTTAATGATCTGGAGCCTCTGACTGCTGGAGAATCTGGGAACTACTAGGGTAGCTCCTCCCTTCATGCATGCTTTTTGTCTTTGGGTTTAAAATACTTTAGCTGTGGGGAGACTCACCCTTAATGCAAGTTCTTGTCTCATAAAAGGGAAGAGGAGATGAAGAAATCCAGGGCATAGCTGTTGAATAGATGCAGCTGTTTTGAGGGGAGGGCCGTGGGAGAATGCTGGAAGAGTTAGGTTCAATTATCAGAACACAAGCATGGTTCTTGCCCCTTTTTATCCCCTCCTCCTCACCAAATCACAAGTGCTCTGCAAAACAGGATCAGAGCCAGTAGGTTTGATTCATATCCTGGCCTTTCATCCGATCTCTGCACGTTGGAGGGGAGCCTTCACCATCACATCACGTGTCAGCTTAGTCAGCCTTGAATTGTGATGGCTTTAACAGTCCTTTTGGTTTATTGACATGTGGAGGCCTTGCCTTGGCTACCCAAATGGCCTTAAGCCAAAAAGAAGCCTGTTTTTAAAGGGTAAAGACAGCCAAGGAATTCCCCAATGCCTTGTCCCGGAGCCATACATATGGGACCGTGGGTTGGTGGAGGCTGTGGAATGCTTTCTGCAGCTGCTAGCATGGAGAGGGCTGTTGCACCACTAGGGAGCACCTTTGGTGGCTCTGGAGACAAGGATGCTTGGTTTGGGCTGGATCCAGCTGTGCATTAACCCCATGCAGCTCTTGATGTTCTTGGGCAGTTTCATTAAATCACAAATTATGTTTGCATTCATTTAATGTGTTATTCTTATGTAAATCTTCCAGTGTAAATGTGACTGTTCTTTGGTTTGATTGCCATAAAATGTGAATTAACACCTACTCACTTGTGTTTTGTTGGTTTTTGTTTTCCATAGGAAATGACTTGCAGTTGAGTGAGTCTGGGAGTGACAGTGATGACTAGAAGCTGAGCTTTTGCTCTTTCTGTTACATATACATGAAGAACTAATTTACCTTGAAGTGATCCTATTGCTTATGAAGAGGAGCTGGCACAGAGATAGTTCCATGTGTGGAATTTTAATAGAAGAAATGCATAGCCCTACAAAATAGCAGATGTTGAGGACTGTTTTACTGTGTGAATTACATGTATATATTGTGTATATTCTTATTCTGTTAAAGCTTTGAATAGATGTGTACAGTGGGTGAGCCAATGTATGTTCCTGTCCACTGTATCTGTAAGTTTAACGTGTAGCTTTATGAGGTCATCTAAAAATTTCTTGTTTGTGAGAGATGTTCAGCGCATCATGACTTTTTCAGGGGACTTTTGTATATAGGGTGAGCATGTGCCTACAATGAGTTTAAAAAAACATGCAGGAGCTATTGTGTGCACTGAAGCAGGACTGCCATAAATTAAGTTTCAATACTAAATTGATTTCTTTGGTTTGGGACTTTTCTAATGCCTTTTTATTGCTATTTATGGTTGATTTAATAGACTGACTTTTAAACAGTTGGAAAATAGGGATGATTAAACCATGTTCATCACAAACCTTGCTGCACCAGTGCCTTATAAGCAGGTTTTTTAAATCGTGCTTCAATTCCTGCCACCTTCCCTGTAGGGAGCAATACTGAAACCTTCTCAGACTGCTTCTGCAAACAAGAGCTGTGTGTCACATACAGCCTGCTGTGCTCTGTGACTCTAGCAAGATAAAGGATACACATCAATCACCTAAACGCATCCAAGTAAGAATCAGATCAGCATTCTCTTCAGAAACTGAAGGGTCTCATTTAACTCAGACATTCAGGCCTAGTCCTCAGAAATACTTCCAAGCCCAACTACTAGTGACATTGCAATGCCACAAATGCAAAATATTTGACTTACTGAAATTCTAAGACTGGAGGCCTCTTTGCAGTTTCCTAGAGAATGCAGAAAGAAGAGGTGACTGAACAAGTAGCCATGGAACAGCAGAAGTCTCTCTCCCACCACAGTTGTCAAGGTAGACTTTAGTCCATATTGTTCATTGGGCGAGACCTCTTTGTGCTTGGCAGGAGTACACAGAACATGAAATATTTGCCTAGGGTGAAATTCACCCCTGTTTAAAGGGGGTTTAAAGGGTGCTTAGCTGGATTATCATTAACTTTCTTGCTCACATGGAAAATGAGTGCCATAGGCAGCCTCTTAGAGCTTGAACACCAGGGTGACTTTTTAAAATTAAAATTCTGCTGATATAGGACAAGTTGCACCGTAGCTGTGGTGTAATCCTGGGGAATGGGAAGCTGAATCAGATGCCTCCCCATTCTCAGGAGTCTGCTTTGCACTGCTCTCATCTGTTAGTTTGTGTTTTAACTCCTGTTTGTTTACTGAGCTCTGTCCTTTTTTTTAATGTGTTGAAGAGCAAGGGGACATTTGAAGGGAGATTTTATTAAATGGTTTATTTTTTTGCATTAGATACATATTTAGGCATATTTTTGCATTACTGTATATACATTCAAAAATACTTTGTTTTTTTTTTAAAGTGTTTTGTGATGTAGGTATGTATTTTAATCGACAATTATGAAATATACTTGATCAAAAGCCACATTTGCTCTTCTTTTTTTTTTTTTCTTTTCTCTTTCCCTGTTCCTCCTCTAACAGTAAAAATGGTCTGTTTTAACAAGCTTGTACCCATTTGGGATTTCACACTTTGGTACTGAGATCTGCATGGTATGGTTTGCAGTCTAATAAACGTTAATGCTGCTCCTGACTCTCCCTCAGCTAAAGATCTGAATAAGCAGGGAGACATTTTTCTGATGCCATTTCCCCATTTACTGGAGTGAATGCCTGAGTTCTGTTATATTATTTGCACTCAAATGGAAAAGCAGCAGAGTGCAGCATTTTCATTGCTTACCATCCACTGCCTTCTCATGTACTCTAAAATCCAGCACATGCCATACGAAGTTTATTAATAATGTGTAAATAAAAGATACGAAATTTTAGAGGGTAAGATAGAACCAGGCTACATTGATTTGAATCGCTGCTTTAATTGCTGATTAGATCAGCAGTTGGGAAAGCTTCATTCAGGTAATCGATTTCTGCCTTGTTTTTGTACTCTAGGCCATGTTTTCCTGCTCATCCCTCCCTGACAGATGTTTTTTTCCCCCCTCTCTGTTTTTTGGTGACCAAATTAACATGTTTTCACACAACTTGCACCACTTTTAAGCTCCATTTGGCCGTGCTTTGCATCCCCCTCAGATACATCATATGAAGGGTGCCCTGTTGTTTGTGAGCTGTTTATGTGCCCTTTTCCACACCCAGGTGAGTAACCACAGCCTGCTGGAGGGTGTGAGCCAGCCAGTCCCTGAGAGTGTGTGACCAGCCCCTCCCTGCCTGCCATTGTCCCCAGTGGCTCCTGGCATCTCCTGCCTGAGGAGCTCTCTGGCATCTTCACCCTTCCCACAGTTCTCAGGTCCTAGGAATGTGTTTTGTGAAGGTGAACCATGCAGTAGGCAACAAATAATATCAGAAGAGGTGGCTGCCACCAGCAGCAGCAGTATGTTGATTTTTTCTGAACACGTGTGTTTTAAAGCCATTGCCAGCCCGACACTTTGATTGAGGCCCTTGAAATTTTATGTTTTGTGTATTAAGAGACACTAAATGTTGTCTATCTGTTCCTATTAGATGCCTGTTCATTGGTTCATAATTTGCAGTAAGTTTCATTTGGATGGAAAATGGAGTCCAAGCAATTATTTAGAATTTTCTTGATTAGTTAGCAATATATTTAACATGCTGGAGAAATAAGTTGACTAAAAGGTTTTGATTAAGCCTGTTAATGAAATAAAGTATTCTTGATTATTCGTGATAGGTTCTAATCCTGTAGGATTTTAGTACTAATACATCCTATAACCACACAGTAATTGTACCACATAAAGCAGGAATGTCTTTTATATGCCAGTTAGTTAAAAGGTTAACAGTGTATGTGGAGTACAATTATGAGAATGAACTGAAACTAAGGATTTCTTTGCATTCATGGAGAGCTGCCTGCTGGCCGTGGCAGGGTGAGCAGTTCAAGGCAGCTTTGGTTTCTGATGGTTTCTTCTGTTCAGTGACTTCATCCATTTCAGTGGTTTGGCTTTCCTTAAACTTCAGCAGCAAACATGGCCTGCTTATGACTTCCCATAATTGGAATTGCTGTAGGAGTAATAAACAACAATGATTTGATTTAAGTAGATTGTCACAATTTCACAATTGTTACAATTTTCTTTTTTTTCATAAAAAACATTTGGTTTCCAAAGGGACAAATTCAGTCATATGCTTGTCTGGGTGGGATGTCTTAAAATACAATTGCAGCAATGCCTAAGCTCATGTTTCAGAATTTAGTCACGTGCAGAAAAATTTCCACCCATTTTTGCCCTTGTGCCAGCCCCAAGGCTGACCAGCCCTGCCAGCAGGCACGGCTTGAGTCACTCCAGCTGAACCACAGCAACAGCCACCTCCGGGCAAAAGGTGTCCCAGTCACCTGGTGAGAGTCACTTGTGTAAGAGGGGGTGGCACTGCCCTTTCCTGTTCCACCAAAGCATCCCACTCCTCTCACAAGTCTTGGCTGAGCTGATTTTGTGGAGAAGGCAGACTGATGGGAAAAGGTTTTTCTTCAGCATGTCTCGGAATAGCTCTGCATTTGACTGTGGGTAGCACATCTATTTTGAAGATGCTCTGCTTTAGTTGTTTTGCACAGTTTCCTGTATTACAGACTAGATATAGGCTTGTTTATAGATATGTATAGAAAGAGTTTGATGTGCCAGGCTTTGCAGTCTTTTTTTCTCCGTCAAAGTCCATTTACTTGAGTTGTCAAAAAACCTCAAAAAGTTCAACAATTGTGCACATCTACTTCTTTTTTTTTTTTTTTTTTTTCTTTTTTTCTTTTTCTTTTTTTTTTTTTTTTTTTTCATTTGAAAACTAAGAGAAACATAGCCTGGAAATGCAAAATGCATGTGTTGGAGAACACTTTTTTTCAGTAATTGCCTGTGCTTCATTATTCAGTGTGCTAGCTGCCGAGTCAGAGAGATCCTGTGGAAAACACAGCTGCCCAGGAATGGGCATCTTGATGGGATGAAGGCTTCTGATGATAACTGTGGATTCACCTGCTGATGATGAATGATGACATTTTGGGTCTGTCTGGTTATTTACAGTTTGTTGTACCCACACAAATATGTGTGCTATCAAAAGGAAAAGAGTATTGCTGATGCTTGCCTCACAAACAAAAGCTGCCATGTTGGGGACAGACATGTGAACTGAAAGTTGTTGATCCTACACCCAAACCCTGTTCTCAGGAGATAAGATGATTAACAAAACTAATAGTCAGTTAGGCATTAACTGCCTCTGGTTTATGTGAGAAGGGTGTGTATATAAATGGAAAAGTCTCTGTTTAGCTGTTGCTTCCTATTCCCACTGCTTACACTCCCTTCCTTTCTTTCTTTTGTAATTCCATTACTTCTAGCATAGTTATGCTTTCTGCTGCCAAAAAATCCTGCAGGAATTTACAGGAAAGGGGGTAGGTGTTGAAACATTACAAATGCACCAGCTGTATTCACCCTTGCTCTAAGCTTACTGTAAATGACAAAGACCTTGTGAAAGGACCCATCTTCCTCTCCCTCCTTGTCTTTTCCTTTATTAGGTCTAAACAGTATTCCTTTGGACAAGAGAAAGAAAGGGCAAGATGACAAAGGATGAAAGACCTCAATCTGATGCTGCATATGTTGAGGATGCTGTCATGGAACCATGGCCCGAGCTAGCCTGACTTGATCTCACAGCACTGTTGTAAACTGAACACAAAATTCATTGCTACCATTGCCCTGTGGCTGGGAGGAGTGGAGGCTGGAGAAAAATTAGGTTGAGAATACCTTGCTGAAGGGTTTTGTGCAAGAGTTTTAAGGGAGTGATTTTTCTCACTAAGTTTTGTTTAGCCTTGTCAGTGAGCTTTCATGTGCCCTGTGTAGTGGGGGTACCCACACTTCCCTAACTTTTTAGGCAGATGCTGGTGGAAGCAGGGACTGGAGTGAGGCTGACATGTTTTGTTCTTCTGTGTGCTGCATGCTTTTTAAATGGCATTGACAACCAGATGAGATAACTGATAGGGTATCTCAGAAGGAACTATATGAATCTGACTTGAAATCCCACAGAACCTGTAGGTTTTGGTACCTCTGACTGAGATTTTAATTCTCATAATCTTTTGTAAAAATAGGGCTTTGTGGAGGGCGGAGTATAAAAACGCACTAAATATCATGTTGAAGGTTCTGCATGAAAATTTTGACCTGTTTTTCTTCCCAGAACAGCTAGCTTTGTTGTAGGATGTTGCATGAAAATCTTTGAGGCACATTTGTACAGGGTTAGCTCTGAAGGAAAGCTTGTCCTATGTGCTGCCAGTAAGATATAATTGCCTGCTCCTTTGCCACCCCTGTCAGCCCATAAATTCTGCCATCACCCCTCCATAACTTGGGAATTGGCTTTTTCCTCCATAGCTCTGACACCTCCTTAACATTTTCCCACTGCCAGACATTAACAACACCAACAAAACTGAATAAGCACCTCCCAAAACAGCTACCAAATACTTCAGTGAGCATCATGTGTTTTATTCCAGTGCTTATTAAGTATTAAGATTGTGATATCCTGCCAGGAACACAGAGCCTGTGATATAAGCCCTGCATGTTCATCACACATAACAATGATGACAAAAAAAATTGCCTAAGTGTGTGGGATATGTACCAAAATTGTCAATTACACCAGAGCCACAGGCTGTGCCATGCGTGCATTGGGAAGCTGAATGGGAGAAGATGTTTGGCAGTGGTTTGCACAGAGGAGATGACAGCAGGGCCATTGATGGGACTGAGGTGGAGAGGACACAAAGGTGAGAGACTATCCAGTGATGGCAGCCACAGTGTTTGGTCAGCTGAGTCCCACCACAGCCTCATAGCAGCCCAGCACAACCAAGGTGAGAAGTCACCTGTATGGTGGAGAAGCTTTGAATGCCCTGAGAGTTACTGGTTACTCTCCTTAGGATGTAAGAAGTGTTATATTTAGGTATGCAGTCATTGTAATTAGGGAAGAGAGAGTGTTATTTGGGTATGGGATAGCTGGAGAGCGATGGCAGAAGGGAAGGGTAGGGATGGGGGTCACTCAGCAGCTGCAGGCCATGGTGGTTTCCTGCTCTTTTCAAAGTGGAGCTAGTGAGTCTTAAGACAAAGGACATCACAAGTTCCCACTGGGAGTAAAGATTCTGATTGAGCCAGACCCCAAGAGGTGACTTCCAAAGCCAGCTCTGTCATAACCCTGTCTCACTCCAAACTGATTTTTCAGGTTTATGCAAGACACTAAGATGCTTTACCTCAGAAACAGAGCCAGAGTTTTCTTCCATGCTACTGAGGCTGGACTCAGCATCATAAACAAGATGGTGTAAACTAGAAAATAAAGCCCCTGATTAACCATTAGCCAGCAAAAATACCAGGCTTGGTGGTTAATTAATCCAGCCAGTGAACTCGCCTCCCAAATGCCATCGAGAGATTTTAAGGTGCAATAAATATACTGCAGCTGTGTCTGTGCTAGCAAGTAGTACAGCCTGGGAGCAGATCCATAATGCAGGAGAGTGCTGAGATTGAAATGTGCCCACTGTCTGCCTTTCATCTGAGAGGAAACCACCTCTTGTGCCCTCTTCATGATGCAAACCACAGCAGGGTAAGTAGGGATGATTGGGGCATTCACTTTGTAAGTGCTCTCCTGACCTGGGCTAACTACTAATATGTAGGCACATTGCATGAACTGGCCCAATTCCAGCTTCTCTGCAAAAATACTGGGATAAGAAACACATTAAGAAATACTGCTTAATCCCAGAAGCATAATATTAGCCTTCATGGAGAAATTCTCGGTGTTGCATTAATATATGGATCATGCTGAATAATAAGAACACAGGATCAAATACCTAAGACAACGTTTTGGTTTTTTTTTAATCTTTTTCCACATGAGAAATTCATATTTTCACAAGCTCGAAGGCACAGACAGTATTCCTAATTAATACAGAAAAATATCCATCTTATAAGGTGCTAAGTGATGATGCCAAATCAAAAGCACAGCTAGGACCAGGCTCCAGAATTTCCCATCTAATCCTATCAGCAGCCTCCTGCCCATGACATCAGCACAGGGCTTGCCCATGCAGGAAGGCATCCCAAGAGACTGAGGATGTTTGCTTTTAGAAGCTTAGGCTAACCTTGGAAAGGAGGGCAGATTTCTTTTCCATGGGGGGTTGACCTGGCCAATGTCATTGCTGTCACTGCCTGTGCTTGGTTTTCCACTACTCTTCCCCTAAAGCAAGTGACTGTGTCAGAAATAAGGGATGCTTCCAACATCAGTGTAGACTTGCAGAGCAATAGCAGCAGAAGTTAGGGCAAGGTCTAGGCCACTGCTGTGCTTGGGAAAAGAACCCTCAGGGTATGATGTGCCAGATACTGCCCTATCTGTGTCAGTTCACACCAGTGCTTGTACCAGTATCTTTTTTCTTTTTTTTTTTTTTCCCTCACAGACAATACAGTCAATTTTCCTCTGCTTCTCCCCTCCTTCAGAAGGAAAGTAAATCGCTGCAGTTAAAATCGTAAGTCCTCATAAAAACCTGCTTGTGCCCAGAAAGCTAAGTATCAGAGCTTGCTTAAAGCTTAAGAAGAAGTGGCATCTTTTTCAATAAATTTACATCTCTAAATAGATGATAAGTGTTGAATCAATTTCCATATGTTAAAATAGCAGAGCATTAAGGATTCTGGCACTTCAAGCAATCAACTAATTTGCGACTATTATGAGAATATCTTTTATATTAGTGGAGCAATTCATCTGAAAATCAGGGACAGTCTGCAGCTCTGTGCCCTCTCAATATCATAAAGGATCACAAATTGACAAAAAGATCCTGTTTGTTTGCCTGAAGAGATTATGGTGCCTTAAGATATTCAGGCCTTTGCAAAGTCACCTTTCAGCTCTTTAATAAGCCAATTCATAATGTCTCCCCCAGCTGGCTTTCCTGGCTACACGGTCTGCCCATGTATACACAGATCCAGCAATAAAGAAGAGTGCTGGCAGATACTTCCTGGTGAAAAAGGCGTGAACTGTGATGTACCAACTTCTGTGTCCAAAAAAAGATGCAAGGGCAGAAGCTATCCAGTGTTCTGCTCCCAGTTTCTCCCACCCCTGTATCCAGTCTGGGCTCACTAAGCATCCTGCCTGGCCATGTTGGCTAGCTGCTCGCTGAGCCTCAGCTGACAAGCCCTAAACAAAGTTCACAACTCTTCATTCCTACCACTGTGTCTGTGTCTGAAACATACCGTTTCCAAAAGGATGGAGAATGTTAAATTTTATGCAACCCGAGCTTCAGAAAGCTTCTAGGAAAATCTACTTCTTTCAACATCAGCTGGTGTTGGTTTTGTCAGCATGTGACAGGATGAGGGCTTTGTACCAGGCTTTGAGGGTCAGAATAAATGGAAGATGGACAAAAAGCTTCAGGTGAAGAGATCCACAGAAGCCTTGCATCACCCTCAGCTTGCTGAGTCATCAAATATTTCCATCATATTTCAGCGCACTGTTCACAAATGTAACGTGCCTTTGCTAATAAGTGCATGGCACTGTCAAACTGGTGGAGGGACACTGTGCTGTTCCTGCACAGCACCCAGCAATGCAGGGTGATACTGCTGGCCTAGATGTCAACAGCAGTACAGACTTCAAAACTGCCTGCCTAAAGACCAGGAGGATGACAGTGCATCAGTATATTCTCCCTCACATTTAACACACAATCTTCCTGTTGCTAAAAAGCAGGGACTAGGAGGAGGACTGATGGAGGGGTTGTTTGATGCCTTTTTAAATTTTAAGTTCATATTTTGGATCTGGCAATGCCACCAGGGAAAGCTGCTAATTAAGCTAGTGGATTTTTCATAGCCCAGATCTTCATCACTATTTATGTGTTTAATTTCCTACTGCCAAAGCAATAGGATGTTCAACCACTGACTTCAAAAGGAGGATTTGTGGGAGCAGCAGGATCTTTATTCTGTATAGATTTTTAACTAACATTTAAATTCAATTGAGAAACTGTGCATTTCTAACTCATTTTCCTTTTACAACCTGTTCTTGGCTTGGATTATTCCTCTAAGTTTTCTTGCTCTTTCCTCAACTCCATTTGCCATTGGGTTAAAAAAAAAAAAGAAAAAAAAAAAAAAGAAAGGGAACCCAAAGCAAAGAAGACAGCCACAGCTGTGCTCCTCATTATAGACAAGATAAACAGACTGCTGTCTTGAAAGCATCCTCAGGAGCAGGGAAGTAATGTGGGGGAACAATTTGCAAGATACCAACATGTTGGCTCCTGGACTCCAGCCTAGAACTGATCTGTTGGCCGACAGTCACTCAGCTTGAGTCCCTGGAACAACACCCTGCTGCTCTGCTGCAGCAGGACATGTAATGGTGTTAAAGGCTCAGTGGAAATGCTGTGAGGGTGCAAACACCACTGGAAGCCCTGCATAGACCAGGCTTTTGCAGGGACAGTTCTTCCAGCATCTCTCTCAAGCAAGTGCAAGTGTCAAGGACACTCTGGGTGTGTGAAAAGCATGTTGTGAATGAACCAGTACGGATAGCAATAAGAAATATTTTCTTTTTAAAGGTCTGTGGTATAAAGGTCTGTGAGGGGTTGTCCTTGAAGGGATCAACCTCCCTCACCTATTTTATTTCCCCTAGGATTTCTTGATGCTTTTGTTTTCTTGAAGAAGGGAACCAGACCTCCCTTGGGAGACCAAACTGCAGTGTAGCGATGCAAGAGACCAAGCTGACCCAGCACAGCAGCTAAGGGTGTATCTCTTATAATTTACTGGAGCTCACCCTCCTGACCTTTCTGTGTTTGGATCAGCAGGGAGGGTGCATAATGAGGGCTGCAGGAGGGCAATCGGGTTCTTACAGCTGGTCAGGCGAATTAACGCGAATTGCTTGGCAGTTCACCAAAAGCAGACCAACGAGGGCACATCAGCAGAAAAAAAAAAAAAAAAAAAAAAAGAGCAAAAAATAAATCTTGAAGGTGGCCAGTCCATGAGCGGAATTTGTCAGATTTCTAACCCACTGTAGAGGAGAACATAACAGTGGCTCAGTGTTTCAGAAAGGCACCACAGCTGCGGACAAATTGTGTTGGTTTGACACATTTCAGAAACCCTTCTGCTCCTCCACCTTCTGCAGCTTCTCGCTTCACCTTCCCTACGTGTCTTTTTCCAGTGCCATTGTGTCCAGGGGGAGCAGAGAAACAATAAACACCTAGCAAGGTACTCTGCCCTTCCTTAGCCTTCTAGGCCACATTCATCACCAGGCAATGCAGAGCCAAGGGCTTTTGTAAAGGTAACTCCTGGGAGCCAGGTACTTTGAAAACCTTCCCCTCCACACCAACTCCAGTCCATGCAAATGGCAGAAAATTGGTTTATCCACTCAGCCCTCATGTGGACACTCCCCTCTCACCTGACTCTTTAATTTCTGTGGAGGTGTAGAACCTGCAAAAACCAGGAGTCCCCTGTAAAATCCTGATATTTATATTTTTTTTCCAACTAGCATGGCTATGGCAGTGGACGTGCTCTCCCTTCCTGATGCTCTCCATATGCTCTTCAAAGTGAAATGTCTTTTCCAGCTGGTCATAGTTACTGGCTATTGGCATCCCTCTGAAACAGTCTAGCAATGTTTCCCTGCCTCTCTATGACCTGGATCAGGCCAATGGAAAGCATCAGAGCTGCTGTGTTCCCGAAGGAGATGGAGATGGAAGTGCATCCCCTCAGGATAGGGGAAACTACTTTCCCCCTGGTTTCTCTTCTGTAAACCATCTTTGTCACAGCAGACAGCTCCTTGACGCCCCCCTCTTGTCTCCCAAGAAGGTACTTGCTCCCCTTATGTGGCCATACTTTGGGGCATGGATGCTCCAGGGTATTTGAAATAAGTAGGAAGAAAAACCATGTCTGTGATTTCAGTATACACTATTGCAGAAAAGCTCAGGCATTGTACAGCACTGTTGGCCATCTCCTCATCTCGTCAAAGAAGCAGCAGGTGCTTCTGATTTTGACTTGCAGAGGTGTAAGGGTGTCATGAGCACTGCACCTGCCTCACATCCACATGTCCATCCCTCAGCCCTTGGCATCAGCACAATAGTCAGGGCCACTGAGTCTGGCTTGTTCTGCAAGCAGCACTTCTGCATTGCCAAAATCACCATCCTTTACCAGACTGTTTTTATAATCTGCTTTTGGGATACAGGTGCTAGAGCAAAGAGACTCATCACATGTAAATAAACAAATAATCACATCTGTCTGATTTGAATGGCTGCACCCTCAAATATGACAAAGGATTTTGCAGTGCATGCTGCAATAAGATATTTAAAATCTCATTTGAATCCTGTCAGCTTCCCTACTCCACAGAAGGGAGATAACGAACATCACATACTTCAAAGTGGTGTTTTAAGGACTAAAAAGATGTTCTTGTAGGGCTTTGAAAATGCACATGAATCATAGGCTTTAACATTCAGACCCCATTTATTTGAAGTTGTGCCTGTTTGCAACGCAGCCTTGACCTGCCCTTGCTGCTATGGGCCAGGGTGCTGCTGGACAGGAGGACATGGCTGCCTGGCTGTCCACCTTGGGAGGCCCCAAACCCAACAGCAACAGGAAAGGCCAAGGCTTCACTCCCACCACCACATCCTCACCCAATGCCAGCATGGTCTTTGGGGAGAATGGAAAATAAAGCCAGATCTCTGGGAAGCACAGACAGACAGTGGGATTGGGATTGACCTTAGTGGCTGAGCCCCGTGGCAGGGAAGATACCTGCCCAAGTGGTGGCTCCCTGCCCACTGGTTGCAGGCAAGCTGTAAATATCACATATTAGGAGAAAGTATTTTCTATGTCCTATTTTTATGCTAATTACTTAAATGTATTGGGAAAGGAAAACACCAAATACCCATCAAAGAGACAATATTAAAGTTGAAAAGTCCTGCATGGGAGTCACAGCTCTGCCAACACCTGGAACCCCGACAGCCTGAGGTAATATCTGGTTTTCTGCACGACCCCTGGCTCCTTCAGGAAGTGGCAACAGGTTTAGGACTTCCTTTCCAGCTATTCAGGATTCACTGCTCCAGCCTCAGGCTGCCTGCTGAGCCACAGGTCTTCCACAGGTACCTCACACAGCGAGTGTTTTGCAGGTATTACTGCACTTACCAGATTTATGCAGTAGGTAGGAGACTGATGTTACCTCATTTTAGCCTGGAGAAGAGACATGTGCCAGGACCAGGATAAGTACCTACAAGAGCACAACCAGATTCTGAGATTTGAGGCACCTAGACCAGGAGTTTTGCAACACTGGTATTTTTTACCATGTTTTGCACATTCAGAGCACAACTACAAGTGTAATGAGGAGTGCTTAGCATTTGCCAGTATAAAAGCACCCCAGGAACGACGGCATTATCCAAATATCTGTGCAGAATAAATGGAAAATCCTTTGGTGGAAAAAACAGCAAGCACTCACATCCTACCGTGCATAAAGGAGCTGAGTTACAGTTGCACACGCATTCATGTTGTTGACGTTTCCTGATACCTCAGTGCTCGGCTGCTAGGCCAGTGGAGGGTTTTCCCTGTGTTGTCATTAGCAGCGAGTTCTGCTGCACCCACGCCCACATCTGTGACAAGCCAGCAGCAGGAGACAGCGACCGTGGGGCTGAGCACAGCAGCGTGGGTGCTCGGAGCGGGCCCCAGGTCAGCCGGAGGCAGCGGGAATGCGTCCTTGCCGCAGCTTCGCTGGAGCTGCCACGCTCAGTCACATTCTCTCTGCAGCTCAAAATCATAGAATCGTTATTGCCACCATGCTGTAACCCAGGGTCACCTGGGTCACCTGCCAGCCCCAGGGTCATTAAGGTTGGAATAGACCTCTGGTGACCTCACCATTACTTTGGAGTGGTTGAATGATTTATGCACCAAGTGATACATACGATGGGAGTGTTCAATCTGTGACACTGACCCAGCCAGCTGGGCTTTTGTTACCTGCCATGGGGATGCAGTGGAACACCACTGAGGAGACCAGAAACAGCCACTGAGCTGTTTCAGAGGCCAGTGTTCCCTTTGTCGGTGCAAACTTTTCTGCCCGCTGCCATGTATGGGCTGTGTGTTTCCTGCTCACCTCTATGAATTCCTGGGCTTCCCACTGGAAACCCACCCAGGGTTTGTTTCCTGTGAGGATTTGTTTCCCTTTGCAGCACAGTGCGCACCAACTGTGCAAATTTAAAGCCCTTTATAAAATGCAGATCAACTCTCGTATCTCCTATGCCTTGGCTGGAAATATAGATAACCCCTTGGGATAAGCTTGGAAGAGTAATGTGAACCTCATTGCAAACCCACAGATCCACGGCAACGGGACAGTGGGCCCGGAGGAACCTCCGTAAAGCTTTCCAATGCCACGGGGTGATTCTGTCTGTATTTGGGCAGCCCAACAGCCCACACGCGGGCGGCTCCCGTGGAGCCCGGTGCAGGGGGTACCCGTGTGCTCAGCACAATGGGTGCTGCCGAGATTCCGGCCCACTTCTGGGGAGAGGGATGGGAAGCAGCGAGGCGAGGCACGGTCTGGCCGACAGCGCGTTCATGCGTGGGGCTTTCCTTTTTATTTCCCCCCTCTCCCCCAAGTTGCCAGAAGGCGTCGAGTCAATTGTCTGCGGCGAATTCCAGCGGGGCCGGTGCCGGGAGCCGCGCGCGGGTCGCGAGGCGCGGCGCGGGGGGCGGGAGGGGCGGCGCGCGGGGCGGGCGCGGGGCGGCGCGAGGCGCGGGCGGCGCGGGGGACGCGGGCGGGAGGCGGCGGCGGCGGCGGCGGCGGCGGCGGCGGGGTCGGCGATGGCTTTCGAGGCGCTGGCGGAGGCGGCGGAGCGGTGGTGCGCCCGCACGCCCTTCCAGCTCATCGCCGCCGAGGAGACGGAGCGGCGCATGGACTTCTATGCCGAGCCCGGCGTCTCCTTCTACGTGCTCTGCCCGGAGGCCGCCTGCGGCGACAATTTCGTGAGTGCCCCGTGAGGGGATCGGGGGTCACGGGCGTGCGGGGCACCCTCCGCGCCTGTGCGGGGACGCGCGCGGAGCCCTGGCGCCGCTCCGGGACGCTCCGTCCGTGCGGATCCCCGGAGCCCGGGGGAAGCACCCGAGGGGGAGCGCCGGGGGATGGAGGACGGGGCCGTGCCCGGGAGGGAGGGATGCGGTGATGGAGGGCGGCGGGGCCGGGGGCCGGGGGGATCCTCCCACAATCTGCAAAATGGAGTCCGCTGCCGGTGGGGGGCGGCCCCGCGGGCAGGGACACCCCACCCCGCCCCCCCTTGCCCATCACCCGGCCCGGGGTGGCTGCGGGCTCCGGGCGGGCGGGGAGGAGCGGGGCGAGCCCCCCCGCCTGCCCCGCGCCCCTCGGGGGTTGCAGCTGCCGCTCCCCCGCGGCCCCTCCATCCTCCCGGGGTGCCGGGGCCGGGGCACGGCGCGGGGACGAGAGGACCGGCGGGGCTGTCACGGCAAATGGAGAATGGGCAGGAATAAAATGGAGTCAGGATGACAGGAGGGCCGCGCTCCCCCCCGCCGCTCCCCCGGGCCCGCCGCGGGATCCGTGCAGGTGCCGGCCGGGCGCCTCCGCCCCGCCGCCCCTCGCGGAGTTCAGCGCCGAGTTTGTGCGGAAAAAGCTCCGGCACCACAACCCCTGTCTTTGGGAAGGGTCGGGGGGTGCTTTTCCCCTCGGCCAGACCCTCCCGGTGGTGAGCAGAAGTGCAGGAAGAGTCACGGAAAAGCGGCACCTCGCCCCGGGGTTTGTAAGCTGCCAAGTGCCAGTTAACTTCAGTGAAAGGATTTTGGTTTGCTTAATTTAACGAAACAGCTCCTCGCACCATTATTGTAGGAATGATGTAGGTCCTTCCTTTCACGGAGCAAGTTTCATCCCTCCACTTGCTTGACAAATGTTTGCTAATTCCCTTTCCAACAGGTAAGTGCAGAGTGAGCCCATTTGACAGATGGGTCCGTGGCAACAAAGAGCAGTGGAATGACTTCTCCAGGACCACAGATCCCAGCGAGGAGGACATTTATTTATTGTGTCGAGTAGATGGTGATGCTGAATTATGAAAGAAGTTATCTGGAGTTTAGTTATGCATCTGTCCAGAGACTCATGAGATCTTCAGATGTAGCAGTGTGGTATCTCAGGCTGTGGATTCTCTCAGTCCTCTGTGGGAATAGCTCTGCACATCTTCGTCTTCCCAGCACCTTTGAGCCTGCCAGATCCCAGACCCCAGTGCTCATTCCTCTCTGGAGATGCCTGTACCCAGAAAAGGGCTATGCCTGCTGCACTCCTAAACAGGAATGTGTATGAATTCAGTGTAGCACTAGGCTAAAACTGTGGTTGGACACTAATGAGACTGGAAATTGCAGACAAAGTCTATTTATTTTTCTTAGACATGCATTATTTCTTCATACACTGCTCAATAATTGAGTGAACTCTTTCATACAAAGTCCAGTCACTTAAAAAAGAAATCTTAAGCAGATTCAGACCCTATTCCAGTGCTGGCCTTTTTTTCCCCCTCTTTCCATTTGAAATCACATTTTCCCTTTTATTTTGAAAATATTTTCATTCCAGGGTTGGTGTGGGAAGAAATCCATGCCCAAAGTCACCACTCATAAAGTGGAGCAAAGGGCCAACTCCTGTCAAATCTGGAACATAAACAGTGGAAAACTAGAAGTGGTGTTTTCTTCTGTCTTTTTTAGCCTTATTATTTGAGACACTTTTTGTAATGGTAATACTTTTAAGAGAGGCAGATATGTGTAACTCTTAATTCTTTAAAGAAATGGTGTTTCTTTTAATATGATTAAAACCCAATAATGATTAGATTCTCCAGCATCCTGTTTCCTTCTCCTAGTGCACTGTGGGACTTAATTTCTGCTCCCAGCTTGATTATCTTGGTTTTTTCAATCACTTTCCTTTTTTTTTTAAATGTTCCAGATTATAACTTCGCTTTCTATGTGCAATTACAGGCTAAAGTTTATTTTAAGGAGACTTAATACAAGCCAAGGGACTGATTATCATTTGTGCTTTAAGCCTTGTTGCATGACAGTGTGGAGTGTGAAAATGAGTAAATATAAACAGAATTCACAGTGACACACTTTACAGCTTTCTTGCACCCTGTGCCTCTTATAAAGGAGCCTCACATTTAATAAGCATCTGATGCCTGGTATTCTTGTTCTTTCTTTACATCATCATTTCATAATGATGCGACTTAAAAAGCCATGTAGGAGGTGCCAGAGAATTCCATGATAACCCACTTGTAAGGAGGAAATGATGAGCATGATGAACTTAAAAAGAAAGAGGAGAGGAGAAAAACGTGGAAAGGTTGCCAATATGCAATCTGGGGAAGAAAAACATTGAATTTTGTCTAACATCAGAGATCCCAGATCACAACAATCTGATACTTTTCATTTCCTGAAAAGATATCTTTAGGCTAGACTTTTGACATGCTAGGAATACAGGAGACCCATTTAGGTGCTTATTGGCATTTTCAGTACCACCTGGACACAGAAATTCCAAATCAGCATTTTAGATAGCTGAACAGTGTATAATTCAGCTCCTGATGCTCCTGAGGTTCTCAAGAAATTAATTGGACTTGTGTAGTTGTTATCAAGGAGAGTGAGGGCTGTGGTGCTGTTCTTTACAGTCTGTCATTTGTTTTGTCACCATGTTATTGCTGGTATTCAAAGTAACTGATAAATAAAAATATGATGCCATCTTGCTGCAAGATTTCCTGAAAATATTTCCCAACAGAGTCAGCGGGTCTGAATATTTTATGCAAGTCAAATTATACTCATAAATAAAAAGTTTTGCTGTCATTCACAACAAGTGGGCTGTTTAGAAAAAGGTGGGCTAGCAAATGATTCTGTCATCCAGCTACACTGAGTCATGTAAAGGTGTGAGGGAAAGCAAACCCCTCCAGATGCAGCCCTATTGATTTCCTCAGCTATGTGCTGTGTGTAGATGCTGAACTAAATAATTCAGCCATGATCTTAGGTCAGCTGAGGTGGAAATTAGTGGCTGTGTGCTTTTGTAGTGACACAAAGCAGCTGTGAGCAAAACTGGGCAAGCTTGGAAAACACATTCTCTGATGATGAAGTTAATATTTTTTTAATTGCACAACCACAGCCAAGCACTGTGGTCCACCAGTTTGCCAGCAACCACCTTCTCCCACTGCAGAGAGATCCTCAGGCATCAGGTTTTCCAGGAAAAGCATCTCCATATATGCAGCCTTACTGAACTTTCTAAGTAGGAGCTGAATCCTGAAATTATATTTGTTTTTATTTTGAAAGGCCAAAATTCCTTTTGCAGGTTCCTCTGGAGATGGGTGAGTCAGTGCTGAGACAGTTCCTGCGCTGCCTGGGTGCAGCACTGAACCACCCCAGAGAGCTGTAGATGCAGCTGAACCTACAGGCATTACACACTGATCTTTATTATGGTTGAGGTTTTTGAGGGAAAAGATTAAATCAATCCATTTCTGAATGAGATGTGTGCACTAATGGCACATGAAACTGTTTGTAGTGTCTTTGTTGCTACAGTCAACCTTTCAAACCCTCTGCACATGGGGAGATTTTTGGAATTGTTTCTTGCTATTGTCCTATGATGCTGTGCAAAAAAAAAATCTCCTCAACAACTCAGTGATCAGGTTATTCTCTTAGGTTTTCCCCTTGTGCTAGATCATCTTATTCTGCCTACTGCTGATGAATTCACACTGGTGTCTAAAATATGGTGCAGCTTGAAAAGAGGTTGTAAAAACATAATAGGAAAATATGGGGTTAACTTTCCCTGGGGAACAAACCAGCTATGATTTATTAAAGGGCAGGGCCTGATTTTCATTTATGTGGAAGCTCCTGTGTATAGCTCTGGTAGTCAAAAGAAACCACAATGTAAACAAGCATGAGGATCTCAGCAGTAATAATTGTTTTATATATATAAACAATTGCAACAGGTTTAGCAGGAGCCAGGAATTGCCAAGCTGCAACATTGAGCTCTGAAGTTTAGGACTAACTAAACAGTTATTGCTAACCCCAAGTATGAAGAAATCAAGGGCCAGACCTCCAAAACCTTCTCGCAAAGGCTGTTTTTAAAATGTGATTTGGAAGTGTTCATTTGATATTTTGAAGAGGGCTCATTTGGGTCACATGTATGTTCTGCCTTTTTAGGCCATAGAAATCACAAAGTGCAGACTTTTCTTTTTTTGTTGTAAACAGAAGCTGAGATTTAGTTGTATATTTATAGGATTACAAGGCCCATGACTCTTAAGATGGCATGAAGTATCATAAGACTTGTGGTATGTGCGTTTGAGAGTTGGCAAGACTGTAAAGAACTTATTTTTATTGCCAGAATGGTTAAGACATGACTCTGGTTATATGGAAAGAGCAAAACCTACTCAGTAATGCAGGGCTCTTTTCATAACAGAGCATTTCACTATGTTTATGCTTGTAAAGTGCAACAAGCAGCAAGGAGAATGTAGGTCAAGTGAGATTCATAGCAAAGCAGTTACAGGTTTTGTCTTAAAGGTGCAGTTTAGGTGATGTTAAGTACTGTTTTCTTTTGTTAAGTGCAAAACTGCATCCCTGGCAGGTACTCACCACTGAAGAGGAAGGCAACATGCAAGCCTTATGCTAGGGATTGAAACATCTGTCATTTTGAGTCTTTCCCTGAATGTTAGTTAAGCTTTGGAGAAATCCTCCTCTTTCCTAGTTTAAGCATAACCTGCTGTTTGTAGCAAGTAAAAAGGCACTTTGGGGAAAAGAGCTGCTGTGCAGAAAGAGAAGTACAAGAGTCTCAAACCAATTTGGCAGTATTGCACTTCTCTGTGTGGCAGGCTGCCTAAGACAGTCCCATGCACCAGTTCTTCATACAGAAGGTGTTTAAGATGATGCATTAGCTTGTGCCCTTGGGCACAGGAAGCATTGTTGCCTGAGTGCTCCCTCCATCGCTTGCCAGCTCTGTTTCAAGCAACCTCCTGGCAGCAGAATAAACATCAATTTTGAGAGAGGCTTCACAATGTAAGGCTGGGGAACCAGCATCTCCAGAGCAGGAGTAAGACAGGACGATCTCAAATGGGTTTAAATGTGCCTGCCTGGGAAGAGAAGATTGGGTTCCAGGAGGAGTAAATCTCAAAACAGGGTGGGAGGCTCAAAGTCTCAGAATGCTGTGAGTGCCCAAACATCTCTCCTTGGCTCTGTGTCTAGCCTGCAGGCAGATTTTGCATCTTTTCTTCTGCATCGTCAAGAGAATTACACATCAAGTTCCACCTCCAGGTCGCATCATATTTGCACTATTGCCAGGAATACAAAGAGATGCTTTAGCTCTTCCTGAGGGCTTCACTGCAGCAGATGATGCAGAAAAAGAGAAAACCCAACTGACTTCCAGGTCTGAGCAAGGCTGATGTCAAAAAAAAGCACTTTTATAGGTAAAATGTGTGTGCACCAAATGTATGTATCCTTCATGGCTGGTGCAGCCATGAGGTGTTTTTGCTTCTGGATCGATTTCCCTGTTTTCTGATGCATCATGTTAATAAAATCCAGGTTCCTCCTCAGAAACATGGTTTCTGAAAGAGCCTGCAATGCCTGTCCCCAGGGCGGGTCTGAACTGCAGGAGGCTCGGTGTACTTTGGCAGATGCTTACAGCATGTCACCTTATAAAATCACATGGAAAGATTGGCGTGAATTCCTGTTAATTCCTTTCCTTTCTTGTGTTGCTGTTGGCTTTCAGCATGTGTGGAGCGAAAGTGAGGACTGCCTACCTTTTCTGCAGCTCGCACAGGACTACATCTCCTCCTGTGGGAAAAAGACGCTCCATGAAATATTGGAAAAAGTCTTCAAATCCTTCAGACCCGTAAGTGGTTTTTTTTTTCCTTCTAAACATTGACAGTTACCTGTGAATTTTAATAGGACAGCACTGGATAGAGCAAAGTGTTTTTTCTTCTCCAGAGATTTACATTTCCAGTAGCTGCATGGGTACAGCAGCATTAGCACATAAGCTACCATTGGGCAATTGGAAATTGTTTCCTGGAAGTCAGCTGCCTTTTTATTTCCATCTCTGTGTTTGGGAGGATGCGATTCCCATGCAGGGTGGGAGGCCAACTGGTGTGTCAGCCAGTGGCAGCGGGCAGGGGCTCGTGTCCTGCTGATGCAGCGCTGACTCCGAGGAACAGGATTCGAGTCAGCGCCGCGGGACTTTGTGGCAGAGTTGTTTCCTGGCACTGGAATTGGGGAGTTTTGCAAGGATGTGAACGGCATGAATAAACCGCTGGGAAACAGGAAGTACGGTCTCTCCTTATGGTTGGGTTTTTTTTCCCACAAGTGATGCAGATTTTGCTATTAGGATGGTTGCCACTTGGTAGTTGCACACTCCTGTTTGGTCACTGCTTGAGAAGAAGTTGGAAGAGAAGCTGGGTTTTGTGGGCAGGGGGCCTGTATTTTTCTGTTTTGCTGCTACTCAGCTTTCTCTGTCCCTGTTTAACACTAAGATTTATGCCAAAGCCTGGGTTTTATCAGGGTGAGGTGTCAGGCTGGCCGTTGTCCTTAATTTTTGCTAAATGCTCTCTTTACGCAGCCTCTCCTTTTGAATGTTTGGGGCTGGCTAGGGGCTTGGTGCAAAGCAGGGCAAGGTTTGTAGCCAGAGTCATTCTTCCATGATGTCCATGAGAAAGTTCACCAATGGATGTTTTTATACTCAACTGAAAATGTAGACCTCTTCCCTCCTTTCTTTTTCTGGCTGACTAATTGGGAAGACTGGAAATGTATCCCAAGTATTTAGTGTGACAGGGAGGGCCTGGAGCACCAGTATGAAAACAGTTGCCTTCCCTGTGTTACACCCTTGCAATAGTTTGCACAGATTGCCACAGCTGGTTGACATAAAAGAGCATAGTTTTAAAGAATCCTTTGAGAGGCTAGAAATAAATAGAACAGATGCACACTTTTCTTAGAAAGGACTGGAAATTTAATCTGTCACTACAGCTGCTTGTAATTGTGAAAACATGCAAAAATACAAGTATGTTTCCCAGAACAATATTGGGCTCTAGGATCTTCATAGCTGTCTTCTGCTCAGGGAAGCTGTGCCTTTGATGAGAAACTTCCATTGGTTTAACTAAGGAGAACTTCAGAAAGAGTTTATTAAATTGGTGCAGATTACGTATTTCATTTAAACCATATTTATTATAGCATAACCCAAGTTACTGAGAAATTGACTTCAGTCAAACCAAGTTGAGCTGCTCTTCAGAATAAAAAGGTTCAAAGCAAGGAGAACCATTACGCTCATGGAGCCTAGGCCCTTCATTAATACATCACATTTCACCTCATGATTCCCACAGCCAACCATATAAATTGAGGCTGAACTAGAATGTCTTTTCCAAAGACACCCACTGTAGATGTAGTCTTCAGGTGACTTAAAGGATATAACACTGCTGGGCACTTTTTCTTCTCATGGCTAGTTATGGTGCTCTGAATAACTCTTTTGTTTACAATCCACATTTTTCTAGTTTTGCTTCCTAGCTGTTGAATTTCATTCTGATTTTGTTTGCTCAAAAATGGTGTCCTCAATTGCCAGAGATCTCTTGCAGACTTGTAATCAAGTACCTCTTCATTTTGTCATGGTTGTACTACAGATACTAAGTTTCTCAGATTCTCCTTTGACCCAGTATTGAGAGATTTGCATCAGCATAACAAAACTGGGTTTATCATTTGAGGTATAGCTGTGTGTAAACAAGTCTAATTAAGGAACATATTGACATTTTTTCCCCTCACAGTAACTATTAAAAATAGCACATACATGGAAGGAAAGATTTTAAAAATTGAATGGTGTTACAATGTATGTATGGAAACAGTTACTTTGCACCCTCAGGCCCTTGCCAGAACAAAACCACTTTTCTTCAGTATTGGGAGATTATTTCCTTGGCATCACTTCATACTGTGTCCTGTCCTTTCTCTGCTGGACCCGTTTTACTAATGAGACCATCTTGCTGTCAGCTTCAAGGCAACAGTGCATTTGCAGGGCATTTCTTCTCCTTTATTCCAGCAAATCAGCTGACAGAGACCAGTCTGGCAAACTCCAGTTTGAAAAATGGCAGTTTAGGAAAAAACTGCAACTGAAGGTCAGACTGGGCTTTTCTGAAGTATCTGGTGGCCCTGGGGACCAGGTTTTTAGCAGGTGCTTGCTAAGCACCTTCTGAAAGTCCTCTCCATTTTGGTATTCCCAGTAGTCATCCATGATTATTAGACAGTTCTGAAATTCTTTGTTGGGGGTCCTTTGAAGGGAAATTTTTAGGAGAGAACAGTGGCAGTGCATCTGCAGCTTTCCATGCTCTTGTGCACAGCATGAGCATCTGCCTTCCTGTAACTGAGGGCTCCAAAACCAACTTTTTCCAGTAACTCAGCTCAGCCCTGCTCTGCACATTCATGATAACAGCCCAGCCATGTCTCCACGAGCTTGCCCTGGGGCTGTGGAGTGGGAAGAGACTGGCTTCTCATGCTGCTGGGCTCATTGTTTTGGAGACTGTGAGAATATGAATGCCCAGCAGTTGGCATCCCTCTCAGTGAGAGACAGAATTTCCTCTGCTCATCAGCCTTCCCTGGGCACAGAAGGCAATGAGGGTGGTTTAGGTCTGCTCACTGTGCCTCACTGCTCTCAGGCATCTCTCCCTAATGTTTTATGGGCCTAAACACAGTGTCAAGCAGGATATTTAATTAGATGAGGCTTTTAAAAAGTGCTGGTTTGCCTGCAACAACTAAACCACACCTCTAAGTCCTGCTGTAGACAAGGTCAAGGTGTTTCTTTACTGAAGGTGGTGAGGGGTGTGTTGTCTCTATCCATTACTGCCTTCCTGGGTTGGTTTCCACAAAAGTCTGTGATTTGCCTTATTATCCACTTCTTCAGGGAGCATCCAGAAGTGCCAGACACCATGAAGGTACGTGATAGCAACCAATAGCGCTGGGCTCAAATACTGTTTTTTGCCTCAGAGCATCCCATCTCCTCCTGTGCCTTAGTCTCTCTGGTGTCAGAGGTGCCATGCTCTGGTGCTAGGAGGTGCCCATGCTGGTGCTTTTAAGCATATCTGCCTGGAGACGTAGTCCTTCCCACAGGAATTCAACAGAACTGTGTTATCTCTAGTGTAGCATCACAAGGACTGCTAAAGCTCAGGCTTGTACTTGGTTTATTTTTTAGTGTGCTTGTGTGCCAGCTTTTAGTAGGAGAGGGTGTCACTCTGCTTTCATGAGTTGGTGACTGTGAGATTATTTATAAAATCAGGGCGCTTTGAAAGGGTTAAGAAAGACAAATATAAGAAATGCCTGAGGGACATCTCACCAACTGGCAAAGTTTGCAGGAAACCAAGGCATGAGTCATACAGTTCAGCGGCAAATTCCAGGGGTCCTACACTGAGCTCATCTTCAGCCTGGAAAGCCTACATCTGAAGTGGGGAGTCTGCAGTGTAAAAGCCATTTATTCTATATTCACTGTATTCATGCATGTCCCAATGACCTCTTCTTTACCTCCAGATGGGTAGTTTGGCCAGCAGAAATAAACAGCTGTAGTTCAGGCAATGCTGCTTGTTTTTATCCTCCCTCCTTCCCTCCTCACATGCCCCTGACCTCCTCCTAGCCATGCATCCGTGCCTGGCAGTTTTGTTCCCCTTGGTTTTTCTGCTGATGGATCAGCTCTCTCTTTCTACAACAGTTTTATGTTTTATGTCTTTTCTCCTTGTTTTCCTCTCCAATTAAGTCCTTTCAAGTCTGCCGCGTAGCTGATACTTTAATATATGAAGCAGCTATGGACTAGAAGCAGAAACTAGTGTGTGGGAAAGAAGACAAGGTGGGAGGAAAGCTAGGATCAGCCCAGGCCATCTTCATCATCTTACTTTGTCCTTACCTTTATTACACCCTCATTCTGTTCTGTCCCAATATTTGTAGTGCTCCTTGTGCTTTGGATGCTGATCCTGCTTCCTTGTGTTGAAGGTGTGGGCTGATTTGTCAGTGCAGTCCAGAGAGTAGTAAGGGGTTAACAGCAGTGAGGGACCACCATAATCCTGTGGGAAGCAACAGGATGTGACACCTAAAAGCAAGGTCTGCATGGTTGAGGTCCTTGGTGCCTTGGAGAGTCATAAAGTGTCTGTGAGAGAATAAAACTTCATCTCCCTTGGAGAAGCCTCCCATTCCGTTCCATCCCATCCCACTCCCATTCTTCCTCTGTAAAACCACTAAAGTCTACAGCATCACTCTGATCTACACTCCTCCAGGGAATGAGGAGCTGGATTTCCTGATGGTGAAGAGAGAGGGGATGTGTGAAAAGCAGGATGTACTCCCCATCCTTTGGGATTGTGTATGTCTTTGCAGTTCTTGTGGAGTATGTTGTGTTTTCCATGCTAATTTTGCAGTACAGTATCCCATAAAATGGAGATTCATGTGACTCATTTCCTTGCAAATCAAAGAGGAATTATGACCATGGGTGGGAAAAAACCCCGCAGTCTTTCTGCCAGGTGATACAAACAGGACCACAACACTCACATTTAATTTGAATATACCAGATTAGTTTAGCAAAAATAATACTGGTGTATAAGGAAGTCTAGAAGGAGTCCATGATTTTGCCTTTTGAAAACTGAGTATTTTAATTTTAGCTTCAACACGAAATAAAACCCCCGCATCCTGAAAATGAACTGAGCAGTTCATGTTCAGTTAAGCATTTGATATGAAAAATATGTATGCATAGGAACAATTACTTTGTTCTGCTTGGAAAACAAGAATGTTTTCCATTTGGGGTCTCTCCATAAGTATTTTTAAAATGCAAAGGAGGGGTTTTAGTCAGCAAATTCTCCTTCCATTTCCCTGCCAAAGAAACCTTGTAACTAAAAATCTGATTTTCTCCCAGTGACAGTGAGGAGTACAAGCTTCATTGCACCCAGAAGCTAATTCTATGCCTTGTATTTATGTCCACTGAATAATTTTGAATGTCGATCACAGACTGAATTAGTTTAGGTCCCTGAAAATCTGCCTCATTGCAGCCTTCCCATTTCCACGCTCTCACCTAAAGAGTGCCACCCTCCTCAAGATTTTTCTGGGCTTTGCCTCTTTCAAGAGCTAACAGCTGCATCACTCTCCGAAGAGGGCGTTACATGCATCTGTGCTGCTCTTCCAGCCCTAGCAAGCTAAATACATGGTATTCTTAGTAATGCCTGGCCTATGATTTTGCTTTGTGGCTATTAATAGCTGTTAGTGTAGGATTCTAATATAAGATTTCTACAACAGATGCATTATTTTGACTGTTACATGGTGTATCTGTCTTCCTGACTTATGTTGGCTTGGCAACCTTTTGGGGGAGAGGGGAGAAGTTCAAACATGGCTGTTGGCTCCTTTTCCTGTAGTGAAGAGGTGACATTGCAGTGGCCGGAGCCATCAGGTGGAGGCATCCAAACATTGTTCAGGGAAGAGGGGCTGGCAGTTCCTTGCAAGCCCAAATCTAATTTCCAGAAGTTTAAAGGGACAATATTTCAGTGGAATACACAGTAATTCCTGCTGCAAGAGCTTCACACAGTGTGTAAGACTTTGTTTGGTGTGATGGAGTGAAGGGTTCAAGAGAAGCATATGACATGGCAGGTTCTTTGGGTTTTTAGGGACTCCTTGCCCTAGGGACTCCACACTAGCCAGTCCTTCATGAGGATGTTTTCTTCTTTGGGTTTTATAGGGCTGACAAAAAACAAAATTAAACCAAGACAATTACTGCTACAGTATTATCATGGTTCTTTCTGAAGTTAAACCACTGCCAAGTCTAAACACTCAACAATTCATAATGTGACCTCAGGGAAGAAGGTGAAGCTTTTTGCAAGTGCTTTGTTTTGGTTTTATTTATCTTCCGGTCCCTTAATTTGGTGTGAGGATGCATTTTCAAATCTTTCTTTATCCCAAGAGAGAGAGAGAGAAAGAGAGTCAAGATTATTATGCAGTACTGTTATTCCAAGGTTTGAGGTTTTTAAGAAGTGCACGTAGGATTTGTGTGAAGATTTGCAGCAAAGCTGCACAAGTGAGTAATTCACTGTTACACAGTATTTTCTCTTCTTTGTAGTTACTTGGGCTTCCAGATGTTGATGATGATGCATTTGAAGAATATAACGCAGATGTGGAAGAAGAGGAACCAGAAGCCGATCACCAACAGATGGGTGTCAGTCAGCAGTGATTTTCTGAGAAGCTATAAAAAAATTTGGAAGCCTTTGGTACCAGGTGGGGTCAGGTGGTCCCACGTTAGCCTGTTTGATTTAGCACATCACAAGGGGATATCTGGCTGCCAAGATAAAAGTTTTACACAAAATGGTTCAAAAAAAAATAATAATCTGTGATGAGCTTTGCTAAGAAGTGACCTGAATTTTGCTCCTGCTTCAGTGGGTTTTCTATGGAGTTGTCTTGGTAGCATTCTGCCATTATCAGTCTAGAAGTAGTTTCGTTGCTGACTTGTCTCTTCGATTTGTGTTCGAGAGTAGTGTTTGCTGACATGAATGTAGAGTACTGAGAATGTAGGAGGTGTGTGGGAAGAGCGCCCTATCCTCACCAGTGACCTTCCCAAGGAAACCAGCGCAGAGAGCAAACACATCCTGCGCTTCTCTTTTTAGTTCAACAGCTATACGTTTTTGACAAAGTACCAAACGCGGAGAGACTTCTCCTGAAAAACAGTAGTTTAATAGTGGTTGGTGCTGCAGAAGTGCATATGAAGACTTAACAAAAATAATGATGAGTAGAAAATTCCGGGGGGTGTCAGGCATATTGATGTCATTTCACTGACACCTGTGTTTCCAAGTGCTGAATTAATAACTGGGAGTAACTGGCACCAGCAGCACACGTTATAACCAACCCTGGTAGTCCGACACCATGTGATCCAAAGACAAGTGCTGCTTTCTTACAAATCAAGTAAAAAATAGCCATTGTCTATTCCACTTCTGCATGACAACTAACTTCAAGCTTTGCTGGTTTTGTTACACTGTCAAATTATTACTCAAATCTTGTGGCATCGTGCATTAGAACCATAGAATTGTAGAATATGCTGAGTTGGAAGACACCCATGAGGATCCTTGAGTCCAACTCCTGGCCCTGTGCAGGACGCCCCAAGAGTCACGCTGTGTGCCTGAGAGTGTTGTCCAAATGTGTCTTGAGCTCTGTCAGGCTTGTGCTGTGACCACTGCCCTGGGGAGACTGTTCTGGTGCCCAACCACCCTCTGGGTGAGGAACCTTTTCCTGATATCCAACCTAAACCTCTCCTGACTCAGCTTTAGGCCATTCTCAGGTCCTGGCACTGGTAATGAGAGTGATCTGTAGCTGCCCCTCTTCTTCCCCTCCTGAGGATGCTGATGACCACAATGAGGTCTCCCCTCAGTCTCCTCTTCTCCAGGCTGAACAAACCAAGTGACCTCAGCCACTCTTCACCAGGCTTCCCCTCCAGACTCTTCATGATCCTTGTTGCCCTCATTTAGACACTCTCTAAGTAGTTTAATGACTTCTTTACATGGTGGCACCACAAACTGCCCCCAGCACTTGAGGTGAGGCTGCCCCAGTGCAGAGCAGGACAATTCCCTCCCTTGCCTGGCTGGCAGTGCTGCCACTGATGCACCCCAGGACATACTTGGCTCTCCTGGCTGCCAGGGCACTGCTGACTCACATTAAACTTGCCATCAACCAGAACCCCCAGGTCCCTTTCCATAGCGCTGCTCTCCAGCCTCACATTCCCTGGTCCTTACACACAATCAGGGTTGCCCTGTCCCAGGTGCAGAATCCAGCACTTCCTTAAACTTCATACAGTCGGTGATTGCCCATCTCTCTAATTTGTCAAGACTCTCTCTTTTAACTCTCTCTGCAGGGCCTCTCTGCCCTTGAGAGAGTTGAGAGCTCCTCCCATTTTAGTGACATCAGCAAACTTACTTAGTATTCCTTCAGGTCCTTCATCCTAGTTGTTAATGAGATGTTGAAGAGCACAGGGCCAAGGATGGGGCCCTGTGGAACCCCGCTGGTGACAAATCTCCAGTCTGATGACACCCTATTCACTGTAAGCCTTTGTGCCCAGCCTGTAAACCAGTCGTTCACCAATCCCCATGACAGGTTTATCCAGCTGTGTGCTGGACATTTTCATCAGAAGGATACTTTTGATACAGTATCAAAAGCTTTACTGAGCTCCAAATATATTACATCAACTTGCTTCCCTTGATCAGCTAGGTGGAATACCTTGTCATAAAAAGAAATGAGGTTTGACAAGCAGGACTTTCTCGTCATGAAGCCATGCTGGCTGTGACAAATGACTGAATTGTACTCCAGATGTTTTTATATACCTTCCAGAATAACATTTTACATGACCTTACTGAGCACAGAAGTGAGATTGACAGGCCTGTAGTTTCCAGGATCTTCCTTGAGTGCAACTTGAATGCAACTTAACACTGAAGCCATAAGGGTATCAACCAGCACCTGGCTCTTAAAATTATGCTGGACCTCTTCCTGGGCCTTTGAGCTAGCCTCACCTTGTTGGAGGGGAGCTGAAATACTGCTTCAGCTGATGTAAAATCTAGTGAGGTTTTACTTACCAGGGGACTTGCTCCCTGAGGGGTTTGACGAGCATCTTAGTATGAGGGAGAAGATGACCCCTCATATTTTTACCTGTTTTATGTAGTTCCAAGTAACTTGGATGTGTGCCAGACTGTGAAGATGCAGGGTCTCTTTGTTTACTTGCCTTTTGTACCAAAAATATAAAGGTAATTCTGTTGTAATACAGCTGTTTTCCACAATCAAGAAAGACGTTTCTAAATTTCCTTCTTTCCCCCTTTTTTCCAATTTTTTAGAAATTGTGAAACAAAGATCACATGCTTCAAAAGCCCTTTTATACAGAATTAGCTTTATAAAAACAAAGAATGAGTGAAGAGAAAATGCTTGGACAACTCCTGTAAACAACTTGCATCATTTTGAAAACCCTGTTGTTAATGATGTTCTCTTTTCAATAGATTTTTTTAGAGACTTTTTCCAAGGTTACTAAAGAGAGCAAGTTTTCTTGATGGTTTACATTTATGATGGTGGTTTGAGAGATGCACATGATTTTTTCTATCAGAGGCAAAGATCTTCCATAACTGGGACCATGTGTGTTACCTGAGTCTGCACAGAAGTGTCTGCAACACTGTAAAGGAGTTTAAGAATATAAAAAAAGCAAAGTGGAAGAAAAACAGAGCTTAATGCAACTTTGTATATTCTTTCAGCATGCAGACATAGACATGGTAGTTGCAGCACCTTTTCTATGGACTAGTGACGTGAGAACTGTGGCAGTTCACTGTATAACACTGTACAGCAGCAATAGGCTTTTTGCTTACTGAAATAAAGTGTAAGACCAGTGGTTTCCATCCCTGCATTAAGCCCCTAAATTTTTTTTTCCTCTCCAGCTAGGACAGATGCTATAACCTTAAACAGAGCCTTCCTTTGGGAGAACCTTTCTCTTCATAGCATCCAACCCTTCTGTTGTGGCTCACAGAAGTAGATCTTATGGGGCTGACTTTGCTCTCGTGTAACACAAGCAATCAATTTACAGTAGTGCAAACTGGAGGCAAAGTCCTGCTGTTCAGGTTTGCTGGGCACTTGCACCCATTTGTTGGAGGGGCAGGTGGCTGGCGCCAGTGTGCAGGTGCAGGCACCCCACGCACACCTGCATGGTGAGCTGGGCTGTGAGCCCGGCCTGACTGGGACACAACCCTCTGCCTTTTACAGACAGGCAGGCTTCCAGCTGGATTGGTCTCACCATCTGGCTCAGCGTGTGGCTGCACAGACGAGTGCTGGCACAGCAGAGAGGAGGGTGCAGGGTGGACATGGGTAGTAGCTGAGGACCTGCTGCTAAATGCACCTTGCGTGGTGTCAGAGGCCTGTGGCAGAGGTGTGGACCGGCCTAAATGCTGTGAGGGATTGACTCCACAAGGCTCAGTGGGAACTGGGCGCTGGTGGCAGCAGGATAAGCAGGAATTCATGAAATGAGGAAAGACTACGATCCTGTGCTTGTAATTGCATGCAGGAGGTTGTAATGTGTACTGCACTCTGCTACCTTTCCCTGCGTATTGATTGAATTGTTAATGAGTGGTTGAGCATTAATACAGTTGCAAGCAAACAACGCTGTAAATTATGTAGATGTATTATTATTTTCTGTATTCAGTAACTCTTTCTTTGGAATGTCATATGCCATTTGAGTGACTTCCACACAGACTGCAAGTGCTGCCCTTCTGCAGCTCTCTTCCCTGCAAAACTCCCACTGAAGCCAGTGAGGTTTTGTTCAGACAGGACCTGCAGGACCAGAGGATGTGTGGGGCTTGGTCCTGCAGAAAGCTGAGTGATCTGATTTCCTCCTACTTTGCTAGGAGCTGAATTGAGCCCTGCTGCTGAACTGAAGCATGACCAGACAGCACTGAGAATAAACTGGAATTTTATACATAAAAAAATTAATTTACATGTAATAAATGTGAATGAGCATTAATATAGAATGTATTTTATAAAAAAAAAAAGATTCCTTACTTTGACCAAATAGATTTCTGTATTACTGTGTTACTTTTCCATACTTGCCAAATGATGCAAGAGGTGTGGAACTGCTTTGTTTGTACTAAGAAATGTTTTTGTATTTCATTTGTATTTTATTTTTCCCTCCCTCTTAACACATATTGCAGTTAGTAGCCATTCAATAATTAATCAGGGTAGCATGACCCAGTGACTAGGCTGCCAGACTGAGACACAAGATTTGCCAACACATGCATAAATGCTTGCAAACCTGGGTACTCAGTGAGATGTGGGTTTGTAGCTCTGTCATTGCCTTGCCCTGAGCTGAAGATGGGTCTCAGTCTCTGAGAATTCAATGCAGGCCTCCAGTTATGCATGCAGGCCTCTGGAAAATTTGGCAGGAGCAGGATAACTCTTTTGAAAGTCCCACCTTAAGCCTTTTAGTTAGTATTACTTGTCCAGCAGTGTTTATAGTGCTTTTGGTCTGTGGGTGAGCAGAGATATGCGCTGTCATTGTCTATCCTCAGAGCAAGCCAGTAATGAAAGGACACAGAAGGGTCTCCCTTTTCCCTCGGCCTTTCTCATAGGTATTTTATGCTCTAACTTTTTGTAAATACAGCAGAGCAGAGCCTCTTGCACAACTGGTGCTTCTGAGTATGAATTGCACAAATGCAGTGAGCAGAGTGCTGCTTGGGCAATGAGAAATACATAGCATGCCAGATGGAAGGGCAGACTTCAGAACTGTGATGAGTTCAGGGGCAAGAGCGAGCAAAGTCCCTTCAGAGAGAGAGATGCTGAGATTTCTGAGACAGCCAAAGCCATCCTGCCAAGTATCTGCATATTGAACCCATGTAGTTTATAAAAAAGCCCCTCTGGACACTACTGAGGCCTTGAGCTCATTTGTGCTTTACTGTTAGTGTCCTGCCTGATGAATGCATTGAGATGGTTGAGGGAGGAAGGGATAAAGAAGGCAAACTGAAAAGCCTATTCCTCTTCTCCAGCATTATGATATTGTGTGAGTTAGTAGGAGCAGCAGTCAGGGTGCAGGAAGCTCCTTTTTTAAGTGCATGGTAATGTCTCTTAAAAGGACTTGCTTATGAGATAAAAAATAGACTGTTATCTCACAGAAATGGGGGGAATAGCTCACCCCTGAGCATGATGACCTGAATCCTTAGCAGCTCCACCTCCTGCCCTGCTCCTGGCTCTTCTCCAGGCAGTTTCCCTCCATGCTGTGCCTTTGAAAGTCTCATGCTTGTAAGAATGCCACTTTTTCTAGGTATAGGCATAGGTAGTTTTCCTGCATCAGTGACATGCATGTCAGCTGCTTGCATCTTGTCACTGTTCCCACGGAAGGTGTGCTGTGTGAGATGGTGGCTGGGGGCAGCGGGGAGGAGTTTCTGCTGAAACATTGCTGAGTGGATCCCTGCCCTTTACCCCTCTGCAAGGTGGGACATGAGACTGTGACAGTAAAAATGATTGCAAAAACATTGTGGACATTGTTTCAGAAAGCTGCCATTCAGGACATATTCCTAGCCTCTTTCAGCATCTTTCCTGATCTTTGTCTGGGATCCAGGGCTGATGTCTATGGCTGTTTTACTCAGTGTTAGCTTTAGCAGTGGCAGGAGGTGAGGTTGCATCCTTACCCTATGTCCATACTTCCCTCCTGTCCATCCTTACCATTCTGTTCTTCTGTAGAACTTCTGTACAGAAGTTCTCACTCCCAGAAGAAGGGAAGTATAGGAGGGAGGAGAGAAACACCTCTTACTTCCCACAGCTTGCAGCCAGGTGCATCAGTGGAGCTGCAGTTTAGCACAGTGTGAGTCACACTGTCCAGATGAGGTGGCATGGGAGATGTGTTATCCCTTGAGGACCTGCGAGTGTTCCATGCCAGACAAGGGTTGTGCAGAAGACAGCAGTCATTTTAGGTGCTAAACCCAGTATCTTTTCACAGGCAATTATCTCTAGCCAGATAATCCAATCTCTGAAAATCATAATCCATTGAGGCTCTCCAGGTTGGACATCCAGAAAATGAGACTTGTCTGGTTGCCTTGGTCACTAGGAGGTCTCGTTCTCAGTGCTGGCTGTTTTCAGTCTGGCCAGAGGACATGGGAAATTGGGAATGATCCCTTCAGGGGCATTAGCTGGATGCCCCTTTCTGTAAATTGCTGAGGCAAATGCTTTGTTTTATGTGTTTAATTCTGGCAGGACCTCCCCACCTCTCCAGTAGTCTGTCTCTGCAAACAGCTGCAGCTGGGAAGGCTTTGTGTGAGAGCCAGACAGGAGTGACTCAGGGCAGCAGCCCCTAGGCCCTGTAACAGGCTGGACTTGAGATTGTCCTTGCATGGTAGCCATGGAGCTGAAGGCTCAGGGGGCATCACTTCCAATGCAGATATTTAAGTAGAGTCCTTAAATTTGGTCCTTAGAGGGCAGACCCTGTCACTTTGGGTTTTCATTGGACTTCTGAGACTTAGTTGTACTGTTGGTGTCTGATGTCTGTGGCAGGTGGGCAGAGGAAACTACTTAACTATGTTTACTTGTTCAGTGAGCCAAATTGTCTTTTACATGATCTGTGTTCGAATTTTTTCTCATTGCTGATTTTTTTAAAAGAAAGGCAGTCCCTAAAGGCACATGTGCATTATTGCAAACCCTAATTTATACAGAGCTGCGTAGCACTGCACTGTCAGTACAAGCTTGGACATTAGAAAAAAAATACAGATTAACAAAAAGGGCCTTCATTTGTCTACAAGAAAAAAACCCAAACTTCTTTGAACTAGTTATTGCTGACTATAATGAAGCTTACTGCTTTCATGTAAAATACATTGAACTTTGAAATTCCCTTTTTGTACCAACATGCTGTTGCTCCTGTAGGTAAAGATCTGTGGTAACACTGCATGTAAAGAAAGCTTTCATCTTCAGGGGTAGTGGTGGTAGAAATATCAGCTCTGGATTTCAGTCAATGCAATTCTTTTGTCAAGTTTTCCTTTACCAATGCAGGGACTAGTCATCCCTCAACACATCAAGCAGAAATCATGTTGTGCCATGCCATGTCAAGGCTGTCTTTGGTGTGGTTTCCACCATTTTTCTGGCTGGAAGACCTCTCTGTCTGGGACTACAAAGCTGTGAAAGGAGTCAGCAAAAGAAGTTGCCCTTTTGTTCAGCACTTTTCAAAGGAGTAAGCTTTCTGTGGAGCACTGCCTGCCTTCTGATCCTCCTTCCTCCTCCACCACCAAGGTGTCAAATCCAGCAGTGTCATTACACCATGAGCTTCCCATTAAAAAGCTTACCAAACTCTGATGACTGATGGTGTCTTTTCTCTGTGAGCAAAATCAACTCAGTTGTGAATCTGAGGGGCTAAAACACAGCTACAATGCATGTGGCACAGGCTTAACTTTCATGGGCACTGCTGGTACATGGTGGGATAACACAGTGTTTACAGGTGTAAGGAGGAGAAAATTATGTCATCTGAGCTTTGAGCACTGCAAAGCCAGCCCTGATGGACCCAGAATCATCAGGTGGTTTGGTTTTGCACAGTCTGAGGTAGTGGATTTCTTGTCAGCAGCCAGGAATTGGTGGTAGTATTTGTATATGAGCCAGTATTTCAGACCTCGCAGGTCCTTTTCTGTTTTGCACAGACTAGGGAGACATTAAGAGACATGTTACGATGCTAAAATGAAAATGGTGATTCTGTTCAAATAATTTGTCTCTATTCTTTAAACACTTCACTCTTAATTGCTATTTTGACATCATCTCACCCTGATTTAGTTGAAAGAGTCAAGTCAGTCGTTACCTGTTGTCATGAGACTCTGTGGGTTGACATCTTCCAGCCCATGGAAGAGGAAGTGCTTTAACTTACATTTGCCTTTGTATTTTTGGCACTTCCCAGGGCATGAACACTGAGTAGGAGCACACCAAATACATGCTCTCTAGTGTGCCCAGAACCCCAAGTGCTGCCTATAAAGTCATTCTTGTGGCTGGTGGAGTGCCTGCCAGGACTGCCTCCCTCATGTTGGAGCATGATCCCAACAGCAGGGGCACCACAGCCTCTTGAGAGACCTTTGCATATGGTGGAAGCCACTGGGACAGTTAAGCTCTGGCTACAGATACAGCTGCCCTTGCATAAGCAGTGTTGTTCCCAAGCACCTCTTGGAACCTGCTGCCCTCTTAGGTCTGCTGGATGGGCTTCTTCCTGCATCAGAAGGTCAAGTGAATTTAAATAGTTTAGACATCAGCTGTCTGCTAACATGGATCTCAGCCCAGGGACACCATCTGCCCTGCTGTGGTGGGGAGCTGCCCTACAAGGTGGTGGCTGCACCTGGGGGCACTGCCATGTGCACAGTTGTTTTTTTCCCAGCTCAAGTCTATCCACACTCTAGCTCTCCAAAGTTATGTCACACCTTCCCCAGATCAAGAAATTAGCATACTCTAGGTCTATGATAGGCTTTGGCTTTGTATCAAGAACAGGTCCATTAGAGGTACACTGTGTACTGCCTCTGTTAACTCCTGCCTAATGCTCTGTTCCCCACCTGTCTTCAATCAGGCAGCTGGGAGATGCTGTTACTGCCCTTGGCAGCACCATGTGCTTTTTTAAGGAGCACATCAGATTTTACGTTTTCTTCATGCTCCTTCTACTCCATGACAAGGTTCTTGCTTCTGCCACTTGTTTACTGAGTGATGAAATGCTGTAAAAAAGCACATTTAACTTTATTTCCAATGCCTAGGTATATGCATCCATGCTTTTCACTGAGTAGTACCGTACATGTGACACCAAGGCAAGGCTTTTATACCTTTTATTAGACAAACTGATACTGAAAGCCACAAATTCCCAGCGTGCTTCTCCATGCTGAAAAGCTGCAATTACACAAGGCAGTCTGATAGCAGGTAATATCTCCCCGACAACCTAGCCTTGCTTGCACACATTTCTTGAGGTATTGCTGCCATAAAGGTAAGATGGAAGAGGCAGTGTTGGAGCCAGGGTTTCATTTACAGCTCCTAGTAGTGCTAAAGAGACCAGGAGTGTGTTGTGTCAGCTGTGTTATCCCCACCGCGGGGCTCCCGAGGAGCCTGTGAAGAAGGGCTGTAACACGCCATGAGATTTGAAGCCTTTATGTTTCTAGGTTTGTAGCAGTCCCCTAGAGGTCAGCAGAGCCTACATTTTGAAACAGCTCTTGCTGATGGTAGCTTTGCAGGAATGATAGAAGCAAGTTTGCTGTTGGCCTGTGAGACCCTGTTTTTTCTCCCAGGCAATTTTGGCTGTTGCCTGGAGAAGGGATCAGGCTGGGGAAGAAAAGAATCAGCTCATGGGGCAGGAAGTCCTGCTTTGGAGACAGGTTTTTCCTTTGCAGGCAGACAGACAGGTTGAGAATCTGAAGCAAGGGGGAGGAGCAGCTGGAAGAGGGGTGCCAGCATTGTCAAAGCTGCACGGGGCAGTGGCAGCTGCTGCCTACATCTCTTGGCTCCAATGGTACCCATTCTTTCTGGGATCAAGGCTGGACTGTACAGCATCAAAGCAATGTCCCAGCAGAACAAGCTCTGCCCCAGCTGTGCTTTGTGTGTGTGCATCAGCAATGCAGTGCTGCAGTGCTGTGGCTGCTGGTCACACTGCTCTGCTTTCAGTGCTCGCCTGTGTGCACCGTGCCATGCTGGCCTCAGCCACGCTTCAGCTGCTGATCAGATGTTACCTCTGTTTGCCCAGATCCTTGCAATCCCAGCCTACTTCACGCAGGCACTCATTCAACCTGCCACCTCAGCCCAGGACTGGAGGTGGAGGTGAGTTTTTCCTAGACTTTTTCAGCTTCTGGGGTTGGAACAGCAGTGTAAGGAAGCCAATCTCTGCCACATTGAAATGACTTGAAGCTCACAAGCAGGTCACAGTCAGTCATTCCATGTCCAGTCAGCACAGACATTGTCCATGCATTCCATGTCTTTGCCTTGCAGCAAGCAGCCCGGTCAGGGGGGAGACCTGAAACCAGAGCACTGCCAACATGTGCATCACATTTCTCAGTAATGAGAAGATGAGTTACCTTGAGTGTATGTGAGCTTGCATTCGCTCTACACACTGCTCACCCTCTCCCCAGCTACAGGCTAAATAACTGGGAGTGCAGTTGGCAAAATACGCCTCTTTCTCCCCAGCTTTTCTCCTGGTCTGCATACTCAGGTCTATGGCTGCCCCTTTCCCTGTTGATTAGCTGGAAACGATCCAAGCACAGTTCTCCATTTTCTTCTGCATCCTTAAGGATCATATGCTCAGCTGTAGGAAAGAGCAGAGATTTGCAGTCTTGGTTCAGGACGACACATAGAAATGCAGCGATTCACACAGAAAAACAGCGCCAGTTTTTATGCCTTCACACTGTCTGGTTTGGTTAATGAAAGTTTGGAAATTTTTATTTTGTCTCTTCTTCAAAGTTTTTCTTTTTTATTATCCTATTACTCCCTGTTTACTGTATTTCTTTTTGTTTCTGCAAACCCCTTATCAGGAGGTTTTGAGCTGCCTGTGAGTCATGTAGCAGCGATGGGGAGTGGCAGCTCTGGGAGCTGAGCATGTGAGTTTGTGCCCAGCTCACATCATCTCATGAAAAAGGCTGCTGATGTGTCACTCAGCTGTCAATGATCTAGGCTGCCGTGCCTAGGGTGGTCAACCAGGTGCTGGTCACATATTTCCTCCTCCATGTGCCTCTGGCTATGGAAGGTGAATACCTTAACCTTGACGAGTTCAGCTCTGTTTTTTGAGCCTTCTGAAATCAGTGTAGCAGGCTGCAATAAAATTATTTATGCAAAACCTAAATTACAAAGCGCAGACTGTGGACCCTTCCTTGCCATCGCAAAATATCTGAGCCTGAGGGCACGATAGTTTTATGGATGCAGTAATCCATGAGCTGCAGATACAAAATGGGATAATGAAATGTTTGCTGAGACCTCTCCAACTGTGCATCAGGACTAGTGCATGAGTGTGTGTTTTTCCAGCTCTGCTGGATAGCAGGAGGTGCCTTTATGGGAATCACCAGGGCAAGGCTCTCGCTAAATTCCTTTAGGTGTTGTCAATGTACAGTTTTTTTGTTGTGTCATCCAAAAAAAGGGAGGGCATTGCCTGCAGAACCGGTAATGTGATCACTAACCAGGGTTCATCAGCACTACCTGAACCTTCCCAGGCAGAGATGAGCAATCAGGTAACTGACCCTATGCAGCATCCCTGCTAAAAGATAGATTGCATTGCAGCAGCAGATCAGCAAAGACCCCAGGAACATGGTTTCATCCATCAGCACATAAAAGAGCTCAAGAGGGAAACTGGGGATAGACTTGCCATCTCTGGGTTAGAATCAGTAAGGTTCAAAAAGGCCTCTAGTTAATCATTGAGTCCAGCCTTTTGCCTAACACTGCCAGATCCACCACTAAACACACTCTTTAGAAACATGTAAGAAGTTGTGGAGATAACATCTCAAAATGGGAGTGTTTCTGGAGAGAAGAAAAGTTGTCAGTGTGGAACCCAAGCAATGAATGGCAGCCACTGTCCCTCTGGCTCCTTCCTCTTCCTTCACTCAGCTTCTTCAACCTTTGCAAAAAAGAGCATTAGCAGGACCCCAAATCCTTAAGACTATCCTGCACTATCCTGCTGCCACAGTGCTCCACAGACAGACAGCCACCATACTGAGCAGACAGGGCTATTTGCTGCTCTGTGAGGGAGGCACTGCTGTAGCTCTGAAGCTAAAGTCCTCTGCAACCTTGGCACAGCTTGTCACCACATCTGTTTGCGTGAACATGTACATGTTACCACATATTAGAGCTTTCACCAACTGTTCTTTTCAGAACAATAAAAATCATGTTTTCCTTTCTAATTACTTCCTTGACTTCCTGAAAGTCTCCTTCCTCCCAGGCCCTGCAACAGGGCTCTTTGTACACTGTATGGCAAACCTTACCCATGGAGAAGAGACTTGCCCAGACCTACAGGTTGCTTAATGGGATGATGATACTGAGAGTTACTACAGTCAAAGCAAAGTGACCAAGTTTAGCCATTCAGTCATCTGCAGTGGCCTGACTCTTGCTGCTGTGTATCAGACATTTAGACACACAAGCAAATTACACAGAAGATCTGAAGAGCATGCTTCTGACTACTGCCACTGAAGCCAGCATGTTTGATGGGCAGCTCATGTGGTCTTGCAGGTCCCTGAACCCCTGCTCTCCTTTGCCTGTGCAGCTGCTGTTTGGCAGAGTCAAAACCTTACAGTCAGCGCCTGTCACCAGCCTGTCATTTCTCAGAACACATACACTCTTTTCCAGCAGTGGTACTTAAATACTCTCAATCTGCATTCCCAATATCCCATAAAAATGATTCATTAGCTGTGATAGCAGAGGAGTAGAGCTTCCAAGAAGAAAGAGAAGACTGATGAAATAACCAGTCTTCACATCAGCTATCCTGGCAATGGACAGCTATGCTCAGAGTTACATCTCTACTGACACCTCCACTGTCACCCCCAAAACAGGTCACAGTTCACAGGCTCTCTGATGAAGAGCACAGCCCCTCCTGGCTAAGGTGGCTTTCAAGCATCCTTTGAAAGGTCCTCTGTCCTCTTCCCCACACCTGTCTGCTGTTGCTGATACTACTGCAGCAAATGGTATCCAACACAGGGAGTGTGGGAGCAGGGACATGGCTCACCAAACCACAGCCAGCCAGAAGAGCAAGTCAAACACATGGGCAGGAGCCACTGCCAGCAGCCAGTGAGCAGCAGCCTTGCATGTAGAGCTGTCTTGACTACAACAACACATCGGGACTTTGCCAAGTCCCCGTCAGTCTTGGAGGGCAGCAGAAGGTGGGGTTGCAAACAGAGCTTGCAGAGGCTGACCTGGCAGACCTGCAGTGTGGACCCTCCTGGCTATTTTCTCTTTCATATCCTGTTGGTACCATATGAGAGACTCCATGTGAATCTGGGCTGACTCATCCATGGAAGAATACCTTGTGTGGGGAGGAAACAACTTGATCTGATGACCTGCTCTATGTTTGAAGCAGCAAAAGTCTGGTTTAATTCCCCCTCCCTGCTGTGATTGACTGCATTCCTTCAACTCCATGTGATATAATCTTGCATGAACACCATGAGGGTTACCTTAGAAACCACATAATCATAGGATTATAGAATCACTAATGTTGGAAAAGACCTCTAAGATTCTCAACTCCAAAGGCAAGAATCTTCTTTATTTCTTAAAGAAATACATATTTTTTGACAAAGTGCAGGGAATGAAAGTATCCCAGGTCTGCAGGTAGGCTGTTACTGGAGATACCCACTGGATTTCCATCTTATGGGAGTAGACTGGGTAGGACCAGCTTAGTTCCCCTGCAGTGGCTCTGACCTTCTGGCAAGTTAGCACTCAAGATATTAAGTAATGCCGCTGGATTTGTTTATTGATAAACTTGTTAAGATGTGAAATCTGTGTGAAAATACACATTTAAAACTGATTTTACTGATGTAGCCCAGTGGTTACAAGAGCCTCCTAAAAGAGTAAAATCCCAGTTTCCTCTTCAGCTTAATCAGTGAATCTTAGAGCTGGTTTTCATCCAGCTCCTGCTCTTTTTGCCCATCTAAACAATTACTTTATGGCTGCATAGAGAACTCCAAAGGATGTTTTGGTGTTGCCTCTTCCATTCATCTTCAAGATTTTCTGGGTCATGGAGTCCCCTGTCATACTGCTCTGACATGTGTCCATGATTCTAGAGGTGCCTCAGGGCAGATAACAGGGATGGACCTTGAATAATCTGGCTGTCACCCGGGGGAAGTGGACAGTCCACCTCAAAGCCTGGGGAAAGGTACAGGTGAGAAGCCACATGCTGACCAAACCCTGCTGAAGTCATCAGCTGGGTGAGGCACAGCTCTGAGAGTCAGTGTTCCTGTGCAGAGGTGGCACAGCCATGCTCTGTGTGCCAAGGCAGGCACCCTGGCATAACTCCACATCCTTTGGCTCTCCTGCTCCCTCCTACACCAGTGTAGGAAGTTTTCTCCACAGCCCTTCCCTAATTGCTTGTTCCTGGACTCTGTCCACTGTTTGCTGCTCCCAGTGCCTCTGGTACAACTGCAGAACTGTGAAATGAGCTGAGTTAAAGACCAACCAGGGCAACCGGGTTTCTGGTTTCTTCTGAAGGGGTGATTTAAAGCTCCTGTTGGCAGCTCATTTTTCTAGTTGCTTCAACTCAGGGAGCAGGGGCTGACAGCACAAGGGGGCAGGGGTGGGGACAGGATGGATGGGAATATCTTCAGTTGGCTTTACTGCCAAAGTTGGCAAAGCAGCATCCCTACATTTCAGCTCTGCTAGAAGCTGTCTCTACCCTTCATAGGCTCCCATCACTTTGCTGGCAGATCCTACATTGCTTGAAGGATTTACTCCATTTTCCTTTAGGGATTAAATGGTTCACATAGTTCAACATTTATTCTGTCATGGTGTATGTGGGACCATTATTAACATTCAAAGGAATGACACATCCATCCAGCAGAGAATAATCTGCTTATGGCTAAATAGGAAAGCTGTGTACACTAAATTACAGTCAGCTTCATGATGTAGTTTTCCCTATGATAAAATTGAGACCCATTTCAAAACAGGAAATTAATTTTTCCTCTTTTTATTCATTGGGTGCCATAAATACAAATGTGCCCCTTGACACCCTATAGAAGTTTCCACTATGATGTATTTATAGGACCAGATGTGCCATGGATGCCTTAATGTAAAATCAGCTCTGGTTTTTTTTGACTGATGGCTTTTGAAGTGACAGATAGCCTGGGACATTTGTCTAAGCTCACACTCTGCCAACTCATGAACAACTTTTACAGGCTGAACTTAAGCGTTTGAAGTTTTCTCTTCTGGAAAGTAGGAGACAAAAGTGATTTGAAAAAAGGCTGAAAAAATTTAGGTGGACAATAAGTACTTGATTTGTAGAGGTGTAAGATACCACCAGGTATTTAGTTATTCTCAAGAAAGGGAGTAAAATCTGGATTAATTTCATCAGAAAATTCAGACCAATTGTACTTAAGGCCATGCTATTCTTTCAATAACTAAATTTCAATCACTAAAGTTCCAGCTACAAATTTGCATAAACAAGGATAGAAGTTCTTTGTTGTGTGTTTTAATGTATGAAATTGAAGTAGAGCTAGAAAAAAACAGGAACTAGGGAAGAGTCACTGAGGAACCAATAGCAGCAGAATTGGGACTACCACTTGGACTACTGCCTTCTCCATTATACATTCAGCTCTTCAGTAAAGCAGTTGCTGATACTCATATTTAGAGTGCATTTACCACTGTGCTGCCCACACAGGTTCTGAAGAGTGTGAGCAATAGGCAGCCCCTGTGTGCACAGCAGCAGCAGCATGAGCAGGAGATAGCACCTGGATGTCATGCACACTTCTGGAGGAAGTCTAGCTCAAGTGAGACTTCGTTCTGCATTTGTCCACTCATTTCTTTTCAGCCCTGCTCTCTTGGTTTTCTCAGTGAGACTATTTGCCAGGACACACAATAAAGAGACTGAAGACTTGATTTGTGTTGAAAACAACCTCCATACAGATGAAGTTATTTCTAACCCAGGCTGGTTTACCTTTTGGCTCCAAATCTGAAGACCATACAGTAACAAGTGGGGATTTTTAAGGGGTGGGAGAATAGCAAAAAAAGAAGCTACAGCTGAAAGCACTGTGAGTCAAATGACTGCCTGAGATGGTGGTGTGTCACTTCTTGTGTGGGTGCTTCACAGCTGTTTGGCTATGGACCACGATGTTCATCCCAATCCTCAAGTGGTTGAAGTTGGTTGAAGTTACACCTAAACCACGAGTGTTCAAGTACTTGAATGCCCAACTGTGTTAATTAACGACTATTAAAATATCATCAAAAGTGGAAGAACAGAACTGAAGCTACTTACACTCATCTCAAGATTACAAAAGTACCTGGAGAAATCAGGACAAAGTGTGTTTCCTTCTCTACAAATTTCCACATCACCCTCCCCTTCATTCCCACTGGATAAGCACTTCTGCTGCTGGACTCTGAGCAGTCTCAGCTGCTAAAAACCAATTCAATCAGGCCAGATGTGGGGGACCTACACCTGGGTTAAAATGACCCCCTCAGCCCAGCATCTTCCCTGAAGACAGGGGAAAGGTCTGAAGTGCAGTGAAACAAAACTGAGTTTCTCTGACCCCTCTCCCAGCCCATCTGCAAACCTGGGGGATGTCTCAGGCTTCTTCCCTGCTAAGTTCTGGTTAATTGGAAATGTACTTGGCTTGTACTAAAGTGTCAAACAACATGCTCCATCCAGGCAAACCAGAAGCCAAAGCAATATCATCCTTGATATTTTCTTTAAACCACAATTTCCAGTATAAACCATGTATGCTATAGCTGTATGTGCTATAATCTGGTAATTAACAGCTTGTTGTTTATGTCTGGGGTGAATAATAAATACGTTGTGTCCTTTCTTCTCCTCCTCCTCTCCCCATCCCAAATAAGTAGATTCTGTGAGTGCTTTTCAGGGCTGCCATTGGCTCTGCACATGAGCTATCCTCAGCAGAAGGTACATTGAAAGGGGGTAAGCAACCACCACAAGCAGTATCTTAGACCCCTCTCTGGCCCCTGTCTTTGTAGCCTCTGACATGGGGAAAGAAGCTGCAGCATAACTTCCTCTCTCTTTCCCCCCATCCTCACTGCTCCTGGGAGAGCAAGGAGGGAAGCTGGAGCCAGGGTGGTCCCATCCAGCCTCACAGCAGCTGCAGCAGCTGTAGCCCTTCACCCTACAGGGGCAAAGCTGCTGGATGCTGCAGTGTGAAACCAGGGGAGTGGAGAAATGTATGCCTTGCAACATTTTGTATCAATATACAAGCTGTGTCTTGGTTGTTTCCCTGCAAATATAATCTCAGAAGCTACCTCTGTCATCATTTTGAAATAAAATATACTTTTCTGTCTGCATTAGGATGAGAAAGCTCAGCCACAAAGCAAATGCTCCTTAGAGATTCAGACTTTGAAGTGATTGTTCTTAACACGAGCAACAGGCAGCATTCATTAAAACCCTTAGCACTAGAGCAGGGTCAAGCTGAGGAACTTAATATTCTGCTGCTTTACAAATACTGACCTGGCACAAATTCATCCTGGCTTCTGCAGCTGCCTAGTATGATTTGAAGAGATAAAGAGTGAAAATCTAATGAAGAGGGAGTGTAGTTTGGGCTAGTAGATGCACTGGATACAGAGGAGCTTCACAGATACTGCTTCTTGTTTCCAGAGGAGAAGGAGCTCAGATAGCTTTGGGCAGTTTGCAATTGCAAGGGATCGTATTTTATTTTTCACTTGTGGCCAAGTCAGCTGCTATACTGAAGAATGACCATGGTCAAAATCAGTGCTGGACATGGCTAGGATATGGGAGTAAAAACCATGCTGTAGTACATCTGCTCCTCTGGCACACAGCCCAGAACATTAACCAGAACTGTTGGGGAAGAGGAGGAGAGAGAAGAAGGAGCTACAGCCTCTGAGGCTTCTGTGTTCTGGCAGAGAGTGTCTCTAGGGCAAAATCTTCCTGTTTTGGGTGTGTTTGTGCATCCTTGTGCAGGACACTCTTAGACATAGGATTAGATGTTTTCCTGAACAGGAGCAATCTCAAGTGCAGGTTCACAAGCTTTTGTCCTGATCTCTGACTGGGACCCATGAAAGGAGAGGGCATAAGATGCTTGAGGGAGCATATGGGGGGATGCAATTATCAGGCTTGCCAGTCTGGGCAGGCCTACAGGGAGGCAGCCAAGTGGGACTGGAGGTCAGTCTGGGAGCTTCCCTGAGGATGCTCTGGGGTTGGCAGCTAAAGCAGCAGGACCCTATTATTCTTCTAAGTAACAGCCTGTGTTTGCTGCAGGGAAGCAGATCGCTCTGTGCTGCCTCATCCTGCTCAGCCTACCCAGCTGCTGGAGACTGCAGCAAAGGGAGTCCCAAAGGCAATGATTTGGGGTCAGACACCTCCTGACCCTCATTTGCCTCTTGCTAGAGCTCTGCAAGCTCTCACACATGCTGCCAGTCCCCAGGGGATGATAATTGAGGGATGGGGTCTTGCAGGATAAGTGCTTGGGGAACTATTTCTTTGTGTGGATTTCTCCGCTGCCACCACAGAAGGGTACTGATCTCTGCCTGGGAGCCCTGTGTGCAGTCACTGTGTCAATATTTAATCATGGTAATTAGTAACAGGCTGGGTTGCTCAGGAATTCACAGCTCAGCATTTGCCTCATTCACCTCACCCATCTTTTGGACACATAAGGGATGTGTCTATGGCAGAGAGAAGCAGAGGCTTGTAGAAACGCAGCTGCCCCAGTGTGGGGGTTTTTGTGGTGGGGGTTTTTTTTGCCTTTTTTTTTGTTTTGTTTTGTTTTGTTTTGTTTTTTTGTTTTGTTTGTTTGTTCATTTGTTTTGTGGTTTTGGTAAACATTTTACTTATAGGCTTTTACAAAGCCTTTTGCTCTAGTGGCACAGGATGCTGTGAAACTAGGAAGAGAGGAACTTCATTCTAGGTCAAAAGGAGTTCTTTTTGTATCTAACCCATGGACCAGTGTTTTAAGGCTTTTAAAAACCACAGACTGGTGGCAGAGCAACAAGCTGCCTCTTTCCTCTGAAAACTGGGTTAAAACAAGACCTTGCATGCCTCACCAAGCTCTACCCTTTCACTATAGCAGAGTAGAACATATATCCAGTTACATCAATCAATGCCCTGCACCTGTCCCAAAGGTATTAGCTACCAGGAGTGGATCCTCTCTGTTTCAAGGCATGAGATTCAGCCAGTAGAGTGGGGCCAACTGCTTCTGAAATCTTTAGGAATTTCTGTTCAGGAGTTACAAATCAAGCTCTCCTTGGAGACATCATAAATCAGATCCAAGGTTGCCTGCTTTGAAGAGCCCTTCCAACACAGCAGAAGGACTCTCACTTGTGATGTGTGTGAGCCATGCCTCCAGGTTATACCCATTCTTCATCTGTGAAAGTTCAAGTTAATAGCTATAGGAAAATGAATTAATGGGTGTAATAAAATCAAAACCAAATGCAAAGAGTTGCAAGGGAAACGGGTGATGAAATGGCAGATGAAACTTAACATTGATAAATGTTTTTGGGACTCTTTTTCTTGTAAAAGGGAAAATGCAGAGGGAAGATGCTAAAGGTCTGTGAAGTCGTAAGTGATGTGACCATGGAAAACAGGAAAAAGGTTTTTACTTTCTTCTCCAATACAGGAGGAGGAAAAAACTAAATAAAAGTAGCAGAAGGCAGGTTCAGTTAAGTTCTTCACCAAAATGTACTCAAGTACTGGAATATGTTAATTAACACAGGATGTGGATACCCAAAATTTCACTCAGCTAGTATTTGTGGAAGAAGAGACATCTGGGGGGGACCAGAAATGGCTGTAGTGGCCTTCTTCCCCTTTTCTTTTTAACCTAATTTCTTTTTAGTAGCAGAGGAGAAGTGGCATGTAGCCATCAGAATGGGAGCTACATCGAGTCCTGAACAGGAGAGATCTGTCAGACAGGGAAAAAAATTCACAGTTCATGTGAGAAAACACACATCTCCATCACATATTGAAACTTCTGATGTTAGCACTTACTGCACAACAGAAGACAAGTCACTGCCTCAGTGTCTCCTCCTCATCCATCCTTATCCTCTCATATCATCATCAGGGCACTGACACCACATCAGGTGTCTAGAATACATGACTGATAGGAGATGTAGGTTTGAGGTGGCCACACCACTCACTATTTCTCAGCACTGCAGAAATAAGGATCAGTGGGCCAAGTACTGATAGCAGTGCCCAAGACACTGGGTAAGCTGTGCTCCTGCTTTTTTTAGAGTGCAAATACTACAAAATATTGTAGATACAGAAGGATAAGCCTCTCTCCTGCTGCTGGCCTGTGGGACCACAAACTGGGAGAAGGTCTATGACATGGTGGTGTAGCAATGGGGGCAGCAAGGCAGGGGCTATCCATCAGGGTCCAGTGTGAAGGGAGCCAGCTACTTGGCTCTCTCTCCTTACACAGCTGTACTGAGCTGTCATCTCTGTGATGCCTGGTGAGATCCACCTACCACCCTGTCAGCTGCCCACTGCCTAGCACAATGCAGAAGATCTCAAGATGTCATTATCACCTTTCTCTGATGCCTGTATGCACATGCCAATGTGTATGTATTAACTACACTCATGTGAACATCTATGCAAGTATTTCATAGAGAAATAAACAGGGATTTTGGGTTTGCTGCTTTCCAAGCATGTGAGGATTTGGAGCTCTTTCCTTCCCAGAGGAGGCAATTAGGTAGTCTATTTTAATAAGGGCAGTATCCTGTTCTGCCAGTGATCAGTGAGGATGACTGCCACAAGAGCCAAGTGGTGCAGCCAGCAAGCATTTGGCTTAATCACTTCTTGACAGGACCTGGTCTCTGTGGAGCATTCATAAATAATCATGCTGGGGGCACGGGAGCTGGCTCATTGCTGCAGACCCACAACAAGACAGACAACAAAACCCCAACCAAATCCTGAATATTTTCTAATTATTGCTGTGAGGCTTCCTACTAAACCAGAGCTACAGGGGACAGGGTATGGCATTAGCATCCCTTGGGGCTCATGAGTGACAAGTAGAGGGAGGGGGGAATATCTGGAGCCCCAATGAGCATGGATGGCAGGAGGTGAATGAATGGGAAGCTTCACTCGGAGGGTGACAGCTGCGAGGCTCCATGTCCCCTCTGCTCCTGACAGCAGTGCCTCCTGGAGCTTTTGTTTCTCTGCAGCCAGGATGACAGGCTTGTGCCACTCTTTACCAGAGTACACCTTCCTTCCAGGCATGGATGCTGTGCAAATGGCATCGAGCGTTGTCAGTGCCTGACAAACAATAGGGTATCAAGGAAAAACAAAAAGGTGGATTTCTTCTAACACAGACTTTCTCATTTCCAAGCAACATAGCTTTCAATGAGAACATCTTACCTGGCTGGACCACTCCAAAATAGTCAAGAAATATGCTCTGTGCTGGCAATGATTAGGAAAAAAAAGCTGCCATCTCAATGCAAATGAAAATTAGTAACAAGAGAGCATAATATAGTCAGAGCTTTCCAGGTTCTGTTTTCTCATTCCCCAGCCTGCCACCTTGCTTGCATCAGTCATCCTTCCTGTGCTCTGACCCTGCCTTGAAGCTGTCACCACACTGTGCTGTGACCTCTCTGAATGCAGCACTGTACCCCCTGACCCATGGCTGTGTCAGTGAGAGAGGGAGGGGACTGTGCTCAGCCCAGACGTGCCACAGTGCTGTTGCTGCTGGTGGGCCTGACACACAGCACTGAGTGTTTGCTTTGCTGGCTGGTTTCACTTCTGAACCGTGCTCTGGCATGGCAGAATAACACTCATGGAGGACTCCAGGTGTGTATCTGAATTTGATACTGTATGGCCTTCACCACCTCGTGGACCTCTTAAAGGCTGTGAGTGCTAGATTAACTGCTTTGGCTTGTCTGGAGCAAACAGAGAAAACTCCAGGATGGGCTGGAATGCAGGAGAGTGATTTGGGAACTGGCTGCAAGTCTGATGAGAGCTTTCCTGTGAACCCTTGACATTTGCATTCCCACGTTCTATTCTTTCCCTGCTTTTCACGCAGTTCTCTAAAACCAACCTCCTCTTGCCTGTTCCCACGCCTGTCTCTGATCTGGAGGGGACTGCTCGAGCCATTTTACCTCTGTAGCTCTTGGTGTTCCTAGCCACCAGAAGCTCTGCAGAAAGACCTAAGGGTGACAATTTCCAATTTAACATGCATGGATGATAACACACTGTGATGAAAACGTGTGGGAGATGGTCGATTCACTCGGGTAAGTGTTATCCATAAGACACTGGGAGCACCACAGCTTTGCTAGAGACCTGTACTTGGCATCTACCAGCACACCAAAACAAAAGCACTTGATATATTTCAGTATTCAAAGGAAAGCAATGACCCAGGAGAGTAGGAGTGTCTAAATAACACTATCAATAAGAAAAGACTGTACAAATGGGCAGTGCTTACTAAGACCAGAAAGGAAAACAGAAGATTTAGAATGAGAACTGCAGCCCTCAAACATGTTGTTGCTGGGCAGGGAATAGTCTTTCCACCTCAGACAGGACAAGGAAAAGTGAACTTAAATTTCAGCAAGGGAGACTTAGACCAGAAAATTAAGTTTCCTGACTCCAGGCATTGTGAGACACTGGGGGAGATTGCCTAGGTGTTTATTGAGTCTCTGTTGCTAAAGGTCGCTAAGAGCAGACTAGAAAAACTCTTGTCAAAAATCTAGTTTACTTGATTTTTCTTGATTCTAGTTTACTAGACTACTTACTCTAGTTTAATTGATTCTGTCATGGAGCAGAATGGTAGACTAGGTGGATACTAAAGGCCTGAGGCAGTCCTATTTCCTGAGACACTTTTAGATATGCTAATGATCTAAAGAGTTCCTGAGAGGTAAGTATTTGTTTTTAGTACCAAGCAGAGCTGGTATATTTGGCATGGTCTTAATCATGGTCTGGCTATAAAGAGAAGCTTCTCTTTCAGTCAACTAGCAGTGTTCCAAGCAAATTATCTGTATTAAAAATGGTATTCATGGCACATATTTTAAAAGCAGCATATTCTTCAATTTGCCAGCCAGCCACCTTCTGAACACGGAGCACATGAAATCCGTGGATCACACATTTATGAAGCCTATGTCCCCCTTAAATTACCAAGGATCTGTGATTTATGACAAGAAGCAGCCTTGAGTGGCTTTGACCAGGGTTAGAAGTGCTTACACATGCAGGTAAGTTATCAAGTCAGAGGGGTTGGGAATCCCCATCACAGGCTGGAACAAGCACCAGGGACACTCCACTCTGTAGACTTCCAGTTACTGTCCAGTATGGTACAGAACTTTCCAGAAGAGCATGAGCTAGCCTGGCTTGACTTACTGTGATTGCCAGAATCACACAGATTCAGATGAGGCAACATGCCAAAATCCACTGCTAAAGTGACACCCATGGAAAAATTGAGAACAAAAAGATAGAAAAACAAAGAGAAATAAGTACACATAGGGCACTGCAAAGCCAGCCACCTGCTTGTGCTGCCAGCCCTCTCCCTTCATGTGTGGATCCTGCAGGAATGAGAGGCAGAGAAGTGTGCACAACCATAGGGGAAATTATATCCCATGCTGGTGATGCAGAATGAAGAAAACTCTATCTCCAAACCCCTACTCCATCCTGAGGAGTAGGATGGTGCTAAGCTCTGCCTTAAGTCATCTTTTGTTGGGAAAGTCCTGGCAGGATGGATCAGGAATTCTGTGGCAACCTGATTTAAATATGAAAACATACAGAGTACATATGAAAATTAATGCACAATTCAGAGCCTTCTGTGCTGGGCTGGAGCTTGCTTCTGACAGGCTTACACTAAGAAGCAATTAACTTTGAAAATGAGCTAATTGGACCAAGAAATCGAGGCAAAGGTTTTCAGTCTGACAGCCATTTCAGGCCAATTTCTGTTCTTTGACACTCTTTCAACAAATTCCATTTTTCATCTGCTATTATTGTGGTTTTCCCCAAAACAGTGCACAACCTTAAATTCTCCAGGCCTTGGGGATTTTGGGAGAATATGGATAAACTCATTAGCGGGAGCAAAATGATCACTGAATGAATTAATTTGCATAGATATTTAAATGGCTGCTTGCAGACATTTCTTTCACTAAAAGGAGTAGAACAGTTTCCTTTCGAAGTTACTGCCTGAAACTGTCTCCTGCTTTGGAGAACAATTTGCTGACAGTTCACATTGAGTTTTCTTCATGTGACAATGGCTAGTTTGAAAATAACTGAGGTAAAACTTCACCAAATGTCTTATTCCCCGCTGCTCTAGCTCCTGAGCTTGTCTCTTGCTGAAAGTTTTGCTTCTTGCTCTGTTTTAACATCCCAGTTTTTCAGCAACGTATGGAGACATTGGCAGTTGTCAAGCACGGAAGTAAGGTAAGTGTAAGCCTTTGGTAAAGGGAAGGAGACAGATGCATTAGCTACCTGCCAGAATGGAAATTTACCAGGGGTGTGTCTGTCTGACCCAGCTCAGCGCCAGGTTGTTTTGTGCCACAGACGTGCAATGACTGCCTTGGCACTCAAGGCTGGCACACATTGAGTTATTGTGAAAAGATGACAGCAGTTTTAGACCTCTTTGTCTTCTGGGAGCCCTGGCTGCTACAGCAGATGAGCCCTTCTGTCTTGATGACAGCATGCTGGGATGAGCCTCTGAGAGCAGCTCCAGGTTCACTGCTGCTCCTGCAGGGTGGTACCCACCCTACAGATTCACCAGTCACTGACATCAGTGTGGTCCAGCATGTGGATTGAGCTTTGGGGAGTCCCTTGGACAACATGCTCTCGTGCCCTTATTAATAAAACTGTAGTTCCTGAATAGGTGCATGTGGAATTTCCAGTGGATAAGACATATACTTATCCCCATTGAATACACAAACAGTGATTAATAACGCCCTGCTATGTGAGCATTGTGTTTATCCTGTTGAGATACACCACAGTTAAGCAGCAAAGGCCCAGCATCCTTGACACTGAGACATGTACCTGGATGGACAGTTGTGGTCTGGGGAGCAGTCACAGGCTGCTCGGCATACATGGGAAAGCAACAAACCTGAAGATTACACCTCATACCATAACCACAACCCTTATACAACCATTTCCACACAAGACACGCACAAACAGCTAAGCAAGCAGTTGGTTCTCCATATGAAAATAAAGAAAGTAAAGAGAAAATAAAAATACAACCACAGCATTCATAAAGTTCCATGCACTCAAGGGCGCTGGGATCAGGCAGCTCTGCTGAAGTGAAAGGCCTTTCATGCCACTTCATGTGTGCCTGCGAACTGCACCCTGGCAAATTGCTAACTTGGCCTTTAGGAGCGAGTTAGATAAATGAGATTCCTATATCAGAGCTAATGCTCCTTTGAAGTGTCGCTTTGCCTTTGTGCACTTCTGTCTCTGCATTATCAAAATGTCTTCCACTAAGCTTTATTATCACTGATAATGTAGAACTAAGAGGCAAAAATTTCTATTCAAGGATTGAATAGTTAAAAAAAAAAAAAACCAAAAAACCCAATACTTCCCTGGATACTGGAAAATCAAATAGAAGACTTCAGGACAGAAGGGCTAATTTAAAAAAAAAAAAAAAAAAGGCCTGCTTTACTATGAAAACCCTTGAGGGGAGATAAAAGCGGAAGGGAGGTGCATGCTTGAATAATAAAGCCTTAATGAGTTTGGGTCCGTGTCTAATACAAAGCATTGATTTTGGCTGCTTGATGAAGTTAGCTATTTGCTTAGAAAAATTTAATTTAAATGGACACTGCCCACTAAGATCACTCTACTGGAAAAGTCTCTATTGCTGTTATAAGTAACTGCTACTAAAAAAAAAAAAAAAAAGGAAAAGGGACAGGAGTGAAAAAATCCTTTGGACAATCACTTTTTTTTCATACAGCTGGCAGAATTAGTTGTCTTAGTATTTCTTAGCTTCTTTCTTTGCTGTATCCCCTTTTTGTGTGTTTTATTTGCTGTCTCACCAGTAGCTCATCGGGAATAGAAGATAGCTGGAGAAATATAATTTAAAAGATAACAGGAAGATGTGACTGTAAAACACTAGCAAAATATAGCTGGCTATCAGCTGGCTTTATAGAAGCCAGGGACAGGAGGTATTTCCATGATATTTATACTTCACTTGAAACTGGGCTATTTCCAGTTTGAGAGTGCCCACTTAACTAGGCATGAATTTGACACATCTTTCTCAGGGCAAATGCTTTGTTTTATTTAGAAAGGACAGGCCAGGAGTTTGACTGGGCCACTGGGTTTTTCTTAATATCTTGAGGTGTTATCTGAGCTTGTGGTTTGAGCTTCCTTTGTAGTAAATGGGAAGAGCATGAGTCACCTCACCCCAATGCAGACATTTCAAAGAGGCCAGATGACTCATGGCTATAGGTACCTACTTCACTGATGATAAAGGCCAGCTCAGATGGAGACATCTGATTTCAGATGAGATGACTCCCACCTTGACTTGGGACATTACTGATGCAAACCCTGAAGTCAGATGAAGAACAAGAGACACAGACTGCTCAGCACCTGTATGGCATGTTACCATAACTGGGACTTGATGGGAAATCTTGTGATTGTTTCTCACATTAGTGTACACCAGCTAGAGAAGAAAGTCACCATCCACTCAGATCTCTCCTACTACGCTTCTATCTTTACAGCAATGACTGCCTGGATCAGTTTAGCAGGGGCAAGGTTGTGGTTTAAACCCTGTGGCTCAGATTATGCAATCATTCAGATGCATAATAATCTGTGGCTGTAGTGGTTAATTTTAGTCTGAGCATCTGCAAGAACCATGCCAGCAGACACACAGGTACACAAATGTCAGCAAGGCAGCAGGTTTTCAGAAATAAGACAGAACCAAGTAGCAGTATCCTCTTTCAAGCCCCCTGTCTTCAGTCATCAGGCCTTCTCCTCCTCAGACTGTGACAAATGGTGACTGGTCACTGGTTCATCCACAGCAACAGAGATCCAACTGCAAGGGTCACTGAAGAGATCATCCAGAAACTCCTGTTTGTTGGTGACTGTAACACCATCACATGCCTAGGAGGCAACCTCTGTAGCATCACCCAGGAGCTCAATCTTAAATATTGACAAAGACCATCTTCCCCCAGGGTCACAATCTCCTTGAGAGGTCAGCTAAATAGGGGTAGTCAAGTTTATCAATTGTGGCACCATCCCTTCAAATCAGTAGTAAATGCTGCATTCCAAAAGCAAACCTGTCATTTAGTCATCTAGAAAGTTGTCTTTGGAACAGATGAAAGATTCAGGGCTCAGCCAAAATGACTGCATGTCTGATGCATGTTATTTTTGCTCTCCTCCCCGATGGTTATTTTGGGCTCTGTAGAGTTGCCCACCTCAGCTCCCCCAAATACTGCCTGTACTGGGTTCTGGGTATGTATTGCATGGACACGTCATTGACACTGTCTGTCTCAGGCATCTAAAATTCATGTGCCCATCTTGTAGCTCTGCACATTCCTTAGAGATTGGTGTGTTTTCACAACCAATGACTTTGTGACTGCACAAAGAGTTGATGCATGTTGGCTAAAATTAGCTACCACACATCTGGGAATGGGATAACAACATCCATTAATCATAATGATATTTGTAATACTTCCTCTAGTTTCTGAAACAAAACCTATTTAACCATTCAAACGTCACAGGGAAATTCTGCTGTTGGGGCTCACCAGCATTACAAAGCAGACCCTGGTGCTGAAGTCTGCTGCAAGTGTTGTCTCATGCAAACACATGGCTCTGTCAGGAACAGAACAAATATATATTGAATTCCTACAGATTTTTGTCCTATTTCCTCTCATTTACCTCCAGCTATGCCCTCCACAGCACTCCCAGCTTCCGCTCAGGTCATCTGATAAAGTAACAAGGTCTATGATGCTGTTCCTTCTGAGTCCATGCACTGAAGGAAACTAGGATTACAGAGAGCTGATCTCTAAATTGCTGTTTATCCATATAGTTTGCATTTTCACCACTTGTGGAAGAAGGGCAGGACAAAAGGAAGGGTCAACACATGCAATTTTGCACTACTGCAGAATCTGATATGGTACAAAACATCACTGCAGACACAAAAGCTTTGCCTCAGAGAACCAGAGGAGGAAAGGAGTTGTGTGCCAAATTGTCATTTTTGATATCAATGACAAGTGTTTTGAAATCCTCCAATTTAAAACAACTTTTTTTTTTTTTTTTTTTTTTTTTTTTTTTTTTTTTTTTTTTTTTTTTCTCTTTTCTCTCTCTCAGGCTTTTTGGTGATGTTCAGTTTTGAAACCAATTCTCAGTTTGCTTCACCCCTGGCAACTACTGAGTTCCACCTGCATGCCAGCAATTGCATCTACTATGGGCAAAAGGGTTTAGAGATCCAACTTGCCAAGTCCTACATTGTTCTAGTTCAGGGATTATCTGTTTTTATGAGCACTCATGGATTGTTTAGATTGTTTTTCTTGACTATGCAAGTTCCCAAATAGAAATATTATTACTTATATCCATCAAGCCTCTCATTAATTCAAATTCTGCCCTCTAAAAAAACCCCCATAAAATTACTCCTAAGGGAGGAGGTTGCTTCTGAGTCACTGACTGAACAGCTTGTTCCCTGTTCTCATGGGCTTCCCAGCATATCTGGCCTTTATTACCCCCTCTTTCTGGTTTTATGAGTCCTCGCTTGGATTACGATCAGCTGCCAGAGTCCTGCAAGGTGGCAAGAAATGAACAGGAACATCTGGGTATTTCTCTTAGAGCTGCCAATCACTGTCACTGCTGAGTAAATGACCTGAATGGTGCTCATTCACACTGCCAAGTAACACTGAACATGAGTTCAGGGCATCTTTCAGCAAAGAAATGTTAAATTATGGATCTGTCCTTATTTTTGTGTTTTGGAGGCTACTGGTCTGGAGTGATTAGGCATTGGAGTACACATAACACGGCACTATAGCTAGCCATTCAATGACCTAGCTAATGAGGAAAGATGATCTCAGCCTGTTTATGAGAAGCAAAAGGCTTCCTGCAGTGTCCAGATGGCAAAACAACTTGGTGTGTGTAGCATTTCACTTCCACATGGCTGGGTGAAATCCTGTGTGAGAAACAACGACGTTGAGCGTTAGTCCTGGAAATCCTCATACGTGCTATGCTCTCACCACACAGGCAATGCCTTTTGAATCAAGAGCAGAACTTTGGCCTCACTTTTAAATGCCGTAGCCAGGCTTGTGATTGCCTACAAAGGCAAGTTACATCCAAAACTGGATTCCATTGCTGCTGGAATATGAGGAGGTGGTGGGCCACTACGGCTGTGGTGTGACTTGCCATTCTCTTGTGACAGTGATTAGTGTCTCTAATGAACATCAGAGTTGCTCTCCATCTTAGATGAAGGCAAAGAGCAAGCCTGACTAGACGTGTTAGCATCACTGCTCACTTTCTGGCAGGCAGGACATTAACTGATCGCGACATGGGGAACAGCCAGATTGGGTTTGTAGTTTCTGTTTGTTTGTTTTATTGTTCAAGTTAAAAGAACTGTAATGAGATAAAGTACCCTCTAGAAAAAGCTAATTGGATTTGAATAGCTTAATTAATGGAGACAGTCACCTACATAACCCCCTTTTTTCCCCCAAGTTATGGGAATCTGCAGTCTGCAAGGAGTAAAAATCAGCACAATTTATGATACAGTACTTGGGTGTTGGTTAGCAACAATATTGTTAATGGTTGATGAGGAACTGGAAATAGTTTTCCTGTTCAGGTAGGGTCTATGTACATTCCAATGTCATGAGCCATACAGCAAAATATTCACCACCAAGAACAGGAGAAAATTATATTCTGGTTTTTGTTTTTGTGTTTGTTTTTTTTCTTTCTAAAAAATACAAGCCAGTTATAAATGATAATTAAAATATGACAAAATGATGAGCAACCAGCAGACATCTACTTCATGGTTCAAGTGCTGGTTGAAGGTCTTCATCTGAAATGAAAACATTTCCCATTTAACCTGAAGAAATTTTCTTATGATTAATATTGATTAAGCTGATGAACTTGCAGTTGTAGCATTCTTGGCCACAATTTAACAACAGTGGAGGGAGAACATTTGTGTTACATTCCTGTTGCCTGTTGGAGCAGAAAAAAGATATAATCTAGGTATGGTGTTAGAGCTGTTCTCTAAACTGTCACCTCCCATAGTCTTCAGGAATCACCTGAACCAGGCAATGCTTAGGTGATAGTAAATTTGATAATGTCTTTCTCAGAGTAAATGGAGGATTTACAGAGAAGGAGCAGAATTTCCCCTCCCTCAGACTCCACAGGAAAGAGGTATCAGAAAAGAAAGAGCGTTTCTTTAGGCAGATGGGAGGGAGGGGAGAACGATGACGGATGGGACGTACAAAAGACCACTGGCTTGGGAGGGACTTCAGAGATGCTGGGAGAAATAGTTTAAGATACACATTGATGGAAGCTACAGACTGTTGGAAATTTCCTTTCAGCCTGACCAAAGTATGCCCTGCCAGACCGGTCGTGATGGACCAAGGGACAGAGTTAAGGTTGTAACACTGACAATTCTAGTGTTCAGTCATGGTGCCCCAATTTATTTCTCAATGTTAGGTGGAATGTTTCTGTGAAACATGGCTCTTTTGTTAGGTTTCCACAGAGTTTTCCTTTAAAGTAGAACCACACTCTTAGCAGAAGTTCAACATACCCAGGACTTCACCTTCTGAAGTCCCTGCTGGGACTTAAAGGAGGCTTCAAGCTGTTGAGTCAAATGGAATGTTCCTACCTCTTGAGGTATCCCTGGCTATGTACATGATAAGGGATGACTTCCCAGAGACTCTTGTTTTGGCACTTACATACTGCTGATTGTAGTGCTGACAGACTGGCTCTATCATCTTAATTGTCTTGCAGGATTTAGAGTCTTTAAGTGCTCAGTGCTTATACCCTCTGTGGAGCTCTCTGGAGATCAGGTTTACCGTGAAGCTCAGTGTCAGGTCTCCCTAGGAGTGCAAAGTACAAAAAAGTTAGCTACTGCGCTGCAGTGTAATAGGACATCTCTTCCCATTGTTTTGCCTTTGATTAAGAGACAAAGGAATCCATGGCTGAACTTCTGCCACTTGCCAGATGTCCTTTTGGCTATCCTGCTAAACTGCAAAGAACACTGGGATTTGACTTGCTTCCTTTTTTCTTTACGTTTATTTTTTTCAGTCATAGTGGCCTAATTGTAGGAGGAAATATTTGAACCCTGTTGCTCAGCAGATTTCTGGACATTCTAACAAAAGCTTTGTGAAAAGTCATATTGATACAGTGAAGTGTAATCTAGTGGTCTTAATGTCACTCTAATATTTCAGATTTCTGCAAGTCTGTTGAAAGTGTATCCTTCTGCAAACAAACTCAGAATTCCTTTAAATGATGTGACAGCTTTTTGAGTCAATAGGCACAGCTTCTAACATACAGGAAATCTAAGCTTGGCTCCTACTTCTTTTCTTTCAATTTTTTTCAAATCTCATTATTTGTTTTCATCACCACATTTAATGCATTGGTCCTGAATATCCTTAAGAGAGTGTTAAAGGTCTTGTGTTCTTGAAGCATCATGTCACAAAGGGGTTTTCCTTGGAATATAACTGACACCCTCAAATTTGTCTTCTTTACGCCAATAAATATTCTAATGAGATCATTTGTGCCAAGAGCATTTTCTGTCCTCCAGTGTTAATCCCCTTGCAGGTCTCCGCAGGCCTTAGGAGTAATCAAGCCCATCATTGTCGATAACCAGTCACAGCTTCCCTGAACAAACATGTGCCCTGCGTCCACAAACCAACGCCAGGCTAATGAGGCAGCAGGAGCAGGGCTTTTTTCTTTGATTGAACTTTGGGAATGCAAATTTCCTTCTCACCCTCCTTAAGCAATTTGGTTTTTGACAGATACAGCAGAGAAACTCTAGAGAGATACAACTCTCTTTAAAACAGTACTTTTACTTTATTGTGAACATTTGCCTACAAGAATGGCCAGGTTTTGTGCTGCAGAGTGTGGTCATAAAAATGGACAATCCATGCTCAGACAAGAAACCCAATTGCACTGTACACAGAAAAGGGATTTAAGACATAAGTGGAGCATGAAGGGGCCAACCATCTGACCAGGAATTATACAGACAATTCCCAGCAGATGTCCATTTCCCAGAGTTAACAAAAAACCTTGGGAAGCTGAAGATAACATAGGCCTTGAAGCCCTGTTGTCTTAGATGGCTGAAAAATTAAAAATAGAGCTTTTCCCACAGCTTCATTCCAGGTACCTAACTCATTAGGAACAGAACTGATTTTTTTCTCAATGCAGGGCCTTATGTCTGGTAAGTAAATTTATACATCTTATTTTGCAAACCTACAGTCACAGAGATTAACGAAGCCCAGAGGTGACAAAAGTATGTAAATTAAACTCTTCCTCAGCAGACGCTACCTCTTTTCAAATGAAAAGCATCAAGGTATATACTTGACTATGTTTATGTACAGGAAGAGGTGCTATGTTTGCAAAATATCCATTTACATAACACCCAACTCTGTTTCTGAGAACTCATATAAGGAAACTATTAAAATAAATCACGAAGTAAATTAATGATTCAGATATCTCATTTGTAAGAATCCACTTCATAAGATATGTTTTGTGTGAAATGGAAGTCAACGGACCATAAAACAAAGCAAAAAGACATGAGCTCACTGTGGAAGGAAAGCTATTTTAGTCAAATTTTAAAGAAATGCATTCTATTCAAGGCTTCATATCATGCTGTATTATATAAGAGTGAAAACAGGTTCTGATTTAAGAAGAGATAGCACAACAAGATGCAACGTGTCAGAAATGTAATTGTGTACTGTGTGCTGATGTTCTGCTTGTCTTCAATTTGTTGGAGCTGACCAAACACGGAAGATGATCATAGCCAGGAGACTGTTAACCCTCAAGACTCCAATCCCACAGCAGCAATATTTCCCCCTTGTGTAATCAATAGAGCAATTACTTAAGAATTCACAGGAGGTAAATGCTCCAAAGTACAATTTTAGTCACTGGGGCTGGAGGAGAGGGCTGTCTTTGAAAATTAGGCTATAAAGATTAAACTGACAAATAATATAGGCATGGATAAGGCACCTCTCAGTGGAAAGTGAAGCCTGGGTGTCATGCAACTAAATATATATCACAAATCTGGCTCCAAGTGTTGGTAACACCCATCCCCGTCTTACCATGTTCCAGCAGAACTGGTGAAACCAGTGACCTCCAAGGAGCTTGATTTGTCCCTGAGACACTCATGACTCCTCTTGTGGTGACCTCTTCTAGTCCCAGTCCCACACAGTTCTTTTCATGTCATGGCTGCCAAAATCTGACATACAGGCAGCTTGAGCAGGGGCAAAAAAATGTATGTTTAAATAAAAAATGAAATGAAAACTATTTTGGGGGTAAAATGCTATCTCCAACACAAGGTTTGACAGCCCTGGCCATTTGAAGGAGAGAAAGGAAAGACAGGTTTTGACTTCTGTAATCCAAAATGGCCAACCTTGGGCTTCTTACAACATGGTTGGAGAAATGCAATGCCCAAGAAATGGAGGCTGCAATACCAAATGAGGGGTTGCAGTGACCAAGCTGGGTGCAATCTGTGGTGATCCAGTCCAAAGTACTAACAAAATCTTATCATGTAGGAGAACATTCATTTTACCCAAATTTAGTCTTCTAGATACCAAGCATTGACACCAACCTTTACACAGAGTTTATTTCCATAACCTGTAGAGACCTGTCCACAACTGGGGGCAATTATCACATCCTAATAAAGGAGTGTAAGCTTGGTGGGCTGAAGGGCTTTTGGAAGATGCCTATCACCGACCATTGACTAAGTGGAGGATGCCAAACTTTTCCTCCTTAGTCTCAGGACTGATTTTCATTCAGAAGACTACCTTTCTGACTAAGATTTATAATTCCAGCCTGTACCACAAGATAAATGCACATGTAGAGAAAAGAGAGTACATTGCAAAAGAGACTTCCTTGCCCAGAGCTTTTCAAAATTACTTGAACCACAGTTTCTTCTCAAACTTCCCAGTTTTGATGAGGTCCCCAGGTACCTCAGGAGTGAGGAAGGAGAGCTGAAGGAAGCTGTCACTTCCACAGTGACAGAAGAGTGACTTATTGAAACCCACATGCCTTATGTCCTTCTCTTGAGGTTCCTTCTGGTGCAGCAGGCACAGGCAGATGGCAAGAGGGTCAGGCTACAATTTGCCATCCGAGGCTCTTCTTCTGTGTTCTCTCCGAGGTTATTAACTCCTTCTGCCCACAAGCTGTACTGCTTTAGCCATTCCAGCGCAAACACAAACGGGCACAGCTAACCTGAAGAGAACATTTAGGACATATATCTATTCTGCCCTAAAAAGCATGGAAAAAAAGACCTAAAATTGCTTTTGAAGTTATTCCTGTGTCTCTTTTCACTGCCAAGTCAGAGAAACAATTCATTGGTTCCCTACTGACAGCAATAAGGGACTTTTCTATGGGAAAATAGATGCTCCTGGTGACTTCTAAGAGTTTTGCAGAAAAATGTTGGAAAACTAACAAGTCCTTAATATTTGTGTTCTTTAGGTTATAACCATAGTGAGGAAGACCAGAGAGAGGCCCTCATTATGCCAAAAAAACTCAGCAACCGTTCATAAATTAGGACATCTTGTATCTAGAGAGGAGTTGAAAAAATGGACTTGTTAAACTTCAATTCATAATGCTTTGCTTCTGTACTGGAATGTTCAGGAATGGAATAGTTCTGGAAAAGTCAGAAGAGCCAGCACATGGTTCCAAAGTACTCTTACTTACCAAGACAACTATTCTGGATAGGTAGCAATTCCAAAAACAACAGGAAAAATGGGAAAAGAAGAAAGGAACTCAGCATTTAACTTGATAAACATCTCAGGAGACTTGCCTGAGGTTAGTTGCTGAATACATGGGCTGCTTGGCAGTGTACTTACGTCAACCCTTGCTTTTCTTCTAGGCTTTTCTTCTTAACCCATGGTATGACAGGGTCATATTTATTTGGTGTTGCCCACACAACTAAAGGTCATTTGATGATGGGTAAAATATATATAGAAAATCTCAATAAATGTCATTTGCAATCTGAGGGAAGGAAAACCAGGAGTGACTCATTTTGAGAACTTTCTGAGCTAAGGTATTCATTTACCTGGAGGTCTGATGTAGCTGATCTTTGCTCCAGAATTTTGTCTATGGTGGGTTCTGACTTGCAGAGGTCTGGGAAAATAAGTTTGAGGGAAAAACAAATCAGGAGGTTTTCCTCTCTTGCATCCATGTTGCCAACAGAAAATATAAGCAATATCTGCAAAAACTCTCAGGAGACCTGTTTCCTTTCAAATTACTCTGTGCTTAGCACTGGTGTTTTTCTGCAGGTTGTCTGTTGCATGTGACTAGGTCATTTCATCATGAGCATGTGTTTTACATGCCACAAAATAAATTTTTTAGCTCCCTCAAAGTTCTTTCTTGTCAAAAGCTTTGCTTTTTCTTTTAAATTGCTCATGTGCTTTGAATGCAGAGTGCCCTGTGTCGAACTTCACTACTGCATTAGACATAGAGAGGGCAGATCAAGGGACATAATGGGACAACAGATTGGTCAGCATGTGTGCAGCTTTGTAATTGCCTGTTCCTGGCTCCTCTGGAAACAATGGAGGAGCAGAGGCAGCTGGTCTGCAGAGGAGATGAGGGGTAACATCTCCCTGGGTGTGCTGCCTGCCCAAGCACCCCTGGACTTGCCAGTCCTGGCCTGTCCTGCCAGTCCTGGCAGGGGCAGGCCAGCTCAGGGGGCTGCTTTGAGGTTCTAGTCTGTTCCTGTCTGCTACCATTTGTTACCATTGCCCAGCACGGGCATCTTGCTCCAGTCTGCTGCACTTCTCCATGTGCTGGTTCTGACAGGAGCAGAAATTATGCTGATAGGAGTGGGTGCTGGACAACCTTGGAAAATTAATTTGGCCCTTAGTGTGTTATAAGAGGGAAACAAACAGCATAGTAAGCACCAAAGTGTGACTTAAACAAAAAGACTTGCTAAAGCCACATCTTTCTTCATGTCCCCAGCTGGACTTGCTGAGTTCATTGATTTTAATGGAGTTATTCCAGCCCACCTAGCTGAGATTACAGCCTATTAGATGATGTATCACCATGTAAAATTCCAGTGAGTGGTACAGTTTATTTTCTCATTTGTTTGTTCTGCCGTCTGGCACAACTTTCTTATATCCTTCTCCACTCACTATTCTCTGAAAATATGTTTTCTGTTCCCTATAGACTGTCACTTTTCCCTTGCCAAATATTAGCTTCATGACTGAACACTTCTGATTCCCTGTTGAAATCACTTCACAACATCATTTTCCCCCTCTCCCTGAAGATACCCTCAGGTGTCTATTATGAGATGTTGGATTGTGTTGCCAGGTGCACTATGAGTTAAAAGAATACAGCTCCTATTTGGCAAACATTTGTGCAGCTTCCCAGCTTTAATGGGTCCTGGTGAGTATAAATAATAAAGGGAAACTAAATAATACGCTACTCCACTTTGGAATTCACCTCCTGAGAGGAATTTGCCTCCTTTTTAGGACAGACAGGTATCATCCTGCAATGGCACAGGGTCATCCATCATCCTCTAGTGAATGAAAAGTCATGGATGTCACATACACCAGAATGACACATTTAATCTGTAAACTCTTTGTGATTGATACAAAATGTGTTCTCCCAAAAAGGCTTGTGCTCACCTACGAAGGGTGGGATTTGGAATTTTCCTGCAAATATTCCCACATTTAATTTCCTTTGACTGGATAGCTACAGGAGATTGTTCTAAGTATGAAAAAGTGCTGCTGAGCTCTTCTCTCTTTGAGACCCACCTGAAGAAATGCAAACACAGGTACTGGTTGGTGCCTGTCAGCTGGTGCTTAACAAGCAGGAAAGGTGGGAAGCAGAAGCATCAGGGTGAAGCCTTGCAGTCCTGTTCTGCCAGAAGAGTTAAGGGACAGCACAGGGGATTACTTTGAGCCTTTGGTTCTCATGGAATTGGGAAGTGCTTAGCAATTCTTGGGTGGTCCTCAGAGTGTTTCAAGGCCAGGTCTTTTTTTTAGGACATTATGTATGGGTTGAACCCGTACATAACTTAGAATGGATAAACAGCAATTTCAAAATAAATTGTGAATATAATATTCAGGGTAGGTGACCTCTAAGAGCAAATAAAGCAGAACCTTTTCTGCCCTGGAGGGTGTCCTTTGGTTGAGTCTGTGTTTGTAAAATGATTAGAGAAAATGAGGTATATTTAAAAAGACCGGGAACAGCAAGAACCAAACACAGGAGAAAACATTTAAACACAAAGGCAGGGTGGCAGAAGGGCCATACACAGAGGGAGAGCTCTTCTGCATTTCACTGCTGCTTGTTTCACACTTGCAAATACACGACTGAGAGATTAACTGAATGAAGTAAAAGCAAGGATGGAATGCAAAAAAGAGAAACTGTGATTCCATTATAACTGACTGACAAGCTGGTGTAGTGGATCAGTGAATGCCATGAATGTTTGCAGACCAAGATCAGGGAGTAAAGGGGACACAGTTCACCTAGCTGGGCGTTTGCACAGGGCTTTGACTGAGGCATTCAGAAAACCATTGTTTTTTCTCATCTCACTTATAATCTCTTTTCATCCCTATTCCTTCCAGATTCAGCCGTGTACTTGTTAGTCTACCTTGCCTAGTTCTTACTTTGTTTCATCATGTTAATGGAGAAGCTGCATTTCAGCTCATTTCAGTTGTTTTTTACCAAGAGGAAATCACACCTAAGGATTTCTATCATATTTTGTTCCATTTCTTCCAAGTGCTGAACCTTTTATTGGGTGAAATAGAAAAAAAAATCGCATTTTGGGAAAAATAAGTATTGACTGGTGCTGTCCCTGATCCTATTTCATATTTTACCTCCATCTGATTGTATCATCTTGTAACTGGAAGACCTATGAAACTTGCAATCAAATTATTCTGGTGTATATGGAGTTCATATCCAAACAGCCAGATACCAGCATCCCATAAACATAAATCAAATAAATCTGTAGAGCAGGAGAAATTTGTCTTATTCAGATATCCAGAGCTGTCTGAGACCTCTCCTAAAATCAAAGTGTGATGCATAGCAAACAACTTGCAGGAAGAGCAGCAATCAATACATCAGAGACAAGGAATGGAAAACAGGGCTGTAAATTGAAGCATCCCTAATTCCACAATGCTTTTGAAGCAAGTTTGACACACCTCTTGTGCTTTTATGGATACAGCAAAGTCATGCCTGAGATTTTCAAAATCCCCACTTGAATCTGCAGCTCTCTCAGAGTCTAAGCTGACCAAGGTTGCTGTTATCTCTTGAGTACCTGCCCCTCTGCACACTGGCAAAAAACGTACCTAATCCTGCAGTGGGTTGGAGAGCTAAACTGGAAGGAAATGTTTCTTTTTCCCTCTGCACACCTCATGGAATGATTTGCTCGTTTCTCCCCCTTAGCTGGCTTTCTGTATGATCACACAAAGAGAAAAGAAGAATGGAGAGAGCATATAAGGAAAGGCGGAGGGCAACACCGCTTTAGATCATACACTGAATTGCTGTGGAATTTCAGCTTTAAGAACACAAGCCCACTCCCAGTCATGCATATGTGTGTATGTGGATGTTCCAAAAGGACTGCACATCCACTTCACTGCAGGGTCATATGTTTACTTCGATACAGGGTTCTTGAAGAGCTGGATCACCTTGATTCATGGGTTAGCCATAGGGAACCACCATATTCTTTGGCATTTATACTTCCATTAAAGTACAAAAATTGCTCTTATCTGTCATGGTTGCTCAGGAAATCTTCCTAGTAGATCCAAACTGTGCAGCGTTTCCTTTCTTCAGTCCAAAAATAGTCTGAAATTAAACAGATGAGATATAAATGCTGCCCAATTTGCTTGTTTCTATTCAGGCTTTGACTCAAAACCTTATTGACAACATTATAAATGTCAACATTTGATACATAATACGTGAATACATTTTAGCAGATGGAGAGGAATAGAAATGAAGCCAAGATGCAGTTGAGGCTGGGCTTGGAATTGCTGAAAGGAGAAGGATGAAGAAAGGAGAGATGCCAAGAAGGAAGTAGAGCAGAAAGAGAGAAGGGAAGATGGGAAGGAAGGGAAATCACTCCCACAGAGTTTCACTGAATCAAATACTAAAAAGAGTGAAGGGATGATAAACAATCCATTACCTTCTGCAGCAAAAGGTGAGGTTTTGCCTTTGTTCATTCTGTGAAGCTCTCTTTGAGACAAACAGGAGCTGTGCTATGGACAGAAGGCAATGTGCTTGTCCATATTCACATCATAGCCCATTCTCCGTATCCAGGGGGACAGTTTGTTCTCTTCCACAGCATGAAGAGGACATCCCTTTGGTCAGAGACAACTCAACTGAAACAGCCTTAACCACCAGTTTTAGATTAGCAAGAGTAACCCACTGCTTAGAACCAACAGCTTATACCAATACCACAAACTGCACTAAGCTTCTGGAAGGGTTTTGCCATAATTAAAAATTATGATCATTTTAGATTAAATGGATAGGAGGTGCTACCATTCATCACTCAGTCTGTAAAAAAATTCAAACTATTTTAAAAGGCTAATCACTGTGCAGCAGAAGCACATGGCATAGGGATGAACTGCCTGCAAAACTGTTGTTGAAATCTGCCAATGCTAACTATAGTTTTAGGGGCTAACAAAAAGATGTCAGAGGACAAGATGAGAAACAAGGTGAACTTATGATTTTGCATTCTGGGGAGGAGGTTACCAAGGACTATTATCACTACCTGTGCATCAAACAGGCACAGAATGTGCTTTTCAGAAACCCCTTTACATTTTCTAAAAAGGAGCCCCTATGAACCTTCTCTTTTCTTCATTTTTCTATGTTGTTTCTGTACTGAATTCGCATTTCTTTTCTTAGAAAGACAGCTGCTTTGTCCCAAAGTGTCTGCGTTTAAAATATAAGTGTATTACTTCTCATATTGATTATTCCCATGCTTTTCTTTCTCAAAATATAAAGGAACAGCAACAATGCAATACTAAGAGGGAATTTCTCTAGGAAAACAAGGAATCTTTTCTATTTTAGATCCTTGCTAGCTCCATTTTCATAGAGCCTAACAGTTTGTCTGCTTTCGGTCTCAGAATTGCATTTCTAGCCTTCAGCAAGTGCAATGCATAAGTGTAAGTCTGACAAACTTGATTTATGTTAAGAAATAACTTTTCTGTTGTCATAGAAACCACTGCAAGATGATCCAGGCATGAGTAAAAACTAACAATGAAAAGCAGGTTGCTGGTTTTGCCAATGAAATTCCCTTCGTTGTTGATGTCCCATCAGTAATTTCCTTGCCCTCTAATGCAAAAAGGGCAAAAAGATGGTATCTGGAAGGTTGGCTGAGAGGAGAAATTTGCCTTGAGGGAGGCTTCATTGTCATGAGAAGGCACATGTCTCAGCCCAGAAGAGGATATGCAGCCAGCCCAACTTCTCCTGGAAGGCTGCAGCAGGGGAGCATTCTTTCCAGTAGGGAGCAAAGCCAGACTAGAAATCCCCCAGCCTGTTATAGAGATGTCCATGCCATGGTGGAAGGAAACAGAATAATTTCCTTCTCTTATGCCATGGGTTTGCTTCCATCAGCAGGAATGAATCATATCCACATTTTAATGTTTGCATGGCTCTTGGCACTGCGCTATGCGTAAACAATTTTTGCTTCAATAAGAGGAAGCATTCACCTGGACAGCAGCAAATACAAGGGAGTAAAAGAATCAATGAGTGCTGAGCATCATGACGTGTTCATGTAGAAGCCTCTGTAGCCGCCCCAGCACTGCCTGCCCACGAGCTCTGTGACACAGCCCAGGCAATGACACCCTGCCCAATATAAATGATCATTCACTGCCGTTTTTGCACAACGAGAGCGCAGGAATGCGCGCTGTGTACTACAGCACCTACCCTCTGCTCAGTCTCCACCATCAGTCATTGACATGTTAGGGGTGTTTATCCCCAAGATTTACAAGGGCAATGAACACGGCTAGCACTTGCCACTACAGCTGTCAGACTGACTTGACATTACTTCCCAAGGGAAATCTGTTTCTGCATCTGCTACTGTTGGTTCAGTTTACAACAGGCTTTCAGCTAAAGGGCTGTTGCTGTGGATCCCTGGCCTCACAAAAAGGCAGAAGGACAAAAGTACTACTGCAAAAAAAAATCAGCAATCCTGCAACATTTTGTGCAGCCTTTGAGTTCCTTTAAGTAGAAAAGCCAGAGGATTTCAGTCCAGAACGCTCCTCTGCTGAAATAAGTACTGGGAATAGTCCAAAAAGAGGAGGACATGGATAGATTATAACTTTTCTTTGCCTCTCATGCTGAGTAGCTGCAGTATGTCAATAAGTAGAAAAGACTTTCGTGAACAAATATTGCCTCTTTTTCAGCTGGTACACCGTCCAGAGAGTGTTGTTTCCCCCCCAAGTACTTATCATTTTAAAATATCTGCCAGACAATCTCTCAAAGTCCTTTCTGAGATGAAGCTTACCGGTATTAATTTTGCAAGTGTAAGAAACAGAGATGAGTCTGGCATTGGTTCTGATTCCTGATAAAGTGGAAGCAGCTTTTAGCACTGGGTGTACCATAGATTATGAAAAGGGGATTCTGAATTGATATTTTCCAATATTCTCTGTAAAATGCATTCTTGTAGGCTTTCCATGTAGCAGTCTCCTTTTTAATAATAATAAAAAAAATACAGACTACAAGGGGCAGGAAGACAGATGAAATAGACTTGCCTGATCATATAAGTGGATATTAGTGGATGTTTTTGACAAGGCTCACTGAACTCTAGTTACAAGAATCTGAATAGAAAGCCTCATTTGCTCTTGGTCATTTGCTCATTGCAAATGACCATTTGCAATTTGGTCATTTACTTCTTTTCCCAAGAGACATAAAAATGCAGGGAGGATGGAAAATTAAAACAGAACTCATTGTCATGATTATTGTTGCCAGATTATAAGGAAGTGCCTATTTGCCACTTCTCCCGTATGTGCACATGTACATGTCTTTTTTTATGTTCACTGCCTGTCCACAGCTTGTCTCATACATGCATCTCGTTATGTCTCATTATCACATTTCATTCCCATGCTCTTTACAGTGCAAAACAAGGTGTGTATTTGGTTATGAAAATGCTGGAGGGGGTTGAGGGCCGTTTTGCATGGGAGATGCTGTATTGCCATGTCAATCACTGCTCCTTCTCTTTCTTAGTCTTTGCAGATGAATCCTGGGTGAGCCTCAGCTGGGGTGCTTCTGGCACTGGGGAAGCTGAGATTTAGGTAGCAGGTCCTCAGCCCAGGTCCCCTGGCATGTGATTCACAGTTACCAAACTTGCACTGGGGGGCCCGAAGGTTTCCTCCCACCGTGCTGAACACTGGTTTACAGCTCAGCATAATTTATGGGTTGCTGGGGGAAGATGGTCTTCCTCAGTTGAACTCTTTCACTCTAGGCCTACATATAATCCATTTGTTTGTTTGTTTGTTTGTTTTTCTGAAGGGAGGGCTGCTGCCTGTTAACCAGCCTAGCTACCAAAAGGGAAACAGGGATGAGAGCCCGCAGGCTTTTGCTCCAGCATTATGCTATCCACTGATGCTGGCTGAGTATGCCATTCCTACCTGTCATGTAGGCTCCTGCTGCAGTTTGTCCCCTGTGAATGCGAGTACTGATGAACCTTCTGCTGCTGCTGATCTGCTTCCTGCTTTCTCCTCTGATGCAAGCTGAGTGTTTTGACCTGTGTTCAGCAGGGGATGCCATTAAACATCAGGGCCTGAAAGCTGCCACGGTCTCTTGGAGGAAGCTTTCTTTTCTTGGAGGCAGCAGGGCATGCAGAGGGACTATAGTGGGAAAGACTGTGGCACCTTCCCCACGTGAGGGGAGTAGGAATTGGTGAACTGCAAAACAAAACCCATTCAGCCGAAATAGCAAAGGCTGCTGAGCACTGGTGGTTGCTGTGACCTGAGCTGTGGGCATCATGTTCAACTGCATAACTTACACTCCCCAGGAGAAAGTGGGCCTGCAAATGAGTGCTGAAGTCACCCACGTGCTCAGAAGGCACAGCCTGAACTGCTGCATCCTGGGGCAACTGTAGGTCCACCACATCCATTAGCTCTTGGTAGAGACTCTTACAGAGAGATGGGACAGGAGAATGGTTGTGGAGATTTGGAAGAGGAGAATGCTTGCAGTAATCAAAGGGTAGCAGCAGAAAGCAGGTTGGTGGGAGAAAAGGTGTCATGTTTGCTGGATTATGGATATAAAATGCCCAGCTGCCAAGTCAAAAATCAAACCATTCCCCCCCCCCCCCTTTTTTTTTTTTTTTTTTTTTTTTTGACTAATAACCAGTGACTTCAAGACAGAAAAAGATAATAGTATGCCCTTCTTTATATTCCAGAGCGTCCCCCTTCTCTCTGCTGTTTGGCATCGCGCCCATTTCCAGCAGGCACTTTCAGATGCAGATTTCTCTCTGAATAGGTATGGCGGGGCTCTTTGTCCTCATCTCCCCTACCTTCATTAGCGGCTCTGCTGTTGGGGGCCTTGCTCAGCTATCAGAGGGACCAGGGCCGGGCAAGGAGCAGAGCAGAAAAGGCCCCCTTCACACTGATTCATTACCATACAAATGGAACAACACCCCAGCCATGCAGAGGGCGGTATCTTTATAAAACATGCCGAAATAGCACAAAAAACAATGATTACACAGCGCTTATGCACCAGTTAAAATTCACCCTGGGCAGGCTGGATAAAGCATATCCCTATATACGATAAAATGGATTCGCTTTGGATCTGCAAATGGTTCATAGATGTCTCTCGAGATAGGGGCACTGCCTGGGGCGTGGTGGATGTATCTGGGTAGGAACCTATCAGCAGGGTAGCAAGCCGTGACAAGGAGACAGATGAGGAGAGGAGATGATGCCCCGTTTGTCTGTTGCCCTGGTACGGGCTAAATGTTGAAAGATGAGACATCTGTGTATGAGACATCTGTGTGCATGTGGCTCAAAGGCCAGTCATCCAACATTAATGGTGTTTGGAGGTTTGTGTCAAACAACAAGGCTCTCAATTATCAAAATTTGCTTTGGGTAGGAGAGAAAAATGCTGGGGAACTCGTGTGTTCAAGAACTGAGAACCAAACTGTAGCTGTTGGACACGAAAGAAAGACACAGACTCGTGATTTCAGAAGGCTGCTCTGAAAAAGGGGCTGGTTTATTCTCAGAACCTATTTTTATACCTTTTTACAATGTGCCCACCTAAGAGGTGGGATCTTTTGAACCATTGGTCACACCGAGGGTCAACAAGCAAAGTCCCTCCTTAGGAGAGAAATGTGAAAAACAAGATAGTTTAAAAAGTGTGACCTTGTTTACCAGTTTAGGTCCTTGGGAAAGAACTTCAGAAAACCCAAACATGACAAGCAGTGACTACATCAAACCTAGTTTTAAAGTACTTTAGGTGAAATATAACCTGACCTTGTGCTAAGTGAAAATAGTATATAAGAAACACTGTGAAAAGTCCATTTTACATGATTATATTAATTCTGTAGCTTTATTGGTATGTGAATAGTAACAGCATATAGAATAAAAGAGAACATGCTCCTGGATGAACATGAGATGGGATGTCACACGTGCAAGACAAGGAATTTTAAGGAAGAAAGAGATTGATTTCCTCAGGCCGTTTGGGATATGTTCCCTCTCTGCACGAAGTTACACACTTCTCCATCGAGACTGCTAATCTCTAAATTCCCTGAAGTGAATTAACTTACATTTCTGATGTTGTAAGTATCAGGGTCATGTTTGGGAGGAAATAAAAAGTGAAAGCAGATCTGACAGCAAAGAGAGGTCAGGCCACAAATGGGGTTAATTAAAGAGCTGTCCATACTCCAGAAACTGGGGAGCTCATCACCTGGGCTGTTGAAACTCAGAATTTCTGGACAGGGGCCTTCAGGAGGAAGAAGATATTGAGGCAAAGCCTATGACCCTCCAACTGCCCTTAGAGGTTTGCAGAAAACAGATCAGAGTGGGAAGAGCCACACGTGCCTTTGGGGTCAAACCCCTCATACAGCTAAAGGACCATTGCAGCCAGATGTTGATGAGATAGTATTGCCAGGAGAAATGGTGTCAGTCTCTCTGTAAACATCTTGTCAATACTGAGGGCCCAACCACTCCAGATGGTGGTTAGACTGGAACAGACTCCCCAGGGCAGTGGTCATGGCCCCAAGCCTGCCAGAGATCAAGGAGTGTTTGGACAATGCTCTCAGGGACGTGGTGGGATTGTTAGGGTGTCCTGTGTGGGGACAGCAGTTCGTCTTGAGGATCCTTGTGGGTCCCATCCAACTGGGCATATTCTGTGATTCTGTGATCCCTGAGGATTCACCTAGCTGGATGCTGTGCCCAAATGTGACAACAAATACAGACCAGCTCATCAGAGTGTTTCCTTTGCACTGCACTAGGCTGGGTTATAACCCTAAGTCCCTCTGCTATCAACAGACCCAGTGGCAGCATGGGGAGTGCCATTTTGCAAGAAAACCATTCAAAATGAGGATTTTCCAGTTACGGCCCAAGATTCATTTGGAACAAATGACAGAACAGCTTGGGTTAGTATGAGGCTGAGAACTGTGGGATATGCCCACAGCAGCTCTGACACCAAACACAAATGATAACCAAAGTGCTTGTGCAGTTCTTCCACCTCTGTTTTCCTGCCCCCCTCTCTGACAGGAAGGTGCACTGGGATGGAGATGGGTGATGGAACTCGAATGCAGCCCTGCAGTGTGGCTGCACAGGCTCTGGCTGGTCTGCTGCTCATTTGAATTAGACCTAGAGTGGAGACAGAGCCTGAGGTGCTAGAGCTGAACCATCTGGCCTGGGAAAACCTGGTTCATCAATTCCAACTCTTTTCTTGCCACTAACAAAACATTTTCTGGAAGCATTTTATAATGTCTGCCTACACCAAGAGCCACACAGCATGCTGGATTTGTAACCATATAATTACACCTTCCGAAATATATTCTTGACCTCTAAAGACCTGAACAGGCAGGTAATAAACACTTTTTTGGTGAGTACTCTGGAAGGCCTTCAAAAGCACAGTCTGGTGTGGAGAAGAAGAGAAACGAATCACCCTTTCTGTAACCTGGTTGATTTATGGAGGGGAAAAAACCACTTAAAATCCACCACGTTTCTTTGAAAACTGGCATAAGGCAATACTGTCTACAGAAATCTGCTTTATGTCCTCTCAGGTTCTCACTTTTCAGGCATATTTGCTGGTATGTGAAAGACATGTAGGCCTCTCAGTAACAGCTGTGCTTTCAGATCTTTATTAACCAATAGAACTGGGAGACTGGCATATCCCCGATCTGGGAGAGGAGGAGAGGGAAAAGATCTTCTGAGCTCTGTGAAAAACGAAATTTGGAATATAGTTCACGATTTCTTGCAAATGTTGAGGAATTGAGCTGCACCTTGGATGTGAGCCAGGCTGCAGTCTCATTAAGAGATTCCAGGTTAATCATATGCCTTTCAAAGAGGTGTCTTAGTGAGATTTTTCTGCAAAGACTATTGATGTAATTCCAGTTATGTTTAATTCTGGTAAATGTAAGGGCAGGTTTTTAAGCATGTGTGATACAGAAAGAGATGAAGAAGTATATCAGGCTAGTTTAACTGTAATTTCAGCACCAGTCTGGTTAAATCTGTTTCGAAATCAATCTAGCTCTGCTACCCCTGTGACCAAACCACACAAAGAAAGGCCTTAAAAACTGAAGTGATAAACCACCAAGGAGCAGCAGTTTATAATGAAAACAACAGGGATGATAATTAAACTTCCACCAGTGGTCTGAATTGGCAGTCAGCTCAGTTAGCAAACTAATAAAGAGACAGACCAAATCCTTTACTGGCTGTCTGTGGGACAGATCAGCCTTGACAATGTTTCACCCTACCTCTCTAAAATGGGGTGAGGCTGTTCAGGCAATAGGCAAAGCTGTTTCCATTTGGCATCCTCCTCCTTTCTCATCAGTTTTTTCACCTACTGTTTATTAAGGAGCTGTTCTGTTTATACCTCCCCACTCCATTTGCCTCTGAACTCCCAGCTAATTCTTGTCTTGTTACTTCTGTTTTGATGCCCACAAGACTGTTAAGTAAGAATTAATTTCTTACCTGAGAAAGCCCTAATATGTACCAATGGCAAAATTAGCAAAAAACAATAGATTCTATACTGTCTGATTTCTGGGATTTTGTGATTAATTGTGCAGCACTGACAGTAAATACATTTGGTTTATGTCAGCTGCTGATCAGAAGACATATTTATCTCTTTTCTTCTAGTACAGGTCGTATCTATAAATCACCAGGTGAATTCAAAAGTGGCTTCTCAGGCTGCTACAATCTCTACATGACAGTGTATTTCTCTGACTCATTTTTTCAGAGTTATCCTGCTGTATAAGGACTTACAAGGTATTTTTTGCAGAAATATTTATTGCATGTTCTGTGCTTCATAGCTCTGCTTAGCAGGTGAGCATTAGTGACGTGGGCTTTTTGTGACTGGCATTTGCATAACTTGGATACCATGAGTTCCCTAAAAGTTCTGTGCTTCCAAAGCTCTTCTTATCATAAGGCTATAGTACAAAATGTATTGACCTTCTGTACTTATTAACATGCTTTTACTTACTGTTTGAGCTTCTTGCAATTTGTAATCTGTTTTATCCTGACAAAATGATAAAGAGGTAGGGAGTAGAAAGGGAGGAACAGAATCAGCTGGAGACTAGACTGACTTATAACTTCCCCAAATAATTAAGCCTGATAGCTGAAAAACAAGGACAAGCTTTCTTCTGACCTATGCTGCTGCTCTTCAAGCAGTGTAACCTCTTTCCTTTTGTTCCTTTTCTTCTGGGAAAATATACTGTCTTTCCAGTTTTCTTCCACTGAGAAGATATCCTTTGTGAAAATAATTTTTGATTTAACAACGTATTTTTAATAATTTTTAGCATCCTTATTCAGTTTGACTTTTTCTCTTCCCTTTGCAAAGTGCGCTTCATAATAATGGAAATGCATTAACATTTCTCCTTCAGCCTCCACTGCAAATAGGGACCTGGATCGAAGCCCTGGTTTGAACACTATTAGTAGAGGCACATCAATTCAGGTGGGTTACAGCTGTTGAAACCTGCACTGTAATATTGCTAGAGAGAGCAAACTATCAGATCATCAAATATGATTTCAAATGAAGTCTGAAGTCTAAAAGATTCTGGAAAGAACAATTTTCAGATAAAGGCAAGGAGAATTACTCCAAATATAATGAAGGAGCTTTAAAAAAAAAAAAAAGTTCCTCAGCTTCCTCAATTCTAGGAGTTTTACTATGTATTTAGGTGAATTTCTTTTCCTCTCTTGTCACTGTCTAACACACCACACTGTGTATCTGTCATTGTGCATTTACATTTTTCTTTGTTGCTGAGGATAGCCAGCTTGAATTAGAAGCTGTTCATAGCCAAATTCTGAAGTATCAGGATATTAACTTGGATGTGGCAATGGATTAAAGCAGGGCTGTCCCAGCCCTTTTCCCAGCCTCGCAGGGGAGGGTGTCGATGGGTCACACAGCTGCCACTGTTCCTGACTGACATATTTTTTGCTTTACTCTAACATGTCAAGCTGTCTGTATCCTTCTGTCAGCTCCAGGGAAGGATGCCAGCCTCTAAGATAAGGGCAGCATGATGAGGCAAGGTTGGTACTTGTGTCAGCCACCCCAGCTTGATCTGCTGCTGCATGGGTCTGCACACAGCCAAACCTCTGTCATTCCTGTCTTCTGGGCAGCTACTGTTTGTAAAACCAATCTACTACAACTTTTTACAAAAGTTGCTCTTCCACCCCAGACTGGGGATCTGTTGAAGTCCTGAGTCACCAGGAGGCCCCATGGAGGCTCTCTGACCTGGGTTGTGGGTATAGCCCCAACTCACACTGTATGGACAGGAATGTTCCCTTCACTGAGCCCCACTCCCAAGCAGAAGGCAAAGGATCAAGTGGGAGATTTAATGTTAAGCACCACATATAAGTTATTACTATTCAACCTAACTCACTGCCTCCCCTCAAAATGTTTGAAATTCAAACAAGTCGTGCTCTGCACAAAGCAAGCCAGTGCTCCTAGCTGGGAATGTATCTGTTATTGCCTAGCACCACACTGAAAAAACATTGATTTCCACACATTCTGAATGCTCCTAAAGGCTTAGGAGCTAATGTCAGCTGACTATGTTTGTACTGGATGCTCAATCACTGTACCAAATAGGCTTTGCAAACTAGTCACCTTTAAAATGATAGTGGCACCTTCTTGAATAAATCACTGCCACCAGATATCATGGGTTTCCTTTGGGTTTTCTTGGGAGCAGAAAGGGAAAGGATGAATATGAACATGATATGATGACAGTAATGTTGAAGTGATTTAATTCAATGTTATTAATATACATTTGGATTTTCCCCCCATGTTTTTAAATTTCCTCAGGGAAATTTGCTGCATTCTTTTTTTGGCATTTCTTTCAGTCTTTCATTCTCTTTCCCTTTTTCTTTCTTCTTTCCATTGTCCCCTTCCTCTCCTTTCCCTCTTCCTTTACCTGTTCCTGTTCTTTTTCCTTCTTTTTCTTTTCTACTCTAGTCTATTATACATTCTTGGCTTTACTATTATATTACTTTTTATTTCAAGAAAATTCTAGACATGTAATACAGTTTTGCATGCTTTTGCTCCTAATAATAATTATTGGTCAATTTTTGCACTCTATAAATTTGGATGGATAAATCTGGTGCAATTTTACTCATATAATAATGGAATTTTAACTGACATTGGACTCTAACCTGACATTTTAATGATTGATTTGCATGGTCTCAGCTGCAAGACAATTTGTCTTAAGCCCCCATTAAATCAGAAAACGACTGTTTCTGACTGAATATGCCAATCATTCTAGCTTATCTAGTGAGAGATGCCACATGCTTTCTCCTCCTTTAGCCTTATTTTTTGACAGCTACTCACGCTATTTATTGTCTAATTGGGCCTGCCAATCCTCTGCACATATCCCAATCTGTCCAGCCCAGACACAAAAGTCTGAAAACATTTCTAAAATCTGCATACTGTTGTTGACTAAAAGATATGGGGAGGGGCAAAAAAATGCAGCCTAGCTGTGACAACACGCTTACTTCTGTATCATTATTTCCCAGAAAAAAAAATAAAAATCTGCAAAAACTGACAGAAGAAATTATGTCTGAGCACCTGGGCTGATTCTGATTATAAGAGGAGGAAGGGTACTATGTACAGGGCAAAAGGCACGTTTTCTTCTGAGGCTTTCACACTCACAAGGCAGTAAGAGCTAAATCCTGCCAGTCGTTGCTTGCTGTGCTGTGAAGGAGGAAGAGGAGGAAAGAGCTGCTCCCCAGCAGCACCAGGAGATGCTGGTGTGCCTCAGTGTGTGTCTGAAGGAAGAGGATGCTCTCACACACAGCAGCCACTGGTAGGGTAGACCCTGCTTTGCCTCCATGCAGAGAAACAAGAACTCCCCTGTGCTGGGTCCCGCTGTGAAATCCTGCTCAGCAGCACCAGGATTCTCTCCATGAAGGATACATCTGCCAACCTCACAGCTGTGGCTTGCCAAACAGCACACCAGCATTTGGACTACAGTTTCTCAGTGGGGTTGGCAGAGCTCTGACATCCGCCGGGACCTGATCCAAAGCTCACGGGATTTAATGGGGAAAAAAAAGTCCATTGATCTTGGTGGCTTTGGATCTGTCCTTTTGCTCGTCTCCTTTGATGATTAATACAACACTGACATGCATATTTCACTTCTGAAGCACACAGAGCACATGGTTTTAATCTCACCACTTCCCTGGTGACAGGGAAGGAACTGTGCTGGCTGTTAAGACACTGAAAAACATACATTATTCTGTATATTATTATTACTTTTTACTTCCACACAGAAGGTAGAAATTACAATTTAAAAATCACAAATATTTTGGTTTACAACCTTTGCCTGCCCTTAAAGGCACAGTCAAATATTGTAAAGTGCAAATTTTTGTGTGTGTGTAAAAATGACGAGAATGTTTTGCATTGAAATGAGAGGTAAGAGAACATTAAGAACTAAAAGGCACTGGGGAAAAAAAAAAAAAAAAAAAAAAAAAAAAAGCCCCTCTTCCCTAGAAACAGTTCAGAGAGGGAATCTTTCCAAAGTACCAGGAAATCCTCTTCTCGGATTGGAAGGTGAGACCATTTTAATCGTGTGAAGTCTTTGTTTATAACATCAAGATTACTGGGCCATTGGCAGCAGTTCTCGATCAGTTATGCTGATTTGGACCAAGTCCTACAGTAGCAGTGGCTACAAAACAAACTTTAAGTAAGTCACAACTCAAGATTCCTCATGACCTCAAGAGCAGTTTTCAGGAGCAGCCAGGGCTTGCTATGTTGTCTGTCAGACCCAGTATCCCATGCATTTCTCCAAGGGATGCCCCCTCAGCACCCAAATTCAGGGAGACAGAGCACCTCCTGCCCACAGGACAGACCCACAAACTGCCAGGCATTTTCATAAAGCAGGAGGGATGCTTAGCTATATTTTTAGATTTTTCATTCCTTACCCAACACCCTTTTCCTCCTTTGTTTCCTCACTGGCTAGTGCAATTTTTTCAGCACTAGATGTCAGTGTGGACTTGCAATACCAGATTGCTCTGTAAATTTTCTTTAACAACAGAGGAAGAATTGCTATCCAGAATGAATCCAAGCCTCTTCAGCCTCATGATATGCTTTCTACAAAACAGGTCTTTTCTTTGCTGTTTAAATGCCACGTGGAAAGTGTAGAACTGCTTTCTGTCCTTGATTGGAATTGATATGGCTGTAAAAGGACCCTATCTAAATTGTGATCATATCACAACTGAGTTGAAGATGAGTTACCGTGAATCCAGAGGAAAAGCTTTGTTTAGAAAATAATAAAGAAAAAGAAATGGTTCTGAATTATCTTGGTAATTTGTGACCCTGTGAAGAAAGCATTTCACAGGTGGTCCATGGGGATGGTTAATCCTGCAACTAAGAGTACTCATCTCAACAAGAACCTACTGACAAGACTGGGTCTTTGCATTCCTACTGCTTAGAAAGATACTGCATCATCTTGAAGTGTTTTGCTACAGCAGGAAGTTACAAGGACTGTTCTAACTTGCACTTGATTTACTATTTGCCTGGCATTCTCTTTGGCATTGAACTGAAACCAGCTTGGGGCAGAGCAACCAGCCAGGAAGTGTATGTTGTCTTTCTGAAGTGATGAAATGACTGGTTTCTACCACTCTTTGGAAAACATTTTCCTTCTTTAAGAAACTTAAGTCCCTCATTTCCTATGTTGTTATGGGAAGGCTGAGGAAGATGGATGAACCCTGACTCGCCTCATTTTGCAAGCAGCAATCTAGAACAAGACATAGCTCCTCTTGCTCCTGGGCAAGTACAAACTGGGGAAAAGCAAAGCAGAGAGAGGAGGAAGTGGGTTCACAATTCTGATTTCTCATCTCTTACGTTCACGGGTTTTGGCTTCTGCCGAGTGGATCTGAGCCAACACGACAGATGGAGCCTTTTACACCACCCTCATGCTTGGTTTACACCAGGCGTGATGCACAGAAGCCAAGGCAGAAAACGTTTCTGGCAGAGAGTGTGGAGCTCTCTGACATCCTCCCAACTCGGTAGCATCGTAGCTGTGATGTAGGCCTTCAGAAAAATCCAGTTACATGCCTTTGTATTCTTCACTATGCATTAGCTAAGAAAGTATTATCCTGATACACACGTTACTGTGCCCCTCTTTTATTATACTTTATGGTTGTTACTATCCCTTTGACTCCTGCTGCACAAAGTCACTGCGACACATGTGACTGCCCAAGCAGCTGTGCTTAACATTCCTATGTGGTTTTGTTTCTCATTATTAGGCTTATCAGTAGCAGACTGCAAGGAGGGGGCTGTAGAATATTAATAATTAATATAAAATATTTGCGAATATTGTGAGAAAACAAGGACAAAGGCATTTATTCTTCTGGGCTCTGAGAAGTCAAGGTAATACTTGATGGATAATAGAGAACCTGAGAGAATACAGATTGTACTTGGCAAATCTAATGTCACATGGCTCTACCACCTGCTCCCATTCCTACATTTTTCGCTGTTATTTTTCTGTAATACTGTTTTGCATTTACTTACCTCTTTCTATAAATGTCTGGCATTCAAAGAATTAGCATCAATAATGAAGGATGTATCCTGTAAAAGAGCTTTGCCTGCAATTAGCTTCTGAAGACTGATTTAGCTGTGCAATTCTCACTGTGTCATGACTTGAATTGTCTTCCTTATTATTAACTGTCATGAACTGCTCTAGATAAAGCTCTCTGTTAAGCCAACTGCCTCTTTAGGTGCAGAAGGGTTTTGTGGTCCCACCCTGCACTGAAAAACAAATTAGTGTAATTCAGGGATATATCTGAAAGACTACCAAGTAAAGGGAGTTAAAGGTGATCAGTAGTCCTCCCCCAACTCCCAAATCCACACTCAGCTGGCATTGCTGGGTACTGACACAGGAGATCTGAAAACAAGAGAGAGTAAACATGCTTCCCATCTGTTAGTTTGCCTTCCACCCCTCTTGGAAGTCACAGAAACAGAAAAATGAGCTGGATGGCACCTTTCTATGTCAGCTTGTATGCCCCAGACTCGCATACCCACAGATGGGTGTGTCATGCCTTGCCCAGATAAACCTGCATTGATGTCACTTCATTAATGGAATGGTGCAGATGCCTCCAGTGTAGAAATGGGCATAGCCTAAGCAACTCTTTGTCTTCTCTTGTTTCCCAAACATGTAATAAAAATGAGGGTTGGTGGGGGGCTATAACTGCATGAAAGATCAGGAAACTACACAGAGAGGTGATTAATGCAAAGCTGATAACAACCAACCAACCAATCAAAACAACCTACCAACAAGTAAAACTAATACAGTTTATGGGAGAACCAGTAACAGTACTGGCCTGACCATGTACCAAAAAGGCAAATTCATATGAATAGCATTTGGAATTGCCTCTGGTTACCTACATAGGTACTCAGTGGCTATGGTAATACAACTGTGAGTGTAGGACAGCATAGAAATTATTAGGGTGAACACCCTTTCCTGTGAGAAATCTTGGACTGAAGTATATTTCTTAAAGTACTACCTTAGCATGTGGTAATGAAGTGCACAGCACAATTTGCCATTTCGTCAAGTATGTTTTTTCCAAGTATTTCTTCCTGTACAAAATGGTCAATCAATAAGTCCAGCCAAAATGTCAGTTTATTTTCAAGATTGAGTTATCTTCTTTGTGAACATCAGTTTCCTCTACGGGCAACTCTAGAGTACAAAATACAGCATATTGTTTGCAGTGTGATAGAAACTTCAGAAAAGCAGAAACTTCAAACAAAAGACAGGAGGCTTTGAACAAACTTCCTTACCCTTGTGAGCATCACCACACATTTCCAAAACAATTTTAGAAACCAAACCTTGAGTTTCACAAGCAGCTTGGTTTTTTTATTCCACGAAGATTGATCTCAACACGTTGCAGGGTATGATTTTTATATATCAGTGCCTAAATCTTCATATGATTAACATCAATATGGGTAAAGAGTTATTCAATGCAAATAAAAATCTAAATCTGGATAATGGGGTCTCAGACACCAGCTGGAGCATCACTGGCACTAAAATCTATCTAAAAGGCTTCCTACAATAGGTTTATGTATTGTTTGTAGCCACACTGAGAGGGATTATATGGGACCTGTTTCCCACATCTGTGTACAGATGTGAACATAAAACAGCCTTGTCTGCTGGACGGCTTACTCTAGCTACAGATGTAAGGCCTGTGCATTTGACACATCTTATTTCAGGGGGATAAACCAGTTCTGTTTTGCCTTCCCTATGAGCAACTGAACATACCAGAAGTCTTGATTTTTAGTTATCTGTGCAGAAGTGGTGTGCAGAGGTATTTCTTTCAAAAAGATGAAATTCACAGAAATGTAAAAACTGCACTGACCTCTTCCAATCACAATGTGCACTTCTAGCCTGGTACCTGCTCAGGAAATCTAGTTGGCTACACCTTTTTTAGAAGGCTTTAGAAGCCCATACTAGTTATTATAAAATTAAGGTGTATGTTATGAGAGTATGCCATTACTTTTTACATCTTTCTCCTTTGGAAAAGAGTGTCTGATTGGTTCTGAACAGAATGAAACTCTGGCTGGCTTTATTAGTTCAGGGTCAGATGCTTCTGTCAGATTTAAACCTTGCTTAAATCCTTGTTTCAGTGTCCCTTTAAAAGCCATCAAAGAAGGGGGCGGGAGGGGAGAGAGGAAATTATCTGTTTACATAGCCCACCATCGAGCAAAATGCAGGCCCCTGTTCCATTTATCAGCACACATTTTCCAAAATGTGCGGTATTATGAATTTACACCTAATTTTGTATGCTTAGGGCACACCCGTCACCCGGTATGCTCAAGGAAACTGGTCAAGAATCAAGTTTGTTATTTCCACTTGCTGATAGACAAGGTGGTATAACCAGAACTGAAATGGAGGTATGCAGCTTGTAACAAAGAACAGCGAGTATATTTGCCTGTCTAAACCAGTTTTTTCCCACTACCCTGGACAAGAAACAAGCAGTGCTTATTTAAGTATGACTATGATTCCCTACATATGTTTCTACAGGAATAAAAGCAGCATTCACCCATATAGACCTAGAGAAGTTCATATTTATAAAACTATCTGCTTTTACACTGAGTCCCTGAAATCTGTAGAAGTATGGTCAGCAGGAAGATACTCTATTTTCCCTCTGCAATGCTTCTTCTCATCGTTAGTGACTTTCTTTTGTAACTTACAAAGTTTTTATGCAAACATGAACAAATGGGTGGAGGTTACAGCGCCAGGTACTTGCCTCTACAAGACAAGACAGCTAATAGACATTTGTTAGAAGAAATGTTAGCTTGAAAACCTAAATGTACAGTTGCTTATATAAAGCAAATTTTCATATCTAGAAAAATTTCTATTCATTTTTCAGAGAGACCAGGAAGAATTGAGGGGAGAAAGCTGGCTCAAAGGCATGGCACTTTTTTTTCTGAAGACGTGCTATTTGAGAGATATGTTTTGTTTAGACTCACACTTGATAGTGAGAGAGCTGCAAATATGTCCTACATGCAAAACAAAAACTGAAGGCTACCAAAAAACAAAACAAAACAAACAAACAAAAAAAAAAAAAAAAAGAAAAAAAGAAAAGAAAAAAAAAAAGAAAATCACATTGCACTAGGAACAGTCATGCTCTCTGAGAAGGGAACACAGGCTGTCCTGTTGTGATTTTGTGATTTCTTTTCTGTAAAACAGCCTATGCTATTAAATGCTAACTTTCTGGCTGTAAGACTGAGTAACTGATGTCTTTTTTGGAGGGCTTTTTTTCCACCATAGGCTTCATAATTTAATCCTAAAATGAATAAAATATTATTCACAGTCAAATATTATCTGTATTTAATACCTGCTCAGTTCTTAAATCCACTGTAAAAAAATACAGAAAGTGCTGTGATACTGTGTAGCAATGTACTATTTTCAAAATGCTGTTTATTCTAGCAGCTGAACAGCTCTACTAACACTCAGCAGTGGAAATTTTAAAAAACTCCATAAAACTCTGAGCATGCTCCCTCTAACCCTGCTCCAATAGGGCTCAACATGCCACAGGCATTCTGTGAGCAGCAGAAATTATGAGTCATGTTTGCAACATCCTTTGCCCAAGCAGATTCCTGGAATCTAGCAGGATAGGAATTCCTATGGTAGCTTTCCTTTCTGTGGAAACATTAGAATCTCTATCTTCTACATAACCACTTATTTTCTATACTGTTAATGTCTCTGAGAGATTTGGCTGAAGCTGGACAAGGATTTAAAAAGTAGCCAGTGGCAGAGCAGACAGAATGTCCACAGTGATTTTCTTTCTGCAGGGAATTGAACTAGAAAGTGCTCATGATTGATCTACTTTGGAGTATCTACCACTGCTAGCAGAGACTGCAGCTTATAATTCACAAGTGGGGATGACATAGCTTGGGACGGCAGATTATCGACCCCAGCTGTCTGCCCAACACCCAGCACACAAAAGACTCTTGATGAGACAGCTGTGGAATCACTGCCTCTTGCTGAAACGGGCAAACAGTTTACACCAGCCTTCTCTAAATGGGGTTCAGAGTATTCACAGTGCCTCAGCTATCCAGAAAAGTGCTGTTGGAATGAGGAGTTAGGGCTAGTAACCTCCTGTGCCACCCCCAACGATGGTACCTCTTCTTGCAGACCCAGCTGTGAGCTGCAGTGATGCCAGAATGTGATGCCACGTGCAGTTTGTAAGAGACACAGCAAAAGGAGGGGGAACAGGAGGCCTTTTGCATCTGAGAAGGAGCATCAAAGATGCCACAAGTGTAAATGTAATGCTCAGTAAAACTTTGTATTTTAATTAAGGTTTGGATCAGTTTTATGGGATTAATTATAACATGGCTTGGGTACTGTGCCACTGTGACATAGGCAGGAATGTAGCTGGAATCCCTACTGAGACAGTATGATTAGAGAGTCCTGAAGCACAGCTTCATGGTGACATAGTCTATTTTAGAGCAGACAATAATCCACAAAAACAAGCAGTTTTCCTCAGATGGCCTATTGTAGGAATCATGTTTATATTAATTCAATGTATGTGACACTCAGCATCAAACAAGGCACAAAACAGTTTTATGTCTCTGAATATTTTGTCATGAGCAAACTGAGCCTGCTATCCACATGGGTATTATTCACTGGGATAAAATTTTCAGCCTAGTTAATCCTTGTGTAAAAAAACCGTGACTTTGAGTGAGAGACTGAGGTATACAGGATTTTCCTGTATCACCTGTGAACCAAAGATGCCAGAGATTTTTGTCCTTCTTGCCTTGGTTCCCGGTATATCCACACGTCTCCTGGTACGTCCAGGTTCTCGGAGAACAGAGACTCGCAGCAAACCGTCAGGGTTGGAAGTCGCCGGCCCAGGAGAGCTCCCAAGGCGGCCAAGCGGCCCTTAGCCCCAGCGCCCCGCCGACCCGCGGCCCAGGCAGGCGGCCGGGAGCCGCCCCAGGCGCCGAGGTCGGGCATCCGGGCGTTTGCCGGAGCCGCAGCGGCGGAGCACCGAGCGGCGGCGCGGCAGGAGGGCACGGGAGGGCACCGCCGCTCCGGCCCTGCCCGCCCCGCCTCCCGCTGCAGCCGCTCCTCTCCTTCACCTGCCGGGGCTCGAACGGAGCGCGGACACGGGGGCCGCCGCCGGCCGTCCCCAGGCACGGCCGCTCGCCTTCCGCCGCCGGCGGTCTGGCTCTTCGCTGCTGCCGCGGCGGGCGGGCTGCCCGCGGGACGCGCCTACCGGCGAGGGGACAGCGAGCTCCCCTCCTGTGTGCGTCTGTGTGTGTGTCTGTCTGTCCCGGCGGCGGCCCCGTCGGGGAACTCTCCCTCCTGCCGAGGCGAGCGCGGCCGGAGCCCACGCGGGCCTCACCTGGCGCTGTCCCGCACCTTGCGGGAGGAGCGGCGCGGGAGGCGGGGCGGGGCGAGCCGCCGGGCCCGGCCCGTTGCGCCGCCGCCGCCGGGGGCCGGTCTCCCGCTGGGCGCGGGGCGAAGGCGAGGCGGCGGCCCCCGCCCGCCGTAACCGCTCCCCATCCCGCCCGCTGGTGCCGCCCCCAGCATGGCGACACGGTAGAGGAGCGGCTGCGCCGGGGCGACCGCCCCCTCCCGCCTCCTCGGCACAGGCACGGCGCGCCGCGGGCGAGCGAGCGGCCTCGGCGGCGCTGCTGCCGCCGGTGCCCCGCATAGGGCTCGGCGGCGGCGGACGAGGAAGAGGATGGCGGTGGCGGTGCCGGCGGCGGCGGGCGCAGCAGCAGCAGCAGCGGCGGCGGGGCCGAGGGGCCGCGCGGCGGGAGCCAGCACCGTCCCGAGCAGCTCATGGTGGCGCCCCAGACCCGCCAGCAGCGGCCGCGCCGGGGCCGCCAGCTGAGCCGGATCCCGGCGGGCGGCTCTCCCCTCTCCACACCGACCCACCGAGCGACCCGTCCCCCTTCCCCGGCTCTCCCTTTCCCCCCTCCCCGGCGCGACCCGCGCCTCGGATCGCCCCCGCCGGGGCCGGACTGCCACCACCCCCGGGCGCCGCGGGGAAGGCGGCGGCTGCGAAGGGCACCGGGCAGCGCCAGGCGGCGGCGGGACCATGGGCGCGAAGCAGAGCAGCCCCACCGCCGCCAATGGCCGCACCCGGGCGTACTCGGGCGGGGATCTGCCTTCCTCGAGCAGCAGCAGCAGCGGCGGCGCTAACGGGACCGGCGGGCGCTCGGCAGGCGGCGGCGGGCGCTACGCGCACCTGGCGGCGGCGCCTCAGGCTGCTCCCGGCGGCGCGGCGGCCGCGGCGACCGGAGGAGCGGCGGCGGCGGCGGGGAGTGCCGCGGGGTCGGCACCCCGGAGCAGGTCCTTGGGGGGGGGCACGGCCTCCGGGGCCCGGGCGGCACAGTCCGCCTTCAACATCCCCCACAGCAGCGGCCCCTACGGCTCGCAGGACTCGGTCAGCAGCACCCCGGAGGAGGGCGGCCGGGAGCGGCCCGCGGGGGGCGGCGGCGGCGGCGGGGGCTCCTCCAGCGGGCCCCGGCTAGTGATCGGCTCGCTGCCCGCGCACCTCTCGCCGCACCTGTTCGGAGGTAAGGGGCACCGGCGGGGCGGGAGGGTTTCGCCGCCTCTCCCGGCGCTGCGGGGCCGGGGTTGCGGGCGGTGGGTTGGGGTGTGTGGGGGTCTTTTCTCGGCTCCCTACTCCGAGGTGGGACGGGTAATGAATCGTCGCTCCGGGGAGAGCTGCGGCTCCTCCAGGCTGGCGTCCGGGTTTGGAGACGGGGCTCTCGGGCCGGCGTCTCCCATTGTCTGTAAGCAGAGCGGTGAAAAGGGGAGGTTAAAAATGAAACGAGCCCGGCGGCGGGGAGGAAGCGGAGCCTCTCCGGCCGGCGACTTTAGACTCTAATAGCTGTAATCAGTGCCTGTGTAAATACTCTTGCCTACTACTTACATAATTAGAATTTAATTGGATCATGTGTCTCCGCCGTTTATTCTAAAATCGGACCAAACCCCTCTTTAGGCACTGATTAATGTGTGGCTGATGCTTGTTCCTCTTTGTGAGTTCTCGGGTTCTCTCTTCAGAAAGTCCTCTTTCCTCAGGAAAACAGAAGTTAAAATAAGTTTCTTTGTTAATGCACCCTCTAGGAGGTGAGCAGAGCCGGATAGCTGTCCCTGCCGCTGGAGTACAGGCTTGCAGCACCGGTACCCTGTAGCCTTGAGGATGGGCACAGGTGCTTTTGAGGCAGGAGGAACACTCAGCTGAACTCTAAAATAACCAGGAAGCTGAGGCCCATTGAGAAGCACCTTAAACGTGGAGCACGTTGTAGTTCTTTTTGTCTGTCTTGCGCTACCGAGATTAACAGGGCTGTATAGGACGAGCATTTTAACTGCCTCTGGTTTTTTTACCTTGAAGTTGACAATCATCTTGTTAGTTGCCAACTACTTTCAAAGTTGCTGACTCCTTTAAGTACTGCTCATTCTAAAGGCTGTTCGTGTAGGTCGAATAATGTGCAAATTTTATTTTTTAATGGATGTATTCTTCAACGGATGTTTTTAATACATTCTTATATATAAAAATATAAATACCCATATAAACTTAATACCTCAAAGCTTTTTTTTTTTTTTTTGGGGGGGGGTGGGGGGGAAGAAGAGGCTAATGTTAAATTTCTACATTTCTGTATTCTTATTAACCCATTTGTGAATACTGTTTGTAGCAGGTTGGCTTTCTTGTTTTCTGTAATTCACCCAGTTTTTAGCCAAAGCAGAGCTGTGTGCAGCCTGACCCTGGCAGGGTACACGAGGTTTCTGTCACATGGCTGCCGCCTCTGGCGTGGTGACCTCAAGACAGCACAGCTATTACTTCCTATATCTAAAACTGCCTCGTCCCAGCAGTTGAACATTAACAGAAAGCTGTCAAACCCTATTATAATGAAATAATATTTTCCTCTAAGAAAGAAAACATAACCGTTCTCATAGTACCACGCTGCCCGACAGGAGTGCTTTGTTGCAAGGATACCGATTACACCATCAATGTGTCTTGAGGGGGAGAAGGTGCATGTGTTTCTTCTAGTGATGAAAGGATGCGCTATCATGGAGTATTGTACAGCTCGTGCTAAGCACAGGGGAATCTATAGAATGTGTATCCAATTGTTGCTCCAAGGTAAAACTCTTTTTTTTCCCCCCCTCCTTGCTTAAACACTGCAGCTTGCCTTGGTGCCAGGAAGGAGTGGATTTAATGTAAATGAAGTGATGAGGATAAATAACCTAGGAGGCTGTATTCAGATGCAGGAATGTCTCTTCAGAATAACTCTGAATTTGATCTTACTTTTCTGTGGCATATAATAATTTTTTAATTGCTGTACTACACTCTGTTTTGTCCTTGGAGTGATGCAAAGCTTGTTGCTTTTACCGACGCAGAAGTGCCAGGAGGGGTGCACTGTCTTCATCTACTCCCTAATAAATAAGGACTGCCAGATGTTAGGATTATAACTGGCAACTTTCAAGATATAGTAAGATTTTAGTGAAGAAGCAAATAGATTCATGAGTATCTTGTGACCACATAAAGGCAGAGTATCTTAGTGGGATGAATAACTGCTTAATCATAATACTGCAACACCTGTGAAGAAGGCCTCACTTGAAGCATTATTCTTGCTTCCAATTTAAATATTTTGTGATGTTGATGATACATTACTCCACATCCCACTCAGTGTTGCCATCCTTTTCTAGTTGCATGCTTTGTGTTTTCTTGATTCCTTGTAATAACTACGTGCTTGGAAAAAGTAGCCCAACTGGAGATCATACATTAATAGCATCAGCATTCTGAAAATTAACTTGAAGCATTGTTTTTGTCCTGGTGATAACTAGCTCAAGCTTGTCTAGGTGTGGTATCTGGCATTTATCTTGTGTATCTTGAGCATGCTTGAAGTCCCCTCCCTTGTTTTGTAACTTGCAAATCAGCTGAATTATTTCTTTTTATCCTGAAAACTTCCAAAATTAATAGTGAGGATTAGGATAGCAATTCTGTGAAAATTAAAATAAAAAAGAACAACAATACCTTCTGTAAGTTGAACTGAATCTCCAGCTATTTATGTTTTTAGGCATACTGCTTGGCTTCGTCAGTCAGTGACACGTGGGTGGTGCATTTGTTAAATTACTGTAATTAATTTGCCTTTAGTGAATTACACTCTATTGTCACTTTTACTGAGCTGTTTTGCATGCTGAAGTAATGTATAAATATTAACCCTCTGATGTAACATGCTTAAATACTAAGCTTGTTAATACACCATTTGAATGAGAATATAAAAATTACATTAATGTATTGGCAAGTATTTTCAGTTATTACCTCTGTTCCTTTAGCAGGAATTGTAGTACCAACAGCCTTTCCTGACTGTGAAGGTCTTATGTTCCCATCTGACCTCAGGCTAAGGCCTTTTATGAGCAACATATAGTGGAGTAAATAGTGCTGTGTAGCTTTGTCTCATCTCAGGGGGAGTTCAGCTCACTCAATGATCAGGGCCTTGGTCTCACCAAAAAAAAAAAAAAAAAATCATATACATGTGTGTTTAACTTTGTGCTGCAAGCATGCCTGAAGTAGGCTTAGGGCATTAAGTAGAGTGAGACCCAAATTCCATAAGATCTTAGGGCACTCCCAGAGAGGCCAAACCTGTGCGTGACATTCAAGGGCTTTCTTGCAACACAGTGCCAAGTTCCAGCTTCCTTTAAGGTGATAACGCTTATCGGGAATTTTGACCAGTAGTTTCCCTGCTCTGTTCCTCGGTGAATGGGACTTCCCCTCTCCTCCAGCCCCAAAGTAAATATCCTTACCTTCTGTTATGTGTAGGAGAGTTGGCCCTGAGGACCATGGGGCCAGATTCACATTAGTTTTTCCATTGTGTTTTTAGAGATTACATACTCGTCAGTACTGCAGCAAAGCTACCACTGTAGTTGCAATATAGCTTGTTTTTGTCGGTGGTGCAATTGGTTCAGCTAAAAATGGACTTTTGGGATGGTCTTTGCTTTGGGTAACTGCTGATGTGTTACTTCCATCACTTAAAGTGTTGACAGCTCCTCAGAACCCTCTTTGTGTTTATGTTCCTGTTTCTGGGTGGTCATAACTGGGAGAAGTCTTGGCAAAAACACCTAGTATAAGTATCTTCTGGTGTTCAAATTTAGGAATGTTGTTATAAGACAATAATGCCATTAAACTCTTTCTTGTTTTGTTTTGTCATTATGAGTCTCTTAGGAAATAATATATTAAAATTCAGCTGAAGGTAGCAGAAACTCAAACATACTGAGTTTTTAAAATTTTCGCATCAGTTCTTCTTTCAAGATGATTGAGCAGAGACTGTACAGGTATTATACAAAATCTCAGTTTGTGTTGTATGTGGTCATATACAATTTTATATGATGTTTTTATAGGTAGATTTTTAAATATATAATGTCAGATACAGCTGACAGTCTTCATATCAAGATTGGGAGTAATGATTTGGAGGTTAAGTTGCATCTGTTCAGCTTCATTAGGAGAAGGAAGTTTGTTACATTCTTCTTAAGCCAAATAATGATCAGACTTTTTTTATGAAGTACTTTATAGTGCAGGATTTATCACCAGGTACTGAATGTACATAACTCAGTAGGAGTAGAATCTTGTAGGTATATTATAGTAGCATCTGTTTGTAATAATAATAGATGTAATGAATGAATTCTTCATTCTATAAAAGAAAGTTTATGAGAGCCTCAGGTTCCTGAATTCAGGCACCTGAATTCCTAGCTGGATTGTAGGAAGCAGATAACAGTAGAAGAAAGACGTGAACTCTCAGAAGAGTTTTTTAAATGTCTCTCCCACTGCATAGAAGGCCAAATCTTGTTTTCTTTCCTATCAGATCTGTTTAGTTATGTGATACATTTGGATATGTTTTTGAGGTTCAATTGTCTTTTGGTCGCTTCCTTGCCCTCCTCTTCCAGTATGACACAAGTACTATTGCTTTGAGAAATTATGGAACTCTGAAGCACTTCAGACTTAATGCTGCTCCCATTTTGCCAGCTAAAGGGGCACTCTGTGGTCTTTGCCCCCTGTATTGGGAGAAAGGTTGGGGCCTTGCCATGGGACTGTTGGGATGCTGGGGGCAAGGGATAGATATGTTCCATTGCATCAGTGAGTTGATTCCAAAGTGAGAGATAAAAGTCACTTTTGCAGTTTCTGAAGATATGGAGGATTTTGTAAATACGTTCACATCCCCTTCACCAAAACACAGATTGAGAAATCCATTGTGCTAGGAGAGCAGTCCAAGGATAAGTCCAAACCCTATTGATAATGAGCTTTAGAAGGTCTGTTCTGAGTGATGACTTTGAGGAATCCAGTCCCTTTGAGAGTCTCACTGTTCCAGTGTTTGGTTGGGCTTCTCTGCTCCTGCGTACATTCAGTGGGCACTATACAGTTCCTGGTTTGGTAAAGGTGTAAACCCTCCTGAGTCAGGGACAAGAAAAAGTAGGAAAAGGTCCCACACCACCAGCCACCTGCTCCAGCTCAGTCAAAAGAGTGTTTATAGTCTCAAATGTTAAGTGTTTGGACAAAGTGAGCTAAAAGAAGAACTGTTTGAGTCTTCTGCTGGTGCTCATGAACTCCCTGGGAGTCATCTTTCATTTTCTTCAGTTGGAGAACAATCTCTGTGACGATGAGTAGCTTGGGGCAGTGAAGTAAAGACTGAGGTGAGTGATAGGGGATCTTTGAAAGGCCTTTTTTTTTTTTTTGGAAGGGCTTCTTTTTTTATTCCCCTTTTCCTGCTTGGTAAACAAAAGGGTTTAGGAGAAGCCAAATAATAAAAAATGGCAGCACTGCATTTGTGGGAGAAATGTAAATAGTTAACCGTCTGAAGAAAAGGAAACAGCCTAATTGTAATGGCATATATAAATATTTCTTTTGGCTATCAAGGTAGTGATAATACCTGATTGAACCTTTACAGTGCCAGTTCAAACAAAGGCTTTCCTCTTATTTAATATCTTCTGAATACCTATGCAACCCTGATATTCTGACAGTGTCTCTCCTCATGTTCTGTCATATAATTGCAGACTAGTCTCCAACAATCTCCCAAGTAATTTCTTTGTCTCATAAAGAAAGTCTTTTGTCACTGCTAGAAATTCAAAACTATTTTTAAAACACGTTGCCTATGCATCTGTTTGGGTAAGTTCTCCTCCCCTTTTCTTGCCAGCTGCTCATGGAAAACTTCAACATGCAAACATTCTTGAATTGCTCTCTTAGCCTTGCAGGAAACTTTTAAGTTTTGAATAATGTTGTGAAAAATTTTGGGTGGGTTTACCTTGCTATTTGCGTGCAACCAATTTTATATTATTTTCAAGATTTTTCTGCAGTGTGTCTACTGCCCATTAATGGCTTAATTAGTTTCAGGAGAAGTGTATGGTCATTTTGACAGATTGTGTTCATTTACTGTGGTAATGGAGCATGTTGTTCTTGCAGATGGTTAACCCATGAAAAGAAAGTGAGAAATCCTCGAGTGCTCTGGGTTTTTGTTTTGGAGCACCTTTAAAGACATGCACCTTTCCAATCAAAGAAAATAATTTGTATGAAACCACAAATACCTGAGTAAAATCAGATCTGCCTATCTTAAGCATCTAGGACAGTAGTTTTTGTTGTTTACTATCTGGATAGATATTCCCTAAACAAGTGCCTGTGTTCCCAAGACCACCTTTCCTTTGTAACTGATCATGGTGACTTTCATGAGGGTATCTCAGTGTGCCTCTGGAGGTCTTTGACCTCTGTTGCTTGGTAGGCTTCAAATTCCCCGTGCTTACAAAAATGCAAGGGGAAGCCATAGAATGAAAGAGGCTGGTTCTCCCTTTCACTCAGGGCATGCTTCTATTTTCTGCATGGAAATTGAGTAGTATTGACCTGGAGAGATCAGGAAGCACGCAGGAAAATCTCATAGGCCTCGAGGTGTCTGACTGTCTGCCAAGCAGAATACCAAGTGTTGTGTGGGATTTGACTCTATCACTCTCAGTTGCCTTCCTCAGGAACTGACCTAGCTGGGTGTTTTCTTGCTAGTCTGCTCTGTCTCAGAATCAGACCACCACAGCCTGTGCACAGTCCCCAAAGGGTGGGTGTGCTGCATACCATCAGGGATATTTTTAGTAGCTTCTGTTTGCTGACTGACTTAGCGTGCTATAAATACAGAGTTCTCATCTGGCATGCACTTTGCGTGTCTTCTAGTAACTTATAATAAATTCACCTAAGAATAATGGCAGGGAGAAGCAAGCTGTTACGATTTGTTTGGCTTTCCATACAAAGTGTCATTTATATGAAGCAATTATTTAGTAACATTTTAACTGTAAATGGCTTTTAAAACTAGTGGTATTCCAAAACACTTCCTAGTTGGGCTTCCATAATTAGTCCTTATGTCAGATTGATTTATACTGCATTTTCATTATGGTTCTAAGTGTTGTTTTAAGGAGTTTTTACATATGAGAGGTTACTTGAGCATCTGGAATACTGTCAATACTGGTAAATTACAGCATTTTTTTATGCCAATACTAGCATATTTCATAAAGGTTATTCTCTGGTGAAAAATGAAGCTTAGTTATGACTCTCCTGGAAGTTTTTTTCCCTGAAGTGTAGGTGTATATGCAGTTTCTTGAGTTGAAATATAGTTAAGGCACTTAGAGGACTCAACACAGAAAGGGGAGGATCCCGTGTCTTATTAAAATACAGGTGCATTTGTCTTTGAGTGTTGAATTTGACACAAAATTGAAGGATGGGTTCTTGCTGAGTTGTTCTGAGTGTAACCTAAATGCAGTTGTTCTGTACTGCTAAAATAAAAACTGTCATAGCATACACTAACAGACATGAAGTTTTCCACGTGCAGCAAAAGAAGGGACTGCTCAGAGGTGCTTTCTGCAGATCACCTGAACACATAAGCAGTATTTTGAGAATCTTAATTTTTTTATAATGAAATTTGGACCAATCTGGTGATAGTCTCTCAGAAAACTTAGAAACTGGATTGTCATCCTGTCAAGAATCTTAGCTAATTCCCTGAAAATCATGTTTGAATCCTGATTTCCTGCAGCTGTCAGAAGTTTTACCTATTGTAGAATGAAGAACATCACTCCTCCTTTATTCTTCAGTGTGAATATGGATAAAAGTTCCAGTTTTGGGAAAAAGAATCTTGGTTCTCTTAAGAAAATGCTGTGGCCCTTCCAAATAGATCAGAGCATCATCAATTAAGCAAATGTCAGAGCAATAATGGTGTGCAATCTCCAGAACATAAAGAACAATGACAGTAGTAAAATGTGGTTCTCTGTGGTCATTTAGCTGCTTTGCTTTCCCTGTGAGGCAGTTCTCTTTCTCACTGTCTTTGCTGCATCAGCAAGGAGGGCTGAAGTAGCCTAAGATGCCAGACTTGAGAATTTGCTGTCCATTTTCTTGTGTGCGTTGTTGTCCTTTGGGAGGAATGAGTTTAAAATCACACACCTGTGTTCTGAATATTGGAAGGCATGGTTTGCATGTGTATGAGTGACTCAGGGCTTCTATAATATCTTACATTGGACAGTCATGATTGATCTTCAGAGCTGAATTGGGATGAAGTTTTCTGAAAGGTGGTATGGCTGAGTTCAGGTGTGAGGTGCCCAAATACAGGCTTGGCTATGCAACTTCCCTTCTGATTTTTTCAAACTCCGTTATAAATTAGAGCTGGTTTGAGTGTTTGAGTTTTAGGGGTTTTTTCACTCTCTTAGCCATGTGGGTATAGTTGTTAGAAGCAGTCAGATCTGTCTGGATAGATACTTGTTTTATTTTTACATTGGGAGTATTACTCAATGAATGACAAGTAGGTTAGTTGCCTGAGTACAAAGCAGAGCAAAGATGGCCTGATTTTTTTGTTAAAGGTCTGGCAATCTATTAACAAGTTACAATTCCAAAATAATAAAAACATAATTGTAAAACTATTTCTATATTTTTAAAGTGTTGTGTAAAGAAATAAAATACCTGGTCCACCTATGCAGTAGTGCCATAAAGCTGTTTCTGGCTGAAGAGAAATTATCTACTAAAACAGCACATGAATGAAAACAGCATGAAATTCACATATGGAAAAGGGCTGCATGCTATCAAAGAAACACCCTTGGAATATCTAATTCAGCTGCCCTAACATTTGCATGCTAGATATGTAATATTAAGATACCAGATGACAAGTGTAGAGGCATTGCCTTGCTTTTTAAGGACTGAAGTACAATTAAAATTAATTGAAGAGTAATGCATGTTTGCTATAGCTCAGCTGTTGGATTAATTTATATCCCAATGTGCCGTATCTGTGAATTTGTGTGTTTTGTAAGTGATAACATTTTCAAAGACACATGATACTGAGCTTCTTCATAACCATGGCTGTGGAAAACCAAAGTGTTGAAAATACTATTGCAATAAAATACAGTACTGAAATAGCTTCTGGTTTGGAGGAAATACAGATGCCTTTGCTAGAATAATAAACTGTGTACCGAAATAAACTGGTTTTCATGCACTTGATAAGATCGAGATCCAGTGACAGCATAGAACTAGGGAGTGGAGGAAATGTTCCTTGGAAATGTGGGACTAGTTTTGCTGCAAACAAAGGGATAAGAAAGCTAATGCAAATAATGTGTTTTACACTGTACGGGGTGGGGGGGGAATGGATGACGTGTTCAGCCCAGGTTATTGTCTTTGTGTCTCCACTTGGCCTCTGCAGTCATAAAGCACACAGTTGTGTTCAGCTGATGAACTCAGAGCGTTTGGAACTGGATGGCAAAAGTTCCTCCTGGTGGGTTGGACTGGTATATGTGACTTCTCTAGAGGTGTGCAGGCAACCAAACTTTAACATGTAAGAAAAATCATTGCACATTCTGCTTTTAAGCTTTGCTTAAAAGCATTGTAAGGTTGGATGATGTAATTTCTTGACATTAAACCATTTAATATGTTGGGAAAATCCATTAATTTGTGAAAAGTGAGCTAGAATTAAGCTCTCTGAAGAGAGCTTGGACTGACAGCAGTGTTGAGATTGTTCCTATCCACACAGATTTATGTGGTAATGGAATCTGAGGTCAGGGAGTGGTTGTCAAAAGCATTTTAATTTCTAAATTCTGGCCGTTGTTGATTTTCTTTTAGGGATTGGCCTGCCAATATGCAAGTTGCAGAGAAAGGCTGCCATGTTACAACAAATACAAGGCGAGGCATACTTAGCATTGATAAAATTATTCAGAATATATTGCCAGGAGTGGAAAGAAATAGCAGAAATTAATTTTTATTATTCTAAAAGCAAGGACCACAACAAAGGTCCTTGAAATCTTTTGCTCTGATGCTTAAACAAACAAGTTAAAAGGGTAAATATTTAACAAGTTTTTAAAATAATTATTTAGCCAGTGGTCAAAACTACAGCTTGCCAGTACCCCTGTATTTTCGAAGGTGCTGCAAAATACTGGTTATAAGATGCACCTCTAGGTACTCCTGGTTTTTATCATTGTTCTAGCATGGATTTGCACTACCTCTGGGCTGTTAAATAGCTGTGTCCCATGGCAGCCTAAAACTTTGTTAGCTGTAGCATGCAAGCATTCTTTGAAACATGCTTAAAACCTAATGTTTTATTCAACGTGTTGCTGGCCCAGCACTATTCACAAAGGTGCAGAGTTAAAATGAGTGAAAAATGTAAGCACCCCAGGAAATGTTAACCTCAAAAGAAATCATCTGGCAAAGATGCCAGATTTGTAAGCAAGAGAGAAGGAAAGGTCTGTATGGAATGGTGGTGTTCATTGCATTCTTACTTGGAGAGAATTGGGATGCAGGGATATGAGTATTGGTACAGTTGTTTTCTAATCTCTTAAACTATGGTCCTGAGACACTAAAGGTCTGTGTCACTTACTGAGAGCCTCTCCTTTTTTCTTCCTTTTCCCTGCCCCTTTGCTGTTTTCTGTGTGGATGAGTCATTTTGCAACACCTTTATTAGTAACTGTAGTGCTATTGAAAACAAAAATAAATGTGCAGAAATACTGACATGACTGGATCTTAAAAATAACTCACATTTATAAAGAAGGTCAGTGTTTGAGTTTAGGACTTGTTTCTTCGTTTTTCTTAAAAGACATAATTTAGGGTGTTATATAGAATTTGGATTTTAACTTTAAATCCTAGTTTTACCAGGTATATCAGTAGTATTAATGGAGGAATAAGCTGAAGAGAAACCTACTGAAATAGATAATTAGTTCTGTATCCAAGTGTCCATTTTGATGAAATAATTTAATTTAGGGTATCTATTTGTAAGTGTTTTCTTGAATTCCAGTTTTTCTAACTTGCATTTCCTCAAACTTGAAAATTGTGATGTAAATTTTGCCTTTTTTTTTAGCAGTGTTTTGAAGCACATCTGAGTTAAAACTGATAACATTTGCTCCCTCAAAAAGCTAACCATGTAAATAGTCTGTACATCTAGCACAAGGCACTATAGCCTGGAATCTAAATGACAACATATTAAATTCTAATCCTATTGGTTTTCTGTTTATGCCTTAAGGATTTGTAAATTTCCAAAATTACACACTTGTAATTTGATTTCAGACATGTGAAATTTCAGATAGAAATAAGAAAGGAAGAAAAGCCTCAAGATAGGACCTTATTTTTCTTTTATTTTCCCTCCTGTAGTTTCTCTCTGACATACTAAGCCTCATGCTCCTTCAGGCAATGATGATGAATGTACTAGGTACAATGTTTTTAAGCTACTGGTACAGCTAAAACACTGTGAGGACAGCTTTACTCCAGTCAGTGAGTCTTGCTCGTGCAGAACTTTTTGTTTGCTCACAAATCTACCTTGAAGGGCATAATCCCATTTGTCAGGAATTGTCATCTATAACTGACAAGGATTTCTTCCTCTGCTGAAGGGGAAGGAGCTCTTCCTGCACTCTCCCTGTTCATGCTCTTAAATTGCTAGATTTGTAGCCCTCTGCAGAAACTCATAAATTGTAAGCAAATTTTAATGGTGCTTTCCTAACACTGGAAGTCAGTGAATACTGTAGCAATTGAGCCCTAACTCTGAGGATTACAAATATCACCACAAGTACTTTACACAGAGAGGTAAGTATAGAGGAAAGATACTTAACCAGCTATTCCAGTCAGTTGTTGTTGTAAGCAATACTTAAACATTACTTTTTTCTTTCTCACAGTTTTTTGGAAAAGAATTAATCATTTAAAAAAATGTCATTATCATATTTAGATTATTATGCATACAGTGACTTTGCTCCAAAAACTTTATGCACAAGCTCTTGTAAGGACAGATTTAATTCTAATGAGTGATGTGTGGGCAAAAATCTCTCTGATATTCATTGCACATGAAGACACCTTGGGGTTCCTACTGGCACTGGAATATGGGATCAGCTGGGTTTAGCCCATTCCAGGCAGATTACGTTTATTCTTTCCTAATTTCTTAGTGGAAAACCATCTAATTTCTCTGGTATTTCATTTTGACAACTAAATTTACCATTGGAAAAAGTCCTAATAAGCAAATTACTCTTACTGTTTTGCAACTGATTTCCAATTTTGAATGCAGAAATTTGCAATTGATGCTTTTTTTTTTTTAACAGAGAGTTCATTTCTCATTACAATCATGAAGGGCCCTTTTTTTCCTTTCTAATTGTACTTGACTCTTGCTAGCTATTAGCTACAATTTCAATGATGCATATAGCCTTGAAATGTAACTGAAAGGACATTTATTGCACTTAGTATCTCTCAATTTTTATAGCCTCTTACTTTAAATTAGGCTTGAAGAAAGCTCTAATTTGCTGTGTCTGACACAAAAGGACCAGGGTGGTAATGAAGAAGACAACATTTAGCAATAAAGTTACTGTCTTTAAAATCATAGGTTGTTTGTTTCTGTCAGTGGCTGCCTGCCTAGTGAGATTCAGGAGGATGGATTGAGAAGAGAATTCATTGAAAACAGGCTTGTGTATAGAGTTATCTGATTTTACTGTTTGTGTTAGCTAGTAAACTTGAAGCTGCTGCTTCTTGTATAAACAAGAAAGCCAGCAGCAATTATTCTTTAAAACTAAAAGCAGCTCTTTGGGCTGTAAAAAGACGTTTGTGTAGCACAGACGAAAGTACCGTTGTGACTGTTTATACAAATTGGCACTCGTGCTGTATAAATAGAGGAGAATTTCAGGGGTTTTCTTACACTTGCATATACCTCGTCATCCTGGTACACAAACTGGAGTTTTTATCTTTAAGCCATGAATCTTGGCCTAAGGCTGCGAGTAAAAACCTAAAGGGCTTGATCCTGTCCTGGCTGCAGAAGTCAGACCTCACATTAACATGTTCGTGTCATTCTTGTGGTATTTGGCTAACTGCACCGAAAAACGAGATGAGCAAAAGACTGGTAATCAAGGATAGATTGTTTGAGGTTAATACCCGCTCTGTGGAAGCCAAGGGAGAGGAGAAACCAGCGCCCCGGGCGAGTCCGTCCGTCCCCGGGCAGGATCTGTTCAGCACCCGCGGCCTGGACAGCTCAGGCGGAGCCGGCTCCCGGCGGGCGCTCCCCTCGGGCGGCCGGGCCCGGGGGCTGCCGCAGCCCCAGCTGGGCCACGGCATCACAGCATCACCGAGCTGCGCCTGCCGCTCGGCCCCGGAGCCCTCCGCCGGGCCTGCTCAATCCGCTCTCAAAGACCAAGAGTTCGTCATGGGCTCTCATTTGCCCCAGTGCCCTGTGGTGGAGAAAGCAGCTTTGACAGCCTTGAAAGTAGATCAGGTACACTTCCCTGGATGTGTACCTTTGTTGTTCTTTCCAAGTTTGACTCACAAGCCTGCAGTTATTATTATTATTTTTTTTTAATCAGAAGTTTATTTACTTGTTCACTTTTATCTTAGAAAATAGGTTTTTGTCATGGCTTTCCAAAATATGGCTAAACCACCAGCTTCCTTGTTCTTAGTTTCATCTCTGTTGTTTGTTTTGCACGTGGTTTAAGGACTTTCTGGAGCTAGTTCTCATTTTCTGATGAAAGTTTTGTTAGGCTTGTGGTTTCAACTGGACTTCCCTGCATACAGTAAGTGGAAGTAGAAAAGAAAAAGCAAATTCTGCAGATCCTTGCTCTTCTCACTGTCTGTTTTACCCTCTGTGACACCACTGTTTTGAAAAAGAGTGGATTAAAGTATTTTACCTTAAATGCTTAAAAAACTGGAGAAACCACTGATACATTTTGAGTTAGTCTTAGGAAGATGCCTTGAGCAGCAGGAGGCTCTCTAAAAGATTAACCTTTAGAAATAACACTAGTTTTTCTTGACAACAGGGTACATCTACAAGGTTGTATTCTGAAATATTTACTTTTGAGAAGGGATAGCTTTGCATCCAGTAATACTGAGGTAACGAGACAAGATCTATCTTGTGTTTGGAGGAAAAGGAACAAAATGTGAATAATTAATTTCACTTAATGGCTTTCAAAGTCAAGATGGAAAACATGGTAATACTTCGATTCCTGTGTGAAAACAAGTTTTGTAAATACTTTAGTGAGCTTTTTCCTTTCTTTTTATGACCCTGCTGCAGAGAGCTATGTGGTTTGAATATTTTTTTAATATTATTAAGTGCAGTTTATTTAAGACAATATGTGCTTATTTCCCTACTTACTGTCATCTTTTTAGCAAAGTCTTGCAGGATTTGCCTTAGGGGTGGGAATCCTAAGTAAATATGAATTCTTTTTTATGCTAAAGACCTTTTGGGCCTACTACTATATCATTACATGAAGTTCTGGAAGAACATTGGTAGCTTTATTCAGTTTGCTGCTGAACAAATAAAAAAGGAACTCACGTGCATTTTATGCACTCCCTCCCTTCTGGAAGAAATAAGGTGAATAACAAAGAAAAGAAAATTAACTGGTTTTGCTATTTCAGTTGTTGGAGTGTATTTTCTAAATGAAAAATGGAAGCCCATCATCAAACAAAATTAATATTAGAGCTTTCATACTGCCCTGGAAAAGCTGTATTTGCAAATCATCTGTCTCTAAGTTGTGGGTAACTTTGCTTTGTTTAGGTTGAACCCCTGCCATATATCTGGGAACTGTGGCAAGTTGTTGGGTGATTTCCAGGGCTGCATTCTACCTTTCAGTATTATTTTTTTCCCTCCCCTTAATCCTGCTTCATTTGGGAGATGATATATAACATGATTTTATTTAGAAGCAAAGATTTTTATTGAAGTCACATTCTAGGAGTTATTTCCTTGGTATTCTGGTTTCTTAGGTTTGGTATAAGAAGAGGTTTTTTTTCCCTGAATAGTTATAGAAATATACAGAGATTGGACAGTAAACAAAATGCTATTTGTATTTGCTTGTTTGGGGGTGGAACCTACCATCTACATTTACATTAAATAAATTTAAATCCTACTTTAAGCTAGTAGTTTTATATGTTTGGGGTTTTTTTCCTTGCTTAATTTTCAGTTTCTTTTCTGTAAAACTGTCCCTGAGGGACAGTTCCTTGATAATACATGTTGTCATAAGTAGCACTTTAGAAGATGTTCCTGTATCTTTTGTAAATTGCTTGTGTATGAGCCATTTGTCTATGAAAAACAAGGCAGCTTTGTAACTGTCCATATTAATACATTTGAGATCAGAATTTTTGTCTAAATTGATTTTAAAGACTCTGATTTGTGTACACATGTTCTTGCCAGAATACTAATAGATTAGAATACTGTATTATTCTTTTAGTATTTGGAATTGATTCCAGAAGGCTCGCTGTATTGTTTTGTGGATAGCACTGCACTCAAGTTTGTGACAAACCAGGCCAGACAAAGCACAACTAAAGTACCTATAGGTACTGTAGGAGTTATAATCCCACCCGTGTCGTAGGTTAGTAATATGGTGGATTGACACACATTTGATTTTGTTTTTCTGAGGCTGTTTCCCCTTGAAGCTGTCACTGTATGGCTCTGGAGTAACTAGGTGACAGTGCAACAAGATCAGTCTGTCTCAAGATTTAGTGCAACCCATATGAATTTTATTGCAGGTAGTCACCTGGTAAATGAGGTTTTATTTTTCTTCTGGAAGTTATTGTGTAGATGTTAAGTGCTGTGAATGTTCTTCTTTCATGAAGAGTTTGATTTGCAATGTTGTTTTGAATATCTCTGATGTCAATAAAAATTGTCCTATTTACAAAATAGTGAAGAAGGAGAATTTTCTTGTTTCTGAATTCTACTCAGAAATGTATTCTCATGTATAAAAGAATTCTCTTCCCATATATATGACATAACCCTTCCTTCCAAACTGCATCTATTTTTTTCCTCTGAGGAGAGCTTCTGGGCAGTTGTGATGTAGTTTTAGCTAAGCACCAGTTTTACACCAGGAGCAGAATTTCAGTCCATCCTACCGTGTTCTGGGCAAAGTACTTGACAGAGAGTGTACCAGGCTGAAGTCTTCTGTTCACAGAACAAGTTCAGTATTCACTCATTTTGCAACCTGGAGCTGGAGGAACTCCCTGAAGGATTAGAGAGATGTTAGTTTTCTGTAGCGTGCCCACTGCCCTGCAGAGAGATCTTCCAGACCAGAAACTGCTGTTGTAGGTTACAAGATTAATAGAATAAATGGTACAATGTCTGCACAGTTCTGGAAACAAGAGACATAACTTTAGTGGTTTAAATGGCATTGGCATTGCTCAAAGCCAGGAATTGTATTAAGTATTGCTTTATTTCAAGGGGAAAACCCAATAAAAAGAGATTTCTCTTACTGGCATATCCCTTGGTTCACTGATCCCTGATTTCATACATACAACTGCTGTAAAGGACAGGTATGGCAAGACCTCCTCTAGAGAGAAGAGTATGCTTTTGTGGTGACTGGCAGGAATGCCAGGCTTCCCTTAGGAGCTTTGTGACTTACTTCTCAGAAGTAAGAAATACAGATAGAATTTGCTATGGAAGAACTGAATCAAGTCTGTCTTTTCACCAGGGCTCATGACTTACATCTGGCTTAACCTCACTAGTCTGTGTGTGGCTGTACTGTGAAGTTTATCACAGTTGCTCTTACACTCACCTGTGTGCAGTAGACTGACTTACCTTCTGAGGGCTTCTTCCACAACAAAAGGAGTGGATTTAAACTTGTGTGCATGTGGGAAACAGCTCCTTTGACCTCTCCTAAAATCCAGAATAAGAAAGCTTTTTAGAAAACTGGTAACAGTTTAAGTGGGAGAGATTTATACTTCAAGACTATCCATGGAGATTTTTATTTCATAAGGCATTGAAAGTACATCTCCTGTCTACTGAAACAGAAGTATTTTTGAGGTACTAATGCTCCTCTTAGATAAAGGAGAAGATTTAATTTGAAAAAGAAAAGTGCCTATAAATTATGTTAAGTGTTAGAATTAACAGTGTGACAATTCAGTGCCTGAACACTCAGCAGAGTGAAATCTTTCTTGCTTGGGCAATGGTTTGCTTAAGTAAAAGTGCCTTTTGAGAACTATTGTTTCCTTCGCAGACTATTTTGGAAAGTTATGAATTTCAACCTAGAATGAAAAGCTACTATGGGAAAACAGATAAAATCTAATTATTAATCTAATTATTTTGACATTGGGGTCCGAAGTAGTCTTCCTCAGGGATTTAGATGTCTAATGTGTGAGGGGCATTAAAAATTATTTGTGAGTGCCTCTCTGAAGAGAATTAAATCCCAGGTGTTTGGTTATTTAATATGTATCATGGAAGGTGTTTTTCCATAAGTAAGTTGTTTGCTGGTAAAGTATATAGTACACATTTAGGGCACATCTTTCATTGGCTTCTCTTGTTCTGCAAGTCTGCAGTTTTTTAGCATGGGCTTTTTTTAACTGTTTGTTTGTTTTTCTATGTTTTCTATGTCATGGAACGATTTATTTGGATGCACCTTATTGGTCTTTGCTCTCTAGCTGCTATTTTCATCTTGTCAGTCTCCAAATTGGCTAATACAGCAGAGAAGGAAGGTGAAAGGATGGGCATGTAAATAAGCTGGGAGGAGAGCAGGCTGAGACTCTGGCATTTTTATGCTGCCATCAAGAACTGTTCTAAAGAGCTTTTTAATTCTTTCAAAACATGATTTTTTTTTTCCAATGGGCATTTTATTATTTATATTTAAACTGTGCAGTCACTGGATTTAGGGACATGTGGTAGAGCCGTGCTAACTCATTGGGTAAGGTGTTGGTTAAGAAGGCAGTGCTGCATGGAAAGGCTGAGCAAATTTGTATCCCTGATTTCTTTTTCTGTGACCCTTGTCTCAATGTCATTGTGGGCAAATAGGCATTTTTATGTAAGGTGACAGCCAGAGACTTAGGAGACTTGTTTGACATTCTGTGTAAGGTGGGACTAGTTTCTTACTGTCTTTCTCAAGTATAAAATGGAGACATTGCTCCCACTGTAACCATTGCTTGTTCTTGTCTATTTTGGGATGCAAGCTCTCTGGAGGAGGCACCAACACATATATGTGAACAAACATATTTCTACCACTTGGCATGTTGTGATTCTGATCTAATAAGGAGACTCCTGAAACAGGATTACTAACTACGATTGCTCCTTAGTGGCTTGTTAAAAAAAAAATCCAAAACAACCTTTCTTATTAAAGTATAATTCATTAGCATGTTTCAGTTTCATGCTATCTCAGTTTTCAAACTCAAGACAGTGTCTCTTTTTTTTTTTTTTTTATGGGAATTCTTACGTATGTCAAAGGACAGGTCATGATTTTTTATGAACAGTGAAGAAAAAACAATACCTCTTAAGTTAGGTGTAAGTTCTCTCACCTACAGTAGCCTTATGGATGAGTAGAGCCATGAAAGCATACATGAAAAGTGTAATTAGAGAAGGAAAACATTTGAGATACTGTGTTGTTTTTTCAAAATGCTGGAAAGTCAAGCTGTCATTCAATCTATTTTTTTTCCAACTGCAGATCCCTGCTAAAATTTATTTAGAGTCTGTGCTCTGTGTGTATGCATGCATATGTGCATCTTATTAGCATGATCTGGATAATGTAAACAAGATGTTTCTTTTCTACACACAGATGTTTAAAATGAGTAACTAATCAAATTTCTCAACAGTTTGACTGATAGACCAATGCAGCGGTTGTAAACAGCAAAAAAAATATAGGAAATAGCATTCCTTACAAGGGATATTTAAAATGAGTGATACAGAAAATAAGAATATTTTGTTCAAATGGTGACCTCTTGGCTGTGAAAAAGCAACACTTACATTCCTGCCTTAGTTGCTGTGGTAGCAGTGGTGTAACATATCATTTGGAAGTTTGGTTGGTTTGGGATTTATGGATGTTCTGAAAGGTTTTGCAGAATACGTTATGGGTGCTGCGTACTCTCTTAATAGAGGTGAAAGTCTAAATATAGACAAATCTCTCACTGATAAGTTTAAAGCGTGTAACTCAATGGCTTTTTTCACTTTTTACTGACAGTAGTTGGGGGTTATATCTTATGCATCTTCTTTACTGTTCCTCTTATTAGGCATTTTGGATGCTTTCTTCACAATGGTACATTTCCAAGTGCTCTTAAAAGGTTCTTAGACATAGGAGCTTTTGCAAAACTAGTGGTTGCATTACATAGATGGGTGTTGAAACTTCAGCAACACATTTTCCCAAAACACATTTTCCCAAAATTTGCGTGTTACTCATGTTAAACACTTACATTATGTTAATACTGAGGAATTTAATGGTCTCATTCCAATCTACACTTTTGAAGTTAACATGTTTTATAACCAATCCTTGGACATCTCTATATTTTGTAATATTCTCTTTAATTATCTTAATGTCTGGGTTCTTACAGTCCAACACCCTAGCTAGCCAATGGTCCATACATTAAGGTGAACATTCTCCAAGCTGGAAGAATAGATGGGTCAATGGACAGTGAACTTCTCTTCACTGAATGTTCCATTTAATAACGAAAGTGTGCTTTGTGATAAGCAGCGAATGTCAGTACTTTTAAATAAAAAGTTAATCCTTAAAGAAAATTCCTTTGTTCTGACAATGAATGGCATTTTTAAGCCAGACTTACTTCTAATAAGTTCTGTTCTTATTCATAAGTCATACTCCTACTTTGGAAGAAAATCAAGCCAAAGAAAAAAAAAACCCTCAAAAAGCCATCCCCAAAACCCCTGGACAACCTCCCCACAACAAATTCAAATAATCAACCAACCAGCCTTACTTACTCAACTCTCACCAGTTTCAGGTGAAGGAAAGTAAATGAGTGCATTGGTTAGATATTTCCCTGCTGAATTGATAAATTATGTCATCTATGGAGTACTGCTATTTTGGAGAGATAAAGGGAAAAAATACAGAGTATAATAATAATACAGGAAATCTGCTGTTGTGCTTAAGTAATAAAATTATTGTATGTGTGATGAAAAAATAGATGAAAAGCACAAGAAAAGTATGCTTTGAAACCTTTGTTCTTGACTTTCTTGCAACTGTAATAGGTAAAATTTTCTTGTTATACTGAGTAATAAATGTAATACTAAATACTTTTGGTTTATAATTTAATGTTGCTGTCAAAAAATGAATCATTTTTCTCTTTAAAATGAATATATAAATTCCTGGGAACATCTGACATAATAATTTAACACTTTACTTACATAAATTCTTCCCAGATGTAATCTTTTTATTTTGTGCTCTGGCTTTTTTGTCATTGATTGGTTTTCCCCTTCTTTTTTTTTTTTTTTTTTTTTTTTTTTTTTTTTTTTTTTTTTTTTTTTTTTTTTTTTTTTTTTTTTTGTCACTGCTATCTCTATTTCTGCAGGAGCAAGTAGGTTATTGGTAAGTATTTCTACTAAATCAGACTTTACAAAGTTTTGCCTTAGTGAGGACCTCTTTTTTTTTTTTACCCTCACTTACTTTGGTAAAAACTTTGTAGACAACAGACTAATTGTCTGTAAATGCTGTGCTTTCTCAGGTCTCCATTATTGCCTTGTTTGTGTAGTAGAGTAATAGTTCTCAGATTTTTCAAGAGACTTTGTCTTCTGCATGCTTTCAAGCAGCATCATTATCTGTGCTGTCTTCTAAGATGCTGCCTTCTCCTGGGGCTTGCTCCTTTGTTCCTGTCTGCTGCGTTTCAAGTGCAGTGTTTACTTTGTCTCTCCCATTTCTTTTTTTCATAAGACTTTGTATGCATTTTGGCCACTTTGCTCAGAAGACTTCTCTGCGTCCAACAAGATGCTCTGTTTTCTCGTGTTCAGTTTAGTCATCCTTGTCAACCATTATTCAGCCATTTTCACATCATACCTCTTCCCTTTTAGCTCTCATTAAATACATTCTCAGCATGGTAAAGCCACCCTCTCCTCTCTTGTTATTGTGCTTCCTGTAATTTTGATCAGATTTGTTGCACTGTACAGTACAAGTTTTCAAGATATTTGTGCCTGTGCACTTTGAAAAAGTAGGACTTGATTCTTCTGATCTTGAAGCAGCTCTTTCTACACTCTCTTTTTAATGATGTGATTTCTAATGGAAAATTTTCTTTAACCCTGGTATGTTTTTGAAAGTAGTGACTTCATTGACAGTGTGAAGTAGGGCAGGGGAGTGTAGACAAACTGGTTCCTTGCACTTAAAAATTTGTAGTTGTCTTGCCAAATTACTCAATTGCTCAAGAAGTGCCTTCTTCTGACAACAGAATGCAATTGTCCTGTCTGTCTTCCTCCACTTGTATTGGAAAATGATGACTGAAAAGACCTTTTTCAGGTGTTTGAGAAAAATGTTGCTCCAGGCAATAAGAGAAAATTGAGGGAATAGGAAAATATAAGAAGAAACTAAAAAACCAAATGTATTGGTTCAAGAGAGACTGGGAATGAGACAAAATTCTTCCTCTTTGAACCATGGTAGGTGAGTTAAGAAGAAAAAAGCAATGGGAATATGGGGTATCTCTGAAGTAAGAGTTTTCAGGCATTTCATTTGTGTAAAAGTTTTCAGACTTCCAAGCTGGCCTGCATTGAGTTGTCATCATACCTGAGCTAGTTAGACAGGTTGATCTTGCCTACCAAATGTAAATAAAATACGTTTGTGCCCTGAACTATTGGCGGTGCTTTCTGGCTGCTTACTTTCCAAAGAAGGTAGTCATATGGGCTCAAAAACGTGTCCACCCTGGCTGAACTTCATATTCAGACAACAGCTCAGCCCCACGAGGTTTCACCTGAGTGGCAATTGGCCCCACTTGTTTACAGAAGCCTCTGAAATGGTGGTAGGGTTAGTTTCTTCCCATACTCCTTGAGTTACCCTGCTCCTGAGGCTAAAGGGGGAGCAACCTTGCTCTTGTCTTTGCTTGTCAAAGATCTGATGATAGAGAGACATGAGAGAGAAGAAAAGTGTCTTTCTTTTCTTGTCCTTGAGTCAGATTTTGGAAGGGAGTCATCACACCTACATGAAAAAGAGCTGTGTTTCCTTGGGTTCTCTGCCCTGTCCCCCTCCCTTGGGAAAATACAATGGAAGTGAAAGATATTCTTCTGGGCAAAGTCTCATTGTTAAGTGGAGTTTTTGGTTGCTAGTTGAAAATGTGCTTCTTAAGCATTTTATACCAAAAGCTAAAATCTTCTGGGTTTAGAGCCATTTTTATATGAAAACCGAGGCTTGCTCCCAACCAAAGTTTATATTCTCACTTGTCAGTCTTCAGCTACTTCAGATCCATTGAGAGCCTTGTGGTATGGATCTGTGATGGGTAGGGTGTGACGTGTCTGAAATGCAGGTACTGAAGTAGCAAGTTAAAGAGTGAATTAATGGCTTGCAAGTCACTTGAAGAAGTGTTCTTGTTTATGTGCTTGTTAGTTTGAAAGTGCAGGTATTCTAGGACTTTGTATGACAGGGACTCAAGCAGCCTCTCATGTAGCTTGACTACAGATCCCTATGGATGATGGGATGGGAGGATAACACTGATCTGCAAAACAAATGGAGCTAAAAAGGTCCTTTCTTCTCCCTTTGTTGGGTGTTTGCATCGATCTGAAATGTCACTCTTAAAAGGCGGTTCCTCTAATAACAACTGTTCATATTTTTCGATTTGAAGTTAATATCAATCTTTCCACAGGTCTTTCCTGCCCGTAATTTCATCTTCTAGTTTGCAAGATGTATTAAAATTGGTCTTTTTTTCTCTCTTTTAATGGTTGTGTTCATTCAGTTTCCAAAACTGTGAAGCTGTCAATTATAATCAACATCACATGATACTTTTACATTGATATTAGGTACCTGAAGTTGTGTAGTTGATAAAGGCTTTGTTTATGAGTCAGAAAATGTCTTGTTCAATTTCTCTTCTTCATTCTGTACTGCATTATTTTCCAGTGATTGCTACTGAAGATCTAACTTTCCCACTTACCAAGATGGGAGGGAGCTGAAGAAGTTATGTGATAAGATTCTGTCTTTCATAGCTTTTTGCTTAGGAGATGAAGTATTATCCAAACATATCTTTTTAATTATTCTGTGGACTCTTAACTATAATAGTTCAGGTTTGTTTTCATCCCTCACTTTATGTATCCCCCTTTTCCACTGAGTTCTGTGGGACATTCAAATCAGAAAGTACAAGAGGAAATCCCTTGTTTCCCTCAAGGAATTCACAGGTTTGTTTAGTTCAAAAGAAAGTTATGGCACAAAAGTGGGGAAGAAAACCCCACTAGATTATGAACCTGAAATCAGTAAGTGCTTATTTGTTCTTACTGAGACTCAGTTTTCTAAAAAAGACGAAGCTTAGAATGTTTGTATTGTGTTCCTTATTTCTGTTTGATGTCATATTCTCTCCCAGAGTGAGGGGAGCATTTCTTTATTTCTTTTCATCTCCAGATGTCTTTCCAGGTGGTGCTGTGTTGTCCTGGCTTAGACAATTGTCAGCATAAAGAAGGATGAAAGGTAGAGAACTAGATGTGATTTTTTACTGAGACATTTCCTTCCTTAACAAAACACTGATGTCCATAAAATGGCAAACTTTCTCTGAGTAGCCATTTGTATTGCCAGCTACAGCACCTAGAAATTTTCCTGTAGAAGGTTCCCTGGGAATGGGTAAACCCCTTTTGTCTTTTGCTTTCTAATTTAAAGACTTTTAAAAATGTTAGTTCTTTGTTCTTGAATTTAGTGTGAAATAATTTTCATATTCTCTTTGATGGTTGGGGTAAACTTGCCAGGCAAGATGTTAGCTATGTTAAAGCAATAGGCTTTCATGTACAAAGCTTCGTGGGTTTGAGCTTCTAGAATTACTCATTCTATTTTTCCATTTCAGCTATCTGAGGAGAAGAGAGAATTCTGTGACCATATAGCTCTGATAAACCATGTGGTCTTTACTGGACAACTTATTTTTATTTTTAAACTTCAAGCTTTACGAATTAGTTTACAGAGGAAGGGAGTAGTACAATTTTATCTTCAATAGAATTGTTACTTCACCAAGAAGCTGAATTATTTCCATTTATTTTTCTGCTGTTCCTAAAATTTCACTTCATACTCTTCTACAGAGTTGAACAGAAAAGGAAGAAGTGGAAGAAACAGAGGCATTATGCTTTGACTTTAAAATATCTATGCTATTTTGATGTATATTCTTATAAGCCAACTTAGAGAATTTGGTCTAGGTGAAAAAGTAGGTGGATGCTGAAGTAGTTGGAGGAAAAAAGTCCTACAGCTGCTTTAGGAAAGCAAATCAATTATCACAGTGGTCTGCTTTGGGTCTGTTTTCAGTCAACTTCTTTTTTGAAGGCTGGGCACTTGAAGAAACTAAATAAAATGCTAAACTTACTAGAACTATAGAGGGCAAAACTTACATTCATAGTTTTTTTAACAAGTACAGAGTGCTGATAATGGATTAAAAAAGAGACAGATAAGAGTTAATAAATGTGAGCAGAAATATAGCACTAAAAGTGGACTTGGCTAGTAACAGTTCTGCTGAAGATTTAGGGGTTGTTGTGAGACATGAGAGGAATGAGCCAATCACCTGTTGGTTTGTTTGAAATGAACCTACCTATATACACACACCCATAAAAGAGATATTGCTCTGTATAGATAGGTCTATATATGCTAACACCTAGTGTAATGGAACAATGTAATAGGTAATATTAATTTCTGCTTTGGACTTGTGAAGTCTCAGTCTGAAAGCTCTGCCCAGTTCTTGGCAATGTACCATGGTAAGATTGGAGAGAGGCCAGAGGACAAGGAGAGCAATAAAAGGTTTAGGCACCAGGGCCTGTGAGGAAAGATTCAAGTAACCTGGTGTTTTTCAAACTGGGGAAAAATATAAAGGATGCACACTTCCCAGTGTCTACTGGTGTTTCATACTGAGCAGAGTTGCTATTTTCCATGTCTACTGAATGCATAAGAAGTAACCAGCTCTTTTTTTGTGTTGTATTGTTTCCTTTTTAGCATCATTATGCAGGCTTTCTTTGTGTGATAGTCATTTTGCATACCACCCTCATACCATCAGATTTACTAGATGCTGTGATTCCAGATTGTCTGTATTTCTTTTTCTAAGTACCACAGGACATGTGTGAATATGTAAGTAACATTTGTCAGGCATCTTATTCTCAAATACACCTTAGAAAAAGTGTGTGGATGCAAGGATTTCTCTTATGACTTCTTTAAATGCAAAACAAGGTGGATTTATCCATCTTATTTGAAAACATAAGGATACAAAGATTTTAAAATAGTAATTTGCTGCACGCTTTAAAAGAGCAGCTCTACTTTGTAGAGCTCTACTTTTGGTTTAGCTTTGGCAGTGTTCCAGTTGATGTTTTCTGCTGAAAAGTTACTGTGATCAGGCTGATTCAATCTTTTGTGTTGGCGCAGGTTTTAGTTGTGCTTACTTCTTGCTACAATTCTGTAGCAAGAAGTACTTAATTGTAACTACCCAGTACTTAATTGTAAACTTGTTGTGTTTCTTTATGTGCAGTTCTGTGACAATCTGTGTTGTCTGGAAGCTCTTAGCAGTTTTTTGTTGTGGTTTTGTTGTTGTTGTTGTTGTTTTGGTTTGGTTTGGTTTTGGTTTGTTTTTGTTTTTTGTTTGTTTGTTTACATCACAAAGGAGATATTCCAGAATAAGTGCCGGCAGGATTTTGTAAAAATCTTAACAGTCCGGGAATTTGTTTTTCACTGGATGTTTTATGTTTGCTCTGCTGTGCACTGAAGTGCAAGTTAAGCAGTCTGATGTTTGCAAAGCAAGGCAAACACAGTAAGGTATCACTAAGAGGTTGAAATGGGTGCTGATAGAATGAGTGGCTACCCATCAACCTGTCCTTATGGGTAGTTTCCAAGTCTGCCAGAGATGAAAAATGTGAGTTTGGAAATGGATGTGAGAGAAGGTGGGATTTCTTGGCTAAGTGGAGGTTCATTTGCAAAAGATGGCAGAGCTTGAAGAAAATGATACATTCAAGAGAGAATGGGAGACAGAATTTACCTCTGATATAAGTCCTGATACTTAAGCAGGTTTAGTTATTTCAGATTTTCTGTGTCATCTTGGAATTTTCTAGTAGCTGTACCACAACTTTCTGTTCTGTCACTGTTTCTTGTAATTGTAAGGAGTTTTTTTGTTGTGTTTTAAGTAATGTGTTACTTTCACTATTGTAGTCAGGGTTGTGAAACTAGATGGTGGGAGCTTGTAAGAACTTGGCTGTCTGCCCTCCTAAGGATGCAGTTGTAAAAATCAGCTAGAGGTGTGTGCTTGGTCAGTTTTGGTGCTCAGTTCTTCAGTGCTGTACTTCTGTGCATTGGGAATGGGGTGAGAGGTGGTCCTTCAGCTGATTTAGGGTGTCACTGGCTGAGTTCTCTACTATGGGAGAAGGAAGGACAACTTTGCAGTGATGTGCTGACAGTGACCATGCTAATACAAAGTTGATAGGTGTTATCTGGGACATAAATAAGGGATGCTGTGAAATCATCACCTTCCTAAGACCTAGATTTTTACCTAGAACTGTACATTATCTGTTGTGCTCCCGTTGTAAAGAGAGTGAGAAAGTGGTTGATTGAGTTTGATAGGTTTTTGGAAGACACTTCACATGATGTTACCTCATCTGATATCTGCTTCCTCTTTTTTGTCCAAGTGTCTGTGAATTATCTACAAAACTCAGTAGAAAAAGTCGTGTAGAGAGCAAGTTATTTTTGACCCATTGCTGATTGTTAAAGTCATGTGAAACTTTTTTTGAATCATTGGAATTGTTTGAGAAGATGGTAAAAACAAACATGGGCTATAAATGTTGTTAGCCTGCTGGGCAGGGGTACAATAGAGTCTTTGTTCTTACCCAGTACTTAATTGTAAACTGGGTCATGAAACTATTGCCTTCTGATTTGAGGAAAGGTAGGAAAATATGAGCTTTTTTAGGGACCTTCAACTGGCTTGTGGACAGTGTAGATTGTTCACTTATTTACATTTTTTGAATACAGTTAGAATTAAGTAAATATTTAGTCTATACTCAAAATAATTGCCCTTTGGGTTTACTGAAAGGAGTTGGAAATGGTAATTTCCTTCACACAAGACACTTACACTGTGCATCTGCTGGGGAAGATGGCTAAATCCAGGAGCTGGATTGCAGCGGAACATTATGGAGGAATGAGAAATCGCATTTCACTTGTGTTTAAAGAATGCTTCAGCAAGTGTTGTGAGCCCAAGGCTCTTTTCCTGCTATTATGCTAGTCTCTGCCATACAGCTGATTGTGGTCACTGGAAAAACATATTTTCCACAAATACACGTTTTACTTCTGCCAGCTAAGTTGTTCCTTAAAGCTTTAAGTGTGATGGCCTCTGTTCTTTGGGTTCTTCAGTTCTGCACACAGAGCAGAGCTACAGCAGTCAGGTATCCCCAACTTGTTGTGTCAGGAGGATGTTTGTAGTTGTTTAACCATTACCTTCACATTCCCCCGACACAGGACAAGCCACAATGAAATGTATTGTTAAAATACTTACTATATTGCTGGAACACAGAATATTTACTAGGTTTAAGGGCAAGTGCATGGTAGTAAAAGCATATTCATTTGAATACTCTAGGTGGATAAACCTGAAAGATTTTTCACAGCTGTCTATCTTCAAGCATGGTTTTAAGTAAAAACAGTATTATTATTAAATTATCATTATTATTCACTCAAGCTCTCCCCAGTTTTGTTGTTTTTTTTTTTTGGATTAAAGTATTTCCTCCAAGAATTCCTGGAATACATACCTTCTGTTAACTTTAACAGTGGTTCTGAGGACCTGTTGGTGATTGTCCGTGCCCCCTGTCACTCCCAATTAACGTGTGCTTATGGCTCTAGGGAATAAGCTAGAAGAGTTCTGTCCAGAAAGCAGAGGGAACTTGTTAATGACTGTCTCAGTGCTCAACTAGCCATGAACACAAAAGTTAACTTGCTGTGTGTAATACAAACACCCCCTTCTGTCACAGCAGGACTCGATCTGAAGCATATAAGGAAGTTAGAGGCTTTTTCACATCAAACTGTGTTGTCAATTATGTCTTATAGAAGCATACAAATGAGTATAATGCATGGGTCTGAAGTCTAGTCAAAACCTAGTAATCAGCAGCAAAGGGGTGATAAAAGATTGAAAGATAATTTACCCTGGGTCAGTTTTTGAAGAAACCGTAACTGAACAGTAATGGGTGGGTTTGGGTGTTTGAAGGACTGAGGTACTAATTTTGATTTTAGTTGTGTTGAGGTGTAGCCTGCGTGAGGGAGGCTACACAGTGGCTGAAAGGTCACTGATAAAGCTTTCATCAAGTAAATTAATGCTTTCCAGTATTTTTTTTCCAAAAAACATGTTTGGCTGTGCTATGCTTATTGATCAGTTGTTTGTAAAAATGGAGATTGGGAGAGGAGGAATAAAATTAAGGAGAGAAGAGCAATATTTAAACTGAAGTGTAAGATTGACACAAAGAAGAAATAGATATGACTAAAATTGGAAGAAGCAGAACTGTACTTCATCTCAGGAAGTGGTTTCTAGCACATGTTCAGCTGCTGCCCTGAGTTCCTTATGGTTGTTACTAGCTGTCCTCTTTGACTTACTTCCTATGAGCTGCCCGTAAGAAATAAATCACTTTCTTGATAAAGGAAGTGCAGTACTTGTATCAAGTGCTAATGCTTCAGGTTAGTTGCTTGATCTAGATCTGGATAATAATTAACAGTAAAGGTGAAAATTCTCAGGCATCAGTTATTTGAAAGTGCAGCATCAAGTTGCTTGTCGTCCTTGACTGACTCGGTTTATTGTGGACTCCCAAGGTTAGAAGTACAAAAGCAAGAGGTAACAAACTAAAACATGTGGGAGCAGGCCCAGATGGGCATGCTGGTGGAAGGTGCAGTGACCTTTTTAAACGGCCTGCATCATTACTTTTCACAGCATCAGAGAAGAAGTTGTGCCTTTGTGCTGAGTGTGGATGTAGATTAGATATTTTTGCTGAATGTTGTCCTATTGGACAATCTACCTGTAGGTGTACTCCTTAACAGCTATTATGCATCAAGATCCCTGGTTGGTGGTTTTTTTGTCTCTCACTTGTGTGTTAATTATTCAGCAGATCAAAATCAATCAGGCTCTTCCGTGGACTGTAAAAGTTGTCCAGCTGATCTTGTCCTTTAACTGGAAGACTGCTGTCTTTGGCAGTGACATAAATTAAGGTATTAAGCACTTTTGTCATAGACTGTTATGCAGTTGCATCACAATCCAGACTGTCTTAATTATTCTTTTACCCATGTTGCCTGAGGCAGTGACCTCAAAAGCTAAACAAGGTCATGCTTGGCTAGGATGAGAGCAGTCAAACAAATTCAGTGCTACAGGAAGTATTAGTGATTCAGTAGGTGAGGCAACACCCCTGAGTTAATATTTTCCCAGTGCCCCAGACTGGTAAAAGATGCTGCAGCTTGTATGACGAGATATAAAACCAAAATCATTGGTTGAAGTTTCAGTGCAATTCCTGGTAAAAATGAACATGTTAATTCAGGATTCCTGCCCAAGTTCAAATTTTAATGGCTATGTCCAAATTACAGTTGTAATTTCTGTTTTCATAGAGTCATATGATCCTCTTGCTCCTGCCCTGAACTGTTCTTAAGTTGTTGAGAAAGTTTGTGTTCCAGAAGTGCTGACAATGTTTGCAATTGTCAATGGAATGATTTCCAGAAACAATGGTCCATTTTGAGATCTTTTCCTTTGAAATCAAGGGAATTGTATTTATGTAAGAAATGTCAGGTCAAAACTGAAAAGCATCCAGGATTTCTTTCTTCTTTCTTTTTATGTGTGCAGAATAGCTTTTTGGCTTGAATATGTGTATTTGCTACATGGTTGAATATGCTCACACTTACATATTATTATTTTTTCCATAGGATTCAAGTGCCCTGTATGTTCAAAATTTGTATCTTCTGACGAAATGGATTTACATCTTGTGATGTGTTTGACAAAACCAAGGATAACCTACAATGGTAAGAAAGAAGTAAGCTGATAATTATTTATTCATTTTAAACATTGGTGTGATAATAATCCTTTACTTAATAGGATATTCTGGTAACTAGTTTGGTGGACTCAGAAATTATGTTGGTTTTTTTTTTGCTTGTAGTTTATTTTTTCGAATTAATTCCTAAGAATTTGATCTTTATATACTGCATGCCAATATAATTTGCCCTGTATCCTGCAAATATAAAATTATTTTTATTTGAATGTGTTTATTCCGTTTTTTGACCACTGGTCAGTGTGTGTTTATTGTCCAGTTGAGATATGTGTAGTTTACACATCCTTTCATCTTATGACATCAAGTAGTGATGTGGGCCTATCGAGTCTCCTGGGGACTTTGTTAGGGACTGTTACTTGACATGCTGTGCATCTGCACCTTATTCAAGAAAATTACACTTTTTGGAAGGAACTAAAGAGCTTCTCTTTCTTCAGTTGATTCCATATGTGATACTTCATAAAGATGGGTTATATGTTTTTGTTATTTTAATCAAACTGGCCAATATCAAATGCATCACCTGTAGTAGCTCTGGTTTTTTCCCTACTACTAAGCTCTCCTTCTAGGCAAGCTTTAATGCAAGGCAAACAGGACTTTTGCCACTGAGATCAAACCTTTCTATCACTGTGGCTTAGGCTGACACTCAGTTCTATGGTGAGCATACAAAAAGGCTTGAGGAAACCAGGAATTAGAAAATCTTACTGAAATTTTAGTGCCTGCTTTGGCAGAAAATCTTAGAGTGCATCTTCAATGAGATTGTTGCCCACTAGTCATCAGATGTTGGAACAGAATGCAGTTGGAAAGAAATTGTAGAGAGGAGAAGGAGCTGGACTTTTTTTGGAGGTGAACAGCAAGAAGCGGAAAGTTGGTGCTCACAAGTTACAGCAGACAAAACTCTGATTCAGTGTTAAGTAGAAATGTCACATAATGAGGGGGGGTCAAGGCACTTGAAGAGGTTGTGCAACCTCCATGCTTGAGCAATTTAGTCTAACTTGGTCATGCTTTGAGTGAGGGGCTAGACCAGAAGATCACCAGAGGTCCCTTCCAACTTAAGTTATTTCCTACGTCAGTAGCCTGCAGTGTCATGGGCTCATTGACCCTCCAGGAACCTTGCTGTTAGGGTATTCTGCACTGGACCATTTTATTGAAACACGTCTTGAAGAATGGTTGGGCCCATCTTATATTTTGGATAGCATAATGTTATCCAGTACTACTGGCCCTTTATTGCAAAAATAATTTAAAATCATATGCTTAGAGTGAAATCCATTTGAAAGCATGGTACTTAGGAAAAGCAAATATTTCTTTATTCTTCCTGGTATTACCACATGTATATTTGAGAAGGTTGACTTCATCTAACAGAGAGGGGTTTTTTGTCTTTATTTTGCCTTTTTAAATTCAGGTCTGAGCATTTTCCAAGGTAAGTTGTGTACTGAGGGATGTTGGACGTTGGAGAGAAGAGAAGCATGCTGGTCACTCCAGTGAGGGCAGGAAAATGCACTTGGGATCATTTAGGGTGGAGCAGTAGGAGGCAGACTGGCAGAGAACGAGCTCTGGCACTAACCCATCTGATGGGGTGTGCACAAATTTGACTGACTGAAATCCTTTTCCCCTGCTGCTTCCTATATGTACATATGAGTGCACTCAGCTGACTGACTTCTGTTCAAAGAGACAGCAATTACATAATGTAAGCTCTCAGTATCATTTATGATTTTTGTTTGAATCACAGTGGTGCCATATTCAGACTCCTTTTTCCTTCTTGCATTGTTTCAGCTTATGCCTTGCTGGTTGGAGTTCCTTTGGGCCATCCTGTTACCTTTGTACAGTTTTTAAAGTCAACAAACAAGCAGAAGTAAAACCTGTGTGTGGCAGCTGAAGCCACTCTGGATAATGTGCAGCACGACAAAAGCGGCTGTGGGCAAGGCAATATGAATTAACAGCAGCATGTCATCTTGGTTTAGGAGTGTGTCTGCTGTGCAGTGAGCCTCAGAAACTGATTCTAGGAAATGGTTATGTAAATGTGAAATAAGGAAACTATCAAATGAGGTAGGCTAGTTTGAGAGAGATACTCAGAAGGATGGTCTCATTTTCATAGACACTTCAGAGGAGTGTGCATTGATCCTTGTGGCTCCAGTTAGTTAGCTTCTGGAGTCATGGACTAAATCTTAAATTATAGCCTATAGCTGGCCATTTAAATTACTGCAGCATGAAGAAATTGAGGATATGGCTTCTGAGTTGTGTAGTGCTCAGTTGTTACTTTGTGTTATAGTTGTGGTCTTTTTAGTGAGGCTAATGAAAGAAAATTAACTGGCATTGTTACCAATGCTGCCGTGATTTCAGGCCCAGACCTGTGTATGAATGTCTGTATGCATGCATGTTTTTCCTGTCTGTTTTGCTGTTTGTCATCATGAGATCAGTGATGAATCTGTCTTTTTGCCATAGGCCAAGGGCATCTCAAGTTTTGTTTGAGAGAAGAAAAGATGCTTCTGTCAACTTTTGATACCTGCTTCCAAAATGGAAGGCATCTCTTTATGCTTTACTTTCTCATTGTTGTCTTGGCCTCATGCCATACATACTAGGACAGAACCAACCAGACATCATTTGCTTGTGTTGGTCACTGATATTTCCCAGTCCTATTATCACTAGAAGGAAAAATATCTTTTTTCTTTTCTTCCTCTTTTTCTCTTCACCTTCTTTTGTCTCTTCTTTTGAGTTTTGTCTCTTCTTTTGAGTTTTGTGCTGCAAATGGTTGAACGGAACCTTAGACTTTGCAGGTGCAGAAATATTTAGAGATTAAGAAGTTGGATTGAACCGTGCTTGTGTCTTGTTCTGTTCTAGATGTGTTTCCTCATGGTACCGTAAATGTATTAGCTGTTCTTTCTAAGAAACACCAGGGAACCAATTGTATGTATTTTGTCATTCTGAGAAGACAAACCTTTCTTTTTAAATATGAGTCTGAGGCATATGGTCTCCCCCAGAAAAAAAGTTACAAGACTGCTTAGCTGTGATTTGAAGTTTAAATAAATTAATGAGTCCTCCCAGTCAATCTCTAATTGCTTTCTGAGCTACCTTTGTGTATTGCATTTGGCATTTGAAAGGGTCAGTGAACTGCAAACTCGGGCAGCTGTCTGATTTACATGTGTTTTCTGAAGGAGTGGTTACAAGTTGTCTCAGTTCTATGCTGGAAGTTGTGCTGATTTTCATATAAATATATCAGTACATTTTATTAGCATTATTCTTTCAAAATCATGTGACTTGCCTGTAACAGACATCTCATTGCTGACTCAATTAGGCTTTTAAAAGAGCTCTTTCTTCTTTTCTGTGGAACTTTGTTCCACATTTCTTAAACTACTTGTGGTGTTCACACATGAAGCAATATCTAAGCATTTTTCTACAAAAGCTGGTTAAATGAATGGTATTGTGCAAAAAACATCATGGTGTTTGGTGACGTTGTCTTTAAAACCCTTCCCTAGCAATTAGCAGCTACTGTTACTTGCTGAGTTGCTGAGGAGCCAGAGTGGGTCCCATGCAGTGGTTAACCACAGGTTGCCAAAAGCCAGTTTTTGAAGAAAGTGGATTGCTTGCTAGTTGATAGGTTTTGGTTTTTTTTTTTAAAGACTGCTAAAATATTGTGTAGCCATACCTATTCCTTTGAGCTTCTCCAGAGTGTTAAATGAGGCCCCTTGCACCATCTTTTTCGAATTTGTCATGGTGACAAGCAGGGAGCCCGCTTAGGGACTGTTGTGTGAAAAGTGTTGCTTACACTGTAGCCCTGTGTTTTGGTCAGTTACAGGCATTTATGCGAATTTATTTCTTCAGTGCTTTGGAAGATTACAGGTGCCTGGTGAACTTTGGATTTTGAATATAATTATTGCTTATTTTGTGTTGTTCAATATTGATACAGCTTTTTTTCACTAGAAGATTGAGAAAACACAGGAGAGACTTGTGACTTTAGATGCTTTGCAACAAATGTACCCAATCCCTTCTGATGAAGCCCTCCAGTTGGCTCTGCAATAATTCCGGTTTTCATTTTTAAATTCTTTTGTTTGATTCTCGGCACACTATGTAAGACTCCATTATTTTTATTATTGTTAGAGGGCCCCTCAGAGGGCAGGGATAGCAGCCTGGCACCTGGCCAGATGGGGAAGCCAGTGACCCTGGAGAGCTGGGGACAGCCAGTCAGCTCACTGGACTGGTTGGCTGGCTTGGCGAGCCGGCCTGTCCTCTTTCAAAAGTTTTGATTGAATTAGCACATTCCTGTGGAATATTTTGAGTTTCATCAAGTCAGCACTTTCTGTTGGAATGGTGTTCTACTGGAAACTTTCTGAGCCGGTCTCCTCAAAGCCACTGGCTTAGGGGTGGTTCTGCTTTGACATCAGTGCCGCTCTGGCTCAGGGCGCTCTGCCTTTAATTCACATGTGGCAGTGGGTCTGACTGTTGGCCAGCATACTTACTCAGGTTCATTTTAAGGGGCAAAGCTCTCACTAGTGTAATTCAGAGAGGAAGAGTGTTGAGACATCCAGTGCATGAACTGCTGAAGGTTTTTTCCTTACTTGAAGTAAGGACTTGGTAATTTTTGTTTAAATTACAATAAGTGAATTTTTTAGACCTATCATATTAAAAAACAGCAGGAGATCAGACATCACAGACAGCAGCAGGGATTAGAGATAAGATTTTATATTATGAATTTATCCAATTTCTTTGAAATGGAGAATTACTCTGTGGAAAACTGTTATAGACAGAATATTAAAAATTAAGGTATGTGTGCCAGAAGGAAAAACAGGAGTGGAACTTAATGTGCTCTTCCTGTCTGGCAATGTACTTTGTTTTCTGGGGTGTTTGGTCCAGACCAAGGCACAAATAGTGGAGTAGTGGAATGTTCCCATGCCTTCTAACCAAATTCACAGGATCACAGGATATTCTGAGTTGGAAGGGACACAGAAGGATCATTGAGTCCGACTCCTCAGTGCATGAGCCACACAGGGATTGAGCCCACAACCTCAGTGTTGTTAGCACCACGCTCTGACCAACTGAGCCCATCTCCAATTGACTTGGGCCACAACAGTGCAATTGATTCAGATGAGCAAGGATGCAAAGCAGGGTTTTGTCATGATTTAAACACACTGATCTTTGTTCTAAATAGGTTTGAGGTGTTAGGTCAAGTTTTGTCTTGTGAGGGAAGCATTTCTTGCTGGGACTGCCAGATGCTGAGGCCAGCAGGTGAGCAAGTGTCAGAATTTTGAGCTGGAATCTGTGTAAGCAATAATCCTTCTAGAGGAGTTTTCAGCATTGAAATGATGGCCATACTGTGCATTTTGATTAAGAGCAGAGATTTCAATACTGGCATGAATCACCTAAAGGACTAAATAAAAATATTTTGGAAACATTCTTTGTGAGTGGGGCTGACCTAATTTTTAATAACACAATTTATAACCTTTGTTGATTGCTGCTTGTTTCATCTTAGGGACTAGATACTTATGCCAGAACTTGTTGAGTTCATATTGCTCAGTAGGAGGAAAGAAAAACAATGCACCTTAACCTAGTATTTAAAGCTCCAAAATGCATGTTCTGGTAGTCCTGCCCACTGCAGTGACTTGATTTGCTTGGTCACTTGTTGTGCACCAAGGGACAGTATTTTATTCAGCAGGGCTGATGCTCTCAACTGTTTTGACTGATGTACTCAAAACTTCAGGAATGAAAAGAATTATTAACTTCAAGTAATTTCTCTGCCAGAGTTCCTAAGATCATACCCTGAAAGACCTTGCAAAAGGGCATCTTGCCAGTCTGCCTGGAAAAGCTTAAGCCTTCCTCCTTGTCTTCATCCTTTAATAGGACTAGACTTTTAGCAGAGCAGTACAGAATAATGCTAAGGAAGATCAGTTATTTCATTCCACTTTATCCAAGGTGTAAAATTCTCCATAGAATTTCTTGATCCTATCGTTTAAAAGTTTAACAAGATTCTTGGCTAGAAGTTTCTAGCTTCTTACTCTGCCCTAGGTGGTTCTGTGCTCTGTCCTCAGAGATGCTGGGGAGGTAGAAGAGCACACTTAAAGGGATAGTTTAACACAACATGTAAAAAGACACATATCCCTTTCTTGCAGTTAAAATAGTGGTATTTACTCTTTCTTTTGATCTTGTGTACTTGTGAACATCCTCCAGAGTATGTAGGAGGTTCATTCAGTTTCCCTAATGCTTTAAAACTGTTTTCTTTAGTAGTTCTTGAAAATATAAAGAACTGTTGAACTTTGAGATTTTGTTTAATGTGGTGACAGGAGAACATTATTATAGTAAATAAAATTTTCATCTCAGACATTTGCACGGATGTTCTTCTGTGAATTAATATAATATTGGCCCAGACTTTTCATAACTTGTCTTGCAAATAATTGTTAAATTTGAGGAGGAATTGTCATTTTAAGAAGAGAAATTCTGTTTGCAGTAATGTTTGATTAAAATATATTGACTGGTTTATACTTTCTCCCTTTAAGAATTGTCGATACTGTTTGAACAAGAGCAAACTTTTACTGATATTTACCAGTGAAGGCCAAAGACAGCTACTTGTCCAAAGGAGACTGCCAAGAGGAACAGTAGCAAACTTAATTTCTTCCTCCCTTTGTTCAGTAAAGCTGTATTTCCTTCCCACCATCCCAAATCTCTCCTTCAACAGTTTTTGGTACCTCACAGAAGAGCATCACTGTGAAGGCAGCCTGTTACATTTCAAGTTTGTTGGGAAGGGAGGTTGTTCATCTTGAAGAGTAATGCTGATAAATGTCACTAAATAAAACCACGCTCTAGTTCAACTTGTGCAACCTGTGCCTGCCTGCTGAAGGGAGGAGGTGGGACCTGCTTCAGTGACCCAATTCCAGCCTCAGTCACTGGATGAACTGGGTCAGTCTTTTACAGTGTGGAGTTGCAGCACTTTTAGAAGCTGCAGTCTCTTATCTTTCCTCCACACCCACAAACTGTCAACCCTTTGCTATGGAGCCAGAGAAGTAAGCTGTGTGTTTGTAGTGGTGTGGCTGTGAAGAAAGCTCATCAAATGGGAACACAGTGTAACTGACAGGGAAGTACTTTGAATGTCTGGAGCAGCAATTCCCAGAACTGCAGACTGCCCCATTTATCTCTGCAAGATACACTTACGGAGATGTAGTGGTGGTGGCTGAAGTATCAATATTGCTTATTATTTTACTTTTCATGCAAGAGAAAGGTGGGATATGGATTTGTAAAGAAGCTATGGCAGCACGCTTTCATGGTTCATGTTGGAAATGCTCAGTAGATGATACTGGATTTTCTTTCTACAGTAGTGAGGCAAAGTCTACATGCTTGGATCCTGCTGAGAAAGACACACTGCAGAGATCACACCTATTAATATGTTAAACTTTTCTCTGATTTGTTGTGCATGTGACTTACTCTTTTGACAAACCTTTGAGGAGAAGTATTTTCTGCATGCTTTACCTTCAGCCAGGCCTAAATCTGCTAGACTGAACTTCCTGTGACAAAGCCATGGCAAAATAGCTTCAATGTCACCTCATACTTAACTCAGTTCTTGAGAGCAGGACAACATTTTTTTTTTTTTCTTAGTTCGCTGGAATCGCCTTTATTTAAATGCATACCTGTGCCATGGGAATATTTTATACAGTAAAGCTTTTGACAGCTATAGAACAAGCCCGCTTGTTTCTGAAAGAAACAGAGAAAATGGGATCATTCATGTGCTGAATAGCTCGAGTTATTTCTTTCGCTTCTACGGCACTCCTTAACCTCAGATACCACTGCTGCCTTGCTGTTGCACTGACCGCGCTGCCGAAGCCCGGTGACGATGCTTGTCCTAGAGGAGGGCAGACACAGCTGTGCAGCAGTGCGGCAGGGCCCGTCCGCAGGTGTCGGGGCGGGGCGGCGGTGGCCGTGTGCCCTGTGCCGTGTGCCGGGTGCCGTGTGCCCTGTGCCGTGTGCCCTGTGCCGTGTGCCGGGTGCCCTGTGCCCTGTGCCCTGTGCCCTGTGCCGTGTGCCCTGTGCCCTGTGCCGCGGCGCTGCCTGCGGCCGCCGGCCCGGCCGGGGACAGACAGACAGACAGACAGACAGCAGCTACCTTCCGCGCCGTGCGCTTCATCAGGCTTTAGCTCGGAGAGGTCATTCAGAGGATGTCATAAATCCCGGCTGCAACTGCTGCAGTCTTGTGACTGCTGGGAACTTAGCTGCAGGGGAAATAGTGTTCCTAGTTTGGCTAGTTTTGTATGGTAATTCTGCAGTCTTTAAACCTGATACCTCTAAAACCTTAAGATTTTACTCATTTTCTAGCAGCAGTCTGCCCTTTTTTTTTTTTTTTTTTTTGTTTTTCCTAATCGTAGAACATGGATTTCACTTGCTGGATTTTGAAATAAAACTACTTGAAATCATTAGGTTTTAAAAAATAAACGCCAAAATGCATCTCACTGAGATTGAATGATCTGTGTAGGAATTTCCTGGTGTTTCTTTCCCTAAATTTCTCACTGTTTTGCAGGAACTAATACAGATTATTTGCAGATCAGGACTTTCTCTCTCTCTCTCTCTCTTTTTTTTTTTTCCTTTTTTTTTTTTTTTCCCTAAAGAAGTACAAAAGAATAAGAGACACCCCTTCTGACACCCCAAGGGCAGATCAATTTGAAAATACTGCCTGAAGTGTCATTTGTAAGTTATTTTTTTTTTCTTCAGATTAAAATCTTGCTTTAAAATCATCTACCCTTTGATTACTTAAATAGTCCAGTGCTTCTGAGCTGCAGACTCAGCCCTTCAGCGTACAAAAGAAGTCAGTCCAGCTTTTGTAGGGGATTTCAGTGATACAAGAAGGCAAACTCTTTAGAAACAAGCTGGGTGAGAACACTGCTGGTATGATAGAGTACTCTCAGTTTTAAACTGGGGATTATTATCACTGCTTACACAGGGGAAAAGATTACGAGTTTCTAGTATTTTAAACAAAATCCAGTGATTCCAGAACAGGATGTAAAACACCTACTGACATAGGTACAGAATACTAGACTTGCCTATTCTATCCTCCCTGGGGGAACCTCCTTGCTCCCCAAAGTTTCCATAACTTTGCCTCATGTGGCTATACATTTGCTCAGCATCAGAAATAACCCCAAGTTCTATCACAGGGCTGAAACACGAGAAACTTCACTGGTGTTTAGTGCTGAATTATATTAACACTCATGAAACCTTGTTAAAATTTCCTCATAAAACCTCAACTTCCATTTTAACCCTGCACTAACAGCTATCTGTAATTTGAAGCCATATCAGACTTCCATCATTATGGCCATGTTCCTCATGCCCTCCTTCCTTGTGTGAAGTTTCATTAGGTACTGTCCATGTGTAATGTTAGGTATTTGATAGCCCGTGTCTAGCTAAGCAAGAATGTAGTATTCACTGTTAATTTTTAGCCCATAAATAATGTTTCTTTGTTTGGAACGAAGAGGTGGAGGAAGGAATAGTTTTGGTTAACACTTACCTTTTTTCTTCTCCTAGTTCCAAGGAAGTTTATTTTAGTCTATGGCTTTATTAGCTGAAATGATGTCATAATGGTGTTCAATAGTTTTGGTAGCCTCTAAATTCAAAAGAACAAGGAGAAAAATAAAACTTTAATATGGCTGTAGAAATATACTGCCAGATTATGGGCATGTAACTTGGAACAAATACTGGAGAAGTGTCTTTGGGGACTTCTGGTTTTTTAAGCACACCTTCCATGTTAATCTTTTTGTGTTATTGTTTGTGAATGATCATGATGGCTGAGTAATGTTGGAATTGTGCTTGTTTTTTATTTCACTTAGTTGCTTTAAAATTTAAAGGAAGATTTGTTGATGGTTTCTTTTTTGTTTGGGTTTTTTTTCATCCTCTTGCAATTCAATGCCTACATACTTAGTATCTCACTGGGATAGTAATAACCTGTAGGTACCTGTTAGCACCAGAAATACTGTATCTCTATGCTTGCTGCAATAAATTATAATACTGGATAATGGGTTAGTGTAGAGTAGAAAAACTGAGATAACTTTCAAAACTCTGACTCAATGTCTGATGTTATCAGAAACTTTTGCATGCAGACATGTTTTGCATTCCATCTATATCACAAGGATAATTGCACTCAAAATAAGAATAGCTTGTAAAAAGCAGTCTGTCTGCTCCAAACAGAAAAGACAGACAAGTAAAAATTATGCAGTGATTTATATCCTTGTCCCGTGCATGCACGTTAACGCCAGACATTGTGTTCATCTAGAGAAGGCTGATCTGGAGCCTGATGGGAAAAGTACCTTCTAGGCCTAGCACCTGGCACTGGGGTTCATAAGCCAGACTTTATGCACGCTGAGTTTTGGCACCAGTGTTTTCATTGTGTGTTGCTTAGTAATGCATCCTATCTTCCCTAAGAATAGTGTCTTAGTCACACACACCTGCTTTTTCTTCCCCCCTCCTGTTTTACCTTAGGCTCATAGTTTCATCTTTCATGCCATCACCCTGTGCACTCATTTTGCATCAGATCAAACCAAACTCCTCTGCTTGCAATGAGTCAGTTACTTGGCCAATGTTAAAAGACTGGAAAAAAAGACTTGGCAAAACTCATTGTGCTTAGGGCACCTGTAGGAAGCCTGGAATAGGAACCTGAAAAAGGACAAAGTGAACAAAACATGGAATCAAATCCTTCATCCAACTTCAAAACAAGTCACCATTAAGTAACCCTTATTGCCCAGACTAACAGAATAGATAACTTCATCTGAGCTACTTTTCTTCATTCCTCCTCTCTGCCTCTGTTGTTCAGGGACACTTACTGCCCTACCCTTCCCTTCTGTGAAGTTTTCTAATGTGCTTCTTTCATCTGCCTTCTGTCAGGTGAGAGTTCTCACACATTTCATTAGCCCAGCGTGTCCCCATCACACTCCTGGTTCATTGCAGACCATGAAGAATGGAACATCTTGTTTGAAAATCTTTGCAAAGCAATTTCTCTGGCTTCTGGCTGTAGTGGTGGTGAACAGTTGAAGACTTGCCCTTTGGAAAACTGTTCTCTGCAATCTTTTAGGCCTTCTTTTGTGTTGGGGAGAAAATACGTTTAGTCATTTTAAAAAGCTGACAAAGCAAAGGGGATTTCCTAAACTCAGTAGGGATCTTTTTGAACAGTCACATCAACATCCTGCACTTGTGAGATCTTATCCAACTTAGATCTTTCCTTCAGCTCGATCAGACAGTCATCTTTTGTTGTTTCCTCTGCCACATCCATGCTCTGCCTTACCTGCCAAGTTTCTAAGAACATTGTTGGTGATAGCATCCACTCTTAATTTGGAAAAGTTGCTCATTTTAACAGACTTAGAGCATCTGAGCAAAGTCTTCCTTCTGACTGTAAAGTTATGGGAAGAGGCCTGTCTCTGCACTGTATTTGGAAGGAATTATTCACCCTTCTCTGGACCACAGTGGTAGCTTTTCTTCATGAAATCATTACCTCCGATAACCAAGTGATTTGCTACCAGAAGAAGCTTTTATAGATAAATATTCTTGGGGTTATATGCCTGGCTGGTTGTGGTGGAGTTGGGTTGTTGTGGGGGGTTTTTTTGTTTGTTTGTTTTTGTTTTGTTCTTGTTTTGTTTTGGTTTTTTTTGTTGTTGTTGTTGTTTTGTTTAGTTGAGTGGTTGAGTGGGTTTTTTTTGGTGAGTTTGGGCTTACGTTTGTTTGGTTTTGGGTTTTGTTTTTTTGCCTTTGGTAAAGAAGTTATCTGCTATGCAAGACAAGCTGGAATTCAGGTCACTCATTTTTCTTGAGCATACTCTGCTAGTTAACCCTGCCCATTGCTTAAGTAGAAACTGTATGGTTCACCCACCTTCGAATTGCATTTCTGGATTGCAATCCCAAGTTTTCAATAGACATAAGTTGGTTTTTCATCCATCATAGCGGTTTCTTAGTACTGGTATGGATTGGTGGGTACATATAAGCAGCACTTAAATATTTTGCTTTGTTTTACTTCTGAACAAGCAAAACTGAAACAAAAATGTTGAAAGGTCTGCATGTGTGGATCTCACACTTCTTTCTTGCCTGCTTCTGTAAGTTTCCTTTATCCCAGCTCTGTCTCCAGCTCCCTGTAGAAACAATCCTCTCTAAATGCAACTGACTCTGTCAGCAATGCATTCTGGTTGCCTCTGGCCATTTAATCCACCACTCCTCCTTGTGTAGCATACTTGTGGTGTAAGATCCTTTTTGATGGTAAACTCAGCCTTGAGAAGCATAAATCATTCTTACCCTCATGGAGCCAAGGAGGATGTATTCCCCAAGTGATCCTTTCTTTATGCTGTTTCCTAAGGTATCTTGTTTTGCTGCTGTTTTGTTTCTTGTGGGTTTGCCCCTTTACATGCTGCTTTTGACTCCTGACATTCAAGATTAACAGGAGATAACCTGAGAGGTCTCGTAATACTGATGAGAAACCAAGAAAACAGCCTGAAGGCAGCTTCCTTATTCCGTGTGCTGCAACCAGCAGCTTTGTTTCAGGCAGCATGGGCTGGGGTACACCATTCATGGTGGGATTTCGCGTGGGGCACGGGTTTGCTATGGCTTCATTCAAGACTTTTCACCCAATCACCTCCTGAGAAGACGATATTTAGAAGTATTGTCTCCCAGAAGTAATGTTTCTGACAGGAGCCAGGTAAGCCTTGGGACAAGGCCAAGGAAGACTCCTCAAGAACAAGGTACCCCTTGGGTCCTTCAAATAACAAATATGTGTCAGTTCACTTGAAGGGGACTTAGTACAAGATGGGTAAGTCTGGCAAAAAGTCTTTTTACATCATGTTATGGAGGACAAGACTGTTTGTGGTTCATTTATGAACAGGTGCAGCTCTTTGGCTCATACCTAGACTAAAATTTGACAATTTAAAAGACATGGTACTTACGAATATGGTGAATGGAGCTTATCTTTAGAAGTCAGTGCAACAGGAGAAAGTTATTTAGCTGTCTTGAGATTATTTAATGTCCAAAGCCATCTTAAACTGCAATCAGACTGATTAAACAGACGTTGGAAAGACTTAAGCAGAAGTTTTAGAGTCAGTCAGATAATTGTATTGTGAGAAAATCTTGAATTACTGTGGAAAGGCATAGTCACTGGCAATAAATCTCAAGATGGGAGGACAAGACATTTCATGGCCAGTTGGGCTGATGGAATTTGTCTAGTATGAATACCTATTTCACCCCAATACATTCTGCCAGAAGTGTAAACATAGACTGAGAAAGCTGGTACACTGATAACAATAGCCCAGGAATGGCTGTGGATGTCAATGCTTGAAACTGAGGACCTTTATTTCTCTGACCACTTGGCCTTTTTGCAAAGCTTAGCTTTCCACTGAGAGCCCTGAGGTGCAAACTTGACTTTGTCTTTGAGTAAGATACCTTTATTGGACATTGTATCAAACCTGTGTTATTTATACTTGGGATGTATTTTTTTTTTTTTCAGAACCATAACTTGTATTGACACCCTGTACCTCCAGCTAGGTCTCCTTTGTGGTCACTGAAACTAAATTTCTCTACAAAAGAAGTCAGTTTTCCTCAGTGTGCAAATATTTCTGCCTTCTCTATTTATTAGTTACAATTCTGTTTAGGTAAACTATGATTATACAACACAGCCTTTTTTACTTCTGCTCCCTAAAATGTATTTCTATCACTACTATTTCAGTTTTTTTTTCATCTAACTAGAAGTACTTTTTCTCTACCATAGATCTGATTGTTATCTGTCTGAACAGGAAGCATTTAGCTATTTCTCAGAATCTACTAAGCTCAGAATGTCCCACAAAAATTTAAATCCAGTTCTTCAAATGTGGGTTAGCTAAGAAACAATGAAACTTCTGCAGCCACGTCCTTCTATCTCAGCCTAGTGTGGCTTCACAAGTATTGCCATTTAGGTTTAGTTCTGCAAATATTTTTTCTTGTGTGACTTTCCCTTTGTTTTGTGTTCCCCCTCCCCTTTACTTTTGTGTTTTAAGAAGAGAGAACACCAAAGACTGTAGACAATGTGTGTGCAGGAAGTCTTTCATGGTGGATATCTGTTTGTAGATAGCTATCTCAGTCCTGGACCAACACTGAGCAACGTGAGAGGGATGGGGAAAACAAAAATAAGGTTTGGACTTAGAGTAGGACATTGTAATGAGCTGCCATGTTGCAAGGGGTGAAGAGTGAGATGCCAAACAACATCACCACACCTCCAAACCCAGCAATTCATCAAGCACTTTGTCAGTATTTGATGAAGTGTCCCATTTGTTGTAGCTTGTTAGCTTGCTTTGGAGAGGTTTGGTTTTTGTATATTGTGGCTGGGAAGGTATTCGTGGATTGCTTAAATTCTAGGCATTACCACGTGAGTCGTGCAGTGTTGTTTGGGGTTACTGTATGCACAAAAAGTTACCGCCTGTGCTTGTTTGATTAGCACAGGGGTACTGGGTTTTTTCAGCAGCTTAAAAGGGAATTTGGGTTTAAGTTATTCAGGGGAGCTGAATACTGAATTCCCACCTGCTCAACTTTGTGGTGTTGTGAGTCCTGAAAACTGCTTAGCTGTGGTACAAGTTAAAACACTGGATGTTAAATATCTTCCCTTTTACATCTGATCCAGAGGAGGTGGCTTATATTAGAGCAAAAATAAAAATGTTTCTAGTTAGGAGCCCACTGCTTCTTCAGAAGGTGCTGAGGGTAGTGACGTTTTGCTTCTGGCTGTGAAGGCACAATCTTCATGGATGAACTAAGCTAATGGCTTCAGCTCTGCCTTCCTCAATCTGCTGACTGGCCCTGTAGCTATGAAAGCTGAGTGGCAAAATAAGCATCTGCAGTAACAACTGAATGATGTTCCTCCTTCTCTTGGAAGCTCTGAGCACTTAAGGATCATCTCTCCTTCAGAGCATCTTTCTGCCTCAACTTCTGAGCAGCAGTGGATAGCTGACCTGGTCATCTAGGAATGATCCCTAGAGAATCAAGAGTATTCCTCTTGTGGCAGCCAGAATACTGAAAACCAGCTGTAATGCTGACTCCCCTAGTGCTTAGGATGGACTGGGAAAGACAGGTTTTGCCTGCAGGCAGTACCAGTTTGCAAAGACAATCACGGAGCTACATGAGATAAGCACATCCTGTGCATAATGATTTTCCTTTCATTCTAGTGTCTACTTCTCCCAAGGACGCTGACCCCATATAAGAAAGTTGTCCGTATTATTTGTATCAGATAGTTAAAAATATTTCTCCTTTGTCCAGTGCCTGCTTTGCAACAAAAAATTAAATGAGATGATGGAGGGCAGGAGGAGTGGTGGAAAATACAGGTCTAGAGAGAACACATTTTAGGGAAAATGAGTGTGAAGAGGAGGAAAGCATAGTAAGAAACAGCCAGAAAGGAATGGAGAGGGAGAAAAACAGATGTGACAGAAGCCATAAAGACTTAGTGAATGAAGTCAGTAACATTTAATAAGTGTGTAATCATATAAACACATGCTTCCTGGCTGCTGAATAGTAAGGTGCCTGTGGAAACATGTTGGTCCTCCTTGACACCTTGTGGTATCAGCCAAGGTGATAGCAGTAAAAATATAGAACAGATTCTGCTATATGGGTGAATTCATGCTCTACATGTGAACAAATATATTGGTTTCTAGATGTCTAGAGCTCTACATACTCCATTTAAAAACAAGCAGAGATAGTCTCTGGTACTTTACTAAGACAGTTTTTAGTCATCAGCTTTAAAATGGAATGAATACATAACAGATACAGATAATATCTATTTAATAAAGTTTCATTGATTTTTAATGGCTGTTGTTTTGCCAATCTTAGTGCCAATACTCTTCAAAAGGTATGTTTCAATTAAGTTTCACTTGTGTTCCTGAAAGGGTTGACTTTAGTGGTGTCCTTTACTAGTAAGCTAGATGTGATGGCAGCTTCCATGAACGTTTAAGGTTTTAAATTTTAGAAAAAATATAGACATTTTGAAAAGTTGTCATACTGAATTGGGTCAAGGTGTTTCTAACCTGGTGTTCTGTTTCCAGTGAATGCTCAGAGAGAAGTAAAATACTGCAGCTATAAAGTGATAGCTCCCAAAATATATTGACATTTCCATGGTTTGTGACTTCAGGTTTCTTGAGCCTAGGGTTATATCTGCCTGTGTTTTAAAAGGAAAAACAAAAAGCACCAGCACAGATTTTAATTACCTTATCCAGTAGGTATGCAATGCATATGCTTTTGCAGTCCTCAGTTTAAAGACACTTTAATCACAGATATTGCCTATAATCCTAGTCATGGCTGAGTTAGTGGCTTTTGTAATTATTGAATGTATTTTTAAAAGTTCTAGGAAAAATTTTTAATTGGTAAAGTATGTGCAAAATTGCCAGAATGCCTGTTTTTTAGTCCTCTACTGCCTATTTTGCTATAAATGCAGAAATGGAGTAGAATTTATTTTCCAGTAAAGATAAAAGCAGAAGTTTAGGAGGAAAAATTACTGACAACCCAAAGTTAAAACAGTATTAACCAGGGATAGATGATAAGAGGAAGTCTACTTGAGCAGACTCAGGAGGGAAATACTATGCTCTTCTTCAAGATTTCATCTTTGACACCAGTCTTTGGCTAGTGACTACTTGCTCAAGTAGCTGGGAAGGTGGAGGAGTGTTTACCTCCTGTTAGGTGCAGTGCATGTGGATGTGGGGGTGTGGTATTTGTGTATGTACCCATGTGAGTGAAATGGAAAAGTGTGGCTTATTGCCTTTTCCTACTTCCATTTAGGTAATACACTGATATAAGTGTTTTAATCATAACATTGATGAAGTTTTAAGCTGCTTTACTCTTTCTTTCGGTTTGTGTGTTTTGTTGTTTCTTTGGGGTTTTCTAAAGGGAAAAATTATAAAATGTATCTGCTGAATCACTCTGCTGCAGGAAAAGATGAAAACAAAAAACCTCTTCAGACTGCAGTGGTTCTGTGCAAAACGATATACAGATTTTTTTTCTGTAACAGATATGTTTAAAAGTCATTGTTAAATGGCCCTTAAACTGACTTCCATCTGATACAAGCCAGTGTTGGTGTAGGAGAGTGCTGTATAAAACAAATACAGAGCAAATTCTGACCAGATCCAGGTCTAACAGGATTATTCACTCCTTTTTCTTTGTTTGAGATTGATGATCTGAATCACCTAAAATGGTCAAAAGGTAGTCAGATCCAAGGTGTCATAAGTCTGTGAAGGATTGGTTTTGCTGTCATCACTCTACGTGTGTAATTAACTGTGAGCTTAATTATATGGGTTTGGCATATGTTAATGTGCAAGTTACCCATGGACATTTACAGCAGTTGTTTTTTTATACTCATACCTTCAGTATTTATGCACAGGAGCCTTTGGTAGGATTCATGAGGTTTACACAAGTAGGGAATGCTGTTTCCTCATCATTCCAGAGGAAGAGGAGCATTGACTCCTGTTAAGATAAACTCTTCTGCAGCGGTGGCAGAGCTGCACCGTGTTTCTGAGGTCCAGCCTGTGCCAGCCATCATTCACACCTCTGGCATGACTGGGCAAAACCTCCTGTGAGCCTGGTGGCTCATCCCAGTTGGGAAGCCTAGGGTGAAGCCAGGGAGGACAGCAAGCTGTTTGCCAGGGACTTGTGCAGTAGGGTCAGTGCTGGCAAGAGGGAGAGTACAGGAATAGTGGAGGGAAAATAAGGGAGTGTCCGATACTTACGCCAGGGCTGGTGGGAGATACAAATGTTTAAATTGGCATCATGCCCTAATGTTAGCCAGAAGGTGCAGAACCTTGCTAAATTGCTCAGTGGGAGTTCAGACCCAAGCATTGTGCAGTCTGGGGGGTGCAGGAGGATAAGCCAGACATGTACAATAGAGAACGATGGGAAAGCTGTTCACAGGAGTGCTTTCTTTCATAAACTGTATTTTTATCAGACGGCTTTTTAATTTCTGTTATCGAAGCTTGACTAAATGTTCCCCTCTCGAGAGTGCTTGAGGGAGTGTGACAGGGATTTAATTCACTAGAGATATCTTAGTCCCATTTTGGTTTGGGTAGCAGCTGCTGATCTGATAAAGGGACTCTCTGGAAAAAGTTACTTTTATTAAGTATGCTCTGTATGTATGATACATGCTTGAATTATTAATGGTTCCCACAGCCTAACTGTGAGAAGAGAACTGCTCACAGGAGTTCTTGTAACGTTGTGCAAAGAGGTGGTCCAGGAGGATAAAGTCTGACAGCGTCAGACAAAGATTGAGATCTCTGTAGTTGGACAATGTCTGGAGAGTTTGCCTCCTACTGTCAGATATTAGAATACCTTTGTATTAGAAAACAACCCCAAACAACCAAATATGAAAATCTAACCTCAAGGAAGTATTTATCCTTAGCACCCTCTTCTGGGCAAGATGACAGGTAAGAGTTCTTAAAATCTTTTGTGTTGTTTTAAATGACCTTGTCTCCTGAGTATCTCTAATGTTCTGAGAAGCTTACAGCTTCTGATTGAAGTTTACGGAGTTGATAAACTCTGATTGGAGTTTACTGTGCATAAAATACATTCTAAAATTTTCTTTGTCGTGGTGGATGTACATCACTTATTATTTTGTTTTGAATATTTTTTCTTTATAGCAGTTCACTTCATGCTAGATATTTTTCACATCTCCATGAAGGTGCTACACACGTGGCATTATACAGTATTTTTAGCATAACCAATGAACATAGTGGAGACTGAAATAAGCACTGCTTTAGAAACCCAAGCACCTGCAAAACAGCTGGCTGTCTTTTAATGGAAACAATGTAGACCTAATTTCCTTTTACTTTCTTGCTGCTGTGGTAGCTTTCTACTTGTCTGTCATTCTCTGTGTTTGGAATGCCGTGGTGATGGAGCCACAGGAGAGAACAGCATAGAGCTACTGGTTTCTCAGTCATAGCTGCAAAAGCAGCTACTTGAGGTGTCTTTTGGCAGAGAAGGGGAAGCTTTTCCCATGAAACCATGGAAACTTGAACATGTGGACCTTATTTTGCCAAGTGTGCACCTTTGTGATCTGCCGGTGTGGTTGCTGCGTGGTCTCTTGTTGGGAGTGCCCTGTGGACTGTCTGAGGTTGTGTCTAACTGGGACATCTAATCTGCATCTGGCAGACAGGGCCTTATGTGATCTTATGTTTTGCTTCGTGCTAAGACTGAATTCTGCATCCCACATTCTGGCTAAGAGAAGTGTCCAAGGGAGAAGGTTTTTATTAAAAATAATATGTTTTCCCAGAAACTTCTTAGTGAAAGCCAACTCTTTTGCTAGTAATTTACTTTTTCTTCCTTTGTTCTGGGACTTGGTAATACTGCAAAAAATTCAGTGTCTCCAGAAGTCATTGGAGCCATACAGGAATGATCTTTCCTTCATGGAAATCTCACATTCCTACAGTTAACAGTTTCTTACTTTACACTGAGAAAAAGGTGGACGGGATGTAGAACATGCTAGCGTGGTGAGAAGATATTGAAGTTACTGGCAAGGCTGGTCAAAGAAAGCCAGATGTACAGAAGAGGGATGAGTAGGAGAGCAGAAAAATCAAATGACAGGCTAAGTGTTTAGAAGCTGGGAAGAACTTTTTCCAGTTACTTACCTACAGTGCCTTGTCAGAGAAATGCTATGTTCAAGCTTAAACTTAACCTTCATGTTGAAGACTGAGCATGGGTTCTCATGATGAATCTTCAGTCAGCTGGTGTGTCACTGATCCTTACCTTTCTGCAGGACAAAAAATACCTTCTTCTGTAGCTGTCCTTGATGTTGTGAATCAAGAACATTTGCTTGTCATAGTCTGATTCTTAACCATTTCACTTTGTGCTCTTTCCTCAGAGGATGTGCTGAGTAAAGATGCTGGGGAGTGTGCAATATGCCTAGAAGAGCTGCAGCAAGGAGATACTATAGCACGGCTGCCTTGCCTCTGCATATATCATAAAGGGCAAGTATTCCTTAGGATGGATATCAAATTTCAGGAGGTTGCATTTATGGGGTAACTCTTCTTAAGGGGTGCTTAAAGAAGTGCTTAAACTTAGTTGCTTTTTGCACTTAAAAACATCAAAGAAACAGCAGTAGCAACCTTAAAGATGTTTTTTTAAATGACATCTTTCTGCATCTCTACCAAATACATTTGAAGTTAATTTTCCTCGCTACAAGCTTCTCATTCTTGGGAAATCACCCGGATGGGGAAAGAATGTCTATCATGGCTGAGGAGCTTAGGTGGAGTGGGCTTAAGTTTTGCCAAATGCTAATAGAGTTGGGCAGGGGGAGGGAATGTTTGTTTAACCTGTTTCTTCTTTTTTTTTTTCTTAAGTGTCTGTACTTTACAGAAAGTAAAATGTCAGTGAATGATATAAGCAAGATGGTAATGTTAATAATGAATTAACCTGTGTGTAAAATATGTAATTTGTAAAGTGTTTCCTTAGAAAATTTTAATGCTTAAGAAATTTAAGTTTTCAACAGTGTTTAATATCCAAATATTACTGTGGTTTGGGGTTATTAATTTTTCCAGAGATGTGTGTATATGCATGTACTTCTTTGTATAATATAAAATTTTACAAGTCATTGAAACTGAGAACCCAATTTATATTCATATGCTACTGCTAAATGTTACTGGTATTCATGTCAATTGTTTTCATTTTTTGTCTTGTATCCAACAGCTGCATAGATGAATGGTTTGAAGTAAATAGATCTTGCCCTGAGCATCCATCAGATTAAGACAAGATTCATATTTTTAGGTAATGTTTATTTATGTTCCAACAGTAAATATCTTGATTATCAGAAATAACTATACTTTCTTTTTACTTGTGAATTTACTGCTGTGTCTCAGAACTACAATATTAATAAGTAAGGATTGATGTATATTGCAATATATGCTAAAGGTTTCTACATCCTTACATGGCATGGTCTTTCCTGTTTTAGTAATGGAAAGTGGCAAGTCAATGTCAAGAAACAGTTAGCATTAACTTTTTAAGAGTATTTTTCCATAGAAATGAAACAAAATTAAAAAAGACACAAAAATTGTGTCATTTTGGATTGTTCTGTGAGTACTGGCATGTAGTTCTGACAGAAGGCTTTTGGAATCATATGGAAAGGTTGAAGCTAGGTATTTTCAAAACAACTTTAATGTTAATGCATTACAGAATGTTTAAAGCATAGAAATAAATAAAAAATGTTGATGTGTTTCTATCCATCCCATCTCACAGAAGTTCACATTTTCCCAGCTTATGTTTTGTGTTAATGATTGCAGATCTGCAATCTGTGTTAAAAGTTTAAAGGATAGTTTATTCTTTAGTTGACTAACTCAGAAATTTTATCTTACATTAAACAATTGCCCCTAAGACTTGCGAAGCACACCAAGAATCATCATAATTCTTAGAGAAATAGAGATACCTGGAATTCTGTCTGGTAGCTGAGAGTTTGGTTTTGTTGTTCTGAGAGAAATTTAAAAAAATCCAAAGTACTCATGACCAGCATTTATTTGTATATTTGTTTCATGTTGCTTCACGTGTCTGTGTTGTAGGGGTAGCAAAGAAAATCTCAAGGAATATATCCTGCTATGGAGATAATTGTTTTAACCTCAGGGCAGTGTTAGCCAAAATGAATAAACACATTTCCTATATTTCCCCCAATCTCTGGTTGTGGCAGAAGGCTGCACGCTGTTTGTGAACACCTCTGTCTCTGTACATGCTCATGGCCGTCCAGCCTCATGTTAAATTTTATTTGCTTTTTCCACAGCAGGGATGGTGATAACTGGGGGCTTAGGAAAAAAGGAGAAGGAAAACTCAGTGATGGTGCTCATGCTGTTTGAGTGGTTTCTGTAGTGAAATAATGGTATTTTGTCTTCTGCCTTTCCAACAGCTGCTTCCACTGATCAGAAAACATAGGAGATGTGAGGTTCCCTTGCTGAACACAGCGTGCCTGGCTTGAGACTTAGTTCTTTGTGGCTGAAAAAGGCAAAGATGGACAGTGACACGGAGAAGGCATCACAGACACCGTTACTTGCCAGTAGTGCTCGATATACCAAACACTCATGCAAAGGACACACAGGGATTTTGAAAATGCTGCACATCCTGTAACAATCGACTCCCCAGAGACATTACTGACACTATTTTGTATCGAAGGCCAAAGTTCCTAATTTCAGCCCAACTTCTGGTTCTGTGAAGAAGCGAGTTATTGGACATGTTTCCTACTGCCTCCGGTGGAAGCGGAGACGTTCGATACCTGCTATCTGAGACCCTCGCAGGGGGGCGGCCCCAGATTTGAGTGGGAACGTTTTCACCTTCTCGTTGGCTGAAGAACAGTAAATGGCAAACTAAATAAAATCTAACAGTGTGACCTTAATTTACTGAATTCACACCCTGTTTTACGTTCTTCACTTTTTTCAAGAACAGAAAACATAAACCGCTCTGCGTAGGAATACTGTATTTCAGAGTTTTGTAACTAAACCTTTGTCACAATGCAGTCCAAAGAGTAAAACCAAGACAGGTAACTAATTTATATTGATCAAGTTATGGAGATTGTTGAAATCTGTACACTGTATTGCTATTTAAGTAACTAAAACATCTCTTTTACTGCTTGTGAGTCAAAACGACAGAAAGAAATGCAGCAAAGCAAAATCTTACAGCTATGCAACTTTTTTTAAAATAGGAAAAAGAAAAGAATTACCAATTTTAAGTGCTGCCAGTTAAGGTAATTTGTTTAACGGGTATTTTTTTAAAGATGTTTCAGGTAATTATTTTATTGTACTACTCTCATCTCCAGGCTGCCTCCTGAGGTGTAAATGAATAACTGCAAATGTGGGCACAGTGAGAGGTTTTTATAGGCATGGGCAAGATAACATTGAGGTGGGATTTGTGTTTATTTTCCGAACATGTGCAAGTTTATGTTTCCTTGTTTGAATGTTTCTTTTGGTGGCGGGATCTGTAGTACTTTGCATCTAAACCCTTGGTGTCTTTGTGTGGAGACCAGCATTTGACAGTGTGAGTTTTTGTTTAGTTTGAGTTCTTTCTTTCTTTTTTTTTAAGCATCTGCATTTTTTTAATTTATTATTATTTTACTGTAATATATTGGTATACCAGAGCTCCACAAAACACAGGATGTCTCTGGGTGGGTACACCAAGTAAAACTGTGGATATGTATTAGTTCCCAAAAAGTATCACAGTTAAAATAAATAATTTTTTAAAAAGAAGACAATAAACTGGAACAGATATCAGGGTTGAAAAGCATACTTTTTGTATCAAGAATTAATTGTAGTTTCTGAATTTCACAACACAGGGAAGAGTTTATGAATATTTATTAGCAACAGTATTCTTAGTGAGTTTCAATAGTTAAAATAAGTTGCACAACACTTCAAACGTTTATCTTGTACATAAATAATTCTGGTTGGTTGGCTTTTTTGGGGTTTTTTGGTTGGTTTTTTGGGCTTTTTTTCTGCTGTTGTTGTTTAAGTACACATTTCTCTCTGTTGCTGCTGTTATTTATATCAAAAAGGACAAAGAACAGGAGCAACTGCTGCTATCTGGAGAACAAGTGCAGTGCATGTTCCAAACTCTCCCATCTTCTTAGAAGAGCAATTTTTCCCTGGATAACATTTTCTCCTGAACGTTGCTCTGTAAAATGCCTTTGTTACGCTGCAAATCTAAAGGAGTCCAAACTAGATAATTGTTGCAATTGCCAGTGCAGTTTCTACACTTTTGGGCTTGCATCACTGGTTTTAGCTGAACCTGTAAGCTATGGGGCCCTGTTGAGTTCTCTTTTTCAGTGGGAGCAGAATCATTTTGTCACACGTTCGATTCTGTAGTCACATCAAATGTACAGTCATTCCCTGTACAGAGTCCTTTTTCAATGAGAATATTTGTGTTGCCTTGTATTATCTTGGGGGAGGGAGGGAGGGGATGAGGAATTACAGCACCTGTAATACTCAAATAGTGATGTTGCCTGCAGGCCCATTTTCCCAATGTTTTAAACTCCTGATATCGTCTGAAAGTAAAACTTTTCCATTTGCATTGATTTAATGTTTACTGTTGGCTTCATGCCTACAGAAACTCACCTGTAGTCATGTAAAGGGGGTAGGTCAGTGTTTTGATGTCCTGTGCTCTGAGGTCATAGATAGTCTTTGGCTTGAGGGTTAAGTAGGTAAATACAACAGACATGAATCTGTTTACAACTTGAGCTCAGTTTTGGTAGTTCATACTTCTAGTTCACTTACTGTTTCCTCAAAAACCTTCATTTTCTGTATTCAGATGGAAGTAGCTGAGTTAAAGACCCAGCAGTTAGGACTATTGTCCCGTGTGTAGGAACAGTGTTGGAAAAGCAGGTCACTAGTCATTGCATTGGTGATGCTTTTGCAGGCAAGGGTCCATTGCTGCTTCCATCAGCACAGTAGAGCAGCAATTCCTTGGATTATTTGAGGAACTGATACAAGGTCAGCCTTAGTTTGATGTTCTTTGATCCATAAATCTCTTCTGAAAGACTATGGGAGGTTTTCTTGTATACCTGTAACATAGACCAAGCCTGGAATGACCTGGAAACACGAGAGTGATGCTTGGGTTTGAAAACACCTGTGGAAACTCACCTAGGTAAGCTTTCTGTCACCATCAGCTGGTGACGACCGTGCTGTAGGCACAGCTCTAGTCACAGACAACACCTTCATTTTGGAAACATCCTCACAGGGTTGTCAACTCATTGTGCTTCAGAAGGGGAAAATAAACACCAAACAAGTCCTGTGTCTCAAGCAAGGAACACCACACTTGTCCACAAGAAGCAATAACTTCAGTTTCGGTGCGATATGCTTCTTTGCCTGTAAATATCTTGAGATTGCCAATTCTTTGCTGTTTCAGAGTATTTTCTGTCATCTGGCCTATATCTTCCCTAAGTATGTAAGGGTGTGAAATAATTCCCATACTCAGGTCTGCCATAAACATGCTGCTTTCCAGCAGGGGAAGAGTAGATTTGACACTGTCTCGAAATGTGTGATTTTTTTGAACTTGTAGCATACCCATGTCTCTTCAGTAGCAGCTCGTGTTTGGAGTTCATAGTGGAGGTGGCTGTGAGTTGGATTGTGTATAACCATGTCCCATACAATAACAAGGGAGTCAAAACTGCTGTCAGCACAGGGTACCCTTTGTCCTGTCTCTTATAAGTCACAAGTCAAAGTGAAGTAAATCCTTCACTTTGGAAGGAGGTAGCTCATTTTCTTTCAGTGTGTACATTCAGCAATGAGTTGAGTGGGATGTAAAAGCAAAAATACGAAGCACACCACGAATTATTGGTATTTTATTTTTGGGAGGTATAAGGCCAAAAGCAGATGGTCTTACTTGTTGTCAAGTTAGCTGTCATAATCAAGGGTAAGTGTACTGGGGTATTTTGGAATGGAAAAAACGGAGGCAATGTACAAAAGCGTGGGTGGATACTTGTGACCTTGGTTTTTCCCCTGCTTGTGGATGTAAAGAAGGTTTATGACTGAATCTTATCTTATCCTACTTCGTAATTTTAGGAGCACTGGGGTTTTAATTAAGCCTTGCTGAAAGGCTGTAGAGCTGGTAAAACAGACTCCCGGGAGACTGAAATCTCGGCAAATGTGGGAAAGATAACTTTTATTCAGAAATGTGGACCTTTGGTGTTTCTGGAGGGGTATGTCCAATACGTGAGATGTGCTTAAGAACACTTTTAGTGCACTGCCTTTTCTATATAAGGGCTTTAGAAACTTGCTCCATTTCTTCCATGTTCCACCAAAAGCAAGGAACTTGGCACGTGAATGTTACTATTGTCTCTTCGAAAATGGTGGCAAAACGTGTTGGTTTTGATACAGGCAGTGATCTCTCTGAGTTTCTGTGGCTTTTAGCCACTTTTCTGTACTGAAAGAGTATTTGTGTGCAAATTTGGTGTCATTCTGCTGTGCAGTTGAGAGATTCCTGCTGAGAGACTACCACCCACGTGGGAGTGCAGAAGTGCTACCATGGGATCTTCCAGCTGCCCTTTGCCAGTGGAGGATTATCTCTTTTTTTTTTTGATGAGTGCTATATTTGATGATTCACTTTCCACCCTTCCAAGCTTTAAAGTCATTTTAGTATCAATTTCTTCTCCGCCTAGCTGAAGATGAGATATATCTTAGGCCATATTCCCATGTGAATAGGCTTTCCATTGGCATCAGCAAAAATGATGTAACTGTAAGAGAAGGCTTGTTATGGGTTTCCTACAATCCAGCCAAACGTAGGGCCTTTTTCATGCAGCTCCTACCACTTATCTTTTTGTCATTCAAAAGACTCTGCGTGAGAAATTCACAACAGAACTATGTCCACGATTTGTTTCCTGAATGGAAAATTTGTGATGTTTCTGTTTCTCCACATAAGTTAATCTGCTTCTAAAATCAAGTTGGAGATGTTTTAGCCTGTTGGGGGTTAAAAAAACCCATCCCAGTCCATACTCTCAAATTACATTTGGTTATCTTACTCCATAATTGTAGACTGGCTTCCCAAGCTGCTTGTGTTCTGTAAAGTCATTTCTCAATTAGTACATTAGAGCTGATGATGGGATAAGCTGTAAAATGACATCACTGTGGGGCATTATTAGTTGTTGAAGACTTGCTCAGGTAAACCATCACAGGAATATCCTGCACCTGAAAAAGGCTGGACGTGGTTCTGTCTTGGATCTAGCAAGTTGCCAGTGTACAAGAAGTAGAAGGCAGCCAGCCCACTCACTGATCTTTCTGGCAGCTTTTAATCTATGTGTGTTTGTTTGAGAGACTTTTGCCCTTGGGTGTGCTTTGGCAAAGATTTTGCGACGATAAATAGGATTTGCTCGATTTTGGCAGAGTTTCAAGTGTAAGTAACCCGACGTTGCAAGAACATAATCTGTTGCTGAATCCTGTTCCTCTTGTTTTCCCTTAAACCAGTCCCTTTTAATGCTGATACGTTGTATTTCATAGTAAACACTTCTCAACATGACCGGTCACAAGCTCTCAAGGTGTGAAATTCTAAGGAAGAAACATCAAAGCTTGATTCTGTGCTCTTGTATATATTCAGATAAAGCTGGAATATTTGTTACCATACAGTGAACAATTCTCCCCTAGCTGATATTGCCAAAGCACTGTAACTTTCAAGGAAGAAGGGAGGTGGCTTAGCTGTAGAGGGGATGCTTTAATGAACTATATAAAAACTACTTGTAACAAATTTTAAGAGCTGCAGTGTGGCACTGAACGAGTGGTGATCCAGCGTTAACCTTTATCCCTTGATTACAAATCTCACTCTGGCTCTTCCTATCCTTTGGCAGATACCTGCTGGTAGGGAGCAGAGTATGTACTCCCTTTTTTTTATATGCCTCTTACTACAGAGCTAACCTTGCCCACAGTGAGTTAGAGGGAGGTCCATGCTAGCTTCTGAAATGCCACCTGTTTGTGCAGTGGTAATGGACAAGATACCTTCTTTCATTACCTGGAGCGGAAATCGGAATGTAATTTGCAATGTCTAATGTAAATGTAAAACATATTTGTTTGTTTTGTTGGTTTTTGGTTTTGTTTTTTTTTTTAATTGAGCAGTATGATTGCAAGTTGACTTAAGTTGTTCTAAGGTACTCTTTTCAGTGGTTTGCCAGTACATAATCACGAATGAAAATATTTTTTTATTGATTTTTAGGTTGTGTGTTTAACATTCCATTCATGTAAAATATGTACAAATATATGTAATAAATCTTTTGAAGCACAGTTTTCCTCACACTTCCAAGTTTGTTTTTTATTCTTTTTTTCTTTTTTTCTTTTTTTTTTTTTAAGTATTGATCAAAGAGACATTGCTGGGGCACAGAACTTCTGTATGTCTGTGCTGCAGTCTGAGCTGGTGCAGAGGAAGGAAAAGCAGTGCATGGTTTAGAGTCACAGGCAGAAAGGCAGCTTGGCATCTCACCTGTCTGCAGTCCTGCAGGTGGGAGTGCAACCCCCTGGGCCAGCCTCTGGCCCCTCTGAGCCCCTCTCACTCTTCACCTGTCCCCCAAGCAGTGATGTGATAAGCTTGCATCCATCTGGCCAGGGAAGGTCTCACCAGATGAGAGCTGATGTAGCTGTAGTTTTGTGGGGGTGGCTGCAGGCTGGAGGTGAGATGTCTCTGGTTAATGCAGCCTCTGTAGATCTTCAGCAGACACAATGGCCTTTAAGATTAGCATAAGTTAGAGCTGCCAGGTCAGGAGGTAGGGAAACTCACCAGTGGTTTCAAAAGGAAAAAAAAAAAAAAAGCATGGGGCAAAGATGGTAGCAAACAGTCCTTTCTCATCACCTGGAGTCTGGGAACCTCCATCAGAAGATCAAAGTAACTTAATACCTGCTCTTTCCTTCAGTTTCCTCAAACCCAAATACCACTTTAGCTTCCTCCCAAAACACTTCATGGTTGCTTCTTTAAAACTCCCTGACAGCAAACCTGTGGCTGGGCAGTGCATGGATTTCTTTGTCCCCAATGGTTACCAGCGCTCTCGTCTGTCCCTAAACAGCTGGAAGGAGGCTACTATGACAGGCTCCTGCAGAGACATGTTGCTGGAGGAGGGAATGCCCAGAGCCACTGAAGATTTAAATTATTCTCCAGTGGAGCATCCTGGCAAGGGCAGAGCACTGTGATGCTGACTGCCTGGAAACGTTCTCCTGGGACAATGGCTGCAGTTCTGCAAGTCAGGTCATCTGCAGCAGGCAGGTGTGCATGTGAGAGACCTGGCTGGCTGTGTTACCACTCCAACTCTTCCTGCCTGGCCTGGCAGCAGCTGGGGAGCTGTAGCCCTTGTGCTGAACGTGAAGTGAGATGAGGACAGGAGCACAGATGAGCTGTGTGGTTTTGGATAGTGTACAGGGTAAGTCTGCTGTGGGGAAGGTGTGATTTTACACCTCTCCCCCTACACCAGCTGGGAGTGGAAACGTGGGTGCTCTGAGTAAAACCAAGTGCATTTCACCAAGGTTATGTGGAGGATGTAGGAGAAAATGAAAAGAGTTCACTCTGCAGGCAGAAGATGCTTCTTGGGTGCTGCTCCCAGGCAGGGGGGCTTGTGCAGGCTGGTAATAGCTACTGCTGGAATGTGATGCATGGATTTATGGCACAGGCTCCCCCACAGCTGTGCGTCCGTCCCTGCTTGCTCCACTTTTGAGATAAGCCTTTTGGTGTGGCTGCGGGTAGCTGAACCCATTGCTAAAGCACAGTGACAATTGGACCATCACAATTCTCTCTGTAGGAGATGATAATTCTACTGCATTCAAGTGCATTCAAGTCTGCACCCAGAAACAGTTGGATGTAATAACAGAGGAACATATTCCTATCATTTGTCAGAGTAACATTTTTTCCATCACCCCTCCCCACTTCCCCTCCCAGTCACATTCTGGAATTCCTTAACTGCTGGTTATTTCTGTGTTTTCCTCCTCAGTCTTGAGCTGTGTTATGGAAGCAATCGATAACTGGAGCCGAGTTTGGCTTTGCATCAGAAAAATCTGCTGGAAATCATTCCAGTTCAGTAGGTGCAGGATTTCATGTGTGAAATTTAAATTAGTGACATCTGTTGGTATCACATCCTACATTCATCCCTATGACTGGGACATGGGACATGCCACCTCTGCCCCAAGTTGCTCGTCCTGTAGGGTGAACTGGGATGCTGTGCTGGCCCCAGGGTGTTCCTGAGAACTGTCAGCAATAGGTGGTGGCGTTGTACACGTGTGTGTTTGTGTCTGTCCCTACCACATGCTGTTGTTTGGTACAGCCAGTGGTCCATGTCCACTTCTGGATGCTGTGCAGAAAGAGGGAAACAACACACAGCCTGAGCAAAGAGAACAAGAATGTGGGAAGAGTCCCCTGCAGCAGCAGGAGCTAAACAGGGAAGTTCCTCTCCTGGCTTTTGAGTGCCCTGTTCTGTAAGTCTCGTTCTCCTTCTGAGGCTACAACACCTGAGCAATGTCTGTGCCTGAGGGGGGTGCAGGCTGGAGCCTGCTCCTGTCTGCAAACATCCCCCAGCATGTTTGTTCAGTAAAGGAGGCTCCCAGCTCCATCCCAGCCTGCAGGGAGAGGGCTGCTGGTGTCCAAAAAGCAAAACAAGGCCGTAGAGCACGCTGCCTGCGAGGTGCTGTGCAGCTCATTCCTGCTGTCTCCTTGCCAGCCAGTCACTGGGAAACAAGGAGCCTCAGCAAAAGCCAAGTGAGATGGAGTTTTCCAGCCCTCATGTAATAAAGCATCTGTTTTCTGAGGGGGATGAGATCAGGGATGCATGGTGGCAGGGAGGAGGGTTTGACATAAATAAATAATTGCATCAAGCCCATCCTCAGTTGACGCAAGATGACTCACTCCTCGTAAGGGCAAGAGCGTAGAGGAGGCAGATCTGAGGCGCAGGGACACAGCCTCAGCCGAGCCCGCTGGAAATTGCAGGTGCTTTGTGCCTCTCCGCACTTGGCCCGTTATCTTTTGGAGTCACGTTTTGTGTCGAGCTTCTGCCCTACTTTCCTTCCTTCCTGTTTACAGATTGCTTTGTTTGAACATGCGTTTACATTTTAACAAAACCTCCCCCCTCCCTTCCCTCCTAGTTGTTTCCTTAAGCCGGCTTCAAACAGAAGGCAGAGGAAGCTGCGCGGCCTCTCCCGGAGCCCCATCGGGCTTTGTCACCGAGGAGAAGGAATGCCCGCCGTGGGGCTGTTCCCACCCCGCCGGGCAGCGGGGTCTCCTCACCCGCTCCCTCCCCCTGCGGAGCCGGGGCACTCCCCAGGGCAGCAGCCTTGCTCCCCACAAGTCACCCGGGCCGGGATTAACATTTGCTGCGGTCAGGATTAAAGTGCCTGGCAGGTAATGGGAGCACGAAAGCTTGACAGCTTCATTTGCTCCAGTCTGTGAGGTCCAAGGCTCCCGGCTGCAGCTAATTAAGTTGCTGCCTTCAGTGTGCAAGGGGAATCCCCGGACGGGAGAGGCTGGGCATAATTGAGTTGTTTGCAAGGGGTTTGCTGGAGCTGGAGCTCTGGCTCCCTGCCCCAGGGGGGCAAGGGGGACACTTCTGCCCCAGGGCTGGTTTGCTGTCGGGCACAGCCGCTCGCTGCGGTGATGGAAGCGGCCCTTCAGCCCTGTCACCTGCAGCCACCTCCTGAGCCAGCTGCCCGTGTGGGGGCTGGGATGGGCAAGCATGGCACCACTCTCAGACCAGCACTTGCACCATGGGCAGCCTCCTGGGGCTGTTGGGAGCCCCCCTGCCAGCAGCCCTGGTGCCAGCAGCAGCTGCAGGCCCTGTGTGTGGCAGGAATTTATGTACCGTCACCCTAAAGGGTTGCTTGAGCCCAGCAGGTGCTGACCTCGAGTGGCATCAGCACTGCCCAAAATCTGCTGTTTTCCAGTGCATCACCCAGACTCCCTGTCTGCAAAAGGCACAGGACATTTCCTGCTTTCCCAGTATAAAGCAATGACTGTAGTTTTTGCCCCTGGCTGAGTAAGACCAGTTTTTATTTCTTAACTCACCTGCTGTGACCTCTCATGCCTTGATGCTGCTGAAGCTGCTGTTTTCTCTGAAACGTCATCCCCGTTTCCATGTCCCCCTATGTACCTGAGGGCAGCTATTTCAAACGTCTGCAGCTCATGCCATCAGCTCTCATTTACCTCTGGGAGTGGAGAATGAATACTGGCTGGCCTCAGCCCTGTTGAGATTCACAGGGGATTAGAGCAGCAATTACCCAGGGTGGAAGAGGGGCTCCCCTAGCACCTGTGGCACTCCCTCCATCCTCTCACCTTTTGTTCCCACTCCAGCAAGTGAGAAAGGACTTGCCCCAGTTGCTCTGATGTGTTTTCAGAAGGCTGACCTATCCCACAGAGCAACTGAGAGCCTCCAGCAAGCAAGGAGAAACCTCCTCCTGTGAGTAAATTTGGAGTCCCTGAGTGCAGCTGGCAGCTCCCAGCCTGGCCTCCATTTTCATCTAGCATAATCCTGCTGTTTTGTTTCTACCTACTGAAGCAGCAGTTAAGGCCTTTGCGTACAGCTGCAGCTTTTTCGTGCCGAGATGGCTCGTTCCATCAGTTGAAAACTGGGAGGTTTCTGCAGTGACCTCTCCCTCCTCATGGCAAACCCATCCCTCGCTGCTGTTCACCTGGCTCTGGTGCAGCCGGACTGCAGCCATTTGTAGAGCTTTGCAGTGGGCTCCTGGTTTTGTCTGCTGAAGCTAGGTAAGGGAGCAGAGTGAAGGCACAGAAAAGCAGGCATGGGTGTCTTGCTGTAATTCGGCATCAGAACCGCTCCCTCGGCATGGGACAGTGGGATTGGGATCCTGCCCTGGCTGTGGTTGAAGAGCAAAGGCCGCACAGCCTTGCACCACCCTGCAAGCCATAAACTGCGGTCTGGCACCTGGAGACACGTGTGACACCGAGTGAGCCACACCAGGCTCAGACAAACACCTTTCTTGAGGACCTGGCAGCGTGTGACTGGAGCAGGACTGCCCTGCATCGCGCCAGGGCTTCCTTGAGGGCTGCAGCATCATCTGGCACCAGTAAGCACACTCAGCTGGCACCAGCCAAACACAAGTAGTAACACCTCAAGCCAGCAAGTCTTTGCCCCCAGCAGCAGAAGGTGGAAATGCAAAGAGCTCCTGCAGTCAGCATGGCAGGAGGACTACAGGGCACAGCATGGCTGCAACACATCCCCAAGGCACTGCTGTGTTTTCCCTTGCTGCCCCTAACTGGATTGGCAACTGCTGCTGGAAGGGCCCCTCAGGGGCAGTGGCAGCTGTGAAAGGCCTTCTCCAGCTGTGGCAACTCCTCTCTCTTGCCTAGCCAGAATTAGCTGGGGTGTCACTCTCCCATCTTGAAGCAGCCAAGCATCTGCTTGACAGGGCTTCAGCAAAGCCCGAGCACTTGCAGGCAGCTTGTTCTTTAAAAAGTTGTTTATTATCACAGTGGACGAGTGGAAAAATATGACGCAGTGTACAGAGAAGGCTTCAGCAAATTACAAACAAGTCTTAAAAAAGTTACAATAGTCTCTGAGTAAACAAGGCTCTCACTGCAAGCTGCAGAAGTGTTGCTCCAATGCCCCTTACAAAGAGGCTGGTAAGACTAGGAAGAGCTTCAGCCAGAAATGCTGTGCAGGTAAACAAAGAATGTCTGGTTGCTCCCAAAGCAGCAGCCAGTTTGCCCAGCATGACTCCCAGAGCTCTGGGAGCAGACCTTCTGCTCTGGGTGAGCTGGGAGCAGGATGCTATGAAACCCCATGGTTTTGTCAAACCCAGAGTGAGCTGTGCTCAGACCTTCAGTCCAGTCCAAACAAGCGTTTGCTGCCCAAAATCACCTCTGCAAGGAGTGGCTGTGACTGACTCTGTCTCTGGCATTGTAATCTTGTTTAGTGCCAAACCCTGTCCTACATGGAGCTGGGCTTGATCCTGCCACCACTTACCCTGAGGCTGCATTTAGCTGCTGCAGCCCTGTAAATGCTGCTGTTCCCAAAAACACCCCCTGGGTGCCCAGCTTGTAACAGCCAGGTAGGGAACAAGATTTGCAACAGGGCTGAGCTTATCACTACAAACAATGCCAAAGGCTGTTCTAGCCCAAAAAAGGGGCAGATGTGACTGCACTGGAAAGCCTGGGCTGGGGCGGGGGGAGCTGTTTTAATCAATCAGTGAAATGAGGACAGGAACTGTAGTTTTAAACATATTTTCCACCTGGTAAATGAACAAATAATTCTGTGATTAGAGCAAAGTAGGAGCACACTTCCTCAAACACAGGCAAATTACACCTCTGGTGAAGGCCCTTCCTTACACCTTCTTCCCTTCCAGCACAGTAGGCTGGCAAAACACACTTTGACAAGGTGCATGAGTCTCTGATTTGTTAAAGTCACTGAGAAGTCTTTAAAGGCTTTGCTTTGGCAGATGTTTTGGCAATTGACATCCAGCTCATCTGTAACTGTGTGCCCTTTTGCTTCAGTAAACAAATGGCTCAGGTGCAGAAATCACTCAAGTTAGCTGAGTTCCCTCTGGCATGGTTGAAAAACCTCATCTGTCTTCCTGTGAAAAATCAGTGTTGATACCACAGGCACAGAGGAAAAGCCACTGGAAAATAACTAAGTTGGTTTTCTTCCCTTTTTTTCCTTTATAACTGCAGGTTCTGTGAGAAGCCCTATGAGTATTTTAAAATGTGTTAGGGAGCTGAAGAAAGTAGACAGAACTGAGGGCTGGGAAAGGTTTGCTACCACATAGGAAATGGAGAAGCTCTGCAAAGCAAGCATTTTCTTTGTTTCATGGGGCATATTTGAGAGATGGGGAGGTGAGGGTTCACCGGTTTGGCATTTTAACTGGAGATTCTTCTTCCAGCCTACCAGAGTTTTGTGGGTTAGTCAGCGACCGGAGAATTGTTTCTCAGAGTTTTGGTGGGGGGATAATAACATGGGAGAAGGAAGGAAAATGGCTCACACTTTTCCATTTTAGGTTTATAAACTCAAACTCTACCCCCTACACTATGGGGTAGAGTTTGAATTGATAAAGCTCCCACAAAAAATAATGAAATACCCCACTCCTTTGCTAACTGGTTTCTTTTAAAGCCTCTTAGGTTACACTCCCTAAACAGAGATCATTTGGGGGAGGATAATGTTTTCTTGCTGGTCCTCATTACTACTACTGCCCCTTGCTTTGCTCTGTCCACTGATTCAAGCACAGACTAAAAGGTTTCCAAGCCAATCTCAGTCCTCCCTGTGCTTGCCTGTTGCTGGGAGAAGGGATTTCTACTTGACGCAGTTGATTTTCAATCGCCCTTTCTCCCCACTGATGCTGGGCAACGTGATATTGGTGTGGTGCCACCAGCACGGTGCCTAGGCCAGGAGCCAAGGCAATGAACAGCCTGCTAATTAATTGTTCACATTTCTCTCCTGACCCCCTCCCCAGAACAAACACTGTGGAAACAGGAGGCAGCTGTTTCTACGCAGCCCTCTGGAAATTTGAAGCAGAAGTGATTTACTGCCCGTGTTATGGTTTCACAGTGATGGCAGTAAGGACTTCTGGTTGCATGAAAGAAAATGGATTGGCTTCAATATGGGAAAAAAAGATTACTGAAAGTAATCTGAGCTTGATGCATCCATTTCTACCTATCCAAAAAAACCCAATAACAACAACAACAACAAAAAAGCAGTATCTACAATGGTGCCTGTAGTCAGTGGAGAAACAGGGACCTAATTTCTAGGCAGTAAGAAGGAATTTGTGTTCAAAACACTGACACCAAGCAACTACTATAGATACTATTTCTGGTAAAGCTGTGCATATATTAGTTTTCAGTTCTGAGGCAGGTAATACTCAGAGCTGGTGGAGTTTTTGCATCTTGCACCCTTTCTTGCATATGTATACTTGTGTGTCTTTATTTATGTATATAAATAAGTTAAGAGATTATTTACATCACTGTACAGAACAGATCTAAACTCAGTTATCAAAATGCATACACCTGCCAGTGGATTTAGTCTGTTAACACTTTGCATTTCATCTTCAAAGCACAAAACAAACATGAATTATTTACCCAGGCAACTTCCCACTTACCAAAAGGATTAAGAATAACAGGCAGGGTAAGAGATGGAGCCAAGGGAGTGCAGTGTGTTCATAAAAAGGCAGCTTATTGTGTATCTCTCTCGCCACGAGCACTGCAGATTTATGCCTTTATAAACTCTGCAGTCCAAGTGTAGGAGTAACCTTTGTAACACCAACTTGGCAAAATGGGAAAAGTCCTCATTCAAAAGCAAATGATCCGCTCTTCATTTTCAAAAGCCTTGGCTTCTTCTTGGCTTATCAGGTTCCCATTCAAGCTGAAGGAATACAACAAAAGGGATGTGAGTGAAAGTAAGGTAGTGACTGTTGCCCATCTTCTGTTTTTCCAAGGCTTTGGTGCAGAGGTTTGCATTTTAACATGGGCTGCACACTTCTCAGCTGGGAATGGGTGTTAGGATACAGCACTGCTGTTCCCACTGCACGTCCGAGGAACAAGGCTTCTCCCTCAGAAATAAAACCTGAACACACACCTAAGCTCCAGTAACCGAACTCGGCATTGGAAACCCAGCTGTTTGCATTTCACCAACAGCACATAGCTGACAAAGGTTCTTACTGTGCAGTGGGCTGGTTTAAAGACATTTAAAGTCTCCAGAGCGTTTTGTGTCTTCCATGACAACATGGGAAGAAAATTCTGTGAAGTACTCAGGCATTATTAATGTGACATGACCAATAACAAAATTTTCAATTCTGGCTATGTAAAGATAACATACATTGATACCCAACACCCCTGAAAATGAGCAGCCTGGTTAAGTGCTGCTCTCTGAAATGTTGAAATCCATTAAACCATTCAGATTAAACCCAAAACTACTTGGGTTAATGAATGCCTCTGAACATTCAGGCCAGAATCAAAAGACAGATTTCAGTCTGAAGATTCAGAATGATCTAAGGGGGAATTTATGCCTCTTCTGTAGACGAAAGTTGACAGTGGCTTTTGAAAAAAGTACCTCTTCCACATCTCCAGGGAACACTAGTCAGACAGTGAGTCATTGTCTTTCTAAGCAAGAATTCAGTGTCCTTTCACTAAAACAAATACTTATATTTAAAAATAAATTTCATGTTCAATAATAAAGCGGCAGTGCTAAAACCAGCTCAGTTCTATTGACTCCTGAGCTCCCTGAGGTGAGGGAAGGAATGTGGTATTTGGCTTTCTACCTTAAATGTACACGTGGGACTATGTGATGCCCACCTAATCTAAAACAAACAAATCCTACAAAAAGTTAATCTCCTTGTAGCTTAGCACTTCCAGTATGTTTGGAGCACCACCCAAAAAAATCCAAGCATAAATTCTGTGAACCAGAGTAGTAATACTGATTAAAGGTAACCATCTCCTGCTTGTTTGGCATTTAGGTCCTGAAAAGCATGAACATGTTCAGAAGCTTAAAAATAAAAACAACAAGCAAAACTTGGTCTATAAATTCAGGCCCTGATTCTGCAAACATACACATTCTGCAAATCAGTGGTACAGACGGATGTGAACCAAGAAAACTGCCTGAGATTCATAATACACAAGGAAATGTTTCAGTGGCAGTGGCTTTTTCCCTGTTTGAAATCCACAGCTGGAACTACAACCCCTGCCTCACATAAACTTGCTCTGATTTTCTTAGGCTGGGAAGTAGTAAGGCCAGTAAGGTTTTAAAGGGAAAGAAAGTTTACAAAGGGACCTTTACCAGATTTCTTGAATAGTTGTGTTCTCCTTGAGAGCTTCGCTGAGGCACTTCACCCCTTTGGCTGTAATTTGATTCTGGATAAGCCTGAAAAAAAACAAAACAAAAAACATTTCAAGTCAATCTAATATGAAAACTATTTTGCAGCACATGAACAATCTATGCTCAGCTTGACATCAAGGAGCAAAGCTGTCTGCCACAAGAAAACAACTGTGATTTTATCTGCGAGAATGGTATTGGTCAAAGGCCCCACATACACTTTCAGAAACAGACCTCAGAATATTAATCTTTTCCTTTTAATCTTGCATGTGGCTGCATTCTGGAGATACTGAGAAATTTTAATTACACAGCTGACAAATTTCTGCTATGAACTGTTCACTAGTGGTATGGGATTGTGGTATTTGGACTGAGACAGACAAACCTCTCAGCTCTGCTTTCTTACTAAGAAGACTGTGAGACATTTTTAAGTGATGTACAGACAATTCTGGAGTATAGACCCTGTGTAGGCCTAGTGTTTTAGCAGTTATGATCTAGAAGCTGCCAAATCCTCCAGTCTTGCTTATCAGACCAACAAGATCTTTGAAAAATAAAGCACTGATTTTGACTCTGGTATGAGCAGGTGCAAGTCTCAGTGAAGCCAACTTACCAGCTATAAATTATGTCTCATCTAAGCTTAGGGAAGGAAAAAAAACAAAAACAAAAACATACATAATATCCTCAAGCAGTGAAACTAATGAAGCAGTAGGTAACTCTTATTAACCACTGCAGACGATCCCACTAGCTAAAGATTAACAAAGGCCACTCATCTGCATGAGTATAAAAATACTCATCAGCCTAGCTTAATTCAATACTCACCTTTCAGTCTACCATGGTGAGCCCCATAGCTGTACCATTCCATGTGACTGCTTGCATGAATCCCTCAGGATTCAGGATGAGGCTGAAAATTGGAGTGTATTGAACAATCTCTTAGGGAGGGTGGGAAGGAGGTATTCCCATTAAAGGAGTTTCTGCACTTGGTACATGAATCAAAATGCAAAGGGATCCAGTAGAATATTTCAGCTACTGGAAAAAGACTTTAACTTGGCCTCAAGTTTAACTATTCATACAGCTCACCACCTTTTGGAGGTATCCACTGTGTAATCAACAAAGCAGGATATAAACTTGTCCACTGGCAGACACCCTTGGACAATACTGAGCCATGACAAAGACATTTATCTCGATTACTATGCCTGCTTTGGCTGGGCTAAGTTTTATTTTGAATGCAACCCAAACTGCTCAGTGAATTAGATCTGCAGCTGTGCACAAAGAAATCAAGCACTTCCCCCACTGCCTTTTCATTTTCAGGGTGATGGGCACCACAGCCTCTGCTGCTTTTCAAAGAGGCTACAAGTACTTGGCACCCATGACAGCCAGCATGCTTCCTAAGGGACTGGAACTAGGATTAATACAGGGAGTGCCTAGAGTGTGGCCAGCCAAGTCTTTGTAAAGCATGTAAAGGGACTCCATGTCTGATGTTGCCTTCATCACTTGAAATTTCTTTACAGCTCACACCTGCCCAGCCCCATCCATTGACAACCTCTGGATTAGAAAAGCCAACGCTGCTTTTTCTTAGAAGTGTGAAAAGTCTCACTGGGATTGCTAGAAATAATCCCTGGTTCCCTGGGGATTGATGCCTTGGAGATGCATGTCTTGCATCAGTGTATTGCTAGCCCAAAAAGAAAGCATCCGGCAAATGTGACAGGTATTTAAGTGTCTGTCATGCAGGTTCTTGGTTGAGGAGTTACTTTCATAGCATGATGATAAACAGAAAGAATTGTAATAACCTTATTCTATTCTAGCTGTCTGCTTGAGGTTTTGTGTGGTTTTTTTTTTTCTTTTTCAAAATTTTTGGTTTTGAGGCAGATACTGTTCCCCTCTTTAGAGAGGTGAAATCAATCTTTAGTTTGAAAGTTACCAGAAACAGCTTGAACTTTTCCCTGTATGAAAACAGGTTCCAAATGCTAGACAGCAACTTTATTAACTTCCCATTAGAACTGTCTACAAGCAGTCAGCTGCATCCAGACCATGCACAGAAGCTGTTACTGTGACCTACATAGACTTGGAAGGTGAAGTTTTAATGTAGTGTCTGCCAAAGAGCCTGTGCCACTGTGGAATGTAACTCACCATAAATGCACCAGTTTCTTGTTGACCTTCAGCATCTCTGCAAAACTCATTGCTGCCTCATCATCCAGGTCATTTTTAGTCAACCTAAGTGGGAGAGAAAATGTTCACTTAGGATGCTGACATTATTTTTCAGCCCCCTGTTTTTCCAGCTTGTCCGTGACTTAGCTTTAGACAGCCAAAGGGGGATGTGCTGTTCCTGCCCTCAGCATTTGTAAAGGCTGGACACAAAGAGATATTGAAGTGAAGCCCCAGAGGTAAAAGAGACAAGAGTATCAGATCTTTATTTCTCTGAGCAATGTTCTAGTGATACTTTCTGATGATGTTTTGGTGTCTAAAGGGTGGATGAGGTGTAGTGGGAAAAGATACAAACAACACTGAAGAGATGCAAAAACTGAGGACAAAGAACTTGACTTTAGATGATGGAAAGAAGATGGGGAAAGCAAGATGGAGGGAGCAGAGTGAGCCATGACACTGGGTCATTGGAATGTATTCCAAAGGACACGTGCTGCTGATCCATTACTCAGGTCCACATTCTTCCAAAGGGATATCTTATAGCTTGCTGATAGTGAAAGCATATGGGATGAGGGGAGGGAGAGAAGGAAGAGGGGAGTAGGAAGGGCAATGGGATTGGAGGAAATAAAACAGCATTTTGCTCTGGAAGAGGAAGCAGAAACCACACTGTCAATTACCAGAATATCCTCACGGAGTTGTTGTGCTGCATGGCTTCAGCAATACTTTTGCCTCCCTCTGTTGTGATGCCATTGAATGCAAGACTGTGAAGTAAAGATACAAATGTCTAAGGAGCAGCACCACTTGGCTCTCCCACTGCCAAATACCAGGCAATATCCTGGACAATCTGCTTCCCAGTTGTACAGCTCAGCATTTGTGTGTTTCAAAGGCTCACATACTTCACAAACCACTGAGCCCTTACAACTTGTACAAGTGAGAGCAGCTCACAGGCTGCAGCCTGAGTGCAGGTCTATCATGCAGTCCACAAGGTTTGCTGTCAGTGAGTTGTGCTCTTGGGGCTGACAGCAGAGTTGCACCCAGTAATTTTGAGAGTTGAGGCCTTTAACAAGGAGACAAAGAGTTGTGCTTAGCAGTACATGGGTTTTTACATGCACTTGTCATCCCTGTACAAATTGGGTGCTTTGTCCTTTAAGTCCTCCAGGCATCCAAATACCTCATTCTTCTTCCAAATACAACACTTTCTGTTGTGTATGGAGAGATGAGCTTTAAATGCTTTCCATTGAAAACCAAAACCATTTCTTAGTCTGCCCTTCATTCTTTGAATAGACACTGGCAAAATCATCCAGTTAAAGTGAAACTCTGGGCTTTCAGAGTTCAAAAAGCATCTTCTCCCTCAAAATACTGCAAGGCCTCAAAAAAGGTAGAAAGGGGAACCAAACAGAGCAATGACACAAGTATGTATTGGCATGAGTCCCTCCTAGCTTCAGCTTACACTGGATATTCTCAGTCCATCATGACTGGGTCAAAAATGGCAAATAAAGTAAACTGATGTAGTAGGGATTATCTTCCCTTGGTCTTCACATAAAGCTACCACAGGTGCTTACTATGAATTCAAATCATGGAGCAGGATTAGCCAGTGGGAGATAAGAAATGAAACCAAGAGCAAGTACACTGCAGAGCAGAGGATTCACCTTGCACAAGTGCCAGCAAACCCGAGCTCAAGATAGCAGTTACTCCTCTTTATTTCTGCAACCACATTCATCAGCATATTTGCTCTTGTCTGAGAATCCCTGAGCTCTGATTCAAGTTCAAAATGTTTTCTTTTGAAAAATGCAACTCTGCAAGTCTGATGCATCTGGATGGATTGTGCAATTATGGGAAGATGGCTATTTCAGATGGCTTTTAACTTTAAATATATCTAGGTCACTGCACCTGTACAGCTTTTAATTTTTAAGCTTGACTACCCGCTTGCAGAAAAGAGGACAAGGCACCAGCTCTGAAATCCCTGGATCTGAAGTGGCAGCAATAAACTCTCCAGAGATCCCCAAACTCCGGGAGTATTTCTGAAGAAACTAGTGCCATGTGCCACCTTGTGGGGAAACTAAGGAGCCTTGCCTGCTCCCTCACCATGGAGGCCAGTGGAACTGGGAGACAAATGGAAAGGGTCACCGTGAACCCAGTGCTCCAGCTGTGTGGAGGGACTCAAAAACATCTTTAAATCCCCAGCCAGAATTTTTAAAGTCTAGCAGATATGGGCTGTTTAATATTGCTGGTTTCTGCTGTGCTTCCAACCTCACCCATGTTATGGCTTCCAGAAGGCTGGTGTTGAGATTCATCCCTGAACTCCAGTTAGGATGGCATCTCACTGGCACTGAATGTGTGGTGGGGTAGCTCCACTGGAGCACAGGATGAGCCCAAATGTAAGAATGTCCCAGCCCCTACCCAAACATACTATGGCCTAAAAAGTACTTTGGTAAGAGCTGCTGCACTTTCTCAATAGAAACTGTTAATACTGAGCTCACTGGGAACCCGATTCTGTGGCAGCTGGTGCCTCCTTCTGCTAATGCTCCCAGATCAAAATGGCACCCACTGACCATGTGCCTTCACAAATGCCATCACTCTGTGCAGCATGAGGGGAGGAGATGCACAGAGAGGAAAGGATGCCAGTCCTGTGGTATTTTTAACTTGCCTAAAGGCTGCACAGGGCTCTTTGACAGAGTCTGGCCTCTTGCTTGCACCAGGGACCTCTTGGCTGCACAGCAAAGGGTGCAATACCAGATGGCATTCCAGGCCAACACTTGGTGGGAAGTCATTGCTTCACAGCAGGATGGAAAAGCCAGCACTACACCGAGCTGCCTGGCTCTGCCGGTGTTTTACCTCACGTTTGTTAACCTGGGGTGGTTCCTCAGGGCCTCTGCAAAAGCCTTTGCTCCTTCGTCTCCAACCTGATTACCCCACATCCTAGTGAAGAGAGGAGAACAGGAGATATCAGTTGTGCTGCTCTACTGACTCCTGGCAATGCATTCTCTGTTTCTTTCCCCTCCCCTCCTTCCTGATTACTTCACAGTCTTTCAGGCTTGTGAGAAACCTGGCAGATACCCTCCCCACTGAGGCAGGTATGTTCCACTCCCTGCACATGCCACCAATAACCTCTGCTGACTCACAGCACCCTCAGGCCACAGCACAGAGGCAGCTCTAGGAGACAGCTCGCTGCAGCAGGAGTGCTTTTGGGATCATCTTGCTGCACAGTGGTAAGAAATAGTATTTCCAATGGCAAAACCAGCCTTGATTACACAAAGGGTTATTTTGTGAGAGAAGATAACATGGTACAAGCTGGAGAGATTTGATCAACATTTACTAGGAGTACCTGGTCAAATGCTTTCTATGCAGACTAACCACTTTGAAAATTCTCCCTGCATTATGAGGCTATGAAAACACCTCTGCTGAGGTCTGCGTCACTGGGTTCTTTACAGGGATCCTGGCTTGATGACTCAGAGCCACACTCAGCTTATGGGTAATTAGTTGGCAGCTTTTTTAAAATCAATTGAGCTCTGTGGTATCTAAACACATGGACTTCCAGTAAGTTCCCGAATTTCCTTGTCCTTCACAGCCAGTGCAGTTTGCTATTTAAACATTTCTATCCAAGCTACCCGAAGTCCATTTGGAGTGATCATTTCCTCCACAGGAGAAAATAGTAGTCCTTCTCTGAAATTACAGCACATACAGCACAGCAGACCCAGCTATATGGAAATGTGCAGGTTGATCACTGTATTTGTGAAATGTTGTAGAACAACAAAATTAAAGGCCAAAAATCTGATTGTACAAATCTCACTGTACAAATCTGATTTTCATGTTTCATGGCTACTGTGATTTTCACAATGGCCAAGCAGAGATCTTCATTCCACATATTCAAGTACTAAATTTTAAGAAATGCGCTCTCCTGTAGAGTGAAAAACTGGGATTTGCCAGAGGGGACAAAAAAATAAATAAAATAAATAAAACTTAGCACCTTTGCTGAGAAAGAAGGCAGGAACTAAAGTTTTGAAGTACATTCAGGCCTCTCTCCAATTATAGCCCTCTGCAGTTAGGGACAAACTAGAAGGATTATGTGAATTCCTTTTTATTCTCCCAGCTCACAACTTTATCAGGATGTGATGCAGAAGGTTTGACAGTTGTAACAATGACACTCAATAACTAGGTGCAGTGCCAATTGTCACAAAACCCCACAGACTTAAAAATAACCAAGTATCTCTGGAGGAGCTGTGCTGCCATAAAGAAAGTGGCTAGCTTTACATACTCTCCTCTTGTTTACTTGTCTCTCCTTTAAGGTTCTGTCAGAACAGTGAAAAAGAAAAAAAACAGATGCCCAAACCCAAACCAAACATTGTATGAACTGAAGAACAACAAAGCAGCCCTCCTTTTCCACAGAAAATGTGGCTACACCTCACACTCATTTGTTCTAATGCTGCTGTTGAGGAGGGAGGGAATAGCAGGAGGAGAGAAGGTAAGCATGAAAAAAAGGAATCCTAAGGGATTTACAGGTTCCTGGCCCAGATCAAGCCCTAAGTTCTGCTCCTTAGCACTGAACTTACCCAATTTCAAACATTGTCTTGCTCTTCTGGATGGCCTGGGCAAGGCACTTCCCTCCTTCGCTGGTTATTCTGTTCGCTCCTATTCTGCACAAAATACATAAATTGATGAGGTGCATCACTTACAACTGTGCAGCTATCAGGACACCAGTTCAGAGAGCCACACAAGTATTTAAGGCTAATTAACTCCAGAGGCTACCTGCAGTTATCAAAGATTAGCCCAGAGTGAAAAAAATACTGCAGGCACTTGACCTTTGACTAAAAGACGTAATTTTATTTTGTGTTTTGCATATTTTGCGTCTCAGCCCTCCAAATCAGAAGTATTGCAGTCCTGGGTTTGGTACTCAGTATGTTAGAAATCAGCTTTAGGAATTGATCCTCAGGCTAAGGACCCCAGCCTTGTTTTTAATATAATTCATAGTATCAGCAGTTGCTACAGAGCTCATGAATTACATGCAGCATGTTTCATGACGCCACAGGGAACAGAATATTTCTTGAATGTGTGTTTCCAGAGGAGACTGCAGCTCATAAGCACAGACTGCAATAATTTCAAGTCCTTCTGTTGTAAGCACAGGCTCTAGGCAGTGGCATAGGTCAGTGCAGCAGTCAGTCTCTGGCTGGCATTTTACACAAAGCCTTTTCTATTTTTGGCCTATGTGGATATCAAATGGCTGGAGTTCAAGGGAGAGATAATTGCATATAGATTGATTTAAAGAACAGACCAAACCCAAATCCCCCAAGTCTCTACATTGACATAAAACTGTCTTGTTTGGCTGACTTCAGGCACATGAACATGCACTCTATCTCTAGGGTTACTATGTAGCCAGAAAGCAACCATCTTTCAACAGGCTTTTTTTGTTAAAGCTACACTAAATAAGCAAAGCACTGTCAAAGCAGTGGAAGAACCAAAGAGCTCCTGGGTTTCTAAATTCTGCAAATATTTCAAGTAGGAAGGATGTGGCTAGAGTGGAGTTTCAAACCAAGTCAGTGGTAGGACAAGGACTAGAACCCAAGAACCCCTGGCTGACAGTTTCTACACGCCCTCCAAAAGCTGACATTGCTGCAGTTACCTCTGGTTTCTGCTATGGTCACAATTAAAACAGTGGTTAATGATCTACCTTTATGTCCAACCAATGTGCATGGCCAGATACTCTTATCTGGGGCAGTTCCAGGAATTAAGGGGAAAAACTCACCAAGTGAATTTGGGGAATTCCAGAGTTGAGGTATGACACCAGCAGAGACTGACCCCAGTGGCCCATAAAAGATCAGACACTAAAAAGCTTGGTACTAAATCCAAGGGAATTTGCCTGCTGGAAGCAGCAGCAAGGTCCATGCACAACTTAAGCCTTGCTCAGGATTTAGGTAAAGAGCAGGTCTCATGCACTCCTTTAACTCACTGCTATATTCCAGAAAAGACTGCGGATTCAAGAGTTTCACCTGCTGCCATCCACTGCTAGACTACTGCAAAATAAATATACAACTGCAACCTAAATAGTATTTCATTCCAAATACAATTTTTGTCTTTTTTTTCTACTCTTCTTCCCCTTTCAAAGTGCTTAACCTTAATTAGGACAGTGCAGAAAGGAAAAAAAAAATCCAACATACTTAACATATTCCAGGCTTGAACACTCTTCAATTAGTTTTGCAACATATTTGGCTCCAACATCAGTGATTTGGTTGTTGTATAAGCTTAAAGAAAAATCACATTGGTAAAAATAGGTTATTACTGCTGTTAAATATTTACAACCTGAATGTTTTATGATGCACACATAGCATCTATCTTTTCTGTACGGCTTTGTACATATTCACAGTTGCTTGTATTTCTGTTTTGATATATAATTCATATTGTGATGGGCTAGATAAAAAATATAAGGAGACCAGACTGCAAATCATGAATATTTATATAATTTTTTAAATAAATGTTCTCCACAAGCAAACAAAGCTTCCCTTTATTCCTGTGATAGTACAGAAATAATATTGCCAGAAGATAAGTCAAAAGACAAAACACCATAATGTACTTTTGGTCTTTTAAAAGTCATAAAATCCCCTTGCAAATATTACTGAAGAGCAGATACCTGAGCAGTTGCTCTTACATTTGGGCACTGGAGGAAAAAAGCTATTCTTGGCATTCATGTTCACCTTTCAAAAAGTCATTTTTATGTAGCTACTTAACCAAGAGCAGGAAGTCAGAGCTAAAGTGCCTTCCAGCTTCAACTTCATTAAGAACTAATTAAGCTCTTGAAAGAAATTGGTATCATGAACATGACACTTGAAACTGCATGCTCCTGACACTAGTCTCTACCAAGCTGCATCTGCTTTGCATAGTTGAAATAAATCAGTTTACAGCAGAGAAAACAGCAGGCTATAACTACACATGCTCTCTTGCCTTCAGTCTATCCCTTCCACAGCAAGAAGGCTTTTGGTATAAAAATTAGCATGCTCACACAGTTCAGTAACCTGACAGTGGTCCACACTGTGTTACAGAAGGGTTTGATGCCAGCAGGAGGCTGTGAGGGAGTGTGATGGGAGGAGAGGAAGCTGTGGTCCTTGTCCCAGTGAACTGTTTCAGAATCATTTCTGACACAAAAAGCTGCTTTGCTTAAATGAGGAGGTAACTGTAGTTTCCCCATCTCTGCTGAGTCAGTACTGACAGCATTAGAGTTTTATTATCTAGTATCACTGCTGAGTGCTTTGCTTCCAACCTGGTACGTACCCCAAGAAAGACACAATTTGGTACTTGGAGAGTTCTTCATACAAGATCCTTACGCCATGATCTGTGACCTGATTTACACTGAGCCTGGAAAGAGGGGAATGCAAAGTCTGAATCAATACATCTTACAGATGTTCATAACCCATGAGTTAACAAATAACTGGAGGCCTATGCCTTTTCCTTTGATATTTTAACAAGTCCTTATCCCACATATTAAAAGCTGTTAAATGAAATGTGAGCTCAGCTTCATGTGGCTCACTCCAAAACCGATTAAAAACAGAGAGCCCCAGATCTCCTAGGTAATGCCCTGGAAGCTGTCCACAGAACTGAGAACAATAAAATGTAGGAAGTCAGCCACCAGATAAACATCTCACCCTCCTCCTGTGCTTACTATGATTTCAGGAAGAAAGTCTGCTTAACACCGCAGCAAAAGCAAGCTGTCCAAACTACTAGTCTTGCAATCTTCTCTCTGAGTATGCAGTGAAAGCCAGGCATCTTTAAAGTCACAACACATTCAGGCTTCACCAAATAAAGGTTGTGAAAAGCCCTGGCCAGAAAACAGAACTGTGCTCCCATGAGTGTGCTAGATGTTTCTAATTTTATTGTCCCAGCCAGACATGAAACAAATCAATGTCAGTCATTCACAGAATAAAAATGCTTCTTCTTACAGGTGTTTTGTGGTGGGGTTTTTGTTGTTGTTTTTGTGTGTGTGTGTGTGTTTAACTTCTCAAGCTTTTTCACCTTCACTAAATGGACAGGTTCAAGTGAAGCATTCCAATTGCCATGAATCACATTTGCTGGATAAAGTTGTCCCTATGAAAAAACATTTTGACCTCATTAAGTCTGCACACAAACCCAGTAGCTGAGGCTTTCCTGCTCAGAGTCCCTCATCATCAACAGCCTCCCTAGCCTTTGCTAGCTAGCAACCTGGTCCCTTTGGAATGCACCAGCACACAGGAGACATCAGCCAATTTCTACAGATCAGAACAGTCTGCTGCTTTGAAAGGGATGGTTAAGCTGTTGGAAACATTTCCTGACCTGCAGAAATTGCTCACTAGAAATAAAAGTTCCAGCATCTGAAGATCCATAAAAACAAAAGGGCAACCTAAAAGACTGTTTTGGTGCTGGGGACAGTGTTAGGATCACACTGTGTATGGCATGATTGATAGGCACAGAGAAGGAAAGGCTGGCTTTTCTTCTTTGTTTTGTCTTACATACTTATGCATTTTCCCCAGGAGTTTCCTTATTGCTATCTCTTGGGAGGCCAGTCAATTTGCAAACAACTGGGAAAAAACAAGAGTCACTGGCTTTGATTTATTCCTAGAGGAAAACAAGGCAAGGCACAGCCAAACAGGAGGAATAAATCCAGCTGTTAAAAAAAAAATTCTCATGAGGCTGAAGAAGCTTTAAAAAAGATACAGATGAAGTTCCTGATTTTCTGCACCTAAATGTTTGGACAAATAAGATATAGCTACATGGTACAACCTCAAAGGGCTGGAAATGAAACAATCTGACCTGTGATGTTAGAAGTGGAGTTAATTCTCCCTGTTGACACCAAGCCATGCTCTCCCTTCACATCACCTCAGGGAAATACCACATCTGAAGGTGTCAATTACATTCTTTCATGGACGTACATGATAGCTTTTGTCCTATGAAAGCCAGACATTTTGACAGGATGCAAAAGCAAGAAATTCAGAGCTTCTGATCAAGTGTTATTGTGAATAGGAGATCCTCCCTAGCCCCTTATGACCAAGGGCAGAGATGGCCTTAGGCAATCATCAGATAATGGAGGGTGCCCTTATGTTTCCCTATTCCTTTAAGCACTTTCTCTCATAAAAATCCTCTTCTGAGACAAAACAATTTGAGATGGAGCTAACTAAACCTATAGGTTTAAACAGTCTGTGCTTCTAAGGACTTCTTACTACCCTTTTCACAGTGGTTTCCAAATTCACAGCTTATCTCTGCTCCTTTGACTAAATTAACAAAGATTTCAGAAGATCTGAAACGTTAATTTGCAGCAGCACTAATCCTCGTTTTTCTCCAATTGCAAGATCAATTCCTGCAGCCCACCAGTTTGTGGAATAAACGAGGAATACTCAAGGACCTGCTTACATACAGAGACTCCTACCTGATCACTGCAAGCTTGCTGAAACAAGGTTGCAGCTGTTTTATTCCATAGTCATTGATGTTGTTGTTGTCCAAATCCAGAGCCAGGCGCTTCTGGAAGTGGTGCAGAACAAAGGCAATGGCGCTGCAGTCGGCAGAGCAGGCGTTGCAGTAGGCCAGCTTGATGTAGTTGGCGTGCATGCGGCGGGCTGCCATCCTCCCCACCTTCTCACTCTGCGTCTCGTACAGGCACCTCAGCATCCACACAAAGTTGGGCTGCACCTGCACCTGATTGTAGCTTTTAAGCCTGGACCGAGTGAAGCCTTTCAGGTGGGATTTCATGCTCTTCCCAAGGTATGTCATGAGTGTTTTCCTCTTCCTCTTAATGACCACAGGCGGAACTAAATGTCTGAAGAGCTTCTGCCTGGGTCCAGAAAGTAGGCCACAAAGAAACATGTTGGTAAAATTAAAGTGTTCTTTATTTTGGAAAGGATCCTCCCCTGCTAGTTGTTTCTTCAACCAGGGAATACGAAGGCAAGTAGGCTGGGCAGCCTCCATGGAAGAACATTCATTGAAAAACTCAAGTAACTCCTTGGTACCCACCTTCTCCTCCATAACCAAGAACAAAGCTGTGAAAAAAGACTGAAGGGTTAAGTGCAAGAACTCATAAGTGGCCTGACTGTCACAGCCACTGTAACCTTTAACTGTCCTGAGAAAGCCCAATTGCAAATCTTCTTCAGAGATGTTTGCCAATGAGACTTCCTCCTGCTCAAAGATAAAGGAAGAGTTCTCCATGCCTTTGTATGCCATTTTACCCAAAGCTAGAAGACTTTCCTTTCTTGATTTGAACATCTCTGCTTGGCTCCTGATATTGCTCTTCAGCAAACTTGTTTTCACAGATCGGTTCAGGTGGACTTCAATCATGAGCAAAAATACATCTGTTAATGTAACAGAACTGTCTGGAAGCTCGTGGCTGTCAAACATGGAGTGGAAGTGCTCAAAGCATTTAAAGATAATCCAGCAGAATAAAGGCACTGAGCACAAACTGCAGAGATTTGGGTTAGCTTCCAATTGGTTTGATACCAGTGCTCGTTGCCGCTCATCTTTGAAAAACATAGCTGTGTATTCCTTCAGGTTATTCCTGGAGAAACCACGGAGCAACACTTTCTTCCTAATGATGTTTTTTTGGATCTCAGTTCCTGTCCTGGCAGTAAGAATTTTCTTGGATCCCTTAAGAAGCTTTCCTCTGAGAAGGCTTACGAGCAGTGCCAGGGGGTGGATGGGTTCATTGGGTGAGCATATCTCAGGTACACTGCTGAGATCAAAGTTGGAATAGATCTCATCAAAGCCATCAAAAGTGAAAAAAACTGTATGAGGGAACTGCAAGATGTGATGGAACACTTCTGTGGGGTCCTGGTCTGGGTAGCAATTATATTTGAAGAGCAGGTCTTTCAAACATATGGCTTCATCTTCCTTGAAGCAGCTAAACATCCTACACCGAAAGCGGAAGAAAAACTTGGCCCCAACGTCCAATTCTTTTCTGGCCCAAAGGCTTTGTATCTTTTGCAGCAAGATGGATTTTCCAATTCCTGCATCACCGTAGACATAAACAGTCTCTCCATCTTCATTAATTAGCCCAACTGCATCATCAAAAAGGGCTTCTAATCGACCCACCTGACCAAGACTCTCGTTGGTAAAACTGACCACCTCCATAATACTGTTGGAGTAGATTTCTTCAAGCAGCATCTCCTCCTTCTGAGCATACAACATAACAAACTTGGAGTCCCGTCCCAGTTCATCTCTGAGTTTCTGGCAATATCTGCTAACTAAAAAGACAGTGAACTGTTATTAAAGAGACTGTTATTCAACAACACATGTATACAACGACCCACCTCTTTGGGAACTCAGAGGGGGTAATACACAAAAGTCATTCTAATGTGAAAAGGGTTCTTTGGCAGATTAATTCTCTTTGTGCTGCCATCATCACTCACTTGGGAAATTCAGGTGCTAAAGAAAGGTGAGCCACCACTTCCTGAAAGCCAGTACTGATGCTGCATTGGTTTAAGGGGCTGCTATCCTTCAGCTGAGACTCAAAGCCAAGCCCCTGACCCTTTGTTAAAGGCTGCTCAACTCTCTGCAAAGGCTTGTTGGAGCTGTTGGTCACTGATTTCACTATAATATATATTACACCCTACCTGCAGTTCTATCAGTTAGGTGGTTATTCCTTCCTAACTTCTTTAGTAATTTATGTTATTGCAAATAGAAACCATGCCTTTTAGAAACCAAGTGCCAGGCACCTCAAAAGATTTTTTTAAGATGACAGAAAAAGAGAATATCTCAGTTATTGTGCAATGTTGGCTTGTGTTTTTCAACAGAAACTTTGCTTCAGACGGGGACAAAGTGATTTTTATATTTATGTAGTATGGAAAAACCTCTCCAGAGGAAATAATTTCTGCAATACTTAAACTCTGATATTTAGGGTTGCTAAAAATCATCATTTAGGATGACAGAATACTTCTGGTTGGAAGGGACTTCAGAAGGTCTAGTCCTACATCCTGCTGAGAACAGGATCATTTCTGACATCAGATGAGGTTACTCAGGGCTTTGTCTAGATGGATCTTGAAAACCACTGAGCACAGAGACTACACAGCCTCCCTGGGCAACCTGCCTCATTGCTTGACTGTTCTCATTATGAAATACTGGCTAGTCCACAGCCAAAACATCACAGTGTTGGTAATAAATCGTAGTAGAGGCCTAGAAAATACTAGAGCTGGCACGAGGTGGTTCTGCCATTGTATTACATACCCACAAACAAATGCAGAAAGAGCCTGAGTTTAACAAAACAGGATGTAATTTATCAACATCACCCTTCTGTTATACAGTGTGCCTTTTAATTTGGCTACCACTGCTAGCAAGCACACAGCTATTTTCCCTGGCTGTGCCTGCCTGAACTCTTACTCTCCTGCCACCTGGTTGGAGCTTCCTACATAGCAGGGCAGTTCTAAGGAAGGGATAGAGATGCATGACCTTACCTGGATCTGTATTTACCACAGGTTTACTACAAATATTCTCTGAAGGCTCGTAGCCTATTTCATCCAGCCAAGGCTGAAGTTCATAGTAAGCATCAGTGACTTTCTGCAGGACATGGATGAAATATTCTGAAACTTCTTCTCCCTTGCTTTGAACCAAGTCTAGAATTTTGCGAACCTGAAGAAACACCACAGGAAAGATCATTGATACACAGCATTTTATCACAGTAATGCCTGTCAAACGCTTTAGGATCCTTTCTGGGCTTCTGGAGCAGGGGGCCAAAATCAAAACTGGTGCTTCAAAAAGGTAAAATCAAAATCTAGCTCTGAATTGGAACCATCACAAAACTCAACTGCCATTTGTGTTTGAATGCTGTGAGAGAGTTGGTTCTGCAAGTAAAGGTCTGAACTTGTAGCTCAACCACACGAACCAGAAACAAAATGGATAAATACCACTCCTCAAGAGGGAACCCAAAGGATTTCCTCAGCTTGGCTAGATAGTGTATTTTAAATCCTGTGGTGTTTAAAATGAAAATAGAGGTGGTTTCTCAGTGCCCTAAATTCACCCTCTGTTTTGTAAATACTCCAGTCACATTTAGATTTACCTCAGGACCCAGCCAGGTCCAGAGCAGGGTAGTCTGAATCCATCCCTGGATCTTGACACTAAGCCAAAAACCCTACAACTTTTCCTTCCAACACAGCAACTCAGTTCTCCAGGCTCTCTCTGTACAATGGCCCCATTGCCTGCAGTTATTACCAAAACTAATGGCTACCAGGCAGTGGCTGGAGCAGTCCAGCACAATGTGCCACCTCCATGGGCGAGGCAGAGGGTGATCTCTGTGCACCAGTACAAGGCAGTCCTAGTACAAAACCCCCTGCAAGGCAGAGCAATCATCTGGGGGCCCATTTTGAATGTCGGGATCCCCTTGCTAGAAATGAATGAAGAATGCAGTTCTAAACCAGACAAAGGGTTTCCAGAGACTGTGGTCTCTTGTGAGCTTAAATCAGGGTGATGTACGTGCAGCACAACAAACACATGGAGCTTTTTCTGACAATTTGTATGCTCTAAAAAGCAATTTTATGCCTTCCAGAGAAGCTCCCACAGAATCCACTTCACTTACAGTACTGTGGCCTGCTCTGTGTCTCTGCTTAGACTCCTGATGCATGGCCTCCCCCTCAGCTTTGGTAAAACAACCATGCATATTATGCTGAACAATAAGAAATTGAGATAACCATACAGTGTGCATTTATTCAGCTTTGACCCTACACACAGTGTGAGCACTATGTTACCATTTCAACATGCCAGCAAGAATGATTATTTTATGAAAATCTGAACTCTTGGTGAAGTCCAAGGTCTTTGAATTTTTTATGGTTTGCCTGCCCCTAACTGTGACAGGGTTCTGAAGCTGCCTGATTGGTTGGTCTGGGAAACAATCTCCTCAGCTGTTTCAAGTTATGATGCAAAGACCAACAGTGTACATGGTAATTTTCTCCTAATGAAAGGAAATAATTTTTGCTACTGATGTCCAAAGATGAATTAAAACCCCGAATATGCCAGGGTACATCAGTTTTCCATAGAAACATTTACAATGTACATAGGTCTTTAAAGAGAAAGGAAGGTGTTCATACAGACAAAAACCATTAGCTTCTAAAACAACATTTAATTTTTGTCTCTCCTAAAGCAGGATGATCTGTCCCACAGCATCCTAAAGCAGATTTCCCATGCTATACTCTAACAACCATGTGGCCACCACTTTTATCAGAGGACAAAGCTGCAGCTGGGAGGGACAGAACAGCAATTATCACCCTGCTAAATTCTTACAGCTGCCAACGGGCATAACCAGCAGTGCCAGCCCTGCTGGGAAGGGATGTGCTGGAGACACTCATCCAGGAAGAATGGGGTGGGAAAACTCCAAAATAACAAACATTAGAAAACACACTAGATGTAAAATAGTCAGATAAACCCTTAAAATCTGGTGATACGCTGAAAGTAAAAAAAAAGCTTCACTGGCTAGAGGAAAAAAAAAAAAAAAATATATATATATATATACCTTATCTGCTTGAGTAGGAAACTGGACAACAATCTCAGCATCTTCAGTGGAGAAGTAGTCGTTCTTAATCAAGTTATCAATCAAACACTGAGTGTTTCGGATCCTACCGACCAGAAGCTCTCGGTGAACCTTCAGCAAAGCAATGAAGGACTGAGGGCTTGTGCCTGGAGGTGTTTTCACAGAAATGTCCACATTAGCATGAAGTTGGCCTTCCATAGTTGAGACACCAAGAAGCTGCTCCACCAAGCCTCATCTTTGAAAAACTGTCCATTTGTAGTGACAGGTCAGCTTGGATTTAACTTCAGGCAAACAAGGAATCTGTCCTTTGTATCACTGAGCCTGCAAAAAGTAATTGTACAGAACCTCAGTTTAAACCTCATTTTATTCACACACATCCTTCAATTAGATACCACAGAATACTCCCAAACTCTGTGTAGTATCATGGCCAACTTTTTAATAACGTTTCTTCCTTAAGTACTTCCACTTATTTGTTCAAGTTTTGAAAAGTTAAATATCTACAACAAGCAGTCTCCTCCCTGTACCAGTATTTTACTCTAGCTTGCCTCAAACACCACCACTGGCATCTGCTTTATTAATTGCCTGTTCCTAGTGCATAATTTAATATTTTTTTATTAGCTTTTCATGTTTCAGTAGACAAAGCAGGGCATCTGTCCAAACATAATCTGGACAAGGAAATAAATGGAATAAAATTATACTTCATAGCAATTAATTTTGTAGGAGGAATTAATTTATAGTAGCAATTAATGCTGCCTTTTCATTGTTACAAGAGACTGTATAAAGTGCTGCAAATATAATACCTGTTCCTGCAAGCAAGGCCTTGTGAACTCTGAGGCAGTTTTAGCTAAACTAGGGGAAAGAGCTTAGCTTCAGGACACCAGGTTCACCAACACCAGGAGGGATGTTATTTTGAAGCCATACTCTTTAGCATTAATGCTCTCTCCTTGTCTGTAAATGTACGTATGGACAGTGTATGCCCTTGTTCTCTAGACCACCTCTTGGGAGCTCTTTTTAGATGTCCATTTATTCCTATTTTTCTTACAAGGCATAAAGCAAGAGGACTCAGGATCGGACTGCTCTCTATTGTATTACTAAAGCAGGGCTTCTTGTAATTGTAGTTAATGTGCCCACCATATAGTGGGCATGAAGTCATATTGTAATTCAACAGTTAGTTCATTTAGCTACTATTTAGGTACAAATTTGCACGTATAATTTCCCATGCAAAAAGATAATTTTTTGCCAAGGTCACAACTGAATCACCTCCACACAGACAATGAGAATCTGCATGATCAACACAAATGACTGACAACCCCCAGTAACAGTTAAAACATACTGTTGTTTCAGCAGGTCAAAATGTTCTTAGATTCTGATTACAGTCACATTAACAAAACCAAAAGACAAAACCCTTCAGCAGTTCTGTAAGTGTGCCAACTCTGCTGCTACAAAATTCTCACAATTTCCCAAGACATTTGCAGTGATGGAAAACTTTTCAAATGCTCCCCAGCACTCCCCTGTCAAGCCCTGCCAGCTCACAGATTATTCTAAGTAACCTGCTGCTGGAACAGTCTCACTTCTATGAGTTTTCTATATTGGAAGCTGCTGTCTGTATCAGTGAAGCTTCTCCTGCTTGATGCTGGAGAAAGACACAGTTTATGCCACTGCATTTTAGTGACACTAACTACCTACACTCAAACCAGCAGGGCAAACCAGCTTAGCTCCTCGGATTTCCCAGTAGGTCCCAACTTACGGTTGCTGACCTGCACGGATGCAGATAACTGCATTGGGCTCAGCAAGGGCTGAGACCTGGCAAATCCCCAGCATAACTGTTCTGGGTCACAGCCAACTCCCAAACCGGCAAAACTGTTTCAAACAAACGGAATGTAACCAAGGGATCTGAATTTCTTACCACACCAGTAAGTGACTGCATCTACTTAGACAAATCAACATTTCATTACCCCATTCAGATGACCCACCCGAGGAAGTGGCTGATTTCTGAGTCACTCAGCTTCCTAGAAGCCACACTGGCACATCTCTTTGTTCGAGAAAGCTCATTCCATAAATTCAGACCAAGCATGTTGAAAACATCATTTAGTCTTAAACCTTTGTGGGCTTTAGTTAAAGAGATAGCATCACCTTAAAACATGCAATAAAAATATTAACCCTATTCTTTCAAGATACTGCATCCATCCAACACTCCCTGCTTGCTTTGGCTATTCTAGGACCACATTATTCTAATGCATTTTCTTTCTTCCTGCTTTGTAAGAAGAACTGAGACAAATATTCAGAAAGCCATAAGAACGAGCCAACATGCTGTCAAGGGTACAAACCAAATAGAAGTATTTTCTTCACTATTTCAGTTCCATCTACAAAGAGCATAAGAAAAGAAAGAAAGAAAGAAGAAATACAGCAGCAGGACAGAACATGAAAAATATGGAATGACCAGAAGGTGTCAAGAATGTCTGCCCTGCATCTGACTACCTCCAAGTCAGTACAAGTCATGGTTGCTACTGGAAGGGGTGTGCATACAAATGCTGCAGGACAGACCATGTTCTCTTTCACACAGGGTGATCTACAGGAGAATGGAGAAATAAGAAACCAAGCCAAAAGTAGTATAAAGTGAGGTTAAACATCGAGGAGAGAAGGAGAAAGAAAAAAAAATGCCAAGCAAGGAAGTCAAAACTGGCAATACGAATATTCTCGGTGATATTTTCAATGAAAATATTAAATTTAATGCAAAACCTCATACCATCCAGTACTGGCCTACTTAGAACTTTTCATCAGTCCTTTTTAGTAGGAAAAAATGGAAATTTCCACCATTCACAGACTAAGAAAATCCATATCAGATGAAAAGCTGAACACTTTAAATGGTGCTGGAACAGGAAGACTTCCCTGCTACAGGTATTCATAGCAACGTGTAACAGCTATATGAAGAAACTTGACATACATGATTCTGTTTCACTAGGGCTTTCTCTGTGTTGTTGGGGTTTTTTTAGCATTGGGGGGTTTTTTTGGTGGTTTTTTTAAAAACACGAGGCCAGTGTGTGACAACATGAGGTTTCCAGCTTATCTGCAAGCCCATCACCTCTCTTTCTGGAAAGAGTCCCAGCTTCCTTAGCACTTCAATGAGTTTTTCAGTGAGGGAACACAAGGTTACTATGTCTCTTGTGGAAGGATCTGCCAGTTTTACAATGCTAGCTTACACATCTGGTATGTCTAAAGGTAAATGCTTATGCAGCTTATAAATAGGCATTGAAAGCACTTCCTTACTAGAGGGCATACAGTGTTCTTTGCCTTATCTTGGGCCTTCCAGATGCTGGATTCAATTCCAGTGCAATTTGTATGACTGATGTTGCATCAGTCATGGGGCTGCAGTTAGAAAAGACTGGGACATACATTAATGTGAGACACCTCAGTGTACTTCCTTCCATTTCTGAAAGGGCTAAAGTGAATAAAATCATATTTCTGCAAGACACCTTAAGGCTCTTACAAGTCATGGTCAAAACAGACCACCTGTTCTAACAGCAACAGCTTGTGAACACATCTATTCGGAGAAATGAGCAAGAAAAAGGGAAAGATTTGCAAGCTTGACAGAGCAGCTGAAACAGCAGAACACCTAAGGAGAAATGGAGACACACAAGACAGATGATGCCTGAGTGAAGTAGGGATCTCGTATGGGGAGAAAAACAGGAGAAACACTCATGGGGAAAAGCTTTCTATCTGGGAACAGAATGAACTTCTTGTTCCTAAGAGGAAAAATAAAAATTCCAGTTAACTTACTGAAGAGGTTGCCAATGACGTTGGAGAGGAAATGCAGTTAGCCATTTTGAGGACAGCAAAGTCCATCAGGTGAAGATGGGAGGAAACAGTCCAGAAGGAATTAAAAAGAACCCGAGAGCAGCTTACCCACCAGCTGTAAAAGCTGAGAAGAAAGGGAGGAGAGAGTCTTGGCCAAATGAAATGTTGATGGGGATTGAAGTTATATGAGAAGCAACAGCAAGTGTGGCAAGCAATGCTGCCACAAACCTGTGCAACTGAGAATAAAAAAGAGGAAGCAAGATGGGGATCAAGTCAGGAATAAGGAGGGAAATGAAAAAGGGAAATGAAATTTGGCATAGTAAGAGGTACAGTAAAAGCATCAGTACTTCCAGCAATAGGCTGTCAATAAGCTGCAGTGGCGCCGATGCCTTCTACATGAAGGCACTGGCACTTTTATCTTGTGTTTCCTCTGAGTTCCCTCTACTCTTAGCCTTGTGCAAGCATATATACATTTCTACTTTTCCTGGCCCTGCCCTCCTCACATCCTCTTTTTACTAAGATCTTCTAGCTCTTTCTTCTAACAAAACTGCGATGCCTGTTCCACTTCCAGTGCTGCAAGACCCCTGGCAGCAAAGAATGTGCTGGTTTATTGCAACAAGGTCTTGTCAAAGGTAAATGCTGTAGATAAAAGGTCTGAAGGACCTTACAGAAAAGCTAAAAAACATTTCAACTTTTGGGTCAGCTAGGGAATTGAGTCCTTATTGAGCTGGCTGCTCCAAAGGAGACCGTAGGATGAGCCAGTAAAGGCAATACAAGGAGCAACTTAATTAACAACTGTTCCTCAAAGCAACTGACTTGAGACCAATCTAGAATATTTCTGAAGAGCTGAAAACTCAGTCAATACAATTTCTTCTGCAGTCTTGCTATTCTGACAAGGACTGTTCCTCTAAACTGCCTACGAAATACAGTCCTGTGCTACTTACCTAGTTACCTGCAAACAGTAGCTGGAATATCTTCAGGCTTTACACAGCACCGAGTAGCCAGCTCTGGCAGGACAACAGTGAAGCACACAGACCTGAGTGCCAGCCCAGGGCTAGTGGAGTCCCCTCCAGCACAGCCTTCTGTCCATAGCACTCAAAACACAATCACTCTTCCAGAGGTGGCTGTATGAAAACTAAGCTCCATTTCACATGAAATGGAGCCCTATGCCCTTTGTGTCTCCAAGTCAGTTTTGTTTCCCGAGAAAAGCTATTTTACAGTGCCAGTTACTCACTGCAGAGTCATTACAGCAAGAGGAGATTGGAAACTTTGCTATGCTTGGTAATCTGGACTCTGTCAGGCCAGCATAAATTCAACTTCTCGCTATCATTGGGAGAGACAGAAAAGGGACTGATTTTCCACATCTTATGTCATGCATGCAACAGCAGTCAGTCTGATTATAGTAAGTGAATAAAACACCTATTTCCACACAGCAGCTCTTCACATTCCAAAGAACTTCAGCTATTTTACTTTGTTCAAGAACAGTAAAAAATATGCAGAAATCAGAGGCAAATGGGCAGATGTGCTACACAAAACGTCTGCATGTTTGATGAGAAGCAATGCAATGTATTCCCAAAGGTACTAAAAAATAGCCTTTTATTATTATAGCAAAAATGGTGCATTAGTAGAGCTTGTACAGAGTCCCTGCGCAGATCTTAAATTATTCTGTTTATGTGAATTCAAGCACACCCATCACACCCCACCTCACCATCTCCAACTATCATCACTGATGCTACATACATCAACAAATGCCCAGGGAGCCATATGTTAACATCATGTTCCTGTAAATCCATTACAACTCACGTGCTCTTGCATCGCTCTGGGGTCAGAGATCAGCATTTTTCAGTGGTTTTTCCTCCCTCCCCCCTCTCTCTCTCTCTCTCTTCTGACTGTATCATAAGTTTTTGTAAGCATCCCTAGTTATTTGAAGAGCAACAAATATAAAAGAACACAGAAGAAATTATTTCTGCCTCCATCTGGTAAAATGACAAGCTTTTCTTTAAAAGGCACAGGCTTTGACAGAAATATTCACATCTCTCACAGGGCTTTATTCCTACATATCTTAACAGATTCCTTCGTATAGAAAGAGAACTTGATATATAGTGTTTGGATGCATTAAGAAGCCCCTGCCAAAAAGACTTTATGCAGCTTCCTTGTGAGTCCTTCCCGGTGGGAAAAGATCAATAAATAATAGGGAGCCACTACTAGAAAGCAAAGAAACTTTGTCCAACAGAGACATCTTCGAGGTTTTGGTATTTTTGTTTTGTTTTTGTTAAGAGACGGGGAGGGGCGGGGGGGGGAGGCAATTTACTGCTGTTATAAACATGGAACTGCTTTTCTACTGTCATTTACATTTACTGTCATTACGACTGTATTTTCACATTCAACCAGCAGTGAATCCTATACTGGAAAGTTGCAGCTGATGGCATCACGGAACTGACAGAATCATGGCCAGGCCACGGGCACCATCCCGCCCCGCGAATTCCAGCTTCTTTCGCGTCAGGTGAGCAAAGCAGGGGGCCTAAGCGAGTGCCGTGTGAGTCCGCGCATGGATTGGGATCTCCGCTCCGCCTTTCGGGGAAGCAAATGGCTCAGTGCACCCCGCTACCGCCGCTCACGGGGCAGCGAGACGGGCACCAGCGCGGGAGGGGAGCGATGCATTCCTCCCACCTCCTCCGTCCCGGGGACCTCGGCACCCTTCCCCAAGAGCCCTCAGGAACAGCACATCCTCGCCAGCATCTGGAACACCATTTACGCCGGGCAGCGCTGCTGTGCTTCGTACCCAGGCGCTGTTCCCCGGCCGAGGAGCTGCGGGCGCGGCTGCCCGTGCCCGCTCCCCGCCACAGAGCGCCAGCCGCCGCCTCCCCGGCCGGGAGGGACCGTCCTGAGGGAACACGAAGGAGCCCTGAAGTTTCCAGCTCAGGAGCGGCGCAGCCCCTTCCCCTCCCACCTTGCAAGCCTTTCACGCAATGGCAGAGAAACTTTGCTTTGCAGGAAGCAGGCATTCGAGCTCACACCCGCCAGCCCTCTCCCCCTGCAGCCGGCCTGCGCCCCGGCCCTTCCCCGGCACTCACCGCGGCGCCGAAGGGACGGAGGCCAAGGGAGGAGCCCACGGGCGCTTCCCTCACCCCCTCCCGCCCCACACACGGTCTCTCCTCCCCAGCGGGAAGCGGCTCCTCCCCGCGCAGGAATGGCCAAAGGCTTCCTCTTCAGCAGCATCGCATTGCCCTCCGCACCCACCCCTCCTCCCCCGAGAGGTGCCAGCGGTCCCTCGGCAGCGACCATTTCCCTCAGTCAAGCTCCCCCCGCAAGCACACTGCCAGGTATTATTTCTGTTTTCTTCACCCCTTTAAAGGTTGAAAAGCCCAAAGGTGCAAGGTTCCACGCATCATTTCACACTCCCCACTGATACGACATCCATTAAAAAGCACGAACAGCCAACAGAGGCTTCAGCTGCACTCCCACACCAGTTTTTATTTACATAAGCAACACACTCTGCACAGGGAGGTCACGGAGTCTCCCTCTCCAGAGACATTCCAAACTCACCTGGACATGTTCCTGTGTCATCTACTCGAGGTGACCCTGCCTTGGCAGGGTGTTGGACTGGATGATCTCCAGAGGTCCCTTCCAACCTTAACAATCTGTAATTCTGTGATATTCTTGAGAGGTGCACACTGAACAGGACTGGCAGAGGCTTGGTATATCACAATTTTATTTACTCAAACTAGACAGTGCTAATACAGAAAGTACCATGTTTTCCAGCAGTCACTGTGCCCAGCTCTGGAAACAATCATATTACATCAGGACAGCAGCTACAGATACCTGGCAGAAGTTTATAGAAAACATTTTATACAGAGAAGACATGGTCAGTCTGTTATTTTATCATTTGTTTATCTAAGCAGTCACACAGTGACATCAATTATATCTTACACCTCTCTGTACATCAAGAGAAATACACTGTAGAGAAGATAAGCCAAATCTCAGTGATTTGAACATTCTCCAGGTTGTCAATTTTTCCTCATCCCCCATAGACTAACTGCAGGGGTTGCAAAGTACCATGGAAATAAATATGTTACAAAAGCTTCCAGTTTTGCATTGGATTGTCAAAGCTGTTGGGAGAAGAAACCAAAAAAAGAAAAAAAAAAAAAAAAAAAAAAAAAAAAAAAAAAAAAAAAAAGAGGCCAACTCTGTTCATTTATGATTTAACAGACAAACAAAACCACAGAATAAATGTGCTTAGGGCTCAAAGGAGACTTTCTGATTTCACTGGACCAAGACCTAGATAGGCAAACAAGCCAGTCAAAAAGGTAATTAAACCCTTGGAAATATCAAACTAAAATTAAGTCTTTAAAAATCTCTTGGTTACAGCTAACCAGGTTACCTATGACAATCACTAGACATTGAAAGGAGGAAGATATGATGGTTTGAATGAGATGCGTTGCTAAATGTTGTCTTCAGGCCTAGGCTGCCTTTTGGACTTACACTTTAAAACATGGAAGGAGTTAAAAAATGCTACTTTTCTCTTTTTCTTAACTATAAAACAGGAACTCCACAGCATCAGATAGGGTGGGCTTTAAACCATTAAGAGAAGTAGCAGAGAAAAAGATTTAGCCGTAGAGTTTTGAGTTTACTTTGCATCTAACGAATGTAGTCATGTATACATATAACTTTTTAACAAACACATGACCTGATCCTGTAGCACTTATTCCTCAGGAGGCAACAGGTGCCAAAACTCATGAAGATGGTCTTTTTCTTTTAGAAAGGTCAGTAAAACTGGACATGAAGCACAAATTTGCATGCAGCACTGCATGACAATTACAGAAAGATAATTTCTAGCATGTACTCAAGCTACATACAAAAAGAAGTTACCAATGCCAGTGTGTCTTCAGACTGCAAGTTCTGTCTAATGGTTTACTGTAGATGCACAGCAAACTCATCTTTTCTTGATAAATAAAGACACTGCTGATCAGCACAGTGAGGAGAGGTATCTAAATCAAGGTGAATGGCCAAGCAAATGCAGAGGTATTCTATGCAGAATTTATTTTCTCTGCTTTAATAGCAGCTTCAATCTCTTCCATGATTGGCACTGGTCCTGCATAGTCATTAGTTTCAATAGCTTCTAATTTCTCCTGATAATCAGCTGGCAAGGCATTCTGTTTTGCACCCATGCAGATAACCTATAATTAAAAGGGAAAAAAAAAAAAAAGCCTTCAGTAATAGAAAGGACAGAGTCCTCCAAACAATCACTTGAGTAGGAAAAACCATTTAAGTTACACAGATAATTTATCCCAAATAGTGCCATTTGTACCTAAGGATAGCCAAAGGCTTCTGGGAGACCACTGGAGACCAGAACAGCATGAACAAAATTACTCTGAAAAGGCTTTTAACTACCCCTGAGATTCTGATGTGTTACTGAAATGCACAAGATTCTGTAATTAAGCTGTTATTCAGTTATTCTGTTCTTTCTTCCAGACAGGATGATAACTTCAATAATATATGCTGCTTCTCACTAGGCAGGTGTGACGCTAAAGTTGGCTAAAGATTTAAAAAGTAGTAATTTTTAAAACTAAGCTGTCCAAAAGACAACGAGTACCTAGACACAACGGGTACAGAAGTAACAGAAACAGACACCTAACTCAGTGAAAAAGCACAGATTCTTTAGTCTGGTACTGCAGCTTTCCTTCCATACATAAAATAAAACTGAAGTATTGGTGCAGAAGAAAAGATGTGACGGTGAGAGGAAAAGAGGAAGTTGTAGGAACACAGCTTAAAGGAGACACCAAGCAAGCTTGCATATACAAATGAACGTTCTAAATATGCTTTCATGCATTTAACAGCGTGCATTTCAAGGATGAGGTTACCCAGAGAATTTATCTCAAATAAAAGGAATGTCTAAAAAGAATGAATTTTGCCACAAAAATACACAACAGTAGATGGATGTAGTTCAATCATTGCATGCTGATGCAGTCATCTTTTAAGTTTTTAGCTCTCCTGCCTGGTTAACTTAAAAAAAAAAAAGCTGGGGACAGAGAAGAACAGAAGTAACAACTGCTCCTGACAGGACCAGGAGGGAATGATGAAGTTGCCAATAGTGGAGGTCTGCACTCACAGCATGCCAAGGAGAGCTGACACAGAGCAGCAGACTATGTATTAACTCCCTGAAAAGCCCTAAAGATCTGCCTTACCACAAGGTGGGTTGGCAGGGAAGAGGTTTGTGGAAAAGTAGAGCCTGCTTTCTAAGCAAGCGCCCTCTTCAGCAGTCCCACAGCAGCTGGCCTTAGCTGTGCTTCTGAAAGTCAATTCATAGGAGTGAGTTCCTCAGTTTGGAGAAGGCGGCACACTTGGGATTTAACAGGCTCACCCCTGGTTTCTTTACTTCAGGCAGGAAAAAAACAGCTGCAGTGATGTCTGTGTAGCAGCGCTAAAGCTGCACCACTCAGACAGACACACAGCCACACCAGCCCAGCCTGGGCCTGCACAGATCTCACAGGCTAAGCAGGTCAGGCCTGCTGCATGACTGGATCATGTGTCTCTGTAGAGTCAGTGTTGCAGAAGAGTGTTGAAACACTTCTGCCTCACCAGCCATCAAGGGGGAGCCCTGCAGTGCTCTGCAATGCTGCTGGACTCCTGTGATGTACTGGTGATGTGTCTGGTAAAAGGTGACAGCTGCACTCCCGTATGAAGTGATAGCAAGTACTTCCCAAGGCAGTAAGGACAATCCATGTCCCGGGAACTACAAGCCAGGTGCTGTGTTTTCCCCACAGAAGCTCCCCTCCGTCCTTTCAGTGGAGTACATTAATTTTTCAAACAGAGATTTGCTGCATATATGTGAACAACATCCTCCAGAAATCCTTGTGCCAATCATAGCTAATTCCCAAGTTAAATAGGGGCTTTCTGTAAGGTATAACTAAACCAAAAACCTCAAACTGATTTAATAGGCCTGTAAGAGCTAGCAATCTCCTGTGAGCATCATTACAGCAGTGCATTGCACAAAGACTGTTACACATTTACAGTAGTCATGCCTTCCATCCCCTGTAATTAAAGTATTTATTAAATAGCACAGAAGTACTGCATTATAAACTTCTGTACACTCTTCCAGAATTAAAGTGATGCAACACCTACCTTTTTATACTGTGGAGAAGGGGGACCAGAGACATAGTCCTTCATCTGGTAGCTTCGACAGGTCAGTACCTTTCCTGCTTGAGTGTGGACATCCACTTCTATTGGGACATAAATGCCATCCTCAACTCCCTCTTGCCTGTAAAAGACATACATTCCTTTCATGTCAATTAACCAATCCATCTTTCAAACCAACCATGCAATTAATCATATGGATTTATTACAACAGAATTCAAGGCAGGACACTGGTCTGTGCTTTAATATACTTAAAGAAAAACAAATAAAGCAAAACATATTTCAGTGCTTTTTGTGCAAACTTGTTTCATATTAAAAAAAAAATGTTTCTAGAGAAGCAGCAGCATGCACTTTTATCATTTCAGCTCTGTAAGAAATGATGACTTGTGATTAACCTGCAAAGTCAGAAAGGGAATACACTCCTAAACTAATTACTGTGGAAGACAGGTAGTCTAAAAGAGAAACACAAGCAAGATTATCAGAATTGATGAGCCAGATACACATGTTCCTCAACTGCCACTCAGATAAAGAATGAATTGCAAAGTTTTATCTTGCCCATTGTGTTACATTTCAATAAGGGGGAAAGTTGCACAACTTACTTGTGGAGTGCACTTTCCAATGAATAATCCAAAACACCTTTTAACTTGCACAAGACATACACAGCAGTAATGAGCTAGGTCAGAAATGACCTAGGGCAAAAAAACATTTTGTTTTTTTAATTAGCAAAATTATGCTTCAAAAACCAAAAACTCAAAACCAAGGCTATTTATTGTCCTCAACCACCGGCATTTAGCCACCAATAAAAATCTGAGGAAACAGTAAGAAGTAAACGAGAAGCCTAAGCAATACTAGAGATTTTATAGCACAATTAACTTTAGATGTACTTTAGCTACAAGTCATAACATGGCTTTAACCCTTATTGTCCAACATAAATTTGACAACTCATCTTTTTTTCAAAGACTTGCTGCCATTTCAAGTTATTTAACATACATAATGTGGGCCATGTTAGGTGAGTAACTGGGTTAAGTGCAAGTACAGACTGGAAGCTAACTGCAGATTCAAGGCCAACAGACTACAAAATAAGTCACATGGTTGTGTGAGAGCCAGAAAACTGTTTAGTAACATCCATTGCTGGACCCTATGAGGCAAACTCATGATTTAGTCTGTAACTGACAGATTTGTGAAGTACAGGGGACAAAAAAGCCCATAGAAGTGACTGTGAAACAGGAAAAAAAAAAAAAAAAAATTTGAAGCCAAAGAGTTCTGTCATCTAAACAAAAAGTTCCCTTCTCATAATTGTATTCTATATATTACACTGTTTTGTTAGTATTTCAACTAAACATGCAGCCTCAATTACACATTCCCTCCTCTGCTTCTGGGTAACAAAGCAGAGACTACTTTACCGAAATTAGGAGGGCAAAAAAAAAAGGTGGGTTTTTGTGGTTTTTTTGTTTTTGTTTTTGTGTTTGTGTTTGTTTTTGTTTGTTTTTGTTTTTGTTTTTTTTCATATGGGGTAATTTCAGGAAATAACTTGGTGGAGAATCTATAAATATATCAGCTTGCACACAGCCAAAGGATCGCAAGACCTTCAGCAGGAGCACCTGCAAGCTCATTTGAGTGGGTTACTTGAGTGAGTTGAGTGGGTTAGGAGCAATTCTTATAAGAGCACTGTTGATTATGATTATAAAAACCAAGAGCATATCCCATTTCCAGGTCACCTCCATGGCACCAATGAGGCAACTGGGAAAAAGTAATCTAGTGTCCATGCCGCAGATTTTGGTGGTGTTACAGCACTCAAGTCTCTAGCACCTTAGCAAGCATTGAAATTTATCCTCTGTCAAACAAATACCAAGGATCTGCAATCTTACACGATGTCAACTGTAAACAGCATGTATACACTTATGGAAGTACAAAATACTGTCCCCATGGAGGGGAAATACAAAAGCAGATGCTGTCAGACAGGATCATCATACTGAGGAAGTTTATGCCTCAGGAAAGCATGGTAAATCAGGAGTTTTAAGTAAAGGTCAGCAGAAGAGGGTCAGGACATTTAAGTGCTACTATAAGCAAGAGCAGAGGAACTCAGGAGATCATAAAGCAGGGACATGTGAAGCTGTCCCCAAACACAAGCATGACAATGAGATGCCCATGTCCTCTTGCTTGAGGCTAACACTCCCAGCCAGGACAAGAGTGCTCAGAGTGGCCATTACCATAACCTGCTAACAGAACTAGGGCAACAGTTTCTGTTGTATTTCAGGTTCACCCTAGGCAACAAAAAGCACATTGAAACCAAGTTTCACAGCCAGGATTTTAAGGACACAGTGAAATTGCAACAGTACCAGAGGCAGGAGAACAGTACTGAGGTAGTGCTTTCGCTGGGTTTACTATGCCCTGCTCCCTTGTTTCCACTAGCCCAGATTTCTGCTGGAATTGTCAGTGATGAACTGCTCTGAACAAACAACCCTTGTGTTCCAGAAGCACCATGATGTGCAGGCACATCTCAAAAGCTGCAACAAGCACATGGCAGCAGGCAAAGTTTTGGACATTTCATTCTAAGCCCTGTCTTAGACCAAGAAGTCATGCTATTCCTTGCTTTGTTTGAGCAGGTGGTCGTTTAGACTTCAGCCTGGAAGCAGGGGTTCCTTGACTGTCTCTTAATTAGCAGGCACAGGTAGAACATTCTGCACCATGCACTGTAAATGTGTAGTCAGGCGCTCCCATTCAGATGGGCAAACAATAACACCCCAGCTCCCTGCTGGCATGTTCCTCAAGCTCACAAAAGTTTACATCCTTAGAAAAGACATGTTGAATAACTTCCTCAAAAGGTCCCTTTGCCTGTATTAAAGACCTCTCTTCTGCAATCTTGTCCTTATCCCTTCCTTTTATGCTTCAACTGGAGTCTACAGATGTATACAGACAGACATTGATGTCAGTTTCAAGGGAACTTCTCCCTAAAGTAACTGGAAAAACACCACAGGACAAATACAGATTTTAGAATCTTATAAGAGACAGGAAATTGGGAAGACAGGTTAAAAAAAAAGAGAAAGGAGCATGACCTATTGACTTCAAATCAAGGTCCATAGATCATTAAAATACCCCTAAAAGTAGCTTCAGCTTGAAAACAAAGCTATTTTAATCACAGAAGAGTCAGAAGTCAATACACATACTGTGAAACAGAATTCACATATTAAAATCAAAAGCATCTCCTTGATTCCAACACCATAGTTTCCACACAGCTCTTTACCAAAAATTAACTAATTTTCAATCACTCTCTAAAGCAGAAGAAGACAGCAAAAGTTAAGTCACCTACTTATCCAGCGAACTTAAATTGCAAGTGTTCATTTTCCACACTATTCCCCACACTTCGTCTCCAGGGCTCTGAGCAATGGTAGCTGTACCTCCATGCCAGACAGAACTTGTCCTGCCTTGATGATGGCCAAACTCAAGTCTAAAATCCTGCAAATGAAAGCAACGCAGAGAATCAATTTCCACTTAAAAGAAGGGCTGTTGGCTGTTCTTGACATGAAAGGGGCAGCCAAAGGTCAGTGGTACATGTAGCCAGTTGGAGACACAGAAGGAAGAACAGACAAGTGCCACCTACCTGGTGCCTTTTTGTGATAAGACTTAAATGCCACTATGCAGGAGCCAGGAAAATAGTAAAGAAGTCTATGAGATGGTGAGATCTGGGTCTTGTCCTCATGCACCAATAAGACTACCCAATTATAAAATACCATCCCTTGTATTTTACAATGTTCTGTGCAATCTCATCACTCATCTGGAACATTCTTGGGTATTTTTAAGTCAAGGTATATGTCTCCTTCAGTGAGCTTATTCAGGTTTTTGCAAGTAGAAACATTCTTTTAGAAAACAAGTATCACTTTTTACATACAAGCAATATCAAATATTAGTATATATGAAAAGGAGAATAATGGGTTTTTGAATGGTATCAATGTAATTTCTCACCTGACTCAATACACTCAGTATCCTCTCCTACTTATTAGCCAATTTGTAGATCCTTCCCTAGCAGTACAGAAGGGAATGACCGCTCCCACCCCCAAATCCAAACCACCAAGCTTTAAGGAAGACTAACTGCTTAACAACAATAAAAATAAAATTCAAACCTATGCAGCCCCACAGCTTTGCGTATTTCTTACAACCACCCTCTTGAAGCTATGATTTTGATTTGAAACATACACATGTACACATTAATATCCCCGCTGAGACACATCACTGTGTTGTAATATGTCCTAATAGATATAGGAAAAAGGTTGTAAAAAAACAGTTGGAGGCTTACACACAGAAGAAAGCACTTATCAGAAGACAAATCAATTTTTGTATGTGTGCATAAGTGACAGCAGCCTGGCAAAGCTACATGGTTTGCTTCATCAACAGTCCTCTTCCTGCCCCATAAAATGTCCCCTATTTAACCAATTTCACTAGAAAAAGGTTTACTTAGATGCACCAAGTTATTTGCACAGAAGTCCAGTCAAGTCACAGACTGAAGTTACAGATGAGAACAAGTAATTGCAGGGCAGCCCCAAGAAAATACCTGGATAGAATCAAGTACTCTCACTACAATCTCACTAAAAAAACAAAACAAAACAAAATAAAACAAAACCAACCAACCAACCAAAAAAAAAAAAACAAACAAAAAAAACCAAAAAAACCAACCAACCAAAAACAAACAAACAAAAACCAAACAAAAAACAAACAAAAAACACAAAACCACCAATTTTGACTTTATTCTTCCAGTTATATTTTCTTGGACTTGACCTGCACTGAATAGCTGCAAGGAGCTGTATAAAATCATCAGGCACCACCCAAAAAACAGCAACAGAGATCACACAGAAACAGCACAGTTCACTCTGGTTCTGGAAGCAGGAAACTCTAAGTTACGCCATGTGTGCAACTGCATCAGGCACTGCTGGGAAGATGGGAAAAAACACAGTAGATACTTTCTTGGGTCAAGAGATTGGTCTTTGGTCCTTCTAAGTACCAGTGTAATACCCTTTCTGTGCTTCTTACACATCCCATTTCCTAACAGTTTTTGGCTGAAGATTAACAAAGTTTTAAAAAGTAACATTAGAGGGAAGTTTAGCTAAAGTTTAACTAAAGTTTTCACTTTAGTTTAGGATCCAAAGCACTCTGGTTACAGGCTGTTTCTCCTTTTTTTAAGCCCGAGTGGCACTATCACAGAGTAATTAATAGGAATCAGCTCCAACCTTCCTGCAGTCCCTCACTCTCCAGCATTAATGATTTTCAAGCTGGAAGCAAGCGAGTGAAGCCACCCTGTGTCAGCAGGGAACACAGCACTCAGTCAAAGGCCAGCTAGAGAAGGCAGCCAACTGCAGTGGGGCAAGAGGTGCTTACTGGCTAACCTGGAAATCGACCTGAGAGCCGGGAGAGCTGGAGAAGCTTGCTTTTATTCAAAGATAAGCACACATTACTACAGCCTTTCTCCTTGCCCTCAAGGTCTGATCCTGCAAGGTGCTGGGCTCTCAGCACATTCAGTGGAGGGGTAGATGCAAGTTCCTCATGCTTCACAGAAGCAGGCCTCAGCTGCCAGGTTGGTAGTCCCAAGAGACACTCAAGTATCTGAGTATGGGGAGTTTATTAATGACAAGTTTTTGGAACTTCTTCATACACTCTAACACAGATCATTTCCTGCCAATTACCCCAAGAGAACCTTCAAGTCATCTTTAAGTGGTATCAATTGATGCTCTGCTCTTCCAAGCATCCTTCCAGTTGCACAGATCTGTACATCAACAGCTTTAATGGCCACATGCTCGTGTTTCCAAGCCTATACTAAAGCCAAGCTGATACAATGGTATTTAATAACCCTGGCAGGGAGAGAATTGCCCTACAGGGCGTATGAAGGTGTCAGCTGCAGATGTGCAGAGCTGGGTGAAAGCTCCATCTGCCCATCACACAGCACAAGGAGAGCTCTTTGCCTGTACCAGAGACACCTCCCACTAGACTGGTTTGCTCAAAGCCCCATCCAGCCTGGTCTTGAACATTAGCAGGGATGGGGCATCCACAAATTCTCTGAGCAACCTGTACCAGTGCCTCACCACCCTCGCAGTGAAGAGCTTCTTCCTGCTACGTTACGTTTCAAAGTCCGTAGTGCTTCACACACCGGGCCATGGGTCATCGCTGGCAGCCTGGAAGGTTAAGCCCTGCCAGATAACCCTGCAGCAGTGGGACCACCACAAACATTCCTTGTGCTGCGGGCAGCCCCGGCAGCGGGCCCTGGGTCAAGAGGCACAGGATAGCCTGTGGAAGGGTTGGAAGGGACCTCCCGAGATCATCTGTCCAACCCCTCCCGCCAAGGCTGGGTCACCTCAAGCCGATGACACAGGAACGCGTCCAGGTGGGTTGGGAACGTCTCCAGAGAGGGAGACTCCACAACCTCCCTGGGCAGCCTGTTCAGTGCTCTGCCTCCCTCAACGTAAAGAAATTACTCCTCATGCTGAGGTGAAACTTCTTCCGTTTTAGTTTACGGCCATCGCTCCTTGTCCTGTCACTGGGCACCACGGTACAGAACCTGGCACCATCGTCTTGACGCGAGGATCCCCCCGCCTGATCCGTCCTAGGGCCTCCCCCGCGGGAGGGACGGACGGGCTGCAGCACCGGACCGCAGGCGACACCGGGGCTCCCCGCAGGAACGTCGGGCCCCCTCAGCCCCCCCCCGCGGCCCCCTCACGCACCTGCAGGCGCGCCAGGGCGCAGAGCGCGGCCGAGGGGTTGCGCAGCAGCAGCCGCTCCCGCAGCAGGTTGCTGCCGTACGCGTAGTACAGGAACCAGCAGCCGCTCTCGCCGCCCGGCTCCATCGGCCCGGCACGGCCCGGCACGGCCCCACCGCCGCTTTAACGCCGCCCTCCCGCCCCGCCTTCCCCGCTGCTTCCGCCGACGGGCGGGAGCCGGCGCGGAGCGGGGCCGTGACGCAGAGCGGCGGCAGCGCCTGTGGAAGGCGTCAGGCGGGCTCCCCAAGGAGCAGTGACGCCAGAGGAGCGCTCCGCCCTCCAGCCGTCCGTCCGTCCATCCGTCCGTCCGTCCGTCCAGCCAGCCAGCCAGCCGGGAGCAGGGAGCAGGGAGCGGCGCTGGGCCGGAGACCCCGCCGCTGGCAGGGCCGCGGGGCTGAGGCGCACGAACCCAGCCATGAGCTCGGGGCTCAGTGTCCTCCTTCGTCTGGCTTAGCCCATGACATTGAAGTCTCGGTTTGAACAGCATGGAAAAGAACCCAAGTTTTAGGAGAAAACGTTCACCTTGTTCAAAATCTACATGCTCTTTGAAAAACCATCACGATTGTTAAAACTCTTGAGTGCTGAGAAAAAACAGGGCTTCTTTGTTTGTTGGTTGGTTTGGTTTTGGTTTTGTTTAATTTTTTGTTGATGTTTGGGGCTTTTGGTTGTTTTGTTTCTTGTGTGTGTGAATATTGAAGGTTCAAATAATTTAAAAACTGTTACGGAAAGCTGGTTGGCTTTCTTCTAGAAAAAATGGAATTTTGATACAAAAGAGTAGCAATTGGTACAAGCTTCATTTTAATGCCTATGTGTAAGATTTTTCTATTTTGAAGGAAAGGTCCACCTCAGCTCGCAAGGAGCAGCCCAGAGAAAGCCTGAACTGGTAGCACAGCACTAACACCTGGAAAACCTGCCTGTTCCAGCATCTCAGCTGCTTCCTGAGGGGCATCCTCTGTGGGGAGGAATAGGCTGTCAGCAAGCAGGGCCTGCAGACCCTGGTACCGAAAAGAGCATCCTGGCCACCTCTGAGATAAACATTGCCAGTTCGTAAGTGCATTCCATGAGAAGTAAAATAGAGCAGCTTTTCCCAGCTGGGAGTGCTCAGAGCAGAGTAAGATGGGAATGTGCAAAGGTAGAAGGTGAGAAGATGCTGGTGTGGGCAGGCAGAGCTGCACACCCATGCATGGAGGCACTTCCTCTTTTTCCCTGACATAAGCAAAGCTGGAATGGGACAGGAGGAGCCCTTATTGCTGGCTGCTGAAGCTATATATATATATATATATATATATGTATATGTATAACACAGCCATGGAAGGCAGAAATTAACAATACTGTAACCGTTAATGGTGAGATACCACTCATTGATGCAGTCAAAGTAGCCCTCAGCACAAGTTGGCTTCCTGAGCAGAGGCAGTACTGCATGATTTAGCACAGCATCCCTGGCAGCACAGTGCCCAGCCTCCCTGGGCACATCCTCATCCTGCAATATAGAAGGGAAAGCAGCTCCTTCCTTCAATGATGTGTTCAGTATTCAAGTCCCTGCTTTAGTTTTCCCAACACAGGCATTGGGAAAGACAGATTCATCAAAGCAATGAAAGTGATTCTGATCCTTCCTGGCTAGTACCTTTCTATTTTTAGGAATTATTTTTCTTATGTAGGAACCAAGTATTGTAAAGCAAGAGAGATTACACAGCAAAAATCCCTCACTCTCACTCCTTTACAACACCCAGTAGCCGAGCCTGTCTTTTAAAAACCTGCTTCTGGTATTTAGTCCCTTTTCCCTAAGGACATGCAAACTCCATGAGAAATGGAGTTCTTTCTCATCTTCCATCAGCTTCCGGACTGTTGCTTAATTTCAATCAGAAAGCAAGGGGTTTCAATGATATCTAAGTTTCTGCTGATCTCAAGGAAAGAGTCAAGAGGACGGCTGTGTGACAGCAGGGATCCACGAGGGAAGCTTCCAGAGGGGTCTGTAAAGCCCAAGGGACTAAGCCTGCCGGTGAACAGGTTTTCCAGCCTAGTGCTTGCTGCACTACATGTTTGGGCTTTATATGAGCTGTCCCTTGTGAGCTGAGGTGGACATTTCTTTCTAAACAGAAAAATACTTCTGTAGGAATTGCAGTGAAACATGTAACAATTGTTACTCTTTAATCTCAAGATGACTTTCTAAAAAAGCCCCAACCAGCCTTTCATAACACTTTTAAGGTTATTGAAACTTTTGACATTCTGCTCAAAAAAAGCCATTCTTTTTATCAACATCACAATTGTGATGATTTTTCATTCAAAAAGCATGTCGATTTTGAACAAGGTGAAGCTTTTCTCCTAAAGCTTTTGTTCTTTTCCATGCTGTTCAAACCAAGACTTCAATGGTATGAGCTAAGTCAGATGATTGAAAAATGAGAAGATGGAGCCCCTGATCTCATGGCTGTGTTTGTACATCAGAAAGCCTCTGTTAGCAAAGGCAGCTAGAAAAATTACCATCAAATTTATGGAAAGAGAGCCAGTTTAAAACACTGCCACTTGCAATTCCAAATATTTAATCCTTTAAAAAGGCCTTTTCAAATTAAAATCTTGTGAGGTTTCCATTTTCTGCAGTCTGTACTGAATACCAAGCCTATTCTCTTACCAAGAAACATGAGCCAATATTTCCAGGAGTGTGGTTTTGGCATGCATGGTGTCTAGACATAACATTATGCTAACTCAGGTGCTATTTGAACTATCTAGGTAAACCTTAGATCTATGGTGATTATTTTTCTGAAACTGATTCAATCAATTTGCACTTCTGAAATCCATTTTTTCCCAGCTGGCCAGTCGGATGGCAAGGCAGCATGGGAGGGAAGTGAATTTGCTCTGGAGTGAAAGCTTTGCAAATCTTTCTGCTGCCAAATCATGACCAAATGGCTGCATGTACATAGGGAAATACTTGGGCACTATGGGCAGACCTTGCTTGGAAACCAAGTTTACAACAGTAAAAACAGGGAAGAGGGCCTTTCCTGTAGGAATTGGAGTAGAAACCTGCCAGGCTTTAGTGGTGTTACCAGATTTCACACTTCTGCTGCTTCGTGACCTTTCAGTGAAAATTAACTCTCTGAGAGAGGAGTGCGTTAAATGAAATCCTGGGGTTTTTTTTTTTCGAGTTGAGTCAGTTCTAGGTGATCTCCAGAGCAGCTGCCATGAGACCTGTTTTAACCTGTGAGACCTGTGTTTGAAGCCCCAAACAATTTGGAAGCATTGTTTTTCCCCTCGCGTGTCACTACAAAACCTGCGCAGAGTAAGCAGTCAGGGTACGCCTCCCGTTCGGGACCTTCCCAAACATGGGCGAACGCTCTGGATATCCACAGCTATTTCTGCATTGTCTGTGGAGGAGATCAACAGGGTTATTTATGCTAAGAAAGCAGGAAATTTTTTTCCATCGTTTTTTTTTGCCTAGATGCAATATATTCCTGAGCATATCCTATATGGGCTTTTAGAGGGGGTGAAAAAGGAAATTAGGGAAAAATAAGGAATTAGGGAGAAAATTAAATGCAGTGGGATAAGTTAAACCTCCTGAAATGTCTGCCAGTCACTCAATGTGCCTCCCCATCACTCCCTTTACACCCCATGGTTGTCACAGCGTGAACCATAATTGATATTGAAGAAAGAAAAGAGAACCTGGAGGAATAATAAGGACAACTGATGCAAATGAAGTGCTTGTGCAGTCCTCCCCACAGCTTTTCACTCCTCCCTGAGGAGCCCTAGTAGGATGTGCTCTGCAATTAGTATTTCATCAAAATGATACCTTTTTGCTGCAAGATGCTTACAGCTGGTGGTAACTTCTTAATAGAGTGTGCAAGGTCTGGGGGTCTGCAGAGATTTCATGTTCATGCAAATGAATGCAAATGATTTTACAAGGTGTCATGATGTTGCTGTGCTTGTTCCTTCCCTACAATACAGGGACCATGTTGTCCTGCAGAAACTCAGCCTCTTTCTCTGCCCTGCTTGACAGAATAGCCACCAACCCATGTGTCTTGTGGCTTGGCCCCACTGATAACCAGGAGAAATATCCATCATTCATTTTTCAGTTCTGTTCTCACATGTTTCCACAAATAGTGCAGCCATTTAGGAGAGGAACTATTAAAATGGCTGGGTCTGCGCATGTATCCACCTGCCTTTTTTTATGGTTCTCCCAATGGCAGAGTGAGCTTTGGGCCCATCCTGGGGCAGCCCTGACCTCTCCCTGGCTGCTGCACACTCAGTGTGGTTCTGAGGTGTCACCGTGTAATTGGTGCTGTCTGATATCTACGGGTTCTTGCATGTGTGACTTCAGCAACTGGTTAATAAATCTTGCCAAACGCATCTTGTTTCAAAGGAAAAATGCTGTGTTGTACTGCAGAGACTGTACCTGGAACCCAGGGTTTTTATCTTGTGTATGAATGTACAGTGAGAACAACTGAATAGTGGGAACAAGAAAAATACCTGTGTGTCAGAAAAAGACGTTGACCCTGATAATCTTTGTGGAAGTACATTCCAAATCTGTCTTTTTTTTTCCTAGGACCTAGTGTTTAACATCCCTCATTGTAAAGCTCTTCTGAATGATAGCAGTTCTCTACTTATGCAACACAGATAGTTACAGGACATTTTTCTCAGTCCCTTGATAATGAAATCTCTTAGTTTGCTGCGTCAAGAGCATTTGTCAGTGTGATGCTTCTGTGTCCTGTTGTCTCAGGGTACATTATCTTCTCCCACCACAGAAGTGATTGCTCCTTCCAGAGAAGCAGTTCACATTGCCATCGGCCTCTGGCAGGGACTTACATCTCACCAAATACCAAACAGGTTTTCTCTCATGTCTGTCAAGTACTTGAGCTTTTTTCCCATGAAAGTTATGACTATCAAAAGCAGACCAGCAGATGAAACAGCTGTATCCTGCAACTTTGATATTTAGTGTTATTTTTACAATGTGCTTCTGGTTTTGGTTTTTTAAAATTATCCTTAATACTTAGTATTATTTACAGGTTAATGTTCATTTGCTTTATTCCCATTCTTTTACCTTCTGTAGGTTGAGGGCACTCTCATTTATTTCTCCTTTTATTCTGTTCCAACACAGAAAAATTATCAAATAAAGTCAGTTCCAGATGGTGTTTTCCAGTCCTATATTAACCCTATGGCTTTACAGTTGAACCCTGCAGTGTATTTCACACAAAGTTGATACTTCTCCTTTTGTACTGCCATGTCTGTAACCATTGCTGTGCTGCAAACCTTCATCCTGCAGAAGACATCACATGGCTCCAGCCATGATGCCGGACTGTGTCTCAGAGCCACATCCTTTCCCAGAAGCAACATCACTGAACTTCTTGAACTCTGAGGGCAACTATGAGATGTTGGGATGGAGAAAGGCAGTAGTATTTCCCTGTTTGTAAGAGCAGTGCGGGAACAGTTGCAGGAGCATGTGACATGGATGTGAAAACAGGCCCTGGTCGTACTGTTCCTCCTAGTTCTGCACAGACCTCACAAAACACAGTACAGATCCCCACCGAGTGATTCTGGGCAGAAAAGTAACAATTACTGGTAAATCCAATTCAGTCCTTCCACAGGCTGGTGGCCTGTGTGGGAGCTTTTGTTGTGGAATAAAGGCAGCACTGTTTTTTCATTTGTTTTAAACTCATTTTAGCATGACATAAGCTAAACCAGAAAAATCCTCGTGTGTCAGAAAAAGACCCTGAGCATTGCATTGGTGGGACAACAGCAGTTTGAGCTCACGCTGTGGCTTGCCATTGCTCTGCTCCTCTATGTAAGCAGATCATTTAACCAGTGACAAGACCTGGTCCAGCTCAGCTACACAGAACTTGGCTGTGGTTAGGGGGTTGGCACTATTTTTCTCCCTTCCTTACTTGTTGGAGCAAGTCCAGAGAAGGACTACTAAGATTATTAGATGAATAGAGCACCTCTTGCATGAGAAAATGCTAAAAGAATTGTGATTGTTCAGCCTGGTGATGAGAATTGTCTGGGGTGACCTTATTGTGGTCTTCCAGTACCTGAAGAGAGCTGACAAGAAAGATGAAGAGAAACTTTATACCAAGGGCATGTAATGACAGGACAAGGGGTTAGAGTTAGGTTTAGAATAGAAATTAGTAAGAAATTATTTACTATTAGGGTGGTGAAGCACTGGAACAGGCTGCTTAGAGAAGTTGTGGATGCCCCATCCCTGGGATTGTTCAATGCCAAGTTAGATAGGGCTTGGAGCAACTTGGTGTAGAGGAAGGTGTCCCTGCTCATGGCACAGGATTGAAACTAGATGATCTTTTAGGTCTTGTCCAACCCAAACCATTTTATGATTTGATGATGATGATGATGATGATGATGATACAATACAAAACCAAGAGGGGAAGAGAGCAGCAAGCTCTATCTCTGGAGACAGAGATGGGGCAAGAATATTAATGTTCCTCTGCCATCTATGGGCACACCTCAAGGAGAAACAAGGAAGAGTAAATCTTTTGTCTCTCAAAGATCTTTTTCTTTTCATCTCGCACTTCTACATTGTTGCCTTTTAATGACTGTATTCCTAGCACTTGTTCCCAGTGATGGAACACTTTGCCTACCACCTCTCTCCCCTAATTTTGCTCTTTTTTCCACAACCTCTGCCCTTGCATCAGGGATGTAACCCCTGGAGTAGAACAGGAGAAAAAACTGGTTGGTGGGAAGGGTGCTGGCACTTTGTTATTTTCTTCACCAGAAGAACCTTCTGGGATACATCCAAGATACATCATGTACCATTTCTGTTACCTTGAGGGTCTTTCACATTAAAAAAGCCATCCTCAGGCTGTACCTGCAGATCCCACTCTTCATTAAAATGGATAGCAGTGTTCACATTAAGTTACCTTTTCTCCAGTTGCTGCCTGTGCTGCAGCAGTGCCAGACAGGTGGGCATCCCTCTCTGAGTTATGGTGCTTGGGAAGGTGACCCTGGGACACCAGAAAGCCAGTCCTGGTGGGCTCCGTGCTGTGGCAGTTGCTGTACAATTACCTCATCTTTGCTGTTATAATTTCTTTGCAGAGCAACAGCTATGGAGCAATAGATTTTGTTTCATGCAATCCCAGCCCTTGTAGTCTGTTTTCCTCAGGAGGTGCAGCTCATGCTGTCACACCGTGTGCCCACACCACTGTGTGCATCCTTCACTGCCCATCCTGGTGACTGCTGCTGAACACATTAGGCAACTCCTACCAAGCCTGCAGACAGGTGCCAATGTCTGAGACCATGTGTTCCTGTGAGTTCTAGGAAAGGTGCAGCTGGGGAAAGAATAAGTCTCAAGCAGGGAAAGGCAGCAGTTTGAGCAAGCTGCTCTTAGCAAAGACATTGCCCAGGAGAGAGAGAGGGGCCCAGCTACATAAAAACTTCCAATAGGAGTTGGTTTGTCAGAAGTAAAAAGACAGACAATCCATCAGAATCTGATTTCTGATGAAGCGCTCACCCTTCAGTCACACAAAAACCACTCAGTCACGAGATCTGAGTACAATGGAAACAGGTTGTCTTAGGCTCAGTGCTTTGTATGGGCTTGTTTTTCTGTTCATCTCTCAAAAAGAGCCCTTCTGCACCAAAAATCCTGCTTGCCAGACAAGTTAACGATGTCAGGAGCAGCCTTGGCAGAAGTTCTGCCTCAGAGCACATCTATTATTCACAGGGTTTGCAGCGTGCAGGGATATACAGAAGTCATGTCCTGCCGAGGCACAGAATGTCTCAATGACAGACAGAAGGAGAATAACAATATTTTCTTCCAAGGCACATGTGGCCCTGAGCATCTCTAGGGATGTGCATTTGGTAGCTGATGTGAAACAGACTTATTTCTGCATAGAAAGCCCTGAATTTATTTTTTTTTTTTAAGAAGCCAGGGAGAAAAAAGGACAAACATGTTTTCAGCAAGCTAGGACAGGTCTTCATTCCTTCATTCCCACAGCAGCATAATGAGTGGGCAGAGAGGCTCGTGCAGTGGCTGTGTTGCAAAAACAGTTGAGAATTGGCACTACTTGAATGACAAGGGGCATTGGAAAATAATGAGCAACAGGACTAAATGCAGCCAGTGGTCATCACTGACCTAGTTAACCACGACTACTTTATACCAGGTGCTCCTTTTCACTCTACCAAACACTCAAAAAAACCCAAACCCAGCAATAAAAAAATCCGTCTGGCTAGTGCGAGGGCAATGTGACCAGCAGGTGCCACTCTGGCTCCACGGGGAATGCGAGGAGCCTGTACGGCTGGGCAGCGTTGGCAGCAAAAGCCAAATTGGGCAGCCGTCACTCACGGTGTCCGTCTCTGGACTTTCTTACCGGCTGTACGTAGCTGGGACAGCAGCTTCTCCCCATCCTTCAGTAAGGAGCATGCTGGAAAACCGTGAGTATCACTCACCCTGGTCTACATTTGTTTGCCAGCAGTGTTTTTGGCACAGGGAGGCAGGGACTGGTAAATGGAAAGCTGAATGGCAGATAGAAAGCTGAAAAGCTGCTGCTTGAGACGGCTGCAGCCTTTCGACCATCTCCTCATTTTGCCCTACATGGGAGAAGTGGGTGCTTCCTCCAGCCTATATCCTGATGAACACCCTGTGGTGTTATTTGGCACTGAACAAAGATTTCGTAGTTACTTTAAGTGCAAGAGTTGCCCCTTCAGTTTTGGTCATGGAATTCAAGCCTGAGGTTTCCACCACATAGCCTTCCTAGTTCTGCTCATCTTGTGGGCACAGTTTTCTGTGTCCTAGGGAGCAGGGTCCTGGCATTTCCTGGTCCTCATGTTCACTCCTGAATGAAATCAATCCCTCCTGGAGCCACAGCCACTGCCAGTCTCTTGGGCCCCAAGTACACTGGTTTTCATGGACAAACACTGGTTTTCATGGACAGAAGCAGATTTTCCTACCTGCTTGCCGCAATGAGAGTTGTCCCAAAGGCTAACTGGTGTTAGTGGCTCCAGGGGACAGCCTGTGATGGTGTGCCATAAACAACAACATATTTCAAGATGAAGGGGGTGGGAAAGCACAGTTTGCCCTTCCACTCCTGATTTTTTTGTTTCGGTGATCGGGGCTAATGTTGGAATGAAGCAGTGTTTGAAAAGCAAAGGGCTTCTAGAGCTCTTAGGGTCAGATGGGCACCAAGTGTACTTCTGATGTAACCCAAATTCACTTCAATAAGTTCTGCTTTGCCTTCTGCTTGTCTTGCTTCTGTCTTTCTGCAGATCTCCATTCTGTCCTGCCCTTAAATGACTCATTAGCCTTGTTTTCTGAAGTAGCCTGTAACATCCCAATTCACTTCTCTAATCAGATCTCTTTCCATTTGAGTTCCCCATGGACTAAACAAGCCTGACATTGCTCTTCTTCTCTACTGATTTATCCTTTATGTGTTTACCTTTTCTCTTCCTAGTTCATGAATAAAGATGTTAAATACAAGGTCACTGGGGGCTGCTGATTTCCAAACCCAGGAGCTAGAGATATTTCAAGATCAATTCCATTATGTGATTATGTTTCCCTTACTGAGTTTTCTCAGGGAAATAATTTATCACAGAACAGCAGGCTCCAGCTTCCTGTAACTCTCCTAAATCAATCCCATCATGTCACAGAAACCTTATTTTAATATCTTCTATTGTAATTGTTTAATTGTTTACTTGGAGAAGCCTTCCTGGTGTATTTAGTAGCAATCAGGTTTTTAAATAGATTGCTATTTTTAGACAAAAGAGCTAAAAATGCCACCCCCCATCAGCAGAGAAACACCCAAACATATCCAGGTTTCCTGGAAAAATGATGAACTGAAAAATCAGTTTAAAACTGTCAGTCTCATGTTGATGCTGGCCAGCTCTTTGGGGTCCTTCAGGTAGTTGAGTTAGGTACCTCATTTAGAGTTAATAGGAGTTTACAACATTTTACAGGTTGAAAAGGGGGGAATGCAATGCCCTTATTTGGATCTAGAGTGGTTATCCCCACGGAGACTTTTGCAAGCACATTTTCATGTTCTTTTTCTGATGTGCTCCCTGGAGAAAACTGGATCAGCTGATCTGCAGAAACCTTAAAAATATTTTAATCTGCTGTCTTATGTTTTATATGCATGTCCTACAAAACCCATGCTTCTGTTAGGACAGGGTGATGTGTTTGTGAGCTCAAAGTGGTATTTCCTAGGGAAAAAAAGAATCATAGTCTCAAGAAATCCAAGTCATTGGCTTGGTATCCTGCTTCATATCTGATGTGAAGGATTCATGTCAGGAATGACATGCAAAAAAAAAAAGCAAGTATGCTGTAGCCTTTTCAACAATGCCCAACTGCAGCTGTTTGTACAAGGAGGAGAAGTTGCTGCTATTTCTAACATAGTGGTATTTTGTTGGGCTTGGAGGCTGCTGTTACCTGCATACCTGTACCAGTGATAAGGACTCTATCCTGTCTGTGGCAGTTTTTGGTTAGCTAGAACATTTCACTCTGGGCTGAACATTTTCTGTTTAGTATCTAGCATCAAAATCCTTCTACAGGCCAGCCTGCTGGTGTGTTTCAGTGTAGAGAACAATCACCTATAGATTTGTCTGCACCTGCAGACAGACCTACCTGTTCTGCAGAACAAGTTCTTCCTGCAGTGATAAACATGCCAGGGAGTTAAAAATGCAAAGCTATTGCTTGAATAACGGCTGATCAAAATTTGCACTTTGTTTTTCCCTCTCACCTCTGTTCCCAAGAGAAGTGTGCCTGTGCAAACAAGAAAACAAATACCTGATTGTTTTCTGCATGCCTAGTCCAGCTTGCCTCTTTGGAAAGGCTCGCTGCCCATTCTGAATCAGGAATCATTTATGGAATTAGCCTTGGATCTCCTGCACCTTCAGAAGCTTCTGATTTCATCTTCCACCCCTGCTCCCTGTTTTAACAAGTTGGGTGGCTCACGCCTGTATGTTCCATCAGAATGCTTTTCACACCTGGTCCCTCAGTGTGATGAAAGAAAGCTAGTAATGGACAGAATTGCCCATGCCTCAGGGCTGGGGGAAATGCAATGTGCCAGCACCAAAAAGACACAGCCTGGATGTTCTTTCTAGGTCTTGTGTCATGTAAAGGGAATATAGAGTTATCAAAAGTATCTTTTTTTGTCCAGGCAAAAACCTAGCTGTGATCACATCAAGGGGTAAAACCCCAGTGACTGTAACTCCTGAAAGGACAAAAAAGCGCTGCCTGTAAAAACAACAACAACAGCAACAACAACAACAACAAAAACCAACACAAACAATCTGGTGCATTTAAATGACCAGCTCTGCATCCACTGATACCTTGGTCAATAGGGTTGAATGCCTCTCCTAAAGCAGAGCTTTCCGTCATCTATTCTGAATTAACTGCAGCCATTGTTCTTTGCTCTCTTGAGGGCTATACCTATTCCTAGAGCTAATTTAAATTAGCTGTCCCAATTAATTAAAGCATCTTAATTAATGGAAAAATACAGAGTCTTTATCAGGCACTCCTTGGCTGGAACACAGCCTAAGATACCACAGCTGAGCAGAAGAGGGACATTTTTTTTATGCTTTAAATAGCTTGCCAAAATGAAAATGTGGTTATAACCAAACTCTTATGAGTATGAAGTTGTTTTCCCACAGCTACAACCCAAACATGGATTGTTACTCCATTTCCACTCAAGCTCCCACTGAAGGCAGGGTGGTGTTGCCTAAGGAAGAACTGGTTTTGTGTGGGATGACTTGCAGAGGAAATGCAAACAAAGATATAAGCAGGGGATAGTGTGAAAACACTTTTACTCATTTCCCTGTGAGAGGAGAGAGGGGGTGACACACTGGAAGTGGCTGGAATTCTCCCCCTTTGCCCTCCCAGCCCTATGGTCATCACCTGGGCCAAAGATGGCAAGGAGGAGGACAGGGACAAGCCATGGTCCTCCTTGCTTAGACACCCTGCTCCAGGCACAGGGTGTGACAGCCAGTGGAGCCATCCAAACAATCCCACACGAGCCCTGCAGCTGCATGGGCCAGGCAGACGAAGCCACAAGCTGACCTTCCACCAGGACACACACAGTTGCCTCCTCATGGAGACAATATTCTTCTCTTGCTGTTTCCAGATTCATCAACTGAACAGGAGAGTTTTATTCGGTCACTAACTTCCTTCTCTTCCGGTTTTCTGCAAGTTTTTCCATTCCTGACTGGTGGTTGCAGCTTCTCTGCTGCCCAGGGCCACCTGGCTCCCAGCAGAAAAGGGTCTGAGCAGCAAAGGATGTAAGCATTGGAACCCCCAGGAATTCCTTCTGAACAACAGCAGCAAAAAAGAGAAACGTTTTATAAGCACTCACCAGTATGACAAATACAGTGGTACAATTTTTAGAGGACACATTAAAACAAGCAAGGTGATTAGTACACAGTTTAATTAGCTCAGAATTTAATCACCCTTGCAACTGAGGAAAAAGACCAAAGTCTGTCTGTTTCTAAATTAGGCAGTTCAAAATTTCTCAGTGCCTGTCCTGGAACATCAAGTAGGTAAATCTATGTACCTTTTATCTCTCAAGCATGTGACACAATCATCCCTTTTATTCCTCATCCCATCAGTGTTTCCAGTGATCCACAATAAACAAGAGTGATTGTGAAGCCCCCTGATCTGCAGTTTGTGCAATACTTTTTCCAGCACTTAATTTTTTCTGCTGCCACAGATAAAAATGTACTTGGCTGATCAGGACAGGAGAACCCCATTTTTATTCCTGAAATGTTTACAGGAGAGTGCCCCATCCATTCTGATTTAGAGAGGGAGAGGGATGAGAAGCATTCCCCTTGTGAACACTTTGCTGTGCAAAGGCCATGCAAGATGAATAGTTTTTGGTCTGTTACATCAACAAAGCAGATAATTTCTTCCATTCTTCTTCAAGCTGTTGTGAGCTTCCTTATGCTTGACTCAGACTAGATCCCTCTCTTCCAGTTTGCCTTAATTTTTCTTTCCTGTATTGGCTTTTGCTGAGACTAGGACACTGTCTAATATTCAGATGGTGCCCTGCTCAGGTGCATTAGGAAAAGGGAGGGAGGATTCCTCCATACAGCTAAAGAAATTTTGTTTTGCTGTATTGGGTACAAAGTCCTGGAAGGTAGGAGCACAACTGCACTAAGGTGTTGTAGGTCCAGCTACCCTTATGGATAGCTAGGAAAGAGGAGTGCACTGAATGAACCCCAGGGACATGAGAATGGAGGTAAGTTAGCATGCAGATCTGCAGAGTGTAACAGAGGTAGCTGGAGCTGCTCTGAGTTAGGGTCATTAATGTAAGGATCAGGAAGTTGTAAGTAGAAGCAAAGTGGACTTTAGCAAAATGCTAAGAAGAATGAGTATAATGAAGGATGAAATCCAGTCAAAGATGATTCAGTCCGAGGGAGCTGTGTGCAGTACTCAGCTTGTCAGTATCTGCTTCTCAGTATTGGCCATCACTTCAGGTGCCTGTAGCTGTACTGTTAATATGTTAATGTTAATATGTTAATATGTCCAGCCACTACAATGAAGGTTTATGTGCCATGCATGGAATCAAGCACTGTCCTAGGAGCCCTACTCCAAAAACACAAGTGAGGATACCCAATGCACACAGGAATATATATATTTGTCTGTGAAGAATAGACATATATATATACATATATATATATATATATAAAAAATGTGTGTGTATGTGTGCATATATGTATGAGATATATATGAACTCTTCTCTTATATTTCCAAGAGGTGTTGAGAGCTGCCTTGTCTCAAGACCAAGTCAAACAGGCACAGCCACCCAGAACTAGTCAGTCTGCGTGAAGGAAGGAAGAACAGGCAATCTCCTTTTCCCAGGCTCTTCCCAGGAGGAAGTAATCTTCTTTTCTCTCAACTAATTGTTAGAGGCTCCTTTTACCATCCTGAAGTATCTAAAACTTGCTCAATTTTAGAGTGGATTCCCTGTGATTAATTTTTTAAGTGCTCCCATAGTGAGCATTAACAAAATTTGGGAGAGGTCATTGCTGCCTTGTTTGATATTGATTTCCGTCTGATTTTAACTGGGTTACACAGTGTTCTTCACTAAGATGCTTAAAATAGGACTGAGGAACCATTATGATACAAACTAATCTGCTGGACATCAAATTCAGAGATCATCCTGAAATTGTTTAGACATCGATTCTTTGTTATCTTTTCCTGTGGAGCATATTGCTCAATTCTGTTACCATTGAACTGCTGTCTGAAGGAAATTTCAGTGAGCAGCAGCAATAAATGTAATATTTAGCTTCTTTTCTTTTTTTTTTCTACAGAAGACTTTGGTTTTTTCACTATTTTAACAGTAGCAGTGTGTAATCAGAGAAATTACAGCTTTTGTATATTTTTGCTGCACCTCAATGGAACAAGGTTATTACTTATGGTTACTAAGTCAGTTGGACATGAGAGAATGGATGTTTCAAATGTGTAGCAGTGCTACTCTCAAAACTGTAAAAAAGACATCAAATTAAAGGATATCAGGAAGTTACCTAGTCCCATAGAACTGGTCCATGCAAAAATAGGGAAAAGCTGGGACCCTTCTTCCCCTTCTAAGTCCATTCCTATTCATTTACTACTTCTGAGACCCTAGGATGAGAGGAGCAATCCACAGCATGTGCAGTGTGGGCCTTAGCCAAAACCCCTAGAAATCAATTGGAAAATATCTTTCTTGGGAGGTGGACCAAGCTTGGTGTATTAATCACAAGCTGCCGGACCTTAAGTAGCTGTCTCTGTGCTAATGCAGTGTTGTATTGCATAACTGGCCCTGTTCTGATTTAAATCTTCTCTTTCTTCCTGGAAGGGGTAGGTTTTATATTTTAAAGTGCCACTGGCATGGAGTTAACAGAAGCTTCCAAGACCTGTGGGAAAATGTTCTGGGATCCTCTTTTCATCTGAATATGCTCTCCTGAGTTTCTCAGTATTTGTGCATCAGAGAGCAGGTTTCACCGGGTGAATTAGAGCCCACCAATGGTTCAATGCAAGATGTGGAAGATCTTTCACCTGTTGGGAACATACAAAGGATTTTTTTTTTTCAAACTGACCCCAGCATTCAGTCTAAATTACATTCTAACACCAGCAAGGAAACTACCTGGAAAGAAGCAAAATCTCTGTGTTTCTTAGCTTGGCTCATCGTCCTACCTGTGTTTGTTCTTCCCCTCTTGAATGCATAAACCTTTTTTCTCCCCCCATTTCCATCCCCAGCCTGGCAGGTCACAATGCAGGCAGTGTTGTGGACAGCTTGGCTGTATTCTAAGCAAGCTGGAGCTACCATTTTAAAACTGGAGAAACATTTAAAGAATGGAAAGTCTCTTCCGATTCACAAAGACTATGAAATAACTGGTCGCCCAGGTGTTCACAGAGGCACAGCTCTGTCCTGGCTTGTACTGAAGGTCTAGATATAAAGCTAATGCATTCATAAAAACACCCTGGGAAGAAAGGCTTGTATTTTTTAGGAGACAAAATCTTGCTCACTTTTTTTTTTTTTTAATTGGTTTTTTTTCCTCTTTGTTCAGACTACATATTGCCTTTCAGGGTGGGATTAACTGGGAAAACCAGTCTAACCCAAGAGCCTTGACCACAAACCCTGGGAAGGAAATTAGGTTTTGCCATAGCTATTTCCTTGCTACCTGTATCCAGAGACAAGATACTGTGGTGAAAGCTTTACTGTCTTTACTCAGTTGGTGGTTAAGGGTAGAAGTCCAGACCTAGCAGAGAAAATAGGTATCTCCCATGCATTTATCTCCTGATGAAGAGCACAGTCATCAGCTAGTCCCTGTGGCTCTCTAGATGGTACATGGGGGCAGAGATGTGCCTCCAAACAGGCAACTCCATGACATCCTCCTCAGAAATGACAGCCACAGAAAACAGAGAGGAAAATACAAAGGAGTAAGTCTTTGTTCTTGTTTGTCTCCAGGAGAGAAGAGCCTAACTTTGTCACAGAGAACCACCTTGCTCCATTCAGGATGGGCGGCTTGTCCTCCTTTCCTCCAAATGGGTATCAAGGTATTTTTTGGGAACAGGCAAAGGAAAATCACACTTTGAAGCTAAGCAGGTGGCAGGTGTTTTATCTTTTTTGCCAAAAATAATGTCTGTTAAAAGCTCTCTTCCATGGCATGAGAGACCCAGATCCAGCTATTGTCTCCTTCAGTGAGGATTGACATAGACACTTTCCATTTCCCACAACAATGTTCGGACCAACAGACAATTAATTATTGTGAGGAGAGAGTTGGGGAAGCACTTTCAGTCTTTCCTGTTGAACTCAGCCCAGTCTTGCATTTTCACTATTGTGTCCGTGGACTGATTTAATATCATTTTTGTTGAAAAGGATATTTTTGATTTGGAATGAAAATTTTGATCAAAAAATGCCGATCCTAGTGACAAATTTTTGCCTCCCAGCAGCAGACTGATTTTTAAAAACACTTTAAGGTGAAGAGGTTTTTAAAAATCTCTGCAGAGAGCAGAGTCAGTAGTCAGTAATGAAATTTCCATTTTATGAAGAGACATCAATTTCGTCGTTTTTATTATGAGTAAAAAGAAGAATACATAAGACTCTTCTTTTGTGTCTCATTTCCAGCCGTAGGGAGAGAATGTATCCAGAAGCAACTTTAACCATCAGTAAAGAAAAAGAGTTATATGAATTTGTTGCATAAACTAATTAGTTCACACTGTTACTTTCTGTGTATGAAAAGAATCTGCAAAGAGTGGGAGAATTTTGTCTGTGAAGTTTAGCTTTGTAAAATTTATGACTACAGAATTCAATAAAGTCAGTAGAATTGAATCAATAGAGAATTCGACTTCAAAAGAATGAATAACCCATGATCTCAACAGACCAGTTTGTCCGTGGGCTGTCAGTTCCTAAAAATCAACTGCATTTGCTCTGGAAAACAGGGATAACTGTAAACAACTCTAACGGAGGCTTTAGAAAATATCACATTCTTTCATGTCTGGGTTTTCTGTTTCATGTACCCAGATCTAAATCAGGCAGAATTGCTACTGACTTGGAAAGTGTATTGGGATGTCTCCAGGTAAAAGGGATGAGACAGGTATTGTTGGGAAGCAGAGTGAAAACAGATGAAATAACTGAGACCAACAAATTTGCCGTGCATTTTCTGTCATTTTTGTCTTACAGAAATATGAGGTGCTTAATGAGAGCTGCTTCTTATAATACCATGCTTCCATGCCCTTGGCAGCAGTACAGAGGTCATATCTTCACAGGACAATTATTTGGTGATCTGTCTGATGTGCTGAGCATGAACATGCTTTTCTTTGCCCTGGGCATGCTGTACTACTTCTATTCCCACTTGCTTCTTCAATAAACATGTGTTTGTGTCAGCAATGGAGAGCTGCCACTGGCCTCATTCCTGCAAACTGCCTCTGAGTCTGACTCAATGTGTTTCACTGGTGATTCAGGAGAGCTCTTCTCATTGGGGCAGTCCCTTAGTTTCCAGTCTGTCACCTTTGGTGAACAGTGGCATAAATGTGGATGATCACTGTGGGCACACATGACAGGTGTCATGTTTCTTAATATTTGACCCTTCCCAGGTGACAGCACCAAGCCCCTTTACTGAAGTAGACCAGGATGGAAACATTGTGGGGTTGCTTGAATGTTTGAACTTTCTTTCTCTGTTTTTTTTTTTTTGGTTTGTCACTAGGATGAGGTGGCTCTAACAGTCTAGCTCTTCTGCTAGATTTTTCTTGTAACTGTATTCAGGAACAGATGCAATTTCCCCATAAGTTCAGGTTGTTCTAAAAGTCTGTGCAGAGTCATGCAAATGTATATAATTTAATGCAAAAGTGAATCTTATGCTTCTCAGAGTGGCTGAGACTTTAACTCTTGTTGATTGTTAAATTCTGACCCTGGCAGCCCCTAAAAACACAGTTTTCTCATGTGTTTTATTGTCCAGAAGTCTCACAAAGTTATACCTCATGTGAACAGAAGTCTGCTAGAAACGTGAAGGAGTGGTCAGAGAGACGGGCAGGAGGTGACGTGTGGGTCACAGATCAGGGCAAATGCTGACAGTCAGAGTCCTAAAAAGCTGTGAAGTTTGAAATTCACGTTTGGATCAGAAAGCTCTGCCCAGGTACAGCTATAAAAGTGATCCATGTAATTAAGCTGATTATGAGACCGTTTAGTAGTGACGAAATCCAGCTTGTGCAGGCAGACAGCAAAAAGCCTCTGTACCCCATCACACTCCAATTAAGCTTTTTTTGCTGCTGTATACCCCATGAAAAGATATTTCATACACAGCAAAGGCACATACACACACTGAGATTTTGTCTGTGATGCTGTTGGAGTCCAGTGTTCTCTGACCAGGCTCCTTCAGATAATCCATGACGGGGGTTTAAAGTTCAATATCAAATTATTAGTGTACAGACTTCTCTAGTCTTACTTGGGCTTTCGCAAACAGACTTAAGAATTTAAAGGACTTCATTATTTCATTCATTATTTCATTTTTCATCTCTACACTAAAACTAATAGCCTCATCATAAGCAGTAGGCAATCATAAATATATCCTTAAAAAGACCCCAACAGTTAAAAAAAAATGGATAAGCATCTAAGCTTATGAAAGAATGAAGCATGTCTCAGACAATTTAAGAAAAGAAATTTTTGGATGTTTCTCTGTGCAAACCTGGAGCTTGCTGAGAGAGCCAAGCTGATTAAACCAGATCCCTTCTGGCACTCAAGCTCCATTTGAACGTTTAAGAAACAGACAGGCACCTTGTGGATTTGCCTGCTGCAAAAGCATTTGCTCAAAAAGCCATCAAATACATTCAGGGGCAGAGAGGTCCATGAGGTGCTATTAGACCAGATATAACATCTGGCTCAAGGAGTCTCTAAGGCCTGAGATGGCAGCAATTGAGAGGGTATTTCAGAGGAATTATCCACATGTGGTAGCCATGTCCCAACAGCCTTCTCATCAACATCTGCTCCTACTGACGCTTAAAAAAAAGGCACATCCACCTTCTGTCTGATCTTGTACATCTGCTAGTTCTTTTGTATTAGTCTTGGGAAGTGGGGTTAAACTACTATGCTGAAGAAAAAGGAGAAAACTGAAAAATACAGTATTAAAGTAGGCAGAGGCACACTCCTAAAATACAGATAACTTCGCCCAGCATAAAGAAATCAAAATGAAAATGCCTGTCTGGCAGCCTCTCACATGTAAAACCTTGCATATACAGGTTTATGGAAAAAGCTGTATATATAGAGTGCAAAATAAAGTTAATCTGTTCTTGGCAAATAAAATAGATTGGAAACCACAGGGAAGTGATTTGTTTTCCTGTGGGTGATAATTGCACTGATGTGAAGCGACCCCAGGGAGGTCAGCTTTTGTGCTTGTGGATCTTAATCGAAGTCAGCTGGACTAAAAGCATGTGTGGTTTCATGGAGCCCCATCTCAGGTTTATGATGATTAATGGATTTTGTCACAGTTCTATCCTGTACCCTGGCCAAATGAGGGCTCCACTGTGTTTGGCACCATGCCTTTGCCACTTCAGAGATAATCCCTCCCTCAGAGAGCTCTCTGGACAGACCATGACTGGGGGGAGATCAGAGGAGAGTGCCCTTTCTGTTGGCAAAAACTATTCATATAAGTATGCATATCTTTTTAAAGAAGAGGATATTTTTTGGTCCTGACTTTATTTAAAAGAAACTGCTATCACTGGTAGGTAGGAACACCTTGGAGAGAGGTCTTACATGTATGAGTCATTCAAGGAGGAAAACCAGAACAGCAAAACCCGTGGGAAGAGCTGAAGAAGCCTGAGCAAGGAGCAGAGCAAGACAGGTAAGATGGTGCAGGATGACTGCCATGCTGAAGGGCCAAAGAGTGGATTTGGCTTTGGAGGAAGAATGCTGAGATAAGATACCATCAGGAAACCTGACTGGGGGAGGCAAAGAAACAAACACCTGGGCAAACTGACACCAACTTTCAAAGCATCCATATGAAATTATTAGCCTTCTTATTTTGTGCTTATAGAATTGATATGGCCAAGCAAGAAACGTCAGTGTTTGACAGAGACAGGGCTCACGAGGGGCTGGCCAATGCAGCAGCTGCCTTTAATGTGTCTGGTTTTACTGTGCATGCAAAACAAACCCTGTGGCCGGCAGGGCTGACTGCTCAGGAGCACCATAAGACACTGGAGTTGCAGGCAGGACCTCTGTCGTTTAGATGTTAGATTGCTTCTGGCACTCACTTTCACCCAGGGCTGAGTCAAGGCACCTGCCTGAGGCGCTCCCTGGAATGTTCACAAAGCCATCAGTCAGTGCTAAAACGGTGTGTGTGATATGCCCTTCTGCAGGCCATAAACACTCAGGGCACCAGAATGGAGACAAAAGGAATGAAAAAAAAAAAAAAAATTCACAGATATACCAAAAACTAAATGCAGTTTTCACGTCAGGTGCATTATTTACTATTACTACCGTGAACTCAAGAGGTGGTTCTGTAGTTGTGGCTGCAAAAGTGAATGAAGATAGTGAAACACAGTTAAGGTTGTAGGAACATCCCAATCAATGTGCACTTCATGCCCTCCACCAAACACAGCCTTGCACTCCATTTAGCAAGAAGTTCTCTTCCCCCATAGTGGATAAAAAAAGGCTTTTCAATCTGTTGGAATCAAACCAGGCATTTAACTAAGTGTCTCTGTATTTGTCCAGTTAGTGAGAAAACAAGCTGTTTAGTGCAGGCTATTTTCGTGCAGGAACTACACAAGGGTGAGTCTGCAAATCAGGAATGGTTGTTCGAATCACTCTTATAGGGATCATTCTGCTCTTCCGTGCGCTGCTTGTTTTCTCCCACAGGCTTCTTGTTCCATAGAACTGCTTTTAATGGCTACAGTTGCATTTCTGAGCCTGTGAACGGTCCCAAACAACTGCAGTTTAATGTTAGTGAATGAAAAGCGAAAGAACTCGTAACATTAGTTGGGAATCAGGGAAACAAAGCAACAAGTGAGTAACAGTACTGGCGGGTGAACTTGGAAAGAGCTGTAATAGAAATTTTTTCGTCCACAGATCTACTCAAAGAGATAACCTGACCTGTATGGAGTTCTGCAATGGAAAGGATTTTATGTAGGGATTTTACAATTATTCAGCTGATTTGATCCACTCCTGGAAGAACACAAAAACGTGACAGAAATGTTGCTACAAGGACTAGTTCATACTTTTTGAAAACATAGGGGGTGAATCTCTTCTCCTGAACCAGCAATTTGTCAGCAATTATTTCTGAGCCATGGGAAGTGAAACATTCGTTTAGACCTGTTAGCTGCACAGAAATCTTCCATGCAGAGCTGAGAATCCGAGAGTGAATTTCTTGTAAGGCAATGGTATTTTTTTGTCAGATTCCTGTGTCCGGTTTTATGACAATGGGATATATAAGTTGGGACATAACATATAAATTCGCAGGCATAGCTAAAAAAAAACGGGACAAGTTTGCTGAAGAGTCCCATGAGCTTGCCTTGCAGCTGAAGGGCAGGGAGGAAAGGAATGGGAGCAGCCACTGTTACTGCAGGAAAGCAGCACTTCTTTCAGCAACACACCCTCCCCTGCCGCGGCAGCTGGTTTGGCTTGCTAAAACTCGGGCATAGCAAAACAGACAAAGGGGCTGTCTTTTTCTGCTGCCCCAGCAATCTGCTGCTCTAATTACGTGCCTACAACTTGTGCTGGCTCATAACCATGTGATGAAGGCTGTTCCTGAGGGGTTTTAATTGATTGAAGCTCTTGATTCTTAGGACAAGAGAGGCAAGGCATAAAGCTCTAAGCCTCAGGAAGGGAAATAAATAAATTAGAAAATATTTTGCTTCAGCCTCAGAATGAATTTTTTATTTGTTTCAAGGCCTCCCAAGGGTATGTGGACCAGAAAACTGTTACTACAGTACAGAGTCATATGTATGAGGCAGGAGATTCAGAAACTAAATCTAAGACACATCATTAGCTTTAGCGCTCCAGTACAGGAATGAAAGCATAAACCAACAAATAGCTGTCTAAGGTATTTCAAAGAAGCCGTCAATGAAACACTGAAAGAGACAAGGCAATGTCTGTATCCAGCCATTTCTCAAAACAAAGAGAATATCTCATGAGCAATGTACAAGAATGTGTGAGCACTACACAAACTGAATTTCTCCTGCCATAGCTATGAATTTACTTTATGGGGTCTTTATGGGAGGTGGTGGTGGTGTTTGTCAGTAATGATAGAAAACTATAGGACAGCAGATGCTTTAAGGCTATTAAAATCAATGGTGTAAAAGAAATAAAACTGTGTTCGTGATCTCTGAAAAGAATTGCATCTAACATTCTTCTAAATGTAGAGTCCACATGTGGTTTGTGACTTTCTTGCTTGAAAGCCTGGAGAGCTATCTTCCTAAATTTGACAATTCACACAGTACACTGCTATAATCGTAGAATCACTCAGGTTGGAAACACCTTTAATATCATTGAGTCCTCTGTTAACCCAGCACTGCCACATCCACCACTAAACCATGTCCCTAAGCACCACATCTACAGGTTTTTAAATAACTCCAGGGATGCTGACTCAACCACTTCCCTGAGCAGTCTGTTCCAATGCTTGACAGCCCCTTCAATGAAGGAATTTTTCCTGTTATCCAATCTAAACATCCCCTGGCACAACTTGAGATAATTTTCTCTTGTCCTGTCACTTGTTCCTTGGGAGAAGAGACCAACCCCTACCTGGCTACACCCTCCTATTTCAGGTAGTTCTCAAGAGCAATAAGGTCTCACCCCCTTTCTCTCCAGGCTAAACAACCCCAGATCCCTCAGCTACTCCTCACAGGACTTGTGCTCCAGACCCTTCACCAGCTTTGTTGCAATGCTTTGGATGTGTAATATGTAGAATGTTTGTCTGAAACAAATAGAATAAGTTCTTTTTGCCTTGGAATAACATGTTAGTAACAAAAAAAAAGGCCTAATTTTAATGTCCTGACTCATGCTGGCCCAGAGGGCTCCAAATTCTTTATACAGCTCTGCCTACATTGCCATTTGTCACAGATGATCCTGAGGTGAAGAGGTGAACATGAAGATAGGAGGTCTTTGGGAGCTGAAATTGTGAATGAAATCTCTTTGTCAACACTGAGATAAAGACCCAGGAGGAAAGTATCCAGAAAGATCAATCAAAGTGATGAGCTGAGTTGAAGGGCATCACACCAGCCTGCTGACAACACAAATGGTGAGAAAGGCTGTGCAAAAAGCAACACAAATGGTGCAAAAAGCTTAGGATGAAGAGAAGCCTTCTGTTTACTGGACCTTGCAAAGAATGTGCAGAAATGGGGGATGGATCTTATTCCTATGAACTGGCAAAGTACCATGCAAGAAAGGAAACTTCGCTTATTTCAGCCACCAATGTCTTCTTACCTCCATTTTTTACTTTAAGATTTCTCTCCATTTCACCCTTTGCTGTCTTGTCAGAGGGTATTTTGAGGCCTCTTGATATTCCAGCATCCAATGCTATATGAGCATTACACAAGGAACAGATGCAGTTCTTGGGGTGTATAATCATCCATCCCCTCTCCTGATGTTGCTGATGTCACTCCATAGGGAAATGGGATAATATCTGCTGTGAGTCCTGTGCAAACATGATACCATAAATGCATTGCAGAAATGTGTCTGTAACAAATACTTTATTCATATCCATAATGTTTTAGTTTCTAGAGACTTGCTATTGATCACACACACTGGTAATCATGTATGAATCTGCCAATATCAGTCACTGTACTTTTACTCCACTTATTCATGCTCAATGGCAGCAAAAGCAATATTTTTTCCTTGACACTGTTGGCAATCCAGCTCATTTGTCATTTTGAAATGGACACCTGGAGTAGATTCTGTCCAAGCAAAACAAATCAATAGAGTTAGTTACACTAAGAGCATTTGAACAAGGATATTTGAAGGGGGAGAAGGAAAAGATGCTGCAGCCAAGAAAATTGTGGAGAGGAGAGGTGTGTGTGCTACAGGCTGGGAAAATGGCACCCAGTTTAATCCATGCCTTGGGAGTGAAGAAGGGATGGAGGATCAGGAGAAGAGAACTATAAAAGGGTGGACCAGGCAAAGGAAGAAACTGAAGAAAAGCCAAATAAGGCGGCTTAGGGAAACAAGAAGAAAAAATAGTGGATCTAAGGTGGGTGCCCTGGGTTGAAGCACAAAAACCAATGAAACACAGCCACTGGGCATGCCTGGAGGAGAATCTTGTTTCTAGTCCGTTTGATTTTGGAGCACTGTCCTGCACTTCGAACCCGCTGGGGGATTTTATAGCCTGTATCACTTGTGCTGCTATCCTGATTTTAGAGTGGCAGTAATAGCCACAAGGAGAGCAGCTCCTGCAACAGCTCAGCTCTTGGAAATGGTGCAGAAAGGAGACAGTCTTGTACATCTGTTTCTGTAGAAGTAGACGATATAGAAGGGAGGGCTTGCTGTCTTTGCAAGCATTACATTTTCGTCACTGGTGTAGGACTGGTTGACATTTTACTTTCTATTTCAAAGCGTTCATCTTTGATTGTATAAAAATAATAAGCTTTTCCATGGGATAAGCAATCAAGCTCATTTGTCCTTTTAAATGGACACCTGAGCAGATTCAGGTGACTGACCAATGCAGTCAGTTGGACCAAGGGCCTTAAATACATTTGGATGGGAGAAGAAAAATATGCCACATGAATGGAAATAATACAAAAGAAATAAATTACATTCAACAGACAGGCAATCAGGAGGGATGGGAGGCTTTGTCTTCATGTGCTAGAAATAACTGAACTGATCTCCCAAGATCATCATTAAATCAGCTTTAATAATGTGTTGTCATCAAAAAGAGAAAATTGCTTCCACTCCCAAAATGAGTAGATTATGAAAAGATGCTTACAGATGGTTCACAGGCTTGCAGCTGGTTTCTTGTTCTCCTTTATCCAAAAATCAAACATGCCATAATTCTTCAAGATCTTTGTGAGAAAAAGAATCGAAGAGGTGCATTTGGGTTTTTACATTATGTGACTCTGAATCCTACAACAATGAGCAAATGGTGGCAAAGCAGCTGAAGTGTCTCTCTGTGATTCCAGAGCTTGTGTCCCTGGCAAACCCATCCTGCGGGCTGTAGGATGATCCTTGGCTGTAGTTGATCACACAGGGCAGGATCTGTGACGCTGCTCCTGGGAATGTGCTAGGTCCACTGAGCAGCCGAGGTTCGGCAAGAACTCCAGTAAAACTACAAAATAAGTGGTGCCTGTACGCTAAAAACCTGGACGGAAAGGTAGCCCTAAGAGTGGAGGGACTGCTGTTTTCTGGAGTCTGAGGAATGCCTTTCTGAGAAAGACGCAGGGATTCTTTCACTCACATCTAGACAAACGCCCTTCTGCCCTGGCTTTGGGAGGGCACTGAGGAATGTGATTCAGGGGCTGCCAGCAACACCCTGCCGCAGCAGCTGCAAAGCCCGAGCGGCGCTTCCGGGAAGCGGGGAGCCGCCGGAGCAGGGGAAGGGAGGGAGGGAGGGAGGGAGGGAGGCACGGCCGTGCCCGGGGGGTTCTGAGGCGGAAACTCGGTGCCCTCCCAGCCCCGCTGCCGGTGCATCCCGCGCCGGGCACGGCCCCCGCCGCATCTCCCGCTGCGGTGACGCCTCGGCTGCGTCCACTCGGCGCAGAGATCTCCTCCCTCCACTTGAGTCAGTTCATCCGGATTATTTTTATTTTTATTTTTTTTTCCTTCTCTTTTCAACCTGCAAGTTGTGTTTTTCGCTTGCTTGTTTCCCGTCGATTCGGAAATCCAGGGGCGGAGGGCGGGCTCTCCACAGCTCCCCCCGGGAGAGAGGCGCTCGCAGCCGCTCCGAGGGTGCTCCCGGCTCTCCTCATCCCGGGGCCGGGCGGGCAAGCCCGGCTTGCGGAGGTACCGTGGGATGTGCTGGGGCCGGGATCCCCGCCCCGGGGCCGGGCTGAGGTGAGGGGTGCGCGGCTGCCGCCCCGGCCGACGCGGCGGGGGTGTCGCTCTGCCTCTCCGACCTTCTTTTGGAGGGATAACTTGGTGTTTCCTCGCAAATCGCAATCATCGTCTGAAGCTTTCTCATCCGGGACGGCGGTGAGCTGAGGGAAAGCTTCACCCCCAATTTTGTGTCCGTGTGCCTTTTTTTTTTTACTCGATTTCTCCTCCGAAGGGAGGCGAAGGGAAACCTCCTCGCCCGTTTTCATCATGGGGTTTAAAGTGCTGTGGATGTTGGGGTTTTAGTGCCACAGGATTTGTTTTGTGGGTTTCTTGGGGGTTTGTTGTTGTTGTTTTTGGGTTGGTTTTTTGTAGGTGGTTTTTTTTTTTTTTGGTTTTTTTTTTTTTTGGTTTTTTTGTTTTTGTTTTGTTTTGTTTTGTTTTGTTTTTTCCCACAGCACTTAAAGCATTCACCTGCCGACCTCGTCTGAAATACACGGTAACTGTGTTTGTATCTCTCAGGTTGTTTGTGTAAAGAAAGGTGTATGCTTACCCACCCTCTGAACAAACAGGTCAGTACCTAAAAGAAGTGGGTTTGGTGTTTCAGGTTACTTGGGAAAAGGAATTTCAGCACAGTCATTTTTACCGGTGTGCACTTAACTTAGTTAAAATGTTGGTGGCATGAAGAAGTTGAGTGGGTCTTCCTTTGCAGGCAGGAATTCTTTTTGCTTGCAGGTAAGGTGAAGAAAGTGATCCTTCCAGTGTGCTCGCGTGTGGCCCAGCAAAATTAATGTAGAAAATTGATGTAGAAAATATGTACCTATGCTGTTTCTTGCTTCATGGATGATGTTGTTTTAATTATGGAATGCAACTGGGTTTTGATACTCAATTAACACCTTTTATATGTCTTTTTGCAACAAGTGCACAATGATGGCAAGAGTTCCTTACCTTACAACTCTGTTCAAAACTGTGGAGAGAATGAACTCCTCTCTGATATCTCTAAAGATTTCACTTAATGGGCAAATGTGACTGTGTTGCCTGGTATGTGAGACTCAGACCTGAGCCTAGCCATAGGTAAATACAGCCCTGTGCTTCTGATCCAGTTATGTGGCAAGACAGCAAGTGTCAGCTGTGTAATGACTTCAAGGGGTCACAGAGTGTAAGGTACCCTTCTGATACAGAGGCTACTGTGTAAACCACGATTTGCAGATCATCTCTGCTGAAACTGTCCTGCATGCTGGTGGGACAAGATTGTATGAGGAATGTCTTAGGAGATCTGCCCTTACCTTACCTAGTCCCTCTCAAAGAAAGATTTTTGAAAAGAGAAAAATCACCTCTGATGAAGACAAATTCCAGTAGCAGGGAAGCACATGGGAAATTCAACAAACCAAGATTTCCATTTTCCAGAAATGGAACCAGAAAATATTTAATCATTCAAGACTTAAGTGTTAAGAGTCTAATAGTCTTTATTGCTTTGTTTTTTAGTAATGCTTTGGTTTTTCAAAGAGTAATTTGTCCTGCATGTTTTTTCTTAGATGATGACTTGTTTTTCTCCAACATTGAACATCAGTGTTTTGATCCAGGAGTGACTGGTATACATTAGGCTGTGAACAGATAGTTCTCTTCCAGTCACTTTTTAATATTATATAGTTATATCCATGTACAATTGAAAGCTAAACAAAATGACTTTTTGTCTCCGTAAAGTATTTTATCCAGATGGTGATTCATAAACGTCTAGTTAAGAATCTCTCCTTTCAAAAAGGGATTGATCTGTATAAATACTTCTAATTAGTATGTCCTGACATTATCTTCAGGTTACAGAATATGTGTTAACATGTTTTGTAATTGTAAAATAAAAATTTCACTTTATCATTTGTGCACTGTGTGCATGATGTTTCAATGTCTCAGGATAGTAAAGCAATGAAGAGAAGTAAATAGATCACCAATGTGGCTGGTAATTTTCTCTTTAAACTGATGAATGATAAAGATGGTAAAGCTATTATCAAGCCAAGAAAGAAAGTATTGGAAGAATAGATAGGCAGTAAACAAGTAGCCCATATGGCTGTAGAAAAGGGAGTTAATGAATGTAAAAAATCATATTTTGGAAGTAAGATGTGTCAAATAGTTTCCAAAAGCCAATCTGAGATAGTTTTCACAAAGAAATAGCAAAGGAGGAAAGCAGTAGCTGTAGGCAAAGCTCAGTATGAAGTTATTCCCAGAACAAAACAAATTTCTTTCTTCTGTTTTGAATGTGGACATAGATGTTGGACCATGGGTACCCAGGCTGAAGAACCCATGGGGTTTAGAAAAGGGAAACTGTGTGAGGAGCATTTATTCTGCTTTCTCCCTCAGCCCTCGGGCTCTGGTTGGAGCTAAGGACAAGACCATGTGTTGCAGGTACAATGGGGCTGACCCAGTGTGCTCTGGCCATGGACTGGAGACCACCTTTAAGCTCCTGTGCTCGGCACAGGTTGGCACTGGTGACTGCTGAAATAGCAGGACAGTCCTGAGCAGCCACTGCTACGTTCAACAGTCACTATGGAAGAAATGGGAGATGTGACTCAGATCACACCAGGCTATGTGTTTTTTCTGTGCCAAAACAAATGGTTTCTGAAATAAGAAAGGCAGGCAGGTTCTCCTTGTTGCGTTCCTCTGACACTTCTAAGCTTGCCATATCCCTCTTGCTGCCTCTTTCCTCCTCAGCCCCTGGGGAGCATAAGGATTTTTGATGTGTGGATTGTCAGTATTCAGAGGTACTGAATGGCCTCTTGGGGTTAAGAGATGTCTGGTAAGGGACATGGAAAAGGATGAGCAGAAGTTCCAGGAAATCTAAACCACATTTGAATTCTAGGAAACTTTCCTGGCGGATGTGAACATATAAATAGCCTTATTGTTAGTATGCATGTTTCATGCCACCTTGCTGTTAGATTTACTTAGATTTAATAACTTTTCATTGCAAAACCTCTGAGTTAAAGTGTATATTTTATACTTTACGTGCAGTGCAGAGTGATAACAGGATATGCACCCATACACACATTTCACTAGCAGTTAGTAGAAAGATGCCTACTTTCATGTTGTTAAAACCTCCTTTTTTATTTATTTTTTCTTGCTGAAGAAGCCTGTATCTCCTGTAGACATCAACCTTGTATCTCTGGCAGAAACATCCGGCTGCACTCAGTGGAGCAGCCTCCCACAGGTGTCTGCGTGGCCGTGATTGTGGCTGTGTTGTAGGAGCACAGGGGAGCTTTGGGTGAACACAAGTCCCAGCCTGCCTGCCCACAGCCTGTGTTTCCTGAGGTGGGGAGCAGGCACCTACACGTAGGGCACCATGGAAAATGGGCAGGCTGAGGGTGAAATTTTTCATCATTAGCGTGACAATACAGACGCAGTCCTTCCAGACAATAAAAAGCTAGTGGTTGCAAAACACCAGGCAGTTCTTGAGAAGGAGATGGAATTTCCACAACTGAATTTAATCCAATTGATTAAATTAGATTTTATGAGTTTCAATTGATTAAGGGCTTCAGGCTTTAAGAGAGAATAGCCAAATCCTTTCAAATTCCCCAAGTGTTTCCTTTTTTGTCGTTTCAGGATGCTCACCAGAACCCCAAGTGTTGTTGCCCAAGTGTTCCTTCTCCTAAGCATAGTTCTTGTTATTGCTATTGCAGTGATTCAGATAAATCAGCAACAGATCCTCTCCCCAGGGCTTAAGGTAAGTCATAGGATACCTCAGGAAGGAGAACAATGTTTTGAACTGATATTTAATAATACACCTCTTTAACTCATGGGGTGATTCAAATGAGCTTACAGCCATTAATTGATGTTTAATCATATCATTGTGGGAAAACTGAAGCTGAGAGAAAAGGAGAATTAGTCAAGAGTCAGTGGCAAAGCAGGAAAGGTGTTTCTTGATTCCTTCTCTGTGGTGGCTATCGCACAATGTCTTCTTCAGGACTGAAAGGCCAAATGGGGAGAATATCTCATTCTTTTTTTTTTTTTTTTTTTTTTTTTTTTTTTTTTTTTTTTTTTTTTTAGTTTTGCCAGAGATTGGAAGTAATTTTAAAATAATTTTGACGTGGGAAATACCCAGAGTTTAAATTCTGCCCCCAAGCACAGCTGGGAAGTTTATGCTGACATCTTTGCAAATTGTGTTTTGCAAATTGTGCATTCTGTGTATCAAAAGCATTTGGGCTCTAAGTATGCACTTGATCCTTTACCACATGTTGGGACTTGCTGGATATTAACTCAAGCTAACTAACTTCATTAAGGGGGGCAGAGCAAACTGCAAAAGACAAATTGAAATACTCTGAAGATCAGGCTTTGCCTTCTGCTGTGGAATGTGTGTGCGGGTTCTTCAATGAGAGATGTACACAACTGAGGAAAAGTTGTAGATAATATCCTTCTAAGAAGCTGTGCAGCCTGGCATGTAGAGTTCTGTTTTTTTCCCACGATCCTCTTGTCAGATTTTTCTTTGAAGTCCCTTCTACCTTTCCATCTGCATGTGTATTTAACTGGATAGTTCACACACTGATAAGGGTAGGCTAATGCCTCGTTGCACTTCATGGGATTATAAACACCTCTGGCTTTGTCTGAATCATTTGGTGGTGTGAGAGTCAGACAATGGAGTAAAACTGTAATTCTGATACCCACTTGATGTGTTTGTGTGGTGTGGCAGGAGGTGTGTGCAGGGTGCCTCAAGTATGTGCTCTGCTGAGCCCCAAATGGCTGCTGCAAGCACACATCCCACCAATTTTCAGGCAAGGCAAGACTGGACTGACATGCATCCCAGCAGAAACCACTATCTAAAAAACAGCCTACACATCTTTTGTGTTTGTCATTGATTCAATATGACATTCAGAATGATAGAACTGTTTACCTTACTCTTCAAGGAAGTGTTGGAACCACCTGGACCATCTGGAGCTGGTTTAAGTGGGAAGGTTTGCTTACTGAATCACAGCGGCTTCATGACTGCTTCTGTAGGAAGGCTGGTGTTTCCTCTACTTGGGTGTGCCTTGGCTTTGGATTTGAGTTTGGGCTGTAAGCCTGCTAATGCAGGTGATACAGAGGACCCCGAGTTTGATTCCTGAGACACTGAGTCGTCCTCAGTGAGCAATTCACATTCACAAGGAATTCACCTCGGTCCTTGGCCAGTGAAGCCCTCCAGTACCTGGCTGATATGATGGAACCTGGAAATGACAGTGTCCTGAACTTAATGGTTGATTAAAATTAATTATGGCAACAACACAATGAAAGCAGATTTATTTTTTGTAAATGGCCTTTTTCTTCTGTTACTACTGTTTGTGTTACCTGTGGCGTAAAAGCTCTTTCCCAAGATGTATGTTGAGAGCATCCATTGTGGCACAAGAGATAAATAAATTACATGCTACGCTCCTGGTGTTTTAAGATGTTGCAAAATTGAATATTTTTGGATCCTTGGTGGCTGGATTATCTGAGTATTGAGCCAGTGATTAGTGAAGGAAGGGCCTGCCCATTGCATAAGGCTGGGGCACTGAAAGAGCTCATGACTCACTGATACACACCATGAAGTGAGAAGAGAAATGAAGAAAACACAAAGGTCCTCAGTGGAGGACTCTGCAATTGTAAATGATGATAGCACTGAATGTAATAAGACTTTGTACCAGCCCTCCAAAAAATAATCTGTTTGTGTGTTGCCCTTTTGTGAGCCCTAGAGAAAAAATCCCACTGCATTATTGTGTTTCTTTAATTTGCCCCTCTAGGTGCTACAGTTTTCAATACGTAAATTTTTCATGTCTCTTTTGTCTCTTAGGAAGTGTTTTGCATTGCTTGTGGATGTTGTACTTGATTAAAAATTGTTCAAGCCTATGTAGCTGAATTGAAGCATGCATCTAGCAGAAATCCACTTTTGTGACCTCCATCTTCCCTGTCACTCGTTAGCTCGCTAGATTCTCTTGGCAGTTTCCAAAGTGATTGGAAGGCAGATGACCCATCATAGCTGTGCCTGCTTTAAGGGTTCATGCATCTTTACATCCTCTTATTGGAATGACGCTCAGGCTGAAAAGGTGATTGATCCTGGGCCTGTGCTTGCTTATCTGTTGGGATTACTACTCCCTAGGACGTACCTACAAAGCCAAATTCCCATAATAAGCATTTTCCTTCAAGTCACTTTGCTTCCCCCCTTTCTTTTTTCTTTTTTCTTCTGGACTAGAAAACAGAACTCTGAAGATTTTCTGGGTCAATGTTGTCTCCCTGTCTTGACTAACTAATCTAGCCCACTCAGTTGATGGTGCAGTTCTTGGGTATTAGAGAATCACCAGGCCTTTGAGCTGATGGAAATACTCAGGGAGACAGTTGAAGTAGAAAGGAAAGAAGGGAGAAAAAGTAGTTCTGTTCTTTAATAGCTGCTAGCCTGGGATAAGGGTTTGCCTGTGCTCTCACATAGGTGCATTTCAAAGCAGGAAGGCATTGCTTGTCCTTAAAGGGCAGTGAAAGGTGATCCAACGTGCAACTTGGATAGAAATCTAATGTCCCTAGAAAATTTTAATCCAGCCAGTTTGTCTTTGGCAGCCTGCTAAGACAAGGCTTGTAGAATTCTCTCACCTTCTTAAGATGCAGCATCCTGTGTCATTTCTGGTTTTTTAATTAAAAACTAATCTTGGTCCTAACATGTGGCACAATTGTCACTGATCACCACTTTTGGAGGCTGTGTGGGCCAGTTCTCACACAGTGAACTCACACAAGTCCTGAAGAGTTTCACAAGTCATCTTGAAATGGGCCCAAGAGACCTTTTCAAAAATGAGCATTTCATTAAAGGAAGGAAGAGGAAACAGAGGAGGAGGAGGGGGAGAAGGAAAATAAATAAATAAATAAATAAATAAAAATTGTCAGTCACACATTGATTCAGATAAGTGTACTGCTACTCTTTGGGATGGAAATCTCTTACTTCCAGAAGGAGGCTGGGAAATGCAGGGGAAGGAGGAAGTAGCTCAAAAAGTTCACAGTTAACTGAGGTAAAAATGCTTCCATTATCTTCCAGCTCTCCTTGGGCATGACAGTTAGCTCTAAAAGTAGCCAAGTTAAAAGCTTATGTTTGCCACTTAAGGCTGACTGAGACTAGATTTAATTAGTAGTCCTTAAGCAGATTGACCATTACTGTGTTATGTACCTCCAGGGTGCTCATCTCTTCCAAGGAGAGGAAATACACTCAAATTATCTTTGCTAAAGTAGTTACTGAAACAGAACCTGATGATATAGTGGTTTGATAGTATCTGTGGAGCCTTTAGTCTCTTAGTGGATCAGGGTAAATATTGTCTACATAAATATAAAGGAAATTTTCATTATCTAGCATTCCTCTGTGAAACAGACTAGACTGGTACTGCTGATATTCTTTATCAGGGCTAGGAGTTTTTAGGATTCCAGCAGAAGCTGGGAATAATCAGGTGTGGAAGCTGAATGGTTTGCCACCTGAAGCAGTGATCCTTCCCAGTCGGACTGGTTGGTCCTCCAGGGAGGCAGTGGGATGAGATTTACCAGCCTGCTACAGGGGCTCTTACTGCTTTGCAAACAGATGGAGGCTCTCGCTTTTCAGTATTGTGAGGCTCTTGGGATTCTGTCTGTTTCAAAAGAAAAAAAGCTGACAGAAAAATGAACCCTATACTGTGTGACTCCTACCAATTAGGTGACTTTGGAAGAGCTAAACTTACTTTCAGGGATCATGAAGAGGATACCAAAATTGCATTTTGCTTCCCTTTATGAGATTGCCTTCCCAGTTACTACAGTTTTCTCCTGCCACAAAATATGGGAAAGGGGAAAAGACTGGTCTGGTGAGCAGTGGGGTGGGATGGAGAAACCTGTGCTTTAATCCCAGAGTCCAAGGGACCTGGGGCAAGTAATTTAAATAGCTCTCGTTTATTTTATAAATAATCATGGGGTAATATTGGTTCTCTTTCCCTCTGTGTTGTCTCATACTCTGGCACAGCCTGTTCTCAGGCAAACTCTCAGGTGGACTAAACCACTCAAAGGGAGAGGTTTATGGGGCAATTAGGAAAGAACCAGACTTGTTACATCATTCTTACTGTCAACTCTTAGGTACTTTACCTCTTTGCTTATAGCTTTATGGATCCCTTGTGCATCCTTGAATCTAAACCCTGTGCTTAGATATCAAATCCTTCAGTGTTCAGGGAATGGACTGGGATAAAGGGAAATGAACTTGCTCCAAAATCAGGTTCTAACACAGGTTCTAACACAGAACTATTATCTATTTGTCAGTGTGGGTTTTGTACCTGATGCTGAAAGGAGATGAGCATTCTCCATCCCCACTGAATTAATTATTGAAGATATGTAGGATGTTCCCTGGTTTGCAGCCAGATTCATTCTGTGCTGGGCTGTTGGATTCATGCCTAACGCCTAACACTCGAATCAATCTCTCTTGTAAATAATACACTGTGCATGCATTTTCTAAATGTCTGGTGGTTCTGTGGAGTGCAGCTGCATATGGGCATTTAAGCTGTCATTGTTTGTTTGTTCATCTAGTGTATCCTTTCTTAATCCCCAGTATGGAATAGTCCTTGATGCTGGATCTTCTCGGACTACAGTCTATGTCTATGAGTGGCCAGCAGAAAAAGAAAACAACACGGGAGTAGTGAGCCAAAATTTCAAGTGTAACGTGAAAGGTAAGCTCAAAGGAAAGTTCCTTATTTGTTTTTAGCCTTGCTTGTACTGTTCTTCCTTCCCTTCCCTTCCCTTCCCTTCCCTTCCCTTCCCTTCCCTTCCCTTCCCTCTTCCCTTCCCTTCCCTTCCCTTCCCTTCCCTTCCCTTCCCTTCCCTTCCCTTCCCTTCCCTTCCCTTCCCTTCCCTTCCCTTTTCAGTGCTACAGAGGGAAGGCTGTCAAGACTATGTCTGTATCTGTCAGCATTACTTCTTCTCCTACTGATACAGTAAGATGCTCTAATCATTGCACCAGAGAAAGGAAATTGTAGCAAAATTTGATTTACTCCAGGGCAGTGCATGATTGCTGCAGACAGAATTCAATCTAAAGAGAGACAGGACCTGTAAATGTTCAGTCCTTGCGTTTCTTTCAGAATAAAAGTACTATATATATTTTAAAATAACTTGGAATAAAAAGAGTTTTAGAAGAATGGGAATCTAGCTTGTTACGTGTTAGTTGTTAATTAAGCTTCTCCACACTACAGGACTATGAAGTTCTAGTAAAAATGAAATTATTGAGTAAAATAGCTAAATTGGCAGAACTATTTCTGACAGGGTGTCATCATTTTATCAAATGTGTAGGTGTGGCCTCTGTCTCAGGAAGACCTGTGTCTGTGCACAACTAGAAGATGTCCCACAGGTACCACTGGCTAGCTGTGCTGTCTTTTGTCTGAGATTTTGAATTAATTCTTCACAGACAGACAGACTAGGCTGACTTCTGATCACACTCCAGTACGGTTAAGTGGTTGAGAATTCCTTCAGAGAAACTCTTAGTCAACTGCAGTGACATCTGACTCAGTTTTCAAAGTTATGAAAATGCCATGCATTTTGTCAAGACAAAAGGTGAGGTGAGGGGTACACTCTGCCAACTCAGGTCTTGAATCATTAGGAATGTTTGCATTTAGGAATTCTGGTGAGAGAAAAATGCACAGAGAAACTGCATTATTCCTTGTTCTGGGAAAAAACAACAACAACAAATCATTAAAAACAAAAACAAAAAACCCCCCAAAACACTAAAAAAATCAAACAAAAACAAAAACCAAGAAACCCCCCCCCCCAAAAAAACACCAAAAAACTCCACCAAAAAACAAACCAACAGTGCTTTGTGAATTTGATTGTATTGGTTTACATTTTGTTTTTCCTCTGGGGAATACAAATAAATTACAAAACAGAGGAGTCCAAATTGCTGTGAACTGTCATGTTCATGTCCTTAGCCATGGTCAGCCAAGTACTACTCATCCCTGAGTGTACCAAATCACCAGGGTACACTCTTCTAGTCTTGGATAACTCTGCATTGGAGGAGACAGAGAGCTGGTTCATGGGAGATGTCTCCAGCTAAGCTGTGGGTGACAGTGGTAAACACATCTGTCAGTGTTTCTTTAGTGACCCTCTAACTATAGTCTTAAACATTTAAATTGGGGGATGGTTCTGGGCCATAATGAGAGGCAGATTTTTGCATGCCTATTGAACTTGAAGGCCAAATGATCAACTACTCTGTGAATTCTGTGGTGGTTTTATGATTTCATTTCTACCTTTATTAAGTACATCTGCCCTTGTATGTAGGAACCAGCCCCAGAACAAAATCCTTTCTCTATAGTGCATTTAATCAGTCCTGGTAAGGCTCTAAGCACTGGCAAAACAGGCAATTGTCCAGAAGAAAATGGTCACTGCTTTGTGACCTGCTCTGTCTGAAAACTGAAAGATGGGAAGTTGCAGCCACCAAAGGAGTGTGAGGCAATGGCAGCTGCTGAGGATGTTACTGCTCTGTTTTCCTCTGGTTCAGGCAGTTTGTGCTAGACTTAAGACTTTCAGAAAGACTTATTTCAAAACCAGAGGTGTGAACATCTAATGATGACATGGTAATGTTTATGTGTAAATTCACACAGTCAGAAAAGGAGTTTTGGAGTGTGGAATCTGTAGAGGCTTACATATTTTTTCTTCTGTTTCTATCAGTGAAATGTGACTGAACATTGGGTAAGAGCCACCTTTTGCTTAGCTTGGGATCAGGTTGTGCAAGACATGACTATTGGAGAGGTAGATGGAGCTATGGCAGTTGTTCTCTGCGAGGCAGTGGCTTCATGGCAGTGATTGCACAAGGATTGCTCCCTGTGCAGCTTCCTCAGCTGGGGAATTTTAGTAAGGAATGTTTTATTTACACCCAAGTAGAGCCTGAAGAAGTTGAGATCCTGATGGTCCTTGGAGTGTTGAGCAAGGCAGGACTTTGATGACAATTGTTCAAAGAGCTATGCCTTATGCAGCATGGTGTAACTTTCCTTCCTGCTCTTTGAAGGCTTTGGAAATTTGGAAAGCTGTTTACTAGTCCATGCACCAGAGCAGACTTGTGCCTCTATGAATTCAAGAGCCATTTCTGTGCATCTTGAAATGCACAGGCACCACATTGTTTATTCCATAAGCAGTCCTAGTTTTCAGCCATCCTACCCTTGCTTGCAGTTACAGTGGTGGGGGGGAAGGGGGGAATGTTTTTCTCTTAACACCTGTTTGCTAATTGGGCTAATTTGTAGTTGGCAAAGCAGGATGAAATCTATCTCCCTGTTCTCTTTTAGGCCCTGGTATATCCAGCTATGAAAGTAGCCCTGGAGCTCTTGCCAAGCCTCTTGATGACTGTCTGAATAAAGTTAAGGAGAGAATACCAGTTCATCTGCATAAAAACACTTCTGTTTATCTGGGGGCTACAGCTGGCATGAGACTGCTGAGGTATGGCAGAAACTTGAACTACTCTGTATGCACACTAGCAGAGCAGTCTGTGAAAACAGAATGTGAAAAATGTACTGGATGCATTTTTTACCCACTGGAAATTGGCCATCTCAAAAGGAAATGGAGCCCAGCCAATTTAATTTAATTAACTTTTTTGATAGTGAAAGCGTGTCTGCATAAAACCCCTCTGTTATTCTGTATTGAAGAGAAACTTGCTTTATTTTGGAGAAGGCAAGAGTTGATTTTCTCTTATACATCTATCACAAAATACAGTGTTATGTAAACAGATAACGTTTGTGCACATCCACGGGCAGCAAAGGCAGATTGAAGCAATACACTGCATTTGGAGGGTGGATGTGATCTAATGTGATGTGGCTTTTGGGGTCTGTCTGTGGCTTTAGCCCTGGCACAGACTGGCTTTATTATATTTGTTCTGTAGCTAAACAGAGCTGGAAGAGAGATTCCAGGACTGTTTTAACCAGAAGCTGTCATATAAACATTCAGTTCATTAAGAATAAAGGTGTATATATAAGGAGAAAAAACCCCACCCATGAACTTGCATGATAAAGAGTGAGGTTGGTACATACTGAGGGAGTTGCTTGCTGAAACTATGCTGGATACTGGCTCTTCCCTATCATAAACCTCCCCTTTGGGGGAAACAATGTCTATTTCATTTATTAGGTGATTGTACGAGTTTTCTTGAATTGCTAGTCAGTGAACAATAAACATGAAATTGCCTTTCCAGATGCTCAGTGTCTCATGTTTTGTGAATTGCTTAGGTTGCAAAATGAATCGGCAGCCAATGAAGTCCTTGCAAGCATTCAAAGCTACTTCAGAGCACAACCTTTTGAATTTAGGGGTGCGCAGATCATAACTGGGCCAGAGGAAGGGGTGTATGGATGGATAACGGCCAACTATTTAATGGGAAATTTCTTAGAGGTGTGTGGAAAAAACTGCATGATTTTCTTTTCATTGTTTCTCTCTTACAAATGAGAAGTTTGAGAGGACATGCCTGTTCAAGTGTCCTAGTTGCAACTTCTGTTTTCCCCTGAAGTCTCTAACAGGATCTCTTTGTGGCAGTAATAGGGCAAACATAAATCAAAGAATATGGGATATGGCAAAGGTAAAATTGTTGATCCACAAAAAAGAGCTCTTCTCTAAATGACATTGGGTGCCTTGCCTAAAACCAAAATGTTAGATTGCTCTTAAAAGCATTGGTATGTTCAGTGTGACAGGTGTTGATTGTCTTGACAGTGATGCCAACTAAAGATCTTTTTTTTCTGCTTATTTGCTGTCCCTGCTGCCCTACTGGTGAAGGACCTGCTGGCTTAGGGGTCTCCAAATTCTTTGGTAGTGTTGGCTCCCTTGTCTTAAGCAGACAAGACTGTTTGAGGCACTGAAGGTGGTCAAATATGCCTCAGCTGAGCCAGAAATCCTTCATACACAGCTCATTCCAAGACTGCTGAAAAGCTGCAGGCTACAAGCAGTAGGCTGCAACACCACCTGTCTGGTGCAGACCAAGTGGTACCAATATAAACATAACTTATGCTGTTCTCAGACTTGGAATAGGGTCAGGAAGGAACCTCATAGCAGAGAGGAAGTCAGATGTGTTGGAAGATTCCTTTTTAGGTACAGGTGTACAGGTTCAGTGTGATTTCATTCAGAGTAAAAGCTGAACCAAGATGATCTGCAATCACTCATCTGCATTCGTGGCAGGAGTGTGCTGCCCTCGACATCGACAGCACTTCTGCCAGATTGTCTTACTAGGCTGAAATGAGTTTCAACCAGTACTGCTGAGTATTGCTAGCTGTCCTGAGTGGTTCCTATCAGATCATGGCCATTGAAAAAGAGGGAATTACTTGTTGGCACTGTGAGTGATAGCTTATGGTGAATATGTTGTTGACTTGCAACCTTAAGAAAACAAGCATTGGAATCACCCATTCTGTAGGAGTTTTTCTTGTTGTGTGCATTTCATGCAACAAAAATGGCCTAGTAGACTTCAAGATGGTGTCAGTCTTCTACCCCATGAATTTTAATAATCCAAATATCATATTCCATATGACAAATTTGTGAAAATGGACTGCAAGACGCTGTGAAACCGATTTAGTCTGGAGAGTTCTATGGAGAAATATGTGTGGATTATCACTAGTAGAAGAGAGAAATTCTGACCCTTCTTGTGACAATGGGCAAATTCTGTGAGGGATTGTTTATGGGAATTTTTCACTGTAGAATTTTATTGTGAGTATATTTGCTAGCCCATAAACCCCATCGTTTCCCTTCTTGTGTATACATTCATCTCATCATGCTCATTGGGTAAATATTGACATAGATAATCTTAGAAAATCTATATTTGGCAGCATGACTATGTAGATCAAAAACAGAACTTGGGGAAGATTTTGGGTAATAGGGAAAAATGCCATCTGAATGGATCAGACTGCAGTTTCAGTGGAGGAAATGTGCAAATTAAGGGTCCTTGTTTTTTTGACTTTGATGGAGCTTTCATCTGACTTTTTTGCATTTTTCACTCTATTTTCACTCTCTTCTCTGTGATCTCTTAGTATGCTATCCCTTTAATATTTCTTCTTGCCTTGAAACAAGCAAATCTTGATACCATTTCCATCCAGATTTGTTCAAGTTCTCACAGGTATCTGAACTTCAATTCCCTGCATTCTAGGATAGACATTGCTCTGGCTAGTCCTATGCTTTGATCATTGTGCTGTCCTACTGAGTTGAACACTATGCTGCATTTGTTTTCCCATCTTTCAAGATCATTTCACTCTCTGAAATCATACATCCCTCGTACATAAAAACATCTGCACGTTTTCGTCATAGTTACTTCTTTTTTTTTTTTTTTTGAAGGAGTGCAGGACAAAGAAGGGGTGGGGGAAGTTTCAAAAAGTGAAGAGTAGAAAAGCTTGAGGGCAGAACAAGCAGATGATATTTCTAATTTGCCTTGGTTTTCATTTTACATGTAGAGAAACCTTTGGAGGACATGGGTCCATCCTTACAGAAAAGAGACTATGGGTGCACTGGACCTTGGAGGAGCTTCCACTCAAATTTCATTTATTCCTGAGGATCCTGAGGAGCATTTCAATAGCACCTTGCAAGTGAAGTTGTATGGTTACAACTACAATGTCTACACTCACAGCTACCAGTGCTATGGGAGAGATGAAGCTGAGAAAAGGCTTTTAGCATTGCTGCTTCAGGTCTGTTTAAGGCCCTTTGCTATGTTGCTCTTGCAATTGTTCAGTAAGTGTCTGAGCAGGGTCTTAGGCTTGTGTTCTCTTCCCTTTGCTGGAGTCTGGAGACCCCAGTAAGAGCTCGGCTGTGCTTTGTTGTGGCCAAACACACTTAGGTTTCATACAAAGAACTTCATACTTGTTAAAAACTAGTGAGAGTTCTGTGCCATTTGACAAAAAGGCCTTGTAAATATTTTGCTGATCTTGCCAATGACTTCTGGAGAAAGGAGTTTGTATGAATTATAGTGATCAGAAGTGTTGTGCTGACCAGTCATGTCAGTGAACAAAAATACATGCATCTGCAGTTTAAAAAGATTCCAGATTAGATCTTTCTTGCTTTTGACTAGTACTTATTGTTTGGCGCTTCTTGTTTGTTTTGTTTGATTCTTTTCCCCCCAGAAATCAAACTCCAGTGCCAACGTGGATAATCCCTGTTACCCTCAAAACTATAATACAGTATTAACGATGAAGTACCTCCTTGGCAGCCTTTGTACACAGTCTCTGAGACCAGCAAATTACTACCCAAACCAGCTTGTGAATTTCCATGGAACAGGAGACCCAGGTCTGTGCCAGGAGATGGTTTCTTTATTGTTTAACTTCACTGCTTGCAGAGACAGAGAGGACTGTCCATTTAATGGAATACATCAGCCAAAAGCTAAAGGGAAATTTGTGGTAGGTTTGCAAACACAGTGTGTTTAATTTTGAGCTTGCTTGCTTTTGATTTCTGTAGTTCTGAAAGTAACCTGTCATGCACTCCTTTTCTAAAGGCTTTCTCTGGATTCTACTACACAATGAATGCTTTGAATTTATCTGGGCACTTTTCCCTAGATGACTTCAATTCAAGTATGTGGTTTTTCTGTTCACAGAGCTGGGCACAGGTAAGTGGGTTGGTTGGTTGGTTTTTGGTGTTGTTGGGATTTTTCTTTTCCATTTTAAACCTCTAAAAGGGGGATATAAAAATAATATGGATTGACTATGTGTTAAGAACCTTTCAGAAGGTCTGTATCAACCTAGCAGTTGTTTTTCCACTGTGCTTCAAACTATTTGTCATGCTTAACTCTTGGAATGGGTTTCAAAATTTCATTTCACAGTTCTAATCATGCTGTAGAGATGACATGGAAACTTTAGAAACCATAATATCCTCAGTCTTCAACGTGCAGTTTTATGTTTATTTTCATTGTGTGCTACATAAGCTATGTCACCTTTAGAATCTTTCTTTTTCCTGTATCTAGTTGTCTACGCCTTTACTTGCTGTTTCTGAAAAATGTTACTAACTTCTAATTATAACCCAAATATTCTCTAGTTATGAAATCCCAAAGCATTTGCTTTTTCTATAATCAACATGGTTTTTTAAAAAAGCTCTTTTGCTTTCAGCTCCAGCTTATGCTGCCTAAATTTGAAGAAATATATGCTAGATCCTACTGTTTCTCAGCCAATTTCATTTATTACTTGCTTGTACATGGTTACAACTTCAATGCAGAAACTTGGCCACAGATACATTTTCAAAAGGAGGTGAGTAATAATAATTTTCTCTTGCTGTCATTTTAATCCAAAGAGGTTGAGGAGGAGACAGAAAATGCAGCAGCTTGCAAAAACAGAATGGTTGTAAACAGCCTTAGTAAATGACTGTCAAATGTTTGGCATAAGACAAAGCCACTTTTCAAACCTCAGGAGAAATCTCAGCCTCTTTTCAGGGGTCACAGCATTACTTGGAGATGCTACATAGATTCTTTTAAAGAGCTTTAAGCAAAGATCAAACACTTGTGTTTTAAACATTTCCCCAATATTTTGCTCTAGGCAGTGATCTGCCTAAAACACCTCACCAGCCAAGGTCAGATTGAGCTAACCCTGCTCAGCCAGAGAGCAGAACTCTGCTTGCTGTCTCCTGGCAGAGCCTTGGAGGAACTGGCAAAGCAGTCTGTAGTCAGTGAGTGGTGATGAAGCAACAGGGACAGTTTTCATCCTCACCCAACTCAACCATCTGTACCATAATCTGGCTCTCTGGAATAAGAATGCATTTTGATGGGGTATTGCCTTTCAATTGACAGAGAGAGAAGGCTTACAATTTCAGTGTAATAGATGCATTTATTTTCTTTTCTGCTAGTGCACAAAGCCTTACTCTAAAACCCTATCCCAAACTGTCTCCTAATGTCCATATAGCTTGGAAATGCTTCAGCACTTGCATGCAAACCCAAAACCAATTGTAAATGTCCATAGTGTACTCTTAAATCCCCTCAGATGCAGGGGATGCTGCCAAGCTGTGAATGAGAAATCAAAAGCAATGTTTTCTGAACAGTTGTATCTATTACTCATGCACTAAGGAATCAAGTAGGATTTTCTTGCCTTACTCTGGTGGACAATCACTAGCAGCTCTGGAGGAGTGTCCAAAGTTTAGCTGTCCCACCAGGAAAACTGCATAGATCTTACCTTGAGATCTTAAATCTGCACTGGGCAGGGGGGTGGGTGTGGATTTGTCTTGATATTTAAATACATATTGTATTGTCCCCAGCAGATAGGAGCAGCCAGAAACGGCAACATTTTCTTGTATTTAGCCATGCTTATAAAAATACTGAGCAAAACAAAACCCCAAAAGGCTTATTTAAAATTAATACCTTTGTTGCCTAGATTTTACACTGAGGTAATCATGAACCTCCAAAAGACAAAACTACATTCTCTTAATTAGATCTGCCCCTACCAAAATAGTAAGATCTAATGTTGGCTGATCAGCTAAGCTACCTCAGAGATAACAGCACAATCTCACTCTGACTGGAGGGTGGGCTTTTTTGGCTATGCTGGAGTATATATTTCCTTTTAATTAGTGAACACAGCCGATGAAAATAACCTTGGCCTAATGCTAAGATCTGGGCAAGATCCAGAGCTCGATGATATGCAAAAATTAAAAGTTTTAGACCTCAGGATGAGAGGAAGACAAAGGACACTTTACCTTTTGATCCTGTGTTATCAAGTCCCAGGATGATGACTTAGTGAAAAGGACAGTGGAAAACTGGTAAACTCTCTTGCTCAAACTACAAGTGGGCTAAGACAACAAAGCAGGAGGACCATGGAACAAGTATAAATATACTTCCTTTGCTATTGTTTCATCCATTCTGAAGTAGTTTTTCAATTATGTTTATTTTTTAAATGGAAGAGCCTAGCTTTGGTTCATTAGCAGGCACAAAACCAAACATGGAACGAAAGATGATAAATAGAGTTCCTGCTTTGGGGACTTCATCTTGACTTCCTCTTTGTCTGTGTTGGTGAGACTCTTTGTGGGTTGGGGTTTTTTTTGGGTTGTTGTTTTCTTGGTTTTTTTTGTTTGTTTGCTTGAACTCAAATGACATCCTGGGATCTGGCTAAGGTGAGGGGATAATTTTAGGAATTGGCATAGTAGTCATGGGTTTTTTATTTGTTTGTTTAAAATGTGTTTCCTGCACAAAAAATTGCATAAATTGCTTCTGCATGTAGACCACACATCTTTGTACCCATCCAATAGCTGCGTCTCACTTCTTTAAGCCCAGTGACCAATTTTATTACCATCCTCTGGAATGATAGAAAAAGGGTATTTTAAAATGGTTCTGTATCTTCTTTGTATATTCCACTGAAGACTTCTCCTTGCTAATTTAAAGGACAGGTGCCATTAACAGCAGTTGAGCTTTTGGAGTCTACTCTCTTTGGCTGAAAACCCCATGGGAATAGGACTCTTCTGTCTTTATTTCAGGTTGGTAACAGCAGTATAGCGTGGTCACTCGGTTACATGCTAAGCCTCACAAACATGATTCCAGCAGAAAGCAAGCTGATCCAGTTACCTCTGAAGCCTCCTCTGTTTGCTGGGCTGCTCGTCTTCCTCACAGCTACGGCACTGCTGTGTCTCCTCTTCCTCGTCTACTTGTGTATTGTATCGCACCATCAGAAGAACGTCCCTCACGTGGAACACGTATTCATTCCAGAATGAATGAACTTTGCTGAAGACAAAACAAAAATTTTACAGTGCTGTTAAGCAAAATTTTAGTTTGCCCCCCATTTTTCAAAAAAAAAAAAAAAACCAGCAAAAATGACTTCTGGACCAGAAGCATAAATAGAGAACAAGGTACAAGCAATCTGTGATATGGTGAATTGGAGTGCTTTTGAAATATTTTGGTAATTGTTTCTGTAAATGTAATTTGTTCTGTGTGCAGCAGAGAAAACATGGGCAGAATATGTCACTTTGCTTTTTAAGGGACTACTTGCATTTTCCTGCCAGGTATGTGTGATTTTTTGTTCATTAACTCTGTGCTAACTGGTAAGCTCAAGTAGTGATGGATTTGATCACAGTGGCAGTTGTTTAAGAGAAAATTAAACAAGCCAGTAGCAACTGTGGGAGGTGGGAACATGGTAGCTGTCCATGTGTGCAGTGCTGACACTAAAAGCCCTGAAGTAATCTAATTTCTCAAACAGGAACAAACACTGGATAATGACAAGAACTGAAAGGAAGAGCTGTGACAGAAATATTTTTATTGCTGTTCCAAATGGATTGATCCCCACCACAAAAAAGTGTGATAAACTGTCAACACCTCTCAGGACTTTCGAGTGAGAGTAAACTCTTAAACAGAGCTGTATCTTTTGGTACCATGGAGATCCCAAAATGCCTCTGGTCTGGTACATAAGATTTGCTTCGGAGGTGGAACAAAATGCTTTCACACTTTAGTAACAGAACCTAAATTTAAATGTCTCATAGTTGCCTGCAGAAGACACTGGAGTTTTCAGTGTCCTTTTCTAACTTTCACAGAAATGCTTTTTGTAGGTTCTCATACTGAAACCCTGAGCTGTGTACCCCATATATTGTTGGTCTCAGACAATGCCAGTCTGTATTGATTTGACATGTATGTATTATTTCAGCTGTCTGGATAGAGTCTCAGATCTGAACATTCCATTAACATGTTAAGCCCTTCTTTCAAGGCCAAGAGGAACAGGAGCCAGTCTCCAGGCCAGCAAAACACCTTTTCTCTGTGGGTTCAGGAATGTATTGCTGGAGCTGCAGTCATAGCTCTAGTGCCTTGGTCAGCCTTTCCACTGTCCTTCAGCAGCACTGGGATCCACCTGGAAGATGCTTCTGTCAAACATATTGACTCCAGAGCTTTCCCACAAGTGCTGCTGCCTTCATGCAGCCAACAGCTGGCTTCCTTGAAAGCCCAGGCATTCTTCACCAAACCTCACACTCCCTTAAATCATTGGACTATCTCAGCTTCATCTGTTCCCAGTATTGGTTAGGGGATAGATAGGAGAACAGTGGCCAGTATTTTTACCCATAAATAATGTTTTTAATTTCAGTCTTTTGTTTCTATATCACCTTCTTACTTTTGTTTGGTTGTAGGGTTGGGGTTTTGTTTTCTTTTGTTTTTTTTTTTTTTTTATAGGCTGACAGCTGATTTGAAGGGAGCTAAATATCTTTTTAAATGTAGAAAAGAAAAAAAGTGATTTTTCAAGCAAATCAATTGGGCTTTGTCCCTTCTCTATTGATATACTGCTAAGTCTTGTCAGTCTTCCTGGAGTAGCAATAAGATAAAAGGTATTATAAGATGATGAAGAGTTCTGTGCCATCAAAGCTGTATCTGATAAAGTATAAAATTTACTTTAGAGTGCATGGACATTACAGAGGCTGGCATGAGATATTTTGTGTGATGGATCTGTAACTGCAGTTATGGATGAAAAAAACCCAGACAGTTGGATGAGAGCATTAAATAGTTTTCTTTAGTTGCCAAATTCCTGTGGAAATTTATATTCTGGAATATTTACTTGCCCTACAAATCATTTGCTTTGTGAATGGCAGGGCCATTCAGATGTGGTTTTACACAAATGGAACACACTTGGAAGTTAGTCTCTGTAGAGCTGGCAGCTAAAGAACAAGTAAATTTGTTCAAAAACCATTTGGACTTCCAGATGTACTTGGATAGGCCCAGTATCTGTTCAAAGAATCAAATTCCCCCTGTGAATCACCTGTTTTGCTTTTTAGTAGTTCCCTCTTGTCCTTATGTATATAGTCTCCCTCAGTGTCACCAGGACACCCACCTGCTCTGTCGTACCTCTCCTGGCAGTTTCAGATGGGAAAGCTGAGGGTGCTGAACTTCCAGCCAAGCAGCTTCAGTGACCACAGCTAACTCCTCCCCAAAGTGTGAGCTGGAACCAGATCAACAGGCCAGATCCCTGTCCTGCTGCCTAGAACCAGAAAGGATCTCTGGGAAAGACAGGGAAGATGACAACACTTGGGAATGTGTACAAACTAGAGGCTATTTCTCTTTTTATATTCTTCAGTGCCTGCTTATGAAGATTAATAAAATTGTGAAAAGTTAAGCCAAATGTACCTTTTGTTTTTAGCATGTTTTTTTTCCCCACTCTACCAGTATTTTCATGCTGGTAGAAAAGCTATTGTTAATAGAGGGGTAAGACATCTCTGAAATGCTGTTCTAGGGAGTGGAAATTTGCAAGCTGCAAAACTGATTCAGGTTCTGAAGTGGACAGGACTCATTATCTCCTGAATGCCATGTTCTCAGCAAGAAAATCCTTATGGTTAAAAGCCAGCCTTTTAAAAAAAATATGTATTTTATATATATATATATATAAGCTGCCTGTTCCACTGATTTGGTCTCCTTTCCTGCTGCTTAGGCTTGGAAGTTGTGGTAGTTTAACCCCAGCCAGCAGCCAAGCCCCAGGCGGCCGCTCGCTCACTTCCCCACCAGCAGGATCAGGGTGAGAATGGAAGGGTAAAAGCAGGAAAACTCATGAGCTGAGATAAAGACAGTTTAATAGGGAAAGTAAAAACCACACACGCAAATAAATAAAAACAAATAATTAATTCATTGCTCCTCAGGGCAGGCTGCTGTTCAGCCATCTCCAGGAGAGCAGGGCTCCATCATAGGTAGTGGTGATTTGGGAATACAAACATCATCATTACAAATGTCCTCCCCTTTCTCCTTCTCCCACCTTACAAACCTATGATGTTGTAAAGCCTGGAATTATGCCTTAGGTCAGTTTGGGTCACCTGTCCCAGCTGTGTCTCCTCTCAACCTCCCCTGCACTCCCAAATTCCTTGCCAGTGTGGCAGTATGGAAAGCAGAAAAGGCCTTGGCTCTGCACAAGCCCTGCTCAGCGATAACAAACACATCTCCGAATTAACAACTCCGTGTTCAGCACAAATCCAAAACACAGCCCCACACAAGCCACTGTGAAGAAAGCTAACTCCACCAGCCGAAAGTGGTAACCTCTTACATCGAAGAACATTCTGACGTAAGACAATCTCGGCGTATCCCACACTCTGCAGCACACGGTGGGCTCATGGTGGGCACTGGGGGACCCCAGAGAGGGACAGTTTAATGCAGTGCTTATGGAGGACGGTGGGACCTGCAGGTGGTTAGACAAGAACTGATGCTTCTGGAAAAGACCTCCTGCGGCCGGGGAGTCCGACGGAAGGACACAGGGATAGGAAAGCACGGGCAGCAACGGGAAAGGACGGGAGCGCGCCCGAGATCCGCGTACCGAGACGCCACAGCGCATGCGCGCGGCGGAGCCGCGGCCACGGCGCGCGTCCCCGCAGCCGGCCCGCCCCGCGCACGCGCAGCGGCGGTGCCGAGGTGGCTTCCGGGAGCCGGCGGGACCGCCCCGCCCTCTCTGCTGCCGCCGCCATCATGGTACGTGCGGCCATGCCCCGCTCCCCCGGCCCGCCGGCCCCGCCGCGCTCCCGCCGCATCCCGCCTGCCGCCCCAGCGCTGCCGCCCGCGCCTCCCTGCGCCGGCACCCGCGGCGGCGGCGGGGAACCCGCGCCCGCCTTACCCGCCCTGGGCCGGGGCCGCGCTCGGCCGGGGCCGCGCTCCGCGTGCTGTGCGGGCTCGGGCAGGGCCGGGCTCGGAGCGCGGCGGGACCGTGGCCCCTTTGCTCAAGCGTAGGGGTTTCGTGCAGTTCGAAAGCTTTCCAGGAGCTGAAGGGAACTTAGAGGAAAGATGGGGTAGGACTGTTTAGGAACATGTGGTGACGAGGCAGGGGGGGCTTCAAACCGAAAGAGAGTAGGTTTAGATGAGATAGTAGGAAAGAATGCTCTATTGTGGGGGTGTTGAGGCACTGGAACAAGTTGTCCGGAGCAATTGTGGGTGCTCCATCCCTGGAAGTGTTAAAATCCTGTTTAGATGGAGCTCTGAGCAGCCTGGTGAAGGGGAAGATGTCCCTGCCTACGGCAGGGCAATTAGGTGATCTTTAAGGTCTCTGTCCCACCCAAACCATTCTGTGATTTTTTCTTTCGGGGAGCTCTTTTAAAGGCTCTTAGAGCCTTGAATCTGAAAATGGCCTTGGGTGTGTTCTCATCTACCTCTCTCAAACTCTAACTCTGCTCTCCCAGGTGTTCAAGCGCTTTGTGGAGATCGGCAGAGTTGCCTTCATCTCATTCGGGCCACATGCTGGCAAACTGGTGGCCATCGTGGATGTTATTGACCAAAACAGGGTAAGTTGTGAGTGCTGCACCTGTGTTTCCTCCTTTCTGCCTTAACAGAAGCTTGTATGCTAAGTTTGTGTGTATTGACTTCAATAGAAATTTTGTTTTCAAATAAGTAATTGATAAAAGGGTAGGATTTAACAGCTGTTGTATTTGAGACCTTTAGGAGCACGCTTTTTCCTGCCAGCAAGTGATAATCCTCCTCTTTGCTATGTTTCCTTGGTGTAGAAGTAGACAAGGGATGTCAGTTGGAGTCTAAAGCTTATGAATAGAATGGCATTAATGTATGTGTAAAGTGAGTATTTGGGCTAGGGGACTCTTTCTGTGCACATCTTTGTTTTGTGTGCCTTTTTTAAAAGTTCAGCTTGGGGTTTTCGTCAAAGTTAGGCCTTTAAAATTCTTTCTGTAAAGCTTGGGTTTTACTGACAAGACTTAACAATCTCACTTTTGTCTGCATAATATGTGTTTCAGCTTTGGATCAGTGTTGTCAAGATACTGTTCATGCATTATTAGGAAGCAGCTTTCTAAATTAAATGCAATGGGAAAACTGCTGCAAACCCCCACTTTTGTTTCCCTTTTTCAGGCACTGGTGGATGGCCCCTGCAGTGGTGTCAGGAGGCAGGCCATGCCCTTCAAGTGCATGCAGCTGACTGACTTTGTCCTGAAGTTCCCACACAGGTGAGCTGGCATTTTTCTTGACCTGTGTAAAAAACCCCCGTGCTGTCACTTGATGACTGATCCTTGCTAAGTCTAGGAAGTTCAGACAGGTGTGGATTAACAATAAAAATTTGGCAGGCTGTGGTATCATAGTTGAATATATTTAGGTTTTCCTTGCCAGTGTTGGCTGGTAGCTGCTGATCAGGAAGGAGCAAAGGAAGTCTCACAGCAGTCAAGGCATCACACAAGGTAGTTCTGTGTGGATAGTGTGGGGGAAAGCAATGTAGATGCTGCTGCAGCTTTGCTTTTGCTACTGCTTAAATCACCTTCAGGCATTAAGTAGGTTCCCTGCCTACAGAACTACACTGGAATTGCAGGAGGCTGAACTCGTTATTTTATCTCAGTTAATGTATGACTTTCTGTAATTTAGAATCAAAAAAGGGCAGTGCTGCTGATGCTGAAGCAGTGCTAGGAACAGCTGCTCATTTGAACAGTGAGGTGGATTGGGAGCAGGTCCCAGAGGTCCATGGTCAGTGGCACAGGGGCTGGCAGAGGCCTGAGGCAGAGGCAGTGGTGTCCCCCAAGGTTCAATACTGGTCCCAGTATTGTTAAACTTACTGATCAGTGGCTTGGATGAAGGGGCAGATTCCTCAGCAAGTTAAATGATGCCACAAAGCTGGGAGTGGCCAATAGCCCATAGTGCTGTGCTGCCATTGGAAAGCATCTCAGCAGGTTGGAGAGACTGGCAGAGAGGAACCTTTGAAAGTTCAGCAAGGGCAGGTGCAGGGTTGTGCAGCTGGGAAACAACAATCCCAAGCACCTGTACAGGCTTGAGGCCAACTTGGTGGAAAGCAGCTTTGCAGAGAAGAGCCTGAAGGTCCTGGTGGACAACAAGCTGTCCCTGAGCCGGCAGTGTCCTTGTGGCCAAGAAGGCCAGTGGCATCCTGGGGGCATTAGGAAGAGTGCAGCCAACAGGGCAAGGGATGTGATCCTGCCCTGGCGAGGCCACACCTGGAGTGATGTCCAGTTCTGGGCTCCTCAGGACAAGAGAGATGTGCATCTCCTGGAGCTCAGGTGACTGAGTGCTGGAACAGGTTGCCCAGAGAAGAGAGGCTGTGCAGTCTCCCTCACTGGAGATACTCTAGAACAGCCTGGACACCATCCTGTGCCAGGTGCTCTGGGGGGTGGCCCTGCTTGAGCAGGGAGGTTGGACCAGGTGACTCCACTGTGGTCCCTTCCAACCTGACCCATTCTGTGATTCTGTCAGTTCTAGTGAAGCATTTATTCAACAAAACATGATTTAGGCCACAGAGATACGTATGACATTGACTTGAAGTAAGGTGTCTGCAGTAATGTAGTAGAGTCATCTTCCCTCGAATGAAATTCGGGAGGCCAGCAGCAGGGAGAACCTGTTTTGAATAAAGACTGTGAATATGATTTTGTGACTGTTCCAATGCAGTGCTCGTCAGAAGTGTGTGCGACGTGCCTGGGAGAAGGAAAATATAAATGAGAAATGGTCAGCAACGAGATGGGCAAAGAAGATTGAAGCCCGAGAAAAGGTAACGGTGTTTCACTGGATGAGGGAGGAGTAGGTGTACTCTTCCTGCTTTCTAAGATTAGGTGCAGTCTAAAGGCTGCATGTGTTCAATAGCAAGCTAGGATTAAAGGTAGACGAGGCATAGGTTTTTAACTCATCAGCTTAAACTTCTTGCATTTTAACAGTGAATGTGGTTTTGTTCAGTTATTTCTGTAATAGCCTCTTTTCCTGCAATCTGGGATGGTGTAAAGACCTTAAATTGTGACCTAGTTCCAGAAGTGCAGCTAAAGCTCATTTGGAGATGATCAGTTACTTTTGGAATGCTGAGTTTTACTGCTTGTATATATCAGATTTTCACGACTGATTCCTTTCACACAGAAAGCCAAAATGACTGACTTTGATCGCTACAAGGTGATGAAAGCGAAGAAAATGGTAAGTGTTTGAGTGCTGGTTCTTTATGGGGTTAATGCTTGTAGCTTTCACTTTAGGGTCACTTTTTAACACATCCAGGGTTAGTAGCCGTACTTTCACAGCTGGCTTGGGTTATGGGGTGACACTGTGGGTGTGAATGCCTTGAATTTTCCATGATTCTTTGTTTGTCACCACTTCCTCTTCTGTAATTGGTCAGGCTCGAACTTCTATAATCCATCTGTCAGTCCTCCCAAGTTGCAGCTGAGGAGGGAATTGCCTTGGTGATGAAATCAAATATTCTGGATGGGTTGCTGTTAGTATTTCACCCTCTAATGAAAATCATTACACATGAAATATTGAGATGCCTGAGCTACCAGCCAGAATGATAATGTCCACTTCGTAGATTGGAACATTTTAGGTGGAATTTGACATTTCAAGTATTATGCATGGTAAAAGGCGATAATGAAAAGAGGCAGAATCTGAAAGCTTAGAATTTGAATTAAGGCACAGTATTTGAACACCTGCTCTTTTCATTCTCACAAAGTGTAAACATTTTCTTCTTTTTAACAGAGAAACAGAATCATCAAGCATGAAATGAAGAAGCTCCAGAGGCTGGCTTCTAAGAAAGGCAAGAAGCCAGGGAAGCCAGGGAAGGCACCAAAGGGCAAGAAGCCAGAGAAGGCACCCAAGGCTAAGAAGCCAGAGAAGGCACCAGCACCCAAGGCACAGAAGGCACAGAAATAAAACGAACTTCTCATTATGTTAAACTCTGTGTCCTTGTTCTGATTTTAAAATTACAAGCATTTGATTTAAATTGTAATCATACGTTTGTTTTTATTTCTGACCAAGAGTTGTTGTCTGTCTCATTTTTTAATGTCCAAGTGTTGGATTGTAATATTCCCCAGGAACATGCAAAAATGCTTTTGCCATGCTATGCCCAGTACTCTATACCCAATACTAGTTGAAATAATTGCATTCCCAGTTATTTGAAGTCTGTCAGATCCTGACATTTAAAAGCAGTCTGCTATTGGAATGGGCTATGGGAATGTACAAAATTACTTGCACAATCTTGAGTGTAAAATAGATGAAAATAGTTACACTAACAGTTCTACATAAATTCAGACACATGCTGAAAGGATGTGTTCTGGTTGGAATACAAGATTGTCAGTGTTTCCTGTTCAAACACTATCTTCTAAAAACCTTCCACATTTCTTTTAGTGACCTTGGAATACTTGGATGCTTCAAATATCAAGCACCCTAGTTGGCACTGTAAGCAGTTACAGTAATTTGTGATGTATTAACAAGGTGGAAATTGTCAGCATGTATTTCAGTATGCTTGCTGTTTAGAATATTTAAGGGTAAGATCTTGTGTCAGCATCTGAGATTAACTCCAGTTCCTTAAACTATGCAGCATATCATTTCCACTGTTTATTCAAAACCATCAAGTAAAAGAGAACATGACCTAAAAACTAGTTCAACTGCTCAGTTTAGTCTTTGCATTATAAAATAATGTTTACAAATACGTGTCTGCATCCATGTAATTTCATGTATTTCCTCCTGTAGTTTCTTGGCAGGAGGTATATTTTCTTCACATTGAATGGAGAGGTCTTGTAAATCTGAGGTATCTGGTAATTCAAAAGCAAATTACTTTTTCAGTCAAATATAAATTGGAGGAGGAAGTATGTATTTTAAAGAATGAAGGTTGTGAGACCTTTATATTGTCATATATATACTCAAAGACATGTTGCCAAATACACTGATAAGCATGTGTTGTTAAAAATGTGTGCTTTTACTATGTATGTGGTTAGTGCTGCTTATTTCAAGCCAGCATTAGGCATACCCAAGCACATACCCAAGTATAAAGTGTTATCTTGAGCTGTTTATATATCCTTGGAAATGGAGTTCAAGCACATGGTTGATAGGAAGGGATATAACTGCTAAAGGGAAAAAAAATTCAGAAATTATGCAAATTGGTACTAAAGCCGTGTTCAAGTGTCTGGAGACCTTGATTTTAAGTTGGATTTTGAAGTGATAAAATCCACCTACTCTGAAACTCTTGAACTTGAAAGTAACTTCAAAATTCTATCAACCTGGAGGTCCTTTAAGGTGAAAGATTTGTCCCTTACAGTTACTGACTTTTTTTATGTACTGCTGTTAAGCTTGGTTATATAAGACTGAGGGAAAAGATGGTAAAAGTGCCTGTACAGAAAATAGATGTGCCTTCAATCATAAGGAACTCAGAAACACTTTCTACACCACTTACTCATTTTTAAAGGTACTGTCTTCCCCAGAACATCTTTGCATATGACTGCAATTTATCCAGTGTTTTCATTCCTATCACTTGGCAGCTACTGAGGCAACTGAAACTTTTCCACGGTATAAGGTGTACAGTAATCCTTGGGAGTTGGGATTGTCCTGAGGAGCAACCTGGTAGTGGTGTAAAAGGTAGAGGGCTGTGTCTGCCCTAGCACCGTGCCATGAGAGCGGGGCTCTAAAGATTTGGCACTGCTGGAGAGAGAGAGCTTTCTGTCCCTTAAAAGAAAACTGGGCTCTGTCACACCACACCTGACAAGTAGGACTTCTGTCAAAGAACTGTTTTATGATTTGGCTGAAAGGGGAAAAGAGCAGTAGCAGAATATACTGGAGTTTGGTACCTGCGCTGAGCATTTCTGACCTGGTGTTCCATATCGGCGGCATTTGGTGCCCCTTTCAGCAACTCATGAAACCTCCCTGAAACCTGCAGGTCGGTATTGTGGGCAGTACACCTTCCTTTCAGTTCACGGGCATCGTCCAGCCCTCTGAGCTGCTTCGTTTTTGAAAAGCTACAGGAGTGCAGTTTATTTCTGAAGGTAACCACACGATGGCAACGTTAGCTCTTCAGAAGGTTCTTCCTGAGCCAGGCAATTGTGCTGCCTTCCCGTGCAAGGAAAGGTGCCAACCCAAAGGGATGGCACAAACACTCGAGAGCAGTGGACGTGCTTAGCTAATTCTTCCTTTTGCCTTTATAGTTGACTAAGGTGTGCTTTGCTGGAGTATGGATATGCTTTTTAATTTACTTTCTGGAGCTGAGCTTAAGGAGATGGGGTCTGCTGTTTAGAAAGAGCTTGAGGTGAAGCCCCTGTGCTTGTTTTCTCATATCACTTCACACAGAACGTGTAGTGGGCTTGCTGGGGACAGAGCAGGGCATTTACTCCCACCCTGAGATCAGCAGATAATTGCTGTATTTCCTAAACTGATACCTGTACTTGGCAAACCCAGTCCTAATCTCTGTGCTGCAAAGCCTGGGAGGCTCACGTGAGCAATTTTATCACTGGACCGCTTGGCATGATCTGTAGTTAAAAGGTGTAAAATCTGCTATTACCATGTACCAGCCACAGTTCTGGGCCAACTGATTTGCTGGCGATGCATATTTCTTCTAGAAAAATGCTGTATTTTTGGGCCCAATTTTGGCTCTTGACTAGCAGGTCTGTTACTGTCTGTGTTTGGCATCTGAATGTGTTTCCATCTTTTCATTGAGATATAATAGACTTGAAAGAGAAATCTCTGCATTTACTGATGGCCTTGTGACAAATCTGGTCTGATTTATAGCTCTATGTATTTTGTCTTGCTTCAATTATAGTGCCCCTTAAATGTTTCCAGCCCTGTAAGGTTTCTCTGCTTTTCTCCTGTGCACACTGATGGTGTCTCTGAAAGCTCCACGGACCTGCCTTTTACTGAGATGATGGGGTGCTAATTTCTATTCACAGCATTATTGGTATATAAGTAAGTACAGCTTGCAAGGAAGTGGTAAGTGGAGCAAATTACAGGGATGACTGTGTGGTCTACTCATTTCAGGCCTTCAGCTTTTTGTTACTCCGTTCTATAATTCTGGGGGGACGGAGGGAGGCTGGGTTGGTTTGTTTGTGGGTTTAATTTGGGAATTTATCTTGTTTTGAGTTTGATGTTGCATATAGTGTTGTCACACTCCAGTACTTTTGAGTTTGTACTGGCATTTCCTTCACTGAAGGAGGAAGGTGAGCTTTCACCAGTTTAAACACGACACCCCTGGTTGTCCTGCAGTCCTTGTCCCTGCCTTGACACAGGCCCTGTGGGTACATCCCTTTCCCTGCACAAGCTTCATTCTTGGGGGCTATGTAACTTTCAGTTCATGATGTCCTTAAGTGGGAATGTGGCCCAACCTTCACTTTGTGTAACTTTGTGTTTTAGATGAACAAAGACTTGGTCATATTTTCCTCACCTCCCTTTCAGTGATGATTAAACTGAGTGGGCTCCAGGCAAGTTTTCCTGGCAAACTCTCCACCTCCACCATAGACTTTCAGACCACTATATGCATCCAAATTAGAGAAGTTTTCCACCTGCAATCAGCTATTTGTGCTGGTCACCAACATAAAAATTATGCCATTGCCACCAGCACAGAGCTGCTTCCTCCTTCCTGAAGTGCATTGACCCAGTTCTTGTTACAGAGGAAGTACTTCCTAACATTTCCCTGGTGGTCCCTGGTTGGAGGGTATTTTTCAGGAATACTTAGTTCTGGAACTGTTCCTCACACATAGTGAGGAGAGGCCCTGACCTGCTCATCACTTCCCTCAGCAGAGCCAAGCTCTTCCCTCATGGGGTTGCTGGGGAAGCACGGGTGGTGTTTTGGGGCACTGTGCCCTGGTAAATGTTTATGTGGCAGGATCTTATTAGGAGGTTCTGCTGTGATGAAAATGAGAGATACTTCAAAAAAGTAATGGTGTGCATATTTAACTAGCATTAAAGAATATTATCTTTGAGATCTGCTGGAGCTTTACCTGAGGACACACAGTGGGAGAGCACAACAACTGAACATTTTTCACAATAACTCACCAGTCAAGATTTTTTATAGCCACTGTTGGAGCCTCCTATTTACAAAAGAAGGGGCCATTGCTAGGCTGTATTATTGCCACAGTCGGGTGCTATGTAAAAATGCTCTAAGAAGAGATGGAAAATAGGCTTGAGGGCTTTTTCCTTCTTCCTTCTCTTCCTCCCTCGAATCCCTGAATAACTACAGGGAGGAGTTTCTTCCTTGTTTATCTTTTATTTCTACTGCTTGTCTCATTCACATTGCACATGTGAGTCTTAGCTCATCCTGGAAGTCTCTGTGGATAATGCAAAAAAACCCAGAGTTCATGGCATAATGAAATAAATTAAATCTGACTAGCTGAAAGTGGCATAATTTTTGCTTGCTTGAAGCATTTTTCAAGGTCCAGGGAGAGGCTGACAAGCTGCTGCTGGCAATGCATGCAGATCCTCATCCCAGATGTGAACAGGCTTCAACTCCTAGACACCTGAACGTGACCTTGGAAGGAAAGGTGTTCATACTGGATAGGCCAGCTCTCTGCTGGTGGTGCAGGAGGTCTAGAGAGGGAGGCTGTTGCCATGCTCTCGTGCCTGCTTGTTTTGGTTTTGGGAACTCTATTCTCAGGCACGGTTTTGAAGCACAAGGTCATGTAATGTAAACTACCGAAGCTCCCACATCTCTTCCCAGAGGAGGGGTTTCGGTGATGGTCTCTGGAAAATGACCAGTGGTTCCCAAGGGTCCCACCTCTGGGGTGGGCAATCTGTAAAGTATACAAAAGGAGTCAGAAAATAAAGGAGGGGTCTCTTGCTTGCAAGAGCTCCACGCAGCCTCACTGATGCACTCCCTGCCTCGTTCCTGAGAGACCCTCGCCAGTTATAGGAGGCAGAGTTGCATTTAAGTGTCAGCGGAGGCAATTGTGCCACAGGACAATTATTCCAACAGGAGACTGAAAAGCATCCACACAATCCATAGTGCAAAATAATTTCTAGCATCCTATAGAAAATTTGAGATTGTGGTCAGAGGAAAGTCCCGGTGCCATGCCACAGGATGAGAGTGCTCAGGGTCACAGGCACTGCCAAACAGCCCTGGGTGGTCACTGCTCAGGCAGGAAATTCGGTGTTTTCATGGTCCTTGGAGAACATGCCCAGCAAGTTAGACAATCTGATCTTTCTTTCTGGCCACTCTACTCAAAACTTTTGAGAAATTTGGCTCCCGGGCTATTGCTTTGTACCGTTAGCAGTTGATACAAAGCCATCCCTTTGCACGGATGGCATGGACAGGATGAATTCTCCATGCCGTTCAGTTCCCTCCTCTCTTCTCCTATGCTGCTCTACTGGGAGTGACAAAGGTTCACTGCCCACTCCCTCGCCTGTCTGAAAGTTCCCAGAACCTAATCCTCTGATTATTAGAAACCTTCTAATTGTCAACCTAAATTTATTCATGACCAATTTAAAACCAGGAGGCTCCACTTCTTGCTTCTCTAACTGCAGGGCTGTCAGGAAAGATTCATGAGCCCATATGTTGGTCAGACCCTATTTTCAGCAGCCACAATTCAAAGCTCTCAGATTAAATACTGCCTGATTGCTCCATGTGTTAATGCATACGCTTTCCCCCATCCTGGCATCACAGTGACAGAGGACTTTCCCTAGTGCAAAGGTACGTACACAGCCAATAGAGTGTCTTTGTGGTCCCAACTCAAGCATATGCCAAGAACTCCTTCCAGGAAAAGAAACAGATTGCTTCTGTCTTGTTTTCTCTCCTTTTTTGGGAGTGGAAATGTTCTATGCATCAGTCTCTGTTCATTTTCCCCTTGTTTCTGTGTATTCCTGCAGGTTAGAGCTGGAGGTTTGCTGAAGAAAATGAGGTATGCTCTGAGGAAAATAAAGTCATATGCTAACTTGATGTCCCCTGGGCTTGGGACACTGGCACACAGCAAACCCAGGAGGGCAGGCTCTGTCCCCAGGATCTGGCCTGTTCACATGCAGAGGTAGGAATTGACCTCTGGCAAGGTCTTGGAGAGCCACAGTCACACTCTCTGGGGAGGCAGGGCATGCAGCACCAGTGGCCGCTAACATGAACCTCAGGCAGCAATGCTCTCTGCCCCCACCCCCAATAGCACAGGGTATTGTCTGTGCTCCCTTTCAGGCTTCCTGAAAGCTGCCTGCAGATTTAAGCCATGCAGGGAGCTCTGGGTGGCGCAGGAGTACCTGTGTTTACCCTGGCCCTGTCTGTGAGGTGCAAGAGCAGGCAGGGACGAGCTGAGCTGCTCCCTGCAGAGCCCCACCACGCCTCCTTTTCTCTCCCCAAGCACATCCAGAGTAAGATGAGCTTGAACAACTCCTGCTCAGGAGGTCAAGGGAATCAGCCATGCAGCTCTCTGAACCCCAGATACTAACTCTCAGCCCCTCTAAGCCCAAGTAACTTGTGCACTAATTTTGCAACTCTTCAGGAAATTTTTCTGTGGTGATACAGAGTTTCCAATTACTTTTCCTGACCACCTTCTGTAAGTGTGGTAGCACTGATGCCTTAAGTTTTAGCTTTCATATTACCCAGATTCTGTACTGCATTAGTATATAACACTGAACTTCATATAAAGTGTTAACAAGTCCTCTTCACAGAGTAGTTAGACAAAACAATCCTTTTCCACCCTGAGAACCAAGGACACTCTTGCAGCTTCAAGCTCAAAAAGTGTAAACAACAGTGTATTGGGGAGAGCAAACTGGGAGGATGGGACTTCATAACCTGAAGCTATAATTGGACAATTAACCCCAATATGTAAATGGACCAAAACTTACAAGAGTGTGAAAATGTGTGACTGTCATCCATCTTGGGTGTAGCCTCAGCCAGGCTCTTGTACTGCCCAAGGTGTATTATTGAAAGGCCTTTTTAATAAATACCTACTTTATTCTTTTAACACTGTTCAAGGTAGCCTCTCAAGGCATCAGCACAAGTAGATGGCTAGGCAAAGCCTTTGTTAAGAAGTGAGCATCTGTGACTGTAATGATTGCCAGCTGACATGGTGTCTTGGTTTGGAAAGACAGGTATATGCCAGGGAAAGCTGGAGTTTCCCTTGGAATGGAGAATATAAACCCCTCACCTCCTCCAAATTGTTAAAATTTTGCAGTTAAGGGCTTTCAGGCAAAGATTTGGGAATAGGAATAACAGTTCTTTACTATGAATATTATCAATACAAATGTAGTAGTGAAAAACAAACAAGCAAACAAACAAACAACAATCCTAGAAACCCTGACAGAGTCAGAGCTACAACCTGACACCCTGTTGGTCAGGGTGTTGGAAGCAGTCCCACAGTAAGTCCTCCTGGAGTGGCAGATGTGGTGCTGTTGGAATAGAGATGATCCTGTAGCAAAGGGTCCAGTGGTGGTGAGAAGGGTCCAGTCTTCCTCCGGGAATCCAGTGGAACCAGATACCTCATGTTCCTACATCTCAGTTTTTATCTAGGTAGGAATGGTTGGCTCCCCTCCACTGGGTGGAACATCTCACAATGGGATGATGGAATGTGGATGATGGCTTGTGGATGATGGCTTGGTGAGCCTTAATGGCCCATTAGCAGAAGACATCCCCCAGGGAGGACGGGTGGTGAAAGAGATAAGAAACACTGCCCCACCTGGTTTTAACAGCTGGCCCATTATCAGAAGGCATCTGCCCCCCTCCCCCCAGAGTTACAAGAGATAAAGAAAAAACATCTCCCCAGCTGCTTTCTACAGATGAAATAGAATACACATTTTTGGTTCCATAGGCCAAGACATGTGATTTTGTGGTCAGTCATACTCATCACCTTCCTGAGGATAGCACGACATCTGCGCTGGCAGGGCACATCTGCCTTTGTGTGTCTCCAAGGGACAGTGCACCATACGCCCTTCTTATTTTCCAGGTGATATAATTTACAGGGACTGCTTTACATCTTAGATGAGAAACTGTCTCAACAACAGATCTCAAAATGAGATATCAGTGCTAAAGCTTTTGTATGCAGCGGGGTGGAATTGTTCTTCATCCAACATCCTGTATTTTCAAACAGTGATCAAGTTAAGGATACACAGACACACACGCATTTGTTTGCTAATGAAGATTGCAGATGGTGCAGGATTACTGGGATACTAAATAATAGAAATCTGAATCTCTTGATTTACATGGTGACACTCCAAAAAAAATGGTGTTTCAGATTCATTGGAGTGCTGGGGTTTGTATCTAGAAAGGGGAAGGAGAGAGGATGAAAAGATAAGGCTTAAAAAGGGGGGATCCCTGCCTTGGGAAGGACTAGCTGAAGAGGACAGGGGAGTCTGGGGTGAAGTACAGGTAGAAAGTCAGTGTTGAAGTTCAAGTTGTTATAGCAGCTGCTGGGAGCAATGGAACCCAGTGCTATAGAACCCTGTTGGGCACCCATGTTGTGCCACCTGGAAGGTTCACCCTCTCCCATGGACTTGGGATGCCACAACACAGCTGGATTGTCAGTGACTGTTTTCACATGTGGTTGAAGTTCAATTGTTTCCAAAAGCTGGTGGAGGATGCAGGCTGAGGCCCTTAGTGATGCAGAGTGATCAGCTTTTCTTGGAGGAGCAGGCTAAGAAAAAGTTTCTTCTCTAATAACACAGCAAATATCTTGGACACGGAACATGGGTGGTAAGATTTTTTTTTTTTTTTTTCTCACTGAACATGGGAGAGCTTTAAAAATAGCCCTTAGAAATTAAAAAATGAAAAGAGAACCCTAACTCATTTGACTCAGCTCATGTTCTGTGAAAACAATACTGTGTTCTAACAAGCGATTCAGAGTTTGTAGCATTTATCTAAAATGTTAAATTGGAGGAATGAGTAATCACCTCTGAAGGACTTAATAACTCTTTGTCCCTTCCTCCATATGCTTGTACTTGAGTCATGACAACAAGGAGGATACAATAGGTATTTGTGGGAAGTTTAAAGCCTGTGCACAGAGGGAACGTGTGTTTCTTCTGCAGATGTTACTGTTTTCTCTGGCATCTTAAACACTGCTCATAAAGGATTACTCTCCCTTCAGGATGTGACCTCCCTGCCTTTTGTCTTGAGTCAAAAAAATGGTGACAAAGGCATCCCAGCAGCATTAATTTACTCTAATTACCTCATTGGGGGTGTGCAGCTTCTTCAGCATATTTACAAAAATTCAGTGCATTCCATAAATGACTTGGGTGGGCTTATTTCCATGTGAGCAATGAGGAAAACCTGAGATGCACAAGTCGTTCCCACACACAGTGAAATGAAAGAAATCACCCACATCCAGGTTTTTCTCTGAGTTAGGTACTCTTGCTTGTCCCCTGTAGGGATACTGACTGGGGAAGTGGGTCATGGGTTCATGTCACGCTTCGAAACCAGATGCAAAACTGAGTTTTGCACCTTACCCACTTCTCAGCATCTTCTGCATCCCAGTGCCAGACCCAGTCTGAGTCCAAATCTCTCTTCATTCTGCTTGATCTCTATAGCCTTAATTTCCCATCTCTATCACACCTCCTGCAAAGAAAGGGTGAAGTACCAGGGTTTCCTCTACAGCTCCTTAGTAAAGCACTGAGACCCATTACCAACAGACAGAGGAGATACTGGGGTGGGAAGGGAAGAGAAATTTGAAGGCTTTCTGAATAGCTTGTTTTTAATCAGTGCTTGATAGGTATGATTTATCTGGACAGGGTTTGGGTATCAGAAATTCATTCAAGCTTATAATTATCTTGGCAGATGTGAAAAGTCATATTCATAGCCCCTCAAACCCATTAGAGCCTCACACTTTTCCAAAAGGAAGAAAAAACGCTTCAGCTTTACTTTCTGAGAGGCAGAATAACTTTCCTTGACAGCTCTTGAAATCTGTCCCCTTTCCACTGCCTGTCTTTAGTTCTCAAGGGAGAAATGAATGCAGGTCCATTGGGAAGGACAGAAAGGGAAAGAAAAAAAGTATTTCTGGGAAAGAAGAAGAAAAAATCAGCCTATTTCCACCCCTCTGCAGCAGACATTTCTTTATGAGGACAAGCAAGTGGAAAGGCAAGTCAGTCTCTATGAAATGGAGTCAGGGTTATACCAGAAGATTTTGCTAGTGCCTACAGTGAAGTCATTTGAGGGAGCACAGAGGTGCTGCTGTGGATGCAACTGCACCCACAGCCTTCTTTGCTCTCCATTGGTTTCCTTGGATTTTGGCTTGCTAAGAGAACCCTAAGGAAAGGTTTCAGCTCTCCTGTTTCAAAGTACTTGCTCCTGGCTAAGCTGGATCTGCCAGGAGATACCAGCAAACTGAGTCCCCCAAACTGCTGTTCTGTGCCTTGCAACAGGGACAGAACAGCTTTTCCTCCTGCCTAAGTGCAAGGTGAGAGGGATCAGGGTCGGGAAATCTTTGGTATTGGAAACTGTAGGTCAGCTGGTCTGAGCACCTGGTGTGAGACCTGCCTGTTTCAGAGACTTTCCTGCAAGCTGTGTGCAGTCCCACCTCCCTGCTCTCCTCCATCCCTCTTTGTTGCCTACATCTCTTGAGAGTTTCTTGGAGGGGGGACTGTCCCTCATCCTGCAGAGCTTGTGTCTGTCTGACTGAAGGATCAGCCTCAGCTGAAGTCAGGGAAACATCAGCGAAATCTATGTGTATGTGAGTAAAAGTGTCTGTGAGAATGTGAGGAGAGGTGGTCAGGGGATAGAAAAGAAGAAGGAGAGAAGAAAAGCAGTTTCCACAGTTCACGTATTCACTGATTTTCCAGAATGTGGTAGCAGGGATGCTACCTTTGGGATCTGGGGGCTGCAGTGGTGGGCTTAGGACTACCCAAGCTCAGGTACAAGATAGTCACAGTCCTATGGATTTGGAGAGTCCTCCTCAGGAAACTGGTTTACAATGGGCTTGGTTCTTAGGTCTGCTTTTTAAATCTGATTTTTTTGCATGGTGAATGTCATTAAAAAGCAGGGGAAGGAGGGGGAAAATAAATTTTTTGAAATTCCTTAATGCCAGATTGGAGCATTTGTTTCAAGGCCCACTAGGTTTACCGTACTGGTTTGGCCACTGATCACTTAAGTCTCTCTGCTACAGCAGCCATCCAAGCCTGTTTCTGATGTCAAATTCCTCAGATGTCAGGCGTGCATTTTAAGCGGTTATTTGTAGGGAGAGGCAATCCTGAGAGACCAGCCGGAGCGCTCGGCCTGTCAGTCAAGGCTCCCAGAGCCGCTGCACTGACAGGAATCATTTTGACAGAAAATTGCATATAAATTGAATCATTTCAAAATTAGGAAAGGGAGATGAAAGCAGACGCTTCCGAAATGAGGTGCCACCAGCGAGCTGTGATGCACAGGGTTCAGCCCCCCGAGCCCTGCAGATCCCTTCCCTGGCGCTCGCTCTGTCCTCGGGCAGGCCATCTCTGTGCCAAGGCCAATGGCAGGTTATTGCTAACTGCTTCATATTGCTGATTGTATTAGAAGTATTAGGTTATTCTCTGCCCCCAGGGAACTGGCCTCAAGGGAAGTGTTCCAGGATGTTCAATGCTGCAGTGTCCAGGACAGGTGGGGTCAATGAGGTTGGTGGAGGCAGCAAGGGAGGGATGCAGGGCTTGGTTTCTGCACCCCTTCCTCATCTCCCAAGGATGGCATGGAGTGGGGTGTGCTGAAGCCAAAAGAAGGCACACTGCTTTAGTGTGTAACCCTCAAACCACTGCTTTTCTTAACTATAATTTTGAGTAGCAGTGGAAGGGGTAGGGAGAGGTACCATATTAAAATAAGATGCACTCAGTGAACCAAGAGGGCATGAAGGCCCTGGGGCACTGGGACTGGCACAAGAGCACTGAGTTGCAGTCATTGTTTACACCCAATGTGTTGCATCACCTTGTGAAATGAATGTGAAATGTGGACTGTGCATGGTTAGTGAGCTAGAATGGGGCTTGGGGACACAGGAGACTCCTCCTGGGTCTGTCACCATCCTCCCATGCTGCCTGGGTCAAGTGACTTGGCACAGTTTCCCTCAGCCTCATCCTCTTCTCTTTTCAGACCACCATATCTTCATTATACCTCACAAAAGCCTGTACTGTGCCTTTATCAGATTTTTTAAAACTACAAATATCAGTAAAGAACAACGCTGATCAACCTGGTTTGTTTTATGATTTCCTAGAGGAGGTAGTTAACAGGTCAGGGATCTGAAGAGCCCCCACATCTGAGACAGAGGGTTTCCTCCTGTCCCCAAGCTGGGCTGAGTGGGGCTGAAGCCACTGCTGGAGCAGTTGGCAGTGTCACCTGCCATGGTGAAGGACTGATGGGTTTTGTTTGGCCACAGCCCAAGGCTGGAAGGGGAAAGTTACATGAAACAAAAATGGTTTTGTAGCCTGGCAGCTGCCCATGTATCCTGTTTGGGCATGGAGGGCTCTTGAAACAACACACTGCTTTCCAAAGCAATGCCTCCAGACCCTCTTCTCCCAGAGGCCTGAGGAAATGGCACCTAGGATGCACCAGGTGCTGGGTGGGGGAACTGCACGGGGCACTGCAGGGCTCTGCCTGCTGCAGTCTGCACTGCTGGGTGTGGTGGGGGTCCTCTTCCCCTGTGCCCCTCTCCTGGCTGTCTGCAGGCACTGTGTGCCCCAGAAAAGCAGGTGCCTGAGCACCCTAAAGGTGGTTTTAATGCATTAATACCTTCTGGGCAGATAAGAAATCTCCTACATCTGCATCCACTCTAGACACTGATGTGGCACAGCTTTTTGCTGGACCATTACCAAAAGGCAAAGAAATGTTAAAAAAAGTCCTGCAAAGAGCATTTTCTTGAGCAGTCATGAACAGACCTCTGATTTGCTTTCCTGGCTCTGGGTTTCTGTGGCCCCTAGGGCTCTAGTGGTCCCTCCACTGGGCTGGCACTGGGTTCACTGGGAACAAATGGGCTTGGGAGGAGCACGTGTATCTTCATCTACTTCTGGCTCAAATTGGCCCTTGGTATTGAAAAAACAAAACAAAACAAAACAAAACAAAAAAAAAAAAAAAAAAAAAAAGAAAAAAAAAAGCAGCAAGAAGGGCTTTTATTGTGAAAAAGAGACTTTTCAAATGCCTGTTCCCCCCTTCCCAGCCTCTCCACTCCCCTCCCCACAGGGAGGTGGGTCTGGGATGAGGCAGAGTTTGAAAACTCCCAGCTGAAGTTTGAAGGGTATCCTCCCGCCCAGAGGGAAGCGGAGGCAGTCGCTGGCGTGCGGTGACAGGAGCCCAGCAGCCCCGGGAATGCGGAGCTGGGCAGCAGGGACTGTGGAGAGCCCGTAGGGCACCCCTGGGTGACAGCCCCCGGCTGTGATTAATGGCCTGGGGAGAGGAAGCGGGCCGATTAGTTGCTGGAGATATATCTATATCTATATCTATATCTATATCTATATCTATATCTATATCTATATATCTATATCTATATATATATATATATATATATATAGTTTCTATTTAAAATATTTTTAATGTGCTCTGTGTGGGTTGCTGGTGTCGTCTGGAAGTGCCGCAGGCAGCCGGCTGAGGAGGTGACCGTGTGCCGTGTCGGGCACAGGCGGGGACGCGCATGAGGAGGAGCGCGCCGGCTGCTGCTGCTGCTGCTGCGAGACATGGTAGGGTTCAGGGGTTTCCTTGCTGAGCTGATCCTGGGGAGCAGTGCTGGGTTTGCCCCGTGGGATGAGGTACAACGGCGTGACCTGGGTGTCTCCATCCTGGGGGCAGCTTGTGCGGGACCGCTCGGAGGGTCAGGGCATGGTGAGGCACGCAAGGCAGGGAACGGCTACAGCGCTTTTCTGTCCCTAAAAGCATTAGGGATGGACCAAGCAGATTGTAAGAATGCACTAGGGACGGGCAGAGCAGATTGTCAGGGTGCCCCTGAAGGCGGTGCCTGGGGCTGCTGTAGCGAAAGCACTGCTGTCAGCCAGGGAGGTGATTACACTCCCACAGCCAAAACCCACCTCGTTTAAGTGGCCAGGTGGCACTGCTTCAGGCAGGCGAACAGCCTGGGGTGTAGGCAGCCAAGTGCAGATAGAGATCAGGAGGAGCCGCTCTGTGCTTTCTGTTTGCTCCAGACATAGCACAGCACTTCCATCAAAAAGCCACAAAATCGGCCAGTTTGGCAAGGGAAAACTTCGTGTTCCCTCCCAAGAAATGTTGTGCTTCCTCAGCATCAGAAGGTTTATCCACATCTGTAGCACATTCCAAACCTTAGGGTGGTGTTTCGTGTCATCTGGTTCTAGGGCTCCAGTTTGGAACATCCCTTGGCAGACCCATCTGAGCAAGCACACATCAGCTGAGCTGGGATGGTCCCCCCATGCCCATTACCCTTGCCCCCTGGGGGAAAGGGGGGTGTCATGCCAGGGAGCTTGCACTGGGGTGGGGGGCTCTGTCCCTGCTCCACCACCTCAGCCCTTGCCAAGTTTGTGTTGGCCAGGGATTGCAAACCTGTGGTGGATGAGCTGAGGAGATGCCAGGTGCTGCTGCCAGAAACTGGTCATTTGTGTCACTGGAGAATTTTTATGTCCTCCAGAGTGTGCTGATGACTCAGAGCATCTCTGGGGACAATGCTGCTGTGCCAGCCTTCTCTGGAGTGTGTGTTTGTGTACGTGGGACACTAGTGTCATGCTTTACACTTTCCATCCTACAGCTTGCATAGGCTGCTTTGGGTTTCACGATGAACTTCAGCATCAGGAAAAAACCGACAAGACTGGGGCTCATGTTACCCATTTTGTGTTTGGAGATAACTCCTCCCAGTAAAAGGGAAAAGCAAGGCAACTCTCCCCATAGCAGCTTTTTGTCTGTAGTAACATTTTTCTGTACAAGCCTTCACTATGAAGCCTTTCAAAGCCTGTACAGCCTGAGCCAGGTACCTGGTGTAGTCTCCCATATGAGAGTGGGGTATTCACTTTTTGCCAGGATTTCCATTTTTCCTTGGCAAGGGAAGGTCTGCTTCTGCAGTCCTTTCCCCTTTGTGAACTCCTGCGTTGACTGCTTTGATTTTGCCCATAATCTGGCTTTGCTCTGGGCATCTGTAGGCAGGGCAGTGGTGGTCATGAGGAATAAATCCAGGCTATGCCCCCAGCTGATCATCTTGTTGCTTCATTTGCAGCAAAACCACAAACAAAATGCTCAAGATGATTTTTTAGTCCTCACCAGGAGGGTGACCCCTTGCAGAAAGCCAGAGGGGTGCCAGCTGTGAGCTCCCCTGTTGGTATGGAGAGCACGCCTGCAGCCGGCTTCTTGTTGGATCCGCACATGCCCGACCTGCCGCAGCGGAGAGTGCTGGGGGATGACTGCATTACAGAAACAGCTTCTTTCTTCTGGCTTCAAAATCTGCCAGCAAGTAGTTCCCAGTTGCTGTTGTTTGCCTAGTATGAGGCACTCTGAATATGAGGGGCTGATTACACTGCATTAATCCTCTGGCACAGATTCCAGATGCCTCCATCACCCCCTCCATTTCCAATGCTCAGTAACTCCAGTCCACCTGCAGCTACTTGCCTTGCCCTGAAGGAAAAGCCCCTTTTCTGCGAGCCTGGCTGCACCAATGCTCGTACCACATTTGCTCTGCTTGCTCACCCCGTGGATTTTGCTAGGAGAAGATGTGGGATGGGGGCTGGCTGCCAGCAGGTTTTGCCCAGGTTGGGGTCTGTGGGACCCAGAGCCAAGTGGCAAGCTGTTTTCTTCCCCTTTTTTTCTCTTTCAGATGTAATGGCTTAACAGGAGGGGAATAGGGTTACCTTTCTGCAGCTGGGGCCAGGGCTGGTATGAACAATTCTGTTTTGAAGAAAGCCCACAGGGCTGAAAGGCCCTGCTGTCCTCCTCCTTCTCCCTCCCCTTTGGAATCCCACAAATGCACTTTTCTGCTCTCCAGGAAGGGAAAAACCTGACAGTCAGCTCAGGGAAACACAACTGTCTGACTCGGGCAAGCTACACTGAAACTCCAACAAGGGAATCCAGTGCTACTCCTTGCCAACACCCCAAAGAGGGTTTTGTGAGCCTCCAGTGGGCACCAAGCAAGCATTCCTGTTCCCTGGTGCTGGCCCACCAGTTAGAAAGGAAAACTGAAAATAAGTGGATCAAAATCCCTCCTCCTCAAAATACAGAAAAAACATGACCTCTGGTAAAATAAATAAAACTGAACCAAATGCCAAAATGTGTGAGAGTTTTAGCAACATTCCAGACACTCACAAGCAGGATTGGCAAACACATCAAGAGCAGGAGGAAATAAAATGTGATTTTATTGTGATGTATTCCTCCCATATTAAATACAGCCCAGAACATATGCAAGAGGGGGCATGGCTTTCTAGCACCTCTGCTCTTTGCCTCTGTTATGTGCAGAGGAGCTGCAGCAGCACAGCCCCTCTGGGGATGCCAAACCAGAGCTGGTGAGCAGCCCAGAGGTGCAGCAAGAGAAGCTACCAGGGTAAGGGGAGTTGTGAGGAAGGGGGTCCATGGCTCCTGGATTCCAGTCCTTATGTCCCTGGGTTTGGAAATCCCAAAGGAGTCTAAGCTATGGTCTGTGGCTGGAACCTGCTGAGGAGCCGGACTGTAATTCCAGAATGCCACAGGAACAAAGTATATTCTTCTTCCCTAGAAGAAACTCAGGACTGGAGGCAGTTTGTGTAGGGGACTTGAAGGGAAGGAGTCCAGCCCACGGGCCACAGGCTGCTGCCCTCCTCCAAAGCATCCCCTGTACAACCTCTCAGAAACAAAGGCAAGACTGTTCAAAATGAGCGAGGCATGAGGCGCAGATGTTGCACAAAGGCAAGCCACATCTGTTTCACTGGGGAAGGGGCCCCCTACTTGCTGGTTCAGCAGGCAAATGGGAAAGCTGCTGTGAAAACTTACAGAGCTGAGTGCAACAGGCTGGCCAGGAAACTGGGACGAGGGGAGGGGGAAAAGGGAAACCTGGCAGGAGCACGGCAGTGGTGGAGTGAGGGAGCAACAGCCTCCCAAAACTGCTGCCTTCCCTCCTTGACATCCCTGCCAGGAATTTCTAGGTTGTGCTGCTCTCACATAAGTGTGAGGGTTATGTTAGGGGAATGAGCAGAGGGAGAGGAGGGAAGATGAGGAGGACCTCCCTTGTCCCGTGAGGATAGCAGGACAGTCATGCATTCAGGGCTGCCCAGGTCCTCACTGTCTCCTGCAAACATGGGATGCTGTTTCAGGTCCTCAGCGATCTGGATGATTTGTGTGCAGGTTGATATCACTTTTAGTGGTGAAAAGTAAGGGAGATGTTTGCACACGTGAATGACAGCAGACCTGTGCATCTCAGGGACGTGTGCTGAAAGACTGCCATCAATCTCTTGGGAGATGTGTCTCCAAGAAGTAGAAGATCCAGCTAAGTGCAAGAGTCTGCAGTAAAAGCCCTGACTCTGAACTTAAATAGGAGAAAGATAAGGCATCTGAAAGCTTTTAGTTTGCTTACTTTAAGCAGAAGAAGTGTGGCATCGTGGAGACTGTTTATTTTTGTGGTGCTTTGTGTTGACTTCTGGGATTAAACCAGAGTGGTCCTGAGCTGCAGTGTACATAGCACCAGGATGAAAAACTCCCTGTCCATCCCACACACAGAGCTGAGTATTAACTGTCTGCAAGCTGAGATTTACACAGTGGGTGTGAGGAGAATTATGAATCTTTCCTTTTGCTAGGTGAAAATCACATGATTTGGGGGCGAGGGCAGTGTCATCACAGGACAAGCAAGTCCCTGCCAGTACCCTGCAGGGCTTTAGTCTACACCAGGTGCAGGACAAGGTGTGTGTCCCCTCTGGGTCCCCCCAAGCAGCAGCCCTGACCTTGACTGCATCAGCTGTACCCCATAGTGTGGTGTCCTCCAGCCAGGTGCTGGCCATCTGTTTCCTTCAGGGTGTGTCCTCTGTCTCCTGCTCCAGGTCTTCCTTCTTCAGAGATACTGAACAGGACATTTGGGATGCTGGGAGTCTTGCTACCCTTGGAAGCTACTCCTAGAGAGGGCAAGGAGTTTACAAGCCTATGTTTCTGTTGTACTTCTTTGGCACATAACTCAGCTGGGAGCAGACAGTGCAATGGGAATATCACTGTTAAACAGAGCAGTTTACAGCTATGGCTGAAGGTTTTGTTCAAAATGGTCCTTTGGATGATGGATATGTGAGAAGGGGCTGTGCTCAGCCTATGGCTGTGCAGAGGAGAATCTCCAGGGCAAGGAGCCTCCCAAAAAACAGAAACAGTCAGTCTGGGTGGTAGGTTCAGAGCAAGAAACAGGACATTTCATCCCTGGGAAGCAAAAACCTTGAGGGGCTGATGCAGGGCCTGGAGCCAAGGACACACCAGGTTATTACTAGAGAGAGGCTGTGGAGCTTGAAGGTTTCCAGGCTTTTATAATTTGCTGGCCCAAGGCCGTAGTGATAACTGGGAAGAACTGTAAAGGCAACACTATTTGAGTTAAAGGTGGTGTGCTGGCACCATCCCTTCAAAGTCAGTGCTCAGACTGAGTGGTGCCAACACTGTTTCTTCTGTTAATGCTGCTGCCAGAGTGCTGCCCTGTGCTAGTGCAAAACACACTTGTCTCTCACTTAGGCTATAAATGATCCCAGAAACTTTGCAGACTGTCCAAAATTTAGCAAAGTACAGCATGTTTTAAAGTTTCACCCCAAGCAATTTAACTCAGTCATTTTCTGGTTTGGTTTTGGACATGTTGGTGGGGATGTTTGTGTGCCATCTCTGAGGAGTTTGCTGATTCTGCAGGGAATCGTGTGGTGATGTGTCACATTTCCATCTCCCCAGCTTCAGCTGACCCAATGTTTGCTGTGACTCCATTTCATAGGCTTTACAGGAGCAGTCCCCTTTCCCACCTTCTCAGTGCCTGGCTTGAGCTCCCCAAGCCACTTGTGTGGAAGTGGTGCTGGAGGAGCACCTTGAGCAGACAGGCATGGCCTACCTGCCACATCCCTGTCCTGGAACCAAGCAGGCTGGTCTTCACAGTGTCAGCAGAGTGCTGAAATATAGTGGGGTAATGGTTCTCCCCTCTGGAAAGGCATTTTTGAGAAAAAAACCCTTTATCTTTGGAGGGAGAAAAGCCCAGACGCAGAGCTGGTGTGGTTCTGCACAGAATTTCAGCCACTTTGATGGATCAGGAGGCCAGGTGAAGGGCTGTCTTGCTCTTCATGCCCCATGGCGACGTGAGTGTTGGTGCTGTCCCCGTGTGCTGGGGGAACACAGCAGACCTGCCCTCCTGGGGACTCTCTCTGAGCCAGAGCTACCTTTGGGACTGGCAATCATCATTTAATAGCTGTCTTTAGTAAATTCTCACTCTGCAAGCCATCTATCTTCCTTGAGCAGGATAATATAGGAAGGCACTTAGGCACTTGAATGATGGGCGATGGACGCTGCCAAGCATTTCCTCCTGCTCAGGCTTGCCCAGAGTCACTCTGGGGATGGAGAGGTTTTTTTCTCCTTCCATGTCCTCAGGGTCTACAGCCCACATTCTGTGCCCTTAACAAACCAAGAAAACCTCCTGCACAATATGAAAAAGAAGAGGCTGATCCAGTCGCAGATCTGACTGACGTGCCCGCTCTCCCGTTGCACCGGGAGCTGCTGCGAGCACCGTGTGTGGGTGCAAGGCTCTGGAGACATTCCCAGAGGTGGGGGGCAGGCAGAGAAGGGTTCCCACTTGTTTTTCAAGCAGTCTTTGTTAAAATTGGTCACGGCAGGCTGCACCTCCTGCTGCCCGGGCGGTTTTGCGGTTCATCGGGCGGGCAGGGAGCAGGGAGCTGGGAGGGTGAGCACGGCCCCGTGTGTTGCACCCCCCGTGCAGAATGCACCCAGATAAATGCACGGGCCTGTCTTTAACCTGCTCATCAGCAGGTTGCCTTTGGCAAAGTCCTCTGAGCTTGGGAGTCTAGGGTAGGCAGATGGCGAAGAGTGACACGGCCATGGCTGAGCCATCCTGGTTCCTTTGGGCACCTTTTTGGGATAGCGGAATTTCCTGCTGAAGGGGTCTTGCAGTGCCAGTGCCAGTGCCAGTGCAGGGGCAGGAGGACTCTTTTGAGTGCCAGAGGAAAGCAGGAATCAACCCAGTTTTCAACAGCCACGTATTTCCGTGGCATCTCTCTAGTCTCAGGGCTGTTTCTTACATTCTTGGATAATGAAGTTTGGGGTTTGTTTTTCTTTTCTTTCAAGCTCAACAAAGCCAATTTGATGCACTTTGAAAAGAAATTGAAAACAGGCTTCTCTGCTTCAAATTCTGCCAAGGTTCAGGCGTCCTGGGAATACAATGTCAAGGATAACCCTCCCCCAATCTCACCCCCAACTAGACTTAGGAAGTTTTATCTCCTAGCATCAAAGCTGCACAGCTCTCCACTGTGCCTTCAGAGCCCGGGCTGTGCTATATGTCCCTCTGATGAGTGAGAATATATATTATTTACTTATTGGCATCCTGGAACAAGTAGTACCTCTCTTAAGCCTTTTTATGGATTTTGCCTGCTGGGAAAAGGACCTAATTTCTGGCAAAGACGTGCTGTACTGTCAGTATGTCAGCCTGGCAAAGCAGAGCTGTACGTATGGTTTGCATTTCGGGCTGAATCGAAGCCATAGCTTAAACTGCAGCATTTTTTTACAGCACGGGCTCAGAGAAAGATTTTGGAAAAGTATTTACCCAGGGCTTGTAAATACAGTATTATTTCTGCAATGTTTTATCACCTAGGTTATTATTAAATTTGCAATATCAACTGCCAGAAATAACACAGAGGCTGTACTTGCACCTTTTTTGTTTCTTTTTGTTGATGATGTGGCAGGGAAGCCCAAACAGCACTGGGGAAGGGAGCCTGCACTGGCCCTTGCCCAACTTCACAGCCCAGGGTTTCAAGTTCAGGGTGGGGAAGTGATGGGGCTCTAACTTGTGATGCCCAATCCCAAGCTCACTGACAAGGAAGGCAAAGTGGTTTTGGACAATAATGATTCCTTTACCGCTTGGACTGTAAACTGACTTGACATTAAAAACCCAGCAATCGTTGCCATCCATTTGGCATACTCTGTTCTCTGGCTGTGTGTTAAAAAGGATTTTTCCTGCTGTGTTTTGAAGGCTCTCCATGTGGCTCCCACATGCATTCTCCCCCCAGAATACTGGAAGTTTTTGCAGACAGGCTTTTTGGATACCCAGAGATGGTATAAGCAACCAGAGGGTTATTATCAGCTGGATAACAAAAACAATCACTCTGAAAATCCTCCGTGCTGAAGAAAAGGGTTACGGTGGTTTTTGGTGAGAGTGGGATGGGCTGTGTCTCTCCAGAAGGGTGGGACAGGGGAGGTGCTGGGAAAACATGCCCAAGAAAGCACAGATTGGGAAGGGACTTGGCTGGATGCAGATGGGAATACTGAGATTTACAGTTAGCCTTATCCTTTGGGATTGATTCCATAGATACCAGTGCTGCTAATTCAGCATACTTTGAGGCCAGAGGAACAGATTGTAAGGCATTTACAGTGATGATTTGAAAGGAGTGTGGGACCAGGATACCACGATCAGCCCTTTATATGCCACAGAGTTATTTTACTATGGTTAAAATAGGATTTAGACATTGCACCTCCCCTAAACTCTTGCTCAGGAGGCCAGACGTGGATTGCAGGTGTTTGGAAAAGAATGTGTGTCTGCACTCTGCAAAATTTGCTTGAAATCTGGGGCATGAAGGTTTTGAGTAGCTGAGCTTAGGTGTTGCCTGTGTCGCTTGGCATTGGCTGTGGTTCCACAGCAAATCCCATCCAAGTAGGAGAGAGCTGGGGAGGCATCACAACCAGCCCCTTGACAGAAGTCCTGCTGCCCCTCAGAGCGCTTAGGGGTGCTCATGCTCATCCACTCCCTAGGCAGGCACCTAAGACAATGATTTAGCCATGTAGTTTGATGCCTGGGACAGTTAATGCCAAGCCTTGAACAACCCTGCTGGTGATCTAGGAGAGGATATCCTTCTCTGGACAATCCCACCCTGGATTAGGTCCTTTCACACTGGGAAGAGATCAAGCAGAGGTCCCCTGGCAGGTCCCAAGCCCTGTACCAAGACAGGCCCTGGTTCCTGGCAGAGGCTGGTGTAAACCCTGTCTGAAAAAAGGATTTGGCCCAGCAGATATATTTTGCTGCACTACATTGTATTTCTGGGAGAGAAGCAATTAAGTGAGAGCTATAAAGCTGAATCACTCCAAGTGCAGCATCAATAGCTCTTCCAAACTGCATTAAATCAGCTCAGCCCTTGGAAGGGAGGCACGGAAGGAACACCCCTATGGTTGAGGCCAGTGAGTCAGTGGCTCCTCTTACCCACCTCAGCTGATGCAGTGTCTTTGCAAGGGATGTGGCTCCTCACCAGGGGGCTGTCTGAAGTTGTCTCCTCAAGCTGAGGACATGAAACCTGGTGGATTTCAGGATAGTGCTGTGTCAGCTCATAAGCTCATGCACAGGGGCCGCCTGGGCCAGCTGCTCCTGGGGCAGGAGTTGTGCTGGTGGGGGGTCCCTGTGGTCAGTGGGAGCCTATGGTCCTAAAAGCCCCAGGGCTGGGAATGCTTTTGCTCGCCCAGCTGCTTTCTGGAAGTAATTCTGGCTGCTGGCTCTCACCTCCCCAGCTTTTTAGCTCTTTTTTTTCAAGCTTTTCCTCTTATAAACAGTCTTTTATCCCTTCTTTGGCAATATATTGTCCTGCTGTGTCTGCCATGGATATGCTCGTGCTTCCAAAACAAATAATTGGAAAAAAATGTATCCACTTGACCATCGTCTTGACTTCCAGTGTGGGTTTGAGCCTGTTGAAAGCAGAGAAATGGTGCCAAGGTGCTTTTTGTGGCTCCAGCCTCCTGAAGTGTGTGAGGCTGTCCAAACTGGAGTGAATGAGGCAGGGGTGCAGCATGGCCCGGGGACTGGATGGGCTTGGAGAATGTCACAGTGCTGCCCCACCACTGCCCTCTACCTCAGCCTAAAGGGGAATGTCCTCTGCTTAGGGCAGCCCCAGCTTTTTAAAGGCAGTTTCTTAGTGCTGGGAATCAGAACACTTTAGGTTTTACATATAGCATAGATTGTATCATGGACTCATAGAAATGTGTGGGTTGGAGTGAACCTTTAAAATATCTAATTTGAACCCACCTGTCATGGGCAAGGACACTTTCCACTAGACCAGATTGCTCTGAGTTTCATCCAATCTGGCCTTGAATCCTGCAGGGATGGGGCCTCCACAGCTTATCTGAGCAACCTGTTCCAATGCCTCGACACTCTCACAGTTAGGAATTTTTTCCTAATATCCAGTCTAAACCTCTTTTTCAGTTTAAAGTCCTTTTCCCTTGTCCCGTCGCCCCACATCCTTGTAAATAGTCCCTCTCAGCTCTCTTGTAGCCACAGCTCCCTTTAGGCACAGGAAGGTGCTGTACGTTCTCCCCAGAGCTTTCTCCAGTCTGAACAACCCCAATTCTCTCAGCCTGCCTTCATGGGAGTGGTGTTATTGCCCTCCAGGAGTTTGCACCCTTTTTATTAAAACATCGCCAGTCACAGGTCTTTACTGACACTTGGAGCTGCCTTGCTTTTGCCAGCCACAGGAATGGGCAGAGCTCCAGAGTCCTTGTCTCAGCACACATCGAGATATCCAAGTTATGGGTTCAGTGAGCAACCAGAATAGGAACCAGTGAGGGTGCCCAGAGTAAGGTCTGAAAAATAAAACCTCTTAGGAACTGGAAGGTGTTCACATCTAGACAGGAACTTGCTCTGGTTTGGTCTTTTTTTATTTATTTATTTATTTTTTTTTTTAAGTTTCTTGAGTCTTCAAAGCGAAATATTTGACCATGTAAAATTTATTGCCCATAAGGTCATCCTGTACCTCAGTGCTGCAGATATGGCAACCTTTGTGTGGGGAGCAAGCCCTTGCTCTGATTTGCCTCTGAAGGGATTGCAGCTAATTTCTGGCACAAATCATGGCACAGTGCTGTGGAATGCCTCTTGCAGGGATCACACAAGCAGAGGGGCTGCCTCTCTGAAGCAAACCCCACCGAGGGCTCTGCCTGCAGTGACACCCCAGCGTCATTCCACCTTTCTGTCCCCGCAGGCCCAGCGACCGTGGCGAAGGACGGGGATGAAGCCCCCAGCCCCAGCAGCTGTCGGGGTGCTGCTGGCCCTGGCCCTGCTGGCTCTCATCCACCTGCCCCCAGCGCCAGACCACTCCCTGCTCCCGCTGCTGGCCTCATCCCCCCCAGGGCCCCCGAGGGAGGTGGCTGCCCCCCTGTCTGGAGGACAAGCCTACAGAAGAGGGGTGCCCATGCCCCGCACTCACCCGCGGCAGGAGCAGGCCCCTGGCTGGAGCAGGAGGCGGCGGGGGGTGGAGAGGGACACTCCTCCATGGCTCTCTGCTGATGACCTCCAGAAGATGTGGCTGCTGTCCAGGGGGCAGGTGGTCTCCAAAACCCGTGTCCCTGCCCACGGGCAAGTCATGCGAGTGGGGCTGCGTGCCAAGGGGGGCGCCAAGGGGGATACCAAGGGGGATGTCTCCCCAGCCAGCCCAGAAGGAGACTGCCAGGATGGGCTCTGTGGGCTCATCAAGCGCCCCGGGGACCTGTACGAGGTGCTGGCCTTCCACCTGGACAGGGTGCTGGGGCTGAACCGCAGCCTGCCCGCCGTGGCCCGGCGCTTCTCCAGCCGCCTCCTGCCCTACAGCTACACCAACGGCGCCCTGCGCCCCATCATCTGGTGGGCTCCTGACCTCCAGCACCTGGAAGATGCCAACAATGACCAGAACTCCTGTGCCCTGGGATGGCTGCAGTACCAGGAGATGCTGCAGCCCCACAGACCGATGCTGGTGGCCAAGGACACTCCCTGCTCCAGCATCCCACACAGCGAATGGAGCCGCCTGGCTCTCTTTGACTTTCTTCTCCAGGTAGGGCTGTGGTGGTTGAGGCCACCTGTCCCATCAGCTGTGGTACCCGAGTTCCCCTGCACCTGTATTGTCTGACCATGGTCTCCTTCTGCTCTGAGGGTTCACATAGGCTGTGGTTTCTTGGGATGCATTTTCACTAATCAGCTGATGGGGAGCAGCAGAACTTCATGCCAGAAGCACTTTGGCCTGAGTGTGGTCTGTGTTTGGGACTTGCAGGGGAAACACAGGCGGGTTGTGGTGAGTCTGTCCTCACATGGGCGAGCTCTCTGCTGTTCATTTTGTGCTGGCAGAGGCTTGGGACATCCCTAGAGACATCCCTAGAGACATCCCTAGGGCATCCCTAGGGATAAGCAGCATGTCTTGCATCAGCCCCATCACATCCAAACTCGGGAATGTGCTGCTAGCATTGGAAGTAAGGAGCCCTGCTTTGGACAGCACCACCTTCCCCCTTCTCAGCATTAATAGCACTTAATCTTCTGTCTGGAAAATCATACCCTGCTGCTACAAGGGATTACAACAGTATCCCAGGGAGTTATCAGGTCTTGGAGGGCAGCTGTAAGGAGGCAAAAGTGATTTCTGTGGAGAAAAAGAAAGGCTGTTTAGGCTTCTGGGGGCTGGTTATCAGACAGGAGAAAACTGCCTGAAAAGACAAGTATTAATAATAAAAAAAAAGATAGAAGGGAAGAAAGAAAAAACCCCAAACTACTAAAATATGTTTTCCTTATTCTTTCTCTTTTTTTATGACTATGGCTGGCAGAGGTGAAGCAGTTCTGGCTGGGCTTGAAAATATTTTATCTGAAACCAGAGAAATGAGAAGATTAACCAATCCCCTTCCCTTGCCCAGGCCAAAATACCACCGAGTGCAGTGGGAAGGCTGAGACTGCAAGAGAAAGAATCTAGTTCAAAGGAGAGTTCCTCCTCAAGGGCTGAAGCAGTGCAATGATAACTTCAAGGGCAATCCACAGGTTCTCCTCAATAATTCTAAAGGAATCCTCCCGTGCAGAAAAGTCACATAAAGAGGATATAATAGAAGTGGAGTAGCATCTTTCAGAAATGGCTTTAGCATCTCACACCCTTGCTGGGGAAGGAGAAGTTGTGAGACTTGAGCCCTGTTGTACATTGGCATTGAAATCTCGGTAGTTTTCTTCAATTGCTCTTAAAATTTGGCTTCTTCTATATTGATTTTTCTTGGAATTTGCATAGGGAACCCCCCCCATATGCAAAGTATTACTGGGGGCAAAATGCTGAACCTAGTAGAAAAGGGGCAGCTGCTGATGGCTTTGTCCTGCACTTTAAAAAAGGCCAAAGCCAAATCAACTCTGCAGCCACGTCCGTGCCCTGGGACACCCTCTTCCCAGCTAGAGGGAGAGAAAGGAAACTTGGGGGAATCCATCCCAGGCTGAATCATAACTGGAAAAACCTATCAGATGCAAGGGGATGCCCCAGGATGGGCATAAGAGGGGCTGAAGGTGAGCTTCTGGTAGTGTTTGAGCTTGGATGCGAGGTGTGGCTTGTGTATTTTTCTTCTAGCAATAACACCAATATTCCCATGAATTAGAGCTCTTTAAGCTCTGGAAACAAGAAATAAATACCAAAAAATGAGGAGAGGGCCAGGGGAGGGAGGGCTTGTCAGCATGTCAGAGCACTCTCAGCATCTCCACAGCCATCTGGTCCCTCTCCTGGGGCTACACTTGGACACCAGATCTGCCTCCACCTCACACCTCTAGGGTTGAGCACCAATCCACCTTGGTTTCACAGGTGCTTGTGGGTGTGAGTGGAGCACTGAGCCTATTTAATGTCTCTGTAAGTTCTCTCAGGTTGTCTTCACCCTCTGTGCAGCCTGCAAAATCACATAGCAGGTGAGAGAAACTGGCGTGCTGAGCTCTCCAGTAGGCAGACTGAAGAGATGTGTGGAGGAAATGTGATATTTTGTTCTGTTTCCATGTGTTTTGTGACAAGATGCTCAAGCACTTTTTAACTGGAGTGTCTCCCAATGGAGAAATACTGACCTGAGTGCTTCATTAAACCTCAGAAAACAGAGAGGTTTAAAAGGCTCCAGTGTGGGACTAATCCTTCTTCTCAAAGAATTATTAATGGAATGGCCATGGAGATCACAAGTCGTGTTTCCCTGCAGCATCTTCTCCAGTGCTTGGTCAGTGTTTGGGTTCAGACTGAATTCTCTGTCAAAGCACAGCCTGTAATTGGTTACCTGTGCTAATTACCAGGGTGAAGGGAACAGCCAGCCACTGTGGGTCACTTGGCTTCTGTCTCACTGCCACCTGTAGGTCCCTTCTGGCTCACCTGAGATCTGCTGCAGCCCTCCCAGTGGCTCCAGGAGCCTCCCTGCACCCTGAGGCCTGCCTCCTGGGCTGGCACCAGCAATGCTGAGCAAATCAGCCAGTTGGACATTTTCATGCTGCAACCAGAAAATACATTTATTTTATATTTTATATCTATTTCACATATATTTAAAAGAGCATATACAGAGGTTTGAGATCAGGAGGAGGTGAGATGGCTCCCCTACAGGGTCATGTCAACTCACAGCCATGGGAGGTCTGTTGACAGCCAACGAGGTCCTGTCTGCCCCACAAATCACCCCAGAGGATGTACCAGCTGCTCCTGACAAAACTGAGGAAGCTCCGTAAATACTGAGGCTGGGTCTGACAGAGATTTATGTCTTTTAAAAGCCCTTCATTCCTTCAAGGGTGTGGTTGAAACACTCAAAGTTGTCAAGCAGCTCCAGAGTTTCTGCAGGGAACTGGGATGGGAAGCAGGAGGTTTGACAGCCTGGACAACATGGAGCCTTAGCAGCACCTGCAAATGATTAAACACAAGTGTAGCTAAAAGAAGTCACCATGGCCCAACTTAAATGTCAGGCATGCTCTGCATATGCACAGACTGCTTTTTCCCTTGCTGATACTTTTCCATTCATCTTTCCATTGAGAGCTGCTCAGGTTACCATAGAGATGGATGAAAGGTTGCATATGTGACAGGAAGCAGATGAAACTGTCATACAGAGCACCAGGACTTGGAAAAATAAATTCTTTTCAGACTCCAGGTTTCCTTGAGTGCTTTGTTGTTTTTTTTTTTTATTCACTCATCATTGTGTACGTCATCCCTTTATTTCAGCTGGAAGCACAAACCTCTTCATTCTGTGCAGATTCAGAATGTGGAGGTTCCAGGTATCTGAACTCCATCAGAAAAGCCTGTCTCCGTCACCTTTGTCATCACCTTCTTCATGCCAAAGGAGTTTTACATGTGTGCTTCCATTCCTCTCACTCACCAGTGTATGCAGATTTTCCATTGCACGTCTCCCAAGGATCCCTAGAAATGTTTTACTTTGCTCTGTACAAGAGCAGCTCACAACAGGACCTCCCCATCCCAGGCACATGTCACTGCTAAGGTCCCCAAATGTCTCCTGCAGGTTCATGACCGCCTGGACCGCTACTGCTGTGGGTTTCAGCCTGATCCCTCTGAGCCTTGTGTGGAGGAGATGCTCCACGAGAAGTGTCGGAATCCAGCAGAGCTGGTCCTGGTCCACATCCTGGTATGTCTCCCTGCTGTCCAAGGGCTGCTGTGGGGCTAACATGAAGGTGTCTGGGAAGCACTTGCAGGGCTGAGGATGTAGCAAAGGGAATGTAGGTCCCATGGTGATGCTGGGTCCCTGGTGGGAGGTATGCCCAGGCATGGAGGGACATAGGCGCTGGCATCTGCTTTCCCCCAGATACTCTCAGGTTTTCTCACTGCATTAAAAAGCAGCCTAAACCCCCACACTGGTGACTCTGCACTGAGTGAACTTCTCCTTCCCCTCCTGCCGGCAGGTCCGGAGGAGCGCGCCGTCCCGCCTGGTGTTCATCGACAACGCGGGCAGGCCACAGCACCCTGAGGAGAAGCTCAACTTCAGGCTCCTGCAAGGCATAGACAGGTAGGAATGGGCACGGGCCAGGTGAGGGCTGAGGTGGCACATAGGGGATGTCCAGCAGCCCTGTGTGTGCTCATGGCTTCTTCCTGCTCGTGGCCTCCCTGATGGGGCATCCCTCTGAATCAGGGCCATCTCCCACCCAGAACAGGGTGGGTGGCTAGGCTCACAAAAACATCCCACGTGCCCCTGCACTGAAACTAACTCTTTATTCTTCTCTGGGTGGCTGATGGCAGGCTCCAAAGGCTATTTCCCCTCTTTAATTGGCAGCTGCACAAAAATAATGAATAATCAGGTATTTCAGCATTTCTTGCGCCATTGCCCATGAGGCATTTTGGCACGCTAGAGGCCTCTTGATTTGGAATTTGTTTGGATCTGTGTCCGATGGAGCTATCCCACATGCTCACCATGGGTAGAGTTCTAAGTAGAAGGCTCCTCGTCCTGCGTTCCTCTGGGTAGACGTGCATGTCCTCTTGAAGCATCTTTTGCGCTGCCCCCTTCCTCTCTGCTCAGCATTCCCTGGATAAGCCCTTCCCTCCCTGTGTCTTCTGCTCCTCCACTGCAGCTTCCCAGCGGCGGCGGTGGCCAGGCTGCGGTCGGGCAGGCTGCAGAGCCTGCTGCTGGAGTCCCTGCGCCTGGACCGGGAGCTCTGGGAGAGCCAGGGCGGTGCCGAGGGGCTGAGGCCCCTGCTCCGGACCATTGACAGGCGGGCACAGATCCTGCTCCGCCACATCCAGGAGCACAACCTGACGGTGTTTGAGGACTCACCGCGCTGAACCGACCTCGGGCTGGCTCACAGGGCCTGCCTTGCACCTCCAGCAGCCATGGATGGACCTGGTGCCCTCGGCATGGATGTTATGAGGCTCTGTGCTGGTGCTTGGCTCTCCACAGGGTGTTTCCCCTCCTCTTGTAGGATGATCTAAAGAAGCAGCTGGAATCACAGGGAGTAGGAAAGACAGGGAGGAAATGTCTCCTGAGACAATCCACAACTGCTTAGTCATCAAGTTATGGTCTCAGCATGGATATTCAAAGGAAGGGCACATCCGTGAGGTTTTTTGGGTGCCTTTACTCAAGCGCACAAGCACACGCACAGCAACTATGAAAACTGAAGGCTTGGCCAGTTGAACAGCTGACAGGGACCCTGGAAAGAGTTAAAGAAACAGTGGAAGAAGTCACTGACAGCCTTTTCATGGCCTGTACTGGGCTTTTTGATGATGCCCTCACTATTTCCAAAATGTCCTGGACAGAGTCAGGGGGAAAGCAGAGGGGAGCTTTCTAAGTGGATTAAACAAAGACAAGACACTAGAGCTGAGGTCTGCCTTTCCCCCTGCAGAAGAGGTGATATGTGCCTGGGAGTGAGTGTAAGCTACTCCCTGAAACTGAGACTAGGCAGGACCTTGGAGCTCAGCAGCACTGGGCAGCAGATGCCCTCACTTAGCTCATGGTACCATCCCCAGTGAGAGCTGTGTACCATGTGCCACGATCCATGTGTGTGCCTTGGTGGGCTTGGGCTGCTGCCAATGCTCCCAATGTCAGATTTGAAGATTTACGTCTCTCATTCACTCTTTCCCCTCACTGTCAGGGAAATAAAGGCAAAACTACCCCACTTACTTATGAAAAGCACTCCTGGCTGCTCTCTTGGGCATGACTGCATGTAACTCTTCCCCAGGCTTGCAGAAATCTGTTTTAACAAAAATGCCAGGCTATTTTAGCAGAAGGCAGTCGAGCGCAAAATGCTTTCTGAGCATGCTGGCACCTCCAGCAGAGCCCATCCTGTTCCTGTCACCCCTCAGGCTCTCACCCAACAGCCCACTCTGATGAAGAACAGCAGCATCCCAGCTAGACAGGTCCTCAAGTGCCAGGGCTGAGAGATAATTCAAAATCAAAATGAACAGGAGGAAAAAAGATGCAGGGATGGGCTCCATCTTTCCCCGCAGTGTGTTTCCCAGCTGAGGCATGCAGTCAGTGTTTGCCCCGAGCAGTCAGATCCTGGCCTGTGTGTTTATGGTTTGCCACCAGAAGGGTTTTTAAAGGCCTCAGTTTCTCCAGTGTTACAGGCAGAGCATCCATGCTTCAGGCATTCCAATTCACTTGTGCCATGGGTACCCAGGTGCACCATGGCACATCTGTCCCATTGCAATAGCTTTGGAGAACACGGCCACCCATGCAGTGGGAGAGGAAAAGCTGGGTATAGATACCTCCCCTGCTCCATCCTTCTCAGTGTAATGTCAGTTTGAGAGCCTGCAAGGGATGCTTTAGCACCCATTCTGATAAGCACAGGCAATTACCTTTTTTCCCCTTTCCCCTCTTGCTGAAGAGAGGATGAAGTGAGACGTGGGTGACATGAATCAACAAGCAAGCACGAGTGCTCTCAGGAAGCATCAGCACTCAGCATCTCAGGCATAGCAGCATCCAAAGCGGCATCAGCTTGTTCCTAGAGTCATGCCCTCCAATTAGCCAGGGAGAGCCTTTCCCCCAGCACTCTCTCCACCCCATGAATTATCACCCCATTTGCTGTGCCATGAGATGGATGACGGTCATGGAAACCCTGCTAAAGCCTGGATCATGGGGATTTATTACTGGGAGGTGAGCTTAGCTTGTAAGCTTGAAAGATAACAAAATAACTCATCCTGGGTCCTATGAAAAGCCATACCTAAGCATGGCTGTGTAAGAGTAAAGGATACCAAATGTAACATTATTAAATCCAAGAAACATGCTGGGAAAAACAGTGAGGTAACAAGAGCATAAGTTATGATGTACAGCATCATTCAGAGTCTTGCTTTTTCTCATTAAAGTGAGAAATGTCATTAAAGGAGAGGTTTTCTTCCCATGTAAGCCAAGTTCTCAGCAAGAATCAAGAGACAGGTGGGGGCTCTGTGCAGTGGCCAAAGCTGTGGTCATTGCTGAGCTGGACCAGCAGCTTTTGCCTTGCCTCTGGTTGCATCTGCTCAACCTTAACATTGCATAAGGTAGTGGGGGTTTTTTGTATTTCTTTGGTTGTAATGTGAGTTTGCTGGCTAAACACATGTGGGAACATCTGTAAGCAGTTATACACATGAATAAAAATCCCTCATGATTTAACAAAGAGCCATGTATGGATAAATGAGAGAAGCAAAAGCCAAGCTCTTGCTGAGACTGATCATTAATCTTCTCTAATTAGTCTATTTTTCCATAGGCTTGCCTATGTAGCCAACACAGGCTCTGAACTGTGGTCATGGCTGCTCCTGTGGACTGCTTGCGTCAGCCTTTCCCATGTTGTGTTGGGTTTGGTTTGCTCCAGCTATCAACATGTCGTATTTCCTATCATAAACTTACTTTTATGGTTATAACTACTATATAGTTATAAATATTCATGTGGGGCCATGCTTGACAAACTAGATTTCATCTGAGCAGGGAAGCTGTTTTACCAAATTTTACTGCACATCACCACAGATCGTGTTGTGGTGTGGTCGCAAAAAATGACGGTCCAAGCTGGCCGCAGGATGGCTTTGTCTTTAAGAAAGCAGCAGCAACAGCTAAGCAAAAAACAAAAAAAGCAGTGGAGAGACAAGAGTTCCTTGACTGGGGGGAATCCCGATGACACCCTCCTGCTCACACTTGGCACCACGGGAATGTGCTCCGGGAACAGCATTTGGGAGCGCAGACACTCACCTCCATGGAGCTCCACCAGGAGGGAGCTGCTTCATTCTCCAGTGATTGGAGTGACATGATCCATGTTTAACAGCTCTCTGGCTGTGCACAGCCTTTCAGCTGGCAGAAAATAGGCCTGGGGGTTGGAAGGCAGGGGCCAGAGTGGCTCCAATCTGCCCAGCACACACGCTCACACATGCAAACGCGTGCCGTGACACTGCTCCTGTTCGGTCTGATCTTAACCCCCCCAAAGCTGGTGATTCCCAGGCACCCCCAGCAGCCTGCTCCAGTGCTTTGCTGGCCTCACCCTCTGTAAAATAAATGCCCATTTGCTGCATTTAAGGGCCATTTCTTGAGCTGGACACAGGACACTAAGTAGTCTTTTCCACACCCCCTATGGAGCTCGCAGAGCAGCCCCAGCACTCACTGAACCCACCCAGTGGCCAGGGGTGACACCATTGGGGTGACACTCAGGTGACACTCGAGATGATGACCCACCCTTGTGCTTCCTTCCCCTTAAGGGTGGGTTGTCACAGGTGCCCCTCAGAGACCCCACAGGGTGCTCTGCAAAACCCACCCAAGCATCCCCATGCGGCACAGGGGAAGCGTGGGCTGACTGCTGTCTGAAAGGCAAGAGCTGGCAAGTAAATCCAAATTCATTGTTAAATCTCTGGATATAAAAATAATCTGGCTTTTAGAAAGCAATTTATTAATGCTTTCAGTACTTACTTAAATATTTATGCGAAAAAGGGGAAAAAAGTCTGCTCTGACATAGGACTATTGTTGTAGCAATGGTCTTTGAGATTAATGGGAGTAAATTAGCCTGATGTTTTATTTACATCCAGAAAAGCAATAGATAAACTCTCCCTGTGATGGATTTTCTTCATTAGCTGGGCAAACGCCTAAGGTACAGCTCTTGACATTGTTTCTTCCATGCGGTTAGACAAACAGTTTCTCAAAAGAGTATAAAATTGTCAGGAAAAGAAGCAGATTAATGGCCAGTAAAATGAAGATCATTGAATTTATGATGTAAGTAGCAGTATCACTGGAGCTCAAGAAATGGCTTATTAGATAACCACCATGTACACACGCAGGGAAGTGCTGAGCCCCCCGGATCTGCTGCATTGTCAGCGGCTGGTTCTCAAATCCCAGTGGGGTGGACTCCACACTGAAGCTTCATCTCCCTCCTCCTCCTTCCCTCCACTCTCATTTGAGCTTGTGAACATATGATTTCCTCCCAATTAAAAACCCTTAAGACCTCAGAGAGGCTAACCTTGTCTTCATGTCTGTGCTGCTGTAACCATTTCTACAACCTGTTTTGTCAATTCCGGCTGCTTTTACACCAGGGGTAATCATACCAATATCAACAACAATAATGTACAGGTCTTATGATTCTTTGTAAAAAATCCCCCAGCATTAGCAGCTTATGAATCCCATATGGCTTCTGCAGCAATTACCTCTGGAAGGATAATTACCTGCCAGATAAAGCAAATGGAAGAAAGGAGACAGGGAACCTGGGAGAAACGAAACTTTGGGGATGGCAGAGGGGCCGTGTTTGTGGGTTCCCGAGGTCCCTGCCCCGCCAGACATGGGCTCAGGTTTTCAAGCTTCAGAAGAGGGATTTTGAGTACAAGGACAGCTGAAAACCATGGATTAAACTGGTGCCATGAATCTTGGTGTCCGAGTGCTGTCTCCAGCAGGTGGCATTGGCTCGACAGGCTGTCTTTTCCCAGTGCTTGCCAAGAGCGTCTTAAAAGTTTCATCTCTGGACTGGCAGATTTCAAGCTGCTAAAGCATCATTAAGTCCCTAATTCCCTTGCAGCCTAATCCGCCCAGCTGTACTTTATATCTCTTCACCAGCACCACCTTCCCCCCCCTGCCCCCATTACTCTCTTCCTAGCAAAAATCTAGATTTATGGAAGCAGAGCCTTGCTCCATGCTAGGAACAAGACAGAGCAAGTGGCTGCTTGAAGAGCGAAGTGTCACAGCGCCCAGGGCTTTTCCCACCCTAATGTGGACCCAAATGTGGACCCAGGTGCACAGCACCCACAGGATTTTTGGATTGAAGATCTCAAATAGTGGTCAAGTCCAGGAGTTTTCCCCTAGAGCTAGTTTGGATAGCTGCTGCTTTGGTATGATTGTCTCTGTTTCAGAGAACTCATAAAGTTTAGGACATTTTGAACGGTCCCTGCAGCTGTCCCTGGGGTGGATTTTAAAAAGGTGCATGTGTTAGAGCTGTGTGCATCCAGCTGGCAGATAACATGAATCCAACCATGCTCTGGGGCTTTGAAATCCACTTTGTATGAAATGCTTGTCCAGTTCGTACAAATGAAGTTTGTAAGCACAGCAAGCCAAAGATGGGAACAGCCTCTCCCAAACAGGAGTCGTTTTCTATTGCCAGACTATCACCATGTGGTCCTTGGGAATTTCCCCAGGGTGCTTTGCTTCACTCCTGACTGAAGGACCTGCCTCACTTTTTCTCCTCTTCTGAGGAGAAAAAGTTTTTATTCCCCTGGGCCACACCCATCATCACTAATCAAAGAGATGATGTGGGTGCAAAGGGATTTCTTCCATCTGGCACCATGGGGGCCCTCCTGGGACCCCCTGCCGCCAGCCATAGGGAGGGTGCTGCTCGTGCCCCCATGCAAGGGGTGGTGAGGCAATGCATGTTCTTCCAACTTCTGACTGTGGCTTGGGTTTGGATACCACATGAGCTTTTTCCCCCTCCTCAGTCCTTGTCCAAGTTCCAGGTTAGGCAATCAGACTCACCATTTTACTTCCTTTTGGGATGGCAGGCTGTAGTTGGTGATGTCTCTGCATCACCAGGCAGGAGGGAGCTCATGTGGCAGGAGAGGTGAGGAGAGGCAAGGACTGAGACATCAGCACTTTTCTTTTGGTCTGTGAGTTGTCTTGCCAATACCAGGAACTAATATGTCAGTCTGCAGAGGTTTTAACACAGCAAATGGGCTGCCTGGCCTTTCTCCAGCTGTCTGGAGGAGGCAGCCTGTGGTGATGCCTTCAGGAAGCACCTGAAAGCGGTGGGTGAAGATTTTTTTTCCTACTAGGTGCTCAGTGTTGGGAAAGCAAACAGAAATTCTCCATGGACGATGGCTCAATCCTGTCCCCAGTCAAGCCAGATGAGTATGGTGGTATTCATCTTCATTCATATTTCAAACCAGGTACAGGGAAGAGCCCAAGGAAAACCTGAGTCCTGACTCTGCATAGAAATGGAACAGGATGTGCCCATGCAGGGGTATTTCCCTGGCAAGAGGTGAGCACAACTCCATGGTGCTGCTGGTCAGGCTCTCTGCTTGAGCAGGTATGGTGCCACCTCTTCCAGTCCTGCTTTTTGAGTGAGTTTTGCTCCCTTGGATTTAATGTTTGGCCATATCTAAGCAGGCTGGAGTTTTTATTGAGGATGAGGTGAGTGGATAGAGTGGCACAGGCTACCCTGTAAATGTTGCTGTATTTTTGCATGTGTTTGGTTTTAATTGCCTTTTCTGGGCATCTGGGAAAGCTTGGAGTAAGCAGAGCATGTTACATCCCAGGGCTCTTTATGTACATAAACAATTGCAGGTTTATTGTCTTGACCTTCCCTGAAACAAGTTCTTGGCTCCTCTGAGTTAAATCTTGGGGAAAAAGAGGGATCTAATAAGCTGAGCTGAAGATTTGGGCTTCTAGGAGGCACGTGTAGGTGCCAACAAGATATCAGGAGGCTGAGATTTACCCCAGTTGGGACAAATCTTTTTTAATGGCTTTTGTTCAGTTCACTGGGGTCTGCCAGCTCTGCTCCTTGCCAACAGTAAATAGTCTGAGAGCAGGGAATTGGTGATTATATTAAATTTAAGGCAATTCAACATGGTTTTACTTGATTTGGAGTGTGGGGAAGAGGTGGCACAACATCTATGCACAGAATGGACAGGTTAGGTTAAACACTTCCTGCTTTATTATCTGAGCATGAAACATGGCATCACATGGAAAGAGCCATAATTAGGTGTTCAGGAAGAGTTCACCCTGCCCATTTGAGTCAAAGTTGTAAGCTAAGAGGGCAGAGATCAAAGGCTCCTACCAAAGGCCAGAGCAATTTGCTGAGGAGCCTAACTGGAGGGTGGCACTCAGTGCCCATGTGGGGGCATCGTGTCAGCTGCTGCCACTTCCTTGCCTTTGTTTTTACTCCTCTTCCAGACACGGGAAACAACCAACGTGTGGGAGATATCTCTACTGCAGCTGGGCATGGCCTTTTCAAGCCTGAGCACAGTTCAAGATGTGGGGGGGAAAAGGCTCCAAAAAGGCACAGCCGTGCTTCTGTGGTGACAGCCCCTGGGTGGGCAATGTGGCTTCACGTCCTGGGGCTCCGCTCCAGGCTGTGCAGAGAAAATTTGCTCAGTCCTTCCCTGCCTCTCCCACCTGGTGATGCTTTTGCTCTTGTCCTTCTAAAAAATCTCATCTTCCTGAGGCATTTTGATTGCTCTAGGTAGACACTGCCCTTTTCATGCCTGCAGCATTATCCCTTCCCTGCCCCTGCCTGCTGGAGCTGCCTCTTGCACGCTCCACAAAGCAGCCAGGCACTGTCTTCTCTTTTAATTGTTTTTGCCCACCTCCTGGCTTGCCCTCACATTAGCTTTAGGGGATGTGGGGCAGGGGAAGGGCTTGGAAATAGGGATCATTTGGGTGCTGAGAGGCAGGGGAAGGAGGGCAAGCAGGTACCTGCTGGCTTGGTGGATTCAAGCCCTGGCATGGTGGGAGCAGATGTGTCAGTGCAGGCATCTGCATGGATATTGGCAATAAATTCTCTGTCTTTGCAGAGCTATGGCCTTGAAGTTTGCCTCTTTTATTCTGTAGGGACCACTGACTGCAGAAAACAGATGCCATCTATCCACCATGCCTTGTAAATCAGATTTTAATCATCTCAGGGAGAGGTCTGTCTCCAGCTGAGTGCTGCAAACCAGGTCTGCAGGAGTTACTCTGCAAAATTTACATTTCTGAGATAGGTTAGTGATTAGGGCCCCAGCTTCATACTAGGGAGGCTGAAATCCAATTTCTCCCCTCTCACAGATTTCCTGGCTGATGGTGGAAAATAGCTTAGGCCATGCCTGAATTGATCAGATAAGTGCAGATCCCAGCTGACCTCCCTCCCCAACACTTATTCTGCAGCATTTCTGCATCCAGCGTGGGCAGAGAGGCTCCCAGAATGAAGGACACCACTCAGTCAGGACCAAGAGAGGCACCTCTCAGATGCAGCTTTGCTCCATGAAAACTGAAGGCACGGATTGCAGAGGGGCTGGTGTTGGAGTTGCTGTCTCCTCTGGCACTGCCAGTGCCTGATTCACAGCAGCTACAGGCTTGCCTGGTGGATAACACATTTGTTCCAAGAGCTGCTGCAGTAGGTTGCAGTGGGCAGTCAGGGAGAGAGCCAGGGAGGGAAGAAATGGCACAAGATCTGATTCTCTGGTTTTGTACAGCCTTTACACAGGTCTGTAAGGCAAACGGTGTGTTCCTGCAACAATAATAATGAGTTGCTGAGGATGCCACAAGCACAGGTGAACTGTCCTTGTCCCTTTTTTCAAATCATTATATATTGCAAAATCATTGCAGGTATTACAGGGAGGCTGTAAAGTATACCTCTTTGTGAGTAAAGAATCAATAATTTATTTTCTTCTTCCTTATATGAAAACAATACCATAAAATCATGTTGGTTTATTAAAAAAGCAATACCCTCCAAGCACAAATGGCAAGGCTGATCACAGCCTGTTCATGGGGAGGTACAGCTCTTTTATCCACAGCCTCTGTGGACTTGTTTTTCAAAAAAGAGCTTAGCAAAGCCTCTAAAAACATGGTTATTTATCAGTTGCCAAATTTTGACCTCCATCAGGCGAACTTGCAGGGGCAGAGCAGACGGAGCCCAGTGTTACCTGCTGGAAGCTTTGAAACAAGTCTCTGCTCCTTCTCCTCCATCCTCAAAAAGGAAATTTGCCAGGCAGGATGGCTCCTCCCAGCTGTCCCAAGGCACTCACCCCTGCCATTTTACACAGAAGAAGTGCATCCTCCCAGACTGCGCAGCATCACATCACAAGAGGGTGGTTACAGCAGCCATATCCTGGGATGAGTCAAGTCCTGTCAGCTCATCAAAACCCAAATCTAATGGTTACAATGATCATACCATTAATATTTTGAATGTTTTGCCATTAGAGTTGAAGCTCTTGCAAGGGTACAGGAGAAGAAAGGTGCCTCCTGTCAGCATCTCAGGCTGCAGAAGCAAACCTGCATCCTTGGTTCACAAGAGTTGGGGCAGCCATCATTCATTCTGCACTAAATCTTTTTCCCCCACCTCTGCAGTGCAGTGGAGATTGCATCTGGGCCACACATCCATGAACTCGATGGGGTGAGGGCACAAAGGTGGCATGGCTTGTGTGGAAACCATTTAATGGGGAATCAGTAAAGGAAATGTCCCCTTGTCCTCACCTTCCTGCCCATTACACACCCTCAGGGAGCTGTTCTGTACAGTATCTCCATGGAGGTGCTCGGGCTGGAGCTCCCTAAAGGTTTGGGCAGGGCTCATGGGGTTGGCATGAGGTGTCTGATGAGCAAATTCTAGAACTAAGGGCATAAAAGCTTATCTGTAAAAACGGGCTAATAAGGGGTAGTGTGGTACCCAGCTAATGGGGTGAGCCCAGGCTCCACTGCTTAAGTCCTCCACAGTGCTGGAATTAATTTTAATCAGCACTTAGACAGGAAGAGAAACTATTCCCCATCTTTTTTCCTTAAAGATTAAATCATTCATTCAACCAACACCCTAATGAGGCACCAACAGACGTGTAATGAATAAATATTTTAAAAATAGTTAATTTAAACATTAAAAAACACCCCCATCTCTGTTCTGTAGGTAGTGTTTGGGGAACTAGGCTGGAGAGGGGAGAAGGTGGAACAGCCCCTTTCCAGAAGAGCAAGAGAGACTGCAGATTAAACCAATTCTTGAGCTGGTTTCTAATGAGCCTGCTGCCGCTTTTCCAGGCGAACCAAAGAAATGAAAATCCTTGGGCAAAACAAATATTTCCATTCAAGTCCTGTTGTCTTCCTATTCCTTAATCTTCCCCCCAGAGCCTTATTCCTGACCTAGATGCTCAGCCCAGTCTCAGTTATGAGGGTGCTGGGACTGAGGGGTCACACCTATTTCCAGGTGAGGCTGTTGGAATCATCACCTTACTGAGCCCTCACAGGGAGCCCCCACCAAGCCTGGCTTTGTCCTACATCCCTCCAAGTGATCCTTCACTTGTGGTCCTTCTCACAAACACCATGATTTCTCCTTTCTTTCCTCCTCTGCAAAGAAAGAGAATTTAAAGATTAAATCTGGCTGAGAAATTAAAAAATCATAGGTCCCTTGAGACACAAAGTACAGCTAAACCAAACTGCACGAGCAGGGAAGCAGCTTTTCTACGTGTTGGGGGAAGTTTGGCAGGTAGGAAAATATTTCCCAGCTGAACACTCTCCCTCTGGTTTGGATTAATAGCTTGGGTCCAACTTCACTACTCCCATAACAAATAAATCTTAAACCATAACTAGCCCAAGAGAAGAAGTATCTGCTGGATGTCTTTTCAATGCTGTAATTTTTCCTCTGTAAAGCATTCCTCTTTTAAAAGCTCTCTGGCTCTTCACAGCTTATTTTCCTTGGATTTTATAGAGATGTCAGTACCAAACACATGCAGAAAACTAAGCTTCCAGGTAGCAACATACAAAAAGTACAAGGCAAGATGTTCTCAGCAAAACAATGTTTAATTTACTGCTTGTGAATTATCCATGAGGAGACCCAGACTTATATATATATATTTTTTTTTTTTTTACATATTCAGCTATTAGTCAAAGTTATTTCACACTCCTCAAGACCCCACCACCAGTGTCCACAGTCCCTCTGCAACCATCTCTGTCACAGGCTTCTCCTGCCCAAGGGGTGGAGGTATGCATGGTTTTTTCCCATGGTTTTGGAATCTTCTCCAGCTCCAGAGAGGATCCTGCACTGAGATTAAGTTGCCATTGTGTTGGAGCACTGGGGGAAGTTATTAAACAAGACCTCAATGTATTGTTTGTACTTCTCTTAAACTAATAAACAATAGATGTTCCCTTCAAAGGTAAAGGAGCAGCTACTAAAACACTCACAAGCTCTTTCAACCCCAATAAAATCCCAGCCAGATGCCAAAGAAATCCTTAAACCAGACTGAATTCGATGTTGGAACTCCAGCCCCCAAATATGAGAGGCGTGTGTCCATTTCCTCAATGTGCCTGGAAAGAGCCACAGGAAGGCTTAATCTTTCACTTTTACCATCAGGTTAGCAATCAAAGTGTTTCACCTAAAACCTGGTAGTAATAAATCAGGTTTTTGAATGTCTGCAGAGAAATTCTCAGCTCCAGGTGTGGATTGAGTTTGGATATACTTTTATCTTCATTTTAGCAAAACAGAGCAAAACATGTTCTACTCCACATTTTTTTTACGGTCCCCTCAAATGAAACCCTTAATCAGGTGTCTTTTTTTATTCATTGCCTTGTTTCTGAAGATGGAGGAAAGAAAGTAAATGTGGAGAATAAAGTTGAACATAAGTGGCTGTAATGAGGCAACTCTTCCATGGCAGAGGTCCTTGTCTAGGTAGAGAGCTTTAAACACCTTAAGCAGGAAACAACTCTGATAAATGATGGGAAGCAAGGCCAGCACATCCGCAGGTTCTCCACGGTCCTTTGACTTGGCCAGGAAAGAGTGGAAGGGGACAGGGAAGCTGCCACCAAATGCAGAGAGGCTTTAATCCCACTTTTGCAAAGAGTCCAAGAGCAAACTTCTGAGGTGGGAGGTGAAGCACCAGTCCCATCCAGACCTGGCAAAGCCTGGCCTTGCACCATTGGTGCAAGCCCACTTGGTACTTTCCCTGGCTTGCTGCAACTCTGCTGCCACCAGGGGAGTGGCTGATGAGAGCTGGCAGGAGCCTGGGCACGTGTTTGAAAGCCAGAGAGAAACGGGAAAGATGTGGCATTAATTATAATGGCTTGGGACCAGCTGGAACTGTCAAACTGAGTTAACTGAGGAGAAAATGGCTCACAGCTCAGGGACAAGGAGACCTGGGGAGCTTGGCAGGGGACACCAGATGAAAACCACCACCATGTGCCAACCCCCTGCTCTTTCCCAGCCTCGGCCCTGGAGCATCACCCTGGTGCACCACAGATGCAACTTGGATAATGGGAAAACAGAGTGAGCCCACTGTCAGCAGCATTTTCTTTTGAAGCCCTGCCATGACATGTGGGATCCCACTCTGGCAGAGTTTGAGATGCCTTCCTAGCTAAACTGGGAAACTATTTACCCTGAGCCACACTTCCAAGAGAACAATGGCAGCTTGGTCTTGGTGATGCCTGTCTCAAGTAACTAGATCAAGCTCAGTGAAGCAGTCCAGAGCCTCATTGCTTGGTGTACTGTAGGACCATGGTTTCCAGTAGGCAGTTTGCTGAGAGAAACAATGTACATCAAGGTCTGAAATATCTGGAGCTCTTGGCAGCTGGAGAGCTGGGCTGGGGTAGCAACAGGTGCACATCAGGTGAGCATAGAGGTACCAGTGTGGTTATCTAAATGCTTTAAATGGAAATGGACAAAACCTATTAAAATACATTGCACTGGGGTTATGCTTCTTGTTGCCTCTGCTTCAAGCTGTAGATTTGCAATTAGTTTGTATTTATGGATGGTTTACATTTTTAAAGTGTTTCAAAACACTCCAGCCTAAAAACATGCATTTCCAGTCTGTTTAGATTTCGTGGAGAGAAACAGGTTCCCCTGTGAGCCAGGCAGCTTCAGAGTTAAAAAATAAATGGATCCCTTTTACAGTCACTGCCAGATTTCCCCTCCTGCTGTGTATCCATGCAAAGGTAAGCAGGCTCCCAGGGCAGTGCAGGTGGCTGGAGCCCCCCACTAGGGCAGAGCCCCAGCAAAGGTGGCTGTGCCTGCAGCGCTGCACACGTGTTTTGTGGAGCTCCACGGTGTCTCTTTCCTGGTAAGCAATGACATTCAAGGACTTGATTTTTGTTTATTCCACTGCAGCCCATGTGGTTGTTTACATGAAGACAAAGGGTATGAAAAGAGCTATCAGACCAGAACAGGGATAAAAAGGGAAAAGCTCCATGCGGCTACAGCTGGATGCACTGACTGCACCTGGCTGTGTTCAGGCAGGTTTGCTTGCTCTTGAAGCTGTTGATCACCTCATGGTGATCTGATTTTCTTACAGATTACATGGGATTGGCTGTAAGATACTCTTTAATTCCAGAAAGGGTAAATGGCTTGTCTGATCTGGAGCAGCACAAACCAAGGTGCACTACTGCTCCACATGGGTCATTTTGTGGGTCTCCTTTTCCCCTGTTACTGCTTTGAAACAGAGCTGAGAAAGCAGAGCCAAAATCCTTGCCTAGAACTGTGCAGCTCACTTGTCTGTGGTGCTTATGTAGGTGGCCCTCACCTGAGCTCCTGGTGAGGATGCATCTAACTGGCCACCAATATGCTCTTGCTTTTTATGGGATAAGGATTAACTCAGCAGGAGCAGGGTAAGAGCAGTGGTGCTCACCTTGGGAAAAACCACATTGGCAGCTGTGTCCATGACAGCCTGGGGTTACATACCTGCCACCCTTCCCTACACCACTGCTGTGGTAAGTGTACTCTGCTGGTCAGAGATTTCCCAAACCTGGCCTGTAAGAAATAGGGTTTTTTTCTGTTTGAGGAGAACACTCAAATTAGGTACTTGCTCAAAAAAGGTGATAACACCTAGAAGGGGAATGTGCAATGTAGAGAATGAAGCTAATTGCTCTTTGGTAGTTTTCTTCCTGCCTACCAGCTTTGTAGCACAGTTTTCAGAGGAAAAGGCTGCCCTGAGACTTCCACTGAAAATTCTGCACTGCAGATAGGCACTATCAAGGTCAGCCCCACCAACTTCCCAGCCCTTCCTCTAGCCTGGGAAAAGGAAAATGGTATAAATAAACCACTGTTTAATCAGAATCCCCCCTCTAGACCCTAATCAATTGTTAAAAATTGTTTCAATACCAGTTTTGAGTGAAAAGATAGCTCTGGAATTTAGATATTTCATCAAAAATTCTCCCTAATAGAGTTTTTTTGGGTTTTGTTTTTGTTTTGGGGGGGTTTGTGGTATTTTGTGTGTGGTTTTTTTTGTTGTTTTGTTTTGGGTTTTGTTTGGTTTGTTTGTTTGGGGTTTTTTTGTTTGGTTTGGTTTTATTTGTTTGGGTTTTTTAAGGAGGAAGGAAAAGTTGTCAGAGAAATTAAATGTTTCTCACAGAAGCAGCTGGGACATATGACTGTGGTGTTTGACCCTTTGGAGCTGCAGCAGCAATGTCTCTCTGTCCCCTTTCTCCAAGGACAGCATCTTCCAGGCATCAGCATTAACCACAGGACGTCCTACAGAATCACCTCCTGCCCAAAATTTAGCAAGTGAGAGGTGGGAAAAGAACAAGAACCCAAAGTATCTGAAATCCTCACTCTCAGACAACTGAATCCCATTCTTCCCTCTAAGCAAAAGGCATTTCAAATTGCTCCTCTGAAGCACCATCACCATCCTGAGGAAGGAATTTGGAGGAAGAAGAAAGGAAAGATATCTTTCACAGCTGTCTGGCTTTGAAACTGAAAAGTATTCATGTGTGGAAGAAAGCACCTTTCTCTGTCAAAAGAAAATATATGAAAAAAAATTATGAAATATGGAGGGCAGCACTCATCTTCCATTGTCCTGCAGAAGGACTGCTATCAGGGGCTTCCCCACCACAGCTGGAGACACAGGTGTCTTCTCATGGAGCTCTCCCCCTGCTCCCCTCTGCCTAAAGTCCAGCTCAAATTTTTCATCTTCTAATGGCAAAACAGAATATGAAATCTAGAGAAGAGCAATTAAAAAGGACAAACTAATAGAGAATGATATAAACCCTTGAAACAGAGGAGCAGGATTGGGATGAGGACTTGTTCAAACAGCACGGGTGAAATCACTGCAAAGCAGGAGATCCACTGGAGCCCACACAGCAGCTGCTGCCCCAGTACCTATCCATGGATAGCAACAGGGACCTGGCAGGTTTTTGCCAGGCAGACTGAAGAAGCAGGAGGAATTGACTCATCACAGAAACATCACACCGCTAGGAACATCTACAGGGTAACACTGCTGGAAACCCACAGCGGGACTGCTGGGGATGGAATGCCCACAGACTGTCCCACCTCCAGCCACCTTAGCCACACGCTGGCTGGCTGTTGCTGGAGGTCAGGACAATATTAAAGCAAGGAGGGACAAAGGAGCAGGGAGTCTCTAGGGCATGGAACAGAGACGTTACCCTGAGTGGATCTGTCGGTGGGTGCTACATTATGCATACAGGGACACGGCTAACCCAGAAGGCAAATGGAGCAATTGGAGCGAGCTGTTTGAATACACACCCAACAACAAAGGGAAACTCAATTAAATTTTAAAGGCAACACATTTGAAAATGGCAGGACTAAGCAGCATTTAAAGGTGGCGATCGTTGCCAAGTTATTTCGAGCAACCAGGAGGCTATTCCATGCATCTGTCTCAATGTGCCAACAATTAATTTAGTAATCAGCATGTTCTGAAGGGACGACTTGAGAGAGTGACAAGCAGGGCTAGGCCCTCGATCAGTGTAAATTCACCGTGGCTCTCTATGCTGCAGCCAGCCCCACGCTAGCAGAGGGGTTTTGGCTGAAAGCCCCTCAGGAGGGACATGCTGGGGGAGGTGACTTTGCTTACATAAGGATGGTGATGCACCTCACACACGTGCAGATGGTGATGCTTCTCTTACCACCCACAGCACAGATGGACTGTCAGTCATCACACTGAAAGCCATTCCAAGAGTGTGCCTACCCCAAGTCCAGCAGGGAAAAATTAAGTGCTCTTTTATCCACTAAATCTATCCTGCCTTACACCAGCATAGACACCAGAAGCAAAAATATTATAGAAATAAGTCTGCTATTTATACAGCTCAGCAGAAGAGGTACAGCAATAAAGATGCTGAAGTCACTATTTTGTTCAATGTAAACTAAATGATGGTGTGCTTATAGAGGTCCTTTCACCCAGAGAGCAACAACTTCCTTGCTGTGGACTTGGACCAGCTCCTGCCCTGAGGAGGCTAAAGGCTTGTGTCAGGGCCCTTGCCAGTCCACCTACAGTAAATGTGCCTCTGCCTCGGAAGCATCTACACCAACAGCCAACAGGGTGTTGAAATGAGTAATATCCTAAGTGTCTTCACTTAATTTGGGCCCTGTGAAGTGTTGGTGTCTTGGGACAAGGGACATCCACAGATCCCAGTGCGTTGGACATGCAAAGCCCTAAGAGATGGAGGCAAAAAAGTGCCTTGAAAAGGAAGAAACAATAAAATTTTAAAAAATCAATAGACAGCTTTAACAAATAATCCTGTCATACATTTACCTTGAGTAATGTATTTAGCTCTTAGAGATTGAGGTGATAAAGCCAAAAAGGGTACTTTGGAAAGTCTCAAGTTACTGCTCTTAAGAGTTCTAATTTCCTTAAGAAAAAGAGGAAAAAAACAATCAGGAGAGGAAGGAGACAGAAACATCTCAATTTGAACTCTGCAGACCCAAGTATTTTGATTAACTATCTCCAGTCACCTTCTGGAGCTGTAAAACCCACCCTGGGTGACCAACCTGGGCTGCAACTAGCCCATCACTGCCCGCCCCTACCACCCCTGGAGGTATTAGCACCAACCTGCAGCTCCTGCTCCAACACCTCCATTCAGTTCCTCTTCATCCTCATACATGTCAGTAAGAGCCCTCCCACAGCTGGTCCTCGCACCTGGGCTATTTAGAAGGAGATATGAAATTGCAGCCAGAGGAAATCCTCCTGGATGATCCATCCCTGCAAGCACGGACAAGGCCAGCAGCAGCAAGTTCAAGACCAGCACCCTGCACTGCCCCCAAAGGGTTCTGGATTTAATCCCAGCTACTTCTCTTCTTCCAGCACAGTGTGGCCAGATGGCACCAGAGAGCATAATGTATTCCCTTTGGGAGCAGAAACAAATGATGCAGTGGTAGAAGTTCCACAAAGTTGCACAAAGGACCCCCCACAAGCTCACCCAATGAAAAAGCTCTCCTGGAAATAGACTAATCCAGCTCCAGTTCCTGCCTTCCTGCACTTGTGAGAGATGCAGCCTCAGCCCCTGTGCACAGAGTCTGCATTCACTATAGGACAGAACTTTAAATGATGCCAAGCAAGCATTCCTTCTGATCCATCAAGAAGTGGCACTGACAGAGAGAAGCAAGGGAAACAAAGAGCCCATGGGACAGGAGAGGTATGGGGCTGAGAAATGGAATGGGCCTGCAAAGCACTGATGGCAAAGTTATTAAAAGACAGAAAATTTACTATGGAAAGATGCCAGCACTCCAGAGCAGTTCTTGAGGTAGTATAAATCAGCATAACCTTACCGTGCCCAATTTATGACAGCTACAGACTGCACCAGGGGCTCTCACTGAGGAGAAATTCAGGTACAGCAGTGAGGTGCCAGCACAGACACTTTTACACTGGGCAGGTGTTGGAGGCAAATGGCAACATCACCAGCACAACTTCAGTGTTCAGCTATCTCAGAATTTGAAAAGGAAAAAGCCCTTCATTTTTTTTCCACCTCATAAAGTACTCATAGCACTGATGAGGAAGACAGAACCCGAATACACATTTTTGGAAAGCACATTTGATTATCTTCTGGAAAAAACGAGTCTCTCTCTGAACACCAGAGACTGTTTCATGCCAGAGTTAAGAGCACAGAAACCCACATATATGATACTTCATTGCTCTGTAGCCAATTTTGTTGATTAGTCATTAGGATATGAGAAGAAAATAGTTAATGTGCTGTAACCAATCTGCAAATGTTATAAAATCTGCAATCATATGGAACTAATTTTAAGTGAAATGGGATGATCTACAAATTAGAGGCAAAGGATTACTACAAAAGGCATGGAGAAAAGCAGGCAGGAAGGCAACAAGCAGATCAATATCCTGCTGAGGATGAACAATGGTTAGAACACCCAAAGAAAGTTATTTTTGAGAACTGACACAAAATAAATGCTGACTAAATTTCAAATGTCTGAAGACTCACTCACTACCAAATAGGATTCCAACAATAGCACCTTTGCAACAGCCAGCAGGATGGCCACTGGCCACAGGGCTACCTTCAGCTTGAACGGACGTGGGGATGCAGGACTGCTGCAAAACCTTTCTGTGAGCAGGTGCTCATCAGCCAGTGAGTTCCTGGGGAGCCACAGGTCCTGGAGGCTTCCCTGAACAGCTTGCTTTCACTGTCATCTCTCAGGAAGCTTTTCTCACCTCAGCTCCAACATATATGGCGTGGAATGTGCAGCAGCCACACGGAGAGTATGGGGCACAGCTTGAATACTCACTTCAGCAAGGAGCCCATTTTACCCTAAGAAAACAACAATGGGAATGATCCTGTGCCCCTTTAAAATATCAAGGCAAAAAACAATAATTGGCAAGGTTACAATTGCAAAGCAAATGCAGACTTTGGGACTCATGTACTGTTTCTTCCCCTCCTTTAAATCATAAATACATTTGAAAACAAAGCAAGACATAATGAAAATGAATATACTTGCCTGAAGGGTCCAATGTTGTGCTGTGGTGTTTTTCTCATTTTTCAATCCTTCTGTTTCTTGTCCAAATTTGTACAGTCATTTGTACTCCCCCTCTCCTTAGAACCCATATTTATAATCCTGCCTTGAGATGCTCATCTATCAGCCCAGAAAGCTAGACATTTATTCTACTCTTCAAATGTCCATCCAGATCTTGGGAGGAAGGTGTGGACTGGGAGGGAGAGGAAAAGAAAGCACTTTTCCTTTTGCTTCAACACTGGTTATACACTATAGAGGATGCTAACATCTACCAGGGAAACCTCTCTCCTGCTCCCCTCCTCAGGAGCTGCACTGTGACTCAGAGCCATTTTTCAAAGACAATGCCATTTAGGGTCTCCAGCTGAAGCAGATCTGAGCAGGATCAGGTCCAAAGTAGTCAGTGTGTTACCCTGGCAATGAAGCCAGGTTCTGATCTCAGGGAAAATGAATTTAAGTCTAGACTAAAGTACTCTCCCCATTGGAATAACTGAGGTGTGAGTGTCATCAGCCTGATCCCTGCCACGTGCTCTGGACAGCCCAGTGCCCTGGAACACCCACCTGTGTCCTGCCTGACTCTGCTTCCTTACACCAACATCCAAGAACACCTGTGCACAGAAAGCTTCCCTTTGCCACCACCTGCCTATTCCCTAGCAAAACATGCACCTATTAGTAGCTATCATCAACAGACTATTCTGATCAAACACCAAAAAAAGAAGGATTTTCTTTAGCAGATTGCTGTAAATGTTCTCTTCCCCATCAGCTCTCCCAAATCACCCCACCCCTTTCTCACACACCTCTACATAACTCACAAAATGAAAACTCCTAACACGCAGTAAATTATTTTATCTACTCCATCCCTTCTACCTCTTATCTGTTACTACAACCTTTTGCAATAGAGGTGCAATAAAATCTGATTTTAAACATGAAGCTGTAGTCATTCTCTTCAGTCAAAATATAAAGATAAGAAGCTACAGATACACATTTTATCACAGCAATGGACAAATCTATCACAGTAATGCTTTTGACAAATAATAAAATGCAAAAATGTATTGAGGAGATTTACAGCAGTTTAATGAAGGCTCTCATACAAAATCTTGAACTCAAAGTTACAGTCAAGAGTTACTGAAAAATATAACTTACAATGAAAAAGCTGATGAGAATTGCCCACTTAGCAATGGAATTAACTGCGCTTTACGCTGTGCTTAAATAGTCACCACACATTAGGAACAAATTTAAATCACGACCAAGGTACACACAATTCACTTCCATTCTGTTTTCAATTACATGTATTCAGCAAGTAATTTAACCTCTGGATGTCACTCTGAAGAACCCAAAGGTTTCTCTCTTTTTTTTTTTCTTTTTTTTTTTTTTCCAAACACTCACTGGAAATAAATACAATTGAAGGGGTACATGTGGAGTGTAATAAAATGAACACCTAGGCACTGGTACAGTCTAGTCCTCTTCAGCCCTCTACAAACTACAGGATGAGAAGTTTTAAACCACAGATGGAGTGGAGAGCAGGTTAGAGCTGTACAGGTAGTGCAGCAGGTTACGTACTACACAAGAGCACATCTGCAAAAGGTCCCAGGAGATTTTTGTTGAAGATGCAGCGTATCCACACCAGGTATATCGTGAAGGGCTTAATGTTTTCTGAGAAGGTGTGATTCTGATGGGACAATATATAAGGCATGTAAGTGTTTTCCCCTTGCTCTTGTATCCACACTTCATATTTTACTTCTCTGACCTTGAGATACCTCAGATTCCAGGGAATCTGCCAGGACACAACGAGTTTAGCTTCACTCGTGCCCTGGACAGAGGCCTGACACTTGGCATCCCTCACTTTGCCAGGGTAGAGGCTACCAGACCACTTCTGCTTCTTGGGTCCGGGCTTAGACTTCACAGTCTGCCTAATGACGTGTATGAGAGACGGGATGTTCACCTTTGTGTCCTGGTAGGCACGGAACAGCCACTCAGGGTTGCGGCAGCAGAGGTGCCGCGGCACCTCCGTGCTCTTAATGATGCGCTCCTGCTCAGCTTTGTCCAGATGAGCAATCCCACCCTGATCCCAAGGTCTGTCCGGGTAGGTTACGGTGTCTTCCCTGTCGGTGTTCTGCCAGGCAATGTACTGCAGGTCCATGCCAGGAAGGGTTGCCAGGGTTTTGTAAGGGGTGTAGTGTTCGGGGTTGATAGCATATGGGAAGAGCTCCACCACGGTGGCCCCTCTTGGCAGGAAGAGTGACATGACTAATTGGGCCCCGTGCATGCTGACCAGCATGGATGCATTGCTGATCAACCGGACAATGTCAGAAAATGAATGCTCCTCTAGAGAGACGGAAATGGTTTTCATCTGAAACTCCTGAGCAAGAGCCAGGATTAGTTCTGCCTCATTTAGGATAAGTCTGTTGATTGTCCGACTGAACACTACGATGTATTCCTCACTGGAGCTTTCCTCCAAGCTGATGTTCAGTTTCTGCATCATGAATTTGGTGAACTGCCTGATCTCATTACCAGAAACCAAGATGTTAGCCTTTGGCCCTTGTGGCTGGACAAATCCGTACTGGTACCAGGTGGTGATTTTGGATAGTCCCACATAGGATTTGGTAAAGCAGAGGAGCCTGCCCAGGGTTTTAAGCTCCTCCTTGAGGAGCGGCTGCTTGTTACTCAGTAACTTGTAGAGGTCAAAGTGAACACCTTCACTCCACCCTTCCATGAAGAAGAGTCGTGCCTCCAGATCTAAGTCGGAGAACTGCTGCATGGTGTAATAGATGGGGAGGAGGTCGTCATGAAAGACATGCATCAGGTTGTCTGGGTTGAACCTGTTGGCAATCAGCGCCACATCAGGCACGAAGACCGGCTTTGGCATAAATTTCAGCGCAGCAGCTGGCAGCTCCACAAAGTTGAAGTACTGAGTGTTGTGATCTTCCACAGAGGAGAGGTCGAGCAGAGCCGGCTGGAACCTCCGGGAGCCCAGGTTGGGCAGCATGACGGAGGCGTTGCTGTGAAAGTAGACGAACTCCTCAGCCTCGGTAGAGTAGCAGAGGGACTCAAAGCGGCAGATGCGGTCGGTGTGCATCCTGCCAGTGCACACCATCCTGGTACCGTTCTCCACCAGGGCCTGCAGAGCTGCATGGTAGTCAATCTGAGCCTCAGAAAGTTCCTGAGCCTGGCGCAGGAGCACCAACTCCTCCTCCACCATGGCGGCATGATCGAGCAGCTTGATGTATTTCCACAGCACGGCAGCGAGGATGGACACGAGCAGGGCATTGAACACAGCTGCTATGTTCATTCTGTAGTTAGATCCTAGCAGGATGACAGGTGGGGAATGCAACGGAGAGGGGACACATCATTAACACTCTTTGACATGGTGAAGGCAAAGACCTGTGGAAAATAAAACAAGAGAGGAACCATTTAAACATCAGGTTTACAGCTCCACCATAGATCATATTTTATGGACTACTCAAGGGAGTTTAGGCTTCTTTTGGTAATTTTTCTCCCTTCCAGGGAATGAGGGGAAAGAAGAAAAAAGTGCTGAAGTGTTGCCACGGTTTGTGCCTGTCATGTTTTGGTTTCTGGGAATTCTGTTCCCAGGACAGAACTGCTAAACAAGTCATGCTGTTTTGTAAACTAAGATGTTTTTCCACACGCTCTCCCATGGGAGGGACTTCGCGTGATGGTCTCTACATGTGACCAATGGTTCCAGGGGTCCCCACCTCTAAGGTGGGTGCTTTGTAAAAAGGTATAAAATAGGTTTAGACAATAAACCTCCCGGCCCCCTCCTTGGGAGTCCAACAGCCTTCTGATGAGTCCGCGTCTCCTCCTTTGGGTCCCACAGTGACACTGAAGCTCTCCCCAAAACCACAAAAAAGTAGAAAGCAAACAGAACTGGGAGCTGATCTACAGGAAGGCTCCTCTCTCATTTTCATTTCTATGCTTTTGAAGAAGAGAATATAAAAGAGATTAAGGATGAGATCTATGAAGATTTGTTAGAAAGAAAAGTATTTTCTCTAGGACTCTGGATCACTCTGCTTTTTGCAGACCACTCCCACAGTGAGAGGAAAGAGAGCACTGCAGTCACTGGGCCACCTGCAGAGGACTCAGAGATCAAGCTCCTCCTCCCGCTCTGTATGGCTGAGAGCACTCAGCCGTGCCCTCACCTTCACTGTGCAGGCAGCAATAGCTCGAGAAGTATTGCCAGGACAGATTTCACTACACTCCAGTGTGCAATGTGAACTAGTGAGCATCACGTTCAATTCCATTTTAGCCAGGGGTGGGGGAAGGCCTTGCAGGTCTGTGGACTGCCCTGAGGGAGAATCCTGAGTCACTAGGGTGTTTCTCTGGCTGCCATCCAGGATCAAAGGCTAGGTTGTCTTCCAAAAGAAATACTGGCATGGGAGAGAGGAGAGCTCTGCTCTTTATGAGAAGAACTGATGTGTCATTAAAGCAATCAAACCTTCATTTAGTGAGAGTCTGGCTCGCACAGCACAGCCAGCCCTTATACAAATGATAAACTAATGCATTTGAAGGGTTTCACTGTTGGCATTTTCCCATCCCAACCTTAGAACATTTTCTGTGCTGCTCCAAAGCCTCCCTGATTCTTTTTCTGTTAGAGCCTGCAACTGTTTTCCTTCTATGCAGAAACGTTACTAGCTTATATCAGAGTATTGATTATAACTTCAACTGTGAACTTCAATTGAGGTATTGATTCACCTACAGAATTCATGGGCTTCAATTTTCATTATGCATCAAGATTCACTACTAGTCAGGCTGTAAATAATTGCTCCCATGACTAATGGGGAACTTTAGGAAGGGAAATTTCTGATTAGTATTTATCCCACTAGATTGTTTCTAGCTGCCATTTTTAAAGGTAGCAATTTTAGATTTCCTTTGGTGCAAGTTTGCTGTGGGAGAGAAAAAAAGCAAGGTCTCAAGTACATGTTCTGACACCCCAAACAGCCTTTAGCATTTTAACCAAGACACACTTCTTACAGGACAATCCGGAGAAAGTTAGCCAGGCATATTTGGGACCAAAGCAAACTTCTACTGCCAAAGGAGTTCCTTTGAAATGAGCTACTGCAACTTAAAAGCTTGATCCTGCAACTTGGAATTGAATGGAGAATCATTCATGGAACTCAATGAAGTCAGAAGGGATTCCTACACCTCATGAGATCCCAACAGCCTGGGAGATCTGTCTTAGGAAGAACTGAAGGTACATGGGAGTCTGAATAATAAAGAAATCAGTGCTAGCTGTAAGCCACACAAACTTAAGAGATGAGCTCTGGGGATCTAAGCAGCAAGCTCATTTCAATTTCCAGCCAGTCAAACGAAACAGAAATGAAGTTCACCTCCTTTGGCAAGTGGTCTGAAAAACTGCTTCATTTAGAAACTCCATAAAAGCAAAGCAAGCAAATTAAAAATGTGTTGTTTTGATTTCAACCACAGGAAAAAAGGAAAAGGACCTGAATGGTCATCTGATTATCAGGGCAGGACCAACTCTCCATAAACCATGCCCCAAAGATGCTTCTCTATCTCTTTCTTAGTATTCATTCATCTCTTCGGCCAGTCTCTGTGAAGAGAGGCATGAAGGACTGTGATACACTCTTTTCTAACACTTGGCCTTTGCTTCCACCACAGCAATTTTAACTGGGTCTTGTCCCAGGTGCCACAGATATCCTGCACAGAAAAATGATGGCTGTCACATCACATCTTAGTCTGTCCTCTTCTGTCAACAGAGGATGACTGCTGCTCCTCATGGCTGTGCAACTCTCAACCATGGCTATTCCATGGACAGCCTGGAATAGAAACCCACTGGGGGCAGCAGTACATCACTCAGGTTCTGCTAATGCAATCAAACCAGTTTTCAGGAAGGGAACGTTTTGATGGGGACAGATCCTGAATTATTTTATTGGTACCGACCTTTTATTTTACTTCTTCAGTGTCTTTGAAAAATGTCTAATGATATCATCCAATTCTGCACACAGCCTCTCCACTACAAACCTGTCATCTTATGAGCACAGCTTTAAGTGACTTCAACAGCATCAGCAAGGAAAGGATCAAGGCCCAACAGCCATGCGCAAAGCCTGATAATCTGTACATGGAGGAGATCTTTAGCAAGCAAGTCCTGTGCTGCAAGCACACCCTTTAAAGGAAGGCGGCAGGCATTGTGAAAGTTAACTTCTGTGGGTCAGAAGAACAAAGTACCTACAAGTTCAATGGAGTCAATGCAAGTTGCAACAACTCGGCAGAGGAGGGAAAACCACATGGCTTTTTTATTATTCCATTATGGCAAGGTGAGTGTGTATATGTGGGTGTTTCAAAGGCATAAGAAGCCCACAGTCCATAAAAACACCACTGATACCACCTGCATTTCAGGGGCATTTTAGTGGTGGAGAACTCTGCTGATCATTACAAACCCCTTGTGCGAAACAGGCCTCCTTGAAAATAGCCTGTTCAAGTGTTTCACCCCTGATTTGTTCTCTCCCCTCCAGCCCCAAGGGAAGGGCATAAGAGGCACTTCAGAGATGCGGCCTGATGGATGCAGCCAAGGCTCAGAGGTCAGCAATTCTCATTTCAGACTGCCACAGCCATACCTGCTAAATGGCAAGTAATGAACAACTCAACCTTTTAGCAAAAATCACCTGCAAGGCCCTCTTCAACCTCTTCCCTCATTGCAGCTCTTCCACTTCCCTGCACTTAGCTGAAGTGAATGTGTTTTAGCAAACCAGGTGTCAGGAATTTATATTAAATGTTAGCAATGCTAAAGTAATCCATCTTCATTTCTGTTCCCCATTGCCAGTTCCTAAATCCTGGTTCATGCTGCTTGGGAGAAAGCTGCTTTTGATGGAAGTGAACAACGGGATGTGGACAGGAAGGGGTGCTGCAGGCAGAAATGAAAGGAGAATTTCACAGGTACTCAGAGAACTGTCCTAATTCTTTGCCTATTTTCCCACATTTCATCATCCACCTTTTTTTCAATCTGACACTTTCAGTGAAAACAGACCTTCAGGAACTATAATTTTGGTCCCTCAGGGAACGATAGAGCATAAATAGTAACAAACAATCCCACTGTTTGCTTTTACATACCCAAGAGAGGCTGCACCAAGGGAGTAAAGGCAAACAATCACTCTCCATGTCCCCTGGTTCCTCAGTCCCCCAAGCTGAAATCAGTCATAAAATGCTGTCAGCAGCAGTAGACCCGGGATAAGAAACTTTCCCAGGAGGCAGAGGGTAACACTGAAACAGGTGAAAGTATTTAGTTTTCCACCTGAAGAGAGCTGCTTCACAATAAAAGAAACTCTCATTACTAAATCTCCCTCATGAAATGGGTCTAGAGCTGCTACTCCCACAGTGTCATCAGAGAACACCCTAAGAACTGAAAAGCACTTGCAGAAGTGGCAGGCCAGACACACTGCTGCTTTTCTTAAGAGCAGAGTGCTCCATGCTACTTCTTTCTACATAGAGGGCAGCCTCTAGGCCAGTCACCCACAGACTCCCTCCTCCCCAACCCTACCATGTTCATCCATCCTCTTGCTTCCTAGTGACACTGGGAGAAGCAGGGCTCTGCTCCACTTGAGTAATACGCCCCAGTTACCAAGGAAATCAATTGGACTGACATTTTTTCACTCTCTGCTTTGAAATGCTAAAGCACCATCCTTCAGCACCAGGAGACACGACAACTGATAGACCAGAGCCAAGCCAGAAGAGATGTGCATGTGAAAGCTGCACAGAGCTTCTCGCTGCCGAGCTGGCAGAGGGCAATGATGTCCCATGGGAGGGGATGGGATGCGCCCTTGAGGACTCCCAAGAGGAATGGGCTGCAGGGGAGCAGCAGGAGTGAGAGAGGGAGGTAGAAGAGGCAGATTTCCCTGGCAGTGATGCTGACAGGGCAGGGGGCAGCAGACTTAGAGCCAGACATGGGGAGTTCAACAAAAACACTGGTGTGGGGGCAGCTCAAGATGGTGCAGTGGAATTAAGAGCATATCCTGAGGCTTGCAGCTCAGCCACAATGGATGCCACTCCAGCAGCTAAGAGCCTGTGGGAGGCACTCTATTTTTGGTCAGCTCGTCTTTACTCTTTTTCCAAGAGTTCACAGGCATGAAGAGCTTACCCCATTTTCTTCCTCCACCCCCACTCACTTAGCAAAAGCATCACAGTTTCATTCTCACAGCCCAGCTACTTCTCCTCTAACTAGCACTGGCTGCTGGTGAGCAGGTAAGGTCTTCAGGAATATTCATTTGGTGTGTTCAGCAGGCACTTCTGGCAGAGCCCTCCAGTGTCTTGCAGGTCCATAAGACTCTCATACAAGTTTGGACACAGCAGCACCTTCTGCCTGTTAGCTACAGGTTATCTGATGTATTAAACATCCTCAGGAAGTGGTAAGGACACAGGAAGCATAGATGGAGACACTGTTCTCCATCTCCTGTTAACATGCCTAGGAGATCAGAGTGGGTGGGATGAGAGAGGAATTTCCACTAATAGGCAGTTGGCATAAAGAACTGTTTGGATTCATTTAGAAGATGAGTTCTGTTGTTCTTTTTTTAATTGTGAAGCTACAGTAGGATGAATCACTAAAGCTATTAATATGATGGACAACGTTCCAAATCTCCTCTCCATTTTAAAAATTGCAGTCTAGGTAAGAAATAGGGAGAAAAGCTACAAAATCCACATTAAAAAATCCCAACTAAAAAAAAGACAAACATACACTAATAAGACCCTCAAAGGGAAAAAACCAAGAGCTTGATTAGGGAGAAAAAGGGTGATCAGCATGCCTAAAGAGGGGTCACCTATTCCTATTAACAAAATGAGAAGTGCTGGTTTTGTCCATATAGGCCTTGATGAACTTTGTTACCAACTGCCCGAACATTTTCCAGGCCAATGTTCAGCTTCCCATAGCTACAGCAGGCTAAAAAGCCTGATAAAATGGAAAACCAAAAAGCATGAAGGAGACACATTTCCAGAGAGCATCACCACTCTGTGCACAGAGGGAAATGCCTCTTCATGGAGGCCAGCTTGGCACTGGCCCAGCTCCTGTGCACAGCCTGATAGTGGTGGCAGGGTGTCCAGAACATCCAACAGAACCATCTCCCAAAAACTCAACCCGACTGGAAGTGGACTGGGGCTGCCCTTGCCACAGGGCAGTGAAGGAGTTAGGGCAGAGCTGCACGGGCAGGAAATTGTTATGGTGACACAGTGGGAGGGGTAGGAGCAGATATTCCCTCCTCAAGGACATTTTCCCCATCAGCACTTGCCATCCCTGGATCCATCTCTTGCTAGGCTTTCCAGGACCAGTACAGGAAAAGAAAAGCATACAAACACGGCATTTTGCACTCCCCCTGCAAAATGTCTTCTGTTCTTTCTCCCATCCCTGATGCAAGAGGCTTAGCTAAGGATTCAGTGTATATAACACATGCAGTTTTAAATACCTACTTCATTCATCCTTAAAGCAGAAGTTGCTAGAAGGCAACTTTCCCAATTGGAAGGAGGGGGAGTTGGGATTCGGCAGCCAAGAATTTGCTTATATTCTCATCTCTGTCACAGATTCCCACAGAACTCCAAGGAAGTCAATCCCCACAGCCCAAAAAGCTGTTATCATCTTATTCACTCTATTTATTTAATGAGATACATATATCTTTCACAGTACATAGCACATTAAAGAAAGGATGGTACACTGAATGATTGATATACTGGAACATTTTCTTTGTAAAAAGCAGCCAACTGTAGAAGTGCTGACTTTTTAAACAGGAAAAGAGCAGATTCTGGTAGAGGGAGTAAGCCCAGCAGTTAAAGATAAAAATATCATTATTGAAGCCTGATACAAAGAGGGGACATGAAAAATAAGAATATCTTGACTATGTAGTCTCAAGAAGAATTTTAAAAATAGAGCTTTATTATAAAAAAACCAAAATATAACAATATATTATTAAAACCCCTGTCTTATAAAAACCTTAGCTATAGATAGTTGTGATCAAAATTAGGTCCATCTTCAGTTTTTATGGTTCAGCATAAGTGAGGAATAGAAAGCAAAACTGTAAATCTTTCTATACAAGACTGCATCCAAGGAGACTGAGGCTCTGTGCAATGGTCCCTACTGCAAAAGCGCCTTCCACATGAACAGGAGAAGACTGGTGGCTACAGGACACCTCCCAGCTCCACTTACGGATAGAAAACCTAAGTTTTCTTCCATTTAATTTGAGAGTCTGTGAGAGCTGGGACAGGAAGAGATCCAACCTGACTTTCACAATGACTAGCAGCCATTGATTTAATATTTGTTGATACTCCTCTTGATCTACAAAATAACAAGTTAAAAATTTTCAACACTAAGCAGTCAATGCATAGAAGCAAGCCACAAAGCTGAGCTATAAGTAGAAATCTAAAAAGAATACCTCTTGGGCTTTTAAGATCTGCATTTCCAAGTTCTCTATCCATAATGGAGTATGGATACTCTCTTTCCCTCCAAAAAATCCCAGATCTCCAGAAAATTCCCCTAAAGAAGAAGCATTTCTGATAAACAAGCCTGAGGCAAGAGATGTAAGAAAAATGAGCTAAAAAGGTGAAGAAAAAGGTAAAAAAAAAAGGTATTTCTCTCAGCCCTCAAGTCTCATTCACCTTCTGAGAATCCCAAGCCTAAAGATGAAAACCCAAGTTACTCAAAATAACCATGGCTAGACAGAGGGGAAAGCTTAACAGGCAGAGTTCATTCCAGCTGGTCTTTGTTCACCTGAGTATCAATGAGTATCCCATTGAAACCTATCTGGTTACATGTCATTAGGAGCCCTGTCATAGGAGTAAAAAGGAAAAAAAACAACTCTCATTTCACCTGGTCTCTTGCTTTTAGCCTGTAAACAAGATACCTTTGTCAGAAAAAAAAAAGTGCCAAGAGTGCAGCAGGTTTATCTTACTTCAGTGGTCTGCCTAAAGCAAAGACAAGAGCAGGGGTGGCTGAAGGGAAAATTTACTAATGCTGCAAAACTGAATTTAAAAGAATATGATGTGAAATCCCAAAGTACTGAACAAGATGATCTTCAGCCACCCGAGCTGTGCCTCTGGGCTTTAGCTGCCATTTATTATTCTTTGCATTTTATCTATCCTTTCTTTCTGTGTTCTCCAGCAGGCAGAGTTCCTGTGTTATTTGGGTACTGGGACTGGTGCTTACAGCCTGAGCTCTGCCTGCTTTCCATCAGCATGGTGCCCCAGGACCGCTCCCTATGTGCTGCAAATCCTAAGCAGGAGCCAAAATTGTTCAGAGCACAGCGCAGCCAATAAGAACAGTGAAAATCCCTCCTGGTTACCACAAGCTCCACATTAGCATGTTTTTAGGGGAAGCCAAAAAAAAAAAAAAAAAAAAAAAAAAAAAAAAAAAAAAAAAAAAAAAGTAATCCCATAGCAGCACGTGTCTGGCAAGAAATACATTTCTGCAAACCTACAGAATTTAGTCCATATCAGAGATGTTTTCCCCATGAGACTTTAGTTTAAAAATGATAAAGCAAACCACAAGTCAAACAAAGAGGGACTACAAAGATGTGGGATTACAAATGGACTACTGACTCCCTTCCCACATAGAGGAGGGAATCAGCGTGAACTTGCATGGAAGGGGGGAGCAAGGAGATACCATCGAAAACATGCCAGCCTCCCCCCTCTTCTCAGTGCACTGCAACCAGGACTGCCAACAAAACTGAATTCAGAGCCCTATGTGATCAGCACAGCAAACACAGCACAGTTACAATGACACCCAGCAAAGAAATGCAGTCATTCAGAGCATCTGCAACCTTTTTAGTCTTGGAAGTACTATCGCTGGTAGATCAGTGTTTCAGCACATGCACGCATACCTGGTGTTGCTAAATAACAGGAATTGCTATCCGGTGCCTCTCTTTCACAGGAGAAAGAAAAAAGAAGACACCTTAAAGCTATGCTTTGCAGGGGAACAAGCACTCTCCAGTCCTCTTCTTTCCTCACCACCACAAAGAAAAAAGCAAAAATCCCATCTAAGAGCTCTCGGCACCGTAACCCGTGCACCATCTGCAGCCTGAGCTACCTTTCTCCCCCAGGTCTGAGCATGCTCTGTCTGCCGGCAGTGTCCTATCGCTCCAGCTGGCTCACCTCAATTTGTTAGCCTCCCAGAGGTCAGCCTTGCATGCAGGATGATTTGCTGCAGTATTCCTGCAAATCCCCGACGGGCGGCCACACTGAAACAAACACCACCGTGCTGTTCCAGGGAGCTGAGCGCGCCTTGGGAGGCAGGCGGCAAACTGCTTTGGGGAGCGGGGGGGACACACCTTGTAGAAATCCTGCTTTTGAGGACCATTAACGCCACTGCTACTCCATACACTTCACACAAAGGAAGAAAACAATAGGAAAGAAAGGAAAAAAAATGCCCTTTGCTTGAGGACGTGAAAGCCTTTCGTCATGCTTTCTAATAATTCCCTTGGCACCAGGAAAGCAATTTCCCAGCCGTGATGGTCAGCAAATGGCTTAGAATTGAACAAGGCTGTGATTGCCCTCCTTCAGAGAGACACGGAACGGTATTTTCATACTGAAGTTATTTTTTTTATGGTGAAAACAAGTAATTCCTAAACACAAAGGCACAGAAATTATCCAGGAGTTTATAAGAGAATTTCCTACTGCACACAAGCTCATGGAGGTGAGTGCCTTAAACCAACCTTCACAGCAGAGCTTGAACCTGTGGGGACTGAGCAGCTTCATGAAGATGGCAAACCAGACAGAACTGACTGGGAACACTTCCAGTTCTTATCCTACAGTAGGATCTACGTGCAGATCACAGCCCTCCAAAAAGCTCATGGCACAAAGTCACACCACTCAACACAGGAGTGAGATCCCAGCCCTGCACGGACACTCCTGCAGACAGATCACAAGCAAACATATGAGGCTCTGCAAAAGTGTTGATTGTATATTTGCAGAACACATTGAGTATCTGCCTGTGAGCACTTTCCCTTTGAGACCTAACAGGTAAAATAAGGAAGGATGAAAAAGTAGAAAAGTTCTCTAACACCTCCTCCCACATGCTCAAGGTGGACTTTGGACTACAGCATGAGCCTACACCTATCCTGAGAGGATCTCAGAGAGACACTGGTCAGTCACATCTGCCTGGGGGAAATAAATAACAAAAAAAAGCAAAGAGAAGTGAGCCCACCCAGTGCCCTCAGCCTGTCCTAATGGGACTAAGGAAATCCAAAGTCACCCTTCCCTTTTTAAGACCATCTCATTGTCCTGTCGCCCCTCTGAATACAAAGATGTTGCTTTGTGCAGAACAGGTGTGATATTTTTTCCTCTGAATTTCGAAGCTCTAAGAGTGGAGTTAGATTTGGAGCTTGAGAAAACATATTTTGACTTTGTGTTTTCCACACTTCAGAAAGCTCCACAGCGTGACCTACCTCCCACTGATGCTAACTGGAGCCTTTCCACTGACCCCACATACCTTGGCTGGCGATTTTATCAGCAGGATCCCAGATAAGCCAGACACAGCATGTTGGTCTCTCTCTTAGACGAGCTTTTATTTTACTGGAGAAGAAAGGACAACATATACAGACTGGTCTTCTATTTATGAATAAGCTTCTTCTCTACTCCTGGAATGAGTTATATTAATGGACTTCTTAGATACAAGTTTCACAATGCATAGAGTTAGAGTTTAACCCCAGTCCTGAAGAGGGTCCTGTTTGTCAATCTGCCACACCACAAAGTACAAAACTACATCATTAAGGGGTGGGGGAGGAACCATAATCAAATAATTCCAGCAACTCTGAAATAATAACTGTCCATTCCTATTGCACCGTAAGGCACTAAGTGTGGCAGTCCCAAGCTGTTCACAGTCAGCACCTACTACAAGCTGGTATGGTTTTAATAGGAGGTCTTAGCTCAGAACTAAGAATTTGATGAATATTTAATACCCCTCATAAAGTTGCAGCCTTCAAAAACAGCATCGCATTTTAGAACTCCTAAAAAGCAGTACTGCACAAACAAAACTCACCAAGCTAGCAAGGAAGTCTGAATAGATCCCTCTTGGTTTAGGGCTGACAAAGAGCAGGTAAATCATTATTTACTGAATCTTTGCAGTGCACATATATGTTGCAGAGGTGCCTGCATCACTCTGAGTCACAGCATTTATTATTTATAGTCCCAGAAGGACTCTCTATAAGAAATTGTTCTTCTTGCAGTGCTTTTGAACCAAAAGTGCATTTCAGTTTGAGAGCACAAAAAAAAAATTATGCCTGAACTAACAAAAAAAAGTCTTTGTACTGATAAATACAAAAAGAACACAAAAGAAGCATTTGGTTTCTGGACACCAAGACTGGGACTTCACACAGAGAGGATGACATTTTGATTCTGTAGAAGCTAAAATTAAAACTCATGCCAAAAGGATCAGGGCTTCAGCCAAATATTGAAAATTCCTAAGCAAGAATACACTTTGACAGGGTAAAAGGTATTTTTTTTTTTTGAAGAATATCTCAGGGACCAACTTTGCTCAAATGCTTCAAGAATGACATGCTCCCAGGCTTAAGAGAAGTAGGATGCAAGTTTTACATAAATATTAGATTTAAAAAGGTTTAAGTATGATCAAGCATATTTTACACACACGCACACACACACACACACTTAGGTTATGTCTTGACATCACCCTGACAAATTCATAGATATTTATTCTCCTCTTCAGATAAGTGCATGTTTTATACATATAAAACATATACTTGCCTGCTATCTGAATTCGTCATATGCTGAAGTACTCAGTCTGATAAACTCCTCCATCCCTCCTAGGAACCACCCTAGCAGCACTGGCCTGCTCCTGCAGCTGTATGCAGTGTGTGTGGACGAGTCACCTGCCAGTTCCCAAGGCAGGAGATGGCTTTGGTAGCTGTTCTCATCCAAGTTAGGTGTCACTTGTGCTCTTTCAAGTTCCCATTTTGCCATCAGTAATGACAGGTCAGCAGGGTGACAGAGATAAATCAATTCCCTCTCCTACAGCTTTGCCAACTGCACACCTGCAAATGTAATTAGTGCCAATGTGTCTGCAAGGGAATCTGAGATAATTCATGCTCATAAGAGCAGTTTGGTAAGTCAATGATGTTCAGCAAGACTGACATGAGAAACAAAGGGTAAAACACTGCCTGTGAGATCCCTGGGTATGGCTTCACCCTGGTGCTTCCCACAGTTGCTATTTGTTAACTGTTTTTCCCAGGCAGCAGGAGGATCATCTTTCCTCTCTCAATATTAAGCCAAAACCTCACCTGAAGAAACACATTTCCCACTTTACAGACAAAAAGACTGAACCTTTCAATGGGATCTGGGTGGGATGCACCACACCAGTATCCATTAATATGGGAGTAACTTCCTGTCAAAAATCTACCAACAATCAAAACCTCTTGTGTATTCCAAGACTGTATTCATGGGCTTCAGGGCTCAAGACAGAAGCTGGGGCCTCTAAGACCACAGGTGACAGAGTCAACATGGTAAAGGACAGAGAGGAATAAGTTACCAGCTCAGTCACTGTTGCTCTCAAAGAGCTGACGGAGGAGTAGCCACAAGCCTGACATGCTCTGCTCCCCACACACCCTCCTCCCATCTTTTATTCCCACCACACTTGCTGTGCAGAAGGTCCAGGAGGCTCCTGCATGCCTGGGAAACCCCCTGTGGACCCACAATTTTGCCTCAAGTTGGAGGTACTGTCAGAATGACTTGTGCTCGGAATTTTGGAGGAAAAGGAAGAGAACCTCTTTTCCTGTTGAGACAAACAGGGTAGTCATAACCAGCAAGTCTCACAGATGTCTTAGGAAATTAATATGTTAATATCACAGCAAAATACAGCTATTGAAAGGAAAAACACCCCTGAACGTGAACATCTTAGGGGTACCAAGGTATGGAAGAGACATAATAGAAATACAAAACTTGCTTTTCAGGAACTGACAGGCTCTTAGACAGATCTATAGGGGTGAACAGATAACAACTGTGTGGAAGTATCCAAAGGATAGGGCTTAAGATGTCCAAGAATTTGACTGCCTTCATTGGATTATGCAACTGGTCTGCAAGTGGGCTGCAGTTGTTCCAGAACTGATGAGAACATCTCAGTTCACAAGCAGAATTACAGGAAGGCTTCAAGGATCGAGGTCCAGGACTTGGATGGCCTTTATGGGTGCCTTCCAGCTCAGAATATTTTATGATAGGACTGTTGCCTGAAGCTGCCTTTATTCTAACCTTCCACTTTTTTTTTATGTTCAGAGACTTTGTGCTTTCTTAAAACCCTTGAGAATCCAAACCTACAAACCCAAGTCCTAGTACCTCATGGAAAGAACTCTACAAGGAAACAGTAACAGCATCTACAGTCTTGATTAAAACAGCAGTTTCGATCCAAGCTGGAGCATGTGCTTCAATTAGCCAGTCTCTGACAAGTAGCCTGGAACAGCAGCATGACAGGAAAATAGTTCAGAGCCAAGCTAAAAGAGAATCTAAATCAAATCAGGGCAAATAAAAAGGTTTACTGCCATTTTGAGTCCCGTAATTGCAAACTGATTGTTTTGCCTCCGATGCCCCCTTCAGCCACACTCGTACAACATCCTCATTTAAAGGATGCAGCCAGCATACAACCCAGCCCTATTCCTAGGACAGCAGGGTAGTATTAACAACAGCTAGGAGCACAGTATCACCGGATACCCTCCCTGTAGTGGGTACCCTCCCTTTTAGACTAATGCTAAAGGAGCACAAAACATCCATGTTCTGGGTGGAGAGCATATCCCAGGGGTGCTGTCACATGAAGAGCAGAGCATTAGGTCTCACAAATCATAAAATAACTTACACAGGAGGTTTAAAAAAAAAAAAAAAAAAAAAAAAAAAAAAAAGGTGTTTCTTGACAGCATAAGCCATAGGACTGAAAAATATCTGCTGGCCAATTAAAAAAATATCCTAACAACTGGGTTTTGATTAGTACTTAAAAATACCAGTCTGATTTTCCTCATGGAAAATATGAATTCTTACCTAAGGCCCAGAAGAGAAGTAGTAACACATGGCTGCAGGCCAGGCATTTACTGTTGCTCTGAGGGCTACTGCTGCCACTGACAGGAGGAAGAAGAAAGCAAATGAATCATCTTTCTCAGCTTCAACATGAACCACTGCACACAATAGGGAAAGTGTGATGAATACACTGAATTAATTGTAAAAGCCCATTTCAACTCCTCCAGGTGTCATATGCAACCGTTTACAGTTCAATACCTAAGAAGAGCTTCTTCATGCCCTCAGCAGCTTGAAAATTCATGGAACAACTATTGAATTTAGGCACATTTATCAAGGGCACAGCAGCAAGAGGAAGAAGTCCAAGCCTGACTTGATGGGAAATTTTTGTATTAGACTTGCTGTTGTATTTATCTGAATAGTAATAAAACCCAAGGTGGTTAATTTTCACCCCCATTTTTCCCCACCAATAAATCAATGCATCATTTCTCTAAAAGCCCTCCTTGTGACCCACTTGTGTAGAGGATTTAACATCCCCATAAATCAACAATATGACATTCAATACACACAAGAAGGTGAAAGTTTCAGAGAAAAAACAGGAAGTGTATGTTGAAAGACGAACATCTGCAAAACTACTGACACAGTTGCTATTCACCTGTGGCCCTTTGATTATGGGAGATTCCTTACCCAACCCTGCCACAGCAGCTCATGTCTGTTCCCTTCCTTCCTACTAGCAAGATCTGCTGCCTCTGTTCCATCAAATGCTGAGTCAAGTCTTTGACAATGAGAATCTCTTCAAACAACTGAAGTGTAACCTGACTGTCACTGAGAGAAGAGCAGCATCAGCCTGATAAACCAACTGCTGTTTAAAACAGCTCCAGTTAAAAACATCTGCCCTCATTCATTTTGTACAGCTCTGGATCCATATGCTGATATTTGCAATGCCAAGAATAGAGTGGTCTTTCAGCAACTTTACAGAGTATTTCAAGACATCAAGGGCTCTCCAGACAGCTTCCTACATCAGGATGTGCTTTTCCATCTCTAGGCTTCTGCTGACATTGATGCAGCCATTCCCCAGAGAAGCCACCTAGCACAGGGAGGGCTGGAGCAAGGCTGAACCCTCTCACTAGCGAACATTCCCAAGGTAAGTGCTGTGTCACACCCAGCAACCTCAAAGAGGAAGGTCTTGTGACCTTGAAGACAAGACTAAAATATACATATGGATTGGCCATAGGCAGTGAATCCTATCCCAAGCCTGGAGAGGTCAGAGATAGAGGACATTTACAACCTTCCTGCCTTCGTTCATCCTGCTTGACCCCTTCTGTGGCAGAATGATGTGCTTATAATCCAACCTGAAGGCTGACAGGAACAATCTGCTGAGGTAGCCAACCCTTCTTTCCAGGCAAAGGGATTAAAGCTACAGCACAAAAAGCTTCTCTTGCTACTATGAAGACCCAAATTTGCACCTGTGTTACTGCAGCAAGCACGTGAAACAAGAAAGCATGGAGGTCAGGGGCTAAGGATTGACTAAAAAACAACCATCTTGCTGAGTGACTTAGAGTTACACAAAATAACCACCATTTCTTTACCATCGAGGTGATGAACCAAACTAAAGCCCAAAATATCCTGAAATAAAAACCCTCTCCTCTCATTTGATTTAATATATTTAAGGCTTAAAAATAAGCATGTATGCAAGAGTCCTGTGTTCCAGTGGGACAATACATGCACATAAATTAAGCAAGGACTAGAGAACTTTGTGTATAACAGCTTGCCTTGTGACCTCTGTGCTAAGTATATACATTTATATATAATACATATGTATGACTATTGAAAAATTCATATAAAAGATTACAATTAAGACAGAGACTTCATATATCTTCTGTGTTTATACCCACATTAAAAGATGATTAATCAGCGATTTTAGAAATCCAGAGAAAATAATTTCAATGAGTTGCCAGCTTCCCAGCTTTAGCTTTATACTTTGACATAATGATAACAGAGTCAGAAGCCAAGATACTGCAAAGCCATATATAAATATATGTGGAACTGTCCCAGGCAACCTTACAGGAGAAGGGAAGGTGAGAGCAACTCCAGTCTTCATTTTCTATTAACTCTCAGGTCTCTACATGAACATGAGTAACAACCTAAGTAGTAAAGACAAACAGCCAGAAGCAAGGAGCAGAGGTAAGAACAAATCATTAAAAAGTGATAAGCACTAAAGGCTCTAACTTAGCTAAAGGCAGTAAAAATGCAGACACACAGAGAAAACCACATCATGCCTCCTCAAAATGAATCTGGTCATATAGTTTTAGTGCTGAGTAAGTGACTGCCTCAGTGCAACACCACAGTGTTTGCTAGAAAGGACAGTATTTCATCTGTGTGCTTAGAGGTCTGATAACCTATTTTCCCAGGTGTGTCTCTCCCTCCTTTTAAGAGAAAATTACACAGCAAATTAATCTTTGTGAACCTTTTTATTTTTCACCACTCCTCCTCTTCCCTCCCACCTTTCCTCCTATCTGTTGTGAAAGGTAAGCAGGAATATATTGAAATTAAAATTGAAATAAATGACAACAGCAGGAACAGCCTGAGTCTGGTTTTGCTCACAAAAGTGAGTTTATGATACGGTTGAGTCAGTGCAAAAAAAAGAGGTCATGAAAGTGCTGTCACACACCTTTCTGGAGAGAGCTCTTTGTCCACATAGCTACAGATGAAAGCCTCATCTGTTCAGGGAAACTAATTTTCTGGTGCAAAGGGATTTCAATTCACAATCCACCACCATCCCACTCAATTTACATTACATGTGGCCAGCTGGGAGAGGGGAAAACAACAGCAAAGTAAGACACAAAGCAATTCACAACTCACTCATTTCCAGTACATCAAAGGCTTACCAGTAAGTGCTCCATGTGATGGACTGTGGTCCTTCCTTCCTTAACTACATCTGGCTGTCTGCTTGCCAGAAGCACATGCAAAACCCTATCAGGTTCAGGGAATCATTGACTATACACAGTGCATTACTCTTCTGTAGGGGGAGTGCAGTCCCTACACACAAACTCAGAAGAGTTTGGGTTTTTTTCCCCTGGGACAGAAGAAGGGACAGAGGCAGTTGATTTCAAATTCCGCCAAGGCATTTCCAAGGTATGTTACATAGACTGTGCTTAAGTATTTCATTGGTCACCTGTGATTCAAAAGTCACAAGCAGATTAAAACTACACATCAGTCTCTGAGCTTAAAGAAACCAAGGTCTAAACTCTCAGTTGATACCACTCTTAGAACAAAACATTCATATCATTCATATTCACATCAGTGAAGAGAACTGAATCGCCAAGAGTAAGTGTTATTCAGCAAAGGGTATGCAAAATTGAGCCCTAAAACATAATGGGTGAAATTTTAGCACCAAAAGGCATTAAAAGCTCACAGCATGGCTTTGAGAAGAATGTAGCAGAAACATCCCAAACAGCCTGGTTTAGAAGCTCTGATAATGGAGAACTGAAATACTTTTCAGTATTGGCCATAAGACTTCACAAGAAGAATCTTTAAAATATGGTTAACTATCAGAGAACATAACTAGATGAATAAGAAAGATCTGTGTGCAAGCCCACTTTACACAAGGGATACATAGAGCACAACCAAGAAACCCATCACAATTTCCTGATGTCATTAAAGCACGGTCCTAATACACAACTCTAAGCTGAAGAAAGAGATGGTTTTCTGAAACAGAAGTAGCCTATGCCAAATTTACACAACAAGGACTTCCATAATTCAGCTGCTCTTTGCCTTTGGAGCAACAAAGAACCCAGCAGATCAGACTCTAGGGACATCTTTCCTTGCTAATACATGATAACAGTTTAAAACAGAGATTGTATCACAACCACTGTCTCTCGATACATGTGTAATCAAATTGCTAAGGTAAAAGAGTAAAAAGATGGAAAGGCAATTAACACCATATACAAAGAAATCTTTGCAACTGAAAACACATGATCTGTTTTCACTGAGAATAACATTTTCTCAGCTGGGCTTTGGCAAGTAAGCTGCGTGGTACAAAACCTAGTTTTTCATAAATACGAGAAACCCCTTCTGTTATCAAATAAACTCTTATTTCTCTCAACTTTAGCCCCAAGCTCCATATATGCCACCTCTACACAAGAACCAAGAAATTCTTACTTAACATCAAAATGCCCCTTGGCCCCTTTTTATACACATGTGGCCTTCAGAACATCTAGCAGCTGAAGAAGGGGCTCCTGGATCCAGCTGAGCAGAGAAGTCCAGCTGCCAGTGAGTACCTAGATCTCTGTTGCAGTTTTATAAATCAAAGGCCAGGGGAGAGGAGAACACTTGCATGTGTGTTTTGAAAGGAAAAGGTGAAACATTTTACAGTAGAAAAGGGAAACATCAGTTGGTTTGGATGAGAGAATTGTGCAGCACAGCCTCTCGCAGGTATGACAAAGCAAGCTCTGGAGCACAGGATGGTCAAAAGGCAAGGAAAGCTGGAGACAGGATGAGAAAAGTTTGTGAAACTTTTCAGTTTCACCACTGGAAAAAGCTTGAAGAGATGAAGGGGCAAATTACTGCATTCTATGCTTACATGGCAGTTGTAAGGAGAACTTCCAAGTTAGCCCCAAAGAGCCAACTATACTTAGGTGTGTCTCTTCTCAAACCTAAACAAAGCAACCCAAAAGAATAAAGAAGACCTAGGACTAAAATAAAGGGAAGGAAGAGAAGAAACATGTAGAAGGGGAATAGAGAACAAAAAAGACACACTTGGACAAAGGATGTACAACAGAAGAATGTGCAACCTTCAAAGACTACTCTAGAAAAAAAAACCAAACAGACAGACAGGGAGTTTATCTTTTTGATCTGTATTTATCAATAAAACACCAAGAAATTTCCAGTCATAAGCTGAGATCTCATTGCACTGTATGAAGTAAACAAAATCACTTAAAACACAGGGTAAGAATGTGAGAATTTCAGTGTCAGCCACAATGCTGTTGATCAGCTGGTGGTAATTCAGTGAAACTGATGCTGTAAAATCAGTGCATCAGGAAAACTCAGCTTCCATCTCTCTTTTAGAGTCTCAAGGATGCAAGAGGGATGACATCTAATTCAGTACCAAAAAACCAAATAAAAGCATTTCCATCTGTACACAAAAATGATGTATCACCTCCCAGTTAGAAAACTAGCTCAAATCCATGAGGAAAGAAATAGCTGACTTCACACTACCAGGAATATGTGGACAGCAACTAGAGCAGAGAATACACTGCATCTTCAGAAAGCACACATGACATCAAATACAAAGAAGCAAGAAACATGGCATGAAAATGAACTACAGGGGAGGAAAGAAAACAGGGACAAAAAGAGTACTTCCACCAAAGGACAACCAGAAAAAGAACTAGATAGAGAAAGCATCATAGAATCATAGAATACACTGAGTTGGAAGGGACCCATCAGGATCGAGTCCAACTCCTGGTCCCATGTAGAACATCTCAAGAATCACCATATGCCCCAGAGCCTTGTCCAAATGCTTACTGAACTCTGTCAGTCTTGGTGTTGTGACTACTTCCCTGTGGAGCTGCTTCCAGTGTTCAGCCACTGGGGTGAAAAACTTTTTCGTGAGATCCAAACTAAACATTCTCTGACTCAGCTTCAGGTCACTTCCTCGGGTCCTGTCACTGGTAATGAGAGTGATCTGTAGCTCCCGCTTCTTCCCCTCCTGAGGATGCTGAAGACCACAATGAGGTATCCCTTCAGTCTCCTCCTCTCTAGGCTGAACAAACCAAGGGATCCTCAGCCACTCCTTACCAGGCTTCCCCTCCAGACCCTTCACCATCCTTGTTGCCCTCCTCTGGACACTCTCTAGTTTAATGCCTTCTTTACATTGTAGCTCCCAAAACTGCCCCCAGCACTTGAGGTGAGGCCGCCCCAATGCAGAGCAGAGCAGGACAATCCTCTCCCTTGCCTGGCTGGCAATGCTGTCCCTTTATGCATCCCAGGACATGCTTGGTCCTCCTGGCTGACTTGTGCATTATTAAAAATTTCTACATATTTCCCTGCTTGCTAGGGAGAAAAGGTTGTGCACTCCCATGTAACAGCCTCAGTCTCTTCTAGTGTTTCCACCTTCTAGGCTAAGGTGTTGCCGCGCTGTATCACCCCCTACAAACAAGGCTCTCTGCTCATGGTTAGCAGACAGGGGCAGAGTGTGAAAAGTGAGAAGTGGAGGGATGCACTGTAAGGTATCAAATGATCAGGATTTCCATCTACATCAGTTCACGCTGTTGAGTCAAGGACAGTAACACAAAACAGCTAAACCTGCACGACCCTCAGACAGCTCTTCAAGAGGACAGGAAAAGGCTCATTTTCTTATCCCACTTCAAGCCACTCAACCAAGCCAAACCTCCTTTCACAGAAGGAGCTTCGATTACCCCACACAGCATGGTGCCAGGAATATACACCCAATGGAAGCAATGCTTCTGCTTCGATTTAAGGATGTGCCTAACTCCTGGCTGGATCAGCATTTTCAAACACACATCCTTGTGGGCCAAGGATTTGCGTTCTTACACATCTTTAAACTTCCTAGGACATGTCATTTATCATTCTGACTGTGATAAGGGATGGCAACACCCTGCTCATTTATCTTGCTCTCAATACACGGCAGAAAACAAAAATATAGATTTTTTTACAAGGCGGAGGACACTGATATCACTCTCCCTCTCTGATAATTTAACTATAGCATAACATCATCAGGTTTAAATCAGAAGAAAAGGAAGAAAAGACTTGAAGAAGAAGAAAAAAAAAAAAGGGGGGGGTAGCAACATTTATGGCAAAAGAAAAAAAATCTGTTTACAGATCACATCTCTATTAAATGTGATTTCAGAAGAACTGACAAGGACAAATCCATGTGCAGCTCCAAGTATTTCAGCCTAAATGTGGAAAATACACATTATTCTGAGTTTATGAATGGCTTAGTTTTATCAGTACTATTTATACTTCCATGGTTCATTTTAGACATATTGCAAGATTTTAAACCCACAGACTTGGGTGCTCACTGATTTTAAAAGACAACAAAAAGCTCCCTATTTTTTAACATGTTTCTGAATTATATATGGGCTGTGTATGCCTTCTGACAAAGGAACTCTGATAAATTACGTTCTGCTTCTAGCCAGGTGCTTCATGTAATCTCCACCCTCCCACCTCTTCATCACATGAAGTAAAGATGAAGACTGCACGACGTCAGTCACGCTGCAGACCTGTTCAGATGCTGCCTCTACCTGAAACAGCACAATCCATGTGTCGCAATCCTACTCAGTCTCCATTATCAGAAGCTGAAATTTTTGCTACAGTGGGTTCAGGCAGGTCCTGAGAGGGTGCTGACTGGAACATATCCTCCACAGCCAGCATTATGCCAGACTGCATCTAGCTCCTCTCACAAGTTTCTCCTGATGGGATTGCTCTCCCTCCTAACTGACTTTCTCTTTCATGCCTGGCTAAGTGATTTTGGCTGCACCTGTGGTCTGCAATACATTTCACAAACAGCACAGTGTGCTCCATGACCTGGCTGCCCCTGAGCCACATGCCTGCAGGAATGCTGCCCTAGAGCATTAAGCCCATTGCATGTGCTTGAGCACACACACCCCATTTTGGACCCGCTTCATTACCCTTTTCTCAGCAAGCCTGCATAGAGTTAATGCATTTAAGGACTGAAGACCAGCTTTGCCACTTTGCATTGCTATCAAACATGTTACAGGCAGAGGATTTGGCCATATTCCATCTATGGGGTTTCCTTCAAAGTCCACTTCTTCTGAAAACAGCTGAGCTGATGCCTGAGCAGTATGAGAACAGTGCTCCAACACAGACCACCACCATGGAGAGCTGCTGCATCTTTACACTGACCCTTGCATACCCAGTCCCTCTCCTATGACAGCACAGGACTGGGATGATTTCCAAGTCTCCTTATCTGATACTCCAAAAGGACGGAACAGGACTAGAGTACACAACAGCCATCCCTATATTCAGATTCCACTGGCCTGATCAGCTTAAAACAACATCTCTCTCTACTGCTACAATGGGCACTCACAGTGCCCAGAGCAGAAAGTAGCATCGAGGACTCACAGGAGTAACTAGAGGCAAGTAAAGGCTTTCCACTTCTTCCTCAGCAAGACTCCCTTGGGCTTGGGGACTGTCATTTTAATATTCAAATTCCCAGGAAAGAAAGCTTTTTTTCTTTTCAAGAGTGACTTCCAGCTTCATCAATATTTAGGCAGGAGGCCTGGTGTAACCAGGACAGTGAGAGAGAAGGGAGGAGAGTTTTTGTTTAGAGCCACACTTGGAAACGCCTTTGCAGTGCAATTCCACCTCTGTCTACAAACAGGCTTCCTCCCATCCAAAAATACCTGTACTATGCTTTCTACCAGTACTGTATAAACTAAAAACCTTTAAAGTTCAAACATAAATCACTTCTTTTCTGATCTAACCAATTGAAAAATGATGAATGACAACAACTTGTAAAATTTATCTTGTCACCAGCCTATAATTGCTGCTACTATTGGAGCTTCAAATTATGGCAGAAAAAAAATGAAGAACAAAATGGAAGTGCTTATGGCTTGTTTGGATTCTGGTTTACAAAGTAAAGCATTATCTTTGTCAGTGTGTGAGGAAATGCAATTGCACTGTGGACCTCTACATCAAAATCCATCTACTTTAATTAATTATTTGAGTATTATACCAGCAAGAAAATAATTACTGTAGTTATTTCAGAGTTGCTTATTGCTTTCATGCATGTGATCTGTCTGCAAAGGTTAATACAAATTTGTCAAAAATCTAAGTTCATTTTACTACAGGATTATTATCATATTAGGATTTAGGATTAGCATAATGAGATACTGTGATTATTAGGATACCTAATGGTATCCCAACAAATACAAAAATATTTTGAGATCTTTCTAAAGAGGAACTGGATAAGGACTGAGGAGTAAAGGAGGAAACAAAGGCTGCAATTTAAGTAGGTGTGAGATTGTCTACAGATGGAGATTTAGGGAAAGAGAAAAACTAAGGAGCCCAATGTAAAAAAACCAAAAAAACACAAAAAAACCAAAACAAAAAAAAAAAAACAAAAAAAAAAAAACAAAAACAAAAAAAAAAAAAACCACCACCACCAACATTACAAGCAGACTTCCAAGGCCTTCCAAGGAAAATCATAGTACTTTAGGTGCACTTGGTTTAAAGTTCACTCATTAACCTTTCTTCACAAAAAAGTCACCATAAATACCAGAAATAAAAGCCCACCAATCAAAAGCAATCAAAGTTACATTTTTAAAGCTAGCTCTGCCCCTCTGTTCTTCCCCCCAGGCTTCCAACTTCCCATCTCAGGGCTGTCAGTAGCTGTCAGCAGATCATATGAGAAATTCATCTGAACATACAACATAACTTGACAGGCAATACATCAGAAAACCTAGATGTGACAACAGAAAGTTCTACCAGATGGTCCTGGATTATATCTATCTATTAAAAAAAAATTCTGACAGAAAAAAAACCCACAAAACTCCTAACCACACATAAGCAGAGTTTCTGAGGAATGGATAAAAAAAATATATTCACTGTTTCACCTTTTGTCCTAACCATGCCAGAAAAGGAGATACACAACAGCTCCAGCTTGCCTTCAGTAGTTTGTCCTGTCATTAATATCTATATGCATATTTCATCCTCCTCCCTAAAGAAAAGACTTCTAAATAAAGATGCCTCTCCATTAAAGGGAGTATGTACTACTAACAATGCTGCTTTTCAATTGAGAAAATTCTGTCAATGACTCTGGAGCCTGGTCTTACTCCAGCACCAGCCTGGTCTCCAGGAACTCCAAAACCATGTGGTTAGCCCTGGGCGTAGCTGCAAACTCGAAGCACACTCAAGACCGCCTGTTGGTCACCCTTCCCATCCCCCTGTTGCTCTGGCAGGCAGCAGATTCTGTTTGGGTTCAGGCTGCCTACAAACCTCATCAGCCTCTGCAGTGACTCTTTTAGGAGAGACCTTGGATTGCCTTGTCCACTGCCAGTCATGCAGGTCAAACACTGATTGTACAGACCTACCCTCAATCCAGGTAAAACTGCCTTTGATACATGCGAAGTACAAATCCCATTCCAGCAGACATAACTTGCTCCAGCCTCAGGCCCATATGAAACAGTGCTGTGGCAGGCACAGGGTCAGGGTCAGGACACTGTGCCACCCTCTGAGAGATGAGCACAGTCCCTTGGCAGAGAACACCAGGTTCAGAAGCAGCTCTATGGCTATCTCACTGATGCTGTCACTGTTCCTCAGGTCAGCACCACCAGCCTGGCCACAGCAGCAGCTCAGCTGTGACAAAAGTGACAGGCCTATGAAACATAAATCAAACTGGAGCAGCCTGTCACTGCTCAAGTGAGACCCTCAGGGACACCACTCCTTGCTCCTGTTCTGCCCCTGCCTTCTACAGCTGTGTGCAGATACATGTTTTGCTCTGTGAGAAGTAGCTGCAAAAAACTACCACGTGTCCCTGTCCTCCCAATTACCCCCGCTTGGAAGTAAAAGGTATTTAGTCAAATATATATTTAAATTGGTAAAGCAAACAGGCATGAATCTGAATGCACAGAGGGAAGGAAGACAGTGAAGGATGTGGTGTTATTATTGTTTAATAGGACAGGATAGTGCTCCAAGTCCTTTGGAAATCTGACAGTTGCTTTGAATACAAAGCTGTGACTGGGGTAGAAAGCAGATCTACCCCCTGTCAGTGCACAAGCTGCACTCCACAGCTCAGAGCTGAGGAAATCTCTCTTCAGGCCAGTGTGGCAAAATCAGTTTCCACCAAGAAGCCAGACTGATCCATTAACCAAGAAGTAGCTCTGTATATCACACATACCTTTTTTTCCTTCCCCTAAGGACAGCTCCTTCCATTATAGACTCCCCTCTGCTGTTAATCGAAGTGCACCAATTTCCTGAGTGAGAAACACCTGTGTGTGGGATTACTCCAGTGCACTGTTTATTGTCTCCATCCAATCCATTTTACAATTATCACCTTTAGCACAGAGAGAAAGTTACTTTTACATCATAGACCTGAGAACAAAAAGCTTATGAAAAAGCCAATTGTTCCTTCCTCCTCAAACTTCAACAAGGAATATATGATTTTTTTCACCATGCCTTTGTCATTCTGACATAAAAGAAAAAGTCAGTGACATTTTGATGTTTTGTTGTTGTGCACCAGTGGGGTTTCAAATACTGCAGAAGAACATAATTACATTTATAAACACTTTTGACTGGAACTTAAATGTTGCAACAGCTATAATGGTCTCCTAGAGATAAGAAAAATAAGCATTTAGCTCAAAATGTATGTTCTGATTAAACTGAAAATGGACACCACCTTTTTACTGGGGTGTCTTTTGGCATCTAAAAGTCTTTTCTATAAATACTAGACTATGATTTTTCAAGCCATCAACTTCCTACAGAGAGAAAAATACACATCTTACTATTTAATCATTCTCAGCCGAAATACTGTAAAAGAGAAGGCATAACATGTATTTAATAAAACTGATAGAAAGTCACTTCCTCCCATTCTGATATTTAATTATATCTCATTAGAAAAGCAAAAAATAGTGTAAATCAAAGTCCATGAATCAGCTGTTTATTTATTTATAGGCATTTATATAGTGCTCATCACCATAGCAACCAGGAACCTTTTTTTCTTCTTGTTCCAAGGAAAAGTTGTAATTTCGAAATGCGATCCTTTGACGTCACAGTGCAAATAGGTAGTTAGGTCCTGTGCTGAGAACACTTTAGGCAGGTGCCTGAAGTAGGTGAACCAAGTCAAAGGTGTGATGAAAGAGACAGAAACACAGAAAGGAAAAACGAAAGGAAAGGAACCATGAAACAAGTGAGAAAAAGGGAAAGAGTAAAGGGCTTTCCTATGACAATCCACAGTGCACCGTGTCCCACAACAAGCCATGATCACCCCAGTATCTTTTACCTGTAATAACAAGTGATTGGTTCAGAGAGAATAGTCCAATTCATAAGACCACTCAACAAGTACCAAATTTATGCTGAAGGCATGGGTGAATATTCTTAAGCAAGGATTTCTAAAAGGATAGTAGCTTAAAAATGAGGCTGTAGAGGGCTGTCTCCCTTTTGAGAGCAGTGAAGTCAGGAACCTCACTTTGACTACTACTCTTTTCTGATCCCCCAGCAATCAGGCATTACCAAATTCCCACAGAATTAACAGACCTTTTTAAAAATGCCATCTGCTCACAAAACATCAAAGAAATGTGTAAATTAGAACACAGCTCCTGCATACACCATTACAGAATGAATTACCAGGTATGGCCTGCAATGATACAGCTGGGAACTTCTTTTCAGACCCCCAAAAGAGACTGAAGTTGGTTTATGCTATTTCATCTCATTCCTTCCCATCATTGCATAGATGATACACATACATGAACAATGTAGTATTTCAGATTCTTTTTAAAGCTAATGAATTTCTAATTGGGACAGAAATGAAAAAGAAAGGTATCTTTGGCCTGTTGTCATTTTGTTATATAAGAGACATTATCATGAAGATTTCCTCGAGACACTGGTATGTGAAGTTATTATCTTCAACTCTGTATTTGCTTGATCCTAGCTTCCTCATAAGCCAGTACTGTCCAAAGCAGTTAAGTAAGGAGTGTTCAGTTGTTCCTAAATGAAATACATAAATCTTTACTTAAGACTGGTGGTTATTTTGTAGGTTTTTTTAATACTGTATTCTAAATAGGGCAGAAGCTGCATGTATGACAGCAGGAAAAGTGGCAAGTTCCTTATCTGGAAAAGCACCAGCAGGCACTGTTATCAGAGCAGACCAGCTCTTTTAAAGTGGATTGATGAAGCTATTTTTAAAAACACCTAATAACATCACAGAGGAGACTCTGATCTCTGCAAAGGTGAGCCACACAGCTCGATACTCCTGGGAGGCAGCTAATGAAACTGAAGCTTGTCATACACGGACTGCGTCCAGTAATTGGCTCTGAACACTCGCAGCTGAGCCCTCCCCGTGCCCAGCGCAATGCCCCGCTCACAGCTGCACCAAACACAGGCGGAGCCGGGCACTCTCTGGCACGACCAGGTGTGAGTGGCCCTCTCTCCCCTGCCCGTGCCACCAGGCACAACCTGCATACTTGGAAGGCAAAGAAAGAAACCTGCTTTCTTTCCAGCCCCTCACACCTACCAGTTGGCTTCCAGGACAGGGAGAGACACTTGTGTAGGGAAGGTGGCAAAGCGGTGTTGGAGTAGGCGGAGTGCTGATGGAGAAGGGAACACATTCTACCACAGAAGGTGAAGGAAAGGGAGGTAAGACCTAAAAGGAGAAGGGAGAGGGTCCCATCTTATGCCTTCATCCAGCACAGCGGAACTACCAACAAACGCTAACCCTCAGTCAGTGCTCTGTGCCAATGGTGCAAAGTCCCTTAGGGACAGCCACTGGCTTCCCCAGGAAGGCAGCCAGCAAAACAGGGGCACATCACACATCTTCCCCAAAACTCCACTGACCCTTCCTAGCCCACTCTTCCTTGACCTTTGTAGACCCACAGACCCACTCCACCTCTCAATGTAAACACTTCATCTGCAACCACCCTGGAACACAACCTAAGAAAATACTGTCCCACAGTGTGAGAAGACTCTTTGTCCTCTTGAAGGAACTTCATCTGCATAGCTGAGGACCTCTGATCTGGTGCTGGCTCTGTGGTTTAATGCTCTCCTTTGTGCCACGTTCTTTTTCATGATTCTTCCTGCCTCCCACTACTTCCTAGAAAAATCCACTCCTTCACAGCCTAGATACATCCTGACTGGAAAAGCCATTTTAAATAGAAAGCAGTTTCTTCTGCTGAGGAAAGTCATCTATGGCTCTGATCATTTGATAGTTTTACTAATGGAAGATCTCTAAGCCTTTATGTTTTAAATCACCTCCTAAAGACCTTGCTAAGTTAGAGCACAGACCAAATACATTAAAAACTCTGGGGAGCAGCAACTGAATGTGGGCTGATATCATAGGGAATAATTTAAACCCACAGCACTTATGGAACACTTTAAAGCAACAATTTTTAGGAGAAAGGGGGTGAGGAAAAGGGGAATGAGAATATTCAATTTCCAGATGATCGAAGCAAACTTCAGTAAGTTCACAATGAGATGCAACTCAGGAGGTTGGAAATTTAACTGGAAAGAGATTTCCATATAGTCAATCCATTTTGCACATTACTTAATAAAGAGAAGGCTGTAAGTAATTAGTCCCAAAACATGACCCAGGCACCTAGAGTGCACGTTCATGGCACACTTCACAAGTGTTGGAAGCTGAAATATAGCTCTGATGACAGTAAATTAAAACACAAAAGTGAGACTCCAAGTAAAACTGCCACCTTGCAATCACAAACCGTTCAAAATGCACTCTGGCAGAAAAGCAGACTGCAAGGCAGCTTTCCTGTATCTAGTTCACGCATTTGGTATCTACCACGGTTTTGAAAATGACATTGCAAAATAAACACCCTGTCATACAGCTGATGTGTTTAGCATAAGTCAGATTTGTTTCAGGGAGAACGTCCTTGCAGAGAATAAAAGCTCTTCTGGTTCCCAGCTAAGTCAAGGCTTCAGTTAACAAGCCAATCAATCAGTTCAAGCATTTTGAGATTGCTCTTAAAAGGAGCCGTTTCTGTTTTATTACCCAAGTCAGCAGTCACCGTTTAAAAGTCAGCATTTGTCAGTAGTTACCCAACTATGGCACTGGTGTGAAAACACTGATACGTTCCCTTGGCTTGAACAGTTGTTCAGATACAGTCCTTATTCTCATCACCAGAGAAGAGTGTGCCTCTCCAATTTCTTTATTTTTCCAAACATGGAGCCTTAATCTTCATAGCCCACTTAAACACTGGGCTAATTGAGAGGGGCTGGAAGGAAGCAAGGGGACCCAGCAGACACCGGTGAGCCCACCCTCGGAACATGCATGTGCAATGCATCCAGAGCTGACACAGGCAGGAGAAACTTTTACACCGTGCTTAGTCAGCACGCAATAATTAAAAAGGTGCAGGGTGCGATAAACCCAGCATCCGTATCCATTGGGGCCGAACTCGCAAATTCATTGCTAAGCTTTCAAAGCCGAAGACAGGCGTCAGGGGGGCTAGGGGGGTGGTGTCCCAAGGCACTCAGCCATCAAGGTAAACTGTCAAGAGAACATAATTACATTTTTACCTGCCCCAGCAGGCTTTAAACCTGCAGCGCCTGTGACCTCTGGGGAGGTTATTAGAGCTGTAATAGAACAGCTGTCTGCAGGAGCGGGCACCGCTCACCCTCACCTCGGCTCGGACCGCTCTCGCTGCCCGGCTGCGCGGAGGTGGCCGCGGCCGCGGCGCCAGCCCCGCTCCGGGAGCGTTCCCTGGCTTGTCCGCCTCCCCGCCGAGCGGTCGCCGCCGACCACGAGGGGCATGGCCCCGCTCCCCCCGCTTCCCCGTCACCCGCTCTCCCTTCGGGAAGGAGGCGGCAGCCGCCGCGACCCCACACGACCCGCCCCCTGCGGGAGCCCGGGCCGGCCCCCACCCCGCGGCCGCCCCGCACCGCCTCACCTGCCGCCCGCGGCAGCGACCGCCCCTCGGCCCGGCCCGGCCCCGCCGCCCCGGCCGCCTCCTCGTTCACGGTGTCCCCGCCCGGCGGCGGGCGGGGACGGGCCGGCCGCGCCTCGCAGACGGCAGCCGCGCATGCCCGGTGCGGGCGAAGGGCATTGTGGAGGCTGCAGTTCGTGGGGCCTTCAGGGCTGGAGTCTTGGTGCCGCGTTCCGCGCACTGCCTGCCCCCGGTCCTGGCCCCGCCGTCAGCGCACAGCCTGCCCCCGGCCCTGCTCAGGGGTGTTCCGCGCACACCCTGCACCCGGTGCCAGCTCCTGCCCCCGCTCCCACCGCAGCCCGGCGCGTTCTCCTCCCGGCTCTCTTCCCGGCTCTCTTCCCGGGCTGCTCAGCCTCCTCGGCTGATCGGTTTCCTGGAGCTCTCTGCTTTTCCCAGCCGTCAGCGTTGCCCACTTGCAGCTCCTCGTCTTTCTCCCAAATCTCCTCCAGCCTCCACAGAATCATCGATGCTGGGAGAGACCTTTCGAATCATCCAGTCCAAGTGTCCACCCAGCACTACTGCCGTAACCCCTAAACCACTTCACCCAGCCCCAGATCCAAGTGTCTCTTGAACACCTCCAGAGATGGTGACAACACACCCCTGGGCAACCTGTTCCAATGCCTGACCACCCCAACAGTGGAACATTTGTTTCTAATAGCTTTTATGAATCTCCCCTCTCCCAGCTTAAGGCCATTTCCTTTAGTCCTCTCATGCTAGGCATGGCAAAAGAGACCTGCCCCCACCTCACTGCAACCTACCTTCAGGTGGTTGTAGAGGACAATGAAGTCTCCCCTGAGCCTCTCTTTTGCTGTACCTCCCATCGCCTCCCCACACCGTCCTACCCCTGTCCCTCTGGGTCCCATTGTCAACCTCTGCTCCCCCTGCCCGATGGACTTCTTCCTTGCTGCCCACACTCCTTGCGCTCTTCCACTCAGAAAGGGGTGGTTAAGCAGAGGGCAGCCATCCTTAGATGAGTACATGGCTCCAAATCCACCAGGAAAACCTGACAGAGCACAGGCACCTGCATCCTTAGTGGGGGAAGGTTCTTTCCCACCAGGGAAATTGTGACAGCGGTGGCAGGTCACTTTCACATGGTGGTGTTTGCTATGGTCAGGCTTCACCAGAGCAAGCCAGAGACCATTACAGCTTGAATAAACCACCGAGAGCGTGCTGAGCCTGCAACAAGAGGTTGAATTGCCTGAGCAGGGGACACGAGTGTGTAACAGCACTTCTGCTCCCAGCCTCTCCCAAAGTCAATGGGGCTTTTGTCATGCACATCATTGAGGTTTTTGTTTCTCATGGGAGCTTCCCATTTCCAAGCCCGTTCAGAGCTCTCACTAAATGAGAAGGACAGATAGAGGTTTGGTAGCATCTTTCACATTAGCTGGTGTTCGTATGCGTAGCTAAATGCTCCCAGAGTGACAGGACTGCTAAACATGCATGCAGGAATTTAATATAAAAGTTTGACTGTTGAAAAGTTTGCTCCTGAAAAGCTGATAATCATTTGGGGGGAAATCAAATCTAAAAGCTTAGTGCTCCTTCCTCCAGCCTCTTTTTTTCTGCCTTACATATTTTGTCGCTAATAATCTGAAGAATTAACTTTCGTTACAAGAGATCACACGAGAACTGAGGGTTTTCAGTAATGCTCGTTGCTACTTAAAGTTTAATTTCGTTACAGTCTCTATGAATTCTACTGTTGAGCTCTCATGGACTGACAAGGCAAATGTCAGGCTTCTGAGATTTGTTTTTCAGTTTGTTCAAGAACTATCAGACTAATGAAATCCATTGCAAGAAATCCCATCTACTCTGTTTCTCGTTAAGTTTCTGAGTTATAGTCCTGTGGAGAGACTTCAGAATGTTGGACCCACAACCCTTTATCTAAAGCAGCAGTGCCAAATAATCATTATCATCATAATTTTCATTATTTCATTGGAATTTTCACTGGAATAAAAAGTCGCTGTTTCAACAATATTTAGAGATATCTATTAATCTCCCCAAAGCATTTGTGAGTAGAAATCCTGATTAAGATTTCACAAATACCTGCTTGCATATTCACGTAAATGTCACCTGCAGTGCTACTTTTCCTCCTTGTTATGAAATATTTAATGAACCAGTGAAAAGCCAGACATTACAGTCATTTGAATCAAGTGGCCAGTCACGTATCACAGACGATGAATGGCCAAAGACACAGACATAATCATTCTAGAAAAAAAAGAACACCCATAAGCTGAAATGTATTTCTATGAAATATTCATAGGCTTGTGGTAATTTATTGTCATGTCTGCTTCAGAATAACGTGCGATGGGAAAAATAGCATAATCTGATAAACTTTTTATGCAAAACAGTTCATTTGTTATTCCTGGAGTAAGAAGTTTGTGGACCACATCTGTTTAAGCACATCATCTATACAGGGTAGGGATGCATTTTCCTTAATGCAAGGTTTTACAGGGGATACCTATTGGAAGCAGTGTGGATGTGCTAATGGCAGAAACAGTTCCTTCCTCCCAGGTATAGGTGTCTAGTGCAATTTTGGACAGTTTAGGTTGCCCGAGACATCTGCACAAGGCTGGTAGGTACAGCATGGGACCTAGAAGATGCTGCCTGGTCTGAGCTTGAGCTTCAACATAGTGTCACACAGTTATATTGCCCAAATCACTTCTGATGTGACCATTCAGGGAATAAATCAGCTTTTACAGACACAGGCAGAGGATGTGCTCACAGCTGGGAACTAGAACAGTTGAGCCACCCTTTACTGTTCAATAGACAAAGCTGTATCTTGAACCTGAAAAAACATTGGAATATTTTTAACTCGTACGTCCTCTCTTCACATCACCTTCTACACCTGGGCTATAGCTCTCTCTGTATGTGCAGCCTCTTTGAATGAGAAAATACCGGAGGATTGGGCCCTGAAAGCTGACTCCACCCAGCAGAGTCACTGATGTGCCTGCTCATGAACATCAACACATGGGACTGCAGCACTTCAAGCCTTGCTCAGCTGAAGTCAACTAGATCCACTGGCTTCTTTGTTGTGTGTCTCTGTGTGAAGCTGTCTCAGCTTTTTTGGCCATTTACTTAATGCCTCTGCTCTCCCTTGCTTTTCACCAGCTCTGTGTGCTGCACAAATTGTGGGCACTTGTGCTCTCATCCTTTCCACAGCAGGACAGAGAGAAGGATCTACAGAGGCTGTTGGTAGGATCTTGCTGGGATTTAGTCACTCAAAATTTTTTAAATGTCAGCTTTGTGAAATGCATTTGGTGGGGGTAGTGGGACACACAATCCCAAAAGATGTGGCAGTGTGCCTGTGGTATAATCACAGCTCAGCAGAGCCTGCAGGCCAACCAGCCAGTATGTAAAACTGGATGAGCACCAGTGATTCCAGTCTTGTAAGAGGTAATAAGCAACATCCGTGGAGTGTGCTGCTGCCTAATCATCCTGCCAAGGAAAACCGTTTCAGCCAAAAACATCACTGAAGCCATTTGGGACTAAAGGCACCATGGAACTCTCTGCACATCCACTCAGCATACGCAAAATGCGGGCAGCAAAGAGAGCTGAACGAGGGACTTTGAAAGTGCTATATGCCTCAAACCTCTCTTACAAATTCATGTGATTCACTAAAGAAATTATACATATTCATATCATTTTACCTCAGGACTGTGCATTTGTTTGGAGGGGATAAATGCTTTCTTGCCTCCAAAGAGCAAGATTTCATTAAACTGTCTCTCTTTTGGAAAAAGCAAGCTGTGACCCCAATCTCTGCAGTACCTGGCAGCCTGTAATCGCTGTATCATGATCAGTATTTGCCCTCTAGTAGCAATTTTTCACACACTGATGTCGAACACATGCAGGAGTAAAAAATGAAATAGATCTGCTGCTGAGCAATGCTGCCACTGAAATGACTTGTGCCTACGAGGCGGTGAGGACACTGGGTGTTCTGAAAGCACAGGTCTGATCCCAGTGTTTCGCTCCTTAAGCCCAAGGGCTGGGTAATTGCTGGTGTTGCCAAAGAAGGTTAAGGCTTTGTTTATCTCGTTGCAGGTAAGATGAGGTGAAATGAGCACATGTGCTGTTAAGCAGGTAAGCAAACATGACTATTCTCTGCAAAGAGAGATAAATAAAAAAAAAAGACTTCTAAGAATCACAGTTAAAACTAGTTTCGTGGTGATACTAGAAGAATGAGAAGACTTCCCAGTCCCACAAGCAGGGCACCAACCCCTGCTTCTACTGCTAGCAGTTGGATCCCACTTAGCCCAGAAGTGAGCAGCATGTGGCAATCCACACTAGCATGACAGCAAAGCAACGGAGAGAGTAGCTCTTTCCTAGCTCCTCCTGGAGTGGTGACATCTTCTGCTTGGTTTTTGGAGTGGTCTGCTTAGTTTGGAATGCAAGGCAGTTAGATAAGCAAACACCTGATTTATTTAGCCATTCTCTTATTTAACAACATGATACGGGCAAGCTAATAAGCAATAAGGAATTTTTCCTTATAACAGGACATCCATTCATATATGGACTTGAAGTAGATGTTTCTGCTAAATATAGAAAAAAACTTGAACTAATCTAAATTCAACTAAATATAAATCTCCACAATACAAAAAAGGAATAGGTGGGTACTAGTGGCAATGAATAAAAAAGACAGGAAAATGGAGAAATTCAATGACAGTCGGCATCAACAGATGTGCCAAAAGCTCCCTTGTACGACAAAATGACTGTCTCATGAAATATTAGCAACTATCCAAAACTGGGAAAGTGTGAAAATCTTGTTGCTGTATAAATTATCTAAGACACTCCTGCCAGTTATAGACTTGCTGTGAAGAAGAGAGACATTGGTAATCATGACAGCGACTATGTTCGAGTGTCATGTGAATATTCTTGGGCAATTATTCAAATCAATCATTTCTTGTCTGTGTAGGAAAGATTCATCACTCTTAGTACTTTGTGTCATTCAGTGACTGAAATGATGGCTCTGCTATCTGTGGTGTTCTGTAGTCTGCCTGTTTAAGGCGACAGGACTGTCATGTATTTAACTACTGAGGTGAAGAGCTGTCCAGCAGAAAGTAGAAGAGCATGGGCCCAGAATCCATGAGAAACATTACACAGGTCATAGGAGATCAGCTCCCTTCTGCACTGAACAATGTCCCACCCAGAGGCATTTTTGGAAGTGGCAGGAGCAATGCTGGCTGTTGCCACCGTGGCAGGGCATGAGAGGGCTCTAGATGCGGTGAGAATGCAATCCTTTTAATCACTTTTCTTCCACACAGGATTTTTATGAGACCTGCTAGCCATGTTATGTCATTACAAATCCTCCAACTTCAGTGCCTGGCATCCCTGTTCGTTGAGAATGACTCCCATATTTGATGATGTTCGTGCCTCCTGCTTTCCCAGCCCTGTGTGCTCTGACCTACCCTCTCACACCTGCTGTTCTGCATAAAGAGGGCCTCCTACCCCCACAACTTCTTTCTTCCTCCCACCCTTCCTGGCAGGAATTCCTCTAACAGAGGGCTATGTCCTGCTTCCTTGAGAATTACTGTTGGTAAGAGACATGACATGAAAATGTGCAATGTCTCCTTGTGTTCACCAAACTGTGACAACATAAATTTTGATCTTTGACTTGGCTTGATACATCTGGGGTTTTTTTTATATTGTGAGGTATAATATATAAATTCACTTTTTTTGTTTTTAATTAATATGCCCCATTTATTCCTTCTGCCTCTTCCTGTAAACTATGCATGTATAAAGGCTGATTCCAGCCCATTGTCACAAGGGGATGCATTAAACCTGCAGATCTGCCTTTGCAAAGCCTTAAGCACCTGATTTTGTAAATTAAATAAAATACCATCTACATGTTACTGCTAAAAGTGCTCAGTATCAGCTAGGTTTCAGTACCACAGGGCTTTCCTGCTTCTCTTTGAGGAAAAAAAACCTAACACCAGCAAATGGTAACTTGAAATGAAATTTGTTCTTTAATAAAATAACAAAACAAAGTCTTCACAGAGGAGAAGTTTCCTTTTTTCTACATGTAAGTGTTTGTAACAAAATAAAAGAGCGTTTAACTCTTCAGGCTGGTGATAACAAATAAAGATGTCGTTCACCTCGACTCTCACATGCTCTCTCTCTCTTTTCAAAGAGCTTGTTTCCTTTATTCATGAGCTCTTTGGGGACAGGATTTTTAACAGTTCTTTCTGCGAACTTGTGGTTAGCAGAATATTTGCTTTCCATTTTTTTTTTTTTTAAGCGTGTGTTGTGGCTCCCAAGTATCCATCTGTAACTCTTTGAAAAATATCCGGTAGCTTGCGGCTAGAATATATTTTGGGATGCCTAGTTTGTCATTTTTTAGCTTGGATGCTGAAGTTTAAACTGACACCTGAAATTCGCCAAGATGAGCAGTTCTTTGGAGACCCTCTCTTCAGCCATCTCTTCCAGGTCACCCTGCTGAAATCCTGAGAGATTATTGACGTTGGTACTGAGCCATCAAACAGGAGAGAATTTTGATTTTTTTTGCTTTAAGACTGCTTATGCCACAGATCATCCTCATGCCCTGGATCCCTTCTGCACTTCTATGATGCCCTTCATTCACATAAGGTAGTGCGTATCCTATTTTTAGGAAGTGATTTTACAGGAAAGGAGTCAGTTTTGTGTGTTACACCTCCATAGAAAAAGTGTGAGGTCTGGACATAGAGGATAACTATCCCTGCTTCACTTGATAGTTGAACAGTCCAGCCTCTTGCTCTTTGTATCTGCTTTCTGTAAGATGTGAGTTTTGCCCCAGTGTAGCATAGCCTAACTTTTGTCACCTTAATTTAATGACACATGGGTATGAAACAAGGAGGCACTATACCTCCTCCCAAGACTGCAGCTTGAGAGCTGTGTCCATCCTGCAAAACAATGGGAAACATCAAGCCTAATGCTAAGAAATCCCAGTCTTCCTTCGGGACAATTACTTCCTTTGTCAGCAATTTGTTTGTTTTTGCATGTATGCACAACCATTGTGGTTCCAAGTCCCAGTGGGGATGAGTTACAATGATTCCTCTGCTCCATAAACCCCACTGCCCACTACCTGGGGAAGTGGTGGTCACTCCATCCTTCTCCCACCTGCAGAGGAGTCTATGATATAGAGGAGCCTAGCTGGCTCCTGCCTGAAAGGGTTCAGGTCTTTCTTCTTAGTGAGAGCAAATGCTCTCTTTTTCTCTTCTTCTGAGGGCCAGACTGTGACAGAGAATGGAAACTGGCTGTCCTGCTTTTCAGGATGATCCTGTTCCAGGCCAGCCAGAAGGCAATGCCAACTACCAATCCTTGTGTGGCATTGTTTTCAAGTGGGAATGTTTGGTCCCAGTGAACTTTCCCACAACTTAACTAGAACCTTGTCCTCCTTGACAGCAGCCCTAGGTACCACAGAAGTGAATTGGGAGAACAAGCCCAGGTAATAAAGCTGGCTCCCTTGTTGTATTCTGTCTGCCCCAGGAGGTATGTTCCTCTGAGCTCAGTTTTAACTAGCACAGCAAAATAAATGAAAACAAGGCAACGAGTAATGCTCCACTTCTCTGGGAGCACAGGGCCTGAAGGATGTAACATGAATTCAGCATGTCTGTTTGCTGGAGAATTCATAGAGAGGATGGAAAAGAACTCTCCAGGGTGACAGCAACACAGGTACTTTTTTTTCTCCTTGCTTTGCCCTGCCCTGCCTCACCTCCCCTCTTTTCTCTTTGCTTTTCCTTTTCTCTTTTTCTTTTTCTTTTCTTGTAATGGAAAACATGTAACATCTGCTTGCGTATCTGAGCAGGGAGTTTGGCTCCTTCCATTCATGTCACAGCAAGACAGAGCATCTCTCAGACAGGATCATTTTCCTACTCTTTCAAAGCACCACTGCCTGTGAGCGTGCCCCAGCTCTCCCCTCACACACTTTATGCTGACAGAAAAATCATCTCCATCTGAAGCTGCTCCATCTCCCTGCAGCTACAGCCCCCTGCCTGCTGAGGCTGCCTTCCCCCTGCTCCCTCACTTACAGATGACACATCCCATCTCATTTATATTATTAAAATGATTTCCACGGGGTCACCTTCTGCTTCACGCCTGAAATGATATAGAAAATTAAGCTCTTCCTCTTGTGCCACTTGGATTTGAATTGTAGATTTTAAATCTGTCCTCGCTTCTCGATCCTTTAATTTTCCACAGGCAGCGCCACTGCAGCGGCAGCTCCTGGTGACTGCATTAGATGATATAAAAAAAAAAAAAAAAAAAAAGAAATCACAGGCATCAACTCATATGATGTTATGATGAGTGAGGTGGATAATAACAAACATGCACTACTCCAGTCACCCACTGGGTCTCTTTCCATTTTCTTCACAGAAAACCTAAACAACCCGCTGTGTAGAGTATGAAGAAGGTCGTATCAAAAGAACATCTGCACATTAACGTAGTGATTAGCTTGTAGAGTAGCACCCAGTGGTGAAAGGGCTTTTATCTTCCTTTCCACACACAAAAATGATGTGTCACATGAGGGAATGCTTACACTGAAGTCAGACCTGACTTCTGTTGTGACTTCTCAAGCATTTCATCAAAAATATTTCCTTGCAGGTGAGTTTGACAAAAGGCATTGGGCTGTTTAAGGTAAAGTGCTGGACTTTTTTTAGGAAGTGTAATTGCAATTACTGTGTTTCAAAGGCAAAAATGCTGCCAGGAATGAGTAATTCTTGGTATGGGATGCAGACAATACAGAAAGTATGCAAACCAATACTTTGGAAATTGTGTCTTTCACTTAAGCTTGATTTAAATGTGTGAATTCTTTGCAGCTTTCTGGTGTTTCCCAGCTTTACCATTGTCTTTCTTTATTACAAGTCTGAAAGAAGCTGCTGCCATATGGAGAGCTGGAGCAGCTAAGAGTTATATTCACCAGCAATGCACTATTCAAAGCATTTAGAAGCTGCCAGTTCCTCATGGTCCCAGACCAAAGCTAACCTTTGTAGCAGCACTATTAGGTTTTCTTGCTTCTTTTTCCAAATCAGATGGTGCTGGCACTCTCTTGTGAAATACACTGGGTCAGATGGTCTGTGGGGTTACTCCTGATGGCAATTCCTGTGCTAAATCAGATGCAGCTGCATCCCCAGTTACATTCAGTTTAGAGGACAGAATAATCCTCTGCATTTTTTTCACTGCGTGCAGCACAGACCTGATAGGTCTCACCTAAGTACTGGAGCAGGATGAAAGAAAGGAGGAACTTTTGCTCTTTCTTTTGGCAAATGACTGAGCTATTCCACAGAGAAGGCTACACAATAAAAATTAATCCAACTCTTTCATAGCTGGATTCATAGACTAAGTACACAACTGTTTAAAGAAGCACTGGGCTATCTGTTCAGCCTTCCTTGCAGCATATCCTTCTACCCAGAGCATACTCCTGAGTGTGGTTAGGGAGTGAGATGGGTCAGAGATGCTGAAAAGATGAAAGCTATTGGATTAGCATTTTTGTCCTAGGGCTGTAATACAAATCTTTAGTAAGCAAAGCCCAGGCGTGAAAATCACATTGTATCTCGAAGATGAAGTCCAATTTTGAGCTGAAATTCACTCCCTTTAGTGGTCTCAAGGCCAAAGTATGCACAGAGACTCTGTAAGTCTTATTTTCAGGGTGTTAGCAGCAATAGATCCCTCTGCTGGTTCCTCTGTACGTGAATGAATTGGATCCAGAGCACAAGCACAAGCTCATGTCAGAGCACTGCTGTAAGTCATGTTTGAAGACAACTTTACCAGTTCCAAAATCAAAGAATAAAAGAAAATCTGACTGGAGGAGTGCTGACACATTCTGGAAATTTAGAGCTGAAAGGGATCTGGGGTGTTTTAATAAACAGTTATAAAAGTAAAATTGCAAAATACCACTCTTCTGTGTGGAAACCTCAAGGCATGTTCCCAACTTTGAATCTAACTTCTGTTTCCTTTTACAAGACATAGTGATATTCTGCCTTGTAGAGAAGGTTCATGCAAACCTCTCCAAGCTGTAAATGTCTGATTCTGCTGATGGCACTCTTACAGACAAATTTATGCTACAGAACATTTCTTCAAATAGATAGCAGATGTATTGTGTGACTATGATAGCTATAGTCCAAGCCTTTCAGCTGTGGCTTTGGCTCTAGGATCACTAACTCCTGTAGGATTACCCACCCAAGTGGTCTTAGTTTTCTAGTCACCACACAATCTGCTCAAGAACAGTCTTCATGCAGAATATGGAATGAAATAAGGAACCATAGGCAGCACTCTGAGACCAGGCAGCCTCAGACAATAATGCCCCCTACTGATATTTGAACAATTCCAGGGGAAAGAGATGTCTCAAGGAGCTGGGAATGGCAGCAGGGCTGATAAAAGCAGCAAGAACGCGTGTGAGGTGCGCAGACAGGCACCTTGAGGCTCCCGACAATTAAAAGCATAGCACGGAGGAAAGTAACTGCTCAGAAAAAAAAAATCTTATTTTTGAAGATCTTGTATTTTAGGGTGAAAGAGTCTCAGTAGCTAAAAGTTAAAATTTGGCATTTCAGCTGCCACAGAAGCCCATGGACTGTCTCACAGGTCAAGGGAGCTGTGGATGTGGGCTGCTTGGGAGCTGCAGGGCACACAGCTCACACCCAGACGTTTGCAGACCCATGTCATGATCAATATTACATACAGACCTTGGTCACCTCACTTGGAGGGAAATTGAGACAAGATGGCAGTGACATGAGTAAAGGTGTAAGCACGTATGTAATAGAAATTACTTCCTTTCTAATTAGGGTTTCTGTAATGCCTGAGTCCTCTTACCAGCCCAGCAGTTATAATCCTTTACAGACAAATGCTGACAGCAATTTCATTGCCTATGAACCACTACTTGTAACAGCTTTACTAAAATTTGGTGTTTGAAACTTGGGTTGTTCTGTGTTATGTTCCATTATTGCAGGTGTTTCCAGTGCTTCCAAGGAAAAACATTTTATATTTTATACAGAGTATCTGTAGCCTAGGAGCTACAAACATGTATTTTTTAAATAAAATAAAGCACATATATTTGGGCAAAAAGACTGGTGCTTAGTTTCCTCATCTTCCCAGGAACAAAGACAGCCATTCTGCTACATCCACTGAGAGCTGGCCTTGGCTCTGAAGAGCACTCCTGTAAACTTCCTGTGAGGTGCAATCGACTCTGTGGCTCAGTGGAAGTTGCTGTGCTTCCATTCATACACCTTCAGCAAGCCTTAAATTGTCCTAGGAGCCACATTTGTGCAAAAACCACAAGGATGAATATGTAATTTGCTTGTCACACTTGTATCCACAGTCTAGGAGGAAAGAACAGCCTCTTCAGCTGCAGAAGAGCTGTTTGTTCTCTGGTGATCAGGGCGACGAATTTCAATCAATATAATCCTGTGGACTGAGAGCCTCAGGGCAAGAGACAGGACGTGGCTCTGATGCTCCCCTTAGGTGAATTACTTCCTACTGTAAACACAGCCTGTGTGTCCAAGCAGCTTCTTTCTGCCTATAGACTTGCTTAGAGAGTGAAGGTAACTTCCTGCTAAGTTTGCTGTGGCAGCCTGTCAGCATCAGATGAAAAGGAGCATTTGCAAACCCAAAGAAACCTTAAGACATCCAAAATGTGAGGTTGGATTTTACTATTACCACTATCCAAAAAACACTGTGTATCAGTGTGCCCTTGGGAATACATTCAGACAGCAAAATCCAGTTTTCTTATCATGTGCTGTAAACACTGTGAAGTTAAAACCCTCAGTGGCTTCTTATGCTTTTATCACTGGATTTATGTCAACAAAATAGCATGGAAAGTGTATTCAAGTGTTTATTATGCACCACTCTGATCAGGCCACATGAAGCTGTATCTGGCACCTTGCATGCAAAGGAAATCTGCTTTTGATGGAAACTAATGCATGGTTAATTTGCTACATTAGCATGTGACAATTAGTACGCAGGGCTTATGATGTATTACAACTACATCTTAGTATGCATGCATGCAAATAGACACATAATACATCAGTGTGTTAAATGCAGGCATCTCTAGGACAGAAGGTGATATAAACAAATCTAAGCAGAAGTTTTGGACACAGAATGAGGGCTGCATAATAAGTGCCTCAATTTACAGTCCAATAACATATTATATATTCCTCCGCACACCCGGAACAGTGTGCATATATTAAAATCTCTAATCTGTCTACCTTCATATTCGTGAATATATTAAGACTTTCTGTGGTTCTTTCTTTTTAAATTGCACAATCCAGGGTCATTTAAATAGTTGCAGCTTGAAGATGAGCACTGTGGCTGTGTCAGAGCAGGACATCTCATCACTCTCGCCTCATCACAGTTTTATGCATCTGTAACCATGGTGACTTTGTGGCTGCAGCTTTCCCCAGACTTGGTGTAACCTGGGGTGGATAAAGGCATGCTTCTCCGTCTGGTGTGGATGTCACGTACAGGATCTCTTAGGATACATTTTTAATTACTATGTTCTCTTAATTACTCCTTTTGATTTCCCTGGTGAATTGCCTTTCTCTAGTTTCAGTGACTCATTGTGAAACCAAGTGATATCTTTGCCATCTTCAGTCAGGAGAATTCATCCCAGACCTCTGCACCTTCTCAAGGACAACACTTGTCTGAAAAGCAGTGCAACCTGGTGCTTTGTGCTTGTGGCTACTCACCAAATGCGGTGTTTTGCAAGTGCAGATATCCTTCCTTCGGTGGCTGGCCTTCCAAACCACACTGGAGAGGGTGGCCATCCTGTCCAAAGTGGCCTTTGAGGGCAGCCCTGCTTTGGCTGCAGGCTGGCTGAGCTCAAGGTGGGCTCCACCACATCTCCTTTCAGAGAGGTGCAAGGACTGCATGGTGACCCCAGCAGAAGTGCAAAGGTGACACCTGATGGGGTGTAAGAACAAGTGAGGCTCTCATCACCCCCTTGGCAATTTGTGGCTGTCAGGCACTCTGGAGCCAGACTCATAGGCCTGTGGGACGTGGTGCCACAGAAAAGCTGTCTTGATGTTCAGTAGGGGAAGCTGTGGGGTGCCCAGCACATGTATCCCACTCACTGGGAGCTACAGGCAGCAGTCTGTAAGTCTGCAGTGTGTAAATCTCACCAGCTCCTGCTGAGAGGGGGCTTAGCCGGGCGGTGTCCTCTGTCACCACAATCCTTTTAGATAGCTCTGCTACGGCACAGTGTGACTGGATGGAAGAACTCTGGATTTAGCCTTTTATTTGACAAGGTACATAGCTAAGAGCTGTGATTTATCCCTTTTGAGCAATCACTTCTCCTGGTGTGTTAAACCCACCCCTGGGTAGAGGTCCAGGCAGCACAAGCCCTGCGCCCCAGGCAGGCGACACAGACCATACATACATTTTACAGCCACACAACACAGGGCTGAGCAGCTGGGGAGGGGCAGTGCCAGACTGTAGGGGTGTTTTTCTCCCAGTATCTCTGGGGGGCTTGTCTTCAACTTGGCCTTCATGAGCTGGGAAGTCATCTTACACCGTAGATTAATCAGCATTTAACAGAGCACCCACATATTCTTCCACTTAAACTGCACTAAACACAAGCAGCAACTGCACTATTTCTTTTTTTTTCTACCTGGGCAGTAATAGATCTTCTTTTCATGAAGTCATCCTTAGCTGAGCCATCTCTGTAAATAGCTGAGCCGTTGAGGTGCATTATTTATCACCGTCAGATGTTTAGCACACGAAACCGAGCAGCGGGCGGCAATCGGATCACCCTCCCGCTCAGATGGGATGAGGGGGATTTATGGCAAAAGCTGTGCCACGGAAAGAACACACAGTACTTGTTAATTAAGGACAAGCAGTCGAAGACCAGTACTGCTGCATTTCTGACAGAGGGCAGCATTGAGTTTTTTATCATATAAAATAAAACCACAACAAAACACTTCTTGGCTCTCCAGTGACTGCGCAGTTCAGAAAGAAGGAAAGCTTATCACTCGCATTTTTCAAAAAGCTGTGCTATCAACTGGCTTTTAACTAAAATTTCTTTTCAAAGCTGGCTACTTTTTGAGACTGTTTTGGCAGAGGGAGGGCAGGGTTGAGGTTGTTTGCTCACAGTTTCATGGAAAATGCTGCTTTCTGGTCTGCCCCTTGCTGGGCCTTTGCTGTTTCTCCTCTACCCAAGGCCATGAAAGTCACCAGAACTAGATCCTACCTGGGCAGCCTTGTAGGGAAAACATGTCCTGTAACACCCAGCTGCTCCCCTGTTTTGGGGGCCTGTGGAAAGGCAGGATTGAGGGGTGCTCAGAAATCATCTGAGAAGCCACCAGCTCCTGCTGCAGACAGCAGTTTTGTGAACCAGCTTTGGACTTGAATCCCTTTCTCGCTAAAAGCCTCTGTTTCCTCCTGAGTTTTGGCAAGACCAGAGAGCTGTGAGGGCATCCCCACAGCTGCAGCAGGAGGGGATGCTGCTGAATGGCACCAGGGGCAAAGGGCTGGACCCAGGAAGTTTTGGAGGGAGGATTTAGCTGGTGCAGTGTTTACAGACACTGTCTCTAACTATCTATTTCCTGTTAGAAACACATCTTTTTCTTCCCTGCCAGCAAGGAATCAATTAATTTAATTCCTGAGCAGTGTAATTTATGATTAGAAACAGTCCCTGATGTGGGAATTTACAGCAAAGCCTGTATCTAACTTTCTAGTGTTCCCAGCCTGTTGCATCTCTGGGCTCTGGCTGCACCTCCATTTGTAATTGAAAGGAGGCAATTCCTATATGGAATTGCTAGAAGAGTGGGTGTACCATGAACTTGAGCGGACCATTTGGAAGCTTGCCCACTTAGGAGACATTTTCCAGTAAATGTGGATGTTTCCCAAAAGCAGTGGGTGTGAGAGTGTGTGTGTTATCTGCTGCAATACCGCCTCCCTGTAGGCATCTTCATTATAAGTTTGGGAGAGAACTGCTGCATATTCCATCTTTGCCCTGTCTAATTGATATTCATTCATTCTCTAGTGGGTTTAATGTTGCTGTCTGCACAGAGGAAAAAATTAAAATAACAAGACAAGGAAATAATAGAAGAAGGAGGTGATTCTTTTTTAAACCTTTCTTGTGAGTAGAAGACAAGGAATCATTCGTCCCAAGCCTTTGTTCTGGGAGCCTTCGGCACAGCAGTTGTCAGAGCAGCTTGCAGGAACAAGGTATTCAAATGCCTCGGAATACATCTATAAATCATGTCACCACTTTTCTCTGCAGGAGCCAAAGAGTAGGAGGGAAGAGGGATGAGAACAGTGAACAGATCAAACAAGCAACCTTCCGAGGAGACATCAGCCCCATCATGATCTTTGGCATGATGTGAGCATCTTTGAGGGTTCCTGTAGGTAGTTTTATTTGTCCAAAATAGGATGGACCCTAACCAAATATTTATGTGCCTCTCCAATGGTTTTCAAAATATTTAAAGTTCTTTGCTCATGTGGACTGAAAGTCTTCAAAGGAGCACAAGTCCTCTTGACTTGCAAGATGATATGAGCACCTATGTCACATGTCTACCTTTAGAAATACTTCTTGCAAGGCAGGCTGATGGATATTGTCCAGCTGTCCTGGCAAGCAGAAGTTGTGCAGCCACTCCAGGGCAAAGGATATTTGGACAATGAAAGGGAAATGAGGATATTCCTGCTCCACCCAGCCCTGATTGCTTTAGGAAGGATGCAAATGTCTCTACAGCTTTAGCTGGAGGTCAAACAGGACCTAATCAGGCCAGGGTCTGCGAGGGAAGCTCAGCTAAGTTGTCAGGCCTCACAAGCTGCTATAAGGGTCCTGGGACCACTCAGTGCTCCTCTGCCATAGGCTGGGGCCAGGCAGTGGGGTTGCTCTCTGGTACCCCTCATGTGACTCATGCCACACAGCCAGACAGCTTAACATGGGCACCGCTGACTGTCTGTGCAGCTGGTGGCCAGTCCCCATGGGGGGAGAAGCTGCTGTGCCCCTCTTCTGACTCTTTGGGCCCATTGTCCCCTTCCATCCCCTGCACATTGCCAGTTGCTGTTTTTCTGCTATCATCTCTGCCAGATCTCCCTCCATGTCTGGTCACTGCCTGTGGCCCGAGGTGTGTCACTGGCTGCTTTTGCTGTCCCTTTGATCACAGCCCACCCCAGGGGGACCTTGAGCAATTGTGTGCCCAGAGCAACATAGCATTTTGGCTGTAGCTGCCAATAGTTTGCTTGCTTTGTAAGGGATCTTTGTCTGGGTGAAATCCTTGCAGGTCTTCTGCTTTCACCTATGGACAGCAGTGTTTGTACAAAGAAGTTCATGACAGGCTTTATGGGTCTGGTTTTGTGGGCTTTTTTTTCATTTGTGCCTTCATCTCTCCTGTCTGCCTTTCTATAAATGCGTGTCTGGGATGTAGAGTGAAAAGTTGTTGAAGCTCACGTTAGCCGCACCATCTCCTTGTGTGCCTTCACTACACCCCTCAAGACTAACTTAGGACAGCTTAAATTTGAACCTGTTTATATTTGTGCCCAGAAGGAGAGCAGATAACCCACTTTTATCCTGTGAGCTGTGCAGGAATGGAGAGATTAGAGGCACCAAGAGTTCAACCAAATATAAAACTGTCCACAGCACTACCATCTTGCTGCCTGACAGATGCATGAGGACTGAGCTTTGCAGAGACCAAACCCAGCAACTCTGTTTATCTTCTGTGCAAATCCAGAATACTACTGGTTATCTTAACCTTAACCTACCAGATTTAAAATTTTCAGTGGAAAGAAACCTTCTAAAGGTGGCAAATGCTTGCAATTTCGTTAACAGAACCCTTTAATGACCTGCAGTATTCCAGATGTAGGTCATGTTTACTACATCAAGTGCTAGCAAACAGCAACAATACAATTTCATAGAATAGAACACAAATTTTTAGCAGCAAAGATGCTGCCTTTTGAGCTTCTGTTCTAGATTAAGCATCTTTTAAGCCCTGAACAAACAAAAAATTGTGCTTTCCTATTTCACACCTCACCTCAGGATGAAGCATTTATTGAGTGCCTCTAACATACTGTGTGGTTGTAGTAGCAAGCAAAGCAAACTGGGCCACAGAAGAGCTGTAATGTCAGAGGAAAGCAAAACAGCACCATTGAGCAGATGATTTCACGCCTGGAAGAACAACCCAAAAATTCACACTTGGAGAACGTGGAGGCTGTGCACAGTCCAGTCCCGTGGCAGGGCCAAGGGCAGGGTACAAACCTTTAGCAGGCAGCAAATCACCATTTTGTATCTGAGCTGCCTCCACACTGAGATGGGGAAAGCCTTGAAGGTTCCTCCCCTGGCCAGCCCAGGCACGTGGCTGTGTGTTTCATCCTGCCTGGCATTCAAGTGGTGGGTGCCAGCAGGAAAATGCATAAGGGCATTAAGCCAACTTCCTGAGAACATGCCACTGCTTCTTCACCCTGCAGCCAACAACAGCTTTCACCTTCCGTGCAACAAACCCAGCCTTGCTTCTGCAGCTACGTCCCTCAGGTGCTCCAGAGTGCAGGGCTTTGCCTCTGCAACCTGCTGGAACAGGTGTGCCAGCATAACTGGGAGATACTCAGACACAGGATGGCTTGAGGCAGTGGAAACGATGGGAAAGAGGAAGGAGAAAAAATTTTCTGAGGGAAACATCTGTTCCCTTTACCATTAGCTACAAGTGGTACCTTTTTAATTATTGAGATTCTGGAGCTGGCAGAGGTTGTGAATTGACTTGGTAATTATTTAGAAGAGCCCCAGTTGCTGGCAAGGATTCCCATGTAGTCATTTTCTAACTGGATAGAGGGAGAAATAAACTCTTCAAGTATTTATTATTATTACAGACTGTCAATTACGAAGATTTATTCATTCCTGGTAAGCTACCTCGAGACTTGGCTTTATCACTTCACTGCTGCTGCCACAACACTATTATATATGTGAAAATGTGAAGGTGAGGCATGCTTTTTGAAGTTAGACACAATTCATCTTCCTGAGTTTTGACAGCTCCCCACCATGTACAAGATAACACTGTCTAACACACCGACCATGGCATTACAGCCTGCTTTTCTCAGGTTTGATTCAGCACAGCTTCTTAGCTCACACACTGTAACATCTTTAAGTGAGTTGAAAGTGCAATGAGACCTAGTTTTAGTGTTTTCCACAGCTATCCAGCATGCTGTATAAAACACCCTGGTCCATTGGGCTCATGTGCTGCTGAGGTCATATTTAAGCCCATTGAAATTGGGATTTCAGTTGGTAAATTCCCCATCTTCCAGGTCAGTCAGGTCCTGAATTTACAGCAGGTTGACCAAGATTTTTAGGAAATGTGGGGATGTTGGTGTTTTGTTCTGTCTAGCCATCTTTTCATGGATGCAACAGAGGCTCAGCACAAAGCTATTGTTTTCTGGTCCAAGAAGGAAGTGGCTTATGATGCCATTTCCCTTGGGATTTGTCCTTTCCTTTCCCCTTCCTTTCCCTTTCCCTTTATTAAAAAAAAGAAAAAGAAAAAGAAAAAGAAAAAGAAAAAGAAAAAGAAAAAGAAAAAGAAAAAGAAAAAGAAAAAGAAAAAGAAAAAGAAAAAGAAAAAGAAAAAGAAAAAGAAAAAGAAAAAGAAAAAAGAAAGAGAGAGAGAGAGAGAACAGCAGCCTTTTTATGGTTTTGTTGAGTGAGGGGCAGATTTATTGGGGCAGAATTAAGGAGATAAGAGCATGGGAGTCCCCCTTGTTCAGACCTTAGTTGGAGAGGCTATGCCTCAGGAAAACCTTCCCCATCTCTTCCTTCCTGCTTCCCTGTCTGCCTGCACAGCTGCCTGTCACACTGCCTGCACTGCCCCCCAGGGTGCATGCTCTCTGGCTGGTAGGTGACTCCAAAATTTGCTTTCACAGGCTTTCTTTTGGGAGCCATGTGAAATACATGGACTGTCTGTGAGGATTTGAAGCCCTGCTGCCTTTTGTGCTGTAGCCAGGATACAGAGGGTGCCCAGCAGTGAGCCTCGAATGGGTGGGGGGGCCCCTGCAGTCCCACCCCAAATTGACGGTCAAGGTCCTGGGCAGGGGACTTGCCATAAAAATGCTCTTTGCAGTCTCATCCCAAGCAACTGTGACGATTTGGAGCCATCTGCAGATTTGCCACCTCACTGCTTACCTCTTTTCCAGATCATTAAGGCATGCATTAAACACCACCGGCCGGTCAGAATTTGCGAGTCAGTGCTACAGCTAGCTGGAAAAACAATCCCAGCTCCTTGTTCTCAGCCTCCATCTATGTTTGTGCTGTGCTTTCCCTCGCATGATGGGGCGATTTCCCAGTCACGGTTATGCAAGGAGTGTGTTAGTCAGGATCCCTCACATCCTGTGCAGAGTCAGGGCTGGAATTTCTACGTGAGCCTTTGGGCAGGAGCAGGTGCTGCTGCTGTGCTTGCCAGCTTCCCAGCTGTGCTGCAAGGACTTTGCTGCCTGTGTCAAGGTTGTGCCATGTAACTCTTCCAGAGGCACGGGAGAGGCATTTGGTGAAGTTTCTTTGATTGCTGCTGGTCTGCTCTGCAGCCTTTTGCAGGAAGCTGTGCTGCACCTGCAATCTGGGATAGGCAGAACCTGGAAAGAAAAGATATAAACAGCAAAACCAGAGTCACTGCCAGGCTGGGCAATTAGTTTTATTTATACAAACATGCCTCCCCACTGTAGTTTTTCCTTCCCTGGCGCCTGTTCATTTTTCTTCCTCCTCTCTTCTTCTCAGAGCATTGTGAGGCCGTGAGTTTCCCAGCCTCTTCCTCTGGCTGGGCACCAGCCCTGCTGCTGGGTCAGCACAAGCGCAATGCCCTCGTGGGGCAGCCCCAGCGCTGCCGTGCCACGGCCGAGGCAGTGGGGGTCTGCACCCTGCACCCCAGGCTTCCCCCCACCTGCCAGTTCTGGGGAGCTGCTCCTGAGCTCACTCTGAGGGACAGGTAGCTCATTTGCTATGCTCTGCAGCATTCCCACTTGGCAAGGTCATCACTGCCACCTCGAGCCATTCTTCCCACCTGAGGGAGAGGTGGGGCGGGCGGGGGGAGCCTGTTGGGAAACCTTCCTGTGTGCTAAACCATGCTTGCTGAAGATACACCATGGGATAGAGCCCTGAGGAGGCAAAACAGCCTGAAGCCAGCCTCAGATTACATCGTCCCTGTCTACCACCATTTTAAAGAGAGGCACACAACCCCAGCCAGATGATTTGTACCTTAACACATGGGATGTATGGCAGCCACATCCTTTGCTGCCTTCCCTGGCTGCTGGTGCAGAGACCTGGCAGCTCCATGGTTGGCTGGGGCAATGGGCAAAGCACAGTCCTTTCTTCCCAGCATCAAGCCACTCAGAGAGCCAGCATTAGGTGGCAAAAAAACCCCATCACCAGCTGTGGGATCTCTTGGGATAGTGGGGACTGCAGAGCCCTAGCTGCAGGTCTCTGCCAGAGGGGGGGATGTTTGCAGCCCAGGGGTGTCAAAGTTCAGAGGACTCTCCAGCCCAGCTGGGCTGTATTTTTTTTGGATGCACTGAATGGAAAATATTAGCCTGTAGACAAAACAGACGCTGTGAGGAGGAGCACGGGGCGGGATGCCCGCTGCAGGAGCCGGGGCTGGAGCAGCGAACTCCCCACATGGCCAAGCTATGCCAGCTATGGGCTGCTAGGGAGCAATGCTGGCACCATGCTGGGAATAGCTTTTACTGCTTCAAGTCACCTGGGCACACTCCATGGAAAAGTTTAAAGCTGAAAAGTCCTCTTTGCCTTCCCACTACCTGCTGAGGATGTCAGGGAAGGGTTCAGTGTCCATTTGCCCGTCTCCAGAGATAAAGGGGAGGTGGCCAGCAGTTGGCCTCCTGGTCTAAAAATGGTTCTCTTTTATAACAAACATCCCACTTGTCTTTGGCAGATAGTAACCATGAAGCAGGAGGTCTAACATTCAAGCTGGACAGGGCTCATCTCCCCATGTGATGAATACAGAGCTGGAACTTGCATCACACTGGACATGATAACCTAGAGCAACCCCACGGACAGACATAGGGGGAAATCCCAATTCTGGGCATGCTCCTCAGGTCAATTTCCCATAGTGCTTTTTGTCTCCTACTTTAAATAAACACAGAATTCATGAATTCAGAGCCTGTTTTTCTGTACCATCTGCTTGTGGGTCAGCATAACTAAGAGTACCTGGAGTCAGCTCTCCTGCCACCTGCTCCCGCTGGGTTTTCCTCCTCTAGCAAAGCTTTAACCTTTGGTTTTGCAGCCTGCTTAAATGTGGTTCATTATTAATTGGCTGGAAAAGTGGGGCCACTGCAATGGACTTCTGGAGCTCCTCCCTCCTGCCCGTCTCCTTGCATGACCTGGCCTGGCCAAGCAGGACAGGCAAGGCATGTCTCTGAGCTCAGCCAAGGAGGATTGCAAAGGAGGGCCACGCTGCATGGCATCCCACAGCCCCTGTGTCCAATGTCCTCTGCAAATCCCCATCCAGATGCCAGAACCGATGGAGGGTCCTCAGGAGGAGGTACTGATTTAGGGACAGCCTCTTTTTCTGCCTTGCAGGGTGGCATAGCCTTCCCAATGCTCTGGTTTTACCAAGCTAGGCTCTGTCTTGCTCCCTTGCTGACTCATCCATGTTCAGGCCAGAAGAGACCATCACCATAATCTGGTTTTATCTTCTCACAACTACAGCACAACTCAGCTGTAAATCTTCATTAGTGATTTCTTCACTGAGATCACAAGCATTGCTAGGGGTAGCATCTGGCTTTTCAGAGGTCCAAACCTGATTCAAAGACTTTGAACATCATTACAAAATTCTTTGGAATCTCTTCAAAAGGCTGTAAACACTGTCTATGTCTTGTTCAGATGGGAAAACAGCTTTCTGTGCACCCATCCTGACACAGGGCATGGCACACACCAGCCCCCAAGAGAGGCTCCACACCTCCAACACAGCACCAGTGTGGAGCATAAAGGAAACAGTAAACCCCTCCACTCCCCGCCTTCCCCAGAAGACAAGACCCAGATGTTTCCATCCTGGTCCTTTTGGGAAGGGGAAAAGCAGCAGCTCACCATCTGAAATGATAGTCCAGCTGGTGGGGCTGCCATGCAGGTACTTGCATACAGTGCTCCAAGTCTCCTTCCAAACCTGGGACCAAGTCCTCGCAACATGGTGCGCCTGCACAACCAACACCCCTGCTAATGGTGCCACAGCCCTGCTGAGGGATCAGGGGCTGGGGCAAACCCTCCACAGCTCTCCAGGAAGCACTGGCCATCCAAAGCAAACTTAAAACCCAAGCTTTCCAGCTGACCTTCTTTCTGTAGTCCTGGAGAGAACCTTTGGGTACAAAAAAACAATCCCAAAGACCTAAAAATAACCCCGGCCTTCTTCAACAGGGCAGTTGTATTTTGAGATATGTAGAATATTATCGAACACTGAGACCTCCTGCTAAAACTGTGGAGGAGATGAAAACCCCTTAACTCCTTTTCTCTTGTCACCTGAGCTGACCTTCAGGCCTGGGAGTGCTTTTATTCCAGCACATTCCAGGACTCAGGCGGTGGCCTCATGCGTCCTGCTTGACTGGGACAAGGATGTGCATTTGTCATTGATGTTCTCTGCTCCTTCTGCGTCAGAGAGCTCTGCTTTGTTTCTCTTCCCAAGACTAGCCAGGGAATATACAAGCAATGTTTAACAAGCAATGGAACATATTATTTTATTGAAATGATAAAAAAATAAATTAAAGGACCCTTTTGTTTTATAAACCTGAAGGTTCTGGCTTAGGCCCTCTGACAGCATCCCTTCAGCACAAAGCAAACCTAGAAGAAACATGACAACGAGATATATTAGCAGCTTGAACACTCTGCTCAGTTTAAAGCTATGTGTTATTGCAGGTCTGAAATGTTATTTCTGTTGGATATACAAAACCTTGCTCTTCTTACAGATTTACTTCTTCACTCCTCTCAAGCTTGTTTCCAACATTAGGTTATTATGCTTTGCCTCCAGAGTCCAGAGCTCACTCATCTCACCATGGCTGATATTGCTGTGCTTTGCTCAGCTGAGTGCACCCAATGTTTTTGCCAGTTGCCTGCTGCTGCTCCAACCCTGTTTCAGATGCCCATTTCAGGAAGAGAAACCTGCTTGCCTGAGCTGCAGCAAAAAGCAAAGGCTGTTCTGAACTGGGGGAATGAATAACCATCCCTCCTTTTATGCTAGTAACTTTAAAAGGCATTAAAATAGAAGGCTTTCAGGGCAGAAAAATCCCCATCACCAGGCTACAGATGCTGCAGAAGGTGGTTTCATTATGAGCAAAGGATGTCTGGAAACAGATTCCTTTTAACAAGTACTCCAGTCACTGTCTTTAAAAAAATCAGGTCTGTCACCTGCTCTGCTCACCTGTGAATGTGCATTGCCTCCAAATTCAGAGTTTCTTAGATCATTATATTGTCTACAATGGAGTTGTTGCCTGCAGAGAGCTGTGGATCCCTGACCCCTGCACACACACACACACACACACACAGAGTCTCATGTCAACAACTATCTTTATGGCCACAAAATCCCATGAAAACAGATGGTGCTGTAGTAAAACTATGATAAACAGAGTGATTTACATACACAGGCAACTCCAGCTCTCATTAAGAATAAATTAAATAAAGAGACCCAAGATGCAAGCAGCTCACCAGCTCCAGCTCCAGGCACTCCCAGCATTGTTGATGCCTGAGTCTGGGGTGCCTCTGCAGTCCCAGGTAATGCTGAAGCCTGGGAACTCCAGATTTGCATTTCCTGTCTAATTTGAGATGGAGTATACACCCAGAGCTTCAGTGTGAGCCCATGTCCAACAGAAACCAAAGGAAAAGATGCTTTACTTAGATTTTAAGATTTTGAACTTGAAGCTGAGCCCCATGGTGCAGGCGTTCCTCCCTTCAAAGCTGGAGCCCAGCACCTCTTGGTGTGCTTCAAACACAGCTGCCTTGCCAGCAGCCCCCAAGCCTCCCATGTGCCCAATGAAGCCGGTAAGGACAAATCTGTCCCCTTTCACCTGCCCTTTGGCCACGGCCTCCAGGCAGGACTAGCCCAATTATCCAGGATGGGTTGGCCAGTGATGAGCCCAGCACTCCCAGCCCCCTCCAAGGTGAGGTTCTGAGGGGTCCAAGTCAAGGACAAGCATGACAGCGGGGATGGTGTGACCATACAGGAGCACACTTCAGCCCACCTCCCCTGCAGAATGGGGAGGGAGGAATGAGCATCCTTTGGGTCTCCTCTGCTTGCTGGGAGTGCTCATGGCCCCTCCAGCAGCTCCCACTGCCAGCCTGGACATGGAGCCAACCACCGGAGCAGACAGCCGAGCCCTGGGCAAGGGCTATGCAGTGCAGCATCTTTACCTTTCCAGAGGGATTTTGAAAAGGTGGGCTTGGCCAGCCCGTGGCCAGACACAGCTGCTGTACCTGGAAAGACAAAGGGTAAACTCAGAGACTCACTGGTCTCTCTCTGCTCCGCAGGGCTCCCCTAGGGCTTGCCAAGGCAGTGTGCCTCTCCACGTGACCCCTTATGTGTCCTGCGGGACTTGCTTTGTGAGAAAGAGGGAGAGGAAGGATGAAAATCCAAGACGAAGCACAACTGAAGCCACTGGGAACTTGATGAGCCAGCTGGTCCCAAGGCAAGCACCCTCAGGGACCTCCCCTAGGGAGCAGCCTCCAGGGTTTGCTCTTGCAGCAAACTCTCTGGGTTGCCTCTTCCCAGGCTGCTTGCCTTGCCTTTCCTAACGCTTTAATTTTCAGGATTTTCACCTGGGTGGTTTAGTTTTTGTTCACTGTGTGTTCCCATATGGTTTAATTTGCACCTCTAAAATTAAAACAAGATTCCTTGCTGTTAGGGGGCAGCAGGTCTGAACACCAAGCCACAGAATTTTCTATTTTTCTGTCCCAATGAGCTTAGTCAAGCTCAGGGTTCCTTGTAGTCCTGGTGCTGCTTAGCCCAGAGCTACAGGAATGGGGAGCTCTGGCAATGCCAGAAAATTTTCATGAAAGATGAAAGATTTTTTATGTGTCATCAAGCTGCACAATTAAATGGCATTGAAAGGTGCCAGATGAGGAGCTCAGAAATTTGCATTTAATTTGGTGTGTGGTTGGGATTTTTTAAAATCCACCATTAATCACGGCTCATGATATTCACAAGGAGCAAAATATTTCTTTGCAAAACTGAGGCTACTGTACTCCTGAAGTGGGGGAAAAAAAGGGCAAGAGCAAGTCAGGAGCCCTGTGACAAATGTGTGCAGCACGTTCTGGAATATCATTAGAAGGCTGCAGCCTCCATGTGCAGCAGGGATGGAGACACACTCAGAGCTCCCTGAAGCCTGGGACTCATGTAGCTCAGGGGAGACCTTCCCCACTGGGCTTGGTGCTCTGGGTCCCTTCAGCTCCTGCCCTTTCAGTGTCTAATTCCAAGAGGGAAAGCTGGCCCAGGTGATTCACTCGGCAGGAATGTCAATGCAGCACATCAGGCTGCAAGGAGAGAAAGCAGACATCCTGGGCAGCCAGCTGCTGCCAGCCCCTGCCCAGGAGCTGGAGGAGATGTCTAGGGAGGGCATGAGGAAAGCACAAGCATGCAGTGAATCTGTCCCACAGAAATTCCATCCAGTGACTCATGGCCATCATCTGCTTGAGATGACATCCTTGAATTTAGAGGCCCTTGAAGGATTTTAGTCACTTAAATTTGTACAGCTGCTTTCTGACCTTTGACAAAGCTCCCAGCACCTACACCATCCTGTGCCAACAACCTCAAATGGCAGTGAAGTGCTGAACCGCTGTTTCCTCCCACTTCTTTTAAACATGCTGCCTAATAAATTTACATTATGAGCCTGGTAAGAAGGAATAAAAGCTTCTTTCTGTTTCCCTTTCTTTCATGGACCTCCTGCATGCTCACCCTTGCCCTGCAGCCATCTCACTTCCAGTCTGTCCAGCCCATCCTCCCACAGAAGCTGTTCCCTATTTCTGTCTGCCTTTTTTCCCCCCAGCAGTGCAGCATTAGCCATGTTGATCTACCTGAGGCATCTCACAGTAAATCAATGGAGGCACAGGTAGAAGAGCCACACCATTGGGATGATCTGTCTGAGGTCTTTTACATGGAATATTTCACCATTGTCCCCCAGATGCACGCTCAGCCATGGGGATGATGCTGCTGGACATGACTGTGAGCACACTGGCAGCTCCAGACTGCTTGAGTTCAGCTCCTGGTGTGACTGAATGATGGCAGGGATCACTTGGTCCATCTTGGAAAGTACCACAAGTGAAGAATAGGCAGCATGACTACCTCAGTTTCTCAGTCTTTGCTCCAAGCACCCAGAAAGCAAACACAGAGCCCACACTAGAGGGAGGCTCAGAAACAACCACTGAGGAAATGTTTTACTTCACAACCTGAGCAAAGAATGCCTCTCTCAGGCATATAAAACAGGCTGGAGGGGGCGGATGCATCTCTTCCCTCTCAGGAGGAGCAGAGGGAGAACTTTGCTGCTGGGCAACCACTTCCCCTTTTGCCTTGTTGTTCCTGAGCTCATGGGCATCTTACAGTTTTCTTTAATTACTGCCTTTACCTCCTGCCTTTCAGAAGGTGCCCACCCTGCCCTCTGCTTGAGTGAGAAATGATATTTTACCATCATTAAACCAGGCAGGCTGGCAATATCCCATATGTTTTCATATCTGCCTGGCTTTAAATGTGGACCAGCTGTGAGGTGCTTGAGGACCAAAGCCATTCACAATCTATCCAATATCCCTCTGTGTCTGCCAACGTTAGGGACCAACCTTGTTCAGTTTTCTCTGCTGCAGGTTGTGTTCCAGTCCTGACAACATCCTGCCTCTCATGATTTCATGCCCTTTCTGGCTGTTCACTTGATGGGGAGCTGAACAAACCAGTACAAAAGGAGGCTATGGCAAAATTTGCACTGACATTTGCTGGCATTATTCTTGTTTTCTGGCAACTTGAATGTGGAATGTGTCTGATATTTATCAGAGAAAAAAATGTCACGTCCTTTCTCTTCCTCCTGATATATATTAAAAAAATAGAAAGGCAGTCTGGAAGCTTTTAAAGGCCTATGTTCTTCCACCAAAGACAATCACAGATGCCTAAATGCTTAAGCACAGATGCACAGCATGCACCCCAAGGAGATTACCCTTCAGGAGATCTTTCCTCATGCTGGATTACTTTTAAACGATGCAATGTGATTCTAGTCTTTGCAGCCTCACACTTGATGTTCTGGGAATTGCCTGGCCATGTTTGTACCACCATGGGCTTCTTACAACCCCAAAGTCTCCCATGGGAAAACGACAGGAGTGAAGGGCTGCATGTTCCCCTGTCCTTGGTCAGTCCTGCCTGCTGGTGTTCTCCTGTAATGAAAAATATCACATCAGCAACACCTTCTTGGGTGGAAAAACCTAGCCTGAGCACTTGCCCCTCTTTGTCTTTTAGGTGTCTTTTCCCCTTTTTAGCTCAGTTTGTGTCCTGTTGCGTGGGACTTTGGTGGGAAGGCCTATTTACAGGACCAGTGTGAACCACAGCCATGGTTCCTCTGCTTGCAGATGTGTGAATTTACAGCTGTGAGCTGCTTGCTTTCGTGTGTAAATATGCATATATGCCAATATGTGAGCTGATCAGAGTATTGCCCCAGCATATTTATCCCTTATTATAATGCATGGCATTAAAAAGATAGAACAGGAGATGTAATATGTAATGCAAATGCCATATGCAAATAATTTACTTAGTGTCACAGCGAGAGCAACAGAAGACAAGGAATCCGACTCTCAGCAGGTCTGTGGGGTTTACATTTTACATTACATCCTCACTCCATTTGCTGGGATGGCACAAGGAAAATAGCTGTCAGTAATACTTTGTGTGGCAGCAGATGCAACGTGCAGAACTGCGAGCAGGCTGATGCAGTACCTTTTATTACCCAGATTAAGGATGGCAGGCAATTTACTTGCTAAAGGGCAACAGCAAATAATCTTTTCCCTGTGAAATGAATTTAGGCATCTTGAGGTGGGGCCAGAAAGCAATTAAGTATATTATTAAAGCAGGGCAGGAGATTGTAATCGTACATATGTATATTACGTACTTACATATAGAGAAAGGCAAATAAGTCTGCAGCCACCTTTGGAACCAATATATTCAAGTTTGAAATGCAATAAGGCTGGAAATTAAGTGCTTATCTTCCTCTGTTAATGTGTAATCTTCCCCTTTAATCAGCTGCATTAATTATTCCATCACACTGAGCTTTTACATTTCTGAAAAGCAGAAAAGTTAATTCTGTTGTGGTTCATGACTTTTGAGAATTACCTGGGGCAGAGCACAGCAGGGATGAAGACAGGCTGGCTGCTGACTGCCTCCCTCCCCTCGCAGGCACCCCGCTAACAGGGTCCTCACCTCCCGCTGCAGGCTGAGCCCTCCTGCCCGCCGGGGCGGCGAGATTCCCGCAGCATCTGGTGACAGAGGGATACTCTGCTCTGGATGTTGTCTGTCGTCAAGGAGACAAAGTATCCAGATTATCAGGCCGAGCGGTAATATGATCGACATTCAGTGAAATACATGCAGCTTTCAAGAAAAAGTAATCGGAAATCTTCCACGCTAAAACAGGGATTTTGGCTCCCTTACTTAAGAAGTCTCATTTATCCAGTACAAACAGAAAACAGGGTTTGCTTTTGGCTGTAGCAAAGATGCAGACTGAGATTTGCTACTTACATACAGAATGTTAATAAAGACATGGCAGGAGGATATTTTCCTCTATCATAAGGACAACAGCCACAAAAAAAGCCTGATTAGGTACGCTCCATTTATAACATCTGATTGCAAAAGGTAATTCCTGCTCACTGAGGACGTGGCAGCCACGGGCACAAACCATAAGCTGAGCAAAAGGTCATCAGGACTTGGGGCAAGGGGTACCACATCTGGTCCAGGGGTGTGCCTCAAAAATCTTCCAAGTCCACTTCCATAGGGGCAGAATTAGCATGTTACCCTTTGGCTAAGGAGGGTAAGACAGGGATCCCCAAAGCATTATTTTTCCTCGTGGAATAGCTGATATCTGAAGGCAGACCTTGCTCTGTTGAGGTCTCTTCGCTGCTCTAAGACATCAGCACCTCCGCTGAGCCCATATTGCTGCTGCCGTCGCAGGCAGTGCGGCGGGGCTGAGCCTCCACTGCCAGACTTAGATGTATAAACTGCTGCAGCTCTAAGTAAATCGTGGATTTCTTTCTTCTGGGGCTGTAAAAAACAATGTTATAAAGTGAGGTCAACACTTTACTATAAACACAGAAAAACCAAGTCACTCTCTTTACCCACTTCCCCTTTAGACAGATTGATATTTCCCCACATTGAGCACACACCCCATGTACTGATTTTGATAAAATTATGATTTTCTTTGTTTAAGCAAAGTGTGCTAGTATTATTAAAACATCCCAGATCCACTGTGTTATAGAAAGCCTTTCAGTTGACCCAAAAGTCAGTTGAAAGTGAATTTTAATTTCAGGGCATATTTTAAAATTTGTCATTTACTTTGGGATTAGGAGTGGAATAAAATAAGGAAACTGCAAGAACAGAAATTGTCCCAGTAATTTTGATATTGACTGACACAACTCTCACATTAACTGCTTCAGGGTTTTATTGCAGGATGGGGTTAAATTCAAACTAACGAAGTGAGGCCAATACACCGGCCAAATAACGCAACAGCTGGCACAGTGCTCTAAGAACTAAAGGAGGTCACTGAAAACGATGCCAGCTCACAGTGGTTTATATAAAATGTACTTTGTCAAACTAACCAGCCGCTTTTGATGCGATGATAAATTCTGCTGAAAGCGATAAAACGCCTTGGACTTGGTACTGCGTGACATTGGCTTAGAAACTAGGATGGCATGAAATCAACGTGTCAATATTAAACGAAATTAAGCAACTACAAGCTGCTTAATGTCCACATCATAAAGTAAATTGTAAATAAGAATCACCTTGTGTGCAGGCCACTTTGGGGATCATGTATTTTGTGTCCATTACAGCTCTTATTTTAGATAACGACTTAGAAGAAAACCGCCACTGATGATGCTTGTGACCTTGGGGGATAACAGCAATACCAAAGAAGGGATTGCACAGATCAGCGTCACCTGCACCTGAGCAAAAAACACTCAGCTGAGCAGAGCCAAACATAAACCCATAAATCTGAGGGCCAGAAGATGTTGATGAGGCAGGTGACCCGTGCCCACATCTAGCTTGTGAAGTGAACTAGTCCAGTAAGATCCTTTTTGCAATTTAATATTCTAGAAGATCCTGGCAGAGCCCCACAGGCATATGCATCAGCTAGCCTTGACCACCTCAACATCTGGATGCCTCCTGAGTTCCTCCTCCTGTTTGTTGACTTGCCTGTTACTCTGTTAAAGGCTTCTCTTAGTTGCCGTGCTCTCTTTAATCCTAGTTTTAAGGCAGTGCACTTCCTACAGAGGTAGGACTGCAATTTTATTCCACCTCGACTCGTGGCCTCCCAGCAGGCTGCCTGCATTCACCCTGCCCCTTGGGGACAAGGGACACTGTCCCTTCCTTGGCTCATCCCTGGGGGCCTCAGGACTGCTGATGACCTGGGATCTCTGCAGGACTTGCTTACAGGCTCAAAACATCCTCCTTTCAAACATGACAAATAAATCTTTGCCTTAAGAGCCTCACATTTTGTGCCATCTTTTATGTCCTCTCAGGATGTTATATGCCACATAAAACACGAGAGGTCATTAAAGTTAAACTGAGAAACTAATTAGCCCATATTTACACTGAGAGATGCAAATAAATTATGTTATTAGGCATCCCTTTTTTAAATATTGGCTAAAATTCTAGCAGAATCCTCAAGTTGCAAAGGTCACAGAAGATGCTTAATTTACAACAAGCACCCAAATATATGACTACACTGGGGTAACACTGACACCAGATGAGAGATGACCTTAATACCACCTGCAGATCTGCACTCAAGGCATTTGCTACAGGGGCTCTTACAGCTGCTGCCTCTCACAAGGGAAACAAAGAGCTTTGGACCCTTCCCCATGAGCCCATCAGCTCTGGCCCCAGAGGCTACAGGGTGCTAACATATGCTGCAACCAAAATATACCCCCCATTTCCCCAAGAGAACAAATTGCCAAAGCAGAGGAAGGATATTTTATCTGTTGTCCAGTAAAGGCTGAGTGCCTGCTGCTTCCCTCTGTTTGCTGCTTTTATTGGGATCTCTGCTATGCTCAGCTCCTATTTTCATGAAACTTGTAGGAATTTAATATCTTGGCGCCTTTTTTTCCCCTGTCAAAATTGTCTGAGGGCAGCCAATTCCAGTGTAATAGCAGGGAATTCAAAGGGGGCAAGCAAGTGATTGCATAGCTGTATTTCCTTACAAAGTAGGCTAAAAATAACAGTGACCTTTACAAGCTCTATTTTTCCATGGTTTGGAGCAGAGTTGTGAAATTTGGCAGGTGCAAGAGACCTTTGGGGTGTGCCTTCTGCTGTTCCTGTGAAAATCTCAAATTTGGGCTAGGTATAAGCCTTTGGAAAACAAGACCATATGTTAAGAATACGGTTCAGAGGCATGTAAGAACTTCAGCAGTTCAGAGGAATTCCCCGATAATTTCACTCTCCCCAAGTCTCATGCTACTTTCCTACTCTGTGTTGCTACCTGGTTCTGGGATCTCCACCTGGATATCCCCAGGACCCAGCATGAATCCTGGGGTGCAAAGCAGGGGCACAGTTTTTTCAGAGCTCCCTGTTCTCACCCTGCGAACAAACACAGGATGCTCAGAGCAACCACATGAGGGGACAAGGACATGGAGCAGATGGTGGATCAAGGTGGTCCTGAGTCACCACACGCTGCAAAAGGCAGAGCCAGTGGACAGCCTCCCAAACCCATTCCTGTTTGGAGAAGGAGAACTTGCCACTGAGTGTGCTTTCAGACAAAAGCTGTGTATAAGCTGCATGCATTAATCTCTGGCATGCATGTGAGTAAAATAATCCCAGTTACGAGGTGTTGTCACGCACACGGCCACGTGGAGGGAAGGCCTCGGTCTGAGATCTGACTGTGCAGCCACAACGAGGAAGAGAATGTTTGGCTTCATAATGGATTAGTCATTTGCTTGTAATTTAAATAAGCCTGTGAGAAATTGTTGTCTTAACACTGTTTTCTGGCTGGACTGGTAAGAGTGGCTTTGAGCTGTGTCCGTGGAGTATCTGCCTCACCGAACCAGAGGGGCGAGCAGTGACAGAGGGTGGTTTGATGACTCTTGCCTGAGTGAAGGACGCTTCCACAGACAGCAAACAAGCGCTTTTTTGACTCCTAATTTACACAAGCTTGCTTTAGGGGAAGGCGATTTTGAAGAGGAGCATGAGCTTTGAGGTCCTTCATCCCTACAGGCTCCAGCCTGTTTTTTTTTCCCCTTGGCACCGCATGGCCCTGCTCTGACCTGCGCAGGCCGCACTGGGAGAGTTGGGATGAGGCAGATCAGTGCATGGGAAAAGAGTCACCAAGTGACCAAGCGTAGCCAGCGAGATCAGTTTGTCTGGAGCAGATTGATACAAGCACACCTGATCCCTAAGGGACCCAGGAAAGCTTGTCACAGCCACCAACACCAGGAGTGACTGTGGAGGTTGCAGGTGGCAGGCACACAATGATGGAGGGAAGATTAATGAGGAATTGAATGAGAATTGGGATTGCTTGAGCAGAAAAGAATGAAATTGAACCAAAAGGTAAGGGAGAGACAAGATGGGAAAATGGAAAAATACTATACTCAGTAGTGGCTATCGAATAGGATTTCTATCCTATGCACCCATGATGGCAAGAATCCCATAGAAAAAATTGATTTTGATTAACATGGACTCAATTACATCAGTAATTAAAGTCTGTGTATTGTAGGGACTGTTCAATTAAAACTGCACTACCCATGTCCTTTTTAACAGCTCCTAATTTCCAAGGGGCTGTCTTTGTGATGTTGCTCTGCCACTGCCATTTTCTTGGCCGAATTTTAATCTTTCAAGAGCAGTGCAGTGCCAGTTGATACTTGTTGGACATCTCTACACACAAACCAGTAGAGAAATTACGAAGGTAGGGAGAGCTGGAGCAAGTATTTAAAGGAGGCACTACCAAAATGGGGTGGCTGTCCTTGTGCAATGCCTCCATTGCATCCCCCGTGCCGCTGTCCTGAAAATGCCCACTTGTGGGCAAAATGCTGCCTGAGTCTGGAGTGACTCCAGGGAGGGGTGTCATGAGCCTCATGTTTTGCCAGCATTACTGGCAGTGGGTTAAGGACCTGCCTTTGAACACTGCCTGGTGAAGCTTGGGAGTACCCTGGCATGGGGAAGCAAGAGGGTTGTGACACCCTCAGCGCCAGCGCTGATGCCACCAGAGCTCATCTGTCAGCAGGATCAGAGCTGACTATCCTTAGTGAGCAGAGGGAGACTTTGCTTTTGAGATTAAGGCTGGCCTTGTGGTGCAGGCAAGGTGCCTGCAGCTGGATGTTTGAGCCCTGGCTGTAATGTGGGCGTGGGACAAGCCTGGCAGATTTCACACAGTGGCTCTCTTCATCACATGGTGTGTCCTGGTGCTGTGGTCCTGCTGATGGCTCGGGCTGAGGACCCCATGCAGAGCCCCATGGGGACAACCCCTCAGATCCTGGGCCCTGTGCTGAGGCCTCCACAGCTCAGCACATCGATCCATGGCACTGTCAAGCATCAGACACCCATCTCTCCATGCCCCATTTCAGATTGCAACTGCATCCTAGTAAAAGGGCTATCTCATGAAGGACTCTCCATCCTATTTGTGACAATCCAAAGCCCTTTTCCTCTTGTTCATGGCTGTGTAACAGCCCTAGTGGCAAATGCATCAGCTGCTTATTCAGGAGAGAAATCCTGGCAAGGCTGAATGCAAATTTATGTAAGCCAAATGGCACACAAGTTTTCCAGAGAACACTGGCAGAGTCCCACTGATTTTCAGAAATATCTATTCTTTTAATAGCTGATGGACAAGTTCATTAGGTACCTATTTTTACCAAGATGAAATAGATTCTGAATAACTGAAGTGACCAACATGTCAGTCCCGAGCAGACAAAACTTGGATGCAGTTGCTGGGGGTTTTTCCCACGTCAAAATGTGCCAAAGGCTGCAATAGTTGACTTCCATGATGCTGAGAACCCCGTTAGAAACTTTGCTTTCTTCCTGGTGATGAGTGAAAAATTGCCCACTGATCCATAAAAAAACAAAACAATCACATTTTCCCCAGACTTCTCTTAGCTAAACTCCCTTATTAGCTACCCTCCTTAATTTGAAAAAAATTTAAATTTGGAGGTGGCTCAGATGAGAATTCTGCTGCCACCTTGGCACAGTTCAGCTCTCATTTCTTGAGAAAATGTTGTGAATATTTCATGGTTGATTACCAGCAAAATTTACCTGGGCAGGTGTTAACATTGAGGACAATATATTGTGTGTATATATATATATGGAATTCATTTTAGTTAGGAGTCCAATGAATTTTTAAGAAGATGGCTAATTGGGCAGTATAACAGGAGGAAAAAACAGGCACATAAAACTCTAATCTTATTTTGTACGTTATATCTACTTGAGACTACCTGTGTCTCTGGGTCTGCAATGTCCCCTTGCATTCAGAGTGGCAAGGGCAGAACCACCAAAGTCTGGTGCTCTGAAGCCAGGGGCTTGTAGTCTTATGGCAGACACAGTTTTAGATGCTTTCCATGTTACTGCCAGTATGAACTGGGCCAAGCACCTCTGGGGAGAGGCTCCATTGGTTTTGCTGGGGTCTTCAGTGAGAATAAGGTTAGATCACCAATCACCATCCCCTCTGACCATGTGCTGTGCCAAAAAAACCTTTTCTGCTATCCAATGATTTGCAGCCCAAAAGAGCAGGCTACTATTTTAACAGATGTAGACTTGCCTCCTTCACCAATGCCCTTACAGGAAGGGTTCATTGGAAGGTTAATAGGATGCTGAGAAGACAGACTGATTAAAATTAAATTAATCCAAATTAAATTAGGGACAAGTCAAGTAACCCAGTCAGTTCATAAGAATTCATAGGAAAAGTATTAAAAAGAAGCAGTTCAGACTGTAAGGAAACAAAGGATCTGGACCCGAGAGTGTTCTTGCCTAGGCATCACCCAGATGGATTAGGTTGAGCAGTTCGCACGGCTTGTAAGACCAGTCTCAGGAGCAGCCAGGAACACGCTGTGCTTGCTCATCAGCCCTGCAGTACACCCAGCTGGCTCTGGGACAGCCTGCAGACTTCCCAGGGGACAGCGTGGCTGGGAGTAGCTGGTGGTGGGACCTGCCACACGCCCATGCAGGAGGTCACAGGCTCTGCCCTGCAGCAAGAGCACAGCATGTGGGAAGGGGGTGTGCGTTGGGAAGCAGGGCAGCACAGAGCCAGCAGGGATTACCGTGCTCCTTGCCTTCATCTGTGCTGCCCCAGCAGTGTGACTGCTTCCACACATAGCATCCATCCATGGCACAGGAGTTTTGCAAGGTCTGCAAAGGCACCCAAGCACTTTCGAGAAAGCACTTAGCACAGGGAAGGGTGTTTTAAAGAAATAGTAATGACAATCAAGTGAGCTACAGTCATCTCTAATGCTATTAAAGCTATTTCATAAAACAGCAGATCTCTCCACAGATGTGTCTAGGTTATCCCCCAACACATCCTCCAGAAGTTCAGATGGTTATCTGCTTTCACATGCAACAAGGCAAGCTTCTTTTTCCCATCATGTGAAGTTAGGAGAGAAACTGCTTCAGAAACAAAGGGTCACAAAATATTCACTATCCTATAGAGCACAGAGCCATGGTTATCCTGCAGTTCGATATGTAACACCCCCTAATATAACACGTGCCTAATTTTCTTTTAATTTCAAAGTATCTGTATAGCATTTATCTTTGGATTTTTGCTTTTTTTGTTCTTACTCTATGAACTAAGAGAGGATCTTTAAACTCCATAGCGTGTAATATCTCCTTCTAACGAGGCAATCATCTCATCCCAAGATGAAACAATATATATGTAAATGTACATTGATACATAAAAACTGAAATAAGACATTAACATCTACATTTTGATGCACTAATTTGGGCCTAGTTATGTTGACACAGATGGAGTGAATTACTGGAGGAGAAAAAGCACATCTGTTAAATGTTATTGTTTAATTAAGCCATTAGCAACTGAAAGACAAGGGCCTTTAAATTATGGTATTTTATATTTATCCCAGCCCGTGGTAGTCGTATGGCTCCCTTAGCACTTGGAGTGCGCTGTAATCCTTAATGCAATCAGCATAACAACCTCTCCGTGAAAGGGAGCAGGAAGGGTCCCTCTCTCTGCCTTGCAGCTGGGGAGGTGAGCTGTTTGGCATAGGAAATTCAGGCAAAGCACCCTGGTCTGGGGTTAACGTTGTGACACTGACCTGCTTTGTTAACCTGCCTGGCGGAGCCTCACAGGACCTCTAAGGAAATCTTCATCTGGGGATGAGCATCCCTGAAACCTCTGGTCATTGCTCAGTGCAGGCTTTGCACCCTGGCATTCATGTACACCCAGCTGTGGAGTTTTGGACACACAGAATTTTCTACCTGAGTGCCAAGCTCTGTGTGCACAGCCAAAGAAATTGGTAATAATACTTTATTACAGCCACAGGCTCTCTCTGGAAATCTTATTCTCCTGTTCAATTTTACAGGGAATAAATTTCCTAGCTGGAGGGAAATTTCTTCCTGTGAGAGGGAAGAAAATGTCTCTGTGAGACACCTTACCAATGGACACAGAGGGGAAGAAGTTTCATCTTGTGTTCCATAAAGCCTTCAAGTTCACCTGGGAAGGGTCCATCGCCGCTCCAAGGATGTAGGGCCAACCATGAGAACGTGTCCTGCAGACTGTCCCACTGAATACCTGCTGCCTTGTTTAAGTCACATTTACTGTGGAAATAGAATTTTACAGAGGTCTAGAGAGCTTAGAGATGTTAAGCATCCAGAAGCAGTGCAAAACCAGACATCCATAAAGAACAAAGACACCCTTTTAGCAGTTTTAGGGTAGAGGAGGTGAACACCACCAGCCTTGTCTTTGCCCAGGCACAAAGGCTTCCTAGGTTCTGCTGCCTGGTGATGCCTGGCAGCAGTCATGATGGGCAAGCAATAGGGTCATAGGCAGTGCCCATAAATTGTTTATTTAATTTTTCTGTCATTTACACCATCACTGCTAACCAAGTGACATGTGATAAATAGAAGTAAGAAATGCTTTCAGCTTTAAAAGTAGGAATGTTTTTCACTTTAGCTGCTGCAGGAGGAAGGCCTGAGTCTGCTCTCACTTGTGCTGGCATAAAACAAAATTAGCTACACACAAATGAATGGAGTTACATCTATCAAAAACTGCACAAGTGGCAGCAGAACTGACCTCTTTTCTTTTAAACTTCTTCCTGCTCAATACTGTATGAACATCTTCTATATTTGATGCAGTAATCTTTTAGAGCTGGCCCCTGCCCCCCACATCAGAGCTGATGCCGTTCAGGAACTCACATGGATACAGCTCAGAGTGGAAAATCAGCCTTGGTGAAGGCCCACACAATATGGGAAGCGATCCTTGGGCCAGCACAGAGCAGTGTAAAGTGCCATCACAAAGGGCCAGAATTTGCTTTCCCTACACTAGAAAATATTAAAGCACAGCACAGTCACTGGCATCAGGGAGGGTGCTCACAGGGCCCTCCAGGAAGAAACACTGAGGGACTCCTGATGGTGCCCCATTCAGCTGTCCTCGTCCAGAGCCATTGACTTTGGCCAGGCATGATCAAGCCTCCGTGGGACCTAAGGAGTTTGGCAGAACACATGGAAACTTCCCGAGGGATGTGCCAGGGAAAGAAGACAACATATCCCTCCTAATGAAAGCAGTGGCTCAAAGACAACAAACCCCTTCTCCCAGAGAGCTGGATCCCAGTGCTCTACTGTCTGAGGTGGCAGCAATTTGAAAACTAACCAGAAGCCTTGCTGCTATCCCAGAGTACTGCATTAAATAATTGAAAAATGAATAATTAAATTAAAAGAGGATTATTTCCCACAGGCAGGCAGAAAATTGCTGCCTGCAGGACAAAGGATGATGGCAACACTTCATTTTCTGCAGTTCTCAGCAGTCAGGAGTGAGGTGATGTGAATAACATCCACAGTGGGCAGGAAGAGCCCCCCTGAGTCACATTGGGTTTTTGGCTCACAGTTTATCCCTATCTTTGGCTCACTAGTTTATCCCTAAATTGTCTATCTCCAAGAGCAAGATTAGTGATTTCTAAAGAACAAGGAAGCAAATCAGGAAATACAAGACATTCCCTTTCCCAAGAACGTCACCCTTGGGGTGTGGGGGCTTCTATTTACGTGGAGGTACCTGAGGGATTTGCACAGATCAGTCCCTTTGACTCACAGTGAGCTGCTATACATATTTGTAGGATATATTCCTATGTTTAGTCATCTACACTTATTTTATTGCTGGATACGAGGAGACGTGCATGTATGCTTTGTTCTAGCACTTTGTAAGAACAGTATAATGGCACTATTATATTTTTCCCTAAGATGTATATATCTGTTTGAACAGACAACGTATTGTTAGAGTCTGTATTTCTCGTGAACTATAATTAAACATGAACAACTCTCCACACAGGATAGCAATACTGTAATGCACTTGCTCTCCTCACAAAAAATTTAAACAAGTCGACATGCTGAGTGAATAATGATCCTACATTTATGCAGCATTATTTTCTCTGAGTAGCTACAAGCCCTTGGCAGACTGATACCCTGACTATATGAGGCACTAGAGCAGGGTCTGAACATGACCTGAGAGGAGTAAGTTGTCCTCTTCAACCCATCCATCTTCCCAGCACCTCAAGCTCTCCTCACCCAGCCACTACATCCCTGCATTGTCCCACGTCATTCTTTGTGCCTTTCGCATCTGGAAGATCTGTTTCCATCCTGTGTGTAAGGTTCCTTCGCACAGCCCTCCTAAACCCCTCCCTTAAACTCATATTTGTCCAGTGAAGCAATTTCTTCACTCACCACATCAGTGTTGGCTATAAAAGGTCAGGATATTTTTCCAAGAGCTGTGACATTTTCCTTAAGCCTATCTCTTTGTCTCTATCTATCCAGAAACTTTATAGTCCCCAACACGGTGGTCATAGCTGTGACTGAGCTGGCACAAACCATATGGCTGTGATGGTGCTGTGGGATTCAGAAACACACATACAGCATCAGGAGGGGTAAGGCTTTAACCCTGCTATTTGCCCTTCCTCCCTCCACTAGCAGGTCCATACTCATCATCACATCACATGTATATCTGGAAACTGTGACCCAGTGCGGGAGGCCCAGGGTTTCAACAGCAGATTTCTCATTCTCCACCCCCTGTGCCAAAGCAGATGGGCAGAGGAAGCTCAGCAAGTAAACAGCATGCTTGACACTATGGAGCAGTGCTGCAGCAGAACAATTTCTGAATGCCAGCCCAGGGCCCCAGTCCCAAAACCAGCCCTTTCCTTCCTCTACAGAGAGAATGTCTGCAGGCTGCATTGTACGAGAAGACATCTTTTGTGAGAGGTGGCTTTTGAACATGGGAGCATGCTGCAACCCAGATTTAACAAGGCCAAAGCAGAGGAGAGGCAAGGGTGAGGGCCTGTCTGGATGTGCAGAGAGCACCATTGCCCTCCTCTCACAAAGGTCCAGCAAAACAAGGCCAGTTCTAAGCACTGAAGGGATGGGGAGCAGCACAGCAGCTTCTCCCTCCATGTCAAACCGTGAATAGCAGTGGAGTGGAGGCTGGTGGAGGGGCTATTTCAGTACATGCCTTTTCATTAGAACACCCTTGTGTTTGGTAAATGAATCTCCAGTCCCTTCAGGAATGGCTTTGTGGTGACACATTCCAGGCTCAGTCATCACTGATCCAAGACTAACATTTATGCACACAGGGGTTGAAAGCTGGTATTCACAAAGCACCCAGCCTCAATGCTCCTCTCTCTGCCTATGCAGCTATTTCCTTATCTCAGCCTGTCTAACAGCCACAAGCATACAGTTGCTGATGTTCCCTTCTGTCCTGAAGCCCTCCCAGTTAAACCAGTGGAAAACATCTTTATCCTATTCAGCTCCAGTCCCAGCTCCCTCCACTGCTCCAGCAGGGGCTAAAACCGCCAGAGGGATACTCTAATCCCAGCCATCTGGCAGGGGTCCCTGGGGGACAGTCCTCCAGCTCCAGACTGTCAGCATGCTGCCAGATGAGTGCTCCCTGCTGCTGGAACAACTCCCAGCCAGCCAGCCGCCTCCAGCCTCCAGCCTCTCCTTCCCACAAGTGCAGAAGAGAGAGCTGGTTTGGGGATGGGGGAGGAGGGAATTGAGCTTGGACCCTCCAGAGAGGTACTCATTTTCTCTTGCTCATCAGGAGACTCTAAAATACAGTTTTTGTGAAGGCGTGTCGGCCCCTGTGATTTAATGCCAGCACTGGCTCTTTGCATCTTCAAAGCTCTTTACCATCGCATGGCTGTGGCCTCCTCTCAGGAACCACCAGGCAGCTGTGCTGGGACCAGTGGCACCATGCAGAGCCTGTCCCCCTCCCGAGTGACTCAGGCCCCACAAGGGTACCTTTGCAAGGCAGGCAGAGTCAGTGTTATTCCCTCTGACAGATGGGGAAAATGAGAGGAGGTGCAATGGCAGGACTCGCCCAGGGCCTTCCTGCTAACCTGTGCTGTGAATGACTGAATTACTCAGCCCCGTGCTCCAGCCAGTCAGCTCAAACCGCCTCTGGTTCTCTTTGCTGAAAACCACTGACAAAAGCATCAGCGCATCAGTTCTGAGTGAAGCCAAGGCCCCGCCTACCCCTGTATCCCATCTCTGATGAAGGGCTTGGGTGGGCACTGACAGAAAGGCTACGCCAAGGAGGCTGGTACAGAGCATCTCCCTCCCAGTATGCCTTGAAAAATGAGTGATGCTTTTCCATCCCCATCACCTCTCATAATGATTAAAGCATTGAATCATGCTTTTGGCTTACAGAGCTTGCATTGTGCAGGTCTGTTTGAATTGAAGAAAAGAAACTCTTTGATGATCTTAATCAGAACTTCCCTCTAAACACAGGTTTCCGTCCCTGCCATGGCAAGAGCAAACACAGCACACTGCTACGCAAGAGCTCACGTCCAAAACATGCTTCCAGCCCCAAAGGTCACCAGAAATGGAGAAAAAAATGTAACCCTGACCTCAAGTTGTTAGCCAGACCAAACAAAAGATTCCTTTCCAGTCCGAAGAGGAAGAAGGTCTCCAGTAGACAGTGGGGAGTCAGTGGGAGATCAGTGCACTTCAGCCTGGTTCCAAAGTGATTGAGGTGGTTTTTGGTGGGGGTCCAGATGAGGTCCTTGGGAAGCACATCAACAGCATGACTGGGCTGATCCAAGGATCTAAACCACGTCATAAGAGCACACAGCAACACTTCAGGCAGGAGCTGAAGAAGAGAGGGTTATTCACCATATGCTTTTGATCCTCCCTTTTACCTTGTGAAGATGTTTTATATATTTTGCATCAGAGGTAAAATTTACCCAAGGAATGTAATAAACAGCGTTGCCTTGAAGACAGTGCACAAACTTTACATTACTGGCAGATTAAAAAGTCATCTGCTCCCTAGTGATTTCCTCCTGCACGTACCAAAGAAGTCCAAGTGTGGATAAATTTAACACAGATGATTCTCATTTTTTGCTTCTGGAAAATGTTGCCCTGGCAGATCATGGAGTCAAGCTATGCATCTGTCACTCCCTCCAGTCAAGTCCTTGGGAATCTATATTTATAGTCCTAGGCTTTGCACAGTTAGTGTCCATGCCAAAGCCTGCTGCAGTCAATGGAAATCTTGGGGAAAAAAAGAATTAGAAATGTTCTATAAAAGCACAGTTTTGATGAGAATATGTTAAAAAGTTAGAATATGTAAAAAATGTTCAAAAATATTTTTTAAACATTTCAAAGAAAAATCTACCCAGGGAGTAAATTCTGAAATGAACCGTGGATGTGTGCTTGTGAAACATCCTCAGGGCAGTGAGATTACCTGGGCACAGCATCTTGCCTGCCATGTACAGCACCTTGTGCTCCTCTGGCACTTCAGCCTCTGAACTGGGTCAGAGGGAGTTTTGCATAACTGACTGAGGTGAACTCTGATTCCACTTTAGTCTATCTTTCTGTTAAATAAATGCCATTCTACAATTTCATTATTTGTTGTTATCAATCACTGAGAAACCAGCAGGTGTTTTCATCAATAAAAGCAAGGAGATTTTTCTCACTTCTAGAGCTTGCTGAGAAACAACAGTGCAAGACTTTTTGGATGGGCACCATTTTCCTCTGGAATTCCACTGCAAAATATCAGTGCTTCTTTTGTGTGTGACTGCATCAGTGTCAATATATGGTCTGTCTTGGTCTCTTTCAGCTTTTGCCAGGTTTTACAACCCCCTTGAAATCTTGTCTACAAGAGTCTAGAATGTCTGATCTGTAGGTCAGAGATACAGAAGGGGGGACACACACATACAGAGGAAAACATGACCAGGGTAATAAATGTGAAAGTTATGAATAAATGTGAAAGAAATGTGATAAATTGCAACTTTAAAATCTTGTAAGTAAGTAATAAGAAATCCTATAAGCAACTCCAAAACAACAGCATTTCCATCTTAGGTAACCAAGTCACAAAGTAAAATAAAATGCTGACCAGGAGCATTTGTAGATACTACAAACACCATAAGAGTGCTCCAGTAACCTTGGCTTCTCAAGGTTGAAAAGGGCTCACACCAACCTTGCTGAGCCTTGCACAGCTGGCAGAGGCCTCTTAGCTGAAAGGATCTGGCAAGCCTGAAACCAGTTTTAGCATCTCTTGGCAACAGAACATGATCAAGCCAAACACATTCCAGTGGTCCCACATCCACATGTATTTTAGTGTCATCTATAGCAAATCCAATACTGAGGATATATAAAACAAGACATTCGTACAGTTGCCCATGGCTTCCCCATGCAGCATCTGTACCATACCACCACATTTCCTATGCTGATGCCCCAGTTTCAATATTTAGGTACTTCTGGGCTGAAAGAGCAAAGTCAGAGGCAATCCAGGCCCCACTCCTGCCTGCATCCTGCCCACATGGCTTTTGCTTGATTTAGCTTATCTACTGCCACAGCATATCTTGGATGTGAAGATCCATAGGGCAGCATTTGGAGGGAAGACTGAGCTCAGCTGTAAAAATACTTATGGCACAGCATGGCCTTCTGCACATTGCTTCTGCTCACCATAGACTTGTTTGGATTCTCAAAATCTTGCTTGGGGAGCTGCTGTTTGCAAAAGGGGAAAAAAAGCCCCCAAGCATTTCCTAGTCAGTGCTGTCAGGTGGTTATGTCTGTACTGTACAATTTTCAAGGTGCTGCATAGCTAAGGACAGAAGGGCTTACAAAGCCCAAAATTAGGGGCTCCTTTGCCCAGGGCACCCATTAAACTTCACCTAGGAAGTGTTCTCCCCACACACGTGTCCAGTCCATTCTGCCCAAAATTGTGAAATGGGTAGAACAATTTACTCTTACTCTGCATCTTCTGCTTTTTACAGCAAGAAGCTTCATCCACAATGTGGGAATCCTGGGCATAATTTACTCTCATAAGAGAGTAGGAATATATGTGTCCTAGATACATGTTGTGACTACCCAATAAGAGGTTCTATCCTGGGGAGGTGCTCCATGCCCAAAATAGAACAGTGACACTTGGCAAGAAAAAACAAGATTTGGTGGGGAAACAGAAGCTGTGAAGGGAAATTCTGCTGCTGCAACAGCGGTGAAGAGGAAGAGGCTGTAGGACAACGGAGGCCATCGAGCAAGGTCACTACTAACTTCAGCAGTCTGGGGCAGGATCCAAATTCCTAGCTTCCCATCTCACCTGAATGCTGGATTTTTAGAAATTTCCGTATAAACTTCACGTAACTTCTCTTCCTCTTCAGGAAGTTGATGCTCCTTTTACCTGCTCCTTTTACATGCCATGCTACCGTGAGAGCTTTTTAATGTCTTTCACAGTGTCTGATGATAGCGAGTGGCTTTTCATGCCTTGCGCAATTATCCTGCTACGTGCTCAGGAAATGCGTGTCCCAGGACTCCAGGAATGTCAGTTTCCAGGACGTACCTGTTGATTTTATAATATGCAAATACCTGTTAGCTGGTTTTGTAACTTGGTGAAGTTATGAGCCAGTGAAATTAGAGAGTGAATGGCTTTACACTACAGAAACGCAAAGCAGACCTCCCAGCATATCTAAATCAGTGTAGCTCCTCTGAGTCAGATGAAGCTGGGTCAATTTATTCTAGGTGAGGAGCTCTTGTAACTGGAGACATAACCCCCAAATGGCCTGTAATAAGACACCGTCCTGCTTTTTCTCTCTTCAAGTGTGCTAGCACTGCATCCTTGCAGATGACTGCATGTCATGCCACGTGCTGGCCCTTCGCACACAGCAACGGGCACTGATGCTCATCATTACAAGTATTGCGTGAGGTGAGAGGGAAAAACACCACAGCAAGAACTTGGCACCATTTTAGTCTCATCCGAGCCTTGCTTTGGATACCAGGAGTGTTTCAGAGGCTCTGCCTGCCCACTTTGTGCGGGCACGAACAGCAGCCTTTGATTCCCGGGTGGCACCGGTTCCTGCCCTTTGCTGTGGCTTTAAGACACAACGGGCATTGTAAGTGCCTGGCTGCAGTTCTTAAGAATACCAGCACTTTGGGCTCTTGGAGCAGCTGCATCCTTATCCCCGGCATCTGAAAACCACTTGTATTATTAAAGTGGCAGATTTCAGAACTGGCATTTCCCCACAACCACAGGTATTTAAAAAATTTAGCAAAACAAAATGGCACGCTGGGATGGTTCTTACGGGTCCTGCATAGCACTTAGGCAGGAGACAAACAAACACCAGAGTTGGCTCTATGCAAGATGAGCCTTTGATGCGATTCTTCCTCTGTCTCTGGCAGGATACAGCCACTGTGCTAACAAAAACATGAAAACTTTTCCAGAAACATTGCTCTTGAAACTTCTCATGGCCTTGTACACAAAATGCTGCAAGACTCATAACCTATTTAAGGTTGGTGATGCAGAGTGAGAAATCGTTGTCCCCAGGAAGCAGCTGGCTGATGAAAGTTCCACTGGTGGGAATAACCAGCACAATTACAGGGAAAGGCAGCTGTCTTGAACAAACTGTTAATGGGACACTGAGCCTTTAACTGCTAGATCAAAGTGCAAATGTCTCCCAGAGCAGCACTGACTCAGGTTATTTGATGTCCCATGGGAAACGTGCTGGTAAGGCTCATTCCAGCTCCTTAACTCATCAGAAGCATTGAAACTGAAGGAGCTGAAGCCTCCAGCAAACAGAGATGCTTCTGTTGGTCCTACCAGAATTGTATCTACTACACCTTTGGAACCCCAACGTTACTTGTCTCTACCACAAGGGCCACCACTGCCACTCACACAGACTGTCTCAATTTTTGGCCAAGAACAGAAACAGCATGAAAACGAAAATCCCATTTTAGCACTCATGTCAATTATTTATTCATGAATGCTGATTTATTCATCAAGATGTCTGCCTTCAGCTGTGATTTAACAGCTTTGCTAAACATGGGTTTCATTTAAGTAGCAAGGAACTCCACTCCGGTCCTTCATCTATCTAATAAGGGCCAGCAGGGGTCCTTATTTAATAAGGACTGCAAATGGACCAATCAGAATTCCGGCTTTAATAGACAAAATTAATAGCAAAGATTAATTTCCTCCACTGCAGGAATGAGCATTAGGATGAGCATTATGAGGAAGTCAAACTAAATGATTGTAATTTCTAAGCCTTAATATCTATTTAGGTAGTCATTTTGCAATAACAAACAATTAGATCTATGCAAAAGGCAGATAATTAATAGGAAAAGTAAGTGCTCTGTGGACCTTCCTGGACCATAAATGTCTATCACCTGGTTGCCGAAGACTGTGTAGAACCAAAGTGAAGGAGCCCAATTGGCTCTCCCACTTCTATATTTTTATTGAATTTAAAGTAATTAATTCATTTTTCAGAGAAGATAAATTACAGGTATCCCCAATTTAGATAAAAAATAAAAGCCTTTCTACAGTTACCCAACCATGAATCACCAGGACTTTACAGGAGTGATAGCCACAGGCTGCATGCAGGCTCTGTGTAATGCTGGATAGAGTACAGCAGGTCTGAATTGTGATATGTTCTTAGTCTAAGCAAACTCACTCGGGAAAATGGGAAGTTCTGACACAGTGCTGCTCTTGCACACTTGAGCAGGCTCTGCAAGGATATTTGATACAGATGGTATAGACAGCAGTCAGTGTACCTAGGAGGTTGATCAAGACCCAATAGGAAACAAAAAGCAGAAAGGCCATCTGATTGTGATCAAGTCACCATGAGCCTGAGCTCTGGTAAAAGCACAGCTTTAGCCCATGGTAGTTGTAACTCTCTAGTAATGTTGTGCTTCTCAGCTGCAGTGTTCTAGGAGCTGACTGTGGGTCAGATCAGAACCAAGACTGTCCCTGCCACCTCTTACTAACGCTGCTGAGCTGAAGGATAACATGACCAGCTCTAGCTCTGACACAGCCTCCCTGCTGGCATCCACTGTTCCCTCACATCTCCTGGTATGGTGCTGCCAAGCTCCCCCTCTAAAGGGACAAGACTGATCCGTTTCAATGGTCCCAAAGAAGTTATGAAGTGCCCAGAGAACCAGCTGAGCATGCAGAGTAGCTGGGTACAGAGGATGTGGGGGTAACAAGAAACCACAGTGACCTCTTAAGCCAGCCAGAAGAAGACATGCACCCACAACCTAGCTTGTCAAAAAACCTGTAGCTCTGTCACACAGAAATATGCGAATATACCCAAAGCTACATAATGCTCCACTTTCCCCCCCTCTGGATGTTGTTTATTAACAAATATTTCTACAAGCCTGAGGGAATGACACTGGGATGAAACAAAGTATGCACTGGCAGTGAATATGCATCATGGTTTGCTATATGCTTGCCTGACTTTTTAAGTGTTTTTCTTATTATTTTTTTTCTTCAAAGCCTGGCATACTACCATGACAGCTTTACAGTGAGACTCTAGTCCAACTTGCTGACTTCAACTAACCAGGCATAGCAACAGCCCAGCCCTTTCACACACTTTACGAGTACAATGTGTTAGTGTTAAGCAATATTTGAAGAATTACTAGGCAAAATAGTTCTCACGAAGACCTGGATCTCTTCATGCAGACAAATAAATATATGACAGAAATGATAAATCCTACTGAAATTGCTGATGGCCCACCTAGTCAGGGAGCATTTGTAAGACTCAAGTGTAAGCAACAGCCCATGAAAGACCATCCTCATTCCTTTCAGTTAATTTGCTCTACTTTTATGCTGGCAAGTGCTGTTTGGTAACACTAAGCAGCATAATAGGGCAAGAGGTTTGCTTATTTGGCATCTAGTGAAGATAAAGAGGTAAAAAAAGAAAAGCCCTGCTAATAATAACAACTCGTATTACAAAGGGCTGAGGTATACAGTATGCTCCTCTAGAACCACACATAAACCCAAAAGCATGGAATGTTGACAATACCAAAAGTCTGTGTGTTTCACAAAGAAAACAACACTTAATCTCTAGAAATGGACAGATAAAAGGTTCAACAAAATCTCTACAGACATACAGTCCATCACTACTCTACAATGTTCAGGTCTTACGCAATTCACTCAGCTTCCCCCACTCCCCTTTGCCTTATTCAGGGATGGAAATGTTCTGCTGGCTTGTGTGCTGTAGCAGCTGCTCCTCTTGACATTTCTGCTGCAGGCTGGGATACAGACCCAGAGAGTTAGTTCTAATGAAATAGCTAATATAACCCTTCCTCTCATTTCCCAATATTTCATGTGAATCAGAAATTCTAATTTAGGCAATCATTTATCTGAGAACTCTTCCTAGGTTAGTGGAGATTCAAAAATAGTTTGAAACAGCAACAACAAAATCAAGGATGCTTCAGGCTTTAATTTTCTTCCAACAATTTCTGTGGCTTATTAGAAGAAAGTAGATGCTATTTCTACCAGGTATCCTGCAAGGAAATTCAGTCTATTAGTTATTGGCTCCCAGTCTTTAGATGGGTGATCAGGTAAATAGAATAAGATACAGAAAGCCAATCATAGAATCACAGAATATCCTGAGTGGTAAAGGACCCATAAGAACCATTGAGTCCAACTGCTGGCCCTGCACAGGACACCCCAAGAATTACCATGTGCCTGTCCAAATGCTTCTTGAGCTCTGTCAGGTTTGACCTGTGACCTGCTCACCTCTTGTGACCACTTCTGTGAGGAGCCTGTTCCAGTGCCCAACCACCCTCTGGGTAAAAAGCTCTTTTCTTAATATTCAACCTAAACCTCCCCTGACACATCTTCATGCCACTGATCACGACAGAGAAGAGATCAGTGTCTGCTACTCTTCCCTTCACAAGGAAATTGTAACTGCAATGAGGTCTCTCCTCAGTCTCCTCTTCTCCAGGCTGAACTAAGTGCCCTCATCCACTCCTCATATGTCTTCTCTAGGTCCTTCATCATCTTTGTAGCTCTACTCTGGACACCCTGTAATAGCTTTATTTCTTTTTTTATATTGCAGTGCTTCTACACTTGTACACAATTATTCAAGGTGAGGCCACACCACTGCAGACCAGAGCAGGACAATCACCTCCCTCAACCTGCTGAATTCTGGTGCTGAGAATATGTGGCCATGACACCATAAGAGAGCATGATTTTGACCCACAGGATGCATTTGTAGCTCAAAAAAGTATAAGGGAGAAAGTGTCTTTACAGAAACTACTAATGTTGTGTTCTGTGACAGAACATCCAAGGTGCAATTCATGATAAAGGGGCTTTGTCTTGGCAGGCCATTTCTCCAATGGGCCTGCAGGAGCTGCTCATTAGGAGTGTTTCAATCACCACCAGTGATCCCTGAAGAATCTGTAAAGAAAGCCTCCGTTCGTTCTCATCACACTGCAAATACACAGCCCATGCAAACATTTGGGTTTTTTCAAGATCCACTGAGACTGCTGGCTAACAAAATCATCAGCATCACACTGAGCAAATCTGACAAAATAAGAAGAAAACTGAGTGTCAGTCAATGAGACCTGGGAGCAGAGATATCTATCTTGAATTACCCTTTTTGTGCTTCTGCTCATTACCTGAAGAAACCTGGCAAGCAGGAATTGCAAATGCAGTCAGTTACCCTCTCAGCTGTGACAGATGTAGTTTGAGTTCTGCTTGTATTGCTCAATAATTTCTTTAGGGAAAGGTGTATCGCAGGAACAATTAATTGAAAAAATGGTAATTAATTGACATATACACCCCATCTCAGCAGTAAAAAACGTTTGTTCCTGGCACTAGAAAGAGACAAGAGTCTCCTCATCCCAAGTCACTTTACAGCTCCATTAATCACCTGCATTTGTTCCAATGGAGAATGTGTTTACTGCAAGTACTTTGTCTCATGCCTGCATATATTTCCATGCCCTGACTCCTGCATAGCCTCCAGGAAACTCCTCAGTGCAGGCAAATTTCTGCAGTTCACAGAGGCACTCAACCATGCTGCTTGGCCAGCTCCATCAATATCATCATGCAGGATACTGATACTGCTTTTTATGCATGTATGTTTTTCAGGTTCCAGGAATGGCTTTACTGTCATTAACCAACTAATCAGAGTATGCAATTTAGAATATTTCTCAACAAATGCCACCCTGGTGGAAGCTTACTGCTGAATTGTCATGGACCTGTTTCCAAGGTTACATTTCTATTGGCCTGTTTCTGTATGCTGATGTCTTGTACCCACATATCAAAACAGGGTCTAGGAACATACCTGCCCTGGAGATGCACTGGGTTACTTAATTCAGGAGTCCCAGCAGTGAATTCCCGCTGAGAATCCCCCAAATAGAAGTCAGGTACAGCCTGTTGATCGTACAGCCTCCCCTCCAAACTCTCTGTCAGCTTCCTCCCTGAAACCCGCATTTCCCTCAAGATCTCGTATTGATTCCTCAGACTCAGCCCAGAGATTATAAATATCCCCAATCTCCCACGTTCCAGTTAGCATTTTGTGAGAAAAACTGAGGAAATTCAGCAACACAGCTAGCTTTTACACAGCAGCCTAAACCAGCTCATTAAAAGCAAACAAGAGAGCTCCCCAAACCCCAAGCCCTCTCTGAAATGCAGCTTCCCTCCATTTAATTGTGTCCCGCTTCAGAAGTCCTTGTGGCAAGAAAGGCAAACAGGCAGCTCAAAGGGTACCCTCATGCTTTAGCTTTCTTGTGCATCTCCTTCAGACTTCACCCAGGAGACCTGTTAAACCCTCTTTTACCACCTCTTTAACATTGCCAAGTTGCTGGCAAGTTGCCAGTGCTCCTGGAAGAAAGGGTACTAGTTTGTATTCAGAGATAATGTAGTCAATTGAACAAAACCCATTATGCCATCCAGCAGCAGCAGCAATCCAAAAAGTCTTCACATCTGGGAGTATCAGGGGACACCACAGCTGTAAAGCCCACAGTGTATGCATAAGTACTTGCCTGTCATCTTAAATTTTAGGGATCAGCCTCCAAGTAGATACACAATTTCCTGTCCCTATTCCTGATCAGCAATCGCTAATGAAATCTCTTTTGAATTTTTGCCAAGAGTAAAACAATAGGCTGCTTGAGAACTTCAGCTTGAGGTGTGAGTTACTGTGCTTCCTCTGCTTAGCCAAACCCTGTGAGAGGGCTGGGGGAGTACAATCAGAATTCAGGGTATGTGCTGAGAAGAAAGACACACATCTTCTTCTTCCTTAATCCCAACATACTTTATTATCCCTGGGGAGGATGGAGCTATGGAGATACCACTGCAACTATCAGCTGAAGTTCTGACAGCAGCACAGAGTATGTCACGAGCTTATGAATGCACCGACCCTGAAGTCACTAACTCACCTTAAAAATTTTGTTGTTCACTTTAAATGTCAAGTTTCACTCTGTTGGACACCAACAGTTATATGATCCCACAAACTAGTCAGAGCTTGGGCTGGAAAACATGCGGTATGAAGGTGTATCTGGAACATTAGGAAAGGGTTCTTCACCCAGACCTGTCACTGGAACGAGCTTCCCAGGGCACCAAGCCTGCCAGGGAAGTGTCTGAATGATGCTCTCAGTCCTACAGTTTAGTTTCAGGTAGTACTATGAAGAACAGGAAGGTGGACTCTATGATCCTTATAGATCCCATCCAACTTGAGATATCCTATGATTCTATGATTCTGTATCAGACAATCAATAAAGAGTTACAGAAGTAGGAGAAACTTCAAAAACGGCAAGAGGGTAAATGAAGTATATGAGATAACATCTGTTTCTCTAGTATTAGCTTTGCTTTTTGTCAGACTTGCCACAAAAATAGAGGCATGAAGGAAAACAGGTAGGTTACATATAAGTAAAATACTCTAAATGGAGAAAGATGGGTTTTTTTGAGAAACAGAAAATAAAGATGTTTTGTGCTTTGAGAATCCTGAAAGATGATACTACTATATAAACCAACTACAGACTATGAATATAATTTGTTATTATATTGGTTCAGTAAACATGTTTACCCATACTCTTTTAACTCTAGCTGTAATGGATTTTTTTTTAAATGCAATCAACACATATTTCATTGTACTTATAGGCTACCAGAATGCCTCTCAGTTTTTCCACAAATTTCCCATAGTTAGAACAAAAGTCTGAGTTTGCAATTGTCTGAAATGACTGCCTGTTTTTTGACACATACCTCTTTTGTAGCCAGCTGGTGCAAACCAGTCATCATGGAAATCTGAAATTCATTGCAGAACAAGATACTGTGCACTGCGGGGAATGTTCCGTGACTAAAAAGGGATAATTTTTTACATCTGATTTTATTTTCAAAATGAAGTGGCTTTTGACTTCTTTTAGATTTGGGAATGAACACTGTGTTGGAGTGTGCATCTCCCGTGTGTACCGCTTGAAACTGCCGAGATGCAACAGCTTGCCTGTGGAGACAGAAACCAAAGGTCAGTTTGCCCAATGTTGGGATATGGGCCAGGCCTTCTCTATGTTTTTCTCTCTCTCCCAATATCACTCTTGTATCACTGCCAGGAATTAGGATATTCATCTTCTCTAGGTAAACATCAGTTTATAAAATGGAGAATATAATTGCACAGAAGCAGCTATGATATGCCTTGGGATTAGTGAATACCTCCTAACTGAGCTTCAGTGAAAGCAGCAGTTCTGGCATTATTTTTATTCACCTTGTGGAAAATTATTGGAGCATATTTCATATAATTAGGATCAAGAATGGATTTGGCATCACTTCCAGCAAATGCCCCTGAACACTAATCTGGTTTATTTGGCACCACTGAAGAAGCTTCTCTTGTGGGGAATACAATGACAACAATTAACCTGGCAATACAGAACAGAAATGGGAAGTGGGAAATTGTCTTGTCTTTTATCCACATACATGATGAAGTGTGGCATTGTTCAGCAACAAAGCAGTGCCTTGAATTTATTTTCTTCTTTTGTTTTTTTTTCTCCCATCTTGAGATGCCCTAAGGAATCTTCTATTTTTTTCCCCAATCTATCTGAAAAATCTACATTTTTCATGCTGTTCAAAAGAATCCCAACCAACAGACCTACTGAAAGTGTTTGTAGCTTAGTGTACTGGATTGAACTGGGTATTGTTGAATGACCAAAAGACTCTTTTTCTTTCTAGAATTAGACCAATATTGACTTTCAACAGCTGCCAGTTCAGAGCAAGAAATCAATAGCAGGGTTTGGGCAAGGTCTTTAGGTTACTGCATCAGGATGTACTTTTTTTTTTTTTTTTTTTTTTTTTTTTAATAATTGATCTAATCCATACATACTCAAGTTTTTTGTAAGTTCTGTTTGTTCCTTCTCAGTGAGTGTTCTGGACAACTCAAAAAGCCTCCTTTTTTCTCTTCTTTATCCATTCATTATGAATTCAGCACTGACAATACATTTTAAGATTTCCAGGTCAGGTAAAGTGACAATTCATCCATCCATAGCTTTCTTTTCCTTTGATCTGGTCCTCAGGCTAGAGGCCACAGTGAGGCTTGGGAAAACTAGTTCTCCAAAGTTTCTTTTCAGGGAGAATGTTTGGAAGAAGAGACTTGCACTAGAAGCAGGACAAAGAGATTAGGTATTAACCTGGGATCTTAAATACAGCAAAGCTTGAGAGACTTAGGGAGATTTACAGGCACAGGGAAACATGACAAGAAAGAGTAGAGTGATTTGGTTTAGCTGCTGAGCCAGCTGAGAAAGGGATGAGAAGAACTCTGAGGGGAGGAGTGAGAGAGGAGGATCTTGTGTACTCAGGGAACCTTAGACTTAACCCCAAAGAACACCACAAAGCAGTGACAAAATTTAAACAAGGTTGCTAATTGGCATTATGCAGGATTTGGGGATTTTTTTTCTAGAGCAGTATATTTCTTCTGCCAAATATAGGACCAAAGAACACAATAAATTTCTTGCCCAGACTCATATTCTGTCCCTGATCATGGCAGTAGGAAACACCATCCAGGCAAGCATGCTCATTTTATTTAGGAATAGTCAGAAAACCTGCCTATTTCTTCTCTCCCTGGTGGCTGAAAAGATGAGGTGAGAACCCTCAAGCACTTGCAGCTCTGGGACTCAGAGCAGGAGGTTGCTTAAGCTGCTGAACAGCACAAGAAGGGCAGCTGTGGGGCTGGGACACATGATTTCTTCACAAAGTCCCAATTCTTTTACTGGAAAGACAGAGAGAGACTATGGTCAATCAGAGTGTGAGACTGAGGAACAGCCAAGTGCTGTGATGTGCTTCTGTGTAGAGCACCTGAGGAACCTCCTGTAAGCCCAGTGCAGTGAGGCCCAGGTGTAAAACCCTGGTGAGAGCCATGGCAGTGTGTCTGGCAAGCAGGCAGAGATTGCAGGATTGTATTTCGGTCATATTTTTAAAAATCTTTACAAATACAACAGATTTGGGGAATGCTGTCAGGTCTAGCCCCATCCTTTCTGAAATCCTTGAAAAACAGAGGAGACTCACAGCCTGTCCTGATCATTAACACCCCCCTCCCCACAGCCCCCAAACAGCCTCAAGCAAATGCCAAAACTGAGAGCTCCTCACAGAAAGTGTCCTTCCATTATCCTGAACTGCAATCTGTGCTCTATCCTCTTCTTTGACAGCAGAAAGGGGATGCAGTAAATCCTGTGCAAGCTGCTCACATCAAAACCAGCAGATGATCTTGTGAAATTGCTGCTCCTGGTAACATACCTTGTTTAGTAAGACAGCAGCTGCATACAGCTCCTGGATTGATTGTAGATGTAGCCCAAAGATGGGAGAGTGGCAGCATTTTAGCTGTGAAACAACAAGTAATAGACTTGCAATAGGCAAGGTCTAGTATGGGTAAAAAACACACTGTAACTACATCCCAGCCAGACAAAAATGAGAAACTTGCTTGCAAATGCTGATTTGTGATGCGCAAGAGGAACCCAGCTAGAGCCTCTGTGTGCAAACCAAGAAACTGCAGGCACACATGATCCATGAGGAGTGGAAATGACTACTTTTCCTAAGCAAATAACTCATTTTTGCCAGGTGTAATTTCATCATGAACTCGGTCCTCCAGCAACAATCTGTGAGGTTTTCAGCACCTCACCAGCCTTGTTGTCAGGTGAGCCAGAGAAGAGAGACTGGTTTATTGCCAACACAGCTGAACTACCATGGCCTATTTTCCCTATTCTGTCCCTCAAAAAATGATTTACAAAGCAGAGAGGAGCAAAGGGCAGGACAAATATCACTATACACAGGGGGATCTGATCCTTACTCTGGAAGTGCCTGGTGTGGAAGGAGTGGCAAATCTCTCAGGCCAGACCACCCAGCTGCCACCATCACCAGGGGACTGAGCAGTGCCTGTTCCCTGTCCGATGTTGTGTGTGTCCCCTGGTTTCACTCACGCTGCTGCTCTTGGAAAGTGGTGCACACCGTAGTGCTGCCCCAGACCTTACCCTGTGCACAAGACATTCTGGCTCACTTTTCAGCAGTTTTTGTTATTTTTTTTTTTTTATACACACATAGCATTTCATTTAATTTTTAAATTTAGAGGCTCTTTAATCCATCATTAACTCAAAAGTTAATAAAGTTGGATACCCACCTTCTGGCACCTCATTTTAAAAGCTCTGGCCTGAATGTTTCATATCTTGTGCCAGACATTGCACAGCCTCCTAAACAGTGACAGATAATGAACAAATTGTATATGCTTCAATACCAAGTTTCATGAACAAGTTTCATGTAAATGGGATGTTACCCTTAACCATGACTTTTCTTCTCTTCTAAAAATCTGTGTAATAACAATTAGCACAGCTTAAATGTCTACTGTACATTTTCACAGGGTTTGGACACAAATCTATTTACCTCACACTACACCAGAATTGGCAAAATAGCAATGTTCCCTGTCAGCACAAAGAGAAGTGAAAGATAATAAATCACTGACTTGTAAACTGCATCCAAGAATCAATAAAATGTAAATGGCTACAACACAGAAGGTAGAAATACATTAAATATGAATGATAAGAAAGAGTAATAAGACTGGAAAATGATAAGATTATGTATTTCTTTACATGAGACAGAAGTGATAGAGAATGTTTCTGGACTGATAAAAGGAGAGAAGCTCTTTTTAAACAAACTGGTATCTGACCATGTAACTCTGTCCACTACCCCTCCAATGGAGACAGAATATCTCATATGAGTGTCAACAAACTTTTACAAACTTTACACATCACTGATTACAAATGAAAATGTAATGCTGTCTACACATGTTCTAGCTCTTATCTCTCCTCTAGGGGAAAGAATTAAATCCTCAGCCTGCCATAGAAAATGTAGCATTCAGACATCTGTAACCAGTATGTGTAAAGAAGAGAAGATAAGGTGCATATCAAGCCTACATCTGTGACAGGGGTCTCAGAGTCTCTAGAGGTAGATGAAGGAGCGCATATGAAGACTGACTGAAAATCTTCTAATTAAACCTTTGCTTTCCCCAGAAGTATTTGCTCTCTATGCAGTATTTTCTGTTTTGAAAGAAAAGCTCACCAAAAAGATTTTGGCCAATTTCCTCAAAATCCAGTGCTTACACGCACACAGGCTCTTCTTTTAAGAAATAAATAGCCTGCTCTTGAGCGAAGATACTTTGTATACTTTAAAGACTCCCTGGAGAAAGTTCAGCCTGCTCGCCTACTGTGCAAGGTAAGAGGTAAGCTGTTAATGGTTGTAGGATGACACTAGATATATGGGCTGTGAGACAGATTTGGGTCTTTGAAAAATAACTGGTTCTGAACAATAGGAGATAAATAAATCAGAACAAAGCCACAGGTAGATGCTTGGATGAACAGTGGTCTGCCAGTCAGAGCCAGTCATTAGCCCATACTGGCAGCGTAGGTGAGATGAACTTCAAAATTCCAGGCAAGGCTCTTGAGTTTTACAGCTAGAAGTATAACAGCTTTGTATGGTCAGCAATTCATCTTACTGCTTTAGAAATTTAAGAATAAAAAATGCAAACACACCTTTCCTGTGTTGATTACTGAGGGATGTACAAAACCATGAACAGTGGCAGTAGTGAAATGTCTCCTGGGTGCCTCTGAACACCACAGGAGGACACAGGCGAGGTTCCCTAGGAAACCAGAGATGCATTCCAAAGCATGTGCAAGTTTGGCCAGCTGACAGTCACCCACTTGTGTTCTGAACATCACTGCTAAAAGGTATGTGATTCAACTCCGAGTGTAGTTGGAAGGACTAATTGTGGAAAGCCTAGAGGAAGTCGGGATAGATTTATTCCTGGTTGCATAAATATTCAGTTCTTGAAAAGAAAGAAAAGGCTGATTGCTAGCTATCCAAAATGAGGGGGAGAGAAGGGTGAATAACACCTTCAATTAATCTAAATATTGATCTTAGTCCCAGACTCTGCTGGCCTAAATTCCACCTAAATCCTTGTGCCTACTGTTTTCTATTGGCTGGGAACCCAAAGACTTCAGAGTAATTATTCCAGAGATGTGAGTAAGGCTTAGAGCCCAGAGCCACCAGTGCTCAACACTAAGTACTCAGATTTATGTGGAATCTAGTCCTGGCAAAACTCAGCACTGGGATTCGATGTACCTCCAAGGTGCTTATGAGGGAAGATGTCTGCAGACCCAATGCTTGACCTTGCCTCTTCCAACCTCTAGATAAAATATCAATTTAGCATCTCTTGGGAAATACGGTATAGCAGCTCTCCTAAGCTTTGCTCTCTTTCTGCATCCCAGCACCTCCAACCCCTCACTGGCTTTGCTCAGAAGAGAGTTAAGGCCATATGTACAGGTGACCCACAGGGGGAATGTGAAGAGAAGAGAAAAAGCAAAAAACTTTTGCCCTCCTTGGCCAGATGATTCCTAACGCTTTGCAGATCCTTCGTCTCTTACTACTAGAAGACCCTTTTACAAGGCCAGAACAGTGGAACTTCTCACACTACTATGGAAGACATGACATGACTGAATTTCTTTCCAGTTGCATTTCTCTGACTCCCTTAGAACAAGCCCTTGTATCTACCAAAGACTGGAAAGCAGTCACAGAGATTTCAAAATCAGCGACTCCTTCCCAATGATCTGTGGATCAAATATCCTTAATATCAAATATTTGAGGATTGGGATTTTGGAGAGGAAGGGGTCTGCCACACATGAACATTCTTACAAAGCTTTCCATGGACTGAAGAAGCACTGTTGTTTCCAAGCTCCCCTCCCCTGGTGTGAGATAGAGCAGACAGGTGTGGCTGTAACTCCAGCACAAGTAATAAATACATTTAGCAGCTAGATTAGCATAATTGCTTGCCTAGTCAGCTAGCATGCAAAGTGCACAAACACATATCATAACACTTTTATTGCATGTACATGCTTGCGTTTCCTTGAGACGTGATAAAACAAACAGATCCCTAATTTTAGAACAAGCAGTCAAAAAACCTAAAAAATGTAATGAGTAATTTAAAACAAATGTTAAGAAAATCATGTCTCTAAGAAATCTTCTCCAAGCTCTGCCTCAATTATACTTTATCAGTGTGAAAGATACAATGACAAAATGTGTTGCTGGTCACAAAAATTTACATTTAGGTAGCTTTTTGTTCCATTATGAAATATGTTTTGTTTTGTTCCATTATGAAATATATTTCACTGCAGTCATTTATACTCTTCAGTGTGAAAGGTGTGATTCGATCTGGAAACATTTTGAATGGGTGATTGCTTGAGATATGTCCCCACCCTTTTCTTCATTCAAACAACAGATAAGGAACGTGTTTCTTATTTCTCAAGTAGAATATTTAGTTCTTGTTGACAATATTGCACAGTGCCTTTCGAAGAGCTTGAATATCAGTGACTTGTCACTGTTCTAAATACATTTCTAACAACCCACTATAATTTCACAAGTATTACATGAGCTAGCTAGCAAGTTTGTTAGTCAAAACAAATAAGCTAAAACATCTTTGGGGTTACACCAAGATGCACTCGGCTGTTAAACAAAGTAAAATCAGCTGTTGGAGTTTGTTCCTTTTACAAATGGCCCATTGTGTGTGTTTCAGGGAACAGTGGGAGCAGTGAGCAAGACATGAATGAAGTAGTCTGTCAAATCCTCCGTTTGATTTATAATAATGGGGTTGCATTGACATGAGAATAAAATACAGCAAAGCATATGTTCACTATGAGTAATACAGACCCATTTATATATTACAGGAGTAATAAATAAATAGTCTTGATCATTTTCTAAAATAGTCCTACAATGAATGTGGTTATAAAGCCATGGGACAAATTCTGCTTCACAGGCAGTGATCAAACCGACAGAAAAAAATATTAACCCTGGGGTTTTTTTCTCCTTAAGTTTCCAGCACTTCGACTGGTGGAGGGAGTTGAAACAGTACACATTTTCCTGTGCATCTAAAGAAAAACTAATCCTGGTCTTCCTCTGGAACAGAAAACAAGAACAACAGCAGCTTCATGACATGACTTGCTCAGTCTCAGTCCTCAAAGAATCTGGTCCCTTAAATTCTCAGTCGGATGTTGGCAGGAAAGGGCTGGGTAGGACTTCAAGAAAACGTTGACACAGTTTCAGAGATGTCAGCAACAAATCCAACTCAGCTATAAGACAGATACTGTGGGAACCCAGAGAAATACATGCACTTATCTTGAAGACTGGCAATGCTTCCACATGAATGTTCTAATTAGGAATCATGACATCCTATTTCTTTTTTTAATACCCTAGTTGTAAATGGACAACAAATGTTATTTACCAGCAATTGAGCAAGAGAAAGTAATTGTTTAAACATGGAAATGGAATTTAAAGTTCTGCATGTAATTATGTTTGGGGTTGCTTTTCATTGGGAGCCAAACCTGGAAGTTTTAAAAAAATGTGGCTCCAATATTGTTTCTTTGTGTAAAATGGGAAAAATGTTAACGAACATACCCAAGCTGCCTTTAACAGCATGAAAATTGTCTAAAACACAGTAAATCTCCAAGTTGTTCAAATAATCATGCATTGTATGAGCATGGTTATTTTGTGTTGTGGCTCTAACCACTACATTACGTGACAGCTCTTACAAACCAGAAGTTTCTGAAGTCTCATTTCTATTCCTTTTCTTTCCTTTTTTTTCAGTGAAAATGACTCTTATCTCTCCCAGAGACCTCAATTTGTGCACCTATTCAGTGTCAGAAGCAAAGCCATTTTAAGAAAACTGGGTTTTTTTTTCATTTCCAGCCTGAATTGAGAAGTTCTAAACATTTGCCAGAAATTTTGTAAATCAGAAATCTGATAAATTAAACACACAGCGTTCTTCTCAGACCACCTAGAGAAAAGGAAGACAACAAAGAGAAAGGAAGATTGAGTGAAGGTAAAAAAAAAAAAGAACAAAAACCCACAAGGAAAATAGAAGGACTGCTTACCGAGCTCTAAGGCATAGGCCCAAAGTGAAGTTGAGGTGTAGGTGGATACAATTTCTGCAGCACTGGTAGCAAAGCCCAGGCCAAGGCTGGAGCTGTGAATTCTTGGCAATGTAGAACTTCTATCTGCTAAACCTGGAAAGCTGCTCTGCCCTTCAGTCTTCATTCCAGGCTATGAGTTTAACCACACAACTTTAACCATTGGCCTTTACTGCACTGGCAGAGGTAATTTTGACTACCTTTGTTGAGTGCTGAGAGCGGATGTGTAAGTATTAAGTACGGCATTCATCAGAATTAAAAAAAAAAAAAAAATCAAACCAAACCCCCTAACCCCGAACAGTTTGTTGATGTGAATTTTTGAAATGTTTCATTTCAAAGTGAAAATGTTGTACTTATGAAAATGGCAATACCATCCATTTAGACAAACATCAGTTATTCCAAAGAAACACATTTTGCTGTGTAAAACATGATTACTGCTGTTCCATGACAACAATTGCCCTCGAAGGTGCAATTCTCAAGGTTTCTTTCCAAGAAATGGCTTATTTTTAAATCCATATTTTAAATGCCATTTTAAATCCATGGCATTACATGGTTGTACAGGTCTTCAGCTACAAGTCTCCACATCTTGCTATTTCCTACAGTGCTCTGCATGCAATTAAGTTTAAATCAGAGGTATGTACTACTAAGGACCCTTCCGTACATAATGTGTGTTTGAACATAGCTGAAAGTAAGCAACCATTACAATACTGCAATAAGCTTTTAAATATTTGCTTTTTAGGACATGATGGTCCTGTTTCATCCATTAAAGAGGCAGGGTGGAATATAGGTCATATCCTAGCCATTAGCACTTACGCTTCAGTAGCAAACAACTGGGGTTAAGTAATCTGTCACATGATCAGAGTTCTAATTTTGATTTTAATGCAATAATTGTATGCTTTTTTCCTGTAGCAGTGCACATATGGCTGATTTTCTACACTTTCTACCACCACATTCAGGGTATTCAAGCCTCATACTTTATAGAAAGTTTAAAAGAATTCTTTCTGCCATTCATACCTCTCCTTCTTCCTCCCAGGTCAATGCTGCTTTCTTTATTATTCTACCCTAGCAAGGTGATTGGGGGTTTTGGGACTCCAGTTCAGACAAAGTCTTCCCCAGCCAGTGTGACACCTGCAAAAGGAAACCTAGCACTTTGTCCCACACAAAGGCCTCCCAACCTTTCCCAGAACAGAGAAGGACAGAGAGTACTCCTGAGTTAGGCTCCTGACTACTATAAAGAAACATGTTGGCACTAAGGGATTTTTTTTTTTTCTACAACTGACTCACTTTTTCCTATCCTGGCTCTTCTAGAAGAGTTACTAGGAATCCCTAAATAACTTGGGCCAAGCCCAAAACCATAAGTGAAAAAGAATGCAAGGCACCTGAGTTAGAACCACTCCTAACTTTACTATGTTTAATTAGTTTATCACTTAAAACACTAATGGCATGTCCAGAGACTTTGTGCCTCTGCCTTTCCTTTCAGACTAAGGCATTATTAGTCCATGTCATGTCTTACTTCATTCATCATTTCTTCTATGCCTGATGTTCTTTTAATGTCCTGTTCCTTTCTGAGTGAAGCAGGAGCTTTTGAACTGTGTCATCAGCTCACCAGAAGGAAATGTGGGACAAAGGTATCATAGGAAGGGCAAAGTTTCTGCACAGCTTCTGTGCTAGTCAGGACCCAGAGAGGCTGCATGCTCAATCTCAGCCTGATATTTTTGTCCTCCTTGCCTAGCTTGGAGCCAAGTCAGCTTGGGCCACATTCCAGTTTTCCTGTCAGTCCAAGGGTTCCCTGTATCATTGTCCCTGCTATTTGTGTCACCAGGTGGGATTAGCTGCTTCGACCAAAAGCAGTTAGCAGTTAGTTAGCTTTGACCAAATGAGAAGTTAGGTGACACAAAATGTGCTTCCCTCACAGCAGGCAGCAGCTCTAATTGTCCTTGGAAACACTACTCTCTACCCTTTGCGGGAAGCACACACCTTCTTCCTCTACAGCCCTAGAGTACCCGTGGCCTTGGTTTGTGTTTCCTCCTCTGTAGTACAGGCTGTGGGTGGGTGTTTGCGCCCCTCTTTCTTCCTAGGAGAAGGAGGGGGAGACCTTTTGGAAAGGCCTGCAGCAGCACTGTAGAGCAACTATATGGTGGTGGAAAAGCACAGTATTCCAGATGCGGCCTGAGTGTCAAATAGAGGATGATAATTGCTTTTCCCCTCTCCTGGCTGTGCTCCTGTGACAGGGTGCTGTTAGACTTCATCACTGGCTTGGGCTTACTAAACTTTCCCCCAGGACTCCAGGCCTTTCTCTGCAGAGCCGTACCCTGCATGGAGTTAGTCTGTCCCAGATACTGTTTGTCCTGGTTGAATTTCATGAGGTTCTTGTCATACCATTCCTTCAGCCTGAGTCCCTCTGAGTGGCAGCTCTACCCTTGACCATATTGGCTCTCCCACTAATTTTCTGTCATCCACAAACCTGATGAAAGGGCACTGTGTCACCTCCTCTAGGCATTCCGACAGATATTAAACAGGTCAGGTCCCAGGATAGATCCCTACAGTACTCCACTTCTTACTGGCCTCCAGAGAGAATACAGCCTTTTAACTGCTGGCCTCTGAGTCCCATCATCCAGTTTTTTACCCATCTGGTTGTCCATCTATCTAGCCCACAATGTGTTTATTTGGATACAAGACAGTAGACAGTGCCAAAAACATTGCAAAAATCAAAGTAAATCATATCCTCTGCTCTTCCTCATCTACAAATCCCACCATTTTACTACAGAAGGCAATGAGGTTGGTGAGGCACACTGACTGATCCTGATCACTTCCTCTTCCTGTGTTCGGAAAAGTGTTCCAAGAGGATATGGATTTCCACATGGACGGCAGTGAGGCTGATCAGCTAACAGTTTCCCTTTATGCTTTTTTTCAAGAGTCATTGGAAAACATTCCAATGGTTGTGGAGACTTCAGTCTCCATCATCTTTCAAAGACAAAAGCACAGTCTTGCAGTGAAACCAGACAGCTCCCTCAACAGCTTGGATACAGCTCTGTTGACTCCATGAATGTTTATGGGTCAAATTCTCCTATGCAATCCCTGACTTCATCCTCACCCTTTTCTGGTTCCCCTCCATGAATTCTAAGCACAGAGATTTTGAGACCTTGATGATGTACCTGAGGCAACAGTGGCTCTGGGTGCCACAACCTCTTCTATTTCTATTGCCAGATCATTTGCCCCATTCAGGCACAAGACCACATTTCCTGTTTTCAGTCTTCTACTCTTGGAGTTGTGGCAGAAGCTCTTCTTGTTGCCCTTGGGATCATTTGTAAATCTTAAATACAGCTTTGACCCCAAAAAAGATTTGATTTCTTTGGATATTTCCAGCAGTTTCTGCATCAGCCCAGAAACCTGAGTTACCTCCCCTGGTCATGGAAATGTACAGATCTGAATGTCCTCCATAAGCTGCAGTATAAATTGTACTCTTCTATATCTGTCCAAAGGCAGCTGCTTTGTTCTGCTTTGTCAGGGAAACTGTTAATAATTTAATAATGAAAGAGAACTAATGAGGCCTATGGATTTGAGCCTCATGCTCCGATTATCCAGTGTCTAATGAAGTGTGAATTTTGACTGAAGCTTTTTCCACCCTGAGGGGAAAAAGCCACTCTCATCCATGCGGATTCTCCTGTGACTAATGAAGGGTGAGCTCACACTGCAGCTTTTGCTGTACAGGGAGTACAGGTAAGGTTACTGTTCACTGCATAGGCCTAGTTTCATGACACTTATGAAAACATGTAATTCTGGAAATATCTACCCCTTTAATTCAGATTTGACCAGTGGGTTTGGGAATTACTAGGGAGAATCGACATACTCACAAAGGCTGGTCCTAAGTTATTATTTAAGCCTCAAGCATTTTGAAACATCCCAACATTTTCTTGTGCTACTTTGCATTTAAAGCACATCTCATTGGAAAGGTGCAAAATAATTTACATTAAGTATTAGCCTAATTTTTGAGACAGGTGAAGTGTAATGATTCATCTTTTAAAGAACATATCCCTTCTCAAATCCTGTAGACTAACAATTTCACACGTGTTTATACACTCCAGACTTTTGACAGATGGCTTACACTTTTTGTCTCTTATCTAAAAAAAGGTTATTTCTAATGTCAGCCAGTAGGTATTCTGTAAAAACCAATATTATCTACCATTTTATTCCTGTAGTAGATTATGCTTGGATTTAGCAAGGAGGAATGTCGCCTGGTCTGCTTTGGATGCATGTATGCCATGAGCAATCCCTCAAACAGATGCATGAGGCTGTTGCTGTCACCTTCCCTAGACAAATACATTCAGGCCAATGACTGACAGGTGAGGTGTGTTTTGCTGTGGCACAGATACCATGTCTTAGCTGTCCTGTTTTATAACTGACGTGGGGACTCAGGCATGGCACTTCTATTGCCGGGTAAACCAGGCGAGGCCAACCAAAAGCAGCAGCACAGGGCTGACCTCCCCCAGCAACCTCACTGCAGCTTGTGTGATTTTACAGGCATGTAGCTATCACATTCATTACATTTTCACTGTAAAAAAAGCCTCACAAAATCAAAACAAGGCTCTGTGCCACTGAAGACAAAGCCCAGTGTAAGTGACTCTGTATGTGACAGCAGATTTACATTACCTTGTTGGGGGAATGATATTGGTCTCACCTCAGAAGTATGTGATCTAGTGTAAACAGAGATAAAGCTACCTGAAAACAGGCAATTCCATCCCACTACAGACTGTCAGACTCCTTTCAGTCCCTGTCATCTCCACTTAAGTGCAGCATGTTTTCTTGACCCTCTTCTTGGTCTCACACAGACTCATCTACAAAGACTCATCCCATTGAGTAAAAGAGCTGTTGTATTGCACAAGTGACCCTAAGTACAGTATCTCAAAATAGCTATGTTGCAGGTGAGAATTTTCTTTTTTTTTTCCCTGCAAATGCATCCTTTTCCACCCACCTGTTCTCCCACATAACCAAACATACGGAAAAGTTGAGTACATCTGAGTGCAATATCCTGCATGGCAGTGCAATAGATGATAATGTGATTTCTAGCTGATATAAAAAAGTCCTTTATGCCAAAATATTTTGCAAAGTAAGACTTAGTGGCACTGAACTGAATCACCATTTGGTCTTTGTGAGATGTGCCTTCTTCAATATGCCAATGAAAAAGAACTGGAAATATGTAATTATTATTAACTAGAGAGAGGGAATCTAGATTAAAGTTTTACAACACAATAAGCGTGAGGCATCACCTGGTCACAGCAGGCTCAGAAATCGAAGTGGTGCATATCACACGCTTGTGCAAACTCAGACTTGAGAAATCAGTGATAATCAGTCAGACATAGGTGATGGGCTGGTTGTTGCAATCTCCTACATCAAATCCATCTCATAAATTCAGCAATCAGTTGTGTTTTATTGATGCCTGAATGGTGTAAGAGTAGAGAATCAAGCCTGATTGGAGTGGAGAATTTAGACCATCGAGTGGTCTAAATTATGACCAAATCATGAAATTCTCATTCTTGTAGAAGGCAGTGATCAGACTAAATATATCCTGAAGTTTTCATATATTTTTTCTTTATTTCCTTTCTGAAATCATTATGTCCTTTTTATTACATATGATCACATTACTTGATTTTAGTAATTTCCTGAACTGTATATTCTGGCATAGTGTATTCACAAAGATTGGTTTCAAGCTAAGAGATTCCAGGTCAATTCAACAGCCTCTGCTGTACATAAGGTATTTACAAAAGAATGATATCTAAATTTTGTCAAAGCATGGGAAAAAATGAAAAGCATTTCTCAAACATTCTCTTAAAATTAGGCTTAGCTGTATAATGAGGTTTTGTATTTTCTCTCCATATATCTTGAGTGGCTGTTTCTATTAAAAAAAAAAAAAAAAAAAAAAAAAAACCAAAACAAAACAAAAAAAAAAAAAACAACAACAAAAAAACCAACAATCAACAGGGCACTTTTCATAGTGCCGCTTTCAAGGCTTTTAATTCCCTGGCTATTCAAAGATTTTCCTTCCTTGATCTTCAGAGGAAATTCTTGCATTATTTCTGATGCTCGGAGCAACCGCTTCGCTCATCCCTTCTTAGGACCTACTTAGCCCGAATGCTTCTGTAGCGCAATCACTCGGGCTGTTTCCCTCGCCTTCACTACCTGAACAGCTGGTGCTTGTGCAGGGAAACTGCTCTGCCAGGTGTATGTGTAGAGGGAAACTCTGAAAGCCCAGTCAGGCTCGTTCTTCGGCCTGTTTTCTCCTACTGGCTTCAGTGCCATCCTTTCCTTTCACTCTCCCTGCTTCCTAGATGACCTCCTCCATCCATCGTGCTCCCCACGCAGCACGGCGGAATCCAACAGCAGCGTTCCTCGCTGCCCTCACACCATCCCTACCCAGGCCAGCTGCCCAGGGCACAAGGGGCACCAGTGCCTGCTCGGGGAGGTGATGGAGTCACCGTCCCTGGAGGTGTTTGAGGGAAGACTGGACGTGGCACTCAGTGCCATGGTCTGGTTAACACGGTGGTGTTCGGTCACGGGTTGGACTCGATGATCTCAGAAGTCTTTTCCAATCTAATTGTTTCTGTGCTCGCTGTACTCTCATTTATACGCTATTATTTCTACCCAGGAATCACAGGCGTGGCCCGCTCACGATTTCAAGCAGCTCTCCAGCCCAGCTGTCCAGGGGGACAGGGGGCCGCCAACTCGCCACCACGCAGGTGGCGGACGCGCGGGCTTCTTCACCGTCTCCTCAGATCTTCAGCGCTTTGCCCTCCGCTCTTATTTTTCCCATGTCTAACGCGAACTGCTCAGCACCTCCATGAAACCAAAGCCCACAGTGGACCTAACCGGGCGGTCCCGCCACCCTCCGCTCCGCTCCCCTTCCCTCCCTTCCCCTCAGGCGCCCCGACCCCTTCCCGCCCCCCCGCCGCCATTGGCCCCCGCCGTGACTGCGGTTGGCGCGCGGCCTCCCCTCCCCGCCGCGCGGCGCAGGCGCGGCTGCGCGCGGGCGTGCGTTGGCCCCGCCCCGCCCCTCGCGGCCCCGCGCGAGCCGCGGCCGTTGTTGTCAGTCGCGACTCGGAGGCGCAGCAGGAGCGGCCGCAGTGCCGGGTCCCGTCCGAGCGCAGCGCGGGCGAGGGGTGCGTCCTGCCGCAGCCCCGCCGACCTTCCCCGCTGGGCTCTTGGACCCTCTGTGTCTCTTCCTCTGTCCCTTCTTCCCTCCCCGCTGAGCTCCCTGTCCCCGCCGCCGCTCCCGAGGGCAGTCGCAGCGGGCGCTGCCCATGCAGGGGGCGGCGCGGGGCGCGGCGCCCCGAGGAGACGCCGCCGCTGCCGCTGCTGCGGGCAGTAAGTTGCCAGCGGGGTTGGGCCGCGTTCGGCTCGGGTTGGGCCGGTGGGGTGTGGTGGGTTCCTTCCTCCCCCTCCCTGCGCCTTCCCGTTCCTCCCGGAGCCGGCCGAGCCCAATGGCGGCCTCGGCACAGGGGGAGGAGGAGGCAGTGAGGGGACGTTTCCCGACCGCCGCCGAAGGTCGGTGTTGTCGGTGCTGGCGGGGCTGGAGGGGAGGGCTTGGGGAAGGGCGGGGGGAAGCGGTTGTTTCTGCGGGCACGGCGGACTCCCGGGATGCGGGTGTTCATGCGGGATCGGCGGGGGTCCCGGAATGCGGGTGTTCCTGCAGGGACAGCGGGCTCTCGGTGATGCGGGTGCTCCTGCGGGCTGCCGGGAGCCTGCCGTGCCCCGGCGCGGCGGAGTGTCCGTGCGACACGGCCCCGTGTGACCGCGGTGACACCCGGCCCCGCGCCTGTGACCGGAGTGACACCGGTCCCTCCGCCACTCCCCCGCTGCTGCTGCCCGCGCCGGCTCCGCCGCGTATGTTCTGTTGCTGGGAAGGGGAAAAAAATAAACAAGCGAGGCGAGAGCCCCGCGGTCCGGCCGCGGGTGCGTTTTAGGGGAATGACGGTGCATCTCGCCCCTCGGAATCCGGTGCGTAGCCAACAGGTTTGCCTTCGTTTCCTTGTGGCCAGGGCTGCAGCGTGCCCCTCCTGAAAGAGGCTGGAAGTATCTCTCGTTCTTTGTCAGTACGTGCCGTGATGCTGTCAGTACACTTACTACGTTGAATTCACTGCCTAGAGATTAGTATAGAAATTATAGAATAGAATAACTAGCAAGGTCCTGCATAGAGGTCTTTGTGCTTATTGTCAGGTGAGTTTTGGCAGCCAGGTGCTTATATTAGCAGAAGATGACTTTTAAAGATAGTTGATGTGCAGATATGTGTGGTTGGTTTGGTTTGTTTTGGTTTGGTTTTTTCTTTTTTTTTTTTCTTTTTTTTTTTTTTTAGTAAGTAGACTGAGTTAAGTGTTGGAGAACATCCACTAGGGCTAAATCCCTTATATTGGCCAGGGGATGGTTAGTGACAAAAGTGACCCATTTTCATTGGATATTTTTATTGGTAAGAGATGCTAGTATACCAGTGAAGGAGAAACCTTTATGTGGGATACATGCTTTGGGTTTTTGCTTGTTCACAGATCGTTTTTTATAGATCATCTCACTTCCAAGAGCTTGTTATGAGTAGATGAGGGCAAAGCAGTGGTTTCCTCGGTGGTACCATTACAGTTACTGGAGCAGCTGAAGCGTATTGTATGATTTTCAGCCATCTAGCATGAATGAAGTGCATGCAAATATGCTTACGCCTGCCCTCTGTAGTGCAGTCACTACTTAGTCATATCTGCTGCTTTTTTGGAGTTGTTTATTATGGATATATTTAGATCTTCAGGCTCTGGGGAAGGGCCAGTTTAACGAATCTCTGAAAAGTGAAATCTGTATCGAAGTGTTTACTAGCAAATGTTTATTGTGTTAGAATTAAGCATTTGTTTCAAGGCACACACCATTAGGAACTGGGTTAAGGAATGATGGGGGTTTTTTGGGAGATGTATCACAGAAAGTGGAAATTGGCTCGTGATTGTTTTTGTACTATTGCTGATCCTTGGAAGGAACCTGAAACAAATAAGAACTAACAATCATTGCCAAACAGTGCAATCATATTTTACCTTGTGAAACATGTCAAAATGTTTGCTTAGACTAATGCCTGCCCTTTTTACTTCTAGTGCATGCAACATCCAGATTAGAGGACTTAATAATAAAAAACTAAAGAGGAGAAAGTCCAATCTTGTCTCTTATTTTTCCTGAATATCTTAAATGACCAGAAAAGTGGTAGAATGATGACATGGTTTTTTCAAATGATTGGAAAGAGAAGCTAACCTGTGTGCTGGAGCTTTGCTTGGTAGGCAAGTTGGCATCAAAGACTGCACATTCATCTGGCTCTTTTAAGAGAATCTTCATGATCCACACTTGAGGCTTTCATGAAAAACAGGGAAAAGGGAGAATTGCATCTTAAGTGTACTTATTGTGTTATGCTTTATGTTTTTGTTTTACACAACTGAGAAGCAAGAAAGTACAGTTTGAGTGCTGGACACTCTACAGGTTACTGCTGTTCCTTGAGTCATCCCTCTATGAGAACTGATACAGCCTTGTGGTGTAGGTGGTTTCACTGTAATAAATAGTCTGCTTTCTGATTATTTTAAAGAAATAGCATGCTAAGGGTGTGCATGCTAATATGCTACTGCAGATATTCTTTTACTTGCAGTAGTCATCTTGTGCGCTGTTCTGACCAACGTGGTCTCTTCTAACTGCCTTCAAATTACACTTGAATAATTCTTCTGCGGTCTGCACCTTCAGTGTATCATTGTCCCTTCTATCCCACTGGCAACTGTAATGCCAAAGTAGCACCTTTGGCTTGCTTGGCCTGCCTTGCTTTCAAGGGCACAGTAGCCTGGTGCAGCTAGGTGTTTTCCTCACAATGTCTCTCTTGTGAAATAATGCACTTCCTTTTTTGGATTTTCAAAGTTTCACTGAAATGCTGTAGCTGTAAAACTTAATTGCTGAACTCCATTCCTACTTAAGAGTGCTTTCTGATTATGTCTTAAAATAAGAAACCAATGAAACATGGTTCAGATCAGGGATCTAGGGCTGAGTTGCAGTTTATGATGACTATAGTAATATTAAATTGCATAAGCTCTTAACTTTAGTAGCCTGTGAGGTTCTGCCCATCTTCTATGTCAAATTATTTTCAAGCACTTAACTGAAATGCTACAGCTGCTATAATAATGCAAAGTACCTGTTGTTTTAATACACATAACAGTATTATGTAAGAACTTAAGAGGATTTGAAAAAAACATATATTCCCTTACAATTCTAGGATAACTCAACCTGGCAGAGTTCTAGTACACATAAGTTGATTGAGTCACCAATGTTAAGAACTTAATGAGAAATAATTATACTTGCAAAGTATAAAACAGAGCACGTTCACTTTCTGAAACACTGAATCCCTCTGTTATAGTGATCTTCTACAATAGTGCTGTGACACAAATGTTGCGCTGTGTTTGACAGCCTGTTTTCTTTTCTTCCTTTATGTATCATTGTGGGGTTTTCTGCAGCAGTCTCCTATCTAGTTACTGACTGGACTTTACTTGAGAGATGATAGCCCAGACTTTTATAATCTTAGTTCATATTAAAGCATGGCAAATTTCAGGTGACTGGTTGTTCCGGACTAATTTAGGATGCTATAAATGAGAATAAAGTATTGAAACTGAGTAACTGTGGTAGGAGTCAATCTGTTTATCAAGATTTAAGCAATTTGTATCCTAGGTGGAAAACACCAGTCTCATAGTGGCAACTTAAGTCAATTCAGTACTTGAATTTTATGTTACCAGATGTATTGCTAAACAAATGATACTATCTGATATTTGACCTTGAAGATATTAAGAAATTTAATAGAAATTATGATTGTTTTTAGTAGGTGCTAAAAGTATGCACACATATTTGCATCTGAATATTTGCGTTTGAGATGGTGTGTGTGGTACTTTCACCTCCCTTGATACAGAAAAAGTGTCATGTTTGTGGTTCTGAATTTACACAACAAAGATATAGGTGTTAAAACAGTGCTAACATTGAAATGTTATGCCACACTGAAGTGTTCATTGATTAATGGCAGAATGTTTAGAGCTCCTGTTAGTGGTCTTGGCTGCACTGCCTGGCATGACAAAATTATGTGGTAAATTATTTGAAGAAGGTGAAACAAATCTGAGACTTCATGAACATGGAGTAGATGAAGCAGCTTCTCTAAAAGAGTTAGTTTGGTGGAGAAATCTGAGTTATCTGCTTTCTGCAAAGTTCCTGCAGTAAGTTTCCTAGATATAAAGATATGTCCTGTCTAAAGGATGGTGATACTGTCATGAAACACCTGATATGCAAAATACTTCTATATCAGTTTCATGTTCCTAGTTATTTTGGGGGAAGAAAAAAGAAAAAAAAGGGAAACACGGTGGGATTTAAAATATTGAAAGTCTTCAAAAATCCTCTTTGATGATGTTTATCAAGCTTGGAAAAGTATAATTTTGGGCTAGAGAGTCCAGCTACCATGAGTTATCTCTGTTGCTTATACAATTGTTGACTGAAATACTAGATCTTGATTGGTTAAATGTATGAGTATCTGTAACTAAGATATCCATGCTAATTTTCTGCACTTGAGGAAAATAATTTCTGTTAGTGCAAATTCTCATGCAAAACATGAGAATTTCAGTTGAAACTAATTTTTCTATATATGATGACACCACAGGGTCTGAACAGAGTTTTATAACTGATTTACAGATACAGACAGGAAGTACTAGCAGATATCACAAAACTTGGAGCAAGTCCTTTTAAAAGATGTTATCACATACTATTATGCAGAAGATAATTTATGAGATGTGGCTGTTAAGGAAGATCTAGTATTTTTCTATACAGTAATACTTCAGGAGCAGCTTCAGAGCTCAAGTGCTGTATTGCTGAAGCCTCTTGTATGTGCTCAGGGTAATGCCTCTCTTGCTTCTTTTTCCTTTAAAAATGAAAGGCCACATGCTGGCCTTCCTGAAAGGGAATAAGAGGAAAGCAGATACAACTTGAGATTAATTGCTTTTGGAGCTGTGGCTGGTGTGAGGACTTTAAATGGTGTAAAGCTATTGCTGAGTTCTTAAATCCATAGGGCAGCTTGTATTTGTCTTGTGTAATGCCTCCTCTTAGAAATGGAAAGTACCTTGTGAGCTGCAGCGAATTATCAGCAAGGTTGTGAAAGTACTCTGGGCTTTTAACATATTTCACAACTGGAACCAGCGCCAGTAACTACCAGTAATGGGTTTGTCAGTGGATCATAGTTCCATCAGTCTTAGTGCATCTGTCCTCTTAATAGCTTTGATATCTAGTCTGTAATCATAATCTTTCTGTTACTGTCTTGCTATTGCTTTGCAATCTGTACATCAACCTAGTTTGTATTTTTTCTCATTCACCTTCTTGGAAAGAAAAAGGAAATAGACATAATCTTTTAATGTGGAGACCTTGAAGGATCAGTTCAGATCCAGTGGCTTTTTAAAGTTCTTTGTATTGAGGATGATTCTCACACACATACCACCTATCAGGTGGAGTTTCTACAACACAGTTCTCAAATTTTAGTTTGCTCTTGGCTAGTGTTCTGCAGAACACTCACCACTGCTTAGCTGTGTGAAAAAGGAAAGCTTTAATTGTCTATGCTTGATGTGACTGCACTAATCTTCAAGAAAATAAATGGTAGACAGCAATCAGTAGGTCTGGAAGTTTGGGAATTCCTTATCTAAGAAATAAATGTGTTTTTTAATTGATGATATCCTGAATCATGCATTATATCTTTTACATTTTCTTTTTCTCATGCATTGGATCTGCCTTAAAGTGTCTCGCTCTTAGAAGTCAGGTCATGCAGGCTCTCATCATTTTCTGTTACAAAATGCTGTTAGTCACTTTTTTTCTTCTCAAATCTATAATAGTGCTACCCTTCCCATCCTCCAACATTTTGTTGGTCCAGGAGCAATGTTTTACCAAGTTTATTGACCTGCCAAATATTTCTGCTGCTGGCTGTTCACTGAATAATGGACCTTAGAATTGAAGAATTCTTGTTGGCATTTTGCTCTTACTTCAATTCTAAGAAGAGTTAAGGTTACACATCAGTAGCTCTAATGCTTGCAATATATTCTAAAATAATGAAACACTAACATTTAATTAGAGATTTCCCAGATGTTTAGAATAGCAAAACTTCATCAGCAATTGACACCTCATATTTTTTCAGAGCAAAATTCTATAGATTGTTTAAAACTAAGGAGTACAGTTAAATTTTGCAGGTTAATTCTTCTTTTTATGTTTGTAACACAGCATTGCTTTATAGCTCTTCATCATTTTAGGGGTAGCCAGTGCTGAATAGTAGAGAGGTTTGCTGATATATCTTGACATTTCAGTAACACAGTATGGGCTGGGGATGGACACTGAAGCCTAATAGGAAAATGGAAGAAGTGAACGTACACCTTGAAAAAAAATCTCCTGTAGTGTTTTATCGTGGAATTCACTGGGAACAGGAGAATTTATAGGGTTTGTCATCAGTGAAAGGGAAGATACGTGTGTATGCTGTGGTGCAGTCACATAAAGTGGAAAATAAAGCTTTAGAGGGCATTGCGTATGTAAGAGCTGAGTTGTAACACAGCTGCCTCTGTGAATTGTGTCTTCGTCTGCCCCCCAAAAATGCTGCATGTACAAAATGTTTGGCTATAGGGCAGGTGTAGATTGCCATGATTTCTTTAAGTACCTTTGAATGGTAGTTGTGAAGGCTTAGGCCATAGGAGGATAGAGGAGGAAGGGCTCTCTGCTGGATCATGACACCTGTGTATGCAAACAGGAGAATACACTTTCCTGGGATCCTGACTCCCATATTGAGTCTCGAATATTCAAGAAATAGGAGCTTAAGAAGTTACTAGGAGCTTAAGAAGTTTGAAACACACTGGAGCAGTTGAGTAATGATAAGTTTTCAGGGCATGTGATATGCATTGAGTGTATGCATTCTTCACATGTCACTCTTGTAATGCCTTTTACCTGCTTCTAGTGTGTTGGTGCTCCCTTATACCAAAAGAAAGGTGCTAAAAAACCCTCTGGAGGAAAGCAGATTGACACATTATGAAGTGTCAATAACAGTAACAGTGCAAGTAGTGGCTCATATGGTAACAAGATAGACTGTTTCTAAACGTTCATGGATTAGCCTGTAAAGATACCTTACATTAGGATGCAGATAAAAATTGGGAGGAAATATTGGAAAAAATATGAAAAATTATGCTTGCAGTTTGTTTACTGAGTTATTATGTCCTTCAGTGTGCTCTCAGATTCTGATGATTTGTCCAAATTCTTTTCAGAGTGAAAAAAAAATTGCTTATAAATCTCCATATTCTGTTGATGTCAAATTTTGGATTTAGTGTTTCTAGGAACACTAGCAACATACGTCTTACTCTCAAGATACAATTATGTAGTAAATAAATAATTGTTATAGATGCTGTTACTTATCTGAGACAAAAGAGAGCAAAAGAAGAAGCAGGGTAAAACTTTAGTATGTGTATAATGTGTAATCCGTGGAACTATTAGTTCTAAACTCCTGTTACAGAAAACGAAAGCGTGTGCTTTTAAGAAATGATTCATGTGATCTATTTGGCTATCTGCTTTAGGGCGCAATTTGTTTTATCACAGACTGTTATCTGTGTTGACTCAATCTCCATTTATCGTGAAGGGAGACAGAAATGGTTAGCTGTCTGTGGAAGGACGAGTCCCAGTGAAGATTACTTCAGCTTTTATGTCTGTTAGACTGATAATGCAGAGAAGTCTTTGCATTGATAGTTTTTCAGCATTTTGTTTAAATGGGACCTTGAAGCTTCATTTTCTGAAGTAAGCTAATACACGCATTAGGGTAAGATGAACTGGGCTGGTCTTAACACGCAGTATATAATCTAATGAAACTTTTTGAATAGGGTGACTTGAAAAGAAAAGCTAGTGTCTCTGAAACATGCTCCTTTTCCTAAACAGATCTATTCATCCATCTTTTAAAGATTGTTAAATCGCAGTACTGTTGTAAACTTCTTAATGGGATGCATGTGATATTACAAAACAGCTCCTGCAGGTCTCCATTAGGGCCTGTTTGCAGTATTTTGTGGGATAGGTATATGAGCTTCTGTAGAGAGAAGGATCTGTTCTGAATTTATTTACTGGTTAATGTCTACATTGCATAAAATGAGTATCGGGGGCGTAGCTGAGTTCTGGTATAATTAGGGAAAAATGCATTTTTAGAACCATAATTAGCCACATAGATTAAACGCTGCTAATGGTTACTTAACTCACCAACTACAAAAACTAAACTCTAATGCTGAAAAATGAACGTACCAGGGATTTAACATAATGTGAGTGAAAAGACAGGTAAATATTTTCTGTTATATAACTGTCTCTTAAATGCTTTTTTTCAGACTGTTATTTGGTTTGCTGCTACCATGTGGCTGGTGGAGATTTTGTTTGTTGTCTGCTTTAGTCTGCAGTTTGTTCATTTGGTGAAAATGTTCAAGAGGTCACATTGTAAACTGGATCACTGGAATGACCCACCATTAAAAGTAATCCTGTTTTGGAGGGTCATGGCAAAACTAGAGGTTTGCGTGGTTTCATCTGTAGCCAGCCCCAGAAGTTTTACTGTTGTAACTAAGGAGACAACAATGAAGGGTCTCAAAGAGGCTCCAGCTTGAAAGCTATGAAAATGTGCTCTTACTGGATCCTTAAGTACTGTACAAAGTCTACTTTCTTACTCTTGAGAGAAACTGATAAAAAGAAACTGCTCTGAAATGTATGGCAACTGCGCTCCTTTAGATAGCATATTTAAATTGTAACCAAGGCTTATATCTATATACACTATGACATTTTTGCATCCACTTCCTTCTACTGAACAATTCTAAATTTTGGTACGTTCAAACCATGTGTTGAAATCCTTCATCTATGCGGATTTATTTTAAAACCACAGAGTTAAGTGTTAGTTGGTCTGTTATTGTGGAGACTTTAACTTAAGTTGGTAATGAATCTACATTAATTTTCTTACAGCTAATGGGGCTGCAACATTAATAAACACAGTTTATCTTCCATTTCTGTAAGCTCTTATCCTAGTGATTACGCTCTGATATATTTCTCCATGGCTTAAGCATAACTGGTTTTTGCTGGAATTCTGTTGTCAGGTTGATGTTTATGTGTACAATGTGATTTAGAGTTAAATCACGTGTTGAGTTTGTGCAGTGATGGTTGAGAATGTGCCAAGTGAACAAAGTAATGAGGATAAATCTTTCCATACTGAGTGTTGCAGTTAAATTCAGACAAGTTGTCTTTAATTTTTGTGCTCCGGTTTTCCTTTAATTTCTCTAATTTAGAAGCAGTTGGGAGTCAGATTAGCATGCTGTGGAGGCAGCAGTACTATAAGGCATGTTTGTGTGGGGTGGTGTTGTTGTTGGGTTTTTTTTTAAATGCTTGCACCCCCTTTAGGAGTGGGACTCTGGAGTTGCACAACCATATGGGGCAGAGCTGATTGATATATCCCCTCTTGCTTCATACAGGCTAAGATTAGGTGGCTTATGTGTGTACATGGTCTGTTTTTCATTAGTCTTCATTTTGGTGTTAGGTCAGTATGATGGAACATTATACATCTATAAAGTAAAGCATTGCTTGAAAACATTGTCAGTGCGCAGTAGTAGTTAAAAAACGCTCAAATTGGCCTAAGAAAGTAGAATAGAAGAAACCAGAAAATGAGTAGAGAAGGGTGAGAGGAATGCTAAAGCCTGTGGAATAACCTCTGCAGAAGGATTGATAGACTAGGATTGGAACAAAATTGAGCTGAAGCTAGGAAGGGAGGAAACTAATTCTGTGAGTTGCTTGAGGCAAGGTAAATGGAGTATGATAGTTCTTGTTTTGGAGCAGACAGTGAATGAGAAGATGCACAAATTACCAGGAGATTAAAAACAAACAAGAGGAAGTGGTGCTTCTCACAGCACATAGCTAAGCAATTCAGTTCTGCTGCAGTATGTTCTTGATGCTAAAAATTCACATGCTTTAATAAAGCACCTGCCCAGTTTCACAGGGAGGGGTGGGGTGGAATCCATCAAGTGATCTTAAACACAAACCCACTGCTCTCAGATGTAAAGGAGTTTTTGAATCTCTGAAAGATAAGGAGAGTTTTATTGTTTATTGTTGTATTTGCCATTGTACTGTTGTTCCCTATGCATCCTGTAATAGTTTCTAGCAGGTAGGTGAGTCTTTGGCATGAGCATTTAGTTTAATGTTGCATGTTTAATTCAGTTTTGTGCTTTTTTGAATAAGGATGGGATGGTGTTACATGGGAATGGTAGGGGAAACTGTTTAAGATAAGCAATATGGGAAGTGTTGGGAAGCAGATATGCCAACCCTCTTCTAGTGGAGTGGTTTTTGAAAGAACATGTGAAGTGTAGTACTTGGTAGCAGAATGAAAGGGTGCATACAGCAACACAAAACCCACTGAAGTTTGTTGAAGCTTGATGACTATCTTTAAAGAAATACAAAACCCCAAACCTCAATGTTTATATTGTTTGTTATTGTAGTAATGCTTGTTGTACTTAACCCTGTTCCTTGTCTAGGTTATGAAGTTTTGGAAGTTAATTGATTTCATTCAAATTTTACAGGGGTGGAGGTCTCAAACTGAATTCTATGGGTTTTGTGGAAGCAGACAGCTGGATAGCGAAGAGGTTATACCATGGCTCCAGCTGAGAGAAGCAGTAAGGTGAGCTTGTTAAACATCACAGAATCCTCATAGGACCCCCCAGCCTTGTAATTGAATTCATATGAAACCAGGTTCATTAGTTCTACTGTCTGTGAAATAACTTGTTTAGCAGGGAGTGTTTTTAATCTAATGTTTACATTTCAATTTGAGAATAACTAATGTAAGGGCCTGTTTGTTTGCCAGCTTCCTTTTCAAAGTTTTTCTTTTTGAAGTTCAGTTTTGAAACTGAAAATGTATTCCAAAGAGCTGTGTTTTCTGTGTTTTAGAGTTGGCAATGAGCCATCTAATTTTCATATTTCTAACTACTTTGCACTCAAACTTGGAGAAATTGTTAGCTTTTTGATAGCTACAGTTTTTTATTTAAACCTCAATCTAAGTTAACAATACAGGAAAAGGTTTTGGGAGGTTTTGTATGTGGAAAAAAATATGGCAATGGGATGTAAGACCTTCAAAACCGGTTTTGAATATGAATATTTTATAAGTTGGGTTTGCTTAAATGCCAAATATCTGGTAAGCAGGACTTCAGTACACAAAAGCTGAACTCTTGAATCTTCTCTGCTTCTTTCCCACTCTCCTTCCCCTTCTCCTCACTCATTCCCAGGACTGATGAACATATGCAGCCTACTTCCAAACTTTTTATCACCAGTTTGTGTAACTTTAGTCAAAATATTTAACAAGATATTTTATTTAGCATTAAGTATGTCCAACCCAAATGTTTAATTTCTGCCTTTACAGCTTTGTTCACTTGCTGTAATTGCAATATTGATTGATAATGCTCAAGCTAATTAGTAAAAAAATCAAGTATTTTATGTCACTGAGCTTTGCTAAACAGAAAGCTGTTAAAAAGGAGGTGGTAAAAGTCCCAAGTCAGGCCATCAGAACTTTATATTAGGGCTGTTTCATGTGCAATATGAAGGGATGTGCCAAAAAAGAGATATATTAAGTATGTTCCTCTTGATGATATTTTGTGCTGCTCAGCTGTTTTGTAGTTTATCTGGAAAAGTTACAGATTTCAGCTTTGCCAATTTTAACAGTCCTTAAAGCACTGATTTCTTCCAATGCTGCTTGAAAGGTTTCTGACTCAAGACAATGAAGGCCACTGAATTTGTGACAAATTTTCATTATTGCAGTGTTGAAACTCACTTTCTTCAAGCATACTGATAATGTGATGTCAGAAATCTGCAAGTTAGCACAGCCAGCAAGTTAAGGCCTTATTAAACCCTTTGCAAAAATTCCTGAAGATTATTTCATAAATAATCTGTAGTAATGTACTCATGTAACTTGGGGTAAAGATAATAATTTTGCTTACTTTTATACAAGTATATAATCTTGCCTTTTTATTTTTAGGTATGCTTGGCAGTGATTATGGACTATTTATTTGCATCAGATACTCTTATATGAAAATACCACGTTTCCAAAGAGCTTAAATATTATTTCATCTTCTGAAACAGAATGGCAGGCTTCAAAAGAGGATATGATGGAAAAATTGCAGGATTGTATGACTTGGATAAAACTTTGGGCAGAGGCCATTTTGCTGTGGTCAAACTTGCTCGGCATGTCTTTACAGGTGAAAAAGTAGCAGTAAAAGTCATTGACAAGACCAAACTGGACACTCTTGCCACTGGACATCTCTTTCAAGAAGTCAGATGCATGAAATTAGTGCAGCATCCCAACATAGTGCGGCTGTATGAAGTGATTGACACCCAGACAAAGCTTTATCTCATCTTAGAGCTAGGGGATGGCGGAGATATGTTTGATTACATCATGAAACATGAAGAAGGTCTCAACGAGGATCTGGCAAAAAAATACTTTGCTCAAATAGTTCATGCTATATCCTACTGCCATAAACTGCATGTAGTTCATAGAGACTTAAAACCAGAGAATGTGGTTTTCTTTGAAAAACAAGGACTTGTGAAATTGACTGATTTTGGCTTCAGCAACAAATTTCAGCCTGGAAAGAAGCTCACCACAAGCTGTGGATCTCTTGCCTATTCTGCTCCTGAAATTTTACTTGGGGATGAATATGATGCACCAGCAGTGGGTATGTGTGTCTGTTTTCAATTCAACCAGTAATCTATAAACATAAATACCATGATCTTGTATGTCTGTTTTCTGTTTCAAGATAATGCCATATGTGGAAGGCAACTAATTGGCAGGAAATAATATAACCTAGATGAGCTGTGGATGGAGCAGCTCTATTTGAAGGAAATACTCAAACATTCTCAAAAACTTAGAAGTTCTTTTTGTATGAAATGATGCAATTGTATGCATTTTAATTATTCTTAAATTAATAATAATGTGGATGCAATGGGTATATTTGTAAATGCATTTTTGGAGGGAACCCATCTTCTTTTTGGAAAAGTTGCCTTTTTAAAATTTATTTTAACATGACCCCACACTCTCTTTCACCTAACCACCAGTGATTTTCTTTGCTCAATTTAGCCATGTAAGAGTAGCATTTTGAGCTCAGGCTGCTTACATGTTCTGCTGCAAGGTGGTGGAAACCCACATGCACGAAGTACTAACTCAGCTATCAAAGGAGAAGACACAGACTTAAGTTAAAGAAAGCTTCAACTCCCTCTGTCCTATCTCTGCCCTTTTATTGTCTGAGAACCAAGAGTAGCTGATGAGTTCTCAGTTGCTCCTGATTGTGTAAAAGGTAAAATAAATAGTAATGTGTAAATGAGTCTTTATGGGACTAGCTGCAAAGTGGAGTGTGCAGGGTGGACTGCTACGTGTAATTCTCTTACTGTCTCTCTTAGGTCTACTGCTTATTGTAGTAGAAGTTATTTATAGTCTTTTTAGAGTAGCTGTAAGCACTGATGGGGTCACTGAATATTGTCCTCTAGTCATACAGAGTGCTTAAATCTGTTGGTTGAGGTACAGGTCACTTCCCAACAGGTGTAGGTACCATATAATTGCAAATGGTGCTTCAAAAATAGCTTCTGGTAGTCAACACGCCTCTTGTTCTTGTTTGCTCAGTATCTGATAATTTCATGGGTGTTAATGGCACCCATTAGGACTCTGTACACGGCTGTGTGCGTTTTGTTATGTTTTATAGTAGTGACTGTAGTGATGGTTTAAATTGACAGAATTGTCCAGGTTTTTGCTAATTTACTTGAGGTAAACAATCAGCTAATTTTGTGTCCTGACAGGCACACTGTTGAACTACAATTCTTGCATTATTTTTAAATATAAATATTTTTAGCTATTAGTTATTATGTTCTTTGCCTAAACATTTGAATAACACTTTGTGGCTTCTAACTTGAATAGGTATTGTACTCTGGGTTTTCTGGACTTGAAAGTGCTTTCCCAAGTGTGCTATAATTAGGAATTTTGGAGCTGTTATTTCTGGGTTTGCAAATCTATGTTGATGCTACAGTGATACTTCACAGAATGATTTTTATTTAGAGTCAGATGTTTTAGATGAGTTGTTTCTGGTTTTATTAGTGTCAAACTAGAGCTCCTGAGTTCTGCTGTGTTCTGATATGTCTCTTTATTTTAAGAATTTCCTGAAGCATGAATGTAACTGATAGCAGTGGCCTTCAAAACTAGATGAAGAAGTGCATTTGTTAAATATTCTGTACAATGCCTTATGTGAATTATTTCTTGAAAAATGGAATAGCAGTCAAATTTTTGGAGGGTGAGCAAAAAATTAGGTTTTGATATTGCTCTTTAGAAGATACTTTTGAAGATACTTGGGAAAAAGGAGGTTTTTGGAGATAAATGGGGGAGGGGGAATTAGGAGCATTATGACCAGATGGTCCAAATTGAATTATATAGTTAACAAAGCATGCTTTGGACCTCTTAATGGTAAATGTAATAATGTTTATTAGAGGACTTTGTAAATAATTAGGGAGGTAAACTTCTGAAAGTAAATTTTTTTTGGAATGGTCTTACAGAGGGGGAGATCTGGGTAATATAGAATGGATTTATGTGAACAGTAGAAAAATTAGGAAAAAAATGAAGTTCTCTTAACTACTGTCTAAGGATGGCAGTTATCTTCTATTTCGGAGAATATTTAAATATATCTCAGTGGTTAGTTTTTGCTTACTTATTCCCCAGTATGCTGTCTCAGCTACTAGATACTTAAAATTTTTATCCTAGGTGAGCAATTGCAGTTCTTGTGTCCTAACATTTTAGTGGCATATTTTTCATCACTTTGTAATGCACTACAAAATATCTCTGAAGTACTGTCAGTTACCAGAATAAAAATACCAAAATTTACTATAAGATTCCAATAAGATGATGACATTGAAGTGTTTGAATTTTCCTTTTCTAACTATGGGTATGAAGGTTAGATACACTATACAAGTTTTCTAAGTATGATCTATGTTTTTTAAATACAAAGATTGTGGGGGGGGAAGAATAGAGCCTTCTTTAAAGCCCTCTTTCCCCCAAAAGAAATCTTAAATGTAAGTTTAGGAAATCTATCACTAAAAATGTAATTATGTAACTGAGGAATCAGCTTCTGCAAACCTTTCTTAAACTTGAAAGATAAACTTTTGTGCTAGGATTAGATTGTACTTGTGGACTAGGAGTATGTATAAATGCAGGAGTAGAAATTTTTAAGAAAGAGAGAAATTTTAAAGAAATTTCATCAGTTACATTGTGATGCGAGTAATGTGCAAGGTATGTGTATATATAGCTTGAAATAGTGGTGGAGTGCTGTGAGCTCATTCAGCTGTTGGCTGAATGGGGCTATTAATATTGCAATAATAGTGACTGACAATGACAAAGATTATTCCACCAGTTAGGATGAAATTACATTACAGCTGAACCAGTCTAAAAACTTGTTCCTTAGTAAAAAGGAGGTCATGCTTTCTCCAGTGCAATGGCATGGTCCTTCAGAGCATCTGGCCACTTGAAATCCAACTCAGTTTACTAAAATGACAAATTGAAATGGATTCTCCTGCTTACACTCTGTGCATATTAAAGTACCTTTGCATTCATTGTGTTTCTAAAACCCCACACCTGTTTTTATTTATACAAAATTGTTGCAAAAATTATTGGAAGCAGAATTGATCGGGGTATGTGATGGGGGTTTTTGGCCAAAGAGTTTGCCACAAATGTGGCTTTTTGGATCTCTTATGAATAATATTAGAACGAGTATATAAAGGAAGATAATCTACATTTTTTTTCAACAAACAACTGAAATATTTAGGGCAAGTCTTTATTTAAAGTTATATGCTTAATAAAGATAATAGAAAAGCTTGTTTTATGAAAACAACTGTTTCAGCTAGTTGAGGGATTAATCTGCCCTTTGTGATGTCACTTGAAAGTTTGCATACTTGAAAAGAGCCTAGTTAATTTAGATCTCTCATTTCCTTTTGTGTTTAAAGCTGTAGTTATAATGATGCAAGAGGAATATTGGGCAATGATGATATGTTCCCAGGGCTTTTCAAAAAGCTGAGTGAGTTAGATAATGAGAAGTTCTGTTGCTTGTCATTTCTCATGTTTTTTTTCATACTTAATTAAAGTTTGTTCCAATCAGAGGAAAGTGAGAAGACTGTTGTTGGACATAAAGTTCATTTCCTAAATCAAATGGACATGCTACTTTAGATCAGAGTTCTGTCTAGAGCAGTGGTGTGATACCGTGAGCTCCATCATTATTTAAAAGTTGATAACTACAGATGAGAAAGGACAGTGTGCTTCTATGGTAGTACTCTTCCTTTTGCTCTACCAGCATCAACAGAAATTGGATCATTAAATAAACAGAAATTGCCTCTTTCCTAGGTGATAAAATTTAGTTGGAGTTTTTCAGATTAGTTGATTCTTTCAGAGGAGGGCAGGTTCTATTTTAACTGCTTGGCATCTCTACTAAATGTGAAGTGCTGTGTAGGCTACAGTAATGCTGGAAGACGTAGACCCTTATGAGAGGTTCATATTATTGTAATTGGGTATTTTGCAAATGCGTGGAAACATTTGCAGAGTAAATTCATTCTTCTGGGGATGAAAAATGGGCAAATTCAGGGACAGTAACATTGGAATTTTGTATATTTAGCACAGTTGAGCATTGGCCTTTAGAAAAGTACTGTAATACACAAATAATATTGTAGTTACCATCACAGTTGCTTAGTATTGCAGTCTGTCATCACAGCAACACAAAGAGAATGGTGGCAAGATGTTCCTTGTAAAAGACATGGCTAACAAGAATATTGTGGTTACTGTAGCTCCATGCTTCTCAGCTGGCACTTTGTAGTCCAAATCCAGCTTGCTCCTGCCCTGGAATTTGCAGATAACTTCTTCTGCTTTAGTAGTTAGATACAGGCTTGCATCTACTTGGACCTGGATATCTTCTGTCAATATGGTGAAACTACATATTCACCACCTAGTCACGTGTTTTTGATTACAGAAGGAAACAGAGGCTTTGTTGTACATACACTCTGCTTTCTTGAGATGGTGATACACTGCCTTTATACTCTTGGTGTCTGTTGGAATGAACCCAAATCCTTTTATTTTCTTTTTGCATCAAGCATTTGCAAGGGCTTTTTACTTAAATGTAGTGTTGCTGGAGTTTCAAAAGTTGCTTAGTGTCTCAAAGCTTCAGCCGTGTTCACAGGGTGCTTGAGCCAGCTAGCCAGGTAGCCCCAATGACCCTGTCTGGCCTGTGTGGAGCTAATTTGGATGTTCTTGAGTGTATATAACACTTCATTCTCAAACTGAATGACTAATGTGAACCTGTGCCCAATGGCTATATACAGTAACCTTTTGCACTAAAAAAAGTACTGAATATAAGGTTTGACTGACTGGTACTAAAAAACCCCAAGGCTGTAAGATAACTTGCAGACCATATACAGTATTGAATAATTAAGCATACCTGGCAGTATTTTGGACTTTCAGAATGCTCAAAATCAGACTGTAGCCACGTTCTCAGAAATGAGAAGCATTTCTCTGCTTATTTTGAAAATTTCCCGTTTTGTTGTTGAATTGCAACACTTCAGACCATTTATACTTAGATACATTTTGGAACGAGCTTGAGGCAGAAAGCTAAAAGTGTGATACTTAGCTGCTTCCAGTATAAGGTGTGCCTCCCATTCTGTTTGGCTTGCATCAGTGCAGAGCTACCCCTTCTCCTGTGCTGCACTCTGCTGCATGGCTGGCCATTGGATGAGCTGACTTTTATCAGCTAATTTGACAGAAAACTGTTAGAAAGCCAAAAACTGACAGAAAACCTGCTCTCTGCAGGACCTGTCTCTTGAGTTAACAAGTTTAGTTAATATCAGCTCTGCCTGGCTCACTTACCTTCACCTTCTGTGTAAGAGAAACTCCTTTGACTGAAATTCATCATCATTACTAGTGTATTTTTAGGAGAATTGTACACTCTAGTTCTTGGTTTCAAATGTTTTTTGAAGCGAAACAGAAGGAATTGATGTGAGTACCAGGTGTATTTCTGTCTTGCTGTCTTCTCTAGTGTACTGGTGTTAGTGGCCACGCTTTTCTGCCTTTGCCTTGCTGTGCTCTGTATCTCAATGCTGCTGAAAAAACAGTCAAATTTGAAAAATTATCAGAAATTAACTTTTTATACTTTTTAGAAGGGGCAAATAGAAGGAATTTATAGTAGAACACTTTTAGAAATTCACAGTCTTAAGGATAACAAAGAATTTCTCTTCTGTGGCAAATTGTATGCAAATAGTAAAGTTTATTCTTAATGAAATGGGAGTTCAGTTTTCATGCAGTATGCTATCCTTTGGTTCTTTCTTTTTCCCCCTCAATCTAATTACTGTACTGACAAGAAACTACTTTTAGTGCTTAAAATTGAGAATGTTACGTTGCAAGCATTGGAGCCTTGTATTTGGAAGTGAAGCTTTGATGTGATGGGGCTGCAGTGAACGGTGAGAATCTGTGATCCTGATAACTTCCCAGTAAATCTGAGCAAGCTAATATTTATGAAGTATAATTTATGTTCTGTTCTGAATTACTTTATGCAGAAGTTTTCATGCATTCACCAGTAAAATGCTGGGTGAAGCAAAGAATAATTTATCCAAGTGAAACTACAGAGAAGAAGCTGTCAAGATAGGCTTCAGTGACTGCCCTATCAGCTAAACTGTAATTTAAGTATAGGGATATAGTCATGTTGCTGTGTTCATGGGAGAACTGTTTTCATAGTATTTCAAGCTGCTGTTGTGGAGCAAGGTTTCTTTATGATGAATACATCTCCACAGCCGGGAACCTTAATTTCATTTATTTTTCAAACTAGTACTCAGATTAATTATTTCCAGCCGCTGGTTGACTAATTTGGCAACACAGATCTGGTCAGGGGATCTACTCTACATCCCCCGACATCAGGGATGTACTATCGAGTTATAAACCAGATGCCCAAGTTTTGCATTCATGTGTAAAGCTGTATTCAGATGTTAATTTTCTGTAAATAAAGTACAAATTATGCATTATATAGCTAAAATGTGTAGGAATAGATAGTCCATTCAAAAACATGAAGAATTTTTAAGATACCGGGGTAAATTGTCTTTATATACCAGAAAAAGAACAAAGTCATTACAGTGGAACATGTACAATAGCTGTATGAGCTGTATAGACTTTGGTATGTCCAGTGATTTTGAGAATATATTTTATAAAGAAAAAACTTCCTTTTATGTTTAACTAATTAATGTTGGGGTTTATCCTGGCTAATTATTTTTGGAGTAGTAGTATTGGAATTCACGCAGAAAATGTTGGTTTAGGTTTTTTAATACAGATTCAGTAACTTTTTGTGGTTAAACAACAGATACCAAACAAGATAGAATGTATTTTTAGATGCAGAACTGATGATTTGGAGTAAAACAGGCTCTTTTGGAATAAAGACAGTGGCATGTGTTCAGTCAGGGTGTTTTCTGTTGAAATAGCCTTTTGAGATACATTAGTTATTAGTTATTAAAAAAGAGAAATTAACAACTTGTTTGTATTTTAGTGGTTTTACACAATCAGCAAGACCCATGCTATTGACTTCAGGCAGAAATCATGAAATCATAGAATGGTCTGAGTTGGAAGAAACCTTAAAGACCATGTATTCCCAACCCACTGCTGTGGGCAGGGAACCTCCTGCTAGACCAGGTTGCTCAGAGGCTCATTCAACCTGGCCTTGAAGACTGACAGTGAACGGGGCGTCCGTAACTTCTCTGGGCGACCTGTGCCTCACCACCTTGACCGGGAAGAATTTCTTCCTAATATCCAATGTAAACTTGCCCTCTCTCGGTTTAAAGCCATCAGCCTTTGTCCTGTCACTCCATGCCCATGTGAAAAGTCCTTCTCCCAGCTCTCTTGTCTCCCCAGAACCTTCTCTTTTCCAGGCTAAACTACCCAACTCTCTCAGCCTGTCTTCAACAGGAGAGGTGCTCCAGCCCTCTGATAATCTTCATGGCCTTCTCTGGACTCACTGCAGCAGGTCCATAAGCCCCTTATGTTGGGGCTTCCAGAGTATCAGTACTAGTTGCCAGACTGAATGAAAATAGGAATAACTTCTGAAGACTTATTTACCAATGATTGTGTCTTGGTCAAGTGAAATAACTTAGAACAGACTGTTTCACCAGACAGATAGGCTAATTAGGGAAATAATTTGCAAAATGCCATTTGCTATTTATTCTCTTTTTTGGAGGGACAGGGAGAGGAAAAGATTTATCTTAATTTTCTTGCCTGCTATGTATACTAATAGTAATATTGATGGGATTTTTAGTGCTTTAAAACAAAGAAAAACTCTCATTCTGCAGGTTAATTTTAAACATGTTAGCCTTGATTGTGGATGTTTTCTTCCTCAGCCTTCAGCAAGAGAAAAATAAATCCCATTTTACAAAGACAAAAAAAGTTGAGTTGACAGATGGTAGCATCTCTGAGAACTAGAGAGGTCAGTATACAAGTTTATTCAAAGCTTTTTTAAATTAAAATTTAAAGAATGAAAGACTAGTTAAATCAGCTAAAAATTGAGTATCTATGAAAAAGTAATCATTGTTCTTTACTCATACGCTTGAAATTTTACTGGTCCAGTTTGAGCATATTCCAGATTTGCCAGTAGTCTTTGCACATGACAGTGTAAAAATACTTGTGATACATAGAAATGCCGATGTCTTTGAACACAATTTTTCTCTACCTTCTTGATACTGACTTTTTATGCAAGGGATGCAACTTTTAAAGATTTTTAGCTTACATAGGAGTGGAAATACTTCTCTTACTCTCTTTTTGAAGCACAAGTATATCAACAAGCACCATTCGAATGATTCAGTGGTATGATAACAGCTTTTATCTTTTGTACTGTTGTATATAATGTTTTATCAGTATTTTTAGTAGAAGTCTCATTTTCTGCAGTGTTTCACCTGTCAAGGGAATTTTTACTCCTAAATTCTGTTTTGGTTCTTCAGACAATTATGTGAAGCTGTGCTATATGTTCAAGTATTCATTCAGTTTCTCTCAGCCTATTCTGTGAATGGATTCTTGAATTCTAACTTGCAACAAGCATGCCTGCCACTTATCCTGGTGAGCTACCAGCCTGTACCTGCTCCTGAACCCATCATAGTTCCAGCCTTTTTGTGTCTTGAGTTCAAAAGTGCAGTCTGCAGGTCTCCAGTTGCTCCCTAACCCTGAACATCCCTGGAGTGCAGAGATACTGATGATTATTTTACATAGATTTTTCCTATTTAGCTCTGCATACAAGAACTAGGTATTGAAGTGCTGGTGTGTTGAATCTCTTCCAAGGCTTGTATTCAGCAGGTTTCTATGGATTGGGCTTTCTTCATGAAATCTGCTCTGAAGAGGTAGCAGCAGCAAGGGTAACATTCTTCACTGCACAGTGGTTGGAGTAACTGCCCATAATCCTGGAAATTGGGGTCCGTTTCCACCCTTGATTTATCCACAGTCTGTTTGTTGTTATCACTGTAGTGGCAAAATAAACATGTAAACACTTCTGTCATCTCCATAAAAGTTGGTTTGTTTCCTTTTAGCTTACAACTTCTATTTACTGTTCAGCTGTTACACTAAATAATGTGAAGAGCAATTTATAAAACTTGGCTTAATTTACTCGATATTACAAGTCACTTTTGAAGAAAGAGACTTTCTGTAGGAACATACATCTTATCAGCTGAGCAATGCACACTGTAAACTGTCGAGCAGTTCTAAATTTAAGTTAGGAGGAAAAAAAAAATCAACCCTTTTCCCATCAAGGTCTGAAATAAACAACTTCAGTAAGTAGACTCAATTTACATTATGTATGTAAATGCAAATGTGTCTATTCCAAAATGAGTATAGATTTTTAATTGCTTAAAATAACAAATTCATATTGCATATATAAAGTGACAAATGTCTGACTTTTGAGGAACGGTAGAGATTTGAGGGAACATGAAGCTATAAGCATCCTGTGTCATTTAAGTTGTAACTTACTGAAATCCTAAGTACTTACTTTAGGAGTAAATCACAAATTTCAGAAAGCAGTAAGTGGCTAATGAATGTGCAGTGTACAAACTTGAACGTGAGAGATGTTTGACCACCCTGTGTTTAAGACCGGCGTAGTACAGACAGCTAATGTTGTAATTTGGTTTCTATGGCAGTGACTTCACATTATGTAAGGAAGTTGCATATACACAGCCCTGGTTGTCATGGTTTATGGTCCTTACTTGATTATTTAATGTCTTAGAAAACAAAAAGAAATATTCTCTATTGCAGCTAGTTACTACTGCTTTTATTCTTATTTTATTCTTGTCATAGCAATGACAGTTTCAAGTTACCCAATTTAAAGGCTAAATTTTATCTTGAGATCTTCACCAGACTTTTGAAAGAGACCTTGATTTTCACTACTGCGGAATAGAACTGTGCCTTCCTTTGCTATAATAACTTCCAGTTTTGCAGGTGATTAAGAATGCTAAATGCATGCAGCATGTTGGGCCTGATTTCTGCTTTTCCATCAGTTTTCTAAAAAGAGCAAATTAGATGACCCTTTAAGGACAGAAATAAGCAGTTTCCATAAAGCCTCCATCTGCTAATTGCTAGTTACTAAGAGTAGGAAAAGAAATTGTGAAAGATAAATTATTGTTTGAATCTGCATTTTAAAGGTGGTCTCTGTAATCTTTCTCTTCCTTGTGTTCCTTCAATTAAGGGTCTCAAATCTAGAACTGGCACTGACACTGATCATGACAGGACAAAGTTCTGGTAATGAACACTGTCATGTGTGCAGCTTTGTGTACTGTTTGGGGAAATAATAAAATTTGGAAAATACACATTATAACAAAATAACCTCTGATTATCCTTTACTAACTTCTCTAAGACAACCTTACTTAAAGGTCCTGCATTTTTCAGCCACGTTACATTATTCTGAAACAGAAGAATTCTCCAAAATGAACTGTGATTATATGAAATGGGTGAACAAAATTTGTATATTTAGAGAACAAAGCAGTATATTTAAGTGTTTTTGCAGTATATTTCCTGAATTCAACTGAAAAATATGCAGCTGTGTTAACAAGAGCCTTGTTAAAGGTGGTGTTGCATCAGTCATCTGGTTGGTTGGCTTTAGTTGCATGAGGAGTTGCAAACAATTGATGTGGTCTGGTTAAACTGCGGCATGGAAAAGAGACAAGGAATCAACCCCTTGTTTGGAGAGTTTGCATATGAAGGGACAGGACAGAACTCCTGAATGTGTTCTCTCACCTGCGAACATCCAAGTGCTTGGCTCTGCTTCCAGAAATGAGAGGCTTGCTATAATATGATATTGCAGGGCTTGTGAAGATGTTGCTAAGATGACATCTGTCTTGTGACATAATAAGGTCTCCACTAAGCCTCCCAGCAATTTTTCAGTCTTACATGTGGATTAGACTTTCTCAGGCACACTATTTTCTTGCTCTCTGGTTATTAGCAGACTTTTAAGTTTTGCTGAGGCTGCTCAGCTTTGTCCATGACACTGCAAGCTGAGTCATTTTAGTCACCTTGGCTGTAGGTGCAATGAAGTTGATCTTTTTACAGCTAGAGCTGTAAAAATAGACTGAGACTAAAAGCCATGTAATTGTTTCTGCCCACTGTTATTTCTTGGTCACATCAGAATAAACATCTGTTATGCTGGCAGGGTAACAAAGTACACATTTGTCAGAAATGTATAATAGGAAGCTTTGCCTGTAGTATATAAGAGTGGGGTGAAATGCAGTTGTTGCTACTCTAGTGCTCTTCACTGAGAGGCTAAGAATATCTACATAGTATGTCAAGGTTAAATGGTCTTAAACATACAATTATGCCCTTTTAGTGTATATTTTGTGCATTAAATGGAATTTGTGATATAATGAAATACAGTAGCACTTCAGTGCATGATTTATATTTCATTATTAACCAGAGTTTTTATTCTATTTTCATACAGCTGTGTTAAAATTATTTCATTTTACTATTTACAGCTCTTCTTATATGGCAAGACCCATGGGTACAGACTGAAAAATACAGTAACTAGTTAAAGAAAAAATACACAAAATTCTCTGTTATGTGCTGGCTAATCAATAATTACTATTTTATTTGTCAAAACATAAAGGTTGGTATCTAATGGACATTGCATAATGGCAAGCAATAGTGGTTTGGGGATTTACTTTGCATTTAGAGAATTAGTTGGATTTTGCTTCTAAAAAGTGATTTTTATTTTTTATTTTTATGAAGTAAATATCCATACATGTTTATCTAAATAACTTTTGGAGAATTAAAAGAGTACCTATTATTACACATATCCTTTCAAACTGAAATACAGCAAAGTGTATGTATAACCCAGAGAAGAAGCCATGTGTGTAAAACAGAAAATAAATTAGGAGGCTACATTGTAATGGAAAATACTTAAAGATATGTTCAGTATCTGCTCAGTACAGTTGAAACTTCAAGGTTCAGTTGAGTTTCCTGTATATGGCGATTTCATGGAACTTTAATTCTTGTTTTACTTCGATTCCTGTCCTTTTCTCAGGACTGTCTTATTGTTTCTAAGCTTGATTTCATACACTACTGTCTTTTTCCTTCTGTATCAACTTTTTATATGCTTATTTTTAACTAACAGTTTAAATAGATTGTTCCCCTTCCCGATATTTTTCTCTTGGCTTAAATTTAGCCAGTGTGTATTGCTTTATCCTGGCAAATGTAATTTGTCTGTAATAATGAATACTGTGTGGACTCCTGTAAAATACTTCATGCTAAAAGGACACATGAAGCATTCTATTCTGTTGTGGGGAAGTATTGAACAGAATATTAGGATAGATCAAATCACAACATAGATCTTAGGCAAAGCCAAAAATCTAAGAAGGATATTGATAGCTAAAAGCATATAAATGCATAAATTCACCTGTCTTTTGTGCTTGCAAAAACTTTATGTAATCTGTTGTGTGATGGGAGATAGATAATACACCAAAACTCTTTGGCTGCTTTGAAACTAAACAAGTAAGCAGAAAGACAGCAAGTAACTTTACAAAATTAAAGATGGAGCTTTTAGGTGAAACTGCCTCCCTGTCTTGTGAGGGTTTTTGAAGTCCTGCATTCCTAAATATTGCCTTTCTAGCATCAAGTTATCAAAGTATTAAAGCAATTACTGAATCTGTAAACATGGTGATGGTCAAGCTGAATTTGCAGGTATACATGATATGGTGTACCAGCATCAAAATGCTGAGTACCTGTAGGATTGAGGCCTTAGTGAGCATAGCAGAAATCCAATAATTGTCTATTTAATAGCAATACATTTGCTACAAATTAGAGCTCTAAAGAAAATTACTATGTAGTGTTTCTATTCCTCTGTCAGCTAAACCATAAGAAGAAAGGTCATAACTAGAAAATTGAGTAATTGTTCTAGGGATGAATCTGTGTGATTTACTTCATTCAATAAAATTGTAGCCATCCTTCAGCATGAAATGCATGCCAAGTATTTTGGATGGGCCACAGAAAGCAAGATGCAGTTGAGTAGGTAGCTTACATGGGTCCCTTTTGCAAGTCCTTTCAGGAAAAAGCTGGTGTGCTCTGTGTCAGAGATCACTGCTGGCTGCTCTCCCCTCTTTCCTTGGGAGGTGAGTGCCCGATCATTTCTCAGCTGTTTGGTTTTACTGGGTACTGGGTACAGATCTGTAGCATGTTCAGGGTTTAAGACCCAAAATTGCTGCTGAAATTCTCAGACCATGGAATTGTAGCTGAAGTTTAAGATCATGGAGATTTTATAAGCATATACTGGAGCAAGTTATTTATTTTTCTGCAATATTATGCATTTCTTAATATTTATGTTTCCTTTATTGAATGTAGTGACATTCATGAAATATTTTCTTTTTGGCAGATTCTTAATAAAGATTTGAACTAAATATTAACTATTACACTAAGTAGAAACCAACTACAGGGCTTCGTGCCCTGAAGTGCTTCTTTTTCATCTTTTGGTATGCCATTCCACAGGGGAACAAGAGAGTTGTTAAATGTTTATTTTACACAAGCAGGAATTAGAAGGAAATAAGAAGACTCCCATAGTGTAGTAGAAATCACTGTTAGTTGTTATATTTGGGTATTTAAAATAAACAAACAAACAAAACCAACAGCACCCAAACCCACTATTCCACACTTGGTAGTATCATTGATATAAGAAGCTGGTTTTACATAAACTGATTTAGTTACTATTGGAAGTGCCAAATCTTAAAGCAACACAACACCACTGAAGGAAAAACATAGCAAAATTAGTCTTACTGAAATAAGTGACTTTCTTTGTAATTTCTTACATCATAGAGTTAGGTGAGGGTTGGTCTCTTTTTCCAGGCAACAATTGACAGAACAAGAGGACACAGCTGTGCCAAGGGAAATGTAAGTTGGATGTTAGGAAAAAGTTTTTTATGGAAAGAGTGATAAAGTACTGGAATAGCCTGCCTGGAGAGGTGGTGGAGCCACCATCCCTGGATGTGGCACTCAGTGCCATGGTTTAGTCAAGGTTTTAGGGCATGGGTTGGACTCTTATCTTGGAGGTCTCTTCCAACTTAATGATTTTGTGATTCCGAGGAACATGGAAACAATACAGAGAACAGTTTATATGGGTCCTTCAGAAAGGAATGTGCTTTGAATTCAAATCTTGAATAACCTGTGCCTACCTGTTACCAAAAGGGTAATGAATTCTTGCCTTCTAAGTGACCAGATCTATTTTCAGCTTTATCTAACACTGCTGTCAAAAGTGTTACTGCATCTCAAACTGTTATGCATCTTTGAAGTAATGAATTCTGCTTTTTTTTTCCCCTTCAAAAACTGTAAAAGCTGTCAAGCAATGGAGCTACTGTACTTTGTACTTGAGTGAAATTGCAATTCCCAATGCTCATAATGAAATGCACCCCAATATGCATTTTAAGAATATTTCATGGTTTGGATGGTAACTATGTCTGTATCCTCAACAGTTTGTTTTTTTAAATATGTACTTTATATTTACAGATATATGGAGTTTGGGGGTCATCCTCTTCATGTTGGTCTGTGGACAACCACCATTCCAAGAAGCAAATGACAGTGAAACATTGACTATGATAATGGACTGCAAATACACGGTGCCACCTCATGTGTCCAAAGAATGTAAAGAGTGAGTTGTTTAGTACTCTTAGAAGTACAACAGAAGTACTTAGAACAACAACTTAGAAGCATTCACAGAAGTGGATTTTCATTACTTTTGGGTGTTCCCTATACCATGTTATTAACATGTAGAATATTCCTTGATACTCTTTCATTTATGTCTCTCAGTTGTCATGCATTTTTTAAAGAACTGAAGAAGCTACTCAGTACTGATTGGCTTTGACCAACTCTTCAGCTGGACAAATTACCAGGTGGTGTTGCGATTATTCTGTCACAAGGGTTAGGAAGGTACTGCTGCTTATCAATTTCTGCCCAAACAACAAGTCACCAAAACTTGTCACACAGCAAGTTTTGCTCATCTCCTACTGCAATTCCAGCTCCAAATTAGCATCCTAGACTGTCAAGGGAGAAAAATATCTGGCCTGGAACTTCTGTATCCACTTAGGAGTCACGATTCCTTTTGATGTGTTTTTCTGTAGTGTTCACTGGAGCCTTTTTATTGATGTGTTCCAGTATTTCCCATGTTTCCCTATTGGCTAATGACCTTTGGGCCTTTAAATATATATCCCAGTTGCATCACTTAGACAATTTCAAAGTATTTGTCTGGGTTCTTGAATCTGCAGTAGACTATCTTTTAATTTTCAATACAGATAACCAGATGCCTTTATAAATGGTTGAAAAATGCATTTGGTCAGTCAAAAAAACTAGAGCAGGATCTAGAATTCTTTTATTTGCCAAAGTATGAAGTTTGTTACAGCTGTGGTCATGATGACCATTCCTTTCTTCACCTGTCATCTGTGTCATCAGGACTCTAAGGCATAACATGGTGAACAGCATCCTGGCCTGCATCAGCAGCAGTGTGGCCAGCAGGACAAAGACAGTGATCCCCTGTGCTCAGCACTGATGAGGGCACATCCCGAGCCCTGTGTTCAGTTTCTGGGTTCTCAAGAAAGACATTGAGGTGATGGATTGTGTCCAGAGAAGGGGCAGTGAAGCCGGGGCAGGCTAAGGGAGCTGGGGTTGTTTAGCCTGGAGAAGAGGATGCTCAGGGGACACCTTACTGATCTCTACAATCACCTGAAAAGAGGTCATAGCCAGGTGGGGTTGGTCTCTCCTCCTAGGTAACAAGCAATAGGATGAGGAAATTACCTCAGGATTAAGATTGGATACTAGGAAAAAATTCTTGTCAAGCCTTATAACAGGCTACCCAGGGAAGTGGTAAAATCATTGTGCCTGGAGGTGATGATGATTCAAACCCAGTGTATATGTAGCACTTAGATGGCCTAGTGGTGAGCATGGTGGTGCTATTTCAGTGGTCGGACCTGATGCTCTCAGTAATCTTTTCCAACCTTAATGATTCTGTAATTCTGTGCCATAGCTGGTGTTCTTGTCTTGTCATGAGTGTTTAGCACCCTCCAGTAACATGGAAAAGCTGCTCTGGGCTTGAAGAGCTTCACATACAGGAAGAGGTTTAAAGTACAATACAGGAAGAGGTTTGAGGGAGCTCTTATCAGTGAATTGTATCAAATCAATCTCTTGAGATGCTGCATGCTGGGTTGAGGCCAGGAAACTTACCTTTTGCAGCCTTTTGCTTAATATATTTGCTAACATTGATTTGCTTACATGTACAGATCTGCTTTCTCTATATGAAGCATGAACAATGTAGAGCCAGTTACCCAGGTCATCTATAGGTTAGGTTTTCTTAGGAAAAAGGCTCTGGGAATACTTAAACTTCCTGCTTGGAGTGAAAGCATTTGTGGTTTGAAATGCATAAACAAGCTTCAAGCAGGAGGCACGTGTGCTGCATTTGTGTCATTTTACTACAGGTGTAGTTTAAAAAAATGTCAAATTAAATATGGAATTTGTTCTCTTTCTGTCATAATATTAAAAAAAGCAAAGAGACTCAAGGCTTCCATGTCTCGCCCCGCCTTTCCTCTTGGTAAGGGCAGAGACCACAGCTGATGAAAATAAATGTGACGACTTTTTTTTTTTTTTACTGTAGAATTTTTTAAGAAGGTTGGATTAACCTCCACTTTTAAATCTGTACATCATCTCACATGGAAATAAAAAAAACCCAAACAAAAAAGCCCATTAAAAACTGTGATTACCTTTGTGCCTTGTCTGTGGCCTTGCAGTCAGAAGTTGTGTGGTATAGTATAGTTAGTGGAAGCAAAAGCACTGTATGAGAACTGGAGAACGTGTTGGAGCAATACAGTTTCTTTGTAACCTTGGCAACAAAACCATATATCCATATTTGTTGAACAAAGCCAAAAATACCTCCCCCAAGTATTTTCCATGTATAGTAAGTGAACAGGGATGTGCTGTACTAATGAAGTCTTCTTTCCCTCTTTACTTGGGGAATTCATGCACTTTCTTTCCAGCATTTGTAAAATCTCAGTAGCAGCTCATTAGTAGATTTGTCACTACATCATCCCAGAGAGTGTATTGGTCTGTTTAGATTTTTTCTATGTGAGTAGAACAAGTCACAGCTTTTTGAATACTGAAGACTCAAATGTCTGATAGTTACTTCAGAATAAAATATTTCTGTTTATCTTGCCATTCCATATACTTGTTGACAGCAGCAATAATAAAAAAAAAAATCAAATTTCTGTTACTTTACCGACTGTGGCCACCTGTGACCTGTAGTTGCTCTATGAAACCTACTAAATTCAAATAAATGAGAAAAACCAGATGAATTATCTAAGTACAGTAAATGACAACTGCAGTGTTTATGATATTTATAGTTTTAATAAATTGTTGCTTCAGTTTAGCAGTATTTGTAATGTCTTTAAGACTAACATCACATTGTTAACTGTGAGACTTCTGAAGATCTGTGTGACCTGACAGCAGAAAATGGCTTCCTAATGTTGCTCTTACAACAACTGCTTTTTTAAACACCTGTGTGCATTTTTGTTTAGATTTATTTTTTATTCACAGTCTAATTACACGGATGTTGCAGAGAGACCCGAAGCGAAGGGCATCTTTGGAAGAGATTGAAAATCATGCATGGCTCCAAGGAGTTGATCCATCTCCTGCAACCAAGTATAATATTCCTCTTGTATCATACAAAAATCTGTCTGAGGAGGAGCACAACAGTATAATCCAGCGCATGGTTCTTGGGGACATCGCAGACCGAGATACCATAGTGGAGTAAGTTGGCAGCGTTCTAGATGAAGTTTGTGTTGTGCATCTCTCATTTTTGATTCAAGAACATCACAAGAACCTGGGCACTCTGGTGTTTAACTATCAGGCCATTGAGTTAATAAACAAAGTATTCCAGTCTTGCTCTGTGATAGGATACTGTAGGATCAGAAGTACTTAAGTATATGCAAATTTAGGACAAAACTTCAAGAAAATGTGTTGGAACAGTGTTTTGATTCCTGCAGTAGCCATCTTGAATAAACTTAAATGCTTTGGAATCCATAATTGTTCTTCATCTCTCACGCATATTTGAAGGTGACAAATTCTAGCATTTTTCCCTTAGCACATTTCCAGTGTACTTGAATCATTGTTAATTTTAAGTTTTATTCCCTTTATCTGTGTAATGCATAATAGTCACTGTCATTGAGGAAGCTTTCTAGAAAGCTACATTGATTCTTCTAATAGATTAGAACTGCCAAATTTCTAAACTATGCCTCAAACTGAAAGAGATCTTAAATATTTTTTTCATTTTTTAATGTGCTCAGCTGTAAAAAACTGTTGATGGGCAAGGGAAAGCAGCAGTCTCACTTCTTAAGCTTTTAGCTGTATAATGGGGCAGCCTTTCTGTTACAATGTCTGAGTGATGCTTACTGGCTTATGAACTTATTTTTACTATAAACTCAATGCAACAGCCCTAAAATAATGCAAGTTTTCTTCCATTTGTTGTATAACCAAATATTAGTACTTTGTGGTTGCATGTGCCAGTGGGAAAGACCATCGTTGGTGCAGAACATTAATAAAAAACCAGTTATTTAAAAAATGTAAATAAAAAATAATTTCTTACTTTTGTTGGATGATATCCTAAGGATATCTCCTTCCAATTGTAGTTGAAATTGCTAGATTTGTTGGCTCTTTATTTTTAATAAAATTAAGGCATGCTCGTCAAAGGATCAGAAATGGTCAGTCCTGCTTTCAGGCACTCTTCCTGCTATGGGAAGCACAGCAAGCTGCAAGATGCATGTCCAATTCTTAGAAACCACTGATGGATGGGTTATTTCATGTTTTGTACTTTCCTCAGGGCATTGGAGACTAACAAATACAATCACATCACTGCTACTTACTTCTTACTAGCTGAAAGGATCCTGCGAGAAAAACAAGAGAAGGAAATTCAGACTAGATCTGCAAGCCCCAGCAACATCAAAGCTCAGTTCAGGTGAGAATTCAGGAATCTAAATGTCTGGGAGGGGCTTGGGGATTTGTTTGTTTGATTTTAAATCGTCTTAACGAGAATATTAAATTTCTCAAGTACTGCTTTCTTGAAAACAGTAAAATACTTCTGCATTGCAAATTTTAAATGTCTTCAAAGTGCTGCGGACACTTCAGAAACTTCAGAAATCAGCTGCACATAGTATTTTCAATTCCTGCCTTTCTCAGGAAATGACAAGGCAATTTGAAGTGTGTACCTAAAGAGGCAAGTTTTCACACCTCCTAGAAAAGGGCTTGTTCATTGACCTTCAGCTCCTCATACAAATTGTGTTATGTAATATCGCTGGAGAAAAATTAGTTGCATAATCCATAAACCTGCTGTTATGGAATTAGTTGCATACGAGAAATCACTCTAAATTTGATCTGTAGGTTATGTTCTTTTTAAGGTCAGTTGCTGTGCCTGTTGTCTAAGAAAAATTGTTGAATTTACCACTTCAATCAGTCACACTTAAAGATATTGCAAGAGATGGGTTTTGTTTGACAAAAACATGAATTAAAAAAACCTTATAGTAAGGGTCCCTGAGATATTCCAAGCTTCAGCATGTGACACAGTGAAACTGAAAGAGGGGAATTGGGCTTCTGGCATGTAGTTGGTATTGGTATGTTCAGCCAGTTCATTTGCTCTGCAACCAGTTACCAAAGCATCCACATATTTGGTGACAGCAGAATATGCTTTAAAAAAAACAACCAAACAAAAAAAGACAACCAAAACCAAACCAACCTACCAAAACACCCAACGCAAAAGGCAAATAGTAGTTTTCACTTGCAAAATGATATTGGAGGATTCAAGTTCTGAGCAGTTACTTTTCTTAAACATTGTGGTTTTTCTTCCCTGAGTTAAGTATTAAACTATCACTATGGATCTGCTGGTACTGGATAAAATATTCCTTGGCCCATCTTGACAATTGTTCCAGTGAAGATGGAGGAGGTACTGAGGCATTTCCATTAACTTTCATCCTGTAACCTCCAGTCTTTTCAAAAGTTGCCTATTTAGGTAAAATATTGGTAACTGTTACTAGCAATAATTGTTAGTAGATAATTTATTAATGAGAAAAGAATATTAAATGTTTGTGCTGATGTTTAGCACTGCTAACTCCAGCAACACCTTCAGTGTTGTTTATCGGTATGTTTTAGAGAAAAAGACAAAATTACTTGTTCATTCCAAAAGTTTTTCTATGCAACTTCCATGCAATGTCATATGGGAAATCATTTAATAGGAATAAATGCTGGGATGTCCTCTTGGTGCATAGTCATAGTTTCCTTAGCCTAACTGATAAAAGTAAGGTACACTACCTCAAGTTAAATGTAAAAAAAAAAAAAAAAATGGACATGTGTTATAAATTAAGGACATACACTTGGGAAAATAGGTTAAAGTCTCCATTGCTTGTCACCTTGAGGTTTTAGAGGCATCTCTTCTGAATACCATTCTGTCTCCCTGAATTATGAGTTGATGCTCCATGAATGTTACAGTGTTTTCAGTATCTTGGTCACCCCCAGGGGGGACTGCACCCTGCACTGGGTACACCGAATGATCATTCACTTTGTGGTCACTGATGTAGGAAATTTTATCTTGGGTGGTTGCAGGTACTTCACAAGAGTTACTGCTGAGTTACATCTAAGGGTTGCCTACAGAACCTAAATGGTCTGGAGCTTGGAGTTAGAGAGCTGACCTCTCTTCAAGGGTGATACTGTAACTTTGACTCAGCACTTCTCTCATGATGGATCATCCCCTCATTTTTATGTCTTTGAAAAAAGAAATCCCATCAAATGTGCCTAATACTAAGTGTTTCTTATAAAAGAAATTACTCTAGAGGAAAACCTGGAGCTCACCTTCAAATGGAAATTCTAAAACTATAAAGTTGGCTTTTGAATTGTTTGGGTTTTTTTTCTTCAGTGTCACTCTTTCAGTAAAGAGCAACTCTAGTTATATAAAAAAACTGGAACAAAAAGTTCAAAGAATCTAAATTTTTATATGAATTTGTAAAGTTGGAGTAGCTGTAGCCTGCCCTATGAGTATGAATTTTCATAACAAGGACATCTACACAAACTGGGGAACCCTTGCTCTTATGGTCCCAGTAGCTGTTCTTTGCCTCCACAATAGTTCTAAATTCCAAGTGTTTCCATAGAATGACCTTATGGAAAAGACAATGCCAGTAGTGCATTACTTTGATTTTCAGACCTCAAAATATTAAAAAAAAAAATTAACTTATTTACAACATGGAACTTACTTTCTGTCCCTCTTTCCCCTCAGGCCCACTGGAATAAAGGGAGAGGCAGAAGGGAAGGGAGGCAAACATGGGCTGCTATGAGAGATAAACATACTGTAGTGAGGAGGTTTATTGCCTGGCAACTACAGTACTGTAAGATACTATATTTGCTCTTTATTGTGACAACTACAGAACTCTTCCTATTTTTGCTGACAAATCAGTCTGGTTTTTTTGCATGACAAGTTCCTGAAAGATTTTCATTCTCTGTCATGTTTGCAGTTATGTTTCTAGTGTATTTAAGTCCTGTTTGTTAATTACAGGCAATTGTTTGTGTTTAAAATACACAGCAGAGCATAAGTCATCAGCAAACTGTGTCAGTGTTTCCCAGCATTTCTGGAATAGCTGGGGCCTAAGGGAGGATGCCAGTGTCAAACCAAGAAAGACCATAGCCCAGGCTTCCCTTCTTTTCTGCACAGCTTGGCTTGGAGCTGCTGATTGTGTTGCCTCCCTCCAGGCAGAGCTCCCCATTGGAGAGAGGCTGGTGGAGGCAGTGAGAGAGGCAGGAGCCTGCATGGCTCCATGCAGGGAATGCACCACACAGGCTAAGGCAGTGTGTAGGCAGCCAGGCCCTACTGTTGGAGGGTCCTGGGTTAGAGGGTAGAGGTTTCTGGCACTGTTGGTTGAGTAAAACTGACGCAAGTGCTTCAAAGAAAAGTCTGCAGCAAGGCTGGGTGAGTTTATTGCTGGCTTTAGTACAGCCTTCTCCTCAAAGTTTGTACAACGGGGGAGTTGTCAGGAGACAACCTGGTCTCGACCAGTATCTTCTCACACTTCAGGGTCCTTTTCTGTGCAGCCTTCAGCAAGTGCAGTCCTACTGCAGCACAGAGGTGTCTGAGCCTTCCCTCTTCCTTCAGCGTGACCTCCTGACATGGCAGAGAGCAGGAAACTGATCTGTCAGGCAGATACCTGGGGTCACACTTGGTGTGAAATGTTCTCTGCTGTCCTCCTCTTGCTTCTAAACTGGGCTACGAAGCCATGCAGCCCTTTCTTTTGGCACGCACAAAATATGGTTGGAAATGTCTTGTAATATGCTGTCCATATGTGAACAGAGGTCTCTACTACAGCTTTTCATGCAGCAGCCAGAGCATTCTTGGTTTGTGAAGTTAAGAGATTGGCAGACTCTTTAAAATGGAAGACAAGAAATGTGGGACTTATGCTGAGTGAAGAAGTCAAAGAATTGTGCAGTGTTAATGTGTTGGTCTGTAGATGTTGGTTTTTTGGATTAGGCTTTTAAAATAGAGAGAGTGAAGACTGACAGTGTTTGTTCTTAATTTACTCTGTCTGCATTATTGGAAAATTACAATATATGTTAAGATTTAAAGTTAAATGCAAATCATTAGAGGGTAGCTTAAGATACTGAAGGTAAGACATCAGCTGCCTACTTGTAAAACTGATGCACACTCATGTTACTTTCAGTTTGATTTGAGCTAATGCTATTACAGAGGCATACATTTTCAACTTGGATTTACAGTTTATTCAAGTGTCATATTCTTAAGCAGCTTGAGTTCTCAGTTCATGCAGTTGTATTATTCCAGATTCTCAGCTAAGGACAAATAAATGTATGATTCAGTTTGCATGTGTTTAAAATTAAAGGGAACTTTGTAGAATAGAGCTTGGTGAGAATGAGAGGCTGTTTCATCTGACTCACCTTTTCAGTTTCACTCATGTTAATTCTAACCTAATTTTAATATTAATAATATTGGGGGGAAACCCCAGAAGCTTCAAATTTAAAAGTAGTTTGCAATACTATCTTACTGTGCTTGAATAGTCTTGTACCTTCTTCTGGATACTGGTGGTTCTGTACCAATCTCAGATTATTTTTTTGGGACACAATTATTTCAATTTTTATTTTTATTGCCTAATTAATTTTCTGAGAGCAGTGCAATCTTAAATTTTGATTTGACAGTAACCAACATCATTTCTAAACTGTGTTCCTTTCAAATAGCAGCATTTCTGAAGGAGTGCGCGTTCTCTGAGAAGACTTCCTTGGGCTCAGTCACTCAGTACTGTTGTTTACAGACATGACACTCAGAATTTGTGTGCCAGTACTTGTGCTTCCCTGGTGCAGATGTTACACTTCATTCTAAGTTCTGAAATGCTTGCCATGATGTAACTTCCTGTTTAATTTTTTATGCAGGCAGTCGTGGCCGACAAAAATTGATGTCCCCCAGGATCTGGAGGATGACCTTACAGCAACCCCTCTCTCCCATGCCACTGTTCCTCAGTCCTCACCAGCTCGCACGGCTGAGAACGTTCTCAACGGGCACCGGAGCAAGGCCCTGGGGGATTCGGCCAAGAAGGAAGAGATGCCTGAACTGGCTGGGCCAGCACTTTCAGCAGTTCCATCGGTGAGCTTGAAACCCACTACAAGTGGCCGGAAGTGCTTGTTCAGAGTAGAAGAAGATGAAGAGGAGGATGAGGAAGATAAAAAACCTATTTCTCTTTCTACTCAAGTTGTTCTGCGTCGTAAGCCGTCGGTTACAAATCGTCTTACTTCAAGAAAGAGTGCACCAGTCCTCAACCAGATCTTCGAGGAGGGCGAGTCAGATGATGAGTTTGACATGGATGAGAACTTGCCCCCAAAGCTCAGCAGGTTAAAGATGAACATCGCCTCCCCCAGCACCGTGCACAAACGCTACCACCGGAGGAAAAGCCAGGGACGGGGCTCCAGCTGCAGCAGCTCTGAAACCAGCGATGACGACTCGGAAAGTAGGAGGCGTCTGGACAAGGACAGCGGGTTTACTTACTCCTGGCACAGACGGGATAGTAGCGAAGGGCCACCTGGCAGCCAGGGAGATGGTGGTGGACAAAGCAAACCAAGCAATGGAAACGGAGGGGTGGACAAAACGAGCCCAGGAGATAACAGCAAAGGTGGGGGGAATCCCTCCGGTAGCTCTGGTGGGAGCACCAACACCACCTCGGGTTCCACTCGGAGATGTGCTGGATCTGGAAACTCAATGCAGCTGTCATCCAGAAGTGCAGGGGAACTGGTTGAAAGCCTGAAGCTAATGAGCCTTTGCCTAGGTTCACAGATTCATGGCAGCACGAAATACATTATTGATCCTCAAAACAATCTGTCCTTTTCTAGTGTAAAAGTACAGGAGAAATCAACGTGGAAAATGTGTATAAGCTCCAGCGGAAGTGCAAACCAGGCTTCATCACTGGGCAGCCTAAAATTTTTTTCTGACCAGATGTCAGACACAACAAACGAATTGGAACGGCTAAAGAACAGGAACTTGAAAAACAATGTGCTACAACTACCTCTCTGTGAAAAGATATCTGTGAATATTCAGCGGAACCCAAAGGAGGGGCTGCTGTGTACCTCTGGTCAAACCAGTTGTTGTCACGTCATTTGACAATGACCTGACTTGAACAGCTCGATCTGCTTGACAGCGACATTCTTCCTGGTCAGAGCTGTGAACACCTTGTCACGGACCCCCTTTTGTTGTCTTAAGATTTTTAAGTGGGCTTTGAGCAGTTATTTATTATACTTTAATTTTGTGTTTGCTTGATGGTATGACAATGCATGGTCTTTGCATGCTGCTAGCAGGTATGTTTTTCTTTTTCAACACAACAGAATATTTTATTGTGTAATTTTTACATTTCTAATTTTACTATGGAAGATCTGGATTAAATTAAAATAAAGATCTGGATCCTAATGTAAATGAAGCACTTAGAAGTTTCATGTTCTGCACTTAAACTAGAGAGAGAAGCTTTTGTTTGCTTATGAAACGTTAATTCTTGTTCTGACCTGTGAAAACTAAAATATGTGATACGTGGCATACTTCTATGTGTCTGAAACAGAACCAAAGCAATAATGTTTTGATGCTGAAAACTCTTCAGGGAGCTTTCAGATGTTCCAAGGCTTGTACAAAGCAAAGATGCACTGAAAATTAGTGATCTTGAAATATGATTTTAAACCCACACCTATTTGTCTTAAGCTATGATATGGATGAAGTTGTGGCTCAAAAATCAAACCGAAAAGATCTTGTTTTGCTAGAGGCAGTTTTATTTAAAAAAAAAAAAATAAAGAGGCAAGTAGATTTGTAAGGCAGCTTTCTCCCATAGTAGTATGTTAATATTACAAGCAGACAATCTTTTTTAATATAACAAAGGTAAATTATTAAGTCTACTTCTGAGTTTTTACATGCTAACTGAAAATAAAGTATTTGTATGAATTACTTTTGTTAGTAGTATATCATGACACTTAATATTTTAGGTTTTTACCTTGTAAAACCCGCTCTGCTGTTCTATCCTCTTCTCCCTGATATTCCAGAAGGCAATAAGGGATGGAAAACCTTTAGGTAATTGGATTCATATTGAAATTATTATCATTTACACTTTTGTTATTATTACTCTCTTTAGGACTTAAACTACTGCTGTTCCCCACATGTACACCACTTATTTTCCCTCAGTTCATACACTTGTTCATAAAGTCCATTAAAAATAGCCTGTAGGAAAGTGTTTGTTTCACAGCTCTGAGCCTTCCTGTCAGGTTTCCTGTTGCCATGGCAAGGTCTTGATTTAGAGTATTTCTGTACAAAAGGATACTTTTGACCAGATGAATTAACTTTGTGGAATTTTATTATCTAGAATAAAATATATTGCAGATTCCTAGTTTTGGGAAGGGCAAGAATGTTTTATTTTTTCATGCTGTGCACTGGGTCTTCTAAGCAATGCTAGTGAAACTGGGGGTACTATGTAGCAGCGCCCTGGGCAGACCCTGGGTGTCCCAGAGGAGTTTGACACTGTTGAGCATCTTGTAACACTTTCAGAATGGTCAATGCAGGGCCTTTTGTGTCTGCTGTGGAGGGAGCAGAGCACCAAAGAACGGGATGGCCACAGCTCATGACAGCTCTTGTGATTCCTGCAGGACTTCAGAGAGGCTGAAGTGCATGGGGCGTCCTTCCTGGACGTGAGCTGAGCTGGGGGTTCTGCTTCCGGAAAAAGGCAAAGGAGAAGTGTTCCGCTTCTTTAAGTTTTAATCTCAAGTTACAGTTTAGTTAAAAGCTACAAGCATAGACGTGTGGGTGAAGCCATAGAACATAATTGCTTGAAATTTTTGAGCAGGGATCTTACCAAGGGCCAGAAACGAGATGTGTGGTTCACAGACAGTGAGCGTAACATCCACGTAGGAGACAAGTTTATAAAGGGCATTGGCAATAAACTTTATTTGTTGCAGCTTTTTTCCAAGTATTGTAAATACTCTTTCCTGATATGTACAGCCTTGGAATGGCACCTTTTAACTAACCCCGGGTGTATTTTGTTTCCAATGTTTTTATATACGACTGTATATATGGTGCTCACTTTAGAACAGCAGTGTTGACCATTTATGCTGCATAGTTGTATTATAGCCTTATAGTTGTGTGTGGCTGGTTGGACCTCTGGGTGTACAGATGTGTACAGATGTGTTAGTCTGAGTGCTGTCCTCTCCCCCTCTGTTGATAGGTGAATGATTGTGCATGTGGTGTACGTCGTGTTATGTCGTCACGTAAAAGGAAGGGCGAGAATAACCACTACATTAAGATAATATTGGACCAAACTATTTAGAGCAAGTAAACAGTTTCTTGTACCCCTTAACGTGTCTTTAAGAGTTGCATATAGTTACAGTAGTGTATAAAGTAAATATTGTGGAAAAACAGTTAGTCTTGTATTTTTCTGTATGTGTGTATATAAAAATATATAAAAAATAATGTACCTCTAGCAACTTAATCTGTATTTAAGATGTGACAATCTTGACACAGAATTTTAAGAGTAGCAGTCTAAATAAGCAGAATTAATGAACAGAAGTATAAAAATTTCTCACCAAGAAAGAATCCATGTGTGTTAAGAGGGTACAGAAATATCAACTGATCTTATTGCTTCTGGCAATGTTTGGCTTTTTCATTGTACAAACAGTCACGGTGTGCGACAGAATTGGAAAATCCAGTTAATAAAAGTGATATCCTGATTGATGCATAACGGATGACTTGCATGTGGATGGGGTTTGTGTCTCCTGGCATTCAGTGTGTGAGGGCAGCACAGGCTCCAGGCCAGTCCCTGCGCTACAGCACCTGGGGAGAGTGAGGGGCCTTGCCTTGCAGGAGCCCAGCTTTGTGTGTGGATGGACATCCATTTGTCAACTTCCAGTTACTCTCCTGCAGTGATCAAACGTGTTCATTGGGGTTTAACAGTTGTCACAGCCATCATCTGCTGAGTTTTTTGTCTCAAGGCTGAGGGAGCTGTTCCTCAGGCAGAACTTCAGACCATTGTTCTTTATAATGTAAACTGAGCAATAGTAAAAATAGGGGAGGGCAGCAGCGCCAGCCCGCTTTGCCCCAGCAGCACGAGCTGCAGTGAGGTGCATGGGGCTGCCTGGGAGTGGGCTGGCTTCTGCCATCTTGTCCCTCAGAGGTGTCTGGTGGTGGTGGCCTGCAGCTGGAGCAGCTCAGCACCACCTGCACTGCTGCAGGGATTTAACTGCTCCTGGAGCACAAACTGTAACCAGCCAGGGCGGGTATGGATGGACACAGGGATCAAGGGCACGGAACAGGTGCTGTGAATACAAGTCATTAAGTGAGCACCGCCTTAGGCCAGGACACTTGTGCAGAGCTTCACCTGCGGCCTTGTGCAGCTGGGACCTTTCCCCTGCTGAGGAACTTCCCAGCTCTGGTCACTGCAAAACAGGGTGGAGGCGGTAGCAGGAAAGGAGAGGCCAAGGAATTTGCAGGGCTGTGACTGTGACCAAGACAAGAAAGGCATAACACCTCTTGTAGTGCAAGGCCCATCGCAGTAGCTGTAGGTGCAGGTCAGATACTTTTCATATCAGATTTTTTTAAGGACTTTTTTCATTAGCAGATAAAGGGAAATCCCAATGCAGGTGGCTGGCAATAAAGAGGGAACAGGAGCAAGCTGGAATGTCCCCAAACATCAGAGACAACCCAGCCACCCCATGAGCCCTTCCCATGGTTAAGTTTATGTGAATGAATCAGAACTGATTTGTTTGTTGTTAATTCCAAATGATGACTTGCTTTCAATAAAAGGTGTTTGAGCAGTAACGCCTTGATGTGACTGTACTTGGCAAAGTGTAGCAATGACTCACTTGTTGAGTTGCTGACTGCATGCAGCCAGCCAGGCTCCCTCACTGAAGTCACATCCATACAGTGTTTTGAAGGACTGCTGGATTGCCCTTCTCCAAAGCAGTGTCTCTGCAGCTGTCTTAGCCTGCTCCCTCCCTGAACCGCAGGCTCTGGCTATTTGTTTTTTAGTTTTAAATTGCAACTGTAAGATGACTCAGTCTGGCCTATCTGCTTGTATTACAGATGACATCAATTTCTGGAAGTCAAGGACTTCTGTATTAGTGACAGAGTGAAGTCTTATTACATAGGGGTAAAGAAAGAGATGACCTCTACTTTCTCATGTGATGGAAGAATTATGTTGTAAGAAAAATGCAAGTATAGGGCCTGAGAAGCAGAGAGAGGTAACAGACTTCATCAGGCTCTCAGATGAGTCATGTCAGATCTCAGCAATTTATTTCAGCAAACCCTTCTGTAACATCTTCCAATTTCCTCCCTCTCACTGTTCTCTCTTGAGAAATAGAGAGCAGGATCTGGTTTTCTCTCTGGGCAGTTGTGTGGCACATGCGATGGGCTCCTCCAGGCACTGGGACAGCCCTGGGAGGCAGGCCCAGCGTTGCCCTCATGATGCCGGTGATGACAGAGGCCATCAGCACAGTGCACTTTGTATCGAGCCTCCTCTCTCAGCACCAGTCTGCAGGGCTGGCACTGAGTCACCAGCCCTGCTCTCAGCCTGGCCTGGCACTGGCACTCGCCCCTCCAGCTCCTGGGGGAAGCATGGCAGAGCCTTCCTGAAGGAAGCACATGGCAGTAGTAGGCATTCTTCCCACGGGCTTTGCTTACATGAATAAGGAAGTAAACTCAAGTCTCTCTGAATGAGATTCAAGGTCAATTCCCTCAGGTCCAGGTAGGCTAAAATATCCATAACTGCTTGCCTGCTTACAGAGGAACCTTTCCATGTAATGGGTGTTTTCCTCTTCTGTTGTCCTCAGTAGATACCTTTAGTCAGCAGATCTCTCTGGGCCACACAATTAGACCTGTACTCACAACGTACCTGAGAGAACTTTCATATCACCAGCAAATGATTTATGAGTGCCCCTCTTAAAAATGGCTTTCTTGGATTGTTACTGTTGCTGCTAAGGAGATTGGTAAAATCCAAGTCTTAACAGGCAGAGAGGGGCTACTCCACACAGTCATCTTCCCAAAGAGGATGCTCCAGCCTCATCCTTGGTTTTTCCCTGAAGCTTGAGACCAGAGATAAACTTCTTTTATTGCTTAGGCTCGAGCACTGGCAAAACTGCCACACACCCCTGTCTGCTGGCCTGCACTCCTGAAGGGCCCAGGGCCACAGCTGTCTAGAGATGTGAGACTCTCTCAGCTGGATAAGGGACCCTGCCATGAACCTGGGAACAGACATTCTGATTCCATACCTTGTGAATGGCAGCTACTCATAAATACCTTATGCTTTCTGACATTTTCACCTGACAACTGATTTTGGTCAGTGAGTTTCATCCCTGGCATCCCACAATTTTTACAGGTGCACCTACAGCAGAAAGGAAACAACACATTCAGGAGCACAGACAGAAAGAGTTTTTTCTCTCAAATGAGAAATGAAAATAGATGCCACCATGAAAGTATAAAAACCCAAAAGACAAAACCCAGTATCAAACAGTATGAAACACAGAAACTCCTCCCCAGTCACAGGACAAAGAGCTGCATACAGAGGAACAGGAGCTAAATTTCAGTTCAGTGACAAAATACTACTTGGCACTATGAGGGAACATATCTCAGCAGGTTAAAGTGTGTGTTTTAGGACAGAAACAGTCTCTGTCGTGACCATGTAGCATCCATGGTGCTAAAACAAGAGTTCTCCCAGTATGTGGAACAAACTTTAATCCCTATGAAACAAAGAAGTCCCCTACTTCTCACACCATGGAAGGTCAGAATTCCTCCATACCTCCTCAGTTTAGGTGGAGAATGCACCTAAGAACAGTATGATCCCTGTTTATAGATAAGGAAACTAAGCAGAAATGAAGGGATTTGCCCAAGGCAAAGGCAACAGCCAACATTACTGAAGTCACTGGGGACTTACACCTCACTAGATATTTTCCTGTTATTCCACAGAAAACAAAAGGAATGGACCCCACAGAAAAACCACAGAGTCAGTTTTGCAGAAGGTGAATTACTTGTTTCACATGATCACAGCTGACACATGACTTGATTCCTTTTCTAACCCATCTTAGAAAGTTATTCCAGACACCTGATCCAGCTGCCATCAGCAAAACACACCAACTCCATGCTCCCAGGCCACCAGCAATTAGCACACCAGCAGAATCCCTTCAAAATAGCTACAAGGTCACAAGAACATACTCCAAGAGGGACCCATCCCATGGATTTTTCTTCTCTGGAACTGCTCACTCAAAAATACTGACCAAGCAGTTGAAACTTGAAGAAACATGAGCTACTTCAGATTAAAGTGGGCAGGAGACTGCAAAGACGAGGAGTTTTCATGGAGAACCCACTGGTCCTCTCCTAAGAAAACCTTTGGTTCTGGGATCTCTACAGCACTACAGAAAGGGTGACATGCTTCCCTCAGAGATCCTCAGGGCAGAGCTTGTGCAGCCACAGCCCTGCCACTGCTTCAGGAACAGACTGTGAAAGCAGCAGCCCATGAGATATCCCTAAAATAGCAGCAGTGTAGGGGTCTAACCGTGGGAGAGGCAAGAACAGAGTAGCCGTGGCACAGGTTTGCTCCTCCTCTCAGGGGAAGTCATTTCTTACTGGGTCACACCTGCAGAGCCTAAGAAATCCTAACTTTTAGTTCCAGACAAAATATATTATTTTGGCATTGTTATATTACTCTGCTGTGGGGGCCCTGTGGCAGAAATCTGAAATGTGCAAAGCAGGCAAACACCTTAATTTTGGCAGCAGCAGATTTTGTGAACAAAATTCCAGCAAGTACCACATACAGTTACATCTACCAAAACTGAACATCGTGGCAGCCAAAAATAAACTGTCTCAAGGTCACAGGAGCAAACACTGTAGATTTTGGTCCTATAAATGTTAGAAAACAATGAAACATTAGGACAGCTACCTTTTTGTGAAATGCAAGGAAAACCAAATCAGATATTCACTACAAACACAAGTTCTGGTGTATCAAGTATCAAGTTTAATTGATCTGTTACTGTTAGTTCATTTAACCAGAAGATCCATTCATACAATACTGCAGTTCAGAATCCAGGGGAGTGATACCAAAATCCAATGTAAATTAGAAAATAAATATGCTTCATAACTCACTGATCAGCAACCTGTTTCCTACTAATTTTTTTTTAACCTAGCTTTCAAAAAGATTTTAGCTGGGACCTGTTTAGAGAACTAGCAAACAGGAGTATACAATACATACTCTATAAATATTTCAACTATTTCTCAGATCACATAATGAAATACATTGTTGTTCCCTATGAAATGTATAACATAAATTAATTTGCTGTGGACAAGCAGTAGCTAATAAGCAAATTTTGAAATAATAGAGGATTGATTAGCTATTGTAATGAAGGAACAAAAGGGGCAATAACCATAAAGGGAGAGTAAATTAAATAATAGTCTGCTTTGTTTTTTCCCCTTTAGAAAGCTGCAGCTGAAAATTCTAGTGAGCTTCTGGATGCTTCCTTACAGGATCTGTTTTCAATCACTCAAAGCACAGGGAGTCTGGCAGATTTTATCCAGACCTGGCATAAGCTGGAGTACTTTATTTAGTGTTACCTTCACAAGCAATTGCATATGAGAAACAAAGAGAGCAGGAGAAAATACCGGTTTTTACAGTGTCGGGCAAAGATTATTTACCAAGTTCCATATAAGCAGGTGCCACCTACTCAGTAGATGGTGGAGGGTGCACTCCGAGCGCCACACATGACCACAAACGCTGGCTCCGCCTCACTTGTGACCGCCTTAGTCACCCTCGTTCCTCCGTGTTTACTCCTTCAGGGACTCCGCCGCCAGCTTCATTTGCTGCCAGAGGAGAGAAGAACGGAGAGAGATGCTGAGCACAGCGGCAGCAGGAGGAATTACACAAACCAGCTAGAGCCCAGCGCAGGGCGCTTCAGAATCCAACTGAGTAATAAAACCACACCAAAAAAAGGGCCTGAGCACTTAAAAAAAAAAACAACACCAGTCTGTCATGCCTGATTTTTACAAAATACACACTTTTAACACAGGCATTACTTTCGTCCACCAAAACACTTGTCAAATGGCAATGCCATTTGTATGTTAATTATTTTTGTGCCTTACGTGAAAATAATTTATCCTTAAATATTTAGGCTTTTAAGCTGATCTCAAAAGGTCAATGAACTGACAAACTGCTGCCCCCACTTCCCACTGCAACAATCTGTTAACTGTTATTCACTATTTCTTTTTTTGTTGTTGTTGAACTGAATAAAAACATCCTGTGATACAAGGAGGTATCAGACTGCTATGGTGATACGTGTTATTTCCAATCCTGTTGATAACCAGTTTTGTTTTCATTATCCTAGGATGGCACCAGAGAGATCTCCATGTGAAACCAGGATAACAATCCCAGGTGATGAAAGTATCTGCTGAGTAACAGAAAACAGAGCCGCTCTGTGAAGCTTCTTGTTAAAGAGAACGTTTCATAACACAGAACTTAGAGAGGCAACAAGAAAGAGTTTAAACTGTGCCGAAGGCATCTCTCACACATCACCTGGGGGTTGTCAGCCAAGGGCCTGGCAATCTCCGGAAGGCTGGAACCACCCTGATATACCAAGAAATAGGCAGAGTGACTGAAGTCCCCGAAGAAAAAAGAGACAACAGTCACAGGAGGGAGATGAGAGAGAGACCAGCCTGAAGGACAGGGTGAGGAGCAGAGGTAAGGAGATACACTGCTGGAATTCTCTCATGCCCAGCATCACTGCCTCCTTGGAGGCAACTTGGCAGACAAGGAAACGGAAAGGCTGGACATGAAGAAATGTGAGTGATCATTTGAAGAAACAATTTATGCAGCTTTCAACTCCTAAGCCACTGTGTGGGTTCTGTATTGTTCCCTTAGTGGAAGATGGACATGTACTAACTACTGAGCTGAAGTTGCTTCTTTTACATTTGTATTTGATCTCATAGAAATTGCCCATGACATATGAGCTATTAAAAAGAGAAGTACCTAATAATGCTATAACAAAATTGGAAAAGACAAAACTGCAAATAAAGTGTACACTATCATTCAGTTTCTATCCCACAACATGGGATACAAAGATGTCAGATGCTTCAACATAGCACCTTCTACCTTTGCTGCTAGTCTGGGCATGAACCTATTCCAAAACACTACTCTGCATGCTAAAACACACCTACAACAACTTTTCTTTACCATTTTTATCTGTGTTTCTATGCCATCTATAAGTGAAGTAAAATTAGTTTGTGATACAAATATTTATATGCTTCTCCATAGCAACAGTGCAGGGAAAAAAGCCACAGCTGAAGGCTGGAATACAGATAGATTCCTCTTCTACATCCTGATTCACTTATTTAAATAAATGTCTGAATAAAACTACAGCATCTTTAATTAAAGTGCCTTTTCCTCCTATTGCAAAAACACGGACACAGAAGACAGCACCTTCATTCAGTTCCTGATTCATCCAATACAAACCTAATTCTCTTATTTTAGAATGATTTTTTTAAATTCTTAGTGCTGGTGTAATTACAGGGGAATTGATGAGGAATGCAGAAGACTGGAAAGGTATTTTTATTCTCTGATCTCTGCAGGGCTTGCCAAAGTCTGGAAAAAAACCAAGCACATGAGTGCTAATGATGACTAAATGTAATCTGTCCAAAAACTCTTTACAAGCTGGACCACTCTCATTTATTTTTGAAGGCCCTGCTAATTTTAACTGAGCTAATCTTAAACTAGAATTGTCTTGTGCTAGCAATCTTATGCTTATATTTAAAATACATGATATGAACAAACAAATATCCCAGCCTGAGCAGGCCAGTGAGTAGAAAAACCTCTTGAAATAGTTTCACATGCTGCCATGGCACACAAGGCCTGGGCAAAAATCAGTCCAAATGCAGTCATACACATATTTCAGGAAATGAATCATAAGCCACGTGAGAACCCCAAGAGCTGCGTATTTAATTTCTTCTTTATAGTTTCTAATACCAAAATGTATTTGGCAGTACCTGGCAGCAGCAGGCTCCCCCAGGAGCTATCACTTGGGCAAGCAACATGTGGTGGCACATTCTTTGCCAAGTTCAGGCTGAAGAATTTTTGAATTTTCTTTCTTTTTTTTTGCTGTGAAAGTAAATGTTCCTGTTCAATGGGAAAATATTTCTCTAAGACAACATATGGGAAAGGGAGTGTATTTTAAATTTTTTATTGCTGAGAAAGGGAACTGAGGTACCTTTTACGATCACTTTCCCCCTTACAGCTCCAACAGCTCCACTGGGAAACCTGTGGGGCTGAGTTAAGTACTCTTCCCTCAAAAAGACATTTCTTTGTAAGCTTTAGGAAGTATTTTAAAAATATGGAAAAGAGGTATTAAAAATGTCTCGATCTACTTGTTAAACCCACCAGATACATAGTGACAAAACCTGCTCATTTGAGGGGTATTAAAAGCCTCTGTGAACTAATCAGAGGCACAGCTCAGAAATGAGTTGGCTCGAGAAGCCATTCTTCATTTATTATCAGCTGAGAGTTACTAGTGAAAGGTTTATACTTAATGCTCTGTTTTATGCAGCACCCTTAGCAACAGCAGCCTATGCATGCAATACACGAGTGAAACGTGTTTAAACTAGTGTTAATTTTAGTGGGGCTACAGTGTTGTTTATCCTAAAATTCTACTATTAGGAAATGCTCTAAAATATTTATCTGCTGTAATTCAATAGAATTGCTATTTCCATTTTATTAAGCTTAAATGTCCTTGTAAAGCACATGTAATATAATCAGATAGCACTTCCAGGAATAATAGCAAAACCCCTTCAATGTGGTTTACAAATAGGCTTTACCAACTACTTAGAGCTTCTTTCTTAGAGCTTTCTTAGAGCTACTTTCCCTACATTTCAACATTACATTTTCTGCAAGCACTTTATTAAAATGGAACAGATACTTTCACACCACAAACAGAGCTGCGTACCAAGCATGGAAATCAGGCTGCTTCCTTTGTGGGCTCACTCACAATCAGAAACATCAACTTCAGTGTACAGGGTATGGCTGTGGTAGTTCTCCAGGCAGAGGGGCTATGGAAGTCTAAACATGTGATTTAGTGCTACCAACAATAGCAAAATACAAAATTAAATAGCTACAAACATGAAATAACAAAAATACACAGCAGCACCAGAGACCTCAACTACATCAAAACGTGAGGAGCTGCCAAGGGATTTACCAGCAGCAGTGCCAGGGCTTGGTTCAAGCCACAGCCTTGCTGGAAATGTTGGATCTTTCTGCATGGCATGAGGAGGAACGTGACCTACCCTGTCTTCCAAGCCCTGTGCCCAGGGTTGAGGAGCTGCTTTGCCCCTTGCTCTGCACAGCTGGGCTGCTTTGGGCCAAGGCTCTGCGTGTCCCAGCACGCAGCTTCCTCCTGCTCCTGGGCTGAGAGGCAGGAGCTGCCTCTCACAGCCCCACCTTGCCAATCCATCTGTGACCTTCCTTCTGCACCAGAGGACAACAGAGGGAACCCAGCATTCCTCCTGTCCCAGTGCTGGTTTTGTACTCATAACCTAATCAAAGACTCTCACCTTTCCTTTGTGGTTTCTGTGGGACAGCCAACATTTAACAGGCACTAACAGCCTTTGCTGGTTTAATGTTGATTTACTGCCCTTGCTGAGCTGTGTGTCAGATGCTTAAAACACTGTTATTTCCCAGTTATGCTCAGACCTGGTAAGCCAGCCTCTTTACCACTGTGTGTGTTAATGCCAACTGACAATTCAACCACAACCTGAGGAAAACAATTTAAAAAACAGAAAGCATATAAAAGGGAAAACCAAAGAAACCAGGATCTATTGACTCACTGCTTTGGTGCTTTTCCACAGGTATACTCAATGTACACATAAGTTTGTACATATGAAGACCAGACATGTAAATAGTTTATGCTAAATATAAGAATACATGAAGGCAGGTGTTTTTTATCAGCAACCCCATCTTCTGGTTTTCCTGTATACACCATGTGGAACAGCCCATAAGCAGTTAGAAAGAGCAGTGGTACATGCTATCTTTCCCACTTTCTAGCATTAATTATAATATGAAAACATGACAGATATATATTAAATTCTTCTTTTGTAATGGTGTCCAATCACAACAATTTATTGGCTCTTGAGCTGTCTCAAGAACTGTATCAGCTTAATCTGTAAGTACCAACCAGTTACAGAAGAGGCAAATTACCACCCATTTCAAAACGCAGTAAGCCTCTTCCACATCTTGTATTTTTTTCTGTGTAAAGGTTTAAAAGCTTATTATGGTAACTTCATACCTAGAATCACAAATCTTCCCTCAAGGTTTTTGTCTATGGCACTGAACACTCTGCAGGGAAGGGTGCTTAAGGTCTCCAGGCTTGAGGTTACCTTTAAGCTGCATTTCTGACTCTGACCACTTTTCCAGCAACCTGTTTGTTTCCTTAGCTGGAGATGGTAACTGATGCTTCTTGACAGCAGAAATAAGCAGTCCCTATACTAGTACACTCCTGTTTTTAAATCCCAGGACCACACACAATGTAACACTGAATGCTTATTTTCAGTTAAGTCATCCTGCACAACCCCTCATTCTTCTTGAAAGCTACTGATTTCCAGAATACAGTTTCCCCCCTACTTCAGTAGTATGATAAAAGACTTGGAGGAACAATTTCACAACTTCCTCATTTCTCAGCCAAGACCAGTGTGATGCTGCAACCCAGTGGAAACAACCCTCTATAAAGGAAAGCCACACACGACCATTAAACAGTCAAATGCAGATTTCTCAAAGGAAGCAAGAAAAATTTTAAACTGAAGACAACAAAGAAACAAATCCTGAATTGTCCCTCTCACAAGGACTGTAAGCAGTTACAGTTAATTTAAAATTCTGAGGAATATTTACTAATCTTCTTGCTTCTAGGTTGCACCTGACAGATTATATCTAGTTTTGGGCCCTCCAGTATAAAAAGGACACTGATCAACTCTGCCAAGCCTAACTATAGAATCCAAGATGGGCAGGTAGGTGATGCACATGCCCTGAGAAACCTGCCAGTATCTACAAGGAGGCCAGCAAGAAGATGGAATCAGGATCCTGGCCAGGGTGCATGGCCAGGGAACAAGAAACAAAGAGGTCCTTAAAAAACAAGCCAAGAAAGCCCCAACAGAAAACATTTCACTACAAGAATAACTAAGCACTGCAGCAGGGGCCCAGGGAGGTTTTGGAGACTCTGTCCTCAAAACATGTGACAGGAAACCCCACCCCCCACAGCCCTGGGGTCTAAATTTGGTGCCAATCCTATCCTGAGCAGGAAGTAGGACTAGTGACCTTCTGAGGTCCCTCCCAGGTTGAGAGATTTTTTTATAGTTGTTTCTACAGGAATTGGGACAGGAAGTTTGCCTGGACTCCACACACACAGAGTGGAGATCTGCTAAAAGAAATAGAAAGTAATGGGAAAGAGTGAAAAAAGAAAAAAAAAAAAGAAAAGAAAAGAAAAGAAAAGAATTCTTTCCTTTCTTCTATGCCTAATTCAAGATAGAAGTAAAAAGCCAATGTTAATGAAACAATAGGTTTGCAAAATTAGTAAGTGCAGAGTCAGGAAAACTTGGAGAATCACATAATTTGTGCCTTGGAGTATTGTGCCTGATTAATAGCACTGTGAGGAACAGCAGACAAAGCAACCCCATTTGTAGTACATTTTTTTCCCAAGATTTTTTTCTGATCTACTTCAGATTGTCTCTGATTTAAATTGCAAAGTATTAATTAATACTCATTACAATATTCTCACAGTATTAGTCACCCTTTGCTGAACCTTATTTTAGTTCAGTAGACAGTACAAAAATGAAGAATATTAAAAGTCACACAAGACAGTCTAATAGTATTTTCTTCAGAATATAGCTTATGCATTCTGTCCCTCAAAATATTTACATCATTTTTGTCCTTGTGTAGTTCATATTTCATAACTTTTTTCACCATAACTGGCCATGTAGTTGCCAAGTGACAGATAAATACACAATGTTAAACAACATGTCTGAATGCCTGATGAGGAGTGTGTTCCAAAACCACCCTCAGAGGATGCCAGCCCAGCCCAAGGGATGCTCTCCCCTTTAGCTTATGCAATTTCCTCTCACCCAATCAGCAGCTGGTCAATAGATTTTGGAGTCAGAAACTATCGACTGGCTATGAAAGCAACGATGCAAAAATGTGCAATGTGACATGACCTTGGTGACATCTCAAAGGGGAGGGATGGACTGTGCAGTCTCACACACATTTCTTTAATTTTGTGCCCTGGGTCATACAGACATCACTATGGTTTAAGGCTGCAGTTGGTCCCTAGGTTAACAGCACATCAATGATGCTGTAATGGTTTCAGGGTGAGCAATGATACAATTTATTTTCTCAGAGGGTTTGGAGGATTTAATTACCTGCCTGCAATTACTAGTTACCATCAAGAGAAAATGAGTAAACCAAACTATTCTGCCTCTGAAGTTTAACAAGCTTATTCACTAAGCAGGGTGTCCCTGAGCAGGCACATACCCTTCAGAAGAGAAATACCCAGTACTCGGAGAGTTTAATGAGCCTTCTGGACACAAATTCCTAATATATGGATATGGCTGACACTGAAGCTTAACTGCAGACATAGCTGTGTTAGCTTTATACCAACTGTAATCTCCTTCCCTGGAGATACTCAAAAGCCATCTGGACAGAATCCTAAGCAGCATGCTTAGGGGGCTCTGGGGGTCCCTGCTTGAGCAGCGAGGTTGGACTAGCTGATCTCCAAGGGTTTCTTCCAACTGACCCATTCAGTGGTTCTGTGACAGCAGTAAAAGCCTGGCTAACAACCAGGCTGCTCAACTGCACTAGTTCACCACTTAAGCTCACATGCCTTGCACTCACTCTGCCTCCTGATCGGGGAGGCACAGCTGAAAGCAGCCAAACAGCCTCTGAAGCAACACCAGCAGTGGTGGTGAAGGACTTGCAGGCAGTCGGTGGCACTGCAGGGGGACAGTGAGAGTTTTCCTCCTCATGCTTCTTGAGTGGCCAAGTGCTTGGGTGATAGAAAAAATAGCTCACTACATCTTCTGCAGAAGATATGTTTCAGACTAACTCTGTGCTTCCGTTTTTTCAGCTTAAAGCTGGAAGGAATCTGCTGGGTTACAGACACAGGCCTCCCTCGAGTGCATAAACCCACGTCACAGAGGTTTCGCCAGGGGAGACCACACAGCATCAATTCCGGAACTGCACCGGCCAAAACCCACAGCTCTTGCCAACATCCTTTAGCAAATCTATTGTACAAAAGGCAAGAGACCAGTTTAAACTATTTAATGCCACAAAATGAGCAGAGGAAAAACTCAAAAGAGCATGATCGTGTCTCCTTGTAATCCATGTAACAGCAGGGAAGAGACTGTGTGAAAAACAGAGACAGTCTTTGAAAATGCATTATGCTCAACCCTCAGAAGACAAAAAAATACATTCCACTACTTTCTGGACACAAATTTGGCCATCCCTGGAACTGAGGCACATAAACCCCAACACCTAAGCACTACTAAAGTGCCACCCACCCTCTGCTCTGTCAGTGGACAAAAAGGCATGGCTAGCCCCAGCCTAAGCCCAGATGGTCTCATTTTTACCCAGGACTCCCATTTCTCTCCAAATTTTCTAATTTGTGGAGTCATAAAGAGCCCAACTTGGTTTCAAATAAAACAAATAGCAAGATAAGAAGCTTACTCCTCTGTGCAGGACGTTCACTGGGTAATTTAGATCAGCCTCCAGATGTGAAACTAAGAACCCAACTTCAGGCACTATTTTTGGAAATTACCATCTGTGACATAAATCTGACATAAATAAACAGAAAAATTTTGCAGGGGGTATGGCTGTCCTCTGCCCTGCTACCACACAGCAGCCACAAACGCTGCAAGTAAAAAATTCCCATTTCTTTGTGGCAGGCAAGAAACTTCAGCCTCACAAATGCAGCAGAAAATGCCAGAGAAATCAAATGTCTGAAAAATATAAGTAGAAAATTTTATAGTATACCTGAAGCCCAAGCTACATGTTGAGAAATCAGACTTCAGTTGTGGGCAGACACATAGGAAAAGTAACCATGTTGTGAAGGGAGGTCATTCTAAGAGGGAATTTTCCTCTTTGTTCATACCTGTTGTATCAGCATGAAAAGTAAGTTTAATTCTAAAGTAACTGTTACCACAGTATTAAAAAAATATTTTAATGCAGTAAAGTAGAAAAAACTAGTCAATGTTTAGATTATTTGGTAAAAAACTATTCTCAATTCTACTCTACAGTTTATTAGGCAAGAAGTCCAAGGCCAGCAATGAAGGGACCTGCCAGGCAATCTTATTTGTTTTCCTCCCCTGCAGAGGCTCTCCCAACCCAAGCACATTATTACAATGTAATTTTGAGTAATATTTTCATTCTCGCTTTCCTCTTCAAAGACAAGCTCTCTTCTACTTCCTGTGAGACCTCTGATTGCCTAGTTACAGTCTAGTGAAAAATAATCAACACAGAGCCAGTAAACCACTTCTAGTTGCAGTAATTTTATAAATACTCTAAAGCAATCAACTCTATGAATGTTAAAGTGTGTGAAATAGGTCTTTAAATATCTTACAAAATGGCAATGGCACTACTGACAGAATTTCTTCCTTCACCAGAGATACCTCTGAAAAGGCAAATTCCCTTCCGCCGCATTCCCAGCTGCTTGGGAAGACTGTGCACCCATGGAAAGAAATAAATTGTTTCCCCTTAAACACTGGGCCAAACATAAGTATCAACTGATTACAGGCTATTGATCTGCTCTTAAATCTATATTTAAGTCGATATGTGTCTGATCAGATAAAGTCAGTTACTCAAATTAGTTACGGTGGATTTATGTTTGATCTGGCTCAGGAAGTTCTTGAACTAAGCACAGGCAGAGGATGGGGAGATGTGTCATTCCTGCTTTTCACTCCATCCCAGACATCTGCATATTGCCACTTCAGAGGCCTTGGTACCAGTATGCAAATATACATGTACACAAAGGACACAGCTTCCTGAACGTGCTGTTTTTATTGAAGAGGCACAACTGGACACAGAGCATTACTCACACTGTACTACAAAAGACTGTCTAATAAGCAGGTAGGGGAGTAAAAGGTTGGCTTGGTAGTTTATAACTGCATTTCTTCAAAATGAGTAAAGCTGTAACAGCTGACAAAGTCCTAAATTACAGGCATGGCAATATTTGTACATTTATAATCTTTATAAATTGCCCTGCTAAGCCTGTTGCAATTTTGAACAACCTAGCAAAGGGTAAAGGTCAGGTTTCCATGAAGGCAATTGTAAAGTTCTCTTTTACTTCAGTGAAACCAGTCTTTCTCACTTTCTCTTCACAGGTTCCTGTGTTACGAGTGAACAAAATGCTTTTTCCCTTTTTCCAATGCATTAGTGGGAAAAAAATCTCTTTGCTGTAGGCTGCTCAGCACCTTTGTTTTGAAGTGATGTAGTGCTCTGCCTCCACAGCCCCCTGTTCAGGGCTACCTGCACTGTATCAGAGACTCTCACAAAATTCTGTGTCTTTCTGCCTTTAATACCATCAGCAATTTCTTTGAAAAGCTTTATGAAATGCTTTTGCAATAAAAATTATTTGGTTTTATTAAATTAAAGCTGTGTAAGAGCAAATTAGAGCTGTATAAGAGCAACTATTTTCAGTCTGAAGAGTGATGATATTTTAAGCAGCTCTGTAATATGAGGACAAACAATGACCTGGAGATATGCTGAGTATTAGTGCCTTTGAACACCCTATGCTGGGTAACTGAGAAACTACACAGAAAGATTTTGGGATGAGGTTTAAATTGAAAAAAAAATGGATGAACAATTTCCGACCATTTAATTTTATTATTTTCATGCCTTGTCAACCCTATAACCCCAGTTTCTTTCTGTTAATTTTAATTTTGTGCAATACAATAAATAAAGGCAGAGTATATGTATTATATAAAATGCATCTACATTTTTAGGAATTTCTTTTAATAACACGGTGGTTTTTAAGTTTAGAACTTCGTGTTAAAGTTGTTACCTTCTAAACAAAACTTGAATGATAACAAAAATGGTCATGCATATGGCAATTATTCTTCTACTTTGTCAACATGAACCTTGTGTCTATTCAGCCTTTCTATGCACAGAGTAATTTTTCATATGCCTTGATAACACTCCTCCTTTCTTTTTCTGCTTTTTAATTTCCTTATTTTTGCTTTATTAAGGCATTTTATTCTCTTTTCTTATTTAATTCCTTGTGGATTCCCCACTGTTCTATTGTCCTAGCTGTACCCTCTGCCTTTTATTTTCACTTTCAACTCCTTCAAAATGAGAAATCTTTTCCTTCTGCCTCCAAATTCACAGGTGGGTAAGGGTCAGATTTGCTGGCAGAAAAGCTGCCGAGAAGACTGGCCCTGGATGCTGGCAGCTTCCCAGTGGGAAGAAAGCCACACTCCTCCTCCCACTCCCATTATCCTGCTCTGCCTTTCAGGAGCAGTGGGAACCAAAGGAAGGACAAAGTACCACCAGCACAGCCCTGCTTTGGGGCTCTGCTCTGTCTGAGGGGCTGGATAAAGCCAGACAATAAATTGAAGCCTAGAAATAAATGTGTGGAACAGATATATGCAGCTCCAGTCCAGCTGCTGTTCTAGACTGACCTCCTTCTTTTGCTTCAATGGAAATTAGAGCTAATGGTGCCAGCTTCAGCATGCACTGGGGGATTAACTATTGTGATTCATGTTAAATTGCCACACTAATTTAATTCTATCAGACCTCGAGGCTTGGCTTTGGAATGTCTGTTATACATTGCAAAGTGCTTTTACTGGACACCCTGGGTTACCAGTACCATCACACTCCTATTCCTCAACTTTAATCTATCACAACAAATGCATTATCTAGTATGCAACACAAGCATCTAAAGTAACTTCTTTTCAACATATTAGCTGTAGCACATCAAAACTGTCCAATTGCTATAGAAACACTGTACAACACTGTCATTTGTGAGAAAATATGTTGTCTTGTAAATGTTATAGTAAGACCTTTACAAAATAGGTTGTTACATCTGTCAAACCAACCATATTTTAACAAACATGCCAGTAAGTGCTGTGAAAAAGACTCTAAATAAGTGCTGAAAACATCATATGATTTTGCATCAGTAAAGTGAGTCAATACTATCCAGTGAGTCACCTAGCTAATTCACAGCAAATTTATGTGATGGTATAAGATGGAAGGTGAACACACATTTCCACAGATCCTTCAGGGCAAATCAAATCTGCAAGCTAGGGCAGGACATATAATTGCAAAATATTAACAAGCTGCAGAAATCCATTTTCTGCACTTTGTGCTTGATAATATGTCAGTGCTCACATGCTCCTGGCTCGCTTCTTGGCACTGGAAACAACCAGAAATTAAAGACACACCATTATAGGACCAACAGAACTGCAAATACCATGGCCATTAGTTTGATCCTTTTCTAAAACAGTAACATATCACTACCACAGCCAAAAATTTCTTCAATAAACTAAAGCAAGTATCTCTTATGTATTTAAATGACAGCACATCATTTCCCCTGCCAATAGGAAATTACAATAATTATTAGTGGTGCAAGGAAATACAACAAAGGCTGTGGTTTACAGTAAGCCAGTGTAAGAATGCACCTACCAAGAATCTGAACAGAATCCACAGACCCAGATTCTCATTCTCGCTCTCTCTGTACCTGTACACTGCATCTATTTATCTATCTAAAAAACAAATAAAATGCATTCATACAGAAGATTTTAATAGTCTTTGTATTTAAAGGGGCACTATCCACAATACTAATGGGAGGCTGCTAGGTTTTGGTTTCCAGGTGTTGGTTTTTGCTACCCTGAAAATTTTCCTCCCAATGCCTTCCTCATTTGTAACTGTGAGATTTTAGAACTGGCCAATATTGCTACCATAATGTTACAGGGCATTCACACTTCAGTCCAGCAAAGGAGTTTTTCAGCAAGCAGTATATTAACATTGAGCACTAATTTAAAATATATATTATAAATGTTACTCTATATTACTTGATATGAATCTCATATATATAACCTTCAAGTAATTATATTAGAATTTTGCCTTCCTATTAACTTTTTATCAAAGAAACATATCCCATTGAAATTGTCTTCTGCTGAACTTGCTTCTTGACTTTGTTTCATCTTTCTGTGACATGGGAATAATCACCAATACTATTGGGGAAAAAAAATATAAATAACACCTTACATAAGTTTTCTGTCTTCTGAAATCTGCAGGGGTTTGACTAAAAAAAAGAAGAAAAGAGGGTTTTGGCCTGTGTTAGTGAATGGCTGAATCTCCTTTCGAGATTTCTGCTGATCCGTGAAAAAACAGAAAAGAAAATACAGCTCAGAATCACTATGATCCTTATAAATGCTCTTGTATTAGATGCTTATGCAACAAACTGGAAGATTCACAGTGGTATTAAAAATAATCTCATTTGTGAAGCAGATATGAAAATTCTCCCTATTGAAGAGATAAGCTTAAAACTAATTGATACACCAAGTAAGCAACCGCTCCCATTAATTGCTGCTCCAAAGTTTTAATTGTTCACTACAGTTTCATATACTTCTCATGGAAGCAATAGGACAGATCACTCCTGGAGAAGAAGTTACTGGATAAACTAATTAATGGTTTGGTCTAGTAATTTCAACATAACCAAGTTAAAAACAAGTAAGGGAAGCTCTGGGTGTGTCCCACCTGCAGAAGAAAGTTGACTTCTTGCCACATGCGAGTCTAATTTAGCCACTTGAGAGTTTCTCAGCTGGCAGACCAGTTAAATTCTGGGTTTACTCAACAGTACTTCCACCAACCCAAACCCATCTGTCTTTCATTTCATTAGGAATTTACCTCACTACTGGTTACCAAATGTTAGCTAGAATGTGTTAAGAGCAGACCTTTCCATCTCCCCAAAGAGGAAAAAGACAGGCCGGTTGATTTGATCAATCAGGATCAAATCAGGAAGGACCGAGAGTCACATGAACCTTATTTACTTAGCAGATTTACTCCTCTTTTATATATAAAAGTAATCTTACCTTTTGAAAAAAAAATCCACCAGCTCAAGAAGATGCTAATAACAACCCCCACCCCTTTCACAGAAACAAACCTCTTTAGTTACTCAATTTATTTCAAACTATTCAAACACAGAACTTCTCTTCAACAAATATCCAGCAATCCCTGCTGTGTTATGGACAGTCCTGTTCTTCCAATAGCATGTAAAATTATTCTTTAACATCTAAAGCTGTTGCTGCCTGAACTTTTTCAAGTATTTTTTTTTTTCTTCCTAGGTAACCAAAAGCAACACACATGGCAGAACTGTACAAAGATTTTGAAACTTGCATGGGCAAGCAGATGGTGACCTGTACCTGCTTCACAGACAGCCAAAAAGACCTCTGGGGCAGGAACTTAACACTTGTGCATTTTTATGGAGAGCTAAGGCAACAGAAGTCTTAATGTGCTTAAGCCCTCTAAGTGCTACAACTAAATAAACACTGCAGAATAAATAGTTACCTAACACACAGTTCTTTTGTCTCAGAGTCTGACCTGAATACAAAAAACCTGAATTTGGTGACCCATTCTGGCAGATGTACTATATCCTACATGAAGATTACAAAAACAATTACAAAAACTTTTTAAATCCTTTCACTTTTTCCTATTTCTTTCCTATCAAGAGCTATGGAGTCACCATGCCTGCACATGTCTGCTAAACCTGCAAAGTATTTTCTCTGCAGTGAAATTTAAACTTTTAACATGTCTTGAAGGAACTCTAATTGGTCACATCCCTGGAAGTTTGATCAGCCATTCTGGACAACATTAGAAAAATAATGCTCAAAATGGAAGGAGCCTTAAAGATCTCCTATTTCCAATTCCCCTGCCATGGGCAGGGATACCTTTCATTAGACCAGGTTGCTCAGGGCCCCATCCAACCTGGCCTTTACTTCCAGGGATGAGGCATCCACAATTTCTCTGGGCAACTTGTTCCAGTGCCTTACCATCCTTACAATTCAGAATTTTCTCCTAATATCTAATTTAAACCTACTCTCTTTCAGTTTGAAATCATAACCTCCTGTCCTATCACTGCATGGTCATATAAATAGTCTGTCTCCATCTTTCCTTTACGCTCCCTTCAGGTACTGGAATTACAATTAGGTAATCCAGAGCCTTCTTTTTTCCAGAATGAAAAAAGCATTTGCTCTAGTATCAAAAACTGGTTTTCATCTTTGAAAAGACATTGCTTTATCACATTTAACATCTTTGTTGCTTTTTCCTGGGTTTTAGAGTTGTTGCATTTTTCCTTTTTTTTTTCTCTAAAAAGAGATAATTACTCTCCTCACTTTTCCATCCTTTCTGCTCAACTGCCCCATTAATTAATTCCAGAGTTTTATCTGGGAGATGGTCCTTTCTGGCTTATATTTTTCTTTCTTAATAAACATTCAGTGTCTGACAAGATAACAATTCCTGGCCCAACAAGATATGTTTTAAATGTTGCCTTCTCTGCTCTGAGGGACCAAGGAGAGGTCACAGAAAGGCTGCAGACTCTTGAGTTGAGAAGTGCACTATTGCAGTATATATTGCTCTGGGACAGCTTTGCTCTGAGATAACAAGGTAGACAGACCAGGCTATGGCTCATTTCTCTACACACATTTCATATTCTTCTGACTTTTGGAAGTTTTGTAATTTATTCCACAAGAAAAAAATTGAGATAGTAAAGAAGAAGACAAAAAAAAACACCACACAAAAAACCAGCACGCGGAATATGAATAATACTATTATCATCAGAGGAAACAGATAAAAAAGCAAAAAAAAAAAAAAAAAGAATCTCCTAAGAAAATAAGGTAATCAGACAAAAAAAATCATAGATTGGCTACACAGCCTTAACAAAGATTCAAGAACTAAAGTACGCTCAAAAAAAAAAAAAAAAAAAAAAAAGGAGAAGTCAGCAATGCCTGTAAATGAGGAAGAAAAACCAACCAACCAATCCAAAACCAAACAGAGCAACTAAACTAATAAACTTCAGATTCTGCAAATGCTTCTCAGAAAAGGAAATCTTTGTTTTCAATTTATTTCAGAGGATATACAGCCATAAGCAGCGCACATTGCTCCTATTATTGGGTGAATAACCTAGCAAACTACAGAGGTACAACTGCTCTGAAATGATAGCTGAAGTTTTACTTGTTGTCAATAGAAAACAAAGGAAGAAGAAAGAAAGAAGGGTATTACAGTACCTTAACTTATAAAATGTTCTATTTTATTCAATCCTTCTTTTCCATTTAATTTTCATTATTTTACTAGAACTTTAAAATACAATGAAGCTTTAAAAAGTATCTGTCTGAATTTAGTTCTTTTGGCAGATATTTTCCTCCTGGCTTCTCTAATCCGTTTTATATGAGCTGGCATCTTAAAAAGCACGCTTTAGTATGCAGAGCCTAACAGTACCATTGAAACCTCCTGACAACCTGCTTCTCAGAAGCAAAAAAGACATTATCTCCCCAAAAGACCTGCTCTAAACAGTGTTCTCTTTTGCACATGAGCTACCTGTCACCCCATGCCCTGTTACTTGTTATTCATAGAGCTGCACATCAAAGAGAACCAATCCTGAGAGCACATAAAGGGAAACTTACTCTTTCAGTTAAGCACATAGCTATTTATATAATAATGAGCTGCTTTCCATGTACATAAATGAACTTGGTTTTTATGAAAATTCCCTCAGAATATTGGAGACTTCCGTCTCTTAGCAAATAAACACAGAGCAGCAACATAATATTGCTTCTGTAAGACAGCAACACTGAGACTGATGCACATGCAATGATGTATAGATGCCTGTCTATAGGAAGCTGCAGTATGTGCCCCACAATTTCAGAAAGTTCTTAGCAGAATGTTACACTGAGCTGACAAAAATATAGAATCTCAGTCACCTCAGCTTAATACTTCTTTCAGGAAGAGAAGGTTAAAGGAACACCACTGTTGTCTGCTTGCTAAATTACCCCAGAATACATTTTAGTACTTCATAATCTGTTACATACAACATTGAATTTCCTACTCTCTGCATGAATAATAAAAAATATTATTTTCAGCTTGTCAAAAGAAATATTTCAGTTTTTATAGCATAGTGTGTAATGAATTAATTACACACTAGGTAATTAGAATCTAAAAGATTCACCATGCTAACTTAAAAGGATGCTGAATACTAATTAAAGATTGACATGCTCTTTGACCCCAACCAGCTTTCTTTGAACACAAAACCTCTCAAATTTCTCAAATGTCAAGCCTTGCTGCTTTTCCACAGAAGTGTATGAGCCTTCAAAAGCAGCAGAAACCCTGTCTTTATGATGCTCTGCACAACAATGAAAGAGCAGGCACTGATGGCTGTTGCAGACATTCAAGTTAAAAACCCCCTACACATCCTTCATAAGCACATCAGGCCTTATTTGCTCCACTCCCTATTTTGTTTGCATATTGAAAACCCCTTCATGTTACTGTGACTAACTTTTCTTATATTAATTGTTCTCTGTTTAATCACTTCACAATTCAACCACTTCCTAGTTCAGCTGTTGTTTCAATGGGATGGTCTCTAACAGATTTGTTGGCAGCCTGAACTACCTGTAGATTGTGGCCAGATCTGCATTTGCCACAATCTTGTGTGAGAAACAAATCTTGAAGGAGAAAAATGCAATGGTAATGAATCAATTTCCAGTGCTTTATGATATATAATCCTACTCAGAGTTTCTCAATTCTCTAAATACCTGCCTTCCCCTGAGGTTTTGTGCACACACTAAATCTTCTCTCCCAGGAAGATTAACACATGCCATCCACACACAGTTTCCTACTGTGGGTGGATATTCATAACAAAGTGCAGAATGAATACTTTATTGCTTATCCAGTACCTGAAGAGTTTATGTATGCTGTGTCCCATTATGCTAAACTAAAGGACTTGGAAGTAGGTAAATGGTAGATTTGCATATCAACAAAACACTTCTGACAACTCCAGTTATTAATGGGTAGCTTCCCTTCCTCCCTTCAATGCCTGTCCACATGATCATTCACACAGTCTCTGATTCAAAGCAGTATCCTCCCACATATTCACAGTTGATTAGAAGTTAGATTTGAGAGTTTTTCAGCTACACAGCTGACAGGACTGCCAAGAAGAGCTTTGCTTCTGGATGTCTCTAGAAAAGGGTAGAGCTTGGAAACAGGGTAGCAAACAAGCAGGTTACTTTTCAGATGTCAGGACCACAGAATTTCCCGTGAGCTCGGCACTAATTCAAACACTGACAGGTGTAGCTGGGTAAGTAAATGCAGGCAAATACCTCATGGCAAACTCTGATGACTTATTACCCTGTTAGTCTACTTAGTGACAGGCTTATATTGGATATAATTATCTTGAGTAATGAAAAAACAGAGTAAAATAAAAAAATAAATTCTGTAGCTGAAGTGTTCAAAGCACATGGTCATCCAAATTATAACAGGCATCTAGATAAGCAAGTAACATAATCATATACCTTGAACTGACACCATGCATTACTACAGAATAATTATTAAATAACTCTAAAATTCAAGGAAATCCCTAAATTTCAGTGGTGGGCAACAACTGTCTCCTAAAATCTGCAGTTTTCACAGTGAGAGTATGTCTCTTTAAAATCACTGAATCAGATGTCTAAAGGGCCAGGGCCATGGAGCAAGGGACCACAAAGTCACTTTCCAGCCACCAGCCAATTTCAACAAAAGTCATAACTTTGCAGAGATCTCAAGGATGCCAAGTCTCTTCCCCTTATGAAAATCAGTAGCTGTGTATGAAGGGAAATCCAAACCTACAGCCTATCACTGAAAACAGAATTGTAGTTCAGAGTAGCTGCCACTGGTTTAATGAGGATATGTGTACAGCTGCCTATAGGCTCAGGAAAGACAGGACATAAATCCTGAGAAAATCAGGTTTCATTAGTTCTGCTGCCTATAAGCAGATTGCAATGGGAGAACATGCAAATGGAAAAGTTTATTGTACAACAAATCAGTCAAATTTCCTTCAGTATTTGTCCCTGTACAGTCTGGATAAAATATAGTCTTGATTTTCATTCCCTTCCCTGTTTACAATCTGCATTTTTCAGAGTTCTGCCATTTTCACTAGTCTCTCAGCATACAGGTACCCAATTTTTTGATTTCTTTTTACTTTTATCTAAAAAAGACTGTAGGACTCTATGTCCGGAATACCTTTTTGTCCTTTTTTGTCTCTAAATTGAAGTTATTGTTCTATTTGAGAGAGCAAGGTAAAAAGAAATTCTATAACATTTTTAAAGAATAGAATGCAAGTATATGACAGAAGTAAACTGTCAACCGCAACGAAAGTCAGAATAACTAAAACTTACTGCTTTGATAAACTTGAAAACACTCGTAGTTTATAGAAATGTAGCTCTCAAAGGAGCCAGGAGAATAATATCTGCCATGGCAACCAAACAGAGCAGTCTTCTGGCACTTTCTGAATGAGCATTTAGGAGGAGATTAATTCAATACTCTGCATGATGAAAGGGCTCTTGAGATCCATAACTGTCTCCCACAAATTACCCTTATTGTACAACTGGATGTTTAGAACAGATTGCACATTATCTATATTGAACTAGAGCTTTCACAGCAAATTTATACGAAACAGATTAAGCCCACATGATGTGTCACACTATTTTTCACCCACTCATTTCAGGGCATTTATAAAAATGGGCATTTTATTAAATGGATCATTGCAGTTCTGGAGGATTTATTTTTAAGCTTATTTATATTTAGAAGTACTGTAAAGCTTTTTTACTATGAAACTTTGAAATTTCTGAATCACGTAAAAGCATAAGAAGATACTACAGAATTTACAGTATATATGTAAACAGACAGCAGAAAGACTGCCACATGAGTGCATAAGAGCATTATCATCTTTATCATGCATTTCATGCTATTTTGAATTTATTACATTAAATAATAAATTTAATAAATAAATAATAAATAAATAATAAATAAATAATAAATAAATAATAAATAAATAATAAATAATTATGTCTTCCTATATTTAAATATATGAAACCATATTTTTCAGCAAATGCAGCACCTGATGAGTACCAGGCAGCTTAACAAAAGCATGGGTCTTACAGAACACATTTTAGAAGACTGTGTAAAACCTCTACCTGCTTTGTCAGAATCTTAATTACTATGAAACCTTGCCTCCCAGGACAAAAGTGATTTGGTATTTTGTTTACTGATTTCCTCATATTGCATCCAAACATACTGCACAACATAAAAAGCAGAACAAACTTGGAGTAAAACAAGATCTTGAGTGCAAGCACATTTAGAAATGATTGCAGGATAGAAGAGCCAGTCAGTTACTCTTAGGAAAGAGGAAACATGTAGTCTTGTCTCTTCTGAGGCTACTGAAAATTCTTCTCTGCAGCCCAGCAATGCTCAAGATTAAGTATTCCACCTGCTGGATTAAATGAAAAGCTTTCCAGTTGTTTGCAGTTATGAGTAACACATGGATTGCACAAACTCTTCTGGAGAATGCACACCCAAAAAGTAGTCTTAGCCAGTCTGATGAGAGTTACTTGAGGTTGAAGATAATAAATAGCTTTGATTCAGTTTTGTATCTGGCAACTGCAATGAATGAATGGTGAACTTTCAAAAAATTTCTAAAGGCCACACATAATTTGTAGTGATAGACAGTGGAAATTAGACACTTAATCCATCAGCATTTCTGAAAATCTCACTTTGGCTTTGATTACATTATCATACATTATTTCTGAAAAAAACCCTATCTTCTTTACAAGGAAGAATATATTAGGCAGGCAGCAAGAAAAACAAAAAAGTAGTGAATGTAATTACAATTTTGAAGATCCAAGACTTACGTAGAGCGACCATTTATTTGCAAATGAGACAATTCTGAATCTACACCACTCAAGTACAGATTATAGTCTGTATTGTGTGTGGAGGAACTGAGTAACCTGAATAATAAACACCACATAAATCAAGGAACAGCAGTTAGGTTCTAAGCAGAGGGAAAAAAAAAGTATTTACCTCACCATTAAACAGTGAAAATAAAAATAAATTTAGGTAAAGCAACCTCACTCACTGAACATCCTGTAACTTAGACTGAGCTAAGAATATTGGGTGGAATAAAAATCCAGAGCGCAAGGAGTAAAGCTGTGGTTTGCCAAGTTCCCTTCAATTTACTACTTCTCACTTCAGTCCCATTTTACAATTATTATATCATTGACAAACCTTCAGTCCTCCCTTTGGTACTGATAATTAATGCTGTTTTAAGTTTTAGAAGGTCTTTAAAAACATTAGGCATTTTAAGCATTCAAACATCACCAAAAAAAGAAAATCCCTCTGGGCTTGAGTAAGAGGGTCTCAACAAACCTGATGGAGTTGGGCTGATTATTCCAGATAAAGACTTTAATGTTTCTTGACTCTTTTAAAAAGAAATTAAATGAAACAGATTTCGACATTTTACCATTTAAACTCTTCAGGAAAGCTACACGGGTTTTAATACCTGTATTTTAGAAAACAGTTGAGAGTTTGCAAACCCATATAATGATACCTCTCACAGAAGTGTATCTGTTGATTAACAAACCTCCAAAACAAATCTTTCCTGTATAAACAGAATTAACAATTACAATTTCAATTACAAATTACAATTTCAAGTCAATGTATTTCCAAAGAATTAGAAACAGTAATTTGAAAATTGTCTCAAAGGATCAGCAGAAGTACTTACATGATCAAGTAAATTACTTCTCCCTAATACTACTGCCTCAGGATCATTATTTTCCAAAGCTCCTCTTCACAAACAAGCTAGACAAATCTACAAAATGCAGTAAGAATTTGAATCTGCAGCTCATGAGAGAAAACATGTAACCAGAGAGCAAAGAATAATTCACACATATGAAACCTATCCCAACACCAAATTCCTCTGTCTCCATGTCAGCTGAATCTAAGGCTTTATGCCTGCACTCTTCCCTCCCTCCCTTTCATTAAAAACCCCAACCACAAATGTCACAGTTAAAACTCTCTTTCTAATCTATGCCTTTAAATTTTCACCATTCTCTTCAGCCTACTGTTCCTTTGCACAAAATTAATTCTTCCGACTTTTGGAAGTTTTGTCATTAATTCTGTATCCACTTGCTCCATTCTGACACAGCGAACTTAACTCTTCTCATGGCTTTGCCAAAAAGTAATTCCTTGCTAGCATGCTTCTCCCTCAAACTCACTGTTCATTCATGAGGCCACACAGGTATGGAAAAGCTCTCCATGAGCACACAGAAAAAGTATCCTGGAAAATCATCCTTAATGTATAAAAACAGTTCATAAAACTCTGATCAGGCATTTATTAGTCATTTACCATAAACATGTTTTCCTGGGGTGGCTAAGAACTCTTCATTACATCTGATTAGATCTGCCAAAATACTTGCTTATGATTGGGTTTTTTTACCATGTCCTCCAGAATCTATTTTTGCTATAGTTCTATTATTGAAGTTTAATGTAATAGGAAGTATTATCTAATCTTTGCTATAGATATCACTACTTGTCTCCATTAATAGTTACAGTGAGAAACTGGAAATGCAGCATGACCTGTAACATATTTTAGAGTATAGTATTGGGAAGGGAATATATTTTGTAGGAGTGAGTTCTTTTCATGACTGAGTAAAGACATAATGAGAGCTGTACTTCACATTAGGAAAGTTTTATAGTTCCAGATATTCTGAATGAATGTAAAATTTAAATTTAGTAAGATGTGTTCTGAAGGCAACCTTGTCATTTAAACACCTTTTGAGTCCTTAGGAACAGGGCTGACTGTTGCCTTGGAAACAAAGACTGCTCTAGCGTGTTCCTTTCAAGGGATTCAGTCAATTTGAAGTCAAATTTCCAACTGCTAATTTTATAGACAGTGCAGGTGCAAAAGTTTTTAGGATTAGAAGAGAAATTGTTTGCAATGCTGTTCCCTGACAACAGTGTATATTTATTTATTTTGCACTGCCCTTGGGAAATTATGATATTCTTGCATAACACTCTCCAGGAAACTCAATTGTATACTGTCCCTCTGCATAAGAGGGTGATTATGATAATGGAGGAAACAAACCTGAAAGTGAAAATGCAAAAACCTTCAGGCATAAACAAACAATGTATAATTTGGTCCTATTGTTCTTTAAACTGATCTAGGATATTTATAAAAAAATAAACAGGATAACAAGCAAAAAAATACCCAATGCTCTACTTCTGTGCATACATTTTTTTCTATGTATCTATGTTTAGATGAAGTATTTGTAAAAATGAGGACTAACATTTAAAAAGACATTCCATTCATCATTTCAGTGAAGCCACTTTGTTTAAATAAAGCACAAAAAAAGGACAGGACCTTTAGTAAGGGATGATGCTCATACTTTCTGAAGCTCAAATTCAGTCTTGTATTACCATTAATTCACCCTCAAGTAAAGCATGACATATCTAATTTTGTCCCTTATTTGGTCAACATATAAACACTTTGATTTTCAAGCAGGATTTAAATTATGGACCAAGTTCTTTGCTGGTTTCTAACCATGAAAATATCAACACTTCACCCTGAAGGAGACTTGTCCCAAGATGCTCCATGTACAGTGAACAGAGAGGAGTAGATTGCTTCGTAGATTGCTCAGAACTCAGAGTGAGATGCCTTCCTCTGCCTTTCTTCAAGGAATGGAGGAGACTGGCATTTCTAAAGCAACTTTTCCCAGTATGTCTATTTAGTGCAGGTAATTTAATAGTCCTATGATAGCAAAATCCAGCACCATATAAATACCTCCAATCAGCTATAGGAGTTTTATGCTGTTAAAAATATTTCTTGTTCCTTACACGCACAGGGCTCCTTCTATTATCTCCCATTGTCAGAAAGTTACAAAGCACATCCCCAGAGCATTCACTCATCAATCCAGTTTGCAGAAACTATTGTTTCCACTCAGCTGTAAAAGAATCACTCGCCCATCTTAAACCTGCATTCCCCATTCCTGCTGGTAAAATTCAACCAGACTTCTTCAGCATTCCAGGATTTAATATATCTAAAATTTTCTCACGATTAGCCTTGCCTTTCTAATCAAACTGCAGAACCCCTATCTCAAAAGACTGATTAAAATAGAAGTTATTTTACAAGAGAAGGAACAGTTCATACTGTTCATACAGAAAAAAAATATTTTCACTTAAGCATATGCAGTATAGCAGCCATAGGCAGCACATATACTAGAAGGGGAAAAAAATCCCCAACCCTTTAAAAACCCCTGAAATAATAAATAAAATTTAAATGAAGCAGCTACTGAATGATTCAGCATTTAAAAACTGCCATGGACAGGCTGATTGAGTATTACTAAAACACAGTTACAAGGGTATATGGCTATGTACAGACCCAGAGGCACACGCAGGTGTATAAACGTGTATATATGCACAGGAGTTAGTGTATTATGAAAAAAAAAATTACTTCAAATAGAATAAGAGAACTCACAGTTAACATACATTTCAACATGATAATGAAGGCAGGAATTGCTCATTATTTTTTCTACTGTGAAGATAACGAAATTGCTTGATTTTGGTATCAATGCAAAAAGCAAATGAAGGAACAAAATCTTCTAAATGTGCCATGTGCAACTACCTTTCCTGTCACTCCTCCACCTTCCTCTTTCAATTTCAGGTTTCAGTATTCAGGCTTTTTGCACCAGGCTTTCTTTGGAAACCATCACATTTTGTTATCACTGAAATGAAGGCCTTCAAGAACTAAGTATTTTGAGTGCTGTAACAAAAATGTGTGCATAATGAGGGTAAATTAAATGCAATTTTATCTATTTGAGAGGCTGGGAGATATTGTTCAAATACTGATTATTGTGATGAGTGAACTGAACAATTCAGAATAGATTCTTCCTTAGTTCTTTGTTTGTGTCCTTATAAAATCAATGTAAACAAACTGCCTAGCAGAGCAAGGCTGCCATGGGTACTTAAATTACATTTTCAGCTCATTTCTTTTCCTGGATTAATTCCATTGTCACTTTGTGTAGAGCTATGGAACACTCATAGTGGCAAATAAATGATGTTTACAAAATACTCACTGTATAGGGACTTTAAAATGCCAAACTGATTAGAGTCCAGGGTGAACTGCAATGAGGCAAGGAGTATAGTTATGAAATCAGGGTCAGGAAACTCACTGCATGACAACCTAACAACATCTCTCCCATGGAGACAAGAAATATTAGGATACATAAAACAGAGAAATGCGAAACTGGAAAGAGTAGAAGAGTCTACACACTAAAATTAACAAAGACAAAACCCCTTTTGTTGCACACAACACAAAGAAATGACACTCACACAATGAGATGTCCAAGGCAAAAAAAGGGGAAGTTTATTTACCGGCTTCAACATTTATAGAATTCTAGCAGTGACCACGGATTGGAGCAAGAAAATCTTCCTCTTCAACTACACTGGACAACCCAACAGTCCATCAACAGTCTCCTCCTTATGAGAAGAATGTAAACATGGGTAGACAGTTACTATAACAAGAAAGTTGTTTATGTAAAATCATGAGAGACTCTTGCAAAAGGTAAACACAGAAGGCTGAAATAGAACTTTAGAAAAACTTCTTAAAGAGACAGAGGAGAACAGCAAAAACCCAGACAACACTCTTTCAGAACAAACACAATGAACAGAATACAAAAAGCAGGTACAAAATTTGAGAGAATAAATTTGAGAGAGGTAGGGAAGGAGACTATATTTATACCAAACAATTCTGTAAACCACATTTATTTCATACTCAGGGACACTCTGTCAGACAAGGGTAACCATCTGGCTGCAGATTGACATACAGCACTAACTCTTGGTAAAAGCAATGAGCTAACTTGTTCGCCCCTTGTTTACCTAAAGACTCAATACTAACGAAACACTATTTTACCTTAACTGTTTTTTAAGTTATATTTTATGGATTTGCTGGTGATACACTTGAGACCCATGCTTGTTGTGGACTGCCATTCCTGAAATCCCAACTGGAGAAGAAACAACCAACTCCCCATTTCTTTACAGATAAGGAACCAGTAAGATATAAACTCTGCTGAGGCAAAAAATGGCAGTGCAGCATGATGAACACAGGCAATACATACTGCATATACATACTTACCTCCACATGTAAATAATTGTATTATATAATTTTATTACATAAAAACTACCTACAGAGGCCTTGCTCCCAGTGACTGGTGAGATACACATGGACAGGATGTTTGTGTGAACTGTTTTTACTTAAACAGAACAGGAACTGCAGGATGGCTTCATAGGGAAATAAGGACAGAGATCTTCCTCAAGAAAAAGAAATTAAACTCAGTTTGCACTAACAAAACAAAAAGCATTTGCTCACAAACTAGACATTGACATCCCAGCAACTGTGAGGTGACAAAATGTGTTTCATGGCACTGAAGAAGGAAAACAGGCTGCAGTAACTTCTGCCAAATGTCTCTTTGAAGAGTTCACAGAAAGCTGAGATTACTGTAGGACCAGCCAACAGACTGAAATAGCAGAAAGCTTTCTGCAGGAGGTTGGGATGGAAGGTCTGAACTGCTCCTCACTCTGGCAGTGAATAGCATCAACAGCACTGTAACACACCAGAGGCAGCAATGCTGGATATGAAAGCAGATCCCAACTGCAGTTCTGAGAAGCACCATCAGGCAGAAGAGGTAACTGAGCTATAGGCTGGACTCACATATTAGCAGTCTCTAATAAAAAACGTGTTCAGTTTAGTTCAATGTTGGTCAGGTACAGTGCCTTCAGCTTAATGGTGACTATCCCACAACCAAAGCAAACTGTTTCTGAACAGAGTGAAACTAATACTGCTCCCGTTTGAACAGTGACCATTATAGCACTCTGTCAGCATTTGGCCTCTGGACATGTGATCTGTGTTCCAGAACATTTGGAAGAGAAGAAGCTTCTTACAAACACTCTATGCCATGTGCATGAAGGCATTGTGCTGCCTTTTCCCACCTCCGAGCCAGTTTTTGAGAGGAGACTGAGGGATGAAAAAGAATACTCCTTTGAAAAGCTGAATTAAATTTCCCAATAACCTAAGAAGAGAATGTCTTACAGAGCTCTCATCTGTTACCTGTTACAGTTACTACAGTGATTTCAACCATTAACCTATAATATAAATTAAATGTGGCACGCTGTCAGGAAGGAGCTGTAGCTATCTGACCAAAGCATGAAGAATCGAGCTCTTACTGCTACCATTAAAATGTGCTGCAGAGGGTAGAAAAGGTTCATCATCAAGCACGTTTCAATCTTGATCTTAAACTGTGATAGATTAAAGAAGCCTCAGCAGATTTTCCCCCATGAAAAATATCCATGCTTTTATTTGCAGGAGAACTGAAGTTAAATCTGCAGAAGATTTTACTAGCAATAACAAAATAACTAGCAAAAAATTGCTGAGCTGCAATTCTTTTTTTTCCAAATGAAAAGAAATGCTTATTCAGACTGTATATAAACAGCAGGCCCTTCCTGCTGGGCCTAAAAACTCCCCACCATTTCATAGTATTGAAACATACTCCACTGCTCTACGAGTTGCTGTACATGATTTGCTCTTTTATACTGATACTCAGGTTAAAAAAAAAATTCTCATGGACACTCGATTTTGTTCTTCTTACAAGTCATTGTATTACTTTTGCATATTTTAACACGTGTGTCTCATGCAATCATGCTGCCACTGCTGCAGAAATAACAGAGATGCCCATTTTCCAAGAGTGCTGTGTGTGTTTGCTGGTTTCAGGCGGGTGGCGGTGAGTTTTGGAAGAGCAGCCGGTGACCTGGAGCATGGGGGAGCTCTTATGTAATATGCTTATACACCTTACATAACTTTCATATACTGTGACAGCCAAACCATCTCCCAGATATTTGCCTATCTGACAGCTCTCCCTTTCTAACTCTCTCACTATCCGGCTTTCAAGGAGATATTTAAAAAAAACCTCCTAACAATCCTCCCTCACTTCCCCCGCCCGCCGAGCTCCCCAGATTACAGACACTAATGGCATCACGCTAGCTACCAGCAGGAACAGATGAGGTCTCTGCTTTTTGGACATTTTCACATATATCCCCTGCCAGTAAACCTAACTTTAGAAAAATCACATTTTGCACACTACAGCCATGGGTTCACAGCAGGAGAAACCTGTGTTTTTACAAGTGCTTTTTCTTCTCAGTCCCCAGTAATTTAATCTCTAGCTGAGTGGATGGCAAATATTAACCAAGGGCATTCACTGAGGAGGAAGGGAAAGAAAATTGTTGTGCAATAGTCAAGTATTTCAAAAAGCTACAACTTTTGAACATATCCTGTGAAAAACCAGTTCTTACAAACTGATATCTGAGATCTTTGCTTATATCAATGCAAACCCAAGGAATTTTAAGAAAATTACCTCTATTTGCCTTTCCTAGGATAGTCACGCAGTATATAATGCTTTTTTTTTTTTCATGTTTGTTTATAATAATTTATAGCCTGCAGAAAACATTATTTGTAAAATAAAGTCTTTCCAGGAACTCTGGGTATAAATACTGAACCCATGCATTCTTGGTCAACAAAAAGTTTAACTCCTAGAACACTGTTGTAGCCTGACAGCCTCTTTTTGCACCAGTATTATGACACTAGCTGAATACAAAAAGCAGAGATGCTATTTTAAGTATGAAGCAACCAGCACTCTTCTTAAGTGCCAGCTCTAAGGAAGTAGAACCGCTCTGGTTTTCTTGCCATTGAAGTTGGGACCTTAATTGTGAGATATCCCCTCTTTAACCTTGTCAACAAAAACGGAACACAGAATCTGAATTTTAAAAGTAGCATTTAGCAGTAGCATGCTTAGAAACACAGTCAGAGGATACAAGATAATTTGACCTAAAAAAGCTAAGAGGCTTTGGGCATTAAAGCAGACTCTCAAATGTTATCTTAGTGCAACAGTTTTGCCCTCAAAGCTACCCAGTATGATTAATGTTTGCTGGAAAACATCATGCACACACAATACCGAAGTACAAAACCAGTAACTTTTAAATGCACAGCCTCCAGGGAAAGCAGTTGCCTATAGTCAGCTGAACTTTTCAAAACCTGCTTATTTTGACTATAAAGAAATAAAGTAAATCACTAGTTACAAAGGAAAGATGTAACTCAAGTTAATTTATAATTAAATAAAAATGTCAGATGCACAATACAACTTTTTATTTAAGAGTTACACATGTAAATAACCCAATATATTCATGAATATATAAATATTCCTCATCAGAGCAATATTTTCTTCCTCCATAAAGGTAACAAAGTTTGAAAGACTGGACTTTTAAGCATCTCAGTCCAAACTGATAGAAGTTATCTTGGCTATTTTAAGAAAATAAGCAGTATCATGGCACTGTTATGTTGTGGTGTAACTGCCCAGCATACTTCAAAAACACAACAGGCCATGAGATCAACCACCACCAAGTCATGATACCTTGTCTAATGACAACTACCGAACTGGCAGTGTTCAAGACTTTTCATGTTTTGGCAGATTAAGCAATTTTCCATGAAAAAAGAACAGGAAAGTACCCTTGGCACCTAATATGCCCACTATGGTGGCAACAAACAGATTAGGTAAATCAATTCAGGTACTGTAATGGGATGGAAGAAGCGAAACTACAGGCACCTTGCCAACTTGAATTTTCCCGAATTTGGTAATCAGTCTGGCTTTCATTGTGTTAGCAAATGTTAACCTGGCCTCCAAGAAAGAGGACTATTTGCACCAATGCATATTTTTTGATCATCTATACACAAATAGAGGAAAAAAGTAGCAAAAAAGTTCAGCCAAAGCCCTGAAGCATGTGATTTGATTATACTAATTGTCTTAAAGCAAATTTGCAAGCATCATTAACAAGCTAAAAGTAAATCAGGCCATCATATTTTCCACGAAGCCCGTAAAATAAAGTTACAGAAACTCAAATTCATGTATTACAGAAGCCAAAAGGACCTCCATGACAATTTAGCCAAATACCTCTTCTCATATGTAAAAGCTAAACCTTTTCCCACCAAAGCCAATTAAAATATATTAAACATCTGCAAATAATAAACCTATATCCTTGGCACCAAGAATAATGAGTTGTGGCACTTCTTGTTGAAGGATACTGTGGACCCTAAAGCCAAAACTGGTTCAAAAGGGAACAGAACACTACCATGGAAGAAAGAATTACTGAAGATTACTAAATACAAAGATACTGCATCTGTCTTAGAAAAATCAAGAGCTAGAAAGGACTGGAAATTGTGAGAGTTTTAGGAGGAAGCACACCGCCCTAGTTGCCACACTTCCTTACTCTCTTCTAGACATTTTTTTTGTGGATGCTGGTAGAGATGGCATACTATCTTTGATTCAAGTTCTTTCTGTTCCCAATGCTCTTGTTTTCTAGTCTGGACCGACACTCACCTATTTTCACAGATACAAAACCACACCTCCTTTATGTGATGTCTGATTTCAGACACTGGGCCACATGACGTTTTTATCAAGAAGTCAAAAAGGTCTCCCACTACACTTCCAAGCACAAGCAAATACATACCTACATAACTTACATAACGACATCTCTCACCCTTCTCTTGAGCTAAATAAATTGTCCCTAAATAATCTCCCCTGTATTATGGCAGCAAAGGTTACAAACCGCTGGTTCAGGCTGTCACATAATTTATGAGAGTCACTTGTACATGTATTAAAAAGAACTGCTGATACTGGAACAAAAGGCTTATTAAATGCCCCTGTGGTAGATAGAGACTTCTCACACACGCATCTTAAATGTGCATTAGTTGGAAAAAGTATCAGAGTTTAATCTCTACAAACTTTCTTATCATCATCTCCTGCATTCTTGTACACCATCAGAGGTCCTTTCTGCTTCCCTAATCATATAGGCCCATTAAGAAATGCCAAAACCAAGTTCCTTTGATAATACAAGTGCTACCAGTCTCCTCGTCAGGAAGCTAGCCAGTTGCAAGAAACGAAGAAAAAAGCAAGTTAGAACTTCTTTGTGGTTGATACCTCACGCCTGTTTCTAGTGAAGTGACTCAACACAGGGTCCTGGTTTTGTTGCCTGAGTTGTTACAGAAAGAAAAAGGGGCTGTCAATCTCCCTTCCCCCTCACGCACAGCCTCTGCATCTTCCTCAGACACTGGACATCCTGTCACACCCTGTTAAGGGATCAAATTTTCTGCAGTTCCTTATAATTTACCAGTTTTATTTCAATCAAGCAGTGTCCACCACTGAACAGTGAATGTTTCTCCATCACAATTACACAATCATTAGTGAAAATATTACTTTCCTCACCATATCTGTGAAACACATACACTTAATTTTGTTGGTGCTATCCTGCCACACATACATATTCAGCTTGGAGCTAGAGTGCTTACATCTCTACTAGTGACAGAGTTTGGGCTTTTTGTTTTGACACATGCACGGCACGTTTTCACAAAGCAAATCTCTCATCCAGTTCAAAGTGTTTCATAAGAAAAAAAAAAAAAAGGGATTTTAGTTTAATCATCCAAAGCAAACAGGAGAAAATTCCAAGAACCTCTCTGACAAAATGTCACTCTGCAGGAAGTGTTTATTTTAAAAATGTGACCTTTCTTAGTCCACAAGGAGCTTCAGTTATACCAACCAGCTCAACATGGGGATGTGGCCTGGATGACTTCTATCTATCCCTCCAAACCAGTCTATAATTCTGTGAAATCACAAACTCTTAAAGAATGTGTTTAAATACAGTCTAGGTGTAGTCTGCATACTAGTGAAGGGCAAAATTATTTAAGACATTATAGCAAAATTCCTTAGATCATGGATACAGCAAGTCTTAGAAAACAGGTAGTGACACATACTTGCTAATTCTCCATGAACAAGTGGGTGGTGTCTATTCTGATGGAAGAGAGATACCTACATCAGACATGATTATTTTTCAGCTGACATGGATGAGCATATGTAGAGTTTGCAGAAGCATTCTAATACAACGGTGTTAAAACAAATAAAACCACCTTTGTTGGACCAAACTGCTTCATATCCATCTGTTCACTTGGAAGGTTTTCCTCAGCACAAATTTGACTACGTTCAAATTTTTGAATTATCACAAATTTTGAGAAGCAGCAAAAAGGACAAGTGAAAGAAATCAAATTGCCAAATAATATGCATGAATTACAAGACTATAAATGAAATATGAATTGATAATTTGTTCTAGAAAATTATGAGTGGCAGAAAAACCCCAAGCCAAAATTCAAATGTTGCCATATGTTGTCCAGCTTGTGGGAACTCAGTGACTCCTAGGGAATGGTAATTTGACTGAGCCAATCACTTGCACTACCTGCCATGCAGGTGTCCCCAGACAGACACCTCAAGAGACAGAGGCACTCAAATACTGAAACCTCCTGCAATGCAGTCTTTGCTTAGTTTTGGAGAAGGAAGAGCAACCATTCCATCCATCCTGAACTCCAACTAGATGTGAGGGTGAGGGAGAGGAAAGTTAATGCTTTAAGACAGGCTTGTAGAAAAAAAAAATTGTCTTAGTGGATATGAGTGGTACAGAGCAGTAGTTGGGAGAGCTACTGCACAAATTGTCACTGCCTGTGTGACAGGGATCCAAGCCACACAGGATGTTCACCCTGTGACAGTCAAAGGAATGGTCTTTGCAGTAAGAAATCTCTAATGAGATTAAACCTCAAGCCATAGTTGTAGCAGAAAGTATAAGGAAAGACGGTGCTGAGCATGGATTCAGTAAGGGACAGATCAAAGTGTCAGTAGCATCTACTCTCTTACTTTGCAACATAGTCCTGGACTGTACTAAGGGACTTTGCTGTCTCTTGTGAATTATGTGAAAATGTTCTGTATTTATATACACTGGTAACTTTGTTTATAACTGGTTTGTCTGTACATACCTGTGATTACAAAGTAACCTGTGGCCTCCCATTAAAATAATGCCTCTAACTTACTGATTCAAGTCAACGTGATAGATTGAAAAATAGAGAAAATAATACACAATGGAGACAAGTATCAATTTTTACCTTTTTAAAATTCTCCTCTCAATACATTTTTCAACTATATCAGCTCTTTAGATGCTGGGAGAAGGTATAGAATTAGATATTTGAAAGTGCCAGAAGCAGCAGTCCATGAAACCACCTTTACAAAGTTATCTATGATGAAAGTGTGAAAAAACATTTGCACAAAGACTACTCCAACACACCAAGGCCATGTGCTACAGTTATGCATATATAACACAATTAAGTATTAATATGCACTATTGAATTTAAACAAAATATACACACATTAATTACTTATTTTTCTCTTTATGTTATCCAGACAATCAATTAACATCTCATTTTGGAATAAAAATTAATCAATATGGCAAGAACTCATTTGCCATGAGTTTTACTAAAATGGCAGATATATATCAGAGTGCTATCTCTCATACCACAGAAAGTGTGAGTATTCAAAGCAGCACCAGGAGGCATAGAGATTTTTTCAAAATCAAAAACAAACAAAAGGCCAGTGGCTGGGTAAGCAATGTATCATACTGAAGACTTGTTCTTAGAATCACTATTATCACACTGTGCAGCATGTGCAAAGACTCAGTCATGGTAAAAGTGTCATCACTATCAACATGAACCCACTTTTAAATTTTTACCTGCTTTTCAGAAATTCTGTGGGTTCCTGCTCTTTGGTCTCCACTTACAACTCAGAAAGAGCTCTTCCTGTAGACAGGACGACAGAGATCTCCTTGGGAGGAGGGGTGGTAGTGATATAATCAGCAGTAGTTAAACATCTAAAATTTGGCTGAAATCATCACCTCCAAAAAGTTGAGATGTATCCTACTTACTATCTTCCACCTCACAGAGAAAGCTTTCCAGAATAAAGTTTAATTGTTTCAAATAAACTTGCATTTCCTCTTAAAGTCCGTTGTTCTCACTGGGATCTTTTGAGGTGGCACAGGCAAAAGCGTATTTAAAAATGCAACAGGTGTGTAGGAGTCCAGAGCTGCTTGCAACAAATACTGTACTTTTTATCATCAATTTCTATTCAGTTCTATAAAGACAATCCTATTATCAAAGCATGGTAAGTGTAAGCCCATGGGATTCTTTTCTTTTGATGGAATTTTAACATGAGAAGAGATTTAATTTGTACTTCTCACTCTCGTCCTTCACCTTCTCAGTAACAGGTAAAACCACATTTAGAAGTCTGTAACTACAGACACATGAATGCCCTGTAAAAAGCTGTTACCAGAGTTCTTGAGATCAAATCTCACTGTGCACTTTACCCTCATTTGTATGGGAAGTGGAATAGCCTCTTGCCTTGCATTCAAACTAGTACACACATAATTGGGATCCCCTCTGCGTTCTGAAAGATATGAAAGCCTCATGTAGCTGCAGCAGTCTTATAGTAGGAACAATTTTAACCTAGTTTTTATCCTATCCCCTTACTCCAGGTTTCCTTGTTGAGATCACATCTTGTCAATGACCTGAGATATCAGGCAAAAAGAGAGTACTGAACTGACTGATGTTCATTCCACCACCAAGTTCTAGGTCAGGATTTGAAAGGTAAAATGGATTATCTTTGCAGAGAGACTCAGCTGTAACAAACATAATATGATGCACAATTTTACCCCTAGCAACAGCCACAGAGAACAAATGGGTTGTTGAAAAAGAAAGTTACACCTGCTGGAAAGTTGGTGCATTATTTATTTCTGTTCCCATTAAGAGTATAATCTACTATCTCATTATACTTATTTATAAGTTTATATTTATACTGTTAGCTCTCAAGGGTCCCATAGTTAGATGTTTAACTTATTCCCAACCAGACAGACTTGTTGTCATCTCACCTTCAGCTGAAAAGTAGCAGAAGGGGTGACACAAATCTCCTTTCCAAACTTGATTTTATTTTTCTTGAGGACTACAATTTATTTTTGTTTTGCTAACATTTTTCTATTGAAAGAAATTTTCATTACTATACTCTCAAGCAAGCTTCAGGATTAAAGGAATTAATGTTTAAAATACCCTGTCAAAACTACGTTTGAGCACAGTCTGTTTTATGACTGGGTGCAAGTCTTTCTATGCTTTAAAAACTGTTATGAAAATATAATGAATCTTACCTGCTGCTACCAAATATATGCAAATGTTATATTGACATGTCTGTTCACCCTCTTCACCAGGAAAAAAAATTGCATTTGTGAAGTTGAACTAACAGGTTTGGCCTCTAAAAAAAAACAAACCTACAGCAGGTTTTTTTTAACCAACAACAATTAGCAATGGCTCTTTTTTAACAACAGCTGTGAGTTATATCTGATGACACAAATCTGTACAGCCTATGAAAAAAAGTGCACCCATGCATTCCTTCAGAAAAAAAAATGAGGCTTTGTTAATTTATTTATTTTTTTTTAGAAACAATGCTGTTTTAAGTGTTTTTTGGGAGGAGGGTGGTGTCAAAACATAAAGTGGTTTGTTTGCTAACCTTCTGTTTTAACCTAAATTCAATGTTTGAGCTCAAGTTTCATCAGCCTTTCCTACAGGATTATTTGAATGAAATACTTTCATGTCAGCTATTGCCATTCCTCCTGACTGCAGCCTTGTGCTTGTTCAGCACTGCCAGCAAGGATGGAACAAGCTTCAGTGGTGTTTTGAGGGCAGTCCTGAAACTACAGGTCCCTCGAAATTCTGATAATTACAACATCAAATAAGGCAGAAATCCACCGAGTTTGCTTCAGACTCACAAAAAACTGTCTTCAGTTCCCATTTTGCATGTTAAATAAACAGGATGTTAAGAACTAATGACTTATGATCTTCCTATGTTAGACAGTTAAAAACAAAGATCCTGTTCTCTCCCTTCCCCCACAAAAAGAGAAGGGTCATTTCTGAGGCTCACTGATAAGTCAAGCAGCTTTGGGGCCATCACACCCACAGTCATATTTTGAGACACAAGATATGCCAGTACATAGAAAATCTCTGCAACAAAAGCAGCCTGAAGAGGTGCAAGGAGAATGCACAAATGTCACACAGTACACAAGACCCTTAAGTTAGAAATACTTGTGTTTTGATCTGAGCTACAGAAAGCTGTTCTCAGAGAGGCTACACACTAACAGGCCAGCACAGTGTATTCCTTCTGGAAAGGACGTGATTAGTGCTAGTGGGTACTATTCCCAGGGGAAATGGCAAACTTCAGCAATTGCAGTCAGAAACCAGAAAGCTTTGCCATTATTAAAGCTGCTGCAGTGTGGTGAATTGCAATGATAAGGCAGTGAAATTGCTTGAATCAGAAGGTTGGCACTGAGAGAACAGCAACTTTCACATACCAAAATACCTGCAAATGAATGGAGGAAGGGTTTAAACTTTCCATATGACTGCACCTAGGTGAACAGACACCTGTCTCTTTCTGTCATTGTCTCAGTATCCTTTTCAAAAAGAAGCTTGTTAACACACTGTCATGATTTGAAGAAGCTTCTGGTCAGCAATGATGATGCAGAGATCAGTCACAACATTCCTAATTTCCTGCATTTCCTTGAGAGGGAACTGAGATACAAGACCCATTTTCAGGAAACAGATGACATTGCTGAAGAAATCCTAGTGAGTGTTGCACCTACTTTTGCTTCAAAAAACTTGTTATTCTGCTAGAAATCATTAGGAAGGAACAGTACTGACTTACAAACACCTGGACATCATTCTAAAGCAACTGAAGCAACTGTTTATACTATACCACTGCCATGAAGCAATGGCATATGGATGGTACAACTGCCAAGGGAGATATTGTACGAAACAGCAAAAGGTCTTAACTGCATTGCTTTATCACTCTCTGAACAGAAATACACCAGGGAGAATAAAGGAGGCATCTCTTCACGGCTGGTGTTCACTAAGCCTGACCCTTTTCATTACTGCCAGTTGAGGAAGGATGACAGCTGTCAATCAGATGACTGGGCCCTTTACTCCTGAGCCTTTTATCTGTCTGGAGTCGCTTTCTGGTGGAATATTTACAGATGGACACCAGATACCTAACAGATGGACACGCTTCTTCAGAGGAAGCGCTGAAAGGCTTCACATATCAGAAGGAAAAGGCATTCCTGTTAAAAGATACTGCCCACTGATGGCTAGAACACTAAGGAAGGAAGCAAGAGCACAGGGATGACAGGATCCTTATAGCTTAGGTCCCCTTGGAGGTAAGGGATGGGGATGAAATTGGGAAGGGAGGCAGAGAGCAAAAAAATCCTCCATATCTGCATTTCTGCTCCAGCTTAAGGACAGTTTTTCCCCTCTACAGGTACTCTGAAAAACCCAATTCTTGCACAAAAAGTTATTTCTCTACTGTTGCCATAAGGGCTGTGCTTATTTTGCTCAGATATTGGTGCAGGAGATGTTATAAGGAAAAACATCTTTACCCGATTTATATAATTCAGATGTGTTAATGCAAAAGTACCACAAAATAACGAGCATTTTCATATCAACGAGCTTGTGCTTTCAGAGCTCATACTGATGCTGTCTAAGTATCAGTATGCCATTTTGTGAAAAGATAGGCCATTCCCTCATCATTTAACAATTTATCCTTCCTCGAAAAATATCTACTAGTTATACATCATCTTGGAGTTGTTACTATCTATTGTTGTTGTTACTATTTCGTGATCCGAAAATAATGGCATGAATAATTATTTTTCCCCAATTGGGCTATCTTTTGCCTGGGTCTAGTTTCACACAAAAAACCAGTATTTATTTGATGTTTGCCTCAGTTGGAAGAAGGCAACTTCTGGGGAGATCTCCTAATACCTGAAAACATGACTGTGATCTAGTCCTTGAAATGAAAATTATGCTGTTTCATCTGTAGTTCTCTTGTGTCTCTGGAACCTTGACTTTTTATAAGGATATATGGCTGACCCCACTCCAACCATGAGGGCTTTTTGTCTATTCATTAAGCTTTTGATCTATCCAGAAGCTGAAGTATTTATTAGTAAAAGCTGAAGCTTTTACTGTCACTGCCCTGAAAATGCTAGATAGTGACCTCAGACAAGTTTTACCTCATTATTTCCATGTACAATGTATGCAGTGCTAATTCCTGAACCACTGGAGAATTAACTGCCTGTTCCCATGCTGCCTGTAGGCACATCTATACTCAGTCTTCCCTAAAATAAGAACTAGACTGGAGAGCATGGCATGCTTCTGCACTTGCAAGCATGTGCAACAGAGCAGAGTACTGCAAAGATGCCAAGAGAGTCTCGGGCACCTCACTCCACTTTACCACGTGGCTCCTTCCCCAGGAAGGATCCTGATGCTCACCAGAAAAGGGCCCATCACTGTGGCAGCAGACAATATCCATTTCTAGTAGCCTATTATCCAGGCTTCCTTCCAGGCAACAATGAACCTGACAACACTTCAGGGAGTGTGAAAGGGGTCGCACCCGCTCCTCTTCCAAGAATCTTGATCCATCATCTCTTTAGTCCTCTATGATGAAGTTCACGTTAATTTCTTCTCTGCCCCAGCTCCCCCAAAAATAGAGTCTACCCATCCTCCTCTATCACTCCTTACATTGAAGGATACCAGGGAAATTTGAAACAAAATCTACAGCTCTAGCACATCCCCCAATTTGGATTCAGAAAGATTAACATACTTTTTCTTGAGTTACAGGAACAAACTTTGTTATGATACTAGGACCGTATCATAACAAAGCATTTTTCAAAATAAATCACATTATTTAACCCATTCAACAGTCTACTCCTTTTCAAAACTCTACAAATTATGTAAAGAAATGTTTCAAAGAAACATTTCAGGAGTTCTTAGAAACCTTTTCTAAAGTTTGAGAACTTCAAAACAAGACTGACATTCCAATATAAAATGACTCCCTTTTTTTTTTTTTAAATGACATTTTTCACCATATAGAAGGGGTTTTTAAACAAGCTCTAATGATGAGTATTCATCTCTATTAGAGGGCTGAGGCACTTTATTTCCTAAAATCCCTTTCAAATAGACATTCAAGTCTTCAAATGGATTTGAACACAGAATAGTTACAGTCCCACTGTACCACGTTAAAAAGCAATTAGCTTAGCATTAATGAAGATGTAAAAGTACTCCCACTGCCAAAAGTTAAGGATCCCAAGCATAATCAATACAACTGTTCAAAGCAGCTGTATTAGGAGATCTTCTCTCCATTCACTGTATACAGAGCTATTAATCTGTTTTGGCATCTCAGAGGTTTATAGTGTGGCATTGTTAATACCCTTCTAATAGCTACATCCCAAGACAGCAGCACTCGAAAAGATTACATGGTAAAACACAATGGAATGCATGTCCGGAGAGCATCAAGAGAGGAATGCGATGCATACTTGCACAAAAGTATACAAACCAGTTTCTCCATAACATTTGATCCCACAACATATTTACCCCAGATTATTTATGTCTGTTGTTTTAAATACATGTTTTGGGGGATTTTGCTCTTATTTTTTGCTTGAAAGTAAGATATTCAGCATAAATTACCATGCTGACTCTCAGTAACAAGAATAGAAAATGTGCTTCTGGTATTGGTATCTTTTCGCAGTGCCAATGTACTACTTTTAAATGCAGATATTTTTCATTCAAAAATCACTAAAGAACAAGAAAAAAAGCACAAATATCTACATGTGTGTGGCATACATAGCACAGTATCAATCAGAGGAAATCTAAAAAGGTGATGGCATATACTTGCATTTAAACTACTTATCAAGGCACTTGGAACTCAGCCAATACTCTTCCTAGATCCTTTAGGAAGTCTGAAAGTATAGGTGAGAACTAGCCCAGGCTTCTGGGTTTTGCTGGAATCCTGACTAACTTTTTGCTACTGAATTAATGAAGCAACCCTGAAAAACTGGGAATCAGGCATGTATTATTGCAGGAATGCACAGATGCTAGGATAGGAGATGAAGGCCAAAGTGCTGACATGCACACTCATATTGAAAGAGACTCTGTATATATTGCAGCTGGAACATTGTGACCGAAGGTGACTATAGTCACTTGGCCTTAACATTCCAGTGGATCACCTAGTTTTGCCTGTCTACAAAATAAAAACAGAGAAAGAGCAGCTGAAATAGAAATATAGTCCTGTTCCTTTTAATATTATCTAAAAACTCCCTGAGATCCCTGGCCAGCTCCATCGACCCACTACTAGAGAAAAGCAAAACAGAACTATCAGGCATTAGATATGACTGTAATTTGGATTTTGTTTGTTATGGCTGATTAAGAAAGACAGCACCAACCTCAATACGATGTTCTAGTATCACACAAAATGGTGGGATTTTAACTACAAAAGGCAGCATATTGTTTACAGACTCAGTTTATTCAGAATCAAGAGATCATTTTGTCACATGCAGCTACAGTAGATGCTTTAAAAAGTTCCATTTTACACACATAATAAATAGCATAGACACGTGCGTGTCAAGCACACAAAGAATATGTTCATATAAAACCACACTCTACAGTGTGAAAATATCTGAAATAACAACAAATTGGGAAACCAGTCTCTGCAGCTCAATGCTGCAGTTTTTATTCTTAGTTTGTTTTCTGATATATAAAATAGCTTAGAAATCCCATCTAGCATTGTACAGTCAGAAACTCCTAAAGAATGCCACCATTGCAAAACCAGTTCTGTAGAATCCTGTATCCTACTGAAGCTAATCCCAAGCAACTCTTCATCTCTTGTGATCTCCACCACTGACTCTACAGAATCATTTGTTAAAACAGGATTTTCCATTATAACAATCTAGTTCCTAATTTTCCTAAATTGCTTTGGAATGTTTGTTAAGTACATTGTAGAATATAACTTTTTACACAATAAAATGAGAACACTGTATGGACAGTAAAATAAGGCAACATTACTATTTCCTTACATGTATTTACTCGTCAACACAATTATTTCAAACATGTTCAGACTGTTTACAATTTCTGATTAATACTAGAGACAAGTTAACTGTTTACTTGTGATGGTATTTCAGAAATGAAAGAAATTCTGGTGTTGTAATAACAGACACCTCCAGGGGATGAAATGAGGTTTTGTAGAGCCCAATGTCCTTCAGCAATATAAAAACAAAGAATGTTTGCACACACAAGGGCAACAGACATTATAAGGTACTATGTTACCAGTCACACCAGGAATTTCAAGCTGACTGAGGGGGCAGGTCATTTTCCTGGTGTGGGTTTGCATGCATTGGTGAGTTGAAAGGACAGATAAATAGGTTAAAACTCTCTGCTCTACTTCTTAAGCAATGATGGATTAAGAGAAAATGAAGCTGCATCTGAAATGCTCTTACCTGTTGTTTGAGAGCCTCTAAAGATTCAAATTCCAATTTGGCGAGTTTCATCTGGATATCTCTTGGTTTATCAGGAATTACAAATGCCATGGTAAACTTTATTGCTAGTAGCAAGTGCTGTGGAAAAAAAGGAAAAAGAAAAATGTTCTTTTATAGAGTTTGAAGCACGGAGAAAACAGCATAATACTTTTAAATTTTAGTAACAGAGGTACATACGGTGATTTCTTGTGACATGTACAACACAGCTTACTATAACCACATTAGACCTCGGCTACTCCATGTTTTTTCTGTTTGCAGTCATTCATAATTTGGATCTAAACACAGATAGTCTGCCTTATTTGCATAGCAATCCTATTTTCACTGCATACTATAACATCCTAATTGAATTTTGTTTTCGTGATTCCAGATAAAATAATAGCTTTTAAAACATATTATTGGTGCATAGGAATTGAATATATTATATACTGCACCCAGTATATACAGTTTCTGAGTGAATTTTTACATGTATATAAATATATATAAACACAAATACATACCAGATGAAATTATAACAACATACATATGCGAATGCACACATATGTATGTATGTCATGATACAAATGGAACAAGCTATTGTAAAAGACAAGAGCAAACACAGAACTTCTGCATTAGAGAAGTTACTAAATTGCAAAAACATTCCTGAGACCACAAAAGAGAAAAAAACTAAGTAAAACATAATCCTAAAAGAAGTGGCACACTCATGAACAGAAACTTTCCAGGAAACAGAGAAATATTCCATGTATAAGATGTCAAATGAGTCATAATTTATTGCAAAACTTTATAATATAAGAGAAAACAGTCTGTTGTTGAAGTTCTGTTGAACCTAGTCACTGAGAAGTCTTTAAATTTCACTTAAATACGCACTATCTCACAAAAAACAAATGCCAAACTGTCAAGTCAGTAGTTTTATTTCTTCACTTATGTCAAATGCAATCTAAATAATAAATCATCTTCTATCAAGGCCTGAGCTGAAAGTCTGCTGCATATTTGTAAGCTGGGACTTGCTCCTAGCTGAGAAAACCCTGACCAAGATAAGGCAACACTCAAATATATGTGCTTAACTTCAAGCACGTGCTTACAATGCCATGATGATACTCATGGAGGTGCTTAAATTTAGATGGCACATCCAAGCTACTTCTCAAATTCCCCTGTTTTTTTTAATATAAAATGAAGCAGAGCAGTGCTCCTCTCTGAAATACCATTTTACTGAACTGTGTGATCCTGATGGACTTGGGCACAGGAGTAACAGCATAACAGACCAAAAATCCCTCAGATTCTGGTATTACAGAAGCAAGAAGCTAACCAAAACACTACAGACTTCACAGGAGCTGTGGTGAAACTCCTAACAAGCTAATATATAAGTAAAAAGTCAGATTATGGTAATAAGAGAACAATGACAAAGAGCCATACGTAAAAATATTTCTCAAAATGTATTGCAGGAACCCATTAGGTCTAGGAAACAAACATTACAAGGAACAAAACTTTCTTTAAAGAGGTGAAAGGAAGGCTGAAAACTGATACAATGAAAACACAGACTAAAAGATTAATGAATCAATTGGCATTGATTGCTGTGTAATGCAATGGTTAATACCACATTATTAAAAAATTTATGTCAACAGTCCAACATTCTCTCACTCATTTTGATTTTCTTTCCCCCCCTCTAGTTTATACTGTCTGCTACTAAACAACTTTTCTTCCAAAAAGAGAAATGATAGCAAATAATGTTGGTTTATGCCAGAAACACACAGCAATAAAATATGTATCAGAGTCACCTTTGGAGGAATGCCTTAAATGGAAAAAGGTAAAATGTTGAAGACAATTATTGAATAAGACAAACTATACTCCTTTGCAGAATAGAGTTGTAAGTGATCACAGGTTGAAGGGGAGTAATTGATCCACAGAATTTTGGTATGTAAATGTAAAAATAAAAAAAAGAGATCAAATTGTGAATTATTCAAAACTAAATAATAGATTTGGGCTAAAATCTTATGCTTAAGACAGAATTAACAAAAATTGAGGCATTTGGAGAAGGATATTTATTTGAAAATTTAAAACAGACAGTCAAAAAGAGACTCAGCATTACACAATGTCACTTCTAGATGCCTAATGTTGTTTGCACTGGGGTTCACCTCACACTGCTCAACAAAAAAAAATTGTATTTTTTAAATTGTATCAAGGAGTGAAAATCAAAGTTTGCAACTGTAATTATTCAAGTACTGCCTCTTGAGGAGTTTTAAAAACATAAGCCAAGCGAGTAACTCTACATAGAGACTTCAAAGTAATTCCATATTCAGACAGCTTTTAAGAAAATACAACAAATAATTTCAAGGAAATGTAAATACTATTACGGAGGATAGAGACTGACTTAGTTTTTCCCATTTTTGATACAGGCGAGGAAGGAATAGAAGAGACATCTAGGGAAAGGAGAACAAAACCCAACAAAAATACTGCAGTTAATCCTGGAAAACATTGTAACTTTTCAAATTAATTTAGAAGGGCAACATGTTTTAATTGCTTCATTACGTGACGCGTTTTATTGCAGCATTAACTAACTAGATGCTTGTCAGAAATTAGTTTTCATGCTAGCACAACTCAGCCAACAAACACAAGGATACAATGTTAAACATGAACACAGAATCTCTCAGTCTCAAGCCAGAGAGGGATCAAAAGTTGGAGTACAGATATGGGACATCACTACTTTTGCCAGCCCCACTGTCATTCTCTCCTAGGCATCCGCTAAGGTCCGTTGTTAAAAAAAAAATAATTTTAAAAAAAAAAAAATTTAAAAATTACAGGGTTAGGTAGACCTTTGGTTTACTCCTCTGAATGGCTTTTTAATGTTCTTTTTCTTCCCATGAAAACAAAGCTTTACCAATCATAAAGTGCCTAGTGGGGGATGTCCCTGTGACTTCAGAAAATACATTGGACATAACAGACTGCAAACTGAGTTCAAGCCCACCTTGCAACTGCCATGAACCTGAAAAAAGACATCAGATAAACAGCCTCCCTTGGATAATTTTTCCAGCTGTTCTTACTTGCAAATTTGGAATAGTATTAATGAAACTGTCAAGGCAGAAATTATGAATCTGGGTCATGTGATCCATGAAACCTCTTGAAAATAAATTTATCTATTTTATTAACAGTTTATATTTCATTTTGAAATTGTAACTTAACAAAGGAAATGTAAGTAGTTATTCAAGAGAAATCAAAAGAGAAAGTAGGGAGTTGAGTAGTTAAGTTCATTATATCAGTCAGATTCCCATACTGATTTCCTAATCTCGTTTAGTATAGCTTCTGCAAGTCAGATCCATAAAAAGCAGACATCTGCTTTCAAAAAAGAAATGTCTTAGGAGTATGGTATAAATCACTAGAACACAACAAGATTTGCTTTCATTACATTAACACTAGTCTGATTAATTATAAAACAAAAATATTGAAGTTTATCCAAATCTGCTACACACTAGTGTAAATGTATTTGTTCAATATTAAAAATTTCTTCATAGAGCTGGTTTTTGGTTTGGGGTTTGTTTGTTTTCGTTTTTGTTTTGTTTGTTTTTGTTTGGGTTTTTTGTTGAAACCAGGTTACAAACTCAACCATTATTTCTAGCTGCAACCATTAAAAAGCAGCGTTGTTTCCAAGAACATGCCCTTCATGATTACAAGAGGACTATTCCACTGCAAGCAAAACCCAGGGTAACATTCCCACAAGCTCTCCAATGCCAACAGCAAAGTCCCCTCTTATTTTGCAGTGTGCCAAGCACACAAACAGCACTGAATTTCATCCCCCAGTAAATGCAGTGCCATCAAACTCTTGTGGTCCTGTGCCAGGTGCTTGGTGAGCCAGAAGAACTATTCTGTTCTGCAAAGCCACCGACAAGAGCAGAAGCAGCAGCTGTGTTTTGAAGCAGTGGGTTCCTAACCTCATCTCTTCTAAAACAGAAATTGCAAACTAGGGTTAAATTCCTGAAATTATGAACAGCTAATTTGATTTCTATAGTGGTTTTACTAGGTAGAATTCCTGACAAAATCTACTCAACTGAAAGAAAAAAAAGAAAGGAAAAACCACAAGTAGTAGTTGTGTTGCAGGTTAGCCGATAAAGTGGATGCCAAACATTAGCTTGGGGAGACAAAATCTAGCATCAAAAGCCTATTTTATAATTATTCATAGAAACTTCCAATTAAAATCATAAATCTGGACTTCATCCAGCCTAGAGCCAGTCCATACTCTGAAGCAAGGTGATCTCTGCTAATTCTAATTCTGCACAAGTGAGGAACCCTGGACAAAAGCCAACACCTGAGAAAGGCTCCTCACTTGGAACCTCAGTCCTCTGCTGGCCTTTGCCAAAGGAATGCATCACCACAGAATCACGTTCTTGTCAGAGCAGAAGGCACGGAGATCATTAGCTTCCTTGCTAGGACTCCAGATCACAGTACTCCAACAGTAAAGCTAAGTTCAAACACTAAGAACAGATTAAAAACAAAAAACAAAAACAAACAAAACAAAACAAACCACAACCAACCACAAAACCAGAAAAACCCAACCAAAAAACCCCCACCAAACCAAATTCTGTTCTTTTAGTGGCATCAGTTTTTAGATTTGGGTCTTGCACCTTTCTGTGAGGAGAAAAACCAGGTGGGAGGAAAGTGAAAAATAACTCTGTCAAGGGAGCAATACAGGCAAAGAAAGATTTTCATAAAGCTCAGGAAGTTCAATTACATTAAACTATCTTTAATAGATATCAATAAATTTATAAGCAAACATTTCTGCAATATACATTAGAAGAAAACATGACCAAACCTTCCTTCCCTCCTGTAGACTGAACTGGCTTCAATAGTGTCTTGCTAATGGGACAGAATTATCACAGCTAAGGGACTTTAAAAAGGGCCTTTCTTCTGCTACTCTGATAAATGCTGCTTTAAAATCACATATCCCATATATTACTATGGAATTTTTTCCTCCAAAATTTCATTTTATCCACAAACATAGCTAAAATCCTGGGAGAGGAGGGGGAGAAAATGACCAAAAAGTTATTACATGTTGGCTCTATTTCATGGCTTCTTCACCTCTCCCATTAATCTTCTCTTCCACAAACATCCACAAGCACACACTCACAGTCCTAACACCTGCCACCATCTGTAAGCTCCATCTACCGTATTTATTTATCCCCAAAGCAGTATAGCCCATTCCTCCCTCATTTCAGTCCCTGCTGAAATTTCAGGGAAACACTAAGACTGAAGAGCAGCCTTCCTGCCTCAGATGCAATGCCTCTTGCCACTCCAGCACAGTGAAATCTGTCTCAGTTCTCAACTGGAGTATGCTCAGTACAGGTGAGAAGTTCATGCGCTTACATCTGATGCGCTTCTTTAAGACACCACGAAGCACAGAAACCAGAGATGTTTCAGAAGCTTGTGTCTTCACCAATTTGGGACAGTTTTCTAACAGGAGAATCCTAAAGCATGTTCTTTGAATCACAGTGAAATTTCGTCAGCCTGTGCACTGCTACCTCAGAGCACAGATACAATGCCTCAACATAACAATAATCTAATTTTTATGTATTTATAAATAGCCTGTATTTATTAATCAACCTACAAATCTTCAGCTTTCACAAAGGGTGGAAGGCATTTATTTTAAATACAAGGCCACAAAACTCCAAAGAAAAGAACCCATCCAGCAGGGAATTTCAGCCTGTCCCATGAAAATGTGGCAAGTGAGCAGAAGCTTATTACAAAGCGTGTTGTGCAGTGTGAGCAGACAGCATTATCCGGTCCATTTATCATCTGTAACAGAACATCCGCTTCCTCCTCTCACATCCTGAGCACACACACACAAAGGCTGCCCAAGGAAACCTGGCAGCTCCATTTCTGCCAGAACACTTCACAGACTGTCAGAAGGGCAGGAACAGATCACCCACCTTCTGTTGACCACACCAGCACATTTGAAACCTAGACCCGCTCAATGGAGTACATAAGCTTATGTTTAGTGTCAAACGTATCTATGAATATATTTAGGTTCAGAAAAACATTTAAGCCTGAAAATGCCCAAGTCATTTGCCAAATCTGGATCTTGAAACTGATTGGCTGAATCACGATGCCTTCTTTTTGTCCTCAAGGTGGCTGAATGCAACATACTAAATTCATGAGTTTGAAAGGAAGAATGCCAGCTTGCACGGCATCTCCTTGCATTTACACTTCAGAGACTGTCTTAGGTAGTGCAGAAATCCTGGTCTGTATTTGTTATTACCAATCCACTGTAAGACATCACAAGTCGGAATCCATGCTGAAAAAGATACCAGGCTCTAATATGCACTTCTGAGGAATATTTCAACTGTAAGTATGAAGCTGCATCATGAAATCTGGGCTCATTTTAGCAGCTCTGACCTCCAGAAGCACTGAAACAAACCTCTTTCCAGATAAGTCTATCTTATGCCTTATTGAATTGGTTTCCCTCAGAAGGAGTAAATTTATTCTGAATACTACAATTGCTTCATATACCATCAAAATTAAAAGGAAAAAAAAAAAAAAAAAAAAAAAAAAAAAAAAAAAAAAATTTCCAGACCAGCACTCCTGAGCAAGAGACTAACATGTAAGACAACAAGAAAGAGATATTTTAAATAAAAAAAAAGTTAAGATAATCTTTAAGGAAACAGATTCTGTGCTCATGTTTCCAGGAAGCAACTGCAGAAGCAATGAGTTAAGCAAAGCAAAAAATAAAACACTGGAAACATCAGCTCCTAGTAAGGAAGCTGCCTCTTCTGCCCTTACATATTTTTTGTACTCGCCTTCCGTTTTCTAGAAGATCTCTACAAGACTGGTTGGAAAGCAAGCATAGGAAGCCAGTCCTATTTCTGAAACTTAGTCCTGCTCCTGGAAAGCCCTAGAAAGTATTTAAACCAGATGCAAATTTAAACATAAGTCAATTAAATAAGTATTAATTAAATCACGGGAAGTCAATAAAATAAATAAATATTCCATCAAAAGATACACTAATAAACTCAAAAGCACAAGAAATCTGGTCAGTTAAATAATTGTGATTATTTTCCTGTCTTATGGCACCATCGTGCTTTCAAGTGATTCAACATTTTTTTCTTGAATTGAAACAAAATTCAACAATTGTTGAAAAACAAATTTTCTTATTATTTGTAACTTACTTTTACTCATGTTTAAACTACAGCTGTTACGTATCATATTCAGCCAGTAAAGAACTGAAGCATTACCTGGTTTTATTAGACATTTTGAAAAGATTTAGAAGCCCAACTGTTCTCTGTAATTTTCTCCAACAACAATTAAGATGTGAGGCAGCCCAAAATCTACAGAAATTTTGTCACTAGCTTACCTGGCACTGAAAGAAAGCCACTAGTTCATTATTTTTCACCATTTACATATCTGTTCAAGGCTTTCTATAGATTTTTTTTTTTACACTGGAATTTTAAGCTTACCTTCAGATTACTTCTTCAAGACTGAAGTATGAAAAAAAGAGGGCCAAGTACTAGTAGAGAGGGTGTTTTACTTACATACCCAAGCAGCATTTCCCTCTCTCTCCAGTGAATTTGTCATTTTTGTATCTATCACTACAAATTAGGGATTCAGAGTGTTCTAGAAACACCTGCTGAAAAAAAAAAAATCTAAATAAAAGATCTTCTGGTATCAATCTTCTATACAGACTCCTAATTGACTGTAGCTTGGAAAAAAACAGTAGCCCTAATAATCTTGTTGTATAAACACAGCATATTCTGTGACCCAAAATATTTTATGATACAGCACGCTTGCAAAACTGTCTGTACAAAAGCCTCTAAGAAAACTAGAGCATACACAAATGAGTGTTTGTTTCAGACATGTTCTAGGAACAAGATTTTTCTCACATTTGTTTAATCCTGTAGTCAATTCAGAGCACATGAAAAAAAATCACTGTGGGTGCGAATTTGTCTTGGAGGTCGTAAGTATCTGCTAATGGTTAATTTTGCAGTAACTCAACATTCTTCAGACTAGCATGATAATACACCCATCTCTATGCTACCATTAGGTAATCCTGAAATGTTTTGGCACAATGCTTATCTCAATTTATGGCCAGCATTTAATAGGAACTGGGATGAGAGTTGCCAAAAGCCAAATTAGCTAATGCTGAATTGTAATGAACAATTGTAGAGCTTTGATCATGCTCTGAAATAAATTCTAAGTGAAAAGTGGAAAGAAGGATGCCCATGGAATTAAAACTGACAGTATGATTAATAGAAGCCATATGAAGGTGCCTCTTAGCTGATTGCTAACGTTACATATTGGCTTCCATACTGACAGGTATAGTTTATTGTCAAAATGCCCTAGTGTTCCACATCAAGGAAAGGGGGGGAAATTGCCATTTCCTATTAATCTGCAAAACTTATACTTCTTTCCACATTTAAATCACACATTTTGTATGATTTAACGCTGTGAAAAAAAGATACAAATTATGGCAGGAGTCACCGTACTTATGCATTGTAAAGAATTCTGTTCACCAGGACTTAGAAATTCCTCCTCGGTTACCTGACTAGATGACCTGTGATTAGTAAGAACATGTAAAGCAATGTTTCTGCCAGGGTTTTAAAACTACTTCTAGTTTAAACTACTGCTAGTTACTGCTAGTTCAGTGATAAACAGAATTTGTCACCTACTGCAAACAGCACAGATTTTAGGAATTCTTTGTTCCTGCCTCAACTAAACCTCACTTGTCCTACTCCAAGCCGAAGTGAACAGATACAAAACTTCCAACTGAGCTGTGGACAGATTCAGCAAAGATACCAAATTGTACACATATGAAAGCAAATCCACTATACTTCAACAAGCCTTACAGATGGTTTTCACAACATGTGGGGCGGTTCTGGAGATTGAAAGATAATTAGACTTATCTGACTTTTTTTTTTCCCCAGTTTATGAACTGGCAGTGGAAGAGGTGATGTTGTATCTACATTAGAATTTAAACTATTTTAACTAATTAGAATTTAACTATTTTAGACATTGAAATTGATGTTCTGTCGCCTTGACAGCAAGAAACGAATAAGGTAACAGGTGTTTAGTTTTAAGAGTGAAGTCTCAGCCAGTCATTCTTCAAGATGATAGACATTTTATCTTTTAACTTTAACTGTGAATAACAACTTCTCCAACTACTTGTACTGCATTGTATTTACAGCTATTTGCTTATTTCTCTCACAACTCCCTGGCTTTACATGCAACAGTCTTAAGATGCTTTCAAAGCTGATTCAAAAGAACATTCATTGTGGTGAAAAATCTCTTTGCCTCACAACACCAAGATAAATAAAGAACCATAACTGAATAAACATGTTTTAAACAAAACATAGTGTCTCACCACACTGCCAATACATCTTCACTGAATGAGTCAAGATTTTAGTGTAATGCACAGCTTTCTTCCTACTGTATTGCATTCACCCTGTTCTAAGTAGTTTGCTTTGCTCTACTTCTGTTAGAAGTTGTAAGTAAACTCCGTAGGACATGGCACATGTTTTAATCTGGACCAAAAGGTGAATCATGCAATGTTAAATAATAAGCAAAATGTCAGAGGCCTGACTCATCAGAGAATAAACAAACGGTATTGCAATATATCACACTCTAATCTGCAGATTAATTGCCATCTCTATTCCTGTGCAACTTTAATCAAAACAAATTAATTGAAAAGGGTCCAATAAAACTAGCCAATCTGAAACAATTTTGTAGGGGAAAATCAAAACTGACTATTTTTCCTATTGGGAACTCATCACCTGCATTTCTTTCTGTAAAAACTAAGAGGGTTTTTTGTCAGAACTATGTGAAGTCAAATAATCCTTTGCTTTTCTATAAAGGTCAGGAGGAAAGCTTTCCATTCAGCTGGAGTATTTTAATTAAACATTGCAGCAGGTGTTTGGATATGCTGCCAACTCCTAAAAAGCTTTCATTAAAACTGTATCTCAAAAAAAAATAAAGGCCTCTATATATATCCTCCTCAAGCCCTCTTTATCTGTCTTTTCTCTGGATGGGTATTCACAGAATTTTCTCTGTTTTGGAACTCCATTACCTGCCCTAGCTATAAAAAGAGTTCTTCATCAAAGCTGCTGGAAGCTAGCCATGCAATTCTCACATCAGCTTTTCTGGCCATGGCAGATCCCTCCAACAGAGCCAGTCCAGCGTTTAGCCTTAGCTGCTGACCTGCTTCAACTCTGTGGAGACATAATTGGTCTGTTCAAGCTGACAAAAAGAGAATCTTTAACTGTGAGCCAAATTCACTTTTGAGACAAAATCCTGCAGTTAATGCGGAACTCTTTGTGTCATACACAAACAATCGAATTTTGCAGCAACAACACATCTCCCAGCTTTATGCACACATGTAAAAGCAGCCTAAGAAACATTTCCAGAATTGCTTGTGTTTTTAAGGAATGCAGAGCCCTGGGAAAGGTGTATTCTTCACAAGAGAGGAAGAACAAGCCATGCTCTACAGTGGCATTCAGTGATTCTATCAAGTCCCTCTGTCAGCTGAGAATGTGAGTCAGAATGCGACTCCCAACGTGAAGACTACAAAGCAGTAATTCCTATACCCTGGGATACACATAGTTCCATCAGTGCAGGACTGGTCTCCAAAAATACTCCAATGCTTACAGCTTGACAAATTCAGTGGGCATCTGTGACATCTCAAAAAATTCACATTTGAAACAGAAGTGGTCGTCAATTGAGTTCTGATACATAAGCAGAAAGAATACCAGAAAATAGAGTAATACATCAACAAATACCTTGACTTACTTACTCCTGTAAGAGTTTTGTTCTGAGACTTGGTAGTTTGGCCTTTGGAACTACACTCAGAAGAGAAAACCAACAGTTTAATCTCAGTGGTGTAAGAGCTTTCACAACATGTAGTGAGCACAACTTCTCATCTCCCTACAAATATAGCAAGGCTGAAAGCAAAAAAAAAAAAAAAAAAGAAAAAAAAAAGAAAAAAAAAGAAAAGAAAAGAAAAAAGCTCTATTTACAGATTTACAGATTCAATTAGAATTTTAAGACCATTTGGAGCAAGACCAACTTGCAGCAAGGGCTCAGCATCACTTTGTTGCTATGAAACATTATCACATAGGAATAATCAGCCATAAAAACCTGCAGCTGACTCGTTCCATGGCAAAAATTATCTCAGCTGAGAAGGACATTTTCAATTTGAAATTAATTAACTAGCAATTTTGAACATGGCTCTGAAATATACCTCAAGAATCTCAAATTGGTAACACTGAGATATCAGACAAGATCCAGGACTAAATCTTAACAGGCCCTTTTGTAATTATAACATGCATGCAAGCAGAGACAGTTGAACACTGACACTTCACACATGAATCTCAACAGAACTGACCCTTGCTGTCTAGAAATTCTGAACAGTCCAGGGACTGAAGGAAGAAATCACCTCTAACTGTGACTTTAGAAGGTCTGCTACAATAATTGAAAGAGGTAATATGATACCAAAAAGAACAGTATCTCAGCTTTAAAACATTCTGGGAATGAGAGAAACCTGTGAAGAAGCATTACCTCACTACAGGAGTAACTTCTAGCAGCAGTGACTTGGGCTTGGTGTGAACCAGGATGATGATGTTACAGAAGTATGTATCCTACAGACTTTGAGTTTTGAACCAGTCCTGGGTCAGCACAGAGACTGATGAAAAGCAGGTATTTACTTCCTGAATCTGGGGACCATTTGTACTTACTGATCTGCCTTATGACCAGACTGAAAAGTAATCCTCTTTTTTCTGTAAGAAAATGCTGTAAATGAAGGTATTCTACAGTGCCTTTCTTTCTGCTTGCAGATGAAGCAAGTTACTGCTCCTTTTTTGTGCTAAGTGTGGCTAAGGAGGGTTCTTCAGGACAAATGAGAGAAGTATACAAAGAATGGCAAAAGGATGTGAATGTAGAGGACTGAGCAAAGCTGGTGCATAAGGGCAAGACTTGCTGCAAACAGAACATGCCTTGGAATGGACTGTGATGCCCCAGCACCCTGCCAGCTTCACTGCCCCCAAACAGCAATGTATGCCAGCTTATCATCTCCACACCCTGCTGGCTCCAAAAGGGACAAGATGATTCCTGGGGTGCAGAGACAGGTGCTCATCTCTAAAAATAGGCAGTCCTGGTAAATTAATGCAATTATCATCTTCAAAAGAAACATGTTTATAAAAGTGAAAACACTGAAGGATCACAACATTTCAAATCTTTCATCCAAACAGACTCCCTCAACAGTCACATGAATCTGAACTACAAACAAAACTACAGCACTGTGAACAGGCAAAACATGAAGAAAACTTTAACTTTGTTGAGACTCTGCCTTTTTCCCTTAGAAGTTCTTTAAGAGCTGTTACTTGAGAGTAGAAATCTCTAAACCTTCCTGGCCTACATTTTATCTTTTTTCCCCCTTTTTATATAGTTGGCCAAGAGTTGTTTGTTAATCTAGGCACACACATCCTTGTGTACAAAAGAAGTCTTCCCCATATTCTCAAAAAGGGTTAAAAAAATACAATGGGAGAACTTGTCCAGGAATGCTTGAGAGCTCTGGCAGTACTTGAGACATGGGGTTTTGTGGTGTAGCAATTAAGGAATTATCTTCCAACATTTTGCTATTTACATTTTTTTCCTAAAGGCTGTCCAGCCTTTTTACTTGGAGAAGAAATACAAGTATGTCTCAAACACAGGAAAAAAAAATTCTCAGTCAAGCATTATTCAAAAGTAACACCTTCCAGCATGACAAAAAGCATTGTGAGAACAAAATTGAGTATATTTTTCCTTCAAACCAGGGGAACATTACCATTCTTTGATAATACTGAATGGTTTTGGGTTAGATAAAATGTCTTTGCTGTATATAGCAATTTAAAATCCATTTTTATGATGAAGCATTTTAGCACCACAGATACAAAGTTCTCTCAAGCCAGAAATATTATCCTTACTAGTCAGCAGACTAGTTTACAAGACCTTGTTCACTTTCAGTGGGAACAAGCATATTACCCTCAAATCTGAAAAGTATCTAGATTGTTTTCAGAATTTACAGGGATGTCAGATGTAACCCAGAAAAGTTCCAAACACTGTACTGTTTCTGCTTTTGTTTTACATGACCATGAAGGCTTTTTTTTTTTTTTTTTTAATTGCCTATCTGATTTTTTAAAATCAGTTACTATCTTTCAAACACTATACCAATGAACACATAGAACACGTATATCACCCTATTTTATCCCAGCCCAGATTTTTTGAAATTTGAGTTTTCTATTGTTGTTTTGTGGGGAGGAAATTTTTTAGTTTTAAATAATTTAGCATATTCCCATGTTGCATTTACTAATTTTTGCTTCTCTCCCACAGACAAAAAGCATTAGGTAATACAGTTCAAAACAAAAACATTTGAGGATCATTAATGTCCAGGATGCTTCTGAAGATATAAGCCATACTTCAGAATCATTCCTCTTCCAAGATGAATACTTAGACTTTGGCAAGAGTATTTTTCTCAATTTGTGTTGCCTGAAGTGAATATAAAACCTGCTTTAGAATTCTAAAGTATCATTTCTAAAGGAAAGAATACTACTGCAGAAAAGGTTTACTTAATTATCCTGTAATACTGAAAGAGAGACAAGAAGATACAATTGTATTGATTGGAGAGGTGCTTTGTTACCCTGTTCTGTCAGAGGTTAAGTCCTTGATCTCATTAAGGACATGCTTGGTTGTTAGTAAGGGTAATTTTTCTGACAATGCTTTGCTTTTGAGGTACACAGATTTAATTTATTTCTGTTGGGTTGAAAGTTCACCTTTCCATTTCTTTCCCTTCTTTTTATTCCCCACCATGCCAGCAATCTTATCTTTGCATGACCAATTCAACTTTTTTGTCTTTTGATTATTTTTTTAAAGCTTAAATGTATATGGCTGACCTTTATTTTAATTTAAATTCTCCTTCATACTTTTAGAATGTCGTCAAACTTGTTATCTCCAAGTGAACTTGCTGCTGCACAGTAAAAGTAGTTCCTTTTTTGCCCCATCAGCAGCAGGATATGTTTAATAGGGTGAATTACTGGGCTTCTCTGATCAATCTGTAGTTGAGAGAACTGCCAGTTCTCAACATATTCCCTTTAAAAATGCACACTCTAATAACACTTCTTGTGGCCCAAAGCTCCTGAGCTGATATGCCTCAGGAGCCCTCAGTGCATCTGGTATGAACAATGAGGAGATAGGCATTCACAGAATTAACATGCCACTCCTGTGTAATCCAAAAGACTGATGCACAAGACCCTGTTGCATCCAACACAGCAATCCTGGCCCATTCCCAACAGGGTATGGTATCTAGGTTTACTGCAAGAATGGTAGAGATTCAATCATTATGGAGCTGCTATAAATAGAAAACCTAGGGTGATGGCTCACATGCTGTTTTCAAGTGTTATGTGTCTTCTCTTTCTAGATACTTGTATAGCAACAGTGTTTTTAAAAAAGATTCATTTAAAACCATACAGTTTTCTGAATATAGAATGCTGCTTGTAACATTACACATAGAGCTGTTTTTCAGAATGTATACTTGTCTCTCTTAAATGCAGAGAAGCAACAGAGACAGCCAATTATTTGCTTCAACTATAATACATATTTTCTTGACATTTCTTTAACATTTATATGCAGTTTCTAAAAGTAGAAATGTTAAACGTTCTGGTTAGACTGTGTCACTGGGAAAAAACTGGTATTAAGATCAAGGATCCTTTGCATTCTTTCATAAGGTAATAAGGAGTTGCAAAATCCAATTTTGCCAATAAAAACTTCCAACTGAATACAAATGATTAAAATGCACAGTGCTAATCAAAGCTTTATGCTTGTTTTAATGTTCTTTCTTTTCCCTTGCTATGATTATGTTTAACAGCTCACAACTAACATGTCAGAAGTGCCAACCAGGTCTAATATCTAAAATGCACATGCCATAACTCTCAGTCAATAACAGGTCTAGAAGAGAAGGCAGAACAGACTTGCACTCCCCCTGTAGTGCATCATATTTCTTCCTTGTATGCACTTAGATGCTTCCCAGTGGACAATCCATTCTTCAATAACCTGTATGAACTTCTGTTACAATCTTCTGAATAATAGATCTACTTTACACAAAGTAAAGTTACTTTATGAATTTTGCTTTTATATTCATCGGCAAAGTAAACCTTTGTATCTGAAAGTGCTTACAACTGAGCAACACTCCATCATGAGAAACAGGGTTTTTAAATTGACTAAAAGCATTTTCAAGAATACTAGCTTTGTTTTTATCTCGAATGACTGCCAACATAGCTTCCAATCATGAGGGAGAAGCTTAAATAGTGCAAATAGCCTCTGCTGTTTGTAGTCCATCAGCAAAGCATTCCCTCAGTGCAGAGGAAAGCCATCTGGGAGCAACAGCCTTCTCCCTAAACACACACAGCAAGCAGGGGTGGACTGTGTTCTACTTGAAGATAGGTGGGAGCATGAAGGCAGCTTGCCTGACACAAAATTCCTACTCGTGTTCTGGGCAAGGCCATTTTATTTCAGTCCAGCTGGATACCTGCATATTCCTCAGTCCCACACACTCCATGTACACTGATGACTCAGTCTGAGCTCTTGCTCCAAACACCACAGTTTTGATCAATGACAAAACAAGCAAGGAAGCACAGATTTATGATTAAAAAGGAAAGATTAGTGCTGAATGGTGAAGCACAAGCTCATCTTACTGGCTCCTTCTTAAAACTTTAACACTAATAGCAATTTTTCTTTTTCCTGCAAAACTCATTTATGAAGCTCACATGACAAAAAGCCCTGTATGCCTCACAGCAGAGAGGCAGAGCAAGACTAAAAGTGGAACGAACATGTCTTCCTCCATAGATTAGAGTAACAAATATTATTAAACCAGACAATAGCTCTGGAAACGAAAGATGAAAAGCAATCCCCTATCACCACATACCTCAGAGCACGAGTTTGGAGATCATACGCTGAAAACCAGTTTCTGAGAAAGTGTCAGCATGCTCTATTTTTGTTGGCACAACCAGCAGTGCTCTAGTTCTGAAAATCAGGTCAATGCTACTTTTGTAACTACATGCAGATGCTTGAAATCAGACACCTGTATTTTATAAGTTCTGTCTTACTATGCAATATTTATGGTTTGTCCGAGTACTTGAATCACTGAAACAGACAAGCCCTAATAATAATTAGCCTGAAATTAAAGACTAGCCACACAAAGTTGGATCAAGACTATTTTGTTGATCAAAAGTAAATTAAAATCATGTATGAGATTTTCTTTCATCTAAGATTAATTATCTAATAAATCAAGCGTAGCAAAAGCTAGCAGGTTCCACATCCCCAGATGGCATATTGTTCCATTCCAAATGAAGGCAGGAATGACTCTCTGCAGGTGTCTATACATTCCTTTTGCCCAGACAGTAGTCTAGGCAACTGGCTTCAGACAGATACTAGCTCTCACGTTGTTAAAAGGTTAGGGGCGACTTTCCAATTTATATAAATTTAAGAGTAAATGCCATAAAAACCTCACCAGTTGAACTCTGAGGGAAATAAGCAGAACAGCGCTTAAGTAGGAGAAATACTCTAAAACCTTTTTATGCAGAAAAGGCACTTTGAAACTTTAAAAACAGTGTCACTTATGAAATATGAGGTACAGCTCCTAGTCTGTTGTGATTACTGAAGATAACTACTAAGTTATCTTGCTTAGGTTGTGAAGTATGTACTTAATAGGTCCATGTACATCAGTGGGTAAATGGACACACTGATGGGTCCAGGCAGAGGTCTCACATTTTACAATGCTGATCTCTCCAGGGCTTCCATACAGTGTTAATGGTTATAAGTTCAGTATTTTAATGAGGAAGGGAAAGAGTTCAGAAAAACTTTAACCTGTATATGAAATATAGAATATTAGAGAAAATTCTGTGAACTATTTTTGCATAGGTAAAGGATGCTGAGACTACAATACTGGAGAATATTTTAGAAAATGTCTCATATATGCTTTGATGTGTTCAGTCACAACTATTTTAAAATTACTGTATTGTGCTTACACTAGATTATCAGGAGACAAACATTTTTCTTAATTTCTCGCTTCTGCTGGAAAAAAATCCAAACACACAAAGCTATATCTTCACCAACTCTGTCATCTGGGACATCCCAAACATTCATACATGCATATCAAAAAAAAAAAAAAAAAAAAAAAACCAACAGAAAAGATACATTGTTTTCAAGTTTCTGGAATCAAATTATAATACACTTCATGTACAATAAAATTAGTGAATTAATTTCCTTTCTCAAAACATAAGGATCACTTCAGCTTTCTGGGTCTCTCATCATCAGCCAGCTGTGCAGGTTTCCCTAGTGCTAAGGAAATAAACACAAAATTGTTTAGGTTGGAGAAAACCTTTAAGATCATCAAGTCCAACTATTAACCCAGAAGAGCAAAATTCATCACTAAATTGTGTCCCTACATGTCACATCTACAGGTCTTTTAAATACCTCCAAGGATGGTGACTCAACCACTTCCCTGGGCAGCCTGCTCCAATGCTTAACAACCCTTTCGGTGAAGAAAATTTTCCTCATATCCTATCTAAACCTCCCCTGGAGCAACTTGAGGCCATTTCCTCTTGTTCTACTGCTTGTTACTGAGAAGAAGACACTGACTCCCACCTTGCCACAGCCTCCTTTCAGGCACTTGTAGAGAGTAAGAAGGTTTCCTCTGAACCTCCTTTTCTCCAGGCTAAATAATCCCAGCTCCACAGCCACTCCTCACACAGCCCTCACTCAACTCACGCTCCAAGTCCTTCACCAGCTTTGCTGCCCTTCCCAGGACTCACTCCATCATCTCAACGTTCTTTCTGTCCCAAAACTGAACACAGGATTTTGAGGTGCAGCCTCACCAGTGCTAAGTACAGGGGAACAATCCCTGCCCTGATCCTGCTGGCCACGCTATTGCTGATGCAGGCTAATGGCACCTTGGCCACCTGGGCACACTGCTGGCTCATGTTCATCTGCTCTTGCCCACAGTCCCAACAGTTTCTTTTCTTGCTGAACAGTGAATTTTCATCACACCAGTGTGTCTCCCATCAGAAAACATTTAACCTTGGTTTCACTGGTTCAGCAGCCCCTCATTGACATGGCTGAAGAAAACTCACTCAAATCACAGAGAAACAAATACACAAAGAAAGCCCACCTTTTCAGGAACAAGACTCAGATAACAAGAAATTAATTCTAATTAAAAACAATGAAGAACACAGGCAATTGGGGTAAAAGCAGCATTCTGAAATTCCTGAGTAGGTGTTCAGAGATATTATTTATTTTGTCAGATGTAGTCCAGGAATTCCAGATCAAAATAGGTAACTTGTAGTATACCCACACGCTTCCAACTATTCTCCCTACTCTATGAATTCCCAGTGCAGATTAGTGCAGTCAAATGTGCTTTTAAGTGACACATTAAATTAGGAGTCTCATACCTTTTTAGAAAACTTAGGTCAATTTACTGGTAAAGCCCTCTGGCCATTAGTATTTCCCATCAACAAGTCAAATGCAAACATTTTAAGCTTCATTAGTCTTCAGCAATCCCAAATGCCAGTTTCTTGATTACCTACTGGGTTGTTGCATACTACTCCATCTCTTAAGCTGGAAGAGGGATTACAGTATTATAAAATCACTTAGAACTTGCATCATAAACTGAACTGCTCACACCATCTGTTATAAAAGAGCCAATTGTTCTCCCTGCTGCAGAAAAGATTGAGGTTAATCCGCTCCCCCAGTGCTGTGCAGCGAATCAGAAGAGCAGGGTACACTAAAATGCTGAAATCTATAGCTGTCCATGTCATGACAATTCTGTATTATCTTTTCAACAACTTGGATGCACAGCTACCCCAGCACATCAGTCGCATGCCCTAAAAATTCTAGGACTATTCTAGTTCTTGAGGCTGCAAATTACTTTTTCTAACATTTGTATGTTATTAGCTATAACATTATTACTTCATGCCCATATAGTTCAGCTGGAGAATCCAGCCTCTGCATGAGATGTTTAAGACAGTTATTTCAAGTGCTTCAGGTCAATAAGCCAATACTACTGCACTCTTGTAAATGAGGTCAGGATTTCTCTTGAGGTTTAACCAATAACTTCAGAAATATTAAATTATTCCTTTCATCCTCTTTGTCTTACCTTACACCACAGATCCCATTAAAAAATGTTCACTTTGTTCTAGGAGACTTTATGCAAATAAAACACTGCAAACAGATTCAGCTGGAAAATGAAACTCCTACCTACATTGCCATCTTGTTGTTTGCAGAATGAAACAATTAGAATTTAGAAATAAATTCATTTTCAAGGCAAAATTAAAACAAGAAAGCTCATTAGACAAAGACTAAAACAGTTTTAAAGAGGTGTATTTTATTTTCTCATTTGATTTCTTTTCTTATGCAAGTATTTTGAATGCATGTTTAGGCCAAATTTCTCTCCCATCACAACTCAGTTTCTGATAATGATGACTGAGGTCATGCATATTGGATTAGAAAGCAACAGTAAGACCCTTCCTGCAAGAAAGTGTCATATTTGAGCTCCAACAAAACATCTAAAAATACGGAAAGAAGTATTGGGGAACAGAATGAAAATAATAGGTGAAAATGTGTTCTACATTCAAGTGCAATGCAGAGAGGAAATTCCTTTTGAGTAGTTCCAGGCAGGCGCTCTGGTGGCAGATACTATGATGAAAGAGGAAAAGAAGAATCTTACAGACAAAAGAGAAATAGTCTGGACTCAGGCCCACTTACCCATTTCCACAAAATTTGGAAATATTACACATACTTGTCTTCCATAACAAGAGCCCTTAAGTTAGTTTGTATGATATGACGAAGTTATTTGTTATTCACAATGTATGATTCGTGGTGAAGAAAATTTGCAACTAAGAGGGAAAAATCTAAATATTTCATTGGTCAGAAGAGTTCAAGGAAAAAAAATCTGCAATTCTGCACTAAATTATGAGAGAAAAAAAGGCTTTACAGTTTTTAATGAATGAAGAAATAAATTCTAGTTAAGTTACTTTAAGATTTCACTATGCATTTTTGGTATGATGGAAAAAGAAGAGCTAATGAAAATATTGTGTTTTTAATTACAGGAATAGAAAAAAAAAAAAAAGCAAAGTAAAGGTTAGTGAAGTAAACCTCTCATTTTTTCACATGTGCACTGTCCCCAACAGATATATTATTTAAGATCTACACGCCCTACCATATGCATACCAGATGTAACCTTACCCACATCACAGACACATACAAACAACTCTACCAAGACCCCAAGCTTCAAGGACAGTACTATCCAGAAGGCATTGCTTCTGAAAAAGTACAAAGCCACCTTAAAATCTTGCCGTTTACTGTGGCTGCAAATTCTGTTTGTCTCTCAGACAAACACGCACACACCATCAGGTGATGATAAAATCTAGAGCTGTAATGCTGTTTACAGTGACTGTACATGAATCAAACCATGGCGTTACCCAAGTGTGACAGAATTCCTATGAGATAGAAGGAGCTCAGTGAACCATCACACTCTTCTAATGAGTAAACACCTTTCTGTCTCTCCTAATCTCTACAATAAACACCAATCAGTAATTCTAGCCTCTCCTCTTCACTCAGTATAACACCTAATTCTGAAAAGAGAAATGCGATTATTTTGACAGAAAAAAAAAGATGATGCATAACAAATGACTAGCATCAGCCCTCCTGTAAAATCAAGCCAGAATGTTCCCATTTTGTAAACAAAAGCTTTTTTCCAGTCTAAATTCACAACTGGTTACATAACAAGTTTCTAACATATAAACCTTGAAAAATCATTTTGTTTGTATCCACACTTACCTAATTTTGGACAAACACTACTGAAGGCTAGAAAAAAAGTAAATTATCTGGGTATATACAAATCCAGACTGAAAATGTGGCGATTTAACACTCCTTCAGGTTTACCAGAATTACAGTAATGTGCAACATTCTTATTCACTGTGCTGCTTATGAAGTATTTTAATATCATGTTTTCATGAAGCTTAAAAAAACAAAGACAAAGTATTTTACTTTTAAATTTAATGATGCTCACAAGATTTCAGTACTGACCTGTTTGCACTAAAAGGTCCCTTACTTATTAAAGTTCTAAGACAATTTTGATGAGCAGATGAAATACGTGTTTGTAACAAAATTTAATAGGCTTTAGTAATAATGCACCAAGCACAATATCACCCTTAAAAAGAAAAAAAAAATCGACAGTTTTGCCAGGTTGAAGTTACTATAAAATTTGATAGAAACCAACTCTCTCCTACTGCAGCAGTATAGCAAAGCTTTTAAAAAAATCAATCATGCCCAGTATACGGAACTATGCTCTAGCATTTTATTTCTTTGATAAACTCTTCTAAGCTCTCACAAAAATTTTGAAGCATTAACTTGACATTTGGATTCAGCTGTAAGACTTAATTATATCCAAGCTGTTGAGACTTTGTCAGTGTTTGACAGTAAACAAGAAACTAAAAGATTTTGTTATGTGGTACATCCCCTTTAATGATAAGGCTAAACATGTTCCCTCAGTAGTGACAATTCTTAATTAAAAAACACCTTAGGACAGCAAAGAAGCTTCCTAGTCCAGCTATACAAATCACTGTAACATAGTTACCACAGCACTTATAAAGTCTAAACCTTTTTTCCCCTTCCTTGAAAAAAAAGAAAGATGTGAGGGGGATGGAAGAGTATGTGTTACTCAGGTTATTTGACTGTGTATTACAGAATGAATAATTTTGTTGATTACTCATTTTAATGTTGAGTTATTCCTCCAGTGAAATCAATGTTTTTTGGTAAAAGGACTTTCCCTATTTAAATTCTGCCTATCTGTAGGGAATTCAGAAAGACTTTTCATCCTTCTCTAGTGGACCTGAGAATAGAGGCATTTTTCTTCCTATTTGTGTTAAAAATTGCAGGTGTTTACGATCTGATTTATCACCAAAAAAAAAAAAAAAAAAAAAAAAGCCATAAAAACACACTCTTTTAAAGAATATTACGCAAGTTAGAACTACATAACATAGCTGGAAGCTACTTCAATCCCTTTGACCTTGTGTTCACTGGAGGAAATGAAAACAAATAAAAACCCCTCTGTGCTCAAGCAACTCAGTCCAAGGTAACATTATATGGAAAACAAAGTAGCTTTTGATCGTTTAGGATAAAATGAACGGGCTCATCTGAATTAAGCGAAGACCAGAGATTCATCTCTAAACCTTTCCAGGAGTTAGTGAGAGGTTATTACAGCACAAGTTCACAATGTACCAATGAGGTACCTCCCATTCACAGGTACTGATTCAGCTGGTTTGCAACCATTATCTGTGCCATTCCGTTCAAGGAACTGGAGCAGTGAGCGAATTCACAGCAGTGGCACTTTCCAGGAAACTGACAATCAGCAAGAAAGATGGGAATCCTGGACTCCAAAGGTTGCCTAATACGGCAAATCAACATGGACAGATGTGAAGACCAAATGCCTAATTATTTCCATGCAATTTTTAAAAATTAATTTCCTATCTCATTGCTTCCACTTCTGTTACAGGATTAATTAAAGCCTAGGACAGGGCCTCTTTTGAAGCAATGGTAGCACTTTTCCCTTCCTTGTGTTAGGCAATATGCCTTTTACCAACTTTGCCTCCTTTTCCTCTTAAGAACTCAATTCCTTCCATGGACTGGAAGCTCACAAATAAATCACTGGTTGTCTCAGGCTACTTAAACTGTCAGTATTTTACTCCAGCAGAAATTGAAACTATAATCTCTATTAGACATGATACGTATTATCATCATTTATTTGTTCTACATCACAAATATCACAGGTTAGCAAAGCCAAACAAAAATTAATATCCCATCAATGGGGGAAATGAGGTTTTTGGGTTTTTTTTGTTTAACCACCCCTACATTTTATGTTTTGGGTTTTTTAAAATTCTTTAAAGAAGGGAAACACTTATAAATCTGAAATCAGGGACCAGGGACTTACGGCCAGCACTCAAGAGCTCAGGCGTTCTGGTTAAGTGTGAGAAATGCTTAATTCATATTCCAAACACCACTGACTACTGATTAGCCCTCTCAGGTAAAATATTGCCCTGCAGGACACATCCACTTGACAGTTCATTAACTAAGAAGTTCTGTATTGCAAAGATAGGAAAGAAGGTTAAAAAAACCCCAAACAAATAGTCTTTCCAGACTATAAAAATACCTTATGTTAACACACATATAATCATCCTTCTATTGTATTATGTTTAAGATGTAGTCCCAAACTACATCCGAAGGCTTTGTGTCACACTTGATCTTCGAAATTAGTAACATCTGTATGTACACAGCAGTCCCCTGATATTTTTTGGTAGCAGAATGAAAATGTTTATCTTCAATGAAATCAAGTTCGAAGTCATAGATTTTCATGGAAGTGAAACCATACACATGGGTCATTGTGGCCATAAAAGTATTACACTCTCTTTATAAAATATATTATTATTTAAAACCAGTTCAAAAGCTAATGATACAATCTGCTGGAATACTATTGGGTGAAAGGAGGGGCTGGGCTTTGTTCAGAGAAGAAACGGGAAAAGGAGCCTTTATTCCACTGCAGAATTACATTAGCACATTATCATGTGCTTACCAGAAAACCAAAATACTCATCACAAGAATTAGCATCTACAGTCTCCTTTTACTTCATTTTGTTGTGGTGGAGAGGTAAATATACATTCTAGGACTTCCTGAAAATAAATCCTTGACGTGCTATTAACAGTAAATAGTCTTTGTAAATTATGAGATGAAGTGTTATATACTAAGAGTTACAGATGCTTCATGACACAAGTCTTACAATATTAAAGAGGGCAGAACAAACCACTACAGAAATGCATGTATGGGATATAATCTACTGAGTTCTTCTGGAATTTGTTTGGGCACACAGGTGTCAGTCACCTGCAACTATTTACAAGTTCATATTTCAAAACACTGTTTCAGTTTTACTTCCCCTCCCATGAACAATATTAATGCTATGGGGATGGGTTTTTTCTTTTCAAAGTGCTTTAGGCTGGCACCAGAAAGTACTTTAAATTTTAAGAGTGCCTCCTGTGCAACCCTGTCTAGCATGTCTAAGAAGAAACATTGTCAATCAAGTCTGACTAGCAGCCATACAGGTCATGAAAGCAGTTGCATAACCAAACAGTGTGGACAGCCTTTGTATTCAAAAGATAATGCAGTACCACAGGTTTGAAAACAACAAAGCAAGGAGGTGTGTTCAAAATCACAGCTGAAGGAGAACAGAAACACCTACATACTTTAATCTTGGAAAAACATTTAGGACGCTGAATATCCCTCTCTACCCCCATAAAGACAAAAGAAGCCTGGTACAATTGGGAATGACTGCCTGTTTTGTTTTGCTGCTCCAGTAGTTATAAATGCCATGTCTCAGGCACTGCTGCTACTGCTTCATTGCTGTGAAGTGACAGCTGAGAAAACTGATGATGCTAGAGATATGTGTTATGAATATACAAATAGGTGACAGACAACTGATTCCAGCTGATAGCAGTCTACACATTTCATTTACTAAGTGCTTCTCCCTCCCTGTTTCCTTAAATCCAGCAACCTGCCGAACTTCCAGCCTTACCAAATACTTCATACAATGTGCTTCTGGAACTCTACTGGTAATTAATGGTGCAGACACTATTACAGCCCAAACACACTTGACAGCTTCAGCAGCAGCATTGATCTTGCTGTCATCAAAGAGACTAGTCCAAGGTTTCTGAGCCTACTGGGATGCTGAATAGTCACCTCCAGACAGTCCTGCTTTGTGTGCACAGAATAAATCGAACTATTGACAATGTCAAATTTGTTACCTTTTTAACAAGAAATCCTAATGAAAAAATGTCGTGAAAGAGAAAACATAACTACCATACAATATATAAAGAGTAACTTTCTTGAGAAGTTGCACATTAGTTTTAAGATACTATATAAGAGCTTCTGAACAATGCTGAAGTATAACAGGCATTTGGAGTTTGGTTATGTTGACATATATACCTGCTACCCTGTCATGCAAGAAAGGAAAAGGGTTTAAGCGATCTAAGAGAGAGAAAAAAAAAATCCTTTTTTTTTCCTTCTTTTAAACACAATTTAAAGCCAATCTCCAACTAAACCTGTGTATTACCAACTCACTTATTTAATTCATACCCAAAGGACATGGCTTCATATCCATAAAGAACATATTCTTCTATTGTGTTGACACTGAACTAAATGGAAAAAAAATAGCATGTAACTGAAATAGAAATAGAGTACCAAAAGTATGTTCACAGTATCAATGCACCATTCTGGCACACAGAAAGTAATAAGAACTAGAACAGTTTGGGTTTTTTTGATTTCTTTCTGGGGCTTCAAGGTAAGTTCTCCCTGCTACACATTCCAGTACAATTGTTTCATTTGCTCTTAGGAAAATAAAAGGATCCCAGTGATGGATAAATTTAAGCCTACAATTTCCAGCGATTTCAGTTTTTGTATATATTTCTATGGACTTTATAATAATCCACTTCAATACCAACATAGTCTTCTTTTTAGCATCTTTCCAAGTTAATAAAAAACAAAATTACAAAACTAAAAATGCTATAGCTTACACATGGCATATTAGAGGAGGCTGAACTATTTGAAGTGAAATCAAGGACTTGTCAACAGTACACGGCATTCAGTAATGACATCAGGAGTTTTTAAGAGTCCTACATCCACAGCAGAGCACAGTCATATTATACTTAGAACAGTAAACCTGGTATGCAATGGTATGGCCACAGCAACAGTAGTTACCTACAGATAACAAAGAATCCCACCCAGTCTCAGAGCCCCATTGCCTGCAAGCTCATCAATGACAAAAGGAACAGTAAGGAGACTGTTTCTGTTACGGTATTTTCTATTATTAGACCAAGTCTTGTTTCTGCAACAGAAACCTTTTTTTTATGTATTTATAACCACAACTAAGTTTCCTGAATGTCTTCATTCCTGAGTAGTGCGATTGTTTGCATGACGCACTTGTGCTAACTAGGAAAGGTTATAAAGAATGCATACACAAACAGAAGTACCCCAAGAAGAATTTGATATGCAAAGAGCACAACACAGAAGGTTTACACCATCACCACCTGGTTTATGCCTCAGTCAAAAGTTCTTGTCACCACTAACAACCAACAATTAATGCCAATCAACTTGCGTCAGCATAAAATTATTTCTTGAGAACACTATAAAACTTGATTGATAAACAGTTTTGATGCAGAATACTTAGAGCATCTGAAAACATGTGACTTGAATTTACAGAAAGTTTTGATTAAACAGCATCATATAAATTAAAAAGGCTTAAAAATGAGACATATGATTGAGCTCAAGGATACCATCTTAGTATGGTTGTACGTTTTCTGCAGCAGCACATGAACCATCTCGAAACACAGTACTTGTTATCAGAACATTCAGAACTTGAGCATTTGGAAGGAAAATAAAATAATTTCGGAAATAAATCCCTGTGGTGCCTAAGCAACAATAAATTCTGAAGAAACCAAGGTGTTGATGCAGAGGTACCACATCTTTTCACTGACCACATACAAGCAAGACAAACTTCCAGAACAACCAAGGGAAAGGCTGTACCTACAAATGGTTACAAAGATCAGGTGACAGAATGGGGGAATCACTGTCCTCAGAAGCAGTAACTCTTAGAGATCTGGACACTGACTAATAATAACTTGGATACTAATCCTTGCACAGCATGGAAGTATTGTACTACAAGTGGTAAACAAAGGAATCTGGAGAAGACAGAAAGCAAAATTACTTTGGCTCTGATACTGATGAGACTGGTATTGGAAAAGCAAAGGAAATGTAAGATTCCCCACCTCAAGAGCAATGCTGTAAAAATGAGAAATGCCTGCAGTAAAAAATCCAGTGTATTGGGGTTTTTTGACTGAAGAAGCATAGTGACAAACTAAAGAAGCCTTTATTTACCAGGAAAATTAAAGGGTAATATGATTAAAGTATACAAGTGAGACATCAAAGTGAATAGAAGGGTCCTAAATTTAGGGAGGCAATGAAGGATAAGAAACTGAAGATGGTCAAATGCAAAATAGGTGATTTTTCTTTTCTTAAATGGCACAATTTATGCTTGAAAAAAGGTACTAAGGGTCACCATTTTTGCAACTTATGTACATGAAAGCATAATTTTCATCAATTGTTTTGGAGGTTTGGGTTGTTTGTTTTGTTGGGTTTTTTTTAAGAGAATATACTGCCAGCTCAAACTTTTAAAAGACAAAAACTGAAAACATAGTGAAATTCATATCAGTGTTAAGAAAACTTGAGGGGTTTTATGGCTTTAAAACCTGGCATGTTTAGACATGTTCAATACAAATAAAGTACTATTACCTGAATAATATTTTTTTTCTGTGCATAAAGTGTTCTATGCCAGATACCCATTTTCAAAACTTAAGTGTAGTACTTTCACAAGTGCAAATGTCATTTGGCAATCTTTGTAGTTTTACTGTAATAGCAAAGGAACATTCTTTCGTTTGATGAGCTGAAAGTGCCTCAACAGATCAGCACATTGGTACTAACTAAAGAACTACCAAATGTATAAAAAGCCTGTGTTCTCTTTACTTCAAAGTGAAGAGTAAAAAAAAAAAAAAAAGGCAAGATATAAGAATAATAACATAATAAACTCTTAGAAATCAGACTTCTTATGTTTCAAAAGACATAAATCACCTAATTAACACTGAAATAAATTGTCTTTTCTCTGACATGAGCAGTGAGAACAGACTGAAAATTATGGCAGCAGAAATGAACCACTGGGATAAGAGCAGAATGAACAATCAGGCCAAGAATTCAAAGGCTCTCCTCATAAATTACTCCAAAATAAGATTAGCATTTCACTTATGTTTTGTATCAATTTTTCAGTAAGATATGGGACCTAAAAATTCTGTTATCACAAAAAAGCCTGATGATGCAGAATTGTATTTTTTGTTTAGAGAAAAAAAATAGCTGACCCTGTGCTGCATCAATTTGTGAAAAGTCAGTTATTCACAAGAAGACCATTTTCAGTCAAGTCTAAAGTTTTGTAGATTTTTTGTAGGGCCAAACAGATTTATTTTGAAATAGGCAGCTCCGGAGTAATGGAAGTGGTGAGATTTTTTTTGTTGTCCATTTTTGCTTCTGCTTATCACCTTCTAAAAGGGAACCAAGTTTTTCAGTGTATTTGAAAAAGAGAACTTCAAAGAAAGGACATCAAATCTGCAGAGAGCACTCACACAGAAGATAAAACACTTCCTATAATGATCTGTGAACCCGAGTACAGGTAGCCCACCTTCGCTTCAAGGGCTCACTAAAAAGACAAAGCAACAAAGGAAGACAAATTAATCAAACCATTCAAGATGATGTCAATCTCCAGCAGATATCATATAGCCCTTGTAAAATGCACTTACCTTGGAGGGGTTTAGAAAATGACCTAAATTAAAATTCTATGAGTTCATATAACATTAATATACATTTTAAAAAATAAATAAATGAAGGATTGCTTATATGGGATTTAGGGGGGTTAACACAAGAAACTAATTAATTTATCATATAGCTTTACGCTGTTAATAGGCTGCTGTATAATAAATATTTAGTTGTACCCTGAAGTAATTTTAATAAGCCAAGGGATTCAAGACTATTTAACAGTCTTCTGAACTTCAGTTAGTAAAATATGGAATAAGGGAACTTTTCAAGGAGGAGGAAAATGTGACTGAATAAGCACCTCTAATGTGGATATGCACCTGTGATGCTCTAAAAGGCATGAGATTAACACAACATCCTTTCTTTTGTCAGTTCCTAAATTATAAGGTATTTTATATTCCCATTCTAGGATTAACTGGAAAGGAGATCAAGCTAGCTGCCTAGGAGACCTGAGAATAAAATGGAAATTTAACCAGTTCCCTACTTTGGAATGAGAATAACTCATGAGACACACACAAATGTGTTTCAATATGCAATCAGAACAGAAAAAAAAAAAAAAAGTGAAAAGGAACTCCCTACAATGATTCAGGTGGTATTCCAAGCAACTACAATTTGTAAAGATATTTTATTTTTAGCTCTAGTAACCTGACTGTTTTCATAGATGAATGGAAGATTCTGACAACAATTAAAAACAGGAAATAAAGCATATGTGAATGGAAATGGTAATCTGCTGCTTCCAAGAACAACTAACTTCATAGACAGACAATTTTTTATGAAAGACTTAGAATTTGTATAAAGCCATCAAGGAGCCTCCTTGAAATACCTATGAGAAACTGAGCTATCTTTTTCTTTCGGAAGTGGGGGATAATCTTGAATAATTCATTCAGGCCTATACCGAAAATCACATTACACAACTCTAAAAGGATTGCCACATCCACTTTGAAAACAAGAAAGTAACTAGGAACAACGTTCATGGGAGCAAATAATTAATGAAAGAACATTTCTAGCCTTTCTCTTCCATTCTTCTTAGTTTAGTGGAAGAAAAATAATTCAAACAGCTTAAAAATATTTGATACATGAAGTGTCACAGTATCCCTGCGAGCTAAGTAAAGATAATTGCCCAGAGAATTAAACCACAGAGGTTCAGTCTCTCACCCTGGGCACCACAGACTGCTGAATCTTCAGGTTCACGGCACTCTGTGCTAGTCCTTATCCATACTTTGCTCAGAACTCCGGAAGAGTTGTATGGAATCAATCAGTCATAGAAAAAACATTGTAAAAGGAGACGTACACTAAATGATTTAACATATGGAACCATTCAATCCCAGGAGATACTTTTATTGCACAATTCCAGAGGTTGGCCCATGTAATCATTAGGCACTGTTTAAACAGACTAAACAGCATTCCCTTTCCACATGGATTAGAACTCAGAAAACTTCACTTTCTTAAACAGCTATAAAAAGTTGTACACACTCTAATGTTTTTCTTGCAAGTATTTCCCATTTATTCATTACTTCTATCCTTGAACAATTTCAGGTCGTATTATCACCATTTCATAAAATATAACTACTAGCAATGCAAGAAATTTATCTAATGAATGCATAAATTACTTGTTGCAGATCCCAAACAGTTTACACAGGACTATCTGCATCATAAAGATGCACTGAAGTCACAGAACATAAGATGCTCTGGTATTTTCTGTTGTATTTCCTTTCAAGAAATCAGCAATCTGCAAATGGGGATGTGGAATTGCTCTTGTTCAGATAAACAGGAATGTTCTATTTTCTCTTGGCTAATTCAACTACTCTCTACACTGTATATCTGTGGGCCATATAAAGATCTTGGTCTGGACCTGGGCTTTCTAGTAACCATTTATCCTCCCTTTTTGCCATGAATTATGTAGGGGTTTCCTAAGATCTTACTTAAGCAAGTCTTACAAAAAAAAAAAAAAAAAAAGGAATTGTTGCCTTTCAGCATCCCCTACAACCAACATAACCTATTATATTCTACTAGCTACCAGAGTCTAGGAGAAAGGCAAATACATGCAAGGGTGTTTAATTTAGCTATTCAGCGATACTTCAAATGCCCTTTAGCACTGCAGAGTTGTACAGAAATTAAAATGCATACATTTCAACAGTGTGATCTGTATTTGTGAAATCAAACTAGGCCCTCTTTTTCTGTTGAAGGACCCTGTTTTCATGTAGTGTAGTCCATACATTTGTCCACACTCCCTACTCCTTTGTTAAAACTTCCCACAAAACCTTTGCTGAACCTTCCTATGGATAACTTCCTTAAATTCATAGGCAACAAAAAATAAATAGTAACACAAACAGATGCCTGACGTAGATGATTCTGGATATAACCCTGATGTACATATTTTCCTTTTCCAAACTTGTTACCTATTATCTATCTTTAAACATCCTGTTTAACTATAGCACAAACTTCTTTTTAGACAAAAATAGGTATGAACTCATTATAAGCAGCACCATGTAGAAATGCTGAGTATATGTAATTCTTACTGCACTGCTGGGTGATACAATGATTACCATCTCCCAGGCACAAGCCTTAGGTACAACAATACGTGAACAGGGATATTCATGCATGTTCACTCAGTGCACTCATTTTAATCCCCAGAAGTTGATAAATTTAGAATGGGAAAAGCTATTGAAAAGTTAATTTTTCAACTGCTAAGGATAATAATTCAGATTTTAAAACTGTATTTGTGTGTGCATGGGACAGAGATACTTGAATTTTTGCAAAGACTGACAGTCTCAAGGCTGATCTACTTTTGAAAGCAGAGCATGAACCATTAAAAAAATCCAAAAAAAGCTTTTGTCACATCCCTTAGTCACTTTTTCCTACCAAAATAAGACCCATTTGTAAATTATCAATTTGGTAAAGGAGTAACATTAAAGTGAGTAAATGCACTAGATTCTATAGACTTCTCATTAAAATCATCTGAATTTCTACTAAGCTCTCACACAGCCTTACAGTATAATCAGAAATTTAAATAGTCCTCCTTCTATCTTTAGCCAGGAGAAGTGATAGAATTTTAAAAACAAAAAGATAATCTTCTTAAACAGAATGAAGCAATCATACTTAGCAGTAAAATAACCGTGCAGCTGTTAATAAGGTGGAAGTTAGCTCTTATGCCTAATTATTTTGTATTTTATTAAGTACTGTAGCATATTTAGATAAGAACACTGAATCATTTGACCTAAAGCTATAGATACACATCTCAAAATATTTTTTTTCTTGAATTAATGCATAGGTAGTTAAAGCAAACAGTGACAAAATTTAGGTGAAGTCCATTAAAGCATCATTCCAACATAGAAAATGAGGTTTAAACTGTGTTTGTCATTACTGAGACTCAACTTTCATTGCTGTTTTGGTAAAAAAGTTAAACTAAAAAATTCTCATCTGTCAGTTCAGCAGTTTCCTAGTATTTGAAATTGACCAAATACATAATAAAGGTAGAAAAGTTCCAGGCTGACAGTGCAGGCTGTGTTACGTAAGAAGCATATAAACACTTCCATTACTTAAAATAATCAAATATTTTTAATATCTTTCAACTTCCTCTCTGGCTAGCTCTTTTTTCAAAACAAAACCCCAAATATGGAAATTAAATTGCTCTATTTAAAAAAGAAAGAAACAACGAACTAACAAATTTGCAGTTTTTAATTTCTGGAAACTACTACTAATTGACAGGTAACCTGCAGATGAGTGATTTTAAGAGACTGGCTCCTCACAAAATAGACTCCAGACAATTAATTTTGTTCTCTGTTTCTCCAAATATCACACAAGAGTCTTGCCTGACATTCTGCCCATGTTTACTTCAGCAACAAATGTCATGAATGCATCATTCAGATCTTAATATTTAGCTTCCAAAGGAAAAAGGCAGTACAGTTCTGAAGCAAAAAAAAAAACCATCCAATAACGTTCTGAAGCAAAAATCATCTGAAAAAGTCATGCATATATAAAGTTGAGCTTTTAAGAAGTACATACGAGTGTCTGAATTATTATTTGATCTTTGCAAAGACTTGTAAATAGATCAGGTGGCAAGTGTGTACAATAGTAGAATATTTTCTAAATTAAAGTAAGTAATGTACCATCAGAGACTGAAATATTATAGTTTATGACTTAAACATTTTCATGAAAGACTTCTGCCTATTTTAACAAAACCATACTGCATGCACTCTAAAGCAGTAGGTGATGCCACACTGTAAGGCCTTGTCTCTTTTCACTATTCACCACAAACAGCATAAGCTACCACTCCAAAAGCTCATTCTCCTTTATTTTTCACTAGACACTCAGCCACATCTCTGGCAATACTACAGGAATTTTAGACAAGACATGCCAACAGCCAGCACGGCTCTTGCAGAGCCCTGATAACTTCCAGGTCCCTCATTGTAACACTCCTATGCAGAGTAGAGCAAATGTAACCACAAGAATCAAATGCTAAGAAAGCAGGATATAGAATCTGTCTCTATGGATTTAATGAAGGCAAGGAACTTAGTCCTTTCTGGACATTCAGAAGGAACAAAAGTTATGAAGCATTTATTCCAACAGCCTGGGAAAACACTGTTTAACCTGAAGGAGAGAGTACTGTCTCTTTGAATAAACTCAACTAAGGTCTCAGGGCTAAGACATGTAAGTACTGTACAGAGAAAGAGCCACAAAAACAAAGGCAGCAGTCATTTGGACAACTGGGGAGGAAGGGAAATAAAGCAAGGTTTGAAGTCCAACTCCACCATGAAAGGAAGAACAGAACACAGAACTTCAACAAAAATCATGAAACAACATTAGAGAGAGTAATTATTGTAAATAGAGTTTTGGTAAGAACAGAAGCATGAAATTAATTTTAGGCTGTCTGCAAAGTAGGCAGCAATTTTTCAGTTAGAAATTTTCGGTTTATATATGAAAGCACCATAAACTTCTATACAACATTTTTACCTACCCTAACATAAAATGTACTTTGGGTAGCTGAGTAAGAGGTTAAAGATTTCTTTTTAGAATTAATGTCTGTGTGTTTATGTGAGTGCATGTTTTAGTAGTATCAGTCGATGTACCAGGCTTTGCAGAAGGTCATCATGTTCCTGGCTAAAGAATATTTTATAGCATTCTCTTGAGCCCAAGCAAAAGCTTAGCAACACACCTCTCTCTTCACTGCACATCCAAGAAAGCCAAGTGTATCTTCCAACCTTACTCTGCACTATGCACTACAGAGACTCCAGGATCAGGTACAGGAAAAATGGCCAAGCATTCCAAAACGCAGTTCATTGTTTCTAACACTATTTCTATGTGGATTTTTCCTTTCAAAAGCAAACCAAGACTCCTCATTAACTCATGTTTATGCTGCTAAAAGCAGCAAGAGAAAATCACAGGAATATCATTTATTACAGAGTAGTACTTAACAAAGAGTAACTCCACTGTAATATTTATAATCTCCTTTCATGTCCTTTCAGACATAAACTACCAAAAATGGCCACAGTAAGCATCTGTCCACTCTCTTTAGGTCAGATTTTCTTAATCACTATCTACTATTTTTGGAAGTTTCTCCTTCCCTAAGATCATTGCCAAACTACAGGAGAAATACATACTGTCAGGTAGTATTTAGCACAACTTCAAGCTTTCAAACACTTAACACCAGTCATCTCTTTTTAAAGAAAAACTTCAAGATGTACAAGGAAATTATGTTATCACATGAAACCATAAATTGTTTTTTCTATTATTGAATATTCTTTCAGATAGACAAGTGGGAGAGACCACCAAAGGTTTTTCAGACAGTAATTTTTAACTGTTTGTCCTAGGGTGACTTTATGATGCTTGTATCCCCAATCATCTGTTCTGTTTGTGCTGTATATTAAGCTCTGTACCTTTAAAATGGTTCTGGGAGCGAAGAGGGAGAAAGAAGCAGTGCACGGTTTGTTTTGAGAAAACTGCCTGACTCCCACACGGCCTGGCTCACGGACAGCGGTGGGACAGAGATCTCCTGTGCTCTTCGTTAGTTTTAGCTGGCTGAGGCAGAGAAGTTCCCTGAACTGTTTTTTGGTCAGTCGGTTGGTTGGTTTTTTCCTTTTCCTTGGGGCTGTTTAAATCTACTCTGGACTGACAAACCCAGAGGAGCAGCGAGGGCTGGCACCTGCGGCCGCCGGGCCTGGCCCTGCGGAGGGAGTGGGGCTGGTGAGAGACTGAGGGAGCTGAGCTGCACCCACGGCAAGGACTGCCTCAGTTTGCCATCTCTCTTCAGAGTGGCCAGAGGTTTTATTGTTTCATATTATTCCTTCTTTGTGCTTGGGCAACTTGTTTGTTAAATAAGTAGTTTTTTCCACTTTTCTCGGAGGAAGTTCTTTTTCACGGACTGGCTGGGGGGAGGGGCTGTTTGGTTTTGCTTTTCAGAGGAACCCCTTCGGATGTTTCCTCCCAAATTTGCCCTAAACCAGGACACTGTTCAAATCACCATTTGCATCCTTTTTTAAAATTTTTCAGCATTCATTCCCTTATGCACATAAACATACTAAAAGAAGGGGCCAATGCATATCCACATAATGATGCAACACAGAACACGGTCTGAGCAACTGCTCTAAGCACTTTGTGCAGATTTTGTGACAACCTGTTCTTGAATCAGCCCCTTTGACTTCATGAACACAGTGGAGCACAACTGCCAAGTTTGTCATTGACAAGAAACAGCAACAGCCATGCCAAAAAAGTTCAAAAGTCAAGAAGACACCAGAGACTGAGAAAATGGCTTGAAAGTCTGTTTTTTTGAGATCTCAGCAAGAGCCTCACACATTTTAAGGAATTCAGAACTAAATGTAAGAAAATGCAAACTCCACAACTTTTCAGAAAGATTTCCTACTCAGTGCTTCTGCACAGCATCCTACTCAGATCCTACCATCTCCAAGCAACCCCAGCCTTTCCCCAGGGAGCCTAAATTCTCTTCTGTCCTCAGATGCATCTCACTGCGCACATTATGCTTCTTCCCTTGCCATCAGGCATTTCGCACCAGTGCTTAGGCTTTCTCAAACCTCTAGTGCTCAGTTTTTGCTCAGTGCAACTGTCTGGGGAAAGGCAGCTGCTCCTGCAAAAGCACAGTGGTGACTCCCCTGGCTTCTTGTTCTTCCCTCCAAGTTTCTTCCTCTTTTGACTGTTTCTGTTCACTGAAACAGGAGCAAATTTTTTGTTCTGTCTGCGCAACTCTCCACGAAAAAAAAACCACCTGGCCCTGCCTAGGACAGTACACACTGAAGAAGTTAGTGCTGACAGCAGTGTCAGACTGCAGATCATCCAGAAAATTATTTGTGGGGAAGCGGTATCTTTGCCCCTCACCTTCTGGGTCTCCTCCGACTAGCCCTTCTTCTCTCACTCTGTCCCTTTGATAGTAGTTTCAAAACTGAAAAATATGAAAGTTGTTTTTTGAAGGTTATGAAAATAAATGCTCTTGGGTTACTGAGAACAGAGTGCAGAAACATCCTGCCTCTGGAAGGAGGTGCCAAAGAAAAGACATGTGGATACTGATAATTTCCCACAGCCTACCTCTAAGCAAACTGCTTCTTCAGGACCACTCATACCAGAGGTTGTATCTGTATCTTAGGCTTGGTCTTTCCATTCACTAAACATTTTGAAAAACGTAATTGAAAACACATCAATTATTCCTTGTAGCCTGATCACTGTGATCACTGCTGGAAGGAAACTGACCAAATAAACTGTTTACATCTAAATGGTTTTCTAACCCTGGAATTGCCTCTACACATAAAGCACATCCCTGACTGTATTCATACTAACAGCATCTTAACCATCACCCCCCCCCCCAAATAGTAACAACTATTAGCAACTATTTCAAAAGAAATTTGACAGCACTGATTAAACCTAGCAACTCTTGTTTCATCATCAGGTTCCTTAAAAAAATAGATGGACTTGCACAACCATGATTTTGTTCTGAAAGTATCTTCTAGATGTTAAGATAAGAAGAGCAAACTGTGCTTTAATAAATAAATACTTTAAATCTGAACTGCAGAGGAAGCTAAATTAACCCCACTGGGGTTCCCATCTCTGTTGTTTTGCCAGTTTTGTTTTTGTTTGCTTGCATGTGATATAAATATTGAAACATTTGGCTCAAAGTACTCCTGAGTATACACAGGAGACTTGCAGAGCCAGTTCAGTGTCAAGCAGAGGAAAAGGAGAGCAAATGACATCCTGTCTGCTTATGAATTTTTTTTTCCAAAGTTTGCTTCCCACAGTTGGGATTTAAAATAGTATCTTAGCTGCATTATAAAAGCAGAGTATTATAAGTTCACAAGAACTTTATTGTTTACCACAAGATGAGCACGTAAAAGATAACTAGAAGAAATAAATTAATTGCCCTGTACCAAATTCTAAACCCATTGTTACACATTTTCCCACATACTTTAACTCAAAAGGAGAAAACGTGCCTGCAAATGGAAAATGAAACAGAACACTGGTCTTTGTCAGAACATTTATTTGGGCTTAGGCAACTTCCCTACAAGCTGAGATAACACCGCAATGTGTGCAGGATCACTACATACTTCAACCCAAGTTTAAAACACTTTTCTTCACTTAAAATGCATTACTGGTTCAAAGGATCAGCAGCTTAGTTTTACTGTACTGCAAGCCAGTGTGCCTATGTAGTTGTGAAACAAATCTTTTTCTGTGTGCAGTATTTAAAAAGTTTTCAGTATTGAGTGAAAAACTGTTTAAGTTCTCAGATGACTCTTATTTCAAGTCTTACAGACTCATTCTTCTCCATCGAGAAAAATCATTATTTTGCTTATTCTGGCATCACACCTATGTTACCACTGATTATAAAGAGCTGCATGTTAAAGCTATTTTAAGTCAACTTTCATTGAGTTTATTTCCTGCAGCCCAAACATCCTGTCACTGGGGAAACATCTGTGGGCAGGAATGCAAATTATCAATTATATCTAAGGGGCACAAAAAAAAAAAGTGTAATAATCTGCCTTTGTTTTTCAAAAATTCTACAAATAAAATATTTCTGAAAACTGATTTCACAGTTCTGCTAGACTGAAACAGTTTGGGGCTGTTGCTTCATGCCATTATTTTCCTCTTTTAGTGTGTTCCATAAAACTCCAAAAGTTATCAGAATTCAAATACATTTAACAACTGAGTGCTGATCTGGACTAAAATCCCCATCTCCCAAACAATACTAAGGAACTTCTAAAACACACCAAGTTCCTGAATACTTTTAAAATGCTAACACAGACAGAATTTAAAGCTCTATGATAAACAAGCAGAAACTGTTTTGAGTTCTGACTACCTTGGTGAATCAACAAGAAGAAAGGGCAACCTTCAAAACAATGGAACCCATATTATAATTGTTTAGAGCTTGCCTAATCCGTAAAGTGACATCAATATGAGATAACATGTGCATTCATTTACTAGGATTACTTCAGTATCGTTCCTAGCCAATATCTTTATTTCTAGTACAAAAACAGATCAGGTTGAAGGCCTGCTAGAATTTTAGTTCATGTAGCAGAAGGGTATAATTAATGAAACAAATAATGTACCATTTTAACTTCCTTTAGGCTGAAACTCAAATACAATAATAAAAAATAAAAAAAAAAAACTAAAAAAACCTGGAAAAAACAAACACGAAAACCCTCAAACAAACAAAAAACCCCAAACCCTCACAACACAACTACAAAACCCTGAACATGTCGTCCAAAATAAAAATGAGACAGCCAGCTCAAGTTTTGAGGTAGGGGCAATGCTCTAGTAAAACTTCATCTCTTTCTCATTTCAATATTCTTTTTGGAGGTACAGATACATGTAACATTTTGATTTATCCATGCTATTTAAAAAGAAGCATTGCAACAAACTTAATCCTACAAGCTGCTTTCACTTAACTATACACTCTTACACATTTTACATTTCCAGGTTATTTTGGAAAAAGAGCTGTGAGGTAACTCTATCTGTAAGAAAAAATAACTCTACTGACCAAAGACTATGAACAATCCTGTGCAGTGTAACACTTTAAGCAAAGATTATTATGTTGTATTTCTGGATGTACAAACTGTGTAACATAAACCCGTCATTATCTTGCTGATACACATCCCTACCTTGTTGATACATATGCTAGCTAGCTGATGTGGACTAGAGTTGTAAGTAAATACAGTAAATTAGGAATATTCAAAGGTATTCCAGGAAGGAGTCATGCAAGAAAAATAGTTAAAGAACAATTGCTATAACAAATAAACATACATGAAAACACATTAAATAAAACAATTTTTTTCATATTAGAACACATTAGAAATTATTACATGAAATAGCAGACAAAAGCTTCAAAATCTTGTTAACTTCTTTTGAATTATCCTCTTTAGTACCCTCAAAAAGAACATGCTTCTATGACAATGCATTAACTTTTTCTTTCAACCCTATTATTGAGAAGATGTTCTGTATTTGTGGAGGCAAGCACCACTCAGAACAAGTGCAGTAATGGATGTGCATTGTTCACTCAGGAAATTTTAAACACACAAAACCAAAAAATCTATTGAGTAAACAGTCATAAAAATTAAAAAAAAATTAAAGATACAATTTAAAAAATCCTTCCAGTTTATATTTTAGGAAGATAACTCACACATGGACTATAAAATTATCTTTTCCATTATGAACTCCATTTTCATAATTAGCTCTGTCCCATAAAGTGGCTCTTTAATCCCACTTGCTATATTTTGACTTTGCTAACAGGCTGTAAACATACTACCTCTCCTTTTTATTAACCTGGCTAATTAACCATCAGCTTGGAAATATATACATCTGTCTTACAGATTTCTTTTGCAGTTTATTTAAACCAACATTAGTATGCTACTTTGGAATAATATCATAATTATGCAAACAAATTAAGAGTTTTAACATAATACAATTTTAAGTGGGAAATGAAAAATTATCAGTTTGGGAAAAACAGGTTGAAAAACCATTCTTATGCAGAACTGTACAAACTTTTCTTTCCTCTTTTTGTTTACCACAAACACGACCTGTCTGCATAGGAGCTTTCATGAACAGATTTCTACCAATGAATATCATCCTGATACTGAAAGTGGAACTGCAGAATGCTTTAGTGACTGTGTATTCATTTGACCCAATATTTCAAGTATTTGCATTGAGCACACGGAAGTTTCAATTCAAAGCTATGATCAAACTGCATCTTTAATAAATACCTTGTCAAAGTGCCGCATATGAAGATCTGATGCAAAGTTACAAAATAACAGTGCATATGAAAAGGCATTGTAATAAATTATTTCCATGCGACAGCAAACTTCAACTCTGAGGATGAATCTAGAAGGCACATCAAATTCACTATCCTGCTTATGCCTGGCTACTCCCACTCATTAACATCATGCAAATTACCTGGACCATGCAACGTACCTGCCTCACTTGATGGTAATTATGCATTTTCTATGCATTTAGGTAGTCTAGCCTTCTCCAATTTTTTCTTACAGCAATTTTCTAAGAATATATGGAAATATTTTTCAGCTACAGACAACCTTTACAGATTTGAAGGTCACCAATCCCTGATCCATTTCAAATTAGATATGCAAGTATACATGACTTACAATGACTCCTTTTGACTGATATGGATATAGGAGTACTCTCTCAACAGATTAGCAGGGATGTTGCCTCTGACAAAGGAAAAAACATGAGAGGAAAGATGCAACAAGATCCAGAAAAACAGTCATCTCCCTACAGACTTATTGCTGGGGGAAGTGAGCCAGAGCTACAAGTCAATAATGTTGACCACAGTGGGCAAGGGTTCCATTCTATGGAAAAAGACAGCTTTTAGCTGAAGAAAACTGACCATATCCCAAACCAGACATTTATACTTGTTCCATTATCTAAGTTAGATAGATAAGGAATTTCAATTCCTCATTTTCCTTCCACCAATACATGGATTATTGCTTAGCTCTGGTAAAAAAAAAAACCCATCCCTCAGCTTCTGTTTCCTAACTCGCAAATACTGAAATTTAATTTTGGTTTAAACCAATTTTAAGAATTCATCATCATGTATCAATTGATTATTTTTGTACAAGAATCAGATGCCCTCACAGTGAACATTCTGTTCTGCATGCACACAAGGAAGCCTTTTCCAAGTAATTACCAAACTTTGTGATTATCCTATTCACAAAGTGTTTGATTTTTTTCTCTTTCAGACACACTATAGTAGATTTGAGGTATTTGCAGCAAATACTCTAAAATAAACCAGTTTGATAAAGCAACAGGGCAATTCACCAGGAAATAAAAACATCATGCAGGGACCAGGCAAACGTGTACCTTCATTTACAATGTGTGAATCCTTCAAGCAGGAAAACCAATTATCAGGTAAAAATAGATCTGCACACAGCCAGGATGGCTTGAAGTTCACTGGGGGCTTGAAAGTGCAATGACCAAAAAAACCTCCAAAAAGCACGCAGTGGCAGAAAAGTTTATATAAAGTTAGGAAAGCACACATTTGGAAATGGCTGCCAATGCTCTTTGGTAGGCAGCAGGAGGCAATAACACCGGGATGAAAAAGCACAAATACAAAAAAAAACCCCAAACCTTTAAAGAAAGGAATATTCCCCTCATATCTCAGACACAACAGACACAAGTGAAGTTTTCAAAGAATGCCCAGCATTCACAGCATCCAATGGTAAAGAGATCTCTCCTGTGCAAAACAAAGGCAGTGTTCTTGTCTTCATAAACAGAGCTGAAACCTAGATTCAAATATGCACCAACACAGAGGTTCAAAACCTGAAACCACATTCAAGGATTTCCAGAAGGCAGAGGATGAAGGCTTAGGCTATTAAGGGAACATCTCAGAACTGAAGGTAGGTCTGGACAGAATTTTAATTTGGGAACATATACTTACAATTGGCAAATAGAAAGAAAACTGTCAGTGTATTAAGTTTTAACACTCAAGGTCTTGCAAATCTGCATACTCTTAAAGAGACACAAATCACTAGCACTAAATCAGCTCTGAATTGCGCTTAGAATAAAATTTTGGCATTTGCATTTACAATATTGGCTTTAGTCTATTTTTTTGTTACTAATGTTTACACTGTACATAGTAAAAAATTAAAAACTACCTACAGCATGGAATTAATTTCATTGCCTAAGTTACACTGTATATCTCCGGAGTTAATATCTTTTTTTTGTAACCTACATCTGTATTTGTCTCCTGCCCTGAAATACAACCGCAGGCATAGAGATAACCTCTCCATATGTTTATCTAGTTACAGCAGCTTTTCTTAAAACCCTTCATACCCTCTGCCAATGTGCAACCATGTAATCCTCATTGAAGGGCTGACTTTGGTCCTGCTTTTTAGTTTTTCTAAAGACACGGATAGTACTTCACCTCCAAAGTCAATGGTCATTTACTTGTATTTTCTTACTGTAAGACAGACTTCAATGACACTAAATTTCAGTAGTTTTGTTGGGTATTAAAACATCTCTTTTTGCTGAGACTAAAAAAGAAAAAAAAATTCAATTGTTTCCTTTTAATAAATTCCAGTTGTCTAAAACAAAGTTTAGACATACCACCTGGCCCTGCATCCTATACTGACACATTTGCTTCTCCTATTCCTTCTAATAATCTACGGAGTTTCCTCCAAACCAGAAGATTAAACACCCTTCACGTATAGATATTGATACTGAATCCATGAATAGGTAACACACATTCAATATATTCTTGTCTCCAAATTATAAGCACATTCCCTTTAAGACATTTTAAACATGTCTCAGATGAACTCGCTCTTTAAAAAGTCACTGAAATATTTCATACAATGAAAATACCATCACTCTTTTTACCCAGAAAGCTAGCACCAACAAAAATATGGAGGGATGGAGAATTACTGTTCTTTATGCCTTGTACTAATATTCAGACTGTTTTTCATTCTAAGAAAAGCAGAACTAAACTTTCTATTTACAGTCAGATAATTCAAGAAGTCAGTATTTGTAATCATAGCAATTTGAGTATTTTAAGAATTCTTGATCTTGGAATATATTAAAAACATAAACATAATCCTCCCTGAGCTAAGACTAAGAGAAATGGCATCAACAACAATGAATCACATTTCGAATGAGCTGGCTTTGCATCGGCTCCAGAGATGATTCTGCAGCTGCCCAAGCAACAAGCAGAGGAGCCAGCCAAAAGACCAGAAAAGAAGCCCAAAAGCAGGTCAGGGCTTGCGAGCCAGAACTTGGCATCTGGGTCTTACAGCTGTCAGGGATACTTATGAGAGAAGTCACTGTTGTCTACAGATTTTGAAAACAGTTGGGGAACAGGAAGAGGAAAAAGAAAAAAAAAAACAACAAATCTATCTACAACTATTGCAAGCCAAACTAGAGCGGAAACACAATACATGTCACCACTTGTTCTGTCACAGCACTGTGATACCAAACCACTACACCAACGAGAAAAGTATTATCTACACAGAAATACAGTTTTGTAGTGATGTGGAATATTAGACATAAAAAGAGATTATTTTTTTTTCTGGAAAAGAAACATCAGTGAACAAGATGGACATAAAAACTAGACAACTACTTCTTTTTGTGTATGTGTTTCAAAATACAAAATTTTGCCTTAATTTTTTTTCAAGGGGGATAGCCTGTCAAATTTTCCTTTAAACTCTCCATTGTGTAATTACTTCCAGCAGCAGCAAGAACTCCAATATATAATCAACTGTTTTGTTGCCAAGTTATATGTGCTTTTTATTTAAAAACAAACAAACACACCACAGTTTATCTAAAGATTACTGAGAAAATATGAAGCTGCACTGTCTTTATTAGGGATTCCATACTACCTCATGACAGACATAAAACTTGGAATGACAACAGCACATTTCAAGAACTATTAAATAGAATTTGCAGTATCTAAACAAAAGAGACTCAGACCAAGAACTCCAGTTTTGCAAAAATTAATTTAAGTGCATATGCAGGCAAAAATCCAAAGCTAGTGGCAGTTTTTGGGAAAGCTGTCTCCACAGATTCTGTACTGACAAGCCAAGCAACTGCCAAGCAATGTTTCAAAACAAAAGAGAGACTCTTGGAAAGTGCCAAAAGAGATGTTATATTCTGCCATTACAACTCACGCTTTATGAAAAGGAAAGAGAGGACACTTGTACTGGGATTCTCATTGGCACTGTGAATCAGGCACATTCCGTACTGAGCAGATTCCCAAGGAAATGCGCACGCTAGCATGACTGTAAAAATGAAGAAATGGTCAGCTGTGATGAAAATCGAAAGAAAAGTAGAAACAGAGACAATCCAGGTGATGTCCAAAAAATGCATAGTTCTGTCAAAGAGGTGTTTTTAGCAGACATCAAATGAACAACAAAATTCTTAAAACACACAATTTGACAGGATATTTGAATTTATTTTCTCCAATCTATTCCTTGTAATCAGCCTCTATGTTTAGTTGTAGATTGAGATACCATCTTGTATTTAATTTTCCGAGTTTAGAAGAACTAGCTAGTTCATTATATTCTTGACTTTGTAGTCTGATATCCATCCGCTGAACATCACACTTCCATCTGTTTTTCTTGGACCGTATGAAGCATCAGAAAGCTCTCTCAAGGCACCCTTCTCCAGAACAATCTTCACTGTTATACAAATAAGCCCTCTAGTGGTAAAACGACTGTGAGACCTTCCATATTCAGAGTTTCTGTGCACCCTCTCCAGGATAAAAATCTTACTCTCATAATACCTCCTAACTAAAGGTGAGCCACTAATAGCATATCTACAACCTCTTTTGAAAGCTATTCATGGAAGATGACAAACTTTATCTTGGGTATGAGTGGTGGCTTTGTAACTGAATCCAGAGATAAAAACATAATTATCAACACAGAATAGAACTGTCAAAGGTAAAGAACAAATTTAGCATAACATCACAGAACTCTCCAGATCTTCACTGTTTAAGAAGTATGCCAATACAGAGATAATGAACTCCACCACACACTAGTGCTTAATTAAGCCCTTTGATTACCAAAATCACAAGCGAATTCTCATTCTATGCTACCGCACTTCCCTTCCCTACAAATATTTATTCTCTAGTTCTACATACTGTTATCAGTGACCTGATAACAGAAACCACCACCAACACTGACTTATGTTTGTGGCAGTGATTTGCAGGATAACTGGCCAAACATTGCCAATGCATCAGATACTTTATCTGAAGCAACTCAGTTTCACACACTGCCAGACTTAACACTGTCAAAAATTCCTAAACATTATGCTAACATTTCATGACAGAAGACTAACATGCTATCTAGTTTTAAAATAAAACAGTATATTTTATATTAGCAAGCATGGGCAAAAACCTCCCATCCACATACTTCTCCTCTTACTTAAACACAACAATGCAACAAATTGTTATTACATGAAAAGGGGTCGAAAGGGACAGTGATTCTGTATTGGCACATGTTTCTATATATTTAGCAGTAATAATGAAACAGAATTATCTGTTTGGCCAGATCAGAGCTTGCACTACGTTTTTAATGACTCAAGAGCTCAGTGACAGTATCATAGTGTGTTTGCAACCTCACTGCAGGGATAATGAAGGAGACTCTGCTGGGAGAAGTGACTCATCACCTTCCACAAAACACTGCCTGCTTAAGAACACCTCAGACTTCCTTTCTGTCCTGAGTAGAGGTGAGCTTAGGAAATCATGGCACACCATCAGTTCACAGAATAGACCCCTATCTTTTCTCACTTCACAAGCCTGCAGCCTACCAGGTAGAATTCAAATGGAAGACTTTGGAAGTGCAAATGCTAACAAAACCCAATCAACACAACAAAAAGTTAATTTTTTGGCCTCCATAAACCTTTCTTGTGATTTCTGCCTATCATGCACATACCCTGATACAACAACAAATGGTTATAATTCAGAGAACAGAGGATGAATCACGTTCTGCTGCAATTTGACAGCTAGAATCTCAGTACTAATATGTATTTCTGAAATTCTTTGCAAAATCATTCACAAATGAAACTCTAGTGCAAAAATGCATAAACTTGAAATGCAGGTTCAGAAACAACAACAAAAGTAAATGTAACTACTCTGACAAGATTGATAGTAGTTGTATCACTTTCAAAACACTCTAAATCAAATAACTGAATAGGAAAGCACCCAAATGACTGGAAGAAAAAGCCCTCCAATAGTTATTGTTGGCAACTATCAGGCTGGAATGTCTCTTCTGTGGGGGCCTACAAAGATCTGCAATGGATCAGATTTCAGTTCAAGAGTTTCACTGACAATTTTAGTGATTGAACAGGAAAATTTGCTGAAGAACTGCATTTATGACATCAAGCAAGAAGAAATCCAAGTGCTCTGATGAGCATGATTAGAACTCCACAGTCCTGAAAAACTGAAAAGATAGTCCTACTGAAAGAAAAACTGAAGAAGGAGTCCCAATGAACAAGACAGCATAGCTACACATTAAAAGACGTATAGCACTAATTCAGAAAAAAGAAATATTCAGTACAAGGCTACCGCAGAAAAGACAAAAAAACATTTGACATGCCGAAAAGAGCATCACATACAACACAGGATGTACCTGAACCTTTTTTATACTCAGAAATATGTGCACTGGTAGCTTGTTTCAGGTATCATCATTTTAAAAGCAGAGACAACCCTGGTGAGAACAAAATGAAGCATTTCGAAATAACTGACCTGTGAGGAAAAGTTTGAAGACATAAATCACATGATTGAGAAAACAGCAGCTGGAAAGTGATCATGAAAGGAACAGTGACTAAACACTTTTCTACGCTGAAAGTATTAACCAGCTTAACTTGTACTTGGGAGATTTCTAAAACTTCATGAATCACAAGAAGAGAAAGCTCATTAATATATTACAAGGCTCGAAGCCCTCATGTCAGCAATCTCATGCATTGTGGGTCTGGTCAAGATTGCATGATCTTGGTTCACAGCAACTGAAAAAAAGTTAGATAAACTGAACTTAAGGCACAGTCTACGAAACACTTTGAATCTTCATTTCCCAATCAGCCAGACTAGCAGAGCTGTTACATGGTATTGCAACTCCTCCATCTTCAAACAGCCACCCTTGATAACTCCTGATGAAAAATGGGCTAAAACAGGAGCAGAGGGAGAATGATGCACATCTGAGCCCTGTCCTGCCGAAGTGAAGCTTTTTTTACACACCAAAACATTAGGTCGCCCTCTTGGGCCCTGAATGGTTTTGACACTGGTTTTCCAAATGTAGCTCAATTCTGTAATATAAAGCAAATTAGAAAGGTACTGATGGCAAAAGTGAAGTTTATAGCTACAGATGGCAGTAGGCCTAAGGAATCTAACAAGAATTTATCTCCAAGTCTTGACTTTTTGCCAAAATATTGAAGCTACCATTGTGTGTTATACAATGCATACACATGCATAAGGATACTTTTGTACCAGCAGAATCCATCAGTATAATTGCATCAGGGCAATGTCTTGGGGCAAGGCACTAAGAGAAAATGACAAGATAGGAGGCATCTTTAGTCTGAAACAGTCAACAAAGTTTTAAGTCTTCCCCCAAACTTTCAAAGAATCCACAATACAGCTTCACTTTTTTTTTTTTTTTTTTTTTTTTTTTTTTTTTTTTTTTTTTTTTTTTTTACGTATTAGCCACAATTACTCTGTGGGATAAAAAGAAACGTGTTTTCTTCTATGGCTCCCAAGATAATATTCTATCAGTTGCTAGATCTCTGCAGCTCAGATGTCTTCAGAGGGAAGCTGAGCAAAGCAAGATGCAGGTGCCATTATTAATGTGACATTGCAAAGGAAACGATTCCCTCCTCCTTTTTGTTCAGTTTCTGGCAATTCTTACATTTAGCTTCCCTAGCTAAAATTTGAGAAATATACCATACAGCTGTATATACTCCTACACTTCAGCTTCTGAAGACACTTTACAACATACAGGTTTTGAACCCTTGGCACAGAAATTATTTTGTATTTAAACTCCGTAACTATAGATACTTTTGATCTCAGAGTTTAATCTGCATGAAGGGTGGGAAGGAACAGCAAGTTGCCAGCACTGTTATACACCCCACCTTCAAGAACTGTTAGGAAGGGAGGGGAGGGGACATGAAAAACAGACTTAAAACTCAGCACATTTGGAACTTCTCATTTTAAAAATTTATACCAGGATAAAATTATTAAAATACTGTAACAGAGCATCCATATGATGAGATGCACTCCTAAAATTTCTTCTTCAGCATTACTGTTTACTTCTTTGGCTAGTTGAGGTCTTAGTGTAACCATCACAGCACCTGAGGCTGCTTGGAAAGCCTGATCAACTTGCAGGACTCCTAAAATCAGAACAACAAAATTATACAAGGCTCCACCCATACTCAGCAAATTCAGAACTTGGAATTCCAGCCACACCAATACAACATCCATCCAGTTGGCAAAGAACTGCAGTCTCACTACTACTGAGGAAATGACCAGCATGTTTTGTGCTATATGTAGCTGCCAAGATAAGCACCAACATAACAAGAAATCCCAAAGAGGCAGATCCACTCATTCCTACTGACATACTCAGAGTCAGTTTTATTTGGCCATGACAGGACCTTCCAAGTTTATGGAAGACCAGTTCACGAAGCTATTAGCATAATGGTAGCAGTATCCCTTTTCCACCTGCTGTCTCCTTGAGGAGGAATATGGCTACATCCCATTCTCACTACCAGCTGTGCTCCTGACTCTTAAGGACAGGCTGCAGTCAGAATTTAGAAGTCATTATAGCCCATTCTAATTACAGGGAGTGAAACAGAAACAGAAGGACTGACAGGAGTAGTCTATAACCTGTTTTGTGGACTCCTTATTCACATGTAAGGAGTTCGCCCTCAAATCATGCCTGTATATGCATTTTATGGTTTTAAAAATAATGTAATACACTTTCTACAGAATTATTTTGTTAAACTGACATCACGACCACTGGAAAGACATCACACTAACACCCATCCCATTTCTCCTGCTTTCTCCTGCAATTCCTAAAACTACACAGGAAGTGAAGCAGGACTGCCAAATGGAACCAAGGTTAGCATGGAGTGATACTTCCAGGTGTTTTCAACATACTATAATTCGAGATGCATTAATAATTTTTCTGATAAAAACCACTGTTGTTACATTACCCTTTTTCTTAAACAAAGCCCCTTAGAAGCTAGAAGAACAAAAAAAGTATTTGAGTTCAATAACTTTATTTGCTAAGCTATAAGAGTAAAAATCTAAACATTTCCTGTAATAAACTGTTTATTCCCATTTCACTGGATTCTGAAAAAAATGTGTCTTAGATTTTTCAGTGGTTATGAACTTCTGAAAAAATACAAATTTTTGGGATGCAGATTACCTGCAGTATCACAAACTATACTGCAAGTTTAATAAAAGACACCCTAATATTTGACATTGGTTTATCCATAATCCCTATACCAGGCACATACACACACACTTTTCACCATACAAAAATCCTCTGACTAAAACTAACCTTGATCAAACATATTATGGTTTATGAATTCTCAGCAGCATATCTCCTTTGTATAATTCATTGTAGAGATTTAGCCAATTATAAGCAAGCATAAGGAATCTCCCTTGACTTCAAGAGGACTGTTCGAGGCATGAAAAAAAGCAGAACACACCTCACAGCTTACACACTGCCACAATAAATGCAAAATCCTTTTGAAAACTGCATATCATTCCACTAATTTCTTCTGATCAGAAGAGTGAAAATCTGGATTGACACTTTCTTCCACTGTAAGATAAAAATTCAGTGCACAAATGAAATAATTAAGCCCCAGTTCTTTTGACATTTAGTTTCCAGCATGACTCACGATCATCTTTAGCCTGCACTTAATAAAATGTTTTCAGAAAGGTTATTAAAAACCCCCAACAAACTCTGCTATGGCCTTTCAATCCAGTACTGCACTTTCTTGCACAATTTGAGCTCCAAAATCAGTTTTCATTTAAGTGTGCCAGGTGGCATTTAAAAAACAAAACAAATGGAAAAAAGGGTTTTTTACAGATTTTACAAAGCACATGATGCTTCAGAACTTTTTTTTAAAAAGAGTTGGGAGGGTAAAAACTATAGCAACAAATTTCACTCATTTTTAAATAAAAGACTATAGAACTCTGCTTCCAATGCTGCCAGCTTCCAATAAATTACTAGTAATTATGTTTACAACACTGAGTAGGTATGTAAAAAAGCCAACAACATGAGTACCGAAGTTGATCCAGAATGTTTAACGCTCCAACCCAGAATGTTAGAAGTCATTGCAAAGAATTTTAGTAAAAGAAATGTAAATAATTCTGCAAACTTCTAACTAGGAAACATGTGAGCAACAATACTACATTACTAAGACTCTTTTTTTAAGGCGGTGTTTATATCTAATCAACAATGCAGAGGCTCCAACACGTTTGACTGACTTTCTTCTGCTATTTATAGTCAGTTTTACTGATTTCATATTCTCCATCTCTTTTCCAGCTGCTAACTCTGCATTTTCTACCCTACCTGCTCAGGGCCACTCATCTCCACTCTTAATCATCAGAGGATATGAACAACAAAGTGTATTTATTGTCCAGTGCTGCACACAGTTTAAAAACCAAACAAACCAACCAAAATGTAGCATGTTAGACAAAGAAATCATAAAAAACTTTTCCTAGAGACAGGAAAAACATTGCAGTCCCTGAGAATGGAATACTCCTAGTAAGAACAATATGAAGTAACACTGCTGCAAACTGCATCAGAGATAAATGGATATACAGTGGAGCCCTACAGCTTCACCTATTCACAGATTCCTAGGAAAAGCCATTATTCAGGCTTCTGCTGGCAGCTAGGGGTAGCACATTTGCACAGAATTATTTAAATAATTTAAGACAATAAACTAATACATTATTTACAAAACAAAACAATTCAGCTTCATGAAATGCTAAGCCGATCTTGAAATGGTTGTGAAGCAAGAAGGCTTTGAATGTTCATACTCTGTCTTGTCATTAAACAATTACTAATCCTAATCAAGTGGAAAGTAAACCATTAATATTAATAAGTATTAACTTGGCTTTTGTCTGGACGTTCAAGTTCCAACTGCCAGCAAGGAAGCGTATTCAGCATATTCAGGCTTGAGCTGGAAATATTTACACATTAAAGGAAACTTCTTTGTGGGAAATATTAAACTAAGTGGGTTTTAAAGAGATTTGAAAGTCTGATTCTTATGGAGTACTTTAAAATGTCTTGTAATTGTCTGCAAAGATCTGTTCTCTATTCATCCTCCCTTTTGAAGTTTTGTCATTCTGGCATCCTTGCACAATCCCAGAACAAACATGAAAAAATATTCTTACTCTGTCTTCTGCTGTTCTTCCAGGCTGACATTTCTGAAGCATTTATTAGCATAGTTAAGAAATGTGCTCCCTTCCTAAAGTATCTCCCCCATCTAACCTTCCTAAAAAGAATACAGCAGTGTCTACCAGATAATAGTAATTAATGAGGAATGGCACCATTCCAGACACATCCATTTCTGATTCCTACTGAAGGAACATGACCCTTTTGGAAAGTTCAGATCTTTTAGCTAACTAGCTAAAAGATACCTTTGTGTTATCTTTTACCTGATACCTTTGTGGCTCCCTCTTTCTACCACCACCCAGCTGACAGTGTATTCCCTCTTTTCTATCATTGTTTCCACTAAGACACCTCCAACGTTTTCTCACAGTGAGAAGGCTTCCTGTGCTCTTAAACTTCACAATAATGTCACAACCACACTGGCAGAATCCAATTTAAGAATTAAAAATGCTTCTCAGACAGAAAAGTCAATTGAAAAAAAGCACAGAGAACACCTATGAAAATCCAGGGTATAACCAATACATATGGTAATTACTTATGATGCCAAGAGTATATCAACATTAGTTGCTTCAGTAGCATTTTACTAGAGTATAATTCAAATTCTTTTGAAAAAGCTGGTACACCATTGTATAAAAGCACTGCACACTTTCCTGGCATTATTATCTGCACAATTATCTGGCAGTTCTGGCCAGATAATTTTCAGTTATCAGACAGGTTACACTGCAAATCACCAGATTCTGGGATTTAATTTGGAAAGAGCATGACTACATAGTTGGCTGTACTAATTTACTCTTCCCTTGGCCTCTGCTGCAGAAAGAATCCTGGCCTATAAGGACCCCTGATCTGATCTAGCTCAGGCATCCTTTGCACACTGTCTTCTTTAAAGACAAAAATCACATTCTGAATTGTGTCAGCAAGGAATGAACATTACTGTCAAAATGCTCCAGTTGGGGCAGACACAGTAGTAAAATACATCAACATTCCAGCTATCTGGATAGAGTACCTTGGTTTCTGGCTGTTCTACACATTAAGATATGTGCCCATATAATTTAACACATTTCAGAGTTTGTACAAAGTTTGAAGAGCACAATTCATCTGTGTGATCATTTTTCAATTTTGAACATAGCCAATTGAGAACCTGAAAATGGAAGGGTTTGAGTAAAGAACAGAAAATAAGGAGGAACAAATGAAAATTACTCGCAAATAGGAAAATAGGAAAATACTGTTTTAAGCTCTGACACTTTCAAAAATCCATTGGATTATTTAAGCATAGATGTTCACAGGCATTTTCATTTCTACTAGCAGAAAGCTATGGAACACAACTCACTCAGATCTTTGAATTTTTTAGTGTTTGTTTTCATTCTGACATGCTTTTGGCATTAAGCTTTATTACTCAAAGTGACCAAAAATTCAACACTAAATCAGAATGAATATCTCAAAAGAACCAGTAGATGGCAATAAAAAGATCTGTGATAAATTTTGATTTTGCAAATAGATATAACATAGTAATGTACAACCAGCAAAACTGGCATTTTTTAACCTCATTGATATGGTTCCCAGAGGCTTCTTGAAGCAGCTAACTTTTATAAAATTTTATACAGACAAATCCATGAATCTTTCCCCACACATCAAAGGTGAGAAAAAAAAAAAAAAACAAAACAAACCCTGAGAACAATCTGTTCCTGTAACTCAGAAGAATAGCCTACCTAAAATATTTCTTCGCTTTATATTAAAACCAAACCTACAACTTCAAGAATCTTTTGCAAAGTAATATGAATATAAAATGCACTGATATTTGAGTTCATTTTTATTCTTAAAATGTTGCCAAACAGTAAAATAAAGAACCCGTAGGGTTTTTTTTAAGTCTTTAGACATATTCTTTATATAAGTATATACAGCTTTAGAAGCTTCCATTAAGTCTCACATTGAGGCTATTCAGCAACTACTGGAAATCTTTCCCAGGGTTTCAGCTTGAAGTTAAAATATCCAACTATTTTTATGTCTCACAATTTCAATTCTAGGAATAAACCAAACTGAAGTGGCTTACCTGTCTAACAGAGAATAAAAAAAAAAACAAATTACTCTTTTGTATTATATTAAAAACAAAAACATATGTATTAGATTCTTAAGGAAGGGCTTTCAGACATTATTTCTTATGTGTGTATATATATTAAGATATGTGCAGCTGAGGTAGAGGTACTCTAGAACAGAACAATAGGTTAATTGAAATCACTAGTGCTTTGTATTAACCTTTTTCAATATTCAGCATCAGTAATGCTGCTGAATTATTTTATGTATTAAAAATTACAAATAATTATACAATTTGCATAAAGTACATTCATAAAGTTCCATACATGAAACTCTGCAGCTCCTATATCCTGTGTTAGTATCTGGCAATAACACAGAAATAATTTAGCAAAAACACCACTTTATGCACAGCTGTTATGCTTCAATTTTTATGCTTCTGTAACTCCTTTAGTATCAAAGGATTTATACATGTGTGTATACTGATGCAGCTTATTCTTCTGCATCTTTTTCTAGTTCATTTTCTACTAAAGTTGGCCCTTACATAAATGTATATTTAACATATCTCCTAAATCCCAGACTCATGAGTTCTACATGAAGAAAGCTATTTGCTCCACACATGAGGAACGCCATACCATGCAGGACCATGCCTCACTTCCACCTGACCAGAATGGAGTCATGTACATTATTGCCAGGAAATAATTCATCTAGAACTGTTTTGTAAAAACCAAAACTACCCAGCTTTATCGGGAGAAAACAGATTGCACGGAAATCTGTTACAAAATATTTAAGAAATTTTAAAGGAAATTTTAAAGGAAAAAATACATTAATTTTGACATAACAATCTACCTAAAACTGCTTCTGCTCAGAAAGCAGATTCAAAAGATCTTCAACTGCACTCAGGATGCAATGTTTACTAATTTTCAAGTTTGTGCAGAATGAAAAGTATGATGAAGCCTAGAACTAGATTGACTAGATACCTTCTCATCTACTAGAATTCAAACTGCTTGGCTCTAGTAGCTTTACTCATTTTCTCTGGCACTTCATATCAGAAACAACTGTCAAGTTTACTGTTGAGCTGACTGAGTGCTGGGACTACTACATCAAGATTGTTTAGAAGAAGTTCAAAGAGCTTCTACTCTACACCAGGAGGCCTTTGATGAAAAAAATACACTTAATAAAATGGAATTCTAAAGGAAAGTTGTATACCAGGTAACTCTCAACCACTTTGATTTTCTATCAGCTTTATTGACATGCTACAGCTCCTGCTTTCCAGCCTTTTATAAATGGGTCATCAGCTCCTTCTCACCCAGAAAAACCAAAGCTTAAGAAAGGATTACCTCCTTTCTTCCATACCTTTTCCAGAACTGACTTGTCAATAGAGGTATTTCTATAAAGCTCATGAAGATCTATGTCCTTATGAGGAGATCATGAAATTAACTCAACACAGACCAACTGTTTAAGCCATGTTTACTACAAATACACCAGCTGTGTCCCTTTGCAAAGCTCCTCATTTTCATCTAGAGCAGAGCTGATTACATTCTTTTCAAAATCACTTTTCTGGACTGTAATGTCAGATTTTGTATTACCATTATCAAGAAGGACCTTCATTACTACTTACTGTTTCCAAGCTAATTCCCAAATGTGTCATGTGACATAGAACATCCAGGCTAAGTGCACTTCTGCAAAAAAGCTTTCCATTAGTTTACTACACTTCAGGGCTGGATACACAAGTTGCTTTTGGAGGCCAGGCCGCATTCATGAGGAGCTGTATTTCACAGCTACTGCTTCAAAGCACCACTACTGAGGTACTGTTAAAAGCAAGAATCACTGCTTAAGACTTGTACATAGAACTGATTTCTTGAACTCAACTCTTAGAGTAGTCCCAACACTGATTTAATTAACATTCCTTAAATTTATCAGAGTCCACATTAAAAAAAAAGCAGTCATCAGGAACAAAACTCTTTGTCAACAATCTTTGCAAGAAAAATTTTAAAAAGCACTGCAGAATTAAGGTTACACTTGTTTTAACCTACTTCCCTAACTATGCACCAAGTTTCTTCAGAGTTATTTCCCTTTTTTGCGGTTCAAATCAGTGTAGGCAGTCAGAAGTGATTTGGAACAGTTTCACACAAGCACAGACGCGTGCTTGAAATGTCCTACTTTGCACCTGAATTCACAACAGAATTATGTGTCTATAGTGGTCTGAATAACTAAACACACAATGTGATACAACTATTTTAAAATTATGTTAATAAGGATTTATTGTTTCCTGCTTTAAGGGCATTCAGCTACTTCTTTTGGTTTGAAAACTGCACTGACTGTACTCAGTTAGCATCCATCCATAAGTAAAACAGGGGAGTTTCATCATTCTGCTCCTGGTTCAAATCATGTTGCCATGGAAGCAGATGCTGAATTGATGAAAATAGGTCAACTGTTAAAAAAACTCACTGGTTTTATACTTTAAAAAATATTATTATATTTTATTATTTTAATGCTTGTCATTATTTTGGAATTGGTAGTATTTTATTCTGTGGTATTCTAATTAACATTTATTTTACTCACACAATACATATTCCCACCAAAAATGTAGATAGTATCAGAGTTAAGAGTTGTTAATGGGAAAAAAATATTTTGCATAAATCAGTAGGGGCTGGGTACAGAATGCTTACAAGAATATCACACACAGTTCTTTGTTACTTCAGTAGTGGGTGGTGTTAAATGTTGCCATATAGACTGTTTCCATTTGAAGAGGATTAGTATTATTATTAAAAAGCACTAGCATTTTTTGAAAAAAAAAATCAGGACATCACTAATACCTATGCCTGGCTTTGACAGCAACAGGACTATTTAGTTTTGCATCAAACAGATATATAAATACTCAACTGGAGTCTCAGTTACTAAAAGCGATTAAAATACTTAAAGGCAGCTACGATTTAAGTAGGTTACCCCATCAATAGAACATGTGAAAATACACATAGCCAACTCAAAGAAATTTCTCTCTTAACATTTTCAAACTGCCTGCCAAGATGCTGTCAAAATAGCGTAAACACACAGTAAAATGCTCTTCACCTGCAGCAAGCATCAGAAAATAAAATAATTCACCTGTATCGTGTTTTTCTGAATCTCTACTAGGTGATCTAAAACACTTTTCTATCAACACCCTGACAGATTCAGATTTTTTTCTACCTTGACATTGATGTACTTTAGATGCACCAGGTTTGTCCTAGAAGTTTAACGTAATATATTCTGTTCCTGAAAATTTCTTTACAACTGAAATATAGAGTTTAATCATTAATAAAAAAAGGTGCATGGCAATACTGCCAATACATGAGATTTGTGCTCCTTTCTTAGTTCAGAGGTCTTTCTGTAGATTAGGTGATAGTTAAAATAGAAAAGCTCATTGGTGCAGAAGTCCTATAAATTTAATCCAGCAGAAACCTACCACAGCATTACTGCTTGTCTCCCACACATCACTGCTTCTGCCCTGCTCCCTAGCAAACTGGGTCAGACAGCTTCTCCCACATCAATTCCCTGATCTGTTTCATCACACACCAGATAAAAGAAAGTGTAACAGATAAGATGGGAGTAAATACACAGGAAGCAAAAGGAAAACCATCCCCATCTCCTGAAGATGACATAAATCTATACTGCTGCTGTTCATAACCCCACAACATCCAGTAATCCTCCTCTTTGAACCTTCTGTAATCAATGTTTTAACCTGAAATATGTACAACAGAACCTCTGATAAAAAAATTTCTGTAATTAAGAACATGTTTAACTGTCAACACAACTGAAACAATTTTCAACAGAAATAAAACTCATGTTTGCTGTGTTCACTTCCATTTTTTTTTCAATTAAATTTCTGTATAAAATGTGTTTCACTTAGGAGAACTCCTTTGGACTCTAGAAAGTTCAAAATTTGTGTTACAAAACTTCCTGCAATATCGTATGACTTGAGCAAACAAACCAAAAAAAATCCTAGCCCCACACCTGTGAAGTTGTCAAATACTGTTTAAAATGTACTGAAAGAGTGTCCTTATGGAGACTGCAAAAGTCTTACATTTCACATTGAGTAGATTTGGAACTGTTTATAACCAACCAACAACATTCCAAAAAAAAAAAAATCACATGGCTTGTTATGCTCCAGAAACATACTGTAAGGCTCACATGTTGGTTTTGTACATCTCTGTTTTCTCAAACAATAAATAGCTGGTAATAGCAGAAAAACAAGCACAAGAAAAAATAAGACTAACATATTTAAAATCATCAAGCATACTGGATACTTTTGATTAAGGCTTTTTTAAATAGACCTTTTCTGATCAGTACATTATGGCTTGTTGTTTTATTGTTTGGTTGTTTAGGGTTTTTTTTTTTAATGAAGCAGAATAATTAGAGAATACTTGACTTTTCTTCAACCAAATTATTACCTTTCATTTCCTCTGGCTCATCCAGTATTAGCCTACAACAGTCCTTTTGTACTATGGTAAGTATAGACTGGTGGTCTTCACCGAAGTTGCTTCTCAATATAAGACAGCATTTTCCCCCTCTCCTCAGTACTAATTTACCTATACCCTTCAAACTTTCTTCCCCTTGCTTTCTGAATCTCCCTTTCCACAGCATTTATAGATAATTTGAGATACAGTGTTAAGGAGTTGCAACAGCTACCTAATTATTATGCTGCAATTCCTGCTCCCTAAAGGACTGCATAAACAGAAGTTCAATTTAGAGAAAAATGCTGGTATTCTCCTTTGGTCTACCAAGAAACAGAGGTCTGCCTAGAGATCAAATAGCCAGCTTCACATTTAAACAGATAAAAGGATAACACAGCAAGCAAAGGCAAAGCCAGCCCCATCTCTAAGCTGTCAGAAATTCATACTGCTTACATTTACTCATCCAGTTTTCATAGTATCACCTCTCTAGATATGTGGTCCAGTAATGAGCTATAACATTTCGTTCGATTTGCTAAATTAGTTTTATATTAAAACACCTCACTGAGGTTAATATAAATGTCCATACATGCATAACAGAAGAGAGCATCAGGCTGCTTGTAGACTCAAACTTCAGCAAACCAGTAAACATGATTAATATTTACAGTTAACTCTGCAAACCTTAAGGCTTGGAAAATAAAATTCTAAGCAAGCTCATGATTCATTGCATAACACTGTAAAAAGAACAACAAAGAAATATATACTCCTAATGCACCTCTGTAAGGTGATGCACTTTAGTTTACACATACACAATCCAGACCTTTTGCCATGAGAAAAGTAATCCAGTTTCTAAAGCTAAAATAGAATAGTGGTTAAAGTCAAGGCAATGAAATACAAGAAATCCCTGAAGGAAAGACTTATAAGGGCAAAGTCCTGCAATTTCAGTTCTGTAGAATACCCATAGTCTTCCCTCCATGTCTGAAAAGGAATGACACTGATGTGCTTACTACATGGAATTAGAAGATTAAGCCCAAATGCTGTTACAATCACAAATATTTACAGTCATGACACACAGTTGTTTCAGATAAGCCCTACAGGATACGTCCATAAAGATTATGTAGGAAGACGTTTTAAGATATGTTGGGGTCACAACCCAAGCAGAAAAATAAACAGTTCACAAAAAAGTGATTATTTTGCTTCTTGAAATAGCACTACTAAATACTTAAAGTACATGAAGCAACAAATGCATGGTATCTTGGGAATGCATGGGAAAGTATGGCAACAGCATTCACAGTGAATGCTGAAAACACAGCAGAGTTGAAAACACAGAAGAGAAAGAAATCCAAATGAAATACTTTGAAACACTTCGACAGGGTTATCTTTATTTGCTTCTAACATCAGATGTGAGGTAAAGTCTACTTCCTGCTATCATTTTCATTGGTGTTTGTGTTATTTGCTACAACATGCATTGTTTGAAGGCAGACTTACCTCTATCAACGCCACAGTCAGAACAAGGTCCATTTTCGAGTCTGGGAAAAGGGCATCCACTTGTGGAGACATTCCAATCAGTATACAATTAGTAACAACTGATATTACACTCATAGTTTCAAAGGCCAACTGAAATAAAACACAAATATATTTACAGTTATGACCATTACCTCTAACTTACTAGTCGCCAAATTGGTCTGCATGATACCTCTCTCCTCATTAAAGGCTCAGAAGACCCATTAGTTTAACTTATTTTCCATCATCTTTTGAATTCTATGGCACAGGACCTGCCTGGCAAGCAGTCCAAACCTCATCAGCTTAACACGATCACAACAAGGTTGTAATGCAACCTGAACACATGAAAGAGTAAGTACTCATCTATGCTTGTACTCCTAAATAAATTTATTTCAGGATAAAGGAAAAATTGCAAAATTCCAAGAGGAACTAGTAGTCCTAACACTCATTTTGGAAGTTCTGTCTGAATGTTAAGAGGACAAGTTAAGAATGGTTCCAAATGCCTTTTTTAAATCGCAACCATTTGAGATTTGTTGAAAGATTTAAACACATGCAACAGCACAAGTCTAAGCAGCTCTTGCCTACAGAGCTCCCACAAAATGTCTGAAAATATTCATACAGTTTAGCAATTACATTAGCAATATAATGGTACTTGTTCCAAGGTCCTGTCTGGAATGAGAAAGACTGACACAGAATTGTAGTGTCTGTCACAATGAATTAGCAGAAATAACTTTCTCCTTGACAAGAAGCTAGTGACTCAGCTCACCTGATAAAGTAACTCCAGTATTCCTCTAACAGAAACCTTCAGCAAATGCTCTTATTTCCCATATGAAATTATGACTTGAAAATTTAGTTATTTTAATTCACAAAGCAAATTAATTTCTGCTATTAGTTAAAAAATTACACCATAAAACAAAATTACTGTGCTGTAATTTTTTAGCCTACTTCCTTGATTGAAACAAACTATTCTAGCAAAAACAAATTCTACTAATACACCTACAGCTATACTTGTGACTTATGACCACAGCCTGATTGTTCTGGTGGTTACACACCAGCTATGCCATTAAGATGTCGGCAGCATAGATCTGGAGTGAGAAAGTGCATCCCAAGTTAAAACACAATCAGATTATAATTCACACATTTTAATGACATATTATGAAAAGACTTCACCTCTAAGTCCACTTCAATAATATCTATGTGTCTAATGAACATTGTTCAGAGTCCTTGGTTTGCATGTTTTTACTGAATGTTTTACTTGAGGTTTCAGGATTTCATTTCTAACCTTTCACTTGCTTCATTTGATAACATGTACAACCCCTCCAAACTGAATAAACCAATAGCTCATTGTGCCCTTAATCTCCATTACATAACATATGAAAACCTGTTAAATAAAACTAGAATATGGATCATCCCCTGGAAAGGTCCCCCAACCTTATCACACTCCCTTATCAAGCACTTCTGTTATGGAATGCTAAAGTTTCTGGGTGCAACTTAGTCACTCCAGAAAACTCTGGTCAGGATCAGTTCACTCATGCAGCACATTCAACAGGCCACAAAATAGCTGGTGGCAGCACGACTGCATGGACAAACAACTGAGGACAGAAAATGCTTAACCCAGTACTATTGCCATGAAATTGTTTAGACAGACTGCAGTGTTCAGGCTGTGCAGAATGTTCCAGCTCCTGCTCACAGATTTGGGCTACTTTCAAATTAGTCAGCTTGAGTACCAGTAATCATGGGTGCACGCGCCACAAACCGGGCTTAGGAATCCAACTACCTATTCTTCTATTTGTTTTGAAACCTCTGCTGAGCTTCACACTTCTAAGATTGCATCAGAAGTTACCATTTCTAAAATACACTGGCTACAAAGAATACTGCGCAGTATCTGGGAGCTTTGCTTTGTTGAAGTTGCAACACGAGTACAATACGTACACAAGAACTAAAGAAAAGGTCTGCTTTATTTTCCAAGGCTGGTCAAAAACCCCACCAAAAATATTACTGGGATATATACTTGGATAGGTGATATTCCAGGGCATTGTAGAGAACAAAATACCTATTGAACTTTAAAGTGGTTCACGGGACAAACACAAAGCTTTCATACTGTTGCTGAAACCTCTTTTAAACAAATGAGTAGGAAAAAAAAATACATAAAAATTACCTGCCAAACACCAATATTTGCTGTGGGTTCTGCAAATGGACGCTTGTAAACTCTGCACATCTTTAAGGCATCAGAGTATATCTCTGTGATGTTGTTTAACACTGCAAAAACAGCTGCCAGAGGATAAACACATGAGAAAAGACTCACATAGCCAAACTGTAGGAACAACTCCAGGTAATCATCAAAAGTACCCTGAAAAACAGAGACAATATAAGAACAACTTTAACGTACAAAAAACCTATGAAGAAACACAGAAAAAATATTACACTTGAAAATATGTTTCCTCATCCCAAATCAGTTGTTTGGAAATGACTACTGACAGTAGACAAGAAGACTTTTTTTTTTTTTTTAAATCTAATTGATTTGGAATTATTCAATCACTAAAATCTTCTTATAAGGGGAGGCCCAGGTTTTTCCTTTTGCCTAATGCATTTTCTCCAAGTCACACTTCCTATTCTTATGACATGAAGTAACTCCATAAACACATTCAACCTATGCAGGTTCCTCAACATCTCAGTTAAACAGTAACAGAAGAGTGAGGAACAGAAAAAAACATGTATTTAAACTGGCAGAAAATTCTCCTGAGAGCACTGTGGCAACAAAAGTCCTTGCATTTCAGTCTGTCCATGAAAGACCTAACCAGAATGGTAGGCTGGTAGGTAGACAGGCAACTCTTTTCTGGCATTTCTGCTCGTTTATTTCAAAATGGGTAGGACAGTTAGGGTCCACTTGAAGATTGAAATCTACAAGGCAGCACTGACATCTGAAAGGAATAATTAGTGCAAACAAAAAACCCTATTTAACAAATCCAAATAGGTCTATCACCTGATCTTTAAGCCAAGAATGTGGGTACTTAAATGCTGATCCAGTATTCACATGTAGGTGATCATATATTTATTTGCATGCTAGTTTTGTAGTATAATAATAGTTTGGTATGATTGCAGCAATTTTGTTATGAAAGAACCAAACTTCTAAAGAAAAAGTGTTCATAAACAAAGGATGGTGAAATACCACAAAGAAGTTAAAGTGGGATCTAGGTATCTTGTATCTACACAGACACGTGAATTGTCCTCTCTCTCAAAACTGAAATCATGAAGACTTGACAGTAACTGAAATTATTGCAAGAACCACATGAAAGTGGTTGTGGCTCCATGCATCAGACACACGGTTATCTACTCTTTTTTGCCCATCATAGCTGTTAAACTGACTGCCCTCCCCAACACCTAGTGCTTTTTTCTCCTAGAAAAAAACAGAGAGAGGCAGTAGAAGCCTGCAAGCTCACAAATCAACATGGGGTACTCATTAATTGCATTTCTCACTTGTGCTCGTTTTGAAGTTCCACAGTATAGTTTGGTCTCACAAACCAATCTGCAGATCAGACCACGAACAGCTACCTAACCTTTAAAGCCATTAAGACTTTTTTCTCAGAAACATTTTGTACAAATTTTAAATTTTACTAAGGTCTTCTTTAGGGACATTTGCAAGAACACTCACTGGAATGGCAGCCACATATTTGCTACTGCAATCATTTTTTCAATCACTGCAGGCAGAGACAGCTTTCCTTTGTGCTCCTCCTTCTGGTAACTGCACAGTATTCCCACTGTTTCCTCACACTTCTCATTTCCTTGCTCAATACCCATTGGCTTTTAGAATAGCAGAGTATGAAGTAAGTATTTCTTTAACTCCTACTCAAATTTATGAAACTCTGTGTAGGAAAAAGGAGTCTGAGACGATGTTAAAGAAATTTGTAACTGTGCCATCGGCAGCCAAGAGATCAGCTACAGCATCAAGGAAACAAAAACAAGGAATAAATTAAGGGAGAAAATTACTAGAGGAGTGAAGCAGAAATTAGAAAAATAACAATTTAAAAATTATTGCAGGATGTTTTTACATCCTCAACCGGGTTAAGGAAGTAAGCAAGAATGAGGACAAAAAGAATAGAGAATTAAATGCTGAAGAGTATGTGAAAGAAGGAATCAAAACAAAAGAGTCTGAAACACAGAATTCTGTCAAGACTCCTCAGTTACTGAACAGTCAAATGCTTCCCCCTTGTGACAGTTTTAATTTTAGAAATATTCTTGCCTGCTGACAGCTCAATTCTTGCAAACAAATCAATGGTCTAATATAATTTATTCACAACCACAGCAAAACAATAATCTTTAGATTGAATATAAAATTAAGGCTTTGAGTACACAGTATTTAGAACTGAAACTGAGGCTAGCAGTGGACACATCCAAGGCAAAGTCCTAACTCTCTACAATTGACCTCTCGAGTCCCCATCAAAAACTATTCAGGGCACAACGGTACAACAGGTGCAGATTCATTTGATCCAGCTCTGCACAAGAAGCACTGGGCAATGTGACTCAGAGACACCACACTGGCTTTGTATGTGACAGCTGAGAATCAGGAGTCAGCTCAGGTCTAAGAGGCAGAGCTTATTTGGTCAGGCCTGATGCTGACACACAACTCTGGGAGCTGTGCTAGCTGATGTGCAGGTGCAGTGCTGGACTGTGCTGATTCACCAGCCCAGACATTAACGCAGGGACCTCTGCTGTGTTCTGCTCTGCAAGACAGCCTGTTTAATTCTAACTCCCTCCAACCTTCCCATAGGAACATTTGTACAGTTTTTAAATTGTAAAGGTGATAGTTTTCTCCTTTTCCCATTTCATGGCACTTCATGCAGGAAGAGACGAATCTGATATGGTGTTATTATCAAACTGCTAATGTCTACCTTTTACATGAAAGGTGCACTATGTACATGTACTTCTTACTCTATGAAAGCAAAATTCATACAATATCCTGTGACTGTGTCCTGTGACTGTGCTTGCAGCATCTGATCAAGTTGTCAGCCAGTCTGTGAGGTCTTAACAAACCCACTGACATCCACCATGTAAATTCCTTTAGAATTTTAAGTAATGATTTGCATGAAATCTGCTACATACAATTAAAAATTATACTAGGTAGGAGATGGTCAAGAACAGAACCAAGAAGACGGTGAATACCAAAGCTGTGGTTTCAAGAGGCAAGAGCATCCAGCAGGAGTATTGTTCTAAAGAGTTGGTTTCTTCTGTCCTCTGTTTCTGGCCCCATCCAGATGTAAATGATCTCTTTCAGGCTCTAGTTTAACTGACCATTTAAACTAGTACCACTGCAAAATCAAGCCAAAACAGAAACAATTTCCCTCTTCCCTGTGCCAGCCTACCCATTCTGGTAGTCTTTGAGTTACCCTTGGAGACTAAGGGCATATTACTCAAATACTTCCTTCCAGCGATACGGGGTTAGGTAGCTCCAGATAGAACTGTTTATTCCTTCCCCTTCATTCTGGTGTTACTAGGATCCTGCACTGTATCCACTTCCTGATCCAAGATAACATACAGCTGCACAAACAGCTACCAGCAAAGCTGATAAAGCTGGAAATAAGCTGCCACACCAGAAACCCAAAAATATTCTTGTTTGCCTTGGCTGATGCCTCTGTCAACTACAGCCCAGAAAAGTTTTAACTCTCTTACAGTACAACAACGTACCAAATAAGTTCCCATTTCTTTCTCCATGTTGATCTGTTCAACTAATGACAGGTCTGCATCAGTTTTCTTCGAACACATGCCTTTCCTCATCCTCCTGTTGTATCTCTTCTGGAGCCAGTAAGGAAGCAAGGATTCTGCAAATTGGTTGAGGATCTGCGAAGTTATCAGCAAAGTGGCCAAGCTCTTAAAAGAAATAAAAAATAATACAACTGTGATGAACCTATGATCATTTGCAGTACTGTGAGCTCGAGTAATACTGTAAATTACTATACTATGAGAAGAAGGCCAGCCTAACAAACCTAACAATAGCATATGAAAAGTGGACGATCTAGTTCCCATCCTTTGCTGCGTACTGAAAAGGACTAATTAGGAGTTAGTAGTCTAAATATTTTGTGTATTTGGATGTATCTTGAAAACAGTACACTAAGTACAAAGAAGGGTAATGTACATTTAATATATGCCAATGATAATCACAAACCTAAGGACTGAACTTTTTTTCTATGCTTTTTATTTCTTGATTTTACCTGAAAGTAGAGGAAATGTGACAAATGTTATGTCTGGTATAGGTATGCCAAGTGTTTTGCTATAGATCACTTCAGAGTAACAGAGGTCTTGAGCTGAAGTTCTTGTTGTACTGCTCATTATGTTTAGAGCAAAAATATTTTCCTTATACCAAATATTCATGCATTTGAGTGTGAAAGTTGATTTAAAACACCAACTACAACTACTTATTTTTGCTTTCATTTATTCTCAGATCCTCATTGTAGCTGAACTTAATCACAACCCTATCCTCAAGAGTCTCTCAATAAGAATACTACAGAGAAGAACATTTTCTAACATAGAAGGAAATAAAGAGGAAATTAAAATTTCCCAATCTCATCTGTGTGAGAGAATAATCAAATTTATTTGAAAACAGTTCCTCATTTATACAGAGAGAAAGAATTACTCTACTCTGTTATGATTCTGTGGTAGTCTTAGGGGAACTGAAGAAGCTGGATTTCTAAGAAAATATGGGTGAAACATATTAATTGCCAAGTTTATATTTTAGAATTAACTATTAAAGTCTGTTTCAATCAATCCTTTATTTTCCTAGATTCATCAACATTCTTAAGATGCTCTTGGAACTCACCTGCCTCAAAAGTTTCATATCGAACAACACAAAGGCAATGTAGAAAAGAGATGCAAAACAATTTAGGAAGTTGAACTGCAAATAAAAATATTTGGTTTTAGTACTCGAGCAAAAGTTCAGATGCAGAACATAATCTAACTTAACAGCTGCCTTGACTAAATAACTTCCATGAAGATGTAAACTGCCCATCAAAATTTTCTCTACCATTTTTAAACCTTAGGTCAGAAAAACCGTATTTTCAATGGTCTTAATATTGGGTTTTCACTTAACAAGGTTAATACTTTTACTTAAAGCAAAGTGTACAAAGAGAGCTACAACTGAATTATGAAATGTTGACATTAAAAATGCATCACCTTCTACTTAACGATCATTTTTTGGCAATTACTCCAGATAACATTAGAAAAGGGATATTGGTCTTCATTTAGTGACTTTTTTTTCAAATAATACTTTGTCAAAATATACGTGTTGGGTGCTATGTCTCTCAATCTCTAAAAATGTTAGTTGCAGTTTATGTTTAATCACTTCAAAAGGTTTTATGGCCAAGAGAAATATTCCCTACCTCTAAAATGAGACATAACCACAGTATTTAATCGAACTCTGAAGCTTCCTACTTGCTCTAAGTGCTGCAGCTCCTGTTTTGGAGCTCTTGGCCAACACTGATAATATTGGGAGTGCAGAGAGCCATTCACATACTGAGAATGAAAATTGGGGGAAACTTACACTTGACATTTTATATTTTTTTTTAAATCATTTTGCATAAATACCCTATGGGGAAAAAGAAATGGTTCTAAGTTTTATGAGAGAGGCTACAGGAGACAAAGCTATAAGTGATACCTACAAGAGTTTTAGCTCTAGAGGTTACCACTAACGGATAACATGGAGATTTAACACAAAAACAACCCCAAAACAAAAGAAACAAAACAAACCCCAAATAAACACACACACATATACAAAAACATGGTGAAGGAAATAAAGAAGGAACTCTAAGAAAATTAAGGAAATAAAAAAGGAAGAAACTTAAATGATCTTTCCAAAAGGAAACAAGACGATAAATGAAATAGATCACATATACTATGAACTACACAGGAGTAGACTGATGGACAGATATTTTCAGGTTCCTCTAACTGGTTGTCTGAATGTTAGTGTAGGTGGAACACACAAGCTTTTCAAAACATGGTTTACCATAAAATCATGCAAACACTGAACAGAACAGCTCTCAGTTGAAGACAGGACCACAGCAATGAACAGAAACTTATATATACAGCATCCTAATGAAAGAACAATTCGATACAAATAAAAAACCAACTCTCCACTATAAAAGAGGCAACTAAAATAGTCTAGCAGCTACTGCAACAGTAACATAAATCTTGCTTGCTCTCATTTTTGTGCTACTATTTGGCCTTGAGCAAAACTGCAGGTCACTGTGGTAATGCTGGGAAAGCACTAAAAAAACACAGCACAAGCTGTCCTTTTAAATAATCTTAAAAGCTGTTTATATGACATACTTACCACTAAAACCTTCAGGATTAAATGATTCTGATATGAAGACTCCAGCCTGTGATTTTCTAGAATACCAATAAAAATATTAATTGGTAAACAGCAGAAGCTTCTACTATGTACTACACATTGCTATCCAAAGAGTGAACAGACACTTTTACTCCCCACGAAAATTACTTATCTAATAGTTTATATTATTCCAACACGTCATAGTAGAAAGAATTTATACTGTACCTATACCTCACTTAATCTATGAAGCTAATCTGATCCATAGTATTATCATACATATTTTTGACTACAACTCCAGTATTTTTTGTATTGCAAAAGTTTCTTCTTTTATATATTTCTGCCTCTGAAGAGCTATTTTATAAAAAAAAAAACAAAACAACCATCACTCTTACGATTTAACAAAATGTGTCTAGTTATTGACTGTTCTTTGGCTGAAAACTAATGCAAGACTAATGGGAATATAAAATGAAAAGCAACAATACCAAATTTGATTCAAAACCACTAAATGATCACAGAAATATTCCCATCTCTCTCCAAGAAATTTAGATAAGACCCTACACTCTAAAGCAAGACTAGAGTACGTGAAGTTCAAGAGATGCATTACCCATATTAAATTGAGATTTTCAGTTCATTCGGGATAAACTGTCAGAACCTGATGTTTCAGGAAGGCTGGTTTACAGGAGGGGACAAAAGGGAAGTGGATGGGAGATTTTCAATTTCTGCTATTTTGTTAGATTGCACCTTTAAAGCCCTGGGTAAGCAGTAACTGGGAAGGCAGCACACTAGCACCTGTAGTGTCAACAAGGCTGAAAGGAGGCACCATCACCTATGGACCTTGCCCAGGACAAAACAGCAGAGCTCTGCTGTTTCAGGAGCATCAAGTTAGGCCTGACACATGAAAATGCACTCAAGTGACTGCAATTTTTACTTCTAGCTTTCACTACACAATCAGCTTTCATGATAAATGGGTGCAAGAGGGGTGCTTAAAATACGCCAGATTGTTTCACATGCTTGGTCACTTTAGCTGTTGAAGCCAGATATCACCTGAAGATATGCCAGGTGGGAGATAAGATAGGACAGCCAGATAAGCTTCTCAGCCTATTCAGAGCATGGCAGTAGAAACACACTGGATAGCACAGAAAAGACACAAGCTGTCAGTGTTGCAGGTTAGATAAATACTGCCTCTGCTGAATATGAAACATCATATTTAAAACCAAAAAAGCTTGGATAAAAAAACGCTTGACTTGCCTGTTAAAGACATTTTAGTCTATTAGATCAACATAACAGGATATTTCACAGAAATGCCTTTTCTTGCAGTTCAGTAAAAACAATGAAACAAAACAGCCAACTGAGTCCGAGATATAAATTTAAAAATTATTTAAATAAAAACCTTGAACAATCACAAACAAAGAAATTGCTTCATTTGGCAAGCAAAACCAACCCCCACTTCAACACCTCTTTTTATTCTGTCTTCTGCATCAATCTCCCTTTTGCTTTATCTTTCTTCTTTATCTTTTTTCTTTATCTTTTTCTTTATCTTTCTATCTTTTTCTGTGTCTCCAGCTTTAGTAATCTGGATTCTGTGCTGCAAATCAATGCCATATGGAGCTTCACAAAGCAGTTAATTCTCCATTAGCTTAATCTATTAACTTTGTCTGAAAGTGACTTCACATGTCTGTAGAAGTGCTAAATTTCAAAATGAACACCAGCATTTCACTGTCCTTATGTTAGGTTACAAAACACAAGGCCCAATCTGTTAAATAAATCACACACACAACGGGGAAAAAAAGTAATCTATTGTAACATTCCTCCTCTTTTGAGAGTGCCCAGAGAAAAACATTTTGGTTGGGATGTGGAATCCCAGTCTTTATTATAGATGTAGCATACATAAACACTCTTGTGACATTTAGAGTGGGCTTAGATTTGGTTCCATTACCTCAGTGCCTCTGCCCTCTGCACTGATGTAGAGCAGACTAAAGCACAGTAAGCAAACCCAGGTTGCGGGTGCCACTTGCCAGGACAATCCTTCCTGCCATCCATGCACCTCTGAGCTCTTACCCTCATGCTCTCCCCTCACCCCTTTGGCCAGCACTACTGAGACTGCCAGACAAAGAGCTAAATCAGGGAGAGGGAACTTCTGCACCAAAGGCAGAGAGAGAGAAGCTGAGGAGGTAGGCAGGATCATCCTTTCTGACGGCATGTCAGACTCAGACCAAATTACACCGAGTATGAAGAAATTAATGAATATATGAAATTAAACCGAATATGAAACTGCCATCTCAGAACACTCAAAATATAAGAAATTAAAATGGCCATCTCTTTTACTCCACAGCAAGAACCTACTTTGGGAAATCTCTTTAGCATTCTGTTGAACAAGAGCTCACAGTAATGTTATTCTACAAAGCAAATTCTAAGTATGTAGGATTCTAACTTGAAAGAAGAAGAATCAACAGCTTTCTTACCCCATGATGTTAAGAACTCTGCAGCATACCGATAGATACGGTTCATGATTTCAATCACAACAGCATAGATGATACTGGGCACGTACAGCATCAAGCTGCTGAAGTTAGATTCATTCTCTTCGTGATAATCCAGAGCCCACTGCTCCAAGTCAAAGTAAATCATCATCACGTACAGTGAGAAGTAGAGGCAAAGGCACACAAAAGGTAAGGACACCAGGTAAATCCGTAACTGTCTCTTAATGCTCGAGTACACTGGCTCCTCTCTCCCAGTGACAGGATTGATCCCCAGCACACCATGGAAGCCTGGTCTCGGTTCCTCAAACTGCCGCTTCATCAGCAGCGTGCCCCAGCGGTAGGTCAGGATGGCGCAGATCCGCTTCCACACCTCCAGGATCACTGTGGACCACAGCAGGTTGAACGTGGCAAACATCACGTATTTGTCGTAGTCTTCCCACGCAAACACGTAGTAAGGAATCCCAATGACAGCCATTGGAATCAAAGCAAACGTGAAGTATTCTAGGAAGCCAAAGTAGAGAGCAATGGTTTCGCCAAAGTAGCAGCGTATGTCATCTGCAAAAAGAAATGAATCAATTAAGGTTACACTTAACAGAGGTGTCAGTACAAAATCAAACATGGCTTTACATGAACTTACAACTTTCCATTGGCCAGAATTTTTTTCTTCTAAATAACACAATGAATATCATTACTTTTTCTTTCTTCCTTCACCATTATTACAAAAAGTCAGATGGGCATCTGTATCTTTTTTTAATGTTACATATACACCCACATAAACATACCATTCAGATGGCAAGGAAGTCAAACAGATATCCAGAGAAAAGGAAAAAAAAAAAATGAAAAAACCCAACCAATGAGAAAACACTATCATTCTTGAAAACAAAATTGATCAATGACTGGCATGGAAGACATTTGATGTAATAAAAACCAAACTTTAACAGCAAGTGACACCCAGATTCTGAAAATTCCCACTGGCATATGTACTCCTCGGAAACAAATTTGTTTCAGCTTGCTCAGAGGAAAAGGGCTAGTTGTGCTAACCCTCAAGGAACTAAAGGAATAGATGGACAGGTACATCAAAATCTTAAACACATCAGATAGAGTACTCAGGTAGAGATACTCTCTTCAGCAGACAACTAATACATGAAATATTTGCTGTACTCATTAAGTTTGGCTGCTCAGGTGCTACAGAGACTTAGAAAGTGTACTAGTAATGGGTATATTTAATGACAAATGTATTACCTCCAAGAAGACATATCACTTATCTTACTAATAAAAAAATTACACAGGATTATTATTTATATAATCTAGAAATTATTAGATACAGAAATGCCTATTAAACAGTTAAGAATGCTGAAATCTCTTTTCTTTGCCTGCTTAGATGACCAAATTGCTTGTATGCCACTGTTTTGTATTTACCAGCTTAAAGAAACAGCCATGTTTCTTTGTCCATGTCCATGTCCATGTCCATGACCTCTGAATGGACACTGTCAATACACTACCACAATGCATTACCTCTATAATACACCACCACAAAAAAAACCTCACATGCAATACCAGAATATTCCTATGGCTCACAAAACACTACAGCAGAAGCTCACAATTGTCAACCAGATAAAAGTCTCTGAAAGCAAGAAGGAAAGGTAGACAGAAGGATCAGCACTCCAACATCCCCATCAATCAAAAATTCATTAACAAATACTTTCAAGTGTAGGTCATTAGCATCATTTCACACTCCAACATGAAAGACATCCCTAAATTAGTACACACTTAACAGGCTTCTGGGTTTTACTTCAAAATTTTGTATAGATTCAGTGTCAGTCCAAATAAAAACCCTTTCTCACATAAACAAAAGACTAGCACACAATAAGGCTCCTAACACAATACTCTGGAGGCAGACATTATCGAGACAGATCTTTAACTTCCTGCAGCTCAGGAAAGAACCTCAAGCAACTGCAAAACCCAGAAATTCATAATCAGACAAGCTCCCAAATGCTTGTTTTCTTATTTTTAAACAAAGTTTACAGGTTTAGAGTTTAGAACTTAATCTTCCACATTGCCAGAGTAAAAATTATGTTCATTTTAAGATTATTCAGTGCCTAAAATATACTCAAGTGACACTGGCATCCAACAACATACAGACTTCATTCAGACAATGAATTTAAAATAAACAGTTGTAAATACACTTTTGACACACCCACAACACAAGAAAGCTTTCAGAGTTCCAGACACATGGGAGCTTGTCAAGAGCCAGTTTGAAAAAACAGTCTTGACTTGGACCATTCCTGCTTTACTGGTGGGTGGGGAGGATTTGTGATGTGCAGACTGCTGTTACATGGAAACTCACAGACACTGAATCTGCAGACTCTGGAACCACTAGAACCACTTCAGCAGGTCACTCAGGAAACACTAAAAGAGTAAAAACCTTCCAAACGGTGAAAGAGCCGTGGTCTAATTTCACGACTTCACTGCATGACCATAGTGCAAAGGCTGTTCACATACCTAAGGGTTGATAACCGACTTTCACTCGGCCATACCAGCTGTGACTAAGCTTTTTCAACTCTTCTCTGTCATGCAGAGGGAAAATTTGAACAAGAATACCACTGGTCAACAATCTTCTCACTAGAAGAGAAAAGAAAAAATAGATACCTAACACCCCTTCAAAGGACAGTGAAGTTGACATAAATAAACAGGCTATGTTGTGTATTTAGCAAGCCTAAAGCTTTTTTTAAAATAGATCTAGCCCTTCAAATCCTAAAAGAATTGTCTCATGTTAATTAAAAAATTATAGAGAGCAGTTATACCTTTCCTGCAAATACTGTGCTGTCCACTGGAAGATAAAGAGCAACCTTTTTACATATAATAACTACTCCACAGCTTTGAAATATAATCAGATGCAGCTTCAATAACAAAACGTGCTTCAGGTCAGGACTGAAATTCCACATGTAGAGCTGTGGGGATAGCCAAAGTTGTCGTTGTGGGACAACTTATGGGAAAGATACAAAAAACCCCCTTTGAATTATCAGTTTACACTGATTCATAAATTACATCACTTCTTCATTGCAAGCAAACCACGTATTGCACAATTTGTATTTAGCTTTGTTATGGAAAGCAATACTACATGTGTGGATAAACAGTTAAGAATATGAACACTAATGAATAAAGATGCTGTTAATAAAAGGATATACAATTATTAAGATCTATTCTCCAAAGAATCTATAGCATCTCTGCCAACAAACTACTTCCAGCTATTATAAAAATAGCACCAGCTCTCACTGCTTCTTTCTCCTATGAAAAGGAAAAGCTCTTGAAGCAAAGAGGAAGATCAGTGAAACCAAATGAATTAACTAAAACTTGCTTCCTCTTAGGAAATTTGTAACTCTGGAGCAGTAGTACTCATTCTGGTATTTTTATACAGGGAATCCAAGTACATAATCATGTCACTTAAATAATAAACACTTCTAGTACAAATTAAAAATAATGTATAATGTCTATATGTGCAAAAACTACCCAGCTAAAGAGAACATAAGGCCAGAGCCCCAGCCTCACAGAAGGACTCAGGATGGAAAGCCCTCTGGAAGTAATCTGGTCCATCCCCCTGCTCAAGGTAGGTGTGGCTTAAATTGGGCTGCTCAGGGCCTTGTCTAGCAGGGATTTGGAAGACTCCTAGGACAGTTACCAACAATCTGTTTAAATCCCTGATCAAATGTTTGATTACTCTGTTGAGAAAAATACTTTCTTGATACCTGTTCAGAATTTCTCTTGTTGTATTGTGCATACATTGCCTTTTGTCCTACTACTGAAGCAGTGAAAAAATAAAAGTTGGTTAAAAACATTGGGACTTGAATGTCTGAAGGATTTCTCTTCACTACAGGAAAATTAATTTTTTTTTCACCATGAACACTATCCTACATCAACACAGAGAGTTAGAGGCATCAAACTACATTACTTACCAATTGATTTTCCTGGATACAACTTTGCCTGAGGGTATCCAGGGATCATTTTTTCGTTTTTGGCTCTCAAATTTTCAAGTTCATGTTTGATGATGTACTGACATTCTGCCATTGTAAGGAAATTGTGATTGTCATCTAAATAAAAAGGAACATTGTATGAAATGGCGCAGCACAGGAATACAACCCTGGCAGCAAGCAACTATAAAAAAATTACCAGAATCAGGGGGAAAAAAATTACATCAATTTATCACCATGGAAACAAGAGTCAGATTTCCTTGAGATAAAAACAATTTTCCCCCTTTTAGGAATAAGAAACTACAGGGATTGCCCTAAACACACTCAGAAGCTAAAATATCAACAAAACTCTAATACAAAGAATAAAGGTATAGTATCAGTTTAACTGGGCAACCAGAAATACTACCAAGACAACACAGATTGCAAGGTTTATTTGCTAGGTGACAATTTCTGTGATTGCATCTGGACAAAACTAAAACTACATTTGTGTTTTTAAAAAGAAAAAATACCAGGAGATACAGCTGAAAGTATATTTACAGCAGTTGGAAATCCAGCTAAATCCTAGAGATTCTGTTAGCAGTGAAATTTGTGTCAGATTTGCATTAATAATGTAAAGGCATGAAAGAAATTGAAGTAGAACTTTTGCAACTGACAACTCTTCTAAAGGCTTCCTAATTTCAGGAAAGCAAGGTCACAAAAATAAAGACACTGCAACAGTTATTGCACAGCAGTGGTGTTGGCAATACTGCCACTGAACAACAAAACTTAAAAATTGTTTCAGACAGACCCAAGAACCTTTATATTGAAAATGTGGTGAAAGGCATCACTCAAACAGGCACATTACAAGTATTGGCAAGACTAAGCTGGAACTCCAACATTTACCTGCAGAGCAAAAAATGAGTTCTGCCACTGTAGGGACATTAAATACTCTACAAGCAGCACTTTTAAAAGGAAATGTTCCTGTGTTGGCACCCCACCCCACAAAATAAAAGAGGAAAAGGAACAATTCCACTAACCATACCCAAATCCCACTGAATGCATCTGTGGATTGTTTGAATGCATCAAACAATCAAATAATTGTTTGTTTGATGTGTACACGTATCAGAGAAAAATGTTTCTATTTTTTCCAGCTAATTTTAAGATAATAAGCCTCAGAACTGGCTCACAGAAATTAAATTGCTACATTAATTCATAACATGGATTGTTAATGATAAAATCATGTTTATCAACTCTTTTTCTTATTTTCCAAGACAATCTATCATAAAAATTAAGAGACTATTTGGAGCAAAGAAAACCATGAAGGAAAAGACAAAACAAAAAATTAAAGCCATGTGAAAGAAACCAAAATTCATTATATGACCTGAATTTCCGTAGTTAAAAACAAGTATTTTTTTTCATGGCTTGGTCTTCCACTTGCTGCTCAGTTACCATTCCAAGGAACAGAAAGACCATAAGATTTAGCATTGTAATTGCTTTGTGATGACAAAGATTCCTACGTTCCTACATTGCTTACCTGCAAAATGTTTGAAAGTTTTTCTGCTGCTGTATGTAAAAGTTCTCATTGAGTTATCATTGCATTCCTTCACCAAACCTACAGTTTCAGCTCCCAGCAACAGCCTTAAGTGGGAAGCTCCTACTAGATAAATATTTTCAACTCCATTTTCCGTAACAAGTGGTTTAATCAGTAGTTGTGCACCTTTAAAGTAAAGAGGGGTAAAATAAGCAAAATACATTAAAATTACATCAAAAAGCCCTAGCATTTTAGCATCCAATATATTGGCCCTAGCTAACAGGAGTGCTGAAAATCTCTCTTTTTAAGGGAACAAAAAGTTAAGGTTTCAACAGCATTCAACATAGAATGTTCAGAATCTTGCAGGGTTACCCCTGATTTAGCCCTGTTTCTGTTGAAGCACTCTCAACAATGAACTGGAACAATGGGGACTGTTTGGATCTATTCCCCTAAGGTTCACATCACAAAGGCAAGAAGTGCTTCTGCAAACAGTCCCACTTGTTTTATGAAGACTAAATTTTTGAAGCAGAAACATCCTTAACTTATCTAACAGAGGCCTGAAAGCAACTTTGTGGTCACAAATCCATTAGCCACAGAAATATTACTGACCATAAACTATAAGCTACAACAGCTACAAATAATGTCTTTTCTTAAAAAAAGTTTGAAAACAAGTCCAAGGAATTACAAATTAATTAGCCTAACTTCAATTCCCAGAAGCATACCAAAATGAGTAATGAAATATTGTCTTTGTAAGACCCTACATGCTAACAAAATTATAAATAAAATCCAACATGAAGTTATTTAATTGCTTTCTGCTAACTTAATTTTCTTCTACAACATGGTAGGGAAGGCTTATGGACAGGATGTGCAGCATCTTCACTTAGGCAAGGCGTACCATATTTCTGTAAGGAACAGAAGAAACATGTCTAGACAACTGCTATAAAAACTGACATCAAAACTACATTGAAACATAGGTTATCAGGGCTTCAGTGCAAAAAATGGAAGAATTCTAGAGTTCAACTGGCATTTGACCTTAAGCTGATGTTTTCATTAATAACAAGGTTACGTGGGTTCAAAAAATGCAAAACTAAATGAGACTGGCAAACAATCATTATACCACTAACTCCCTGAAAAGTAAATTTCTGTATGTCTTCATATTATGGTGACAGTCAATTTTATTTCAAAGTGCTACAGAAGATCATACTGTACTCACCTCCATTTGCCTTTTTGTCCACAATTCGTTTAGTGAGCCATTCTATGGTTTCTTCTTTGGTGCCTTTTGCAAGTTCAATTACTACCAGGGGCCTGAAGTTAGACTCACCAGTATCTGAGAAAGACCAGCTTTCCACCATCTCTTTCTTTTTTTCTGCCATCTCTGGAGAGCTTGCTATGTACAAAACCAAAATAAAATGCAAGTGCTGAAAAATATCTGGTACAAATCTAAAAAACCACAAAACTTTACTGTAGTGAGTTACACAACTCTGTGCTTATCAAAGGCCTAGGTGTGCACTTTTATGCACTTACTAGTACCAGGTTGAGTAACCTCTGCAGTTGTCAAGATGCTACTGATCTCCCAAGGCATTTTAGTCCTACTCTCTAGGTAGGAAAACTGTTGTTGCTATGTATAGCAAAGCAGTAATGAGAGGAAAGCAAACAAATAAATTAAGACAAATCAATGAGGTGAAACCGTTCTTCAACAGCCTGCAACTTCCGACAGTCTATTTGTCAGCAAATGAAAACATTGACAGAAAGTTAGTTAAATAAATAGGTATTTAAAAATCAATAAGCTTCTTGTGGTATGAGCATGCAAACACATTCTCAGTTAATCTTGCGAAGTTTTAGCCACACCAAGGAAACTTATCCCACCTTGCATATGTAGGTAAGACACTTATCATACTGATAGGCAAATTAAACTCAAAGCACTTGAATGACTTTTTGGAACCTATAAACCAAGTGTTCTGTGACAAAGTCCAGCTGTAAAGCACTGACAGCACAACTTTATGTGTAAATAATCCGTATTATCTAAGCAGGCCTTTATAGACTCACAGACCCTTCTAGGCTGCAAAAGGCCTTCAAGATTGAGTCCAACCATTAATGCAGAACTTGCAAGTCCACCACTAAACAATGTCCCCAAGAGTCACTTCTGCAGAGATTTTAAATATCTTCAGGGATGGTGACTCAACCATTTCCCTGGATAGCCTGTTTCAATGCCTGGCAACCCTTTCCATGATGAAATTTTAATGGCACAGCTTGAAGCCATTTTCTCTTGTCTTATCACTTGTTACCTGGCAGACCCCCACCTTGCAAAAACCTCTTTTCAGGTGTAGCTGAAGAGAATGATATGGCCTCCTCGAAGCCTTCTTTTCTTCAGGCTGAAGAACTCTAGCCACTTCTCTTCAGTCTTGTTAACAAACTTTACATAAATTATTCTACAGAGATCATTGCATCATGCTTCATAAAGCAACTTAGAAATGTTGATAGAAAACAATAAATCTGGTAACTAACCTACTCCATTAAAAAAAAAAAAGTAAAAAAAAAAAAAAAAAACCAAAAACAAACAAAATACCTATGATGGATTTAATTTACTACATTTAAAAGTAAGGGGAAGGTTTGGTGATGTGGGGTTTTCTTGGGTTTTTGTTTGTTTTGTTTGTTTTGTTTGTTTTTGCTATTAATGTGACTGAAGAAGGGAATTTACCCACTGCCTTTATGCACTTTCCCCATTCCTGTTAAAATACTTAATTTCTAAGGAAGTTGCTCTAAGGATGCAGTTCAGCTTTTATGAGCATTATACTTCCGTGCTTCAAAGACAAATCAGTCTCCAATACTTCATAGAAATTATCCTACAAAATACAGTGATACTGTAAACATATGCATATGTTTATGCATATAAGTCTATTCAATGTGTCAATTTCAACTTACCAAAAACCCCATTGAAATTTTATTTATAAGCTTTTTTTGTTAGTTTCAACTGCCTTTTCACACGCACACAATTCTGCAACATACAGATTTACAGCTCTGAACCCAAGTACTCATGTCTTTAAAAAAAAATGCACTGGATTAATAAAGTATTTTTAAAAATGTCAGATGTGTATCTGCACAAACAGAGTGAACCAGACAGAGAAAAACATAATCAGGGATGAGGCACTGTAACTGAGCTTGTCAGTGACTAACTACACTGTCTGGACAAGTCACTGCACCTTAATGCATCACTATCCATAATCAGCGTTTTGCAGGGGTTTGCTAAAATTACACCTGACACATTGTGTATATTGCCATTTCTAAAGAAATCTAAGAATGAAAAGCAGTAGACAATTACTAAATAATACCTACTGGTTAAGAATATCGCTTTGCAGAACAGCTATCTCTTGAAAACAGCCTTTTTAATAAACAGTGTGCTACTCAGTGTGCTACTTGGCTCCTATCATTTACTCAGAGTCATCGTCCTTGGCATGGTGACTGTCTAAGTATCACAGAACCATCACATAATCAAGGAATGATTTGGTTTGAAAGTACTTTAAAGATCAGCTAGCTCCAATTCCCCTGCCATGGACAGGAACACCTTCCACTAGACCAGGTTGCACAGAACCCCATCCAGCCTGGCCTTGAACACTGCCAGAGATGAGGCATCCACAGCTTCTCTGGGCAACTTGTTCCAGTGCCTCATCACCATCACAGCGAAGAATTTCTTCCTAATATCTAACCTAAAACTACTCTCTTCCCGTTTGTTATTTTCAGGCTTATTACTACTGAAAACTACAACTCAGCTGAAGCACTCTTCCAAATCCTGCCTGTGTGATTTCTAAATGTATTTTTCTAACAGGCTGTCCAACGCCCAGCACAAACCCTACGGGTGTTATTTCGCCTCTTCTTTCATCCTACACACTGTGTAACTAGTGACAGACTCAGAAGCACGAGGAACGACCCAAAAAAGGCCCTCAAACCCCCGAGTTCCCGCTCTGACGGAATGGCTGGGTGATGGCCACAATTAATTAGGTTGGAAAAGACCTGTGCGACCACCGACTCCAAGCCATGCCCAAGGACCACCTTGTCAGCCCAGGGCAGAAGGAGCTGCAGCCCCTTTCCAGGGCGTGCCGGTGCACAGCGGGTCAGCGCCGGGCCTCCGCCCCGGGAGCCGCCACGTCCGGGCCGTGTCCGCTCTAAGGCGGCCCATCACGGCTCCTTCCCACTGCCAGGCTGCGCCTCGCTCTCCTTTTTTAGGAACCCAAATACCGGGGAGGAGAGCAGGCCGGCCGGCCCCGCCGCCAGCACGGCCGGTGACTCACTGCCTGCCCCGGCCCGGCCGCGCTCACTGGCGGCCGCTGCCCCGCGCCGCTGCCCCCGCCGCCCGCAGCCCAAGGCGGCCGCACGCCGCGAGCACCACCCCGAGCGCTGCCGGGGCGGCGGGGGAAGCGCCGCGGCTGTCACGGCTGCCCAGCCTCGGCACTGGCTCCGCGCCGCGGCAGGGTGGGCGGGAAGGGCGGAGGCTCCTCCCCTGGCGACGGCGCAGGCAGCCCCTTCCCGCTGAGTCCCGGCCGCCCACTCCCCACTCACCGCCGGTGCCGGCTCCACATCCGCAGGGCAGGGCGGAGCGGAGGCGGGCGGCGGCCGCAGGCACCGGGCGCTGCCAGGATGGGCGCCGGGCCGGCCCAGCGTGACACCGCCCGCCGCTTCCGATGGCCACGCCCCTCACCATGGCCCTGCCCGGCCCTTGCCTGCCGCCCGCCCCTTCTGCGGCCTTCCAAAATGCTCCGATGCCAGTGTCTTAAAAATGCTCCAATGTCAGTGTCTTAAAAATGCTCCAATGTCAGTGTTTCAGCAACGCTTGTATGGACCGACAGCTCTCACTTCACCCTCTTGTTTATCTCCCCCTTTTTGCTGCCTGTGCTGCCTCCTGTCACAGGATCACAGAACCAATTAGGTTGGAAAACGCTTCTAAGGCCATCGAGTCCAACCTGTGACTGAACAGCACTGTGCCAACCGGACCATGGCACCAAGTGCCATGTCCAAGTCTACCCTTAAACACCTCCAGGGACGGTGGCCCCACAAACTCCTTGGACAGCCCATTCTGATATTTATTCATCCTTTCTGTGAAGAAATTCCTCCTGATGTCCAACTTAAACCTCCCCTGACGCAGCTTGAGACTACGTGCTCTTGTCCCGCAGTGGTTTCCTGGGACAAAAACCAACCCTCACCTGGCCACACGCTCCTTTCAGGTGGTTGTAGAGAGTGACAAGGTCACCCCTGAGCCTCCTCCAGGCTGAACAACCTCAGCCACTCCTCATAGGACTTGTGTCCTATGGACGCATAGGACTCCATCCTTCACCTACTCCATTGCCCTTCTGTGGACTCACTCCAGCACCTCAATGTCCTTCCTGAATTGAGGGGTCCAGAACTGGACACAGCACTCAAGGTGTGGCCTTACCTGTATTCAGTACGGGGGGACAATCAGTTCAGCAGTCCTGATGGCCACACTTTTCCTGATAGTTGTCAGGATGCCATTGGCCTTCCTCGCCACCTGGGCGCACTGCTGGCTCATGTCCTTTTCTGAATGTTTCATATCCTTGGCCCAAACCTCCTCCTGGAGCTTTAGTTATAAAAATCCTGCACTTCAGCTGAGTCAGTTACATTTTTGCATTTTGATACCAAGACTTTTGTAAAGAATATCGTTCCAAGCATCCATTTGTAGCTAGGAAATAAGAAGTGTGACTGTGAAGCAGTGGTGGCAAAGGATGTGGCCAGCAAAGCATGGTCCCCTGTGGGGCTTGGGGAAGACTTTTCAGCCTATTTTGAACTAAACAGATACTTGTATGTAAATTTTTTTGATGAAGCTTTTATTTGTGTTTGGTAGCGAGTATAAAATACTAGCTTTTGGTGATTGATTTTTCTAGTATTTATAGCCAATGAAGCAGTAAGGGTCTAGGGCACCGTGAAAAATGGAGAAATGCATATACTTGAAATTTAAGTGATAGAGACTGCAGTGGAGAGTGGAAGACAGACACCATCTGTATCAAATGGTTTGGGCAGAAGGTAAGACTTCTTAAACTATGTTTCAGTCTTGTCCAGCTTCCATTGACCTCACCATATAGTTATTCATCTCTGAGCATCACCTACTGTGAAAATTCTCACATCCTGAAGAAGTAGCATAGCAATAACAGAGAGCTGGGTTTAACAAAAAGGGGGGTTTAGACCTTATTCTTGTGTTTTGCATGTTGGATGTTTCCAGTTATGATGCATCTCATGAATATCCACAATATCTTCATGGGCTTTGGGCCCCTGGCCTTCTTGGCCTGACATCTTCACTCTTCTACTAATTTACAAACAATTCTCTTAAAACTCCCTGACATCTCCTACATTTATGAGTTTTCAGTGGCAACTTGACATTATCCAATTACTTTGTCCAATGCAAATAGTAATTGAAAATCAATCTCTTTTCTCCTATCAAATTATTTTTTCTATTGGACAGCGTCATCTTACAGCAATATTGCTTGATGAGACTGTCACATTTCCTCAAAGTTGTGTATCCACTAGGTGTCACATTCTTGCTATGCAATGAATTCTTTACTGCTACACTCTCAATTTCTCTCTAGAATGTTCACATTTTGCTAGCCATGCATAACAGTTAGCATATAATGCTGTATTCACAGAAGAAAAACAGAATTCATAAATAGATGGTGGATGTGTCTACAAAGTAATCTGCACACACATACATTGCTTGTGCAGTGGAAGCAGTCTCACCATGATGGCAAAAAGTAAATTACTTTGTGCCAATCCACAAAGTGTTGTGGAGGCTAGAAATTTGCTCTTAAGAGGATTAACTAATTTAAAGATGAATCAGGTATGCCCATCCTAAATTGCAAACTGCACTAGCACTATAACTAAATATAAATCCCAAGCTTGTATCTGTTAGTGACTGTAGTCCAGCCTTGTGATTCTGCTAGCTGATTATAGCATTTTCATGGTCTTTCTCTGGCAGGCACCATGCAGACTGCAGACATAGTAGAATGGATGAGCTGTGGTAAGGCAGGAAGAAAAAGTGGGGGGGGAAAGAGAGACAAAAGAAGAATCCATGAAAATTTCAAGAGCAGAGGATTTATTTTTATTCTGCAGTTAACTCTCTTCTCCCTGGACTAATGACTACCATAGTACTGAACTAAATTAAGAACCTATTAATTTATCACAAAGTGAAACTGGCTTTTACACCTGGTTGAAACTTCAGCCATATTTTGGGTGTAGTTCAATGGCTAACTGAGCCCCTCCAGCATCTCACTGCCACTAAAAGGGTGAGATCTCACTCCCAGTCCACTATTACCATTTCCTTCTCCTTGTACCCACATTGTCTGATCTAAGGCTCTGCCCCACACTTAAGCCAACTCTGGCATTCACCAGATCCATCTCAGAGTCCATTCAATTTACCAGCTCCATAGAAAACCACCTGCTTTTGGTTTGTTTTGCTTTGTTCTCTTTCAGTGATTTAAATAAACTCAGATAAAGGTTAAAGAGGAAGGAAACCACCTTTGCATACAGCAATCTTCATTAATTCAAATGCATGTAGATGTATGTGCAGTATGACAACCATACTTCACATAATGAGATTAATATTGACTCTTAGCTGAAGTCATATATAATAGCAATCATTCTTGTAAGATTTACCTTTACCTAGGTTTTGAGCCATAATGGAACACTGTGTTACCATAAAAGTAAGGAGCAACTAGCAGCAAAATATCCTTTTAATTCACAAGCTAATGATACATTAGTTTGAATGCAAAATGGATGATGAGATACCTAAAGCTTAAGGCTAACATTAAATTACATTAAATCAAATAAACATTAACATTATTAATATTATTAATAACATTATTGTGTTATTAATAACAATTACATTAAAATTTTAGTAATTAAATTTCAATCAATGTGTTTGTCAGAGTTAGATATAGTGACATTTTACTATTTTTCAGTGACATTTTTTGTCAGATAATACAGGATCTTTCCAAAAGTGTAAAACATTATTAAATTGCATTCCTCCAAATGGAGGGTAAGCTATTTTTTGAGTCACACTTAGAACAATTTTCACATTCTGACAGGAATTTTCACATAAGTGTGTTCAGGCAGTACAAGTACTGTTTATGTCAAAGTGTGAAAGCTTTGATTCATAAACACTGAACAACAAAGCTGATTGTAATCTGTAAAGTACACGGAAGACACATCTCTTCCATTTAACATTGTGTCCATCTGATTAGAAACATTTAATTTTAACTTAGGTATCTATTTCCAAATAAGATCAACAGGGAACAAAAAGCCCTGTCCTGGAAAACAAAATGGAAACAAAATAAAAAGAGGAGGATCAGCCTGCCTAAGCCAGGAAAAAGTGAGATAAACCATTTTCAAATTGTTACCCAGGAGGAGCAAGTAAAAGATAAAACATGCGTAAGATGTTATTCATCATTTATATGTGAAGAAAAATAAATTTAAAGTTATCAAGGCAACAGCATCCTAGCCTGTTTCAGAAATACTATGACTAGCAGGAATAGGGCAGTGATCTCCCCCTGGATTTTGCACTGGTCAGGCTGCATCTCAAGCCCTGATTCCAATTCTAAGCCCATCACTCCAAGGAAGACATTGAGATGCTGGAGCAGGTCCAGGGAATGGCAATGAAGCTGGTGCAAGGACAAGACCACAAGTCCTGTGAGGAGCAGCTTAGGGATCAGGGATTGTTTAGCCTGGAGAAAAGGAGACTCAGAGGAGACCTTATCACTCTCTGCAACCACCTGATAGGAGTGTGTAGCAAGGTGGTGGTGGTTGGCCTTTTCTTCCCAGGCAACCAGTAGGACAAGAGGAAATAGCCTCAAGTTGCACCAGGGAAGCTTTAGATTGGGTATGAGGAAAAATTTCTTCACTGAAGGGGTTGTCAAGGCTTGGAACCGACTGCTCAGGGAAGTGGTTGAGTCACCATCCTCGGAGGTATTTAAAAGCTGCGTAGATGTGGCATTTGGGGACATGGCTTAGTGGTGGACTTTGCATTGCTGGGTTAACAGTTGGACTTGATGATCTTAGAGGTCCTTTCCAACCTAAATGATCCTATGTTTATTTCTTCAGTACTAGAGTAGCCTGCACAGCTGGGCAGTGATGAGGGAGATCCAGCAAGCTGAGTGATTTTTATGTTTTGGGAAAGTGAATAAAGTCAGTAATTTTACTGTCCATGAAGAAGTGTTTCAAAATTTCATCTCAGAACTTTGAAAACAGTGCATCCTTTCTGATTTGCTTTTGAGATGTATGTGTCAATGTTTAGGATGCCCCAAATGGCAAGCTAGAATTTTGGCTTATAGAGCCTCCCTGAATTTGTGAGTATATGAATTCATGTAAAAACTTCACAATTAACCACTGGGGTCCAGTTAACATCATCGTGATAGTGTAAGGAGCAGAAAGGCTGAATTATGCTGTGCTTAGACAAATGGAGCCATGAGGTTACTGAGGTTAACAGTGCTTCTGATTAATCTATATGGCCTTCTGTTTCTATTAGCTATCCCTTCATTCCTAAAAGAATGTAGTTTACTAGACTTCACGATCTACCTGCTGTGGAATAGCATCCTGTATCCTATGATCACTGGTCTGTTCAGAAGTAACTCATCACTGGAATTTTCAATGTGTTCAGCTGGACTGCCTCATTCAGTGACTGGCATATGATGCCTTTTTTTCGTTCATCTGGAGACTTCATCAATTACAAAGGCTGCATTTAGCATGTCCTGCAAAAACAGCAACAACAACAAAAAAAACCCTATACATTTTGTATATTTCAGTTTTAAGGTGATTTTCTTTCTTTGCATATTTTGTATTACAAAGAACAGTGTCTGTCATTCCACCTGGGCAGAACATACTTGATTTATCTGTTAGTGCATGGCTAGAAACAGTACTGCACAGTCAACTGGTTAATTACTATGATTTACTGGATAGCATAATTTAACACATTCTAACACAATGTGCAGTCTGGATTCATCAGTAGTCATGATACCATGCCTGGGGTGGTGCCTCACAGAGGCAGTCCCTGACTATACTGTCTGATTCAGCCTTTCAGCCTTTGGTGTTTTTCAAATACCTGTTCTAATAGTATTTCTGCCTGGATTTAGGAACTGAATGAAACTTATTCTAATAAGTTGAAAAGCTTGAATGGGGTTTGGGCACGTCAAGTTCAGGGATTTGTTATTCAGTAAAAGTCTTTCCAGCCACTACCTTCAAAGTAACACTCACTGAAGATAACGACATGATAAATCCCCTTACAGTCCTATGCTGAGGGCTCTGAATTATGAATGGGAATTGCTGTAGGAGGGCTGAAGAAGTTAATGATTCCAGTTGTCTTTCACCTCTTGTGCCTGAATTCAGCTGTTGGACAACCACAGCATGAGGCTTTAAAGCAAACCAAAATTAGAGAGAAGGAACATCATCAGCCATTCCAAATGACATCAGATATGTACATGGTGGGTTTTATCATGCTTTGTGAACTATTTAATGTGTTCTTATAGACAACTTCATGAGATTATCTATATTGATTGCAAATGCCCCACCTCTATACAATCCATTTTACTCTAATTTTTAAGTAGCTTGAATCATAACTTGGGAACTGGTCTTTTATGGAGTTCTTGATTATGAAAACATGAGTTCTGTAGGTTTTCTATCTGATTCTTCACAGTGTCCTAAACTGATTTCTCTATGGAAATACATTCACTTATACAGTTAGGCAAGGGCCATAGCACTGGTATAATGCTGGCAAAGCCATCATAGATTTGACAGCTGTCCAACAGTTTTGAATCTAAAGACACTAAGATCTGTTTTCCCTTCATGCAGTATACGTGTTGCACTGTAAGATACATTTTCAAGTCTGCATATAATTTCTTTATTTAACTGCTATCCCCTAGTATGAATTGTACACCTGTTTATTTGACTGTTCTCACCACTGCTTGGAAAACTGTAAAACTACAAAACTACAGATATCCTACTGCTATTAATTGCTATTTCTAAGGGCCCAAACTTGTCATTATTCCTTATGTCAGTCTAGTTTTACATACTACATCTACATACTCAGATTCGCATCTTCACCTTCATTTTCAGATGACCCCAGTTTCATGCATACAGGTGTTTACTCATCAAAGACTTCAAAACAGAAATAAAAATTGCAGGCCTTGAATAAATCACTCTTAATTGATCAAAATATAAATGTGATCATTGGACCTCACAAAATTATGGCCCTTGCGCCCTTGGAAACCAACAACACCAAGAAAAGAAAAATGAACTAATGAAGATAGCACCATTTGAAATATTCAGTGAAACATTTTAGCAATCACTGAAGTAAGACTAGCTATTAAAGAAAATTGGGATGAGTCAAAAGAGAAAGCTTTTTTGCTGTGATCTCTTCTACAGCATACTGACAAGAAAAGTACTGACAGAACTAGGAGGTGAGCATATGCTATTGTTAACAGACTGCATGTGCTGATCTAGTTCAGCATGTACTTTTGGTATCCAGCTAGTTCCTTGAATGCAAAGTCAGGTACAGTTTTTCAACATCTACGTTCACGTGGGTCCCAGTGCTGTCATCAAATGTTCAGAGCACAGGGTAATAAAGATATATGATATCTTCTGGCAGTTCAGGGGAACACAAGGCACTCAAAGTGAATCTGAAAAAATGTTTAACCTGACTCGTCTGCTATAGTCATACATTCAAAAACACCAGATAGTATTTGTAATGGTAAAGATATTTTATAAAAATTCCAACTAATTAGAGACTTATATATTATCTTTCTTAGTATCAAGTGTTTCACTTAACATCTAGTACTATGAGTCTCTACAGAAAAACCTTGATTTTATCAAGGTCTTTGAGTTTCTCTTTTATTTCTGTAGTCTATAATTCTATAATCTGATTTGAAGCACACTCAGATATAGCAAACCTAATTTTAGGAAGAATTTATTTTAGCAAAAATCATCTCCAATCAGCAACTAGAAATGCAACGTGGTAGAAAACAGAAATTCTATTTCTGTTATCAGTTCCTTCTGAAGCAGATGTCTAGTGTTTGTCAAGAGGGAATGGCAGAAGAGTGTAGTATTTGCCCTGTTTTAAGTTGCAGGAGGGAGAGCTCCCTTGTGCTGGTACTACAGTGAAATTATCTAAGCAAAACATTAAATTAAAGAATTCTCCATTCATAATGTCAAATGTCAAGTACAAGTCAAAAAAAGATTAACAATTAATTTTGCCCTTAAAAATCTTTTGCCTGGGGCATCTGAAGTCATGTACTAAAAACAGAGAATGGAATGCAAGTTCCATTTGGGGTTTCTTCCCTTTTCAGGAAAAATAATGTTTTATTTAGGCATTACATTATATAACCAGGAGTCTGTGTTCACTTCAGATTTAATGAGGGTGTCAGGTGTCTGGGTACAGACAATCTCAGTCCAGCCTAGGTGTGAGTGGGTGTATTTAAAGCTGTATGTGAGTCACAGCAAGTCTCACTAGTGCTGCATGTAAGGCCCTAGAACTCATGGGAACATAAAGCTTTACATGTTACTGCAGTACTGGGGTGCATGGAAGCTCTACACAAAGTCAGCAGGTGAAGGCTTTTCTCTTCTGCATAGGGCCATGCATTGCAGGTGCACTCCCTGCCAGACTGAGCTGTGTGGCAGGAACCCGCTGCCCTGAAGGCACAGGAGGCAGGCAGGGCCCCTGGCAGGCACACACAGCAGCCTGGGCCAGCAGTGCAGGCAGAGATGTACCTTTCTGAGAGACAGCCACAGCTTCTTCCCAGGTGCCTGGGACTGGTGGCTCTGAGAGAAGCTGCAGTGCTACACTAATAGCACCAGTTCCCTGGACTACAGCAGGGAACAACCTGGTGAAGGCCGGTGTGCAGGTGTGGGAGGATTCATCCACTGCTTTATGAAATCCACACCTGCAACAGCATGATTCTTTCTCACTTGACTGTGAGAGAACTTGACTGCTCTTCCGGACACTCTGGAAATGCTGGGAAATACTGAGTGACTGTCAGCACCCATTTATGTTGTCACTCTGAAGCTGACATCTTGCTAACAGAAGGAAGAGTAAGAAGCAGGGCTGGTTCTTTCCCCCAGCTGAACCAGCTTGTCTGAACTGAAATCCCACCTCCAGACTAAGTGAGGTGGTTTCAGGTGTCCACAAGCAGTCACCATGCCAGTGTAAGTGCACAAGTAACATGTGCAATCCCATGTACTTATAAAGGACTGGTGGTAAGGGTTGAAAAGCTGCCCTTAGTGGTATTTAACAATATGTTCAGAGAGATGGTTTTCCATGTCACATAGGCAGGACCTGCAGAATTGAGGATCTTTGTATGTCTGGAAATATGGATCTGTGCAACAACTGGTAGAACAGGCTGTTCTAGGCCAGTTCCAGCTTAATATGGTTGTGTACTCTGAAATGGCTGTGTGCAGCTGCAGAGCTCTACCAATTCAGAGAAGTTGGAAACTCACACTAACCTAGGTTTGAAACATCTAAAACATCTAATCTAAAACATTCTGGGCATTTAATGTTCTTAGAAGCAGGGAGATGGGTAGATGGCAGAATTAAGATGGGTACTGGCAATATTAGATGGTGTCAGTAACAGTATCCTGCACTGAAGGTGATGATCCACTTGGCAGCTCTGACCTAGCACGCTGGAATACTATAGATGTCAGCATCATCTAGCCAGAAGAAAGACATGTTGTGAATATACTTGGATTTTGCATATCCTTTGCTTAGGCACCTTTTAGCGAGCAATACTGAGTTACCAGATACACTGGGTTTTTTCCTTGATCGTTAGCAAAGTGATCAAATATACATCCCTCCCTGACTTTTTAAAGGAGGACCTTAAATTCAAAGCTGAAAGGTGTTTCGCCTTCAATGGACAGTATCTGTGCCCCATTTAGTTAAGTAGTCTTTCAGGAGATCTCAATATACTCATGGGACTTTGTTGTATGACAAAAGTAATGTTGTATGATAAATATGAAAAAAAAATATGCTTAAGTTTCCCAAAAATGTTAACATTGATTTTTAAAATACAGAGCTCTTATGGTAAGATGTAATAGTATTTGCACAATATAATTTAAATTATTTCTATGGACATTTTGCAGCTTACTTTATACATACTATCTTTCTTGATTATGTTATGCAGATCCACAATTTTTGTTTTATTAATTTTTTTGTTTGTCATGGGATGATTACATTTAATTATTGTTTTATTCACTGTGACATCATTCAATTTTCTGAGGCATACAGAGGGTAATAAAGGTACTTCACCAAATTGGGTTTTTTTTAATTTCAAAAGCCATATACATTTATTTGTTATTTTAAATGCACGTTTGGTATAGGACAAATTCAACATCATTTGAACATATTTGAATAAGGAGGAAAATTGTAAAAAATTATAGTTCCTTAAAAGACCAGAGGAAACAATACCTTCACCTTTACCTGACCTTTACTTTTACTTCTTTCATACTAGATACCAAATCAAATAAAAATTGAATCCAAGTAATGTATCCAGTACTGTACTCTATACAGTGGGGAGTCCATTCTTACATAACTCACACATACATGATTTTTTAATGTGATTTATTTGTCTTGACTCCACTAAGTTCAGCCCACGTAACTGAAGTATAAATGTTTATATTTTCGGGGCTGCACATCAATGCTCTGACACCTCTAGGTGAGGAATTGGTTCCCCAGGTAGGTTCCTCCACACTCCTGTTACCTGAAGGAGTGTCAGCCGAAGCTCCCCAGGCGACCTTTCAGCTGCCACTCACAGAGATTATCTGCATGATCTAGTGCCACTTGACACACCCTTGGGTATCAAAGATACCTGCAGAGGGCTCATAGGGACACCACAGGACTGAAGACAGACCTGCAATGTTCTGAAGCAGCAATGGGAATATGGGAGAGATACATCAGCAAAAGAGAGATACAGCAGCAAAAATGGTACTAGACAGATATGTTTAAGCAGCTTATTTAGGTTTTTGCTTCTCTAGGTCGGTGGGCATTTTATCTGTCTTCTCAAGAGATGAAGTGTTCTGCGTCAGCCTCAAAAGCCAACAGTTCTCTACACAAGAAGTTACCCATCAAGGATATGACAGCATATATTTTTCTCATTTTGATTAGCAAGCATAAGCATTATTTTTTCTTCTGCACAGCCTACAGAAACACCTTCATACAAACATCTTTGTATTATTTCTCCAGCAGTGCAAACCATAATGAAACTTGGGGTGTGCCTACAAAGAAAATACACAGTATTAAATAAACTCACATCAGTATGATTACTTAGCCACACACCAGTAAGCACATGGAACATTTTGACAAGAGTAAACTTTAAAAGCTTTCCCTTTCTTCTCGAAATTGCTCTACATGACCAAACACCCTACACAACAAAATCAAGATAGCACACGGAGGTAAATGTGTGCTATGTTTAATCCAATTAGCATAGTTACAAGTAGTAGTCTAGATGCAGCAGCATAGGCCATACATTATATATGTTTATACATTATATTAATCAGAACACAAGCCATACAAAAATCTAGCAACATGCTCTGAACCTTCTTGTTGTTTTCTTAGGCTTCCAGCAATCAGTGACCAAAGGATTGAGATGCAGTTTGTCTCTGGCCATTATCCTCAATGCCAATCAAGAGACACCTCCCATTGCCTACTCCTTTACCTACAGTTCTGTCTCCTCAGTCTTCAACAGCACCACATTCCACTATTTCTGTCACATGAAAAAGTACTTCCTGACGATTTTTTTCATCTATACCATGATTCACAGGATGCTTCTAGTTCTTGTGAATGCTTGCTTCTTGTTTACCTTTCCACACCATCCATTGCTTTAAAGATTTTTCTTGTACTGCTTTCCATCATCACTCTTCTAGGCCAAGAATTCTAAACTATTTAACTTCTCCACACATGAGAGAATAACCTGGTAGTTATTCTTTAACTATGAAAGCCTCTGCCACCCTTCCTTTAACTTCTTGTCCTAGGCTACTATACTTTTTTCAAAATGGCATAAGCCAAACCCATACAGGAGTAAGAATACTTCAGTCCCAATTAAAATACTCGATTTATTCCTTCTGTATACTTATTTTCCCTATCCCATGACTAAAACAGAAGAATTCATGTAAGGTGTTCCAGAAAATAACTTGTAGCCACAGCACTACAAAAATGAAATTGAATCTCTCTCTATCTCTAAATACTAGTATTCTCATAAGTTACACAGTCATTGGCCTTTACTTGGCATAATTGTGTCATATTTGTAACTGACTCTAAAGAAATGCAATAGTAAGCTGTTCAATGTTACACAGGGTATACTATACCTAAACCCACAGATCTGCAGTCAAAGACTAAAGTTCTGCTGAAACCAAGGTGCCAGGCAAACCAACTACTACATTTAAAAACCAAAAAAAAATACTCAATAACAATCCATTTGTATTGCCCAAAGCACAGAAAAAAAGCAAGATGAAACCAAGTGTCTCATGTAGAAAAGCGTATCCAAGCAACAACACTAAGACTCAAAAGAAATAGGCCTTGTGAAGAGAAACACTAAATTTAGTAATCAAATGTATATTCAGCAGAAAAGATAAAGAAGCTTTAGTGAAATAATGTTAAAGGAAAACAAAAGAAATTAAGAGATTTCTGAAGCTGGGAGACACATGAGACAAAAGATGTGCACTCGATGGCAACTGTGCTACTGAAAAGAAATCCCATGATAGCTGAGTTAAATTTGTATGAAACATGAAATAACTCAGAGCAGATTTTGGTAAAGTATTTTATTTTTGGTCAGTTTTACCCCACAAGCTTGGTAAGAGCTCTAGTTCATTGGGTCTCTGCACAAGCAGACTGAAATCGTGACACGTTAAGCTGGTACACAAGCACAATGGTAAAACTTTTACTGACATCGCGGGGTCTTGCAGGCAGCCACTACAATTTGCTTTCCATTGTAATTAGGTCGGTGACAGAGCTCTCCTCCATTACACAGAATCACACACATGACTTAATGAAAAGGTGTGACCACAGCTGCTGTTGGCATCCCATCTGAGCCTAGTTAGTTCAGCTGAAGAACTTGCTCACCAAGGAGCTTACCTGGAGGTGTGACAGCTACTTGTCTTGAGCCACAGATGTGGTAATGCTGAAAGAATCACTCTGTTCCACGACTTGTTACAAAAAAAATTGTACTCTCTTCCTCCCTGAAGGATTTTTACTCCATTTCAGAGACTGTCTTGTTAAATCCTTGAGCACTCATGGATGGCATTTTTTCTAATAGGGGAGTTTCTGCCACTTCAGATGCACCAGCTTTGCCACTCACAAGAGCTTTTCTTCCACTGTTAAACTGCAGGTTTTCTCACCTTTGGATAAGGTCTGAATTCCATGGGCATTCCCTGCCCAACACAAAGGTAGATCATGCAGTTGTCATTGTAGCTGCAGGACAGCTAAATTAGGACCTCAAGAAGAACACAGAAGCTGACAGCATCCAGGAAAGGAAAGGGCTGACTCGTAAGCAGCAAAGCCAGTTGTCCCTTCCTCCTACTTAGCTCAAGGCTCAGCAGAAGCTGCGCTCTGGGGGTGCATGCTTCCCACAGCAATAGTTCAGCACCATTCTGCTGCTGTGGGAAGCAGCAGTTTCAAAGACAGCCCTCTCCTGAGGGCTGTGGGAAATACCAGTGGGAGAGAGTACACTTCTCTCGGAAGTGATAGCATATTTTTATTCAGAAGGTTAAAAAAACAACAAACAAATGCAGCATATATGCTGCTATATACTGCAGCAACTGGAATATTATGATTACAGAAATATATATTTCATGTCTAATATAAATTCATCCTGTAGACTCCCTGTTTCTGGGAGTAGCCACTGACTTTACTCTGTGGGCACTGCTGAAAATAGTGGGCAGAACAGGATTATATAATGATGCTAAATTTGCCTTTATTTATCAGTAACTGACATAGCAAAAAATACTGGCTGAAACCCAGAGAAACATGGCAGTTCTGGAGTGGGAACTAAGATAATGTGGTATAAAGGGTAGCACTGCGGTTTGAATGTGAATGCAAAGGTTGAGTATATTTAGGAAGGACGGTGCATATCTGTCTGTCATCAGCACCCAGTAAACAAACAGAAGAAAAGCCATGGAGAGCAAGAGAAGCAGCAGTTACATGCCTCCAAGAGAAAGCTGAAAGAACAAACTGTAAGCAGACATTATGCTTCGTGTAGTTTGATTCCTTCTCTTTCCAGGGAAATAGGACTTTGTGAACATTTTTTGTAAATTAAAACAGTGCACCATAGACATAACTGGGTTTTCTGTCACAGGTTTTCCAAATCAAAACAAAACAAAACCAACAAAAAAACCCACCAAACTACTCATAAGGCTAATTCTGGCCAGCTACAGAGTAGGGGGGGAAAAATACTTTAAACTGAGCTTAAGCAGTTACTCATCTTGACATTGCCTTAAAAAAGTGATCTTTATGTTGAAAAGGCCAAACTCCAAGGAGAAAAGTATTTTCCACTCTACTACTACTTACTATTGACATTTCCTACGAGCTAGATTGAGTACAAATAACAGTAATTTCTTTTTTGGCCTTATTGAGCTCTAATACTTTATTATCAAAAGAGAACAATAAAAAAGGGACATTTTCTCTCAAAGGAAGAAACAACTATTAGAACATGTTGACTGATTTTAAATATTGCTTTCAGTGTTCTCTTCACACACACAAAGCAGAAGATTTTATTAGTAAAGATAATTATTCTTTACTCATGTTGTGTATATAAATAACTGGTACCTAACAGGGATGAAAAAACCCTGAACTATTTTGATTAATCTGGTTGAAAACACTTATTGTATTTCAAGTACAGAGGTATCAAAATAATATTTTTAACAAAAAAGCCTACAATAAGAACTTATTTCACAAGAGAAATGACTGGAAATTCTCAGGTTCAGAGTTTACCAGATACCAAGTACAATACCCATAGGAGGCTTCCTGTATTTACTCATGGCAGATGTTTGGAGATTGTTGACCAGTTGAGTATTACAACATATGCTTTAGGGATAGATTAAAAAAAAATAAAATAAAAAAAAAGAGATGTGGTTTTACTTACAAAGAAAAATCCAAAAGATTGCACAAGTTTTTATTTACAACCAGCAGGGCGAAGATGAGATCAAGATTACACCAGAGAAGTTGCACTGTGTTTCATAGGTAAATTAATTTAACTAGGAGCAGGATTGTGAGGAGGATTTTTTGGTTTGAAACCTTCCACTAGTATCAAATGGAGTGGCATGAGCTCCAGGCCATAAAACAGGACAATGGGTGTACTGGTGGACAGGATCCACTTTTTACCAAAACATGTAGTGATAGGAAAAAGGAAAACATTTTCAAACTTTAAAATGGAAGATTTATACTTGATAAAAGAATGAACTTTCTTATGATGAGAGTAGTGAGATACTGGAACAGGTTGCCCAGAGAAACTGAGGATGTCCCATCTCTAGGGGTGCTCAAGTTCAGCTTGATAGGGCTTTGAGTAACTTAATGAAAGTTGTCCCTGCTCACTGCAGTGGGATTGGACTAGATAACCTTTAAAGCTCCCTTCCAACCCTAACCCTTTTGTGATTCTATGACATTGAAAACAATCAAAACAGAGGGCTGAAGGGTCATACTAACAGCCTCACTATACCTACTAAATTTCTTATTATGAAGGAGATGCACACAGCCTGTTCTTGAAGTGACAATAACAAACTATGATCATACCATTGGCAACTTTTTTCCAGTATTCTACCCTTCAAAAGCAGTTTTCCTAAGGTTTAACCTAAAATATCCTGGTTGCAATTTCTGCTCCTGGTGGACATAGAAGTTATTCCCGTCTCATCAGTAACTTCTCGTATACTTGCAGACTGTTGTCGTTCTCCTACTCTTACTCTTCCCTAATTAACCAATCTGAAATAGTTCACTATTTCCTCTAGGTCCCTTGACATTCTGGTTGCTCTTTAGGTGGTCCACATAATTTTTCACGTGCAACATGCAAAACTAGCTTTACAACTGTTAAGCAAAGCAGATTCTTTGCCAGGTCTTGCAAACTCTAATCCTTATAGTACATCCTAGCAGAACACTTATCCTTTTTTTGCAATAACAAGCCATGGTTGACTCACACCCAGTCTGTGACCACTCAAAGTCTGAGTTCCTACTGTACAGAATTTCTACCTAATCAGTTTGCCCTACCAGCTGATTATTCCTGCCTAGGGCTGCATCTCTTTTGGCTGAATAACTTTCCATTTTTTTTCAGATTTCTAACCGAAGATAATTTTTTATTTTGTCCCTGCCTTCCAGCATACCTACCTCCCTCCCAGCCTGATACACATGTGAATTTGGTAAGTATTTTCCCTTTTATAAGCATGCATCCATGTCACAAGATTCTGAATCTGTGCAAATCCAACTTGATACACATTTCCATTTTGATAGGAAACCACTCTGTAACTCTGGTTTTCCAACAAGTGTTGCACACACCTAGCTGCACATCAACATGGAACACACATCACTAATTTCCATATGGGAAGCAGATAAAAAGTTCCCTGAAAACTCAAGACATACTCAATCTAGAGCTCTTCTCTATCCATAAGGTATGTCGTGTGGTTGTAAGGGCAATCAGATTTTTGAGATGTGAGTTCTTGCTGCCAGTTACTCATCTCTATGTTATTTTTCAGAAATGTACAAATATATTTTTCACTATTTTTCTAGAAAAATTAATTTGCTTAATAGTGTCATAACTTTTTTCCTCCTTCTTTCCTCCTTTTTTCCTCCTTTTCCTCTCCACCAGACTTACCAGTTAACAGCCTCCCTCTATCCTACCTAGAATCCGTAACTTTTCAAATATGCTGATTACTGACACTGGGATTCTGTTGGTGAGACTTTAAATACTCTAGGACATAGTTAAAGATAGAATTCAGGTCAATTTGAAAATACATGGCTTCAACATTCTACTGTTTTCTTAACTGAAAATGCACCTCGCTAGTGCATTAGTTTCCCCATTTAACTACCTTAGTGAAATCTAGAAGGTTCTGCATTCCTGACACCGTTTAGTTTTCTCACTTTACAATTAGAGTACATTTTCTATTCCACACAATTAATCAGCTTCTGGAGTGATGTGGGGGGTTTATTTTGCTCACTTTATGTTGAGTTTTATCTCACACTTGTCTTTCTGATTTTGTTCTCACATGCTTCAGTTGTACTTTCAGTCTCAGCCCTAGCAACAAATATAAAAGCTAACTTACTTTCTCCTTTCCTGTTGGTTTGTCTCTCCAGTTTGAGTGATTTAGCCGAGCTGGTTTCTTAACTCCAAGTTCATTGAAAACTACCTTCCTGACTCCTATGGGGTTCATGTTGATCATACTCCTTTTCTGATCCTGCAGATCACTGATCTCTCATCACTCTGCCATGTCATGTACAGTCTCAACTAATGCTTACCCTGACCTTTTCAGCTACTTCTTTCTGGCTGTAATCAAAACCAGAATAGCCTTATTGCTCTGTGCAGACTTCTCAAGAAAATCTGGAAGGATCAATTATCTCCAGCCTTGTGTTCATGTAGGTATTCACATTCACAGGTGAGGGAGAGGAAACAAGAAAGTTGTGGGACAAGAAGGTTGTGGGACGCTGCTTAAATTACACGCCCTGTCTCATGCAGCAAATGTCTCATCATCATGGGTTTTTCACAGGGGCCATGTATGACCCAGACAGACACAGTCACAACACCCTTGGTGGGAGCACCCTTTCACCCAACTGGAAACATGAGACCTTGTCTCTCCCCAGCCACTCCTGTGTCTAGGAGAGAATTTTAGGTTAGTCACGTGTGAGTCATGAACTCTGGAATAGCCAAGCATGACAAGATGGAAGTTCCACCTAGCCACACAGTCTGTCACAGCCTCAGCTGCTGAATATACTGATATATTAATAAATATGTATCTAAGCACCCCTCTTTGCAGTTGACTCGCTCCTTGAACACTTAAACTTCTCCCGGCCTTCTCGCAGCTGACTCTTGCACACAGTTACTCAACGTTTTATTGCAACTGCCATGGGCATGTTTCCAAAATGTTGCCTATAGGGCAGAAAAGACTATGAATGCAAACCCGCTCTGAGACAGTGTGAACAGCAGCTCAGTCAGGACTGCTCTGTTCTTTACTCCTATCACATGATCATGGTGAAGTAACCAGCAAAACGTTTCTCACAATTCTCTTCAACTACACCTCTTTTCAAGTGCCAAAATTCAGAGATTCTGGTTTGCCCCCAAACATTCACTCCAGGACTGTCCCCTTAAAGTCGTGGCCAGCATGTCATTGATTTCCCAGTTCACAGACAGCCTGCTCCCAGAGCAGGATCAGACATGAGTCCTGGAAAGGGCACAAGAAAGCTCACCCTCTTGCACAGCAAGGCACATCCTTGCTGTGAAAGGACAAGAAGCTGAGACAGACTGCTCAGACTGCCCATGCAGTCTTGGGCACAAGGAGCATAGCGAAGCACTAGCCCTGCTTTAAGGAGGGTCTCCCATGTCACCAACATCCCTCACAGCTTCCAAGACTTTGGGAATCTGTAGAAATTGCCTTCTTATGCTCGCCATAGGCAGACATGTCAGTTGGAAGATGTTGGCAAAGTGAATGTGAAGGAGGATCTCTAAGTATTTGAACAATTCTTGGTCAACCTACACTCATTTAAAACGCTGCCTACGCCCACGTATGTCTAGGAAACAGGACACACTAGGAACACTGCAAGCATGTCGCCACTGGGCTCAAGCTGCCGCTCCAGGTTGGAGGGGAGCACTGAGACAGAGTCCACAAAGCAGTATGACAGATCAGAAGTTGAACAAGCTGCCTAGGGCTGCTGTGGCCCTGTAGACAACTGGGGTCCGAAAGAGCCTACATTTTGGGTCTCCAGACTCCACTGAAACCTGACACAGTTACGACTTGTTGTTTCTTCAATGACTTAGCCAAAGCTGAAACATCCTGCTGCCATAGTAGTGAGGTCCAGAACCAGGCAGAAGAAGCTCAGTTAATCTCAGGACTCCTGCCACACCTCAGTAACACAAAGAGCCCCCCTCCAGAGAAACACAGACAATAGGACTCTGGGCAGAGTTCCTCATTTACATCTTCAGTCTTCCAGTGGTATTTGGGCTTCCGCTCAGGCTTAGCCACAGCTAACTCCAACTCCTACACCTCCAGTCCCTGAGGCAGCTGACAAGCAGCCTTCTCTCCTGAAGGAGCACAACAGAGGAAGTCAGACCTCCAGCAACAGCAGTGCATGGACAGGAGATCCCAGAGGCATTCTACAACAGCTCCAAGGTCCTCTTGCCATCACAAACAGGTTCATTTGCAGAAACCAATCTGTTTTATTCTGCTTTCTCCCTGCTATCCTAAGGCCCCACAAAATGTCAAAATAAGAGCAGACATAATAAATGACCTTACTTTCATATGAACATGTTTAAACAGTCTTAGTCCGTAATACTTGGCCAAGTCAACCCCCTCTGCAGTTTGTTGCTCAGACTGATTTTAGCAAGCTGCAAACTACAACTGATGTAGTTTGGAGAAGCAGCTTAATCATGGGTAACATACCACTTATTAAATATAATGGTACTAAAGTAATTCAACAATGAGGGCCAGATAAAAGCCCCACTAAACATCAAAGCAGAAAACACAGCAGCGGGGACCATTCCCTTTGGGACATTTTTAGTGTCCAGAAATTTTTCTGAAATACAGAAATGGAAAAATTCATCTGAACTATTTGCTTCTCATTATAATACAGCTGTCCTTCATTCATTAACACTCCACTGCAACATTAGCCAGCTTATGCACAACTCTCTTTCTTCTACCAGCATTATTGCAGTTATTTCTTCATGCACAGAAATACAGCTGATTTATCCACATAATCAAATCATCTCTGAAGAAACTGAGTAATTCCTCAGCAAAAGAAGGAAGGACTGCTAAGTGGGAGTGGGCTGCTTGTACAATTATACTCTTAAACAAGTGTAACCAATTACTGTTTGGGTGAGTACCACTGAATTAAAATCACAGACATAATTGTGTCTGAACACTTGCACATTTCATGAGTAGGATGCAAATCCCAAATCCCGCCAAATGAGGTTTTAAACTTACTATTCCATTAAAATTAGAAAGAAATAAAATCACAGCATTCAGAGCTATTGTTTCAGGCTGTTTGCAAATTCTAGCAACCATCTTTGCAAACCTTTGGAGCGATCATATACTTCTACACACACTGATAGTCACTTTTCTCATAAATAAAATCTTTCAGAGCAATAATAAAAATAAATACACTCTCAGGAGAAAAATATTAGGTTGCCAAACCATTGTGACACAGCCAAACAAACTTTAGCTGAGATTGTGTAATCTCAACAATTGCTGTTGTTAAATTGCAGAATGGTTTTAGCTGAGAATTATTTCAGCTATTACCAAATTCACCTTATACCATTTATCAAAGGACTTTAGAAACCGAAAGAAACAGTAATTATCATTCCATCTGCTTTTCTAAAAACAGCTTTAGAGCTCAGTGACAAAATTCTGAAGAAACACAAGATTTAAAATCTTCTTGCCACTCCTTCCACTTGCTGCACTTTGCTGCTTTGTTTCAGGTAGGGTTTGTTGATTGCTCAACACAAAGGCAGTTCTTATGCAGCTGAACAGTATCACAACCAGTATTATGAGGCCAAATGCTGCCTAAAACAAGCACATCCCAGCATTCTCCTCCCCACAGGCATGGCTGCACTTAAGTCTTTCAAAACACTTGAAAATGACAATCGCAATAGGAATTCTCGGAATCCTCCTAGGCACAGATAATACTTAAATTTACATCCAGAACTCCTGATTTGCTTCTTATACGTAAAAACAAACAGTACAACCCGGAGCACCTACTGCTGGCTAGTCTTTGCAGGCCTTGCTGAGCGAGTTGGCCAAAGATACATCTGTGGAGGAGCTGACGCTTTCGTTGGGGTTCTGCTCCCTCTCCTGCTTTACTTGTCAGCTGTGTGCTGGCACGGGGGCTTTGCCACCTCTCCAATGCCACTGCCCGCTGTGGTGTGCCCCCTGTGCCCCACTCGATGGGAAAACAGCAGGGAACGCAGCCCCTCCATAGATGTGCACGGTATGCCCAGTGTGTACGGTGTGTACACGGTTGTGTCTGCACGGCGTACAGTGCGCACAGCACAGAATGCACAGACATGCACCGTGCGCCCCGCACTCACGGGGCAGGGACGCGCCTCTGCCCGCCCGGGAAGCCGAGGCCCTTCAGCACGGGCGTCATCTGTGCCGCCATCCCGGGATCAGGAGCCTACCAAGGGGAGCCCTGCTGCAGCCATGCCGCTGGCTGGCGGCTAGAGAGTCCCCGGGACCCGCTTCCCTCCGTGGGGGACCGTGCTCGCCGACCGCCGGACGCCCACGCACGCCCCGGGACGGCCCAGCGCTGCCGGGCCCCGCACAGCAGCGCTCTGGCGTGTGGGAGGCCCCGCGGGCGTGACGCAGGCGGCAGGCGGGCAGGAGGGAGGGAGTAAGAGAGGGAGGAGCCCGTGATGGCCGGTGCAGCCGCCGTCGCGCTGTCCCTTGCTGCGCTGCCGGCCACCGCCACCGCCGCCCCTCCGCCGCTGTCAGCTCCAGACCACCGCGCCGCCGCCATGGCCGAGGAGGAGGCTCCCAGCGAAGGGTGAGTGGAGCGGCCGCGGGGTGACCCCCGTCCTCTCCGCGGGTGTTCTGGACGGCGGCAGGAAACCTTTCGTGGTGCCCGGGCCGCGCCGTGCCGCCACGGGTGCTGCTCGCCCGCCTCCTCCCGCCGCCGGCCCGTCTGCCTGCGGCGCCTACGGGCTGCGGGGCGGCGGCGGCCGGCCACTCGCTGTGCCGGGGGCTGGGTGGGCTTCCGCCTCCCCGAGCGCCCGCCGGGCACCGCGCTCCGCTCCGGCCCTGCCGTGCTCCGGCATCGCCGCTCGGGCGCTCCCCGGCGTGCGGGCACACCGCCTGCCATGTTTTCCTGCCGCACAGCCCGCCCTGCTGCCATGGCTTCCCGCCTTCTGGCACGGGCAGGCTCCCGGCAGGGTTTGCCACCGTGCCCCCTCTGCTTCGCCTTCTGCACTGGAGCTCCGCCGTGGCTGGCCAGCTGTTGTCATTGCAAACCTGCCTGCAGGCGTGTCCCTGCGCGTTTTCTGCCGCTTTGCTTTGGCGTATGTACGCGCTCCGACTGTCATCCACCCTTCCTTTTGCGCCCCGGCGGTCACACGGCTGTATACAGTGCTGCCCCACGCTCCTGAGTGCCTCTGCGGCTTTATCTGTGCATGCAGATACCCCATCTTTATTCTATAGGTTTGATGGAGAGCAGACGGTACACTTGTCAGCCTCTCCGTGTCATTAAATTACAAGTATACACTGTTGCTGTAACTTTTCCAGGACTGTATGCTATCCCTGCTAACTTTTTCTTTCCTTTCACTGTCCTAAGTCGTTCACATCTACTGAAATAACTCCTATGGCATAAGTTACCTGCCCCTCTTCTTCATATATATCTCTGATACTTACTTGTAACCACTTACACCCTTGATACATGACTTTATTATAGGTAATAATCGTTCTTCTGCCTGAAATTACGTAGTTCCGTGCTATATCTTTTGCGTGTGTACATTCAAATGGTTGTATACAAGTTACTAATCAATGGTCTGTTCTTCAAATCTTCTTTACTCAAATATGCCTTCTTAGGGTGTGCTTTATTTCTTGTTACACTTAAGCTTCCATTGCAGACCCATTTTTATACCTTTCCATTGCTCCCAAGTATGTTGTCTGCCCCTGTAGAATAATGCAGTCATCCTATCTCTGAGTTTGTTTAGCAAACTTACTTAATATATCTGCTGGGCACTTATCTCAGAGTATGTTCCATCATATTTTATGGTTCTAGTCCAAACAGTGCTGTATCAGGATATATCTAGTTCTGGTTTAGTCATACATGTGCTTTATTCCTTCTGTCAGATGTGTAAATATGCCTTGTATGCATTGTTTACATGATTTTTTCCTGTTTCTCTGTGCTTTAAATATCAGGTGGCATATCCCATTGCTGATTGCTTAGACCTTGAAAACTCAGTCCTTGTCTTCTACATCTCCCTTCTTGCATAACTAAGTCTTGTGTTACGTTGAGAAATCAGACTTAAAATTGTTCAGCTATTTGCATGAAAATCATGCCATGCATTCATGACTTTTTAGTTAAGGATATTGCTATTTGCATGTTTTCGTGTTATGTGTCTGTTTGTTATCTTCCAAAACTACCTGCATCCTCAGTCTTGTTCTCTTTTTAGTCCATTTTCCAGCTTGGGATTTTAGTATTTCATCTTACATATTTTCCTGCTCTGCCAGCTCAATCTGACCAGATCTGGACTATCCATCTTTTCCAAATTCCCTGTTATGCTATCATCACCATATATACACAGCATTCTCATTTTAAATGCAAACTCCAAAAGCTTCTCTTCCTAAGCGCGATGCAGTTTTGTGTACTCTAACTGCACTCCCCTCCCTTCCTCAAACTGAAAATAGCTTTCCAGACTCTTCCCCTCCACACAACCTCTGCCTCCTGCAACTCACTTGAAACTTCAAGTGAAACCCTTCTTGGTTCAGTGTTCTTTCTGACCTCTTCACAGTCTTAAATACAAGTAGTTTGTAAAGCTTCTTGTTGCTGGTTTACAGGTTTTCTAAGTACAAGTCTTAAAATAGCTCTGCCTCAGCCTGTTTTGTTTGTGTGTTCATTCGGCGCATTAGCCTGAACTGCATTAGCTGTCTGGTTTGATCACACAGAGTGCTGAGTGCTGCTGAGACCGTGCCAAGCACCCTCAACTCGAGTTGCCTTTCAGGATTGCAGGATCCTAACACTCGTTGATCTGCACATAGGGTTAGGCTGAATTTTCAAGAGGATTGTTGCAAGTTTCTCATGTGGTTTACACAGCTGGATGGCTTTTAAGGGATGTTGATTTTCAGAACTTCTGAGCAATTAGATGTTGATGTGGTATTTTTCAGAGTAAGCCTCCCAGTTCACTAAAGACTTCTAAGAACAAAATCTCATCATCCTTTTCCATGAGTTCAGAAAGTGCATTTGCATTGAAATGTTAGTGCTTTTATTGCTTAGTTTCTAGCAATAATTAAAATTAGCATTTGGTCATCTTTTGAACAAATTGAGCAAAACTCAATACCCAGGGTAAGTTTATAAACAAGAGAAATATGTTAAATAATTTTTCATTTAGAATGCCGTGGCAGTGATAGGAAGTTACTATTGTATTCCTAACTACCATCAAGCCCCCAAATTAAATTACAGTGACAGGTATACACAAAGAATAAACTCAAAGTTTATCTGCTTTGAAAACAATAGTGTGACTCAACTTGTTATGCAACATACGTGCTCTGTTGCAGTTTGGTAACTGTGCAAAGCATGGTGAAAATAGAATAACAGTGGTTCAGTTACTCTCTGGAAGGTCTCAGCTGAAAAATACTTGTTAAAAATATTCATGGCCCTGTCCTAAGTTTGAATTAAAAGATTAACTAAACAAATGTTTTAGTAGTCACAATGACAGTGCTTGCTTGGTTAACATGTCACCTGTTAGTGATTTCCAAACCTGTTTATGGCCTTGGACCTCCTCTGTGTAAGTTTTAGGTGGAGACTTCTGCCTGTGAGCCTAGTGTGAGCCTTTTGCCAGTATTGAATTCACTTATTCACTCTGGATGCAGGAGGACTGCTTATGGCTCGTAATGTAATGAGGAAGAACAGCTAATAAATGTGTGTATACATGCAGAAAATGACCCTCTGCGATGTGTGGAATAGTTTTCTTTAAAACAAAACTTTAAGGGATCTGCACTTACAAGCCCATATCAAATTGCTTGTAAGTGGCCTTTAGTCTTACAAGATAGTGGCTTGGAGTAAAGGTAAAGACATACAGTCTTAACACCAGTGTTCACAATTATTTTTATGTTATCCTTCAATCTTGTTTGTATTTGTTAATTTTGAAGTGAGTTGTTTGATTAATAACAGATGAATAGTTTATTAGGCTTGATAAAGCCTGTGTCTTCTCCTTAGTAGGATGGTTCACACTGTTACAGCCTGAAGGAACACTCTCAACTCAGAATTTTTGCCTGAATTTTTTGCTGGTTACATGATCTAGGTTTTAAAGCAACCTTGGTGGTAGGCTGCTGAAAGCAGGGTCCTGCTTACTTTTCTTCTTTCCTGTAATTCAGGTGGTCGAACGCAGGTTTGGTAGCTACAACTTGCATTTTTAAAAACTGAGTGACACGTAAGTGCAGTGGGGAAAGCAGATGCAGAAAAAGGTCATTTCCTTCCTCTTTTCTGATTTTGTCTTCTTGGCTGGCAGGGTTTTGTCAGTCACAGCTTCAGTACTTAATGTCTTTTGTGTTACATGCATGAGCTCATCAGAAGGTATTTGTATGAGCAGGTTTTCAGGCATTATTGTGATTATTTTTAATGGTTTCTGGTACTTGTTTGAATTTGGGGAGGGAAGGTCTGTGTTCATCAAGATCTCTCATCTCCCCTAATGCAGACTAAAGGGAGAGAGGGAAAGATGGCAAAATGTAGCAGGGGCTATCTTCTCATTCTGGTGGCAGAGGAACGATGCTCATAACCCCACTTTACAAGTATCAAGCAAAGACACTTCTTCAGAAGCTGCTAAAGTAGAGTTGGGGGGGCGTGTCTTAGCCCCAGTGGAAATGACAGTGAAGCTATAAATCGAGAGGGGCAACTAGCTGTGGGGCTGCTACAGTGCTGGTGACTGTGGGTCATTGGAGAACACAAATTTTAGCCAGTATGGCATCTATTTGAGTATATGAAAAGTTGTTTTAGAGCCTGCTGGGGGCTGATAGGCCCAGTTAGAGACCTACTTCTTTGAAAGGGACAGTGTCTTTGTGCTGGGGGTTCTCTGACTGTTCTTCTGAACTTCTATGGGAGAGTCTGAACAACTCTCCCAACTGATAAACTATTAAAATCTCTTTCCTTTAAGTAGTGGTTTATTAAAACTTCTTGCTGAGGAAATTTTGATTCCTGTGTTTCATAACTTCTGAGTATTTACTTGCAATTCTGACATTCTTTTGGGATAGTTTTTTTGTACATGATTTGCATTGACAGCCAGGGAGAAGAGGGCATGGGAGGAAAGGTGAGTGTCTGCATTTATATTGGCTCAGAAAGATCCAGATGAGAAGCTGGGCAGCAGGAGAGAGGTCAGTGGAGAAGAGAGATTTGTGAGTCAGTAAAGCTGTGTAAGGGAATGAGGTCGATCTGGAATAAGGTTAAGAGGGTAAAAGGAGGATTTTAAGTAGCAGCAAGAACACATGGTGAGGAATGGCAAAGAAGGAAGGTGCTCTGAGTGTGTTGTACTAGAAAACACAAAACCATAGGAGGCTATGGAAAGGAGGGAAACATGCAGGATTTTTATGCTCTAAAAGAAGATTCAAGAGCACCTGTTGCCATTGAGAAAGTCTGCTCATATATTGAAGTGAGGGAGGGAAGGGTGTGGCAAAAGACAAAACACAGAAATGGGGTGGGTTAGTGCTCTAACCGACTGTTGGAGAATTTTTCCTTGGCTGCATTTAGTAATTTGGTGTCATACTGACATCAAAAGCCTCTTAATGACATCTTTACCTTTCCATAAGGGGACTTTTGATGTGATGGCTTTTTAGACCCATTTAACTTCTTAACTACTTTAATTACTTGCACTTCCTTGACACCTAAAGTGATTGTGGTGTAAGCATATAGAGAAAATAGGGTTGTGCACCTCTTAGGTTTTCCAGAAAGTGGAAACGGAGATAGGTAGTCCAAAATGTTGATTACCAGTTCTTGCATTTTGACATAGGTAACTTTGTCACCTGACTATAATAAAGGAACACATCATAGAGGCTGCTCTAATGAGTTGCAGTGAAATAACCCTCAGTGTGTATTCATCCTTGTGTTCAGGTAGGGTTTGTGTATAGCATGTTTGGAGCTGAGAGGAGTGATCATATGCTTTAGATAGTCTTGTATCTGTGTTCTTATATGGGCCCTTATGGAAAAATGAAAATTACATCACCTCCTGGTGTTGTAATCTAAATAGTGCATGATATACAACAGAATTTTACCAAAAGAGAAATAGGGTAGAGTGTGGGTGTGCAATGGTGCGAGTTAGTGAGAGGTGCCTGTTGCATATGTGCTTTGCTCTTGTCCAGTTTCATGGAATTTGGGAACAGGCTGAAATGTGGGCTGCTGGCATGGTAGGTATGAGAAGGCTGACAAGGATTACGCCAGTCATGCAGTATCTGAAGGGCAGCAGGAGTACATCAGTTGATGTACGAATAAAATAAAAGCGATAGAAAGTTGAATTACATCTGAGGGGCACCGAGAAGAAATTTTCATTTCGTTAGTTTTAATTATGCTTTTCTTCAGAGATTCTTACTGCAATATGCAGTGTGTTGTTTGTAAAAACATGTGAAATGTGTGGCATTGCCAAGTTCTGTCAGATGTGAGTTTACTGTGGAGAGGGCAGAGGCAGGACCTCTGTGGTACCTAAGCCGTGGTCTCTGTCACAAGGTTGAGGAGTTTCAGTGGGGCTGTGCAGCTTCCCCCTTGCTTCTCCTCTGCATCTTTATCTCTGTATTCTGTGTTATTCCTTACTTGGTGTGTAGTTGCTAATATGTTTTTTTATTTGGGTTTTTTTTTAGCTTTTAAATAAGAATATGAAACTGAGTTGGGTGCTATCACAGCTTCTTTGTAAGCAATGCGAGCATTGCAGGTTGCATTGCAGGCTTGGGTGACACTTTGTGGATAAACTTCATTCTTGTGGTACATACTGAAAAAGCACTTGCCCTGAAATGGACACCTTTAGGTATAGCTAGAAAGAGAGTAGAAGAAATTATGAAAGCATAGAAAAAAGGACACATATGGTTAAAAAAAAAAAAAAAAAAAAAAAGAGAAGAAAAGGCAGTGGTGGAAGTCACAGAAGAAGGGGGGAGGGGGCTGCAATGGTGCAAATTATACTGCAAGGTGTACCTGTGTCTGAGGGAGGGACAGATGTGAGGGAGCAGATTTGTAGGTCCTCTCCACTTCATGAATGCTCAGGTTGCTCAAGTGACTTAAAATAGGCATGGTAAACTTTACTATCTCTAAAACAGCCAGAAAATCTCATTAGTTATGGATTCACACTCACACACACAAAATTGAGTTAATTTTGATAAGTAGTAGTTAATTTTGACAAAAACAGTAATAAGACTTGTTTCTGATTTTTTATATTAATTCTGGTGTTGAATGTTCTGAACACAGAGTTCAAGATGTAATAAATACATGAGGAATGCATTGTTTTCACCTCTGCCCTAATGTAGAGCAATATTCTGCAATAACCTATTATGGGTTTTGTATTGGAATGGGGCTGATGTATGCTACACTTCCTAGAAATATTATGCAGAGGTTTTCAAAACATTCTGTTTTAATGTTACTGAAGTATCCAAGAGTTTCACAACATCTAATTGCGTGGAACATCTTGGCTCAAAACTCATCTAAACAGAACTTTATGGGCAGGGTTATAATGTCATCTGGGAGAAGTAATGTTATCCTTTTTTAACCTGTTGACAATGATTTCATCCATTTTTTTGTCTCCTCATGAAAATGGTAAACAGACATTTCTTAAAGCAAGGAGGATTTTTTGTTCCCATACCATATTCCTAATACTTGCTTCTTGGTCTTGCCTCTTTAGTATGCACTTCAAGGTCTTTTCCTGAGGATTTTTAGTCTGTTCATGCAATGAAAGTGAAACATGGAATGTTTTTCTTCTTCTGATTTTTGTCTCCAACTGCCGGAGTGTTTTGTCCTAAGAACATCTGATGCAAATGGTTGTGGTTGCTACATCTGACTTCTATTGTATATGCAGAAGCTTTGTCCCTTCACAACAGCAGTTACTGTGCATGCCCAAGTGATTCTGACTATATTCACTGTTCTCAGAAGACAGAAACAATAAAGAACATGCTGCACTTTAGGGACAGGAATGAAGGACTTCAAGGACTTCTAAAATTGCTTATGCTCTTAAGGTTCTCATGAAATCATATCCTGAGTCCTGTTGCAGAAACATCCCTGCCTAGTTAAATGCGGAGTTGATGTCATGATTATATGTTACTGTCTGTCAGTGGCAGCTCTGACTTAAAAGCTTGATGTCCTCCACCTTGACTCACAGTTTCCTCTTTCCACCTTGTTAGTTCATAGGTCTGCTGGTTAACTTTTTGGCTTTTCTGTAGCTGGGTTAAACCATAATTATCTTGTTTAAAATCTGCTGCCTTTTAAGCCTGAATTTCACAAATCTGTCACAGAGAACAGCCACCAAATGGACCTTGGATATAGTGATTATAAAATATTTTTCTTTGAATATTAGGAGGTTTTGCCATGGTGATGTTGCTGGTAACTGTTAACAAAGAGGCATTGATTCTTGCCATAGTCAGTCGTGTAAACAGCACCCAATATTCTCATAGTGCAGGCTATTAAATTAATGAAATGGGAAAGGAAAAGTTTATTTTAACTCAATTCTGTCATGGATAGAAATGAGCCAGATGTAAACCTGCTGCTTTTCTCTGACATTTTGACACAGAAAATTCTATTTGGTTGTGTCATCCTTGAGTGTTTCTTTTACTTTTTATTGTTTCAGGTTATTACCCATAAATTTGAAATTCAGTAACCAAATATAGAATTTGCTCTGAAAATTTGGTGGTGTTGATGGTGGAAGAAACCATCCTATGTACCTCTTAAGCTTTGTGTGGGCTAGTGCTGATGCTGAGGAAAATGCAGAAAGCATCCAGTAAAAAGGAGATAATGAAAATGTAAAAGGGTATCTGTAGTTACTTCATGTAAGCATCCATCCTGTGTTAACTATAAAGTGTTTATAGAGCATTATAGTAAAGCAGTCTTATTTTTAAAATTGACACTTTGCCTTAAATTTCATATACCTGTTTCCCAGTTATGAATACCTAATGCTTCTTTTCACGCCTCTTTTTTTGCCCATTCTTATTATTTCTGTAACAACTGAAAGGGCTCAATGAGTTTTGAGAAGTTACATGGTGTTTTTATGGGATGAAGTTTATGTAAGACCTTAGAACTTAGTGAACCTTATGTTGCTTATATTTAGATTTCAACATATTGGTGATTTTGAATTCCTTTGCTAGCACAGTACCGCAAAAATACGTCGTGCATAAACGAGAGGGTAGAATCTGAGCTGACTTTCTAATAGTTACCTTTGTTTTTTTCTGTTACAGTGCAAGTCTCTTAATTTGGAGCTGGCTCAAATTGCTAGGTGCTTGTAACTGCATTCTCAGCTGAACGACTCTGAAAATCCTAGTGCCATTCCTCTTGGTGCTGGGCAGACACAGTACCAAATTCTCTGCATTAATTTGTTTTTCTTTCCTTACTTCTAAATTCTGAGAATCAGGAGAGGAGAGGGTTAGGGTTTTTGAGAGATCAGCTTCACTCTAATAAGATTTAAGGGTAAAGGGTAAAGCTTGAAGTAGTTTAGCTTGAGCAGTGAGTTCACTCAGTGTTTCAGTTTTTTAAGTTTTTGAGCTTGCCCCCTAGCTAAAATCTTGGTAGTTTGCAATATTGTTTGCAAAAGTTCAATTAAAAATATTAAATACATTTGTTTCCTGAGAGCAAGACAAATGGATGTGCAGCTCTGTTGCTTGTGCATTCAGTTACTTTCCCCTAATCCTTCCTCTTTGCAAGTTACTGTGTATTTGTTGTATAACCTGATCTCTGGCTTCCTTACTGATGTAATTTTTAAATCCAAATAATTCTTTGTGACAGGAAAATCTGTTTTCCAGACTCCTGTCACTGCTGCATGGTTTTTAGTCTGTATTGGGAGTTTTGATTGCCATACTAACTTCAAAATTCCTAATAAAAAACTGATTTTATATTCAACACTTTAGAAAGGTTTTTGCATGTCCTGTCTTGGTGGATCAGAAATTTTTGACAGGTGATCATGTAGCAGATGGTATTGTGTTCATTTACTCTGGTTTGGTTACCTGTTTGCAAACCCCAGGTTTTTTGGCTTGCTGTTCTGCCACACAGACTTTCCACAGGTCATGACAGCTAGGTCTGCAATGCTAGCATATGTGGGGAGATGCCTCCACTGAATTATTTCAAGTTTACTACTTGTAAACTTGTAAGCCATGCGTTCATATAACTCTAATGTAGGTAAATCATGAGCTTGAAAAGTGAGAGTATGAGCTCCATTTCTGTACATTATATCTCTGGATAGAGTTATAAGCAACTTCTGCTGAGTATTTTTATGTGGTAGAGCTTCCATCTTTTAAAACCACGTTACAAGCCAGAAATCAAGCAAACTGTTCAGCTGTTTCAGTACGTACGTCATTGTTACAATACATGTTTTCAATTCTTCAGCAGTATCTAAGCTTTCACAAACTTTTTGTGAGCATGTCAAATTTGTAACTGGCTACAGATCCATTAATTGTCTTGCATGTAACTGGCTACAGATCCATTAATTGTCTTGCATGTAATCAATTCTTACTAAGCTTAATAGGTTTAATAGAGCTGACAGAAAGGTAACTGTGGTACAACCAATTTGCCACATTCTTCATTTGGTTTGATCTGAGTAGTGGAGGTGAATGGGTGGGTCAGGTTCACTGTATCTGTGCCTCTACTTGATTCTCAGTTCTTTTGAAAGTTACCCCCAGGCAACTCAAGCAGTGCTGTGACAGCAAGTTCTTGATTCAAATTAACATTCAAGCAGCTGAGGACAAGCAGTATTATTCTGAGCTCCACTTAACACAATGTTCATTCACTCCTTAAGTGTCAAAATATAATAAGATTTTTTTTTTTTCCTTTCTTATGCTTGCAACCAGGGTCTCAGAATACTTGCTCCAACCAGCCAATGTGTTAAATTCTGGCTGATGTCTTGGCCCCTGCACGTGGTGCTTGCAGCTCCACTTTGTCAGATATTTGTGCATGTGTCCCTTTTGTTTGCATTATATATTACTGTGTTTGATCATCAGCATAGGCTACTGATGGTCCCCACTAATCTTCTAGTCTCACACTAATCACTTTGACTTTCACTAAGGTCATTCAGTGAGTGTCATCCAGGGCTTTCCCTTACCTTCTGGTCTCCTTCCCCAGATGTGTTAGAAATGTAGAAGTCTGTGTGGACGTCTGTTGGCAAAGAGAGTGACTTATTTGAATGCCTGGCAGGCCAGCAGCCCTCTATCCCACCTGCCAGCCTCTGATTTTTCCAGCCTCTGTTACTCCAGACATTTTCAGACAGATGTGAAAAATGTAATCCCAAACTGAAGATGCACGGAGTCGCCCTACTGCTGGCTATTGATTGTTTTAGCATGGATGTGCACACTGATTTATGTTACTACATGGCCACAAACAAATAGACAGGTTAAATTCCACTGGTTATGTGCCTTGGTAATTTGATGTGTAACACCTGTAAGTACATTTGGTAAAAAATTATAAAAATTTGGGCTGTCAGTTGCCAGATTTATTTCACACTTTCTGAAATAGCAAGCAGCTGAGGCCAGTGAACCTCTTGGCTCCTCAAAATACAAGATTCTGCTCTTGACTTTTTACAAAAAGACGGGGGAAGAGAGTGTAGGAGAAGTGGTGGGTGATGAGAGCAGTGTGGGGTCTGTTCTGGCAGTGGGTAGCTCACTTACAATGTGAAACTACTGCCGGAATCTTTCGTTTGCTTTCATAACTCTTCTCCATTGCTGGTGTGCACAGTGTTTTGAAAGGTCCATTGCTTCATTTTTGACATTTTGTAGCACTTACAGCTTTATATCACAGAAATAAAAATGATAGACCATGTCAGCAATGGATGTTCCTGTATACATTTAGAAGACACATTTAGCACAGATGTACAAAAGAAATGATACAACTATAGCCTTCCAAAGTTATCAGAAAAATTATTCGAATAGACTAAACAGATGTTTATTATCCATGTCTGGAAAATATCTAGCAATGTGGTAAATCATTTTTGGAAGGAGGCAAACAGAGGATTAAGTCTTGAATATAGGTAACTAAATATTTTCTTTCTAAACTAATGTTTCTAGAAAATGTTCCCCTTTTTTTTGCCTGAAAGCCTTTGCCACTTACTCTTTTGGTTCAATAAGTACAACAGGACAGAACTGCAAACAGTTTAATTCTAAAAGCTTCAGCTTGCTGACTGTATTTGTTAAACTACACGTGGATGCAATGCCTCTTCTGAATTAAAATCAAAGTGTTTGTAAACAGTTCTTATAACTAACAGAAGGAGTGCGCAACTTTACCATTTACCAAATATTTTCCTCAATAATTTTCCTAAGTGTTCAGGTACCTCCCTAGAACTAGGAAATACAATTCTGGGACTGTGATCTGTAGGTGTCACTTCTATTTCTTTGTGGCATATCCCGGCACTGTTTTCTTGTTGATGTGTTGCAGCTTTACATTTCTATAAATAAATAAATAAATAAAATCCTTAAAGTATTTTCTTCACCGATTCAGTGTTTTTTCTGAGAATAAACAGTACATAGAGTTTCAGGTCAGGGGAAGTAGTGACTGGTTTCATTTCTGACCTAAGAGTTAAGAATGAAAATGCCTAGCTGAGCACATAACTACCAGAACGCTTGACTCAGAAGAGTGGTGACCTACCTGTTGTTTAATAATTTACCAGAGTAATTCATAGCACTGGACACAATTAGGGTTATTGTTAAACTTGGATTTCACAGTTACTTGCAGATGAAATTACTTTTGGCTTATCACAGCTTTAACTTCTTAAAAATCTTGCTTTTAAATAAATGTATAGTTTAATGTGGAAGCAGAACACTTGGATGCCCATTTTCCTGTAACGTGCTAAATTCCTTAATTTCTTAGATTGCATGAGCACATGGCATGGAAGGATGTACAACCATCTGTTCCCAGCCCCTCAATTAAAATGATTATAACAGTTCCCATGGTCCCTCCTTATAACAATTCCAGTGATCTGGTGGGTCAGGAAGGTTATTTACAGAACAGCCAGATATCAAGGTAGAGGAGTAAATAATATGGAATAGCAGTGGGCCTGAGTGATTGGATGATTAATCCTTTTTGGTCAGATATGGTTTGGGGCTTTTTTTTTCTTAATGTCCCCTCACAGGTTTCTGTGAATCTGAACAATGCTGCTTGCAGTTGCATTGTGCAACTGCATTCTCAAAAGACCTTCCATGTCGTATCATAAACTTAAGTAGCTATGCAGCTGTAGTAGGTCAGCCCCTTAGAATGTGTGGAGAAGATCCTTTGGATAATGAACTTGTGGGGCCTGATCTTTAATTTATTACTGATGTGTTGTGCACACTGAAAAACGGGACATTAGTAACCTAATAGTCTTTCAGCATTAGTTGTTGTATAACTAATACTGTCAGTGTTCAGTCCTGAAAATTCTACAACTGACTGGAAAGCAGTTCAGTGCCGAAAAAGAGTGCTAGAGAAAGCTGATTTGGGGACTGGCATTCTCTTCCCTGTGAGGAACGGTCCTGCAGTGGCAGCTTTGCACTGGTACTGTAAGCCACTTCAAAACCAGATGAGAGATGAAAAATAATATTCTGTCTTAAAAACAAGGGGTAAATTAGCACCCAGGAGGAGCTGTAGCAAATTGCCGTATCCTTTGCAGCACTGGGCGAGGCAATGCTGCCAGCTGAGTCATTCCCCCTGTTCTCATGGTCAAGCTGGCAATACCAAGATAGTAACTGACAGCTGGAAAAGCAGCTTCTGTTGAGGGAATTGCTGGCTTGTTTTCCTCTGGGACTTTGTTTCTGAGTTCATAATTAAGGACCTGGGTTTTTGCTTTGCTAGGATAAACCTGCTTATGTTTCACTTTTTAAATTTAGAGTAATAATCAGTTCATGTTAGGCTGGTGAACGCAGAGTTTATTGCTTTTTTGGAAATGATAGGTTCATGCAAGGTTATGCCTGTGCAGGCAGACTTCCAAAGGAATTTGAAAGGAGGCTGGAAACTCCAGTGATTGTTACATATCCTGCCAAGCTTGTTGTGTTGATGTGAGGGCTCATGTCTCCAGATCAGTATGCTGTGATAGAAGGACACGGTGGAAAAACAGCTCACCCTTTGAAGAATGCCCATTTGTGTTGCCACTTTATAAAAAGTCAGGAAAAAATGAATTCCCTCCCACTGCAAAATTATGTTCTTCACACTGTGTGCTTAATGTGGGCTTTCTTATGAAGAACAGCAAAATAAATGTCTTCAAAGCACCAGTGCCAAAAATGACCATGCTGCTCAAGACATTTTTATTCTGTATTGCTGTTGTAGATTTGGGTGGTTATTCAGCTGGCTTCCTGCATGGTGTCCCACGTCACTGCTGCACCTTAAAGAGGCTGAGGACAAAATGCTAAAATGTAAGTCTTTGGTTTTTAGTAAGTTTCATAGATATAACTAGATTTTCTATAAATTTACATTAAATATAATAAGAGAAGTTTTTCAGTATGTCTTTTACACTGTGATGAAATGAACAAGTTTAAAATTACGTTTTCATTTTTCACTTATGGAGACACTTGATTAGAAGCTCTCTCCTTCGAAAGTGGCTCCTGTTTAAAACAGTGGTTTCAGTAGAATGTACTTTATATTTTGTCAGGCATGTCTAGCAATGTAATTCTTTCCCATTTTTTCTCCAGGTATTGCAAGCATATACAATAAACGATACGTGTATATATCTAATGGAAATAAAATATGGACTCTGACGTTCTCTCCAGACCTTTCAAATAAAACTCCACTTGTTCTCCTGCATGGGTTTGGAGGAGGTGTTGGACTCTGGGCTCTCAACTTTGAAGATCTCTGTGAGAACAGGACCGTTCATGCTTTCGACCTCTTGGGATTTGGACGTAGCAGTAGACCACACTTTGACACTGATGCTCGGGAAGCAGAAAATCAGTTTGTGGAATCCATAGAAGAATGGAGAAAGGAGGTGGGGCTAGAAAAAATGATTTTGCTTGGACACAACCTAGGTGGCTTCTTGGCTGCTGCTTACTCCTTAAAATATCCATCAAGGTATGTGAAAATAAAGGAAAAAAGGGATTCCTTTTCTATATTTGACTATTGATTTTAATATGCATTTATTTCATTAAGCTCTTTATGGATAATCTTTATGTAGATGACTGTGATGACTTTAAAGAAATGATACTGAATTTTAAGACCAAAGTGTTAATTGTATGGTTTGTTTCCAGGAGAATAAAATAGGTAGATATGGTAAACATGATTTTCTTTCCTGTATACTTTTCTGTACCTCTTCAGCTCAGTACCCCCTTGCCATATTATAAGGTGAAGTAGCAGTGAATATATTTATGGGTAAATTCTTTGTCTTAGAGATTGTTTTGTGAAGGGAAAATAGGCCTGTTTCTGCCAAACTTCCCACTCTTATGGATAACATTGAAGCTCCTGAATATAATTCCCCTAGGTAATTTATGCCTATACACTAGCAGTCAGCCTGGTGCCTGCAGAATGATGTAAAAATTATTTTGGTGACTCTTTGATCTAGGTTGTCTGTATGCCACTTCATATTTCTTTGCAAGACAACCCATCTGCAGCAGTTCTCTAATTGTATTTCAGCAGCATTTTCTGCACTGTGTTGTGTCCAACAGTTAATACTCTTTTTTTCCCCTTAAAGTAGCAATTTGTTTTTTATATATCTGGTTATTAGACCCATTATATATCCCCTGCTGAGCTAGGATCTTACCAGCTGAGGTAATTCTGTATCAGAAAAGGAGAATGCTTTTGTTGGGATACACAGTGGTCTCCTATGAAAAATTGAATATAAGCTTAACTCTCCACATCATATAGCAAATTCTATATTATACTAAACATGTCTTATTCTTTTCTATTCATGTCAAGTTTTACCGTTTCTTTGTTTTTCACTTGGATATATTTGAAGTAATTTCATGCATCATTTTCTCCTAAAACACTTTGTCTTTTTCTTTCTAAATGGACAACAGTTAGCACAAGTGGATAGAAATTAAGTGTGAAAGTAGGTGTGTTTCTAAATCCAGAATTGCAATAAAGAAATGCAATCCTCTGCTTTAGGGATATAAACCTATTATCCTTTTAGTTATAAACCAACTTCTAGATAACTGTAATTAGGTTTTTGTAGGGATCACTTATAAGTTCTTTACCTCTTTTTCCAATCTATAAATGGCACTGTCCTATCCCTGTGGGATGGGATCTTGGTTTTGCCCACTGCTGACTTACATCAAAAGTGATGCTTTATTTTCATGCCTCACTGTGCTTAAGTTGGGGTTAATTGATCTGGGGATGTTTCATTTGTGCTCTCACATTACTAATGTTTCTCTGAAATTAAACTAAGACCACCAAAATAACAAACTGACTGTTAGGGTCTTAAAAGAGTGTTGAATCAAGTGGTAAATATAGCACAGCTTTCAGCCAGGTTATCTAACAATGCATTAGAAGCTTAAGGGATTCTGGATACATATTGTTAGGAAAGTAGATCTGTTTCTCCAAGCATAGATGATCCGTTAATTTGCTACACTGTACCAGAGTCATGGAAAATCCAAGGCTACTAATCCAAAAAGATTCCCATTCAGCATCCTGCCAAGTTGAAGTGGGCCATGATTTTCAAATAGTGCAATTTCTGGACATTTACTTTTGGAATGGTTCTCATGGTCAACTTCCCATTGTCCTGGGTTGTGTTTTAGGCTTGGTTGCCAAAAGGAGAAATGCCAAACAGGAATGAAAGGATTAAGAAAGGAAACATGAAACAAAGCTTACTCTGTTTTTATTCATTTGTGTGCTGTATTATACTTAATGCCATAGTTTGTGCACAGAATGTGTGGCTGTCCTGAATGGCTCCTCCTTGCTTGGACTGGTGTGTCTCTGGGCTCTCCTGCTTGGTTTGTACAGTGAGATTCTACCCTGTCCTCTCTTACTGTTGCTATTTGCTGCAAGGTGCGAGTATACTCATAGCTGAGCCAACGACCAAGAAACATCTTTGAGAGGTTAATCCTTCCCAACTCTTCATTCCAAGCACAGGTTTTTCGTTTCCCAACTGATCATAACCCAGAAATAACTTTTGGGATCATTTCTGGCATCATTTTAGGCACTCTGAACTCTTCTGTCTTAATATACAATCTCATGGCTTTAACAGGGAAGGAGGTAATGAAGGAAAAAAGTAAAGATAAAAAGGCAAAAAGTTAAAGATAAAAATATAAAAACCATAGATGGATTTAGGTTAGATAAGACTTTTAAGATCTAGTCCAACTGTTAACCCAGCATTTCTGAGTCCACCACTAACCTATGTCCTTAAGCACTGCATTCACACATCTAAATACTCCAGAGATGGGTACTCATTCACTTCCTTGGGCATAGTGTCATTAAATGGTATAGGCTGGAAGGGCCCTAAAGGATCATCTAGTTCCAACCCCCCTGGCCCCTGGGCAGGACACCTCCCTCTAGACCAGATTGAACAAGACAGCCTGTTCCAATGACAGCCCTTTCAGTGAAGAAATTTTTCCTAATATCCAATCTAAACCTTCTTGAGGCTGTTCCCTCATGTCCTATTGCTTGCTACTTGGGACAAGAGACCACCCCCCACCTTGCTACAACCTCCTGACAGGTGGTTGTAGAGAACAATAATGAGGAAGCTGACATGGAAAATCATCTTAAACTATAGTTAAGAGTCACTTTTTTTTCCAGAAATTACCACTATCTAGGACAGTTAAGAGTAGGTGTTATTATGGGATTGAATAGAAAAGGGACAATTAAAGGGAAAGGAACAATTCTAATCTACCAGGATGAATTAGAATTTTGCTCGAGGGAGGCTCACAGCATGAAGGCATCAATAGCTTCGTGTGCTGGAGACTCCTGCAATGCTCTCTGTACTGATATTCCTTTGAGTAATAATTTTACAAATTGCCTCTCTGATGTTTTCTTTCATGACCTAAAATCAATAAATTAAGAAGACTACTGCTAGTTTTACTCTGCCTTTTTCAGTTCAAATTTTACTTTGATAAGATAATTTTTCAGTTAAATTTTGTCTCTTCTTTGAACAGAGATCTTAGACTTCTAGAAACTTCACTTTAATGACACAGATGCAATTATCTTCTTTTCTGTCAAATTAAACTGCTCCTGCAAAAAATATTGACTGAGCATTTAGATTAGGCTGTTTTTAAAAACAGAGACAAGACTATCCTTTCTCTCAAATGTTTGTGATGGTGAGTATCTGTAAAATACTGAGTTTCTCTTTGTGACACATGCTTCCATGTTTCTGGTTCATACGTATGATTAGGTGCAATTCACTCTCTAATTAGTAATTGAAATTGAAACAGTTGATGAATCAGAAACTCTGTGATAGAAATGACTAAAGTAGGCTGTATGTTTGTATCTGTAAAACAGATAGCACATTTTCATTGTGCTCAGTTGAAGAAAAGCTACTGTACTTTAAACCACTGAACCTTTTTATGCCAACAGGGTCAAGCATCTTATCTTAGTGGAGCCATGGGGTTTTCCAGAGAGGCCTGACAATGCTGAACACGAAAGACCTATTCCAATCTGGATCAAAGCACTAGGAGCTATATTGAGTCCATTTAATCCATTAGCTGGGCTAAGAATAGCAGGACCCTTTGGTGAGTTTTAGCTACTCTTAAATACCATTTCTATTTTGGTTAAATGTAAACATGGAGCAGAAAGCGCATTATGATAAATTTTTTGCAAGTCTTTATCACCCACAGAGGAGGAAGTTGGAGGAGAAAGTGGAAGAGGTTGAAGAAAGTTTGAACTCTTTAGGAAAGAAGGCAAACTCTTGCTATTAGAAATACTAGTACGATAGTTTACAGCAAGCTACACTGTATGATCTGTACAGGCTTCAGTTATAGTGAGTTGGATTATGCAGACATCTCTTGGGGAACCCTGACAAAGAGGTGTGAATGTGAAAGGTTTTTTTCCTGGTTGCCTCTGGTCACAGTCCATTTAGCTTCCCTTCAAATTTCAGTTTGATGAGCAAATGGGATTTCCGAATTCCCTTAACATTAGATGGCAGTCTGTCATAAATGCAAAAAAACTTTGTCCTGAGTTCAGAGAAGTTGAAACTAAGTTCTTTCCATTAGCCATTTTCTTACTACGCTAGCAAATCTTGTGGGCCTCACTGGTGTGCTGCATTGTGGTGGCAGTTCATATTTCCATTTCTTCAAAAGCACTGATGGAATGATACATAAACTCTCTATACCTTAATACTAGGGCTAGGTGGGGCTGACCAAAAATACTGCGGTTTTAGTTCATCTGGGGAGTGGGGAGAAAAGTGTAATAAAACCGAAGTCATTAGATGTATTCCCTCTAGAGGAGAAAGAAGTTATCTGTCTGTTACTCAGTGTGCTACAGAAGTATCTTCTGGAGAGGCTTGGAAAAAGATACCCTTCAGGCTCCTCACAAGTTAAAATTAACTCACCTCTTCATCATTTTTGGTATTCAGTCTGAAGATAAACATGTGAGATTAACTCATCTCTTCATCATTTTTGGTATTCAGTCTGAAGATAAACTCGTGAGATTTCTAGGCTTTGTTTACATTTAAACCACATCTGTTTCCTAAATCTATTTCTATAGAAGATATATTTTAATATGCTGCATATGCTGATTTGTTTGTTTTCAATAGTGTGACAAATTTAGTTTTTCAGACAAGCAACATGTTTTGTACAAACTGATTTTTTTTTTAAATGTAAAATGATAATTTGGTTAACAAAACAACCTGGAAGATATTGACTGATACACACTGATTCAATGTGTTCTATCCAATAACAAGAGCATGCATGAATCAATCCATGTGGGAAACTTCAAAGCTGAAATTTTCTCCCTTGGCAAGAAGTGTAGTCAAACCATGCTGCAGAAGCAGACTCTGTCTTGGCAAGGTGTCCCCAAACCTAGCCTCACTTATAGGTTACCATGGAGGGGCAGTGCCTTTAAAATTTTTTTCATATGTTTCTCACTTCACTGATAAAAAAGTTTTCTGTCACCAGCTTAAGTTCTTGACAGGTGAAACAGTTCTTGGAGAAGGGTAGGTCTAAATACTGTGCTGCACGTAGGCGTCAGACCTAACCTGATAAAGGCACTGAACTGAACCCAGGTTTCGTTCCACATGCAAATGTGCTTAAGCTGATGAGCAGACATAGTTGTTTGAACCTCACTCTAAAGCCAATTGCTCTTGTTCAAAGGTATGAGTTCAAATGTGAGCCAAGTTCATTGGGATATCACAATAATATCACATGGATATTTAGTCAGACCCACAGGTGAACGCTTAAAACTGGGAGAGACAGAATCCAGACATTTTTTTTTTTTTCTTTGAGTGGTTTCCAGATAGTTGATTTGCATGTTTTCTCTCACTTAACTGGAACAGTCACCCAGGAGTCTCACAGCTTGGTAGGGGTTTGGTGCTTAGGTTGGATTTCTGAATTCCATTTCTAGAGCTGGATGCCTGAAAATTCCTCATGACAACAGAAATGTCACTGCGATCACACCCTTTTTGTGGAACTCAGTGTCTTCAGTGTTAGAATTTCTTACAGCATTTTCACAGACACTGTGGAAAACATCAGCCAGACAATTCAGAATTTCTTCAATAAATATTACAAAAATGATTTACAGTCTGATTTCATTCCAAAATTTGTTCTAAGGTGCCTTGAATCCTTGTTTCATTCTCCCCTCTAAATTCCCAGGGGAAAAATGTTTTGGAATTGGACCCACAGACAAAGCACTTCTTATCAAAACAGAAAGTGAATTCTAAAATTTGGAACACTTCATGCCGTGGCCTCTATGCTGACAGCAGGGCAAGACACAGAATTAGTCTCTTTCTTCCAAGTACTCTTACTCCAAGCCAGCTGTGTTCACTTGTGTTCAAAAAACCCAAACACACAGAAAAAGAAGTCCAGCAATTTTACTCTATGTAGGGAAAATAGAACAGAGCCAAGTGCCAGGCTTTTACAAAATCTTCACTGCTTTGGGAGTTAAATCACTCTTTCATAAGGGAATTGTTTTCTCTTGCACTGTATTAGTTTTCTAAATCTGTTTAAAGCATGCATAAGGGCGTGTTTCAATAATCTCAAGGTTATGAAAGCATAGATCACTGTGACAAGGTCTACATAAATACTACCAGGCCTTTGCCCAGGACTGGGTGGGAAGAAGTGACATCATCATAATTGCACAGAATAACAACAGTATGAAGTTCCTACTGTCTGGAAAAGGAGAAGCATAACCATGAATAGTCATGTTCAGTCAGTTCAGTGTCCACATGGAGACCAGTGATGAGTACCATTCCTCACAGACCAGTGTTGGCATCAGCTGTTACACATCTTCGTCAGCAACACGGGCAGTGGGATCGAGTGCACCTTTAGCAAGTCTGCTGATGGCACCCAGCTCTGTGGTCAACAGGTAGGGGAGGGATGCCAGCCAGAGGGACGTGGACAGACTTGAGAGGTGGGCCCATGCCAACCTCATGAAGTTGAACAAGGCCGTGTGCAAGGTCCTGAACCTGGGTCAGGGCAGTCCTGACCATCTCTGAACAGAGAATAGATTGAGAGCAGCCCTGAGGAAAAAGACTGGGGGTGGGTTGGTTGATGAGAAGCCCAAAATGACCCAGCAGTGTGTACTTGCGACCCACATCCTGGGCTGCATCAAAAGTAGCATGGCCAGCAGATTGAGGGAGATGATTCTCCCCCTCCACTCTGCTCTCATGAGACCCCACATGGAATATTGCATCCAGCTCTGGGGCCCCAGTATTACAATGTTGGAGACATTCCCATTGGAGATAGTTGAGAGGAGGGACATGAAGATGATCAGAGGGCTGGAGCACCTCTCCTATGAAGACAAGCTGAAAGAGTTGGGATTCAGAAGAGGTGACTTTGGGTACACCTTGTAGGAGCCTTCCAGTCCCTAAAGGGGGCCTACTGGAGAGCTGGAGAGCAACTTTTTACAAGGGTCTGTAGTGATAGGACAGGGGCTAATGGCTTCCAACTGAAAAGTTTAGATCCAGTATTAGGGATGACTAATACTCTTAAACTAAGATTAGCCTTGTGGTGAGGCTCTTGTCCCAAAGATCCATCTGGTCAATGTAGAAGAGGCTTATTCCTTAGAGAAATTATTCAGAAAAGACACTTAAGTTTAGAACGCCTGAACTGGCCCCTACTGGCCCCTACTTCTCTACTGGCTTGTTAGGAGAGCATGAGGACAATGGTTTTCAATGTTGTCTCTTCATTTACACCAGTACTTGTGCCTTATGTTAAGATTTCTACACCTGTTTTTCATCACAGATTTCTGTTCTTTCAACCACACACTAATTAGATGAACTAGCTTCAGAAGCAGACTGTTCTGTAAGAGGAGAAGACAGACTTAAGCAAGAAAAACACCCCAGCTTTTTCAACAGTGCCTTCTGGTCCTGAAAGGTTTAGTACATTTAACCTACCCAGTGCTGCCAGAGCAAGGAGAAAGTATTGGTATCATGTGAGACTAAACTGGTGACAAATAGACACTGCTTAGCCCTTTTGCTGGTCTCCATTTTAGGTTTCTTCTATTGCTGTAGTGACCCTCTTCAAATATCCCCCCTATGTATTTGGGGCGGGCGGGGGGAGCAGCATAAAATTCTGTACAGCATTTATATCTCATTTCTGTTAACTGTAATTCCATTGTGTTTCCTTAAGACATGCAAGTGGTAAACCCAAATACAGGTTTGGAAGCCACAAGTTTCAAGGGGATGTGTTCTGAGGGCTCTAATGAAAAGCATTAGACAATCTGATAAAGTAATTATCTTTAATAGTAAAGTCATTTACTAATAGTAAATATCTTTACCCCCTCTAATAGTGTTTTCTGTTTTAACAGGATTAAGCCTTGTTCAACGTTTAAGACCAGATTTCAAGAGAAAATATTCATCAATGTTTGATGATAACACTGTGGCTGAATATATCTATCACTGCAATGTGCAGTCGCCCAGGTGAGTATGAATTTCCCAGTGTGTATTTTGAAGTCTGTTGTTCATTTACTGAGTGGCTGCTACTCCCTCCAATGGCCATGGCAGCAGTGTGCATGCTATTTTTTTAAATTGTGGCATTTATTGTATTGCAGGAAAAGGTACCATTGCACTTTTTTCTGAATTCCAGATACTGATAAATGTAAAAAGGATCCTAATTCTATATTTATTCTCAATTTGTATTACTTCTGTGAGAGTTTGGGCACTGCATGTAATTAAATAATTGTTGGGAGAATTCTAATGTGTAAAGAATTTCTTTAAAAACTTTAAAAATAAGGCATTTCTTTCTTTTAAGTGCTACTACTCAGTCATGCAAAAACATGGTCTCTTTCTTTTGAAAATTATATGTAAACCTTGGAAACTTACTTTTCTTTAATGGTAAAAAATCCCAACCTTATGTACTCTGTGCTACCAAAAGGCATTGATACTTCATTTTAGATAAAAAGCAGGTCCAATGGCAATTGAAATTGTTTTTACCCTTTTGAATGTCTTGAAGTGGTGAAACAGCTTTCAAGAACATGACGATTCCTTATGGATGGGCAAAAAGGCCAATGCTGCAACGGATTTCACAAATGGATCAAGACATTCCTATCACGGTGGTCTATGGAGCACGTTCATGTATAGATGGCAATTCTGGCAGCACTATCCAGTCTCTGAGACCAAATTCCTATGTGAAGACAATAGTAAGTTTGACTTCTAAAGCAGTTGTTTGTGGTTTTTGTGTGGATTTGTGTCATATCTATGTGGCCAGGTTGGATGGGGCCCTGATCAACCTGGTCGGTGGGGAGGTAGGTGTCCCTGCCCATGGCAGGGGGGTTGGAACTAGGTAACCTTTAAGGTCCTTTCCAACCCAAACTATGCTATGACTCTGTTTTTTCATACCAGCTGTGGAAATGGTGTCACTTTTGATTTAGAGCCTGGGGTAATAAGTTCAGTTTTCTGTATCAGAGAGAGAGAAAACAAGTGTTACATCAGAGAAAACCTACACAAAAGTGTTGAGTCCTCAGGCTAAGAAGAAAACTTACTGTAGCACTAGAAGCCAAACTAGATCTGTGAGCAAGGGGATTCTTTGTTCTGTTCTACAATGGGCTAATAGAAGTAGGTGTTGTGGTCACTGTGTCACTGTGTTTCAAACTTCACCAGTCCTACTACCTCTATACATATGTATAAGATAGTGGGGAGGTTCTCATAAACTCTCTTCATCCTTCTATATAATGCATTTGTTCCTCTGACAAGAGAGTAGTTTGTACCTGGTGCATAGGTTCTTGTGAGCATCTTTCTTTAAGTCATTAGAAAAACAGACTTAGTGTTGTCTTACTACCTAAGACATTTTTGTTTAGAGGTAGGATATTGTCATTTAAAATGTGTGTACTTACAACTTCATGTGAATGTGCACACTGCATTTTCTGTTGTTGATTTCTATTAAAACAAACTAATTTAAAAGTATTCTTCACACATTTTCACATCAGTCAGCTGTGATAATTGAATATGCATATATGTTAAAATGCTGTGAGGTGATAAAATGTTTGAACACACCAGCTGTGATGTTACTGATGCCTGGAACTATCTGGACAGAAGTGTACATAATGTTGATAGTATACTATAACAAGTCATCCAAATAACATTTTATAAATTGATACAGCTGAATTTAGAGCTGGAACTCAGAGAAAAGTCATTGTTATCCAGCTGTTTTAAGTGTGTCAAAGAGCACAGATACATTTCATAAATGTTGACATCCAGATTGAAAGTATCACTTAACTGCTTAACCAGAGAGAGGAAATGGTAACAGAAAGTCACTGTTAAAAAGTGTATGTTGCTGAGATAAGCTTATGCCATTCAGCGAGATTGTTTTCACTTCGATCAAGGGCTTTTAGAAGGGACTGTGGGAAATCATACTGTATTCCAGGTTAAAATTTGCCAAGCCAAATACAGATTCTAAAAGGTAAATTGTAGTGGTAGAATTGCAGGCACGCTCAAAATCCCATAGGAGGCCACGGGCTCTAATGAGACCGACCGAGATATGGACTGCTAGTGCCATGCTTGGTAAAATGCACAGAGGTTCTGTGGTTTTGTTACATGCATTTATTCCTAAGTCATTTTTACTTTGAGTTTCTGGGAGCTTTTAACACAATAACATAGCTATACTTGTAGGAGATTCGGTTAGAGACTTAAGAGAGGGTGTTTTAAGGAGGAAAGGAGAAAGTAGTTTTAAATAAAGATTAGTCTTGGACTGACTGTAAAATAGAAAGAAAACAGGTCAAGTACCTTCACTGTACACTTTGGTGACAGTTCACTCTGTAGCATTTTTACAGAGAATAATAAATTATAGAAATAGGCTATTTGAGTGTAGAGTGAAGAGAATCGAGATGCATCAGAAATTTGATATGCAAGGCATATATGGCTACTAAATTTGTTGGGCACACTTCAGTGGTGGGGTTTTGTTCAACAAGGTCAGCAGCTGAATAAGCAATAATTTTACTTCCTTTTCCTGTGTAGGAAAGTTTCTTAACAAGGAAAAGAGTATTTTGGTATTCCTTTTGTTTAGAGGGTTTTTTTTAGGTTCTGTGATGCTAACTCTTGGGTAATGTGTAAAAGCCAGTATTCACTTGTCCCAGTATTTATTTTTTTTATTACATTTTTGTGATATTGATGAGCTTCTGCACCTTTCTCCTCCAGGCTATCCTCGGTGCAGGTCATTATGTGTACGCTGATCAACCTGAAGACTTCAACGAGAAAGTGAAAGACATCTGTGACTCCGTGGACTGAATGTCCTCTGTTCTTTAGAAAGTCATACCGTAGATAGCATTTAATGGCAATACTCTCTAGGAAATTACTAAAGAATGCAGAGCTAATGGAACAGGCTCTGTTTGCACACTATTTCTTCTAAGAAGCCATTTGCACACTTAAACCACTGAGTGCCTATTTTTTGGGGGAATGAAGAGGTTTGAAGCTAACTTTGTACAGCTTTTTTTTTTTTTTTTTTAAATTGTCCTGTCAGGTACAAAATTACATGTAACTTTTGAAACTGGAATTTTCTTCAAAATTTAATTGAACTTTGCACATGTTGCACTCTCTAAAAATGCCGAATTCTCCAACATGGAGAACTGTATCAATAGAGATACAATGTACAAAATGCAATTTGGTTTCTTTATGAATGTTCGTACTGATGTTTCATAGCAAGAGTATGAAACTGCATATGTATTTTATTTTTGGAACCCAGAACTCCATATACAATATTTTAAGAGGGTTTGTTTTTTAATTGGAGTGGTAACAGCTTATGAAACTGATCTTGGGAAAGGGACGGGACCAAAATAATGAGCAGTGTCTGTCACTGAAATATGTTTGTTTATAAGAAATTGAGGCTCAATACTAGAAAATGTATCTTCTGTTGGATTTTATTTCCATTTATCTCAAGGCATCCTTTTCCATCTGTGCAACTTTTACGGAAGACTCAGTTTGTAAGAGTCGATGATGTCACCAGCACTCATGCTTCCATAAGTATTTTGATGTGTAGATTTCTGTGATTTAAAATACAAAAGATGGCTTGTTAGTTACTCCATCTATTTTAACACTTTACTGCAAGATTTGTTACTAGTCTAAATCTAACAATTGTGGATAAGCTGATAAGATTTTGATTAGGGCTCGGAGATACCCACCTGGATAGTGGGCATATTTCCCATTTTCTTTCAGTAGAAAGCCTAGTCCATGTTTTAGTGAATTTGAGCTGAAGGAGAGGCAGAGGCAGAATACTGATGTTCTCTAATTGGGAACTACAACAACTTAATGTGTTTTATTTAACATTCAGCCTCCTTATAGGAAGGATTATTATTGGAATGAACAGTACCACTGTAATGAATTACAATTACATGTTTTGGAGATTCTTTATATATTTTAATTGAGTATTTCAATATCAGAGATAGTCCAGTCTCTGCTACTTTTTGAATTATAGTTTGATGTTAGTACTTCACATGCCTAGTAAATTATATTAAGAAAAATACTTTGTCACTTTAAAGCCAAATAATGCGGTGGTTTGTTTTTTAACAAGTTTACATAAAACTATTGATCTGTTTTGGAATATTCAATTGACTACTGAAGAGTTCTTGATACTTTTATACAAAGATAATATGAATTAATGATAGCACCATCTTAAAGCTTGAACTATGTGCATTTTTTTCTCAAATTAAGGAATCATTGCACATATTTATGATGTGGAAGGCAAAGATACCTAAAATATTCAGGAGATGATGTGGTTATGTTCCCCAGCAGAACATAATCTCTCTTACTGAAGGAGATATTTATCTATATGGTGCTATGTAAACATCAAATAATTTTTGTGACTGCCTTGACTGGTAGCACTTCATACCTAGCAAGATAAATATTTTAACTAAAAATAAGTATTGAATTAAATAACTTTTTCAATTAGCAGATGCCAGAACTGTAAAACAAAATTTTGGGTTATTTGCTAAAATCTTGAGTTGGAAATGGAAAATCAGAATTATATTTTTAATATAAGCTGTAAATTATCAGTCATGCCACCATTTAGGTGGATGCCTTCAGCATGTTGGTTATTTTTCACCCTTTTCAGTGTCTTATTTTGTATTTATCAACTTCAACAGCTGTTTTAGTTGTGCATAAAAACCCAATACAAAAATAAATTTTGAGTCTCCTCCAAATAATAAAAGGTGAAACAAATTATTGGTATTTTCAGATAGCACTTACTGATGGGAATTGTAGATTCCACATCAAAAGTTGGAAGTAGGGATAAAAATTGCACACTGGATGTGAGTATTGTTTTAAATATCCCGTGCTTTTTCAGCTTATTGTACTAATAAGACTTATTGCTTATGTTTTGCACAATAAAAAAAAAAAAACCTTAAATGTTATATTTGATTAATGTTAAGATGTTATATTGCTTTTTAAAAAGTTATGTGCAATTAAGCCCTGGAAATCAAGAGTTATTAGTAAGCTGAGGTAAACGATCAAAAATACATTAAACATACAGTAATGCCTGTTTTCAAATGTCTCCATTTGAAAATGTCTTCTTAGGTTTACTTGTATTTAACTGAAACTGGTGTTTGTCAACAAGTAGCTGCAAGCTGAGAATGTTGATTGTAAGTATAAGGAAAAGGATGCTGTATTATCTTCCAGGCAGTATTAGATGCTGCTGTGAAGGTCAAGATGGAATCTGAATGTCCTACTGTGTGCAACATAACCTGATCAAATTACTTTAATAAATGTCATAGGAGGTGCTGAACAGAAAATTAATGGCTGAAAATACTTGGGAGCTAGACCTTTTGTGAGCAATTACTGCCTGGAAATAATCTCAGTTTCTCCAGAAGTTCTGTTTCAGTGCAATGACCAGTTACTTAAATGTCCTGTGGTGAGCACTGAATGCTGATGATGCTATTTTTATTACAGCACTATAAAATAAGACAGGAATCACAGGCATAAAGGCACCCAAAGATCTGTCCCATTTAACATCAAAATGAAGACAGCTGTGTATCAGAGTCTCCAGCATAACAAAAAGAATCCAAAATATTAATAAAAATCTAATATAAACTGCCTAAATCTCCCGTACACACTCTTCCTGAGGTTGTTGTGATAAAATTTATTTAAAGTAACTTAGTAATATTTTGTTTGCCATGGCTGAGTTCATCTTGTTACTTATTGAACCCTGCCAGATTAGATTTTAGTTCTGAAAAACTGATTTTCAGAGAACTTGTTGATAAGACTCTATAATAAAATATTTGCAACCATCACAAGGAAGTCCCTGTTTGTACCTGATTGTGAAATGGAAAATGTGAATTCATATGTGTTGATCTTGGAAAAATGGGTCCAAACAAGAGAAATGTCATCATCTGGTTTGACTTGGATTAAACTAATGCTGGCCTGCCTTTTAAAAAGTTATCTTTTTAAGGTTGCTTAACCTTTGCAACTGTTTGTGCTGAACTGATGTGCCAGTCTCTGTCTGAAATGCTTTCTGTGGTCTTTGTGGTTCCTCAGATTTCCAGCCCTTCCAGATCACAGTTATTCAGCTTTTTCAGTAGGACGAAAACAAGATTAAATGGAATAAAAACATCTGGAATTAATGTATGAGCAGACATTTTCAGGAATACCTGTTTCGTTAGCATTCATTAAAACATGAGGCTGCAGCATCCTAAGGCTCAAAGTCAACTGCTTTTAAATAGATAATTTCTTGGCACTCCTCGGCAAATTTGTCATTTTGTTGGGTCTTCTGTCCAGTTGACCATCAGCCCATCCTGCAATCTTTGAGCATGGCAGCACAGCCATGTTACCTTGGAGCCTTCCTCGAGGGATTTATGTTTTGTAGGAAACACAAGTGAAACTTGTGAAAGGGTGAGGCACTACAGGAGCTGAAGAGAGCCACATTCTAGTGGGACTGGTAAGATCAGAACAGGACACACGTGTGTGCAGCAACTGCCTTCTGGTTAGTGGCAGCAGATGGAAATGGATGGAGCCTTGAGGTTTTCAGGCAGGTGAGGACAGACCAGTGTGGAGAGCAGAGGCACTGGCTGGAATGACAGCCTACAGCACAAGGAACAGTAAGAGCTAGAAAAGAATGAGGCAGCTGGAAACAGCAAAAATCAGCTGAAGAGCTTTGGGGAACATTCAAGAGCCAGTCAGCTCTGGAGGAGGATAAGGGAAATGGTGAAGGAAAGGTTTGGGGTGTCTAGTGTGCAAGTAACACAGCTTACCAAGGTAAGGACGACGCCTGCAGCGCCAGCTGGAGGGGAGTCTGGTTGGAAAGCTGCACTGTGTGGGGCACTTTAAAGTTTTGGTATCCCTCCTTTGAGTAAAGCTTCGCCTTGGAATGCAAGTGCTTTTTCCCAAGCTGGACACCATTCCTTCAGACTGGTACTTGGGCAGGAACCCTAAAGAATTACTTCTCATGCAGCACTCAAGAAATCATTAGAAAATGTATTTCACAAATCAGAAGTGAGCTGATGGCAAAGCATGTGATAGGGGGTCACTGGACTGCCTGAGGTAAGATGAAAAATCAAGATGTACAACAAGACTTGTCACTAAAGATCATAAATTCATCTTTTACAAGAGGAGTGGCTCTGTTCCAGTGTGCCTCATTGCCTTTGATCTCAGGGATATCCTACCTTAAGGTTTGGATATGGGTAGCATAATGTAGAAGTATAAAATATGGAAATATTTGCCACATATACTTTAAAAATAAGAAACACAAGTAGCAGGAATGTACTGAAGACATTTTTAGATATGTACATAATTTGCATTAGTAATTAGCAGCAAGATGAAAGTGGTGACAACACTACAAGTTAGGTGTTTTACTTGCATTTTATGCTTCCCTTGCAGAGGAAAGCTAGCAAAACTGAAACTGTTAGTTTTGGGAAGCAGGGCAGGGCTGTAAAATGGAGTGTGACCCCAAATGCATGCTAAGGAGTAGATGTGCTTTGAAAATGAACTACTGCAAAAGCAGGATCTCCATATATTTACAGGTCTATTTCTGCACTCTCGAAGTTGCCTGCTTGATGTGTAAATGACTGGAGCTGTGAATGGAGCGAGGTGCGGCTATCACTTACTTTGTAGCATTGTGATATTTAAATGCTTGCCCTGATACCCACCTGCCTTTCTGCTTTGACTTTATTTAAGGATTTGCACACTCACTCAGAGCTCAAACCTAAAAAGGAGGCTCAACAGCTCAGTCCATTGCAAATCCCCCAGCTAGACCCCCTCTGAAAAGGAGATTATAACTCATCTACCCAGGGTTTGCATTCTTCCTGGTGCCTGCCAGGAGGGACATTCCTTGTCCTGCTGGACACTGAGCTCTTGTGTTCAATCATCTGCCATGGCCAGTTCTGCCTCATAAGCACCCCCAGCAGATGCTTTGATCAGTACAGAGTTAAGGAAAATAACCTGCAAACACTGTGGAAGGGAGACTCTGGCAGTGGGGTTATGCATGGAGGAAGAAAGACCAGCACATGATGATTGCTGAGGATGGTGAGCTCCATCCAGCACTTGACCCTGGTTTGTTTCCCAGCTTGCAGGGCCTGTGCACTCTGCTGCTGTCAGGTTTGCTGGCTGCACACCGCCAGCTCACAATTTATTTCCCCATGTCCAGCTCCCTGAGCTGCAGCATGAAGCCTTTGAGCCTCTTGGGCATCTTAAACACCTCTGTCCAAGCATTCCACCAGCAGTGAGCCTGCTCACAGCTGAAGCCTCTGTGGCTGTTTCCACAAAGGAAACTATTGACAGAGCAATAGTGGGTGCATGTAAGGCACAGAGAAAAGTGGGAAGCCAGCTGGCTTGTTCCCTGGCACTGACTCCTTCCTAGCTTTCAGCCCCTCCCTGTGCTCAGCTCGAGGCCTGGCCAGGCAGGAGGCTCCCCAGTCAGGAACACATCTTCCTGGCTAAAAGTTGTAGAATCACAGAATGGGTCGGGTTGTAACAATCTTCTAAAATTATCTAGTTCCAACCCTGAAAGCTGCATCCAACCTGAATTACCTTCATGGAGATCTCCCATGCCAATGGGTAACTCCTCTGCACAGACAGGATCAGGCTGCACTGAGATTTTGTGCATCACCTCGAAGCAGCTTGTAGGCTGTATGATGCCTTCCATAGTTCCTGACAGCAAAGCCTGCCTGAGTACATTAGCTAGGGTCATACTTTGCTCACAGAAAACAAGAGTTCAGCTGTGTCACAGGGGCAGTTGACATCAAAACTGTGCATAAATTATTTTGGAGGGTTTTTGAATACAGGCAGATTTCAGCAGCAGTTTGAGGGACAGCAGCTGCTAAGCACACATTAGTGTTTGCCTGTTGTAAGACGGCTATAGATTTGTTTTATGAAGGTTCTAAAAATAGTTTTTGCTAAAAGGCTGGAGGGTTAGTGAGAAAATGAATGCATTTATTTTAATCCCAGCAATATCTGGAAACAGATGAAAATCCAGCCAGGTGAATGAATCCAACCTCTCATCAACTCACATCTTTAATTAACAGGCAAATGATTACAGCAGTATTTCCCCCGGCTCCTTCAGTGCAAGCCAGCTCCCAGCTGGGGCTGCACATCCCTACCACCCCAGTATCTCCATGCCGGCACTGCTGGCTTCGTGGAGCGGGGTTGGCAGGAGCAGGGAGGGAGGGGGAGACTGTCCCCTCCTTTCTCCCACCGGTTGGGAAGCCGAGGCTCTCTTCTCCTTTGCTCCATCAATTCTCCGCAGACCCCACTAGAGGGGACACGGCGCTCCCAAACCGCCCCGGCACTTCTCCGGGCTCCTGCTTCTGCACGGCGCTGCTTTTAAAGAAAGAGCTGCACTGCAATTTCGTCTTCCAGACTTGATAGATTGATACCTAAAGGCATGGGGCAAGGCTGAAATAGGGATTCCAGCCCTTTGATTCACCCCTGTCCTATGAGAAAGGGCAAGAAGAGGTGAGTATGGTGCCATCCTACTAACATAGATCCCTGTAGTACTGCGTCCTTGTTTTATTTATCCTAATACCTTTTCACAAGGCAGAAATGAAATTCACACAGAAAGACTAGGCATTGGAAAGAGGAGGGGGAGCACAAATGAACCTCCTCTATTATTACAGATCAGCCCCAGAATGAGAATAAATGGTGATAAGAGGAAAAAAAATAACTGCGACAGAATTATTAAATAAGGAGCAACTTTTAAAGTGGCTCCAGTCTGGCTTCTAATTTCGTTCCTGTAATTTGATTGTGGGTTTAAATGGGGCTGCTTAGACATTAGCTACTTGATCTGCAAGCAGCAGCAGGTAAGCAGTGCAGGGGTATGTGCCAGGGCAGGGGTATGTGCCAGGGCAGGGGTATGTGCCAGGGCAGGGGGATGTGCCAGGCGCTGCGCCCTGCCCGCCTGCGGAGGGGACGGAGGGCAGGGGAGAAGCTCCCTTCCTGCCAGCGATTCCGTCACAGGCGGGTGTTGAGACCCCCAGAAAAGGTCTGAGTGGGACACGGGCCATGTACCCCACAGGAATCCCGCGGTCTGTGCCAGCCTCGCCTCTCGCTCCGGGAAATGCAGCAGCACCTGGCCGGCCGTGCCCTCGGAAAAGCGGCGGCAGCTTTGCTGCTGCTTAGCCAGGTCTCCGCGGATAGGGCTGTGGAAGGCCTGGGTGTGTGCACTCAGCTGTGACCCAAGGCAGCTAGGAGGAACGGGAAACAAGGGCAGAATTCGCTATCCAGATAAAACATTGACCCTTTAGTAAAAAAGAACAAAGGTACGGCCAGAGAAGCCTGTTAGGGGCTGTAGCTGGCACCAGCACAAGGGTACCTCCAGCCTCCATTGCAGCCTGCCGCCACTGCATGTCACTGTTAGGACAGAGCGACCCGGGCTGAGGTCTGTGCAGCTCTGGCGGGGACAGACCCCGCCATGCCCCCGGTGGCACCACCCTGTGGAGATGGGCTGTGGGAATCCAACACCCAGGAGCTGTCGCCCCGCGGTGGAAGCAGTCGAAAAGCTGAGCGTGCCCTGCAAAAATAGGTTGTCCCCAAAAGTGCCAGAAATGACTAGTCGGAATTGCATGTTTCGTTAGAAGAGTGGGGCTTTTTCTGAGACAGGCACCAAAATAGAACCTGCTGTGGGTAACTGGTAACAGGGGAGCAGGAAGTGCTCTTCCTACTGGTCATTCCCAGTCAGCCCGGTTCCTCACTGGGGCAACTGAGTCTGCACAGCTCCTGCTGAAGGGAAGGGATGGTTCACCAGACTCTACTGGTAGGATTGGTGACCATGGGAGTTGGGTCAAGGTGAGATTCCTTCCATCAGCTCTCCCACTCAGGATGGTGATCAGCCCATAGCAGGGAACAGGATCTGTCCCTACTACAACAGGATCATGGGGCTGGCCGGGATGCTGAGGGATCCTGGGGCAAACCTGTGAGGCTGAAAGTTCATCCCAAGGTTTAGAGGATTTATGGCCACGACCATGGCTGAGCCCTTCTGGGCATTTGCTACTGGGCACCTGCCTTCCCAGTCTGGGTGCTGACAGTGCAAGAAGAGGTGACACCTTGGCCCATGCCATCCCCTTGTCTGCATTCCTATTTCTCATTGGAGGTGGAATTAAGGTGACACACTGCATGAGGGATCATGTGTCTGCCTCAAAAGCACCTACTACAGAAACAGGGCATGATTCACAGTTCAAGAGGAAAACTGTGCCAGGCATCAGTCATCAGGGGACATGGCTGTGAGTAAAGCAGAGGCTCTTGCTCCTTGTGGGCCTGAGCCCCATGTGCTTCTGGACATCTATCAACACTCTCAGGAAGCAGGGATATGTGCTGAGAGGGGAAGGAAAAATACCTGCAGCAATGTCACCTCTTTTTTTGATGGGGGATACAGGAGAGGTGATGTTGCTGCAGCCAGGAGTGCACTCATGACACAGGCTCATGGTGGCCAGCAGTCACCATATGCAAAGCCATGTTTGCTCTACTCCATGCCTATATTCATCACCTTGTGTGCCAGCTGCAGCTAAACAAAAGTGTTATAGTGTCCCAGTGGCATTCAAGGAGATCACACGGGAGATGTCCATGGCACCCTGCAACTCCTTGGACCAACCATCCCAGCACTTGTCACCTCCCTGTCCTGCTGCAATCTGTCTCCATGGTCTGTTACCACTGCACCCAAGTGCCTGACCCAGATCCTCTGGCCATGTCACATCTCTCTGTTGCTCCTGAGGCACTCAATGTTGGGACAGGAACAATTTAGCTGCCCAGAACTTCCTGCAGTACTGAACTTCTTAGAGCATCTTTCAGATTGAAATCCTCTAAAATGCTCAGCTGCTTGGCAGATCCCCCCAGCACACTTGCACAGGCTGTTTGTCTCAACAGGATATTAAAAAGAAGAGGTTATAAAAGCAAGGCGTGATACGAGGCGAGGCTTAGCTCACAGCACCAACATTTATATCCTCTCTGCAGCTCATGTTCAGCAAGCAGGAAACCTCTGCAGCCCTCACTGCCCCCTCCTCATGCCCTCCTGGGCTGCCACACTCCCCTGGGGGCTCTGGTGCTGTGATGGCAGTCGAGTACACTGGTCCCACTGGGTTGCTTTCTCATGGGGAACCAGGCCAGCCCTGCCTGCATTGTGTTGCCTGCCTCTGGTCCTTCCTGCTGCATGGACTGTAGTCCTCTGCTGTTGGTGGCTTCTCCTCAGCACAGACACCTTGCTTAAACGTTGCTGCTTATCTTCAGCCTCATCTGCTTTTGCTCTTGGCTGGATTTCCTGGTGGCACCTTGGACCTGGCTCACTCTACCAGGGGCTGTCAGTGATCTCCAGATCCGACCCTGCTACGGCAAATCCCCATCACTGGCCAAGTTGTGTTTACTCAGTTTCCCAAAACTCCCGAAGAAAATTCCCCTTTGCTATTTGATTCCCACCAGCTCCACACCTGGTTAATCATTCAGGGCAAATGGTGTTTCCCACAACATTGTCAGGGAAAGAAAGAAAGAAAGCAAGCAAGACCAGGCATCACATCCTGCTGGGCCCCGGGTACTGGTGGTGCCCCAGCCAGGACAGGGTGCAGATGGCGAAGCAGTGAGCAGTCACACAGGGCTACCCACTGTGACATGAAATGCCATCTCTCAAATCTAATATCAAAATAGCTGGCCACGTTTTCTCAATGTGTACAGAGACTAGATAGCTTCCTGTCTAGCTCCAAATCCCAGCGATCAGGAACACATGCAAGAGAGATTTCTCTGTCATGGCTGCCCACTCTCATAATTGTTTATTCCTTTTTGCCCCTAGCCCCCCTCCCCTGCAGTCATTTTTCTCCTTCTTCATCCCTTCTAGTTTTACAGTCACTGGATAGACAGGCTAACAGGCTATTTTTAGGTTTCTAAATTACTTTTCAGATCTATTCTAAATTTATCTCCCAATAATCTGAAATCCTGACATCGCAGGAGTAAGAATCAAGTCTGAAAAAGGGGAAAAAAGTTTGAGATCTGTCTTACTGGGACCCCTTTGCTGTGGCAGTTTCTTGGTCTTCTTTCTCCTCATCCCTCATCTCTCCCACAGCGTGTATCCTGACAATCCTGACCAGACTCTGCCAGGGGCAAAGGATGGTTATTCTCACCCAAGCAGCGTCCAGGACCAGGGATGCCCTGGGGAGTGGGGGAACAGAGGAGCCCATGGACAGAGGGGAATGGAGGCAGCACCCCAGGGTCATGCTTTACCTGGGTGCAAAGCAGGGAGCTTAGCTGTGTTTGCAGCTGCAGTGCACTGAACTCCAATGGTTTTTGCACCTGCAGAGCTTCCTGTGGGGGCGGGGGAAGTAATGTTTTTGAAAATTAACCGAAAAAACAGGTATTCTTGAAGAAGGTGACGCTGCAAGCCCAAGGCAAAGCTAGGAAGAGGAGGCACGAGTCCTGCTGCGCGATTGCTGCGGGTTGCTCTTACGCAGAGCTACAAAATAGGAAAACTTTAAAATATTCCTTCGGGGCTGGGCACCCTTTGAGCCGCTGCCAGCTCCTCCCTGCAGTGCCTGAAGGATAAAGCTTTTGTCCTCACTTCTAAATGTTCCACACCCTGCAAACAACAGACCCCCCAAACCCTCAATAATTGCCCTGTTCACAAACCACGTGCAAAGGATTTTATCTCACGGCCTCAGACGGATGAAACCTCTGGCTGTCGGTGCAAGGCTGCCTTCCCGACACCCCGAGCCAAGAAGCTGTGAGGGCTAAATGCTCTTAAAAAGAAACTATTTCCTCCTCCGTCGCTCCTGACAGCCAGTTCCTAGGCAAACCAGCCGGATGATGGGCTGGGCTGGGGGGAAGGGGAGGGAAGGAGAAAAGGAGGGAAGGAGTTAACCTTCTTCCCATGGTAAAGCACTGAGGCTGCTTGCCAGTTTTCGGAAAAGCTGCAAGTCATTCTGCCAGGACGAGGAGGAGGTTTTGAAGTCTCTGGGATGTTCTCAGGAAAGTGCCGCAGTACGAGCCCAGCTGAGCTGGCATGACAGGCGGGGAGGGGACCTACCCGAGACGGGAAGTGCGGAAAGAAACCCCAAGCAGGAGCATCCTGGCAGGACTGCAAAAATGCTGTTGTCTTCAGGTTTCCTTCCTAACCTTGCCCTGTCCTTTGGCCGTCATCCTTCTCGTGTCCCAGCCCCAGTGTTCCAGACACCTCCATTCAGACAAGTAATCTGGGGAGTGAGGTGGTGCTGCAAGCCCAAGGCAGGAGTGGGAGCAGCCACCGCAACCCTGGTTCCCGGGATCACTGGAAAATAATGGATACCCTCTGATTGGAGGAGAGGTCTGCCAGGGTTTCACCGAGCACTGCCCGCCTCCCTCTCCTGAAGGGAATAGCTGTGCCTGGCCTCCTCCTCTTTCCCCCAGCCCTAAAAATCCCCCTAGCCCTAAATCTCCCCCAGGCATTCCCACACTAGTTTCCGAGAGAAATGTGCTGGAATTGATGGAATATAAGGGGACATCTTGCTATCAATACCCATTTCCTGGGAGGAAAAATGTTTCCTGGGAAAAAATAACAGTCCATGGTGCATTATATTTGGAGAGAAAATAAGTAACCCACCAAGGTAAAATGTCATCAGCAAAATACAGGGCGTCCCCTCAGGCACATCTCGGTGGTGTCTCAGCACAGCGGCCGCACTGAGCATGTGGTGAATGCCCAGAGAGGTGAAGAGAGATCAGGTGGAAGAAAGTAAAACCCTACTGAGCGGTGCCACTTTGGGGCCCAAATTAGCAGGTTTGGGAAGCAGAGGCAGCAGGATGGAGCAGCAATGCAAGACCGCTGAACTGCAGAGTTCCTCTTTTGGGGAAAAAAATCCTCGCAGATGGAGCCCACCTTGATTTTGTTGCTTGGCAGCATAAAACCCATTCGATTAAAGGCATGTAAAACCGCCAGTGTAATTTCCTGGCTTATATTTTTATGTTTAGAGCATATTACATCCAGCATGACCCAGTCTTTTGAGGGAAGCTTTGGTCAATTAAAATTAGCTGTCATTCCTCATTTATTACCATCATTTATGCATTCTTCTCGATGCCAACAGGCAGAAGGAGAAGACGGTGCACAAAATAAATAAATAATTGAGGGAGACGCTCATCAGGGCTCTGATTTCTATCCCCCTGTCATCTCTGGCAAAGCTCTGTTCTATGAGTCAGCTCCGGCGGGCTCTGGAAAGCCATCACCGTTTCAGCGCTGCTATTAACCCCCGCAGAGATTCTCCTGATGGCACTTGGGGTGAGTCAGGGGGGCATGAGAAGGGCTGCCTGCCAGCTGGGGTGCCACTGCCCCTAACCTATAGAGGTCCCAAGGGCACTGAGCGCTACTGTACTGGGCATTGCTGGAGGGAGGGGATTGGTCTCCAGTCCAGGCTGACCTGGCACGGGGGTTTCTGGCTATGGCTGCTCAGGGTGGGACTGAAGCACATGCCTCGTGCTCCAGATGGGTGGCAAGGTGGTTGGGATGTTGGCACAGCACCCTCATTGCACAGCTCCAGCCTGGCACAGGGAGAGTGGAACCCCAAGACACCCAGCATACAGGGATGGGTGGCACTTCTCAGCCTCAGACTGCATAGGGGCTGCGCCAAAAAAGGACCAAATTGAGAGAAAATATGGGAAATATTTCAGACATATGAAACCTAAATGGGCAGTCCTAAAGGCACTTTGCTCATGGGAATGAGTCAAAACCTTCTTTGTCTGTTTACACCTTTAGTCCCTGCTTTGCTTGTGCAATTGCATAATAACAGTATGACCTTGAGAGAGAAAAACGAACAACTCCAGGATGCTGGTTCAGATGATGAGAGCTTGTGTAACACTGTATTTCTGGCAGACTGTCACTCCAAAAATGTATGTCCCTAATCAAAAGTAGATTTAAAAAAAACCCAACTTTTCCCCTCTGCTACCACAACACTATTTCCAGGGCACAAGTTGTTAGCAGCCCATTATTGGCTGAGGGGTTAAATTCTCATGTCTTTTACATTGCCTGATGTGCACCTATCATTTCTGCATAGATCTAGAGTGAAGATGGAATAGCTCATTACTCATCAGTGACAAACAAAAAGTACCATGAATCAAACTAATGGTCATGGGGGGAAAAAGGAAGATGATTGGGTTCCCATTGTTCAATGTCTTTCTTATCTTTCAGGAGCGCCAAGCAGCAAACAAGCCCCCAGCTTGTGCAGAGCAACTTCCCCCAGCGAGAGGAACACACTAAACCACGAGTCCTCTGCACAGTTAATAATTAGAGAATCTGCTGAAAGCAGAAGAAAACAAACATTGATTAATATGGTACCTAGTGGGAAGATTAGGGACAGGTTATGGTTCTCAGACAATGGGTCTTGCAAAGCCTACAAAGGCAGTACTGGTCAGGGTGAAGACACAAAGATTCATTATCAGCCCACCTTATCTGGTAACCCCCTACAGGGGCTGGGCAAGTCTCCTCACTGCCTGCTTGTAAAGGGCTGCTGCAGCCCACCTGAGTACAACCTCCTCAAAGAACAAGTAAAGTATGGGCAAAAAGGCAAAAAGGACCCAGCCTGGAGGCCACAGGCCAAAGATCACTTGGTACCCTGCACCTGGGCTGGGGCAAACCCCACTGCCAATACAGGCTTGGGCATGAACAAAGATGATGCTGAGGAGAACTCGATGGTGCTGGTGGATGAAAGGCTGGATATGACCTGACAACATGTGCTCAAAGGCCCAGGAAACCAACTGCATTATGGGCTGCATCGAAAGCAGCATGATCAGCAGGCTGAGGAGGTGATTCCGTCCCTTTAGTCCACTCTAGTGAGACCCCGCGTGGAGTCCTGCGTCCAACTCCGGGGTCCTCAGCTCAGGAAGGACATGAACCTGCTGGAGTGAGTCCAGAGGAGGCCATGAAGGCAATGATCTGGGGCACCTCTCTTGTGGAGAGAGCTGGGATTGTTCAGCCCAAAAAAGAGAAGGCTCTGGGGAGGCCTTCCAGCCTTCCAGTACCTAAAAGAAGCTTACAAGAGAGAGATAGGGACTTTTTACAAGGGTCTGTAGTGATAGAACAAGGTGGAATGGCTATTAATTAGAAGAGGGTTGGTTTACACAAGATATAAGGAAGAACTTTTTACAGTAAGGGTGGTAAAATGCTGGAACAGGTTACCCAGAGAGGTTATGGATGCCCCATCCCTGGAAAGGTTGAAGATCAGGCTGGAAGGGGCTCTGAGCAACATAATCCAGCTGAAGATGTCCTGGCTCATTGCAGAGGCCTTGGACTAGATGATCTCTAGAAGTCCCTTCCAACCCAAACCCTTCTATGATTGCTATGGTTCTATCACAGCCCTGCACATTCTTTTTCCTTGGGAGTGAGGATACCATAGATCTCATCCAAAGGGATGTGAAAGCAGTAGGACAACTCCCATGAGGTCACATCCCTCCATTATATCTGTTCCTAGATACGAGTCAGTGTTTTATCTTCAAATCCACATGTGGTCACCACATTGTTTCTCACCTCTCTTCATTTTAAGGCACACTCTTCACAAGGGTGGCCACAGCCTCCATCTCCCCACAGCAACATTCATGGCAAAGAACTTCATTTTATCCTGCAGCATTCTCTTTCCATATCCTTCACTTTCAGCCCTGGTCCAGCACTGAACTCTCTCAAGCAGCTAGTGACAGCTTCTTGAAGTAAACTTGGAATTACACTGACTCTTCTCTGAATCCTTTTTTGCAGTATCATCTCTTGGGGGTCACAAGAGACTTTCAGTTGCACAGGGAATGACTGTCACCCTTTCTTTGAATTCCTGTCATTTCTGATGAGAAACTCCCACACTCTTTTGGATAAGGAGTTTCCATGAGGTATGGCTCAAGAAAGGAAAACTTTCCCCTTGTAGCTGACGATTACAAATATATTATTACAATGATTGCCTTGGACTGTGTGGACTAGGATGACTTCTAACTGTAATATCCTTTGTGGAAGTTGTGGAAATTCCGTCCATTTGAACCCCATATGCTGCCTGGGGCCCCATCTTGCTCTGTGATCTACAAAACACAGGTCCCTGCTCTGCTGAGCCACTGAGGGGACCATGGGGCAGCTGATGCTCAGAAGTCTGCTGCAGGACCTCAGCTCCCTCCTGCCATGAGACATTGCTTTTGGGCGGTGGTACACAGTATTTTCAAAGCAAACTCTCCTCTACCATTTTTTCCCTCCCAGAAACACCTGCTACTTATTCTTCCCACCCTCCCAGGAGAACCTTGGCCACACCAAGAAGCTCCACCAGAAGCAGTTTCTCTGAGCTGCCCCTTGGTTTCCTCCTGAAGCCCCTCAGCTCTGGATGACTCAAGGAAACATTTTGCTAGTGATGCTGGGAAGATTCAAACCAACCTGGTGTGTTATGCATGAAGGGGCTGCTAATGAGAATTATGATGGATTTTGGCACTTGGAGAAGGTGGTAAGTGACTGGTGCAGATGCAGCGGGTCCCTGGCACAGTTACAGCACTTACTCTTTTGAGTAGAGGTGGATTTTCAAATAATTTGCAAATAAATTGGAAAATCTGCCTGAGTTACAAGTACTTTGGAAAATACATCCTCTGACAAATTTAGCAGCAGTCTTCAGACTTCTGCCTTCTCGTGCATGCATCAGAGGAAATGTGTAGATGTTTCTCCAGCCTTCCCTTAGGGACAAAGTGTTTGACATGTGTTGTTCTCATGGGCTCTTAAAGAAAGGTTAGGTGAATCCTTCTCCTGCCTTTGAGCACTGAAACTTTGTCACTCTTTGGGAAAGGAAAAGGCAATATTGGCTGCCCCAGGAGTTGTCCCATTTCATAGGAGATGGAGCTCCCTTCTGGGAGAATGGGGCTGCTGGGTTAGCAGAATTCATACACCCCTTTAGAGAAGAGGAAGGTGTAAGTAGGTATCTGCTCATAAATGGGGATGTTTGCTGGGGCAGGAATGGTCTTAGTCCAGCTGAAAACACTGGGAGCCGACACATTTTGGAAAAGCAGAAGGGCTGTGGGATATGGGGAGAAGAAGTGGACAGAAGGACAATGGCATGTGAGGGCCATGAGCCTCAGAGGCAGCGGGGAGGTCTGCAGGGTGTGCAGACATCTTCAGCAGCTCTGCTTCAGAAAGCCAGCTTTGTTCCTCTGCATCCCTGCAGGAAAGCCAGAGCTTACAAATGAGCATGCTCATGAAAACCCAGATATGGAAATAGAGCTGGTATTCTCCAGATTTAAGTCATTACATTTCCTGAATGCAAAAGTGTTTTCTTTGCAATTCACAGTCACTGTACCAGTGGAAGCTCCTCAAACAGATGCATAGACACTAGCAATAAATACATACATGGATGCATGATTAAAAAAGAAAAATCCAAATCATACGTTCCGCTATCCTACTCTCCATGTCATTGTAGTCGGTAAAGGTGCAAATTTGGAATAAAACATCTAAAAATCTAGGAAATCACAGTTCAGGTATCCCCAAATCCCTGACTCTGCCCAGTGTTGTTAGCATCAGAAAAAAATAGAAGAGGATTAATTAGACTGTATTTTAGAAGACAGGTTCATCTAGTGCTGGAATGAAAACTCAATTAAACTGTCATAGTTGTGCAATTATTTCACAGTGTCACTAAGGGGCAGGTCTCAGTCATCAAGGTTTGTCTCAGCCTAACAAATATACAACTCCTTATTCTGAATAAGTTTGGGTTTTCTTTTGAATTTAGCAATTGTTTGTGCTTTCATGAATCACAATGTTTTGTTTTGGCAAAATCAAAATATATCAGTGATGCCCTTTCCTCTAAATATGACTGCTCTAACTTACCCCTGTCAATGCCACAGGCTTTTGGTTCTCCCTGCAGCGAATAGAAAAAAAAAGACGCCTAAAATTGTGTTTAGGGAGCTGATTTATTTTCACACCTTTTGAGGTTTCACTAGTGCAAATTCCTTCACATACAGGGGCAGTGACTGGTTATGAAGCAGTCCTAAAGTTCTTGCTCTTCGTGCTCTCAGCCACTGTTCACCATTTCCCAAGTAACTGAGGTACGGATAGACAGACTAGAGAGATGCTGTCAGGTGGACATGTGTCCTAGAGCCTCTCACTTATTGATGCACCTGCAAATGCATCCGGGTTTGTCTGCTTGACAATGTAAAGGAAAAAGCCTTGTCACCTTTTCCATCTCCCAGCCCCTCTTTGGGACTGCTTCGTCACCTAAGAGCACATACATGCCACATGAGACAAAAATGGGATGAACTGTCTGTCTAGATTGAAAAGGGAATGCTAGACAGAGAACCAGCCCACCTCTGTGTGTTGTAGCCCTTGGTGTGAAATGGTGGTTTCAGCCTGGTAACACCCAGCTCCCTAGCACACAGTCCTTGTCTCCGCTTGTGGGGACTGAGATCAGATACCCATCCTGTCCCTGCTCTTTCCACCAGCTCTGTGGGGATGTGGTGTTGTGAGGAGCCAGACACAGCCCCATGGCCAGCCCCACCATCCGGTGCTACCCTCCTATCACTGTCCCTGCAGACTGTGACTCATCCCACTCCACCGTCCTGCCTCACATTCCTTTGATGTAGAAGCCACACAGCTTTTTTTGGTGGTCTTTCCCCTCTGGGGTTGTGGCAGCAGGTCTTGAGGCTGCTGCCAGGCAGGGAGGTGGGTGGCATGGGGCTGGAGCAAGGAGACAGGACCCTCTGCTCCCTCTCTTTCCTTGTTGGTGCTGACCTCCTGAGAAGGCAAAGTGCTGACCACAGATCTTCTCCTCCTCCTCCACTTGCTCTACAACAGTAATGCACATGTGCTTTGTCCATAAATATATTATTTTGTGTTCCTGCCAGCCCAGACTAATAGGGCTAATGTTTCCTGAGGAGCAGCCCAAAGCTACATTAGCCGCAGATGTTTGATTGATTTAAAACAAAGAGCCTGACCGCCAAACTGCTCCATATGGTTTCTCTTCCTGTCACTTTGCCTGCAGGGTTATCTCTGAAATGCAATTAAGGTGCTTAAAAGTACATTTTCAGGAAGATGCAGAATTGATGAGGGTGGGTTTGCCGATGGGTGCCTCCAAATTGTTAGAGCAAGAGCAAGGAAAGTCATGCCCTACCCTTAGCAGCTGCACACATGGTTTTTCCACTTACGTGAGGACCTTAGGAGGGCAGGCCAAAAAATGCCCCCCTTGGAAAGACTTTGCCGTAGATGTACTTTGCCAGTATTCGTGTCTCTTGATATTCTGCTCATTTATTATTGAAGTCAAACATTTCTCTAATTAGATATTTACTTGTGAACTTAAGTGCTGCAGAGATTTCGTTCGACCTCACCTCTCCTCCACTCGCTCCCACTGCCTGGGCACTGGAGATGAAACCCCTTGTCTGTGCAGCTCAGCCAGCTGGGTTGAAGACCCAGTGATGCTGCAGAGAACAGGACAAGCTCTGCTTGTCATTTGCTGTGAGGAGGGTGCCAGCCCTGCCTGCTCACCAGGGGACTGACACTGCCTGGGGACCCACCCAGCCCCTGCAAGCCTGGCTGCTGAAACCATCCCCCAGCTCCCTGTAGGGCTGAGATCCACGCCCCATCCAGCTCCTATCAGGACCACAGCCTTGTACGCCCTGAGAGGGTTGAGGAGAGCAAAGGAAATTTATGGCTTCTTTGGTTTTAATGCACAGAGTAGATGTTTATAGATGAAAGAAGTATGCTTCTGTGTGCCAATCCCCTGTCTCCTCCTCAGTTCAGCTGACAGAGAGGAGGGCAGCAGCCCCTTACACCATATTTTTTTAAGAATTGAAATGCTTTGGTTTCTGAAAACAGGCTTTTTTTATCCTTTTCCATGAAAAATTTCCAAAATAGGTGCCTGATATCTGGCACCTTAATCCATGTCTTGGTGTGTAAGGAAAGGAGAGTGTGGCAAGTCACCTGCAGTGACCTAAGGCATAGCCAGGTCTCCTCTCTGGACCACAGACAAAAAATACCTATGGCTTTGAGAAGGGAATCCCAGGCCATGGTGCAGAATTAATATCGTACTACGGAAAACAGAAATAATTACGTTGCAACGGCTCTGAAGATTCATGGCAACGGTACCTGCTGTAAATATACAGCACTGCAGGATAATTATCTGGTACTCAACTCTCTTCAAACTAGACCTCTGCTAACCTTTTCCTTACCTCTCTCAGAATTAAAATCCTAAGCTAATTCATCACAGAATTTCTTGGTAACTTCAAGTATAATTGCTAAGTAGTGTTCAAGCACGTACAATTACCACACCCAGTTAATCTCATCATGAGTCTTAAAGCCAGGTTGTTAAATGGGCCTTAGATCTAAATAAACTCTTGTGTGTATATATATGTGTGTGTATTTGTGTGTTTGTGTGTGTGTGTGTAAAGGCATGCATGTATGTGAGTCTGTATTAGAGAGAAGGAGAGCAGCTCTCAGAAATGCATCTCCCTGTGTCACCTATTTTGTTCTCTAATTGGGCATTTGTAGAAATATTACCCTGGCTACTGCATAGTCCCTCAATTCACATACATGATCACCACTATCCAGATCTTTGTAACTATTTAAAGTGAAGTTTTTCACAGAAAACCGATTGTACAAACAACACCATATTGCACGGTGTTTATTTTCTTTCAAGGGCTTCCAGAGCAAATGTTCTTCAGCTCCAAACAAGAGGAGTAGCTTGCTTTCTTTTTTTGTCCGTGCTGCAAAATCAACCTGAGATATGAAACCTCAGCTGTTTTCTCCTCCTGGCTTTTATGCCCCTCTCAGTGAAGGGAAACAAGGATTAGAAGAGTCTACCCAATCTTTGCTACTCTGAAAGATTAAGCAAATGAATTTAGCCACTTTCTGATTCATCCCTACACTGCTGAACATCAGTAATAAAACTGCAGAAAAGCTCATTCCTTCTCTGTGTGTGGGAAATGGGGAGGTTTGCTCTTTTGGAGGGAGGGTACAAAACACATTTCTGGCATGAAGTACCTTCCCCATGGCCTCAGCAGTGCCGAGTGGGAATTTCATCAGCAGGAGTTTCCACCCCTTCTGTGGACACAGATCCAGGCTCCACACAGCCAGGCTGGTGTGGTGGCACACCGAATCCATGGGCAGGCTCCTGTCTGGAGCAGCCACCCACATCTGCTGTTCCCATGGGACAAGGTCCTTGCCAGGGCCACTGCAGAGCCCACCTTTGAGGGCTAATAACAGCATGGCCTTTATAAGCTGCCTGGGGATAACATGCAACATGCAGCTCACAAATAGAAAGAAATTTTGCTGCAAACATCTTTATTTGGCCACTGGTAGGTTCTGGCACAGACATGAAGCACCTGAGGCCTGTGGTGATTGGGGAAAGTGTTAGAATAATATGATGGGTAACTGGAGTCATCCAAGGTGACACAAATTCCCGCCCAACAATTTGCCATGGCTATAATCTGAAGACATTTCCTTTGAACTGAAGACCCCCACAGGGACCCAACCACTCGATTCAGAAACCTCAAAGAAAGAGGAGTGGAAGTGGCCTGTACTCTTCAGAACTGAGCATGTTCTTCAGGCTTTTGAAGAACATTTTTATTTTCTGTAAAAATGCATTTTACAGAAATTATTTAAAATAACTTTCTAAAACAGACAGGGAGCAAGATTCATGGTATGAAAATTGAGAAAAATGTCTAAAAACTTCTAGGAAGAGAAAGACGATATTTTCCTCTCCTGCACTCTGCAGCTTTGCATTTACATACAAGGTTGAATCTGCAATTTCCTGCTGTTTCTCCTTTCTTCTGATAAATATGTTTCAAGAGAAGTGCCAGGAACATTGCCAGCCAGGCAAATGTACTGCGAGGCATTATTTGTAATGCTCCTCCTCAACCCCTGCAGACAGCTGTGTCCCCTGCTTCCTCACCTTCGCAGGGCTTGTGCCTGAGTAATGCCTGTCCTTGGTTGCTGCTCTTGGTGCCTGCTGTGCCTGACATCAGGTTCCCTGCCCCTCTCTGGGACAACCCTGTTGCCTTCTCTGTGCAGGAATAAAGCCTGATCTTCCCTTGAATCTGCATCTCTGGGAAAACACTGCTGGAAACTCTGTGTGAGCAACTCCTTCCCAGCCGGAGGAACGGATGCACACCCCGGGATCAGAATGCTGCGAGCAGCAGGAAATGTGGACATGTTAATGGGAAATAACCATGGCACTGAGGCATTGCCCACTTTGGACCCTTCTCTGATTCCTCCCTTAGTTACAGCAAATTCAGCTGGTTCTCAGAGCTACGCTTTATCTCCCCTCTGGGAGGTTTCTGGGTCAGCTGTATTAAAATGCATTTATTCTTAAGGGGGTCAGTAATCTGACACAATAGTGATGTACAAGTGAATGGGGAGAATGCATAAATTTCTAATAGTGCAGAAAGAAGAATCCTGGAGTTTTGCTATCTGTAAAAACGGAGCATGGGATCTGTCACTTCATGTCACGACAGCCAAATTAAACAAATGCAAGATGACAGGAGGAAAAGAAACAAAGGACTTCTATCCAATTACTTCCAGAAGCATATTAAATTATGGAGGCATATTTGTGTTAGCAAATAAGTATTTAAATGGACCTAAAAATCTTCATATTCTGAAACTTGGGTTTATCTGCATAGGGGAAACGGATGCTGTGGACACCTGTTCCTGAAAGGGAAACAGAAGACAGCACCTTTGCCAGAGGCTATAGGTTGCCATGTGCAGGTCACATGGCCAGGAACAGCGTGAAGAAGAGCAGTAGGGACAGTGGGAACACCTGGGTATCCAGTTTTGGATGCCTCCATCACCACTGCTGAAGCAACTACTTAAAGGTATCACAGCAGCCCCTGAGCTGAAGATGCCAAGCAATAGCTCAAGTTTTCTATTCACAGCAAGGGACAGATGCAAGCCACATTTAAGTCATTTGAAAGTCCAGCCTGACTAGGAAAAGGTGAGCATGGACCTGCCACTCTAGATGATCTCAAGATCAAAGTGATTTTTTTGACTGAGTCTGTGAAAGGTGGACTTGGTCAATGCAAAAGTTCCTCATCAGAAACGTGGTTTGGAATGACAAATCCTGTCAACCTCTGGCATGCCTGACGTGCTGGGCTCTGGCAAGTGGTCAGAGCAGGCTGCAGCGGGGCTGAAACACGTCACGGTGAAACGGGAGTGTGAGTCGAAGACACTTTCCCCTGGGTGCACACAAGGAAGAGGAAGGTGGAAGTGTCAGGAAACATCAGGGCACTCATGAGAGAGAGAAAGCAGACACTGAAAGACAGCTGTGAGCAGTGACAGAGCATGATTAGGTGCTTTCTCCGAGTGCAGGCAGTCACCCACTGCCACAGCCTGGGTACCTGCCTGAGTAACTCACAAAGGATCCAGCAGGAGATGGCCTCAGCCTGGCTTGCATGGGCAAGCCTTGGGAGCCCCAGGGAGAAGGTCAGTATCTGGGACCCAGGGTGGTCCGTGCCAGGACAGGAGTGCAATCCCAGTGAGGTAAGGAGAAGTGCATTCCTGAGGGAGCAGGACAGCAAAAAAAAAAAAAAAGATTTTGGGCTATCTCCATCTCCCCCGGCATTAAACAAGGAAGACAAAAATGAGACCTGAGGAGGGTGGAGTGGGGGGATCAAAGCCCCATATCCCACCCACCTCTGGGCCATCCTGGCCAATACCTCTCTGGGTATCTTTTTTGCAGGCAGTACAGCTGCAGTGGTGGGTCCCAGGCAAAGGGAACTCACTGTTGGCCAGTGTCTCCAATGCAGGAAATGGGCAGAAGGCCAAGGAGCAGCTTCGACTCTTCTCTAGCAGAGCAGGAAAGGCAGCAGGTAAGGGATGCCAGGGCAGGACACCTGCATCAGACCTCTGCACAGCAGCACCAAATTCCAGACCTATTTAGAAATTGTTCTGCCATGTTACTTCTACCTGTGCAAGGCCAGGGGGTCCCTGTTAAAGGAAAACTGCAAAGAGCCTGTTTGGACCACAAACTGGCATGACCAGACTCTTATATTTTTTAATATTGAGGCAGGGAAGGAAGGAGGAAAAAAAGAGAAGGCCAAACTCCTTTGTCACATAGCCTGCTCTAACTCCAGAGTAATTACATTAAATGTAATGAGCCTCCACACTTCCTTCCCCACTCCCACTTGGGAGCAGTCATTTGTTGCTGGCCAATTCCTGCAGCAGCCAATGTCCTTACCTACTGCATTGGCAGAAGTCTCCTGGCCAGAGAATAACAGAGAGGAGCAAAAGCGGTTGCCTTGCCCTGCCTTCTCCTTCTCCTCTTCCTCTTTGCCCAGGAAGAAAATAAACACTGCCCTTCTATTAAGGCATCTAAAAAGCAAACATTAATTTTATCTACACCCAAGCTCTCTGTGACTCTCAGTGGTGCTGCCAGTCCCGGTTCCCACATTGATTCACCACTCTGCACCATTTTCCTCTCCATCTGCCTGAGGGAGGTTCTTCCCCAAAGAAACACAGTGCAGTAGTTCCTTCAGAGCAAAGCCAGCAGGTCTCCTGCAGGCTGGTGGTGGCCAGCTGCACTCAGCTCTCCAGAGCCACAGGCCGGGAAGTGGGGAAACCATGGAAAGAGAAGCTCTGTTTTGGCTAGAAGGAGGTGGTGAAGAGAAGAGGTGCAAGAACAGGGAGCAGAACAGTCTGAGCTTCCCAAGGCCAGGAGTATATGGGCAGTGCTTCAAGCAACATTCAGTTTCTTAGACCCCAGGCAAAGGCTTTCCTGCCAGTCCAGGTCACCCCACTGCAGCCCACACAGAAAGATGCTGGGCGTCATGAAAGCATCCTGCGAGCCTGGCAAGTCTCCTCCAGGTGCAGACACAGGAGACCACGAGCAGCAGATAGAGGTGATTAATCTTCCCACTTTGTGTGCCACAGGTCTGATCCCTGCGGGGCTGGTTCCCTGCAATCCTCCTCAGCTGGGGGTTTCATGGAGCTGCGCCTCCCAGACAGAAGTCTGTTCCAGGGAGCCGTGAAGCCACATATAAGAACTGCACATTGCTATTATTAACTTGAGCACCTGGAGGAGGTGACAGCAAAGGCCTTATGGAGGTGATGAGTAGCTGTATTTAAGCTTATCAGTTTCACCAGAGGAAGTTTTGAGGCCTTAACATAAGAGCAAAGCTGCCTTCAGCACCTGGACCTCCTCTCTGCTTTTCTTCCCCAAGCAGGCAAATATTTTCAGGCATGTAAATGAACTCTTTTGTGCTCAATCCCACAGCGCATTTAAAGCATCAGGGTTGGGATGCAGCCACGCTCAACACAAAGCAAGGGAGGGAAAGAGGTGAGATGCAATTCCTCCCCCCCCCAACAGCAGCATTTGAGAAGAAAATCTTTCAGAAAAAAACTCAACCCATGCTCTGCTTTCTTCTGATGGTGCAGGCTGATTTGTGCTGTCTGTAATTGTAATCAAAGTTAATTTAATCCTGGTGTGGAGGTTGCTGAGCAACTGAAGACATTTATCCAGAGGAGACAGGGGCTGTAATCACGTCACCTCGAGTAAAGTTGGTAGGGCAGCCACACAACACTGCTAATGCCCAGGGTAGAGAGCTGTGAGTCACAGGAAGACACTGGTATTTGTGGTAGGTACAGAAGCCAAGTAAAGCACTAAGGTTATGCCAAAACTGTGCTTTCTTCTGTAATACAGACAGATTGGATCAGATTTGGAACAAGGCCCCATATGGGCACCGTACTTGAAGGTACAACTTCCCAGAGGGCAAGCAGAGAGTGCCTGTCTGGCTTACAGACGTGCGGCTGTAAGCAGAGATGTGCAAGGTCAGGAAAATGGTCAGTCAAGCCACTTTGTGTCACAGGTGGCCCCCTGATGCTGCCTTTCCTCAGAAATCCCATTTTTTCCTCCTCTGTCTCAAAACGGAGAGCACGGGGCTGTGCTATCACTGCCGGCGCCTCAAGGCCTCGAGGCTGAGCACCCGGCAGCCAGAGCCCGAGGGAGCTGCCCAGGGAAGGGGTGGAGCTGGCTCCTGCTCCCAGCATTGCAGGAAGGTGGGAAGCTCCAGCGCTGCCGGAGAGGCTCCTCTGAGCTCGCAAAGAGCTGGCCCCGCAGGCCCCTGCTGAGCCATCATCAGGGCCATTTGCGGTGATGAGGAGATTTCCCGAGGTGGCCTCGGTGGGCACCTGCTGCTGCCGGGGGGGCCAGCCTGATTAAGTGGTTCAGCAGGGAAGGAGGGGTCCTGCCATCAGCGCCTCAGCAATCAAGGAGGATTTTTTTTTCCCTCTGCTTTTTTTTTTTTCCTTCTTTTTTTTTTTTTTTCTTTCTCTTTCTAATTATTATTTTCTCCAGAACCAAAGAGCTTTTGTGGAATTTAAAGGCCTGTGGGGGCACCAAGGGCAGGAGGAGGGCGGCAGCCTGCCAGGGAAAAGGACCAAAGCGTGGTGGGATCCCAAGAACGCCAAGTGGCTCCTTAGCCCAGCTGCTTCCTCCTGTCAGACCCTTTTCCCTTGGAAAAGTAGATACTGCAGAGCTACCAGAGTCCCATCTCCTGCTGCACTGTCCAGGCTGTCTAGGAAATAGCTGTTGCAGGGGGGGAAAGGAATTATTTTGCTTTTTTTTTAAAAGGCATGTTGGGTTTGTAGCTGAGAGGAGGAGTAGCTTGATGATTTAGGAGGAGATTGTGGCTTTTCAAAGCAGTGCTGTACTTTGGTATGTTGAGGTGACCAAGAACTTGGACATATGGCAGGGAAAAGACAATGCACTGAGCAGTAGCATTGCTGCATGTCAGACCTTGTGAAACAGTGACAGCTCAGCCCAGCCAAAGCAGGAGAATGGAGCAGGTAAAGCCTAGTTTCAAGAAGATTTCCCAAAGACAGGCTTTTCAAACCCAGAAAAGCTGTAGAAGTTTATTCAGCTTTTTACTCTGTGCGGCCAAGTTCACTATCTTTTCCATAATTTTGCTCTTTTTCATAGAATTCTTTAAGTTGGAAGAGGCATTTAAGACCATTGAGTCCAACTCTTAACCAGACATTGCCAAGTCCATCACTAAACCATGTTACTAAGTGCCACACCTACACAGCTTTTAAACACCTCCAGGGATGGTGACTCAGCCACTTCCCTGGGCAGCCTGTTCCAAGCCTTGACAATCCTTTCAGTGAAGAAATTTTTCCTCCCATCCAGTGTAAGCCTCCTGTGGTGCAACTTGAGGCCATTTCCTCTTGTCCTATCCCTTGTTACCTGGGAGAAGTGACTGACACCCACCTCATCACAACCTCCTTTTAGGTAGTTGTGCCCAAAATGGGCAAGATTGGGTCATTTGTTTCAATGTGTAACAGCCATCTCTCCTCCTTCATCTCACACCTTTCAGGGAGTAAAGGCTGTAAGTGCATGACATACTGGGTATTTACCTGCCCACCACCCACCCCAGCATCCTCCAAAATGTGCCCATTGCAGGTGGATGTGGCTCTTCTCACTGGAGGATGCTGTGCTCCTGCTTGCCAGCCGGGGTATTTGCCAGTCCCCACTGCTCATTTGCTTTGCTTCAAGCATTTGGTGGTGACAGCAACACTGAGAGTTTGCCTGCCCTGAGGAGTGCCAGGGAAACTTCAGGGTTCTGTGCCAAGCCAGCCAGGAGAAATGCACCAGCCACACTGTGCTGGGCTCAGGGCATGCAGAGCTCCTCCCCAGGAAACCCTGGACAGAAGGGAATGGTAAGGCAGTGCTGAGATGTGGTTGTCAAAAAAAAAAAAAAAAAAAAGGGTGAGCAAAAAACTAAAATTAAAAAAAAATCTTGAGCAATTTTCTTCTGGTAAAATTAAGATGCAGTTTTGATTAAATCCCACATCTCTTGGGTTGTACCAATGGTTCCAAATATGAGACCTTTTGAAGCAGTTCCTTAAAGGAAGCGGAGAGATGAAAAATGCAATGTGTTTAATGAAATCCCACCACGGAAGCAGAAACAACCCTTGATGCACAACCTTGCACAAGACTATTTTCCATTTTCTCCAAGGCAAAGCCCCTTGGAAGCCCCACCACCTTTCAGCAGTGTTTTTTTGGCAGATGGTATCCAGCAAGGGTCCCGTCCTAATCCATTCCTGGGGGTGTGAGGACTTCCACAGGCCCTACCTATGCCTCATGGGTGAAGTTTTCCCAGGGGGACTGAGAATAAAAGACCTACAGGGATTTCATCTGGGCAGCAGGTTGGGTATCACAGTCTACCTGTGTGGCACATCCTAGATCTCTTCAGCACTGTGTTGCTCAACAGGGAGAGAAGTGAACCAGCCAAAGCATTCCCTTTCCCACAAGGAGATTCAAAGCCTGTCCCCAGGCTTTCAAGTTTACATTTGTTCCTATGTTACATGCTTGCTTTTTTTTTTTTTTTTTTTTTTTTTTTTTTTTTTTTTTTTTTTTTTTTTTTACTATAAAGGAAATATTAATTTCATGCTTGGCTTGGTTCTCAAGCAGGAGCATTCTCCCTTCTGCATCATGACGTGAACTTTTTTGTCCACATCAGGAGCTGCTGAGCCATTTCCTCTCCCTGGGGCCATGGGGATAGGCTGCAGACAGTAGGGTTTTATGGCTGCCACGGGGTTGTTTAGCACCAGCATGGAGGCAGCAACCCACCTCCACCTCCAAACCTGACACCAGATGCTGACTGGTGATATCCCCATCCTGAAGCCACACCACTGTGTACAATGTTTGGGAGAAATACAGCATGTCTCAGCTTTGCTTTAAGCCATGTTTCCTCTGATAGAATCTAAAGTGTTATTTGATTGTGCTAGAAACTGTTTACATTATTTTCTGCGTCTTTTTCCTGAGTACTTGCCTCAAAATCTTCAAACTTACAGAGGCTTGGATGGACCATTTGCAAAAATAAATCTATGTTGTATGCATGCCAAGAAAAATAGAATATTTATCTCTTTCTTAATTTTTCTAAGTGGTGTTTGTTCCTAACACCTTTAAAGCCCTCTGGTTTTCTGAAATTTCTTTCTTTAAGTCAATGAGTACAGAGAAAGCAAATGCAGAAGCAGCAGTTTCAGTAGCTGGCAAGGCTACTGAAGATTTATGCTGACATACACGCTGTGCCTATGGCTGAATTAATACTGCCACCGAAGCATTTGTATTTTCTGGGTTTTTTCACTCTGACATTAGAAATGGAAGCACAGCCACACCTGCACACAGGGAGTGTGGATGGAATGTATACGGTATTCATCTGCAATTCTTACTTATTCTCTAAATTAGATCATTGTTGAGGTTACAGGTCCAGAAATACCATCCACAGAATCACAGAGTCACTGAGTTGGAAGAGACCTCCAAGATCATCGAGTCCAACCCATGCCCTAACACCTCAACTAAACCAGGGCACCAAGTGCCACACCCAGTCTTTTCTTATACACATCCAGGGATGGTGACTCCACCCACCACCTCCCTGGGCAGGCCATTCCAGTACTTTATCACTCTTTCCATAAAAAACTTTTTCATAACATCCAACTTAAATTTCCCTTGGTGTGACTTAAGACTGTGTCCTCTCGTTCTGTCAGTTACTGCCTGGAGAAAGAGACCAACCCCCACCTGACTACAGCCACCTTTCAGGGAGTTGTAGAGAGTGATAAGGTCACCTCTGAGTCTCCTCCAGGCTAAACAACTCCAGCTTCCTCAGTCATTCCTCATAGGGTTTGTGTTCCAAGACCCTCACCTCCTTGTTGCCCTCAAGTGTCTCAACGTCCTTCCTGAACTGAGGGGCCAGAACTGGACACAATACTCAAGGTGTGGCCTCACCAGTGCCGAGTACAGGGGAAGAACGACCTCCCTGGTCCTGTTGGACACACTATTCCTGACACAGGCCAGGATGCCATTGGCCCTCTTGTCCACCTGGGCACACTGCTGGCTCACTGCTGTCACCAGTGCCCCCAGGTCCCTTTCTGCCTGGGCACTGTCCAGCCTCACCGCCCCCAGCCTATAGTGTTGTAGAGGTTTTTTGTGGCGAAAATGCAGGACTCAGCACTTGGACTTATTAAACTTCATCTTATTGGACTCTGCCCGTCCATCCAACCATTCCAGGTCTCTCTGCAGAGCCCTCCTACCTTCCAACAGATCAACACACACTCCCAGCTTAGTGTCATCTGCAAATTTACTGATGAAGGACTCAATACCCTCATCCATATCATCAATAAAAACATTGAAGAGAACTGGCCCCAGCACAGACCCTTGAGGGACACCACTGCCAGCTGGATGCAGCACTGTTCACCACCACTCTCTGGGCCTGGCCATCCAGCCAGTTCCTGACCCAGCACAGAGTGCTCCTGTCCAAGCCATGGAACTCCCCTTTGTTTCTGTCCTGCATAGGTGAGGATTTCTGCGTCTTTCTCTGGAACTGGTCTTCAGACCTGTTTTACACCAAGATATTTTCATTGACTTCAGTGAAGTTTATCTTCATTCATCTAAATGTAACTTACAGCAGAATCTAGCTCAGACTGAGGAATTTCATTTTTCTCCCAAATATTTTATTGCTTGTTGTTTTAATAAAAACTAAACTAGAAATATTTTCTTCCAATGAAAAATATTGAAAAATAATTTTGTTCTTTCACTTCCAGAATTCGGTGTATTTCGAAGCCAGAATGCAACTTCCCACACAGCAACGTGAACCACTTGGAGATGTCAAGCAGTCTATTCATTGCTCAGATTGTATTTTGATTCTGCTCAGAGTTCCCAGGTAAGAAAATACGTTCAATCATTTATAGCTGTGAACCAGAGCAAAAGACCAGTGCCTTAAAGGGAAAAGAAGGAAGGAAAGATGTTGGTTGTTAAGTGGAGGTGGAGAGCAAAACAGATGAAATTGATAAAGTGGAAAGCTATATTATTCACTCCAAGGCTCCATTTAGTCCCTCTGGCCTGGTAGTTTCAGCAAAGTGAAACTCTTGCTGGAATCAATACTGCTATCATTTCACAAAATTACAGTGGTTTGAACAGAAAACTAGTCATAAATCAACTTCGTGCATGGACAGCTGGAGGAAATATTTCTTGCTTTGAAGATTTGGGTGCTTCAGAACTAGTAAAGAGGATCTTGGCTCTCCAAGAATCCATATTTACTGCATTTCTTGGAAATAGAAGCTGCTGTTGCATATTCAAACAAGTCAAAATAGCAATGTGAAAAAAGGCAGTGCCTCCATTTTAATCGGATGAGGAAAGATTTTGCTTGATTTCAGTGTAACTCGGGTGTTCTGGAGATGGTCCCATTCTCTGGTACTCACTAGGAGTTGGTTCAAACTAGGCTAAGAACGCTTTTTCATATGCCTAGCCTAAATCCCATAGATTTTGTGGTGCTTTTGCACCTCACCACTTTCAGCTTAATGACCCAATAGACATATGGATAGAGCCTTTCAAGTCTTTGCCACAGGAAGACATCCAGCTCTCAGTTTCCAGGGAAAGGGACTGGACCTGGAGACTGACCTTGTCTTCAAGGAACACATTTTTGGAACTATTTTAGGAACATATCCTTGAAGAACCTTCAAAGAAAAGCATGAAAAGCACAGCTGATGCCCACCTCAGGAGGGTTTCACATTATTCTGTGTTTTCTTTAATAATTCTGAAATTCAGCATTTTCTGTAGCTCTTGTTTTCCCATTAATTTATGTCAGATGGCAAGAAATTATCTGTGTGGGTGCTAGCAGCTTCAGAGATATAATGCACAGCAGGAAAGAAGTAGAGGAAGATAATGTCTCCACATCTAATTCCTTGGTCTGGACAGACTAAACATCAGCCACATCTCCATGACCATTGGCTGGCCAATGCATCAAGCCCGAGGGACTCTTAGACATCCCTGTTAGTGCTGGAACCCCTTTCCTCTTTTCCTGTGAGGCAGAATAGGAGGTGCAACGGGGCCAGGGCAGAGCCAGGAAGGCTGCTGGAATGCAGCAGCCCTGCTTGTGAAACCACCCCAAAGCCTGAAAACATCCCAGGTCTCTAAACTACAGCCTCTGTCAGAGCTCTGTCTTGAAGCGACAGACTTTTGGATGTGATCGTCTTGGCTCAGCCCTGCTTGCAGTGAAAAGGCCAGTCCACTGTGTCCTGACTGGGTGCTGCCAAATTGAAGAGGTGGAGATACAGGATTTGCTAATTTGGGATTGCATCTGAGGTAACTCTCTGCTTGTTTTCCCTCTAAGGTGTCTGTGAAACACACATTTGGGCAATATCTGAGCACCATACAGCTGTAATTATTTCTAATGGTTTTCCCTATCTCTTGCATTTAGTGCACTGGAATTTTCTCTTAATTTTGTCAGATATTTCTGGAAATTGCTTAGCTAAATTTGAATTCATTAAAGACAGCAATCATCATTATTTGATAAATAGCATCATTAAATCCATTACACAATAAAATATTGCAAATAAGAGCACAAGTAAATATTTGCAAGAGTATTCACACTGTATTTCCTCTCCTGGCATTTTGAAAAGCTCTTTTATTGTCTCACAACAGAATTGCCAAGTAGCTACAAATGTTCATGCATCATCTGCAAGCAAGGGAGAAAGAAGGCTGCTGTTTAATAAAATTTGATCCATCCAGTCAGGGAAGGGAGGGAATAACGTATGATGTGAAGAGCCAATTGGGTTGCATGTGCTCTGACGATTAACACCAGCCAATTTGCTAACGAGACACAAATAATAATCCGTAATCAAAAATAATTCAAGTGGCTGAGGCAAATAGACAGACACACTTACTTGAACCGTGACCTGTTCCTTACTTCACTGGCATGAAAAAAGGGGGCTGAGGGTATAGGGTGAGTTACTTGTGCAGCACTCAGCTTGGTTTCCAGATATTTAGAAATTTGGAGAATGGCAGGGCAGGCTGGGAAGTGCCCCAGGAGAGGCAGGGTGACTCAGGGGAGGAGCACCTGCCTGAGAGTCTTGGGGTCATCTGGAGAGGACCTCATGGGACCCCACTGAGGTTGGTCCTCACCTCAGTAGAGTGCACTCAGTAGAGTGCTCTTCTACTGCCAGGTTCCCACTGCCCCTCTGAAAAGCAAGCAAAGGAGATGGAAGGTGCCTACACCTCCAAACAGGGTTCAAGGGCAGCAGTGGTTCTGTGGGCTCCTTGTCCTGCTGCCCGTGTGTGGTGCCCCATACTCTGTGTGCTCTGTTGCTGCTGTCCCAGGTGCAGGTACCCAGCAGCAGGGACATCCAGCTGCTTGCAAAGAGGGGTGGGAAGGCAGCAACAGGATTTTACAGCTTATTTCAGCCCAACAGTGACACTTTGGAGCCGAGGCACTCGTAACAGTGAGCAGCCAGGACACTTCCCTAACGCTTAACAAGTCAAGCTCCGCTGCACTGGAACCGAGTCAAGGAGGCAGGAGCCATTTAATTAGACCAAAGCAACTGACAGCCACTCTGCCATAAATCTTCCCTTGCTGCCTTTGCTGTCTCTGGTCCTCTGTGTCTTAATAGTACATGATATCTCAATGATGGGAGAGACGGGAACGAACATGCCTCTGCCTGTTGCTCTGATGGAACAGGACAGCAGGACTTGTAAAGGATCAGCTCATAGGCCAGGGTAACAATGGGGGCTTCTACCCAGGTTTCCTGGGTAGCTATAAGATGATGCTCACAACAAAAAGAGTCAGTCAGAGACTCAGCTGTGGTTTTGTACATGAGGAGGAGGGAAAATACCTTTGCCACCCTGTTTGCAAAACCTCTCTGCTGACCTGAACTAGTCTTCTCCATAGGTTGCTCCATCAACACCGGTGCTGGCACTGATGCTGAAAGAGAAAAATTGTATTTGGTTAATAATGGCAGTCTGGAAAAGCATTGGTATCTGGCCTGATAGTCAGTGGGCTTTCTTTTCCCAGGCTGTTTCCTCCGTGCCTGCCAAAGAAATTAGGATAGGAGTACAAGTATGCTGATGAAATTTGGTGAATACTGATGTAAGGACTATTTTCCCCTACCATACTTCATCTGAGGTGTATTAAAGCAAATGTGTTCACCTAATTGCTTAAAACAGTGAGCAATGGGCATTAATTAGTTGCAAATGGCAATAAAATTGTGCCCACTGTACATCAGGAGTGGATCAGAGCTAATAACCTCACAGGAGACAGAAAGGACTGACATCTCCAATAAAGAGATCCCTGACTTGTCTTCCCTTCAGCAGCCAACAGCTGCTCATTCCTTCAGATCCCATGTCCTGTCCTCTTGCTGGGAGGCAGAGCAATTGTTAAATATTCACCAATCTCCCTTGCAGACTGAAGCTCTGTCCTCAAAAAGCAGCCTCACGGCTCACTCCTGGCCACTGCTGAGTGGTCTGGCTCCTCTTGGCACCCATGTTTCCCATGTTCCTGGCAGCAGAAGGCTCTGTCTCAGCATCATTTCCACCCGCTCGCTCCCTTCCATGCCATGCAAGGACCATGTGAGCATTGGAGGGACAGCTGCCCAGTTTCCTTCCAGATCTCTTCCTGTTCTATAGGGGCTTTTTCCTTCATTGTTCCCCCCAAGTATGTATCTTCCCATGGTTGATGGCAGTGCAGATATCCCCTCAGGGTGGTCACTGTGCAGATCTCCTCCTGGCTGTCTCCCATCTGCCTCCTGGGGAAGTCTTGGGTGGCTGAGCTGGGTAAGGCATCATCTTTTAGCAGTATTTGGGTCCAATCAGCTTCTCACTTCTAGCCTGCTGACAGACTCCCATCTCTAGGTCAACTTTACTGAAATTTTTATTTCAAGCTCAGGCACAGACCCCACAGGATATGTAAGGGCATTTTAGGACTCTCTCCTGCCTTCCTTTATTCTCATTCCTGTTCAGACATTTTATGACAGCACCCAGACAGTGCTCAGGACACTGTGGTTCACAGAGGTCCAACCCTGGAAGGGCAGCATTTCCCCTCCCCAAATCACCGCTGCTGCAAACCACTGACAGGGCAGGGAGCTGCAGCGAGGCCATTCCACTGCTCAAGAGAGGCCCCACTGTGAAGCTGTGGGCATGGCATGGCTCTGGTGCTTTTGTTCCTCTTCTGCTTCTCCCACCCTGTGGCATTTCCACCCGTACGTTATGTTGATGCAACCAAGCTACAATGCCTTTTGTTGGGGATTTTTTTTTTCAAGTCTCCTTCCTCAGGCCAGCACTCTTCCCACACACACTTCATTTTTGTTTGGCTCCTAAAGTCATTCTCCTGAATTTTAGGATCTCATGAGAGCTTCTACCAACTCAGGGCAGAAGTATCTGCTCATCACCCACTGCCATGGCTGCTGGCATTCACCTACCCTTCAGCTCCTTCCCACAGTATCCTTCCAGCCCACAGAGCTTTCCAAGGGCTTGCTCTTCCCACCCTGCTGCCCTCAAAGTCCCCCTCTCCCAGCCTTGGCCGCTTCCCTACACCTCTGAGTCACACTGATTCCCACTCTGGTGCTGACCCATCCAGCATATCGAGAATTTCTCTGCAAGTCACTGAGTCACCATTTAAATCTGATATTAAATTTTCCTTTCAACCTTTAGCCGGTTCATTCCTTATCCCATAAAGCATTCAGGAGATACACTGCATTCAGGCATATATATATACATATATGTATATGCATATGAAGGAGGGGTGCAATGTTGCAATGCATAAAACCATCACCTCTTGCCATCTCTCACTGCATTTTTTCCTGCCTTTTTCACCAATGGCCTTATATAAAATGATTTGTAATCAGCATGTGGGTTAAATGAAAAACTTTCAAGGCAACCTTGCTGAGAAGGGTGCAGAAAGATCAAGCCCTCTACCTTGTAATGGTCCCTTTCTGAATTCCTGAAATAATATGTGCCTAATGCCACTACACCAAATCATGCAGAGGGCATTGCTCTTGTACCTGGCTGGAGGCACATGAGGAATTAGGAAAACATGCCTTGGCCACTGCTGGAAAAACACAGCCTGAGCACTTGCCTTGCCTGTGACTTTGGTCGCTCCTGGCTGGTGTAGGTTAGCCCAGTTCCTAAGCTGCAGTGTTATGGGAAAAAAAAAAAAATATATTGCAGGAAGGCAGGGAGATGGGGTGGGGGCAGCCAGGGGAAGGGCTGCCAAGTTCTGGCATGATGAGCAGGACCACCAAATTGTGGTAGAGCAGCATCAATGGGGGCAATAGGAGTGTGCAAAGGATAAGGCATGGAGACTTAGGGACTCCTTATGGGGTGGTATGCTGCTCCCCCATGACTTTATCCCATTTCCATGCCATAAGGCATGGTAGAGCCCTTAAAGGAACTGAACAGCCCAGGACTGAGACTAATTGTGTGGTGCAGACAGATTTTCTGGAGTGACAACTATTTGGCCCAGCCTTTCATTAAAATATCTTCAGTAAAGCAGTGGTGAAGGTGGCCCGCTGGTAAAACCATGACCAAGGACATTGCATCAAACTCACCAGAGAGAAAGTTACTTTTGAACTGTTTTCTACAGCTCCCCTCACACAGACACTGTGCAGTGACAAATTGTTTTCCCTGCAAATGTCTACACACTATATGCATATAGACATCTTGCAGAGAAAGGCAGGGTTCTGCCAGGTCTGATCCAGCCAGGCAGCACCAGGAGGCCACACCACAGCATCTTGGGTGGCTTCAGCCTTCTCACAGTATCAAAATTTAATAGGCCAATAATCACAGAGTGCTGGCCAGACCACAGCTCTGGCAAATGCCACCAGCATTTCCCAGAGGTACAGCAGAGGATAGTCCAAGGAATTTCCCAACAGACAAGACATTTTGAGATGAATTTGGGATGTAATGACCAGCATTTCCAGACCTATTTTCTTTCAGGGTCAAGGAGGGAAACCTCCAGGCTTTCTCCTGGCTGTCCTCTCCCCTGATCAGTAAGCTCTCTGAAGGCTCAGGCATCTGTAGTTACTAATTTTGCCCTGTGTGAGGGCACAAGGCATCCACTCTTTGCCATGAAGCACTACACAGTCAAAGCATGGCTCCAGCAAGCATGAATTTTTATTTTTGGTGCTTATTCTCCCTGGGGGACCTGCAAGCCTCCCTCACTGTGGTACAGAAGGCGGTAAACAAGCGGGGAAAGCCTAGGCAAGCAGGTGTTCTTCTCTTGTCTGATGATTTGGAATAGTATAGACAGCACTGGCATGTATCTGAAGCACAATCATTATATTTCCATAACTTTCTCTGCAGAGGACATAGGAGTTACAATGCAATCAGTGCTATACAGTTTAAAGTGTAGCTGAGATGTATTATAAAGTCAGCTGCAGCAAAGAACATATGGTACAGCTTGCCACCCCACTATAGTATTTCTTCAAAAGACATTTTTCTTACAAAAACTAAGACATTATCAGTCAAATTATAAGTAACCCATTTCCATTTATAGCATACAGTCTACCCTCTGAGTCACACACATGATCAGCAATAGCAGCTGTGAGACTTCTGAAAGTTTGGTTGAGGTTTTTTTTTCCCTTTTATTTTTATACTCTTGATTCTGAAAATGTTTCTGCTTGAGTGGTGAAGTCTTCCCTCAGCTCCATTGTGAAAGCTAAGCATTGCCACGGCTGTCCCTGGCCTTGCTCAGAGGGCACCTGTGGCCCTGCTGCTCACGGTGCTTGGTGCTTCCAGCCATGGGGGTGCCTGGAAGAGCCCATGGGATGTGCCCAAACTGGGGCATATAGCAGATACGTCACTACCTAGTGCAACTTAGAAACCATTCCTGCTGTGGCTGGGTTGATTTAGCATGAAAAGCCCATCAGAGATTTGGGGGAAATTGCCTGAAACCACCTATTATTTACCACTGTGTCATGGTTTACCCCTGGCCAGCAGCTCAGTGCCACACAGGCATTCACTCTCTACCATCAGGGTTGGGGAAAGAATTGGAAAGAAAAGGAAAACCTTGTGAGTTGTGACAAAGCCAGTTTAATAGGTAAAGGAAAAGCCATGCACCCAAGTAAAGCAAAACAAAGAACTAGTTCACTGATTCCCGTGGGCAGGCAGGTGTTCAGCCACCTCCAGGAAAACAGGTTTCCATCACATCTGACAGTTAGCTGGGGAGACAAATGCCATCACTCCAAACATACCCCCCTTCCTTCTCCTTCCCCCACTTTATATGCTGAGCATGACTCCATATGGTATGTAATACCCTTGTGGTCAGTGAGGGTCATCTGTCCCAGCTGTGTTCCCTGCCAAATTCTTATACACTTCCAGCCCACTCACTGGTGTGAGAAGCAGAAAAGGCCTTGACTCTGTGCAAGCACTGCTCAGCAATAACAGAAACATCCCTGAATTATCAACTCCGTGTTCAGCACAAATCCAGAACAGAGCCCCACAGCATCTATTGTGAAGAAAATTAGCTCTACCCCAGCCAAAACCAACAGAGCCTCTTACTGAGTCCTTCCTACTACTGTTTGCATCACCTGCAAGAGCAAAGTCTCCCTTTTCTCTATGGAGCAGAAATGCTCTTTGTCATACTTAGCAAGACTTTGGCACCTCTTGATATGGAATTGCTTTCAATTATAGCATCTTTGGTGTTTGCTCTTATTCCAATGTGTTTTCATTTAGAAGCCACTCTTAAGAATTTCCCAGCAAAGAGAAAAAGGTCAAGGTTATTCCCTTGGGGAAGGAGGGCAAGAGGAAGGTCAGAAAATTATTTAACAAAATAAATAACGCACTGAATTGTCAGGGAAGTATTGAAGTGGAGCAGATGGGTTGTGTTTGCAAGCTCATTTGCATCATGAATACTTTGGCATCTCCCAGATTTTACATAAGCCTCTTCCTTAATATTTTATTACTTTACAATGATATTTGTGCTCCCTTACTCACAGACACACTTTCCAAAGAGACTGAATTCACAACTAGTAAGAGATGATGTAACTACAGTAAAGAAGAATTGTATGTTTAAGAGTCTGGGGTCAGGGTCTGTGGCTGTCCCATATAGCCCTAGAGCCATATCCTGCAGGGTCTATTAATAAGGGAACTTCTATCCAAAACTTTCTTAAACCTTCAGCAAAACAGGGCCTGAAGCTTCAGTCCCACCTCATTTGCAGGGGGGGAGGGGGGGGGGTGTATCTATTGTTTCCACTGAAAAAACCAACAATATTTCCTGTTTAAGATATTGAAATTAGATTTGGCAAAAAGAAAAGTGTTATGGAGTCTGTGTTGTGGAAATAAAGACAATTGTGGAGACAAAGACCTTGAAGAAGAATCTGAAAGGAGATTTCAAATCCACACTGCAACATTTTTCTGGTTCCATCCTTCTCCTCTTCTCATGTTGCATCAGCAGAATGAGGTTCCTGAACAATACTGGAGTGGCCAAGGATGTGCATCCAAGACCTCCATGCTGCAAAGTTTATCCTCATAAGTGTCATATTCTTCCACAATGGACAAATTGCTAAGTACACAGGGGTCAAGCTGTGGGGACTGGTGGCAGGAGAGCCTTTGAGTCCAGCACAGCAGCTTGAATGACAAATAACTGGGGAAAAAGTGTGCAAGGAGAGTGGGTGACAGTGAAAGTGCCTGGTGTGGTGAAAGACAGATGTAGGAGTCCTTTATCACCTAATAACTCTGGGTTCCTGCAGGTGGACACTGAAACTTTGGACTTTAACCTTCTCCTTATTGTTGCTTCTTAGATCCCACCAGACATCATCAGAGGTGAGCTCTACCAAGAACTACACACATTTACTAGCTACTCCAACATCATCATATTGAGCCACAGCCTTTCAGGGAGCTTGTGATGCCTATCTGCCTCTGGATGAGGGGAGCAGAGAAAGAAAATCCCATGACTGCACATTGCAAGTTATGCCTGTGCTCATGCTTGACACTGCTGCAAGGCATCTGGGTGGGGATCTGTGCCACCTGCTCTGCTCAAGAAGAATGACTGCAACACACCTTGCTGCAGCCATTTGTTTGTTTTCTGGTAAGAAAGTAGCCCATGGCAAACACGGCTGATTCTCAGTAAAATACATTTCATTTCACTGATTCAAAAGGCTCCCAAATAAAATGAGTCTTTCTTTGCTGGGGAGAGGGGTGTCTGGTCTTCATCTTGGCAAGCTTTTGACTTCCCTACATATAGCTATGGATGAAGCTGAGGAATTATTTTTGCACTTGCTTGTGAGAAGGACTACATGGAGTTTAGTATAATTCCCTCACATGAGCTACTTTTCCCAAGAAAAAAAAATGATAGTTGGATGCAAAGTCCTGTGTCCTGGGTTTAATAATTCAAGTCTCAAATGCGATCAAACTGGTTTTGTACAAATGAACCACTACCTGAATTTGACTCCAAGGGAGGAAGCAAACTGCAGAAGGTGCCTAAGTTATGCACGTGAACAGATAAAGAAAATGGAACTTAACCCAAAAGTTTCTCCCTTGCTCCCACTTGTGGTATCCTCTAGCAGCAGACGGTGGGAAGTGACCTGAGGCTTGGGTGCCAAAGCAAAGATCCAGGATTACAGACCCACCTACCCAGGGCAACTTTGTACCAACCCAGGGAATAATCTCTTCCACACTCTGGAGCAGTGTAACCTCCCAGGAGGATGGAGAAATTGTCTGGGATGGATCCAGGGGTGGTAGAGGAAACTGGGCAGAGGATTTTCACTCCTGGCACATTGGTTTCCCTTCCTCTGTTTTCCACCCTGATTGCTTGCTTTGATAGCTCAAGCAATTGTCTCTCCTCACTGGAAGAGTAACCAGGGTATTTCTATTTGCAGACCTCTGAATGCAACTCCTTCACACGTCTGTTCCCAATTAGTTCTTCCCTTGCAAAGGAAGGGAGACAATATAATGAACACATCTATTTTGTGGAACACGGTTTTAATTGAAATGTTTGCTGCTGTTGCCACCATTGGATTAAGAGAGCAGATCTTCGATAGTGAAGAGATTAAGTTAGTTTGTATCTGCAGAATGCAAGTGAGAGGAGTAATTGGAAACGATAAAGAGAGAAAAAAAGAGATCACAACTCCAGCATCACCAATGGGTAGGAAGTTCTGCACTGCTATTTTCACACACTATTGAAGTAGATGCACGAAATAAAAGCATCCCTCACCCTGAATGGTCCTGTACAGCACTAAGGCCTGTAGTGTCCTCTGGTCTGGAAACAAGATCCATACTTGAAGAAAGTTCCTCTCCATATTGGAGCAATAAATCTGTGCTCAGACCTTCCAATGTTACTAACACAAAGCTAAAAACAAAACCAAAAAAACCTGTTATGCCCTCCCCCAAAGTAAAAACTCTATCCTAGCTTCCATGACTTGCCAGCTTGTGACTAGTGTATGTTCCTTCAGCTGAATAGACTTTGGGGGATTTACACCACATGAGAGCCTGACCTGTAAGCTCACCCTTGGTTGCAGCAATCACTGCAGGGAGGTGGGCTGGATTGCACTATGCAAAGTGTTTTGTAACTGGGTATGGTGCAATTATGCAAAGGCTCGGTTGGCCACCTACAAAGCCAGGCTCTGCTGCCCTTGGTGAGCTGAAACCAAGGCTCAGAGGGGTCTGCCCTGCTCAGGCAGGACATGTCTTTTCTTCTTTTTTTCTTTGGTCTTTTTTTTCTTCCCTTTAGCAGACAGAAGATTTGTTCATTTCCCATTCCTGCTTACTGAATTATTCATCAAAAATGTTCCACTGGTATCTTCTTTTCTGCCAGGGAGCTCATCATCCAACAATTCCTCTTCGGTCTTCACTTGTAATCAAAGCAATTAGCAACCCATTAAAGGTCTCAGCACGCCTGTGTCTGTGGGGGTAAGAGTGCAACTCAGGAGCTGGCCCACTTTGACTCCAAAAATCATGCAGAAGACCCACAGGCTACAGTCTGTTGTGCAGAACAACAAACCTACATCCAGAGGAGGGGTCAGATGCTCGGAAAAGGAGCTTTCAGTACACACAGTGCGATCACAGAAATCAGCACATGGATTTGGACTGATCTCAGTGGTGAGAACACAAGGTCCCAGGCACTGCCTGGAAGGTGTGATATACTTCTTGCAGGAGCATTCAGCCTGCTCCAAACAAGGTTGTTCAGCAGCCAGGTGTATGGTACTTCTGCCCCTTTTTTTGCTGGAAGGAGCCAAAGGCAACGTGAAGGCCTGTCATTCATTTCCTCTGATGCTCTGAAAATGAAAAAAAAAATGGTAACCAGCTGGCAGTGGAAAGCAGGGTAGTAGGACCAGGCTGTTCATCCCTTCAGTGGGCTGAATGAGCCCGGTTTGGCAAAGTCCACAGTACCCTTGCAGGCATCTGATTGTTGCTACTGCTCAGGACCAACACACTCTGGAGCTTCAATACCACAATTCTGCCTCTAGAAAAGCACTTCACCATGACTCAGGTTCCTCCCTGGTCACCATGAGCTCATCAGCTCACAGGGGGAGGAAGTCCTGAGCCAAGATCTCTCCCTGCCTGCTCTCTGCACCAGTGATTGATACCCAGCATGTAACAAGAAGTGGTGGACACCCTCAGTGTGAAAGGTCAACATAAACACCAGTCTTATAAATGTCCCTTTTAGAAAATAGGTGCATGGATTTCCCATTCTATCTTCCAATCTGTGCCTGGGGCTTAATAGGTCAGGACCAGAGCAATTCATCACCTTTCCCCTCTGTCCTTTGCCTTCCTAAAATATCAGAGATGCTCTCCTGCACTTCTGGGCTCTGCCTCTGTTAATGTCTCTGGAAAGATAATCTGTTGAGAAAGAATGAGAATTATTAAATCAATAAACACTGCTAACCTTTCAACTGTGTCCATCCAAGGAGATCTTCTCACCACTGCAGCAATTGCTTGCTTTAACAGATTGAAAGCAAAGTGTTATTATTGCATATGTCAAACAAGACAGGAAAAAAAACATGCTCTTTCTCTGTCAGGAAAGTGGAAGTGTCCATGGGGGCTCCCAGCATATATATTCTTATACCTCCAAGTGTGAAAGCCCTAAACCCTGTATGAAATTTTCCTGTACATGCCCAGATGTTTTTACTGGGGGGAAACAATCACACTTACATACAGCCAGGTCAAAATATGTGAATAATGCCTCGAATTATGTTAATGACTTTTGCCAGGGTTGGGATTCTTGAGCAGAAAACATCCGCTTTTTTTTTTCCCAAATATTCTTTTGGAGGTCAAAATGCAGAACTGCAGCATGTGCTTGAGCCTAAGCCTGCCAGGAGGAGCAGTGAGCTGCTGGGGCATCTTCCAGCTCCTTAACAGTGAGGGGATGACTGAACATTTTGCTGTTCTCAGGAAGGCCAAGGTCTCTGATAAGCACATGGCGACTCGGCTTGTTATGAATATCTGCAGGAATTGCACGTGCTTATCTCATTTTACGGTGTTAGCGAGTTTGTTTCTTTGCTCTGCACAAGAAGTATCTGTTCTCAAAGCCAAATCTGCAACGTGGCTCCGCAATAATGACTGGAGAGAAAGATTTTGCTCATTCAGGAAATTTCTCTCTCCTCCAAATATCAACAGGATTCCTCAGCTTCCTGAAAAACACATGAATGAACTGCTAATAGGTCTTGGCTCTTGTGTTAGAAAAACATGATATAAATTGTATTGGGGGATCATCCCTGTTTACATGCCTGCAGGAATTGAAATTGCTTTCCAGAAACTATTTCCAGATAATACTAGTGTACATTCTCCTGACTCAAAAATAGCCAGCTCACTGCTTAAAGCACAGAGTAAAAATCTTGCTATCTGTAAAAGAGATTTCAGAAACTTTTCTTCTAAGTTGTCATGAGATCCTCCTAAAGCCTGTTGTATTTATTGTGGTTTTTATTGTAGAAGTATGACTCTGAGCCTCCTCTATCTTGCAGCAGGAATGGGCCAGGCTCCTGTGTTTTGCTTGTGTATGTTGTGTCAGTGAGCTTCCCAGAGACTGCAGGAGAGGGATTTTCAGGAACAATATTGTCAAGGATAATCCTTTAGGGTGAAGGTACACTGAAATCCACTGCAGCTTTCAATGACATAAGTTGTAACACAAGTGTTTAGGTTTGGTTGTTTCGTTGTTTTTTTCCCCTCCACATATTCTGAGGAGAAAGCAAGAAAAAAAATCTTCTGTGTAGTGTTGTTGTTGTTGTTGTTGTTGTTTTGTAAGAGCTGGTACCATGGCAGTAACAGGCACGGTGAACAACGGGGCAACAGAAAACAGCATTTCCAGGGCATGGAGTCCTTTCCCAGCATCTGTGGCTATGAGCTGCAATGCCCTACACTGATCCATTTGCCTCAGCTTGGCCTGGCTGCAGAAAGACCTTGATGTGACTTAGCATCAGAACTCCTCAACACAGAGAGGATGCACCAAGCCCTGAGTCACATCCTGCCCACAACACAGCATCTGAGATCCACAGGCCAGGCCAAAGAAGAAGTGATTTGTTAAATTAATGAAACAGCCAGCAAAACAGATTAGAAGTCCAGCAGTACTGTAAGCAAGCCAGATGTCTCTCAGGCTGGTTGGAGACAAGTTGTTGGAGCAAGCTGCATTGCGCCCATACTCAGCCTTGGTGGGACTTGCCCAAGTCCAAGGACAGCTTTAACAAAATGTCTTCCCCTTTATCAAATGTAAGTGTATTTAACAATTGCATGATCCCACTGTCACTGTGCTCTTGTGTGTCTTCCAAGCAAGGAGCATTGCCCATATGCTCTCTGCTCTCTTCCTGAATCACCTGTAGGAGACACTGCCCAGAGCCAGTGCTCACCTCAGTGGCTCCCAAGACTGGAGGCAGAAATGGTGCCCCCAGGACAGCATCCTCTGCTGCCCTCTCCTCCTTCTGCCAGGCTGCTGCCAGATTTCACACTCATTTTGGGGGAGATGGACATCAGCATCGCAGCAGTGTCTGTCACAGACACATCAGGGTGGGCTGCTCTGACGAGCCAGGCACGTTTGCCACCGTAAGAGTTGTCAGCCTGGCAGTGTCTCACGGGGGCAAGGGGAGGTGTGGGCTAGCACAGCACATGCTGAAACCTTTTCAGACCTGCCGCCAGGCAGCAGCACCTCCAGAGACTCCCCTTCAAACAGGAGATCCACGAGAGCTACGTGCCAAGCTGCAATAAGAAACGGAGGCTGTGAGTTGTGTAATATTTACATTTAATACAATCCACTGACATCTGACATTTTTCTGGTAAATTTTACGTGGGCCATAAACACTTCTGGATCACTGAGTAAATTTTAACTCCTCTGAAGGTCTTTTGTGCTGGTGGTATCTGGAATGAAATATTTCTCTGCCTTTTCCCCTCGAACCTCATCCATCCTCATCTCTTTGAGCACTGGGATCTGCCACGAGACTTCCTGTGCATCCTGGGTGCACCAATGCTCCAAAGCATCCACCCTTTTTATATTTTTAGTGCGATATTCCCCGCTATTGGTTTCCCTCCATGGTGCAAACAGCAGGCACATGGCAAATCCAGCTTTCCTGCACCTCAGCAGCACCATCCCTCAGTGGGGTTTGCACAAGCCGTCCCCTCGGCTCCAGCAGTGCTACACTTTCACTTGGTGATTTGTACACAGCTGCCCTGTAAAGTAACGGTGTCACAGAGAGACACCCTTCTAAAAGCAATAAAAATTCTAAAACAGGGAAAGAAAATTAATAGTTGAGCAGCTAGTCCACCTCTGGTAATGAAACACAAAGCGGAGAGACAAGGAAAACCTGAGTCAAATGCAATGGCTCCAGGCTCTGTCTCCAATCCCTTCCCCTCAGACCTTGGAAGGAGGCCAGCGGAGCATCCCGGTATCTGAAACAGTATCCGACTCTGAAGTTCAGATCAATTCGCGCTCTGCAGCCTATTAACTTTTTGTTAATCCTCCCCACATTGTTTTACATCTTGCCTCCCATCACGGCCGAGGAGGGCTGGTGGCAGTGCCAGGGTGACTAATGGCGAGTGCCCCCTGGAAACTGGGGGATGTTCAAGTTACAGGCAGGTGCGGGCCTTAATGGGCTCTGGCGGTGCTGCCAAGATGTAATTGCCGTAAATCAGCCTCAGCCTTGTGGAGACAGTTCCCTGTGTTTTGAAGTCCATTTGCCCTTATTGCTTGTTCAGCTCCTTAATGCATTAATGATAAGACAGCACGGGGAATACGCAGTACAGCCTCCTCTCCACCCACAAAAATCCTGGAGTAATGAATCAATACTGCGCCTATCTGCTCTGACCACGGAGGAGAGGAATCTAGACAGTGCTGGATGCAGGGGAGATCTCTTTTTCCAAAGGTTTCTTTGCAATCCCAGGGGAGGGTTAAGCATCTTTAAGGACTGTGGGGGCTGATTTGAAGAAATATCCCCCAGTTTTCCACAAGACTGCAGCAATTCTTCCCTTGCTACCTGTCTGCATGGTTATATTTTTATTTGTGCCTGTCAATGCTTTCAAATGCTCTTTTTAATTGAAATCTGCTGCATTAACAAAAACAAAAACAAAAACAAAACAAAAAAAATACACAAAAAAAAAAAAAAAAAAGCCACACCAAAAAAAACCAAAACAACTCAAAATCAAAAACAACCAAGGAGAGTACCAAGTAAGGACTGGAATGTTTTTTCTTATGTCTGGCAAGCTCAGTAAATCAGGTGTTAAGTGGCACTTCATGGCAAATAACTTGTCTCTAAATGGGCCAAACTCTTGACCTTCAAGTAGGTGAGAGTGTTGGATCTCTGAGTAAATCCCAGACAGGCAGAGGACAGCTGCGGGCAGCTTAGAGAGCTGTCCTCATGCTCAGTGCCACCATCTCCTGCTGTTGGGGCACCTGGGGGTCATGGCACTGCTCATCAGCACAGGGCAATGTGGGAACCAGGGAGGCAGAAAAGCCATGATCCAGCCAGTGAAGCCAGGGCAGCCAAGGCTACCTCCTCAATCCCAGGACTGATCAGCTTCTGGGAAGTTATTGGGCTTGCCCACAAATGAAAAAGCCCCAGCACTGTGCACAAGCAGCAGCTCCCTTTGAGCTGGCTGAGTCTTGGCAGAGTTTTCTCCCCTCCACCCCCCTGATTAGTGCATTATAACTGCTTGACAAATTGCTGGTGCTCTATTATGCCGCTGCTTTCTTCCCAGCCAGCCAAGAGGATCCCGGCTGCTGGTAACAGGCGCTCTTGGGCATTGCAAGCACCGGCTGATGCAAGCATCACCCTGCAAGAATGAAAAATGTAGACATCCACGCAGAGACTATCATCCTTTTGATGCTGACATTGTTTTCATTCTGCTCCATCTCCTCTTTTTCATGTAAAAAAAATTAGAAGCAGGGAAACCAGACAGAAAGGGCAAAGAGGTAAAAATCTCTGTCGGTCTGTTCTTCATTGCCTGGCACACATTAAGGCAATGAACAGTTTCTACCCACAGAACAGTTAGAGCAGTGAGCTGCCTCTGCCTGTCTTAGTCTGATGGCACATCTTGTCCCTATCCTTGTCACCAGTGCAAAGTGGGGGCTGGCCTGACCTGTACCAGAAAGCACAGCCCCAGCAGGAGAGCTGGGATGGATCCCAGTATGGGCACAATCCAGCTTGTCAGAATAACCTCTTCCCCAGCTCCTGCCCCCAGCTAGTGAAACATGTAGGTGAGCTTGGGAACTGGCTGTTCCTCGGGTATCAGCTGTGAAGCTCTCTGTGCCCTCTCAACTGGCTTGGGAGAAGGTCAACTAGTTGAGCTCTGCTTAGCTGCCATCAAAGCAGCAGATGAATAATGGGGTCACGTCTCTGTCCCTGTACTTTTTCTCTGGGGCAAATGGGAGTCTTGATATCCTTGTTCTGTTTTTATTTTGAAATATTTTTTATCCATTGCCTCTTGGAAAAGTTTATTCCCTGGATCAATTTGTGTTCTGAGTACCTAAAGTGACTGCAATCTGGTGTCACAGGTAATGAAACTTATTTATTCACTCTGCTATCCATTACTGAATTGCATGCATTAACTCCTCACAATACTGTGGACCAGCTAGTTGGGTGGGTCCTTCCACAGAGGCCCATGTGTTTGGAAGTGAAGGTCAGGAGTTTTGTTCCTGCTGCTGCATATGTGTAACTGGCTGTCACCCAGGGCTGGCTCCATTGGCACGTGCCAGCAGACCACTACCTCTGCTGCTGCTGCTGCCAGCAGAACTAGGTGGAAGTCAAGAGGTGCTCTACAGCTAGCAAGTGACAACTCCTGGGGCAGGGTACAAAGCACAGAAGTCATCTCCTCACGGTGTGACATCCCCTCGAGGCATGACTCAGCTCAGAGGATCTGCTGCATCAGAACATGGGGCTCACCAGGGCTTGGGCCACCAAAGATGCTGAGTGCAGAGGACCAAAGGGTTGCAGGCAGATGCTATAGAAGAGGGACAAATAGCCCAGCTCTGTTACAAACAAACAAACAGACAGACAGACAGACAGACAAGCAGTACAGAGAGATGGAAAAGGGTTATAACTTACCCACTGAACTCACTGCAGATGTAGATTTGTGCCTTTTAGTACTTTCTTGAGTGCTTTTCTAGCCTAGTGCTAAATAACCCAAGATTTTACTGGTCCCCTTAGGATAGGATTTCGTAGTTCATGAAATGTCTCCATAAGGAAACATTTCTCATGCCTCCACCTGAATTTTCATTTGTGCAGTTTCACCCATTTCTCCCCATTATATAGTTCCCAGCCTTGCGAGGCCCTGGGGAATCTTCTCATTCCTAGGTGCCCAATCCTTCAAGTCCTTGGAGTCGGCAGTTACATTCCCCTGAGATGTCATTTATCTGAGTGATGTGCATTTAGTTACTTTAATCTTTCCCCATAAATCAGCTTGTTCAACTTTCTCTCTGTTTCTCATTTATGAGTTTTTCCCTCTCTGCCATCTTTCCAGTATTACTGAGGCATCTATAAGGGAATTTACCATCACATTTTCAGCCTTGTGGGGGAGGACCATCATTTTCTTGAACAATCAGATGACATTTACTATAGGATAAGTATTTTCTAGGCTATACTACTCACCACTAGCATACTTTTTGTATCACTTACCACAGCTGGGTTTCTCTTTGCAGTACATATTTCCCATTAATTACCCACCACCACCGACTTTGCTCCTTAAATTGGACAACAGGTTCTGGAATAGGTCCTAACCTGTGTTTTTGCGCATTACACCAGTCTGAATATTAGAGAACTATTTGAGCAGAAGATCATTAGACATCTGCTCATCTTGGCTTTCTTATGCCTTTCTTTGAGGCATCTAAAGCCAGGCTTGCTTAGTATCCCATCTCCAACAAGGCCGAAAAATTTGGCAGTTTCTGTGATCTTAACTGAGATGACTCTTTTCACAGATAAATACACACTTCTGTTCTTTTTTTTTTTCCAAGTGCAGAACTGAGACTGCAAAAAGGTCCACAGGTCACCATTCTCGTCAGTTGCAGGCAGCTGCTTGAAATAGATGCTTAGTCTAGAAGAGTCCAGCAAGCTTCTAATATATATTCACACAGGACAAGGCTCACTCCATCACTGCTGCAAGCACAGGACTTGTAGCACAGAGGACCAAAAGCTACACAAATAGCAATATGCTTCAAGTAAAGAGCAATGAAGGACAGTACCAATGTCCTAAATCCCCACGCCAGCAAGAAATTTGTCAGCTGAAAACGTCCAAATGAAAGATGGATCTCCATCCTTACAGTATTTCTAACTGTTCTTCATTGTGTTTTGCCCAGATGACTTCAGTTATTTCATAAATCACTGTAGCTCCACAGAAGACAAGCAAGGCACCAAGACATGCCCTTGTTCTGAGATGAGCGATACTGAGTTGTCACTTGGCACAGAGGAAGAAGAAAAGACTTTTTTGATCCTCTGCTCAAGGTGGGAAGTCTAAAGCCATGTACTCAAGCCCATTCAAAGTCATCAGAATAAGTGGCCTATACTTACTCTGGGCACTTGTAACCCCACTTTGTGTTGCCCTTATCTAGCAAAGCACATCAACACCTTACACCTGAGCACAGAGAAGCAGAAGCAGGTTGATAAACATTGATAGCTCAGGGTCTGATTCTCAAAATGTGGTGGTAATTCTTTTCCTTCACTTGCTACACTGTAATGTACTTCATGTCTATGTATGTATTTCTTCTGATCTGAAATTCCATACAGAACATCACCATTTATGCAGCAATAAAGTCAGATTTTAGGCCAAGCGCTTTACATTTTACACAGACCAAACAGCTGCAAACAAGTATGAGGAAAAACGTAGATTATAATACAAAATTCTAGGGGCACTGACAAAAACGCAGTCCTTTCTGTGGAAATGTGGAATCGTGGTTTATATACTCATTGTATCATTGTCCAGGTTTCAAGAAGCCCAAAGGACATGGAATAACAACTTGTGTCCCTTCTTACAGAAACCACCGATTTCTTTCCACAGGAACGCAATCAGTAGAACAATGAAAATAATTCATCAGATTAAAGTACTAATAAATCCTGTCCTGACAATTGGATGTTATCGTGCTCAATTTCAGCTTAATTATTTTTGTATTTAATTACAAAACGGTTAATTGCTTCATTTTAATTATGTATCTCTTTTAATTAGATTGAGGCTTAAAAACACGATAAGGCTGCTGCCACCCCACAGCCCTTCCATTCTTCATTTTATCTCACACTGTACCGGTTCCTTCCCCTTGCTTTGCTGTTAGTTTCCTGTGCCAGGTCTCTCCCAGATCCCAGGCATTGCATTTACCTTCACTCCAGCCAAGCCCTGGCATACAAGCATTGTGGCAAGGACAGGAGCCTACACAGCAGGACAGTGTGGCCACACATCCACAGAAGCGTCTGCTGGGCACAGGAAGGCTTCGCCTTCCTCACACATTTTCTTCTGTCCTGAGAATTCAGGAAGGCCTTTTCTTTTTAGGTGTTTGTTTTGGTGGTAGGCTGAGGGAAGTGTCATTCACCTTTCCCTGTTCCCCTGTCAGCTATGTCCCAGACTGCCCATCCCATGAAGCCGAAGACCCCAAAGGGAAGCACTGGCCTGACCTCCTCTTCTGACCACAACTGGTGCCATCTCCATCTGCCCTGCTCCCACCTTTGCATTCCCCACACTACTGGTCAGAATTAAGACAAGAGCTCTCTCTGCATCACTAAAACAATTAATAGGCCTTTGAAATAAATGGAAATGTTTATTATAACACAAGTACTTGACCTGCCCATGCAACCCAACCTGCCATTCCCGCAGTTCTGGTGTGCACCCCGCAAGCAGAGGCCATCTGATACAATGCAATTTGATGCATTGTGTTTGTTTGAGATGGATGTTTTACCTCAGCCCATCTGGGTAATTCTAATATCAGAAGAATTGCTGAAATATTTATGCTGTGCTTTTGAAGAAAAGCAGCTTACATTTAAGAGCTGGTCTGGCTGAGGTTTTTTTCTGACTATTTAATGTCCTGGCTTCTCTTTGACTTCCTGCTGTGGGAGAGGGTGAGTTTCAGGGAGATTGCACTCTCCCTGTGAAGTCTCTGATGGTGAAGTGTGTAGATGGGTTTGGGGCCATGGGAGAGAAGCAGTGGTCTGCACCCTGTTCCCACCTCTTTCCTGCAGCTTCTCCTGTTCTCCACTCCAAGACCAAGATAAAGAGAGGCTGGCCTGGCATCCATGTCCTCAGATCTTTCAGGCTCAGCAACTAAATCACAGATGAGGTTGGAGTACTGTTTAAGTAAAACTGTACCAGGCAGTTCACTTCTGCCTTGTATTGTCATGACAGCTGTACACAGTAGTGGTACCTAAGAAGCAGCCTGATGGATTGGAAAGAAACATATATATGCATATATTTATATATAATGTGCATATCACAATCTTCTTCAAAAGGCATTGGATGATTGTAAAAGCATTCATGGTAGAGAGAGCCCACCTTTCACACAGGACATTCCCCCTTTCCTTTGAAGCTGATAAAACAGTTTTCAGTTTTTAAGCAGAAACCCCTGCAATGTCACCAGTTAAAGATTTCCAAGAGGACCCTGGGCTGGGAAGGAGGAGAAGGGGATGATGGTGGCAGCAGTGGCAGCAACTCTGCTGCTGGGCTCTGGCAGAGCATCCCTGGGCTCCCTGCATGCACAGCTGAACAACAGCGAGCACGAAAGCCAGGCTTTAGATAAAGTTGTACTTTTCTCTGCCAGCTCCCCATCATCATCCAGACTAAGCAGAGGGTCTGACTAGCCCCTGCCCATCACTGCTGTTTTGGGTCAGCCCATCCCTGTAAGGAAAGGAAGGAGACAAAGTTCTCAACTCCTTACAGATCAGGGAATTAAAATTCAATATTCAACGGGACTTCCCTAGTGACTTAACCATCCTGACTTGTGATATAAACCTTATTGCAATACCCAGCCCAGCACAGGGTCAGGGACTGCAAAGCTGGTTTTGGGGATCAGAGTTACCCAGAGCAGCTCCTTCCTGCACAGCCTGAAACTGCCTGTCCTTAGTCACACCCTGGCTGCAGCCGGGCTGGCATCACTAACAGCTGTAATCCAATTAACGGATGTCACTTGGGGGGGAAATGGAGAGAACAGGGAAATGTGGTGGTGTCGTGAGAGAGTTTGAGTGAAATACTTTTTAGCCACCCTTTCGAAGAGCTCCTATCAAGTGCTTTATTTTTAATGCTTCAATTTGCTTTCCTCTTCTTGATTGTAATACCCTTCTTGAACTTTGAAAATAAAATGTGCTTTCCCTTTTGATTTTTGTCATCATCTCCCTGGCAAATTATCAGACTTTTAATTCTAAGCCTCCATTTCACTCCCCCCTCCACCTAGCCTACCAGCAGGGTGAGAAGTTAATAAAGTATTTCTCCTGGATTCCCTGCTCTCCAGTGAATCAGCACTCTCTGCTCACAGCCCTGGGCGAGCTATATTAGATCAGTTGTACTGCCTCTTCTCTTCAGGTGAAGAGGAATGAGATGTTAACTGAGGTCTGGAACCAGATAAGTCTATTACAACCTGGACTGTACTAACTTCTCCTCTGTCAAAAGTCTTCTTCAGTTGAAGCAAGGTCATAACCCCGTGTCTGCAAATGCAAAATGTTCCTTTTCTGCCAGTATCTCAAACGACTGGAAGGAGAAGAGGTGCCTCTGGAAGGAAAAAGGCAGTTCTGGAGATTAATACACAGTCTTTAATGACAACCTACAAGGAAGTCCTAAGTGCCTAGATGCTATCTATAGAGAAACCACAAGCTAAATCAGAGCCAATGGTGTTACTTTCAGGTCACTAAAAAGAATTGCAATAGAAAGATGATCCAGAATAGACTGGCCAGCAGAGAAACAGGCAAACTGAGCAGCTCTTCTCCAGCTGTGGTACAGAGAGGAGAATGGCTCTTCCTCAGGTCTCAGCCACCATGCCCGCCCTGGGCCATCAGTGAGGATCCCTGCTCAGGCAGCCCCTTAAAGCCACTTCTGAGCTCATCACAGCTGCTTAACAAGGGTAAAACAGCCACAGGGTAGTGGCTGCTGGGAAGGCCAGGTCAGAGGCTTAACTTGCTCAGTGGTGGTGAAATTCAGACACGGTGCTGGGGATGGTGCAGGCACCTGGTACACACTTCTTCTGGGGCCAGCAAGAAATAGAAAGTGATGAAGGCACCACAGAACACATCAGCCAGACAACTCCATGGGGCAGCAAAGGCAGAAAAGTTGACCACATCCCTACAGATAGGTTCTCTGGGGCCAGGGAAGTGAAACTTTCTTTTTCTCAGGAACATGAAGACATCTGTGAGGGCAGTTAATTGAACCAGTGTCACAGAAAATGATGTGGGTAATGACAGATAGTGTCAGCTCATGCTGCTGTTTCAGTTACTGGGGAAAAATGAGAAGAGGGCAGAAATAGAAACAAATGGAAGTGAAATTTCTAACAAAGATCAGGGAGAAGGTTTTATTTTTATCTCTCCACCTTTCCTCATTCAGATAATAAGCAGCCTGTGCCACTGGAAGGACCCTGTCCATCATTGGCCTGGTCCTATGCTGAGGTCCCGGAGGTCCTGGCATGGAGTGATGGACACCCACCATTGCTTTTCTCAGAGCCTTCCTCTTCTTCTCATACCTAACTGGGGAACAAGCAGATACCAAGCACAGGCTGCCTTGGCAGCACCCAGGGATCCCTCAGAGAAACAGCACCCTTGGAATGCCTGCACAACACTCACATCTAGTAAAGAAAGCAAGGTGACATTTGATCTCTGCTGCAACTATTGGTGAACTTCTCCTGATTTCTGAAGGACCAGGGTTCCACTCTGGGAAAGCTGCATTTCCTTGGCTGACACTCCTTGCATATGTGTTCCTTTGACAGTCATCTCCAAGCCTTGAGAAGGGATGCTGAAGTCCAGGTGTTATCTCATTGAACCTCCACATGAAACCCTAAATAAACAGAATACTAAAATCTGATGTTGTGAAAGCACACAAGTACAAACTATTGAGGACTCTGTCTCACTCTCACTCCCTGTCTGTACTAGTCCTGGCAACCAACTCAAAGGAGGCACAGCCTGGGTAGGAGCAGGACACTCACAGCATGTTCCTGAGCTGCCTGGGACCGGAAAAGGGACATGCACAGGAACAAGGGAAAAGCCAGCTCTGCCCTGGGGTGGCTTTGCTGTGCAGGTAGAGGCAAAGCCAGACATCCATGTTGGATCCTGGGCCACAGCACAGCCTGCCTATGAGACACTGCCCAGCAGCTACCACTGAGAGAGAGCAAGAGTGTTGAGAAGGACCTCAGTGCTCTCGGCAGCGCTGAAAGTTAGCCTGGCTCATTCTGTGATAATGCAGCTTGTGTTTTGGATGCTTGCTTGCACTTAAGCCTTTTAATCACTTGTTCATTAAGAAAAGGTTTTCAGGACACCTTGCTGAGAGGCAGCATCTCATATACCTCTGAGGAAAAAAAAAACCCACTTAGTCAAACACTCAAACCACTCAGATCCTAATGATAGAATAGTAATGAGATTGAAGTGTATTATCGACTTAATGATAAACTAAGAGATTTGGCACCCATAACATGGGTTGACTCTTTAAGCCCCTTGGCTGGTTCCTGAAGGATATGTAAGATGCAACTGGTAGGGGCTGGAAATAGGTTATTTTTCGGTTGGGAACCAGGCCAGCTAAACTGCATTTTAAAAATGGTTTCATCATATCTTAGAGGAGTGGTCCAAGGTGGTGAAAAAAACCCCTAGAACTTCCTTCATGTCATGAGATTCATGACATAACAGAATCAGAAACTGGATTTATGAAGGGAAAAACCCTGATGGGATGCATATGATTTCCTGTTTATCTCTGTGCACATCAATCTTGGTGGGTAAATTGACATTCCTTAACTCATGTTAGAAGAACCAGTAGTTTTGGGTCAAAAGGGAGGTAAAGTCACTGGCTAAGCCCAACGTGTCCACAGTTATTCAGCAGCCATTCTGAGAGCTGAACCCTTCTTTGAGAAGCCTCCTTTTGCCATTGCTAAAGGCCACCACTGGCAAACATGGAGAAAGCTCTCAGGTAAGAGTCAGACCACCACTGTAGCTGGAACAGGTGCATTTTTTCTTTTTCTGCAAAGCCATCAGAATTTGAATGTATCAGTCTTTTCCTGTTCTGTTCTCAGATCCTCACTGCTGAACAGCCAAGATATGAGATTGCCAGTCCTGCACTTACTGCAGACTTTTCTCTGGCTGTGGTAAAATGGGGAGAGATGCCTATGACACCACACCCACATGAATATTGCATTTGCTAGGAACTGATGCAGCTTTACTACAAACATATTGATTGGTCACATATAAATCTAATGCAATGCCCACCGAAGCAATTTGTTTTAAAGGATCCTTTTCTGACAAAGTGATTAATTTCTAATCCACACAGATGCAGGCTATTTAGTGTGTTTTACCTTTAAGAGCGCTCTTCAATTTGGCCAAAAGGCAAACCAGCTCTGCTGGAGGCCCAGGGAGGCCAGAAACAGCTAGGAGTAAACCCAGGCTTTAAAATCTCCATTTCCTCAAATACAATGCTATTTTTTTGAGGTGAGCTCATCTCAAATACTTGGAAGTCTAGCCCAACCATTTCTGGGCCATCCAGATGGGTAACATGCTGTGAAATAACATGCTGAGGAAGCCATATGAGGAACAACTGAGGTGAGGGTTCCACATGAGCAGTGGCTGAGGTATCTTGGTTTGTTCAGCCTGTGGGAATGGCATGAAGCTGAGTCAGGGGAGGTTTAGATCAGATATTAGGAAAAGGTGCTTCACCCAGAACGTGGCTGGGCACTGGAACAGGCTCCCCAGGGAAGTGGTCACAGCAACAAACCTGACAGAGCTCAAGAACTGTTTGGACAACACTGTCAGACACATGGCGTGATTCTCAGGGTATCCTGTACAGGGCAGGAAGCTGGAAAAGATGATCCTTGAGGGTTCCCCCCTGCTCAGGATATTCTGTGATTCTACAAAATCAAACTTGCATGAGTGCATAGGTGTCTGTTTAGGATGGAGAGCAATAGTCAGGAAGGCGTAAGTTCAATTTAGGTTGAAAGACTCCCAGCATAAGTCTAAAATTCTTATCATAACTCTAAAATGCTCAGATAACTGCATTTTTTTTCCCAGAGAGGGTGTTTCATTTTTGCTTAGACTTTGTGGTTCCAGAGTCAAAACAGACATTATGGAACTTTTTTCACTGGGGGTAAAAAGGGCATTTCAATCAAACCCTACAGAAACAGGTGCCTTTGGAGCATTAATTTACAGCTGAGGCTTCAACTCATCCCCAGATTTCAGTCCTAAAGGACCAGATGTGTAAATATACCCTATTAGCTTGCACACCTCACTGTGGCTCTCGGCAGCCCAGGATGGGCCTGATCACATGGAGAAATGCTGCTGCTTGTGGAAAAGCTCCTGGGGGAGGCCCAGGGAGCCAGGAGCAGGCTGGCCAGGAGATGCCCTGCATGGTACCTGTGTTACTGGTTATCACTGGTGGCAGGGGCCGGGCACATCAGTAGCTGTCACACCAATACTTGTCTCCTGAGACACCTTCCCAGAAACGTCACTGGTGCCCCACAGCATCCTGTCATCTCTCATCTGGGATCTACATGTTGCAAACCCCTGTCCAGTAGCAGAGGGATGATGTGTGCCCACATGCTCTCCAGGTACCACAGGAGGCATTTCTCCAGGCAGCAGGCACCTCCTTCTTGGGTGTGCTGTTTCCTACCAGCTCCCAGCACTCCCTTTCCTTGTCTGAGCACAGGCAGATGAAGTGCTATTTACAGCACTGTTCTGGGCACCTCACTGCTTGTTTTGAAGGCCTGAAACTGAATTTTTCAGATAAACACCACATCATTGTCATTAGTAACGAATACAGTAGACAATAATTTCATTCTTTGAAAATTAAAAGGCACCAGCTTTTACTAAGGTGATTGTTTTCCCCTCTCAGTCTCTTACACGTCTTAATACAGACCTCTCAAAAGCAGCTCTACCTGTTTTGTAATTCACTTTAATAGAAGGGTTAAAAATGCTTCACACCATCATGCCCTATGGGCTAGGGTGCATTTCTCTCATGCACCAATGTTCAGCTTTTGCACACTCTCTGAGGTGCAGAGGTCAGTAGCAGATGTAGGCAACATTTTTAAAGAAAAATATAAGTCAATAAGAAGGGTAGGGGCTTTATCATTTTCTGTCCTACTTTCTCTGCTGTAATTACTGTTATTACAGATTTTTTAACTGCATGTTGTAGGATTCTCCTTTCTTGTCTAGTGCAGATCTGGCACCCTGAAGGAGCCTGAGCCACCCAGCCATGCCTTCTGCAGTAGTGGGATTGTTATTCCCTGCAGCAGCTCTGAACCGCTTGCCTGAACTGACACCACGCTCTTGCTGGTAACCTGAGGCACACTTTCTGTTTAAAAATTTGGATTAAAACTATCAGGTGTTGTTATCCAGCCCCTTTGCTGGCATCAGGGTGTGTGCATGGGGAAGAGAGGACAGGGCACACTGCAAGAGCATGGGGAGATGCTTAGACCACCCACTAGAGCAATTTCCAGCCTCCAAGTCCCCCTTGTCCAAGACCTCCTTCCAAAATCACAGGACATGGAAAACCCATAGCTCAAGTCTGCTTTATTGCTGATGTGTTGCTGCTCTCTTTTTCTACAAATAAATTTGTGGAGCAATAATTTATGAGAAAATAGCATGATGAAATCTGGAGCGAAATCCCAGTTTAAGTGAAGCCAGAGGGGTTTTTGCTTCCTGCGTAGCAGGAGTCCACATGTCAGCGGGGAGACAAAATAGAAGATGAGGAAGCAGTTAATTATTCTTGTGTTTTTCACTGTGATCGCTGGTCCAGGGACTCCCCTCCCACCTTTCCTTCTGCAGCCACTTTCCTCCCTTGCTGCTGGAATCTGTCACGCTTACAGACACGCAGACAAACTCCTAAGATGGGACCCTGCTGCTGGATGCTGCAGCCCAGCAAGGAATTTGTTTGTGAAGCAGATTGCTCAAACACCAGAGGAATTTTTTTACCTTCAGAGGCTGTTTTTCCATTTCTGGTCATCTGACATAAGATAACAGGAGAACAAGGGAAGGAAGAACTGCAAGGTAGACGTGCCTGGCAGTAGGCACTGCTCTGTGCTCCGAGTGTTGGTGTAGCGGGAGATACCCACAGAGAATTCGTTCCCCCATCTGTTCCTCTGTAGATCACTTTAAAAATTAACTTACTCTATTAAAAGGAAAATGTGATTGTTACCGTTAAGTGGCTGCAGTGCTAGAGATAGTTTGTCCTACCCCCCTCAAATTATATCCAAAAATGCACAATTAATAACGCATTAACTTAGACAGAAATAAGCGAGAATAAGTTAATATATTGTTATAAATCCATTATATTTTCTGTAATAAACAGATTTTTTTTCCTGGCCTCTAATGTTGCAGAAGAGATAATTCCTCCCTACAGCACATTTCACACTTACCCAGTTTCAGACAGATTAGCACAAATGGCATTTCTTGCTCAACCCATCTGATTTTAGAAAGCACTCCTCCATCAAGTTACACTACATTCAGATAATTATTCTATAAATATATTCTTAAACTAGTTGCATGAATGGAGCAAAAATTCAGCCACATCAGTTAGACACTCTTTCTGAGCTCAGCAGAAGATGCAGAGCAGAGGGAGCTGCCAGGGTCCTTCCACCAGTGGAGGGAGCAGACATCTGACAAGGTCAATATTTATGCACAGTTCACAAATAAGAGAATAGTCGTTAAAATCAAGGTAATACAAATAAAAATAGGTTTTAATGTTTCAAAAAGCTCAAAGGAGACTTATAAATCCATTAATTTTTCATCAAGACTGAATCCATTGGAGCCCAGATCCTTCTTTCTAATAAATTCAGTTGTCAGACACAGAGTCCTTTACTGCAAATGCTGAGAGTGCTCTATCAGTACCCAGGTTAGGATCTGCTACAGCAGGATTTTCTTTCTTTGTATTTAAATTTATCATGTAATAAAACCTGCCGCTTGAGCAGCAGGTCTTGCATCAATTAAACCACTTAGTTTAAATCTTCTTTCTATTCCACAGCAAATAAAAATAAAATGGCTACAGGTATCATTTTGTTGTCTTCCGAGCTAATCTGGGATCAGTTCTCTTATGAGAAGAACACTGCCTGAAATGTGAGTTCTGCCTTGTTACACTCCAGAGCACAGAGCAGCATAGTAGCACTCCAGAGAGCCATTTTCCAAAACAGCTTCCTTGCAAGTATTACACTGATAACTTGGGCAAAGCAAAATGTAGAAACATCTTTGTGCAGTTATCAGTAAATCTGACCTTGGAACACTGAGTTCTGTCTCTGTTTCAAAGGATGTTTTCACCACCTTTGGATAAATCCTACATGAAGTTTGCCAGTAATGCTTGTCCTGGCTGATGTTGTGTTAAATCCAACTCTAAAAGCTTCTTTGCAAGATGTCACTGCAGTTCTGGGTTTCTTCTCTGATGCTTCTTTGATAGCATTGCTGAGATATTGGAGGAAAAGCCACAAAGATGCTAGGCCTGTAAGTATTGATCCTTGCCCTTCATTAGAGTTCCAACCTAACTTTCCACAAGTTAAAAGAGGTCATAAAATCATAGAATGGTTTGGGTTGGAAGGGACCTTAAATACCATCTAGTTCCAGCTCCCTTGCCATGGTCAGGGACATTTCCCACCAGGCCAGGTTGCTCAGAGCCCCCTCCAACGTGGCCTTGAACACTTCCAGGGATGAGGCATCCACAGCTTTTCTGGGCCACCTATGCCAGGGCCTCACCAAGCTTGTAGAGAAGAATTTCTTCCTAATAATCTAATTCTATCCTCTCTTAGTTTGAAGCTATTCCCCCTCATCCTATTGCTACATGCAATAAGAAATCCCTCCACAGCTCTCCTGCAGCCCCTTTAGGTACTGGAAGATGCTCTAAGGTCTCCCTGGAGCCTTCTCTTCTCAGGCTGAACAACAGCAACTCTCAGCCTGTCTTTGTAGAAGAGGTGCTTCAGCTCTGATCAGCAGCCATTAGCAGTCAGAACAGCATTTCACTCTCCAAGCTGTAAACAGCCAGGAGTTTGTGACCATTCCTTTTCTGTTTCCTGGTTGTACCTCCGTGCCTATGCATGGATTGCTATGCTTCACTTGCTGGTTCATCTTCAATCCAGTTAGCTGGTGAAGATGGTGCAGGACCTGGTGGTAGTGCCCTTTGCTTCAAGCAGTGTCTGTACTACAGAAAGGTGCAGTGGCTCTGGGTGGCTTCTGAGTGGCTTCTACCATGAGAAACTTAAGGTCAGGATCACCTCACCACTGATTCAGCATGGGTAGAACCTGAAAGTTCAGCCAAGGAAGATATTTGGGATCAAGTCTTCATCCCATCTCCCCTTTTGCGAAAGCAAAGCTCAGTTAACTGCCCCAAAGGCACACAGGAGATCTGCAGTGAGACAGGCTTGGAATCCACTTTCTTATATATTGTAATGCATTTGAAGAACAAAGTACAGGTATTCTAAAATGTATGTGAAAATTATTAGTACTCAGCTGATTCAGAAAATGTATGGAGAATAATTCTAATAAAGTCTATGACAAATAAAGATGCAAGGGATAAAAATCCCTGTGAATTTTTAATCCAAGAAATAAAGAGCATAGTGTTAATACAGCATAATTGCTTCATTAAATATTTAAAATATACCTTCCATACTAAATTCATATTTTAACAAATATCTATTCCATTTATAAACTTGTAACACATTTTATGAATATTGCATACAGGCAGGAGAAACTTCCTCAATATAAAGAACTTAATCCCTACATATTCAGCCTCTCGATCAAACATTTCCCTTTTATGTCAGGATACATTTGTATAATTCATTATAATTTATAAATTTTCTACTTAGAGATAATACAATTACAAATGTTTCTTGCAAATCTTTCTTACTGGCCTTACATACAGTTTCATTTAAATATCATTCTGTTATTTACAATTGCTTCATTTTAATGAGAAAAGATGCTCACAACCAATTATTTAATTGCATGGTGCTTTGCAACACACTATTCATCTCTTTCAAAACAATTTGCATTTTGTGTATTTGGAGCAGATATCAGAAAACATTATTGTAATTTTCTCAAATAGCATTTTTGCAGTGTGCCACTACTTGGGGCAAGAGCTGATACAACAATGGAAATCAGCAATCTCAGCAGCTTTACCAAGCTTGTATCCTCCTTTAGTATATTAAATAAATATCTTACTGTATGCAGGACTTTATCCCCTGAAAACTGAGCTGAACATGTTATTTTGGATGGGGCTTCTAAATGTGCCTTATTTTTTCATGTTCCCAAAAGAGTGGGCAAATCCACCAGAAATTCTTGCTGTGAAGGAAAGCTCCTCACGCCCACCATACCTCAGTAAAGACATCCATCCATACAGTGCTTCTTTTTGTTCTCCTAATTTTTTCCATTTTTTTTCCTTTTTGTCATTTACATTTAATGAAAGTCCAGGTTGTTCAAGGAGAAGAAAAGGAGCTGAACAATAAAATCACCTGTAGGCAGACAGCGTCTCTGTAGCACAGCAAAACCCTTCCACAGAGTTTTGGTGAGGTTTTTTTTACAGTGTGTTTTCAGGTTTTCCCCACTTCCACATCATTAAAATTCATATGAAATAGTAGTTGCAGGAGGAGGCCATCTGACATTGCCAGCAGAGGTGGTATTTGGGCCTTGATGCTCTTTGAAACACAAGTGTCAGTTTTTCACCTGATATAAAAATATCAATATGGATGCAATCATATTCTTTTAGACCGAGGGGATGTGCTCAGACCTCACTTCTGCAAATACCAAAGCAACTGGTGAATGGTATTACACAAGATCTCCTAAATGAGTGTTTAATTTTGCATGGTTGTCTGAGCAATTGTTACCACTTCCTATGGGCACATGGGTTACAAAACATCTTTAATTATTTCACTATATGACTGAGGTTTTTTTCCACTTGACCCCTCCCTCACTAATTGCTCCTCAAAATTCTGCCTGTCCTCATCATCAATGCATGACTGTCTTATTTATTGCAGGCATTTCACACCCTGCTCTGAAAGCAGCATTTCACAAACATTTAACTGACTCTCACGGTGCTTCTGCTGAGATGAATTATCAGTGGAGATGGTTATGCACAGAGAGCCAAGACACACTGAGCAAACACTCCAAACTACCCACTAAGTCAGGATGGAGGGTTTGAAACGCCTAAGGCTTATCATTTCATAGTACATCATATTTTCTACAGCACTTTATAGGCTCAGAAAACAGCTTCTATTGATTTCAGATGCAACTGTGCATGCCAAGTACTCCTGCAAGACCAATCCTGAGATTTCAAGCTGGGTACCACAAGATGCAGATTGCCATCTCTGAATAGCTTGGTTCATGTGTCTTTCCCCCATCACAAAGGGATTCTTTGGCAAAGAACAAGGCTAGGCTGAGATTCCAGGTGAGGATTCAGCCATACAACAGACCTTTTCTGCTCACAGTGGGTTGCCATGTGCAACCCATGTTCTGCTGGTGTGAGAAATGAGATGCAGAGAACCATTCAACTGGGTTTGCAGCTCTGGTCAATTCCAGAAGCAAACCCTCGGTGTACACAGTGCCAATCTGTTGCACTCCACGGCCCAGCTGTCCTTTAGAGAACTCAGTTTGGCCCCAAGATATTGTAGATGTACCCCAGTCAAATGAGAGTTGTCCAGGCTGTCTTAGTTTTGGCAGCTTTCAATGTTTGAGGCATTTCCTTGATTAGCTTTAAGACAGGTACTTTTTCATGCAGTCTTCTGCATCCTTTTTCTGAGAAAGATATTAAAAAATTAATCCCATCATTTAGTGTCAGATAACAGATAAAGTAGTTAATAAGCAGATGCATCCCACAATGGAGGGATTTTTTCATATTCTTGTACTCTACGCCAGTTTGGGATGGGGATGGTAAAAAGCACAAGGCCTTGATCAAAAAAAAAATTGTCAGCCCTCATCTCAAAGCTTTCAAAGTTCAGCTGAGATATATATGTTTTTCCTCAGCTTCTTTCTGAGGAAAAAAAAAAAGAGCAGTAAACAATTTGCAAATATGAAATAATAAAATAATGCAAACACTTTTCTATGTACAGAAAGAAATGTCTTACCATGTAAAATACCAGCAAAAGGTAATGGCCCCAATGTCTTCTGTAAGTAGAATAGCTTCTACAGTCCTAAATAGTAATTTTAAATTAAAATATTTTCCAAGTTATTTTGAGTGATTAAATAACGAGCAACAAGAGGGAATCCAGAAAAATCATTGAAATAGTTGTAAGCTATTTGATATGCAATCCCAAGCCTGTGAGCAGGTGAGTGTGGCCCTGTTTGGAGGGGGAGGCCAATGCCTTCCAGGAGCATCCAAGTGATCACTGAAATCCTTTCACTCTAATCATGTTACACCTTTCTTTATGCCTGTGGCTCTCTGACCAACAGCATTCACACAGATTTCCTGTAGATGCATGGCATGGACAGGTACTGCCTTCATTGACATGATGTCTTCCCTTCCTGGTCCCCTGATTTCATGCAGGTTTGTGGAACCTACCTGCAAAACCTCTGCCAGATTTTGCTGGGAAAGGGTCAAAAGTTAAGCAGAGAGGGCAAGCTGACATGATAAGGTCACAAACACTTTTCTTAAGGAGCTGGAGCTAGGAAGGTGTGTGCATACATGGTCATGGAAGAACACTGTATACAGAGCACAACTAGAACAGCTGGAGCCACACCAGTTGACATGAGCAGAAGATTTGGCACATAATTTGCGTGGTGTGCAGAGAGCCCGAATGGTTTCCTTTTCTTAAAGCAGTGCAACACTTCATGTAGATTTCTAGGGCATAATTGCTGTAGCCACTGCATGTATTTATTATCTTCGCACAATAACTGACTCCAAAGCTTAATAGAATGGGATATCATTTCTTGCACAATAGTGATGTCTTGTTAAATTATTCACATTATTTATTTGACAGATACTAATAACCGTTATTTGGTATTCAAGAGGGAGACAAAAATGGCTATTTGTTACATTCCTCCATTATCTAGTATTCATAAAACGTATGTGATGCAAAATGTCTCTGATGGATGGCCGTCTAGGATGTGTTTACATGTTTTGTTTTATTAACAGAGAAAACAGCTACTGAAACTTATTTACAACTGTCCCCTGGTGCTCAGGACAGAAAAATTGATTTCTGATCACTGGTTCTCCTTCTTCCACATTCAAAAAATATCCTGATTTGGACCATATCCCACTCTCACAACATTCGTCAGCCTTTCCCTGCGTGGCTGCCAGCCTGATCTCACATCTGCTAAAATGTGGGCATTGGATTCGTGCTCTGACCTCTCCACACAGGGCTGAGATCCCTCAGGAGGTCTCACTTATCCCAGAGGTAAATTGATGTTGACATTTGCCTTCAGAGATGAAAACCTATTATATGAACATTGGCTGTGCTTTCCACCCCAGCCAATACCCCACCAAGAAACCGTACCACTCATAGGCTCGATTCATATGACAGAATGGGCTGCAGGCAGGATTTATTTTCCCATTGTCAGCTCCCATTGAGGCAAAGAGTATTTAAGTGTTTTAATAGACATTAGTCATGTAAATCCCCAGTTCATCAATGGGAAAAAAGGACTCTGAAAATTGTTAAATCTGATTTTCCATGCTTCTAACCTGCTGCTTCTATCACAATTCTTCTTTTTATTGTTGTTTTTAAGAATGCTACTTGGTTTATTCAGATATAATGACCTAAATATATTCAGTTATGCAGAACAATGAAGGGAAATCAAATGTCCTTGATTCTCTGACATGCTCCTGTGGAAATAACTGGTTAAATCATTCAAAACAACAGATTTCCTCATCCTCCATTTTAGTCATCACATTATATACCATCACTGTTCAAAGGCAAACCCAGAAATTTATTTTTGAATGCACATCCAACAGCTTCCTTGTTTGATTTAACCCCTTAAACCCCACAAACAAGATTATCAGCTGATTCTACAACCTCAAGCAATGGTCTTTCACTCTAATTAGCAAAACAGGACCAAACAAATCCCAAAAAAGAAGAACCATTCCAAGTTTCCTTTCCAGCATACCCAAATCAGGGCACAGGAGCCAGGCTGTCAGCTCAAAACTGGGAATTCCTCATATTTCTTTGAACAGCTCAGATATTTATTTTACTTGCAGATAAGACCGAACTAAATAGGTTTACAAGTAGGCCGCAGGTTGAGATTAGCCTTCAAAACCAACTTGGAAAACCCAGGATTTTTTTCTCCAGCAGCAGACACAACCCAATAAATAGAAGAACAAGATATGCACTGTACAAGCAAAAGGGTGGCCAGGCAGCGGTGCTGTAGGGAAGGATGTGGGCTTGAAAGTGTTTTTTTGACCCAAACATTAGCCCTGGTGCTGTGCTCTGGAACAGCCGAGACTAGAAACCATCCTTCACAGAAGAATCAAACCCAGTCTTTGATACTGTTTCTAAGCATCTATCGTGTGTATTGTAGCTACAATATTTATGGACAAGAACCATTTTTTTCAATTAATTGCCTCTGTATATCACATAGCACTATGGGGTTTGTGTTAACCTAAGGCACTGACAGTGATGAAGATGACGATGATGATATTTACTGACTGCACATCCCCAGTAGGAGTTCCAAGACATAGTGAGGTTTGCCCAAGAGGAGCAGAGCAGATGACTCTCCTCCTCCTCAGCCCCTGCTGAGCTCGGTCCAGCTCGCTCACAAGGGTGAGAGCAAAACTCCGTGCATATCATCAACACTACTGCTACAGAGGCACATCTGTGTGCCTTCCTAAACGATAAGCAGACACCTGGGTGACAGACCTGTCATCACCTTTTGGGGAAGCCAAATAAACTGTGTCCAGAGAGTCATCCTCATCCACAGACCTACCAGTTCTTCTGAAGGGCTATAACAGATCTTTGGTATCAATTCAACCTGTCTGTCTGGTCTTTTTTTCATCACACTGCCTGACAATTTCCTTGGAAGGGAAGGCAGACAGACAAGACTGTGGTTTCCCAGAGCTCTTTTTCTTTTTTTTAAAGAGAGTATCCTATTTACCACCCCCATTTCCTGGCACATGACTGATGGAAGGCAGGGGTTACACATTGTAGTCAGTAGTTTGGCAGTCTTGTAATTGAGTCTCCTTGGGAGCCCAGGCTGAACCCCAGCTGGACCCGGTGATTTGTTGCTATTCATTTCATCAACTTGTTCTAAAACCTCCTCTTCTGACAGTTCAATCTGAGGCTGTTTCTTGCTCATCTCCAGCTGGAAAAAGCTGTGGCATGGGAGGTCTCCTGAGGCTCCTCTCCAGCAAACACCAGCACAGAGGTCTTGTCTGCCTTCGCTCTTATGGTCCTGTCATCTTCAAGTGCTCCCGTACCCCCCCAGTCATCTCTAGGCCCTGTGTACTGGCTGGCAAGTAGCCTCTGCCTGATGTACTTGAAAATGGTTTTGTTGTTGGATTTTATGCCTAAAACATTTATTCCACAAAAATCCATTTGTGGATTGTGCTCTGGAACAGCCGAGACTAGAAACCATCCTTCACAGAAGAATCAAACCCAGTCTTTGATACTGTTTCTAAGCATCTATCATGTGTATTGTAGCTACAATATTTATGGACAAGAACCATTTTTTTCAATTAATTGCCTCTGTATATCACATAGCACCCCTTTTACTAGGGGTTTCCACCTATTTGCTCCTCTGCTTTCCCTGGTGTGGACACAACCTGCACTTCTTAAGGACATCTTTGGCAGTCTGTCCAGCTGCTTACCTTCTGCCTGTTTTAATTTCCTTTTAAAGCATTTATAACATAACATTTAAAACATAAATACCTCTCCTGAAACCAGGTAGTAAGGTGCCTTTTGACATAACCTGCAAGCATTTTACCCTCTTGGCTGTTGCTTCCAAGCTGCACACCACCCGTTTCTTTGGAGCACCCAGATGCTCTGCAGGCTGCATTGCTCTGCGCCTGTTGGACATCTCCACCAGACGTGGTAACCCACCTATCTGCTAAACAGCCTGAGGATGGGCACCCCCACTTCCCACTGGCCTTCCTCCTTTGCTCTGCTGTACCTGTAGTCCTTGCCAGGGGGGGCTGGGGAAGAAGGGAAAAGACTCTGTTTCTAGTTTACCTGCTTTAACCCATCTGGTATGGGCTCTGGGGAGTGAAGGACTCTGGTTTTTTGGAGGTGGGGATGAAGACTTCTCTTGCCCTCTTCTCCACCACCTTGTCTCACTCAGCCAAGCAAGTGAAGTGACCAAGGCTACCCTACAGTGCTGTCCTGCTCCACAGCTCCACAACACCACAGCCCAATAATGAATGAGACAACAAACTCCACTGCGTATGGAAACCAGCTCCATTGTGAAGTCTGTGGTCACAGTAAGCAATTACCTCTTCACAGCCTCTAATTTTGACTCCTGCAATGTCTTCTTTTACAATGCCTGCTCACTAAATAATAATCTTCAAAATGCACTGGCTCATCTCTTAATATGCATGTGACTGGACTCATGCCTGTGTGTTTCCTGTGCATTTCACAATGCAATAAAAAACCTGCTCCCTGCTCTTAATGACTTTGTGATTTATTGACTTGCCCATCCTTCCTCACTTCAGCTTGACAAGCTTTATTTATTCCTTTTATTCCAAGGGAAATAAACAGCACACACCCCACCTTTGCAAGCAAACAAATGCATGATGGTGATACAACAAAATCATCATTAAGAAAAGTCCTTCCTTAGAGGTATTCACATTCACTACTTTTTTGGCAGCTTGCATAACCAAGTGTACAAGTGTAAACACTGAGTAATTGTCCCTGCTTGGGATTTCTCCCTAATGCCATTATCTCTAACAACACTGGCAAAAATTTTGCTTCATGTACAGCCTTCACTGATCATGTAATCACAAATATATTCACACTAGTTGTCTCCTGGACATTGGAAGAAATGTCTTGGTGTAAATTGCTGACAAAAAACTTTCAGCACAAAATTTCTCAAAACTTGTTCCTTCATTATCTCTTGTGCTTATCCACAAAGCAGACTATTCCTCTTTTCTTGAAAAGAGCTGTGCTTCCTAGCTCTGATACCAAACCACACTCCCAGTTTTTCCCCTGAGACCCAAAGACCTAAACTGTCTCTGATTTCACAAGTCCCGCAAAGTCCCTCTAGATTTGTGGGAAATCTTTTTTGTTCAAAGAGATCCTTCACTGGATGATGTGGACATGGTGCAATGCTCTCTGTGCTCAGTTTGTCTCTGGTTATTCCTGCACTTCATGTTTGCTGTTTAGTCTTGTGTGCATGAGAAAGGGAATCAATAAAAGCTGTTAATCTACGCCCCTAGAACCTCTTTGCTCTCACATTGTAACAGACACTAAAAAATAAATGGCCAAGCTTAAGCAAGTGCCAGGATAACTGACTGAATGGGACTCTCAGCAAAGAACAGGTGAGCCAGCTCCAAAATTGGAGGAGAAGGGATCTGTATCCTGAAAAAGAAGTCGTGGCTCTGAGGACCAGCAGCGCAAAGTGAAGTGCAAATGCTCAATGCTTCTGGAAAAAATGTCTACAGCCTGGGATGGGTCCTTCAGAGAAATCCTGGGACCCCAATGGCCAAGGATGAAACATCTATCTATAAAAAAAAAAAAAACAAAAACACCCACCCTCCACCCCCTCAAACCCAAACAAACAAATAAACAAAAACCCAAACAAACAAAAAAAACCCCACGCATCTGTATGCAGCACTGATGAAACTAAACTGGGAATAGTGAGTGTATTTCTGACATCCATGTTATCAGAATTATTTGGAAAAAGTCAGCAAAGATGTAAAGAAGAGAGCTCCAAAGCAACTGGACAACCAGGGAGTGATTCCCTGGTAGAAGGCTCTGCCTAGCTCATCAGAAAGATGACTGAGGAATGATTTGATAGACAGCAGTTTTTCCACTCCAAGGAAGGAAAAATATTGGGCATATAAGGGCTCTTTTAACCTCATAGAGGAAAAGGACAGCAAATATCAAAGACTGGATGGTGAGATCAGACCTGTTTAATCGGAAATATGGCACACATTTTTAGCACTAGGGTTGATGGGCAGTGGGAGCAAACTGCCACAGAAAGTTATGGATTTCCTCACCCTTAATTATTTCAATGAATTATTAAAGTCTTTCTGAAATATGTGCTTCAGGCAAACATGAACATCCTGTGCTTCATACAGAGATTAAATGTGTTATACCAAGGGGCAGAGGAAGCAAGAAGAAATGAGAGCAGCCTTCTGGCCTTGGACACAACCACCATGACCTCCCTCATGCTCTTAGGGGCCCTGACTGCCCCTTCAGAGAAGGAAGACAGATTTCTCTGAGTGGCAATGGTCAGATCTGAGAGTCTGTTTATTTCTTATACAGGGGGACTCTGATGACTCTGCTCCTGGACTTTGGTGCCCAAAGACCATTGGCAGCACTGCATAAAGCAGGAGACTCTTTGTTTGCATCTTGGATATTTGCAGAAATGACTCTTCGATTAGCCTCCCCTTCTGACATATGTCCAGTCAGCTGTCACTGATTGAATTATTGCCTTCTAGGTTTTATTTCCCTTTTCTTTCTACTAAATAATCCATCTTGCATATCTGGTTCCATAAAACTAGCATTGTTTCATAGGATTTTGCTGTCATTTTCTTGATGACCCTTTAAAACTCTCCTAACCACCAACATGTGTCAAAACTGGTGTCCACAGGCTGCCGGCTGCTGTTGGATGCACTCAACCAACACTAGCTGGCAGCACCACGTTTCCTGCATGCATTGGCATATTAGCCTATAAAGTTATTCATACCAAAGTGCATTTCTGCTGCTTAGTTGAAATCCTATCATCTTTACCCTTGCAGGGCTTTTCTTGGCTGAATTTGCAGTTGTTTTTGTCGTTTCCTTGCCAGGCACAACACAAAGGCCTTATTGACTGTTCTTGCTGGAGCCAAGGGAAGATACCAAGCAGAGTTTTGCTTACCTGGTAGTCTTCAGCTCATAAAAGACTTAGGCTGATACCATTTTCAGCACAGTGGGAGCCAGAGCTGCTGAGAGCCTGGGTTAGTCATACCAGTTTTTTAATTTTTTATTATTGCACCTACTACAATTCATCCATTGATAAAAATAGTTCTGTGTACACACTCTTCCTATCCTGTTATTTCCACCTTCGTGAAGTCAGTGTCCACAGCCCTGTGAACTGGGAATCATCTCTGGGAACACAATTTTCCTCTTTTGAAAGGCTGAAAAAGCTGAAGCTGTTCCTCACCATGCAGCTGAGGAGCCTGGCAAAAGATGTGTCAGAGTAGGAGGCACAAGGCAGCAGACAACCCATGGATGCTCTCTGGGCTAAAACCCCCAACAAGGCATCTCTCTTGCACGGAAAAAGATGATTTGCTCACCCTGCAAGCTCACTTGGGGACCCTTGCACTGCCTGGGCAGCTGGCATGGGCTGGAGACAACCTCAGTGGCAGAGCTCTGCTGCCTCTCAGATGTTCTCCTGTACAACCTCCTGATTTACACACAAAATATCCTGGCTGAAGCTGGGTGGCATTTCTGAGCCAGGCAAACTGCTCTGGCCAGGGTATCCACTTCCAGTGGAGTTAGTGAGGATGCAGGTCATAAGCATTTGCATTGTGCTGGTCTCTCAACACCAGCACAAGGATGGGTACAAGTCCTCTCCCACTGAAGGCAGGAGGGAAGAGGGAAGCTTAATGGATGGAACTTGGGGCAATATATGCCATGTCCTGACCATTTCTTGCCATTTGCTTTCTGTAGCTTGGCTGCAGCCAAATGAAAACACTGTAACTTGGAGCTGGGAACTGCTGGTGTTAGCTCTGCACACAAGGACAGACACAACAGGTCAGAGGAAGGTCCCCATGACTAATGGCAGAAGAGCAATGCAGGGAAGTGCCTCTCCTTTAGACACACAGCCTCCAAACACTGACAGCTCAGAGGGTACCTGAGGCTCAGCTGCTGCCTTCGTATTTTTTGACAGGAAGAAGCATCCACAAGGTACCCAGCCTTCGTGGACACTTCTTCCTATCAATCTACTTGGCAATCTATGTCATTTTGGAGGCACCATTAAAATTTCTCTTGCTGCAAAAGCTACCACAGACATAATTCCTGCTTTGGAGGCAAACTATTCCACCAAGACTTTAAGCCATGGTATAAATTACAGCAACCTTTGGTCCTTCCAACGCAGCAGGTGGCAGAGGAAGAGGAAACTGAGACTTGTCTCTGACAACCACCTTTATTCCCTTTGCTGAGCCGCCTCCAGCTTTGGCTGACAGTCAAGCTCTGCAGCACAAAAATTCTGAGACCTTGTACGTGTAGCTCACGTGAGCAGCTCTTCCTCCAGAAAAAAGCCCCTTGTAAGCCAGGGAGCTGGCCCACAAACAGGTTTTCTTTTCATCAGAAAAGGTTGCAGGTTCAGGCTCTAATTTGTTTGATAATTTTTTTTATTGTGCTGCCCAACATGCTAAAAAGAGATTTATTCATGAAAAGGACAACGTCAGCATCTATTCCCTGTGCAAACAGATGAGGAAAAAAATATCTGTAAACAGCAAAAGTAAGACAGAAAGCACAAAGAGCAGCATACTAAATTACCCCTGCCATGTGGGTCACTTTGGAGGATGTTTTTATTTTATTAAACAGCTCCTGCACAAAGTGTGTTTTGCTGGACTAGGGCATCATACATTGAATATTAAAATGATGCTGAGGCTTGTAAGTGCTGGGGGCAGGGGGAGAATGGATATACCCCTTTTATTCCTGTAGTTATTGTTTTACAAATAAAAGGTGCTGATGACACTGTGTGTACAACACAGATAGGGCATAAAAAAGTCACTGCAGTGGCTTGATAGGGATGATCTGTAGCTGAAAACCCAGTAACGCAGACAGTAGGTGAGGCAAATGTGCTGAAATGTCAGGATGTGGAATGCCAGGAGAACAAATCCTTAAAATAGTTGCACCAAAAATAGTCTCTGTGGACAATAGGAGGGGGTTTGCCTTCATTTATTTCTATTACCAGCTTCTTGACACACCGTCCCTCGAGCACTCCTGGTCCCAGACAGAGCAGGAGGCACCCTTCTGTCCCACACTGCTGCAGTTCCTGCAGGGATGGGAGCACCCACCAAAAAGCAAAGAGTGCTGGGGCTGCCACAGCCAGGGGAGGAGACAGTTGCTTCGTGTGGCTGGCAAACACACCAGCTAAAACTACACCTCCCCAGAAGATTCAGAGCAGCTCTCTGCAAATAGCAGCAAATCCTCTGACAGGACCCAGAGGAAAAAAATTGAATGGTGCCTCCGGAGCTGGCAGGGTCTGCGCAAGAGCAGGGGACAAGCAGTGATGGTGCAGCGCTGGTGGGGAAGCAGACTCCTACCCTCCATCATGCTGAGCACACTCCTATCCAGTAACCTGAAAAAATCGCCTCTTCCCAATATATCTTCCCTGCAAAGCCGGGCCAGACATCAGGAACTGCAGGCGGTGCCCACACAGTCATCATTTCTCTGGGCAAGAACTTAGATGCTTCTGGAAGAAAAGCCATCCCTCAAGGCTAAATCAGCACACAGCTACAGGGTGACTCCAGAGCTGCTGAACAGTACCAGTGTGACCGTAGTGAGGTTTAAAGGGAAGGACCTTTGGTTTCTTCAGGTAAAAAAGTTGAAAAACCAGGTGTGTAGACAAGAACCAAGCCACCACGTGTCTGAGCACGATGGTCTGAGGACTAGTTATGCCAGTCTCAGCTCTCAGTAAGAGACAGGACCCAAGGCAGGGAGGGGAAACCTCCAAGGAAAACAAAAACATATGAGAAGCTCACATTTTGGCGTCCAGTGAAGTGCAGCCATGTCAGCAAAGTTTGTTTTCCAATACATGCAGTGAACACAGGTGGGAATTCAGTGCTGGATTTGCAGCCAGCAGCTTACAATTCAGTGTGATGACTCAGGACTTTCAGTTGCTCTGCAGGCAGAGGCTGCTCAGAACTTACTCAGACAGAATTTCCATTTTCCGTGACAAGAGGCCATGTCTCGCTCTCCTAGTTCTTTTCCTGATAAAGCTAATATTGCCAACTCACAGCATTTCACAGAGATTTTGTGTGCAGTCATCATAGCCCTGAGAAGTTTCAACCATTGTTTGTTGGCCTTATAGTCACCATTCTGTTCTTAGAAGTGATGTTGTCATATTTTCTTCTTTTTTGAAACCTATTATCTGGTGCCGTATCTGCCAGACCTCCCCGGGATCAGAGGGTGAAACAGTCATTCATTCCATCATTCCTCTCTCTCAGGATGAGATGTTAGAGGCGACTCCTACTCCTGATTTTGGTTTTCTAACAGGGTCATGGTGTATTTCTATGTACTCCCTGTGCAGCATCACCCTGTGCAAGTCCAAAGGGTCCAACCTCTCCTTGAAGCAGAGGGTTCCCAACATCTGCAGTGCTTTGCCTGCCTCCAGGTGACAGCAAAGATGGGAGTAAGATTTATTCCCAGGTCAGGGGTAATTAGGTAACATGGGGTTTGGAATAAATGAAGCATAAGCAATTCAGGTGTTGGTGAGTATGACATGGAAGTAAATCTGAGTGAAGCTTTGACTTTTTCTAGAGTTGAGTGAACACAGACATTGAAGCACTTGGGAAGATATAGGAAGGAGGAAGACTGTAGCCTTCAGAAGCATAAATCATAGACTGTATCTATCTTCTCCAGTCATTAGGAAAAAAGAATGAATGACAGAAAAAGAGAAAGAAGAGGAGGTCAACAGGGAAGGGTTAAAGGTTAATTTCCTGATTGCTGGGATATGAAACATAATGGCCCCAGATGCCTGTGAATTTCCTTTCAAAAGGGGCATCATCATTTAATGCACTCTTTTATTGCCCCTTTCACATCAACTTCCTCGTATTCCAAAACAGTCTTTTCTTCTGCTATCAAGCATTACATTTCACATACTGTGGACCTTGATAGTTTTGACATGCTAGGTAAGGGCAGTAAATCTCCTAGAAACATAAGCTACTCCTGCTGAAGGTACCGGGAACCGGCAGACCACCGGTGGCTGTGGCAATGCGGAAGGTCCACTTCTGATGACTAATGGCATTAGTCACATTTTTACTGGAACCCCTTGTTTATGAACCATTCCAAAGCATTTGTTCAGAGAACTCAATTTAAATGCAAACATTGCAGCTTGTATTCCATTTTATGATATCATGAGCTCCTGGACTCCGGTTTGTGTCACCTGTAGTCTGCAGGCTGCCCACTGCTCACATTTTAAGTGGAGGATTTGCATTTTGGAGGGCAGGTGGCATACAAAGGACTCTTTCTTACAAACATTGCATGTAAGACTGTACGGGAAAGCACAAGAAGTGATGGTGGCAGTTGTGATCCCTCCCTGGTCATTTTCTACTCTTAAATGAATGGGCAGACCCATTGGAAATGATGAGCATCAACCTCTTAGATTCAGTCAATTCAACTCAGACAACCTACAACAATAATAAATTAATTTTTTGTAGGCTGGCTGCTATGGCCGAGCTCCATTGTTCCCTGATGGAGGACTAAGGACATGACAAGAGATGTCCCCTGGGCCACTCTGCAGCTTTGTAGCCATATGCAGAAATCTCTCCCAGGGTTTCCTAGGTTCTGTCCCATAGAGGGTTGCTGGACCCACATGTGCTGCAAGAGGGTCCAAAAAAAGTCCTTTCTGGATTAGAGGGAGGGAAGCAGAGAGCTGTCTCCTCCCCAAGCCCCATGGGAAACTGGCAAGCCTCTGAAGGTCTGAGCTGCAGTCTGCTGTTTTTAGCACTGCTATTACTCCAAGCATGTGACCCCATGTGGGTACTAAGTGGGCAAATCATTTTTGCTATGCCTTGATCTCTCAGCTAAGTTCAGGGCCCCTTTTTGTGTATGATTATTTTGTGGTCACTGGTGTCTAGGTCCTAAATAGACAGAGCAAGGCAGTATTATCTCTCTATTCCAGGAAAAACACCCAACAGCTGACAGGAGAGCAAGGCAATGGTACCCACAGCTCAGGGCAAGAATAAAACCGAATCTACAAAGTGTGCCCCCAATACAACCAGAAGATCACCATTTGTCTTTGTAAGGCTTTGCAAGTCAAGGTCCACTGCTCAGAGACAAGAGTCCACCGGACCATAATGGGTAAATGGGGTTTGCCAGCTTCTGACAGGGGTAATACAGCACTTACCCTGCTCTCATGTACTGCAAATCAATCAGGGTTCACCTGCTGCTTTTTGGAGAGAAGCTTGCAGTGCCTGGGTAATCAGAAGGCAGTTCTGAACACGTTGTGAGGGTTGCCTGAGGGCTGAACTACCACATCTGCCTGCCCCCAAAAGGATGTTAAATGCTGACGTATAGATTCAGTACATGCAACTTACTTTTGTATCCTCCAACTACGCCAAAACAGTATTTTCACTTCAGCAGAGAGCCGGGATCTATGTAAAAAGGCCACTAAACGGAGTTACGCGGTATTGACATTTCTCAGAACATCAGACACGGATATTGCCATTTTTTGAGACGTGGGATGTAAGATGAATAGATTTCATACCATGACTTCCAAGCCTCCATACTAGGACTTCTGATCAACTGCCCTATTCACCATAGTTATGGAAGTTATTTATGTTAAATAGATTAAGGGCTGAGCAACTTAGATTTTCTCTGAGTGATTTGTTGTTTCAGCTTCTTTTATGTTAACATCTGTTTGCATTAGTGCGGAAATACCATACTTGCCTTCCCTTGAGAAAAAAAATTTGCTTGTGGACTCAGGTTTATCTATTTCTTGTTAGAGTACCAATGTCTTCTGAGTGGGGCCAAACAGGCTGGTTCCTGGTGGCCATTACTCAACAAAGCACTTACTTCTTTACACACCTGGTGAGGAAAAGTCTATGGCAGAAGCAGTGAGAAAGACTCCATCTTCTCCCACAAAAACAAAAATTTGACAGTTTTAAGCCCAACTCTTTTCCCACTTAAGTCACCAACCTAATTCCTAGAAATGTACCTTAAAAGCAATTTTATATACTGTAAGCTGCAAGACTCAAAAGTAATCAACTCTTTCTGCTATTTGCAGCTTTGCTATTCATGGGCATTAGAGGCAGACTCTTTGGAAACACTTCATAGAACTGTTTAAAGACTTTCAGTTTTCTGTTTTATGTAATGTAACCCAATGTACCCAAAAGTAATTCTGAAAGTATTCTTCTACCATAAGTATAATGGGATGATTACATTACTACAGAAATTTGGGAAATTTACACAAATATGATGACAATTCTGTTTGACTCAGGCTGCTTGTGCATGTTTTCCCCCTCTCTCTCTGCCCACCCTGCCTGTGACGCATCAGTAGATCCTTATTTTGAAACAATTACTAGAACTTCTGTAGTCCCTCTTGTCAGAGTCTCCTAGGCTGGGAGGGAGAAGCTACAGGTGTATCATACTCAGGCAGGGACGCAGCCCTTGTTCTGCAGTGCCTCTGCCAGGCCCTGGAGCCCCGTGTCCCCACCACGGCCAAATGTTTAATTCTACTGGCTGGGAACATCTAGGCATGCGATGGGGCAAAGATGTGACAAAGATGTGACAAAGGGGTGTTTCAGGTGAAGGTGAGCCAGAGGCTTTACCTGAGTACTGCTAGGAGCAGAAGAGAGTTTTATATTATACTTCTTTTGTAACCTGTTCCACCCGAGCTTTGCTGCTTCTTAGTAGTGCTAAGAGTTTAGAGCATCTGTGCACCAGAAAGCTTTCCTAAATCAATAGTCTCCTGCAGCTACATAAATAGCTAACTGGAGCAAAGATGTTTATTTTTGAAGTGGGAGATGTTGCTCCTGCGACAATGTTTTATTATAATGATTTTGATCCTCAACCTGCAATCTTTACACCAAGACAAGACTCCCCTTGATTTCTGTGCAAGCTTTGTCTGACTAAGGATTTCAGAATTAGCTCTTTGCTTTTATTTTTATTGGAAAACAAGCCTGCACTTGACAAGGAAAAAACAGTAAGTGGATCATGTCAGTGAGACAAGTTCCTATGAGAAATTTCTAGCAGGAAAAACACAGCTTTATGATTACATGGCAGTAAGCTGCAAGGTTAAAGCTTCAAGAGTTTTCTGGGAGAAAAAGATGCTAATGCACTAATGTGAAGGGTACCTATTCCATCAGAGAAAAAAATGCAACAGATCACACACCTCTGCTTCCTCTGTCAGACACTACACAAATGAGTAACGGCTGCAGCAATTAAATGAATAATAATAAAGCAAAAAAAAAAATAGGAAAATATTTCCACAAAAATTTAAAACATCAATGGAAATAGATGATTTTGATGTAAGGATTTGATCTGAAGAATACACATCAGCCTAGACATACTTTATGCTAGGCCACCAAACGGGCCCTGATCCCAAGGACAATATAAGCCTACACAGGAGTGGCAGCTCTGCACCAGTGCACTTCCCTCCATGAGAACTACCAAAAAATGTGCCATTTGCAGGGAGGAGCCACATGACAATCAAACCCTGCAAAGATGGGGAGCACACGAAACTCTACAGCTAAAAGTAATGGCAGAGACATGGAAATGGCAGCAGAGGGGCTGGGGTGTGCCTGCCCAGGGTGGGGGGTGCCTGCCCACCAGCCCTGCTGTGCGGTGCAGACAGGCAAGAGGAGCCAGGGGAGCGGGGAGGGTACGGGTCTGGGACACTGGGAATGGAACAGGCAACTGCAGACCTGGGGCTTCACTTGGGGCTTGTCCCCTGCCCCCAGCATCAGCGGACCCAAAAAAAAACCTGGGACAAAATGTCAGCAGGGATGGGGCATCTACTGCCTGGTCTGGCAAACAGGAGTAAACAGGGTGTTTGGAAGGGTTTGGTGTTCGGGGTTTTTTGGAGGGGGGAGTGCAGTTTAGGAATCATGGGGTTTTTTCTGTTTTAAAATCTCCCCCTGGAAGCGGAGGGTTGTGAATGTGTTGCTCAGCCCGCAGCTGCTTGCTGAGCCCTAGTATGGGCTTCAGTGCCCTGCTGATGCAGGTGGGTGCTCCCAGAAGTTCATCTCAGTTCTCGTTTGTCCAAAAATCTCGTTTGACACAAAACCGGGATGCAGGCAAAGACACAGCAAGGTGGAATGTGGGGCTGTATTCTCCAGGGGGGTGGGGGTGGTGAGCATTAAAGAGCAGCAGCCCCGTTGCCCAGAAGAGGGGTCAGGAGCCTGGATTAAGTAACTCAGTGTTCTCAGGCACCAGATTTCAGCGGTGGGCAGTCACGTGTCAGCCAAGCCTGCTGCTTTTCCAGCACTCCGCGTGGGCAGCAGACAGGAGACAAGGACCCTGGCAGGGCGGGTGTTCCCCCGCAGGAGGCTGCACCAAACACTCATCTTCAGAAGCGGGGGTTCACCCGCATCACGCTGTAAAAGCGAGCTGTCAGCTCACCCTTACTGCAGGCTGACAGTCCCTGGCAATGACAACGTGCAGCCCTCTTGATCGTGCTTTTTCAGTAGAGAAAACCCCGGGGTCAGCGTGTTTAATGAAACTCATCCCACCATAGGCGTGTACCGCAGGCACTGTCCCCACTGTGCCCGCAGAGCGCGGTGCGGGGACACAGGCGGCTCCTCCCGCCGTGCCCCCCCCCGCCCCCCCCCGCACAACCCTCTGCCCACTCCAGAGCGGCCTGGGCGCGCTGCCTTCCGTTCCCCCCGCTCGCCCGAGCCGCGGCTACCTTCGCCACCGGGGCACTCACTGCGGCGGCGCTACCCAGCGATCGGTACCGAGCCCGGGGGGAGGCAGGGCAGGGCAGGGCAGGGCAGGGCAGGGCCCCCGCGGGAGCGGCACCTCCGACGGTGCGGCCCGGCCGATGCTGCACGGGCTTCCCCGCCGGCCGGGCGCGCCTCGGGATGGACGGGGGTGGGGAAGGGGTGTCAGGGACCCGGCGCTCCAGGACGGAGCCGCTCCCGATCCGCCCGCGGCCCCTTCCCGCGGCGTTCCAGAGCCCCCCCGCACGTCCCGCCCGCGGTGTGGCGTGTGGCGCGGCGCGGCGCTCCCCCCGCCGCCCCCCGCGGCCGCCGCCCGGCGGGTCCCGCCCGGCTCCGCAGTGTCGGGGGCTGCCCCGTCACCTGATCGTCGCCGTCGCCGCGCGCGCGCGCTCACCGCACCGCCCCCCCCGCACCGACCGTCCCCCCCCTCCCCGCGAACGGGGGCGGGGGTGCCTGGTATATACGGCCCCGCCGCCCCCGCCCCTGCCTGCCTCCTGCAGTACGGGAGGCTGCGAGCCGCCGCCGCCGCCGCGCCGCGCCGGGCCGGGCCCCGGCAGGTGGGCGAGCCGTGCCGAGCCGGGGTGCTGCGGGGTGAGTGCGCGGGCGGCGGGCGCGGGGCTCCGGCCCCCCCATCCCCCCCATCCCATCCCATCCCCTCCCCGTGGGGGGCGGGGGAGCGGCGCCGCCGTGGGAAGGTGCCGGGGGCCGGCGGCCGCGGGGGGCTCGCCCGGCTCGTACCTGTTGCGGGGCTCGGGGGGGCCGGGGGCGTGGGCGGCGGCGGGGGTGCGGACTTCGGGGGGACGGCGGTGCAGCCCCGCGGAACCCCAGCGGGCCGGCCGGCCGGGATGCGGAACGGAGCGTCTCGTCCTGCCCGCCCCGGGGTCGCGGTGCCGGTGGGGGCGGATGCTCGGCCGGGGCCGGGCACCTGCACTACGGCAGCCCGGGGGCGCAGCCCCGGCTCGCCCCGGGCGCTTCCCGGAAAGTTTCTAGAACTCCGTAAGATGGGAAGTGGCATTAACAAAACCCCGAGCCGGGGGCTGGGCTGCCGCGCCGCCGCCGCCCGGTGAGGATGCTGGCGTGGGGGGCTCGCCTTGGCGAGCTGCCCTGCCCGCACCGCTGCGCGGGCTGGCGCGGAGGAGCCGCGCCCGGCCCTGCCCCGGCCAGCTGCGGGCACCGGGCTCTTCGACTAGGGGCTGCAGGACACGCGTCCCTAAGAGCAGCTGCGGGGAAAAGGACACTCACTGCTGTGCTTCGGTTGTCGGGGTGTGTGTTTCTGGTCTCAGTTGCCTTTTGTAGGGTTTTTTTAATCCCTCCAAACTTAGCGGGCATCACATTCTAGCCACTACGTACCCCACGAGGAGCAAGCAAAAGCACAGTTAATTACTTCAGGGTTTCTTTGGGAAATACACTACATGAAAAAGCCCTCTTCTGATTGCTGGTGTGTCGGGAAGAGCCGCCGCTCTTCAGGAGCGCGCTTTTGCCAGGCAGGTTTTGGGATGCAGGCACTGGGCTGGCATGCGCAAGAAGGTTCCAGAACAGCGGTGCCGCCTGTTCCCCGGGCAAGGGAGCGCCCCAGAGCACCCACCTCTTCCTAGGGAATGAGCAATCAGGCTTCCGCAGCGACACAGCACATCTGGCTGTCACCCGGGCCGGGGGATGCCCAGGTAAAGCTTGAGCAGTGCCTGTTGGGGATGAGGGGAGCTCGGCTGCCCTCGTGCAGTCGTGGTTTGGTGGCCAGGCTCGGTGCAGTCATTAGCAGGGAGCCACCAGGAAACGCCTTGGCTGTGCTGCTTCTGCTGAAGTGGTTTTGGGAAATCCAGGTTGCAACAACCTGAAAGAAGTCTAAAATGGCCATAGTGGGTGATACTCCCTTTCAGCAGTAATGGCTTTTAGCGAGCCCTCTCCCTCTGCAGCAGGGCACTAGCTCTCCCGGTAGCAGATGCTGCAGGATGGGTTCTTTTCGCCTTTTAACAAACTAGACCAATTACACAAAATCAGCTGAGAGGGGTGACCTACTTGGAGGGAGAAGAGAGAAAAAAGTATTTGAGAAGGAGACCTTGATTTCAGACATCACCTTGCGTGTCCTACCGTTTGTCCTAACCAAGCAGGGTCATTACCGCTGAAGGTGTGAATTGCATGGCTCAGGGGCTTGCTTCCCCCTTTCCCCCCCACCCCACCCTTTCTGTTGCAGCAGGAGAGAAATAGTTACTCATGAGGGGGCATTTCAGGTGTTAAACATTCTTGCATTACAGCTGCAGCATCAATCAAGAGGTTAAAATACCTAGAACATTTCTATTTACCCTGTCTCTCACGCACCACGTTTAAAATTACAACATTAGCAAAATTGTAAGTGGCTCTGGGGAAGCAGGGGATATTTTACAGTTGAAAGTCACAAAGCCATCAGATAACATCTTCACAAATACCTGGGTCTTGCAGGTCTTCAACATGGCTGGCACTGACACAGCTACCTTCCTGCATGCGGCTCAGTGCAACGTGTGAGTACAAGCGATCTTTTATGAATTTTGTGTGTGTGTGTTTGTGTATTTTGGTAGATTATTGGCTTCTTCCCCCCCGCTTTAAATAGGTGGGTTGATTGCGACAAACGGGGAACATAGCATATTGCAGATGTTTTTGGTTCTGGGGCATCATGGGTAATATCTGAAAGGCTCTGCTTTTCATACCAAAAAAAAAAAAAAAAAACCAACAAAATACTTACTAGGAAAGAATTTACCTGCGTTTCCAGTGCTTGCATTATCAGCACCTATCCCCTGTTAAAGAATGAGATGCATTTCAAAGAATTTGTGACAATGTTATGGCCTTGCTTGAACCATGAAAATGTTGGAAGGTAGGTACCCCAGGGATTCCAATAATACCACTCAACAATCAAGGAACAGATGAAAACTGCAAAGCAAAAGCAAGGTATGGTAACGAATTCAACTTACTTAATGGGGAAATAGTCTTTTTAATGTAATAAGAATTAAAACCGTCTTGCCAGGGTGAAACATTGATGTATTAAATGCGCGTTCAGAAGGGAAGAGTTGGCCGCATTTCACCACAGGTTAAGTAATTGTCTTAGGACAATTAAGTAGTAGGACTCTGTCAAATACATGCTGGGAAATATTAGTTCAAGAAATAAGGTTTCTTTGCAATATGCCTGCATTTTACCTTGAAAAGGAGTCCACATTTCTGAAAACTCTTGCTACTGCATATACACATGGTGGCTGTCTGGAGAGGGGTTTTTAAAAGATGCTGTGGATGGGAGAAATGATGGGTGCTCATAAGATCAGTTTTAGAAATAGAAGGAAGGGAAGAATTGGGCCTTCTCATGAAAACCATGTCCTACCTGACTATTTTCCCTTTAATCCATCCAAGCTAAGAGATGTTCAGTTTTGAGTCGTATTAGCATCATATTGTTGTTGGCCACTGTTAGTCAGGTTTGTGTTTTAAAAGATAAACGAAGGGTTTAGTTAAACCGAGTGTACATAGAGAGAGAAGGTTCTATTGTTTTTAACTTGTTTTGAAAACAGAAAATGTTTTCTGTACTCCAGCAGTGTCTTCAGTATTCTCTCACAGTGTGTACTTGGTGTTTCATGATAAGGTATGGCTGCCTCAAATCACATAAATTAAGTAAATGTGACATTCTTTCATGATAAACTTGTCATTTACTATTCTTATGAATGGTTAAATTCATATGTTTATTGAAAATCCCATAACCTGGATTTCATAAGTATACAAATTTTAACATTCTTTTCACATACTGTGCATTTGCATAGTGTCAATATATATGCATGGTGCAAGGAGAGAAAATAGTACTATTTACTTCATCTTACTTTACCCATTACATTTGGTATGTCATATGCGGATAGAGTGAGGTTGATGCAGGATGTGTGCGTGGAAAAATCCTCGTTCTTGAAATATATTTAGAATAAAAAAAATTGACCAATATAGGCTTGCCTGGTTTTGGGGAGGAGTGGGTGCTTTGAAGAAGGGTTGGGTTTTTTCCTTCTGGTAATTAAAATTTAAAGAAGTGGTTTCCTAGTTTAAGAAACCAGCAAGGGAGGGAGAGATGCAAGACATTATTACAAGAAAAGGTCAGTACTATCCTTTTCCTTCATTGTTTCATTCAAGGGTTTGTTTTTTGTTGGTTTTTTTGGTGTTGTTTTTTTTTTTTTTTTTTTTTTTTTCTCATGTCTGACCTGCTAAAAGATTATTTAGGAGGGGAGGGAAAGAACAAAGTGTGTTTATAAGGTAGACACATGTATCAGAGGGAAGGCTTAATTAGGAAATTGTGATAGAGCCCTACAGCCTAATGGAGTGAGAAGATGACAATTCTCAGCCAGCTGGGTGGGGCACAATGCAGTGCTAACTGTAAGCCTTTTGTCTAATAAAAAATGACTGAAACAAAGTGGTTGACTGGCAATCAGCATCCCACTTGACCTTTTTAAATCCAGGAAAACAAAGTTAATGAATGTATCTTTCAGTCACCACCCTGTATATCGGGATTTTTGTGCATTACTGGAGAGCCACGACTCTTGCAGCTTTGGTTCTTATCGCAGCATGGCTATTCAGAGTTTGAAAGATGATTTGTGAAATTGTGCCTGTTGAAATTATTAAAGCGTCGAGCGAAAGAAAAGCCCTGTATACAGCTGCTAAACTACTTTGCCTGACTGGTTTTGAGGTTTCTTTTCTTCTCAGTGCAATGAATTAACTTCACTAGAGTTTCACAGGGTAGCTGGAAAATACAAATCTTCCTGTTCCTAAGCTGAGCTTTAAGTCTCCTGTATTACTGAATAGTTGGAATTACTAGATAATTACAGCAAACCCAGTGCATTATGTAAGTTAAATGTAGACATTGTTTAAAACTTTATTTTAATGAGGTAAGGCATTCCTAAATGCCCTTGCTAGAAAAATGATTTTGAGCTTTTTTTTTTTTTTTTTTAATGCTGAAAATACTGCATGACTATTAAAGAGTTTGTAGCATTTTGCAGGCAGGATACTGGCAAGACGCTGTTGTTTTTTAATGCTCTAGAATGTGAAATCAAGTCTAATAGTCCCAGATATGTGTAAGCAGCTATTTATGTGTTGCTAAATTTGAAACAGTATAAATTGTATAGCTTGTGCAAGACTCTGGTAAGCCTGCATCTATTGAAAATGGTGTACAAGAGTCTGTTCTGATGCAGATCATCAGCGTGAGGGGAATCTTACATGGTTGTGAGATACCTTGGAAACAGAACTAATATTTGTGCTGGTTTGTTAGTACATTAAATGCCTAATTACTTCCTTTGAACACGATTGAGGAGGTTGATTTACAAATTAATACTTGTTTTTAATGCTAGGTGACAGTATCGCCACTGAAATGCAGAATTCTCCGTGGTTTACACTTTCTGTAGAGACAAACAATTTAATTTGCATGTATCAAAAAGAAAATGGTGGCTTCTCATCTCTCGGTGAAGACTGAAAAGAAAACTGATGTGGTGATGTCTTAACACTGGGGCACTGTTTCGCAGAGAACAATGTATGCACTGAACTGTCATCATAAAATTAGACAAACTTTTTAATGAGCAGTGAGCGTTTTAAGATGCAGTTCCTTTCTGCTGCACTTAATGTCTGAATGTTATAATGGGTGTCTGCCTTAATAGAACACACTCAGGCTCACGTATTGTGGTATAGATAAAACAGGGAATAGGCTAGAGAGGGGAAATATAAGTGCTATCCAGGAACTCATTTTTCTCAGGCTTGCTGTAGGATATTCAATAAGATGAAAAAGTATAAATGGTAAATGGTACATATTTATCATCTGAGCATTATTGATCTAGATGAAAAGAAAACAAGTAAAAATCAGCATTTTAAACAGAACTTAAAAATGAATCTCTGAGACTTTGAAACCTGTAATCAATGTAAATTGGAGGGGAGGAGAAGGAAGGGATTGGGGGAACAGTTGCAGGCATCGAGCACATGTTCAACTTCTTCATCTTCATCTAAGGAAATAGGTATCGTGATAAAGAAGATAAAGCAACCACCTAAATTTACTGGATTTCAAATCAGCTAGTAGCAGTTCTGAATTTTGTGGGGTATTGCTGCAAATCAGCGTGTTGTGTCTGTGCTTTGTTGGAGCAGCAGACCTATTTGCAAAGCTGTTTGTCACACTGTTGTTTTTATTATAATAAGGCTTATATGGAAATACTCCTGCAATGCATTTAAAGACAAGACGAATGGCAGCATTTATAGGAGGTGGCAGATTATACCACAGCATGTGTGTAGGGAGGAGGGGGCTGGTGTCCCTTGTCCCAGCCCCCTTACTAAAGAGGGATTGACATTACTTTGTTTAATTATGAGGCGCGTTGCACTGGACTAATGTAAAGATTAACACAACGGGGCCCTTAACCTGGCTAAGGAGTCGGGGTCCTGCCCCAAGGTAAATAATGAATACGAGTTTGTTTGCCCAGTGGGTCTTACTGGGTGGAAAAATAGCTGGGGACTCTGATCTTTTTTCTTTCTAGCTGTTTGTCTAGCATATAAGTCAATTAAAATTAGGAGTGTTTTGGAAGAAGTTTGGCTTTTCTAAACAAAGCATGAGACTTGGATTTTGTTGTTTTATTCCCACTGAAGGGTCTGATCCCCTTTTAATATTTTTGAACTTTAAAAGCAAACCCATCAATTTCAAGATAAAGAAAAATAAATGGTGACCGCTTTAGCTGGTATAAAGCCACACCTGCTCTTGTGGACTCGAGCTGTTCATCCTCTAGTGATTGTGGCCCTCCATAATGCAGCAATATGCTGTTAGTTCTTGAAAATTTGGAATTTCATTTTACTTAACACACAGAGGGGACAAATCTGAGCAAGGAAGGTAGAGATGAGGAAAAAATGTGGTTTTTCCCTTTGTGAAAGACTGCTTTCCCTGCTGAATAGATTTAATTTCTCCATCTTACTTACGTGAAGGGTGTAAGTTCTAAAGGAAGATGCAGGCTTTATGTGCAGGAAGTTGCAAAGCTGGACTCAAGTTTCTTGATGTCCTGATGAGTCACACTTCCGCCTGTGGACCTCACCTGGGGATGGATAGCTTTGGCTGAGTTTTTTGGCTGTTCTTGGTTATGCTGAAAACCTATGTTTGTTTTGGAGGCTGACAGATAAGAAATGGTTAATTTTAAAGATGTACTAAAGTGTGAGCTTAAATTAGAATTCTAATCTGAAACAGATCTAGTCTAAATTTAGACTACAACTGAGGGAAAAAAAAAAGTTGTAAATTATCATTTTTGTTAACTCTCAAGGCAACGATGCCGCAGACAGTTCTGGAGCACACTGCAGGAAAATGGCTGCCTTCGTTTTTCTTGGCTGGGCTTACAGCAGTGAGCTCTGCCCCAAGTCATCACTGCTGGCTCGTGGTCCCATTAGCTCAGCTGAGGTGCACCTTGCACTCCTGGCATCCTCTGTCAGCACAGACTTCGTGTTCTCACTCACAATGCCGGCAGGCTGTGGACTTTCATCCTGAGCAGCTTGACTCATCAAGACCTCTTAAAACAAATATTAGCAAGGCAGAGACCAAAAGCACAACTGGGGGAATGGTGCTGTTGACTGCAGTTGAGCTGGGACATTCCCCACTGATGGCCACATTGTGGCTGTGTGTCCCCTTCCCCTGGCATAGTCTCCTCCAGAGAGAGGAGGGTCTGCAAAAGGCACCAGGAGAGAGTCTCTTACCACCTGCTTTCCAACTCAGAGTTAGCCAGCTTACCTGAATAGGGTTAGTCTAGCCTAAAGAAAGAAAAATCTGGCACTCAGTGACTGATGCACACGTGTCACGCAGTTGCCCAAAGGCGATCATCAGGCACGCTGTGCCAGAGCATGTACCAGTGCTTCGGCACTAGCTCTGCTTGCAAGTGCCCATTAAGGGCTTGCAGGTTCATTGAAAGCCAGCAGAAACACTTTTGGCATTTGGCTGTGGTAGGTGTGGTCTTGGTGAAGACGCTGGTGGCTGTACCTTTACATCTCTGCTCTTGGCTGATGTGCAGGTCCAAGGGAGCCAAGGAAAGACCAGACAGAAGACTGGACAAACCCCCACACTCCTAGTGTGAGTTATGCCCCACTTTCCTCCCTCCCCAGTCTGGTATGTTACTGGGTCTGAGAGCCGCTGAGGATGGGCACAGCCTGAGGAGCTTGGAGCTGGTACTGGCAGGGAAAAGCTTGCTCCCAAAGGGGAGGATGGTGTTGCAGCTGAATTAAGAAGTACAACCTCTTCTGATCTTCCAGTGGGTCTCCAGCTAGGCTGTAAAATTTTTTTCTTTTCCTTCAATGCTTCTTCTTTAAAAGTTAGAGGCAGTGCCTGGTGTCTGATTCTAGGATTGAAGGCTGGATGTGCCAGGATTTAAGACGGCTCAATCTGTCACAGATGCCAAGCCTGACCTTGGACACATAGATAAGCTTCCCTCTAGCATTGCTTTTTCAGCAAAGACTTGGGTGAGGTGGTAGGAATGATGTTTATCGACTTCTTCCAAGCATGCTGTGAGGTCTAATATTTGTAAAGATGTTTGTGATTCTTTGGGAAGAAGGGCAGTCTGCTTCTGGCTGGCACTCCTGCTTCCTATCCCACTTTGGTCAGGAGTGAGGTGGGAAGCTGGCTTGAATCTCCACTCCTCAAAACCTGCTCACCAGGGGCTCCTTTAGCAAACAGGGACAGATTTTCTGGATAAAGGGTTTGATCCCCAGAGTGCTTGAATGCATAATCCAGCTGGCTGTCAGTATCAGAGCTGCTGAAATAGGGAGTGTACTGGGCTGCATGCAGCCTTCTTTTAGATAACAGAAGATGCTTTTTTCCTTGTTTTGTGTTTTAACTGGAAACAAAGTCTGCTGGCAAGAGAAGGCTCAGAAGCATAGTGTGCTGTGTAGCCTGCAAAGGGGGCTTTGACACTGCTTGGAGCTGAGCAGCCAGAGCAAGGATGGGATTTACTGCTGTGACTGATGTGCCCTCCTCCTTCTATGGTGTTCTCTGTGGGAAGGCTCCACATCTGCCTGTGACTTTCGCCTCTGGACAGCAGCACTTGCTGGATTATGGAGGCTGTCATTTATCATCACTGTCCCTGACTGTAAAAGACAGTCCAGCGCTCCTGACAAAGTGATGGGAGGATTGGGTATGGTTGAGAAACAGCTTGCAGGCTTTTTTAACTAGGATTTCAGAGGAACTAAAGGAGATTGGGAGAGAGGTAGAGATTCCCAAAGACCTACAGCGACAACTTTACAACCTTGCACAGAGGGTTGAAATTTGCATGAGGAACGGAAAGTGGAAAAAATAAGTGTGCCTGGCCACAAGTGGAGAAAGGGATTATTTAAGAAAATAAAGAGCGGAAGGACTTGTATTCAGAAAGGTCAGAAGGATTAAGATTCCTTCCAGGGAAAGCCAGTGGGAGGTGAGTTCTCTTGGAGGGAAGATGCAGCATATGTCAGAAAAGGGAACTGGTGGATCACCCAGGTGCTGCAGGGGACTCATCAGGGCTTGTGGGTTTTCAGCGACATAAAAATGACTGTGTAAAACCCATTTGCCTAAGTCTTGAGTAGGTTTGATCAGTTTAAAAGATAATCCAGCAGTGTTAGGAAGACAAGTTGAAGGTTCCACAGCAGACACTTCCACCTGAGTGCAAGTGGGCACCTAGCAGGGTGCTGCACAGACAAGTGCACTGGGAAAGTTCTGCTGCTGTCTGGTAGCTCTACTGCCACAGAGATACAGGCAGGACCTCTGGTCACTGCCAGCAGGTTGAGGGGGAGAGAAGCTGCTGATTTGGTGCCATGTGTGGCCACTGAGTGTTAAAACCTGGTGAGGCTCGACTGAACACTGTGGCAAGGCACAGCAGAGCAAGCCTGTGGAGTTGGGGTGAGAGTCCCTCCTCCCACACTCCCATCCTGCGATGCCTTCACCAGCAAGGTGCTTTAAAAGCCACTGATCTGCTCTGTCCTGGGAAGTGTGGGGTTTTTCATGGCAACTGCCAGATCCTGCCCAGGGATATCAGTGTCACATACTCTGCTGCCTGCCTGTTTCTCAGTGGCCATCCCGGTCTTGGTGACTTCCCTTCCTGGCTCATCTTGTCCTTCCCTGGCTGCCACTGTGCCTGCAGCAGGCCTGGGTGCTGTCACAGGCTGGCATCCCCATGCAGCGGTGATGCAAATAACAGATGGTGTGAGAAACTCCGGTCTTCAGTGTGTCCCAGCAGAGGCACAGATGCAAGTTCAGGCTTCTCCTTAGGAGCAGGGATTTCTGGAAACACCTACCCCATTAACAGCAATGGTGGCAGTAGCAGTAGAAAGCTTTAGTAGGTACCTCCACCCACACCCTGTTTCAAAATAGTAACGAGAACATTCAGCAGTTGGCACTCTAATGTGTCCAGGGATATTACAGATTTTTTTTTTTTTTTTTTTTTAAAGCTGGCCTTGCTGGTTATTCAAGAATCATGTGATCAGAAGTTAAAAGGGTTTTATTTTTCTGCATCTCGAAGGTTCAAGTGGCAACAGTTTCTTTGATTCTGCGTCAAACGGTTTTCTGTTTGACGCAGAATTTAGCCACAGCCCAAGAGCACCGCGGCTTCCCTTCGGTGGTGCGTGCCTGGTGGATGATAACATATCAAATACCAAGGAACAGCTGAACAAAAGCTCTTTTTAATGAAAACAAACGAAAAAAAAAGCCCTAGACCAAACCTCACAGAGGCCATAGCATTGCTCGTTAAGCTGTTTTGGACAACTGGGCTGGGATTGGGAAGCACATTGGGTGCATGTGCTGTGTCAGGGAAACAGGAAAAAAAAAAAGTAATCCCTCTACTCCTGCTTGCAAAGATAATCCAGGCTAAATCATACCATTCCTTAACTGCACCTGCCCTGAAACTTGGTGAAAGGCACCATTCCTGCTACTTTTATTAGGTCAGAAAGTGTAACTTTGATGCCTCAAGAAATGCAGAGGGACAGGACTGCCTTGTTGACTCTGAAGATGCTTAGGGTCATCAGCAGGTAGGTGCCTGCTGGTATGGAGCCGCCAAAACCATGGCCGAGTTGTTGCTACACCTCATGAAATGGTCGGTGGGGGCAGTGTTAGAATCTGTGGTGTTTGATTGCTTCCAGACTTTTTGGAAGAGGTAATTGAGGTGATGGAGGAAATTTTTTTTTTTTCAGACAGGCAGGAGAAGGCATGTGAGTTGCTCTGTGGGTACCAGTTTTTGCATTGTCTGCATCTAGCTTTATATTGCTTGGTCATTTTATAAATAGATCCAGGCAGGAATATGTCTGTTTATACAAACCTGCAAAAAACATTGTAGGTTTCTGTGTGCTGTGTAGCCAGCCTGCAAGGGGTTTTGTTCTTGTGTCTGATTCTGGAGAGACCAGTGTGTGTGATTTGCAGAGCTAATGGGGATGTAGGCAAAAAAGGAAAGGCAGAAGGGTCTTTGTGCAGAGCAGTGGACCAACCAGACCAGGAGGAGTTCAATCTTGCAAACTGCCAGATGGGAGTTTGGGAGGATTTGAGGGGGGTGTGATAGGGAGCACATGGTTTGGCAAATAGCTGTTAGGGGGTTAATGCCACCCAGAGCATTTCAACCCCACAGGCAGGTCCCTGGGACTGGTGGGTAGAGGGGGCCAGGCAAGGGGTTTCTCTCTTGTTGTAGCATTAGGTTTGGGGGTTTTTGGGTTGGTGGGTTTTTATTTTTATTTTTCTGCCCTCAAATGCTCTAGAGGCTGTGCCTTCCCTCTCCTGTGACTGGGTGAACAGGGTGATGCCCCTCATCTGGCAGCATCATCCCAAGGGCAAGGGGACCCAGGTTGTGGGATGCTGAGGCATCCCGGCTCAGGGACTCCCCACACTGTGGAAAACGCAGCAGCACCCGCAGTGCTCCTTGGTCCCTTAAAAGTAAACCCACAGGGGATTCAAAAAATGGTGAAACGCAGGGTAGTAATTCTAGAGAATGGCTATTGTTTTATTATTGGGAAGAAATTGTCTCTCCGTGTGGGTAGGAAAAAGGAGAACGTGAAAAAGAGCGTGTTCTGTAAGGACGCAGGGTGTGGCTCAAGCATCAGTAACAAATGCTGGAAGAAAAAATGCTCTTTGTTCTGCAGTCAGGTGGGTTGACAACTATTCTCACCCATCCCTGGCATGCATAACACCCAATACAATTAAAAGATCGAGGAAGGCTTGACATGCTGAAACTGCTGCAAGTGCAGCAAGCAGAGAGATTCAGCCTGGAATCTGCTTCTTTCTTTGCTTTCCAAACAATTAGGTTCTGAAGGTTGTAGCTATCAGAATCAGTGTGTTTGTTTCATACTGCTGCATTGTTTTAATGTCCATGTTTTGTGTGTTTAATGCTTCAAATGGTAAGTTAAAGCTCCCTAGCACTAAAATTTATGCTGGCCTACATGTGACTAGAATTGGAGCAAAGCGTGCATTAAAGTGTATTAAAAACGTGTACATCCCTATATGCGTGCAGTACAGCAAATTGACTTGTAATGACAGTCTCGCTAATTGGAAAATAATTTCAAAGCTATTCCTTTTAAACTACCCTTGTTTGTCTCACAGGTTTAACACTTTTTATTTTCCATTTATTTAACTGAAGAAAAAAATTACATTCACAGTTGCTTTTTAGATTGCTACGGGCTGAAACAGTATCTTGAGCTTAAAAAAAAAAAACAACCCTATTATCCTGGTTTTTTATGCTTTGTTCATTCTGCTGTGGGTTGGTTTGATTCAGTGATTAAAATGCTGCTGTCTTTTCTCCCCCTAAGCATCAGAGCTAAAACTTGGTCTCATTGCAGTTGCTGGCAAGAAGTGAAAATCTTGCGCAAGTGAAATACTGTGAACTTGTTCACAGACCGGCAAGTGGGACTGACTGTGTAAAGCAATGAAAAGAAGATGTGACCAAAGGAAAGATCTTCTATCTTTCCTTTTTAAATAAATTCCTCTAAGTTCGGGGTCAGGAATTTGGACAGTTACTTATTTTGTGTGTCTGTATAAATATATATATCTTCTAAAAATGTCTTATTTCTTTTTCTGGGAGGATGAGAAATCTACTTGCAAATTTACATCTTGTGACATTTCCTTACAACTGCACACTGGCATATGTACTGCTAGAGGCCAGCCCATCATTTCTTGGTAAAAAGAACCTTTCAGCTCGGTTACCTCCTGTAGAGAGCTAATTTTCCAGCAGTCAGGCTTGATCTGGATAAATAATTAGAGAGCGCGAGAGAGAGATGAAGATGATCACATCAGCGCTGTCTGTAATTCAGTTAATACAGCCAGACCCTGTGATTTTGCGTCTGCAGCGTACTTGCGTGGTCTCAAAAGCCACAGAGGCAAGCAGGCAACAAAGCCAATCGGTTACATTTGTCTTGGAAGAATTAGCGGCACTTTTCATTCATTTGTGGAAAGGCAGCAAACAGCTGCAGCATGCATCTGCAGCACAAGAAGGTGATTCTTGACACGTTCGCTCTCCCCAGCCTACCCCCACATATGCAAAAAATTTCATCGTGCAATTAATGCTGGGGTATTTCCGTCCTTAAGGATGGCTTTTTCTTCTCCTCTGCAGTTTGAGGTTTTTTTTTTTTTTTTTTTTTATTTGAGTTAAAATTGGTATCTTGTGTAGCGGAGTAAAAGCCGACTTGGGGAAGCCTACTGTTCAGGCATTTCTGGATTTTTATTTATTTATTTTCTTTTTTAAGCTGGTCGAAATTATCTGACAGCAATGCTAAAGTGCAGAGATGTGCCTGGCTCTCTGAGAAGCAGAAGCATTTCACATGACTCTTAACTCCAGTGGAAGAGATCCAGTTAAAGCGAACTGCATTCTTGTGCAGTCTTTGAGGGTATGTTTGTTACTGATGTGCATTTGTTCCTCCTGCATACGGTGCTATAAAGGGGTTAAAAATACATCTTTGGTTCACTTTATTCCCAGTGGTAGCTCCATTGCATTTATACATGGATCAGATTAAAATAGGTCAATATCTTTTGTGGAAGGTCTTTTGACACTTTGGTGCATGACTGCAGTACACCTACCTTGAGGATGAATGGACCCGGAGGAAATCCAGGCATTAACAAAACACAGCCTAGGGATACTTTAGGATCACATTCCTTTATTCATTAACTAAATCAAAGGCTTGACAGAAGATACTTTATCGTTGAGTCAGTCTAAATAATACTTTTTAAGGTGACAGATAACTTCTGCTGAAGAGATGAACTATGTGTTTTGTTAAGAAAAATCTGACTGGTGTGGGATTATGCTGTTCTTTATACTGCATCATTTGCATGGGAATAAATGTATGTGCTCTAGCTGAAAAATTTCAGAACCTTATTAAAAAGAAAATTGTGTATTCAGGAATTGCCTTATGGCAGGAAGTCTTTGTCTGCCTGTTTGCTTTATTGCAGTTGTTTGCTGCTTTGAATCGATTTTGTCTACCAAATCAGTATATTGAGGATGACTGGGGAAGGCAGGGTGAAGGGAGAGGGTGCAGCTCTGCAGTTTTCAGGACCAAGAAGCTGTTTGCTGCCTCATGGTGTGTAGGGTTTTTTGCTTCGGGGTTTTTGTTGTTTGGTTGTTTTTGTTTTTTTTAATTAAAAAACCGCAAACCAACCTAACTCAGAATTTTGGAATTTCCATAACATAAAGAGGGAAGAGGCTTCTTTTCGATATAATGGCGCCATTAACATCTATTAATAATGCAGACAGGGTAAGTAGCTGGAGTTGGAGCTCCCTGGGGGCCTCGTAAAACAGATGTGCACTATATCTTCCCGGATTTGATAGCTGCTGGGGTCGAGGGGGTCGCTGTGGTTCCCGTTTATTTCCTCTGGCAGCGGTTTTCTAATTTAAGCACCTCTGTCTCCTGGCTACAGTTGCCTGCTGTGCCGTGGAGGGGCTGTTCGCGCATTGTCATGCCTGCTGCCGGCGAAGGGGGCACGGCCGCAGTCGCCCCTGCCTCGCCCGCTGCTGCTGCTGCTGCTGCTGCTGCTGCCTCCCGGCTCCACTCGCTCTCGCCAGCGTCTCCTCACAGATGCGTTTGCTGCTCGAGGTGCTGGAGCCGGCCTCTTTTCTCGATGTCTTTTTTAATTTTATTTTTTTTTAATTATTTTTTTCTAAAGAGAAATTAAGGTAAGTGCTTCCTCCTCTGCAGATTTTTTTTTTTATTATTATTTTTTATTCCACCTTGCAAGAGCATGTAGTGTATCACTTGAGGTGAGGTCTGGCTCCTGGTGGGAAATGTAGTTGCCGTATCCCCTTTTTCAAGATGATGCTTCGCAGTTTTAATTGAATGTATTCACGGTGCTGCCTCTGAGTACATAGCTCTGCGTGTTCTTTCTCTGGCTCTCAGCATTTAACTCAGGGGGTGGGTTATACCAGAAGGACCTAAAAATATTTCATTCTTTGTGCTATCTCTTTAATTGCAGATTACTCAGCAAAAGTAGCGATAAAATGTTAGTGGTCACAGTGTATGGCAAAAAGTCTTTATAATTGGTTCTGCATCAGATCTATTCCTATCATAAAGGTTTAGGTTTGTCTGCAGTCCAGTATGAGATGTGAACATCTATCCTTATGTGCACTTCCTTTGCAATGTAGTCTTCTTACTTATATTTAAATGTAGAGGTATGCACTTTTGCTAGCTTGTCACAGACATGCCGGGGGGAAAAATCCTGGTATCGGGTCCAGATAATTTTCAGCTGCTTCCACCCTCTGCGTTGTTCCAGTTGAAAGTTTAGCAATGCTCAGAAAGGTAGTGTAACTCCTTGGAAAGAAAGAGGCAGAGCAGTTACTTCTCTGCCTTTTTTATTCTTCCATTACTACATATGCAAATGACCAACAGTATCTGTGAGGAACAACATATTATATAGGAAAGCATGATGTTTGCTGTATGCACTACAGTCAACCCCTCAGCTGAGAATCAGGCTGCATCTGTTTTTTCAGCAAGATAAGGGTACATCAGGTAGAAGGAAACAGCAGAGGTGTCAGCAGGTTGTTTCTGGAAGTGCTGCATAAGCCAGTTTAAGGGATTTCAGCAGGCAGCCTTCTGAGTAGAATGGATGGACTTTACTCTTCCCCCACATTCTCTGGAAACTTAAAATACAATTTGACTTATCCCACGCTTAAAAACCCCTTGCTGAATTGCTTTCTTCTCTCCATTCCCAGACACTGTCCTTGAGTGTGTGCACTGACAGACCAGGTGCCTCCTGTAATTGGTAGGTTCCCACCAGACCCGTGTTAAACTGGGGTGTGAATGGACGTGCTAGTAACTATCTGGCATCATTTAAAAGCATAAATATTTGTAACATTTGTTCCTCAAATGTTTTCCTTCTCTAATAGTGGCCAAAGCTAAGAGGTAGAAATTAAATTTTTTTTTTAATGTATGTGAAACTTGGAGGGGGTAAGACGATTTACAAGCAAAACTGCACTTGATATAAAACTTTAGGGTTTTTCCCTTTTCTTAGTCAAGGCTATACTTGCTGATAGTTGTCTTTTCTAATATATTGATTGTTATTATCTTTCTGATAGAATTGCAGTGTAATGCTGATATCATTTAGACTCCAAATATAAATGCGCAGATTTTATTAGTTACATGGGTTTAATTTTAAAATGTGAGCACATCTGCAAAGAACTTTTAAGAACAGAGCCATTTTTCTTGGGGAAATCTGCTGTCTGTTACTTCTGGTAATTTTGTTGTCTGAATAACACAGAACATTTGTCCCCTCATTACAGAAAAGGTCAATAAGGCTCATAACTGACAGGTTCAAAAGAACAATAAAATGCTCTGTGTTTTTAATCAGATACTTGAGTCAATGGTTTTTATTGATATTTTGCTAACTTATAGTCTGTTCAGTAAATTCTGTTAGGAATGTATACAATATTTGTATCATTGAGACCTTTCTTTGTGAAATTGGTGTGTGAAGCTATGACTGCTGCTGTTAGTGCTCAATGAATCCTTTTCTCCCGACTCTGTGAAACAATCCCTTCAGAATTAATTGAAGACCTAAACATTAATCAGCATAAGGAGAGATGGTGGTACTAAGCTTTGTGTTTTAAAATTTATACACAAAACCAACAAACCTAAAATCTTTTTTTTTTTTGTTTGTGGCATGAGTGGTTTTTTTGGGCCCCTTTTGGATTACCAGTGGTAAATTTAACATCTGAAAGGCTGTTTAGATGCATATTTGGTGGCTTAATATTTAATAATTAATTATGATTGAGTTTATATATAATCCTCCTTTGCCCTGGTAAGACTTTCTCCATGAAATGAAGTCAGACTGTGTGGATTTTGAGGTGTGGGTGTACATTTTCCTCTTAATTTTCTACAAGGGGAAAATACACACAGAGATACAATCAGTAATAGGAAATAAAAATTTTAATTACTTTTACAGTACGATTGCCTTCTGGATAATCGAAGCATAATTTTATTTTTTTTTTTTTTAAGTAGAATAATAAACAAAGCTAAAAGCAAAATTATCCGCTTAGGGAACTTTGCTGAATATAAAAATACATTGCCAGAATTCAGGCTTCCGCATTCTTTGGGAAACAAAGGAAAGATCCTCTTTCCTTTGTTAATGGTATTTATCATCTTTAACTCATTAGTTGCTGAAGGCAGAGATGAAATGTTGGAGGGGCTGGAAATGATCCATTGATAAAATTCACACAAGTTCTGTGAGGAATGCCTGTGTGCTGGTATTTTTCAGTTAAAACGCACACAAAAGTACACGAGCTGCCGGCATTGCTCCTCTTTAATGCTCCTTAAAAAACATCGAATTTTTTATCTCGTGTTGATGCGTGTTTCATGCCTTCTAAATAAAGAACAATTGCAGGATTCCTCTTTATCTGAACTTTGGGTGCGCCCTTGTGTAAAATGGAAGTGCTTTGTGAGGCATCCACAAGAAGGGAACAAAGTAGAATATGGGGCTGCTTTATATGACAAGCCGTGATTTGGCCTCTGCCGAAAAAATAACATTTTATTTTTGTCTGAGCCCTCTTAATTTCTTGAGAAGTTAACCTTTTGTAAGCGACTGTCTACAAAGCAAGGTCAATTATGGGTTGATATAGAGCAGTATGTACAAATAAATATAAATATATACATCTCTTTCTTTTAAAATTATCCTGGTTTTCCTTTTTATTTACATGTTAAGGGAAAGGATATATCCAAAATGTGAGGGATGTTTTTTTCCTTTACTTTATGTGGGTGTAGCACTCCCACATAACACATATTCTTTGCTTTTTCCAAGTCCATTGAGTTCTCCTCTAAATTAATTTTAAAGAGTGGTGTTTCTGTGGATGCTTCACTACATTGTCTTGCTTGCATAAGGCTTATGAACCCACAAAGAATTTGCACCTTTTTTTGTTTATTTATTCCCATTAATAAATGGGAATAAAAATCAAATGTACATGTTCCTTAAACTTTCTGTTAAAGGGAAAAATAATTCTTCCATCTAGCAACTCTTACATTTTTGTGTGAGCTCTTGCAAATCTCTAACCAGGATCTGTACTGTAGCTGCTTATGATAACTGCCAGCATATTGATGTGAGGGGAGGAGCAGAAATCTTAACAACTCACACTCCAGACACCCACACTGATTGCAACAGAGGAAACTGTGCAGCAGCAAAACAGAATAGTAAATACAGAGTAAGAAATCGTGAAAATGTGGCAAGTTATAATTACAAAGAGGGCACTTACATCACTCTGGATAATTTTTTTCTGTGTGTGATACAAGTGAGATTTTTTGCATGGGGAAAATCCCCAAATTTGTCTGTTGTATTTTTTGTAATTGTATGTTTTGTGTCTCCTGACTTCTAATTGAGTGACCTCAGAAGGAGGGCTGCTTGTTCTCTGGATTGTGACTGGCTTCCTACTCCTAAGAGTCAGGACCAGGTACAGAAAGGGGCAGCACTGGTGGTGAGAGCTGAAGAGCAGCAATGATTCCCTGAGGATACAATTTTTTCCTTCTTTCTCTTATGCTCAAGTCAAATATACACAGTCTTACACGTATTCATGTACATGTGGCAGAGTGGCTGCACCTTGGAGTCTGCAGGGATTCAACGTGCAGGTACCAAGGATGCGCAAGGACAGCGCTTCCGATGTCCCTTTTGAGTTTCCACACGTGGGAATTTGAATTACTTCACCCAGGTTGTTCCATAGGGACAAGATTGTTTGGATTGCAGAAGGAGATAAATTAGTTATCGAATGTGCCTGGGAAGATGAGAGGCTGCATTTGTGTACAGAAAAGGAAAGAACTACTGATTAATTATGCTATAAAGCACACATAGCTTATAAATGTGCGCATGATAAATGTCTGTATCATACACCCTTGTCCCCATCCAACCCATTTGTCTCCTTGAGACTGCTGTGAATATTCACAACACCCATCCCTTTTAAAATAAAACCGGCCAATGTACTGTGTTTTCCTTTCTCCTCAGTGAAATAGTGAATTCACCCTTGTTTGTTGCTTATAAAAAGTTGGGGAATGACTGGCATGTTGTAAGCTGCCTGACCGGAAGGAGTGGGAGCAGGGACGTCCAGGCTGGCTGTTGGGGCACAGCCTTTGCCTCTGCAGAAGAAATGAGCACTGGGCTATGTGTGGGAAGGGATTGGAGACAGTGCTTTAGGTAGAGCCTCTGGTGTCCCTTCCTTCCAAAGCCTCTGCTCTTGGTGCTCTAACAGGAAGGGGAGTGCTGCATTTTGGGGTTGAAGGAATTAGGAAAATGTGGCTTTGTACCAACTCGCCTTTCACGTCCGCATTTACTAAATTGCATTTTATTAAAAGGCAAAGTCACTTTCCTGACAGAAGCTGCTTTTGCTCTGACCTTCCCTCAAGGGCACCTGTTATCCCAAAGGTATGGGTTTCTTCCTTGAGGAAATAACATGCTGTCCCTCCCTCCTGCCTGTTTTATGCCCCAACAATTAATTTTCATGAGAATCAATGTATCTTCTGTGTGTGTTTAGACCACGAACACTGCGTAGGGAGATTAAACTGCTGTGCATGACAATTATGTGTACATGAAACTCTTCATTAGCCTCCGTACTAAAGAAAGGAGAAAATAGATGTCACAGAAAAATTTCTGCCCAGTTCTGCTTCCTCAGCAGATGAGTGGGAGTGTTGAAGTACCTCTTCTGACTCTGGAGCGGCAGCGTGCAGGTTTCCAAGCAATCCTCATCCCCAGGGATAGATGAACTGCAGCGTGGGGATAGAGAAGGGGACTGCAGCGTGCTACCAGCTGGTCCTGGTTGTGTGGCTGAACAAGTAGCTGGGGTACCTAATGGGCGAGGGAGGTGTCTCTGTGCCTGAGCATTTCCACCCATCTGCATCGCTTTGTCCGTGAGCCTTTGCTGCCTCTGAAACGAAGCAGCAGAAGCCAATCCTTCATGAGACGGTGGCCCCCAGCAGAGGGGCTGGAAGGGCTCAGTGCGTGGTGAGAGTTCATGTTGAGTCACTGCTAGAAGTCCACTGTGGCTGCTGAAGTGACGCATCATTTTCTGCTTGCACAGTGGAGGGGTTTTTCTCAACACCTTGCATGCTCCTCGCTCTGTTGAGTTGAGCTTTGAACTGGTTTAAATTCATCAAACATCAAGGAATATGCAGATTTTTGTATCAAAAGTCTGATCCAAGAGGCTATTAAATACTATAAGTACTCTATAATTGGCTTGATTAGTCTAATATTAACTCCAAGTGACACTTAAGTGACATCAACTGTGACAACAGAAGTGACATTTTTGAATTGCTTTATTTTTAGGGAGAGTGTTGATCACGGCTTTTTCAATTGTCACTGTGGCATAATGCTCATAGACCAACAAATTTCTGGCAAGCGTGACGTGTCCCTTCTCTCCAGTGTCAGAGGTGTGGACAGTGAGCCTTGCTGCTGCTCAGTAGGGTTCCTGCACTGACAATATGCATTTGTGTCAACAGAAAACCATGGATTTCTGCTAACCTATTCAGAATGAAAAGATTTCTTGAGGAATGTTTTTTGATTAGTTACCAGTAATGTTTTCTGAGGCAAGGAAGAAGAAAAAGACCACCTTTGTTAATGGCATAGCCTGTGAGGCAATGGCTTCAGCAATCTGAATGCGTGATAAAAAAGCATCAAGACTGCAGCATCCCTTCTTTTTCCTCCTGGTCAGTGGACTCCACGTTGTGGATTCTGTTGTAGCTTTCCAAGGGTAACAGTTCCAAGTACTTGGCATCTAGAGAGGGGCAGTTTTCACCACTGTCTATATCCTTGGTTCCGGTGCTCTGGCTCTCAGGCTGATATCAGATACAGAAAGTGACCTTCTCTGCCTTTGCTAAGCCCTGCTTTAGATCTTGAAGGTTGCATTAGCCTCAATCATATAGGCCAATACTATTCTTTGAGCTTATGTCCTGGCAGGCTTAAATCCCAACAGTCTAAGAAAGCAATCTCTAAAAGTGTCTGTCCCCATTGATTGTAGGCAATGTCTTTTATTGAGGGAAAATCACAGTAGTTCTGGTGAAATTTGATTGTTTTGTAATGATTGTTTCACCTACATTTATAATCCTGTAGGAGATGATAGATGCATAATAATTCTAGTAATGAAAAGATGGTTTAACTAACTAACCAGCTAGTATTGGTGGATTTCTGTGATTTTGGTATCTGTTTCCCAAAAGATTCAATGCAGAATTTCTGATCAGTTTCTCCTGTAGGAAGTGCAACATGGGTTGTAGATAAGCAGATTGAAGACTGTCATTGTCTCTTCTGATTGACTAGAAATAACCACATCCACTGTTTTATTACTGTGTTCTTTTCACCTAATAACTCTTAACTTAAAAGGTCTTTGAGATTCAGGCTTGCACTTTTTCAGTCCGTTTCCTGGACAATGGAGCCTTGGTCACTTTGGCCAATAAATTCTGCCGTAATATATATCATAAGCCTGGGTAGGAACCTAATTAAATTTGCCCGTGCTTCCCTTTTGCTTCTTCCCTTCTTACAGTCATTGATTGGACTTTTATCCAATATCTCCCATACAGCTTGAAGGAGTGCAGCTCTCTGTGCAGAGATGCAGCTTTTCTTAGTGTACCCACTAAGCCACGTATGCAATAACTGTGCTTCATATCCAGATCTTAAATACACTTTCTCGCTTGATATATTTTACACAAAGAACACTTACAAACTAATATTTTTTTTCTGTATCTTCCTATTGTATTTATTTTCCAGTGGCCTCATTGAAATTAAGCCTGTGATAAATCTGTCACTTAAAAAATATCGGAGATTCTTGTCTGTCGTTCTCATGATTACATGAGAAAAAATCTATTAAAGATATGTTTACTACATATTTGGTTTAATCTAATTACTTGGTTTGTGACAATGAGGCTTTTTTTCACTTCTTGGGTTTTGTGGTCTTAAATTCTGACATAAAATGTTGCCTCCTTCACTGCCGTTGCTAATGGCAAAGTGTTTTATTCGTAATTTAATATTTTCCATATAAGCATTCCAAAGGCTCCTTATCCTCATGTGCTCTGGATATGACAGGGTGGAATCTCATGTGACTAACAAGGGCAGTATGTGTTGTTGTATGCCTCTCCAGTGGTATTCCCTACATTCATCTCACGTGTTATGGCTCAAAGGCTGATTATCCAGGAGTCGCAGTCACGGTCAGTCTGCTTGAGTGTGATGCGAAGTCTGTTCATTTCTGCCGTGTGATATTCCAGAAGACCACCTACTGCAATAATTTTGCCATTTATGAGTTGTTCCATGGCTGTGTACAGGTGAAAAATCACCTGTGCTGTGTGTCCTGCTTTATTTGAAATGTTTTTCTTGCCTAATCAGTGAATTTATTCCATGTGCTAATGGAAGACTCTCCTCTCCAGTTTCCACCACAGAGCTGTGAAGCCTGGAACATCATTACAACTGGAGAACTGCTTTTATTTGCTAATTTCTAGAAATCTATCTGTTATCCTGAAGTCAAGGGAATGCAGTTCATGCAAGAAGAACCAAGAATAGGAGGGTTTTCATGGGGTCTAACACTGCAGTAGGTCACAAGTCTTTAGTTTAGTTGGATGTTGTTAGGTGGACATGGTATGTTCGTCATTTGAGATCTTAAAGGACTTTGCACGGGGCTCTGTTTGTGTTCCCAGCAAAGATCATTAGGTCATGGCAAAGTTCATGTGTTGGATTGTCAGAAAATTGTTGGAGCACGTAGAGGTGACTACCAACCAGAAGACAACTCTTGTGAGTTCTGAATAAGAGTTGAGTTCCTATTTTCAGGACTCATCTGTGTTAGGCTAATGAAAGGCTGCAGCTGGCCGACTCAGTAAGCTCTGTACTGTGTGTCCCTTTTACCCAATTTAAAAATCTCTTTTAAGCATTACCACCAAGCATCCTTCTTAATTGTTTCTTTGGGTTTTTCAACTACATATAAAAAAGGAAAGATAGGTCTGTTTCTCTTTGAAATGACTCAAAGAAAGAGAGGGAGAAGCATGTGGATTAATGGTTACCTGTACTGGTACATCTGCTAGGTGTTCAAATGAAGTGCTTGTCTGGTTATTTCTATTGATCAAATGGTTTTCTGTTCCAGAAATAGGTCTGTAAGACCTCTGACCATGCAGATGATCTTAATGTATCTGGTCAGTTGTCCTGATTTTGCTTATATCTGAGAAAAGCCTACAGGAAATAGTGGTAGAGCTGGGCTCCATGGTCACACCCTAATACCTCACTTGCTGAACAAAGCAAACCCTTAATTACAAACTCAACCACATTAAAAAAAATGTTGAGGGCTGACATTTGTGCATGAATTAAATGTGTGATGCATTTGTTGTGGAGGCATGAGGTTGTAATTAGGGTTTTATATGATATTGTAAAAGGAGATTAATGTATAGTGTGTTTCCTTATCAGCGGGAAGCAGGAACCAGTTCCCTGTGACAGCACAGAGCTAGTCCCTGTCCCCAGACGTGTGCCATGCAGGCACAGGCTGTTGGAGCCTGTCTAAAGGGTTTACATTAAATAGAGTTTAAAAAGACTGGGGAGGAAGAGGTTTGTAAGATGGGAGTTGAGAGTGTTTTTTGAGGTTAGTTCTAGGATTTCCTAATTAGCTAGAGTTGCAAAATGCCTCCTGTCTGACCATCATATGGTGCCTGGCAGTGGCAAGGAGGTCCAGCTGGCTATTGGGCCAGGTGAGAACTCTGTGAGGAAGCTGCACAGGGACACAACTGAGCAACTCCTAGTGAAGTCCACCTATCTTTTTTTCTGCTGTGGTTCCCAGATTTTGCTGCACTGCAGAGCTTACAGAAATTCCTGTTTCAGCCCTAGCCCATCACCAGCCAATTTTTCAAAGCAATTTGCTTGTACAGCCGTCTCCCCCTTCCCACACCTACACAAAAGTTTTTTAAGTTGTTTTCTTCTTGCTGCCTTCTCCCAGCTTCTCCCTGTACGAACTGAGCCGCACAGCAAAGGTGGTTATGAAATCCTTTGCACATGGGCAGGATTGATGTTTTCAGCATCTGTCCTCCATCGAGCTAAAATGATGTCTCTAACTTCATCTACGAGTCTTGCTTTTTATGCCCAGCACAAAGGGTAGGACAGGCCCAGCCTTCTGCATGCATTCTCTGCTGTTCTTTCTCTCCTTGGATGGGAAGCCCCCCGTTTCCCCATTGTGTTGACATAATTTCAGGACTCTTTCAAGCCACCCACGTGCGTACGTAAGCGGCGCGCTGAGCCGTGCATAATGTGGTCACTTGAATGCTTCTGGAATGCCTAGGTATCATGTGAAGATAATGATCCATATAAATGCATTTCATAGCAAGAGGCTCATCTATAGATGGTGTGCGTGTAGGTTGCCTTAAGCATTGGAGCTGCTTTTGCGTTTTTGTTCCTCTCCCCGCTCGCTCAGCCTTAGATCCCTTTTTTCAGCTTTGTGTCTTTAAAAAGCTTTGCTTTTGTTAGCTGCATTAGAGATATTAATTGTGCTCACAGAAAGCCACAGTTAGGTGCACATGTATCAAAAGCCACTGTGCTCTTCATCTGGAGGAAAATTGCAGATTGTTTTTTTTAGTGATTTGAGTGGTTGGTTGCTGCTCAGTGGGAGAAGAAAGTGGGACTGGTTTTCATGGTAAAATTTCTATGTTCTTTCCTTTTTGTGTGTGAGGGAAAATGTCAGGTTTTCCACACATGGTTCATCCTGGGTCTGTAGCCTTCCAGAAAAGTTCTGTTCCTAAGGATGGAAGAAACAAAAAAAAAAAAAAAATGTAGATTTGCAAAACTATTATTAAAATCAGCTCCAAAATTCATTTTTCTCTTTCTTTCTCAGTGAGGCAGCTAGGACACTTGACGGTTTTAGGGGTTGGCTGGTGAGGGGTGGAACTTCCTGTTCCTGTCTGTATGGCTTGTCTTTGATGTGCCAAAGCCTCATGGTCGAGTCATCCTCACGGCCCTCAGTCTTCTCATCACTTTTGCATCATCTTTCCTCCTGCTGCCAGGAGGAGCACGACAGCCCCGTCATTTCCTGCTGACACTGTGAATCATGCCCTTCAGATGCCTGAAGCTGGAGAGCAAATTTCTGCAATTAGTAAGCATAGAAAATAATCCTGCCCTCGCCATGGCCTTAGGAAGACTGCAGTCTGATGTCATGAGCCCGTTCTTGGACTGGAAAGAAACCAGATCTTTGTGTAGCAAGGACTGTGGATACTACCAGCATGGTTTTGTTAGGGCTTCTTTGTTGCTTAATGTGGATAGACCCATCTCAAACACATTTTGGTGTTTCCTTGTTGAATTCCATATTGAATTCCTGTGAAGCCTGTCTTGACTTGTGCTTTTAACCCTGTTTGTTCATGAAGGCTGTTACCATCTTCAAATCCCACATCTTTGCCATTGAGTGAGGACATGTTGGCTACAAGGCATGCTGATGGTATATTAGGTGTCATTAGTCTGGAATTGCTTCATTTGAAGCATATGGCAAAAAAAACCCCTCCAGAACTGGACTAGTTCTTGGCTGGGAAATCCGTGTGACCTCTGGCCTCATGTCAACAGGAGAGTTCAGTGACTTCTTATTTGTGTGTTCTAAGAAAAACCTCACTACACACATGTGAACTGGAGAATAGGGTGGGATTTAAAACCCTTCTCTAAAAGCTATTTTCTCGGTTAAAGAGGAAATAAAGTAATTTTTGGTCCTGATAATCTTGCCTTCATTTTGAAAAAACAGCCTATGAAAGTAAACCTTCTGGTCACAAAATAATGTTTTTATCAAAGTTTAAATTAAAAAGAAAAAAAAACACTATTAGCATAAATATGATGAGAAAAGTGAACAATAACTCCATTTAGAACACCATGTTAAGGTGCATTAATCAAAATACTGAAGACAGACTGCTGACAACACTGATCCATGTGCAGCATATTAGGGAAACAAGAAATAAGGTTTGTATTCTGAGATCATCTATATACTGCAAAGCAAGGATGTATCCATCATGTCACTAAATGTCATTAGTATCCATTGTAGAATAAACTCCTGAGTTAACACTTTTGCACTGCAGGTTGCCAGGGAAAGCAGGAAAGCTTCTTAATGCTCTTTGGATTTGCAAGCATTCATAATTTGGGCTGAAGTTAAAAGTACTGATAGAGCATCCTTATCAGAGTCTGTGAATGAAGAGGATGCACCCCAAGAGAGTCCCTGCTACACAGCAGATTGCTGGGTTTTCAGGAGAGTAAATGGATAAGCTTTTCTCATAGCCAAATAACTACCAAATCATTCTTCCTGGGCCTGAAGTGGCAGTGGCATGAAATCAGTTTGTAAATCACATTGTGTATCACAATGCTACCTCTAATGATTATATGTATTCTAACTTCCAAATAATCTCTTCCCCAGAGTCTTCAAATATTGCCTTACCTAGTCAAGCAAAACCTTTTTTTAATGAGGCACTCTGTGAAAGGAAAGCTGTGACAGTGTTCTGTGGCTCCTGAGGTGGTGGCTTTTCCCTCTACCAGCTGACCCAGGAACGCCAAGCTACTGAAATACCCAACTTTACCTGCCTGGCAAACCCTGACTAGAACAAACGGTTTGTTCTAGTGCTGCAACATCAAATTTATAGCTTCTGCTTGGAAATAAATGTAGCACTGGAAAAAGGTGCCTGCCAGAGAGCAGTAGCAGGGTTTTGGTATCTTCCCCTACTGAGGAGACAGGGAACCCATGCCAGCTTCTGCTAGCTTGTCATGCTCTAAAGAGACTGAAGGGACAAGGATTCAAATAAGCGGATTTTGGCTTCTCTGCCAAGGTTGCCACTGGTTTTAAGGGCAGGGCACCTAACCCCTGCAAGTGCAGTAGTCATCATGCTGCATATAATGAACCAGCAAAGAGCTGGTGTGTACTAGTGACTTTTGGGTTCCTGAATTATGCAAGAATTGTGCCTGGCTAGGTAAAAGATGCTAAGTTGTCATCACGGTTTTTTTTTTTCCTTTACCAGTTCTGTATGACACTTTTTTAAAATAATCTGTGTGAAAAACAATAGCTTTTGTCCTTCTTCTGTCTTGTGCAGGTATAATTATTATATCATTATTTATGTCATCAAACATGCTCCTCATTTGCAGTTTGGTCTGTGGATTCTGAACAAATTTCTGTGCCTTTTGGATTTGCTGCTATTTCCTTTAATGTGCAAGTATGACCACAAAATTCACAATAAATGTTGTTATGTTATCCATGAACACTTGAAGGAAAACTTAAAATACTTCCTTTCGGAACACCTCTGTGAACCCCTGTGAGAGACATAGTATTTTGTACAGATACACAAAAATGTTATTGAAATGGCTGATGAAGTACATTAGTGAAGAATTCCTACCTGATTTGTCACATCCCCCGCAGTTTCCACGTGTCACCTGCAAAGGAACAGGGCCTGAATTTCAGCAAAGCGTACTCAAGTAGGTGTGTCTGCAAGTTCTGCCACCAGTGTAGATGCTGGCACTCGATACCTTTGTTTGACTGCCTGGTTCAGCACTTGCAGTGGACTTCCACACACCAGGTGTGGGAAACAAATGGCACAAAAAGCTTTGTGCAGCGGTCAGTGTTTGATGGCAGCTAGAATATCTTTACAAGTTCAGTTTTTATACACCTAATTAAGCAAAGGGATCTTTCCCATGGAGCAGATTCCGAGTCAGTATCCGCTCCTGCTGAAGTCGGTTGGCCTTGGGGGCTGTGTCAGAAGAGATGAATGTGATGCAGAATAGAGTGCCTGGGTTTACAGGGGAAGAACTTTGATGTTAGCATTATCCCTGCAGTTAAACCATAAGCAGTAATTTCTGTCCATTATTGTCACTGTTGAAGAAATCCCCAATGATGCAGAGGTTACCTAAAAGTATGATACCTGGCTTCTTTGTAGTATGTGTTGAGGGCCTAAATTCTTTAGATGGTTTTAAGTTTGGGTTGAAATACTACTTTGCACTAGGACAAATATTTCAGATCTTGTTTTCACTTTACTTACGTGTCACTGAGCTAGGATTCAATGTCCCTTTTTACAGCTGGCCTCATCAATGTCACTTAGGTCAGAACCCAGACATGTGGCCCCAATATTACCTAGGTGTGACATCATTTTCAGTTGCTAAAGAATCTGAAAAGGAGGAGGAGGTGGAAGGGACTGCAGACTGTAGTCTATAATTGGGAATCTTTAGTTTTATTAAAAAATGTCTTAGCAGAAGCTTTGTTGTTCATCTTTCCATATAAGTGGATATATTCTCATTGTCTGCTGTTAAGAAGAATATTTTTAACAGCTATTGAAAGGTCCTTGGGGTACATGTGTGTAATAATAATTTTTTACTTTTAAAGGAAATCATCTGTAAATCCCATTAGTTATCATTTTTCAATTTTCATCTTTCTAAGCGTGATTTAACTTCAAGTGTTGCAGTTCTTAAATCTAATTAAAGAATCGCCCTCAGTTCCCATCAGAAAGTCGACCTACTGTAGATTGTTCGATTGAACGCTGGAGATGAACAAATTAAAGCCTGTACCCATTCTGGTATGAAGGCACCGTGGGGACATTCCTAGGGTGTGGGACAGGACTGAATGGGGCTGTTCTCCCACGGGAGGTGTAGAGTTGATCTCACACCAGTGGGGCTACAGGAGGACCAGTGGGGCTAGCCGTGGGTAGGTGGAGGAGGCCCCATTCTCCTGATGCCTCCCTGGGAGATGATCCCTGCCGAGGGGAGAGGGCCCAAAACCATCTCTACCCTGCCCCTTCAGCCAGGGTCCTGGTGGGCAGCAGTGATCCCTTTCCCCATCAGCACAGTGTGTGGCCTCCCCCTGCTGCTGCAGCCCCACTTTGTGCTCTGCAATATCCGATAGCAGCAACCATGGAAACCGCTACTGACGGTGGCTTACAAAAGAATTTGTTAATTAAAACATGTTTAAAATTATAATAAACTCACTATCTTAAATCCACCAGGGATATTGGAAGCGGTATCCCACTCTGCCATCACTCTCCGAAGCTGAAATGCAGCTGGAGATGAAATGTCCCTTTGCATCCAGTTCTCATCTTCTGTTATCTTAGCACACAGTCAGAAGGCATATATTAGTATTAAATTTTTTATAGTTTCAGCAGTGAGGGCTCGACCCAACCCTGTGACCACCCATAAACTCTGTTATCCGTCCCCCAGTTTTGCAGTGCAGGGTTTGTCCCAGCCCTTGTTGGAGGAGGCTCTGCAGTGGAGACTTACTCAAGAGAGCAGGGAAGATAAAGGGGCACAAGCAAGGAGACAATGAAGCTGAATAGCCTGGAAAACAGGGCAGAACCACTCCAAAGCGAGTGTGAGACTGAAGATCAGACTAAATCCACACTGACTGAAGGGAAATAAAAAGCTAAATCTTATTGAAACTTGTGGGTGATTGAGCTGAGGAAAGAACGATGCTGTATGTTCTGAGTCCAGTGGGGTCTCACAGGAAATAACCAAGCTGTCTTTGTGGGCTGGATCCTCCTTATGTGTGAATCCACGTAGCATTTTGGGTTTGTTGCCTTGGCATGCAGAAATCACATGGTGCAAGAGGTCTGTGAACCTGAGAAATCAGCAATCTTTGCTAAAAACAGCGCTAAGCATCACTGAACCAGCACATAGATGTTGTTCTTCAGGAAAAGATGATTTTTTTTTGCCACGTAGGGAAATGTAGAAGCCAGTAAGGAACACTCTTTGAGGCAGAAGAGTTAATGGAGTTCGACTGTGAGTCTCTTGACTGATCTCTTTCCTAGGGCAATTAAAGGTCAGCCTGTGATTAGATGGGCAGAAGCACCAGCACTTCTGCAGGAACTCTCTCCAGCAGGGTTTGTGGTGTGCAAGACTCTTTAAACTGAGAAGAGGGTATTTGGCATTCTTATGTACACATGGGCAGATGAGTTCAAACCCTGCTCTGTTTTAAGGCATCCAGAGTAGAGAATATTAATTTATTAGTGTTTTCTGTTCATCAAGACAATGAAAATTGCCTTCTAAAAAAATATTATTAATTTCCCTTATAAAAACCTATAAAATAAAGGCTGTATTTAAACTTTTCCGAGGAAAATATTAACTTACTCTAAGGTCAAAATTTCTCAAATTCTTATCCCTGTTACTTCATTAGAATTCTTATCACAAATTGATCTTTTCTCCCAGCAGAAATAATTGGTTCCAGCCAATAACAAATCCTCATCTCGATTTCATTGGCTTGTATCTCGAGCAACACGGGAGACATTCTATAATGCCTCAAAATATCCCTGCTGGATAATGTAAGTAGACCACCTAATTAGTCTTATTAAACTTTTTAACCTTTCAAATTTAAAACCCAAGAATTTGAACACTGCCCACAAACAGAACTAAACATGCTCAAACCTTTTTGTTCTGTGTAATTTTTCCATGTTATCATACACTTAAACAAAAATGCAGTGATCTCTGTGGGTTATTTCTGTTTACTACTGTCACCAATAATTAATTTTATGGTTAAAATAAATGCGTTAAAATAGAGAACTGCATTCCAGCAACATACCTACAGCTAAACAGTGTTACACCCCTGTGTGTGGATTCAAACCAGTCAATTTGTAATTTGCTTCTCAACCTCCAGGAGGAACAAAAATGAACTGTACAGAGAAAGAAAAAGGACAGAAATTGTATTGGCCTGTCTTGCTGAGTAAAGTGATGGATAAAAAGTAATTTTGTGAACAGCGTAACTTGTTTTATTGCGGGATGAAACAACGTGCTTGGAAAATGGTTGCTCCCTCTCTGACATGGTTGTTCCACATCTGACACCAGCAGTGCCCCTCACAAAAGTGCTAAAAGTTGCAATAAGGAAAGCATTTCAAGCTGACTCATTTCAATAGGTGAACAAAATCGCTGGATCATCTGTCAATGGCATGTATGTGTTTGTGTTTTTCCTTTGCTAGCAATGTGAAGTGGGTTTTTTCCAAACCATTCCTCTCCTCTTTTATGCAGTGGGGTTGGTGAGTGATGGAAAAGAGCAGGGAGCTCTGTAGCAAGGCTCTGGTGTCATTCAGACTGCAAGAAGAGAAGAGGTTGCAGTCTGCCTCTTGTCTTTTTCCCTGTCGAAATGAGGCTCTCCATCACTGATACAATAATCCCCAAAAGTGTAAAAACTGTAAAATGTGTGTTTGTATCAGGTACAGCTGTATACTGCATTGACCTGATTTCATGCAACTCAGCAGAGTTTTTGATTACTTTTTCTAGCATGTCATGTTACTCGAGTGCTGTTCAGCAGTGCTGTTTCAGATAGGAGGTACAGCAGAGAGCTGTGTTGCTACAGGCTCCAGGCAGAGGATACTCCCTCAGCTCTGTGGCCTGAAGAAGAGTTTGCATTTCAAATTCACTGTAAAAGTCTAAGGCGAGTCAGAAGGGGAGAGGGAAGAAAAAACCCACAACCCAGAAAAAAGAAAAATCCCTTTTGCCAACCATCAAGATGGTGTTTTGGGAAGAGCCATCCCTAAGCCTTCTGCCTCAAGCAGAGCCCAAATCGCAGAGGTCTCATTTTCAGGTTCCTGGAGAGATGCTGAGCTCTTTGATGGGAAGCAGTTGCTTTGTTGTGGACATTTGCTGGGTTGTTTCGTATCAGTGGTTGGGGCCAGGTGTTGTGGTTTGCCTTCCAGCTGTGCTTTGGCAGTGGGCACCAAGGATGGTGTGAGAGGCTGATGGTGAAGGGTGGAGCTCAGCACTTCTTCAGGGCAGTCCCTGTGGGAGAGGTGGCTCTACCAGTCTTGCCGTGGTCCATTGGCAGCCCGTGCTTTTGTGGAGGGTGAAGTTCCATGAGGCAAGTGAACAGGGTAGTGTTTAGGCTGCCCAGTTCACCCTCCAAGCAGGGGATGATGCCTGAGGGGTGTCTTTCTGTAGTCTGAAAACTAGGTGGTAGTTGACAGTGACATACTTCAGCAAGATGACAGCTTGCTGGATGTGAACAGTGTTGCATGTACAACACGTGGATTAATCTTTTCAGGTAGCTGGTCCTGAGGAGGACTCAGCTGGGGCATTTGTGTGTCCGCTTTGGGGAACAACCCTTCAAGGAAAATAGAAGGGAGGGCAAAGGTTAAACAAAAATGACAACTTATTTAGGAAATAGGGTGTGGGACAGCAAGCTGAAATAATGGAAGCTGCCATCGAGTCCTTGGCTAGGCTGTGTGACCCTGGAAGGTGTAAATGCTTGCTGGAGGGTAGGAATAGCCTGTGATCTGTCTGCTGTGGGTCGGATAAAGAGCAGTAAGTTGCAGCAAGGAAAATGTAGGTCAGATTTTAGTTAAAAACTTTGCAGCAGAGAAGGGAGAGAAGCAGCAGAGAGTCTGCTTGCAGCAGTCCTGCACCAGGGGTGTTTGAGGAGAGCTGGATAAATGCTGGTCAGGAAGGGTTTAGTTCACTGGTACTGCTGACAAGAGATGGGAGGAGGTTCCCTATGGTTTCTTTGAGGCATGTGTTTCCCTCATTCCCATTTTATGATAGGTAACATTGGAAAATTACCACTGCAGATGTGAAAAGTGGGAACCTGCCTTATGTCTGGCAGCTGATGGGCGCCATGTGTGCACATGAGGACGGAGGTGGGCGATGTGGGAAGGCAGCTCTCCCAACCTGCTCACCTCCCATCACAGCCACTGCAGATTGCTGTGTTCCTGGGTAGCTCTGCTCCTCTCAGAGGTACCCCCTTCTTTGCATATACATAATTTCTTAAACCTTTCCAGCAATTTTGATTATGGGATTTTTATTGATGGCTAAGTAGTGGGTTTGTATCTGATGTCTGCTGCATAGAAAGAATATCAGCGCATCTTCCAGCCTGGATTCTGCACTGCCTCGTTGGGGTTTTTTGTCATGTGTCAGGTCACTAACATCACTTCAGTAGGGTTTTATAATTGCATTTAATATGTCACTTACTATGCACGCCTCATCTGATTTCTATGGCACTAATGAGATAATTTATCTTTGCTGGGTAGCAGTCAGTTGTGTGTTGATAAGGCATTTAATTTTACCAAGTTATAAAATCTTGGCTGATTTTAGAGAAGGGTCAGAGCCAAGATAATTTTGTATTTTAAAATACTTATCAACCTCAAGTCCTTAATGTTAGCTCTCTTTTTGTCTTTTCAGCTAGGGCAGCTCCTGCCTGAATTTTATTCAGAGAATTCATAAAACTTCTTTTGTCATTTGAGTGATAAAGAAAACCATGAAAAATTCTGTGCTAATATTTATTAGCTGTTTAGGGCTCATTTGGGGAGGGGGAAGATAGCAGGGAGACAGAGCCAGTTTTCCAGCTACCAAAGCACCAAGACTTCTTACATGCAGCAATGAAAGCCCAGCAAGCAAATTAGTGTGTGGGAGGAATATCTTCCACTAGTTTATTTTTTTTTATTTAGTTTTAATTTTCAGGAGCATCTGAAGCTGTGTTCTGTCATTTTAGCCTGATTAAGAGATATCATTTGTAGGAAGAGTTTTAGGTTTTAGCCACTTTCTCAAGTACTGTATTTCACTCCTGCACAACAGTTTTCTTGCAAAGTTAATTGCTCTTTTATTTTGCAACGCTGACTGTGTTTCATATTGGAAGAAAAATGACATTTGGGTTTTCTAATTTAGAGGCACAAAAGGGGTTGATAGAGGCAGTGTTAGCACCTGACTTGCATGCCCAAAAAAGGTGCTTGTGTTAAATTACAGGGTGCTGAAGCTGGGGCCAAAGATAACGTTATTAGACTTTTGGAATAAATACAATTAATTACAGGGACAACAGGGCTATCATATGGGCCACCTCTTACGTAGATACCACATTAATTTTCATGAGTAGGATTTCATCATTTAAATCAAGCATGTGCATGTGTGTAATTTTTTTTTTAAGCTTTCATGGTTTTCCCTCATTTGGAGATTTTAAGTGTCTAAAAAGGTTCATGGTTTCTTAAAGTCCACCCTGGCAGAATTTTGGAAAGGAAGAAACCTCTGCCTGTGTATTGTCTCTTCCTCTAGGTAAGATCTGTGAGATTCAGAATGCAAGTTACATTTTGTAATGGAAAAAACTCTCTCCTGAGATATGAAAAGAGTAGTCAATTAGAGAATGCTACCATGTTTTTTAAGGCTTTGAAAAGGTAGGATAAAATGAGCACTCTGGCTCGTGCTGAGCTCCTTGGGAACAGCTGCCGTGCAGGATTCCTCCTGAAAACCTTGTCCAAACAAATCATCATTTAAATACAGAGTTGTCACTTTACCAAAGCCTCACTCTTGCAAGATCTTTCACGTCTGTGTTTGAGATGGATGTATTGTGGTATGGGAGCCTACAATACTTATTTCTGTAGTCTCTTTAGCTCTGTTTGGTACGAGGTGAATCAAAGCATAGGGCAGCACTCAGCTCCTGATCGCTCCTGTTTTGCAATGGCTCAGGGTTTGCCAAGCCTGTGAGGGAGTCTGGGGTACAGCAATGATGTTTCCCCTTGCATAGCCTCTCCAAGAATGGATACAGATTGTATAATTTTTCCCACTATTTTTAAGACTGAGATAAAGGAAAAAATATCCTACCACGGAACCTAGAGGGGTTTTTTAACCTTTTAAAAGCACAGACATGGTAGATACTAGGTGGACTATGGTATCAGTGTGATGGATTGGCACAATTCCCGTGTCTCCCATGGGGCCAGCAAAAGCATGTATTATTCTGACATGCTATTTTGAGAGGGAAAAAAAAATCATTCAGATCCTTAAATCACCTTTTGTGAGCAAAGATCAGAAAAAAATTACTCCAGTGGCAGACATAGATGTATCAGGTTTTTGAGCTTCTTGAAACATTGCAGTGTGCTTTGTTCCCCACTACATTGCCTTGACTTCAACCTGCAGGGCAGGGTGCTGTGGATTCCTTGAGTATGTCTGATTTTGCACCAGCCTCCATATTTGTGTTCTGAAAATCAGTGTGTCTGTCATGTCTCCCCTGGCACACAGATGACTTCTTTGTTTTGGCCAACCAAAATAAAAGCTGAGAACAGTATAAGCTCTTTCTTCAAACAGTGGTAGGACCTGATGTGCTGTGAGGTTTTGTTTATTCTGGTGTCTCTGACCGAGATGTTGATCGCCATCTCAGAAGTGTAAATCAGTTAAAATGGCAAATAAAGAGAGATTTGGCCTATCTGAAGGATGAAATACTGATTGATTGATTTGTTTGTTTGTTTGTTTGTTTGGGTCTGGAAAACCCCTAACTGTTAGCAAGGTAAAACAGTTGGAAAAGCTTCCCAATATTTAACAAATGACCAAAAACATTTAGGGTACTTTTTCACTTTTGGTGGGAAAAAAAATGCCTTTTAAGCCTGTGGATTTGAAATATTTTCTGCTTGTAACTACCTGCAGGTGGTAATTGAGCGTGAGCTGAGTTCTAGCAACAGTTTGAGATGAAAGGAGGTGGACATCCATCCTGCTTGGGGTTCCTCTCCAGACTGCTATCACTGATGAATTTGGGAATCAAGGAGCAGGGACAGAGGCAGTTGTTCTTGGGTAATGTGCAAAGTGTTCTTTGTGTGTGCAAAACTCTTTGGGGTTTCACTAAAATTGCTTTATTCTGGTATTGTGATTGCTGTTCAGTGCCATTTCACCCGCCAGTCAGCAGAGCTGTGTCTGTTCACCACACAGGTATTTGCTGAGGTAGTACATCAGTTCTAAAACCCTAAACATTGGTCCCTTTCTCAGCTCTTCTTCTGCAGAGAATAAAATAGGAAGTGCAGTTCCAATGCAACATCTTATCTCTGTCATCCAAGGGTGGGTGAAGTGTGTTTGAAGGCATGGGCTCCCTTCTAGTGTGCCTGCAGTTGGTTTCCCTGCTGCAAAGCTGGCTTACCCTCTAAAGCTAAAATACAGTGCCTCTTCAGGAACTGTGTTTGTAAAACCAGTTTTAATCTCTGCATGGGGTGTTAAACTGCTGTAGCCCTCACAAAGGGTCTGTCCCAAGAAGCACAGCAGATTGTAGTCCATTCTTTAGCATGTGCTGTCTTTTAGGCTCTTGCTTTTTAGGGCAACAAAGCTGAACTTAAACACGAAGCAGGAATAGCTTGGCCTTTTGATCCCTACGCTGAAAGACATCCTCATTTCAGGATCAAGGCAGCTCTGGAAATTCCTACATCTTGAGCTGTTAAATGATGTAAAAATCTCCAAAATGAATATACATGTGTGCAAAAGAATTACCCAAGTGCTGAATGCAGCATAACTATGTCAGTCAATGCCAGAGCCCAAGTGAATAAATCCAGGCCCTGGATTCTTCCTGGCAGATCCGAGCTGGCTGATGAGCGGGTCTTGCTGTGGCCATGCTGCTCACCCTCATGGGTCTGGCAGAGCTGGGGCTTGGGAGTCTGCACTACAGGCCTTGCTCAGCTGAGATGTGGGCTCTAATTTACATCTGATATTTGCAGGGACTGTCTGCAGGGAAGCCCTTCAGAGAAACACCAGGGTTGGGTCAGATCTATTTCCACTCTCTGCTGTCGAGGGTAAAGTGGCTTTCGACTGATGGATGTGATGCTTAATGGCAGTGGTGAATGCATACATATTCCCCAGGATCTCACTAGAAGGGGGAGAAAAAAGCTAAAATGTAGTACTGTGTCTTCAAAAGAATATGGCTTCTGTGCTTTTTACTGACACAAATGTGGGCTTAGAAGGGAAACCTGCCGGGTATTTCTCATCCCAGATACTAAGGTAGTTCTGTACCAGTAACAGAAAAAGGCTCAGATAGAGAGAACATATAGAGACAGAGTGTCACTCTGTGTTTGGGATTAGACCCTTTTCTTCCTTTCTTTTTTTTTTTTTTTTTTTTAAAAAAAAAAAGTGAATATTTTTATTAAACATCTTGATACTCCCTTATATTAGCTGAGTGAGCAGGTATTTGCATCCGGCTTGTCTGTGGCCAGTTTAAAAAGTGTCATCACATAAAGAATTTATCTGGGAACCACATTTAGCTCTTGAGTTGATAAATATAGAAGAATGTATGAATTTCCTGAAAACTGGTGCATGAAAAAATTAAGGGAGAACGGGAGGAAGTTCAGTTTTAATTTCTGGCAGGTCACAGCGTAGAATTACTTACTTGTATGTGTCTTGTTTTATAACATCAAAGACACACAAATATTTTTTCTTATCTAGTATGCCAGTCAAATTGTCAGCTTGGGAATGAGATGTGCATTGAATTTTGACACCAGGGAGAGTCCAGGGAAAGGATTGGTATCATTTTGGTACCAGGTGACATGGCTGTACCATAGTTTAGCAGCTGGCTTAGTGATCTCCAGGGTACGAATTTCTTCCACTTCATTGCCAGCATCCTCTTCCGAGGAAATCAGCACGGACTCTTGCAAATAGCTTTGTCCTTTCTCCGATTGACTGTGCTCTCAATAATCAAAACGAGTTGCAGGCATTCCATTAATTGTCCAGATAATTAGCTTTAGGCAATCTGGCATTTCATCTTTGTCTCTGACTTAATCTCAGCTAGTTTTTGTTCAGTCGCTGGCATGTGTAATTCTTCATCTATTTTGACATTTCTCTGTCACGTTACCATTTGTCATATTTCAATTCCTCTGGACCCGAGCAAGCTTTGATCAGACATACTGGTCTGCAGCTTACTTATGCTACATAAAACACAAATAGTTGGAACTTTCTGTGCCCGCTGATATGATAAATGTACATTTTCTGCTCTTGATGTGTGCTCACACCCTTAGCTGGCTTGCCTTGTCCGTCCCGTGGTGCCTCCACTCAGGTTGTTAAAACCTTCCCTCTAAGAGTTCTCATTCCCTGACTGCATATGTGGTGTTTTAAACCTAATTTTTTCTTTTTTTTTCTTTTTTTTCTTTTTTTTTTTTTTTCTTAATCCCTAGAAGGATGCCAGATGGTGAAACGTGAGGATATGCAATAGGGCTGCGTGTGCACACACACACATTTTATTTCTCGGTGTGTGGATGCACAGGGTGATTCAGTGTGATGGAAGGTTTTATTAGATAATAAAGCTGCTTTTTTAAGTTATGCAGGTCACTTTACGTGAGGACTAAAAAAAACTCAATTTATTTGGCTCTATGCAGTGTATGACTTTATAGAAAAGCTGTTCAGAAATATCTGCTACTGCTGTTTGGGAGCACTGACATTACTGTTCCCCAGAAGTTGGATGCCTTCTGCTGCTGGGTCCAAATGAGAAAGGAGAAGCTGTTACTCTGTGCTCATTTGGAAAACTGTGAACCTCCCAGTTAGTCACATTGGTCCCAAGGTACTAGTCTGAAATGCTGCATGGGCATCAGGGGTTAGCTCTTAAATCTGTCACTGGTTCCCTGGGCACTGCACACTTTACGTCTGGAACCAGTGACGAGGTGGAAAGATTTGGCAGTAAAAAAGAGGAAAACATCTTTCTACTAAGTAGATTTTTTTTTAATTAGGTTTGAAACTGCTGACAAATTCAAAATATTAGATCAGTGTCGGGGGGAGAGGTGTTGCGTATGCAGAAGAAAACCAGAAGTGCATTTCCTGTTTGAAAACTGAGGAGGACATTTGTACTATGCTTTACTGAATTTCCTATCCTCAGTTTACCTTTAAAGGGAATACACTGGGCTTCTTTCCCTGAGGACAGAAAAATTTTCCCCTGGTCTTTGTTTTGTTGTTTTTTTTTCCTTTATAAGAACAGCAGCTATCAGGCAGAGAAAACTTTTCCAAGATACAGGTGCCTTGAAGAGCTGTATATGCTGAAAGTGCTGTGCTTGGGACCTAACCAGGACCAAGCAGTGCGCATCCCAATATTGCACAGCTCCCTAGAGATGGGAAGGTGTTCTTCTTGATGATATCTCCAAGTCTTGTGTCCATTTCTGTGTAGGAAACCTGCCTTGTGCTGCTTATCTTTGAGAGAAAAGTCCAGGAGGCTTCAGAGCTGCTGTTCTGGCTGTTGCTCAGCACTTCCACTTCAGAGACACTGGCTTCTCAGGAGAGGTGTCATGTGCAAACACCCATTTGGGGGAGAATAACACATCGGGCACTGATTCTAAGTGCAAAGGACAGATAGCTAAATTTCATTCTTTGTGCACACAAATCATCCTGCTTAAGTACATTGTCAAGTGGAAATCATGAAATCATTACTTCATTTTTAACGATCTGGTGTGTAGATCCTCTAGGTGGAGTTTAGGTGCAGTTAGGCTTTTTAAAATATTGTAGTTCCCTTTGGACTGAGTGGAACAGCTTACAGCATTTTCTTTCTTTGGTTTGGTTTTTTTTTGGTTGGTTGGTTGGTTTTTTTGGGTTTGGTTTTTTTTGATGTGGTTTTTTTTGTTGGTTTTTTTTTTTGGGGGGGGGGGGTTGGGTTTTTTTGGGTTGAACCTGATATGGTCTCTGCAGGGCAGGATGGCTGGGTTCTCCATGTTTAGGGTTCAGTTTCTAAACCCTAAACGTGTGCTAAATTAAGTATTTTTAGCTTATAGTGGAGTTAATTGAGTTCATATTCTGTTCCTTGTTATATACAGTTTCCTCTTCAAATATAATAGTATTTTATTGCAAGAAGCATTATTTTACATAGTGTTTTAGAGCTTAGTACAAACTGATCAAAAGTTGCAGGCTCTGAATGTTTACCAAAACTCATCTGTTTCACAGTGACAAATTTCTCACATGCTGGCTTATGTGGGGCTGTGGTTGATTGGTTTTTAAAAGCCCTGTGTATCGAGGCCAAGCTTACTCTTCTCTTGGTAAAAAGATTTACCACCTGTGATGCAATAGGTAGTTAGACTTTAAAGCCAGAAGGGGTTGTTAAATTATTTAGTCTGTGTGACACAAGCTATAAAATGTGATTTAAACTAGGTAGTTTCTGCAGTGAATCCCCCAAGTGGAAGTAGAAGCTGTTTCAACCCCCTTGGCTGAAAAAGCTTGTCCTTCTTGGTCTGCTCTGGAGGAGCTGGAGCTCTCTGTGCAATGACTGAAGGAAGGAAGGGAGACAGCTGAGTGTGCTTGTGTACTGTTTTGGTAAATACAGTTTGTTTTTAATAAGGACGGCTTTAAGAGGTGTGAATCCTTGTAGTTATGGGTGACTCTTTCTCAGCCTCTTCACACATTTTGAAGCCGTGGGAGGAAGTATTTGAACACAAACATGATTTGGGATTTATGGAGACTGCTTGTGTGAGTAGAGTTATTCATTTGCAATGCTGTTTGCCTGACTAAGCTCATGCATTACGCTTTGCCTTTTATTTTCCCTCCATGGATCCACTACCACCCTTCAAGGCGATGAGCTTGCAGGGAAGAGTACAAGCACACGGTGGGATTTGTGTTCAAGTTCCAGCTTCAGCCAGGGTGTTACGCTCTTGCCTTTCAACACCTGGCCTAAGAGCTTTTCTCTGATTTATTGCAGGTGTTTCTGCAATAGGAGGTGAGCCACTGCCTCCCTGCCACATGTGCTGGCTGGAGATAGGCGTTTGTGCGAGATTACCTGGGAAATGGGGTAGGGAAACTTTAAAGCCGACAGCGCTAATCAGCATCCTGCATGCCCGGCTTATCAGGCGCATCAGATCCCAGGGAGGGACAGAAAACCGCGCGCAGGAAATAAGGGTCAGCAGTGACAGGTGGGGAGGAGGGAGGGAGAGACACGGTGAAGGACCAGCCAGCAAGAAAATGGAAAGAGTCAGAAAAGCATTTGCTGTGTGGCTGCTTGTCAAAAATCAGAAGCTGATGCATGCTTAGAAAAGAAGCCATTTTTTTTTGCTTTAAGATTTCAAAGTCTAGATTGTTGCTGTTCACTCTGCAGTGGTTGGGCAGAATGCAGCACGCTGAGGTCCCAGGCTGTGATTCTTTGGTTGTCAGCTTTGTGGTACTCTCCTGAATTAAAGTAGCAAATGTAATAGATCAGAGTAATAAGATACAATGCTGCATTTATTTTTCTGGGTGTGACAACAACAATTTACCTTTAATCAAGAAGTTATGTCCTCCTGAAATGTAATTTATAGGCTGTTTCCTAAAATTAGGAGCTTAGACTATTTCCTGTCAGTCTTATTCTGCACTATTTCTCCTAAATTATTTAAAGGTATTAAAAATGCATAGTGCATATACTGTACCAAGTCTAATGAAAGAAAGAATTGATCCTGACTTTACACTGAATTACACATTAGCCATTATTTATTGTTGCACTTTATTTCATTTTGGAAACAAAATTAACTCAGATGAATACTTTCTGATGGACACTACTCAGTAATCCCTCCATGTTATTTAATGGGTTTTGTAGATCTATACATAAATGTTTGCAAAGAAAGCTCATTTCCCATTTAAATTGAAATGGGCAAAGTCACCCCTTTACATTACCAGAATTTACCATGTTAAAATCTAGTGTATGTGCATTGGGTTGGTTTGCTTTTTTTTTTTAATCATGCGTCTATTCCTGTCTCCAGTCAGGGAAGAAGAAATCAAATAAAAATTTAAGACAAATCTCCTCTTCCTTGCCTCTCTCTGCCAGTCTCCTCTGCAATATATTTACCTTTTAAAGATCTGGGGGTTTGCCTTGAAATTGAAGGAGAATGTCATGAGGAAGCTGCAACCTTGTTAAAATACTACGAAATTAATGAGTCTCATATAAATGGTTAGCTATTGTATGAGATTTGTCTAATAGTTGGAACCTTCCTTTGACAGGAGAATCTAATAGGTTGGTTAATAGTGAAGCAATTCCACTGCTAATTGCACATGTATTAGCCTGGCTTGATACTGAAATACATTCTTGGAAAAAGCATATATATCTGTTACAGAGAGACATAATACTTCTCTCCTGATGTCATCCATGCAGATTGAGGCAAAAGGTGGCAATGCTGGGGACTGTGGCTGAAGGCCCCTGAGTCATGGCTGAGCTCTGGGGTTGTGCATCACAGTGCTGGGAAGAGTACTTCCTTGGCTGTGTCCAGCGCTTCTTCAATAGAAAAAGTAATTTAAACAACTGTTAGCAACAAGGCAGTAGTTTTGTTCCTTAGGAGAGGGATCTGTCTACAGTTGCCCAGATCTCTCTTTCAGGCTGGTGAGATGCTATTTGTCAAGAGGCATCTTATGTCAAGCTTTTTTTCAGCCTGTGACCAGGAGTGGGATGGTCCCTTTCCCAGCCTGCAGACCATCCAAAGCCCAGCCAGTTCCCACATCTCTCACTTAGCATCTTCTGATGGTTGCCTGATTTGAGGGCTCCTATCCCCATTTGCAGGGATTCATCTCCTGCCTGCCTGACGTCATATCGTGTTTTCAGGCAGCTGAAGAAATGCTCTGTCTTGTGGCAAGACATCCGCAGCCAGCACTGATGGTCTCCACCAAGGAAATCTCGGCCAAAGCAGGGAGTGACCTTGTCAGTCGCGAGTGCAGTAATTACACACATTTGCATAAATGCCGCTAACATGTGCTATTGCTTCTGGATCAGCGGGTCCTCTCTTAACAGTAGCACAGTACTAAGCCATTAATTATAGGAGTCAGAGGAGAGGTACAGCTGCAGATCTGCCCCGTCAGGATTTATCAGGCTCCATTTTATAATCAATGGTTTATTTATTAAACCATTACAAATGGTGCATGCGCTCTAGCCACGGCCGGCTGCGGCTCTCCTTGGATATTTCATCTGAATCAATGGAAGCAATCATCTGCTTTACATCAGGTATTGAACCTGTGCGGGTCCTTGAGTGATAAATGACTTTATTGTCTGGGTGGAATTGACTGGAGTTGATGCTTAAAGCTGGGCATGGAGGGAGTGGTGGTGAAAACACTGAATTCCTCCATAACTGGTGCTTTTGCGCTTTTTTTTCCTTTTTGTGGGTTTGTGGGTTTTTTTCCTTCCCCTCTCTCTCCCTAGCTGCTGAAAAACAAATCAGAGTCCTTATCTCTGTATGGCTGAGACTGATGCCGTGAGGGGAGAGGCTAGTGATCTTGGGCTGAGAGGGAACCTATTGGAAAGCAAAAGGGAAGGGGATTTGTCCTGCTTTGGATGTGTTAAAATTCAAGGGAACAAGCAGAAGCAGTGGCCACTGCACTGGTCTTGGCTCTGACCTCTTTGGAGCACACATTGCACACAAATGGTCTCAGTGTGCTTTGGGGATGCCATGGGCCCCTTTGGCTTTCAAGGGCTGCTGCCAAAAAAAGGCAAATCAAACAAAATTGCGTTTGAAGCAAAGCAGCGTCCGAGCCCCTGGAAATCCCCCCTCAGCCCTCCTCATTAACATTGACCAGGCAGGGAGTTGACACTAAAGCTGTATGATTTGCATGTTGCATGGGCTCTGTTACTGACATAATGAGGTTTTATTGGATTAAAGGCCTTGCTGCCAGAACTAATTGTTCAATAGAATATACAGGTTTTTATAAACCTCCAAAAGTAGCCTTTGTAAGATCTGCATAAATATATTTCACACCCATGCTAGCAGTAACTCAGACATACTGCTCCTATGTACAGCAATGTAGAATACTGACTGGGAGACATGTCTCCCTGTAAGGCCATGGCATCTCACAATTTTATACAAAAGAAAGGCATGGGCCAGTGTATTCTAAAAATTCTGTATTAAATAAGTATGTACAACCTGTATTTGCTAAGTTGTATCCATGATATAACTTTGAACTCAGTCAGTTTTCCTGAATGTACAAAAGGGGTGGGGGTGTAATTTTGGTTTCAACTGGGAATAACATGATCTTTTGTCTTGTCAAAACAGTCAGGTCTGAGTAGACTTCTATATGGGCTGCTGGTGGTGTTGTTAGAAGAAAACACAAGGCATTGAGTACTCCAGTGTGTTCCTCACCATGCACTCATTTTCAGAAGTGTATGCCAAACTTTAAAGTAGCAAACGTAGCTACAGTCTGCACCATGTGGAACCCAGGCTTTTATTTCCATTTCTGCTGCTGGCTGCCATTTGACACTGAGCAAGACATTAGCATCAGTCTGGCTGTCTTCCCCTTTTCTTGGGGCTTGTTTGCGGATGCATAGCTGTAAACTTAAAATGGGGAGTGGCAACTTCCCTGAGTAGGAGGAAGCAGGGGGGAGAATTAATTTCTCACTGGAGCTCACAGTTGATGCTGAATGATGGGGTGGCACCAGGGACTGGGAGATAGATGATAGATAGATAGATAGATAGATAGATAGATAGATAGATAGATAGATAGATAGATAATGTGGCCATCTGGCAGCCCCAGCCTGCTCCCTACATTTCTCTACAGCTTCCTCAGAAGTGCTGCCTGGACCATATGAACTTGACCTGCAGGGTGGGAGACAAGGGTGGTTACATGCTGAACCACACAGAGAGATAAATACTCACCTGTCATCTTGGGCAGCTGTTCCAAAAACCTGCTCCCAAAGGGCAGTGTTTTCAAGGATTTGCACAGATAAAGGAAAAAACAAACAAACAAACACCTGAATGTTTATCCAAACAGCAAATGTCAGCATAGGAACAGAAAAACACAAATACTCCTTTTCCTGGAGACTTGCTCCTGCCCATCAGTGAGTGGTCTATTCTGGGGGGAACACCAGTGCAATGTGTGATGGAACAGGTCTGTTCCTGATGGCACAAGGCTTTTGGGGTGTGTCCCTGCGAGCTGCAGCCTGAACACACGTTTGTGAACTGTCCCCTGGGAGCAGATGAGGACCACATCAACATCGATCAATGCCAGTGCCACTGATGCCCGAAAGAGAGGCTGGAAATAAATCCCCACAGACCAATGTCTATAGAGCAGGTATTTGTTTATTGCAGCGCTGGTGGTGAGGGGGATTTCTCCGCCTAACTCACCCACCCTTGTCAGTTGCTGGGGTATATTTATACAGTAAGTATTGCTTAGTATCACTGGGTTACTACAACAGCGCCACATACATGACAGAACTAATTTACACGGTATGATCTCATGGGTATTAGATAGTTCTTTTGCACTGTGCTTGCAACTCCCAGTTCAGGGATGGTAAGGGTCTTTGATGAAGGCTTCCATGGTGTTCTTTGCATCTGAGCTTTTCAACTTTGTCTTCGGAGCCTGTGCAGTTACGGTGTTCCTTGGTCTGTCTGGTCTTAACCAGCCTAAATTCTTTGTTTTGTGGCTAATTGGCTTTGCACTTGCCAATTTCTCATTAGTACTATACTTACCTATTTTAAAGCTATCCATCCACCTGATGAGTTTTTTCTTTGGTATTTTTTTTGTTATTCAGCATTAAGCAACTGGTTAACCATGTACTAGCCATTACATTGTATAAAAAAGTTACTTATATCAGGTTGTATAGGTATAAAAAGCTATGCTTCAGGTTATATAGGTATCAGGTTATATAGGCATATAAAAAGCCATCATTTAGGCTATACTGATATCAGGTTATATTGATATCTTGTAACTCGAGCTATGTAAGTACCTTGTAACTTTGATCTAAGCTATATAGGCATCAGCCACCCCAGCAGCTGACATCCAACCAAGGAAGCTTTCCCACAGCAGCCTCAGTCCTCACGACGTTTCCTGCTCTTACACTCGGCAAAATGTTCACAGCTGAAATGCAGCTCCGAGTAAGTCACGCTATCTGGTTTATAAAAGGCAGAGCTGCTATTTTTCACTGTAAATGCACATCCCAGTCATTTCTGGTGGTGTGTTACAGTGAGAAGTTATGTACACGGTGGAGTTCCTAACTGGTGACTAACACAGTGATACCTTTTGTGTGTATGTTTACTCTTGATGTTTTCCCCTCCAGTACTACTAGCAATAAAAACTTTGTGAATGTAGGAAATGTGTAGAGCTGCAGATGTTATATCTTCTTTTCATTGACCTATTTTCTGTATAAAAGAGGTCAAATCACATTAGGTTTTCACTATTGAGATCCCAGGGCTTCAAACATGAAAATTAAACGAATGTATGCTTATTTTAATGCACTAAAACCTGCACTGATACATTTTCTTTTTTCTTTTTTTTTCTTTTTTTTTATTAGAGAAGTTAATTATCTGAGCATAAAAGTGCTTGGTAAAAGATCATAAATAGAAAATTAATCCTCTTTTAAACATTTTATTTGACAGTAAGGTATGCAAAAAGGATGGGTTGTTGCTTCAGAGTTCATCTTGCTCCTCACATTGGTATTAAATGCATTCAAATTTATACTAGCCAGCTCTTTGGTGTGCAATTTGTGTGCATGTTGATAGGGTTTCAAAAAGTGGAGGGTTGTTGTTTTTTTAACCCTCCGGGGACTTTTTATGTGCAAGCCAAGTGCTTCTGCACGCATGATAGAGCAATTTCTTCGCTCCGGAAAGTGCTACTAGATAGAAATACGATAGCAGAGCAAACATTGACTTCCTCAGAATTGTTACTTGTTCAAATAGGGATACCATAGCAAAATCTTGCACGGGGTCAAAAGTGCTCGTCTCTGTACTGATGAAATCTCTCTCAACAATTTTTGGTAGGTTTCCAAACAGAGAGCATAGTTTATTGCAAGTTGGCGCACAGTGTAGAAACTGTCCTTCTGATGTGGAAAATAACTTTATTTAAATAATTTATTATTTGCTAAGTAATTTTTTTATCATTATTTAGGGCTTGTTCCCTAGCTAGAATAGATTGGTAAGGTTTGATTTTGGTCAGAGGACTCATACTGATTTACCCACTTGGGAAATATGAATCTTGATGGAGAGGTTTTGGTGGGTTTTTTTGCTGAAACAGCTTAATCTCAGTGGGATTGTTTAATGCAGTACCAGCAGAGCCTGGAGAGTAAAGGTGCATGTGTACAGATCTATGCAAACACACAGGCATCCTTTATAAGAGTGGATTAATAGTCATACAGACTACTGTTGTACAGAAGTCTGTCATGAAAACTTGAACCCAAGCTAAGCATATGTGCATATATGTAAAGCCCATTTCAAAAGCAGATTCACAGCACAGACCTATTTTAAGGGGATTAATAATCTATGAATAATACATATCCAAGATACACAGCAGCAGTGTGGGTTTGGAAATGGAAAAAACTTCTGTGAGTTTTGGTGGAAGCTGTGTCCATACTGAAAAGTGACTTAGTGGGGCATATCTTCTAACAGTAAAAACCAGCTCCAGATCTGCTGGCTTTGGAAAAGGAATACTGGTATAAAACAATGGAGTTCAATCTGTCTAGCATCCAGATCTATTACCATTGCATATAAGTAACAATTTCATACTAGCATTTTAAATTATTACTCCCTTCTTAAACCGTATGCTAATTTTCTTAAAGAGAAGTCTAATTGCTCTCTTTATATGCAACTCCAAGTCAAAAGCTTAATTTATCCCTCCAGTTGGATAATTAAATCATCCAATGTTCATCTCTTGTGACTCTTCCTGTCCCAGAAATCTTAAATTCTTCTTCTCTAGCTGTCTTCCACAGAGCACAGCTCCTGACAAAGCTTTCACCTTTAATTTACTTGTGCCAGGAAGACAGCCGTTTGTCTCGATTCAGAGGCAAGGCTTCATTTTCCTTTACTTGAGTTTCCCTGTGTATTTCATTTCCTAGAAAAGAAGCCCCATCTCTCCCACATGTACCTTCTCTCCAGGCATTACAAAACAGGATTTTTTTTTCCCCTCCCTGTGACCTGGTTTTGCTAACCTGTGAGTATTCCCATTTAAATCAGCAACCTGGCTTGTATGGTTGTGGTTTGGGAAATGGAAAAAGTGTGGTTTAAGCTCCTGTGTAGTGCAGTTTATTAGTGCTGGTGGGCAGTCAGAGCTCCAGCTGCAAGGGTGAAGCAGATGATGACAATCCCCTGCTGCAGGGAAGTCCTAGAAGTCACTGGTGCATTGCACCCCACAGGAGCAAGCTGCAGGAGTATAGGCTTGTATTGGAAAATAAATTGAAGGTCTAAGAGTTCATGCTTGGTGAGGCATTTCTATTAGAATTCCTTCCTTTGTAAGGTTCAACCACTTGCTTCACTTCTTTACTTCAAAATAAGGAGCGTTTTGAAATCTCAGCTGTAGATCAAGCAGAGCTGGAAGTGAGCAGTCCTGCTGAAGTCAGGAGGACCATGCACATGTCAAAAACTAAGACCTCCTAGCAGCTTTGCTCCAAGATTTGGCAGGATTGCATCCGATAAAAGGGATCTCCGAAGGACGTTCTTGTAGTGCACTTGTGGCATTACAAGAAACGGGATGGCAGGTAGTTTGCAGAATGGCAATTCCGGTGTTGAAACCTTGGTTCTGATATTATTTCTTGGGCATAACAGTGCCTGTACCTGAAATTGTGTTAGCTTTGCTTAGCCACTATGCTCTGGGTGGAACTGCTGTGTCACTGCACGTTAAGGCAAAGGGTTGGTGAAGCAAGAGAAGCTGACCCTAAAAAAGCCAGCTAAAGGACTGGCTTTGTGCTTTGCTTTGTGTTGGGATCCTGGTGTGCTTCCACAGCGTAGCGTGCCCACTGGTACTGCTGACTGTCCTTTACTGGAACTGCAGATCAGCATCTCATACCTCCCCATGGATTTTTAAATGTTTTGTGTTTTCCAGTACATTTTGTTCATGTTACTATTCAATACCACAGTATTTAAACATCATTGAAAACGATGACACTGGTTTGGTAGGTGCTGAGACTGCTCGCCCTCCTTCTCCATCTTCCCCAGCATCAACCCTGTAGGATCCTCTGCATCTGCTGTCCTCCTCACGGCTGACTCAGGATGATACCCCAGGAATTCCTGATGGAAAAGCTGAGACATTCCTGGAATTTAAATAAAATGTGCTTTGCACCCAAATGTACGCAAAGTACATTTATTCTGAGTCATGCAGCAGCCTATCTTGTGGTGCAGTATCTGGTTGGAAAAAAGCATCACTGTTCCTGATGGCATTTGTACTGTTGGCTCTCACTGGTAAAGTTCTGCCTGCTTTGGGCTTAAATAGGACCACAGAAGTGATCAAAATTCCACTCTCCCTGCAGCTGGCCAGAGAACAGAAGTGGGAGTCGTCACAGCTATGGATTTTTCTTCCCTTCCCTTTGATTTTGAAATAGCTCATTTGTCAGGTTTCAGGCAAGGATCTTTGCTTGTGCAAAGGCTGTAGGTCCTTAAGCAAGCAGGTTTGAGTGCAGATGTGCTGCAGAAGGTAGGTTAATTTTTTGTCTTGCAGTCCAGTGGTACCTGCGCAGGCATCATTAATGGTTCTTTTTGAGTGTTGTTTTACAACTTGTAGAAGAGTGATGCTTAAAGAATAGACTGCAGTTGAAAGAAGATGCTGAATTGCCTGAACTACTTTCCAGAATAGTGCAGTACATGCTGCGGGTCAGCCTTAGTACCTACAAGTAGATTTTTTTTGTGTGTGTGCAGATTAACCTTGAGACAGCAAGGAGCCACACAGGAGAAAGCACTGTGATATGAGGGCAGTGATTTTGTCAGAGGTCTTGTGTGCATCTTGAAGGGTCTGGTCCTGAGATTACCCAGATTGCTGAAGTTGCACAGAGATGTGGACAAGGAATCCCTTTGAACACTGACCTTTTGCTTTTCCCTTTTTAGTGATAAAATATTCAAGGGAACAGAAAGTGACCCATTTTGTGCTTGGCCTGTCAAGCCAAGCAGAGGAAGGAGAGTACAGTGCGGGCCCAGGTGGAACCCAGTGAATGCAAATGATTTATGGAGCAGCTGCTTTAAGCATCTTGAATTACTTCTGTCATCATCCAGTAGAGTCTATTTATGTGTATGAGTTTAAACACATTACCCAGAACAAATGGATGGCATAGGCAGCTGCACAGGACTGATACACACTCCAGCACCTCTCTGTCCCTCTGCTCACCAGGTATTTCATAGGGATTTGCAGAGGGAAGAGGTGCTCCTTTGGCAACCCCTGGCTTTTCCTCACTGCACCACAACTAAGCCATGTTAGGGTACTTGGTGCACACTGAGCTCAGAAATGTTTTGCCAGCTTTAACAGGGTTTTTTTTCTTGGAGCCTGCAAAGAAAGGCAGTTCACCTGACCAAGCTGCAGAAGGGCTGGGAAGATCTTTGATGTGGCAGCTGGGCACACACATGTGTGTTCTTCATGTCTGACTCAGAAGCATCTGTGGGCTCTGCCTATCCGAGGAGTGTCTGAGCACCTTTGGGATCCACAGCCACGCCACACGGTCCATGTGGAAACGTGGCAATCGGCTGGCTCAGAAAGAGAGGAGGCTGACTTGTCTAGCACGGTCTTTAATTTCAGAAAACATTCCAGGGTGTGTCTGGTGGTACACATTTTCCCAAGGACTACTTGAGAGTAGCTTTATGTAAAAGCTAGCATATCACTCCTTCTAGGTGCCAGAGGTTTCATCTGGGGTTAAACAAACAAGCAAGAACGTGGGGATGGACCATCAAACCACCATCAGCCCCACATTTTAAGGGGCACTAGGAAGATAGTTTGTGAAGTTGAACAGCTTGGTGCACCACGGAGCTTTTGTAGGGCTTAAGCATCACACTGTGTAGGCAGCACCCTTCACAGACCTGGGAGGGCTGAAGTGCTTCTTCCACCCCAGTATGACCATGCGAAGAACATGTGCACTTACAAGTGATACCAACAAATCAGCTAAAGGTAGGACCTTTGGATGTGCTTTAAAGGGTGTTGCCAGTATTCTGCCTCTATGCCAGAATCCTTGTCCATTCTCACTCCAAAGGAGAGCTATTTCAGGGCATCTTCTTTATATTCTCTGCCAGTTTTTTGCCTTTTTTTTTTTTTCCTTTTTATTAAGCTGTGTCCTATTTCTGTTTAATGCACCAAAGAGCATTACACTGATGATATACCTCCAATTCCTTAGCGGCCTCTTTAGGAAATGAAGAGTGATCAAATTCCCTTGTCAAGTAGGATGCTGACTTGGAGATTCCTCTTTCCTTAAAAATCTAACCTAGACATAAAACTTCTAAAAAACTTGCAACCCAGATAGTAATTATGTACATTTAAAATGTAAGCTGGGACAGTCCATCACAGAAAACCATTCACAAGGAAACAGTCCCCAAAAACCACGATTCTATCTTTTCTTCACGGGCGTTTAGGTCCTATACAGTAACCAATTTTATGAAATACAGTATGTCTGTTAACCAAGAGAACTGAACACTTCAGTTGCTTAGTAACTAATCCAATCCAAGGAGGAAATAAAAATAGCATACATAATTTTAGAACCTTTAGGACCTTTGCCAAGCAAAATATTCTCACCAGCAGCAGTCAGGTTTGTGATTTGAATGGGTTAGCTTAATAGGATAGATTCTATTTGTTTTATGTAGATAAATGGTCCTTGCTTTTCAAATCTGATTAATTGCATATCCGGGCCATTAGGTCTTGTAGCTTCTGTACTCTTCCACAACTTTATTTAACTAAAAATACAGCATAACTAAATATAATACAAATAAAAAAGGAAAAATGTTTTAGTTGCTGGCTTCTTTTTCAGCCTTAATGTGGTTAAAAAGCCGAAGTCTGCAGTATAACTCAATAAATCACATTATATGGCCAGGAGGAATGTCATAAGCATCTGCTTAATTCAAGTGTAGTTTTTTTCCTATACTCATCTGTAAAGCTTGTTGAGGGGGAAAAGGATATTATTTTTACAAAAAGATATTATTGCCACCATTGGTGGAAATTGCCACATGGTAACATAGCTTATTCAAGCAAGGTAGGAACAGTTTCAGTAAAATTATGTTTTAGCTGACAAAATATGACTCCTGTTTTAAAATGTCTCTTCAAAAATTCAGTATTTGCCTACATTTTTAGAGGCTTGCTCTGTTCACGCACATTGCCCGTGTGTTTGACAAGTTTCATACGCCAGACTTCTGCAAATTACGGCGAGGATCTGCATTTTTGTTCCCCCCACGTTTTTATCAGCCTCGCCACTGGATGAAGGATTTGCAGGACTAAGTTATGGCGTGTGTGACTAGCATGGCCGAGGTCGGGTCTCTTGCCCTTACTCCTGAGCAAGGTAGGCAGTTTGGGATCTGACGTTGGTGTGATGCAGCAGTCATGGCGCTCTGGGCTGTCAGAGCAAACAGAGCGCTCCTTTCACGGAACCATTTGAATACCGACTTCCAACTACAGGAATTCTGATTGAATTCCCCTCTCCTCTGCAGCAAGCATTTGGGAAGGTCTCGGGTTTTCCTTAATCTCTCCCAGTTCAGTAAGTAATTTAATGTAGGGCGAAAAGCACTCAGATTCAGTGTTACATGGCTGGTACATTTTGCTCAAAGAAGAATACCTTTTTTTTTAGATGGAGTGATTCAGCACATTTTTACTTCTGCTTTAGGATTATCATCCTGTAGGGTAAAAAGGCTAAATATAGCAAATACATGTCTTGCACAGTATATTTAATACTTTTTGCTTGATCTTTTTTTTTTTTTTTTTTTTGCCGGTGGAGTTTCAGACATTGCTCTTCTTATTTTTGGCGTTTTAATTTATTAATACAGCTGACGGAACCATCTGAAGGAAATTAAGATTATTCATCATTGTGTGCTGAAAGAATTATGTGCAGAATCCAAGAGGAAGTTTCCTCTGGAACACGACTCTGATTGGTTTATGTGCCTGAAACCAGGAGAGATGCAGTAGGTATGTCCATGACGGAAGCAGAGCCACAGGAGTTACCCTGCAAGCCCATTGCTTGGTCCATGGGGCTGCCCAGGGGAAATTTCTGACCATGGCAGCAGGAGATGTGGTGTGCTCCTCTGTTGGAATTTGGGGTGAAATCCACAAGAAAGGAGCTCTTGCATGGAGCCAGTGTCTATTTTCTGCTGAGAGGTCCTGCTCATTTGCTGGTCAATTGCTGCCCTGGCTGCTTGTATGACCTTAGAGATCTGCTTTAATGTTTGTATTTTACTGGTGATAAAAAAAATATGAGTGCTGTGGTGAAATGCAACTTGCTACACAACCGATGTTTTTCCCTAAAGAAGTTCAGAAAACATTGTGTTAATACCAGGATTTCTGGCCAAAATGTATTATGGAGTTAACTCAAGTAAATTGCAGTTACGCTGTAGCAAATAATTACCACCTGTTTCACATCTGTCTGAAATCCACTCAAAATACAGCAATCTAGTCATCATTCTTGTATTATTTATGTCATTTTATTATTTGCTGTTAGACTTCTATTTACTTACCCGATTCACAACAGTTTTTTCATGCCTTCTGCACACAGAATGATGAATTTAATAACCTCCTTTGGATTTGTTTATAAAACCTTTCAAAATATGTTTGCAATGCATGACAGGGCTTCTGCAAAGCCGCAGACACCCGGTGGCCTGTTTCATCATGAGCTGCAGTTGGGAGTGTGCCACTTGCTGCCCTTGGACCTCAACGCCTCCGTTTCACCTTCAGAAATAGTCCACGTTAACCTGCCACACACGTGGTCTCACGGGCATTTTCAGTCACATTCTGCTCTGTTAATGTGGGAGCTTCTGGGTTGCTTGCTCAAAGCCTTGGTGTGCTTTGGTGTTGGACAGACAGCGAGGCAAATGAGGGGATTTTAGCAAGAATGATCACCTCCTGCCAGGGTGCCCAGGTACAATAGAAATCCAAAGGAAGGACAGGGACAAAAGCCAAAGGTAGGCTGCTTTAAAGTACTCAAAACAGTCTGCAAGCGGGGCTTGGGCTTTTTTGTGCTTTGTGCTGATCGTTCTCATGCACAGCAAGACATGTTGTCGTAGTGGTTTCTTTCGATATTACACTTCACAGCAGAATGGCATGTGCAAGAAGGAGGGCGAGGGGTTAATTCCTTGCAGCACATCTAGGCCATCCCCTGAAATCACAGGAGCAAAACCAGCTGAGCGGTGAATCAGGCCACCCTGCCTCTCCAGGACAGGAATAGCAAGATTCAGAAATCTTGCCCTCAGCTGTGCTGGGATGCGGACATGCAGAGGGAAGGCACAGGAAAATACAGCCAGTCACTTGCCTGTGAGTTTCAGGTCTTTTCCATTACATCCAACTGGTACACGTGGTTTTGCAGCTCCCGATAGTGAGAGCAAAACATAGTCCCCATATACTTTCAGCCTCATTTAGGGTGACTGGCCTCCCAAGATGTGTCACTGTATTAACACCCCATCTCACCCTAGATTTTTCACCTTAACTCTCTTCCATTTCTGTAGTAGCTTCTTCACATTAACCTCTCTCGTAACAGGAGCAGTGTTGTCCTCCACTAGAACCAGTCCTGCCCATTTGTGATGCAGTGCCTGTGCCCAGCATGTGCAGATGAGGGGAATCTGGAGGCACGTTTCTGTTCTGACACGCTTCCTTGGGAGGGAAGGGCAGCAATGGGCTGGGTTCTCCAAATAATCATTGAAGGTGGGAAAAAAAATAAATTACAGCTAATAAAAGTTAAGCTTGGAGGATTCCAGGGGAATGAGTTACAAACTCAGCAGCACTATTGCACATCTTTATGATACCTCTCAAAACTGCCTGTCAAAATCTCCCATTAAGGAGCATCGCAGATTAGTAATTATGCGCATCTATTAACTAAGCATCCATTCTTCCTCTCAAATGCTTTGTAGCAATATCTCTCCAAAGAAGCACATATCTCATCTAGGTGTCTGCTAGATGGCCATAACACCTCCCCAAGGGAGATGCCTCTGATAACACTATATTAAAGACAGGGCTTGGTTTTGTCTCTTAAACCGCTATCACACAAGCCAGTGCACAAGGAAAGACACCTATTATGATTTTGTAGACAAACGCTAACAAAAGCTGCCTGCACACATGCACACACAGAAAAATTGAATGTTAACATTGCAGGAGGCTATGGTGATGACAGGGGTACTTTTATTGTCAGCTCTGCTGGGGAAGGGGAAAAAAAAATCCACTTATTTGTGCAAATAACCCCATCTTAGCCTTATTCGCAAGCACCCTATTTGCACATACGAGTATGTTTTGTCAGCCATGTCTTTAGGTACAGGTTTTCATCTTCAGCTGCTTATGCTTGTTTGTGTTAAACAAATTAGTGCCATAATAACACACACCCCCATAGGGACATGAATATTGTATAGTAAGAATCTGAAATACACGGTGATCTTGCTTTTTTTTGTTGCAGGTTTGTTGTTCTGGTTTGTTTGGACCTTCCCACCCCATTCACCTCCTCAAAAACAAACAAACAAACAAAAACCCAAAAAACAAACAAACAAAAACCCAAAAAAACCCCAAATGAACAAACAAAAAACAAAAACAACAACAAAAAAACTTAATTAAACTGTGTTATGCTTAGTTTTCCTGATTATATTTTGTTCATTAATAGAGAGCAAATATGAAAAGAACCACGAGCAAAACTGGAGGCAGAGGATAATAAAATCTATTCATTAAACAAAATCCTCAAACATGCCTCCTTTCAGCTTGCTATCTTCCAGATCCTAGATTGCTTCATTCTTTCAGTGACTACTGCTAGACAGACACATCCTGTTCTGATGAAGGAGACCAGCTGGATTTAGGACTGTGACTTCATGTGTGTGGTACAACTGACCATATGTGATTCTCTGTCAAGTTTGCAGCTTTAATGGGAAATCTCTGAAGTATTTCCACTTTGATTCATGTTTTCTCACTGGCTTGATTACAAAAGGGGGTGGCTTTGTGCAGCTGGATTGCACTAACATAGGTTGTAGTGTGACTCTGCAGAAAGGGAAGCTTTTGCATGCTTATCCATAGGAGTTGCTTTGGGCTGTTCCATTTGTTTGTTTGTTTGTTTGGGGGAATCTTTTTGAGGGTTTTTGAGGGGGGGGAGTTGGGGCTTGGTTTGGTTGGTTTTGTTTGGTTGTTTGTTTGGTTTGTTTTTTTTTAGGAAAAAATATCTGGGACCAGAAATTTCATTAGGGATATAATTTTGAATTCTTATGCAGATTGTGGTTTTTATCTGGCTTCAACAGAACTGAATAATTCTGTTAATTGTTATTGTCTTCCTGCCGGCTTTGAGAAATGTGTGTCTCCAACCTCTCTAGGTCTGGCAACAGAAGGGTAGCCAGTTGTGAAAAAAAAGCGTAAAAAACAGCAGATAGAATTTAAAGGAGTTTGGGATCTTCTTTTGAAGAATGATTTGCATTTATTGGTCTCCCAGACCTGAGAGCAGTACATGTAGGGGCAAAGGACAGTGGTGGTCACATGGATATGGAGGAAGTGGGAATAGGAAAATTCTTTCCTTTTTCACTCTATATAAGTTTTACTTAGAACATGCAGTGAATTGTCATTTGTAATGAGTTACTTTCACCTGTATTCTATCTGCTCCTCAGCTCTGGGCTTCAGGCAGAAAAGTCAAATGCCACAGGAAAATCTTGTCTTCTAAGATTTGGAGCCTCAAGGCAACTGGCGAGGCATCAAAACTTCCAAGCCAGCCAGGTGTCTGAAGTCTCCTGTTAAACAGGCACACAGAGAAAGCAGAGGTTAACACTCAGTACCCAGCCCTGGGCTTACCATTTGTCCTTTAGTCGAGTATGTACCACTTTCCTATTTCACATTGCCAGTGAGTTGTGACCAGACTGTATCTTCTTTGCACCTTATCAAACACTGCGTGTTTGAACAGTGCCTTAATTATAGTGATCAGCGTTTGCAAACAGCAACTTTACACTTTTCATCCAGACTCTCTTGGTGAAGGAGGGGCAGAGAGGAGGCATCCCAAGAGTGACACACATGTCCGAGCCTCTGCTCACCTCACAGCTGTGGAAATCTCCTTGCTGGTGGTGAGGGAAGGTTCCCTTTGCTGCACCTGGGAGGGAGGGAGGGAGGTCAACCGGCCACTCCAACGCTCTTCCTGAAGTGTCCATCATTTTGGGTTGGATACCAGCCCCCCTGGTCCAAGGGCTGTCCCTCTGTCATGCAGGGAGCACATGTAAATAAATAGTGGTGGGAGGATTCAGAGCAATGATTTGTAACTTGGTTTTGCTGGCTGTTCCTATAAACAGTAAACAAGCAGTCTGGTAATGGGCTATAGATTTCGCAGGTGAGAGCCCACTTGTTACCACATAGATGCATTTTCCGATAAAGAAATTCTAAAATTGATGTGTTGGCATCCAATTCTTTATGAAAGTCATATATATATATATATCCAAGTGAAGACTGCATAATTTGAGTCCACTGAAAGAAAATGATACGTAAGTATTTTGTGGATATTTGAGGTCCTTTTTCTTTTGAGGCAAAACTTCCATTTCTGTGGAGATAAAAGGTGTTTAAATTAGAAAGGAGCAGTACCAAATAAAAATGATCAACCTCTCCTGAAAGAGGCTGTACTGAAGCAGAGCATTTAGCAAGGACTGCATTGTTACCTGATGCAGGGAAGAAGGGAAGAAGGATGCTTCCAGATCTTCACAGGCCTTGCAGATGAGGCTGCAGTGTTGGCAGTCAGGGAGATAATACCACACCTGCATTTTATTTTAAAGTGTGATTATACTGATGCTGTTCTCTGTTGCTGTAAATCAGTTTCCTAAAATATATGGATTTTTTTCTCTTCTTAGACATGTATAATTCAATATTTCTGAGCATTTGATCATGTAAGCATTAGACCCTGTAAAGCAGCTTGTGTGAAGTACCACGGAGTGAGCTCTGCCATGAATGGTGGCAGTTCTGTCCTGCTGCTGTTTGCCTAATGGGGAAGAGGGCGCTGACTTGTCTCTTGAATATTGCATTCAGCAAGCAAATCTTCATATTATTCCTTTAAATCAAAATGGGCAGCGGCACCCTAGACTAGTATGGTGCCTATCAGAAGTGTACATTTCATCTGAACACGTCTCGGAGACTATTTATTTTCTCATTAGAGAGAATATTCTGGCCCAGTGTAAATGTCAGTGAGCTCAGTGCACATCATGCAATGAAACAGATCTAAAACAGTAGAAAGAGGCAGGCCTGGGCCCTTGGAACTGCTGAAAAGCACTTACCTACCTTTTTTTTTGTTTTTTAAATACTGTGCATTTGATTCCCTATGCCCACTGATTGGAGTCTTGGTCAGCCTGAGAAGGGCAGTAACTTTGCACACACCTCTTTCTCTGAGAAGGCAGGAAATTATTCTTCGTGAAGAGGATGATCTAGCAGGTTGTGTTGTGGGGGTGTTTGTTGGTTTCTTAAATATTTCCTTAGTCTGGATTTTAAACATCCCCATACACAGTAAGGAGAATGTGAACAAGATGTCCTTTGTGACCAGATGTGTTGGGAAGGAGTCTCCTATGAGCAAACCAGGCAGTGAACACAGGGACTCTGTGTTCAGTTTGGTTGTCTGCAGTCAGTTACACTTAGCAAGAGACAATAAAGCATTGGAAGGTTTATTTTGAAGTGCATATGTATTGTTTCAGTGAAAACATTAAAAAAAAAAAAAAAGCCAGAAAATCCTTTTGAATTTTGTTGTGATCAAGCAGAGTCCCACTATCAGGACATCTAAAGGCAATCCTGCAGTCCTCAATGTTAATGATCAACAGAGATTCTCAAAAAAAGCATCTTGCTGTGCATATATAGCACGTACCAGCCCTTATTAAGAAATCAGCTGATTGTTATTCTGCTACTGGCTTTTATTTTCTTCTACTCCCTCCCTTGCAGGAAGGCTGCATACAAATATAGCAATTGATTGAGAGGAGATGTTCTTCCTTTACGAGATTAATTACAAACACAGGGATGCTGCGCCTGGCCTGTGTGTGTATGATTGATCTTGTAGGAGGAAATGCAATAGGAAACTAATGCTTCCTTTTATCCAGTAAGCAAAGTTCAGAGATGTTTACATTCTGCTAGGTAAGCACAGCTGTCCAAAGATGTGAAGACGGATGGACTGTCCTGTCAGCACAAATTCATGCCGAGGTAACAGGCTATGCGGTCTCTGCGGACCTCTCTCTCTCTGGCCAGGAGGCTGTAGGGCCAGAATCATTCATTTAGCAAGCAGCTTAATTGCTTCACATTTTAATTAGTGGGGAGATCCAGACGCAGTCGATGTACTAGGAGGGGCAGCAAGGGGAGGTGTTGGTGGACCTCGCCCTGAAGGCGGCGGTGAGGAGGAAGGCTCCAGCGATGCCGAGCATGGGGCAGCTGTCACAGGGCAGCTGCTCAGAAATTGCAAGGGGTTGTTCTCTGAAACCCGGCCGGTGTAAGGAGAGATCTGCATATTCACTCACTGCCTGTAGCTGTGGAAGCACCTGCGGAAGGTGCAGCACTTTGCCGCCCTTGTTTTTATTTGTATATAATCTCAGACCTCTGGGTTTGGCTCAGGGTCCTTCTGCAAAGGTTCGTTCTGTTCTTGAGCGCAGGGTAGCACTTGTATTTAGTCTGAGAAGCAGTGTCAGAGGTGACAGATCCAGCTTAGTGTGACTCAGCTTTCTTCCTCAGAGTATTTTAAATAATGGATGTGCTACTTGCTGGTATTTAACTCCTGCCAGAGCTGCTGAAATATATGGTGTCTTTAAAATACTGCTACAACATCGAATCTCTGCTCGGGCAGGGGAGGAGATCTCCACCTGGGACTGGTAAAGTAAAAAGAAATCAGAGGAAGAAGAGGGGAAGGGAGGAGGAAAATGCCTGAGCCACAGTATCTTGTAAGGGTGAGAATGCCCTTCACCTGAGGCAGCGAAGCAGTCAGCTCTAGCAGCGTGATGATGGAGAATCCTGAAATCGATGCTGCAGTCTGCGTTATATTTATACAAGCATATGCACTGCGCTGATGACGAGGGAGAGAAAGGGCTGTTCCCTGCGTTAAAATAATTAGTGTAATAAATACAGCCTGGCAAGCGCCAGAGGAAGTAGGGATCCCTTTGTTCACATCTCGCCACTTAGAGCTGGGTAAGCAAGTCTTGTGGAGTTAACCTCAGAATTTACTCACCCTTTTATTCTCTGTCTAGAGGTCTTGAGCAGGATGTGCCGCTGATGCCAGACTTAACAAGCCACACTGGATCTCTCCTGCTATAGAGTGATGTTGAGGATTTTATGGGGTTCTTTTTCTTCTTTCCGTCCATGCAAATCCTGCCTGGTAAACCAGGATCTGTTTGCTGTTTAGCAGTCGGTTTGCTTGGCTTGACAAAGGTTATTGCAATAATTGATGTTCCTCTTCTAATAATTAATGTTAATGAGTCCACTAAACAGTAAACAAGACAACAAAGAACTGTTAATGAGACAGTCTTTACTCATTTGTTTAATCTTTTAGTAAGATAATGGGCGATAAATATGTCGCTATTCAGCCATCTTCCAGTCCTTAATGCATGGGGAGTGTTTTAAAAGGAGATTTGAGCTGATTTTTTACACTTGCATTTAGTAAATTCAGCTGACTGGGTAGGTGGGGCGCCTGAAAGAATTGGGAGACCTATATAATTAAGTGCCTTGACATTCTGCTTCTGAAGGACATTGGCAGATATCCAAATGCTATGTTCTGCTCTCAAACTCTTTAATTGAAACCATACAAAAGGGAGGGGGTGGAGGGGCAAAAGAGAGGGAGATCTTGGCAAAAACCTTATGTGCGGTTTTTCGCTATTGGATTGACCAGACAAGGCAACAAAGCTGATAAAACAGGATTAGCAAAATTGCATTGTTGGATATTATATGCTGTGTGACATGTACTACAGCAAGGGAATTTGGCAGGATTAACCTGCAGAGGATAAAGATGTACCAGACAAGAGGGCTGAATTAATAGACTGCTGTGACCAAAGCAAGAAAATCTATTTGCATGGGATATTAAGGGTGATAATAACCTTTCAGGGTGGGGTTGCAGTTAATGCCCCGAGTCTAGTGCTGACCCCATGCCCAAGTCCTGCTCTCCGCCTGCAACTCAGTGTACAAAAACCAGCTCGTTGGCACAGCTTCTTGTGGCTCTTTCCTGTTTCTAAATATATATATATAAACGTATACACATACAGACAAATGCTAATTCCTAGGCAGGAATTATCTGTGTTACCGGGTAGGTTTGTGTTGGTAGATTTTTTTCTCCCCCAAACTGAGACGTTTATTTTCCTATTTATAGGAGATGACTTTCTTCTCCTAATGCACTAGTGTTATCCTAAAGTAAATATTTGGGTTTGGTGGTTTTCCTCAGGGCTTCTATACCCAGCCACCCATGGGGGAATGCCATTCCCTCACTCTGTGTAACAAAACTGTTCAGGAGATTCTACACTTCCCTACATGCAATCGAGCTGAAATTGTAAAAAAGCTTTCAGACCATGTAGTGCCAAAGAACCTGAATGCTATTGCCAGTAGGTGACTAAATAAAATCACATCAAGTAAAAATGGGAGAATATTAAAAATAAAAAATTTTAGATGTACACTAAGACTACATTGGACTATTTGACCAAGGGGGTAAAGAAGCAGAAAACCAACCTTTGTCTCTGGTGTGTTAAGGGGAGAGAAAGCAGATTAAGCGTTCATTTCTCATTTGTACAACATATAATTCTGGGTTTTAACTTGAAAAAGCCTTCAAATTTGCTTCTTCTGGACTACAAGCAATGCATATATGGTAGTGTGCTTTTTTTAAAGTAGTCTGATATGCTCCAGCACAGATTGTATTAAAGGATTCAGAAGGATTTCAGCAACCTTGAAAAATGCTCATATCATTTGCTTTCCCTTTTGCCACCCACAGTACTAGTGGCAGACTTTAGTGTTCCCAGGGAACAGAGAATGTACTAAAAGTATTCAGCATTGTTCTGTGTGTGACACAATGTGGTTCACTGGGTGTGCCGAGTGCCACCACAGACAGTGAAAGATCTACTCTGGTGAGCTGATTCCCCTTCATCCAGCATTGGCATGTCACCATTGATCAGCACTGGCCACAACACAAGTTCAGCTTTCTGGTTCTTCCTTTCAGAGTTGAAGGCTGATGGGAATATTAGATACATATAAAATGTAAATACTCTTTGTTTGTTTGTTTGTTTGATTCAACGTGTTAGAATTTTGAAAACTGCTCTTTAAATTAAAGCTCTGTTAGTACAACATGATGGGGACTTTACAAGTGTGCACACATGCACAAGTGTCAAGAAATTTAGTTCCATTTCCTACAGCAACTAGATTGCATAACCTGTCTCTCTGGAATATTTTCTGTGCTAGTGCATATGTTACTCACTTCTCTGCCCAGGGACTATACACTCCTCCCTTCTCTGCAGGGGAAAGACAAGGCATGAAGTTTCCCTTGGATTAAGCTGGGCAGTGGGCAGTGCCTCCAAATCCAACCCATTTCAGGAGAACTATTAAAAACCAGCAATTTTCCCTGGAGGTATGCTAGGCTGCATATCACTTCCTTTCTATCCAATGTGCTTAAGGACTTCCTCAATGAGTCCCCATCCCAGGAATAGTCCAGAACTAACTCACAGAAACTGCCTTCTTCTGGATGCTGGTTGCTGAGGAAGGTCTCTAATACACAAGTTTATTATTTGCTTATTTTTCACAAGTGCCTAAATTAGTTAACCCAATAAGGAGTTGTTGGTAATCCCTTATGAATGACCCAACCCTGACAAGCATGTCATTGTACCACCAGTGCAACATTTTGAAGGGAATCAGGAAGGACCATGTGTTTGTTTCCACCTCTTTTTGTCTGCTTGAAAAGCTGCAGGGCCACCTGTAGCTGTGCCCTCCCCAAGACCAATTCTGTAGTGGTGCAGCATTGCAACCCTGAGCCCTTGTGCTGCTCGAGACACACTGTGTTCGTGCTGTGATGGTTGGCATGCTCACCAGTGTCAGTCCTGCACAAGTGAGGGAGATTTCTTTTTCCCTTGACTCCCAGAATCCATAACTCCCCTTGTGATTTTACAAGAAGCTCATTTTTCCTGGTCAGCAGTGGGTTGCATCAGCTCTCAGCTTCTGAGAGCTCCTGAGGGACGGGGGCCTTGGAGGGGAATGAAGGACCTGCAGGCTGGGATGTTTGTGGGGTGGGGAGCACCTTCCTGAATGCCAGTATGCTGGGAAGCTTCTGGGAATGGACCACACATTTGCTGGTGTCTCTCCCACCTCAGAGGAGCAGGCAGCCTGCAGGCGTGAAGGTTCATGGCCACAGTGCACTCGGGAAGGGAAGCGAAGCGGTCTCTCGGGCACTGCTCTCCTTTCAACAACATCCTGGGATCTGTGAGAAAGCAGCCTGCTTCTCCCATGTCTCTGAGGGCTTGGCTGAGTTTCTAGGTTGCTTCCTCTGCCTTCCAGCTCTCATGAGATGAGCGCAGGGAGTGAGTTGCAGGAGTGCAGCTGTACACGTTTGCAGTATCACGCTGCAATGGCCACCTCTGCAAAGCCTTAGATCTTGAGTGCCAAGCCAGCAGTTTGCCACTTCTATTTTTTTTTTTTTCCCTTGGAGGCATACACCCTTCACACATTTGTATTTCAAACAGGCAGGGGTAAGTAAGTGGTGGGCTCGATGCATCTAACCCTGTCACTTTGCTTTCCAGCACTCGGTGGTGTAGAAGATGGACTGCGGAGGAAAAGGACAGAGGGCAGAGGAGCCCAGGAGCAGGGAGCCTGGCCAGGGGCCCCCTCAGGTGCTGTGCAGCAGCTGGTGTTGTGAATCAGGCCGTCACCAGTCGGAGAACGGCTACTTCACAACACCAGGGTCGCACCACACCACGCTTCGACCGCCGGCTGGAGAGGAGCAGCGGTTCCTGCGGGCAGGCAAGGGACGTGGAGCACCTCCTGGCTGCTTCCACACAAGCCCAGACCTGCAAAGGTAATCAGGTGCTCAACTCCTATTTAGGCACCAGCCTCCCACTGAAGTCTGAAATAGAAGTTAGGCCCCTAAATATCTCTGTGGGTCTGGCCCCGAAACCCTGCGTCGCTGTGCAGTGCAGAGCTTCAGCAGGCACAGGGCAGCACGGTCAGCAGTATGGTCACTGCCCGTTCACAGGCCATATGAATGTTAAGGAACAGGTAGCTTTTATTAAGCTGTGGAAAACAGTGGAAAAAACCCCTCTGCGTGCTCCATGTGTGGTTCTCGGTGACAGTCGCATCTGTGGTCCTTGCCTGTGACTTGTTCTGATCCCTTCCCTGTCTCGACACCCAACCGCATAGTCTGTGTAAAAGGTCCTGTACACACCAGGAAAAACTTGGACTCCTTGCTTATTGATACTAAACCTGGTCAGCCTCTGCCAACGTGCCTCCATCTAAACCAGCCCTAGGTGTGTTGTGATGAATGAAAAAAGTAAATGGTGGCGTCATCTAGGAGTGGTACCAACAACTGCAATCCTTAAAATAGAGAAAACTGCTGCTAAAGCAGTGCCTCATAAATTGCTCAGTGTTAGAGGGACAGTGAGGCACACTCAAACCAAGTGAGCCTGTAACATGTGCCATGCATTTCAGATTTTAAAAACAGGCTCTTCTCTGCCTCCTCCTTTGTACCACACCACCAGTGTGGTGTTAGTTTGAGAGGAGTGGGTTACAGAAGAGTAACCAAATCCGGGTGATGGACAAGGAGGTTGGCACACACCTGATGTCCAAGGTATACAATCCCTTAAAGTCAAACTGAAACGCTGTTCAGTTTTGATCTCAGAAAGCAGGCATGTGCTCTTGGTCTCAGGATAGGGTTTTCTTTGGTGGGTTTTCCCTTCCTCCCACACTTCAGGATGGCTCTGTGCTCTCAAGTGTGTCTGCCTGTTCCCTTGTATGATATAAACCACTAGATATGCCTAAAGCAAAGAATGGAGAAGTGCAGAGAGAAATGATTCAGGTAACATAGAACCAATGAAAGTTTTTTTTAAAGTTTTCTTCATTATCCTAACTCATCTGACTGAAGATGGCAGTAAAAATTAATTGAATTCCATCCTGGATGTATTATTGCAGGCCGGGAGATAGATGTAGGGGAGATTCAGGATATGCACAAGATCTGAAATAGCATGGGACAGCCTGGAAATGCAAATGAAAGGTGACAATGGTGGTTTCATTGGACCCATCCTAATCTTTCTGGTCAGGTGGATTCCCTGCACAAGTAGCCCTGGATTCCTTTTATAGCACAAAGTCAAATACCTTGAACAATAGAAGAGGTGTTTAGGAGGCTCATTCGTACATGAGGAGGGCAACCTGTGGATACAGGCCAGCACTGGGTTTTTGGCATTGATGAGAGGAAAAACTAGATCGTGTTTCTCATTCATGCACTATGAATTTGTGAACCCAACATGCAAGAACACTGTTTTATTAAACTTGTTCTCTGCTAACACAAACTGTGTGCTCTGTGTGGTAATCTCACTGTTTATGATAACCTTGTTTTAAAGCTTGAAATTTTTCTTCACAGAGTTTGTTTCATGAGGTAATGCACAAAATTCTTTAGAAACAGGAGGCATCAAGGAAGTAGTCCCAACAATCCTTGCAGACACACACACTGATTTACATGAGCAGCTATTCATATATGGAACTAAACACCATTTCATCTTTTATTGTGAGCCAGAGACCTGTTTGACCTATTCAGTTTCTGTCAGTAAATACATGTAACATTTGAGATATGTTAATGCTTAATATCCACTGCCAGGTGACCTGATAGACTATCTCCATACTTCTCCAAATATGATTGTGGAGACAGGTCATTTTCAGCCCCTTTTGTTAAAGAATTTCATGAGAACAGCCCACTTCAGAGGTACCTTTGGGGCATTTATTGTGCTACAACTCTAACTTGAATATATCACCCTTCATGCTCTTCTAAAGCAATTTCCTAGCAAATTAATGCAAGCCATAATGCAGCTCTGCTACTGAAAATCAAGCACTCCTGCTCATCATCAAGCAGCCTAATCATGTCATCTCATGAGGAGGATTGCTGGTTGAAAAGCTGACTGTCAGCTTCAGGTGATGGAACCAATTTCTGTTTGCTCCCTTCAGCAGCTGGCACGTGCTGCAGTAAAAGGTGAATGTACAAAATAAATAGTTCAGTATAGGTTTTGAATTTGTGGAGTTTTATTCTTAATTAGCACCTACAGTTCATCTTCATATCAACCCCAGTCCTGGCTGCTGAGATGGAAAAAGAGGTACTCACCAGGTTTCTGGACAGCCCCCCAAAAGAGAGGCCCCTGCAGTGTGGGTACACTCAGAGAGTTTTTGGGTGCTTGACAGATCCTTTCTCCTACTTGTGCATTATCATTTAAAAAGTATAAGTTTACCCTGCAAAAATACCCCATTAGAATTGTTGAAAGGCCTGATTTTGTAACCTTAATAAAACACTTAATATTCAGCCATGGGAGGGTAGAAAAAAGAGCAAAGTCTATCAAACCTGAAAAGCTGGGCTGTAGTCCCTTGTGAGATTTTTTTTTATGGGGTTGTTATTCCAAAAGTGGTTCTTATGTCTAAGCAAATAGTATTTAATTTCACCCTTGAACCCTTTGAAATTTGAATGTGATGGGTTTATTTCCTCAGCACATCCACACTGTTCTTCAATTGTTTTGAATGGGTTTTTTGTTTCCTTCCTGGGCTCACCAGCAGCTCACATACCACTTCAGAGAGTAGCAGCCTTGTAAATTTTGTTCTCTTTTTCCCTGCATACAGCAGCCAAGCTGACAGGCACAGTGGGGCTCAGCATCTCTCACTTTCTGTGTTCACATGCACGCTGCTTGGTTACTGTGGTGTTCCTCATGAAAAGTGCCATTAACAGATTTCCTCTTCGTCTCTTTAATTGGGCTTCCTCTTTGGCAAGCAACTAATGTGAAATTAAAATGATATTTCAGGCAGCATTGCAAAGCAAACAGTAGGTGGGGCTGAATTTTGGTACCCACAAACCTGAGTCAGGTTTTATTTCAGTGCTATAAAAGCTTCACGACGGGAGGGAGCAGATACAGAAACAGTCTTCAGGCATCTTAACATGGTGAGCAAGAGGTGACATTAAGGAGGAGGAAGAGAGGCTTGTTCACAGCTACTGTTTTAAACACAGCATGTTAGGTATATTGGACAGGTATTTTTAGAAAAACCAAGAGTCCTCACAGTATATAGTCAGACCCCAAATGTACACATGAAAGGGTCAGAAACATCCTCATTGTGCAGTGAAGTGACACCAGGAAGAGCATAAAAATCACTAGGGTAAATAACCAAGGCTAGGTAACTTTCACTTAAAGGTTGATGTAAACAACAGAAGGGAGCAAGCAGTCTCTGAAGATCACATAAACTACTCAGAGAAGTTTTATAACCTATCCTCTAAGAAGATTCTCTCTATTTAAAAGCCAAAGCAGCAGACAGAGACTTTGCTGTGTCATACTCTTTGTCTTTATGTATGTGGGAAATTCCAAAAATTATGATGCTTCTTTGACAAACAGTTGCCTCCTTCCTTAACAAGACTAACTACTTGTGCCTCTGTAAATGAGTTTTTAACATTGCATTTGATTAGACCTAGTTCTCCAACCATGCATTAGCAGGAAAGCGCTGCCCACGCATGCAAGCTTAATGCACGCAACTCTTGCTGTCAAAGACCATTTTGAAAAAAATGATGTGCAAAGCAATCCAGCCAGCTGCACTCTGATACCCACTTCATGCCAGGAAAACTCCTCTTCTCACAGGGACATGGTCTGGAGGGAGGCTGGCACCAGGTGGCCACCCTTGTACCACTGCAGCTTTGTCCCTGCTGCTGCTCTGTCTGCAAACTCTGGGGCAAGGGCTTGGGATGGTCTGGTTCATTCCAGGTCTGGAATAGTGCAAAAAAAGCAGAGCTGAGAAGATGTCTATTTTAGTACTTTGAGTGTATGGCATCTCCACGATTCAGCTAAAAAATTTTGGCAGTTTGGGAAGAAAAGTTCAATTTCAGAGAATTCTGGCATTTGTCAAAAACTCAACATCCCAATACATTGCCTGCCATATGCCTTTAGTGAAGTGGTTATTAGGATGATGAAACCTTAATTCCTTCCTTTGCGTAGGGGTGTCATGCCCTGAACTCTTTCTACCCTGGTCTCTCTCCCACTTGGGATGTGTAGGTGTGGTAGCATGAATCCCTGGGCTCTTCAGGAAAGCCAGCAGCTTCTCCATGTGAACAGCAGCCGTAGACTGAAACAGCTGTGAACTCTGTAAATGGGGCTTCATTTCCACAGCTCCAGCTGAATCTCACCCTGCAGCTGTGAGATCTCGTGGAGGTCTGAGGAGGCAGAGCTGGTTTTTGTAGGTGCCCACCACCCTCAACTGTTACGGAGCAGGACAGTCTTCTGGAAAAGGTGCTGCTATCCCCATACACCTGACAATCCTATTCCTTGATAAATGGCAAAAGGCGTAAGCCTTTTTTAGGGGGTTTACATGACTATTTTTTTACTTTGTTAGAATAATGATTTCCATAGTAACAGCCGTGTGGGTCAGCACATACCCCAATTCTAAAGATATGTTGCAGAAGACTCTTGGAAATTAAAAATCCCCAAATGCCTGGGGAACTGCTGCATATCCACAGGGTGTTACCAGGGAAAGTACTCCTGCACTCCGTAACCTCTCCCTTTGCTGGGTTCCAACACATCTGGTTTACTATTTTATTGCTCCAAATAAACTTCTTGCTCAACTGTGGGTATCTCTAGAGAGACCCATCACACAATGACAGCATCTCCCATGTCAGCTGCAGTGTGTGATAGGTCTCTGGTGAGAAGCAGCAGCTCTTTTCCTCCAGGAATGGGTTTTGATCTCTTCCCACTTTCTGTTAGTCTAAACCCCAAAGTATTGAATCACATCCTGGAAGCGCTGTTGCTGTAAGAGCCCTTCCAGTTTTATCACTCGCATTAAAATCATACTGGCTTTGAGCCTTGAATTCAAAATGGCAATGTCTCTGCTGCTTAATGACAAGGTAAGGGAAGCAGTGCTCCCAACAGCACACGCAGAGGGAACAGCATCACTCATCCTGTCATGGGGGGAGATGTGTCTGCTGTCAGGAAGAAGAAACGCAGAAATCCTCTCTGCCCACAGCAATGCAGCAGTCAGCATGCAGGCAGCTGCCTGTGTGGGAGGTGCTGCGTGCCCCAGGGCCAGGGCAGCCACGGTGGCCCAGTCCTGGGCAGCTTTGGGTGGAGTTGGCTTGTTTTAACCCGTGTGAAAGACAACCCACGTGGCTGGGGTTGGTTTCTTCTTTACAAACAAAGGAGTTAAATTTGTGCTGGGGAAAAGGGAGATACTCACCAAAAAGGCCCCCTGTCCCTGCCAGGATGAGCAAGCAGATTCCCAGTAGCCAAATTCCATTAACACTCATGCCTCTGTCATGATGAAGCTGAGCTTCCCCCTCAGTCCCTGTCCTTGCCTGCCTGTGTCCCAGGCACGTCACAAATTCAGGCACCTTCAGCAGGGTTGCAGTTTCATTCACAAGAAGCTGAAGATTTATTGTCTCCAAGACAAGACCCCCAAAAATACCAGATTGCAAAATACAGATGTTTATAGTGACTGAAATACTCAGTGACCAAGAAAACCCTCACATGAGCTTTCTTTTTTAATAAAGCAAACTGCTCTGCCTTGTCATGTGAATTAATATCCCCGCAGCATGGCTTTGTCTATTTATTTCTTGCTGATGTTGTTTTTGATCACTACTAGATGAAAATGAAATCTCGGATGCTTTGGGGCTGCTCTTAGGACAGATTCAATGAGATGAAAACGCATTTCAGGAAATACTACTGAGGCCAGTTTTTGTTTTAATTTCCAGGGACACACAGGGCTCCAATTCCCTGGAGTCAGGAGGAATTGCAATTGAAGAAAGGCACACTGGAAACGCATTGAAAACATGTCCTTCCAATCCTCCAAAGCAAATGTCACCTAGAGGCATTGCTGTTATGCCTCTCAATCACAAACTCTTCCTTTTGAAGGCAACAATTTGGCAGTCCAAGTCCCTTTCTTCACAGGCTTTTTGAATATTAAATAGTCCCTGAGCACAGACAGAAGCCAGGGCTGTAGCACCCTGGCACACTCGTTGGACTCACAGCCTCTGTCCTTCCGTCCATCATTCCATCAGTCTGTCCCATCAGTTCTGTCCCCAGGTTACTCAAAGCCCCATTTCAGTGGCTGTTTCTCTGGCTTGCTCGTGGCCTTGCAGGCAGGTCCCCAGCTGAAGGGGAGCTCAGGGTCTTTACCCTGCACTGAGGACCTCTTTTGACTCTGTTATGGGGGAGCCTCTTTTCTCTTCTTGATTTCGTGTCCCCACACCTCCAGCTGGGAGGTGTACCTGGTTGGGGAGGTGGTATGAGCATCAGGTAACATTTCTGTAACTCAACACTTGTCATTACACAACCAGCCCAAGGCAAATAGTGCCAGACCGGATGATCTGCACTTTGTAAATCACTGTTTTTCACAATCTGTTTGGTTCAAACCCAAGACAAATCTGACTCTGCATCTGAAGAATCAAGTCTCTGAATTTAAGCACATGAGTGGTGTCCACCAAGTCTCATGGCTACATTTGATCAAGGAAAAAAAAAAAAAGTACTTTTCCCCATATGTTTATAGAAGGAAAAATCCATATTTGGAAACAGTTTGATAGAAAAAGTCAGACACTCTGTTATTGAATATAATTAACAGTGTTAACAGTGACAGACTCCGGGATTTTCTTAGAGGAAAATAAAAATCCAAAACATGTCTAAATTACATTTTTCTGACAAAAATAAGCATTAGGGTGGAGAGCAAAACTTTTGCCCACACTGATCTTCCTCTGTAGTGCAGTGGCAAGGGTCTGGGTGCCCAGAGTTGCCTCCACAAGGGAGCAGGGTTGGCAGGCATGGGTCTCTCCTTCTGCCACTCCTGCTGTGCCAAAGGAGCTTAAAAGGCCAAGAAATTTGTCCCCTTTCAGATTTCCTTTCAGTATTTCCCCAGCTTTCCCTGTATATGCATCGCACACAACACAGCAGGGTTATGACCCACAGCAGGGTTTTTTAAACACTCACAAAAGTAATAATAAAAAGCCCAGACCATCCCCATCTGGGTGTCTCAAAGAAATGGATTTAAAGACCCGTGGTCTTTAAATAGTGTGCTCCAGACAGCACGAAGCCTACAGTCTGTTCCAGCACTGCAAGGTGGGGAGGAGACCTATGATGCTCTACAGCCCAAAACTGCCTCTCAGCCACCTGCTTCAGCATTTTGGCCCAGTTTAACTCTTGATGCCTACACCTCTCCAAAGACTTCCAGATTAGAGAAATCAGTTAAGTTTGCTGCCACGTCAACCCAAAAAACTCCCAGCAAGGAAATGGTGCTTGGACCTGACATTCTTAGCAAGGCCCAATGAAGCTGTCCACCATGTGTGAGGCTTGATGGGTTGTCTTTTTATGTCCAGGTCAGCATCAGTCATCTGCAGTGTAAATACAGTAATGCAAACACACCAGTGAAGTGATTCAGGAACTATGGAGTGAAACAACTTTCACCTCCCTCCCATCCAAAACTGTAGGTTGGAAGAGGAGGAGATAGCTGAGTACCTTTGGGAAGCAAAAAATATTTGTATGTAATATAAAATATTAACCTTGTGAGGGAGCACAGCAGCCTGGGTGAGTCTCCTGCTCTCCCACAGCAGGGTGTCTTTTCAGCATAGTAAAACACAGCAGAACAAATTCCAACCCACACGGGAGTTTCTGAAGCTCTCCATCAAGACTTTCCTCTTTCCCCAGATAGCCCAAGTTCTCCTACATGGCCACAGCAATTTCACCTTCATTTAGAACAGAAGATACTGAAATGGAAACTTGGGGGGGGAAACCCTTCCAGACTCAAATCAAAACAAATCACTTTTTTGCATATTAATAAGTCTCCTGATTGAAAGTGTTCTGGCTGTTCAAGGAGGAATATCAACAGTAGATGCTGCTAATTTAAGCCTGGCTAATTAAAAGCAAAACGAAAAAAATTACTCCCATAGAAACAGCCACATGCAAAACACACTCACCCAGCACATTTCATCAAGCTCTGCTTATTATATCTGGGTTTAGGGAAACAATTCCTTTACTTTTTCACTCTCTCTCTGGGTTGGGTTTTCCCACTGCATGTTGCCTCCAGCACCCTGCCCCTCTGCAGAGCCAGCAGCAGCAACCAGCAGGACATCCACAGCTGTGTCCTGTTTGGGGCTTTGACCAGGCTGTCACCAACAGTGTGGGGCATTGAGACAGGACCACCCCTGCCTGTAAGAACTGACACCTGCTGGAGTGCCATCAGGAGCTTGTTACGGGTGTGCTCTGTCCCCTTACCCAGCTCACTGGTAGGAACATTAAGCTGTAGCAGCCCTAGAAATGACCCCCTACCCACATCTCACCAGTTTGGCTACAAGGATAGTGAATTTTTTGCTATTGTGGCAAAAAAAAACCTGCTACAGCAGGGACGAAGTGCATTCACCACCATTCCCCCCTGCCTGGCGACCAAGGTGGTCATCTGGTCAGGCACAATCCTGCTTCCCCCCAAAACTGATTACAAACCAGTCATAGAATCATAGAGTCATTAAGGTTGGAAAAGAACTCCGAGTCCAGCCTTTGGTGGAACACCACCATGTCCACTAAACCATGGCACTAAGTGCCACAACCAGCTGTTTCTTGAACACTTCCAGGGATGGTGACTTCGCCACTTCCCTGGGCAGCCCATTACAACATTTAATCACTTTTTCATTGAATTTTTTTCTGATTTCCAACCTAAACCTCCCTTGGCACATCTTGAGGACATTTTTCTTTGTCCTGTTGCTTGTTACCTGGGAGTAAGAAGCCAACCTTCTCCTTGCTACAAGCTCCTTTCAGGTAGTTCTAGGGAACAATAAGTTCTCCCCTGAGCCTCCTCTTGTCCAGGCTAAACAATCCCATCTCCCTCAGCTGCTCCTCACAGGACTTGTGCTCCAGACCCTTCACCAGCTCCATTGCCATTCTCTGACCCACTTCAGCCCCTCAGTGTCTTTCTTGCAGTGAGGGGCCCAGAACTGGACACAGGATCTGAGGTGTGGCCTCACCAGTGCTGAGTACAGAAGGACAATCACTGCTGTGGTCCTGCTGGCCACACTATTTTTAAAATAAGCCAGGATGCCATTGGCCTTCTTGGCCACCTGAGTACACGCTGGCTCATGTTCAGCTGGCTGTAGACCAGCACCTCCAGGTATTTTTCCACTGGGCTACTTTCCAGCCACTCTTCCCCCAGCCTGTAGCAATTTCATTTGACAACAGGACGTACAAATGATGTAAAAACTCGGGAAAAAAAAATGCAGACAGAGTGTAGGAGGAAGGAAGGCTGTATCCCTCACTGCAGAGCAGTGGCAGTGTCCAGCAGGAGTCAGGAGAGTGGGTGGCAGGGAGAAACTGCTTTCCCCAAGCAGCAGTTTTGAAACAGAGCTATTGCAGGAAAAGCTGCTGCTGGGCTCTCAAAAACTTACCAAGAGCTTTATTTAACAGCTCAGATGTGTAGGGCTTGGGCAGCATTGCTGCTTACATTCACTGGCTTGAAATAGATCAGGGGAAGGGTCTGGTCCATGACCAGGGGGTACCTGCAGTCAGACAGTGCCCATGCACAGTTGCTCTGGCCAGCCAGACCCATTTTCTTGCTACCCCCTTCTCCCTGAACAGGATGTGGGCTCTGCAGCCCAAGCAGGGAGCAGAAATGTCTCCATGAGTCTGGTGTCAATCAGCACATTCCCACTGAAATGAGGAATGGGGCTCTGCTCTCCTTCTTTCCCTTTTTTTTTTTCTTTTACGGTTATTTATTGTGTCTCTTTGAATTTGCATCCCAAGGGCTCTTGTATAACACAATGTAATAGTATTAGTCACCGTTTTACACATTAGAGAACATAATATTTAGCGTTCCTAACAATTTCTAGCTTAAAAGTGCCACACAAACATTAAAATATAGTGTCTTTTTCCCTGTGTTTTTAAGGGATAGCTTGTTCTTGCCTGAAGCTATACAACTTCCCTTTTTATTATCCTTCATGAGAACTGGGGTGTTTCTGTCACCACCCCTGTCACACAAGAGAATGCCAGTTTTATGGCCCCTTCCTCAGAGCAGCTCTGAACAAAAGGAACTTCTTTGGCTCCTTCTTCTCCTCATCCATTCACAGTTCCCACACACCTGCCATATTCCTACCTCCTGAAATCCAAGTCCAGCATTAGACAGCACCAGCAGCAGTCAATCATTCTTTTCTTTGGCAGCTTGTGGCAGATAAAAACCACGAGATATTAAATTTCTTTTCCCCTTTCTGCTGATGCTTTGCTCATGCTGCCCATAAGCTCATTCTCTGTCGGGCACTAGAGATGTGTGCTGTGACCCACTCACAGCCTCATGGTTTCAGGCACAACAGGGACCAGGAGCCTGCAGCAGGTACAGTGGAGTTCTGCAGAGCTCCTGGAGGTAATGGTGAGGCCGCCCTGCATCATTCCGGGGATGAAAAAGACCCTATCCAATAAATCTGTTCTCTGAGAGGAATGCTGTATGCATCTAATGAAAAAGCAGTATCTATCATGTTTATGTGGCAATATCTGACTTGTGATACAGTCTCATAAATTTTACTTGTGTATTTTGGAGACCAGAAGAAATACAATTTATATAATTAGTGATATAATGTTTTACATGCTATGGCATTATAGGACTTCTTAGTCCCATAGAGCAGCACATTAAAAGTGGTTAAGAATTTAAAATATTCTCTTTGCATCAGTGATTTTTCTGTCTGCAAGAATCTGAAGTTTTTCAGGATCTATAAAGCTCCTCCAAGTGTTCTGCAAAAGAGGACTAAGATTAATGAGCTTGTCATTTATCAGTACATGTCTGCATATACTACCTTTCCAAAGTACCTCTGCTTTTGGGATCCCCAAATCAAAAAAGACCTCTTAATGTTATGCCTCAAAAAACATTTTTTGATCCTGTGCATAACAGGTCTTAATCTTGCCTTCAATTTTACTGCCTTTAGACAACCGAGAAAGGAAGATTAAAAATACTGTCTCAGTTGGAAACATCACACGGGATTTGTATTCATTCCCCAACTGTGATTTGTAGTATGATGAATTCTCAAGAAATATCATAGCTTGGCAACTGTGTTCCTGAAAAAGAATGATTTGAGTTGGATAGAATGTCTCCTGGATCATCCAGCCTGCTGCCCAGTAGTGATGGCTATGCTATGGCCTTAATTGTACTGAAAGGTTTTCCATGAAAAAAAAAAACAAACCAAAAAGTCTGTCATGGTATGTATGTCACACACACACACACAGACACACACTAGATTTGACAAACCAAAAATCCCAAATCTAAGAACAATGAAGCATATAAATATGCCAATTCAGGAGTCATAACAATCCACAGTTTCCACAAATTGCACACATTTTTCATCTACCAGCCCCAGCCTTACACGCCTCATGCATTTTAATGCACACTTGCAATGCAAATGAGTTTCCAATAATTCCTGTTTGTCAGCTGAACAAAAACCAAAAGTCTCAACCAGAAAAAGTTTCTTCAGCCTCAACAGATGATCAGCTGTGCCTTCAGCCTCAGCCTCTGCAGGTGAGTCAGTGCCTGAGCTTTGGGAAAGAGAGGGCTAGGATGCTGGTCCTCAAGCACGCTGCTTTGGGAAGGCTGGAAAACTTGAAATGGGAAGTTTTTTCTCTCAAATTAAATTTCTTGTCTATGTGCAACTGCCAGGTAAAATGAGTTCTGTACGCCACTTTGAAGTGGAATAAAAAATGCTGCCTTTTGAACCACCAGAGAAGCACACTTAGTTTCTACAGTGTTCAGTGAGCTTGTAGACATCTCAGCTGAATAGGAGCCAGAGACCAGGGCTCATACCCATGAGACCCTGGACCCTCACCTCTGTCCTTAGTGCAGGCAGCCAGTGGACAGGCCCTTCCCTGATGGGGAATCCCTGATGGAATCCCTTCCCTATTTCCTCTGATGTCTTCTGCTACTCCCTTAATCTTATTTCATGATGAGTGGGGAAAAAAATCCGTCATGGTTTATATTTCACCAAGGGCTTCGTAAAATCACTCATTTGCAACAGATGTAAGCATGGATGGATTCAGCACAGCTTCTCAGCCACACATGAAAATCTCCCCAATCTGATTATGGAGGCACTGAGTTTCATACATACATGTGCACATCCCTCTTCTTTCCTGGTTGTCTGAGGGGACAGAGCCCTGTAACACGTTACCATTACCCTCCTGCATCTCCAGAGCTCAGCAATGCGCCAGAAGCTGCCTGCAATTTGCCCCAGTAAGGCTGGAACCCACTCTCAAACTCTCTCCTCTCCTGCCAGATTTAAAAAGTGTCTTTTCAAATGAATATTTGTGTATTTGAAAATACATGGGGGAAAATATGGGGATAGGAAGGAAAAGACATTTTCTAAGTTAGTTTTGATTGATTCCCATGAAGTGCTTGTCAGTGTGTGCTGGTGTAAGTCACAGCAGCATCAGTCCAGGGTGCAAACCAGCTGTGTTCAGGGTCTTCATGGGGCTCTGCCTCTAAACCTGCAAAGCTGGAAGCTCTGTTTTGCAAGATAATTGAGCCTAGATCATAGGACAAATTGATGAGCCTGATATCCTTGAGCAGGGAAGCTGGACTTGATGACCTCCAGCGGTTCCTTCAAACTTTACCCATTCTGTGGCATTGTGATATAAAAACAGTTTGGTGCAAATTATGCACTGTATTCTCCCTGTTTAAATTGGATTTTATCACAACCCCTACTACATAGCTGTCTCCAGCCTAACCAGTGGTCTTTGCTCCCAGGCTGGAGGAGATGTGCTGAAGCAAACTCTGTGCAAGCACAATTTCTAAACTCCTCCTAAGCCTTTCTCTTTGCTCCAGTCACCCAGGAAGCTCCCAGGAGGCAACGTGATCACCTCACTTCTTCAGCAAACTAATAAAAATAATTATACAGAATACAGCCACATCCCATTGCTGTGAGAGTACAGAGGATCTCCATGGACAGGACCACTGGAGCTTGGATATATGGGATAGGGTTCACTCAAATGTGTGCCATGAAAAGATCAGCTGCATGAACCATTCTCATCTTTGGTTACATCTACCAACTCTGTGGAATCTGGACTTCACCCATAGGTGAAGGGAACCAGAGGCCTATCACAAGTTCACAATTTTGAACACTCTCACCAGCTGTGCTTGCACAGTCCTCCCCCAAAGTAGTCATGGGGTCCCTAAGATTTTGCAGGGATAGACATAACTGGCTGATACTTAGTTGTGTCATATTTTAACCCCAGATGGCAACCAAGCACCACCCAGCTCCTCACTCATGTCCTCGTCTCAACTCATGGGTTGAGATAGTAATAATTAAAATTAATAAGAATTGAAACAAAATAAAATATAATAATAATAATGATGATGATGGTGATGATGATGATGGTGGTGGTGATGATGTTGTTGTTTGTTATTATTATTGTTACTATTTAATGAAAGCAGAAAAACAACCCCAAGAAAAATAAATCCCAAATAAAACAAGTGGTATTTGATACACTACAATTGCTCACCACTCACTGACTGATGTCCAAGCCCTCACTGAGCAGAAATTAGTACCTCCTGGCCAGCTTCCCCCAGTTTATATACTGGGCATGATTTTTTATGGTATGGAATATCCCTTTAGCCACTTCTGAGCAACAGTCCAGGGTATGCTCCTTCCCAGCTTCTTGTGCACCTCCTCACTGGCAGAGAATGGAAAACTATAAGTCCTTGACTTAGTGTAAGCACTGCTCAACAACAACCAAAACATCAGCGTGTTATCAACTTCATTCTCATACTGAGTTCAAAACACAACTGACAAGCTGGAGATCTTAAAAGTATTTATTTCTTTGCAACAGGTCATAAGTTTAATAGGGAACACAAATCTAAGACTTCTCCAGCTTTGGCACAGACATTTTCTAAAGGCTTAACTGGATGCCTGTACCCCCTGGATACCCAGTACTCTCCATATTAACATTTGCAAATGATGCTTTGAGGTATTTCAGATCTTCTAGGCCAGGGAGATTTCTCTGAAAGGCAAACCAAGTAGGCTGTGATACACTGCTCTGCCTCCTCCCTCAGCAGCTCGCTGTAGAACCTGGATATTGCACTGACAGGCAGCTGAGGAACTGCAGGCAGAAAGAACAGCCAGTTTTTAAGTTGCTGATTCTTGTATGCAAAAAATGGGTACATGGAGGCACCTAAGATCTAATTTGAGGTTAAAAGCAGGTCCTGACCTTGTGCTGGCACACAGCAGCAGCAGGTAATTCGTGGGTTATTGTCAAGAGGCTTTGCTCCAGTGACACGCCTAGAGAGCAGCTGTGAGCAGGGGAATCCTCCTGAGTGCAACACAGCACCAGGGCTGTTCAGGTTTACACTGTACCTTGTAAAGGGATGGTAGAAACTGCTTAATTTCTGTTACTCTGCCCAACCCACGAACCTAAAATAGACTCTGCAAAAAGCCACAGCCTCATGACCCCCTCTTGTGCAGACTGAATTAAAGATATAATTGAAGGTGCCCTATTGGCAAAGCTAAATGTCTATACATACTGTGTTTGGACAATGCAAAGAACTCATAAAAGGCACTGAACAGCTTTAAAACTATAGATACATCCCACCTGAAGAAAGAGGCATCCAACCAGAGCCCATTCATTCTCCGTGACCCAAAAACCAGATGCAGGCTACTAACTGAGCAAACCAAACAGGAGAAGTAGGCAACAAAGAGAATTTGGAGTGACTGAAGATCAGAATGGGTAGAGAGGTCATAAAACAAATAAGGAGATAAGGACCAGATGTGAAGCAGAGACATCACACAGAGCATCAAAATGAGCAATTGCCAGTGGGCAGCCCATCCATCACAAAGACATAGCACATCGCAGGGATCTCACAGGTGACATGGGGAAGCAGAAGAAAGCCCTGCACTGCTACAGAACCTGCTCCAGGCAAGGGGTTGTCACTCCTCCAGCAGAAAACAGGACTACAGGTGAGGAAAACAGGGCCATAGGTGAGTGTGAGCGGTCTCAGCCTGTCTCTGGGAGACAGTTCATTTAATGCTGCTCACAGCATCACTGCAGCAAGAATGCAGAATTTCAAGTGTCAAGTAAGTAAATTTGTATTAAAGTAACTGCAATTATACACAGCCTGCACTCACTCCCACGGGAGGCTGTGGCAGGTTTGTGATGGACTTCACTGAGAGCGGAATTAGGATGATAATCAATACAAGCACAGCCATCATTTTGCATTTTCTTGTAGCTGCCAAAGCCTACCATAGTAAACGCAAAGGGCTTTTTAGATTACAGAGCAAAGGCCTGCAGAGATTTCAGCTAGTCTCTGAATAATGGCATGTGATCAAGTCCTTTTGTGAACAAAAAAAAAAAAAAAAAAAAAAAAAGAGAATTTCCCAATACGTGAATGCAATTCCAATGCTGTGATAAGTTATTTGTTTCACCACTAGTTAGATCACTGCACAGTGTTCAGTGGCACAGAAGGTTTTGGTCAATCAATGCATTTTTCATTTCTCACCTCTCATCTAAATACTGGTTTGTGCCTCAACTGTTTAGCAGCAAATGTATCTCTGATCTAACAAAAGAAAAACTAATTTTAGTGCTGTGAATAACCCACTGTGCTCAAAAATTAACCATTTCCTTCAATTACACAAACAACCAGGTAACTGAAAAAGTAATTCAATTTATTACAAATTTGATTGCTTTTTGAGATTAAAAAAAAAAGGTAGTAACAGAAAGAACTCATCCAAATTGCAGGGGGCCAAAGGGAATTAATGGGAGGCAACCAGGGCTGCAGGTGGATACCAAAGGTTGCTCCTCTGGTGCATCTGAAGTGGGCTCAGAAGAGAAAGGCTTGCTGAGCACCACAACCACAGAAAAGCTGAGGCTGTGAGACTGAAGGCGTGATTACACCGGTGAGCAGCCAGTGCAAAATATAACCATATCTTCCCAGGCAACTGCAGCACATCCCATACTTCTGAAGATCAGGAGGAAAATCCCCATTTGACTGCTGTGCCTGACTAACCTGAAGAACTAACAAATTCTCTAAACAGAATTTGTTTTCCAAGTAATCCTGACCTGCTTCAGGATGAGCCTGTGTTTGCCAGGGGGAGCAATACACAGGGCATGCTTTGTCTTTTAGGTACTCCAGGAGGAGCTGAAAGACCTGAAGGAGCTTGATATGGAGAAGAGGCTCTATCCAGCAGCAGGTCATGCAGAGACCTGGCCCCAGGCAGGGCTGAACTCCCTTTTGCACAGTGTTGGAATTAAAAATATATTCACATGCATAAAGTATCTCTGGTAGTGCCTGTTGTAGAGATTGGCCAGGAGCAGGTGGAGACAGGGAGAGAACAGTGGCAAAAAACATCTTTACCTTCAGCTGCCCTTTGCAAGCTGTTCAAAAAGCAGAGAAGGGAGGTAATGATGATGACGGGAGACTTCAGGTTGGAGAGTTAGATTTTTTACCTTTGCTGTATGTTGAAGCTCAAGGGAGCTGCAAACCTGCTCTCTGCTGCCCGTTGGGTGAACATGGGTGAGAACTCAGGGAGTGGACCTTCCTGGTGGCCGTTCAGGACAACAGGGAGTGGAAGACAGAAAAGGGTAACCGGCTCCCTAGTTTCTTACCGGTCCCAAGGCAATCACCCTGCTCTGTAACAAGCAAAATCCTTTCAACAAGGGCTCTCAGGATTTCTGCAGTTTTCACAATCTTTGAGTTCCCTCTATAGTCTTGGGGAGATACAGTCTCCTCTTTCCTAAACTAACCTCTTCACTGCAAAGCTTCCTTCTCCATCAACTCTAGAGCAAACCATTCCTCTTTCCCCTGCAGCCCTTGGTTCCAGGGGGCAGAATGGGATTTGCCCTCCCTTGCTCCTGCACCTTCTAGAATTTGTCCCAGGAAGACAGAGATGAGCAGAAAGAGCTGTTCATGCTCACTTATTCTCTGACTCTGTGAGGATGCGACACTGAGACTAAGGGCTGAGACACTTCCAAATTGTCCTGGACTTGGCTCCTCTACCAAAAAAAATGCCAGTGCCAGGAAAGGTGCACTTTTCTCCCCACTCCCCCTGCTTCCCACCTGCACGCAGTCAGGAGGAAAGAAATGGCTGAAAAATGGTTGCACAGTTCTCTTGGTAGGAAGTCATGCTAATATGCAAATCGATTGCTGGGATTAAAATTGTTTCAGTTCCCAGCACTTTGCTCTGTATACACTCTTTTTTGACAACATGATACCCTACTGAAGCTATTCTGCAAATCTTTTTGCTCTTCATATGGGAGGTGTGAAGGGCAGATTTGGTTCTTGCCTTGTGCCCTCAGACAGGGCACAGAGATAAGGGGAGGGCAATAGCTGATCTCTGCCTCCCACTGGTTGCCCTGGGGTCAGCCAGATTAATGTTTGCATTTTGTTTGATACATTCATCATGCTATAAGGGTAACCCAAGACAACATGGGTGACATTTATTGTGAGCTGGCCCCTTTTTCATTAAGAATTGGCCTAAATCCACACACATTTAATGGTAATTGCTAAGCAGGCAGCACAGAGCAAATACCTTTTATTTCAAATCCAAGACAAGTCAGTGCTGGCTGATAGTTTGTTGGCGCTTTCCTACATTAATTAAGTACCTCTCATCTAATATTACATGCGGTCCTTCTGAAAACCTCTAGTGAAAAGTCTATTTGTTAAAAGTGCCAGTTGAAGTCAAAACAACATCCAATATTGCAAATTAGGATCCCGGAGTCCAGGATGAGATCTATTAGTCTTGTTTAACTAATTAAAAACATGGAGGGACAAAATTTGTTTTGTCATTCTTCCGTCCGTAGGAGTCCTTACAGTAGCTAAGAAAAGAAAACAAAATTCCCTTCATTTATCTTAAGATATCGGCTGGCTTACCCATCTGTGAGCAAAGAATGTTTTTGCTTAGCTTGCTTAACTAAATGAATCTTGGTTCACTTGCTTGCAGCTGAAGACAAATTAGGCTGATTATACACGAAAGGGCATACAGTACATCTAGGAATTAAACTGCGACTGGGTATTTAGGATGAATGAAATGAATAGGCAGCAACAGCTTTGCGTGGCTCTGAACAATCAGCAGTCCCCTTCTCTTGCAATCTTTTTAAGGCACTTTCAAAATAATCCTCGGTGTTATTCTTGTGTGTAAGTCGCTGGCTTGCAAGTATAGATCCTTAAAGAAACAAACAAACAAAAAAAATCCCCATGCAAACTTTCCCCCTTTGGAACGGGAAGCATTGCCCAGCTCAGCAGCTTGCTGCGATGCTGCCTTTCCCACTCAGCGGAGGAATTCCTGACACGCCACGCTGCCGGGCTGCTCCGTGCACAGATCGTAGAGGGAAGCAACAGCATCGCCCCTTCCAGCAGTTTTATTTCCCACATCTCTTACTCCCCAGGACACTGCAGAATGTGTGCTGGATCTGCTGCGAGTGCTTGACAGGTGGTATTTCACATTCACCGCTCTCGCTGGTATCGGGAGTAGGCTGAAATACTGAGTTCTTCACGTGTCGGTGGTTTTCAGTAATTAGCATATTTCAGCCCAAATCACAAACATCCTCCCTTGAAAAGAATGATAATTGTGACAAAATCCATGGCATGCAGTTACATCAAATGCAAATTTGGGCTAGTAAGATAGATGCTGGGCTGCACTAGGAGAATTAAATGCACCGCTGTTAGCAGAAGTAATTTTTGCTAACGTTTTGGGCATAATGATTTTTTGAGAAGACATTTCTAATTTTAGTGTTTATGTGATAAAACTGGGGATTTGAAATACACAGATAAAAAGTCTTATTGGACTGTTCTTGTGGCATACCACTGACCATCCCCTGTATGACTGCTTCTCAGTAAGATCAATAAATCTCAAACAAACTGAAGACTTAGATGTCCAGTTCCTCTTTGAAACATGCATCCTCCTTTGTTCTATTCCAGATACTTGCTGACATGCAGCATCATTCCAGTTTTGTGCTGTCTCCCCTCACCGTGCATGTAAAAGGGAGGTTGGAGAGTGTCACTGTTTTTTTTGAGGCAGCATAGGCTTAGGTTCATGCTAGCTCCTTTGCAGTGCTGGTTTTACAGCTCTGTGACCCAAGCAAGGGTTCAGGAACATGTTTGATCCTGTGATTGGTGTCAACAGGGGAAAGAAAAGCAATCCCTCTAGCAAGAGAAAACATACATTTCTTGAATAGCGGGTGTTGCCCATCTACTGAAATCAGATGAAAACTGAAAGGCAAATATTTGTACCCAGATAGGACAAACCTGTCTTTTGAAAGCAAGAGATAGCTCCTGGGAAAAGCAGTAAAGGCTTGAACTGTGCAGAACCCCTGCAAGGAAATTCTGTCAAACAAAGAACAGTACTAAAGAGTTTGGCGCTTGCTGAACAGAAGTTTTCCTACATTATGATAATCTTAAGCCTTGAGGAACTCCTTGGGTGCACATGGGAGACTGAAAGACAGAAATACTGCACTTTTTCTACCCACTATGACACAGGGAGCCGAAGCCAAATAGTGAACCCAGGTCCTGGAGGTCTCGCTCACAATTACAGCCAAAGCCAGCCTTTCTTCCCATCTCTTGTTCCCAAAGTGTGATTGTCCTTTCCATCTGTACTTGCTTTCCTGAGGCTTGGCCATCCTCTCTCCCCGACCATCCTTGCCAGTACTGCCATGGCCATCTTCCCTCCCCAGCATGCCAGCACTCAGTCGCAATGGGTGTGATACCTAAAGCCTCCAACACCTGCTATGTTTCCTACACTCCGTTTTAGCAGCATGGGCAGTCATGGTAGGCTGACTCTCTGTCTTCTCATCTCAGCTGCCCTAACACATATTAAGGCTCTGGAGATGCAAGAGAGCACTTTCCAGACCACAGGCACAAAAAAATACCCGAAACTACAGCAGCACCTGCAGACCCAGCCACTCCCTGTCAACGGAAATGTGATTCTCATCTCAGTAAGAAATCAGAACAAAAGTTTTCTTTCAAAGACTTTCTGACTACAAAAACGTGGGAAGCAAATATAACAAGTCAAATCCCCAGGATGAGATAGCATTGTCAACACAAGGCAGGATATGGCATTTGGTGTGAACTAGATGCTATTTTATTAAAAGCTGATAGGTGCTCATGAATGTAAGTTAGCAGTTTACTTTTATCTAACAGGTTTCTTTTCCTCTGAAATGACAGGTTCCTATTTTAGTATATAAACTTGGGTTTGATGTATTGATGTAATATAAAACTTATCAATTGTGGAGAAAACAAGACAAACCATTGTAATATTGGGGTGGCTGTAACACAATTATTGAGCTTTCATGATATAAGCATCATAGAGAAATTATTAACTACATACAGGAATGCGCATCCTTGCTTTTGAAAAATCACATTCCAAACACACACACACACATTTCTATAACAGCCATATAAATAGACATTCAGTCATATCCTAACTTACAGAACACATACTACTGGCAATAGGTGTGATAAACCTTTGTCTAATAGTGAACAGCTTTGTCTCTTCCCTTGCTACAATTCTCTACTACGCTGAAAACAATTTTGCATGTACTGCTGAACCCAGGCTCTGAAATCTGAAGACTGTTAGATCACTGTGCTGTACAATCACCAAATGCCAGATTAAAGTGCACAGAGGCACCATATTACTACATTGTCAGAAAAGCACAAACACATCTTCTTTCAGTTATTATTTATACAGTTTTAAGAAGCACAGTTTCTTTCCAGAAAAGAATGTTGGAGAATTTCCATCTTTATAACATAATAATGTTAGGGGTAGCTGGAAAAAAAAAAAAAAAAAAAAAAAAAAAAAAAAAAAAAAAGGGGGGGGCAGCAATTCATTTTATACATTTTTTGTATATAATTTTTAGCTTTTTAAAATTTAGGATGAAGTTACATCCATCAGATATGTGAACAACTTGTCAAATAACGGTGCTTTCTTGGTGTCATGAAAGACATTACTGCTGAAATGCATTTAATGTAACAACAAAAAGGAAAATAGCAATGTTAATAGCTGGTTTGCTTTAACTGCCATCAGTAAGTGATCCTCACAATGACTTCATGTGGCACTGAAAGCTGCAGTATCCCCAGAAGTCTACACGCAGGAAAATCTTAAAAAGCAGTCACACAGGGAGAGAAAAACTAGGATCAGAACAGAAGTAATTGCAGAAGCACCGTTTCTTTTCCAGCCCTAGAGACATGCCAGCCCTCTCATCTTCAGCATCAATGCCATGTCAGTGAGAGCCCGGCAGCCCGGGGAGTCGATGCTCCTGGGGCTCGGCAAGTATCAGAAAATTCCTCCTCTTTTCCAGTGGCTGGGCTGCAGTGGCTGTGCTGGCAGTAGGATCAGCTCAGGGAAGGGAGGAGGGAGATGTTCTGCAGGGGCCTGGGGAGGCAGGAAGCAGCTGGGAATAACCCAAACCATAGTAGCCTTCTGCCTCATAGATGTTTGCAGGGGAAATCCAATATACAAACAGAACAGGGAGTGGCTATTTTCCATGACATGCAAAACCAGGCTGCATGGCATACATGTGAAATTAAAGCTGCCTACTCACGATGGAACTGCAGTCTCAGTTCTGCTGCATCATTTTCCATTACCAGAGTATAAAGAATAGCATTTAAAACCTGACATCAGCCCTTTTAGTCATACAGGGCTTCCCTAGACAGATGACTAAACAGGTAAGGTGTTTAATGAGTACTTTGAAGGCTATCTTCATCTAGAAAAGACCCCTATGCATATATATAAGCTTTGGCCAGAATTTTGAGCAATTCTTAAAATGTTGATTGTTAATAATCTAAGATTTCTCATAGAGGGTCTTCTCCTCCACTGGAAAACACAGAGGCATTTATAAATTAAATATTTTTTTACAGGCTGAAAATTGTGGAGTTGGCATCACTGAGATGTGCAGACGATCAGCAGGGCAGGTCATTGTTATAAGCCAGAAGCACTGGCTGCATCCACCGCTTTCACCATTCCAGCCAGTGGGTAACTGGAAAGCTGGGAAACCAGCTTATGGGGACAACCAGCAGGTTCCTCATGCAGTGAGCAGAAGAACAGAAACAGAATTTGGACTTATTTTGACTAACATTTACCTGCATGTTGTGCATTCAGGCATGAAGGAATGCCAAAACCCTCCCGAGCCCAGAGTTTGTGTGCCCCTAAAACAGAGCACACAACCTTGCTGACGTGTCAGCCACAACTGGCCGGCTGTAAAAGCCCACTGCAAGGAACAGCAAGCCCTCCTGAAGACCTTTCCCAGGATAAAACTGAGTTTCCTACTTCTCTGCAGTGATTTTTGGGTTTGTGCATGCTGGTTGGTATTTCCCAGCTCTGTATGAAACTGGACATAAATCCTGGGTCTCTTCTGTAGGAGTGAGAAAACACAGACTGCTCACAACACTCATGATCAAAATTGCAGAGTAATTCTTTCCCCAAACCATTAAAAATACTGGGTTGCTAATTCCAATCTAACCAGCAAACCCTATATCCAGGATTTCCTGGGAATGGCCAAGCAGTTTAGGATGCCCACCAATCCTCTTTCCTAGGAGGTCCAAAAGCTAGGAAAAATAAATATGTCAAACAAGGATTTTAAAAGAGTAACTAAGGTGGTAGAAAACATGAGCCCAAAATGTTGGCTGTACCCACTATCCTCTAATACTTTCCCTTTCACACTATCAAAAGATCAAGTTCTTAAGCCTGCTGAACTCGGATGGCTAGGAAAGCCTAAGCTCACACAGAAGCTGCTAATGAGAGGCATTTCCTAAAGCTGCTTTAGCAGGTGTTTCCTGCTGAAATGGGGAGGGTCACGGATGGAAATCTCATTTGGAAAGTTTCTAACCCCGAGGATAATATTCAGTGGTGCTGCCACTCTCACTGCCATCTGTACTAGAAAGTGGCTCAAACTGAACTAGATAGCACTTGATCCCACTGAGTGAGCCCAATTGTTTGCATTCTTGCACAAATGTGTGAATGGCAGCCTTCCGGCGAAGCAAATGCTGGGTCTGCTCCCTTCAAAGGCTTTGCCAGTGATCCTTGCCCTGCTGGCTTCATCCTTAATTGGCCTACACGGTGGGGAGCAATTAAAAATAAATGGTAGCTTGCTGTGCTGCTGTAAGGGGAAGTTTTGCGACTCCAGGCATGAGCGCAGCTACCTTAGTCCATGGTGTATGCCACTCACGGGGAATGGCACAAGGGAAAGGGGAGAGACCTGGCTATTCTGGGTAAGTGCCAAGGGGAAAAAAAAATCACACTCTAGTCTGCAGTACAACAGCATTAGCTTTACAATTAAAGGTTTGATTGTCTGGGGCCAAAGTATGCTTTCCCTTGTGTGTCTGCAGAATGTGGGAATGGCATTTCCTATTATGCCTGTCGTCCAGAAATGGGATTTTTCATGCCATCTTCACAAGACGATATGCCCCCCCTTCAACTCAGTCCCACCAGAGAGAGAAGAATGGCTCTTATCTGCTTGGAAAAAAAAAGAGATTTCTTCAAATGAAATATCCAATACCAGAAGATGTAAAATTAGTCTTTCATGAAAGACAACTAACCTCAAAGAAAAGCAGTGTCCAATAACTGTGTCATGAGGTTCTCTGAAACTTTAATCATAAGGGGGGAATTTTGAACCAGGAATTAACTTGTCACAATCATCTGTATCAAGTAATGAAGTTTCTTAGATAATTTCCTTACTACTGAAAGTCCAGTATAAGGATGAATTGAAGAACATGATCAGTTATGAAATTAAAACTTGAATTAAAAATACAGATTTTTGCTACACAGCAACCCATATTTCCATGACATTTAGAAGTGGGTTAAAGCACAAAAAACAAACAAACAAAAACCCCAAAACAAACAAACAAACAAAGAAACAAAGAACGCAAAAAAACCCACACACACACAAAAAAAAAAAAAAACCACCAAAAAAAAAAAAAAACCAAAAAAAAAAAAAAAAAAAAAAAAAAAAAAAAAACAAAAAAACACCAAAAAAAAAAAACCACCACAAAACACCCACACCAAACAGAGGAGCTGAGAGTTACTTGATTTTCCTTTATTCCCTGAAGATATTTGACACTGAAGGTGGTCAGCTTCACCCAGGAACTGAGCATGCAAATCATGTCAGCAACAGCCATTTTACAACTGTGACATGTATGTCATTTCGTAATGATGGAGGTGCACATCAGTTTTTGCATCTTGCTGCTTTACTATAAAGCATCTCTGTGCTTCCTGTATCATAAATGTGTGGTACCTTCAGGGATGTCTCTTAATTTTGTGGTGGAATAAAAAGGGATGAAGTCTGCCCTAGGAAAATCTCCAGGACATCCTTTTCTTTTATCTCTCTTTGTTGATACTAAATAGAGGCTAACAAAAGACTTTATTCAGTTGATACCCTGAAAAATTTTTGATGCAGTATATAAGAGCTTAGCATCTCTGGAAAAAGCTACCACTCTTTTTAAGCAGATTCAGTGAGCATGGAATAGAGCTAGTGCAGGACACACACTTCTCATTGCACTCATTTTTATGCCCAGTGTTTAGAAAGAAAATCTAGGCATACATCTAAAAACTATTTCTCCCAATGCTAACGTGTGTTGTCCCACTGTCTCCAAGACACAGAGCGGGACAGAAAGGTTTATTGGCTGTGGCAGGGGCACTGGGACTAGATGGCCTTTAAGGTCCATTCCAAGTCCTTAGCATTCTAAGATTCTATGATTCTATGTTCAAACTCTGTGATTATACAGAGCTCCCCCCTCCCAGGAAATGACCTAAAAGAAGCAGTACAGGAAGATTTTTTTTTTCAGTAGCTTTCATCCTCAGGGGGAAACAGGTTATATAAATTGGATTTCTGCATAGAGGTATCTTGTGCCTTGTGCTGCAGTGTAGGAAACCATCTGAACTGCACTGACAGCATATGATTTACTCAACTGCTGAACTAGGACATTTCTGTGCAAGCACATACATTTGCTGTATTGTTTGTAAGTACCTCCAAAATTCACCTTCTCCAAACCTTAAAAATTTTAACAGCAGTAGGATGCTGTGGGGGTGGCAGAGACACTTTTCATGTTCTCTCCATAGACGGCTGTAGAAGATAATATAATTTTTAATTCTTCAGCAAAGAAATGTCACTCATCCAAGGCACTCTCCTTTTAGTCCATTAATTCCTGATGCAGCTTCTAAAAGAGAAAAAGTTCAAAATTAAGCAAATCTCTCTAAACCAGGTCTGAGCACAGAAACAGTGAGGGGCCAGTTGCTTAGTGATAATCACAAAGGCAAAGAAGAAAATACTGCAAGTCCTGCTACATCTATAGCAGGACTATATGTGATGGAAAGGCCATGGCCCTGCAAGGGAAAAAAACATTGAGCTGGTTTGTTTTGTTACTTGTGAAGATTTCTTAAATACCCATTCTACCTGATTACATTCAACATTGACAATCAGGTTTTTTTACTACAGGCTTGATAAAAAATTACTAGTAAATAATCTAGGGGTTCTAATATATTGTTAATATGTATTAGAATGTATAAGTATATAAGTATATATGTATTAATATGTGTAAGTATGGTCCTTAAAAATCAAGTTGTATCCCAAAGCACAGGGTAATTCATAGTATTTTGCACATGCCTTTTCTTCCTCCCACATACTTAAAACACAGCATTTAAGCACTATGAAATGTATTTAGATGAGGCACAAAAGACGCCAACGATATGAAGGCTGCCCTAAAAAGTTGCTCTGTTCATTAGACAAAATCTGTGAGAAGACTTTAATCTTACAAAGCTACTTTTGCAGGGCTGGTCTTACCAGCCATGAGATCCTTATGAGGACCCTTCCTCACTGCTCAGGACCTTTGATCCCCTATTAATCACTACATGGTCACAGGCAAAGGATCCTCCACATGGCAGGAAGATACCTCCAAAATCACTTCTGACTGTTGCCAGTCTCTTCCTGTTTGAGAAGCACAAGACAGAGCTTAGTGAAAACTCATCTTTTTTGTGGTAATTCCTGATTACAGTGCTTGTGGTTACAGTGGCAAAAATGTGATTTTTATAAAGCAAACTATAAAAACTACAGTTTCACTTACCTATCTGCTAAGTGCTTTTCACATTTACAAATCACTCCAAAATAGAGAGAAGGAATTGAGACAAAGATTTTTTTCTTTCTTTACCAAAAGGTTCTCTAATTCTTTAGTCAAGAATGAAAGAGGAGCACTGCCCTGACCCATCTACGATGAGTGACCAAATGAAGGTGCACATAATTTCTTGCCCCAGAAGTAAGTTGTATATTTATACAAATTTTGCAAACCTTGAGGGAATACGATACAAAGCAAATGAATTAAAGGTTAACACAAACATAACGAAACACCACAAGGGGAAATTCAGATTGCACAGCACCTATGCACATGTGTAAACAGGCCACTTCCACACTGCACAGTGACAAATTCCAGTGTCCTCTAGATCCCTTTCCCTCAACAAACTTTGCATTTCAAGTTGCATCTCACAAAGGGCTGGAGAAGGGATGGTACTGGAATGAGGAGCTGTCAGTCCTGGACACATCCTTGCTCATGGCCACCAGCGCAGCACCATCTGCTGGGAACACAGACACTTTGGACAAATCCTTCCAGCACCAGTGTTTGTCACCACCTGTCCTAAACAAAACACACAGAGAGAAAATTTCCACCTCCCTGCTTTTTTGCCCTTTTTTTCAGAAAATATGAAGTGATTAACCACCACACGCTAATCAGACTATTACTTGAGCAATTGGCAGCTCAGAGAACTTTGCAGAAAGCAATAAGATACACAGAAAGTTGGCATTTTAAGGTCCTATTCAGGAAGTCATTTCAATACAGTTGCAGGTTAGTGATGCCAAAATGAAGCCAGGAAAAAGGGGCAGGGCCCCACAGACTGAGCAATTCTTTTGGGCGTTCAAACCTTGCCAGGAGACTGGTTTCAGACATTCAAAATTGAGACAGAAAAGGCAAGGGTTAATTCAGCTAAAGGTGCTGCTAGGTGAGAGATCTAAGCTAGTGAGCATAATACTTGCTGAGTTATTATGTCAGTGTTAAATCTGTGGAAGAATCAGTCACATTTCCCCAGTCAAAACTAAGCCTCATTATAAAGTAGGACATCAACATCTTTATTAGCTATGAAAAACACCATGCGTCCTCCCTACATTAACAACAAGAGCCAGGTGGAAAATTTTGGCAGGCTTTTATTTTTTTTTTTTCTCTCAGAAAAGCATCCATTGGAGGAGTCTGAACCTTTGACAGAAATTTAAAAACTTTTAACCTGAAAGGATACTGCAGGACAGAATTTCTGCAACCTCAGAAGGGCTGGTTAAGGGTATAGGCAACACCATACTGCTGCTGTTGTGGGAAATACCTCGATTTGTCCTTCCTCAGGGATCTCCTCATCACATCCTGTTGAGTGGCACAGACACAGACAGAAAGACATTAATGAAAAATGTCCAAACTTTTTGCTTACAGAAGGAAATACAGAATGATACTCCTGGAGGTTCCACAGTTTTGGGGTGGGATATTGTTGGCGAAACTTAATTCTTGGATCTCCTTCAAAAGTAACACAAAACCTCTGAAAGCTAAAGATCCCTTAGTATGATGTAGCTTAGAGTGAGTTGAACTAAATTCTATTATCTTAAGGTATAAACTTTACATTGAGTAAAGGAGAGGAAAGACATCCAGGAATTCTCAGTGGAATGGTAGGCATTATTCAGTATCAGCTAACCAGTTATGCATGCTGAAAAGTGGCAAAATAGATCAGAGATTTAAAGACCAGAGGCACTTGGGAGAGCCAATTCATTTAGTTTGTTTGAAAAACTCTTCCACTTCTTTTGGTAACCCCGTGGACTGAGTTAGCACAGACGAGTCTGCTTGTGTGTTCAGACTTTCACACAAGCAAAAGTAAATTCAGTGAGAATTTACTTTTTATTCATTGAGAATGTTGTCAGAGATTAACAATCAAGAAAGGGTCATCCACCATGTTTTTTCAAATAAATGCTCCCTGTCTAGCAATGAGTCAAAATATTACTAGGTTTTCATCACTACCTGGCCACAGCTTTGCAAATTCACTGCATCACCATGTCATTTGCTCCACGATTGAATTTGCACGCAGGGCAGCCATTCATTCCTCAAAAATCCAATCTACTACCCACAGCTTATATTTCTCCTAAAACATTTTATGATTCTGGAAAACAATTTCTGTCATGAGGATTTCATAAAATAGCAGGAAAATTGAGTGTATAAATCTATACAAATATCTAACTGTAACAACCTCTGGAATTTTAACTCAACATAGTTTAGTTTCCTTCTTATAAAACAGTTTCATTTCACAAAGGAATTAATAGAGTTTGGATAATGGGAATTATCCAAATTCACAGTCCTGACAGTCATGATTAATTATTTTTTCCAACTGTTTTTAGTAACAAAAATGAACAGGAGGGAAGGTCACCAAACCCAGCAGTGTTCTCTGAATCCAGCTGGAGACTGCTCGCAGCAGCTATTTACAGTTTCAGTAGACAAATCCACAAGCCCCAAAAATTTCTCAAGTGCTAAATCAATAAGCCAATATTTAAAGGCCATATACGATAAAATTCTTTGTTCAGTTGGCCCTACAAATGTTACCACTGTTATCTCACATGTACAGGACACAGCAACTTGAAGGCTCCATCAGCTGATGCCTCACTCTGAGAATCAACAAGACCCAAAATAATTGTCCCTGACCCCAAAGCCTACAGTTCAAGTGGCAAGACTCCCCAAAAGGATGACATGAAGGGTTATCTGGAAGGGGATAATAAAAATGTATAGGTTGTGAGTCCCAGTGAATGGTATTGCAGTGTATATATTTCCTTTTCAGAACGGTACCTCTGTATCTCCATTTGACTAATGAGGCATGCAGGTTTAGTCTGGTTTTTATAGCAAAAACAGGCAATATACTATAGCCTTTTTATAGGCTATATACTAATTCATATTATATGGCTTGAAGCCTTCATGCATGGTGGAGCAGCAAGTAGACAAGGGGAAAGAAATGGTAGCCTCCTCACAGAGCATGCCAGGATTTCTCTTTCCATAGTCTCCTGCTTCTCCTGTTTCTTTTTCTTCTCCCAAAATGCAGAGGTTTGTACATGTGTGAAGCCTGGCTGTGGTGGCACAGCACACGCTCCGGCTCCTGGGGCCAGCACCCGCCGCTCAAGCAGGTTTATCTGTCACTCTGAAAGTGAAAATCAGACACAAAACCCAAGCTGAGCATTCACACATGGAGAAGGTGAGGTTATAGCATGGAGAGTTTTGTTGCTTGATTACCGGTTCTCATTCACATTGGGGTGTGCCTTTAGCATCTACTCACACATAAAAGGACAAGACCAAGAAAAGCCATCACGGAGCTCTGCACAACCCCACGTGTACCCTCTTGGCAGTGCAGTAGGTTCAGCTGCACCAACAAATTCCAAAGTGAATGTAAGGGCTCGGTGCAGCCCCTGAACTGTTTACAGTAACTTTCCCATCTCACTCCACAGAAAACATTTATTTAGAGAAAGAGAAGATGAGGATGAGGGTATCAGAAAACAGGTCTCTGCAAAAGCAAATGCTGTATATAGTGCCTCACTTTTTTAATAAGGCAGCAATTTGTTAATTCACCTTTCTGTTTCAATAAATACAGCCTATAAAGCAAGGAAACATATTGTATTCACAGAAGCCTGTAACTACTCCAAAGAAAAGATGTTAGTTAAAAACATCCAAACAGATTCCTGATTGGAAATAACTCGTTGTGTTTGGCTATACATACTAATTTCCTCAGCAGACAGGAAAAACAAACTAACAGCCCCCAGGAAGACCAGGCAGATTTATGTGACAAACCACTACCTGAAGATGAAGTGTAAATGTTATTGCTGGGTGGGGAAAAGACAAGGTACTGAGTGTATCCTGCGGCACAGGAAGAGGTTTCAGTTCAGCATTCACCCAGCCCTGATCACCTGAATCCCTGCCAGCATCATTCTTAGCCCACATAAGGCAACTGACTGATTTCAGTTGTCTCTTTTCAGACTGTTGAGCGTGCGAAATGAATACAAATACCTGGCTTTTTCACAGTTCAAAACAGAGTAGGAAACTCAAACATAAGCTGTAAAGATGAACACCTATTTGCATGTTTACAAAAGCAACTTACATCATTCTAATGCAAATAAATATATTGTTTACATTTATTTGAAATTTCACTACACAACAAAAACTACCTATATAAATTATTTTTCTTTAAATTCTCATGGACCAAAGAACAGTCCTGAAAAACATTCAGATGTGCCATGCAGGGAAACATATTATTCCACAGAGCCAATGTAAATGGTGGTTTACAGCTTGTGTGCCCCAACTTTAGGAAGATGTTCCCTCAGGAACAGCATTTAGGGCCTTCTGGTCATAAAGCTCTGCCAGCAATTTTAACTCCTATGGAAGCTCTCTCCCCTCACAAACAAAATGCCCCCTGACACCCAGTCTTGCGTGAAACCCTGTTCAAGATCTTATAATCCATAGCTCTGTAAGCAGTGGGACAAGACCTGGTATCTGACATCTCTCTTTTCTGTGGATTCATTTGTGTTTAATAAAGGGTGAGCCTGTCTTTCATGGATGATTTCTCATCTACGTGTATGTCCATCTTCCTGCAACATGCAGGAACTTAAAAGCTCTGGTCTCTATCCCATGACAGTCAAATTTAGACAAAATCCCCCAATACTTACTCAGAGACCAGGAAGGAATTGACTGCCATAAACAGGCACACAAAGAGTGAATGCAACACAATTGCTGCAGCCAAGAAGGAAATTGACTGCCTTGCTGTTCTGACTTGTGTGTTGGACGGTGACAACAACATTGCTATTCATTGAGAATTATCGCTTATTGCCAGCCTTCTTACAGGTGAAAGAAATTACAGCATTTGAAAGAAAGGCTCCTGAGGTGCAAGGAAGGTACTTCTGCATAGATACTGTAACATCGGAGAAGACCTACTCTTATTTGTTTCTGTACCATGTGCTGTGTGAATACATGAACTCATTTCCTACCTGATCATCACACCACGATTAATGCAAAGCACCCCCATTTTCATCCTGAGCAACATGCCAAATGTTGTGAATGTGAAACTACAGTTTTAATTATCATCATGAGTTAAAGTCTTTAAACCATCCATGTACAGTGTCTGTTCAGAAAGTCTTCACATCTTCATGAGACTAGCACTTGAGATGGCTCATTCAATTGTCCTCAGCTGACTGGAGTCAAGACTCATAATGTTTCATAATGAAACCTCATAATGGGGTTTCGGAGCTGATGTGTTATATTATTAGAGAATGTTTTCTCTATGTTGTGTCAAAGGAATTTCTCTACGAAGTGGCAAGGCTGAAAGGCAGTCCAGCAAGTAATTCCTCATACAACAGTGAAACATCTAATTTCTTCAGTAATTACATATTTGTCTACACCAGCAAGCATGGAGATATTCTGATCAACTCTCCACAGTAGCAGAGTAGTTGCTTGCAGGGCAATGACTCCAGAAATCACACTTTCCACAATTACTTATGTGCTCAGTCTGACCCACTGAATGACAGCCAAGCCAAAGAGAGGACAGTCTTGCAGTTAGCACAGCATGGAACCTGGGCCATCACAAACACATCAACAATCCTCATGCTGATTAGAAAAATATTTATCTAGGTGAAGAGGTGAAAAAGAAATTGTCTGTCCCCAAATGCTGGCTGAGCAGTAGGACACACAGGCAAGGAGTATTTAGATTTTAAATTAAACTGTCTTCTCATACACAGAATGCAAATAGCTGAGATACCACTCAAAGGTTATGACCCAGCCACTCAGCCCACCAAACCATGAAGATATGCAAGTGATGTCAATATTAAGCAAATAATTTATGCTGGATGAGACTCCATGCTGAATGGGTGCCTTGGTTTGACCTAGCAACAAAAAAAATTTACCTCCAACCCTCACTACAGCACCTAGTATGTGCCTGGTTTACCTGAAGATCATTTTCTGTTGTTTTCAAATGGCATAATTAATGACGTGAAGAAGTAAGCAGATGAATGCAAATGTAAGTAAATCTCTGATCTACTCAGCTCTTTCCTACACAGCAAGCTGTTGCACTCCTGTATATGTGAACCAATAATGTCAGTTTTCATGCAACTCCTCTCATAGATTACCCTGGATATGTCAGTGGGAAAATGTTCAATGGTAAAGTCAGTATCTACTCCAAAATGTTTGCATGCTGCTTTGGTTAAGAGAAGCTATAAAATTAGTGCACTGCACAACAGTCAGCATGGTTTCATCAACTGTAGAAGGTACCTTCATTGCTAGAGAATAATACTGCCTCAAAAAAAAAAAAAATTATAAATATGTAAGTACAGACATTTCCTAGATCTGCAGCTCTAAAAACACAGAGTAACTGCAAATACACACCTCAGGTTCAAAACTATATATACAAACTATGTAAGCTACTGGGGGATGTGGAGTGACCTGATGCTTATGGATGAATCACCCAAGGAAGAAAAGACACAGCAGGTTGTTCTGAGCCTTCACACTCAGTATGTCAGCCACCTCCACACTACTAAGCAGACAAAGATGTAAGGCTTTAACGGATGACCATGGCACAAGAAATTGAATGTAGGAGCCAGTCACTTTCAATGCCTAACAGCAAGATGAATTAGGTCTCAGATTGGGGTCCCAGTTTGCGATTGATCACTGTCACTGTTCAAAGTTCAGGCTCTCTTTACTTTTCCTAGGAGCACTGCTAAAGACGATCCCCCACTGTTTCTTTAGTCAGTCTAAACCACAGGAAAGTTTTATATTACTGTGTTTAGTCTTCACCACCTCTTTCTGTTTTTTAAGAGTGATTTTCTGAAGCCATTTGGTTTTTTTTTTTCATCTGTGTTGTGTCTAGCACTGTTTTCCCTGATTATCTACTGGTTTACTGCATTCTATCTATACCTTACTGCACAACTACCATTTCTAATCCTATGTCTTTTCTAGCTTGATTTACTCAACTTTTATTTCCTCTTTTTCTTTCTTAACTTTCTCATCTAGAAATCACATTTTATAATCTTTTTGTGGCAGCAAGATGGAGGTGTCATATACTTGCTGGTATGCAGATGCTTTCCCCCTCACTCCCATTTTTTCATCCAGCCTCTAGAAGGTGTTGATTCTAAAGGCAGACTTAGTGGTAGTACATGGTATGTATTATCTATGTGAAAGCAAAGATATGTTTTATTTAGACAATTTTAAAATAAATCAAGACTGAATGTGTAGTTGTCCTCTACTTGACTAGTTAATCCTCTATTGCTTGTGTATTTTTTAAACTTCTAATTCTAGATAGCTAGCTAGTTTATTCTTAAACTTCTAAAGACAGATGAATGAAAGAGAGTAAAACAGAATACAAACCTGACATGGGAGTTCCCTTGTGGAACCTTAAAACTGATGAGTGACACCTTCTGTAAGGTTCAGATTAGATATGATCATCTGGAAAGTCAGTCTTCCAGAATAAATGTCAAGCAGCATAATTACAAAAAAAGAGGCACATTACACAGATGACTTTTAAGGCTTGCAAAACCCAGTGTGAAAGGTCCTTATCCCTCCTATGACTATCCTTTGACAGAAACAGAACTGCCAGAGGGAAACACTGATTCCATACAATCAATAATTTTGATTTTCATGTTGTCACAATTTAGTAGCAAATTAGGAATCAGAGGATCTACCAAGAAATGCCAGATGGTTCATTACAAAATATAGCAGCTGTCCTTTTTCCTCCAATGACTCATTTAAAACTGGTAGAAAATGAAGTTACTTTAATCTGCCCTGTACAGCTCTGTAACAAAAAGACACAAAAATAAAGGCTGAGGTATCCAGCTACTCACTGGATTCACCTAGTCTGCCACGTAGTGCAATCACTCAGCAGTTTCACAATACAGATCACCTATTTTCACCGAGGTATCTTTGCTCTCACCACCCCAGTGGCCCTTGTCTAACAGAGTTCACAGTGTCAGGGCAGACAAGGAAACAGCTGTCAGTATGAACTGGGTCAACACCTACACAGGGGAGCTGCCAAGGACATGAGCTGACCACGAGCATTGTACCTCAAGCCCAATACAAGGGCAGTTAGCAGCATTCTCATTAGATGCCATGTCAAAGGTGGCTCCTGATTCAAGAGCCTGGAAGGGAAAAGCAAAAGCAATTTTAGAGGGATATACATGAATGGCTTGAGACAAAAACCAACTTCTTACTTCAACAGATTAGCAATGCACCTATTTCCAAAGCACCCATGTATTTGAACAGAAAGCAGGGGACAAAGAAGTTACTTTAAAATCAATATTCACTGTCTTTGGGTTCTAACTTTGCAAAACCAATAGCTCAGAACTGTTAATGAATCCTTGGGGTTATAAAAGGAAAGTTTTTTAGACATACTGGACTGAAATTCTTTTCTGTTTTCTTTTTAGTCGTATCACTTAAGGGCTTAATTTGGTGTGTTTTAAGAATGTAACAGACTAGACATACTCTTCGGAGCTCAGTCTCAGTTATCACAGCACCACCAAACCCTTTTCACCATGGTTTGCTACAGATTACAAATCTATCCCTCAGCCAAGCATAAAGATGAAAGCAGTGTAAAAAGAAGTAGTCCAAGGGGACATTTTTCACACTGCTTCACTAAAAAAAAGACTTCATTTTCAAGTTAATTCTTTCCAGTTCCCTGGCTAAAAAACAAGACAGCTTAATTCCTGTTGCTAGGTGAGTATATTAGCAAAGTCTAAAATACAGCCCAATGAAAAAATATATGTGATTTGCTCACCCATGTAGCTGGATTATGTGTTTATAAATTTCAATCTTTCAAAAAACTTTTGGAAGATTGCTCAAATGTATCATTGTTAGATCTGCAGCCACAATTTCTCCACAGCAGCAATGTAAATTACATCAGTTGGGGAGATAAAGTGCACACACTCCTCTGAGGGAAAAAAAAAATTATGGACTTTACATAAATGTAGTCACACAAGTTCCTTTTTCCTGCTTGAAAATTGCCAGTCATCTCTAAGTATACTGGTAATTCTGAGGGGAAAATATTTTGGGTACCACAATTCCCTTTTTACTTTCAGACACCTGGTACCACATCTCTCTATTACTGTCTTGAAGTGTCTGGAATGAACAAGAAATCAGTGAAACAAAGCAATGGATCAGCAAAAGTTGAATTAGTTCTAAAATTTAGATATGGCATTGAGATAGATAACACTCAAGAAGAATAAGCAAGAAATATAAAACTCAAGAAGAACAAGCATTTATCTTTGTTTCAAAACAAGATATAATTTTAAAATAAAGTTTAAACACTTCCTTGCAGTATTACTAATTCAAATGTTGCTTGAATGCGAAAATAAGTAATTTTTCATCCTTAAGCTGTTTATATGATTTTTTAAAGTTTTTTCCACTTTAATAACCTACAGTTTTAATAAACATTTGACACAGGATTTCTTTAAATATGCCTATATATTAAAATTCTCTTATCTTTCAAGTATTTTTAAAAGATGGTTAAATTGATTCACTTTGCAAGACAATGTTTATACTACCTCTTTTTAGCAGTATTGTAAACTGAATGCAGTCTGTTTTTAACATAATCCACAGCTGCTTCAAAACGTCCTTTCTGAAGCTCTAGTGGTTTTTTTTCCAAGTACTTTAATGAAAAATGCCTTTAATTAGTATTCATTTCAAGTAGATTTTTATTCATTTTATAAAAATCTGGTCTGAGGAGAGTTTTCATCATTGCAAATAACTGACTAAATACTAAAATCATGAAAATTAGAGTTAGCAGTAAGATAATTCATGTCATTTTTCCAGATTGCCTATACTACTGCTTTTCAGCATATCTTCTCCTTCATCTTGCTATAAATCTTAAAAGACTCTGTTACACACTAAGGAAGGTTTGAACTGAAAGGTTAAATGGTTAAATTTCACCAGAGCTGAATGTTTTATGTAATACCAGCCTTGCAGAACACTGACAATAAATATTGTGCAGTTAACTCCCTTTTTTGGGGTCCTCTCTGTCCCAAGGACCAGAAGCACAATACTGAGCCACAGGAGAAACTGCCTAAGAAATCTGTATTTTCTGCTTTCATTAGCTTTAGTTAGCCATTTGCTGACTTTTTGTACTTAAGCATGCATATGCAACCTAAAAAAACTATAAGCAAATGACAGTTAACAGTTTTCCAGCCTCCCTGTTGTTCTTTCTTCATCTATGGAGAGATTTTAGCAAAACTCCCATGTTCTCTGTCTTTATTTGGACTGAAATGTATTATCTCTACCTCTGGATGGAGAAACAGAGATAAAGTGAGCTACGTGGGCTGAAGTCATATAGTGAGCCAATGCAAATTAGTAAAATACACCTTTCCAACTATTCTTTTACATTTACAGTACTGCACTTCTAGCAAGTCGTGACATAAAGCGCCTTATTTTTTTTACATGGATCTCACACTAGGATGTATGAAATGTGAACACCAGAAAGCACTACGCCACAGTGAAATGAATTTGAATCAGGTATTTCATCTCTCAGAGACCACCTGAGGCAAACACAAAGAAACTGCTTGTAGGACACGGTCATTTATCAACCATGTGTAATTTTGCTAACGGCATTATTGCATTAGAGCTCCACCTTATTAAGTTTAATAATTTGGGATTGTCGTAACACCTGCCACTTAGATTCAGTCTTTCTACAAGATTGCTTTTTTAAGCTAACTTCTACATGTTCACATTATCATGGAGTGGATGGTCCTGAAGCTTTGGTGTTCTCCACCTGTGTTGAAACTATCACCCCATTCAAGGCTCAAACACCAATTTTGATTGTTTTCTGACTACATGATCTATTTGAGTGATTTTCTCCCCCTAATTCAAGTCCTAAGAATCTGTGTTATTTGAAATACAAAGTGGATGTCCTTGGCACAAGAGAGACATGGAGCTCTTTCAGCAGGTCAGTGGCGAATTTTAAAGTTGATCAAGGAACTGAAGCATCCCTCTGACAAGGAAAAGCTGAGGGAGCTGGGCCTGTTCAGCCTCCAGAAGAGATGACGGAGAGGGGACCTCATCAATGTCTGCCAGTATCTGAAGGGAGGATGCCAATGGAGCCAGGCTCCTCTTGGTGGTGCCCGGCAACAGGACAAGAAGCAACAGCCAGAAAGTGATGTACAAGAAGTTCCACTGGAATGCAAGGAAAAACTTCTTTACTGTGCAGATAACCATGCACTGGAACAGGTTGCCCAGAGAAGAGAGGCTGTGCAGTCTCCCTCACTGGAGATACTCTAGAACAGCCTGGACACCATCCTGTGCCAGGTGCTCTGGGGGATGGCCCTGCTTGAGCAGGGAGGTTGGACCAGGTGACCCCACTGTGGTCCCTTCCAATCTGACGAATTCTGTGGTTCTGTGAAACAAGTGCATGGCCGCTCCGTGTTGGCGAGCTTTTGAAGCGCTGTGCTAGAAGGAAGGGTTTGGAACACCTGACGAAATGGGAGAGCCTGGGGGGCGAGCCTGGGTGTTTGCCCACGCGACTCCGAGCTGGGGACGAGTTGCTCACAGGCTCTGGCAGTTCACACCGAAGCCCGGTACCTTGGGCGCCTCATGAGCCCGCGGCTGCGGCTGTGCCCGTGGCGAGGCCGGGCAGCTCCCCACGCCTCTAGGAGCACCACGGGGGCAGCACGACGGCTGCGCAGCGCAGACCGAGGCGCGCCCGCCTGCGCGGGGGCCGCTGACACCGGGCCACGGCCTGCCGGAGCAGCCGCGTTCGCCGCCCCAGCGCTGGGGTTTAACCGCGCAGGCGGCACCGCCGAGCCGGCGAGCGGGCGAGCGCAGCCAGGCGGCTGTTCCTGCCGGCCCCCGCCGCGCCGCGCCGCGGAGCCGCCCTCACGCCGCTGCTCTATCATCGCCCGCCGGCGCGGCGGCTGCTCGGCTCTTCGGGCGGGCAGGCGGCGCTTGGACGAGGCGTCGAGGGACGGATCGGTAGACGAGAGCAGAGAGTAAAGGAGAGAGGGCGGGCAAGTGGCGCGGGAGGCTGCAGGCAGCGGCCTTCTTGAGTCTGGAGGGGTGCGGGGTTGCGTCCTTCGCCGCCCTGCTCTGTGAGAGGTTGCTCCGGGTGTGTGTGCAGGGGTGTCAGGAAGGGCTTGTCAGTGGCCGTATTTTTTCCCTGGGCGACCTGGGCTCCCTTTCTGTCGATCTGGGCTCCCCCGGGTGTCCCCTGAGGCGGCAGCCTGCGAGGGGTTGTCCCCTGCTCCAGGTCGGGCCTGCACCCATCGTGGGTGCGGGGCTAGCCAGGTTGCAGCGAAAGGTGCTCTGGCGAGTGAGTTTTGTGGGCTCTGCTGCTGTCGCTGCGCCACCGAGATGCCGCAGTTGAGGTCAGGGAAGGTGGTGAGAGCCAGCGAGGTGAAGGAGGTTGACCCAGAGGTCGGCAGCCCCGGCTCTTCGGGGGCAGAGTGTGAGTCAGGGGGAAAGCTGGTAGTCAAGAATCCTCGCCTGGCACCAAAGAGGAAGCTTGAGCAGCCCTTACCTTCCTTTTCACAACCTGCCAGGCTCTCTGGCTCTTCCTTTAAGTGTTTTGCTCTTCCTGTGCCCGTGCAGAAAGAGCAAGGTGAGAACAGACAGAAAATCTCAGGTATAAAAACCAAGGGAATCCAACACAGGAAGTCTTCCAGAAGAAACAAGGGTGTAGTTTCACCAGTTTCAGACACAGGTGAGTGTGAAGATTGGCAAGCAGCGGCTGCGGCTGCAGCAGTGTGCTGGGAAGAGACTCTAAGAGGGACAGGTCAAAGTCAACAGCTGTTTTTCTCAGGAACTACTTTGCAGAATAAGTTCTCAGCAGGGATTGAAAGGAATGAACATTGCTCAGAAGGCCTGAACTTCTCAGGTTTCCACAAGGGTTCAAGGAGCTCAGGAAAAGAAGGCAAGCATTCCTGTATGGAAATAAAATTACAAGTCCCATCCTTGAAGGGGGAAATTGAGAGCACAGAGAGACATGGAATATCCTGTTTTCCAGAACCAGAAGGTCTTCAACCCAAAAAGGTCACATGGAGTGCTGAAGTGAAATGCATTGATTCCATAATGACACAGAATATGCAAATCCCAGATTTTAGGAATAATTTGGGTGCTCAGGAATCCATGCTTCAGCCTCAGGAAGAGGCTGATATACCGGTGAAGTTGAATGGGTGTCCATTAGTTGGATCAAGGACACTAGGGACACAGGAAAAAGAAAGGAGGTGCTTGGGCAAGAAAGGCAGGGGATCAGTGGTGAAACCAAAAGTACATGGTCCCAGAGAGAGGGGTAGTTCTGCCTTGCTAGAACAGCACACACAGTGTCCAGAGTCCAGGAAAGGAGCTCTGAGTATGAGGAACAGAAATGCATTGCTGTCACAGCAGCTGCAGGATCTGAGTGGACAAGAACAACCAACAACCAGAAGAAAGAAGCATTGCATGAAAGAAGAGCAGCAGAGCTCAAGCCCTCAGAAAGGACCAGACAGCCCAGGGGAAAGTGGTAAGCACTGGTAGAGCTCCATTGTAGAAGTACAGGTACAGAATTTGGGCTCCCAAATTGGTCCTGCAGTAAGACCCCTTTAAAAACTGGCTGCTGACTTAGCTTGAGAAAAGTTGGGGTGTGCTTCCCAATACTGTGAACACCAACAATCTTAAAAGGAGACAGATTTTCAGAAAGAGGAAAGGCTTTCCTTGAAGGAGAAAAGCAGCCCATTCAACACCAAGGAGAGGAGACAGTTAGCCTTTCAAGGGGGTAGAGAGAGGGTATGGACAGAAACAGGCAAGCCTGTGGTAGGAAGTGTGTTTCCCTCAAAAGCATTCCCCACTTCTGCAGAGGTGGTCAGCCACAAGCAAGAAAGGGGGCAGTAATTTCAGCAGTGCCAGAATAAAAGACAGTCAATTCTTTATTCATCTATTATCTGTTTATTTCTGATTATGTATAATGCTGTCTTGTTTTGGTGTCTGCCTTTATAGGATGCTGAGGTTTTGCTCTCAGAACTTTTTAGTTGCTATTTTCTATAAAATCCCAGAAGACATAGAAGCAATGATTGTGTTTTGATGTTTTAAGAGAATGTTGAGTCAAACGGGAACAATTCTGAAAGAGAAGTCTTAAGGATGATTGTCTAAAAATATTATTTTTACTTTTTAAGTGGATACACTTAAATGACAAATACTTACCGTAGATTATTAATATTTTATGTAAAAACCGTGTTCTGAAAAACTGAGGTATTAACGTTGTGTTTTACCTTGAAAATGAAGGTCTAAAAAACCAACATTATACTAGTATGCTCTCGAGTCCTTTCTCTAGTCTAAATTTTCAGATGCACAGTTTTTTTACATAATTTGTATTTGCTTTCAAATAAAAAGTAGTAGTCTCTAAAAATGCAAGTCCTTATTTTTTCTGGATCTTCTTGGTCAATCTGATACATTTGCTTTTACTGTGTCTCTGAAAGATATTCTTATGAATAAGTGTTCCTACTACAGAGAATCTGCTGTGTAAACAAGAGGAGCTGAACGTGGAGACGGTATCTGCATTTTCTTGCCAGATTTGCCCTAATTTGTTTTCCACCCATGTGGAATGCACAACAAATACACAACTTCCAATGTCCTTATGACACCTAAGGTTCTGTTCCTCTTTGCATTTGTTTCTGAAGATAATACATCCTTTTTACTCTAAGTGTCCCAATGGTGTTTATTAAAAAAAAAAAAAAATCATAAAACTTCACAGAAATATTTTAGCCTTATGCAGTGTCATGTTCTTTAGCAGCCTTGCATGTTTGGAGTTTTTTGTTCTCTTCATAAAATAAGGTAGTCTTTTTCTCTTAGAGCTTTCTTTAATGACACTTCTTTTTTTAATCAGCAGAGGAACAATTGAAAGCAATTGAGCAAGACTCTGGTACTTCACAGGCTGTGAAGAAGGTTAAGACAAAGCGAAACAGGGCAGAAGTTTCTAAGGAAAAGGAATCTCACTATTCTAGATCATCTATGGTTTCTACTTCAGGTGACACTGAAAACAAGAGCTTTCTGTGCCATGCTGTAACAAAAGAGCCTGGTGTGCAGTGTAGAAAAAGGCAACACAGATCTGGTCAAATCGAGCACTTGCAAAGTTTAAGTGTGACTGCAGCTGAAAAAGTGATGAATACATCTGCAAAATGTGATGCTGAACATCGCAGTGATGTCCGACACCAGTGTAGTGGCTTGCTTTGTGCAGCCCAAAAGAATCCATTTGTGATGTTAGAGGACTGTAGTTACATCAACACATTAGTGAAGCCTTCAGCTGATGGAACTACCGGCAGTTACAAATTAAATGGATTCTTCCATGTAGCCCATGGTACTGGAGACCCGAATGATAGAATTTGCAGCACTAGTAGAATGCAAAATGAGAGATCACTCATAAAAAGTGCTTTGTCATCTAATAAAGAAAAGAATGAAAATGAAGGCTGTGTTTCATGCTGCTTGAGTGAAAGCAGTAAGTGTTTAAGGGGGAAAAAGTGGAATATTGATAGAAAGCCTAGAAAAAAGATGAAAACCACAGAGAAATCTGCAGACATGGCTAGTAAATGTAAGAAGTGTGAGTTACAAACAGAAGCAGCAGTTGCCATGTCAAGCTCGTTTGCAGTTTCAGGACTAAATCATACTCTCTCAGCTTCATGTGATTGTACATCAGATATTGATACAGAAAAATATGAAGTACAAACTGTATCAGCCTGGAGAAAGAACAGTACCAAATTACTTGCATTTGAAACTGGCTTTAAGAAGACATCTGAGCTCTCTGTAAAAGAAGAAAATTCAAGCAGTGTGGCACATTATGCAGCTGCCTCAGGTAGCCTGAGAGTGTTAGCTGAGATCTGTGATGTTTCTGATCATCACAAAAGCAAGACAGGAGGAAATTTGAACAAAGATAGCAAGAAATTGCAGCGGTTTACCTGTCAAAGAACAATACCCATGACTGGTAAAAAAGTTTGGCCTGTTGAATCCTGTGCCAGGACTTCTGAATGGTTTTTTAAAAATAGTAGGTCCATCTCAGAAGGAAAAAGACTTTTAAAGGCTGCTTTTGAGGATTCCTCTCATAAAAGCAGTGTTAAAGCTGTAGGACATAGTGCAGTGACTGAGAATGTGAGACAGCTGGATTTGTATACATCATTGGCAGAAAGTACAAAAGAAATTACACATAAAAAGATTGATCCAAATATTGACTGTCAGGCTTCACTTGAAACAATGGAATCCTCTTCTGTGGATATTTATAACACTTTGACAATGAGCAATGAAAATGGGAAATCACCAGTTAATACAGATAGAAGTGCCCTGGCTTTTAACCATGGTGACATGCAAGAAGTTAAAGCTACCTTGAATTTTACAGCAAAGCAGAAAGATGAACATGAAGGAGATGTAACAGAAAGGATCCCGTCTGTGACAGTCCACAATGGTACAATAAAACAAAAGGATAAAAATGAAGGAGTTGGGACAAGCAGGAACCTGTCTGTAACAGTACAGAATGACACAGCAAAACAAAAGGATAAAAATGAAGGAGAGATAACAAACAGAAACCTGTCTGTGATAGTCCAGAATGGTACAACAAAACAGAAGGATAAAAATGAAGGAAAAGTGACAAACAGAAACCTGCCTGGGACAGTCCAGGATGGTACTTCTGCAAGTAACACCAACAGTATAAACTTCAGCCCTAAAGTATCAGTAGTGAATCAGACATTTTCTGATTTAAACCTAATTAAACCATTAACCTCTGGAAACCTGACAAAATTCAAAATTCCTTTATGCAGAAACAAACCTGAATCCAAGAAACTGGAATCTGTCAATTCATTTGAAAGCAAAACTTGTAGTCCACTAGAGCTTCTTGAAAGCACTAGTCCAGGAAGGTGGAAGACAGGTGAAGAGACTATCTTGGTAAAATCTGAGCAGTGTCCTCTTCCTGTCATGAGTGACACTACATCTCCAACTTCCATACAGAAAAAAGCAGATGAGATTGACAGTAAGGACTTCCAGCACAAGGGCTCTGTAAACATCTCTGATAAGATGTCTGTGCTCCCTGACAGTTTTTCTGCATATCCACATCTTCTTGATGGACAACCAGAGCCATCTCTGCCTGATTTCTATGGTACTGAATGTGTGCTGAAATCTGGTTTTCCTGATCATTCTTGGAATGCGGTCAACCACATTGTTGGATCAGAAATAAATGGTGATAGAAAACCGAGAGGGAATTCTTCACAACACAAAAGTCAAAATGTACCAGATATCCTTGAAGCTTACAACCAAGATGTTCTTGTCATTGATGTGATTCAGGATGACCCTGACCTTTTTGGAACCAGTAATGAAGAGGAATTTGCACCTGCACACTGTGAAAATTGTCCAGTGGAAGCGTCCTCTGCACACTGCATTAAAGACACAAAGGAGTATATTAAGCCTGAGGTTCCCGTTACCTCAGAAAAGATATACTCAGTAGAGAGTAGTTTTAGGTATGCATGTCATTCTTTTTTTATCTCACTATTCCTAAGTACTTTTATCTCATGTCCGTATACTTTGGTTGTAGTGGTTAGGCTGCCTTAGAGAATTTCACTAATTTGTGTTAAAAGTATTTATTGGTTTTGAGTGTCTTAAGTTTGATTGAGCTATGACAGTATTCTGAATGCAGATAAATAAATTTGTCCTTCATAAGAGCTGGGATAAACTCTTAATTGCAGGACAGGGTAGTCCTAAAGGGCTTGTTTAAATTAAGTATGAGAATAGAAACAAAGATAGTTAATAATCTGACCTGACTGGAGATACCAGATACCCTTTGAAGGCAGTATTGTTAAAAAAAAAAAAGTTCCTGGTGTAAATCATTAGGTGTTAATGTTTTACTGGGTTTTGAGATGATAATAAAAGTCACAGGAGGAGGAAAAGAAATTTAAGGTAGATGTAAATGAGATAGTAGCTCATCTTGGAGTGGATGAACTCATCTATTGTTTAGTCTGTTTTCTCTTAAGCTTTAATACTTGTGTTCAGTGAAAAAGTTTTAAGATTGATTTTTGCATTTTCCAAAAAAAAAAAAGGTTTAGATAGAAATTTCATCTTCCTATGAATGGTTGTTTTTGTTATTCTCTTTGAGATTTATTGTTATGCAAATAATCTTGAATATAAAATGACTATAAATCACATTTCTTAGAAACTGATGAATTGGTTCATTAGCACAGTATTTTCTTGTTTTGCTATACAGAGAAAATTTCCCTTCCCAGTATTTTAGGCAAAGATTAAATGTGATCATGAGCTTTGCTGAAAATTTTGGGTTTTGAAATGTCTTGGTTTTACTAACATGTTTAGGTATATACCTGAAGGGGTGAACATAATAAAGGCAAAAGAGAAAGCTAAAAAGAGTCTTAAAACAGTGTGTTGGATGTAAGGATTCTGTCCATGGTTAAATGTATCTCTGAGAACTTTTGATTTTATGTAACTGATAAATTATTTTTGCTTTTATGCAAGATGGAAATCTTAAATACACTTTTTGTTCTAAACAGATGCATGCAAGAATCTGGAATGTCAAGTGATACTGAAAATTCTTGTAATTTGATGTTAAAAGGTAAGGGTCTCTGGAAATTTTTGGTGTATCATCAAAAGAAGAAAAAAAACCCAAAAAGATGTTTTGTGGCAAAACCAAGGCTTTCTACTTTCCACAAAAAGAAAGGAGAAAAAAAAGAAAAAAAAAAAAAAAAGGGAACTTGTCTGGTTTTGTATTATCTTTTTATTGTAACAGCAACTTGTTTCCTAATGCATATGGAGCCAACATCTTCCAAAATGGCACAGGCCTGAGTCATACAGGGAACATGTACTTCCCTGTAGCACTTGTCTGTTGGTAGTACTGGTGGGTTGGAGTGGGGTTTTTTTGTTTGGTTTTGGTTTGACTATTTTTTTACATTTCTCTGATGATTTTAGGCAAAGAATTCTGTTAGTTGTTGACATCACAGTAAGATGCTGAGTCCTGTGATACTGCTTTGGAGTTTAGGTCAGAGTTAGAGGTGCTTTTTCTCTTGTGTTCATCAGCACACAGAATTTGGTAATCAGGTTGATTTCCAGGTTGTCCGGTTTCTTTTTTTTTGTGGATGCTATGCCCATTCCACTGAGACACAGTTTTGTTTTTAAAGTATCTTTAAAAAAGGTTACGTTTGTGGGGCTTTTCTTCTTATTTAAAGCAGAACAGTCCATCTAGGCAGCATGTGAATGTGATTTGTTTTGTTTTCTACAGCTTGCATATCAAACCTACTGTGCAAGGTATACCTAATGTAGAAGTTTCTACTAGAGAGGTTGGAGGTACAGGATTTTGACTTTGAACAGAAGCCCCTTAGTGACAGTGGTGTACACTCAGAGTGCTGAGAGTGCTTTTGAAGGTTCATGGTGTTTCCCTTCTGGTATCAGTTTGTCAGCTTGTTAATCTAACATTTTGACATTACGTGTTGATTTCGCTTCAGGCTTGAAAGGTGTCTGTGACAGTACCTCTTGTACTGGTTTTCCACATTAATGTGCTATGTTCATGTGGAAAGAGTCATTTTGGCAGATAGTGCCTCTGAAAGGAGTGACTAGAGACTATTACGAGAAGAGAAGATTTCAGGCTTCAGGTATTAGAAGGCAAAATAAAAGGTAATGAGGTTTTAAGAGCTCAGATACCGAGAAATAGACCCAAGTTCCCTGAGGAGGAGTCAAGAGGAAGTGCACAGTTAGGCCTCTGGGTATGTAAATAGGCTGGGGCCTGTGCCATGGAATCTGCAGTATTGAGGAGATTTAAGCCAAACTTAGCAACAATTTTTGTACTATTCAATAACTTCTACATTTTCTTTGTTGTTTTACTTCATATTCTAGCAAAGTTTGAGGCTGAAAGTCTTTGGTTCTTTCTGTGGGCCCTAAAGTCCTTCTTCCCAGATCTGAGAAGCGGGATTTTAGATAAATATGCACACAGTAACTTAATTTTCATACATGACTTTTAAAAAAGACAGGCACAGAACAAAAGAAAGGTGCCTGGTTTTGCTAATTACTGACTATTTATGTATTTATTTAGAAATTCATGTTACTGCTTTGCTGTCTTGAGTTACTTAGTGAGGTCATGGCTCCTTGCCTTAGTGGCTTCACCATTTAAGAAGGGGAAAAGGTACTGCAGATAAAACATTCTGGATGACATCAGTCCACCTTTGTGTGTGTTGCCTTCAGCCAGATGTGTCTTGTACTTGGTGATCGTAGAGACCAGTGACTATAAGAGAAAAGCCTTTCCAATACTAATCTGATTCTTCTTCCTGTGTCTGGTCAACACAGTGGAGTTGAGAGTCATTCGTGTGATCCAGTATGAATTTCTTTTCTATGCAGAGCTCTTCTGTTGTACATAAAAAGCCATTTCAGAAAGTTGCAGCCAGGTGTGTTGTTCATTTCCTGTGGCATCTGCAAAAGGTGCTGAAATTTCCTGACACTGAATTCTTACTGTATTACAGGAATTTGGAGTTTCTCAGAGCTCTCTCTATTTAGTTCAGGGTTGCATTATGTCAGTGTGATTAACTTACACCCTTTTCTAACAAAGACTTAAGTATTTTTGCTTAGCAAATTGCCACACATATCTTTGGCTGTGTTTTAATAAAAAAGCTTAGCTGAATTTATTTCTAAAATACTAATTCAATGTTCTATAAGTAAACCTGTTGTACTGTTCTACGGGGACCATTAAAGAACATACAGCCTGGATAGAATTTTAATTGCAGATTCAGCCTAATATTTATTTGAAATGGTTCCTGCCTTAAGCATGAAATATTTTTCCATCTAAATTTCACATTTAGGAAGTCCTAGGAGTTCCTAAATGTCATTAGTTCCAAGCCTTTGTACTATTTAGGAAATAAAAGCTTTGTTGTCTTGTAGCATGGGAAACACCTAAAGCAGTGTGTTAATACATTTTCAGCTGAAGATGTGAAAACCCACAACTCCTCCAGAGGAAGCAGTCCTTCAGGAGATGTTGGTGAGGACTTTCTTAAAGATACACAACAGGACAAACTAGATGAACTTTTGACGAGTTTGGACCTGGATGAAAAGGTACTGAGAAATTGCGCTTTCTCTCCTTAAATAGTTTTAGAAATTACAATCCACATAATTGGATAGTTTTAATTATTAATGCTGTTTCATCAACAACATTTTAAATTTCCTGGAGTAAAAAGAATATTAGCATTTCATACATTACTTTGTATTGGCAATGTAGTTTTTGCTGGATAGAACTTGATTTTTTTAAAATTTTCACCAACAATTAAGCTTCAAATTTGAAGTGAAACAGGATATTGTTTTACCAGTTGTTGCAGTAAAGCTGTATTCCCAATGAAAATTACTGTTCCAGTGTACACCTGTGAGTATTGCTTGGCATGTACAACATTTTACATAACATACCTAGTTTTAAATGTTGCTGTTAAATGCCTCTCAGTATTAGAAGGATGGGGCAGTATTAGAAAGCTGGGGAGCTGCACAGCCATCGTGCATCGGAGAGAAATCATTCTAGGCTTCGTTACTTGGGCAAAAGGGCCTTTAACATACAGATTTCTAGCTGTTCAGAGGAAACCATTTTCATGCTCACTGACTTTATCTGACCTTTCTCTGTCTTCTCTCCTCTAGATAATAAGTCTAGGTCTTTTAAGATTTGCTGAAGTTTTCTACTATTTGGTTCATTGTAAATTCAGTTGGAATTTACATCTCTCTGCCACTCATACGTAGTTGCTGATAGCATTTACTATTTTCCACTACTACGGGAGTGGCTAGTGGTTTTAACTGGATAAGTTAAACTCTAAAATTCACATGGTTAAAAATTGGTAAGTAATTGGGAAGTTAATCAAACAGCAGAGAATCAGTTTCTCTTTCAAAATCGTTTAAAAGTAGGGAACCATTTCCTTCAGCAAATGGAATGGGGGCTGCTAACGGGTGATGCACGAAGTTAACAGTGCCGTTTTGTTTCCTGATCTTTTGGAGAGACAAAAAGGGTCTATCAAATTGTAAGGTTTGCTGAAGGTGGGGTACTTGTTGCAATATTACCTGGTCAGTCCCAGCTGGGTTGTTTCATAGCCTTGTGGCTTTATAAAATCAGTGCTTGTCCTAGTGCTTGCTTTTCTGTGCTGTGTTGGACAGCAGAAAATATGTACAAATAATTTCACCCAACCCAAACTCATCGCAAAATCCCTACCTAAACCTGCTCTGTTTGTAGATAGAAAATAGCAGTACACACCTGCAGGGGGAATGCAATGGCAGAACACTTATTGCAGACGCTCTATCATTCAGGGAGATTTTCAGATTTAGCTTTTTTTTCCAATTAGTAATCCAGTGAGAAGGGCAAAAACTAACCATGTAGAAAATGCTAAAACTGTTCAGGAACTGGTAAAATAAAGTTTGGAAATCCTGTGAGAGCATATGTGTCTCTAATTCTTTGGCTATATTAAATTTGTGATAGAATATGAAGTCCTAAGTTACTTCATGAGTAATGAATGAAACAAAGCCAGGTTTCTATGGCATCATCCTGTATTAGTCTTTTCAGATTCTCTGCTCCAAATATGTTTAGTGCTGTCTTTTTTACTCCATATCATTGGGGTTTTTTTAACTAACTTTGATTGTGTAGAGCTGATCAAAAGGCTTAAATTTCTCCTTGGTGCAGTTTTAAGTTTCATTAAACTTGATGGGATAACGTGGTGTTCCATGCATCTGTCAGACACAGTTAAAATTGGGCAGTGGGCCCAAAAATTGCTGAGATTATCATGGGAGGAAAGAGAAGTAAAGACAGTCACATTGCCTTTTTTTACAATTAACAGTCACTGTTTTAAAGAACAGAATCTAAAAGTAGTGTTTCCATTAGCAAAGATGTTGTAAGGGCAATCCTGCACACCGAATTACAGTTTCTATAGTTAAGACTGTCTTATCACACCTTGCAATGATCACTAACAGTTTTAAGTCTGTAGACTAAAGCATAACAGGCTTGGTAGTGCTTTGCTGTACCTGAAAATAACTTTTAAATATCTTCACATTTCAAGCTTGCACATGGAGTGCCTGATGTTGAAGAAGAAAATACAGGTGAAGCTGAAAAAAGGTACATGTAGTATGAGTGTGTCCTTCGTGTAACCTGTGGTATTCCCCAGTTACTATACAAATAAAACGTGATGTTGTTACCTGAACACCACCAGTATTTAATTCAATTTTCCATGTTACCGTAACCATGTGATGAAGAAAATAAATACGTGAAATAATATAATTTCACTGTACAAAGTACAAAACAAGTATAGTTCTAGCCTGACAGGACAATAGGGGTTATTTTGTCTTTTGACTGGTGGCAAAATATATTAACTTCATGTCAGTGTCTCAGTTTTGCATCTCAGTATGAGTGTAGCATAGGATGTATTTCTTGCCACAATAGCACTTAGCAGAACTTAACAAAACCGAGAAATAGTAACAAATAAATTGTGAAGCTTTCATTTTTCTCTTCTGCTTATGAAAGATTTGAAAGATCTCATTCAAATTCAGGCTGACAAATATTTGTACAGCAGTAGAAGGTGCTCAAAAACATGTCACATGCAGTTAAGGACATGCTTTACTGTTCTTCTAGGCTTCAGGCTGTGTTTGCAGTGGTTATTGTACGCGTCCTTTCTTAGTCTGATTTACAGAATCACTGAATCACCAAGCAAGCTGAGTTGGAAGGGACCCATAAGGATCATCAAGTCTTACTCCTGGTCCACCACAGCACTATGCCCAAAAGTAACACCATGTGCCTGAGAGCACTGTCCAAATGCTTCCTGAACTGTTAGGCCTGGTGCTGTGGCCACTTCCCTGGGGAGCCTGTTCCAGTGTCCAGCCACCCTCTGGGTGGAAAAACTTTTTCTAACATTCAACCTAAGCCTCCCCTGACACATCTTCAGTCCGTTACCTTGGGTCCTGTCACCCAAAAGAAGAGATCAGTGCTTGCCCCTCCTCTTCCCCTCATGAAGAAGTTGCAGACTGCATTGAGGTCTCCCCTCAGTCTCATCTTCTCCAGACTGAATAAAACAAGTGACCTGAGGCACTCCTCACCAGGCTTCCCCTCAAGGCCCTTCACCATTTTCACTGCCCTCCTCTGGACACTCTCTAATAGTTTAATGCCTTTCTTATATTGTGGCACCCAAAATTGCACAATATTCACAATATTCACAGGGAGGCCATGCCGGTGTAGAGCAGAGCAGGACAATCCGATTTCTTGGCCAACTGGTGATGCTGTCCCTGTTTCCTCCCAGGACACAGGGCCCCAGTTGGCCCTCCTGGCTGCCAGGGCACTGCTGACTCACACTGAACTTGCCATCAACCAGAACCCCCAGGGCCCTTTCCACAGTGCTGCTTTCCAGCCTCTCGTTCCCCAGTCTGTCTGTACTTCCAGTGTTGCCCCATCCCGGGTGCAGAATGTGTCAGTTTCCCTAGTTTAGCTTCGTATGGTGGATGATTGTCCAAGCCTGAATTAGTGTCAGACTGAGAGATTTTCATTCATCAGCAGTCCAGAAATGACAGAGAATTAGTTTTTGTGGGAAAGATATAGTTAAGATGGAATTCTTAAGTAATTAGAAGAGAAATAAAGTATTTTACAGTGTTGTGGTTTAGGAGCAGTAATCACCAATTAGCTACTGCAAAAATTAACCCTGAGCTGGCTGGAACTAGGACACAATAATTTTCAAAATAACTAAGAAATCTGACATAGAAGAGAATACTGCTTTTTTTCCAACACCACTCACATTTCTGCGACAGACTTGAGTGTGCCAGAAGTGTTAGTGGAGAATACTGCATCTTTTTGTTAATCCACTAGAGAGCTCCAAGCTTCTCCTTCTGCTATAAAATACCCATTTAAATTCGCCTTAACAGCATAAATACTTCTTTATATTACAGAATAAGTAGATTGTGCTGAATAAAAAGGTTTGTGCCATGCCATACTCTGTGTGGTTAGATGTCTTGGGATGTTAGGGAAGAGGCCTTCATTTGGAGTTGAACTATTTTCTCTAGTTTTACTGAAAAATGTTACCATTGCAAAGTTTTATCTAGAAGAAAATGTAGTTGCTGTTCTTATTTAGTGAACTTCACTTTTAGTGATGCTATTACTAAAACAAAATGCTTGCCGACCTATATAGTTTACAGTTCCTGGCAAAACCGTGTGTAGTTCCATGTCTAGATTAAAGAAATCCAAAGGGAAACTGGTACGAAAATCCTGTTGTGTCAGAGCTGAGGCTGGCATCATGAGGAAGCATAAGAAGATTTTATGTGTTAATTTGAAATTTCTGAGTAACTAAAACTGCAGATTTTTTTTGTTCCCTCTAGGAACCAACCCAAATGCATTGATGAGAATAAAGATTGATCTTGAAAAATTTGGGTTTGTTAGATGGAATTTCTTCCTCTCTACTGTAGCATTTATATTTCAAATTGCATTGAAAACATCCTGAACCTTAGGAGCTATTTGATTAATCCTAGGTATGAGAAGTATTCAATATCTTGAATCCCTTATAGGAGGTAGCAACTCCGTTTCTGTCTGCAGAGGAGCAAGCAGGTTGAAATGTCTTTTGCACTAAACCAGAATTCTTAATTGAAAGTGGGAAGGGGAACAAGATCTCATGAAAGGAAATGATATTTTTCCTGTGGCTTCATTTACAAATATGGAAGAGATTACCAAGTATTTTGCTAGCAACATTTTTAGCTTATTTTTGAAAACACCACATTTTAGTATTTAATTTTCTTTAATGTACATATTTAGAAAGAAAAGCAGAACAGTCTTTAATTGGAGTTCCCTTTGAAGTCACCTAAATCTTCTGTTCAGTTGTCAATTTTTAGGAAGGAAAACAGTTGACTCTTCAGATGTAATTTGAAAAGCCTTGAGGTTTACTCCTTTGGCAGATACTACATAACAGACTAATGTAAAGTAGATGCTTCTTCAGAGGTGACAGAAATCATCTCAGTCTTCTTGTCAGCATGGGGGAGAGGGGGAAGTGGTTCACAGGTGCCTTTTCTACTTACGTGTTAGGACAGAATAATCTCAGCTAAAATCATAATCAGATTGGACCAAACAAATGAGAGTAATGAAAGTAAAATTTTTGAGCCTGCTGGATATTTAAATTTATGGCAAGTTTTGAAGTGTTGCGTAAAGTGTTGAAGAAATTCTCATCTTTTATACACTTAATCCCTCTTTTTAGCCATGCAGTACATAAAAAAAAACCCTGTTCAGTTTGGTTGAACAAACGGATTTTAACAAATTTTTGGTTTTTAATACTCAACAGTGACTGTACATACAAAGTGAACTGTGAATTGCTATCAGGATTGCCATGGAATGACCGAAAAGTAAATCTCTTCAGTGAAGCTGCAGAGATGAAAACCTGGATAAATGGTATGCTGTGTTGGTGAACCCTTCAGAATTATTTTTTTTTGGTGCTTTATTTGCCTGTGAAATCTTAAGGACTATCTTCAGTTCCCAAAGATGTTGACTCGAATTTTACTTTGCCTATATAAAAGCAAAACTGCAAGCTCTCATATGGTAGGCTAGTGAGAAGTTTGGGGTTGGGTTTTTAGCAGAATTCTATTCAGTAGGGTCAAGCAGAAATAATTCTATCTGATATTTATGCCTCTCAGACACTTTAATGGTACAGCAGTGCCTACATTCTTAGTAGTCTGACACATTGTGTTTGAGAAATGTTATTAGCAAGTAACTTGTTTTTCTTTATTTGTGGTCAGAGAATGGGACTGCAGATTTGGTTGGTTGATTGTTCTTTATAAAACTTGCTAGAGTGTTTTGCCCACCTTGCTGAAGGTCAGAACTTTGCTGTTTATGCCAATTCAAATATTTTTAAGGCATTCACTAGACTGGATCAAATAATTGTATAGATTTAATAAGTAGCACTTCATGTTGACCCAGTATATTTCACATGTGGGACAGATACCTCTTCAGTGTCTGTGCCACCAGAGAAATCATAATGGAACTGCAGTCACTGCACATAACAAATCTGACATTTAGCTTTGCATAAATGCATGGTTTATTTGGTGTACAAGATAGAGAGAAAAGCAGGAATCAATTACTTGTGGATAGATACTGCATTCTGTTTCTTTGCAAATCCAAAGCAGGTGCTTTGGAAATCAATGTTTTTAGAATTATTGATGAATATGGATGTTTATAAACATGGATTTCTTGAATTAGGGTCAGTGACGGGTTGTTGTTTAGTTTCAAATTATACTGTCAGTCTGAGTCTGTAGAACAATTTTATCATCATGTCATTTAACAGTATTTTCAGGTAGTGCAAGAAACACATCCTATAAAAAAGCAATTTCAAATATGTCTTCAGACTCCAGTTGTTTGAAACTGTTCATGTCTTTGGCCTTCAAAGCACATACACTTTCTGAGGAGTTCTTCTAAGTCTTCCTTCTTAAAGTCATGTGAGAGTTGCTAAGTAAGAGTTTCTGTGCTAAGACAGGGCAAAAGCCTTTTATTCCCAGAACTGTGCAGGCAGGATTGGCTGTTTCACTTTAGTGCCTGCTTCCCTACAAGTCTGACCTACAGTCAATAAGGGAGCTTACAAACTCCTGAAAGGAGCTGGTGAAAAACTCTGTGCTTGGGGATGGCAAGAACCTGGAGGAAAGATCATCAGTGGCATTTTTCTGTAGCTAGTAGCTGGCTGTTTTCTCTGTCTTTTTCTTGTCACTAAATGTATCCAATCCTGAATTTATTGAGTGGCCCACCATCACAAGTTTTTGCAGTGTGACAATGCATAACATTAAGTACTCATTGTTCTACATTATGCTCTTCCTTCCTGCCCTGTGATAGCTGTATCTGTTAGGAAGACATGGAGATTAAGAGCCACAAATCTAAAGCCAGTTATTGAATGCTCCTTAGTAACACTGGTTTGCCAGAAGGGGCTAAGCACCCTGTCTTTTGAACACTCACTTCTTTGAGGGGGCCAGATGGGAATCCTAGAATGCAGGGCATTCAAAAGCTCTCATTTGTCTTTAGATCTGGAGTTGAAAATTTGAACTTTTTATCTTCCATTAACATTATTTGGTTTTCAAAGAAAGCAAACTGTCGTTCAGTAATTAAAGGTCTAAAACTTGATTCATGGTTAAGAAACCAGTAACTTACACTGGGCTTAAACTTGCTACTTACACTGCTTAAAACATAAAGAGTATGAAAGGTTTTCTATCAGTTCTGAAAAAATAGCTGAAGTTTAGGGCTAGTGATGTTGGAATGCAAAGATTACTGATAAAGTGGGTAGATTTTGAAATTAAAATTTCTGGATATTTTATTCCTTTTCTTATCTCTGTAAGTTAGAGCTGCAACCTTGGGTAAAGTAGTGAAATTTTTAATTTAAATGTGCTTAGTCTTGAAGTTTGTATAAAGTCTCACTTTTAGGATAATTAAGAAAACTAATTTAAATTACTGGCTTTAGACTGCATTAATCAAATTTTCATTAATCATTGCTGTGACTTGAAGGAACTATAAATATAAAGGAAAATAAGATAAATGAAAGTGGTTTCAGTACGATTCATTTTTATTATGTGATTTGCTGCCCTCATCCTAATTTTTAGGTTACAAATCTTCAGGAAGGAGTACTTCACTGCCATTGAAGAATGGTCGAGATTTTGAGCCATGGAAGACGGAGAAAAATGCAGTTGTGAGTTTTTAAATTTTTGATTTCTGATCCTTTGGCCCTAACTTTCTTATGGATATTTAAACAATTCCCCAAGTATTAAGTCAGAAACTGTGAATCTGTACATGTTTATGTTTTTACACCTTTAAGTATGTTATCACTGAGTAAGTATAATTTCTGAGAACAAAATCAATGATGAAGAGATTGCTGTTCACAGTGAAGTTTTCTTCATTTCTGTTTTCAGCTTAAGCAAAATCAAATAATGATTTTTGCTTTATTGGTGTTTGTAGAACTGAAAAGCATGCCAGGTTTCACATGTTTAGGACAGCCTGTTTTATCCATGATGCTGGGCACTGAAAAAGGGTCAAGGAAATTGATGCCCCAGGATTCTCAGATGGTTACTCAGTGCCATGCAGGAACTTGTCACCTTTTTCCCTCCTCTCTATTCACTGTCCAACTCATTTAGCAGTTCTTGCATTATCCCTATTTGTGGTCTTCAAGACAGACTTTTGTTTTATTAGACACTAATGTGACATGACAAGGGATTGATCTTTGTGTCCTTTGAAGTACTGCAAGTATAGTATAGAAATAAATATAGTTTCAGAGGCCTAATTATAGATCACATTTTCAGCTTTCGTTTACAGTTTGTAGATGTTTTGAAATTCCAAATAAACAAAGACCATTTTTGCTTTCAAGAAATATTACTTGGCTTCTCCTGCTTGTTGTAATTTTATTTTATTCCAGGCTTCTCATTCAGTCCAGCAGATCCTTGATGAACTTAACCTGCCTCGTAAATACTGCAGATATTATTTCATGACTTCACGTGGATGTGAAAGAACAAAATGTTGGTTCTGTCATGTTCCAGGACAAGGGGATGAAAAGGTAAAAAAATTAATTGAAGTGAGGGAAAGATTGTAAGTGTGAACAGTTTTTAAAACCAAAACATCATCTCCTTTGTTCATTTATATATGGGAAATGAGTCATCAGAGATTGATGGATGAAAAAATTGTTCAAAAACTCTTCCTCTCAAGGTCTTCTAAAGTTTTTTTTAAACATGGTATCATTTTGAGCTAGTAGGTGCTTTAAGAGAACACACATCAGCAGTTAGGCTGTACAAATATAGAGTAGTAAAGTGGGCAGATTCTGAGACATTTCTGTCCTGAGCATCAGAGACTTTAGGCAAACCTTTGCAAAGGCTTTGTATGTATTGTCAAAGCCAAAAGCCATCTATGATAGATTACCTTCTGCTTGTTTTGTGCAACAATGGGTTTGTTTTAAGATGCTGTAATCTCCTTAAATGGAGCAACAATTCTCATAATACTTGCAGGCAAGAATAATTTTCCAATGATGGGCAAAGTAAATGTGTTTTCAAACATTTAACAGACACATTATGAGTTTAATGCTTCCAAGAACTGTGCAAGGCAAGCTAATTGTACTGACATGTAATAAGATTCTGAAATTGCCTGTCTGAAAGTTTTGTAAGTTAACTGGAAGCAAACAAAAACATCAAAGCAAGTAACCAATATTAAATGCCTAAATTTGTCCTCATCAGGTCTTACAAGATTTATTTCTTACCTACCTACCATCTTACTGGTATGAGTGCAATTTTGTCATTGATGTCAGTAAGTAAAAAATTTCAGAATCAAAATGTAAAAAATAACTTGCAGTTAACCTGTTAGACATAATTGCTAAAAAAAATTAACATCTAAAGGAACTTGTCCAACTTCCTGATAACTTAAATATACATCAGAATTTTTAAAATACATCAGTGTAATTTGGTTTTATTTTTTCTTAATGCTTTCTCTTTTCCTTTATATGTATCCAAAAAAGCTGCTTTATATTTTTGTTAATGCTTTCTAACCCCTTTAAAAATTTATGTGACATCTTAAAATACTAAGATAATTTGTGAGTAGTTTTGTATGGAACATTTTTCCTTTTTTCTCTAGCGTGATATATCTTTAGCAGGCTGTAGTGAATATTTGTAATTTTCAGCTAGTTAATCTGAATTATTTTGGTTTGTAGTGCTTCAGGCACATTAGAATTCAGGCAAAGAATTATTTGCCTGAAACTATTAAAAATCGATTCCATTTGATTTTACTTGCGGTGCAGCACTCCAGCACACTTTAACTGTTCTACCCACTAAACCTAGCCAAACTTTCTTGGTAATCTGAAAGTATACCTGAGTTTTGTTTGTTTGTGTGTGTATTTATGGTTTTAGACCTGTCCATTTAAAAATGATAATAGGCCAAGCACCTCATGGTGGCACCAAAGTACATAAATGAAAAACAGGTAAAGAAGCAATAAAGGCATCTAACCTTACACAGGAGGAATAAATCTTGTCAGGAGAACTGTTATGCAAACTGATAGTCCACTTGCTTAGAGCTTTGTTCTCAGTGATAGTTACCAGAGTTTTTGAAGAGAAATACCTTTCCCCATAATGATATTTTTTCTTTTTCTTTAAGTAACTGGTTGATGTTCTAAGTCATAACTTCCTAGTATTTATTTAATACTTTACAGTTGCAGTTGATCACACAACACAGCAATACTTAAATTCATAAAGACTTATATATATATATATAATATATATATATATAAAAGATATAAAAAATTATATATTTTGAAAATCAGCATACTCTTGAGCTCAGCAAGTTATGCAAGTTACCAGTTTTGGGTTGTTTGGTTTTTTTTTAAAGATGCCTTTCATGTTCAAACAGTGAAAAATCTGTTTTGTATTATGTAAAGTAAACAAAAGACTGTTTCAAATACTTGCCAAAGTATTTAAGGGAGGCTGGATCTTAACAATGATGTGATGGAGAAGAGGGTCAAGGAGGTGACACTGGACTCTTCTCTGTGGTCCTCAGTGTAAGGGCAAGAGACTGAGCTTAATACAGTAGATTGTTCTGCTCAAATGACACCTCACAGTGTAGCACAGACAATCATTTCATGGTTAAATAAGTAGTTTCAAAACATGTTGTTATGCAAGCTGTATTTCTCTTTGTGATTTTATTTTAGCTTTGGAACCTTACTCATTAATTTTTTTGGACTTCTATCCATTAAAGAATTTTTTACTTTCTGTGACTTCATACTCTCCTTTTCCTTGATCCTATGAACCTCTTAACTGGAAACAAAAAGGATACAAAATAGGAAGATTTCTGCCTTCATTAGTGTTGTCTTAAAACTTCAGGGCCTTGGATATATGCTTCTTGTGGTGGATTTTGGTTTTGTTTTTTTTTTAATGTGGCTTCCTAAAGAAATGAGATTCTACACTGTCCTTTTATTACTGTCCCTAACCACTGCTAAATGAGCTTTGAACCTTTTGGTCAGTTTCAGCCACACTGAATAGGGATTGTGCATCTCAAAGCTTCCACAGTGTATAGAAACTTGCAGTAAGAAGGATCCTGCTTTTGATCTCACTGAGATAAAGGCTGCAGGATGGAGGTTTCTCCCTTATTAGACAATAGGGTGGGGCACTGACTGGGAGATGCTGAAGTATTTAGTGAATTCCTGTGCTTGTTCTTCTGAATGAATACCTCTGTGTTGTTGTAGTAGGATCATGTTTTTACTGGAGAGTTGGTTGGTTGTATAAGATAGAGAGGCCTTTATTATGGTTTTTATTAAATTGTTGTGTTAAAGGAGTCATGGAATCAATTGACAGATGACAGAATAGTGTGATTGATACTGCCTTTTGAAAATAGGAATAATCTCTTTCATGTACCTTCATTCAAAATCTATTACAGCTAACCCAAAATTTAAAGATTCTCACATTTTTTGATAGTCTGTGGGTACACCTTTCAAAATTGGAACTAAATCAACTGAAGCCTTCTAGAAGGTGTAAATGAATAACACATTTAGTTTCTTTTATTAATGTAATACAGCATGTCCCATGATTGAATACTACTACAAGTGGTTGTCCAAGCAATTTCACTAATACTTGGAACAGTCAGAGCTCCAGATGCAATCTTGGCTTTTTTTGGGAGTCAGTCCAAAGAAGGAGAAAAGTGAATTCCAAAAGAAAGCAAACTAATTTCCATTCTGTAAGAATGTCCTAAAGTTTATTCTGGAAACGCCCACAGCCACCTGGAAGTATAGGTTTGGATTAAGTGAGTTAACCTCACTTGTTCTCAAGTGACACTTCACGTATATTAATGATCAAAATTTTGGCATGATTTTCTGAAAGGTGTATCTTGGAGTATAGCTCCACATTGTGATACTGCTTCCAAATAAAAACAATAAGCTTTATTTAGACTTAGATGTACAATTTTTGTATTCTTTGGCTTGATGGTGGTTTTAAAATAAGAAGGATGTCTTGGCCATAATCCAGTATCTTCTGCTTTGATGATAATTCATTTGCTGTGTAATGAACTTCATGAGTGAATCCTGTGTCATTTTGAAGTTCCATGTGAAAATAAACCCAATTCAGTTCTGTAATACCATGACTACTAATTTAGGTCATTTTCTGTCTCTTGATGTTTAATGATTTCACAAAACAGTATTAAATAAGATCAGTTTGCATTGTGTGCAGAAAGACTGTAAATGTTCCAGAAGGGACAGAGAATTTCTAAAAGGGGGTGGGGGTTTTCCCTAACTTGGAATTCTAGGATAAATTGTCCTTATTGTTGTCCTTATTTCTTCATCTGCAGAGATGGAGCAAAATGTGTAAGTATCACAAACTGACAGCTTAAGATGTTAGTACAAGAATGTTCTAATACTAAATAACATTAAAATGTCTAGGTGTGGGTTTCTTTTTTTTAGTTAAGTCAGTGTTTAAATGGCTCATTAAATCAAGTTAGTTCTGAGTTTTTTGTTCTGTGTCCCTATGAATAATTCTTTGTGACAATCAGTGTTACCAGCTTCATTTCTGGATGATTTTTTGACTGAGTTGGTACATTCGTGGAATCTTTACTTACCACGTTTCACTTTCACATTTTTGCTCCCCTTTCTTTGTTTGCAGTCTGCCGCATTTATACTAATTCTGATTTCAAATTCTCTCTGTTTGTTTGTTTGTTTGTTTGCTATGAGTATGTACACACACATGCAAACATTTGTGGTCCTAGCAGCCTCTTTCCCAAACATTTCATCTGCATTACTTCTCTATTTGATTTGCTGGCCTTTTGACAGAGCCTTTGCCTACAGACCCCATTACCTTCTTACATTATTTATGAGTATGTATGGCTTACATAGAAGCAATGTAAAACTCATTATATAATAGAACTCGTGTTTATGAATAGTTCTTTTGTTTGGCATAAACTGAAGGTTGATTTTACTATAATTTTTTTCTTTTTTTACAGATTTGTATGGCAATTCTTAGGACATACATTCGTATCAAAGAATCCGGCCTCCTAAAACGTGCAGGTATGGTATAGTAGTACCTGTTGCTGTATCTTTTTTACTTAGCTTATTTAAAACAAATTAAATAGGCTGTCAAGAGATAAATGGTTGCCACTTCAGCAGTGAATAAAAAGTTCTTACTTCAAATGAAAGAATACATGCAATCCCTGCATTTTCGTGGTTTAATTTCCCAGTAAGGCTAGAAATTTAGATCTGCACTTACCTCAGGAGGTTCTTAGAAATCTTACTTCCACATAAAATGAACTTAACCTGACTGTAACTAGACTTGGGAGTAGAAATATGTAAACAGGGCAGGGAGGAGGTTTAACAGAAGCCAAATTTTACTAAGGTGCTTTTGGTCACCCTGGTCAAACATCAAAAACTTGAGAGTGGAAGGTCTTGAAATTAAATGTTGCTACTGTATCCACCTCCAACTGCTTTAGTTTAGTCCTTACACCATATATGCAAAAAATTATGAATAACACATTTTAGAGACTACAGTTCCTTCAGATCCATCTGAGCTTTTGAGTTCCATCAGAAAGGGCTTTTATTTTGTTTTTACTCTGAACAGTGATTCCCTTTATACTGGTCCTGAGCAATCTTTAAGTTTTTGATAGCTTCTTAGAGTGTGGCAGAATGAGAACGGGGAATTCAGTTGCACCCTCTTGCTGCAGTGTTCCCTTGCTGAGCACGTGAGTGTTTTAATGTGGTAACACTTGATACCAGCAGCCACAGTACGTATTTGTCAAGGAAGGGTGGCCCTGGAATAGGTTGTAAGACCATCCACTGTAACCAGCACTTTACATCCTAGAGCTTCCTGTCTGGAAGGGCCTTACTACCTTGAAGCATGTACCAAATCCAGCCTGGGTTTGTGCATTCTTCTTGTGCTGCACCAAATCAGCTAAACCTTCTGGGAACCTACAGGGCTTACAGTGCTCAGCTCAATGATACAACATATTTCAGAACAGTCAGTCTGGTTCTGGTAAGGTTAACACTGTATTCAAACTGCATCCTTTCACCCATATTTGTCCATATCTCTATCCCATAATATCTTGGACAGTTAAATGTTGTTACACTATGTTTAAAATGTAAGGAAATGACTTGTTTAAATGGTTAGCATCAGTTAACCCCAAAGTGAAATTCAATTTAATTGCTTTTTCAGTCCAAATATTTGTGCAGTATTACAAAGAAGTTACTCCTGGTGTGGATTTTGCTTCTGAAGTGCTGAATGATCTTCTTGTTTCATTGCTCAAAAACTGTTTGTTGCAGGAAGTATTTCAGATATTGAATGTAATAGTACAAATCAAGACACTGGTAAGTGACTTTGTAATATTTTTTAAATCTTAGTTTCATAATTTGAGTTTTTTGAGAACTATGCCATTTATAGTAATAGGTTTGTTTTTACTTTGGTACTCAAATCTTGGGTGAGGGGCATAATTCAGATTACCCTGTTATAAAATCTCTGAACTTTCTAATTGAATGGAGCTGCAAAACTGATGGTGCTTTTTCGTCTATATTAGCCAGCTGTAGATGTTCTTCTGAAAGTTTTTGAGCATGTGGCTTCTTTGAATATAAGAAATGCTGTGCCTACATTAATCAATACGTTCTCTAAGGTACAAGTTTCATTTATACTTTCGTTTGCTTGTTGGAATTTCTGAAACATGTTGCCTGTTTTTTAAAACTCAGACAGTACTGAATACCACAATACCGTGGTGTTGGTTTTCATTTATTCCTTTGTTTTTGACTGAGAGTCACTGTGATGTGTTTTTCCCAATGTTGTTTGCCACTTACCTCTGAAGATGCATTAAGTCACAACTTTTTGTATGCTCACTTTTCTTGCCTTATTTGATATTGCAGCTCATTGATGCTGGTATGTTCCTTGAGTTAGAACATTTTGACTACATTATTAAGTTACTTCACCAATTGCAAGTTTCCAGTTGGGAAATGACTACTGTTTCGAACATAAAATCTAGGTATGTCTTTAAGGAGCTATTTTCTAATTACAGCTGCCTAGTTCCTCCTTCAGCATCTATTTTTATAAATTTATGTGGAATCTTTAAAAGATATGTTGGATGAAAATACTATCACATAACACCTAATTGTACTTTAAAGTGCTGTCAATCTACTGTTTCAAAGATCAAGCATTGTTAAATCGAAACTTAGATTCTGACCACAATTACTTGTTTTTTCCGTATCAAACATCATTGTACAATCTGCTGCCAGCTGTGATAGAAGTTTATATAGCTAGCCAAATTAGAAACATCATGGTTTAGCATATCATTTAGGCCCACATAAGCAAACAGTACTTCTGCAATAAACAACCCTTCTAGGATTAGTTATAATCTGGAGTAGTTTTTTAGTCTCCTTTACAGTGTGACTACACAAACATTTGTGCCAGCACTTCTAAGGAGGAGGGTCTTTTTTTGAGTACAGCTGGGATATGCTGGGCAAAATGTCAAATCTGTTCAAAAACTGCTGATACTCTCCCATCTCTTGAACAAGATTGTGATCCTTTTTAATTTTTGTATCATCTGCATCTACACTCACACAAGTTGAGAAACTAAATTTGTGGTTCATACACCTTTGATTCTTAGTGGAAATCAAATATGCAGCATCTGTGAAAATATCTGTGCTCAATTATTTGTTTAATACATGTGCTAACTTCCCTTAACAAGATTTTAAATGAGCGTTTTCAGTGTACAGTTTGTGTAATATGAAGCAAATAGGATCAAAAATCACATCAGTTTAATGTTTGTATATGATAATTTGTTGTTCACCTTCTGCTAGTTCAATAGGATGTGTTAAAATTGAAGTCTTCTTTTTTTTTTTCGTATGGAAGATTTAAGGAAAGATACCTTGAAAAGACGTGGATTTTTGACTTCAACTTGGCCGTGGCTGAAATTCAGGTACAATCTGTGTGTTCTTTATGACTTCTTTTAAACCTACATGAAATAGAAATTTCTAGGCATTTTTTAATTAGTGGGCTTTATTACTAAGTATAGTGAGCTTATGATAAAATACTTTTATGCAAAGCCATGTTTAGGAAGGCTTAAAATGCAGGAGAAAACTGGCCTTTCTGTGATGTCAGTATTTTAATTCACATACTTGCAGTTTTTTATCTTAGTTTTGCATTGAATTCAAAGATTTTGTAACTTTAAGCAATTATTTCCTCTTAATTATTACATTTGTTGTGCTTGGTAGTGGTACATCATTCCTCACCAAAAATTTATTTAATACATTATTTAGCAGATAGAATTCATATCTAATATAAAAACACACAATTGTAAAAGCTGCAATTGACAACATTAAGCAGTATTTTAAAGAATAAGAAAGTATTGTAATACAGTGTGTATTTGGACACTTGTGTCTTTCATATTCAAGGTCAGATTACTCATTATGCACAATTATAATATAGTTTACATATTATCACACATCCTGTGCAGATCCAGAGATTGAAATATAAAAAGGGAAAAAGCAGTACTGATTTTCTTACTCCTTTAACACCAAAGTCATCAAGTGGTGTGGCAAGCAAAAGACTAATTCATGTAGAAAATGACCACAAATTCAGCATGCATCGTGGGGAAAAAAATGCTGAATAACTGCCAGTTCCTAAATAGGATTAATAAGTTCTCAGTTGGCATGATGACATGATAAAATTAGTTTCTTGAGGGATAGAAGAAATTAGTAGTCCATGCAAGTTTGGCAACATGTTACTGCCATATGAACATGAAGGTTCTTGGCAGTAGCATTTGATCTCCATTTTTTTCTTCTTTAAGTCTATCCCAAGTACATATCTCAAATTTCAATATATTTTCTGTTTGGTTCTCTGGAAGCAGGTTTGCTTATATTTATCCGTTGCCTTCTTTACAGCATTGCAAGGAGAAAAGAGATTGGACCAAGCTGGGAGCTTTGTATCTTAGTGCAAGAACTGGATGTGAACATTTTAATGATCGTCAGAAATTGTTTTTATCTATTGCTGAAATTCTAGCCAAAGATTCTGAGACAGACAGACCAGGAGTCCCTTTTTGTGATTTTGCTGATGCAGGTAAAATTAAGATGCAAGAAGTGCTTTTTGTAGAGTTTTTAAAAGAGACAAAACGATAATTCATATAGTTTTCTGATTATTAGTTAATTTTATGTTACAGTACTCTGAATTTTTTGGGATGCAAATACAATTAGCTGTAATGTTCAGTAGAAACTATTTCCAGTGGAAGTAAAATGCATAGTTGCTTACACTTAAAAGTCAAGGAAGATTCTGAAGGAGGAGCAGTAGAGTTTTGTGAAATTCAAAAAGAGAACCCAGAATTCATGATCTTTCGATAAAAGTGGCCTATGCTCAGGATAATGGCAAATGTATTTAAGTATTGTCATGTGAAGTGTCACACTGTTGATAGCATAAATAAGCTTTAGTGCTGTAAATATATATACAGTTGTGTGTTTTAAAACACATTGAACAGGTTACATCATGTATGTAATTTGTACTTTTTTTTTAAAGTTGGATTTTTAGAATTATTTTATTCTCTGAAGAGACAGTGGTTTCTGCAAGGGCTGGGTGCTCAAGAACCTAATGTTTTAATAGTTCTGGCAAGTTTTCTTGCCTCTTTCTTCCCTATGGCCCTTCATTTGCATATCTGTATCATTCTTCCTAATAATTTTGCAGATTACTGAGGCTTGGTGAAGTGTCAGTGGGATGTTATATCATTTTGTGAAGGATTACTTAGATATTCTTCAACCTGTGTTATCTACTAAAACATAATGAGTATTTATTCCAGATACATGACATATCCTTTCTGACCAAAGACTTTCATTTTATAAAAAAGCTGTCAGAGCTTCCAGTTGTGACACCAGGAGGAGATTTTGTCAGAACTTGGAACTTAGTCTGTCTTCCCTAGAGCAGTGGTCTCCCAACTGATAGGCACCTCCATCAGTGAAAAAATTTTGAGCAGGCACCCACAATTTATTTATTAAATATTGTATTCATGTGCTACTACACCAATATATTAAATTCACTAAAAACCGTACACAAAAATAGAAATCACAAATACGAGATAAATATAAAATAAACACTACATTGAAAGTGTTTTCTTTATTTTTATTTCTAATAGTGCAAAAAATATTTCCTTCCCACAGCTGAATGCAGTGTTGTGCTCTTACCCTGCTTTGAGATGTCTGCTCTAAAAGTCTAACAGTGCTTCCAGAGAGATTGTAATTACTCTGTTCTGCAATTACCAAAATTCTTCGTGGTGCCAGGAAATGTAAAGCTTACTTTACAATTAATGATGTTACTAAATTACCCATTACATGTCCAAGCATTTTATGGATGGCTTAGATTACTATGAAATATTGTCAAAATAAACTATAGTTATTTGACCTGCTTCTGGTGTTAAGACTTAGGAAGTTGCTACTTTAAATGGCAGATAGCTCAGAAAATGTATTTAGTGTTTTCACAATTACTGTGTTTCTGAAATACGTAATTTCTTTAAAACTGCATTTACATGTAAAATATTTTTAAAAGCCTTTTTCTTTTTCTTTCCAGTAATCAAAAATTCCCACCATAATAAAGCAGACAGACATTTCATTGGAAGGACTGGGATAAGCGTAATGTATTCGTATCACAAAGTACTGCAGTGGGTAAAGGTATGCAGAGCTACAGGGACCTGACTGGAAGAGAAAGAGAAAAATAATTAGTAATTTCTCTTCTGGATATTAAACTGCATTTCTCTAGTGGAATGGCTGGGTGTGCCACCTGCCTCTCTGCCATCTTTGTACTTCCCAACTGTGCAGCTGGACCCAGAGCATTTTATTGTGCCTTTCTGAGCAGTAGTCTTCTATGGAGCCCATCATAACTTGGTCTTGCAGCCTAGAAACTGATTGCTCATGTTCATCTTGAGATTTTTCTGAGCTGAGGTTGAATCTGAGCTAAGAGACGGGTCTTCCTGAGATTCTGGGGTGAAACCACTTTCTTCCACCTGGCAATCATGCTGCCTTCTGAGACCTCCCAACTCAAGTGATATTTAGAGAAGTTTGGGCAATTTGCTGCACTGATGCTTCTGCATCATCCATTCTCAAATGGAATGGATAAGGCCAGCAAGACAGAAAAGCAGCACAGTAAGGCTGCACATGGTGAACTGCCTGTTCCCCAGAACACTGCTGGGGAACTTTTGTTCCACTGAATCTAAGTTCTGTGAATCTTGCAAAACTCAGACATCACAAAGAAATACCTTTAAAATCATATCTTTGCTGTCAAGTATTACAGTAATACTGTATCCCAGTATTACACAGGGCCAGGGCTAAGAGACTAGACTTTTGACTGGATGTTTTACTTAGGCCTTAGGCAGTATTGGTCGTAATTTCACAGCAGGAAGATCTATTTCAATGTTAAATTTGTCTTTTTCATCCTGGAAGGAACCAGTGCATACCAAACCAGATCTCTTACAGAAAACAACATGAAAAGTGATAGCATAAAAAGTAATATAAACCGCCAGTGATTTTAGAGTGTGTTTTGGTCAGTGATCACATTCTGAACTTGGGCCAGATCCTTTCAGATAATAACTACGCTGTACATGGATGTTCCTCATCCCATGCAGGATGATTTTGAGCATGCACTTCTTATGAACAGAAGCAAATGTTCTCATCCCCTTTTGTCTCTTGAGGTTTTGGTGTGGCTGTTTTTTGCAAATTACCATCAGGGAACCCTTTCTGGTTCACACTGAGGAATTAAATTGTCTTTTGTACAGTTGTCTCTAGGGGATGACCTTCAGGAATTCTGGTATGTTAAAATCCTGTGCACTGTTCAGTCTGTTTCCAGGGTCAAGCCAGGTCCTAGGAGAAACTTGATAGAGGTGCTTAGTCTGATCTTAAGGCATCAGTCTAGAGGCAGGATACCTGTTCTGATGAATCATTCATTTTGCAGCTTCTTGAGTTGAATGGCCTGTAGCAGGTCCCTATCAAGCTGCAGTACAGTGTGGTACTGTTTAACACTTAAGGGAAGGGAGAGAGGGTCTTTGCATTAGCACTAGAATTTTCAGGCATTTTTGCTCCACAAAACTTAGCAGTTAGAACAGTTAAGATAGTTCTGACCACAGCAGAGAGAAACTAATCTTGGCCTTGAGGAATGGTAGGGCTCACATGCTCACTGAAGAGTTTAGTTTGGCTTGGGTTGTGGCTGTTTTCTTCAGCATATAAGTTTTGTGTGCCTTCACACATTCTAGCTGTTTTCCAGATCCATCTCAGGGGAGAGCCTGATCTTGGATTGTCTTGGATTGCACAACCCCTGATATTTCAAGGAGATTGATCTTCATGTCATGATTTCAGGGGTGCAAGGTGTGAAAAGCACATGTAATCTTGTACAACATGAGTTACTAGAAGTAGATGCTTCATGCAAGAGTATGATTTCTTTTATGTCTAGAGCAAAAATCTTCGTTTCTTTGAGAGTGTTAGGAATCAAACCTGCTTCTCAAGAGGTTACTGACCAAGACCCTCAAACAGCTTTGTAGATAACCTGTGTTGGCCGTATCAGAGTGTGAATGAGGTTCTGCTCTAAATGATTTTTATCAGAACTGGCAGATCCCAAATTTATCTCTGCTTCAGGAAGCTGTCAATCGTACTTCTCTCTACCAGTTTCACCCTGTTACATGTATCAGATAAATCCCTAGTCCTCTGGTATCTACTTGATACCATGTCTTTTTTGTCCGAAAGGTAGTCCGGAGAGTAAGGTAGTAATGGATTTGCTCTAAATTTCAATCTGGAGTCCGATGGTAAAGTTGTTGGTTGTTACAGTGTTGGCCAGATAGGCCCAACATCTTCCAGTTTATTGTCCTGCTGCATACAATCTGTTTTCTTTGACTTAGGATGGAGTGATTATTTCAGTTTAACAGTTACATCTCTGCTGCAAAATGAAAACTCTGTATGATCTTTCAGAAATCTGTAGATTGTGTAGTACTGAATGGAATCACAATTAAAAATATTAATGAAGTAAGCAAATACAAATAAGTTACAAGGTATATTAAAAACACTGTATTGGACATTATAAAGTAGAAATGATGTTGTGGGTAATAGTGTGTTGGGAGCACTTCGACAATAGATTGGTAGAGTTTTCTTGCCTACATAGTCAAAAAACCCTAAATTCTTCATTAGAAATTTTACTGTACTTCTCCCCGACTCAGTTTGGATAACTCATCGATACCTATAAATCTGTGTCACTAACTTAAATCTGTTCTATTTTATGTAAATACACTCTGTGTTCACTGATATAATGGCTTTATCTGACCTTTCCCCTTCCCTTCTCCCTCTTACACTAGGGAAGGAAGGTTTTGGATAAACTGCATGAGCTACAGATAAATTTTACACTCTTGAAAGGACTTGTAGGTGCAGGAAGGTCAGCATCCAGATGTCAGATTGTTAATAAAGCTGCAGAAATATTTCTTCATTCTGGAAATTTGGATGGAGCAACAAGGGTATTGAGAGGTAAGCCTGTCTTACAATTTTGACTTAAATTTGAACAGTTTGCTTCTATGACAGATTTCAGATAAAAGTTACAAGCTAGTCTGTGTTACTAAATACAGTTAATAATACTGGGTCGGCAAAGGAAAAGTGATCCGTCTTACTGGTTAGTATTCTTCTTGATATGTATAAGAAATATGACAACTAATGCCGTTTTTTTTCAGACGTTTTCACAGTATTCTGCTATCAATAGCATTCTACTGAAAAATCTGCTGTAATGAGGGAGGAGTGCAGCTTGGAAAATGATACTGTCCTGTGTAGTTTTCCTTGGAATCAGGGGACATTCAGTGTCAAATTTCCGGCTTGGGTTGATGCAGTGCTCCTTTGCACCTTACAGTATCCCCATTTAATATAATTGCTTTAGAACAGTGCCATGTTTCTGCAATTATTACATACGGCTTTTTGGAATTCCGATCTGCTGAAAAGAATGTATGCTGTAAAGTGATATTGAGGATGTAAATTTGCTCTTCAGTTTTATAGCTGTACATAGATATATATACATATCTATAGATGCCACTGACAGTCCATTTTACTGCGGTGATATTTTACAAAAGGGGTGATTTACAATATAAAGGTTCAGAGAATCAGTCTGAGGAGTATTGGTTATAGCAAAAAAATCATTAATAAATCAAGCTACACTTTCTGTGCAATTCTGAAGTTTGTGTCATGGTACAGTTTACATTACTTTTTTATTGGCCCGATGTCTCAACATCCAGAAGTTCCAGTTCCTAGAAATAACACTGCACTGTTGTTTGCTACAGAGTCAGAGTGGATCACAGATACACCATTGTGGCCCTGCGATAAAATGGACATCCTGAATCGACACAATCTGTTGTGTGCAATAGTGCATAAATACTTGAGGAAGAGTTTGTACAGGCAGGCATTTGAAGTTCTGCAGAACTTACCAGGTTTGCAGGAACAGTCTGGTAAGTAAAGAGAAAGATACTGTGTTAAGAGCTAAAAATTTAACAGATGATTCTGTGGTGTTATTGTAGTGTTTTCTAGCTAAACTTTGTTGAAGTAAGATGGATTTATACAAGCCTGTTTCTGTTTTCCAGAGTATAGTGTCAGTAAAAGCGTGTTGTGCTCTGCTGTCGACAATTCGACACCAACGAACGACACCCATGCACTGAGATATCTGAGGCAAAAAAGGCGCAGTTTATTTACAGACCTTGGCATTTATAGAATTCCAGCAGTGACCATGGATTGGAGGATAAAATTGTCCTCTCCAACCACACTGGTCAAACCAACAGTCTATCAATTCTCTCCTCCTCCAGAAAGGAATGCGAAACAATCATTATTTTTGTGAAAAGTGCGTGAGAAACTCCCATCTCAAAAAGTAAACATCAGAAGGCTGAAGCAGACCTTTAGAAAAATAGTGACACACTGCAACTCTTGCTACACTTGAGCACACACCCTTGGTTGTGCACACACACCTGTCCTCTTTTGCTCAGTTACACAGGGCAACAGGGAAGGCCAATTAAAATTTTACAGATCATACACTGTCACCCTGATTTTTTAGCCTTCTGACGTTTTCGTAGTTTCTAAATTCTTTTTCATGCAAGTGTTATAAATAGAAGTAATGTTTATGGTAAATACGAGTATGTTTTTCATTCCTCTTCTGAGGAGGGAACAATTGATGAACTTTTGGTTTGACCAATGTGATCAGAGAGGTGGCAATCTCATTCTCCAATCCATGGTCTGGGTGTAAATACTAAATAATTGGAGTAACACAAAACAAAGGTCAGAGGGTCTTGCTGTGTCAACTGGAACAGAGTCCATGTCTTCCTTTCATGTCCTACTGCAACAATACACAGTCTGTACAGTGAAATAAAATTTATATATTTTAATGAACATATTTTAATTTTATTTTATCTTAATTTCAGATTAATGAGGTGTGTGTTTTTTTTTTCTTTAACTGAGCTAGCTAACCTAAGCGTCTGTTGCATACCATGTTAAGAACCGAGTGCTCTTTCAGGCTCAATTTATCTGACAAATTTTGGATGAGTATTTGAAAATGAAATACATAGTTACTTAGGCTCTACTGAGGAAACCTCATCTGATTCCTCTGTGTAGGTCTCAGTCTACTACCACTGTATGCTTTTAGGTATGTTAGGACAGATTGGTTGAAAGACCATCTACTTTAGAGAGTACTGAAAGGATCTACTCATTTTTGAGGTGAATACAAGGCTGCTTGGTCCTGCAGAAAAGGGGACAGGAGTTCAGAGCAGGAGTATAAGCAGAAAATCAAGGAGATTTTAATTGCTGGAAATGTTAAATCTGAGAGATCAGGTGAAGATTGTATTTATAGGCTTGACCAAGTGAACATATTTTTATCTGATTCTATTTGTTTTGGCAGCAAATTATTACTATTATTACTTAACAGTTCTCCTTCGCAATGTGAATGAACTGCTGTATTGAAAGATTTTTAATGAACTAAGCATTCGTATTATGCCAGCCTTGTTCCATCTTGCTGATAGAGGCAAGAGTTCCGATTTAGGTACTGATTGAGAAACAATCCTTCAACTACATTTACGTTTGAATTAATTCAGTAGTTTATATTCTTAATTTCATTTCAGATACCATTGATGCTTCTCAGTACAGCTGCCTTTTTAACAAGCTGATAAATGCCTGTTTTGAGAACAAGAACCTCGGGGTGTCATCTTCTGCAGTAGACTTCATGCTTTCCAAAAAAATTGCTATTGATTTTGTTCTACTTAGAGGATTAATCACAGCTTTGGGAAGAAGTTCTTTATGGTCCAAAGCAAGAGCCTATTACAAAAGTAAGTTTTTTCTTAAACAATATCCTCCCCTTAGCACATTCTTTGGGTAATGTGCTCATAACATTTCAGTATGAGTAAGAAGAAAAACAGTACTTCCTGTGTCACTCTCAGGAATTTATTTGTAACCAAAATATTTATTAGAAAATGGTGAGTTTAAAATAAGAATCAGTGCAAACTACCTGGCATGACAAAAATGTAATTGTGATAAAACTATTTCTTTACGTTTAATTTCAGAATTTCAGATACGTGAGCCCTGAAATGGTTGAAAAGTGCATCATGTTCACTTTCTGATCTAGGGAAATTAGATTTCCTGATGCTTCTCTCTAGAAGTGTACCACCATCTCTGTGGTGGTAAAATTATTAATACTTAAGATTTGAGAAGTCTGACTAATTAGTTTATCCTAACTATAAGAAAATGCCTTTCAACTGAAAGCTAATAGTCTGTAATTGTTTATAACTCTCCATTTCTGAGCTAAATAATACTGGGTCTGTCACTCTGCTTAGAGTCTCTCTGTATTATCACATTATTTACTGTTCAATTCTGTCTTAGAATTGTTGAGGTTGGCAGACTGCTTTAAGAGTTCATCTTTTCTGGAATGGATACTTGGTTTTGTTAACATTGAAATGATTGTTTTTCCCCATCTTTTTTTTTTTTTTTTTCCCTGAAATGCTGTATGTGTTGGGTTGCTGGGATCACTTGACAGAAGGCAGGGGAACAAAGCGGGAGATGTTGCTGAAATGTTCTCTCACTTTGACCATGATTTAATCTTCTGTCTGACCTGCCTAAATTGTACTTGTGTTATCACATACTTGGTGTCCCAAGTGTGTCAGACTTCTGCTAGAGCTTTGTAATCATAGCTGATAAAACTAATTAAGAAAAAATATTCAGACCTTTTACAACTGTGAATATTACGTGTGAATGCAGTGTGCTGTTGTCTTGGTTTTGAAAGACAGGTATCTGCCAGGGAAAGCTGGAGTTTCCCTTGGAATGGAGAATGTAAACCCCTCACCCCCTCCAAATTTTAATTTTGCAATTAAGGGCTTTCAGGCAAAGATTTGGGAATAGGAATAACAGTTCTTTACTAGGAATATTAACAAATGTAGTAGTAAAACAAAGAAGCAACAATCCTAGAAACCCTGACAGAGTCAGAGCTACAACCTGACACCCTGTTGGTCAGGGTGTTGGAAGCAGTCCCACAGTAAGTCCTCCTGGAGTGGCAGATGTGGTGCTGTTGGAGCAAAGATGATCCTGTAGAAAAAGGGTCCAGTGATGGTGAGAAGGATCCAGTCTTCCTCCAGGAATCCAGTGGAAAACAGGCTGCCTGGTGTTCCTAAGTCTCAGTTTTTATCCTGAAAGGAATGGTTGGCTCCCCCCACTGAGTGGAGCATCTCACAATGGGATGATGGAATGTGTCATGTCCTTAGTGAGCCTTAATGGCCCATCAGCAGAAAATATCCCCCTGGAGTGTGGTGAAAGAGAGAAGAAACACTGCCCCACCTGGTTTTAACAGCTGGCCCATTATCAGAAGGCATCCACCCCCCTCCTCCCAGAGTTACAAGAGATAAAGGAAAACATCTCCCCAACTGCTTTCTACAGATGAAATAGAATACACATTTTTGGTTCCATAACCCAAGACAGCTGAGTTCTCAAATCAGGCCATTTCATAGGTGAAATAGTAAAATCCGTTAAGGGTTTGGGATTGGGGTTTTTCCACATTTAGTCACACAGAAGAAAACAGATCTATTTTTAATATCGGTTATCCTAATTCCTCATGTTTCTGCATTTATTCTCAGATGCTTTATCACTGGGTTGCTACCCAGAGCTGCAGGGAAATTTATATAACAAACTTCTGAACATTCCATCTTACCTGTCTGAAGTTGAGATGCTGTTGGCCATTGAAATATTTCTTGTTTCAAATGCCAGTGATATTCAAAGTTCAAGGACTACTAGTCTGACACTTCAAATAATACTGAAAAGGTTCGTTTGTCAGATATGTACCATTTTGATTGTATTTGTTCATGTGATCATGTAAGTAATAGATTTTGTATTCCTTATCCTTCCCAAAGAATACATCTTTTCATTTTGTTCCTTGGATAAGTGAGAAGGTTATCTCATTGCCATGTTTATGCTACTGTATATTTGTTTGTTTTCTTGAAGAGTTAGTTCTGCTCTTGCAAAAAATGTAGACGTGTCACTTAAGCACAGCCTTGTTCCAAAAGTGATTATGTGCCAAAACTGAGTAAACCTTACGTATTCAACCATGTACACGAATTCTTGTTATATCCAGTTCATTAAATGGTTTGTATTCCTTTACTGAATTTTCCAGCCCAGAGACATTTCTTCATGAAATGTGCTGTGAATATTGCAGAGCTACTTTGCACTAGCATTAAAGCCTATTACTTTTCATTACCATTAAATACGTTAAAAATACATTTTCTATAACTTCTTAATTCTTCAGAATAATAATATAATCTGTCTAGAAATTAGCATAATATTTATCAGTGAAAAATACAAGGCATTATTTTAATGTGTTTTTTTTTTCATTTTCCTGCCAGTATAAAGTGTTAGGCAAGTGACACTGGGCCTGTCTGGTACCTAATTTTACATTTGTTAAAATTCCCTTACAGATCTGAAGATACAGTTCAGAATAGCAGTGCCTATCACAGGGCAGTGGAGAGGCTGATCCGAGCGGCTCGTTTATCTGATCCAAAGCTTTTTCTTAAGCATATGACAATGAATGTTAATATGGAAGAAGTTTACAGCCTGGAGCATTCATCTGCTCTAAAATGGCTTCAGGAGAATTTGAAATGGGCTGAGAAGGTTTGGCTGTTTCAGTAGTTACTAAATAGTTTCCACTGTGTTTGGACTGTGCCTTACTGATTTACAGCAAGGTTTCAAAGTCAAGTTGTGGTTTTAAATACTATATTGATGATAATGATAATATAAACTGTCACACTGACTTATATAGATATTTTGCAATGGCATCACCAGATAATGAGGAAGCTGCAGCCTCAGAGCCTACATTCTCCATTCTTACAAAGAATTAGCACTTAACTTGTTTCTCCCAGCAGGTAATCATATAAGTGTAGTATAAGCATAGATAAAAGTGTAGGTAAGTGCATAGGTTGAGTGCATCCACTGTTCTTGAGCGAGACATTTTTCACATCCATTCATGGTCTGTTGAAGTAATACCTGTTTCCTTTTGTCTGCCTCACAGTAACTTGTGGGGTCGCTGTCCCACCTGTTTGCACCTTAGATCTGAATTTCTTTGCTCCAAAAGCCTGATAAAAAGCACTGAGAATAAAATAACTTCAAAAGCACTTGAGATGTGCCTGATTTAGGATACCTTTCTTCACAGAACTGAGAGCCTACACATGTTGCTCACAGCTGAAGGTTTAGTTGATAATTTAATTAGATATTTATTTGATATAGATAATAGCTTTTGTATGGTTTCACATTTCTATGTATGGATACTTCCACTGAAAAGGAAAATTTGCTTTCTCCCTTGATTGTGCTCTTAGAGAGAGATGGGTTTGCCCATCTTTCAGGTTCTGCCAACTGCATGCTTGTTCCACCATTCCTGCTTCTTCAGTATTTCTGCTTTTTTCCCACCTGAAAATCAATCACATTCAAACCATTAGTTGCTTAAGTTACACTCTACAGCCTGAGTTAGAAGAACCAAACATTTAATACCAGAAAGCCTCTCATGGCAAAACAATACTGTCAAAGTAATTTGGCCTGTCAAAGTTGATACTTACTGAGCTCACCGCTTTTGTAGTGTTGTTAGTTTAGATCTCCAGCACCAACCTTCACAAACTTGCCAATAATACAGCTCTTTTGGTCCTGCTTTCCATCCCTTTAAAAGCCTTTTGTTCTGAACACTTAAGCTCTTTTGGGTATAGGAGTTCATGAGGTTTTAGGCTGTTCCATTGTGAGATTACGATGGTGGCACAAGATCTCAGTGTTTGAAAAATGTCTCTACTTTGGGGTAGCATAAGTCTCTTCCCAGTTCCTGCAGCATTATTGTAGGTGTCCTTTGCAGCTCTAAATCGTGAAAGCCACCATGACCTTAGTACTGGATGGTTGTGTGGAGGATTTTGGTGTCAGAGGCTTCTCTCTTTGCGGGAGGTTGCCACTCCAGTCTTCGGGTTTATGCCATTAATCTGATGTCATGAATCTGATTGTCAGTTATTGGATTCCTGACCTCCTCGGGGCCAGGTCCTGGTCAATACCACTTCTCATCCAGTCTGTCAGGGAGTTGCTACTGGAAGAGAGAGGGTTGAATCTGATGACCACCAAGATTACCACTTGCCTCCTGTGCCACCTGTACAGAAAAATGCTAGGATAGAGGCTCTTGTCTTTTCACTGGGTATCTTTCTTCTGTAGGGATCATCTGCCTGCCTTGTAATAAATGGTAGGTCCAGTATGAGTGGTACCAGATGGCATTTCTGTAGGAGCTGTTCACCTCAGTAGTAAAGTTGGCACTGGTCCAAACAAACTGGGTTCCACCCCTTCACATTCATGAAGATGGCTCTGCCACTTACAAGGGTATCCACCTGGTCAAATCCAACTGGATTCTGCTGATTTTGCTTCCCAGTAGCTGAAAGGCAGGGTAAGAAGTAATCAGGTCTCAGGTGAGGGATCTAAACTGATGCTCCTGCAGCCACTCCAGCATTAGTAAAATGTGCAATTTTAGAAGGTTCCAACAAACTAAAACTGGTATGAGAGATGAAGTAATTTTTGCTAATTACTTCTTGTAAGATCCTTTGTGGCTTAATCTCCCTTGGATTAGACAGAGGCTATCTGACCCTCAGCTAAATCCCACTTTTCTGTGAGTGGTACTCAATGTGGCTAATAGTGTGTTTGACAGACACAGGACAAAATTCTCTTTGTAATCTGTATGGCTTCAAAACTTGGGATGTTCTAAAGACAGCAGATTTTTTTGCTCTATAAGCAACCTTGAATTTTCACTTTGATCATCCCCAGAACAAAACTCCAAATGTTGCTTTATTTTTCAGACAGAAGTTAATCATTGACCTTCAAGCTTAACTTGGAACTGCGTAAAATTTTTGCAATGTTTTGGCTCCATCTCCTGCGTGTCATCTTCAGCTGATAGGATGTTTTATATTAACAATTAGCAAAGCAAGCTCCTCATATCATTGCTCAGAAGTTTTGTTAGAACTGAGGCTTCTGGTGTTTGTGTCAATATAGTGTTTTGCCCTGTATCACCATGATAAACCAGTAGGCAACTGAAACAACTTTGTTGTTAAGTCCAGTATTTCACATTTTTGTTCTGTCTGGGTCCACATGAAATACAATGCAAATCTCATCATTTTCATGTGTATCAGAAGGCCCGGAAGGGTTTCTTGAGTAACATTCTCGGTATTTTGGTAACAGAAATTCCATGTGTCTAAAAGGACAAAACTCCACTGTGGAATGGAAACAAGCCTGGAAAGATGGAAAAAATATCCTGAAGAACAAAGTTAAGTACAACAGAGGCAATGCAGTTTTGCAGAGCCAGCCACTCAGTAGACAATATCCGTATTTTTGCTTTCTCCCAGTATAAGTTAAGCTGAAAGAACTTCTGTGTTTGACATTAAACAACTTACTTGGTATCATTTTTCATATAAGAAATAAATCTATGTTTACTTGTTTGCAGAGAGAGATGGAAAAATGTGCAAATAAAAACTTCCCTATACTGTGCTCAGTAGCTTGGAGTAGACAATGCTGTGCTCTTTAGTATGTTGTTAGATGCATGAGAAATTCCCTCTGAAAATCTTTCTTCAGTTTTCACTGATTACACTATCTTGTAAAGATTATTTTTGTTCAGTATGGACAGTTTCTTGTAACAATAACAGAATAGTGTGGTTTGAAAGACTTACCACAATTTCATTTCAAAATATTGATAATTTTGAAAGTTTCAAAATGTGGGAAAAGGTAAGAGCAATGAGGGAGGGAGAGCATTTTGGAGGAGTTGTTGTTAATAAATGTTTTTTTAATATTTATATAAAGCATTCAAAATATCTGAGTCGTATTGTCATTATATTATTTAATTCTATTCACATTCCTGTAATGAACATTCTTAGATATGCAACAAGATAGTCAAGCAGCAAAGTAGATGTGGAGAGCTTAATATCTTGTAACCACTAGAGAATGATACGCTGCATGAGGAGGTTAAGAAAGTGTGAAATCAGTCAGACTATGCAGTTCTTCACCACACCAGAGCACACAATGTGGCAAATGCTCATGAATAAATTGGGCTGAAACTCCCAGCTGTGGAGATGGCCAGCTTCCAGCTTTAACTGGAAGTGCAGGCTACAGCCAGGGTTACAGGCTGTGCTCAGTTCACTGAAGAATTCAAATGGATGTGAGAGTTTCACTTGAGAAGAAATAGTAAAATTAAATTAGCTTAGTAAAATTTAGCCACACTAAAAGCAATTATTCACATTTCTTGTCCTTTCACATTCTCCAGATGCATCTTATGTCTTTGGAGTTTAATTGGAGGGGTTTTTTTTGCAAATCCAGCTCCGTATTTTTCAGTCTGAACTCCTGCATAACTTTTTTTTTTTTGATTACTAGAATGATGTATAGTATGAGAATGATACTGACATGTTTGTCTCAGAGTTCTGGACCATTGCATGTGATGGGATGGGAGAAACTGATGCTATTTTTTGACCTTTGGCTAAGGAGCAAAACAGAAGCAAGGACAAAACCGTTCCAATTGCCACTTGCAGCAAATTAGAGTTAAGAAGCAAGAACATTTAAAATACTCTGTTAGGGCTCAAGACCTCAAAATACAAACTTTTCCAGATGATAATTTTATCTGGTATAAAACAAGCTTTCCATTTGGAAATCTGTGCATCTCTTGCTGAGCTAGTGGGATGTGTCCTGGATATGGATAGGGAATATTGTGACTGGATAAAGCCACTGTAGTGCACCCATCAGCACAATAAATATTGAGACTCAGCTAAAAAAGCAGGACTTCATTCCTGTGCTGGGGCAGGGTGGGGGTGTTCTGTTTGAAAGTGTGTACCCTAAGCAGTGGAGCTGGTATCTGGCACTGGTACTTGCTGATGACCTCTCCCGATTTATTTTATTCTTCGACGAGTTAAAATAAATTCCAGGTGAAACAAACAGCACGCTTTGCAGTTGAATCAATTAAATTTATTATTTGCATAATTGTCCAGCCAATTTGCTTACATAACTGATTGGCTTCTGCTGGGAAGCGAAAAACACACTGCACATTATGGAAATTACGAAAATCCCCCAAGGCCTATGAGATTGTTAACTTGATTTAAGGCTTCACTGAACTACAGATAGTTCCTAAACCTTGACAATTCTCTTTTTAACCTTTTCTGGCTGGAAATGCAATAGATTACATGCAAATAATTTCAATCCCTAACAGTTAATCTCCCTTTGTTCTCGAACACTGGCAGCAATAGATATTTTTGCTCCGAGGTTTCATGTCCCTGTATCAGCTGCATTTTGACACCAAATACCTTGGAAGAAAAACAGATGCGTAAATGTATGCGTATATCGAGCATTACTAACGTAAGACACAGTCTGTGCCAGGGGATGTTTAGGTTGGACAATAGGAGGAGTTTCTTCATAGAAAGGGTGATTAGACGGTGGAATGGGCTGCCCAAGGAGGTGGTGGAGTCACCGTCCCTGGAGGTGTTTAAGGAAAGACTGGATGTGACACTCAGTGCCGTGGTCTAGTGGCCGGGTGGTGTTCGGTCACAGGTTGGACTCGATGATCTCAGAGATCTTTTCCAACCTAGCTGATTTGGTGTAGCTGCAGGAAAGCAGCTCCTGCATTCCCCTCGGGACTGCAGAGCTCACGCCTGGTTCTTCACCTACTTGGTGTTTTCTTTCTGCAGAACAAAAGGCGACATGAAGCGCACGCAAGCATTTGGCTAAATTGCTCCCATCCCCTCAGCAAAAGGGCAGGCTGTCGGGGTTTTCCCCTTCTCTAACCGTGAGGAGCCGCTGCAGGCGCAGCCGAACTGGCGGGCGCAGCAGCCTCTGGAGTGGGAAGGGGTCGCTTCCCTCAGGCTGCCCGGAGGGGCGGGACCTCCGGTGCGCGCGCCTGGGGCCGGGGGCGGGGCCGGGGCGGGGAGAGCCCCGCCCGCCCCGAGCGGCCGCTCAGCGGAGCCGCCGCCAGGGGGCGGGAGCGCAGGCGCGCGCCGGCCCCGCCCCCGGCGGGAATCCCCCGGCCCCGCCCCCTCCAGGGCCGTCGGCGGGGGCGATGGGGCCGAGCCCCGGCGGGCGCCGTCCGGCCGCGGCGGTAAGCGGGGCCGGGCGGGGGCCTTCGGCGCGCCTCTCCCCGAGGGGAGGGCACGAGGGAAGGCAGCGCGGCCCGCCGCCCACCTGTGCGGGGGGTCCGCTCGGACGGCGGCTGGAGAACGGTGCGAGGCCGAGCCCGGGCGGCGTGCGGGGGGAGTCTGCTTTGAAACCGGGCCGGGCCGCGTCGCTCCAGCGGGGCGGGGACCGGGGGCTGCCCGTGCGCTGGCAGGCGCGTGCCGGTACGTGCGCGCGGGCACGCGCGGCCCCGGGTCTCGGCCGAGCTCGGCTCGGTTCGGCTCGGCCCGGCCCGGCCCGGCGGATCCTTAGCCGCGGCTTGTTCCTGAGGGTGCGAAGGGCCCGTGAGCCGGATCGCGGTCAGCTCTGCCGCCCTCTGGGAGGACCTCGCCTTTAGTGGTTCTTAAAGCGAATTCTACCAGGGCTCTCTTTTCACTAGTTAAAATTATTAGTGGTCGGACCATTGTAGCTGATTTCCTTTCAAGCAGTGAGCGAGTCACGTTCACCCGAGCTTATTTTCTGAGCGCTGTCCTCCTGTTGATTTTCACGCTGTTTTCTCCGTGCTGCCTCAAGTGTAGGTAAACACCTGGAACAGAGAAGAGCGGGTTGAGCTGGGGGGTGGCAGCCGTGTGCGACGTCGTGGTGCCAAAGGCTTCTGCGACATAATTCATGTTTTGTTATATTTCAGCGGGTTTGTCTTTGAGGTGGGGTGCCGGTGAAACTTAGTCAAACCCAGGCGGTTTTGTTTTTCAGCTAAGTAGTGTACCAATTTCCAAGCAGTTAATAGAGCATTTAAAGCAAGAAACAATGATGCTTTTGTCTGGTTATATAAAGCGTCACCGCGGATTAAGTGAAATTGTTGAGTTTTTTCCATCTTCTACCCAAATGCCTGAAGCTAAAATTACAGTGAGGGAAAACTGTTTTGTGACCAGAGAGCTTGGTAATGTATTTAACTTAATTTATGACTAGGACTTTCATTACAGACAGTGAAAATGACATGGTTACTGGTTTGCCCACCTATCTGAAAATCAGAAGAAGACAAAAATTATCTAATGTTTTGGGCATATTTTAGCTCAGTAATTTTTTTTCCTCCCAATATCTGCCTCTAGCAAAAATTTAGGTTCTTGCTTAAGTATATTAGTAATATGCATTTCTGAAACTTCAGGTGTTTTGCAAGATAGGCATAGGAGGTGTCACGATGTATTGGAACGTGGATGATGTTTCTCAGATAGCTGTTCATCTTGGGTTCTTTAAAACATCATACGTAGCAGGCGTGTTATTTTGATAAGTGCAAAGTGTATTGAAAAAAAGAGTTTGAAAACATTGCCAATAGGGAGCCTACCTCATAATCCTTAATAATTAGGTGTATATCTGCACTCTGACTTGCTAAGTGGTTTGTCTCCTGTTGGCAAACTCTAGCCTACAGCTGCCTAGTGCAGAAGTTACTGGTAAGAATTGCTAGTTCATTTTTATGAATGTCAGCAAACCTTCATAAAGATTCCCAGGCATTGTTGTATGACAGTGGTTTTTCCTCTGGTTTTATATTACCCTCCCATAAATTAGTTGGCACATGTGTTTTAAAGTATTAGTATTTGTTTGAATGTAGGACTTTGTAAAGGTTTACATGAAATTCCATGTGTTAATGCTCAAAGAAAGCTTTCATTTGTTTGCTTTTTAAATTTTTAGGGAATCTTTTTCCCTAACTGGAGTACCTTTAAATGGTCCTTCTCAAATCAAGATCTTAATAACTCTTATCAAGATCTTAACAACTCTTAATATTGTCAAGACTCACTGTTAGTAGAGGAAACTGAAAGCATTCTTACACAAAGCCTTAGGTTTTATGTGTGGTTGCTCAATTTTATATTACTGTTGTGACTTTAAAAGTTTTCACCCAAGGTTTAGAAAACACACTGATAAATAACAGGAAATTATCCATGTCCATTTCTAAAAGTAATTTTTTTTTCCTTTTTTTTAAGTGAGTTAGTGGATGGCTGAAATTTGGCTCAACCATTAAGTTGTTGAAATGTTTTGCTGCTTGAGAACCGTGAGAAGGTATGGTATGTTACTAAGCTAATTTACCTTTAGCATATGTTTCAGTGTTTGCTTATGGCTTGCATTTTTGTGAAACTGGTTTGGTATTTTTGTGAAACTGGTTTGGTATTGTTTGGCTTATTTCTTTGACATTCTCATCTTTAGAGCTTGAAACTTTCAGCAGAGCATCCACATTTGAAAATCCTCCAAAGCCATATGCCTGTCCTCAAGTGAGACTTTAAAAAGGCTCTCAACAAAACAAGGGTTTTAAAATGGCTTAATTATGAGAAATATGAATATGATATCCAATGTATTACTGTATTATTGAGTTACTAAAGCTTAGTGCTTCAAAATGTGTGAATACGTCTGTAACTATGAACTTAATTTAACAGAGCTTTTCAGTGCCAGAGCTATATGCCAAAAAGTTGAACTTTGAAGAGATGTGAACAAAAAGGAAGTCGAAAGGAATTATTTAACCAATAAATTAAACCAGTCTTGGAGTATGATTGCATAATGTGTTCTAGTAGAGATTGTATTTCATGTCATGAGGTGGAGACACTGTCCTCAAAGTGGTTGTGACCTTGATTTTAATATGAAGCCTTTCTCTGCTCTTCAGATCTAAATGAAGCTCTTGGAACAATCTTTGCTCCTTATGAGTGAAGCCATAAACATCTTTCTTGTGTTTTCTCCCTCTAAATCCTTTTTCATTCACTTACTTCGTCACTTCAGTTGAAGGATGCCTCAGAGTTCTGTCTTTCACCTTCAGTGAATGAATTCTTCCTTCTGTCATGCAGACTAATTTTGGCCTTTGAGCATTTCTAAGTGAGTTCAAAATAGACTTTTGGCTGGAATCCTGAGCCTTCCTTCTAGCATGACAGTGTTGTTTAGATACAAAACAAGGGAACTAAAGTTAGCCATACTTGGCCATTTCTCATGTAGAATAACAGATGGTTTTTTATGCTTAATAAACTCAGAAGTATGATTAATGGTTTCCAGGTATGTTGAACTTTTTTCCTGAGCTACTGGAAACATCATACAGTGTAGCTTGAGAGGGGATGTGGGAAATGGTGTACAAATGTGGTGAACAGAGAACTGAGCTCTCCTTCCTCCTAGCAGCTTGGTCTAGGAGGATGTGAATTTCTTGCATAGCAATCAACTGCAATCAGAAGGGCAACTGCTTAGTTTACTTTTTTCCTTTGCTGGAAATATTTTTTTTTCCTTTTACTGTGTTGTGTCCACTTGCTACCTGAAAAAAGAGAAAAATTTCCTATTTTTTTTCTCAGCAAGACAGTTATTTTGGTGCTTCCATATCCAAAATGGTAAAGCCTATGACCAAGCAGACTTTTATCCAGAGTGCTTTGCTTCCTGTCTTGCCTGGTCCAGTTGAGGTGGTTTTCCTGCATCACTGGGCAACTGTGCCATGATTTTGTCATTAAGAGTTTTCACTCTCCATAATAACATTATATTGCTGTGGTACTTCACCACCTCCTGCTGTTTTGAGTTGGATCATGGGCTATAGTGATGACTAGTCTTAGTCTTAGAGTCTCTGAGATGCAGCCAACAAGGAGGTAGAAGTGTTTGCCAGTAATATATTTTAGCTTCTTCTTTTTTTTTTTTTTTAATCTTACATTTTATCTTCATGCATGAAAATAGTTTTTAAGTCATAACGGATTTGGAATTCCATCGGCCTTCTTACATCATGAGGTTTTTGTCCCTCTTTTCTACAATAACTTCTGTTATTCTGTTCAGCAAGCTGACTTTTAAGATTTGCTAATCAAATATTTGCCCACCTCTTAGGCAGAAAAAGTTAGTCTTCATTGCTTTCATGTTTCTAATTGAAGAGCTGGGAAGATTGACACAAAAAAGGTAAAGTAAGGGTCACTGCTTCTGCTTGACCGCTCAAATCGTTGTCATTTATCATTTGCCAAAATAAAACTGTCTGGTTATTGTCTGAGCACAAAATTGGAGATTTTTTTGGATTTTTTTTTTTAATTAATGATAGCAATTGAGAAAGTCACGTTTCGGTGTCCAAGTTTATTTGGTCTAGGATGCTGGACAAATAGATCTCTGTAAAACAGTCCTGCTAAATATTATTAATAAAGTTATTAGTTTTATGTGAGTTGGAAGCAGTTTTGTCTCTAATCTGCCATTTATTTTCCTATTTGGGGGTTGCAGTTTGAATGATAGTGTGAGGAATGAAACTGCATTGTATTGCTTAACAGAGCAGAGTCCCTGCCCTTCTGATTTGCAAACTAAAATCAATGTTAGTCACTGAAATTGACCTGTTGAATTTGTGAGCTTGTGAAAGCAGCTGAAGGAGAAACCTATTGTTGTATATCTCCCAGTTCAATTTTCTTGCCGTTTTTATGTATGCTCTCTTGCTTCTTAGTTTGCTAAACCTGAATAGTACCTTTGAGCTATGCCAGGGTATTTTGGTGTTGTTTTTTTTTAATGCAGAACTTGTTTTTTCTTTCCATTTCAGTCTTCTGTTACACAAGTGTGCTTGTTACAGAGCTATTGTTTCATTTCTACATAGTTGCAGGCATTCAATAATTTGGACTTTCTGAATTTCTTACAATTCCTTCAACTTAACTTTTCCTTCTGATCTTAGGTAAAACAATCTTCTTCTCCTACCGTTAAATTTCTTCTAGTGCTGGTTTCTTGTAATCCAGTGAAGATGAAAGGGCAAAGAGTATTGTCTTTTTACTTGATGTTTTCTGTAAAAGAGTATGTTCAGGAAAGTAGATTTTTTTTTTTAATGGACACAAGTATGGAGCTCAGAAACTAATGCAGAACTTTTTTTCACTGAGTTGTGGTTATTATTCTTGGGTAAAATTTAGTATTCTTTTTGCACTGCTTGAAAAATACTGGGTTTGGCTTTTTAACTGGGAGTTTCAGAGGTATATGAAGGTTAGCTTTTAAGAGCAGCTTCAGCAATATCTACGAAAAATATCACTGAAGCCAGTATTTGCAATCTGAACTACTTGACTGGGGAATTTTTTTTTTTTTTAGGCATATTTGAGAAAGTAGAAGTTGCTGTACATATTTACATGTCTTATTCAACCATTAGCATCCACCATTCCTCAAACCTTTTGGACTGGCACTGTCAAAACACAGCTTTGTTAATCCCGAGGGAAATTCAGACTCCTAATTTGAATTCTCCCGTTTTAAAGTATTATACTTACAACTATGAATGTTTACTCCATTCTGTCAGATTTTGATGTAGTTCTATCAGTTTGTCACTTGATCAGTAGCATCATACATAAACATTTTACTCCTTTGGTAGGTTACGTCTGGACAAGATATTGCTGCAGTGTGTTCTTCAGTCAAGAACTTTGTCAGGCGCTGATGCCATCAATGCTCTCAGACCTTTCTATTTTGCTGTACATCCAGATTTCTTTGGCCAGCATCCCAAAGAGAGGGTAAAAATACTTTAGTATGCTTTCTTTGTAAATATTTCATATATCAAGGATGGAAATTTTCTAGTTTTCCTGCTGTCAGAGAGACAAAAGTAATGTTAGAATTAATTATGGTTGGTACCAGAAAATGGAAAGATGCACTTCCTTAGTTTTTAGCAGGGATAGGTCCCTTAAAAGTCGCTTATTTGTTAATTGTATTTTCTAGTTGTTATAAAGAAAATACTGAATCCTTCCAGGCTAACTTATAATATATTTTACTTTATCCCGTTGAAATGCTGTGCATTATATTTGAATCAATGCATTTCTTTAAGTTTGAAAGCCAGTGGGTTTTGGAATGTACACAAATGTACGAGTATGTACACCATACAGATTTATTCATGCAAGGTAGTTATAAATGCTAAGAATATAAACCATATTACTGCTAGTTAAAAGCAACTGATGTTTTGTGAAACCTAATTCTGCATGTAAGGTTAAAAAGTTTTAGATGAAAAATGGCCGAATTCATCATCTGTAATTTTTGTTCGTTTGTTCTTGTTTCAAAACAGGAAGTAAATGAAAACTCTCTGAAGAGACTAAATGGCTACTTGGAGAACCTGCAGAAACCAGGATTTCGTTCCTTTAAGCCAACTCAGCTTACTTTTTATGTAAGAGAAAGAGAACCAAACTCTTCTAATGTTCAGGAATCCTTCAGTGCTTCAGGTGCTTTTATATTGTGTAGAATGTATCTTCCTGTATTTAAATTCCTGCAGGCCATTGCTTAGCCTTGTGCAGCCATAATGACTTTTCAACTGAATAAAATCCTGTCAAAGCGTGAAAATCTGTGTTAGATGAGGCAGGTGGGACCATCCCAAGTAGTTAAACATCTTAAGCTTTAAAAAGCCTTGAAAGAATGAGACATCACAGCCCTGAGGTCAGGTTACAGTATAAGGAAGTAAAAAAGGTGGATGTAAATGATAATATTTCTGCTTCTAGTACCATTGCCGTGTTTAACTGGAGCAACTGGGGTCCTTGTCCTCATTGCAGTTCATGTATAGTACACAATCTCAGGGCACTTGTAGAATCAGTAGGAACTTAATCTCTGAGCAGAAGCTGTATAATAGCTGAAGTTTCAATTTACTTCTTGGTCTCTTCTCTTTGAGACTACAAAAAATAATGCCAGATTTGGAATGTTGCTTTTGATTAACTTCATTCTACATATTTGTCTCCAGTACCAATATGCCTTACCTGACAGAAGAGTTTTGCATTCTGTATCCTGACAATCAAAACACTTGAGCAAATTGTGAGGGACCCTCATGCTAGAAAATAAAATCATGCTGTTTTTCTGAGAAAATGGTAGTGTTATGTCTGGTCTCCTTAACATAACATTTGAACTGGCAGTTGTTTTCTGCTCTTGAGTCAAAAGCTTTCTTTCTAATTAGGAGAATTAGGCCCAGTAGCTAAGTGATGGGACATAGTTAAACTGCATGTGAATTTTGCAGTGAGTATTGAAATAACAATATCATCATAATTTCCAACTATCTGTGCCTTGTTTAGCTTCTTATGTAAGAGGAAAGAAATGGGAATGCATTTTAAATCATTTTAATTAAATAATATTTGTTTTTACAGGGTTTCGAGCTGTCAGTTTTACGTTACATACTAGGGATCTCCTGAGTACCGTATTAGATATTCTCAACTCCTGCAGTTTATCTACAGAGCATGTTCAGAGTTTGAATGTGAACTCTCAGCCCCACAAGGAAGCAAAAAGCACAGTGAACAGACCTATCAAATGGGATAAGACTTACTATTCATTTACTGGATTCAAGGATCCTGAGGAGGAACTAGAGCAAGCCCAGAGAGTGGAAACAACTTTACTGTATGTAATGCTTTCATTGAACTGAAATTTTGAAACCTAAATTGGTGTTATCTAATGCTCAGTTTTTTAAAGGTAGGCAACGAACACTGAACAATACAGAACTTTATTGTCCAACATGTTTGCTATGGTTTTTATAATCAGAGTTCAAATGAGCTCCTGGAATAACTACAGTGCCAGCAAAGCTGAAGCATTCTTGTCTCTTTGCCCAACAGTCGTGTTTGGGCAATGTAGTTTTGGTTGATCTAGTTTTTCAGATAGGTGGAATATTGGTGGCAATTCAAAAAGAGACAGGGGCTCCACTTGCTCCAAATAGATCATTACCTCTTCCAGGACTTCTGGACACAAACCTATATTGCAGTTATCTTTATTGTACCTGTTTCACCACATTCTGTTGAGGGTGGGAGATAATGCATGAAAACTAAGGTTACAAAGTTTTAATGTGCATGGTATCTTAGTGTTGTGCTTCTCATGTGTTGTTCAGCAGGAAAACCTTAATATTTAAGTCAGTGTAGTTACAAATGCTGAACTTGCATTACATGTAGCATGTTTTGTAGTAAAGCTGTATGTGCTCATTTTGGGACACGCACATTTTGGGACCTTGAAAAGCTTTTTGTAACAACGAGATTAAGGTGCCATTTGAAATGAGTGCAGAACTGTGCTGAAAGAACTTTCAGTGCAGAGTATGCCCCTTGTCCTTTGTACTACCTCACAAATAAAACTACTGTAATGTACACAAATATAAACCACTTAACTAAGATTTAACATGCTAGAGAATATTTTTACTTATTTTTACACATTTACAAGGTTATACAGTTACATATTAACTGTCTCGTTTTAATACATAGCTGGCATCAGGCCTCCCTTTTTACTTGAGTTTGATTTTTTTTTTTTGCTTCAAATACGAATGAGAATGGAACTACTTGTTTGCAAAAGTTAGAGTATGAAAATTAGTTTATACTATGAACAAAGACTAAATCTCTTAAAAAGTAAGCTTTTCCTAGAAACAGAATTACCTGCTGAAATTTTAGGTGTGCTCAAAGAGTCACGTTTGTCTGTTTGTGATTATTGGCAAAAAAACTATAAAACTTTGACCTGTTTAATCTATGTTTATGTCAGCTCTGCAAAGGTTACCAAAGTTAGCCCTTTAGTACCACCTCCCATATTTGATAGTCTACTATGATCACTTTGGGAGTTTTTTGTTAGGTTTTGATGTGTTTGAGTTTGTTTGGGGTTTTTTTAAAATCCTGAAATTAAATCGCAGAGTTCTGAAGATCTCCCCTGAAGTCACACTGATCATTATTTTCTGCCTTTTACACTTACATCCAGTTTTAACACTGTCAGTGTTTTTGATTGTTTCATTTCTTAGTCCCCTACAAAGACATTAAGTGCCAGGGTTTCCTCTGTTGTAAATATCTTAAGGTGAAGCATTTAGCAATTTCATCTTCTATCCTCTGTTTTTAAAAAATCCCTTTACCTGATAATTTGACTTGAAACACATTAGCAGGAAGAATTGAGTTACCTGTACTGCTTACAGCAGCGTGCTTCTACTGTTGAGTATGTTTCCTCCTCTTTCAGGTCCTGGCTAGATGATAATGAAGCAAGTGCAGTAAAAAAGCTGAAGAAGAGTTTGCCGCTTAGAAAAGAATTAGAACGTTTAAAAATCGAACTTTCTCATGAGCTCCAGCTCTCAGATATCAGGTAATTAATTAGATCAGTTGAATTTGGATTAAGACAGTTAAAGCGAGAAAGTGTTGTCTAATACTATGCTATGAACTTAAAAAGCTTATTTCAGCAAAACCACTATATTTTATATACGAAGAAGTGTTACTGGACTGAGTATTTTTCTAGAAGTATTCTACTGGGACGAAAGTTTCCTGTTACAGTCTGCTCCGAGATTGTTCCTGTTTGTAACTGAAAACATAGACTCCAGTTGAGGCAAACACAGAAATAGAACTGGTGTGTATGTGTTAGTTTGGATGTTTTGCTGGTTAAAATTGCATTTTCCTGAATTCAAGTTAGTATCTACAAAGGTAACTGGACCAGCAGTGAAATGCAACTTTGCACATGGTACATAATGACATCTTGTGAATGCTTAATAAAAGTGGTCTTTTTTCCAGTGTTCAGTTCTCATTCTCTGGAGGAGGAGATTGGTTTGTTTGAAAGATCTGAGTGCAGTTGGAGATCTTAATTCTTCAGAATATTTTCCAGAAAATAATTTGCAATCCTTTTTTAATTTTTGTGCCTTTGAGTGAGGATGTTGTGAAGTGAGACATTCAGGGTGTGGAAAGTGGCAGCAAAGGTATTCACAAATGGAAAAATAAACTTTGGGGGGTTATTTCAAGGGCTAGTCTGTTAGGTTCTGTTTTTTTAACCAGGAAGGAGAGAGTTGGAGCTTCTAAAATCATGCTTTTGTCCTTTCATCCTGCAAAAGACCCTGGTTTCCTTTAAGCTGAAGCCAGGTTTTTTGAACACAATTTCTAATGCCTTGTAACTGTGCTGTGGTGAGGGTTTTTAACATTCTCAAACAGTCTTCAGTATTAAATGCATCAGTTTGATTTTATTCATAGCTTATATTAATTTTCTTAAATAGTTTGTGTTTCTAATATACATTAAAATTATTGTGTTCCATGAAGAGTTATTAATCTTCCATTAGTTACATTGTTACAATTCAGAAAAGAATGTGAATGTTGGAAAGCTGACAAGTCAGTATCGTAATAGAACACTATTACTTGTGATTCCGGAGCCTCGTGCTGGTGTTCACAGAGATCTGAAAGATAACTGGGTCACTGGCTTTATTCCATGTGTAAGTTTAGGACAGATGAAGAAATAGCCACGTTTTCCTGCTCCCGTCTGGTGCTGCTGAAAGCAAAGTGATATTGCTAGGTAACAGTAAATAATTATTTGATTTACTTGTATTTGTTTAAATTGCCTCACAAGTGCTGTGGCATAGCGCCATTCTCTATCCCAAAGAGTGAGGTTTTGCCAGTGAGGTTTCCCAAAATGAGATGATGTGGGTGGCCACTACTCAGCAGCTGAGTACCCACACAACCACTCGCTCATACACCCCCAGTGGAATGGGAGAATGAGAATAGGAAGAGCACAAGCAAGAAAATTTGTGGATTAAAAAGAAGATTAATAGCTGAAGTGAAGCAAAAGTGTAAGTTCAAACAAAACAAAAGGAGAAATTAATTCTCTGTTCCTCGTTGATAGGCAGGTGTTTAGCCACTTCTGGGAGGTTGGGTCTCAGCATGTGTAATGCTTGCTTGGGGAGACAAACACCATAACCATGAGGGTCCCCCTTCCTTCTCCTTTCTCTCAGCATTTATTGTTGAACATGGCATATGGTCTGGAATATTCCCTTTGGTTAGTACGAGTCACCCAGCCTGGCTGTGTCCCCTCCCAGCATTTTGTCCACCCCAGCCTACTTGCTGATGGTGGGGGGCAGAGTGGGGAGAAAAAGTGACGACCTGGACATTGTGCCAGCACTGCACAGTAGCCAAAATATTGTTGTGTTAGGATCACTGTTAATAAAATATAAAATATGGATGTTATGAAGAAAACTAACTCAATTCCAGACAGACACAATAAAGGAATGGGAATTTTTCACTTTGAGACAGTTTTATATCAACTAAAAGTCTGTAAGAAGGTGTATTTTTCCAGTACCCTGGGACAGCTTCACAATTCAGATGCTTTTTGAAATTGGCTTAGCAGTCAGTCTCATCAGTCTGTGGTGGAAAAGATGTCAAAACTATGTGTATTAAAGCCAGCAAGGTAACATCTGGCTCCTGTATGGTTTAACAAAAATTACTTCACTGTAAAATACAAATAATATATAGCAACTTTCCATTGGAATCATAGTAACATTTTGGGCTAGGAACCAAAAAAAAAAAAAAAAAAAAAAAAAAAAAAAAAAAAACCAAACACTGTCCTTACATATTGTACATACTGTATTTGCTCCTCTGGACAAACATTACACAGTGTCCAAACAAACTGCATGCTCCATGACCAAACCAAATACTGGGTTGTCTGGTGCCATTCTCTTACTAACTGCCTTCTTACTGGGGAAGAGATTTACAAGTTCTGTCTACCTGGTTTTATATGTATTTTTCCTGGTGTTGGTTTTCTTTGTTTGTTTCTTGGGATTCACTTTAAGAAACACTGGAATTTTATTTAGGCGGCTTTTTATCAGTTCAAATAGCATACGACATGGACAGCTTTTGAGTAGCCTTTACTTTTATTACTGTTGGGGTGCTATTTTGCTTATGTTATAAGGCTTTGAGCTGCATCTCAACTTCTGTGATTTTTTTCTTTAATAATATTGAGAATTAAATGCTTTCAATTACATTTTTTTTTTAGGTGGCAGAGAAGCTGGGGCATTGCTCACCGCTGTAGCCAGCTACACAGTCTGGGTCGCTTGGTCCAACAGCGACCTGAAATTTTAGAAAATGTTAAAGGTATTTCTGTTATCCTGTATCCTATATCCATATATCCTGATGTAGTATTGATTCAGAAATAAGCATTGGTCTTCTGTGACAGGGGAGCTCTAGTTCTTTTTACAAATTCTTTTGATAACTGCAAGAGTGAACTCATCAGGCTTACTGAAAAGCTGGTGAGAGTTTACATTTAAAGCTACTGGGTATTTTTTAAAGTGACTTTTCCTTTATTCAGTTTATTTCCTTTATGCGGTTTATTCGCTGCACTCAGCTTCTAGTTTACTTTTTAATAAATGCAAGTGGAGTCTGTTGAAGGCACCAGACTTAATATTAGCAATGAAAGTAAAAAATCTAAACTGAACCTCTCAGAGGGTGGAGGTAATGATAGATTGTTGCCCATGGTAGATTCAAGACAAAAATGTGAGTAGATCTCTAACCCTAGCAAGGATTTACTAGAATACTTTTAAAATGCTACTGCTTTCTTTTCTCATGTGTGTTCCATAAAATAAGTATATTAAAGTCAGTATTTTCTCAGAAAAAACTAAAATATCCTGTAAGCCTGACCTATCATTCTTCTCATACAGCTGTTTGACCTGTGGCAGTAACTGTTTCCTCTAATTGTAGTTCCACATTTTATGCCTGTCTGCAGATACTCGGTTTTGAGTGGCTTTCATTTGAGGGTTCACCTAATCCTTTGCCAAAAGACAGAGGACAGTGAATAGTAGTTTTAAATTGTATCAGATTTCAAATTAGTTTCTTTTCCTGAGCATGCTAAAGATTGAAAGTATTAGAGAAGTCTGTCTTGTGAACCTGTTGTAGTCTCCATCTTTGAAGATATTTAATAATGCACTGGATAAATAGCTGTCAGTAATTATACAAGTACAGTTGATGTTGCCTTAGGGTACAAGATGCCTTGAAGTCAGTATTGCTCTTTCTTTGGGGTTTTGGAAAACTGATTTCTGAGAGCAAGAGCTTCTACTTAAGCCTTGTCTTGTAGATTAATACATGACACTGAAGACTTTTGTGGAAGCTTATTTTGATGAATAGTTGCCTGTGCTTTTACCCTATAGAATTCTTGAGGATCTTTGTACTCAACTTAAAAAAGCATACACTCAAAACTGATATATCCCCCTAAAAATTCACCTAAAATTAGCCTTTTCTGTTGCCTCTATTTTAGAAAAGAATAAAAACATAATGTGCAGGTGTTTCTTACAGTTTGTGTGTTGCTGAGAGTTCTGAAATAGAGTTGAATGGCCTTATTAGTAGTTATTTGACCAGCTTCCACTCTGTATATGCTTCAAGCATATAGTGTGTTTCCTACTTTAAACATGATTTGTACAGAGTCTTTGAATATCCTCTCTGATGAGATTTTCTTATATTTTAAAAGCAGTCATAAGAAAAAATTACAAGTAAATAAAAACTCTCAAGTTCAAAGAGAGAGAAGGCAAATGCTGGATCAGGTTTGTATGAAAAAAACTCTTAAACTGGACTTCTCAAGAATCTTTCAAAATCTTGAGAATAACAGAAGTACCTGCTCCCGTGCATTTGTGCTGCAGAAATACGTTGCTTGTGACACGTTAGCAGCCTAGTTAAGTCTTCAGTAATTGCAGGAATGATTGCAGTAAGTCAAGTTAGTAAAGAGCTTTGTTCCATCTCTAGGACGCACGGTGGTATTTACAGACCGCTCGGGTATGAGTGCAGCAGGTCACATAATGCTGGGGACCATGGATGTTCACCATCACTGGACCAAAGTAAGATTGCAAATTAAATGAAAACACCCCTTGTTGTGACATCCTTTTTTAAACTATAACAAAAATATTAATAGGTGCAGATAACCAATGAGTGATTTAAAGCAAACACTTAGCTAATGTGTTTAGCATAATGGTGTACAGTGCATTCGAAATTTAATCCTGTGTGTACTGCTACTAACAACAATCTTTGCTAGATCTTTGCTTTCATTAGTAAGTCAGTACTACTTCTGATTAGATACAAAGAAAACTAATTTGTTATGCACTGTTCCAGTATGTGCAGTGACTCCTGGCAGAATACTTTGTGATCCATAAAGAGCTCATTCCCATGATCAGATTTTATTCCCCTCTTTTGTAAATATGAGATTTAAAGGAAGTTGTGAACTGATGATTTTGGTCAATGACTACTAAGCAACCCTGTCACTCCATTTTGTTCTTTTAGGCAGCTAATGTGGATGTTGCAGAATTTTATCTTTAGTGACTATGTCAACTCTGCTGCTGCTTGTGTAAAGTTCAGTGTTGATAAGCTTTCTGACATCCTAAATGATAGTGTTGTATGCAAAGGACCAAAAAGTAAATATGTAGCAATATCAACATGTCACTTGAGGAATTTTTCTTTAATCTTGGTTTCTGAAACATTACTGATAATTCCATCAAAAAATACTTCTTTGTAAAGGGGATTATTGGTGGAATTTCATAGCTGGGAATTTCACCCTGCTAGAATATCAGAATATTCTATTTCTGTAATCCAGTCAGTGAATAATATGAAAAGTTAACACTCAGTCTTCTTTTCTGGTGGTGCTTTGAATTTTTGCCTATATATGTTTCACTGAGGGGGGAAAACGAACCATGGCTTGCTAGTGTGAACAATTTACTAAGAACTTAAACTGAGAAACTAGAATTTAATAGAAAACTTGGAGATTTAAGAGTGTTGATAGTCATGGCAATAAAAGTGTTCTGATTATACTAAAATAAACACTGACTTCCTTGAAAAGATAAATGCTTCATCTTTCTTACCTTTGCTGTGGGTTTTTCCAAAGGCATCATAAGGCCACACAAAATTCCATGCAGGAGTAATGTGTGTGGTTAGTTGTAGTGATGGTATTTGCTTGGGAAGACAAAAGACAGTTATATATTTGAACCTTTAATCAAAGGCTTTTTATTTTGAAATGCACTGAAGAGCATGTGAAATGTTACACAGAAAGTCAGTGAAAATCTTGATGAGGTTGGTGATTTGGTTTCTAGAGAGCATATTTGTCCAATGCTACCTCATTTTAGAAAGCAGTCCTAAGTGCTATTACTTTTTATTACTAATTACTAGAAGAAGGAAAAGCAGTAGAATAGTCAAGTCAGTCTGTAGAATGTTTGGCCAGAGCTAGAATATTTAAAGGATTTTTGCTGTTTTTCTCTGTAATAAATGCAAATGCTGAGCTGAATTTTATTGTGCCAAAAGCTGTTCTGATTCTACTATCAGAAGAATCTGCCATCTATTCTACTGTTCTCCTGAGTTTCTAAAGATACAGTTCTGAAATTGCTTGACTTGTTGCAGCAGCAGCTTTTTTTTTTTTTTTTTTTTTTTTTTTTTTTTTTTTTTTTTTTTTGTATGAAAAACTGCTTTAAAATAATGTCAGCAGGTGGTAGGTACTGACTACTGTATGAGAAATAGCTCTTCCACTATAACTGTGATGATAAATGTAGGCATCAGATTTTTTTTTTTTTTTAATATCTGAGACTTAATTTCTGAATACATAGAGGACATCATCCATATTTTTATGTCCTTTTGGTACCTTTATGTTATAAATACAGAAAATACTTAAAAGCTTGTTAGATTATATCTTGTCACAAAACATATATACTTGCTGTTTCTCACCTGTGGTATGTGATTTTGATTTTTTCCCCTTGGGTTCCATGTTTGCATTGTTAAGTGTCTCTTTTATAGTTTCTTATTACTTTTTAATTTATTAGAATTAACTTTTAACTTTCTGTAACATAGAAAATGTTTGTTCATGTGTATGCACAGATTTTTGAGAGGCTGCCAAATTATTATAAGCTTCAAAAAAGACTACTGCTCTTGGAAGATCGGATAAGCCAACTCCTGGGAGGCATCCAAGTGATATATATTGAAGAACTGCAACCTCTGTTGACTCTAGAAGAGTACTTTGAGACTCTGAACTCTTTCTATAATAAACTACGTGACAGCAGACTCCCTTTTCATCCTCGCAGTCTGCGAGGCTTGCAAATGATCCTGGAAAGGTAGGTATTGGCAGGGAAGCTTGATTTGTTTTAGAGCTTCTACTCTTCTTTTTGTTACGCTGGTTATTGCTCTCACTGAGAAGAAAAGTGATATAATCTCAGATTTTCATTATGTCAAAGTCTTTTTGTTTCTGAAGATTTTAAGTGCGTTTTTATGAGTTAAGATTGAAGAAAATCCTGCTTAATTTCATTCAACTTGGGCTCAAAGTTATGTCTATTTTACAGTGTTGTGCTGGGTTAAATCAAATGTTTTGTGGTGTTGTGCTGGTGCTTGTATTTTTTGCATATCCTTGCCAGTTGCTTTTGAAGTGTAATTTTAAAAAAGTGTTACCTACTATATTTCTCTAGTCTCATGAACCACAATAAATTTTTACCAATTATTCTGATTGTGATTAATTTACGTTCTTTATATTTAGATTTTTTTTCTGAAAGTAATTTATATAGATAAAAAGTTGAATTGAAAATTATACCTTATTCTTCCATCATGTTTTATTAGTGACAGATACGCACCAAGCTTACATGAATTTGGACACTTCATGATCCCAACAATCTGTGATCCAGCAGCTCTTCAATGGTTTATTTTTTCCAAAGCACAGGAAGCAAGAGACAATTTGAAAAGAAAGGAGGAGTAAGTGTTCATGTGACTCAGTACATTTAGCTCTTTAAAATCTTTGCATGTCCTGTTTTTTATTTGGAGAAGAGGAGAATTTTAAAGAATGTATTCATATTCTTTTGGTGGAAAACCCCCTTTTGTTTCTAAAATAGAACTTTACCCATCAGCTTTACTAAGTAAAGAATTCCAGCAATAGCAAATGCAAACAGTTATTGGAAAATACCCTTTTTCACCTTATAGAGACAACTGTACTTCATTCAGAAGTAAAATATCTTTGCTAACAAGACAAAATTGCATATTTTTGTTTACAATTACTTCCCCAACTAAGAGGTGAAAAACATCTTCTCAATGAATAAGAAAAGCAAGAATTTTTATTAATGTTAATTCAAATGTGACAAAAAAGTAGTGAAATCTAAACTAAAAATAACTGAGACCAACTAGAGAATCATTATGTCTCGTTGTTGGTCAGTTAGTTGAGAAAAACATTAATTAGTATCTAAAAAGGCAAAGAAAAAAAAAAAATTGGGGAGGAATGATGAAACAGCTTGAGGGTACTCTCTCACAGGTGCAAGTCAGATGAGAGAGATTACGATAAGGAGTCACAGCTCCATACTTAATATTAGGGCCATGCTCTGTTATATCCATCAGAACTGTAAATTTAGTTCTTGACCTTGTATGCTGTGTCCTTGAGGATGAAGTAGAGATACTGGGGGTTTTTTTAATAAAATACTGTTACAGGTAAGTGGATTGTACTTGTCCTTTCAGAGGTTGTTACTGCAACTTTGTTTTTCTGCTTTGGAAAGCTTTTAATGAGTTCTTGAACTATCACAGTGTCATGAGTGACGTGATGTGTAGATCCAGGTATGTTTCTGTGAAGTTATTTTAGGCATGAGTCTTGCTGAAAGGCACTGTGGTTTTAGCTCTGTTAAGACCTTGTTACTTGGAAAGATAGGTTTTGCAGATGGACTTCAGTAAACATGATTTTTTGGATTTTTTTCCACAACCCTAGTCTGTCTTGGAAATGAAATTTTTGCCATATAAATTGTAGCTACTGAATAGTTCTCTGTGTAACTGTCCACATGTCACAGCTGGGAAAGTATTGTCTACTTGGGAGTAGATTTTGGGAGGGATGTTCTAGCAAATATATGCATTTGCATCTGGGTAACTCACTCTCCAAAAAAACTTCACACTACCACACTTCATAAAGACACTAATCCAGGAAAACCGTGCCCTCTGAGTACAAGCAGCTGTGTTATAACAATGTAAGAGCCAAGATGCATATCTTGTGTGCTGGATAATTGCTGGTTGGTATGAAATAGTAAACAACTATACTGGTTCACAATGTCTGTCACCATCATCCATTAGGTTATGAAGAGGCTTTATGCATGGGGCAAAAAATGTGGTAGGTTTTTTACCCTGTACTCCTTCCCAGTTTCTGTCTTGATTGTGGTTGAGAAAATAGTTGAAGCTGGAAACATTATCTCATTTTAATAGCAATCAATAGACTTTTTTTATTTTCCCTCCTCTTAGTTGTCTTACTACTTTTTAAGCCAGTTTGCATTTTGTGGCTCCAAATATCCAATGGCAGCAAATTGCATATTTGAATCACATATGGCATGTGTATATGAAAAAGGGAGGAGGTGTTCTGTGATTTACAGACCCACAGTCTGATGATTTAATTTGTCATTCTTTTGTTCTTGTGTGATGGGAAGTATAAAACAGTCATTCTGTATGACCTCTGCTTTTGTTTTGTAGCTGTGTCATATTTCCTCTTTTATCAAAGTTGGAAACTCCTTTTACACTTAATGCTTCCTTGGATTCATTCATGTCCTTCTGATTTTCCTTAGCTTCGTGTGATGGTTAAAAAGGCCCTAAGATAAAGGGAAATGCTTTGAGGTGTACTGGCTGTACTTGGCACACTGTGGACTTGAATGTTTTACATGCAGTAAACAGCATAGTGTGGCAGTAATTCTGACCTGAATGCGCAAGGAAATCCAAAGGCTGCTGCTCTAGAAAGTTCTATTACCTGTGTGGATAATGTCAGTCTTCTAGTAATGCAGGATTCTCCTTCCCATGCTTCTGTAAAGTATCAGGTTTGTGTGGTGATAAAGGTGGAAGCCTCCCCAGGGAAGTGACAGAAAACAAACTTGCAGTTCTCTGGCTAACTGGAATTCCTTCAAGGGAGCCTGAGATTTCACAGAACTGGAAAGCTTGGTGCCTGGGTATTTGGGAATGCACTCAGGAAGGTGGCATGGAAATAGTCCATAGAGTGGACAGGCTTGCTCTAGGTTAACTCACTGGCTTGGCTTGTTGCTGACTGCCAGAGTGGGCTGGGCTCTTGTACAGAGCTCAGTGCCCTGCAAGTACACAGAGGTCCCATCCTGAGCTCTGGAGAGTAGTGGCAAGGCCCTACAGTAGCATTTTCATGTGAGGCAAATTGTCTCAGTAGCTGGGTTTGTGCTTAGCTGGGGCTGATTCACATTCCAGTGGTGCTGCTGCTTTGTAGCTGCTCCCCTGTCTAGCACAGGATCTGTGCTGTAGGGCAGCAGTGGTGCTGTGTCTGCAGCCAGGCTGGCTTGGAAGTGCAGCTGTGTTCCTGTGGCACAGTGCCCGAGCTAGTGGGGCTGGCTGAACCTGAACTCTCTTCATCAGTTGATCAATCACAGCTCCAGTGACTTAATTAAATCTACACATTAACTTTCTTTCTGAGTAGTTTGAGTTTGCCACGTGGTATATTGTTTCTCTGGGGTAAAGGAAAAGATCGTTGGATTCAAAATTCATAGAATCATTTAGGTTGGAAAAGACCTTTAAGATCACCAAACACATCAACGAAGTTCTGCAGTTGGGAAGTTACTAACACACTTAATATGGATCAGTTTACTGTACCTATCAGTTGTTGGTTTTTATGACATACAGAGTACTGGTTTAATTAAGACAGAGTAATTATGAACATGATTTTATGCTTAAAACCTAAACTTCCAATGTTATTTAGGTATTCTCATTCCTTACATTAAAAATGGAGCCTAAAGAGATTTTTATTTTTTTGTGTGTTTTTCCCAGTTACTTAGTGAGCAAAAAGATGTTGTGGCATGGGCTTTGAAATGTGAGTCCATGGGTATGCGGTGCCCATAGCCATGGAAGAATGTTCACTCTGACTTCTGAGATAAACACGTGTATCAACCTGCACAAAAATCTCAGCTGCACCATAGCTGTACATGAACTGACACTTTTCTTTACTTGCAATCTACTTATTTCAGTATTTCATGTTTTAATGAATGTTCAATATATTGAAATGCTTATTCCAAAGCAGGGGGTTTAAGAGATGAAGTTGTAATTTTGTCACTGTGTGTTGTCTCCGTTTGCTAGGATGATGATTACAGAGAAGGAGCTAATCAACACTTCCACGGAAAGATTTTCTTTGGATCGGCTGTATAAGGAACCCAGTGTTTCCAGTGCACAGATGATAGATTGTTGTAAGAGGCTGCTGGAGGAATCGTTGCCCTACCTACAAGGCATGCACCTTTGCATTTCGCATTTCTACTCTGTGCTGCAGGATGGAGACCTGTGTATACCTTGGAATTGGAAAAACTGAGGGATGTATCTGATAATCAGATGAATTGTTTTATTTTCTGTAAGAGGTTATAAATATGAATGTTTTTAAGAGTAAATTATTTAAATCTGTATTTTGATATCAGTATTCAGCTCACAAATTTTCTTCCAACTGCTGCTGTGAAAGGATTGCAGTCCTAGACAATTTGCACAATGCACAGTATTGGTAGTCCTGGGAAAGACATGTGTACATTATCCATACTACTGTAGAGTCCCAGTGTATAGTTACAGTTGTGAAACCGCATTTTTGTAGTGAATTCTGAAAATACATTAAATTGCAAGTCTGCAAAAATGTGCATGTGTATTTTTAATATACATGAATATTGTCAGATCATCTTCAATAGAGTGTGCTACTCCAGCCAGACATTACATGCCACCTTAAGGGGGTTCATTGAATGCAGAAGTTAAGTACAGAAGTTACCTGGTAACAATGCTGGCATTTCATATTGCTGCCTATCACTGAATTTAAAAAAAAAAAAAAAAAAAAAAAAAAAAGGGGGAAGAAATCAGAGTATTTCTCCTTTGCAGAAGAAAGCAGTACATTAACTTCATTAACTTGGGGTCTACAGCAGAATTTCACATGCTGGTCTGACATTGTTGCCTTAGAATTTCAAAATATGCCAGTTAAACTGTCTGGGGTTACTTTAAAGCAGATGTCATTCTCTTCTTGTTTTCCGGCATTTGCTCCATAAATACCGACAATCCTCTCTACTTACAGTTTAACAGACTGCAAATCCCGTACACAACACTTAAACCCTGAGTCGTTTAATGTGACAACTAAGGGAAGGAAGCACTGATTTGTGTGGGATTGTCTGCAAGAGTAAGAACTCCATAAGAACAAGGAGTTTGCAGTATGGCAAATGTGTGGATCCTTAGTGGATCCTTCCTGATATTTTATTCCTTGAAAAAAGAATTAAATAAAGTGTGAACGCATGTCAACGCTTTTTCATTGTAATACGTGGCACGATGCATTTTGGTGTTTGGATTACTACTTTGTAAAGTATCATTTTAGAAAGACCAACTGTTTAACATTTCTGAATTTGAATTTTCCATAAGTGGCAAAAAGAGAAGGAATTGTCGGAGGCTTACCTTGTATTTTTATTTGTATTGAGCAGGGAAACTGGTGTAGTTCTCTGCTTTCTCCTGTTAGAAGGCTCAGTATCAAGTTGTTTATTAAGATGTCAAAGCAAAAACCCTCACTGTGATCTCAGAAATGTCTGTTCTGAAACATCAGGACAGAAGCTGTGACTTCCTCAGGCCTTCAATCCAGGGTTTGAAGATCAATTTCTTGTAAGTAGTTAACTTCCATGGCACCTGTCAGTCCATCCACTGCAGCTACTCTGTGTCCCACCTGTGCTGAGCAAGTGAACCAGTTCCCTCAGCTGTAGCACAGCAATATTCCCTCATTCAGCTCTTTGGAAGTAGGTGTCCTTGGGAGAACAAAGACTATACTAGTGGGGAGTTTTCTTGCTTGAGTTGAATGACCCCTTGGAGAGCTTGAGGGAAGAAGCAGCCATCCAGTTTGACTGTAGAGGAGATTACGAAAGGTCTTAAGGGAAGGTGAGGGGATGCAAACAAGAGCCTGAGGTGATCCTGTGAGGACTGACACTAACACCACTGAAAGCAGTGACTGCACCTTGTCTTTGCAGCGCAGAACGGACAACTGGAACTGGCTGGAGAAGAAGACATAAAGAGCTTCTATGAAATAGAGCATGGGATGTTTCCACAAGTAATGGAGACCCTGATGTGGAATGGAGGTTGGAGAAGGCAAAGCTTGACAAGGGCAAGTGGGACTGAGCTTAAGTGTAGAAGCAATTGCTGTAAAACATTTCTAGTCTGGGATGCATCTGGAGAGTCTCACCATTCCTTATAAAGGAAAATAGCCAAAATCCTCTGGCAGAATGTGTCAGCCCTCAAAGGCTAGCATGGCAGCTTAGCTCTGATGGTTCCTCTGGGCTAGAGTCTTGGGTCTGTGCAATAAACCAGAGTTCAATTTTTTTCCTTGAATTCTGAAGGAGATACATTATGAAATCTCTAAAACTGCTCAGAAGTTTAGCAATATGAAAATGAAGGCTGAGTATAGGTCAGTAATTCAGCAGTGTAAGGTCTGGGTCTTAACAGTGTTTTTTATAGTGCACTTTCTGTAAGTTGGTTTTGCTGCTGAATGATCAAGTTGCCCTTACAAACATATGGGCCTCTTAAACATACTTAGAAAAACAGTGAGGGGGAAAAGTGCATGTTGTAGGTGTTTATTTGGTCATGTTTGATTTATTTTGGAGACTGTCACCAAAGTAACAGAATTATCCATTTAGGTAAGTGTATATGGGTTCAATCTGTCAGAATTACATTTTGATTTCTAAAATTTTATATATGGTAGGGAAAAAAAGGGGTTAGAACTCTGAAAATCTTTTATCGCTATGGCAGGGTGGAAATATGATGAATTGAAACTGTTGTGTTTTTAAGTAGTGCAGAAGACCTCAAATTCTGTTCAACACAGTGCTGTCACCTCATTGGACAAATATATTTGAATGAGTACTGACATCTACTGTAGTTTTATCCAGTGCAACACTCCTGCTTGCTCTGTGACCAACAACTGAAAATGTTAGGTATGAAGTTCAAAGAAGCATCCTCTTTAAAAACAAGCCCTAATATTAAATTTGGTAGAGTTGATGTCTTGCTGTTTTAATCATTATTGTTTGGCTCAGATTTGAGTTTTTCTACTGTTTAAAAATTTGCAGCATATATTTGAAAGGTAAGTAAGAAACCCTACCAGTGATCAAAGAATTGAAACGTGTGTTGGTTATCCGTCATGAGTCAATAAACCGTGATGCCCAGATCGTGTCATTCAGCCTCTGAGAGTGGTTTAGTGTTTTAGTGCAGCTGCCAGAAGGAAATTCAATGCTAAAATAAAAGAGATGGGGGCTTGAGACAAAACTTATCACCTTAACAAGTTATTTTGATGCTGTTTAATACTGTGACCTTGAGATGCATGCACTGGCAAACGACATTCTCCATTTTGTGAGGTGTTGGTGTAACATTTTACAGTATCAGTTCTTTGTGAATTCCAGTGTTACAGAACTCCTGCCTGTGTTTTAACAGCTGTGTATGATAATTGCATGAAATTGCATGCTATAGTGCCTGTTTTGTCATTGTTCTTACGGCTATTAACAGCTGGGATATAGTCTCCAGCACTAGTAGGCTTGTATTCATGTTTTGCAAGACATTCAAAAGATTGATTATGAATCTTTGAGGAAGACTGAAAAAGGGAAAGTCTTCCAGAAGATTAGAGCTGATGAATCCTAAATTCATAAAAAAGATATCCAAAATTCATAAAACTCTTCATGGAAAGTGTAAATCTCATCTGGTTTGTGTACATGACAGCTTGGAAAACCATTCTGAGGAAACTGAAATTTTTACACTTAGTAATTTCCAGTTATTTTTCTGAAAATACATAGTATTTGTCTGAAAAGTGTTATCTCTGTGACTCCTGGGACATATTCGTGTACAGTATGTGTGCAGTACATGTATACAAAGATGAGACTTTCCTAATAGTTCTTTATAAGCTTAACATTATGCAAACTTGTAATAGGGAAGGGCAGGAGTATTTCTTGGGTATTTTTTATAAAAAAGGTAGCCTGAGAAAGAGAAAACATAGCTGTAAATACAGTAAAAATGTTAATTTTAAAAGCTGAGAAAGGCGATCCTTTTCAGCTGCATATAAATAGTAGAGTAATTTGACTTTTAAATACAAGATTAAAAGCTGGGATCTCAATTCTATGCATGGAAAAAATATGTAGGTATCTCCCTGGAAAACCCTGTTAAAACTACAGTATATACTGATGTAACAGGGAAATATACTTGTTTTGCATTTTGTCCTTTTCAGCTACAGATTCCTTACACAATTACTTAAATGCTGAATAATTTAGTACTTCATTTTTTGCTAAATCCTCCAATGGGACACTGTGTCTAAGTAGCCAGACTGATTGATTATGAGCTCAGCAATGTCTTTAAGACAAAAAACCTTTAGAAGATATTTTATTTAGTAGAGCTGAAATTTAATATTTCCTTGCCAGCTTCTATATTCTGAAAGTGTCTTTTCTGTGATATCCTATTTCCATATCTTTTGGCTATTGTGTGGGCTCCATATTTTAGTGACTTTAGATGATTTTTAACCCTTTTGTATTGTATTTATAATGTATTTACCAAAAGAGCACAGGTTTAAATATGTATGCTGTGAACTGTGCTAACTACAGACTCCCCCAGCATGCTTGAAACTGAGCTGCTTATCCTCTTTATAAAGTTGTCTTGGATTTTAATGGGGAATAAGATTGCGGGAAAGTGAGAGCAGCCCGAGTATGTGCCAAATATAACTGCAATGCAACATGAATGGTTCTTAACATTGAGATTAAATAAAAAGAACAGGGTTGATTTTCTTCTTCATTAGTACCAATATCCCTACCTAGCTACTCAGGACAACACAAGGGAATTTGCTGTAGATGAAGATACTAGTCAGTTTTAATTTCTTTTTGATTGTTTCTCTTTCCATCGTCTCCTTTGTCATTTGATTTTTATATGTTGTGAGGACATAGTTGAGTAGTCAGCTAATGCCTGTGGTAGCTGTGTGCACCCTCTCTCTGTAATGGGATATTCTGGGACCATTTAGTAAAAGCAGCAATCGGATGGGAACCTGATGTCCTCCCTCAAGACTGCTCTGTGATCTGGCGGCCACAGTTCAAGATCAAGGCACTTCCTTGATAGTGCTTTGTCCAGCCCACACATTATTTTACCCATTGGTTTGTCATGCTCCTGGGAACTTCTCATGCCGAGTTGTTTTGTTTTGTTTTTTTAATGGGATGTTTCAAGTTCATTGAGTCAGTGGGTTGTAGTTGTAGACTGAGTTTTTGAATCCTGCTTGTGTTATCATCCAAGGGCATGGTTAACTTCCATTTTCAGCTTGCTTTCATTTCAGACAGTCCATTGAGACAGCTGCAACTTTTACAGTGCTGAAAAAAGAAGACTAAATGCAAATCCTTCAATTTCACACAATTCAAAGTGCTAGAACATACTTAACAAAGAGCACTAGGTGCACTAGAGCACTTTAATTTGATCTCTCTCACCAATTGGCAGCTATGGCACTGCTGTGCATAGGCTGTATGATTTGAGGCTCACCCTGTTAGCAGGGTGCTGTGATGTCTCAGAGAGGCTGAGCTACCGTGGGTGAGCCAGTGTTGTCCACATCAGGACTGCCTGTGCAGCCCCAGGGGAGGACATCTGATCTCAGCAACCTCCCAGGTGAAGTGACCTGAGGAGCCCTGCTTGTCTAAAAAAAAAGATAAGTAAAATAAAAATAAAAACAACCACAGAAACAAAAGTGAGCAATGGCCTTTCTTAAAAGTACTGCCTGAGTTTGTAGCAGTGCTGACAGAATTAGCAGCTTATGGTGTTTTGAGTCAATTCTCTAATTCAATTTTGCATAATTCAAATAAGGGAAGATTCCTGGAGGATGATGTTGCTGTCTTCGAAACACACAATCCCTCCAGCCAGGTGATATTTAAACACAGGGCCATTAATGTAGTGCATGATCAGATGCACATTCCTCTCTGTTTAATCTTTGAGCTTGCAAGACCTTTCTCTAAAAGGTCATGAAGCGTTCATCTAGATGTGACTAACCAGTTCACAAAGGTTTTAGTAACAGCAAAGCTTGTCTTGGTCAGTGTTTGTATGATGGCTGGAATAGCTCAGTCTCTTGCACTCTGTATTACCACAAACAAAAAAAACTCAAATTAATAAGAATTTAAAAGCCCATATGGCTGCAAACATTTCTTCACTGCTCAGGTCTTTGTTGCCCTGGCATGACAGACTTTGGAGGGAAAATAAGCTGTGCTGTAAAATTGAGGGATGTATGTGCATTCTGTTTTTAGCCAGAAATCTGTACTTCATTTTGAGATGGTGAAAAGTGAGTGGGACAACATGCCCTGCAGGTCTAAACCCCTCATGGCCAAAGTCAGGAAGTAAAAAAATGATTGCATATACTGTATGGTTCTTTCCCTCTTTACTGGATGTGGAAACCATAACTGTAATCTTCTGGCAGGAGCCACATTTCATCTACAGTTTATGCTCTCACCTCAAAATGAGGAAAAGGAACAACCAAGTTTAGGATTGCTTTAGCACTTAGGAGGTTTTACCCACTTCCTTCCTAGTGCAGCTGAGATTTCTGATTATAATTTAGTAGCATATCCCTAACTGGGTGGCAGGGGAAAGCCATAGAGACCATACTGCATTTGCAGGTATCTTCACATGTCTTCAAGGACTCCTTAAGGACCTTCTCAGCTCACGGATCTCTCTTAAAAGCCTTGAAATTTATTCATGCCTTTATTTGAAAAATCTCTTGAAGATACTCTTTCAAATGCCAAAATGAAGGTATATTCTCTCATCCAAGTAAAGCTGTGTAAGTCTGTATAGGGAGCATGGTCTATCTGCATACAAGAAATTGCAAACCAGGGGTTCCAAAGCTGCTTTCTGCTTGTCCTAAATGTCCTAAACCCTCATGCTCCATCACAGCCCCACAAAATGTAGTCTACCTGCCTTCAGGTGTGTTTTTGCATGCTGCTCATCTTCGTGTATACTGTAGAAGTTCTATACAAATGCTGAGTCACCCATGGCACCGGGTATTTGGTAACTCCGCTGTTGTTTTTTGGTGTAAAGTTTGTGCTGATTTTGTCAATCCCTCATTGTTCCCTTCTTTTATTATGTTCATTTATTCCAAAGATAAACCAGCCTTTCTTGAGGACAGAGTTATTATTAGGTGAAACACAATTATGCAGTGATTAATGGAGGCCTAGGTGCAGTTAGCAATTACTTAAAATGGGCTGGATTTCCTAATGATTACATTGTTCTCTACAAATTTATTTTGCAGACAACTTACTATACTGAATTTTTCTTGGATAATAAATTTGTGAAACATTTGCAGCATCACCCTGAGGCACTAACAGAAATTGCCTCCTCACTGATAAATCATTTAGATGGGTAAGATCTTGTACAGACCCCATACACTTGAAAGGCCTCATCCGTTCCCAGCTTCTGGAGGGAAAAGGTGACCACAAAAGCAAGGAGAACTGCCCTGGAAAATTTGAGCATTCACACAATGGTGCACTGTTAAAGTCATGGAACATGTAGGTAAGAGGCACAAACAGACAATACCTGAAAAGTAACTTGGAGTAGCGGTAAGCTGTGCTAGTGTTTCCCTTTCTGCTTTCTTAGTCATAACCTTGGGATTATTCTTTATATGATGAGTATATTTAGAATGAATATTTGTGTCCTATAACTTTAACCATAGCATGGGTTATTAAAAATTAATTTAATGGTCCTCCAGGATCCAACTCTGGAGGTAGCAAGCAAGCGTCTCAGTTATATATTGTCTTCAATTATTCATTAAAAGCTATGGGCAAATTTTCTAGAACATATCTCTGGCAAAGCTCAGAGCTGTGCTAATGCCAGTGACAAAGCTCTGCTACTTAGTTTAACAAAAATGGACATGATTTCCCTGTTGGATTTCTCTGTTTGAGCTGGGTAATATTTTATCGCATTTAATAAAGTTTATTACAAACATGACTTGGTACAACAAAAATCCTCAGGGTGAGGCTAAAGCTTTAAATCATTTAATTTTGAATGGACATTTTGCCAACAAGAATTTTAATACATCACCATGTGTGTGAACATAATAAATAGTTGAGGACACACAAAGCTTCAGTAGAGATTATTTTCTTGTACACTGGAGCTATTTTCTCAGCAGTTTGCACTCCCAGTTGCTTTTATTCTATGCTCAGTGTTATTCTGGTTTGGACTTTGTAGTTAGTTGTTGCTGATTCTTTTTTGGTAAAGCAAAGCTGTTTTCCTCAAATAGTGCCAGTGCTGCATCCTTGGTGTGGGAAAGGATCTCATTCTACTTTGTGCACCAGATCTACAGGTGCATAAATGTACAAGGGTCTAGGGGAAGAGTGTGTCCAGAAAAATGTCGACATTTTGAGAGCCAGGGTTGAATTCAGGATGCTAAAATATTCTCTGCTGAGTATTTGTTCCCATATTTTGTTTTCTTTTAGGTTGTTCTATTTTCTTAAGCATATACTCTTAGCCATAAATAAACTTTTAAAAGTTTATTAACTGTTGCAGAAAGAGGTGTCCAGTGGAGAAGTGCACTAGTTACTGTAAGTTAACGGTACACTTAAAATGCTGTCAATTTTGTGATGACAAGCCCTTGTGTGGCTTCAGTGAAGTTTTTTCTCATTTACATGACAGCCAGCTAATGTGTCTTATAATATCTCCCCTTTTCTGAAAGATTGCATGGCATTTTTGTAATCCCTGTTGGATGCTTTGCATCCAGAAGTAACTGTTGAAAACAATAGTGCACCAAGCATCCTGGATTTCTTTGCAGATTTTTAATTCCTGCTATGAACAAATCAAATGCACAGATTTTGTGAAAAGCGTTTTTTCCCCTGATATCCTATTTTGAAGGGAAGAACTTGCTTTGTCCTGTAATTTTACTGTCCTAACAGGAAGGCCCAACATGAAGGAGAAGATAGATTGGTACATTCTTCAGCACAGTTATAACTGAACATTCCACAAAGGCAATGTGACATTACCCTCCCACTGTAAGGTTCTGAAGAGAGCCATACCACAAGCTTCATACTGACAAATTCACTTGACTGCATTTTCATCATGCAGGGATGTGACTTTCCTGTAGGATGCCTCTTGGAGAAAGGTCCTGTCCACGTGCATTCCCAGTGCTGCACTGTTTCCATTAAGTTACACTTAAGGGAACACCTAGGCCAGTCCTCTTCTATAGCCTACTTATGTTTCATTTTCAGACATCCTGTTTTATAGAAAGCTGGATCCTCTGCTCAATTTCCAGCAAACCAAAGATGTGTGATGGTATTACGTGATCCAGCAGCTCAGAACCATTCAGCCTGGAGGGGAGGGCTGTGAGCACATGAGTTGTCATGGAACCATGGGGACCCCCAGCTCTCCTTCCCTAGCATGATCTCCACTCACGCTGCAAGAGGAACATTCTGGTGTCTGGTGCTTGTAAGAGGAGATCCATGCATATTAATGGATTTCTCCATCCACGTCATCTCTGCCATCTCTGGAATCAGCATGAACCAGAGTTCAAAGAACCCATTGGTCCACACAGAAAGTTCAAGAAAGCAAAGGCACTGCCAGCAGTTTCTGACCATCCTTCATGTTATGAGCTCTGGGAGAAACAGCACTTGGTCCTCTGATGTGCCTACAGCAGAGGCCAGGTAAGGATCAGGGTCTGCCTGCAGGAGTTGCAGAGACCTGAGTGAAAGGAGAGCATTTCAGTCCTATGTTTGCAGGTTGTTTGCAGGTCCCCTTCAGACAGGCTGGGATGTCATAAGGGACATGAGGGACAGTGCTGTATTCGTGTCACATTGGCTGTCATCTGATGTTGCATCTGCTGCTGTGGGTCACAGGCCAACAATGCCTGGGGAGTGCAGGGACCCACACTGGGCAGTGATACGTTGGCAAGGTGAGGGGCTGGATGGTGCAAAGCCTCTCCCTAAGAGCCAGGACTCCCCACAGGAGGGAAAATGCTCATCCTCTGTGGGGAGCGCAGCCAGGAGAGCTGGAGGCTACCTGCAGATTGGGCAAGGAGCACCATGGGCAGGGGGAACGTGGCTGTGGGCAGGAGTGCTGCAGGCAGCAACTTCGCACCTCGCTGTGTGAGCACAAGAGCTGTGCCGAGGCTGAGGTCTGTGGGCCAGCACCAGGGATGTTGATTCTTTCTAGAGTGATCCAGGACATGTGTGGTGGCTGGGCTACTCCTGGCCACCTGCTTGTAAAAAAATGTGTCAGTCTCCTGGAAATGCTTGTTTATGATGGAAATCCTTAGGTTTGGTACAGGATAACTCTGAGAATTGTAGTCATCCTGGTATGGAGGCATCACATCCAAAAAGACCACACCATCCCCACCCCAAGCTCTAAGAACAGCCCTGCTCATGGGGCAGAGGTGGATGAACAGACTTCTCCCATTTGCTCACATTTTATCTCCAGAGGTTTGCCTTCTCTCCAGGCTTTACAGCTTGCTTTTCCTTCCTGAGTACAGGCTGGGACAGACAGCAAGCAGCATCCCTAAGGTGCTGCCAGTGGAGAACAAGAGTGTTCCAGAGGAAGTGCACTGCTACAGCAAATCTGGCCATGAGACCCCACCACACCCCACCCACTGCCCATCAGGCACCTCTCAGGGTGGGCTGAACACTTGCCTCTCCATCATCACCACGTGCTGCCATCCTCCAACACAAAGCAGCAGTTCCTCAGCGCCCACTAAGGCACAACACTCTGTTCCCAACCCATTCATGCTCTGCCATTGCCATTTTCCCCAGGGCACAACCAGGCCCCTCAGCTCCAGCCCCTTAAGTTGCAGCGCAGGACAAGCTGTTTAGTGCTCCACCGCTCAGTAAAATTATATATATTTTGTCTCTTTATTTATAGCCTTCAAAGACAGAGATCCAGGTTATTTGTATATCTTGAGAGTTGCATTCAGCCTCTTTGTCCAGGTGAACCCTCTGGGTCTTGTTTTTCACACAAAAAAAAAGAAAATTTGTAATTTTAACTTAGCTATTTAAATGATAAACCTATAGTGAGGTGTGGTCTAATGCAGAATGAATCTCTCAAATATTTTAACAAAGGAGAGTAGAGCACGTGGGACCTGGAGCTCTGTCCTGCCAGAGGAGCAGCCCTGCCAGCGTGATGAAAGATATTCCACTGCAGGATTTCTGACACATGCTGCCCCTACATTTCTGGTATTTATTATAGAGGGAAGGGAAGACAAAAGCTCAAGGGAAAACAAAAATCTGGGTCTGCCTCAGGTTATTATAAACTGAGAATTGATAGGCAGGCTCAATTGCCTGTTGCTAAGCAGCCAAGAGAATTGGTTGACCATACCCTGGGCCTTTTAAAGGAAAAACACAAAGTGGAAAGCTTTGTGTGTGTGTGTGTTTGGTATATGAAATAACATGTAAATATCATATTGGAAAACAGACACACAATTTTTTGTTGTTGTTGAATGTTTGTGAGATGCTGCTGTATGGGTGATGTGAAACAAGTCAGGCCTTGGGTGAGCAGGATAACCTTTGCTTTAAAATAAAAAGAGAGAGAGGGATTCTGCCATACAGAAAGACCAAGCAGCACTTCCTTAGTGCTCCCCCATGGAAGAGTTCCTTTAGGGCATGATCTCACATCCCTCTGAAAAGCTGAAGGCTGATAATCACAGGAACTGCTTCCTGGGGAGCCAAGTCCACCCCTCTCCCAGCCACTGTCACCAAAATGGCCTTCATCATTATTTTTTTTTCCAAATGCCAATGTATAAAACAGAACAAAGCAGTGGAGAGCCCCCAGCCCTCATTCTCACCTCTGCTGTTCCCCGCTTGCTTTTGGGCAGAGCTGTGGGAAAGGCAGGATGCAAAACTCATACTGGGTGAAGTAACACCAGGTCCTGGGGAGAGAAGGGAAAGCCCAGCCCCACATGGGCACAGACTGCTGGCCTTCCACCTCCACACTTTCCCCCTTGTGCTCCTGGCAGTCAGGCAGCTGATGTGGGAGAAACACTGTGTCTGCCTGGCAAACAGTCTGCCAGAACGTTATGGGGGGGGGGTTGTTATTTTTGTTATTGCTCAGATAAGCTGAAACGGGAAAATAAAATAGACATTATACTTGATGAAGACAATGATTATTTCACACCCTTTTTCTTGTTGCTTCAAGTGTGATTTGGCCTGCCTTAGAGCTAAAAACCCAAAGCCTAACTTGGTTTGCAATAATCAGTCTCAAAGATGGTGATTTCTGTGTTCTTACTCTGACACCCCCAAGTCCCTCCTCCATTCCAGTACCTTCCCAGCAGCCCCCCACTCACCAGCAGCACCCACAGAGTTATCTCAATTCAGAACAGGTCTGCAGCAACCTCACTCCTTTGCACCAAACCATGTCTTCCCCCACCACCCAGAGTGAATCCCCTTGGAAGCTGCTCACTATGGAGCATTACTCCCTGTCTAAACCAGCTGTAACACGTGCTCCTGCTCCTCACACATGCCAAGCAGACCTCAGTCTGCAGGGGTTTTGGGGTGGTGAAAGCACCCTGGTACCATTCCTGCTCACTCAATGATTTGGAGAGTGTGTGGGCACGTGGGGCCATCACTGCAATGTGCAGACAGGGGCAGGCACAAGGAAGGAACACAGCAGAGCTGTGCCACTGGGCAGGGTCAGCCCACCCTGCTCCCCCTCCTTCCCCAAGCACAGGCCTAAAAATAGATGTAATCAGGTTTCAAAAAGGCAAAGAAATGGAAAGGTCAAGTGTCATGACCTTAGACATGCTCTGAGGCTGCCTTTCTCCTCGCGTAGCTGGCCCTCTCTGGGCCCCCCAATGGCGTTTCCGGACCAGAAGCAGCCAGGGCTCGCGCCCTGGGCACGGCCATCAGCTGTGGCCTCTGGTCAGGGGGTTCTTCCTTTTTGTCCCTCCCCATCCTCCTTTCTGCTGCCTGCAACCAGCTCCTTCCTTGCCTGGGAAAAAGCACCAGTGGGACCCCAGGGCTCCATCCCTGTCTCCTTGCTGCAGCCACCTCACAGGGCCAACGCCCTCCACTGGGGCACCTGCCAGAGCCACACTGACTTCGGGGTGCTTGAGCCCCATTCTGTGCTAGGTGGGTGCAGGGAGGCACCCCAAGCTTTCCTTTCATGAGCCCACGAGTGCTGGCTTTCCATAGCTGGCCCACATGGCTGCAGTGCTCTGTTTGATTTTGTCCCTATCATAACAGAATAAAGCAGCACATTTCATGCTGGGAACTCCAGACCTCGCACAGGGAAGGTAGAGGATATTGCATCTTTGCAATTATGTTCTCATTTTTCCTGACTGGTGAGAAATCCCTCCATCTTCCTTTGCTTTTTCCCTGCTCAAATAACATCTGAAAAACTTTGGTAATTTTTTTGTGCGTTTGTGCTCAGTGCAGGTATGAGTCAGGACTCACATTCTGCCTTCTCTTTCCTTTTGGTGCAGTGAAGAGAACACAGTCCACCCCCTGGGCCCAGCCAAAGATCCACAGAGACTATTCTCTGCCTCTGCCAGCCCTAAGTCTCCTCTGGCACTCTGCTTTTATGAATGTTGCAGAAGTCACTATATTTCATTGTTCATCAGTGCATATGGGGCTGGCATGGCAACAAAACCTTTTCCTGTGCTTTCCATTTGCAGATTTTTGTGTTTCCTACTGGGTGTATTTTACTCAATGGTTTCATTTTTATTGCAGAAGAAAAATGTAACTGCAGAAAAACCAATCCTGGTGCTGTCAGCTCAGAGCATCCTAGGGGCAGACAAAATCTGCACCGTGTCCTGAACTGCAGATGCAGGAGCGGGCAAAGCACAAATACTGTAAGCAAAGCTCCCACAATACCTTTATTCTGCAGAAGGCAGAGGGGACAGGATTTGGGTTTCTGGGGATGCCATGCAGCTGCTCCCTTCTCTTCAGGGCTGGGGGCAAAAGGGCAAAAAATGACATGTTAAATAAACCATGGCATTTCTGAGGTGTGAATGGTTATTCTAACTGCCTGGAATAGCAATGTCGCACCCTGTCTTTAGCATTTTACTTGTCCCCTCAGTTTGTCCTTGTCCCCTGCTTTTATCCTATAAAGCTCCCACCTCCGTGTTCCCAGTGCTTCCTTCTGGCTTGCCTGTGCCTCAGCCCTCCTCCCGCATCCTGCATCCCTGGGATCCTTCCCTATAAAGCACAGCGGGGGATTTCAAAGCCGGTTGTCTCTACACCAGTCCACCCAACCTTGCCCAAAATAACTGTGGCACACAGAGAGGTGGTGGCTGGCACACAGAAAGCAAGAATGTTCCAGGAGCCACCAGTAGCTGTGTGCACACACTTTGCACAAACTGCCCTGCCATCAGGACAGATACATGGGGATCTATAGCAGGGTTTTTTTTAAAATCCAAAATATTGATACTAGGAAGTCACTTCAAAAGGGTATATTCAGAATAATACTCCCTTTTCTTTAATTAAGAAGATTCCTCTATGAAACAGGCATATTCTCTGCTTTAAAATGTTCATTACTTCTGTAGATTTCTGCTTCTGTATGCCATAAATCTTTTCTGGGCACGTGGCTTCCTCCATAATGATGTGTGGAAAACCTGGTGCATGTCATGTTATGTACTACTGGTTATTTGCTTCATCTGCAATACCAGGATCTACTGTCTGAGGTGGGATTCACCTCAGGATCCTTAAAAACTTTGGCTCAGAATATAAACCAAAGAGCTGCTTTAAAAAAAGGAAGCTAAAACCAAGCCCTTCTAGTAGGAAGTTTCCTTGACCCAGATGGAAAATCATGCCAGCTGATGAAAAAATTTTCATAGGAGACTGGCTCAGCCTCGCCAGTGGTGCCAAGTGGTACCTGAAGACATCAGATGTTGCATGAGCCCTTGGCATTCCTGATTGAGGAGCACAGGGAAGTTCATGGCCATTGGTATCTTCAAACCTGGTCCCCAGGTAACAGGGACCCTGGCTCACAATCCAAAAGGACATGTGCAGGCCACCATCTCCAAAACATCCTATGTGACCCACTGGAGGAAAGGCGAGGCAGTGTTGTGAGATCCCAGTTTTAATGCACTCGTGCCCCTCTGATCTGCATTTTGTAAAATGGGATCCATTAATCAATTTTTTTATTCTTCATACTGGTCAATTCTTGCTACAACTACAGATGCCAACACACCTCGCCCTCACTCTGCTGGATCCACCTCTGGGGCATCAGAATTAAAAGCACTCAGTGTCAGAGCGCACGCAGCCCCAGGGAAGGATGTGGGAGCTCAGGGGGTGCTGTTCCCATAGGGCTCACACAGACCGTGCCTCAGCTGGCAGGGACATTGTCATCAAGATTCCTGTGAGCTCCCAGGACCTCCCAGGGACAGCAGCACCCCAAAGGCTTTGACAACTGCTTTTATGGACTTGAGCACTGCATGTCCTGGCTTAGAACACCCTGGCACAGCATCCCCATGCTGCTGGTGAGTAAGGAATACTATTTTGGGGATTGAAACCTTGCTCTTACCAAGCTGTGGGGGCTGTCAAGGCTCACTCTTCCCACTGGAGTTGTGATGGCTTGTCCACCAAACTGTGTCTTGTCGGCCACATGACGCTGAAATGCGTGGGGCTGTGTTAGGGCTGGAAGTCACAGGATTACCTCGTGTCAGGCCAAAAAAATCTGTGAATTTTTATTAGCACAGATTGCAACTTCTCCTGAAATTTGATGTAAACTTTTCCCAGAAACTGACTTACTTGTGCAAGGAAAACTTGCTCCTATATCCGCCCAAGCTGAGTATCTTCAGCAGCTTGAACAGGGTCACCAAGCTGAGCTGAGAAGGCTGGACCCAAACCTTGTGATGTGCACTTTGACCTCTCCAAGCAGACAGGACTGCGCTGATGAGCTGGGTTCTGGATGTTTTTCTTGAGGTTCTTCCCAAAGCTTTGGCTGATGTTGGCCATTTATTCAGAGCAGCAGCATTGCAGAGTGCATGGCAGGGGAACAAGAACATGGGCAGTGTGCAATGAATTGGGCTCTGGTACACGAAGCACATGCCCACAGCACGATTCAATGCAAAATCTGTGCCAGGACACATTCAAAGAAGCCAAACATGCTTGTGCCCCATCTCCTTTTGGGTTCTGCTCTGAGTGGCACAGTTACACACAGGCAGGGTCTGTGGCCTGAGCTATGAATTGTCTCTGTACCCTGTAGCTCAGCTACCATGTGTAGGGTGTGTACCATGAGATTGTCCCACCTCCTCTGATTCGTCCTATGAAGAAAAATGTATGTTGGAAGAGAAACCTTCCTAAACCCTGGTTTAGACAAGACTGAAAATACTGAGGGATAATCACACTGACTAAAGGAGAATTGTGCTTTAAAACATTTCTTGTGAAAAACACTGATTGCTCATGGCACTTTTGCATGAACTTCTAAAGCTCCACCAACTTCCCAACGAGCAAATTTTGCTTCAGCTGTCCTTGAGAAACTTCATATACCAGCAGCCAAGTGGTGCTGCACAGAGCATGGCTCTTGTTGTGGCAGATGGAATTCAATTACTTAGTGTGTCACAACCATGATTTTCAGGCTCCTGCTGCCTCACGTCTCGAGCAGGAGGAGGGTCAGGAGCCATCAGCCTGGATGCAGCTTCTCTACTCTGTTTGCACTTGTAGAGCAGAAAATGAAAAGCAAATCTCCAGGGCCAGAGATTTCTCCAAGGTTGTGTCTCCACAAAAAGAAGCCGGATTCCTCCTGGCTTGTCAATCCTGCTGCTACTCCTTCTATGAGAGAACAGCACAGGTTACCTGAAACCACACGACAGTGGAGGAACCTGCTTTTTTGAGAGTCAGTTCCTCAGGACTTGGCACCTTTGCTAGACCTGGGAGCCACAGCAGGGTCATCATGCTCTGGCTTTTTGACACGGATTTGTAACAAACTCCTGCCTCCAAGGTGCGTTCAATTCAGCAGGCAGACCTGACAGATGTTAGCAAAAGCTTTTTAATTACCCCTTGGGAAACACTAATGAATTATCAGGAGGAAACTCAGATGCGCAATTATGGGAAGGTGAGGAGCAGCTCCCAAGGAGGGTGGCAGATAACCCTTGCAGAGTTGTTTGAAGTCAACTGGGGTTAAACAATGAATACCACATAGCAGAAAGTAAAAGAATTATGACAGTGGGTCAGATCTGGTGTGTCTCCTCATCTCAAACCTCCCTCTAGGAACAACAAGTAGCAGATGTTCAAGGAAAGATGAGAAATGGGGTAAAAGTGATATCCTTGTATGTTCTGGTTTTTGGCACATGGTAGGTTTGGCAAATCTCTAAGTCCCAGGGATAAATCATATCTGAAATCTTTTATAAATCTTATGTCTGTGATGCATGACTATAGATTTTTTGTCCTGAATCCACATGAGCTCATTCAGCCACTGAACTGGCTTTTCAGAAAGATGGTATTCTTGCAATATCCTGATCTTCTCTGCGGCTTTCCACATGACTGCTGTGGAAGGGCAGCCTGCTGGGCTGTCTAAATCCAGCCAAGAAGCCTATACCAGCTACCTCTCAACAAGTCATCAGCTCCAGCTTCCCAGTAGTTACATTAATGGTTGCAGGTCTGACCACAGGGGGAATGGTGTGTCTCCCTCTGTGGAGCAAGAGCAAGGCCACAGCGTTGGGTTGCTCTATCCTCCAGGTCTTAAGGGCCATTAAAGTCTGCCAGAACAGCTGCAGATTTCTCTGCAGATTGGTGGGATATCCTAAAGGTTTAATGGAAAGGGGGAATGTCTGAAAACACAGGGGAGAACATTTTTAAAATGTAGTGCTGGGGGCTCTACCCATGTTCAGGTGGATGGGTTTTGAAAAAGACAGAGTGAAGAGGCAAAAGCCTTTTTTGCAAAATGCTCCATTTCAGCTCCAGACATTAAACAGCAGAGGACAGGGTTGGGTTGTAAGTTGTAGTCTCCAGCAATTCCCATCCCTATGCCCTTGGGGTGCCCCGGGGCACACCCCCTGGCATCAGCTGCCTCAAGATGCTTGATGGAGAGGGAGAGGGGCTGTGGGTCAAGGAGAGAACGTGGCCACTCCGAGAGGCAGCCCCAGGCTGTAACCCACACCGGAGACTGCCTGCTTCCATGGGCTCAGCCGGTGGTAGGAGAAAAAGGGAAAACTTGGGACAGCCTAATCCAGCATTAAAGTCCTCACTAATTCTCTCCTTCCTGAGGACACCTGAGCTGCAGGGCTGGTGCGTGGGGGCTGGCGGCTGCCGTCCCAGTTGGCTTGAGCAGCTGCAGCCGTCCGCAGTACTTGTCTCCAGCAAGGTACAGTCTCTGCAGCATGGAGCCCCAGGGTCGGATTTCTGCTGCTCAGAAGTTTCCCCGCTTGTGGGGAGAGAGGGATACAGCCTTCTGTACAAAAGGGGAGGGAATATGTTTCAGAAATAACCCTGGTGCCAGGTAGGAGATGCTAAACCACTGTGTCTCTCCAACAGTGATGCTTGGGAGGAGGGAGAAGTGGTTGCCTGGAGCAGAGCTCTCTCTTTACCCTGGTAGTCTGAGCTGCTGGGAGCCAGGACACTGTTGGAAACTGCAAAGGGCAGGCAGAGAGAAGGCAGGGAAGTCCTGTCTTACGGGGTGATAGGGCAGGTCCTGCTGTAAGCAGTTCACATGCAGATTTTATCCCAGTTGCTGCCAACGATAAGGAAAATTGCCACATCTGTGAAAAGGCGAGATAAGGTAGCAACCTTCTGTGAATTTGTGGCTTTGCAGCTTTGCATCTTTACAACATGGTGATGGACACACTCAGATCCAACAGTAATATAAACTGACCTGAAAAAAATCAGATTGAATCAAAACCTAAAAAGGAGAAAAGATACAAGGACAATGCACTTCACATTTTCCTGACCTCTTGGATTGTTAGACCCACTGAGGCTGAAGCAACTTTCAAAATGCATAAACAAATCAAAGAACTAAAAATAACACCAAATTATTAATTCCCCCAGCTGTATACTCACAACTGATGCTTACTTTTAAAATAAAAGGATTGGATTTTTAAAATTGCTATGTTATTTAAGTACACCATAGGCTGTGTTGAGCGTACAAATCTATATCCTTCATCAGCTTTCTACCCCACACACTGATTTTTTTTCTCCTTATCTTTATTTTCTACTGCTTGGAGAATGAAATTAGTCCAAGGACCAGAGGAGCTTGCTGATTCTTCTGCCCTCACTCAAAGCAGCTGGGCAGTGCATGAACATCCATCTAAGGGCTGTCATCAGCCCAAGGGACAGAGGGTGAGATCCAGCCTGGAGGATGCTGGTGTAGGGCAAGGAAGGTGAGAAGGGCATGGGAGTGATTCTCACACGTTACAGCTCAACTGCAAGACTGCTGAGTGCTCTCAGGGGAGGTCTCAGGCCAAGTCTTTTACATCTGTAAAATTGGGATAATGTTTTCGAAGCTTACATGGCATTCAGGAAGGTTGTGACTATGAATGGTCATGAAAAGCTCCACCACGGCAGACTTGTGGTCCTTATAAGGGCTGCTGTCTCTCACTTGAGAGAAAAAGCTTAATTCAAATCAGCTGTCCCCATTGGTATTAAAATTGTTATCACCATTCCTCTTTTGGCTGTCTTAGTGCAATTGTCCTATAACTAAAACTGCATTTTAAAGATTTAAACTGCAGTTTGACCTCCACAGCTCAGCCAAATTCCTTGTAAATAAAGGTTGGAACTTGTTCTGATTTTCTTCTCACAGTTCTGGCCACAACTGGGCTTGAGAATATAAATACCAGTTATCAGCATTCAAACAAAAATGACTCGGAGAAAAAATAGCGCCATTATTTGGAAGCCACAGCACAAACTGCTGGCTACCCTCCTTCAGAGCAACAAAACACAGATAATTTCAGTGAAGAAGTAAAATTGGTGCCTGAGTTTCCTACCCCTGACTGCTATTCCAGACTGCAGTTTAATTCAGCTGTTTATGTGAAGATGCCCTATTGGGATAAGGCAGTGAATCTATCCAATGTTGCAGAGATGAATGCCTTTATTCTTCCTGAAATAAAAATGGTGTCACGGGATCTCTCATGCCTCCCTACAGACAGAAGCTTGATTTAAAATGCTGTCTGAGGGATCACATCACTAGAAGCACATATTACTTCCTAGCTCCATGCTGGGGTGTTGACAGAAAGCAATAAAGTGTCCTCAGCCATGACATGCAGTGAGATGTTGTGTTCCCAAGTGCAGCTCAGCACCCAGGCACCTGTGCTGTGGCAAGGGACAACCAGGCGCTTCAGTCCCTGGACCATGATGGCAGATTTGCACCTCTTCTCTGGAGATATTTTTCTATCCAAATCAGTATAAGCATGGCTTTGTAAAGAACTAATGAACTTGAAACATCCCCACTGCAGCATTTACTCAGCTCGGCTTTTGACAGTGTAATTTATATTTCCCTGTCCACGCCGCTATTTTCAGGCATGGTTAGTACAAGGATTTCAAGTGTAAAGATCCTTGCTAAGCAGAAACTTCACCATAATTTATCTATTATTTGAACCATCTCTTGACATGTGTTTGCTTAATGGTGTCAGCAACCCCCAGCTGACATCACTGGACATCATGGCCACCCACCACACCCCTGAGGTGGGCTGAAACCTGGGCCACTGGAAAACACATCTGGGAAAAGTGCCTGCCATCAACTGGGAAAGATGCAACAGCAGGCACCACCTGCCACTGCAAGACCATCCTGACCCAAAAAGGAGCTACAAAATCCCCAGGGGGTCAGTTGTTTTTGCCATGGTCCCCACACATAGAGTTTCCCAGTGTGAGGAGAGAAGCACTCTCCTTGTGGTTAAGGAGAATGTAATAGTGGGAGTGTGCAGAGGAGCAAGGCTATGCTGGCTGGAGTGAGATTGCACTGAGGAGAACAGGTCTGTGCCCAGAGGTGGAGAACAGTCCACAGGTGGCCCATTTAGAGCAGTACTGTGAGATGATGAAAAGCTCTGCTGTTAGCAGTTTGTGACAGCCCAGCCTTTGGAAAACAGCCAGCCTGTGGGAATGGAGTGTGTTGTGTAACCAGGTACATTTGCAGGAGGAGTGACATTTTCACTGAAGTTCCTAAAACATTATTTTTCAGCCTGACTTGATGTCCTGCCCCTCCCACTGGCCAGTGTGTTTAGGAGAGACAGGCAACAGCAAGCAGGGCATTGTTTTAACAAACACTTGGGCATGAGGAAAAGATTACTTTAGCCAGAACATGGAAATCTCACTGCACTGAAGTCACTATAAGCAGTAAGGCTGTCTCACCACTAACATGCTTGGCTTTCTTCCCTGAGGACTCGTCCTTTGGAATAAACCCCTTCTCTGCTCCTGCATCCATTCCCAATCTCCTTGTTGGAATTTGCTGTGTTGAACACCACCTTGGGGCTAACTTTCTGGCACAGAAACTAACTTCAGCTCTGCTCAGTGACAGCTTGCTCAGGTCTCCACCAGTGATGTTTTCAAGACAGTAAGTGAGCTGAATAGACAAATTGTCCTAAAAACAAACAAACAAAAAAGTATTATTCAGTGATTTTGCCATCTTTACCAGACAGGCAAGAAGTAAATTATATAAGTTAATAGGCATACTTGTGAAGCCATTGATCTGAGAGGGAAGAAGCTGAAGCTGACAGGGGAATGATGACTCCACACGCATTTATGATGCAAAAGGTTTTAACGGCATGGCACTGGTTCCTCAGCAAAATCTGGTTCCTCAGCAAAACCTGGTTCAGTTCCTGCAGTGCCCAAATCCCTGTGTTGGTGGGCACAGGCCTGCATCACTGCTGACCATTCCTGCAAGCAAAGAAAAGTGCTGAGCAACAAACTCCTGGGTTTGTCTGCAGCCAAGCTAAGGGACATCTTTTCTGCCCCTGTGCAGCATTGCTTGGGCCATCAGAAGGAAGGGAGAGGTTTTCCTCCAGGTCTGGTCCTATGAACAGCTTCTGAGCCCAATCCCAGAAACAACTCAGTGTGAGGCATGCTGGCAGAGACCGAGATGGCAGACTCCCCTCTTGCACTCCTACAACTGCTGCTGCTGAAACATAACCCTGGTTTTAAATCAGTTGCAGTGAAACAGAAGGCTTTGAGAAAACAAACTCCTTCCAAACATATCCTTAACTTCATTTCCTCTGGTGGCCCTCCTTCTTTCTAGACTAGGTTTCATGGGTCACTTTGTATTTTAGGGTTTTTTTCTTCTTCTAATTTTAATTCTTGTCCCACCAGGGGTTGTTCTTTCATAGGATCCCAACCACGAATTCTCAGATGGCAATGAGAGCTGAGACACGGACTAGCCTGTGTTCTCTCTGCTTCTTTTTTTTTTTTTCTTTTTTGCTAGGTTTTAATCTGAGCTCTTAACATATCCCATATTTTATTTATTTAGGAGGATTCTTTTACACCACATGAAAAGTAGATTGTCTGCCCAGTCTGCAATCATGCTAAAAAGATTTAAACCAATAATAAATACAGGTTTTTTTCCTAAAATATTTTTCCACCAAACTCCACTTCTATTGAAATGCAGCCATTTGAGCACTATTTATTTATCTACCATGTTTCCAAACCCACAGTTGGATCATCTTTATGAACAGTTGCTTCTTACAAAGATAGCAATGTTCAACACCTTAAACAGTGGTAGGATTAAGATTCACTTGCCTCAGGAGTTCAGCTGGAGCAAAACTTGGCAGAAGTGGCACAGTTTCTGGATCAGACCCAGAGGAGGAAGGTGAGGAATGGGCTGTGGGCTTTGTGGCTGGTTCACACAAGCATGCAGATCATTCTAGACACGATTAATGTGGTATTTGTTACTCTAAGGCAGTGGATTAAATTGGGGGTTTTTTGCCAAAAAGATCTGTTCTTAAGTGCAGTACTCCCAGCCCACAGCAGCTCCACTGAAATGTCACTGGCTGGGATCATGGTTATGTCTGACAGATTTTCTTCCCCTCTTCCATTTCTCCTGTCGGCAGAGAAAGGTCAGGTTCGCCTCATGCAATCCAGCCTTGAAGCACTTCTGGCTCCCTCTTGGTAGGATTCCCTCAGGACAAAGCTGACGGGTAGAGAAACCATGCTCCCTGATATTTACACCAGCAAGAGACAGGTCCCAAAGCAGTTGGGAAGCAGTTCGCTTCCCCTTCCTGCCCCCAGCACAGCAGCAGCAAGCCCAGACCTTCCCTCTGGCTTCCTCAGGCCTCTGCCACTCCTCCATGTGTGTGTGATTTTTATTAAAACAAAAACAAAAGCAGAAACCCACATCAGTTTCCAAGGCCTTCCCAAGGATAGGAGTCATAGAACAATAGACTCATCAAAACACAGACTCATAGTATCATAGAATCATAAATTCATCGAGTGGCTTGGGTTGGAAGGTACCTTTAAAGGTCATTTAATTCCAAAGCCCCTGAAATTATCAGGGACATCTTCAACCAGATCAGGTTGTTCAGAGCCCCACCCAACTCCAACCATGAATGTTTCCAGGAATGGTGCATCCATCGCCTCTCTGGGCCACCGGTCCCAGTATCTCACCATCCTCACTATAAAAAAGCCTTATTCCTTCCTTACGTACAATCCAAGCCGTCGGTTTGCACCCATTACTCGCTGTGTTATCGCGACAGGCGCTGCTGCTAACTCGGTGCGCTTGTCCCTCTGGCATGCACCGTGTCACACAGCCCGCGGCGCTGTCCTTGTCCCCTGTCCCGGTGCCGCCGGGTGCCGCTGGGTGCCGCTCTCGCCCCGCCGAACCCTCGGGCCCCACCGCCCCTCCGCCGGCAGCCCTGCCGCGTTGGGACCCCTGGGCCCCGCTCCCCTGAGCCCCGCTCCTTCTCAGCCCCGCTCCCCTCAGCCCCGCTCCTTCTCAGCCCCGCTCCCCTCGGCCCCGCTCCTCTCAGCCCCGCTCCCCTCAGCCCCGCTCCCCTCAGCCCCGCTCCTTCTCAGCCCCGCTCCCCTCAGCCCCGCTCCCCCCGGCCCCGCTCCCCCCGGCCCCGCTCCCCTCAGCCCCGCTCCCCTCAGCCCCGCTCCCCTCGGCCCCGCTCCCCTCAGCCCCTCTCCTCCTCAGCCTCGCTCCCCTCGGCCCCGCTCCCCCCGGCCCCGCTCCCCTCGGCCCCGCTCCCCTCAGCCCCGCTCCCCTCAGCCCCTCTCCTCCTCAGCCTCGCTCCCCTCGGCCCCGCTCCCCTCGGCCCCGCTCCCCTCAGCCCCGCTCCCCTCAGCCCCTCTCCTCCTCAGCCTCGCTCCCCTCGGCCCCGCTCCCCTCGGCCCCGCTCCCCTCGGCCCCGCTCCCCTCGGCCCCGCTCCCCTCAGCCCCGCTCCCCTCAGCCCCTCTCCTCCTCAGCCTCGCTCCCCTCGGCCCCGCTCCCCTCGGCCCCGCTCCCCTCGGCCCCGCTCCCCTCGGCCCCGCACCCCCAGCACGAAGCGCCCAGGGTCGCCGGCAGAGCAGGGACGCGGCCCGGCGGGAGCGGCGCTGCCCGGGAGCATCGCCCGGACCACGCCGTGTGCTCGCTGTTCGTATCTCCGGTTCCTGCCTCCGGAGCGAGCCCGAGCGCTCCGCAATCGCCTGTTCCGTGGCGGGGGTCGTGCTCTGCCAGCCCCACCTCCCGGGAAACAGACGGGGGGCTCTACCCAACATCTGAAGCGGGGGTCTGTCCCCGTTTTCCCATCGTTTCCCATCGGAAGCGCACATGCCCAAGCTCCACCAGGGCTGCGCACAGCGCAAGGCTGGAGACCCTCAGACCAAAGCTTTGCGATAGCACCCAGGCGCTTCACTCCCGCTGTATTCAACGAGAGTCCGACACTCAAACAACTTCGTGGATCTGGGTGTTAGAAGGCGAAAGATCAAGGGAAGTAGGCTAACTCGGGCTTTGGAGTTTTTCGTTTGGCAATTACATTTTATGGCGTATTTTCATAAAGTGAGTTCAGCTTGTCCTTCTGGTAACACAAGCTACTGCATTTTTGGTGGTTTTTTATTGAACAGAACGAACTTTTAGATGGAAAACTCTGGATTGTGTAGCGTGAGGATAATACTGTAAATGAACATCTTTTCATTTTAGTAGTGGATGTTTAGTTTTAAGCTGGCAAAGAGCAGATGGGCAACTATCAACAAGCACAGGATAGTGGCAAGAGCAGCTGGACAATGCATTAGCTCATCTCTATTTAAAAGTACCTAATTAGGACTTCAATATCAGAAATCACTTAAAAATGGAAAACAAGTTCTGACTACAAACATAAAACAAATTTCCCTGTTTTCATCTCTGGGGAAGTTCAGCAACCAGCTTTACTTATGGACTTTCCAGTCTATTTAGAATATTTATACTGACAGTTTCCAAAGAAAACAAGAAACGGGACATGGGAACAACCTAGTAAACACAGACTTCAGATGTAAAATCTACTGAAAAATTCATTAAGTACCTACCTATCTGTTTGACCCCAGGCCCATTAATCCCAGAGTGAAAGGTCTGAAAACCCAAGAGGGTGTGGGCTTTCATAGAGGTCTTTCTTCTTGGTTCACATGGTTTCCTCACAAAGGAAGCCCCCATCCCGCACAGGCACAGCAGCAATGTCCCTGTGTGACTTTTATATCCATTGGAGATTGATGGACCTAGATATCCACTGACTTGTGGCCATTAAGCTGAGATACCTTTCTGTGAAGCTGCCAACTATGCTCAGTCAGAGGAATTCCTCCTGTAAATGTGTACATTGAGGGAGTGTGGATTGTATGGGATTTTAGTTGCTATAGGATTAACCTTTACTCAGCCTGTAGGCTGGAGAGGAGGATTTAAGTGATGTGCTGGAAAATGTCCCCTGGAGATACTAATCTTTCCCCCTTCTTTCTTATTTCACTTTAAGCCTTCTTCAGGAAATTTCTTGTGGTTTAAACCTGAGATCTTGATGTACCAGCAAATACATCTCCCAGGGACCTGAATCTGCATTTCACACACAAAATCCACTTTAGCTAGCTCAGGTGCCTGTCAAAGCACCAGTCTGTAGACCAAGGCAAAGAAAAGATGCAGATGATGGAGAAACATGCTTCTGGAGCCATGGGACATGAAAGAACCCATCTTTAGTACTCAGCAGGAGCTCTGAAAATCAGGATAACGCACAACAGAAAGAATTTGAACAGCCAAGGAAGAACAGCAATTTACCTGAATGAAAAATTGTTGAAGGTTAGGTATGTCTTTTCTTGAGCATGGTCTGCAAACATGGTATTGTTTTGGATGGCTTAAATTTCTAAAGGCTGGGCTTCCAATACAGTCCGAATACAGCCCAAGTGGGAGTTTGGCCATTTATCACTCTGGGAGTATAAATCAGACCATGGACAATGCCCAAACTGGATGTTCTTGTAGAGTAATCATGAACATAAAAAAGGCTTACGTGCTTCAAAACTGAGTAGCCAATTTTGAGTTAGCATGGCAGGCCAAAGAGCATTTAGTATCCCAAATCCTGCAGCGAGTTGCAAAGGTTTCAGTTGTATCCAAAACATATCATTAGGCCCTTTCATGATTTTTGGTATTCAGAATCTTCCCAAATATCTCTGAGCATTTTCATTACTTTGTAATTTTTCCCCAAATAGTTTAGACAAATTATTTTCAGCAGATGGCTTGTTATGAATAGCTTGTGAATTTTTCACTTTGACATCTGTACTGTGTTTACTGGGTGGTTTAATCAGTTCCTGGGTTGAATGACTGAAATGTTTGCAAGGGAGGAAAAATGAGCACAGGATACTAAATAAGAAACAGTGCATTTCAAGGACAAACAAACACTTTCAGAGATTTCCAGCAATCGCTGGCTACCCTGTGGATTTTGAATGCTGTGATATATCTATGCCTGCAAGCCAAACTTATCTCACAGCCCAAAGGGTATTTTTTGTGAGCCTCTTCTCAATTTTGAGCAGCCACGTCATTTGGTCAGAACCCACCAGCAGAATTTTTGCTCCAAGTAGTTGTATTTTAACCACTGCCCAATCCTGACTGTCTCAACTCTGATGTGGAGGCAGTCTAACATTGTTCGGCAGAGCTGCATGTCCAAACTACGCTTATCTCCTTGCTTTGTCTTCCTCAAAATAACACTGGAAGATAAGGTACACTCTTTCTTTGATCACTAACCTCCAACTCATGAATGTTGATCACAAAGGATAAGTATGCATTGAACAGAAGTCCTAATGATCAGCACGTGGTTACAGTTTCAAAGAATGGGAAAATAAAAAAGAAAAGAAAAAAAGGCAAAAAACCAGAGGCAAAACAAAACAACACACTCCCCCCAAAAATAAATAAACATACCCAAACATGAGGGAGGCTGAAAAGGAGGGGGAAATAAGGCCAGTATAAAAAGCTTCAAATATCTTCAACAGAGCAAGACCATAAACAAACATACATTTGCTGATGAGAATTAGCATACTCTTGCTTCGTAGTGTCCTCTCCCACCTAAAGACAGTTCAATCTATAGGAAAATTGCAGTAAAGAGGATACAACCACCAGGACAAGGATTGTCTCAGTTGTAGGTTACATGGCACGTGGTATAAAGGGGTTCTAGCATGGCCATCATGCAAATATTAAACCGAAATAGCACCGGGAGGAGTGGCAGGAGGTTGTGAGACTGCAGCACCAGTGGCAAAGCCATCTGCAGCAGCACAGGCTGCATCACGCTCCAGGCTCCAGCCGTGCCTTTTCTCACACCAGATGCTGCTGCGCCCACCACCTCGGCTCACCCCCGAGTCCCCGGCATGTCTGGCACGCAAAGACTGGCCTCAGGTTTCTTGAAAGGCTTGTGATTTTCTGCCCTGAGTTGCCATCCAAATGGTAAGTAATAAACACTTTAATAATTCATAACCAGTCAGTAATATCTTAAATAATTTAACAAACAATTTGTCATCTTTCCTTGTGATAGAAGATGCTGGCTGGAAAAAGGCTGAGCAAGGCTTTGTGTCCACCTCAGCCCTTCCCAGGAGTGAGCTTTGCCCCTGCCTGAGCTCAGCCAGGTGGGAGCAGCCTGCAGGGGAGCAATGGGAGCCTACCTTGATCTCAGGGTGGGGTGAGCACTGGCTCGCTGGTCAGAGGAACAGGGGGAGCCACACACCCTCTCCTGTAGTGGTTGTCTATACTCAGAGCTGTATTTGTGGAGCTGCTTTCCTACCCACTGCCCTTGGTGCTGACACACTCAATTCCCATCTCATGTATCCTTGCTTTCTTCCAGTTAAGCATCCAGCTTCTCTGCACAATAGTGCAGACCCTGGAAATCCCAGCTCCTGCCGTTGGCCGTTGAAGGATCACAGCAGGCCTAAGGCAGCTGGGAAGTTAAATGGCCCTTCATTCCCACACAGTTTAATCAGCAAGTCCCAACAAGGTGGATGTTATCTTCCAAAAGCATGGAGAAGACCTTGGAGCTATGCTTAGTCCAGGGAAGAACTTTCAGAAGATAAAACCCCAAGAGAAATAAGAGACAAAACACACTTAAGCCAAAACCAATAGTTTTACCTGTTTAGACTGTAGTACACACTGCATCATAACGCTGGCATCAGGCTAAACAGAAGCAAGCCAAGGTCTCCAGGTGCTTGAAAATATACAAGTGCTTCAGAATGTAATTGAGAAAAGCACATAAGGAACACAAGTGGTGTCAGCCTGAGCATAAGGAATCTGTAATAAATCACACAGAAGCATTCTTTTTTATTATGTTTCAAAAGAAGTCTGTGCTCTTACTAACAAGCAGTTCCAATCCTGATAATGGATGTGATCCCCTGCACACAGGCTTTATTGGAAAAGATGTTGCATTAACTCCATTGAAGTTATGCTGGCAGAAAATGTGGTTCCCCAAAAATTCGCTGTTCCCCAAAAGCTAAAGCATTTGCTGTGTCTAAGTATATATTTTCATTTAAGAGTAGCAGGCCACCCCACTACTAAAAGTGTTTAAGACAACCCCAGCTTTGCAGTGAGCATCCAGCTTGAGCAAACAGGCAGCCAGCCCAGTGGAGCACTGGGAGAACGATGTCAAGAGGAGCAGGACAAAGCATCAAAACAGAGCTTAGGAGCTTTGGCCATCCCCAAACAAGTATAAACTTCCAAGCATGAAATCACTTTAAAAATTCCCTCTGGGAATTAAAAGTCACTTTTGTGACCCATGACATGAAGCTGCTGTTTTGAATTTTTGTAATGGCAGCTCTAGGATAAGGGAGAGCAGAGGGAGACAAGCCTTTCCTTGCATGGGAGTGTTCTTGTCCACTGTAGGAGGTTCCCTCACCAGGAGATGATTTTGCCCTAACACAGATGATCCTGGGGATCCAATGGCCCCTGGAAACAGCCCCAGCCCAGCAGCAAACAGCTGTAGATGGCAGGCAGCTAGTCTGAAGCAATCCTGGGGATTTCTTTGAACCAAAGGGCTTGGACTTTACCCTGTAATGCCTTTTCTGTACTGAATGACATGTAAATTCTCTCTCATAGCAGGTAGTATGTGTGTCAGCATTGACATTTGCCAACAAAGAGAGCTTCTTTGGGAATTTCTAAATTATCTCAGAAATGTGTGTCCTTACTTACTGTGTCTGCTTACCCACAAACACTAACACAGCACTAATTAACTCCTTGGAAGTTCTCTCCTAGGTCTCAGTTCCCACTTGTCTTTCTCCATCCCTGCTATTTTTTCTTTGATAGATTTTATTGTGCTCAGGGGAATCCCAACGTTGCAGCCACTGTGTGTCCCAAAAGTCACACCCATTTGATGGTTGCAATAGGTTTTGACTCCTTTCCTTTGCCTTACAGGTTTTTCCCCTCAAAAATGCCAGAATCCTTTTTGAAAACATACAAACTGACACGGTTGGTGGATGTCAGGAAAACTGTCAGTTACTGTATGGGCAGAAATCAGCCTTCTGGGAGATGCAATACATTATTCATCATCTTCCAAAGATCATCTAGAGGTCAGGTTATTTCAGCCTCAAGGTGGCTAAGATATGCACTCGGCTTTGTGGGCTGGCCACGCTCCCTGTACCTGGAAGCCTGTGGTGTTACGCAAGGCGCTTGCATCAGAAACCTGAAAAGCAGAGAGGGCTTCATAGCTTTGCAGATCACTGCTGGCAGGATCAGATAGCTCTTCACTGGCTTTTGGAGACACCCTCAGGTCTGAGAGAGTCAGCACTTCAGGCTTTGCACAAAAAGTAAAACTTGGCTCTTTTGTCAGTGGGGAACTACAGTTATAGCAGTTTTTCATGTAATTTCAGGATCTGCATAATCAGAGAATAGAAGTTCAAAACTTCATCCTAAAAGACAAATTTACGCCTTCCGTTCAGACTGGCTACCTGCCAGGGCCAATGTGGCTGGGTGTCCAAGGGTAATCAAGGCAGTGTAGGTGCTGCCTCAACCCTCAGCTCCTGCTATCAAGCATCCTAAGATGCCCTGTTTCCTAGTGGTATTCTGGAAGTTTTGTTTTGACAGTCATGGAGTCGATCATCCCCATGTCATGCCTTTGGTCAGTATTCAAAGTATCTTTGGGAGCCGATTAATATTACAGGAAGTTTAAAACATTTCTCTCTTGAAAACAAAATATAGGTGAAAGCTTTTAGGGTGCTGTATACAGCTACATCAAGGAAATGTACAAAATCAGTTTAAAAAACAGACTTTTTTCATGTCTGGGATTGAAAAAAAAAAAAAAAGAGTGAACATTGATCCAGCATTACCAAGTAGAAATACTGTTTGCATCCAGGAAATACAAAGAATTCCCTCATACCTCCAGAAATGACACAGTATTCCCCACCTGCTCTGATACTGCCTTTGTTTTCACTGTTGAAATAGCCACATCAGAAAGGCTTGGACTAGACCAAATTCTCATATCCAAATTTGTGGCTTTCATTCAACTCTGTAATATACATGCAATTGAAATGATTAACAAGTACCAGCAGAAATGGAAACACTTCAGGGGACTAACTGTAGTTCTTCGACCTGAGGGAGCCAATATAATGCTTTTTCAATTGTTTGGAAATAGGCTGTGACACTATGGATTATTTATTGGTCAAACTGAAAATGTTCTGCGTTTTTAATTGCAGTTATTAACTGTGACTGCCCTGTGTTGTCCCCCACAAGGAGCATTTGGGCTGCATTTTCCAGGCTGCACAATGCTCTCTGAGATGCTGAGCTTGGTGGCTTTTGCAGCAGCTCTCACTCTGCACAGAGATCTTCACTTGCTACTTTTATCACACTTGAAGGCTGCTTTGTACATCCGTCAACTTCAGCCAGGTCTGTGTTTGATCTGCCAATCAATGCCCCATGTGAGATCTGCAGAAAGAAGTATCTAGGGAAAGACCAGATGGTCAGACTCAATTCAGTGCCTGGGAAAATTATGAAGCAAGTCCTGAGGGATTCTCTGTCCACCTCATGAGGGACAGGAGAGTGACCATGAATAGCCAGCATGGGTTCTCCAAGGGTAAAGTGTGCCTGACCAGCCTGCCTGCCCTGCTGATCAAACATGTGCCCAGCTCTGCAACGGTGAGAAGGGCAGTGGATGTCTCTTTCCTTGGCTTTAGCAAGACTTCCACCAAGGTCTCCTGTAGCATCCTTGTAGCCAAACTAAGGTGATGTGGGCTGCATGGATGGACTAAAAAGCAGGTGAAAAACTGGATGCTTAGGTTCTGGAGGGAGTGGTCACAGATTCAGGGTCCATCAGGCAGTCCATAAGTGAGTTTTGGGGTCAATACTGAGGCCATAATTGGTTTACACCAATATCACCCATAACCTGCATGCTGAGGGATAACATCTCCTCAACAAGCTCAGAGACAACGTCAAAACAGGAGGAGGTCAATACCCTGAAGAGCAGGGCTTCTGTTCAGGACAAGATGGAGAAATGCAGCAATGAGGACCTCATGAAGTTCAGCATGGGCAGATGGAAAGTCCTGCACCTCATCTAGAATAACTCCCTGCATTAGTGGGGGGACTTACTGGGGACCTGGGCAGCAGCTCTGCAGAAAAGGACCTGAGGGTGCCTGTGAGCAATGGCCTGAACATGAGACAGCAGAGTGAAGGCTAATTCCAGACTGGGTTGGATCAGCAAGTGCATAACCAGCAGGTGAAGGAAAACGATCCTTTCCTTGTTTTCAGCAGCAGTAAAATTGCACCTGTGCTACTGTGTCCCATTTGGGCTTCCCAGTGCAAGAGAGTTACGAGTACAATGAAGGAAGTGCAGCAGAGGAGCACTAAGATGGTTGGAAGACTGGGGTGTAATGTGTAAAGAAAAGCTAAGAGAACTAGGTTAATTTTGCCTGAGAAGACTGGGAGGACAAGAGGCAGCAGTCAGGAATTGCAGCAAGGAAAATCTCACCTGGATGAAAGGAAAAGCCTTTGTTGTGATGGGTGGGTCAGACAAGGGAGCAGGGTCACAGAGAGGCTGGGGAATCTCCATCCCAGAAACTGGTAGCATTTTCTGTGCCTGCTACCCATGCAACAGTCACTCTCGCAGGGGTTGCAAGAAATAAACATTTTTACCTGACTTATTTTAAAATTCTACCAGAAGAGTGACAAAAAGTACCATTTACTCAGTGAAGACTTGAATGTCTTTTAGGAACAGAGATGCTGTGACTGGCCCATGGGCAGTGTAAGGGCAGGAAGGTGAGGGCCTGGGGCTGTGGCAACACTTGGTCTCATCACCTTGGTATGGGACTCCATGAAATGATTGAGAAAGCTGCTATGGCCACAGTTTAGTTGGAATTTGGCCTGGAGTGAAGTCAACAAGAAAGAAAAAAGCCTCCAACATCAAAGCTTTTCTTTCAGAGTCAATTTACACCCTCAAATTGTCTGTTGTCTGAGTCAATCTAACAGCTTACTGCTGCACAGGGAAGGTTTACTTACCTCCAAGGACCCCCGACCCCTTCGTGCTCCAGCCCCCCAGCCCATCAGCTCCTCTCCTCGAGCACTCATCCGACCCTGCTGTCAGCTGCCTGGGGTGTCCACAGATGAGCAGCAAAGAGCAGGAGCTGGAGGGAAGAGCAGGACTTGCCCCTTTCTGATGTGTTGAGCTGTTAGATTGGCTCAGCCACCTCCTGTCACCTCCTGCCAAAGGGCTGGGTGGGAGGGAGAAGGAGCTGACGGAGCTGTCTGGCTGCAAAAGAAAATGCTACCGCTGGAAATGCACAAGACCAAGTTTCCCTAACCTAGTGCTGGCAAGGTCACTTGAACACGCTCATTGTGGAAGAGATTGCCTGGGATGTACTGGCAGCAGATAGAGCAGTGGTCCTTTCTGAGTGCCACTGGCAGGACAGGCACTGGCTGCTCTGCTTGGTCTCTGTACAGGGGATTTCAGGGTGCATTTACCACTTACAGAGGGTAGGTCACTGACTCTGCCCCCTCAAGGCAGAGTCCAAAATAATTTGCCCACGAGGCCAAAATAATTCCCAGATGGATGCTTTTTCTTCATCTACCTAAGGCCAAGGAAGCAGGCTATCTAATATTGCCTGGCCTCTGGTGAGAGGAGAATACTGACTAACCACTTATTTTTACATAAAGGAAGCTACCAACATGCATGGGTCAGATTGTCTTTCTGCTTCGTGCATCACAACCTGGAAGACTGTTCTCTACCACTGCTGCAAATCAATCAGTCAAAAGTTTCCTGGCTTGGTTTCTGAATCACTTATCTTTGATTATTTCTAGTTCCACTGTATAGTCCACCGTGTCTTGAGCCCATGGGACAAAAGCCAGGAGTCCTACAGTGCAACTGCTCTCTTAATTCCTTGGGTGTCTTCCCTGCTGATACATAGCAGAGATTGGCAACTAATCTATATATAGTACAGCACTGCAGCTGAGACACAATGCCTGCATTCAGCGTGCATACGTGATGATGTCAGCAATGGCTGTTTAATTGCATCATGGGAAGTGAAGGGAGAAAAGACTTGGAAGAAAAAAAAAAATAAGAAAGGGGGCCCTTGGCACCTCCACTTTACATAATTTCCTTCACCGCCAGATGGGAACGCATGGGAATGCCAGCCCTGCATCTCAGGAGCTCTCTCCCTAAAGCCTGGCATCACCACATCTGTTTCCCTGATTTCCTACTCTTCTGATCTTCTTCACCTGCCCTGCACCCCACCACCTTGGGTGAGCTTCCTGAGATGCTGCTACCGCTATTTGATTTGGCTTCCTGAAGCTCGCTCCCTCCTTCCTTATTTTTACTTCTCCAGCTTGCAGTAGCATCCAAAGGCCTGTAGTTGTGAAATACCCTGGAAGGGTAGGGTCTGCATGCAGAGACCACACAAGCCCCCTGGCTGCTTTTATTTACATAAAGGAGCATCTGTACTGCCAGGCAGTGGTTCACAAAAGGGGCTGGCAGGCTCAGCACAACTCCACTGCTCTGCAGCTAGCAGAGAACAGAAGATACACAAACTTCTCTTCCCAGCAGACATCCATCACCGTAAATGTTCGTGGGTTTTATTTGAAAGGAGAGAAAACACCCTCCCTGCTTTAGTACAGAAAAAAGGGAAAAGATCCTCAGAGTGACAGCGTTCCCCTCTCTAAGACCTACAACTTCAGCTAAATCAACAGCTTTAAAACTTTCCTGAATGCCTATAAAGTTCCTCCTCCTGCAAACAGGACCTGTGGTATCCTCCATTTTAAGAAAGCTTCCCTTTGTCTTATCCCCCAGTCTATTTATAGCTGCTGTGGTGGAGGTATACAGGGAAGGCTTTACACCAGCAGGCACAGGGCCCTTCCATGCACAGCGAGGAGGCACGTGCAAAGGGACATTTAATAGCCTCCAAGAAACATGCGGCTCCTTGGGGCTCATTTTCTGGGAGGAGCCTCTCACCCAAAGGGGTTTAGCTGCCTTTTTTCCCAGTGGCATGCCACAGGGGCTTTGGGCTGCGACGTGACTCATCGGCCGTTTTTGTAGGTCCACTTTTACGAAGGACTGTAGGGATGCTATTGGGGTCTCATGTAGGAGAGGAGGCAGCTGCCTTCTCCCACTGCCAGAGAGAGCTGGCCAGGCCAAGAACTTCTCCCTTCTAGGCTCCCTGGCGGAGCAGTGAGGAGGGGAAAGGTCTCTTCACAGGTCACTCCTTGTTCCCAGAGTCTTTGCAGAGAAGACAAGGTAGGAGACTCCAACCTCTTGCGTGTCTGTGAGTACACAAAAGCCTCAACCTGTAACCTGAGCCTGGAGGAATAGCATGCTGCAAGCTAGCAGAGGCTTCCTCTGTGTCCACCTTACAGCTTTCCCTACAAGGAAACACAATTTTAACCACAATAAATGCTCACATGAACCAGACAGTTTGATTAGCACCCTGCCTGGCTGCTTGCTTGTTCATTCACTCTCATAAAGGAGTGTATTACCTTTGTATGTACTGTCCCTAACCAATGTTGGTTTTAACATATAAAACCCTAAACATTTTGGGTCCAAATTAGCTCCAAGCATGCTTACTGCTAAGGACAATACAGAAGTAGCACTGCTTTTCCCTCTCAGCATTCGATTTATACCTTTGGAACTGACCTGTCTTGATCAGAGCAGCTGCAGGAGAGAGCAGCACCTGAGTGAGGGTCAGGATTACTGCTGTATGTTACATGAAATCATCTGAGGGAGCCTGCCACTGCCTGAGGGTCATAGTTTGCCGGTGCTCAAGGGATACTCTGCATGGCCCTGAGGGAGAAGCGATCTGTCCACACTCCCCGGGGAATAATGAGGAGGTAGAAGGGGAGAGGCCGTCCTTGGATGCAGGCAGTCTTAAGATGTAGAAAGGTGTAAGGGACCTTCAAACCATCCAAACACACTGCACAAGCACTTCACCGTTCCCAGCACAAAGTCAGCCACGGCAGTGCTGCAGTGGGTTTGGGGACACTCACACGTCTCACTTTGGGGGCTGGTAATGAATAGCTGAGGGTGCCAGGCTTCCCAGCTCCCGCCGCCAGATCGGGAGGGGAACAGCTGCCTGCGCCCAGAGTTTACACAGCTGTGGGGAAGCATTAGCAGCTGACAAGCCACTCTCCCTTAAGCGTCTGCATACACCACGGCGTGCTGTTAGAGGCACTCCCCCAGCCGAGCTACAGGGTTCTGCAGATGTGAGCAAGAGCGAAGGTAAGGAGAACTTTTGAGTTACGGCCCAGTTAACTGTGCGGAGAGGATAAACGCAGAGTGAGGTATCACAGGAGAAGCAGTGTCAGGAAACAGGAGACTAATAACAAAACTTTTGCAGTTATTAACCCATAATGTTGACACCTGATTTCTACCTCCGGCTGCCCAGAGCTTGCATTTCTTGATCCGCAGAGCATGTTTGCAAGGTACGTCTATTTTGCCAAGCTTTTCCTGCAAGGGAAAATTGATCTGATGGGACATTTTGTTGAAGGTGAGTTTGAGAACCTTCAAGACTACTCCAGCATCAGTTTTCACTCCCAGTCAGTGAAGTCACTTCTTGTGACAGACATGGATTTAGACCATTCTTAATGGTAGGCATTGCATTTGAAAGCTGTTTAGAACAGAATTAGGGTGAGAAGAACCAGACATTTGCATCTTCTGGCCTTGAGCCCATCCTTGGGGGGCAATAGTTGAGCTGTCATCATCAAAGATTAAAGCCAACACAGGTACTTAGCCTAACAAGAAATCTGATTGAACAGATGGTAAATAGAGAGAGATTTGAGAAGTCTGGAAGAGGAAACTGGTTTTAGAGATGCAGTTATTGGGAGGTAAAGGTGTTAAAAGTCCTTGTGATGCTAAATCCCACTATGTGGTTAGAAATGGATGATTTTCAGCCAGAATTTCTGAAAAGAAGAAGGAATTTATCAGAATGCACAGGAAAAAGAAAAAAAAAAAAAAAAGAAAAGCCATTTAGTTTTATCTCAAGTGCATACTGTGCAGTAGGAAAGCTAGAGCAGGGCCTAAATGTAAAGGTGCTCTTGGAGACACTATAATAAAAGTGAAAAAACCCCGAACTTTCTATAGCACATAGAAAAATTGCATCAATTGCCTGCAGAGCTTCATGCTGTAAAGCAAGACAGTAGGTGATTTCTTCTTTCTGGGAATAGAGGATTGATGCCTAAACCTGGTAGTGTCTCTGGGGTTAAAAGTAATGTTAGCTGCTTGAGTGCAAGATCTCTGCTTCTCAAAGCCAGCCCTTGAAGACTGTACAGATGCTGAGAGGCACACTAACAAGATCTAGAGATTTCAATTGCACATGTCTACAGAGGAGGCTCTCTCTGTTCCTCTTTGGATCGCATCACACCCTAACAAGCACATCTTTAAACTCAAGGTGACCCTGCTGTAGGGGAGATGGATGGGTGGAGGAGGGGGTGTCAAGAGCTTGAATTAATATGCTGAGCAAGCCAGTTTCCAATGATTTATACCATGGGGACAACACTTACCACTTCTTTGCTCCCCAACCCTCCACCCTGCTCAAGATCCAGCATACCCTACAGGAAGCTCAGCAACACATGCAGAAAGTTGAGCTTACTACTGTACTTACTAATGGATCCAATGACAGATATATGGTTGAGCGAGAGTCAGTGTGCAGGAGCAGGCATGGCAAATTTGGAATCTGAGGCAAATTTAGAAGTTTGTGCTCGCAAGAGGAAAAATGAGGGAAGGAGAAAAAAAACCCAGCACAAATCAGAGCTAAAGTGACTGAACTTAAGTGGCACAGTTGTCTGTAGAGCACAGTTGTGGTGAAAACCAGAAAAAAGATGGATATTCCTCTGAGTGTAATGAATAAGTCACTAACAGTGAGTTAAAAACCAACAACAAAACCTTCCTCTTTCATTTGTCTGGCACTATTTGACAAATGTGAAATCTCTGAAGGCTATACCAGCATCAAGACCTTGCTAAAGACCTTCCTTGTGAGTAGACCTGTTATAAGAGATGTTTTTATGCACTGATTTACTAGAGGAATTCTTGATCAGGAGAGCCAAAGATCCAAGCAGGTTGTAAAGCTGTGTCTCTTGTCTCTTTGTTAACAGATAAACAAGAAAGGGGATTCTCAGGAGCAACAGGACAAGGAGAGTTTTAGATCTTGGTAATCCCTAGGAAAGACTGTGCAGAATTTGAAGTGATGAACCACTGTATTGGCTTTTTATGGCTGTGGTATAGAAATATTTGGGTTGGAAATGTTTTCTGGGTCCTTAGGTGCAAAACAGCAACATGGCAGCAGGAGTTCAGACTTCTCTGTTTATCATTACCTGTGCACATCTGGGAACTTGCTCCTCAGCTACTCCTGCTCACAGGGCCTGCTGAGCTTTGAGCTCACAACACTGCCTTGGTGCAAAGCACAGCAGGGCAAACTGCATCAGGCTGCTGGACCACTTGACGGCAGGTGGCATAGGGGAGAGCTCTTTCTGTGAAAGTTTGCCTCTAAAATTACAGTAAAATACCCCAAACTCATGATTACTCTACCTGGTTCTATTTAACAAAGCTTTTAACCTCCAGACCCCTGGGTTTTCCAGCTGTATTGCTTTTGGCAGGAACACCATTCTGTTTGTCCTGTTGTGCTGCTGGCGGAAAGCAGATGCTTTCCTTCAAGAAAACGGAGCTTCCAAGTGGAAAGCACATCCCGGTATTCTAAGCAGATGCCAGAGAATGACTCAGGTGCAGTCTTCTGCCCTAATGTTCTATTTTCCACTAAAATTTAAGGGGAAAAAGAAAAAAAAGAAAAAAAAAAAAAAAAAAAAAAGAAAAAAAAAAAAAGCAAGCAATTTTAATGCATCCTTTAGCTGCAGTGGCTGGGCAGTTAGTCAAGGACAGACAAATGTTGCCAAATAGAGATTTTTCAACTAGGTAGAAGCTGGCCCGGATCTTCAAAGATATTTTGATTCTTGTTAAGTGTCTCTGAAGATCTGGCCAGTCATGCCCAGGTTTTAGCATTGTTAGAATGTTTTAATGGTTAATGTTTTAACACAGGTCTGACATGATCATGACACAGTTATGATTTCAACACAGTTTAAATGGTGGGCTTGCCTTTAGTACAAACCACATTGCGTCAAATTCAGACCAGCAACAGTGTATGAATGGAAGACAAAAGAAAGATGAGAGAAATGGGTTGAAAAGGACTGGAAAAAGAGGGATAAAATGTGAGAAATCTCAGCAGAGCGACACAAAGGAGAACCAGCAGAATGCAGAGAAATGTCTCAGACGCTCACGTAAGCAGGGAGATTTCATTTATTTGGCACAGACGGACAATAGCCCTGCTAACCAGGATAGCTATTGTTCTTTTGTTTTTAAGAAACAAAAAGGGAAAATGTGAAGCACTAGCTTCCCAGGGAAAAATCATAAAAATAAGTTCTCATCCTGCTGTCCAACAAGGAATGAGAAGCCTCCCGCACTTCACCTATCGCCCCCACACTGTTACTCACTCACATGTTTGTTGGCTTAGAAAACAAATGAAATATATTGAGGCCTCTCACTCTGAGGAGAGCTGAGGGTGTTTTTACAGCAGAACAATTTAATTGAATCGAAAACCATCGAGTAAATGCATTAAGCAGAAAAATGCACGGTGCTATCTGCTGTGTAGTTGAGTGCAGAAGTGCTCCAGCAGCCAATGTTTCAGAAGGATTATAATACTGGTGTGTTCCCTTTAGCTTTATTTCAGCATTTTTCAGTGAAGACAGAAAGCCATCCATAATTGGAGGAAGCCTCAAAATGTTGCATTCCTTCAGTGGTGGAAGTGGAGAGAGAAGAAAAGGAGGACTTTGATTCAAAGCAGAGGTGCTCCAATAGGAGGGTGACAGCTGGAGAATAAGGACCCTCTGTTCAGGGACAGTGAATTGCTTATAGCCTTTTACAAGCTCAGGGAGGGAGTAAGATGTAAACAAGCTTCGTGAGCTTTGGCACAAACACAGTGGATCCTGTCAGCAAAAAGGACCTTCCACAGTGAGTAGGTAGCATCTGAGCCCGTTAAGGACCATTTGAAGCATCAATGCGCAGAATGTCCCCCTTCAGCCGGTTTGCTGGAAAGCAAGCAGCTGTCACTGAGGGAGGCAGGGGTGTCAGATATGCCTGGAGACACATATGTGGGAATTTCTGCCCAATTAAAATATTTCTGAACACAAAAGATGACAGTTTCCATTGAGAGAGCTGGTGCAAAGCATTATCTGGGAAACCCAAACAGATCAACCGTGCGCTTGTTGTTTGGGGAGTTCCCGCTCTTCACAACTGACTTCATCAGGGAAAGGACAAGCTCTGCAGCATCATAACTCTCTGTGGCAACCACAGGACATAAACAGAGCTGAGGCAAGGCTCAATGATTTTTTAACCTCTAGACACTCAAAGCTGTGGTGGATTTCACCTGCATGCTCAAATGCGAACATACTGATTTGTAATATAAAGAACACAGCCCCAGATCCAAATCCTTTCGTGATACATAAGGCAACTTCTCAGCAGAATATATACTGGGGGGCATAATAAATATTCGTGCTTGTTTACAACTTAATGCACGTGTGTTGCCCCATGGAGTTCATCAATGATTCCCATTGCTTGGTTTTGTGTAAGGCTGTGAGCACACCTGAGTTCCTCAGTTCTCTGAAGGGTTTTTTGAGATCCCCACAGGCAGAGCTGTGTTTAGTACCTGTCAGCAGAAGGCAAAAGGCATTTTTAAGCAGAAAATTTAAGTTAGCGTTATTTGTGTGTCTAAGGCCTAAATAGCATTAGTTGTTTGTTCATCTAAGGGCTAAACAAAGGAGAAGCATAATTGAATCTATTTTAATAACCAGTTTTCCTTTTCTGTGGTGGTTCTAAGAATTTATTATCATTACTGAACAGTAATTAGTTTTGAATTTATTTTGCTTATTTACAGATGCTTCCATTCTCTAATCTGTATATTTTCCCATTTTTATTCCTTTTCCTGTTTTGTTGGGGGTTTTTTGTTTTGTTTTGTTTTACTTTCCAGTCCCTAAGCCAGTTCCACGTTTTAAAATTTCTCAGATTTCCAGTTTCCTTGTTAAGGGTACAATGCCATGCGTGCTCTGTTGCTACCGCAAGCCCCACTAACCAGGATGGTGGCCACTCGGTCGTGCTGCAGAGCTGAAACTTTCCACCCGCACGTTGCTGGTGGCGGGGCACTTCATTGGAACCAAAATAATTGTTGCGGATTTTTATTTAAGTGCAGTCTCGCAGCAGCGCAAATGGCATCCCCGCTGATTTTTGCTAACTTCACCGTGTCACTTTGAAGGAGAGGAAGCGCCTGCCCCTGCCCAGCAGCAAACCCCCCGGGCTCGCCCGCCCGGGCACGGCAGACCCGGCGGCAACGGCAAGAGCGTGGAGAGGAGCCCGTCACCCCTAGACTGGGCGTCAGAAAACAATTACTCGAGAGCCTTAGTGTTTAAAGCTGCATTAACGCCTCATAACGCTTTCAAAGAACGGCCGCGAAGCCCCGCTCGCATCCCAAACCCAAAAAGGGCGCGAGGGTCTGGCGACCGCCCGAGCCGCGGCGCGTCAGACGCACGGTGGGAGGGGGGTCCCCGGCGCTGAAACCGGCGGTATTAAAAAATGGGGGGTGGGCGAAGGGGGCTGGATGCGGGCGGATGGGGGCAGGTCGGGCCGGAGGAGGGCGAATGTTTCCTGCCCGCCGCCGCCGCCCCCCGGCCGCCCCCCGCAGCCGGGCGGAAGTCAGCCCGCGCCGTCGGAGCTTAAAAGGCTCCCGCACGCCGCGCCGCCCCAGTGCCGGCGGCCGCAGCGGGGCCGGAGCCAGCGCCGCCGCCAGCCCCGCGCCCCCCCGGGGCCGCCCTCCGCACCCCGCCAGGCGGGGAAGGCGCCCGGCGCGATGGCTCTCCCCGGATCCCACGCCGCCTGGGACGGTGCTGCCGCATCAGTGAGTAATTCCTGCTAATTCACCCCCCGGGGCCGGTGGGCTCCGGCTCGGCAGATCGCGGGGGAGGCGGGCGTCTTGGTTTTCGCTGCTTTCCCCCCGCCGCCCCCCACCCTCCCCGCCTCTTCTTCGGGTTTTATATTATTTTTGTTTTCTCAATAAAACACCACGCGAAGAGGCGAGATGACAAAGGAAATGTGATCCTAGGCGCTGCAGGGGCTCAGAGCGAGAGAGAACCGGAGAGGAGGAGGAGGAGGAGGGGGCGAGCGTAGCGCTCTCGGATAGCATTGCACAGCGGCTCCAATTTGTGCGAGCGAATATAATACACCCCCCATGAATAATTCAGGGCAGCCGGCGGGGACCTGCCGCTGCTCCTCTGCCCGGCCGCCGCAGCCTCTGCGAGCCGCGCCGAGCCCGCGGCACTGACCGGCCGGGAGCAGCCGCCCGAGCCGCCGGGTACCGCGTGTGCCGGGGCTGCTGCGGGCTCGGCGCTGCCCTCCGCGGGAAGCCCCGCGTAAAGGAAGGCGTCCGGCGGGAGCCGGGACTCGGAGAGGCGAGAGAGGGGACTGCCCTTCTTGGCCGTCTTCGGAGCCCTTTTATTCTTCCCATCTCCTCCTCCGCGTCCCGCCAGCGTGAGTCTCTGCCGGTGGGGTGGGCACCAACGCCGCCCTCCATCCCCACCCCCCAGTCATGCGGTGGTGGAGCAGGCGTCGGCGGGGGAAGACTGGAGCCGGAGAAGTCTGCTTGGCCACTGTGTTTCAGTGCCTCTCTCTCTCCTAGAGCTGCTCTGGATTGCAAAAGTGGAGGGGGGAACTGAAACGAAATTTCCCCTTCCCCCCCAACAAGCACAGGTTTAAAGGAAAAGAGGAAAAAACCCAACGCCCCAAGAAGAAAGAGCGAAACTTGAGTTAAGCCCCTGCTGCCCCCCCACCCGCCTGGCCGAGAGGGACTTGCACTGCCGCCCCGACCCGGTTCTGCGGCCGTGGGAACCGGAGCCGAGCCTCGGCGGACGGAGTTCGGTCCCCGCTGGATGCGGCGGGGATCGGGGCGGTCGGCGCCCATGCACTTTCCGTTTAGGAAGAGGACAAGTAACCAAACCACGTTGTCAAACTGCTGACCCGAGGGGGAGATGAGAAGACTGTGTGAGGTATTGACCGATCGGGGAATCGATATAATTTGTCTAATGCAACGGGGTATCGGGATTAAGTACATGAGAGGGAAGAGAGGATCCATTTACTGAGGGAGAACGGGACAGCTACACCTTGATACCAAAAATACTCCCCCCTCCCCGCAGCAGCCAGCCCGGCAGCAGCGACGTACGAGGAGAGGACCCAGCTCCCTGCAGACCGCCGGATCGATGACACCGTATTTGCAAAACCGGCCCATCGATCCCACTTGGCAAAACGACTGATCGATGCCAGCTTGCTCGTAAGCTGCTTGCAGAACTACCTTCTCCCCGCGCCTCTGCTTTTCCGCCCACGCTTTTTTTTTCTTTTTTTTTCTTTTTTTTTTTTTTTTTTTAATTTTTTTTTTTGAGGGAGGAAAGACGTTTTTGCCCCCCCATCGGGGAGTCAGGCCCACCGCAAATGGCTTCGTTTCCCGAGTCCGACTTCCAGATCTGTCCGCTGTGCAAGGAGATGTGCGGCTCGCCGGCTCCCCTCTCGTCTAACTCCTCCACCTCCTCGTCCTCCTCGCAGACCTCCAGCTCCTCCGGGGGCGGCGGCGGCTCCTCCTGCGGGGGCCCGCCGCGGCGGCTCCACGTCCTGCCCTGCCTGCACGCCTTCTGCCGCCAGTGCCTGGAGGCGCAGCGGCACCCCGGCGCGGGGGACGCGCTCAAGCTGCGCTGCCCCATCTGCGACCAGAAGGTGGTGATCTCGGAGCCCTCGGGCATGGACGCGCTGCCCTCCTCCAACTTCCTCCTCAGCAACCTGCTGGACGTCGTCGTCGTGGCGGCCGCCGCCGACGAGCAGAAGAACGGCCGCGCCGCCGGGGCCGGCCCCGCCGCGGGATCGGGCGGCGGCGGCAACAACCGGCACCACGGCCGCCCGCCGCCGGGGCCGCCCCGGGCCGCCGGCTCCTCGCCCGCCGCCGCCGCCTCGGCCGCGCCCTCCTCGACGTCGTCGTCGTCCTCCTCCTCGGGCGGCGGCGGCTCGGCGGCGCTCCTGCTGCGGCGGCCCCACAGCCGGCAGGGCGAGCCCCGCTGCAGCTCCTGCGACGAGGGCAACGCCGCCAGCTCCCGCTGCCTCGACTGCCAGGAGCACCTGTGCGACAACTGCGTGCGGGCGCACCAGCGCGTCCGCCTCACCAAGGACCACTTCATCGAGCGCTTCGCCGCCGGCCCCGCCGCCGCCGGCCCCGCCGCGCCGCTCGCCCTCAGCCCGCCCTACCCCGCCTCGCCATACAACATCCTCTCCGTCTTCCCCGACCGGGCCAGCTACTGCCAGCACCACGACGACGAGGTGAGCGCGGTGCGCGGCGCGGGAGGGAGGGAAGGGGCGGCCGCGCTCCCGCCCCTGGCCGGCGCCAGAGGGCCCCCGCCCGCATCGCTGGCTGCCGGGGGGCGGCGGGGACCGGCCGCGGGGCTGGGGACAGGGGGCAGGGCCGCCCCGCCAGCGGCCGGTGCGGGGCGCGGGAGCCGCTGACACACCGGGGGAGGGCATAAGGCGAGGCGGCAGCGTCCCGGGCGCGGCCCCGCTCCCGTTCCCACCGCCGCCCGGGAGGAGGAGGAGGAGGAGGAGGAGGTGAGCCGTGGGGGGCTCTCCGCGAGGTGCGGGACATGCTCTCCCCGGAGGCGGCCGGCAGAGCTTCGGGTCTGCCCGTGAAGGATTTGCAGCGGGGGCCTTGGGCTGCTGCGGTCACTGCGCCCCTCAGAGGGAGCTCGTCGGGCGCGTACCGAGGGGGGCGGTGGGGCCGTGGAGATGCAAGAGAAAAAAGTTTGGGGCCCCCCAGAGCCCCAGTGCCAAGTTAAACTGGTTGGTGGAGTCTGCTTTGCGCAGCCGTGCTCGGCGTGTAAGCCACTGGAGAAAGAAAAACGAATAAATAGGGGAGGAAGATAACTGTGTTGAGAAAAGGACACCTTTTTGATTATTTAATTATAAACAAACAAAAGGTGGTGAAAAAGTTAGCAAAGATCCTCACGCTTGCATTTGCCAGTTACATCTACTGCTCTTGGTCAACATTTTTTCTGTGGTGGCAAATATCTACTGATTCAAAAACAGGAACTTGCTTTATGTGGTGTTAATTTAAAACGCTTTGGCTTTGCAAATTTTGATTCTGGTGGCCCTAAATATTTCATAGGTCTTAAAAGAGGCAGTGGCTTCTTCAAAATGTACTTTCAAGTGTCTTAAGTGTCTTAAGTTTCATTGGGATTGTTTCTTGCTGTGATAGTTTCAAATTTACTTTTTCGTTTGAAGCTGGAAAATGGCGATCTGCTGACTTTCCCCTTTTGCTCTGGGGGTCAGCGTGGGGGGATTGTGCTGGAATTTTCCAGTAACCGGTGTTGAAAGTAGTTTCCTCCCAGGATGAAGTTGGACAGCACAAGGGGCTTCAGGGGAAAACCTGCCTGAGGACAGGGGTAGTACAAGAGTTTCCTGTGGGATGCTTGCTTAACTGATACATGAAGGCATTTAGCCTAGGGAAATGTGGTGATGCCTTTATCGTCAGTCTTCGGGGACACTTTTTCTATCTCATCTAATGTGGCTATAGCTATGAAATAATTCTATAAAGGTCTGGCATTTTGTGTTTCTTAAAGTTGTTAGTGGCAGAGGACTGACCATATGAATTTTGTGGGAAAAGAAAGACCTTAAAATGACATTGGGGGGACATAAAGTCTAATTGGGGAACAGTCAAGTTTTTAACAAAAACAAAAAAGCAACCCAGAAACGTTATGGCAACTGGGCTGCTAACAGCTTTTTGTGGTATCTCAGTATCTCCCTAAGAGTGGACTTCCTAAAGCACTTGTTTAATACTGAATGCTAGCCTGGAGTGAGGCATAATGTTCTTCAGACACTAGAAAAAGCCATCTTTCTGCATTCATTTCGGAGTATAACTTTTGTCTTGTGGTACAGGCTAGAAAGATTCTAGTCTTTGTGTTCTCAGTAGGATGAAAGTTATTTTTGAAGTATGTAAAATGAAGCAATTGAGGGCTTTTGGCCGTAGCACAGAATATTCAGCTTCTAATGCAATGTATTCTTCATCGCTTAGTAAAAGAGTAGCTAGGATAGGAGCTCCAAGGTGTTCTGTGGACTTAAAAGTTTAAATTGCGAAGGGAACAAAGGTATTCTAGTTTTGCTTAAACTGTACTGCTTTTCTAGAAGTAACTTCTGAAAAAGCCTAATTTATTTTACATAAATAATTTTACTTTCAACCCTGTGCTCTGAAAAGAGTACGCCTCTTAAAGGATTTCGTTTGGGTGTTCCTGTGTCCTGTAGACCTAGAAATTGTTTTAAAACAAGTAAGTATTTTCAAGCCTTCAGCTCCTGTTGAGAAAAGGCCTTTATTCTACAAATTAATGATCTGCTACTGTTCTTGATTAGTGCGTTTTGATGACTCCTTAATTCAGGTGTGCCTGATCAGTATTTGCAAGTATTTATTATTCACTCAAGGGGAATTGTTTCGGAGAGACTGACTGTTGGGAACAGTTTGTCCTGTAAATTTTTATCACTTTAACTAAAAATATGGGCGAGGTGAACAACTTTTTTTCTGAGAAAGGATGGCTGCAAAACTGTGAGGGTTATTGCTTGTTTAAGAATGCTATTTACAGCCTCGTAAAAGGAACGATAATAGAAAGGCAGCCTTCCAGGAGAATACTTAGTGCATCACTTAAGCACTTTGTTTGGCTAATAGTGTAAAAACAAACCTAAAATGCAAGGCAGGAATGGTAGCCTGAAACCCTAATGTTAGTAGTTAAAAACTCTGGTTCTGCTCAGTATGTGAGAAAAGCTGGTGAGCAGAGTGTTCCCTCAGAGCAATTAATGCAGGTAAGAGAATTTGGTCATAGACAGATCTCATCTGCAACCTGCTGGAAGAGTAGCTCTCTTAAATACAGAGTTCTCCTTCCCCACGACACATCCTCCTTACCCTGTTATAAGGAGTTTGAACCCATCCCTGAGGGTGTTCTGCACAAAAGTTGCTGGCTCCCATATTTTGTGCCTCCTTGCCTAGAACACGATACTCCTGTCCTCATATTGCTACTCATTTGTTACCTTTCGTCCCGTTCCTCTCTGGTCTTTCCACCCCTCCTTCTGGGAATCACTGTCCATTCCCCATAATTTTCCCTCATTCCACCTCTGTTTTGAGACTCCCTCGAGTGAGAAGGGAAATAGCATCGTGGGTGGTTGCTTACTGGGTGTTCCAAGTCTCAAAACAAGACTACACATACACATTTGCCAGACAAGATCAGTGTAGCTGCTCATCCTCTTAATGCAGAAAAATGCAGATTTCAGCTCTTAACTGGGCTGTCTGGTGTAGTCTCTTTGTAGTCGAGATGGTTCTGGTCTCAGTTGATCCATTGACTCCTGTTGTGTGCTGTGTGTATGTAACAGTCCCTGAAACAGAAAATATTGAGTGTTATAGCAGTGGCAAACGTTAAAGAGAGGGGAACCCTGAACGCTGCTTTCAGGGTAGCAGTGCTGGCAGAAACTGCAATGATATGTGAAATAAAGTGAATAAACTGTTGTGGGGTGAGGGGGAAGCAAAAGCCAATTCTTTGTCATAGAGCTGCTGTTGAAATCTAGTCTGGTGATTTGCTGCTGGGAACCTCATTGTCTGATGTAAAATGTTATCATGGCAGCAGGGGAAATGCTTAGAAGTCTTACCCATAATTAAATATCTTACCTGATATGTCAGTGTGTTCTTGATTGTTCCATCTCTGACTGAAAGAGAAAACCTCTGTTTTTCTTTTCTTGGAAGTATTAATAGGCTGTAAACTAAACCACGATATTATAAAATGTTGGAACAGCTGTAGGACACTTGGCTTGTATTGATAAACTATCTGAATTCAAGTGAGTTTGCAGGAACTGGGAAATGCCACAAGTTGCCAGTTAAATAATTGGGGTTTCATCTATGCCAGGGCTCAGCTCCTTGTGTGTTTTAATACACCACTTCACGGTAACAGTGGCGGATGGTCAAAGCACTTCAATAGCAGACTCATAACACTTTCTAGGGAAAGTGTGGACTTGCCAAATTCAGTCAGCTTAATGGTGTGTGACCCTTCCAGTTCTCAGATTGCTCTACAGATTCCATTTTAGAAGTGGTTCATGGACTACCAAGGCATGTGAGGCAAAACCCTGTGGCACCACAGCTCCCTCCATTGCAAGAAAGGATTATAAAGGTCTTTCTCCCCTTGCCCTTAGACACACTGTTCCTTCCTTTTCCTTGCATCGTGTCTATCTTTGGTCAGGTTCTTAACTGATCAGATTAATTCAGAGACTCTTTTAAGTTTTTGCTGTATCAGTGAGTTGCAATGGTTCATGGGGCTGCTGGAGCATATAGACAACACTTGCTAAAATCAGATTGCTATGTTGAATTCTGGGGTTGTATCTATTCCTGGGTTTCTTATCTTTTTAGATTACAAATGAAATGCATTCCTTCTTATTGTTTTACAGTTTGTGAAAGATGCAGTTTTTGGAGGATTGTACATGTATAGGGGAAAGCATTCAACTGCATAGCTGTCAGCTGAACTGAAAGCTACTTACCCGGTACCTTTGGCTAAATTTGCTGATTGAATTTATGTCTAAGCTGCTCTAATGTAGGGTAAAGCTGTGGTTTCACAACAGGGAGCAAGCTGTCTTAACATCTCAAGGCTACTCAGAGAATAGGGGATCTCACTTCCTGCTCTGTTCTTGCCAGGCTTGGCTGTGTGCACTCAGGAGATGCTCCTCTGAGCCACTTTAACTCACGTAACATGACAGAGAACTTTTTCTCCTTTTGCTAGCACTGGTATAAGTTTATTTTAATTGCAAGCTGAACTGGTAGGAGGAGAAAGGTGAGGTATAGAGTGGTTAGACAGGAATGGTAGGTTAAAGGTGGTTGCTTTTGTGTAATGACTTTCCATGCTGCCAGATGCTGAGCTTTGCTCCGTGGTGCTCCCAATGCCATCCGCTCACACATCTTGCTGAAGCCCTTGGCTGATGCAGAGGGAGTATGCCCGAGTTCCCAGTTCCAGTTCTGCATCTCTTGCTCAAGGGTCATTTATATGCAACTGCAGTGTGTGGTACAGGCTCTTGCTGTTTCTCTTTGGAATGATAAAGGTTTTTGCTGCCTAAAAAAATGATTAAGAATTTTAGGAGTGCATCCCTAGGCAGTGGTCTTAAAATGTGATACTTTGTGTTGCTGGTGTTGTGACTGCTAGAGCTTCATCTTAAAAGAAAAATGTGCACATGAGCTAGAGAAATTCATACTTCCAGTGTACATAAGAAACCGCATACATATTGTTCTTTGCACTAATGCAGCCTTCATTTATCATACTTACGGTGTCTTTTATCTTCTGGTATCAAATGTACATACAGGTGCCCATCTGAAGACAGTGCTTCAGATTAGGTTACTGACAGGTGTGTTTTCCTTTTTAAATTCTTCCTGATGAAGAAAGCAGGGTAGTGAGTTATTTTTTTCATATGTGATTTATGGAAAGTGGATTTAACATCCTTGGGATGATAAGGGGTTGGAATCTTTTTTTCCCCACAATATTTTTAACTTAGAAATACTGTTCAGCTATCAGAGTTAAACCTCTGGTATTACTCTGCCTTACCTTCCCTTTAGATGCCTCTTCCCCATCACATCTTTAGCTCCTGGCTCTTCCCTGCATGCAGAAGTCTTTTTTTTTCAACTCCTTCTCTTAAGTAAGGAAATTAAAACTTTGGGTTTTAAACAGCTTTAATACCATACTGGACAGAATCCAAACCCCCTGCTTTGCAATGACTGCTGTTGAAATCTGCTCACTGTTTTAGGGTAAATACAGCAAAGTTGTCAGGTTTTTCTCTTGGTGATAATATGATATTATTACACTACTGGCTTATTTAAACATGACTTCAGATGATTTCCAGTGAGTAAAAATTGGAAGACGCATAAACGCCTTGGATGTTCAGGCAACTTTCATGGGCTGTTTTTACTTCCAGCATGTCTTTGAAAACCCAAGAGTACTGATGTGTGTAAGGGTATTAATGCTTGCAGGCTGCAGCATAGACCTCTGAGGTTATAGTGACTTTTCTTGAGAACCTGCAGCTGGAGATATGCATACAATAAATAGGCATGAAACTAGACTGCTGCATACCCCTCATTTTTTTTTAATTATGGTTTTGTTAGAACTGATCCTTGAAGCATATCTTGTAATTGGGACAGAAGGTCTACCTGAATTTTTGCTTCAACTTAGTGATGAAATCTTGCATCATGTGTAGCAGTTTCTCCTTTCAGCTAAATCTTCAGAGCATGTAAACACACTTGCTAGACCATGCTTCCTTAGAGGAAGGCTACTTAGTTCCTCTGTTTTAAAGTCAAGGAGGTATCATTCCTCTTTCAATACTGTCTTGACCCAGTCTCTTCCTAGTTTTCCTCCCATACTCCCTTCCTTCCTGCAGAGCTGTTGGTGTCTTTCCATCGGACAAAGAATCACGATGTGTTGAGAGCACAGATCTTAAGCTGCACGAACAATGTGCTGAATGCAAGACTAATGTTACCACAGATAAGATTTCACAGAAGGGGTTTATTGTCTTCAGCTGTAATCCACTTTCAGTAGAGCAGTTACAAATAAAATCTTGGCTCATAATTATGTAGTACATAATTTTTACTAATGCTTTTAACCTATCATTCCAAGTCTTTAACTGAAGTGTAGAAATACTGGATGGGAATGGGACTGGTTACTGCTTGGCAGTCCAAGTATTGGTTGATGTAATGAATGTACCTGATCCTAAAATATATTAGGCATATTGACTTTGTTTCAGCTGTTCTCCTCATGGGCTCAGCTGCAGTTCCTTCCATGGCTTGTTTTCTTCTTTCCCTGGCTGTGTTTGAAGGAGGGCTCTGTGAATGGGATGGGTTTGGTCCTCCTGACAAATTAAGCTTGTGCATCCAAATCAAGTCACAGAAATGGAACAAAAACATGTTGAATTGGAGCAATACTATCTGCCAACTTCTACCTTGAGTACAAAAACTTCTTTACTACATTATGTCACCTCAGACATTATTTTATCTTTCCTCTCTGCTCTACCATCTTAAAGAGGAATTGGATGCGGTTAAGACACTAGTGTACTTCTTTTCCTAAGTTCTTTTGAATTCTCAGCTACTTGTTTCTTTCTCTGCTATCAACCTTCAACAAAATAAATTCTTTTCAGTTATAGAGTCCATAGCTGCTAATCTTTCTTAGCAACTAAAAATGTTGGCCAGCTTTGAATGCTCTAGTTGTATAGCATAGTATGAAAAGGAATAAAACTCAGTACCCATGGATGAGGCTCATGAATATATGTTCTGTGTTGTTCAGGCATCTCGGATATGTGTGCAATACTGCCACAAGAATTAATTCATAGTTACGTGTTCAGCTCTAAGAAATAAGAGCTCCATTCCTGTTACTTCACTTGAATATGTAATATTCATCACTAAAACCCCAGATGGTGAACTTGCTGGATAGGATGATGACTGGTTAGCAGTTTCCTTCGTATGTGGTTGAAATATTTTTGAAGTGACTAAGATTTAAACTGGAAACTTCAAATGCCTATTGTTTAATGGTTCTGCACACATTGTGCTGTATGCCTCTGCACTGGTGCTGACTTGGAGAAAATGGATTACCTTCCAGCAGCAGGGAGGCAACTTGAGGCAAGCTCTACACTTGTTGGACTGGCAATGGGTTTGAGTCACTTTTCAGAGTTGAGTATTTAAAGTTCTGGGGATTGTGAGATATGCCTTGTATGCTACAGAGAAAATGACATAATTTGAAGAAACCTATGAATTGTCTTTAAACTCATTTCTGAAGTAGACAGATTAACCCAACCAAAGGTGACTGCTTTCACCTCAGCAGCTGTTTTACTCCTGTTTGTTACTACAGTATTATCTTTCCTAAGATCACACAAGCAATCACCAAGGCTGCTCTCACACCCTTGGTTTCCAGGGATGCGAGAATAGCAAATGCTCGCTCTTGAATCTGTGTTTTGGGTTGAAGGGTGCTTTAGTGAGCTAAAGGTAGTGAACTTGAGTTCAGCTATTATGCATAATTTTCCCTCTAATTTTGGTTAGTCTCCACGCATAACCAAAATATTGAAAGGTGTTCTGTGACGTTTGCTAAACCTGATCTTTTTCAGTTGATTGCTTGTATTACATGCTTACTCCATATATTTTGTGGATAGCCAATGTTGTCATAAACTACCATCTACTGTCAATATTTCCTTTTTCTGGCTGTGGTATTGTGAATGTGCAGAACTATCAAATGTTGTGTTTGGCTGGATTAAAAGGCTAGCAGGGACCTGAAATTTAGCAATCAATCTTCAGTGTGGTTCTCAGATGGTTGTGCTGGAGCTTGTTGCTGTAACTTCCCCATATCCCCTGTTGTCTTGGGTTTTGTGGATTCTCTTTGGATGTCTAGGTACATGCTGTCCAGAGTGGCTGGCATATGCTAAAAAACTAATGTTATACAGCCTTTTGTTCAGCTGGTCATGGTTAGCAAAAGGCAAACTATTATTTAGGGTAAAATGTCAGCTATGAAACTTCAAATCCTCTCCTTTTCCCTCCCCTTTCACTTCAGCGGTTCTTTTTACTCAGCTATTCACACTGTCAGACAGTTAAATGTACAAAATAAAAATCCCGAGCCTTAAATATTGGGTGTGAGCAAAGCCTGAAAGCTGTCTACATTATGGATGCCCTTAAGCTTTGTAATCCAACCTAGTGCTGCATCAGGGACTAGAGAAATGCTGCTCTCTTGTGTCGGGGTTGGTAGTGCAGAGCACCAGGGAGTGATTCAGTACTGGTTGCCTGACAAGGTTACTCATTGCTGATCTTCCGTAACCTTGAATGATGCCGTGTCAGGTGGTGGAGGGTGTAAGGGAGAGCAGTCAGGTAGCTCCTGGGCTCTTGCTTGCTGCTCTGTCTTGCTGTGCTTTGGAAGTCAGCTGTATAGTTCCAAGATGTTTTAGTAAGTGCATGTGTATGTGAGGCAGAACCGGCCTGTTACTTCGAGGAAGAACTTTCTTAGAGCATAGAAAGAAGGAGCAGCATGCCTCCAAGCCTTCATTTTTTCCCTTTAGAAGCGATGCTGGTAAAGGGTTAAATTCCAGCCCCCTGCAGCACACCCCGCCCCCACCGCTATATATGGTGTGCCCAAAGGCACTGGAGATTTAATACATTGAAGTTGGAGCGTGAAGGGGGTCTGCAGCCTGCTAGACAAAGTCACTCAAATTTCAAGAATACTTGATCCATACAAGGATGTTACTTGAGAAAGGCATGGCTTCTCTGTTCAGAAACGGGTTGCCAAATGAGCTGGCTGAGTGTCCAAACACAGCATTTGTGGCTAGATGAGCAAATTGGAAAGCAGATTTTCTTTAATTGATGACTGACTGATCAGCAGGCTAGCTAAAGTTGTTATGAGAACCGAGCAGCGTCCCTGCAGAGAAGTGGTTATTTGTAGGGGAAAATGAAAATTGTTGTTTCTCCCGCTGAAGTGCTTGCAAATAGTGGACACTATTGTGCAGATAACGATACAAGAGAGTTTAGTTGCATTGACTGAACACTAGACTCAAATACTGGAAAATAATTTCCCCTGGCTAGTTACTGTAGAAGTACCTACAGTGTTGCAGTTGTGTCCCAATAGGATGTATTTGGTGTCAACTTCTGTTAAAGGCTTTTAAATGAATGGGCAAATATTGGATGGGAAGAAAGGAGGGACAGTTTATGGAAGAAAAAAAAGAAAACAAAACCAAAATTATCATAATAAAGTAAATTGTACTGGAAGGATCAGGCAGTGGTCTGGAGTGGATTCTAGCCTGAAAGAAGTAACAACCAAACAACAGTAACAAAACATTAGGGAATTGGAAAGGATGAAGTACAAAAGAGTTCCTGGAACACTAAGGTTCCAGTCTTTCTACTGCTGCTTTTATATGTACTAAAATGGTAAGGAGCAATTGCTTCTTCCCCTCTTGTACTTAAAACAATTGTCAGTGAGGGGGTGGATGTAATAATCTCTGCCTCCCCCAATATCATGAAAGCATTGATAAGATTAGAATTAAGAATTGGATTAGAGTTATAAATGGTGGCTGTTGACAGAGTTCCAAAAGGTAGCTACATGCCCTCTCTTAGCGTGAAGATGCTCTCTTCTTTCTCTGTTCCAGACAACATGTATTTTAATTGACAGTATTCCATGGTAGCTCCTGCACTGCTCTAGCATTATTAATTTTTAAGGGCTCTGAGCCTCTTGCTAGATAACTGATGTATGGCCCCTTAGCTTTCTCATGCTGAAGCATGACTCCCTTACTTGAATTACCCTGTGTGGTGGTGGGTGGGATGGTTCATAGCGAGGTTCATAGTGGGCAGTCTAAGCTGGGCTGAGTGGAAGCAAGGCTGAAGTGTCTTGAGCTGACTTCTACTGCATAGCTGGCAATTTGCTGTAGAGCTGTCCACTCCAAACCTCCAGCCGCTCCTGAGATGTGCTTTTTCCATTTGTATGTACTTCCCAATGCATACAAATTTTATAAACTTACTAAGTTTTAGACAATAGTGACTTGTCAAAACACAGCTTTATCTTAATTTTATTGCTTTTCTGGCAAAGGTGGAATTATCCCACCTTTGCATCTTGTCGAAAGTAGTTCATTCCATGCCTCTGAATCTGAACTGTTCCTCAGGAGCAGCTGTGTCAAGTCGGCCTAATTTCTTTGTCTCTTGCCAAAACAAGTGGAAAGCCTCTAAGGCAATGTTCTGCTGAACCTGATGGGGTACATGTGGGCCCCTCATTCCAAGTGGCTTATTCTTCAAATAATATTTCCAGGGAGCAGTTGTATGCCTTGATGCTGTTACGTATTGATACATAGTTGGTGCATGTTGGTAAATTGTAGTAACAACTGAAAATTCTTTATGGTTTAGGAAGCTAGGTCTTCTAGAGAACTACTAGAGAGGTTTTTGCTGGAAGTTCTGAAGAACTGCAGTTACAATATAATGTGTGTATTTCATTCCCTCTTGTAGGAGGCTTTGGCATTGACTTGGATATAGGTAAGGTCAGCATGTTTTTGCAGACTGGAGTAGTTGGATTCTGTGGCTGGCCACTTGAGCTTGTAGTGGCATACTTGGGCTTGGCTTAGATCCAGAGGCTCTTCTTTCACTGGAACACTTCTGTGTCAGTCCTTTCGTTTCTTTTCCTATGCCTCTGAGCCAGTGAAGGGAGTTCAAGTAGTACGTGATTACTGATAGTCTTTACTAGTGCTCCTATCTGGTCTCTTGGCAACGATGCCAAAAAACTTCGTACGCTGTGAGAACAAATAGGAGAACCATAATTTAAAAGTGCAGGTGTTAACATGAGCTTACTTTCACAAACTGCAACAAAAAAAACCATCTTGAGCCATTTTTTTAACTTAATATTTTCATATATCAGTCCTTAGATGCAAGCAATTAACTCTACATTTTTCTTCAGGGAGTACCATAATTTTTAGAGTTGTAGAAGTTATTTAGGGTGTTAAACTACTTATAGCTTTATTTTAATTGGTTTCCAATTTGCTTGTTTAGCTGCACTTTGTGAGGAGTTACTCAGCTGCCTCGTTTGGCAACCAGTTTTAGACTGAAGTCACGTCTTTCAATTAACATCCTTGTAAATACAATTCATAGCATTTTTATTCTGTATATGATATCACTTCTGACACCTGTTCTTAATGCCAGCCTATGCCATTTAGTAGAGAACAGGGGCTGCTAAGGAGCTTCAGCTGATGAAACTCCTCAATGGTGTGGATGGAAGATGTATAGAAGCTCCCTTTTTCTTGTCCAAACCTGTTCATCTCATTTCCTTCCCCAGCTCTGCCTTAAACTTTGAGAAGGAAGTTGAATAATATGGGTGCTTTAAATAAATTTTTGGTGAAAGCCATAGTCGTGCATTTCATTATAAAGCATTCTTGTGACTAAGCGTCTCACTTTTAAAATGTGGTTTTTTGGTAGTGCAATTCACTCTGTAAAGGTGGAGTAAGTTCATTCCTCTCAGCTGTTCAGTAATACACTTTTTCTGTTGCCATTCATCTTCATTATATATCATCAGTGTATGCATATAAACATCATTTTTATATAGTATTTATGAAGGTTTGGCTAGCATAGTAAGACCAACTTATTTTCTCCTAAATGAAAGATAAATCTTGACAGTTAATCAATTTAGGAATAATATATTGAACCAGTACCCTGTCAGAACTGCTATTTTGTCTTCACCAATGTTCAATACAGCTGTTTCAGAAAAAAAAAAGGGAAAGCTGTTTAGTATGTATTTTAGAGTAACTGGTCTACAGTGTGTCCTTCCACTTAAGTTTTTAAATTATCATGGGGAAGCCTTGATGATGTAGTGTCTTATGTTATTTTAATATTAATTTTCTAATATAAGCAACAGGAAAAAAAATTCATGGTTTCAACTGAAAATACCATATAATGGATGAAATTCAATATGATCCTGTCTACAGGAGAACATGGTATTTTCATCAATGTGTTTATTGTTTGAATTTTAAATTCATTTTAACACCATCCCGGGAGGAAACATAAAAGGAAACACTTTTCACCAGCTAAGGGATAGATTGGAAAGAGGAAGTGTTGCATATCAAAACAAAGACCAAAATAAAAAAATAGAATAGTGATACCTCCCAGCTGAGATTACTGTACACTATCCAAATGTGCTGTCAGCAGGTGAGAGACTCACTGACATGGAATGCTGTCTTGGAAGTCTTGTTTCTTTCATCCAGTTATTCCTCAGCATATGAGAACAGTGTTAACCTCATTGCAGAATTCAGGTACATTTGTATGTGGCTCATCTGGGGATGGAAATCAGACAAACTACATGGGATAATGATAACATCCCTCATTATAACTCTATCCTAATTGTCAGCTTTTTGCAGTTTATTCCTCCCTTTAAGAACAATTTTCTCATTATATGTAGGGGTGTATGATTTTGCTGCAAAGCTTCCTGGTATGAATTTTTCTTAAGGTGTGTGTAAAGAAATAGTCAACACCTGTGTTAGTGGATTCAGATTTTGGATGTAGATGGGCAATTTTTCCATTTGGCTCCCCTGGCAGAGATACTTTGACAGACAGCTACCTAGTCCCTTGCCAAAGAACAGAGGTGCTAAGGGGAAATAATCCAAGGTGACTGTCACAGCTCCAAATCTAGTAACTTCTTTGGGATGTGCATATTCTAATAAAGTAGCACAAGTTGTTTGAGCAGGATGATGTGACATGATATAAAATGCTACACTTACTATCTAAGAAAGGAAACTCCTCTTCAGAAACCCCTGTCTGGCCCAGGAAAACTGTTGCTAGTCATTCACTAGGAACAAATGGCTGTTGTTGGAAGATACTTTGCTCGATCAGTAAGAGTCAGAATATCATGGTGCGTGGGTTGTTTTTCCCCATTTCATGTATCTGTTTTTCTCCAGGCAGGGGAGACATTCCTGCCAAATATGTGTGCCATTGCTCTTTTTCTGTTATAGCTAGGTGGAAATGCTTTCAGAATGAAAGATCTTTGTAAATCAAAAGTTTAAACAAACAAAAAGAAACAAAACCAGCCAAAACAAATTCTCAAAACACCCAGCTCTCATGTGGTCAAAGAAGCCACTTCTTGGAGTAAGCTAACTTGTTTCATGTTTGATCCCATATGGAGTTACAGAGGGAAACCATTCCTCGAGTGCTTTTGTTAAATAAAGCTGTTGCCATGAATTAAGCAACGCTGCCCTGGAATGTTTCTGATCATGGTCTTGCAGAGCTTGTGACCTTTGCACTGAACATGTGAACTGAAACTTCATCTTCCAGTGTTCAATAACCACGTTAAAAATTCAGAGGTGAGGCAGTCTTGGGATTTCCTTAGGCTAGCTTAAATGCCAAGTGAAATTTAAGTACCGATTTATACAGTTACTCTTCCTTTTTTTTTTTTCCTGCAAAGTCTAAGGTGCAGTTTATATTATAAATCTGAAAATTCTTTATCAATTAAAAAGACCTCCACAATTGCCATAAAGCAATAATATTGCCACTATGGCAATAACTAAAATATTGCCACCTTCTTGTCTAGATGCATCCAATTACTCTAATTGGGATGTTTGTAGTAGTATACTACTGCTGCTTCTTAGAGCAGTTGCCTTTGACCAGGAGCTTGTTGTAGTGCCTGCAGAGGGTATTCAGTTTTAACTGGACTGCAGTTGTAAGGGAGAAGCAGAAGAGAAACTGCCTCTTGCAGTCCATCACTTTGATGCCACTGGACTTCCTATCCAAATAGAATGCTATTCGCAATTAGTCTTTTTCCTGTTTACCAGATAGGAACACTGCCACCTCTTGGCTACTCACCATCCTGACCTTTCTGAACAACTCTTGTTTCTTGAGATGTTTTCTGGTGCAGTGTTTCTGAATAATTAGGTGGTGGTGTAATGTAAGCCTTAATATACCATATTGTAGACTTGAGATTTTGTATGGAGATCCTAATAATTGCGGATTCTACCCTGGAACATAAGAAAGATGGAGTATTGCTTGGTCAAATGATTTTCAACTCTGACCAATTGCAGTATACATCCCTTAAAAATATACTAAATTAAAATGGACTTCTGCCCTCACTAGATTAGCTGACCACACAATTTGGCAAACAGTGCTGGCACAAAAGGGATTCAGCCTTTACACCATTAAAAGGGAATTGACAAAATATTTTCTACTGATCTTTATTTGATTTTGGTCAAAGTTATGTTGATCAAATGCTGAATTCTACAGCTGGGGGAAAAATACTGTGTTAGGTTCTGACCATGTTTCTAATATCAGTTCTAGCGAAGCTGGCTTGAGTAGTTTAAAAAATTGCTGCTTTAGGATTCCCTGCATTGTGGAGGGTTATAATAGTCAGCCCTTAATTCCGGAACACTTCCCAGTTAGGAGGGAAGTTAACGCTTCTGCCCAGCAGCCTTTTCTTGCTGTAAGCAGCTTTGCCGTTTTCTGTTAACATCCAGTGTTTTGTTGGCCATGTTTGTCTGGTTGTGCAGTGAACTTAAGGATATGCAGAGAAGGGTGACTTCTTCAGCCCAGTTAACCTGCCACAAACTAACTGAGCCTTGAGGAACACCCCTAATGCTGGCTTTCACTCTAACAAACCAGTCCAATGAGTGCTGGGAAGAACTCCTGCTTCTAAAGCTGCCCATGTGAGAGAGACTCACATGGTCTGTCACGCCTCATCTCAGAGGTCTTTTCCTGTAGAAAATTCTGGTGCAAAGCGGTGACACCCATAGCCCAAAGGGCTGTAATACCAGTTAGTGCAATCCCCACCTCAAGCAGTGAGTTTTAGTGGAATGCAGAAACTTGAGAGAGAGACAAGGTGCTTAGACAACATGAGAGGACTTCAGTGGTTGAGTAGGATTGTCAGGATGCTAACAACATCCTGACTCCTATATTAGCAACTGGAATTAATTTCTTGATGTGTAACTTAAGCTCCATAATGGTAATAGAGGATCTGGGTTTTCAGCATCTGTTCATAAGTTGCATCTCAAAACCCTTTCTCAAAGGGAGTCTCCTTCCTACACCCCCTACCCCAGCCCCTTCAGCTGTGGAGGTGGGAGGTCATGGTGGGGAAGTGGCTTTGTGCAGTTGTGTCCCTGTTTTATGAACATCTCAAAAATGAGGCAGGTGTAAATCCAATTTCCTGTGAATGAACTTTCAGATATAACTTACGAGATGGTGGTTTGGAGTCTCTTGTGGGAGAGACTTTTATAGAAGAACCAAAGTGACTGGCCTGAGAGGGAGAGTAAGGAAGAGCGTGGCTTCCTCATTAGTAGGAGAGTAGGGGGGCCTGGGGGTACCCAGTACTCCAGTGGCTCTTATTTCATATAAATATATTTCATATAAATAAATTACTTCTTAAAAAAAAAAAGAAAAAGACATGGGCTCTTGCATTACTGCAGTACAAACTAGAAAATAAGCTGCAGAGCTTTAAAGACCTTCTGTAGCCATAGCAAATCGGGCTTCACTGTGCAGGCTATATGTTTCCTTCTTGCAGATTTTAGTGAAGTAACAGAAAAGGGTGAAAGTTACTTCAAGCTTTTTAAGCCTTCTTGTCTGGCTTCATGAATCAAGGTTTAGAACTGCTGAAATTTCATTATTGGATTTAAACGGCAAGTAATTTGATAGTCTAGAAGTTACTAAAGTATTTTTGTTTAGCAGAAAATCCTCTATGTTGTGTTTAGTTTTGGTGGCATACAGATTAAAGATGTATTTTGCTGGTGCCGTGGCATAAACGAAAATACTATTTAGCGTCTGTTTTCCAGCATCCTTATTAGTGCAGAGTCAGTCGCACTGTATAAGCAGTAGTGACGGATTTTTAAAATGGAAGCTTGCTGGAGGGAGGAAGGATTGGCAAATATATGATGTATCTAAAAACTACTGCAAAACAGTAATTTTCAGAAGTGTTTCTGTAGTGGCAGATTCATTAGGATAAAACGTTAACTGAATAGTTGTGACTAATTTGTGATAAAAGATAATGGAAATTTCAGGATTGCTCATGGCTAAGTATTTTGCATGGAGGAACAAAAAACCTACCTTAAGGATTTTTTTTCAGGCTTTTTGACAAAGCTTAAGAGTTTTTAACATCTCAAAACATGTTTGACCTCCCCACCCTTAAGCCATTTTGACACTCTTTACCATTGCATTTCAACAGGAAAGAAAGATCCTTTTTATAGCCAAATGGCTTCCTCCTTCTCTTCTGCCTCTTTTCCCCTCCATCCCCCACCCCAGAGAGCCTTTCTAGTGCTCAGGCTTCAGCTGCTGCCTGGATACTGGCTACATCTGTCTTGTTTAGATGGTCCTAAGAAAAAACAGCACTGAATGTGACCGGAGGGCCAACAACAAGATATGTTTCTTTTCAAATTTGAAAGGAAGCCCTGCACTTGCTTCTGCCTGTTTCTCTAAACTGTTTTTAAATCAATCATGGCTCTTGCTGGTAAGTGCTTTCAATCCCCTCCCTCCCTGAAATGGTCAAAATCCAAAACATTTGAAAAAAGTCTAACGAGTTAAATATGGTGATGTTCACAAGCCTGTTTCCCCTCATACAGCTTCCAGTTTGATGAAATAAACTCTTTCTAGGCTCTTGCTTTGAGACAGCCATTGGGAAAAGTTTCAAAGAGGATAGTGTGACTCTTAAGTGGAATTTGGAGGTTTGCAAGTCCGTAAATACTTACACTGATGGCAGACTGGGCTTTTGTACTTGCGTTAAAAGGAACAGCATTAAAAACTGATTTTAGATCTAAGCAGTGCATGATGTTTTGTGGTGAAAAAGGTGGTGACTGTCAGAGAAAGAGTAATTATGTGGGGCAGATGGAGGACCGAGTAGTTCCTATTTTGGGTGGAATCATCTGATACTTTTGGAGTGCAGGATTAGGGCTGGAACAATGACAATTGCTGCCAGTCAAGAATGGAGTTACAAAAATGTGGGGTGGTGGTTCTGTTTTTTAAAGGTTCATCAGCTGGGTGGGGGTAAGCCGTGCAACTTGATCCTGTTCATAAAATTCAGCCATAGCTAAAATGGATTTGCCCTTGTGGCGATATCTTGTTACACACAGAATAGGAGGAGACTGTATTAATGCATGAGAACACACTGATGTTTTTGCATCACAACCTGTGTGTGTCTGGCTGGAGGTGCTAACTTTTGGTTAGTAGTGCCTTTTCAGCATTTGATCAACCCCCGACACAGGAAAAATGCACTTTTACAATGAACTGCAGGGAACAGAGGAAAAACAAATAGTGGAATAAATTTCTCTTTTAAGAGCTCCTATCATCCAATTAAAGAAAGGTTGCTACTACTTTTAATAGTTAAGGAACTTATTAGCCATTTCATTTTAATAGGTTTATACTGCAGTGAATAGTTTTATGTATCTATTTTTTGCTAGCTGTGATGTTTTTAGTCGTGAAAATAAATATGTAGGAGATGCACCCTAAATAGTTGGCATGTTACTGGTGTGACTGTCCTTTAAATTTTGTGGAAATGTTGCTAGAGTGAAACTGTGCTTTATTTTTCAGCATTTCCTCTGTAGTTACAGTGCTTGAACTTTGGAATCCACTTTCCTGGCTTTTGTGGGGGGAAGCAGAGTAAAATGCATGTTTGCGCTGAACTCAGCACATGCACCGAGCTTCAGATAACAATTATTTGGCTTTTTAACATCCTTGTATATTTGGCATGTTGAGCCAGCCACGCAGGGTTGTCCTGTGAAGTCACACACAAGGAGCAGGTCAGCTCGCTGGAGCTTTAATGTCCAGTAACCTTGTGTTGCTGCACTTGTGGTTCTGTGCAGAGATGTGTAACCTTACCCAGCTCTGGGGTGGTTTCAGCTTGTGTTCTGGAACAAATACTGTGAAGTTTGGTTCTTAGATGCATTGCTAAGGACAGTCTTTACCTCAAGGCAGTCCCTCTTAATGCATGCTGCAGGATTTGGTGTAGAATAGGTAGCTTACTCCTAGAACAAAAGGAGTACTTTTAAGATGCATTTCCCTGTGAAAAGCCGGATTAAATAGGAAAACAGATTTGCAAAAAGCGAATTTAATAATTCTGACTCAGTTTCTTCCAGCCTTGAAGGGGTAGATTCCAATTTATTTCACTGATGTAATAAAAATTAGTGGCCTGACATCTGTTGGCTCTCAGCAGACCTGGGAGAGGTCACAAACTGGAACAGGCTGTGCTGTACTGGTGGGTTTAACAGTGCTGGCACAAGCTGATGTAGTTTTTGTCTAGTTAGTTTTTGTCTTCAAGCAAGAGAGCTGTGGAGCCCTCTGAGTCCAAACACTCTTGCAAGTAAGCTGTAGCTTTGTTGTCAGACTTCTCTTGAGAGGTGTGGAGTTCCCTGTCTGAAACGAACTGCTAATGCCCAAAAACTTCTCTGATTTGAAACCCATGTCCCATTTTACAGCTTGTGCCTTTTCCCTTGCAGAAAATGGGGGGGCTGGGGGATAGGGATGAAGATTAATGTATTAATGATCAGCCCTTGCTTTAATTTTCAGTTTGCTAAAAGCTGAGGAATTTTGAGTTTCTGTCGTATTATCCTGTGAGGATTGGTCTCACTGCAAAAACCCCGTGCTTGGCCCATATTTAGCTCTGTGTGCAGCCCTGTTCCTCTGGCGTGGGGTGGGAGGATAACCACTCACTGCACACAGGAGTAGTATGCAACTAGGGGGACACTGAGGGCATTAACAATACGGTGTCAGCGCTAAAAAATCGGTGTCCAATGGCAAGGAATTTTTATTCCTTGCCATTGGGAGCTGAAGTTTGGCCTCCTCCAGGCTGGGCTCGGTACCTCCAGCTCCTCAAAATGGAGGCTGTTTGCTGATACAAAGGCAATCGGCGATGCTGCTGCTGCTGCTGTTGCCGGAGGGCGTTCCCTCCCCACCACTTGGCTCCTTCAGGCGCTGGTTCTGCGGTGGCCCCAGCGAGCGAAGGGCAATGCTGCTGCTGCTGCTGTGCCGGGGAGGAGGGGCAGGCCAGCCCCTCTCCTCCCTGCCCGGCAAATCCTTCCCACCACGGGCTTCTACATCAGCACCAGCTTTTACACCTGTAGCAGTGCTCCTGTCACTTTCCCATCATCGGTACAACAGGCTGTATTAGCAAACTGAGCTGATGGATGAGCAGCTTCATCCTTTATAGGCTATGGATGAGTTTTCAGGGTAGTCTTCACATCAGTTCTCTGGTGGGACCACAAGGTGCTGATGCTTGCTTGTCTAAACTTGGGAGGGTGCTTGAAAGGGTGGTGGTTCTGGAAGAGGTGGGTTTGCTTGGGTCAGCCTTGAAGCCTTTGTGAAACCTCTGCTGTGTATTTGCAAACATAAGTCTGAGGTTGTACACCCGTACTGGGTGCTGCATCATGGAATAGATAAACATTTCATGTCAGTTCAGAATCTTTTTGGAAATAGAGCTGACTTCCCCTGACAGCATCCACAATGCAGCCATGGGGACCTGTAATTCTGCCTAAACTGGAGGAGCGAAGTGGTGTGGGATTGGGATAATTACCTGAAACTTGGAGCCTCTTGGGATTAAGTACCTTCTGCTATCTCTTGCAATAAATCTTGAACCACGTGCACCTTCAGGTCCAAAGTATTGCCTGCAGTGAATTTACTCTTTTTTTTCTTCAGCACATTAAACTATGGCACTAACAGAAGAGCAGTCTTTATCAGAAGAGACACTGGTCTACTGCATGAGTCGAACACAAAAGTCAGTGTGAAATTTGTAACAGAGGCTCTTGCCTTGTTCCTCAGTTTACCAAGCTTTCTGCCAATACCATCTTACAGTGGAGCTCCTTACACTTTGACTTGTTAAGTTGTAATCCTTTATCTTTCAGATTTCCTGCTTGTGTCTGGTACCACAACTTTTCACCTGTCTTCTAATTCAATAGTTGGGGTTTTTTGAATGTGGCTTTAATGAACAAATATAACTTTGGGTAAAGGAAAGAATATTAATGTACAGTGTAACTGGGGCTTCTGTTCACTGTAAGGGTCTTTTGACCTGCTTATTAGTGGGGGCATTGTTCTGGTAAGCCATTCCAGGACCCATCCTGCCAGTCTTCTGCACAGGATTAATCATTTCCTCTTGACCTCCTGCTCTCTTTTCCTAACATGTTGCATTGATCAGAATCCTTAACTCACAAGTTTGCTCCTGTTTTTTAAAGAACGGGAGGAAAAGGAGGGGGGAAGGAATGCAAAGAAATTAGATATAATGTCTGCTGTTAACATTCTTAGTAAGCTTTATTCCTTTTTTCCTGCTTGACTCCTCCCTTCTCCCAAGAAAAGAAATCCCTTCCTGGTATGTATTAGCTCCAGATCTCAAGCATCTTGAGTGCCTCTGTTTCACTGGAATTACTTTTTTTGAGCATGCAACTTCCTGCAAGATCAGCTCTGCTTAGAAAGGTCACATTTAAAGCTTTACCTAGCTGAGGCTTTCACAGGCTACTGATCTACCACATTAGAGCACTTTATTAATCTTAATACTAATCTGCAGTATTTCCATTATAGGTAAGGCAGCATCAAGAATACTGCATGTGACTCTCGTTCCCCTCTAGTTTTTTTTTAATGCCAGCAGAAGGGAAAGTATTTATGGGATCATATGGAGTATGAGCTCTCCTAGTAGAGAAAGCTCCGTGTTTGTCTTTACTGACAACATCTTTGTTATGCTTTCAAGGGAGCTGTTGACTTTAAGGTACAAGGGTCTGCTGCCAGCCAGCCCCAGATTGTATCAGTAACAGAAAGAAGGACTTGTTCTGTTCAAATCACCCATGGGTCCCTCTATTCCCCTACTACCTGTTGCTGGCAGACCTCACTGGAGCAGACCTCTCTGGACGTCAAATTTTACTTCTGCATGATCTAATTGTTCCAGCCCGCTTGTGCCCAAGTGTGGTCTGGTTTTGAGAAGGCTGCTGCGGCTTATGCTTCCTTTTCTAAGGTGTTAACAGCAGCTCCAAGGGAGAGAGCTAAGCTGAAGAAAGGCAGTGGGATAAAAGCAGAAGTCTGTTTCCTGTTCTCATAGAACCTCTTTCTGTGAGGCTGCACGTCAGAGGTAGTCTTCCACTCTTAGCCCTTGCTTAAGACTTCATCTCCTGGAAATAAACCATTTAACTTGCCCTGTATCTCTGAACATTGATGCTGGCTGATAAGCTCTTAGAGGTGCAATGGCCTTGCTCAGATCAGAGGAATGCTAGATGCCTGTACCCCTTCCCAGGAGCACTTTGTGCTACTCTGGGCTATCTGGGGATTCATCTTTGTACCCCAGTTGAGGCTCAGAATGGCTCCAAAGGGCACTGAGCCATGTACCTGACAATGCACAGATTACTGAATAGCAGAAATGACAAAGCTAGAGGTAGACCATGAGCTGGAAAGTAAAACTGGGTACATTTGTCCTATCAAAAGCAAACAGATTGGAAGCTCTGTCTGTCTAGTGATAAATTCATAGTCCTGTGGACTGAGAGATCGGACTTAGCCCATCCACTAAGCCCATGGCACCTGAGCGTGAGACACAGTAGCCTTTTGTTCCTGAAGCTGTGGGAATTATGAGCTTTTGTCAACCGCTGGTTTTGGAAGAATTTCCAAATTCTATTTTGTTTCCTGCCCTGAAGTAGGGTTGTGAGACTGTCCTCCCAGTAAGAAAATTATGATGGCTTGTAATGTCTTCTTACTTCCCAGAGCTGTATGTTAAGACCAAGCATAAAGGCAAATCATAAAGCAGCACTTTGATGTCACAAAGAAATTGGGAGTAAGAATTCTGATATGATACAGGATACTTCCCAGCAGAGAAAGCTCCATGTTTGTCTTTGTTGTGTTGTTAGACGAGGCCTTTCACAAGGACATCTCTGTGGAGGTGGAAGTAGGCCTGTTGTCTTCTTGGTAATAGACAAAGCAAAACCAAATCACCTGCACTGAAGGCTGGTTCAGGCTGATAGCTCTGGCACTATACATGTGAGGGCTGGAGCTCAGTGGAGGGAGATGTACATCTTTCCTGCTTCTCCTCTCAGAAGATCCTGTGGGCTGGGGGTGCTTTCAGCCATGCCCAAGACCTTGCATTAAGTAGTTGTTTTCAGCTGCTCTTGGCCACCACACCCGAACATCTAGGCTATTGTCCCTGGCTGCTGCTGCTGGCTGTTGTGCTCCCCTAGCATCTGGCTCTAGTGATAAGGGACACAGTAGCAGAGAGGAGGAGGAATGTGCAGCCACAGAAGAGGGCCTCATATTTGCCCCTGGTCCAGCTCCAAAGGTCTGTCTTCCTTTTCCTCAAGTTTCCTTGTAGAAGGCTGCAAGGTCCCTTACTGCCATTGGTTGATATCAAATGGGCCCCTTCAGTTGGGGTGTGGAAGGGGGTAGTTGCACAACACGCTTCTCTTTTCATGTGTTATCTTGATGGACTGTCTTGGCAGTTATTAGCCTGTTCGATCAGGAAAAAAAAAAAAAAAGTCTATTGACTTGTTTCTAAAGCTTCAGCTGTGAGGGCACACACACGATGGTTTTCAGCATTGAGACTACATGCTTGCAGAAAAGAAATTACAATGGTGGTTCTCCAGGAGTTTCTTGGGAATGGTTTCAAGATACAGGATGTCTTTCTACTGTAAATTCCAAGTCCTGCCACCATTCCATTTACACAGGTGAAAACTGAGGTCTCGTGGAAAATGTTGGGTTTTTTTCCCCCAGTATAAGCAGAGAAGATATTTTTCAGTTTCACATAGCAGTCAGAATAGGACTGAGGCAGGATCAGGGCCAATCAGTCAGTCACACCTGCATTATTCACATCTTACTCCATTCCCATGCCATCTTCTGCTGAAGAGTGCATGACCAGCTACCTGCAGTGCTAGTCCAGCATTTGGCTGCTCATTCTGCTCCAGGGAGTACACTTAAACCCCTGAAGAACTCCAGGGCATTGTCAAGTCTCATTTCTAGTTCAAACAAGAAACAGAACTCTCTTTTCAGGAAAGAAGGTATCCAAGTAGCTGGATTTTGTAAGTTTTTGTGGCAGAAGCTGTGTCAGTGCCGTAATCCCATTCCAGAAATAGCCTTATTATCCAGTCTGAAACCAATGTAATTTGGTAACTGGCCTGTTTGTGTGCGAATTATTTTATTAAAACTAGAGATGTGAGGAATAGCTATTTCTAGCAAGGTCTCTTTTAAGCTTTGTATATCTTTACTCAGAGTGTAGTGATGCACTGGGAGAAGTTGCCCAGAGAAGTTGTGGATGTCCCATCTCTGGCAGTGTTCAAGGCCAGGTTGGATGGGGCCCTGAGCAGCCTGGTCTAGTGGAAGGTGTCCCTGCTTGTGGCAGGAGGGTTTGGAGCTAGATGGTCTTTAAGGTCCCTTCCAACCCAAACATTCTGTTATTCTATGGTCTTATACCCCTCCTGGAACCATGGAAGGTAGTACAGCAACAACCACGAGAGCTAACTGAGGTAGCTTGCAGACCTGATACAAGCTTTGATTTTCTCTTTTGAAGGGAAAATGTACAGTGGTAGAACCTATCCTCTGTCTAGGAAACAGTGGGCACATTCAGACTGCATGGAGTGAGGGTGATACTTCCATGGTGTCTCAGCAGTGAATTTCAGTTTGTGAGTAAACCAGTACACTAACCAAGAAAAAAAAAATCAGTTGTATTTTTCTCAGAATTGTTTTGATAAGAAATGTGTGTCTTCTGTAATAGAAAGTTTCTGGTGTTACTTGTTTTACTCCTTCAGTGCTACCTGAATTGTGTGCAGAAAAGATTGAGATTGGTGCCATATCTGTATGTGTTGATTTGGCAGGTAGATTAAGTTTGAGGTTGCTTTCTCGAAGCAATTACCAGTGTTGTCTTTCAGCGTTCTAGTGGTAGAATCTGTTATTAAAACAGATTCTATTATTCTTTCACTTGTCTGAGCATTAGATTGTTACATTCTTTGAAGAGAGAAGTCTTAACAGAGTGGTTTAGCTCAGTGGCCTGTATGTAGCAGTCTATTCAGCATGTACTATGTTTGTGTTGTCTTCGTGATCACAGACCTTTCCTGGAAAGAAAGGATGTGGGGAGAGAGGTGGTTCTGCTCATCCTTATTCACTAAGGTAGGTGTTAAAGGTGGTGTGCTTTTCACCTTGGCTGGTGAAAAGTGATTGCATATGAAAGAACACAGACCAACTGGCTTACAAGTGTACCATGTGGCTTAAAGCACAGAGAGGTATTTTACTGCAGTTGTTAGTGCCAAATTACAGTTCTCTGAAAATACTCTTCCTCCCCCTTCCTCGTCAGAGGTTGTGGATATACAACTCGTCCATGCCTAAAGTCTCTGCTGTAGTTCAGTTTCTCACATGAAGAGCTGGCAGTGAGTAATCCTAGGATGGAGAGGGGAGCTCTCTCTCTTCTATTTGGAAAACTTGTTCTGCGGTCACAAAGGAAAACAACAGCTTGTAGCTGTACTGCCCTGGCAATAAAGCATGAGTTGTGTGACCCTTTTAGACTAACGAAATTGCTTGGTGTTGCTTAAATACGCATAGAAATGTCTTAAATCCACCTAGAAATACCTTAACAGCTGATTGCATGCAGGCTGGTTTTCCCTGTGTGTTTGTGAGCTCAGCTGCTAATGGAGGCTCAGACATGCTCTTCCAATGTCCCTTGGTCTGTCGGAAAGCCCCTTTGATACCTGTGCTGCCCTTTGCCAAGCAGCAATAAAACCAAACCCTTTCTAGGAACTTGGAAGCAGCCAGACCCAAACTCTGCACGTACAGTGCCAACATTCAGCGCAGCAGTTTATAAGGACCAGTCAGAAACACAGGGCAGTCGTAGATGGAGTTTAAGATCAGGCAAGCTAGAGAAAGAAAGTGGAGGCCAGTTTTTTACTTTGTCTGTCTTTCCTACCTCGGTAAAAAAGTAGTGGGAGTACAGGTACACTAAAAGTGTTGTTCTGAGTCCTTGATCTGAAGAAGTATGAGCTCTGTCTCAGATGCATTGTTCAAAAAAAAAAAAAAAAAACAACCCCAAACCCTAACTAGACTGCTTTAAAGTATAATTTCTAAACCCTGAACTCATTACAGGAAAAAAATTACAATGTTCCAGTATTCTCTGCAGTGAATTATGTTCTTAAATTCTGCTTGCTGTCACTGCTATATGATTAAAAGATACTTGAAAGATTCAAATGCTGGAGTGTCTTTTCCTTCAAGCTTGATAATTTAATATTCATTATTTGCACTTACAGATTCACAGTGCAAATTTGGTTTAGAGAGATTAAAGTTAGTTTAATCTTTGCCTGCAAGACCTTAAACTCCTCCCTCTCACCCACCCTTTTCAAGGATAATATTCCACTGTGCCAGATTGCCCATATTGCCACCAGAAAATTGCTTGGACCACTTCTTACAAAATCAAAGGTCAACTCCATGCCTTGGTGGCAGCTGGGAAACTAATGATTTAATGCTGCTTTGACCTTTGGCTTCCTAGTCCGTTTGAGTCTGACCCAATGTTTTAATTTTCCAATACTGCTGGGCAGTTGGCTTTTGTCTGTTTCCAGATGTAACTTGCATATTGAGGCCTGTTACTGAAGTGAGAACAAAACAACAAAACATCTCAGCCTAGGAGGGGAAGGAAAAATAACAGCACCTACTTCTTATGCTACAAAATACAGCTGTCTGATGACACCGGTGCTTCCACAACTAACCAAGGTCAGGTTTAGAATAACAAAATGTGAATATTTGTTCCAGCAGTCACATCTAAAGTACGGTAACAGTGGTCTTAGTGAAATGCTGCTTTTTTTACTTGTCTGTAAAAGATAACAGAGTAAAAAACGTAGCTCCTTCCCCTCCGTTCTTCTCTCAATCTCTCAAAATAAATATTTCTTTTTTTTCACTGGAATAAAAGTCAATATTTATTGTGATGCTGGGAAATACAGAAAAATAACCAGTTGGTTGTTGAAATTGCACATGCTTGCTGTGGCTTAGGGAATTGAAAGAAGTTTAAAGTGAGATGGAAATCAGCTGTGACACAACCCCTTTAATGTGATTGGGAAGTTTTTTTTTTTTTTCCCCTCAAAAAACCAAAAACAAGGAAAAAAGACCCAACCCCCCAAAAAAATCCCAGTACTCGTAAAGAGTATTTTGTCATGGATTTTTGGCGTTTACACAAAGTGAATAATGCATTAGGTTTTTGCAATACCGGTAATTTTGCGACTGCATTGGCAGTACAGTCTGCATTTGCTGTTAATGGTGTGATAATGGTGGGGAAAGCACCCTGAGGTGACTTTTCTTCTCTTAATGAAAAGGCTGCTGATTGTTTGGGAAGCTCCCCCTTGAGTACTGATGCATATGGAAGCTCTTCTTTGCCTGAAAGTGCCAATCTCTTGTTTTGCCTGGTCCGTGTGCCCATCACAAGCACCGAGTGCTTGTGGACTCGATTCCTGCCTTAACTACACTGCAGCTCTCAAAGGTCAGCTCATACCCGGGCCTGTGTGTGAGAGGTTAGTTTTGCAGAGCAGATGGGCTCCTAAAACTTTTATGGTTTCCAGTCAAATCACCTCAAGCTGTAATCTCATTAAATCTTAAGTGAATCAGTGGGTCTGGTTATTACTTGAAAGCAGTGTTACAGGAAGTGATGTTCCTGGTGCAGTAGGTCTGTCTTGGCAGTAAGCTGCCAGAGGTACTTGCCTGTGTGTGGCTCTTGAGGCTGCTCCCTTGCTTTGATAGCAAGGGTGGCATGTGGGGTGCAACAAGTTAACCTTTTGGGACAGCACAAGGGCAGAAATGCAGCTTTTCCCGAAACTGTAATTGGGTTACTTTCAGGAGTTTCAGTTCTCCCTTACATACTTAATCATGCACAGCCATTGCACTGTCTCAGTCCTCATTTGTGTCTTAAAATAAATTACCAACTACTAATTTAGGAAACCAGCATGGTGCTTAATGCTGTGCACAGTTGCTGAGAGGACTGCGTGACAAAAAACTGCGTGTCCAAAAGCCTGACCTTCTTCCTATTTTTTAATTCAGCATAATTGTCTTTGGGAGAAAATAGCGCATAAAAGAATCTTCTGGAGGAAGGCAGGTAGCTTAATTGAAACTCATTTGACCAAGCAGGGTTGATTCTAGTTTGTCTTGTGCTTAGAAATCTGGTTAAGCATGTTTTGTGCCTGGATTGCAGAAAGGCTTTTTCCTCTTCAGAGAGTGTAACTGCCCTGCCAAGAGAGAATAAACCTAATCTATGACCTCCTCATACTTGCTTCTTAGTAAACAGGGGACATGTAAGACTAGTTTGGCAATACATAAAAATTTAATGATCATGGCATAAACACGCAAGGCTTGTGTACGCAAGAGCATTCATAAAAACACAACCTGCTGATTGTGCAGAGATAATAAAATTTCTTCTGCCTTGCCTACCCACTTCCTCCTCACTCAGGATATGTGTGTGGTGTATGAGACCATACCTTGAGTTAACCCAGCCTTTTGGCTAGTTCATGTACCTAAAAACTGCATCAAAGTCCTGCTGATCCTTGTCAGAAATGGCTTGTTTCTAATTTAGGTGTTTATGGTGCACTTTAACTGTAAGAATGTCCTCTTTCTTAAAATTTTGTGTCACGAGAAAGTGTACATAGGGATTTTTTGTTGTTTTGTACTAAGACTAATGTGTATTTTTCTTTTCAAGAACTGGGCAAAGGTTTAACCTTCTTAGCCATTCTGTCCCTCTTCTTTCTTCCTTTGGTGGAGTGGGTCATTCAAATCTTCCCCTCTAGTTCAGCCTGGATAGCTTTTCTTCCCTTCACTGATGATTGAGCGAGCTTTCTGTATTTACATTTATCCTGATTTAAAGCTCAAACAAGGCTACAGTTAAAGTTTGGGATAAGGCTAACTTGCCTGCACAATGTAGAAGCAATCTAAAGCTTGAATGTGAAACAGTGGATGCTGCTATTGAAAAGGCTGGTGCTTTCACTGAGGGATTCAAAGTATTTAAGCACTTTAAAAATTCAGAATGCTTTTAAATTCTTATAAAGGTCCTTGAAATAGTGCTGAACTATGAGAGGGTGGCATCAAACCACTAAAGTTTGGTTAGACCAAAGCTATAATGCTCTGTAGCAAAGTCATTCTGGTGTTTGTAGGAGTGCCACACTGTGTACTTACCCCATGGGAGCACCATGGAATGAATTAAAAGTAGTGCCTATCAGTCATAACTTAAACCTTGGCTGTGATGCAAGATTGTCCTTGTTCTCCCCAAACTGAAGCTACTACTCAATAATGGCATCTGTGGCACAGTGACAAAGTGTAGTTATTAGTGTTATTATCTGTAAGCACCTCACATCTGTCCTGCAGTTTGAAGGAGTAGTAACCATGCTGTCAGTTTCCACTTACTTGAATATTCGTCCTGGAAAGCTTATCACTTTCCAGCATTCCCAAATTCAGAAGGAAAGTAATCTGAAGTCCTCTCCATGAGGAAGAAGGCTATTAGGATAGCACACTGTGCAGCTCTTAAATCTGACAGAAATGCTGAAAGTATATTTTCAAGGATTTAAAAAGAAAAAAAACCCTCCCACAATCAACAAAGACCACTTAGGGGAAGAGGGGCTTTAAACTTGTTTGTACCTGTATTTTAGCCACTTGGAAGTAAGTATGTGGTGGGTAGGTCATTCATTCAGAGTTCTGAAACTTAAAAAGGTTTTGCTTTTGCTCTGTTGTTAGAGGGGTAAAGGGGGATAAATAAAGACACACTTAAGTCCTGGTGGACAATTTATGTTTACATATAAATAAAGATTCTCTCACGTTATGTTAACGGCTTGCTAACAAAAAATTTCTGTTCGTGTTCTTTTATGGTGATGGAGGAAAAAATTACTCTGTGCAAACACTTTCGACTTCCTGGAACAGCTCTTTTTATTGTTAGATGTCTTTCCTTTATGATTTACAGTACCTTTTTTGGCTGTAACTACAGAGCTGTGTAATTATATGATAGATGGACAAGAATTTACTCATTCACTCACAAGGGATTAAAGAGTAACCTGCAGTAGTGTTTGTTACATGATTATTGAAATGCCCTGTGGCTGTTAAGACAGCTAGGTCTTCCAAAACAAACATTAAATATGGGAGTTCAGCTGGAAGTTATAGTGCACTAGCACCCACAGGATAACACTTGCATGAGGGGTCTTTCATAAAATGTGATCTGTATAACCCTCCTTAAAATTAAGAGGAGTTGTGACAAGTGTATTAATCTGACAAATGCAGTATTAATCTGACATTCTATTACAAGCAGCATAGCTTTGGTCCTCAAAGACAACATTGTTTCTCTGAATAAGATACTCCAGTGTATGTGCCAAACCCTATGCTGGGAGCTGACAATGATTATTTTTACATGGATGGTACAATTTGATGGTGTTAGCTAAGGAAGCCTAAAACAAGACACTTCCAGAAACTAGTGCCTAGATTTGGAGCAAACCAATTTTCTCTTTTCTTTTAATGCCATCCAAATTTGGTTTTGCTTAATTAAGATTCCTCATTTATGAGAAATCCCAAGTGAAACCTCAGCATGTTGTAATTTTTTTCCTGCTCTGAAACATGTGCACTTAAGCCAGTAAAAATTTTACACTTGCATATTTTTGGTGTGTTAGTCTTTAGAAGGATGATGGTATAGGGGTAGAACTTGAATGTCTTTTGAAGATACCTTCCAAATGTTCATATTGCCTGTTTTGGTGAAGAAAGAAATTCCCTTAAATGCCCTATTCTGTAAGGACTTCATATGTGGGTGTACAGCTGTTGTAAAAAATAGTCTTTGGGACAGAGTAAGGCAGAGGAGCCAAGGCAAAGAACAGGGCCAATTTGGTGCTGCCTTTGTGCTTTCCAAAAAAAGCTGTTCCACATAAGCAGTAACTAAAAACATTGCAGTATAAAACACTTGGAATGGGTTTATATATCAGTTTTCCCAGACAACCGTCTTGCCTGTATTTCCTAATAAAAGGCTATAGTTGGTCATATTCACTTTGACCTGAGTTTGATGTGCATATGGCACTGGTAGTAACTGGACTTGCTTAATAGGAATGGATTGTTTCACAATTAAAGAAGAAAAAATTTAACAGTTCCTGCTGTGGGGGTTCAGTACCATGGCTGTTCCTGTTACAGCTTTTCCTGAAGACAGAGATTCAAGGCAGAAGTGGGAGGAACAGCAGAACTGTGCTGTTCCCTTTAGATAGTGGGGCTGCAGCAACATCCAGAGCCTAATGCTCTGGGGTGGAGTGGGGAGAAGGAGAGGAGAAAAGGATGTTGCTTTCCACCCCTTCCCCAGTCTGCTTCACACACTTGGCCAGCTGGATGGTTTACCACTGAGAAAATGTAGGGAGGAGGAATTCCTTTCTATAGTATCCCAGGTGGTCACTTATGCCCTAATGGGTAAATTGCTTTTATTGTTATTTGCTTTTACTCCACATAAAAACAGAACCATAGCAATCCTATGGAAGTCTAAACTAAATTTAAACCTGATAGGGGTATTTAATGTTTTGCATATGTAAAAGTCTGGTTCTTATTGCAAGCAGCCTAATCATCCTTCAGCAATTGCTTTGCTATCTCTGTAGGGATATTTACTCCCATAATACTGGATATTACATATAATTATATATAATATAATTATATATTATTATATATAATACTCTCTGTAGAGCTGATACTGGAAAGCAGGGGAGGAGAGGCATTGTCTTGTACAAGTTATGTGGACTGATTTTGCTTACCAGGCTGTTACTCAAACTGGAGTTACCAGAATCCAGTAGTGGTGGTGTTAGATATCAGAATGCTTCACTTTGCCAAATGTGTGCTAACAATTCTCTTCATTAAAAGGGCTTTGAGATTTGTTGGTCTACATGTCGATGCATTTTTCCTTCTTCCTAACACAAATACTCCTTTTAAAAAGTATAAGGAGAGTTTAAAAAAAAATGTAGAGATGATATAAAGTTATTAAAATTACTTTGAATGAAGAATCAGTACAGAGACAACCCCTCCCCAGATGATGTATGCACTTGAAGATTAGACATTAAATGTGCTGAGCTCATGCCTACTGCTGGTTTTATGTTCATGTCACTTCCATGTAAAAACTATCTAAAACTTATACATTTTTGAGCACTGTTCTCTACTAATTGTTTTGACTCTAGATTCGTGTGCTTTTCCTCTGTGTGTGTCAGTAAGGTCACATAAGCAAGGGGGGAACAAGGGGACAGTAAAGCTGCAAAGTGGGCTCAGAATTCATGCTTGCTTAGTTTTCTACTACTTAGTTTTCTCAGTTTTCTACAGCTTCTGCAGTTTGACTTAGAGGTTGTTCATGTGGCTCTTCAACTGTGGGAGTTTTCAAATACATGCTTTCAGTTTATTTTTTTCTTGTAGTAAATGAGTATTAGATAATGTAGTTGAATTATTACACGTTGTGAAAGAGTTAAGTCCAAACTCACGTTCTGAAGAAATACTTTTCTGATCCGAGATTTCTAGTACCGCTTAGAAAGCAAAAAACAACAACAAAAAAGGAAAAAAAGACACAAGACACCCCCCCAACCTCACATGAAACAAAATTTTTAAAAAACCCAGGAAAACCCCTGAAGTAGAACCTATCACAGTGTTCAAATAGATAAATCAGAATTTTATCTGGATGAATGTGTTCTTTCTTCTCATACTCACTTTTTCCCTAGCAGTTGAACATTATGAATTCAAGATGTCTAGCCTGATAGGCTTTCTGACACCCTGGAGAAGCCCTTTAACAATATTAATGGGAATCAGTTGCATCAAAGTTAATTTTTTTAGGTAGTGGTGGATTGACTGGAGACTAGGTGTATAAGAAAATCAATCCTACTCAAGACCTGTTTGTGTTGGGATCAGGGAGGTCTCTCCGTCAAACTGCTTAACATGTTGTTTCTCAATTGGTTTGTCTTCAGCATGAAGACTAGTTGCCCTTGAATGAAATCTGGGAACTTTAGGGTTGTTTGTTTCGCTTCCCACTCCCTTCCCTCATCAAGTTAAAAAAAAAAAAAGTTTGTCTCCAGTATATTAAGAGACAAAAACTTTTTATTCGTTTGCAAGATATATAATGGCATTCTTGCTGTCATATTTCCATGTGAAGATCAACAGTTGCCAAGGACTTGAACAGAGAAAGTGTTCTCTGCAGTGATGTGGGAACAGCATGGATTTGAGGAATGTGGATTTTGAGAGGTGAGGCATGTTTGGTTCTCTCTAAAATACAAAAGACCTTATGCAGTAGCAAAGAAGTTGTCAACCTGTTGCTGTTTACAGCATCACTGAAATCATGGCCAGGCCCAAGCTTTGGATCAGAGCTTTAAGACATTCTGGTTTTCAGAGAGCTGAGGAATTTACTGAGTCTCAGTGGAGGATTTGCAGGGACTCGCCACAGTGCCTTGGACAGATGGGCTTGAAAGTAGAACTGTCCTGACCCACTCTTGTCAGCTACCACAGCAGGCTATTTATTAGCTTGCATGCTTGAACTGTTGAATATTTAGGTCCACCCACTGTCCCCTGTGCCAAGACCACCCTGCTGCTACTCATGTCATGCAGATTTGGCACAGAAGCTGCCTTTAAACAGCTAATGAGTTGCATGTTGAAGGACAGGCTGGTCTCCCCTATTGAAATCCGTGAAAGAGTTGTGACTTACCTTGGGCTGAGTAGTCTCCTAGCTAGTGATACCATTGCATCTTCCCCTTGACTGGCTATTTTAGCTACTTCAGTGTTGAAACAGATGTTGTGACTTTTTAAAAACAAAATACAGATTTTTTTTTAAGCTCCAAACAATTTACTTAAAAGAAAATTGCTGAATGCCAACTTGCCATTATGTAATGATGTAACAATAGTCCACTGTGGGATAATTATACCTGCATCACCTCAGTATTAACATAAAAATAGTATTAAGCCTTGCTTATTCCTATTTAGGAGGAATTGGACCAGTGAATTAAGTTGGAAGCAAGATGCCCTTTCCAGTCCATCACTAACTGGAATCTCTGAGGTGGTGAGTTAGATCGGCTGACTGAGTTACTTTGCAGCCAAGAGCTTTTAGCAAGTTAGCTGATGAGAAGGGCAAAGTCCAGGGGCTGGTGTGTGGTGCTCCCTCCATAATCAGAGTGGATCAATGGGGGCGTAGTGCATCTGGCAGAGGTGCTGCCAAGAGAAATGCTTGGAAAGCTGCAGTGCCAGGTGAGTGCCTAGAACCAGAAGCTGCAATCATCACATGAAGTTTCATTTGTAAGATTTTAACTTAAAACACAGAGGATGCAGTAGGCTGGAGCCAGCCCTTAAAACAGCTTTGTCAAAGGTGTGACTTCCTGTCTCCTGGCCCAGTTGGCAGCCTGTTGTCACACCATTCCAATGATCATGTGGCCTTCAGAGTGAAGTGGAACTTGATTGTCACTTCTACCCCAAATCCGTTTAAATTTGCAAATGCTGTTTGTGTTGGCAAAGGCAACTTAAATGGTCTCTGCTCCACTCCCAGCTGATTGTTAATACCTACTGGGTGTTCTAAAAGTGATTAATGGGCTATGCATCTTTCAAAAAACTGCTTTCAACGTGGATGGTTTGACTGACTCAGTGCTGTCACCACTCTGAAATATGTAGCTGTTTTTACTGGCTTCGCGACATCACAGGAGGATTGAAGAAGGTAAACATTAGGAGTTTTAAGAGTATAGTAGTCTGTTTGATTTACCAGCCTGTTTAACTCACCTCCAGTTAGATACTGTTCTCTTCCAGTTAGAACTTGAGACGAATGCTATCAATGAGAAGATTTACACTGATTTCCAGCTGTGAGGTTGGCAAAGTACCAAATAGTTGTCATCAAATGTCTCCGTGCCCTTAATTATGGATTCTTCCTCCTTCCTTGTGCTGGTCCTACTGATCTTCTGATCCCAGGCTCAGCTGATAAAAGTAGTTTATTCAAAAATGAATTTTATGCTTTGTATAAAGATACTCAAATCTTTTCACTGAGACTGCATCAGTAAAGGGAGGGAGATAGGAGCAAGGCAGGGAAGATTTAGGGCTTCCTCACAGAGTAGCTGTCAGTTTAACTGTGGAGTGAAACGACAGCCTTGAGCTGTGTGTGGTTTCACATTTGGGGTTTTATTTGTGAGCTTCCTTCCCCTTCATGTGCTGGGCCAAGAGATACCTGTGTGGCTGAGAAACAAGGAGCAGAACCTGCTGGAGCGTGTGGGGAGGTAAGGGTATTAACAGTGGTGCTGGAAAAAAAGCATGTGGAATTACAGCTTTATTTCCTATAAACAGACTTGCATGAGCCAAGTCATCTGTTAGCTAGGCTTTTATTATTCCAGGTGGGGTAAGGAAATCAAGGTGAATTTAGCAGAAGGGCTGAATGATCCTCTTGCTCTTGATGAATTTCTAAATGGACCAAAACCCACCTCTGTTCATCCAAGCGGCGAAGGAAGGTAGACAGTAAACTAACTTCACTGTTGCCACTTGGTACAGCTCCCTGTGCATGCTGCATGCCCTGTGTAGGATAGGGCTGTAACATTTCAAAGTGCCCGTGCTTTTGTGGAGATTTTGTCATTAGTGTATTGGGCTAAGTTCAAGAAGCAACTCTCCTGTCTGCTGTGGAGACCCTCTGGAGTTGGTGTGCAGTTTCCTGTTACCACTGTATGCAGAGGAGAAGATTGGTGTTAAGCCGGTCTCTTCTACTCCAGAGCTAGAGTTAAGCTAAGTCAAGTTAAAATACAAATTCTAGGAGCAATTTGATCATTAACTGGTATCTCAGTGCTAAATGTTTAAGATATACTGGGAAATTGGCTGTGGTTCTGATGTATCATGTGACTTGCCCATGTCTTCAGTCTTTATATTTAACACTCAAATTTCGAATTAAGGTTCCTAAAATGCTACTTTCATCATGGTGTGAATCAAGTTAATTGTCACAAATTGCTATTGAGGTGGAAACTAAGGACCAGTTTCCTACAGAATAAGAATATTACTTATTTTTGCTTAAACCTACAACAATTATCTGTATCAAACTCTACACCACCCAGGAGGACTTGTTCATTTGTGTGCTGTTTCAAAGAAAAGGAGGAATAATTGCTGCATGCAGGGAAGCAGCTTTTTCTTCAGGAAGGGAGGGAAGCAAAAAAAAAAAAAAAAATAGAAGAAAAACAACCTCACAGTGCTGAGGAAGTAGGACCGAAATTCCTTGGAAAATTGCTTTATACTAAACTCAGTTGTCTAAGCCTTACACACTACCTAACAAAGCCACTGGTGTTTGAGTTACTGTCAAGGGAACTTGATAATAAAATACCTTTAGTAATGGAAAACTTTAAACTTAGAGTAGGATTTTTTTTAAATCATAAGATTTAAAATCAACCTAATTTTTCTTACAAGTACCATACTGAAACTTTTCCAAAAGTAGAAACGAAGAGGCTACTGTTTTGTCTGTAGACTTCTTTTATTGTTAGTTAAGATTACAGGGTAGCTTTTTAGAGCATCAGACTTGCATTTTAAAAAATAGTGTGGCCTTATGTTTTGCTGCCTTGTACAAATTCTTAACACTGTAGGCTTAAATAAAATCCCTGCAAGATACTGAAATGTCATGACAGTAAACAAAATTTTAACATGGTTAGATTGCCCATGCTTTATTTGCATGCACGTGTGCTGTGAAAATGAGAGAAATGAAGTGTTTGCAAGCTGGGAGGAGAAGGGCACCGTGAGCATTGCTGAAAGAACATTTATTTAAACACAGTGTAAGGATAAGCCTCCTCAGATGCTATTTCGGCTGAATTCTCCTGTCATGGTGCCTACTACATTCCATTGCTTTTGTCTGGGCTTGGTATTTGGGAAATTTTGGTGAGGGCTGGAAGGTGGGGGGGGCACGCTGGAAGCTGGTCAGCAGTAAGGAGAGAAGGGCTGGTGTGGGAATTGTGGAGTGGGGTCAGGGTTTAACTTTAGTGGCCATTCATCAGATGATGATTGATTGCTGTGCAGTCCCGGGGGACGTTTAACAACATCTCTGCCCATCCCCCTGCCCCCTTTGAAAGCAGATGGACCAAAAAATGGGGAGAGCGACACCCAGGAATTCCTGCTGTTGTAAAATGTTTTTACGGTGCACTGTACAGCCTTTCCTGAAGCAATCACATTTATGGCCTTGCTGTTGTATTTCTTGGGCTGCTGTGGCTGTAAAAGATGAATAGCCCTGTAACATGGTTCACTGATTCTGTTTAAATTGAAGTAGGCTCCCTTTATTGTTTTGTGTCTAAAATTGTATGCCACCAATTCAGGAAATATTTCCTGTTTGGGAAATAATCAACCCATAGCTGATTTATTTTAAAATAAATCACTTTTAACTATCTCTAAAACTAGTCCCCTCTTCCTTCTGATTTCTCTCTTTGCTTAATTCTGGTGGAAAATCTGAAATACTAATTAATGTAGTAGAGCAGTTTTAAAAAAGAAATAAAAGCTCCTGAACTTGCTTATTAATCTTTTTACCCTTACTGGATAGGGTGTTGTAGAGCACCAGTTTTTATCTTAAAAATGGTATTTTTACTTAATTACTTAATAACTACAGAAAGAAACAATTCATTAAATGCAATTTACGCAGATTATTAATCTCTTTGAAAGAAGAAATCTGTCTCTGCTTTCATGCTTCTTTCCTTGCTGCCCATCAGAACATTCATGTGGTGTGGAAAAACCAGCAATGTTTGAAACTGTTTGCTTATAAACCAGTTTTTCCTATGTTTGGGTAAAAGTGAAATTAACAGGACAGTAGTTAACTTACAGCTTGATGGATCTTTTGGCTGTATCATCTCTGCCTCTTCAGATAGGGAGGGAGGGAAATTTTTTAGGACTTTCCTGTAGGCACTGTTAGTTTTTTTGTTTTGTTTTGTTTTTTGAGGTGGTGTGGAATTTTTAACTTGAGTGTAAGCTGTTGTCTACTAAGGAAGACTCAGTCTTACTCTTCCCTTCCCTCCTACTTATCCTGCCCATCCACATTTCAAGACCAATCTTGTTATTTGTCCTGTAATGAGCGGGGAAGGAGCATCAGAGTGCTACAGCAGCAGTGAACTGAAGTGTGGGGAGGCCAGTCTCACGTTGCTGAAACAGGAGGGGAGGGAGGGGGGCTGTGCCAGCGCTTTGGGCGCGCTGTGTGCATCAGCTCTGAATTGAGAACACAGCTGTGCATTGTCCTACACCTATCCTCGCTATGATCATCTCTTTTTTTTTTTTTTTTTTTTTTTTTTTTTTTTTTTTTTTTTTCTTTCCTTCCAGGGAGTTGCTTGTTTGGGGGATGGGGGGAAAGGGGAGCTCTGGCTCCCCCCACCCCCCCTCTATTTAGAACCAGGCATAGAAACTTAATCTAGCAGTACGTGACCTTTGTGGCCATGACCTAGGGACTGGGATGTGAGCAGGCTTGAGCTTAACAATAAACTCCTGGCTGTGGCTGCAAGCACAGGCAAGTTGGATGCTGTGCCCAAGCCCCATCAGCCCAGCTGGCACAACCCCCCCTCACTGTTGTGCCCTGCACAACCAGAGACTTCCCAGGTTTATTCACTGAGAGCGTGCCCCCTTTGCTGGGTACAGCTGATGTGCAGCCTGCTGGGTGCTCCTGACAAGTGTGTGTGACGCTGACCACAGGAGGAGAACTGTGTACCTTGTACCCCTGCCAAGTCTCGGGGTTCTCTTGTAGTCTTTGTGCCCAGAAAGGAGTTTCTGGGGAGTTGCTAGTTCACCTTGAAGCTGACTCCTTCAGTGCTCTTCTGGTGACTAGCTGGCTAGCTCCCCTCCCCACAGAGAATAGTAGGGATTGTGCATTTGTGATTTTTCCCTCTGTGTACTTAAGGTAAAGTGTAGTGATGGAGATCAGACCAGCATAACTACTTCTTTTTGCCCAAGCTTGCTAACTCTTTTGCTCTCTGTTTTAAATCTAGGGGTTTTTTACCATTTTTGTTTTATTTGTTTGTTCTACTAAGAAATAAATAAGGCCTTATCAATGGCTGGGCAGTATTTACCCAAGTATTTACCCTGCCATGTCCTGTGTAATATGCCTTTTTTCCTAAATTATGGGTCTTGTCTTTCTTTCTAAATTCAGGAGTGATGTTTCTCACCACATTTTGGTGGGGTGGCAAGAGGCAACTGAACAGTTTAAGCATGTTTTTTTTCTTTGGCTTGAACAGCTGGGTGGCTCTTTTTCCCAGTGGGTGCTGTTACCTTGCAGCAGGAGCGGACTGAGTTTTTGCTTCTGGTATTGACTATTGTGGTGGACTAGTAATAGATCTAACTTGCTTCTGGTCTTCTGTTCATATGGTCACCATTTTCTTTTCAGCTGCTCTGCTTGGTTGAGGCTCCAAATCCCTGCTGTATGTTTTTAAAGTATATCAGATTCATATGAGTTAACTTGATACTTTGTCTTGGTTTTCATTCTCTCTCAGCTTCTCAGTTGTGTAAGTGGAGTTATTCAGCAACATGTAATAAACATCCCCTATAATTTCAACAGAAAAATTACAGAACTTCATATGCAAGTGAACATTGTATACATACTTAGACAACCACAGTGTAAGGACAAGGATCCCTCTAGTTGAGGAAGATGATGTGTTTGAACAATGCATTTCAGACCTAAGGCATTTTTTTACTTGGAAAAATAGGAATCTGAGACACTGCTTGAGGATTTAGTATTTGAACAGAAGCAAACATAAGTCTGTCCCAGTCTCCCTACAGCAAAACTCGATTTCAGGAGAAAAAAAAAGGCAGGTTTTAGTAAAATCTGACATGTGCACACACACACATACCCCTTTGAGAAGTTAATCCATATACCACTTCAGCTGTTGCGCTTATAGCAGCTTAAAATGTCACTTTATGTAACCCAGGCAATCCAAGGGAATCACCTGTCCTGTCCTTCCCCTTGCTTTTGAGGGAGAAGGGAAAGGGGGATGTTGTTATGCACCGTATCATGAGCTGTTAGCTGGAGTTGGGAGTGGCTGGATGACAGCTGGGAGAAGACAGGCATATCAAACACTTGTCCAATCTTTGTTCTGCTCTTGCTCCTTTCTGTGAGGTAGGCTTCAAATATCTGGTGATGGAAAAGTTGTTCATGATATGAAACCTCGTGCCATCGTACTGTTCCATGGTAAAGCAGATTTTCTATTATTACACTCTAAGAAAAATAGTGTATGTAGTTAAGAGCAAGACATGTATACAGAATTTTCGTGTGCTGGAGTGTTGTGCTCCTTCATTTGCATCTTTGGAAACAAAAACTTAAGAGCTGATTTCTGCTTCCCTCTAAGAAAACAGTTACTCTTTCTGTGTGTTACTTCCCTCTGCTGGATGGAATGGGAGCAGTTACAGCTGATGAATGGATCCGGCTTTCTAGGCTAACATCTTGGTCTAAGTTGTGATTTGAATATAGGATTTGCAAGTGCTTTGTGAGCAGAGTGGGGATTTAGTGGCTACCCACAGGTCACTGAAGCATTCAAATGCTCTGATGGGCATGATAAAGTTCCAGTCTTGTTTTCCAACTCAAGCATCTCGAAGCATCACTAGCATAGAAAACACTATCATAGCAAAGGTTTTTTGCTTTGTTGATGGAAGTGGCGGGGGGAGTTTTGCCTAATATTGTCGCTGTCCTGAACGTAAGGAATTTGCATATTTTGTAAAAAGAGGATGATTCATGGCATGCACGGTTGGTTTTCCCCTTGTGTGCAGTGGGTGTGCTAGTAGTGTTGCAGCTCTCCAGTGTGTTGATTATTGAATGGCCCACGTAAGAGAATTTAGTGTTTGTATTTGCAGGAAAAGTCTTCACCTGAAACTTGCCATAGATGCCATCTCCAATCTGTAAGTGTTGGCAGATGGTTTCCGCTCTTTAAGAGAAGCTGATGTGGCCACTCTTCCTAGTATTGTATTGCAAAGAAAACAATGACATTTCCATCTAACTCTTAGGGCATGATTTGGAGTTTACAGGGAAGGATAGCTGTGGGGGAACTATTGTGAAGTCTTTGCCTATTGCTACTGCATCTAACCATCTCCTTTATAGTTGAGACTTTGGATTTTTTTTTTTTTTTACACATCCTGGCTCTGTTTTCTTTTCAGTTCTTCTTTATATAGTGAGATTTTTTTTTTTTCCCCCTGCTTCCAGGTACTGCATTTCTACTGTGATAGCTGTTCTGTCCCCATATGTCGGGAATGTACCATGGGACGACATGTGGGTCACAGCTTTATCTACCTCCAAGAGGCCATACAGGACTCCAGGACTCTCACCATTCAGCTCCTGGCAGATGCTCAGCAGGGACGACAGGCTATTCAAGTAAGATACTCCCAACTTGAGTACTTTATTTCCCCCTCCTCCTTCTCCCCCTTCTCCCCCCGCCCAGCTTGTCTGTTACAGGGCAAGGTGTCAAGGCAGAAAGCTCTCTGCTTCTGCTGTCAGTCTTCTCACCCCTTCTGTTTTCTCAGATCTCTGACAGAAGTGGCGGTGGAGCTGAAAATAAAGTGCTGTTATGAGTTTTGCATTCTTGCAGCATAATCCTGTCATGTAAATCACAATATATATGAAGCTCTGTACAAATGCACTTGAGTGTGAAGCTTTTCAAGAAAGCTCAGATCTTGTGTGGCAGCGCCAAACCTGGTTTTGTTTTTACGATTGAAACTTTCTTTGAGCATCTTCCTGCCCGTATAGCTTCTAGCACTCTGCCTACCTTTGACTCTCATTATGTCTTCGGTGTTGCCACCAAATACAAAATACTAATCAGCTGCTGGATTGGTGTGAAATTCCTTAACCTGCATGTGCAGAAGATCTAGAGATACCTCCATCTGAGGGTTGCTCTGCACACACAGATCACAGTCTTCTTATTACTTCGCTCTACCTCAGCTGTGTTTTATAGCACAAATATAAATACCTGGCAAGGGCTGGAAAGAAGGTAGCACAGTGCTTCAAACTAGAGAAGAAATTTTTTCTGAGTAAACATTTGTAGAATGTCATGAATAGGGAGTTAACTTACTTTCCAAATTAGATGAGCTTTCCTGGCACACATGGAAGGTGTAAACAATAATTAAAATTACCCAAAGCTCATTGTCTTCCCTTTGCTGGTTGTTACTAGTAAATGAGGGAATTAAGCCTGTTCTGTGAGACAAGAGCAACTAATTAGTCTCTCATTAACTCTTTGCGCCAGTGGAATGATAATAGTTTATGTTGGTATAGATAGCAATCAGTTGTCGACATTTTCCTTCAGCTTCTGATCTTAACTTGTTATACCAGCATAGTAAGGAACAAGTCTTTGGAGCTGGATGGCTACCCTTAAACTCCAGCTTCAGGCAGAATCCTGGAAAACAGCATCTTCCAAGATTTGTTTTAAACTGGGTTATAAAGCTCTTCAGCAGTATCCATACATTTCACACATCCCCCAAAATGACAAGAAGGAAGGAATTATACTAGTTTAAAGACCATCACTGGGGCAGTGTTCTGAATTTCTCCAGGCTGTCCTAGACAAGGGCTTGCCTGTTAGTAATTAAATTACTGCTTTTGACCTCCAGGGCTCTTAATCATCTAACTGGTACATCTAAATCATCTAAGGACTGTTTTTTGGAGTAGAAACTAGCAGACCATGGAGCACCACTCTGCTGCTATTGCATGAATGCTTTTGTGCCTGTTTTTCTTCCCACTGAGTTTACTTTGCTCATTCCTCCATTATGTTTTTCTGGCTTTTATGCTGAGGGCTCCTGCCATTGTGGTGAGCTGATTGTTACTTGATGGTGCAGGTAAAAGTTGTGTGGTACTGGTTGTGCTCATGTGACTTGAACAAGCAACTCTACTGAACTTAGCTCATGCAGCAAGCTTTGGTCTGGCTACAGCCCATCCAGGTTAAGAGGCTGTCTTGGAAATATTAGCTGAGCAGGTTGTGTAAAGATCTGTAAAATGAACCATGTCTTCAAGAACTGAGTTTTTTCATTAGCTTAGTGAGGTTTTTATTCTGGACCACTGCACAGAAGAAGAGTTAGTGAGCAAACAGATCAGTTAACAGGATAGAAAAAACTCTGTGTGTGCATGTGCAGGAATGGTAAGATTGTTCAGCCCAAGCCAGGTACACCATCATCAGCAGCAACCAGAAGAGTATGTGATACTGTTAAAAGCAAAGGTGCTTTTCATGGAGCAGAGCTCTCCTTGTTCTTGGGACAATATGGCTGTGAAGCTATATGTTTATCCTAGGGAGGAGACAGCATGTCAGCATGAATTCAAAACAAACTCTAAAACAAGTAGTCTCTAAATTAAAAGAAATTGGCTTGAGTGTTTTTCTTAAAACTATGGAAATAGTCAACAGAGAATTAAATGCCAGTATAAGCTGTGTAATGTGAGGAACACAAGGCTGGAGCTCTAAGAGGCTTGAAAAGTAATACATTGTAGTAGCACTTCTTAGTGGGACTGATACATACTGCTGTACCATAAACTCTTTCTTAATAGGCTCTGAAAGTGATAGCTCCCCTGACAGGAGATGTTGAGGATGGATGAGGAGGGGTAGTTGAGAGTAAATGGGAAAAGGTGGAATTTGAAGGGCGTTGCAGGAGAGAGGAAATCAAGCCATGAGTCAACTGGCTGCAGAGTATCTGGTTAACCAAAGTTGAAGGCTTTTAGGGAGAAATGTTTATTTAAGCTCTTCCTGTGGCTTTGGAAGGATTGTTTTTCAGACTTAAAAAAAAGAAATACTGTGAGTTGGGATACATTTCAGCTTCTTGATCCACTGAAGCCTGATGTAGTCTGTCACTCCAGAAGAGTCCAAACATCACTTTTCAAGGAAGTTGAAGTCCTCTGTAAGAACGAGCAAGGCTGAGAGCAAGAAGCTTGCTATTTTTTCCTCAGTGAAATTTCTGCAGCAATGGAAAGCCTTCCATGCTTCCTTGTGCTATGATGGTCCTGGCCTGCATTCCTAAGCCTGTCTCTAACATGAGAACTTGTTAGTGTGGTGAACTGATCCAGCTGAAAGGGTAGCCTTTCTGTGGGTTTACTTTTTGGCTGGGCCAGCCCCCTGGTTCACTGCAGTGCTGCAAGGACCGTTGATGGCGCCAGGGAATGAAGCAGCAGTATCCAACTGGCTTGCTGGTAGGACTCTTCCTTATTTCAGCAGAAAGCTATGCTCCTAGCTGGGATGCTTTTCCAGACTTTTCAGAGACCCAGATTGATTCACAGGGTGATATGGAAGCCAAAGTTGACACTGGATAAATGATGTGGGAGGAATCAGGACTGCTGCCTTTCTATATGGGGGAGCATGTCCCGCTGCCTTGTTTTACCTCATGAAAGCGCACACTTAGCTGTCTTCTTTCAGAGTTTTTTCCAAGGACTAGGTCACAAACTGAACGTAAATCTGTTATGGTGAAAGATAGATGGCTTCTTCAAAATGTCACCTTCTTAAAATACATCTATACATGTGTAACTGTATATATGTATGGATGTATGCATGTAATCTAATGCACTTGCATAACACTAAAGCACCGAGTGCTCGTGTTCATTTAGGGTCAATTTCCAGGTGAACATGTTGAAATACGTTTTAATTTGTTCATCTCAGATGTCTTAAAAAGTGGGTTTATTGGAAAACAAAATAAATTCTTCCTTAGCTGAGCCTGTAATTGGTTTTGCAGGGGTGCTTGACCATGCATGCCTCTCCCTGCCCAGCGAGACTGCAGAACATAGTGGGAGCTGCTCTCTTATCTATCATGAAAGGCTTAGGAGCTTCCCTCCCAAATTTGTGGGGGAAGCAGTATGAAATAGATTAACACCTTTACAGGGGGTGAGGGGGTACTGTAAGAAACTCGTCTGGCTAGAGGAGGAAGCTGATCTGTTGCCTTGAGCCTCTGCCCTTGGGTGGGAGCTTCCCTGTGGGTTGCCATATGGATCTGTGCTGCTGGGAGGTCGATACCTGAGAAGGATGGCACTGCTGTGCTGCAAGGGATCGTTTTGGGGTTGTCACGTTGAGTTAGCTCAGGCAGCCTTGTGCATGGCTTTGAAGTCAGGCTTGCAGGTTTGAGAATCTGAAATGAAGCTTTGTCAACAAAATGGAGTCAGTTGGGCTTTTGTAAAGCTGGGGCTTCTATCAAGAGGCTGAATTTCTTCGTACTTTTAGTCATTGTTTTGTGTGGTATTTCAGTGAGTTCCTCAGTGCAGCATATGAGCAGATGGTTATTGGGGAAGATGGATTTGACATGTGTCACTGTCCAAACTACTGTTCTGCCTCAAACTGTGGGCAAAAAGTCTGTTCCTGCAGTACAAACCAAAATGGTAGTTTAGTTGTATCTGGTATGAGTTAACCTGGCCTCTAGCCCTCCCTCCATCAAAGCTGCTTTTAAAATTATCTTTGTGAGGAACTTCAAGTGAGGATGTTTTAGTGTTTTACATGCATTAGACTGAAACTTTTAAATTGGTCTAGCTACTGTAATTTGTGCTATAGCTGCACCAGTATTACTGCACATTCACTGCTGAGCTTACTAATCCTGGTACCTTTCACTTCAATTATGTAGGATCTTCCAGTTAATTTTTGTAGTGTAAGGACATTAGGAAGTTTGTATCCTGTTCTTGATGCTGGAGAAAGCCAGCTGTTATGTCCTGGTTGTTTTGTCCTGCTTTGACACAATAACTGGAAAAGTTCACTGAAACAAGCCCACTGTATCCTTTTGTGCCTTAAGGAACTGAAAACAAACCGCTTATGGCTGGAACACCTTCCATTTGGTGGACGAGAGCTAACTTGAGACATACCAAAAAGTTTCCTTCAGGATTTTTTGTATTTAATGTGCTTTTAAAGTCCAGAAGGGAGTTTGTCAGAGAAGCAGCATCTCAGCTGTTTGTTCCCCTCTGAGTAGGGTTAATTTAGTCTTAAATTCCTTAATAGTTAAACAGCAAATCCTCCATACTGAGTAGGAAAGTGTATATTTAATATTTTTTTATTCAATACCTGTGGTCCTTTTGCACCTCAAACACTGAAGAATTCCTCAGTAGAACCAAAATTTGCATTTGAATTTGAATTTTCTCTCCAGAGGTTTGCACCTTCATTGGAAAACTTGAGATTGGGAAACTTAAATGTTGGAATTAATGCCTGAAAAATTACACCTCCCTCTGATGGATGGATGGATGGATGGATGGAAGGAAGGAAAAAAATCCTGGGGACTTTTTCAAATATGTTCATGCAAGCCAGCATTGATGGATTGCAGTACAGTTGCCATAAGCAGCCTTTATGTTTTTCATGGTGCTGCCACTGCGGTGTGTTGTGCTGCAGTTTGTTCAATTGGATAAATTCCTGGACTAAATTGCTGTGATCTAACATCATAGCTCAGCATCTGGATTAACAGGCCCTGCTGTTTCAGAGAACTGAGTTAGCCTCTTCAAATAACTGTGCTGTGTGGACATACTGATTTGAGTATCAGACAGCAGAAACCACACAGTGAGGGCATCAGCACCTCTGTTGTAGCTCTTCAGAACACAAGCTTTGTAACAGTTTTTCTTTCTCCTGGAGCATTTTATGCTTCTGATTGTACCTTTTTTAAACAAAGCAGCACTAGTGAAAATTTGTGAGTCTAGAGCATTAAATATTCCATAGGAACATTTAGGTAAACATGAAACCATAGAATTTTTTTATAACTTAAGGCTCTAGTTCCTACTGTTCAACAGAAGACAGGAAATACTTAAGTAGCACTATATTTAAGGTTTTATGTTTTAGCATTCCAGTTGTTGGCATGAACTAGATGCTGCTGAACTGAAAGTTCAAGAATACTAACTATTCAGTGAAAGATTACAATGTACTATCTGACTTTCTAGATGATGCTGGATCACATTTGGTAGTTCTCAGGTGGTTCTTAGATTGGTATATCCTCATACATACAATTAAAATGAGGGTATCTTCCTGAAGGTTCTGAATGTATGGTAAAGCCTATAAATTCCTTTTTAGCTGATTTCAATGAGCCTGCATCTCTGAAGAAAAAAAAAAAGTGTTTTCTGATGTTTAGAGGGAATCTCTGTTCCAGTTAGTGCCCATTGTCTCTGGTCCTGTCACAGGACACTGCTGGAAAGAGCCTGGCTCTGCCCTCTGGGTGCCCTCCCTTCCAGTATATGTATGCTTGTAAGAATCCCCCTCCTTTTTGGGCTGAATACCTTCACAGGCCATTGTTGTGTTCTAGAATTTTGTAACTAATAAGTTACTATCTTTTTAACCTCTTTGAGGGGTCACAGGTTCATCTGCTGGTTCACTGTATGACAAATGGGTGAAGGCCTAGTAAGAAACTACGGGTTGTCACTTTCTGCCTTTGCCTGAAGGCGTAGTGAAATGTAAGCAGCAGCCCTCTGATGCATTTTTAATTGGTTTGGTCGAGCCTTAAGTGTGTTTGTCTTTTTTTTTTCTCCCCAGCTGAGTATTGAACAGGCCCAGGCTGTGGCAGAGCAAGTGGAGATGAAAGCGAAGGTGGTGCAGTCTGAAGTCAAGGTAGTGACCACCAGACATAAGAAGGCCTTGGAGGAGCGGGAGTGTGAGCTGCTCTGGAAGGTATGCACCTTTACATTGGTGGTTTGTACTGCTGACAAGTGCTTTTCAAACTGACAAAATACTCAAGCTGTTACACAGCCAGATTCTGATATCCAAGGAAAACTGGTTTCCTTAGCCAGAGCCGCTGGTGGGGTTTTTGCAGGGTCTGCTGGATCCTCAGAGCAGCACAGCCCCGCAGGCGGGCTGGGCACTCCCCCTGCTGGCCCAGCAGCTGCCCCGAGAGGAGATCCCCTCTAAACACTGTCTCCAAAATATCTTTAATGTGCTGCTCTAGAATCGGTATAATTGGTTTTCTGATCCACACCTCATAAAGGACAGGAGCAAAGGTGTGTATCCTATCCTGTCCTTTTCTGTTTTTAGAAAGGCTAGTAGAGATTCTGTGAGACCAGCTTTCACTGTCCCCATCCTTAAAAACCTTTACTGTCAATCAAGGTAGCATCCTCCCTCTAATTTTTTTTTTTTTTTTTTTTTTTAAACTAGTGTAAGAAAAGAGTACTCTCCAGCAAGAGAGTACTGCACAATTCTGAACTGAGGGCTCATTTCAGCCACAATGCATGGTTGGTATTTTGAGAGAAGGAAAGGAGGTAACAGGCAAGTTTCTTATTCCAGAGAAGTAATTCAGTGGTCATGGTCCCCCCTGCAAGAGAAACTTTGTTTTCTTTTGTAAATGTCAATAGAAAGATTAAAACTGCACTTTATATCGTTAATGTACTTTGAATGCTGCTTTTTTGAGGTTTTAGATTGAGGGAGATGGGTTCACTTTTCACTGTTAACCTTCTTCAGGAAGCTTGGCAGCTTTCTCTTGAGGTATTCCTAGTACAGGAGGAATAAGATCTGCCCCTAAGCTCTTTTTATCCTCTGGTGCTCTACAAATGCACTCTTGTTGGAATATCTGCACTGAGAGCAAGTTCTCTTCAAGTTGGAAAACATTATTTTAAGAAGGAAATGTGGTGGTAAATGATTTCAGCAAAACAAACTCACTCTATCAAGCATGCTAATAAACAATTTTGTATACCAGAGCTGAGTCTTAAGGATTAAGCTGAGACCTAAGATTGGTAATTTGTCTTGGACAATTATTGGGAGAAGCATCTCCAGGGTTGTTTTTACAGCTTGGTAAAACATACGTACTTCAACTTACAGCATGTTTGTACATATGTTGTCTAGTCAGTGTCTAACCAAGGAGTCTTCAGACTTTGAGTCTTCCTTCACTAAAATGCATTCCAGATATTGTTCTGTGACCAAGCAGGTATTCAGACATCAGGAAATGTACTTTTGCAACAATAAAGCAAAGACATTTTAAATTAGTTTTACAAAACAGGTGTCTTTGCCAGATGGTCCAAAGTGGTTTTTCACAAATAAAGGTAGACATGGTTATATAGATGAGTTACAAAACAGACATTTTTCACCAACTTCAGTCCATCAAACAGGGACTGGCAGCAACCTTCTGTATTATTTAAAGTGCTGTTTACAAAGCATCCTGTTTTAAAGCACAAGCTCAGCATGACTGCCAGTATTTACAAGAAAATATTAAAGTATTTGGACCCTAAAATCCCTGGAGATAGATGTCTGGTATTATCCAGTCACACAAAAACAGTTCTGGCAGGCAGGAGAATGACAGGAGCCCACATGCATTAGCTGATGCTTACTCCCAGCCTCAGCTCCATGGGACAACAGCTCACCTTCTGAAATTGGTCTCAGTTCTGGTTAGTGAAGCCTCAGCCTCTGCTCCTCTTGAGAGGCTGCAGTAACTTCTGTCCTCCCTGGGGGGCTGAATGAGATGGTGTGCCTTTGGATGATCTGTCAAGTACCTTGCAAGGAGAAAACAGAATAGCATTTGAGGAAGCAAATAATTACTAGTAAGCTACTCTGGCTTTCAAATGTCACTCTGATGCGGCAGATTGGCAGAGTAGGAATGTATGGTTTTGCCTGGAGGCTAGGAGAGACTAATAATCCTAAATTTGGATAAGTAGTTAGTTTTCCTTGTTTCTTCTTGTCTACTTGATGATTTTTAGAGGTTTGTTCCGCAGCTGTGTGTCAGCATGCTATAACAACTGTCTAACTGGCTTCTATGTAGAGGGGAGACTGAAGGAAATCTGTGTTGTGGTCTGTCTTTCCTGATGTAAGCGTGCTTTTCTCTCCCCCCTGCTTCCCACAAGGTGGAAAAGATTCGCCAAGTCAAGGCCAAGTCACTCTACTTGCAAGTTGAAAAGTTACGTCAGAACCTCAACAAGCTGGATAACACCATTAGTGCTGTTCAGCAGGTCCTGGAGGAAGGTCGTACCATGGACATTCTTTTGGCTCGGGACCGCATGCTGGCTCAGGTGCAGGAGCTGAAGAACGTCAGAGGCCTTCTCCAGCCACAGGAAGACGACAGGATCATGTTCACCCCCCCTGACCAGGCGTTGTATATGGCCATTAAATCAATGGGCTTTGTCAGCAGCGGGGCTTTTGCTCCCTTGACCAAAGCCACCGGGGAAGGTCTCAAGCGTGCGCTGCAGGGCAAGGTGGCCTCGTTCACCGTGATGGGCTATGACCACGACGGGGAGCCTCGCCTTTCGGGGGGTGACATGATCTCTGCAGTGGTCTTGGGCCCGGATGGAAACCTTTTTGGGGCAGACGTCAGCGATCAGCAGAACGGGACCTACCTGGTCAGCTATCGTCCCCAGCTGGAGGGAGAGCACCTGGTGTCCGTGATGATGTGCAACCAACACATTGAGAACAGCCCCTTCAAGGTGGTGGTGAAGTCCGGGCGCAGCTACATCGGCATCGGGCTGCCGGGGCTGTCCTTCGGCAGCGAGGGAGACAGCGACGGCAAGCTCTGCCGCCCCTGGGGGGTCAGCGTCGACAAAGAAGGCTTCATCATCGTCGCCGACCGCAGTAACAACCGCATCCAGGTGTTCAAGCCCTGCGGGACCTTCCATCACAAGTTTGGCACGCTGGGCTCCCGGCCGGGCCAGTTCGATCGCCCCGCCGGCGTGGCCTGTGACGTTTCGCGTAGGATCGTCGTGGCCGACAAGGACAATCATCGCATCCAGATCTTCACGTTCGAGGGGCAGTTCATTCTGAAGTTTGGGGAGAAAGGAACGAAGAACGGGCAATTCAATTACCCATGGGATGTGGCTGTCAACGCAGAGGGCAAGATCCTGGTCTCTGACACGAGGAACCATCGCGTTCAGCTCTTCGGGCCCGACGGCGTGTTCCTTAACAAGTACGGCTTCGAAGGGGCGCTCTGGAAGCACTTTGATTCCCCCAGAGGTGTGACGTTCAATCACGAGGGCCACTTGGTAGTGACGGACTTCAACAACCATCGCCTCCTGGTCATCCATCCAGATTGCCAGTCAGCACGCTTCCTGGGCTCCGAGGGCACCGGCAACGGCCAGTTCCTGCGCCCGCAGGGAGTGGCGGTGGATCAGGAAGGGCGCATCATCGTGGCCGACTCCAGGAACCACCGGGTGCAGATATTCGAGTCCAATGGTAGCTTTTTATGCAAGTTTGGCACTCAGGGAAGTGGCTTTGGTCAGATGGACCGTCCTTCAGGTATAGCTGTCACCCCTGATGGCATGATTGTTGTGGTCGACTTTGGAAACAATCGAATTCTCGTCTTCTAATCTGTGTTTGAATGAGGAAGAAACTGTCTCAGGGAAATTCTTCTAAGAGAAAATGAAAAAATACAACGTTAATTCAAACCTACCTCATCTTTAATTTTTTTACAGATGAATGTACTTACCTTTTCTGCAGGGAGTGAGCCTGTAAAATTGAATTCTATCTACCTCATTGTCCTCCCTTCCCTCCCCGGTTGCTCGCCCCCTCCCCATCCCCACATACTCATAGTTCAGAACGTTTTACCTCTTTTCCCCCCGATGGGGTTTCATGCACAAACAAGTGTTGCTGTGCACATTAGGTGGTTTGTGTGGTGAGTTCTGTTAGACTAAGCCAAGAAAGGCGCATGTAACATTTTAAATGGAGAAAATGCTAGTAGGTGTTTGTAGAGAATTTGTGTTCCTGACCGTTCTGCAGTTCTGTGGGTGGGGACGTGGGAGGGAGGGACATTTGTTGTTGTTGGTTTTTTGGTTTTGGTTTTTTTTTTGTTTGTTTGTTTTTTTTTGTTTGTTTGGGTTTTTTTTTGGTTTTGGTTTTTTTTTTTGTTTTGTTTTGTTTTGGGTTTGTTTTTTTTTTTGAATTGCTGCTGCAGCAGAGAACTTTTTCCTGTTCTCCTTTTTATACCTCAGTGTGTTTGATTTACTGGTGAGCACAGCGTCTTGTTCCCAGACAACTTTGAACGTTTTATGAAATTGAGTGGGATTCACTCGCCAGGAGGAGCAAGTTTGCATCTTTTTTGGCATGTCTGTGTATTTTTTTACTGAAACACAGTAATTTAACAGCACAAAGTGAAGCTGATGAAAATGCACAAAAATTCTTTTAAGTTTAAACCAAATTGTTCATTTTAGTGGCTTAGTGCGGTCATTGTAAAGTTTAGATAAAAAGCAAGGCTTCCTTTAATGTATCCTGTCACTGAGAATTTCATTTTTATCCCTTTTCACCTGAAAGCTAAATCAGTTTGAAAAAAATTACTGTTTCTTTTTATCGGTGTCCCTGATCTAGGTAACAGAAAAGGTTAGGAGGAGCATTGAAACAGGGGGAATCAAACCCTTTTAATTTGCTTTCTTGTGAAATGACTTAGTGTTTTTTGCCCCTCCCCATAGAGAAACTTTAAGGGAATAACATTTGAATTTGTTAGAACAGAAGTGGTACCTTTTTCCAGAAGTAAGAAATAAGCACAGCTTTGGAGATTCAGGGTGTGTTTTGGAGAAGTCAACAGTTGTTTTGCTTTGTTTTGTTTTGGTTTTTTTTTGTTCAGAGAGGATTGCAATAACCCTATCAGTGATGATTTTTTTTTTTTCATCTTCTGGCTTCCCCAAAGAGCTGGACTGAAGGTTTTGGGAATATCTACTGTAGCTTTTAGGGTGGGAGGGGTGGGCCTGTAGCTCCCTGCTGCAGGATCTCTGGCTACAGATCCAAGTGAAGAGTTACCAGTACCAGTTTAAGGCAAACTGCATCAAGGTGAAACTTTGCTGCTTTTTTTCCCAGGGCAGTACCAAAGAATCCTGTGTAAAATTAATGTATATGATACTTAAAAGCTTGGAGGCAGGGGGAAGTTTGCCCTTTCGGGGATATAGAAACAGGTGTTCTGAGAAGCAGAAACTTCTGGGGAGAATAGAGATCTCTTTAGCAAAATGTGACTTTGAGTCCCTGCAAGGATTTGGTTTTAGTCTTCAATTTCTTGCATTCCGGTTTAGCTGTTCATGCAGATGTGGTCTCTACAGACCTGTAGCTTCACCCTCTGGTGTTGGCAAACAAGAATTGTTTAAAGTGGGGAACAGAGGGCTCTTCTGTCTCTCTGCAGTGGAAGAACTCATGAGTCAGTACTCTTGGGTTTGGAAATGGGATTTACCTTACTGTTTGCAAGAGAAGATCTCTGAAATGTAAATATGGTCATTGTCAAAAAGTCTGAAGAGCCTTAACCATCCTGCAAGGAAAGGGTTCATCTCTTTGCCAGCCACCATGCACAAAAGTGACCTGAGGTTGAAAGGCTCTTTACAAGTTCGTGAGAAATCACAAGGTGCACTTTCCTTCTTGCTGCTTTTCCCCTCCAAGGAGTGTTAACTTTCTGGGTTTTGTAGAAATACCGATGGTGTGTGCAGAGAGAGCTGCCATTTTAGAGGAGGCTTAAACTAAAGGACCAGAAAGAGACAAGGAAGATTCATGAGATGGAAAAACCTCTTTCAAAAGAAGGGTGAGGAAAAACACCTAAATTAAGTTGGATAAAACAACTGTGCTGCCTTTCAGCCAAAGCCTCAAGGAAGCAAACTCTTCAAAGCAGTGTGTTTCAGTTAGGCTTAATCCTAGGATGGCATGGTTTAAAAACAGTCTTGAAAGGATAATCTTTTATACAGATATCTGTCATTAAATTTCTGTGGCCACACAAAATGTGTATGAGAGAGAGCTAGTTTACCTTCAAGTTTTGCAAGTTCTGCCTGCGTACACATCTCCCTTCTTGGGAGTGGCCTACAGTTGTGACAGATGTCCATGGTTGTCTTGTATTATTCAGCCCAAGAATTATTTGCAACTTGGGCTGTGAAAACTAATAGCCTGCAAGATCTAGATACCAAAGAAAACTGGTTTAAAAAGCTTTAATGTTTAGTCTGCAGTGTCCTTGCATTTAGCCTGTCATGTCTTAATGAAAATGCCAGGTCTCTAAATACTTTGACCAGAGTGGCTGACAGTGTTGAAGTGTCCTAGAAATGCTCTTGTGCTTAAATGCTTGTGGGGTTTGCCCTTCTCTGGGGCTAGCAGGGAGTTGTTTTTCCAGGCATTAAAAATAAAATAAAATTAAAAAAAAAAAGAAAAAGAAAAAAAAAAGGTGTGCAGTCAGGATTGTGTCGAGGAATGTTTTGCCCTCCCAGCCTGCACCGTGTGGAAGGTGACAGACTCTGAAGTTGCCCTTTGCTGTTTTGAATGGAGCCATTGCACAACCCCCCAGCCCAGCTCAGTCAGGAAGAGGAATGACTTGAACTCTAAGTTGCTCTCTATTTAACTCAGTGGGATTTGCTTGCAAACTGAACCTTGAGTGTTTGACCTCATGTGTTGGGAAGCTTTTTCGTTTTAAAAACACTACTATTTAGCTACCCAAAATAATTTCTTATCTTTGTGATAGATAGTGCTAAGCACACTTGGTCTCATTGAAAAGTGGTAGTTGTAGCTTATAAAATGGAGTGTTTTATATGCAATGAAAAAAAGTAGTGCTAATATACAATGCCAACATCAGATGCCCCATAGAGGCGTATTAAAAAGTAATACACTTAAACGAGATTCAAACCTTGCTCTGCTTTTCCATGCATGTTCTCGGGTTAATGCCCCAGTATCATAACATACGTGCATGCAGAGGGGAAAAGCAAGGCTTGGAAGCTGGATTGCAAACCAAACAAGCATTCAGAGTAACCTTAACTAGAGGAAATGGCCTGGAGAAGGGTAAAGTGAGTGTGTGCCTCTTCATTGGGGAGCAGCAAATGTAGGGGACAAAGCTGTCTACTCGAACTCCCAAAGGATTTTCTCTCTGCCAGGTTAAACCAGTGGCTCTCTGTAAACCTTTTGCTTGATAAAATGTTATCAACAATCAGTGTGGCTGGTTTGGGTGTTCAGCATATAAAGCAATCTTGTCCTTTCTCGGAATTATTGAGGCAGAAACTTTAGTAGCAAATTGAAGCAGATTCAGTACTTGATAATGCAGGTCCTTCACATAACTCGCTCCTTTTTATTTAGTACCTTTTAAATATAACTTATTTAAGGAAGCCCATAAACCTGAAACTTTTGAAGGAAGTAAGGAAAGGAGGTTAACACCCGAAAGCTAACGCATGTTAGGGCCAGACATAACCAACCTGGGAGAAAGAACAAGTCACTTGGAGGTAGCATTCCCTTGGAATTGAAGAGAAGTGGGCCCAGTCTGTTATGTTACAGTTAAACCAAAACTGATTTCTGAAGAGAGCAGGTTTATAGGCTCATCTTGCCATAACTTTGATCGTAAGATTTCTTTGTTCAGTTCTAGTTTGAAAGAAACATTGTGCCAAAGTTTTGTTTATTTTTTAAAGGAGTGTAAGCCAAATGGTGCCAAAAGGTAATAGGGTATTTAAAAGTAGAGATATTTAGACAAACAGTTTGGAACTGTATAAAAAAGGAACACTGGTACTTGCGTTAGACAAATATTGTACCTTTGGTCTTTGAGTCCTTGGGAGTTTGAAACCCAGTTTGCTGTGGTACAAAATGCACAACTAGAGATGCCACTATGTTTTGCTTGAAGTTCTACCTCACTTTGCAGAAGTAAATCGTCTACCTCAATTTAGCATCAGACAGGTTTGGGAAATAGTTGAGAATCTGCCTGGGGGAAGGATTCATCCTGCCTGTTGGAAAAGCATTTTAATTGAAACAGAGATACTAGGTGGTGACTGCTTGCTTTTGTTTGCTTTTGTTTTTGCTGCCTGCCTATGGAGATATTAAGCTGCCCTTGCTAGAGAATCTGTAAGTAAAACCAAATGTTCAGGCAAACTGGACCGAGACCTGAAACGCTCTCGAGTTTGTTCTGGTTTCACTACCAGGTATGGAAGTGTAAACTTTTATTCAGTATTATGACACTACTGGCTGAGGTGACATACTTCATGTTCATTTGCAGTGTGTTCTTATGTCTGTAAGACCTTTAGGTCTTCTCTCTACAAGAGAAAACTGTTTGTGCATGCCTACCAATGTGTCCTGTTTGGGAGGACTGGTGTTATGATTGCTGCAAACATGATGCTATACCAAATGCTTGAAGGGAATAAGGTCCTGCTCTTTTATTTTAAAGTGACTTGGTGATTGTATTAGTAGCTTGCTTGACTCAATGGGATTTTTTCCACCATGACAAAGCAATCAAGTTCCTATTCCTGGAGGGCAGCTTAGGTTCAGACATACTCAGGAGAGGCAGTTTAAAACCGGTGTCTTGGGGTTTTAGGCAAGTTAAGTAGTGACATGCAACATACCCCATTATACCTGTGGAGTTAAGTTGCAGAAGCACATTTTCAGACTACTCTACTGGAGGGAAAAAAAAAGTCCTTTTTCCTCCCCAGCTCAAATTAAGGGGTGGCAGAAGTGGGTATAGGAGACCCCTAATAACAATAGGTTGTGTTGGGTTTGGTAAGTGTTGTGGTGGGAAATGTACTTTGATGTCTCTAAGTGATCTTACGGGTTAACAAGCCAGACTGGCATCTTTTTCCATCATTGTTCAACCAATAATGGTTCTAAAAATGCTTTGTGTACCTGCATGGTCTTAGACCTTCTATTAATGATTGTATCAACTTACAAACTCAGGTAGATAATTTTTTAAGCTCTTTCATAGAGCCTTACTGACTGAATGTTAAGTGTCTGTGTACTGATGTAGTTAAGTAACTTCCTTTTGAACTACCAGACTAGTTAAAAAAAAAAAAAAAAAAAGTCCTTTTATAGATTTGTAGTGTACTTTTCAGACAATGTAGTAGTTTTTCCTTCAGACGGAGAGATGTCTGTTTCTGAGTTCTGTTTTTAGTTGGGTTGGTTTTTTTTCTGGTTTTTTTTTTTGTTTGTTTGTTTGTTTTTTCTCTAAAATGGCTAAGAGGTTTTTAACTAGTTTGTAAGGTTTGCTTGGTCACCTGAGTTGTTGGTGGGGGTTTCTTACGTCTGTGACTCTTGTACTGCGCATTACCTGTCATGCCCTGCTCGCTTTGTGCACAAGTCCTTGGAGGAGTTGAGGGTATGAAACACATGCCTGTGGTTTAACTCAAATAGAAATTGCAAGACTTGAACAAAATGAAGCTCAGCCCCATTAGACCAATGTCAAACATGCATTTTTCTTCTCCTCCTTCCTTCCCCCCTTTAATTGGCTGTAGATGTATGGCCCACCTTACAGAATTCTCACTACTGATTTATAAGTAGCATTGCCTCAGTGCAGGTTTGCATTGGGATCCAGGCTGATCTTGTCAGCCTTTGGTTGTTGGGCATCTTGAGTTGATTTGTTTTCTCAGTTTCCTATTCTGTTATTTCTTTTCTACTTTAGTAACTAATCATGCTGCTCTCCTAATAACAATAAAATATCTCAGGAGGGCAGACAGTGCTCTACTTTTAATGAGCTGCTCAGAGCTTTTGCATCTAATTGAAAATGAGTCAGGCTGTGACAAGAATTGCCATGCTCCAGGAAGGGCATCACATTTCTGCTTGGACAAAAAGTGATGTTATTTTTACTTGTCACATGTTGAGTACTGCAGAGAAGAAAGCATGACAGGTTATGTGCAAACTTTTACATAGAATAAGTGAACAAAATGTTAGAACCCTTGTGTTAATGGAGGCTTCTGAATGTATCTTTGTGGTCCATAGGGAAGGCTGAAGGATGTAGCAAGGAGACGATGTATCAGCTACTGGCAGCCTTAAAACAAAGTCAGTGTCTCTCTGGACTTTAAAATGTTCCTATGCAGTTTATTTTATTTTTGTTTAATCAAATAAATGTGAGGGTTTTTTCACGACAACTCCGTGTGTGTGTGTGTGTGTTTCTGTACTACCCAGAAGGAGCCTTCTCTTTTATCAGGTTGCAAAAGAGAAAAAGCCCTCCTAGCTGTCTGTGCTATTAGAAAAAGTCCTCATTGTCATGGCAGGAGGAAAGAGTTGTGATATTGAACTCACTGCTTCGAAGTCCATGCTTTTCTCCCAATATTCTACCAGGAAGTTCCTAGTTTTACTTTTTTAGGTCCATTTCTAGGTTTCCGTTCCTTCGTCTGGGCCACTGAAAGAATGCTTCTTCTGCATGGCAGTGTAAAGCAAAGCCACCAGAACATTTAATCAGTCTCTCTGGCATCTTACAGGGCAGGCTGTCAACAAAAATTGGGTGAGTGGAAAGCTGTCCTTTTTCCTCACTGCCTTGGAAAAGGTTTGAAAAGAAATGGTGAGCAAAGGAAGATGCTGTTCAAGTAAGGTTTGAGAGTTAAAGCCACAGACTGAATTCCCAGCACGGGTGGCAGTGGAGGTGGATTCCCGGCTCTGGAAGCGCTGGCTACCTTAGCTTTTCAAAGCCAAGATGCCTTCTGTACAACTGTAGGCCTCTCAGTACCATGCTGTGCTCTGTTCATCAAAATCCTTGAGCAGGCCATTGCTTGCTTCCTGCTGGAGCAGCTGGCAACATGTCAGGAGTACAGAGATCACTTCAAGTGGGAGGGAGGGAGGGAGAGGGAGAAGGCCCTGTGGAGGTGGGGACAAGGGCTGCCCAGGTGAGTTTGTCCAGCTTCCTGTGTTATCTCTATTCCTTGGCTCCTCTGTGCCCTCTTCCTGAAGACAGCTGGAACCCAGAAGCTCGCTGAACACCAGGAGATGGCTCAGGACGCTGCTGAATGAGTGCAATCCAGTCCTTGCACTGGGGCCATGGGCAGAGCTAAAGGTTCTGATGAGAGAAACAGCAGTGGCCATGGCCATGGTGCAGGAACAGTCCCGAGGCAGCGACAAGGCTTGTGACACGTGGTGGGGGAAAAGGGAATGGCACCCCCTTTCTCCTGCTGTGGGAATATGAGCCAGTGTGTGCAGGGCTGCAGGGGCGATCCTGGAGGAAAGGGGAGAGGGACAGGCACCCTCTCCTTCAGGAAGTGGCCCAAACCAAACTGCTAAGCATTATTGGGTTTACTAACTTAGCCCGCTGCTGAGGCTGGCCTGCTTGTGCTCCCCATTTTTCTACCAAAGGACAGCTCACCGTTTTACATGACCTTCACTTCTTTCCTACCAGAGACTAAAAGCCACTGAGGGAAAAGGATTGAAGGGAGAAGCCAGGTCCTTGGCAGCTCCTTCCCTTGATGTGTTTTGATATTTATTTTTTCCTTTCTGTTAATAGTAAATGATGAAAGCTGAAAGCCATCATCACCACTCTCTGTCCATCCATCCATCCATCCATCCATCCATCCATCCATCCATCCATGCCTCTGTGCGAGGCGGAGCTGCTGTGGGGGCTGAGCTGCCTCAGGGCACAGGAGCAGGGGGCGCCGGGCCGAAGGCTGCGGCTCACGGCTCACGTGCTGCGATAAGATGTGCCTTATCTGGGAAACAACTGCATCCTTCACCGAGCCCGGGCACGGCCAGAGCATCTTTTGCATGTGAATGCCCCGCATTCCTGGGGGGGTGGGGAAGAATCTTCTCTATTCAGGGCCCGGGACCACACAGGGAGCATCTTGAACCTTTTTGTATTTAATCCATCGATCTACTCTGACCTAAAGGATGTAACAGCTCCCTTTCTTTTTTTCGGAAAGGTGATCGCTACCTCCTTTTTCCTGATACGACTTTTTTTTTTTTTTTTTTTTTTAATTTTTTTTTTTTTTTTTATTCCTAGTATCTCTAAACTGTTTGCCTCTACCTGAGGACAAGGGTGCATTGCAGCTCCTGCAGTGATAGAACAGTTACTGAAAAAGGCAGCTACTGGGTTGTACTCTGAAAGGACTGAAAAGCAGGGCAGGCAGGTATCTGACAGGAGAGAGAGTAGCAGGTCTCAAGCTTGCTGCTGTCCTGCTTTCTGCTGGAGACACACCTGTGCTCACTCCACAACTTGCACATTGTTTAAACACACTTGCTGTTCGGTTTCTGTCGGCTGGTTTCTTCAGGATGATGGATACAAACCCAGGGCTGTCCTGCTGCCTTCCTCTCCTGGACACATCTGCATTCCCTCACACTCACAGGACCCAAGGTGCTGCTTGGAGAAGTGACCTTCTTGGTGCTGGCTGGAGGCAAAGTGCAATGCCAGCAGCACAGGGAGATAAGGTGGTAGCTCAGCTTTACCCTGGAGATTATCAGGATGGCTGAAATGGCACAGAACAGCCCTGGAGGGACTGTGAAAGGAGTGCTGGGCTCCAATTATCTTATGCCTGCATTAGGTCTCAAGGCAGGATGGCTCCTCCCCTCCTGTGCTCACAGTAAATAACCAGAGGGTCCTTGATTATGCTGCCATCTTCCTTTGAGTAAAAGGCAGATTTTTAATTTTTTTTTTTAAGAGAGAGGTATTCCTCTACACTGGAAACCAGATTAAAAAGCTGCTACAACCCCCCCAAAAACCAACCAAAAAACCCCACACCTCCCCCTCCCCTGTTCCCTCCCAAAAATACCTATATAAACAAACAACAAAACAAACACAAACAAAATAACAAAAAAAACTATAAAACCTTTTTCTTATAGCCAGGGCCATGCTTCCTCTGTGCCTGCACCATTACACCCTTCTGTTGGGCAAAGGAAAACCAGGGAGAGTTAAAAAATGAACAAAAACAGAAGAGAAGCCAACAGAAACAGGTTCCCTCTGAGGAGGAGCATGGCTCATGTGTGTCAAAACAGCAGCCAACACAACAGCTCCACTGCCCTTTCTGCAGGACTTCAGGTAAATGGTTCTCTCCACTCACTGCTCTCCCCTCTATTCTCTTCAAAAAGAGCTGAATTACACACTTGGATAACTTTTTTTTTTTTTTTTTTTTTTTTGGTAAATAAACTGCCACTCCCATTCAAAGCAGGTACCAATCTCCCATCATTCATGAAATGACCTTTTCAAAACAAATCTTTTGGTTTACATCTTTTATTAAAAATTTACATAAACAAACACACTCCAGCAATTGGGGTATTCAGGTGTCCTAGGTTAAAAAAATATACAAAATTCCAAGCCCCCATGATCAGGGCAGCGCAGCAGGTTAAAGCACAACCCTCACTTCCTTTGAACAGTGGTGAAAGCTGGCATCTGAATGGGCTGGATTGAGTGGACTGGCTGGAAGACAGGCTTTTTCCGCATGTCAGAGAGTGTTTTCACAGAAGGGAGCAGCTGGTTCCTCTTGATGATCTGCAGTGCCAGCTGTGTGTTACCTACAAGACAAGTTTCAATTAAAAAACCTTAAAACCATTTTATGACATATGAATTACTGTTCAGGGACAGAGCTGATGAGGCAGCCCTGGGCCCACGCCAGGTACACCAGCAGTCCTTGCTCTCCAGTGAAATGCTGGCACAGATAGGAAGAGCAGTAGACAACAGGAAATTTGAAAAAAATAGTTTTGGTTGAGTCCACCTATTCTTAGCTGAAAACATCAAGCTTTTATCTCAGAGCTGGAAGATGCCAAAGCACTTTCTAATTTCCCAAGGATCACCTCTTCTCTCTCCCAGCTGCACAGTGAGGTGCTAGATCTCACACAAAATGCCCTCACAGACTGACATTGCAGACAGTAATGTGAAGGTCAAGGGGATAAAACACGTTTTTAAAAGAAGAAATCTGATTTTCAACTGTATGTATGATCCATTGAATAACCACCCATATACATGGAAAACTTACTCCTCAAAAATTAAACTTGTAAAATTAGAGAAGAAATTTTGAGGAGACTATTGCTCCCTCATACTTTTCTTTCCCTGAAGTTTTAGTTTCAGAAGAGATGCAACATTTTGTTGTCATTTATAGAACAAAAAATGTCTTTGGCCCCTTTTAGTTACAGACTTACAAGAGGGTGAGGGATGTAAATCCTACTTTCTACTCTCTTCTGCTCTGTACATCTTTGTTGCAGAAATAAAGGTTTTCCAAATTCCAATCTAGAAACATCTTTGTAAGAGCAGCTTTGCTGAAGTCTCAATTTTAAATGCAAAAGCTCAAATCCTCTGCCTGCCTGCAATGCAGCATCACTGAAGGGGAACAGGCACACAGAACATTTCACAACACTTGATTATGAAGTGCCCCCCAAGGGCCACAGGTCTGCAACCATGACAGCTTCAAGCAGCAGATGCACCAGTCTGCTCACAGTGCAGAATTCAAGTGCAACCTTTCCAGTTTCCCATTATGTGCAGCTTTCCCCCTCATGAGCAAAGTGAACCTTCAAAAGAAAGCATTGTGGAGGAGAGAGTTATCAGTATTACCAGCTTTGCTGCCATGCTGCACAGGCTTTGACACAGCTTCTTTGGGACACTTGGATTGTGGTTGCCTTTTAATGGAGAAAACTTTTCAAACCCTTTTTATAGTATAAACCTCCTCAAGGGTTTTACAAAGACTATCCAAGACTGCTGACTTCTGCACCATGATAGAAAACTTCAGCTCAGGAAATGAATGTGTAGGAGTGTGTAAGAACAGGATGGCAATAAACTATGGAAGTGAAGTGGATCCACAGCAGTGTAAAATGGAGGCAGGCCCTAAAGGGTATTCTTCAAAATACCAGCACAACTCCATATAGAGTAGGAATGATGACTATGGCCCTCCTCCCTTTGTATCCCAAACTTAGGTTGATGGAACACTTCCCAACTTACCATTCTGCAATTCAAGATACACAGCCAGCAGGATGGCCTCTGGAGGGATCTCTTTGGGGTGGATCAGCGAAGCAGCCTTATTGAAAATGACGAGGGTGGAGAGAAAAAGTGCTTAAGAGAAAGATCCAGCACAAAGAAGGTGCCCCTTGACAAGATTGCTATCACCATCTTAGGTAATGAAACTAAACAACAATTCATCAACTAAGACCAGATTTTTTCAAACTCATACACTCCATCAGGTTTAAGCATGCAAGGAGAGACTGTGAGATTATCAACACAGCAAGACTGTTTCACACTAATTAGCAGGACCATCTGCTAATGCTTATGTTCATATGGATCTGAATTTCTTTGGCCAGCCTAGCGTGGTTTGCTGGTGAGGTGACAGGTGAAGGATGTAACCTTCACTGCTCCAAAGTTCAGAATACAAAGTTAACAAGGATTGTTCATTAGCTTTCCATATACAACCATTTTCCATTGTTTCTATGAAGTCAATGAATTTATTGTAGGTGCACAGCCCTGCTATATTTTAAATCTATAGGTGGCCTTGCACTCCTTTGGGCTTTGCACAGGTGTTACAGAGCCCAAGCACAGATACCTGTCCCATCATAGGAAGCCTCAGGAGGGAAAAGAGCCAGACAGCTGCCTTAAGTAGCTGAGAGCCTCATAGGATTAGAATCTGTTCACACACACAAATATTGTGAAGTAATTTGGAAGCTGTTGTTTCAGTTTATAGCTCAACAATGCATCCCAGCAGTCTTCCTGACAGACAGGAGTGGCTGCAAAAAGAGAAACATCATGACTGAAAGAGATGGGTCCCAGCCATGAGCAGGACCAAGTGATGTGACACAGGCTAAGTGGAGACAGCATTTCAAAAGCAGTACTTGAGAATCCTTGGGACAAGAGGCAGACAAGGAGCATACCTCCAGCAGAAATGCAGTTTGTTCTCACAGCCCTAAAGCTAATAGTTCTGATGGTGAGTTATTAAATGACATGGGAGAAAACCTTCTCTGAATTATAACAATTACTACTAGACCCATTAAAAAGACCACACAAAGCCCCAAACAAACAAGTAAACTTAGAAAACGTGAAAAGGCTTCCCAGACATCTTCCACTGTTCTGATATGACCTAAGGAGAATAAAATGTTGCCTCTACAGTAGTACTGAACTTTTTACACAAGTAAGAAATTTGGAATTCATTTTTTTTCTAACAGAGAAAAGACAAAGACTTTATTTTGTTCATAAAGACAAAAGAAAGCCATCATCTCAGCAGGGTCTGCAAATAAGCCTGGGTTGTAAAATCACCAGAATTTGCTGTGATCTGAGTGGCACTTTGAAGGAAGTACATTTGTCCTTAAAGCTGCCTTGAGATTTGCTTTTCATACCTGATGAAGACACTTTCGAGCTTTGTCATATTCACTCCTCAAGCAGTAAGCACTTCCAAGGTTAAATAACATCATTGTTCGTGCAGATGTGACTGAACTGGGGTAACACTGTGGTGTCTGCTTGCCAGCTGCAATTAAAAAAAAACAAATAATTTTTTTTCCTTACACTTTTATTCCAATGGGCCAAGTAAGTTCTTACACTCTGCTGAATTCAGTGGCTGGTACTTACAAGATTCCATTGCCTCATTCTCTCCTTTGTCAGACCCTGCAAAGAAAAAATAAACACAAACCCATCATGTTCTGTGACCTTTTTGAAAGGTTATTAGAAAAATAATACAAAGATACAAATTTTATGCTTTCTTCAGTCTGACATGAAAGAGGGAAAACGGATCAGTTTGCTCAAGAGTTTATGTCATTTACAACTTCCTGTCTTCAGTGTTTTTAGATTTGCAGATGAGTACAGTGAAGTTTAAACTGCAAGCATGTCACTGGAATCAGAGCTGCTGTAGACTTCACTATGGAGATGGTTCTGAAGTACTTTTCTCTTATAGAATACACACTCCCAAAAAGAAGACTAAGATACAGATTAACTAAGTTGTCCCCACTCCTGTATCTCACTAAAGTAGACTCTGGTGGTATGAAGACCAAAAAGCTGCTGGAAGAGATGGTATAAAACCCAAACTTAACCATTATAGCACATTTAACAAAAGCAGCTTTCAAAAGTTTCCTTCAAACAAGTCAGAATATTACAATATACAGTCCTATTAATGCTACAGAATTTACCACCTCATAGGAATGACAAACAAGGAGAAGACACACCAAACACAAAGTAGGAACTAAAGCCAGAAAAGTAAAAGCACAACAAAAATACAAACAACATCCTCCCCCCCCATACTGCAATAGCCTACAGGTCTTAAAACAAGATGTCTTAATCACCATTACATTTGTGTCTACAAAGTTACAGCAGGAAGGCATTTGAAAGCATAACCAGTTATAATGAAGTGTGGATGCATTAACCTTGATCCTGCTCATTTGAAGAGATCCCAAGGGAAACATCAGTGACATTCTCGGGGTTCAAGTGAGTGATGGCATCAGATATTCTGTCTAGAGAGATGAGAGCTTCTGCTGCATACAAATGCCCAAGAAACCTACAACAGCAAAGGGTCAGGGTACAAATGTCAGCACAGCAATCCACACAGTTTGTTATGTGAGGACAAACAATGCAGTCTTTTCAATGTGAGCACTTGGGAACTATTACTGGGAACACTTGCATGGAAGTTCACTTGCTCATAAGTATTGTCATAATACTCAGTTCTACCATTTACTGCTTTTAGGCACCAAAGTTATTAAAAAAGTCCACACCTGAATAATGATAGTTCATCCATGCACAGGAGTTGCCATTCTACAGAGAAAGTACCTGGTGAGGCTTTATTCAGAGAATTAAGAAAAGCCATCCCAGAATACGGATATAACTACAGTTTAAAGTGTTCCATTATTTTACATTCAATAAAAATAAAGCACCTGTTTTCCTGGGATCAAGATACACACCTCTTTGTCTTTGCAAAAAACCTGTTATTTACCATTTCCTTCATTACATAACAGTAACACAAAATTACGTGTTACCTTGCATACTCCTCAAAATTCTTGCTAATGCAATAATTGTGCAAAAGGATGAGCTCCTGCAGTAGTGTGAAGAACAGGAGCCAAAGAAATTAATTGGCATGGGCCTGTTTGGAGCATAGTGCCAGCATACATAAAAATAAGCACGAGTTACCTTGCCTTCTACAAGTACATTACAAGTTTTGAAAAATATTACTACTGTAAAAACCTCTGCTATACTTTATCCTGTACATGCACAGTGTCAGAAGGATAGGACTGAAGTTGCCTTGTTTGAATTTGTAGAGCTGTATGAGAACTGGTGGGTAGAAAAAGAATGTGCTTTGAATATCCTTCAAAAAAATACAGTGCCAGATGAGAGGTGAACAAGAGAAACTGAAGAAAGGAACCTACATAAGCAGAAGTAGCAGGTGAAGTGACAGTTCTGCATACACAAGATGTGTTACCCCGAGTGAGCAAACCTTCCCCTCTGAGGCTGTAATTTCCCCTCTGAAAGGCTGTAACCTTTCAGCTGTGTGGGTTGGGCTGATGTTGGCTACCCACAGCTGCACATCTCTGCCCCTTGTGCTTGCCAAGCATGTGCAACCCTACAGTGAGTCACGACAGAGACCTGATGGTCCTGCTGCTGCATGGAACCCAGGGCTGGACAAACAACAACACAAGCAGCAATTGATTCCAAATTACGTGGAATTTGTACACAAAGGAGGGAATTCATGTTCCTGGGTGTCAATGGACACTTAGTCAGGGCTTCAACAAGAACAGGAGCAGGCCAAGGAATTCTTTGCATCGGACACAGATTTGGCAAGCAACTATAGGCATTGGAAGCTTTAACTCAGAACTCTCCAGCAAAAAACAGGGTTGAGAAAGAAGAAATTACCCCATCAGACTTACTTAAGAGACCCTGAGAGCTTTGGTTGCTGCAGAAGTTTATCTGCATGATTCAATGCCATAAGGTTATCCCCCAAAGCCAGGGCCACGTAAGCACTACATGCAAGGATCGAGCACCTGGAAGGAAACAGAAAAAAAAAAAAAAAAAAAAAAAAAAAAAGGGAGGGAGAGAGAGCCAATATGTTAAATGGAGAATTCTGTGATTCCAAATACACCTGTAAATTTTTCCTTCTTGTTTAGTGCTAAAGAAATAAATCAAACTTTCAATAATGACTTCCTATCTAATTATGAAGTAAAAGGGTTAGTTTTTATTATTTATGGGCTCAATTCTACCAATATAAACCAAAGATTACCATGGTGTGCTCAGTAAAATTTTGCAGTTTTCATCATAAATAACAGACTAAAAAAAGATGGACTTCTCCATGTGTCATTTTTCTCATGGACAGTTTCGGTTTCTCACACTCTTGTTCCTGGTCTTGCCTTGGACTCTAATTTGTACTCCTCTGCCCTCACCTTCTGTTGTAGAGAAGAGTAGCAGATTTCTAGATTACTATAAGACACACAGTAGCTATCAATTAAGCTGTAATGTCTGCACACAGGAAGACAAACGCTGGAGAATTTGGCGTTTCCAGTTTTGTGTTCGGTTGAGGGCTGTAACCCAGTGAGTGCCAAGACTCTGACTGATCCATGGCATTTTGTTGCCATCACAGACTTGCTTATCTTTCCAAATCCAGAAAATCGCTGGCAGTTCATTTAATGAAATCTGAACTACTCACATTTTCCATCTTCAAACAATAACCCCACATCAGGACGCCATCATTAGGCCAAGCTTCACACTTTGTAACAACTGCCCCCCTCTCCAAACACCGCTCATGGGGTATTTTCCACTTGGTAAAACATCATTCAGTGCAGGCTGCCTTGTCCTCAGGGCACAAGCCTCTGCCCACGACGCCCTGCTGTGAGCAGGACTCTGTTCTTCTCCAGGGAGGACAAGTGGATGCCCTGAGTGGGGTCTCACGTTGGGAGCGACGGGAGGAGAGCCGTCGGCTCTCCCGCTGGTAGGCGGGCTATTATTGCGCCAACCTTCTGGCAACTGTCAAGCCCACTTTCGGTCCAGCAGTAAGTCATGTAATTCATGGCAGGACCTGGGGTGCCTTTATTCCCCTTTCCCAGGAGGCATGCTCCTTAATTATGCACAAGCAGGATAAGAAACTTCTCCAGTGTTTCCCCTACCCCCCACTTCCTCTCCACTGTGCCCAGATGTCACATCAAATCTGAACACATACAAAAGCTTGAGAGAGGGAGAGGAAAGCTTCCCCAGCTCAAGTCCCAAACCTAAAATATTTCTGAAAGGTTGTGACTGGGGAGGGGGATGGAATGGGGAAACAAAATCTCTGCAGTAACAGCCTGCTTCTAACTAACCTCTTTTTGTTTCTGCCTCAAGGAAGTACAGCTTTTAAATCAGCGGAAAGGCTGTCACCAGCAAAACACCCTTAGATACAAGTCAGGGCCTGCAGAGTTGGTTGCTACTGCCCTTCCCATCAATGTGTCTCACATTTGCCACCATTTTTTAAAGCCTATTTTTATTTCTGCAAGCGTAAATTCAAACACAACACACGCTCCAATCACGCAACAGGATGAAACCTACTCCTCTGCTCTAAGCACTAGTCACTGTTCGGGCCACCTAAGAGCTGGCAAAAAAAACTTTAGCAACAGCCATCTAAGCAGGAAAGCATTCAGGTTCCCTCCCCTGCAGTTGTGTTCTTGCACTTGGACCCATTGTTGAGTTGGCTGAACCAAACGCTCAGGAGAGCTGACAGCCAACCGGAGCAGAAGAATTGCACCACAAGGGAAAAGACAAACTAGTTTTTCACCCCGGTCAGGATTCTGACAAAACTCCACAGGTCGCCTTTGAGCACGGCAGACTTCCAGCATCACCGAGCCTCCGCATGCCCTAAATAAAACTGCCTTTGCACTAGGAAAAAGAAAAATGTTTTTTTAAACTGCCAGATTATGTCAAACAGCCTCTTGTGTAGGTCGAGGCAACAGGATTTGTCAGCCCACACAGACTGTAAGTTTATGGAACCCAAACTCCACATCTGACTTGCCTTATTTCTCAGGGAAATGGCAAGCCAGAGCAAATCCAGCTCTTCAAAACTTCATATGAAGGCACCAAAATTAAACGAACGTCACTAATCTGAAATAATTTCAAACAGCTAAGCCCAACAATGGATACAAACTGTCTACTTCTTATGTTTCAACACAGGCAAACAATACAAAATATTAAGAAATACAGAATGGAAACTGTGCTTACTCCATGGGGAAAATCAGCACCAGCAAAGGGGAGATGGGGAAGAACGACATGGTGACTAACAGTGAGGAAGAAGAGAGTGAAACAGCTATGGGTGATGATCACTGTAAGCTTCTAATATCGTGACAAGGCCAAACAGACTTTAAATGGATAACTGAGGCAAAACTGGGTAAGTGTGGAGAAAACAAATGATCAAATTATTCCTTTATCTGCTTTAAGAGGGAAAATTAAGGTTCTCACACAAAGACCTTCAATCTAGGGAGCAAGACTACAACAAGGTCTGTCGCTGTCCATCTCAACTTTTACAATAAAATCCACAAAATTTTCCAAGTGTAGCACTGTGGTCTACAAGAACTTCTTTTCTCTTAATGTATCCAAACCGAGTTAAGGTGGTTGTGGTGTGTGGAACATACAGGGCAGGGGAATTGGCTTGTCCAAGAATGAGAAGCAGCAAGGAAAATTGTTTAGAAGAAACTCAGAAGAAAAACTGGAGTTTCTACTTCCAATGCATAAACCCTTAGCAATGATTGGTGTCCTCAGACTTCTGCCTGTTACTTTTAAAACCCTGCAACTGAATTACTGCTTATTATGAGAATAGTCCACACAAACAATTTGTGCAGAAGTATCAAGCAATATGTAGGACATATAGGTAAGTCAGGCATTTTGAACTCTTACAAGGATGTTCAACTGTATAAAATCATCCAAAAAAAGCATTCACGGTCCCTTTCCAGTTCTAGAAGCTTTTCTAGATAGAGGCTTTTCAACTCAGCGACTTACCAGGAAAAAACTGAACAGATAACTATTCCTTAGGATAATCTTTAACAACATTCAGAATTCTGTTTCTTAGTTTTCCCCGACTCAACAAGAATTTCAATTTCCTCACTTAGCTCCTTAGTGAGCAAGGCTACAGGAATTTACTCTTTACAATAGAAATATACAAGACTACTATCTGAGTGTGAGTATTTTGCTATTCACATCTCCAGAAGCTTAGAAAAGGTTTCAGCAGAATCACCTTCTAGGAATGTGTAGTCCTGTAGATGAAACCAAAGCATGTAGAGAAAAAAAAAAAAATCAATGCTTTTCCTTTCCTTATATGAAGTTCTTTACCAGAAGCAGCTCACTTCTTGCTGAACTGCTAAGTTTTTCCTGACGTGTTGTCAGATTTCATCAGTAGATAACAAACAGCTGATTGTGAAAGATAAGACTACGTATTAAAAAAAAATCACAAAGTGACACCGTGTAATTCTGACATGTGGCAGCCACATTTCCAACAGCCAGGAGGAGAAAAAAACCACAAACCCCACAAGCAACCCACATCACTGTTTTGAATCCAGCATGTTCTATTTCAAGTAGCACACTCTTGTACCACTTCAGAATAAATAATCGACGTTGCCTCCCAGATTCCTCCTGAAGTGCTTTTAAATGAGTACAAGAAGATTTGCTACATGTAGAGGAGCAAAGGGAAGGTTAAGCTGGTCATTATAAAACATTGGTTACCTGGGGTTAGGCTGAAACAGAATGTTTACCTAAGGGTTCAAGTGGGAAATTACTGTATGCTTTGTCTATAATGGAAACTTAAAACAGATTGCTTCTTTCTAAACAGGTGCAAGCTTTATAGCAAGAGATTTTCAACAGGCTGGAAGCCACCTGAAATAATTAACACTGCCAGCAAATGGTAAGCTTGTTGGGGAAAAGTAAAGAGGCTCCAGATAACAGGAGACTTATTTACACATATGTGAGTTATTCTATCTGGAGAACACTCAGATTCCTGAACAAGCAGTTTAAGGATCTTTGAGAACACATGAGAAATCTACAGTGAAATTTTATCTATGTTTTTCCATTGTGAGAAAGTCAAATGCCTGGACAGTGGCATTTTTGCTTTCTGTTTTATGCAAACTATGGATTTATTCCTGCTGAAAGGAACACTATTCTCATTGGTGTAAAACCAATGCTTTCCACTTTCATTTTTTCCCATCCAACAAACATATAATGTGGGGGCTGAATTCCAAACTAGCCTTATCATGGCTTTCAAGGGAAAAGGTACATACAGCAATTTCCATCCCCTTCCACCAATGTCAACAGCCATTCTCACGTTTTTAGATTTGTCCTTATGGGACTTGATATTTTCAGCTTTGCCCAATATGTAATGCCAAACTTACAATACTGGGATCAAACAGACTGATCTACTTAGGCTGAAATTCTGTATGGTTTCTATTTGTTCAGATTCAAAGCCCAGAAGAAAGAAGCACACACATTTGAAAAAAAGATTACCAGCTACAATTCAACATTGCAGGTGCCTACAAAAAAAACCCAAAAAACTAGGAATCACAATTAAGGAAGAGGCTTGTTTAATGGTGGATATTTTATATTATTTACTTGCCTTAAATTCTCCAATTCCTGTTTCTTCAAAGGTGAAGAAGGAGGAGCTGCAATGAATTTATCCCCTTCATGACTTTTATTGCTAGAACAAAAACAGTGTATTATTATAATAAGAAGCTTAAAAAATCTCAGTGTATTTATTCACTCCATTTAAAAGAACATAAAAAATTCTGCAGCCTAAAAAAGAGGGAATTGAAGTTATGCAGAGATTGAAGCACATGTTCATATTATCCCAACCATTCTACTTGAGAAGGAAGAAATGGGACACTTGCTGGAAAGGATTTGACTGACAGACCAAACAACCCACACCATTCTTCACAGCCTTGAGCTATTTTTGAAGTTTAGTGTAGGATAAGCATTTTTAACTGGAGGGACATGGAATTTGCTGCATTTGTAGCTTTTCTTCTTTTAGCTCGTAAGAAAAGCAGTAAACTAGTTTTCTCTCCAGACATCTTAAAAACTAGTTACATAAATATTCTAGAAAGATAACCCACAAAGTGCTACAGCTTCCTTTAGACTTCTAGCTACCCTTTATTACAAAATCTCTTTTCTTCTTTTTGTTTCTTTTTTTTCAAATAAAATTCCACCTTCTGAAAATTACACCTTCTTTTTTGGGGGGAGCATTTGGTAGTACTCATTCTATTTAAGAAGTATGAAACTTCACCCTCCAATAAGCTGAAACAACCTCCTTCTGGAATGAGAATTGAAAAGGCAGCTAATGGCTGTGTCTTGGCAGAGAGAGACACCAAGGTCTAGAAAAAGATTTAAAAGAAAATTCAGAATTGAAACTGATTCTGACTACCTTACAAGAACTTAATTTATGAGTTTCATGTGTGTCTATTACAAATAGGTAAGATAACTTCAACATTCAAGACATACAACAGAAAACTCCAAGGAAATCTATATTCAATACTGCTGTAGAGTATATACTTCATGTCTTTACCAAAATTAGTTTTAAAAAATACCCTTAACCACTAAAAGTAGTCACTGTTTTCTTGTGACTAAGAGAAGAATTTGCCTTAAGAGTCAGTTTGCTCAATTAGTGGGATTTGCTTTAAAACCATCCTGTTCAATTAGTGTGATTTTCTTCAAATGCCTTGTATGTTTTACTGTTCTCTCACAGAGGTTCCCTTGTCAGAAGGAACAAATCCTTAGAGAACCTTTCAGAATGTGACATAGAAATTCAAGAACAGCCTCCTTTGTTGGATATTTTGAAATTGGCAATGACTACTGGGAGATATGAGGGAGTCCTTTCTTTAGCTTTTTTTCAGCTGAAGAAGCATCTGGTTTTGAAAGCAGAAGGTAGCAAAGGATCTTCCCATACAGGGCATGTTTTCCTTTCCTCACTCCTACAAAAATAAACAAAAAACATCCCAATAGAAAACAAAAAGGAGGTCTTGTCTGAGTAAGGGCCAGCATTTCATTTTCATCACTGCCCCTTAGTGAAGCCCAAAAGCTTAAAATTGAAGTCCCATTGAAACCAGAGAAGTTTCATCTCAATGGGCTGCATATATACTTGCCAAAGAACTTCTAACCTTAGTAAAGAGAAAAAAACCCCCAAAAACCTACAACAAACAACCAAAAATAAAAACCCACAACCACCCCTCCCCCCTCCGACTTTTATAAATCATTTGGTCACTTGACAAGATAGATTGTAACTGGAAAAACAGGATTATAGAGAACAGCTTTCAAATATTGCTGTAACAGTAACAGCCACTGACCCCCAGCCACAGTCTATCTGCAGACAGCCTCAGAATATGAGGATGCACCTTGTGCCTACACAACACAGAATGTGTGCAGTAAATCCTGCCTTGTGACAAATGGATCTTATCTTCTTAACATTTGTCTGTACTCAGGTCTGACAAAACCAGTGGATTTTTTCATTACTCTCTTAGGAGTTCAAGTTCTACCACAGACACTTTTTCTAGATGAGTTATTGTAACATTTCCCCTCAAAATGGTCTTTAATGGAAGTGCAGACTATGATCAAAAGTTACTCTTTGAAAGGAAGTCCAGAATGTATGAGATGATGCAATCAATTAAACTACGTTCCTTTAACATACACTGTCTACAAATTACTTTTTCTGAAACTTTACGGACAAAGAAGATTTTTCTCAAATTCTTTTCTGCAAAATATGATTTATTAAGCAATAGCTCCATGCTGCTTTCCTACTTACTTTCTAAACCTGGTTTCCCATTTTAATGCAAACTCAACAAAGCATACTAGGGCTGATGAATGTCGAATCTGATCATGGGGAAATGTTTACAACTGAGTTTCCAGACATTCATATATATATTGAATCAAGTACACAGCACACGTGTGCACACACACAAAATCACTGTAACATGTGAAACTTCACTTACAATTAGAGAAATACCAATATGCACAGCAGGAGGGTGTGGGAAAACACAACATTTGCAGCACAGAAAAAAAAGATGGCCAAGGGAAAAAATAATTTCACTGCCTAAGTTAATAAAAGCTGTTAGGGACAGGAGGAATCAATTCAGCATTTTATTCTTAAATTAGAACAACAAGCAGCTAAACAATTTCTTTGAACAAGCCAGCACTGTTAAGATAATTTACGAATATATTCTATTTTTCTGCTGGCCAAACAAGGTAAGTAGCAGACACAGACTGTGGGCCCAGAGTTACTCTGGACAAAAAGAAAGGTTTATATTCAGTTCTGTTTACCTGCATGCTTCACTGCTTTCAGTGTTTTCTGTATTTCCCCCCAGCTGATTACTAGTTTTAGATCCATTTTCCTGCTTGGGCTCCTGTTGATCTTCTGGCAGTAGCAGCAAGGCATTTCTTAGGCAAATCGCTGCAAACTCCATGCTGGCTACAGGTATTGCTGAGGACTGCCCATCACTTAGAGAGACACAGAAGTTGACCAATAAGTAGCAATTCTATTAAATTAAAAATGAAAGCAGAGCTCCAGAAATATCTGAATGCAGAGAAAACACCCTAAAAATCTTAAATAACGTTTTAATATACCAAATTTAATTTATGAGGACATAGTATCTTGTTATTTTTACATATGGAAAATACATCATGATGCCCAAAGAGATTCAACCACATAATTTCTTGATTTCACTTACTGAAGTTTTATGGCAGAGCAACTAGATACTTCCTGCATTTTTCTGAAGTGGATTACTGAAAATATATCTTTTTATGTAAGTGAGAAAAACAGAACAGATTTAGCTACCTGAAAATAAAAATTTCAGATAAATATATTTTAAGCTGTAATGCTCATCTTACTTACAAAAAACACACAGTTAAGCCCTCTGCTGGCTATCACAGAGGAGGCACAAAATGATATTTAAGACTCACCACGCATTTTAGCATGCCTCTCTTTTTGCTACATGAATGAACAGTTATTTCACAGCAGTTTTAACATCTCTGATAAACAGAGATATATCCTTAACAAAGCTATAAAAACAAAATAAATAACCCATGGGAAACATACTCACTTATAAACAACATTCTGTATGGACTGGGATGCTAGGACTATCTTACGGTGGTAGCCTTGACCTACTATTGATTGCACAATTCCCTTTTTGCTGGGAAGACCTTTAGTCTCTTGTTCTGATGTCTAAAGGGAAAAAGGGAGAAAAAAAAGAGCTTAAATATCAAGGCTATTGAATGAGAGCTTGACAAAATAAGTGAAGGCTGAAACAAGACCTTGAACCCTGCTAAAATATAAGAATAATGGATACAGTTTTAAATCTAAAGTACAATGAAGGATCAGGCACCCTCTATTGTCTTTGTGTTGCAGAGGGGTTTTACTGCACACAGTGTAAGCACAGATTAGTTCTGACAGCTTGTCTGATAGCCTACTGACCTAGTTTCTCCTCTGTTTTGAAAGCAAAAGAACAATGAACCAAGTCATATTAAAAGAACTGACAGGATATCTAAAAAGAAATAATTCGATCTGCCAAATAACATTCAGACTTGGCACTGTAACGCTTGCCATCTTCTCTCCCTGCTTACACAGCACTCAAAACGCTCTTTGGAAAAGCTGCTCCCAAACTGTTCCATGGGGAGCACAAAGCTGAACAACAACATATGCAAAGATACATTAAATTAACTTGTTTAATGGATTGCTGAGTATGCAGACACATTCTGGGGGTCAAATGAACTTAAAGTACCCTAATTGTCAGTCAGAAGAATTATCTCTACACCATGTTTACTGGGGTTTATTTGGCTGTTTACCATGAGCCATCTTAACTTCATTGGTAAGTTTAGTGAGTGATGAAGAGTTGCAGTTTTAAGAAAAAACTTATCCTAAATCCAGACTTTCAATAGTCATCACTTTTCAAAAAAACTATCAGAATCTATTGCAAAAATATTGATATAGTAGCATTTACTGCCAAATAAAAAATACATACACTGAGTTTGGATATGAAGCACATATTTCACAAAAGGTGTTTGAAATGCAAGTGTTTAAAAGGGAATCTTCTTCCATTTATATTTTATAAACTAAAATACTACAGGAGGTGACAAGTAGCTTCAGTGAAATTGCTTTTCTGTATGGTGTTCAGAGCATAAATATGAATCCATGCTTAGATATAAAGGAATATTACTGCAAATTGAGTTACAATGTCACATTAAACACATTATTAATTTAGGGCCTCACTTTTCACGTTGCAAATCTAACAATTCAAAGACACTTTCTCTTTGCCTTTAATATTAATAGCATCCAAAGTTAATTTTTTTCTTTTAAGATTACAAATTTGGGGAACAACAAGCTGGTTTTTTGACATGAATTCAAGCTCTCTGGTACACCACACATCATCATAACTGTATAGGAAGAAAGCCTCAGGAATCTGGCATAGTCTAGTACTTTGGCTAATCTGCAGTAAATAGGGAAGTGCCCCATAAGGATCTCTGTTTCGCTTTTCCAGACTGCTAAACACTGTCCTTCTAAACGGAATCCTAGCTCTGGATTTTTACCACAAAACCTAAGCTAATCCACTCTCATACTCAGCTTTTCACTAGAGATGATCAGATTGCATCTTCTTTATCTATGTGTGACTTGTGCCCAGTAGGATTGATACAGAAAATTGAAAAATTAGTATGAAGAAAGCTGTTCCTCCTGCATTTGCCGTGCTTTATAAAACTCTGGCAATCTGACAACAAGTAGCACATACAGAATCACAGTCAGTCCAGTTTTGACCCAACACTCTTGAACATTCAGTGCTCTGCCTCTGAAATCAGTATACAAGCAAGCTTCTGCTATAAAGTTGTATAGTTCTTAAGTTCTCTGAAATAGAGATACCAAAATATTGAGTACTATTCAAATTCCCAAGGGAAAAGTTATTAATTTTGTATTTGGATAGTGTGCAGTAAATAAATGCACAGAGGCCACCCAGAGAGAAAAAACAGAGAATTCAGGGTTGGGGGGGAAATAGAGTGAATAGCTATTTGTTCAATACATCCCACACATCCTGTGTAAGGTGTGAAATGGGCATACTGTGGGAATAACTGCATAGGATCGTGCAATTACAGATTACATCATCATTACATTCCCCACACTTAAGGGGTGAACTACAGTTTAACAGGCAATCAAGAACAGTGTATCTTAATTCACAGATGTGCTATTTAGGTACAGTTTCTTCTTCTTATAGCAAACAATCCTGTCCTCAGCCCTCTGAATTTTATCATATGGGTTTATCCTAAACATACATGGATCAACAGGTTGAAAACAAGATGTCCCAGAAGACATGCAACATGCCTGCCATCAGCAGGTTGCCACCAGATTTGCCAGAAGAAGGTGAAGACTTAGCAATTAGAGATTCAGTTTCCCAGCAGGTGTGAACCCAACAGCTTCATGATCTCTGCTTCCTCAGCCTCTGTCACTTTCAGGCCACCCACCCACCTACAAAGTCTCAGCCCACTTAATCTCTAGTGGACAATGAGTGAGGAAACAATGAAACTTCAGGAAAGCTTTGGCTGCATGAAGAGAAAAAAGACTACGTGCAAAGAGTTCCCTTCACCTGTTTCAGCTCCAGATTAAACACATAAAAATACACATACACAAGAAATAATTAATCTGGATTTACAGAGGTGTTACAACATTAGGCCTTCAAAATACACGTCTTAACTCTAGGTTCTACCTTTCTGTAACCACATGCCATTCTTTAGAAGAATTTTCCAAAGCTACTTACCCCTTTATTGGCAGCAATGCAGCATTCTGCTATTCTCAGCCACAGACGAGGGTTTGAGTGATAAACCTGGACTGCCTCAATCAGGCATTCAAAGGCAGCTAAGGGCCTGCCAATATGCAAGAGCTGAATTCCACAGTTATAGAGCAACTCGTATCGTTTGTTAGTCAGTAGTGTACACATGGGTCTCCCTGAAAATTTTTTACCTGCAGAAAAGGATTACATCATGTTGGATGAGCAGCTCAAGAGAGCACAACACTAAGAGGAAAAGGGAAGCTGTGAGAAACACCCCAAAGCTACCAAAACTCCCTCTCTTATTGCTGAAATCCACTAGCCTCCCTCTGTAAATTTCTTTCATACCAAAACTGATTTCAAAGAGAAATTAATTGTATTCTTAATAAAGATTGAAGTACACTAAATGCTAACTTCATACGTTCCTTATCCCACAAGCTAAGTGTTATACAATAATAGTGAGTCCCAGATTTGTGAGAATGCACATCCACACACATTCCAGAGGATACAGATTCGAGAAGAAAACCACTTTGCTGTTAACAAACATAAAATGCTTTCTCTCTTCACATTAATACCTAAGGCTGCACTTAGGTCCAGGGGAGAAATAGAAAAAACAATAAAATGCCCTACAGTGAGTATATTTTAAAGAAAACCAGAAATGAAAACAATTGTAATTTCATCATGAAATGATAAAGACTGTGTGATGAGGCCCTCTATAGTCAGATAGGATAGGTCTCACATTCACAAGCCCTGGTCCTGTTCTCTGGGACAACACAGAAGGGCATAAACAATCCAGAAGATTTCTGGAATGTGTTTATGACCATTTCTTTCTCCAAATGTTGAAGGAGCCAATGAGCACAGGTCCTATACTGGACCTCATTCTCACTAACAAAGAGGGGCTGGTTGGGACTGTGAAATAGCGGAGTTAAAGATCCTTAGGACAGTGAGAAGTATGCACAGCAAGCTCACTACACTGGACTTCAGGTAACTAGACTTCAACAACTTCAGGGGTCTGATTGATTCTTATATAATACCATGGGATAAACCCCTGAATGGAAGAGGAGCCCAAGAAAGCTGATTAATATTCAAGGATGACCTCTCTCAAGCTCAGGAGTGATGCATCTCAACAAAGAAGTCAAGCAAAAATGCCAGGAGGCCTCCTGAACAAGGAGCTCCTGGACAAACTCAAATACAAAATAAAAAAGGTGGAAGCAAGGCAGTAACCTGGGAGGAAAAGAGAAACTGGGTAACCAGGGATCAGGTCAGAAAGCTAAAGCCCTACCAGGATTAAATCTGACCAGGGACATCAAGGACAACAGCAAAATCTTCTATAGGTATGTTGGTGATAAAAGAAAGACTAGGGAAAGTGTGAGCCCGCTCCACAAGGAAACAGAAGACCTGGTTACCCAGAATATGGAGAAGGCATCCTTCATGCCCTGATGATTCTATACATTGTCAGCAGGACTATAAATAACCTATGCAAAAATAGGTTAGAAACCCTTTTTTTTTGGTCATGCTTCCCTAACTGATGAAAAAAATCTATAAACAAGAGAAGTAGTTGTCCCAGCACCATGGTACATCAAGAAAAAATAAAGAACATATTTAATCATCATCACGTATTTCTGGCAACAGCAACTAACTATATTCTTACATCAGTTTATCATCAAAATTCTCACCCCTTTTACCCTGCCCTCCACAAAGAGATGGAAGGGGAATTTTGCTGATAATTACTCAAACCTTCTGTTCTCTATTTTCTAGATTTGCCAACCCCTCTTCCACCATCTGTTTTAATGTCTTTCTTACCTGGATCTGAGCTGCCCGTTCCCAGCTGTGCACATGCATTATCATTTTCTTGCAAGGCTTTTTTAAAGTAAAAAATTCCTAAATTGTGCTTTCCCATTGCAAAGTGGATGCAGCCAAGATTGTTCCAGAACATACACCTTAAGCATTCACCTGACAAAACATAAAAAGACCTTTTTCAGAAAGTCAAAGTTGTTGCTGAGACAATTAATGCTTCAACTACTTTCTCCTGAGTCACCACATTATGGCAGTCTATTAAACATGTTTTTCTGTGAGATGTTCATGAATGATGATGTTATATCTGATATAACATACATATGTATTTATGCAACCTAACCATACAAGCAGCAAATGCACTCTTCTTCTGCATAAATATATGTTCAGGTAACACTGTGAGAGGTTCTTTCTAAATAATAAAGGACAAAAAATTAAACTTTTCACTTATCTACCGGTGCCTAAAGTTTTACAGGGTTAACATGGATAATAAAGCAAAAGAAAAAAACACCCACCCTAAAAATCCAAATAACCAGACCACTAGCAAATTAAACAGACATTATTTTAGTCATAATCTAGGAAGACTACTAAGTGAACATTATACTGTGCAAAAAAGCTAACACAAAGAAGTTATGTGATGGTAAAGTTTTCAAAAAAAATTTAAATCATAAAGAGAACTTGAAGCATGAAAGCTGCCAGAGAGACCTCAGTTCTAGATCTAATAAGTTGCCTTTTGTTTCATTTGATTAAGAGACTCAAATATGAGCCTTGCAAGTATAACACAGCTTCATAAATCCATTTTGATGGACAATCACAGCCTTCTGTAGAAGAATGTTCAATGAAAATCACTGCAGTGTTATGTGAAAGAGTACAAGAAGAAAGCTGAAACATGTCCAGCATATAAAACACATGACTTTCAGGGCTGACACTGTTAAGTAACTATTAATACCCTTAAAACTTATATCGACAAATAGTCCTATTGTACTAGACACTGAAGTACGTGCAGGATGAAGGGGTTTTTATTTTACCTGTTTTCATGAAGCCTGGATGCTCAGCAATGTTGGCACTGTTTAAAAGTTTGACAGCTTTACGGTAATTGCCTCTCAAATACTCAAAATTGCTCTTAAGAAAGAGAGAAGGAGCTGACTGTGAAGGAGAAAACAATAGTTATCTCTTGGTTGATGATTTCTACTGCTAGTGTTATATCACTTCACAAACTTGCCTCTGCTAGCATTTAAAAATAAACAGGTTTAGGCCATAATACTTTCAAGAACTGTCATGAACTTTAGAGAACCCTGTCATGGAAATGGCTATGGGCAGAGGATCTCTAACCTGTCTTCTAATACCCTCCTCTCCACCCTTCTCTCCCTGCAGAGTTCCTCATAGGCTGTAATCTTCCTGGGCTGCCAACAGAAACCTCATGATCCAGAAAGTTTTCTGTTAAACATGCTTTCCAGCAAGACATAAGCCTCCAAAAAATGTCAACAAACAGAAAAAAGAAACAACCCCCCATATAAGACCCATATCCCAGAATTAATCTTTTATAAATGGGTTTAAACTACCAATTACATCAAATTTGTAATATGCATAACATCTATAGTAAACTAAAACTTGCTTCATTTCAGTTATAAAGAATGCTGAACCTGTTTATTACAGTGTTTCACTGTTATTTTGGCACCACAAAGCGTATTTTTAGCAACTAAAACCAGCACAAATAAGAAAATTCTACATTAATTACATTTGCAAAGAGATTACAAACCCAGCTGCATAAAGAATTACTTCAAACATCCACCCTCAATAAGACCTTTTTTTGTAAAGAACATTAGCAAATTGAGTTTTAAGATAGAGAACACATCCAGACTTGAAAAACAACAGTCTTAAGAATACTTACATTCCCAGCTGTATTCATAACAGACTTGATCTCTCTTTTGCATGCTTTTAATGACTTCATTTGGATATAGGCTCTCACCTTATACTGTTAAAAAATTAGGTTTGTTAAATAATATACAATAATTTCCATGGGTTTGCAAGAAAAACTGTATATAGATATTTACTGCAGAATAATCTATATACACCTTTATAATAGGTAGGAAAAAGCTATTCAAAAAGTCTTCACAAAAAACAAATTCTATTCAGACTTTAAACACCACATTTATAGGATTTGTATTTACAGTAACCAGATGAACATTTTGTCCAATGGCCAACAGTTGCTCTATATTTAAACACAGATATGAGCACTTAAAATGACAAACTAATTAAAATAATCTAACATCTCGATCCCAGACATTTACCTACTAAACTGAAAACACCAGTAAGTGAATGCTAATAGAGAAGCACTCTGATTCTTCACATATTTTTAAACAGAGCAGTACAGTGAAATACAACCTCAGCTTATTTAGCCTGTTGGAGGTTGAACAGACAAATTCAATGCAGTGAACTGCCATGTAAAGGAATTATTATAACACACAGGGACTGAAATAGTGATGGGCAGGATGTTACAGGTCAGTTTTTCCTGTACATGCATCCCACAAAAAGGAAGACTTAGATAAATTCATCGTTTTGTTTTACAACAAGGAGAGAGAAAGCATCGTAATCTGGGCTGAACTAGTTTTGAAGGAGATGACACTCAGATTTAGAAAATGCTCGAAGTAATGGTCTCGTATAAAAAACATGCAGACTCTTACCTGATGTATCTTAGATTTAGCAACTTCTATTAAAGCTCCACTTTCAGTTTTTTGATTCGAGGAATCTTTATTGGTATTATTACCCGACTGTCAAACAAGAAAAGGAAGCATTACTGTTAGCCACCTTTTAAATACAGTTGACAGATTCAACTTGCATGAAGAAAAATAAGCATTTAATAGAATTAATAATAATACCGTTTTGAGTATTTAATATCAAAATATACACATCCCACCAGAAACTAACAATCAAAATCCCCAAACCACACCAGCCTATGAAGAGCTGAATTCTGTACTAACATTAGTGTTTCTCTATGTTGCTCTGCAGTTAAGAAGAATTCTTTTGCCTAGAAGAATGACATGCACATTCCAGAGTACCTCTTTAATATTCCCTTCAGTAGAATTACTATATACTTAAGGAGAAAATAGTCTATCTTAAATGTGACATTCCATCAACAGGAAAACACTGAAATACCCTCTCTTCACTTCCAAGCCACCACTGATTCTACTGAAAATACACATGAAAAGATTTCATTTGAAAGTGTGCCTCATACTTCCAGATATTACATAAAAAAAGATACTTAATTTCCCATCCTATGCCATGCAACTGCAGTTCCTCTGATACTGACTTCACTTTCAAACTTAGGGTCTCATATGGGCATAAGGAAAGACAAATAATATTTGACCCTGAAGACAACTGTCTTTCCAATGCAAGTCTCTGACTGAGGAAAGACATCTTAGCTCCCTGGAGTAAGAGAAAAGGGTGAGAGAGAGGGAATAAACAGCTGCTGTACACAACTAACTCAGTTACTAACATATTTCAGCTGCTGTCTAAAGTAACAGGTGATCTAACATAGTTTTATTATTCAAAAGTAATTTAAGATACTAATTTTGGATTGAGTTAAAGCATACTTCTGATAAAGATTTAACGGCATTTGTATGATTTTAAGCTTACCTCATTTTTTCCATTCTTGCTGTTATTGTTGCCCTGTGAAATCATTTTTTCCAGAACAGCGAGCAGATGCAAGGCTTTCTCAGCTTGGTAAGTTAACAGGTATAAGTCTACAAGCAAGAAGCACACAGCCTGGGCAAATTTCTCTTCTGTGAAAAGCAAAGAAGAAAAAATTGTTTTACAGCTCTAATACCAATCCCTCCAAACATGGGTGGAAAAAAAATACTATAAAGCGCCATCTATGCAACATTATGAGAAAAATCAATATATTACATAAGAAAAAAATAATGCAGCCATGTCCAACCCACAGCTAAGTACATACGCTGAAAAGAAAGCTCATTCATTCAAATGGCATCAGCATAAAAGCACAGACTAAAGACAGCTTAACAAGTATTTCATGTTCATAGGTTCTGAGAACTGATCTAAGCAGATCAGCACCAAAGATGCAGCATCTACACAGACAGAGCCGTATGCAGATGTAAAATCCCACAGAACTCAAAAAGATTCTGCACAAACACATCTCTATTTAGCTGATTTCACAAAGTAAGACCCAATTATGCATATTGAAAACCGGGAAGAATTGAAGCACAAACACAGTAGCATTTACTTAATTTACTGAGACCCACACACATACATCCTTCAGCCTTCTCACTTGTAAAATTTAACAAGGATTATGAAATTATTTCATACAAGTATGGCAACTCTACCACACAAGTTATCATAGCTCATAAAAGTTGCAGATTGTGTATTCAGATATACATACACACAATTATGTATGACCTAATTAAGGTATTTAAAAATGAGTGCCCTGAAAAACAGACATCCCCCTGTGAAGTTAAATGATGACTCAAAACATTAGATTTAAAATAATTTCATTATCTTGCACATATTATTTAAATAAATACCTTCTCAAGCTGAAAAAAGTCCATTTCAGTTTCATAGCACTTGTCTGCTAAAGCTCTCTGAAGCACCTTCCCCCAAATTCATTTGTTGTCCTTGATACAAGTAAAATAATTCTTTATTCCAAACCCTATCTATTTTCTTAAATCCGTATTAGACAAATTACATATCACTTGTCTGATAGTGAAAAAAACTGAATTGTCTTTCTGTAGTTCTTGAATGAACAAGATTCTTCTTTCTGCCTACATACCAAAAGGCTCTATGAACTGGTACAGCTTCTCCCCAACAGATATAGCTTCAGTATACTGACGCAGATGGTACAGGATTACAGCTTGATTGTAGTACAGCATACTGTTCTCAACATCATCCAAACCATCCATTTCTTCAACAACAGAGTGAACCTGAAAAAACCCCACTCATTTCATTAAACTTTCAGTACCTATGATTTTAAAGTACAAGGTATTTAAAAAAAAAAACAACCCTCCAAACATATGAATTTCTCTAAAGGCAAATTATTACTTACAGACCTAATAAACTTCACTGTTTTTGCACATTAACACAGCAAAAAAACATACAGTGAAATAGAAAACTGTCAACTGAGTAGTAAAGTAATATTTTCACTTCTTTATTATTTCACAAACTATTCCATGTTAAGGAACTTTCTAATGAAAGAACATAGCAGGTCCTTCTATTGTTATAATCTCAGACCAATTTCAGCAATAGTTAAAAACACAAGATTAAACTGACTCAGATGTTTAAAAGTAATATTACTTTCTTATTTTATTTAATCTATGGGACAAAGGACAGAAGTTTAACTCCTACATCACTGAAAGATCCCACCACCATTAACAGTACTCAAAATCAAGTACCATGTCAATACAGTTGCATTACCTGGTTTTTCAGCTGGTTAAGGGTTTGTCTCAAATTGTCTGTGGTAGTCTGATTACTTTTACAGAACTCTGCAACAGCAGTATTCAAAGTTATTTTGTAGTCATCCTTGTTTATGTCTTGAAGGGTATTTAGGTGTTGTAAGCAAGCATCATAGTTTCCAGCCTGTAAATTGCACACATACCAGAAGCATGCATTAGAAGATACAGTCTTTCCTTTATCAATACAAATGAACTAAATGTCTGTACACATACTTTATTATTTATGCAGACTAATATGGGTGAGAAGCAAGTCTAAATGTTGAAACTATATCCAAACTTCAAAAATAATTTGGTGGGGTAGGGACAAAGTAAGTAGCTGACTATTATTAACAGACGTTTCCATGAAAATGGTTATTCTCATTTCTCTTATATTAAGTTTCAAGACTCTGTTTCCTCAATTTTCATTATCTTCCCCCATTTCATGAACAGTGAGCAGCTACAGTTGTTACACAAGTTCCAGCCCAATACTTTATGTTCAGTCTTCAGTTCATCTGAATATTTAGTGATTTACAATTTGATCTATAGAAGTTAGCTCAAGAGAGACTGGAAAAAAAAAAAGTGTCACTTTCCCAGAATAGGTTTAAAAAATATTTTTACAAGCTTTAGCTGTTGGATGAAGTATTCAATCACCTAGGCATGCCTAAACAGAAACTAGAAACCAAACATGATGCTCCACTGATGTGTGATTTAATGGAAAAATCACTTTCTTTGACCACAGGAATAAACAAGGACTTTGGATTCACACACCTCTGCCTGTTTTCAGTTTTGGTCTTTTCTGCGTTGGTACAGGAGGACTTCAGTGGCATCAAGGAATGAAAGAGAACTCACTCTTTCAACTACATTAAGCCTAGACGATGCTTCACTTTCAACTGCTCAATTCCTACACAGGAATAATCACATTCACCTCCTTCATATCAGTTAATTCCTATGTGGTCAGACAGATTTCCATCTCTGTCAATGGTTCACACCCAAAAGCGAAGCTCTTGAGTACCACCCTCCACTTACTCCTCCTTTTCAGGTGCTGCTCCTCCCAGGCTCCTGAGTAACTTCCTATTAAGGGCAGAATACGACAGAGAAGAGCTCTGGGGTGCCCTCTGCTCTTCCCAAGAAAGTTGCCGTTCTGCAGCTCCTTTCCACAGAACCATTCCAGTTCCTTTGGTCTCCCAGGTACAACATAGAGAGATGTAGCAGGAGATGGACACATTTTCACAACTCTAAGCACCAACAGCATGGATTGCCTTCTGACCATGTGCACAAACACAGGAACTTGCAACTCAGCTGTTGACATGCTCTTTAATTGAGACAACTCATCTCCCAGTGATTCTCTTCCCATGCTCACACTTGGACCTTCTCTTCAGTAGGAGCTTTCAGACCACTGCAACATGGCTGGACTACAAACCTTGAACCTTTAAATGCTCAGCTTATTTTGTGATGTTTTCATCAGCTAATAGTCCTTTATGCCACTCTAATAGATAGGATCTAGAATATAATACCCAATTTTGTAGGAATTCTGTCAAGACTGATACTGGATGTGTAATATGATAAAGCAGCATGCCAGGCAGTCCACAATGCTATGTGGAGCTACTGAAGAGCAAGAAATTGGCAAACAAAGCATCAAATTAATTCTGCTCACATCTGTTGCCACCTCACTCCATGAATTCAGAGAATTCTTAAAGCGAGAAACAGTTGACAAGATAAACCAGACACACTGGACCAGGAAGAAAGTAAAGGTGAAATCATTAGCAGATCAAAAATATTTTAGGCATTTAGATATGTGGGCAAGGTGAAAAACAAATGACCCTCTCATGTGTCTTTGGTTCTCAGGATCAAATGCCACTGATTAAAATGTTAATGAAAAAGAGTGAGCTAGAGTTCAAGAAGACATCAGTGAACAACACAGTGTTAAGAATCAACTAAGTGTACTTCATGTAACAAAATGAGTGAAACATAGAAGTAATGAGTGAAACATTGAAGCAAGAATCTCAAAACACAACACTTAAATTCCTCCCTGACCTATTTCACAAATTGAAAACTGAATTTAAAGGAAGGCATTTTAGAGACAGAGTTACAACTGAAAGGAAAAGCAATTATACTTCCTGTCAAACTACATAAAGTTAGAAGACAACACAAAGAAAGAAAGAAACTGAAAGACCTGGTACCTGAACTTTAACACAGAAGAAAAAGAAGCTTCCAAGAAAGCACAAAACAAGTAGTAGATACTGACCGTAGGTGTTACACATTCAGAAATACGTTTTAATGCAAAGTGACGGGGCATTACACAACACTATTTGTGGAAGAATATAGCATGATGGTGTAACACAAAAGTGTTTCTTTTATTGCTGTTTTTTAAATACATGAGGTTCCTTTAAACACTAACACACCATTTTTAGCTTGGTGTGATTAATTCTTCCAAAAGAACATGCATTTCCAATGCTGATGCAGAAGAGAAGCCTGCTTCTTCTAAGTAATTCATCATATAGCTTTTAAGGTTACTAAGTTTTGAGAATCAAGTTTAAAAGTCCTCTTGTTCAAGTATCCTGCTCAGTCTTCTCGCATCACAGCAGATAGAAAATGCATGTGCTGTCTTTATAACACAACTAGCACTGCTTAACATCCTCTTAATGCATTTGCAACTGTATTAAGAAAACAGGGAAAACAATTACACAAGCCCATTTAGCAGTAATGTGGTAACTTGGAAGTCTCAGGGTTTGACTTTGTCTTACCTGAAAAGCTTGTAATGCACTGCTTGACAATTCCTTTTCCTGATCAGTAATCCCAGAAGTACCTGCTCCTTCATGCTTTTCAGTACCTTGATCTGTAAAGTGGACAGAAGATTACAACAAAGCTTGCAAGTGCAATGACAGCTGTGCAGCTTAAAAACTTTGTTTCTTCCAGTTCTCAAGGTCCTCCCGCCAATACAAGTAATTTTCCAGATAACTGTAGCAGTATCCCTACTACACTATCTATATCCCAAGTTACATCTCCTACTACAATATGTCAAATTATTCTATACTCCTAGTGAATTCCTCTCCATAAAATGTAAATTATGGTGCTCAACGAATAACCAAAGTGCTGCAAGTTAACTGACAACCCATACATTTTAGATTTCTCTTTAAAGCTACAACCATACACTAGGATTGTCTTATTTTGCTCAAAAGTCAGCAAGTGAAGTGAAAAGTGAAGGCCGTGCATCATGAAATATGTACCACAGTGGGCTAGATGAAAACCCACACAAAATCCTGTAAAATGCTTCCTAAACAGCAAGCAAGAGATACTCTATGGTGCAACAAAAACCAGAGTAAACACTGGAACTTCCCCAGAGCTCCCTACTTTGGAAGAGTTCTCCCCAAATAAGAGAATGCACTTGAACCATCACTGTTAATAATCATTGACACATCCAATATATTTTTTAAAAAAACTCTCTATACTTTTGTATTCTTCAATATAATCCATCAAATGCCGTCTGGTGATTATACTGCACATGGACAAACACATGCTGCCTGTTCACTTTTTCAGCCTCACTCTAAATATTATAGATGTTCCTTTGAATAACCTCTCTTCCCACCTGAGCAGGAGCAGTTTATTCTTCATCTTCCTCACATTTTTTGCCAGAATCTTCTCCAGTTCTATTATACCCTTTTCCAGATTACAACAAAAACAACATGTAGCAACTATGATGGTGGCCCTTTTATGCATTTATATATAGCAATGTAACAAGGTTTTGATTGCCTTCAATTTTTTACATTGAATTCCTAACAATTTATGTTTCAGTCACTATTGAGCATATTTTTCAGAAAAGAAGTTTACTAAATCTTTTTGTTATCATGTAATTAAGAGTCCAGTGAAGTTGCATTAAAAAGCACAGTACAGACATTCCATGTCAAAAAAGCTGGAAAAAAACCAACCAACCCACTAAGCCCTTCCTTGTGCTGAACACATACTACTGAGAAAAAATAAAACAACCACACAACCACCACACTGGAGAGTATTTCTAGGAGCATTAATTAATGTGCTAGAACATAAAAAAATCCTTTCATGTTTTTGAAACAAAGACTTTTATAAACCAGCAACGGCTTCTGCAGAAAACTATTTACTGAATTTCACAGTGGAAGATGTGCTCTAACACGTTTTGCTATCTTTATGGACCACGTAGGCTTTATAAGCTCAGTGTCTGCTTTCTCTTTCCTATAATTCAGAGATAAAATGCAAACTCCACTAATTTTGTTTTCACTTTGAACAAATGAAAACACGTAGCTGTGAGCTCCTCAGCAAAATCCGTTCCCTGTCATCACCAGTATATCTGGATCTTCTACTACTGACCATGAAAATCTACAAATACAGGACAAATGACAATTGCAAGGGGCAGCCAAACCTCAAGGTTCATCAGATAATATCCTCAGCAAGAGGAAAACAGTAATCCATTAAGTTTGTGCCTGTTGCTGGGAAAGAGTGAGAGTCCGTCCGCCTGCACTAACACTATTGCCCCCTGCACTTGAACAAGATTTGTAAATATTTGATCGGGACTTTCATCCTGCATTAAGATGTCAACAAAGTAATTATTTTAAAATCTCAACAAATCTTACACTGGCAGAAGTAACCCACTGTCATTTGGACAAAATTCAGGATTTCAGCAATTTCAGTACTCTGGAGAGATGGATCCTCAAGGGGCCACACCTGCTATGAAATCTGACTGCATAATGCATTGATCAACATCACTTGCACTGCCTTGTCCTTCAAAAGGAAAGGCAAAAGAGAAATTTAAACTACAAAAAACCTCAGAACATTCTTGATGTGTCAAAACCTTTCCACGGTGAAAGAGGAAAGGAACAGGAAGTACCTCTGCTTCAACCTAAATATAGCATAGATCTGATTCCAGCTCTAAACCTTGTGATTACACAGATGAACTGAAAGCTTTCACCCTCCAAGGTTCTCTAGAACAGCAGCAAATAAGAAAATGCACCTTCTCCCAAACTTTCACACTAACAGTGGCGTTATCTGCTATACTTGCTCAGCATGCCTGTCAGATTGTGCTGGCAGAGGTAACCACAGTGCACAGCCTTGAGACTCTAAAGCTTTTGAAGCTGATAACACTCAGTCTGACCAGATTCCTCACATATAAGTTTACTTAGCATGTCAACTACCATGTATATTACTGATTACTGCCTTTGTAGGCAGGTTTGTAAGACCAGTCTCTCAAAGGAAGTCTGAATCTTGAAGTAAAATGTCTTCAGTGAAGTGACAGATAAACCAAGAGACACTTGTCTATGGTCTGCAATAAAAACTACACTTACATATCTTGCTTGATGTAATTCCTAAGGAAAAATCAGGACAGGTCTTCAAATTTCACTGTCCCTCTAAGTTTGTTGGTACATTAAACAAACACAAACAACCTCAAAACATAAAATGAAACTGGGGACTACTTTAAGCAAAATCAGATCTGTCTCTGTAATCTGATTAACTGCACCTACTACCACGCAGTAAACAAAGCAGGTTTGTGAAACCTGAACTGGAAGCTTATCAAGAAAAAACTAAAATCCAGCTGATGTGGTTCACAGGGTAGCTCCTTCCTTTGAAAAAAGCACAACAAACCACTTCGGCTACTCTCTACCCTTCTTGTCCAAACACACTTGAAACTGGTTAAAGACCTAAAAGCCACTCTAGTCTAATGTGATACTGCCATTCTTGTTCAAACTGGGATCTACTGCTTCAGCTGATCTTTGCTATCAGAGAGCCCTCCAAGAGGAGTCACCTGAAAGCTGGCTGGCACAAAGTACTGAAGAGAACCCACCAATTCCAATGAAGTGTCAGGGGTGGTGGGGAGGGAGTGCTCCTGTTCTCTTGGCTGCAAATGGCTACCCCAGTGCTTGCAAATAAAACTGTTACTTCCATGTTCCTTGAAGCATTTGAAAGTGAAACAGGTACGAAACTTGTTCCCTGGCAAAAGAAACAGCATGCCTTGCTCACTTGGGCCCCTGTGACCTTTGGCATTCTTGCAGAAGCACCTGGTGTTGCTAACACATGGCACACCAATCACCTCCAACATGCTCCCATCTCTACAGCAGCCACAAGTATAAGATTATAAGAAATTATAAGAATTTCACAATTATAAGATGAAATATCCAGAGCAGTGCAGATTCTCTACTCCACAAGTGAGAGAACTTGATTTATCTCTGTAATTTGTACTTAAATATGGACCTGTTTGCTTAACTTTTCATTTGTCCAACCTTCATGAGTACAGACTAACTCTAAAGTAAAACTTGTGTAGGCTCATGATGAGGGGCAAAAGGATATAAGAATCAACTGCTCAGATTTTGATCTGGAGGAAGCTGCTGCACTGAGTCGGAAGTTAAAGAATCAAGCCAGGAATTATCTTCCTAGCTATGGATCCTGGGGCTGAGCAGCAGCAACACCATGTCACAGAGGCTGGTTTGCTTTGTACGAGCAGGAAGCTGCTCCTGCTGGAGAAGGCACATGATGATGGACAGCAGAACTTCAGGAAAACTGGCTCTATGAGAGGAGAGCAAGGAAAAGTACGAGACTGGCACCTGAAAAGGAAAATTGCTCTCCTCATGGGCTTGCTGCCAGAATTTCATAAAAGCAACAAGAAGCCACATCTCCCGCATACACATACCTGAAGACACCTGAGAGTGACTGCAACACTCATACCTGCTCTCTGTTTCCCCAAGGACTGCTGTTCCTGAGATCTCTTGTTCCTACACCCTGCAAATTACATTTTGCATGAACTGTGCTGCTGATCACCAGAGCACCTCTGGAGATACTTTTAATTTCCAAAAGGCAGAGGGATAATCTCTTTCCTGAAAGGGGAGGAATCTATCACATGACTCTTGCTCCAAAAGAATGTTGAAGGGTATGAAGCCCAGCCAGTGTCCAGCCATTACAAGATAACAGTTTGTGGCACCAAGACCTAATTTTAATTTTTGTATGAAGCCCTTCACTATCAGTATAATAGGCTTCTTTGGTGCTGTGCAATAAAAAGCAAACACTTCTCAGTGGAAAGCTACCTGTAGCTTGCTTTTATGTACAAGTGCAGCATGTAGAATATCTTGCCATAGCTCACCTCTTTGATTCACTTGGCACATACTTTTAAGAAAGTAAAACTGAAAAGTTCCTTCAACACTTCAAATAACATCAACAAAAGATATTAAAAAACTCGATGCCAATTTTTTTTTTCTTGTAGTTTAGCAGTCACTTATAGTTCTTACAAATAAACACAGTAGTTTAGTAAATATCACTCAGCATAGTATACTTATTTTCCCTGTAATTTTTTCTAAATACTGAGGCATTTCATATTTAGCATCCAGAGACAAAAATGCTTACGGTGATTTTAAATAATGCTCCCACTATGTAAAAACAACTAGAAAAAAAAGCTGACCAGAAACAGGACTCGAGGAAATGGCACGAAACTGTGTCAGTGAGGTTGGATATTAGGAAAAGGTTCTTAATTCAGGAGGTGTTTGGGCACTGGAATGGATTCTTAGCACCGAACTGACAGAGTTCAAGAAGTGTTTGAAAAACATTCACAGGCACATGGTGTGACTCTTAGAGATGTCCTGTGCAGGGCCAGGAACTGGAATTTGCTAATCTTTATCGGTCCCTTCTAACTCAGGATATCCTACACTTCTTTTATGTAGACTTATCCAATTCTGTAAGTAAGGATTTCCTCCACATCAGCCTCTTCTCCATCTCCCCACGAGTTGCCATCTGATGGAATGACCTTTCCTGCCAAGAAGACTTCTTGCATGATGGGGAGATGGACGAGCAGTAGTTTATTGGTGCTACACAACAACTGTACTTGAGATTTATTCTGTCTGTTTACCAGAACATAGCTTAATTTTTAGTCTCGGTGATTTGTCTCTGCAGTGTCTTTTCAGGCCCGAGTTCAGTGAGGACGCACTCATCCCCTGAAACCAAAGCAGCATCCAAGAGGGAATCAGACTGAACTCCAGCGATTAAGCAGCACCACCAAGAGTTATAACCTCCCTCGTACCTTCTTCATGCCCCAGTTTAACAAATTAACCCAGAAGCTCGGCTTCTGCAGGGGTAATTAAGCTCTGGGAGACACGGAGACACACGCACACACACACACACGCACACACAGCCCGCCCCCCGCCAATACGTCCGTAGGGCCCTCCCCGCCGAGCCTTTCCCGGCCAGGAGGGGGCAACAGCTCGGCGCCGCTTGCCGAGGGCACGGAGGGCCCCGTACGCACCCGGCCCCGCCGGTGACCCGCAGGTGTCACAGGGGCCCCTCCCAGCGGCCCCGCGCCCGCCGGACAGCGGGGCACTACCTTCTCGGCGGAAGGACACGGCACACAGCGGCACCGGCGGCCGCTTCTCCCGGCGCTCACCGCCACCCGCGGGGGCCCGTGTTCCTCCGCGCCGGGCGGCGCAGGCCCGGGGCGGGCACGGCGGGGCCGCGGCCGCTCACCCCCCGCCGCACTCACCCGCAGCCTTGTCCGCCGCCATCTCCGCCTCGGCCGGAGCTCCGTGCGGGACCGCGCAGCCCGAGCACACCGTTAGTTGCCGAGAGTCCCTCGCGCGCTGCGCCACAGGCGCTGCCCGACCGCCGCCACCAACCGGCCGCTGCCCCCCGGCACTACTTTGCCGCTGCCCTGCGCGCGCCGGGCCCGCCCCGCCGGTTGCGCCGCCCGCCCCGATTCGCCCGCCGCTTCCGGGTTCCCGGCGCGCCCGCCACGTCCGGTCGTTGCCGGGGCACCGCGGATGTGACGCCAGGACGCGGCGCGCGGGAGGCAGAGGTGAGCGAGGCGGGGCCGCCATGTTGGCGTGTGAGGGCTCGGGGTACGGCGCTGCCCGCTCCTCCCGCGGCACGGAGCTCGCTGGCAGCTGCCGGCCGCTGTCTCGAACGGGCTTTGTCCTTTCTGCCCCGTTCAGGCGTGCCGGCTCATTCCCCGTCAATGTATGTAAATATCTAAAGTGGGGTGGTAAGAGGATGGAGTCAAGCTCTGCTCGGTTGTGTCAAGCGATGGGACAAGAGGCAACGGGCAGAAACTCATCCATGGGAAGTTTCACCTGAACATGAACATGAACTTCTTCACTGTGTGGGTGACTGAGCACTGGAACAGATTGTCCAGAGAGGTTGAGGAGTCTCCGTCACCGAGGATAGTCAAGAACCCCCTGGATGCAATCTTGTGCAATGTCTGGGATGGTCTTGCTTGAGCAGGGAGGTTGGACCAGCTGGCCCACTGTGGTCACTTCCTACCTGATGCATTCAGTGATCCCCTCCAGAGCAATAGCAGTGACCTGGAGGCTTCCGTTCAATATATTCTCTGGTTTCTGTGGGTTATCAGGCAGACTATCTAAAGTGTTGTTAAGGTGCTTCTCACCATGCTAATTAATGGCAGTAAGTGCCCAGTGTACATTCCTTGATGCCTGCATCCCGCATTCCTTCCCAAGTGGCTGTTTGGGCACTGAACACCCAAAGCCTGGGCAGGAGACAAAACCCTCATCAGACTGAAGACACCAATTAGCCTTTGTAACGGTCGTTATTATATTTCTCATTAAAGTAACAGGCATGAGATAAATGGCACTGGCATAGTCATGAATATTAAAGATTCTTAAGTGTTTGTGTCCAGCTGAGGCCCCTCAATTCTGGAAGGACATAAAGGTGCTAGAGTGAGTCCAGTGGAGGTCAGTGGAGCTGGTGAAAGGTCTAGAGGATAATGAGGAGCAGCCAAGGGAGCCAGGGCTGTTTAGGCTGGAGAAAAGGAGGCTCAGGGGTGACCTTATCACTCTCTACAACTGTCTGAAAGGAGGGTGTAGTGAAGTGGAGGTCAGGCTCTTCTCCTGGGCAACCTGTGACAGGACAAGCTCAAGCTGTGCCAGGGCAGGTTGGGCATCAAAAGGAATTTCTTCATGGAAAGAGCAATTAAGCATTAGAATGGATTGCTCAGGGAGGTGATGGAATTGCTGCCCCAGAAGTGTTTCAAGAAAGACTGGACATGGCATTTAGTGCCATGGTCTGGTTGACACCGTTGTGTTCAGTCATAGGCTAGGTTGGACTTGGTGATCTCAGAGGGCTTTTCCAAGCTAATGGATTCTGTGTTTCTGTGGTTACTTGCATCTGTTATACATAGTATTTAAGCATTCACCTTTGCTACGATGTATCTTGGTATGCTCAGCGGCCACTTCTTGTTCTGACTCTCGGGAATGGACTCTGGATGAATGCAGAGGAGTCAGGGAGGGGGTTCTCTTTTGAACCCTCATAGTTATATTTACAACAGGAAGTGAGATGAGGTTAGAAGGCACCCCAGAGGTGTCCCCTTAAAGCACCAAAAGGCTCCCTGTGTCTCCTCCCCTTGGAGTCAAGCTCCAGAAACACAGGGACAGTTACCCTTAATGGCCATCATTGGCATGCACTGTGTGCTTCTTCTGAGTCACTGTGGGGTTCCTGTCAGACACTGCTTCCACAGTGATAGTCAGCAGTTGTCTGTTGATATGGGAACACTTTCTCCTATTATTTTCCAAGATTTCCCCCTCCCCCCACTCCTTCCCCATTTATTCCTGTTAAACATCACCTTGTGACAGCAACTGTAGATACACTCAGTTCTGATTAAGAGATTTTAGCTTGTGTGGTTTTTGCCTCGTTGCCAGTAGACAACACTTGTCAAGACAGCCCAGAGTGTCTCACGCACACTGCACCTATAGCGTGCCTCTTGTACATTAGAGAAAGGTTTAAGCAGGAAAGTTGTCCTTGGGGAAGTCAACAGCTAAAGGGATTTAGTGGAAGCAGGATTTCTTAGCAGTCTTCTTGCAGTAGCCTTCAGTGACAGTGTACTCCCTAACTCTGCTGTCAGGCCCCTTAGAGAGGTCAGGTTTGTGGGTAAGGAGAGGTTTAACACAGGGATACAGTTGGGGAGAAACATACTCTAATACACACCAGCTCTGAACACCTTTAAATCACAGCTTTCAATGAGACAGGCCCTGTAACATGAAGGATTCTGAAAAGGAACAGGATTATTTCAGGAATTTGAAGAACAGGATGATTCTTTCTGTTTTGTAATTGAAGTTTTGTAACTGAATATTCCAAATGATGTCTAATAACATACTATTTGTCACTGCTTCTCCAATTCATCTTCACTCAAGTCTGATCTTCAGGCTTTCTTTTAGACACATATATGTGAAAGAATCACACAATTCTTATTCTTATATATCTCATTCCAAGTCTCTGAATTTGTTGTATCTTCTTTTGTAAGAGCGAGCTGTTGGACAAGACCTGTATGTATTTGGGAATATCTGCAAGTAAAGGTGAAATAGCGTGTCCTCTTAATGTGTATATATTTAACAGTGTATTTATTTATTCATGTTGCTATTCTGTTTATTTATATGTGCATATATATGTAAAAAACAGGCTGTTTTGGTAAGAAATAAAACCTATAAAGGGAAGAGCACTGTGCTCTTGTCCATGAGTTAACTGCATATTGTCTCTCATGTCATCACCAAAAATCTATGCTGAGTGACCAAGCCAGAGTGGCCAATGTGTACCTGCTGTGGATGTCCATGTCCCTGTCTCCCAAGCTTGGTCCAGTGTTTATTGCCAGTACCTGAGCAGGAGCCTGCTCGCTCCAGAGCATGTCACATCAGGATGGGCACCAGGGTGAATTTGCCATGCCCTACCGTAGCTTTTCTTTAACAATCATGTCAAAACCTATTTAGCTTCAAGTGTGGCAGCCCTGGTATCCAGCTGCTCCTCTCTCAACTGCACTGAGAGTTTGCTTTATCTAAAATGCTGTGATTTTACCACAGGACTTGTTTACCTGAGGGGTACTTAGAACAAGCTTTGTTATAACTTCTGTCATCATTTTGCCATGTCTGTGGCTTGTAGTTCCAAAATAATTTCTTTTTTTCCATTTCTAGGGGACAGACAAGCAGGTTTTGTCAGCTGACCTTTGTTGTTTGTTTTTTTTTCAGTATGGATTATTTTTAAAAGGAACTTAACACAAAATCTTTTCTTATTAATACTCAATTGCTTATGTGTGTGGCAGTTAGTGAAGGAAGGGAAGAGACCTGCCCTGTATTACAGTTCAAACACACAGTCGTACAATCAAAAATGTTGACATTTTTTCCATCAAAAATATTGTGGTAGCATCACTACTTTCCTCTAAGGAAAGAGGAGCAGGTTTCTTGCATAATTGTTTCATATATTAAACCATTGTTTCTATGTTACACAAGTTTCTTGTATCATTTGCATTCTGCTTGGGATCTCTGATCTCAGGGAGGCAGGCACGCCATCTGCTGTGAAAGATACAGAATAAAATCAAATACCATTTGAGAGAATAAAACAAGTGTGTGGGGGAAAAGAAAACCAAAAACCACTCCTAAAATATTACTCTCCTAGAATTTTGGTTTTTTAAGAAAGAAATGACCACAATTCAGGCTTTTAAAACAAATCTCATTCTGAAGAAAATAAACATGGTACAGAGATGGGCAGTTTTTCTAGGTTTCTTTTGCCCATTTCTAGGCTAAATTGTTAGAAGCCCAAAGGAGCCAACTGTAATTTGTAATTTCAGGGGGAGTGGGGGAAGTTTCGGGAGGAATAAAACCTATCTGCTCTCAGACAGAGTAGTCTCAGCATCTCATTCCTGCCTTGTACACTACCTTCCTTCAGCAGACTAGATTAAGTAGAAGTAGACCAGGGTTTTCTCTCTGCTTTTGACCTCAAAAACCAAACTTTTCAAGGTTCTGTTTCAAGTCCTTGCTGACACAAACCCAGCAATACTGCAATCTCCTACCCAGCCTTACAGCTGTCATGAGATGTAGATAACCTCTCCATCAACCACACCAGCAAGACTTGGCTAAGCAGAGAAGAAAATCAGGATTTGTGGCATCCCCAATCACTGCCAGTCTATGGAAGAGAGGAAAGCTCCAAAGGGACCTGTGAAAGTTACAACTCTTTTGCCAGATTCCACAGTATGAAAATCTCAGCAGCACTTTATTTGCCTAGTATATTCCAAAAGAGAATTTAATAGAAGAAATGCTTTCTATGATATCAATAAAGCTCCCTTTCCTTTGCCACTCCAGTTTAAAAGCCTTTACCCCCTAGATGGCACTGTACAATAAAGCAAGGCATGTTTAAATATGGAATGATCATTAGGAGTCATTAAGGTTGGAAAGGACCTCCAAGATCAACCTGTGGCCAAACACCACCATGTCAACCATAGCACTTAGTCTTGAACACTTCCAGGGATGCTGACTCCAGCACCTGAAGCAACAGGTTGTACCAATGCTTCACAGTGAAAAAATTCTTCCTGATGTCCAACCTGAGCCTCCTATGGTGCAGCTCGAGGCCATTTTCTCTCGCCCTGTCCCTGGCTGCCGGGGAGAAGAGACTGACCTCCACCTGGCTACACCCACCTGCCTACAGCCTCCTTTCAGGTCGTTGTAGAGAGCGATAAGGTCTCCTCTGAGCCTCCTCTTTTCCAGGCTAAACACCCTCAGCTTCTTCATCTGCTCCTCATAGGACTTGTGCTCCAGGCCCTTCACCAGCTTTGTTGTCCTTCTCTGGACATGCTCCAGCACCTCAGTGTCTCTCTTGCAGTGAGGGGCCGAAGACTAAAGACAGAACCTGAGGTGCTGAGTACAGAAGGACAATCACTGCCTGGTCTTGCTAGCCACACTATTTCTTTTACAGGCCAAGATGCCATTGACCTTCTTGGCCACCTGGGAACACTGCTGGCTCATGTTCAGCTGGCTGTCAACCAACACCCCAAGGTGCTTTTCTGCTGGGCCAGTGGAGTTCTTGTTTACAATGTAAACTAGCATAAGTATGTTGAATGTAGCTATTAGTCTCAGTTTGGTAATCCTCTTTTTCTGAACCTGTCTCTCAAAGTCAATAAAACATACTGCTGTGAATCTAATTTAAATACAGTATTTTTACTTTCAGAGTGCTATGGAATATATTTTCCTGGAAAATTAGAGTGCATCGCATGTATTTGTTCTGTCTGGGCTTAGTGAATAAACCAGCAGTGGCTGTGCTTACTTTAGCAAGTCATTCAGAGCAGCAGGAGCAGATTGACAGCTGTAAGCTGCAGGGACTGATGTTCCTCTCAGCTCCAGTATATTCTCACACAGAAGTTATTTTGCATCTGGTGGGAATTGGCCCAGTACTGCACATCATCATTATTTTGAAACTCCCTGAAAGAAAGCTCTCACAAAGCTTCCTTGACCACAGGCCCTCTAAGAAGCACCAAGTTCCCCTTTCACCTGTCTGGCGTATATATGTTTCACACCAGTCTCCACTACATACATAAAAACTTCACAGGCAGAAGGAAGCCCTCTTTTCTCACTCCTCCAGCTTCTGAGTGACACTGTGTCACTTGTTTCATATCCTGCTCTTCACTCCGGTGCTGGAACATGGATTGCTTCCTGGCACAGGGGAGGAGGAATAGCCTTTGCCCTCCAGGCACTGTAGCAGAGCCAGGAAAACACCTTGAGCACACCCTTCTCACCCCTTGCTTTCACATACTAAAAAAAAAAAAAAAAAAAAAAAAAAAAAGAGACTGGATATCTTTCTGACAGTGTTTATCACTGTGACAGCTTTGCTCACAGTCAGATAGAGATGCTGAGCCTAGGAGACAAGCTTAGACAGACAGGATGTTGGGATGTGGAAAGAGAACAAGTGGGTGCAAAACTTCTGAGAGCAAGGGGGTACCGCTGAGAAACAGAGAACTGTAGAGCATAAGGGATTTAGAGGAATGATGCCACAATATCTTCAATAAATTTCTGTAATTCCCTTTTGAGAAAAGGTGCTCTGCTTTTCTTCACATTATCGTATCTGGTAAATAACTCCATCATGTACCTCCTTTTTGCTCATTCAAGATCTCTGATTTTCCTTGTGTATGGTATTATGTGTTGTTCCTCCATTTGGCTTTCACGCTAACATCATTATCTTTTTGTGGTAATGGGTTTAAGTCCAGAGACGATCCAAATTGTGCCATGTAAGTCTTTTCTAGGATAAGAAACACAATACGGTTTTGTAAAATCTTCATTTTTCTCTTCTGGTGTCATCCAGAAGAAATCTGCCCACCCAATTACAATTACTCTGGCAAACAAAGAGGTTGTGGGAGAACTATTCACACATCACCATATATTTTTGGTTGTTTACTTTGCTGTAGAGAAGACCAGCACAAATCTTACAGAACTTTGGTTTCCAGTTCAACTCTGAAATTGACAGGAGTCCCTTTATTTCAACAAAAGGATGCGAAGATCCAATCCATAACATGCAGAGGGGCAAAATTTCCAGTGTTACCCAGTTAGGAGTAAAAGGTCTCTAAAACATTTTGTGATTACATCAGTGCCCTTTAGTGCAAGCAGGAATTGATTTATTCCTAGCAGGCAGATGTCTGCATGACATATGTGTTTATGTCCAATGGGTCAAGCACTACTTTATGCCCTGCAGCATTGCAGAGCTTTGACCCTTTTTAAGACACAGAACTAGAAAACAAATGTACCTGTGTTGAATCAGAGACTTTGAGGAAACATTGATTCTTTCAGCCCAGGCTTAAGAATTCTTCCTGTGCTGGCCCTGTGCTGATATGCACACTTAGTAGGAAAGCCTAATACTGGATGTCTTTGGTTTGCAAAGGAGCTGGAGCTTATTGGGAAATTATGATATGTCTCCAGGCACTGAAAAAGCAAATTCTTACTAATGACATTTGTTGTAGTTATTGTTCTCAGCATTTCTCTAGACATTCAGAAATAGACTATTTCTCTCTTGAGAAGTATAAAGCAATTTTTTTCACTAAAAAAAACAAATTATTTTTGCTGATAAAGCCTATATGAGAGGTTGCAAAAGCCAAAAAATGTGTTCAGTACAGTTTTTCTTCCTTAACAGTGTGCAGTAGAATTTTCATGTATGTTCTCATTATTCTTCCTTATTTTTTAAGCTCTCACAGGCATTTGAGTAAATTTGAAGTATTTTTTCCTCTAAAACTTTACTTGTTTCATATCCTGTTTTTCATTCTAGTGCAGGACAATTTGTTGAAAGATGTTAAGTCTATAATGATGGAATTGTTTTTTTAAGAAATAGGAGGAGGGTTTTTTTGCTTAAAATTGTAGGCCTCTGTAAAACTTGCAACTAAATGCCTTCATGCTGCACATCTGCAGGTCATACAGAGATATCCCTTTTTTGTTTGGTTGTTTGTTTGTTGTGAAAGGCAACAGGAAATACCCTGTTTGCAGCTCACTATTGTTTTCTGTGTGTCTGTAAGGTTCTGACTCAGTCTCCAGTTCAAGTCAAAACCTTAGGTTTTAATGATACATAATTAAATACAAAGGGGATTTTTTTGGTTTTTGAATTAAATTTTAACTTGCCGTGTTACATCCCAGGAAGAAAATACTTCATGTGATCCTGGACGAATGCAGAACAAAAATCCTAACCCACATGTTTTCTTCATTTATAAAGATTAATGTAGACTTTATTTCAGTAGTTCACGTTGACTCTTGAAGTTCCAAATATATTCGACTGTAGTAGTAATTTCTGAAAGCTATTTTAGCTTCTTTCTGTCTGTCCTTCCTGCCTAATCTAAGTCAGTTGTAAATGCATGTGGCTTCAAAGGAAGGAGAAGAAAAGCATAATGAAAATAGTCAATGTGCTCCAAAATGTTAAAAAGATGGAAAACTATTTAAAGAACAAAACATGTCTCAGGAGCTCGAGAATCACTGCGGACTGACATATGGTAATCGTATGTCAGCATATGCCTTTGCTGCTTCTACGGCATATCTCCATTTGCTAAATTCTATTTGTGTCCAAAGCTGTAGCAAGAAAATCAAACGTCAATGCAGTTAGAAAAATGTACGAGCATGATGACATGTTTAATCTTTAATTTTCTGTAGAACCAATTCTGCATATTTTTATGACACTGACACTTCAATTTACCCATCACACCCCGTCTTAAACTCCCAGCATCAGGAAAATTGGGACCATATTAATATTAACAAATATTTCTTTAAGTTGCAGCGGGAGAAAGATTCAAAAGATGCAGTGCATAGCAACATGTAGAATTAGAAGAGGGGAAACAGTTTCCATTTCCTGCTCTGAATCTAGTAATTTAATAACCTAACCACTGAGTCATTGTGTATATTTGTTTCTGGTTTCTAGAACCCAGAAATCCCATTCTGAACTAAAGAAATTTCCCTTTGGAAACTTTTGCTGAAGTTAATATAATTATAGTTTCAATTAAATAGAAATATTAGAAAAGCACTGGGAAATTTCAGCTGCAAACTAGCTGTTAGTTATGGGCTAACCCCAATTCTCATGTCGTTTCCTAAGAAATATTCCTTCCTCCACCCCAAAGTTGAGGATATCTGTTTGTTTCAGTTTTATAACCCATGTTAAAGCTGACAAAATACATATTTAACTCTTCCAGGTACTAGAAAAGTAGGTGATTAGGAGCTGCAAAAATGTTGACAATTAACAGTAAAACTACTGAGTATTGTCTCAGTAATAGAAGTATCGTCTACGTAATAGAAGATTCCTCTCTTATGACAGTGTAAATGCAAAGCCTTTTACTTAAGGATACTGCATGGCAGGGAAATAGGTTAGAACAAGAAAAGATTGCAAGGGTAACATTGTGTTGTTTGGGTTACACAGATAAAGCAAACAGAGCACGTATTTCCTTTCTATCTGGCAACACGCTGTGAAGAATTTCTATTTCCAGTCAGACAGGCAGGGAGTGCATTCTCCTCTCAAGATAAATCCAAAATAACTTTGCCAAAGGAATGTCTCTAGAGTGATACTCCTGATGAGAAATTCCCCCACATTTCTGAGTCTCAAGCATGGATGAGCACAGCAGACTGGTGAAACACTCATTTAATCATTCAGTTCTGTTAAATGGGACAATAGGGTGGCTACATGTGTTGAAAGCTAGAAAATGGAGAGCTACTTTGAACATGCACAGGCCTTGGGATTAGAAAACCACCACGATTTCTGCCTGAGGATAGTTGCACTGAAATCTCTTGGATGTTTCTATCATAACCCAACGCTGTGGTGGCGGTTGAGGAGAGGCTGTGCAATGGTAACTGCAGTTTCTGCTTTGCTGCATTACCTTGCCATGACATTAGCACATATTTTACATTCTGTGAGGGGAATGCTTCCCTCCTCCTCCTCCCTGCCGCTTAGAAACAGTGAAGAGATGAGATCTGACACTTGAAAATGCTACAGCACTGTGACCTCACCGGGGTATAAGATGGTCTTAGTAGAGGCAGAAAATTCAGCTGCCTGAAGTACTTTTCCTTCGTCCAGCTGGTGTCCTACTGTCTGCAAAGCTGCTTCCAGACAGCAGTGCTTTGTTATTCACTTGACTTTACTAGCCCTTGTCAGAGTTAATTGGATTTGTGACATGGTCAGATGTTTATTTCTTGATTCTGTTGTCCCTTGCCTTACAGAACACGTATGCCAGGGGAAACAACAGTACATCTAGCACACACTAAGCTATGAACAGATACACAGAAATGCCTTCCAACTTTTTAGGAGAAAAAATTAAAGGAAATGTGTGCTTAAAATATTTTTCCCTCTAATTTATGACAATATTGTCACTTAGCTCTGATTTATCACAATAATTAAAGCAGTTGTAAAACCTTTTGTTTAAATACACCCACAGGTCCCTAGATAGTCAAATATCACTTTCATTAATGTTGTCTTGTATAAATGCCCACCTTAACCTTATGATAGTTGAATGCTATTCTGGGGAAGAATGCACATAAATCACACAAACACAAGGTTACATTTCTGGTAAAATCTCTCAGTTTATTAAGTATTTGAAAAACTTACACTCTTCATGAAAGCCACTGCCTACAGTCATAATTTTATTATACCTTCATTTGTGTAATAAATTTTGTTTTGTATGTGAGATATATAATAGTAGTTATACAACTCACTTTTTAAACCTTTGCTACTATTAGTGATGTAGTATTTTGCTGTAAATGTTTTAAAATACAATAAAAAAAATGTTTATCAAGTTATTGATACCTCTAAATTATTTAAATCAAAAACCAAAAAAGAAGAGGACTTAATTTACAACTGCTACAAAAAGCATGAGTTTTGGCACAGAATCCCAGAGAAGGTTTTATTCTGGAATGCAGTCTCCCTTCTTACAGAAGTTTTGGTTGGATGAGAGACCCACGTGTGGCTTTAGAGAACAGATAAACACACACATGCTCAGACCACTCTGGAAGTCACAGTGGATGCAGTCTTTTCTTCAGGCTTGAAACAAGAGTAAATCAAACACAGCTTTGTGTACAAAGAGTGCATAGAAATACCTGAACATTCATACGTCAGCATAAGCTAAATTTCATAGATGTTATGTGATAGTAACAGCAGGAGGAAAGAGAGAGAGACAGATTGACAAAGCAGTTAAGCATGGGCTTAACTTTAAGTTTGTATCCAAATCCTCATGAAGTCAACAGCTAGGCCATTGGAGCTACGCCAGGATGTAGCTGAAGATGTGACCATCATAGTCTACTTTATGTAAGCATGTTGTTATTAAGTTTGTAAGCAGAAATGGAGTTAGGCAGTTCCTGGTAATATGTAAGTGTTGTGTAAAACATGTTGGCAAAATTTTTATATTGGCCAGTTGAAGAGAATAATAAAATCAAAGAGAAACTATTTGTCATCGTGTCAGCAAGAAACAGCGTGCATGATTTATTTCTATTTCATTCTAATTTTATTACTAACAGACACCCAGTGCTTTCAATACATATAAAGCTGCAGTAGCACATGGGCAAATCAATTGAGCTTGGTTTAATTTTGGGCAGCTATTTGGAAGCATGTGAAAAATACACAAGGCTAACCTCCAGTGCAACATATCGTACTAGTTGAGAAGCAGCAGAGGAGTATTTTAATTCTTTTTTTAAACTTATAGTGCTTCCAACTGAAGCACTACACTGATTTTGTACTGATTGTACTACTTGTACTGATTTTGACAGGCCATTGGTTCCTTAAATAAGGCAGTGTTTAGTCCTTCACTTCTTGATCAATGTTAGCTCATAGTCCTACACTATGAGCTAACATTGTATAAGCCAAAATAATATCCACCTAGACTCTGAAACTTTACCCCACTAGGAACTTCAGGAATGGATTTACTGCCTTTAGTAGGGCAAGATCTGAGCTAAAATCATGAAGCAAATTTGCTGGTAAAGTTACTAAGCTGGAGAAGTTTTATCAGAATGTCATCTTCTATTGTATCACTGTTTCTATTTGCCAAATTAATTACAAGATTTTCTTACGCTCTACTGTATTATGCTAATTAAAAACTCTTCATTACATTTCCTTGAGGGCAGTCATAAAAAAGGTATCATCTCCAGACAACAGTCTATAAACTTGTTGTATCATAGTTCCTTCATTACATCCACATGTGTCTTTCGATATCATTATTTAGCTTCAATAAAGTTGAGGTTGATTTATTTATTTACATGGCATTTAGTAGCAATCTACAAACTGGAGATTGGAAAAAACAGTTCTTCTCCAACCCTGCCTGTTGTTGTGGAATTGATTTATTTTTGGAGGACAGCTCCATTAGGAAAGATAAGTCTTCTAGCAAGCTATTCAAAATGCAGCAAAATATTAAAGAATAATCAGGAAAAGGAAGAAAAATGGCTTTGTGCACTTTATTATTTATTAACCTGAGTTGGCACTTACTTTTATACAAAGAGTTACACACCCCAGAATGCTCCATGCTCTTACACTGTACTTTTATCAGCCCTAAAAAGATAGGATAAAAAAATACTAAGGTCAACAACCATGTACACACCAACATAAAGCTTATCAACTTCTATTTATTCTTACAGTTCTTTCACATACATTATTAATACTAAGGTTGTATCACCTACCATGACTTGTTGTCTTGTATAAATGCCCTGATTAAAAAACTGCATGTGAGCCTACAAGACATTGCTGATGTCTGATTGAATCTCAAATAAGATTAGATTATTATTAGGGGGGGAATGTCTGTTAATATAAAAGGAAAGCACAAAACCTCAACCTAATGCTAATATCAGCAGGATGCAATGGTAACTGCAGTTTCTGCTAATGCTAATATCAGCAGCCAAAATCCAACTTAAAAAGTAACATTCCTCTAGACATGCTGTTGCATTTTCTGTCATTTCTCCGTGAACCTTCCTCAGAAGCAGGACTGCTACAAAGTGATGTGTTAAAGGCATCCATCCCTGTTTTCAGGCACAAGGCCTTCCTTAATGACAGAAATCGGATGTCCACTTATGAAGCAATTCCTTAAAGAACTCCTAAAAGCTGGCACAAGATAAAACATTTCCAGGCCTGGAAGTTCCTTAGCTCCCAGCCCTGCCAGGAGGCAGGAGGCACAGCACGTCACCCCAGGGTGGCAGGGGCCCTTTGGGAGGGAGTCCATCTGGACACCTGCGCAGGGACCTGCAGCCCTGCAAGCGCTGCCAGCCCTGACGCAGGGGCAGCTGCAGCTCTTGGAAGGCTGGGCCACCTGCCAAGTGGATGGGGAGAGAGCTGGCAGGCAACCAGCAAGTTTCTGGCAAAAAATTGACAAGCTTGGTTTCCACAAGATTTCTCTTTTAAAACATAAGAATGCTACTTTCTCTTCACAACAAAATACTAAATAGCTTATGTTAGGAAATGCATTTTGTACAAGTCCATTTTCTCCCTCCAAAAATACATGTTGAGTAAAATTTAACTTGACAGTTTGTGGTGAAGTTCAGATAAAACCAAACATTAAGGAATATATGCCCAATTAGAAAAACTAGTGTTGAAATAAATAGAACCATGCAATCTACCTGGTCTGTCTGTGTCATCTGTTGCTTGAGTAGTGCAATACAGGGTGCTGTAAAAAATCTGCAATTAGTTCTAAGAGACACTGAAGTATCACAAGCAATGTATCTGCTTCCCCACGGCACTTCCTCAGGCAGACCAGGGCCACAGGCAGGCAGACATTGGCTGGAACATGGGGTTAAAATGTAACTCTCCCAAGTTTGTATTGACTTCCTCTAGCTAGAAACAGTAAAAGCATAATGCGATTTCCTGATAGAGCTCTGTATGAAGTTGTCTCAGCTCAATTTTTAATCCATATTTTAGATATAAAATAGCACATAGTAATCTTAATGGAGTTATATTGCTTATTGTGTCTGAGCTAGAACCTGCAGTTTGGGTTGTGTGGTTTGCTTACGTATTCAGAAGAGCAGGAAAATCTACAGCCCTCCTACTGCCAAATAGCATAATAATTAAGTAATAAATCAGCAACTTAGCTCTTGGACTAGCTAAGCTAAAGAATTCTAACAGCTATGTTTTTGGGGATTGCAAGGTGAATCCACACTGATGGATCCAATACTCCTCCTTCTGCACTTGTGTCAGTGCTTTACACCGACAGGGTGGCTGACAAGCCCCAACCCAAGTCATATTACTCAATACTCATATATTGTTTTACAGTCAGGAGTTTGCTATAAGAAATGCTGACAGAGCTGTCCCTTGTGAGTACCTACCTCTCACTGAATTTGGTTTTCAATATTCTCCCTTCAGCTTTAAACAAATGCAGGTTTCATGCACTCAGCTAAGCATTAATTAGCCTGATGCCCATCACTTGCTTTAGGCCATGTTACATTCCTTCAGCTTGTATCAGTGTGAGAACCAGTTTCAGCTGTTATGTGCACTTCTGCTTTTTTTCTGCAGGAACCTAAACAATCTGTTAATGAAGGTAGGAATCCCTGTGGCAGAGAATCACTGTCCCATTCTGTCCTTCGACAGCAAGAAAACACCAGTGTTTATGGTATCCTTTTGCAGCCAGAAATTTCTGTTGTACCAGTACAAGACTTCTGAGAGACAATATCCAGGAAAAGACAACAGAAAGTGAAAAGCCTTGTCTCAAAGTTTCATTTTATATATTGCATTATTTAACTTCCTTGATCAAGGAAGGTGGTGAAGTTCAACTCTTCTTCCTTGACAGCCAGCAGGAGCAGAGGTAGTCAGTGCACATTTTCATGTGCTGCTGTCTTGTGCACTCTCCAAGACCACCAAGACAAACTGTGCATTCCCTGTAAGGCTTCCACTGTGATGAATCTCATATGTTTGACTGCTTTCCTAACAATACCTAGCAGGATCCAGCATCCATCATTGTATTAGAATATAACAATTTTGTAAATGTGGAAAAGAGGCACATTTTCTGAAGTCAATCAGTACAGCTAGAAAGAAACATATCAAACAGGAAACACTGCACTGCAGACCACTTGTATAAATCAAACCCTTTTCTTCAGAGAAGGACACCTTTATTTCATGAATTGATATTAAGCTGAATTTCTTTTTCCACCTTGTATGTTCTTGGTCACTGGCATTTTTCAGGAGACAAAGCAAATGCTGATCCTCTATGGGCTGTAAGGGAAAACAGCTGCTAGTCAGAACTGGGGTATTGAGAGCACTTGGTCAACCCAACTTCATAAAAGGTTTAAGTACCTCCAGACTGTATCACATCTGTCAAAGCAGCAGCAAATACAACACAAAATGTAGAGCAGGTCCAATTTTTAGTGTGTCAGTAGAATCAGCCTGCAGTTATTTTTAACTGCCTTGGAAAGCTTAGCAGGCAGATACAGTTAATCCTTTAAAGGATTTGCAGGTATTCATAGCTTAATAAGTAAGTATAGTGGATTAAGCCAATAGGAGATTGTAGACAGCCAAAGACAACCTTTATATGCTAACATTAAAAAATAGAAAGAACAGTTTCTTTTATATAGTTCTTTCCTGACAATCACCCGCAATTGTCAGTATGTGCCAGAATCCCATATAGTGAAATATGAAATAAAAATGTTAGTCATCAATGTCAACATGTGTGATATTTAAGTTACCAGAAAGCAGTGAATTTCTGTTGTCTTCTATTTCCATTATCCTATAAGTGCTTTGAAAAGCAGAACTGCATTGTGAAAACAAATTAAAAATACATTTACTTATGTACTAAATAAATAATAAAACTAAAAGAGTAAAATTCATTTTAGTAAGAAGAAAAAACTGCTGAATTAATTTTAAAGGTCGTATTTTTTATGGCTTGTATTCTTTCTCAGGATTCACTGACTTAGGCTCGGCTGACAGATGTGGGCCTTCAATATATTCATAAACAATGTGGAAAAAGCCACACATAATAAGTCAAAGAAAAAAATAACAGATGACACAAAACTATTAGGCTGAGCAAATCTAGGGCTGGCTATGAAAAGCTTTGGAGGTGGTTCAATACCAAATGGGTGATAAAATGCCAGAGGCTATTCAGTGTCATTAAGTGCAATGCACATCAAGAAGGGACGAGAAAATACACATATATGTATATATATGGGGTGCTAGTATTACCAGGAAAGAAATGTGAAAATATCTGGTGCTTAAAGGAACAAACATACCTGGGATTTATTTAAAAATTAGCAGAGAAAAACATGAAAAATCTGTCCTGTAAACACTCAGGCCACAAACACATTATGAATACTATACAGAGCTTTAGTCATTTGATTATCAAAAAGATTATAATAGAATTAGAAAAATACCTAGAGAAGAATATGAGAGTGATGTATTAAGTAATGAACTTTATTCAAAGGTGACCTGGTAATAGTTATTCATTAGTTTTCACAACATAAATATTGGAAGGCTTTTTTTTTGTTTGTTTGTAATAATAAACTAAACTTACTTTCATTAGATATTGTGAGGCACAAATTGTACATGGATCAGAAAAATCATGACTTCATTGATTCAGCAGTTCTTTTCAGTAGGTCAGCAGTAACTGTTAAACAAAAGACTGTCCCAGTCACTGAAGGCCTGAAGAGCATGATGGAAAAATCACTGTAAGCATGACTGCCTCCAGACATTTTTTCCATAAGTATCTACTTACTAGGTTAGATAGACTTTTCATCTGGCTCAATTCAGCAGTTCTCAGGTCCCCATGACTAGAATGAATGAAATCATTATGTATATTGCTTAACATACTGTTTCAAGAAATTTGGCCAGGAGCTCCCTGCTTCTATCACTGCTACTTAAAAAGAATCAGGATAAAACAAAATTGCTTCATTAACTGTCCAACTGAAGCAGCCAAATTCCCTACACATTTTTAAGGTTATATACTCTGGCTACCAGACAAACCACTTATTTCACAGCTCAACTGTGTTAACTGAAATATAGTTGAAATATCTGTAGATAAGCGATACATGAAAGATATATTACTCCACAAGGAGAATATTACTGCACAAGGTTATAATTAGGACCCTGCTCTTCCCAGATGATTTAATAGTGGGATGTATTGTTGACTCTGATGCTTGAACAGAATTCTGAGACCTAGGAACATAGGACTAGAAGGGAACTCCTGAATTACTGCAAGTACTCGGCTCTTACACTTGCAGTTGTATCACTTAATTTATTTCAGAAACTGACCAAGGTCCCTCTTGTAACTACTCTATCAGATGGCAGTCTCAAAGTGTCTCTCTCCTGACAGAATATTCTGTTTGATTTTTAGAGTCAGTGTATTCCTAGTTAGGTGATGACTTATGCTCTTTTACTAACACATTTCATAGGCTTAAAGAGAGCTTTACCTCTATGACGGTACATTCAGAGAAGGAAATTTTATCATCTGTTAATACTCATTTAGCTTGGCTCATTGAGGCAAGCTCTTTTACAGCACACTTCTCCTACCGTGGCATGCAATGTGAAGGGGTCCCAGCTGGCTGTGACACCAGGCCTGTCAGAGCAGACACTGCAGACATTCTACAGCCACATGCCCCCGGTCCCAAGAGTTGTGCAGATAGGTTTGTACATTCCTTTCAGGCCAGTGTCCCCTGTCACTGAGACAGCCAGTCCTCTTCAGCTTGTATTGAGAGCCAAACTAATGTGGCTGCACTAAATCCCATGGATCACTAAGCTCTTTCTCCTCACTGACTCAGTACTGATTTGTCTTTCTGGAATGCAGAATTTCCATGGAACAGACTCCAGTTTTCCCATACATCTCAAAGTCTATGATAATTTTTGACACACAAACTGAAAAGATTTTCAGCATTTGCACTAAGGGCTTTGCTGGAATGCTGAGCCCTGCAAGTCATTACAATGACACTGAAGCTTAGTGACAATTCTATTATGAGAATGACATCACTTCTTACAGTTTTGGGACAAACATCTTAATATAGTAGTGGTAGGTAACTGACATCACCATCACCAAGTCCCTAAGAGGTGCCCGAGAAGGGAAGAAATGCAGTTAAAACAGTAGGAAATCAAGATTGACAGAACACTTGACAATGGTTCTACCCTTTTTAAGAGCAGTCTCTCTCACACATTCCAATCTTTCCCCTGTACAATCCAATTTGCTTAGGTAATCTGGACATGGTTCACTCCTCATGGCTTCTCTGGCTCCATTCCACACTGCAGATTTGTTGCTGCAAGTCACTCCTACTAACACACTGCACAGAGAACACAGTTTCAGGAAGTCTACCACTTATCTCACTGAGTGCTTCACTGTAATATCAGCACTTTTTCTGAATTCAGGAAGGCCAGGAGTCTAGGAGCGGGAATGAGAGGAATTGCTTATGCAGTTTATTTTATCCTGAACAAGCATGAAGGAAAGATCAGCACAAAGATCAACACAAACCTCAAAAAAAGGATTAGAGGACATAAAAGAGCTTCAAAGCACAGGGATACCATAAGAAGAGCTTTATCACAGAGCAAATCAGAGTATCATGGAATCACTTGGGCAGGAAAAGACCTCCAAGACCATTGAGTCCAACCATTTATCTAGCACTGATGACACTAAATCATGTCCCCAGGTGTCACAACATCAGATGCTCTAGGACCTTAATGGTCCAGAGTGACTTGGTGGGTGGGAGAATGAGAAGCATTCATGTTTTATAGATGGGTAAGAAAGGGGCTTTGAAAGACAAAGTAGCTTAAGAGAAAGGACACACTGAAAAACACTTAAAATGAGGATTTTTTTTTCCTTTAAATGTGTGGCCTTCTACAGAAATTTAAATTTAGTTATTGAGTATTACCACATAATAGTTGTGTTTGCATATTTACTCTTATGAAAGCAAGCAAAATACTACTGAAGTTGAATATACAGCCTATATGTATTTACCCCAATATGAAACCATACAATCCTTACCTTACAGTAATTTATACTCTAATGTATATTTTGAAAATCTATAACATATCTTAAATCAGACTATGTAATTAGAAAGATCTGTGTTTGCTTAGCAGAGGAAGCAGGACAGTGGTACTTCCTCATTCCCTTTCTGCCATCCTAAAGTCCTATTGCCACTGTACCTGGCTTCTGTGTTCCACACATATTGAAGAAATGAATGAATATGAGGAAACAGCCTGCAGGAAACGGTCTGTGTTTGAGCATCCTTTCATGCTCATTTTGCTTTGTGGCAATACCTCTGGCTTAATAGGGGTTTCACCTGATTTAGTTCAAGTCAAGGGAAGAATTAGCCCATATACCTATCCAACATGGCCTTAACATTCCTGACTAGCCTTCTGAATGCCTGTCCAAAGGCAAAACAAAGCAACTGGAGATTTCAGATGCAATCTGAATGTAATGTGATGTGAGCCAGACAAATACTTCAACTGATCTTGATCTCTTTCCAAAGCATGGAACACTGCATTAATAAATATCAATATTCATTTCAAAACCTTCAGAGTACTTAGCTAAAATACTTTCATTGTAGTCATACAGTCAAGTGTTAGCAAATTTTCATCTTAAAGATAGATGCTGCGTTGGCAGTTTGCAAAAAATTTAGAGAAAAAAATTAAACCAAACAGAGGAAGCCCCAATGACAAACAGAATGCAGGAAAGGTTTAAAGCTTTTTGGGAAAAAAAAACAAAACAAAACACCCTGATTTTCTTAGAAAACACGTAATGTTGAAAAAATCAAGACTTTTTCTTTCCTTACTTTTCTTTGGTATTTTACTCACTCAGGTACACTTGCTGGGAATCAGTTTCATAGAAGAATACTCCCTCAAATTAAGATTTGATCTTTTTTCTTTATCCTGTCAAGATTCTTACCAAAGTAATGAAAAACTGTTTTTACGGTCCATGAGATGAAAGATTTGTTCCTTTATTATGAGTAAATAAATTTATTAAAAAATCAGTTAATCCTCAACTACATCCATAGAGCTGCCCCCATCATATAGGGATTAAGAACCAAGCAGAGGCCTTTCCCTTGAGTGTGGCGTCACTGAACGAAGGGTAGGGATAAGAACCTGGGAGGGTGCCATGAACAGGACAAGAACAGAGCATCTGTTCCTCTGGGGATTTTTCTCTCCTCCTACACATTAGAGATGCATATAAAGTGTGTACAGTGCCTATTTTTAACCAGCCAGGCAAAGGGCCATGATGGCTCTGTCCCATTGCTCTGTTTGTCTCAAGGACAGCAACAAACGCCTTGTGCTGAGATGCGATGCTCTCCCCTCATGCCATGGTATCCCCCTCCCTATTCCTCAAATGTTGCCTTATGCGTTAAAAATGTGTCTCAACAACACATATTCTTGGCACTCTGCAGGCAGTTCTGCTTGTTGGTTTTGTGCATCACATCTCTTAATACAACACAGGGATAGCTCTCACCAGGACTTAAATAAAAGTAAAAAAACCCCATGAAAACCAAAACCCAAAACAATCAGACCTCCTTCCATGCTAAAGAACCTTCATAATTCAGTTTACTGAATATATTATTTCTTTTAGGTTTGCTTTCAAGTGAGAACTCTCAACTCTCATTGCCAACATTTCACCTCTTATCATATTAAGAACCCTTTTTTTGGTTTTCTGTTAGACATCCTACAACATTTTAAAGCTATTCTAAGGCAGTTTCTCATATGGTTAATTTTTGTTTATTTTCTGTTTGGGCTATGTTTTTCTATCAATTCACAGATAGTACAGTTCAGGTTAGTCATACATTCATAACTTGCTTATACTAACCAAAGTCATCCATTTACACAGTTCTGAGGAGGAGGATGATTTTATTGAATCATTCAGGCAATTTTATTGAAAAGTACATTATCCTCACCAAAGATATCATTCACAGCAAGAGTAATATGGAAAAAAATATCCTCCTCCAACATATGAAACAACATACCACTTAGTTAAAATAGTGATTTCTAACCCAGTAGTTTAAGGAAGTACAGATATATATTTTTGAACTCTGTAGGGCTACAAAGGCTAGATTGTGAAAGGGAAAAAATGAGGAAATCACATCTATCACTCTTAATTTGAAGTAAATGGAAGATATCTCACCTTATTATTCCTACTTAAGGCAGAGCAAACACAAAATTCTTCATGGATACCTTGAGACAACAAGCATGAAGTAGCTGCCACACCACAAACACAGATCCTTCCTTGTTTTATGTTAGCCTATCCAAGTATCCATGCCACCTGGCAACCAAAAAGCCACTATAAAGAAAACCAGCTACTTGAGAAACAGCCATTCAGCTCCCTGAGGAAAAGAACTCACTGAAAAAGCAGAATTGTTACTAAAACACAAGGAAGTACCTGCTGCTGGCTGTCTCTACAGTAATCTGAAAAATTATTCATTCATATAAATTTTTTTTCTGAATCAGCAGTACTGTATTAAAGAACCAAAACAAACAAACCAAACAACCTGAGACATTTCTCTCTTGGAAGAAATTATCCTGCTCAAACCAATTGTACTTTCACCACGTGGCCCTGAAAGAGCTGAATGTGCCTTGAGAGGGAACATACCTGCTCTCCCAATGGAAAACAAGGACACTCAGGTCTTGGCTGATCATTCCCTGAATAGTTATCACTTATAAATTCACAGTAAGCATATATTTTTAATCATCGAGACATGTAAAGCACATTTTAAATCCCACTGATTCCAAGTAAATTTAAGGGTGCCCTTAAACATATATTTAAGATGCTTTGGTAACAAATTGAAATGCAAGAAATCAAACATTGCCTATGTGAAATAAAACAGTTTTTGTCTCCTTTGCAGCAGACCATAATATACTGTTTCACAGTTAGCTAGTCCTGAACATCCTTAAAAATTTACAGTGCAGTATGTAGAAAATAAATTTAGAAATAAGTGGTATATAGCTGCACAGTCTCCAGAGGTTATACTACCAACCAGCACAAACCATAACTGGATGAATAACAAGATTTATACTTGGTCAAGTGAAAAACAGAAAAGCGATACACAAAACTGGTCAGAGTCTAGTATTTCTTAGGATTAATCCCAGTAAGGCTCCTGAGACAAATTTGTTATTCTTAAATATTATCTATACAGTTTATATTAACAAATTTCAGCATATAGATTGAAATATTAATTATGTGCTAAAATAATCCATTTGTAAATTGTGGTATTACAACTATTCAGGTATGTCATATGGTACTTTTTTCATTTCTTGACAGAATAACTTGAATGTTGTAAATGAGATCAGTAATTCACTTTCAAGATTAAGTTTCAGATGACTGGCTGTTAATACTACAAAAAAGTCACTTTCAAAAATCATTACCAACTTCCTGAATGCTTTCTGAATATTAACTGCCTACAAATTCCGTTCAGCAAATAGTGACAAATTGCCCTTTCTCTCTTTTAAAGGCTTAGTTTTATATTTTTGAATATATTACAACCAAAGGCAACAAAACATCCTTTTAGAAATTTTATGTATTCTGCTTCTTCATTGCTGCCTTTTCAAAGGGAAGCTTTTTGCACAGCAAACCACAAGTACATATTGAGCATAGTGACCTCTGTAATTTTGATTTCAACAACAAGGTCAACATTGCTAAGAAGCTGGTTTTGCCTTAAAGGCAAAAGTCTCTCTAAGAACCTAAACTGGATGTTTTCAATGTAATTGAACTACAACAATTCATTTCCATTGGCTTATGAAAAAAATGCCTTCTAAATTTGCAACCAATTTTATAGCATTTGGCCACTGACAATAGATGCAGACGGGGAAGCTGGACCATTACTTTTTGAATTTCATACACTACTAACTCAGACAAAAGTTGTTTTTTTTTTTATGTGAAGAGAGACAGGCACCAAGGTTAAGAACAAGCACAGCATAGACAAAACACATCAGAAAGTGAAAAGGCACAGAATGTGAGAGAAACAGAGACTCCACTCCCGGGATCACCAGCCAGCTGTGCACAGGAGATGTCTTTCCCTGTTGGTGCCTCCTTGGTCAGCACAGCACAGCTGACACAGCTGACTCCCTCCCAGAATCTGCTCTGGGGCATCACCCCAGGGCAGCTCACAGGGGGGTGGAGAGCTTGCCTGTATTAGAAAATTACATTATTTCACCAGTGAGACGCTGCTGCAGTTTACTCTTGGGCATGTGTGTAGTTAAGCTGTTGGCAGTGCTGTTCCCAGTTAGAATGGTAGTAACAATCATCAGCTGAGAAAATGTTATTTCTCATCATAGTTGATGGGCCTGTTTCTTTATTATCTTTATATTCTATAGTCATACCTATCTCTGCAAGTGTAACAGCCACTGAGTACAACACAGTATCAAATAAAAAAACTTAACTGTAACTTCAAAACATATAATTTGATAGTAGGGATAGTAGGGAAGACCTTATATTTAATGCCCTTGGCTAAATAGCTACAGGTTGGGTGAGGTAGGAGAAAACAAGGATTTAATGTTTGCTGAGCGTCATTAACATCCATTCCTGTTCACAGCTACTTGGAAAATGCTATGTGGAGTGGTTTGTCCTATACATTCACAAGATCATTTGGGCAGACAGAAACTTATTTCACAGGCTAGGAAAGGAAAAACTGTATTACTGATTTCCCACCCATTTTTTTTACGCTTGCTTCATTACAGCCTTCCTAAATTTCCTCTTCCTATCATGCTGTACAGCTAACTCTATGAATAATTTAACTGGGATACTCTATCAGCACACTGCAGTTGATGAAGGCTTGATTATCTCAATGTTTTTGCTTCCATCCTGATTTTTCTGTAACCTAACCTGAGAGCATGATGACCAAGCATTTCCATTTTCACTTTCTCCTCTGCAGCTCCTGAGACAGAAATAAAATGGAGAGGGGGCAGAATGGGAGTGTGGGGGGGGGAGCCTTCTGCTAAAGGTAGAAAACACATCACACAACCATCATCAAAACTTCATGTGTCACAATCTGGCAAATGAATCCTCAGGGAATTTTAACTATACACATCCTTTCACGAGTACACAGCAAAATCCTCCACGACAGGATGAGGCAGTGAAAGCCACCTTAACAAGGCTCCAGAATGAATCGATGTCAGGGGAAGGAGGAGGGGAGGAAAAAAAGAGGTGGTCTCTCTATCACTGTGAATATCCTTGGTAGCTTTATAATTGCCAGATATTTTTTTCACAGACAGCAGTATTAGCCTCTATAACAGTAAAAAACCAGGAAAATTACACCATCCTTTCTCAACAGCAATATGTTCCTAACTCAGCACAAACAGCAAGCTTTTATTATCAATACTTCCTTGTAGCCTTTTATTTTCTACTACTTTCACATATTTAAGTATTATTTCTGTCATCTACATTCTAATTTCAAAGAAGTCCTAGGGTTATATTATTTACATAGCTCAACCAAATATCGTTCGCATATAAACAATATAAGGATCATAATTTAAAATAACAAGCAACATGAAGTAGATTAAAACTCTCCTTACTTTCAGTGCCTCTGCAAGTGAGGTGTTTAAGGCTAATTAGTCAGATTTCAGTGATTTCTCCCTTTTTAATAAAGTTTCACAAAAATCTAAAAACTACACACCAGGACAAATAGCAATCCATTTCTCATATTATATTAAAAGCAATTTTATCCCTTTTGATTGAAGTAGGTGGCTGAAATTTGGACTCTTAGAAGTTGTTTCTGTTAGGAAATGCGTTCCAGAATCTGTTGGGATTCTTTGTTGTTTTTCCCTTTCTCTTTGAATATGAACTCAACCTGCAGCTGAGCTGGCTCGTTTACTGTCACTGAAAAGGAATCCTATCCCACTCTTTTCAAATTCAAACTTTTCTCCCCTTACTCTCTGGCCAGTTCTCTTCCCCACCCTTTGCATGGGCACTGCCGCTTGTCAAATACTTTCCACAAGTTGATTCAGCTCATCAAATTAGCAATGTTATTCAGCCATTTCAGCAATCAATTTTTCTGTATTTTTGTGATTTAAGTCAGTTGACCCAACAATGATGAAAACCAGAGATAACACGTGAAGGCAGTTTACAGCAGGCCATAAGGAGGCCTTGCAGGGTCATGCAAAAAGGGTTTTTTCTTGGCAGCTTTTCACCAGCATTCCTACACTCAATGGTCCCTGGTTACTGGATAATGCATCAACATCAAAACTTTGCCAGTCTTCTATGTCTATATTCTGTCCATGACAAAATACTTCTGATCAATAACTGCATCTTCTGTGACAGATACCTCCAATTCAGCACACGGCTACCGTCATTTCATTTATTTTATACCTGAAGCACCTGAAAGAAATACACTTTCATGAATGGTGATCTACATGTTACAACAGCTAATCCCTACTAAAACAACAAACACGTGAAAGAAACATCTGTATTTTGGGTTGCAAAGCAACAGAGAGCCATTGAGAGAAATATATGGCTAAGAAAAACAGATTTTTTTTTTTCCTTGTTTCAAAATGCTACTTAAAAGCAGTGTTTTCTGGGAAAAATAAAATCGACACAGCAGCAAGAAAAATAAAAGTACAAACTGCTGGCACGCGTAAGTCGTTAATACAACCAATACCTTTCCAAATACCCAGAGCCCCTGGGAACGTGCATCGTTTGTTTGAAAGGGGGGGACACAAGGAAACATGCCCTGCCTTAGGTTTTCCCTGAATTCCCCTTAAGGGACAAAACTCACCCGTTAAACTTTTACAGAATTTACCGCCATTCTTGTGTTACCCTAGGAAACATCTAAAGAGAGGGTTGGCACACTTGCTTGCTTCTCCTGGAACTTCTAGCCAAAGTCGAGCTGTTAAAATGATGGGGACGCGACCCATCTTTTCCGAATTCTCAAGCGATATTCTTGAGAGAAGAGCAAGTAACGAGGCCTCTTGTAGAGGACGACCACCCTGTCCTCCCCAAAAGACACATCTTGCCCCTGAGCCGCACTTACTTCTCTGGGATGCGAGGTGCTTCCTGCAGGGCTGGGGCTGCCTGGGGAGCCAGCGGCACGGCGCAGCCCCCTGCCCACGGCAACACCTCGCACAGGAGAGCAGTACTGAAGGCAGCCCAGCGCAGCCGAGAGCCGCTCGCCGCTGCGCCGGGGCGGCTGCGGGAGGCGGCTGAGGGGAGAGGCCGGAGCGGCTGCGGGAGGCGGCTGAGGGGAGAGGCCGGAGCGCCGCTGCCCCCGCCCGGCCCCGCCCCCGCCCCTCCCAACATCCGGGTCCCCGCCGGCGCCGCGGCGCCGCCGCCCGCTCCGCGTCCCGGGGAGGCGGCGGGGCAGGGGAGGGAGGAGGAGGCAGCAGCGAAGATGGCGGCGGCGGTGGGGAGAGCCGGCTCCTTCGGCTCCTCTTCTTCTTCCGGGCTCGGCTCGGCTGCCAGCTTTTCCTCTGCTTCCTCCGCCGTTTCTACGGCCACGGCCAACAACAACAACGCGGAGCTGCGGGCGGGCGGCGATGAGGACGATGGGCAGAACCTCTGGTGAGTGCCCGCCCCGCCCCGCGGACCCAGGCGCACTGGCCGCCGCCCTCGGAGCGCCTCGGTGCCCTACGGGGGGCGAGGGGAAGGGGGCTGGATAATCCCCCCGCCCCCGCTGGCGCTCAGTGCCTCTCAGTCACTGAGCTGGGGGGGGCACCTCCCTTTGGCAGTGGCAGCTTCTGCCCTGCCCCCGCCCCTCATGCCGTAGCCCTCCCCCCCGTACCCAGGAGATGGCGAGGGTGGGGACCGGGAGGAAGCGGGGGACCCTTCCTAAGCGCTGTCGTCTCTCCGCGCCAGGTCCTGCATCCTCAGCGAGGTGTCCACGCGCTCCCGCTCTAAGCTGCCTTCAGGGAAGAACGTCCTCCTGCTGGGTGAGGAAAGCATCCTGATCCCTCTGCCTTCCCTTCCGCACACTGACTGAGGAAAGCATCCCGATCCTTCTCCCATCCGCGCCGCACACAGGCTGGCTCCTGAGCTCTCTCTCTGGGGCGCCTGCAGCTTCCCTGGTTTAGCGCCCCAAGGGAGGCGGGGGGGAGTGGTGATGGGTGGCAAGGCACTGTCTTAACCCTCCCGCTTCCTCCCTTGCATGGTTTTGCTTCATTTTGGAGGTTGTCCACAGATGCTTTCGATGCGCCCCTCATTGTAGGTGCCTCGCCATAATACCCTCAGCGTCCTTCCCCCAGCCTGGCTCCATAGGCGGAGATGGCTTGGATGGGGAGCTGTTATTGTCTCTCTCCCCCGTGAGCCTTGGCTTCGGGGGCGTGCGGCTGCCGAGCCCTCCCTCGCCGGAGCCGGCGGTGCCGCTTGCCGGCGCTTGCGGTGTTTCATGCGGACACAAAAAGCGCTTCCGTGGCCCGAGCGGCATCAATGACGGTGCTGCCTGCGGGCCGGAGGGCGGGGAGGGCCGTGCGGGCTCTGCCCTGCCCACTCGCACCCAGCGTGGCGGCACCAGCGGCAGCGCTGCCGCCCCGGGATCTCCACCCAGGGCCTTAGTCCAGCCTGGCCCTCGGCAAGGTGAGAGGTACGGAAGGGGACTTTGATAGGGCGGTAATGAGACACCCAGCTGCAGTCATGAAGGAAAATGATACGTCAGATTTAAAAGCTTCATAGAAGAGAGAGAGAAATGGATGCTCTCAAGTGTATGCGTATGAATAATTATTAGTAGTATTATTAGTGTGGTGTGGGTTTTGGGTTTTGTTATTTTGTTATTTTGTTTGGTTTTGGTTTTTTATTCCGAAAGACTGTTATATACTATTACCAGTAGAGAACACAATGAGTCCAGGTTGTATGGATTTATAAATAGCTGCTTCTTCCACTCCTTTTGCCAACTTCCCTGTCCCCAGAAAGAACCATGTTAATATTTGGAAACAGGGTTAAAACTCAGTAAAGATATTCTTGTAGACTCTGTGCACACTGTGATTCTGCGTAGTCCTGTGGCTTATACTCTCTTGAGGTTTTTCGAGTTAGGATTTTTTTTTTCCCCTCTATAATCCCAAAGCAATCACTGTGATCCTTTTCTTCCTGTTTTGATAAGCCGAGTGGTTACTTAAAACTGACCAAGAAGAAGAATGTTGTGGATGTGCAAGGATGATAGCATGGTCTTCTGAAGCTCTTACAAGACTTACTACCCTTTAATTTGTTGCTTTGTATGTTATGTAATTAAGTAGGATATTGAGATTGGAAGTTGCAGTGATATTAAACAAAGGAAATATTTCATAACGATTGACAGCTTGTTATGTGGCACTTTGAATCTAAATTGGATGATTGGCCTTGCTGAAGTTGGAAGATTCCTCTTCAAGCTGTGATCCTTGTCAAGAAGATTACACTGTTTGTTTTTCCTCTCTCTTCATAGGCAGGTAATCCTTAGTCCTCAGTAACTGGAAACTGCTTCCTTCAGAGCTAGAAAGGATATCATTGATTGTTTCCAAATATTCATTTAGTTTGTGCTATGCAACCTGTTGTATATAAATTTTCTTTTTTGCCATTTATGTAGAGCTTATAGAATGACTTAATGTAATACCTTCTTTCCTTTATTTGACTGATGCTTTTTTTTTTTTTTTTTTGAAAATGTACCAATTTATAGAAGAAATTCGAAATCTTACTTAGAAATTGTGTTTTCTGGAACGCCTTGATCCAACAGGAGGTTTAAAAACCCCCGAATTCGGGGTGTATTTAGGAAAAAGAATATCAGATCTGAGGACTGGCCAGTGAGGACCATTGCCATGTTTGTTATGAGGATAACTAATCTTTGTTGTTCACTTGCAAGTCATGATATTGCTCCTGAAGCACACTGGCACAGGAAAAGGAGACGTCTTCTGTATTGGACAGATTCAGTTTGTGAAGTTCTGTCTGTTTGGATTCTTGAGCTGTGTTTACAGTTTTTCTGTTATCAAACATTTTCTCTATGTTCAAGCTTTGTTCCTTTAGATAGTTTTGTACTAACTTTTGTTACTAATACAGAGCACTTCCCGGCGTGATTATTTTCAGTTTCTTTATCCTTTTAGTACTTCTAAGCAAAAGGTGTAAAGCGGACCAGCATCTTGATGGTTTTCAGTCAATTTGTGGCAGGTGAATAGTTACTGTACAAACAGTCATATCAGTCAAAACTTGCCAGATGAAATATGGCTTATAGTAACAAATGAGTGCTTATTTTCAATACAAACTGCATAAAAAAAAAATCTCTTAAACCTCCAACATCCCATGGCCCCACCCTGAAAAACCAACTGGAAAAACCCACCATGTAGAGTTCTTTTGTTTGCTAGGACAGGTTTTCTAATTTGCCTACAGCGTTTTTATTTTTCAAACAATGCATATAGTTGTATGCCTAGTTTTTCTGGGAACCTGTCTGTGTCTGGCATGCTAATTCTGCTATTTCAGTATTTATTTTTAGCCGTGTTAACATCTCATTTTTAAGAACCTGGAAAGCAGTTGGAGTTATCTAACTAAAGGAGACAGGAATGCCAAATGTTAATCTCTAGATATGGCACATAGTTTTGTGAAGCGAAGTTTGACGAATAATGTTGGCAATCACTTGCTCAAAATCAGACAAAATTAATTGACTTACAGTTTTACTTCTCCAGAGTTGCTTCACTTGCAGTTATTTTTTCAAAAACTGTTTTTCTTTAAAGTTTGAACTGTGATTGGCACCACATGTGGTGTGAAAGCTTCTCATTTTTCTCTTCTTGTATGAACAAATAATAAAAGTGCAAGCTTTTCTAAACTTTACTGTAAGTCCCTTATGCTCTGATTCCTAGGTAGTTTTGTCATAGTGGCCATAGCTACCTTGTTTAGCAAACTGTACCAGCAGAAAATGTAAGATGTCTATGCTTTCTTAAGGAAATTGAGTGCTCTCATTGCTGTTTCTAGCTACTTTTTGCAGATAGCCGAAGCAGTGGTTTTGTTGCTCTTCCTTTGTTTTTTCTCTTTTTTCTTCTTCCCCTGGACTGTCTTTTGCTCACTTGTGTAACAAAGATAGTTGATCACAGGAGATGGTTTTTGTGATGAGAAAGCTGACGCTTGTAACTGGGAGCTCTTGTGTTCATTCCCTTTCTGATATATCAGCAAGTGGAGTAGAGGGGAGCAGCTGACAACTCACCATTGCAAATTATGGATGGAATCCATAGTGCTGTGGAATGTGTGAAGGCTTGGATTCAGAGACCTGAACTAATAATTTATCCAATAAAGTGCTGCATGCATTCAAGCAGTAATGTTCAAAGTCATTCCAGGATGCACCAGAACACAGGCTCCCAGCTGGCAAGTGAATTGAATGGTTGTTTTTTATCTGGCTTTGTGTTTCATACATTCCTCTGTCTCTGAAGCACAGTATATTCTTTGCCTACAATTTTAACAATGTCATACATCCAGTGATACTCATATGCCTGACTCTCTGTGTCTGTATTGCACAATTATGCTTCTACTGAATCACTAGTGGGCTTGGGGTTTTTATGCTTTTTACTTGACTTGATGATAACAGCTTTGAGTTTAATAGGCACTGAGAGTTCAGTTGCCTCACGTCCACATTTTCTCTTTACCCCAGACATCTCACTTCCCAGGGCTAGGCCTGTTTGTTTGCATCTTGGAGCTCTGCTCCTGTCCAGTGGCTGTAAAGATGCTTGGAAATAAGCACAATCCACAGCTAATTTACAGGTGCACTTTTCTGTGTGTACATATACCATTTTTTGCAATAACAGCCATTCCCAGTATATCTTCAAGAGCAGATTTAGCTTGCTGCTTTTTTCCAGTGGACCTGTGGAATATAAAGAACCTGAAAATTAAGTTTTGATACAGCAAATTTTCGTGAGGGTATAAAATTTGTACTTAAATTTGTACTCAACACCATAAAAATGAGTTTTTCTTTTGTTTTTCTTTTTCGAAAAGCTGACAGCTTCATTGTTATAATTTAGTCATTGAAACTGATAAAATACTGCTTGTTCACACAGTCCATATTATTAATCTCCGATATTTTAAATTCCCTAGTACTGCAGAAGCTAACTCGGAGGGTTTCTTTTTGTCCTTTTCTTGCAACTAATTCACCTTCTGCAGGCAGTGAAAGCCTTGCAAATGTAGTCAAATTGTGTTTAGGTCAGCAGAGTTATGCTTCTAAAGTGTCAATTGTTTGATGGCGCATTGACCTAGATAAAATTCTAATTGCCTGTTTTGTAGCTACATTTTTTTGGAATTAAGTAGTACTCTTTTGTTGTGTCCTTCCTCCTATAATACCCTTCCAAAAATCCAGAATTACAAGGATGCTGTGTAGTAGAAGTCACTTAGAACAGCATGGAAAGTTCTGAAATTCTTGAATTGCATTTATTTTAGTTTGTCTCCTCAGTGTCAGAGATGCTGCTGGTTACTGGATCTACCTCAGAAATAGCTCCAAAGATGAAGAGCAGTGAAAGGAATTGCGTTTCTGTGTTCTCCAGGCAGGTTAGTGGCAGGAGTACCAATAAAGGTGTCCCGTGGATAGTAACATGGGATTATTCTATTTCGGTAGTGAACCAGGATAAAATACAAGAGACAACTTCCTGCTATGTTAAAGGAGAAGGACTGAGTTAGGAATGGATGCTGTTCATAGTCACTGTAGAATTCTCTGCAATTCTCTGCCTTTCCCAGACTGTGGGTCTCTCCAAGCATAGGCAACACTGTTACTGCTGGACCTGTTCCCACAGTCAAGCCCTGTATTCTTCTGGTGCAGGACATGGCAAAAGACGTGCTGGAAGAGTTACCTGCAATCTGCCTTCTGTCATGTTGAAAGGCTGAAGTGCAGTTAAGGTGCTCCTCAGAAAAGTTATTTCATTTTTCAGTGCCACAAATATACTGAGTGAATCGTATGTGAAGGGAAAGACTTATCTGGCAGAGTAAAATAAACTTTAAAAAGGCGACAATTTTTATTCAACAAGCAAATTAAAATTTAGTGACAAGTTATTTGTAAACTTGTTATGGTCTACTTATTGTGAACTTCCATGTTGGTTTGAGAGATTGTAGAGAAGGCTCTCATCAGCATAATGAATTTTGTTCTTTAATTCTCTGAAAGCAAACTAAATTTGGCTTACTCTGATTATTTTGGTCTTGTTCTGTAAAAGGCATTCTTCAATTAGTAGAGAATGTGTAAACAAGCCTCTTTCACTAATATGCAGCTGTAGAAAAGGCAGTTATTAACTTGAGTCAAGTATTTTATCTTGAAAATAGTGCACATGTGCTTGGTTCTAGTAGAAATAAGATCATGATGTCTCTACGCCACTGTGTCAGGATTCAGGCATTCCACATGGTGTGGAACAGAGATTGCTCTGGGTTTCTGGGAAGGCATCTTAGCCCCATTTGTTAACTCATGTTTAGGCTTGATGGCTTTGTTTTACCATATTTAAACAAGATAGATTTTTTCTATTAATGAAAATATTAAGTATTTTATGCTACAGATATTGGATGTTCTGAATTTTTCTACCCAGAAGCTATATTTTGCATTGTAAAAAGTATAAAGCTGATTCACAAAAGTATGCTTGGGGTGTGCAGAAGATGTTAATTGGGACCATTACTTCTGGTTTTGTTTGGCATTGTTTGAACATGTGGTTTTTTAGAGATGAGTTGTAGAATTCCCATATCAAGCTGAATTTTAATTGATGGGTTTAAAATGCAAACAAAAAACTTCCTTCAAGGAACCACTAGGATTATAGACTACAGACAAGTAAGGCATCCAGGGTTTTTCAAAGAGCTGTTGAAAAAAAATCACGGTCCTGGATGGAAGAGGGGCAGGCTACCAGTAGTGATGACACAAAAGAAATGTTCACTTCTTGCTCCTTTGTCTTGACATATTTTAAACACACTGGACACTTTACAATGGAGAAGCAATTTAAACAGGCAGTCAAAGCTCATGTCTGTCCTGGAGATAACACATTGATTGCTCTTCATGTACAGACTTCTGTGACAAGTAAGAAATAGCTTGTTATAGGACCAGTGAAATTCTACTTCCGTTTTCATTTGCTTAACTGAAAAAATGTGGAAACAGTATGAGTAGTAAATATTTTGAATTTGAAAGTTCTGTGATGAAGAGCCTAAGTCCTCTCTAATAGTTTGTGGCTGAACAGTTGGTGCAGCAGGACATAGATAAGTGCCTGTTTGCCTGCACTCACAGCAGGAGATTGATTCACCTCATTGCCCACCCTTCCTGTCTGGGGGGGACCATTCTGCTGAAGTCTGTATTGTGGCAGAACATTTAGTGATACTTGATTTTCTGCTCAGTAAACATGTCTTTTGCCTGGAGTAGTGAGAAGGGAGGAGGCTGGGAAGGTTTTCTATTGTTACAGTTTCCTGTATGTTTGGGAAAACAGCAGCAAGAAGGATGTTTTCAAAATGTGTTTTGTGAACAGAGTAGCACCTTGGACAGAGGAGCTTTCACAACCCCAAACTGGAGCTCAGCAGAGGAATGAAGTAGTAGCAGTGTGCGGATAAAAAATGCAGCAGCGTTTGTTTAGTTGACTATAAGACTTTCCATTTTGTTAACAAGACAGTGAAATACTGTGCATAAGCAGTTTGGTTTGGCTTTGTTTCAACTGCTTCCTAGCCTGACTTCTGTGCAAAATTAAATCTGTTGTTTTTCTTTTACTTGTGTTCAGCTTTGGTGCATAGCACCGCTTGCTAGATACATCACTTCTGTCTCCTCACTGTTGTATTAATGTGTGAGTGCAGTTTGGTATAATGGAGACTTTTTGTTCTTTAGTATTTACTCTGAAAAAGGAGGCCTTTTTGTGTTATTTGCAAGAGAAGGATGCAAAATCCAGCTGATTCTTGTTCTACCTTGAAATGCTGCATCAAAAATACTATGTCAGAAATGCTTTGCTCTTTGAGCTACATATAGAAGTCAGTTAATTTCATTATCCCACACTTGAAAATAAAGATGCTACAGGATTTTCCAAAATTCTGAAGTGAAGTGGAGGATGATGGTAATTATTCTTGAAGGTGCATAAGACTATTTTCTATATTGCTTCAGTAGCACTTGAAAAAAAAGTTCTTCTTTCATAATATTAATATGCAGTGATGTTTGAGCCTAGGGAATATGAAATTTTCCTTTTGTCTGAAACTAAGCAGCATTACTTTTTCATATACTTTAGAGATATCCAGAGACAAACAAAAAAAAGGTAAATATGTTAAATGTGTTAAGGCTTGTCATTTGAAAAGCCATATATGAGTATACATGTATTGTCATTGACATTTTTTCTAAACATATATATTTTATATATGCCCCAGTTAGAAATTAATGTTAATTATATTAGTATGTTGTGCATTATCAATCAAACTTCCAACAGCTAATAGACTTTAATTTCCTCACATATATTTCCTTCTCCTCTGAGGGGGAGAGAAGGTTCTGTACATAGTAAAAGCATTACAATAAAACGTGTGAGTTTCAAGAAGTCATAAAAGTTAACACGTAGAATTAATTTGATAATGAGATTTCTAAAAACTGCCTAGGAGTTTTAGATAAACACAGTTTTAAGATTTTCTGTTTTGATATTCTTGCTGAAGAGTAGCTACAAAGCAAAAATCTGCTGCTGCTCTTTCCTAGCGTATCTCAATCTATTCAAAGTGTGTTGACTTGTCAAGTGTTTTTTATTGAAGACTAGGTTGGGAAAAAATAATAAGGATACAAATACATTTGCAGTTGTTATGATTACAAAAGGTGTATGCAACATACTACGCATAGAAAGAAGTAGATGAACCTCAGTCTTATCATGTTGGGTTTCACTAGTGTGGGGTTGGACTAGCTGACCTTTGAAGGTTCCCTTCCAACCCAAACTATTCTGTTGTGATTCTGTGTTCTCTTGGCCAAGACAGTTATCTTTTCCTCACCTTTATCATCAATTGTTTGGGCCAAAAGGAGGAAGTCCTTGTGTCATAAATGATGGTCCTGTTTTTACTTCTTCACAGCTTTTAAAATAATACTGACTAATTTGGCTTAAATATGTCTAGAACTCTGGATCTTCTTTGGGCTAGGGCACGTTTGGCTAGGCACCTATTTCGTACCCTTGCAAGTGGGTCATCCTGTTTGTAAACTGGTTAGTTTATGTATTATTAACTTCAGATTTCACTGATGCATCATTCCGGCTTTCCCTCATGAAAAATGAGTACTGCTCTCTTCATGCAATAACTTGTACAGCACTGTTATGTGTGTCAGTGATCCACGTGCCTGATCTTGATGTTTTGAAATGGTGAATATTTGCTGAGGACAAGAGAATAGACAGGCTTCCTCATGGAACAGATTAAATTCAAGTAGTTCTGTGATGGAAGGCTGAAATTACTGCTGTGTGTGCATATGTGTCCAGATACACTCATTTTACATCAAATCAATTTGTCTTATACTGTACTGATAAAACTTATTCAGTGTAGAGGGGAAAACAAAATTCCAGTTCTTACTTTGCCATAAGGTATTATTTTAACAGTATTGAACTCCAGTTTATTTTAGGCATTTGGAAATATGGGGTTGGAGAGGAAATGACATAACACAGAGCCACAACAAGTAAGGGGCTTGTGGGAAGTATATTTCAAGTTTGCCTGTATTGCTTAGCATGAGCACTTTGCAACAATAGTTGTTTAGATATTAGCATAAACTGTATAAGTATGTTTTAGTTTAGACTGTTTAGGTCTATCTTTTATCACGTGCAGAACTTTTTACAACCACAGGTGTTTTTTAGACTTGTTGCAGCTACTTTAAGAACTGGTAGATACACACAGGAGATAGTCAAGTTTCCCAGACTCAAGCAAGTTGAAATCTTTATTTTCACCTGTATGAATCCAACTTTAGTATGCAAAAAACTTAGCTGGAAGTTAACTATTCTGAGAAATTCAGAAAGCTCTTATGTGCAACCCCTCATTAAAAGGAAAAACAGATTTTGATTTGTCTTACCTGTTGAGCCTTCTGCTGGCAGGCATTAATTGAAGCTGCCAATTCAGAAAGGTAAAATAGCACAATGAATCATACAGACGTTGTTGGCAAAAGTTAAAGCAGCTTCATAACATGTCAGAGCAGCAGCTAATAAATCTTCTCACTTATTTGTAGGTGACAATTTTAAGAAGCTTGGATAAGTACAGAGGTGAGGGCAGAAGTGGAATTGTAATTCATCCATGATGATCAAGCTTGAACTCTTCACTTTTTCCTCAGAATTATTTAAAATATATTGTTACAAGAGGGAAAGCTTAATGTGTGACTAGAAAATAGCATTGCTTTCCAACGGTTATTTAAAACCAGCTGTAATTGTTTGCTCAAGTACATCTTGATTTAATACAGGAGCTCACAAATGAACCCTTTAATTGTGGAAAAGTTGAAGGGATACAACTTAATTTTTTATTTAACTTGTCTAAACTTAACTAGACTTCAAACTTCAGTTCTGGTCTTACTTCTCTCTCTCTCTGTTTCTCAAACTATATTTTATTTAAAATACATTCATTCCATTGAGTAAAATCCCCACGGCACCTTAGAGTGAGCAGTCTTATGTTTTCCAATGTAAGTGAAATATGAAAATAAAGCCATCCTCTAAATTGAAGAATTCATGTGGCAATCTTGGGGATGATATGTTAAGCAAATTCAAAATCAGTCTATCAAAGTATGATTTCTCTGTTCTTTATTAGTGGTTATAACTATAGTGTTTTTAATGTAGCTGTAGTGACATCTGTATGATCATCTTCTCTTTAAAGGGAAAACATCATTATGTCTAGTAGTGAAAATTACTGCCCTTGAACTTTTGTCTTTGTTATGTGATTAAAAGCAAGTGTTTAGACTCTCTCTCTATAGGAGAGACTTGGGAAATGTTCTGTTTGACACAAAATTAATAAAGTGCTTCTTAGAGACCTGGGATTAACCTTAATTTTATAAGCTGTGAGTTTCAAAATTTTGTAATGTCTGTTACATACTCATCATTCTGCAAATTAGAGAAAAAAACAAACTGGCAAACCCCTGCTTTGTGTCCAAATTCAGCTTGATTTCTCTTTTGAACTGGAAAAAAGGCACATGAAGTTTTCCACCTCTGAGACCTATAACTACAAATTAAGTTTTTCAAGAAGGGTCTCTGGCAGTAGTTGAGGTGGTTACATTGTGCGTGTGCTGTAAGGTTCAGCGGTTATCCAAGATCCATTTGGAGGGGAGAGAATAGGAGTGAATGGATCTGGATTGCAGGCTTGTCTCTGTGCTATCCAAATACACAAACATGTATTGTAAGGCAGTGGGCTTACTATTTGTCACTTCTTTTTAAGGTTTCTTGGGACCTGTAACAGAGAAAATATTCAAAGAAACCAATTCATAAAAGCTGAGGTAAAAGATTTGCCTTTTTCAGTGTGCTGTTTGAAATGAGAGAGTTCTGAACCATAAGAGGAGCTTACTGTGAATTAAACTTGACTTTAGAAAAACCTTGTTACTACTTTGATTGTAGTTGAAAGACTGATATTGTTGGAGGTATTTAAATAGTCCTTAGTATATCCTTTTAAAAATGGGTATAAGAGCCTATTTCAGGTAGCATAGTTGGCAGCACAATTGCATTTATCAATAAGTAGAAATAATACTGATGTTATTTCTAAGTGCTGAAACATGCACTTAGAACAGATGGATCATTTGGGCAAAACCTGCTGTGTTTCAAAACTCTAATGAGCTCAGTCACCCTGTCAGGATATGGTTTTCTTCTTGGCCCAGGTGGTTTTTAATATGTAACTGTGATTAAAGACTGAGTGGTATCTTACTTCTGTCTCTCCAGGTGAAGATGGAGCAGGTAAAACTAGCTTAATAGGAAAAATTCAAGGAATAGAGGAGTACAAAAAAGGAAGAGGAATGGAGTATTTGTATTTAAATGTGCATGATGAAGACCGAGATGGTGAGTCTGTATTTGTAACAATATCTTAAACCAGGTTGAAAGCAATGGTTCAGTAGTGTGATATTTGAAATGACAGTGGGATGTTTTTCTGTCTTTATAGTATGCAGGAATCCAGCTTATGCCAGAAGTGATTTGTATCATAAGGAAGTTTGTGTAATTTTGTCAGTAGATAGCAGGAATGACCACTTAAGTGGTAGAGGAGGAGAGGAGCCTGTCAAAAGAAAAAGCTAAAAAAAAAAAAAGACCAGGGAAGCAGACTTAGCTGCAACGTTCTCAATAGATGTATGTTCCTTAGGCCTAGAGGAGAAGGTGCCCAGGCTTCTATCTTCCATTTCAGTTGCTGTGGCAAGTAGTTATCCTGAACCTTTGATAAACCTTACAGAGAAACCTTTGTCTTGCTGGCACACAATCTGCAAGACTACTGTCATCGACTGATGGGTACAATTGTGCACAATGCTAAAGGAGATGTAAAAAACAAACAAGAAAAGCCAAAAACTTGGGTGAAGGTATGGCTAGAAAGGAAAAAGTATGTTTAAGATCCTGTTTAATATCCCAGTACTTGGAGTTACAGGATGTGAATAAGGATATACTGGAAGCTCTTGGACAAAAATGGGAACTCTTGTATATTCTATAAAAAAATCCCAAACATGTTGAAGGAAAACTAGAAGAATTTGCCCCCCTCCCCACCCTTTTTTTTTTTTTTTTTTTTTTTTTTTTTCCTGAAATCACCTGTTTTCATGATATTCATGTCTGGGTATTGATCTCAAAGATGGCTTGGAACCAGATTTAAGAAGATTGGGAGTTTGCTTTAAATGTCTTCCTCAGAACTTCTGTAACAAGTAATAAAAAATTGCCTTAAAGGAAATGCAATTATATTAAGCCAACTGATTTTGAATCAACATCTCTTACTGCAGAAGTGTTTGTGAATTTGTAGTATTGTAATATTTTTGGGGGGAAAAACAGTGGAATGGTCTATTTGGATGGTGATTGTCCTTTGGCAAATTGAAAAAGTAAACTGTCTGTTAAGTCAAACTCAGTCATTAAAAACTTATAATTCTTTAGGTTTTCTGAGTTAGGCCCAGGTGCATTCTATACTCTAAGAGTTATCCAAGCATGTCAGATGGAGTTTTGAAGGAGAGATGGCCGTCCTTGAGAGCTGAGCAGGCCAACAGCTGCAAAAAGATGATTGAGTTCACACAGTTTTCTCTTCTAAGTTGCACCTTGAAGAAAATGTTTTCCTACTCAAAAATGGTGAACAACTATTTTGGAAATGTTGAATGTGTTCTCAGATCCTCCCTTTCAGATAATGTATTTGAGATCTTCAGTTATCAGCCATTAAACATCAGGGTTTGACAGGGGAGGAGCGTGTCTCCCCACAAGCTGCAGATTGCTGTGTCATTATGTATGTTCAATGGACTGATGAAACATCATCTGCTTTCTTCCTTGTATTTTACACATCCAAAGAACATTGAATAGCCATTATGTAGCAGTGTGTTTCAAGTAAATCTCATTAAATGTTTTTCCTTTTTTTTTTTTTTTTTGTAGACCAAACAAGATGTAATGTATGGATTTTGGATGGTGACCTGTATCACAAAGGTCTTCTTAAATTTGCAATGGAGGCAAGCTCTCTAAAGGACACTCTAGTTATGTTGGTAGTAGATATGTCTAGACCTTGGACTGCACTGGATTCTTTACAAAAATGGGCAAGTGTTGTAAGAGAACATATTGACAAGTTAAAAATTCCTCCTGAAGAAATGAAAGAAATGGAGCAAAAGTGTGAGTATTCTGCAAATACATGGGGATCCATTTAAATATGCTTAATGCTTTCTGCACCATTTAATCTCTCCATTGCAGTCTTTTTCATTCCTTGGAAGTGTTATTTAAAATTAGAACTTACCAAGCAAGTCTAGCTTCAGATAAGTCTCAAGTAGCTATGTGAATGATACTAGTACTTCTTTCTAACAGAATAACAATGTAGGGGGGAAAAAACTTTCAGAATGAACACAGCTGAAATTACAGTCTTGATTTTTATGTATTTTTCTAGATAAGATTCACAAAGCAAAAAAAAAAAAAATCTAAACACTCAGTTTTTCATTTATTTGTTTAAAGGCAGATCACTACACCAGCTTCTTAACTGTTCCTGTAGTTAGCCAGTTAGAGAATCTGGGACCTGTTCTGTGCCTAACAAAAGTGTGAATTTTGAGAGGATTCACGGGAGCATGGCCATGTCTGGGCCCTTTCCAATTGAAGGGTTTTATTGTAGTTATTATTGATGTTAACAGAGCTGTGTGTTTGTTGCTCTGTGTCTTGTCTTTTTAGTTTTAAACATGCAGAACACAAAGATTTTGCAGGGTTTCTTAAACTGGCTGACTGAACTCACATTATAGCTCCGCATTACTTTTGAGCAACCCTTTGCATTTCCCTTAGGGTAGTAGAATTTGAGTCTTTCCCATTCATCTCTGAGTGAATTACTACAAGGAAGAGATTTTAACAGATCAAATGGCATGATTAAACTTTCTTTTTAAGTCTGAAGTTGCACTCTAACTGGTACATTCTTAAGCAATGAGTGCCTATGCTAATTTAGAAATGCAGTTTGTAGCTGTGCTGTGATGAAGTGGAATGTAAGGTGACACTTGTAGATACTCTGGAATGAGGTCTGGGGAATATTAGTTGTTTTGTTTATCCCTTTAAGAGAGAGATTCTTCTAAGGGAAGTATCATCCTTGAGAATAGTATCTTCCACAAGAAGTTGTTTAGGTGGGAAGAACTGAGCTCTCTTGGATGTGTTTTTTGGTTTGGTTTTGGATGCTAGTGCATCTGTATTAAACATCCCCTCAAACACTTTCAGGATGTGATTTTGCTGGATGAAGCATGGACATAGTATCTGTGTTATCAAGGGTGTATAGCTGATAGTTTTGCTTCTTTACAGACTGAGTGAACAGAATAGAGAAACTCTACAAAATGCAGAAAATGTAAGCAAAGAAATTAATCAAGAAAAAAATGTTACTCCATTTAGTTTTGTCTGTTTTGGTTTTCTGTCATCTGGTGTAATTCTTACAGATATAAGTTGTCTGAACATTGGGTATAACAGAGGCCCTGGACACAATCCAGATGTGACTGGAAGCTGGTTTTTGTTTTGATCCTGTTGTGAAGTGACTTCATGCATTGCTAGGCGGGCAGGAGCTTGACACTGCCAGAAGGAGGAGGGAACATTGCTTGCCTGACTTTTGGCTACAGGATCCCACTAGATTCTTGTGTCAGGCTCAGCGCTCCTGAGAGCTGATTTAACTTCCTGCCGGGACTGAAATCTACTGAGGGGGTTTGTGTGTGTAGTTTTCTAGAGGCATGCTGCTGCATTTGTCTTCAGTTCTAGCAGCTTAACTCCACTCAAATACAGACCCTGCAAGGACTAGAACTGGTACAGAAAGGCATTTGGGGATACATAGCAGCTGTGTATGAAGGGTTGAAATAGCTCTTCCTCTTCACTGAATTCATCTGTGTTTAATGAAACTGTGTTTCTAAAGGAAGACCTGAGATAGTATTCCACAGTTTTGGAGCTGTGATACACTAAATTAATCCTCCTTTTTACTGCTTTCCCTACTTACATAAAGATTAGTATGTTATGATCACACTTTGGGAATTTTAGGAATCCACTGGAGGATTTATGCAATTATCCCAGGACAGGATGCTATACAGGAAAGTCACTGTGGAGTGACTGGCATATTGAGGGATGAGAACTCTGGGTTTCAGATACATTCAGTTAATCTCAGAAGCTCCTCAGACCAGACTTGAATTAGCAGCATTCTTAGAAATAGAGCCTGGGTTGATAGTTTGAGATGATAACCCGTGCACGTGCATTTTGTTATTGTGAACTCCAAGATCTGCAGAAAAATTGAATAATCTTGACCTAATATAATTTTTCCTCTAGGGTGTTGAAGTAAGCCTTGCTCTGTTAATTGCACAGATGCTTTTCTAGGTATGAACTTGGAGGGCTTCAGTCAGTTCAGTGAAGGTAGCAGTGGATTAACACAGAAGTAAGGATGTTCTGGTGTTGTTCACTGTCCCTGTGCATGATGCAGCTGAGCTGCCTTGCTGCCTGACTTCTTGTGCTGAATCAGGATGTGTTACTCATGGAATAGTAGGCAGTGGTTTGGTTTGGTAGAGCCTTGTTTCTGCTGTGTGGAACAGGGCATGTGATGTGAAAAATACAGACATTTTATGTCTCACATTGCATCCCTGACTGCAGGAATAGTAAGTGACTGTGTAATTAGAGGCTTGGGCGTATGCAGCGGAACATGGCAAGGACTTGCAACAAGAATTAGAAAAAAAGAGAGAGTGTAACTTATCCTGCTTGCTACATTTTAAAGTAATCTCTGATAATTTTAAAGCATACCAATGTTTAATATGCTATTAATTAATTATAAAGCTAGTTTAAACTATGTTTATGTATTCTGTTATTTTTTGTTTATACTACTGTTGTGTCACTGTACAGAGAGTGAATTGTAGACAAAGGGTCTACAATACCTGGTATACAGTAGCAGCTAAGCAGTTTGTGTGAGGCTTAATTCTGTTTATTCTGACAAACTCTTCCATTAACTTTCCCAGGAAGAATGGAAGGAAACTTATGTCCTTTAGGAAGCAGATCGAACAGTAACCCTTAGTACCAACTGCCTAGTGGTTTCACAATGATAAAAGAAAGATTCCATGTTGTCCTTATGAGCAGTTTTATTTGATCATGTTCTTCTGGCTGCTGATCCAGCAGATCTCAGACTTGCTAGTTCTCCCTTGTGCTGCACAGAGCCAACAGCTAGCCAGGACTAGGTGCATGCTCCGTTTTTTCAACACCAAGATGCAGAAATATTATACAATCAACAGTGCTAGGGATCAATGGCAGTGGAAAGCATTGTTGAAATAATAAAGCAGCTGATGTTTTAATGTAACTTTTTTTACTTTCAGTGGTAAGAGACTTCCAGGAGTATATAGAACCAGGCGAGGATTTTCCAGCTTCTCCACAGAGAAGAAATACTTCATTACAGGAAGACAAAGATGACAGTGTGATTTTACCCCTGGGTGCAGATACACTAACATGTAACTTAGGCATTCCTGTAGTAGTAGTTTGTACAAAGGTTTGTTTCACATTTTAGGTTTTTTGCGTATTTTATTGAAGTAACTCTGTCAATTGTGGATTGGGGTGGGAAGCACATGGTTATTAAGTTATTTTGGATACCTCACTTAAGAACTCTTTAAAAGTGTTTAATACTGAAGGTTGGTTATCTTCTGGAACCCATTATTTAATGTTATTTTGGAGTTAGCTTTTCCTTCTACCAGTTTTCAAGGAATTGAGAAATACCTCAGACCTGGTTTTGCTCACAGAAATGAGTTAATCAATAAGCAACTGGAATTGCCCTTGATATCCACACTCCTCCATATTCTGAAAATAGTGGTTTTTAAAATATTTCTGATATTTTTCTGAAGATTTACTTCTTTGAGAGTTGTAGTTAGTGAAGTGCTGCACTTATAACTTTTCTCAGTTCTTAGGGGGTCTATGTGGTCTGTTTTGGTTTCTGTTAGATATGTAACCATATTAAAGAAAACAACGGTGGGATTCTCCTGTGGCTATTTTTTATCTGGTTTTGTTGTTTTTTTTCCCCCTGGCTCCTCAGTTCTCATTGGCATTAAGCATACTGCATCTGCAGCCTCTGCTGGCCCCCAGGGAAGCATAAACCTTTTGATGCATATGCTGTTTCTTCTCTGGAAGGCTAACCCTCTCATTTAAACAGCATTTTTCCCACCTGCTAGTTTCACTCTATTCTTTTCTCCACCCCCACACCTTTTTTCTTTTTCTGCTTCCATATTCCTTGCTTTTGCCTCCCTTTGCAATGAGCTAGTTAGTAACTGGATTAAAAACACTGTCTTTCAATGCCACAGTGTGTAAAAAAACATTGGGTAAAAAAAGGTGGTATCATTTAGTGGTAAGTTTTCAACAGATATTTTGAGTGGAGAGTGGATTGGAGTGGGGAGGGAGAGTGAATGAAAAGTTCCAGTCACTTGAACTCTCAAGTTATGCTGACTCCAGTATGTGCACATCCAGTTATATTAAAACCAAAAATTGTGCTTCTAAACTATCTTAGCAGGTTTTTGTTTTCCTCTGCACTACCCCACCCCACTCCATCTCCCTTTCCCCTTGTGAAGTGGATGTGTAGTAGCACTGCTATTTTAGCAGATGACTGAAAGCAGTATATTAATTTTGTGTTTATTTTGACAGTGTGATGCCATCAGTGTTCTGGAAAAAGAGCATGACTACAGAGATGAACACTTCGACTTCATTCAGTCACATATCAGACGGTTTTGCTTACAGTGTATCCTTTAACACATCATAAAGACGATACAATTACTCAATTCAATGTTTATATAAATTATGACAAGCTTAAAATAATATTTGTGTCTGTACCAAAGGAGGATGCAACTCTTTTACTGTAGCTTGCAGTCTGCTTCAACTACCCCTATGGGCGACATTGAATTAAATTCTTCTGTTTTCTTGTATCTTTTTTTACAGAGCTACAAGAGTTTCTAGCATGTCCCCTTACCATGAATTTCCTTATTGGCTCCATTTCCATATTTAGGAAGTCAGTTCTCAGAACAGCACATCTTAGCTGACAAGCTCCTTAAAAGAACAAGAAGATAATTCATTGAATTATGATCTTGCTCCAGATGCACATAAGGCGTGTTATTCATTTTGTCCCAAATATCCAGTCTCCTCCATGTTCAGTAGTTCCACAGGATGAGGTTAGGAGGGAGGGAAAGAAGTGTGAATTGCTGTAGGCAAGGTCCACTGCTTCCCTTGTGTTGGTACAGAGACAATGCACAGAAGCTGTTGCTGTGCTATTATTGTTTTTAAACTTTTTCCTTTTAGAACAAGTGTATAAAATACTGCTAGTGTTGTTTAGTCAGATAGACATGCTGAGATCTAGTTTTCAGATGCCAGTAACATGCCTACATTGTGTCATCATTTGTGCTGTGGTAAGGAAGTTTAAATGCTGTTGGAGGGACAGCAGGTGACAGATGGAAAAATTAGTTCAAGAGCCAGAGACCTCAGTTGAAATGGCACTTCCTTCAAAGGGCTTCCAAGATGTAATTTTTCAAAATGGAATTATGCAGTAACTCTTGTGTGTGGCAGAAGAATATAAAATAGTAGGGATTAGCCTCCATGATTGCATATGCCATGTACAACTTGAAATTCTATTCTAAATACCACAGAATAGGAATCAGACTCCATTATATAACTTTCTTCTAGGATTTGAATTGCAGGCATTTAGAAATAAATTAGGGAATTTGGTATTTTTATAATCCCAAAATAAAAATTACTCTTTTATTAATCCTGTGCATAAAATATGTTAATTTGATACTGAACCATGCTGGAATACTAAGCATTCTCTTGGTCTCTTAGTAACTGATATATAGTAAACTCAATTGCCTTCCTCTCCTTTAAAACCAGATCACTGTATAATGTAAGAGTTTGTTCCCCTAATTAAAAAAAAAACCCAGATGGGGAAGTGGAAGATCTTTGGCATTTTTGAAGCTGCTAGTGTTAGTGCTGCAGTGATTGCAGAGTGGGATAATGAGAAGATAAAAGGATATGGCATGAAATTTTTTGTTCATTAAAAGCAGAAGACTGTTTTAAAGGCATTGTAGTGAAACCATTGCTGCTGGGGGGCTTTGAAAGCGAGAAGAGTCTTTACTTTACTTGAAAATCAATAGCTGAGATGTCCTAAAACAAATGCAGAAAAAAGAAAGATCTATTTAAATTACTTAATAGCTTATTTCAGAATGAAGTGTTTGAAGTTATTTGACCTGTTTTGCTTTGGTTTTGTATTCCCTTTCAAAATTCTACAAAGTAGCTGACCCTTTTTTGATAGTCTAAAGGTTGCTTTAGTTTCTCTTACTAAACTAAGTTTTCTTTAACACGTTTATTCAGATGGGGCAGCACTTATTTACACTTCAGTAAAAGAAAACAAAAACGTTGATTTAGTGTATAAATACATAGTCCAGAAGTTGTATGGATTTCCTTTCAATGTTCCAGCTGTTGTTGTGGAAAAAGATGCGGTATTTATGTAAGTTATCTGCACTATTATGTGTGTGTGACTACAAAATGTATCTGTGCCATGTTGTAAAGCAGCATTTAGAGCCTTTTTTGGTTTATGCTTTTTAAAGTTCCACGTAATTCTCAGGAGTTGGAATTTGGTGAGTGCCAGTGGATGAAGATTACAAACACTCACTGCTCCAAAGGGAAGTGTTAACCCCAGAGATTTTCCTCCTCTCTGTTATGGTGAACCAGTCTCTACCTGCTTGGACTGATCAATAAGCAGCTTGCATGGGAGAATGGGCTCGGTGATGGCTTTCCTGGCTCCCAGTTGTGTGCAGTTCAGGAGTGCGTGCAAGAATAGCCTGAACAAGCAATAGAATTTTAAGCCAAATAATCCTTTCTCTAGTCCTGCAGGTTGGGATAATGACAAGAAGATAGGAATCTTGCATGAGAACTTCCAGACACTAAAAGCAGATGACAATTTTGAAGATATCATAACAAAACCACCAGTCAGAAAGGTACACTGAGATGCCCCTGCATTTAACTGCTTTGCTATTTATTTGCCTGTCAGTTTTTTTCCCTTTCACTGAGACTATGCTTCCAGCTTATCAAAAGTGTGATGTACCATGGGGGGAGAGGGTAGAGAGGGTGGTGTTCTTATTTTTAGAGTTTCTGTTAACTCTTTAGTTAACAAAAAAGATCATTATGTTGTTTCTTCTTAAGCTCTTCTTCAGCTTACACCTTTTTTTTTCTGCCACTGTTACATTGTTGAAGACTACAAATAGACTTGTTTTGCTTTTAAGATATATTTGATATTGAAAAGCCTAAATATGATTTACCTATTTCTCAGGTTGAGTTGGTTTTTTTTTAAGAACATTTCATTTTGCTCTGAGTTGTTTATAACTTAATAATGCTTTCTGTTTCTTTTGGAGTATTTAAAATAAGAATGCTTGAGACAGTGTAAAATCAAAAATAAACATGTGCAAACAGCTTCTACATCTATTCAGTGTATTTTCCCTTGTACTGTCTAACGAAATCCCTTGACAGAATGACCTGTAAACATATGTGAGGCTGAACAAAATGCCTGCAGCAGTGGACTCAGAGGTTATTGAAGGCAAATACTTCTGTGGCTTTTTTCTAACAAAGCTAAGATTTTATGACTGATCTTATTTGCAAGTAGGAATTATTTTAGTGGAGAAAACTAATACTATGTTCCATCTGAAATCTTTAGGGAGAATATCTGGACATGTTAAATAGGCATACAAGGAAAATATAACAGACAATATTTCCTTTTGCACGCTTATAAACTTCAGGCTTGGATTATAAACCTTGATACTGATATTTGCCATGCTTGCTTGGGCAAAAATTTTGATGAGCTTATTTGGAAGGAGAGTGCTTGTGATTTGATGCACAGAACTGGGATCTGAGATGTGTGTGTCCAGTTCCTACACCAGTGTGATGCAACACAAGTGAAGAATCATGTGCCATAGTTACCCATAAAGTAATACTGAGGTGAGGCCTCAATAAATTAACAGAGACATGGCCATGATGCAGAGTGTGTGCATCCATGGATGTTTCTTACATTCTGAGACCTCTGAATGTATCTTGTAACCGTTTACTTAATTCCTTTTTACAGAACAATTAAATGAACTTTTTAGTGGGTCTTTCTACAAATGTATCTACAGCTTTATGCCTGACAGGTCAAAGGGAGTTAATGATAATTTTATTTCACTTCTAATTAACTTGGCCTAGATGGAATCATGAGGCAGTAGTCTTAAATATGAAAAATGTGATATGCAGCAATCATAGTATTTTATACATGTACCTCATTATTGAATGTTTTGGTCATATCCACCAGCAGATAAAAAAAGAGAATATCTACTTTCTTTCTTTCAGTCAAATTTTTGCTCATGTTTTTGTATTGCAGTTTGTTCATGAAAAAGAAATTGTAGCAGAGGATGACCAAGTGTTTCTTATGAAGCAGCAGGTAATTTTCTGTCCATAAAACAAGCAACAAGAGTTTCATTTAACAACATTCCCAGTACAAATTTGGGGTTGTGTTCTTAGTCACTGTACTATCTAACACTTTATGTGTATGTTTGGTTTTTTTGCAGTCACAGTTGGCGAAACAACCACCTACTGCTGCAGGAAGGCCAGTGGTTAGTAACAAATTTTAAATATCATCACATGAAAATCATTAACTTCTATATATTTAGAGGGTTGCTGTTATCTGCACTGTCAAATATTGTTTGATCTAATTGTTTTAAACTACATAGTATTTAAAGGCTCAGAGCACTCTAAAATTATGACACTCCACAGTGAGTCACGACAGGTGGTATTGACAGCAAGGGTTAAAGGTCCTGGCTTGCTTTTTCGTATGTTAGAATGCATTTGTGGTCAGGGGCACTACTGAGTAACAGATGGATTTTCAGGTTTCTCATGGGGATGAAATTAAAAACTTCTCTTGTGCTTTAGTTACACTAAAGTTAATAGTTCTGACAACGTTCTACGAGTGTGAAAAAACTTGTAAGCAATCAGCAAAATCTAATCCTGTGTCATTTCAGTTGCATGAGACACTACATTTAAAATACAAAATCTTAGGAGCTGTGAGAAATAACAAAATGCTTCATTTAACCTATCCTTACACCTGGTGGGTTTTTGTTTGTTTGTTTTGTTTTGTTTTAATAGGATGCCTCACCAAGAGTTCCTGGTGGATCTCCTAGGACACCAAATAGATCTGTAACATCGAATGTTGCCAGTGTTACACCTATCCCCACTGGGTCAAAAAAGATTGATCCCAATATGAAAGGTACCTTTTCTTATGAGGGCACAAATGCAGCTGGAGAAGTAAAATAATTGCTTTGCCTGCTTGCTTTAATGTGCTTATTTATGTTTATAACATACTAAATCAATATTTACATAGAAAATCTATGTTGGTTTTGTGTTGTGGTTTTTCTTTCCTTCTTGTAGCTGGAGCTACATCTGAAGGAGTCCTGGCTAACTTCTTCAATAGTCTCCTGAGCAAGAAAACTGGTTCTCCTGGTGGCCCTGGTGGTGTTGGTGGCAGTCCAGGAGGAGGTGGCACTGGAGGTGCTGGCAGCAACTTACCACCATCAGCAAAAAAGTCAGGTATGATTAATAACAAAAGATCAACTCAGTCTAAATTGAGTGATGGATTGTTCCTGTTAGTATAGTTTATCAGAAGTATGAACACTACTATATTTAACTGAATATTTTATATATATATATATATGTGTGTGTGTGCTTTTATATTCTATATGGCTTTTTGCTTTTGTTTCCACAGCACTTTAGTGTTGCCTTTTGGTGGCTTTCAGAGAAGGAAAGAAAAAAAATGTAGTTGCTTAAGCATGAATCGTGTCTACATGAGTTCCTCATTTTTACCCTTTGTTTCCACCATCCAAATGCAATTGCTTATGCCATAAGCCTCTTCTAGTCTTATTTAAATAGGTTAGGACTGTATTTTAAGTTAATTCTTTTTGACAGTACTGTCAGTGTTACAATAGCTTTAAATTTTCTTTCACTAGTGCTCTAGCTCTGATGTGATGAGCACTTTGAGTTTGGTGACAGCCTGTAAAAATACTTACGTGTTTTCTTTTGACAGCTGTTTATATATGAGGCGATTAATAATTATTATCAATCTAGAAATGTTTAATAGTGACTGTGCTAAAGCTAGATGCAGAACTGTACTGGCATTTCTTGCTATTTCTAATTTAAAATGTTTCTGGGTTACTTAAGAGCACGTGTACACAGACACCTTCCCTCCCTGCTTCCCCAGAGGTTAATGCCGTGCTGAGGGGAGAATGCTGGTGTTTCATCAGTACTTCACACTTCCCACTAACATTTTGTGTAGATTGACCCTGAATTTTTTTTCACCTGAGCACACTTCCCTTTTATCTAAGTGCAGAACTCAGTTGGCTAAGCAAAGTTTGAGTGCTTCCTAATGTGCTGTAGGCAAAGTCAGCAGTGCCAGTTTGAGCAACATATGGAGATTGTTCAAACAAATGCAGCTGACGCAATATGAGGCACAGAGAGCACCCACTGAAAAATCCTGTGGGGAGTGGCTGGCAGCAGGTTTGGATGATGCCAAGCAAACAGAGGCAGCACTCCAGAAGAGTGTTCTGTCTGGGGCTGTGGCAGAAATTTCAAGGACAGAATTTAATTATTAAGGAGCAAAACAGTTCTCAGAAATTTCCTACTATGCAACAAATGAAGGGTTAGGGTTATAGGGTTATATATAGGGTTATAATCAGAAAGGACTTTGTTTTCAAGGAATACCATAAATACTAATAAATTCGGCTTAGATGTGGCCTCTTCACCTTCCTCAGTGTTTGCTGTCTTGTATTTAGTGATATCTGTGGCACTCACACTTCAAATCTGAAAACTGTCTGTTAAGACAGTAGATTGGGATTTGAGAATTATTTCTTCCTCAGAAACTTTGGGAAATTCCTCTGCTTATTAGCTGGAAACTTCAGCTGTTTTGATTCTAATACAGTATTATCTTTTGTTAAATGATTTGAAGAGCAGCCAGGTACATCTGGCCAAAATTACCTTTATGGATTGTTCCTGTTAATTTGCATTTTCAGAAGGGATGCTGGGACACTGCTCCAACTGCACACATCAGAACATTCTTTTACAGATACTATGTACACTTGTCTAAGTGTTGGAGTCCTGATACTGCAGTGACTTTTCCCATATTGTTTCCTCCATTCTTGCTATAGAACATAGTGGGATAGAAACTTAGACTGAGGAGTAGGAGTTAAAAGGGTGGGGGAAAGGGTGTGTTTTGAGCTTGAATTAGTTTAGAGTGTGGCTGCATAAATGTTTGTGCCATTCCAAGTTAGGGAGGAGATAAGTGGGTGAGGAGAGAAAGGGATTTGCCATCTGCAGGTCTGTGTGCACCCACGAGCAGGGGTGTCAGGCTTATGCTGACCAAGTACACAAAAGTGACTTTGCTGGGCTTGCTGAAACCCCTGATTTTTACATTCAGCATTATTTCAAATACAAATTATACAGAAAATTGTATAGAAGTAGTCATAACTGCTAGTCTTAATAGTCTTCTGTATTTTGTACTTTAAGCATATGACTTTCTCTCTACTGTTTCCTTTCTGTTTCTTTTGGGTTTTGGCCTTATGCCTTAATTTTGCACCCAGAGTGTGCAGTTACAATTACTAGGGTTTGTCTGATTTGAGAATTGAAGATACCATAGGCTTTTCATAAACATGACTAAATGATACACATTTGTTTTGTAGGTCAGAAGCCAGTTTTAACAGATGTTCAGGCAGAATTGGACAGAATTTCACGAAAACCCGAAATGGTCTCTCCTACATCATCTACATCTCCTACAGAAGGTGAAGCATCTTGAAGACACCAAATAAAACCAATTGTTCAGTTTTCTGGGATAATTCAAACTTGCCTCTGCCTCTTCCTTCAGTGACTGGAACTAAAGAACTGAAATACCTTTCAGAACACAAACCATTGATGTCTGTCTTTCTTTTATATGTGTTGCCCAACTTTACAAAAGGGAGCTGTACAGATGGAAAACAGTTATCACATTGTGTAGGAGCACTGCTCACAGTGCAAAAACAGTAAATTAATTTTTTTCTGGGTTTTGTTGAAAAGTCAGTGTAATTCTGTAAAATTGCAAGTATGTCCACTTAAGTGATAGGGGTTGCTTAGAGCAGGAAAACTGATACACACCACAGGCACTTAATTTATATTGATTTCCCAATCTGTTAGGTAAGCTTAATACTATCTTTAGTAGATTAACCTCTACATGAGAGAACTACTGCTAGTTTTTGAAAGAGAAAAATAATTGCACAAATCTGTAATAGCAACAAACTCCAGTTATAAACACTTCATTGGGAATATGGTTAAAAAAAATCTGTTTCATCTCCACTGAAATTTACACTGCATTCAAAAACCCATGCAAAAATTCATTCCAGGTATAAGACTAGATTAGTGGCCAGTTTTTTTTGGTTTTTTTTTTTTTTTCTCTTTGATTAATTGCAGACACTGAATAAAAGATGTATAAAGAAAAAGCAGAGGTTAAATGTACAGAATATCAGTATCCAGATTTGTCTATATATATATGGCTCGGCCTTAATGTCCCCCACTATGTTTCCCACACTACTTATGGTTTAAAATTGGTCATCAAAACTGTAATCAGTTAATAAAGTATTCTCTGCATTCAAATTTAAATAACTTTCATTGAAGCCATGGTGTTCTTGTTCGTTTACAGTTACATCTAAGGATGTGGTGTAAAACATCTTAAAAAACACTTTTATATTTTTACCTCTCAGTGAGTGACATCTCTGGCAGATAGTTAAACTTCCTTAAAACATTGTTTCTAGAAGGAACGGGATAAGTCTGCAGTGTTTGTTCCTAGGAGTGAAACTAGCTTATCTGACTTGGGTGGTTTGTGCTGCAGTGTTTTCAAAGCACACTCGTTAGACTAAGGATCCTGCTGCTGGCTGCAGTGTGCTGTCTAAGCAGTAGTTGGCCAAGGTTAGGACTTAGGTTTTCGGTACACAAATGTTGAACATTACTTTTTCCTCTGTGAAATTTGTGGTTACTTTCTGCTTACAGGCTCAGACTAGGAGCTGTAAAAGGTATATCCTGATCAAATGATTGCCGAGACACTTTAATGAGTTCAGGTTTTCTAGGGGTTTGTTTTTTTTTTGATCAGTCTTATATTTAGTTCTCTGATTAGTTAGAAATCTCTCTATTTTGAGCTTGGTGGTACTTTTCTTCCCCAGTTCCTGCATTCTGTAGTGGTCCTAGCAAATTCACAGAATGGGTCAGGTTGGAAAGGACCACCATGAGGTCACCTGGTCCAACCTCCCTGCTCAAGCAGGGCCATCCCCCAGAGCACCTGGCACAGGATGGGTGTCCAGGCTGTTCTTGAGTGTCTCTAGAGAGGAAGACTCCACAGTCTCTCAGGGCAATCTTTTCCAGTGCATAGTCACCTGCACAGAAAAGTTCTTCACATTCCAGCAGAGCTTCCTGTACATCACTTTCTGGCTGATGCTTCTTGTCCTGTTGCTGGGCACCACCAAGAGGAGCCTGGCTCCATTGGCATCCTCCCTTTAGATACTGGCAGACATTGATGAGGTCCCCTCTCAGTCATCTCTTCTGGAGGCTGAACAGGCCCAGCTCCCTCAGCCTTTCCTTGTCAGAGGGATGCTCCCTTCCCTTAATTATCTTTGTTCTCCTCCATAGGACCTGATCCAGGAGCTCCATATCTCTTGTCCTGAGGAGCCCAAAACTGGACACAGCACTCCAGGTGTGGCCACACTAGGGCTCAGGAGAGGGGCAGGATCACCTCCCTTGACCTGAGTTACCTCCATATTTTCAAAATACGTAAAATTATTTAAGAACAACGTATATTTTGTTGTGCATATAACTCCCTCAAGCACACTTGCTAAAATAGAAGATTGAATTGTAGACTGAGAAGTTCAGTGGATATTCTTAATTATGTCTTTAACTGCAGTCCTTAAAATTTTGCTTATGTCAACAATTCAGTAAAGGTGACACACGGGGAAATGCGTGACCTGCTGATGAACAGCTGTATAGAATAAATTGTCTGGAAGAAAAAATTAGGCATCTAATTATGGATGCATGGCACACATTAGTATCAGAACAGTTGTCCAGGTTCTGTATGTAAACTTGAAACTGAATTTGGAACGTGCTTGATAAAAAAGATCCTCTGATGATGAAAGCAGGACCCATTCACACACAACTGCAGTGGTATGTGTCGTTAGGGTGAAACTGGATTTTAGGGCAACATTTTAACCTAGTGGATACTGTCCATATTTTTGGAAGACAACTCCTGCAGTCTGTAAGTTAGTTCATTTGAGCATCTGTCAAAGGACAGAACCTTTTATGAAGCTGGAAATTGGCCACATAATGCATTAATAGCTATTACACCAGGTGCCCTTGTTTGGGGAGGCTGGGACAGGGGAAAACCTTACAAATTACTCATTATAATTTCACTTAAAACACATAGCACTTTTGTGTATTTGGAGCTTCTAAATGTGTTTTTCCTTAAGCCCCCATAGCTTTGGAGTTTTCTGGTTGTTTTGATTTTTAGATTATTATTTACAAATTACTATTTACACAAAGACTGTGCCCTACCATGCCTTTTCATTCTTAAAGACTAAAGTAGCCTGCTTCCCTCCTTCAAATTCTCTTAATGCTGCTGTCACTTCCTATCTGCAGCCTGCTCATGCTGTTTGGGGGGGGAAATTTATCACAAAAGGAAAATATCTGAGAATATTCCTGTGTAACCTGGTTTTGGCTTCTCTTTTCCCTCTGATGAGACCAAGGCTTCTGGGCTGGTTGGTTTGTCCTCTTGAGCTGCAGTTCCCCCAGCTACTGCTTTGGTGAGAGTAGACAATTGAGACGGAATTTGCCACAGCTATCATGCAAAACTAGTCTCTGTGACAGATGGCCCTTTTCATAAAAGGTAGTGCCAGTAAACCCTGCTCCCTGTTCTCCTTCTTTCACCATCAGGTCAAGCACCAAATAAAACAAATAGGGTAAAACACTGAAGCTAATTTGGCAAGAATACTTTCTTGCTCTAGGCTGGGGAGGGGCTAGGTTTGGGATTACCCCAATTTTTAAAAGAGCAACAACACGAATCACATTAATTTTGTTCTCAGTCACTCTTGTGTGCCTTTAGTGCTGTTGGGTACAAAGTCTCAGACTAGCACCTAAGATGCAGAAGGCAAAGCAGTAATACAAGAACTACAGGGCACAATTTTAATAACAGTACTTTTAAGATGCTTTTCAGTATGAGCACTGAAAAAATGCTACAATATAAATCAACCAAATTCCTTTAGACTTTCAGGGCTAGTTCAGCATAAACAAGTTGCTGATTAGACTGAAATGAAACTGTTTCAGGGGAATTTTGTAAATCTTCTCTTCCTCCTACTCTACCCTGTTCCTCTATCAGATCTTTTGGTTATACTGGTTCTAATAAAGCTGCTTTGCAAATTTGAAGCTTGAAATCTTTGAGTAAATGCCCGCTTTACTTCCAGGCAGGTCATATTTTTCAGCTGAAAATTACAATCTCTGAAATGTGCACATGGCTTTTAGGTTTTATGGACTAGCCCCTATATTAACCTTAAATTTCTAGGGATACTTCTGAAATGCAAGAATTGCTGCCTGTTAGGCTGCAGTCTCTTCTTGGGGAGCAAGCAGTTTGCACCTGCAGCAGCAGAACAGTTGCCTATCAAACATCTCATGGCTTAATGCTTCCCTATGTATGCCCTGCAGATGCATGCAAAAAACCACTGAGTTGGCCTGAGCTTGCATTTGGGAAGTGTGGGGATTTCATCTCTAGTGCCATAAGGGATACTTAATAATAGCTGTTAAAATGCTAATTCTTCATCTTCAGCTGTTTAAAAATCACACATTCAAGCCTCTTTAGTGTGCTGTCACGATTTGTGAAGTTCGGTTGCAATACTGAGCACAAAAATAGAGCCTCAAGAGCTAAAGAAAGTTCAGCAGATGCAACACGGATTCAAGTCTTCTCTGAGCTCATTGTTGCAGTACTTGAAATATTCCATTTGCCAGCTAATCATCCTGTATTTGCTTCATGTAATATGTGGGGATAGTCTTGAATGAAGAGAAGATGTTGAAATGCCCATGTGCGACCATAAAAATGAAGGAGGGAGATGTGCCTCAGACAGGCTGTCTTCAGTGGAGCTCCCTGAATTGTGCAGTAACACACACTTCTTTCTCTTCCTCATCACTCTTCCAATGAAACAAAGTCTGTCTCCTTCAGTGGTCTGGGCTTCCAAGCTGCTTTCCCATTCCTTTACTTCCTTCTCCCTTGCCTTCTCGCAAGAAAAGCAAAAACCCCATAACTGCATTGATGAAAGTGGGAAAAGGAGAACATGAATTCGTGAGGCCAGTGCTGCCAGTTCTGAGTGTGAGGGACTCAGGCTTTAGTGTGGCACTGTAACACAGCACACAGTGCCAAAGAGCCACTGGGGCTCACTTGATGAAAACAGTGATGCAGCTGTGGCCCAAAGCCCCTTTATTGCAGTAGCTGGCATTTGCTCAACTGCTTCAAGGAATTCCAGTCACAGTTTTTGAAATTATTTCAACATGGGGGCAAGAAGTGGCAACTGTCATACAGCTATACTGTGTACACTGCAATCTCCTCTAGTGAGGGGGCTTTCTCCATTGGTATTGCTTTTTGGTCACTGTGGAGGGTGTCTTGGAGGAGATGTAATGAGGGAGAAAACTAGGTCACTCATCACTAATTTGCTTCCACTGATGTCCCTCTCTGTGCCTGACTGACTGGAGATGTTACCACAGCTCAGCATCTAACCGTGGGGTTGCTTCTCTGCCACCATGTCCTGCCTTTAGCTCTGCTGCTGCCATTCCAGCAGAGCCTGTGGCAGGGTAAGGATGACTTTTTTTTTTTCTGGAAAGCTATCAGGTGTACCACATAACCAAACGGAAATTAATAGCTGTATACCTGGAATGGGATTTCCATCACATCACAGTCAGCCAGTTACTGTTACTTGCATTAAACCCTATCGTTGCTTACAGAAACTGTTGTTTTAATTCCCTCTTCAAAGGAAAAATACTGTACTGGAAAGTTAGCGTGATAAAAAGGTGAAGAACACCCGCTGCACCTCAGTGAAGGGCAGCAAAATGTAATGCTTTAAGTATTTTCAAGATATCAACTCCTATGCTGTTGTCCAGTTTCCATTCCTTCTCTGTCACATGACCTTACAGTTCCCTAGCTTTGTTGTCCTTTTGCTTTTCCTGAGCCTCTTATAAACAAATAAATAAATTGGCCCCAATAAGTTAGGCTTTAAATGGCAAGTTAACCTTTATCATTCATGCATCGTTGATTTGTATTTCCTGGAGAGGGTCTGAACAGGAAAACCAGCTAAAACAGGAGAAACTGGAAAGAGGTCGCCATCTATTTTATCTTTTGTAGTCTTGTTTTGTGTTTCTGTGGCTCCTTGAAAAGCAGTCTGTCCTCAAGTACTAACATCTGTATTCATAATCTAGCAGTGCTTCATGAAGGCATTCTAAAGACTCGTAAGAGCAGGGTTACAAAATAGCCTTAGATGCTACTGAACATCTTAAGAGACCTGACAGTTGCTTCTATCTCGATTAAGTCCTGTCCCTGTCAGACCACACTATAGCCCAAACAGATGCTTTGTGGCTTTGGAGTTATTCAGCCAGTTGTGAAATATTATCAAGGAAGAAAATGAGAAGGAAATGTCCTTCAGAAAAGAGATGCCAGCCTCTGTAATGGAATCTAATTTTGAATGTACTAGTGTGAAAAAAGGTACTGAAGGCACTGGGGACTTACAAGCAGTAAAGCAAATGTTCCTGACAACACCTACCTGCTCTGTCCTGTAGTCTGAGATGCTGCCAACAGAGCCATGTTAGACTCATCCCAATCCCAGGCAGGAGTGAGGGCACACCCATGGTGAGACCTCATTTGTTTTAATGGGAACGCCCACGCCTTGGGAATCACAGGACTTGCCCTAGTCATTTGCCTCCCAAGCCAATTCCTGCAGCCAAACATGTTTATGGCAGACAGGTCTGTATGACCCTGCCTAGGGACCCTGTGTGTTCCCCTGGATTGTGCGTTCTTACCGGGAGAAGTCGGGCACACGGCCTGCTGGTACACACTCGGCAGGGGGAGTGGCCCGGCTGCTGCGGTCTGGCCCATACTTCTGCATCTGCCCAGTTCAGAGGGTGTCCTGGCAGAGCTAAAAGCAGCCCCAGCCTCATGGGGCTCTGCAACGCACACGCTCCCACTGCACTGTGCCGTTCCAAAGAGAAGCAGTGTCCGAACAGCCTGACCTGTTCCCTAAGCAGGGAATCTGTTCCTATACAGATAACATTAAGCAAGCAAATCTCCTCTTTTTCAACCTGTAGCAATCTTCCATTTCCTTGAATTTAAACTAGTATAACTGAACTTGACTATGAAGGACCATAATAGCTCTGTGGGTAACACATGAATAATACAGGAGCAAGCATAATACACCTTTGCTTACATATAAAAGGTTCAATTTACTCTTACAAGGCAACAAAAACTATAGTTTCTTTTAAAAGCTGATCTGGGCAAAGGTATGGGAGTATATTAGAAGAGGCTTGGGGATATGAGTGTTTTCTCTCATTGACAAGAACAAATGCCTTCAAAGACAATGATTCTTCTCCTGTACTCATCGCTGGTGAGGCCACAACTTGAGTGCTGTGTCCAGTTCTGCACCCCTCAATTCAGGAAGGACATTGAGGTGCTGGGATGAGTCCAGAGAAGGGCAGTGGAGCTGTTGAAGAGTCTGGAGCACAAGTCCTGTGAGGAGTGGCTGAGGGAGTTGGGGTGTCTAGCCTGAAGAAAAGGAGGTTCAGGGACAACCTTACTGATATCTAGAACTGCCTGAAAGGAGAGTGTAGCAAGGTGAGGGTCAGGATCTTCTCTCAGACAACTCAAGAGGACATAGCCTCAAGCAGAATCCAGGGGAAGTTTAGGTTGGACAGAAGGAAAAATCTCTTCACAGAAAGAGTGATTAGACACTGGAATGGACTGCCCAAGGAGGTGGTGGAGCTACTGTCCCTGGAGGTGTAAGACTGGACGTGGCACTCCGTGCCGTGGTCTGGTTGACGTGCTGGTGTTCAGTCATAGGCCGGACTCGACGATCTCAGAGGGTTTTTCCAAACGAATTGATTATGTGAATGCAAGCAGGGAAAGCTTTGGCTTAAAACCCTCTTCTGATAACCGTAATCTCGTGTGCCAAGTGAATAATCTTGTAAACTTTATTTACCAAGCCGCGGTTAGCGAGCGGAGCCCAGACCGGGCCTGAGGCGGCCGCCGTCCCTCACGGGCCGCTCCCGCCCGCGGCCGCCAGGGGGAGCGCTGGCTGGCGCCGCAGGCAGCGCCTTTGTCCCGCCGGGACCAACCGCCAGCGCAACCGCCGCCCCCGGCGCCGCCCGGCGCCTCCCGCCATGGCCGCTCCCGCCCCGCCCCGCCCGTCCCCCTTTTGCTTTCCATTTGTCCCGGCTGGCAACCGGCGGCCCGGCCCGGCCATGGAGAACGGCGCTGTCTACAACCCCACCACGGAACGGGAGGCGAAGGCGCCCCGCCGCTGCCCCTTCCGCTGCACGCTGCGGCACCTGCAGAGATGGCAGCTGCCGGCCAAGGTGGTCCAGGCGGTGAGTGCCCTCCTCCCCTCGGCGTGCGGGGCGTGCCGGGCCTGGCGCGGGGGGAGCAGCCCTGCAGGATGGCCGCCCAGGGCCGGGGAGAGACCGAGAGTCTCCCGGGGCTGAGCCCGGCGGGGCGGGGGTGCCCCGCTCTGGGATGGAAACGAGCGTGTTGTGATCACCTTCGGCTTTAGGACGGTCCCCCGCCGCTTAGAAATTAAACTTCTCGGTGATCCAGCGCAGGCTGGTGAGATGGCCGCACACAGGCTTCGAGGGAGTGGATTCTGCCGGTCGGAAAGTGCTGGCTGCCCCGGGAAGGTGTCCGGACTTGGGACGTGACATGAGGTCACTAAAGTTGTGCAGACCTGTAACTCCGGTGGAAAGCTGGCGTGGTGCCTCTCAATGCAGGTTCAAAGTGGTTCATGGTGGGAAGTGCCGGTAGTGTTCCTTTTTCTTGTCTGAGCTGCAGCAGTGGGTGCTGCTGACATTTGCAGCCGCCGTGGTCCAGCTGCCTGCCGGCCTTACACATCACCCGCTCTGGCTCCAAATCAGAGGGAAGCCTCGCAGGAAGTGCAGTGCTTTCTGCTGACGGCCGGATTGGGTGAAAACAGGAGGAAGAAGCCTTTGGTTGAACCTCGCCATAGGGCGGTAGAACTGGGAAGGGCATTGCTGGGTCATGAGCTCCAGACCTTCCCCTCTTGCTGCTCCCGCAGCCCATTCTAAGCCTGTCAGTCTGCACTGTCCATGCGAAAATTAAGGAGCCCATTTCTCCCATGATTTGTGGTAGAAAATTGCACCAGAAACCCATAATCCTGGTGGCCCATTGCATGAGAAATCCCTTCATGTCAGGCAGCCCTGGGTCATCAGGAAATAAAAGGCTTATTTTCTGCTGGCTTTTCTACTACATGTTCTTACTCCTGAATCAAGCAGCTGGGCTCCTGGTGCAAGGTCTTGTTCAGGGTTTGGTGACTCCCTCCAAAACGTACCAGTGTACATCTTGCTGATAAGGATGTGAGGAGCATCACTCTTATGTACTGGCAGGGAATGAGTGAAACCCGTGGTGGTAAAGGGCAGCTGACAGCAAATGTGTGTCAGCGTGCATTTTGCAGCCAACGCAGTGGCTTTTTAGTCAGATGTGTCATGTTCACAGGAATTGTAGGTGATTTCCACCCCTTTCTCGTTACTTCTTCATTGCAGAAAAGAGGACATTTGGGTTTTAAGCTTCATCTCACATGCAGTCAAAACCCTCAACCAGAAATGTAATGTTCTTTACTGTTCGTAAAGTGGTAACGCTGCCAAAAATAAAGTTTTCTAAGAGCGTTTAAAAGAATCACACCCAAGAATGCTTTAAGTAAATAAATATAATGGAACGTAAACTTTTAGTTCATCTACTGGAGATTATTAAAGCAGGATCTGCTGCACTCTGCTCCCTGACAAGCAGAGTGTTTATATAAGTAGGTTCATTGACTAAAATAAAATAAGTAATTATGTAGGCAAATTTACTGATGTACCAAAGCCTTAAACTGTTTAATTATTTAAAGTGCTTTCTAAGTAGAAAAAGAAGAAAAATTATCATTATCCAAAACAGGATTAATAGCTGCTTGACATGTTCTTAAATAAGTAGCAGTTTATGGCCTGCACCATTTGTGAGTGAGAGGAGAAAGAAAATGAAGTTATAGTTATTCACCCTCCTAATTTCCAACATTTTCCCCTTCTTTTTTGTAACCTTTATCAAAATGCACAGATCTCGAGGTCTCAGTCAAAACACTTTAAACAAGGCCCAGAAAGTCCTGAAGGTGGAATCCTCAGTCTCTGCAGTAAGAAGGTTCCTGTTCTGGGAAAGTGTTGATTTTTGGAAATGCTCGTGATGGTCATTAACATCTATTGGCTTTGTGTTACAGTAGTGGTTGTAACACAAAGTCTTTTTGTGCACATGAAACAAGGAAAATGTGACTGCCAAAAGTCACAAATGTGAGTGCCCAAAGAATGCTGGGAGGCATGTTATTGCACAGGTTTCTAGGATGTTGTGTTTTTTTGTTTGGTTTGGTTTTTTTTTAATAGGTGGAATGTTTTTGGTAGTCCATGACTGGTTCAAATTCTGCACAAAGGTAAATGGCACAGTGTGTATTGTGCCAAGACTGAGGTAGAAACTAATTCTTACCTAAAGCAGGACAAGTTTTCGTCAACCACTGTTTAACTTTAGTCAAAATGCCATAGCTAGAAAGGAAAATGGTGATTCAGGCTTAAAAATCAGCTCCTTTTTGAGCTGTCCACATCCTGTAGTAGCCCAAATTGTTCAGACTTAATAGAGAATTAATATGTGCACCCATCTGAACTAGAAGATTTTGTACTGGGAATCCCACTGCTGAGCAGCTTCACAGGCTTGTTGGCAAGTTCATTGATCTGCTCTATTTTTGTAGCAATTCACTTGTTAAATCTTCTTTACAAAATTGACATTTGTTTAGAAACTTCCAACAGTAATGTCAGTATCAATGAATAATTTCTTGCTGGTAAGAGACAGATGAAGATGTTTAATTTCTGGTGTACATATAGACAGGACTTATAACAAAATAATAAAAAATCCAAAACAACTGCTTCTTCAACAATGCTTTTGGTGTTTAAAACTATTGTAATTTTTGTGGTAGTAGGACAACAGAGGAATCCCGTTTTTTCCTGATAGTGATATCAAAGAGCAAGTTAAAAAACCCAAGCAGAGCTCTCTAGCATCTTGTAAATGTGCTGCTGATACAGTAACTTAATCAAAGCACTTACTCAAAGTTCTTCAAGCCAACTTTTTAAATTGATGTACTCTATTTTATTACTCAACTTATTAATAAAAAAAATTAATACTGACTTGGACAAGTCCCACACAGGATTCTGCTTGGTAAATCTCAATTATTTGACAGTGAACTTTTTATAACTGCTATTTTGAGTGGGATTTTTTTCAATTTGTTTGTACACTCAGTGGAGAAGCTTTTTTCAGTTATTTAGATCATATTATGGTTATCTGGAAATATACTTTCTTTTAAGGGCAGGATTATTTTCTTCCTGTTCTATTTCAGCCCAAGTGAAAGTGATGGCGTTCAGTTTTATAAAAAGAGATAAGTTTTCATGTACAGTGCTGTCTCACAGCTGACCTTGTGAAAAATGTGAAATTGAAAGTCATTGGATGCAACCGTAAGCACTTGTTTAGAAATGCAAAAAACCCCCCCAAACCATAAAAACTGGCAAGTCAGAGTTTGAAGCATTCCTGAACTGACATTGTAGTTCACTGGTTTAGGTGCAAGGGCTGCTGAGAAATTTGTGTTGCCAGCCACTGTGAGAGAGAAAGGAAGTATGTGGAGGCCTGATAGTAATATTGAAGTTTCTCAGCTCTCATTCTTTCCCTTTCTGAGCTCCTGTTTACTTTATATTGTTGCATTTCCAAAACATGGTTCCCTGAAGTGCTTTTCTGGGCCACGACTTCGTAAGGGGAATTTACACTTCCTGCTGCTAAACTGTTGTTCTTACTGTGAGAAAACTGAAACTGAAGACTAGTGGTTATTTTCCAAGAACAATTCTGAATCTTAAATTTAGAACAAAGAACAAATTTAAACAAAGAACTGTCAATCTCTTTATTGCCCACATAGTCTTATTAAAAATATGATTGTCATTCGCATATCAGTCTCAATTTTATGACCCAGTCTGATTCCTGCTCATGGTTGTGTTTTAATTTGGTGAACTCCTTACTATGAAGATCTGTAAAGCTATGCCAAGTTCATGGGATGAAGGAAACTAGGAAGAAGTGGCCAAAATAAGTGAACAGTTAAATAAAGCAATATTCTTTCTTGTACAAAAAAATAGTAGAAAATCCAGCAGCAGGGATATGGTGACTGTGCAGGAACTAAGTCACGTTTTTTTCTCAAAACACACTGTGGCAGGAAGGTGAAGATAAACCTCTGCTTAGATTAAACATTGTCCAACATAGCCTGAACACAGTGTAAGGTTTTGGCTCCTACAAGAACAGTTCAGCTTCCGTCATTACTGGGTCACAAGCATGTGAGTGTTGGGTTCATGGAGTTTTTCTGAAGTTTTATCAAGCAAGGTAACATCAGCAGTGAACTTCTAGGGAGGCAGCTGAGTGTGTCAGTGCTGTCCAGTTTCCCCCACTGCCCTGAACCCAAATACATTCAGAACTGAGTGCAGCTGTACGTAGTAAGCAGTAGCATTTTTGCAGGATGTGTGTTCTCCACGCTGCCTCATCTACTTCCAACTGGCAGTTGCACAAAACCACATAACAGGAATCTTGTCTGTCTAATCAAGAAGCCTCTGTTTGGCTGTATGCTCAGCTTACCTGAGTGTGCTTTATTGACCACCTTTAACAGCCAAGTGTAAACCATTGTATAATTATTTCTGTCTGTAAGAAAATAGTGCAGAACTTCACCAAACTCTTTGTAGATTGAGAGTTTTTGTCACAGCTAGCTTTATTACTTCATATCAAAAGATGTCTGCTTGTTGATGTTAGAGACTTAATCCAACTCAAGCATGTTATTTGTTTGCAGATTTTCTCTTTCATGGCTGTTCTTTGTGAAGAAATTGTGGATGATTGCATCACTTGTGGTGGACTTTACTTCTTTGAATTCATAAGCTGCAGTGCCTTTCTTTTGAGCCTCCTGATTCTGTGTGTGTATTGCACTGATTTGTACGAATCACTGGGGGAAGATAAAGTGAAGAAAATGGTAAGAAAACTTTTTTTTTGAAAAACAAACCATTTCTTTTAAGTGCATAAAGTCTGCTGTAGAGTAAAACGCCTATGCAAAATGAATCTCCTTTTCTTCTCCATGTAAAGGGTAGATTATATTAGAGTTTAAAAATGAGCCAACTTTGAGAGTTTATATTGACATCTTTTTCAAAGTTGGCTACCTGCAGAATTTTAGGACTTGTGTGGAAAAGTCTTTCCACATTAATGCTACTAATACTACAGCATAGCCAAGGTGTGTGTGTGTATGCATATGGAATACAGTTTACCACCAGCATGATGCTTGCAATTTATCAGTTTACCCTGTCTATTTTCCTGCTGGGTGTACACTACATCCTTTTTGGCAATAATTGTAACTCATTACAGTTTATGGCTTTATACTTCAGAAGATCCAGCAGTGGCAGAAAGTTGCTCTGTAAAGTCAGTAGGAACATTATTCCATCTCACAAGTGTCCCTTCCTATTTGCCTTCAGAGCAAACAGTAGGGTCTTTATTTGAGGGTACACAGATAAGGGAGTGTAGTAAAAGGTTTGAATGAGCACATTTACTTACAGTTTTCTAATTTCCCAAATGTTTTACTTAGGGAATAAAGCTCATGGTTGTCCTGAGCTTGAATTTGATTGTGAAAAAAGGTTAGATAAAATTAATTAAATACTTAAAAACAAAAACAGGGCAGACTCCTTTAAGTAGCTGATAATGCTATTTAAATAGCTGATAATGTTGAATGTCATTTGGAATGTAGTTGTAAAATGTGTTTTCTGAAGCTTCCATTAGCATCAAAGTATCAAAACATAAATTCACAGGCAGGTTGACTCAGCTGTTGTTATGATGTTTTTTTCTTTTTAGGTAACCTATCTACAGTTAAATTATATATATTTTTATATATATATTTGCAGAATTTTTGGGCTGTGCCAATCATAGGTGCCTGCTTTCTGCTAGCATCAATAGTGTTTTCTGCAACCTGCTCCGGCTCTGCTGTTGAAAATGCTGCATGTGTAAGTCTTAAAGTGGCAAGATTTACTTTGTATTTATCTGGTATGTTAATTTCTCTGCCCTCTAAACTTCATTCAATTTGCAAAAAAGAAACTGAGCAGGGAATAGAACTCAGTGCACTGTGATGTTTTGGGAGGAGTTAGCTATCTCAGACCTTCCAGAAATTTACCATAGGAAATCCAAAGAGCTGGCATTCCTCAGGATTGCTAGAAAGCTCTGTGTGCACTTGCAGCTCCCCACCTTTTGCCTTCTGCCTCAGATTTCCTGTCATCTCTTGCTGTTCAACATTGTCATCTCTTGAAGCTTGCCCAGTTCTCTGATACCCTACTTCTGAAATTTCTGTTTTCCCTTAATTGTCCTTTCATAATGTCACCCCTTCACAAAGTCATCAAGAAATCCTTCCTTTTGCCTTTACAGAACACATGTGGACAACACTGACTTGCACAATTGCAATAAGAACAGCAGTTCCCTCAGTGACAGACATAGTAGAGCAACAGGGCATTCATCTCCGAGGGAACACTGAGGAGGCTCGGGGCAAGGACTGAAGGGCTTTTGGGGTGCTGTAGATGTCATAATTCCCTAGTCATTTGAATACTTCCTTTGAGTAACCTTGCAATTGTGAACATATGAGCTTAAAAGATCAAATTCTTGAATGAGAAAAAAAATTATTTGGAAGGGAAAGCAAGATAATTCTGTTCCATGGGCAGCATCGGCTATTAGAGATACACACTTCTGTATAGTAATCTTAAGTGATGTAGATCTATTTAGACCTAATAATTTGAGCATAAATCAGGTTTCAGCTTTGCTTTTTTTTCTGGTGTGGGAAAAATTAAAACTACTGTGATTTAATACTTATTAATGTCAAATTACCTTGGTCCAAACCAGTTGTGTAAAATTTCGGTAGAGTTAGAATATTGCATATATTTCTTTCCTTGTTTGAAAAAAGCTGCCTTCTCTTTACCACTTCTCATCATGCCATGACTAGTAACGAAAAGTCATTCACAAAATATCATTTCATTCTCCTTTGCTGACCGAGGCTCTGCAGATCTTCTCTTCCTTCACCTTCTGCATGTTATTCTTCTTCGTTTACTTTCATTAATCAGCAGTCCTCTCTTCAATAAACAGTCTGCTAATATGCCATGCTACTTTAGTAACTGATTTTGGCTATGAAACTAATGTACTTTTACTATTAAAGGTTGATTAAAGGAATGAAAACTGTAAAATCTTTAGCAATGAATGTGCTAGAATGATGATTTCTGATTTGTGTCTAATTTAAATGGAACTAGCTATTTAAGGAGGACTTTAATCTTAATGTATAAGCATTATTAATGTATATAAAATGATACAGCAAAATTCTCCAAACTATGTTAGGATACTATTACTCTTTATGCAGTTTAAAACCATGTATTTCTGTCACTTTCACAGGTATTTGGATTTTTGGCCACTCTTGCGTTTGCAGCTGAGTTTGGTATGGAGCTCTTTCACAGGCGAAAACCAGACATCGTTGGACGCCCTGGAAATCCTGGTAGCACTCCGGGTGCCACAGAGCAGCAGCCATTGAATAAACGACGCTAGCTTCCTGAAATTGTTTCTTTTTTTTTGTTGTTTTTTTTTTTTTTCCATTTGGAGCAAACTGAAATGAACTTTCAGTGCACTGTAGGTAACAACTTCGGTTTCTTTGTTCTAATCGATTTTGTACGCATTGCTCCTCACAAACTTGTATGGATTCTTGGGTCAGGTAATGGCATCTTGAGCATCGTGTTCTAAGGCAACGGGTCCTGCCACCTGCTGGGATGACAGGCACTAAAACACCTTGGGTCTAAGCAGAATAACTTCAGGACAGCAGTGTGCTGGTTTGATTTTGACAGAGCTGACTAAAAAAGGTTAATGCCTGAGGCATAAATTCTCAGATATAGCCTAAAGATATTTCTTTAATTTCTGGTTAAATGGACCATATGTTTCTGTTGTGAGTTATGAATTAGTACAGCAGAATTAATTTTTGTACTTCCTGGTCAAACTGAATGTAAAGGAGTACCTAACTGGAACCTTACAGGAATGTTTATCCTTAAACAGGGGGGTTTGCATTGTTTTTACTACTCCTGTGTCTCAGTTCTGTCTTTGGAGATCAGTTTAATGCTATAGTGACTGTAGGAGGCTTATGGGGAAGCTAATGTAAATGGTATATTAAGGAGACAGTTTTGCACCCCATGATTGTCAAAGTTTGGACTTGCACGCCAGAATCTTCTTTCAGATGGTTTCGAAAGCTGAAACTGAAAGGAGCAGTTGCAGGAAGAAACTTGAAAAGCCAGCAGTGAGAGGAATAAGATAATGAATAAATATTTACATGAAGCAACCCCAGAAGTAGCAATCTGAATATCAACGGGAAAAACCCTACAGCACGTTGGTTCTACCCTGGTGGATATGACTTGCAAGGTTAATGCCATATGCAGCTTGTTTATGTATAGATAATGCTAAGTTTTGCCACAATGATTCTGAACCTCACCTGTGTTTATAAATTTGGCAGTAGCTTGCGACTCCTTGCTGCTGACTAGCTCAGTTGGTAAACAGTTCCCCTTGAATTGTTTAGCAAGTGACAGTCTGTAGGACTGCAAGGAACACTACTGATGGGACACGGACAAGTGACAGATGTGTCAGACCAGATGTTGATGGCTCTAAAAGAATTGAAGTGCTGAAAAAGCATTTTTCTGATGTCTGAGGTAAAAGCAAGACGGCTACGCCTCTCTTAACAGGAAAGCCTTCAAAAACAGAGCAAATTACTGTAAGCCAGGAGATGTTCCAAAATACCAAAGCAAATAAGAAAAAGCTGATTATGCAATAACAATCCTTGTTTGAGTGCTTGAGACATTTGCCGTGTCTCCCAGGCATTAACTGCATTTCACCGATATCTCAGTCTGGGGTGTTCCCTGTCCTGTGAGCTGTTGTGGCAGCATTGAGACCAAGCCCTCCAGAAATTGGCTGAGCTGTATTTGGGAAAGGAAGAGGAAACTCTTTTAAGACAAAGGAATAATAGCAAGTCAAAGTTTGGTGGGTTTTTGTTTTTGTTTTTGTTTTTTTTTCCATTGCTGCCACTTTCTGATGAGTGTGAGTTTGTGTTCTCTCTCTCTCTCTCTCTCTCTCTCTCTGGCCTGAGACTTAAGCCTGACACTACACTTTGCTTGGAGGATGTAAAATTGTGCTGGGTGGTGTGAAGCATCAATTTAAAGCTGTAGTTTGGTTTTAGAGCTATGCATAGAAGAGATACTTTCCTTCATAGAATTTTTTGTGTTGTAAAGAAGAAATGCTGTTTGGACTGGCTTTTTTTTTTTCTCCTTCTTGTATTTAGTAGTGTCTGTTTGCACTAAAACCTGATTTCAGACAGTGCTTGCTGTAGTTGTCTCTGATAACTGGGTAGATTAGAGATGTTTGGTTTACAAGCAGTGTTACTGGTGATACAAAATATCCATAATGAGAAATACCTCCTCTATGATCTGCAATGTCTTACTCTGGGGACCGTGCCCATATAAGTAACATTCTGAAAGTCTTGTTTTGTTTTCTTTTTATTGCCTAGAGTCCTACTGATTTTTTTTTCCACACTAAAATGTCCACAGTCTTTAAATCTTCATCTGTAATTGGTAGCTGTAAATACAGTGGAAGAGGAACACTGTGCTGCTAAGTATTTATTAAGCAATGCAGCACTGTGAATGGACTTCTATCTTGAGATAATTTTTCCTGTTATTTTTCTCAGCCTGAAGATAAGTTAATTGAGGTCTGGGTTTTGGTTGCTTTTTCTATAGGCTTTTCCCCACCTAAGTGATGTGTTACTGATGTCCATTCCTGGAGATACAGAAAGGGAACTGTGAAGTCATCTCCCAGCCTTTGCAGTTTACCTGGCAATAGTCTGTCACATAGTAGTTAAATACTAGGAGCAAGTCACATAATGGCTGCAGGTTTAAGGCAGTTGCCTAAAATGTTGCTTCCAAACCAGCTGTTGGCTAACATGATGGTGGTGTTAATCCTTGCACCTCATAAGGTGTTTTTGCTCTGTTTTAAAATAGTTGAGAAGCAGATTTGCATGTCTGTGTGCTGTTTTCTGCTCCTGTGAGGTTAGTTTTTTAACTGCTTTATCAGCTTGGCTATATCCTAGCTTTCCTTATCACTCCTAGCTCCTCTGCCCTCCCAGTCTAGGTGGGGGAGAGGCTTCCTTGCTGCAGTGACTGAGCAGACTGGTCTGCAGTCTTGACATGCCCCTTTGATGCCTCTGGTGTCAGGTGCTGGCTTTAAATGTCTGTCTCTTAATTAGCCTGATCCTAGAGAATGCTGTTGGAGCTGGATTAAACGTCTGGTTCTGCAGGAGCTCTGTGTGTACAGCTGGATGTCTCTTACCCCTCCTGCTCTGTCAGCAAAGCCCTTTGCTTGTTTCCCAGCCTGCTTCTGATGAAATCAGCTGACCTTATTTAAACCACCTCTTTAAATTGCTTCCATTAAGGTGGCTGATTTTGGCTTAAGTGGATTAGGGATTGTTCAGAAGAGTGATGGGTGCTCTGGCAGAAGTGCTGTTAGATACAAGTGCCTCAAATTTCTTCTGCTGGCAAAGTGAACATTTCTGTTCATGATAACTGGTAATAAAGCCTGTTGGAAAGAAGCAAAAATCACATTAAAATTACAGTGCCCTTTGGTTCTGAGTGTGGGAAGGAATTGTGCCTTACTGCCTGTGCCCTGTGCTTCAAAAGAGCAGGGAAGGGTTGTGGTCTGTTACAGGTGAGTTCTACCTCTGCACCTTCCAACCTGAAAGAGCAGTGAGCAATCTCACGCAATTCTCAGAGCTCAGCACAAGATGTTTTCACATAATGGCTGTCATGGTGATCCCTGTTCCAGTTTGTGCAATAAAATACCAAGCTTCCTACACTGAAGGGAAATTCTTAGTGAAATTTTTCAAAGGTTCTATAAAACTGTAGCAAATCAAGATGCTGATAGTGCCTTTAATATGGGAATTAATCTCTATTTTAGTCTATTGCTGTAAACATAAGCAGCTCTCTGGATATTAAATTTTATGCTGGACAGAGATATATATCATTTTTAATACCATTAAGAATTAAATCAGGATGATAATACATTAATTTTATATATATAAAGTAAGAATTTTATAGTTTTGTTTCCAGTGTTGCCTTGAATGTCCATCTAAATAATTTTTAAATGCTTAAATATTTTTTATCATTCTAAACTTGTGATATTTTTAATGCCTAATGTTTTCTTGATCTAAGGAACTTTATAAAATATTTTGTAATCATTTTTTTAAATAAAGGTTTAGTAAATAAGTGCTTCTTGTTTTTACTGCTATGATTTGGTGCTGCTAATTCTCCCAAAGCCAGCCATAGGAAATAACATCATTCTTTGTTCCTGGTTTGGAAAGAGCTTGCATTGTGTCTGCCTGTTCCTGGGGAAGAGGGTCCAACTGGCTGGATATTCTCACTGGAAGTTCCCAGGAAAAAAGATCTGATAAGGTCAGTATTGCCCCTGACCACAAGGTCCAGCCACTGTAGTTTGCAGTAGCCTTTACATGTGGTCTGTAAGTTAGTGTGAGAAGCATAATCCAGGTGCTGCTTCCTATTGTCTTGATTACATGGAATGGAAAAAAATAAAGGGGCAGACTTGCTAAAGGAAGGAGCACAACCTAGCAAAAGGTGTTGAGCGCGATTAATTTATTCTGGTGTAGAAAAATGCAGGTCACTGACTTCCTTGGTTGAGGGAGAGCCACTTGATCTTAAAAAAATTGTTTGGCTGATTGTCAGTGGTAGAGGGTGAGGAAAAGGAAGCAGACCTGCATGTTTTGCTTTCTGGCAGAAGAGCACTGTCTTGTTTCATAATTACTACAGATTACTTATAACCTGGTGGTCATCTTGTACGCAGGAGGAGAATGACGCTTCCTTCATTGTTGGCACAGAAACTGGAATGCCACAGTATGCTTTTCTTTATTTTGTAACATGAGAAGATGAAATCGTTTTAAAGATGAAATTGTCTCTTTGATGAAGTTGCCAAAGATGAGTGTAATCGTAAGGAGTCAAAAGAGAAAAAGGTCTCAAATGCTTTTAGTTACCTAGATGCAGGAAAACAGTCAAGGCAAAATGTTGTATTAGAAAGGTATGTCAGTGGTGGATTTTACAACATGAGAAAATAACTCAGAAATACTAGATTTAATAATTTGAAGCATGACCACTCAGTTTAAGTTGTGTTATTGCTAGAATCACGACACCCCCTTCTCAGGAGCGTAATCCAAGTTGGTTCACTGTAAAGGACCAGAATGTAGTGCAGCAGAGCAGAATATGAGCTGGTAGCATGCAGCTTTCCTTTGTCAGTGCACAGACACCACCTGGTCACTCTGTCTGTCCATCCCTCCATCAAGGCACAGATGTGTTTCCTTTCTTTGGGATGGTTTTTGTCCTTACAGCGAGGAGCAGGACCTGCTCTCTCACACAGCTGCCGTCATGCAGGAGCCAAGCAAGGGTCACTGCTTGGCTGGGTTTTGGGTGTGGCTGCCCCTCGGATTCGGAATGGCTATTCTTAGCCTGTGGAAGGAAGCACAGGGAAGGGCAGAAATGTATTTTGTGTTGTTCCTGCCGTCTGCACAGGAACCTGTCGAGAAGCTGCAGGAGGGAAGGTTGTCCACAAGAGGGCACAGATGATCCTGAGATTGAAATTATTTGGTTTGATGGACTCTGTCCTCTTCCCACCTGTACTTCCAGTGGGATTGAAGCCCCCATTGAAGTCCCTCTGTTGTCAGTGTGGCTATAAATTGAACTGTGCATTTTAGGGACACTCTTTCCATTAATTTTCTTATTTCTTAATATGTAGCTTGAAGGATTTTTGACAATATAATCTCACCAGTATTGTCTCAAGGAGATACTTTGCCTAAGTTTGAAAGGGTTTTTCTTGCATTACTTGTGTTTTGTAACCTGCCAATAAACGTTTTTAAAAATTCAAGTCGAGCTTCAGCTGCAGGACAGCACCTGCACTTAAAACACTGCACTGCAGTCTTGGAGAACTTTGTGGTCTGTCCTATGCTGTGGTTTTCAATTAAAGGTCTGGATCACAGGTGGGGGAGGAATGGAGTGGGGCGTACCTGTGCATTTCCTGGACTCTCGAGAAGTTAAATGAGGGAAGCTTATTATTCAAAAATGCAAATTATGCATGCTGGAAAAAAAATAGAGCCCACAAACAGACATATTGGCAACCATAGCTGTAAAGCATACCAGACGGGACTTCTTGCAATTCCAGTCCTCTCCAGGCATCCCAGTGAAACTTGCTTTGACCAGCCCACGTGCCCTGATCACTTACTCAGTTTGTTTCTCATGACCTATTATCTCTTGGCTGAATTATTGGTGGGAAAAGAAACTAGACTTGTCTGTTTTGAAGTTGGCAAGTCCTGAGGTGAGAGTCAGGCTTCACAAGCAGGTGACAGTACAAGCACATTCTTCTGCAGCATGACACATATGCAGCCAGATGGGGACAGCAAATCCCCAGTCAGGTATGCACTGCTAGCTGTGCTGCATGGAGGCAGGCACTATTCTGCAGTGCTAAGCTTGGAGTGTATGTCAGAGCTCTCTTTTTAGTCCTCACTTGGACTTACAGGAAGCACAACATGGTGAGACAAAAAAGACGACAAGTTTTCTGTTACCATATGCTCTACCATTCCTTAGAAAATGGAGCAATGTTGCTCAAAATAATGCAAGTCTGTCTGCATTACAGCCCTCCTTTTAACTACTTCCTTTGCACCAGCTGTTCCTCTCCCAGAAATATCAGTACACACATGATTCTGAAATCCCTGCTCATGTTGAGCTCTAGGTAAGGAAGGGACAGCTACTTAATTGTTCTGTGGTCTCTGCATTCCACTAACCAAAGGTGTGGAGCTGCTATCCTGATGTGAGCAGCAAGGCATCCTCAGCAAGGAGGACAGACTCATCACTCCTATTTTCACTAACACCCATTTTCAGTCTCCTTTGCCTGCCTGCTCAGTTTCAAATGCTTCAGAGCCCTGGGTTTTGATACTCACATTGCTAAAGCCCTTTTTCCCATTCCTGTACCTCAAACCTGAACTAAACCTCCCTATCAGTACAACTCATTGCAACAAGAGCTTTGGCTAAATCTCTGCCTGCTAGTTTCTCAAAACAGCTGGGATAAAGAGGCTGTGGAGGCCTTTCTGAGAGGGTACAATAGAGCTCTAGAAACAACTGGCTCGTTAATGTAAGCCTGTTTTCTGCCTCATCGTCCTTTTGCTCAGAAAGGCTTGTTTTATGAATGAACCAATGTTGTCCTTGACTTGATACAGTTTTTTTTTTTTTAATTGTAAACGCTTGTTTCTGGCAATTGTGCCTCTCATCTGAGGGTAACAAGGGCATAATTATTCAGCTCTCATGCATCACAAACTGCTGAGCATGAGGTATTAATGGAGTGCTTTGCTGCCACCATAGCTTAATAGCTACAGCTGCAGCATTGTGCTCTTGTTTGGCAGGGGTTCATGGAAAAGGGGGATGCAGATCATTAAGCTTTATGTTAAGAGTGATTTACAGATGTAGCAATAACAGTAGACTGTGCTAGACAGACAAAGCACTTCTGATGTAAAAGGAGCTGTTATACCACCAGAGCTGTAATTCATACTAGTGGTGGTACAAAGCCCCCAGCACCAGTCCACCTCCTATAACCCCCAATACTGATAATAAAGGAAAGTTGTGTTAGTGTAATAGTGTGTGTGATGGCAGGGGGAGGAGGGGAATCATACCCTACCATCACAGCTGGCTTGCAGATGTAATAGAAGGAAGCTGCAAATGGGTGCTTTTGGCTAGCTACAGGCTTTGAGGTGGTATCAAAGCCCTAGCCTGGTCCCCTCCCATCCACCCAGCTACAGCACCAGCTCTGTTATGTGCTGAGATACAACTGCTAGAATTAAAAGGTGAGTGTTGTCCCAGCTACACATGGGAAAGTAAAAGCCACGTCTCCTCAGCTCTACCCTGACATGTTTCAGCTGACAGGCCAAGCTACCCTGGTAGCTGATGGAGGAAGAAGCACATCTGGAGGGTGAATCAGAGGGGAAGGGTAACTCCTGCACTCTGACTCGCTTCTATGATTCACTCTTGCCCTTCTCTTCCTTCATCAGACGTGCAAGGGAGAGTGGCTGAGTATTAAGGCTAGTCCCATGCAAATGGTCTCCAAGATACACTGTGGTTTTTTTCCTTAGACAGTGATATTTACTCTCTTTGAGCTGTAAAAGTAGTGCAGAATGAGTGCTGTCTCTAATTTCCTAGTCTGACCTCGTATGCCAAAGAGTTAGATGCCTCAGGTCTACCTACACCTGTGGAGTTTTCTTCCCCACATTCCAGTTCCTTCTTGTTACAATCCCTCCTGTGCTAAGAGGGCTGCCTGTCTGTGTTGCTCTTCTACACAAGTGCAAACATGTAAGAAAAGAACAAGTGGTTCAGACATACTTAATTTAGCAATGACTCTCTATTAGTGGCCTGGGGATATTCCCCTCTGCAGGGAGGAATGCCCCACCACCCTGCATAGCTGCCACATCATTCACACACATGCATGCCTCTGATGATCCCTCTGCATCATCTCATGCCACATGAATGATGCCTCTGCCTCAAGAGCTGGTGTGTTCTCCTTGTCTTTCCGGGAGCCTCTCCAACGCCCACAGAAGCACACAGGTGGTTCCTTCGCTCCCACACAGGGCTGGTTTCCTACACATACCCACACATGCAAGCACAGAGCACTCAGCCTGCTCCTTTTCTCTGCTATTCCCTCCTTCCCAGTGCTTGGCTTGCAGCACGGTTGCCACCCTGCCTTTGCATGGCCCCAGCTCCCTGGAGTCCCCTGGAAGATGGGCTCTGAAGTGTGACAGTGCCTCTGTGCAGCAGGCAGGGCCAAAATCATTGCAGGGCCAGGCAGAGTGACCTGGGGGCTTTGTAGCACCAAGTGTTGGCACCAGGACACCTGGGCACGCCTGGGTTACATTGCACTGCAGGCAGAACTTCTTGTCACCTGAGGAGGGCAGGACTGCTGCTCTTTGGCTTAGGCTTTAGAGGTTGCAGTTTATTCCTTTCAAATGGTTGCTTTGTGTGTTGCTGTTATTCTAAGTCTGCAAACATCTAAAGAGTAATAAATGAAATTTACGCTATCTTGGGCACTCTGAATTCAATTCAGTCCAAACCAGGATTATCAAAAATTAATTTTAGTTGAAACAAATTTATCTATGCCCTAATCCTTTTCTTCTGCTTCAAAAGTTCATGCCTTTATGGCTGGCTAGTGCTCTGAAAGACATACTTCACTCAAACACACGTCTCACCTGAGAGCTAGCATTTACCCAGTGACAAAACCGCTTTTGAAAATACTAATGTGCCTTTCTGTAATGCTGTGGTTCAACAATATGGAAAAACCAGGTGCTGCTGGAGGTGGTGTTATGCTTAGGAAGCGATGTAAAAATATTAATCCAAGGAACAGCACTGTTCTGAGCTTCTCCCTCAGGAAAGGTTGGGTAAGTGCTGCTACTCTGCAGTGACCCCGTCATTTTAGCTCCTTCATCTGCACTTTCTCTTTCAGCTCTGTCCTCATTCCTCACCATCACCACACAAAAAGCCAAGGTCCCTCACAGCCTCCTTTTCATGAGCCCTCCCTATCATACTACTGTCCCCTGAAGCAGATTACAAGCAGCCACAGTCAAACTGGGCCTTTGACTATTCAGCACTAGAATCTTAAAGCCAAGCTTTCACAGCACTAAGCCAGAACAATGCCAAGGATTTTGGTATTTGAATTCTGCCTCCCTGTAAAGCTGAAAGCTTGTCTTGGCAGCCACCTCATCCCTGAGGCAGGAAACTCCTGTGATAGTGCAACTTTTAATGATTGTTTTCTTCTTCTTCTTCCCTTTTTTTTTTTTTCCTAACTTCCAATCTTTCTATCTGTGAAATGCTTCTGGGCATGGCCAGGAAGCTTCTGAGCATGGCCAGGCAGCTTCACTTTCCCTCTTAGCACAGCTCAGGCAGAGGTTTGGTAAAGGGCAATTTTTTTTTTTTTTTTTTTTTTTTTTTTGCCAACTGCCTCGAGGCAGAGGGACTGGTTCAGGCAGGTGATGAGAGCTTGTTTGATCCTTAATAAATTGGCAAGTCATTTACATAGTAGAATAGTGCAGATATGAGATAACAAGAGGATAAATCATAAATTAATTAGAAATATGGCCCTTCTTCTATTTTATGGAAGCTCTGGGATGGTGGGAACCCGCTGTTTGTTGATCAGTCCCTAGTAACAAACACTGATGTGTACTTGCCATATTGGCCGTGAGAAACCAGCGTGCTGACCCAGGGGACCAGCTGAGGCTGATGGACTGGGCTGAGGGACAGGCAGAACAGAAATAAACTCTGGAGTAGCCTGCTGTGGGTAATCAGTGACCTCTGGAAAGGACATAATTCTTTTCCTGTTTTCCAGCTGCCGTTGTGTTGGAAAAAAGTAATTGTTCTTCTCCAGGAGAGGAAGATAACAAGCACTAGTGCCACTTTCTGACCTGCTCCCATGTAGCAGGGTTAAACAAGCCCTGGGACCAGAGACTGGAACCAAGAGTCACCTGTTCCCAACAGGATGGCCTCCCAAGTGTGCAGCCCTGTGTGTCTGCAGAGGAGCGAAAGGTAAGCCAAGGACGTGGCACCTGCATTTGCTCCAGTGTGAAACTTCAAGGAGCCCTAACAGGTGGATTGCTTAAGAGCACCCTAGAGCTTTGTGGTATGGGCCCTCTCCTTCCAGCTGGGTGTAAACCTCTGCAGGCAGAAAGAACAGGATGTGGGCCTCCCGTTCTCTGGTACCCACTTCTCCCTGGCTCACACAACCAACAGCACCTCCAGGATGCCCAGCAGGGCCCAGTGATAAGTAAATCCAGCTTTCCTGGGCCTTCTGATGGCACTCAGTCTAAAAGCAGGTCCATACTTTGCCCAAGCTGCAAGGATGGCCAAGGCCCTTGGCCAGCACACAGCCTCAGCAGCACCATGTGGCTCCATGCTGTCTGTAAGCACCACAGAGCCTGCAGGAATTTTAAGTTAAACAGGGCAGAGCATATGGCAGCTTCATGTCATGTTCCACAGCCTGTGGTCAAGTCTTGTGCACCCTCCCCCCAGCTTTAGCAGAACAGGAAAATCCCAGACACAGGGTATAAAGTGCAGGCAAGCAGTGAAGAGACTTCTCAGTCACACCAGGCAGATCTGCCCTTTAATAACCAGCAGAGCCAGAAACTGTTAGTATCTGCCACTTCTGTTAGTGCACAAAGCACTCACATTAGTTACTCCCCTCATAAGCTTTCTACTGATGTTTGAACCGGATCTTTCTTCTCTTCTGCTGCTTTTTGTCCCAGTAAGTTCCCAATCCTCTTCCATGGAGCATCCCTTGACACCCCACCACCACACACACACTTCCTTACAAGTTACCATTATCCTGGTGTCCTGCTACCCCCTTTAAACCCCACATAGTGAACTGTTTCCAAACAGTGCAACCAATTCTTAGCAACAGAAAGTGTACAAGTTATGCAGATCGCATAACCTGCACTGTCTTCCTCCAGCACTGTGGTCCCCAAGATTTTCAAAGTCACTCTTCCTCTTTTTTAAAATGTTTCATTTCCCCTTCTCATTTTTCTGGTTTCTATCTGACAAAAGCACTATTCACTCTCCAGCTTACCTCAAGCCCCCAGAGCTCAAACATGAGGTTTTGGTTTTTTCACAGTATGAAACAGTTTTTACTACCAATTTTCTTCTCCCAACATTTACATTTTAATTTTTCAGTAAAAACGGAATCTCAAATTCTGTGTTAGCTCAAAGGATAAACTACACTCATCTTGGAGCTGAAGAGGATGGACAATTTTTGGGTGGGATAGTTGGAGACCAGCACATCCAAACACAACAGCAGGGAACAGGTTTTTCTGTGGCTCTTTACCTATTGTCCTCCAGTTACAGAATGTATTCTGATACTCCTCTGAAAGAAAGCCACTGCTGTAAGTAGACGAAGGAAAAAATGACCAGGACAACAGTCTGATTTTCCACATCACCCAAATAGCTAACAGAGTTTATTTCTAAAACAGCTGGAATCCCATATTTGACCAAGTTGCAGACAGATGGAGCTTTCAGAACCAGGTTGACACTGAAGGAAACTTAAAACACTTTTGCTGGCAGAGGTACAGCAGAGAGGTGTCGAATTCCCTGCCAGACGGAGCTGTCATTCAACGACCCCCGGTGGAGCTGGTGATAACAGAAAATCTGTGCTTTTCTTGGTAGACATGCTTCACAAGGAGGATTTGGGGAAAGGAAACTTTGGCAGCAGAGATGTCAGTCTTCCAGCCTGAGAGCATCCTGATTAGGAGCATCTGGTGGGTCTATGGACCCAGGACTGTCACAACAGCCAAAGCTGCAGGAATATTTTAGCCCTGTCAGTAGGCACAGAAACCAAAAGGGAACTGGTAACTTACATCTCTTGATCCGGTATAAGCAAGTGCACTTACAGCAAAACATATTCTTTGGATGATCACAGAACACAGAATTCAGAAATTCTTTGGTTGTTAGACTGCATGAAATTCCCCTTGACTTTTTTTTTTTTCTCCATATGGTGACAGGTGACAGAGTGATGTGAGAGGCTGAGAAAAAAAAAGCTAGTATAGTGCCAGGAGAGGGGGCATGGTTCCAAGGAGAATGTGGAAACAGCCTTTTCTGCAGAGCAAGCTCAGGCTCCAGCCCCAGTGCTTAGCAGGTGCTTCTCCCCACTGCCACCACAGCGCTGAGGCCTCAGCTGCATTCACACTGTCTGCAGCACAACACTGCCTTGCCACAGCATTGCCAAGTGGGCTTAAAGCTTGTGGGAAGGCTCCTACTGTCAGTCTGAGGTGATACCTCAGGAGATGAAGGAGAAATAACACAGTCTTTTTCTTCTAGGGGAACAGGAGAGGTTGCATCCTTAAACATCTGTCTTATCAGCCCAAATTAAAGTCAGAGCACTGGTTTCCAAAAACTGTAAAGTCAGTCTTGGCAGGAAGACTGGTGATCAAGCAGCCCTGTTGCAAAAAATCAGACACACACACATACGTGTGTGTGTATGTGTGTGTACCTTCTGCAGGTATTTTCACTCAAAGTGCCCAGAATTAAGTCCCTTGTCACAAAAGGCCATTTGACTGGTCCTGTGCTGGCAGCACAAGGAAGGCTGAGCTCTCACTGACACTGCTGACAGTGGATTCACAGCTGAGAACATTTGTTCTCTTAAGCCAGAGAGCCTTGGAGACATGCTCAATTCTGGTTGTTGAAAAGAAAAAAATGGCTCATTCCTGACTAAACACAAAACATATCATCTGAAGGTAGGGGGCAGAAGTTGAACATTGTAAAAAAAATAAATAGCCAATATGAAATTAGTAATAATATACCTGCCTGATATATGGTTTATTTGAATAATCCTCTGTATTAATGTTGAAGCACTTTATCTTGGAGTGAATATATGTATCTTTATCCACTAAAACAGAATTTCATGCTTTCAAATTTTTTCCTGCTCCGTGTTGCTCTAAATAGAGCACTTTTGAAAAGGAGTAACAAAAAGAATTACAGAAACTGTGCACCACGAGGAGGGGGATTCTTACCTCATCAAGTTATCTGTTCACTTATTTTCATTTACTCACTCAAAATTTTTGACACTTTAGCATTTGGCTGATTTTCTGTTGTCAGAATTAAAAATGGATTCTAAGTAAAGATACATGTATTAGGATAGAAAAAAAAAAGCAACAAATAGCAATATATGTGGACCTGCCATGAGGCACAAAAAGTGTATTCTGAGAGAACCATTAAATTACTTAGCAGTATTGATGCAGAATTTCAGACAAATAGAAAAATATATAGCAGGCCAGAAAATGCTTTTTTTTTTTTTCCAGACTGTCCCTGGTAAACTGTATAAACCCAACTCCTGCTGCACCGTCATGCAGTTGACAGAATAAACCAAGCTCTACTTCCCAGCTAGACATGAAAGAAGAAGCACCAAGGAGGAAGAGAGGCCCATGCTTCTTTTTTTCCTGCAAAGAATTCCCAGCTCACCAGAGATGGATTGCAAAAGGAAAGACAAAGGTGCCATGAAGGCATTGTCTCAGCACTGAAGCTACATAGAATTTCATGATGACACCAGGTTGGACAAAACTGAACTGTTTTGTCTGTCCAGGCTCTGGGGCAGAGTCCCCAGGAGCACAGATTCCAGCCAAGGCAGAGGAAGTGACAAAACCACACGTAAGAGAGAGAAAGATTGTTCCATTCACAATGGGCTTTCCATAAACATTGTTAGATTACAAAGCGAATAATTTATAGCAAATGCATAGAAATTTTCTACAGAAGTGGTCTTACTATGAAAAAGAGGGAAAAAAAGACCCCATAAAATACTAAATGTATGTTCTTGGGTACATATTTTCCTGTATTTGGCTAGGGAATTTTTAATGAATAATCTTTGATTGCTAAAAATTCACGGAGAAAATCCCCAATTTCATCGTGTACTCTTGGGGCTAGGAGGCAGTGTTTGCAGCAATGTTTTCAAGTTGCAGTTCATAATTTTTGATGCTGGCTGAGCTGATGTCAGAAAAAGTCCACAGTTCTGATAGAAAGAGGTAACAAAGGCTTGGGTCAGCTTATCCAGGCACAAATTAGTTTGCAACTAAATTGTTCTTCTGTTAAACGTATAATCCTTGGAAGTTAAGAATCAGGTAGGAATTTGCAAGATTCCCCTTGTGTAAACAGTTGGAGGAAATCAGAAGGAATTTTTCCATCCCCCTGACAGGAGAACCAAATGACTGTCCAAATGAGTTTTAAATACACTTATTGCAAACAGCTGGAAATGGCCACAGCCCAGCTTGAGAGACAGATGTTGTCTTTCTCCGAAACAAGCAGGTTCTCCATCCTAAACTTCTTTGGATGGGGGGAGGTGGGGGAAGCAAAAAAACTTTGGTTCACAACATTGTTTTGCACAGGCATTCAAGTAGATCTTCCAAAGTTACCAGCTTGTCCAGGCTGGTAACAAAATACCCACGGCTCTCTCCTCAGTAGCGGACACTCCTCTTTGGTATCCTGTTTTGTAAGGCAGACGTCTTGCACAGGTGATGGAGTCACACAGATGCATCTTTGAAAAGGAAGACAGTGTCACTTGTGTCACCACAAACAAATTCATCCAATTTATTAAGCAACACACTGGAAACCATTTGGTAAGGGGTGGGGGAGGGAGAAAAGAAAGCATTGCTGTGTTCACTATTTGCTAGAAGCAAGTTATTTTGCTCTTGTAGCTATTTGTTGACTGCTGTCATTAGCTGTGATAACGTCTGTGATGACAGAAAATTGGGAATTATTGCTTTTTGAGTAATTTTGAGTCACAACAACCAGGGAATTAATAAATCCTTCCAGGTAGACACAGCCCTGTGCCAGAAAATATAAATATTCATTTTGGGAAGCATTCTGACAGTTACTAGGCATGATACTTACTTGATGACTGTGTGATGCACGAAACCTTGTAGGATGACCACATGCTTATAACACAAAGTATTGTAGCCAGGAACCCGAAAGTCTGGATGAGAAAACAAACAAACCACAAATACTTAGGGAGCATTAGATGACACATATTCCATGCATGTATGGGCACTTTTGTGTATTCAGCTACACATTTTATGAGATTAACAGACCCAAAAAGAAGCGGGGTTTTTTACTCCGATCTGCCAAAAGACTAAAAACCCCCAAAGTTTCTGTAGTATAATAGCAGCTTATGTCTTGTCAAGATTGAAAGATAACTGAGAGTCATACACAAAGAGGGAGAAAAAGCTGGACAGCAGCAGGGAGTGTCGACTTCTAAACTTCTCACTAGAATTCTGCAAGAAAGAAAAGTCTGTTTCCAGCACCTCTGATGCTCTTTTACTGCCCTATTCAAACAAGTCTTTCCCTGCTGACTGCCAAATAAACAAGTCAGGTAGGTCTTCTAGTCTGTTTGCATCATCAGGACTAAGTTTCTGAAAGTAATTCTTTATTCTGGAGGTGTGGTATTTCAGGTCCTGCTGCTGTGAAAATACTGTCACCCACACTTGGAAGTCATGCCTCTCTCTGTAAAGGCTGCCAGCCAAGGGAGGCAGAGAGCACCTGCCAGAAATCAGCTTAGAGTCCCAGTGGGTTTTAGCTCAGGAGAAATTATCTTGAACAGGGCTCTGTTCAGGAGCAGAAAGCACTGAAAGCCAAACAGGAGGGTGAAATCTTTTAGGTAACTTCCAGCTGCTACAACAGTCTTTTGTCAAAACTTAATTGTCCTAATTCTTTACCAAATAACATTAGCTCCTATGAGTTAAAGCAGAAGCCTTTAGTTTCAGTGCTCTGGCAGGACAAATACCAACTTGTGTGGTGAGTTCAGCATCTGACAACAAAATATTTTTGCTGGCACTGTGTTACAGAACATTCACTGAAATGAGCTAGAAGGTCATTTACTGAACCAAGACACAAGCAAGATAAGTCTGTAAGAAAACAGAGTACAAGTGATAGATATACTGCAAGCTTAAAAGTATTAAGCCTAACAAACACAGTCTTACCGCTCCAGCCACAAGTCCAGTTATATTGTAACTCTTGGCTGCTGCTACAATCGATCCAATGAGAAGCAGAATTGTACCAATTAAGTAATGAAGAAACTCCTGAAAAGACAAGCACAGCATGCATCAGAAGGGAAACTTATCTAGAAAGCATTTTGTTATGTCTCAGAAAGAAAATAAGTTGGCAGAGATGACTCAAACCCTCAAACCCAGAGGACGAAACACAGTCAAAAAGAAAAAAAAAAAAAAAAAGAAAAAACCAAACAAACAAAAAACCCAAAAACAAAACCAAAACAAAACAACAACAAAAAAAACAACAACCCCCCCCCCCAAAAAAAAAAAAAAAACCAAAAAAACCAAACCCACCAAAACCCCAAACCCAGCAACTTGTGAGTGGATTTTATACCAAACCTCAGTTTCTGTTCAAAAAAGAACATTTTGGGTCTACTGATGCTATTGGAATATGATTTACTTACTGGCTATGAATGCAATCCTTTGAATTCAGCATGGAACATTACTCCATTGCATCAAGTATGCAGCTTACTTAAAGAGATGGTTCTGGAGGAAGGAAGGAGCCTTAGGGACGTATTTCTCTAGCCTATAAAATGGCATAAGTGGAAAACCAAATGCTCCTACTTCTGATAATCTTAGAAAGTAAGCACCGGACTTACTGCTGCACTTTACTAAAAACTTACACCAACCGAGGCTGGAAACCACCGGAAAGGGAGGGAAGCTGCGAAAAGCACAGCTGCAATAAAACATGATGCCATGGGGTTTTCTGAGAGAGGACCAAGGCACCACATCTAAACTCTTCTCTGGTGTGGTAAGTATCAGTCCAGGAGTCAATTTTACCTTTCTACAAGCAGGAGCATCTGCAGATTTTGATTTTAAATCCTCACAAAGCTTATGACAGCCAGTACAGGTTTTTGCACACTGAACATGGGTTGATTCTTGTGCATGGTGGGGTGGGGCAGGTGGATATCTACTTCCTTTATCTGCATTGCCCTACCAGCATGAGCCAAGCAAATAGAAATGACAGGAAAGATTCTGTCTCAAACCAGAAGATAGAATATAGTCCCAAAAGGAAACTGTCCATGGAAAGCCCAGAAGAGGAACAGTCTACCATATCAGTTTCACTCTGCTCAGGTGTTAGAAAGAGCTGAGGAGGATTTTTTCTGTAAAGTAGGTTCTGAGACCACAAATTACTTTCCTAATTTGTAAACTTGTTTCGGGTAATCGAAATCCCAACCCTTGCATTTGCCAGAGTAAATCATATGCACAAGGAGGCTTCTCTGACTAGCCCGTGATGCAGCAGGCAAATGGGACATGCCATTGCCTCCTCAGAGACATCAAATAAAGCAGCGTACACAGGCTACTACTTTAGAGGAATCCAAGGGATGGGCCAAGCTGCAACAGTCATCAAAGGCCACATTAGGTGGAGAACCAACCCCCGGCAGGGCCGGAAGAGTGCCCCTCTGGAGAAATACTTCCAAGCTTTAAAAGGTGTCAGCAATGAACAACCCCTTGAACCACTTCAGCTTTACTGGCTGCAAATCACGCCCCTGATTGCAATGTAAAGATCCTGCCAGGAAACTCATCCAAATGCTAGCTGTAGTTTCCCAGACTCTCTCACATGTCTTCCTCTTCTGTTCTAAAGATACTTAAATGTGACTGAAAATGAGATTGTTTGTTTTGTAACAGAGAAGCAATGTTCAAGCATCACATCCTATAAAGCTTTCTGAAGCTGAGCAGCCGCAAACTTCAGTGCCTTAAACTCTGAAACATTGAGAAATAATTAAACACCCGACAAAAACAACAAAAAACCCCCAAACAAACAAACAAAACCCCAAAACCCCCCAAAACACAAAAGCAGCCACGAAGAGGGAAAAATAGCAGCCCTGTTACAGCAATGCACACATTAAATGCTGCTCTGCAAAACTGTCATTTATTAAACTGTCATTATATCAACTTCACTCCTTTATTTCAATCCCTGCATCTGTATTATCTCTAGATAAATAAGTACCTTTAGAAACAAATAGTGGTGGCACACATTTGAAAAAAAAATCTAACCACATTCTTCAGCTAAAAAGAAAAAGAAAATTAAAATTTTCTCTCTGGCTATAACTGTATGGATGGACAAGCTGTTGTCTTAGATTGGTAAATTACTCACATAGCTTCCATTAACAACCACCCAAACACTTCTTGGGTTTCCAAAATTCCTGTCTATCTCTTCAGCTGGCTCTCCCCACTCCTTTGGTCCTTCTTCAGTGGAACTAACATATGTGAGGGAGGGATGTTCTAAGAGGTTGCTAAAATCCATCATCCCACACTAGGATGCAGAACTCTTCTGTTAGCTGACCTGAGCCAGAGCTACTGAGGAAGTTCAGGTCTCACATTTTTGGTGCTGCCTGTTAGTTCTCTGCTAGGATATGAGAGATGGATGTGCATGGGAAATGGAGGAAAGAGGCAGGAACATCCTGCAGGATATCCCAGGAATGGCCAGGCTACGGCAATCAGGCTGAGGCTCCTATGTTTTCCTATTGTTTAAGTCATCCAAAACCATACCAAAAAGAGGCACATCTGATTTAAATAGCACTCATGGACTTTATTTTGGGACAGGATGTAGTACATGAGTTCTAATGCTATGATTTGGTACTTTAGCAATCCCTGAGCTGCTATAAATGACCTGAGCTAGGACCCATATGCTGAAGGCTTGATGATCAGTAGCTTCCTTTCAATTCCCTCTTAATAAAATTATTGCCTTCCATACAGTAAATCTAGATTTATGTCTGTGTAAAGGAGGGCAGAATCAAATCCAAGTCAGCTGAAAATCTTACAGTTACAGAATCTGCTGAACTGAATACAAGCAACAAAAGGATTTGCCTATGAGGCAAAAAAGAATTGAGTGGAAGACAGCCTATCTTTGTGAGAGAGCACAAGGGAATGGACTGGGAAAGTGGGACATCAACCCCCAAGAGAGGAGAGGAACCCAGGCTTACCGCGAGTGGCCAGCTAACACAAGTCAGCTTCCTGTAGACTCTGAAAATGTGCATGACGTAGAAGAACAAAATCATAACCAAGTCGCACATGGTGACAATCTGAAAGAAGCTGTATGCGCTGTAATCTGTCCATGGAGAATTATTTACGCTGATGAATCCAATCAGCAGTGAGATCTGGAAGACAAAAGGCACGTTCGGTGTTTTCGCTGCGGTGCTCAGAGGGTCGTGGAGATGATTTTAAGCACAACAAAATGGCACTTAGAAGACAAATATCTAATGAAATGGGATGGTCCCAACAAAATGGAGGACAAAGTAATGAGCATGATAATAAGATTTTATAATTAATTGACAAATGGGCTGAAGCAACCATTAGGACTGGGGAGAGGGGCAATGGCCAGAAGGAAAGCAGCAGTTTCAGCTTGAAGAACTCAACTTGAAGATGTCTCTATGTACAATAGAAGAGGTCTCAAATAGAGAAATGGAACTGAATGCCTGGAGTTCCACCAGTGTCTGAAGCATCTGAACCCCAGAGATTTTCAGGAGTTCACTGAAAGCTGTGAAAATGGAGGTGTCCATGAACACATCCACTTTCACTTTCCTTTAGTGACATTTCTCACATGCAAAATCAGAGGACCTGAGCTAACAGCTCTACTCTTCCTTTTCTGCCACCTACAGAGAAAAGTATTAGGAGACTGTAAGGCAGTATCAGAGTAAATAATAGAAATATTTGGAGGAACTGATTTCATTCACCTCACCCCCTAAACTTTTATAAGTTAACACTGCCACATGAAAGTATAAAACTTTGTTGTACAACTTCTTTCAGCTGTAGGGTTACTAAGGACAAAAGCTATTTCCTTTTTTTTTTTTTCCTTTAATCTAAAGCTACTTGTTTATTTTACTAATTTTGCTGCTTCCACCAGCTTGGCTAACCTGGGTGATGGAAATAAATCTATGGCAAATATATACTAAAATATTTTTTTTTATTACAGACTCAGTCAATGCATGCTTTCAGCCACTGTAATTTTTAGTTTATCCAAAGTTAGCCAGAAGCTGTAATGATTCACTTTTTAAGTGTTTCTCCTAGACATTAAAAAACTACCTGAGGAAGCCAGCACTTCAAGACTGCACCATCTTTTCCTGCACACTCATCTTCCAAACTCCTAACCAACTGCATTCATTATCAGAATAATGTCCTTAAGATTAAAAGAGAAAAAAAAAAACCCACACCAACACCCAAACAACATAGCTTAGATTTTCCCTAAGCGTTGGCCAAGTTTCACCGGCTCAGTTCTAAATGGACAGGCTAAATATATGCACCTACAAGGGCAACCAAAAGGTCTGTATGTAAAAACTTCACAAGGACCTGTCACCTTCACCAAACTCCATCCAAACAGCCACATCAATGCCTTGACAGTGAACCACCTCAAAACGGTGGCTTCAAAGAAAAAAGCCAGTGCTCCAGATTCTTTCCCACACAAGTGGCTAAGCTGCTGTCAGACCTGGTCCAGCTCCATTACTTTTACTGTGGCACTCCAAGGAGTTGATATTAGCCCTGTAAGTGATGCCTTGCTCTCTGAATCTTAATGTCAGTTAAGCAGAGTCATCTGACTTAGCCGCTGAATAACCTGAACAATCAGAAGGAGATAATTTACCCTGTAATCTAGAAGAAACACTCTAAGTGATGCAAGACACAGCTATTTCCATAATTTAAAACTAAATTTAATGAAATTTTATTCTATAGGAAGACTCAGCAACAAGTCACAGCAAGTACTGAGTCTTGCTCTTGGATAAAGGCAGGATGAGGACAACATTTTCTAACCACCAAAGGCCAGAAGAAGTTTCCCTTATTCAGGTGTCTTCACAATTATCAGTTCCCAGTTTCAATTACACTGTAAAAATCAAGAAGGAAGCGTTAATTCACAAAAATATTAAATCTGCCCACTGGCTCATTTCATGTATGAACTTTAGCAGGTTTTTTTACAGTGTACAAAGGATAAGGAGGACTGGACTCTTGAAGTACAACCACCATCCAAATAATAAAAAGCACTAGGAAAAACCCCTTAGTTTAAGCTAGACCTAGTTCTTTCAATTTCATGGAAGCATAGCTGTATTTTTCTTTTTAGTTAAAAGGTATAAAAAAATTGAGAAGCATAAAGAAGAATGAGAATCATCATCCAAGGACAGAAAATGTATCTGAGGTGTCACAACCCTCAGAAGTAAGAAGGTACATGCTCAACTTCCAACAGGGTAAAACCGTGGATTTGAGCAAATATGCTTTCCATTTCAACAGTTCCTTGTGACTAAAACAACTCCAAATCCAATTAGTAAAAATTCTCCCTTCTTTGATTTTAGATGTGCCTCAGCACACAGATAGGAAGAAACCACTGCATGACAAGAGATATTTCTTTCAAAGATTTACTTTCTTAACATAAATCTTGCAACATGAGATTTACCTGCCATTTCTAAAGAGGGTCCTTGGTTCATAGGCATGTGATCCTGTTTCAGAGGGCAGGTGCAAAGGGACCCTCTCAACAACTTTATATAAAGCTGTAGCACATCTCCCACACTGTATTGCCGGCAGGTACAGTCAGAGTTTAAAACTCACATGTTGAAAAAAGAATGCTGACAAATACAGGCAAGAGAGCCACACAATATCACTTGTTCTTTGAAACTGACAAATTCTGAAGTTCCTTCACCAGGTACTAGTTTATCATGATATACCGGGTGATGACTGTACCTTTTTTCCCCCCTGGGATTCTGGTTTCCAGAGAACCGAGTGATAAAGTGATAAATGTGTAACTGCCTGAGATATACTTGAAGATCTATCTCAGAAGTCAGTTTGTGACACAGAGAGAGAAATGAATGGCAAAGCACTGAAGTGATCAAATGTTACAAGTGTTTTTTATGCATCTGTGCTAAGGAGAGCAGGTTTATATACCCTGAAAATAAAAACTGGAGGCACAAAAAAAAAAAAAAAAATCCAGGGCACTGATATTTCCATTTCAATGTAGCACTTCACAGGTCATGAGAGCAACACAGATGTAAGCCATAGCCAGCAAGCCAGGTCAAGTGATGGTCAGTCTCATGAGAAGATTTCAGTGTGCTCCACAATATACATCCAGACTCCAGACCTACATTACAAAAAGGGGCGAGGGACACATTGCTGGGGACTATTATTTAAGTGCTTTCTGGTTTCTGAGAAGCAAAAATAAATGCACCATATGCACTAATCAACCCCAAGGAGGGTTTTCTGGATTTAAATAAAGTTCCATATTTACTCTGTTTCACAGAAGTCAATCAGCTTAAACTAACCCACTGCTTGACTCTCCTTTAGATATTTGAAGTGAGTCGTGAAGCACATTTAGGGACACGGATATATATAAGGAACAATCTTGTAGTCAAGTCAATGTGAGCTAAAAGCAGTCAGCACTCAGCAGACAGAAAAGACATAACAGAGCCTGCAAGACTTTTACAGAACCTACATTCTCTTCCCTACTTGGAGCTGAAGATGAGGTAACCACATCCTCGCAATGTGATTGTGCAAAATGCTGCCTCTTGCTACCTTCCCAAGCCTAAACCCCATTCTGATTTGAAGTTAACTCAGATCTACCAAAAAAATGAAACACAATTTCTTCCTTCTTGATGTGGTCTTCTTCCTAAAGCAGCCCAGGAAGCTGTTGGCCACCATCACCACAAAAGCTCATGGTCAGTGTGTTGTCCCCCAAGGTCTTCTCTGGAGAAGTGCTTTCCAACCTCCAGCCTGTACTGGTGCAGGGCCTTACCCCCAAATACCTCCAGATACAGAACATGGCATTTCCCTCTGTCGAACTTGATGAGACTCCTCTCTGTCCAGACTGCCAAGATCTCTCTCTCTATGGCAACACACAACCCCCTGGCTCATCAACCACTCCTCCCAGGTTTTTCATCATCTACAAACTTTCCTGAGTGCACTCTGCATCATCATCCAGGTTATGAATGAATATGTGGAACAGTGCCAGTCCCAGAATGGACCCCTGGGGTACACCACCAGTGACTGACTTCCAACTGGACCTTGTATCACTGATCTGGGCTGGGTTGCTCAGTTTTAAATCCATCTCACTGCCCGCTTACCTAAACCATATCCTGTCAGCTTGTCTGTGAGGATGTTATGGGAGACTAGAACCTTACTAAGATCAAGGTAAACCCCATCCATCACTCTTCCCTTGTCCACCAAGCTAGGCACCTCATTATGGAAAGCAGTAAGGCTGGTCAAGCATCATTTCCCCTTTATAAATCCATGCTGACTATTCCTGATCACCTTCTTGTCCTTCATCTGTTTGGAAATGCCTTCTAAGAGGATTCTCTTCATCCTCTCCCAAGGGACTGAGGTGAAGCTGACAAACCTGTAATTCCCTGGATCTTCCTTCCTTCCTGCCCATAGATATTACATCAATCTGTTCAGAATGGCACACTTGCTTTTTGTACCTCTCAGGCTAGAGGACACATTCTCCTCCTCTGTGCTGTAAAATGCTTCTGGAAATGTTCCCTGTAAATGCTGTTTCTTTTTAAAAATCAGCTGATTTCATCCTTGTTTCTTCTTGTCCCTGACAAAGAATGAGCATCTGAAGTCCACTGGTCATTATGGCCCTCAGTAAAAAACAAGGAAAATGTGTATCAGGACTTCAGGGAAACGAATCTTCCACTGTAGGAAAATTCAACACCTTCTTAACAAAAAGAGAGGAATCATGCCTTTGTATTCAGAAGTGTTAGATAAAGGAAGAAGATCAACTTCCAATTACTCCTAAGGCAAATGCATACTGGAGAAAAGGCCCATGGCATTAGGCCCTGATGCTGTTGTACTCCTGATTTCAGATGGTTTGAATTCCACCTCTAACTCCCTGTGCTCACTCTTGGGTGGCTGCAGTCCTGCAAAAGCAATTAGATTACAGAGACAGCTTGGCTCCAAACACTCTGTCCACATGGGAGTGGGCTGGGCATGATGCTGAGACCCAGAGCAAGCCAGCCACACAAGCCTCAGCCTCTCTGCTGGCTGGGTCCTCCTGCAGCTTCCAGTCCTGTCACCAGTCACAGAGGCCACCAGCAAAACTGCCCAAGAGCTGCCTGCCCCTCAGCACTACAGGGCTGGGCTCTCCTGCACTAACACACGGTGCCAGAGTGCACCAGCACAGATGGAAAAGCCCAGGCCAAGCTGGCAAATTCAAAGAAGCTTAATAGAGAATCACCTGCTCCAAGGAAGGGGCAGGCAGGAGTGCATGCCCACCAGTCCAGAGATTACATGTACATTTTTCTTCACTAGTGCCCTGAGGGTAACAAAGGAAAGGACTTGTTTTGCTCTGCATGTACCTACAAGCCAGCTGGCACCACAAAGCATTTTCTGCTCATGTGGTAGAAGATTGTCATTTATCTGACCACAGAACAATTTTATAACCCAGGAATCAATCTGTGCAAATGCTTTGTATGATCTTTTTCTACTGTCCTGCTATAATGGATGTCATAAATAAAGCTCTGGCTTTATTGCCAATACCTAATTTTTCTGTAACATTTGGAGAGAGCTAAATTTTCCAGGCACAGCTACCTGCACAAACATAAATCCTGCATGATCTCCAATACTGAAAAGAACCTACTCTTAAAGGAAAGCCTAATGTTCTGAGGATGAGAGGCCCATTTCCACAGGCAAACACTGACACAACAAGGGAGGAATTGTAAGGCACTGACTCTTGAATCCTGACTCCAGTTTTGCAACCCTATTTCTGTCTGAACTCCAGCAAATCATGTATTTCACCACTTCAGCTCCTCCAGCCACCAAATGAGAACTAATAAAGACTTCACACACATTGTGCTAAAGTTTTGCACCTTCAGAACACTTCAGACATGTAAAACAAAGGCAAAAACATTGAGAACTGCTAATAAATGTCTAGGGCAAGATGACTGTTTTCCTTTATAGAGTGAATGAAAAAAATGCTCACTAAAAATACCCCAACAAATAAAGAAACAAAAAAAGACAACCCCCTCCAAAACCATACCAAAAAATACCCGTATCCTTCTCCTCTCTGCATCCCTCTCCAAAAAGCCCAAATGGACAATCAGCAGATCACAGATGTCACAGACAAGCAGGTGTTTAAATTATCCAAGGAGGAAGCCACACAACAAGCAAAAGGAGGAAAAGTTTTGCTTTCTGAAAATTTCTTTGAGTTCCTCCCTCAGCACACCAGATAAACAAAAATGAGAGTTCTAGCTCACTGTAAAATGGAAATTGGTATTTATTTCCTATCTGTCACTTATCTACATAAAACCAACAGTGAGCAATGATTCAAAAAGCACCATGCACAAGACATTGCAAATAAACTGTTTTCTAACTTTAATGCTAGGATTACTTTACTACTCATCCTCTTGACCATCCCTGACTGTTCAGTACTGCACATTTCCAGCCAGCCCTGTGCAGCAATTCTTTCACTACTCTGCCAGTGACTGTGGAGCACACGTTACCCTTTCCCACTGTGGCTGTGCAAGGCCCTGCACAGTGGTGATGTTCTGGTGTGGGTGTGACACAAGCTGCCTTCACCGCAGCTCACCGGAGCTGGGCTGTGGTTAAAATGTGTTGATAATGTGTCAGTGTTTCTGCTGCTGCTGAACTGGGCTCACACAGCAACAAGGCTTTCCACCTCCCTTCTCCCTCCCCTCACCCCAAAGCTGTGGGCAAGACATTGTCAGTGACAGCTGGCTCCAGCAGGGCAATGGGATTTTCCAGCCCATATGATGTTGTGTTCAGTGAAAAAAGCTCAAGATAAGGAGGTTTAAGGGGGAATATTTTAGGTTATGGCATTTCTCTTCCCAAGCAACCATTACATATAGAATCATGGACTCGGGATGTTTTGGGCTGGAAGGGACCTTAAAGACCATCTATTCCCAACCTCCTGCCATGGGCAGAGACACCTTCAACTAGACCATCTATCCAGCCTGGCCTTGAACAGAGTAGTGGAAGAATTTACAGCTTTGCTTCTGTGTGCAGCTTTTGCTTTCCTTATAAAGCTGTCATTATCTTGATCCATGGGTCTTTTTGCCTTCCTTCTATTTTCTCCCCATCCTGCAGGGGAGGGCAATGAGTGAGAGGCTGGCTGGATGTTTGGATACTGGCTGGGGTTAATTCACTGCATGTGGCCTACCCCTTATCTGGATTTCTAGCTGCTATGGTAGTACAAAGAAAAATATATATAAAAAAAAAAACTTCATCGCAGAAAGACACATGGCTTTTACAGAAAGCTATGATTTTTACAAATCCCAAGATGATGTACTGAATTGCCAGGCTGAAACTGCTATCTTACCGTGTAACTTTAAGCTCTGGATAATAATTTTCTTTCTCTATATAGAAATAAGATGTGAAATGCCAACCTAACTGCAGGAGGAAAGATAACATTAATAAGAAGCAAAATTGCCTCAAGGTGCCCAGTTACAGAGAAACACTATAACTCTTATCTCAAAGTTTTACCGTAATACTGTGACATACACATCCTCATGTATAATCCACCCAGCTCTGTGTTATCTTTTCATTTAATTACTTTGCCATGCAATGTAATGCATGCAACCATATCCTTGTGTTTCTCTGAGTATTTTTTTCTTTACTTTTCCCCTCTAGTATATCCTCCCATAGGAAGAGACAACTTTTTGTCTCCAGTGTTTCCTTTCCTTTTTTTTTCTGCCCTTATTCCCCTTTCCTCTTCTTTCCCTCCATTATTTGCACTCCACATTTCTTCTCCTTTTGTATCTCTCATTCTTTCACATCCAAATTTTCCTTTATACATGACAATGCACTCCAATTCCCTCTTTTAATGTTTCCTAACTACCTTGCCCACTCTCAGGGCACGAATTGAAACATTAACCAGCTAACCAAAAATTAGCACCATTCAGGGGGCAGGTGTCAGGGGACAGGATTCAGCATAGTGCTACACCTGCACAAACACTGTGGGCAGCAGGTCTGGCTCACCAGTTTCCTGTTGGTAACACCTGAAAGTGCTTTTCTTTTTCATCCAGTGTACTTGCTGGAGGACTGACAAACCTTTGTACAGCTTTAATGTCCCTCCTCCTGAATCTGAAAAGAGGAGGACCCTGAGAACTATTCATAAAATTGATAATACCAGTTTGATTTCCACTGTCTTAAAACTTATCCAAGTTTCATTGCAAGCAATTGTACAGAAACTGTGTCTGCAAATTTGGAGCAAGGGACATCACTGGCTCTTGTGCAGTTTCATCACATCCTTTTTTTAAAAAAAATTATAATAAGAGCTAAATGCTTTTTGTATTTGAATGAAAAAAAAAAAAAAAAAAAAAGTCAAAGTTTCCAGCTTCTGACACCAGCCAAGATAGTAAATGGAATTTTCCATCCCTGTGAGAGCCAATCAGGATAACTGTGCCCCGGAGAAATGTCACTGACTACAGCTGGACATTTCCAAATGTTACACCTCAACACAGTGAAGCAACACCCACATATTATTAAGTACATATTTCTGGATGGAGTAAAATAATTTTTAACAGCTTCCCAAATCAGAAAGATGAGCAAAGCACAGACCAAGGTCACAACTGCAGTTTATGCAAGACTGATTCAGCTAATTTAAGCAGCAATGTTGACTGCTGCTGTAATCAAGATTTCCTTCTTCCAGGGCAGTGTTGGAAACGTGAGCTGCAACAGACAAACCTCTGCTAGAAAAAGAAGATAAAAGGCACAGTCCATTTGAGACTTCACTGATGACAGATGAAATCAGCTGCCTGCAAGTGCATGGTTCTGTGAAGCAGTCAGTCTTTGGTTGCACAATCATCTCTCAGCCCCTGCGTCTGGGCAGATTTCCTTCTTGTCTGGCTGCTCAGCTAAAATAAGGAGGCTGCCTGGCCTCTGATAAGTCACTTCTCTTGTGCACCACCATCCACAGGCTATTTATTGAAGATAAAAATGGTGGGAGGGTGAGAAAAGGCAAAATAATCTTATTCAGACCCTCTACAGCACAGATAAGAGGACAATCCTAAGTACAAGCTAGTGGTGCTCTATATCTATTAATAAGAAATTATCTATCTGCTCAGGCCCAGGCCTCAGTGGTAGAAAAGGGTGTGGGGTAATCCCAGAACCAGCATATGAAGGACATTATTAAAGAGCCCTTGTTGCAGGGTGTTAGCCACGATCATTAAAAAGGCAATTCTTTGTAATGACTAGCTGCAATTAAGTCTTGCCTGCCACTGATCACATGCAGGACTTCAATTCCTCCCCTGCCAGCTGAGCTAGCTCCCTGCCTCAATCCCACAGCTGCCTGCACACACTGAAAGGCACCATACAATCCTGCATGTTATTTACTGAAAGCTGAGGACTTCATAGTTACATGACAAACAATATGCTATATTCTCATCAGGCACTGAATTAGTGAAGAAAAGAAAAGCTTGTTACCCACAACGACCTCATAATTTTATTTCTTCTTCTCTCCAATTTGTTTTAAAATCAACTTAAATTTGAAACATCCCAACTGTGAAAGCACTATCAGTAAGCTTTTCCAGTCTACACAAAAGCTGCACACACGACCCTCAAAGTATTGCAGCAACTGAGGAACATTGCACAAGTGGCATAATGCAAGTTACAAACAATTCCCCAAGCACATAAAATCCACTGCAAAACACTGTTGATGGCACAGCTGACTGCTAGCATGTCTGTAAAGGATAGGAACAGAATTTTTCATACAAATGCCCTAGAAAGGTTCCAGCTCTGGGAAACTCATCTGCTTTCCCTTTAACTTTCAAAGAGGTGCCATCTGCAACAACTGAAAATACTACTGTGGACAAAGCCAGGAAAACCCTGTAGCTTGTTCATTTTTTAATAAGGAATTAATTCTCTGTGCAGGCAACAGCCCCCATATAACACCTAGCTGGCCACTCACTCCAGTGGTCTCTCCCACCAAGTAATAATCCCCAAATTATGGATGAGCCTACTCTTTCAGGTAAGAGCAAAGACACATCCTCTGTACAACTGTGCTATTTTTCTGTAGATGCAAAGACACAACCATTCAGTCTATGCTCTCTGCCCTCCCCCCAGTTGTGGTGCTTGTTGGGAACCTGAGTCACACACAAACAAGCTTATTTAGAAGAATACTACCTTACTGCTGCAAAAAAACCGTATATGCACATGGCTCTTGCTGTAGCTCACCCCACTGTAGAAGATCATATATCTTGCATAGTAGGGAGAATCTCTAAATCACATCTCAAAAGACTACAGGAAGTAAAAAACATTGTAAGAGACTTTAGTCTCCAGACTCCCCTAGGAGAAACTGGAGTATCTGGTGATAGCAACCAAAAATGAGGGGAATTAGCATAACCAAATCTCTCCAGATTGAAAAATTGCAGAGCAAGCTGTGATTGGTACTTCTCTCTCCTGCAAGTCAAGCACTTCCAACATCTAGATCCTCCTGGAGAGCCACATCAACTGTTCCCTCCATCTGGCAAACCTGCAAGTCAGACAGAATGACAGGAGAAGACAGTCCACAGTGTGAGTAGGTTTGTGTAAATGCAACTGCAGGAGACTGCCCATCTCACCTGCCATAATTCCTTCTAGTTGGCTGGGAAGATAAACTGCTGGCAGGAACCAGGCCCCTCTGAGACCGCCACTCCGAACCATTCTTGGATATACTGTTTGGCTTGTTTGGATTGCTTGCCCATTAAAAAGCCAGTGAACTCCCACACGGCCATACAATACAGAAAAAGCTTAATCCATACTTGTGAGCTATAGAGCTCTTGTAGATAAATTTCATGGCTGTCTAAAAATGGATCCACCAACTGTGCATGGCAATACCACCTACAGAGAAGGAGCCCACGCTGGCTGGCCAACCAAGCCTGGTTCAGACTGGCTGGCTGCAAGAAGCCCAGGGTACATTGTGTAAATTTACAGGCAGCAAAATTCCCACCATGTATCTGGATATCCAACACATACCTAGCACCACAGAGCCAGTGAAAACTAAGATAGGGACATACAACACAAAAACCAGTACCCCATGGCAACGACCATTTTAGTTAACCTATCAAATCAGATGCATGAAGAAATAAAAAGCAATCTCATCTTCCTGGAAGTTGTTGCTGAGATCAAGGGGTACCATGTGAACCGCACAGTGATGTCTCCTGCCCCCGGCCTGCCAACCCTCAGCGAGCAATCTGCTCAGCACTCGCCCTTACAGATGCTGCTCATCCCTTCTCACTGTCTGAGGCATTCAGTGCTTGACTGATTCAGATCTTCAGTTGACACCTGCCATATCTCTCCCTGCCTCAGAGATCACCACACTGACATCTGGCAGTCACACAGACAGCAGTTAAAAAGTGCTTATCTATCATCTCCAGCAAGGGCTTTGCTAAGCCCTGGAAACGGAGCCTTGAGCAAGGTCTCCTTGAATAAAAGGAGAACTCATTAACATCACCGAAGTCCACATTGTTAGTTGTGCTGGCATATCATGATTTTCATCAGGAAAACACAGGTGAGAGTTCACGAAAACGTCAGGACAATCCCCAGATGAACTGGCATCATCACAGCCTCGCTGCTGGATCAGGGTGGGTCTTTGCACACCAGAGAACAACCAAGAACAACCTTTTCTAAGTGTGAATACTCGATGCTTAGCAAGAGCCAGAGCAGTGCCAGAGCAGTGAAGGGCGATGAAAGAGGCGGAAAAATGAGAATAGATGAGATTCCCCCGTGGCACTGTTGCAGCTGACAGCTTTCAGTGAGCGCCTGGAGACTGACAGGCCTCTCCAACAGGCTGAGACAGCACTCCTGTGTCTGCTAGGAAGTTGGATACTCAAGCAATTGCCAAAAGGCTCAACAAGCCAGCAGGTGAGAAGCAGCAAGTGGGGACCGTGCTTTTCCCAAACAAAGCAAAGAGCTCTTGCAGAGCATGATTACAGACTCGAGGAAAATAGGCCAAGTCAGTCTGCAGTTCTGCAGCTGCTGATGGTCATCTCACGTTAACAGCATACTTCTTGCCCAGCTGTCAGCACTTGTGTCTTGAACTCATTAGTGGTACTCCTAAAAAAAAGAAGCAACACAACAATCTGCCAAAAATATTATAGGAAAATTCCCTCTGAAGCAGCTTCTCAATTTTGTCATCATTACAGCTCCATTTTCCTTAAGGGAAGCTGTGAGCAGAAGAGGAAGCCCTAAGCATTGCAGCTGCTGCTATTGTTGCAGGAACAGCAGCCAAGTTTGTTTTGGCTTTGAAAACCTAGCCTTGACCAGTCATGCACATCTGTCCTTGCCGTTACATTTATCAAATGGCCATCATCGCAGTGCAGGGACTTGTTTCAGCCACAATGACCCCTTTAAGAATCTCAGTTATGCAAAGAAGAGGAAGCTCACAGGTGGGTGAAGGGAAATCACAGCCACTTCAGAGTCTGAACTCTGTGTACAGAAAATAGCAATTTCTGGCTGCTGTATACTTTACATATCACCACAAAATAGGAGGACAAGGCCACAGCACACATGACATGACAATAGCACAAAGGGAACAGCTCAGCCGCAGCACTGAGTGAATACCTCACAGGGACTCCCCAGGGAGGGGAGCGGAGGAAACACTTACTCATAGAAGGAAACACTGTCTGGCTTTGGGGGACAATACCCCAGTAATGCAGAGCAGGTACCAGAGCCTCAGGGTCAGGTGTGCTTCTCTCACTGATGGTTTCTACTGGATCACAGAGAGACACAACAAATTGTTCCAGCCCCTGCAGTCCTGGAACCCAAAGAAGGATGCTTGGCAAGATGCTCTTTGTTATGTATAGGCTCTGAGCAGGTGGAGACTGAACTTGTAAACAAGGGATCCACTGGTTTCTGTCAGTCTGTGGCACGAGAGGAGGAGGTTTAGAGAGACACCATCTCCAAACAAAGGCAGGACACTGCTCTTGCAGATCTTAAAAGGAAGTTGCAGAGCAGTAAGAATCCACGTTTTTCACCACATCTTATTATACACAGACACCACGTGACCTAAGATTTTTAAACGGCGCCTTAAAATTTAACTTCCCATAAAACAAACGTGCCAGGAAACCATTGCCAGTACTTCACTCTGCTCTTTCAGGCATACTAAACATGTCCCAGGTGATGTGGTAAATTTCTATGCTTCATTTCCCTTTTTTTTTTGTTATTTCAGAAAATGTATTTGTTGACCCCTGTTCAATCACCTCTACGGAAAGAATCATCTCTACACCCACAGAGATTGCTAATGAACGCATTGCAACAAATCCTAATGGATGCACCAAATAAGCAATGAAAGATGGCTCCAACTTTGAGTTTTGAGAAAGCCTCTATTAACAAGCAACAAATAAAACATTCACTGACACATTCAGAGCAGAGATATCCTAGTGTTTAATAATGACTGTAATTACCTTTTTACAAAACGTACTGGAGTTGATTTTTTTAGCCTTCTAGAGCAGTTTCAACATCAGAAAAATTACAAGTTTCTCTTTTTTCCTGAAAGAGGCAGATAGAAATTAAAACAGATGGTGTAAGGCCTTCCCCTGCCCAAGAGAAAACGCAAAAGGACTACACTCTCAGCTTGTGGTTTGAAACACATGGAACCACTTCAAGCTTATGTATTTCCTGCCCTTGCGTGCCAGACACTTGTTCTTGCCCACAGTAGCCTCTATGGCTGCACTGTTTCCTAAAAACATTTATGGAAAAAAGAAAACCATAGAGCTGAAGTAAAGCTCCATCAGTTCCCTGGTACTGTGCAACCTGGTGGGCATCTGCACCACTGCAACTAAGAACAGCTGCACGGAGACAAGACAGAAGGGGAAAATTCCTCAAAATGGTGTTGCTTGTGAAATTTCACCTCATCAAATAGAAGTGTGTCAGCCTACCAGCAAGCACTCCTTGGTTAACGTGCAGAGAATACAGTGTTTGCTTCCAGCTCTTACGCAAACACCTGGACAGAAAAAATGGCCACCCAGAGCAGTGACATGGAAAAACACCACTGGCTGAGGCAGCAGGCTTTGGTGTTCTCAGAGGGGAAATAACAGGACCTCCCAGTCCTACTGGGCTTAATTACTAAGCTTGGACATTCCTTACTCGAGTGCTCCAGCTTACTTTGGAGCCATCTAAGATTCTGATAGTTTTTTTCTTTCTCTTGGTTCAGCATGCCCAGCAAGGTCCTTTTACTGCAGTTTCCAGCAGAAAAACCAAAATAACGAGCAGCTACAACAGCTCTGACCTTGGCCTCAGAAAATGTGTCTCATAGCTTAGCCAGTAGTTTATCTTGCACATTTTTGGGGTGATTTTCCTCAATCCCCCAGAAAGCACAGACAGGCTTACCATTTCAGCACCTCTGCATATGACCAGAATGCCTCCCTTCTGACTGAGCAGCTTCATTACCATAGAGGTAAAACCATGTCACTGACACACTGCTGCACAGAATTAGATGTTTTACTTCAATCACCTCCATGGACAGAAAGATGTTTCCAGATCAAGGTAAAAGATTGAGTAGCTCTCAAATAATTCCAAGCAGCTCTTGCTTTTGTGAATTTCTTTTTCTCGCATCAATGATTTTGATTAGGAATTGTTTTCTTGCACTGATTTTGCTTTCTTTTCATATTTTAACTTCTTCTGAATATAGCTCCCCAGTAAATTTGTCTGATATTATACAGCACATTTAGAAATGGAACTTGGCTACAGCAACCTAACTACCATCATTGTCTAAGCTTCAGTGTTAGATGAATGAATATTCTCTTGAATACTATTATGCAACTATATGTTAGCATACAAATAACCCAGAGAGGTTTCAGCACACTTCAAAGTTGCTCAGAATTACTGACTGTCTTGTTGGCCATTCACTTGTCAAGTATGTCATTGCTCTTGTCAAGGCATACTTTGGAAATTAAATAGATACTCTGCAGGAAACATTTAGCTGTTGCTTTAGCATTTTTAACAAGTTAAAATGACATTGTTAAGTCAACTTATATTGAGTTTATCCTTTTTTGACATTACAGTTGCTTGTAAATTTTTTCTTCAGCCTTGAGAAGGTAATTTTGATTTTTTTGTTTTCTGTCTTGTGAAACTGATGGTGCATATTGAGCTGACAGAATCAGCACTGGTTTTAGCCTAAAACACCCTGTGTTCTGAGGCTGTGCTTACTCTGACAGAGCTGTAACAGTAACAGTGGTGTCATTGTGGGAACAATGGCCTTCAGTCTGATCTGCGAGCACAGTCAGCTTGGCCCAACCTGGGGGAGGTGAAAGAGAGGCAAAGAAGGCCATGGGTCACTCCACACCTCTCAGGAAAAAGGAGTGGTCCAAGAACAGTTTGAGAAGCCTGAGAGACCTGCATGAGCATGTGCTGTGCCATGATGGCCCTCCAACTTGTGAGCTCTCAGCTCTTCTTTTCTCTCTTCAGCCTGTAAAGCACTGCAACCAGACACTTTGGACAGGTGATACAATCACTCCTACCAAGAGCCTAAGAGAGAGGGACACCTCTACAGGTTCCCTGTCTAATATGGGCTGTGCTGAAACCAGGACCTCGTCCAATACAGCGTCAGTGGCATCCTCCAGACTTCAGCTGTAAAAATATAAAAAGGACATGAGGGGCTCCAGGACAAATTCAGTGGAATCAGACTTGTTTCAATCTATCAAGGCTGGCACTTGAGCCACCCTGGTGATAACACAAACACACATTCATACCACTGACCCTAACGGCACAGGATGCCTCAAACACTTCCAATAACCCAGCTACTGAGAACTTGCCAAGTTAAGCAACAGAGATTCCTACAAAGGCTTCCTATAAAACCATCCAGCAGCAGCCTGGACACATGAGTCTGCATAACTATGCTTTCTTCTCCATTTTATTTTCAACATATGCATAGACTAGCCCTAGGCCATGAAGTCAATGCATAAAATACACTGTCTTTTCTAAGCCATAACCATTCTGGGAGGTTAAAGAAATTATCTAGGAGAAAAGTAAAGGAATTTGTGTAAGCTTACAGGCAAGAAACACTTTTTTCTTCTTAATTTCATTCTGTGCTAGACACCACAGCAACCAGAATATCAGGAGAAAGTACTGGGTAACACCCAAATTCACACCAATTCAGGCTGCACAATCTCTTCAGTATTCCTGAGTTTTAGTCCTTCCATCTTACAGCAGAACAGCTGTAACATTTTCTATTTCCTTCCTATGATTCCCATAGCATGTTTTTGTCATCTATTAGAATTATGTCACTCACATATGCATAAAATTGTGGGGGGGTTTAGCCTGCAAGCTCAGCCAACAGCCCTTAACATTACAGTAAATGGTAGAATGTTTCTTTCTTGCTCTCTATCACATCCTTTACATTTTGGCAAAGGAGAAGAGGAAGAAAGAGAGAACACAACTCGTAACATTTCCTCTTCACAACCACAACCACTGAGAGGCCCAGTACACAATTTAGTGTGATATATATCTAACCCAAATGACCTTATCTTTGCCCTTTGCCAGCATAAGGGCTCTCCTTCTCAGTAAGACTACAGCCACCAGCCACACCAACACTAGTGCAGGAATGTTAGCAGATTTAGCATAAAAGAAATAAAGAAATAAAGAAATTTCTTTAATTTAAGAAATCTTTACCAAAAGAGTTACTGCCAGCACTTTGTACTAGGAGAACGGAATGCTAATACAGATGGACCTGTGGGTATAAATACTGTCTGAGAAGAGATAAAAGAGAATTGTAAAAATATTTCACTCTCCCTGTTTTACTGGGTGCAGGAGTAAATACAGAATGAATGTATTATGGTTCTTTCTACATGCTACAGCACAAACGTGGTTTTCTCATGGAATTACTTGAGAAGACGCTATTGTGATATGATATTGCAAGAAGTTCATTTGCCCAAAGTTCCTTGAATACCTGAAGTAACTCCTACTGATGTTTACAGGCAAGATGAAAAGCAGAAAAATACAAGGAAGTGAAGCTGAAAGAGTGCAAAGGAAAAATAATTTAGATTATTTTAACTTTTGTTAAAGGCACCATAGAAAGCCACTTTCTTAAATTTGGATGAATTTTAGATTGAATGGCATTGATGAAATATGACTTTATGCAAAGTATGTGAAGCATTACATAAAATTACATAGATGTACATCCAGCACATGAAAATATGTAAAGCATGTAAAGAATGCAGGCACTTAATACATGCACCAGAAACTGACATTACACCACAACCAACCAGGCTGTGGTAGCTTTAGGAGTCACACCTCAGAGCTGTAGAGACACCACAGCAGGGTGGAGGGCAGAGAGGATTGGTTTTTTCTAGTCCATAAAAGGAACTGCTCTTTCCACAGTGGTGAAAGCAAACAGACTTTCAGCTCATCAGCAGAGCACAAGTCTACTGTTTTAGGGCTACAGGTTCAGTTGCAATGCAGACACATGTGCACTTGTCTCCTCAAAAGATTCCCCAGATCCAGTCAATGGTTTGAGAACAACCCAAGCCAGAAGAAGGCAGCAGACAACTCTTTGTGTTCCTACTGCACAGAATTCACAGTGAGGGACAGCTCCGAGGTCTCAGGAGTGCAGATGCTCAGCAGGTGGAGGCAGCCACGACCAGTCATGGTCAACTTCATCTTTTGCTACTGAAGGTCATTTCTAAGGGCAGCTGACAGCTAATAACGACCTAGAAGAAACTGGGCAGCTTTTAAAGAGAAACTTGATATTACTACTCAATAATTTAGAACATAATGAATCCAAACTTCCAATGTCAGTTTAGAAATCTGGGTGCTAACAAGCTACACAACTTTAAAAAAAAGACTGGACAAATACAGGCAGGGGAAAAGAAGGCATTGGGAGCTTCTGAAAGATGAAGGCAACAACTCCAGAATAAAATGCTGTCAAGGCACAAGTTTTCACAGGATGAAAATGTACGTGTGGAGGTATCAGTACACGATGTCTTTCATGCTCTTTCCTGGGCATTATCACTGCCACTACTGTAATTAAGCTGACAAATCACCCCACAGATAATTACGGGCCATAAAAATGAGAAAGAGCTTATCCATCTGTTAATCTTCTCCACATCTGCATGGAGCTGAATTTCATGCACTGACTTCAGGCATCGGCTCAAATCCTGGCAGCGTTCCACCATCGACCGCGTTTGAATTTCAGCCATACATCTCCCACATCCCTCCCTGTGTCACTGGGTCACTGCTGGAGGTCTCTGACAGACAGGGCACGGAGCCAGCTGGAGCTGCAGCCTCAGCTGCGGTGCCCACCTGTACCAGATCGCTGCGGGAGCTGGCACCTGGCCCCGCTGTCCCCTAAAAACTTACCCACGCTACGGAACGAGGTGTAGCACTGCAGCACGATGTGCCACCGCGTCACGGTGCTGTCGTTGTTAATGGCAAAAAGTTAACACTGCCACTTTGGCCTCGTACGCGTCCGTCTGTCTGGTCAGAAGCGCTCATTGCTGCATTAGGAAGAGGCAAAGGCAGCTTCCGACAGACGGCAACGCTTAGCTCTGCCAGAGGAGCGTGGGGTTTTCGTCCTTCTGGAGGCTGCGAGAGCTGAGGGGCCAAACCCTCACAGAGCCGCGGCCCCAGCGCTGCCCGACGGCGCTCTCCGGACGGCGCCACAGGAACCGTCCGGCGGGATGAGCGCGATTCCCGCGGGCTCTGAGGGCCCCGGCAGGAGCCCCGGCAGCGCCCCCCGCCCCGCTCGCCCCTTACCATCTGGGCCACCTTCAGCATGCCGGCGCAGGAGCGGAAATAGCCGCCGTCCATGAGCTCCGCGTCCGAGCCCGCCGAGGAGGAGGCGACGGTGACGGGCGGCGGGGCGGCGGGGCCGCCGCTGCTCACCCCGGTGCGGATCACTCGCGCCCCGTGCGACATGGCTGCGCTGCCCTCGCCGCTGCCCGGCCCGGCACGGGGAACGGGACGGGACGGGATGGGATGGAACGGGACGGGGCGGGGCGGGCGGCGGCGCCCCGGGGCTGGCAGGGCCGGGCGGAGCGCGGCGCTTCCCCGCCCGCCCAGGCTCCCGCCCGGCCCCGGCGGCCGCGGGGCGGGGGAGGCCGAGGGGGAGCCGCGGGGCTTTCCCTGCCGCGGGGGAGACGCCGCCGCACCCAGCCGGGGCAGCGGGGGCCGGGAGAGCCGGGTCCGGGACAGGCGGCAGCGGGAGCCGCGCAGGGACGCTCCCCCCGTGCCGTGCTGGAGCGGCGAGCGCAGCGGGACGGCCGCCCGCCCCGCGCAGCTGGGTTACATGGAAACAGGCCGAAGGGAGGCTCTCCAAGCAGGGAACAGGACGCCTGCCGGCAGGCAGCTCCGCACGAGGCGGCCGCCGCAGCGGGGAGCAGCTTGGCGGGGACAGTGACAAACCCCGCAGCGCGCCAGAGTTTGTCGGCGGTGCGCCGGGAGGGGACAGACTCCGGTGCTTTGCTGGGGAGGTACAGCTGCAAACAGCGCCTTCCCACACGGCACTCATTCTTGCCAGACCCCCTCCCCACCCCCCGCAATCCTCTGATTCTCGATCTCATAAAAGATAAAACCCACTTGCATTGAATGGGCAGCAACAGGTAAAACTGTAATGACTGTCCCGATGTCTCAGACCCAGTGTTTGAGTTAAATCATACAGCGGTACTAACGAAACGCAACTAAGAAAGATATATATTTCCTTAAGTTTAAAAATAACTTGTTCTGCTTTCTGACAAGTGAGGTAATAGCAGGCCTCTGAGCTGGGCATGTGCCACTTTTGTACTCACTGGAGTAGTCACCCCATCTTCTGCTGCTTCGTTCTGCAGTTACGATGCAGATTCTGTATTTTTTATTTATTATTCTGTATTTTGTATTTAGTATTTAATATGTTCCTTCGGCAACTAAAATTGTCCTAAGAGGGAAGACATGTAAGCCCAGATGACCCCCAACACACGTGAGGCCTCAGTGTAAGCAATTTACTTGAGCAAAATGGGTTTCCTGTGTGGGCAATGGTCCTTACTAGACTGAGCAGTGCATAGTTCTGGACTTCTATTAAGCGATCCTGTGGTTGCAATGAAAGGTATTACCTGTCCCACCACATTCTATCTCATGTCTCTAGATATCAAAGCTACAACACTGGCTACCGCCACAAGAGTAAAATGCTAGATGCTGAGAAAAAACCCCGCATTTGTTCCACTTTTAAACAGCTGCTTTTTTTTCTTTTCTTTTTTTTTTTTTTTCCTCCTCACAGTTCCCATTCGGAAGCATGCATGGCTATAGGTTTCTATATGCCCTGTGGAGAAAGGTTCCAGCAACTTCTTCACTTCCTATTTAGAAATACGGGGTTTTACCTGCTGGTTCAGCTTCTTTAGTTCTTTATTTCTTTTGAAAGTGTGTGTGTGACTGGGGCCCTGCTGATCTGAGTTCAGGCCAGTGAAACAAAAATAACTTTAAATTAATACAAGAAGAATAACAGACATATTTTCTATCCAGCAATACAGGCATCTTCTGTGAAGCACTGGGACAAAGTCAATCTAACTCTACTGCATTTGAAGTTTTTATTATAGTTCTCATGCTATTTACTTTGTCTTGTAAGTGCATTGTGTAAGATGATGAAAAAAGGTACTGACAACTTCTTAATAAATGAAAATTAATGGCCATACGTTGACATCAAGTACACTTATGTATGTCACTTAGATTTTTCAGATACTTTGTCTGAAACTACTTATAAATCAAATACCTTCATTTTGCAAGTTGACTAGTAGTTTGTGTATTCTTCTAAATATCTGTATTAAGAATTTCACTAATGACTTCATCACTTACCAGTTGTTCTTTTAAGGCTTCTTTCAATTTTATGAGTACTAACTTAGAGCAGATACAAACCTTGTTTTAATTGTCATATGATAAACCACAGCCAGCTTAGCTTCTTTATCAATATTAGAAGACACAAATGCATTAACTCATAGTTTGCGAATCGGTAGTTAAGGCTAGTGAACTGGAAGATAACCTTTCAGGTGCCTTTCTTCAGGCCTGAAATTGGAGGAGTGAACTCCAAAAGGAATGCTCAGCTTGTGCTGATTCCTTCAATTTTAACTTGATATTCAGAACATGTGAAAAACAAGACGGTTGGTATCTGGGCAACAGATGAGAAATGAAACAGATGAGAAAGAGCATGGGAAGTAAGATACTTATCTTTCAGAAAGGAAAGAACAAAGCAGGTAAGTTATGGTTTGTGAAAAAAAAAAAAAAAAAAGCAAGCAAGGCCAAGTACAAAGCAGATTTTTGCCTAGTATGTATTTTTTAAAATTCAGAATTAAGGATTCAACTCACAGATTTGTTTTTGGAAGTAATTCTGCAGATCTTCCTTTGAGGATCAGCACTGAAGTTTCAGAGAGCACGTAGATATTTTGCCAGAATCACTCCTTATCTGGTTTTATCTTACATTAAAGGATTTACTCTGACATGTAACACACAGTTGCCATGACAGTTCTAGGTAAACTGGATGAAACAGAACTTCCTCTTAGCTCTACCCCCTCTTACTACCTCTGTCCACAAATGAGGTCTGGGTTATGAGTTTAGACCAGACCACTGCAGTTGCTACAAAATCTTGAAGTATTTGTGCAAACACAGTCCCATCATTTGGAGTTGAAATAGATACATCAAATATCAATTAAGAAAGAATTTCTATTACGACTGAAGCTTTTTTACTGATGAGAAATCATTGATGAAATTTTAATTCTGGCTATATTTCTAGTCACACTTTATCAGCTGGCACTTGGATCATTTCAATGCCTTTGATTCTTTTTTCTGCCAGCGATGGAAAAGAGCATACGGGATTTTAATGACACATTTCATCTGTGTAGATAAAACGCAGAGCTGGTAGCCATTCTTCCTTCTCACAACTGGATAAATTTAGCAAGCAGCAGACAGTCTGACCTAAGCTGTGTAGGCCAAATGCAATTTGCAGACAAGTATAGGTTTTTAAATAATATCTTGGCTTCCCTTACACTGAAATCTTATGACTGACAAATAATCAAGAAAACAACCATGTGATCGAGAAGGGAGTTAGCTGTTTGCTGATAAATCTTCTGCAAGGCACATATGTAAGTAACCACACACCATTTAGTTACAAGGAGAAAAAAAGAAGGTTTTTTTAAGCAGTTAGGTTTTCTCTACTACCATATATTATCAACCAAATAAGCTTTTGAAGACTAGAAGGGAGTCCAAATCTTCTCAATCCAAGAATAAAAGGTTCACTAGTCATTTCAAATGAGGAAAACTTTAAATAACATTATAAAATAATCACAACCTTTCACTCACCACATAATTCCTGGAAAAAATCCTCAGGTAATTTGTACTTGAAAGTAATTTTCAAAGGTACCTGTTTTGAAAGTCATATTCTGTCATACTTCTGCTTTATTCAAAGTTATTTAAATACGAGTACCAGCTTCATTTGCAGGTGATGCCAGTAGACAGGAAAGGAGGGAGGAAATTCCTTCTTTGTAGCACTGGTGTCTTGACAATTCTTCTGTGGATTTAATCTTTATATCATTTAATAGGATTTAGAAGCCCAGATTTTAATAAAGAGAGATTAATGGCCTGAGCTGAGAAGAAAACCCAAACCACCACAGCCTGCTGAGAAGCAGGAAGTGTTACACCTTTAGCCAGAGATTTGTGATACCCTCAGTAGGTTAAGCACCAAGCACTAAAGGGGTGTTGTCTGGGCCCATGTTTTGGAGCCTGTTGGATCTGAGAAACCTGTTAAGGTAATGTGTTCCAGGAACAGCATTTCTTCAACTTCAGACCTGAGCTTCAGGCCTACAGTAACAGGTTCCAAAAGCAGCCTTGTGATGTGAGAAGCTGTTAGAATATGCACACTGACAGGAGCATTAGAATTCTTGGTAGTATATATTATACTCTGAGAAAGAAATTCAAAAAGCAACCTTCTACTCCCAGTTTACAAAACATGTACAGTTGGATCATTTATTTTTTTTTAACTTTCAGGTGTTTTTTTTCTGTACAATGTCACTTCTCATACATAATAACTAAACAATATCAATCTTAGTTTTGGTAGCACTCAGTATTAAAACCTGTAACATTTAAAAAGTTGCATTTCCAAAGGTGGCACATTGAGTAAGATTTATTAAAGGTCTAGTAGTAACAACTATACAATGTCTAGAAAAATACCATGTTAATTTTAAAGGAAGCAGTATGAAATTTTATTATATAGTACAAAGTCAGGTTAAAAATGTCTCTAAAGAAGGCATTATCATAAATAATAATTTGATCTTTATATTGTGTCAATTCTAAGGGAAATGTTCAAAAATACCTCACCCCTCTTCCAAGCTTTTATCAAAAGTGAATAATTCTCAAGGTACTTTACGCTACAGAATTCACTTCAACGAAGTATTTACTGCAAAGTTCGTGATCGCCAGGATATAAAGCTAAAATATGTATTTCCAGCATAGCAGGAGGTAACCACAAAGGCAAAGAACTGTAGAGAGAGGGGAAAAAATAGATTAGGAGATAAATATAATCGAGAGCGCTGTCATTTCTAAGAAAAAAAATAGTTATGGGACTTGGGGGAAAAGGAAAATAGCAACCTGACTAAAATGGCACACTCTCACCTCCTCGTACTCGTGCAGCCACTGCAGTCAGCACTGTGTAAAAAGTAAGCTTATACTCTGCATAAAAATATGGGCTTGAGCAGACAAAACGTGACATATTTCAACTTTTTTTTATAAATTCCTCCTTATACTGCCTCAGTAGGGATCTTACAGATTGGATTGCCACCAATCTAAATACTTGCTACTTTTACAGGCTGAGGAATTGTCTGTGGGACAACGTGAGCTCAGGTTCAACACCTGCTGCTGTGTTCCAGATATTGCCTACAGCCCACCTGTACCTCAGCACGGCTCACAGTGCATCTGAGTGCATCTTGGATTCAAATGCAGGCCCCAGACATGTTCTCAAACAGCACTGCTGATTAGGTTACCTATTCCAGAGGTCCTCTACTGACGAATAAAGATACTCCTCAGCGACAGCAACCACACTGTCATATTACTACTTTGTCAGAAATTGATAACAGAATAAGCCTTTCTATAGCAGGCTAGATTTATTTCACTTGTACTGATAAAGTCCAATTCAGCACTAGTGCTTAAGCTCCTGTTAATCACTGTGTGTTGTTCAAAACAGACAATATTCAACATAGTCTTAACGACAATACCAGAATGTTTTGTGCTAGTAACTGAATCAAGTAAAGCTGTCACTGCAAATAAGATTAACACCACTTTTCTAAGAGGTGAGCAATGATACGACAAGAAGGAACAAACACAAGTTACAGGATGGGAAATTTCGGTTAGATATTAGGAAAAAAAATCACAGTGTGAGTAATCAAGCAGGCACACAGGCATTGTGCAATAGCCATATTTGGAAATAGTCAAATTCAAGTGGACAAGGCCCTGGTAGCCTGATATGAGTTGGCCCTGCTGTAGGAGTAGAGAGAGTTGGACCAGATGACCTCCAAGAAGTCCCTTCCAGCCTAAAAATATGTTATGATTCTACAGTTGCTCCTGGCTTATGTGCCATCATTGGCATGGGTAGGCACTGCTGAGCATTCATCCAGGCAGTAAATATAAGCCTTTCAACAGAGGGCTCTTGGTGAGCATTGTCTAATGCAAATTTAATCTGTAACACCAAAAAAAACCAAAATTGTAGATGACGATGTAAAATCTTATTACAATAAAAAAAGGGTAGCATTCTTCTTTTTCCAATTATTTTCTTTCTTATTAAATAAAAGCTCCATCTAAAATCTTTCTAACAGAATGACTATTGGGGATAGATGATTTGCTAAATCCTCTATCCATGAAACCCTTAATGGATTTTGAAAGCAAGAATCCCCATTTAATAGTTTATTTAGACACTGTGTTAGATAAACATTATTAGGAAGTATTAGAAGAGAATCCAAGCCTCCCATGAGACACTGAACATTCATGCATTTTGCATAAAACCTGAATCAGCATGGAAGCTTATCTAGCACCAAACAAGTTCCTGTCAGCTGCAGTGGCTGAGTAACAGATCTGTAGTTACAAACTGCCAAGAGGAGAAGACCCTGAACACCACTGAAATGACAGGGATTTAATGATCCAATTCCCAGGACACAAACAGAGCAGGTGTTTGAGCTCCTGTGTTCATGGCCATATAAAATAAGCTTTGGACAGGATTTGTGAATCGTCAGGACAACTGCAGAAGCATGAACACTCAATAATTCGGAATTCCTGTATATAATTGAATTTGACTCCTGTTGCCACAACACGAGAAAAGTTCTTTTACAGCTCCCTTACCTTTGCTAGTGAATGCGTTCACCTAACTCAAAAAGTGACAAGGCTCTTTTCTGTTCCTTTTTTGTTTTGTTTTTTTTTAAGCTACTTTTCATCCACTTTGACTGTTTTGGATTTCTAAATCTAAGTACTAAGACAGTGATGTCAGACAAATTAGTGATTTCATCATGTTACATGATTTTTCAGACATTGCAACTCAAAGGAAAGACTATCAAAAGTTGAAGCCGTAACAGGAAGATCATTGTGGAAACAGCAACAGCATTCCAGGGCTTTCCCCAAGGTGCTGTGTGGGCAACGTGGACAGTGGCTCAGCCCACAGAAAGTTGAATGCATCTTATCCATAAGGATGCAAAGTTTGCTGAGTTAGTTTAAACTGCTTTTGAAGTCCAAGTGCATTGACGTGACTTGGTGCTCACACAATCTTTCTTCTCTGCTCTGATGTGCAGGCTCTGGTCTCAGCCAGAGAGCTGGTAATAAATGGGGGCAAGGGAAGAGAAAATCAGTGTGATCCTAAAAACATTACTGCCTTTTCTGATGTGACCGTCATCTCTGGGTGGAGTCACCTCTAAAAATTACGAACTAAATTGCAGCTACTTATAGGTTTTGTGTGTGATCTGTATCACTCTGCAGCTTTTCAAAATGCAGAACACCTGCAACTTCAACCCACACTTCCAACGAGCCCTCATTTGCTATAATTATTTATTGGATGTAGAATTGATTTAAACAAAAAATGAACTCACTGAAGAAGCTGCCCAGCTGTTGTAATTGTGATTGTCCAGATCTTTGGTAACTGAAGATGCATCTACAATGGCAGCAATGAGATACAAAACAAAGGCACTTCCATTAAAACACAGACCCTGTTGAAAAGACAAACACACATCATTAATACACACAGGCATTTGTTCTCCAGTATTGCAAAACTCTCTTCTGAAATACACTGAACACATGCAGTGTGCACTAGAAATGTCATTCCTAACTATTTTTGCCCTCTTCTGTGTTTCTATCTGTAAGATGAAAATTTAACTGCTTTGAAGATGCATAAACATTGGACAAACTGTTTTGGACAAACTGTTCTCTCCATCACACTAAATCCAGAAAAATCCTGAAGTAGCTATGCTGTGATTTTCCAAAAATGAAAATAAGGGCTCAGTTTGGTTACCCCAATCTAAGGGTTAGGCAGTAAGAATATGATACTACATCATAAAAACGAAACAGAAAAGAAACAAGACAAAACTGCACTTTGATTACATTTCTAATCTACACAAAGAAAGGAATCAATAACTCCTGGTATATGGAGAATATTTATAAAGCTTCCAAAACTTTGTTTTCTACACTACTGAAGGAGATAAAGAGGGTGACTTTTTTTTTTCTCAGTTGTCTTTTTCCATCTCTCAGTACCTTTTCCTTCTGCCTGTTTTTAAGAAGAGAAAGAAACAGATAAATCCAAAGAGGAGAACAGTCTGAATGGACTACATGGGTCATCAAGACCCATGGCAGATGCTGCATTTTCTCTTTCAGGAGGCAAACTTAATGTCTCAGGGTACTTGTATTTATTACTAAGAAAGAAGCAACGACCTCATATAACACTACAGAGAGCAAACAAAAATATGTTTGGTTTTTGCATGTGAGAATGAACAGGAAAGGAAGAGAGAACAGATGTCTAAGAAGATGAAAGAGAAAAATGCATGAGGGTTTTTTAAAGTACATGATTTTAATACTTTGTCCGTTACTTTCTCACTACTTGATGATGGAAGTGTCTTCTTATTAAAAAAAGTTAAATCCCCTCAAACTCCACTCTGCTACTTGTCTAAGGCATAGAAATTTGGTGCCATGTTTAAGTGGAATGCCTGTGACATGCTTGGCATCCAGTCACAATTGCAGGAATTGATAGCCCAATATAGATCTGGCCCTAACATTGTACATAACCAGCCTCCTTCAGCTTTAACTCTGTTGCTCTAGTTGTCTAAATGGTGCCATACTGGTGCAGCTCCAATTTACTCATTCACACCATGTGACCCAGTGGATGCTAGGAATTTAAGCCATTACCTACAGTTTATTTCACTTTTCACCTGCTTTGGCAAAATCTAAAAAAGGCTGCAGCTCAAGAAGAGAAGTTAGAAGGAACAGTGGAAAATATCCACTTACCCTTCTGCAGGGAACTGGGCTGGGCCATGCCTCAGCACCCAGACAGAGTCCAAGGACTGGCCCTTGAGATTTGATTCACACTCACAAATGAGTGGGGTTCATCTCACCTATATCAGTTTGTCTAATAAAAGGTACTATGTCTATCCACAGGTCTCACTCCTTGTTTTATCTGGGCATTACAGCAATAAAATATCAAACTGTCAATTTCAGGATGAGATGCCAACAATTGGCAGGTTCTGTTGTCTGTAAAGCACTGATTTAGAAACTCCAAATTTGATTACCTAGAGTATTTGTTGTTATTTTCAGATTTCCCATTCCAAAAAGACTCAATTACCCTGGAAAGCTACAAATCCCTGCAATATCTTGTCATGTAGAAAAGAAAAAAGCACATAATTTCTGAGAAGTGCTGCTCTGGGAAATAACACTGTTGGGGAAGATGGAATGCAGTGCAAGCTGATTGGGCCTTTACTGCCAATATATTACTCAAACCAAACGGTTAATGCTAAATTACCATCTGCTTCTTAAATTCAAATTCACCAGATTTTAAAAGCTTCCATTGATTGTTTTAGCAAAAAACTTGCACTATGAAGGAGAGTCAGTTTTGAAGCACGTCTTTTGGGTTAATTTGCAGTAAAAGTAACTGCATCTTAAGCAATTTGGTAATGTGCTTAACCTGCAAAAAGTGGATTTATGACAGAGAGGTCCAGATGTAATTTTGGATACTGCATACAATAGGAACAGTTTGAGCTAACTGTCGCCTAAGGAGGCAGAGCAATAAATGGCAGATACTGAAATTCAGGATTCTTCAGAGAATAGGGTAAAGGTGGGTGTAAACTCACTCAAAAAGGTGTGTGTCATGCTCCTTCTAACAAAGACGTTAAAAGCACCTCCCTGAAAAGAGACTCAATGTTCCTCTTGGCCATACAGGAGCAGCAGAAGACCAATTCAAGGGCTGTTCCCAAAAGCTCTTTTAATACCTTAGGGGAAAATAAGCTGAAATGCAAGCATCTTTATTTTGTATTTATTTTGTCTTTATATGACCCTTTTATATGAAAGGAGATTACCTTTTGGACTTACATTTATGTACATCTACAACAGATTTGGAACTCAGAGCAAGAAATACACTCGATGAGAAATAGAAACAAATCAAATATTGCAGTCTGTCTACCACATAGATCAGGGGCAACTCATTTATGTGCAGTTGTCTCATAAGAGTATTCAACTGATGAAAGAAGGGTAATGACCAAAGCTTTATCCAAATGGATATAAAGATGCTTTCCCTTTGAATGCACTTTACTTACATGTAATGCAGTGGGGAAAAAAAATCCCCCACACCTTTAAATGTACCCAGACACATTACTGCTGTAATTGAAATAATCCAACATTTCTATAGCAGTGTTACAGCCTTAATGGTAATTGCTGGTTATGAAACTTGAAAATAGAGAAGCTATCTGAACATAATCCTGGTTGTTCTTATTAGTAATTGCTATAGTCGGCTATTTATTGCAGCAGCAAATGGGAACACTAAAAGAGAAGAGTATTCTAGTATTCAATTTTAGTCACATACACAATATAGCTGATAACAAGCTGTTAGCAACATAGAAGTCAAATACATTTCATCATAAAACTAACAGAATTCTAGTCAATAATATTTAGCTGTTAAAAAAAAAGAGAACAGTATCTCACTGTATCCAACAAATGCAAAGATGAAATTTATAGTGATTTTTAGATGGGTCAAAAATAGCCAGTTGGCTGAAATGACAATGACTTTTAGGATCTACTATCCTGAAGACCAGGCTGTTATGCAAATGAGGTAAAAATATACTGTTGAGAGTTAGAGCAGGCCAGGTTTGCTCAAACCATAAAAACTGGATCTGCATTTTAAGTGCCTGTGAAATTTTTCTGTAATTACAGTAGCTGTTTATCTGATTTGCTTTAACTCTTGAGCTCAAAGCAAAGGATTACATGATACGTATTTTATATATATATATAATTTTCAGCACCATTTTCACAGTAGACTATACATGGATTGTCAGAGCATTGCTACCTCTGAACTATCCTTGCTTTATCTTTAGTAGAGGAAGACTCATGTTTTAAGAGCCCAAGTCCTGTTTCTAATGCATGGTGTTGATTCCAGTAGGGATTTCTGCTGTTTAAGCCATATGGCCAGATCTGTTAGCTCAGAGGCAGCAACAGACTCATTCTTCATGGGATGTAACCACTACAGAGAAAAAAAGAGGTCACTGTGCATAAGTATCAGTCACACACACATTAAAAATCAAGTCACTACATCAATTGGAGAACAAAATGGTGAAACATCACAGAAAAAGTGCTTTGACAGTGTCTGGGTAGTATGAAAGTTAAACACTGCCAGTATGCAGCCACACAGAAACTACAGAAAAATCTGCAAAGAATGCAAGTAGAGTTGGTTTAATATACACATAGAATGTAAAGTATCAACACCAATATTTTCAAAACCCAGCAAACCACAAAGAATGGGTATATTTACCACCATGGTCCATGGCACCTGCGGAATCCTGGTGTAGGTCATTGTCATGTAGATGATCAGAAAGAAGACGGTGAGAACCCAGTAGAACACAGCTACAAACATCACCCAGCCGAAGGCTGGATACAGAAAGTATTCTGTTCCAGCGATCAGGGTCCACACCAGCAGCCCCAACACCTGCAAAAGTTATGGAGAAGAAAGAAAAGTGTTACACAGTTCTAGACCTCATACATTCGTTTGAGGTGGAGGAGCGACACCACTGCCCTTCACACGAACCATTTGCTGAGCTGAATTGGGATGCTGTACTGGCAAAATACTGATCTAACAAAAAAGAACATATAAAACTGGTTTTACTGTGGCAGGGTGTCACAAAGGGAAAGGCATCTTATCTATTGATTTAGTTCAACCTTTAACTACTTTGGAGCCATACTTGCAGTGGTTTTACAGCTAGCTCCCAAAAGGATTGATTATTGTAGCTATTGTACTGCTGTTTTGCTGCCAGCAAAGTCACTTTAGAAACAACACCCTGTGAAAGACCACTGGGATTTTCAGGTTCTATCTGCCACAGTCACAGGTAACTTACCAGTTGGAGTTGGGAGTCAAGCTCAGAATGGTCCACACCTGCTCTGTGGATTGGCAGGCACCATAGACACAGAACAACTCCTAGACCTCACTGTGAAAGGCTGTAGTAAAGTATCAACACCACTACAACATACAACCGTAACTGGAGAAGAGCAAGCCCCACCCCACACACTTTATTAGACTCAGATGTGGGAACAAAAATTCCTGTATTTGCAACAAGGCTTATCTCTTTCTGCTATCTGGACTATGGTGAAATTGCCTAGCAGTGAGAAATGGAAGGATTACAAAATTAAAGCAAATAGCAACACATTTAACACATAACAGCCACAGCTGGACAGTCTAAAGAACCTTCTACCCCAATATTCTATCTCCAGCAGCAGTTAGTACCAGACATCTGAGGAAATACATTAATGAATAGACCATGCAACAGTAATATTTCCCTGGACTACCTTCCTCAGCTCTCAGGACTGTGCAGGAAAGGGAGCTTCCTGAGCTTGTGGTGATATCTTTGTAATCAATGACTCTGGCAGCAGATGATGGCTTTGCTACAGCTTCATTTCCAAAAGAACTGATCCTATTCCCATGCAAGCTGCTGGCCATGGTCACATTTACTTCTCTATTCCAGAACTGAACATATATATAATGTTTAAAGATTCCATGTTTACAAGTCAAAACTACACTGTTAAAGAAAATTTCTTGTAATTGGTCTTCCTACCGCCTTGCATCTGTTTATTTTTTCTTCAATTCATCCTCCAAATTGCCACACAAACCTAATTCAGCCCTCTACCGTGTATTGACAGTAGATACGATGCACATTATTCGTACATTCATCTACATCTGCAGCATGCATACATAAAGGCACTGCAAAAATGCCTGGTTTATGCTTTGTTCGGAGTTTTCTTTCTCTCTTAACAGAGAAAGCATATAATGGTGTGTTTAACAGCATTTTCCCCCCACCGTTTTCACCAATCCATCAATCTCTCTTCAACAGGAAGCTCTGGAACTGGCTCAGATTGGGATAAGAATTCCTGCTTTTCGCAGTGTACCAGGGGAGGGCAGCATTGCCTCGTGAGAACAGTTCAAATAGTGTTAAGCGGATCCTTTAAAACACACTATTTTCAATGCAAAGTTATCGGTTCAGCAATGCTTCCCATAGTTCATTTTAATTCTACTTCCAACAACATTTTACTAATAGTAGCAATTCAGTTAATAGCACCTAAAATTGCATGAACTACCCACAATCAGATAAAAAACAACTCAATTCTAGTGTAACAAGTGTTTCAAGGCTAAACAATTTTGACAGATCGTTTAGCTAACAAAATACCACTTTTTAAGGATGCAAAGTTGTTTTTCACTACACCCGTCCACTTTAATCCAAATTTAAATTCATCATCCAGAAATTATACCAATAAACAACTGACCTTGTGCTTGATAAATAATTATTAAAGGCAGATTTATTCTAGATCTGAGTATCTTATAAAATGCCAAGAACAGAAATTTCAAAGGTGATAAAAAGAAATTAAACATCATTAAATACTCTGCTTATAAGTGTTTGGTTTTAGAACACCTTTAAATGCAGAAGTAGATTTTTCATTAAGTGCACAAGACTATGGAAAATTTTTATTACTAAATGCAGTAAGATTGATAAGGATACCTCAGCCTATATAATGGATTATATTTGAAAGAGCAAAATCTTCACATGCAGCAAATTTTTAAAATTAAAAAGGAAAATTCTGAGGTTACATGAGACCACTAATCTTACATTACCACACACTACAGCTAGCAAGGCATTCCCTAGAGCATGAGTATTCATGCTGGGCCCTGTTTTTTCCAGTAGTATTCTAACTTGCAGTTATCACCCCTCTTTCAAGATCATTTTAATATTTAGGTGGCCATACACCTCACATGTACAATTCTTCAAAGAACTGGTTTCAATCCACGTTTTTAGTTAGCTTGCATCAATGGCAGAACAACTTACCCAGGCAATTGAGATGCACCACAGATGTTACAGATTTATATTCTTAACTGGTTCCTGCATCGTAACTTTGATGGGTTGCATATTAGAGCACATTTGACATTTTCAGTTAGATCCAGATACTCTTACAGCATATTACTGGAGCTGACAGGCTAAAATAATATTTCAGATTTCTTGATTAGACCTGAAAAGGTCAAATCAGCTCATGGTCAACAATTCACTCCGCGTAGTTAAATGATATGCCAAATGGTTTCGCTGCATATGTAAACATACGCAATAAATTGATTTAAAGTTCACACTGGCCGTCAGCATCTACAAAATACCTCAGGAGCCAAAGGAATACAGACATCTAGACAAGCCTTCCATGATTAGGCTATATTCTCACAGCATGTTAAATACTGAGATTGCTTCTGTGGTGTTAAACACCTGCCTCATAATTTTCTGACTGTCCCTTACATGACAGGTTTGCTGTTGAACAGATCAGTACAAACTGGGTGACACTCCTGTATCTGCCGGAGCGGAGAACGCCACGTCTCCTACTGGCGTGGTATCACACCTCCCCACTGGGAAAAACTGGACTATATTCAAATGGCATCTCAGTGAGCATCCAGCATACAGAATCTGGCGAGTGAGTGATAGGTAAGCAATACTGGAAAGCCAAGATCAGCAACAGCTGGGGAGTGCCTGCAGTAGTGCAGTGAGCACAGACAGTGCACAGCCACCTTCCCTGCTCCAGGTCAGCTCAAAGACAAGGGAGAAAGCTCCACCCAGGAACTGGGAAAGGCCTGTATCTCATAATGACCAGGTAGGATAGAGTGTGTTAATAATAACTAAGTATTTGACTTTAATTTATGAGCAAGTCAGAATATGCTTAATTAGAATTACAGGAACATAATACTATCCTGGAAAAAATGAGCCCAAGAAAGGGGGAGGGAAAGCCATCAAGAAGGCCCAAGAAAACAATGCATGTGGTAATGGATGAGAGGGGACACTGAGTCCTAAAACTGTAAGGGTTCTACCAGCTGGGTCTAGTTTTTCAAGTCAGATGGGAATGGGGATTTCAGTGCACAATGAAGGCAAGCAGTTTTCTGTTGTTTATGGCAGGTTCTGATTTCAACTCAGGCATTTATTTTGTGGTCATTTGGCTGCTGCTTGATCAGGTACCTCCATTACTAAAATGCATTAATATGTCAAATGCACTAATGCATACTTCAGCAATTGGCAGATACCATAAAAAGGAAGTAACTTGGTGGCAAAGTCCAACATTATTGAGTGTGCAGGTTTAAAATTAGATGCTTAATTACATATTCAAACCCTTAAATAAATGCCATAATTCTTCTGCAGTGTTGAGAACTTCAAAAGTATCAGATTATTCAGTCACTTATAAAGAAAAAAAGGGCTTTGTTGTTCGTACATGAGACACATCTTGTCTCCTGTCACAAGTCAGCAGGTATAAAAGCAGGTGTGAGCTTGAATCTGTGTAAAAATCCGTTTTGCTTTTTAAAGCAGCTTAAAAACTGCAAAAGCAAATTTGTACTTGCGAGCTGCACTTAAAAATGCTAGGATGTAACAACTCCTCTCCAGCGATGCCAGGGTTTGGAATTCTCCAGCATTTCTCCTGAGCAGTTAACTCAGCAACACCGTTAAAAATGTGTATACATTCTTTCCACAATAAAAGAAGTCGCATTGTAGCAGAACTGACAGGACAAAAAACCTGAGGCTCATCTATTTTTATATATATATATACATATATATATATATGAAAAAAAAAAGAAAAAAAGGCACATTTGCCAGAAGCTTTTTCTATCCTTTATCCAAGAGATGGTTCCTGCAACCATAAGCACTGCAGGATTTATATGGAGTTGCTGTTGGCACAGATGAAAAGGATGGCAGATGGATACTAGAAGAATTGTGCATTTGCAGTGCAAATTGCCTCCTGTATGCAAAACCACCTAAACATGGACAGTATCCAGCAGGGAGAATGCAAGACATCTTGCCTCTTCTTCCTAGCAAAGGAGATTTATGACTAGAAGACAGAGACCGTTCTAAATTATTGCACATCATCATTTCATTACTAAATCACAAGCTAGGAGCTACCTTAGCAGCAGCACAAGCATGTGGATGTCTCAACCTCCTATGTATCAGGATGGTGGTGCTGGTGTGGTTTTTAAGGAGAGAAAAAAAAAAAAAAAAAAAAAAAAAAAAGAGTGAGAAAAAGACAATTCTCCCTCTACTGTTCCTGTAAAACATGTCCAGGACAGTCAGTCATTGGAACAGGGAGATTTAATTGTATTATTTCCCTCTGTTTTTATTTTACAGATTTATTGATTTATTTGCAGATTATTTACAGATACAGAATCACTTTTTTTCTTCTTCTATGTTCTTCCAGCTCAGGCTAAAGGGAGTAAATGTTTGCACTGAACTTAAAAAGTGTCTTTAAATCAGAATTTTTGTGCTCTCGTACATCATCCATGAAGTGACGTACAACAATTCTGCCTTCTGCCGCTAGAGTGAGTGCAATCATTGCTTTTTTCTTTAGGAAAGGGACACTTTGCCCAGCAGTAACATCAGGGCAATATCCATACAATTCAATCCCTGCAAATCAAAAAGGACCCCTCAAAATAAGCTAGGCATATATATACATGTATGTGTGCGTGTGTGTGTGTACAAAAAAAAAAATCTTTTACAAGGGTAATTCCAAGTTTGAGTCTTCCCAAAGCAGCTTCAACAGGTTCACTTCCATACCAGGTACAACAGCAACATCAACAGTAGGTTTATCCACAAACTGTCAAAATAAGAACACTTGATGTGTTTTACTTAAAAAAAATTATATAAGAAAAAAATAAGGTGAAAGCCTACAATTACTGGATAAATCAAACATCAATCCAGACTAAAATACAAAATATTAAAAATTTTATTTCTGCTGCAGTCAGAGAAAAGGTGATGAGCGTATTTTTAAATGGAAAGATTCAAACTTAAAATATTTCTATTAACACTGAGTAAAGATGCAAAGATGAGGAAATCCAAAAATGTTTTTCAGCTATGTTTTTTAGAGATATAAGAATGTCACTTAAGTATCTTTGAAATTTCAAGGGCCATGTGAGTGTACTCTGCAATAATCTAATCAATACATTGCCTTACCCTACTGCTTTTCTTTCCCAGTCTCAAACATTTTTTTAAACACCAAACATTACAATGAACTGACATCAACCACTCACTACTGTCCTGTCCTCATTAAACTTTTCAAGGCTTTTCCTTGTAGAAAAAAAATTTAAAATCCACAGTGCTCACAAAAGCATGCCAGTGGTCTTAGTGGACATACCAATTTCATAATTTGCACACTACAACCCTTAGCATCAAACTTAAGCAGCAGCTACAGGTCTCATGTCTCTCCTAGCTTTGAAAACACTTCTGCCTAATAGAAGTCCAAAATTCAGTCTCTTCTACTTTCCCAGAATTCCTAAAAATCATCTGAATACGCGTTTAATTACTTTCAAGCGACCAGTTTCAGTGTTGAATCTTCCCACTAGTCTTCAAAATGCCTTCATGCTCTTGGCTCTGTGGCAGCACCAGCACACACCCCTCACTACAGGTTAAGTGGGCTTGAAATAGTGGCAGTACTGACCACGGCTTCAGAGAGCCACTCCCAACAGAGTTGCTGGTTAGGATAGATTCCTGAAGAAAGAAAACTGCTAGAAACAGCATGTGCCAAAATGTGTTCCAGAAGTATGCCTTCAATGAAAACTGAACTCCCTTACCCCAGAGTTTAGTCCAAATGCTATGACATGTCAGAAAACCTCCTGACCCAGGATTGAAATGGGTGAAAGCCTTCTGGCAGACGCTTCATTCAATAGGGAACACACCTATTCCGGAATGAGACTTCAGGACTTCTGCTGCCTTTCCCACAGCTCCAAAAAGCAGGGAAGTCCTCCCACACCTACCCCAAACCCCCAGAAAGAGTCCAGGAGCACCTCTGCCTAAAAAACCGGGAACCAGACCTCCTCATGTGCGAGCCAGTAAAGAAAGTCCAGTCCTGGTGTTCAGATGGTGACACTCATTATCCAGACCAGCCATGCAGTGAGGATGCACTGAACCGGCCATGGCATGTGTAAATAAGGGTATCAGCTTCCACTTCCAAAAGGAGTCACACTGGGAGGCAGAGCCAGCACTCAGGAGTGCCCAAGAAACTATAAACTTCTCATTGGGAAGAACAGAGAGAGGGAGGCATACAACTGAGAAACCTTTTTTTCTGATCAGAATGGGCACTGCCCAGGCATAAAGACAACAGCACCTGGGCAAAATGCAGCAACACACCCAATTTCCTGTCACCTTTGTAATCTACCACCTACTAAAAAGGTGCAAATCACAAAGGTACTCCTTCTCTACTGCAGTCCATGTAAGAGGAGTCTTCTCTGATACGGTGCTCCGGCTCACTGCATCTGGCATCCCAGAAAAATAACTCAGGGGTGGGAGTCAGTAAGGAAATCGTGCTGTCCATGCCAGCAGCACATTACAGGTTGCTTCACCTGAGAAATATTCATGGAATGTGTGAGACCAGAGCTAACACCAGTAACACAGTACATTTAAGGAGGTAGCTTATATTAAAAAACAAGAGACATTTTGCAGAAAACACAGACATACCATGTCAGAATTATGAAATCACTACAACAGATTTCTTACAGTTGCTCAGGAAATTCTATTAATAACTAAAGGCAGAGTAGTGGACATTCAGAAGGTAAACAAGAAATAAGAGTTTGTTCAGGTTGTAAATTTTGCTCATGTCATCAAAAATGTTACAATGGAAGATTAGAAAGTCTTTGGAAAAAAATAAAAGTAATAAAAACCTCTACCAAAGAGAAAATATCAGAATGCTTTATAAATCAATGGTGTACCCATACAGTGAGTATGTTCTGCTCATTCCTCCCTTCCACTTACAAAATTATTCAGTTGGATTATTTAAGGCACAGAGAACAGCTCCTACAAGAAAAGAAAGTTAAAGCTGGAAAAAAAGACAAGATCCAATTTTCTATGGAAGACTGAAGGAGGATATGACAGAAGTCTGCAGAATGTCAGGTGGGATAAAGAGGGAAGCGAGGAGTAGATTAGGATTTGCGACATAAGAAGCATCCTGCTAAAGATCACAAAAAAAGATGAAAAGCAAACAGAATTAAATAGTCTTTAAAAACAAAACAAAATCAAGAAAAAACCAAACAAACAAACAAAAAAACCACAAACCCCAAAGTACATAACCAAAGCACAGAATGCCATAGGAGACATCATACACACTCCAGGTCAGCCCTGTCTGTTTATATTATATACATGGTAGTCAGGATAGTCAGCAATCTTCAGCACTGGAAATTCCTAAATGTGTGGTTTGCTAGAAGTTAGAAAACCATAACAGAGAAGAAAAGCTTGCAATACGTGCTCCTTCTTACACTCCTCCCTAAGTTTTTGGTATCAGTGACTATGAGAGACTGAGCTAAACAGACCACTGACCACATCCATGACTTCTGATTTTAACTTGCCTTCCTTTCCTGCAAAAAGCCCAAGGACTGGAAGACACAAAAGTGTTAATGGAATAGGATGAGATGATTACATGCCACATCAATACATCATTTGTTTCTAAAGTAGAATTACAAGAAATAATCTCAAGCAACTGTGAAGAATCTGGCTTGAATTATATCATCATGAAATTCATCTTCTCAGTAGAGTGGAGGTTGATCATTAACAGGCCATTAAAATGTGTACAAAGAATACAGATTGGTCCTTGTCCCAGGGCACTTTCCACATTAAATGCTCTGGAGTTTGAGGGCTGCATTCAGGAGCACAGTACTGCTTATCCATGCCTGTAGATTGTAACTCAGTCTTGTGTTTTGCCTGGGGATCTGCGCACACAGAGTCATTTATATAGGTTACTGTATACTGTATACTATGCATACATTAACTTGGTATCACGGTGCTACCCATCATTTAATCTACAAAGAGGCAGCAGAAGACAGCCTTGTCTGTGCACATCACGTTCTATAGTCTGAAAGAAGTACTTTGATGCAGAATATAGTGAGATGGGCAGCCAGGAGAAAGACCTGCAAGCTCAGAGCTGCTGCAGCTGACTGGAACCACACTGGTTACTGCTATCAGTGGCTCCATCAGGGCCACAGTGTAATGTAAAAATAAAGAGGGGTGGTACAAAATGCTGCTGGAGACAAGCAGCCTGGCCTAAGCAGTAGTTACTCACCTCTCTGGAAGGGCACTCAGTGACACAGTGCAAGGCAATGACCTCCACAGTGCTCAATCTCTAAAGGTCGACAAGAGCATCTAAACACCAAGGAGAGGAGACAGCCTGGCCTCTTATCTAACAATCTCGAGGGCTGCTACTTGAAAAGAGTGCTGCTGCCACTCCCTTTTCCTTCCACTTCAGCGAGGCCTGGCCGTGACAGGGGTTTCTCCCACCACCTAGAATTTCCTAGAGAGAAACACGGTGATATTGTGCAGAAATGCTTGTTGATTCCAAATTCACTGCCTCCTCCCAGCCCTGTCAGGAAACTGTGAAGTGGCACTGCTACAGCAAACACGGCAGTATCATGGAGCTGGGAATTACTCACTGGAATTGCTGCTACATTTTGCCCTTCAGCAGCAGAGAAAGGAGAATGTAAAGTAATAGCACATTAGAATCAAATACAAAATAATCTGCCTTTTCAGTTACTTTCTGAGCAAATTTTCATTTAACCATGCCTTCAAGTATGAATTTTAAAGCAGACAATTACAAAGCAAAATAGTCACAGAGACACACAAGGCACAGGATATGTATTTCTTTGTTTCCTAGTGGCTGCTTTTGTGCAGCATCTAGAGGTGATGGCTTTTTTGAGGAAAAACTTGAAGATTCAGTACAAACACCTTCAGATTTAAAAGTAGTGATTAAATTCCACATTCCAATAATTTTTTCCTTTTCAAAGCCTGCTTATAAATCAAGACTGGTGAAATTACAAGGCTGAATGATTTTTTATTTAACAAATATTAATATACTTTGGAGTTCTGAGTAGAAGCTGTAACTGATTTATTTGAGAATTAACACTCAAGTTAGTCCTCTAAACCGTCCTGTCCACATACAGCAGTAGAGATGTAAAAATAAATCCTATGTGACCCACAGGAGATTCAGGGGCAATTTACTGAGTTGATTTGTGAGGAGACTTATCATCATACTCATACAATGCCATATGATTTAATTGATTTAAATTTTAGATCTTCATACTATAAAATGATGTGTAGATTTGAGAGCTCATGTTAGTCAGGAACATCAGCTACTTGGTGGAAGGACTTAAAAGAGCTTGCAGTGCTTCTTTGAGGCGATTTAAATTAAAAAAGAAAAAAAAAGGAAAAGCACACTGGCAGGCTTTTTGAATTCTTGTTTTGAGACACAAAGCTGAGATGTGGACAAAGGAAGTCCGCATTCACCAAGTATGTCAGTTGATGATGAATTTCACGTCTCTTCTCAAGACAGAAAGGACTTCCAGAGTGCAGCTGCAGTTTAACTCTGGGATAGGGTTGCCCCCTTCCAGCTCAGGAGCTTGGGTGGGGCAGACAAAAAGCTTAACATACTCCTTTTCCTTTACACAAATGCAGTGACTGGTTCACAAACACAAGTGTTTTCCTGAGAAGGACCACAGCCTTTCAAGCCAAGTAGTAGAGGCATATCTCTGGAGGTGAAGACCGCAGTATAGCCCTTGAGTTCTGGATACTGTTTCTCCTTTATAAAGCACTTTTACTAATTAAATGTGCAGGCTTAACCTGCTGTGTTCACTGAATACAATGTTTTTTTCTTGCTTTTGGGAAGTGCCTTGTGAGGAAATGATTGTCCTTTTACAGAAAAAAAAAACTTGAAAAAAATGCAGTAATCTCTAACTGTCTGTAATCTCATTTTACTTTTTCTTTTATTATTTACACTGGAAAAGGGCAGAAGCAGATTTTGAGTTCAAAGGATTGGCCAACACAGGGCCATTTGTGTCTGTCTGAATGTGTCTTCCCCAGCGTGGCTATTTACTATTCTTTTTTATTACTACAACTACTACTGTTTCTTAATGGAGCATGACTGCAGGAGGGATTTGTTCTTCTGATCTAATAAAATCACATACATGAAAAGTCTTCCTTAACCTTGATACTACCTCTCCTATCCACATACAAACTCCTTTGAAAGAAGATGTGCAGCACTCTATCTTCCTTCCTCCCATCTTCCCTGAAGGAATCAAGGTCCCAAGGGCAGAAAAATACCAGCTTCTCAATAAATGGCAATGATTTTGTAAGCTACTTTTAACATTTGGTGCATGCGTGCATGTGAAATACACACCCACAAAAAAAGTCATTTTGCCATCGTTTGTACATTAATAAGGTGATCTATTTTTAAAAGAGAATTCCTAACAATGGTTACTTATGAATTATGACTGATTATTTATGTAGTTCACTTTGTTTAAATGGTGTCTACGTTCTTCAAGAGAACAATGCTGTATACAGCTGCTTTATTAATAATGTCACTGGCTCTTTGTTGCTATTTTTACGTTTCCATCTTCCTGTTAGGCCATGTAAATAGAGATGCCTATAATTAGTGGGCAGGCAGCATTGTTTCACAAGTCTTAGCTGTTACATTAAAATAGGAAGCTTATTACTTCTTTGGGAATAACTTTTATTTTGCCCTATAGTAAAGATACAAAGTCATAAAGCCAGATACGATGCAATGGAAAATTCAAAGGGAGTATCTGCAATGAAAATCTTTTGCTGCATTCTTTGTCCATTTAAACAGGAGGAAACTCTTAACTGCTCATTCAAAAAAACCTTTAGATTAAAAGTACATTTTAATTTCCACAGCTGAAAACCACAAAAATTGATTTTGTACAATACAGAATTTTTTCTTGCTGTGAGACACAATCTTCTAGTCATCAAAAGTTGAAACAATTCCCCTTGCCTAACAAACGGAGGAGAAAATAAGATGATAAAGAGATAAGAAGTCTGCATTCAGATCTGTTGTTGTCTGCCTATTTAGAACCTTATTTTATCTCTTGACTACTTCTATATTGTGTCCCAGGTACAATAATCCAACCCTAGCACTATGATTCACATTTTTAGATAAAGATTAAGGATTTTACAAAGACTGATCCATATGTTTTAGAAGCACCTCAATGAAAAATCCTTTTCCTTCTTTGGCCAAATTGCTTTCTTTCCTGAGTACACTTTGCAGTAACAACACAGAAGAACTGCATGCCTATAAATATTTAACACTTACTTGCATATGCTGTTCTGGAGGCATTCGTGTTCAAAGACTTCATTGTCAGAAAGGACCATTTTGGCCACGTTGCCAATGGCATCAAGATTTCAACTTACAACGTGCTTTTTGGAACAAGATGACACCTTGGCATAGACGTTGCAATGATAAAATTCATCTTGTCTCTAAAACAAACTGCCATAATGTCTACTGCTTTCATTGGTGAAAAACCGCAGTCCCACTTCTCATCCGAATTTTTCTGAAGTCAGTTTCAAGGCATGTCCTTTTCCAAAATGTCCATCTGTCACCAATATATCACAGACAACTTTGAACTAAGACCATATTCAGAACTGTTGACAAGACACAACTGCACAAGAGATAATCACAAATACTAGCATTGCTTCTGGCAACAAGCTACATTGGGTTTTTTAAATCCGCTTTATCTTTCTCTTTATTCTTTTTCTGGTAGTAGTAGAAAGAGTTGACTTTGAAGGAATCAAGAACAAATCCAGAATTAAGTTTTCAACAGAGGACTACTTAAGGCTTGTTACCACTGTTCCACATTTAATGCTTTGCAGAGATGTTTAGGGTACTAAAGCAACTTTAGGATGAAGAGTTATATGCAAGTGAAAATATTAATGCCAAATGAAAAAAAATTAATTGGCTAAACAAGTAAAATAGCTCTACACATCAGTCATGCTTTTAGAGAACTCTTTTTTTCTCAAGCTCCATAACTTTATTTTCAAGGTTCTGAAGAAAAAAGTCCACAAGCCTGAAGGACTTCCCACAGCCTTTCTGCCCTCCATAATAAATACTCAAGCAGTGCACGCAGCATAAAAGAACAAAGTAAAATGGTCTGTGGGATACCTGACACTTGAAATTCAAACTACCAAAGTCATAAATTAAGTATACATGCCTGTTTGTGGGGCAGGGTATAATGTTCTCTGACTGCTTCAATGGGCCTTATGTAAACAAAGAACAGAACAACTGGTGACAAATGTCAGCTTTCTAGTACAAGAAAAAAGTCTCCAATCGAGAAAAAAAACCCCCTCAATCCATTGGCTTATCCAGATTTAAATATGCAAGCAGAAATGATTTAATGTCCCTCAGATATTTGCTCTGCTTTTGTGCCAGAGGTTAATGCCCTGCAAGGGTGACTGCAGACAAAGCTGCTCCTCAATTACTGCACTCTAATGCTCAGTGTATTTGAGGTAAACAAATCACTGGTTTGTGGTATCACCATAGGCTAGAATGTGAACTGCACTGAACAGCAAGGCATGGAGACCTTGTCAGCTGTCTGCATTTATGAGCTATCAGCCTGAAACCAGAACTTCTATTTTTCCCTCCCATAATGCACATCACAGAAATGCCAAGAGCTGCTGCTCTCACTGCATTCACTCATGCTTCACTGTCCCTACAATATTGCTAATATATTTTGGGTTTTCAAGAATTTTTGATTCCATTTCCCCTTTAAATCTGATTTCCCTATACAGCTCACAGATGTCAGAATGGGTACAGACTACAGGGATTACTATGGATTAGTGAATCTCGCATGCCCGGAAGTGTTTAGAGCAATTACATCTTTGGTGGAAAGGTATTTCCCACAAATTCTCCTTCCAGCTCCTCTGTCAGCAGGGCAGTTTCCTCTGGGAGACAAGCACATTGTTAGACCAAAAGCTGGTTCAACCCCAAAATGTATCTAGCACAGTGTGCCCACAGTCCTAGCACAGGCTAGAATTTTGTTCTAAATTTCAGGGAAATCTCCTGAGCACGGCATCAAACCATTGGACTGAGACAGCACTGCTTGCTCTGCATCCCATCCAACCTCCACCCATCCCCTGCACTCTAGAAGCCGAGCAAGCAGACCAGGACATGAGCTCTATCTCAGGGCACAGTTTCATGCACTGACTAAGCTGTGAGAAGGGAGGACAGGGCTCCCACAGCATTGACCACTGGCTGATGAGAAAGGCAGATAAATGGAGGGCAGTCACCTTGTCAGACTCCACCACCAAACAGTTTATGAGCCAACCACCTCAGGTCACGGCTTGAGCTGAGGGGCGCTGTGACTGGGTCAGCTGCAGGCAGCTGAGAGTACCAATATCCAAAAATGCAGCCACTGCCTTTGTCAAAGGCTGTCTGCATCTGAGCTGCGACTTATAAGCAGCAAGTGATGCAGCACACACGCCAAGGTTATGAGGAGGTGAGCTCTAGGTAAGGTAGCAACAGCAAGTTGCTGAGGGGTTACAGCCAGAGTGAGGGTGTGCTCTGCACTTGCTTTGGGGGAAAAACATACTAAATATCTTTGACTGCACACAAGTTTTTTGAATAAAAAGCCTCCATATCACTATGTAAGCTTACAGCTTTCCCTTCCCACCCAAATGGTTCTTCTGAAAAACCCAAGCCTTTTCCTGTACTGCTGTTTATATTATAGCATCCCAATATACACAATCAACTAAATTATATTTACTTAGCTAACTTCCACACCTTTTCCCCTTTCTACTTCCGCAGATTTGGATCACGGCTTTCTTCTGCTCAATATTTTCTTCCCTAGAATGACAATAGTGCAGATACAATAAAGAGGTGTTACCAGCCTTTTGTTCAAGTGCTTTTTGTTGAGTATTTCAGCTATTTACTACCCCCTCAGAAGTTCCTGTTTTCCCACTGAGGGGGAAGGGAAAGCCTGTATAATGACATGGCAGCTTTTTGGTCAAAAAGTCTGCGTGCAGTCGAAGATAGTTAGCACATCTTCCCTGCAAGGCCTGATATCAAATCAAAAAGGGAAAAATCTTAAAATAAATTTCAAAAAACATACACATATATCAAGAAGTACTAAAAAAGTAGTACTTTGCAGATATCCCTTTCTTCAAGCTATAAATTACTGCTATATCAAAATGCCCACACACACTGAAAATTCAGCTCACTATGATGAAATGTGCACACAGAGGTATGTAATCTCCTACTGCCAACAATATTACAGGTCTTAGCACATAAAACCAAGAAACCAAAAAGGAATTAGGGCACTGAAAGACATCACAAGCTGGGAGCTTTGCTAGTTCACACAAAGGGAAAAGGAAGAACATAGCACACAAAGCAATTTGTCTTTGGTACAGGAAAAGACATATATCATTTGATAATCCAGTGATAAGGCAGGACAGCTATGGGACAAACCCATTTGTTGTATTGAATAAACACATTTAGATTGATACCTGTGATGCTGAGCTGTTTTGATACACAGGATTCAACAGAACCATAATGTGGATGTAAAAAAAAGATCAGAGTTTCATTACAAAATAAGGTATCTCCTGCTGCTGTTGGATACATGCCTACAAGGAGCTTTGAAGAAATACATAAATTAGACAATTGGGTTATAACAGAGCATGTCCAAGCAATGGATCTGAACACCTTCCCCTTTCATCATCTATCAGCTAGATGTTCAAGCCAAAGAAACTGTGCACAGGAAACAAGGTAGCACGACATGGAATTTTTGGGGTAATCTTGGTACTAAGTGGGTTAACTGTGCCTTTTGTTTTCTCAAAGTCAGTTTTAGCACAACAGGTCAACACAAAAACGGTAAAAGCTGGTTAATTAGGCTCCTCCTAACCTGAACTTAATTTGCCAGTGAGTGCTCCACGCAGGGGTGTTGGAGAGGAAAGGTCTTGAGAGAGGTGATCACTTTTACCAGACTAATCCCTGGCCCTGGCAGAAGAAATCAGTGGGAAAAGTCTCTGGGCATACCCCTTCCTTCAGCGCTGAGCGGAAGCAGCACCAGCGCCGCCCTTTACCAAACGCTAACAAGTGGATAGGAAACGGCAGTCGGAAAGGAGCTGCTGGTCCTTGGGAGTCTGAGAAACAATGCCAGCGCTGATTAGAGCGCACAGACCTCACGGCAGGTTGGCTTTCATGTTCTTGTCATTTCGTGTCCAGATATGTCAGGATGACTGAAGTCAATGGGAAATTCACAACAGGTTCTAATAGCATCACGAACTGATTCATTATAACCCTCTCTCCACCACAAGATTGTTTGTGTACATTAGATCTTAATCTGATTTTGTTCCTATCAACTCATCTGGACTTGCACCAGTTCTCACTCAGGGTCATCTTCTTGCTTGTGTACATTGTCCATGTAATCTGTAATCTACAGAAACAGCCACCAACACAAGTCAAAATTAAGTGTTCTTTTTAAATTCATTTCTCCACCATTTTTTTAACTGAGACCTAAATTAAAGAGGCATTTTGAAATGAAGCTCAGTTTTTAGAGTGAAATTACTTCAGGCATATTATAGGGTGCTTTGGGGGGTTTTGGAAGCTTTTTCTGGGGGAAAGGGATTTTTTGGTTTGGTTTGTGTTTTTTCTTTTTTTTTTTACCCACAAGACTAGCATTCCACTGTACAGCTTAATAAGAAAGTGAAAATTAGATGTAACCAAGCTGAGAGAATTCTTTCTCATTTATCACTGTGTACTCAGTTTAATTTTAACTTGAGCTGGTGAAACACTTTACAAGAGACCCCATCTCACCTTTAACACATTATCTTGACTTGCTTACTTCAGGCAAACATTTGCTAGATAGTTGTCTGTTACTGCATAAAGAGAATGTCAAGTTCTTTGCACAAGTGTCTGGTCACGTTTCATGATTGCCAAAGTCTAGGAAGAAATCCCCAGTTCGAAAAAACTGCTTGGAAACCTCATTCTCCTGGCTGACATTCCTACCATTTTTGCTGAGAAGTTAAACAGAAAATCCTTTCAATATACCAAATGGAACAATGAAATTGTACCTAGTAACATATACACTGTTTATCACTGTTTCACTCATGGCAAGTTTCATCATTAAATTACAGTTCCACAGGTCTGCGTCGTATATCCAAGGTTAGTTTTATACATCTTTACATGGATGCTCATAGCAGCCATCTCTTCAAGCCATCATTACTTTCCTCTTGCACACTGCCTTTTAAAGTGAAGCCCCATCAAAATAAAAATGTACTCATGAGAGTAAAATAAGGATTGTGGTTTTCCAAAACTAAATATAGTAGTTTCCCAATGACAACCATCCTCCTGTCAAGAAAGAATTTTTATTTGGCATCCAAGCTCATTCCCATGCATAAGGAGAAATAAAAAGAACACTAATTAATGTATTGATTTGTACTGTGCTATATCTTAGTAACAGCACGGGGAAGGGGAAATATTTTCAGCTTGGAGGTCTACCGGCAATCCACAACAACTGTTGTGACTGTATTGCACAGTCCAGTGAACATGGCTCATGCACATAGAGAAGCTTTAAAGCATCAATCAGAAATTCCAACAGAGATCTTGCTTTTCCATGTATCCTGAATCTCTTATATTGAAGAGCTTTTCAGCCTTTTTCATCTTTCACTGAGATTACCACAAGATTGTGGTTGGTCTCAAAAAATCCAGCTCTGTCCAGCCTGTTTTATGCCTTTTGTTTTTAAAAAAAAATGCATTGTGGATGAATGCAAGAACTAAACATCTCACAATATTCACCAACAACCTTCTAAATCACTGTATATCACTATGAGTATTTCTAATTATGTTCTAAAATACTGTGGTATTTGTCATAGTTGTGTCCACCCACAGCTTTATGAAACCATTTAAGATGGGGTTCTCATAGTGAGCAGAGCCTGTTCTTTCAGTTGCCCAACACCTCCTCTTTTAAAACAACATTTTGCCAGATTCTTAGTGTAGGAGCTGCACTTTCTATGTTGGTTTTCTCTGTCAAGCTTGAAGAAGAGCAGATGAAAGTCATGCAAAGCAGGCCTTTGGCAAGTTGCCCTGAGCTGCTGGACAAGAGGGCTTGAAGAAATGAGGTGGGGAGACAACAAAAACCAAACCCACCACAGAAGAGAGATGGAAAATTAGGACTTGGGACAGAGGCAGAGGGGTGGACGAGAGAGAGACACAAACATGTTGAAATACTTGCAGCCAAGTATGCAACACTTCCAGAAACGAGTTCTTCACACACCTTAATTCTATCCTTGGTTAAGTATACATTATGGTATAGTCTATAATTTCCTGACCACATACTTTCCCCTTCTCCACACCACCACCTGCATGCAGCAACAGAAGGGAAAGCCTCCTTCAGCACTAAAGCCTCCTCCTATTTTGCTTTCTGCCTGTTTACTTGTGTGGCCTGCAGAACTGCAACTCAGAGCTTTGCATCTGCTCAGGCTCTTGAGAAACGCTGTGTTATCTGTATTGTCCCACAACTCGATCAATAAACTATTAAACACATCTCTGTGAGACAGGGTAGTATGCTATCCCAATTTTAGACAGTGCACTGAAATTAGGGTCAAAAGCCAATTCTTGCCGAATTTCTGGAATCTCTTTTCCCACAGCATTTATTATGGCACTGCATTTTGCATCTCTAGAACACAGAGCTCCTACTGACTTTCAGGCATATCTGAGAATAATTTTTTTCTCTGTAGCTCAAACCCAAAGCTTCAGAAAATGACTAGAGTGAACAAAAGGGAATGTAGAGCTTACTTGCCTTGTCTAGCATCCCATAGGAACATTGTGGTGCAAGCAGAAGATAAAAATCAAATTTTCCAAGGAAGCAATTAGCCAAGAGACCATCCTCTCCCTTTGAATAATCCCTTTCCTTACTCACAACACGACTTCCTCCAATGCTGTGTGCACAATATCCCAGTCACGCCTAGAAAAGCTCTTCTTTGCAGTGACCATGACAGAAGTTTCTTGATAAAAATAACATGATCAAGCAGGTTTTTACTGGATTCCAGTACCTGCACACAATTCAATATGAAACCAATGCTGCCAGGGTGAAACTAATTTTGATGCTTCTTAATTTCCAAGACCTTAATAATATAATAATGTTTCTTAATTGCTTATTAAGTGCCTATACACATGCAAGCTCTTCGAAACAGCACACGGGTTTCCTTGATAGCAAGGTACATCACAGTTTACAAACTAAACTACAACCAAATCAGCACAAATGCTGCCATTTTTTAGTCTTTTTTTCCCCACTAAGGGTTGAAATATAGCACCACTCTCCTCTGCATGTATCATAGTTGTGTCCTGAGTCTGTAAAGGACAATTGTGCATTTATTTATGCTTTCCAACCCACAGCAGTAGTAACAGGCATCCACCACAGACTCACCTTCTCCTCATCTGATCCTTGTCAGTCTGCCCTACAGTGGCTGTCTCTGGCTGGGCACTACCAAAGCTGACGTTATCAGCTGAAGTGTCATTTTAAAGACACATTGCAAAGGTTATCCTTTTGTTAGAGGCTTTTTTTTTTTTTTTTTTTTTTTACTTCTTCCCCAGTCCCCCAGCCTGCAACACTCTGTCTCTGTTTTTAAGTTTCACCTACAGTTCCTCATACTTGTCTCAAAACTGTGCTGCCCCATTCAGCTATTACCTGCCATAGGAGCTGAAGCTTTTGGAATACCATTATTGTTGAATGTAGAGAACGTATGCTAAAATATATATTAAAGGGACAGACGAAAAAAAATAAAAATAAAAGAAGCCAACAGGCTGCACAACTTTGAGGCTAAATAAATGGATCTGTGCAAAAACAGTGTCACCTTGAATATATTTAAATTCAGGTCTGGACATAGCAGCCACATTTAAAGCCGATGATACAAACTCTTCTTATTTTTGGGTATGAAGCAGAAGTTCTTGACAGATTTCCTTTCAAGTTGTGCACATTAGGCTACCAGTTAAACACAAGAAGCAATTACCAGAGTATGATCAAACCTCTTTCCAGGGTCCTACTTGGGATGTTTTCAATTTATTTACTCTTCGTAACTAGATTATGATATATCCAGAGAGTGACATCTTGCTGATTATTACCACATCTACTTACTTTGTCTCAGTTCTACAAAATCTGATTTTAGCACATCTTAAATCAGACCAGAAACATTGTGGCTGCCCAGAACAAACTGTGCAGACTGCATGCCTCCAACAATACCAATTTATTGAAACTGGTTTTGTTTAGCTCTGAAGATTTTTCTCTCAGCAAACCTGTGGATACATCAGTGTTATCTGCACACCCATTCCTTGCAAAAAGGGTCAGTGTAAACACTCAGTATTGCACTCTAGCTTGGCAAAAATGCAGTCATGCCCACGACTGATCCAAGCCTGTGCAGTGCAGTGCAGTGAAGAGGTCTGGCAAAGCCTGGATACCCATATTACTGTGTGTAGAACCAAGAGCTCAGCCTCTTCAAGTTCATTAACATAAACACAACACCAAACTTTCCTTGGACCAGTCCCAGGTGCCACTGAAAGCAGTGACTTGATTCCTTCCTTACTCAATCCCTCCTTCACTGGAGTTTTAAGAGCCTTACACCTGATCTGGTCCTTTCAGAGGCAGGTGAATTAGTGCCAGCAGATTCCATGGGGAACCAGATCAGGACACAGGAACAGACCTACCTTGCCAAAGGCCTGATGGATGCTAAAAGCTATCTGCTGTTTGACCCTAGGAAAAAAAGGGCTAGGTCCTCTCTGCAAGGAGACACTTTCTGCTGTTTTTCTGGAATTCAAAGGGGGAAAACTGCAGAAATATTACACAATACAATATATACTTTATCCAAAATAAAATGAAGCTTAAACATATATATACACACACACACACACACACAAATGTATATGTGGATATGCATGTATGTATATGTGCGTATTTATCTACATGACCATCATAAACTAAATACATGGCACTGTTATTCCCAGAAGAGAACAGTAGCCTGAATGAGAAGGCAATCAACAAACAAGAACACATCATCATTCCCTCCACACTTCCCATTCTGAAGGGCTCAGAGTCCCCAAGAGAATTTTTCTGTGGTTTTGAGAATTCAATTTTTAAGGAGAATCTTTGAGGCACCGCTGCTCCAATCCTGCCAGTTGGTGCTGCACAGGTGGCTCAGAGCACAGAACAGAGCAGACACATCAGTGGGCTCCCCAGGTACACAGGAGTGCTCCCATCCAAAGGGCAGGGAGTGAAAGGCATCTGCTTTTGCTCTAGAAGCAGCATTTTGTTAATGGACGGAGGAATCTGGGGGCCATTAATGATTTTGCAAGAATCTGGTATGACCCACAGACAACTTCTTTCTGTGTCCTTTTCCCACCCACATTCTTACTACACTGCCAATAAATACACCTCTTCATCATAAGCTGAATGGAAAATAGGGCTCTTTAGATAGGCATACACTACTTCAAAATCCTCTACTCTGCAGTCTTAGCAGTGTGTAATAAATAATTCCAAACAGAAAGCAGGAATGACAGTGCAGAAAGAGAAGAAAAGAGAATATAACAAAATGGGAGAAAAAAAAATCCCAACTGAACAACAAACAAACAAAGAAACACAAAGAAAAGAGACATGGACAAGTCCAGGATCTGAATTCATTTTAGGACAAAATGCATCATCAGGTGTCTCCATCATTATCAAGTATCTGGCAATGCCACTGTCTTCCCACAGTACGATTACCCAGGGATTTTGGACTCCTATGCATATCTGGAAAAAGGCAATTTTCAGGAATGCAATCACAGTCTCTTTGCAACTGTATCATTGACCTTTTTCCGCAGACCATGATGGTCACCTCAGCATTTACTCTCACGACTCACACCCAAGCCACAGCATCATGCCAAAGCTAAGCACCTGGGAAACTCTGCCTATTCCATTAGGAATAATGGGAGGACTGCACATTTCACTATCATATAGACACAGGCCACTGAAGCCCAAAAAGATAATCTAAAATTAAGTTTGTGCACATAAGAATTTTTGCAGGCACAAAAGAAAAAAAATAATTCTAGAGTTTGGTGGGGGGGGGACGGGGTAAGAAGGATTTATATTATATTCACTATCCACCCAACAACAAATTAGATGCTTAAGTATGACCCTAAAGCATTCTTCTCATGAAGAGATAATGACATTTTATACATGTTGTACCTTAACTCTGACGTATTGAGAATATTTTGCATTTTTGACCTTTGGTAAAATATCTTCCTTCAGTTTAAGAGGCATTTTCAACCTCCTACCCCTTTAGCCCTAACATTGTTTCTATCATCACGTGGAGCATGTTCAAAAGGTTCTGTTTTCTTGTGTCCCCCAAACAGTTCTCTCTTCCCAAGGAAACACCCTGATCTTGTCCAGGAAAGCAAAGACCTCACAGGAAACAGAACTTTAAATAACTATATGATCCTAAAGGAAGATGGAAATCATACAGATGTGTGTATTCAGTACACTAGGGACAGCTAAGGGTTAGCAGTGGAACAACAGCACCAAGGAAAGGCAGAACTGAAACCTGACTTCAGCAAGAGTTTTGTCTGATCAAGACCAAAAGAGAGAGCTGAGTCTTTTATATGGTGTGTTTTCTTATTCATGCATAGGAACATGTAGCTGCTGGATGAAGTGACTGACTAGTCACTACAGGATTTGATTTTTTCCATTCAGTAATTCAAAGTGAATAATATTAAGATCGTGCTTGTGTACATCTCCTCTAGGCAAAGCACTTGTTCAACACATCATGAGGTAGCTCAGTGTTGTCAACTAGTTTCGAACAGACACACTATGACTGGAGTAAAAACTACATTGTAAGAAAAAAGAAAAAATCTCTACTGTTCCTGAAAGAAGAGAAAGTCTTGCTGCTACTCAGATGAGGAAAGGGGCTCTTTGGAACTCCCTCCATGCTTCTGAGCTATTCCAAGAAATGGGAGGGCAGGAGGAGGATGGTATATATACATAAAACTTTGAACTGCAGTCAGAGAGGGCATAAGACTAAAAGAAAGAGCTAAATGCAAGGAGAACTTAAAGTACACTTTTTTCTATTTTAGCCTTCTCAAAATAGATCATCCCCCCTATATTACTTCTATTTTCCTTAACATTTATATGACTTTATTGCTGACTTAATTCAACACTTGAATACCTGTAGATGAGTTTGATGCATCTCTCAGGAAAAAGAAAAAGGTGAAAAGTCTATTGAACAAACACTTGCACGTTTTCAGTTGTTCTGGTTTTGGCAACCTCAGTATCTTAGATCTGACATAACTTTCAATATCTGTTTAATATTCTGAGGGTCACCAGTCTACTAGAATAAACAAAGTCAACAATATTTCCTTTATTTCCTTTGAACTAAATCTTCAAAGGTCTAATATTTGAAGAAGAATAATGAACCAGTGATCAAAATTACTTTTATTGTCCAGAAACATAAATTTGAACCACAATTTTATGTGGTGTTCATAAAGTAAATAACTTGCAATCAGGCTTTTATTTCAAGTACCTATTTTATTCTGGGCATTTCAAAGAATAATGTGCATAGAAGAGAATAAAGAAATGCAACTGTAATTACAATTTACTAAAATTTACACCATCACAAGATCTCACATACAGCAGTAGCATAACAACCTTCTAAACCTTTCCAAGCTGTATAAGTATTTGTTTTTGTCAAGGTCAAGCCTTAAAATCAGTAGTGCAAGTTTTACAAGAGACTCCATCTAGCAACATACTGGTGTGAAGCAACAATCTGAAGAGATCAATGTCATCCTGCTAGAAAGTAAATACTTTTATAACTACATCCATAGCAACCACAAAACTCTCCACTTCCCCAAAGTGATCCATAATGCTTGACTTGAGAAGCTGATTTAAAGCTCTGAGAAGGAATCATTTTTCTTGGCCATAAAAGTCCCAAGAAGATAAATGTAGCTTTTCTGGGCCATCATTTTACGGAAAAGAAACACTCAAAAGATATCTCTAGAAATCGCTATACTTGCTCATTTTGAAACTGTAAATCCTCCAGGGGGACCGGTGGTGCTACACTGTAGGAATCAGTATCAATTATTTTATATGATGTATTTTTACTTCAGTGTCAACCCAGGCAATTGACATCTCATTTTCTCATTTAAAGACTTTCTATAACACCACTTACATCTTCTATACTACTTTTTGCCAATGGATCTCAGTGAGCCTTACAAAGGTTAGTACACATATTCCATGAATGGATGAGACATTTTGAGAAGTTAGAGAGATGCAGATCAATTAACTTGCAGTAGTCAATGGCCAACTAAAGCCAGTAAATCCAAGTTTCCAAAGTCAGAAGCCCCTGCCCTGTCCAGCAACTGTCCACTACTACTTCTGTATATAAGTGCTTTAGACAGCCTCCCATGCACTGAAGTTATATTTTATGCCAGTTCCCAATGGTCTCTCAGAAACCCAGTGGCATTTTCTATTTTGCTCTTTCCACTGAAATAAACTGACCCCAGTTGTTTCCAAGTGAGTGGCAGGAAACCTGGCACCTCCTCTGGTCATGGAGGCAGACGTCGAAGGCAATGGAAACCTGTCAGCACCAGGTAATTTAGCCTACACTTCAGGCTGAATTTCTGAGTTCATTCATGCTGCATGTGTGCAGTGCTAGACCAAAAGGCATTACAGAGTTAAGCTGGACCAGGTTTGGGTACATAACTCTTATTACTGCTGAATAGGCACAGTCAGCCTCATCCCACATTTACACAGGCTCTAAAGCAGTCACATAAAGGACAGATAATACCTGATCCATCATACAACCTGTCTTTATAAAGCTAACTCATTTTGAACAAATTTGAAACAGCAGACTGAGTTAATAGCAGACCAGTGCTTTGCAGGACTACAAAGAATCTCTTAGCAGGAACTGTTAAGCTGAATTTACTGTGCCATTAAACCACAGTCTCAGTGCAAATGTAGGCTGGTTACCAGCACACATGGAAATCCACACAGCAGTTAATTCATCTTCACAGTATGCAAATTAGGGAAGTGGGAGCAAAACCTGATCAAGAGCCTTCATTTAAGGGGCTGAAATATTTCACTTATGTGGTAACTTTCTGTTTTTCCATTCTCTTTGGTCAAAGAATAACACAGATTTGCCCTTTGCCTACACAGAGAAGAGAGCTCCAGTTTCAGAGCCAGGAGACAGAGACTGCACCCCTCTTGCTGCATGCACATTGCTGATTGACAGCAGCAATAATCAAATATTTATGCAGCCCCACAGTGCAAACTCTCAGAGCATTTGGCACCATTGTTTAATGCCCCTAGCTCAGCTTTACCATGGACATGGGATCTGGCAGATGAGTAGCTGCACTGATAGCAGATATTACTAAAAACAGTCCTCTTCCCTCTCCATGCCACAGGTGTCCCAGAGAAGGGGCACCAGAAGCAAAGGGATGCTCCTACCACAGCAGCTGTTCTCTAGAGTTCAGTGCTTAGACTGGAAAAGATCTACCAGGCTGCAAACTCCTGAGACTGAATTACATGCTGGTCTTATTTACAGGTTTTCAAACCCTTACCAGAAGGATTGTGCTATAAGGTGGGGGATCAGTACTGAGGGTCAGAAATACCCTGAAGGGTCGGTTGGTACAGACAAGGCACAACAATCAGAACAGGCTGATTTAGGGTACAGAACTCCAATACTGCTGAATATGCACAGCAAGTTTTGAAATAGAGATCATAGGATCTCTAGTCATGCTCTGTTAAAGCATATTTTCTCTCAGGAAAAAAACAAAACAAAACACCAAAAAAACAAACAAACCCCAAACAAAACCCAAAACCAAAACAAAACAAAACAACAACAAAAAAACCCCACACCAAACTGGTGGAAAATGTTTAACCAAAACCCAATGCCAAATACATATATGTGTGTGTGTGTATACATCTATGTATACACATATAAATTCACTATTTGATTTTAGTAACTGAGGTTCTTTCAGCTAATTCCATATAAAGGTCTCCACTAATACATTTTTCTTTAATTTCACAGAAGAACAGCTGCTCTAGCTGCTTTAAAATAAGTGGAATTAAGAACTGAAATTATTTCCTTAAAGGCACTATCTATCAGTACTCCACTTCTGTAGGACCTGCCCACAACTTTCAACTTCATATCAGAAGTGTACTCTGTTCTCTGAAGTACACCATCACAAACCAGTAAAAGTTAATCAAAATTAGAGACTTCTTAGCTCCTTTGAGTTGGCCAGGAGCTGCTCATCTTCACATTTTACAGTTACTCCAGGAGTTAGGAATGGCTGAGGGGAAACAAAATCCCCCTGAAAAACCTCATCACTGTTTAGAAAGATACACTGCACAACACCACCTGTCAACACAAAGTGGAAGGCATACTTCCAACAAAGAGTAAGCTTTGTCCATGCCCTGTGGCCATGTAGCACTATGTGAGTGCAGCTGATCCAGTATTCACAGGCAGGATGAATATATGACATTCCAGCAGGGCTCGGGAAAAGCCTTGGGCACCTCTGTAACAATTTACAGTGGGATCACTCTTCAGATAAAGTACAAGGAAGGTACATAACTGTTGTAATTACTAACTGAAAAAGAGTGGAAAAGAAAGCAGCTATTCTTTCAAAAACGGGTTTATTCATGGATCTACCACAGCTTTGACAGTGAAGCATCTCCTGTACTTAACAGCCAAAACAAGCCTAGAATCACCTATCTAGAGATCGACAGAATTCCCAAGGACACTGGCACACAGGGTACCAGCTAGCAGCAGGCTCTGACTTCACAGCCTCATCAGAACCAGCCTGCACAGCAAGCTGGCATCTCAGTGTGCATCCTCTGTCCAATGGCAGAGGTCCTACATCACACATCAGCCTGAAGCTTTGCCTGGTTATTTTAACTTTGAAGTCCACAAAACCAACAGCCATTCCACTGCTTTGGTGAAGCACAATGTTTTCAAGCCTTGAAAACAAATGTGGTCTGATAAGTTAATCCTTGAAGTTTCAACACAACAAAAACTTCACACAAGAAACTCAAAAAGTTAGGTGGGGCAGCCAGCTCTTTAAGACCCTCAATTATTAATAGTATAGACGAGTGGAATTAAATACCTTTATCATTTTTAAAAGAAGAGGCTGAGTGTCTGTTCAACACATTAAGGGCACACAGGCCTGCAGAGGGATCCCGGCTTTGTGCTGCTCACCACCTACCACTAAGGCAAGCGACCGAATTCAGCACTGCCCGGCCCTCTGTATGTTCATTCACACCTTATGGACTGCCTGCAAAAACCAAATTCACTACCGAACCCAAAAGGTGTCAGCTCATCTCCCACTCCGCACAGGTGTATCTAAGCACTAAGAGCATAAGGAAATGGTTTTTTATTGACCTAGGAAACAAAGATAAATTGTTTCATTAACTCTCACATCATGACTATTCGTGCGCTATAAAGTGCAAAGCAAACACAACCGATGCGGTCACAGAAAAGTCTCCAAAACTCAGTGCCCGGTCTGCCAAAACTCGTCTTTCCGCTACGGGACGCGATGATACCGCAGATACTACGGGAGGCTGAACAGACCGCGTGTACCCTGCGCTGCTTTTCCAGTCTGTGCCCCGCCGTAGAGCCGCTCTCGCCTCCGTGGGCTCGTCCTTTCCCCGCGCTCCACCTGCGGGCGCGGACCCTGGGCCGCCGCCGCGGGTGATGCGCTGAGGGGAGCGCCACAACCCCTCACCCCGCGGGGCCGAGTGCCCGGCCGAGGCTCCCCCGCCCCTCCGCGCCCCCCGCCCCGCCTCACTCACAATCTCGGTCACCATGAGGAGCCCGGGCACGGTGCGCAGGAACTCCCTGTCGTAGGCGAGGGTGCTGGAGCTGGCCGACAGGTTGGCGGTGAAGGAGCTGCTGGTGGTGGTGACCGTGTGGGAGCGCGGGCGCGGCGGCTGCTCCTGAGGCGGCACGGGCGGCTCCATGGCCGGCGCGGCGCTGGCCGGACGGGCGGCGCGGAGGCCGGGCCGCTCGCCGCTTTGTGTGGCCCCGGCGCCGCGGGCAGCCCCCGCCTGGGCGCGGGGGAGGAGGAGGGTGCTCGGCGCCCGGCCCCGGGCGGGGAGGCGGATCCGGAGCGGGGCCGCCCGCCCCGCAGACCGCCCAGCCTTCCCGCCGCTGCCCCCGGGCGGGACCCGGCGCTGCTGGTGCGAGGTATCCCCGGCGCTAGGGAGCGAGGGTCAAAGCGGGTCCGCTCTCACAGCCGTCTCCTGACCTCCCGGACGTGCATACTTTTGGGGTCCCGTCTGAGTCCAGTGCAGCCGAGGAGCCCGGCTGAGCCACGGCTGTCTGTGCCACAGCCCTATGGGCGAGCACGGTTTGGGGGTCAGGCCCCATGCGCCGCCGTCATCGTCCCTCCAGGCTGTCACCCCTGGCTCCAGGGGCACAAGCGCTGGCAGGAGCCGTGCCGGTGCTGCAGGTGGCTGTCCCCACCGGCTGCCATCATCGTCCCTCCAGGCTGTCACCCCTGGCTCCAGGGGCACAAGCGCTGGCAGGAGCCGTGCCGCTGCTGCAGGTGGCTGTCCCCACCGGCTGCCATCGCCCGGGAGAGGAACCAGGCAAAGTGCCGCGGGCGGGGTACGAGAGTCTAGGAGATAACACAGCCCTCTCAGAGCTGGAAATGGGGCTTGTACTGGGATCTGCCAAACAGACTGAACAAAGCAAAAGACTTCTAAAAGCCATAAAGGTCCGTGGAAATGTAAAGTATGAAGTCATTACTGACCTACTGCCTGGCAGTGGTGAGCTGTTCCTTAACCTGTGTTGTTCAGTACTCCAGTCTGAAGTATCACCTTTATAAAAAACAAACCCAAACATTTCTGGATCATTTAAGAGCTTCTAAGGAGATCCTCCATTCCACAAAAACCACGGGATTTCAACAATAAGCAAGCAGGTTATAGTTATTCTCAACGTTCAGGAACTCTAATTAGCAAAGGGTTTGCATGTGGCCGTTCAGTAAAAATGAAGTGTTTTCCACATGTCTGGTGGCTATTGTCCTTGAATTGTTTACTGCTGCTCTCTTACTGGATAACAAAGGCTGGATTTTGTGGTATTACCTTTCAGCGAGGGATTGAAGCAGCTGGGGAGGGAGGAGGAGGAGCATGGGAGAGTTTCTCCCAGAAATACAGGAAACATGAATTACCCAAAGGAACTGTTCTGGTGCATTATTGTGCCTCTGCTCACAGTGTAAGTGTGTCACAGCACAGCTCCATGGGCTCCTTGGAATGTGTATCTTGGCTCAGGCTCTGGGGAGCCTTCATGCCCTCTAAAATCTGACTAGGAAAAGAAGTAAACTCTGATTAAGAAAAAATAGGCAATTTGGTGAAGCCTTTCAATGTAAATGTTTTAGACACTGGTGACCCTTTTATTTAAGATGGCAGAAGAAATGTGGCAGAGTTTTGCAAACATGAACTGCAGGTCATCAGAACACGCTGCCTGTCACTTGGCACGGTAAGATATACAGATAGAATCTCTTCTTTAATATATATATATATATATATTTTTTTTTTTTTTTTTTTTTGTGAGGAAAAAAAGAAAGATCATTAGTAAATCACACACTGAAACCACTGAACTCAAGTTCTTAATAATGAAAAAAGGAATTTCACACTTTTTGGCAAAACCATAGATTTTTTTTTTTTTTGGTGACATTAACAGAATTCTGTATTTTTTGTGTTCCTATTTTATCCCTTTCTATTAAATATGAGTTGATATTTTAAAGGAAAGGAACACACCTGTGCACTGGTCTGTTTGGAGGCCTGCTTCAACTGGCTTGCAAGTAAAAAGTGCTTTATCTGATTGTTCAGCACTGCCAAGGTTCCTTCCAATGCCAGAGCTACTTTGCCTGCCCCTGTTGCTGTTTGTGAGGATCCATTGTAACAGCATCGATTTTCCCCTCTGAGAGATTCCTGTATTTTCAGTAGAAGATCAGTAAGTAAAAGTGAGGAAATGTGGGTCTAAAATGCATGCTGCTATCAAAATTAACACTAATTTCAAAGTTGTTTGAGCCATTCACACAACTTTCCCTTTGAGAGCTGATTTATTTTACACTGGATGTATACCCGTCATATTCTCACCATCTCCAGGATGTTATTCAGTGGTCTCAGTGTTCATGCATAATTCTAAAATTCTTTGTTTTGCTCCCTAAATTCTTGAGGGTCAGTATTGGTTTTCTTTCAACTATCAGAATCAGAGCAATAAATTTCATTGCTTTTGGTCTGCATATCTGTTGTTTGAGCATCCCAGCTCCTGTAGGGGAGAAAAAAAAAGTAAAATAAAAACAGATAGGGAAACAAGTGTTTTCTGCTTCAGCTATATTAATACACGTATGCTTTCAATGTCTGTTGTAGAGGTCTAGTGTCATGATTAATTCAACAAGAACTGGAGGGCTACACTTGTGGGCAATTTCTCTGAGCACTGGCTGCCACTCTGACTTCCCTAGTTAGCTTATTCTTCTCTAGCAAACATATTTGAAGAATGAGTTTCACTAAAAAATGGGTAAACACTCCAGAAACTTTTCTGTATCTGATATTCCTGGAAGCAAATTTCATTCTTTAACTTGACAACATAATACTTGACATTTTGAATGTTAATTGTGAGGCTCTAATTTTTTTGTTTTGCATCCTTGCACTGAGGGCTAGAACCTGAAAGCCTTCAGGGACCAGCTAAGCCTAGCTAGATTTTTTTTACATGTAGATAGCATCAGAAACAGAATAATTGAATGCTGCTGCTTGAACAATCAACCTTTTATTACAGAACTACCAAGGGAGAGTAAGGTGGCCCATTTTCTTTATTTTAAATTAACCTTTCAAGGGAAGGATTGGTAAGGCTTTTAAACACCAGTCAAGATTGTAACCTCTTGTTTGTCAACTACTATAAGGAAGTAAACTCTGATTAGGAAAACATATGCAATTTGGTGAGGCCAAATGTAATGTAAATTGAAGGCTTTTTGGTAAAAGCGAAATACTGGATACCAGTGTTATCAAGTTTCTCAGTAAAGGGATGATTCCTGAACATCTCAATACCTAATTAACAGATTCTTCCATTTAAGCTGGTTTTGTTCTCAGATCCTGAGGTACCAACATTTTTGACATTACTGATTGAGCTCTCTAGAACTGTTTTCTTAGCAACAATCTGGCCAGCTGGAAGTGCTAATTAAAGTAGACTCATAGGCCTGAGGAGTGGAGCTGACTGGAATTTCCTGAACGGTTTTTCTGGTTTTGAAATACAGCTTCCCTTCCCCCTTCCCAAATCCTTGAATTTTCAAATGCCAAACACATTCTAACTTTTTTTAGGTAAATAAAACACGTTAACATATAAAAGATAAGTGAGATTTTTCAGTGGTTATCAGTAGTTTCAGTCCAAACAAAAACCGTACTGTATTTAGACCACCTAGAAGTGAACTAAGAAAACTAAGGGAACTTCTTCTGAAGAGAGCAAGAAAGGAACTTTACTTTCCTTGAAACCCAGGTCTCGCACAAGGAACAGAGATTCGTGTCGGATGTACAAGACAAATATTCTCACCCTTGACATCCCTCTGTGCTAACCTGAGGGTATTTTTAGTTAGCATTAAATCAAGAAATGATTGGGAATTTCCTAATGGCTCTTCAGAATTAGCAAAGTGTAGGCTTTGAGCTACGAAAGTATTCAAGTAAATAATTTATAACATATTTTAACTTTTGTCAGCTTACAGCCATATGGAAAAGCTGATTTATAGTAACCCAAACCAGAAATACTTGATTTGTACTTCAGTAGTAACATGTGTCATAGGCACATGATCAATCAAAGCAAATGTCTCTGTGTAGGAATCCATATTTCACAAAGTAAAGATGGTTTTCATGACTGAGATACTTGGGTCTTCCAGTGTTGTTGCAACAGAGAGAGAATAGATGAGATGTCCATATTTTCAAAATGGCCATTATTTGGCAAATTCATAGAGAATCTTTGTTTGTACATGGGGTTACTGAACACAAGACTTGTTTTGTTTTGCCGCTTGGGCACCTAAAATTAATGAACATAAAATCAATACCAATTCAAACAACAATCAAAGTAATGACAGTGCATGGGATTTTATCATCAGATGTTTGTTACTACCCTAATGCTGGAAAAGGCAGGATTTAGCTGTATATGTTCTGTACTCCTCTTATCACAAATATTTCTTTACATAAAGTTTACTTAAATTGTATGGACAAAGTCCTGACTGTAGACACACAGTCCTTTTACCTGCCAGAAAGCCGTCTTACAACATATTTTGCCATACAGATAATTAACTCTGTTCTGGGAACAGTAATATACTGACTTTTAGATTTCATTTTTCAGTTTTGAAACCCACGACACTAAGTAAACTGTGTGGTGATAGAGACTGTGCTAAGAAAAGAAAGCACAGAGGTCATAAGCCGTGAATTTTCTTTGCGTTAGGCTTTTACCAGCTGTTTTATCTGCTCTGGGGATCTAGAGATCCTTCCCAGCCCTGCAACACAACTATGTCACAGATACTGTACTGAGGAAAAATTGCTTACTTCTTTCAGAGGTGACCTGTACTTAGAACACACTCCCTGCACGCTGAATATATGCACTCTTTACTTCAGGGCAGAGAGCACATTTACTCAAATTAAAAAGAGTTTGTAGTGAGAAGTGTGAAGTCTACATACAAATCTTCTCAGAATGGGAGTAGTGCTTTTCGTGCTTTGGGGCCAGGGACCTCAGCTGTGCAGTGCACCTGCAAGGGCATTGTCTGCATTTTATTTCCCAGGCTGCTTCCCAGCTGCTCTTGGCTGTCTTGCTCTCCAGAGAGCCTGCAAGCACAGCTCCAAGCACAGCTGGTGGCTGTGCCTTCTCACACCTGCAAATCACAGGCCACCCCAATACTCAAGAGTGTCTGGTATCATGTTGTGTGAGGAAGGAGCTTATCCTGCCCCTGAGCATGTGCAGGCAAGCTGTCCCTGAGGCACAGTCATAAATACTTTCATTAGGGTCAGCAGTCCGCCACAGACCTTTAAATATTATTATGGAGCAAGCACATACTAGTGATTACATCCTTGAGAATATAAACATTTCCACTGAAGACATGTGCATTTTCTACTTGCTAAGAGTGGTGCTTGCCTAAGCGTTTATGCAAATCGCAGCAGGTAATGTTTATACAGCACCCAAACCCAGTGCAAAACAGCTGGAGGAAAATATCACCTTCAACAATTGTCAATGCCATATTTGTTTTTAGGTAATTAATGAAAGACTGTATAATTCTACTGTGGTTTCATCACAGCACCATCCAAGTTTAAGGAGAGAGTTCACAGCCAACTCAGTTTGCTTGCAGGCTTAAATAAAATAATAAACAGTCAGCTATGTTGCTCTGCTGTGGTTGGTACAACACCATGACACAGGCCTGAGACTTGAAGTGTGTCTTATATTATCACAGATTATGAGGAGGCGACTTGAGCTTGCTGTTTGTGTATATACCCTAAGAGAAAATATGGCTGGCAGGTAAAAACCTAATGAAATACTATGGCTAAAAGCTGAAACTAGACAAATTCAGACTGAAAATAAAGTGGTTTTGTTGTTGGGTCTTTTTGAATTTGTTTTTTTAACATAGCATGATTAGCTATTTGAAAGATTTCTTAAATAAAATGGTAAACTCTCCATCATTTCAAAACTGTAATTCCAAGATATAGGTTTATTTGAAATATACGCTTTACCAGATTTACATTGACAAATTTTGTGGTCTTTATTATACAGAACACAACAAGAAATGACCCAAATGGTTTGAGAAACCCTGGAAATTAATTCCAGCTATTTCTATAAAGTGACAGTCTTGTTAACACCCAGCTGTACAGTACACATGCAGTACCAGTGCCTGACACATCTCCCGGAGTGGCAGCAGAATAAAGGCTCTCATGAATCTCGCTATGCCTGGACAGTGAAAACTGGTAATGAAACTGCTGTACAGGGAGAATTTTATGCAGATGGACTGCAAGGTTTAAGGGTGGAAAATTCTGACCCAGAGAAAGTTCAAAAGCCAGTGGGCTGACTGCAGGGTCTGCAGAGAAAGGTGCCAGCTGACCGGGGTGAGATGCCAGAGTGTACATGCTCTGTCATAGGGGCCTAAAGTGCAGGAGAAGAGAACTGAGTCTGGCAGAGCTCTGACCTAAATCTTGGGTAACACAACACTGGAAGGAGAAGGCAGAGAAGTGCAGGCAGATGTTTTACTGTTCCTCATACTGGTTGACACAGCCTTTCTGTTAGTATGGAATAAGGACATTTGACATCTCTCCATTAACAGGAGAGGAAAATGTTAGCAGGGGACACAATACACCACGTAGTGGCCTGAAATCTCCAAGCAGCTGAGCAATATAATACTGGTATTTTCAAATCAGCAGTTTATCTTTGCATCTAGACAAGTGCCAAAAGACTTCTGTGCAACAAAATGACCCTGAGGTTTATATTCCCGGAGCAGTCTTAGCCATGAAACAAAACAAAACCAAAGAAACAATTCTCCCTAGCACAAAACACAGTCAAGTTCAGCTCAAAGCAGGACACAGAGGTGCAGGCACCAGTGTTTTAGGATGTACAGAATACTGCTTGTGACTGTAAATCGTTGGAGGCTTTCATAGCATTAGTGTTACAGATATGCAAGGAACCAGCATGCAAGGCCCCCGATACCTGGTAGGACTTGTGTCAGTGCATGAAAAAATCCCTGCAGTGATACAAGGCACTTAGTGCATCCTCCAGTTCTAGCTTCCCAAAAAACATCCTTTGCAAGAGAGGCGGGAGTTTGAAGAAACAGGAGAGAGGGAATAATGTTTCTGTTATGACTGCATGTATTTATGGGGAACAGAGTGTGTTTTCTGCTGCTGGCCTAGTAAGACCTGCTGGATCTTTAAATGAATCAGAAAGACAAATTTAGTTAAATTTCTCAATTCACTTAGTTTCCTACGAAAACTGCAGGCTTTGGGCTGTGTGTGAACACAGGCTGGTGTGAGACTATAGAACAGTCAGGGGGTGGATGATGGGCTGCCTTTTGGAGGGATTGGGATTTCCTCAGAACATAGGCTAATTCCATTTATGCCATGTCTTGAGAAAGCTTATCCTGTCAAGTCATTTATCACCCTGCTAACTAGCTACTGAGCATGGATAATGCTTCTTCCCTAGATCAGTGAAGGAAAAGAGAATTTTAGAAGAAAGGAAGGTTTTCATTTGGGGATTTTAGGAGATCGGGAGAGGAGCCGATAGGAGTTAGGATATCTAAGCTCTTTGAACAATGAGAAAAATATACCAGGAAGGATTTTTCTAACAGCTCATAGTGCAACTAAAATAGTCTTTCTGCTGAGGGCATCTCAGGTATTTAAACTATGTGAACTGGCACAGCCCTGTGATTTGCAGTACTAGATCTGGAGTAAGTAGAGGATGCTCTGTGATGGATACAGCCCTAATTACTGACATTAAGGTGAATGAAGTCCATCATATATTTACAAATATACGGCTTAATGCCAACTATGAGACAATTATGACGTGCAATTTTTAATTATACAGATGTCCCCATCCACCCCTACAACAAAAAAGCTTATTTTCCTATAAACTTTGGACTGAGGTTGGCTCACCTTAATGATCAAGAAAAGTTCAGAGTTCAGACTCCATTGGTGTGCTGGCTGCAGTGGGGGTAATTGTAAGAGCAATCTATTGCATGCAGATCTTTCTACAGAGAGCATATTCTCGGTTCTTGGCATTGTTCTTGGCATTTACAAGAATTCGATATTTTTTGTTAACCTTCCTCTTTGTCAAGTTCCTGGAACCTGGAATTGACCAATCAGTTAAGACTATGAAGATGAGGACAGGTAGTGTGATAGCTTAACCTTCATCTCCTCAGCACTTCAGAAATCTGATTATATATATATAAATATACATACACACACAGAGGTGTGCAAAAGCATCTCTCATAGATCCAGACAATTATTGAAAAAAAAAAAAAAAAGAAGTGGTCACTAAATATATCAAATCTATGATGTTACAAGAGCAGTGTGATACTCTGAATATACCAATCAAATAATTACTCACTTGCCATCGTCACGAGGATTCAATCAGAGGCCCAGGAAACAAGCTGTAGCAGTGTGTGCAAATGAAGGTCATGCATCAGACATGCTGGGCTTTCTTTTCAAGTGATGCTGTGATTGCTATCTCAGTGAAGGAGTAATCAGAGAGGTCATCATTTCATGATTCATTGTTCCAGCAGCCAGTGCAAGGAAAAAATATTGAAGTTAGCAATGATTTATTTAAACCAGGTATTACTTTGATGAAATCTCAATTGCTCCATGGGAGGTTTAGATTTGATATTAGAAAAAGGTTTCTTCACTGCTTAGGCATTGGAATAAGCTGCCCAGGGAAATGTTGGAATCACCATCCTTGGAAGTGTTAAAAAAATCCATGGGTATGGCACTTGGGGGCACAGTTTTGTGGTGAAGATGGCAGCACTGGGTTAACAGGTAGACTCAATGATCTTAGAGGTCTTTTCCAACCTAAATGATTCTATGATTTCTTGCATGCAAGCATTCTTCTTGTGCTAGAATACTTCTTTCATGGGCTGTCTGAAATCACTCGTGAATGTTTTCTTGATGTAATCACAAGAAAGGGAAATATGAGTGAGTGGATTACTTCAGTTCATCAGTGCTGAAATGCAGGATTTAATAAATTATCTTCATCAATAGCAACGAACAACACTGGGATACCTCAATGGGTATTTCAAGGTATCTATCTAACCAGCAGCTGATTTATAGGTGACCTCCTTCAGCCTGTAAAAATAATCCAATATATAAAGCAACTTAGTGTAAGGCAACCAGTGCTAAGAAAAAAATACACTTGGTAAAGGAAAAAAAAAGTGCTGGTGAAGACACCTGTGCTACAAGGACAAGTATTCCATTGTGCTTTTGTGAGAGCACAGAAATGGAGCCATGAAAGGGGCCTCTCTAGAAGAGGGGAACAGAGGGTTTGCAGATCCTCAGTCTCCCACATCTACAGTTCAAGACCACCTCCAAATGTGGGGAAGTGAAGAAGAGGCAGGACTTGAAGGACTACACCCCCCACGTACTTGCTCTCTGTGTATCCTTGCCTTGAAAAAGAAACCATCATTTCCCAGTTCTTCATTAATGTGATTGAAAATTATTTATTTAAGATGAGTGACAAAGAGAGACATAGACTCTCCATGATCACCACACATAGGTATACTACCTATACCCTGTGTGTGTGGTAGTGAATCCCCTGACATAAGTTGTTCCAAAAAAAGCCACCAATTCATTATAATCAGTCAAGAATGCTGGACTAAAGCAGATGCAGTGAGTTGTGTTCATTCAAAGGCAGTACAGAAAAAAAAAATTGCCAACCCATATCACCACTAACCCCAAGCACTCTGAATTTGTATTAAACTGATCAGCTATTTCTTGAGATTTGTCTACTGGATTTCAATATATTTTACTAATCATCTCAAAACAGATAATTCCTTTGAAAGCAAAATAATCTTCCCAAAGCTCTATTTAGCTACACAAAGACTTAGAAATAGGTATGCTCAAGAAAACTATATTGAATAGAGATAAATCATATGTTAAGGCTAATACTTCAGAACTGAAAGCAGACTTGAAAATTGAACATTTTTTCCTGTTCAAGTGCTGTCTGTGCATGCATTTCCTTTTTTAAAATGTGAATTTAACACACAGAAGCAGGTAGACAGCAAGCAGTCCCAGGGAATGATGTCACTGGTTCCTTAAGGTATGTCCAGCAAGGTCAGCAATCCGAGGAACTGCCTTCTAACAGTCCAGTTGAAACGCTTTTATCCTGACTCAGGCAGGCTGCCTTGAATAGTTTAGGTTCCCTGCTCATTCACCATATAACTTGTGTAACAAAAAACCACATTCTCATTTTTAGTGATGCATTCAAGGAGGACTCATGTGAAGCCTGGTTACCTGGCGCAGAGTTCCCACTCATTACAACATAAGGAGTTTTAAATCAGTCTAGTCAAACTCAGTAATTAAGACAAGGTACCTTGAGCTGAGCTTCTCAAGTTTGTTTGAGAAATATCCATTGAGGTATCCCATTCTGTTTCCTAAAATCTGCTTGTCCATGCACTCTGGGCCTAATTACTGTCCCAACATTACAAGAACAATATTTGCTCACTGCTCCTTGGATGCTCTCCTGATCCAGCCCACGTACTGACACAACAGGTTCTTGCTAAACATGGTCATTTTCACATGAATGCCTCTTCAAAAGTCATGTAACCACATCCACTACTCTTCACTTTAGGATTAATCATAGTAGCAATTGAGAAACAAACCAAAAAAAAAAACCAAAAAACCAAACCAGAACGGTGATGCTGGCTTTGTGCTAGGGAAGAGAGTTTGGATACAACATGCAAGTTCTCAGATGGAAGCAACCAGGAAGACTTCCAGCCTACCTATTTTAGATTAATAAAATCACATCTGGAGTCAGGAATGTCCCTGGAGTGTTCTTGCTCCATCATTTTCATTGAAGCTCAACCTCTGGTGACAACAGGGCAGAGCTGCTGGCAGCATTATACTTATTTGGTTTTAAGATCACATAAAAACATTAATAGCCAGGGTTATGGCTACCTTGCCATTACCTAGGGCTCCTGCTTCTAGCTCTGAATCTGCAACTGCAAAAGAGAAGGAAGATAATTCCCTCAGAAATTCAGGAAGAGCATTTTGAGGAGCTTTGCTTATCTCTGACTAATCAGTCAGACCTAATCCTGCTTAGCTTAGTTCTGAGAAAAATCACAAACTGAGGAGGTAACCAACACTTTGTGTTAGATACAGTATGTGCAACCCCAGGGAAGTTGCAGCTATTTCTCTTGCCAGCCTTTCTCATGACCATCATCACACTTTCATGGACTCTCATGATCCCACAGCAAAGGGAGTGAAGTGCATATTTCTTCTCTGTAAGTTGTCTAGGATGCATGAACAGCATATTTTTCTCACCTTAGTTTTCCACTTCTTGCTTGTAGAAACAATACATGGAATGGAAAGGGAACTTCAACAACAGCGGTTTTATCTCTATGCATTTTGATAACACCAAGTGTGCTTGTGAAATCTCTCTTCTACTTCAGCAACTACTAAGTTCTCTGAGGAGACATTTTCCAGGTTTTAGTTTTGAAAGGAACGCTGCTGCACTACGCTGTTTCCATGAAGCTATGCCTGGTACAGACTGACAGGCGAAAAAGGTTTCAATCAACTCTCAACAGCTTTGTCTTCACTCTTTCTGTATTTCAGGGCATGTTCTTGTATTGCCATCTCTTGCATTGGTTAAAACTGACTTAGGCTCATTCCTTATGTTCCAACAAATGCAATAGTTTGCATTCTGTTCCCCCTCCACACGCAGTACATACATACAAGTTAACACTTCAAACAATTTACCTGTAGGATTTGCAGTGCCACCCCATTCCACTCTAATCTGATTGCTTTCAGAAAGCTAATTGTGCCTGCTAGCAAACACCTCTGCTGCTCTGGCCTTGCCCAGCCTTGTCAAGGCATCCACATTGTATTTTGGAAGAAAAGCCACACCTGGAAATTGTCATACCTGGAAACTGCACATTCCTCTGTCAAATGGTTTCAAGGAGCTGAATTACCAGTTCTTTAATGCCTCTGTGAATAATGTATAGTCATTCATAAGATGGAGATAAAATTTCTGAGGGGGAAAAAATCATGTGAGTATAGCAATTAGGTAGACTTCACCTAAGTGTAGGATACTATGGCTCCAGAGCAGGAATACATTGGAATCAACATAAGCAGCTTTTGTTACAAAGCTTAAGCAGTGATGTGTTAAAGATCATTGCTAGCTATGAGAGCTTGGTGTGATCACCTGCTCTAGAGACTTAAAGAAGCCTGAGCAATTGCACCAGGAAACACCACTAAGAAACAACTTGAGCTTCTGCTATTTTAAAACAATCAATATATGAATAAAGATGGCAGTGGCAAAAGGATTAAACCCAAGAGTATGAAAGCTTACAAGACCTTATTCCACTTAACCTCTCTGCTGGGCATCAAATGTAAAACAAGGCCAAATACACATGGCAGCATGCTGAGCCTTTTTTTCCATGCTGACTAAAGCTCTGGGAGTAATGAGAGGTATTCCTTATCTATAATAGCCTACAGCCTGAAAAAATGCAGATAAAGAAAACAGGAGGGTAAGACTAAACAAAGACAAGGGAAGACTGGCTTTCTAAGTGCTACTGCAATTACTACCTAGCTTGAAGAAAATGATGTTGATGACATCTACACTGAATTTTATAAAAGCCCAGAAACAACAAAATACCCAAAGCATCTCTGTCACATTCCATTGCAAATCTGCACAGTAAGTGGGAATTAGAAAAAAAATATAAATTCGGTTTAAAAATACCAGTAAAAATTCTTCTATGAAACCTAGGCTTTAATCCAAAGCACAAGCCCAGCCAAGGCTGGCTCTGCTCAGCTATCACAGTACAGAGCAGCTTGCTTTGTGCTCACTTTGCTTTCAAGTATTTAGAGCCTCCTAAAGCATGGATCACAATACAAGTAGGTTTATTTCTCGATGCAACAATAGAGGGAGTGGGTACCACAAAAAAAGAACAGCATGTTAAAAAAAAAAAAAAAGAAAAAAAAGGCTTCACAGTCCCCAGCAGCTGTGTTGCAAGTGCTTGTGTTTGACTTTGCATTTCAAATACTAGTATTTAAAATGATGTAGATCAGGAACCCAGCCAGTGCTTGCTAACAGATTTGGCTTGCTTTCCAACTCTCTCCAGCCTTTAAATAGCAAAAGAGCAAACTAAAAATCCCCAAGGCTGTACTTTCTGAGCCTACCACATGCCTGTGCTCAGTAATCATCAAACTGAAAGATACTCACCAAGTCCTCAAAAACACAAACCATACTGAAAAAATCTATCATACTGAGAGCTGAAGTATGTTCCTGTGACAAGAACAAGGTTTATAATAAACCTGGATTTGGAGAAAGAAAGGGCAAAGTAGTTCAATTAATGTCACTATTGTTTTCACCTCAACATGAAATATGCACTATTCTTTACAAACGTGGCATTTCAGAGCTTCAGGGACTGGCAGCATGGATGTGACACTGTTCCCCTGAAATAGTAGCAATGTTTTCAATTATCCCAACCTGACTTATTGCCATCCCAGGCACTGAGGACAGGCTGGAAGAAATCTATGCACCAGCTTCACAGCCAGACAGCTTTAAATGGATACACAGACATTAGCTAGTGCAAAGACAGCTGAACATTAATCCTCTTGGTGTCCTCGCTAAAATCCTATGCAAAATTCCCAGCACCTTACAAGGCTTATTTGTGCACACAAATACTCAAAAGCAAGGTGAGTAGGGGTTTACCTGTGTAGATGAGCATGTGTGAACATGTACACACATCCACCTTCTGAGATGAAGAACTCTTCTTAAGGTTCACTACAAAACAGCACATACAGGTGCAGCTACACAAAGACGAGACGGAAGCTGGAACAGGCACGAAGAAAAGGGTAGGGTGAAGGACACTACATGACTTTCATCCAGGTGAAAAGGAAACATGCATTGTAGCAACAAACAACACCAACATCAAAGTCCAATGTGGATGAGACTGAGCAGACTCTGGCAGCTGCATCCACCTAAACAATCAGGACTGCTCACACAGGTCAGAGTAGTACTTTATTTATCATCCACTGGTTCCTTCAGCAACTTACAGGAAGAGCATACTTTTAAAATCAGTAATTCAGCGTCTCTAGTAATTTACAGATACAATCAACAAACAGTACCCAATGTCCATATAATTACCCTTCACTAAACCTAAAACAGATACTGTAAATAACAGGTAAATATAACAAATAGGTAAATTCAATTTAGACAATGGGGAACTCTGTCAGAGATACCATTATGCTGGGTGTCACCCTATTGTTCTCTTCAAATCTAGTTCTGCCATTGTTTTCAGTAAGAGCGGGATTAGACTGACAGATCAAGAATATCTCCAAGTCCTTACCCAAAGCAGAGATCTAAAATCTGGTTAGAACAGAGAGAGAACTATGTTTCATTTAACCTGAATGTCAAACACCTCTCCTTTGCACATGTTGGGATTGAAGGCAGATGCTCTTCTCATCCATTATTCAAAATGGAATTGTTACCTTTTAGTGCTCAGATTTCTATCAGCTCATGGCAAATCACAGGAGAAAAATCCATGCAGCCAGGAGACAGGCAGAAAATAAATAGTTCTACACTTTCTAATAATATGATGTGCCATGTGTTCCAGGACATTTTATTTCAGCATTACCCAATTTCACTGCTGTGAAATCTATGTAATTCGTTCATATGACTCCAGGCTTACAACGAAGTCCAGGTTGGGAGCATTATGAAGAACCATCAGCAAAGGCGACTGGACACTGACTTCTTGTCTGCCACGTTTTTTGACAGCCTGGCTGTTACTTGCAGTCAGACAAGGAGAGACACCCAGCCTGTTTGCACTGATTTAGTGAGAAAGCACCACCCCTTCAGAAGATACATAGAACAATGGTGTCCATCCTAATTCTCTTGTGATGGTTTTTACTTTGCTGCTGACTCGGGCTAATTAGAATTTAAGCCTTTTTGGATGGTATGTCTGAGAGACTTACATATTTGTTCTATTGGGTGGTTTCCTGCACTCCTAAAATAAATATAATTTTGAGATTAAAGTACCACAAGAAATTACCTAATGGCTAAAATTGCATCTTAAAATTAGGAATAAAATGCATCCAGACACAGATTTGCTGGGCAACCATCTTTACTCCTCTCAGTATCCCTATGTGTAAATGATGGATTAGGATATTGCTCTCATTTTATTAGCTGGTCTGAGGCTTTCAGTAGACAATGCATTATTCTGCACCAAGAAAACCATACTTGTTTTACAGTATGATGTCTCACACTAAGGAGCAGAGCTTTCTTTCCCTGGATAAACACTTGTGACACCTCCCATCCCTTTGACTGATATACAAACTGACAAAACTGAGCACAACGTGCTCTTGTTACTTCTCAAAGTCTTTCAGCTTCAACATCCAACAGAAACCAACGTTGGGTACACAGTACAGGAACCCCAGTGATACTGAAAGATCTCACTGACCATATTGTCCAACAGCTGAGGCAGAGGCTGCTGTCCTGTACTTGGGAGGGTCTTAGATGACAGGCAAGGCAATGCCTTGGGTGGAGGTTATAATATGTTGAGCATTTTATACCAAGCTCCTTCCCTCAGTTCCAGTGGATCTACAACACATGCATCTGGTACTGAACTATAACCATCTTCTAAATACAAGGAACACACTGTAAGACAGGTGCAGTCATACAGGAACCCCGGGAAGCTCAGAACTGGTTGGAAGAGTAACTCCAGAGCGGGTGGAATCAGCCACTTATCGACCAGTGCCCTCCAGTGGCTCCTACAGCAATTGAAAGAACTGAAGACAAGAACCTGTTGGCAGAGGTCAAAGACACCACAACTGTATGAAAAGACAGAAAATGCTGACATCTGGATGCCAAATAGCTCTTTTTAGAATTTATGTTCTTCCATGGCAACCTTGTGTCTGCTATCATTACGTACCATAAGCAGAAAAAACTACATTCCATCAAGTGAATAAAATATTAATTGCAAGCCTTGTGAAAGGACACAACAGAAACCAAAGTGATTCCCAAGACAAAAATGTTTATTTGTACTAACTCTTCAAAACAATTATACATTCAACATCTCTAGACAAAATCAGTACATATGACAAGGGCAAGTTGAGTAAGTATCATTAGAATGTAATGCCTTCCTTAGCAATTGGAATTCATAAATCAAGAATTACAAATTTATGACCCCCTTACACAGGGGTTAATGTTTTCAGTAAGACTATCCCAGTACTAGGCAAAACAGAGTGTCTGCAGAGCAGGCTTCTAATCATTCAGTTCCAGTGCCATGTCACAGTCTTTTAATGAGCAGTAAATATTAGTGGGAGAAAAATACTTAGTGCCAAGCTGAGTGTTCTCCAGCACTGAAAAGCAAATGCAAACACTGAACTATCAATAGAAATTTAAAGAAATTATTTTAGTTACTTTAGTTACTGAAACCTCACTTTTTGTCTGAAAAAAAGAGAATATCGTAACAGACTGGAAGAAAGAATTCCATAAAAACCTTTTCTCTGGATTTGCCTTAGAATACAGGCTTCTCTACAAAACAAGAACAATTAAGATTTGGAAGTTTCAGTGGTAGAAGAAGTATTGGAATAATAAAGAAATAATTTAAAAATATATATTAATTTACCACATTTAGCTCATATAGCCCTTTATGTATCTTACAAAATGCTACTGTCCTACATACTGCATGTAAAAAAAGAAAGTTGATATATATAATGTATATGTACACATACGAAGGATAAGCCACCAATTTGGTATTAAAAAAACAGAACAAAACAAAGCATAAGCAAACACACTGAAAGTTATGCAGTAATGAGGAGTGTATGCTCCATGTGTGCGTTAGCATAACAGTGCTTCCAACCTCAAAACATCCTCTTAAACTTCTAAGCAGAGTGCTTGCTCCAAGTCAGCTCTACCACTGATGTTCCCAACCACCACAGATGTCTGATGTCACTTAACCTCCAGCCATCTCTTATATTTAGCACTAAATCAGAAGTAAGGCAAAATAACTTTTCACATCATTGAATATCTAAGGACATTCATGAGATCTTCCAAATATTAATGCAAAACAATACAGGAGCACAAAAAATGGTACCCCTGACCGGAATGGTCTTTCTGTCTACACAAAGCTGCTCCAAAGCTTCCCTATTTCAGATTAATCCAGGCTATCTAAGTATGACAATTATTCCCAGGCATCCTCTTTGTTTTAGCAAATTTTGAATGACAACCCAAAGTTTCAGGATGGGTGTGTGCTCATGATTTCTGGTCTAAAACCACCACTGAGAACAGTGAACAGCAGTTCTGATGCTGCAGAAATGTTAGGCTTGGATATTCAGAGCAGATGGGCAGTCTTGCTCCATAAATTCTAAAGCCAGCCCCTTGTCTCCCATTTGGAAGGAGTACACTCTTAATGTACCTAGCATATATTTCACAAAAAAGCCCCCTCACACTTCAGTTTACAAGAAAATCAAAACAGATTTTACTTACCTATCTTCTTTTGCATCAATCTTAAAAAGAATAAAATCTAAAATGACCAACCAAACCAACCTGCCCCCCACCTTAAACTCCATAAAATCACAACTTTTCCAATAACAAATGAAATTAACCTCCCTGATAAAACAAAGGTTCCTGAAAAAAACCTAGTTGAGATCCCTGGGGAATACAAGAGATCGATGCAGTTGAGAAGCTTTCTGCGAAATTAGTTATAAAGGATTTGATTCAGCACCCATAAAAGTTTTTTCCAGTGAAAGAGTAACTCCAGAACTGGGAAGGCTGGATCAGGACTACAGCCCAGTGGACATGCCAGTCACTGGCAGGCACTGACACGGATGCAGTCATTGTACTGGCACACACACCCTTCTGATGACACCAGCATGTGTCGTACCAGGGAATTCCCCTGACATTCCTTGGAGTGTTGTGTGGAGCCCAACACTGCAGTTAAGCTAAAAACACAGCAGAACAACTTGGAGCAGTGGGTACCCAAGGGTATTCTTCACCACCCAACCAACAATACCAGTGAAGGACAACCATAGGCAAAACAATAAAATTAACTGTAGGCTCTAGTGTTCAGAACCCCCAGGTTAACACCTCTGGCTCACTTTGGGGAATGGGATTCCAGAAGAGCCTGACACCAAGGAATAGTAAGGGAGAAATGGTGAAATACAAAAATGCAAGGATTAAAAAACAGAAGGGGAGGCAATGATCCCCCTCTAGAATATTCCCTTTAAAACAGCGTAATTAAAAACTTTAAATTCACTTAGAAATTGGTTTCAAAGCAGCCTGACAATTTCAATGACTTTCAAAAATCAAAATATTCTTCACTAGATATTTCATTGAAATATCCCTGTAGCCCCCTGAATAACTGCTACAACTTGTTTTGCATCAACATTGCTTAAATTAATATAGTCATAAGCATGCAAAATGTTAACATTTAATTGTGTATACAGAATAAAACAAAGTTCTATCAGATAGATTCCTAATATTTCAAGGTTACAGGCTTGATTCAGTCTCTGCTCAAAACCACTGGGATTCGTCCCACAGTGTCCAGCAGATTTTAGACTAGGCTTTAATAAGAGACAACAAAGCATTGTGTTTTATGGTGTAGGAGCAAACTCAAAGTACACTTGTGTATATATACCAGGCATGTAGTGCAACTTTTGCATTGTGTATCTCAAAAGAGTTGCATTTTAGCCAATAAAAGGACAATCACCAAGCTAACACCGCATGCTGTGCCAAACCAGGCTGGGTAACAAACACCGGTACCCGCTCAGAGACATTCGTGTTGTTCCTGTTGCCTAAGAGCAGCTTTGAACAAAGCTTAATGACAGCTACATCCACTTGAACCCAGACATGAATTTGAAAGGCAGAAAGCTGCGTGAGTACAACAGCCTGATGGATTTTACTTGTGCTCTGGATGACTTTGAAGGCAGGATATTATCTCTTTAACAGGTCTCCCTTCATAGCAGATTTGATACACAGCCGTGAAGAGTGGAAACCTGAGGAAAAACGGTGGGGAAAGTGAACACACTGTGAATTTCCACTGTAACATTTTCTTAAATTAAAGAAATAAAAAGGGGTGAAGAGAGGGAGGGGGAAAAGGAAGAGGTGGAAAAATTTTTTTTTTCTATTTGTCAGGCACAAATGCTGGGCTGAAAAGCAGGGCATAACTACAGAACCTGCATGCATCTCTGAAATACAGTGACTCTCAGAAGCCTAGCCAGCTATAATGGAGCCTGAGACATTCATTATGTATGGCACAACCATAAAGGGATCTAAAAAATAAATTAAAAACATTTTTTCCTGGCTGTTCTTACAGCAGTACCCATCTGTGGTTAAAAAGGATGACTGGCACATCCGTTATGCAGTACTTCTGAGCAATAACTTGATAGTAGAGAATATGACTAAAAAAGACCAAAGAAGACATTGAAGGTCAAGTTTTTAGTAAGAATCCAAAATCAAACCTGGATTTTGAAATACAAAATTCCACATCTAGTTGTTTTTTTTTTTTCAGATTGGCCACATCTCCAAGAACCTCCAAATTATTCAGGCTTCTCTAATAATCTGAAGGTTTGTTAAAGCCAAGATGCTTTACAGAAATTTGTGTTTGCTTTCTGTCCATCCCAGCCAGTAACAGCCAGACAAGTTCAACTTTCATATAAAGACTGGTGAATTTTAGGGGTTGATCTGTTCACCAAGTACATATGCCACCTCAGTATGGCCTTTTATATTGATGAATTTTGATCAGTGGAAATAAAAAATAAGGAGATGATAAAATAGTTAATTTCTGAGTGATTCAGAATACATCTGGGCTAGGACTTCCTCCTTAGGAAAGGTGTCCCACCAGTCACTCTAAAGCTTTATCTGTAACGCACATTTCAGTGCTGAGCAGTACTGAGCACCACCATATATGACGGCCTACACATTCTGCTGTCATGTACTACATTGCAGAAACTCTGCTATCAGCACACCGCTCCGAACTAGAGCGACTCGAGTTTTGTTTCTACTTCATTGGTGGAAAAAACATTATCACACAGTCACCTAGCTACTCCCTCCAATACAGTGCTAAACTGCTCAGATTGCAAAACTCCTCCTAGGAAATCTGCAGAAAAAAAATTACACCAGGACTTCTGCACTCCTTAACAAACCTCACTTATCACTCACTTTGTATGATGTACTGGGCTAAGGAAGGGCTACATCTGCTGTTACCACTAAAGCTCACATGGAGGCACTAATAAAATTTGCTAGGCCTACGTGAGAGGTGGCCACAAAACAGGTGAACCTTCTGAAGCAAAAGCAGGTTTCTCACAGGTTTAGGTACAGTACTGGCAGTTACTTCTCACTGAAGAAGCACCACTACTACAAACCACAACCTAAGTCCTGCTGCATATCCCAGAGAACATTACTGTGCACAGGTCTGCCACACTTCATATGGAGAAACCTGTACCAAGGCTGACTGCGGGCTCAGGGCCAGCAAACTCCAAATGCATCTTAGGCCTGAGCACATCAAGACAGCAAGGACTACAACTGCTGAAAAAAGTAATTGCACCATGAGTATCAATAGGCATCAACCCTGCTACCAAGGCTCTTCTGAACTTTGCCTTTTGCACATTTCTACATAGCCTTTGGGATAGTTTTTGCAGGATCAGACTATAAAATTCTACCCTTACGAGACTCTTACCTCTTCACTTTGAAACCATGGCTGCTCCACTGTGTTTTATGTTTTAAACTTGCTTTCAAAATTCTTGTTGAATTAGACCTTTTATGAAGAACTGACACATATATGTTGGCATACGAAAAGGAAATTAGCAACACTGTTTTCATGTCTTTTATTAAAAACACAACTCAAAATCATCTATAATGCACTCAATTTGTTGTAAGATAGAACAGGATACAAAACAACCCTCAAACACAGCATCCTGTTTCGTTTAGGGAATCATATACAGGAAAGAACGAAGCCAACATTTTAATTAATTTTTTCTGCAGTTAGCTTAATTACTGTACACTGAGGAGACAGACTTAGGTACCTTACATCCAAAGATAATATTAAAGCATTAATCATTTAATGCAGCTGATCCACTGAAATGAGACTTAAAAAATACTTTAGTAAAAAAAGTAACAAGGCTTAGTCTTTTGACTGGCAGTTTTTTAATTTCTGATTTTTCTTCTTTTACAAACAGAAACAGATAAATACATCCCTTAATCTCATAAGGAGGCAAGTGTGTGTGTGCCTATAGGAATCATTCGTGTTCTGACTTGAATACAAGTGAACCAAGCCAGGACAATCTACTTAATTTCATACCACAAAAAAACCACTCCCTGACCTACAGAGGCAAATGGGAGGTTTTAACCTACAGCAAACTGGAAGTCACATTAGGAAGGAGAACTGCAGTATCTAAGCTAGAATCCATGTGGTGGAGGCAGTCACTCTATTCAGATGATCACCAAGCTCCTCTCCTTGGAGGTAAGTAATGAATTTCCTACAATGAAATGAGATGTAGCAACTTTTCACAGTCTCTTTAGGAAGCTCTACTTCTACTTTCATGCCTTTTTTCTTTTCACATATTAAAACACTTGCTGTGCTTTTCTGTAGTAGCAGAAGGCAACAATAAACTCTGCAAACAGAAGGACATTCACAAATTTAATGTCACACTAATAGCTCTACCTACACCAGTTACTTTGAGGTTCTATTCATGTCTCTCTCTGATTTTAACTTCTATTCTACTGTTATTACAGTATTTTCTTTTTGGCTATTATTTTTATGAAGATATCAAAACCAAGTATGCAGAAAGAATTATGGAGATAAAAAAGGGGTATGTGGAAGTTGTTTTATCTGTCCTTACTCACTTGTCCAGCATTCCTTTCTGCTTCAGGATGCGATACACTTCTGCAGAAGTCTGTGGTCCTTGCAGTTTCTGACCATTCAACATTTCTTTCTCTAATTCTTCGACAGACTAAGCAACAGAGGGAAAAAAAAGAAAGCAAAGGAGAGCTATGATAGAATTTCACAAGCCTGACAACATCATCTGGATGAAAAAAACCTAAAAGAAAGCAAAGGAGAGCTATGATAGAATTTCACAAGCCTGACAACATCATCTGGATGAAAAAACCCTAAAAGTTACTGAGAATTTTTTTCTTTTTCAAAAGTGATCTTGAGTGAGCAGATAGAATATTCTCGTATGTTCTTGTAAGTATTCTTAAATTTGCATGTCACAAGTCTTATCTCTTGAGCTTTTTTTTTTTAATTATCACCCCCCCACACCTTTTAATACCTTTACATGCATTCTAGCCAACAGACTCAAAAAACAAGAGGAAAGGGTGCCCACTCAGTGAGCTACCATGACTCAGGTAACTCTACTAATTACTCCAGCAAATGAGGAGTGGCAGTACTTATAAGGACAGATTTCACCCAGTGAATAAGGTACCTTTCCAGTTTTAACGAATGCTTCTGCTATACGTCGATTCCGGCCACCATAACACGTTGTGATGAGATCAGCAATGCCACAGCTCTCCAGGAAAGTGGCAGTAGAAACCTGTCCTTTGCAAAAAACTTTGGCAAAGGCAATCATCTCCATTAGGCCAAGGCGAATAACAGCAGCTTTGGTATTGTCACCGTAGCAAAGGCCATCACAGAAACCAGCTCCTACTGCTACTACATTCTAATAGGAAGAGAAATGGGAAATGACTCAATTACTGCTCACAGATGTCCTGAAGAACTGCAAACACTTTACTGCTGAAAGATTAGGTTGTTAGTTTGGGTTATTTTGGTTTGAGGATTTTGATGTCTATGGGGTAACTTAAAAAAAAAAAAAAAAAAAAAAAAATATATATATATATATATATATATATATATATATATATATATATATATATATAGCAAGTCTTATATTTCCAAGGATAAAAGCATAGTTAAAACTCTGACACAAGTTGCCCCTGAGGCTGTGGAGTTATTATTATTGATCATCTTTAAGAACATCAGGTTGCACTACATCCAAACAGGGTTTTAGCTAGATTGAGCTACTCCTGCCCTCAGGTAGGGGTGAAGTTAGACTGACATCCTACAGTCCTTTTATGCAGACTTTCGTTATGATTAAAGCAATAGTACTGCAACAGCTAAAAAGCATTTACTGACTTCTATGACGACATGCTAAGGGACGAAATTCAGCCAAGCCAATAGTATACAGCCCTTTTAAGTATGCAGTTTCTATACCCATATTAGTTAAAAAAGGATTCCCAAAAGGTTCATGACACAGGAAAACTTTCCTCAGCAGAAAAAGTGTTTGCTTTTTCCTTAGACCTGGTGACAGCCTTCTACAAAGAGTGTGCTGTTAACATTCAGCTATATGGCCCCTTGCTTTGGTTACAGAACACAGACATTTGATGAGACATATTTGAGTGAAGTGACTATAAAAACTTTTTTCTGGCTTGGGAGTCAGAGCAGACAATAGCCATGGTTCCACTACCCCCACTAAAGAAATCCATCTAACACAACAAACCCTACCAAAACCCTCTAAAAAAAAGATGGCATTCTGACATTGATAAAGCAAACAAGGAAGTAATGAATGTTAATATCTCCCTGCATGCAACAGCAGCAGTAGTGACCTCAAGAGAAAGCACAGGAAAACCAACATTATAACTCCTAATGTAGCACCTGATGCAGGGAAAAAAATAAAATTAAAAAAATCAACTTTAACTGATGATGAGGAAAGAACAACAATCAGAAGATGTTACTGAAAGCACCCAGCTGATTAATAGCTGGTTTGGGTTTGGACTGTAAGAAACACAAATGCCAGGCAGCTGCAGAGCTAGGTGACTCTCAATCAAATGAGGCCAGAGGATCAGTCATTGTTTTTTGAACAGCTAGCTGAGGTCTAACTGCAGACAGACATCCTGTTGAAGTCTAGGGCATGTGGAAAACTCCTCGTGCCCTGGGGGAGGGTCCGAGACCCCAGGTGGGACCCCAGGAAAGCACTGCTTTTGACTTTAGTCCATGGGAAAAACTTCTAACACTTACAAATGAGTTGAAAGCAACAAAGGTTTGAAATAAATTGAAAGTTGGGTTTTTAGTATGGAGACAGATGAGAGCAAGATAGAGAATTTTGAGCAGTGTCTTATCTTCTTCTCCTGCTCCATTTTCTGCTGTGACAGTGGCACAGAGACATTGGTAGAATGGGTTTGACACAGAGGTTGCATGTTTAGAATAGGTAGTGATTATTGGCACAGAACAATAAACATAGCACGTTTTAGGAGTCAATTGGACTAGAAATCTTTAAGAATCTTGGAATCTTCTGTCCAAGGGGGGGTTTTTCACTGTGTTTCCGGCACGTTAAGCCAGGTTTCAGCAGTGTGCAGAATAAGATATAAGAGATAAGATATAAGAGATAAGAAATAAACAGCTCTGAGGACCTAAAGCTGTGAGTCTCATTTATTTTCATAACCTTGGTACTGGGGTTTTGGAGGAAAAAGATCATCACCAATCGGGGACTCCTGAAAGGGAGTTTCCCGCAATATCCCAACATTAGACCTGAAGCAGCCCAAGACAGTCAACATTAAAATTTGGTCATTCAAATCATCTTGGCTTAGATCTTGGCTGTGGTGATTCAGTCAAGGTAAATCTTCATCAGAAGATAGCTCTTGCAGAGCAACCTCTAATATTCTTTCATTTGATGCCAAAGCAAGAGGAAGTCAAACAGATATTTAAGAAGTTTTCAGATGGGATAACCCATTCAAATGGATTTTACAATCTAAGTAAAGTCTGTAAGTATTTAGCAGTCAGCTAAAAACACAAACACGACTGAGCAGCCTTTGAGCTTTTTCCATATACTTCTTGAATACTCCCATACTAAAGTTTCCCCTTCCCTCCAGCTTTGTCTGCCTGACTTTCCACTTTGAAGTAGTCTACTTAATCATACCATACAGTACAATTTGGCCTATAGTATTTCGTTGTCTACTTGTACCTTCTGCAGTGTCTGTCTTTGGAGCAACAGAAATACGCTTTTAAGTAAGTCATACCAAGACTATTTACTTCTGAGGAAATGGGCTAGGGAACAAGGGTAGTTGTAAGTCCAACTTTAAAACACTGAGCTCCTTGTTTGTACAATGCTCCCATTGTATGCTCTTACACAGTTTGCAAATAATGAAGAAACAAGACAACAGATTATGCTCTAGAGCACGCCCCCATGCCCAGGAGACTGTTATATCCTGGTACACATATCCCTCAGGCCACAACTATTAATTTACAAGGTCTACCATCTGGTTTTATTTAAATCCTTGAAGAATCTCTTGACAACTGTCTCATGCCTAATATACTGTAGAGAACTAATGATACCACATTGAAAGTTATACATTGCTCAAAGATGAGCCACCCGTTTAAAAACAACAATGACAAAAAAATCTCACAAAACTTACAACTGAGTTATCCTTCAGTCCCAACCAAGACCAAAACAGACAGTTTGTTACTTGAAATCTCTGGCTCTAGGCACTAAGCTTAGTTTGTTTCAGGAAGATGCACAAGAAAAACACAAATTGACACACAAGAGCCTAGTGGCACTATCACTATTGTGATCCCCTGAGAAGTACCCGAGGCAAGAAGGGTGACTGACCTGGCAAAAACATCTTTCTGTATCTCATATGGTTGATTTTGACTGCTGCCAGTGACTAAGACTACACCTGAAGAGTCCTGGTTTCAGTTAACTTCCTTCTTAGCAGCTGATATAGTACTGTGGTTTGAGTTCAGTATGAGAATAATGTTGATAATACATTGATGTCTTGGTTGTTTGCTAAGTAGTGCTTACTTTATGAAAGGAACTTTTTAGTGTCTCATGCTCTGCCAGTGAGGAGGTGAACACAAGTCTGGGGAGAGGGCAACACAGCCAGGACGGCTGATTTGAACTGGCCAAAGGGATACTCCATACCATGGAATGCCATGCCCAGTATATAAACTGGAGGCAATTGGCTGGGAGCAATCAATCTCTGCTTGGGGACAGGCTGGGAATTGGTCAGTGGGTGGTGAGCACCTGTAGTGTGCATCACTTGTTCTTCTTGGGTTTTCACTCTGTCCTTCATTACAATTACAATCACTACTGCTGTTCTTGTTATTGTATTTTCATTTATTTCAATTATTGAACTGTTCGTATTTCAACCCATGAGGTTTACTTTTTTTCCACTTTTTCTCCTTCCCATCCCTGATGGGTAGGGGCTTAGTGAGTGAGCAGCCATGCACTATGTAGTTGCCAGCTGGGATTAAACCACAACATGAAGTTACAAGAATTCCTGCAAATGCAGTGGGTATGTATTTGTGCAAGAGGAGGGAGTCCACACTTCCATGAGATTAGAAACTGATTGTATTTGCATGCATACACAGGAGTCAGAGAGCCCAATAAGCAAGTGCCTGCTGACAAACATGTTCCAAAGATTCAAAGATACTGTCACTATAACCCCAAAAGGATGGCAAGACAATGTTCCTCTTGGCCTGAGGCATTCAGAGCTCTCAAAAATCACTACACGCTTAAGCAAACACACCTCCCCTATTCTGGCATTAACAGCTTTTTACATGAAAGCACACATCCTGTAATCATAATGCACAGTGTTTTTGTATTGCATATGGTTTTAAACTACTAAAATACTTTGCCCTAACAGATGAGCTGTTCTGGTATCCTGAAGCTGGTGTTAGCCCTAGTCCTAGTTATTCTAGAACATAAGCAAGGAACAGTTTTAATTATTTTATCACTGGGATAGCAAAGCTTTACTCCAGAAAAGAAATGCTGATGCCAGGCAGTGCTCACAGTATGTGTCAGAACAAATGAGACAATGTGTCCTTTACTTGCACAAGATCTGCTGCAAACATGCAAGAGGTCACAAATCAAAGGTCACAGATGATCAAGAAAACAAGGACAAGTCTGCAGACTTTGCTGACAGACTGCTCTCCTACAGAGTCAGTGCTCAGAAGTATCCAATATCCAGTGTACAGCATGTTTGTGGAGTGCTCATGAAGACAGCTTCAGCAGCCATTTCTGAGGCAACCATTACTTCTCCATAATTAAACGGATCAATAAGAGAACTAAGCAGAAATGTTATTTCACCTTCCTTGAGGCAGTGTCACAGTTCAGCACAGCCTGCCTTCCCTCTGTTTACACATGAACTTGGAGAAGCTCACTGCTTCCCCTGATGGCTGAGAAGAGGTCAAATGAAAAGACTCAAAAAATCAAAGACAGTATCAGCAGGACTGTCAGAGAGGTTAAGAATAAAATGTTTACTCGCTCCTGGCGAACTTGAATTTAATTTCCACTTATTCTCAGGAAAAAGGAAAAAACTCTCACAATCAACTTCTATAGTACCTAGACCGACTATCCAATAGTGACTGCCCTAAACACACTTTGCAAGTAACAATGCTGAGTTACATAACCTCGTAAACAATAAATCATCACTATACTTCTTCCTTCTTTACTTAAGGCTTAGCTGGAGCCGGAAGGTTTAGAGGAGCCTGAAGCAACCTGAAAGGCAATCACAGCTGTTGCTGCCTCTCCTTCCTACAGTAACTCGCATCTGTCTTGGTCCTCGGCTGCTCCCACTTGAGGGTTTTTAACTCTCCAGATCCCTGATCATCAGGCAGCTGGAGCATGGCTGTTTTGCCATATCCAGAGGTCATATTCTCAATCCTCCTCCTCAGCCACCCCTGGCACTGCTGCACTGGTAAGTGAGGTGAACTGGGGTACAGTTTGCCCTGAGATTGCAGCTACCAATGTTTAGATGGCCTCTCAAGGACGTGGCCAGGTTTGTACCCCAGCTCAGTCTTGCCTCACATCTGTGCTGCTTCTAACACCACACTGGCATAGGCACTAAGGACTCTAAGGACACCTCTGAGGCGATAACCTTGGGTCTGTGCCACTCTGCAGTATCACATCCATCAGTATCCAACAGCATCTCCATATGTGGGCATAGCTGCACATACTATTTTTAGGTGACATAACCTTTAAGCAATTCCTAGGAAGGCCCATTCATTGTCTGGCAAATGGCAGGTGTACTTGCAGGTGGCCTTGAGTCATGTTGCCTGTAAAGCCAACTGGGCACCTTGAAACAACTACCCGAATTTCAACTTTGTCATTTGCTGTCCTCAACCCTTAGAAAAGGTCAACAGACAAATGTGAAACGCTCATCAGTCCTCAAAAGAAGAAAATATCCTCACAAAGAACATGCCAAGCACTTTTTGTTCTAACAGCCAGGTTATGGTAGAAAACTGTTCCTCCTCAGTACCATCAGATTTTGTAAAGTCACTGCCACTGTCTATTCAGCCAGCCTCCAAGCTGACACAAGACTGCATTTTCACGGCACTGATTTCTGCACTTCACTATATCTCCACCAGCCCATTGTCAAAAATCTAAATACAGTAAATGAAGTGGATATTCTATACATATCCATATATAAATAGCAATCAAGCACATGTTCTCTTATGATCATCCAGCTGCACTACCTAATATTACAGTCTGAACTCAAATAGGCTTCCAAAAACAAATTTCAAACCCGTAATTATCATTGTAAGGGAAAGCTGTGCTCAGAGCATTCTTTGTTACCCTTGTGTATTTTTCCCAAGCCTTAGGCAACCACCCACACTGAAAATCTTCCCTGTTTAGAAAGTGAGGTAGAGTACAGGCTTTTAACAGCTAGTGCATTATGTCAGTAATACCAGGAAACTCTCCTTTTCCTAAGCTGGTAATTGCAGAAAAGTGCAGAAGCTTGGAGAATATATTGTTTTCCATAGTGTACTGTTCTGTTTCTCATCCCTTAAATACCAATGCAGGAATTGTTTTTTACTATTTCCACATCCAAAAACACAGTCTGGAGTGACATGTTTGCCTGTTTACCCCTGTTCTCCTTGTTGTATAGTTAGCAGTGCCACTACTGACATTTTGAATTGGCACTGCTATAGAAAGAAAGCAGAGCCTCTCTTTTTATGCTTGTCTCTCCATGCAACATGACACTGTCATCCTCTGAAATTGCAATTTCCTCCTTTCAGGAAGTCAAACAAGGCTAATTTTTACTATTTTTTTATGAAGTAAATTTCCAAGTTTAGCAAACTGTCAGCTGACTGAAGCTACACATTAGATTTTACTTTAAAAAATACAAAAAGATGTCTAGTTTTCAAATTTTTATTACAAAGACTATCAGTTTAATAAGAAAGTGAAGTTCTGGTTGATACCCTTAGCAAACAATTCTCCTATTAGAAAATATGTACAGCTTCTAAGAAAAAAACCACTATTTACATCTGAGTTTTGCATTTTGCTTTGCACTACGGCAATAAAACCTTATCCATAGGTTTAATTTTAGCTTTTTTATTTTCTTTCAGAGCCAGACATGCTCCCAATGCATTAATAAAATTTTGCAATCTTTGAACGTAAAACAGCTCAGGACATTATTTACATGCTGCCAGCACAAGATTTAGGATTAACTAGAAAGGGTTTAAAATGTAAAATTACTTTAAAAAATACAATTTTGTTAATATTTTCTTTTAGATTTAGGCAGAGTTATATGTTTAAAAACATCATCTATACTAGAATGACAGATCTATGCCACTTTATACCAGTTTTGCAAGATATTCACAGTATTTTAAAACCAGTTAATCTATCCTTAATTCCCTTTTTGTTTAGACCACACAATTTTCGGAAATCTCAACTCAATTAACAAAATATACCACAATCAATATGAAATTACTAGAGTACACAGAATACAAACATCTTTTTAAAAATACAACTAGACAGTTAATCTGCAGGATGCATGATGAATGATGAGGCAGAAGAGAGCAATAAAGCAAGGTCAAAAAATCCCCCAGAAGTTTCACCTTCGTATCTTTCCAGGTCAAGAGCAACAATCTATTTAAATTCTACTGCAATTCCAAAGAAATATTGGTATCTTACCTGACTTAGACCTTTACAGTGGAGTTTTGAGTGTCTGCTGACTACCTGCCCAGTTCGATGGGCATGCTCATCTCTAATGCCCTTTCACAAGATTTGTCTGAATAAAATTTCCTGGGGCAGAACTCCTCTATCAGACAAGAATTTAAGCTAGTCAGAAAACATGCTGCTGAGCAGATTTCAAAGAAAAATAAATCTGCAAAACTTTTTCAAGGGTCTACACACAGGGATTTTTGTTCTGCTAACCTCCCACATCAACACAGCATTTTAAAGCAACGGCTGTGGAGCCGAATTACAAGCTCCATAATCTCAAGAAATTGCTATCTGTACAGTAACTCCAAAGTATGTTACCTCAAAACACCTCATCCCATCCGTGCACAGACACATAATCTCCTGTTTCTCAGGCCTTCCAGTATGACAGCTGTCAAGATGAACTTAAGGAAATTAATACGCCAAAAAATATGCTATTATAGCTATCCATCTTCTTTCACTAAATAGGAATCAGAATTCCTTAGCTTAAGATATCATTGCTTGGTGTGGTAGCTTTGCAAGCCAATTAATTTAGTTCACACAAAATTTCAACAGCAAAACCAAAGGCAGACAAAATAATTATCAAAAAACCAAAAAATAAATAAGTAAGCCAAATTGATTATTAAACCACTACACTCATCGGAAATGACTCAGGATAGGTATCAGATAATGTGAACTATGGTGCTGTTTACTAGGGTGCCAAAAAACTAATGCCTCCCCTTCACAAATGGCCTGTAAATTAACCTGAAAAAATAGCCATTATACAATGTTTAAGTTAGCCTTTGCTTCCTGTCAGCATCAATTTTCTTATGAAAAAAAAAAAGGATGAGTAACTGTCCAAAATAACTTTTCTCCTATTCAAGTCATTTCTGTATGTGGTTATCCACACAAACCATATGTAGTACATGTCCACAAAATATAAAACATGGGTGTTCTCATTGCTTCAGTCAATGAAGAGGGGGATAGTTTTGTCAACAGATATGAAGCATTAATGCAAACTTCTTTCTCCCTTTCTTTTGGTGAACACACTGTTGCGAAAAGAAAAAAGGAACTAAAACAGATTTAGAAATATATCAGCCAGCCAGATGAAATCAATACTTGCTTCATGACTGTGTGTTAGTTAAATGGAAGATGTAGAAAGAGAACCTGGCAGATGGTGAGACACAGATCTAAAAGCCAGCTCTCAAAAAATGCTGCTCCCTCATTTCCCATCTGGTTCTTCTGGAAATGTTATGTGGCAGTTTTACACATTATATAAAATACAGTGAACTTATTTTTTTAATTGAAATACCCTCTTTTTTTTTCTACAGGGAACACTATTTTATCTGTGTATCACCTGCAGCTCTTACCTTCAGAGCACCACACAGCTCAACTGTATCTGCATCATCTACTACAGTTATTCGGAAGTTTGGAGTCTGCAGGAGTTCTTTGAAGAGAAGGCCATTTTCCAAGACTTTGCAGCCTATTGAGAGAGCGAAAGGAAAGCTAAAAAAAATGAATAATTTATTTGTATGATATTTAGCCTTTCCTGTGCAAGCCAAAATGCCTAAAAGACCAGGTTCTAAACAACAAGTCCACGAATTCTCTATACAGTGTCCATTTTTTGATCAATGTCTTTAAAAAAACCAACTAATAATAAAACAGAGATGAATTAGGAATGTGTTAGCAACAATACTACCAATTATTTCAAAGTCTGCATTCCAGAAAAAACCCTACTGATAAAGGTATGTCAAAGCTGCTGTATTAATCAAGCATGCTGTCCCTGACAATTGTTTCTAAACATCTAAAGATGTTATTCAACCATTCAAAATTAAGTTCAATGCAGAAGCTGTGAATGAGATGTTACAAAGTTAGCAGTGCACAAAACTGTAAAAATTAACATTGAAAGAAACCATAATATGAACTCTGTGCTATAAAGTATGAGTGAGTACCTGTATGCATATTCACACACACATGCCTTTCTAGAAACTGTAAAATCCGAGACTAGGCACATCCTCAAGCTGCAAAGGTGTGCAGACATCAACACAGTACTAAAACAATTTCTAGTTCTTGTGGGAACAAAGTATTTTCAGAAATTAAAACAAGATACCTTAAAAAAAACAAACAAAAAGTCAAACAAAAACAAACATGCATGAAGGTACCATCTTTGACCCTAGCACCTGAGCTCGAGTACAGAATTTATAATTGTTTATCCATGTAAAGCCATTCAGACTCAAGACAAATCTTAAAACACGGTAATAAAATGAACCAATTTGTTATATGAAGGGTGACAAAAAGCATGCTTGTATTTCACATGCTAAGGTCATAACCCTAGTAGGAATAGGTAAAATTGTGTTCTTCTATCTCCCTCTATTCCCAGTACTGTCCTAGTACTTTTGGAAGTATTAATATTCTAGGAAATTCAACCAACAGCTTCTGGTAACAGTCAGCTCACATCAAAACCAGCAAAATTTGAGCTATTTGGTGTGCACCTGTGATGACAGGTGCATGTTTTAAATATTCTTAAAACTTGGAACAGTACCTATTGTGGTTTCACAGAATTTCTCTGCTGCCACCTCATTGGCAATGTTAGCTCCCATCAGCACACTGATGTCTATTCCCATCTTCTCTCGAATAATGTCAGAGATCAGTTTGAGTCCCTCCGGGCCTTCATCTATTCCCTGCAGCCAACATTAAATGGAATTACTAAAAAGTCATTTATTAGACACAGTAGAGATGCAAGCAGAACACAATTAGTCTTGTCCACAGGTCAGAAGTGAAACAAGGCCTATTCAGACAGAGACTAAGGATGACAGGTGTGCTACCACAGACACTTCTGCTATTTCGACCTCTTCAAGATGTCTTAGAACTGTAGGAGGTAGCACCTTAAGATTTAGAACTAAACTCTGGATGATGAAAACAGTTTTTTATTCCATCCTCAAAGACCCGATTCTAAGAAGTGCTGAACATTCTGCTTTGTTAGTTCAGGAATCAGGTGCTTATTATCAGTATATCCTTAATCAATGAAGCATAACCAATCCATCAGTTATGAACCAGACCCGAACTTGGATTTGAAATTGCACTGAAACTCACAAAATGGCATCTGAATAATTTGTTTTGTGAAGAGATATCTGAACAGAAATATCAGAAACAGGTTCCCTAGTGTATAACACCAGTAACAGTTTACTACTAGAAATACAAATGGAACAGCCATTCACAGATACGTGGAGAGCTGAACAACTGAGAATAATTTAACTTACAGCTATTGTTACAGTATACCACCTTTTATACAATACTCTTTTTTAATGCTGAGGATTCGATACTTTTGGGAATTGGTAATTTTGAATTATGATTTATAGGCAAAAAGTGTGATCCTGTACTACTTCCATATATACATATACATACACATTTGTATGCTACCAGTAGTGACATTTCAGGCAGGAAGTAATTTGCACTTCCATAGGTTGAAGGTGCTGCTCCTTAAATAGCATGATGCAATCAAGAGACACACAGAAATGCCTGTATAAAACCTGCCAATTAAACTAGTGCTTGCATTTCTGCAGTGTTTTTCAATTTGTATTGCTTAATGCACAGCTCTGCTTTCTCAACTTTAATGAGCCATACAGAAACAACCTGAAAGCAAGCACACCATACACATTGCATTTTTCCCTCGTAGTGTCAAAAATGTCCCCACAAAATAAGTGTAAGGCCTCTCTTCCTAAGCTGGCAAATAATAAACAGAAAAGAATGCACACACTGGGAACAACTCCAAAAATGGGAATACCTACACAACAATTATTCATGCAAGTGAAAGGAGACCAGAAAGGCTTAGGTGCCAGATTCTGCTCTATTGTGAAACAGATGCAACTCCTGACAAAGTCAAGGAGAGGTGTACCTGTTTCTTGTAGTGTTAAATCCAATACTGAATGACAGAATATAAACCAAACACCTCTTCCTCCCTGCAAAACCAAATCTCCAGCATGGGCATTCTCACTGGGCAGCAATGGTCTGCAGGCAATGCCAGTGACCTTATCGCTTGCATCCTACCATGCCTGTCAGAGCAATCCCTGGGGCAATAGGGAAATGAAAATAAGGCTGATGTTGAGGTTGCCTGAAGAGTATTTTGAATGACTTTCAGCTACCCTGCTTCCTGTGCTCACTGCTGTACTGCACTGTAAGTTTTATATGGTTCCTCTCCCCACAGCCACACCGTCACTTGTTAGGTTTTCATAGACACAGAGCTAATGTAAAGCAACACAGATGCAAATGTTTCAACAGAAATGCGTATTAACCAGCAGACAAATGTCTTTATTTCCCAAAGACTCAGTTTTATTGCTAGGCTCTGCTTGAAGAGTAGACTGTCAGAAAGAAAAAAACAAGAAAAAGTCTAAAAGATGTCACACTGCTAACTTGACAACCAATTTAGAAAGCACAGAAATGAGACATCCCATGAATGTTTTTCAGAGCAAAACTGCACTTTAACTATCAAAGTTAACACAAGCCACTTTAACAGCATTAGCATTGAGCATGAGACACAAAAACTATGACACTGATGAAAACAGCATGCCTTAAGAATATGCAAAAGTAGAGGAAAGAATGAATTCTTGTGTTAAATCTCTACCCTTTCTTCTCAAATGATACTTTTCATGATGCACAGTTAGGCCTTTCCATAAAAATTGACATGTACTTTGCAGTCTCCTGCACAATATTAAGGAGCCTCACAGCATTTCTTAGGAAAGGCTGCCTGTGGATGCAGTGTTGCAGTGTGACAGTGGGAAGCTGCCCAGTAACCAACTCTTCACTGCATGGCAAGTACCAGTTTCACTTCCACTACTACACTAAGCATGAACTATTGGTTTTGCTGCGTGTTTCTGTCTGTTTGGAGTTTAGCTTTCTTTTTTTTTTTTAAACAGAAGTATTTCTTCCCCTTTTCCCCCTCCCCCACCCCACCTTTTTTTTTTTTTTTGGTCAAATATAGCCATTAATCAACACTCCATTAGACCACTGGTAATTAGCACCCAGAACAGTAATTCCAAGGGAATACAGGCTCAAGATCCCGATTTCACATATGCCAAAGTAAATCCTCATTTAGTCCAGCAATTTCATTAGTTATTCCTATCACTAGGAGAATAAAAATCACATTTAGCAAATTAAAGGAGAATGAAGTTTATCTTGAGCACTTTTAACAGTGCCTTATTTTACCCTTCTATTATATCAGGAGTTTTTCTATAATTTGGAGCAAGAACACTCGGGAAGCATTACTTTTGCATACATCTCAGCAACACACCAGTCAGCACTGACAAAACAATACATTTGATGGGCTTTGTTAGCCAAACTAAAGAGACAAGCTTGCAATACGCAGTGATGGGAGGTTTTTGTTCTTTTTTGAGCACAGATCCATAAATGTATCATTTTCCAGAAATGACAGGAAACAAGGGAATGTGTGCTGAGAAAATGGCCTACAAAGCAAAACAAACCAGAATCTTCCAAACCTTGTGGGAATAGCTTATTATTTCCAGCTAAACATACAGAGGAAAAAAGCCCACCCACCCAAAAACAATCCCAAAAATAAGCTAATCCACATTTTGAAATTTTTCTGCCAGCAAAACTACAAACACTTCAGTGAACTGCCTCTCGCACCTCTGCCCTCTCCTATTTCCTATAGTCAAACTGTCTTTGGGTGATACTGAACAGACTCTCTTGTTGCACCACAATATTTGACATGAACAAGAGCACTATCCTCTCAGTCACATGAAATTCTCTCAGCAGTTCTTGAAATGATCAACTCAGCACGTGGGACGTGCATTAACAATCAAAGCATTATTCTTGTGCTCTGCTCTTCATCTAATGATGCTTTTAGAAACAACAAATAAAAGACTGGGAAGCTTAGCGATGCAAAACATATTGACTCCCTCTTTCTTTCTAAAAGTCTTGTGAAGAGCCTCATTTTCCTGCAAGTGCTGCATAACAATCCACTAATGACTGAGACAAATTCTAATCTTACACCTAGAAAGGTTTAATGGACCAATCAAGTGAATAATGCATGGAGACTTTTCATACCAAAATATCAAATCACCTTATCTGAGAAGATTCCACGACACATTCTCAGTTATTAACGCACGGTATTTATTGTACCTTTATGAGAGTTATGCCCAGTGCTTTCCTGCGTACTTGTCCTGTGATTTCATCGCAGACTTTATGGATGAACTGATGAGGAATGACAAAAACCAGCAAGTCTGCATCCCGTACCGCTTCACAAAGGTTTGGGATAGCAACCTGTGGAGTTATGGGAGAGAAAGGCTGCATAACTTTTCAAAACTTAAACTACACACAAGTGTTATCTGATAAAAGCAGAATCACAGAATCAATTAGTTTGGAAAAGACCTCTGAGATCATTGAGTCCAACCTTGGAAGGAACACCACCCAATCCACTGGACCATGGCATTGAGTGCCACATCCAGTCTTTTCTCAAACACCTCCAGGAATGGTGACTCCACCACTTCCCTGAGCACCCCATTCTAATGTTTAGCCAGTCTTCCTGTGAAAAAATTCTTCCCAATGTCCAAACTGAATCTCCCCAGTTTCATCTTGAATCCTGGTTTCGTCTTATGCTGAATACTATAAACTACTGCACTGAAAATAAACAGCAGCATAAACTTCCCAGGCCAACAGCTCCCATCCAAAGTTGAGGCCAATTTTTTTTTAATGGGTATAGTCAAAGCTGTTAATCTTGCTCTTGTTTTCACATTTGCTTTCTTATACAGAAATGGGAGTAACATAAAGACAATAGTGACACCAAAAAAGAAAGAGTGCATCGGATTTACTTAACTGCATAATTACGTAATTTTATGTCTTCCAATTTCTGATGTCATCAGTAAAATTAGCATAGTCTGAAATATTATAAACCCTAGAGGTGTTAACAAAACAAATTTCTAACTCCATTTACAGCACAAGCAATATTCCCTCTGCTCCATAACTATAATTTAGCTTCTGAGCCTTACCACATTATCTGGCAGCTTGCATCCAGGGAGATATTTCACATTTTCATGGTCCTTATTTATGATATCTGTCAGTTTTCTCCCATTAATATTCTCCTCGAAGACCCACATGTTCACTGTGGAAGCGAACTTCTGCAATTTTTTTACATTATTACCTATTATTTTGGCAACCGCAGAACCCCTGCACAAAAAAACCCAAAAATAGTCTTTAAAAATTACAATTTTGCTGCAGACAAAAAGAGATTGTCTTTAAAACAAACAGAAATTCACAGATGATTTGACCAGTTACCATACAGCATTTTGATCTAGTAAAATAAGTGGAAAAATACACTAGTCATTCACACCTGCTGCTTTCTCTCAACTACAGCTAGAATAGGCTGGACTGAAGCATTTTCTCAAACATCCTGACTTATTTTGTTTTCTTATTGGCTATGCACTGAGAGTTTAGGTTACTGTATTTCCACAAATCAAATTAATTGTATCTTCACAGCTGAGATAAAAGTGACATACAAAATTTTATTAAATTTTCACCTTTAAGAGATGAGAAGCTTCTTTGCTAAGATGACTGACTCATCAGTTGTTGTACAATACTGATAGGCATTGAAAGCCAAGAATCATTTATATGTTGCAGAAGTTATAAGCTTCATGGCTGTGCAGCCAACCTCACAGAACTTAACTATTGTTACAGTATCCCCTGAAACTGCAGGCAGACAAGTCCATTACTGTTACCCTCATATCCTCCCCAAGAACAGCACACAGCGAGACCTGAATTACAGTCACCAATTTTGCTTCTCTAATCTCTAAGCAACAATGAAATCAATCACAATTACAAGAGGAGGAACAAACGTGATCATCATTCTATTAAACCTGTTAACCTAAGTTCCTTCCCTGGGATAGGTGGTAGTTTTATAATTACTGATAACCTACTAAGACAAAAATTTTTAAGAGACGTGTTAAAAATACAGTCATTGATCTGACGCTTAAGTGTGTGTGTGGGGGGGGTGAGTGTGTGTGTGTAAACTGCACACTTTATTAGGAGGTAAGAACAGTAACTTTTCCAATCTAGTTATACTCACACAATCCCCTAAATTTGTATTGGATGTTGCTTGTAATAAACCCATAGCTGGCAACTGAACAAAATGGGTTCATTCTACTTCAAGAGCTTTTGATATGGCACAACTCATGGTGCTGTATTAAAGATGTGTGCTAGCACATAGCTAAGGTCCCTTTCTAAGTAGCAGCAGAAAAAAATTTAGTACCCTAAGTAGGCCTTTTATAGTTAAACCATAAAACTGTGTGTCTTAAAAGACTGGAATTTACTTCTCTAACAGCACTCCACACACTGAAACTGACCCTGAGTTCAGGAGGTGATACAGAAGACAACTGCAAGCCATCTCTTATCAAGCTCCTCCAGCATGGCTTCTGCAGCACTGGTACACAGCTCACCAGCTCAGCCTCCAGATGGTCAGATCCATACAAACAGCAGAGCTCACATTCCACACAGCACAGGTATACGTTCCTCAGACAGTGCTTTCAGTTCCTTGAACAAAAGCACATTTACGCCTACAGATTTATATACAAAGTTGGGATCCTGGCAAACCCACTGCCTTCTGTTTTGAACTTCACTGCACATTCTCTTGCTGGTGACAGAGCAAGACAGAAATAACTGATTCAGCAACTCTCTGACTGGGATTTTCAGTCTGCCAGAAGAAAGTCTGGCAGTGTGTACTACTTAAGCGAGACATAAATTCCATTACTATTTAACACTCAAATGCCTGAGCTGTTTTGTTTTTGTGGGGGGTTTTTTGTTTGTTTGGTTTGGTTTTTTGTTGTTTGTTTTGGTTTTTTGTGGGGTTTTTTGTGGTTTTTTTTGTTTGTTTGGTTGGGTTTTTTGTTTTGTTTTGGTTTGTTTTTTTTTTTTTTTTTTCCCAGCCTTTGAATGCAGTACTAAAAAAGTGAAGATTTGCCTCATCTTAGTTTCTGAATTTGAGAAGATTCTCCTGACTGGTTTCTCTGGTTCATCGTTTCCCATGATGTTGCAACCATTCTTTTAGGACCATTTCACAGTTGATCTGCTTTGCCCTCATCACTTTTTAACTAAAGCAGAAAGCCAAAAAGCTCCTCAACTTGCCCTGGTAACAGCAGCAGTGGAGGTCACAACATGCAAGTGCAAATTATATAATTATCTAGTTCTACCATTGTCCCTGTAAAATCACCTCAGTTAAGCCAGTTTCTCACAGTTTTGTTCAAGCTCCTAGCTTCACTCTGTCCAGTAGCTTCCCATCTCTTCCCAAATTTTATAGTTTCTGTTCAAGTTGGTTAATTAACAACTGGTTCCAAGAAAACAGTGAGGGATAAATTCTGGCTGTGCACACCACATTAACTGCCCTGGAAGTGTAACCAGAACAGGCCAGAGTACACAGTCAAGGCAGCGCTTGCAATGCTTTAAACAACTCTCGGCACTGCCCTGGAATCCCAGGGTTCCAAGGCATATTCCCAAGGTGTACTCTCTCCACATTCCAGACAGCTTACTTTAGATACCCTGTCTTAAAAGATCCTAACACAATCCCTTATCTACCAGCTGAGTGACCCTAAAAGGGCAAGGCCAGCTCCTGCTCTTCCCAGCTGAGCCATCTGTCCTGTCCCATGATCTTCCATCAGGTGTCAAGTGACCCCTGCCAAGTCAACTTCATTGTTAAGGTGACCTTCCTGTAGCAAGCCAGCCAAACAAGTCTGACTGGAAGTAGTTAATCAGCCAAGGTGACTGGCTTAACCCTTCTAAAGCTACTGTCCTGCCAAGATCCTTTAGGGTTTTTTCATCCCAGATGTAGGTTAAAGGGCTATGAGAAGACAAAGACTTGTCTGACAGAGTCATCTCACACAGAACCCCAAAACCCACTGTCCTCATCTGCTCAAGATGCCAAACCCCACTCAGATCACCATCAGCTTACAATTTAGGCACCACCAATCACACACTTCTATAACTCAGAATTCAAAAGTATACAATTCCCAAATATCAATGATCAGATGTTTATAAATGCTTCAATTTCATTCTAGTTACCTGCTTTAATGCATTCAATTGTAATACTTCAATTAAATATCTTAAGACCACAGGCTTTAGTTCAAAAGGCACTTCAAGGTGCACAAATTTAGTCCAATTTAGTTGAATGACTACACATACTACTGAATCACAGTGCTCTTTACAATCAGGGTTTGGTGTCTATCATCCCATGGACTTTGAGGAAGAAACTACCTACCTCTCTCCAAGAATTACTATTTTCAGTTTTTGATTACTTTGGTTTCTGCCTTCCTCACATGGAAAATCCAGCCATTACATATGAAAGAAGCTGTAAGCTATTTAAATACATTTATCTCCAAAAGAAGGAGAGACTGCTACTACCAGGCATCAGCTTTTTCCTTTCTCTCAGCACAAGAGATATGGGCATTTTGCCACCAACTCATTCTATTAGGGAGGAACTTTTCTTATTTATTAAACTGATCCAGTGAGGTGAAAACAAAATATATTTGCATGTGGTTATTGCTAGTAGGCAATACCTACAAATCCTTTTGCTTCTGCAAGTGTTTCACAGTAAATCCATTACAAATAGTGTAAAACTTCCTGTAAAACTTTTTCTAGACTTCAACTGCAGAACAACATCTTTTAGAAGTGTTGTGGAACAGCCACAACACTCCTAAAAGATGAGGTCTGACTGCATAATTTCCCTGTGATATATACTGCAATACACACATTTTACAAGCAAGGAAAGCAAGAGATGCTGCACTGAAACCAGCCATAACCTCAACAAGGGGATCACAAAGAAAAATAAAATTTGGCAGCTGCTGGCATTCCTAACAGCAGCAAAAGCCAACTGCATGGAGTGGGCAGGCGGTGAGCAACAAGTCTAAGATCATTCCAGCAAAGGACTGGCCAGTTTGGTTTGATAAAACACAGTGCCTTGCTCTACATGAAATTCCTCTGAGTTTAATGTCTTAAAACCCAACGCCACACGAATAATGTGTGCTTAGCATTGGAAGTGACAAACTGTGAAGACCTATTTCTATAACATATTTCTATAACACTTAATTTACTCACTGTAAAGAGAGATCTGGTGTAAGAAAAAGCAATAACTAAAGAAGACAAAGGGTTATTAACACGATACTCCCCTTGAAGAATGATGTAAGTCTACTGCTTTCAGTGGATGAAGAAGCAAGTCTATTTAAGTCTAATTATAAACTGGAGATAGAGACAGCAATAAAAACTTATCTCAAGCTCTCAGTGTGCCTCAGCATAATCAATTTGGGGGGGAAAAAAAAAGAAAAGTTATTTCAAATAATTTAGTGTTCCGCAATTCTTCTTTGAACTGCCTTGGAAAAATAGGCACATAGGAACACAGAAAACCCCGAACAACACTTTTGTAGACAAGCGAGGTTGTTAGTGAAGCTCTACAGGCAGGACGTAGCTGGAAAAAAAAAAAACAACTTTAAAAATGTACAGCATCTTTAATGTCTACGTCATCTGATATTGGACAAAGCACACAACAAATACCAGGTTAAAAATATCCTAGAACTTCTTTGCAGGATACGCGGGTGTTTACAAGCACTAGAACTGCGGGCTCGATTCTGCCGCTTTTTCCCCCAAGGGCGTCACGGCAGCACCTCCGCTCCGAGGGAGCCGGGGGCAGGACGAGCCCCTCGGCACGGCAGGACGAGCCCTCCCGCACGGAACAAGCACGACCCAGAGTCCGCCACGGCCCGGCGACACCGTGTTCCACCGCCGACACCGGGTGGCCTCACGGCCGCCCACCCTGAGGGAAGCGCGGCCACGGCGCCGGGCGGGAACCGACAGCAAGGCCCGGGCGGGCACAGCCCCCGGGAAGGCCGGGCCGCGGCGGCCGCCGAGGTGTCCGCCCTGCCGGGGGCCGCCGAACTCACCAGTTGCCCGAGCCCACGATGCAGACCTTGAGAGGGGCGGCGGAGAGCGCCATGGCAGCTCCGCCCGCGCCCCGCCACAGCGGCCGCGGCGAAGAGCTCGGTGAGGCGCCCGCCCCCCGCTCTCGCCCCCCCCGTCAGGGCATGGCCCGCTCTCCCTCCGCCCCTCGGCGTGACGGGAACTGTAGTTCCGCACCCCGCCCGCCCGCGCTGAGGAGGACGCGACTGCTCCTGTGGAGGGTAAGAGGGGTTCTCGAGCACAGCAGGCAATCCCGCAGGCACTGTGCCATATCACTGAACCACAGAATCATTTGGGTTCGAAAAAGCTTCTGAGAGCATCGAAGACAACCTATGGCAGAGCACCAGAGCTCGAACATGGCACTGAGTGTCACATCCAGTCTTTCCTTAAACACCTCCAGGGACGGTGACTCTACCACCTCCATGGGCAGTCCATTTCAGTATCCAATCACCCTTTCTCTCAAGAAACTCCTCCTAATGTCCAACCTGAACCTCACCTGGCACAGCCTAAGGCTGTGTCCTCTTGTCCTGTCACTTCTTACTTGGGAGAAGAGGCTGACCCCTGCCGGGCTGCACCTTCCTTTCAGGTAGTTTGAGTATCAATAAGGTCTCTCCTGAGCCTCCTTTTCCCAGGCTAAACAACCCCAGCTCCTTCAGCCTCTCCTCACAGGACTTGTGCACCAGACCCCTCCCCAGCTCCGTTGTCCTTCTCTGGACTCATCCCAGCACCTCAATGTCCTTCCTGAATTGAGGGGTCCAGAACTGGACACAGCACTCAAGTTGTGGCCTCACCAATGCCAAGTGCAGGGAAAGAATCTTTATTGTCACCATCATCTGCTGAACCAATACCATACATTTCAGTCATATACGTATATATGTAACGCATAGGTAACAAATATGTAACAGCAAAACTTCTGCTGTCTTCTAGTGCTGTATAGCTTTGGAGTAAGCCTGTGAAGGATCCCAGGTGTGAAAGAACTGATGTATCAGGTAATAAAGCAGGTTAGGCCTGGAGGGATCTTAAAAACAGAAATATAAGTGTTTTCAAATACTCCTTTGCCCTCAGCCTTCAGCCAAAATTATATTGTTCTCCATCCCACATGCTTCTCCAGGGGGGGAAAAAAAGTGGATGACGTGTTGGTCTGATAGGTGGGTGTGAATCATCTGCGATAACCTTTTGCATCAAATGTGTATTTCTACTGACACTTTTAGCTGTATTTAATAATAAATTATCAAGGAATGACTGAGGAGCAATCTTGTCATGGTCTGCAACTGCTTCAGGAAGGCAAGTGGAGGGGCAAGCATTGATCTCTTTTCTCTGATGACCATTGATAGGACCCAAGGAAACAGCAGGAAGCTGGAGTGGGGGGTTAGGTTGGATATTAAGAAGAGGTGCTTCACCCAGAGAGTTGTCGGGCACTGGAACAGGCTTCCCAGGGAAGTGGTCGCAGCACCAAGCCTACCAGAGTTCAGGAAGTGTTTGGACAAAGCACATGATGTGATTCTTGTCCTGTGCAGGGCCAGGAGTTGAACTTAATGGATCCCTTCCAATTCAGCATATTCTACAATTCTATGACAATACTCTTGTCCCTGTACCAGAACAGTGCCTCCCTCTCTTTATTAAAATCAACCACATATCAAGACAATAATTTTGAGCTTTTCATTACAGCACATTCCTTCGCTTGTACCTCTTCCAAATCGCTTGCTAGGTGTTAGCTGTCAATGAAATGCTCTTTCAGTTAGAGGCTATATAAGAATAGTTGGATCAGCTCTGTTACCTTTTGAGCCATCCTAGCTGAAGCAGTGTGAATTGCTACCTGCTGTTTTCTCTTCAGTTTAAAAGCAGGGTTTTCATTTATTCCATTTACTCCATTGCCAGTTTGCTATCAAATTAAACTGTAACAGAAGGAAAAGAAACAACCAACAACAACCAAAACCAACAAAACGTTCCTAAATCCGATCTGCTTGCGCTAGTATCTTTATTTCTACTGCTAGCACTTCTTAATATGGAGAAAGCCCTCATCTCATTGTTTGAGCCCAGTGAGTGTTTTGCTTATGTTTGCTTTAGGCATTCAGAGAACAGGGTTGATAACATCTGGCCTAGGTTTTGAGGGGCTGGGGAGCGGGTAGTCCTATAAAATTGGGTAGAGGGTGATTGGAATTAAATACTTAATGAAACAGGGAACTGAATACTATGCAAAATGTACATCCTAAATATGAGCACTTCAAGATCATTTTGACAGTCTGGACAGAAAGGTTAAAGTCTTTATTAGACTTAACGTAAAATATAAAAAAAGACAAATTATAATTTCTATAGATTTTCTCAAAAATCTGACAGTTCTTCAACAGTCTAGAAGGCTATCGTCCATCAGCCTGCAGCATATTGTGAGGCTGTGTGTGTACTTCTGTATTTTTTGTAGAATTGCCATTGTCTCACTGGCAGCCTGCAACCTGAAATTTAACATACATTTACACCATGAACTAAACTGCACTCTACTTAGACAGATCAAGTTTACACAAACTTGAAAAAAAGCCAAAATATAAACACATATTCATCTTGAAGAATCCTCAGATGCCTTAGAGAAGTACATTGTGCAAGTCTACCGTGCCACTTTAAATTTTACAGAATAGAATAAAGTAAAATAGACTATTTCAGTTGGAAGGGAACTAAACAACCATCTAGTCCAACTGCCTGATGAATTTAGGGCTGATTAATTTAAACTGCTTCTGAAGTAAGAAATAGCCAATCCTTTAAATTAAAACATTGCAGATAATGGAGAAGAAAGGGCAAGAAGGAACCCTTCTACTGTTTAAACAAGTGCTACTAGATCATTAATGTTAGCAAGAATACAGGATTTTCTTTTATGCCTCATCTGCAGACTCAGACAGTTGTGTTCAGGCAATCTAGTTGTACTGACTGTATTGTCCTCTTATCCTAGTGGGCCAAACTGACCCCAGCTGGAGATTTTAATTTTTTTCTCAAGGTTGGCAGAATAAGTTACTTGTCAGTGGCTTGAGTTCAGAGTCTGACATCTTACCTTAAATTGATAATGAGATGGGTCAGGAGCAAAGGCAGTCTGAAAGGTAATCTCAGGGAAATCAGACTTGCAGCATCTTTCATAAAAACCCACATCCTAACGGTGTAACTGTGACAGTCCAGGTATAATCAATGAATTGAAGTCACGGATACTCATGTCCATATTTCAGTCTCCTAAGCCATATAGAGTAACCAGCCAAAGGGAAGTGACAGACAGCTGGGTTCTGATAGATAAGTCAGCCAACTGTTGGCCTGAATTATGGGTTTAAGGCCTTTTCTTAAAATTTCTGGATTCTGGGCTTTGTATGGAAGCAGCAGCAACAGGAGCATGTGTTCTCTTATGCCAGTCTTGCTATGGCAACAGTATGAGCTCCTCTGACAGGTGAAGCAGGCAACTGGGTTTATTAAACCACCACTAGGATCTGACAGATTTGATCTGTCAACACCCCAAAATACTAAGTCAATATTAACTTTTTTTAGTGCAAATCAGAAAGCAGATAGTGTGGTACCCATAATTCCATTACAGAAAAAAAAAAAAAGAAGGAAGTTTGTTAACATAAAAAATACATTTTGGATGGGGGAGTAAGTAATACACAATGGTATCACTGTTCTTGTTTTCCAGTTTTCTTCTGCATCTAAGTGGTTTGTAGGTCCAGCGTCAATAGGCATAGATTTTATTTCTTTTCTTCAGTGCTTCATTTGGCTTCACACACGGTGATGAAAAAGACAGCATGGATTGAGCACTCATTAAGAAGAAAGAAAAGCAACTCATGAAAGGGCAGCATAAAGCTCTGATACTCTCTAGTTGCATGTTCTAGACCACTTATAGGCAGAGTCACTGTGCTTACAGCTTAATGTATTGATCTATTTTAACTATTCTAGGTATTGCTGGGATGCTTGTTCCTCTTTTTTCTCAGGAGTTCTTTACTTGTCTGATGATCCAAGCATTTATTGAAACCTGACAAGCTCCTTTCCAAACTCAGTACCCAGAGATAATAAGATACATCAGTGCTAATCTACAACTGCAAAGAATCCTGTACAAAGCAGAAATATCTGGCAACTGCAAAATGCAAAAGAGCTACAGTAATATAAAATATTTAGCTTCAATTGCAAGTTTCTGAAAAAATTACTTGGGAATTTTCCCTTTAATATGTTGATCCTCTTGTTGAATGTATTATTAAAAAAAAAGTTTTCTTAGGATATAATTAAATACATTAAATAGCAGTTTTCTTTTTGTTTATTCTTAGTGTTCTCCACAAAAGATAAGAATCTGAGTCACATGTAATTAGATAATTATTTCACCAGAACATATTAACATCTTGAAACACATTTTGAGTCATTCTAAATTCTGGTGATTTTCTAGGATTTTTTTTTACATACATGCTGTCGTGAGAGTGTGGGACTTATAAAATTCTGTGACTCCTTTAGTACTGTAAACTCCTGACTATGGATATGGATTAGGCAGCATAGCTCAGCCTCTCTGAGTAGGTGACCTCAAGGGAAAGCAGATTAAGATATAATAATTAATGCTTGCTTAAGACACCTCAGTTTCTAAAGCATTCAAATATGGACTTGAGGATGAGGTCCATATTTGGAAGTCCAATTAAACAAACATAGATATAACTGAATAATAGAATGAAGAAAGTTACAGTCTTTGACCCTTTTGAAAGTGTACAAGATGAGAAGAAGTTAGGTTTGACTTTTAGCTTTTGGGATTTTTTTCCCGGTGACTGCTGGGTAACTTTGAAGCCCTGCAAAAAGAAGTGTACATGAAGGCCAGGAAATGCTAAGAAGCACAAACATTTTACCTTCCCTCCCTCCCCTTCACATCCACTCCCTATTCATCCATTCTTCACATAACCTGTTTTCCCACTTCTTATCTGTGCTTATTTTGTCAGGTCTCCGCAACTTTATTAAAAAGTTTCTCTTTCCAGTCCTGTTCTATTTTGACTGACAAAACTGCATTTTTGAGGATAAAAAGTTAATAAGGGAAGAAAGGTGATTTGTGGGTTAAAAGCTATCTTGCTTTTCCTTACATTGAGGGAAAGGTGCTTACTTTATATTTAGAGAACTACCCACCTCATGCAAGTACCTTCAAAATAAGTCAGTCTTCCAAACAGATTACACCTCTATTCTCAAAGAAGAAAGAATGTTTTCAGCTCTATCATATTGCATTTTGGCAGGCCTTACAAGATAAATACAATTTTAATCTAGCTGTGAACCTAGGTCAAGCACAGATTATAAAGCTTAATAAATAAGGAGAAATCTGGAAAAGAAATATCTGACTTTAGCTATATAAAGCCCTTCTGTCTGTATATTACATGCTATACTGGTACTGTTCCTTCCTCTGCCTGCACAACTTTTTTCAGGTAATTTGTTGCAGGTTATTCCATTAAACTTATGTGTAACATCTTTATTAATTAAGGTCATATCATGATAATAATTTTGTGCCAGCAAAAAGGCCATCCTCCATCAATTGTTCGTTCCCCTTCCTGCATTTTCTCCCCCCACTGTGTGCTAATACAAAAGTTGTCATTCGTGCTGTCCATGCAGAAAATCAGAAAAGACAATCAGCTGTGTTTATCTGGTTTTTTTAACTTAAACTGTTGAACGACTGTCTCAGCCCATAGTAAGAAGTCAAATATCTGACTAAGCAATTTAGAGCCATAAGATTTGTATTCTGGAATACAGAGTCTAAATATAACATGGAGACAGAATTATGTGGGCTGAGGGCAATACACAAAAATGATCTTTGCAAATACGGGTGTCTGCCAGGAAAAGTGTTTCTTGCCTCCAATCATTAGGCAATGGAGAAGTATTTTTAGAAGATTTGCTTGTCATTGCTCTGTACTATATATAAACAGCATTAAAGTCTATTCCTTACAAAACAAAAAATAAAGGCAAGTTTTGCTCTAGAGATGTGGATTTTTCCCTTGTTCTTTGAAATGCAGATGACCTCAAATCATTCCTTTCTTTTCAGTCTTCCATTCCTCATGAAATTGAACTAGGCTTCACCTCACCTTTCTCATTGGAGCGCTCGATGGCATGGAGAGAATGCTTTCTTTATAACCTTTCCTCAGCAAATCACACAATAACAGGCTTTGTCTTAGGAAGCTAGGAAAATGGTGTAGGAATGATGATGTAGGAACATAGGTCTAGTTCCCTGCTGTTTCACAGTCAGCTTTAATAAAGCCTTAAATTTGCAATGCATAGATCAGCATCTCTGATGTGACCCTTACAGCTGCTAGAGATTAACTAGTGCCTCTACTCTTGTGCTTATTCTATGTCCTGCTCTCATCATTGGGTTCTGCTTCGTGGATAACTCTTGCTCAGTAGTTTCTCTGCCTTCCAGATAGTGCAGTGAGAGAATCTCTCACAAAACTCTAAAATGAGCCTCCCACTACTGTGCAGCCTCAATCCATGGAAATATAGCTGCATAGAGCTATTATCAGGCAGGTATAGTGTATAAAGAAGGTTTAAGACCAGTGATTTGAAATTATTTACTGTTTATCACTTCTATTAATAAAAAAGGTTTTAATCATGTGGCATTTTTTTCATGTTGTCTGCTGACTGCAAAGGCATTATTGAGGGAGGAAAAAAGGCAAATTAATTAAAATCTGGTTCTTTAGGTAAACTGCACTGGCTAATGTCCATGTGGTATAATTGTTCTCACCTGTCTTTGTGTGCCATTATCCACAGAATGCTGCAAATAGGAAAACTGCTTTAAATTGAGTGGAAGGTTTGTAGTTCTTTGTTTATGACTGTGACGCCACAGATGGCTGCAGATCTGCTGCACATTCACTGGCATCATTTTATCTGCGTTTTACTGTAAGAGAGTTCTAAGTGGGCTTGCAAGCTCCTAACAAGCAGTAGTCAGAATTAACTACTACTGGTTTCTTGGATTGCTAAGTACAGTGCTGTGCCCTATCATCATGCTGACTCTGGGCAGCTCTGGAGGGGCACTTGGCACCAGCATGTTGCAGTGAAGGATCTGGGAGTAAAGAAGTATCTGGACTTGCAGTGAAAACTACTTCTAGCTGGTCAAGATGTAAAGTGTCTGGTCAGTCGAATTATGGAATCATAAGTTCACGGATGTCAGTGACATTCTCAAGATGGGAAGCACAGCTAAGTGACTGCACAGTTCTCTCAGCCATAATGGAATCTGATGTGCTGTCCAGTGATCTGGAATCAGGACAGATCACTTAGACTCTCTCTCTACTGTGCTCCAGTGACTATTAGTACATCTAGAATTAATTTCAACTGTCATGCAACTAGACTTCCAGGTTTCTGAAAAGACAGTACCAATTCTCCCCAAATTTTTAGTAACACAAGACATGAAGTTTGGAACTTCCAAAATAAGGATTGAAACAGTAAAGGCATTTCCATTAACATAAGGAATGTTGACTTGTATATGTATGTTCTCATTTCTCTTCATGTATCAGATATTCAGCCTTATACAGCCTGAAGAAAACATTCAGATAAAGTTATTGTAGGAAGATGTATTGACTGATTTTTTAGAAGTAATTGTGCCCAGCAGTCCCTGCTAGTCAATAATATGCTTAGCTGATGCTCTCAATAACTGTCTCAAAGTCGGTTTGTTACTGCTTAATAGCTTTTATTGACATAGACTATGTAAAATTGTATGCCCTTCCAAAATTGATTTTTCTTTTGTTGCATTCAAATTTGGATACATGCCATTGTCATTTTTTCGAGCAAATTAGTGAACTGTCATGTCTATCAAGAGAAACTGAACTGAGAACCATGTGTTCTGAGAACCATGAATGTGTTTTTCATCATGTTAACACTGCAACAATAAATAATAGGAATTCACTATGAAACAGTCAATGTAAAATACTAAAATCAGAAAGTAACTTGGTTCGTTTTAAGCAAAATGACAGCCTCGGTGTGCATGGACTGGTGAATACTTGATGTAGCAAGGAGAAAAAAAATATAAGAAGAGTACTCCATTTTTAAATGGAAATGAGTAGCTAGAAAAGTCCTTACAGAACATTTTAACTCAGCTGCTATCAGGGCCTTCAGTGGGCCCAAGGCTGTAGTTATCTTGACCTATCTGTAACCATCATTTTCCATGAGCCTTCTCTGCAATGTCTTCCCCATGTCCCAGGCTTTGGCTGCCTCTGTTTGCAGGTAACTATGGTGTGGCACAGCTGTGTAATGTTGGATCAGGCTGCTCTGTGAACAGCTAGGTCAGGAAAAAGCTGTGAGAAACCTCAGACGGGACAAGGATGCACATTTCCATCCATGAACGCTCCACATGTTGTCTCAGGAGCTGCATTTCAGCTCAGCCCTCGCTGTTATGTGGATGCACCTGTGCTGATTCTGCATCACTGAGAGGAGGAGTGAGACTAACAACAGGACAAAGATCAGCTGCACAGAAAGGCAGTTTATTTGTTTAAGCAACCACAGAGCCAGTTTATTTGAATAAAATAATGTGGTATTAGGGACTAGGACCATATGAAGTAACAATGAGTACATGGCTCATTCATGCAAGGAGGGCATGTAAAAAGCACAAATTATTTCTGATTACAAAACTATTTAAGGCTGGAAGTGAAAATACGTTCTTATTCCCATGTACTGTGATAATGTGAGATTAAATTGAAAATAAATCAGGTAGGAGAAACAAAATCTGTATCTATACTGTTGTATATAGTATTTAGTAAAAAACAGCTTGCTAACTATTCATGTAAAATGTAAAAACTCCAGCAACTACACCATCCAGTGTTTTGTTAGCCACAAAATACCTAATAGGTATTGAAATCTATTTTCAATAGCCTTAAGAGATTCTTGGGAGTCTTAAAAGGATCACCTTATCCCATGGCTCCACCTGGGCAGTCAAGCTGGTTACTTGGCTAGATCTCAGGTAACCTTCTCATGATGGGTTTTTATGGCAGGAAATAAGTTTGTGAGCCTTTGAGCCTGACTACCAAGCCAAGGTGGCTGATGAACACCAGCTTGTGGACTATCAGTTGTGTAAACAGTTTGCAGTAGTTCTACTATGTGGGACTCACAGGGTGTCAGTGATCCCAGGGTAAAAAAAATATAGGTTGCAGGAGTGAGAAAGCCAAATTGCACTTGGCACTTGCACTAGGATTGACATTTCTTGGCCCCACTGTCTGCATCCAGTCTATTTGCTCTGTAGAGATCCTAACGCTCTAAATGCTGACTTTGTGCTATTTTAGCTGGTTCACTGTACAGAACTCTGCCACACTGATACAGATACAGACTTTGCTGCTCTTCCTCTGTACAGGGCATGGATGCTTCCCTGAACTTGTCTGCTTTGTAAGTGGTCACCACATACACTACAGGAGGGACAGCTTGTACCTCAGCTTCTGACAGCTGGGAAGCTGCTTGTATCCTGTGTTCATCTTTTTCTGTGTAGTAGGTCATAGTAAGTGATCCTGTAAAGGTTTTAAACTGTGTATTTTTGGACATTGGGTCATTATCTAATTTTGGATCATTGTAATGGGTGTTTTTAGTGAGATCTTTCCTATAAAAAACATGTCCTGTTATTTTCCATCCATACAACATAGCTGAGGATGGAAGGCAGATCTAGCATTGTAGGCTTGTCCCCCCTCTGTGATGGAGACAGGACAGCTTCCCTGCTGCCTCTGGTCACCTTTAATGAAGTGTAACTTTATTTCTTCCCAACACTGTGCTGGTTTTTTTGCCTTTACTGCTTGGTTCCTTGCTATTCTGTTGATGTGCATCAGAAAACAAAGCAAGCTGTGCAATCCTAATATACACAAAGCTTCTTTTCATTGAATGTGACAACTCCAGTAACCTTTGTATCCAGTATGTGCAGTCTAACAGTACCAGCAGCATCCAAACCTGCTTATCAGCACACCAAGCCAGCATGGAATGCCCCGAGTGGAACTGATCTGCAGCAGCTAGTTTGTAACTCAAGGGCATAGGACTTCTATTTATCTTCTCTTCAGAGGATAAAAACTCCCACAAGACTTGCAACTTTCTGCTTTGTTATTCTGTGGTAGATTCTATGCATATTAACCTGCTGAGTATCTACATCTAGAACAAATTTAGCATCCAGAGTAACTGTGACAGATTTCTATGTTGTTGTTTGCTTGGAAATCATACACTTGCCATACATTGTAAAAGCCACGGGGTTCTAAAACAGTTTGCAAAGATGGCAATGAGCCAGCTTTAGTGCCAGTCTGATAGGGTTTGAGTATTTAAACCAAAGCTTTTCAGTGTGCTTAACATCATGTGTTTAAAAAAAAAATCATCCATGTCCAACAGAGTCCTAATTTGCAAACACAGAAGTTATTTTTGTTTGTATTAAATTTTAGTTCCTGTTAACACTTGTCGGCAAATACAACAAAACACACTAACAGGAAAAAGACCTTTGAATGCTACTTTATAACAAGATCATGACATTAATTAACAATGAATGACTTTCACAGGAGCTTAATTTACTGTGCTGTAAGGGAGGAAGCGCCTTTGGCACTAGAGGGAGTTGCTGTTTTCTGGCAATAAACCTGTCCTATGCAGTTGAAGTTCAAACATATGGGGACTTTATTGGTTTACAGTTTGTGTGCAAACTGACAGAACAAAAGACAAGATAGAGACAAAAAAAGCATTAGACCAAATGTTTCTGAACAAGATGTGAAGTTTACAGCCATTAAATATGTCACCTTTTATTGCTATTCTTAAAGTTAATGAATGAGTTGAATTAATATCCCACTTTGGAATTAATTTGAGTCTCCAGCCTTTATGTTTAAAACAGACTGGGATGTCCTTCATTAGCAAAATCTAAAATCTAAAGATCTGTAGCTTATGGATAGCTTCATAGGTTTTAGCAGCTAACTTAGGTCCCTGCTCAACAGAGATATTTCCAAAAGAGCTCTAAATTCCAAATTCCTGAGTGATGCCTCAGATGCCTGAACTTGGGTGTGGTAGAAGCAACAACAACAACAACAACAACAACACCAAAAAACCCCACAAAACACACACACACAAAAAACCCCAACAACCAAAAACAAGCCAAAAAAAAAAAACAAACCAAACAAACAAACAAAAAAAACACACCAAACAAAAAAAAACCCCACAAGTGTTTAGAAAAATAATTATGAACTAACTATGGTGATGTTAACAATTTCATCACTAGTTTTGATTTCCGTAGAAACATAGAATCATTTAGGTTGGAAAAGGCCTCTAAGATCACCAAGTCCAACCATTAACTCAGTACTGCCAAGAGCATCATTAAACCATGTCCCTAAGCACCACATCTCTAGGCCTTTTACGTAACTCCAGGGAAGGTGATTCAGACACTCACTTGGGCAGCCTGCTCTTTAATTTTGGATAGAAAAACTTCATTGTTTGTAATATTTATGTGTACTAATGTGATTTTCAGACTTAAAATAATGTTCTAAAACTTGAAGTATTCATCTCCAAAGCTCATCCAACTTATTTGTTGTAGGTAGGGTTGGGCAGAGATAAATGATGGGCTAATAAGATGCAATCATATTGATTAATAAATGGGGTGAGGAAGAGCTGAATTTTGGCACTACTGATAGGAAATATATCCAGTAAATATCAGTGGATAAATATCAATAGATAATACCAAATACCAGTAAATATCAGTGGATGTCTTCAGTATAAGGAATAAATCCACTTTCATTTACATAAATCTACTTTGTGAATCAATAGCATGCCACAAAGTAATGTCTCAAATGAATATAGCTATGATTTTATGTACAGCAGAAGCTTTAGCACCGTTTGATAGCCTAATTTGTATCCATTTGCTTAAAAAGGAAAATTCTTTTCAATTATTAGCACGAAGTGATTATCCTCTCTATAGCTATCCTCATCTCTGCAAACTTGTCTCCTCTGCTTTGATATTCTACTTTATACCTAATACATAAGAATGGATAACAATATGGTGTAGAAAACATTTGTACTGAAAAATAAATTAACTCAGGAGATAATGAAACCTCTTGTTATTTGTATTTATTTTCTTAATTGGTATATAACTTGCTGCATCTTTCAGAAGAAATGTTATCAGCTTTCTTTGACATTTCTTCTCCTCATATTTGCTACTAGTAGAGATGATGCATTGTCTTTTTTGTCTGTGCACCCATAAACTCCATAGCATAACTAATTAATCTGCTTTAATAACAGTGAACTTAGTAGTTTATGGCTTAGCTTTCAAGTTTGCAAGAGTATTTGAATGTCTTAAACTGTTTAGTGTGTTGGCCTTGAGGGCAGTAAAATGTGCACAACACACACAAGCTTTGAGCATTCAACATTTATCATCAGTAACACAATTAGAAGTCTTCTGAAGTGTGTGTGCTGTCCAAATTATAATGTAATGGAAAGTTGGCTTTCTAGTCATTAATTACCACATTAACTGGGAACTTTCTCACACCTTTAAACCTCGGAAATTTAATTAGAATATTGGATTAAAGAAAAATATGATTTAGGCTTTACTCACAGGGAACAGTCAAATATATAAGCTTTGTAGGATAGACTATTGCAGATATATACAGGCGATTTTGAGAATGCATTCAGTGAAGAAAAATCCTTGGCATCAGCCACATTCCCTGAGTGTTCTTCCCTTTTGAGGAAATGGAACATGTTTCTTTTTTAAATATTTGCTGAATTCTTTGGAATCCATGCCTAAGTGGAATATTTTTTTCTATGATGCTGAAATGTTTTTGCTCTTTTGGTTCTTCTGTTTGCTCTGTGGCTCCCGAAATAATGCATCCTGGTTCTCTTCTCATGCTATGGTAGGTCAAGGGGAAGTTTTCTGGAGGCATGAAATCTGAAGTTCTTGAACTTCTCCAGCTCTTTTCAATACTCTGTGAGGACTTCTATACTTTTCCAGGAAAATGTCTTCATAATCATCTGAATTATTTTGCTTTCCCTTTTGCATCTGAGCGTGGCTTCCTTAGTAAGACCAAGGATATGAATTACTTTAAAACCAAAAGTTGGGGCTTTTCTTTCTTTTGATGCTGTTATAATTTATAGAAATATAACCTAATTAATGTATTATCTCTGTGGGGAAAGCTAACCACTGTGAAGTCTAGGCCCTACTGCTTAACTTCTATGATTAGTGGCTTTTTATTAGAAACTCTGCAGTTCTGGCAATACACTTATTTTAAGCCGGACACTGGTGCACAAAGCAATACATTTCCCATTTGCTTTCCAGCTGGCAGTCCATTCATCTCTTGGTAGAGCTCCTGCGAGGAATTAATTAGATTTAATGAGGCCCTCATTGTCTCCTTTTTGATGTTATGCGCTCTGCTGGTACACCCTTGCAAAATGACAAAATGTGTTAGATGTTTTGCTTCTTCCTTCATGCATTTTGTGACATGTTTTCCTAGATTGTGCTGGCTATCACAGAATGTAAGGCTTCATGTGGTATTTTGCTTGACTTTGATTTTGAGCTTTGTAAGCATATTCCTTAGTACCCTGAGGAGCTGAGCTTCATACCCAAGTCATCCTTTTTACTGACATTTTGAATTTTCAGTCATGTCCGCTGAGTTAGATTGCCATCCATCTGCTAGAAGCCTTGCCTCTGGACTGAGTAGATCTTGAGCTAGGTCTAAATAATGTGCCCAGATTTAATTCTAAAACTGCCAGGTTTTTAGGCCCTTTCTGAAGCTTTTTAGTTGTGCCCTGCATTTCAATATTCTTTTCCTTCATGAGAAACCAAATTTGCTTCCATTCAGCCACAGATAATCTAATGTACCTTGTACCATAGATAAAACCAGAATTTTACTTCTTACATTTCGGTGCTGCAGTTTCACTGCCTCCTTTGATCTGTATTAACAAGAGATGCCTAAATGTACCATGTATTTCAGCACCGGCCACTGTAAAAAGGTGACTGTCTCAGTGTCATTTTTACTTTCAATACCTATTGCTTTTGTGTAAACTGTGTAACAGTGTTTGAACTTTCTGTCATTATCTGCTGGATTTCTGGGAAGTAAGAGCTGTGATTAAACTCTTAAAATACATATTTTGATTCTATTTCTGATGCTATGTGACATTAAGTAGACTCTGGGGAAGCAGGACGCATAGAAGAGATCAACTACATTAAGTAGTTTGACTCTAGTTGGGTTTGAATTTCTCTATCTTCTACACTATATAGCACAATTTTTTCAGAGGCCCAGCTCTTCCCCAAGGGTGCCACTAACTGTACAGGGAATGCACAAGAAATTCAGTAACCAGTGAAACAGGAAACTGAGTGCTTCCTGGTCAATCCTTCCATGAGTGTGTTCCTGGATAGCTAAGGGCAGAGAAAAATAGAACTTTATTGTATTTATTTCGAGGGAGAAACATCAATTGCATTGTGTTACAGATTGTAAATGAAAAACGTACTGCCTTGGTCCTGTTACAAATGGAGATTCATCCCTTTCCTGTAAACTTACACTGTTTATTTCTGTTGCCCCAGTCTTAGTCGAAGCAAACTGCTCTTGGCCAAATAAGAAGTTAGTAAGCTTTGACTTAAACTAAAGTGGAGAATTTTCCTGAGAAAGAGGCTGATACAAGAGTATTTTTCTACCTTTCCTTCACTTTTATTTTTTACTTTTATCAAGACACAACCCTGAAGGACAAGTACTGCATTTATTCAACTTCATAGAGTTATGCTTGTTTTATTCTAGCAACACATTATGAAAAAACAAAGCAGAAAGAAATGGTTTCATAGATTTTTTCCTGTATTTATTAATTAATAAGACCATAGTACTTCTGAATGCACACTCTTCCTATCCACTGTGAAGAAAATTTACTTGAGCACAAGGAATGTGTCAGAATTGTTCGGCATAAAATTTGTATCAATAGAAGTGGTATTTTCCTTCAAAACTACTAAACTGAAGAAAAATAATATTAAAACCTGTGGCATCAGCTCATCAGTTTACTTTCGTGCAGAGAATATTCCTTTTTCCCCTCAAAACCTTCTCTTTCTTCTGTAATGGCTTGGGTTTGCTTGCTTACGTATGTTTCCCTTTGTAATATTTTCCTAAGATTCCAATCACCCTGAAATGCTTGCCTGTGGGTGATGGCCTCTGACTTCTTTCTGATGCACTGCATCATCAAACAACATCAGTTTTCCTTCTGAAACACTATGAAAGTGAGAAAATGCTGTGGTTATGTCAGGAGACTTGTCTTCTTTTTCTCCCTGAGTTATAAACTTCCTGGCAGTTAACTGCCAGGATTTTGACACATTTGGTTTGTCTGTAGCCTCTGAAGAGTTCATCTAACGTAGCCTTTTTTGGCAAACTCCCCATTACACTTTTAGGCTGACACTGGAGCAGCTCCATCTCCACTGGGATTTCTAAAGCAGACCAGCCACTTTTGTTGCTATCAGGAGTGTTGTCTAAACTTGGTTAGAAAAGAGCTTGCTGGCAAAAATAAGATGATAGCAAGTGCCAAAGACCTTGCTGGTGTTCTGAATGTGGTATGGCAGACCGCAGTGTTAGCAAAAATAAATCCATTGCTAAACCTCTTTCAGACTGACTGATTCCTGTCTTTGTTTCTGCCCATAAATCCCATTTTTCCTGGTCAGAACTACAATTCTATGCCCTTCTCTATAAAAGCAGTATGAATTTTATTTCTGACATGAAGGAATCTGGGAATAGATTAAATTAGTATGGGCTGTGTTTTCCCATAATGAGACACTATTCTAGTTTATGAAGTACATGCTGTGTGTGAGCTTATTTATAGCTTTTAGATGATAATTTTGTTCAAGGAGTTTTCTAAAAAAAAAAAAAAAAAAAAAAGGCAGTTCATGATCTTTTGTCTTTTGAAGACCTTTCCTGTTCCATTTGATATTTATACTAAAACATCAGATCCTTTTTACTTGTTTTTCATTAAGCATTTTGAATTGAAAAGTCTATGGAGAGCATATTTGGGCAGGGAAAGTTTTTATTGAGGCCATTCAAAGCTTTGTTATATTGTTTGTTTAAATTTTCATTTCTGATGACAGTTTCAAATATTTGTGAGATGATTTTAGAGATCCAATGCCTGTCTTGTCAGTTAGGGGTTGACCTCTCCTGATCAGGATTTCAAGGTCCCGCAGAATTGTTTCCTATTTTCCCCCAATAGGATAGTAAGATTAAATATTTGTCCTTCCTTTCGTACAAATGGGATGTCAGAAAAATAAAACAAATTTCTCCAGCCTCCTGTGTAGCTTATAAAGTACGAAGAAAATTGTCTGTGTGTACAAACCCTTGCATTCTTCCTCTCATTGTCATTTCAGGTTGCTACCATCTGGAATCTGTTTTATCAACTTTCATAGCTTTAATGATACCTCATTTTCTGAAAGTATAGCCCTATTTTTAGGCTGTAACACAGTATAGTAGGGAGAGGTTTATGATTGATTGAAGCTGGCAGAGCTCACAGTTTAGAATGTCTGGATTTGTGGAACTGCAGCTAAGGGGTGCCTGTTCCAGGCATCCTCTATGGAAAAGGCCAAGGTCAGGGAAAGTTAAACTGAAAAATGGCTGCTTCCTGAACTTATACTATGCTTATTCTAAAAATTTTATTTTGGAATCATATATCAAGCCATGTACGAAAGCACATACTATTTTGCAGAACAGGCTCTCAAAAGTCAAAGATCAAAGCTGACAGCTGAGTTTTAGAAACCAGAGGGACAGAATCATAATTCAGCTCTTTGCATATTTGAGGTTATCTCCACTGGATACTTTTGTCAAGGCTGACTATGATATGAGACAGTAAACATTACAAGCAAATTCACCAGAGATGAGGGAGAAAAAAATATGCCTGTCTTTTTCTGTCCAGCAACCAGAAGAGAATTAGATAAATGATCTTGTCAGGCTTTTATAAACCCCAGTTTATACTGTTCTTCAGAATCAGGGAAGGTAACAGTGTGTGCTGTGGGATCCTGTTGAACATAATGTTGCCTATCTGTTATATCAGCTTTAAACCTACAAACCACATTTGCATGAGGTGGGCGATATGCAGCACATCCCTTTTATGTTTTGTTTTATTTGGGTTTTTTTAAAGCTAATCTTAGCTATTGTAATATGTAAGAAAAATTTGGTTCATGTGTTTTTCACAAGCTATTATGATTTGTCTGTTCTCAGCCAAACTTAAAATCACTCCGTGGTGAACCCTGGCAAAAAAAGATGTCATCCACAGCTTGGGATAATTACATACCTCACATATTCTGGACTTCATTAAAGTATGACCCCCAAAACTATAAGCCCCCAATCTGTAACAAAACCCCAAGCTCTACTGCTTTTACGTGCTTATTGACTGGTTTTTATTGGTAGGAGCTAAAATTTAGAACCGAGTAGTAAAAAATATTTCAGTAGTTTATTGAATTTACAAGAGATTTATTTGGATGGTAAAAAGCAGTTAAAATATAGGTGTCATGACTTGCTTGAAAGATCTTGCTTTTTTGTGTATTTACAGTACTCATAAAGAACTAGGAAATCTGTAGTCTGCACAGCTTCCAAAACGTTGCCATGAAAAATGGAGTGAGCATTATGCATGTTTTAATACAAGGTTCTGCAGCTTCAGAAAGCGCTTCAAATAGACTCTATCATTTGTCATGTCTATAAATTTTAACCCCACATATTGAAATATGTACAAGTGTTCTTAATGCAGGTTTGTAGGTAAAAAAGGAGGCAGTTATGTTGCATTAGGGACTAGTATTTGTTTTAATTAGGTTTCTGTAGATGAATCTGCTTGCAGAATGGAGACTGAAATTAGTAATCAAAAGTAGTTTCTACATAAGTAGTTGGAAAATTTCATTGACTGAACTTTTCCTCTTTTTCTCAGTGCCAGAAAATCTTAAATGTTTGTGTTTTGGTTTTGATTTCTACTGCACAGTTCTTTCTTTTTATTTTTTTTTTTAACTGTCGTCCTATTGTGTGGTGGATTCTAACAGTACCTAAAGAGAATTCTTAAAGATGACGTGAGTAAAATAGAGCTCTGCTGTAGGTGAGTAACAGGCTTAGAAACCAGTCCAATTTGAATGAGTCTTATTTTTAATCTGTAAGATACTGCTTGCTGATATCAAACAGCTACACAAATTGCTGTTGGTGGAGTGTGACACCAGAGCCCATGTGGAATAAACTAGCATTATTTTATCAATAAACAAACTCTCTGCAGCATAAATGCTCTATAGCAATACTTTTTGGATATGCAAATGGTATTGCAATTTAGGCATAAGATTACAGGTGCATAGATGTCTCATTTAGAAAGCTGAGTGTTATCACACTGATATATGGCCTCATGACTTATGAATAATAAATTTGAAATATGACAGATTCAGCTCTCCAAAAAAGTGGGATAAAAGAGAGCTTTAGCACTGGTTTGAGATATGAGAGCAACACTGAGTAACCTCAGTTTGGTCTTGGATCTGAATTTGACCTTTAATGGGCCAGTATACTTTTCGAATCCCTAAATGTTTAACCACAGAGCTAGAAAAATGAGCAATATGAATGCCTGCAGACTGTTAAGATTTGGTATATCAACATTTATCTGTAATTCCACATCAAACCAAAAAGGGCTTCTGTTATCCAGCTGGTTATGCTGGATAATCACAGTGTTTTCTTCTGGCCTCAGTGTATGAATGAATTTATTTTGAAGAACTGTATTTGTCTGTAAAAACTGTTCAAAGATTAGCTGGCACAGAATAAAGCTGTTCTCACTAGCTAAAATATACAATATATAGTGTAAGTAATTTTTTTGCTCACTTAGTTTTTATGCTCACTTAGTTTCTTTATGTACTGGCTTCCTATTTGTTTCCTGTTGCAGTTCAAAGAGTTGATTCTAGTCATGCAGAAAATACCTTTTGTCATGGTTGTCATGCACATCACTTCCTCATGCACATCCAATGCAAATATATACATAACATGCATAATATAAACTAGTATTTTCTCCAGCTAACTATCCCAAAGTTTGTATTCCAGAAGATCAGCCATTTTGATAAACTTTTACTTCAGCTGGTCTAACCTGCAAATTACAGATCAGTGCATTGTTGCTGAGTAAACAAGCTGTAAGGGTCCAGCTGTGACAGCAGAAGCCTCAGCCCACATGCAATGCCTTGTGGTTGGATTTATTAACCTGCAGGCAAGTGTCTGTCTCCTGGGCTCAATTGTTCTTGGCAGTAAAGGTAGTTTGGGTGCTCTTTGCCATATGCCATGTCTCCCTTGGCTGTTTCCCTGTCACCAGTTTTGAGTTAAGTGAGGTTTAGATGGGTGGTTATGCTGGTGGATGAGAAGCTGCTGACAACAGGATGAAGTGTGGCAAAGCAGCATGTTTGGCATACATTGCAGGCTTACATGCACCACAGAAGGAGGATAAGATGGATACTGGCTCAGCAAAGCTAATGCTAAAGTTGGCAGACTGCAGAGTTAGTGGCTGTTTCTCTGTGTTTTCTAAATCCTCAGGTCAGAAGCCTGCTACTCATGGATGATGTGCTGGTTAATTCTAACTAAAACAATTATACAAGAGAGAGAATATTACAATTCTCGTACTGTGATATTTAAAAGGTCAGATTAGAGAGTCACTGCTTCTTTTAAACCTTCAAGCCCAGGGACCTATGACACTGAGCCTTAAGAAAGGACTGGAGGACATGCTGGTGCACTCTGTTCCACCTGCTGCATTCACTTTCTTCCAGTTGCTGTGGACAATTGGGAAGCCTTAGTTGCAGTAGGCTTGATGCAGGTGTTACCATGGCATGAGATGAACTTTAGGGATAATGTCCCAGTCATTCTAGTGCTGACACCTATGGACAGTGGGGAAAGAAGTGCACAGTGGTATATTTTTGCCATAAGTATTGCCTACAGTTTAGTGACAGATGGACTTAGTCTCCAAAGCTCATGCGAAATGAAGCAGTGTCTTGGAAGGACTCTGTAGGGCAAGAAGGAAGAGATGGTGAAGCTGAGCAAGCCTTGGGGCATTTCCATGGAATATATTCAATACTTGAATGTAGGCTGGGCAGAAATAGTTTCTGTAGACCGTATAGCTAAATTCCTCCATACAATTACGATGGTGAGAAGTGGTGTGGAAATTTGGTGGTGGAGGGAGATTAAAAGAAACGGGAAAGTAATTTGAGAAAACTAAAAATGAGAAGAGTGTTAAAGAGGTAGAGAAACCCAAACCAATGTGTCCAGGAAACATAGGTTAGCAAATGGATTATGAGCTGACCTTGTTCTAGAAGCTAAAACTGTAGTTTAGCAAAGGACAGAGAAAGGTCTCTGTTTCCTGGTAAGAGCAAGGAGTGCTGAATTTGTTATCTTACCGGATGTTTTGCTTTCTAAAAGGTGGGATAAATAATGAGTTACTTTGATTCTTTTGGATTCTTAATAAAAGAAGCAAAATTTTGGTTTGGTTGGAGAGTGAAAGTAACATTCTAAAGGAGGACTGTAACATAGCAGCTGTGTTACCTTGGAAACAGTGTGAACCTTCATCATGCAGGTTGCATTAATAAATAGGTAATTAGGAATACTTGTAACAAAGCATACATCATGTGGTATTGCATCAGACTAAGTCAGTGTGTATTACCCTGAACTCTAGCTCTACTGGGACAAACCATTAGCTAGTAAAATAAATACAGGTTCAGTCATTTTAAAGAACATGAATAACTTAAAACAAATGAGGTTAGGAGCTCACTCCTATCAAGATTGCTATGAAAGGTTGTCCAGCTCTGCCAGGCTGCAATATGTACAAACTAGGAAGGGAAAGGGGATGAGAAGAATGACACATTCTTTTGCTTCAACACAATATAAAATTTGCCAGCTGTGTTAATGTTTGACTCAAAACCACCATTGGTTGACCAAGAAGAAGGAATCCTTAGTATATGAAAACTATACCATAGGTTAAACCAAAGGTCTTTCTAGTCCAGCACGTTATTCCTTCCACAAGTAGATGTTTAGAGAAAGACTAAGAACAGGGCAGGGATTAATTAATCAATACAGTAAAAACAGTCTTTGAAGAGTCAGAAGTTTAGTGCCTTTCTGAACTTCAAATGCACCCCAAATACTTTGGTCAGCCTTGATTAGAGGTTCTTCAAGAACAATTGCTTTGTAAATCCTTTTAGATATTTAGCATCCAAAGTCATCTCCATAAGAATGAGTTTTATGAGTGTAAACCATGTGAGAAAGTAGTTTCTTGTGCTTGTTTTAAACCAGTTGCCCCACAGTTCTTGTTTCATGAGAAACAATGAATAACTCCTATTAACCTGAATATCATTTTATACATTGGTTGATTCCTTTTTCAACTAAAAACCCTGCTCAGTGAGCTCTTTTCATATAAAAGCTGGGATTTACACTTTTCTCATTCTACTCTTGTCCTTTTTGAAGGAATATTATAAATGCAGGGTTGTACAGATACTGGCTGTACTATGGATTTATATAGCGGCAAGCTGTTATTCCTGTTTTTCCTAATGAGCTTATCACAGCTGTTTGTTTGATTACCCTTGAACACTGACTGAGATGGAGTTTTCAGAGGACTATTTAAAATGTCTCCAAGATCTCTTGCCTGAGAGGCTATAGTTAGTTTATAGATGATCATGCCTGCAAAGTAAAAGCTATTTCTCCCCATGTGCTTTACTTTGGCTTTTAGCAAGATTAAATTTCAGGTTCATTTTATCAGAGATTTAGTCACTACAGTGTTATTCTTCTGCTATTTTTTCACATTTGATTCTAGTTTACCTATAAGCAAACTTAAGATTTGATTTAAGAAGATGCTGAACAACACAGAACCCAACTCACAGTGATTTCCCCCTATTTGAGAATTGTCCATTTATTCCTGTACTTCATCTCCCATCTACTAACTAGTTTATAACCTATAAGAGGACTTCTTATGTTACCACACCACAGCAATCTTTCTAGCAGCAGTGGAACATGCTTTATGATTTGGCAAAACTCTCCAGGGGCATAATACACTTACAGCCTGTTTTTATTTCAGAAACTTCTTGATAAGTGCACCATTGTTACTTGAGTTTTATTGTACAGAAATGTGTGGAGAGGCTTCTCTATTCTTGTGTAAGGTCACTTCTTTTCCTGATGAATTCCTGAAGAATTATCTTCCAATGAATTCTGTGGAAGGCAGAAAATATTACATTCATTACCTATAATGTAGAACATACACATGTAATGTGTTGAAGTGGCTGATGTGGTGACACAGCTCATTAAAACATATTGTTCCACGATTGTTCCACGATTTTGGCCTGTTATCATAACATTATAAAGACAAAAGAAGGGGTCTCATCTCTACTAAGCAGGATCTGAGCTTTTTTTTTTTTTTTTTTTTTTTTTTTTTTTTTTTTTTAAACAAGCATTCCTTGTTCATTTAAAGGTTTCCTGAAAACTGTGATCATCAAAAGTAGAGTTGAGCCTAAGAATGAGGATTTTTGGGTTGTGGTAATGGAGTTTCTTTTGATAGTAAGCAATGATTTGGGAATTTTACATGAACATCTCAAGTAACAGATGTGGAAAAATAGTTACTCTAAAATATTTTATTTTTTGAAATAATTAAGTCCTATTCTTTGTCTGTACTGCAGGAGTTGAGTGCTATATGTCCCACTCATGGAATACTAAAATTCAAGTTTGCAGACTGCAGTGCCTTAGTATTTAACTACAACATGAGAAGTTTAACCACCCAAAATTCAGGATCAGGTTGCCCAACATTTCAGCTACCCAACCACAACACATATGGTAGGATTTTCCAGAGAGAAAACTGGGGGAATCTAAGTTAGGATCCATCCCTCCTCTCTGTGCTGATTTATATGGGGAATGTACATATCTAACTGTGTGTGGATTTAGATAGTTTGAGTATCTCCTGAGGTACAGAACAGAAGGCACACATGATACCCTACACTCAAATATCTCTAGTACAAAGGATTGGTAAAACTTTCCGCAGGATTAAAGCACAACAGCACTTTTCAAAGACTCTCGAGTCTCCTCTACATTTCAGGTCTACAATTATAAAATGACAAAAAGAATAGTTACACCTCTGGTATGCTGGGAAGATACACATTGTAACATAACTGAGGCACTTGTCTAAGACAGCAAGGATGGCCGCAGAAATGATTCGTGGATCTGGGCTGACTGTACAGGATCTGCTTAGCTTCTTGTGGTGATCTTGAGGCTACATCCTCTCCTTTAAGGAAGTGTGGACTTTTTAGTGGTTTTTTTTTTTTTTTTTTTTGGTAAAGTCTGGATGAATGACGACTGATGTTGATACACACTACCTGCTGTGGGTTGAGCAAGAATATTGTGTTCCTGAGTGCTGGGCACACCGCGCAGCTCACGGGTGCGGGCACAACTGTGCTGCCGGTGCAGTGTACCACGGACAGTCACCTCCTCGCTGGTGACGGGGCACAGCCTGTGCAAGCGCCAGCCGCACGCTCCGTGCCTTGGGCAGCGCGCTGTCCGCCGCGGTCCCCGCGCACATCCCGCCGCTGCTCGGGTGAGTGCCTGTCATGTGGCGGGCGCGTCACGGGGGGCGCGGTGCGGCCGCCGGGGCCGGAGGCGGTCTCGGTGCGCGCTCTGCCCCCGCTACACGCGCGGGTCTGCACGCCCGCCCGCCCCACAGCCGGGCGCCGTGTCCTTTGGGGTGGCTCCCCGTGTCGCACGGCGTGTGCGTGTGTGTGCCGGCCGCGGGCACCATGCAGTCGGCGTGCGTGCTGTGCCTCTCCCCGTTCGCGCTGTGCCTCCGCGTGTGTGTGTGCGGCCCCCGCCCCTGCGCGGCCCCCGCCGCTGCAGCGCCCTGCCCCTGGCCCGGGCGGGCGGGGCGCCCGGGGGGGCGGCGGGCGGGACCCCGCGGAGCCGCGGGGCACCGACCGCCGCCCAACTCCCCGCAACGCCTGGCTCGGAGGAGGCGGCGCGGTGGTTCCCTCGCCCGCCGCGGCCCGGCCCCTTCTCCCCCGGGCGCCGCCCCTCTCCGCGCCGCCTGTGAGTCAGGGCTTTGCCGGGCACGGGCGGCAGCCGCGGCCGGAGCGGACGGGCAGCCTCCGCCGCGGGGCTCCATGGAGAAAGCGGCGGGCGAAGGCGGCGGCAGCAACAGCAGCAGCCGCAGCAGCAGCCGCCCCACGTCGGCGGGCTCGTCCCCCTCGTCCTCCTCCGCCAGCCGCGGGCTCCCGGGCCGGGCGGCGGCCGCGGGCAGGCTTGATGGAGGCGGGGGCGGCGGCAGCAGCCCCGGCTCGGCGGCGGCCAGCCCGGGGGGCGCGCAGGCGCCCGGCGGCGGCAGGCGGCGGGAGCCGGTGCTGGAAGGGACGCTCAGCAAATACACCAACCTCCTGCAGGGCTGGCAAAGCAGGTAAAGCGCCGGGCCGGCCCCCGGCGGCGCTGCGGGGCCGCGTCCTCGCCCCCGGCCGCCCCCAAGATGGTGCCCGGGCAACCGGCGCTGCCGCCCGACCCGACCCCAACCCTCCCCGGCCGCCGCGTCCCGAGGCCGCGCTCCATTCCCCTCTGCGCCCGCTCTCCTTCCTTTTGTTTGACTTGTTTATTTTTTCAGCCGAGTTTGGCATACGGGCGGGCGGGTGGCCCGGCGCAGGGTCGGAGCGGTGTCCCCCAGCGCGGCCGCCGCAGGTGCGGGCCGGGGCAGGGGAGGGCTGAGGCTGCACATGCTGCTGCCCCTGCATGACTGGGTTCCGTTTTTAAGCTCCTTTTTCTGTCACATTAGTCTCCGTCTCCTGTGAAGTTAGCTTGGATAACTTAAGAATGAAGAATTGAGAGCCTCCCAAAATTAATTGGGGAAAACCTCATGCTTATGATTATGACTGTTATTTTTTTTTTTTGTTATGAGGTAGAACAGTGGAAACAGTTACCTTTGTGTTCAGTAAAATAACTTAGGTTGCTATGTCCTACCTGTTTGACAAGCCCTAATTTATGCTGATATGGTGACAGGCCCAGGTCCTGCAATTTGTTGGGTGTGGACAGGCTGACTTGCGTCTGTGGAAATCCCGAGGAAGGTCTGGTTTTGGTCTAGTTGTAGTGCAAAATTTTTACAGAGCTGGAGCTAGATTGTGGGGTTAATAGTGCTGTATTGGGATCTGTTGAAAGGAAAAGAGATTTCCTGTTAATGTTTTACTTTTTGTTACTCAACTTTGTCCTCTTAGTGGGTGGGTGAAGATGTGTGTCCAAAACTCAACTTTTCAATATAAAGCAACAATGTGGTGATTTTAAAGAGAAGAAAATGCTATAGAGAGAACAAATACAGGACTTGTAATAAATCTCTGTAGAGAGCTTTAATAAAACAAACAAAATGACCAAAACCTGCTGTTACTTATGTTAGATGATCACAAGCAATAGAAACACGGGAATGGCTGGGATCTTGATGTTCTGACAGTAAATGTAAAGCATTTATAAGTGACGGGGTTGCATAAATGCCAGTGATGCTCTGGTGCTGACTTGTGTGTGCCTAATCAGTGCTAGGACTACTGTAGCAGTACTTCCTGAAGAATTTCAGGAGCTAGTCTAATTCCATCCACTGGAGGCCATGTGTAGGTGTACCAGCTATAAATTACAATGAACACGTTTGGTATGAACTGGAGACACACTCATCTCCATTAAGTTTGATTGCTTCAGTATGGACATGGAGAAGGCCCTTTGCTGTCATTTGGTTACTTGTAGTTCTGTTCTGGATGCACATTAGACTTTTATCTATTCGTTGGTTTATTTAGTCTTCCTGTAGTTTTGTTTAAGAAACAAACACGTTTTGATACCTAAAATGTTGGACTGAAGTCCATGACTAAAAATTAAAAGCCCCCTTCCCCCTTTTTTACCCCAGACACCTCCTTTGTAGAGACAGTAGTTCCTTTTACTGTGTGTGATTTTAAGGGTTGTGATCTGAAATTACAGAAGAGAGGTAATTGCTTGTAAATCTTTGGTTCTGAAGCTGCCCATTTTTTGTATTTGGAAACATTAAATCTTTGATAAGGCTAACAGCTGGAAATAGCATGCATAATCTGTGTGTGTCCAAGTTTACCTGAAAACATCATGGAAAAAAGACAAATGTCACTTAAACAGTTTTACCACAGCAGTTGGAAATTAATGTTGGTTTATTTTCAGCAGTATTTTTTTAATACTGTTTTATTGTGCTTTGTCAATCACCAGTTTTATATTCTGTAAGTCTGGCTTTTTGAGCAAATGGTTGATCATGAGACAGCTTTTAGGATAAGTAACTTTTTTAGTTTGCTCACTTACTCTGTTGTGTTGATGCACATAGCTCTGGTTTGGGATGTGGAATCTGATACAAGTTCTAAACAGATCAGTTGAAACTTGAGGCTCGCAGAAGTTGATCTCACTATATAATGTTCAATAAACGAGTAGTGATCCATGGGTTTGAGCGTGGTTGTCCATTTTGCCTTCTGGATATTTGTTATGAGTTGTGTTTATTGTGGATTGGAGCTCATTCTGTAACAGTCTGTAAGTGACTTCGTAGCTGGCACCTGCAGCGTATTTGTTAGCAGACAAATTAGTTTTGCATTTATTTGAAAAAACACAAGATTGTTTAACTGCATGATCAATACAACCAGATGGCATGAATATAAATAAAATGGAAAAATAAAACAAAAACTGACAGAGTTCACTTATTGTGGATTTGGAATGTTCTTCTTTAAAGCTCCTTATCCATTAGCCTAAATAATTTAAATGTAGTTAATGTTTGCTCTTGCCGTGTGGTATTGAAGTTGAAAGGCTTTCCTGGGTTATCCAACACTTAGTGCAGAGTAGCCTTTGCAAGTCTGAAGCAATTACTGTAATTTGAATTAAAATAAAGTAGTGTCACTTCTGAATAAGTGTTCCTTTAGCAGGGGTATGCAAGATAGTCTGATTTTGGATGAGGCAACTGAATATGATTACTGAAGCATGACACTTCATTTATAAGCATTAACTGAAGTAACTGAAGGCCTCAAAATCAGTCAATCTGGATAGCTGCCTTACTTCTTACTTTGAGAATTTCCGAGTCTTTGTTGTTTGTTACTAAAGAAATCCCTTTGTCCTTCTCTAGCAGATCAGGAACAGCCTGATCTGGAAATGAGTGAGGTGATTCCTCACCTTTATGACAAGCAGAAGGAAAGAGTGGGTTTTGTTTGGTTGTTTTGAGGCAGTTTGTTGTGTGAGAAAGGTGTCAAGGGGCCTGGGCATTTGGAGCATCTCTACTTAAGCCTGTAACTTTCTGTGGATTTATTCAGGTATGGATACTATGGAGAGAGTGGAGCTTAATCTGAAACAGACTCTTTGACATAAGAACACTTCTGTCTGGTCAGAGACATTAGGGCGTCTGGCTGAATTTACTATGAAATTACGAGTAATTGTGTTCTCAACTGAAGTGCTGTTACAAATAATTTCTATTGGGATTTACGTGTTACATGTGTATGGGAGGGTAGAGTTTGTATTTTAAGCAGGAGTTATGTGGATTTGATGGACAAATATGTCTCTGTAGTGTCATCTCATGGCATGCAAGACCTATTTTTCATTAATGAATTTGAAATAATTGAAATACTTAACGGCCATAACATTACTATCCTGTCTTTTGAGTAGAGTGGCAAAATGTTGTAAAAAATCTTAAAACCCATATTTTCCCAGGGTAATGGGGAATTCATGGTGTCTGCATCCCCCTCTGTTTTTTCCCTGAAAATACTTAGTACTTACACTTGCAGGGTTTTATCCTGCAAATGTGTATAAAGTCCTGGATCAGCTGCATTTGAGCTGGAACTTAAATTTGTGTTTATAAAACCAATAAATGGAGCCCTGGCTGATGGATGTTGTCACCTGTCTGAGCTGAATTGCTCTGTGCAAGTTATTCTGTAGCCCAGGTGTTTTCTAAGGCATTATTTTGGCCTACTCCTGTTTCCTCTCTCGGTTGGGAAATGTATTGTATTACCAGCCTGCATGAATCATGCCTGACTTCTTGTGCTTGGGCACCACTAGACTTCTTTTGGGGATTAGCTACATTCCATGTAGTTCAATAAAAAGTATACTTTGGGGCAGTCTGGGAATTTTTTGCACTCAGGATCTTTATCAGGCTCTCCCGTGCTGTGGTGTAATCTCTTTTTTTGTGTAGTTGCACGAAGCAGTTACAGTCTGACTCCTGCCACAAGAGAAACACCTTTTCTTATTACCAGTGTCCCAAGCAGCAGGTAGCCATCAGATTTTAGTGCCACTTTAGGGGCTGATTTCACTGGCTCCCAGAACTTGTGCTGCTCTGACTGCAGCTGTTACGGGAGGATTTTCTACATATGCTGACAAAAGATGTCAACAGTGTATTGTGCCATAGCACAAAAATCTGTGTGTAACATTTTTGTTATTATTTTTTAAGGTTTATATATATATTCCAGAGAAACAGATTGTGACCTCTTAGAAGAATTGACAAAGGTACCTTCAAACACAGTAATAACTTCCCTCTCCCTCTTTCTGAGTCTTTCAGTCAAGTCATTCGAGCAATGAATTGGGGCATTTTTCCAGTATAAAAAATTAGTACATGGTTACCAAACTGTCTGACTGTGGTTGTATGGGTATACCTGTATAGCTGCTGAGAGGGGATTCTGTCCCAGAGAAATAAACTGCAGTTTTTTAGTATAAAAATAAGCCCCACTCCTAATAAGCCATATTAGCCATATTAAATAGCCTAACAGTAGACAGTATCTGAGAAGGAGAAAAGAGCCACACACTTAATTTAATGTTTGCAAAGTTTGCTGAAATGGGAATTTTTTGTGTTCTTACTGGAATTAGATTAACACCAGCTCCTCCACAGCATATTTTTTCATTTTAGTGCAAGTCTGTGGCATGTCTATCCAAGGCTTTGTGTAGTGTTGTAATACTCTCCAGGATTTATTTGCAGAGTCCATGAACAGGGAGACTCCCTTTTAAGGAGCTGGAGTTACAATATGTTCTGTTTTGTCTGTTGTTCTACATCTCCTCCTTGAATTTTGGAACCTTGCTTATAGGAATTGTGGAAACCTTAAGATTTCAAGGCATTTTTATGCTATGGTGCTAAAATTCTATTAAAGATATTACTTGCAAAATAGATTTTACTAGAGACTGTGTTGTCCCTTCACTTGGAGGTTTTCTGTGTAGTAAGAGGCAATGTGAAAAGAAAAAAAATCTACTTAAACCCGACTTATTTTAGTTCTCTGGAGCAAATGACGTTTCCTGTGCTAAACACTCAGTAGCTGCATATTTTACATTATTTAAATCAAGATGTATGTCATTAGTCTTAAAATTTGAATTTAAAATACCAAAAAGTCAGTTATTAGTGAATTCTGTTTTGGATTAAGGCACTAATCTGTTTTCTTAATCCTAAAATCTATGTAGCAAAAATAATCACACTGAAATGTAAGCTTTCTTTTTTCTTCCTCTCCTTCCTTCATTTTTTGCTGTTGAAACTTTTCCCCCTTAAGTATCGTTAATGCTCACTTAAAAACAAATGAAATTAAAAAGAAAGAAATCAATCTTTTAAAATGTATATCCTTCTTTGTAGAAAAATTTAAGTTCTTTCTCTTTGTTTACTTAGTGGCTGATTAAACCTAACTGGTTTAATGACAGACTGGTTGATTAGTTTGAATAGCTTTTGCTGTTGCCTCTGTTGGGAGATGAAGAAGGCGTTTCAAACATCAGTCAGAGAAAGGATTTTATCAAGATAAGAGAAAGGCTGAGAAATCCATCATTCTCTGCCCTTCAGTAATGCTTGCAGGGAACATTTGGAAGAAGACAGCTTTGAACCTCGGGCTAAAATTGAAAAGGATGGCCTTGGGATTAAGGAATTGGTTTGCACTGTGTGGGTATGGATTCTGGTTGGAGAACTGCTGTGGACATTTCTCTTATCCCCAGGCAGGTAACCCAAGCTCTTTGTTCCTCAGCTGTTTGTGTCACATGGTGTTGGGGCTGCTTATGCCTATGCAGAGGATAAATTCATATTATGGATAATAACCTAATGCAGAAGATGCTTGATGGTAATGTAGGAAAAATCTGTTTGAAACAGATGAGACTTGGGCATTTTCACTCAGGCAGTATATTTGGGGTTTGTGAGTGCTCTTCAGAGCTGAGCAGCAATCTTGTACCAGAGGGAATGAAGTGACAGTCAAAACAGAGTGTGGTCTTCCTTTCACCCAGATGTCACACTTAGCTTTCAGGCAGTGCAAAGAGGTGTCAGCTGGCACTAGCACTGAAACAGGCACTTGCCCTTCCCTGGGTGTTGTTATTACTGGCTCATTTTGCTGCTAGCTTTTTCAGTGGTGATTTCTGTGCTTAGCAAGGCAATGATAAATGTGGTTAGAGGCAGCACACATGCTCTTGCTGGCTCATTTAAAAAGCCCCACCAATTTATGAATATGGATTTTGTTCCTGTAGGAGACGTGACAGTAGGTTGTTAAACTAAGTAATGTGTCAGGAGTAATTTTATGAGTATGTAAGTATTCAAAAGTTTTCCCCAATCATTTTGTATTTAAAACCAATTGTTCATTAAGAGTCTATTTGGTCTTTAGCTTCACCTAGTACTCTTACTTTGTTCTTCATGATGCATTTAAAAGACTAAACTTTCTAATTGAAAATGTGGCTAAAAATTGCCGTAACGATGGCTTTTTAATGTACAACTAGATTTGTTAAATATGTATTATAATGAATGATGAAAAAAAGTAGTGAATTTGATTCATTGAAAAATGCAGTTCGTTTCCATGTAATAAACAAATGCAACTTTATTTACAAGTATCTCTGCATTGTGCTTGAGATCTTGGAGGCTTTTGTGGATATCTTCCTGAGATATTTGATTACTTTTCAGAACGTAATCCAGAGAGACAAAGTTTGCTTGGTACTTAACTGTTGCATATAAAATTGTTGCTGTAAATGCTGTCTAAATGCTGCTGCACTTCACTTTTCAAGATGGCATTTAATTAGTAGGTAATTTAAAGCTGAAGGGTGAAGATTCTTAACTACTCAGTTGTATAGCACAAGCCATAGTATTTGCTATGGTTTCTGTTCTCTCTAGGCTTGTGTTTCTCTTTGGATATTGATCTGAGAATTTATCTTCTGGTGATAGAGGATTCTTCATCATAGCCATGGGAACAATTTGCCCAGAGTTAATCACTACTTAAAAAACTGCCTGTTGTACTTAGTGCGTATCAGCCTTTAACTCTTCACTGAATCTCACTATGCTGGACTGAAGGTGTCTCTTACCACATTAGGGTTCTACGTTCATTATTTTTGGGCAGGCTAAGTGGTTGTCTTTTGTCTGTGTTTGGGGTGTCTAGACCAATGGAGTTTTCTTGCTGCAAGTCAGTTCTCTGAGTAACTTTTGTAATTTATGGTAGTCCTGATGGTTATTCAGTGTTTCAAAGTTTTTATTTATGTGCGACACCAGAACTGTGTACACATTCAGTTGTAGTTGCACTTGGGATCAAATGCAAGGATAATGCATTCTGTTTGCTCCAAATCAATATTTATTCCCTGCTTTAAAAATTCAAAAACCATTAGCTTTTAAGGTCTTTGTTGGTTATTTTTTAAAAATGAGGTTGTTGGTTTTGCCTCCTAAGTTGAATTGTTAGTCTCATTACAGACAACACTGAGACCTCATGCTCCCTGGTTCTGCTTGGGTTCTCCAGACAGGTATCTTCATACCCACACTCGTGTTATTTTCTATTTACTTAAGCTGCAACATCCTGTTGCTTGTTATGGCATTTTCTCCAGGTATCCAGTATACAACAAGATCCAGGAACATATGGTATAGTACTACCCAAGTGAGTGCCAGAAGTGTCAAAATGAAGGGTAGCACTTCACTACGCCTTTTTGTCTGGGAAGGTGTTGGAAAGGATTGCTGTGGTAGCTGTCAACCTGCAGACTGCTCTCTCCACAGTTAGCATGTGATCTTTCTTGGGCTTTCTCATGGTGTGTGCAGGCCTTGTTTTTTAGTGGGTAAAAATAGCAGTTAATTATTTGTTTAGGAAGGCAATAATTTTAAAATATAGTTGAGGAAAGTTATTATTAGGTAGAATAATTATTTGACCAAAATAATCAGTAGGTTTTTCCTAACCCTGAATTTTTATGAATCAGTTCTTTTCGAGGTGAATCCTGTATCTTGTAATTAGGACTTTTTTGTCACTAGGTATATAATTTTATTTTGACAGTATTGTCAGAGTATTGGAAAGCATGAGGTTGGCTGATGATAGCCTATTTTCATATCATCAGCAATCTTTATGGAAATTTTTCCTCCCATGTAGGTCATTGCTAAGCACTCCAAAGTCAAGTACTGATTGCCAAAAACCCCTATTAGAAATGAATTCACTCAAATAACCTCATTTAGTTATATTTTGAGGCTAGCTCCATCTTTTAACTTTATTTTCAGTGCATTTGATGTGTAATTTTCTGTGGTTTGGGTGCTTGCCCATTGTTTCTGATGAAGAGGAGCTGGATGCACCAAGTATTGATGAACCTTATCCTTTTTTGTCATTCACTGTATGATGGTGTAACCTAACAGTTTTGTTGGTGGTATTTTTTTGTTAAAATGGCAGTTTGAAATTTTGGGGTATGAGTCTTCAAAATAAAAGACAGGGATGCACTGATGTGTAGTACTGATTGCTATATGTTTGGTGCTTGTTTATGACCCTCCTGCAGGTTAAATGTGGTTGTTGTTGGGTATCAGCATTTGTAGGTACCTTAAGAGGTACTTGACTGAAGAGAGATCTTAGGCTGTCAGTTGGATGGTCCTAAGTTGAAATGCCTAAATTATTATTTTATCATGATTTTGAGTAAGTTACTACTACAAGTTCATGTATCAAGTACATATTTCTCAATGACTAAGGAAATGACTTTTTCCAACTGCACAGCCTTTCAGGGGTTATCTGTTCCAGTGTTAAGAGGTGTTCCTTTAGTCAGGTTTACAAGATTTTTTATAAAATAAGTTGATGTTTATTTAATTTGCTTGAGAATGGACTTGGAGCACAGTTAAGAAGAGTGATGAGACAGGAAGTGCATAAATATAAGTTGGGACTGCATGTTGATAAAGCTTCAGTGTTTACCTTATGTACAGAATTGTGAACCACACTCCTCTTACAGCTATGTTGGTTGCTACATTTTTCATTGAGGTGGGGCGCACACACTGAGAAAATCTGTATGCTGCAGTCAGAGTAGTGTGTTCAACCTCAGCTGGAGAGAGGTGTGTGTGTTTTTCCAGCTTTGGAATATGGAGAAAGTCTTCGTAGTAAAAGGAGACTTGTTTAAGCAAATGCAGGCAAGATGAGGCATTCTGCTATTTGAATTTATGAAATGAAAAAAAAAAAAGAGGAGGGAAGAAGAGAGCAAAAGGCCAATTTCTTGTCTATTGCCATTATTTGGAGTTGTGTCAAGTTTCTGTGTAGTGCTTTTATCATGGTGATAGAAGGAAAATAATGAAGTTGATACCTTCATGAAGAAGGTATCAACACCAAGGTCTAGACAAATTTATCCCAGCCCAAGCCAGCACAGTGGAGGATCAAAACAGGTTATTCACTGCTGCAAGCATCAAGCATTTGACATTTTTGGTTGGTTTGGTTTTGGTGTTTTTATTCTTGTTGATTTTTAGCTGAAAGGTTTGCCTTCTACACCATAAAGTGTATTGTGGGGTTTGTCTCTATTTTCTTCATTTCTCTGCTTTTCTCCTGTTTATCTTACCAGCTTAGTGAGCTTTGTTTTATGATCATTGTGTTCGTGTATCAAAATGAATCCCATTTTTATTATGCAAGTACAAGGAAGGGATAGTTTGGCAATAGAACAAGGGAGGAAAGAAAAGAGTAGCATGGCTGGAGAGTTTTAGAAAAGGAGTTAGTGTCTGGAGGATGGGCTGATGAAGGCAAAGCGCATGTAGTGACAGGACAAGAGGGAATAGTTCCACACTGAAAGAGAGTAGGTTTAGATGAGATGTTGGGAAGAAGTTCTTTACCTTGAGAGTGACAAAGCACTGGTACAGATTACCCCGAGAAGCTGTGGATGCCCTGTCCCTGGAAATGTTAAAGGCCAAGTTGGATGGGATTCTGAGCAACCTGGTCTAGTGAAAGGTGTGTCCTGGAAATGGCAGGAGGGTTGGAACTGGATGATCCTAATGGTCCTTTCCAATCAATCCATTCTGTGATTCTGTGAAAGGGGAGAAATGGGTGAGACAAAAATAGATGCTCAACTGAAGACAGCACAAGGCTAGACCTTTACTTCTTTAAAAAAATAGTCTGGAAGTTGTATAGCATGAATTCAGAATGGCATCTTGAAAATCCAAGTGAGAGAATTTGCTCTTATTTGTACATTTTAATAGTGCCATTTAGAATCGCACACCAGAAGTAGTGATGAAAGTAGTATTTTTTAAATTGCAGAATGTGTAGTGAGGGTTTTTCTGGTTTTGCTTTCTTCCCTTTGTCACCTTCGGTAGGAGAGCTAATTTCAGGCAAGTAGAGGACTGATGTGAATAGCAGCCAGAGGAAGCTACTGACAGCGTCCACCTGGATTTATATTAGCATGCCAGAGTTAGCATTGCCCTTTTAAACACAGTATTGTTTTTAGGTGGAAATTCAGGCATCTGTGATGATGAAACTTTCTTGCTAAAGGATATAAGTATTGTTTCTTCATTTTTGATTAGAACACTGATGATCTGGATTTTTTATAGAGCAATATCTCTAGAAATATGTATATGTACGTTTACAAAGCAGCAACCTAATGCATAAAGGTCTTTGGAAGTTATGGTTGTTCACAAATCTAAATACTCTTTCTTCAGAAGGATCAAAGCTGATGCTCTGCATATCTTGCAACATGTTGATGAAACTACCCTCTTATGGATTCTGTGGACTCTATACGTATGTTCTAAGAGACAGTGTTGACAAGGTACTTGGTAAAGATGGCTGTATACCAGCTGTCAAGATAAAGACCAAACATAGAAACTCATTTCAGTCAATGAATTAATAGTCCTAAGAGTAAAGGCAAGGGAAACACTATTGGATTGTGAAGTATTGGCACAGAAAGTTGAAAAGTTCCAACTATTCTAAGATGATGTAAGACAGGTCTGGTTTCTGCAAAGCTTTGTTTGAACAAGCTGGGTGTAGAAGAGCTGGAAGGAAACCAGCATGCTGGTCTTGTTATCCAGATTCTTACTTGGTATGTCATATTTTCTCCCATATAATGCGTAAAGAAAATACAGCATCAGATATGTTCGTTCTTCCCAACTGGGAACTTTTTAGACTGGATAGAAAAAAAAAAAAATTTCAAGTTCTAGGAAGAACAAACAGAAGGGAAGACATAAAATTGAGAACTTCAGAAATTGCTAAAGTAAGACCTTAACTTGCCTTTTGCTTCTTTTTTTTTTTTTTCTTCTGGGTGTTTCTCTCCCTATATACAAGAAGTACATGCAGTTCACAAAAATGGCATTAGTATAAGATAGGTGAGTTCTCAGCCCCTTGTATATGACAGTGAAATGAGTATTTCTTGTCCAACAGGTTTTGCCAGTGAAATAATATTTTAAATGAAACTTACAGTTGGGAGAAATGCCAACATTCGTGTGGTTCAAGTCTGAGAATCTAGATGATAATTTAGCTGCATTTTGAAAGTGAAAATAACAGCTCCTATAACCATTGCAGTAAAAAAACCACAACAATTTTTGAAACCAGATGTTTTATTCCATCAACTTGCACAAAGATTATTGTTGAAATAGATGTGTTCAGAAGATGTTTGCCTGCTTGAAACTATCTGGCATTTCATGTATTCACTTAGAATATATCATAGTACTTTATGTCTAGAACAGCTGTAGAGAACATACCCTCAGTTAATTTGTAAGTAGTAAGAGTGGAATGGAGGTAATGAAGAACTGGCTTGAGGACTGGTGTCTCCTAACATCATGTATGTATCTTTTTCTCCTGTTAATGACTTTTAAAATTTTTGTTTCCTTTTCTCTGGTCATAATCAGATGTTATTACTATGAGTTCCTTCCACATAAATTACATGAGTAATGTAGGTATGTCCACAAGCCAAAAATAGCTAAATGACTGTGAGGCGGGTATTAGAAAGCCAGATTCTTGAATACAGAAGCTTTGTGCAGGCATTATAACTCTAGTGACCTAGACTGATGAAGATGAGCACACTTCTGATAAAATGTGTTTCAAACTATTTCACTTCCTGTTTTGTTAGAAATGGTAAAGGGAAAAAAAAACCCAACAAACCAGCTTGCACCTACGAGCTTACGTCTTTGTTAGTATTGCAATGCATTACTCAAAAAAATAAAATATTTACTAAAACTGGTCTGTAGCACAACTGTTCTATTGTTTAAACTTTTAACAGCATATTTTGTGGTGATAGTGTCTTCTTAAAAAACCCAAAGGGTTTTTTTTTAAAGTTTTTATTTTTCATCTGGAAACACCACAGGTACTTCACAAAATTTGAAGCATCTGATGTGATGCTTAACATTCCTGAGGTTAGAGTAAGAGATGCTGGATCTATAACTGACCACATTTCTCCTCATTAAATAATTGCTAGATTAAATATATATAATTTTTTTCTTTTCTTGGTGTAACAGTGAGGCCTACAAATGACTATCATTGATTGATTACAAGATGGTTTTCAAACCTAACATTAATTTTTCAGTTTACAGGAAGTTTATTATTTCTTGAGGTCTTTTATTCCTTGATGTTTTTAGCTTCAGACTAGAAAGTAACAGTGAAGAGTTTCTATCTCCTGGCAATGATTCTTGCTGAGGACAGGACATTGCAAAACAAGGATGAGCTCTGAAGGTCTGGCAAAGAAGTTGGTGGGCTGTGATACAACCTCAGTAGAACTCTGCTGACTCAAGGCAGCTAATTGAAAATTTATGCAATAATATCCATCGATGGGATGTGGTTATGCTTTGAACCTTATTGGACTGCATTATTGTAATACAGTACAGTCAGTATCTTTCTTTGACAGGTTCTTGTTCTTAAAAAGTTGACTTCAACAAAGTAGCTTCTGAATATTGAAAAGATGTCAACTTGAAATCTAATGGATCTAAAAACAAAGTAGGAGTAGTCTTGAATATACTTGAAACTTTTTCTGTCATTTTAAAAACATAAATAAAATGCTTACCAATCCTTAACGTAAGATAGTGAGAACAAAAATCTTACATAGTATGGCAATCTTTATTAATATGGTTACTTCCTTTTGTGGAAGATCAATATGTAAAATTCAGTTTTTTAAAAATTAACTGTAATCATGCTGTACTTCCCTGCCCACCCTTCTGTTCCCAGTACCTCTGTTCTCTCTTGTTTTTTCAAGCTGCTTTAAACATCGTAAGGCATTTCTATGATTCCATATTCTGTTTGTAAAAACTACAGTTACAATTGATGCTGATGCAAGTCAGATCCAGTTAAGCCCATGTATACATTTCTTACCAGGCATCATACAGTATATCTGCAATTGTTCCACACCCAAGAAGGAATGAAGTTTACTGTGCCAAGTAAAGTCATCATCAGGGAGATAGTACAAGGGATCTGGAGGCTGCTGATAAAATGTCTGGTTCGTATTTTTCTTTTCTATTCCTTCTTTTCTCTCTGGGAGGCCACTTTAATCCAAACATGGTATTGATGCTTATTTCAGAATCATCTCTTCTCCTCTCAAGTCCCAAATTGCACTGGTTAGGGCAAAGCTGATAATTTTTCCCAGAAGTGAAAGCTGGGGCACCTGATCTGGGAGTTCTATCTAGCTGGGTCTCTTTATTCCTGCATGAGAAAAACACAGAGAGACTGGAACACCAGAAACTTCTAATTCCTTGGTTTTCTTCTGTCATTAAATAACTTGCTAACAGGATGCTAGTTTTCCCCCCAGTCGTTATACTTTGATAGTAAAAACCCTAGTGAAAATGTAATTATGCTGGGAAAAGCACTGGTACTCTTATCCTTCTTTTCTAATTAAGATACTAATTTAGACTTGATAGTCATAAGAAGCTGTGAGAACAGCCAGTATCTTAAAGCAGAGCTCTCAGATGTGAGCAGAGCTCAGAAATGTGAGAATGGGTTGCAGTGAGCAGTTGATAACCTGTGGGTTGTGACAGCCGTGTTCAGCTGCTCTGTCCTTGCCGGGGGGTCAGGGGTTCAAACTGCTAGTTTGCTTCTGCAGCTTTCTGATAATCCAGTGCTTTTCCAGCCTTTATGTCCCTGTGTGCCCTGTGCTGCTTACGGGGTGTAGGCAGGTGATGCCCGCGTTCGCGACGCTCGGGGTGGCTTGTGCTGGCTGCCCACAGCGCTGCTGTGGTGCGCTCAGCACTGCTTGGCCCGGGGTTCATCTGCGCCTCTGCGCGCACTGGTGAGAGCTGTTCAGCTGTACTGAGCTCATTCACAGCCCCTGTGCCCAAAGGATGGGTCGCAGGCATGGCACAGCTTGCTTCGTTCAGTGGTTTAAATGCTGTTGGCCAAAGGAAATCCTGTGACAGATACTCTGATTTTGCTGTGCTGTGAACCAAAAGCCTGACAGATTATTCAAATATAGCTCAGGGCTTCCTGTAGCACAGTGTGCTCCTGTCTGTGTGGGAAAAGTATTGGGAATGTCTCCCTGTGCTTTGACCTTTTGTAGAGGGGGCAGATGACAGTGAAAACTGGTGGGGGGCTTAGGTGGCTGCTCCTTGGGCACGAGGTTTCTGGAGGGAATCCCCGAATTGAGCGACCAGCTGCAGAAAATATCTGAACCATCTAAGCAGACCGGAGCAGCTTACAACTGCTCATCACTTAGGTTCTTATCTTTTCTCTTTGCTAGTTTTTAAATGGAAGAATTAAAGCCTTGAGGAGAAGAGCTGAGCAGCTGCCAGCTGTAGTCTTGCTCTTTGAGCTGAACAAACAGGTTGGCAGTGGAATATTAAGCTTTTCTGCAGGATCGGATAAATGATACGAGTCCGCCTGTCCTCCTTTCCACATTCTAAGGATCTCTCTCTTTCCCATTTATTTGATCTTGCTTTTTGATTCTGTGACAGCAAGTGTAGGAGGGAGTGGTGCTATAGAAGATGGACTGATTTGAAAGTAAGGAGATCAGATATGAAAATATGACAAGTGCTAAAAATTAAAGGTGGATGAGCTGTGACCTCAGGTTCCGGAGAGGAGGCTAATGACATGATGCTTTTTGTGGGTTTTATTCCCCTTGAGCTTAAAAATTGATTTTTCAAAAGTGGCACTTGAACAGATTGAGCGTAAGAGGTGGAAATAGGTGCCTCAACTGAGGGAGCTGGAAAGCTTAATGGAACTGTCACTAGTAATAGAGAAAGCAGCTGGTATAGGCAAAAATACAGTGCAGTTTCTCACAGATATTTTTTACTTGGGATGATGTCAGGACATCAGGAACAGATGTCTGAGAGACTGAAAATACCTACTCTGAGTTCTTATGTTGAGTTTTAACTTCATCAAATAGTTCCCTCAACTGGATTTAATTACTAGAATGCTGAATTGCCTGCTTTTTAACAGAAAAAACAATACAATGATGAGATTAACTTGGTTCTGGAAATGTGAAAACTATTTCTGCTCTGCCAATTTATTTATTTATTACCTCCATTTGTTCTGTGCTTACATTTTTGGTTTGTTGGTGGTATTGTCTTGTCTTAGGTACTTGGACTCTTGGATGTGTCTCTTCTGTTTAAAAGAGTATTTTACACTTGTGAATTTGGTTTAATGCACTCCCCTCGCACTGCTTTCTGTACACATGTGCCAACAGTGGGTTCAAAGGTTCACTTAAATTGTGTCATGTTTATACTGCTGAAGGAAAAAATTAAACCACCTTTTGTGGAAAAGGTGGTTTCCCTTCAGAGGAAAAAAGTTCTGCTATCAAATTTTTTCCTTATATTCTTTTTGTGCATTGTTATCTGCTCTTTCTTTTTTTTTTTTTTTGTTTTGTTTGTGTGTGTGTGTGTGTGGGGGGGTTTTGTTCTTTTATCATGCTGTCTGCTTCTCAGTGCTTGAAATGAAATGAGAGGCAGAAAAGAATGTCAAATGCTGCAGTGCAGGAGCAGTATGAGTACTGAGGAGTGAAGGCAGGTAGTAGGATACCAAAGAGCACTGCAGATCAGGACTGACCTTCAATGTCAAATCTCTGTTAGGAAAGGGACTTAACAGTTAAATTAATGAATTCACCTAAAGTGAATGAATAATATTGCTTTGCAATGTTTCATTTTGAGAAATAGTCTGTTTTTTGAAATGGCTGTTAAAAAATGCATCTCTCTGTAGTTCAAATTTCCAGCTGGGATATTTATTTTTGCACTTTTCCCTACTCTCTGCTTTTTGACTTGAGCATTTTTGATTGTAATCTGGATGTCTCAGTGTCTTGGTTTGGAAAGACAAGTTTCTGCCAGGGAAACTGGGGTTCTTTTAGAATGGAGAATGTAAACTCCTCACACCCCGCCAAATTATAATTCTGCAATTAAGGGTTCGCAGGCAAAGATTTTGGGGATAGGAATAACAGTTCTTTACTAGAAATATTAACAATACAAATGTAATAGGAAACAAAACTACTCAACTAAACAAGCAAATAAACAAATAAACAACAATTTTTGAAAACTCTGACAGAGTCAGAGTTGCAACTTGACACCCTGTGATTCAGGGTGTTGAAAGCAGTTCAAAAGTAAGTTTTTCTGAAGTGGTAGATGTGATTCTGTTGGAGCAGAGATGAGCTTGTAGAAAAGTGGGTTTAGGGGTGGTGAGGAGGGGGTCTGGTGATGGTGAGATGGAGTCTGGTGTTGGTGAGATGAGATCTGGTTTTTCTCTCAGGAAATTGGGTGAAAAAACTGGCTACTCTCGTGTCTGTGAGTCTCCGTTTATCCAGACAGCAAAACTGCCTGCCCCCCGCACTGCCAGGGGGATGTGATGTATCTCACAACAGGCTGATGGAAATGCAGATGCACCACTCTAGGGGGGAAGGTACAGGCTGGGAAGGTGCTAATGGCCCATTAGATAAGGCGTCAGGCCTCTCCCCCCTTGAGTTACCAGAGATAAAGAAAAACATCTCCCCAACTGCTTTTAATCAGATGAAAATAGAATATACAAACCCTGGCTCCACAACCCGGGACACTCAGATACAGTGAGCAAGAGGAGTTATTTTTTGGGGGGAAATAAATGATATATTGTCTATTTGTGTTGTCAGGTAAGAGAAACTGTCAGCTAGGGAGCAGCATCTATTAAGACTGTTTTCAAACAGTTGGTAACATTTGATAAACTAAAAAAAGGCTACAAACAACTGGAGAAGTAGAGAAGTACTTAACACACTATTGATTTTCTGATCATAATTAGGGACAAGGAAAAAAGCTAGATGGAAGAAGTCTTTAAACTACACTTGCAGGAAAGGCATTGAAATAAATTCTAGATCATTACTGAAGAGAACTTAGTGGCTGAGTAATTTTATTTGCTTCTGTTTTTTAGAGCTGTGGACTTCTGGTAACTGAAGGAAAACATACTGCTTGTATCTGCTGGTTGAGGAAATACTTCCCTTCTTCCAAATCTCCCTGTAGCATTTCCTTATTATGACTGTGGAGTTTCATGAAGAAGTTTGAAATGTAGCCTAAATGTTCAGGCACTAAAAGTAAGATTTAGACTTTCAGCTGTTACCAGAACTATGAAACTTCAAGTCTAATAGATATCTCACAACTTGATGTTACTTCCTATCATGTGGAAAAAAGCCAGCTGGTTTGCTATATTTAATGCTGGTTTATACCTTTACCTAAAGGGGAGAGCACAATCCTGACCTGAGAGACTATAAAAATCTGAAGTTGAACTAGAAGCAGACTCTAAGAGATGTTTTATTTGTCTCATTAAGTTAGTTCATTGTTCCATAGTTCTGTCTTTTCCAGGCAGATCATTCTGCTTTATGCCATTGATAACCAGAGACATTTTCAGCATGTTTAAAATAGTTTAATTTTGCTATAATATTGTCATTATTGGCCTAGTTTCTTAAATACCCATTTACTAGCTTATTTCAAAAGTGAAGAATTTAAACTTTTCCTTTTGAAGCTCTTGGTTCATGGTTTCAGTTATGGCAAAGGAGTTATTTTTGTGTTGGAGGGTGGATTAGATCAGCAATTCCCAAATTGTTTTTAATAGCAGCATGATTGTAGCTATAGGAATGACAGCAGAAATTGTTAAACTTTTAAAAAGTTACTAATGAGTTTGACTTTTGTAGAGCAGACTGATAGCTTTTGTATGAAGAATGACATCAAATTTTATTTGGAAGTACTTAACCTGCCAGCTGATCAGCCACTATGAATCTTCTCAATCATTCAGTAAGATGCAACAGGGGTTTGACAGAAACACATGTAATGTAATATAGGAGGCTCCTGAAAAAAAGAGTTTTGTAATTTTAAAATGTGAGCACAGAAGAAACTAATATGGCAGGACTGCTGGTGCTGAGTGGTGCAAATTTTTCTTACTATTTTTTTTTTTTTTTTTTGACTAAGATTCTTATTAGTAAAGTAGTTGTTTTTGAGGGCAGGCTGTGTTTTTCAGCCTGGGAGAAAGTAGTTGCACATAATTGAGTAAAAACTTACTTGCCAGGAGTTTGGGGTAGTTGAAAGTTGATAATGCGGCAAAAAGCTTCTCTGTGCTGTCAAGTCAGAACTGCTATGTACAATCACAAATGCATGTGACCTTGTTATGGATGAGTAGAATATGCATCTCATACATTATACTGAGGCAAAATAATAAATTGACAGAGTTAAATAAATTTGATGGAATTAAAAAAGGTTTAGCAATGGTTTGACAAGGTTCAATAAGCTTGATGGCAAGGTTCACCTTATTAATTACTGAATGGTAATGGAAATATACACAGGAAAGTTGCAATAGAATCATGCTAGAATGATTCACATGTAGATTAGAGATGTGAGGAGGAAGAAGGACCCTCATTGTTAAGTCACAAAGTCCCTTGCTTTCTAAACTCCTTATGGAGACTATGTAGAGCTAGATCCAGTCTTAGTCTCAGACTATGATTGATCTGTAATGGAATTATCTGTACAATGTTTGTAATAATATTAAGCAGCTATGTGGATTGGCAGTGTTTCATTAGAGTTAACTCAGCATGCTATCAGTCTCTCTCCAAGAATCTGTCACACATAAGGGATCTCTCTGCTTTGCGTAAGGAAGGATCTCTTGGTAAAGTAAGGAATCTTAAACCTTGAGATGCATCCCTGCTGAAGGGGAGAGTCACCTGGCAGTAAGCTGAAGTTCAGGGAGAGCTCCAGTTGGATCCATCCTGATAGGAATATTTATGCAGTGAAGTAGCTGGCTGCTCGGCAATAGTGTAAACCAGATGGGTGTCTTCATTTTAGCTGTTATCTTGTTATGTACTTTGGTTCCTTGCATTTTTGGGTTTTGAAACCACCTTTTGAAATATTTTTCCTGAGGCACCTTCACTCCCTTGTACCTGAGCCAGGAGCCCACAGATTCACCACAGAGCATGAGACCTGTGGCTTCTTAGTCAGCCTGTACCAAATTACAGCCTGCGGTCAAGCGTATCCACACAGACCTACAGCTGAAAATACTGACAATCCAGTGGTTTCCATGTGATGTTTGTAGTTGCAGAGGATTTTTTTTTTCCTGCTGTATGCACGACTCTGCAAAATTCCACTTCTACCCAAAGACTGACCTGGCTGTGTTATTCTGACTCCAGCTCTCATTTCTGGATTGGCTGTATTAGGATGTGTTGCTGTGTGCTGCTACTGGGCATTGATGGGGACAGAGCAGCGAAGGTGGCAGAGCAGGAGCTCTGCATGACATTAGATAGGGGAAGGCTAGTTCAAATGAACTAGGTTTTTGAAGAGCAAGTCAGTAAGTCTTCCTTGAGGAGGGAGAGAGAGAATTTACTACAGATTTCACCTGTGCTTTTTTAGGGGTGCTTTTTGCACTTTGCCCAATTATGTGATGTAACACTTTGAGATTTTGGGGGAACAGTTGCTGTCTATTTTGCACCATTGCTGTGGACTGTGGTGTAAACATGTTTCAGCCTAAATCAAGTGATTGCAGTTTGGAGATATAAGCTGTAAACTCATATCTTAAGTTTACCTTCTTTTTCCCCCCTTCATTTTAGCTAACTTATCAGAAATGAATTATATATGTATTAAGAAATATCAAATCTACTTCGTGTATTTTCTTCAGTAAGGTTATTTAGGAATAGAATTGTTAACATAGAATGAAAGCAATGATAAGAGAATATTTCTGCTGATTTCCTAAGCCTTCATCCATGGAGATTACATAAAATGTAAATCAGATTAAATACAGTTTTTCAAAACTGTAAACTAAAGAGTTTTAGTTTCCAGGGGAGTGTCATGTTCTTTAGAATTTAATATCAGTAATTGAACAGAGTTAAATATCTCTGAAATTGGTGAGAAGTAGCAAAAGCCCTCAATTTTCTCTAACCTAATAATTAGCCTAATGTATGTATAATCTGGTGCAGAAGAGTGTTCTGCTCTGGCTGATGGTTGGAAGTCTAGCTTTTTTAGATGGCAGTGTCAAATGATTCTTCAGACTTCTGTTTATTTAGTTTTAGGTAGATTTAATGAAAACCTTTTAACACATCCCATTGCCAAACTGTTCCGCTTGTCTTGTCCTTCATCCCTCCGCTTCATTTCCTCTCTAGATTGTCTCTTGCTTATTGACAGCAGAGTAGTTGTAGTAGAACTGATGTTCTGTCTCAATAAATCATGCCATGACTGTTCTAATTAATCTTCAGCAACATGTTTCTGTTGAAAACTTTTAGGTTGATGACGTCTTTTTATTAGGATGGTTTACGAATCCTATCTGAACTTTTACGTTTTGTGTTCGAAAAAATGAGGGAAGAGAGAAGTAATAGTGAAGATAGTTGAGTGATTTAGCTATTAAGTTCAATAATTACTATATACAAAAAAGTGCAGTTGTTAGAATAGAATTTTCAGTAGATTTGCATATCTTTCCTCTGACTTTGAGGTTTTTGCAGTGTGTCCTAAAACAGCTTGGTTTCCAGTAAGCAGTAAAAATGAATTTGAAAGAACTCCAATGGCATTTTGCTTGCATTGCCATTTATTCCTTTTTATTTATGTGCAGGTCAACTCCCTGAAGATTCCTGACTTACCACTACAGGCTGTTATTGTTGAATATGGGACTATATTTACCCGTGAGGAACATTAGGGTTTACCTACATAGATAATTTCCCTGGTTTTTAACATGGAGACACTGAGGATGAATAGTTGGGGCTGAGATAACAGACTCCTTTTGTCTCTGTAATTGGTTTAAGATTGGACTTGAATGATACTCCTAATTTCTGTACTCTCACTGTTAAATTGAGCAAAAAGCAGTACTTGAAAGTAGCTGAACTACTCTACAGCTACTCTAATTGAAGCTAGAGTAGTCTTGTAATTTGAGCTACTTCTATTTGCAGTCTTTGCTGTCTGTTTTGTGGTCTGATTACCTGAATGGTTTGCCTGATATTCATGCCTGGAGGTGTTAGGCCATCTCGTGGTTTGTCATCCAGTGCTTGTCTCCTTCTCGGCGTCAGCGTTTGTGCTGCTGTCCAGGGTCATTCCCTGTGCCTTTGTTGTTTGTTTCATTAATATTTCAGTCTCTGAAAGTATTTTATCTCCAGGTGAAATCCTAACTAATGTAGAATCTGGCATAAAAACTCGGGGTCATACAGGTTTTCTCATAGCTGAGTGCTTTTCTGTAATTCTTGGCAGGAAAAGCAAGCTCCAAAAATCTACAGATGTCTGTCTGAAGATGCTTCTCCTAGATGGGACTTAATACTCAGTAACAGTAGTGCTGAGTTAATTCTTACCAGTGAGGATTGCAAGTTGTTGGAGAAGGGAGGGGAAGAGTTGAGAGGAACAAGGCAGGGAAACATAAACCAAGTTTACCTCTGCAAATAATTCATCACTAGTACACCGTAAGAGGGAAGTGATAATAAAGCTTAGGATGCAGCCAGTGGAAGATGGTATTAGACACAGGGTGTGTGACTCTGTGAGGGTTTACTGCTTCCTTCATACGTTTTATGACCTTCTAGTAATGTAGTTCAGAGGGCAAGCTCTAGTTGCTGAGGTGAAGGAGAGAATTGTGGGGGTATTTCAACTGAATATAAGTTTTTTGTTCAACAGCCTTTTTCAAGGGTGTTTGTGTTTGGGATTGCTAAAAGTTTAGCAGCTGCAAATTGTAGAGAATTTGGATTACAGATGACAATATTTTGAGATAGAACCATGATTTAGACCTGGCTGACTCACACAAATTCAGTGGGTTGTGATTTTCTTTAAACTCTGTTGCATGCTATTACTGATACAAAACCAGCAATTCCAAGCTCTGAGACTGTATTGTTTGGGGGCATTATGTTAGGTGACTGAATTTACTGTGAGTCTCTCATTATGTTTCATGAGAACCAGGCTGTCAAATGAATATATTTGATTTGTTAGTGGATGTTGTAATAGCAAGTAGCAGAAAGACCAAGCAAAGGTGTCCTGGTTTAGGGCAATTTTAGGAGGAAACTTCCGAAGGGGTCCCTTTAGAAAGCAGATTCAAGCAGCCCCTCGCCCAATTGGTTTGGGAAAAGATTTCCTTGGAGAAAAGTGGAAAAAGACCTGTTTATTTAACAAGCAAAGTATGCATAAGCATAAAAATGAATAATATTAAACAATAAAACCTCTCGCTATTCTGAGATGGCAAATTCAGAAAGGCCGTGGGTTGTAGCTGAGCTCGCCCAGTCTCTTATCAGTGTGCTGGTTTGAAAGCAAAACCAGTGAGACTTCCAGTCAGAGATACAATTTAATAGAGGAAGAGAGGAAAAAAAAAGGTGAAATAAATGGAATGATACAACCTAACACCCTGTTGGTCAGGGTGTTTGTAGCAGTCCGGAAATCCTCCTGGAGTGGCAGATGTGGTTCCGCTGGAGCAGAGATGATCCTAAGAGAGAAGGGTCCAGGGATGATGAGAAAGGTCCAGTCTTCCTCCAGGAATCCAGATGAGATGTTCTTGTCAAAGCAGTGATTCCTGTAGAAACGTCTGGTAGCTCTTGTCTCCTCTGAGTGTTCAATGGATAGAAGCTGATTGTGAGGTCTCAAACCCTGGATTATATCCAGGTGGGAATGCTTGGCGGAGGATCTCACAATGGGATGATTTCATCCTATGAGTCATGCAATGGGTCCTTGATGGCCCATTAAACAAAGATAACTTCACTGCCCCACCTTGGCTCCAACGGCTCATGGGGATAGAATTCATACCTTGGGCACAATTTTACATTGTAACCTAGGACAATCAGTCCCTCTGGCACTGGAAAGCAATGTCCCGGGCCCTGGTGGGACACAGGCCTGAGCTCCCGGTGTTCTTCTGGGTTTTCAGTCCAGAGCGGGGCCAGTCTGTTCCGAGAGAAAGAAAAGCCACAGTCTGCGGAACTTCTCTGCCTCAGCTAGCTAAAAAAACTTAACCAAAAGCAAAGGAGAGCTCTCTCCCACTGTCCGTGCTGCAGACTACACAGTCCAGGAGCAGGAGCATGGGGGAGTGACTGTAGTTTCTGCAAACAAACTGCGTGCTTCTCTCCCCCTTCGCTCTCAGAACCAGTCTTAAAAGGTGCAGACAATTGGGAATACAAGCGTCATAAAGTCACCTCAGGACAAAAGGTCACATCTTCTCTAGTCAATCTGTGAAGTCTTCTTGTAGCAGACAGAAATCTCCATAAAATGCTGCCCTTGGTCAAATTTCACTTCATTATTGATTTGTCTTCATATAGTACCATCTTGGAAGTGTGTTCTGTGTGTGTACATGTCCCTACTTAAAGAAGAGACTGTTGAAAGAATAATGCATAGTAGCGTCAGTCACTTTTGGACTCATTAGTGCTCTGAGCAGCTGCCTTCCCAATGGCTGTCTTCAGTTCTGCCTTCTTTTTGATTACTTTCTTTCAGATTTAGTATTTAGTTTGTTGAAGAGTTGTATTTTTTGGTACGTTAGGCCAACTTCCAAGCTGTTAATTTAATTCTGTATTTTTATAAGTATTTTGTGAAAGATGAAGGGATGCTGGGCACCAGGCAATTTTTGATGTGAAGTGTGCTTGCCAAACCTGTCAGATCTTTTGAAACGTATTAGAGAAAGTGTCAAGCAAGAAAATGACATGTTTTTTCAGAAGGCCGAATGTTGCTGTATCGCTTGCAATTTTGATGGGGTTTTGTGTTACAGAAAAGAATAGGCAATAAGATTCCTGGCATAACTGGTATAATTCTGGGAGGTGTTTAAAGCTGTGTGGTAATGCAGCTGTTTGTTAAGCAGCAGTTTTGATAACTCCGAATGTGAGTAGAGGGATTTACTAATATTAATATGTAAAAGCTTCTTTCACAAGCTAGGTATAATTGATTGTATATATTTTATTTATTCATTTGTATATTTTCTTTAGTTTGGGGAAGAAACTCAGTTTTTTTTCTGATTTTTAGTGTTTGTGGCCCGCTCCCCCCAATGTTTAGATTTGGGGGCACTTTTGGATTTCCTTGGTAGGTGATTTGTTATGAAAATGAAAGCATTTTAAGAAGTCATTTACTTACTGACTCTCACCAAGTTTGCTAGTAAGTTCTTCTAACAGTTGTTTCCTAGAATTCCTAGAATATTCCTTGACTAACTTTATGCATTCTACTTCTTTGCATCGTCTTGAGGGTGATTAGGTGAAAGCTAAACATCTGAATGTAAAGCCCAATTCAGCTAGATTTAGGGATAACAGAAGGAAGTGAAGCACTTGATTTCTGATAGCTGCCTTGTTTATTGGTGGGATTTTTATTCCTAGGTGAGACAGACTTGGAGCAGAGAAGCAGTTGTCCATACAGGCTGCAAAGTAGGTGTCTGTAATTTTACTTTCTCAAAGGAGTAAAGCCTTGCTCCTGGATAAAGTGGAAAGGTGGGACTGGAAGAAGATGAACCAGATGGCTTCCTTCCTTTTGGTGTCCAGATGATTGCAAACAGCTCCTGTGGACTTGGCTTTAGTGACAACTGATTTGGCTACTGAGCCTTGTGTCATTCACAGTACTGCCTTCCCCTCAGATAGAGAATGGAGTTGGTGTGTGTACAACTAATTTTCTCGTGTGTTAATCTTGTTTTAGAATCTCACAGAATTGTGTCTTTCTAAAGGTTAATATCCTTTCATTACATGCAGATCATTAGAAACAATGTGTTAGTACTCAGTTCTTGTTTTGTTTTAGGTCTTTGTTTTTTTTCTTATGAAGGAAAGTGTATTTTCCTGCTTGGAAGTTCTGTTTTTAATCTGTGACCTGAATCAAGCTGGGTAATAACATTTCCAGAATTAAAATTACAGCAGCCCATTTATTCCCCCAGTTATGTCCCTTTTCTCTTGACCTGCAGTGCAAAGTTTTGAGTCTGCTTAATTGATAAGTAGTTGTGAATTCTGAGCAAGGAAAGGGAAGGTGGCAAGGATTACTGAATGACATGAAGTAGCATTGGGTAGCCAGTCAGTGTGATGGGCTGTAGGTGCTATTAATGGTATCAAACTCTACTGTGTACCTTTTGTTTATGTTTGTCCCTAAATTGCGATTGCTACCCCTCAGCATGGCCACGTTGCACTGAAGCATAGATTAGTATGATGAATGTACTTCTCCACAATTCTCTATGAATTCAAAGCGTGATGGGTACAAATGGAGGCGTTATTTTTAGGCCTATTCTTCCTCCCTCTTTCCTAAAAAGGAACCCCTAAGCAATTTTTAGTGTTTATCCTTACTGCAGACTCTTTTTTCTGTAAAATCTGGGCAACATATCCTTTCCTCACTACAGAGAAGTTCAGACAGTTGAAATAATTGGCATTGTTAGCAGAGGCTGATGACCTGATGAGGTGGTCAGCAGCAATTGTTTCTTCACTGAGAAGGAAGTGACATTCTGGTTCATAAAGAGGGCTTGCTGGGACTTGACAAGACAGGAAAGGAGATTTCTCTTAATATTTTATTTGTGTGAGAATTCTGTGGATGTTAAAGACATGAAGGGCCTGATCAGCAAAAACAAGCTGTTCATCTGTTAGCTGTGGATAATGCTTCCTCTGTTTCTTAACTGCATTTTAGATGCAGAACACCTCTAAAAGTATCCAGCAAATTGTAATTCATCTTGACTGAATTCAATAATGTCGAAAAATTACTGTTCTAAAAATTCAGTTTTCATACCGGGATGCTCAAAGTCAGTAAAGCTTTTAATGAATACTGTAGTTCTTATGCTTTCTTATGTTAGAAAATGATAAATTGAGGAACCTCAGTGCAGAAGGGATGGTAGAGTTACTGAAATGTGAGGATGTTCTCCTGATCATCAGTCTTTAAATGACAACTTTGGAGATAATTTTTAATAATAAAGTCCTTGACTGTCGAATGTATATGTGCTATGCTTTATCTTTATTGGCTTGAATAATTCCATTAATTTTTTGGTTTAAGGTAAAAGGGGGGAAAAAAGAAGCAGTTGTATAAATGTGGTGTTCAGGATGTCCTAATAAGATACAGTTTCCTAAAAATGAAATATTTCTCTGTGACATCTCATTCAGTTACTGGAGCCATAAATTTTGCTTTTCTTTGACACAGTAATTTACTTTCTATCCTACGGTTCTTACCTATTTTAAAACTACTTCTAAAAAAAAAAGGAAGAAAACTATAGAGTAGTTTGATTCCTTATTCTTGAAAATCTTCCTTTAGAGGGTTATGGAATCAGTGAAGAATATGTTCTGGCAGCGACTGGGGGAGTTTGGAATGGAGCAAAAGGAAAATGTGTTTGGAAACTCAGAAATGTTGAGAACAATTGTTGAAGGACAAGGTAGTGAAATTCTGCTGTTGTGAGCTGCGTCTGTTCTTGAGTTAATTTGGTGCTGAAATATGGAGTAGAGCATAGTATTTGTCACGTTGTCTGGAATGATAAATTCAGCAATCTGAGAAGGGAAAAATACATGAGTTGTTACTATTCCAGTGTGGTAGGGAAGAGGATGCTACCTATCAGGGTTTTAAGTCTGTGTGAATACTGTGCTGTTTCAAATAAATGTATTTGATTTAAAAAATTTGCATTTTTATGGCTAAAGCAAAATAAAAAACAGTATGTCATAAAGTATGTACTGTGAGACTGGCTTAGGAAAGAAGATGTCTGCAGAAGACCTAAAGCGGTGTTTTAGAAGGAAAAGTTCCTCTATGCATCAATGAGTTAAGTAACTGGGGAAAAAAAAAATCTCCAAAAAGGTGAAACAAAGTTAGCCTGCTGTAGAAATAACCCGGCATCCCTCTCCGTCCAGAAATACTTGCTGTACTAGGCTTTAATAGAATGAAAACAATTTTATTGTTTGTAAATCCATTGAAAATTGGAAGATGTTTGTCTTCAGTCAGAAGGATTGTCTGTTCTACTGTGCAGTATTTGGACATCCATGCCAATTTGAAACATAAAGTCTGGGATTAGACACCGTCCAACTGTGAAGCATGGACTTCAGTGTAGGCTACCACCCCAAGGACATATTTAGTACGATGCTGCTTTCCAAAAGAGTTGAGGTTGTTCTAGAAGGGGGAGTCAGAAATTGAAGATTTGACTGGGACTGTACTTGTCCAGCTGCAAATGTCTATAAAAAACTTCTGTCATGTTATGAATTCAAACTGAAAGTTGTACAAAATCTGATCCAGAGAACTGACTTAAGTGGGAAAGAAGGGTGTGAGGAGTACTCAAATTGCTAGGAATGCATTACACAATAGAAGGATTTAGCAATCCAAATTGAAAATTTCTTGGGATTACAGAGTAGTGAAGACATGGGTTCAGATGGTTGGTTTCTGAGATGTGTTCAGAATCAGGGAGGAAAAGGAGAAACTTGTTTTGAGGTGTTTTTTCTATTGTGAGCATAATTTTGAGTGCGTTGCAGATTTGCATCCAAGTGACAGCTTCAAGGAGCAGTGCACCATGTTGGGGTGGGTAATTGAATAATGAAATACATAGAAATAAGATTTATTTTTTATTATTTACTTACATAAGTATTCATTTCCACTGGAGAATATGGAAATTATTAATTTGACTGGAAATGGGAAAATTAAAATTCTTAAGACCAGTGAGGTGAGTAAATTACATGGGAAATGTTGGTATGATGTGCTTCTGATACTTAGGTGTGGCTTTAAAAATCTTTAAGAAAGTCTTTATTGCCTCAAATCTGTTATACTAGTGAAATGTCATTTTTTTTTCTCATGGAAGACCTGTTAAGGTGCTGTTCTTTGTTGACAGGCTCTAGTGGTTGAGCACTTTCATCTCCTGCTGTACTACAGCATTTTATCACTCCTTAAAGCATAGTCATTGCTTTCTCTTAAAGCCTTCTTGAATAGGGAACTAATAATAAATTATTGTAATACTTTTATGAATACTTACTGTAATGATAATATGAACATGTTATAATTATTACTCTACTTAATGCTCATATTAGTGGAAGCAAACCCAGTTGAAATACTTTATTACTAGTGTTTGACCCTTCCCTTCTAGGAATTCAGAAGGCACACGTTACACTTCCTAGCATATCATGCATGTTCTGCTTGACATTTTAAATTTTTTTTAAGTGGCTATGAAGGAATGAGTGAATGGATGAAGGGCATGGTGAAACACACAGGTGTTTGATTAAGACAGTTGTAGAATTTATAAGAGTTAGGATTTATGCAGAGAGGGCATTAGTTTTGAAATATGGGAAGTAAAAGAGAAATAAACTGTCTTCAGGCCATATTGACAAACTCCTGGGTGACTTAAAATGTAACAACTCAGGTAGTGTCAGACTTCAGCTTTGCAGAGTGTGGTGAACGTTTTCGTTTGCCATTGATGTCAGTTGGTAATGGCTCTGCATTTGGTTGGAGTGGCAGAGGGGGGAGTATCCTAATGGATCTTGGGAATTTAAGGGAAGCTGGGCCAGAAGATCAGGAAGTTTTGAGTCTCTGAATGGATTTGAATCTGAAGAGAGAAATCCATTGGCTTTTCTTTTGTGAAGTAGCATGCATTTTCTTGCCTGTAATTTTACATGTCTATTTTGAACTGTGCTTAAGCAGTTAAAACTGCTTAAAATATGCTTAATTGGTGATTTTCTACCTTACCAATAGATGGACTCTTTTAAAGACAATTAATTAAAAAAAAAAAAAAGTTATTCTGGTTTTAGAATAACAGAAAAATTCAGCTGTCTTTTGGAAGTGTCTTTCAGTAACATTTGTTTCACAATTTCTCTATAGCACTAATTTTTTTTATGGTAAATATGACGTAACTGGGCTCTGCTACCTTCTGCCTGACTGTTCTCTAAAAAGTATGTTTGTTTTCATCACTGGTATCTGTGATTTAATTACAGAAATACGATGCTGTGGGTAAATGTGAGCAAGGCCAGTAGAGAAATAAGGATGAGGGGCTAAGATGTATCAGCTGTAGAGAGATTAGTGCTGTTATTTCCCTGGTAGGCAGAACAAATGACTTTTAGAAGTTAAAAAAGATCTCTGTCCTTTTGATTCAGCTGCACAGCGCTTCTAAAATGGGACACGTACCCTTCTCTTCTGTTCTGCTTTATATTTGTAATGCTTTTCCATCCTCAGTTAATGAAAGACTCTGGTCTCCATTTCTTCTGTGTTTTTGTGATGGTCTGAACTGGGTCATCATTTGGTCTGTGATGCGAGAAAATGTTTTTGAAAGCTGCTCCTGTTTTTCCTATCTCTTTGTGTTCCTCCCTCTTCCACCTTCTTTGTATGAAGCCTTGCACTGCTTGATTTGACATTTAATTCCTTATTCCTTCTCCTGGCTTTTTCTATCCTTTTAACAGTTTTCAAAGTGTGTTATCTCCCTGCTTCTTTTGTCAGGCTATAGTTGTCTGTGCAGTTTATTCCTGTCTTTTTCTGTGATACCACTGAGTGAAAGGTGAAGAGGGGAGCTGCACATCAAACCATAACCTTTGAAAAGGAAATGCTTGATTCTGTATGATGTGAAGTGTCGTGGCCAAGACGCTTGTGAAAAGTTCCTGGTTCTTTTGGGACAAGAAAGAAGGCAGGATATTGTGGGTGATGTGGGGCTTGTGAGAACTAGTTACCTTTTTCTTTCTTAAAATTGCTGCTTGATTTCTACTGGAAACATTGCTTGCTTTTACAGGCATCTAAGGCATCATCACAAAAAACCTAAGGTGCAAGGCCAGTGATGATGTTCTGTTTTTCTGAGACTGTACACAATAGGTTGTGGTTGCCTAGAAATTCAGTTAACACTACTGCTGTAGCAGTGATAGCAAGGATGTGGAAGGATGCTGTCTCTGCGTTTGGGAATTTGCAGAAGTTGCTGCTGTCTGATGTCATTATGCTGGTAAAGGTATATTCTGTACTCGAATGGCTGGTTTCCTTCCCTAGGGTAGCTTTAAGCCAATGCAAAGCCCATTTTGTGGAGCTTACAGTCATTCTGGGAGTGCTTTGCTGGTCTGGCATGCAGAAGTTTCTGAGCTGAAGTGTTCGTAGTGTTTATGTAACTTAATAAGTTCTGTTCTAATAGACTCAGAGGAGCTTCTTTCCCCAAATCCTATGGTCTTAATAGGAGAAGAGACTTTTTCTTGACTCTCTTTTTCTTTCCCTTTTTTTCTCCTCTAGCTATTGTTCCTCCTTTTGTTAATTGTAGAGCTGTACTTTAGTAACCACAATGCTGATTTCCAAGGTAGTAATCGATTAAAAAAATGGCCAAATAACAAAGGCTGAAATAAATTATTTGTGCCTGAACAATAAAAGGACAATGAAATTATAATGAGGATGGCACAAGCTCGGGATGAACATCACTGCATATAAAGTCTAGACTTGTTTGCTGAGCTCAGAGAAGATGGGGAGAAGCATTAGCTCTAGGGTCAATCTACTGAGTAACTTTCTCAGGGGCATGGCATCACTTCTGTCCAGTGCTCTGCTTTTTCTCTTGAGTATGTAACAGATATTCTCAAAATGTATGGAAAAATGAGTATGAGCAAAATTAAAATTTACTATGAAATATGCAAGTCTGACTTAAAAAAAAAAAAAGTTTTCCATTTCTGATGTTTCCCCCTGCAATTAAGTGCGTAATTTTCTCCTGCTAAGCAACCTGAAGAGAAAAAATGCTCTTTAAATAGAAGAGTAGTATTGTAAAATCATTTGAAAGTCAAACACAACAGGATGGTTTTGAACTGGTGCAAGTCAGTAAGGTGATCTGAAATTTTGGCAGTTTCCTTTTAGGGCATACTTATTTTTAACAGTGCTATTGAAAACGTGGTTGTCATTCAGCTTGCCATTCCTCTAGTCCTTGTGTCAAAGATAACCGGTAGAGGGAAGGTGTAGTGATGTGCGACATGATTACAAAAGGGAGGCTTTCCATTTGTTTCTTGAGGAAAAGGTTGCAGAAGTGCTTCTGGGGCATGGAGTCACAAGTGAAGGGTGTAGTGATGCACTAACTTAAAATTCTTCGGGACAGGGTTGTTAATCTGTAATAACTGAAAGAGAATTTGATCTTTGCTCTGATGCGAGGGCAGCAGCAGTAGAGAGTTAAGCTTAACTGCAGCAAAGAAAGGGGTCCCAAGGAAAATGTCTGAAACTCTGTAAATCTTAGGCAATAACTGCTTGCATCATGTCCATGTTTATTTAGTGTGAATAAAGAGAGGAGCAGACCACTACCAATAACTGCAGGCTGTGGAGACAATCCTGGAAATGTTCTGTGATGGGAAAGGTTAGAGATGTTCTGCATATGGGGATATTGTGAAAGAGCTAAGACAAAATGTGGTAACTTGACAAATTTGGCATATACAAAGCTAGAGAAGTCTGAATAATCACAATTTCTGAAATATTGTACACAAATTCATATGACCTGTGGTCATCATATCTTAGAGGAACAGTTACAAATAGTGTGTATTACAGATGCCCATATTAGTGGGATCAGCCACATTGTTTGGGGCATTTTTTTAGAAGCAGCTAAGCGGGGGTAACCTGCATTTGTGTGATCTTCTCTCTACTCTGTTGAGGGTTGTAGTAGACTGACCTTCATGTGAGCCAGGAGGTTGCTGTCTGTTCCTTCTTGGTCAAGGGTCAGTGTTAAATAATTGTTCTATGTAATAGCATAGAAGGTTTCCAGAGGGAAATGGAATTTAGGATCTCTGCTGTAGTCAAGGATGAGTTTATTTGTGGGAAAAATGTTTTCAGCCCTTGAGACTGACACACCGACTTTGAAATACCTTTACTTTCATTTAGGACACTTGGGCAACCCAGTTAGTTTATTTTCTGTTTGTATGATTTTTCAGTCCTAGGTGTTGATTTTTTGTGAAATGGCTTGTGTTATGAATAAAGGAATAGATCACCTACCCCTGAAAAAAGAAGCCTAATAACAATACCTTATAAAATTGTAATTACAAAAATTACTTTAACCTCATTTATATATTTATGATCTTGATTGAAGATCAGTCTGTGCCCTTTGTTGGGTAAATGCATGGAAAGCTTCTGTGGAGATAGTATATGCTTGTGATTTCTTTCAACAGGTACTTTGTGCTGGACTTTGAGACGGGGATTCTGCAGTATTTCATGAATGAACAAACTAAAAACCAGAGCCCGAAGCCACGAGGAGCCTTGTCTTTAGCTGGAGCTATAATATCGCCCAGTGATGAAGTGCCACACATGTTGGTGGTCTACTCTGCTAATGGAGAGATGTACAAGCTAAGAGGTACAGTGCTGCTCACAGGGACAGCTGGCTTGTTCTTCTCTTCCACTCCCACTTCTGCATCTCTTCTCTCGTGTCTCTTTTACTTCCCTGTGCTGTCAGAAAGTAGTGGCTATACAGCTCTGTTATTACATAGTGTGTTTCCAAACACGGTGGAGGGTCAATCTGGAGTTAAGTACATGTGACTTTACAATGTATAGACTTCCAGGGCTGGAAGGTACCTCAAGGTGGTTTCTGTAATCTGTTACTGTGGTATTTTGATTGAATGCTATATCTTATTTGCTTCCAAAGGAAGAAGAAGCTGCTTTCATTGCTGTCATAAAGCAGCATAACATTTGTTTTCTAGTACTGTTCTTCCCTGCCACCATCCTGCAGATAATGTGCAGTAATGAATCTGATGATGGGTCAGAGAAGGGAAAAATGCCAGTGAGAAGCTGCTAAGATATTATGTTCTTATCAATCTTGGAGTAATTGAATGTACCTGTAATGTAAAATTTTCCTTTCCCTTGTTCCCAAGTAAAAGGCAGACACTATAGGGTATACAGGAGTTACTTTGGAATATTTACAAAAAATGGAATAAATAAAAAAAAAAAGGCAGTGTTCTGATTTTAAGGCATTTTCAGTATGGTTGATTGATCATGGTGCTTCCAAATAAAACTAATTTATCAAAAATAAATTGTTATTTAAGAATAAAAACGTACATAATGCAGTGTAACAGAAGTATTCTTAGTTTTATTTCGACCACACTTAATCAGTTGTCCAGTAGGACTGAGGATGCAGGAGTCCCCTTTGGTACAGTGTGTTACTCTTTCATACACAGAACTTAAGTCAGAAACAACCAGGGAGAATTTCTGTTAAAATGCTTTGAAAGTTGCACAACTAGAAATCATGAACACTTGTTGTTTCATTATGCTTTTCCAATCACTTGAAATTATCAAATGCTTACAATATGCTGCTTTTAATTTAATGATGTCTGTGAATTTGATTAAAATCAGTAAACAATTTTTATGCTGAGTCAATAACCATTAAGATACTCAATAGCAGAGGAAGGAAAATATTTACTGAAATTATCAACTCTCTATTGCCATTCTTAATGAGGATTCCTGTAGTAGTTTAAGAAAAAAAATCCTCTCTCCTGAACAGACTCACTATATTACACAGGAGCCATCTGAGAACAGACAAACTCTTCAATAATTTTTAAAGCTGATTTTTAAAGATGCATGGGGAAAATTGTGATTTTTATTCCTGTGTCTTTAAGTTGCATGTGAATGATGTGGATTTAGAGAGATTTAGTTGAACACCATTAGAAGAGAAGCACTTAAGTATCTGGGGAACTGGTGGCTTGTCTGGTAGCTGATTGACCACCTGAGTGTAGAGCTTTTATAGATTTAAATACTATGGTGTGTTCCTTGTCCTTCACAAAGACAGACAAGTGAAACAAAAGTGGATAAAAAATTTTGAACAAAAATGACTTCTTGAGGTAGGTAGTTCTGCTTTTGCTGACGTGTGGAGGAGATAACGATGAAGAAGACTCATATGCTTATTTGCTCCTACTGGCCTCTGAAGTACAGATTTAGATACGTTGCACTGAAAAATTTAAGTGTACATAAATCAGGATTTATACTGCATCCTAATCAGTAATTAATCTTTCCCCCTCTGCCTTGCTCTGTCACCTCTTGTGCAAAAAAGAGTATTGATTTATGTGTGATAACCTGCAATTTCTTGTTTCTATTCTAGCTGCTGATGCAAAGGAGAAACAATACTGGATAACTCAGCTTCGATCCTGTGCCAAACATCACAAGGAAAGTGATTCTAAGGTAAATAATTAAGAGTGGGAAGTAACTATTATGTTTTAAGTGGAGTAGGTGAGAAACAGCACAGCCTGGATGATTGGTTGCTGTAATTAGTGGGTTGATGTTTAGAGGGTTTTGAGTACAAACAGCAAGTTGTCATTTGTCACTAACTGGAGCAGGCTTAAGTCAGTTTGGGCGATCTGAATAAATAAACACTTTCCTATTTATGACAAATTAGTGAAGTGCGTGGTTAATTGAGTGGCTGAATCAACCGTTTATTAATAAATACCATGTGATGTCCTGTTTAGTATTTAAAAGTATTAACTAATACAGTTTTATTTAATTTTATACAATTTAGTGACTTTTATTATGGGAAGCTCTAGATAGATGTTAGCAGCAGTCATTCTTTATCTTTACTAAATTGGAGAGAGCTCATTGTATGAAGATTTATGTTACTTACTTCTCTTTGGAACTAATTGTCCACAATTTTTGTCCTCAAACAGCTAAATATTTTGGGCAGGTAAAAAGACCAACTGAGAAATGATGGGTTGAGGCTGTCTCCAACCTCCAAGTAAAAATGGAATGAATTGTGGTACAAATAAAACCCGTTTTTGAAGAAGAATTAAGTAGCTTGAGTACTTCGGTACTTTTAAAATTCTTACGCAGTGGAATTCGATGTAGTTTGTATATGGATGTAGCCAAGAACTATTCAGAAAGGTGCAACTCTACTCAGCCAGGATACTCTTACAATTGCTGTTCATTTGCAGCTCCTGTGCCAGATCATGATGCCAACTTCTTGTCCTCAATTTCCATCAAGGAGTTATTCCTCAGTATGTTTCCTGGTCACTTCTTAAATGCATTTAAATGTTTAGCATCTATAATATAACTGTGATGAGGTGGCAAAACTGCTGTTCAGTGTATATGATATTGGAGACTTGTGCAATGGTATACTGATTCTTATGCTTCTACACGATATTAATTTTCATAGTATTTCTTAATAATGGCTTTGTTTTTATTCTTTTCCTGCTTGTGATAAATTATTCTATTTTAATAGCAAAATCTCATTCAGAATGGCCGTAATTTAGTTGAAGCTGATGTTTGTGGAACTGAAGTTGGGATCATATTTCCTCCTTAGGTAAAAACTGTTGCAATTAGTAATAATTTCTGTTCAGACTACTTTTCCGTGTTGAACTCCTTCTACAGGAATAGTATCTACATATTTTGTTCTGAATTAATTAGTGTGTCAGGAGAAAAATCTTGGTGTTGCACCAATGAAAATAAACAGCAATTAGTAGTGGTCCAAAGAAAGCAAACAAAATTTTAGAAATTATCAGGAAAAAAAAAAGGGATAATACTTTGACTGCTCTAACTCTGTCAAATACTTGTAATGAATACTTTTATTAGTCCCCTTCCATTTCTGAAATGAAACATTGGAGTGGAGAAAATGAAGTACTTTTCTTCATATTTGTTATTATTCTGTACAGGATGAACTCTGTGTGATGAAATTTGACTTCATTGTAGTCTTTTTTTTCTAGTGATGAGAATGGAAAGGGAAAATCAGTATAGTAAGTGCTCTGCAGTGGCTGAATAGGAAGTATTTGCTAGCTGTTAATACTAGAATGGGGAGCCTCAAAGAAAGGAGTTGAAAGCAGGCAAAAGAAAAATAGCCCCAAAAGGACATGAATATAAAGTGGAGAATATTTTGGGATGCTTTGGATGCCAAAAATGCTTATAGATTTGAAAAGCATTTGAAAAGCAAAATTTTATTAGAAAGTCTTGATTAAATGAGCGGGAGGCTAGTAAATACAAATACAGCTTCTGTCACAGAAGATCTAAAGCACAACTTTTGGAAACAGTAAGGTTTTAAATGGGGAGCATCTCACTGGACTACTTGAATTCTTGCATAGTAACCAACAATGCTGTGGTTTGCTCCTGGTTCCTATGCTTGTTGTGCAAGAAAGTAAAAGGATTGCCTTAACTGAGGGGTGGTGGACATACGTGGCAGAGGAACTAGAATAAAGAGTATTTCAGATAGTAGGAAGAGGGTTCTTGCATTTTTGTTAAAGACTAATGAGTTACAGAAACTTGGCATAGGAGGACGGAGTATAGGTGTATTTTGGAATAAATATGTTCTAATTAGCTTGACTCTGTTGAGTATAAAATAGAAATGCTGAAGAAAATTATTTTTCTTAGTTCTGTGTTGCAAGTCAGGCTAGGTCACTTTTCACTTGAAATGTTTGTTAGTGAAGCACTTTTAATTCCCTGCTTTTGTAAGCCATGGAGCAAGTAGAGAATATCTATCTTCTGTATTTTTAAAGTTAACAATCCAGAAAATAAAATATCAGGAATTTATGTGCTTCAAATGAGACCACTGATGACTCTATTTCTTACTCCAGAAGTGGCCTGTACTTGAAGCCATTTTGTGCTTACCTGTTCTTAGAAACTTTTCTTGTGAAAAGATTTATCTCTTGTTTTTAATATGCTTTTTCCCTTTTTCCCCTCCTATCTTCTCAGTATTAGAGTATTAACTGAGAAGAATATTTTACCTGGCATTAGCATTGCATATACTGCTAACTTGAATTTCATCTACAAGTAAATTTTAAAACTTCTCTCTGCTTTTCTTTATAAAAGGAAGGGATCAAAAGCTTGAAGGCTACAATAATTAGACTTTGAAGATCAGATATTGCTTACAAGGTAGCAATCCTGCACAGAAATTCCAGAAACTAGAAAAAAATGTATTTCTATTATTTTTCTTTTCTTCAAAGTTTCTTATTCCATATCCACTGCCTGGAAGGAAGTAAGACAAGTAAGAACTGCTTCATTTCTTTGTGGTGTTTTTGGTTTTTTTTTCTTTTTCTGGTAGATGATGGTACTTTATACTAGATGATTATTAGCATGGGAATGGGAACATGTTCTATAAAATATTTTAAATTTACATAAAATAGCATTCTGCTATTTTTAGCCACCTTACTGTTTCTTTTGTGTTTAGCTTAGGGTCTGGAATTACATAGAAAGGTCTGTAATGACACAGAGAATGGGTATATGTTTGACTTACTTTTGCATAATTGAGGACTTCACAAAAACCTGTATTTTTGGGTTTTGTTAAAATACCTCTACCATTGATAGGACTGTCATGATGTGATTTGTCATTCTGCCGGCAGTGGGGCTGGATCTCTATATTCCTCCCTCTCTGTATACTTTAAGGGCTGTAGTAAGTGAAATCTGCAAGTTATCTCTCGTAGTGCTGTTGCAAATAGACAGATACTCATGTGTTCTAAGTTTCTGGGGTTTGAACAGAATCCAAGCTCTCTCTCTGCTGGAAACAGCATCTGGAAAGTTGGAATCTGAGTGTTTGCTCCCAGCTTCTTCTGCAGCTTAAATTCACTTTTTTCACAGGAATACTGAGAGGCAGACATTTCTAGCTGTTCTTTAGGAGTCACACACTTGAATGAGGTGGAATGGGAAGTGAAAAATATGCAGTGAGAGGTACGTTTTATGTTATGCAAGTGGAATATAATTTAAATGTGAAAAAAATAATAGTGGGATAACCAGGCAAGCAGTGGGAAGGTTCCCAAGAACACCAGTGAAGTAACTCTTAGCGACAGGTCATTCATACTGGAGAGAGAACACATTTTTGAAATATTGAACAGATATTATTGGAAGGGAATTCATAGAAAAACATGATAATTTGGAGGATTTTTTCAAAGCTGAAGCTGTCTCACTGTTTTTGTGAAATGTTCAGAGAAAAGCATTCCTTCTTGCTGCACTGGATCTAGATCAGCATTAGTTTCCTTTCTTTTTAGCAGCTACTGCCTGCTTCAAAATGCTACTGAATGACTTGCTGTTGTTGCTGTTCTTAAAGCATCAGCTGGGGATTGGAGTGGTGGAAGAAATTAAATAAGTGATTGAAGAAAAAAAAAAGTTGTATACTAAACACTAAATTTAGTTGCATCCTAATGAATGGTCCAGAGGTGTGCGGTACAGTTAATGAATGGATATAACACAAGCTAAGTCTCTGACTTAGTTTTAATTAAATTTTACATGGTGATGATAAAAAAAGGCAGTAAAAGAAAAGCGTTCTCTGGCAAATAATTCCCATGCTGTCAGATAGTCTTAATGTTCTTGGTATTCCCATACAAGTCTCATTTCACTTAATTACAGATTGCTCAACCTCCATAAGTGCCAAATCAACTGTATTGGAATAAATCTATGTCTGGATAGGATTGCTGGTTCTTTTAGACTATTCTCAGTGAATATTTTGTACAAGCTTTAATTAAAGCATTAGTCAAATTTGAATTCAGTGATATAAAATGCTTTCAAGAAGGAGTAGGCATATGCATAATTTCTGTGGTAACTTCCAAGAATAATTTTGTATCCAGAAATTGTCACAAGCTTTTTAGTTCTTCTGTTTCGTACTCCTTTTTTCTTGACTGTTTAATGATGGTGGCTGTAAAAGCACTACTGAAAACAAACACAGGTTTTTAAACCAGTTCTTAATGCCAGCATGTGGATTGTTTGCTGAATTTGCATATAACTCTTGTATATCTCAGTGTCTCTATCAGGAATGTGACAGGGATTGGAACCTTTATCTTGTGAAGTTGCTTCTGTGCTCAGATGGTATATTTCATATATACCATCATATATTTAAGTCTGTGTTAGAATAAGGAGACACTCTCGGTTGTTTCAGCTTTTGGTTTGGAGCTGCACAGTGAGCTAGCTGCTTAAAACTGGATGGTGTGGATTTGTCTTTAAGCTGAACTCATTTGCTGATTCCTTGCAGCTGTTAATTGCAATCCAGTTCCTTTCCTTCTGCTTCCTCCTGCTTTTGTGTGGGTTTTGTTGTGTTTCCAGTTCTGTGTTAACTTCGGCATCAGAAGTAGAAAAAATGGCATCCTACTAAAAAGGAGTTAGCTCCCTGACCAGTGCTCTGAGGAATGTGTGTCTCTGTCTCTGATTCTCTACTTGCTTACCTCCCTGGAGTAATTGTGGGGAAAAAGATGTCCAAACCTGCCCCTTTCAAGTGTCAACTGCAGTAGCAGTTTGGCTATAATGTGAAACAGCACCTGCAGTAATGCCTCAAACTTGAAACTTTAATCAAATTGTTGTGAGGCAGATGTGTAATTTTTCTTCACAGCTGGGAGAATGACTGTCATAGTTCTTTGGTTTTATCAGGTTTCTTTTTGCCTTAATAATGAATGGCCACAGAGATTCAGTGGCCATTCATTATTAAGGCAAAATGTAAAGAGACCTTTACATTTCTAAGTGGATCATTGGCTGGGTATTTTTAACATCTGCATGATAGCTTTTCATAAAGCCACATAATTGAAAATTTCAAGTCCTTCTCAGTGTTGTTTTGGTTCTTCTGTGCATGTCAAATTGCTTTGCCTCTTGAGCTTCACTATTCCTCTGTTGGTATGCTTATCTGCTTCCTCTTCTCATCCCTGATCGATAGAAGTCAACTGAAGAATGGCACTTCTAACTAAAACATGCACTGGAATCCTTACAGTAGTGAGGCTGAGAGGGGAGCAGTACTTGGCTGTTGATAGGTGTGTGTTTGACATCTTTTTTCCTCCCTTTGGAAGCTTCATGAAAATAAGAGTTGCTCACAACTTCTAAAATCTTTCTACAGAAATGGAAGAAAATCAGTTTAGGATTGAACATACTGAAATGACTCTTGATGGAAAAAGATTTTATGATAGAATGATTATCGTAGTCGCTTAAAAAAAGACATATATTGCCTTACTGAAGATGATGAAGCACTATGATATTCTATCAGGAAAGTTAGTACCATAGATGGTGCTTGACAGAAATGTACAAAACATAAGCTGGTTCCTTTGCAGTGCTGAAGTGATATTATGTAGATTCTGTCATTTGCATTTTAATATTTGTGAATGATTATAATGTAAATGAAGCAGAACTGTGTCTACGTTTATCTTTTATCAGTGTTTGTTTACTTAGGATGCATTGAAAAAGAAGTAGATGGGAATTAAAACGCTGAATGGTGGTGTCTCAAAATTGTAATTACTTTCTGGTATCATGTGACTTCTCATGGCTCTAAAGCTGCATGCAGAGATTGGTTTTCTGTGCTGTATATATGCAGAGGAGTAAAGGAGTGTCATTTTGGTAATTATTCTGAAAAACACATCTGTGGCACAGTGCCTGTGAAAATGATGATTATCAACCATAAGCAGATATGACAATTCACTTCAGAAATTATTTTATTGATCTCTGGAACATTGCATTTACTTTCCAAAATAAACAAAATTGTTTGCTTCTGGTAAATGGTGGAAAACACTTCAGCTTCTTTGTGAATATGAAGGGCAATCTCTTGGGAGAATGAGTCATGAAAACATTACTACAGTTTGAACTTACTGTTCTGCAATTCCATTATTTTAATTGTTAGGATTTTTGATATCCAAATGGAAGCATTCATTATACTGCTTTTTTATCTTGGGGATGGACAGGCTGCTAAAATAAAAATCTTAACCCAAATCTGTTTTAGCTAAGCATACTTTAGCTAGCTTTAGGTCATAAAACCCATATGAAAGCAAGTTACAAATTAATCTTTTATTAGCTTCTTTATTATTCTTTTATTGGTTTCGTTTTATTAGCAGGCAAAATGTTGGTGCAATGGTAAAGTGTAGCCTCAGGAAAGAGAATCTGCAGTCCTTTTGGGATGCTTCAGCCTGTGGATTTCTTGACTCATTATTGGCACTATGCATTACTAATTGTTGAAGAGCTTACATCTTCCTTTCATCAGACTTCTCACTATCTTTTTATTTATTTAGTTGCGAGCCAGAAAGCAGTCAGACCGAAGAAAATTATATATGATAATAATTAGAGGGGCAGATCAGCCATACGAGCAGTGCTGGGGGAAGAGCAGAGGATTAGGCATAAAGGCCCATCAGTTACTGTCATTGCTTTGATTTCTTGTGAGAGTGACTTTAATGGCTGTTGTAGTGTGATTTATAATTAGAGTGCTTTTGGCAGCGGAAAACTTCACATAGGTTTTCACGTTTTAATAGAAATGGAAGATTCTGATTTTTGCACAGCTGTGTGTCAGTGCAAAAGGGATGCTTGTCATTCCCAGTGTTTAATCTCAAGAAATTCTGCAAAAGAAGAGTCAAGTATTTGGCTGGGACATAGGTGTTGACAATGTGTTGTAAAATTCAAAAGTGCCTGAGGGGCTGAGTGTGCAGTTCCTGGAGAGTTCTCTTCTGGCAGTGACAGGAAGAAGCTGTCAGAAGGAATTGGCTGCTTCCCCCATTTTCTTGGATGCAGCAGGCACAGTGCTCTGCTGCTGTTCTCTATGGCAGTAGAGGAGAGGAGTCCAACTTGAAAAGGTTTTGAGTGGTTGTAAAAACTGCCTCCTGCAGACATTCACATGTATACCGGCTGTGATTGATTTTGCAAGTTTTGAGTTGCAAATTTTTGTTTGTCATGGGGCCTTGCCTAGAGATGGCTTCATGGGTGGGTAGCCAGAGGTCCTTGTGCTGAGCTCATTTAAAGTTTGTGTGTTACAGATGCCCTCTGAAGAATAATACCAAATCAGGTGCTGGAGTATTTGTGTTGTGGGCTGGTGGAATTCTCTGGCACATTGTTTAGAAATGTTGGGTCACTAGAGATGGACGAAGGGTATAAAGGTACAGAAAACAAAAGAGGTGAAGAGAGCTTGCTTATAGACCTGTAGGAGCTGATCATGGACCAATGTATTTAGCTCTGATACTTGGCACAGACTATGTATGTGCAAATTCCAGATTGCCAGTGTCCCTGACTGGATGAACTACATAGGACTGGGGACTCTTCAGTGCTGCAAGGGGAAGCAGAGGGCTCTAGGAGGCTCACTGACCAAGGTGATCTCTTGCTGGAGGTCGCAAAGCTCCATGCGTTGCCCTACAACAGAGCTGAGTGTCAGATGCACCAGGCAGTGGACCATGGGCAACCTTTGCCAGGCTGTGTGCTTGTGTATGTAGAGATGTACCTTGTGTCCCTGTAGCAGGACAGCCTTCTTGAGCACCACCCACTACTGAAACTAGAGATGGGCCGTTTTTTCTGATTTGTCTCTCCTGCTTCACTGATCCCTAAACTCCATGCCCTAAATGACTGTTCACCAGAGGTTGCTGTGAGCTGCCACAACCCTTGGCACAGCTTAGGAAAAACCATCTTAAATGCACTTGTGGTCCTACAGTCTGAACCAGTGCATGGATTTTTCCATATATGTTTTGTGTTAACTTTTCTTATATGCAGATCTCTAGCTCTCCCTCAAGAAAATCAAAATGTAGTAGCTATATGAAAGTAGCAGCTGTATATTTTTATTATTGTGATAATATGATACTGAAATGTCAGTGAATGTCGAAAGATATCATTCTAAAACAACTTTTATTAACCTAAAAGAGAAGTTGATTCTTCAATTAAAAAAATAAAATTATCTTGTTCTTTCTCTACACCCTAAATTAGTTCAGAAGTATTCTGATACTAGTCAGTTTGAAAAGCAAACATTAGTGAACCATATTCTGCTCTTATATACCAGGAATACCCTTTTTCTGTGGAATATATGTTTCGAAAAAGGAAATTCAATTTCCCTCATCCCCTTCTTTCTCTGAAATACCTTTTCCTCTGGCTCTTACTTTAATTGTAGTTATGTCTAAGCCATGCTCTTTCAAATGGAGGATGAATTATAAACCTGGCAACCTTCTGTGCCCTTCTGACAAATTACACCTCGTGCTGCTTTTTTGCCTTAGAGTCAAATCCAGTTTTAATGCAATTATGATTTATCAGCCAGGGTGGATAATTTTTGAATAGATGCTTATTATTGTAATCTTATTGGCCGTGGTAGCAAAGAATATATTCACTTCAAAAACAGTCAGACCATCATTCTTGGAAGCATTTGTAAATGTTAAGTCTAGACCGAGGAATAGTAATTATTTCTATGAGATTAGTAGCTCTTTGCACACTGGCAATGTGATAAGCCATTTTTTAAACCTTCAGAAAGTCTAAAGTCTAGTTTTGTGCGGCAGTGGCAGAGGGATTGTGTTATTTGTTTTACTCCTCCTCGGCAGTGCCAAATAATCTGGCTTGTCCTTTATAGTCAGTGTAGTGGTAACATGAGCTCCGACTTTAATATTGCAGTGCTAGTTGGAACCTGTTCACCTTGGTTTGAAGATTCCACAGAATTGCAAAAAGTGACCTGTAAAGTATAAGAAGAGAGATTATACCCAAGAAATACTTTTGTGTACTCACCAGCAGGCTCAGGAGAAGTACCTCGTGTTGGTGGTGATTGTCTTAGCAATGTTGTAGGTTGCCATTGTTATTTGTGCAGGGTTTGAAGGAGAGGTGGAAAGGTGTTTTACTTAGGGAGCTGTGTATTTTCTTCACTGTCTTAAAGTGCTACTTAATGTTACTCTCTGAATTGGTTTGTGTTTCATGAGGAAAAAGTTACTCTTTTTCAGTTTTAACCTTACAGATACAATCAACAGTTCAAATAGAAGGGAGAAACTTTTTTATATTGCACTTTTTTATATGATGTCCCGTGGTGATCTGGTGTCCATCTGAGCTTGATTGAGAATTGGTGTCCTGTAGACCTCCAGGATAACTTGTGTTTGAGGTCTGCGGAGAGCAAACTGAGATAGCAACACTGACAGATGGTTAGATAAAAACTGAATGTCCCAACTGATTTTATAGGTTCTACGTTAAAAGTTTTCATACTGCAGATACCATTGGAGATTTATTTCTGGCCTTTTTTCTATATTGGGTTTATCCCAAACTTACTCCAAAACGTGTTGATTTCTTTAAGCCATGTTTTGTTTCAAATGTTTAATTGCTATGTGGATTGGCCTTGCCAAAATTGCACCTCCTCTGATGTTGGAAACAATACTGCACCGTTTCAGAAGGTCCTCAAATGAAACAGTTAAGATTTTTTCCTTCCTTGCTGTTCACACCAGTTTGGTGAATTATTGGTCAATGGTTTCATAAAAAATATTTGTGTTGGCATTGTTTTTACTCTGTCTGCAAAATCTTTCCTAAGCTTTCCTAAAAAGTAGAATTGTAAGAACTAAGCAGCGTACTATTGTGTAAGAATTCACAAAGATTTTTGCAAAGACCAATTTCAGGCAAGCCAGGAAACAAAGGCGATAGCTCTTATGTTTCCGAGAACATCTCTGCTGAGCTGTGTCTGTGGTTCAGAAGGAATAAATCAATTACACCTCCAGATTTAGGTTTGTGAGAAAAGTAGAACAATACAAATGTATAGTCTGAACTGTAAATTTTTCACTTGTGTAAATGTTGCTAATATTGCTTATTCTAGAGCATCTCATCCTCACGAAGTAGAAGCTCATCTCTGCTGCCGCCTGGGACAGTTAATTCTCCGAGTGGCCAGAAACACACAAATCAAAGTGGGCCAACTGTTGTAACCATCACACATCACAAATCACCTGCAGCTGCTCGAAGAGCAAAGAGCCAGCGATCTGGTCAACTCCATGAAGTCAGAGAGGTAAGAGACAAACATCTGCTTTTTTGGTATAACTTGGAAATGCTTATTTTGCTTTAAAATAAGCAATTTAGTCTGACAAGTTAATGATTCTCCTTGTTTCCTACTTTATGACTGCTTTGTTTGATCCCCTTGCTGAGCAAGAGGTGGGCTTTGGTTGTGGTTCAGCTTCAGGTCAGGTATATACAGATTTTTTACGCTGATGTTAAAATTGGTGTGCACACATACTTAAAAGTGAAGTAGATTGGCAACAGCTCCCAGACTTTGCAGTGCTGTTGCAGTACTAGAGGAAAATCTCTTTGAAGCTGTGTGCAGCCGTACCTTTCAGATTGGAAAGTGGGCCCTGAAGCATTTAAATATAGCTGGAAAAAACCTACTTGAATAAGTCTGATGAATGTGTGAATGAAGGCATAGCTCCCCACACTCAGCAGTTTGTTGCTGTACTGCTGTAGTCTTAACTTTGTGTAAAGTTTATCTTGCTGGCCTTGGAAAGGAAAAATGATTTGTCTGTATCAAATGCATGAAAACCAAAGAGGAAAGTTTGTTTCTTTTAAGGCTGTTTGTACCAGTGTTTAAGAAATTTAACTCATACGGATTTAAGTCTGTCTTCCAGACAACAAAAACAGTACAGTGTTTTAAGCTTAAATAATATGGCAGATTTTCACAGAACACACTTTCATCTTTCATCCCTTATTATTTTTTTGTTTGTCTTTCATGTTGAGAATTTGAATAAATTCTTGGGATGTGCTCTCAAAGAAGGCTTAAATTGCTCATCCTGAGGAGGAATTGCTTTTCTTCTAGTTAACATTAGAAATGAAGAAATCATTGGCTGAATGTCACCCACATTTTCTTTACATAATAGAAAACACACATCTGTTGATTTTTTTTTTAATAAAAATATCCTGTCTTTGTCTACCAATCATCTCCCCCAGGTTGTTTCTAGCGTGCTAGATGTATTTGCTCTCATAGGTTGAATTAGGAGTGCATCTTAAACTTTTTAATAAAATCAACAGTTGGTGCTGTTGCAATTTTGTCGAATGAAGCTGAGTAAGACTGAAAGCAATTTAAAAGAGAGCATTGCTGTATGTGCTGATCATAAAAAGTTGGAAAGGAAAAAAGCCATCAGTTGCAAAGAACTACTCCTAGAAGAAATAAATACTAACCTGTAGTAAAACAATGAGTAAGAGGTTGAGTATCATTCCTGCAGAAAAGGCCAGTGAATTGCTGACTCACTTGTTTGTGGCGTATTGCAATGTGATGTCATTCCAAAAAAGGTAACTGTTACAGGACTTCAGTCTGTAATGATGGAAGGTAATTATTTTGTTTTGTTTGATGTGAATGGTACCTCAGCTGCAGCACCAGTTCCTTTTAGAGGGCTGCAATAGTAATGAAAAAACCCCTTTTGTACTGAAGATACAGTAATGGCTAAAAGAAATGAGTGCTTTTCAGGGAGAGAAAATGGTACTAAGATGAATGATACATAAAAAAACCTCATAATATGATGTGTGAAGTTTACCTTTTTATGTATTGGATATTTTGCGTGTGTGTGTGCTCCTTCCTAAGGAAGAGCATAACAGTGGAGAAATCTGACCTTCTGCCCTCTTTCCCAATCTTGTGTAAAAAGTGGCCTCTTAACTGATGCTGTTTCCATCTTGTGAAAGGATAGATCAGTTTTTTCCAGATGAAGGAAGCAGATTTTATTTCAACAGCTTGCTCTGTGTGCTTCCTTATTCCCCATTTTCCAGAGTGAATGCAGTAGACTTGGGTATATGATACCTGTGTTTTCAGGGAATATCTTTGTTCTGTGTATGAGTCAATTGGTGACTGTTAGATCCACCCTCCCTTGCTGAATTTATCAGCAAAGAGGTACATCCAGAGCCCCTCACAAAAGTGTGCTTAAATCTGTTCTAGTCCTGTTTTTTAATCTGAAACAACGAAAAATAGGAGCTAAAAGTACAGTAAGACAGAGAGAGAGTTAATCCTTTCCTCAATGCCCAAATCTTTGCTTTTTATTTGAAATTTGTTTGGTATGATCTGGATGAGGCGAAGAGGCTGCAAAAGGATTGTAGATCAATGTTAGTGTTCCCTTGATTGAACGATGCCATTGAAGCTTTGACATGCAAATAAGTTTGTTTTTTTTTTTTTTTTTTTTAATTGTTCTATAAATAGGACTGCATTAGCTAATTTTGCACCTTATAAATACAGTAATTGAGTCAATGGAAAAAGTTGATCTGCTTCTGGAAAATGAGAGGAAGCATGCGTATATTAAATTTCACAATGTTATGATACGGTAGTGCTACCATGTTATGTATGAGATCTTTGAAAAACAGTAATGCTGCAAAAAGGGGCATCCTTCACTTGGCACATGTGGTGTTTGCTGGCTTGGACAATGTTCCTGAGAAATTGAAACTTGAAATTACTACTCAATTCTGAACTTTATCTGGTCATATTATTTGGAAAAAAGTGAGGTGTATCTCCATGTTGCAGATAGGGCAGAATTTACCTATGTTTTATATAATGCAAGATGTTTGGTAATACTTGATTGTTCTTTCCCCCCTCTTTTCACTTCATAATAAGAATAAACAATGCAGTAAGAATAAATAACGTTTCCTTCTGTGGTTTGTTCTGGTTGATTTAGTTTTGTTTTTAACAGGCTAGAGAATTTTAGCATGAAACTAATTGTAGCAAAGAGGTTTATTTTGCACCAAACGGACATGTAAAATGATATAAATGTAGTAAATACAACTGTCTAGATCTGCACAATGATACTTGTAATAAGTGTTTCCATTGTGAAATTGGAATTTCACCTTTTTTCCAAATTTTGGTAAGTTAAAATTGAGCATAAGTATGGAGCTTTTGACTGCTATAAAAAAATTTATGTTTTATTACTTGACCTACTTTTGTATAGTGTTGTATTGAAAAGGAGCTCAGGAGCATTACTTTTCATCATAATGTAATTTTTTATGCTGTTTAATATTGTTCTCTTAAATCAGATTTTTGCTTATATTAACTTGGTGTTAATAGTGCAGTCCACCCTGATTTATGGAATGTTACATCAAAACTAAAATTAACTGTACATTAACTTGTGAGAAATGGTCTGCATCATGTTGCACTTTATGTAGAATTATTAGAGATCCTACCTCTTTATTTGCACCATAACTTAGCATTAAAGCGGTACTTTGAGCTAATTTTTTAGTAAGTGATTTTATGGCAACCTAAGTCTCTTGGTCTTGAAATTTAATTCTGTTTTTAAAACTGTGCATATTATTATCCTGTTAGAAATTTATGATAAGAGTTACTCTTTCAGATTTCTTTACTGTAGGTGGTTAAAATCAGCTGGAAGGTTAAGCCAAGTGGCCACATCACACTTCATATTAAATTTTAGCTGTCACTGAACTAAATAATAGTGACAGAATGGTCAGAATGGTGTTTATTTTGGCTGAGAGTTTGTGATTCTTGTACAGCCTCTGCCAGTATTACCACTGTTGTTAAAGAACCAAGAAAGAACCAAGTACGTGAAGATTTTTTAGTAATTTATGTTAATTATTTACAGACATTTAGAGAAATTAAACGAAAAGAAGTCCAGAGAAATATTTCTTCCCACAATTTAAAAAAGCCAACGAAGGATTTTCTTATCACTCTGAAATGTGTTTGTTACAACTTTTGATACCCTGACTTGTCACCAGCATGGGTTTCTGAACATTTGGTACAGGGAGGTCCAAATTTCACAGGGCCTCTGCCAGTGTAACATCTCTTTTATGTGCCAGTGGGCAGTCCTTTGAAAGGACTGCTTTTTGGTAAGAAGACAGTCCTGTTGCTACTTGCACATTCTTTTCCAGATGTAAACAGTTACTATTTGATTCCTGCATGAGTTATGCAGCGAAGTGATTGTTCTTTGCTTCCTTAGTTACAATATGGGGAAATCTAGGACATGCTTCATGGAGTGAGTTCTAACAGCAGTTTTGTGAGGCTACAGTTGTCCAATTTTATGTGGTTACTGGGAGAAAGAGAGGATTCTAAAACGCTTTTGGGGATTTTTCAAGTGAGAAGTGAATGTCTTCATGTCACTGTAATATTTGGATAGCAAAGTTAGGAACTGTGACTTGCTACTGTTAGCACAAAAGGATGCTGTTGTCTGTGGAGAAATATTTGTTGTGTAACAGAATTACAGCACTGCACAGGCAGCACTGTAGGTGACAAAGGAGATGAGGTACTTAAACCACTTGGGGAAGCATTCAGACTTGCAGGACTTTCACATGTGTGAACTTAATGTGAAGACATACATTAAGCTGTGTGTTGATGTTAAAGCTTTGTAGTAAATGTTTAAGCTGGTAGTAGGGGAAATATTCATGGTTTTTGACCCATGCCAAATTTTACTTTGCAGCTTTGAAAAAGTCAGGTTTTTGCTTTTTATTTCAATTTTTTTTGTCCTCCTTTTGTTTCTCTGAAAGTATGTATGTGGAAAGGTATAAGGATGAGGTCTAATGTGAGTCCTAGCAAAAAGAATGCTGTAGCTCTAGATATTTGTCATAGTGCTGAGGTTCTGTGGTGTTGTGCAATAAGGGCGCATAAAAAAAAATGGATTCAGCTTCCTGAACAGGACATCATGCTTAGACAGTGTGAAGTATGCACAAAGAACATTCAAAAATCCTGTTAACAGTTTAAGTGTTTCTGAAAGTATGTGTCTAATTTTGTGTAAAATTACTTTGTGTAAGTGAGGAGAAATGCTGTATATTAGATCATTGTTTTCACTGGCAATTCTCACCTTGATTTTGGAGTGCAGGAAGATGAGAGCTAGCTTTGTAACAGAGATGACCTTTAAGTCTGCATGAGTAATAAATCAAACATTTGCTTTTAGGAGATGAAAATGATCTCATATTCACCTAAGGTATGGAGGAAGGGTGGGCTGCTGAACTGTGCTAACTTCAGTCTTTCTGGCCTGGTAATGCGGGTGCTTTAGCGGGGGAGAGAGCTGGTAACTGTGGACTGCAGCTACAATAGCACTGCTCAAGTCTGTGTTGCTGTGCCTTTGCTAGTCAGGTATAAAACTAGTTACCTAAAATCATGTCCATTTTTCTTTCTAGATACGTTTTAGTGTAAAAAGTTGCTTTGTGGATTTTTTTTTTGTGGCAGTTTGTGGTTGATTCTTTTAACTAGAGTATTCCTGCATTTCAAAACCAGTGTAGTAAATACACTTTAGATGGATTTCTCAGTTGGACTGACCAGGGCATTTTGTCTCTCATAGATATTGCAGAAAATGTTTATACTGTTTCAATTCTGAAATCCAAGTTTCCTTTATTCTGTTCATTTGAGGAAATAATGTGGTGGTACAGTGAGTGGCAATTTTGGAGAAGGAAGCAAGAGAACACAGAGGAGTAGACTTTGTTTAGTTACACCTCTCCAGTTTTTCCTGGACTTGTATTTAAAATATCTTCCTCCAACCCCCCATTATACATAAAAAATTAGTAAAGGCTCATCCTATTGATCATCTTCTGTCAAGTACATTATAATATATAGAAGATAAGTAGTCTTTAACTATAGGTGGATCCTAATCAGAAGATGAAATATGTTACTGAAGAGGTTACATCCTCATAACACTGCATCTATGCTTTATATGGATTGTGTGTATTACACTTCATTTATCTGCAAGCTTCCTGTCAAAAAATTTTCACTTTAATTATCTGAGTGTGAAAAACAGAAGAATATCTCCACTCTTAAACAGGTAATGTAAAAGTGCTTGGAAAAAATCTCAAATCAAAACCAGCTGTTTCTCAGAAAGCAATGGATATTTCTTCTGCTTCACTTTTCTTCTTTTTTGAAGAAAAGTGAAGCAGAAGAAAAGACAGCAGAAAATCTTTGTGTCAGGTTTGTGTCCCTCGAAGTCAATACAAAGTAAACGAGGCCTTAAGCCTTAATTCAGTAGTTGATATTTATTTGGCACAGAACATGATAGTGTAAGTTATACTACAGCTACTACTATTTAACTGTGCTTAGATTCACTTTTTAAATTGAGAAGTGTCATAATATAAATTTGTGTTGCAGGTACATTTAACAGCTCAGTTGCAGCTGAGCTCATTGATACCAAAAGGGTTGTTCCCAGCTGGGTTTTAACAGAAGCTATTATGATTTGTTTAGAGGCATTAAATCTGTAACAGTATAAACCAGTTTCAAAACTACCATGAGGTCTAATAGGGGCAGCTGCAGGTGTTACCTCTGCACTTTCTTCTGAATTGGTGTTGGCCCCTGTTCTAGAAACCTGTGATCCTTGAACAGTGTGAAAATGCCAGCATGCATAAATGTTCTTCTGGCTGTATAGCAATGTTTGTGTGATTGCCTGCCCTTCATCTCCTTAGGAAAAAAAACAGCATTGAGAGAATGCAGAACAGATGCAGTTATGTGGTGCCTTCTGTGGCAGTTTCTTTGGAAGCTGTTTTTCTTGTCTATAGACGTCTCTTCTCCTGTATCTGCTTATTCCTTCTCAAGTTAGTCCTGCTAAGAGCAATGGAAACATGTCTCCTGGGGGAGTAAATGGGATGCTTAAGTCTGTGACGTTGTCAGGAGTCTAGTACCTCCCAGGGCAGTAAATATACATGGGCTTATAAAAATTACTCAATAAGTAACATTAAGTGTCTCACTTTGGGGATGAGGAGATGGAAATTATTCAAATACTATAAACCAATTGTTACCATTACATAACTGTGAGCTGAATATTTCTCTGATCTCTCAACCTTTACCTTGTGTTTGCAATATGGTTGAGGTCACTAAGAGTGCATATAAGTAGCATCTGCCTAAACTGCACTTTGTTCTGTGCATTTGATTTTGTATTCATGTGAAGGTTGAGTCATCCTGGGCTCCGGATACCCAGGCAGGGAGAATTAAGGTTGCTATGGGAATCGTAGAGCAAATGTTCTACTAAAATTACACTGTTTGTCCATACAGGTTATGTCAAGAATGAACCTGGCTCTTTATTTCTGATAGTTCCTTCTACTGCCCCCTGCTTCAAACCTGAAAAATATGAGTTATACAAACATGGCTTCTTTTCATGGGTTTTTTCAGCCTGTAGTTTAACAGTAATTGAGCATGTGCAAAGATGATAATTTTCCATCGTTTAATAAAGAGCAATTTATAAATTAGGGATAATACAGTACATATGATAACTACATTCAGAGATTGCTGCAGCATTCATTTTCTTAAGCAACTGCAGAGAAGCCAAGATTATTCTTTACAGTTATTAAAACATTTAATTACATTTCAAGTAAATGGTAGGTTCCCAAGGGATCCTGAGAGAAGTTACATTTGAAGAGGGAAATCAGTCTCCAGTTTCTGTGTGCCTTCAAAACTGCCATTCAATTCTGCTTTATGTACAAAATTCAACTGTTTTATGTGCACGTATAAAACAGCATAGCATGTCATACACATACCTGCATTTTTTGAAAACTACAGGGTTGTTTTCATTCACAATTATAGCACGAATACTACAGTAGTTTAAAATCAGAGTCTCAGTTTGAAAATGAAGCTTTAAAGAAAACATATTTCAGTAAATCTTTTCTTGGATGAGGGTATCACATCTCAGGGTCTTGTTTTCAGTGCAGGTTTCTGGGTGGCTGTCTGGTCCAACAATGATTTTCACAGCAAACCCTGAACAAGGGTGACAAGGGGCACTTTCTGCAACTCTGTAATGCAAATTACTGCTTCCAAGATACATGGGCCGTTTTGTTAACCCACACTTATGTGCTATTTTTATTAAATTAAGTGGAAGGTATTTTTGAATGTTCTCAGTGGTAATATATGACAGTGTAATATTAGGTGGCTAGCCAAGTTTTTTCAAATACAAAGTACAGAAAGTACTTATATAAATGCCCTCAAGAAGAAAGTAACCATAGAAATGGCTCATATATTTTAAGCATAGCATTAAGTTTACATTATTATACACTTTTATTGTGGGCTTACTATAATCTTCAGCTCCTTGTGTAACACTGAAGTACTGAATGCTACTCCAAGGAACAGAAGAAACATTTTGAGCTTGCAACAAACGTGAATAGTAAGCACTGTAGCTCTTAGTTATTTAACAAAGACCTGATCTCCGACAGCTTTTGCTGCATGTTCTTACTGTAATGGTTGTCTTGCAGGTGTTGAATGCTTTGGAAACTGTGCTATGTAGGTGCTTTTCAGCAGCTGCTTACCTGCTTCTTGGTTGCAATTCTGATTTCTGACAGTGTGCTTTTAAAAAATGGCTAATAAGGTGATGGCTAGCAACCTCTCATCCAACAAGCAAACCTGACCTACATCTGCCCAAATCTGACATACACTTTAAAGTAGCATTTTAGTATAGGTACTAGATATGTACCTGTCATTGAAGAATTATTTTTAAATTTTGTATGGTTCATAGATGAGGGTTTGTGTCTTCCCTGTGCCACTTTCTAGGAAGCATAGTCATATGTTCTTACACATATTTAGCATATTTTTCTGGTGGTATCTCATGTGTCCTGGGATTACTGCTTGCAGTTTTTCTCCAAGAACTCCAGTTATCCAATTGCAGTTTTATTGACAGGTCTAGGCTGACAGACACAAAACAGATGGATTTGCGGAAAAGTTGCTATGTAAAGGTGCTTTAGCCATATTTCAGTGTGTCACAAAATGGCTACTCAAAATTATGGTGGTGTATGTTGAATCACGTCAGTGTGGTAAAGTTAATTATGCCAACTTAAACCAGCTGACAGTCAGCTTTTGTACCTGGGGAGAAGTCAAACGGTTGGACTTGGAATGGTTTGTCACAAGCTATAGAGGAGATGGGCTTTATGGAATACTCAGGAATGGTAAGATTAGATAGCCTGGGTACTGACAGCTCACTGACTTTTCAGAAAATGTGAGGTGAGTTGACTGCAAGATGGGGAAGTATATATTTATGCACACCTGAGAGTTTTTTAAATGACAGAAACAAAATTCAATTTTATGCTTGGACACTACAAGTTAGGTGGCTAATTGGGAGGAGAGGTGAAAGGATCTATAAGCAGACTTGGGAGAGGGAAGAAGCACTGGGACTTTCAGAAGTTTGCATACTGTATAGGATATTGGACTTCTCTGAGTGGCTGTAAGTACGTTTGTACATACATTTCAGGTGGAGTGGAATAACAATAATAAAAATTCTAAAAGATCCAGAGTTACTTTTTCCAGCACCAGATATTCTGGCAGAAACCTCTGCATCCTTGAAGCTACTCATGTTGAAATGTATAATTTATGTTCAACATGGGCTTTTCTCTTCTGAAGACTAGTTTCACTCCAAGTCCAAACCCCACCTTCTATCAGTTGTGTCCTATGTTGGAGTAAACTGATAGAATTTCCTGTGATTACTGATGTTGACCTAATAGCTAGCACCAACATTTTAGGAGCTCTTTGGAATGCTTGAAATTCATAAATGAGCCTGAATTTCTGATAATCGAAATACGCTTTCCAGATCAAGGCTATAGCTGTTAACTTCAGCATAATGATCCTTCTGAAGTGTAAGAAGAACTGCTACTCAGAAGAGCCCACAGAATGACATCTGCTTATGAGTAACATTTAATGACTAAAAAGAATGACTTTGCAAGGTAATTTTTATAGTAAAATTGCATAAGAATGATTTCCCACAAATTTCTTTTTATAAACTCCTCTCAATGCTGTATTCTGTGGTTTAAAATAGAACAGTGTGATTCCTACTTGCTTAGAAGGCAGCCAGCTGCCATCCAAGGTCTACTTGAATTTGTGGATTTCTTCCTTTTGCTTCTCTAATTTTTTGGTTCTGGATCACTGAAAGCAACTTGAGGTGGGGGAAACAACCTTGGGTGCTGCTTTTTCTCTTCCCTGTGATTTTTCCTCGAGATCCTAACTCTCTGCTCCCCTTGAGTTGTGTTTGCCAGTAAATGCAAAGTCTGAATAGATGGCTCTTAGTAGGATACGGTTAATAGGAAATACTCAAGAGAAGCAAGGGAATCCAGCACTTACTAGTTTATATTTGTACAAAATGTCACGTGTTACTCAGACACTTGGAGTGTTCACAGGAAGCTCTAACACAACAGAGGAAGCTCTAACACAAAAGAGGAAAACTGTCATGTCTCTTGCAGCAGGTCCTGATTCCCTGACACCTCCCTCCAGTGGCAAAGTGACCAGTGCCAGGTTGATTCTGATCATTTTGCAGAAGAACAGCTTATTCACTCTGATTTGTGGGAAAATGCAATGTTTGTTGATACAGTTTGTCTCAATCTCTTACTTTTACTTGTGTATTTCTTATGGCAATCAGCTCTTTTTAAAAAGATTTCACTTCTCACCTAAAGACTTGTGGAGTGACTCCATGGAACAGTCTTGGACAGCTGACGCTGTTAGAGGAATTTTATTTTTCTCTGGTGTTTTAGTACATTGGTTTGTTTGCAAATGTTTCTCTTTCACGGGGAAAACAACATGAAGCTGATGTTGTTTTGTGAGGGAGAAGTGTTCTTCTGATTTAGGCAGCAAGAAGGTATCAGAATAACTAAAGATTTTGGGAGAATGACAGGAAAAGCTTCCCTCTGCTCCCATTTTTTTCCCCCTCCTGTATAATAAGCCACTCACAGAAAGCTGAATATATATCAGAATATTGATTAAGACTAAAAGCATCCTCTAGTTTAGAAAATCCAAGGTTGTCTGTCTACTTAAATATTCTCTGGCAAAATCTGAACTTTGTGTCCTAGTCTGTCTACATGGACACAATGTCTTTTCCTCACCCCTGCCCCCAGTTTCCTTTTGGTCATTCAGTAGTTCACTTCTCAGGTGAGGAAGACAGATTGAATACAGAAAGCATGCATTTAGCTTTATGTCTGGGGTTGTTATGTGTGGTAAGGAGGTATCAAAGGAGCATTTGGTTTGTTTTGGCCTGACGTAGGTGGGCTGTTTTGCTGAGATTTCTGGAGGCATTCTCAGGGATCCTGCCAGAACTGCTTCAATCCTCTTTAGTAACCGTTTGTGTTGCAAGGGCTGTGAAGCTCTCTCTGGTGTCTCTCTGCTTCCCAGATGTAAGAAGCAGACTTCTTTAGAAGCTTAGAACACTCAGATTGTCCTTGGGAGTGTTTTGCATCCAAGTAATGTGTCTTCATGAAGTCCCAGAGAACACTGACAAGTACAAATATCATATACTTTTTGGTGCTTGGAGATAGATCTGTTAAATATATCTTGTTTTTCATTCTTCTGAACAGAATGATGCTTTTGTAAAATAGGTAGTTAAATTAGATCAGCTCCCTTTCTTGCTGAGCTTCTGCCCATTTTAAAGGGAGGAAGGGAGGAGCTTATTTTCATATACCTGAGCCGCAGCCAACTGAGAATTGCTTGGGAGGGTAGATTAATTTTCCTCCTCTGCCACTGCATGGAAAGTTTAAGGCTTTCAGACCATTCAGCAAAAAAGACCTGTGTCCCCCTTTTCTCTCTCCCCATCTGGTAACTTTATGGACTAAAGCAATAGTATTCAGATACAAAATATGAAGTATTGTAGCTGTGCCACTAGTAACAAGGGAGCTTGCAGGTGTGATTAATAAGCTACTGGATAGTAGGCCAATGAGAAAACATCTGTAGTTTATCAAATGATGAATGAATGTTGTCTGTGCAAAATAGACATTATCCTTATATTGTAAGGATTTGCAGTAAGTGTCCAAGTTGCAGAAGTTGAAGATACAAAATAGGAATTGAATGTATAAAAAAAGGAGCATCGTTTCATGTTTGGTATATAAAAACAGTAACTAACCAATTCAAAATTTTTGTGACTGAAGTAGGCACAGTAAATAAGAGCTGCTCCCTGGACAGTAAACCCTGTGCTGAGGGCTGTGGAGAGCTCACAGCCCCAGGAGGTGCTGATGGCGGCCAGTGAGACAGCAGCAGGTTGGTAAGAGTAGCTGAGAACAGGAAACAATTGAGCCAGCCTGCCTCCTCCACTCCCTATTTTTCTGGTTGTCTTAGGCTTTTAGACTCAGTCCTGATGACATTTGATGTTTGCTCTGAAAGATTTTCCTCACAAGGAACCGCCCTGTGGAGTGGTGAGAAGGCTGAGCACAAAAAGCCAAAACAAAACCCCAAAGGAAATAATGTTTTGTTAGCTGAGACAATGAAGATATGTAACAACTGACTTTTCAGTTTTTCCCGTAACAGAGATTGTGGGTTCCTGGTTAGGGAAAAGACAACAAAATAACAAATGGGGTGGAGAGAGCTTGTTTTCATTCTCCTTTGATGGAAAAAATTGAATTGTGAAAGCAGAGGCAAGGACTGAAGGGAAGAAGAAATGTGCCCTGGTGATTAGCTTCCATCCTGATTGTCAGAGGTAGAGTTCTGTTTGTTCCGTCACTTTTTGTGTCTCTGCAAATTACATGCCAGCTGATAATTAGCTTGCTCCTTTGAAGCTTTGTTGATAGGATGTATGTGTCTGAGCCTTAATAACTATTACATAACAAGTCATTCCAATTTTAATGTTCATTGTTTGTTTCGTTAAAATAATTGAGGTCAAGCTGGCTGCTACCCTGAGGTGATGATAATGGAGAATTTCGTGCTTATTCCTGGTAGTGGAAGGGAAGCAGTAATCAGGAAAGGACAGCTGATACGGATGTCGTTATCTGCTTCCATCTTTCCAAGACACTTTAGAGTATTTCACTTGATGTTCTAGAATCCTTCCTTAAAACATTTTTTCTCATTTGCATAGTAATGTTCACAGAGACTGCTGTTGCTCTTACTTCAGATTGAAGCTTTGTGGGTAGAATTCTTTCCTGTTTACAGTTTAAGGAGGTTCTTTTTGATCCAAAGGTCAGGTTTTATTGCAAGCGAAGTGTACAGATATGTTATGAGTGGTCACCAGGTCTTGTATGTGTTTCTGCACTGGACACTTCAAAAGCTGAAATGCAAAATCATCTTGATAAGAGATTTCTGTTAGCTATTGGAGTACTTCTATTCTTAGTTATTTCACCTTAGTTATATATTAAGCCGTAATTTTGTCTTCCTAGTGTGCATGCTACAGATGGAATCCCATTGAGAGATCTGTTGTGTGACTTTACTGATGAAAAGAGTCAAGTCTCTAAATCCTTGTCAGAAAATTTCTTTTGTCAAGTAGTAAGATGAACATAGCAAGTAACCTTGAGTAGTCTGAGAAGGCTTTTCAGTAATTAGGTGAAGGCAAAAGTTCAGTTGCTCTGCAGTGTTTATGCTTAACTCAAACAACAGTGCATGAAATTTGAAAAAAAAAAAACAAACAGAAAATCACTTTTACTGCATTTGTACAAGTTATCTTCATTTGCCAGACATCTCCATTGGTGAGCTACATTTTCTGAGCTGATGTTTAACAGTATTTATGGTAGTCTTCTTGCATGTATATTGATGCTCTTTCCGTTTTCAGAATAGTGGAAAGTAGGCAAGTTTAATGGAAATAGTGTTGGATTTATGAATACAAGCTGAATTGGTAGCTAGTGTGTCCAATTAGTGACTGGTGTGATTGTTTTAGTGACATTGGAGTTCCAGGTATCTTACATTTTCATATATTCTTGATAGATAGATGTATGTATGTATATATACACATATATTCTACTTATACTGGCTGTTTTAACTTTTGATTTTTACAATATGACCGTTCGTGGTGTTGATGAAATACAGGTCAGGAATGCAAGAGCAGTCCTTGCTCAAGATCAGAATTGATGACTGATTTAGGTTCACGTGGCAACACAATATATCACATTTACAGTGACTTAGAAGGTTTTTATTTCCTGTGTGTGGACTCTTCTGTTCTTAATTTGCTTTTGCTTTTAAGAAAAAAATACGTTTTCTATGAAATAAAAGGAAAAAACCCAACCCTCTGTGAAATATGCGTGTTTAACAGTGGTTAAATGTCCTGACTCATTATATCACTTGTGACTTGCTCTAGAGTAGTTTGAAAAGCTGGTCTCGCCTCCTGTCCTTTCCCAGTGTTTTCTGGAAAGCAATTTTTCTGGTACAATTTTCTAAAAACTAGTATTCCCAGAAAGTGTGTGTGCCTGCATGTGTCAGAGAGACTGCGTTTTCATATTAAAAAAATCCCACTCCAAATGAAGTTCCAACCATTCAAATCCTGCTAAGAGAGAGTGCAGCAGCAAACTGGCTATTTCCCAGTCTTTAAAAGCAGTAAACTTCTCACAAGGACAGCTTGACTTAGAGTTTTAAGGAAGTGATGCATGTTGCATTTCTATTACTATTTAAGTGTCTAAAGATTTTTCCACACAACTGTTTATTTTTACAGATGCTCTATTTTTCGTATAAGCAGTTTTTATTGTGTTGTTTATTTTCCCATGTTTTTAATAACTGTTTTCAATTTGCATGCAGTCAATAATGGAAAGGATTTAAAAATAAAAATCACTGCATTAAATCTTTCAGAGGAATTGCCAGATAAGTCGTCAGACCACGTGCTGCTGGTGATGGTGTGCAGAGATTACTACAGTAGAGCAAAAGAGTTATTAACTGATCAAGGAGAATGACTCTTTCATGAATGATTTCTAGCATGTCACAGGGGAGCTTTATGATACAGAATTTCTGTGGGTTTTCAGTGCTAAAAGAACACGTTTTTTTCTCTAGAGTGTTTTGGATTTTTCCTCATTCATGGGTAGGCATATCTTAATAATGATTATAAAAATTCAATTATGTTATCAACAGTATTTAAAGATTTTAGCAACATTTAAACTAAATTTAAACTAAAATGAAATTGCTCATATATGTATCAGATTGTGGCTTGCATGGCCTGAAGAACCTCTCTTATGTTTTATATTCTAGAAGGAGGGTAGGATGATCTGAAGTATTTAAATCATTATGTAGAAAGACAGGATCAGTGATGCTACTTGTTTTCTTGGCCAGCTCCACATTGCCCCTGTGACAAAGGGAGAGTGTCTGCTTGCCCTCTGAGGTAGTATGGCTGATGTCATTCTTCCTTTGCTTTGAGGAATCTGAAGTCACTGTCTTGGGAGGTGCCCCTGCAGCAGCTGTGGATTGAGAAGTTTTACAAATGGCATAAAGCTGGTGTTTGCTATAGGTAGTTTCAATGGGCTGTGTTAATTGGGCAAAATCCTGTAGGATCAATAATTCTAGAAAGAAAGATGATCTGATAATACACATCTGTCCTAGACTTATGCCTGTTAGTCTTGGAGTCTGGATAACAAAAACATTTAAAATGATGTCAAAAGCAATCATATGCTCTTACGTTCAGGTGTGGCCATTCAGTTTTCTTTGAAGTTTCTGTTTATTTTTGTTGTTAGATGGGAGGAAAAATCTTGAATAGAGATTATTTATTATTATAATTAATAATTTGGAATCTCTCCCTTTCTCTTTCTAGTTTCAGAAACAAATTGAAGCCTTAAATCAAAAATGGCATTCAGATTTTGTAAGATGATTTCTCTGTGTGGAAAAGATTATCTATGTATATAATAATATATTATCTAGTATTTTAACAAAATGTTGAATTCCTGTATTGTTTTTCTTTTAGCATGGAAAATACTTCCAATTTTTCATTTTTACTTCCTAAATTAATTTTTAATAACTAATTTTAGCTTATTTACCACATGAAAGAATGTTCTTTCATCTTATTATGTCTGAAATAAATTTTGCAAACCTAGGGTATCTCATGGCTTTTTCTGCATATCTTCCACATACTGGAAATAACACTGAGAATTAGTCATTTCTAGTTACCATTTGTTTAGCTTCTTGTCATGTAAGTGTGTGGTCTCTTGCATCGTGGTTGGATATGTGGTCACAACAGGAGGTGCAGTTCCAGCTGTGAAGGAGTAGGTAGCAGTTGCTGTGGCTGGGGTAAGCAATCACACAGGATGTTAAGATCAGCCCTGAAGAGGAGGAAGCAGGCAGCAACAAAAGCTGTGAGATTGTCTGTTTTGGAGCAAGTGGTAGGGAGGGGATGACCTAGAGAGGAAAACATCACAGATGTTTCCTGTTGCATTCTGACACTCATGAGATGGTCACTGGATGCCAAGTTTCTTTGAGTGTTATTCAGGAGAATTGTATTGGCTTTGCATGGCAAGGCTTTGGCATGAGAAGGGCCACAGACATGGTTCCTGTGAGAAGCTGCCAGAAGCTTCCCCACATTCGAAGAGCCAAGGCCAGCTGGCTCCACGATGGACTCAGAGTTGGCCAAGCCCAGTGGCCATGGTGGTAGAGCCTCTGGGGTAACAGATTTAAGAAGGGGTAGGGGAAAAGTAAGATTTGGTTTTATTTTCTTGTTACCTTACTCTTATTGGTACTAATTATACTGATTTCCCTCCAGAGTCCAGTCTGTTTTACCTGTGATGGTAATTGAGTGACCTCCCTGTTCTTACCTTGATGCCCCAAACTTTTTGTTGTTCAGCCAAAGAGGGGAGGTGGTGGGCACTGGGTAACCAGCCAAAGTCAATCCACTACAAGAACAGGCAACACCTAAGAGTTTCTGACAGGCTAAAAGGTCTGAACCTCCTTCACGCTTCAGCAGCAGCTGTTAATAGGGAAAACATGTCATCTGCTTGTTTTCCTGCATCAGGCAGAAGATGGAGAAAGAAGCAAACCATGCATTTCAGCTGGTGTCTTCCTAGGATGAGGCTTCCTCTTACTGAACATTTTGCAATTAAGTAAATGCAGGCCTAATAATGCTAGATATTTGTACTTATATAATTTCTTTTAATACATGCAGTCCTGATGGGTCTTTTATGTTTTTTATTGTATATCTATCATAAAGTTGTATTTTTGAAGTTTCGGTTCATTTCTGAGAATGTGCAGTTGTTCTGTGATATTATGAGAAGAATATATAGGTGAAGAGGAAGTGTCAAATCCAGAACAAGAGTGGAAAGAGAAATGGGTTAATATTTGGTGAGGAGATGGGTGAATAGCCTTTGTTGTTACAAGTGGAGAGCTACTAATTTGAGCTGTCTGTATATTCAAATGGGAAGGATGGGGAAATGTAAGGTGCTTAAATAACCCCATATAAGAGCAAAGTCATTCAAAACTAGGCAAGTTGTTTCATTTTGGAAAAGCAAAGTTAAAAACATCCCTTTCTCAAAATCAAAGCTTTTCATTCTGGTTTTGAAATGGGCTTAGAGTGCTAGTAAGTCAAGCATTTTGCCTCTCCTCTACTGGGAGAAAGCAAAAAACAGACCCACCAGTAAGAGAGAGGATGATGCTATAACTGCATGACTTAATGGCTGTCCTGTTAAGGGTTAATGTCTTTAATGGGTTTCATCTTGTGTGGTTTGGTGTTTTTATGTTAGCTCCTCCTTGGTTTACTCTCTGTAGAACAACTACACTTGACAAATCTTTTGTCAAGGTCTTCTAAAAAATTTGCAAACATGTAAAAAAAGTTCAGTTATTTCAATAATATATATAATTTCCTTATCCTTTTTGCTGTAGAGTTGATCTGTCACTTTAGAATAGGGGAGATTCTTCATCTTTGTTCTGGGCATTCAGCACCTTAAACAGTGTGGTTTTGGTTACTGCTTGAGCAGTAAATATTAAATAAGTTCTAATACTTTAAATCCTACACAGAAGTTGCAGTTCCAAATGTCTTCTGCTGTGTCAGGTCCATAGAGCAGCTGCTGTTACCACAACTATAACATGAAACTAGGTAGAAAGGAAAAGATGAATCAAAAGGCTACTTTAAAGCTGTCTTAGGTCATCTAGAAAACAGTAAGACATGGACCAACACCTTATTTTGGATAAAGGTAGAATGAATCATTGATTTTATTGAAATTTCTCCTGATGGAGGAAGAATACAGCTGACAAAAGCCTCTGAAGTTTGGGCTGGATGATAGCTACAAATATTCAGTTAATTTTCCAAGTGTTTTCTAAACTCCCTGATCAGTTTAACTTATGCTCCTGTCTTATCTGTGAAAGAGTATGGTCCTTTGTTAAGGGGGAGACGAAAATTGAAATGTTTAAAGTTTTCAAAGTTTTGCTTTTAGTTTTATTTTTGATTTTATTTTTACAGAAGCAAATCTTGGATTTGCTTGGATTTGTTCCCATCCCCACCCCCCCCCCCCAAAAAAAAAAAAAAGAAGGAAAAAAAGAAGTAGGAAAACTAGTCACTTGGAAATGAAAATAGAACATTTCTGTCACTGTGAAATATGAGAAGGTCAGTTTTTCAATTTCACACTCTTATGCAGGATGGGAAAAGGAGAGAAGCCGTTTTCCATACAATTATATTGTTTAGTCTTCCAGGGAGATGGTCATCTGTTTTCTCCTGGCTGTTGCTTCTGTTTTCCTCCTTGTGCTCCTTCCATGAAGGAGGGATACTTGCATAAGTGTGTGTCTGTTGTATTTTTGTTTTATCTTTGAATCAGTTGCCTTGTCCGTGCTATGCTCAGGTTCATGCTGTGACTTCTGAAAGCAGAGCATTGCCTGGGATTGATTCTGTGGTTCCCTAAAGCTGCATATTGGAGGGGTCTGTGTCACCTTCTGACAGGTCCTGTTTTCTGCCAAAGGGAATTACAGTTGTGGCTTTTACTGAAGTTTTTGCCTCTGTTTTAAATGTTGATTATTAAAATGTCATGTTAACCTTCAGCAAGGCATTTGGCTAAATTTATGATCTGCAACAACAGCTTTTTGTGTAATTCTAGTCTTTTTTTTGCAAGAGTGGTTATTTGTATCTCTGAGTTCAGTTTCCTTCCTAGCTTTTCAGTCCATTCAACATACATTTTTTAATCAGTCAATTTACAGTACCATAGGAAGACTGCAGAAAGCAGACAATACTTGAAAATATAATAATGATAATAAAAAAGTCATGAAGTTCATAAGACATTTTTACAGTACAGTAGTGTGGACAAATGGAGCTTGAATCTTTGTTTATTATGATGTCTTCAGATGTATTTTTCTGAAAGCTTTGGATACCTCAAGTGTAGACAAGTTTTTGCAGTAAGTGTTCTGCAAGGTAAGTGTAAGAGGCTTGTCATGTGACTATATGATTTCCTACAGGCTTTAAAAATGGAGGGAGAAATTTTGAGCATCCCTTTTTCCTTTTGGCTTTAGGATTTTGAAAGCTTGCCAATTTGCTTAAAGAGCAGCTTGCTCAAATACTGTTTTTACCTGCTATACAAACATCCCTTTCGTCTTCATCTGGATGTCCAAATCTAGAAAGAGGCTAACTTTCTGCCTGACAGCTGGTATTCATATTGGATATGAAATAATTACCTTAAGTCGCTTCCTATGCTAATGTCTGTAAACATAAAAATTACTGCATTTTGTAAAAACAGGTCCTTAGTGATGTTTGAGAAGTGGATAATGCCCGTTCTTAAACTTGATGAGATACTTTATGTAGGAAAGGAGGAGGGACAGTGTAACTTCCTTGGGCATCTCAGATCACATTAAAAAGCAAGAAAATTTAAGCCTAAATTAATAATGGAGAAGGAAGTAGAATTTTAATACTTTTCCTTACAAAGACTTTCAGAAAGTATGAGTCACTATTAAACCTACTGTGAACCTACTATTTTAAGAGACTATTTTCTCTAACATAGTCTTGACATTTTTACAGGCCTTTGGTAGTCTCAAGTGCTTCGTTTTTGTAGGTGAGTATATGGTGTGTTTGGATCAGAACATTAACATTCATTTGTGGTAGTTCTTCACATTTAGTCACTATTTCAATCCATAAGAATTTAATAGCTACAGAGTGATATTTCCTGTGACAGCAGATGTTTTTGGACCTTTACAGATCATGAGCCAAGCTGAAGGACAACAGAAGAATCTTGTACAAGCCATTGAAGCTCTCCCAAATTCTGGACCTCTTACTGCCTTGGATCAGGACTTGCTACTTTTAAAAGCTACCTCTGCTGCCACCCTGAGCTGCCTTGGAGAATGCCTGAGTCTACTACAGCAAAGCATGCATCAAGTGGGCCAACAGCATAACAGGACACTGTCATCAGGTGAGCACAAGCTCCCTTGGGTATTGTTTCATATGCCTTGGGGTGTTTTATTATGATACGAAGCAGGCAAAATTAACCATTCTCAGAGAGGCAAGTTGGGATGAGCAGCTTGTGAGTTTCTGCAGCCTCAAGCACTGTAATTCTTTGCCTAAAAAAAGAGTGCAAAATGTACTGCAATCAGAAGAGAGGAGGAAAGGAGGTGGTCCTGAGTCTTTTTAGAGAAATCCAGTCCTGAAGACAGCAACACAAAGAAGATAGGGCATGGAGAAGAGGTATATATAAACCTGCATTTCTGATGTTAATATGTTAATGGCAGTGCAGAACTATCTTGGTTGTTTTAGTTTGCTCCCCCTCCTTTTTTTTTTTTTTTTTTTTTTTTAATAGATTTCAATACAAATTTGTTTGATAAAAATAACACTTAGCAATCCTACAATGAAAATAATTTTTCAAGTTTATTGTATGGAAGGATGTTGCTGAGGTGGATTTATTTCAGTCTGTGGTTTTCTTTGAGTCTGAAAAGAGTTATCCATGCTTTAAAAAAAAAAATTGTAGCAAGTTTTTCTGAGCCTAAAATGTCAGTGTATACTCCACAGAGGTGTGCAGGCATGAACCTCTCAGTCCCCACATACCTTGGTTTTTCCAGTTCACCCAGTTTGGGTCTGTCCATAATATTGGAGGTTGGACCTTGAGCTTTCTGGAAGGGTGGTTAGCATTTTTCCATGCATAAACTGCACTGCCAAGTCTTAAGACCAAGAGCAAGTGTTGATGTAAGAGAAGCAGCAGCAGTAGAGCTCTGGATATGGGGTGGCTTTTTGTGTTTTCTTCAGGTGCTGCCACAACAATCCCCCTCAACCTGTCCTTACTTGCAGTAGGTTCTTTACAGGGCAGGATATGCCCTCAAGGCTAATGAGAGATGGCACATGGGACAGCCTCTGGAGCATTCCCATAGTGAGGAGAATAGAAGTATGAGAGGGTTACTTGGGAAGCAGGAAAATTATGTGAAAATGATTCTTGGAAAAAACAATATTAAACCTTTTGGCACCTGTCCTATGGTATGTGCTGACTTTCCCATATCCAGATTCTGATTGGTTTCATAAAGGAAAATTATTTTTAAAAAATTGCCATTTTCTTGTAGAAAATGCAATTCCCCCTTTACTTATCTAAATAGTAATGATAAAGTGCATTGAATTAAATTGTTTGATATAACTTTATTTCAGAAGAGAAGGGTTTGAAACAGAGATGAAAAATGTCCTTCACAGAAAAATTACTTTCTAGCTTCAAGGTCCCTGAAGGTTGTTTTTCACCTCCATGTAATCAGTCAAGAGATAGATGACTTGAGGTGTACTTGTCCTTGAATCTGTATCCACATAATCTTCTGTTAAATCAATGTCTTTGTTTTGACTTGATAATGGTTTCTGAGGATCTGTGGACAAGAAGAGAAAAAAGCAAGCAAAGCATTAGTAATTGCTTAAAGGGAATCCTCCCTTTTTTTTTTCTTTTAGTGGAAAGTCATGACTATGAAATACTGAATAATGAAATCTAATAAGTGTTTTTGTTTGTTCTTCCTAAGACTGTAAACTTGCACATCAATTCTTTCAGGTATCAAAATCTTTTAGCACGGATTCACACCAACATCATTGGTGTAACTGTGAGAACTTGAATGCAAGCAGTTAATTCTTCAGTGTGTGCGTGGGCTTATTCTTAGGTATGGAAGTTAAAAAAAAACAAACCACCAACCAAAAAACTAAGAAGGGAACTAAAAGCTACTGAAATATTTAGTCTCTTCTCCCGGACTGAAATGATTTTTTTTTTTCCCTAGGCCTTATTATGCAACACAGTGGCCTGAAAGAACCTGGCCTACAAGTCTTGATTACTGATTTTCCTACACACTTAATCTTTTCCAGGCATACTTTGATAGACTTAATGTTTCTGCTGAGTCGGTAGAGTTTCGGTGTCATCAAAGCTGCATAAGCTCATACCTATTCAGACTAAAGCCTTTAAGTAATCCCCTAGCAAACTCTAATTCTGAGAGATGATCTAGTTCATTCTGATTGTGTCCTCCAGGTGAATTCTTTTAATTTTATACCCAGCAGGTACAACAGAAAATGACCTTTACTGTCACTGTCAGGTGAAAAAGACTCTTGTTAGTTTTAAGAACTATGTCCTCCTGTGATAGGAATTTTCAAACACCTTTCTTGTAAGATGTCATGGCCCTCTGAAATTTATTGCTGAATTGCTCCCATCCCAGTGCTGTCTCATTACCTCCTGTGTGGTGTACAGATGCTAGTGGGCATTGTGGGGTGGAATGCATAGATAAAGACAAGACAGGAATTTGATAATTTATTTTCTTGCTTCTAGCGTACAGTTCATGAAAGCAATCCAGTGCAGCCAGGCAACATAGTCTTCCTTGTGTAGAGTGTGAGAAATATTCAATTGTTTAGCCTGGGTGACTTGAACCTATCCTTGAATTTGCTTTCCTTCAGCATCCAAAGCTCTCACAATTATGCCATAAAGAGAGAGAACTGCCTTCAAAGTAGATATACATCTACTTAACCTGCTTTCTCTGTACAGTTCCTTGTGCCTTAGGAGTCCTTATACCTGGTTGTGCAAGTTTTGCTGACTTCCTGGGCACTGGAGGCCTTGCATTCTTACTGCCTCTAAAGCAAGGACGTAAAAGTGGCTGCAGGTTTCTGATCTAGTACTTATGGAAAGCTCTCATGAGGATTATAATTAAATAGTAGCTATTTAAAACAGATTTACTGTCATTTATTGTTTTAAACAAGAAAAAAAAAGTCTTCTTTCTTTTGATGCAAATATTTTTGTTGCTGTTTTCCAGTAATAAGAGTAGAAAGAAAACAGTTTGGCATTCTCTTTAGTGGAATCTTGTCCAGAATGTACAATTATGTAGGTCATGACTTAAAATATTTTTATGGCATCTTTTCTAATGGAATAGTTTAAGGATGACATGATTTTTCCGTTTCATGTTTCTCACGAATTGTCAGTCTTAGACCTCGAGCCTACAAGCAGACATGAAGATTAAACTGAAGTCTTCAATCTTGTCTTGAAGGCTAGTCAATATTTTTTTTTATTTCCACTCTGAAGCTTCATGGAAAGATTTTTGTGATTGCCTTTCTTGGAAGTACATCAACAAGAATAGTCATTGAAGTAAAATCCTGTCTTGTGTTTCTACTTTTGAGTCAAAATAATGTCAAATAATGTAAAAAAAAATTTCTAGCTGTCATTATTAAAGGTATGTGCACTGGCTAAATTTCTGTAATTTCTTTTCATTGAAAATATGCCAGAGAGAAGGGTATTATTAGCTAAAAGTGTTGGTTACCTATAGTGTGAGTACAGGAGGAGGGATTGCATCTCTACAAGCTTCTTTGAGTTTGGGAATTTGGGGGGTTTTTTGTAGAACAGAAGAAAATATCAAGGCCTTTCTTTTTGGCTGGGAATGTCACCACTTAGGTACATCTGAAGTGCTTCTGACAAGCTTATCTGGCATGCAGACAAAGAGCTTTGAAAATAAAAATGTGGGAAAGAAACTTTCGTCTTAATTTCTAACGTTAGAAGTGGGTTTTTTTTCCAGCTCTGTTCCTTGGCAGAAGAGTATCTCCAGAGCCTGTTGACTGCAATTGTTAACCTTCTTCTCTCCCAGACTGTGAACAGAGAGAACTTGAATGTTTATTTTAATGTAGCTCTGTGTAGTGTTTTAGGTCTGTTGTTTTTTTCATTTTAGTGTTTTGGCAGACAGAATCCTCTCTCGTAGTAGCAGCCTGCACAGATCAATCCATTCTTTTAATCTGTGTTTCACGTTAGCCATTCATTTACTGAATAAAGCATCTTCCTGATAGGCATACCTTTCTATATTTTTCTGTCTCTCCCTTGTCCACTTTTCCAAACTGTAGAACATTGCATTTTATTAAGATTTTTTTAAAAACAAAACCCAAACTCATCCTTACTATGGATTTTTTGAAGTTCACTTTAATGTTCAAGTGCTGCTAATTTTGGCTCCCATGGAAACAAATGGATCAGAGATGATTCTGGAGTTGGGGACAGGGTATACTTGAGCTTTTTATTCTCTACTGCCTCCTTTTTGGAAAAAATAAACGGACAGGAAAGACAAAATCTGGATGTTTTCAATTTGTTTACAAATGGCAGCTAGGAATTCTGTCGCAGCAGAGATGACGAGAGAAAAATGAGCAGACAGTACGTCAGTCCTTGTTTGTGCTTAAATGCACAAGGGCAGGGAAGAGTGAGGAAAGAAGACAGGGGAGTACATATTCTTCGTTACTGGTGTACTTTACTAAAGTTGGCTTGGTCAGTCACTTCTCCCTTAATTGCACTATCACCAGTTTTGCTTCTGTCAAGAATAACCAGAATAATTTGCTGTTCTATCTAAAGGGTAATACATTATTCCTTACGCGTTCTTCTTTCGTTGGAAGATAACGTTGTTTTCTAGTGCTCACACAGCATTAGCAAATACAGTCTCATGTGAAAAGCAGTGCTGCAGCTACCATTTGTTATTGCTGGTTCAGTGTGCTGCAGGGATTCAGCAGAGAGACCAAACTGTCTCATCCATCCCTGGCAGGGGAAGGAATCCAGATCTAATATTGGTTTCTCCTCAAGGCCTGCTGCTGCACTGTTAGGGGATATTTGTTAGAGTATATTTAAAATACGTCATGGAAGTGTTACCAATAGATGTTAGTTTACAGTTATGCCAGGGAAAAAAATGTAGGGTTGTTTGTGTTGTGTTTTTTTTTTTTTTTCTTCTTTTTTTTTTTTAAATAGTCTCCCAGGCAAGACCATAGGACTTAAAATTAGAAAGGTTTTTGTTACAGAGTTGAGATAATTAATAGTTAAGCGTATTTCATGCAGCCATTATCATGCAAAACTGAGTTTGAAGGTACATCAGGTACCCAGAAAAATCAAAACCAACAAAAGAGAATTATCAACATTGTTGAACTGAAAAATCTGTAAACCTTCTCTTTGGAGAGAACTCCCCTGACTCCTGCAGTGTGCACCTGTAGAAGGGAAAGATATTTCTCCTGAGGGCATTTGTGTGGGATACAACCTATCGTGCCCTCTAAAATAGATGTTTGTGAACTGTAGCCTTGCTGTAGGGAAAGGATATATAGGTTGTGTCTGGATGCTGTACTTTGCTTAGGTACAAGTGTTCTCATGTGCCTTGGTGTTCTTGTCTGCTGCGTGTTCATCACAGTGGAAGCTGCTGTTGAGGGGAAGAGGGAAAGAAGCTAATTTTTGGGTATGTTGTATAAGAACTCTTGCTTTGTATATACATATGCTCTGAATTTTCAGAGGAATCAGACTTGGGTTTTCACGCCTGCAACTACAGAATGAACACTGTACAGGTAGAAGAGATCTGGCTGATTTTACTAGTTGTGTATTTGGTACATCCTTTCTGATTTTTGCATCATTTACTGCTGAAACAGGTGTTTTGTTTTAATTAGTGTAGTGCTTTGCATAATCTTAAAGCAAGTAGTAAAGTAGTTGTGTAGCTGTCAATATTTCTTTATAATTTGTGACTGCTTTTCTGAAGAATTCCTTTAGAGCTCTGAAATGTATCAAAATAGATTAGAATTTACCTTTCTATCAGCTGTCTTTGGCTATGACTGAGAACAGAGAAAAAACAAACAAACAAACCCCCTGCCCCCCCCCAAACCAAAACAAAAAACCAAAAACCAAAACCAAACCCAAACTTAAACCTCAAACCTCAAACCAATTACAGCGGTTTCTTCCTATTCTTTTCCAACTCAGAAGATAAACGTTCTTATATTATGCTTAATTTATATATATTTATATATATATATTTAAAGTCTTTATAAGAACAGGGATTGAACTAGTGATAGAAATTTTTGAGTCCCATAAAGTGTCAAAGATGGCAATTCCATTAGATTGGACCAAATGATTTACAGATGGCAGCTCAGTCTGTGGAGAGTAAATTCCAGTAAAACAACTGTTTTAGATATGGCACAGGCAACAGCTATACCTGTACTGTTTTGTGATAAGAGTAATTTGCACTAGTGCAGATGAGAACATTTTGGGTGTACTGATAAACTGAAAAAAAGTGCCTGAAAAACTGTCATGAGAAGTTTTGGAAAACTGATAAGTAAAGTAGGAGCCATATTGTTGTGGCCATTCCACATAGAAGATTGTATTCTAGTCTTAGTTGATTTTAAAATAATTTCTGATGAGTTCTCTCATCAAAGACTGCTTTTGCCTGAAATGTGAGCTGCTGTATTAGATATATGGCAAGTCTCTTGGAATGATGTGAGAATGCTGACATCTCAGAGTAAGATTTGTAGATTAAAGATTATCACAGGTTCCCTGGTGGCACCTTGAAACTAGGTGGGAATTTTTTTCAACTTGTTCAGAGAGATACTCTTAATTTGTTTAAATTTCTGTGCTGTGTGAGTTAATATCTTTCCTTGCATATTTCTCTTCCACAAAGTAGTCCAATTCCAGATGCACAGTTTAACAAAACAATTTTTCTCATATGTAGAAGTGTTGAGGAAATGAATGTAATTCGTGGCATCCTGTTGGTATTGGCTAGGTCATAATGTGTTTTTAAGATCTGTTTATAATTTGATTAGGCTTACAAGATTTGTTGTTTTGTGGGGGTAGCATTGCCCTTGGTACAGGAGAGAAAACACGCTTGCCTAGTTCTAACAGTTTCTATTTCTCTTACAGACTCAAAAATGTGCAGAAAAATACAAAAATCTTTTTACAATGTGTTTGTACTGAAGAGGAAAACTAGTATAGTGTTTTTAAAAATATGTTTGTGATGATGAAGTAATGTTCACACTTAAAAATTTCCTCTGAAGTGAGATACTTCTTCATGTGGGAGTTTTTTATTGTGCTTATTTACATAAATTACATTTAAAAATATAAAAAATAACTGTTTACAGTGAAGGCCAAATAGATTGTTTGTGCAGAAAGAAAATGGATAGCCCAAGGAAATGATGGGATGACATATTTTTAAAGATTGGCATAAAGAGAAGTCAGTTCAGTTCTTTTTAGTGTCTCTGTAATGGGAAAATAGCAGCAGTAATCCATTATTCAGCTTTTTTGACAGAATGAAACAGAAAAATAGATTGGGATCTGTTATTGCAAAATAATGAAGAGTGAGAAACATAATTTGACAGCAGAGCCACAGAAATGTTCTTCGTTTGGCAAGGGGAATTTTGTATAATTGTACGAAATGCACATATTAAAAAAGAAAAAAAAGCTGGATTTTTTCCCCTGTTGGTTACTCTTTGAAAATAATTTTGTTCTTAACTATTTGCTTATGCTTTCCTCATGCTTTCTTCAGCAAGATGGCGCCACAAAAACGCCCTAAGCAAGAGTAGATCTGAACTTCTGCCATGTCTTCATAACTTAGTGCCATTTTAGATTAGAGGAATGTTCTGTAACTGTTTTGTCTCTAGCATTTGGTAAGACTTCAGACAGCTATGGGATTTGTGGCCCATTTTTTAATAATGGAAGTGTTAATGTAACACTGCACAGCATAGCCTCTCCAGATCTAACTATTTATGTTAGGAGCCAATCTCTGGTGATACAGAAAGGAGAAATTGCACTTCTTTAATGTACCTTGTGTTGCTCTGCGTCATCTTAAAAATTTGTCAGTGATGAGAGGAGATCCTCCCTGTGGCACTAATTGTATATTCATATATAAATTATGGTAATGACTGAAGAGCTGTGATTTTCTTATCCATATCTCTACATTTTATAGCAGCGTGTAATTAATAGTTGAAATTTTAAGTCCTGTGCTGGGGGCTACTGATTTGACTGTTGAGACTATGTTTTAGTTAGCAGTTAGCACAACTGTGCACTTGCCTTAGCTGATCATACTTTCTGTCATGGCATCCTTTAATACAAACCTATCGAGGAAATCAAGTGCCCCCAGAAATAAGGGTTGTTCTGATGCCAAGTTCTGTTTGATTCATATTTAATGGGTATCTTTCTAATAAGACCTCTTTTAAAGTGTGGTCTTGGTACCAGTAAAGCATTTTAGTACTTAATCTAAAAAAACCTGTTTTAATAGTACAGACAGAAATAAAATACAGCTGCTAGGCTTAAGGCTTTGATTTCAGGCAGAAGAAATGGAGGATTTACTTGGATAACTTCATAACTTTGAAAATAGTGGGTAGAGAATTCTTGCTTAATTTCCAAGGTATACCAGATAATTTTAGATAAGGATTATACAGTCTGGTGGTAGGACTAACATCCATTGACTTAAAAAAAATCATATACAGATAAGTTGGCCTATAAGATGCTTACTTTGGTTATTTAGGGTGTTTCTTGCTTCCAAAGGCAGGGATATCATTTGAGATACTGCATAAGCTAGTTCAGAAAGTACAAGATCATTTTTTGCTAACATAAAGCTGTACATGGAAGCAGAGAAGAGATACAGCTGATTTAGATCAGTGAAATGGTAAGGTGAATGGAGGAAATCTGTCATCTCTCTCATAAGCTGATACCTGTTTTCTGCTTCAGAAGGTATCCTGGGATGGCCTGGGCCCAAGTCACACTCCACAGAGCAACTGAAAAACGGTGCCCTCAGCTCCTTATCATCTGCTAGTGCCAACATTACATGGGCAATAGTACCATCTGCAGCCCAGGATGCACCGGCACTGCAGCCAAACTCTGAGGTAAGCGTGCTTGGTCTCTGTAGGGCGTTGGTCAGACACAGACCATGTGTGATGGTGGATACTTTCATTGATAAATTACTGTGTTTTGTCTTTATCTTGTGCTCTTTGTTTGAAGTTACTTGTGAAAATGATAAGTTTCATGCAAAAGTGCATTCCAAAAACTTGAAAAATACCATTTTGTTGATGTTACTGTTCTGTGCTTTTATTTCTCTGAGGTGCTTGGGTCAGCAAACTTTGGCAAGTGTACTATTTCTTTCCTAATCTTAAAAGCAATCAACAGATTGTCAGTACACACTTCTATCCTCTAATGCAAATAAAAGCTATTTTTTGTTTCATTCTGGTTTGAGATAGACAGGAGACATGACTTGCTACTTGTTCTTCCATGTTCGTGTTTGTTCTTGGGCACCTCTTGAGTATAGCTGACGGTTCTTTGAGTTGAAAAATGATGTTATTTCATGATCCCTTCTCTTGTTAAGTGATTATGGGCAGAACTTGTCCACAGCATCCTGCATCAACCAGCTGATTTGTGCTTTTGTGGCATTTACTTGGTAAAGGGCAGTTCTGAAGCATCCGCTCTTTGAGGAGACTCACAGCTGCGTATCAGACACCTCATGCACTGAAAATCTCTCCTCATGACAAACTTCTCCAGCTTCTGCAGTCTGCTTCAGTAACCAGTCCTGCTCACAAGGAAAACACTTCACTGAGACCCTAGAGATTATAGGGCACGTGGAGAACTGGAACAAAGTTTTTGAAAGAGCTGAAGAAACTAATGAATGCTCTGGGCAATTGGAATGGCTTAAATTAAATTACATCGCCTTTGACAAAATATGTAATGGCTGGAGACATCAATAAAGCTGCTTTCCCAATTCTTTTGTAGTATGTTGAACTGAATATAGTTCAAAAAATTCACAGATAAACCGGGATTTTTTTTTACATGTTCCTTTGGTCTTCTGTCCTTAGAAAAGAATTTTGAATTCTGTTACTCCTAGTGTCCATTTATCAAAATGTTTAAATTACCTGTAATTACTTTTTAGTAGGAAGTTGTGTAATTTCTTTTTTTATATAAGCCAAGTGTACTTTTTACAGTGTGTTTTTAAGACAAGAGGCGATTTAAGAGTGTTGTTTTGGGAGTTACTACTTACTGAACCACTGAAATCTGTTTCATTAGGATTATTTTAGGTTTTTTTTGGTATTCTTTTTTATTCTTGATCGTCCACTAAAGCCAAATGGGATGTGGAAACATAAACTTTGCTGCAAGAACATAAAGAGCAGCAGCTGATCTTACTCGCATTAAGGTATCATTTTACAGTTGAGTTGAGCCATTTATGACATGTTTTAAATGACAGTATTTTTTAATGAGTCCAATCCCTTCCTGTTCATTTGCTGATGAGACACTGAGTTGTGTGCATGGCTTGAGGTACTGCTTTGCTTGTGGAACTCATGATTTATTGACAAGGGAGTACCCTTGAAGGGGTGAATAGGAACAAGGAAGTGTCGCACTCTTTCTAGAACAGAATCCTCAGTGCTTTGTGGGCAGCAGCCCTGAAGTCAGCAGCCCAAGTTTGGGGGCCCTCTGGCATTAGCCATTAAAAAAGAAGAAAAAGAATTGGGGGCAGAAAGAGAATAAGATTTTTAGGTTAAAAAAAGGTCAGGTCAAGATGGTGTTTTTGCTAGAAACTGTAAGTACAAGTTTGTGGATTGATGGAGCAACAGGAAGCAGCTGGAATCAGGTATGCAATTTTTGTGATGTAGTAGTACAGTTTGATGAGCAGAAACTTGATTTTGCCCTGAGGAAGTGGCTTAAACCAGGATTCATTCCTGGAAGTTCTTTACAAATCTTCATCTTCCCTTACACAGAGCCTTTATAAGAGTGTGTGTGATGCTGAGATTGATACTGTTGGCTCTGAATTTGAGGTGTTTTTTAAATGTAGCTGATACACTTCAATTTTGATCATTTTAATGATTTTTTTTTTCTGAGAGACTTAACAGTTACCCTGGTAAGAATGCTATCTGAGCCAGATAGTCACCCAGGAGATGATGTCTGACATGCCTAAAGTTATCAAAGATGTTTGATTTGGCACAGTTTTACAGTTCTGTGTGCAAGATGTAATCGTATTTTTAAATATATTGTGGCCTTGTATGTCCAAGGCAAGAGCCTTGATCTGGCACTGAGTTGGCACTTTATTTTCAAAGATATAAAAGCACTGACTGTGCTAATTACTTAGCATGTGTAATAATATATAGAAGCAAATGCAAATCATTACTTGTTTGTAGTCCTGATACTTTGTTGTTAGTAACAGTGGTGGCATTAGCAGAGAATGAGAAAATGCTTCTAGATGTCATTAGTTGACCTTTTGTTGACACTGAATGCCCTGATTTCTTATTTTTTGTCTGATACCTTCTTTTAGAAGGAAAGAGGAATCCACAAGTGTCATTTAAATAAATGAAGCTTATTTCTCTTAGTGATTTTCTTTTTAAGAAAACCCAACTAGGCACTAGATAATTTTGGTTTCTTGAAGAAGCTGCTGGTGTACTAATGGGGCTCAGCTTTCCAAATACACCTGCCAGAAGAAATAAGCCTTACTTTTACAGAAGTTATGAGATGAGAGTGCTAGTTCCTGTATCAGTGCTATCAAAATTAATTCCAATCTCTTCTTTGACTGGTCTAGATTTTTATTTTTAAAAAATCTGTAATTTCATGGTTTAAGCTCTATCTCTTAGTCAGAAGCTATACCCCAAAGGAATGGGAGCTTTTTAGCTAGCTCTCAGTGCAATATAGTAGGTGTACCAATCAAACAAATTGTGAATTGATCTCTAGTCTGAAATAGAAAATGCCATTAAACGGCTAACCTTGAGGAGCAGCAGACTCAGCTGCTTATATTATGGAGTGTTATTTATAAGGAAAAGATAATTTCAGGAATGTGGATGAGCAGTGATTTTAAGAAAACAGAGATGTTATGTTGGGGCAGAGTGGGTTGTGGATGACTGCTGAGGAATCTTTTCCATGCAGCTGCCTGCCAGTGGCAGCAGTTTCCTGGCAGCATGACCGAGTGGCTGGGTGTGTTTAGTGATAACTGTGCTAATTCTCAGCACAATATTCAGACTGCAACATTTGCAACTGCTCATCAAGCAGCATCATTAACAAACCAGTGACAAGTTTTTATAGGTTTATGAAGAAGTGTGTGGATCTTTACAATTCTCTAGAATAACAAGGTTCTTCTAACGCAATTTTCTTTGAATACTTAAGCATTCTTGAGGGATGTAAAAAATTCTGGAGTTGAGTTTTGATGCCATAGGTAACTAAAGTAAAACTTTTCTTTTTGGTCCGTCATACTGTCAGGGGTTCAGGAATGCAGTTTCTTCTCTGGTGAAGTAAGGTAGAAGCTAAAGATCATCCTCTTTAGATAATATGTTGGTGTTTACTTGCTTTGGTTTATTTAGGGCATTTCCTGCTTCCAAATGCAGGGGTATCATTTGACATACTACTTAAACTTTATTCAGAAAATAAAAGATTTTGTGACAGAGATTATTTTCTTGTGTGTTCCTTGCTCATTATTCTTTTAGAGTTGTGATATAGGACAGCGTGAAATGTTAAAACCTATTATCTTTACTAAAAGGAATAACCTCTGAGAGTGAATTGCTGGATCAAACAATTTTGTCTCTTACTTTCCATATTTTTAAAATGTTTTTTAAGTCCCTAAATTTTAGTGGGGTGGTTTTATTTTTTTTTTTTGTCTGTCCACCTGAAACATCAGATAGAAGGGGTAAGGGTTGAGCTGCACAGAACTATTCTCAATCTAATGATAGTTGATGTGAAATGCTCCTGTGCATCCCCTAGTGAACCACTTTGGACTTTTTGGCCTAAATTGTGTTATAATTTCAATTTTTAGGGTTTTTCCTTAAAGCAGAACAGAACAAATCTGCTGTGAAATGTGCCAGAGGTACACTCTTCAGACCTGTGATGTAAACTTGGTCTCTGTCCAGTCTGCCATAAACAGGACCCTGCTTTCTTCATTTAAGATTTAATAATTTTGTAATTATTTTCAAGAAATACTGAAATAATTTCGTTTGAATCTCATAGTAAGTTCAGTTGTAATAAACTCGGTGCCAAAGTAGAATAAAGGTGTGAATCACTTTCATGGGTGAACCACTGTTCCAGTTCAACTAATTGTCATTTTGGGTGTCAGAATTCCCCCTCTGAGTTGACAAAGAGTGACTGCAGGCCACATACTTCCCCTGACAGCCAAATACAAATAGGTAACAGGCTGTTTTTATGTGGGGTCTGAAAGGGAAGGAATAATTTTCTCTGGATCTATTAGCTTAGTTAAGAATTATTTTGAAAATTGTTTTGTAGCTAGATCTGCAGTATAGCCCTCTTGATGTGATTTTTATGCCTTAAAATGCCATGCCAGCTGATTTTTCCCATCCTGTGGATCTGGTATCTGTGCTGTCTCTCTGCTTTCCTGTCCCTAACTTTCCCTTGCCTGTGAGCATGAGCAGCTGGACGCGTGCTCCAAACGGAAGTGTCTTTTTAATAGGATTGAAGTTTGAGCTCTGTAGGATTGAGCCTTTAGCTCTGATTATCTAACTCCTAAACCGGGTTTTAATTGTGATAGTGATTGCAAGGGCAGTCAAGTCCAGGTTATTAAAAATATTTCGGTCCCCTGGATGATCTGAACCTTGATGTTTTCAACTGTAAAGGGAACTGTTTAACTTTATAAGTTGATGTTTTTTCCCCCATTTCTTCTGTACTTTATTTTTTATCTGTATGTAAGTATATATCCAAATATGACTTTAGACTTTACTATTACAGAATAGTAACTCTGTATTACAGAATGTTTTAGAGATGCTAAGAAGTAATTTTAAAAATGCTTATGCAATTTTAGACACTCAGCTGGAGAAAAGAAATGATTTCTAATTCAATATTACCTTTATTTATCTGTGTCTCAGCAGATATCCCCAGGTCTGTGGATTGTTTCTTAGTATAATTTGTTTCTAGTGCTTCGTAATTCCTTTTTGTACTTGACAGAAATGTGTGTAATTGAAGTTGGGAGATGAGCTTAGCCATGAACACACAGTGATGGACAGGAGCAGTAATGGAGGAACAACAGGTCAGGATGGGAAAGTAATGTTTGCAGTATTACAGACAGTTCCTTTTTGCTGTTTAGTACAGACATTACAGAGTTTCTCAATGTGCTCTGCTTTTTGTCCTCTGCATGATTAAGTACTTTTCAGGCTGAAGAGCACAGTGAATGGCCTGTAATGATTTAGCTAAATTAATCTCTAGGTAAAGATGGTACCAGTTAATCCATTCACTATGCAGACCATCTAAAAAATGAAATCTGAGGTAATCAGTTGAAGGTATATTTAAAGATTAAATGTACAATTAGGCTAAAAGTAGAATTAAATGACCCTAAGCCTACTACAGCAGCCCTGACAATGACTAAGATAATCTAGCTAATTTTGATTTGATTTTTCTTGCTAACTTTCTGGAATAGCTACTGTGTCAGCAAACAGTCCTCTAGTAAAACTGTTTATGTGAATAATTAATAAAAACTTTATCACCATCTAAACCCACTGCATATTACTGAATCACTTCCCCCTCCAAAATGCATGTGTTCCAGCTGCTATCTGTATAATTGAGAGTAATATTCTGTGTAAAAAACCCCACTTTATTCCAAATCTGCTTCTAATTTGAATAAACATGAGGTTCTGATTGATGTGGCATTCCATAATTACTAGTGAAAAGTGAGTGAAATCTAATCATTGGAGTATAAAGAACTTGGGTTCCCTTGCAGTAAGGCTTAAAAATTAACTTCAAGTGGATCAATTGCATACTCTATTCAGTATAAAACTTGTTTTCCTTTCTAAAGGAACTCTGAAGTCAATGTTAATTTTATTTCAGGATTGTGTGCCTATTTTTTATGTGCCAGTTAATTTGCTTTGTGCTATCAGTTTTATTTCTTAATATGTGTATATATGTGGGCTTGGTGATACTGCCCATTAGAAATCTTACCCATCTCATTAAGACTGTCAATTACTTAACTAGACCTTAAGTTGGGCTCAACTCTCTTACAGAACAAATTTGTCTCAGGTTGGTATTGCTTTATCTTGCTTAGTGAATCATCTGAACTGGCTTCAGCTGCTTTGTCTGGTTCTTGCTAGAAAAAACCCTGGGGTTTTTAGCTTGTGGTGATGAACTCTAGTGGTTCTTTATCTGAAAAGCCCAGAACGTGGAAATAAATCCCAGCTGTGGTAACAGAATTTAATTCTAAAGTTTTTCCCAGAGGAGGACTTTGAAGGAGCAGGTGAAAAAGGCAGAACTCTTCTACATTAATAGAGAGTTTTCAGTTTGGGATGGACCAAGCATTGATTCATTAGACTGAGAACAATTCTTAGGAGCTTTTCAAGCAGAGAGTTCCACTGGCCTCAAGAAGTTAGACATATAAAAGGAGACAATCTTCTGCGCCTAATTTGTTTCACATACACAGTCAGTGTTCTCCTGTTATGATTTATAATGATTCAGTTTTCTTTTGGAAGACTTAAAGGATTTTTGTTTTGTGGTTTGTTGGTTTGTTTGTTTGTTTTTGGGTGTGTTTATCATCAATGTGAATGTGGATGAGCAATGAAATTGCAGGAAAAGTCAGGGTGGTTTAATAAATGTGTTGTCTTGGGGCAAGACTGTTAATGCTGCTTGGATTAACATGTCTTTACCATTTCTGTCCTCTTACAAATGTGCTGACATGTGATACTGCATATAAGAAATAGCACTGTGAGATCTGGATTTACATATAGATTGGTATTGCAAGACCAGATGATTGTAAAGGTTAAATTTGTAGTTGTCCATCTTTTTGTGCCCACTTTGCATATGTGAGTGGTGTATTATTGACTAATGTGGCAGTATTTTTCTGCCATGAATTTGCTTAGCTAGCATACAAAGAGACATAAAAGAGAATTACCGCTGGCTAAATGACTTCAGCTCTGTTACTTCCTAACTTTTCAGTTTCTGGGCATTGCAGGCAGAATCATAATGGAATCACAGAGTACTCTGGCTTGAAAGGGAGCTTCAGAGGTCCTGCAGCTCAGCACTGTGAGAGCAGCTCTAATCAGGTCAGCTTGTCCAATCCTGAACACCTCCCACAGTGGAGGTCCCACAGCCTCTCAGCACAGAATATTGCAGTTTCTCTAGGGATTTTGTTAATGGGAGCAAAGGGTTGTTTGATAAGGAATGGCATCATACTCAGTGTGCTGTACTGTCTGGTGAGCAGCTAAAAGGGACCTATCTTCTGAGACCCTTGCCCAAAGGTGTTTGTCATCTCCTTCTTCACGGGACTATGAGGCCTGAAGAACCTACTACTTCAGGTTTTTCCCCAAGGATCTCATTCTAAAGAGGATGCCTTGTAATATAGGGGACTGTCTAAAGTGTAGCTTTCTGTCAGCCTTTTCCCCCATGCTACTCTCCTGCACCAACCTGCAGCTCAGTGCAGTCTTTTGTCTTTAGTTCCCCACAAGTTATAACCATGTGACTTTCAGATGCCTTGTGGTGTCTGAAGTGCTGCCTGGCAGTGACTGGAATCTGTCCTGCTGCACTCTGTGGTTTGTAAGCTTGTACACTTACTTTGGATAGTGTCAAATACTCTATTTGTTGCTGTTTGATACTCTCTGTGTTGCTTCTAAAAATTTAATTCACAAAATAAAACTGTCAATCAGTTTCAGGAAATTGTTCTTCACTAGTATCTGTACAGCATTTGGTATAGGTTTTGTTAAAATTGTTTATGATGTGATAATCTCTATCTTACAGTTATGATTTATGCTAGCCTTCATGGGTTTTTTGCTTTAATTTAGGACAAGTCCATGGGGCTTTTCTCTTCACTCATTTTGTTTTATAGTCTCATGTTACTATTTCGTTCTGATGATACAAGTAATGAAATATATTTATTCCCAGTTCTTACTGAATTTATGCAATACTGCAAGGTCCTCTTGTATTTTAGGATTCTGATTAAACAGTTCTGTACTTCAGTAGCCCTCATTTCATGAAAGGTGCTCACAAGCACGTGTGGACTGGTACTGATGCTTAATCTTTCCCTATGGAGTCTGTGCTTGGGAATTAGCTGCTTTTCAGCTCATTTTTAGAACTGCCTACCCTAGGTTTATGAAAATCGATTTTTGCAAGAGGAATTGTCTTATGAAGAAAATATGAACATGTGGGGGAAAAGTTGTCCAACAATCATTATTTGGTGCATAACAGGATTACAGTGTTGTAGGTGAGGAACTCTGTTTAACAGGATGTTTAGTTGCTGATAGATTCTTTATTTTTAAACATAATTGCTTTCAGAGTTAGCTTTGAGTATTTTGTTCTGAATGCTTGCACAGGCTATACTGCAATGTAAATATAGACATTCTTTGTTTCATGTTACATGCATTTGTTCCTGTTCTTTAAACAAGAAACCAGTCCTTTTTCTTCTGAAATCTCTTATTATCTGTTCCTCATCACTGCTACATTGTTATGTTCAGCCCTAAATATAGTCAGAGGACAGAGTAAAACACATCTGCAGTGTAGGAAAAGGAAGCCTTCTGAGCTTGTTCTTTAATGATGAAAAGACTTCTGTTCCCAGAGATACTCCTGCAAAGCATTAACAAAAAGGCATTAGTACAGCTCTCTAAATGGTCAGTATCTGGATAATGTGCTTGTCTCCAGATGCCTGGCAGATTGTTTTTATTGAGAAGGAAAAAGATTGCAGACCTATTTGTCATCTAAGGTAGGGGTTTTGTGATTGCTTTCTTTGCTTGCATTGTCTGTGTGTCAGCCTGTCTATGCAGTGTAGGTGTCAAGATTCCTTTCTGCTTTGCTTGCTTGCTTTGCAGTGACGGGGTATCTCCTGAAGAAGGATAGGTATTTCTTGGTTCAGTAGATGTCTCAGCTATTACATGTTGTATCCAATTAATCTTGTGTGATAGACAGATTGCCACACTTTGATCCTTGCACTTGTCCCTAGCCGAGAGATTTTCTGAACATCAAGTGTATTTAGCATATTCAATGAAAAACAACCCCAAGCAACAAACCACAAAATATATACAAATTATCCATACACACAGAAAAAGAGATGTTTTAATCATTGATGGTCCTAGTTTGAAGAATTTTATTTTCTCTGGAGACCTGAATTACCAAACACAAATAACAAATTTGGCAAGAGATTAATGAAATGGGCACTCTGTAGACATTCTTTCCTGATGTAAGCTTTTTCTACCAAATAATACCTGGTTTGACCTATTAGTGCTGAATGATGTATCCACAGTTACATAAATGCTTTGACCTGACCCTGTCAGAACACAAACTCTGATACAGCAGTTACTTACCTATTCAGATAGATATGCCTAGATTATTTTTCTTGGCATACATAGTTTAAGGTAAGTAGAAAATCTGCCTATTGTACCATTTTTTCTTTGTTATATGAAAGAGAAAGTAACTGTCTGGTTGATTGGTTCTGCATGTAGGTGACAAAAAGAAAGTGGTATTTTTGCTTTCCATGGTGGTGTGTATAAGTTGTAGTGTATTCACCTTTTCATTGTAAAATCCTTCTCATTGATTCTTGTCCTCTATTACTTGCTTCAGTATTTTAAAAGTTAACTTTAATTTTGGTTCCTCATTGTTAGAGCTAAGCTGTAATGACAGAATGCTAGGAGAAGTGTGACTGTGTGTTTTGGGGTTTGAGGTGGGTGGGTTCCCCCTTGAGGTGGTAGACTTTCTGCATAAGAGGAAACAGCTTCTATGAAATACTGAGAGTAAATTTAAAAATTGCATCTGAGCTGAGTCTGCTGATTTTGCTACCTTTAAGAAACCTTTTTCAGGATGAAATAAAGGTGTACACAGGTAATAAGTTTTGCTCTCTAAATTCTCCATTTAAGATATTCTTTGCTTCTGGGCTTGTTATGTGGCTTTGAAAATATCAAACCTTGAACACTGGACAGCCTTAAGTCTCTTTGAAAGTCACTATAACTTTGATATCCAGGTGCCAACATTACAGTAAGCATATGAGATGTCAGTTGAGGTTTTATCTTTGATCTACTCATTCTTTGCAGTGATCAGTCACGGGTACCACCAAAAGCAAAGCATAAATAAGACTACAGTGAGGCCAGGGCTCAAGCAATGACCTGACTTCACCACCACTTTTCCAACCCCATTTTTCACCTTCCTCTGCTTACATTGTATGGTGGTAAATGTTAAGAACAGTATTTTATAATTTTTATTTGAACTGTTCTTGAAGAGTAGAAAAATCTTACGTAAAGAGATACAGGAGTTTGTTGGGTATTAAAAAGTTTTACTGCCTTGTAAGTCAAGAGTAGGCTTGATAATCTGTAAATGACAATGTATTTGGAAGTTAGAGAAAAAGTGAGTAGATGAGGATGATTTCAGGAATCAGTCTTCACAGTGGGTAGTAACTCTGTTTCAGACTTTGTTTTGTTTCAAGATTTAGGTTGAAGAAAACAAAGTTTCTATTTAGTTTCTATTAATTTCAGTTTTCTATATGGGAATGATTCCTCCTTTCAAAGCCTATAGTGGGTTTGTGTGGCAAGATTTTGGTAGTGGAGGTGCTACAGGAGTGGTTTCTGTGAGAAGCTGCTGGAAACTTCCTCCTTGTTTGACAGAGCCAATGCCTGCTGGCTCCAGGATGGACCTGCTGCTGCCTAAGGCTGAGGCCATCAGTGATGGTCATAGTGCCTCTGGGATAACAGGCTTAAGAAGGGAGATAAAAGGGAACAGAACAGCAGCAGAGAGAGGAGTGAGAATGTGAGAGAAGCAGCTGCAGACACCAAGGTTAGTGAAGAAGGAGGGAAAGGACATGAAATGGTCCAGCTGCCAGAGCAGACATTATTCTGCAGCCCGTGGTTCAGACCATGGTGAGTCAGACTCTCCCTCTGCAGCCCATGGAGGACCACAGTGAAGCAGATACCTACCCACAGCCCCTGGGGGACTCTGTGCTGCAGCAGGGACCCTGTGGAAGCTTGTGCTGGAATAGTTTCCTTGTAGGATTTGGATCTGTGGATCTGAGTGGAAAGAAGCCAATGCTGGAGCAGGTTTTCTGGTAGGATTTGTGACGCTGTGGGGGACCCATGCTGGAGCAGACTGTGCCTGAAGGACTGTACTCTGTGGGATGGGCCCACAGAAGTGCAGTTTGTGAAGAATTGTAGCCCATGGGAAGGACTCATATTGGTGAAGTTTGTGGATGGCTGTGCTTGTTGGGAGGGAGACTGTGCTGATGCAGGAGAGGAGTCTGGATCATGGTTGCTCTCAGGCAAGGCATGAAGTACTGACTGCAACTCTCATTCCCTATTACCCTGTACCACTGTGGAGAAGCTGGTAGGAAGTAGTGAAGTTAAGCCTAGGAGGAAGCAGTGAGAGGATGATGTTCAAGATTTGTTTTTATTTTCTCATAACTCTACTCTTATTTACTGGTAGTAAATTGAACTAATTTCCCCAAGTCAAGTCTGTGTTAGCCATGAGGTAATGGGTGAGTGATTTCCTCCTGTCCTTAGCTCAACCCATGAGCCTTCCATTGTATTTTCTCTGTCCTGCACAGCTGAGAGAGGGAGTGAAAGAATGCTTTTGGTGGGCACCTGGCTCCTAGCCAAGGGCAGCCCACCACAACCAGCAGCATGACAATATGCTAGTCTGTATATAAAATAGCCAGTACAATTTACTGCACAAGCTACATTTAGTCACTGCTAATGAGGGAGGGTTACAGTAAGCTTGCTTGCTTTTCTGTCAGGTGCATGCTACAGTAAGTGCAGTTAAATGTGTGGTGCCCAGTGGAAGAAGTGGCATGAACAACTTAGTGCAGTTTCATAATTTCTGATCCAGTAACAAGCCCTGGAAGAAGCTAACAGCTCATTATATGCTACTACTTTGGGGTGTTCTTACTGGATGTGCTTTACAAAAAGAATTCTAACTTTAGTATTGAAACTGGTGAAAATCTTATGAGGCCCATTCTTCACATTGGTGTAAATGTGCTAAAGCTCCCTGACCTTACAGAGTTATATTTAATCTTACGCCCACAGAAAACCTGCTTGCAAGCTCTCGAGTTACACAAATGCAAATATAAATGATGCTTGCAAACCTATGCCGTTATTGAAGGGACTCTGAAAATCAAAATGAGGCCTTTGACTTGCATATGCACTAGTAGAAACCAAAGATAATCGGAGTACTCTGCAAAAAATGTAGCAATCCTTATCTAGTCTGAAAATGCTAACTGTTTAACATTGCTTCTGACTTACTCCATCTTTCTCTTGATGCAGACATGTTTCGTAAATTGGCTTTTTTTTTTTTTTTTACAATCTTTTGCATATTTTTGAACATAAAAGACTTAAAGAATACTTCACTTGGACTGTTATAAAATGGTGTATTTTTTTCTGGATGTTTTAAGTTCCTAAAATTCATCCTCTTGCTCCTGACTACAGTCCTTTTTATAGTACATGAAAATGTTTTCATGCCTAAATGAAGATTCTTAAGAGTATTTTTTTTTGTAATTACATGAAGGGTGTGAGGTCCTCAGTTGTGTCCCTGATATACATGGATATACACGGTCTCTCCTTACTACCGTGGTGGAGAAAAGGCTGAGTTACTCTCTGCCTTCTTTACCTTGGCCTTTACTGGTAACAGACCTAGAGATCAGAGGGAAAGTCTGGAGGTAGTCTGACCCTTGGGGGAGAGGGAGCAAGTTAGGCAGCACTTGAGCTGGACATATACAGCTCCAGGGTCTCTAACAGGTTTTACTCTAACATGGAATTTGGGAGAGGCTTGTGTAGGCTAGAGGAAAGTGAATGTCATTCAGTTTTTAAAAAAGGGCAAGAAGGAACTCTCTGGGTGCTCTGGTAGCATCTGGCAAGCTGCAGGTTTGTCAGCCTCTCCTCAGTCCCTGGGAAGGTGGTGGAGCAAATACCCCTGGAAGGTATCTCCAAACACATAAAGGACAAGAAGGCAATTAGAAGTAGTCATAATGGACTTACAAAGGGAAGCTTAACCCACACGATGCACCTCTGCAATGGAAGTGATTTGCTTGGTGCTTATGGGGAGAGTAGTGGATGTTATTTGCTTTAATGTTGGTAAGGTTTTTGACCCTGTCTTCCCTAATATCCTCACAGACAAGCTGACAGGATATGGATTAGGTAAGCGGGCAGTGAGATGGATTTAAAACTGAACAACCCAGCCCAGAGGGTTGTGATCAGTGATACAAGGTCCAGTTGGAAGTCAGTCACTAGTGGTATACCCCAGGGGTCCATTCTGGGATTGGCACTGTTCCACATATTCATTCATGACCTGGATGATGTTGCAAAATGCACTCTTGGAAAGTTTGTAGGTGATGAAAAACCTGGGAGGAGTGGTTGATGAGCCAAGGGGTTGTGTGCTGCCATAGAAAGAGAGATCTTGACAGTCTGGACAGAGAGGAATCTCTTAAAGATAAGCTCAGGGAAGTTTCAAGTCCTGTGTCTGGAGATATTTGAGGGTAAACTCTTGCACCTCTACAGGCTGGAGGCCCTCTGGTTGGAAAGCAGTTCTGCAGAGATCATGGGGGACAACAAGCTGACCGTAAACCAACAAAATATTCTTGTGGCCAGCATTCCTGGGCTGCTTTAGGAAGAGTGTTGCCAGCAGGTCAGAATCCTTCCCCTCTGCTTGGTAGAGTTGAGGTCACATCTGCAGTGTTGTGTGCAGTTCTGGGCTCCCCAGTGCAAGAGGGGCATGGACTTACTGGGGTAAGTCCAGCACAGGCCCACAAAGATGATGAAAGGTTCTGGAGCATCCTTCTCGTGAGGAGGATCTGAGAGAGCTGGGACTGGCCAGCCTGCAGAAGAGAAGGCTCAAGGGTATCTTATCAATGTATATAAATGCCTCATGGAAGTAAAGAACAGCGAGACAGATTTTTCTCAATAATACAAGAGGCGAGGCAGTGGGCACTTGGAAGTGAATCTAAACACCAGAAAAATGCATGTGGGAGAGTGTTGAACACTGGCATGGGCTGCCCAGAGAAGTTGTGGAGTCTCCATCCTTGGAGATAATCAAAACTTAGCTGGACACAGTCATTGGGCAGTTGGTTCTACAGGCACCTGCTTGAGCAGGGTATGGGACGAGAAGATACCAAGAAGTCTGTTCCAACCTAAATGAGACTGATTTGGTGTGTTCCTTTCTTCCCCTCAAAAAACTAACCAAGATGAGACTCACATCATTCTGGACAGTATTGTTGTATTGTATGGTTTGTGAAATATGTTGGAAAATGAAGCTCTCAGTATATCTTGTATTAATTACCTAACAGTTAATTTCCAGCACAGCAGTTAATTTGAAAAATTAACTTGCTATAGAAGGACAGAGGCACATTTGCCCTTTCAGAAGTATAGCTTTTGACTCTGTGATTCCATCCCAGGCTCATCAAAGATTCTTTTTTTCTAAAACCATTTTTTTAAAATGCAGAATGTTTCCTTCAGAAAGTATTTCTTACCCTTACAGGTTTCATCTGTTAAAAAAGAATCAGCATGTTTTCTGGTGGAGACTGCTGACTAGAACATCCATTTTGTATCCCAGCAGATGACCTCTCTAAATCAATCGATTCCAGTTCTAATGAGGTGACCTGTTTAAAATAGCTCTCTGCTGGTGTGTATTTTCATGTCTTTGGCATTTAAACTTTGAAGTGCATCTCTTCCTGGGATTTTTAGAAATTATCTTCTATTTTCTCTTCCGATTTTTCTGAAAAAATGCTGGTGCTTCAGCCCAGTATTGGAAACTTATTTTGATTAAAATGATTTTAAATATAAGCCCCATTTTTGTGGTTGTTTGTAACTGGTTCAGATTTCTCAGGGTCAGCACCTAAGCCAGGCTGTGCTGTTAGTTCGCAGGCTGGGCAGTGCACAGCTCAATAGCTTTTACATTATGGGCTGACCACACAGGGGTGGAGCAGATCGCTGCTTTCCTAGGTCAGTGTTGCAGTTACATTTTACAGGATGAGGTAAAAAAAAAAAAAAAAAAGTCTGTGTCTGATAATTCAGAAAAGCAGCAGTTAAAGGATAATCACTCCACATAATCCTTTGCATTCTGCTGAATGCTTACGCACTGGATACTACTGAACTGCATGCGATTTTCGTGGAAAGAAAAGGAATTAAAGAGTGGTCACACTTTTATGACACTTCAAAGATACACTAGCTTTGTATTTTGTGACTGTGTGTCCGCTCACATGGTGTGGTGCTTACGTGTCGGTTTAAGAAAATGTGTTAGTTAAAGAAATATGTGTTAGTTAAAGTTAGTTCATGTGCTCCTAAAAACCTATTTAATAGTTATGTAGAACAGCTAATGAGAGGGAAATATAGAAAGGATATGGCTTTCTGAAGATGACTACTCTTCAATTCTTGTATCATAAATTGTAAACTGCTTCCTTAAATTCTTTTCGTTGCAAAGTGAGAAAAGAGCAGTTGTCTGCATGTCATTCACTGAAGGTCACTAGTGTGTTGATGACTGTAAGAGCAGAGTTGTGGTTTTTTTTTGGTGACCTTGCACAAGTCCTTACAATAGGGATAGTTAAGGTAATTAAAATTGTAGTCTTTACAGGTTGCTCATTAAACACGATTGATCCTAATGTTACATTGTACTCATCCTCCCTGATGAGCGGAGGGGCTTTCATTTACAACAATGCAAATGCTACTTTTCTGAGCACCCCAAGTGTCTACAGGGTGGCTTGCTCTGACCATGGATGTTTTGCAGGGTAGCAAAGAGAGGTAATTTCACAGAATATTCTGATTTTGTTAGTAACAGTTAAGAGGCAATGTAAACCTAACACCTATTTCATCAGGAAAGAAAGATTTTTCTGGCCCTGGGTGAATGTGCAGTCTTTGGGAGAAAAAGAAAATTCTTTCTGTATAATTTAGTCAGCAGACTCGTAATGGGTAATTTGTTTGTTTTCTGATGCTCTTAACTACTTAAGGCTATGCAGCTGTTACATGTTCATGTAAAAGAATGTTACCTGCTAGCACGTTCCCTTTCTGTCCTCTTTCTGTCTCACACTTGTGCACACTCACACAAATTTGTGCCCCTTCCCCTCCCTCCTGGAGAGCTGCCGATCAGGATATCCTCTGGGAACAGCAGCACCATTTCCCAGTTGGAGCTGCGTGCATTTAAGCTCACTGATCTCAATGCCATGTGACTGGGAATGCAAGGAGCAGATTGCCATCCGGTGCACGCTCCCCAACCCCTCAGATAGCAAAAGAAAAAAAAAAAAAAAAGGAAAAAAAAAAAAGAGGGGGTGGGAGTGAGGAGGGGAGGTTCCCTTGCTTTTTTTGTAGCGCTGTTAATTCCTGCTGGAGCTTGTTTGCCGCAAGCTCGGTTCATGGCAGTAACAGAAGCAGCAGAGCCTATTCGGTAGCTCAGTGCTCTCAATGAGGTCAAGCTGGATCAAAGGGAAGCCTCCTGTGGAAGCATCTCCTGTAAGTTCTGATACTGCTTTTTCCGTGCTACCTCCAAATGAATTGTAGCCTGTATGACTGAGCCAGGCTTCGGTGCTTTATCCTCCCCAACTGATAATTTTCTGTGAGGTTGTCAAGTTTTATGTTAATTGAACTTGTCAGTGAGGCGTCAGTTGGGTAATAATGCTGTGCGTTTTGGGAGAAAAGGGCTTATCTTCTCTCCTTTTATTTTCTGAGGGAGTGGGAAGAAGAAAGTGTGGTTTTGTCCTTTTGAAAAGCTCCAAGCTGTTGAGGTTACAGCTCACCAGATTCTGTTTTATGTAATCTACATATTCTACTTTCTAAATAAAGCAACTGTAAAGTGTCTTGCAAAGATGCAAGAATGCGAAGATGTCCTTGGGTTTCACTGAATAGCTATTCTTTTAGGAATAGCTACCTAAACATTTAAGTAATTAAAAAGAGAAAGTACTTTATTCAAATCTTGGAAACCTTCGTAGTAACTAAATTTCAAAGAAACTCTCCTTACACAAGCTGCAGTTCACCTGAGGGGTCTCTAATGTGATCATTCAGAAATATTCCTTTGAAACCTAATTCTGGATATCAGTTGGTTTTAGTGAAACTTTCCAGTTGCGTAGGCTTCCACAGTGAGCTGAAAAATTTCTTGTTTTATGTAATGAGCTAGCTGTTCCTGCAGAAACGCAATTTAGCATGAAAGAATGCTAACTTTTGCAGGGAGTGTTGTCTCATTTACAGTACAGAATCTTTGGGCAGTAATGACATGCTGGGCTGTAATTTTTCGTCTACATAACCCATTTTTTTTTTCCCTTGAAGTACAAAAAGCTTACTTGAATACATATCTGGAAGGCTTGCAGAGTGGTTTCAATGGATTGAACAAAGTAACTACCACCTGTTTGGATTATTGTTATACATTATAAACCCTGAGGAAAAATAAAATATCACAATTCATTATCCCTTTTGCTATAAAGTTCCTCTTGAAGGGACTGGCATGGTGCCTGTCTATTGATATTCAGCCTGTATTTTTGGAAACTCAGCAACGCTGGCATTGTGTTGTGAGGTGATGAAGTGTTGCAATAGTTATAAAGAGTTATGGCACTGCTCTGCTTCCCAAAATCCAATGTCTTTGGGTTTTTTTTTAATGTGTGTTCTTTAATTATAGTTGTCTTTTTATCATCTTTAGTTAATATCTTGACTTTCTTTCTAAATATCTAACTTTGAAATTGGATAGAGAAAGAAAAAAAAAACCCTGTGAAATCAGGTCATGCAGCATCTATGTATGACATGAATATTTGCCGGGGAGATTTATGAAACAAACTTGAAGACTCATTTTCAACTACGTACTTCTATTTAATGAAAAGATGACTTGTTACTTAAATATGCTGTGAGTTTTATCTGACATGACTGCAGTATAAACATGAGAAGAGAATGTGTAAATTAGCATCTCATACTTAGTACTCTCACTCTGAGGAAAGGATCAAAATGCTTTGTGAACCCATCACTGGGTTTTTTATTTATTTTGACTTTGTATCTTTTCTTGGTTTTAACAGAGGCTTCAGTCCGATCGAGACAGCTCAATTTTTAACATATATAGTGGGGCGGGGGGGAAATGCCCATTTTGTATCTTTTTGTCCAGATGGTGACGTTTCTTTTCATTTCAGCATTCAGCTTCTGAGTTGATCCTAGTTGAAGATGAAATGACAGATACTGAAGATAATGAAGAGGAGGATTTAGGAGTCATGGATGATCAGCGTAGTGTAATTCTCCATCTCATCTCTCAGCTCAAGCTTGGCATGGACCTTACCAGGGTATGAACACTGTATCTCTTTTATATTTGTTCACTGTTATTTTTTCTTCTTATCCTTCTGTGTGTTTGTGTGCACAACCAGTTCTTGTGAGTGTGTTTTGCCCCTGTGGACAGCAGAGTTTTCCTCTTTATAGAAGTTTGGTCCCAGAGAGCTGTGGAGTGCTGTCTCTTGCTAGGCAGGCTTTCACATGAAGTCATCACATCGGATATTTTAGAGGTAGAGGGGGGGGAGGGAAAGAAGAAAGAAGAAGAAAAAACATCCTCCAAAACTCTTGCTTTTTTTTTTTTTTTTGCAAGTCTTTCAGAGTAACCATATGTTGTGTGTGTAACCCACAAGTATTTCGGGGTGCACTGGGGGTTGGAGGAACAGTAATAGCAATTGTATGGATGAAGGTTATACGTGTTTACATAACTGCTTTGTGGATTGGATTCCATTTAATTGCAAATCAGCTTCAAAAAAACCCATCATAGTAAAGAAAATACAGTCTTCAGTGTATCAGTTCTTTGTGCTGAGCAGCTCACCAGTTTAACCTTCTGTGCATTCTTCTGGTCCTAGAACCGGTATTGCCACAAGCTTATCCACATGGATACGAGCAAAGAAATTGCAGTTTGGAGAAATTTTCCCCTAGGTCCTTAGTGTTTTGGAAATGAGGTAGATGTTAAGGAAGCAAGGAATGCTTCTTTTTGAGCAGTCTTGTATTCCAGTGAAAGCTTCTCATGGGGCTCAATAAATAATCAAGCAGATTTTTGTAAATATATGGAATATCCTTTCCTTGTGCAAGGGTTTTCTACGTAAAAATCCCCCAAATAGAACTCCTGTAATCCACTTTTCACAAGTGGAGAGTGTCAGAATGAGCTCTTATGAGTAACATAAAGATTGGAAGGACCAGAGAATTTCTCTGGCACATTAAGTAGTTTTGCAGGAAGTTGTTCTCATGGGCATTTTGATATTCTGAAGAGTTCATCTGCTTTTCTTTTTTTTACATATTAATCAAAAACTGTGGCTTCCTTACAAAATAAAGTTTTGTCAGTATAGCTTTTTTCCGCTTCCTCTGGAACAATTGTCAGTGTTTTAAAATAATTACATTTTTAAGACGGAGCAATCCTGTGTTCTGTTGCTGAGTAGCTGTACAGAAACGAATGTTTTATTCTAAATAAAACAAAAGTTTCATCATTGCATTTTGAATAATTTATACTTGTCACTTTTTAGCATGTCTGGGGTTATATACAGTTCATTTTTGGTTTTGTTTTTCTTACATTCTCACTTTTTCTTAACTTTTCCTCTTTTCTGTGTTGATTTTCTAAGGCTGTCTGAATCTATAATGTTCAAACTAGGCTAAGATTTCTTATCCATGGTCCTTGTGTCTTCAAAGCATTTTGTCTTTGGCAACAAACAAGATTTTTCTTTCCTGATTTTCACTGTCATCTTTTTGTCATGGCAGAGTAGGCAAAACCCAAAGACACACAGTTAACATAAATAAGAGAAATTCCTGTAAATAAGAGAAGTGTAGACACTTATAAGAAAAATACGAATGTAAATACATATATGCTAACCTCTTTCTTATATAGTGTTCTTAAAACGCAGTTTTTAAAGATAATGATGAATGTTGAAATGAGAAGAGAAACAGGCATATGGCAGAGTTAGATCTGTCTGTAGATATCTGTTTGATGCATGAATACACATATGATAAGTATTAATGAGACATGCCACATGTGCACATCACTTTTCTGCCCATTTTGGGGATTTAAAAAAATACAGGACAGCTGGCTGCTTTTTTTATCAACTTTGCTTACTGACATGAGGCCCTTAGGGCCACTGACATATGATGGTGAAGCTGGGTTTGTTGGCTGCACTTCTTTCCCTTATTCATTATTCCTCTGAAAGTCAGATTTCAGAGCACCTTGATGCTCATCACCTTCTGCTGGAAGTGGTTGTGCACAGTAGTTGCTAATATCAGAGGATGTTTTTACATGTTTCCATTTTCCTGTGCCTTCTTGCCTAGGGCTGCCTTTGGTTCATTCTGAGAGCTGTGGATTGTTGCATGATACTCACATGAACAAACAGCTTCTTCGAAGCCCTTGGTGGTTTTGGGTTCTGGATGCATGAGCATTACCTTCCCATTCCGTACCACAGGACACAGCATCTTTTCCTTACGTTAGCCATGGCCTTGCCTTGTTGACAGCAGTTTCCCACAGTGAAGGCAGCCACATCTGTGCATCACTTCTGGAATGTGTCCCACTGCTGTGCCTTTTAGGGAGGAGTTAAAGAGTAGAAAACTACTATGCAGGAGAACACATGCAGTGAAGTATCAAATCTGTGTGGGAATTTGCTAGAACGGGCTAGACCCTGTGGTGGTGGCCAAGTAGGCTTCAGCAGCTTCTGGAGAGGGTTGGGCAGGGAGCAGTTCACAGCAGCAGAGTGTGGTACACAACTGATGCTTTGGACTCGGATAGTCTTTTCAACCTCAGTTAAAACTAGAATTGCTGAGGAAAAAAAAACCTAGATTCTAAATTGTTTGTTCTTCAGACTTTCAAAAAATGCAAAGGAGTGCCAAAACCCACTGAGGGTCTTTGTTGGCAAATGGCATCTAATGGATTGCAGTTCATGCTAACAGTTTGTACAGATGGGTGATCACTCCCCTGCATTCCCTCATCTTCTTTGCACAGTTAATATGTGCTAAAATTAAAGGGTTGCCATTCTGTTGGCAGAATGTCAACCTCTTGTAAATTAACACAGTGGTGTGTTCATGATGTCATAAGTTTTTATTTTGCTTGGCCAATATTCTTTTACCTTGCAGTTTTAAAATGTAAGTGGCATGAAAATAGCTTGTTTTATTTGCACAGTGACACAGATGACAGTGAAAAGAAAGCTTTTACTCCTCTAAGAGAAGGATATCTCAGCATGAGGTACCTTGCCTGGATTTCTGAAAAAATTAGGGAATGATGCTGACACCCATGTTTTTCCTCACAGTACATAATAGTGGGGATAAATATCTGTGTTCATAAGACGTTGTGCTCATTTTTTTCAGTTGCATTCAGATCTAATGAAGCAAATTCAAACCCAGGAGGTTATAATCAAGTTTTGAACCAGTATTTTTAACCTCAATGAAAATGGAAGAATTCCTCTTAAACTTCTTTCTTTTCATCTGAAACCCGAGAAGGAGTAAGAATGGATTACTCTAACATTTTAGAATGCAGTGAGGTGATTTTTTTGCTTCAGACTTCAGCAACTTGGTATTTATTCTAGAGAGTTTCTTTTGTCCAATTGGTTGTCATGCTGGCATTTTTTCAGAGGAAAAAATTAGTCAGTTTTGACTTCTTATGCAATTAAAAACAAAAAAATCATAGTCCTGTCCAAAGCCAGTATTAAGAACATAGGTCCTAAGTGTATTTTTCTGGACACTTCATTCTCTCTGGCTGCAGAAGAGTTGAAAAGCTCATTCCTTTAAAAGCTTGTGTGCTAGCACAAGTGCACAATAACCCAGTGCCAGCAGGAAGAACGCTGTACACTTGCAAATTTGTTTATTTCTATTTTTCTTATTTCTGCAGAAGTCAAGATAGAGCCGATTAAAAAAGATTGATTGGTGTGATTTTTTTTCTTTTTTTGGCTGTATTAGTGTGTGGTCGTGTTGCATATTGAAACTTAGAGGCTATGAGTTTATTTAGTAAAAGGCAATGTTTTGTAGGCATATTTTGTAATATTGCAGTTGTGTAAGCTTTAAAATTCAAGTATTTTTATTTCATAGTTCTGCCTCCTTGTGTGGAAGCAATTCAGTTATTCAGTGGATCCTTTCCTGCCACAATTATGGATGTAGTCTTCAGCTTAGTTGGGTTTTTAAAGCAAGTTCATTTGAGCTGGAGTTCAGGCCTTATTCAGATTTTAAATTGATTCTTGAAACTCAATAATAAGAGTCCAGTGATTCATCACATCTCATTTAGTGGCAGTGCTGGTGTGGCTGTGTTAAGCAAAGCACTCATGTAGGACTTAAGGGAGGAGATACCAAGGCTCTATGGCCACGTCAGTGGGATGAAACCACAGCAGTCTTAGTGTTGCACCATAAAATCTGCACCATCTGTACTATGATCTGCCGTTTTCTTCTCCTCTTTTTGTGCTAATAAAGGTCACTGTCTTTACAGAGAGGCTCTTGGACATAGTGAGATGCAGAGTGCTGTTTATTCAAATGAGTTTGCCCTTTCAAGTCTCTGCAGTGAACTCACAAAGGCACTGCTGGTATTTCTAGACAGAAGTTATGGGAGATTGTTTTATATGTTTTGCTGTCACTTTCCCCTCTGGTAACCTGATCTTTTAGTGCACAATTTATATTAAAATGAGATCCTGAATTGAGGATCTCAACTGCTGAATTGCATTTTTTAAGAGATTATATTGGATAATGAGTATTTGGTCAGAATGAGAATGCTGCAAGTAAGATGGAATTGTTCAAAGAGCTAAAAATAAGAAAACTTCACTGGCTTTCCACTTTGCCTTCAAAGTTTTGGATTTTGCTTTTGAAAACCAGTCTCCTCAGCCTGTCACTGTCACACCACCAGGACTTTAGGCTGTCTTTAGCGCTCAATCTGCCACACATAGTGTAAAATTAAGGTCCTCCATCATTCAGGACCTCAATAGGTTGGTAACGGAAATCATGTGGAGTCCTCAAGGCTTAGAGTGTAAGTCAGTTCCATATTAGAGATGGAACTTTGCTTGATTTATATCTAAACTTGAAAAACTTACTAGCCTATAAAGGACTGTATGTGTGTCAATGTAAAAAAGAAGGAGAGAGCCAACAAGCAGATGAGTTACCAGACACAGCAGTTCTCTTTTTGCAGGGTGGTACTGTGACTTGTGGTAGCTGTAAAGACACTGTTCGAGCCTCTGTGACTGGAATTCTTTTTCCTGTTTACAAGTTCTCTTTGAGAAGGGCTGAATGAATAATAAAAGTTTGACAGCTTCTATTTCATTATCCATGGGATCCAAAAGGGCTGATCTGTGCTTTGGTCCCACTTAGAATAGCAAGCTGGGCCAGCAGGGGGAAAGCAAATGTGTTTGTGATAAACAGTGGCTCCCTGCCTGCTGTAAATAACCCTTGCTTTTGGGAAAGGGAAAAAGTAAATGCAATGAAGAATTAAAGAGGAAAGCAGAATTGCTGTAATAGAGGACAGCTGTTGGTTTGCATCTGGCATCACTGAGCCACTTGGATTCACATAAGATAAATCTGTGTGTGCCAGAAGTTCCTTTTGGTCCTGCGAGAGCAACCCTTGAGCTCCCCTGTGACAGACCTGCACAAGGGGGAGAGCATGGGGGAGAAGGAAGGGAGAGAAATCAATTATGTCCCGTAGCCCTTGTTTTCCTTGCAGTGCCCTCCGGGATGTTTCACTGGAAACTTCTAACAAAGTGTTATTGTGACTTTGGCAACATCTGCCTTGCTAGAGAAGGCCCTTGAGGCTGTATCCAAATCCTTTGGGGATGGCTCCCTCCAGGGCAGACTGCCTAGTGCTCAGCCCCAGGTTCTTTTCTGGGCCCATGGGAGGCTCTCCGTTTCCATGATATGAATGTAATGGTTTATGCAGTTTTCGTTTCAACTCATCTGAAGTAGAGCAAAGCCAAGCCATGCAGGGCCCACCACAGTGACATGGTACTGCCTGAAACTGAGGAGGTGTGCCGTGGCCTTGGGGGAGACAGGAGGTCTCAGGGATGGCACGGGATTTGACTGGGGAGTTGTGGGGGGTTAGCACTCCAGGGCAAATGGGGAGTGCTTTCTTGCCTGAAGCCTCTCAGGAAGGCTCCTTGGAATGGTTTTATATGTGGAAATAGACTTGAGGTTTGGTTATGTTTGTGGTTGGATCTCCTTGGGTTGGTTTGTTAAGAGGCTTAGAAGGGACCTAATCCATGTAGAGTGGGTAATCAGCAGTCCAGGAGTGAAACATGGAACACAGGTGTTTGACAGAAGGGATAGATGTACCCCTTACATTCTGCACCACTTAGAGGTTGGTGATCTGTACCCTCATATAAAATACTCATCTGCTGGTGGTTTGGGAGGGTGTTCCCCTCCCATTTTGGAGGGTTGTGATCAGTTTGGTTTGTTGATGTTTGATGTAAATTAGTTTATATCAAAGTATGTTTTTGTGTCCTGTAAACAAGGAAAACAATGGCTGGTTTGTTAACTGAGAGGAGAGGAAAAGGTGGATTTCCATGTGCGTGGAAGAGCCCATCCCTGTTTTGTGAGCTGCTCTTAAAAGTCATAATGAAATAGGAAGAGCCTGTGTGGGTATCAAGGCCACTGCTTTTTCCTTCGCTCATTATTCACACTGCAAAGGAAATTAAATTGCTGTGGCATAGGAGGGAAATATGGTATCCCAAAATTTGGCAGGGTCAGAATTACAGCTGTCCTAACTGTTCTCTCTCCCTCTTTCCCCTGGGTAGTGTGATCACAGGGAAATCATATATGCCTTTGTCTGCTTTGCATACAGGTAGTGCTTCCAACATTTATTTTGGAGAAAAGATCCCTGCTGGAGATGTATGCAAATTTCATGGCCCATCCAGACCTGTTTTTGTCAATTGCAGCTGGAGCCACTCCCGAGGAAAGAATTATCTGCTTTGTGGAGTATTATCTAACAGCTTTTCATGAAGGCCGAAAGGGAGCAGTTGCCAAGAAGCCCTATAACCCTATAATTGGTGAAACGTTTCATTGCTCGTGGGATGTGCCTAAAGATAAAGTGAAAGCATTCAGAACTAACGGTGCCTCCACGGTTTCTAAGGACTCAGCCAAGGAGCTTGGCCAGGACCAGTCCACGTGCTACAAGCTGAGGTTTGTAGCTGAACAAGTGTCTCATCATCCACCAGTATCTTGCTTTTACTGTGAGTGCAAAGAGAAGAAAATGTGCGTGAACGCTCACGTGTGGACCAAAAGCAAGTTCATGGGCATGTCAATAGGTGTTTCTATGGTAGGTGAAGGTAAGAAATGTGCTTTTATTCTGCTTTCTTTTGAGCTAATATTTCTGGGTGTCAGCAGAAGTCCAAATGTTTTCCTGCTTGTTCTCCCTCTGATCTTTCATTTGAACCTTATGGCTGTTTTCTTTTGTGAAGTTTGGAATTAAAACTGTAGGGTTCATATAACCTTTTGCTGTCCAAACAGAATGTGAAATGCATATTACATATATAAATGTCTGCTTATATTGATGAGACTCTGTTAATATATATTGCCAGACTTCAGAAATAATTAAGTTACAATAGCAAATGACAAATTATAGCAATATTCTGTAAGAATATTTTTGTCTTGTTCACTTTCAAAGTAATACGGGTTTTGGTGTTCACAATTGGAGCAAAGCAATGAGAGAAAACACATTTTTGTATAAGCCCAACATTGGTTTTTCATAATTTCTGCAAAGAGTCATGATTCCTGTAGTGTTTGCAATGTTAGTGTATTTTCATAAGCTTTCTGGAAAGTCACACAGTAGAGGTGTGAATCCTGATTTTCTCTATCATGCCTATGCAGTCTGCATTGTGGTAAGTCAGTGCTCAACCTGAGTTCAGAAATACAGGGAGTCATAACAAATCCTTAATGGATGATCTATCTGAACTGATACACACACTTGTTACCAGTGTTGTCACTGACTGTTAATGCATTGAGATAAGTGTGTTTCTAAGCAATTAAGTCCCTTTGGCCATTTCAGGGTAAGTATGAATTTTAGTGTTTTGCCTTATGTGGTTTTTAGACTGTAGTCTCAGAAGTATGAGGACAACTTGCTTATTTTTGTCATCATTATATTAAATACTATGGTATTAAAGGCAGTAAAAAAGTGGAGTGGGAAATGCAGTGGTTTGGTTTTGCTTATTAATAGCAACAAAATAATTATGGTGAAAAAATACAGGTATATTCTGCTGTTTCCACTATCTAAAATTAAAGACCAGTGGAAAAGATACAGTAGCTCCTTCCCTGATGGCAATATATTCCTTTTTTTTAATAGAAGAGACATGAAGCCTCCTTTCTACTGGTTCTAATATCCTTGTGATAAAGTCTGTGTTAGCATGTGTGTTTTCTTCTTCCTGTGACTTAGGCATTTTGCTTTGGATATGAGGTTAAGGAAGTTGGGAAGGGAGTGTCAGAAGGGAAATGGGTCTGTCTGTCTCCTGCCTGTACTACTGCCAGCCTGAGTCATTGGCTTAACATTCTGCATTTTTCTGGTACATGTTCATTTCTAGTACTGTTTTGCTCAGTGAAGGGAACTATTTAATGGAAATAAAATTAAACACAAAGTCACTTATGATTATGTAGGAGTAGGGAAATTTCTTTCTTTTGCTGCTAGCACACAGTTCCCTGGGATTGGGGGTGTCTACTGTGGGGATTATTTAAGACTTCAAAGTCTTGATGTGTCCCAGTTTTGAGAGAGAAGGGGTCTAAGAATTGACTGCTTACTCACCCCAAGGATTGTTTAATGTGTGCTTGTGAGAATAAGTTCTTCTCTATACTCTTCCTTTTTTTCATAATCCTGGAGATATCCCAGGAATGAGAGTGGGCTTTGGGGAACATCTGCAGTAGCAAACTCTTTTATTCCAAGGTTTGATGCTGTCTTTTGTGATGTGCATCCTGGGAGGAAGTCTGGGTTCACCAGTTTATAGTTACTATTCATCTTTTCGTTCACATAAGCAGTGCAAGAGCAGGGACCTTCAGAGTGGCAGCGTTTCTGGGAAGCGATGGAGACCTTTCAGTGCAGCCCAAGCATTTCTGTTGCATGTTGAGGACTGACAATGGGCAGCAAGAAGTTGTACCACTGAGGCTTTTCTATTGTCTGAAAACAGCAAGCCTAAGCCTGACAGCCTCAGTTGAAAATGCCAGCTTTGCAGTGCAGCTCCTTTGCTTGAAACTGCACTTCCTTTTTTTGTTTATTTATTTTAGGTCCAGGGAAGTCTTCCTGATTTAGTTGGTGTGTGGATTTGTCAGGCTGTGCAAAAATTAGAATCTACTGCAGATGCTTCTTTCTGCATAAGTATAAATTCTGTAGTAGATTGAGGTCAGTGTGAGTAGCAGGGTAGATTGCTGAACCAACAAAAAGGAGCTGCTGGACTGTAAGTGTGGAAAACCTAAGCCTGTATTTACGTGCCTAGTAATGCAGGCCTAATCATTATTTTAATGTGAAATACAACCTGGAGATTTTTTTCCTTGTTTTTAGGGACATGTTAGAGTTGCAACATTTCATGGGATGAATTAGTCTAGCAAAGCTAGTGAGTTGGGCTGTGGAAAGGTGCTGTTAGTCAGAAGGCATATGAAGCTACTTAAAGTTGGCTCCTTGGAGAAACTTCTGCACACCAAGGTTGGCTAGTCAGGTTGTAGAACCTTATTTTAAACTGTTAAAGCAGATTAAGTGAGCTTCTGGGAATGAAGTATCACTGATCCTGCTTTGGATGAGAGACAAAGTAACATTTCATGGATCATCAAAACCTCTGAGTTTTGATTGTTTTGGGTTTTTTTTGCTACTGTGCGTTGAATGACAGAACTAGACATGTGCTATTGTTGGGATTTTGTCTTGTCCCTTCCTCCCTTTTTTTTTTTTTTTAATTTCCCCTCATTATGAGCATTCAGCCCTTTTTTTTGCCTGTTGCTGGAGTTAAATTTCGTACATGTGGGGGCCTTTGACTTTTTGTAAGACCAGTAGGATTTTAGATGTGTTACTTGAAAGATAGTTTCCTTGATACCTCTAATACACCTGTGTCCATTTTGAGACTTGGGTTAAATAATTCTGCTGTTGGTTCAATATTTGTTTCATTATACTACAGATTAAATCAGTACTGACTGAGATATGAGAGGGGAAAACAAATCCTTCCAGAGTGTTAGAGAACTGTAATTAATGTTTTGGATAATTTAGCGGTAGTGAGTGACCATCTTGTTCTAGTCAGATATGAATCAGAAGAGTTCTGTTTGAGCAGGTTGCCCAGAGAAGTTGTGGATGCCCCATCCTTGGAGGTTTCCAAGGCCAGGTTGGATGGCGCTGTGAGCAGCCTGGTCTAGTGGAAGATGTCTCTGCCCACAGGGTTTGGAACAAGATGATTTTTAAGCTCTCTTCCAACACAGGCCGTTCTGTGATGATTCTGTGACGATGACCTGTGATGTTTCTACATCATTGTAGCCTAACGTTGAATACAAACAACTGTGGTGTGTTTTGAAACTTTGCCCTCTACTGAACAATACTGTGTTTGTCCCTCCAACAGTTCAATTAAGCTTTTTCTACTGCAGTTGGCTATTTGAAGAAATAAATTAGTACCACATTTTTGGACCTATAGTGTGTAAGGAATATGGAAATGGTAATGTGTCTGTGGAGGCTTTGAATCATATTTTTATAGAAATTCCTTAGATGTATAGAGCACATTGCTTTTTATGCTTTTATTAGAAACTGACCTAGAATATCATGGAAGTGCAAAGTTTTATAAAGGAATTTTAAGCATTAGGGGATTTAAGGATGGTGTGGTCTTGGCACAAAAAGGGTACAGCTCAGTGTCTCAGTGGTGTGATTTTTTTTGTGTACGTTGCACTCCAAAGTGACTAAGATTTTTTTTTCTTGTCTGTGGTTTTGTTTGTTAATTCAAAGTAAGTATCAGTTGCAGAGATGCAAAACAAGTGGGAGAGCACTGCTGGAAATCCATGTGGGGAGCTGTTTTATATGCTAGCCTTTCTTCATCTCTGGTTATGAGTGGTCTAAATCTGGCTTGCTAATGAAGTGTCACAACTTTTCTTTGCTGTATGACAAAACCCCCATTCTTCGGAGTAGTCAGCACTGAGTTTCCTCATGAGAAAGCCACCCTGAATAGGAAATAGGGTATTTTGCATAAAAGAACTTGCATGTGCAGTCCCCAATTCTGGTTCATGTTAATTATGTACTAATGAAAGAGTGAGGGAGGAGATGAGGCTGTAATGAACAGGGTCACATTAAGATTTAAATTAGCAGAGGATGAGAAAGTCAATATAAATATTTAATGGTTTTTACATGGTCCATAGAATCTTTAAAGGGATCCTCGTTGTAGGATAAGGATGCTGTGGTGAGCACACCTCAGTGTCAGCTGTGCCTGTTCCTTTTCTGCTCTTGGATTTTGGTCCAGAGCAGCAAAATCCAACAAAAAGTGTCATCTTTGATTTATGGGTTAATTTTGCAGAGAGCATAAAGTACATTTAAATAGATTGCTCTGTATTGTCAAGTGGCTAGTTATGTCTGGTGTTTTCACTTCTGCTATTTTAAATGTTTTAAAAAGCAGTCAGATATAGGCTTCCAAATTTTTTTTTCTAAATTGAAAATCAACTTGAAAAGATCTGATAGGTGGGTAAAAGGTTCAGTGCTCTTTCCAGAGTAAATTTAAAAGAAAGCAATGAATGTTTTTTCCTCTCTTTTTTTATTCTTCTTTCAAATACATGTATGTGTATGTAATAATAGATGTACAGGTCTATAATTTCTAGTACTGAGAAATCAGTGACTTTTTAATTTACCAGTCCCAAAGCTTGATTGCTCTGTGCAATTAGAGCTACCTAAATATTTCCCTAAGTACTCATTTTTGTGTTAATATTTTTTAGCCCAGTGTTTTTAGAACCATTTTCATATAGCATGGCACTCGTTACCTAATTTAGCAAATGGTTCCAGTCTTTGAAAAATGAGCAGTGCTCAGCACAGCTGTCTGGAACATTTGAGACAATAAGAGCCCAGTTCTGGCATCTCCTGCTTTCCTGTGGGGATCTGGGCAGTTGGTGATGCACACCACCTGTGGGGGGCTCATCCCACATGTAACTTGCTCCTCTTTGTGTATTATGAGAAAGGGTAAAGAGCTTCTTAAACAGGGAAACTCCCCCAGGCCCCTCATGTCCCATGTGCCATTTGTTGTTCAGATTGATCTCCATGCAGGCAGTGGGAAGCATTGAATCCCACATGTCTCTTCTGCAGCTTTATTGATCCAGAGCCTCCTCGGGGGTTTTTTGTCAATATGTGTTACTGGGAAATCAATCCACAAAGCTGCAGCATCAGTGAGGGACATGTAAGAGTCAAACTGGGAAAATGATATGCCAGGACCATCACTTCCTTTAATGCAGGCTGAGGAGTCATGGCTAGGGGTGTGACTCTGAATACATTGCTGTAGTCAAAAGGAGGAGTAAACGGTGTCAAGGACATTTCAAGGGGGACTTTCAATATTCTGCAATGGTTTATAATAAATTTACCCTTCTCTGTAGCATTTTTTTCTAACAAACTGGATTACTAAATCCACTGCTCCTCCCAGACTACTGATCTGGTGCATTCTTCCATGTGTAATTGCTGCCTATAAATACTTAAGATTTTTTTAAAAGGAATTGGAAGGTTTTGAAAGAACTCTTTGATGTGAGAGGAAAAAACTAAAAATGGGAGAATATTCTACAACTTTCCATATGTATTTACTTATATTTTCAAACTAAACATGAACCATCCCTTACAGCAGGGAAGCAAGGGAAGAAAAAGAGCCTGTATGTTTTCCAGCAGTTGTTTTTAAAGATCAGTTGCAATGTAATGATTATAAGCAGATGTTAAAATGACACATTGTAAAGTAACTGTTAACTTTCAGTTAATTGGCTTTTAATTTACTGAGATTGACACTTGGCAGGGTAGGGAGCTAATTCAAATTGTGGTACCCATTACAAGTAGTGAATCTCAGTGTAATTTTTGGCTTTCTCTCCCCTAAGGGAGCACAAGTCTCTATTCAGATGTCGTGGTGCAGCCACAGTGTTTGTGGTGCTTCACTTAAACGAGATTTTGCATGTGGGCTCCTGCGAACAATGGAATGCAAAATAGTCAGGTTAATACTAAAAGTATTATCAAGTCATGGGTATTTCAGATCCGCCCTTTAATCTCTTTAGACTGTAATTATGGAGCTGGAGTCATATTTCAAGTGAGATAGCACTTCATTAAAAAGTGTATTTATTCAGGTGTTTAAGGAATTCAGAAAATATGCTACCGGGTGCTAAAAATACTGCCAAGAGAGCTGGGTTCAGTTTTTAATATCTAACCTGCTGTGGTGGTTAAATATTTACATTGAAGGTCACTGCTGCTGTTTGCTCTCCACTGTAAATGTGCTTGGCAGCACTGCAGCTCCGAGTCCCTCCCATCTGACTAGGGAGAAGAAAGCTCCTGATCCCATCAGGGGGACAGAAGCAAATCTATACTCACTCATAAGGGATTTGTGTTTATCATACCAGTTTCCCCTCCTGTGAGAAAACATCACATACAGTGATGGTCAGAGGAGGGTGGGAGATGGATGGAGACTTTTTACAAGGGCATGTAGCGATAGAAAAACGGGGAATGGCTTTAAAATGAAACAGAGTAAAGGAAACTTTACTGTGGGGGTGTTGAGGTGCTGGACAGGCTGTGCAAAGAAATTGTGGATGCCTCATCCCTGGCAGTGTTCAAGGCCAGGTTGGGTGGGGCTCTGAGCAGCCTGGTGTGGTGGAAGGTCTCCCTGCCCATGGCAGGGGGGTTGGAAGTGGATGATCTTTAAGGTCCCTTCCAAGTCAGGCCATTCTGTGATTCTGCAATTGTTCTTTATTAACTTAATGCTATTATAGCATCCATTTAATGAGCTTGATAACCAGAGTCATTTTTTGAGTAAAAGTTCTTCCTGGCTGTCTGTCCAGGATGAGTGGGGTAGTTCAGCCTTCCTGCAGTGTGTTCAGCTTGGATGTCTCTGCAGGTGTGAAGCTGAGGAAGCTTGAGGCAAAACGTGTGTGTGTTCTGGCTGTGTCCTCCTGGCCTTTCCCTGCTGGTGAGGGTTCAGCACATGACACGAGAAACTTGTAACTTGCCAAGACAAAATGCTTAAAGGTACTTTTAAGACATGGTTTTTCTGTGTGCTTTTGCACTCCCAGCTCCTTGTGTCAGACCTGCTGGCGTGGATGGTGTCACTGCTGGGAGGCGGAGGTTGCAGAGGTGCTGAGAACAACTGCATGAAGCTGTTCTGGTTTGCAAATGTTTTCCTGTGAAATAGTTTCAGAAGTGACAAATTGCAGAGTTTCCTGTGCCTGTATTTAGTTTTGTTACCTGGAGCCAATATTCAAGATCAGGGCTCTCTTAGAGCTCTGTGGTTTTAATTTTGAGTGTGTTTTTTAAGTTTTTGTTTCCATGCAGTGTTAAAAGCATATTTTCATGTTGGCAGCAGTAGTGTTGTTTTCCTATTTAATGCTTTTTCATCATTAAATGTGAGATCACTTTGAAAAAGTAGTGTCAGTATTCCCTTAAACAGATAGATTAATCAATACCACTAACAGTGTGTTCTTCCTCTGCCTGCCCCAGGGTGAAGGCAAATGGGCTCAAGCTCATCTTGTTTCTAAACAGATACTGTTACGGTGTCAAAATAACTTTCCTGCTCTTTTTTTCAAATATTTCTGGGTTCTGAGTTCTTCCTGTGATGGGTTATTTTCAGTCCCTGTTGTGAAAAAATATTTTCAAAGCTGTCATTTTTGCCTTTAGGCAGTTAGTAAATGGGACACAAAAGACTGTAAAACTCTAATAAAAAATACACTGCAGACATTTGGCATGAACTAATTCTGTGTGCAAGGTTTATGGTGCTCTTTTCCTGGTCTTATGTCCTGTTATCCTGAAGACCAAACTACAGTTTTTATGGGGGTAGAGTTGTATCCTTAGCCCCAGGGGAAGCTGCAAAGGTCTGATCAGGAAAGCAACTTTCTTTGTGCAACTTCCAAGTAATGTTGAAAAAAATGTTACTGTTGTTTGTTGTTTTTAGTTACAGCCTCATAGTGCTGAGGGTGGAGGAGCCTTTACAGAATGAGATGGAATTACCAGTGATTTTCTCCGCCTGATACAGACATTGGACTTGGTGCTAGTAGAACAGTGGCCCTGCTGTGGGCCTCTCTTTGATGATGCAAGATATTTTCAGAGCCCATGAGAGAAACCAGGCATTTGGAAATTGAGAAGCAAAGTTAATGGGAAATTTGTAGATTTCCACGTTTTGTTGTTTTACCCAGGGAGACTTAGAGCCTTTCACAGCATCAAGGGGAAATTAGTGGAGGACTTATTTGGACCATTCTAACTGAATGGAGAAGTGAAGAGGCCTTTGGCCATGCCCATATTTTTTCTGGAGGGATATTACGATACGACACTGAGAGAGCATCTGAATTCTCAGTCTTTGGGTGGACTTCATTGTTTTTCCATTCTTTTAACAGTAATACGAAGTAAGGAATCCAGTCAGATTTTCTGAAAAGTCATTTGGTACCGTGCAGGACCACAGGGTACACAGTAAAATTGGTTGCTTTTGAAAATGTTTGTTGGAAGAAACTTGTTCCAGAGAGCAGAGTTTCTTACAGAAAGCGCCCTCCTTCAAGGAGAGCTGCACATCGTGCTCCCTGTGGATGTGCATTTTGATGGTGTAATTGGTCCGTGACCATCAGGTCTTATCAGTGAACCCTTTTTCACCTCACTCTCTCCTCTTCCTGTGCAGGTGTTCTTCACTTGCTGGAGCACGAAGAAGAGTATGTCTTCACCCTGCCCAGTGCCTACGCTCGCTCAATCCTTACCATCCCGTGGGTGGAGCTTGGAGGGAAAGTCAACATCAATTGTGCCAGAACGGGCTATTCTGCCACGGTCACGTTCCACACCAAGCCCTTCTATGGAGGCAAGGTCCACAGGTAGGGGAGTTACTGTCTTACTCTTGTTCACCCGCTGCTGGATTTCAGGGGAAAGGCTCTTGGGCATCTCTTCCGTTCTTCTGTTGCAGTATTTTATAGACAGATAGCTGAAGTTCTTTTCCTATTACTGCTGGAGATGACTTAAAGCTCTAGGGCAGTTTATTTCAGCAATACATATTATGTTGTTTAACTGAATTGGATGTATTTCTCTCATTAAAATAAAGTGAATGTATCTCTCCAGGCTTTGTTGCCATTTAAAAGTTGCTGTAAGTGCAGGATCAGAAAAATGTGCATGGAAAAGGCAGTATTTCTGCTACCCCAGCTGCTGCTTCTGTAGGTGATCTGGTGTTCCAGGTGGAGCTCCTGAAAAGAGAGAAGCAAAAATGTCACTGCCCATAGTGGTAGCTCCCTACTGGGGACTCCCACACCAGCACTGAAATTCCACATGGTGAAAATGTTATTTACCTTCTTTGGTTCCCCTTTACTAAAGGTGCGAAGAGGTGCTGTGCAAGACAGCCTCCTGTCTTGCTTCCATGCTCAAGTTGGTGTCCCAGTCATTAACATCAGACCCCTTTCTTGTTCTGCTGTGGACTGTTGCAGTGTCCAGAGGAGACTGTGTTTTGCATGCTTACCTAACTTTTATTTTAGATTGTGTAACTATTCTCCTGTATGTGTGTCAACTGTTTCAATGTTGTGTTCAGGTAAATGTCCACATGGGGCTATTTTGACAGGATTTTTCTTTAAAAGTTATAGATTAATAATTGGTGCCATCAGGATGAGTGAGAATTTGGGGAAGTTGTATTACTCTAGTAATTAAAAAACTGAGTTTACAGATTACTTTACATGGCTTTCTAAAACACGTGTGCATGCTCATGGACACACACAGAACTTCTCCCTGCATTCTGGTTTTCCAGTCCTACCTGTCTATTTTGCTCACTCTCAGACCAGTTCTTTGACTGGTGAGGTGACTTTAATCATTGCCTCTCAGCAGCTGAGAAGTGAACTTGCAGAGCTAAAGAAGAAAACAGATACCCGAAGTTTTTGACATGGGTCTCTGACAGCATTATGTTCATGTGTGAAAGTATCATGTTTTGAAAATGTCACATGAATGTCAGGGATTGTTTTTCAGGCTGCTTCATTTGGCTCTGGGCTTGAGCCAAGTGTGAGAATTTTAAGTTGGGTTACTGCTGTACTTAGCTAGAATGTCCTAGAGCTGTTGCTGTGTCAGAAGAACTTTCCTGGGATGAGTCTTTCTTTTTTTGGAGGCAGCATCACTACTTTGCTTGATCAATTGGTTTGTGGAGGTAGAAAGCTGTTTGCACCCTCAGCAAGGTAGTGCTTTCATGTGCTGATAATAAATGGTACCAGTTATTTCTGTGGTCTGTTTTTCCTTCCCCCTGGAATCAGAGTTACAGCTGAAGTGAAGCACAATCCAACAAACACCATTGTGTGCAAGGCACAGGGAGAATGGAATGGCACCCTGGAATTCACCTACAGCAACGGAGACACCAAAGTGATTGACACCACCAAACTGCCTGTTATCAGGAAAAAGATCAGGCCCATAGCAAACCAGGGGCCGCTGGAATCGAGGTAAGGGCAGAGGCTTTGCAGTGCTGTCCTGAACTTGGGCTGGAAGCCAGCTGCAGGTCTGAGTGTCGTGGTTCAAAAATTCTAGCTCTGACTAAGTACATTAGGAAAAAACCTATTTTGTATTCACTGTCAATAACTGTTGATGTTTATCTTCAGAAAAATCAATACTTTAATTGAATTTAGGGACATTTTATTGGAGGATTTAAAAATATGAGTTAAACTACATTTTATTATATGCAAATGTCTTTTTATTTTACAGGGTGTAAATAAATTTTTATTTTTCATTGTACAGGGTCAGATATAATTTGTCTACTTTCTAGACCACTTGCTTATCCACAAACTCATTTTTCCCCTTTAGTGTGGAACATAAAGATTGTAGTAAATAAGGAAACCAGTGGCTTTTCAGTGTATTTGTGGTTTTTAGATACTAGTAAGCAAATTGCATCCAGTGTTTTTGCAGGATCTGCAGTTTATCAGATTGTAAACACAAACTCATTTAAACAGCCCTGAACATACATGAAAGCTATGATTAGTTTCAGACAGAGAGCAGTTTGGATTAGGTATTAGGAAGGAATTCTTTACTGTGAGGGTGATGAGGCACTGGAACAGGTTGCCCAGAAGGTGTGGATGCCTTGTCCCTGGCAGTGTTCAAAGCCAGGTTGGATGGGGCTCTGAGCAGCCTGGTCTAATGGGAGGTGTCCCTTTCCATGGCAGGGAGGGTGGAACTAGAGGATCTTTAAGGTCTCTTCCAACTCAAACCGTTCTATGAGGGTTTTTCTCAGTGCTTTTCTTGTCAAAGTTTCTGCTAGGGTGACACAGGGCACTGTATCTGAGTGTGGTCAGCTGTGTGAGAAACGTGTAAATATTTTGGTAAATATTGTAACTGGGAACACAGAGCACAGACCTAGAGGGGCTCCCAAGAATCAGTTCCTCTGTTAGTGACCTCATTGGACCAGTCAGTGTCCCAATTCAATGCATTCTTGAGTTTTGGCTGACACTCCCTTATAATTCAAAAATTTAATTGCAAAAAACCGCGGAATTAAACACCTGTCATCTGGGGGCTGGAGGAATGTGAACTGGAAATGATAAAAATAAATCCAACTGCTTTGAGAAAAAAACTCAGGTGGTGAAGAGTCAGCAACATAAACAGAGTCTGCTGAGAAAATTGCGTGGCAAAATACTGGCAATTGAGTGAATCTGAAAATCTGGTCCACAAACGTGATGAATATCCTAGGAGAGTGATGGTTCCCAAGCTGTGGGACTTGGAAAACCGGCATGAGTGGCCTCAGCCTGCTGCTCACCAGACTGGTGTCCAGCAGTACTGGGCTGTGGCAGAGCTGCTCTCACCCTCCCTTGTGCTCCTTCTCCCCGGGCAGGCGCCTGTGGCAGCACGTCACCAACTCTCTGAAGGAGGGGAACATCGATGCCGCCACGGAGCACAAGCACCGCCTGGAAGAGAGACAGCGAGCAGAGGAGAGGCAGCGCGCGGCACTCACCACTCCCTGGAAACCCAAATACTTTGCCAAAGAGGTACTTGGAGTCTCTTGGTTTAGAGACCCGTTAGCAAGTTCCTGCACAGGGGACAAGTGAATGTCCGTGGATTTTGTCATGGGCTGGTGTAATGTACCACTCACTGCTTAAGTTTTCTTTTTGACAGAGTCTGGCTCTTGAAGGAGAGCAGTGGACTTTTCCATGTCTATGTTGTGAACTTGTTCACTTTTCTTCAGTTAGATTGATTTTGATCTGGATTTTTGGTGCCTAATGTTAGGCACATAAATAGATGTGTTTTTCTGTAAAATCCTGCCCTTACTTTTCAAATTCTGCACACTCACATCCCCTATTGTCGTAGCATACTGAAATGAGCACAATCTAGGGAGATTTATCCAGTGTAAGTAAGCATTGACATCATAAACACAGTCTTGGGTTTCATCTGTGTGAAAGGAAACAGATTTTACCAAGTTCATCTTTCCCCTTCCTTGGAGGAAAGGTGGAGGGGAAATGAGACTGACGGAGGGAATTGCTACATTAGCTGCTATTTAAACCAGAATCTCTTGCATCTTCTCATTGCATCTCTTCCCCCCTCATAATTTTTTTCCTCCCACCAACATTACTTATCAATTCATTAAACATTGAATTTTCAGGTGACAGGGATAGCTTCTTGTTTGGTCTTATTTTAGCTTTTTGTGAGGACATAGACAGATCCAGTATTTATAAATCTTGTTTGTAAACTCTGCCTAATTTTTTCACAGGGCGACGGTTGGCTGTACGTGAATCCTCTCTGGAAGACCCATTGACAGGAGAGAGCAGTTGCCTCGTAACTTTACCTGAAAGGCATTAAAATGATAGAGTATGTAACTTCAGGATGTCCTTGGATAGGCCGTGTTCCCAGAAGATCCCTGTGGGAAGCTATGTACTGTGAATGATGCATCTCAAAATAACCACGAGCTCGAGTTTATTCAGGAGCCATTTTGTGTGTGCAGATCCACAGACACACAGGCACACGTCCCCGAGTACCCACAGTGTGCATGTGTTGTGTGTGCTATTTACACTACATGTAAACAGTACCAACACCAAGAGCAACTCAAAGACCTTTTCCTCCAAGTGTTAGGGCACAGAACCCTGGCTGGACTCAGCCGGGGTTCCCCGAGTTGTGTGCTTGCAGGATCAGGCCCTATGCTAGTATTTGAGAAAATACTTTTTTATTAGTACTGGTTAAGGTTTTTCTATTTTTCACTTTTGCCAAAAATGTTTTGCACTTAAAACGTGACGTGTCTCTTAATGGCAGTCATTCTGTCTGAACAGTCACCGAGTAACTCACCTTGACATAAGAATGATCCACTGGCTGTGCTCGCTCTGGGTTGCTGAGTTCAGTTCCTGTCACTGATGAGTGTGAATTTCCTGCCACCCTGTAAGAAGTAGCAATACCTTCTCCAGAACGTTGTTCTTCACACTAAGCCGTTGTGTCCTCGCTGCTTTGTTCATGCTCCAGCTGTTCAGTCAATCTCTGGTCACCACCCCTGAGCCAGCTGCTCTGGTAACTTTGATCTTGCTGTGTAATGTTCTCTGGCTGCTGTCATGCCAACACTTCTGGCTTACATGTTCCACTAAATGGAGTTGCTTCTGATAAAACATTTGGATGAGTAGAGACGATATAACTAGCTTTCCCAGATAAATGATTCCATGATGTAAAAGTAACAATTCAGTAAATTATTCCACTGAGACAATAACTTTACGAATGAAACAAATGAAACGGGATACAATCTGTTTTGTAGTGTTAAAAAAGAATTAAAAAATTCTGTCACTTGATCTTGTTTTGTAAGGTACCCACTGTGACACTGCCAAAGTGGATTCTGGAAGTGTTACGGCTTTGTCGCTTTTTGGTTTGTATTTATTGAAAGTGAAGGTGTTTTTGAGAGAGATGGCAGCAAAGGCACATGCAAAATGTGCTTAGTGCTTCTTCCCACAGTGCCCCGTAACAAAACCACTGTATTTCTAACACACACTAGCATGGATGCCTGTCTGTAGAGCTGAGTGATTTTGTGCCTTTTTGTCTGCTTTGCTGATACACTGGCTTAGGCTTGATAGATACTACACAAAGATACCTAGATCAAAGCACTGCTCACATCTGTCCTTGAGCGTCCTGCATTTTGTTTTTTCAGTAGATTTAAAATCTCTTGAGCAGCTCAGAAGGCTGAGCAGAGGAGGTGTGTGCACAAGGAAACATTCCATTAATTGTTCCTTTGGATTTGAACTTCAGATCTCTAATGAAGGTGTGGCTACTTTTTCCTCCTAAATGCTATTTTAGTCTTCTTGTCTGTCCTTTTCTTTTTTTTTTTTTTCCCCACATTAGAAAGATTCATGTTCTGAATGATTTAAATCCTATTTTTTAAAAAAAGTGGATTGTATGAGCTTGGTTTTGTAACTGATACTTTTTTTTTTAAGAGGAAAAAAAAACAACCTTATTTTTTAGGATTAGTTGATGTAATAGTTTTCTGTAACAAAACCAAAATGATGCCGTTGTAGTAATCACTGAACTGCTACTGAGTATCATCAGGAACACGTGTACTTTATCACCTGCAAGAATTCACTTTATAATGGATCCACTCTTGTTCTAGAGATTAGTCTGATAAGTACCTAAAAGTATTCCTACAGTTTGTAGTATGATCACAAAGAACAATGGAAAAAGCAGAGTTAGACCCATGGAACATCCTCCCAGAACTCTCACACACCAAAGAACAAGACACATACTCACTAAATAGCCATTGCAAACCCCTCTGTGTCAGGCATGCAGGCCTGGGCCCCTGAAGGAGTAGACCTCTTTCAGCTGGGATGGTGTGACTGTCAAGGCTACAGAGATGCTGTAGCTGTTCTTTTAAGGAGAAATTTGAATAATTTTCTGCTTGTAATACTGAAGATTTTCTCTGTCTGCATGGTTGGTTGTTTCTGCATGCCGAGGACATTCCACTTGTGCTCTGATCAATGTTTTGTTCCGTTCTGATGCTATGAAGAATCCCCTGATGCCATTACCACGGTTTCTTTCCCAGATTAACTTGGGAGACACAAACATAAAAAGTCCTTTCAGAAAAGATCCCATCAGCGAGAGATTCCAGAACAAGATTCACAAATGTAATTTCATTTTTCTGATAGTATGTGTTCAGTATATTTTGCAGGACTGAAAAGTAAATATTCATAAGCCTTATTCTGTAGGTCGTTCCAATAGCTGTCTTGGAATTGCAAGTAAATACTTTCCTTTTCAAGTAGCCAATGTACACTGAATTGTAATGTAAAAACTTCCATGTACTTCATTTTTTTTTTTTTTGTGCACACCTGTAGAAAGCCTATGCAACTTTTTTCTTTCTTAAATTAGAAATGTTCAGAAAGAAAATTTATACCTTTATCATTTAAAAGATGCTCTGGCAGTCTCTTCTGATTTGCCTTCCTTTCATAATTTGTGAATTTAAAATGAGAATGCTGATGAATAAAAGATTTGTTTCATTTAGCACTGGGATGCCCTTTCTCTTTCCATGGAAGCCTTAGTTCAGTGGTGTCAGTCCCTGACTGTCAGGAGCTGTGTATGACACCTGAGCATGGTTCCCATGGAAGCGATTTGCCAGGTTAATCTGCATTTGGTGTGGGGCTTTTCTGCCCTGCTTATTCTCCCAGACACTGTGGAGGTAAGTTTTGTGTGTTTTATTGGATAGCTCTACCCAGGGAAAACAGGGCTGGGCAGCAACAACAGCTTTAGGAAAGGCTGGAGAACATCTGCTTCATTTTGGCAAGTAAAAAGGAAAATAGGTAAAGGTGCTTCTGAAAATCCGATTTCATTTAATCTTTATCACCAACAGTGATTCTTGATTAGAACCTCTTAAGACAAAGCTCTCCATTATTGCAGCATTGAACACTTGCATGAGGAGGAAAAATGCTCTTGGAGGAATCACACAGATCATGGTCAGCATTTTTCAGGTGTTAGATAATGCCCTTCTGGTTTTCTTTAAACATTCATCCACAGTGCTGGAAGCAATCTCGCTGGAGCACCTTGTTTTCATGCAAAACGGAAACCAACGTTGCCTGTAAATATGACAGGAAGCTCTACCCAGTCCTGTTCCTTGCCTTCATTGCTTCAAGGCCCCATCTTTGAGCAGTTTATCCACCTGGGTTAAAGATGGGAGGGCATTTTAGTCACAGCCAAATAGGATTTTTTTTCAGTTTTTACTGATTATGAGATCGGTATGTACCAAGGGCTCTGTCAAAGCATTCAGCTGCTTTTTAAGGAGTAAATCTATCAAGATATTTAATGAATGACTTTTTCTCCTTTTTATGAAATTACTTCTGCAAGTCAAAGTATTTCTTCTGGGATTACCAACAGCACTGTCTGCCTCACTACTTGCACCTACTGTAGAGATACAGAACCTATGCAGTATTGAGTTCTAGACACTTTGCAGCTCTAGTTCCTTAGCAGCTGCTGACCTGAGCCTGGTTCATGTGTCTTTTGTGTTTTTTTTTTTTTTTTGTGGTTAGTTTTTTTTTTTTAATATATTTTTTGTTTGTTTGTTCTGTTGGGTTTTTTTAACTGCCTTGTGGCAATTATGCTTCAAAATTTGACTCAACAAAAGGAAAAAGGCTGGCTGGAGCTAAGGAAATAAACTAGTGCGGGAGGTATGTGTGATGAAGAAGGAAGATGCTGATAGTCTTTGCTGGTAGCAGCACTGTTCAGGTCTCCCAAAGAGGAGACAGGAGTTAGTTTAGCTGTTCAATTCCAGGATCCAGCTGTAAACATACACAGAGTGGAGATTCCTGAGGAACCAAGGAAGGTGAGACCGTGCCAGTTCTTCTTTGTAATGCTGCTTTTCCCAAGTGGATGCCTGAATGACTCCCAATTTTTTATTTCATTTTAACTGCGTAACACTAGCAGAATCCTTGAAATCATGTTGGATTTAAGAAAAAAATAAAGCTCAGGTAAGTAGTAGGCAACTTTAGGCCCAGGCTGGCTGGGATCCCTGCAGTTGGCTTGCTTTTATTTCACATGCCTCAGATTAATTTGTTTCTACTGTTAAAGAGAACGCTGTCACTTAAGACTGAAGACAGTTTGTCCAACTGTAAAGGTACCTGGAGAGGGGAGGGCAATCTTGTATTTCCTTTTTTAAAACAAGGCTGAGTTACTGCCAAGCCACAGACTGACTGGCAGCCTCTGTCCTGCTGCCTTTCAGGTGTTCTTCCAAATCCCTTATTTCTTACCCATGGTCATGATGTAGATTGGCTTGGAAGCCGCACGGCACTAAGAAATCGTGCATCACATAATCAGTCAGCCCTGCTGCTGGTGGGTGAGCAGCTGTAGCAGCTTGAGGAGCTCCAGATGCTGGAAAGAGTTGCTGCAATGTGTGGTTGGAAAGGAAGGCTGCTCTTCCCTGGAAATATGACAGCCACCTTCATTCCATCGCAGCAGTGGCCCTAAATTTGGCTTAGTTTAAGCTGGAGGGATGTTAAGAAGATGCTGTGGCTTCAGTACAGCAGCTTGGTGAAGTCAGGAGATTTGCAATACGGAATTCTAATGTCTTAATTTATGACTGGGACTACAAGCAACATGTTACCAAGTTAATCACAACAAAAGTGACACAACAGCCTTAACACAAAACTTGAATTAACTTTATTTTCCCCTACAGTTGACAACTGGTCTGCATTGAGCTTTAAAGCAACAAAATAAAATGAAATCTCCAAACGACAGGGGCCAGAAATCCAGATTTAATTACCTTTGTGAAAATGTTGCAGCTGTAGTATTGGTCTGTATAAACCACTGGAGTCAAAAATGAGTTCATAAATCAAAAAAATATTCTACACCTTGGGAAAGAAGTCAGCAGTAACATTCTCACAGAACACTGTAAATTTACATTTTCTTCATGAAAGGTACATACTATTCTGCATTTTACATCAAGTTATTGATGCAAGTTTTGTTTCTATAAAAAGTTACAACCTGTGGCAGGAAAACAAACTGCAAAAAAACCCTTTCATTTTAATTAAAGAAAAATTTCAAGTCTGTATAAAGTTTCCTTATAGCTGGAAAGTGAACACGTTCAGTCTCCATTTATATTTTAGTGCATTTAATCTGACAGTTTTCACCACTGAAAAAAAAAACAAACTGAAACCAGTATAAAAGACAGACAAAGCAAACAGCACTAGAGCAGGAATTTCTTCAATTGATTTAAGCACTCTAAATAAAAACGCAGAGAAACAGATTTCCAGAAAAACTTCCACCCTCGCCAGAAAGGCAGTGAGGGCTGAAGAGGTTTGCAAATCTTCTACCTCTGATAGCCACAGAAAAGGGGTTTTGTATACCTGTCAACCTTCTTCTCCCCAACAACCAGGTCATACTTGCTTTACCAATGTAAACATTCACCTAAAATAGTTTAATTTCTGTTCTGAAGCACCAGCAGCTCGATGGTGCTCAGTTGTATGTTGTTACAGCATTCATTTCTGTCGTTTCAGATCTTTCAGGAGGTTACAAATTTAGCCCTTGTATCTACAGTGTGCAAGATTTGCCTTGTCTACCTTGTGAAATGACAGTGTAAGGCAGCAATACTGCAATCCTGTGTTGAACAAAAGCAGCTTGTCCAATTAATCTGTCCTGTCACCTCTTGTGAAAACTGCAGCTTTGCTTCTTACACTCCAGCTCAAAACCAGCCTGCAGCAAGAGTAAAAGGACATTGAAAGAAACCATTGAAAAATAATCGTGGGAGTAACTTGTTTTGGAAGTTGAATTTGAGAGAGCTCTACCACCTCTTTCTTGTTGAAAAAGAGTCATTTTCAGATGTCACCATTCCAGTTTTCATAGTGCTGCTATTCAGCTGAACAGTGTTCTCCAGAAAAGATTGACAAGTAATGCATGTGCCAAGGACCAAATTACAGGGTTCTTTGGTAAAGTCAGTCCAAATTTTCAACAGATTTGAAGGATAATATGTACCAATAAAAAAAAAAATGCTGCTAGACTTGGATAGCAGCTCTGTCTTGCTTCACATTACAAATCTAAAACAGCTGTTCTCAATAAGCCAATATTTTTAATCAGACATTGCCTGAAAATTTTGTACAATAATCTGGACCAATGATGGTTCTGTACCCTCATGTTGCTGTGAAACATGATTTGAGCTAAAGGCAAAGACTGGTTATCTCAAGGACAACTGCTTCGTATTAGCAATCAGAACAGTGTGTTTAAACTGTCTTCCTGTTGGGTCTCTTGCCTTTCTTTAAAATTAGTTTATTCTTAATGTAGCCACGCTTCCTTTTGGAGGTCTAAAAAGAAAAACAGAATAACAGATATTAGTTAATGATTTAGTCTTGACCGCGGTTTAATGATGTGCATTCAATGCCTGAGCTTTAGATTGATTTTAAAGAGCTTAAATGCTAAACCCTCAACTAGGCATTATCCAGTTATTATTTTTAATGTTGGATTGTTAATTCCTGCCCAGCAGTTGCTTTTGCACAAGATGTGCTTTTGTAACCCTGTCTACCAGATCTGTACAATTCTTTTCAAAGTATGTGCTGAGGCAGAATTAATAATTAACCAACATGATAAAACTAATATGCCCAAAGAGCACAACTGGTGTAAGTGTTAGTTTTGTTTGGAAATACCTTCTTGCATCTTTTGCGCTATTTGATTCTCTTAAAAGTTAGGTAGAAGTATTTGCTCAAAGCAGCATTTCTCAGAAGAAAAAAACCTGAATAATCCCATTTTAGTCTTCTAAACTCTGATGTTGGTCTGTAGGTTGCTTAGTTAGTGCTTCCTGCACATTCCTTTATCAGCATGTTTTAGATTTTTTTTTTTTATGGTAGTAGTGGGGTGGGGGGAACATTAGTGTTGGTCTTAGGTAAAGTTAACTTCAAATGTGTGTACGTAGTTTGTGGCAGGTAGAATTCTACATTCAACACACCTGCCAGGAGGCAGCTCCCACCCCTTCCTGCACTTTGCTGTGCTTACCAGCAGGATCTATTGTTATTTTAAAAAAGTGCATTTAATCAACACAACACCAGCAACACAATTACAATAAAGTGAGATAGATACAAATTAATATGTAATTTTCAGACACATACTGTATCTCTGAGCTTGAGCAATGAGCGCCTAACATGTTAGGAGATGGACTGAATTTCCAGTAAGGAGGCAACTGCTGAAAAACAGGCTACCAAGGAGCCCTTGGAATGTATTTAAGAAATCCTAGTTTGGACACCTGCCCCATGCTCTCCACTGGTTCTCAGATTTCTTATATGGGAAGTGGAGCTATACTGCAGCAGTTAGTGAGGGGTCAGAAATTGTATCAACTTCTAGACAGAAAATCTACACATCCAAGGCTCAAGTGGGGTCAGTGCATCTATCATGGATAAATACAGCCTTGCTTGTCACTTAAGATCAAAAGTTACAGTATTAAGTGTATGACAGACACAATAAAGCTTACCATTTTGAGATATGTCTACCTTCAGTGGCAACTCCTAAATGCCTTATGTACTTCCCATCAAATCACAGAAATAAGCATCTTTACATTTAAAATTCTCTACTTGCAGAGAATGTTCTCTATTTTATTTCTACGACACAGTGTAAGTCTACTGCCTATACTAGTTTGTTAGATAGGATTCTGGACTTCCTTTTGCAACATCTATTTGAATATATAGAAAACAGATGTTGTGAAGGAGAGGGCTGCTAACAATCTCCCCAGCTCCCCTGGGAACAGGCCTTTCTTCATAGGCTGAAGGAGGGCAGCACAACAAAAACTTTAAAACCGTGAAGATGACTTCAAGCAGTAAGCAGACAGACACTAAAGTTCCATCAACAAAAGTTTCATATTTAATTTATTTCATACAAAATTGCCATTTGTAAACTTCTAGGCATCACTACTTTCAAACAAAGTCAGAAAGCAACTTCCACATTTACTTAGTGAGCCATAGTTACTGAAACATGAATTGATGTACTTTAGAGATTATACTTCCAGTTACATGAAGACTTAAGAGTTGTAACAGCCAGTGACACACTCTATGTCCAGTTAGCATTCTGCCTAAAAAAAAAATCTAGCCTTGTGTCTTCACATGCTTTTAAGTTAAGCAGACAGTAAATTAACAGTTATTACCAGCAGGCAGGTCTGATATTGGACACTAACATGAACAGTATCCATAACATTCTGGCTAGTGGAAATATATAATTCACCAGCTATGTGATTCACTGTTAAAAATAAACTCCTGACCCCTTTCAGTTACTTCACTGGGAACCCACCTTCTTTGACAAATACTTCTGTTTCGGTACAATGTTGGTTACTCTAGGTTTATGATCCAGTGTCTCTCTGTTGTCTAGTTGTTTGACCTTGTATATTCTAACAAGCCAGTGCTCTGAGGTAAAGGCTTCCTCCAGATGTTTAAATTTAATGTCTTTGTTGCCTATCTCCGCATTGCGTGTACGGTCGAATCCTGGGGGTGTCCGAAAATCCAGCTATAACAATTAAAGTTGCATGTTAGTTTGAGACAAAACCCAGAACACCAATCATTGCAAACTGGGGAACTTCATACTTTATAAGGCAATGCCTTCAGCTGGCCTGAGTCAAAGGGCAGTGCTTCTCTTGCATTGGTTACTACTACACAGAGAAACCTTTGAGATCCTAAGGGACAAATTCATTCGTACTCCTACAGCTGTCACAGGAGACAGTACCTTATGTCTCAGCAGAACTACCCTGTCTGCATTCAGAGATGAAAGAATTCAACAGTCTGAGGTGCAGTAGCCTGCGGTGTTTTTCCAACACTGCTGCTGCCTTTGTGCTCTTGCCTATACTGCAATAATTTGCACTTGCACAGTTTTCTGTATAATCCAGAAGTAGCTCACAATTATCAGTTCAATTTGTCCCCCCTGTGTTACAAGTAAAATCCACTGAAAAGGGATTCTTGTACTAATACATCAGAGGGAAGAGCCCCTGGTGGGGGCAACAAGGAAAGAAAAGAAAAGGAAAAAAACCAAACAGGTTTTGCTCCATCTATGTGTTTGGTGCTCCCAAAGGGGAGTGACAACCACTGCCCTTACTATACAGTGCAGTGTTGTTTTATGCACTGATGTGACTTGGATGGAAATCATGGAGTTTCTGACAGACATTAAACAGTCAATAGTTGCACTTGTGTGTTGCTATTACAACAAACATATCTAAAGCTCTCCACAATGTCACAGTTAATGCTTTAATGAGCACACAGCACAGTGAAATCAAGATATTCATCTGGGGCAATGTGAAGGACACCAAAAAATGAAGTACAAGTGTGGGTTAACAGCAGAAATGCTTTTTGCTAAAGGTTATAAACAGCAGACCATGACTGGATGTGTTTCAATTTGTAAAGCTCACTTTTACAGCAGATTCTGCTACTACAAGCAATGCTTAATTTAAAAGACAGAAAATACATCAAAATAATATTTGTTTTCTCACATTTCAGTTCAGATTCAGAGGAAGTTGTAGCACTAACCTGCATCTCTCCAAATCTGTAATAGGACATTTTATACATGAGACAGTTCAGCAACGTTGGAGAGCCTGCCTTGTCTACCCGGAATTCTCCCTGAGGGGTAAAGTAATCACTTTCCTTTAAAAAGAAAAGAAGATACAAAGAGTCAATGCAAACTAAAATGTTAAGGGACTTCTCATTCCTTTCCCCACAGAAAGACCCCTAAGAATCTCAACTAGCTATTACAGTTTAAGGTAACCTTAAAATGAAAGAGAGAGTGGTGGTTAAAGGTGAAAGAGTTGCAAACTACCTGCTTGTAACCCAGACCCCAATGGACCAGTTCTCCTAAATCTGTACTTTTGTACTGTTAAAAAGTTTTATCACATCACTGTAAGTGGTTCTGGAAAAGTTACCTCAAACTATAAAATTTAGTTGGGCATCTAATTCTTCAGAAAGGTGACAAACACAGTATTGTTAATATATGAGATCTGCAGGGTCACCATAAACTTCATATATTCTCCATGTTTAAACAAAAAATTTCTGCCATTTTCATCTCGAGTACAAGATGAAAGTATGCACATGGGCTACTCCCTTAAGCCTGTGCTCAATATCTAGGAGTTTTTGTTAGGCTTAAGAAAATGTTACTACAGACTTCTGCAATCTCAAAGGTGTTTGAACAGCTTAAACGCTACATGAGTCAATATTAACACTTCCACTTGTCTCCTACTATTACAGAGTTTGAAGAAATTTGTAAAGCTGTTTAAACAGTCTGAACGCTCCTACTTTTTTCAAGCATGTGATGATGCACAGAGAGACATAGAGACAACAATTACTGAAAAAATCCAACTTTTAGTATCATGCAAAAACCTGAAAAGCTTTTGAGGCTAATGACCTTTCCGAACCAAAAACATTGAAAGAAACTGGGCTGCAGGCCACTGCACTCCTACTATTCCAGAAAAACAACCCCAGCACATGTTTCAAATAAAATGGCAATAAAATAGAGATTTCCCTCCACTGAAGTGACCACTCCCAGACAAGAGATAACATAAATAAAAGGAGTTTTTAAAAAAACCAAAAAATAGAAGTTCCACTTACCCGTATATCTTTGGGATGTTCCCCCTCTGCTATTCTCACCATCCACAAGAACTTATTAATATCATCGCCAGAGTAGCCAATCACACCACCAAAAATAATCAAAACATAATCCACATCCAGGCTTCTCATGATCTCGTATGCTGCAGACTCATTTGATGACATTGCCTTTCCCACCTGTATCATTGCAAAAATATCTTAAACTTTTGCATAGCTGCCTATTGAACGGCTCCACAGATCAATACAGCCAGGCCAAAGCCCAGGAATCCTGTGCCATGTGCTCCAGGATGGCCCTGTTTGAGCAGGGAGGTTGGACCAGGTGACCGACCCACTGTGTTCCCTTCCAGCCTGTAGTTCTGTGAGTCTCTAAGACCTACTTCTCAACCAAAGCCAACATTTTCATTCCATTGTGAATATTTAGAAATGCAAAAGCCCAAACTTAACTATTCTCTTCTCTCTAAGAGGAGTGCTGTCTGTTGAAAGGAGTGTTTTGAGCCTGAAATAGCAACAAGGGTTTTCCTTTTGTGGCACCTACATATTTTTCAAGTCATAACTGTATTACCAAAAGCTTAAGTGTTGCAGAAAATACCTAATTACAAATTATTTTCAAAACTTTTGACACAGCCCAAAGTGTACAAATTATTTGAAATGTGAATTCCTTTTTTTTTTTTCCTGGAGCTCTGTTCTTCATTAATGAAGCAGCCATTGGGCATTGCACTAAGCAGCATACAGGCATCCTCAGCACTGAATTCAAGGTAAATCTACACAGAGAAAATGTCAGAATAAAACTTTTTAGAGCTGTATCCAGCACCTCTTGTATACTGGTCACTTTCCACACTTCAAAGAATTTGCTCAGCAACTGGCATGTAGTTCAGCAGTTTTGTTTGCTCTTGAAGCTTTTGTACTTAAGGCATAGCAAGGTATCCCTGTAGTCTAAGGGAGTAACTACAATACATATAATATTGCAATTCACTTGGTAACATTCAGCTAAGAATGTAATTAGCACTAAGCTTAGGCAGCAAGCTGTCAAAAGACCAGGAACCTCAGCTTCTTGGCCATTATCCTAATTAATGTGAGCTTATTTGCCAGATTTCTATCTCTGTGCAGGAGAAAAATCATCTGGACACATCTCCCAGGCATGCCTCGTTTACAGCACAAGTGCAGGTATTGGCCCAACACACATTTATTGCTTGGGTCCCCCTTTATGGAGTCTTCATTCCAAAATGAAACTTGACAATGCAGCAGTCGTATTTGAGAGAAATCTTTATTGAAAGCCATTACTGCCAGTTGCTGCAGTGTGCATCGTTACTGTCCTTAGGCAACACAGATGACTTCCAGAGTCTCTATAGACATGGATGCATCTTGTCCTGCAAGAAACTGAGTTTGGATGCACTATCTGCATTTCTGCCTCTTTTAGCAGAGGGAGGCACACAGAGATATCAGAGCTGAGTGTCCATTAAAACTCACCAATGCTGTCAGGTCAACAACCAAATTAGAAGTGCCTCAGAGTACTTGGCAATGCATGTTGACTGACATTACACTGATATCAACACCATCAGTACAATTTCTCAAGCTTGCTTCTAGCTGAATGTGAGTTCCCTGCCCTGTAAAAAGTGTGGATGCGTGATCCCTCTTCCCCCAATACTCATTGTTTGGGACTCTGCTCAAAGCACAGCTTTGTTAATTTGCTGGCTTTGTGCACTGCTTTTTGGCAGATCTGGCCCAACAGCTGTACTCACTACTGACACAAGACAGAAAGAACACAAACTATGCTAACTATCCTAATTTTTTGAGCCCTCCCCCAATTCTGCCCTTGTAGCAAAACATTCTGGGAAGAAATGTGATTGATGATGAGTCATTGCACAGCACAAGTTGCCCAAGTGGTGCCCTGTAATCACAGGCAATGCTAACATCCTTCCTTAAGCACATGTACAAACTTTAAACTTACTCTTCAGAAGTGAAAGAAATTGAAGGTGCAGATTAAATTTTGTCTATCTGGAAATTTGAGAAGACTGAATTGCATTAAGTCTGCTACACTTCCACAGCTAATCATAAATAATCACTTCCTGTAATTTCCCAGATGTATTAAAAATTGTCATGTGGTCAGTTTTCACATGCCATTCAAAAATCCCCTCAGCGGTGACACTTCTGAAATGTAAGGATCCTTGTGACAGGTCAGTAAATGCAGTGGGACTGGGAGTACAGCATTAATCCCAAGGGGAATGATTACCTTAGGTTTTGTCTCTCCTCTCCCAAAGAAAAGGAGAGAAAATGAAGTCTAAGTGATGTTTTGGAAGCTTCAAGAAAACAAAATGAAAACTCTGATGCAAAATTGATCCCTAGACTTGAGTTTTAACAAATGAAAAAAGTACGTTCCTTCCACATTTGTGTTTCTTACTCGATGCAATTTCTCCTTAGTATCAATCGCCCTAAGAGATGTCTGCAACTTCATACTGGACTGCACTGTAAACATTTTGGTGTTTCTGCTGCAGAGAAAACTGCCACCTTACCAAGGCGATGTGGCTGTTGTTCCAAGTGTTGTTATCAACCAGGGTTGTCCGGTTGGCCATTCCCGCTATCTGATAGCCGTAATCCCACCATGACATCACTCTGGCGTGCTCGTCTGTGTTCTGTCTGAGCCAGTAATAGGCCTCTCTGAAGTCATCCAGGATATTCCGAGTGCTGGAAAACAGTTCATTTCATCTGCATGTGTACAAAGCCTACCAACAAATTAACTGCACCATGATAAGTGAGTTCAAAATAAGGGTTTTCCTACGAGTTCAGCTCCCTTTGAGGGATTTTGTCACCAGCAGTCGTAAGTTTGAACTCACTGACAGCTGGCTGTCCAGAAGCAGAACTGCTTTTGAAGACACGACTGCTTTTGAAGACATGACTAAATGCATTTCCAGTCAAATATATATTCTTAAACAAGTTTTCCCAGTTGACTCCAAGGCTTTTTTTTAACCATCATTTTTATGGGCTTTGGGTAGGATTATTTTTATGTATTTCATTAAATATTTCAGAAAATGTTGTATCTTTTTGAAAATTAAGAGTATGAATAATTTTTTATTCAGGTCACAATTCCTTTATATAATAAGGAGAGATTTAAAGGCAGCAAAGCAAATTGCTGATGCAATGGCAGTAAAAAAGGCTTCTGCCCTTTAATCACTTCAGACTGTAGATCTTACTTACCCATCATGGTTATAGGAGGCGAGAACCACGCTGGGGCTGGAGTATGCATTGCTGGTTACCCAGGTACAGTGAACAGCAAACATCATCAACAGCATCAGCATCAGCATAGTCACAATGTTTTTGATATTGGGACCCAGCCCTTCTTCTGTTTTTTCCTGCTCAGACACGTGTTTCCTCACTTTGCCTGCCTAAACAAACACAAGTGTATCCGTTATGCCAACTTCTATCATCCTTGACATTGGAATCCAGGTTTTCTAACTCTTGCTTCCTCCCCTCACCTTATCATACAGGTTGCCAGGATTCCTTTTGTCATCCTCATCACTACTGTCTTCTATTGGTGGATTTTCCCTCTTCATATCATCACCCAAATAACGCTCAAAGACATTGGAGAAAGCAATTGCTGACAGCATACAGACCACTGGAGTCAAAGTGAGCATCAGGCGAACCATCACTCCAGCAAAGTAAACAGCGCTGATTGCATACAGAGCAACTGCAAGGAAACACAGCTAATGGTGACACTTAGAAAATAATACTCACTCTGACTGCACACGTACACGCTCTCCATAAAACTGCTCCTGGAAGTGGGTTGAGCATCTGTGTCTATAAAGGCTTGAGTGTGCATCTTGCATTTCATTGCCTTTTAATTTACAGACATAGAGCTGAATTAACATTTATCCCTTTGAAACCTCAAACCCTTCCTGAGATTCATCTCAACAACTGTTAACAATAACACAACCCCATTTTCAATATTCATTAGTAATGGGTCAGAAGGTACATTATTAGTGAAATTTAATATTACACACCAACAATACTACTGGAATAATAGGTAACTTCATTTGATTAAAAAAGTCAAACAGCTCTAGACCAAACATGTTATTAGAACTGAAAAAGCAAAAGGAAGTGTTACAATTTCATGTAAATATTAAATTTTGATTTAAGTTAGAGGTATCTGTGGACAAATTGGGGGCTTGTCTACATTATAATTCTGTACAGATGAATAACAATGTTGTGAACCCTATTCTGAAGGAAGTACTCCTGAGCGTATTACCTCCACTTTGTCTTCCATAAAACATAAATCAAGTCTTCCAGAATACTACAAAACATTAAGAACACATTTATTGGAAAGAAAAAAAACCCCAAAAATCCTGTATACACTGATCGGGAATATCCAATAGTGGTTTCCTTGTGGTAGACTCCTTGTTTGCTACAGTTTAACGATATCCTCTTGTGAAAGATTTGCCACAGAGATCAAGAGGCACTGATTTATCAGATTACATCATGTAAATATTTTCTACATTGTGATGAGGCAGTATGGCTCTCCATCCTCACTCATAGGTCTCTTTATGCTGTGTTAAATGGAAGATGCAGCCTTCAGTAGGAGGCTGAAAGCAAGTTGCCCAACACTGGTCTTAACAAAGTCATTTTAAGGCACACAGCACAAACTACCTCAGAGTAAACGTTCCCACTGCCCACACACGTCTTAGGTAGCCTAAGAGGCAGCTATATTAGCCTGGAGCCTCTCGTCCCTGTAGAAGTTCAAAAAGTGCAAAAGTATGGAGGAGCTTCACTCTTCCATATGGGTTACAACTGCTTACAAGCCTCATTCAAAATCAGAAGCTGGCTTTCACAATATACAGCTTTGCACAAAAAAATAAGTTGTCACTGACACACTTCCATTTCGGCTTGTGCCTTATCTAGCACTTGTTCCAAAGCAAGTGATTCTGTTCACTAAAACAGCAGAAAACCTGGAAAGCAAAGGCATTTTGAATAGTTTGTGATGGGATGAGTGCCAGACACCCAGAGTAGGGACCCTGCCTTTGCACTGAGCTGTGCTCCTGGCTGACCTGTAGTGTGGAACCATATCCCGCCAGAACATGCAACTCCAGCTGCAGAACCGAACACAAACAAATGCCTGCATCCCACCTCCTGGGACTACACTCCATCACCATTTCAGCGACCTCTGCACTTTTATACTGTTTTAAAGACTGCTGGGTGCAGGCAACACTTAATAATCACCTTTAAACCATATTTTAGAACAAGCCACATATCAGCTTTGAGCAAACAAAACCAAAGTAAAATCAAGTTGAAGGCAAACTTTTTCAAAATAATTTTAAAATATTTTCTCTTACCAAAGACTCTTTCATCATTGATGTTTTTGATACAGAACCACAGCCCTGCTGGGAAAGTACACACGAGAATATGCAGATCAAAAAAGAAGGAAACCCATGTTGTAGGCTGATGCTCAGACACAGAGGCAATGATCGGGATGTGAATTTTCGCATACCTTTTTTAAAAAAAATTCAGTTCAAATTATTTTGAAAAGATAAAATTATTAAAACTTGTAAACATTAGGAATTCTGAAATTCATCTCAAAGGAAGCATTTCAATTTTAAACGGCAAGTGCCCTAATCAGCAGAAATCTGACAAAACTCTTATACCAAAGAAGTCCCCAGGCCTTACTGTATCTAGGAAGCATTTGGTGTATAGTTATTTAAAACAACAATTATTTCCATACTAATTAAGGCAATGAAAATTATGGATGTTTCATTTGTTTATAGCTAAATACGAAGCCAAATTCACCAAAATGAAAACATAACAGCTATGGAAGCACTTTTACTATGTTTTTGAAGAGAATCATCAATGCCAGTAAATCTCCTAAATTTTCAACACTGTATTTCAAAACGTCTACACAGAACATCTTCATCTTAGTAAAGAAAGTTACAGTATCAAATACCAGATCAGTTACTGGTGTACCCACACTCTTTCAGATGCTGAAAAAAATCAGGCCTTGTCTACACTTGGAAACACATGTCATCTAAACAACATGTCAAACACTCAGTGCAGACAAGGACAAAACTGTGCTCTATATTACAGACAACTATACATATGGACCTAATCTAGGGTGTTACCATGATTGAATGGTGAGGTATCAAACATATGTCCTTTTCTTCACTGAGATCTAATTCTCATTCAAAACTGTATTGTGTGTTTTAACACAATATGTTTTTCTAATGTAGACAAGCCCTCAAAAATTTAATGCTTTGTGTGTATATATATATATATATATGTGTGTATATATATATAGACAGGCAAAGAACAACATCTATATATTCCTCAAGTAAATCTGAGGCTTCTTTACTGACATCTATTCTACTACATTTATTATAGAGCTGTGACAGAATTCCTGTACGAGCTCAATTTTGAAGCCTGAAAAAAAGTCTGAACTGCACAAAGTTCAAAGTTCTTCTATCCTTGCTTTAAATCTTAAAAAAAAAATCTACCAACTGAATTTCACTTTAAAATATTTATCTGAGAAAAATACTTTCCATTTTATTCCTTTTCTCCGTGCTGACTAAAGAATCCAAAGTATTTTCAAAGGTTAACTAAAACAAAAGATTAACAAGATTTTTACCTGTGAAAACACACATTAGTAAAACAACTGTTCAGAGTAGACATCTGTATGTACAAAACAGATGTAAGAACATAATATAGAGGCAATGTGCAAGATCATATGTGCAACATTTTTGATTTCATTCAAAGTTGCACAATGGAAATAGTCTAAGTCTTTTTAGTCTTAGTCTTTTTATATGTGTACTCAAGTGTTAGCACAGCTTTCAGTTAATTTTATGCTGACATACACACTACAGTTTTATACAGAAAAAACATCATCACATATCCAATACTTGCAAAGAAGCAAGAAATTTCACAGACAAATGAGTGAAATGGTTGTAAAGGTAACGGAACAGCTACTACAAATACTGTCTTTAGATAACTATTGTCCTTGACTGAAATACTAAATGGATTTGGGGATGGAGGAGAGTAAACGATTATTAGTTTTCAGTAAAATGCTACGGATATCTAAATCTTATATCCTTACTTACCCAGTGTCCCACAATGAATAAAATCTACCACTCCAAGGAGCAATATAACCTGAAAAAGAGGAGGAAGAAAAACCTTTTTTGCTGCCTAGGTTTTTAAATGCAATAATTTTTCTACTCCCTCAAGTTATAACACAAACCCAAAGAAATTTTCATTGAACTTGTAATATATGTGAACCATACCTACTGCATTAGGCAGGCTATAAAATCTACCAACCATGACGCAAGCTGGTTTTAGAACACACTTACAGAATCACACTGTACTTGTTAAGTACAATCTGAGTATCGAGACACGCACACTTCTAAAAGTCAAAGCAATGCAATACTAAATATTTCTCAAATAGTATGACAGATAGCAAATTATACTCTGTGAAGGAGTATGAGAAAAAGAAAACATAATTGATAAGAAAGTATTTCATTTTTCTGAAATGTCAGCAGGAAACTGGGAACACTCTATAGCCAAGACACAAACACTAAACAAAATGCTGGTTTCCTTTTATTTCTCTCCTGGTGATTCTACTTGTGGCATGGAAAATAAAAGCTGTTATTAGACATGCTGATAAGCTTTGCATATTATTTTATAAAACAGGGCTTTTAGAGAAGTTGATTATGAAAAGACGAAAGAGTATAATTATTAGATGAAAGAAAAAATTATTAAAAGTTATTAGATGATTCTTAAATTTTTATTTCCTCTTTCTTTGCAACTGTTTCCACTCCTCCTGAAGACAGATACAGACAAGGAGAAATAAGAGACGGTTAAATCCTTTCATTACTATTCAAGTTTTTTGTGCATGACTCAGTAAGTCCTCCCTCTATTTTACATTCAAAATTAGTATAATCTGACTGAAGAGTTTAGTTTAATATCTAATTTAGATGTTTAAATATTGTGGTTAATATTCTAATACAAGACATATTTTTCCCTTCAGTCTTCAGATGAAAAGATTGCTCCCAATCCACTGTGCACACGAAGAAGGAACTGTCAGCACACAGGGAACTACTGGTTCTGATCTCTGGATGTAGACAGCCTTCCTTCACCTGAGGGCACTGGAAGACTTGGCCAACATGAGAGCTACCCACCATCCTCACCTGGGTGATGAGGGTGCCTGCGAATTGGCTACTACTGCACCTCCAGGCAAGGCAGAAGTTGTATGTGGGAACCTACAGGGCAGTAACCTGAGCTGCTGAAAAGACCATGGAACACAGCCTCCTGAAATACATTGATAAATGTTTTCCTCACTGCTCTTTTATAGCTGAAGAAGGATGGACCATTTGACTGGTTCAAATCTGGCTGTCCTGACAAGCTCAATACCCAGTGGATCAGGGTCCAGCTGGTGGCTCATAGAAAGTAAAAATATCCCAGAGGCCAAAAGGAACTGTGCTTTGGAAAGAGTGGCTGACATGCCTTGTGGCAGGCAGGACTTCAGTACAAAACCTGAAGCTCATTCTTTCAGATGTTGCACCTGGGATAAAGGGTCCAGATGTGGGCACCCTCTCCTGTAAGAGGATTACTAAGAAAACAAGAGAGATCAGAGTGCTGTGAGGTGGTCAGGAGCCCAGATCTCACAACCTGTCAGAAGCTGAGGGAACGAGACTTCTTCCAGCTGATGAAGCAGGGATACTGATCAGTGAATTTCAAAAGATGAAATCAACACTTCACAAGAACTGCAACAGAATACATATTTGGCTGCATGCTGAGATTAGAAGTCAATTTTTGTTTTGATATGCCAGTCTGAAAACTTTGCTAACTTATGCATGGAAAAGCAAATCAAAGCACCATGTTTTAGAAGACTTTGAAACAAACAGAGATGCTAAGAATTCTTTTGGAGCAATGATATCATAAGTAACAAAAATAAAACTGCTATTAAATAGTCAAAAATGTTTAAACAACTACTTTAGGCTAAACCAAATGCTGATTATCTGGCTTACAAGCTGTAAAGATAAATGAGTTTCACATTTATTTACCTGTGTATGTCAAATAGATGACACTCAGGAATACAGTACCAGCAGCTAGTGAGACACCCAAGAAGAACAATGTCTGAAATTCTTGCTTTGTTAATCTGTCTCTCAGATACTGCAAAAATGCATAAGCCTGCAGCAGTGCAAAAACACCTATGGAAAGAGGAAAGTTCTTGTTTAAATGCTCAAAAGCAGTACAGCTGTTAAAGCAACCAGCATATTTACCTAGATTTGAATTGGAAAAATAAACATAAGCTACACCCTAACATCTAGAAACATCACTTTCTGACAAATAACCTTTATTGCAAAAACAGAAACTTCCAATGAGATAAAATATTCTAAAGAAGAGAATCACCTGAAAACCAGATTGCATTGATTATGGCAAGAATACAAGTTAACATACCTAGCTAGATGTGGTGAAAAATTAAGAGATAGACTTCAGGCAACACACAAATCTAATGCAGAAATATACACAAACTAAGCTACTGAACAAAACAGGAGGAATTAATGAAAGAAAAAAACAAACCAAATAAGTTTTAAGTCAAATAAGAATTATAGAACGTTAGTGTTGGAACACCAGAATTCACTGGTGAAGCACCCTACACCCTCAAAAATGCTGTTCAGAGTTTAGCATTAAACCCAGAACCTGGACATGGTATTTCAGTTATTATTCTTTTCATGGTATATAATCAGATCAATCCACTGATGAATTCTTTCAAAAGTGAAAACTCAATATTGGCTGGCAGATGAATAAAATAAAACAGAAGTATATAGTCCTTCTTCAAATTAACAAAGAATTTGAGGCACACAATGAAATTCATAGTTCTGAACTCCTAGAGAAAGACAAAAATTTTATTCAGTAAAAAAAAGTAAAACTTCAGAATCCAAATATGGCTTGGTAATTTTTTTCTTTTTCCATTATATTCAGATCATTGCAAGTCTCCATTTTGAAAGTATTTTTGTGTTACAATTTTCATGATAGTCCCATCACTGTCCCAAATACATTTTGGTAAGCGACCAAATGTAAGAAAAAACCTGGGGAATCTAACAAACTAAACTACATCACACAAATAGTGCATGCAGTTAAACTCAGTGTTAGCAGAGGTTACATCTGTCAAGAAATCAAGATGTCTGACTGCCAAAAACTACTGAAAAATCAACTTAAAGAAATTAAAAAAATCAAACAAGATTGAAATCACCCTCCTGATTAGTAACTTAAGTAATTTGTATTTAGCCTGCTTTGAAAAATTACAGAAAACTATCAACTCTAAAATCAAATCCCTCTGTAAAAATTGTGTTACCAATAAGGGATGTTTCAATTGTACAATGCATGAAGGCAACATTGTATTGCAAACCTGCAGAGATTCTCAATGTGTAAAGTGCTTGTCAGAATGCTAATTGATCCAGTCTTATGGAAGCATTTTACCTCCATTAGCTCACACAAAAAGAGGTGTGAAAAGTAACGTATCAATTGGAAAGGAAAATTCCCAACACACACTAAATTGTACCTCTTTCTTTAATAATTTGCTTTGTTAGCCTGTGTTTTTTCTAATACAAGGAAACAAAGCTGCAAGTGTTTAAGGTTTTCCTGTGTTAGGCAAGCTGTTGCATGCAGACATTTCATTTTCTTACCTGCAGCTGCCATGTGTTCACTTGTTCTAATTGGCTGAAATCCCACAAAAGGTATCTGCATCGATAATATTAACCCCACAATGTAGAAAGTGCTATATGCTAGGAGAGAAAAATGTGAGGAGAGGGGAAGAGAAAGATGCGAACAAAATTAATACATGTTTGAAAAAGCACTGGCTCCACCTTCAAAGAGATGTCCATCTTCTCCCCCAACTTCACTGATAGCAAAACAGAACTGTGCTATGCTAAATATTTCAGCCATCCTAATTATTTTTTTTCTTCTTTGACTAGAATAAAGCAGTCTATTGCAACCAATTTTAGTGGATATAGCAGAGTATTGCTCTTTCTCTAATTGCACTGTTTTTTCTCTTCCTAGGAAAATAAGCCATTTATCTAAGATTCTCCAGCTTGAAAGAAGTTTTCCCATCTTGTTTTTGCGAGTCATGGATGTGGAAAGAGCTCTCAAATAACAAGTGACAGAGGAAGCTTGCTATATGAGGAGACATTGAAGGGACCAGACCTCAAAAAAGCAAAACATTTAAGAGTCCACTACCTCTTTAGAAAATGCAAACAGGCAGTATTGTTCTTTATTTAATACAAGAGCAGAGGGAACACAAGACAGAGAAAACCAGTGAAATTAAAAATTAATATTAAGCATATGTATTGATAGATCTGTATCAATCCTGGGGATTTATAACCCCCCAGAAATAGAGGCCAAGAGCATAATTAATATTAACATCTATTATTAATATGAATTCTTACTCCATATGCATTAACATTGATAAACTTTATTTTGAAAGGGGTTTTGGCTCTCAGTATTACAGGGTGAAGAAGAGATGGAAAGGGAAGATAAAAATATCAAATCTGAAAAGCCACAATGCTGATTATTTTTGAAGTAGCCAGCCAACTCAAAGTCCAAATGAAGTTCTGTTCCTTCAGCCATAAACAACAATAATCCACGTGTCAGATTTTTTAACTCCTACAAATCCTAAACCACTATCTGGCTATAGATAGCCTGGATCTTACAACGAGATCCCTGTTCTCATAGAGTCCTTTACTAACTGCCATGAGATCAGCTCTGGGGAGTGAATTCATCATTGAGCAGTCATTCCATTGCACCTATGTGGTCTGGCTGAGGGATTATGCTCCCAGGACACTGTCTGAGTTCCAAACCAGTCAGAAGTGACAGGGATGATATCTCCGAACACTTGGTTTATTCTTTCAAGCACCTGTATTGCACAGCTTGGCCTAGCTACTCATCTATGCCCTCTTAAGCCACTGAAATGCATTTTTCCTGCAAGAAGCTCAATTTTTGAAGAATTCACTACAACATAAATCATTTACTGTACCAAGCAACTGTTACAACACTGCCATCCTGTGGAAGTTCAATGATTGGAATAAATCAGTACGTTTCACATTTGTTAGACCACTGTAAATCATTTTTAAGCCCAGTCCTGCAAGTGCTGTACTTGGGGGTGGGCACTGCTCACCCCACCCCAACCCCTTACTCCCACTTCTTTCAAAAAGCTACATACTGCCTGGTACTGAAAAGATTTTAAAAGAAGGTAATTTATACAACATGACAATTTTTCTAGGAACTTAGAAACATCAGGATGATGTATCATCACAAACTTTTCATGTTCCTTTATATTCTATAGTTTGCACAGCCTTTGCAAAAATAAGAAGTCAATTTTGATTCCTACATGCTGTTCTTACAGTTGTAACTTTGACCAATCCATTCTGACCGACTGTGGACAAAGTAATTTTACAAATAATTTAATTTGCAGTATACCACACAAACACAGGAAAGACCTATTGAAAATTTTCTCTAAAGAGTATAACCATGTATTTGCCACATACTTTCAATTAATGGATTACAATCACCAGAAATAAACACTCACTCAAAAATTTTAGAATACTGAAGTATTTGACATAAATATATGCCTGTTCACTGTTTGAATGATAAAACCAAAGACATATAACAAGGAATTATTGAAATGAAGTTTTAGATTCTGGAAGATCCTCAAGTATTTTATTAAATATTTTGATAATTATATAGAACCTAAAAAAATTGTATGAAAAACTATAAAATTGAATGTTATGTGTGCAAACATAACATAGATCTGTACTCTTCCAAGTGTAAAACCACTTATTCTTTTAAACATATGAGAAACTAAAGAGAGACTACAATAATAGAAAATAGTATCAAAGGCTGCTGCATCTGAATAAAGAGGTTATTCTCTCTGATAATACACTGTAATTGTAAGCACTTGTTCATAATGCTTAAACTAGAGGATCTGAATGAAAGGCACTGGCCATTGTCAAGATGAAAAAATAAAAGCACAGCTTGAGCTTTCAAATGGACAATGTAGCATCATCACTATTGATGCCAAATGGGTCAGAATCTATCGGCTAATAAAGTCATCTGCCTTCCAGCCCTAAAATATTTTAAAACTGGCAAACCTTTCACAATCTGGAAATTTTTACTCATTACATGATTCTGAATTACACTCCCAGATATATCAATCATGTCCCATTAACCTCTTCCTTGGTGTACGGGCAGTCTTATGAAAAATATATACCTGGAAACCTCCACTCTTTTAAAAAATTTGGTTCTGTTAAGTACTGTTCTCCACATTTATGTTACGTTGGATTAAACTTAACACAGCCTTTATAAAATGGCTCATGCTAGCTTGAAATAAATTGAAACAACTGATCTAGAGATTAAAACCCCCAAATTCTCCATAATAGTAAAAAGAATGTAGATTTTACTAGCTATTGTCAGTTGACAATATTTTTCAGAAGTTTTAGCTGCACGTGGGTAGTTTTTTTAAGAATTATGTGACTTCTGCAGGCACAGTAGCAGTTGTAACAGAAACTCCCCAAATATCTTTACTCTCTGTTTCAAGGAGCTTTTGTAAACTCTTCTCCCCATCTGAGTAGTTTGGAGTTGAAGCACACTTGAATTTCCTCTCAAAAGTGCTTAAACATTCTTACCTGTTTTACAAAAACATCCTGTTAAACAAACCTAGAAATGACATAGTAATGTGAGATGTACAGACTTCTCTAGGGCTTCCCATGAAAGCTTAAATTAAGACAGCAGTTGCAATGAAACAGCAGAGCAGTGATCACATTTTCATTCTGACAACTCCATGGCAGCACATATCCCTCACTGCTGAAAGGCAATAACATCTCAAAACACTGTAGCTATTTGCAAAACAAACATCTGCCAAACCCTCTCATTCCTATGAACATGCAGTACTATTTTCCCCACGTGAGTTCAAAGCCTAGTTCATTTAAAGTTGAAAAAGCAAGAGCACTTATTCTCTATTGTTTCTGGCTACCATATTGCTTCAGGATTTTATAATTAGTTGATTTAATTTTCTCTTGCCTAAGTCAAAGAAATCAGAAAATGAAAATATTCAATAAAAAAATTTTAAAAGGAAAACAAGATAAATTACTTTTCCCTTAAGTTAGGAAGAAGTAGTTAATGAAGAAGTAAAGTAATACTAACATTAAAAATTAAAGATGGGTTAGAACTTTTTCTCTCTTTTTTTTAATTTTAATGAACTTCCAATTCTCAATTACATAGAGCAACAAAGAAGTATGGAAGCAGTATTTATAGTTTTGATAACAAAATTCAAAACTGGACTTGAGTAAATTGAAAAATTATTGTAGTATATAATGTGGTATATACGTTCATATATATGCATATAAAGTAATTTCTCTAGCAGGGACTAAAAAAGGCATTAAAATAATTAAAAATACAAAGATAAAGTAGTATTAAAATGAGGAATGAAAATATTTTTACAAATATGAAACTCCTTGTGATTACACTTCAGTTCACATTACGTTCTCTGCCTACCTATGATAAAGGCTTCACATTAAAAATGTTCCAGCTAACTTCTAAATCTCTGAACACCTGAATTGCTTACTAATTATTCCATTCACACACCTACATCATGGACAACTGATTTTATTGGTAAAGTGTCAGTAAAAACAGTTTACACAGTATTTAAATGTCAGGCAAATCAATAAAAAAGTTAGGCTCCCAGGATCCCTATTCACACATTCCTGAAACTAGAAGGAAGGCTGACCAATTAATCCAATAAAATTTTAAGGATTCCCATGGAGTGGACAGACTCTTACTGTGCACACCTTGTCTCAGTGATCTAAAACTTACATGGCTGCTTAAAATTTCCTATGTCATTATTTATACGTTTGCATAATTTCTGTTGTATAACTTTTAAAAATACCAATTGTTTTATATACTTAGGAAAAAATCTAGAACATTATTAAAGGCACACATGTAATGCATATTTAAAAGATATTAACAGGGTTCTTTTACATCAAACCACTCATTTTTCTTTTCCATGCACTAAAAAGGAAAAAATTAATTAGCAGCTACATATACGAAATTTTGGAAGTGTGAGTATGTTCCAACTCCTTATTTCCATGTTGTAGAAAATAACTGACTATAATCAGTACTCAAATTAAAGCAACTCAATCTGATATGCAATTACTTTACACCCACTTGGATACAAAACATATCAGTACAATAATTTCATATCTTGTTTAAGCATTTGAGAATGACTTTGAAATGGACAGAACTTACCAATGTAGACCCTCCTGCTGTATCTCTGCATCAGCAACAGAACAAACACATGCAGTGGAATAAGGTTGATGATGAAAACATAACCACCCCATGCAGAGACCTACAACAAATGGAACAGGAAATTAGATCTGAAAATATCTGCAAATTCTTAGGACAGCCCATGCTGGGTGTCTTGATGCTCTAACAAGAAAACACAAAGCCCATCTACACAAGCAGTCAGAACAACTACTAATAGCACCAGAATCCTTCTCAATATATATTATAAAAGAAAAACAAACCACAAGAAAATCCCACATATCAGAGGTGTTTGAAATGGGCTGGTGGATTTCCTAGGCTACTCTTCCTGGATCTCCTCCTTGCAAGCTAATCTGGTCATACTGGCAAATGAGAATGTGATGCTGGAGGCCCTTCCCAATGGTGAAGGCTGAAACACAAGGTGGTGGTAGGATCTGTAGGGCTGTAAGTTGGACTTTGATGATCTTTTTGGGTCCCTTTCAACTCAGGATATTCTATGATCTCATGTAGGATCCAAAACTTTCTTTTGACAAATTGAGCACCACCATGCACTTTTTGCTGAGGACAGGGAACATTATCTCCAGGTAGAGAGGGGGAAGAGAGCAAGGTACACCTCCAGGAGCAGAACTGTGGGACTGGAGCAGACCTGCAATGCAGGTTGCAGGTTCCAATGCAGTGTAAGGAAATAAACAAAAGGAAGAGCATAGATGCACATGAAAGCAGGACTGCAAACTGTGGAATGATATACATTATTACAGACATTGCAAACTTGTGGCAGTAAGAGTTGTTGAGAAGGACTGCTATGGTGTACTTAGAACTGAAACACTACTGAGTTATTAACAGATCACTAATTGCTGGTTTAGGTAAGGATTTAATGTTTATGTTAATGGATTTATCATTACAATGTGTTATCTAAATTTCTAACATATTTAGAAGGGCTCATATTGACTACACAATCCATATTTTAACATGTCCTCTTGTCAAATTGCAGTCTAGACTTCTCCCATATGCACCATGCCTACCCTAGATCTTCATTTTTAGCATGCAGTAGCTAATGTGGTTTTCACTTTAATTGTACTTTAGGATTTAGATTCATGTAGCTATTTTTAAAGCCCTAGAATCCAAAAAGAAACCCAAATTACTATGTTCGATAGAACAGATACTAAAAACACCCTGAGGCCAAGTATTACTGTCTTTTGACATTAATACTACAAACCCCAGCACTTCAAAATTTACGGTGAGCAATTCAGACACTGTGAAACATGTAGAATAAAATAACTTTTCTAGTAAGTCAATTCAGATTATCAAAGTCCTATTGCCCAATTACTTGTATGAAGTAGCACGGTTTACATAGGTAAGTTTATTTAATGGCAGAAAACATTGTATGAAGACAGGTAAGACAGAATAGAGTTCAAACATGCAAATAGAACACTGCCAAATTCAGGGAAAGGTTTGAATGAAGGAGGTTGCAGTTTGCATGGACCAGGGACCTGCGTTCCTAATTATCAAAATACGAACCGAAATCTAAGCACTGAAAATTATATTGAAGATGCACTTTGGGACTTTGCAAACAAAACTGAGGCATCCTCACAGACTGGCAAAAAGAGTGGAGACATGCTACAGGTTTGCTTCAATGTAAAGCTTTCTTTTATTTTACCTCCTTGTCATGAAAAGCTTTATGAAGCAAAAGCTGATGAAGTAAAATAATGGCTAAAAATATAAATCCAAGGAGAAAACACCTTTCTCTGTATTGAATGCAATGCAAGGCTATAAGTCAAATTACCACAGTGAGTTAAGTATTTATTATAAGGCAGATTTAGTTATCAGAAAAGATTTGTCAGTTCATGCAATATCCATTTGCCTTTCAAGCTGTTCTCCAAACTTCCCATTCAACTAATTCTTACTACCTCAAAATTGTGATTTAACGTCCAAGTTACACTGAAAATGACTGATTCCATCAGAGAAAGACAAATTATTACAATGCAACGAATAGTAGAATTATGCTTTGTCCTACAAATTTACTCAAGAAGAGTATCTAGAAGGGCAACTCCACAAAATTATTTCCAAAAGGGAAATACAATGTAGGGAAAGCCATCACCTATGTGGGATGAAATAGATATAAGCAATAAAATTCTATCATCTAATCACTGAGATTTGAAGATAAGCTACAGGTGAATCTGGACCTTTCATGAGCTGATAGAACTTGAAGGAAAATAACAGCACACCCCCCATTTACATTCAAGGATTGATTGTTATGATGTTGATTCTTAAGTTCTGCTATCATGCACACACATGATCACATACTCTCACATACAATCCCACACACCAAGATGGCAAGAACCTGTTATTGCGTGATTTCTTAGCAGAAAAATTGTGGAAGTATTGTATTTGTTATCTGTATGTTTATGAAGGCACCTTCAGAGACTCTTACCAATAAACTGGCACAATATAAAAAAATACTGTGCTACATAAATACAACAATTCAAAAACTTACTTGCAGCTTTTGCACTGTACTTAAAACATGTACCAAAGCTACAGGACCTTTTTCACTATAATGCTATATAAACAGCAATGCTGTGTATAAGAAGTGGCTTTCTATTAAGCAATGTGGCATAAAGGAGGAGAAACAGAATGAAATAAATGTACTCTTAACAAGAAATAGCTATCTTAGCCTCTTTGATGACAAACACAAGGCTATTATTTCCTATATTAACTGCAGAAGTCTCCCAGGAAACCAAATGGACATTAAAGCTAGAGGAAAACTAGAAAGCATCCAGACAACCTTTGATTTAACCTTGACTTTAAGGCACATAAACCAATCCAGAAGTTCCTTGTTCTTGTAAACCTGATGGTAGAAAACCAGTATTTGAGACCTCAATCTTAATAGTCACCAAGCAATTAGCCTGGCTGTCCCACCACTGGCTATTTTGAGGATAATTTATTTTTTATACAGCCACACAAAGTTTATCAGTTAGGGGAAAAAATATGTTTGATTCAAACAGGAGAATTCTTCAAGTCTAAGGTTTCAGAACATGGAAGAGGGGGAAATCAGATTCCCTCCATTTTTCTACTGGTTGTATATTCTCATTTTACTACTGTTTTCCCCCTCTGTTAGCCCTCAGGAAAATCTCTGCAATAGCCTCCATTTGCATAGATCAAGAATGAAAAGGGCATTTATTATCATTTGTTATGACATTGAAATAATTCATCAGTTTTGGTGGTAAGCTTAACTTTATGGCATAATTATACGCCTAGAAATAGCTTTGAAAATTATAAAAAATATAACTTTGCCCTCACTTTTTAGATATTCTCATTATTATTGCATTATAGTAATAACACACAGACAAAAATATCAAAATTATACCTTAATTTACCTGTACCCAAATAAAAATCCAACTGAATCAAGGCACTGATTCACAGCATGGGAAAAATTTGTAAGTAAAGTTATTGTATTTCAAATTTTTTCCAAAAATTGCTTTAATCATATTGATTTAAATACTTTACCTTTCCATCTTATGTTGTTTAGTCATATATTTAAGGTTTTAATATCAACACAAAGCAACAATTTTATATTATGGCTCCAAAAAAGATGAAAATATCGTTCTTCCTTGTCAACATATGTATTGTGTAAGTTACTCAAATAGTTTAGCTATTATATATATAAAAGTCTTACCATGTAAAAGTAGGATAGACAGCAGCAGATTGTCCAAAAGACTGACCCAGTTTTCACAGACTTCACCTGGAAAAATAACCAAGAATTTATGAATGACAAATCCTGGACAATACACTGAAGTTTCATTCCAAAACAATTGTCAAGAGAACTTCTTTAGCCTGCATCAAGTTATATTTTATGCTTCTGAACTGACATCCATAAAATCGTTACACAAATGCAATTCTTTCATGTAGAAAAGGAGGTCAGGTCTATTTCTCTAGCAAAAGCATACAGTCCAGCTCTCTGCCTTATGATCTGATGTAGAAGGGTAGTTGCAATGGCTCTGTGCTACTTTCTCTGAGACGTCAGAGCACTTTATAATTTTAAGTGAAGACCATCCATGCCTTAATTCGTCTGACATCCGACCCAACCCTGCCATTACAGACAAAAGAGCTATTCTGCAATTTCAAAAAACTCACTTAAGGTTAATGAGAGCATCCAGATACTACTAAAGGTTTAGCAGGATCCAGAAACAGCTCCAGGAATATAAGTTGTCTGAAACTGATGGGGGTGACTGTGGTGAGGGAGAAGAGGAATGAAGAAGAGACATTAAAAAAAGCTAGAAAGTTGTCTATAAAATGTATTTGATTCTACAAGAGTTTATGCAAACATTATTTGCAGTTTATGTTAAATATGAATTCCATATGAATGCAGTTTAGTTAAATATGAATTCCATGAGAACAGATAACTGCTATCACATCTCAGTTACTCTAAAGTAACAACATAGGTTGATTCTATTATTGTTATCAAACACAGCACACCTTTCCAGCTGCAGCTTATTCTAAAACCAGATTTAAAAAAACCCCTGCATTTAAGTAACACCAGTCACTCAGCCATGAAAAAATTCAATTCTCTTCCATTATATTCCTACCAACTATATCCCAAGTTTGAAACATTCTAAAGCTAAAACATTTGTGAATATTCATCTGCTTATGGAAACCAGAACTCTTGACAAAATTAGGGAGGAAGTTGTTGCGACCATGTACTTACATGGAACCACTTCAAATGAAAAGCACAGGCATTCCAGAATAAGCAAGAGACAGTACCCTACAGTGTCTATGTTGAATTAACAATATGGTTATGCTATTTTTGTTATTTTCAAGTAGGTTCAACAGTCCAGAAAAACTCCAGCTTCCCTAAACTCCTTCCTGCAAAACTATCTTACAGATGAAACTCTACACAGATTAAGGAGAGGCAGACATGCTGCTTTAGCAGGCAGGCAAATTAAAAGACATAAGACTGTTTTTCTTAAGCACACAAGTAACACTAACATCTGACTTAAGACAGCTTTGACTATTTAATTTGGATACTTATCTCAAAGCCCAGACCCTCCCTACAGTCAAAAGTCTTTCCAGAATATAATTCAAAGCACTTCTATTCAGAGTCTACTGCTTCTCACCAGCTATGTAAGGAAGCTAAACATTTGATGCAGACAATATTAATACCTCCAAACCAAAAAAACAAACAACCCCTCTGTTTGCTTCAAATTTATATACTCATCATCATTTTTATTACTACTACAGGACACACATACTTCAGTGGAAGCGTGCTTTCACACAGCAAACTGAAGAGCATGATTATGGAGTGGTTCAGATCATGTGACTTCTCAGTACTTGCCTAATCAAGAGCCAAGGGGAAGAGGGATGAGAGGGAGGAAAACAAAATTTCAATGGATTCTAAGAAAATCAGTCGTTTGGTTGGAGGAGGAACCAAAAAACCTTCTCAAAGCAAAAGACTCAGCAATTACTTACCCATAAATAGTATGTGAACTGCAGTGCAAAAATAGCTATGCCTTCATTGTCAAACGATCCTGCTACTGATCGGGATATGTAACCTGGAACTATGGCGATAAAACAGGCAGCTAAAAGCCCTGCTCCCTGGTTCCACAGTTCTCTGGTGAGCAGGAAAGTAGAAATAGCTGTAAGGCCGCTGAAAACTGGTGCTAGGAACACACATACATCTCTTATATGGACTGTCACATTAAGCATATTTAAAATCCAATGTATAAGGCCTGCTGTCACCATCAGTCCCGGATATACCTACATGGAGATAAAAAACAAAACAAACCAAAACACTAGGTTATTACAGAAAACTATCATGGTAGCTTTGTTTACATAGAACTTGCAATGAAACAATAATTTTTAGGCTGATACAAGCAGTCAGTATTAGCATAAGCTAACAGAATTATTTTAGTACTAATCATGTTTTGATTAATCAACACAACTGAATACCCTAGGCTCTTTTAATTTTATCCAAATGCTAATAATAACATATAATCTACTTTATAAATGAACAAGCAACATACAGATAATATCCCATCTTGCTTGAGATTTATCATATAACAAAAAGAATTTGTCATTCGGGTATGGAAGCAGAAACCAAAATCTACAAGAGAATTTCAAACCGGCTACCAATTTTAAGGAAAAAACAAACAAACAAAACCCAAAACAGAACAAAACAAACAAACAACCCAAAAAACCCCCACCAAAACAAAAAACCAAGCCCCAAAAGCCTAAGCCATCAAGAACAAACCCAAAATTTCCCAGTCATATCCATTTTCCTTTAAAATATACCATGCTATTCTTTCACTTCTTGCTGAAATTTTAGTACTTCTTGGTACCAATGGGGAAAGAAAATGTGCTTCAACAAGATTTAAATTTTTAAAGTTGAGAAGTTGATGGTCAGTCAATTGAGTACTATATTTTTGCCAGACATCTGTAGACATCCTTGGATATGAAGGATTAAAACAAGTCCTGTAAAACTGAATTAAGATGTGCTCCAGTAAAGGTAGCATAGACTTACACAAATCTATTGAATCCACCATAGAATATTGGAGAACTTTAGAATATTCTTAATAGAAATTCTACCCTCCCACATTTATCAACATTAGAAAAATCAATACATCCTAGGAAAGTTAGTATGTACTCCACCTGCCTTAGTTTCTTTCAAAAACTAAGAAGGGCATTGTACTAAATTAAATTAACAGATGACTAAATGTTCCCCTGCATATATTTCAATTCTTTTTCCTAAGAGTGTTTTATTTTGTATAAGACAGGTATGGAAAACATGCTCTTACAAGTTGCATAAAGAGTGTCCAGCATCTCTAAGACACTAAAACAAATGGTGATCTAACTGCTTCAAGAAACTTACAAATGCCTTTAAGTGGTATATACTATCATTAAAAAGCTTTGATGAACTTTCACACATTAAGAAACACATGGCTGCATTACTTTAGTGTTACTAAAGCTATTCCAATGAATATTTACATTCTGATTTGATAACGTTGTTTTGTACACCCTTCCTGTCTCAGAACTTGCACTGATACCAATCTTAACTAGTCCTGATGCTTCATACAGGTGCCACACTCATCGAATGTCACAAGGTCTTCTCCCAGTGAAATCCTAACTTTTTTCCATACATACATGAAGTCTACTCAGCATACATAATTGGATTAAAACTTGAACCTTAAGAGATTTAGGTAATGATTTAATTTTTTTTTTAAATATTTTTTCCTTTTTTTGATTTCATATACCAGAATTGCAGGAGTCATAATACCTTCATTTGTTACTATTAGAATCTCGTATGTAAGAAGTTCTGTATTTCTTGGTCACAATGTGCTATGGAATAAAGACTAAGGCATGTTGACTTACTCAGCTTCTGCAGCTAAAAATTAAAAACATCTCGATATTCCCGCTGCAGCAATTCAACAATTAAAAGCATGTTTTATTAAGATTCTCCTTTTATCAACATCAAATTTGTATTGAAAGCTCAAAAAACTTCCCAAAAATCTTTAATTATTTTTACTTATTAAATGTATTTTATAAATTTATTATTACAATACTTACAGTTCCACCTACTATTCTTCCCAGTGGATACCATGCTCTTTCATCAAACCAATTTAAAAATTCATAAAACCCATGAGATGCAAGATGATGTGTTGATCTATAGTTAAACCTAGAAAGAAACAGAAGAAGGATAAGAGAAAAATCAAGAATTATGTAAGTACAATGGTCCTCTCTAAATCTGTGGAGATTTAAAGTAAATTACTAAGTTCTCAGCTACTAACTATATTTTCTTCACTTCTACAGCCAGTGCATATACCACACATGACAGTTTTGGTGAGCTTGTTTTTGTGCGTAAACATTTAAAGAGTTTCTTTCGCTCTGAGAAACACTCTGGTTATTTTTTTTACTCTTTTCTAAAACTACTCATTTTCAAATACAGTCTATCACATGCAGTCAATGCAAGACTCCCATTCTGAGACAAGATAGCTATGTGCTACATTTGCTGCTGCCCTACTCCATGTAAAATTGACAGGTGACTCATTCAGTAACAGGCAACAGGATTGTCTGTTTTTCACACTATCAAAATAATGGCCTTCCTTCAATGGGTAAGAATTTACACAATGTAGAACCTCTGTAGATGAAGTTTCATCTTCAAAGTTTATACATTCTCTGCTGCAGAGAATGTCTTGTACAACAAAAGGTCTCTCATGCACACCTTCAGTCTTCCATACTGTATAAAAACCTTTACAAACCACCAACAGACTGCTACCAAGGCATTCATCTTCCACCTTCCTGGCATAAAATGTCTCACACATCTGATAATAAAACTTTTAAACTATTAAAACGTCCATTAGTTCTTGAAATTTAGTATCAGGCTGCAAGAAGCACTACAGTGCATGTTATCCTAAAACAGTAACTCTTTCATGATCCTCCCTTCAAAGGCCAAACTAAAAAGGCTACAGATATTGATAATGTGAAACTTTGTACAGAAAGTTTAGGTAGAGAAAAGCCTGGGTGAACACAACTTCTAAAACAAGCAATATTCACAAAGCCAACCCCCTTCTAATAGATGTGAATTTCATTAGCAAAAGAAGTATTAAAGATTTTATTCATTAGTTAAGTAGAAGTTCACAAGACTAAATGCAATATGACAAAAGACAAAAGGTTAGATGGGCAAACCACCACGAAAGACTTCCAAAGACACTGCTGGAATTCAAGTCTAGAAAACTTGTGTTTTTCTTTTTATCTATTTTATGGAAATATTCCCTTATATCAGAAATATAAATCCCTTCTAACAAAAATTTTTAAACTAAATAGAATCCTTTTGCATATCTAGGATTCCCAAAATATCACAGGTTTACTTTGAACCGATTCATTTCCACAGAATAAAGCTAAGGTTATTTAAGACTGCAAACCTCATCAAGTTCCTAATTGTTTAATCAGTACAAGAAATATCTGAAATAAAGCCACATTGAGGTCATGAGAAGATTTCTTAATCTACACAGTGGAAGAACAAAAAGAACTGAAATTCAGGTTCAGATGTCAGCAAATTTGCATGTTTCATGTCTCTGAACTATCACAGCATCAGTCAAATGATATTAAAAATAAGTAAATAACAAAGAGTGAAGTACTTTCAGGAACACTTTCTTACATCTGTTAAATAAGCAGTTATATAGGATACATTAACTGATAAAACCAGGGCCTTTCAAAAGTCATTAGTCATGTTTATATAAGAAAATTCACACGAACATCAGTCATTCTGACCTAGAAATCTTTGATTCAAACAGCAATGTGACATTGGTTTCTAATAAGCCTACAACTATTCCCATTTAACTAGATTCCTAAATATTAATTAATTCTCCAGTTCTGAACTGTCAACTCTAATGTGATTTCTGAAATGCTGTACCTGTAAAATTAGGCTCTTATCTTAGTACAGCAAGGTCTGCTGTTAATTTGTTTAGTGCCAGGTGCCTGCAGTATGGTATGTAACAAATCAGGAGTTTCATATTGCACAGGACACAGAAAATCCGTCCAGCTACAGACTGGACTGAAAACACCGAAAACCCAGCCAATATTGTTATCCTAGAACTTAAAAAGGGGAACAAGAAAGATGTTTACTAGCATGGATTACTTTCGGATTTTTAAATCATGACTCAAACACACAAAGGCTACAAAAGTATGACTAATGTTTACTTTTGCAGCATCAAAAGATACAAGAACACATATTGACATTCTCCTCATGTTTCCAAATAGTAAAGCTTCATAACTGACTTCAGAAGGATGTGAACAATTGTCTTGAGCTTTGGCAGCATCCCATTAAGTCTTTAATAAGAATGAATTACCACTCAAAATTGAAATGCAACGTAACAGCATTTTACTTCTACCACTTCAGAGGTAAGAATTTAATCTTCCCTCCTAATATACTCTTAGACAGACACAAATCTATTAGCACTTCTTTCAAAAAGTGATTCTTTTGCCACAAATGAAAGCATGCAGTGACAGTTGGGCATATCTTTACAGCAGAAATTACTGGCAATACTATAGGTACATTCATTTGTCACTGTGAGAAGACCTGTAAGTGACAATAAGAAACAACCTTCTAGACACAAAAAAAACACCCTACAAAAAATTTAGAAGCTTAATTTGCTACCTCCCTTTGACTTAAAAAAAATGCCCACTTCACCTCCCACTAGGTTACCTGCAAACAAAAACAAGTTAAAATGTCAACATAAACATGTGCACACATCAGGAAAAGGTTGCTGTGATGTTGGATATCAGAGCCAGCTTCAGGCATGGACAAACTGGCAGCAATGGGTAGTGCACCAGACAAAAGTATAGCTTGGCAATCATATGATGATGGCAGTATTATGCTCTGATACCACTTAGCCCTCCACTGCATTTTTCTCTTTTAGAGACAAGCCTGAACCTTGTTAAACTGTTTCCATTTAAGCTAGAATGGAGAGCGCTGCTAACAAACAGAAGGCTTCACAAACCAGTCACACCTTCTTAGGATCTTGGTACTTTTCAAACTGTGCTTAAAATGCAGCACAGTGGTATTGTGTTTCTACTGCAATGCTATCAAAGTACCTGCAACTATCTATAGGTTTCAAAGGGGTGTAAAACAGCCCTGGAAAACAGTAGAAAAACTGACACCTTTGCCTACACCTGCATCTGGGAGATACAGGGGCTGCAGCTGAGGGAGGAATCAAAATGGAGGCAAGAACAGCCAGTGCTGCGAAGGGATTGCACATCAGATCTGGGGGTCACTGCCTGCCCCAGTTCTTCCACTTGCAGCAGCAGCAGCAAGAAGAGGTGATATTTAGGGTATTTATCCAGCCCTCCTTCTGACCAACTCCATCTTACCCAAGGAGACACTGGAACTGAAGTACACTGCTGGTCGCACTGACTAGACAGTATGCAGCATGATGTGACAGAACCAGAGCAAAGGACAGGATCCCTTTTCTGCCACCCTCAACCTTCACATTCATCCGATCTTGAGGTATGGAAACAGAGTACCCATTTCCCAAGATTCCCTCTCATTCTCCCTCACCTCCTTGAGGCAAGTCAATTTGAAACCGACCCGAGAAGAATAAAGAACAAAATTATGTGAAGCACATGTTAATTAAATACTTAGCTAGAAAAACTGAGTTAAATATTCAAGTTCTCAGTCCATGCCAAGAAGAAAACACACACTTGTTAATATTCAGCTAAGGGCCTGACACCAGGAAGTGTTGACTTATTTTAGTTGACGTTCTAGGAGGAAAAGTGATGCTCTGCTGTTCTCCTTGCCTCTTTCTGTCATGTCTGTAGTTTGAACTATTTCTTTCTCCAAGCTAAACTTTAAAGGAATAAACAATCCTAAGTCTTTGTACATTTCAGAATTCAAAGTCCCAACCACCAAACTAGGCTGGTATTGTAGTTTGAACCTTTGGGGGGGATGCTCTAACAATCACCTAAGTGCTCTGTCTACATTAATTTTGTGGCACTGTTGGAGATGCCTACGTTACAGCTGATTCAGTAGACAACTGGAGATAAGTTAATAAAAATACGGTTCTCATTTCATGTATTTTAATATGGAACAGAGTATAAGCAGCTACAGCAAAATAACTGAAATTGAGGCATAATCTCTTTTTCAGTAGCAACATTGATTTAGAAAGTTTAACTAGGCAACTTGCAAAGCAAAGCCAGTGAAGTTTTCACTTACATATTATGCACTGTAAATACATGCATAATATCTTAACTATCTGTTCATGCTTACGTTTGATTTTTATTCCTTGCTATGCACTGCCTTTTTGATGACACAAGGCAATCCTGTAGGATGATTACTTAATGCTAGTCACAGCAATCACTCTCAATCCAGGAGCTACAGAATTCTCCAGCACTTCACAGCAACAATTACTGCTATATTTATAAAGAGACACCTTTGACGTTCCTAGGTTTAGTATTTCCTTGTCAAAGTACTATTTAAGGTGAGTATTAAAATAAAATTCAGCCTACTGAGAAATAAGAACATATAGAAAAGAATAGCACCTATATGGCAGTGCAGTTACTTCATCCAGATCTTAACAACACTTAAGGCAAATTACACTGACAGCAATGGAATTCATTTGACCCCTGCATTCCAAGAGAGTGCAAAATCAGTGTGTTGCTTCTTGTGGGAACGGTGACTGTCTAAACCCCAAACAATTTCATGCTATTATTGCCCCATCATCTAGACTTTTATCCAGCATTTTACAGCCATCTGAGAATATGTAATCTTCTTACAAGCAGAATCTGTTGAAAATTTTCTAAGCCTTCAATTATAAAGGCTTCTATGCTCTAAAAGTCTTCAGCTGCAGATGTACAAAATTTTCACATCTGCAAACTCAGAAAAATGACAAGATACAAACTGTGAACATTACAAGCTATCTGAGTAATTCTAGGAGTCAGTTTTTAATGCAAATGTAGATTGCAGAATCAATTTGGCCATACAGAATCTAATTAGAGATGGCAAGTTGAGATTCTTGTAAAAGATAGTTGCAGATTGACTCCATATCCAACATATTCTTTGCATGCAAAGGAAGAATACATTCAGCAACACTTTATGGAAAATCTAATGAGAAACTTCACTAACTTTCATTGAAACAAAGAAATACATATACAGTATTCCAAATTAAATTTTAAAACACCTGCTTGCCCACAGACAAGCACAACATCCTGCAAGTCTCATTCTGAGCTCTGTATCTGCAAATGAGCAATTAACACAACGAGTTCTGCATAAGGTTTTTAAAATGGAAGTGTAGCACCCATCAATCACATAATGAATTCAAAGCACTTCAGAAGTCTTTCTCATCAGGAAAATTTTGACTTGTGTTGCATTTACAACCTTGATAAGTATGTATGGACATTTAAGCCATTCTCAAACAATCAAGATTAGAATTCTGGAGCAGCAATACCTACAGGAAAAAGTACTCACGACATAGCCTTTCCTAGTGCCCACAACTCAAACCTAAGGTGTTAAGACCTCACAGTAAGACTGGAGAAAATATACATCAAGCTCTACCTCTACAGAGGGTGGTCCTCTGTTTACCTGAGCCAAAACAGTCATAACTCCGCAAAACAGAGGTACAACCAGGCAATTTTATATCAGAAAAATCTCACATTCCTTTCTTTTTAACTTAAATTCATGTCAGTGGAACGGTTTTATTAGGTCCTAAGTCTACTACATACACTGTATGATTTGTCTCTAATTAGCGTATTTATATATATTTTAGTCCTCATGTGACCACAAATCTTTTTTTTCTGGAATTTCTCTGTATACATGGTTTTATGTGGAAGCTGTTATCACTTTGCACACCCAAGCTTCTGTACCTCACTGGACAGCAACCACCCAGGGAGTCATGAGCACATGAACTCTACCCCATCTTTCGCAAGGGACACAGAACAGTGTTTGCACAGTTCTTGCTAAACTTGATTGAAAGATGATTATTAAGACAAGTCCACCAGAAAGAAAAAATAAAAGCTTTGACTGATGCAGAGCTTAATATCATCATCATGGTTTTAGGGGGTTAAATATGTGATTTTTGATTGTTCAGTCTTTATACTTTTATAACAAAATATCTGGATATGTAATTACTCTTAGCATTCTAAGATAATACCAAGTATTTGTGATAGCTCCTGAGACTACCTTACATTTAGAGAGGCTCAAATGATCTGCAAGGGTTTTGATGCAAGTAGGGCCATTTGAAAAGAGAAATACATGCCTTTCAAGCTGACTGTCAATCACAAGCCTTTGACAAAAGAATTGGCAGCAGTACTGACATTCTGAGTTTCCTCAGGCTCAAAGCTGGTCATGGACCTGCTTCTGATTTCAGATTTCATAACTCTGGACAAACCCACCCACTCAGAAAATGTGGCAAAGGCTCCCTTGTTATACTAAGATTAGTAAGAATGATGATGTAATAAAATGGCAGGACGCTTTGCAGTGATGTGGCCACCTAACTTCAAAAACGACGGAAATTTTGAGTCAAAGGAGAAAGAAATTTCTGTTCCTGGAATCCAGCTGAGAAACAAAACTCCTCCTTTTTGTAGTATCTTTAGAATAATCCCTGAAGGTAAACCAGGAGAAAGCCAAGGCAGAAAAAAAAGTGGATGACACAATTAGCAGGGCACCCTTTTTATCAGGCCAAACATTCAACTTAAGCTCAATGGAAATCCCGAAGAATACCAGAACGTTTATAGAATAACCATTAAGAATTACCATTAAGAATATCAGAATTTCCCCAATGTGTTTAAGAAGGATTACAGCCTTCCTACCGCCACTATTTGGCATGGCATTTTCCCTGCCTGCAATAAGATGTTACGCTTAGCAAGTGCTAAAATCAGGAACTGCATGCTGCCAGTAGCTTAATGATACAAAATCCTACCAGGAGCATACAGTCACTCAGCTTCTTCAGAGAACCCAGGGCATCTCCAGTATTTTTGCTGTGAAACTGTGAGCTTTTGAGAGCACTCCATGATCACAATTTGTATTTTTCACACAATATACCACCATCTGAAATCACGATATGCTTCCCATCACCACTGTAGTGGGCGTATATCTGTCTACAACTTCAGACACTTCCCCTGATGCCTATTAAGTTTTTTATTACTTTTTCTCTGTCTTGCTTTTGAACTATTCCATATCTCAAGGCAATTTTTTATGAAAAGCATTGGTTTTATCAATATTAAAAGGCATACTTTGCCAGTGAATTCTGCCACTCATAACATGCAACAACATTTTAGACCTAAGAAGAAAGTGATGATGACATTTTTCTTGGGACAGTCAAAATTCCCAAGAGGTTCCAAAGACAAGATGGGAACCGAATCCTTTGAAATTTTTACAGGCAAAAACTGAATGCTTGTTTCCTTTTTTATGGACATACACTTTACCCCAGATATCACACTATAACTGACATCCAAATTGATGACAATGTTGGTTCTGTACCTTTTGATAGCATCAGCTTCTTGAGAGGCATCATTTCTCTCCTCAATACAGTATTAACTACCACAAACTCGAAAAACCTTATAGTGCTATGTTTGTGTCTTTCTGAGTGTTCTTGGACCACTCTGTGGCACAATAAGCCTTGCATGCTGCAACTCTGAAGGCTCTGCACCAAATTCAAGAATATGTTCAAATGAGGGTGTTTTTCCGTATCAGATTTGTGCTGTACTTGTTTTGAACATGATGGAGACAGCTTAAGTCCAAGGTCTTTTAAGTTAAAGGCTGACACATGAGGATCTGATTGGCAGGAAGGAATTAAAAGGCTATTAGCTGAACAATATATTTTGAGTGTAAAATATCCTTTCTGTAAAAAATCTGGTACTAAAACTCAGTGAGGTGAACCTGACTGTTTCCTAAGAAGTACCAAGGAACAGAGGACGGCTAGCTCCCAAGTCACTTTTCTCACCATCTCCTAGTGTAGAAAAGTAACATCTAAATAACTACAGTGGACTCCTATTAAACTGATCCCAAAAATACCTGCTATCTTGTAGCAAGATCTAGTATGTATGCAGAAGTGAATACTAATTTTTGTAATAGTATGAAATACAGAGTAAAAAAAAAGAAATTTACTATTCATTGCAGGTACTTTAATTGTGTTTTAACTACTTGGAAGTATGTGGCACATACTTCATCTCTACTACATCATAAAATCACCTATATGCTACAACGCCGTGGCAATCGAGAAAGTACCAGCTACACCTAAAATTCATTTGAATCAACTTCACTTCCCATTAAGTTGAAATTTAAGAAATCAGTCTTGGATGCAAGATGGCCTGGCAGACTGCTTCTACCCTGTAAAATATGAGACATGGTAAAAAGTAAACAGGACCCTTAGAAAGGCTCCAGATCCCTCACATCACAAATGATATTTAAGCAGTGACAATTTTATTTCTGGCAGAACATTTAAACAGTTACAGCACTGTAGAAGAGCTTTAGCAGAAATTATTTTGTACAAGCCTCAATAGTCAAGAGTCTGTTACTTGAACTTCTCTGTAACATGACAAAGGGTAAATCCAGCCAGAATCAGGCACTAGATACCAAACTGCTCTGTACAAACTATGGCAATGCAAGGTTCTTTAGCTCACAGGAATCAGAAGTACCTGCAGCGTTGTGGCTGCACATCTAAGTCAGTATAGCAAGTTAGAACAAGGTAGTTTTTCATCCAAAATCATTACATATTTCTCTTCAGTACACTTCTTAATGCATCTCCTATTCTTCCTCCTGCATCTAGGTCGGTCTCCCTTGCCTAAATTCTCTGACTATGCTTTCTTTCCATTGGTCTCTCTGTAGGTAGATCATGTTTAGTCTAAGAATCTGGATCTCTCACAGTGCACCTGTTGAACTCCATCTGTTGCCATACTGACTTACTGAATATTTAATACAAAAACTGCTGAGAAAATAAAAATTGTTTCTGAGTGGATAATACAAAGTATCATCAGAGCCAAACAGATACAGTCTAACTTGAAGAATTTCTGTCCTGTGATTAACACCAGGTTAAAGACCTAATTTTATCTGACAAATATGTCTGGTCAAATTCTGCTTAACCCTTCAATAACCTGGCATTAATAGACACAAACACTGCATTCCCAAGAACTGTAGAACTGATCAGACAATTCTCACCTGTGGGTATGTAAGTATATAGATAGAACTACCTGCAGAACAAACCAAACAATACACACAGGGTTTACAGGAACCTAGAGACAGATCTAATTATGCCCTTAACAAATAAAGCTGAAAAGAAAAACGCATAAAAATAAAGCCCAAAGTGTAAAGACACAAGGGCAAAAAAACCCACGGTATTCCCAGCTCTAGGATGCCTTGTACTAAATTACACATGCAAATTTAACTGTGGCAGTTATCCTTCAACTAACCTTTGCCAGCTAAAAGGAGCGCACAAGCGCTCCTAATCCGCTTCTGTCCGCAAATCGGACAAATAAGCTTGAATCACAGCTAAAAAGACAAACCACTCGAAAGACACCATAAAAGACAACAAAAAAGCTTCTATAAATACATAATACATAAATAAAGGGAGGGCTAAGGAGATCCTCCATGTTTTGCTGGATGTGGAAGGAAACAGTGACAAAGGATGAAGTACCTAATACTTCTTTGCTTCTGTCTTTTACAGTATGACCAGCTGTTATTCGGGTACCCAGCTCCCTGAGCTGGAAGACTCAGATGAAACCCCATACTCCATGGGGAAATGGTCAGCAACCTACTGCACCACTCAAACACACATGAAGCTGCATGGGGTCCACTCAAAGGTACTGAGGGAGCTGGCAGAAGTGTTCACCAAGCCATTTTTAATCATTTCCCAGCAGTCCTGAATAACCAGAGAGATCCTGGCAGACCAAAGCCACCAAATGTGATGCCCACCAATGAGAAGGGTGTGAAAGAGCATCCAGGAAACTCCAGGCCTGTCAGCCTGACCTTAGTGCCAGGCAAGGTTATGGAGCAGATCATCTTGAGCACAATCACACAGCACAGACAGGACAACCAGGGCATGAGGCCCTGTCGGGATGGGTTTATGAGGAGCAGGTACCTCTTGAGCAACCTGATCTCCTACTGTGACAAGGTGACTCACTCAGTGGATGAGGGAAAGACTGTGGATGTTGTTTATCTAGATTTTACTGCAGCCTTTGACACAATTCCCACAGCATTCTGGAGAAACTGGCTGCTCATAGCTTGGACAGGTGCACTCTTTGCTGGGAAAACAACTGTCTGGATGGCCAAGCCTGAAGAATGGTGAATGGAATTGCATCCAGGTGGCAGCTGGTCACAAGTGGTGCTCCCCAGGGATCAGTGTTTGGGCCAGGCCTGCTTAATTTCTTTATCAATTATCTGGATGAGGGATTGAGTGCACCCTCAGTCAGTTTGCAAATGTTGGGTGGGAGTGTTGATCTGCTGCATGGCAGGAAGGCTCTGCAGAGGGATCTGGACAGGCTGGAATGATGGGCCAAGGCCAGTGATATGAGGTTCAACAAGGTGAAGTGCTTGGTCCTGCACTTGGATCACTACAACCCCACTGAACACTGCAGGCTTGGAGAAGAGTGGCTGGAAAGCTGAATGGTGGAAAAGGACCTGGTTCAACAGCAGCTGGACATGAGCCAGGGTGTGCCCATGTAGCCAAGAAGGCCAATGGCATCCTGGCCTGTATCAGCAATAGCGTGGCCAGCAGGACCAGGGCAGTGACTGATCCCCTGTGCTCAGCACTGGTGAGGCCACACCTCAAATCCTGTGTTCAGTTTTGGGACAAAAAAAGAACATCGAGGCTCTGGAGCAAGTCCAGAGAAGGGCAGTGAAGCTGGAGCACAAGTCCTGTGAGGAGCAGCTGAAAGAGCTGGGTTTGTTCAGCCTGGAGAAAAAGAGGCTTATGGGGAACCTTACCACTCTCTGCAACAACCTGAGAAGAGATTGTAGCCAGGTGGGGGTCAGCCTTTTCTCCCAGCGTCTTACTCGTAACAAGTAAGACGACAAGAAGAAATGTCAAGCTGCACCAGAGGAGATTTAGACTAGGTATTTGAAGAAACTTCTTCACTGAAAGGGTTGTTAAGCATTGGAACAGGCTGCCCAGGAAGAGGTTGACTCACCAACCCTGAAGTGCTTAAAAGAGATGGGACATACTAGTGCTGGGTTAACGGCTGGACCCATTGTTCTAAGAGGTCTTTTTCAACCTAAATGATTCTATAACCTCAACTATTTTAACTGATTTTATTCTGACGCAGATTAAAAGTATACACATGCTCTATTAATACAATCCAACAGAAAGGATGATGGCCCCTAGCTAAGGGCAAAAAGAGTTCCAGCTGTTTGCAAAATGACTGTCTACTCTCACACTGGAGCAAATTAATGTGGGAATAGATGTCACCAACAAAATAAACAAAGACCAGGAAAGTAGCTGAAAACAGAAAGTGGCTTTCATCCTTCCTCATAACACACAGAGGGGAGTTTATCTTTCTAACTATATTTTCCATTCAGGTACTTTCAGTGTCTGATTTAGTCTCAAATAAGTATGACCAGCAGAATTTAAAGTGAGTTATCAATTACTTCTATATCTTTCATACTGTTTCAAGTAAGTCTAAATTAAAAAGAAACCCTAAGCTTTCACTTAGTTTAATGTAACTTGTTAAGAATTGTACTTAATGATTACCAGTGTTTCTTTAAAGACTATGCACAGGAAACACAAGTGTAATAACAAAATGTTATTTGCTTTTTAGGTATTCTCACAGAACTGCTAAAGATTAAGTGTACTGTGATGACTGCAGTGCTCAGCATTTAAGACAGTATTTATAATTAATATTAAATTCCTGCCATGGACAATGTGAAATTGAAGTTACATATTTATTTTCTCATTACGTGACAGAACTTCTAGTACTGCTCAGTCTTACTCTACCATAAGATATTGAGCTATTTCACTGCGCTCCTCTGTCATTTTAGTAAAATCCCATGACTGCTTAGAGATGACCTTAAAATGTGAAGGTGGGGGAACACTGTTACCATGAGCTAGGCTTGCTGTTACACACATATGCTTTGAAGCTGTCACAAATGTTATTACAGAAATATTCAGAGACTACACCCCCCATTGCCTCCTCTATCCTATGTCCAGGAACATGCCCTTTCAAAAGCAAACCACCTCTCTGATCAGCCACTAGAATATACAGTTTGGTAGCTACAGCTCCTCTGTCTTAGAACAGTAAAAGGATGAGTTTCATTTCTAAAGCCATTTTATTAAACTGAAGTGCATCCTTTCGCTGCTGCCCCACTGTGACATAAAATGAATGTGTGGTTGCCCAGGAAAATGGGGAAAGGACGATGCTAAAGCTAAAGGTTCGGTTTCAATTCAGGTGGGGTTGAAATGTCGTGTACTGCAGGGGTATGTGAGAGTTGTTGGGAAGGACCTGGTGTAAGTTCTCAAGGGACAGTTCTTAGGTCACATAATCCTAAATCTTCTCTCTCCATGCTCTCCAAATATGAATGAAGCCAGTCTGTTCCAGGACCTTTCATGCTGCAATCCCCACCAGACCATATGCCCTCTCAACTCAGTCTCCACAAATGCGCCATTCTGTGGCTTTTTCTTCTTGAAGGTAGCCCTGAAAGAAGACAGCAGATGGCACCGTGTGGAACACACTCTCACAAAGCAAAACCATGATGTGCATAGCTGAGAATGTTTTGTTGAAACTAGAAAGGGAGCATAGAGAAAAAAGGACCCTGAAGTTGACTTACAAAAGCAAAAGCCAGAAAATAAAATTCAGTGATGGAACAGTTACAAGCATGACATATTTCACACAAAACATATCATCCAAGCTTGTGCCTAGCAAAATCTGGGCTTTACTGTGGGAGGGTTGGGCTAATGCTGGTGAAGTAAAGGTGGAAGACAAAATTAGAACACTGAAAATTCCTTGGCTTCCATTTAGCCATGGGAGAATAATTACAGTTGTCATTACTTGCTGACCTGAGACATCACAAATTAAGATACTGTTGCTAATGTTTAAGGTAGTCTCTCCAGTGTCAAGATCCATTTTCTATTTGGCGAATGAAAGATTAAAACTGTTACAGAGTAAAATTAATTGTGAAACATATGCAATAGTTTTCAAATGTTACTTCAGACATCTGACAATAGATAAATCATTCTAGTCACCTTAGTAAGATAAAACAGTCAAAACACAGTAACATTACACAATTTCTTGGAAAACTCAAACACTGCATTGGCTTTCATGACTTTCATTCTACAACAGTGAGTCAAAGAAACATCCATTTACTGTCATTGTTACCATCGATACAATGCCAAATCGCCAATTTTGTTTTGCTGACTTTCTAAATTAGAAGAATTGCAACTTTAAAGCATTTTATCGATTGCCTGAGAAAGAACTAATGACGTTTTAAAGACATTTAATACCCAAATGATCAAATATTTCAGCCATGAAGATGAAGTTGCCTTTTTCAAGATAAATGTTTCAAAAATATTTATGAAATTCTAAGTTATTTAACTGAACTTCCAAATGCTGTTTGGGCTAAGTTTAGGATAAGAGGTTAGCACATTCAATGTATGCAATAGACTCTATATATATGTGTGTGTGTGTGTGTGTGTGTGTGTGTGTAAAAAGCTGGATAAACAGAAAAGTACCCAGGACAGGAAAGCTTTTTTTGTTATGTTTTGCTTCTGCATCACTCTATTTTCAAATCCTCTGTCTATAGCACACACATATTCTAGTAAATGTGTTCCTCTCAATCAGCTGCATCCTCAAAGAGGTACTTTCCATGCCTAGACTTTCTTAACATATCAATCTATTGTGAAGATAGGAATATAAATAAACAAAATCACACTTCTTGAATTTAAAGAAGTTGGCTATCATTTATAGCATAATAATTGCAAAAAGAGAATACCGAGACCGAAAAAATAAAGCCAAGAACTCAAAAAATGTAGGCTGCCCAGTCACATGTGCTAGAACAGTTTAAAATTACATAATTACATGTTATTTCTCCCTTCTGCAAAATCCACATTAAATCAACAGGATACAGAGCGCCCATCCATAGTGTGAGCCACTATTTTAAATAAATGTAAACAATACTGTGTAAACTAGCCTAGAGGAAAACAGCTATCCCACTAAGAACATCACCAAAAATCAATAATCAAGCCAAATTCATATCCTCCATTGCAATGTAGTTCCCCAAACAATTTGTCTGTTTAAGCAAGGCAAGTTTTGAAAAGGTGTTCTGCAATTCCTCATGGATTATCAGGTAAAGAGAACTTGACCACGATCTTTTACCTAACAAACTAATATAACCAATATAAATGGACTGCCACAGGAAATTATATGATAAGCATTGTAACACCCGGAAGAAATTATCATTTACAGTTATTTATGTCAGATGGGCTCTGAAAAAGTAACAATTGATACTGGACTTGGGTCCCCCATAGCAGACAGACATTTTAAATACTGTTTCCTGCTCTCAAAGTGCTCATGTACAAACACTCAGTTATTCCTTGTTTAAAACAGACCATTTCTTTTTCTAAAGCACAGGAATATTGCCTCATATAATAGCAAGAACTTTTGAAGTATAGCAAGTATTTAATTCTCTAAAATGCCAAAGGAGCTTTTACCCTGGGAAAGCAGCAGTAAGTTGAGAAATACAGAAGCCGATCTATTTTGTTAGTATCTATATCCTTAAATTCATTCCCCAGGCTGCTTCAACTTATGTAAGGTGTGGTGCAGCATTAGGGTCAATTTCACGGTACCTCTCCAGCCCAGACCTAGCAGCTACCCACATTAAAAACACCTCAGTTTGATTCCCAGCAACAGCGCAGATGAAGACCACAAACTTTGCTCAGCTATGGGGCTGGAAATGAAGCCTATGTGCTGGACATACTATAAAAAGACTACAGCAATGCATGTCCTAAGTTCACTTTTTTTCTCCAGGCAAGTAGTAAGACTGATGGCTCCAAGAAGTGTTGCTAAAGGAGTTAATAACAATAAAACATTGTCACACATCCTGCTACAGAGTGCAGGCTCCACAGGCCCAAAAAGTAGCAGCTTTAATGGCTTTCCTAAGTAGAAAGAAACCCTCAGGAGTAGCCCTAAATGTCAGTACAAATGTACCTCAAAGAGCTTGCAAGAATGGAATTTTCAAAAATTCAGGAGGAAACTCTGCAACACATGCACAGTTGACATTAAATGGAAAATAACCTGACTAAATTAGAGGAGATGCTTGTGGAACAGCAGAGACACCTCCCCAAACTTAGGCTACCCGCAATCCACTTAAAACCTATTAGTTCCTACAGGATTTTGAATTTTCTTGCTAACTATACTAGCCAAAATTTTTATTCTCCCCTTCCCCCACCAGTTCAACATGAGACAGATTCAAAAACAGGAGTATTAGGATTACAGGCTGCCAAAACTAGAGACTATTAGAGAGAGTTATGATAAGAAGCAAAAGCCAACCTTTATAAACCACTCTAACCCTATGTAATCAAATCAAATTTCTGTTTTAAAAACCAAACATATTAAGCTGTTCAAATAATAGAATATCTGCCAAAAAAGTCTATTCAAGGATGTTAATTGTAGCATTTGCTCTAGTTAGTCAAGTGTTTGTGAGTGTTTGCTGAAGACCATTAAAAAAAAAAATCATGGCATTAAAAGCTAAACTTGATGGTTCAGTTGACCCAGCCTACATAAAACATTTGGGTATGTTTTTCTTTTCATGTTTCATTCTGCTATCCATAAATCAATAAAAGGGTCAACACTTTGCAAGCATTCTATCTCACCTCATATGTTTTCCCAAATAAGTCAGTAGGGAGTCTGCACTCAACCATAGTCTGCACGTGTTTTATGAACACTGCCCCTCCTACCTATCATGCATAACGCCATTACTGCACCCACATGAAATCTGATGAGAAGCTGACCTCAATTACAAGTAGTGCAGGTGAGGAAAGAAGCACTATGTGCTAAGTAAAGATGGTAGAAGACAGTAGTAGTAGATACAGAGTAGGGATTTGCTTTTTGCTTGACTGCTATTTTACGGAGCCACACAGTGAACTGCTTTTCAGCTGCATCACTCCAACTGAACAAATCTAGCCTGAGGTCTCCCCACTCACAAAGCAGTTTCTGCTACGCCTTCAACTCTGTCCAATGTTCTTTTTCCAAATTATCTTCCTCCCATTACATTTCTAATGTTTATCTATTTTTGCAATTTCACAAGCAGTAGTGAGTGAAGTCCAGCACAGTCAAGTGCACATCATCTTGACTGTTACCACCATATCAACCTCACAGAAAAAAATTACTTGGCTTCAAAACAGCTCCCTCCAAGTAGCTCAACAATACCTTACAACTGAGAAACTCCAAAAGCCAGGCTAACCTGTGCTAACAGAGTTTCTCAACCTATGTCATACTGCAACAGAAGTAATCAAGAAATGCCTGGTTTGGATTCTCCTCATTAAAGGACAGGTAGTAGTGCGGTGGTGAAGCCTGGAAGACTATTCTCACATAAAAATCTCTTTCATGAGCACACAGGCCCCACTGAATCAGAGCTGGACTGTATGCTAGAATATTTTTCCTACTATAATAAAAATGGCAGAAATGCGTTTGAGTTACCTGAAATTCTGTTAAAATTATTAGTATTACTAGAGTACAAAAAGCATTCAAATTTTAACAGTAAATATAATCTTAAAAAAGATATTTCAGTAAAATAGAAATAGAGTGCTTCTCACTTGACAAAATCAAAACACTTGTGAATGAAGAACATGCAACAAGTTTTTAATATGAATCTCATGAAATTTGCAACATCTTAGATGACCAAGGTGGCTGTCAACTCTCAAGAACACATTTAGTGCACAGTCTGCTGCCTATTTTCCCAGCAAGACGCACTAGCAGGGAAGCAGTGGCCAGATGAATTACCTAGGTGGGCACTGGTAATTGATATTATCGACACTATCCTCTTTACACAATTTTTTCCCCTCTCCTTATGAGCACCAACTTAACATGCTCTTATTCACCTCTTCTTTCATCACCTGTTGCTCCCGTGCCTTAACATGCCCTGGTTTTATCCATATACACCTTCCCTCTGTCACTCAATCCCATTTTATCCTCTAACATCAGTCACTATTTACATTCCCTCCTGATGTTCATACTCTTCCTCAAAAAATAAGAGATTAACTGTAATATAAAAACTGGTGGCAAACCAGCTCAGGGAACTAAAATGTTATAGTATTTTAACAATTTACCTCACTGAATTTACTATGACTGCTTTATAGCAAGCAAGAAGAAAAAAAAAATAGGAATGCACAGTGCGCGACAATGGAGAACTATTCCAGAAGTCAACTATCAGATCAGGTAACTACAACACAAACCCACAACCTCCAGCGATTGATCAATTCCATACACCACTTTTCATCTTCACTTCTGTCATACTTTAACTTTTAAGGAAAGTTTCATGTCATATTTATAGATGCTAAATTACGTTTTCATTAATTAAACAAGTTTATAACAGCTCAAGGATCCATCTGGCAAACATAATTTGAAGGTGGCAAAACCTGTATATTTGACAGTGCCTGAGATAAAATCTTAACTTCCTTTAACCTGCCTGCCTCTGAAACTCAAGCAATGACACTGACCTTAAATTTATTTTCACCAGTTCATCCCCATTCACCAGACCCCACTAACACTAGATTATGGTATCAGTCATGAGAAACTGGATTGCTATTATATTTATAATCCATATTTCCTACCAGGACAATTATGTTACCTCAGAGTGAGGTACAATAAACGATGGTCACCCCTAATGGCAGGTAAAAAGTCGGTGGTTTAAGCAATCCATGCTGCTGGTTTGGAAGAGCCAAAAACATATATGAGATTGCTTGGTAGTTCTCTTCAGTACCAAGAGCTGGCAGGGATGTAGAAGACAAAATTCCAAGCAGGAGAAGGTAGGCAAATGGAACTGACAAAGCCCACACTAGTGCACCATCCTGCATGTGCAAACTGGTATGGAGAGGGTCCCATGTTCATATGTATGAGCTTTGGCATTCTAGCCTAAGAAAGCTTTCACTAAGGTAACTGGTATTAATCTGGCTTTTAGCAAGATGTTAAAATTCTCAGGGGAAAGAGAAATTTGATCTCATGTCATGGGATATGATTAATGATTCAGATACAGTTCTCACACGTGTGGCTTAATGGTAAGAACTGTACAAACAGAATGAATGTACTATTTTGACAGTACTCCCTGAAGACTACTGATGCACCAAAAGTTGTTATCATTTCACTTGGTAGAAGTATCAGAATGCAACAGTCTTGCTAGATATATATACACATGTCTTACATGTATACATATGCACACATACAGATTATTTTTTATACATATATATACATACACACATATATATATATGATACAAGCAGCCAAAAGAAATAGCATATGGACATGCTGGAGCTGTATTTAGAAAAACAGTGCATAGAATGTAGCCCCTGTTCAAGGGCTCCATGATTTTGGCAGCCTTGGTTCTACAGCCAGGTTGGCATTTAAGGCAACATCTGACAGTAAAAATGCTTTCACTTGACAACTCAGTTAAATCTGCTGTTGTACTTTCATGTGCAGCTTTCACTCTGCACTTGTGGGTACACAGCACCAAAATTAAGCTCTTGGTCCACCCAGCTACCAAACCAGCTAACAGATGAACCAAATTTCAGATGAGAAATCTGTCCATTCCAATGTATCATCACTATTCATGTTTCAAGTTCTTGGCCTTAGAAAGAAATCCTGGAATTAAATGCTGGAGGCCTGTCAATGGCACATCTTAATGTCAGTGCTGCCTGACTTCATGTATGTCAGTGCTTCACCTGACCTAGAAGCTGCCAAGAAGTACACACATTTCTCAAAGTCTCTGGACCAGCTCAAGTATGGAAAGTAAACATGATGTGAGAAATAAATCAAAAAGTAAAAATACTGCACAAAATAGGTAGTCAGTGTGAAAAAAAACCAACAAAACAAACCCAGTAAACCTAGTCATAGTGTACAGGTCACAAGTTCTTAAGCAACAGCATGGTGACCTCAAAATACCAGTTTGGTTTTACCTTGCACAGGCATTGTATTTCAGTGGAGATCAAAAACCAAACACCACCCTCTCTCTACAGCCTTGGCCTATTGTACTACATTTGGGTCACTTCTGGAAGAACTGCCACCACAAGTGAGTCTCAGAGGCTAACTTGACAAAAGCAGCAAATCTCCCTTCTACCCCAAATCAAAGCCTAATTTTACTGTCAGAAAGGCAGCTCAAAAGGGATGTTAGGAAAAAAAAAAAAAAAAAAAAAAAAAAGGTGGTATTTGATTCAATTAATATGTAGAAAATCCAAGGCAATTCTGCCTTTCTTCCCATCCTTGATGGTTTCATATGTCCATACCAAGCAACTAGATTCCTAAGTAAATGGGAAAGCTTTCTACACCTTAGAGGCAACAGTATGTTTCCATTCAAAAGAATACATGATTTGCCTAATGCTCCTCATTTTATCAGATATACCTCAGTTTCCTCTCTGGAGCACAGAACAAATACTAGAGAATAGGTAACTGACTTTACAACACACTGCCAGATATCCTATGCAAGCTTGACAGGAAAAGTCAAAAGATTTGAGAAAAATATCAAACTGTTCCACAGCAAAGTCTACAGTCCTGAAAAAAAAAAAAAATCCAGTTTACCTGGAGAAGCTGCTGAAGAAGTGGTTAAAAAAAATCAGAAATAGAGCACTGCTGCTAGTCTTTTCATAAGCTCCTTTCCCATATTACATTCAGACTTGTAAGACCCTTGCAACTATGAAAAACCATTCCTACCTAGCTACTCCACACTGTTTAAGAGAGCAACATCATTTTTTACTCTTTCCAACAATTTTGCTGCTGCAATAGAGAAAGCCCTTTGTTTTCACTCAGTTTCTACCATTTTAGGTTCTCTGTCCTACTAATTAACTTAAGTGCATTTGCCTCTACCATTTCTGGCATGCAGCAACACGACACTGGCGTGATTCTTGACATTTCAACTGCTTCTCACAGACCTGCATTAAAATCAATGAGTTTTGTCAACTTCATCTATTCCCTAATTAACAAGGGTACATCCAGCAGCACAGGCAGCAATGCCTTCTGTTTGTGTACTCAGGAAGATGACTTTGCATCAATTTACACATTGCTTTAAACAGGAGTTTATCTTTACAACTAGATCATTACTATGAACTTAACTCCCACAGCACCATTTTAGTGTCCTTCAGGGTTTAGTAACAAGTTACGCAACTCAGCACTGTAAAATTTTTGTTTATCCAACAAGGATGAGTCTTGATTATAAAAATCAGATAAAATTTACACAAAAAGTAGGTTGCATGCTTAAAAGTTTCCTCCATAATAGAAAGGAAAACCTTTATGCTTAAATTTAGATGAGAACTACTCCACAGGATACAACCTCGGGTTCATAGTCTCACTGCAGATGTGAGACTATGCTCCCCCTCATTCTTAACTTTATTAATTGGAAGTCTGCACTTCTTCCATTCATTTGTGTTTGCAAAAAACCACTTAAATCATGGGTAATTACTTGACATTTTGAAGATATTTTGAGATACTTGGCTTTCACATCACAAAGGTTTATTACTTCACACAGCATTTAAAAACAAAGCTATTCCTTGTTCTCTATCCTGAGCCATGATTTGTGAATGGATTACATTTGCGGGTGGGGGGGTGGGGGAGAAGTGAGGGGGGAAAAGCCAACTAGAAAAGAGGAAGTTGTGCTTTTGAAAGTATCAAAGTGGAGTGCATGCTTCGCAGAGAAATACAATTTCAGCAACAATTTTAGACGAAATTTAGCACAGAATATCTAGTGTGCATTTCAAAACGAAGCATCTCTTTCCTTCGTGTAATTAACAGTGAGACCCAAGACGTAATATTTTAAATTAAAATGTGACAATTCACTAATCTAAAGTCATCTGCCACTTTCCCTACCTAAAGTTCTAAAAATCTCACGGATTCCCAGGATGAAGTAACCAGTAGCATAAAAATTCATTGCCACGTTTTAGCACTACAACAACCCTGCCCCACAAGTCTTGTCATCTTTCACTTCGCCTTGCTGCAAGGAACGAGCGCAGCATTTCTTGATCTCATGCATAAAATGGTTTCGGTCCCCTCCAAGAGGGAAAAAGAACAGACGGCTTCTATAGGAGGGAAAGCAATCTTTGGAAAAATCAAGATGTGTGGGAAACAGCAAAAGTCCTTGGGCTCAGAAACGCACCTTCGAAACACCTGGCAGTAAATCAATGTCAACCATTTCGCTGTAATCCCTCAAGTCACTTTTATGAAGATTACTTCCTGCAGTACATTCCTCACCCTGCTCCCTCCCCGGCCGGCAAGGACTCTAGTAGAGACCACTTCGGGAAGCCGCACCGCGCACACGGGACCAGCGGCTCGACAGCGGGACCCGGACCGGGGCGCGGGTCACGCCTGGCACAACTGTTTCGCTACCAGCCCCTGACTCCTGCCCGACTCCCGATTCCCTGCCAGCGCCACAACTTTCCCCATGCCCCTCGGAGAGTCCTGCCGCAACTCCAAGGGATGGGGGAACTGCCGCCGCCCCCGTTCCCGAGGTCTCCGCCGCAGGGGACACCCCGGCGACCGGCACCGCCGCTCACTCCCGGCGCTTCCCTTCTCCCGCGCCGCGGCGACGACCCCTCACGCTCCCTCCGACCTGCCACAGCGTGTCCCGTCCGCACCGCCTCCCTCTCTTTCTCTCTCTCTCTCCTTGCCTCCCTCCTCGGCTCCCGGGGCGGCCGCGGCTGCCGGCTCCCTCCGGGGAACAGGCAGGGGCGCAACTTCGCAGAGTGGCGGAGCGGGGGGCGGGCGGCGGGGCCCTCCCGCCGTCCCCGCGGCCACGACGGAGGGAACCCGCGGGTCCCCCTCGCCGCGGCTCATGGCGTGGTTCTTTCCCGCCTCCCCGTCCCGCCCGGCGGCGGCGGCGACTGACCAGGGGTCGAACTCGTGGATGATGCTCTCGAAGCGGATGACGGCGAAGAGCCGGGAGCTGAATCCTGCCAGCCAGGCCAGGAAGAGGATGGTGAAGGAGAGCAGGGACTGCCAGCCCGCCGGCTGCGACAGGCCCCCCGACAAGCCGCCGCCCGCTCCGGCGCGGTTGTGGAGCGGCGCCGCGGAGTTGGCGGCGGGTCTGTGCTTGTGGTCGGGGGCCGAGTGCTCCGCCATGTTGTACCCGGGGCTCCCTCGCAGCCTCTCCCTCCGCCCGGCGCGTGCGGGGAGGAGGAGGCGGAGGAGGGGAGGAGAGGAGGGAGGAAGGGCAGGAGGCGGAGAGCTCGGCAAGGGGCGGGGCGGAGCCCGCCCGTTCTTACTCGGCGCTCCTCGCTGACTCCCCGCCGCCTCCTGGCGCACCCGGGCTCTGCCGCTGCCTCCTCCTCCCGCCGTCACCGTCCCCCGGGGCGGGAGGAGGCACGGCGCGGCGCGGGCGACTCCGGGGGGCGGGGCCATCGACAGGACGGGGGCGGGGCCAAGGAGCCGGAGGGACGAGGCTCTAGACGGCCCGGGGCGCGCACGCGGCTCCGAGGGGCAGCGCCGGGGCGGGGAGGGGAGCCCTGACAGGAGGGGGCTGCAGACGGGATCCAGGCCGGAGGCAAACGGGCGGATCGCGTCTCCCTCACTCCCTCCCTCCGGAGCGGGCCGTTTGACATTGCCGCCCCTCCGGAGCGGGAGGAGCTACCGGGGGAGGGCGGGGCTCCCAGGAGAAGGCGAGGGGGCGGAACCGATCCCCTCCGGTAGCGCCCTCCTAACAGGAACTCCGGTGACGGCCTGTCACGGAGCGACAGGTATTTAAAAGGGGCGGGTCATCCCCGAGCAGCCAATCGGAGCAGCACGGCCCCGCGCGCATGGTAACGTCGCGCCCGTTTCCAGCCGTTGGGGCAGTTGACTGGCAGCAGTTTGGACCAATTGGAGCGCGGCATATGAGTCACGTGGGCGCCCCCGGCGCCGTGCCAGGGCGCTGCGGTGCGTGTGGGCCAGCCGGTGGTGCCACTCCCGGCCTGCTCTGGGGTGGCGCAGAGCAGGCTGGGAGTTGTAGTCCGCGATGTGGGGGCGCGGTGCGCCCCCGAGCGTGTGGCCGGTAACCCCATTTGTTACGAATGTTTATTTGTCATGGTGGAAACTGCGTTGGCTGGCTCTGAGAGATGTGGCAGAGGCTCGCCCTCATGCAGTTGAGACGGCGGGGCAGGATCAGGGAGAGCCCTGCCTGTGCCTCTTGCCTCAGCTGGGAGCACTTTTACAGGATCCATCAGTGCATCAATTAGGTTGGAAGAGACCTTGAGGTCGAGTCCAACCTATGGCCACAAACCACCATGTCAACTCGACCATGACACTAAGAGCCAGATCCAGTCTTTCGTTAAAATATCTCCAGGGATGATAATCCTACCACCTCAGTCAGGCACAGCAAACAGCAAATGGACACCTTGGCTTTTTTGGGCCTTTTCTGGGCAACATGTTCCAGTGGCTCACCACACTCACAGTAAAAAAATTCTTCCTAACATTCAATCTAGACCTACTTCCTCTCAATTTAAAGCAATTCCCCCTTGTCCTGTCACTAGTTGCTTTGTAAAAAGGCACTCTCCAGCTCTCTTCTAGCGCCCCTTTAGGTACAGGAAGGTGCTCTGAGGTCTCCCTGGAGACTCCTCTCCTCCAGGCTGAAAAGCCCCAACTCTCTTAGCTCTCTCCATAGGAGAGGAGTTCCAGCCCTCTGATAATTTTCATGGGCCTCTGGACTCATTCTAACAGGTTCATGGCACTGCTGTGCTGGAGACCCCAGAGCTGGATGTAGCCCTCCATTGAAGTTGTTCCTTTAGTGGAAAGCTCTGTTCAACATTCCTTAGAGAAGGTAACTATTTCTCCTCAATCCCTGCATTAGCCAAGGGGTGTGACTTGGTCACTGTATTTGAAAGCAGAGTAACTGTATTGTCAGGTGTGTATATATGTTTTGATCTGAGCACTTTGATATGCTGTTGCTCCTAAAGGATTCCACACAGCCACAGAATGAGGTTTAGGAAAAGTTCTGGAAGATTTTGAGGTTCAGTTTTGCTGAATCTGGCTTTTAAAAGGCTAAATTTTTGTTAGGTAGGGATTTTTTTTTTGTTGTTCGTGTTGGTTGTTGTTTTTTTTTTTTTTTTGTTGCTGCTTTTCTAAACACTATTCTTTCTTATTCTTGTTTAAATAGGCCAATAATACTTTTAAGATAGACTACATTAGACATTTGCCCCTTTTCTAGTGTTGCCAGTGAGGCTTTTTTAATGAGCTGACCAACTGGCATTTCAAGTGAAGGATTTTTTTTTTTAATTGGCTCATGAACGCAGAGCAAATGCAAGCAGAAATTTGCAGCTATCAAGTGGTTTCCAAAAGGTACTTGCTGATTTTACAACAGGCTCAGTCCTGGTCTACTTTTCTGTATTTCTGTTCTCTCAGTTGGCATCCTGTTTTTGGTAACAGCAGTTCAGGCTTAACGATGCAGCAGAGGAGCTGTTTCAAATGGCAGTGTTGTACGCTGAGAGAATACCTCTGTATTTTCTTTCCTTTCTGCCCGTTAAGGAGCCAAAAAGGACCGATGATTCATATTAGCTGTGAAAAAAAGTATGTGTATATCAGAGCTGGGTTTTTTTTTTTTTTTTTTTTTTTTTTTTTTAATGTATAATTTACTACCAATGATAACTTTCCTTGATTTGGAATCTGATTTATATAAAAATTATTGCAGATCATGGTGTGGGTAAGGTTATATGGTGTTTACTTGAAATTTCAGTGCTATAACTTTTACTTGCAACAAGGAGGTTATATCATTCTGACTGTACTGTCAGAGTTAGATCAGACAATTTTTTGAGCATAGACAAGCCCAGACAATGTGATTTATTTGAATGCTGACTAATGGTAAAGTGTTTCTTTGTCATTGGTAACAAATGATATTGTTGCCTATTCATTTTCAAACTGTTCAAAAGGCTGTACTCTTGAATATCTCAGAGCTCGGGCAATGAAATTTAGTGGCAGCAAAAGCACAGTTCTAGTAAACGCTTTTATTAATGTTTCTGTGAATATATTGTTTGAATTGAAGTAAGGCTTAATATTCTTATGATAAAATCTATCAAGGAAATGCACACAGATGGGAATGAAGCGACTCCTATAGGCAGATGGAAGGATTCAGTGGGTTTGGTACTATACTGCCATGACAGCAATGGAAAGTACATTTCTCTAGAGGAGATGCAAAATGTGCCTACTGGAAACTGCATTCAACCCACACTAATAGCTTGATAGGGAAGGACATTTCCCATTTCTCTCTTTTATCTTTTTTTTATTATTATTTTTACTTCTTCTGTTAGGTTCCCCCCTATCCTCTTGTGTTCTTTGATTTGTTTCAAGGTAATTTGGTTTGATTTGTTCCACGGTGTGTGGTGGTGCATTCTTTGAACACAAAACCCTGCAAAAATGTCCACATTAGTGACTGAGGAGTTGACTTTGCATAGTGATTATGAACCATTTTGTGTATAGAAAATCAGTTTCCTATTCTGAGCGTGTAAAATAATGGCCAAATGCCTTAAGGAAAGAAAGAAGTCTTTCATTTCCAAGCTTCCTTAATAATGGAATTATTCAGGGGATAATGCCAAATGCAGAATTCATATTATGGTTGTACAAACTAGACAATCTTGAAAGCTGTGGAGCTGCATACAGGAAAATGTCAAATGAGAGCTCTTCATTCCTCAACAGAGCTACCATGTGTCAGTACTGCTGAAAGAATGGCAGCAAAATTCCTGCAGAAAAGACTGTACACGGACACATCCAGGAAATCAATTATTAATCAGAAGTAGAGACTCATGGTTCATACTTCTCACCAAACTTCATTAGCAGCAATTCAGGAGTGTTTAGTAACAGGAGTAGACACCTTAGTTTAGAAAGCCATTTGAAGAGCAGTTCAGGTTTGAAGTGAATAAACAGGTCTCTTAAACAGTCTTTCCAATTTTGTGCTCCAGCAGCTGAACACGTTGTTAAGCTTGGTATTAAGATATTTTGATGATGGCTTTAGAAATTAATGATACAATACCTCCTGAAAGGAAGAATATTAAAATAGCAGAGTTAAGCATAAGTTGATGTGGTGGAAGATACTTGATTTCAGCTATGTGCTCAGATGGTCATTGTTTAAAAATGTTCAAATGAGAGAAAACATAACCCTATTGCCTGAAATTAGCTTTGGGAACCTGAAGTTTAATAAACTTAAAAAATCACCATGTCTCCATATAGACAAAAATTACTTGAGTTTAATTGTAAAATGGGTTTAAATCAGCAGCTGTGACCCTTTGTGGATATGTGTAAATCACTTAAGCAATGATGCAAGATGATCTGTAAAGAGTTTTGCACCTGTGTAACTATGATGAGGTTTGTAATTGATTTTGTAGAAATTGCACAACTGGTGTGTTTCAATGTCAATGTCTTCATCTGGCATTTAATTCAGTAACAGGAAAAACTCAAACCTTACAGCATTTTATTGCTGATTCCTCCTCTTCCTTTTCAATAGTTTAAATGTGTTGATGTTGTTCCTCTGCTTCTTCTGTCTTAATTATCCAGCCTAACTTGCCTTTCCCATGACCTGTACAGTGGTAAAAATCACACCAGTCTTCATGCACAGACCTGCTTTTTGCTCTCCCTAGCCAAGCCCTGACATAATCATCTGCTACCATAACCTTTGGCATCAACCTGCCTTTACTTCTTGTGAAGAAATGGGGCTTTTCCATTTGCTGGGCTGATGCCAGCCCTGATGAATCTTCATCCCTTGTTGAAAAAACTGATGGAGAGGCACACATTGGGCCTTTCTCAAAATAAATTAAAAAAAAATCATACTCAGTGTTCTACACGTGTGTTTTCTAACCCACATTCATAAGTGCTGTGCAACATTTAAAACCTGTGGACCTCTGAAGTACCTACCTTGAAACAAGTTTTGTAATCTGTAGTGTTTGCAAGCACCTTAACCAGAATTTGGTTGTTCTTGGCAAATGCTGCTCTTGAGTGTTTTTGCAAAACTTTCATTTTATTCCTTGATAAGAAGGAAAGTGCAGTCTTAGGGATGATCAACAAAAAGTTTTTTAAAAGGCCATTTTCTTCAGGAACATCACTAAATGACCCATCTAAAGAGTGATGTTTAACACCTAGATGTTGTAGATAGTGGACCTTATTAAAATGTTTTATTGGAACAGCAAAGCTGCTCTGAGAGCCAGCTGGAGGGTAAAGCCAACCTCTGGCGAGTGGAGTGAAAGCTACATTCAGTTTAGGTATGTGAGATCTCTCACTGCTTAGTTGCAATGAAGGTGAATTTTGTTGAAGTGAGAGGGGAGAACAGAGTACAGGAAAGAGGCACTCTGCTGTTTGCTGTAACACCAGCTGCTGTTATGGCATCAGGGTAAGACGTGTGGAAACAGCAAGGAACAGAGGGGCAGAGAGGAAGAAAATACTTTTAAGTTACTTAAAGCCTGTTGAAATCGGTGGGAGATTTTTCTTGGTAGCATGTTGATCACGCTTGAGTTGAATTTTTCTTTATTCCCTCTCTCACCAGAACATTCCACATAATTTCTGGTAGCAATTGAATGTAGGGAAAGGGGAAAAAGATTTTATTTGCACATTGTCTGTAAACTGTTGCCATAATTCATTAAAGCTTAGCTCTTCTGCTTTTAGTTTGGCTGAGCAAGCTGTTTAAGTTGGAAAATTCTTCTGCAGTATCAAATACTTCAGTGCATTAACTAATTCAGTAGGTTAAGAACAAAACAAACAAAAAAAAAGTGTAGTAAAATATCAGCAAAGAATTTCCCATGCTTGGAAATTTCACTGTAAGTATTGTGCAGTATTTTTCGATAATTGGGTTTGTAGTCTAAATGTGCACAGCCTCTAAGAAAGAGAATTTTACAAAAGATTGTTTCTAGTGTTTTTCTCTTGGTAGCAATTCAGACTAATTGTCTCCTTGCTGTTTTCTAGACTACTTGTAGGTATTTTTCTGGTCAACTGCTGCATTAATAACTGCATTAGAATTGCAAAAGAATTTAAGTCACACTGTTGTGGAATAAACTGTGCCAAAATGCACTATGCAATACAAAAGAGGAGCTTATTGGTGCTTTGGGATAGTGTAATTTCAAACCATCCTTGCATGTATATCTGAAGTGAGGACTCCATCACTGTCAAGAAGACAACACTGTCAAGAAGACAACACAGCAGTGATTACTTTGCCTGTATATGACTTGAGTTTCTTTGGCTTCTACAGTGGCATCAAATGATTAGAGGCTTCAGAAGTGAAAAGCTGATGTATTGAGGTGAAGTTACTACAAAGTTTTTACTGCCTTCTGTCCACATATGAACTGAGACACCATGCTCTGTGATATATAATCTGCAGTCTTCAGTTCAGGTCTTCAGGTCCCCAGCAATCTCTTTCTACAAATGACTCTAGTGCCTGAATCCCAGATTTATTGTTATCCAGTTGAATTTCTGTGGTGGTTTGTTTTATTTAGTTTTTTCCTCCCCTTATCATATGTGTTCTGAAACAATGAATCTTAATGTTTAAAATCCTATCCTGGGGAAACTGACCCTACAGCGATTAATCTAATCCTTACTGGTAAACTTTCTTCTTATGCCTTCCTCTCTTAAATATTTGTTCCACTTTATACATCTTAGAACACTGTAATCCCTACTGATACTTTATGCCATTTCCTGATACATCCTCCCAGTTTATTACTGGTACATGCTCCCAGACATGCAAAAGCATTTCAAATTAATTTCTTTAGAATGGATTTCTAATTGCTAAAGGAAAGTAGCCACACAAGTTTATGCAAAAAATAAAGACCCTTTTCTTATTTGACTATAGTAGAAGTGGTGATGCAAAAACAGGACCAGAGGACAGACTCTTCTGCCAAAGCAGCCAAGCCACTGTTCAAGGCAGGGTGCATTGGACAGGTTATTCAACCATTTCCTTCTCCTTTGACGTGGCAATCAGCAAGTAATACAACCTTAATGTAACAAGCCATGTCATGACTTCTAAAAGCCTCTTCACTGTCTTCTGGTGTGAATTCTGTCCTCTAAATAGTTTTCCTAGTTTTTGCTTTTGTGCTCTCTGTACTTCTGCATTTAGAGACACTTGGCGGGGAGGAGGGGTTGAATGAAGTTGCCTTAAACACAAAGATACAAAATTGCCTTACAAATGCTGATTTAATAACTCTTCTGCCCTGACAGAGGGGTACAGCCTCCCTGGCCTCTTCCTTCTCCTACCTTGCTTGATATTGTGCTTTATTTTTACAGGTTACTGGTGTTGCTTGAGATCATCCAAAATTGCCAAGACAAGTGTAATAACCCTAATCTCAGTATTTCTCCTTTCTGAGCTAGAACAGATGCACTTTGGTTTTGCATGAAGGGCTACACTCAGTATTGCTTCAGCTTCTTTGTGCCATGGATTTTGTGCCAAATTATTGACCTTCAAAATTATAAGGGTGAGAGATTGGACAAATCTTCCAACTGTTCCCTATTCAGGTGCCTCAAGTGTGGACTTTTATGTATAGTATTCAAGATTCAACCTGAGCTTTCCAGTCCCATAACCTACTGTGTCACACAGGCACTGTTAAAGGGGAGTAGAGGTGGAAGGGTGAACAAATAAGACAGCACCAGCATCCAAACTGTATGGCAGCTTCCATGCTTGCTCTCATCCTCTATCATCTAACAGACATATCTAACACAATGGCATAAATAGCTTATCAACTTTAATTTGAGAGAGATGTATTTTATGAGTGTAGTTTCAGTCTTTCAAGTGCATGGTATAATGTTAGTGTTTCATGGGCTACAGGGATATCTGTCATGGAGCACTTTTCCCCTTCCTCCTCCTTTTCATTGGAACTTGGTGTTCTCTCTGTTGTTTCTAACTTTTCCAACCCTTCCCCCTCCTCTCTCTAGCTGATGTCTTCCTGTATTTTTTGGATATGTTTCAACTTGGCCATTGGGCTCAGCCTTGACCTGCAGTGGATCCACTGTAAAGTTTCCTGGAACCATAAGTGTCCGGCACAGGGCAATCCCTGGCCTCTCCCCACAGGTTTCCAAGTCCACACAGGCAAGCTGGGTGGGGAAAGTGACCAAGCTATCTGCATGAAGATATCTTTTTGTTGGTTACCAGGACTTTTCTTTACTGAAATATCTTTTTTGTTGCATAGCATTCTCGTTTATATAATGCCATGTATTGAATATTTTGTTTTGAGATTGTATGTATTTATGGAGTCACTCAACTTTTGAGAAGATACTATTTCTTAATATTGAAAATAAATTCAGGAATTTCTAAGGTAATGCCTCTTTTTTAGTGAAAATACAGCCATTATCTTTAAAGATTCTAAAGGTTCTTTAATTTGCTGAATTGGTTCTACTTACATCTCCTTCATGTGTCTTCCATTTGAAGCAGAGATACACTTCATGATTTTTATTGCAGGCAGATGGCAAGATTTGTGTGGAAAACCTAGACAATTTTTATTGGGCTGTTAATTACTTGCATTTAAATTATTAGTATTGAATTATGCTAATATTTTGTTTTCCTTCTTCTGGAGAGAAACGTGACTTGTATTTGTGACTTTCTTATTTTCTTTGTTAACTCATTGTAGGTAACAACAAGGAGAAGACAGTGTTCAAATGCTCTTTCAAAAGCAGTAGAGTAATTCTGCCAGGCTCAGAAAAAATGCAGTTATTTCATTGTAGTCCCACCACCCTACTGTGATCTGTAGCTTAATGTGCACTGTCCTAAACTGGACTGTCAAGTGTAAGTTGTATGTGGTTTCTTCTAATGTGATAGGAGAAAATTTTTATGAATACACACAGCACTGGTTCACATAGCTAGAGACTAGAAAAGCTCTGAATATTAAGTACCATCTTTTAATTCTCCATTTTAGTTGAGAATGAGATATGCCTCTGGAGATTAGCCAGGTCCTCCAGAATATTATAAGCCCTGTCAGCATATATATAATACAATTATAATAAAATATATGTATACAATACAGTTTTGTTTTGGAGTCCTGTAGAGATCCTCCTAAAAATTCAGAAATGCAAGGTCAAACTCTGAGTGCTTTTGGGTGTACAGACCTGACTCATATAAATTTGTGATTGTAAGGTTCTCTCTCTCTGTTACATATTAGAACAATCTAAAGAATGACAGTGGGATGAAAAAATGAAATATCATATTTTAGCTCCTCTGCCTCCATATGGTATTATTATCCTTTTACTCATACACCCAACATAATGGCACCTAGTTTCTTGAAAAGGAAGCAGAAGCAATCAGCTTCCTAAGCACTAGTGCCAGGTAGGTCTGTAAGAAATGCATATGCTAAAGGATGAGAGATATAATCATGGCTTGTTCCACCCATCCATGCTTGAGAAATGAATACCTCTCAATACAGGTTTTAATTTGGTAATTAGGCATTCTTGCGCTTGATCTTAAGTTCATTTTGGAACTAGTACTCATGTAATTTCTAACCATCGCTTTTTATTAACTCTTGGGAAGCCACACTTTTGTGTATTGGGAGGTTAAGTGTAATCAGATTCCATCTCACTAAAGCACTGCTGTGTAAACCACTTCACCTTCTGTTTAACAGCGAAACTGAACATGGAGAGGCTTTATGTTAACAAGGAAAGGATGAATATTTAAATTGGCCAGAATGGTATTATGGCTCTTCTGAGCCTCTTCGTACATAGTTACTGGCATTGCCTCTTTGCCTATGCTTATGTTGCCTTTGTTTTCAGGCATCTGCAAGGATTGGGAAATGCTCTGGAGTTATGAATAATACACCAGTAGCAGAGTTGGGATGGTAAGTGTTCAAAACAAGCTCATCAGTGTATGTATGTCATGAGCAAACAAATGCTGTGTTTCTACCCATGTTTCTACTCCACTCTGAATTTTTGAAAAAATATAGTTTCTGAGGCCTAACTTACTGTGGCAGAGCTTTTTCCCACTGAAGGAATAGCAGCCATTTTTTTTTGGTAATAACTCTGTTTACAGTTTTAAGCGTGGCCAGTGGACCCTTGTAACGGCTGCCTACGAGGAGTTTGCCAAGCACTCACTCCCAATGACCTTTGATTGAGTGGAGAAACTGCTCTTCATTGGAAAACAAAAATTGAAAAGAACTGAAGACAGTTATTCTGTTGCAATGTTTATGCTCTTGTTCTAGTGCAGGGTATCCTACTGTGAGCAAGGAGCTACCCACGCGATGTCTGCTGATGAATAAAATTTATACATAGATTAAAAGAACTGTAAGGATGTGGTAGTGTATTTTGCCCTTTAGACTCTATTTTAAATGTCTATCCTGAAACATAATAAGATCTGTTTTGTAGGGCTCTGAAGAACTGTAGTGCAGATTGGCAGATGTTTCGATCTGATGGGAGATGAAATTCTATTCTTAAACCATTAATAGTAAATAGACCAAATTTTCCTGCACTTCAGCTGTGTTGCAAGAGAACTGATTGTGTTATCTGAGACAGAAAAGATAAAAAACCCAAACAAACTATGATGGTGGTTGTGGAAGATTTTACTTCAGTTTTAGAGAAATGTAAGAAATATTTTTAAACCAAAACATTTATCCTATACTTGTGGTGGAGGGAAAAGAAAAATGCTTGTGCCATAAGGAGCACATATGAAATTGTAATCAGCAGGAGCATTTTTGGTGCTTAGCTACTTGGTTACTCTAAGAGCTTGCCTACAGTAACAGAATTAAGCATTTCTTTCTGTGAGTTTTCAAATTCTTTTGAAGATAGAGTTGCTTGGATTCTGATTGGACTGAATCCATAACAAAAGAACTTGGGACTATGAGATGAGAAAAATTGGTAGATTTTCCTACAAGGATTTCTCTCTAGGTGCAGTGAATTGTTGCCAGACCACATTTACTGTGATGTATCTGTTGGACTTGTGTCTTTTATGTCAAGTCCTTCCTAGAAGCCCAGGAAGATTCTTCTGCTACTGACTGTTAGTCAGGAACAGAGTGATAGCCTCTTGCAGAAGCACTTTGGCTTAGTTATTGGATCAAGAAAGCATCTTTCTTGGCAGTTTTCTTGGCAGTCTTCTAGGTATGTTTTTCAAATCTCTTCCCTCTAGGATAGTTAACAGATGAGCTCTGAAAAAAAAATTACTGTGCTTCCTCTAGAGATCAGGATCGCTTGGAATTTGTGTTTTGGTTATTTATCAGGGTATAATAAAGAGACAGATAGGAGGATTCTCTCTAGAAATGGATCAGGTGATACCTGCAAATTTTGGGTAATAGGGAAAAGTTGCTGGTGATTTGGGAATATTTTTATAAGATCTATTTTTATGAAATCTATTTTTGCATGTTTTACTTGAAGACAGTAATTTTAAAGTTGTTAAAATGTGTAATTCTTAAGTTCAACGCTTAAGCTTGTATTTCTCTTTAAGCACGTGAATAACCCCAGTAAAGTGCACAGAGCTAATTTTATGCTGAAGTTTTTTTGCTGAACCGTGTCCTCTAGAGAATTTGATACATGCAAAGAAAAACATATCTAAATATATGAGCATTGTTCCCAGGTTTGGTAGAAATATTTCTGCTTTCTATATGTACTTTTTATAAGTTTCCCTTGAATGCAGTTTGAATATAATTTTGTTGTTCAGCAGTCCAGATGCAAGAAAATACCATAAATATCTTGCCCTTCTCTCCCTCCTTCCCTCCCTCCCCCAAAGTTTTATTTGCCAAGTGTATCATGCTATACATTGATGTTACTATTTTATAAAGGATTTATAAAATTTTGGACAGTAATAACATACTTTTGTGCACTGTTCCATAAGCACAGAGAAAGTGCAAGACCACTTACTCTCCTACTCCAATCCAATATAATATTGATCATTATACTCAGGAAACTATTATCACTCTGGAAACAGGATTAAACCATCCTTGTCCTTAAGAGTTATTCATAATTAATTTAGGAAGAATCAGTCCACAGGAGTGGATCTCAAATTTTTAGTTCTGGTGACTGGGGTTTATAAGCTTGCAAGAAGGTGCATGGGATGTATCCTGAGGGAGGTGAGTTTCTGAGGAACCCAAGGTTACTCAAGGGCCACCCAAATGCAATAAAGAGTAGGTGATAGGCATAGGCAGTGGACAGCCCAGTTACTACTCTTTCTGTCCGAAAGGAAACTCTGTGTGGTTCCAGGATATGACCCTTCTATTCCCTATGGAGAGGAGGAAGCCATAGCTGGGTGTGCATATCACCACTCTCTGCTGTAATAGTTGAGTGCCTGGGGTCATGCAGAGAAGTGTCTGCTAACATTTCCATGGGAGGATTTGAAACTGGGCTCCCAGAAATCCTTTTGGGACAGAGATCAACAACTGAGACTCCCTGTTCAGTCTGTTTTCCTCAGTGTTGTAGGTAGCCAGAATTACATGGCAGAGCAGGTCTCTCAAAAATGGCTGTAGGTGGAGCTTCAGGTGACAAGGTTAAATTTAGGTATTTTGGTCAATATCCCAAGTGAGGCTGGAAAGACTCCAGGCCACTGTGTCATTTCAGGAATTCTCACTAATGTGATCAATCACTGATGTGATTGCTCTAACTGACTAGTAGATTTACAGCTCAAATTTGGCTTAAATACCTGTTGTGTACCCTTTGTTTGCCTGTGTGTCTGCCCTTTCATTTTGATCTGCATGTAGCCAGCAAGTTGTGTTGGGCCATGACCAAATGTAAATGTGTCAGTCATGTTTTAGAAGCATAATTATGATACAGTACGTGTGAAATGGTGCTTAATTATAAATAATGATTTTTTTTTTTTTGCAATTTTAGAATCGTTAGTGGATAGTATCTCCTGGAATAAGGAAGGACAGTTTTCAAAAGATGCTGTTTTTCTTTTTATTGGTTAAAAAAAAATATTGGTCATCTTAATTTACTATAGGAATCATGGAATCTAGAGATGGGAAAGACTTATTACTTTATGTAGTCCATTGCCTTCCCCAGCAAAATGGTTTTCTGCCATAAACTTTTCCTGTGCTTTGGGCAATTTAGTTTTAAATATCTCTGGAAATAAACAGCATTTTCACTGCTTCTCTATGTAAGTTATTGAACACCTTCCCCCTGCCCCCCACAAGTGATTTCATTATATTTTACTTTATATTTAGCATACATATAGAGATAGCTAGATGGATATAGATATCTTTTAAGAGACAGAAATTTGTTATCTAAGATTTTCTGGGTTAGATAGAGGAAAAAAAACTTCTTTCCAGTCCAATGCTGTAGATACCCAATGCCTCAGCAAATGTTGAGGTTTTGCAATTATGTTTTTATATCTATTTTGTTGCAACAAGGATCCCTTGAAGAGTGAGAGAGGATATACTATTGGAAAAAATGCTTTCAAATATGTCCTGACATAAAAAAAAGGGTCTCCTATTACCATGACTACTTATCACGGCCATTTTGCATACTGCTAATTGCAATGACAGGTAAGCAAAATGAGATTTTTAAATCTTATCTCTGTATTTTAAATTCATGACTACATATTTGCTACTGTCCTCGATAATTCTTGCTGTCAGGCATTGCAGATTTTTGTAAGCATTCCTTCTGAACTAACACTGTTATTGTTGAAACAAATTGCACTGGTCTTCTTCTTTTAATCTCTCTAAAAGATTAAAGATCGAGTAAAGAAAAACATTAAGAGGCACAAAAAGCTAGCATTCACTTTCATTTTGTTCACCTTTAATCAAACTGTAACTGCTCCTGCTAGAAGTGTTTTAGTAGCACATCTATTTGTCCAGAAATGTAATGATTTGTCACCTCTTTGGGACAACTTATGTGATAACAATGACTTAGTGTGTAAGATTATACAACAATTGGATGATTAAAAGGAATTTCAGAACAGAAAACAGGTCAGTTTAAGAAAATAAGCCTAAAAATATAGCTTGCTAAAACAGTTCATATCAAAATAAAGATAGCATCCCCTAATTTAAAATTTATATATATCTTTAATATTTAAAGTTTTTAAATAATATTTTTATTCATTTTCTGAATAACTAGAATCCAAATAGATAAAGGTCATCTGTTTTGTTTTTTTTTTTATTCTTGGTAATAGAATCATTCATGGTTAAAATTTGGCAGGCTTAAGTTCCCTAATAAATGGTATCTTAATGAAATCTCGTGATTGACTGCATAGCTGTAGATCAGTTCATGACCAAAAAATGGGATTTGGAACTCCTATTGCCTTCATCCCTTAATTTCATACAACAAACTTCTGGTATTTTCCCCTCAAAAATGATAAAGTTCTTAAGAAGCGGATCTGCTGCCCTCCCTTCCCAAAAATATTGCTGAGACGTGCGTGTTAAAATGTTTGAAGTACTTAATGAAGTTTAAATAAGTTGTATTTGACTTTTGTATACTTTCTTTTCCAAGGATTTTAGCTTTATCCATAGGATACCTACAGAGATATTTTGCTCAAAATAAAACCAAAAATGAGGTAAAAATGAATCCATAAGGAAATAGTGCTCCCATATGAGGAGTCCTTTGCTACCTTTGGTTGTCAAAATTGCTGAGCAAAGTAAGCAAATGAGCAAGCTTGTTGCCCAGGAAGTTAAAGATAGAAATCTTCAGAATTTGTGCATTCCTGTGAGAAACCTTTTGGACTGGGATCAGTTTCTTGTGAGATATCTTCCCACCAAAGCTTCAGATGGAACTGAGGAAACATAATATATTTAATTGATTAGGAATTTACTGTATAACTTGCAGTGGTGAGACCTCTAACCACCATAAGTAAAAGTGATTAGATGCTAAAAAATTACTAAATTTTCATTAATCAGACTTTATGTCCAAATGCAATTTCCAGAAAGTAAAATCTTATTTCCTTTACAAATTTGTCTTTGTCTCTTTACTGCTCTTATCCTTAGCAATTTTTAATTTTCAAAGCTGATGAATATCTGCAGTCAACTCTCATATCATACATCTACACTCCAGTCTAGCAATGCAGCTATAGCTCCTCAGGATCCACCTGAGGAGCTTTAAAACTGCTCCTGTTTTTACCCAGCACAGTGTAGCCAAACAGGGGGCTGGAGTTTCATTTAGGCTGTTTGATGTATTTAGGCTTTAACAATCTGTACTGAGACTCATCCTGCCTTGGGATGGACTTTTGTCAGTCACTAAATAGGTTCATTAAGTCAGCTTGGATATGTACATCCAGGCTACCCAGTCTAGTGTCAAACCAGCAAATTCTTTATTCCACTGGAAGTTGTATAGGGTAAAGAAAGGTCAGTGTGTTCAGACTCCTGTGAAGGGAATAAAGGGATTTGCAACATCTAAGTGGCCTGCAGTAACTTCAAACCGAAAAAAATACCATGCAGGAGTTACATCATTGCCTTGAGTGCTTATAATACTTGATTTCTCTCCCCAGTAGATGTATAAATGACCAAACTCTGACAAGAGTAATGGATTTGAACAAATCAGCCTTAACAGAGAATAGTGCAGTCTAGAGTATTCAGCCCAATCCCAATGTCATTTAGCATAAAAGCAGTCAAACAAACCAGTACCAATTTCTTGTATCACTCCCACCTCCTTAGATTACTTGTCTAATTTATTTTTACAAATAAATTTATTTTATTTATAGTATATTTTTATTACTGGTGATAGATATATATTTATTTTAAAACAGGATGTAACAATATTGCAGTGTGTTGCCTTTTGTTCAATACCATTATTTTACTCTTTTCTTCTTAGTAGTAGCAATGATAATAACATTTACAGTACCCCATGTATTGAAAAGACCTTTGCTGCCAACAACTCAGTATCTTCTGTAGACTAGTTAGATATTGTATCTCCATTTTAGAAATAATCTGAGACAGAAGATCTTTAACAACTAACCTTTGAAAAGTACTCCTAATTATCTCTCACTGAATTTTTGTATGTGTAACTCTAATTTCCAAAGGTCCTTGGCCTCTTCTGTTACCTCCAACAGGGGAATAAACCATTAATCTAAAAAGAGGAACCAAGGAGGACAACTGACAGTGAGTCTGCAATTGTGTAAGATGGTGTTTCCTCTTACGTGCACTTTCCTTCACTCTCCGTGGGTGCCACTACCATACTCAGCGTATGCTCCACCCCTCTTGCAGCCACAGACCCAGTCCTGCAGAGCTGAGCAGGCAAACCTCAGTCTTTGGAGACTCTAGGGAGTCTCTAGTTACACTACTTTTCCTTCTCGCTTTCTGTCCATCAATCATCTCAGTATTCCTGCATATTATCTGCTGATTTATCCATGCATTCCCTCTGATTGTGGTCCCTTCCTGCCATTCTTCTGTTCGTACATTCCTATGCTAGCTTGCAAGTGGCTGAAGAATTTTAATGGTATAATTGCCATGGATTTACCCATCCAAAAGAATGTTAAAATTAAGAACAGTGTTCCAACATGTGTTACACCCCACACTTGCTACCACCATCTTTTGTATGCAGGAGTTCACATTGGCTTCTGCTTTCCTTCCCTCCTACACTTACATTTCCCATACATACACACACACACACACAGAGACACACATCTGTTTTCCTTTCTCCAATCCATAGTAAAATTTAGCTGCTTAAATAAAACTATTGGTATATTTGGGGGTCTGTAGATATAACATTCAGAATGAAAATATCACGTATTTTTTCTGTCTGTTGTAAATTTTGTAAAAGAACCTGCCATGAAATATTTCCAGTCCAGGAAAAGAGCAGAAGACAGCATGAAAAGATGTCCTGTGGGACTTTTTGGTCTCTGTATTTGTATTATTTTTCAGTGTAGGGCTGACGACTTTGATATGTTATATTTAATATGCATTAAAAGTTGCTTGTATTTTTAGGATTTTTGCACATGCTGCTTATGTATCAATGTATTATGTAGGATAGAATATGAGGGTTTTTATCACTGAGGTTTTATCAAAACTGGACAGAAAATAAAATTGGATAATCCTCTTTTTTCATTTGGGGGGATTTCTTTTTTTGAATAGTTCCTCTTCCAGTGTTGGTTTAAGCAAAAAAAAAAAAAAAATCTGATCTGAAATGGGCTTTTGAACAAAGGTCTAATTTAAATATAGATAGAAAAGGGCAACATTTTTTTTCCTTTACTACATTTTGTGCATTCCAGTAAAGTCTGCCAGTACATGTTGATGATTATTTAGAAATAAGTTTCTGTTTCTCTCCCCCAAAATATTTTCTATCTTGAGAATATAGTCTTCCAATAACCATTTTATGGTTAAAGTTGTAAAACAATTTTTTTATTAAAAGCTTTTAGTGCTGACTTTCATAAAGGAAAAATTTTCTCTTTTAAATATTGAAGTATGATGCGTAGTCAAAAAAGCAACTTGGAAAGGACTCAAGTTTAACTGCACAGAATGTTTTTTTGTGAGAATTGAAACTGAAAAGAAATTGTTTAATTTTTACAGCAAGAAAAACTTTGCTTTTGATAAACCTAAGAGAAATATCTTGTCAGGAGACTCAATACTTTTGACTAGCATGAGAAAACATTGCAGTTATTAAGTAGGCAGGTCTTCCCTTATTAGGTTGTGTTCAATGCAGTGGAGATACTAGAAATCCTTGAACGTCAATTAAAAAGAAATGTTTCTTAAATCTTACAAGACCAAACAGCTCTTTTTAGCAGAACTGTACTCCTGGGGAGCAAAGAAAGCAAAAAGGGCAGAGAGGCTTGCTTGTTTTCCAGTGTCATACTTGGGTCTTTAAATCAGCAAAGAGATGAGCACATCTAATAGTTTGACACTGCTGAAAGGAGGATTTCAGATTCTGTTATCCCTGCTTCCTTTTCCACTTTCCCTTACTTCTGCTCCAAGGTCCAACTTCTTTTTTACAGCCACTGTTACTTGTTCAACCACTCATGAGTGGATTCAGCTCATTAAGTAAGCAGAAAATGGGGTGGTTTTTTGCTGAACTAAGCAGGCTTTTGCAATTTTACTTGTTATATTTGTCATGAAAAAGTGAGTGCAAACACATAACAAACAAACAATCACAGTCCTGAAAAACATACGGTATTTCAGAAATCAGAAGTATTACTTGTGTGCTTAAGCCATTATGAGTTTAAAACCCGAGAATGAAACAATTTATCTTCTCTGATGGAAAATAAGTTCAGGATACTTTTATACCAGAACCACAGAATTTCTGCAGTCGCTATCACCCCAGAGTAATTGAGAAACAAGGTTATTTTTTTCATTTAAAGGTCTACATGGATGCTAGGATTTCACAAACACTGACTAAGTCAAGGGTAAATCGGCTTTCTCTTCAGTTTTAAAACTGACAAACTTTTCTCCCCTTAACCTCTCTGGTTTTAGCCCCCTGTGTTTTCCAGAAAGTTCAGAGACAAATTGTATTCTTTACCTTGTTTGGAAATGCAACCCTTTTCCCACTTTTGTTGATTTGTTCAGTGCTCTGAAATAAGCAGGTTGTGTTTCCTTTCTATTGAAAATAGTGATGTAATGGGCAAAACATAAGGAATTAGTAATGCAAATGATGAAGTCTTCATTTCATAAGAGAAAAAATTAAAGCCAAACTAAGATCTTAGTCTATAAGCTTTTTAGGTTTTCTGCTTCTTGAAGAGCTCTGAATGTTTACTCAGACCATAATTAATGAAAATAATATAATGCCTTTGGCTTTTGGTGCAAAGTATCTTTTTCTTTTATTCATTTAAGTAAGGAGAAAGCACCAGAGGAATCTTGATTTTCAAAACTTGGTTTCTAATGGTCAATATGTTGTACTTTATTTCTGCAAGTATCCTAAGACTTCAATAAAATGCGTTCTAGTTACTCTTCCAAAAGGCCAAAATTAGACATAACATCCTTGTAAATGCATGTGTTGAAGAGCAGGGTATTGTAAGACCTGCATTTTTAGTCTAAACATGTGTTTGCTATCAGTGACAAAGATTAGGCCTTCACAGATTGTTCTCTGCACAAGGAAAATCAGTGAATTGTTTTGTTTTTCTGGGTTTTTTTTTTTTGAGGCATAATACGGATGCTTGTACCTTTACTAACGAACAATGGCGAAGACAAAAGAAATTGAACTAATGGTTCAGCATCTTTTAGCCTGGTTCCAGCCATTTTTCTCCTTCTGAGTATAGATATACTCTCTGAACTGCAATAACTGCAACCTACCTACAGTGTTAAGATGCTCATTACTGCACATGTCACAAGAGGGACTCGAAAAACTATCTCTTTGTAAGGAAAAACTATTTATGGTGCCCAGTATTAAAATTTAAATGCATATTCTTATATTACCCCTCTGGAGGAAAAGGAAACCTTGTATGAGGGACTGAAGTTTTATGTACACCCTGAATATAAGTATCTGTAATAGCAATTGTTCCATACACAGGAAAATCACAGAATGAATTCTAGATGCACAATAGAAGAATGACAATGATTAATTAGCTGAATTTACAACAAAAGACTTGTTGCAGAATTTAACTCAAATATCAGTAATATAATGGAACTGCATAGTTCCTTCCACTCTGGAAATAGGGTATTGAACAAAAGGCAGAAAGGTCAGTAATGCCATTTGTCCCATTGGCTTTCTGATACAACACAAGAAATAGATTGGTTACGAGTTGTCAACCATGGATTGCATAGATTACAGAAACAGAAAAAAAAATGGAGGTATGAGGGATTTTTTTTTTGCCTCCAGCAGTTGAACTTGGAATGAAAAATAAGAAAAGGTACTCTCTTGACACAGCAGTAGTTTACAGCTCTGTAATTATAAACGTTAACTTTGGCCTAAATGCCTTCCAAAATGTTTAGTTTCCTAAAATCTAAAATCTTGTTTTAGGACTTGCAGAGCAAGCAGTTTTCAATCTGAGAAGTATAGAAGAAGCCCCAGTTGGGCATTGTGACAAGAAGACTTATTTGAGAGCCTGTTATTAAATCTTGTCCTTCAGTATGCAGATCCAGAGTCATTGTGACTGCTATTGCCTTTGCAGATGAACAAGCTGTGTTGCAACTGTTTTTAGGAACGTTTTGTTGCCGTTAATTTAGCAGTCACTTTTCTTTTTATGGGCTTTCCTCATTTTGGAAGTTGAGACTTATCTACACGGAGCAATTCGTGAAAATTAATGTGAGTCAACTAAAGATGTGACTTAGAAATAGATCAGTTAAACGTCATTAAAACCCCTAAGGACCTTCTTATCCAGAATTCAAGTGGTCCTAATTTAATTTAATTTACTTCATCAGTGAAGTTAGATCATTCAAATGTAGTTTCTAAAGGAGAACATCTACATTAGGATTTAATGTAGTTTTACGGCTTCTCTTTAAAGTAACAATTTTAGTTAATTCACTTTCCTGATTGTGCTCATAAATAAATCCCTAATCCCACAAGTGTTTTTAGGTCTGGCTAATCCTTGACACTACTTAATAAGGGACTGCATAATCCAGATAGTGTCTATACCAATTGCTGTGTTGGAAAACATCCAATTTCCAGTCTCTGCTGCATCTGGTAAGACTCTTCTCTGACTATTCAGCTTTACCAGCAAACTATAGGGCAATTGTAAGGCAGGCTAAACCTATGGCAAGAGGGTTTTGTTCCCCAAAATCAATTAGCTGATACTAATACAATGAGACTTCTATCTATTAGCTGAGCTAAAAAGCTTTTAAGCTGATCTGAAGGGGATATCTTTAGCATCTTCATCCAGACTTTCCCTGAGGGGTAAACCATTTTCAGTTAAATGTCATGCTTGAGAGAATGCTTGAACCTTGCTGTACTGCTGAGGTGCAATTGTTGGACAGAGCTGGAGAGGTCTGTGTAGGGGGCAATTTAAATTCAGTAGTGGGTTTCATAGGTGTCAATCAGCAAGGGCTGTATAGAGGATGTATAGGATCAGTATATTTTCAGCAGGCAATTTAGGTAATTTTAGGTGCTTTTTGTAGATTATGGCATTATATATTTCTCCAAAAGGACTTAATGCTGGTAGGAAGTTGGACCATTTGAGCTATGTTACAAACCAAATCTGAACTGCTATACTTTTCCTTTGTTTGCTTTACAGTGGACCTTTGAAGTAAAGACACAGAGATGAATAAAAATATGGATAGTGATGACACTGTTGAAGTAGAGTAGTGTTTATGGTATGTAGAAATGTGAATTTCTGCCTTGTGACAAAACTATATGATTGATCCTGCTATGCATGTGGGCTGGTTTGAGCTGGGGTAGAGTTAATTGTCTTCACAGTGGCTGTTGTAGGGCTGTGCTTTGGGTTCCTGATGAAAACAGAGTTGATAATAGAGACATATTTTTGTTATTGTTGAGAAGGGCTTGTACAGAGTCAAGGCCTTTTCTGCCTCTCGTATTGCCCTGCCAGTGAGAGGGCTGGGGGTGCACAAGGAGTTGGGGAGTCAGCTGGAACAGCTGCCCCCCAATGACCAAAGGCATCTTTCATACCATATGGAGTCATGCTCAGCATATAAAGAAGGAAAGAAGGAAGAAAGAAGGAGGAGACATTCGGAGCAATGGTGTTTGTCTTCCCAAGTTACCATTAGATGTGATGGAGCCCTGCTCTCCTGGGGGTGCTGTACACCTGCCTGTCCATGGGAAGGAGTGAATTAATTGGTTGTTTTGCTTTCCTTGCATGTATGTGTGTCTTTTGCTTTACCTTATTGATCTGTCTTCTTCTCAACTCATAAATTTTCTCACTTTTGCTCTTCTGCTTTTCTCCCCCATCCCACCAGAGGGGAATGAACAAGTGACTAAGCTGCTGACTGAGGTTACACCACGACAGCATGCATTCTGGTCATTTGGGTTGAGTAGCTGAAAGTAATGAAGTGGGTGGACAGATGCATCTATCTTTTGTATAAAATTGGCCACAGAAACAGTGCTTTTAACTATGCTAGCTTTATGAGCTGCCAAATTCAGAAGACACTTCTGAGCTGAACTGCTTTTGGATTCTACCAACTACATTGATCAGTTCTTCATTAGTTACAGTGGAAGTGAGAACATCTAGCTCACATGTACAACCTGATTTTTATATGTCTTAATCTAGAGGTAAGTCCTGACTTTTTACTAAGCATCAAATGGGTCTTTTTGATCTTTGAATCCGTTACAAACACTAACATAATGATACAGTAAATTCCACATTAGAGCTCTTAGTCTTGGATTGAAACCACCCTAGCCACAGGACAAAACAATTCCACTCACATGGCTAAGTTAGACATCTCTGAAAACTTTTGGTAGACTAGGTTTGCTCCTGCTAACCTTGTGCCAATTGCCCATGGATAGTCTGTATCACTCCAGTTTTAGGGATCACTTAAATAGGAGTACAGACATTTTATTTTGTGGGGAAAAAAGCCACAAAAACCCTACTGAAAACCAATAATTTTTTGCAAGTCTTCTGCTAATTACAGTTGTATTTTAGATCTTGGTCAAAAGAAGACAGTTTCAGTGGCTAGGTGCCAACTAATTCTGAGTTTATAATAGTGCAATAGTTTCATCATTTCTTCCTTGGGAACCAAGTTTTCCAGAAAGGTTTCCTACTCACGTATTTAAAAAGGCCCTCAAACCTAGCATCTGAGCTCTGATAAATCATAGCCTGAGGTGGTCTGGTTGGAAAATGAGAAGCCACTGAATAAGGAAAATGCTGAAATTTCACTCTCCATAGGGATTACCAGTTTCATTAGCCTTGGTGAAAACCACATTTCACTAAATTTAGAGCTGCAGCAGAGCTCAATACAGATAATGCATTTAATGTATGCTCTGGGCAGTGAAGTTGAAACTATTTTCAAGTAATTTTCTTCAGTGTTGGATGCAGCCATCCTGTAAGCTTCCTGATAACTTAGAATTTTTCTTTCTCAAAACAGCAAGTGATACTGTTCCAAAACACCTAACATTTTCTATGACAGAGGTGTATCATCATTTCCCATAGAATCATGTTTTACCAGCACCTGGTAATACAATGTCACAGTATGATAGCACTTGCAATTTAAAGATACGGCTTTTTTTCCTGGTTCTGTAGTTCTGTCAAACATGGTTGAATAATGTAGAGGCTTTTCTTTTTTTCTTTTCTTTCCCCCCACATGAATCTTAACTCTCCCAAATTAAAGACAGTTCACGTTTGGTGAGGAGGCAAAACCTCCCAGTGTATTCTCCTTAGAAAAATGAAGATGTAGAGATGGTGTATTTATACAAGGCAATATAGGTGTGCAAATAAGAAAAGAAGTGATGATATGGGAGACAAAGCATAATTCTATGGCAAATATAGTTTGTTTATTTCATAATATTGTTAACTGTGGAAGTATGCCACTGGATTTTACTGTATTATGGGCAGACACCAGACATTTATCTCATTTTTCATAGTATCAACTATTCAGTTTTCTGCCCTGAAGCCTTTAAAAATTAGCTTTGACAATGCACAAGTAAATTCAATTATGTAATAAATATAAAATTTTCAATAATTAAGGTGATGTGACTTCATGGCCCATGAAGACTGTAGCTCTTGGTGACAACAGTGATCAAACAATACTAAAATTAAACAGAAGTTTACTTGGATGTTTATGTTGGTTCTGGAGAGATTATTTTTAGCAATAAGCTTTATACTCCTTTCATGTTAAATTTTCTAGGACAAAAATTTTTGTCTCGTAGTAGGTTTTTGGCTATACATTTTAATCAAACTGTCTATGTGCTAGATTACCAATATGTAAGGATTTGGAGATTTTTAACAATTCTTTGATCCAGAGGACCATGTGTATGTCCCATCCTTGTTGGATGGCCACCGTTGTGCTCTTTATTTCAAAACAGAATAAGTGCAAATACTTGTTCAGGTTTAAGACATAGGGGAGCCTGACCAGGTAGAGTTAAATATGTGGTGATAGAATTAATACAAGGTGATAGAATTAATGTCTTGTGAAAAGACAACTGTTTTCAAAGTTATGTGCTGTGTTCTACATGGCTGAGTAGTAACTAAACCCTTCAAGCCTCTTGCACACTGTTTCTCTAAAGGGCATGTATCTTACAGGTTTTTATCAGACTTGCAGTTCTCACCAGGGGCTTGTGTTCATTGGGACTGGAACAGCAGCAAATTGCAGTCTTTCCCACATTACTGAACAGGCAGGAGTATTTCATAGAATAGAACTCTACTATAGGATAGTTGAACTATCTACTGTATTTTGCTTTATTTCTAGTGTGCAATTTATTTTGAAAGGCCCAAGGGTGGCTGGAATTAAAGATCTCAGAAATAAATGTTTTTGTCATTGTTGTTCATTTAAACAGAGTGATAATCTGAAAATTTCACTGCTAGGGTACCTACCAGTTTTTTCAGCTTTTTCACTTTTTTCTCCCCTTGATGTGAAAGATATGGTAGCTAAGAGATTAAATTGTATTAAAAGGATTCCCCCGAAACAGATCATAGAAGCAGTAAGGAAACCTGTGGTCAAACTTGGAATCAGATGATACAGATAAACCTTCATGAATAGTTCTTTCTCAAACCCTGTAATTCATGGTTCACAGGAATTCACAGGAACCAAATAAGTGACAACTGGGGCACTGTTCCATATTTAAAATCCTGCCTAAATCCAGAGGGATGAATTTTAAGTGTGAAGTCTGACTCTAGAGATGGTGAAGAGCTGTCTAAGAGCAAGTAGGTTTTTTGGGGTGACAGATGCAATCACTGTTTCCATGAGGCCTAAACAGTGAGAGGCTTACTACTGAGAATTAGTTGGCTTTTTTCAAACTTGATTTAGTGGCTGAAAAAGTGTTTTCCAGATAATTGCTGAAATTGAGCCAATGCAATGTCTACTGTGACCTCCATATGGTAGATTATAGACTCTACTAGCAAAGGCATTGCTTAAAGGATTTTTGGAAGAGGAACTCTGTATTCTGCTCTAGTGAACGGCACAGCAGGGAGTTTTTCTTGCATTCCTTGACCTCTGTAGAAGACTAATGACATAAGGGAAAGAAATACACTTCTGTATATAAATAGGAGAATCACAACTGTCTTCCACTTGCTGAGAGCCTAATAGAACCTTTTCTAATTTAGCAGTTGTGGGAAAAGAAAACCCCAGTCTGCAGGGTTGGGAATTACCTGTTGCCTACTAATAGCTTCCATTAGGTGCTTCTTTATTTTGTCCCCTAGGTTGTGGTGGAATGTTACTCATCATGCAACAGGTGCACATTCCCCACGAGAACTAACTATGTAGTCCAGTGCAGGGTTGTCATATCTGTGGTCTTCTTCCACAAGTGCCTGACAGGTCAGCTAAATGTTATATGAACTATCATTGCCTTTGGGGCTAAGCCCTCTCAACTGTGCAAACTTTCCACATGCTGTTCTATCAGACTATACTTCTTTCAAGGTTTTACAGATCCTAATTTTCCCCTCACTGCTTCCTTTCAGTCAATCTACTTGCCTTTACCCTTCTCTTTATTACTCTGGTATGGAACCTACTCCAGGTGTGAGCTTGGCAGGGCGAGGACAGGGAAATGAATCTTCTTCTCAGGAAGAGAAACACTTTGGGCATATTTTTTCCTCTTTCATGGTTCCTCTGAGGCATCCCCAATTTGACAAAAGCTTTGGTTTTGAATTTGCTGAAAGGGACTATAAAATGCAGCTTTCACAAAGTGCTGTGAGATGCAGGTGAGATGAAGAGCTAAGTGATATTAGTATTAGAGGAGATAGTTAACTACCCTTCTTCAAAAGCAGCATTTGTCATTCTTCTGTGTAATGGACTTGTTTGTGTCTCTTGAGAAAGAGGCAGTAAACTAATAACCTACCATCTTTCTTAGGAAGCCAGTTTAAGGAATTGTTTTCAGTATCTCTCTGAGTGGAGTTGACTACAAATTAGTATATTTCCTCCCTGAAATGGATGTATTTTCTATTATTATTCTGTCACACCAGAGCCTGTCTGCTACTTGCTGTGATACTGCTAATATTGTGGCACCTTCATTCCACTGCTCTCTGGAGGCAGTTACCTCCTGTCTACAGTGTTAAGATGAATAAAGGAGAAAGCCTTTAATATGGTGTCTAAGGATAATGATCACCAGAATACTTTTGCTTCAAAGGCTTTTTATTTTTTTGGCTAGCTTTGCCAGCATTTTTTATTCAATCCCACTTTTATTTATTAATAAAAAGCATTAGCTTACAGAAATAAGTAAAGACAGAAATAAGCATTAGTTTACAGAAATAAGTAAAGGCAGCTGAAGATGATAATTGTTGCAAGGATATAGCGGTGACATAAAAATATTTTTTCCAGAAAGATAATGAAACAGAAATGAGATTGATGAGGATTTGCAAGTAAGCTTCCTCCCTCTTGAAATGTTATATTCTCTTCTTTGCCAGTAGTGCTGACTGTGTTGGTTGATTCTGAAGGGAAGATGTGATTTAAATGGGCAAGAGCTCATTTCTGACTACCTTCCCAACTCCAAAGAAGTAAGCAGAAGAAAGGAAAGGGATAGGCGCCAGAGCTACAGACTAGCTAATTTTAAATAATCTCACCTGTTTAATACGTGGAAGAAATATTTTGTAGGTGGTGTGACCTACTGGTTTTGTGTTGCTTTCTTTGTTGTTTTTGTTGCCTTTTAATCACAGCAAACTCAAATACCCCAAAATCTTGGACAATAACAGACCTGTGTCACAGAACTCTCTTTTCCAAACTCTTTTGAATGCAAAGTCTTGAGTATTTAATAGCATCATCATAACAAGGCCTTGGAATTCTTTGTGAAACTCATCCTTAATCACAGAATGAGTTGAGTTGGAAGGGACCCACAAGGATCAAGTCCTCGTGGCCCAATACAGCACCATCTCCAATAATCACACCATGTGCCTGAGAGTGTTGTCCAAACTCTTCTTGTCAGAGTTGTCAGTCTGGTGCAGTGACCACTTCCCTGGGGGAGAGCCTGTTCCAATGCTGAGCCACCCTTTGGGTGAGGAACCTTTTCCTAATATCCAACTTAAACCTTGCCTGACACAACTTCAGCCCATGAAGAAAAGCAACAAGCTAAGAAAGGGTAAATGTGTGGGCAACAGTTATCAGAGCAAGTAGAGTGGCATTTGGCCATGTGACCATGAGGGAAATGGTACCAGGTTGTTCCTGCCCTTCACAGAATAGTATTAATAATAATAATAATAATAATTTTCTTATATACTTTATGTAACTTAACAGGTTAGACAAAGATATTACAGCTGTTAATAGCTTCTGGCTGTACCTACACATTTCATGTGAGCTGTATGGCCCCAGACTGCTTTGAAACCTTGAAATCGTATGTCTCCATTACAAGCAGTTTTCCTTGAGCTGGAGCTTGAGTTTCACACAAAGCGCCCGCAGGAGGGCTCAGTGGGCCTCAGAGGATGACTTCAGTTTGCTGACCTCCATGATAAGATGCATTCTGAGGGCAAATCAGTCACAGTATCCTGCAGCACATTCCTGAAGAAAGCTTATGTGCTCTCAGAAACGTACGGGGTTTCTCTGCTAGATGGACTAGTTGAGTTGCTGTGGAGCGGTCCCCTGAGTAGGCTTTTGCAGGGAAGTACTGTGAAGAAGCGACAACTTCAGCTTGAATCTGAGCTGTAGGCTATTTCTACACAGTTGTTGAGATGTTATCAGTTAGCTAACAACTTATTCTCTCACCAAGGTATTAGTAAAACAGTAATTTTGAAGTTCATAGTTTCTTAAACCTTCTGATTCCCCACATCAATATGTTTTTTTTGGCAATCCATTTTATCTCTTCTGTTCAATAATGTCCTCTTCTGTAATGTTATGGTTCTGTACTTTGCTTGTCCTCTTTGCTCTAGCTGTGCCCAACAAACCCATTGCCATGACAGTTCACATTAATGGTAGAAACTGACTGTCAAAAGTCTGAGGTTTTAAAACCCATTATTTATTACAAAAGTTCCTGCCTAATTTATAATTTAGAGATCAATTTCCCAATAGTGTTATGGGCATTCCAGAAGACAAAAAAGAAGGTCTATCCATAGAGCTGATGGACACCAAAATCAGTAAGAAAAAAAATTTGTCTGTCCAATTGAATATATATGGATGTTGATAGTATTTACCTGATATGGCCTGCTTAAAACTGCTCATACTCCTTCAGTTTCATGACAAAATAAAACCACTGTGATCAGTATCAGAGATGATGGCGTTCTTTAGCAAAACATTTATTTAATTTTGAAGAACAAGTGTTCCTTTTTTTTAATAAAAAAAGTTCTGTTCTGCGTGAACAGAACGCCTTTTAGGATTATGCTAAACAAACAACCCTGAGTTCTCTGTGACTTTAATTTTTTCCTCTAGTAACTCACAGGTTGAAAGTTTGCTCATTCAAGCTGTGTATCTTTGTCTTCATTTGTTGCCCAGTGAAGGGCTAAGTGTAGTCAGTATGTGTCACGTGTTCCCAGTGCAGAACATGTGTGTGCCTGTGAAAATCACATCTGTTCTGTACTAATGAGATTCTGGGCTCTGCCCGGTTCACACGAGGTGTACCGCAAGCTACGCAGCTGCTGAATATGGTGCATGGTAGATCATTCCTTAAGAAGATGTGTTTTGAACTGTGTTCCAAAGCTTTATGTTTTTATTATGTTTCTAATAGACTCTTCCTGTCTCAAAGCCCAGATCTCTTAAATTTCCCTTTTACTGTTTAGACAACTTGGCTGCTTGCTATTAGGTATCTATAATTGAAAGAGTTGATGTGAATATGCTTGCTGGAGTTGCACAAATGAAAGGAATTCAACGTTTTAAAGCCATTCAGCAGTGATGAAATTGGATAGATCCACAATAAGGCATGATATGTATAGATTTCATGTTTCGTGCTGGTGCTCTTTTATCGCTAAGATGTTCGTATCTATATAGCTATAATTTTAGTAAACACCTCTTCAATTGTATAAACTCTTGGGCAGACAAGCTAATCTGGCAGAAAAAGTGGAAATACTTGCATCAATAACTATATTTATAAAAATTTTACTATTGGAATTGAGAAGCTTTAACATTTTTTTTATGTCAGAGAGTTGTAAAAAGTTTCTCTCTCCTGAGAGAGGGAAATGGTACCAGGTCATTCCTACCTTTCACAGAAACACTACAGGGAAATAGTGCTAGTATTTCTTAACTCAAGCTCTAAAAGCAGTTTTTTAGAAATAGGTAGTCTGGTCATGTATCTCCAGTAAATTAAAATCCCAGGAAAATGCTAGAAAATAGAAAATGCAAGTATGCAGTGTACACTGCACATTTCAGTGTGTCCTTAGTTATCATTTTTTTATGACCTGAGGTAATCCAAGTGAATTTCAGATCAGGGTATATGAAATGAGATGAATAAAGGTCTGCTCTTGGAAGCTGTTATTCATCAATCAATTAACTCAGAAAATTTTTTAAAATTCTCATCTTCCTGCTTCAGCTATATTGAATTAAAGTGTGACACCCAGGCAGTTAAATTTTCTCCTTGAAATATGTACCTTGATACAGTGTTTGAACATCCGTATGCTTTCTGAGGTGAGCAGATGTGGCCACTTCTTCTGCAGTGTGAAGCAAGGAAGCATGCTATGTCTCTTCTCCTGGAAAAATGCAATATGCCCATACATAGATACTCATTTTTAAGTAATACTGAACATATTTGGATGAATGAAAAACAGCTGGATTTTCTTAAAGGCAAGATAGTCTTCATTTTGTAATTGGTGCTGTATTGTACATTTATAGCTGTTTGTTTAATTTTTAAATATGAAATGAATCTTTAATTGCTGGCTTCAAGTGAGGAACACAATGCTTTAAGCACAAAGTCTAAAATGCTATATTATTTCAGACTGGCCTGAATTATATTATGGGACATTTCTAGATTAATAACTAAAGAGCCCTGCCCTGCCAGTAGAGAACACATTTTAATGGTCATGTTTTAATTCTCTATCCAAATATTGTGATGTATTTTGCTATGTTTAGCTGCTTGAGTCAAACACTAGAGGAAGATCTAAGAGTTTATTTTTAGTAAGTCATATGTTTTAGAACATCTCTATATGCATTTCAATTTAGAAATAGTAAAGTATAAATATTTAACCTAAAGTAATTTTAAATGTGCCTTTTATCCTTTTCTTGGTGATACCATCATAGTCTATGATCAAAGAGTAAATTTCAGTATGCTAAAGGTTCTTCTGTCAGCATAATATGGCGCTTTATCAGGCACAGTCTTTTTGGATGTCCCCTATGGTTGACACAGTTCAAGTGAGATAAAATCTACAAAGATAGTGATGGATTCAAGTAAAGATCATCAGTTCTGAAAACTGCTTATTTTATCTGTGTGTTTTTGTATTGTATGTGCAACATGAGCACAAAGTTTCAAAAACTTAGTTTCTTAGGAAGTTGGAATAAAGTTGTGAGAACTAATACTTAAAATTGGCTTGTTTGAAAGGACTTCTGTTTAACATAGTTTCAGTCTTGCTTAAGTGAGTACCTAAATATAAGGTATTTTCCAGCCAAGCTGGAAAAGACAGATTTATTGGACTAACAGCTGCCACCACTGCTGATAAGTGCTCAGCATCTGACTTCTGTAGCTGCTGTTAAATCACGTACAATTCCTTAGGCTGGGCAAGTAAATAAAGATAACTGAGTGCAGTAATCTGTGTGAACCCAGGGCAAAGAACATGGGTTGCAGGGAGATCTGAAAGACCACACATAAGCTAATCCCCATGCATGTGGTTTTGCTGTTAATTGCAGCCTCAGCATCTGTGTAAATAGCTTGTTAAAAAGCCAAGTTGGTGTTATACACATGGAGCCTTCTGGTACTATTGTCCAGTACATGGTGCAGAAACATGTCAGCAGCAGCAATTGCAGAGAGAGACACATTCCCCTTCAAATATTATTAAATGGAAAACAGAACTAGGAATAAACAGGTGGTCTGGAGATACTTTAAAAAAATTTAATGGTGGATTTCCAGACAAAATAACCTCCACAAACAAGGAAGTGGTTAAAAAAGTAATTGAGCCTGTGCACAAAAGAATAAAGATGAGAAAATGACAGTAAAGGTTTTCTTTGCTGTCTTTCTGGGGAAAGATGGAAGAGAAGCAAATAAGATGCTGTTGTGTCTGAAACACTGGGAAGACTGATAAAAGTGCTTATTGAGTAATGTGACCCCACAGAAGGAGATCATGGACAAGAGGCTGTTGTGCATCTTGTTATTTTCTACTTAAAGCCAAGCAGAAGAGGAAATAATTATAGCAAGAGATGAGAAGTCTTTTGTAGCCCCAGAAACTCTGGAAACATTAAAGATTCCTTGTTAATGACAGATTTGTATGTGGCAGACAAGTTTCTTACGGGAAAGACTGTCAAAGTTTCTTATGGGAAACATAGATCCCGTGCAACAGCAGCACTTCCACTAACCACGACTGTTGCATTCTCCTGGGGAGATATCAACATCATAGTGGCTACTAGGAAAAAAGCCCAAACCAATCTACTGGCTCACAATAAAGAAAAAGAGGAATGATGAGACATTGAGGCTGATACTATCGTTTAGGGCAGACACCAGGAAGCAGCATAAAAAGCAGAAAAAACAAGTGCTCAAGTCTGTGGAAAGGTATAAGGACTAGAAATACTTTTTATCCCAAAGCTGAAACTAACATCATAGTGGTCAGCAGCAGTATGGATAATGAAAGAAGCCAATTGAAGTGACTGCCACGTGTAAGCAATCCCCAAACTAATATATGTATATGTATATATATATACGTATACATATATATATATATACACGTATATGTATATACGTATTCGTGTCAAATAATGTTTGAAGATATGTTATTAGACTGGCAACCAATTACATTCCAGCTGCCTTGTAATTCCAGCTGATAGCTGAGCCTGAAAAGTGGTTAGATTTAGGAAGAATGTCTACAAAGTGATCAAAGGTAGTAAAACCTTTCTGAAGTCAGTGAAGTGAGTACATATTGTCCATAAAAACCCATCCGCCTCCAATGATAAGTTATTTGTTAGAATTTCCAGTAGTCTGAAATGGGACTGTACCTCCCACTGTTGAACAGCAATGAAGTCCTTGATGGAAAAGAGAAATGAAAATTGTCTAGCAGCATGCAAATATATTTCAAGGAGAAGGACACCTACAGTGCAGGGTTGTTTTAGAAGTATATTCCCATGTTTACTATATGAGACAATGAAATGTTTTTAAACTCCCCATAGAAAGGAATTGGCAAACATACCAACTACCACACTGTGTACAGTAATTATTTACAGCAGACTACAGTGGTAATATAGTTCCACAAGAAATGAGGGAGGTAATATTCAGATAAAATCAGAACCTGTACTGAAATCATACTAAAAATAAGTCATTAGCCTTATCCAGAGACTGTAGATATAAGATCTGTTTTAGGATAAAAATACCATTTTAAGTGAAGTCAAGTTTTGGTATAATAAGGCAAGGCAACAACCTTTACTTTTAGCATTGGGCTGACCACAAATATCTTTAAATATCTGTCTGTCTTCAAAGGAATTCTATTGTCAATTGAAACATGCACAAGAAAAAGTCCTAAGAGCAGTACTGATGACATTCTTGAAGGTAAATGAGGCATCAAGGAACAAGCAACGCATAATATTAAGGTGCAACAAATACTGTGGAAAGTATATTAATGAAAACATGGTCAAGGAGAAGGTGAGAGGAACTGAGCTCTGTAGATTCCTAGGAAATAGTTTTTAGGCCTTGAGATGCTATTAGGAATATGTAAGATTGATATATATGGGGAGGGGCAATGAGGTTGAATAACTGTCTTCCTAGATGCTGCACGCTCTTACAAATAACTTTTGATCCAGGTTTTGGTACGTAACAGTCCAATGTAAGAGGAGTCATGTGTCCAAGAACAAAAACTTGAAGGATAAAAGTACTACAGCTAAAGTATTTGCCAAAAGTACTTGTTCTGCTGAAAGGCAAGGATTCTGTAGTTACTAAAGGTATTAGCCTGCAGAAGTTGTTAGCATCAAGAGACACAAAAAATTTTCTTTAAGAGTTGTGGACCAAGCTTTTTGCAAACAAACATTTCCACCAGCTCACCTCTCCGTCCCAGCGCTGTGAGAATCCTGTCAGAAAAACTGCATTCCAAGTCGAGTGTTGTGAAGACTGCAGAAGTACGTAGCGTGGAGCTAGAGTCACTGTTAGTAGCTGACACTGAACGGGCTCTCCTGAACATCTGTGCACACAGTGCACACATCTGTGAGAGATGAATTCCAGCAATGGGCTATACTGTTTTATTTGTTTCTTTTCTTGAGATGTGTATGTGCTCTCTTTCCCAACACAACTCTATACTCTTAGTGGGGATTAAGGAGTAAAAGAGTTTATACTCTGGCATTGACTAGATTGTGAGGACCATGTAATGCATGAAGCTATTTCTTACATGAGATAATGGGTGAACTGTGTGGTGGGGACATTTTGTTTATGGAGAGTTGAGTCATTATTTTAAGACTTGGCATGAAATGGACATCAGTTCATGTATGAAGTGAGAGACATCACTAAGTCCAGTCAGAGACCTGCCTGCTTGGCAGACATACATATCTAATTGAGGGCATGTGTATTACTGGATGATGAATTCAAAGACAATATGTGATACAGTCTTTACCTATCTCAGTTCTGGCAGAAGGTGGGAATAGATTTTACTTCTGGTAACAGTCACCCATAAGACAAGACACACATTTCTGGGAAGTGCCTAATGAAGGACATGCAGGCAAGAGCCTAGGGAGCCCCAGGGGTATTTTGCAAAGTATGTGTTTGGCCTGAGATTACTGTACTCACACAGTAGTCCACCCTGTGCTGCAGCAGGATTTAACTAAATTGGCATCAACAGAATTTGGAGCACAAGGGCACCTTCTCATGGGTAGCACAAAATGATGGTACAGCACAGTTGGTATGCTGTAGAGACAGGCAGGAGACTGTTGATTTAATGCAAAACCAAAAGAAAGGCAGACAGGAAAAGATCCTAACAGATAAGCAAGAGTCCATGGGAGCAGATAAGGGAATGCAAAGCTGAACACAGAACAGTGAAATGGAGGAGTGAAGGTCTTGTTGTGCCCAGATGGTCGGTTTGGATTAATGCAAAACAATGGCATAAGGCAGCAATACAAGATATGGTGGGATCCTAAATATTTGAGTAACAAATAAAATTGAAGAAAACCTGGGATTTTTGAGCAAATCTTAGGAAAAAGCTGTGTTGACATAGGAGAGACAGAATAAATTTGTAAGAGCTACTGTTCGGAAGCCTGTACTCCAACAGCAGCTGATAAAGTAAGAAAAGATTAGTGGACAGTGGAAAAAAATTATTAGACCTGCTTGTTCAGCCTGAGAAATCCTAAATGATCAGCAGCTATAGTCAGAAAAAAGACTATACTCTTACCATGGCCTTCCTGTTGAAAACACCTACATATACAAGGGAAAAATAGAAAAAAATATCCTGAAATAAATTAAATGTATTATAGATATCTTACATGAAACAATAGTAACCTTCTATTTGGACTATTCATTCACTTTGGTCACTTAATTTCACTTAGACCATAAATGAAATAGAAGATAGAGAATAGTAATGAGAAGGATCAGAGGCATGGATAGAGTTCCATACATGCAGAGATTAAAAAGATTAGGGTATTTACGTAACAACAGAGATGAGTAAGAGGTGAGATGAATAAGAGGTGAAATGAAAGAGGTGTATAAATTATTAATGGTTTAGAGAAGGTCAAGGAGGTGCACCGATTTAACTGTCTCAGAACTCAGGAACAAAGGGTTCACAATAAAATCACAGCCTTTCAGTTTTAGGCTGAGAGCAGAAAATCCCTTTTACACAAATGTGGCATCACTCCCTCAAGATCTGAGGCAATGAACTTCATGGCACTAATAAAAGGGTCTGACATTTCTTGCTAACTTGGTTAATCATCCAATAACATTTGATCTGAATATTTAAGAATCCTTAATGTATTGATCCTTACAAAATGCTTCTAATGCAGAAGAGTATTACCATGCCACTAATTGAGTGAACAGAATTGGCACTGGGGCAGTACTGGAGGATTTGCCTTGGACCACAGACAGAATCTTATGTAGAGCCAAACTGAATTTTAGATTGGTACTTTAATATGTGGACAATCTTTTTTTTTTTTTTTTTTCCCATTATTTATTTATGTTTGTGGTGCACAGTTGTTCTGATACAGCTGGCTGCACTGCTTCTTATACAAGCACTTGGGTGATGTGTCATGGTGCTTTCCATAGTCATGTACCCAGCACTTAATGGACTGATCAGAGGACTTGCACTTAAATTTGATTAGTTAGTCCTCATGGAACTGAACTTACTGAACATGCCCAAATCAATGAGGTTGGGTATACTTGCAAGAAGTGATGCTTCTCTGAAGCAATGGAAATATTGCTGATTCTCCATGCAGCATATGTTTGTCCATATCTGTCAAGGAAAACTTTGGCTGTTTTTCAATGCCACCTCCAGGATCATTCATCTGTCCCAGTCCCTTCTGTTTGCTTTCTCAGTAGCCTTTCACTGACATTTTCTCATTTTTCTCTGACTACCCTGTGCAGGGCTGATGGAAAAGAAGACTGGACATAAAGAGCTATTCAGGTGGCTGGCAGCTCCCTCCTCACTTGTGCCTCAGGAAAAATAAAAGAAGAGAATATACAGACTTGACCAGTTGTTTTGACAAGTCATGTATAGTCCATGTTTCTAGATGAGTATTGCCACTTAACAGTGATGTTTAGGCAACAGTAATATAGCTTGTATTAGAAATATTCAAAGAATGGCTTTTATCTGGGATCTAAGTTTTCAGGTTGTAATCTAACTTTTACCTACCAGATGTGAGGAAGGAACTTTATGCATCAGTATGGTATCAAACAGCTCCTTATTAAGGAAGGGAGTTTAAGCTGTTGCATGAATTATCTGGCCATGGCTACTATGGAGGACAAAGATAACAGATTCAACAAACTGTTGCTTTGATTGAATGCAAAAGATTTAAAGTATAAACCAGTAAAAATGTAGCAGTGAGCTATTTGGAAGTTACTGGGTCTTCCTCTGAGTGTAAAATGGTACAATGCACCCCTTAACAGTGGCATGAAAGACAAACCATGCAAACAGAGTTGTTATTTTGTTAATATATATTCTATGTCTGTGATCTTGGTTCTGCATGAACGTGTAAGCATAAATCTAAAGCTTTTCTGAAAAAGCCTGTTAGGATATCTGTGCTCTACTGAGACAAAAAAACAAAACCCGCAAATCCCCCCCCTCCCAAACCCCCCAAAAAAGAAGCAAAGCTAAACCACACCACACGATTTTTGCTTCTTATTCAGAACTGTCACTTTGCTTCCAATAGAGACAGACTAACAAAGGCTGCCAATTCAGCCCAAGGAAAAGGGATTGGCCAAGACCTGCAACTTCAGGTTCTGAAGGTTCTATTACACTAACCATAATCTTGTTTCCTAGTAGTCTCTTTTCCTAGTAGCCTCTTTCCACTTGATCTTCCTTTTATTTAGTGGCAGTACAGAATTTCACTGGTTACCAATGCCAAATAATGACACACAGTTCTCTGTGTCCACAGAAAATCCCTCAAAAATACATCCTGATTTTGCCTTCATTCTTGTCACAGGCTGGGGTCTATTCAGCTGAATATCTGAAATTGCATCACATGCAGTGGGAGTGTGTGCTGTACCTGTACATTTATCCTCAGATAAATGGTGGCGAAAGAAAGGAAGGGTATCCTATTTTTCTAGTAAATCTGTGCCTCATAGCCAAGATAGGTCCTTTTCTTCAGTTATTTTTCGCTAGTAATTTCCTAAATTTATGGCAAAAATATTGCAATTAGGTTCTCAAGTAAATAGTGTTTTAGTCCAAGTTCTTCTTTCCATTACTCCTGTCTTCAGATCATTCCGATTTTAATCTGCAGTGACTTAATTTTATTTTGTATTGACAATGCTTCTGTGTTTGAGTCATCATACCATTTATTTAAATGCCATGATTGTGGAAAAAAATTTAAAAACAACTCACCCCAGAACTGATCCTTGAGTAAGTACCATTAAGCGCCTTCCACTGTCAAAGTGCCCCTTTCAAACTGTCAGCTACCCAACACTCCATTTTCATTTTTCCTTTCCATCTAACAGTTTCTCTTTTACCTCTTTCTTCTCTAGCATTATTTATTAACTTCCACATAGCCCTGTATCAGCTATTTTACTGTAGACTGGACAGAGGACATCTAAGGATTTTCTTTTAAAGCCAGCTCTCTTTAAAAAAAGAACGCTGTCAAATTTAGTCTGGACTTATGCACCCTTGAATTAATTTTGTATTTATTTCTGTCTATCAGCATCATCTGTTTGAAAGCACTGTTCTGAGGTCCAAATAGTGCAGTATCTGGATCACTTTTTCTCTTTCACTGCTTCATAAACACAAGCTCAATAAATGCTACTCCCTGTTCTTATGACAAATTGAGACATTTATTAAAAGTATTTTCATGTGAATGCATGTGATAAGACTTTCAGAATACCGGCTTGGAAATTGGTGTAGAGAGCCCCCTGAGTTTTATTTCTACTTCCCCTGTGGTCAGCACAATCCCATGCTTGCATTCTCAATATCCAGCTTTTCCTCCAGGCCAAAATCAGTGCCCTTTCTGTAGCCTGAGGAAACACTAATTTAGTTTTGGATCTATACATCTTGTTTTTCACTCTGTGTCACAAACCAGGAATGCTGCTAATCTTGGGGACTTTCAAGGTTCTTCCAAAGGATCTACCCCACTGGTGCATTCTCTCATCACATAGTAAATTTGAGAGCATTTCAGCCAGTTTCTTTGTAATTGAAGACTTGGAAGAAAATCTTTGCCCCAGGAATAACTTGCAATAATTCAAGCTAAAACACTTTAGCTTTTTGTCAAAGCCTCTTTGGTGCTCAGTGCATATACATCTATACATCTATACATCTATACATCTATACATCTATACATCTATACATCTATACATCCATACATATACACATATACACATATACACATATACACATATAAACATATACACATGTACACATGTACACATATATACATAAAATTAATTTCTGAGCCTCAGCCAGAGGCCTCCTGATTTTTTTAAAAATAACCTGTTGGCATTTAAATGGTGGGGAGGTTTTTCAAAGAAATACCTAACCTACTTTTTAAAAATCCATATATCCCTGTCTATTGTCTTGAGCAAGGCTTTAGCTGCTAAGCACACCTTGGCCTCTTCCACTGAACTCTGAGTCAAACTTTCCTTCATATTGTTTTCTGTTGTATTTTACTGCTGAAGTGTTATCTGTGGTTTCTCATGCTTTTTTAATATTTAATTTCTGTGCTGTAAGTTATTTGTGGTCTGAAATTGATGTGTGGATAAGAGCAGCTTCCTGCATTGCTGAAAGGACTGAGTTGGGGACTAGCTTGTCATGGCAGGATTGTAGGTCATCAGGCTCAAACTTTGCCTTTACAAGCCCTGTTCTAGTTTTATGAGTTCCATATTCCCATTAAAATAAGCAGCTCAAAGAAAGGTAAGCCATCAGAATCTTTATTGGCTTGGCTGCCTTTGCATTAGCCATGTAGTACTGCTAGTACCTTGAATGTTGCACCCTTCTGTCACCAGAATTGATGCCTAAGCTTTTTCCTACCATCTGCAATATACATACACATCTCTTGTTCACCTTAGCAGAAGAAACTCGATTATTTTATTTGCCTTGGTGGCCTGGAGTTCATATCTTTTGAAGAATCATCATTCTTCACTGTGATTTAGCACTTCCGTGTGGTGCTATGCTAAGTGACAAGACCTCTGTTGGTACACTGGCACTCATAGTGACGTGGTGACTAAAATAATAATAATAACGTTGTGGGAAAAAAACTACAGTGTTACAGACTGTGAACTGTTAAGTGCAAGAAGTACCTCATGGATCTGGGAAATCCCACAGCATCAAAACCACAGGTAAGATCTCCATCAAAATTACTGAATTTCTTTTGTACTCAGAGGGACTGACAGTTGTGAAAAAGATTAAATCTTAGATGATCAAATAAACACTCATAGCAGGCATAAAAGCCTCATATTCGCCAACAGGAAGACATGATATGCAAGCATTATGCAGGAACAAACATTTCTTTTGGATGTGACTAATTACTACAGGATTTGTAAGGTGTGGGGTTGTATCGCATCAGTATAAATTCAACATCTCATGCAAGATTAGCAATCAGATCTTTTGGATTTTGCTCTAGAAGAAGAGCAATTACCACTGATCCTGAGCAAAGATAAACCCCTGAACTACATTCCAAAGGTTTGTTTCAAAAGAAATCATAACTCTTTAATGACTGCTCACTTGATAAATCTCCTGTTTCATTCTGATAACAGATCCAGGGTTAACTGAGAGCATCTACATATTTTCTTTTTGGTTCAAATGATGCTGTTCTTTTTTGTTTAGAGGTAGAGGGGGAAAAGAAAGAAAAGTAGCTTTCAGCTGAAGTTTACACTGTAAAAGTTATTCTCATTTTGGGACCAATTCTTTATTTATGTGACTCATTAAGAGGACTCCTTTCACAAGTTGGGATTACTCATTCAAGTAAATGAACTAAAATGAAGGCATTATCTTTTAAGATTAAATGATAAAAATCTATGAATTAGACACTTATAATAGAACCATTAACAATTTTTAATTACAGTACAGCTACCAGCCATAGCAGTAGTATATGGTAATACCTACTCATTCTTTTACTTGCTCTTTCACTGTGACATATCATTATGGAAAGATTATTTAAGTCCTATTTTTAGGTTTTAGAATTATGCAGACAGAGAACAACCAAAACTGGAGGTGCTGTAATAATAGCTCACATGTTATTTCAGGTGGTTTGAGCTAAAAAAACACCACAGTAAAAAATAATTATGTTTTGTGCTCAGAGGGGCAGTTTATGGGGCCCAGAGGTACTCAGGGTCAAATGCTGTGTGGTGTGCAGCCAGAGAATAATCTCTGGACTCATTAAATGACATTATAGTCTTAACCATTTCAATTAGGCACCAAAAAGGGATTTGGAGGCCTATGGTGGACCTTTAACAATGAGAAAGTTGTGACAGATTCAGTATATACTTTTCAAATCTGCAAGACTTGTTTGTCCATGCAGCCTACTCAGAAAACTGAGAGATCTGGTTTGGGGCCATAGTTGACCAAATTAAGCACTTCTCGTAGCTCTTCATCTACAAACTGTGTAAAGCACACTGTGGATAATTGATTGCTACTCAACATAGATTCTCAGGCAGGCTTCTAAATCCTCTTTGTGCACTGTTATAATATTCCCTAAAGTGTCTGTCTTTCTGTCTGTCTCAGGTAGAGTGTTTTATTAAGAGTATATTACAATCTTTCTGTGGAAGGGCCCTAATGATAAATGGTATCGGGAAAAAAATGTCTCTACAAGGTTGCTCAAGAATTTGGGTAATGATTCTCTGATGAAACATTCTTCTGCAAAAAAGGGGTCACTTAGTAAAACTAGAACTTGCTGCAGAAGTACACTCATTTTCATGAAGTGTCTACTGGGTGAAAGCTTTCCAGGTGCAGAGATAAAGACTCTCCCATCATCTGTTGATGGCACTTATATGAAAGACTAACAGTTCAGGGGCATAAGTTGGTTTAATTATCAGCTCTATAGAGATGTAAGCTATAGTAAAAGCTCTATTACCTTAATTGGCAGGATGTTGATTGGGAGGTGCTTTTCCTTGTGTGCTTCTCTTTCAGAATTCTGGCTTCTGAATATTGTGTAAATTAATGATGTTGTAACTTGTGCAGAAAAAATACCCATTTCCATGACATCTGAAATAAAACACCTGATTTGTTCTTGTTTCTAAATACCACCTATTTTAGCTCTGATACAGAAGCTGTTTCCTGTTTTCCATTTTCTCATATGATTTCTCTCTAGTAGATTGTGTGGGCTTTGAGTCTCAGATGATCCAAATTACTTTTCATTTGTGATGAAATGGGAATATACTTGCCTTAGCATTATCAAAAAGCTCATAAAAAGAAATGCATTGAAATATCTTTTTAAGGTTTTTCTCAAAAGATAAGAAAGGTTTTGTTGTCATAAAATGGAAAGCAGTTGGAATTTTTATAATAAACTGCACTTTTGTGTGCAAAATGTAAGAAATCCCTGCCACTGCCTTGCATAAATCAAGGTTGTAACATTTATTAATATCTTCTGAATATACATGGTCATTTTTTTCTGTGGAGGTGTCTTGATATGATTTGTCTTGACACTGTTCTGCTGAGGAATAAATAAGAGAACTGAGAAAACACAAGATGATGTAGAATCTGTACAGCATTTAGAACACACAAAGGAAAACATTTAGTGTATTGAATGTCTAAAATACACTTAGAATTGGTGTTTCTAATATGGGCAAATTAAAAAAAATAAAATTAACCTTGCCTTCCACAGTTTCTGATACAGCCTTAACCAAACCTCTCCATTTGCAAATTTCTACATTGATAGCCTTTAGAGCTCTATTTCCTAATTCCTTATTGTCTGGCCATCAAAATATGTGCCTAGATCTGTTAAGATCCATGTAATTCTGACTGAAGTGCACTTCAGGATTTGCCTTTTTGGTTAGGTAAATGGCTAAAAATTGTAGGAAAGGAATGTATGTGGGTGTGTTAATCTTCTACATGTGTTTCTGAAATGAAGAATTGATATAAAGATTAACAGACTGACGTTAGTGCAAATGAAAATTTGGTATAGCTTTTAAAAATACAGACCCTTTTGGCTTTGGTTTATGAGATATGTCAAAACTTTACATTATCTTTAAAGCAAATCAAAACATTTTCCACTGCATCATTCTAATATTACTTAGCTCTTTTGCAATACAAAGTAGCTACCAGAACACGTGATCTATAAGGCTAGAAAAAACTGTGTGTTCATCATTGATGGTAGGTAAAACCATTCAAGCAATAACATTTGAATTGTCCTGGGATATTCGGTGTTCAGGCTGTGCCAAGCATCTCTCATTTTTCCCACTGTGTTTTGGACTGGTAATTGGAAAAAAATTGCACAATCATGTGGATCTGGTGTTCTTCTTGTTGCTTAGAAATACATGACATTTTGGAAATAACAGAATTGTAAATTTAAAGCTACTTCCACACAAATGTCACCTGAACAAGCAGTGCTTCTTCAGCAACAGATTGGATTCACAAAAATGCCATTAGGTTTAGGAGTCACATTCAAATGAAATTAAAATTCTTCGATAGTTAAATAAACTGCTAAATTCAGTGTAATGGTAACAAACTGGTTAGAAACCCACATTAGCTATGCCCAATTCCTTATACTATTTTAAATGTAAAAACTGACTAATACCACATCAAGCAAGAGTTTAATCTTTTTTTTTTTTTTTTTTTTAATTTCTCCTTTTTTCTATTGAAATATCTCAACATAATGCCAGTGGATTATTCTCTTTATGGTTCCTCTTTAGAGAAGCCAGTCTAGGATGTTGCTAATTGTATTGCAGTATTGCCCTGTGTGTACATTATCTATCCCATTATTAGGGATGTGGGATAGAATCTGATTACTTCTCACCTTGGGATGTAATGCTGTGGAATGGATGCAGTTCTGCACTGACAAAAAATGAGTGCATGTAAGCATTCACCTTCTTCCTCTCACTTCATTATCAGCCACATTTTAAAACTAGAATGTAATTTTATCCAGGTGATTCTGCTCTGCATTTCTTCAAAGCATTAAGTCTTTCTACACAATCCTGTTCACACTTGCCTGCAGTAACGAAAGCAGGTAAGAAAAATGAAAAAAGACCCATTTTCAGAACTTTACCTTTTCTTTTGTTCCATATTGTATATGATATGTGTTCCATTACTGAGGTACTGTATTGACAGATTTATAACTTCTTTTGTTTGTCATTGTAAGGCACAAGGTGATCGATTTTCTGGATAGACAGTACTCCTGAATGAAATGCAATCCAGCAAGCAGGCATCTGACTTTGGAGCAATTTTCGGTTATGTTTTGAAAACAATGGCCAAGCACAGTGGCCCTGAGCTAAATAGTTAACCTTTGTGTGCCTTTTTTAATCTCTGAAATGAAAATGAAGCTGTTTCCCTATTTCCAGATAAATTATAATGCTTACATCTACATCAATATTTGTTCAGCTTTCTGAGATCTTTAGAAAGAAGCTGCCAGTGTTATTATTATTTTATTACTCTACTTTTTGAATTATGTAATTGTGCTACTTTTTACCCTTTGAAATATGGATTTTACTTTGAGATTTCATAATTGTCTCCTATGACACTCCTGCTTTGAGAAGTAGTATCTTAAAAAAAGAAGGTATTTAACTCTTATTCTAAAGAAAGATATTTAGAAGTTTTTGGATGTTCATGTAAAGAGGTGAATAATTTGTAAACATACCTACATTTCAATATGAAATTTGTCTAAAAGAAGGAAACTGCACCGGGATAAATTATGTAATGAATACACAGGTTTAAGTTGCTCTTAATGACTTCTCATTTGGTATATGATTTTCATTCATTTTTATTTAGTTCTGTGTCACCAGAATTTTCCCATATTTTTTTTTTTTTTCCAAAGGACCCCTTGGTTCATTCATTAAATAAGATGCTCCTGCTTTGGGATTTTATCAAAGCTGAGTAGCAATGAAGGCTGTTGTCTCTGAATAGTCTTTTATTGTGTCAACATTCCTTCGTTTGTTCTATTAGTGATTTTAGCTTTTCACGTCCTGCTCTTTTGTTTCTTTTTTTCCAAGGACTGTGGGGTACAGGACATTCCAATTACCAGCCCATAATTCTCTGTTCTTTCAGACATCTCATAGACACATCCTCAAGGATGCTTCAAAGAAGTGAATTTATAAAGAAAAAAGGTTAACAGAGTAAAAAAGAAACCATGGTCTTGATTGCTTTTGTGTTTTTTTGCTCTCTCTTCTCAGTATTAAAGGCTGATTCCTTGTCTAGTGTGTAAGAAGTAAAGAATAACTGATTTCAGGGGTGATGAACTAACTGATAAGTGCCAAATGTCTAACCCACTCTCTGTTACAAATTTTAACCACACACATTGGGAATATTGATGTGCAAATAAACAATGAAAGAATATGAGAGGGAATCATGACTCTGGTACACTTAAGAGTAGAAGATACTGTATACCTTGACTTCCCAGAGATGCTCACAGAGGAGCTGAAGTGTGGGCTACATGAGCAGGCAATGAGGGAGATTGAAAACTGAGTGAACAGCTAAGCCCTGAGGGTTGTGATCTGTGGCACAAAATCTAGTTCGAGGCCAGTAACAAGCAATGTGTCCCAATGATTGATACTGGATCCAATACCCTCCCTTGAAGTGTTTATATTTTTCACTTGACCTGCTGGCAACACTCTAATTCAGCCCAAGGAAATGTTACTCTTTTTGTTACTCTTTTTATTTATTTTTTTTCCCCTGCAAGGGCACACTGCTGCCTCATGTTGAACGTGGGGGTGAACAACCCCTTCCACCAATAAAGGCTGGGGGCCACCCAGCTGGAAAGAAACTTGGAAGAAAAAACCTTTGTGTGCTGACGGTATCCAAATTGAACATGAGCCAGCTATGTGCCCTTGCAGTAAAAAAGCTACTTCATTGTTGGGATGCATTAGGCAGATCAAGGGAGGTGATCCTTCCTCTCTACTCAGCACTGGTGAGGCCACACCCGAGAGTGCTGTATCCAGTTCTGGGCTCCCCATTACAAGAGAGACATGGACATACTGGACAGAGTCCAAAAAAGTGCCATGAAAACTATTAAGAAACTGGAGCATCTCTCCTATGAGTAAAGGCTGAGAGAGATGGGACTGTTCAGCTCAGAGAAGAGAAAGCTGAGAGGAATCTCACTGACGTATACAAATAACCACAGGGAGAGGGCAAAGAGGATAGGCCCAGGCTCTTTCCAGTGATACCCAGTGACAGGAACTGGGCTGATGGGCACAAACTGAAATGCAGGAGTTTCCCTCTGAACATCAAAAACCATTTTTTCCCCAATGAGGGTGACTGAGCACTGGCACATGTTGCGCAGGGATGTTATGGAGTCTCACATGTTGGAGATATTCAAAAGTTGTCTGGACATGGTCCTGGGCAACAAACTCTAGGTGGCCCTGCTTGTGCTGGGGGCTTGGACAAGATGATCTCCAAAGGTCCCTTCCAATGTCATCTCTGATCATCTTTTAAGTGAGGGTTTTAAATAAAAATTAACATGCAGATTCAAAATACATTGAACAACATAATATCAATTATCTAGGGCAAATTTTCAACATAGAATAGGAGATTTTTAGGATTTTCATTAGTGTGCATAAGAAAATGCTGTTATATCTTGAAATGTCAAAGAGTAAGTTTACGTCTAAATATGCTGTGACAAGTACAATAAAAAAGGTTTCCAGACAGATGGGTGTCAGAATTAGATATATTCTTGGGTGGAAAATGAGACTGCCCCCATGTAGACATTTTTGTAAAGAAAATGATAATAAAAACGTGAAAATCATTGAAAACTGAAATACAAATTCAATATACATTACTGCCATTGCTGAAACTTCATGCCCTTTAGCTCAAAAGAAGCTTTATAAAATATTATGCTGAATGGTTGCAAGACTGAAGTTATTAAAAAGGACCATAGTAAAAGTACTTCTGCATTAGGAATTGAATATTTTTGTGGGAAATATGGACTGAGAATCTCTAGTGATGATAATAATAGAGTGGACATGTAAAAGTACATTTGGACACCCCTGATATCTGAGCACAGTTATGCAGAATAGGTAATTCAAGCAGCACTGTTCTTATTACTAAAGTAGAACACTTAAAAAATTCTAACTCTGCAGATAACAGAATTTATTCCAAAAGTACTCTTTGATGTATAATTAGGTAGATACCATTTTTTTTCTCCTGTTAAGGTTCTTAAGATATGTTATCTTGAACTTCAGCTGACTTTATAATGATTCATTGTAGCAAAAGAAATTATATAGTGTAGAAATATTTTTACTGTGGTAAAAAGGTCTAAAGTTAGTCTCTTTTGCTATCCACAATTTTCAGTGAAATTCTCCTGCTAAAATCTTGCATCTGTTTCCTAGAGGAACAGTAGAAGCATAATTTTTCTTCATAGGGGATATTCACAGCTGTTTGAAATATCACTTTAGAGGATTCTTTCTTTTCTTGTGGGCTTTGTTTTCCCTGATCCTGCTTGTGCTAGAGCAGTTTGTCTGTTAGCAAAATGTACCTAGTAAACCAGCTAGCTTCCCAGGAGCCACTCTTGCAGCAGTGCACCATCATTGTGGAGGCGTGGTTCCATGAGGTGTTGGAAGTTAGAGATGAAAATCTGATCCAGTCTCCTATTTTACCTTCTGATTTTCCAGTAGGATTGCATGATTCTTCTCTGTAATGAGTACATGTCTGTGCACCTCCTCGAGATTTCCATAGAATCATGGAATTGTTAAGGTTGGAAAAGGACATTTCAGATCATCAGGTCCAGCAATTTAGCTCACTTGCCTTGCTTACCTCTGTTGAGTTTCTATACTGGGTGAGTGTGCTAAGCAAGCCCCTACCTTCTTTCCCACCTGTGACACCTCTTGATATGGCCTTTATACTTCTGGTCCCATGTCAGGGCATCAGCTACCTGACTGTGCTGCACACCCCATAATTCCTTGAGGAAGAGTATGTGCAATGGAATTAAGGGTTAGAATATATAGACTATTCCTACTGCTGTGTGTTTATGCTAGAAAGAGGAGAAGGTGAGAGAAAGTCAACCTGCACTTGTGTGCTGACGTTGGATTGCTCCCAGAGTGCAGGCTTGGACTATGGGATTGAGTTGTATAGTAAATTTTAGAAGTTTAGTTATCTTTTAGACACCCTGACCTTTGGTAGAACTAGGAATTCATTTGTTGCCTGTTGTGAAGCTACTTTCAGGTGAGGAGAATGGACTGGATGCACTCACAGCACATGTGTTTCAGAGGGTGTATGCTGCTTTGCTCTGTGCCAGCTGGAGTTCCCAAAATGTTAGACTGTTTGTGTTGAAGTACATGGAAATTGGACACAAGTCAAGGAAGGTTAAAGACAGAAATAAATGTGGCCAAGGTCTTCTTTTGCCAGAATGGGATGGTGTTTCTGAGTCAAGCAGACACAGTAAGAATTGTTATTCAACCCTCTGCCCTACAAATGGGGCAAGATCCATGGAACAGTTCCAGTCCTAAATAAATAGTTCTGCCTGCATATCTTTGACAAAAAGAGACTTTACTTTGATTTCAAACTCTTCAAAGCATTTCTCTATGCCTACCAGCATATTTTCCTCCTTCAAATAGCACTACTTCATCACAGTCAGGAGTGGATCATCCTCGCAGTAGTGGTAAAGCCATGTGGTGAGAGATAGATGGTGTTACTGATTTCAACAGAAGGTGCCAGACTCTGAAAAATCTAATAATTATGTCTGGTTTGATACATTAATATAGGCTTAGGAAAGTAACTTTATGGGCCAGTGTTACAAAAAAAGATTATTTATTCCTTTGTTTCATAATGCTGTTATGTTTGAAGAAAGTTAGTTTAAAATAATCCCTTGAGAAATCAGATGCAGCTATTAAAAACAGAGACACACAAGCAACCTAGCTTTGGTTTGCTCTTTTGTACAGCTTGTTCATTTTGATTGTATCTTGGTATAAATCCTTGTCATTAAGCGCTCATATACCTTACAGGCAGCATTTGATGTTTCCTTCTGAATGAATTGGATCCGTTCCAGTAGCAGATACTGTAGTACTTATAATTTACTTTGACAGTGGATTATGTGAAACTGAATGTCCTAAGGCATGCAAGTAAATTACATCAGCCTCAGGTTCTCAGCCATTGTGACTTTTGCTCCTTTGATACTGGTGGTATAGATTCCTTTGCTTGTTTGGTTTGACTTGTTTGCCTTCTCCTACCCCTCATTTCCTTTACACTTCTACCCACTCAATGACTAATTTCTACCTTGAGTTTTAGAATTCAGAGACACCTCAAGGAAAGTAAAAAATGACTGAGTGCAGGAAAAAAGTAAAGAGGAAGAGAGGTCCCCTTGCTGTGTTTGCAGACTGCAGTCACAGTGTTACAGAAGAGAACTAGAAAGTGAAACTGTAAGAAAATGAGATTCTTCTTTATTGCTATTTTCCATCTCACTACTGCAAGACCTAATTAGTTGAAGGAATCACATGGGACTCTTTATCTGGACATCTGTGCTTTTACCCCTTTTTTTAATTCAGCATCAGGGCTTCTCCTTTCCTTGAGCCCCATGGGAGGTTCACTTGTTTCACACTTGACAAGTATGCCCCTGCTGGGTCTCCTCATGTTCTCATACAAGAATAAAAAGATGGGATGACTAAATCCACTCATTAAATCTCTTCCAACTTCTTCAGAAATCCTTTGATTCACTTTTTTTTTTGGCAGCCACAATAGTATAGATCCATTTTTACCTGTTTTTGGTGAATATTCTCCTCTTCATGGCCGTACCTGTGTTGTCATGCTGGGCACAATTACATCAATTGCAAACTGGATTGAGAAAGGGTAGATGCTGCCTTCAAAGGTTTTCAAGTATGTTAATATGCTTCCTAATCCAGGCTCCAGTTGTGTCAGTGATGCAGGAAAGTTCAAATGGAAGGAAGGGCACTATTAGTTATAGGTCAAATGACAAAGGACAAGCAGACAGTGAAGTATGGCCTATGTTGGCCCTGAAGCCAACTGCTAGTCCAAGTTGTGCTGGAGCTGCAGTACAGATAAATGTCTTTACAGTGTCCTGGTTTCAAACATCTGCATAGGCATGAAGGAACCCTAAGATGTGTGTAAAAACCTGTTCTCTAGTTATTCCTGCCTGATCAGGCGCTATGGTTGTATCAGCCCTCTGATCATTTTGGACGGATAGTCCTGGAGCTCCTGACATCTGTCTTTCAGGAAATAGTCTGATGGCCAGTCACCCTGACCGGCATCTGCACCAGCAGAGGGGGAATAAGTATCTTTTCAGATTTTGTCACTACACTGTGACATACCTGCCCCTCCTACCATCAGGGCCCTCAAGTGCCATGAACTGTGAGGGACATCCCTACATCAGCCTTGCCCCACCACACAAACACAAGGAATTGCAATGTGTGGGAAGTGCCCTGGCAGAGTGTGCCACACAAAACTGTGCTGTTCAATTTGCCCAGGATTAACTTGCAGCTGTGGCAGGGGCTGCAGAGGCCACAGCTTAGCTAATAATGACTGAAGCAAAACCCCTGGTGTCTACTTTGGTAGACAGGCAATCAACAAACACAGGTCAGGGCAGGCTCAGTGCAGAGGTGACCAGATGAAACATAATAATAGATTATGATGAAATTTAAGCAGATGGGATGATCTCATGGTGTCCTTTGATTTAAAACTTTACAAAGCCATGAAATATCTCATGTTTCCCTGCTGGGATAAGTGTCTGCCTTTTGCTTTTCACTTAACACAGTGAAAATAGGAGAAGCACACAAGCTCTATGATGGAGCAGAGTTTTTTGAATAAATTAAATTCTATTAAGCTAATGGATGGGAACTGTAGATAGAGTGTGAATTTTTAAGTACAGTGCTACTTCTCTCAATTTTCCCTGCAAATTTTCCAAGGGTAGTATGAATTGCTGAGAACAACTAACTCTGTGCATCAGCAATAGCTTGAATTGCAGCTAAACCAGAAATGTTGAAGGCTCAGCCTTTATCACAGCACTGAGAAGGTGGCTTTATTTTAGAACCTGTGCCAGCACTTGAATCACAGCAGCTCAGAATGACCTTTCTCCATAACTAGCAGTTTACAACCCTATACCCACAAGGACAAGCTGAGAAACTTTTTAATGAAGATGAAAGATATTTGGAAGTTTGCCGAGAGGAGAGGAGAGGAGAGGAGAGGAGAGGAGAGGAGAGGAGAGGAGAGGAGAGGAGAGGAGAGGAATATATGGGCCAGTGAAATACCTCCACATTAAAATTCTTAGCCCTTCAAAACATTTTTTCACCTATGAAATAATTAGAGAATATTAGCAATACACATAAAATAATTTTTTTCAATTTTTCAGTACTTTCATAATGCCCTCTTTTTACTATTGAAAAATGTTAAGAATAATATAAACCCTGGTCTTCCTCATATCTTACTGTAAGATTTAGAAGGCACAACTAAAACGGAAAATTAAAAAATTCAGAAGGGGCTTTTTGTTGAAGTGAGAGGCATTTCTGTTTTGTTTTAGTTTTCTTTTAGGTTTTTAGCCCCAGTCTTGTGAACTGCTCTGAATAACCCACATCCCATGTCAATGCTGAGTTTAACTGATCTCAAGTAGTCTCAACAGGGAGCAGTTTCCTATATCAAGGCCTTGTTTATTCCTGTGTGTGCTGAGATGTTTTTCTCTGTCATTTTAGTCTGAGTGATTCCCTAACCATTGGTATTCCTGTAATGGATGAAACTCAGGCTATTACTTATTTTATTTAGAAATCAAATTGGACATCTTGGGCAGTAATATTTTTTCTGTATATTTTGGCACTTCCAACCAAAACAATAAACCTGGTAAATATCTTTTGAGATGTTCCTGCATCAAAACACATAAAGAAATTCTCTTTTATACAGTTTGATCTTAAAAGAGACTGACAGCAAACCCTTTGATACTGATTTGCAGAATCATGAACAATTTACTGGTTTTGTTACTTTAAGTGGTTTTTTTCTAGTTTTTAAATTATGCTTCTTTTAATATGTATTGGTTTTAAAGGAGCATTATAATTCAGTCTAATTAGCTGTAGTCCTTGAGTCTGTAGAGCAAAAGCTTTTACATTTTCCATTTGGATTGCTGAAGTTGTAGAAGTACTTAATTTCTTCCAAGGATAGTAACTAACTATTTCTGAGTTACCTCAGAGAACTTCCTCAGGTAGGACTAAATTTCAGCCATGAGTAAACCAGATATTTGTAATAGTCTTGCATATGGAAATATTTCCACTTTTGGGTCATTTGCAGGTGCAAAAGACTATTGGAATTAAAAACTTGGTTAAAAATGAAAGTATTAATTTTGGCCTGTCCAATGAGAGTGTTAGAAAGTATTTAACCCTACAGGTTATTTTAAAAGAAGAAAAAGTTTATACCAGAGTTGTGGTATTCTGGTCCAGGATTCTGATTTAAGAATATGTTGGTTTAGTTTAAACACATTCCTGATCAGTTTAAGGCAAATTAAAATAATCCTGCTTTAAATGTAATGGATTGAACTGAGTTACATGCAGTAATTTAAAATGCACACCTAATCAAACTGGTGCTACATTTTATAGACATATCTGTAGGTTTCCATTTAGGTAAAGAAAATTGGCACCAGTACCAGTTAGTTTATGCCAGCACAGATCCCTGAAAAATGTAGTAACTGGAACAAAATGCAGTTTATTCCATTGTACCTTAGTCATTTAGCTATTTCTCTTGTGCAAGGCCAGACCAATTTTACTCCATTCTCCTGCTCCTCATCCAGTGATGCACCTTGACAAGATATTGTGCATCAGCTGATGGGCAGTGACTGTGCACCTGTCCAAGGAGAGATTATGTGAATCAGTTTAGGTTTCATGGAGAGATGGCTAGGCTACCTTTAATTACCTCACTACTTGCTATGGTCTAAGAAAGGTGACATGGGCTGTGGCCATGGGTCGGCTGGTACTCAGTAGCCTGTTCCCTTACTGCAATTTGTCTGTGTAGAAATTTCTGGGGGTTTCCAGACAGTTTTATGTACCTGAGTAAACTCCTCTAAAATGGTAGCCTAAATTAAATGGGATCTATTTTCTTCTGTTGACATGCATATACCCAAATTAAGTTACACTGCTTTAATCTTTTATTAATCTAGAATACCTCTAAATACTTCTCTTACATCCCTGTAAATTCTGTGTTTGCACATACCTCTAGGAGTTTGCAGTGATGTAACTTATTTGATAGTTACTATTAAACTTGTGTTTTGCCAGATTTTAAAATCTAAATGAGCAAATAAATAAGTAATTTGATCCAGATATTGTCATAGCTGTAATAGCTGTAATAACACTTGTGTGTCACCACTGTGTAAAATCCCACAGTACATGGAATTAGTAACTGCAGATGTAAAGAGATTGGAAATTCTGGTTCATGTTTTTGCTGTATCCCTGCATGCAAGGTAACTACTAATAATTAAATCAGGTAATTAATCATTGTTAGAGCAAAACCAACATTGCCATTAAGTACAGAGCTCACATGACATACTTGTCTGCTTTTTTTCATAGCCAAGGGTAGTAACTTAACTTATTGCTAAAAATGGATCTCAATACACATCCTTTTGCACCTAGGTCAGTAACCTGGTTCTCATCTTGTTTTCTTTCCCTGGGCATCTTGAATATAAAAAAATCATGTAAAACCCTTTGTTTTGCTCTGCTATTATTTCTGGCTTGAATACCATGAATGTGCAGAAATCATGTGCTTTCCCTAGCAAGTGACTATTATGAGCTTGGAACTGTGTGAACAGTAGCAATAAACAGTTGTTGACTTCTTTGAGGCTTTTTTTTTTTTTTTTTTTTGTCAGAATTCAAATGTACCCCATAGTACGGCTCCAAGGTTTTGTTCCAAAGAAAAAAAAAGCTGAGACAGTACTGCATTTTTAATGGCTCAGTCATTTGCCTCTGTCCCAGCACCGGAATCTCATTTTGGGACTCCTCTGAAATTCAAGTTTGTTCCCACTGATAGGCCTACGGTCTGTGTTAATGTAATTCATATTACTGTAGTAGCTGATAACAGTGATTTTTGGATGTAATTGCTTTTGAGATTGCATGGTGCCTTTGACTGAAGGATTTCAAGATATCTTAGAACAACATATTTAATTAACCATTACATCAGTTTTGCCAGCAGCTTTGCTTGAAGTAGGTTATGGTCTGTGCACCTAGAGTGGGCCGTGAGAAAGTTGACCTTCTGAAAACATTACTTGTTTATAGTTTTTCTCTTCAGCCCACATATTTGCATTTCTGATTAAGGGAGTGGTATATCACTTTAGCTCATAAGAAAAAATACCTCAGGTTTCTCATTGTTGTGGCACACATGGAAGTGATTGCTCTGCCTGTACAATAAAAAGGTCAATCCTTGCATCCTCATAAAGAAAAATTGTACAACTAACGTTTGAAATTTTATAGAATAACTGCAAATTTTGCTCCAAAAGAAATAAATTTGTAACATGAAGTAAAATGAAGTGTTGTTCAACACCAAGAAGGAGTTGTCAATGCATCATAAAAAAAAGATCCTGTGCACTCCTAAGTCGCAGAACACTGTTACTCATGACATCTCAAGGTACATAAATGTGATTAATTTTTAAGGTTCTGTTTATTACAGAATCATCTATTAGCATTTAATGAGAGAACTGTCAAGACTATGTAGGAAATAGTTTATATTTAAAGGGATGTTGCAATTTTAAACATTCTAAAATGAATAATTCATCTTGCTATTATGTCTTGATCCTATAACTTGTCCTGTGCATACAACTTTTCTGTCTGAAGGGAATCCCACTTGCTTCAGAACAGCCCATTGGGGGCAGTTGGATTTGTTTGTTTGGGATGCCATCTGAAACCAGGCCAAGAAACGTGGTCTTAGCACTCCAGGCTGCTTATTGATCTGGTGACTGTGTTGGCTGTAAGAAGGGAAAAAATAAGTGCTTTTTTTCTGTAGGCTTTAAGTGTCTGTCTCCCTTGCTGACTGCACCTCTGAAAAGTCAGGTCTTTATCATTGTCCAAGAATAACTGTCTCCTTTTTCTCCTGAAAAGCTCGTGACTAGACTAAATGAGGATTTAAGAGAACTGGGTTCTGTTTTTAGCTCTAATAGTAGCTTGTCAAATCTTGATGAAGCTTTTTGCCTCAATTTCCTAATCTGTAAAACGGGCATAATGATACCAGCATCTTTCTTGTGGTGCTTTGAGATGCACTGATTAAAAATGCTACTATGACCTTTTCTGTAGCTACTATCCCCTCGTAAAAGGCCTGATTCTGTTAGATGCTACCTGAATGGTAATGAGACCTCTTGATGCTTAGTAATGCTTAATATTTAATGTTCAGCCTGTGCTCAATACTGTGCAGAAGTAGGTCCAAATAATGATCCTTTTTTTTCTTTTTTGTTTTTTTTTGTTCACATCAGGTTTTGTTTTTTTTTTTTTTTTTATTTTGCCCTATTACAAGACTGTGTTATATTTTCTATTTAATGTTTTGGAAATCTTCAGCTAAACTAACAGGAGGACATTAGTTTTACATCCTGTTCAAAAGAATTAGGAGTGAAGCTAAGCTGATTGCCACCATTGCTTCCAGTGTTAAATTACCTGTGCTTTCTCATTGTTTGGGGCTAAAATATCTTTGAGTCCCATGCATAACAGTTAATTCTGACTGCAGCAATGCTCACTAATACTAATGAGTGTGGGTCTGATGTATGACAGAATGCTTTTCTGCCAAGAAGCCACTCATACCTCCTGCAGCTGCTGTTTTTGCTGTTCAGCCTGGAAGGAATTTTATAGACCTGTTCTTCCTATTCCCCAGGAAAAAAACAAAACACAGCAGCATTTCAGGAGAGAGAAGAGGCTGAAATTCATTCCAAGTAAAAATGTTGACATATTAACAGAATCCTTTTGATAGCTTCTTGAGGTGAAGAAATACTAAGACATGAGAATATGTGTTTTCTCTCTCTGACACCTCCTATGCCCCATCTTCCAGATATACTTAACATATTAGTTAAGTGCACTTATTTGGTAGCTTGCTAACATTATAGATCATCTAAGGAAGCTTCTTAGTAAGTTTGTACTCCATTTAAGTGAATTGCAAACTATCCTCTAGTTAAATTACAAAGCTTCTAAGACAGCTGAAACAATTTAATAATTCTAGTACGGAGAAGATAAGTGAAATTTCTCCTCTCCTGTGGTAAAGGTAAAAGTTTATTCCTAGATAGTATTATTTTGTTGATTGCATATGAAAATAATGCTCTTATATTTTTTCTGAAGTTGTGAGACAAGGTGACCACAGCAAGGAATCCAATGTTCCATCTGCTCCTTATATTTGCAGAGATAAAGAAAACGTAAGACTGAAAAAGGCAGCAATCTGATTAGTTAAAAGTGCTTATAATTTGTTTTGCTGTAGGTCAATAGCTGTCTAGAGGATAAGATCAAAACCTGTTCTACTTTGCTTTGTTTGGTCTTGTGTTGAAATTTGTTTTATTTTTACTTCTTGGCCCTTTTCCCAGGGATTCTTGGGAATTTAACTCAAATGAATTGGAATGCTTTTTTCCCAACTGAAGAGTGAATTGTTCTAGGTGTAAAAATTACACTTGCTTTTTAAATGATTTCTTTACATGACAGTAAAAAGCCTAAAGGCATCAAATAAGTAATACTCAAGTAATCCTGTTTAGAACTTGGCTGTTTGATGAAGCTGCAGCCCTTTTTGTAGAAGTGCCTAATTTTATGCGCCAAGAAAGTGAGATATTTCAGGAGGTTTTCAGAATGATTTCTTTAGGCAAAACATTAATGGCAAGAGTCATGAGAGTCGGCAGCAAGGAATGGAGGCAATTGGTGCAAATATTGAGCAATCTGAAAGGAGCTAGTAACAAGGTATAGCTCAGAAAGTAATACATAGAGGGTGGAAGTATTTTCTATGTAACTCATACACCAAGATATAATTCTCTAATCTTAAGAAAGTGATTTGTTAGTTGTCAGGGAAAGGAAATCATGATATTCAGATTACAGGTTTCCTGAGTTGTGGTGTGATCAATTTTTTAGAATTTTATTCTCAGGTCTCATATATGGCCAACCTCTGAGCATGCACAAAATCTTCCTTAATTGCTTCTGACTTGCTCTTTGGTTTATGTCTTATAAGCTGATCTATTAGGTGGTAACTGATGAGAAGGGGAAGAAAGGGTTATTTTAATTTAAATTAATCTCTTTGTGACAGCAGGGTTTGGGTGAGTGGATCTATTTATTACTAGGACTAACAGGTCAGGTGGCTAAGTGTTTCAGTACTGTTTTATTTAAAATACAGTTTAAAACACACACAGCCTGAAATCCTGACTTCATGATTGATTATATAGCTGGGGGCTTGGATGTTTGGTGAGTTGACCTCACCACCCGATCTGGAGAGCTCAGCTTCAGACAAGGTTCAGTTTACAAGGTGTTTTAAAATTAGCCGGGCCCCACACTGTGGCTACACCGAGATTTGTGAAGGAAATTGACAAATGAAGAGCCCAGGGATAAGTATTGACTTCTTGTTTCAAGAAGGAGTATCTGTGTTCTCTAGCCTGAAAGCCCTCGACAATATCTTGTGAAGCTATCTGTTTCACGGATCATTATGTTAGAGAGGCTCCTTACGCCTTAATTTCATGTTTATATTACTGTGCTGATGAATTACTGTCTATGACAATGCCCTTTGTAAGGAAACATTAGCACAAAATGATTTTTTTTAGATTGCAGGCCCATAGGTAGAGATCCTTCTGTAATTGCATGCAACACACATCCTGCTCCCGTAAATTCCAATTAGCAAAAGCAGGGAGGAGCAGTAGTTTGGTGGCCAGAAAGCACCTGGGCAGCACCACACAGGTGTACCACAGGTGGCTGACACTGGGATTGGGAGCAGCCCCATGCTGTTAGGCTAACACAGGGCCTGGGCTCTGCTGAGGGAGCCTATTTATAACCTGCTGCTGGAGCTCTCCTTCAGCAGAGTTTGTTGATTCTCTGGTACAGAAAGACAGAAACAAGAGTGTGACAGTGTGGGGAGCATGCCCCTGTCAGGACAAGAATTTTTCTTTGTTTTATGAGCATCATTTATGACTGTGACCTTCAGTGTAGAGAAAAGTATCCATTTTATGGTAGCGGTGAATGCAGCTAGGAAGCAGTAAGAGGCCGATCAAGGTCTCAGCAGATGTTTCCACTGTGGTAGAATAGAAGGGTTGCTACTAGCAGAATCACTGATTTTTATGAGATCTCTGCTCAGCTGCTGATAAAGAAGGGGAGACAGGGGAAACATGGGAAAATTTCAACTAGATGATGAAGAAAAATGGTAGTGCTTCAATGCTGTAAAGGAGACATAGCTGTAAAAATAAAGAAGGTAAGTCCAACATCCTTCTGCAAAGGAAGGGATCAATGCTCGGAAGGAAGATGTTTTTCAAGTATTTGTGGGTTTTTTTGCAAATGTTGCAATGTTCTAGCACTAGCTAAAACTGAAGTAAGTGTTTGTAGGAAATTCCATTGAATGTTTTCTTTGCTTGTTCATTTTTTCATTTGTTTTTAACATGAACCAGAACAGTTACAGCTAGGTCTAGTTCTGGGAAAATGTGCCTATCAGCAGACTTGAGTTGGGTCTTCCTGGGCTCTAGTACTAAAATGTCTCTTTCAGAGGGCTTTAGACAGGACTTCTATATCCAGAAATTTTCTGGAGACATCTAGAGTAAAGCAGTATTTGGAATCTTGCCAGATTCAGCTGGCTTGGAAATGTGTGGGATGAAACTGTTGGGTCCAATTACTGCAGATTGATGATTCCCTGTGAAAGGGACTCAGCCACGATAAGATAAATAGTAAATTGACTTTCCTTTGCATTTTTCCAAAATCCTTAATGGGAAAAATTATATATATGTATGCAAATATTTCCTGAATCAATAAAGAGATGAGGCCATAAATAAAAAAGATAGTACCTTCTTGCATTTTTTTTTTTAATGGGCAAGAAGATGTTTCCTCTCCTCTGATATTTTCCTGCATTTCTCAGCTTTCAACAATTTCAGAATGGAAAGAGAGGGGAATTCTAAAGTGATGTTAGAGATGATCAATTCAGACTTCTCACCATTTGCCTGTCATCCATCTGTCCTGGTCCCCAGAGCGTGCTGTTTCTTATTGATGGAAATGGGTATGTCTCCTGCAAGCACTTCAATTAAGACAACATGTTTTCTTTTTATTTGCATTTTTCTCTTTAAGAAGTCAGCACTGTAAATTAATTTTTAACATGTACTGAGAGTTAGCATTAAAGGAGGATTCTTTTAGCTGATATGTTTGTGAAGTATATTTTTTAAAATGGAAATATCATTAAAGAGATTTTAACCATTTTCTAATGTTTCTATTTGTTTTTTACTTATTCACTGGTGTCTTTGAAATAAAGTGGCCTGTGCTCCTTCAGTGATCTACAGTTAATGCCTTTGAGTCCTAATGGAGATCTGTGCATTTTGCATTAATTTATTTGGGAAAACTGAGAGGTTTCTACCTTCATGAAAGATCTATTTATTCTCATAGACAGTTCAAAATCTCTGCTAAACTCTATCTTCTGTTAAATGCTTAGAGCCCTGATGTTGATGTCTCTGCCCAAAAAAAACAGTATCTCTGCCCTTTCTATGATTCTTTCCTGACTGTAGTACATTTTAACAGCTAGTGAGTTCTCTCTGATAAACATGGTCATAAGTAATAGTATTTTGTATTTTTAATTGCTGGCTGTTGGCAAACCAATTCCATTATCTGTTCTTAACTTCTTGGCTATTGTCAAGCTGGCTTGGATTTGGATGTTTTACTAGCTTGCAGAGTGACTTGCTTTTATCGACTTTGTGGAGAAAAAGGAAGCTATGCTGTAAAATCTGTGTTGAAAAGCAGTTGGAAGGAAAAAAGAAGATGTTCAGTTTTCTAAGCAAGCACACGTTTTGGGTTTTTAACAGTGTGATTCTGTCAAACTTCTTGGAGCAGGAGACCTGTGTGTTTAGTACAACTCCACATATATCACTTAGGCAGGCAATGAATTGAATAAGTGAATTCTTGTTCATAACTGAAGTATCTGTCATTAGACACTAATCTGTATTATAACATCAATAGTAGATCAAATTGGTTCCTGGGCTCCTATTGTATTTTCAAGGCTTGTTTTTGTCTTTGTTTTTGTGTAGTACTGATGACACATCCATTTAGGAAAAAGGAATCTTATTAATACTCCTTCAGCAGGAAGGAATTTTGGCACCTGCATCAATGCCGATAGTAGAGAGCATCTGCACTGTTTGCTGTGATCATGCAGAAAAAGGGTTGACTTCGTTTCTACAGCAGTTATGTCTATAATTTCCCTCGATTGCAGTCTACTTTCATTTAATTTGTGCTCAAGGGCCCTTCACATAGAATGATTTCTGTTGGGTGAAAGATCTTGCTACAGCTGAGAGGTCACAATATAATACACTCTATTGATTGTAATGAATACTTGGTATTTGCTGTATGCAGGATGCATGGAGGAATCCATTTTTAATCCAGAAATAAAAGTAAAATATAGATTGATTGTATCTACAGCTTGCAATTGAATTCATGGAGGCTTGGTTTTGGTTTTGAGTGATCTGTCACCAGCTTAACTATACAAACTCTTTGGTTTTTAAGTTTACCTTTGTATGACAGCCATTTTATGATATTATCGTTGCCAGATGTGCATGTAAACAAAGGCCTGCAGAGAAAATGGTTGTGTGACCATTAGTCCTTTCCCAAATTCCAGAAAATAGATAATTTAATACAATTTGAGAAACAGGATTATAGTTTTCATAAAAGAAAAAAATGTTTGCTAATTTTAACATGAACATAGTCTTTCATACCAGGCAATAAATAAAAGTAAATCAGTTCTATTTGGGAAAGAAATTAGAGCCTACAGGTCCCTTCCCAAAAGACAGAGGAGGATGAGGGCAAGGCTATTAATTCCTCTCCTTTCTTTGTTCCCAGGACTTACTGGACCATCTGTGTGCTTCCTGTCTGCACAGGTCACAAGTGCTCAAATTGTTCCCAGGTAAAAAATCACAGCTTCTGCTTTAAATTCCCTTCTCTCTGCATTTGTGAAGGAAGGAAAAGATGCATTTATGAGTATCAGGGAAGGCTGCAGGTGGTCAAAAGCATTCTTAGTGACGAAGTGTTCCTTATGTTGAGCAGTTCAACTGGAGACAACACTTCCTGCTTTGTTTGTAGGTCCTGGCAGCACTTGATGAAGGAGAAACAACTGTGCTGTGAGATCTAGAGAACAGGCACTTAGGTATATAAGATTTCTGGCCATAGTACTGCATCATGCTGCTTGACATGATTAATGTGACCATCTCAGAAACAGGGTTTTTTTTCCCCCTGTTTGAATTCAGTCTCCCTACATAAAACCCATTTGTATATTCAGGAGTTAATATGCTAAATAAAACAAAATTGTGTATTTTTTTTTTTTAATGAATAGGACTCTCCAATAAATTTAATAATAGGACTCTCCGATAAAGTCCTACTTAGAAAGGAGAAGGACCAAAATAAAACCTCAAAACCCATATCCAGCTAGCCTGGGACAAATCTATAAGGATATAAATTATGCCAAATTGTTGACTTCAGAGTCATGGTACATCTGCAGCTATGCTGGAATTTGTCTCAGAGGATTTACCATACCAAATTAGGCTTGATATCAATCTGCTCTACAAACTTGTTTCTGAATGTGGCCAGCACCAGATGTTTCAGAGGAAAGGTGGAGGAAACCACCTGCTTCATACAGAAAATGGAGCTGATGTATTCTTTGCATTAGGTGCCCTTCTGAGTAGTGGTTAGACACAGATCTAAGTCCAAAAGCTGAAAGTGTATTATTATTACCATAATCATTACAAAATTTATGGAAACTAGATTTTTGATAGTTATACGCATGCAAGTTTGCTTATAGTTTTGAACAAAACTCTTTTATTGAAAGCTGTTTCAGTATCAGGTAGTCTTTCATCTGTGGCAAGAAGATAAACCTGTATCTCCAGAGAAACCAAATTTGTGACATCAACCCCCCAACAATCAGCAGTAAGGAGAGGAAATGACAAAGTTTGGAACTGTTTTTAATGGGATCTCATATGTAGGGAGAAGGTTTACATTTATTAATTTAATGTTTTACAATAGCTGTAATGCATAATGAAATCCTTTCTAGAGTTTCTGAACCTTTCGCAGCAGTCCTGCTTATTTTCATGCTCATCAGAATTAATATGAATTCAGTTAGACTACTGAGTTTCAAAGTGCATTTCCTATGATTATGGCTTAGGTCAGGATGGATGGAACTCGGGTATCTTTCCAATACTATGTGATAATTAGAAGTGTATGAAGAAATTTGGATATTTATTGTCTATGTGAAAGAGTGATTCCTAGAGCAGTGAAAATAACAAAAAGTTACAGAAATGGCATTGTGTTTCCTTCCAGTTTATCTGCTTACTTGAGCAGGAGTTGTCAAGAGGAGGAGTAGGGCATTAAGTTTGCTGATGTGGGCTGCATGATCTCAGAGCTCAAGGTCAGGTTGTCCCAGAGGAACAGTTGTGCTGCAGCCTCTTTGGACTGAGATGAATGAGTGTTATGAGGTGGAGAGCATTTTCCAGATTGTTTGAAGTTTGTGGCTGAGGGACAGTTGTGGGCTTTTGCTCTTTCAGTGTTTTAATAAGTTGCTGTGTAAATGTTCTTGGCTAAATTAGTTTGGCTATTTCTGTCAGTTATAATTCTTTTTTCATTACAACTGTCGAGCTGTGCTTTGCCTAACAAAGTTACATCCCTAAAAACTACATAGCAGCATGCAGAATGTCTGTGTGGTCTTCCAACATTAACCTATTTACACAAGTAATATCAACTTAATAGCCCGAGACACCTAATATTTTTCTTTTACAGAGAGGAAAAAGAAAATGTGTCTTAGAATTTTAATAAGTAAAAATAACCGTTATATGAGGTGTACAGTATTTAAATTTCAAAAAAAAGAAAAAAGAAGGAAAAACAAGCCTGAGAATATCAGGTAGAGTGGCAGAACTGAGACTAATTCTTTTTCTCTCTTTCCCTGTGCACTGAGAACAAAACCATTGCAGTGTTTCTTATGTCACCAAAGGCAGGCTGGCTGCTAGGACTGCCTGGATTTCGTGGTTGATGTGACCTTTGCAGTGACAGCATGTTGCCACAAGTGCTGAGGAATCATAGCTCATCAAACTCAAGAGATGGTGCTGTCTCAGGATTTTCAGCCTGATCTGATACCATTGGAGAGACTTGTGTTGGCTCTGGTGGCTTTAGTCCAGGTTACAACAACATGAGGAGTTTTCTTATCTTGTATCTTAATGCTTTTTAAAGAATTAGGAGTATTAACTAGGAAGGACCTAGCTCCCCTGTCTGTCACGTGTACATTGGAACTCTGAGTTCAAAATTTGAACTTTTGAAAATTGTTGAAAATTTTTTTCACTTTTCAATGATTACAGAAAAAAAAGTCTCACTAACACCTAGTTCTAATTTGGTTTTAGTTCTTAGTGATTCCTAAGATGGTTAAAGTGAAAGATGAGCAACAAAATTCCTCTGAAACTTCAAGGACAGGTAATAATACATAAATTTGGCTTAAAAAGAAAGGACAAAATCATTGTTCTGAGGCTTTTCCTCCTTAATGTTTATGATGCCATTGCTTTAGTTGCTTTTTAGTTGGATGTATTTATAATCAACTTATATAAAACTAAGAACAGAAAGCCTAGTCCTCCTTTTAAGAGGCTTTTTTAATGACTTTTTTTTTAACATTGGGAAAATGAAATCTGGTTTTTAGTTGTTATATTGGAAGGTATGGTTTAGGTCAAACTTAATGATGGCCTTGTGGTCACGCAGGAATCCCATCTTACCCTACATCTAGTATGATTTTTTTAAACTCATGGCTCCTGTTGTTTTTGATTCTGATAATTAGAAAACCCTTTCCTATAGATGTCAGAAAATGCCTCCTGTTTTCCTCTCATATCTCTCCTTGAAACTGTCTATTTTAAAGAAATATCCCCTAAGAACTCTGGCAATATACTCTGGCTAGAGAGGTAACGAGCTAATGTAGAGAAAAATAAATGCTTGTGGCTCTCACTGTATGGTCAGGAAATGTTCTTGTGTGTGTTCTTGTCTCACAGATTATAAGCAAGGGTCCAGCTGGTAGGCAAAGATGAGATGGTGTAGAGACATGATGTTACTGATATATAATGAATAATGACTTACTGGAGATTTGTCACATACTGAGTTCTTCAGTGTAAATACTCTAGAATTAGAGGAAGTTAAGATGAGCTGTTACATGGTGGTGAAGATTGAAAGTTTTATTAATTCACATTCGTATTGTAGTTTGCATGGAAAACCCAGTCAAAGTACAATAGGCCTGAATATTCTATAAAATCACAGTCATTCATCACAGAACAGAATAACCTCACTCACATTCTACTAGAACAGAACATGGCCCTTGAACATGATGAAGGCCTACACTACCCAAGTCTTTGAAGGGAGGGACCTCTTTCAACTTGCAACTAAAAAAAGGATAGTTGAGCTTTATTTGTGAGCTAGTTGGCCTTCCATTGCTGTGATCTGTGGTCCAAGCTGTTCACACAATCTTAAGGATAGCAGACCTGCCAGGCAGCAGGTGGCCTGGTGTAAGATGATTGACTCCCCATAAAAAAATCAAATCTTTTCATGCCTGCAATATCTGATGCATTAACCTACACATAATGAGACAAATCTTTCTTATCTCATACAATAGAGCTGAAACCCAGACAATAAATACAACTTCAAACCTCCCCATCTCCCTTTTACAAAGTAAACTTCATTTTTACACAGAAATGAGGAAAGTAATTTACTGCTGGCTTGGGTACAATGCTCTTGTTATCAGACTAGAGTCATAGCTGCAATAGCAGAGTGTAGCAGAAATGCATGGAAATATTATTAACTTCCAAATTAAGCACAGTATTTGTGAGTTGCAGTTGGGAGCAGAGGATTTTTAATTAGAAATCTTGACAAGGCTTAAATGAATTGTTTTTGTCCCAGTAAGTAGTGTGGCCTTGATAAATTTCTGCTACTGAAAAGCAAGTTAATTTCCCCTGTTCAATTCTTCTTTTAGTGGCTGTTATACATCATAGGAACTAATTTATGGGGGGAAGCACCGAGCGGGAATTGATGATTATTTTAAGAACAGATCGGCACAAAACTACTCACATGAGTAAAGCAGGCTGGGATTTGGTTCCCAATTCATACTCCACAAATGCTATTACCAGATGCTTCAGCAGCTGGAATCACTTCCCCCCATCTTTGTGGCATACAAGAATGTAGCATAACTCAAGGGTCTGCACTATTCTAACACTTGCTGGCTCATGGGAGTGTTGGCATCAGTTTTGTGCTCTATTGCATTAAATACAAAGAAATAATTAGTCCTGTTTCACCAGTTTTAAGCAGGTTAGCTTGCAGTAGGAAGCAGATACCATTAGAAGCTCATGCCACAACTGCTTATCACCACCCTTCCTGGTGCGAGATGCTATCACTCATTCAGAGCTGCCAGCAATGCCTAACCCTCTTCTATCAAAATCAATCCTGTCAATCCACATTTGCATTGTAAACTGCTTATGTTCAGGTGGGTATTGTGGCCAAGGCAGGTTAGGGAATGCACACACAAGTAGATACAGGGTATCTCCACAAGCAAGGAGCAATCTGCTTGTTTCTTTCTTTCTGTTGGATTCTGTTAGTGTGACCACATAATTATCCTTTCCTAACAAAAGCTGATGCTTTTCCAACCAGTTTTCCCACAGCAGAAAAAAGGAATCCTGGTGGAAGTCTACAAGGCATTCACTTTTTTTTTTTCCCCTGCAAAAAGGCCTTCTGGACTGATCCTGTTAAAGCCATGTGGCTGCACGGTCAGAAGGGAATGTTCTGTGATCTTTGTTAGAACCGTCACAGTCACAGATCACGGCAGTGCTTCTCCAATGTGTTTGGTTGCAATTTCAAACTGGTGCTGCCGTAGGAAAGGCAGAGGGATCAGAAATTCTGCTGTTTTTCAGAGGAACCCCTGCCCTATTCATGGCACTCTCTCCAAACTACGGAGAGAGTGCTGGGGGAAAGCACGCAGCAGATGTCTGGAGAATAGACCATTTCTGTAAAAGATGGAGTTTTTATTTTCAAATGCTGTGTATGTTGAAGGCTTTTTCAACAGTCTCAGGGCAGGTGTAATTCTGATGGCTAGCTCCAAAAGGCCAGCCCAGGCTGCTACATTTATGTAGACATTGAGGATTCAGCCTCTGCAAAAATCTGTGGTCTTCTGAACACATAGAATTCCCAGAGCAGTCAATGATTTCAAGAGGAGCATTTGGCCTCATGCTGTCAGCTTCAGTAATTATGCAATTCAATTAAGTTCAAGTGAGAAAGTCACTTAAGCAATTTTGAAAAACCATACCTTTAATAAAGAAGAAGGAGGAAACAAACACATTTTTATATATCTATAAATATATAGTGTACATACAGACTGTAGTATATGTTGAAAGTTTTGCTACTAAGAATAATTCCATTTTCCCAAGCTGTTAGACTGTGCTCATCACTGTGGCACATGACAGCCTTCTATTAGTGCATTAAGCCATACATCTTACACGCCTCTTACATACTTATTGTCAGATTCTTCTTCTCAGAGACAAATCTTGTCCAATTAGGTCTCTTATTTTGATGGACCTAAGGGATTTTATTTATTTGTTTTCTTTTTCAGTTTACATGCTCCTACGCAGATATGCAGATAAGGGAAGATCAAAGGATTTTGCCTTGCATTTGAAACAGAAGGTACAAAGGTCTGCCAAAGGCTCATTAATCTACAACTGATCCTGAGGTTTCCAACTTATCCTCTGTTGCTTTGTCATATGAAACCTTACACAGGGCACTTGGAGTGCAGAAAGAGTATGCCCTGGATGCCAGCCAAATGAAAGAAGACAGCTGAGGGGTAAGTGATAATGCTGCTGAGGGATGTGGGATCTGAAAATAGAAGGAAAATAATTGCTGCTGATGTGAATTTTCCAGGATACATGTGAGAATATGAGGATAGAGCCAAATAGGTTCAGAAAGGGTTTTCACTAACACCTGTCTGAAACTCAGCCTCTGTCAGACACAGAGGGTCTGTCTTTGTTTAGATCAACCATTCAAACACTTTAATGCAGCATTTACTGCCAGGTCTCCTCCACAATCCTGTTGAGTTTTGGATTCTCTCCCTCTCTCCCTCTCTCTGTGTGGTGGTGGTTTTTTTTTTGGTTTTTTTTTTTTTTTGTTGTTTTTTTTTTTTTTTTTTTTTTTTTTTTGTTTTTGTTTGTTTGTTTGTTTGTTTTTTTTCTTCATAGCAAAATTATTCTGATTTTCATTTCTAACTGATCAGAATTCTGGCACTGGTCTTCAGCATCAGTGTCAGTGTTTTCCATAATGCCCAATCCAGGGTAAGAAGAGGACCTGCACAATTATCAGAAGCCCTCTTTCTCTCCTGTGCTGTTTTAGAAGTAACATTTCTTCTTGACATTACCTAAGATGTGTCCTAGGCAAGTGCCTTGTCCTACCTTTATTTACATGTATGTCACAGCATTTTGTGCTGCAGTGACAGCTTTTAAAGGCAAATTATTTATTCTCTCAGGTATCTGGGAAATCTGGGGTCTCTCTGTCGTGCTAGGCAGTTACACAGTATGTGATAGCTGTGATGTTGAGTAGGATAATCAGCTTTTAAGAGTGTGTGACCACCAGTGCAGCACATGGAGCTTTTAAAAAGAGTGACTTAGCAGCTGGTCAGCTTGACTCTGGTGCTCTACAGGGCAGGTAGGTAATCTGACAGACTTGACATGGTGTGACACACCAAAGGGCAGCACAACAGTGCTGTTTTAGCAGTGCATTTTTTTAGACTGATGCAGTCTAACAAGTGATATCTGACATATACAGATACGATGATGTGAACTCTTCCTTCCCCTGCTTCAGCTCATCATGATGCCCTTTTGGAAGGGTTTTTCTGGTTGGCAGAAGCTTGCTAGTTCATTTGGGAGAACTCCATCATGAAGCTGCAGGGATTTAGAACTGAAAACACCAGAACAACCCAGATATTCCCTCTTTCCCCTCCCAGCTGATGTAGACTAGCGCTTAGCCAGAAGGACTGGGTGGACAACTGAGTTCTCCTGGTTTGATCTAGTTCCCTGATCTTAAAAGCCAACTAGCTTGAGTTTAAAGCCTTTGTCAAATATATGGCAAAAGGGAAGTTTGGATTATAAACAGAAAATGGAGATTTTTGAGATGAAAATTGATTTAATTGTGGTATAAAGACAAATCATTTCTTCCACTGTATACAGCCTGAAAGAGTGTTACACAGAAGACTATTTTTTGCCATTGTGATCTCTGTTGTGGAAGAATGAGCTTTGGGTGGGAGTGAGAGCCCCTGGCCTCTTTCATTACACAGGTTCTGGATTGGGCTTCTAAATAGAGAAAAACTTCAAGATTTTATCTTCAGCATTTTTCCTAGCGTGTTTTGTCAGCTGTGAGTTATTTCTATTGCTGCTCTCAGCTGGCGAGAACTGATTTATGAGTGAAGTATAGCTAGATTTAGGTAGTACTAAGCTCAAGCAAGTATACACTGACTTTCATAAAGTTTATGGTATGAGCTTGGTGCTACAGTAATTTGGTAAATGGTGATTTAGTTCACATCTAATTCACATTTTCCCAGTAATTTTACTTTACTCAGTCTTGCTTATTTTTAGTAAGTCAATATCTTATATGTACATATATAACAGGTAAATGCTATCTGTCTGTGTCAGACGTGAAACAGTTGCCTTCCCCCAGAACTGTTATAATGAGATATATTTGCCCTCAATGTAACATCTGATGATCTCAAAATATCCTAACCATATAATTTCACGCAATTTAGTCAAGACGACATAGTTTATTTTTGAATATAATTTATTCTCAAGCAGTTGGTTATTAAAATCTACTGAAGAATGCACTTAGATCTGTTTTAGCACTTATTTCTCTTCCACACTCCACAAAAGATTTAAAACATTCAAGTATCTCATTTCAACTCCATTATACTTGTGCTGCTTGCTTGACAGAAAATGCACTTCTCATAAACACGTTTTTCTTGTATCAACACTTAGAATTGACTGGGAGTCAACAGAACAGAATTGGCTGCCAAGGCCTCATGTGAGCCACAACTCCTGAGAGCTTGTGCTTTGAATGCGTATCAGCTCTCCTTCAGAATCAGCAGGGTCACTACAGTCCCCAAAGTAGTAACACAGGGCCATATACTTTCTTTTACCTCTTCTGAGTGTGTAGGAATGCCAATCAAATGACATCTCCTGGGGGATGTAGTGGTCAAAAGATACGTGTCCAATTAGGCTCCCAGGAGCTCACCAGGTGCAGCTGGTGCTGCAGCATTTTCCTTGCTATGAGGGAGAAGAAACATGTTCTGCTGGCAGCTGCAGCCTAAAGGATGTCCTTGGGACATCCATCCCCCCAAATGTTTCTTTAATTGTCAGCTTGGTTGTTACCTGCATAGAGTCTTTTTGGTATCTGGGATCAGGATCTCCCTTTCTCGTGCTTGGACTAGATGACCTGAGAAGGACTTTCCCAAGCTTGATAATTCAATGATTCTAATTGATTGAAATGGGCTCTCTCTGCGTTCCTGGAAGTACAGGCACTCTGTTCCTACAAAAATATAAGGTTGGAACAGTTAACAGGGGAGCTGGAAAAAAAGAAAAGATTCTTAGGTGGTTTTTTTTAAAATTTTTCTTTTTTTTTTATTTTCTTGAACTCTGAATAGATAGGGGAAAAATGGAAAAGAAAAAATCAGTTCTACTCTACTGGCTTGAAACATATATGGGCATGATTTTCATGAGCTTACTAATGTGACTGTCATGTCTTTCACACAAAAATCATAATTTCCATTTTCCATTTAAGAACTTTATATTCTTTATAAACTTACTTGAATCCTGTAAAGAGAGCTGACAGTTCCTAAAGAGAAAAAAGACCACATTATTATTATGTCACTTCTAGAAATGCTAATGACAGGATGTGAAGGACAGCGTAATTATAGTGTTGCTGCAGTGATTCTTCAGTGAAGGTTTTCTCAGTACTTTAATTATAAACTACATATTTCAGCAGTTTAACTTTCTAAATTCTCAGTCAAGAACCCTTTGGGTTTGATTCACAGTTTGTGGTGTTTGTTGGTGTAAAAAAGCCTTGTCTACTCAATGACAAAGTCCCCTGCAATTGGGAGCAGCCATGTCTATGGAGGACAGCTGGGCTGAAGAGAAGGGGCAGGGAAAGAACTGCCTTTTTCTGTATAAAAACTAAATTTGTTGAGAAGTAGGTGCACTGAAGTAAACAGAAGTGATAAAACCCTTGGAAGAGAACCCGGGAGTGAGGTAGGCATATATCAAGCAAATTTGACAGGCAAAGCTGAAAATCTGCAGAATATGTAAATGAAATCAGATGAGGTCAAAGCACAGCAAGAGTGAGAGATTTCTGCAACTCTCTAGACAGCATTATAGGGACCTGCTATCTCAGCATATCTGAACTTAAGGAAGGAAACTTAACACAGGGAAGGAACAAAACCGTCAAAATAACATCTTCTTGGATGCTTGTCCAGCAGGCAGATTTCTACATATTCTAGAAAATTATTTTTTTAGTTGCTGAATCCATTTGCAAAGCTTTGGTTGCGGAAATTTACTTTTTAGGCAATGTGTACTGAAATTCCATTGGGATTTATATGCAGTATTTTCAGACTCATGCCTATGAATTTATGAATAAGAGCTGACTTACTATGTGACCAAACATTTTCCTGAAGCAGGGCCAAGAGAAGGGACAGATACTTCTGTTAAGCTCTTTAAGAAAGAAATCTAAAAGCAGATAGTATCATTTGAACAACACTGCAAACTTCTCAAAATTGGAAAGCACAAATCCAATGGTTAGCAAGATTCTTTTGTTCAGAGAACAGCAATTTGAGAAGCCTGGTCTGCAAAGCCTCGAAGACCTCATTAGGAGCTTGTAATCCTTAGTTTGTTTGTATACTGTTACGAGGGTACACTGACAGTTTTGCCTCAAGAGCTGCTTGTCCTTGGTGGGGAAGAATATGAAGGTCAGAGTTTTAACATTTGTGATGAGACAGTGTGTTGTGTTTGATTTCAGTAATGATGACATGGGAGCTGGGGAGAGGGACTGAGAGAGGGAGCACACACAAGCAGTTCTGGAATAGCTTGTGAAATTTTTTAAGTAAGAATGGGTAATACCTTGATTTCCTCTTGTTACTGTCTACTGTGTTACTGCCAAGCCCTCCCTCATTCACCCATCTTTCTACTTCAAGCAAAGGATTTTTGAAAGTGGGAGGTCTCAGAACAGTTGAAATATTTAATTTCCTGTAAAAATATTATCTCTGCTCTTTGACAAGGTAGGTAGAGCTGGCTTCATTCTGACAAACCACAAAATTCGTGGGAAATCTGAATATATATCAGCCTTAGTAACATTCATTTTCTCAGGACTCTGCTACAGCTGGTTTTCTCCCCCTTCATTCTCCTGCCGTGAGATGCAGTGCTCTACTGTGGAAATGGAAGTGCATTTATGTGCCTGTGTGTGGGGAAATAACCAGCATTCAAAAAATCTTAACAAAGATTTATGAAGCAAATTATGTTGTTTGTTAAATTCCCAGATGGAAAATCAGAAACTCTGACACGGTAAGTAGAGAGGGTATCAGCAAAAAGCTATGATTCAGGCAAATAGAAAGCCTCATGATTTAATTCAAGATGATTTAGTGTTCTCTTTCACTAATAGCAAAAAAGGTGTTTTGCAATGCATGTGTCCCACCTGCTGACGCCCTTCCTGAAATGGAGTCCTGCATTCTCCGTTTTTGTTTAGTTGCTACTGGTATAGGAAGTAGGTGGCTTAGGGAGGGGCAGTACCTACCTAGTGAATCTATAATAATACTGGTAATAGAAGGAATTTGCTGCCAATTTGAAATTGTTGCAATGCAGTTGATTTCAGTCTAGGAATTAATAGGCTTGGGGAAAAAACTGATGGGCTGGGACTTGTCAAAAGAGAGATTCACAGGCTGCCAGAAGCCTTTAGTACAGGGTTCAAAAGTGTTAGATCCCTCCTTCCTCTCTTCTTTCTTCTCTTCCCCAGACCTTTAGGTCCCCCCAGGCTCACAAGGGTGGCAGCACTGATGTTCATCCTGGGTGAGGAAAGGAGACCATCCAGTTAACTGGGGGCAGAGCCACCCTAGTTCTTCCAGCTGTTTGCTGATCTGCCACTACTACCCCAGGCTTACAGGGGCAGAAACAGTTAGCAATGAATAGAGACACTAAGGCAGTACCAGCAGCTATTAATTTTCTAATTTTGTGGTGCTGCATATTTTTGATTCATGATACTGCTGTGTCAGCAAGTGCTGCTTGTCACTAAGGTCTTTGTGCCGTGACTCACTGTTGCCTCATGAAGCACAAGGGAGCTGAAAGGCAGTATTATCTGAAAATTTCTCATTTCCAACATTTTGTTTTCAGTAACATTGTCAATGTTTCTGAAAATCAAATTATTCTTCAGTTCAAAGGTTTTCCTTTTAAATGCTGCGTATTGTGTTTCAAGTAAAAATGGTGTTCACCAGCACACAGGCCTTTAACCAAGATGCTTCTGGAAATGCTGACCTACCACTTCTGTGTCCTAATAAGAAATAATAATGTTTTCTTAGCAGGAATTCCAGCTGTTACGGGGAATGATGCTGCCGAAGGACTGCTTAGTTTGGAGCATTTTTATTCCAGTGGTGCAATGGCAAGTAAATCCACAGGTTTCAACAATCTGTATTTGTTAGTCTAGCCCAGCAGTGACAGGTGGGTAAACTGCATTTCTCTCTGACCTGTCTGTTCATGCTCTGCTCCCTCCTATAGACAATGGTGTTGCATCTCAAGTAAACAGAAAATTTAAAAACTGAAAAGCCAACAAGTCAGTGCCATTGCAGGTGGGAGGCATTCCTGGTTCAGACAGCTACAGACAGTGGCTTTTTTTTGGCTCTGTTTCTCTGTGAATCGAATCCAGAGTGCTTAACACTTATGGAGTTACCCACAAATTTACAGTATGTGGGTGGCAAATGACAACCTGCTGCTGTATTTTATTGCTGCTATATTTTATTACTGCTGTGTACTCTGTGTTTTCTCCATGGTATCTACTTTTACCTAATTGTAGCTATTAAATTATAATACCATCAGATAATAAGACCTTTTTAGAAGACTGAATGGAATGGCAATTTGGCATAATACAGACGACTCTCTTAAAGTTGTTTCTTTTTCTCTTCTTCTTCCTCTGGGAAATATCCATCATGAGTAGAAAATTCCAAACACTTTTTTTGTTTGATGAATCCATAATTATTCCCCACTTGTTTCACCTCGCTGTGCTTCAAAGAGAGAATAACTGAAATTTCGTAACAAAACAGTTTAAACAGAATTTTAAAGAAAAAAAAGTGGATTATTTTAAAGATTGTAAAGTATAAAGTATGGGGATGTTCTCTAAACTACCTTTCTATACTCTGATAAAGTTTTTTTTTTTCAGAGTTGCAGTGGTCTGAGGACACTAATGGAGCAGACTTTCTGTTATCACTAAGAGGAAAAGACCCTGAAAATTCTTCTCCTCCTGTGCTGCAGGTGAAAGTGTTACAATACAAGCTGCAGTAAAGGACAAGACTAGAGATAAATGCAGTATTTGAGAGAAAAGGCAAGGCATTATAAAAACATCCCGAACCACCTAGTGATGTATTTGTTCAGCAGAGCTTTTTAAAAGTGCACTAATGGCCCATTTTATCTATCACCCCAAGTCAATGAAAAACGCCCATTGACTTAAATAGGCATTGGTTCAAATGCTGAGCTTTTACAAACAATTATACTCAGTATGCTGTAGCCACCAGTATTTCTCTTCAGACTGAATGCTGCTCCCTCCATTGTGTGCCCTGACTTCAAAAAATAAACAAGCATTCCCCTTTTCCTACTTACATGAAATGAAGCCATGGTGCTCCCACCACTATTCCCAAACCAGCTGGCAGATGATGAAGTTTTTTAGATTGAAGCAGTAGTCTCGACACAGAAAACACTGCTGGGTGGGAAAACACATGTAAAATATGTCTTTGTTGCATGTCATCCTACTGGAGCACTGCTGGTGGCTTAGGAAACCACTGGACTTCTGAAGGTGTGTTTTCCATTCCTGCCCTCAGGCTGTTGTGTTATTTGTCCCCAAAACTGCCATAACCCACACTTCCGAAGTAATCTCTTTTAAGTACAGTGGCAAAAAGTGTCCAGTGTTCAGTCCAGTGCACTGCCCCTTAAGCTATATTTTTTTTTGCTCAACTATTTGAACCATTACTTTATTTTTTTTTCCTTTGTGGTAGGGCCATTGATAGTTTTCTTTGCTACTATTGCCCACTTTGGTCTGTATTGGAACCCTCAGCAATATATTTTATCATCAGAAACCTGTCCAAAAATCTGTAATAGCCAACGAAGAATAATGAGATGGTGGCTGGGAACATAACTGAATTCCCTCCAACCTGCTGTGCTACTACTGCTACTAGCCCTAGCAATAATAGTAATAGCAATAGAAAAATCCTAGTTCAATTTCTTGGCATCCTCAGATAAAGGCATGATGATATCAAAGAGCATAAGCATGCCCTTCTGGAGGGCATGAATGAAGCCACTGGTATGTATCCTACAGCTAAGCATCCACTTTTTAAGTTAGTGCAGATGCCACCTTACCTTGTGTAGACAATGAAAAATTCACACTGAGGACTCAGTAAGACAGGAATAGCTTACTGAGGTGAAAAAAGAACTGTCTAGGCTTTCAGTGTTAGGAGATTTGTGTGTTATCTGTGATGATCTCCTAGCAAAGTATTAGTACCTGCACTGTACTGCCTTTTGGGAACCTGAGTATTTTCTAAGTTTTTGTGTTTATATCAGCCCAGGACTGATAGGAACAGAAATTGAACTACTTATCCATTTTCTCTGTTTTGAATTTATCTATTTCTTAGGAATATAATCCTTCTCTCATAAATAATCCAGAGATAGAGATGCAAACTAATAAGTGAATGAATTATAGAGTCATAGGTTTGTAGAATAATTTAGGTTGTAAGGGATGTCTGGAGCTTACTTATTCCAACACATAAGGTATCTGGTTCAGAGCTGCCTTTTCTGTCTCTAGGTAAGAAGTAGAGCCTCATGGGTCACTAGGAATGTCTTTTTGGATTCTCTGTACACCTACATTTCAAACTCAGGAGGAAAAGGTTTATAATTTAAATTTAAAAAAACTAGTTTAGAGCATCTGTACAAAAATCAAAATATTATAGACTGGGCAAAATATTGGGGAAAGTTTCACTCTGCTTGCAAGGGGGGAAATAATATGTGAGTATCTTTTTTTTGCTGTTATTTTCAAGATGGAAAACTTGATTCTCAAGGGGTTATTTATACTGACAGACTGGTACTTAAACAAATAAGCTGATCAGAGATCCCCAGCTTGGATATGAGTTACTGCAAATAAGCAAAGAACTAAAAAGCATCTATGTGAATTATATAAATACAGAAAAACCTTTGTGAAGTGCTCTACAAAGGTATGCGAGAAACGAGACTAGCACAGTGTGTTCAGAGGTGAACCTGACAACAAATAGACTAAAATGCCTTTTTTTTTTTTAACCGGTTTGAACTCAAGGAACTCAAAGGTCTTTGTTCACAAATTAAAGATTAAAAAACATTGGCCATCTCTCAAGAGCTGACGTGGAATGTGACAATCATTTGCTGGCAACCTCACACAGGATCATGAAAAGAGGTGGTGAATATTGTCATCAGGTACAACCAATGTCATGTTAGGATAGGCAGGATATTATTGTGTGATATATATTTGACCAGCACATCTGGTTTACTTCAGGTGGTATCGTGACAGGTACTTTGCAAACATCCAGAGCTCCTGCTTTCTGTATCACGTGTGCTAGGGGCTTTGCAGCCACCCTTCGTGCTCTACCCGTACTGCTCTCCTCCTGGGCCAGGTGGCGGTAGGCTTCTTGCACAAGTCCCTGAAGCACAAGCATGGTACTTACAAAGCCTTGCAAGCAAAATAAAATAGCGTTTGCTACTTTTACTGCCAAATACTGCTTTGCAAGGCTCTGGTACTTGGTTCCCCTGAGTCATCAGAAGTCTGTTGAGCCTGACACGGGTGGCCAAGAGTGTCAGGCAGCTCTTTGGAGCCTCTTGAAATGATGTGAAGTTGCCTTGACTGTTGGCAGTTTGGAAAAGAGCAACCTGCTCTTCAAAATGCTGCATTCCGCAATGAGAGTTCGAAATAATTTTCTTTCTTCTCTATCCCTCCTTGCTTTCAGGCAGGTTTGTGTTGAGTTCCTAGGAGAAAGCACCGTTTCTTAATCCATTTTAGAAGGGCTTGCTTTAATGTTCCTCTCTATGCTCTGTAGCATGAAATTAAAGAGAAACACTACTGTTACTTTACAAAAGAAGAAACAAATATGTTCTTATCAGAAGATAAAAAAACCCTGGCATTTGCAGAGTAATTATATACAGGTATGTTAGACAAAATTGCTAACTTGTTTATAGGTGATTGTTGCAAAGGAGATGTCTACATCTGCCTTCCCCATTTTCTATGTTATGAGAGGAATTGAAAAAAATAACTGTGCAAGTCCAGTGGCGGCTTCGGAGGGGACCTTTGCCACCATCTATTGGTGAATGAGGGAAAGAGGCAGAGTGATCTGACCTTGTTGATGTTCCCTTCTGTCCCCAGTGCAATATTTGCTTCATTTTGAGGTTCTGGGCTAACAAACCTGTGTTTTCTTCATCTTTCTGTGTGAAAGAGTGCAACACGACTGTAGTTATGCCCCCTGAGTGAAGAACTGTCATAGGCAAATCTTAATATCTGGCCTGTTGTCCCACACACCTCTCAATGGCGCAGAAGGGAGATTGTAAATCACAGAGAAGAGTGCTTTTCTAGTGCCAAGTGCCTTGTTGAATAATTTTGTCCTGGTTTCTGGCAATGGAATAGGGCCTATTTTCTTTGCTGGTTTCAAGAAAAATCACACTGGTGCTTGTGTAGAGCCCCTTTGCTGCTGACAAAGCTTGGAAGAGTGCAAAACTAGAGCAATTGCTGGTATTCCTGCACAGTCCATCAAGAAGGGCACTTGTGAGAGGACATCACTTAGAAATAAAATGTTTGCACAATCCATCTATGCCCCCAAAAAGTCAGGCAAGAAGAAAAGTGAAGAGGGCCAGTGTCAGCAGCTGAACCATCAGCACTGCTTGCATGTACAAATCCCTCATGAATTAAACTTTTGTAACGTAGGCTCCAAAATGAATTCAGGTAGAGTCAGTGATAGCAGTGGATGAGCACAGAGACAGTTTAAAGGGATTGCTTAGTTTTCAAATCAACAAATTGCCGTGGTTCTACTTAATCCAGAAAAAAAAAAAAAAAAAAAAAAAAAAAAAAAAAAAAAAAAAAAAAAGGAGGAAAAGAGAACATTCTGGCAGCCAGGCGAGAAGATAGAATGGTAAAGGACATAATGTTCCAGCTATTTTAAGATCCATTTACACTATGAAACTGATGGCATTAGAGTGCAGTTGTTGAACACGTTTGGGGAACAGCTGTGTTATTGCTGAAGTGTAAAGACAAAAGTGTGTGTAGACCTGTCAGGGTGCTCAAGAAGAGTAGTCTAGTGGTGGTGGGGAGAGACTTCTCTTCATTGTTAAACGATTTTCTTACTCATTTTAACTGTGAGTAAAGAAGGACTGGCAGAGTCAAATGACTTCATGAACACTCTTTATTTTCATGAAAATGGCAGTTATATATGATAACTTTGATAGCTGTATCAATCTTACTTAAATAAGATTAAACAACTTGGATCAAAGATATGCCTTCAACATTCATTCACAGATACTCTGGTCATTGTTAAAGTATCTCTGTTCCACTTACTTTCCCTTTCTTTTTTCTTTTCTCTCAGTGGGGCTGCTATTTTGCTCATGCTTCAGAATGGACCCCACCGCAGAGAAATAAATTGAGAATAAAGAAATGTGTCTCATCTCAAGATGATATGAAAAAGACTTCTGAAGTTATCTTAAGGTAACTTTTGTTCTGGAAGAGATTTTGTTCACTCTTTTACTCACTTATCAGAGCCTCCCTGCCAATTCTAACTGGCGTGATGTGTTTGAAGATGTATTTGTTATTTTTGGATGAATAACTGAAGCAAAAGGATGAATTGCTCTGCAGGCATTTTAGTATGTTTCACATTGGCTTATCTACCTGTTCACAGCCACATACATGTACAGATGTTGGACAAGGATTTGCTGTCCCCAGGGAATAGTTATCTATGTTATCTGTGATGGTGAAAAGATGTCAGCTCAGGTCTGCTGGAGTGCAAGGGCTCTCGGAACTATTTTCAGAAATAGAGTCAAAAAAATCCCTGCTTTCCCCACTGTCTCAGTGTGAGAGATATGACTGTCATCTCACTACTGTTTTGTACCAGAAAAATTAATATTTCCCCCTTACTGGATTATTGGTAGTTTCTGAATATAAGTGTTAAATAACGTCATTGACTGCATGCTGCTGAGGCATTGGAAGCATAACATTGATGGACAAATTACTTTGTAGTTGTTTCTTGTAATTAGGGTGTCTTGTGTTTTCTTGTTGGTAGCATGGTTGCTTGCACTACTTGTGTGCAGGCACATTGCAGATTTTCTATTCTGCTATGTGAATAAATGTCCAATTTACATTAACAATGGTGTCCTTTCCTAATGCAAATGAGAACTCAAAATCTTCCAAGGAGCTGAAATTCAATTTGTGAAGATCAGAGCAGGTGTTCCATCTCTCTTTAGTCTATATTGAGACAGCCAAAATGCCACTACAACTTAATCTTGACTCACGTTTCTTGCATTTACAGCTATGCAGTCTAGGACAATTTATATCAGCCTTTTATTATTTGTGGTGATTTAATGTCTTTACATTAGATTATGGCTTTAAATTCATATGTTCTTACTGTGCCATAAATTCAAAACACAAACACAGTTCTTGCTCCTGAAAACCGTCAGATGAAAGAGAAACAAAATAAGGAAAAGAAACTACCTGCCAAACTGTGTGGGAAGAGAGAAACAAGCAGTGTAGATGTTAAAAAAACCACAAGAGAATAAAAATTGCGTCTTTTTAAGAGCACGTGGTTGTAGCACTAACAGAGACAAGGAATCTTAGTAAGGTTATTATGACATTATTCCTTCAAAATTTACTATTCTTCACCCTCTTTGCAGTATCACACCTTTTCTCACTTGGAATGCTGTGGTGAAGAAAGCTTTTAGTGCCCAAAAGACTTGTGGGACACACTTGGAGGGCATGTTTGCTTTGTGCTGGAGAGTCTGAGTCATTCATTTGCTGTTTTTCACAGATCCTGTTTGCTCTCTTTCTGGGGAAGGCAGAGAATTTAGCATTCCCTTGCTGCAGTGGCTCACTGGTTTTACTATGCTGATATTTACCTACCTTAGGTAAATATATTTGGTTTAGTGGAAGAAAACAGAATGAGGCATGAGATACTTGTCTCTTTCCATCAGTCCCTCTCACAGATGTTCCTATGGGAAGAGCAAATTCTGCCTGAATAAATTGCATATGACCTACTATGACTTAGGTTATAACACTAAGAATTTCAGTAGTATTATTGACATTATAGAAATATATTATGACTGAATTTGGGGATGTCTAGCTTTCCTACACTTACCTATCACATTTATATGGGCAAACACTGTGGTGTTTCATGGTTTAGTATTCACAGAAAGGAAAGGATAACAGTAGGGTCATCTGGCCCAAGCTCCCTGCTCAAGCAGGGCCATTCCAGAGCACAGGCACAGGATTGTATCCAGATCATTCTGGAATATCTCTAGTGGAGGAGACCCCACAACCTTTCTGAGCAACCTGTTTCAGTGCACAGTCATGAAGCCAGTAAGTTCTTGTGTTCAGGAGGAGCTTCCTGTGCATCACTTTCTGGCTGTTGCCTCCTGTCCTATTGCTTAGCACCACCAAGAAGAGCCTGGCTCCATCCTCTTGGCAACCCACCTTTAGATACTTGTAGACAAAACTTCACCTTATTTATAGATCAACTTTACACTGTTGATACATTGCCAGATACATTATTGACAAAATTTTAGACTATAGTTCTATGGAGGCTTTAGTTTGTTTATGTTGTCTTGAAAAAAAAAACAACAAAAGGTTTTGTCAAAACACTTGAATATGGAACATTTAATTCAAGTCAGTTATATTTTGGATTCAACAATATTTCCCCGTTGGCTCATATTTTCCTTTCCTTGTAATGGGACTGTGGCAGCCTCATCCCTTGTGAGAGAAGATCTTTAATGATGGAAGAGAAAATGCAGCTAGGGAGCACAATGTGCGGGGGAGAATGGGAGCATTCAGCAACCAGTGTATGGCTTCCATGGGGTCTTGTAATATAACAGCCACATAAAATAGTTAGATTTTCATATATCAACAAAAAAATGGAGACCTTCCCAGCTTTATGATATGTTTGTTTTATTTTGCACATGAAGTAAATATTTTTTAAGACAAGAAATTGTTTAATGAAAATGCTGTGTAGCTGCTAAAATATAGATTAGCATCACAAAAACTACTTTTAGGAAATGGAAGAGATTTGAAATAAAAGCTGAGAGTATCTTATCAAAACTTTATTTATGATTTTATTCAGTTTTATTTTGCTCTATTAGTAGTTATGACATGTAAAATTCCTTTTCCTTGCAAGGGTCTAATGGCTCTTCCTGGTGTCTCTACAGTTTTTGTAGGTTTCTTAGGAACTCCAAAACAGTGATTTTTCTTCTTCAGTCTCTCATCAGCCACAGGACTGCAAATCAATTTGGATCTCCTTTGTATGCTATCACCTCTGTGAAAAATCATGTTTATTTCTGGATCTATGAGGGATATATAATTATTGAGGCAATATTAAGACTATGAGAAGCTTTAAGTTTTTCAGTAGTCCAGTCATTCTTGAAAATCCATCTGACCTGAGACATCCAATTGGCAAAGGTACTTGGGGAAATCATAGCAGGAAATGAAATAAAAATAATATTCTAAAGGGAAGATGCTTTTCTGATTGGCAAAAGGAGGATTAGGAACAAACTGGAGTTTTGATTTCCTATAAGAAAGTTAAATTAATCAAAAACTTTTAACTCAGTGGATTTTCAACTTGTTACACTCTGCCTTGTTCAGTTGAGGGTCATCAACACTGCAGTTTCTGACAGTTCTAGCCTTGACATTTCTAATAATGCTTTCAATACCTCTTGAAAATTCCTGTAAAAGAGGATTTATGTAATGAGTTAATCAAAGCAGACTATATGGCAATGTGTTTTCCTCCCAGATAAATATCCATGTTCTGTTACTGAAGTTGATAGAATAGTTGACATTGGTGACCTGCTTCTTACTCTTTCTATGCTACTTTCTTTTTCTTTTTTTTTTTTTTTTTTTTTTGCATTCAGAAATGCATAGGCAGGATATGTATTTGGTTTTCTTCCTAATCTCGCAGCTGATTGCCTAAAACCTCCCATCTGTGGCTTATGCTGGTTGAGCATACAAGCACTTCCTTTGATAAAATAGATGCTGCAGAGATTTGATGCAAATGAATTTTTCATGCAGACTGTTTCTGTGGGGCTGCTGGCACAAACTTCCCAGGAAATGCACATGCCTGGCAGAGCTGTTGTAACCCAAAGAAACCTAGATGGTAGCTGATGAGGAACGACACCTGATACATAACAAAAGCTTGTTGTAAGGTAAAACTCACTTAGAGAGTGGTGGTTCTCAATCCAAGATGGGCAGCTGTAGGCTGTGAGATAAAAACCCCAATTATTTTCATAACCAGCTCATCCAGGGTGTCTCTCACTGTATGTATGAATGTTGAAAGATTACACAGTGTAAACCAGGACAGAGGCTACCATACTAAATCCAGTGGCCCCTACAATTGCAGCTCTTGGCCCTCTTTCTTGCATTCCCAGCTGATTTATCTGCAGTACTTGGGAGGGTTCAGTATGAATTAGTATGCTGAGAAACAAAGGCATTTATCACCACTAAAGGGAAACAAGAAGCATCAACAGTTGCTTCAATTAACAAAAAAAAGGTTGGTCTATAGTGTTACCAGTAAAGCAATGTAACCATACGGCTTTCAGAAAGGTTGCTTAGGTTATGTCAGTATTTGCCTGACTTCTTTTAAGCTGTCCCTAAATTATGGAGGCGAGGAAAGGAAAAATAACTGGAAGTTTCCCAGATGTGATGCCTCAGGCTTTGCCTAGAGTCCCAGGATGCTGCTCATCCATCTGCTCTTTGCAAGAGAAATGCTGATTTGTGTTTGCCACAGGGAACACATTTTCCAAGGCTTGGCAGTAATGGTGGCAACTGCAAATCAGTGTCATTAACAGTGTAGCAAGAGGAACTTTCAGCACCGGGTCTCCTAAAAATGCCTGCAGGTCCACAATTGTCATTGCCACATTAAAATTTTTACTGTCTGCTCAGTTCAGAGGGTTTTCCCCAAGCCACCTTGTAGACAGCTTCAGGCAAACTTAACTGGCCAAACAAAAGGCCAAGCAAAATTTAAGGCCATACAGTTTTCTGCAAACATGGAAGGAAGTGTTACAAACACACATACACAGATGAAATCCAGTGAGCCTAAGTGAGTGGGTAGCCACACTTACCTTTCTCAACCAGAGCATGAATGTGTCTGTGTTCTGGACAATCTCCCTCCAGTGTCACTCCCCACTTACTTTTACTGCCTCAGCTTCAAAGTTTGCACTGAGTAGCAAATAGGACTCTCATCCTCTTCTCTGTAGGAACTTAATCTCCTCTCATCTTCTTCAAAGGCTTGAGTGTCTTCAATCATGTGTGGTCTGTATCACTGAGAACAGAGGTTTGGAATAAAAATGTGGGGGTTTGGTGGCTTGATGTGGAGACAGGCACTGGGGCCAGCCAGCTGGCTAGCTACTTTTCGCTAGGGTGGGCTTAGGAACTTACACTTTAGTGTCATGTGGGAGCTATAAATGTCACAAATTTAGTGTTACAGAAGAGATGAATGACACACACATTCTCTAAGTTCATGGTCTCCAGTATATTACCAGTTTTCAAAGGAGATTTTACATGACACATCAGCGGTGACAGCACACACAGAAAGGTAAATAGTCCAGTACACATCATCCACATTTGCCTTTAGTGTTTGCACCTTCAGTGTTATACAGTCCATCTCCCACTCATTACTAGAGAGCCTCTGACTACATTTACTCAGGGCTTCTTTTTGGAGAACAGCAGCTTTGTCTAGTCAGCACCTTTGTCAGAGACCTACCAGTAGAGCTGCTCATCAGAATTAGTGCACCATCTGTGCTCTCAGTTGGGTTATTCCTTGTGTGGATGGTGCCACCCATTTGTGAGACCTGATGCCCTCAACCCTTTACTGAATGAGGCTGGAATAATTTTTTTGCTACCAACATCTTTATTCTATATCCCTAGTGGGAAGGACGTGGATGTGCTCATGGGTGAGAGGCTGGACATGAGCTGGCAGTGTGGGCCTGCTGCCCAGAAAGCCAATCTCAGACTGCATCCAAAGCCAGGTGGTCAGAAGGGCAAGGAAGGGGATTCTTCTTCTCTGCTCTTCTCTGTGAGACCCCACCTGCAACACTGGACCCAGCTCTGGGGTCCTCAGCACAGGAAGGACATGGACCTGTTGGAGTGAGTCCAGAGGAGAGGACACCAAGATGGTAAAAAGAATGTAACACTTGTCCTGCAGGAAAAGGCTAAGAGAACTGGGTTTGTTCAGCCTGGAAGAGAGGCAGCTTTGGGGTGGCCTAATTTCAGCCTTCCAGTACCTGAAGGGAGCCTACAAGAGAGATGTAGAGAGACTATTATGAAAGCATGAAGTGACAGGACAAGGGAGAATAGCTTCAAACTGAAAGAGGTTAGGGTTAGGTTAGATATTAGGAAGAAATTCTTTACTGTGAGACTGGTGAGGCACTGAAACAAATTACCTGAGTAAGTTGTGGATGTCCCATTCCTGGAAGTATTCAAGGCCAAGTTGGATGGAGCTCTGAGCAACCTGGTCCAGTGAAAGGAGTAGGGGAGTTGGAAGTAGATAACCTTTAAGGTCCCGTCTAACCCAAGCTATCCTATTTTCTATTTATTTAATTGATCTTAGGATTTATTTGGATTACTACCACTGTTTCCCTGGACTTTTAGCCATATCTGTCTGTCTGTCTGTCTGCCTGTCTCTATATCACAAAATGTTTCTCTAGATATTGTTTGTAGGACTTTTCCTGTGTTGCAGAAGTTACTAAACCTTTCAGCAGTGGTATTAGTCACAATCTTCCCTCACACTTCTGTTCATGCTTTGCACTACCTTTTTAAGAGTTAAATTAACCAGGGAATTAATGTTGTGCCAATTTTGTATAGAAAACTTTCAGTAATTATTGGACTAACCAAATAATTAAAGTGTTAACATGTGTCTTTATAGTATTTGATCTAGCAAAGCATTTGAAACGTGGGAAGTATAAGTGATTTTATCCTCTAGAGAAGTGCAATGTTCACTCAAGTATATGCTGATTTTAGAGTCTTCTCTTATGAACTGGAAATTTAAATGTTGCTTGAAAAGACCTCCTGCTGAATTTATTGACCTGTTGTGAGGAGTTTGACGTGAGGGAGATCACCTCCAATTAACTCAGAAATTAAAAACTGTTCCTAGCATTTCAGATCATGAAATTTTATGCAAGCTTCTTAAAACACACAGGAAGGATTTAATTATGTATCACAAGCTGAGAAGGTGTATAACTATTTGCAAGATTGGATTTTGGATAATAAATCCTTCAAGGCAGAGATTTTATTTTAAAGTATACATTTGTACGCGAAAGCTGCTTCAAAACAATCTAGAATGCAACTTTTGAAGCATGCCATCTCCTCATGTGGTCGTTCTTAATCCAAACAGAGGATTTTTCTAAAATCACTTTGAGCTACTTTTGGAGTGGATTAATGAAAAGTCCTCCTCACTGGGGTGTTGTAGTGAGCATGGGAGGGGAGTGCCCATGGAGCTGCTTTTGTGGGGAAACTCCATCCAGGCTGTTTTCCCACATCGATACAGCTCATCACAGTAGGGCCCTGATATTGACTGGAGCTTTCCTCTGCTCCTGCACCACATAAGCATTTATGACTGACAGCACTGCAGACTATTGAGTTATTTGAACTGTTTATAGCTGCACTCTCTTTTTGAAACATAAGAGATATCTCTTTTGGGTAGATTTCCTCCTGGTAGCAAACTGTCACTTCCCAGGTTTTGTGCTGCAGTGAGATGAATGCTTAGAAATCAGAATACACTTGATTTTATTCATAAAGCATTGCTCATGTGATAGAACATCCTGGCTCCATCTAATTAAGCGATAATTCACCCTGGGCAGGAGCATCTTTCAAAGCAGTTATTGACTGCCTCAGCTGGATACCTGAGGGGCTTATGCTGAAGGCCGCACACCTGGAAGAGCATTAGTCTTCTGGGAATTTATTTTCCAGAATGCTTACTAATATTAAGTAAGTAGTTTTTGTCCTGTGTTAAGGTTCTTCTGCGTGTTTGGTGTTTATAATCTGCACTGAGAGTAATGCCTGGCTTTGTGGGGCACAGTGGTATCTGTCTGACAGTGATGTGAGAGCCAAGACAGCTGAGTGCAGTCTTTTCCTCTTCCAGGTGTGTTGCCTGAATAGGGTCTGTTTGCTCTCCTTAAAGGCCACTGGAGCTAAACTTTGCTGGAGTATGTATGGAGCTCTGATCAGGGCTTTACTAGTGCTTGCTTTCTTTTCTGCCTTTTGTTTAGTTTTTGTGGAATGAAGCTTCAAAATCAAACGTAAGAAAGAAAGATCAGAGTGTAGGATGAGTGGAGAATAGAAACATACACAGCCTCTGAGAAAGGGGAGAAAAGGGCATATTGAACCATTTGTGAAAAGAAAAAGAAGAAACTGTAAGTACCAAAAAGTGCAGAAGAGAAAAGGGAGAGTCAGGAAGCAGATAGCATCTTTAAAGAAACATGGAAAAGCTGAGGGAAAGGGAAATATGGCTGCAAAAGATGCTGAGAAAGGATTGCTGGTGGGAAAAAAATGGGCCATGAGAAGGTGTATGATCAGTATGATTTGTGATGGAAGGGAGGAAGTCTGGAAACTATCTGGTTAGAAGCTATGTTGACAGCTTTGCAAATCTGAGATCTAGAAAGGCAATGGGAAAAAAAGCTCAGAAACTCCAGTGAGTTTAGGCACAGGAAAGAAGGAGGCTGGTGGCTGAGGGGATTAGGCACTTTGGGGAGCTGATCTGTAGTCCTTAGGTTATAGGGAAAGGTGCTAGGGCTGATCAAAGTAAGAAAATAGGAGCTACTGCAAAGAGGGAGAAAGGTGACTAGGAAAGACTCTTTCACACAAAGGAGCTTCAGTGTCATCCAGGACTTGTACTGAGATTTGATTCTTGTTCATATACCTTGGCAGCTGCATTATAGGTTCACAGCTCTGCAGGAGTAGATTTTGTGGCAGTAGTGAGTAACTTGTGTTTTTACCTTTTCCATGAAAGAGTGCAAGAACAGTATGAGTGAAGATATTTCTTTGTACTGCTGAGCCCACAATCACAGGTCCTGTGGGCCCTCAGGTCTCGCACAGAAAAAAGTAGCAAATGAAAAATCTTTCCTTTGTGTCTTGAGTTTATATTCTGTTAAATTTTGTGAAAAGTCAGAGAATCTAAGTCACTTAATGTAGCAAATTCCTGTATATCTCTCTCTTGCTTAATGTGGTCTTGGTAAGAAACCTTGTGTTGCATTATATTGTCTGGAAATATCTTCTATATATACATACAATTTATTTGAAAACATAGACAAATAGCCATTGTAGGAGAGAACATGCATGGTGAATTATCCATCTGTAACAACACTTTTGAGAGGCTCTTCCCTCACCTTTATTCTTTCTTGTGGAAAGTACCTTCAACCTTCTTCTTTCTTGTGGAGAAGATAAACACACATAGAACACCATGCTTAGAAAATCCTATAAATTGTGGATTCCCTCTTGCATTTTTTCCAACCAAAAGCTAAAGGAGGTGGGCTGGAGAGTGTTAAGACGCAAGATGGTTATGGAGATAGATACTCTGTTACCCATCACTTGCATGTCAATACAGCAATATTTCACTGTATGTAGCCTGCTGTAGACTGTGAACATTCTTTTCCTGTTGTCTGCTGCTTATGGTGGTCACTCAGGACAGGAGAAGTGAAATGTTGCATGGGCAACCAAGCCAGCTTGGGTCCCGTACTGCTACACTTGCACTTCCTCTGGTATGGCTTATCCTCCATGGATTCAGATGGTTCCTGCTACCACACATCCACTTACTAATTCCCCCTGTCCCCAGTGGGACGGAGGAGAGAATTGGAAGAGTAAGAGGGTGAAAACTCATGGGTTGAGATAAAGATGGTTTAATAGGTAAAGAAGAACTGCACACACAAGCAAAGCACTGTGTTAATTCACTGCTTCCTGTGGGCAGGCCGGTGTTCAACCAGCCCTAGGAAAACAGGGTCCCATCACATCTAATGGTTACCCAGGAGGACAAACACCAATGCTTTGAATTTTTTCCCCTTCCTCCTTCTTCCCCCAGATTTTTCTATATGCTGAACATGATGGCATACAGCATGGACTATCCCTTTGGTCTGTTGGCTGTATCACCAGCTGTCCCAGATGTATCCCCTCACAGTTCCTTGTACACCCCCAGCCCACTCACCGCAGGGGTGGTGTGAGAAGCAGAAAAGGTCTGTGTGAGCACATCTGAGCAGTAGCAAAAACAGCCCTGTGTTATCAACATGATTTTCAGGACAAATCCAAACCCCAGCCCGGCACTATCTAGTGTTGAAGAAAATTAACTTTACTGCAGCCCACTGCTGTAACTGACAGTCAGGTAATAATATGATTAAGACATAAGATTTTATTTCTCTATTAATCACGGAGTTTGGTTTTTATGGTCAATATATTTTGTTTACAGGGTGGGTGAGGTTCTTATTTTCTTGCTTTAATGTCAGGCTAGCAGAAAATGTGTCTTTCTCTAAGTCAGTAAAGAAATCCCAGCAACAGCACTTGCCTATGTGTGTGTAAGATAGCAGTTTTTACTGTCATAAATATGCCTTAAAATAGAAAGTCTTTTCTGTGCTAAATTTAGGTTTAGCAATCTTGGAGAAGGCAAAACACACAAAACTATTTCTTTTCCAGCCCAATACAACCTTCTAGATTTAACTTCCTAGATGAATAAGTGAGTTTACTGTCATTGGTTGGGAGTATGTTATGATGGCTTGAGTTCTCTGGCAACTGGATTTAGCCAAAAGGTGTTAGTCAAAATGTAGATCAGTTGCATTGGTTCTGTACCTTCTGAGAGTGCCTAGGCAGACTGCAATGAAAGAAAGTGCTGTGCATATTCAGCAAACCAGGAACAAGACATTTCCTGGCCTCACAATGATATAGGAGCTCATAGTGGGACTAGAGGATTTTTCCCATTCAGTCTGTCACAACCAGTAGATTGCGATGTTTTTAACTGGCTGGCGAGTATACAGAAGTGTTTAGATAGGGCAGACATTGTTCAGTCTCTGGTTGAAGAGGTCATACACCCCTCTCAGTGGTGAAATATGTCATTAGTTGTGTTTTGGGCATCAGCTCATTGGCCCTGGGACATGGAAGGCAGAGGAATGCAGGCTGAGACCATCATGCCATGAATGGCTTTGAGACACTTTTCCTGCTAAGAGTAGACCTAGTTTGGTGTCTTTACCATATCCTTGTGTTTTTCTGAGTTTTTTGCTGGAATCTGCACTCCCAGTCCCTCTTTCTGGTGGCCAGAGGGAACACTAGCAGGGATTTGGTGTATTCTGTCCCGCAATTCTGTTCCGTATCCAGGTTAAACAAGTCCTTTGGAAAGCAAAGTGGCCTGGCCCCAGCTGCACTTCATCCTGCCTTTTGGGGTCAGTCAAGATGTAAGGGAGTGAGAGTAGAAGCCCTTCCCTGAGAGGGCTGTGACAAGGAGAAATGTGGAGACGTGATTTCTTGAAGCATTTTCAGGTGGAAACTACAGGTAATATTTGGGCTGGGTTGGCAAGAGTAAGGCTGTTGTCTACATGTTCCCTGCAGCGAGCTTGTGGTACCTGGCTGACAAGTGTCACAAAACCCAAATGACTAACTGTAGCAGGCTTGACTTCAGCATGTCTTTCCTTGAGTGAATTTCCATTTGTATTTTTGTCACTTGTTCAGATTTCCCCTAATCTAATGGTAATTTCCATCCTCTGAGGAACAGCAAAATAATCAATCTATTTGACCTTCCTTTAGGTGATAGATGGAAAAGCTTTGAAAATACTGAGCAAGGCTCATACCTGCACCAGGTGATGTATTGCTGCCCCAGGGCCACCTGGAAGTTTCTGCTTCAGAGTATCTATCCTGTTTGCATATCAACTGCTCTAGGAGAAACTCTTAAAAACCTGGATAGGAGGCCAATGTGAATTTAAAGTCAGAGAGAAAAGGTCTATATTTTCTTCCTTTTGAGATCCATTTTCAATATTTTCAGTGTTCCAGTTCAGCTGATAAAACAATCTGACCCAGAAAACCTCCAACCACTGTCAGCTAAAAGCCTCTTGAGCAACAGAGTGTCTGGTGAGCCTGCCCAAAATGAGTCTTTTGTGTTTAGTATACACATGACCTGTTCTGTAGACCACTGAAGGTGATTAATCTCTTTTGTTTTGCAACAGAATTGTATTAAGATCACAGAATTGTTTAATGAGGTTTAGCCATGGAGATGCTAATCTGTATCTGGAATGTGCTCCTTAAGCTGTTCTGTCTAGATCTTCAAGCTCAGACTCCGACAATTAAGTGGTTGAAAGTGGTTTTGTCTGCACAGGAAAACTCAAGAATCTGAAGTAATTAATGGATTTAATAGGTGGATTAGTTAAATCAGATTAATTCCTGAACTTCTTCCAAAGCAAATTAAACTAAACCAAGTTAAGGCCACTTTCATTCTGAGTAAAAGCATCCACTTGCCAACTTAATTCAGTTTAACTAATCTTATTAAAAAGTGAATTAGGATTACTTTTCCTGAATACTCTCCCTAGTTCTTTTGCATTAAAACACAAATTACTTTACCTGTGCCTTCTTCAGGATTTCAGGGCTTGGTTGAACCTGACACTAAGATTAGATCCTATGATTAATATTCAGGAAAATATCTACATGGCTGCTAGGAATAAAGTGAATAGATTTTTATGAAGTTTGAAGTGCAAAATTAAAACATTTCAGATTATGTATCTTCCCTATTTTCAAGGTTTGTACTGTGGATGCTTACAAGCAGAGTGACAAAGGCATCTAATTTTAGCAGCAAACTAGATGGAAGTAGCATGAGGGGTGGGCAGGTTGAATAATCTGAATTTATTGTTCTAGGATCAGAGTAGTCTCAGGGTATTATGATCCTCCTTATGTAATCTGATTTTCTGCTATTCAAGGTCAGCAGGTGAGTTGTACCTTAAGTCCTGCTGAGTGCTGAATGACTGGGAAAGTTTTGAAGTTCTTCTCTGTTATGTATCTTGACTTTGAGCTGGTGGCTGCTCAGGTGGAGAGATCACTCTGTGTGCCCAGCTCCCCAGCTTTTTCATGAGTGTGGCAGAACTTTGTCTCCTGCAGTTTCACTCCAAGGAGTGTGGCTTTTCCCACTTTTTTTTCAGTCTAATCCCAATGGAGACAAAGTGCTGGGAACTTCTGTATTTGGTCTGGCCAGTCTGTGGGAAATCTGACTTTGCTTAGCTATGCTGTGGTTAAAAGAAAAATACAGTGCTGTTTTCATTGTATTTTGTATTTGTTTGTTTTCTCAGGTCAGTAATAAAAAACTAGTTTTCTGACTTTAAAAAGAAAACACCTATATTCAATATGAAGTTGAAAATTACACTATCAGCTCTTTAGCACAGTGTGAATATAACTATAAAATGCTTATTGTTGAAAACTGGTGTGCAATGCAGTTTACTGACTAAAGGTCAGGATTGCAGAAAATCATAAACAGTATTTAAAAACATGAGCAGGTAAGTTATTTTCTTTCTCTGTGTATTTGCCCCCGCTTGAATATCCTACTACAAGACTGCAATATGTAGCTCAAATTCAGCAGCTGGTAGCACCAGAGTAGAAAGGGGGCTGTGAAAGCACATCTATTGATTGTTAGTGTGATAATGCGTAGTCTCAGCAGTTGGTCTGTGTGCTCTTGTGTGGGATATCAGTGCTTAAAATCCTTATGATCTTTCTGACTTTGATGGGACTTGTCATGCGAAGAAGTCGTGATTCCTGTCAGCTGAATTATAATGCACAGTTGTGCTGCTGCTTTTTTAAATCTGTTAAACCATGATTCACAAAATCATCCTAAAGCTGTCCTTGCTTTATTGACTTATGTTTGTGTTGCTGGAAATGGATTATTTTTGATTGTGAGGGGGTTTGAAAGAATAAGAAAGGCACATGCCTTGTGGAAAGTTTTGAGAGAACGTGTCGTGCTATGTTTGAGCCAGTCAGTCTCAGAAGCAAGGTGGGCACATTGTTCCAGTGTGGTGCCTGAGCTCATCTTCTTAACCTGAGCTAGTTATCACACACAGCTCTCTGTCGTGCTTTTAGATTTGCTTCCTAGAAACTCTTGTGTGTTACCTCATTTCATGGTGTAGTTAGGCCTGAAGGAGACACACCAGCTCCAAATTAGGTATCTAGAAAATGTTTGGATAAAGATTTTTGAAGATGGGAAATGATCCTATCATAATTAACACCATGACCTCTTTACATCACTCAAGGAATGTAAAACAAACTTAGAATGGAGGTAAGTATAGCTCAAAATTACACAGATTCTCTTCTGTATTACTGGTGATACAGGAAGGCTTTGATTTAGAATATTTTTGGTTCCTTCACAAAAAAAAATCTTCTCTACAGTGCATGTTAAATAAAATCATAATAATTCCCTCTTAACAGACAGTCAGCAAAGTGTTTTCTCATGCACATGTGTGGGTTTTTTTATATGACTTTGTTTGAAAGGACAAAATGAGTATAAAAATATGAAAAGTTTTCTTCCTTGGCAAGTGGCCAGGTTTTACTCAAGAAGAAGCCAATGCACTTTAAATGCCAATCTGTGGCACTTTCCCCTAACCTGTTTGATCTGATCTGTTACTAAATCCCAACACTTTGTAATACAATAAACTCCCAGTCTTTGATTACATCTGACACCAACTGCGGAGCACTGATCAGAAAAATCTCACTTTGATTTCTCTGGGTAGTGGATCAGATGCGGCAGTCAGAAGGAAGGAGATAAAGAATAAGTGAACAACACAAAAAAGTGAACTTTTCATCTCTGTCCACAAAGATGTTCTTTAGAACTACGGATATTCAGTTCTTTTTTATTCTCAGAGTGAGCAAAACCTTTCTATATACAGTATTTAAAAATCAGAGAATAATATAAAATGTCTTTCGTAAAAAGTATGTATCAGTACATACATGGTGATAGGGTATTTCCAGTTGGTCCTTCTGGTATAAAACCCTCCACATGCATGCATCTGCAGTCTCCTAGCCCATTCTTAAAAAACAGATGCAAGTTGCAGATCTGTTAAAATTGCCAGCATTGTATTTATCAATCTTCTGTGTTTAAATCTGATAAGAGATGAAAACTTTCAGACTCTTAAATCTAAGAGTTCAGGTGCTACTCATATCCACAAGTCTTCAGACCACCTCTTGTGATGCAGATACCATGTCATCTCTGGTGTCTCCGTTCTGAGATCAGAGGTTTGCGCAGTATAAGAACTCTCACTCTCAGATTATTGCTGGTCCTTCATACTTCTGTAGTAACATGGACAAACTCTTCATCTTCAACAATATGGAATCTCTAGCCTCTAGCTATGGTATAGGTTTCTCAAGTAGTCTCTGTTTGTCCAGAATACCATCCCAGCCCAAGATCTTCCTCTTCCAAAGTTGATGTAATTGCCTGTGCACGTCCTGAGCTCACTGCATAGTCCCATGCCAGTACAGGTGTAACAGATTTTAGGTTTTGTCTCAGTCATCGGCATAACTGGAATGGGATTTGCAAGCTCTTAATTAGTAACTGTTTTAAGACTAATATGAAGGAATTTTGTACTCTTTTTAGCTATATTTTTAAATAGAAGTATTTCCTTGAGTTATGGGTTTGAGCTATAATTTTTCATGTTGCCTTCCATTTTCACACTGTTTCTGTGATTTGGATAAGTGGTGATTAGAGCTATTCTAAAAGTAACTGTTTTCATATCAGTAGCAGTGCTGAAGTGAGAAAGGACAGGCACATTAATTATACAGCACACTTTATTTCCAATGCCAGCTCCTGCTAGGGCAGGAAATGTTTCTCGTTACTCCAGAGCCTCTTTTGGCTCATGCACCTTTGGAGTTGGAAGCCAAGGTATTTTAGGAAGTTTCTTGTTCATTTAAAATAAAATGTACGGTAATTAGACAAAGGAACCAGTGCCAAATGCAGTGCATCACATATGAAATACTTAATTACAGAGAAAAGTTGTGTGTTCCAATTGACAGAGTAATCTGTACTCTAATTTACTTGTCTTACAACTCATTACATCTGAGATATTGATTTTCCAGTAGATGACTTTATTGCATTTTATCTAGGAGTCCTTGGTTTGAGTCTGATCTGTGAACCTCTGTCAAATGAGCTTGGGAAGCTCAAACCTCTCTATTAGTTGGTGCCTGTGGAATAATCAAAGTAGACAAACTTCAATAGTGCTGGTAATTTGTAAATAAAGGGCAGACAGAAATGAGTCACTTAAAATGATGTGCCTTTTGAGGCTTATAAGATGATGTTCTAGCAGGTAGCTGAAGTGAGCAGTGATTACTTTTTAATTATATGTACCTTGACTTTTAGGGTTTAATATCTCATTTATTTCAATTATACTGTGTGAAGCTTCCTACGTTAAGCCAAAGGGGGTAGAAAAACTGGAATCATTAAACCTTGTTCTGATCTTTCATAAAAAGTTGAATACCTTGAGTGTGTGCTTCACTGCATGAAGTAGTAGCTCAATTACAACTGCTAACCTTGGTGGGGGAGGCATGAGAAACTATTAACCTTTTTTAGCAATTAGCTAAAGCACTGCATTTAGAGGAGTTTTTATAAATGGTATTTTTCAAAAGTTTTCATCATTTGTAGGTCTTGAACATATTGGCAAAAGTTATTTGTGCTAAGCAACTCAAAGCAGCAAGACTTCATTGATATGAATCATGCTCCTCATATTTTCTTTGTAGGGGGTTTTATTTGTTTGTTTTGGTTCATTTCCTTTTTTGACAAATAGCTCACTGGAATGTTATGTTTTGGATTTGGCTTTATTAGTGGTCAGATTAAGCTATTAAGTTTCCCAAGTAACACCGGGATCTTGACCAGTCTCAAGATCCATTTAGAGTTGTATTTCCTAAGACCAGCAGTATCCAATACGGCATCTTTTAGAGGAAGATTAGAATCTAATAATCTAAATCTGGAAGATTTGCAGTTCTATCTCAATGCACACTGATATCTGAAAGCAAACAGATTGGAGTCATTGAAAAGTATTTTGTCAGGTAGCTTCTTTTTAATCCTAGTGAAATCTTTATTTCAATAATATCTTGTGGAACTAGAACACTGAATTTCATGTGCTTCATCACTTTTAAAAATCTCTTCTGTTTTAGAATGTTTCCTTATTAGCTAGGATTCAGTTGCTGCATTTCTCTGTACATTACTTATTTCATAGATATATTCCCAGATTTTGAGTTCTTTTGCTTTTCAAACAAAAATAGTATTTCTTTTTCTCCATTCTGTTCCAAAATGGAGATATTTCTGTGCATTTAATTGTTTTTATTGCCCTTCCCCGTTCCATAATACTTGTGCTTTGGTTTTGGAGGTATTGGATGACCAGAAAGCAAATGTGATTGTGCTGTTGATTTCATATAATGGCACTTTGATGTTTTCCAGATTGCTTGTTATCTGTTTCTAAATGAAGACTAAAAGGTTATTTGTGGTTTTCATACTGCCATTGGACTTTGTGCTATTCAGAAAGATGTCTAATTCTTTTTCTAAATGATAATGAGCACAAGCCATCAGAGCATGCAAGGATTTCATCCTGTTCCTTCCATTATTCAGCATTCAACTCCATTTAAGATGCATTTGCTACTAGGTTATTCAGTTCCCTAATTACATTAGGTTCCTTAGTCACGGATCATTCTGTAAGCCATGTGAGTTAGAAGAAAATAAACAAAAACTGTCAAAAAAACCAGTTTACTTTCCCCAGTATCAAATTTCAGATCACTTGCATTCTATAATATTTCTTTCCAGTCTTACAGCCACATGGGAAGACATCTGCCTTTTGGGAGTGCCATTTCTTTTCAAGGGATGTCCTCACTTAAAAGCTTAAGTACAGGGAACAGAGTGCAGGCTCAGAGTTGAATTGATTCCAGTCTTACTGGTTATTCTTACATATAACTTCTTTCTTCCACATGATTTTTGTGACAGGTTTGAACTGGTTCTGCTTCCAACATTTTCTTTTTAAAATGAGATCTTTTCTGAAGATGTTGCCTTGAGGCTAAGTGGAATCTGGATTTTATTTAATTTTTGCCTCTCTGTACCAATTGGAACGTTGTTTACTACAGTGGCTGGCAATCTTTTTGGATCACTGCTGTATCCTGCCTGAGTGCTGCATTTTCTCCCCCAATATTTAGACCTTTCCTTGCTGTGTGGTGATGAGAACCATCTGGCACCTGAATTAGGTAGTCCCAGCAGAAGAAAAAGGTTCTTATTTATCAATGGAAACCTTGCCCATTTACATTAGGGGACCAGTACACGTTTCAGTTTCTGACTTCCAGAACAAGACAAGTGGTGTAGTGCAGGCCTGAGGCACAACAGCCTGAATATTATTTAACTCACAGAATGAGGCAACCCTATAATGAGATCACTGAGGATATCATAAAGACGTGTCTGTGGGATCACGAGTTATTAGGGCTACTGGAAGCAATATAGCAACCTTGGGGTATGAACTTGCCAAGAGCTGCTTAGCCTTGCTGATGTAGCTAAACAAAAAGAACTCATGTATTCACTCACAGCCTTGCTTGGGGCTGCACGAGCATGTCTGCAAAAGCTGCAGCAAATTTCTGCTTTAGGAGCTTTAGTTCATCACTTGAGATTGTATTTTTTTCTTTCGCATGGATGCTTGTTTTCTCCTACGGTATAAGTTTATTAAAACTAAGAATTGGGAGCAGAGAAGTTTATATTTAGAGTGTAGGAGAATCTGGAGCTCATTTAAGTGGTCTTGCTCAGAAGAAGAAAAACATGTCTGCCTTTCAGCCAAACACTTGTAAATTATTATGGTTTTGATTTATACCAATTCTTTCTCATTTTACACATGATCATGTAAAGCTGACCTGCATGCCTAGGTGCAAGAAACCAGAAGGACCAAGTGGAATAATAATGAGAATAGCAGAACTGTAAAGCTTGTCATGCTGGCATTTGCGTTCTCAGTGTCAGTGCTGCTTGGCATCATGACAACCCCATTTTTATCTGTTCATATCTAAAATTGACTAATTGCCAGTTTTCAGCAGTATGCAGAAATTTAATACATCATTAAAAGATCACCTAAGAAAGATTTCCTGAAAGTGGTTTTTCTTTTCTCTTAAGCTTCTAAGTCTATCAGGTTCTTAAACTTTAAACTTGTATGTAGTAAAAGTTTCAATTCACTTTGGATGATAACAGTAAATAGGCACTAATTAAAAGTAAAGACAAAATAACAGCAAAACTATTTGTTACTGTGTCTTCATCTGTCTGAGCAGTGGGCTGGGATGCTTGGGCACTTCTTGTTCTACCTTTTGTTGCATTTGTGACCTCGGTTTTTGATTAGTCTGAACAGTGTAGAATAGTTAATGATCTTTCTTGTACATGCCAAGATTGTGGCACTTTATAATTTTTTTTGCTTTCTCTCTAATCTTTACTGCTCCCATTCTCTCCAATCAATTAGTTCTATGAAATCTGCTTCAACATCTCTATCAGTGGTGAGAAAAATATTATTGATTTCAGTGTGCAGTCATTCCAGTAGTTTCTTTATGAAGCATTATGCTATCAGAAGCCGTGGTAATAGGGACCTTGCAATGAGAAAGCAAAATCTCAACGAGACATGAGTCCTAACCCTGTGTGCTGTTTCCATAACAATAAGGTGGAGCATGACCTTGACCTTATCTCAGAAGTGCTGTTTTTGAACTTCGATTCAAACAGTGAAGCTAATAAGGAAATTAATAGCATTCATCCCATGTTAAAGGAAAGGAAGACAAAGGAAGACATACTGTTCTTTTTTGTCTTTTTCCTTGTTCTATAAATTTTTTTAGATGATGTATGTGGGCTATAAACAAGTCCCTATCCTACATTTTTAAATTTTTTTTTTGTCAGCTTTTGTCCAGAGATTTGCTAGCAGCTATTTAGCTTGCCCTAAGTAGATTAGCAGAAGTTGTACAGTAGATCTCTCAAGTTCTTTGTGGACCTGTTCTTGTCTAGATTGTGGATAATCTGCTGTCATGTTATTTCTTTTATTCCTAGTCTGTACCAGGTGGCTCTTAGAGATTACCTATATGAGAAGCTGGTGTGAGGGTTATGAGCATAAAGTGCTATAAGCATGTCACGCTGTCTCTGTGAGACCGCTCCAGTGAGCACTAACAGCACAGCTCATACGAGCTGGTTTATGTGAGGTGGAGAAGGTTACCTCCTGCTTTGTGCAGAGTGTCTGTAGAGGCAATTAAACCTGAGTGGCTACTGTGCTGAGAATTTGTACCCATTGTGCTGCATCCACTCAGAAAAGCCCCGCTTTTACTGACAAGCATTTTATTTGGTGTGAACTCAGTTAGAAACTTCATTGTCACCAGCACAGAGCAAGACGAAACAACTAAGAAAATGGAACTGAGAGTATATCTATACTGCATGCTGTGTTTGTGTGTAAAATTAGAATGACTGGATGCTTTGCTACTCTAGGTTTATAGAATGCACTGTTGTATGGGGCAGTGTGGATATTTGGTGAAGAGCAAAATGACTTGCAGGGACTGCATGAGAAATAATACTTACCAAAAAATTAAACTATACTCTGCTGTATAATGGAAAATAGTAACACTGATAGAAAGACGCAGAGACACATTTGCATAATTTTATTTTGTTCCTAATATTCTCATCACACTTACAGAAAATACTCATGTCAAAAGTTGAACGGGAAGCATTGTTAAGTGGTTCAAGCACATGCAATGTCCTTGAAAGTTAATTAAAGGTATTTCTGAGTCTTGGTTAACTGTGTAGTTGTATAATCCAGAGCATCTTTATTGTGAAAAGATGTACCTAATGATTTGTCAGGGATCTAATCAAGTCTTTGCAGTACTGACACTTGGCATACTGCTGGACCCTATTTTGTTGAGCTCATCTGCTGGAAGTTTTTGTATGTACAAATGGACTGTGGTGTTGTTCCTTCCCTTGTGCCTCTGATGACTTCCTAGCTTAGGTCTAAAATTTGCCATAATGTCTCCAAACATTTGTATATGTTTAGGACTCATTCTCACAATTCCAACTACAGATGTTGTTGGACCTTAACTCCTCTGGGAAACTGAGGTAAGTGCTGTGTGTGCCTTTTGGAAGTGACAGTACCCTTAATTGCTTGGGGGTTAAAAAAGAGCCCAAAACCAATAAATCCTGGATATGTTTCTATACCTCAATTTTCTTACTACTGAGGCATCTTTTGGACTCTTAGATCTGCCCCTCTGGGATGGTCCAGAATTGCTTTTTGTAGCTTGTTTGCCAAGCTGCTGAAACTTCCCAGTTTAGCTCCTCTTTAACCTCAGTCCTTCCTGGAGCTAGACTAGCATTCCTGCTAGAAAAGAATGTTCCTCTCTTATCTTCTTCCCAGAGGTCTCTCTTCTTACATTACAAATCTCCTTTGGTTTCTCTGGTAACTTTTCACTGCATAGAATTCCCATCTTACAGACAGATAAGTACAGCATTAAGCATCCTCCATTAGTTTCCTCAGCAGGGAGAAATACATAAAGACACAGAGGCCTTTCATGAGGCAGTGCTTGTCTTTGCATTTGGTTCAAAACACTGTATAGACTGTTATCCTTGGATATTTCAGAGAGATCCTCAATGGTTTGAGTTGGCTTTTTTCTTCCTCTTTTATCCTTTTTTTTCCTTTTCTTTTTTCTTTTTTTTTTTTTTCCTTTTATTTGTTATAATATTTCTTTTATGTTTCTGTACATAGGATTATTTGCAGTCTTAAGAAGTGTAGTGGTCAAAATGGGGATACATAATGCTTTTATGGACACTTTGACATCCTGGCATCCTTGTTTGTCTCATTTCCTTTAGACAGGAAGAGGGTGCCTCTATACACACTTGCTGTAGTGTACTTAGACACCTATGCCAGTTTCAACCACTCTGTGCTTGTGTGTGCACCCAAGATAAAATGAGGGAGGGTCAGGGCACATAGAACACAAGTCACTAGGGAGTCAAGTTATTTTAATTCTTACCATCATATTCTCAGGAAGGTCCCTGGGAGTGTTACATGTCATATTTTATTATATTATTTCTACCAACTCTGAAAACAAGATGTGATCTGTGAATGAAGTGTCTGGTTAATAGGAATTCATGCTTTTCTGTCTTCTGAACCCTTACATTTAGCAATCTGTGGGTTTATTACTCTTGAGGTTCTGCTACATAGTTTGTTTCCCACTCCATTTTACAGCAACATTTTCAAGGCTGAATAAGGGAGATATCCAATGGAATACGTGTCTGTAGCTTTCTGTTTCTTACCCATGTTGCCTTTATTTACATAAGAAATATAAAGTCACAAGATTGGCTTAGCACATGATAAATGAGCTTTGACTGGCATCAGTGCATGTCCAATATGTAAGCAATCTTAAAACTCTTATGGACCCCCTAAAAACTGACCAACAATTTTCATCCTGTAGCTCCTAAAGAGTGTGGGAGCTGTGTACACAAATGAAACAAGGCTGTAATGTTTTTAGCTTCTCAGACAGACAAGCCACCCTCTCCATCAGCACATATGCACTCGAATGCACTACTGACTTCTTCAGTGATCTTTTGTTTTCCACAGCATCTTTTCCTTTGGTTTCAGGACCATCCTGAAACACCTTTCAAAGGACTGAAATATGCAAGGATCCTGCTCTCTGCTTTGCAGAGTTGTTGTTTCTGACTTCAGTCCACCACAGAGCAGAGTGAACAAAGGGACAGTGTGGCGCTCAGTCTTACTTCTCCATATCCATATGCATCTGGACGATCTAATTTTGGGCCTGTCAGCTTTTGCAGTGATAAGTTAGCAATATAGATCACATATAAGCTGCATCACAATGATTTTTAAATGAGATTTATTCATTTAAAGTGGATGATAAATGGTTCTCTTTTATCAGACTCTTGCAAATGAGATTAAAGCAACATTATTTTCCTGGAGTAAGGGAACAGCTGGCACAAAGTTAATGTCTGTAGGTCATACTGTGCTTGCCTGACCTTGCAGATATGTATAACAACAACGTGGGGAACATCCAGGTAGTTTTTCTGCTTCCCAAATCCTGTTTGTTTTTTACAACCAGGTGCTGCCTGGAGTACTGGTAGGCTGTGGCTTATGTGAGTACTGTGAGAGGCTTTGGCAGGAACAGGCAGTGGAAACGACAGCATGGTCTGCCCCAGCCTTTCAGGGAATCATGTATACAATGCCAAGTGTCTCCCAGAACTGGGAAGCCCTGCTCTGTGTTTCTTCAGCATTTTAGAAGGTCTAGCACATTGTACAGAGCACCTTGAGTATGCTCCCCTCAGGGTTAGCTCATCCTGCTGGGCACTTGGTCTCTCCTGGATTCCAGGAAATATCCTGATTTTTTCCCCCTGGTTCAGATACCATGAAACAATGTAAGACCTGCATAATAAGCCTTATAGTCCATTGCAATTCTCAATTTGTAGCATGGCACGAAGAATTTGTGTTGCATGCCCTTAATATGACATGAGAGGATAAAGGGAGCCAAATGTATATGGACTTGTTAGTATTACTTACGCAAAGTAGCTCCTGAAATGAACTCTTCTGAGAATTTTTTTGAGGAAACAAGTTGGTTCAGTCTGGGGAACTGGGAGAGATAACTCCTCATTATAAGGGAGAGCAATGGATTTTTTTTCCTCTGGATGAATTCTCAGTCTACAGGATGAAACTTTTCCTGTTGTTCTTTATTGCATTCAGGCAGAGGTCCTGCCCTTGTCCCTGGAGCTCTCTTGGCAGGAGGTAGGTTGGCTGTACTGAAGAAGATAACAGGATTGCAAAGGGTTGCCCTTGCAATAAAGGAAAGGACTGGAGAGGTCAGGGAAGAGCTGACAAAGACACTAGAGTTTTTCTGTTCCACTGACTCCACAAATTTCTTCCTGCCCCAGAACTTTACAGGTGTGGGAGACGGAAGGGAGGTTTTACAAACTGAGAGTGATTCCTCTCACATCATATTTTGGTAATACATCTACATTTCCCTCTGATGATTTTGCTCAGAGGAGATATCCTGTAGTATATTTATCTGTAACTCTCTCTTTCTCTTGCCTATATTTCCTCTATTGACAGAAGAAATAAAGTCATACAGTTGACTTACCATATGTCATTGGCGAATGAGCTTTGACTGGCGTCCTTACTCCAGGGAAAAAAAAAAGGACTTTGTTATGCAGAGTACGTGGTTTGTAATCTCCTGTTTCTCCCATGACACTTCTCTTCAGCATCTCTCCTATGAAAAAGAAATCCAATTGCCACTGCTTGATATTTCTCCTGCTTCTCAGATGTTATTTTTCTAAGAATTCCTAGCTATGAGTCTGTCAACAAAGTCTGTAGCTGATGGCACTTTGCCTTATCTGTCACAACTCTGTATGCTCTGATAAATTAGATGTATCAGATTGCAGATTTAAATTGGAAAGTAGTACAGAGTAGGAAGTTATTTTATTGTTTTTTGCATTTTAATCTTGGATTGCTAGTCTATAATCTACTCTGCACCTAGTGATCTGAGTATTTGCTTTTGCTAAAAGTAGCTGTCTATTTCAAAGTTTTGGGTCTAGTCCAATGTTGAATATCAGGCCAGCTAGTGGGCAGGAGAGGAAACAATTCCCTCTTTTTTTTGAGGCAATACTCTATAAATCTTCTCCAGTTTGAAAAGTGAAGTCACTTCTGCATGCTCTACAAACAGAACAGAAGAATACATGCATTTCCAGATCCTCTAGATCTGGTGATGGTCTGTTATCCCTTGGCATCCCGTTGTGTAGTCATGCACAGCACACAGGACAATTAGAGACATGAGGCACAAGACTGAAGATTAATTCAGTTAAATTCTCATGCAAGACCCTGCTACTTCAGTAAGTTCTTATACATAATTATATTCTTATAAAATATTATACTGATTTTTTTTCATTCTGGGGAAAAAGGATCATCCCCCATGAAATGGGAGGTTAGTAAAACATCTAAAAGCACTAGATATTTTGAAATGTGTCTATAGACATGTGTCTCTAAACAGGCTCTGAGAACTGTTGAGAACAAAATGTCCAGCTGTGCTTCTGTGCTTGGTGCCTACAGAAGGAGTTCAATAGAAGTGGTCTGTGTTAATCTTTTGTGCTTGGAAATCTGAACTCTGATGTTCAGCTCCTCAAAACATGCGTGAAACAAAGCGTATTAGTGATTCTACTGAGCAGACAAAAATCAAAGCCTGAACAACAGAGAAAAATGTTCTCTCTTTTAAAACGCTCTTCAGCTTTTCTGGAGAACATCACTACAGGACTGGCCTAGAAAGAAAAAAGCAATTGGGGATTTCAGAGTGCTCAATGTCCTTGCAGTGTGTATGAACGCTGCCATTAAAAGCATGCTGAAAATAAACTCCTTTGAAAAAAAGCATTGTTAGCAATCAATAGGAATTCATGAGTACAATATTTTATAGATCAGAAATTGAGATTAGAACAAGTAAAGGTTATAGATCTCATATGCTCATCAGGCTTGATAGAGTTCAGTTTTCTTCCAGGTTGAATAAAATTTATTTCTGTACTGTTTCATTTTAATCAAAATTGAAAGACATAGTGGGCTAATCTGAAGAAAAAGTATGCTTTTTTCATTTTCATAACAATGAATTTATGCCTCAAAATAATTTCTAAGAAATTTATTCAGACATAGAACTAACTGGTTCTCACTCCATTTATGAGATAAAGAATGCACTGTTGGATATAGGATGTCAAATGTAAAATATATATATAACTCTAAAATAGGAGACATTGAGTGCAGTATATTTCTCTGTATACTGACCCTGTTCTATTTGTTTTTCCTGTGTATGTAATTATCATTTTATCTATAGCTGTTAATTTGTGAGGTGTTTCCTGTGCAAATGTGAAGGGAAAAACATAAGAATGAGAACACCTCATTCAGTGTGAGATGGTTTTTAATCTATTTCGCTTCATCTCATTGTTCATTAGTGATACAAATTGAACCCAATCTCTAACTCTGATGAATATCTGCACATTTACATTGGCCAGAATTTCATCCCAGAGAGCCTTGAGTTATACAGCTGATTCCAATAGACAAATCTAACCTCACAAATGTGAGCAGCTTTGTGCAGGAGTGTGTGTGTGACTCTACATAATTTTTAATCTTTGGGTCATAAATAACTTAGTGCAGCATTGTAACAGTTTGTTTTGTACAATTCTAATACTGCAGCTGCTTTATGTTGCCATGCTTGGCCTCCATCCTACTGGGTGGATAACACAAATAAGCAAGTACCTTTAGATACTTCAATTTCTGTGAAATGGGAGGGATTTCTTCCCCAGCTCCTTATGTCTCTGTCAATTAAAAACTCTTACGGGGTTATAACTTGAGACCTATATTGCTTTGCAATGAGCCCTCACTTTTAAATGAGATTCCTACCCTTTTGATCTTTCAGTTCTAAAGTCTTTTCTCCTGACTCTGATTCTGGACAGACATCCTCTTTCACCTTCACTCATGGAATAAACAAACATTATGTTTTCATTGCTTCTGAGAAGGAAGAGGGAGACAATGGTAGAAACCGTGCTGTGGCTTCTCACAGGTAAAAGAGAAGGGCTGTGTGACTTTAAGGTAGAGAATCAGGGCATAGGAGAGAGGAATTGAGCCCCAAAGGCCTTTAAAAGGTATTTAAATAGAACAATCCTTGCTTCAATGGGTTTGCAGTGTGAATTAGTATGTGAAAAGTGAACTACTAGTGTGACAGAGGAATTCTGGTTGAACTTTGCCTCTTTGTGTGGCAGAACAGAAAGAGGTAATAAAAACCAGCTTTGTGGGGTGGAATATAAAAGTAAAAAATCGTGCAGGTGAATGAACACATCTTGTTAATTTTGAGGCATAATTTTAGTTTTCTTGTCTTCTATATGTGACTGTTATTTTAATTGGTGCAGAGAGAAAACAGCAGATGAGATGGGTAGATGGTAGCAGTAGAAGGGATACTTGCAGTGGGATTAGGAAGAACAAATGATGCCCTGTGGCATGATAGAAGGGATTTAACATTCTGGGCATGAGGAAATGTAGAGAACCATTAGGACAAATGGCCCAGAGATTGTGGGTTCACAGAGAAAGACAAACAAGAAAAAAAAATCCCGAAGTACAGGATTTTCTGAATGCACAGAAGTGCATTAAATAAAAAGAAATTTTAAAGGGTGGTATAATGAAGACCATGATACAGGAAGGCAAATGTCAGGCAAAGCAACCTTAAACAGGCTGAGAATTATAAAATTTCAACTAGTTGTAGAATGAGACTGTATCTGAGGAGCTTGCAAGGGGTGGTGAACACAACTAGAGAGCAAAACAGAGAATTTAATTCAACAATGCCAAGGAAAGGCTTGGTAAATTGCCAAAGGAGCTTGTAGAAAGCACAGCTACATAGAAGATGTGAAATATTCTATGATTATAATCATCATATGAACTGTGGTTCATTTTTTCTACCAAGCAGGTAACACTAAATCTTCTGATTTAAGCCTGTTTCAGTTTGTATATAGCTATGACACATCTAGGGAAAAGTGTAAAAATTGGTGTAGTTTAGGGTTACTACCATTAATCCTTTGGGCTCAAGCAATTCTTTTGTTCTGTTGGTTATTGGGTCACCACTTGTACCAAAATTTGATTTGCCCGTAGATTATTGCTCTACTTTCTTGAATAAGCACAGAGTTATAAAATACTGGAGTTCTATGTCCTAAAAAAGGACTGTGATGAGCTGGATAAGTAACAGCTGAAGCAACTTTTCTGATGGCAAATTTTGATTTTATATATCAGCTATTTCCAGTGAGAAGGCCATTCAGATGAGACAAACAGCATTAGCTTACATGTTACAGCTTTTCATTAAGGATGCTTTCATTGGTAGGCATACTCAGTGCATCATCTACCACTGATGTAATTAACAATGTATCTTCACATGTTAATGGCTCTCAAAGCTCATTTCATGGCACAACTAATTTGACAGCTGTCTAAATTATAACAATGTGTGTTAATATTATATTTTCTTAATGCTGGAATTAAAGTTTGTCTTTGAGACCAAAATTACTGTCTCAATCTGTATTTCACAACACTAACTTTGACATTGATGGTCTGATAAATTGCTCAAAACAGTTTTCAACCAGTCAGAACAGATATGATTTTCTTCACTTTGGATAAATATCAAAAGTGTTTAGATCCCCATCCAACTGTTTCATCTTGCCAGATATTACTTGATAACACAATGTCATTTTGTAGTGACAGACCATAATTTTGTTCATATTCCAAACATTGCCCTTTATAGGCTGTAGAAGCAATGCTTGAACGCTGAAGTTCATTTCACAACTTACAATCTAAAATAGTATCGTAAACGCACATCACATAGAATATCCTAGTGAAGGCTTATTTTAGGAACAGTTTCAGAAAATATGGTGTGATATCACACTTTTTAGATCCAATTTGTAGCTTACACAAATTCTGACAAAAGAGTCAATCACAAACAGAGGTTGAAAATCCACTGAAGCAATGGAACAAAATTCTTGGGATACAGGTTTTGGTATCAGCTAGTGATAATTCCCAAGAAAAAAGATTTTCTGCAAGTGCACTTTTCTAGGATTCTGAAATAAATCAGCAGAGCTACACATCATTAAAATATAAATACAAAAGGTCAATTGTCGATAATATATCCTATATTTGACAAACACGAAATCCCTGTCATCCCTTTAGGTGTTATTTTAATTCCAGTCCTTTGTGTTTAGCAAAATACTTTTTGAATCAAAGTAAAAATGCTCATGAAACTCTTGCAAACTTTGATAATATCAAATCATACCATACTTTACATAGTTTGAAAAATAATTTTTAGGGGTTTTTTTTTTCTTTTTACTTCACCTTTCTTTTTCTTTTTTTAAATTTTGACTGACATTGCAGAAACATTCCAGAGCACATGTTTGTGCTGATGACAACAGAAAGTGTATACAGGAAATTTTCTGAGCACTCTAAATATAGATGACAGGATTTTAAACTACTTGACCACCTGACTTTTCAGAGATTTGAAGGGGATTGGCCTTACACAGAGGAGGAAAAAAAAACTTAAATGCAGCTGAGTCAGAATCATGCTGATATATTTTAAGAATCCTTTTTCCTTTACTTCCCAGTCTTTTGTCTAAGACACTTGGTCACATTTATTTCATTTTCTAGATAGAGAAGACAGTGATAGGTCAGTTTCTTAAACAATTTTCACTGCTCTGTTGCATTGACTGTCAAGACTATATTTTGTAGTAGTTACCATTCATAATAACATTTTCTTAAATTTTGTTTAGAATCCAAAATAATTCCCTGAAGGTATTGCTTGGCTGTACTTTGGAAAAAGGAAATGCTATAGAGCAAGAACTATAATTTAAACAGTGGGTAAATTTTAGGACCTGCTTTTTGTTTTAATGCATAAAAATAATATAAAAATCACCATGTAACTGGTATCTTCACATGTCAAGCCTTCATAATGCAATCACCAGTCTAAGAGAGTCTTTCTCTACAGCTGCTACATCTTGTATCTAAGCCACAACGGTTCTTATTATGGGTAATTTACAGGATAACTTAATTAAATAGGTGGTATTTGATAGCAAAAGTTGACAGTTAATCAAGGCTAATTCTGTGCTTAAATGAACTGGAATATCTTGCCAAGAAGTGCTTCAGTCATATACACTGTGAATGTTACTTAATACTCATATTACTTCAGGGCTTCTTTCTTTGTACACAGTTTTACCCTGCCTCTACTGGTGACTACACAGGGATTCTGTAGGTCCAGGAGTTTACTTTCAAAGAACAGGGGAATACCTGGAGGAAATAATAAGTACAATTACTCCTATTACAGCTGCACAAATGATCAAAAAAGGATCAAAAACAATCACAAAAGGGTTCTTTTGTGATAGGTGCTTTATATACATGGGGGTGGAAAGGGTCTCTGCCTCAAATGGCTTGCTAAATAAACCCAAGTAGGAAAAATTAACTATTATTGTCTTCACTGACCAGAACTGAATAAAGGAGTAATTTACTGACTGGCCCTAGGTCATGCAATAAGCTGATGGCAGTGCTGCTGATTAAATGTAAGCACCCTCAGTTCCAGTGCAGGGCTTCATCCAAAAAAAAATCCTTATTTGTTAGACATCTGAGTAAGAACATCCTGATAGATATCCTGACAATTCTTTCTCTAGAAAACATTCTTGTAGTGCTAGGTTTAATTTTAACTTTTTTTTTCTTTGAAGACCGACAAATCTTTGAACTTATATTAAATTATTGGAAGAAAGACTGAGAAGTGGTTAAAGATGCTCTACACAATAACTAAAATACTCTTGGGATTCAGCTCAGTTTTATTGCATTTAGTCTCCTCAGCCAAGTAATATATATCTAGTTCCAGATATTTACTTCTTGTCTCCGTTTGTATCATGTTGGTAGGAAATTGGTACCATAGATATTCTTTACAAGAAGGAATGATATATGTCCCTCCATAAAACAATTTCAAACAGCTCACAGAAACTGAGAAATGCTGGATAATTTTCCCTTTGATTTTCTCCACTGTTGAGGAACAGTTCCCAGGGTATTTGTTGGCTGACCTTGCAACCTGGAGCATCACGGTCTGGTGTTACGTCTTGCAGACCAGTTGACAACCTCAGTTTGGATGTGTTACAAATGTGTGAACACCATCTGTATGTGTATTTTAGTGCAGCTCTCTTGTCTTCTCCCTCCAGCACAAAGCCTTAAGGCCTTTGATTATTCCTTCTGTGGTTTGCTGGGGGCTTGATAACTGAAGGATGATGTTAAAGTTTCGGTCTGAGGAGACCTGTCAACACACAACTGAGCAGTTTGCTGTGAGGAAGGGATGCAGGGAAGAGAAGCTGCATTATGATTCAGTATATTACCTCACACATCTTTTGCTTATGAAATGAAATATTCCATTCAACCCAATAACACTTTTACAACCTTCAAAGTGGAAGATGTAGTCTGCTGCTGCCAGGCTTGATAGAACAGATATAACAACTTCCATCAGGTTGTCATGGGCAATGTCACAGCCAGAGCACCTCAGCATGGAGCATTACCTGCTCTGCCATTTGCCAGCAGCTGCTACAGAGCCCAGGCCTAGGACAGTCCTATAACATTTGTTTCTGTTATAGAAATATCTGAAAGAACTCAAATGAGAACTTACACTTTTTTTTTTTTTTTTTTTTTTTTTTTTTTTTTTTTTTTTTTTTTTTTTTTTTTTGCGCCACCTGTTTGGTGCAGGACTTTGCAAGGGAAATTTACTGGTGGACCTTATAGTCTTTGATCAGCTTGATTGACTTCTCAACAGGAGAGTTGTTCCATGCCAGTCCCACACTTGACCTCAGCACTGGCTGGGTGAAGAACAAGTTGAGTTATTACTGTCTTCTGCCTGATTTTATCTGGGTTCTTCTAATGTGCTGATCATTGTTTTACCTCATCAATAATAATTTGAAAGAATTAGTAGCAACTACCATATGGATGTTAGCAGAAGGACTGGGATTCTTGCCCTATGAAAAAATAGGAATTAATGCAGGTCAGTCTCTGTTATTGGATTGGAGTGATTTGTAGGTTCTCTTGGATATATATGAAAATAAGATTGCCCTAAGGACAGTAAGGCTATTTAAGAATATTGTCTAAATCTATTTGCAGATACTGAATTCTGAGTTCTGATGCTTTATCTCTATATTTTTATATGATGAAAGAAAGCTGTCTTTACAATTTCAAGGAAATGTTATTATACCACTGTATAAATCCGCATAATGCTTGGATCTCGAATGCTTGAAACAATTCTGGTTCCCCTATCTCAAATAAAATGTAAAATAGCTTAAAAAGTTAGTGAGATGAATAACAAAGATAAACACAGGTATTGAAAAATTTCCATAATATGAAGTTAAGTATGCTAACACTGTTTAGTCTGGAGAAAAGCTGGCTAAGGGACAACAACCTAGAAGTCCCTAAAGCTTGACATAAAGAACGTGAGTAGAGTTCATTATCCTTTCCAATGCAAAACAGAGAGACCTGAAATGAAATCAGAAGGTTCACAGCAAAAAGAAGCACTTCTGAATATAATGGCTAATTCAGCCAAGAAAATTATCAGCATGAGATGCTGAAAAATGTTCAGGTTTTATAGAGCAGTTGGCAAATTCATGAAAGAAAACTTAAGCAAGGCTGCCTAAAGAAAATTCTTACATCTTCCTCAATAAACTGCAGGAAGCTGGGTAAATGTTTATTTTCTTACACTCTGCTCTAAGCAGAGTGGTACTGGCCAGTGGCAGAGTTGATGATGTGGCAAAGATCCAGCATGGTACAGCTGTTCTTTCCATTCCTGCATTCTGGAATCAATATCACTTCTAGAAATGAGAAATTTGCTGAGATGAAATGTTCTATCTAGAGATGAAAAGTTTCTGAGATGAAAAGTGCTATCTGGATAAAAACCCCTCAATTTTCTAAAAAAAATACGTTCATGAGGATGGATGGATGGATGCATTTTTTTATGGCAAATTAGATAGCTGTTTGTAGAATTGATTATTGTAGCAGAAATAAAGGCAGAACTTTAAAAGACTAACTTTTTTTTTTCTTTTTTCTTTTGTCAAATGTGCCCTTTAAAATATTTTGTTGCCATGTACATCTGAAACATTGGCATTCAGGGTTGCCTCTGTACCAGTCTGGATTTGCCAAGGCACCTGGACGAGTTAGGCATATCCTTCTTGCTGAGGTTCTGCAGAAGTTGGCATCTTTTTGTCTGACCTTCTAGAAATCCTTGACTGAATGCCTGGTGCTGTGTCTGCGAATTAAAGTCGTATTATTTGGGTCACATGTAAGAAAACCTGGCCAGGTGTCTTAACAAGGCAGATTAACATTCATCTGACACACACATCCTGGAATAGTGAGTACCTCTTCCTCACAGAGATGCAGATCTGAATAGCAAACACTTCCTCCTTTTGTTTGGATTTGCTGTTCACCTGTGCTTTGATTTTTATGTTCTGTAAAGCTATTCCAGAAGCATTTTTCTTTCTAATGACTAGCTAAATAAAAAGAAAAACTAACTCTTAAATCATTCATCTAAACACTAAGCTATATCTCTGATTATATTTCTGGATTAAATAGCTTTTTTTCCCCCTTAGAATTTATTTTTTGTTTCCCAGTCTTACTAAGTCATTTGTAGTAATTCTAGAAGTAAAGCAGAATGATATTCCTACCCATTCCTAATTTTCTACATGGCCAAGAAATGTTGAGGATTTAATGCTGGCAGTATCTTTGGAGTTCAATGCAGATATAAAATAAAAAGAATACTAGTTTACAATTGATTTCACTCAAGTAAATATTTCCTAGGCACCATTATTGTATACAGTGGGAAATAGGTATAGTTATTTCCTTAGAATAAAGCAATTTGTGAGGTCTGCCATAAAAGGCTAAGAGAATGCTGCCTTTGCTTCACATCCCTTTTAACTGCCTCTATAAAATTTAAGGAATTGCAATAAAACTTGGGAAAGTGCTTTGACTAGTGAGCACTGTTTGACAGCACTTATGAGATTACTATGTGCTCAAGGCCACTTGGAATGTTTGCACATAAGAAATTATTTAAAATTATATTTATTTTCTGTTTTTTTCTTATTTTTAGCTTAAAATATCTCTCATTCTGCCTTTTTTTTTTTCCTTCCTTTAAACAGAAAGATCTTTAAACAGTTCGCTGCCTCCTTGGCATTTCTTCATTCCGCTTTTCATTTCATGTGAAGTCTCCTGGGCTCTGACCAGCTCAAAATGCAACTTTGTAGTTTTCTGTGGTAAATGACTGACAGTGTTGGAAATTATGCTCTTTGTCTGACAGACAATTGTATTCACACTGCTAAGCAGCGTTTAGATTGAACTTGTAATTTAACCCTACTGGCTTCTCTTTCTCTTTGTTTCAGCATTGTCTGTATTGTGATTCCTACCATGGCAATGTATCTTCTGTTCCTGAAGCAGCTGCAGTTTTTTCTGTGATTCCAGATGCATCTTTGGTGAACAGTTTGGGGCCTAATGAAGACATGCTTTCTGTATTTGCTGTTGCACAGAATAACCTGAGACATTCATATTAAAGCCAGCTAAAGGGTGGCTCCAACCACTCAGTAGGAATAGACCCTGTGACTTTTTGATAGCTGGTAGTGACTGATATGGTGTCAGTCAAATTACTAATAAAAAAGAAGTGCTAATAAGACTATGGGTTTTGTGAAAACTGTAAATAAAGCAGCTGAAAGCTGAATATGGCTGGAGTTCGAATAACTCTCTTACATTAGTGTCTCTATGCCAAAGTTTCAGCACGTTCATGAGAAGGTTTGGGAATTTTTTGATACACTGTAAGTATCATTCTGATATTTCACCCAGAAGAGAACTATGCATAGGTCTCATTAATTCACATGCTTAAAATTTCTCATGTATTTTGATGCTTCCAGTCCAAAACCTGCAATACAGTGCTGTTGGATTTGTGGAGGTTGTGAGATATTTCCACGAGGCTAGGCAATTCTTCCTTGGATGAGGTGTGCAACAGCTGTTGGGGCAGCATGTTTTACTCTGCTGGTCAAACACCTGTACCAGTCCACAGCTAGAATCTATACTGCATCAACTACCTCCACAGGAAAATAGAGGACAAAGTATGTGTGACCTCTCTCTCTACTTCAGACTCAGACTTACTGCCAGGATGCACCACAGGGACATCACAGCTTATGAGGAGGTTCTCTAACTCAGATCTAGCCCCAGTCATTGCTATTTTCGGCCACCCAGGCCCACATTAAAAATGTTGATGCTTAATAAAATAAAGAACACAGTCCTAGGCCCGATGTGAACAGTCTTGGCAAAGTATAACCTTCCATAATTGATTGTTATCAATTATGTGATACGTGAAAAGATAGAAACTTTTTAAATTAGCAAAGTTATGAAATATTTGTGTATATAAAAAAAAGAATGACTTTAGTATCTAGCACAGACAGCATGCCATGTTTCCATTCCAATATAAGAATTTATGTAATTTGAAAGAAATTATGCTCTTACCATATGTCTCTTTTCTACAGCACTCAGTTTTGAGATATGTGTGTATTAGACCCTTAAAAACTGTACTATACTTATATCAGTTTTATCTGTGCATGTTGCAAGTGGGTGTATAAATGTCTTCTGAATGTTATTTGTTACAGGTCAACCCCTGCTTTGAGACAAGAAGTGTGCTAACAAAGCTTTGGAAGTTCAAGTTCAAATACACAGTTCACAGAGTGGGGTTCCAAGATGCCACAAACACCATTAAAACCCCAGTTTTGCCTTTCTTCTCTATCTATTCACCTAAATGCAGTCTGACCACAATTCTCACATTTACTCATCTTATACCAATACATTTCCATTCCATTCCATTCCATTCCATTCCATTCCATTCCATTCCATTCCATTCCATTCCATTCCATTCCATAGAATGCCTACAGAATGCCCTACAGGATGTGTTTCTCCTGTGTGTCAAAAGATGCCTTACCTTGTTTCCATCCCAGAAAGAACTAGAGACTTGACTATCCTCCATTATATTGTTTTTTTTCTGTAGTTAAAAGGTGACAACATATTCCACTATACTTGTCTGCACTTGCATGCTGTGCAGAATTATTCCATATTGCACCATAATTAAGCAGAAAGTCCAGTTTATCTTGAGGTGCCTTTTAACTGTAAATGGTAAATCTTCTCACATCATGAAATCCTGTGGTCTGCTTGAGATTCAAGGGTCTGTGAGGAGCATAGAGGCAAAAAACCTGAGACTGTAGTTTAAAGCAGCCTCAGGAACATCCTCTCCAAGCTCAAAGCAAACACTGATGTCTGGAACTGGGTGATATTCTATTTATATGCATACTTGCAATGTGATGTATGCTTATAATACAATTATATAAATAATGTAATTTTATAATATAATTAAATTGAATAAGTTTAGCATGTATTAGTAATCATACTAGCTATATTCTTCTATATTAGCATGATATAACTGTCTCTTTATCCTGATAAGGACTTGTACAAACAGGACAGTTTTTTGCCTATATGGATAATAGTAATGACCAATAAATGCATTTATTAATCATACAGAGCAGGTGAAGGCTAGTTCCTTTTGTATGCAGCTGCTCTCATGAGCCTTCTGGACACAGAACAAGAGTGGAGGTTGTTAAAGAGCTCACGGACTGCTTAAAAGGATATTACCCTTTTTCTGTATATTGCCTATTGTAGAATTCACACACTTCAGAATGTACTTTTACTAAATAGCTTATTGACTCTGAATTAGGGATATTGATGCACATGTGAGTCTGAGTCTGATTTTATTTATGGGGTGGTTCTGAACGAGCAGTGTGATTTATGAATCTATGTATCCAAGTCTGTGGAGAAAATCTACAGTCCCACATTCCTTCCTGTAATGATTTAAAATTCACAGGTCAGTGTTTCAGTTTTTGGGGTTTTTTTTTCGCATTTCTGCATGTACTTTTCTTAGTGTCAGCTGATGAAGTGTTAATGTGAAGAATGTCCCTATTCATCCTATCTTTCAGATCTTCCAGCTAACATGATGTAGTACATCTGTTTTCTAAGCAGCATCCTACAAAGAATGCAGAAGCTAGTAGATTTGAGAGGGTTCATGGGAGTGATGATATGGACAGAGCAGACGTAAGAGACAATCTGAATTAAAAAGCATGTTGGGAAAGTCCATGAATTTTTAGGACTGGGATAAGCTCTCCCACCTTTTGATTTCATGGCCAGAATTTTCTCCATTATCTAAATTATTCTGTCTCTGGCTTCTCACTTGTCCTTTCATCTTCAAGATGCATATATTTAATACCTTAGCTCAGGTTGGGTTCTGTGAACTTTAAAAGATTCAAGCATTTTTTAAGAGAAGAGTGAAGGACAATGACTGGAGAGGGTATTTCAAATAAGCAAAACTGTGAGGGAAGTAGGGATGATGGGGATGATAAGGAAAATAGGAGAAATTTTAGAAGATCTCTTTTCTTGCTGCCCATGTTCACACCTTTTCATTATGAAATTTTACCACTTCTTTCCAGCCTAGTCTCCTGAGATGGAATCTACCTATTCTGGTTGATATTCAGCCTCTTGGATTCAGCCTCCTTCAGGCCTCTTGGATAGTCATTTACTTTTTCCAGCAGCAGAAGAAATGTCTCACCAGCCTTCAGTTCTCTCCATTCAGCTTCTGGTTGCAATGGGGCCTCATACAGCTGTGAACCCATAGTTTGTCTGACTGTTATGATAATTGCACAGACTCCTTCTTTGCCTTTGATAATAAACTGGCTTATACAACCTCACTGTTTTCCTCAAATCCCACAGGTGCTTGCAGTTCCAAGGACTGTTTTGAATGGCAGGCTGCAGCATTCTCTTGCTGCATAGAATGCAGAGCATGAAGCTTCTGCTTTGTGCTAACTGGTAAGCACCTCCTTGTACAAATAGCATGGTCATTTCTGTGTCATGTTCAGCTTGCTCCTTGCTGTGTCAGTGGCAGGGTTTATTGGTGAAAATAGAACCTAGAACCACGTTTATTTCTCTGTTGGCTACAACAGTTGTTGGTTGTGGATTTTTTTTTTGTGAAACAACCAAGCTTTTGAAACACATTATTACACTAGGAAGACTAGGACTGTGTTTACAGTGAATATGCAAAGCTATAGACAAAATGTAGAGCATTTTGGCTGTTTTTCATGATCTTTATGCTCTCCCACCCTTGAAGAAAAGTAAGCAAAAAACAATGGGCTTTCTTTGGAAGTTGTAAGGTGCTCAAATTCTATAGCACTAAGAACTTGTAACTGCACAGAAAACTTAAAAATATATACCTACAAGCATGTCAAGAATGTTTTCCAAAGTAATATTAATGACACATTTTAATATTAATGAACTGTTGAAGATAATTCTTTTGTCATATAAACTTATATATTACTACTATTATGCTGATCTTAATTGATTCTCTCATAAGAATTACAGTTGCTAATTCTGTATTCATAGGAAGTGAATTTCATTAGCAGTTATTTTATGGCTCATTTTAGCTGTGAGAGGACAGTCGCACTACATTTTCTTTACCTTCCTATTTCTATCTTTTCAATACCACCAATATGGAAATTCAGCATGTCAAACTTCTGGAGAGCTCTGATTTTTGTCTCCCTCTTAGCCCTCAGTCTGTTAGCCACCCAAATGGGATTCAGAGGTCATATTTTTCTGCTGTTGCAAAGCTAGACTGAAAGGTGCTGCTAAGCTACACATGTCTAAGCAGGGAGGTCTGCAATGTATTGAAATGATGTCAGAATTTTTGTTAGCACTGATTTCTGCATTTTATGCAGGAGTAGTTAGTGACAGAAGGAGCAACTGAGAGGCAGTCTATGAAAAATATTTTATTATACTGGAGTATCTCTTATGGTAGAAATGAGATCCTTCTCAAGTAAACAGGGAGATGTACAGCATCTCAAGCACTTAAAGGCAAGCACACCAAACTGCTCACTGAGAACTTAGTGCATGGTAGGGTCTTTGCTACTTCTCTCTATTGAGGGTCATTTTTTCACCATCGTGTGGTGGTGGCGATAGAAGAACTGTAATTTTCTGCAGCTCATATAAGCAAGTTTGTTTTAAGGGGATGATGTCTGCTGTACATAACCCAGAGGATAAGCTTTCATCTCTTTTTCAGGATGGCAGGTGAAAACATACTTTCCCTTGCTTGGTCTGAGGGGATTTGTAGCCCTTGCAATGTGTGGAGTACTAAATAGAAACAGTGTTCACTGAATAATAAGGGTGCTTTAAGCTTGTACATTTTGACTATTTTAAAATTATTTTTCCCTGCCTAAATCTTTCTTTTTTTGTCCCCTGAAAGCAAAAGTAAAAATCTGAAACATTTAGCTGATTGTAATTTTTAAAAATGGTATCTAGAAATCAGGTTCACTGACATATATGTGCAATATATGAACCAGGTCATCCACATTTCAGCTCATTTTTTCCAGCAAGGAGATTTTTGAAGACTATTATAGAGTTGAAAAGAGCAGAGCAGGCAAAGCAAAGGATTGTATTATCCATCCCTTTCACACTCAGCACGTGATGTTTTTCTGAGAAGTAAGAAATTTGTTTTCCAAAGACGTTGTCAAGTTCACTGAGATTCGCTGACTCCTGGTAGCAATGTAAGCTTGAGACAGCAGTGACAGGCTTTATTTCAGGACACTGTGTATCATACCAAATAAGCTTCCTTCAGCTGGAATGATGTCTGAGTTACAGCACCACCGTGAAAATTAACAGACACATAGATCAGCCGAGCAGTAAGTGTGCAGGATTTCTGATCATGCACATACAGCTCCTCTCAGCTTTGCTGGTGATACTTTCCATAGGCAGCTCCTGTTTGGGGAGTCATCCTGCACCTGAGCACCCCATGTTCCCTCCCCAATCTTCCAGTCCTTCCTGGAACTGCAGAGAGAGCAGAGTGCTGCGGCAATATTTGGGCACTAATTATTTTTGCCAGCAGGAGCTCGTTTTGGCCTTTGATTTTGAACTGACAGTTAATAGATAGGGCAGTTTCAGAAGTGGGTGTGTTTTACAGCACTTGGTAAATGACTGCCTAAATCACAGGTACTGTTTGCAATTGCAGCAACATAAAACATCTCTCTGTTTGCTCTCTTTATTAAAGATATGTATTCACAAAGAAGATATATTTTTTCAATACAATGAACAGTATATTGGCATTGATAAGGCGAACTTTATAGAGAGTAGTTGGGTAAATGTTACTATCATTGCATTACAGGCAGAAACTGAGTTTGCATTTGGCTGCACAAGATGTATGGCTACAGGGAGGGGCAGCCTGAGGCAGCCTGTACAGGGTAGAGCCTACAATACCGACCAGGGCAGCTGGAGTGTGTAGGGATCCGTGGCTGTGTCTCTATTGCAGGAGAGACTAGGGACAGGGGATGAACCCTTGGGGCTGCTAATGCTTGTTTTGCAGTCTGGCACTGTTTTGTGTTGTCAGGACCAGTTTTGTTTTCCCCTCTCCCTAATGATATCCTAAGATGTTTTGCACCTTCAAGGCTTCTGTTAAACCCCAGATAATGCAACTTATAGCCTGCATCTTGTACTGATAAAATGTTGTTTTGATGAGTTGTGACACCTCCATAGTGTTATTTAAAATGCTCTGAACTGAGAATAATACACAATTAAATAGTGTTTATGCAATCAGGCTATGAGGCAACCACAGGGGACCAAAGGGAAACCCTTGACCAAACATTGTGCAGAGTGATGCCACACAGTTTGAACTTTATTTGGCAGTGTGGGTAAGGCCCCAAACCTTAGCTTGGTGTATCTGAGCTGATGTAAGGTGCTGTCTGCTCCTAAGTGTGATGATATCTGTGGTTATTTTCTAGCAGTCATCTCATCATCTTGTGTGGGAGCAAGAACTGAAATCAAAGACCTCTGGATTTCCAATTCTTGTGCTCCTCCTCTCCAGAAAATTCTGCACTGCAATACAGTAAAAGAGAAAAGCACTTGAAGAAGGTAAAATTATGGTTCCTGATGACACTGTTTTTGTTGTCTCATCACTTCAATGCAGAACTGCAGTAGAGCAGGAGTAACTCTTCTCTCTGGGGCCCCTGGGTGTTCTGACTTTATTTGCAGTAGCAGCTGGACTGAATTCTGAAGTAATAAGAACTTTGAGTCAAATGCATTACTTAAATCATGTGCTACGGATGCATGAGGGATTAAAGAGTTTAAAAATAATGATTTACTCAAGGCAGCCTTGAGGATCAGAGCTTTGGCTTCAATACTGTCTCAAGGTGGACTTGAGTATCTCATGGGATAGTTTCATGGCTCAGTGCAACACAGATAATTTGGCATTCCAAGCTGTCAACACCAAGGATTAATAAAGCATTTACAGCATCTTTTAAGGTATTATTTGCAAGCCAAGTCTCATGCTCTTCCTAAGTGCTGCTGTAAGTGTTTGTTTCTGAAATGCACAATTTCTGTTTGTTTGGGTTTTTTTTGTTTCTTTTTTTAGGAAAATAACCTTGAAATTGGGAGTAGGCGATTAAAACCAGCAGGAAATATATAAGAGAATTCTTGGTGGTCTAATAAGGGATTTAAAGACTCCAGCAGGGGGGAAGTATTTTATAAATTTAATATGAGGGTAAATAGTATTATCTCTGTTTTGCAAATGCGAGAACTTATTCAAGATCATTATTCACAGCCCTTAAGCTTTTGTGTTTCTTTTCTTAGCTAACTACATCATGCCCCTGTCTCCAGCAGAAGGGCAGGAAGATGCATAGAAAGTGAACTTCTTAGCTAGGATTATCTCATAAGGCAACCTTAAATTTTGGCAGCAAGTCAAAGGTTTACAGCACATCAAGAAATGAAACATGAGGACAGTTCATGATGCTGCTATCAACTCTCTCTCGATCGAAGTCCAACAAGCAGAGGTCGGAGTAATTATCTCCCAGTCACTTTTGGGGTCTTTATAGCAAACAAGGCACTCAGACTGAGCTATGGAGGAGCACTGTAATGCTTGGGTGGTTTTGGCAAAGGCAGTTGCTCTGCAAGGCTCAGTGGCCCTCTCACAGCGAGCTCCTGGCCTGCTCTCAGCTTGGGAGGAAAGGATCTGATGGCCAGTGTGCCTGGTTCCTCTCGCTGAGCCTTTTCCAAAGTGGGAAATACCTTACTTGCTTCCTTGCCATGTGCTTGTTGGAGCAGAGTTCCAACACTCTCAAATGGGCCTCTTAGGAAACTGATACAGTGAATGTTGAATGCTCGTACTTTGCACAGGTTTGGTGCCTTAAGCTGAAGGTTCTATTGACAGACCAATGGAGTAATTGAGAAGGGTTGTATGGATAAAATTAACTGCTAACTTCTAATGTAAATATGAACATTTAGACAAATTGAGAAGAAGGGCAAAGTGACTACCTAATTATTATGAAAAATGATATTCATGTTTTGTACAATTATGGCTATATTAAGCCTATTTCAAGCAACTAATATGCAGATCTGATTCAGAAGAGATTAATTGGTGATATGAACACTTAAGCTATATAATTTACTCTGATTGAAGAGGCAATACTAAAATATGGCATTAGCAGATGTTGGATGAATTTTTGCTCTGAATCCATTTGCTGAAAATGCTAGGTAAAGCTCCCCTTATTCTAAACGATTAAATACTCCAATTTCTGGATTTGACTTGCATCTCTGTTTTGTTTCTTTGAATTATTAGTCAAGAGTCGTTGCTGTGGCAATAGCCAGTTCTGTGATGAAATGAAGCACATTCCAGATTCAGCTGTTAAGGTCTGTATGGGGGCCTTTTGGCAGGATCCAGCAGGGTGCTTATTAGAAAACACCTGCCCCTTTCTGTTTAATATTCAACACCATATTTTTGTTCTCCACAAACTCACCGGTTATCACAGGGCAAGTCTCTGGGCACTCCACTAGTTGCAGTGAATAATTCACTGCCACTCTTCTCACCTTAGAACAGAGAAACTGTGCTTTGTGCATCATGCTGGCACCAGAAATTCCCTAAATCCATATTTTCTGAAATGGAAGGGAAGCTGCAAGCCATCTCCTTAATTCCATTGACAATGAAATAGTTAAATACATTAATTCACTCAAACTCATCGGTTCTGATCCAGAACCAGAATTTCATCTGCACCGTGTGGATGCCCTGAAAATTGAAGTAAGGGAAGAAAGAGGCATACAAATTACTAAACTGCACTATCCTAAATACACATCATAAAGCCTGATTATGATTAGAGTTCAATTGGAGGCCAACTATATATGTAATAGGGTATAGTTCAGTTTCATTTGCCATAAGCACAGAAATCGCACCTGGATGCCAGTACACATGCTATGCAAATTTGCCTAAATGCTGTAAAGTCCTGAAGTATTAGTAGAGCAGAATCCTATAACAACTGTGTCCAAAAAGCCTAACTATGTGCAACTAACACAGATATTAAATTGAATGTTTCTCTTACTATTATAAATGGCTGCTTTGCTGTCTTTGTCAGCAGAGTTGTGGCATTCATCCCATTGCTACGAATAAGAATAAGATGACCATCTGCATTTCTGCAGAGTGATGGCTACCCAGAGTGAGTTCAATAAAAGAAAATTATGGCTTTGTGCTTTGCTACAGCCGATAAATCATGAGCAGGTCTTGCGCTGAGGCAAAAAATGAAAAATAACATTATGTGGCAAGACTCTTTATAAGGTACCAGCTGAGCAGCCACTTGAATTGTAATACCCCCAAAATGAATGTCATGCAAGTGGTAAGTAATGACCTGTTCATGAGGAGCTGTGCACACTGGGTTATTAGGGACACTGGTGGATACATGTCAGGGACCCCCGTGATTGTGTGAAACAGTGACAGCACGTATATGCCAGCTACTTTCCATTTTCTTCCTTCGGAATAAATCTCTTCAGTGCTAGGGCAGCATGTCATTCCTCTCCCTTTCTGTGACCTGAGGTCTTCTACAACTGCCTATTCCTTTAGCCTAAAAGACTCCATCCTGGAAATCAAAGCTGGTTAAAAGACGGCCTCAGGGACCCCTTGGGGGTGGTATAGACCCTCTTTTTAGGGTTTGAATTTGATTGGGGTTCTCTGACCACATACATCACTGTGAAACCTCCAGCTCTCTTATTTCTCAAGGAATAAAAACCTTTCTCATTGGTGAGGACTCTAAAATCAACTGAAAACTAAGCAGGAGTTTTTGTTGTCCCAAATCTTCCTAAAGGCAGTTGATTTTCTACTCATGTTTCCTCTTTCAGCTTACTTCAAAATCAGTGGTTACGGTTCTAGTAGTTTCTCCCCAGTTTAGTTATCCTGAGTAAGGAGTGCATTGCATGCATGGTTTTGCAAATGAACAGAAATACGTGCTAAATGAAGATGGAGTAAATGCTATGGGAAGTGGGTTTCTAAGTAGAGTTTTGACTGTTATCTCATAAATATTCATTGGTGTCTACAATATAGTAAGGTGTTTTCAAGATAGTAGTAAACTAAATTATCATTTAAAGGTTATTTGTAGCCATTTACTTACAATAATAGGTAAACAACTGCTTAAAGACAAATTTTGATCTGAATTTAGTAGAAATAGCTTAAAGAATCTCTGAAAAAATCAGGTGTAATACAGATCCTACTGTGGCTCCAGACATGCAAAACTGCACTCCCATCTATTTCATTTTCAATTTTACAGTCTCTGCTTAAACACATGGTGATTGTCAGTCAAGAAATGCCTCCAGGTGGATTTTCCCAAAGGACTCAGCACGGTGTCAATGGGAACAGTGCTTTAGAAAACATCAGCTTGAACAAATATCGAAAAACACAATAATCACTAAAATTCAGTTATCTAGAACACTATTACATGCGCTGTGGGGGGAAAGGAAGAAAATACTTTTTATAATCTGAGATTATTATTCTTTATTGCTAATTAATAACCGTTTGGGCTGCATTTATTCTCTAAAGGCCCACTAGATGTCAGCACATATCTAGGATACCACAACCGGAGCAGCAACCATCTGGTAGTAAAAAATCCCCTCTGCCCTGGAACGATGTAATTTAGATAGCACATAGTCACTGGCTGTTTGACTCCATAAAAATTTCAGGTATCCTCACTGTAACAGTGACTGTTTTTCCGTCGAAACAGGGGGATTTTATGCACATTACTTTCTGCTCTTGTTTTGCAAAATACTTTAATTGCTATCTCCATTTGGTCCATTGTCTTTCAGGAAGAACTTCTTGTATGAAAGTCTACCAGGTGCAGCTTTATAGTGGGGATGGCTAATGTTTTGCCTTTATTTGAAGATTTAATGGCCAAACTTATTTTAAACCTGAATATGACTACTCTGTTTAAAGTGGCAAAAAATCTGAATAAAACTTCAGACATATTATTCATAGCATAATACGACATGAGGCACCCCCCACCCCATATGTATTATTAGTGTGTTCAACTCACCTGTATTTCATGGAAGAAATAATTTTAAAAAAAAAATCACTCTATTCAGGCTATTTAAAATGCATAGACAGAGTTCACTGCTTGCACTATTTTAAAGTTAGGTCAAAACTCCCCTTGATCAATTTTGCCACACAGTAGCAAGGATTAGTATTCAACCATATATATATTCATATGCTGTGTATTCATTACTTAATATTTGTCTAGATCCAGTGTCAAAACAAAGAAGAATTTGGGTGATTCTGGCAGGTAATCCATTTTTCTTAACCATCCATATCTTCAGGATAACACAATTTCCAATTGTGTTTTGGAAAATATGACATATAAATTGGAAACTTGTTTGGGTTTTTTTCTAATGCAGTTCAGGACAATGTCCTTAGCTATTCCAGTAATTCAGACCTACAGCTAGTTTGAGTTAGGGGACATCATGTCACCACTGAATGAGGCTGTAGAGAGCTATAGTACAACCCCTGCAGTTGATCAGTTATCAGGAAACGGATCCGTGCTCCTCTCCTTCTTCACCCCATTTCTTCAGAGACACTCAGCTGAAGCATGTGGGCTAAAACAACAAACCTACATGCAGACACCATCTGAGCTGCTCACTCTAAGGCAGGTACAGAGGAAGCCTAGGGATTGGATGCCTCAGGGGAGGACCTGAAGTTAGCTGTGGTGAATCTGGGCCCATAATATGAAGTCATTTGGCCCTTGACCTTTAAGCCTCTATCACTAAAACCTTAATTTGCCTGTTGCCACTGTGTCTCTCCTGTGGCAGTGGCACTGCACATGTTCCTTGCACTGAGTTGTGGATTCCTGCAGACTGTGGTTCTCGGGAGCTGGAGAAAAAGCAGAGAGGCTTTTTGTTGGCTTGGAGTGGCTCCAGCCTGTCCTCAGATGTGACCTGGCGTGAAAGGTGTAATCTCATAGCAGTTGCAGCCATTTTATTTGCACTTAGCATGTTTCACTAAGTCCCTGTCCCAGCATCTGCCCAGGGTCTGCAATGTGTGTTTTCAGCACGGCAGAACGTTCAGCAGGCTTCCAGGCTGAAGTGCATTGCAGTAACCAGCCTCCCCCGTGATGCCTGAGTTACTCAGAGCACCAGTCTGTGTCAGGAGGCGCCTCTTCCTTGCAGTATTTCAAAGCTGATAAAGAGCTGGCCAAATACAAGACAGGGAGAGATGCAGCGTAAGGGATAACTTGGATTCAAGAGTGAGATCAAGTCGGCCACCAAATTTTACTCACAGAAAAAATATCCCGCTGAGCTAGAAACTTCACTGACCTTATTCACACTGTGCTTAAGGCAGGTTGCCTAGCAGCAGAGATCTTAGCAGAATTTAGCCACAAACAATGTCTTGCTGTCTCACCTGTTAATAAAATTTAGGATGCATTGGAATTTCCATACCAAAGGTGGAACACAGCCCCTCTGGATCTCACACAAGAAAAACAATGCAAACCTAGGTAGGCTAGCTTTATTGTTCCTGGAAAATGAAGACTATTTTGATTGTACTTGAAAATTGGTCTTTTCCTAATGTGAAATAAAGGAATTAATCTTGTTTTTAAAACAGATTGCTCTGAATTCTGAATATCTGAGTAGGTTAAAAAATGGTGATAAGTGGGAAGGAGCTGAGGAGGAGTAATACTTGGTTTAAAAGTAAATTTCATTGTGACTACTTGCTGATTTCCTATCACATGAATGCTTCCATGAGGAAACTGAATGAATAAATGCGAGTGTTGAAGTTTATAAATACTATGTCTGCCTGGGATAAAATAAGTGATTTTAATAATTTTCCTGATCTGGAAACATGATCCAAATGGCGTGGTGGTTTTTTTTTTTTTTTTTTTTTTTTTTTTTTTTTTTTTTTTTTTTTCGTTTAGCACAACCCTGTGCCTCTCTGATCCAAAGCAGAGACTGATTGTCAGCAGTGTTAAAGAGGGAATAGAGGGAATGACAGTATCCCTTTAGCTGGCGATTGAGTGAGAAAGAGGTTTAGTAAAAGGGAAGTGAACTTTGCACTTTTCCAACACATTCAATGTTCCCTATTACTATAGCATCAACCAAGGATAAACAGGGAGATTTTTGGCTCACCACTGAGCATTCTCTTTCTCAGATTTGATCTTTCTCCATGGATTACTTTTAGTTCTAAGGAAGTTTTTTTTTTGGTTTTTCAGATTTAAAAACCAGAAAGACGAATAATGCTCAAGATTTTTAAATCTGGTGAAAGGTAGGATGGTAATTTTCAGTTTTAATGCAGTACTTGAAAATATTTTCATTTCTGTTTGGTTCTAGAAGATGGGCTATGGCATCAACTGGTGGAAGCTTGCATATCTTTGCAGTCTATGCTGGGAATTAAAATTGGCAGATAATTTGGTTGAATAACTGCAAACTGTTGCAGTGTGATATAATATACACATGTACATTATTTCTTAGTGTTGTGTTTTGGCTCATGAGAGCATTCCTCAAAAGTAGCATACTCAAAATCCATTCACATCTGTCCCCATCACTTGAATCAGGCCATCTCCTGGTGGAGGATCTGTACATTTTTACTTGTTAGCCCTTCCTTGGTACTCAAGTGTTGTGTTCAGCTTTGTCCCATTTTGTGAGTATTTGTTGCTTAAAAATAAAATCAAATCTGAGGTTTTCAGTCACTATGATTTGCTCCTTAGAGCAGAAGAATATCTTCCTTCCTGCAAGAAAAATATTGTAGCAACTGATTTCACATGTCCAGTTCAGATATTAGGTATAAATGCAAGTTATAAGCTGTGTGGGTATCTGTTTTGTCTGGTAACTAGTATCATTTGTTTTTTGTGCTCTAGATTTATTTTTGCTCCTGGAAGGATCAAAAAAAAAAAAAAAAAAGATAATTTTGTAGTACTTATTCATGATGGTGGATACTGGGATTCAGAGAAATAAGTTACCCCTTTCAAAAAGGAAGATAATTAATCACTGGAAATAATTTATGTAGAATAGTGTTGGGTTCTTCAACATTTCTAATGTACAAAATCAAAATTCAATGTTTTCTTTTGAAAGATTTGTTCAATTTCGGTTGCACACAATCATTGCTCTTGATGCAGGAATTAGTAAATGGAAATCTTATGGCTTTTAATATTTTGAAGTTCATTAATCATTAATCCAAAATAATTGGTTTATTGCTAAGAGGAAATAGTTTAATAACTGTGTCAGAGTACGGTTCTTGCCTCTCAATGCCAAAACCTTACTAAATATTACAGGATCAGAGATGTATTGATTAATTATATACTTTTTTTTAAAAATGAGAACCTTTCTCTATGTGGATGATGTTCTCTTTCTATTTATAACATTTCACTGCTGTATGACTCTTGCAAAGAGGCTTATTTTGTCAAAGTAACACTACTTTTATCAGTTATCCATCGTGACCACATCTTTTTGGACAGGACTTTTTGGGGATGCAGTGCTGCCCTGTGTAACTATAACCCTGAATCTTGGTGTGTCAGAGCAGTCACGGGCTTAGTGCACTTTCATGTCCTGAACCAACAGAGAAACTCTGCAAGCTGAGTGACTGCACTAGTAAACCCCTAGTTATACATTCTGCAGGGTACACGTAGCTTTACATCATGAATCAGACAGAATGAAGCTGGCCATTAGAGTGCACTTGATGTTAATTGAAGCCATGACTCATTCATTTGCATTTTTCCTTCCCACAAAGAATATTTAAGTAAGATTTTTTGCTCCTTATAAGGTCTTTAAATCTGTGTCTAGCTACATATCTGAGAAGCTACTGATCCCTGTGGTTGATCAGAAGATCTGGTGTCATGGGCATATATAGCAACTTGAAATCAAAATTGAAAGCTGACCAGGACTTTTGGGCAGCCTGCCTTTCTGTAGCACACTTGTGGGATATTATGCCTGCTGGTTATCCTGCTTCTCTTTGCCCAAGACTTACTCCTCAGTCAATTTAATCAAACCACATTGCTGAAGTAAAAGGCAACCAAAGACAGTTTTTCACATTCATTTTTTTTTCCCTGCTGAAAACTAACTAAAGAACAAGTTGCAATGAGCACGCCACTTGCCTTGTTACTGTAAATAAATGCAGTAAGTCACTGTGTTTTGCACCTTAGAGCAGAAAAATATCTTCTTTACTGAAAGAAAAAGATTGTAGCAACTGATTTCACATCTCCAATTCAGACATTAGGTATAAATACAAGGTAAATACGTAATATAAAAACATAATATAATAAAAAATACAAGTTATAAGCTCATAATCTCAGTTATAAGCTGACAAGTCCTGGGCTTGTCTTTGATTTGAATTGACCAGGTATCTGAAGGGTTGAAAGGAGATCATTGAAGACAGCGGCAGAATTAGTTGGATGTTACCCAGCAGGCAGGGTCCAAATAAAGATCCAGTCTCCACAAGGCAGGAATGGGTTGGCTAGAATTCCCTAAATATGAAAGCCTTGAAACAACAGAATGCCATTATAAAATGTATCCTTTTTTTAATACCTTAAGAATAAAAAAATCCTGTGGTGTTGTATAGTAAGGTCGTCATTTTCAGCCAAGTTCTGCAGCTTGCGTAAAGGTTCCTCTATCAGATTCTAATGGACTATGAAAAAATGGGGATTAATTTGGCCCATTAAATGCTAAAAGATTAACACATTTGTAATTTTTCTAACGATTTAGAAGTGAATTATATAGTTGCACTGCAATCATTCCACTTAATTTTACTTTTCATGTCATTTTTCTCCCAGCATTAATTTTGTCCCTGTTGCAGCATTCAGCTCAGGACATGTCTCACTGCAGTCCATTATCTGACCAGCCGAGCCTGCAGAAACGGGGCATCTTACTTAATTGGAAAAATGCACTGATGCAGAAAAGGTACATGTAACTTCTTGCACCAGCTATACCTTTTAAAAATGCATCATTACAAAGATGACAAACTGCCATTGGTTCTTTGATCTGAAAGATTTTTGTGAGCTGCTGGAGTCAGAAAGTAGAAGGACTGAAGCCGAAAATTCCTTTCATGTCATATTATGGAATAGATGTATAAAGAATGACTGTACTGGAAAGCACCAGGTGAGAATTTTTAGAAGCTCTTCAAAGCCATCAGTGAAATCTGCTTTAAGAGTCCCACTTCATTCTCCACTTACTAGTGTTCTCCAGGTAGACTCTATTCCAATGTGCTTCACAGAGTTAAATAATGTAGCTACCCGGATAAATAGCAGTAGAAGGAGTAGTCAGTCACAGCAAATTATAGACTTGGGAACAGCTGTTTTTCAGCTGAGATTTAAAATTAAATGGCAAAATTACAGGGCATTATTCTACTCCACAGTGTCCAGAAGATTTTAGCAAACTCCACCACACCTGAAAGCTATCAAATAAAAAGCAAAATTAATCAGACAGGAAGAGTGGCTGGAAGGGTTCAATGACCTGAGCCCTCCTGACACAATCTCTATTGAAAACTAACCTCACTGACACCAGATCAAATGTAACGTGACATTAATTTTCTTCTTTCTGACCTTGCTTGACTGAACGTGCTGGGGCACTTAATTATTTATGCTCTTATCAGAAGGACCTAATGGGAGAGTCCAGTGGTGGCCAAGCCCTTCAGTGTCCTGTCCAGTATTGCAGTGTGTGAGCTTGGGCAGTTCATTCCTGGAGTAGGGTCAAAAGTTTGACAGTGCTTGTGGTTGGCAATTGTGAACTTTTTCCCTTGATCCTGATACCAGAGCAGGTTTCCAAGTCACCAGCTGCAAAACCAGCATTTTGGAGGTGAAAAGAGCAAACCTCAACCTGAAAAATACAGTAGAAATATCTCAGTTTACACCTACTGAGAAGTATGATAAAGCAGCTGTAGCTGATCAGCTTCTGTATCCTTTGCTCAGACACAAATCATAATCAAAGACAGTTTTAACATTTTGAATAGTGTGGGGAGAAAAAGATGGAGATGCATACCATAATATATCATCTGTAAAGGTCTTGTAGGCATAGTCATCAACTGTTTAAAGATTTCACCATTCATATATCTCTTTTAACAGTCTGTTTCTTTCAGAACCTGTACACTTTAGATTTGACACGCTTCAGGCAGAGAGGTGGTACCAACTACAATACCATATCCCAAGCCTAAAGAAACACAAATAATGCTATAAAAGTTGCACACATTCTACCACTGGCTCATTTTTTTTCCTGCAGGAATGTTGATTTAGTTAGATCCTTAACTGTCTTTTCCCTGTAGTACCCTCAGCATCCCAGTAACAAAAAGCCATCTGCTTTTTCCAGCCTCCATTTAACACCCGAGCAGGAGGAGTCACGCTGTGCCCAGCATTATTTGCACTCATGAGAAAGAAATGGGAATATGTTCAATGCACTTCTTAGAGTTTGCCTAACAGCTTTGGAAATCAGTGACAAGATTCACCATTATGTTGTTAGGAGCTTGTACATATATATATTGCTTATCTAAAAATACCATATCTAAGGTTCTCCCATAGATTTCTTCTTCCACCACAATAAAACCCACAAGATGCACTCTACAGAAATTTGGAGAGTTAAACATCTCACTCCAGGTATGCTCTGTGCTCGTTTTAGAGCCTGATAAATGTTGAACAATGCAAACTAATCTGCAGTTATTTTGTGGGAAGAGTTATTGTGTTAATACTAAAGACTCATATGAGTGAAGGATATAAATGTTACATTTGATGAGAATTTTACAAGAACACCCATTTTTGTTAAACTTAGTGAGTTGGTGTTGTTAATGACATTCTGGGATTCAGAATTTGTGAAAAAAAAAATCAAAAAAAAATCAAAAAAAATCTCCTGTATCTGTACCCTCTGCATCTGTAAATGTTCACTTGTAAGAAACACATTCAACATTCGAGATGCTCTGCTTTGTCATTCCTGCAGTAGAGCTTTACATACTTAGACCTAATTAATTTTTGGTTTAATCTCTCTGAGCTTGAAAATACATGGACTGAATTTTGCTCATCATACCACCCACTTATGCCACTTGTGTCAGGTTTGAATATGAAAACGAAATCAGAGTTGTAGGAAAGGAATACAGCATAATACAAAAAATTACTGTTCAGCAGAAGTTTGTTTGTTTGTTTTGTTTGTTTTGTTTGTTTTTTTAAATATTAGGGCTAAAAGGACGACTGCTTTGCAGAAACATGTTTGAAATTATTACAAGATAAATGCTCTGCTCAGGAAAATGGTAGAATGCAATTGGAATCAAAAGGACAATTTCAAGGGGATAAAAATCACAGCAATGCTAAATGGAAATGCCTGATGAATTTACAAGGAGATTAATTAGCCTTATACTGTCTGACATTGCTTCTCATAGTCCAGTATCTCAGAGTCTAACATCAGAAAGGTATGAAGAAATGGAAAAGATTTCTATTCCATACAGTGAGGATCCAGGGGGTCTACCACAGGAGAAAGAAAAAACTGATGTAAGTGTTCCACACAACTGGTAGTTGAAAACAAGTCTCTAATCACCATCTGCCAGCAAGTACAATGTTGAAATACACATAGTGGTAAACAATTTGGAATCCATAAGTCTTTCTGGGCTGCCTTCCTAAAAAATAAGGAAAACAATTTTGATGTATGTTTAGCTGGTGAGCATTTGGTCACCCACATAGTCATCTGCTTGAAAGTGTTGTCTTTGCCATTGCTAAGTGCCTATGAGAAGTGAATCTAGCATGTAAGCGTGTAGAGGAAGAGAGGTATAGATGTGGGGCCAAACTTAAACAACATTTATAAGTAAGTCAAGTATAAGACATAAATTCTCTCTGACATTGCCCTGAACTTCCAAATTCTTTGAGGTGAGTAATGAAATGTAGGTGAAAATGGCTTTTCCCAACTGTGAAGCTTGCAGGAGACTGACTGTGAGGAGAACAAGACCCCTTTTTTTGTGTCAGTGTTGGTGGTAACAGTGGGAGGATATATCTTCAGAGGGCTGTGATACTGTAGATAATGGAGCTGAGCACAGTGCTCAGTGAAGCTTATCCAAAAGCCCTGTTTGTCAAGACCAGCCTTTATGTAAATATTAAATGCATATTGAAAGTATGGTTGTGAAAAATATGTATTTTTAGCAACAGGAAAGCAGAATAGAGAACAGTGTTGCCAAGATATAATATATTTACTATATACTTCTGGAATGGATTACTATCTTCTGAAACTACTGCAGAAATTGTATGTTCCCATGACTGAAAAGAGAGCACTTTTTATAATGTTTACATTGGGAGATAAAAGTTCTAGTCCCAGCTTTTGCATGAAATGAAAATAATCTTAGTTCCAGTACTTCTTAGCCTACCCATCAACACTGCTTTAGCCTAAAAAGATCAAAGTGTTCTGCAAGAGTTCAGGAAATAGACACCTACCTTTATTTTTACTTCCGTGAAAACTGAGTCAGATGAGTATGATAGTCTGATTTTCTAAGGGCTCCACTCAGTAAGATGGATGTCAGCATATGAAGGAAAAAAAAATCCCAAAAGTATTCTATGACGCCAATAAGCTAAGTTTCTGGGTTTGCATTAGAGTATCAAAGTTGCTTTCACCTATTATTTTATTCTCCTCTATATATTGCTCTCAGCAGAAAGATGGCATCCTGTGGTATATGCAGAAACAACTAGACCAAAGATCTGCTGTGAATTGTTAAAAGTTCCCAGCTCTGATTTCACAGGTATGGGTAATTTTGTGGCTCTTTGAAGGCTGAGTATGGAATGTGCAATCTGGATATATGGGTGCTGAGGTAACACAGACATTAATTGGTGAATGTGTTGCCAACGCAAGCTTGAGTTTTCATAGCAGTGCTAAAACCCAGGCTCAGGGAGGGGGAGCACTCAAGAAATCAAACTGACAGTGTGTAAGAAACCCCACATCATCAAGAAAAGCTGCTGTAGCAAAGCAAGTAGTCCAACACGATTCCAGCTCCTGGTGCTGCTCACTGGTGTCCGCTGGAATGTGTCAAATGACTGAATACGAATGGGCTCCAGTGGGAGGGGTGGCCTTTTCCTTGCAAATATTTCCTCAGCTCTTAAGTTGCCCTGCAGCAATAATGCTTGGCTTTTTATAGAACACTGCCTGATTCATCGGCAACCTTTAGCGATTTTATTGATTTAGCATTTCTTCAGAGATGCAGTGAAATATATGACCCGTGGACAATGTGATTTTTTTTTGAAAGCCAATGCTGATGTCAGGGGTATGTTGTCTGGTTCAAGCTCTGCTGCCTCTGGAGTTCATTAGAAGTTGTTTTAAATATGCTTTCTACTCTGTTTATGAACTATATTTCTTTTTCCACACTTGGTAAGGGTGCTGTTTTACACTGCCTTTGGTGTGTATTTCAAATCCTCTTGGTTGAATTGAGTCATTTCACGGTGAAGTAAGCGGAATGTAAGAGAAATATGCCATGGTTGGGACACTGTGGCTTAGTATATCAAAAACAATAAAGAATGAGGAAGAGATTGGGAGGACTTCTAGAATCCATTTTATTTATTTGTTAGAAGTAATGAAGCAAAATGTTTATTGTTTGTGTCCTCTGAATGTTAAACAGCTCGGCAGTTGAAATCACAGTGAGAGGTGATAGCAGGCTCTGATGGAATTGTGTGCAGTTCATCTGAACACAAGGCTAGTTGGCAGGTTACTGAATCAGAAGCTAATGAGCAGGCAGGGCTGGGATTTGGGGTGTGGTGAAAGTGGGTCCACCACACAAGGATTTTAGGAATAGAAGCACAGACCTGAGCAGCTAAGTTTATGCTGAGACATGGGTGGGTTAACTGTGAAAACTTCTGAACCTGCAACAGCCGCCACTCACCATTTGATGCCAGTGTCTAAGTGTAGCTCTAACTTCGTGTTTCTATTTCTGAAAACTGGCCTAAGTCTTCGGGAGTTCATAATGGTGCTGTTACGGAGAAAACGTAGCACAACAGAGATAATGATATTCACTGTCCTTTGGCAGATGCTTTGTAATACCAACATGTCAGGCTGAGCATGCTCCAGCTCCTGTACATCTGTTGTGTATCAAAAGATGATTCAATTGAAGGAGCTCCTACTTTCTCCCTCCCCTTCCTTATACTTGCTTTATCTCTCCAGGAATCCCCACAGGTATTATGGTTGCAGCTGCTGTTGCTCAGATGCTATTGCTGCACAGTTCCCATTCCTCTTTTCCACTGTAGAGACAGAGCAAGAAGATCCTTGATAAGCTTAAAGTTGCTTCTAGTCCACTGAAAGCTTGAGCCAAGAAGCTCAGAGACAACATGGTGTGACTGCACCACTCCACACCATGCAGGGCATAGCTCAGTGACAACACTGAATAAGCAGGAGAGAAGCCTGGAGTTGATGCATCTGGATTTGGTGGCAGAGGCAGTAGCTGCTGTTGCTACACATGACTAGCAAGATGTGAAAATATCCTCATCTAGAAACAGAGAGATTTCCAAAACTGATGGGTCAGGTTCATGCTAGAGCCAGTGATAGTGTCATACAGAGTGAAAGCAGATGGCCTTTCCAAATTCTGTCATGAGCTGTAAATCACAATGTCCCTCTTCTCATGTAAACAGACCTACTGTAACAGCTCATCTCTGTGAAATTTTAAATAGCCAAGGCTGAAATAACTCCTGTGTCACTCCAGGTTTGTGCTAATGCATAAAATTACACTGGGATGGAAATACCATTGTGAACCAGACTGGAGCACAAATGGTTGTGACTTTTTCATGTTTGCCTAAAGTCAGGTGATAGCTGGTTCTCCAGAAAAGCAGAGTATAAGTGCCATGTCCTTCACCAGGCTTCCTGCAATAGCCAGCTTTTATGGCTGGTGAGGACTACTACATTGAATGGTTGGTGTTGGTGGGTGGATTAGAGTTCCCAAAAGAAGGTCTGATGAAACCAAAACTGCAATCTCTCCCTGTCCCTCCCACCAGCACAGGCCACAAAACTCATGGCTTTGTGGTTGTGATTGGCAGCAGGAGTGGCTCAGAATTTGTCTGAGGACCTCTGCTGACACAGGCATCCTCTTTCCCTTCCTAAAAATATGGTGCCTTAGAATTGATTCTGATGTTTTAATCTTTAAAGCAGAAAGCAGTGAGAGCAATAAAATCAAATCAACAAAGCACTTGTTTTATCAAGTAAATGGATAATTGTGACATTTGACATTCTTATGAAGCTCTGTCTCTCGAACATTTGCCTAATTATCTCCCCTCTTTAAAAATTCTGTTCAGGTTCCTGTTTAGCAGTTCACTGCATAATCAGATTCAGCTTTTCTGAACCATTTTATTGTTGTTTTTGTTATTGTTATATAGTGCATTATCTTGGAAATGTCAAGTATGTTGTCAAATATTGTGCTAATTTCAGTTTTCTTTGTGTCAGAGCTCTGGACTTTATTAAGTAAACACATACTGTGAGTAGGTCCTTCCAGTAACTAGCTCCATCCTAAAGAGCAGAGGCATCACTCAGTTGAGATGTTGAGAGAATCTCTGTATAGTTAAAGGGACCCTCTCAAGATCCCTTTAAACTCTATTTTCTGTGTTCCTTGGATCACCCATTTAGAGCAAAGGTACCTTTGCATTCCAGAAGCATGCTTTTGGCAATGCAGCTGTATCACCTAGCTATAGCTGCCAGAAGTGAGGCTTTCATTAGGCTCCCTTCTAAGTTAATGGAAGAAAGAACACCTCCATGAGGTAACTCATCCCCAGCATCTGCAATAACTGATCTTATGATGAGTGGAATTTCCCTCTGAAAACCCTGCTTCTCCCAGCTGATAGAGAAGCTGTAGAAAGTGGCCTAGACCAGACAAATTAGGTCTGCCTGTGCAAAATGTCATTCAGTGCCTGACAAGTCTGTGCAAGTTTCAAAAGTGATAGTACAAATGCATGGACTAAAAAATAAAAATACATCACCAGTAGTTCAGGAAGCTGTATAGTGCTAATGGTTTCTGTCCACTTTTTGGATAGTCTCTCTACATGTTAACTCTGTTCTTGTTGTCCTCCTTGAACATCCACTTCTGTCCCCTGTCAGAGAGGATTCCAGCAGGAAGGACCTCTGGATGCACCTGCCATCAGCTGCCACTGCATTCCTGAGCTCCCCCTACATGGAATATTTCCTAGTGTTTCCTTAGGTGTAGTTACAAGGGATAGATGTTGTGTGTGTTTGGAGAAATAGTACAAGGACTCTGTATGATCTGGGCTCCCTTCCTGCTTCAAAGAGTCCACAGACCATGTGCCAGCCCTCGGCGTGAAGTTGGCATTGAGTCCGCAAAGTGAGCTGGTTTCCTGAGTAGATGAGAAGGCAGGTGGCAAGCCAAAAAAAGCTAATTTAAAAGCCTGTGAATGGAGAATGAAAGGCACAGATGTGTAAAGGAATACTCATATTATAGCTCTAGACAGACATTAATGAGTGTGTGTCCTAACTATCATACCAAGGTTATGAGCCCCTGCTTACGTGCAAGACAGATCTAGTTTGTCTGGCTCAAACACTGGCAGTTCAAACTCTCTCTTAATTACAAGATTTATGCCTTTGCCTTTATCCAAAGAAATGAAAGAGCAGTTCATTCTCTCAAGTTCCATTGTTTTTGTTCTCATTATCATAAAGGTAAAGGTGCCAGTTAGAGTTGGTTAGACATTTTTTATAATTAAAGCTTTAAAATTTAACAGTGAAGTGGATGTTTTACACTTTGGCAGTTCTGATTGCTCCATCAAATATTTTGTGTGATCTTCATAAAAGTATGAATACAATGAGGTGCTGAAATACTTCAAATATTTTGTCCTCGGGGTCTCCTCCTCTTGGTCTCTGTTTTTGTTTTAAAAAAATGTTGTCCTGTAGTGGAATGGTTTATGAAGTTTCAGCAGTGTCACCCAGTAGTGCAGAGATTAGTCCCGAGTCCTCCACAGGATAAGGAGTCACGGGTATGGTGTATGTGGCTGGCACTCTGAATCTGCCAGCATGTCTGTCATTTGTCCCAGGGCCAGTGGAGAGTAAGGATGGCTCATTTAGCGTATTGATGGCAGGTCAGCTGGAGCTCTTCATTCATTCAGAACATGATTTTCCTTCTTGTACAGCTCACTGGTCTATCAGAGCGATTTCATCTTGAGGTTTTTTCTCACAGCTTCCCATTAATTCAAATTTATCTCTAAAAACACCAGGAAACATTTTGGTCTCACTGGTTTTGGTGGGAAGAATCACAAAGGTATTCCAAGTGAAGCTACAAACATCTCTTTTCTTGCACCTCTGACCCGGTAGATGATCTTATCCTTTCTCCTCTTCCTCCTCCTGCCTCCTTTTCACATGCACTCATGTTTTCTTGCTGGTGTTCCATCTGCCCAGCATTCCCACACGCAGGAAGTGCCCACCTGGTGGTGGTTTGTGTTGGAGGTGTTTGCTCGCTGCCCAGTGTGTCCCCAGGTGGGGCTCCTTCTTCAGAGGGAGGTGAGGAAGCACTGCTGTCCCTGCACACAGGGATCAGTAGTTTCCTTACCAGACGAGCAGTGACTTTAGTGCTCCTTCATTGCCTGCCTGCTGAGACCAACGGTTCAGATTATTGTGTGCTTTCAGGGAGACGTGGGAAGAACATAACAAGTTCCCCATGCTTAGGAAGTTACTCCTTTTACAGCTCTGATTCTCCCAGATAGGCATGACTGTTTATATGGAGAGAATAAATAAATATGTGTTTGTTTTGAGAAACATGTTTGTTTTGAGACTACAACATCGTAGAATAGATTTAATTTCATTGCAACATTATCAACATTGATAGCAAATATCTTTAAGGCAGAACAGAAGGGTAATGTATTTCTTTTTTTCTTCTTATCACCTTTGTATTGTTTTTCCTTCAATTTGATCCTGCTACTGCAGTCTGAGACCTTTATGCAAAGCTCAGAGACAACTTAGGCTCTCATCAAATTACTCATTGCCTTGCAAAACTGGATTTTAATAGGTACTTGATGTCATTGGAAAAATATTCTTTTGGGCTGCTCCATGACAACATTATTTTGATATTCAAATCCTTGAAAAAAATGTGCTTGCATGCTGATTGGATCAAAAACTGGATCTCGCATTTAGAGGATCTATGAATCTTCTAAGAATGCCCCACTGAAAGCATTGATTATATGTCCAGCAAAATTAGCATAACTTTTTAACCAAACGAGGAATCTCTCTTTAACTGCCCTTTTTTTGAAATAGCACCAGTAACACATGATACTCTTGGTGAGTGTGTTTCTGTTCTGTTCCACCTAAGCAGTGAAATGGAATAAAAAGGAAAATCCTCAGCAGCAAATACTAAAAAATCCATGTGGCTTTTATGGCTGTGCCTACCAAGCAGTGAAGTGGCACAGCATGAACACTCTGACCAGGAGGTATCATGTACACTAAGGGGACTTCTGCAAGAGTGCAGGAATTCACAACACCTCTCTATTTCACTAAAAACCTTCATGAAAACAACTTTTTTTTTTTTGCTTACCTGTGGCATTTCTGCAGTTTTTCAGAACAATATTCCTATTTATCCTAAACCCTTGGGAGGAAATTTAGCTCCATTCATGAGCCAGGAAAAGGTATATACGACCATTATCTCTCACTTATAGCCTTGTTTTGAAGGCTTAAGTGCAATTTTCTACAGAGAGATGAATTTCATTCTCCAGTAGTTCTAAGGATGCTGTTAAAATTTGCTATATGTCACACTAAAAGGACAGCTTGTCTCATGGTCCCTGTCCTTAACCTTTTTTTACACATACACAACCTATAAAATATCTTTACCCAAAGCAGAATTGCATCCTGCCTGCTTCCTACCTTCCTTCAATAATAAATTGGTTGTATTTGGTTGGTCAGAACAATATTTGAATTTAATTCAGCAAATTCTGTTGGTTGCAACAGCAGCAACGACAGCAACAACAACAAGATGGAAATGTTGACAAGAATAGATCTAATATTTTCCAAACATGAGTATTTTCAGGATTAGGATCACAGAATTGGAGAATCATTAAGATTGGAAAAAACCTCCAAGATCATCAAGCCCAGCCATTAATCAGAGATTTCATTCAGAAGGGAACTTACAACAATATAGAAATGGAAGGTATCATCCCATTCTCCATTAATAGCCCAAAATCTGGTGGTTCTTGCTTGGACTTTGTATGAGGAAGTGTTAAATCTAGGCTCAACCCAAATTACAACAGTGGTTCTCACATCTTGGAACAGCACTTGTTATCCATCTCTAGGATGGTGTGTATTGACTCTTCCTGACATAATATTTTTAATGTGTGTAATACAGAAACATTTATTGCAGCAGATGATACAGGCCAGATAGCTTCCTTTACAAAAGGTCTGAAGCCATCCAGAGTGATTTTCACTGTCCCTCTCTGGTCAAGCAAATATTTGGATATGGTCTATGCTAAAGATAATATTTAAATTGAAAACAAATAGGTTAGTGTTAAAATATTTTTCCATTTCCTGATTTGGTGTCTGAACCAGAAAAATTGGAATATCTTTCAGTTTTACTCATAACTGGAAAAAGCTTCAAAATAATATGCTTTAATAATGTACATATTAATTATTATGTGCACTGTCAAGTGTTAGAGCAGGAAGCTTTAAGCAGGTCAAACAGTATAGACTATATTATGCAAATATGGCTGTTGCAGTTGCAAACTCCCACCGAAGGTAAAACTGATGTAAAATCTTACAGATGTTTTATCAATGAGATATAGCTGAATCACCTTAATGAATTGCAGGGGTAACCTGGCCTGTAAAAATTTTATGTGATTTTTACTTTCCCAGTTTCCAGGGACCTGAAAGCTGGAAACAAACCAATAAGTAGGCCTGTTAAAATGCTTAAGCTGACTAAGTATGAACAGCCCTCAGCTTAAGAGTCAGTGAAAATTGTGTTACTAAAATGGGCTGGAGGGATGACCATTAATATGTAAATAACTGATCATTCTCTGTTGAGCTGTAGCCCCTTTCCTGGTTTCTCAAGGATAAGATTGAATTCAGTGGCCAAGAAATGGAACTGGTGATGATAATTATTGAAAAACATAATTGCTGTTTCCTTTGCAACAATCCTGCTATGGAGTAACATTTTTCAAGTTCCCAAGAAGTATTCCTTTTCATATAGAACTTATTTTTGGTGCAGAAGAAATATTTTTCGTCTTGTGGCTATGGAAGTTTGCTGAAGTAGGACAAGTTTCATGGTTTTTTGCATTTTTTCTTTTTTTGTTGCCAGAGGAATGTGTCCTGGAAGGTCCTCGAAAGCATGTTCCTTAATATAGGCTAATTTTCCCTCTATCTCTGGCATTTACAACACTATATTCAGCCAATTTATTATGTTTAAAATTAAACTTCTTTGACAGTTTTGGTAGCATGACCCAGTTCTCTTATAAGATTTCCCTACATATGAGGTATCCTCCTATTAACAGACGTATCAACTATCTTATACCATCTTCTCCTTCCCTGCCTGTCACCCTCAGGAAACAGCACTAAGGGTTTCTGCTTGAATTGTTACCATTTCCATTGGGTTGCTAAGCACATTTTACATGTAGGCTGTCATTTTTTTCTTTGCTTGCTTTTTCCCTCCTCTCTTTTTCCCCCCTTTGTCTCCAAGTCCATTTGTAATATATTTGTGGAGTTGCCCTTCAGCTTCATTAAAGCATTGATTTTTTTTTTGGTTAATTTATCTAATTCCCAGTCAAATGAGGACATGGTACTTGTAAATCATTTAGTTCCTCATTAATCTCTTCCAGTGCTGGTTCCATTTTTCAGCTGTCTTCCAATTTACTACCTCTAGCGAAAAATATCCACTGTTCCCATCACTTGTCACAAGTAATGTCACGGTTGCTGTGGATCCATTGGCCTGAATAATCAACATGATTTTTTTTATTAGAAATCAAAATATTTGCTGCTGCTGTAGAAAGCCGAATCTTTAATTGCATGCAAGGAAGTTCACTAAATGAAATGCAATAAACAGAAGATCTACAGCTTTCCCTGTTACTTTGTGCCAAATCTTATTCATTAGATTTCTTTAACAATAGCTGTAGACTTTTAAGATGCAGCTGAGCACAGCAGAAACCCCAAGAACTGCATCCTTATGCCTTGATACCTCACTGGCAGAAATCCCATTGAGATGAGAGGAGTAAGGACTTCAGCATTCACTTGAGAGTAGCAAGTAGTAGCTTAGTCAGAAACCCACAGATAAAGAATTCTCTGCTCCTATCCATGACTATAACACACTGGTATCATATCAGGCTTACAAGCTGCTTATAGGTAGATTGGCAGGACAGGCAGGGTGCCTGCTCATACAGCAAACTGGTAAGAAAACAATTTTCTTCTGAAATGGAACAGTGCTGGTAAGGGCAGTAGGTGATACTCCCCCTTCCTGGTCAGCACCTAATACTGCCCTAGCAGAGTAAGAAAGAGAATTAGACTGAATTCCCTACTGAGGGGAAGGGCTGTCGTTGCCCATAGCTGTTACATCAGTTTTATTGTTGAGGCAGAACAGGCCTCACCTTTAATGCTCCCTGGCCACATCTATCCTTCAGTTGTATGAGACTTGACTCATGTACCTTAACACTGCTCTGTACTCTATGACAGCTTTGCAAATGGCTTTTCCTCCATTTTGGATATTTACAGTGTATTTTGGTGTGAGCATATATATACTTTGTGATCTTTGAGACATTAATCTCAACCACTGTTATTATTTTATTTTGAAAAGAGGCAGTACACTCTTGATGCCACTCATGCTGACTTTTTTCATAGTCTTGGTGCAACAGTCACTGAAAACTACTACTTCAATGCCATGGTTATTTTAGTTGCCATCCAGTGACTCATCTTCCTGTGGCTGTAATGGGACTTAAGGAGCATTTAGTGTTCTCTGCCATGTATGGGTAATTGCCTGGTCAATAGAATGATAAGCATCTTCAACTTGCTATAGATACAGATGTTAGACTGAGGGGAAAAATTAAAATATCTGGGCAATTCATATTTGAGATATCAAATAAAAAGCACTGCCTTTCCAAGAACAGAAGTCCTGCATAGGGAAAATCAGGCCACAGTGTTTCTTCATGTGGCAAAAATATCAGAGGAGGTGGAAGAAATTGGTGTAGCTTTGTTTGTAAAGTATGTACTGGTTAAATTGCTGCCCCTTGCTGATCCATCTAATCTTTTTAATGAGGCTAGGTAAGCAAAAAGGAGGCAGTAATGATGCTGATGACTCAGAGATTTCTCCGTGTGGAAGAAAACAAGCAGAAGATGATTGTCTAAACAGAAGAGCACAGTGACTCTCCAGGTGTCCTTTGCACCTGTAAAATGGTTGCTGGATGGCAATCTAACCAAGTTCAGAGGCTCCCAGTGTCCCTGGGTAGAAATGCTAGAATACAAATTCGTACATTGTGAGAGTGTGAGATTTGCTGTGTTTCAGCCACATTTCAGCTTGCAGGATGCATTTTTTTTTAAGCCTAGATTTGTGTTGGTCCTTTATGTTTGAAGAATGAAACAGCAGTAAAACAGCTCAGAGGCAATAACCAGCACACAGAGATGATGGGGAACTGTTCTGCTCTGATGAGTGGAATTTAGCCCATCTTTCTCACTGAAACTGCCCGTATCTGAGGATAAGGGTTGATACTTCTTTTACACTCCCTCATTAGTTTTTGTTGTTGTTGTTTGGTTGTGGTGGGGTTTTTTTGGGCTTGTTGTTGGTTTTTTTTTTTTTTTTTTAATGATAGATTTAAAGGGTATGCTTTGTATGCAATGAGTTCTCCATGTGAAGTTCTGGGACATCATCCCTTCACCAATGTTGACTGTTTATTGTAACTTTTCATTGCAAAATTTGTAATCACTCCTCTTGACCTGGGACTGCAAACTCCATGGAGAGAATCCTGACCACTAGGTGACAGTTAAGTTACTTTCCTTCACTCAACAAGCTTTTAATTTTTCATGCAAATTGAAGCTAACTCAACCAGAGAGGTTGTAAGGGCTTCTGCCCCATAAAACAGGCAAGCCCTTGTGGTAAGAGAAGTTTTTTGAGGGGCCAGTTGAATCCCATCAGGCAGAAGATAGCTGTAAAGGTATGTTTTCACTTGCTGAATTTACCACTAGACTGTGGTCCAAAAAGGGGAGCAGTGGTTTGTCTGCTAGCTGTGCTTCCAAGGGCAGGAGTAAGATCCTTCCTTTAGATGTGCTGATAGTCCACCAGCTGGATCCCCCCTCAGATGGAACAACAACTGGTGGAACCTGGCAGGGCTTGGCTCTCCAAGTGATGTTAAGTATCTGTGTGCATGGCCAGAAGTATTGCAGAGACTCAGGGAGCACTCACATTTACACTTGAGTCCCTTGAGGGAATTCAGGCTTTATATGCCAAGAGGGGAGGGAGACAGCCAGCAGTTTTACGTATCCAAGCTTCAGGGTAGGGTGGTAAATACAGAGAGAAGTGAAATGTATATGCCCTAGCCCTTCTGTGCATCTGGTACTTAGTATCTATTTCACTTGAACAACATGGCCTTCTGCCATTGCAGCCTTGTGCCAAGAAAACCACAGTAATATACGTTTGGTGCCAGCTGTACAAGTTACACAAAGAAAACTAGTTAGAGAAAAGTTTAGAAAGTTTAGAAAATCTGAATGATTTCTGCAGGGGATTATTTTTTTCACCTGCAAGGCTTAATTAGTAGGATTTCAGATTGTAACAGTGCAGTGCTTGAAAACATGTTAGATTGCATTGAGACAGGTGTTTTTTTTATGAGATGCAAGTTTTGATGATATAGTGAAGTTGTTGAAATATCCAGCAGCACTTCCTCAGACAGCTCCAGCTCATGCACAGTGCTTTGGATATTGGAACCCATTTTGTTGCAGGCCCGCAAGTTTCACATTTGACTTCTTTTTCTTCACACAGTTCTTACATCAGTTTTATTTTTGAATTTGCTACTATAAAAATCTACATGACCTTTACCGTAATCTTGAATAGTTGTAGCAGGGTCAGAACAATGCATGCTCAAACGTACAAGGTAGGTGAGAACGTCAGAGGCAGCACTGAACATCCCTGTGCTTTGCCTGGGGAGCTGTCACCCTGCTATGCACAAGGAAACAGAGCACAGCACGGTGCATTTCACAGTGCAGCAGGCTAACTGAGCACTGCCTAGTATTTTCCACTTTCTATCCGTACACTATAAAGCAAAAATGTTGGTATACATATTTCTAGCAACTGTGAGTTTTTACACATTGGTAAATACCATAATTCTCTTCTGCTTGTCAAGATGTGCTATTTTCGAGTGTGGGGCTTCAAAGGAGGCAATTTAGAAACATGATTTTCCAATCTGGATTGGCACTTACATGCCCCCCTAAAAGCAAGTCACTGAGACTGCAATTTTGAAATCCTGCTAAAAAAAAGAAGTTTCACTTTCTTGACATGTCTGTGCACTTACTCCTGGAAAACAGTTAAATCAAGGGAATATTTATAGCACCAGTGGGAGAATATAGTTGGTCCCTTAACTGTGACAGAGCCCATTTCAGTCCTGTCAGCTGTCTCTGTTCTTAGCTGAACATCAGAAAGCAAGTTCCATCCAATGGTGGCTTCATGCTGCTCTCTGCTGTGAGCTGAAGCTTCTGTCAATGTTAGTGTGAGTCTCTTATTAGACCCTTCTGTCTGTACTGGCTGCAGTTTCCTGCTTTTGATCCCTGGCCTCTTGAATCTAACATCCACTTGTCCCCTGGACTGTGTAACGCTTCATGGAGGTTTTCCAGTCCATCTGTGTGTAGGAGATTTTAAGTATATGCTAATTTAATTGTAAATTATTGACAGGATGAATACGGAAAGATCTGTTTGTATGCTTTTGATACTGGAGAAATCTGATCACATATTTTCCATCAAGGAAGCCTCTTGTCCTGGTTTCCCCTCTTTGTATGCTTCATTGAGACTGTCTCCTGCCTGGCAAGTGGTCTGAGAAACTGAGAACTAGCCCCCACAATACCCATTGCTGCACATACATGAGGGGTACAGTCAAGTTTAGGCAGCTCAGGCAGACTCATTATGTTGGTGTTTGTACTTCTAGCTCGTCAGTGGCAATCATAAATTCCTTCCCTACTGTTTAGGGTAGGGAGGCTCAGTGAATGTGTTGTGACACATGCTCAAAAGAGCCCAAATAACAGTTTTTAAGCCAGTTGGATATGATTAATTAAAACCACGAGTGAATTTCCTTAGCTAAACCTAGCAGCAATCCTTCTTTGACCTTTCCGTTATTGTGGGTTGTTATTATGATTATTTTTAGGATGTTATTAGGATGATTGTCACTACGATTAATGGCCCCAATCTTTATTCCTCCTAAAAGGATAACATGTTCTTTTTATTTTAGATTAAGAAAATCACAGACCTGTCAAATTGCAAGTTGCAATTGCTCAAAGGCTCCTGCCTGCTCCTGCCATGGCACTGCAGCTTATTTTTCTCACCTGACTCTCCTTTGCCTTAGCCATCCAATAGAAGCACCCTGTCCTTTCTCCTGCTTTCTGGAGGCTGATGATGCAGCATGTGCATGACCAGTGTGACCTGGGATGTGCCTGTTGTGGCATCTGATGTGTGGGCTGGCAGAGAGGAAAGGCCACAGTACTACGTGGAGCACAGATACGCTCTCTCATCAGATCCAGTATTCAGGAACCTTTTGCCGGAGTCCTTCCCTAATGTCCTTTGTACAGATCCCTGTTAAATATCTCTGTTGTAGAGAATATAGTTTATATTTCCATCCTGCAAATTGATCTTGTACAGACTTCTCTGGCATATGAAAGTTCAAAAAATATTTTTTTTCAGGTCCAGAGCCTGTAGCACTGAGCCCCTGAGTACCCCCAGCTAGCTGCCGGAAATTAAATCCAGCCTCTTTGATTCACGACCACGTCTCTTTCCTATTATACCTGAGCACTGATACCCTAAACACTGAATTCTGGAAATTTGATTCTGAGCTTCACAGTCTTGGCCTCTCCATCTGTGTGCACATACCCAATGTCCTTATATGCTCTGAACTGGTATCTCTGTTTGGGGATTGCTGTCTAATATTTCTGTGACTTGGAATTTGCTCTTTTAGATTCTTGGCAGAGAGACCTGAAGCTGTCCCTCTGCTTTATTATTTTGGCCTTTAGCCTTTGTAGGGGTATGTTCTTCTTTCCTGAGACTTGTCTTTAGCTCAGCAACCTGTGAAAACTCTGTGATTTTCTCATCTTTCGTCCTCTAGTTTTGTAGGGACTCTGATGTAGTTGTGATCTGCACAGGTCACTGATATTGCAGGAAATGGGATCTGTGAGAAATTTTGGTCTTGATGTTCTTTTTTCCATTTCTTTTCCCAAGTACTCAGCATCTTTCTTTTTCTCTTGCTTAATTTAATATCTCATGCAACTTCACACTTTGCCCACTTCACAGCATTTTATCTACTTGATGATATTGAAACAATTCAAAATGTCTTGCAGGTCCTTGATTCAGTTGTAACATTATGAAAATATAATTTCCTGAAGAGGAATCAAAACAAAATGGTGAGATGCTGTCTTATTATTGTTTTTAAACCCACTATATACTGGCATCCATTGCACTTGGGCGTAGACTGCTGGAGCTGAAATTGTCCTTGTCAGAGTAAACATTGTGGAAAAAATTCACATGAGATCATTAACGATTACAAAGTGCAACAGCTCTTTTTATTTCTCTTTTTCCTGAAAAAAAAAAGAAAAATTGCTTGGTGACTAAACTTTGATGATCTGAACTCCTCCAGGGCAAGTTTTACAGATTTTCTGAGTAGTGTCAAATGACTTCTATTGTTGGAAAAATGATCTAGTTTTATCACACCTATATATATACCTATTCTATTTCAGAGAACTTTATTTTAAAAATAGCCCCGCTTGGCCACATGTCAATGATTAAAATTGCTTCAGTCTCACTGAGGAGACTCGGTGATCTCAGAGTGAGATCAAAGCCCTTCGTCTGGTAGATAAGCACACCTGTAAGTGTACTGCAAAGCCTAATTTGCATCTGAGGTCAGCTTCCCTCTCTGGCTGTCATTGGATTCAACACCAACAAATGTAAAGGGCTTTCCACGTGGCAATTAGTTCAGCAATTTGGCCTTAAGATGGGCCTCTGCTGCACAGTACTGTGATTCTTGTGTAGGGGCAGTGTCTCCAAAGCTAGACAAAGCTGGGGCCAGGTACTGTGGTTTAGATAATTTTCACATGGCTAAATTCTTTCCATCTTTGAACATGATGACTGAGCCCAAATGGCTTAGTAAGAACATGCCAATACTGTTTCACCGCAAAATGGAGCCCAAAATGGGAGAGTGGGAGTCTGGATGGGTGAGAACTGGGCTGGGAGCATGCTAACACCTAAATGGCATTGATGATCACAGTCCAGAGCTCAGGGTAACCCTGCTTATTTCACAGAATCACAGACTCATCAAATGGCTTGAGTTAGAAAGGACCTTAAAGATCGCCTTGTTCCAACCCCTTGCCATTGGCAGGGACACTGACCACTAGATCAGTTTCCTCAATGCCCCATCCAAACTGGCCTTGAACATTTCCAGGGACAGGGCATCCACAGCTTCTCTGGGCAAAGTGTCTAGTGGCAGGTCAGCTTCAAAAGTAAAGACCTTCTTCTGTATATATATTTATATATACAGAAGAAGGTCTTTACTTTTGAATATATATGTATTTCGTTATTATGATTGAGCTTCTTGAGTGTTTTATGTTCCACTGCAACACATTGTAATGATGATCACTATAATGATAGTGCCATAATGAGGCCAATTAGCAACAGGGCTGACCAACATGGAAAAGAACCTTTGCTATGAATGCCTAACAATTTTCAGCAATAGTAAGGAAACTTTGTGAAAATGTGAATACTTAGTCCACTTGCAAAGTCCATTATCTTCGAAATGGTTACATATTCTGTGATTATGCATGTGTAAATGGAGCAAGACTGGAAAACATTTGTTCCTTAAAGGGAGAAAAAAACTATGACCACATGGTCCTTTTGCCTTAGAAGTGTTGCCCCACTTTGAATTCCAAGTAGCTTCTTTTTGGACCAAAATAGTTTATTCCCATGGAAATTCTGCATTTGCACATCACTGGTCTGAGCCAAGTCCTTTCAGGCTTTTGTCTCGAGGTACTGTGTCCTGTACAATTCTGATCATGTAGTCATAATCCTGTGCTTCCATACATGCTTTCCCTTTCATCCCTAAAAATGCATGGGTTTCATCTCAGTTAAAAGGTGACCCAACAAAGACATGTCCTGTCACCTCATTTATTTGTTTAATGGTCAGTGCAGCCCAGCAACAAATGTCAGACCTTTCACTCTTTGACTTTCAGTTGCGGAGGGAAGAAGCAGAGTACAACGTGTGGCATGTCAGGGATGGACAGAGAAGCATAGGCCTAATTAAAATTCTGCAGCTGATTTTCATTCTGTTCATTTTTATTTTAAAATCTTGACAGGACAGTACTGTTTTCATAGGTCTCTGATCTGCAAGTCATAAGTGTCAAAATGTATCAGTGTTCTCTTCCTCTGTGTTGAGACTGTTAATTTATTTTTCTGCTTTTAGAAGAATAATGGTCATCCAATCAGTTGGGTTAAAATATAAAGTCATCTGGGAATCCCAGGTAATTTTTTTTTCTGGAAAACTCTGGTTAAAAGGCTTCCTGATAAAGAATGACGTTGATAATATATTTGAAATATATAGAGAGGTCTTTATGTTAGTTTTATTTTTGAATTTTTTAAATATTTTATCATTTGGAGGTTAAGTTTTATCCAGGAAGAGGTATGAGAAAAGAGCTTATTATGGCATCATGTAGTGTGCGATTGTCTCTGGCCCCTGCAACTTGATCTTGGCAGAGGGATTTATCTGAGTACTGTACAGAGGCACATGAGGTCATGGGGGATGTTTGTGTATTAAGTAATGAAACTCAACACTTGGACCTCTGGGCTATCACTGCTCTGCACTCACACATGCAGATGATGCAGCAATGCTCACTCAGTGTTCTGCAGAGCCCTCTACCAAGCCACTATGCCAAATAACCCCTGGCTATGACTGGTGGCAAAAAGGGTCGCTGGAGTGAGGTTTGGACCAAAAAGGTTGGTAGTCAGTAGTCTGCAATATGTCACACAGAGGACTTTAGTAACACAATTATTCCCAGCTGAGTTGCTAGCAGGAATGGCTGGTGTTGTCAGATGCATGGGGGTGGTCCTGCACAGAGGTTTGGCAGGACTTGTTTAGTAGTAAGTAGCAATAATTCCTTCTGACAGTGAGGAGGCTCCTGACAGGCTCGTTCAGAGACTGATGGATTGGTTTGTTCAGCCTATCCCCAGGAGAGAAGAGGACAGGAAGGTGTCCCACTGGGAAACCACGCAGCACAGTCCTGGTGGTGAGCCTGAGCTGGATGCAGCCTTTTGTGATAGATAGCTCTACTCAGACCATGGCCAAGCAAGGGAATGTGACAAGGGATAACAGCTTATCACCCATTTGGTGAGGCTGATAGAACTATGCGTGTGCAGTTAAGGCTAAGTCGGCTGTTAAGAAAACAGCTGCAGGAGTTTAAGATCTTAGAGTCTTCTTGCTGATTGCTACTCTGCCAGCAGTTACTAGTGCAGTGTAACCTGGCAAAAAGAGACGTGTACCCATGCCTCTGCCATTTCCATCCATAGTCTATCATCTTAGTGGAAACACACGTCCTTTGATATTGCCAACTATCAGGTACATTGGGTACATGGGATTTTGTTTTAACTTTTTGAGCAGGGTTAAAACTAACACACTTCATGCTGAAATTAATTTTAAATTAATTGAAAATCGTGTAAAATAATGCTCTTTCATTGTCAAATTAAATCCTCAGATTCATATCTAAATACTCAGAAATGTGAGCAGTTGTGGAGTTTTTTTTTTTCTTTATCACAGAATTATGAATTTTTTGCAGACTGAAAGAATGGCTTTTGGTACTTTGCCATCATAGATGCATGCTACTTGAATCTTTATTGCAGCAGATCAAATCCTTCTATGCAAATGGAAAAAATGAAATCCAAGAAAACTGCCTTCATTAAGGTATAAATGATACCATTTGCCATACTTACAAAGATATTCCCAACCTGCTTTTGGCATAAAATGTGTCTTTTACAGCTTATCTTGGCGCACACATCTTCTGCTCCTAATTATGAATGCCTTGGGGTGACACCAAATAAGCAATAATTCCAGCTGCTCCTGACAAAAGAAGACACTGCTGCACTGCATTATTTCTCTGATGAATGTATCTTCCCAATAAGCTGAAGCAGGCTTTGCATCAGCAACATCTGCAACAACAGGGAGTTAGAAAGTGGGTCAGGTATATTGATGGAGAAGGAGAATGGATGAAGGAGGGTGTGTATAAATGTGGATCTGCTTTTGCCTTCATATTTTCCTACAAACACCTTGCTAATTGATTCAGGTCCTCTGGTGGCAGCCACAGGGGAAGCTTTCCGTGTAAAGTCCTTTACTTGGAGCTTCGGTAACCATGGCTGAAAACTCTGAGTCTATTAGAGTTAGTAGTAACTCATTTTCTTGACTCATATGGGGACAGCATTTCTCCTTGTAATTCTTAAACATGGTGAGGGCAGGATCTAGGTAGCATCTTGATTATGCTGTTTGCCCTCAGCACTGCTCATTACTACTGGCTCTGGAATTGTGTATGAGACAATGACAGCTTGAGGTGAAAAAAAAGTCTAAAATAAGATGGCAAATTTCAGGAGGGAAGGGATTAAAATCTGCAGCCAAAGGGTTACAATCACTCAAGGAAAAAGGTAGATGGAGACCACGTATTGTTCTGAGCCTGGTGTTAACATACCAGGCAGCCGGGCCGGAGAATGTATTGTGGAAATATCTGCAGTGCAAAGTTTGATGCCCTGGGGTAAGAAAGGAGATGGTAGAAGCAGCAGCAGCTGCAGTCAGACTGGGAAATCTCTGCTTTTGATTTTTTTTTTTAATAGCAATATTGAGTTTATGTTGTGTTGATGGCTCTGGAGTGTGTCTAGCTTTCTTTTCGCTGACTGAGCCGGGCAGGTTTGGAGTCCTCCCTTTGAGCTGCACAATAAGTTAGTTGCTTAATGCATGATCTGTAAAGACCACCTCAAAGGAAGAAGAATCTTGAAGGAATCACCTCAGCCATCAAATATAGTCCTTTGCAGTAGCAGGCAGCCCTGTGATAAATGTTTAATACAGGTAAGTCAACGGAAATGCTACTCTGTGTATATCCCGGGAGCCACAAAACTTCCCCCAAACTTGTAGTAACAAAAGGCCATAATACAAAGGGCAGAAACACAAAAGCACATGACAGGAAAAAAGCAGAAGAGATTGAGGCAATACCAGTGTGTTCAGACTCTAAAGTACCAGGAGAATTTGTCCTTTAAAGAAGTCTAGAAGGTCCTGCAAAGTAAACAATCCATCATCTTACTGACAGACACCAAAACCTTCCAAGTCTTTCCTTCCAATCTAGTTTGGAAGGATATTTTGGTTTAATTCCTGGGGACCAGCTTAAATTAACCCTTGGTGCCTGAGCAAGATGCATCTTGATTTGGACAATTGTTCATCCTCCATGTCCATTCTGATTTTTACTGGCTTCTGTCTTCTGAGACAGCTAATTAGATTCTGTGTTAGTATTGATGATCCCAGATATAGTGAGAGTGAGACACACAAGAAACTGGACACGGACTTTCAGATGCATCTTACGTTGACTGTTAACCCATTGTTAGAGAGATTGTGTCAAATCTTGTAAAAACAATATTTTGAAAAAAGGTAACCCTTTTTGTTTTAAAGTTTGCTTGTTTTTCTGCTAGACCTTTCTGCAGGGTGAGGGAAAAGAGCTCATTAGAGACTAGCACAGGAATCCTGTAGGCTTGTTTTCTTATGTTGTCACTCTATGTGTCTATCCTATTTTTCTCTGTTGTTGTCTATAGTAGCACAGATCAGATGGAAAATCTGTCCTTTTCTATGCATTTTTTTATAAATTAAACTCCTTCAGGTGGGACTGCTGTCAAACTAGGTTAACTTGTAGAGTCTCTATCATACACAATGCCTGTTAAAATTACCCTTTGGGGTTTCAAGGCCACTAAGGGCCACATGCTTCTAGCCTTTAAACAAAAGAGAAGAAAGCAGAAGTGTTGACATTGTAAACAAGATACCAAGTGAAAGCTTCAGCACATTCTTTACACCAGGAAGTTGTACATTGCACTCTGGAGCTGGGCTCAGAGAAGAGGCTGTGAAAGAGGCATTAGTAGTTATGCCGTCTTTAGACAGAAAATGGCACTGCAGCACACAGATACTAGGTAGTTCCCAAACAGACAAACTCAACTCTGAGTTGCAAACCTTTGAAAAGTCTCATACATAGTTCCAACAGCTGGGAAAGACTGGGTTTATAAAGTCTCAATATACCAAAAGTTCCTTATTCCTTTTAGTGCTGACTGGGATATGGAAACTCCCTGAATAGAGTTCTGTTATTTATCATTTTACTGCAACATATTTATTGAGTAGAATTTTTTCTGGGACTGGTAAGGGAGAAATACTAATTAACTCTCTCCATTTTTTGATAGCTTGCCTAATTATGAAACTAATTAGTGTCTATTTTTTATTGTTGTGAGAATTAGAATACTGAAAAAAGCCTTAGAGTAACAAAATGATAAATATGGGTTTTTCCTAATGATTCTGGACTGGGTTGGACATTTAGATATTTCTTCCAACAAACTTATATATGCTTTGGAAAGGAAAAGAGAGTACTCTTTGGGATGTTTCTCTTATTAGTTCTTAAAATTAGCCTCTGAGAAAATGAGAGCAATAAAGTGTAGAAGATACTCAGGGCTGGGATTGTCAAGCAAAAAGTCCTGTTTGCTGTCAAGAGAGGTTTTTCTTGAAAACTCTAATGGCACAGTTGCTACATCCATTCTAGTACTAAGAATACTCAGGAATTTGTTTGACATCTGTAAAGAAAGCAAGGATGGTTTCTAAAGAAGCCAAAATGGAACAAAAGCCCTTATTGTCACTCTGCCCCTGTAAATGAAATGAGTTACAAGAGGACAGGATTAAAGAGTATATTCATGCATTTACGGAGAAGGGTCAAAAATAGTAGCAGTGTTGTCTTATGATGGCCAAACACTGTAATAAAAGTGTTTGGCCATCAAGATGACTTAAAGAGTCATCTTGTAAAAGTGGAAGTAATCTGAGATACCTAATTCTGCTACACTAAGTCAATTTATATTAGGGAGCTATACCATTTATGGGGAAGTTCTAAACTATAGGGATTGACCTTTGAAGCGAAATCAAATATCTACACCATTAAGAAGAATTATCTGTGTCAATATATGTAGCTCTATTTTAAAAGGCAATGTGCTGGTCTAATCTAGCGATTTAACACTTTTAAATAGCAGTGGTAAGAGAATCTGTTTCAGTGGTTGTGCTGGTTTTTCTGTGTCCAAACTGCTACACTGATACCAGAAGGGTATCTAGACAAACCATTCAAAATGGGTTGCTTATGTGGAGGATGCAGCACAGAGGATGAAAAATTACATGTTTTGGTTTTAAGTTGCTCTTGGCATTAAATGTTGAGGACAGTTATCATTCAGAAAGGAATGCAACTGGGTTTAATGTATGGTTGTGAAATATATAATTTAATGGCATCTTTCTAAATGTGTTATATACTTCTCTGTACTGTTTTATGTAAGTAGGTACTGAAAGAATATGTTAAAGTGATGCATTTTCTCTTTATTTAATTCTGAATAGCATGTGTGTTCATACATCTTGGTTTATATATTTGTCAGATACTCCTTATAGTTCAATTTATTTGTAAAATATTTCCAAGGTCTTTTCTAAAAGAGGGTGGAAGATCATTTTACTTTCTTTCCCTCTCACTGCTGACAAGCCTTGTATTTTATGACTCTTTTGGCTCCATTCCTTCTGATGCACTTGTAGAGTAAGTCTTTGTATTCTTCCATTTTGTCAAGTAGAGAAGACTGTGCTGTGTTGTCATCTCTACTATTTTTAGTACAACTGGTTGAGTGAGCAGTCACAGTTGGCATTTCCTTACCTGTGCAATCCAGAGAGATGCCAAGAGAAAAGATGTCTTGGCAAAGAATGCAATTAAAGTTTGAATGGATGACGCCTCAGGAGAAAATCAGTTCTAAATGATTAAATAAATAAATAAAAAATAGTATTGGGAATAATGATTCCTCTTTCCTGCCTGAGCAGCCCAATACCAGCACATCCCATGAAAGAGTCTACATAACTGAAAGATCCACAATATTAAAACACTTCCCTCAAGTTGCAATGGTTGGTTTTCAGCTAAGTTTTTATCAACTTTTCTCCCTAAAATTTCTCAAAACCACTGTATGAATTGCTGTTTTCAGGAGACCAATTCACACAATCCTAATATCTAATAGTGCTCCAAAAGCATTTGGTGGTGAAAGAAATAGCAGTGCACAGGCTCCAGTTCACCCTTCAGCTGTGAGTGTCTTTGCCAAATTAAAAATGTAGCTGAAAACAGTGAAAACAACCTTTTTTTAAATTTTTTTTTCTATTTTCCCATGTTTACACACTGCCATTTCTACCTAAAAACTCCAGTTTCTTTTTTTATTTATATAATGGTCATATTATGAAAGATCTCCAAAGATCTCCATGTCTCAGAAGGAGAGTCCAGGAATAAAGTTGTGGTACACCTCAGCTACATCAGCAGAAACATCTGGCATTTTTCATGGTGTTTTCTTTGGAGAAAGTGGTCTTTGGAGTCCTTTAAAGCAGAAAGGGATTATAGTGTTTCAGCAACAAGAATTTGGCTTTTCTCCTAGTTAGGGTCTGGAACTTCCACTTCTTTTTTGCCCTGTCATAATTTAAATTCACTGGCTCATTCCCAAGCTCAAAGTGTGAAATGTGCTCCATGTGCAGGGGTGCAGGAGATGGGAGTTCAGATCCTTGACCTCTCAGGACTACAGTAGTTAACTTTCAGCAATACATTGGTGTTGCTTTGACCTTCCTGTCCCCTATATTGGCTGCATTCAAGGCTGTTTTCTTTAATCTAACAAAGGGACTTTTAAAGTTATGTAAGAGCTTAAAATGCTAAGAGGAGTGAGCTGCTTAGCATAATTCTGGGCCTGAGAGGTGCTTTTATTTCCTGTTTATCTCCTTTGATCTCAGAAAAGATGCTTTGTCACCAAAGCAAAGATGCTTTCTTTGCTAGAAAAAGGCTGCTGGAGAAATAACAACCAAAATAAAAAAAAAGAAGATTTGCAAATATTACTGATATGCACTGTACAGTGTCCAGCTTCCAGTCATTTCTTTCCTGGTCTTAAGCTTGATTTAGTAAGGTCAGCTTGTCGCATATGCTGCCTATTTGCACCAGGGATAGAGCTCAGTGTTGTGAAAGCTGTGTGAGAACCAGATACAGCAGGACAGACTCGAATTGCAGTTGAACATGTGTCCACTGGAAATAAGTGGTCACTTCCCCTTCTGCATGCGGGCTTGACTATCAGAACCACTTTTAATTATCACATTTGGTGTAGCTATGCTTTTTAGCAAAGTGTATACTCACACAAAAAGGAGCCACTGACATACTTCACTTCTGCCTGTGCTAGCATGAGAGAGCAGACATAGGCCAAAAGTGCCTTCTGGTTTTACATAGCTAATACTATGCTGAAGTTACGCCTTTCCCTGTTGCTGCTCCATTTCTCCCGGAAGAGTGAAAGGTAGTAAGTCACTTAACTGAAAACAGCTCTCTAATCTTCATGCAGTATTTACATTACCTAAACATGCTTTGTTCTGGGTGTGGGATGGTGACAGCTGTTTGCTTCTTGTCTGTTCCTAGTCTTTGCATCCCAGCCATGACATCAACTGTTATAATCCCTGCATGCAGCAATTTCATTTTACCTCAGACTTCTTTATCCATAACAGGTGTTCACACAAAGAGTAGAAATTGTGCTCATTGCAGTGAAATTGTCGAAGGTTAAATCAGGTTTGAAGCTGGCTCAAAGAAGCTTTTTTCCTGTCCTCAAATGCAGCTTCATGCTGCTTGGTGTGCATTGTTTGTACACAGAATTCTACATTTTCCATGGAAGTGAGCGTTGGGAGTAATTTCATTTGCAGAACCCACAGGCTAGTTTTTTGCTAAATAACATCGCTCAGTGTGGTTCTGAAATCGCCTGCTGCTTTGCATCCTTTTCAAATGTTATGTGGTCCGTGACTCTTGTTTTGCAACAGGAAAGAATTCATGTAAAATCTATCTTGAATTGATATAAACTTCATTCTTTTCTGAAGTTTGCAGAGATGGGAAGCTGAAGCATTAACCCTCCTTAGCATGGTTACATGCTCTGGAAGACAATGGAGGTTTCTTTCACTTACAGTCTGGTGTCTCTATATCTGCTTCCAAATGGTTCCATACAATGAGCTGCACTGGATGGAGTGCTAGACCTGTTTGAGTGCATTTCTTGGACTCATGTAACCTTCTGGGGGCTGTGTGTTACAAAGGACATAAATCTTGATTCTAGAAACAATACTCATGCCTTTTCTTTCATGGCTTGTTAATGTGAAAATTACAGCCTTTGCTGCAAAGGTATTTCAGGGTGGCATGCACTTAGCCTGCTCAAAATTTCCCAGTTTTATTTCTTTTGGAAAACCACAAAGGAATTTTTTTTTTTTAGGAGTGGAATAAACATGTGAGTTACTTTATGTGAAAAACTAGGTATACAGGGCTTTCTTAAGATTCTTGACACTTCAAGATGGAGAGTTTACCCACTCTCTGCTTCAGCACAGACATCACATCTACTCTTGTGCTCTTCAGAGTTTATTGTCTGAGGAATATCTGGTGAAACCCGATTCAACAGGATCTCTAAAATTTTAGGGAAAGAGTCATTGTGGGAGAATCTAATTAATGTAGCTTACTGAGGAGAGAAACCCTGTCTTTTTGCTAATTTTATCTTCAACTTTTGTATTATTCCTATGTGGATTTCATCTCCTAACTTCCCAGATAACCTAAGGACTGATCTTAGGTCTGTTCAGCCAGCACATACGATTATTTGCTACCTTCCTGTGGAAGGCAGCACTACAGTTGCAGCAGCGTGGGGCTCCAAGTGGATCACGGGCCAAATGCCCAGCCTTGAGCAAGAGTCTGCAGCTTTTCTTGAGCAGTCTGCAGCTTTTCTTGTATTACTTTCAGTACTTCTTTAGCAATAATGAACCCTGCTAATTTAGAGATCTCATACATGCCCACACTAGCTGCAGTGACCAGAGTAGAGTGGTATCTACTGTTCCTCTATTTTTTTTTTCATCCCTCTCTGTGATTCTCTTGGCTTAAAATAGGTTAAGATTCTTGCATTAAAAATAGAAAGACAATGTGCTATGAATAGCTGTAGAAAGCTATGTGCATGTCTATATATTTTTTGTTTATTAAAATAAATCAAATATGAGGGTGAAACATAATGAGGGTGAAAACACCTTGCTTTTTTTAGTGATTTCCCCCTAAGCTTCTCTGTCTAAGACACAATAAAATTGCCAAATATGGGCTATATATCTATGAAAAGATTTTGGTAATATTGTAAACCATTGCAATAAAGCTTGTCTAGACTACTTCTTTGTAAGCAATGAGACCTTAAAATAAAATTAGGGTCTTAGATTTTAAATATCCTCATTTTCATTGCAATTTTTGAATGTGATTTCCTTATTGTGCCTGTTCTCTCTTTTTCTGATTCAAGTGGCAAACGGAAGCCTTGCTCTGATTGGTTGCTCCTCCTATTTTTAATTTGCAGGAGTGATTTAATCCTTCTGAATTACAGAAGGGACAAGTAACTCCATAAACTTGAGTAATGAGGTTTGTTAAGTGTTATTTCACCATGAGGATATTTCCTAGAACACACATCTTTTCCAGAAAAATGTTTGATTAAAACATAATGGGTGAAACAGTATGCTGATTCCCAAATCTTGAGAGGTTCCTCCTCCTATGAGATTTTAAAATCTTTCACCTCCCACCAAAATCAGCATTAGAGAAGGGATGACCTGGTTTGCCAGCTTTGGGTAAAGGACAACGTACAAGACACACCAATTATTCAAAAATAGTATTACAATTGTGAGATCAGGCACCTTAGGCAGTCTACTGTTTAATAATATATCTTGCACGGCTGCTTTTATTAAACAAGGGAATAATAACAGATCTGTAGATCTGTAATTCTCATTATTGACTTGAATGAACGACAATCAGTCTTGAAAGGTTATAAACAAACCTATCTGAATTACCTTTTTTTTTTTTTTTTTTTTTTTAAGAAAATAAAGATGCAGTTTAACATTTAAATACACAACATGGGTATCCAAGCTGGGTCTACAAAACCACAAAAGACTTGTCAGCAAGTGGAGTAAGTTTCCATTTGAGCAGCAAGTGGGGATAAAACTAGCAGCATGAGGTTGCCACAGTTCTGATGTCCAACCAAGGCCTGCAGTGGAATGCTGAGAAATACTTCCAGCGCCTCTGACTCTTTAAGGCTGATGTTTCCTGCTCATCCTGCCCCTGGCACCACCAGCAGGAACAGCACTGAGTCCTGGCATTTGTCCTGCCTCGTAATGATCCAGGAGATGTTTGTGAACTGCTTCCTGTCTTTCCTTCATCCAATCTTTATTACATATGTGACCTCTGGGCAGCTGCAGATGTGCTGTCCAAAGGAACATGTGGCCTATTTGTGTGTCCAGGGAATGACATTTGTTCACCTCTGACTAGCAAAATATCATCTCCAGAAAGTGTCCTGTACTGCAGCTTAAATTTAGTATTTCCAAATTCCTACTTGCTTTGTTGTCTTTGCTGATGCCTTGAGGGTCCAAACCTTGACAGCTGATGTTTTGTTGCTTTGATGTTCTGAACAATGTGTTTTGCCAGCTGTCTTAACGCCATATAGTTCCTTTGAAGGCATCAGATGCCGCAACTTGAGAACCTAACTACTCTTCGCTTTACTGTGTAGAATGATCAGCCTTCACCTTTGGTTGGCCTCCACTAGCACAGCAACATTATTCCTCTAGGCATCAAAAAGGTAATGAATGCCCTTCAACTCCTTGATGCTTTTTCTTCCCTGTCTCAGTTACCTGCACCAGACTACTAATGTTTGAGTTTCATAGGTGATGTTGACACCACTGGAGGTAAGCATGACACTTCAATTATTAATGCCCCAGGATCTGGATCTGATTTTCACAAGCTCAGGGATCCTGCAGCTTTTTCTAAAAATTCATTTGTAGTTGTGAATTCTTTTTCATTCTAAGAATGGAGCCCACAGCTTCTTCCAGAGAAAAGACAAAGGAAGAGCTGAGACCCTAATTTATGCACCTTCTAGGTTAGATTTGTATATGGTAATTTTAAAAGCCTCCCTCTTTAAGACCACCTAAGGACCCTGGCATTTTTCTACATAATTTCTAAAAGTTAGAACCAATCACATGGTATTAAGAATTTGCATATCAGTATTAGATATTACCAAATCTTTGAGCCTCTTTTGGATAAAATTAAGTTTTTTGTTTGGAAAACACCCTTGTTCTGAATTTTGGAGTAGTGGATTTGGAAAAAAAATTGCATCTTACCTCCAAAATGAACTTTCCCTCTTCAACACAATTCTTTCTTCCTTCAGTAAAGAATGAATTGCTATTCTAATCGTCTGTGCTAATCGTCTGTGTCTATTTGCTTAGAGCACTGGTGTTCTGCATAGTTTAGAGGAAGTTCCTGACTTGTTGAAAAGGTTTTGTGCTCAGAGGATAAACTTCAGGCAGGGGGAGAGGTAACGAGATCAGAAAGGCCACTGAGACCTTTCAGCTTTGTAATATCAGCAAGTGTTTGTTGTAACTGCCGTATCAGCTTGGTAAGCAGCAGAGAGAAGATGCAAGTTCACATCCTGGCAAATTCAACAATTTAAGAAGAATGTTAGTTCATTAATATTTTAATGCAGTTCTCAATAGTTTATGTGCAACACAATTCAGTTGTGTGGTCCTGGCTGCTTTCAGAGAGGTAGGCATTACTCGTCGTGTCAAACCTTTTAGTCTTAACTGCATAATACAGCTCATTATGGGAGATCATAGCTTCAGGTGAGGTAACTTGATTCATTTATGCACAAACTGGGCAAGAAATTAATAAATATTTAAAAATGATGTATATTTACCAGTATAATATTGCATATTGAATTAGTTGTCTGGTTTGCCTGCCAGCATTTCAAAGTTTGTTTTTAATTATCATGTTACCAAGGTCTGATGGCCAGTGTTTTTAATGGATTCATACTGCTACCCTTTCCTTCAGCTTCTCCTTAAGCTCTTTTGAGCTCCTTTTTGACACAAATGAATTGAAATCTTGTCAGCTTAGTGCACTGACAAATGAAAATAGGTGACTAATGTTGATTGTCTTTTGGTATTTCATATGCTGCTTGCCAAGACTATGTCTTATGTACTGTGATCATTTAGAATCCTACACACTCAGGGTAGTAATTTTTTTTTCAGACTGATTGCAGTCAGTTAATAAGAATATCATCTTGAGCAGATGCTCACCAGTAGTCAACCGTTCTTATAATTACTTAGCATAAGAAGAAAAAATTAAATAAGACACAGAGGACCATTTAGTGATATGGCCTGATCTCTTCTGTATCCTGTGTCATTAAATTTCACACGTGTAAAAGCAGTGAGAGCAGTAGCAGTTGGCTAAAACCGGTCTTCCAAAAAGGCATCTTGTCCTGGTTGAGGGACATAAAACTATTAAAAATTTCTTGGTGCCTTTATTAGCTGCTCCAATGATGTGTTGTCACCTTAAAAAGAAAAATTTTGTGCTGCATTTGAGTTTGTCTGACTCCAGTTTCTACCACATTTTCTTGTTATGCCATTCTCCACTAGATTAAAGAGCCCTTCAGAATCCAGTATTTTTTTTCTGCATCAAGGTACTTATATGCTGTAATCAAGTCAATCTTTTTGATACGATAAACAGATTGTGCTCTTTACGTCTCACTTAGCAGCATTTTTCTTCAACTCTCAAATCACATTTTCAGCTCTTAATCTGCCCCCTCTACTATTTTTCAATTTTTTTTTTTAAACATGGGCAGGAACACAGTATGCAAGATTGCTATCATCAGTGATATATCCAGAGAGAAAACCATGTTCCATATTTCCTACTCCCTTGATGCAGGTTAATCCTTCTTTTTAGCAACATCACAGTCGGTGTTTAGGATGAATTGGTGACTGCAGTCGCTAAATCGCTTCCAGCGAGTGCCATCACCACTCAGTACACACCACCTACAATCCTTCAAGCTTATTACAGGGATTTAGCTACAGTAGATGTATTTTGTTTGACAAGGTCCAGTTTGCCTCTCAATTCAGACTACTTCACTTGGTTGCTTGATACCTTTGCCATTTTCCTCCTTTTGGGGTCATTTTCAGGGAAACATGCCCATTCAAAGAGGGTTCCTTTACTTTTTGTTGCTTTTTGTCATCCTAGTCAATTTAACATCTGCTTTAATGATGTCATGGGGTACCATGGGTTTTTCTTTCAGACTTAACATGTGAACCATCAGTATGCATGTAACCAAAGCAGCAATCTCACTAAAGAATTAATTTAGGTTTGATTAGACCAGGTTTTCATAAAAAAGACTGTAATTATTTCTATTAATTACTTTGAAATATTTTTAAATTAAATGTTTCTCCCTTTATTATTTAGGGGGCCAGTGTTGGCCTGTATTTTCTTCTCATTGCACTTGCTCATTTTTTGAATCCTGGTATAAGATTAACACCCTTTTGGAATTTCACAAATCATGATTCTTATCTTTCTTAATTACTAGCAGGTTGGAGCAGTTCTTCATAATCCCTTTGAGATACATCTACTTGTTTCTTTTGTAGCCCAGAACTACTTACAGAACATGTTTGCATTTTACACATCAGCACAAAACCACTTATGAACTACATTTACCACATGGGCCAGTATCGTCACTGGTTTTTCTTTTGTTCCTAACACACTTTAAATGTCCATTTTGTCCTTAGCTATCACAACTGTGGATATTTTTTCTTCCCTATTAAATTATTGATTTCTGATATTGTAAGTTGCAATTTATAGCAACTGTAATTTATATAATTTCTTCTTGTTTTCCATTTGCTTTTTGACTGCCACCCTTGAGATTTTATGGTAAAGTTACTGCTCTCTGTGATTGCAAAGTCACAGTCTTTTTGCCATTTAATAGAGGCTTTATGAGAGCCCATCTTTTGTTGTTCACACTAAATATGTTTTTCCTTGTCAGCTGTCCCTACTGTTTTTCTCAGTTGGGGGAAATTAGCTCTTTGAAGCAACAGAATGCATAGTTTTGATTGGGGCTGTCTTTCATTTACCTATGATGATGAATACAACCAGACCACAATTGCTTGTTCCCAGGCAACTACAAACTCTTAATTTAGTGATACCAATCCCTTTTATCTATCAAAATGAAATTCAAATACTTATCTCTTGCAGCGTAGGATATCTATTGGGCTACAAAATTACCTTCTCCAATTGTACAAATTATTATTGGCTTGGTAGAATCTGCTGTTAAGCTACAAAAGGGCTACACTTCTTTCCCCGCAAATAAGAAAAAATAGGATACTACTGTGAATAGATGTTTAATTCACGTGTGAATATTTCAATACTACCAAACATCTCTCACACTTTAGTGTGGGTTGAATTTTAAGGGGAGGCATAAAATTTTGGGGGTGTTGGTACTTAATTTTTGGACACTTACAGAACTTCCTGCAAGAACAGCACTCAAAACCAAAGCTAGTTTTCCTTTTTCTTTTAAAAGGTAGCAATTATGAGGAAATTTATTTTAAGAGGTAGTAATTAGGAGGAAATCAAGGGATGAGGATTAAGAAGGCCTATGTTGGTCAGAACAGGGCAGGTGTCCTGGAATGAACTGGAACAGGGATGTCAGACACAACTCACCCAGAGCCCTTAAAACCTGGTCTGTTCAGTTTGGAGAATAGAATGAGAGGGACCCTCATTGCCATCTACAGCTTACTCGTGGGTGGAAGCAGAGGGGAAAGCACTGATCTCCTTCCTCTCAGTGGTGACCAGTGACAGAACCCAAGGGAATGGCCTCAAGTTGTGTCAGGGGAGGCTTACGATGGATATTAGAAAGAAATTCTTCACCCAGAGGGTGGTCGAGCACTGGAACAGGCTCCCCAGGGAAGCGGTCACAGCACCAAACCTAACAGAGTCCAAGAAGCATTTGGACAGTACTCTCAAGCACATGGCATGATTCTTGGAGATGTCCTTTGCAGCGGTAAGAGTTGGACTTGATGATCCTTACGGCTCCCTCCCAAGGCAGAACCTTCTGTGATTCCGTGGGTGCCCGGCCGGGCTGCTGGCAGGGGCCAGGCCGAGCGGCGCTCGGGGCTGCCTGCCTGCCGCGGCCCACGCAGCCCCGGTGGGGGCTTTCCGGCACCGGCTCAGGCTTCAGGGCCAGCGAAACCGACCCGTTTTCGACAGGAAGCCGCTGCCGCAGCCCCTCGATTCGGCAGTGAGGGCAGCCCCCGGGCACGGCGCGGTACCGCAGCCCCGGGGCGCTGGCTGGCAGCCGAGCCGGGCCGGGCCGGGCCGTGCCGTGTCGCCCTGCCCCGCGGGAGGGGCGGCGGCGGCCCGGCGGTGCCGAGGGTATTTATAGCGGGCCCGGCAGCCCCGGCGGCGCGGAGGCTGCGGCGGCGGCCAGGGTACAGCCGGAGCGGCCCCCGCTCCTCTCCGGTCCCAGCGCGACGCCGAGATGGAGGGTAAAGGCTGAGGGGCACAGCCGCCTTGCCCCTCCTCCCTGCCCGCTCCGGCCGGGCTGCGGGCGGAGGGGCTCGGGACGGGCTGGGAGGAGGGGGGCGGCTCGCTCTCTGCCCCGCTCGGGGCTTTAAACACTTTCCTCGCCCTGCGGGGGCTCCTGCAGCCTCCCCACCGCGGGATCCCCGGGCTTGGCGATATCCCTGGGGCAAGAGGAAGGAGGCAGGGTCGGTTCGCAGCGCAGGTGTAGGGCTGCCTGCTGGGGATCCACCTGTAGCCTCCTTTCGCCGCAGCGCAGCACTAGCGTAGCCAGGATGGTTTAATAAGGCACAGACTTTGCAACAGTTGTCATAAAAACATTGCAGAGCAGTATTTTTTTATTGAAACAAGTGATCTTTAAAGAGGGGTGCCTTTAATTTAAATTTTTAATTTTTTTTTTTTTTTTCATCGGGCACCAGAATAACATAGTGATATATAGCAGTATAGTGATTTGCTTTGGAACAAAAGGTCTCAGTAAGAAGAGAAGTTAATCCTATTTTATAAGTACTATCAAGTTATTTACCTTCATGAAGAGGAAGGCCTTGCATCATTAATGAAAAGTGAAAGTTGACCATGTGTTTATGAAAGTTGGGACTGTGGATGAACTATGGCTAATACAATAATGACACTGCCGGAGGAGCTTAGAAAAAGCAGGGATTAAATTTGCAAGGTTAAGAAACGACCAAGTCCCTAGTGTTGTGAATGGAAGCTGATTGCTAAGTCAGAAAATAGTAAAAGTGCTTGCAGATGGCTCTCCCCATCTCCCACAAGATTAATATTCTTGATAATATTTTCTTCACTTATCTCAAATTGTGACTTTGTTTCAAAAACCATCAAAAAAGACTTGAGGCCTAATAAGTTTCTTTTACCCTAAACATGGATGAAACAGTAAAAAAGCTTTTATACCCTGGCTGAGAAGTCTCCTCTTACATCCTTGTGAGTGATCCGAATCCTTAGCACTATATTGGTTAAAAAATCTCTGAACAAAATCATGTATTTGAAAGAAAACTGCAAAAACTTAATATTTTAAAAATGCTGGATCCCTTTTTCTTTATTTGATGTAGATTGAATGAGCATTGTAAAGTTACATGACAGTTCTGGTGTGTAGTAAATATGTTCTGCTGCCTGTAGTAGTTTCAGGCTGTACTGTAAGGACAGCTGCACTACGTGAGTAGCAGGAGCAGTACTGTATGAGTGACAGCAGCTCCCCACGGCATTTGCTTCAGATGCACCTTATATTTACATCCTCTGCCAAAACAACACCAAAGATATGTTGCCAGCAGTCACTAAGACTGAGATCCTGGTGGTTTAGCTGGGTAGTAGTGTTCTTGTTCAAATATCACCTGTTGAATGCTACCAAAAGTCCAAATTTCCTTTGGCTTGTGCTGGTAAGACAGAATGTGTCTAATGGTAATGTGATCTCCACGCTTGTTGCTGCAGGTTTTCCAGTCTCTCTACCTTATTCATGAGTAGTAGCATCTGTTATTTCTTTGCAGTTTTCTTCTCATGAGGAATTCTTTACTCCCACTCTCTCTTTCCTTTTTCTTTAGTGATTTGCTGTGTTTTCTGCCAGGTTCTATCAGGTGAATAAGCTTCTCTTAAGTGGGATAGTGATTGAAGTTGGGCTACATTGTAGCTTTCTCTCTAAACTCAAGTTGTTGTAGAAATTTGGATCTGCGGTTCTTGAATTTGGACAAGCTTTGCTGCCTGCTGATATTTTATTTTATTTTATTTTATTTTATTTTATTTTATTTTATTTTATTTTATTTTATTTTATTTTATTTTATTTTATTTTATTTTATTTTTTTTCATAAGCAAATGTGAGTCCATTGTTAAAACTAGACCTTCTGGGCTGATCAGTGCAGTTCTCCTTTCAGTACTGATATTATGGGTATTTATCTTTTAAAGTCCTATTGGAAAGCATCTGGGAGAGAGACTGAAGGCACCTGCCTGTAGCAGCACTAGCGTTGTGTTTGCTTTGCACAGCTGGAGCAGCTGGCAAAGCAGAGTGGAGACTTGAATGGGCAGAGAGTTAGCACTTGAAGTAGCTGTGTGGTGAGGACAGTGGGAGCACTCTGAGGGGTGACACTCTGGGTTCTTTTCCTTGCATTTTTTTTGTCGTGTTTGTTTGCTTTTCTACTTTTCTTTTTTAAACCCCCTCAATATATCTGAAATCAACCACTTGAATTTCATCTTGCTGATTCCTAGTTGAGTCTCATTTCTCTCAGACATCACCACTGTCCACAAGGAAGTCTTAATGACTATGCAGGGATGAGTAAGAGATTTTTTTTGGTTTTTTGGCTGTTTCCATTCACGCAAAAGACAGCAAAATCCCATTAATGAGATGGGGCCAAGTTGTAAATCCCTACTCTTAGCTGCAGAAAGGCATCTTCACTGCATATATACTTTGGTCATTTGGCATCAGGAGAGTTTTCCAAGGCTGATTTGGCATGGAGAAAGGTTGGCAAATTCTGTATTTGGAGAAAAAAAAAAAAAGTGAGCTGTTTTCTTGTGGGGCATAGATCTGAGTGTGTTAAGCAGAGCTTCAAGCAGGTTGCTAGCTCATCAACAGAGCCAGAGCTGGCAATCACAAGAGGAAGGGACCAGTCAGCATTTCTGCAATATGTTGCTTTGTAACTTCCAAATTGCTGCTGGTTCAGTGTGTATTTGGTATAAATGGGGAGTTATGTGGTTTTATGTCACCAGCAGACGGGGGAGATGACCTGGCAAACATTTTGTGTGAGGTGTTGCCGTCTCAAACAGCTGTAATGTGAAAGGTGGTAAAACACCTTGGAAGTTAGGGAGACTTTAGGCACTGGTAATGTGGCACTCAGGCTAGTATTTTGGTCAGAGCAGGGGGATAGGATCTCTCCTGTGTCTTGAAATCTGATCTGGTAAAAGAGGTACTCAGATCTTTTCTAATATCACTTCATCAGAGGAAGGGAGACATCATTTTGCAAGAAATGAAGCTTGCATCAAAAAAGCCATTCTGTGTGAGTGCATTCATGGTGCTCTAAAATTAATAAGAATTCCTTGTCAGTTAATGAACATTTAGTGAAGAAGCCTAATTTGACATTTGAGAAGTTCAATAAATAATTTTTTTTCTTGATTAAGGCATCTTTTAAACTGTCACTTACACAACCAAGGATTGTCACTTTTTAATGCATTATGAGCTCTTGTTGCATACTGATTCAGCTATTATTGCCTATTAAACAGTTTCGATTTCGTGTGCCTTCATTTCCCTGCTCTTGACTATTTTAAGCTGCCTGCTTCTTTAAAGATCATTTATATTTGCATAAGCATTTATTACATATTCAAGTCAGAAAAAATGGACACACTGAAGTACATGTCTTCGTATTTCTGACTTCCTCCCACTTTGTGGTCCAATTTGAGATAGCTTTTTATGCTCATCCCAGATGTTTATGGAAACTACCTCTTCAAGCTTTGCAAAAATCAGAAATTAAACTTCCTATGGCCTGTTTTGCTTTGTCCTGTGTCATAGACTGCAGAGGTTGTAGGAGGTGGTTGTTGGTAAAGCATCAATAACTCCAGGATACTCAGCAGGACATGGCTAAATTTGGGCTGTTCCCCCGCTTTTGTTCTCCCATCTTTGCACACAAGTAATCTTATTTTAACATTATTGGGGTTTATACATATGAAATAAGAGAATAATAAATTGAAAAGGCAAATGATTGTTGCTTTGTAGTGTGTCAGTAGTGGTTGTTTCTGTTGATAATTATTGCCAGACCTCATCTAAGTGTAATAAAACGTATCTTTGACCTGATTCAAATGTATGTATGTCTATCTCTGTTACCATTTTTTGAGTATATGTGATCTTTGTTTTTTTTTTTTTTAATGAGAAACTTCTCAAGTGTCAGCAAATAGAATTGCCTTTCAAAGTAAAAGCCACTGGACCAAAAGCTTTTCAGTACCATGAATATCGTGGTTCTTAGTGACCACAGTCTTTTGTCAGCAAAGTAGCAATGACTCTATGAAGTAGTTGGTTAAATCTAGATAATTTGGAAAAGCTTGTGTCCCTAAAGCTTAGCTGTCTCTGCCCTTTGTCACATCTCATCTTATGTATGGCTGAAAAGCCTTATAAATATGATCTTATCTATTGGCAAATGTCAGGGTTTCAACAAGAAAGATTGTCTTTAAGTGGCTTGGCGTCCCTCTGCTGGTTACGCTGCAAGACAGCTTGCAGGGTCTCATTGAGCTGCTTAAACTATTTTTTTGCAGGCAGCCCTACTGCATTGTTCAGGGATTATGGAGCCCTCTTTGGGGCCAATATAGCATGTTAAAAAAGCTCTGGCTCCAGCCTGAAGGGGAAAGAGCAAGTGACAAATGCTGTGTGTACCTGGTATTTAGTTGCAGTGCTAATGCTGAGGTCAAATGACTGATTTAAGTTTTGGCATGGTCCAAACAAACAAATCCCAAACAAAGTAAGGTGTCCATTTTCTGCCTTCGATAGAGGAAAATGGAAGAGCTGATTGCAGTCAGACTGCAGGCAGTCTGGTGGCTCTGTTTGGGTCTCTCAGCTTGCCATTGCTCGGCCTTAGCATGGACAGTAGGATCATATCTGTGCTTCTATCAGGCACCATCCAGACTGATGCTCTAGAAAAAGACTGCTAGTGTCTTCTGCTGGCACCTGCCAGTGTCATGCAGCAGCCTGGCCTCTTGTAGCTCAGGAGTGGTTTCCCAAAATCAGGTAGTAAACCCATGGCAAGCTCAACTAGAAATGGTGTGTCCAGAGCCCTGCCGGGACACACCCCACCTGTGTGACCAGCAGTGTTACAATAGCCTGGGCAAGGCAACTTGCTCCATTTTGGAAGTGCGTTGAGCTGCTTTAAACTCCTTTTACATTCAACTGATAGGCTAATAAATGATGAATAACTATGTAGGAACTAGTTCAGAGAACCTAGTGGGCTGGAAAGTTACATCCTGATTAGCTATGCAATAGCTCCTCCATGTTAGTAAATAAGGATGTATCTCAGAGTTGTGTTGTGGACAGGAGGTATTGAGCAGCACTTGGAAATCCTTTGGAGGAAGCAGAAAATATGGACGTGTTTATGATATGAAAAAGGTGAGAGGAAAAGACTTGTTTTGACTGTAACTTGAATGTGCAGATAAAACTTCCTAAAATGAAATTTAAACTTTTCATCTATTTCTACATTTCAACTTACATTGAATCCCATAACACTCAGTTTTAGTAAATTACTGCCTGCTTAGTTGATTTTTGAAAGGCTGGAGCTAAAATTTGCTTTTATGTTATGTTTAAAAATATAGTTCTTGCATGAAATTGCAGCCTGTCAGCAACCCTTTTAAAACAATTTGCAGAACTTCCATTTGGGAAAAAAAACTATTTGTGTTTTCATTTAATCTTTTTTTCCACTGGGAACCAGAAAAATTTCAGGGATTCTCTAGATTCTATGTGGGTCACACCTATATTCATAATTTCTGTTTGAACTCAGCCTCCTGAAGTTAACTTAGCTATCCCATGCACAGTGCTTTGATTGGCTTGAATGTTGCAGATTCAGTCACTTTTCCACTGAAAAAGGAACATAATATTAGATGTTCATTATCAATACCTTTAATTAAAATTAAAAGAGTTTTGTTTCTCAGATACTTCCTACACTGTTAGCAGGTATTAAGAGTTAGAACATCTGAGAAAAAATCTCACCGGGGTCAGGGAGTTGGGATTTCCATTTCATAGTTGGCATTTGCCATTTCTCAGTTTTGCATCAAGGTGAATTCCCATTCTCCACAGCCTTTCTTCCTAATTGGAAATGTTACAGCACGAATCATTCCCGCATTTAGTTGGTTAGGGCATTGCAGAGTTGTTACGAAAAATTAACATCAGCTCCTGAGGACTGGCTGCATAAAAATGTCTGAATCTTATTTAGTTTTACGTGCTATTTTTTTTTTTTTTTTTAAGCAAATCCTGCCTAGGACCGTTCAACATGACATGTGAGCGTTCAACTAGAAAGAGTGCCCCTCAGAACTCAGGAAATACCTCTGAGAGCAGGACCTCTGTGGAATGTGTGGTCCTCGCATTCCCTGACAGATATTCATTGCTGGGTCTCCTCTCCTCATTTCATCCTCCCAACTCTTCCTTTAGGAAAGGGAAATTCAGGTGTGGGATGGAGAATAGGACCCATTTGTTGTGCTGCTACTGTTCAGGGCTAGCAGTGTGCTCAATGAGTCTATTCAGTGGTTTTGGAGCCCAGACACAAGCACTTTGTTTTCCTTGGGTCCTTCTCTATAAAGGTCACATTTGCCTTTTCACAGTCAGAGGATTCCTTTGTGGGGGTAGCTGTTCCAGGCTTTCTGAGGGGAAGCACCCAACTTGCTCTCTATCCACAAGCCTGGTCCATAAATCTGCAACACAAGAATATGTAATATAAGGGGAATTGCATAAGCCCTACCATACCCATGCCTACATTTTTTTTTTTTTTCATATGGATAGCTTTTCCAGAACAAGTAATTCTATATATTGGATTTTAAGAAAACTGCATCTCCTTTACTTGGCGACAGGCCTGGGAAATCAGTTTATGGAGAAACAATGTATTTTTGCCTTAAGACTGGAGTGGCTTTATTCATATGTACAGAAAGCAGTGATTAAAGAAACAGAAGTGGCTTTAAAGACTATGTATACCAAGGGACTCAAATATCTGCATAGTGTGGGACAAGTATGTGTTTTAATGGTTTGATACATGATATGGCACCACAGTAATTTATTAAACATGGTGGTGTGGAGTCTTGACACTGAAGGCAAGTATTTTCTTTTGCTGGACACACTGAAAGAAGACACATGACTAAATCATACAGAATGAGAATTTTTTTTTTTTCCTGATTAATGCTGGTGATTATTACTGCATTTATTACAAAGCAGAAATACGCCTTTGGTCAAAGCCAGCTTTTTGCATTCCCTTGAATAGACAGTGGTGCTAATACAGTATAAACTGAACGGGATTTGGCTCTGGCATTCAAGCACAAGCAACTCTTTCACAAGAACCCCCTTCTGTTTCCTCATTTGCCTTGCAAGCAGTAAATCTTTCTGGTCATGCTACTCTCCCAAATATTGTTAGTATGGGCCAAGTACAATGCTTCAGTTTCTTTTTGTAGTGCAAGGATTTAGCAGTCAAATATGGAAACACAGATGAAGCTTTTAAAATATATGGTAGTACTTACATAAAGATATAGAAACATCTGAAAAAATGGTGGATTTTTCTGTACATTATTCCAACTCCAATTAATTTATGTTTGCTGCTGGGAAAATAATATTGATCATAAAAATGAAATGCTGGTTGGAAATACTTAGGCTTCTGTAATAGAATATTTCTTTCAGAATGAAGTATGAGAATTATGTACTTGATTTTGCTGCTGCTGAAGCCTGTGGCTGAATGCCCAATTGCCTTCAACTGGAGCAGAATTGAGTCTTCTCTTTTGCAGAAGGATATCTTAAACAGTTAGTAATTCTTAATCTCTGTGTTAAAGCACTTCCATTTGCTAAATTTTTAGTTCTGTTTCAAGCCTGGAGCCATTTGGCTGAAATTGTATTTGATGTATTTTCTGGATGTCTGTTTTCTGAGTCTGCTTCAGAGTCTGTTTTTGTATTTTCAAATAGGAAAGAACGTATTTATTACTGTCACATCTCTAGATGGTTTCCCTATCATATTTGAAAACAAACGAGATGTATGTGACAAGATGCTGTTTCTATGAAGTGGGCTTTCCCACTTCAAAGAAAGAGATGTTTCTTTACTGCAATCAAGTGTGTTTGAGACAGATATATAAAAGACCCCAAATTTTTGTCAACTAATATTGTGACCATTTGATGAATGATTTTATTCTTTTTATAAGAGACAGCATGTGTCATCAGCATAGTCTGTTTCTTAGCTTGGATGCTGAGCTCTGAGAATGTGCTAAAGGCATCTATTTAACTGTGACATAGAAAGTGAACCAGGAATCTTTCTGGAGGTTTACCTCTAAAGCATAATAAATTGGTCATTGGCCTCTTTTAAAAACTGTGATAAAAAGACAAAAAAAAGGGTGAATAATTTCAGAGGTTTATCATCTACTTAGTTTTCCTCTTCAGTGTTTTACCGCTACCAAGTGGAAACACATTAAGTTTTTGATAGAGACGAGTTTGGTCATCTCATGAGAACTCCAGAAGTCAGACAATTACAAGTACAAGATTACGTATCATCAGTTGCAGAAAGATCATGAGGGATGAGAAAAGTGTATGTATCAGTAGCAGTTTCCAAAATCTGAAGACTGCCTCAGAAAAATGTGTGTGCTTGGGGCTTGATTTAGTGCCGGATTGTGAAATAACTCTTTCAGCTAATTTCAAGTAATGGTCTTACGGTATATTCCAGGGTAGAATTTGCAACAAATTCAGATTGAAATTATAAGTGATAACCAAAAAATTATTGAGGAAGTGGTAAATAATTTCAAGGAGTATTATTCCATGAAATAAAATATGGGCCAAGTTGCAAACTCTTTGCTGGAGGTTTGCACAGGTAAAATGCTGTTAAAATGAAATCTGTTTTCCATCCCTTCCTTCTAACCTCTCTGCTTGCCTTTCTTTCATAGACTGTGTGCAAGCTCCAAAACAGATGTGGGGACTAGGGGTAGACCATCACTCGTTTTCCAGATCATATCTTCTTCCTCATGGTCAAAAAAGCATTCTAGGGAGACTGTAAAACTGTGTGTAGAGGTGAACAGACCTACTTCAAACAGGAAGGTCTTAGACCTATGACTCAATTCCCTAAAGACCCAGTAGAAAAAGTAATGTAAAATTCTGCTTTTGCAGAATTCCTTTAAAAAAGATCATTGTAATGTCATGGGAACACTACAGTTTTATCTCTGTGCCAAAGTGACAGGAATGGGGCTAAAGGAGTTACCAATAGAAACCTTTTTCACAACTCTACTTCTAGCAGACACCTGAGAGTTTGAAGGAGAACAAAAACCCCCAAACCAATCCACTAGGCAACAACAACAAAAATACCCAAATAAACAAAAAAGTAGTGTAAGAATTAGTGAGTTCTCTTGCTCCACTATCTATTCTGCTTGTAACCAAAGGAAGTATCAATATCTGTGCTCAGCAATAGATATTAATGTCCCACATAGTTTTTACAGATCCTGTCCTCTTTTTCGTAGAAACAAAACACCTTTGGCATACATAGAGATCATAGACTCTCCAGGTAATGTTAGGGTTGAAGTTCTTTCTTGTGTTTATGCTAAACTCTGAATAGTACTTAAGGCAGCTGTTTATGCATCAAATAACTAAGTCTCAATACAGTTAGTCTGTTCTCTCTGCCCAAAGCCCTGATGCCTCCCATTTCATGGGTTTTAAATCTTGTAAAGTTGACCTACTAGCTTGTGTTCCCAGAGATAAACATCTAAGATTTTTTTCAAAGTTGCAGTTTCTTTACAGTGCCTCTGCTGTGGTGTGCTGGAAAGCATGATGAGAATTGACATTTTTGATGTCTGTGATTTCCCCTCTTTGCCTGTTGAAGATTTAATACTGTTTGCCTGCTTGTTCTCCATCTTTCCAGTAAGAACATTTATGCTTTTCCTATGACAATGGGCTGAAGCCTACTCTGTTAAGAAAAAATTTAGTATGCTGCCCATTTGGATTAAAAATAGAAGTAATTTCAGAAATGTGTGGAGGAGGGAGGGGGATGTAATTTTTGTTGGCAGCATTATGAGAAGTGTGAGGTTCCATACTATGTTAGAATTTCATCTTGTTTGTCTTATCTCTCCTGATAAGTCAAAGTGAACTGAATGGCTTCTCTGAGTCACCAGAAAATAAAAGCTCATGGGATTAGCAGGGTTTCTTTCAATCAATGGACCTTGAAGTGATGCACATTTCTAAGCAGCGCTGTTGTTCTTCTATGTCCTCCTATGCATGAGGTGCTGTAATTATGAAAAGCATGATGAATGTGTCAGACTCCAGTGCCTGGCAGTCCTCTGGAAATTCAGTTGTTGAGACCTGTGAAAGAGCCACCTGTCTTCTCTACTTTGTATGTGAAGCAGAAAGCAAAGCAATTAGATGAAGCTCTTTTGGGCTTGTAGAACATTTCTCCATACACCCCAGCCCTGCACCAACCTCACTGTAAATGAAGACAACCCATGGTGGCAGTGCTGCCTTGCTTTGTGGACCTTAGCTATTCTAGAGCAGGATCAGTGAACAGACACTGCCTGTAACCCAGATAATTTGGCTACAATAGTTACCGCTTCTCCTTTCAGCACGATAGTGTTTCAAATATCTATTCCCTTGATATCTCCAAATGTCTCAATTTCATCTTCATCCTCATGCTGATGAAAACCGAGTCCTGATCTTGCCATATGAAATCAATACATGAAAGAGATACGTAGTTGCCACTCGTTGCCAATGTCTTACAAGCATCTTGGGTGAGCTCTCAGGGGTAGTGTAAAGGAGGAAGTAAAAATGTGTTCTCGGAACACACCAGAAGAGTACATCTCCTGGGTAAAGGTGAGGGAGGGAAAAGAGATCACTGGAGAAAGGAATAAACAAGATAATCTGCCCAGCAGATTGTTGTAATTAGTGCTGAGGGCACTTAATAGGATAAGGGCAGAAAGAAGTACAGGTATGTGACATCGACAGGTTTTATTTTCATGGAGTGTGGGTCAGTGAAGCACTCGGCAAAGAATGCAGAAGACTCTGAATGAGAGGACTGCCTGGTGGGAAGGAGCAGCATAAAGATACAGGAAACAAAGCTGAAAGCTATTTCATGAAAAAGTTGGAGCAGAGGGATAGCTTGTGGAGGGAAGCATTTTCAGCTAGGAAAAATGCCCATTATCTTTCACTGTATTTGTATTTATACAGCTAAAACATGTTCTAAGCCAGAACTGCATTTTCCTCTGTCTTTGAGAGGTCCCTTGCATGCTTTTGTACATTAGAGAAAGCAGTAGATGAAATACAAGTAGGCTATTATTGCCTACAGAATAACAGTCTCTGTTTGAAGTAATGTGGGGGGTTTTGTCTGTAAAGATTCTTCTACGAAAATCTAGGATTTTTGTACAGGTAGAAAGTCCATGTGAGTTTTTTTTCTGAAGTTGACTAAATCTCCAGCAGTGAAAGAGTATTTTTTAGTTTATTATTTATTTATCCTTGCTTTAATGGTGAGTTATTTCTCTTACAGTTGGTGTTTGCAAGCAGGAGATGCTCCAGAAGAAGAGTGCTGTTTTGGTGGATGGGGTCATCCTAAATGGTCCAATAATGGACTCAAAAGCAGGAGAGAAGTTTGTGGAAGAGGCTTGTAAGATTATAATGGAAGAAGTTGTCCAGAAAGCAGATGATGTAACAGAAAAGGTAAAGCCACAGGGTGTTGTTGAGACTTTGTAGTGAAGATAATGAACAATAAATCAATTTTTTTTATAAGCTGTATTTTATTGCACTCTAAGTAGCCTCAAAATTGCTTCTAGTCTGTGCTTGGCTCCAAAATAAAATACAGCCTTACAAATTAATAAAGAATGTATTATAAAACCTTCCAATAACATAATTAGCATACATATCTGCCAGAAAATGATGGTGTTTTTTTCTCTCAGAATACAAAGGTCATTTTCTTTGAGATCACAAATGGCTGTAGTGTTTTTCATGTTTGGAGTGGTGTTGAGTTATTTGTTTGCTCCTCAGGGTCACTGGTGTTGGAGGAGGAAAGGGAGTGTGGTACCACCGTGGGAGGACAACATTATAACACTGCTGTGGGTTCTGCAGAACCTGCCTAAGAGGCTGTATGGGAAGAGGTCCTGCTTGCCTTTGGGCATGCACTGCTTGCTCCCACCCCTTGGCTCTACAGCATCTGAAAATGCTGTGATTACAAATCCTTAGCTAAGGACAGAATTTGAACTGCAGGCCTCTTTCTTTTCTGCCTTTCGGCATTTCCCACTCTAATGTTTATGCTTGAGTGTTGCCTGAGACATGATAAAACCAACATCCCGTGAGGCCAGTTTCCTGGATGTATTTTCTGGTGGCACCTGCCCTGGCATGGGAAGTTTTGTGAAAGCAGGGTTCAACGGGGTGATTTCTTTGTACCTCTATAACCTCTCGCTCCTGGCTAAGCTGTTCACTGACGATGTCTGCCCTGCTCCCCATCACTAGGTCTGTGAATGGCAAGCCCCTGAAAAACTTAAGCAGATTCTTGACCTGGAAATGAGGGACACCGGAGAAAGTCATCAGAAGATCCTGCAGCTCTGCCGTGATGTTATAAAATACAGCGTCAAAACCAGTAGGAATGGGATTTTAAGCACAGTTGCTCTGCATGCTAACTTAGACAGAATAATGTTTACAAAGCTCTGTCACCTTTCAGGGAGCTGGGAACATGAATGTTTCCCTCCTGCCTTTACAAGTGTGCAGTTGTTTGGCTGAATTCTGGTCAGCATAGGTTCGACTAAAACATGTAATAATAGCAAATTAATCAAAAAGTAATTAATGTAATGTCATTTACATTAATAGTAGATTCTGTCATTTTGAAGTCTTGAGAAAGTCACCTAGACTAATGATAGAGTAGCAAAACAGGCAGGAGAAAGACCTTTTTGTGTGATTTCCTGCTGTCTGAGTGATGAGATTTGGAGTCACCATCATTTCCCTCATATGTTCTTAGTGATGATTATCCTCCATTTTTTATTGTTGTATTTGAGCAATAGTCTTGTAGGGTGTTAATTTGCTGATAGGCAGTAATTCCTGTTCCAGACACCATGAGAAGAGAGCCTGCAGTGTTTCGGAGACAGTATGCCACAGCTCTGCAGGAGTAGTTCTCTACAGCTAACTTTTCTGCAGCATGTGCAGGGTAATTCAGTCTGGTGAAAGGGATGAACAACATCTGTTCAGGAAACAGCACTGTGAGTCAGTAGCTCAGGATTTCAGATGTTGTATGGCTTAGGCTGTATTTTGGTAAGTAAGAAAGACATTTGATATAGTTAGTTGTGCATTTCTGGGCTGCATTCCCTGCTATAGTCACTGTTGCTGCAGAGTAAAAATGTAAAATAATTTTGAGAGGGAGCTTATGCCTTTACAAGCTATAAAGATTAGTGATACTGATCTGCAGGGGTAGTGTACTAATAATATGCAGATATAATTACTGAGTTAGTGGAAGATGTTGTGTTTATCTTCTGCAAATTGCCTTTAGATTATAATTTGTTACACTATGTCACCTTAGAAAGGACATCTTATATAAATATATGCTGTGCAGGTAGTCTTTGAGTATAGACATTTATTGAAGCCCCAGATATAATATAAATGGAGGCATACTGTTTACCTGGTTTTGCATGTAAAGATGCTGTGCTGTGGATTAAAATTTAAGTGGTGACCCCACTGTTGAACTGAGTTATTTTATAGGCAGCAATAGTATAGAATTTTGTCAAAATTAGTTATATCTCAGTGTTTCAAGGCAAGTAAACAAATTCTCTTAACTTCTCATTGATTTTAAGTATGCAGCAAATTTTTCCAAGTTGTTAGACTGCCTCTCTCTCTGTGTTGAGACTTTGGTGGGAGAAAAAGCACAGCTGCCTGGGATCAGTAGGTTCCTGTATTCTACTGCTTAGCAAAATTAGGCTGAGCATCAACTGTGGCCTTTCCAAATCCCTGTTTAAAGCTACTATATATACCAAATAGTCAATCCCTTTTATTTTTTGGTTTATAGAACTTGTGAACAACTCAAATTTATTCTGTGCACCACTTGCATTTCTCAAGACATGTTTTGAGGTTTGACAGTGCTTATTAAATTTACTTTCAAAGGAATGTCTAACTTTAGGAAAGGACAAATCCAGCAATAAATAAAAATTTAGCAAATCCAGAGAATACTGAGAGAGTCAATTGTGGTTTGCAATGATCAGCATTCAACTGAGAGGGAGTGTGATGTATTCTCTTTTCTGGTATATCCTGTCACTTGCTTCTCATCTGTGTTTTCAGATCATCCAAGATTTTTCAATCAGCTGTATGCTGGAATAGATTATTACTCGTTAGTGGCTCGTTTCATTACAGAAGCACTGAACCCCAGTGTGTAAGTGTGGTTCTTTGTCCTCCTGATGATGAATGAACACAGTTTTGGGAATAACAGGGTTTTTTGCTTCTTTGCTTCTGATTTCTATTTTCAGTGTTACAGAAGAGGTAGGAATTGTGCAAGGCTTTGGGAGAGAAAACAGGCCAATCCTGACTGGCTGAAGATGGGGTATTAAGAGGAGAGGTTTTTTGTTTTGTTTTGTTTTGTTTTTCAGTGCTATTAAACCTAGACTTTTACATTACTTAGTACATAAAAATGAATTAATCAGACTTAACTTAGTTGTTCATTCCTTTGAGGCATTCTGCACAGAGTTAAATGCAAATGGCTACCTGTCTACTGTTTACTTGCAAATGTAAAGCTGAAATTTAAGCATGTGACCTACATTAAGAGCAAACTCTGGTGTATTACTTTGAGAGTGGAAGTGTCAATGAGATGCTGCCAGAAACTAAGCAATTGCTCTACTGGATCAGATCCATAATTTTTTTAGTTTAGAGTCCTACTGCTAGCTGCTGATAGATTAGAGATAGGTGCAAGAAGCCTTTATCTAGTTTTAGCAATGCTCTGTGCCATGACTGCTGTCGTTTTAGTACCAACTGTCATGCTGTTATTTCTCTTTAGATACACATATGAGGTATCCCCTGTGTTTCTGCTGGTGGAAGAAGCAGTCATCAAGAAAATGATTGAATTCATAGGCTGGGAAGAAGGGGATGGTATATTTAATCCAGGTAGGAACAGTTCAGACCTCAAGCTGAGTCATTATAAACTGCCTATTACCATCAATTCTATGAACACTGGAGTCACATAGAATATTTGAAAATGCATACGAAAGTGTAGTGATACACAATACTATTTAATCTAGGCTTATCTTATGTGTTTCTACTAATAATTTGGTGATTTTGACCAGTGAATGAATGAAAACACTTTTACATTAGATATAATTATATGGAATTATTTGAAATTAATTGTTTGTAGCTTATGCCCTTCCTGACCTTATTAACAATACGAACAGCCTCATTGGAAGGAGTCAGATTAGCTGACATACAGGGAGCTGATTTATGTGCTGGATGCCAACCCATGGTGCCTGAGGGCATGGATCTGTCTATCCTGCCCATGAACTGTGGGAGCAAGAGTTTACATGATCTTAACTCCTTTGAATTTTTATAATTCTGTTAAATGTTGTGATAAGGCAGGCCAAACAGATATTTCTTAAGCTGCTTGATAAAATATGTTTTTCAAATATTCTGTAAGCCAGTGTTTCAGCCCAATGCACTGAAATAATGAACCATAATGGTGGTATTTCACATATTATTCAGATAACAAATAATTGGGCTAGATGTGGAGCTTTTATATCTATTTTGGGGGTGAGAAGAGAAATTAAATGAGTACATGAGTTTAAAATCCCCCTCCCAAACTAAAAGAAAGTCAGTATTTCTAGCCTACACATACTCATGTATAGTGTAGTAGAAAAATAAATAAGCTAAAAAAATCCCTATTTTTTAAATATATTACTGGTATGGATTTTTTTTCCCAGATCAAATTTGATGTGTATTTTTGGTAGAAGTCTTACTTTTACAGAAGAATTTCTGGCTTGAAATTTAGTGATATACTGAGAGAAGATAAATTAATTGTCCTTTTCTTTGGTTCTAGTTTTATATAAGGGTTTTTCTTACTGCTTTGGTTTTGTCCTTCTAGGTGAATAAAACCTGTCCTGAGTGAATAGAGCTTGTCCAGATCTTACCTTGCAGTTCCTTCCATTCCCAGTCACTGTGTTTGTTTTTGGGATTTTTTTTTTTTTTTTTTTTTTTTTTTTTTTTTTTTTTTTTTTTTTTTTGCAAAGACCATTTTCTCCCGTGGTCCTCTGAGACCTGGTTTCCCAAGAAATCTCCAAGACTCTGAGCTTGGTGCAGGCAGCTGGGCTTGCTCTGCTTCAGTGTAGAGGGGAAGGTGCTGTGGCAGGGTTTTCTCTGTTGGGAAGGACTGCTTGGGCACAGCTCTTATTCCTCAGGAAATATCCCCAAAGAGCATCCAAACAGGTTCTGTTTCCATGCCTGCTGCAGAGTCCAAGGTTCATTTTATGTATGTAGCCTTCAGGGGAGGAAATAAACTGTGATGGATGCATGACTAGGATGCCCGTGGGGTTTATTTTTCCCTTCATAGGTCAAGCACTCAGATGCAGGAAAGGTATTCATACTGTGGCTAATAAAATATTTGTATGTCTCTTTTTGCAGGTGGCTCTGTTTCTAATATGTATGCTATGAACTTAGCAAGGTACAAATTTTGCCCAGAGATAAAGGAGAAAGGGCTTTCAGGTCTGCCAAGACTAGTTCTGTTCGCTTCGGAAGAGGTAAAATGAAAATGAAAAAAACCTTTTGAACTTTATTTTTTCAGTAGCTGCAAAATTATATCATTTGCATACCTGATGGGGCACTGGTACAATAATTCTGACATCAGTGTACGATGGGTAGTATTGGAGCTAAGTGGAGAAGTCTGATGGTAAATTTCCCTGCAGAAGCTTTCTTGCTTTCAGAAAACAAACACAGATGTTCCTGCTTTGAAAACTGCTGATATAAGAATAGGTTGTACATGGGGCAAACCTGAAGCAGAATGCATCTGCTGTATTGTGGAGGTCTGCAGCATTTGATTTCCCACAGCATAAAGTCTAGCAGGAGCTGTAGGTAGGTTTTGGATGTCAAAGGTTTTCTTCTGCATGTTTAATTTGTACTAAACTGAGTACTTGTGGACCTGTGAGATGGCTCTCTGCAGCTCCCATTTTGCCCTGTGTCTGAATACAGATTGGTTGTGGTACAGAGTCAAACCCACCATATGTCTCCCTACAAAAAAAATGCCGGACCTTTAGACATTTTTTCTTTAAATAATTGAAAATATGTGGCTAGTTTTTAAAGTGTTTGAACAATACCAGTCCAAAATGCCTGTGGGAAATTGAGTTACATTCATACATTTATTCTGAAGGTAGTTTTTGGAGGTTTTTTTGTCTTTCCCATCCCTTCAGTTTTAGGAGTTTATAATTTGATTAGTGCAGAGTTGTTATTAATTCTGACTCTACTATATAAAGGCCCCAGTGGAAGCCTGCACAGAACCTTGTTGTATTAGAAAATATAGACTTACTAGGATAATTTTAGCTCCAATGTTTACGCTCCAAACAGTTTGCAACGTAAATAGATGAGAGGCTTATTTTGAAGAAGCCTGAGGGATGAAAGCATTGTATAAGTTTTCCAAGATAACACGTGTATTTTGGAACTGAGCCTACATGTCCTAAATAAAGGTGGTTTTTTGGTGTGGTTTTTTTTTTTTTTTTCTCCAACAAAATATATTTTCTTGTTTGCTTTCTTTTTTCTTTTTTTTTTCCTGAAAAGTGTGTGTATGAAATGACATGCCTGTTCATACTCAATCCATCATGTTAGATCATCAAAATAGTTGAGGAAAAAATGAGTTTGAAGCAAGTTCCATAAATGCTTTTGAGGTGAAGCCCAAGAAACTTTTATCATGAAGTAACATTTTATTTCATTGCATGGTTTTCCTGCAACATCTTTTTTTAATCTGAAATAAGCCAACAATTAATTTCATGTCAAAAGAAAATTTGATTGGCTGTCAGAATAAATTTATTTTTATATTTTTATTTCACCAGGAAGACCAAAACCATAAAACATAGAGCTGACCAGGAAAAAATAAATGGTAAATTATTTGTAAGGCCATGTTAACTCTAATACGTTGTTTGCTTCAAACAACTATGTAGTCTTTAGTACTCAATAATCATTTTCTCTAAAACTGATGCTTTTGATAGCTAGATAAACTATTTTTTAAGATTGCTAGTGTTTATTTGGTGAGGGAGGAAATGGGCATATTGATTTATACTTATTTTAGATCCACCTGTACTGAGTGCAAGCTACATGACCTTTTGGAAACTTTTGTTCAGACATGCCATATTGAGAATATATGTAATCAGTAGTCCACCCCTAAGACAAGTACAGAAGTGCTGGTGTCATACAATCTTAGTTTTTTTATTGTTGTTTATATTTTGAGTCTTACTTAACATATTGCACCTTTGAATCACAGAACTGAGGAATCATTTAGGTTGGGCAAGACCTCTAAGACCCTCAGGTTCAACCTTTGTCTGATTACCACCTTGTCAACAAGACCATGGCACTAAATGCCACGTCCAGTTGTTTCTTGAACACCTCCAGGGATGGTGACTCCACCACCTCCCTGGGCAAACTTCCAATGCTTAACCTTTCCTGTAACAAAATTCTTATTGTCCAGCTTGAACTTCCCCTGGAACAGCTTGAGACTATGTCGTCTCATCCTGTCACTGGCTGCCTGGGAGAAGAGCCTGACTCCCACCTGGCTACACCCTCCTGTCAGGCAGTTGTAGAGAGCAATTAGGTTGGTCCCCTCTGAGCCTCCTTTTCTCTGGGCTAAACACCCTCAGCTCCCTCACCCACTCCTCACAGGACTCACAGTTTAGATCCTTCACTGGCTCCGTTACCCTTCTCTGGACTCACTCCAGCCCCTCAGTGTCTTTCTTGCAGTGAGGGACCCAAAATTGAACACAGGATTTGAGGTGTGGCCTCACCAGTGCTGAGTAGAGGGGGACAATCCCTGCCCTGCTCCTGCTGCCCACACCATTGCTGACAGAGGCCAGGATGCCGTTGCCCTTCTTGGCCACCTGAGCACACACTGGTTCATGTTCAGCTGGCTGTCAACCAGCACCCTCAGGTCTTTGTCCACTGGACCCCTTTCCAGCAAGTCTTCCCCATGCCTGTAGTGCTGCCTGGGGTTGTTGTGACCCAAGGGCAGGACTGGGCACTTTGACTTGTTGAATGTCACACCCTTGGTCTTCTCCATCAATCCACCCTGTTCAGATTCCTCTGCAAATCCTTCCTACCTTCCAGCAGATCAGTCTCCCACCCAGCTTGGTGTCATCTGTGAGCTTCCTGAGGGTACACTCAATCCCCTCTTCCAAACATCCTTGATGGATTTTTTTTTTTGTTGGTTTTGTTTTAACTGAAGAGGTACCTGGAGAAGTAAATTGTCAACCTCCCCAACAAAACAAGCAAACAAAAAGTAAAGCAAAACTTGGAGAAGTTATCAGCCTGCGTTTATCTTCATCATGAATGAGGCAAGAACACTGGCATGGAGGAGGCATGAGGCCATAATGAACTGAGTATTGATAACGAGTCAAAAGACTGTTCAAGGCCCTTGTGCCATTTTAGGGCTTGCAGCGCTGTGCTGAAATAAAATAATTTTGCCTTGATTTGCTAAGTCTCTAAGTTTCAGTTTGGCACTTGACAGATTGAAAGAGCTGCCCTGCTGCAGAGCAGGGGCGTGCACAGACTTCCAATGACTTATCTGACGCGGGGCTGTGTATTTTTTGTATGTTCTTGGATAACATAAAGATGTATCTTTAATGCATGGCCCACCCAAGGTCCTCACATATTCTGCTTGGCCTTCAGGAATTAAAAGGCTCCTTGTTCCTGCAAGTAAATGCTTAGATATTTAAAACTGTGGTGATACACAGTGAACACTGTTTGTGCTGCTACTCTGTAATACTTTTGCTGGACCATTACAGAGTGATTCCTCTTGAGACAGTAGCAGCAGAAGAGTAATTGTTATATCCCACTTTCTGGAGGCATGATTTGTGGCTCTGTAGGAGATAAATAGGGTTCTAGTTATAGATATCAGCCCATCTTTTTATTCCCTTTTGTTATTTGTGTCCCATCTAAACGTTATTCTGGCACAAGTATGTGTTACATTGATCTGAAAGGTAGAAATCTGATATGTTTGAGGTAAGTAAGGGTGGAAGAGGATGTGTAAACTGTTGAAATGTACATGCTGATATGAGCAGGTTTTTTAGATGAAAGGAAACTAAATTCTTCCCCAGTGCAACTTGATCATGAAAGTAATAAAGTGAGAGAACACAACATTAACTTACCATGTTGTCCCCTGTTGAAATTACAACAGACAAAAATGGGTAATAAAAGAGTCTCATAATAATGTAATTACTTTATGCAATCATGTTTCTAGGAAACTTTTTAAAATCAAGAAAATACAAATTTTGTTCTGTTTTAATCAACACAGGTAGAAACTATCTTGCCTTTGCAAACATTATTAGGAAATAAAAACTATGTCTAGATACAGGTAAAATAGTACAGCAGCACATCTTAAATGCGCCGATGTTCCAGTTGGATGTTGGGCTCAAAGATGGTAATTTCTTACTACAAATGGCTACAGATTTAATAATTTGTCCAAACAAACTAAACTGTGAAAGACATGGCAAGAGTAATCTGAACTCACAGTTTTTAAAACAATACTTTAAATCTGGATATTTCTGTCTCCTTTTTTGGAAAGGGAACTATGAAAAGTGATTTAGTTGACACTCTTTTGACTGTAGCTGCTAAATGTTCTTTGGTATTTTTTTCTTAAAATGATGCAGTGCAATTTAGCATAATGGCTTCTAGTAATGAAGAGGGGAGAGAGAAGAAATTAATACATGTTTTCAATAAATACAACTGAAAGACTTCTTTTTTTTTTTTTTTTTCATCAAAGGAAGCATATTCCAAGTCTGTGTAGTATTATGAGTCTTGTTCTTTTTCTGTCCTACAGAAAGGACAGAATTTTCCAAGAAGTACAGAAGTACTTCTGGAGGAAAAAGAATGTATCTTGCAGCCTGTTTGTTTTTATATTCCCTCTGTTCTTGTCTTTTCCTCTGCTTTTTGGTATAATCTCTCAGGTATTCAAGACTCTTTTATCTTCCTTCCAGTCTCTCGTACCATTGTTTATAGCAAAATATATAATTTACTGATGGTTTCCTTACTAGAATACTGAATTTGCAGATCTGCTGCTTACTCAGTTTGGAGCAATCTGGTTGTTCTTCATGATTCATACCTTTCATTTGAAAGTAATGGCTAGAAATCAGTGATGGAGGCAAATTGTACTTTAAGTGATTCAGTAGTCAGTCAAAAACATCACCAAACTTATGCTGAACAACACACAGCCACTTACAATCATTATTACCTTTATTGGTGTAATTTGAAGTAATGTAAGACTAATTATCCACCTATGTATGTTATTATTCTTGTAAGAGTCTAAATGACTGAGCCCTAAAGGCTTTGCGGATGTGTCATGTTACAAATTAAGCTTTCTTAAAACTGCTCAGTAGCATCAGGTAGTGTCTTTGTATGCCTTTGTTTAAAAAGTGGGTGATGGTGGGGGAAACCTCTTCATCAAAAAGAGAAAGAGCCCTCTGAGATCATCCATCTCATCAAAATAAGCGTGACAGGCTTTAATACCCTTAATATATTCATGCCCACACATTAAAATGTTGTACATTTTTCATAATCATGTTCTGCAGTAACTGCATTTGTGTGAACTCTCAGGAAGAAAATGGAATTAATTAACCACCTGGCTTCACCTCCTGTATGAAAAGTAACAATTCTAGACATGTTTGCATTTGCTGGAGTATGCATTGTTTTAACCCTTCAGTAATAATATGTAAGAGAGACAATTTTATTTTGTGAGAAGGGCAGTGATAATCCAAGGGTTGGATGGTCTTGGTTCTGAGAAGAACTGTCTAGTCCTATGGGATGTGGTGTACTCTCAAAAGTGACTCCACTGCTGTAAGTGGGTAGTTTTGACATCTAAATATCTTTGGGTTAAGAAGGTTACTGTATCTTGAATTCCCAAGCTAATCTTGAGACAAATTAAGCAGAGATCAGTGTACTCTTGTTCTGGAAAAAGACAAAGTGTTCTTGTGTTGGAATAACAGTATCCACAGTAGAGCAGGTCCTTATAAATGTGAATGTTGGAAATATGGTTAGATAAACCATTAATAACTGTTGAAAAGAAAAGTTTGTGAAAAGTATATAGTTGTTTGTGGGCTTGAATAGCATTCTCACCTTAGTAATTTTACCACATTCTTATTAAATAAACACCCATTTCTCAAATTTTACAGTCACTTCACAGGCTTCATAGACTAATGCCCTTTAATCAGTGCAAAGGGAGAAGTGGGCTGCATGTACTCATTCAGATATAACTCTGTGATGAGACCTAGCTAAAATTCTTTGCTAAAATAGTAACTTAATTTTCTGAAGAATGAAGAATGGTCTATTCTGGAACCCTTTGCAAAATCCACAGTAAAGTCTGAAGATGTACTGAGTCCTGTCTAAAATCTGCCTGCTTTCATAGTAGTTTCTAAGTTCACATGAATGTGGACTATCTTCACACCACCATGATTTCCAGATCCTTTTGCACAGAAAGGACACTGAAAGCCTTGTAAATCCCCCTTTTACCATATCTGAAGTTTTAGTAGGTCTTGGGACTTGAGTGCCTTGATCCTGTGAACATGGGTTGCTGAATTAGGCCATGGGTCAGTTTAGCAGTGTCATGTCTCTGGAGTATCTTGTCTCTGGCAGTGGCCACCAGCTGAGGATTAGAGAAAGCATACAGAATTGTTACAAGCATAAAGTAGAGGCTTCAAATATACATCCTAACTAAGGCTCTCATTTCCATGGGGTGGTGCTTTTAGACTTTCAGACCTAATTAATTGCTTTCAGGCTGTTGAGTTAAACAGCTTTTAGACCCTTTTCTGCATGCGTTCCCTAACTCTTACACTCTTTGATACTTTTGACTCACTTCTATTAAAACATTTTGAAACAATTATTCTTCCCTGATGACACTTCAAAGCTTCTACTTTCCATTGTAATGCAGAACCAACTCTAAGAAAAATTTTATGAAATAGAGCTTCTAATTTTTTTTTCTTAAGCTTGCATTTTAAACATGGTGCAACTTTTTTTTGTCTTGTTTTCCCCAGTTTTCTGTGTGTATTAATTACAAGATGGGCTTTGTGATATGTACATAATCAGTTTGCTTTTTGTGTTAGAATATGCTGTTGTCATGTCTGTTAGGTGCTGTTGTACTTGTCACTATTTCCTATGTTAAGGGATTTGTTTCTCTTGTTTAATTGTGTGTGTACTTTTTTTTTGTGCCTCTCTCACTTACAGTGCCATTACTCCATGAAGAAGGCAGCCTCCTTCCTGGGTATTGGTACAGAGAATGTGTATTTCATCAAAACAGATGAAAGGTAAGAAAGCAAAAGCCATGACTCTGATCTCTGAGCCTATTTAAAATGCAGTAGTGCTGTACGTAACTAACCTATTTGAATGTAACTGAAAAAGTTTTAAATCTGTGTCCCTTAGAGGTAAGATGATACCTGAGGAACTGGAGAAACAAGTCCAGCGGGCCAGGAAAGAGGTGAGAGGGGGAGAGAGAATGTGAAGGAGAGAGGAGTGTATGCAGACTGTGTGCTTGTGTCTGAGTGAAAGGAAGGAAAACTAAGAGTGACCAAAATCTTAAAAATAGGGCAGTTAATGTAACAATGTCTTTCCTACTGGTGCAATCTCTTTGCCACAAACTTGTGGAACAAAGCTAAGGCTTATGGGTTCTACACTCTTAGAAGGGAGGGAAATTCCACAGGGTGTTTACTGCTAATGAAAGTCCCAAGTACAATGCTGCTCTGAAGTATTTAGCACATTTCTTATAGGATTTCTTTTGCCCTTGATCCTTTTTAAAATGGATGCAGTATGTTTTCCTGAAACGGTTTTCAGTTAATTACAGCAGCTATTGCTCTATTGCCTCTGCAGTGAGCAAGAACTGTAACATGTGGTTTAGTCTCTAAAACTATCTTACAAGCTTCAAATACTAAATTCTGTCCTTTCTGTTATTCTAGTGAGAGTGCAGAGATGTTCCTCTTTCCCCCTAGGGACTTTGCCAAGCAGAAAGTCAAAGGCAAGAATTTGGAAAGTCACTGATGTGTGTGTGTGGACAGCATTAACATACATTCCCACAATCTGTAAGACAGCCCTCACCTGTAGCCAACATCATTTATTTCAGAGAGCTTCAGAGCAGTAGAATTCAGAGCTCAGCCTGTAGTCCATGATGAATACAAAACAGCTAATGCAATGTCCATGGCATGGACGATACCTTCCATAGAATCCTTTCTTGGGATGTCTACCTTTGTGGCTGGTAGAAAAGCCAAGGCAGTCCTGTCCTGTGGTGTGGCCACAACAGCTTTCAGTTAGTTCTGATTTGGACACATTTTCTGCCAACCAACCATCTCTTATTTGAGATTTATGCTGGGTAGCATAGCTATTGATACATGGGAGCCCTAAAGATCTAGCAAACTCTCTTGTTTGCTTTTTTCTGCACTTGCATTTTCTGAGGAAGACAACTTGTACTTTAGTCATTTGAGCAAGTTGAGGGGGGAAAAGGGACTGAAATAAAGCAAGAGGAAGCAGGCTTGCAGGAGAACCAGTTCTTTGCTTTTCCACAAACGATGTTCTTGTAACAATACATGTAATGATCATTTGAAAGAAATGATATGGTATTTATGATTTTTTTTAAAAAGGTCAACCTTTTAAAAGTGCGGTACTCCCCAAATTAAAAACAAATGTTCTATTTGAAAATGCTCTGCTTACAGGAAAACACAATTTCACTTGCATTTTAAAGAAAGTTACAGGTGTATTGGAAGGTTTTCATTTCTTTAGAGCTTCAGTGTGTCTGTCCTTGACAAAGTGCTACTTTACAACTTTTACAGAAGGACACTTCAGTGAATTACAGTAAATATTCTAATGACTCTAGACAACAGAGGATGTATTTGCTAGTGATTGAAGCACAAAATGATCACTGAATATGAATGGCAAGAATCTTCTCATTTTAGAGAATTTAGGCAGGAAGATTAGTTTAATTATATTGTCAAGAGTAATAAAAATTTAATTCCTTTCTTTGTGGGAAAAGTATAATGGTAGCAATTATTGGAAGTTTTAGAGATCTGTGACTTGTCCCTGTATTCAGTTGTGCTTCCAATTGGCTGCTTGAGAACCTTTGACTTTGATGTAGCTGTGGGAGAAAATTGCTGGGAAGAACACTAACAGAAAATAGGTGCATTGGATACATCTTTGTCTTACTTGCAAGTGTTCTGTACTCAAGCTTCAGGCTGATTTGTAAGTTTGATTAACTATTGTGGTAGCTTGTACTCAGAATAAATGACAAAGAAGTGAATTAAAGGCTGGTAAGTCTTTGCGAATGTATGGGATTAATTTAAGTTCATTCCAATGTTACTTTTCACTGCTTTAGCCATTTGTAAAGAAAATATAAAATGCAAATAAATCATAATTACGTACCATTCTAACAGTCCTTTACACTGTAAAGAAGTATAAAACTGTCAGAATGTAAACGTGAATCAAGCCTGTCTGTCTCTGTAGATGCTTAAAGTAGCAACACATAAAAAAACCCCCAAAAAACCGAAAAACCAACCAACCAACCAACCGAAAACAACCCCCCAAGCCCCAGATATCAGATTTCAGCTAGGTAAAGATACATGGAAGTCTTGCGTGGAGTTTGATTTTTCAGTTTGATTTCACTAAAACTCCATTGAGTTACCCCCACAGATGCACTTACATCATCTGAGAGGTCTAATTCACTGCAAATGAACTTCAGTGACCCCAGCCTGTACAATTTAATAACAGCTTTAGTGTCTCTTCAGTAAGTGCACTGCCATTCTGTAGGCCAGGTGCTGAACCATGCAGAGCAGTTCCCTTAGCATTCATTTACCAGCATGTGGGACTGCCCAGTCATTGCTAGGGCCCATACCCTCCATTTCATGGAGTTGTTACAGCCTCCACCAATTCTTTTCATTGTTGCAGTTTCTGCTCCTAAGTAGACCGGGCACATATTCCTGCAAGAGCAGGTGGGCTGCTAGCTGAAGGGAAGCAAGAATGGATGGCTGTCAGTGTCTGAGACTGCAACCTGGCAAAAGTTTTCCTTATCCCACCTGACTGACCTTAACACCATCCGAGATTTCCAGCCATCTCTCTCCTACCATCTACAGCCCTTCTTTCCTAGGCAGGAGCTGGAGCAAGAGAATGGCACTGAGCTGTAGGTCAGGCATGGGATCAGACAGAGGTGACTGTTCCTGTCATGGTGTGCACCAACGTGGCTGAAGGCAAATCACGTTCCCTAGCTGAAGCTTCCTCTTCACCAAGCAGAGAGCAGGGGTGTTGCAGAGACAGTGCAGGTGGAAACCCTAAAGGGATGAGCCCTTTCCTTGCATGAGTAGTCTGCTGGCTGAGCTAATAGCTTTATTTTATCAGTCAGAATGACAGCAAATATGGTAGTGAAATGTGGAAGACTGAGAAATGAAAATCAGTGTATAAAGAGAGATGTCAAATATCTGGTATGTTTTGATTTTGACAAAACTAGCATCTGTCAAAACAGTCTGAAGCTTCAGAAGTCTGCCCTGGGATGGTGTTAACTAGAAATGGAAAATGCCTGGTTTTTAATGGAAAAAAAAAAAAAAAAAAGTGTTTCAGCACTATTAAATGCAGTACCTTTTGCTGGGAAACTAAAATATAGATTGTCACATCCTTGTCCTACATTCCTAGATCTTTTTATACTTTAGCTCTACAAGTATACAAGGAAGAGATGAGCAGTGCAAATGATATTTTTGTTTTGTTTTGTTTTAAATCCTATTGCAGGGGTCAGCACCATTTCTTGTCTGTGCTACAGCAGGCACAACTGTACTGGGAGCATTTGATCCTCTGGATAAAATTGCTGATATCTGTGAAAATCATGGCCTCTGGCTTCATGTTGATGTGAGTTTGTGTACTGTGTGGTTTTGTTTAGCACTGCTTTTTTATAATTGGTATTTTACTTTGACTGTTGATATTTCTTTTTAGAAGTTGGGCTCTAATAACATTTCTTTTTCCATGCATAGGGACCAGGAATATGTTCTGATTTGACTCTTTTACATATGCTGCAAAAACAGAAAGTAACTTGGTTCTGACAAGCAGCCAAAGCCATTTTGTTATTGTCAGGTTATATTTCAAAATTATTTTATAATCGATTTCTTCTTCTTGCTACCTCCTAAAAATGCTTCAAGAGTGATTATATACAAACATAAGTTTTGATTTTCCCCATGTTCTGTTGGGGAATAGACACATTAGAATTGTGGTGTGAGGTTTGTACAGATTAAAATAAAGGTACATTTCTGGCTCAACCAGTCATAAGTTTTTCTGTTTCATATTTACAGTTTGGAATTTCCTGTATGTGTCCTTACATTTTCTTGAACTGTTCAAAAGTTTTTTTGATTGTTAATTTTTTTAAATTTCTTTGTAATTTTAGGTAATTTTTAGGTTTTTAGGTTTGGATAATAAAATCCATTCATGAATCTTTTTGGAATAATCACTGTGCCTTGAAAGAGTTAGCTGTGAATGTATCTTTTTAGAGATAGGCCACTTAATATTTTCTAAAATTGCATTCTCTTTATAATTGCAATGCCACAAATCCAGAATGGCTAGATTAAAAACCATGGGGCAATAAGAGAATCTGGAGCAATATTTGTGGGGATTTCCAGACCTGCTCTACATTTCTGAAGTGTTTGTTTAATGTTGAGTTTCTAAAGAAAGATCACATAGGCAGTGATGCATGTTTCAAATAAATGTCTCACAGACATTAATAAATAAAGTCACTGCACGTGTCAGTCAAAAGAGTTTTCTTATAGTCTTGGAGACAAAAATACAGAATTTAGGCCTAATATTTAAAATGTCTGCCAAGCCTCTGCGCTGCTGCGTGCTGCTGAGAAGGACTCATCAGATTTTCAGAAGTGCAGCACTCTTGTTACACAACTCTCCTGTGTGTCTATGTATAGCTGGAGGAAAGAGAAATGTAGTTGGAATCTGTGTTGGGATGTAGGTGAGTCAAAGAGACGTGGCTGGAGCCATCTCCAGGGGCTGTAGGAGAACAGTGAGTAGTCTCCCTGTAGCTGAACCAAAATATGGTGGGACAAGCCTGGGTCCTGTTCTGAACCTTAGCGAGTTGTTAGTGTTTGGAAAAGAACTAACTTTATTCTTCCCACTTTGCCTCGTGTTAAACTAAGGTAAAAATGTACAGGAATATCTTTAAGTTATTTTCTGTTTAGAAATGACTGTAGTTGTCAGATGTTAATTGTTTCCCAGTAGAAGGAACAAATGTCTGGTAATAAATTGGGTTTACAGTCTGGAAGACCAACTGTTCTCTTAATATGTGATTCATGTTATGAGTCTCTCAGTGGTTCTCAGAAGTTCTATCAGTATTTTCTGTATGTTTCACACTCTGTGAAGGGTTGAGTGGATGGCTGTTTCTCTATTTATTCATTAAAAGTTTCTAGCTGTATTTATAAGAGAACAGGATATGGGGAAAGACTGAAAGCTTTCCACAGAAGTGGCATCAGGCACACATCAGACATTTATATACAAGTGTGCTATGGTAAAATGAGCAGAATGTGATTCTTGGTGGGACATTTTTTCTCACACAGCACCACTAGAAATAGATTTACTGAAACTGTGTGAGAGCAGGTAGAGTGAGACTGGATCTCTGCCATTCAGAAAGATTAAGAAACACAGAGAAGAGTTGGATTTTTTTTTTTTTTTAAAGCAAGCATACCTCCTATCACTATAGGATGGAATGTAATATTTTTGAAATCTTTGAGAATCTACAGTCTGCTGAAAGGCCTGGCTTCTTGAATGATTTACACGTTATGCAGTCTAACAAGTGTGTACTGCTGTTTAGGCCTGCTGTAACTTTGAAGGAAAAAAGGTACAGTACAATTACTAAGTAATTACTTAATTGTAATTGTACAGTAATTGTAATTACTGAGTAAAACCCAGGTAAAATTCTGTCTAATTTAGGACTTTTCATGTATCATTGATAGGCACCAGGATTATCTACTGTAAGTACTCTCACAAGCTGTTACTAAGAACATCTTATATGAATGTCAGTGGTGTTGTTTCCAGATTTACACTGATTTATCTCATTTCAGAATATTTTCTGATCCCCAAATTTGATGTGTTTGCCTTAGGGAGACTCTTTTCATTAAATATGAAATGATAAAGCTTATGATTCTTAGGAAGGTCAAAAGGGAGAATGTCAACAGAAATTCAGTAAGCTTCAGGAAGATAAATTTCAATAAAGTCAGAAATAGTAGATAAGCTCTGACATGAAGACAAGCCAGAGAGGAAAAGCGAGTTAAGGAAAATGTTTTAAGAAGATAATACCAGTAGGCCCAAATGGCCCTGGCAGTCAAGCTGTTCAGTCAAGCCTAAGAGCAGAGGCTAAACCAAGCTTATTTTGTTCACATTACAGCATTCCTGTTGCTCATTGTATTTTAACCTCCATCTCTGATGCCTTTCTTAATAACCTTTTTTGTATCATTAATATGCCCTCTAGCATTCGTGTCTGCCAGGTATTGTCTTCATGTATGAATTTGAATGCCATGTGTGAGTATCAGTATTCCCTGATGGTCCTGACTTTGACTATTTTTTTTCCTCCTATTATTAGGCCAGTAGAGAAAATCAGGCTTGACCTATTAGCCTATGCTTAGGTAATTAGCTTAATCAGGCAGTGCACACTGTGATTCCCATCATTCAGTTGTAAGTGATTTGTTGCATATGAAACAGCAATTTTCTCATACCTTGTTACCAATTACATTGTGTGGGACACAGGTTGATAATAGTCATGTTTTGACCTACCCTGAGTTGCTCTCAGCTGGATTTGTCTTAAAATGTGTCATTCTAGTTTGATCAATCTGCCCTCCTTCTGTAGTCTCATGGATGGAGGGGAAGCAGTCAACTTTACTCTTCTTTGCAATATCTCATCAAAAAGCCAGAGAAATGTGACAAGCTGCAGCTCCGATAATGAGTGAAAACCTGGCTGAAAAAATCCCCACAGAACCATCATACTGGTGGTTCCCTGAAAGGGGAAAAAAAATTGGAGCAGGATTCCTCAAAGGTCTATCTTAGGGTAGAAATTATCTGGTATTTTCCTTAAATAACTTGGATGAAAAAGAATATGCTGACAAATTTGGAAATGACATAAGACTTCTGAAAAAGGCAGTGGGAGGACAGGATTAGAAATCAAAGGGATTTTGACAATTTGGAGAAAAAAATGGAAAAACTAGGCTGCAGTTCAATAAAGATAGAATTCTAAGCTGCAGTAATCAAGTACACAAACACAGGCTGGGGATTGGTGGCTAGATAACAGATCCTTACTATAAAGCCCAGATATCTTTCTAGCTCACAAATCAGTGATATTTTCAAATAGAGTTAAATACCTTTCAGAATTGAATAAAGGAGGTACATAAAATTATTCCTTCTTTCTGCTTCACATGCCATCTGCTTTATCTAAATTTTGTCCAAATAAAAAGATGCAGTTCAAGAAGGCCCTAGAGGAGAAAGATTAGAAAATGGGAAAGCAATATAGATAAATGGAATCATATCTAGAAATTATGACCAATGAGGAAAGATGGAAAACACTGATGCTATTTAAACTAGAAAAGACAAATAAACAGAACATAATAGTCTACAGAAACTTTAAAAGGTGCTGCTAAAAGAAAAGGACTAATCTGTTCCCCTGACCACTGGAGGTGTGACAAATGGTAAGATTGTTTAGGACTGACACTTTAAATTAAAAAGGTGATATTCTTGTTACACACAAATTAAGTGCTTAAGTTGTGCAGCCTCCATCATTAGAGAGGACTTTAAAACCAGACAAAGCCAGTGATTCTCAGTCGTCTTAAATGCTTTCTCATTCATGGTGGTTTTTTGTTTTGTTTTGTTTTGGTTGTTTTTGTGCTTCTTTCTGGGATGTTTGTTTGTTTGTTTTTTCCAGCCCTGGATCCTTAAGCACTTGCTCTTTGAATTAGGTAAAGAAACATGGATCACAAATTCATCTTGTATTACAGTGGCTCAAGGAGAGTAATATCATTTCTCTCATCTAGATCTCCAGTAGTGGTTTTTTTAAAAAAAGGCAGAAAGTAGGGCCAACAATGCTGTGGAGGCAGCAATTGTTGGTCTCTCTCTGCATTTTGTTTTTCACTTCAGTGCTAATTACAGGTGTAATAGATTCATTGATAATAACCTGTAGAAAAGATGTGGTTGAGAGAAATGAGAGGAGTATGGCTAATCTTGCCTTTGGGGGTGGCAAACTATTGAGATGACTTCTCAAATGCCTTTTTAATCCTGTTTTTCACAAACAGTGTGAGAATGTCAACTTTTTCAAACACAGAAATTTTTGATGCAAGTTTTGTAAAAAATTATTCTATTTTAATGGTTTGTTTATAAATTCTGAAAATCAGGAAATAACTTTTCCTGTTATTGAATTAGTTTTATTGAACTATAGAATAAGAGGAGTAAAATTTGTCTATGAGTAGGAAGTTCAGTTTGATTGTCATCCCATAGCATGGCAAATTTGGACTAGATGGAGGAAAGAAGTTGCAAGTCATGGTTCTGCAGGATTACCATGAAGTTTGAGGCAAAAAAAACTTCCTGCCTTAGGTCCCAGCTGTATTGTGTGCAGCAGCACTTGTCTCAGCAAGGATGCTGTGAGCATGACAATGTAAAATATGATGTGATCTATTAATGTGTGTGGCACTAATGAGAATGACTTTTAAAGACAAGTTAATAACTTTCATCTCCCTCGTGGGCCTCTGCCATCCTGTGTCCCAGAGACAGCAGATCTCGTTCCTAATGTGTGGCCTGTGAAGCAAATACCAATGATAAATTCATATATCAGCTATCACATATTTTTATTTTAAGGGAAAAAAAAGAACAAAAACCAAACGAGCATATATTTTCCATGCTTAGGTCAGGAATCTTTATGTCAGTGTTTTTTGGTTTTTTTCTTTACAATTTTTTTTATAAACTGAGTCCAAATGTTTTGTGGACTGATGTCTTTTGTGTGTGTATGTCTCTGAAGAGCTTTGCTTGCTTCACAGGTAGTTTGCTTAAGTGCATTCTGCTTGCATCAATATTGAAAATCGTTTTATATATTTATTTATTTAGCAGTAACTTCTCAAATGCACTGTGTGACATGTCCAGTGTTTACATGATCTCTTCACCTTTCCACTGTGGATAAATGTTGTTGTTTGTGAGCTGAAGGTTCGTAGCACCTGGTCATCCTTGCAGAATTCATGAAAAAGAATCACATTCCCTGATTCAGGTTGTCCAGAAATTAAACTTATATAATAAAATCTTATTGTCTGGGTTCCTTCTATCGTCCCTGGAGAGACAATCTGCCAAAGGTGTCTGGAGTAGATGGAACTAAATAAGGAGTTTCAGTGGAGAGCTCCTCACTAGAGAGAAGGTCTAAGCCACTCTTAGAGCACACACTTAGTTCTTAGGTGAGCTGAGGGAGCCTTAAGTCATTTTAAGGTCAGTTGGATTGCTGGTGACAGAAATGCTGCTACTGCCCACTGACGGACTTTGCTTGAATGACTTATATGAATATCTGTGCAAAATCTGAGCCTGGCCTTTGCAATTGCCAGAAATTATCACCGTCCACTGTTTCCCCTGTGAAATTCTCAGAAGGGAGTTGTCTAGCAGGAGGAAGATGTGCAAAGTGGGGCTTTCGGCTGTCACTGATAGTTTAAGGCTGAGGGAAAGGAAGCAACTCTATTTGGTATCAGGAATGAGTCTGGTTATGCAAGGACATTTCAGTTCATTTTAACATTTTAACATTTCATTTTAGTTGTTTACACAGAAGGGCCACTCTGGTTTGTAGCTCAGGTAGTGTCGCAGACCACAACCTCCTCTGTTTCAGGCATTGCCCCAGGCTGCCACCTTTATTTCAGGAGATGAAATGAAAGGCAAAATTTAGCCCACTAACCATGTAGTAAACTAAGTTTTAAATAGGATAAGATGATTATTAGTTGAAGTATTATCAAAATAACTTTATACAAATAATATTTTCTTGGCTCTATAAATGTTCCAACAGGCTTCTTGGGGTGGCTCAGCTTTGGTATCAAGGAAGCATCGCAGACTTCTTCATGGTATCCACAGGTAAATCAGTTTAGTCCATGGGCTTACTTACTAGGGATTGAGGTGGAAGTTTTGTGGCCTGTTGGCTTCCATAAGTGCTGCATTTTTAAAAATAGTAGGAGAGATTTCTGAAATCTGTGGTGGGGGTGGGTATATGGGAAATCTGATTTGTCTGCTTGGATTGTGTTTGGGGTTTTTTTGATTTTTAAGTACCCATAATTATAGATGCAATTTTCACCTCCCATTCTCCATTTATGATTTTTGCAGGGCTGATTCTGTTGCCTGGAATCCCCATAAAATGCTGTTGGCAGGAATCCAGTGCTGTGCTCTTCTGGTGAAAGACAACTCTGTAAGTCCTCCTGATTTTTTTTTTTTCTTTGTATTCTAATAGGCTGCCATTGCTGTAATATGAAAGTGGAAATAATTAGAAAACAGCTGAAAGTCAGTTTTACTATATTGCAGTACAGAGGATGAATTATATTTTTTTGAATTTCAAGACTTAATCAATTAATAAAGAGTGAATAAAAGAGCAGGGTGAAAATGATCCAAGTCACTGTATCACAAGTGGTCAAATTTTGTGTCTAGTGCCCTTGCTAGTTAACATCTGCACATGATTTGCATTCAGAATGGAGTATTTTGTCACCTGGGCCTGGCACACTTTAACACCAAGCTCATCAAAGCCCTCAGAATAGCTGTCATCCACGGGGACTGCAGCACTGCTGCGTCTGTTTAGAGCAGGCAGAGCTCATCTTCACATCCCTTTGTAGGGGAGGGAGCACCAGAGTGGGAGAGGGATGGCAGTCAGAGCACGTGCAGGTAAAGGTGCTGAGCCTTCTCTCCACACTCTACCAGTTCTTCCTCATCAATAGGGTGATTTAGACTTCCCAAAAGCTGTGACTAATTTAAAGGTCTGGCAAGAAAACAACAGAGCTCTGGTCTCAAGATGACTCTGCAATGTAGCAAAAATCCCTTCTTGTGTCTTTGTGGCATTCTTGTATCTTAAAAGAAAAAATAAACCAAGCAGTAAGAGGTTTATTTCTTCAAGCTTCATTTAGAAATCAAACCTGCTAAAACTTATGCCAACTGCCCACCATTATGGGTGAGTTTTACCTTGTACTCCATAGGTTATAAATGACTGAACATCACAAAGATATCGAGCCGCTAAGGTTTGCATCACTATTTTGTGGCCATGGTTTATACATTGCTTTCATAAATCTCTGTCAAAACAACTGATACTTTCTATTCAGCTGCTGGGGTTACCTATCCATGTAATTTGTTACTAACTTCTGTTAGTAAGAACTGACGAGGACCAAAGAGCACAGTTGCTAATCAGCACTCTCGTGGAGCTGATTGCTCTAGGTCAGGGGTGAGACATGGCAGGACAGCAAGGAGAAGTGTGCCACCTCATTTCCTTAGATTACAGCCTGTGGGATTGAAGAGGATTAGATTTCAGGGTTACCATCCATCACTTTATCTTTATTCTGAGCTGAAAAACAACCAGAATAAAGCTATTGACTAAGATTAATGTGGTGTCCTAATTGCAGGCTTGGGAAGATTTCAGTGCTGTATTTTTAACTAATTAGGCCCAGTACATAGATATCGCCCCAGGTAATGATTAGGCTACTTTTACTGAACAGTGGAAATTTCTCAGGAAGGAAAAGGAAAGAAAGGTAGAGGACTGAAATGTTCTAGCTGCATTTTCGAGTCACTTTATGAAGAGTATTCCAACTTCAGGGCTCTGGCAGCCTCTTTGTGGTTCCCTTCTGTGCAGTGTAAGGTCTGGTAGAGCGATCCTATTCCACTTTTAAACCACAGCTAGGCAATACTGTGTTAGAAATACTTGTAAAGCTGAACCTTAGGTCTTTGGGGGATGAAAACAGAAGTATTATGAGTCACAGCATCAGATCCTGTTGTACAGTGAGACATGTTCTGGAACGCAGATTTGTCTGCATTGGGAAGGAAGGATGCTTTGCTCTGTGTCCAATTCCTGGAAAATTGGCTCTTACTCCTTCTGTGTATGTGCCAGTGAAGTCTTTATATGCAAACAGACACACACGCAGATTTGAGTACTTTCTTATTAACTAGCTGGAATATAAATCCTTAAGAAAAAAAGATCAAATGCATATTTAAGACACTTTGACAGAAAAATGTTGCTTCACTTTGATCCTTTCCATACCAGAACAGGCAGCTGAATCCAGTTTGCCATTAAAAATGCTATTTTTGCACCAGTAAGAAAAGGGAAAAGTACATGTATCAGTTTCTCACTTGGGAGCCTGTTCCACTTCTCCTAAAGCACATAAGTACCTGTGGCTAAGATGAAGCACACGTTTAGGTGTGAACATAATTCCCTCACACTGTGGTTTGGATGCATCAGTGGGAGCTGGATTCTGAGATGTGAGCTGGAAGAGTCTGGGTCACATTGCTCTGCTGGTGAGTGTTCAAGGAACCTCGGGTAGATTCTGAAGTTCTGAATTGTGCAAGAAATCAAAGCAGCAAAATGTTAGTCATGAATGTTAAGTCCCATTTATGAATTACCCTATCTCCATTTGAAGGACTGATTAAGGAAGTTTTGTTATCCTGTCTTTCCATTTGCTTTGTGTTCCATTTGGAAATTGTGGAATACTTCAGAATTAGGCTTAGTTGGTTATAAGTGAGCAAATTAATCCCTTCAGATTCTCTGTTTCTCTTTCATACTTTCTGTATGAAAGATAATCTTTAGAAGATGTCATCACATTGCAGTTGTACTGGTAACACTGTAATTTCCTGTTAACAAAAGTAATAGTGTTTTTTTGTTGTTGTTGTTTGGTTTTTCTTTTGTCATATTGCTTCAATGGGGTTTAGCAGTGTTAATGTTTAAGGCACTGCAACTGGCTTGTTAGAATGAAACATTGTAATTAAATATTTTCCTGTACAGATTTTAAGAAAAGCACCTTAAAAGCCTAAAAAAAAACCTAAAAAAAGAGAAAAAAAATATTAACTGCAGTGAAATGTTGATAAAAGAGTATCTTTCAGCCTTAGTGAAGCAAAATTGGAATATTTCCAAGAAAGGTAGAGATAGAAAAAAGACATACGTGTTTGACTTGATTAGAAAAGAGAAGCAATTTCACCAAAGGGAAAGAAAGATTGGTTAATCCTTTGTAAAAGCAATGACTGTAGTTCTTCTGTGCTTAAAGCACTCAAGAAGTGCTCAGCTATTCCTTTTACACTGCTGTGCTCTGAGTAACTTTCATCAGTTCTCCAACAAGATAGTCTTACTCGGAAACACTGGTATTTCTGAGTCATGAATTGAGGTTAAACACAAAGCTAGATGGACCAATAATCTCAAAACATTGGTGAAGTCAGTTTTGGTCTTTTGTGCTCTTAAAATGCCAGGAATCAGCGTTGGGCTGTACATACTCCCTTAAAACCACAGAGCTATGCCAATTTGTCCTTGCTGTTTTCCATATCTGTGTGAATATTATCTACATATAAACAGAAACTACTGTTTATCACCAGTGCCAAAGTTCTGTGACTCATGAGAGTGAAGCACTAGTTTAGGTAATTAAGAATTGGTTCTAGGAAATTAGTAGGATTTTTACTTATTAGTTAAGAATAAACTCTCAGTGTAGCTAATGAAATCTCATTTTAATACAGAATATAATTGATTAAGGTGATGATGGTAGACATGTAATCTCTTTCTCATCATCAGCAATATCATAGAGAGATCTACCTCCCTGATTCCCCTCCAGGACAGGAAATGCTCTATTCTTCTTGCTTTTACTTGGGTTTAGTACAACTGAGAGCTCCTTCTCACCTCTTGAAATGAATTGCTATCATGTCCTTTCACACTGCACTGCTTTTGACAATTTTCAAGTATGCTGTTCAAAAGATTGTCCTTATTGCCTCAGAAAAGGCAAATCAGGGAGAGGCTTGTCTTGGGGAAAAAGATATTTTATTAATGAAATTGAAATGGAAAGAGATCAGAAGACTTGCTGTAGGTAAGTCTATTCAATGAGAAAATATGTTGAATTATGAAACGGGAGCTCTTGCTTTCAGTATCAATATTTTTTCATAATTTTGCTATTAATTAGAACACACAAAAACTATACATAGACTTCATCAAAATCAAAAGCTCTTTGAAACTTTGTGGTGGATTGGGGCCTCTGTGAAAATAGTATTTCCATTTCCTAAACTTTAACAGACTGACTATTATGCTGAGAACTTGCATTAAAAGGGTAGAAAGATAAAAGATGCTAAAGACAGAAACTCAAAGCTGTCCAATGGGGCAGTTCTAATGAAACTTTTGCAATTCTTCTGAGCAGATGTAGCAGCTCAGTTACTGTGTGGAAAACTGTTGGGATCTTCTTGGGACTGAGAACGTTGAGTTAGAAAGCATATTTAAAGCATATTTCTTTCCTTTCTTTTTTCTTCTTTTTCATCGTTTGACTAGGAAAATTGAGATGACTTTCTTGTTTTCCATTCTCTTTCTTTACCTTTCTCTTTCTCCTCCACCTTTCTTCTGGAATATTTCTCTCTTTCTCACGAAGAATGAATTTTGTGTCTTTTCCTCTCTGCTCTAGTGAGATGCAGGAGGATGTCACTGTAGTTGGCTCTGGAGATTGATAGTATCAGTATCTTCAGCAGGATTTCTTGAGCATGTTGCATTCTTAGTAAGATAAGCAGGTGGAAAAGGATCATCAAGCCAACATATATTGTCAGCTTCAGATGCACCAGGAGATGAGGACAGCCAGAGGAAAATAAGCTGTAAAAACCCCTCAAAACTATGGATGCCTCAGTGCTTGACTGTTGTGTTGTTTCTAATCTCATCTTCTTGCCTTTCTTTATTTGAGAAAATTGGAAGGTAGGTGTTGGAATCTTATGTGCTGCAAAACACCACATCCATCAGTGCCTTTCCAGCTGTGACTACCCTCTGCTGCAGCTGCACATTATCATTCTGCAAAGGGAGAGCAGACACCAGCCCTTTTTTTGCCAAGCTGTCATATAAAGTGTCTTTTCACAAGGCTGAATGTGCTGCTCCTGTGACTAAAGAGCTCAGACCAAATTTGCTGTACTTTTACCAAACAAATATTACGATGGGATTGGCAAACCCTTACAGAAGTTGTGGAGAAACCTTGGTGGTGTTCTCCTTTTGTGCTCTACAAATAGGTGTGTAGGTGGGGTTTTTTTATTTTTTGGAGGGAATTGAAAAGTCTAGGAGAGAGGCAGACTTATTCTGTGTATGCCAGTTCATTAATTTTTTTTTTTTTTTTTTTTTTTGTCTTAACCTTTTTACTCCATTTATTGCCAGTCCCAAAGTCATAAGTAAGGTATTGGAATGTAGATCAAGAATTGTACTTCTGTTGTGGGAATATGGCACTTTGATTAAGAGTGATATCAGACACTGTGCCATTTCAAAATCAGACTTGCAGCAGCTGCAGAGGGAAGGGTGAAATGAGAAATGCTTGTTTTGCTGGTTCAAACTGCAGAGTGATATTGAATTGGAAAATGAGTTGTGCTCTTTTTAGTACTGACAGATCCACGTTTTCTGTCTCCTGGGCTCCTCACAGGGCCACCCTCATGTCAGCTCTTGTAACCTGCTTTCTGCCAGCCCTTCTCTCTACTTCATAGTTTTACAGAGTATATTTTGATACTTCATTCTTCAGCTAATGGCCAATCCTATGTCTCTTCTCTTCCTCTGTACCTTTAAACCTGTGACAGCCTCTGTGCTTTCTGTTTCTCAACCTTGTTCACTGCTGGAACTTGCCACATCCCTCATTAATCTTTGTCTGTTTTGTGCTGCTCATCTCTGCCCAGGTTGCCTCTCAGAAGCTGTAGGCTGGAGATTACTGAATAAAAATAATTTTATTTAGAAATCATGATTAGCATATGTGAAAGTATTTTTTCTTAAGTTTATTTTCAAATGTTACATTTTTCTGAAATGTGAAAGAGAAAATACTGGATTGTACTAATCTGCTTGTGTTTTTTTCTGCTCACAGAAAAACAGCCTCTGCTGTTTTAGTCAGCCTCTGCTAAACCCACAGTGACTATTTGGCAGTAAGGGCTAAATACTTATTTCTTTGGGCTAAAATCTTCCCTACCTACAACTAACCAAAGCAGGAATGGATTGAGCCATTTGTGAACATGAAAGTTTCTGAGGGGTTGTTCTTGATCGTTGTGCCTATAATGCCAAGACTATGAGTTCAGTTCCTGTGTGGGCCATTCACTTGGATTGGACTCAATGATCCTTGTGGGTCCCTTCCAACTTAAAATATTCTGTGATTCTGTGATCTAAAGACTGGAGTAGTGGACATAGGTGTCTTCTTTTTCTCTCTTTCACATCCATATATGTTTAGGGCAACTGTTTCTGTGGTACCCACTCCCATGATGTCTTGAGATCTGAGTCAAAATTCCTCTTCAGTGTGCTGCTCTTCCATGACATTATGAAGAGAATGATCATAAAAAATGTTTGCTGGTTGTCAGTGTGAATTCACTGACTTTAGGCTCATCCAGCTTTGGATGGTATCCTGCCTATCCAGATCTGTTTTAATTAGCATTTGACAGAGACAGGAAAAGAAAGACTTTGTCTTGTGAGGAGGTTTGAAAATGCTTGTCACCAATCAAAGTCTCCATTGTGTTTCCTCACAGGGACTGCTGAAGAAGTGTTACTCTGCCGAGGCTGCGTACCTGTTCCAGCAGGACAAGTTCTATGATGTCAGCTATGACACTGGTGACAAGTCCATCCAGTGCAGCAGGCGTCCAGATGCATTCAAATTCTGGCTGATGTGGAAAGCATTGGGAACTACGGGCCTTGAGGAGAGAGTAAACAGGGCACTGGCTTTGGCAAGGTACCGCCTCACAGTTTTGCCTATGTCTAGTCTGTTTGGTTGGCTGAAAGGTTGGCACTGCTGATACTCCATATCCTGGAACAGATCCCATTGCTACATTTTGCCTCTGTTCTTTTGTTTGTGTACAACAGGTGGAACTATTAACAATAATTAGTGTTATTACATTTGCTACAATATTAAATAGTAAATATTGCTTTTAGCAATAAGCATAAATGTTGGTAAACTTGGAAGTCAAAATTAGGCTATCAGTCTTTACTGTGGAACATTTATGTTATCTGAACTAGGCATAGGACAGAGTTACCAAAACACTTTCTTTTAGCTCAGCTGTGTGTTCTGGTGTTGGTGTAAAAGAAGTTCTGTGTGCCAGAATCCAAGCTGTGTCTGGCAAGAACCAAATTGTCCTGTTGACGTCATTCCTTGTGAAAGAGGAATGATCATGGAAAACTCATATGAGGACATTGTGTTAATATTAGGACCTAGTAGAGGTGTATGAAAGCAATATTGCTGTAACGCACTGAGAGGTTTTTCTCAAGTTTGCTGAAGTTCTTAATACTTACAGTATGTTCTGTTAGGGACTGAAACAGCTTTATCTTGTGTTCTTCCCCACACCTGTCCTGAATGAAATGTTCAATTTCATTAAGTTTTTGGCCTTGCAGAACTGAGTTTCAGAAGTAAAGTCAGCAAAATTCTTGGTAGAAGGTACGTATAAAGTGATGGTGGTGTCTTGGTTTCTGGGAAGAGATTTCCACACACAGGTGAGTTAGAAGAAGAAATTATTTTGAAATAAGATAATGGCCCATTAAAAGAAGTTCACTTTAAGTGAAATGTGTGTTCATAATTTATACAAGACAAAGCACAATAAAAACTACACCAAACTAGCTACACACTGCCTTAAGTCAAATATTTGATATTGACATTTTACTTTTTATATGAAATAACAAGTAGAAAAGAACTGAATGTTTACTTCAGTCAAAATTAAATGAATAGTCTGACTCTAATGAAATTACTTAAAGAAAAAAATAAAAATCTCCTGACCTTAGCCCAGAGTGGATTTGAAAGGAATGAAAAGAAAGAACCAAAACTAGAAAAGCTGAAAAAAGCTGTGACTTTTTTCTCTATTTTATTTCTTTAAAACTACTCAGTTATTTGGCTGGTTATGTGTTTTTTTTAATAAGTTCTGGTTAAATTGCACCTTGTTTTTGTTGCGAAGCATTGTACCATTCTTTATCTGTTCAGAGTAAGTAATCCTTTCCACTATCAGTAGGAGAATTCAGTCTTATCAAGGTCACTGGCCAAGGTCATTTGACTGACTGTGTAGTGATTAATGACATTTCTGGGATCGATATTTCTGTTTAACATTAGGATTCAGATGGTAACGCTTCTAAGGAGTGACTGGCTTGTCTCTTCTGGTTTTTGGTTTGTTTTTCCATTAGGGAGAAATTTAATTTTTAGACATTATTTGATGAAATAGATACTTCACGGGGGAGCATTGCCATCTTGAGTTTGCATGGATGTGGGCACTGTACCATTTATCAACAACTCAGCTATGCAGCCTTTCTCCTCATTTGTTATATTAGAAGTTACTTCAATTGCAAGGGTAGTATTTCAGTGTTCCTGAACACAGACCTGGATTAATTCTGGAATTAGTCCACTGACTGTAACATTTAAGGGCAAGATTGCTTTTTCTTTTTTGCTGGTAGCCAAGCAGACCTGAAAAGATTCTAGGGTAATTGCAGGCATGTATTTCTGCTGTAGCAAACTTTGCCTATTGGCTATTCCAGTAATACTTTGTTGTGGAGATGAATCATGCTTTCAGGGTATTAAATATCCCAGGATCATTGTGATGCTATCTATTTAGAAAGGCTTGTTTCTAAATACATAGAGTAGAGCATCCAGCTGATCTCTACAGATTGTTTTTGCCTATTTTTCCCCCCAGTTATTTTTGATGTAGGGATGTTGTTTTATAAAGTACACTAAAAAGAAAATAGAAGTAAACTGCTTTTAGAGTACAACTATAGTTTCTATATTGGCACCTCTGCATTTTATGCTTCATCTTCTTTGGAATTTTTCTGCCTATTTCCTCTTTGACACCCACTGTTAGCAGGCATATGTCTACTTTCACGGCAGATCTCCACCTCTCATTTTCTGCAAGGCTTAATCATAGCAAATGACATTTCTCTGTGTACTTTGGTGTTCACTAGGACTCAAGCCCTTCTAACATACTACAACTGTGACATGATAATAAAACTTCACTGTCAACTGTGGAAAGATGCACAAAGTAAATTGCTCCACTGCCATCAAATGATCCTGGCAAGATAAATCATGGGCAATGGATTTTCTAATGGCTGCCTTCTTAGGTTATTGGCAGTGTAGTTAAGAACATGATTAACAGTGTTGTGAATCTGACTGACATCAGGTAGCCTACATCAGATTTTTTACCTAGGTGATATGAAATAAAGGCACTTGAGGCAAGAGAGAAAGGTATTAAGCATTGCAAAATTACTCTTACAATTCAAGACCTTAAAATAAAAAAAAAAAAAAGAAAAGAAAAAGGCAAGTGATTATGCATAGGTTTCATTTTCAGAATTTATTAAAAGAAAAAGACGAATTGAAGGCCACTGTCATATGAATAGCCTGTTGATGTTGCTAAATGTTGGTTTTATGGCACAGACAACTATCTTCTAATGAACAGAACAGAAGCGGCAAGCTTGTTTGACATAAGATAATTACACTACAGATAATCGTGTCTCTCTTTCAACCTGAGCAGTAGTGTGGACATTAACAAACAAATGCACGCAGGTGGATCTGAACAGTCACGGCAGAAAGGAGCAGAACCGTGACTTGTTCCAGTGAGAGGAAACACCTGGCCAGTGCACAGCACAGCTCCTCCGCTGCGTGTTGTGGGCACTGGCAGCGCAGCGGGGGCTTTGCTGGGGTGTGTGCTGGGAGGTAATGAGTCACAGGCACAGCACTTGTTAATGGTAAACAGCGTGACAACTCCCCAGGCGCTGGTTGGAAAAATGTGTGCCATCGAGGGTATTGTTTATTGCTCCCCCAGCCAGCCTGTTTCTGCAGCACACGTCTGCTGAGAGAAGGCAGATACTGTGCTAGAGGTGCCCCTGCTGGGGGCGAGTTTCAGGCGTGTGGGTAGGACCAAGGGAGGTTATTTTCACAATATTTCTCTTTCTCACCGAATAGAATTATTAGTGTGATGACCAGTAATGCAGCTTCAGACAGGAAAAGGCCGAACAGTGAATGCAAGAAAAGAACAGATTTGTGCACAATCAGTAGTTTAACCGTGTCAGGTTTATTAATGTTAGACAGCAATATCTTCATGTAGAAGACTGAAGTTATGTTGGAATGGAAAAGCAGGGTGGATTTGCAGTGAATTTGTTGAAATTTTTCTTTGTAAGGCTTTGAGGGGGGGAGAAGAAAGAGCAAATTCCCATTTATGTCCTCTTTGCTTTGGAATTCCTGTGTGGTATGTGCCATGACAAAGTTACAGTCATGTTTTAGAAATTTCTGTAAATTGAAGCTGTTTGTATGCAAAATTTCAATTCAAAACCGTCTTTTCATTGAAGGCTTCTGTGTTTTTCACGCATGACAGGTGAGAAAGAAAAGAAGTTCCCATTTTATTCCACTGCTAGCGTAGGAGCTCCAGTGATTGTTGTACATAAGAAGTGGCCCACTGAATAGAAAGTTGCACTGTGGACAGTGTGGAATGTGGGCAGTACTGGGAAAATTTCTGAGCTTGAAGTATGTTCAAAAAAATTTTTAAGTTCTGGGCTAAGCTAAGAGATCCTGGTGATGGTAGAATGCAGGCAGTGTCAGAGTGACCGTGAAATAGCACGGCAGCCCATCATTGGCCCTTGAGTACAAGGGATGGAGGTATTAATTTGCATTGGGAAAGTTCACCACCTGATGCAAATAGGATCAATTTGCACCATGTGGCTCTGCTGAAAATCTGTGCCTGAGGACAGAATTTGGCTTCTCCTCAGTGCTCCTTGGCTGGCTGTGGCCTTCTTTTGTTTCTAGGAACTGATAGCTATTGCATTTTCACAGCAGGTAGAAATGAGGTTTAACTCTGTTGTTTTCTTAGTGTGGAAGAGGAAAAAAAAGGAAAAAGAAATACATGTTTAAGACCCTTTTTTTTCTGTGTGTATTGTTTTGTTCTGTGCTTTAAACCCTTGATTTTTTAATTACAGATATCTAGTGGAGGAAATTAAAAAAAGAGAGGGATTCCAGCTTCTTTTGGAGGTAAGTGAAAACAGAACTGAACTGTTGTTGATATTGTTAGGAAGTGTCCATTGTCTGATTCTGTTCTTTTTAGTCAATTACCAATTTGTATTTAAGGTATCTAACCTAGTAAGTTTATGTACTGGAGACCCACAGATAGGATTGAACACACATAACATGTCCTGTGTTCCCTACCATCATTCTACCTAATTTCCTAGCTTCTGGTCCTGTATTGCCTCAGGGGCTGAAGTTGGAGCACTTTTCTGTGAGAGCAAAGAGGCTGGCTGTAAAAAAAGCAATGCTTGCCAGACCTACAGATAAGACTGTGGGCTGGATGGAAAAATAGTTTCATCCTAAAATGAACTTTTCATTTTTAAAGTCCATATTTTCTCCCTAGTTGTATTTTGACCCCCATCTTCCTAAAAACTTCCCCAAAGTTGTGTGCTTCACTTGTTTTACTAAACCTGTCAGCTGTCAGTTTGGTGATCTTGCTTGGGGGAGAGTGAGTGAAGGGAATGGAGCTTAAGTACTGTTTTTCCATCTGTCCTCAGCTTTTTGGTTAATAAGGCTGATATCTGAGGGTGTTGCAAAGACCTGTCATTTTAATAAAAACTTTTTGAATTGTTGGAAATGTACTTGTATGAAAGACAGGCTGGTATGTGGGATCAGGTAGAATAGCGTACATAGAGGAGGATGGGAAATGGAGTAAGTGTCACCATGAGCATTCCAGGTTAGGCTAGACAAAATAAAAAATGTGAAAAAAAATTTTTTACTATTCATACAATGTAAACTTTTCTCTTTAACTTTGAAAACTGCTGACCAGTTGAAGAATTTTAGGCCAGCAGCAGAGAATGGGGTTAGTAAAGTGGCAAGCCTGTTAAAAGCTGTTCATTTCTTTTTATTGTAGACCTTAGCAGAGAGCCCAGATCTGCTGTAGGTTTGAAAGCTCTTGGTAAGAGCAGAGACTGTTGTGCAGCTCCTGCAGGAATGGGACACCTGGATTTAAAGTGGGTTTGAAGGGAATTTAGTAGTATGGACTATGAGAAAGAAGTTGAGCTTCTTGAGTTCTATGAGTTTTTCTATGAGTTGAGAAGTTGAAAGGGTTAAGAAAGTTTTCAGGAGTGCAGGGGGATAAGCAATGAGAATTCAAAAAAAAGCTGCTATGAGGCAGCAAGGTCCAGCTGTGCAAGGCCTCTGAAGGGAAGATGGGCCTCAGACAAGAATCTTAGGAAGATGATCCTCTGATACATGCAGGGAGGAAAAACCTGTAATGAGAACTGCTCTACAGCCTGGAAATGCCACTTGTGGTTGAGTCATCTTGATCTCTTCTGTGGTATAATTGCTTACCTGCTTGGAAAAGACCTGCGACAAGATAACCAGAAATAGAGTGTGAAGCATGGCTGGGGGTAGTTTTCTAGATGAATGGCATTTTCAGAGGGTGATGATGTATTTGATGTGTGAAAGGAAACTGAGATAATCAAGAAGGCAATATAGGCAATGGCAATATGGTAATACATGCCATCTGTCTGCTCCTGCCATCTGATTTTAGATAGTTTTGCAATAAACCCTGTAACACTGAGCTAGTGCTTGTTCTTATGGGGAAGGCGCTGCCTTTTCAGGGTCTGTGTTTACATGTGTACTCAAAGCAAGCTCTTTGGGGAAAGAAATGGGACTTTAAGAACTGATCTTTAATCCATTCAGCGGCAGCACATGGCAGGTTTGCAGCTCAGTTCCTGCTGACAATGATATCCTTCTTGATGATTAAATTGTATTTAATGCATTCTTTGAAGTGAAGTGGAAAATTATATGAGCAGCTCTCAGTGGCTTTTCATGGAAGAACATGTCTCAGCTGGTGGGCTCTCCTCATTCAGGAGGCTGCCTGGGATTATAATAGCAGTCACATCCACAGTGGGGCAAAGAGATGGTGTGACTCAGCTACCAAGCTTCCTTTTAACAGTGTTTTTTTTCTTTCAGCTAATGCTGGTGAGGATAGCATGTAGGAGAGGAGTGGGGTGTGTGAGTTCACAATCCAAAATATCATAATCCATATTATAATCTAGATGGCATCTGAATGCTGTGCTGCAATTAGTAGAGGTCAAGATTGACTTAGTGATTTATGGGTTGTGTGGGATGGGATCAGAAGGTGTATATATTTTTCATATTATTGTTCTCTATGCAGGTAAAAAAAAGTTCCAAATGAGCAGGAAACATATAGAGACTTTGGACTGGCCTGCTGAGCGCATTTTCTCAATCATAGATGATACAGAAACCTCATAAGCATGAATTGACTTATTTTATAATGCATGGTGAACAGCCACTTCTGCTGGGAGACTTGCAGCTAACTCTGCTGAGTTTAAAGGCAAAATTTCCCTGGAGAAAAGCAGACATGGAGTCTCAGTCTTTGCTCAAAAGGCCTGCTTAGATATTAGACAAGATACATTCAGGATATTGTGCACACCCTGCAAGGGGTCTTGAGATTCTTATAAAATGTGGAAATTGAGAAATTCAGCATTAACTCCAGTGCTGTATAGTGTGCTCTGTGATATGAGAGGAGATTGGCATTGCTCAGTAAGAAAAGTGACAAGGTGTGCAAGTGTTAAATGGTCACAAAAAACTGAGTTTTTGTATTTTGTATAAAAGGCATCCTTGGAAATTTCCATTTAAAAACCCCAAAACACTAAGAAGAAAATGTATTCTTTAAAGTTGCCTCAAGTATGAATTCTGGAAGTTACCTTTCTGTGTCTCATACTTTTTCTAGCCAAAGTTTTTTACTTTGGCTAGAAAAAGTATGTAAAACAGTAAAACAGAGTTAAAGATGGATATAGGAAGAAGAAATTAAAAAGGAGCCCCTAACAAGCAAGAAGAAGAATGGATGGTATAAAAAATTGTTTCTAGTTTCAAAAAAAAAAAAAAAAAAAAAAAAAAAAAAAAAAAAAAAAAAAAAAAAAAAAAAGGAAAGAAAAGGTGGCTTGGAAAAGCAAGCTTTAAAGGAAAGGATATAAATTCAACCCCCCACAAAAATAAAGCAGAACTCTTTGAAAAGCTGTGATATGTATCTCTGTCACATCTCACATCTCTTGCATCTTACACCCAGTCACTTGTTCTCTTGTTTAGCCGGAGTATGCAAACGTCTGCTTTTGGTACATTCCACCGAGTTTAAGAAAAATGGAGGATGGACCTGAATTTTGGCAGAAGCTGCACCAGGTGAGTGTCACATGCTGCTTGAGGCTTACTGATTTATCTGTGTGCCAGATAAGAATGTCAAAGCTTTTTCTTGGTTTAGACTGATCTAATTATTATTTTTTTTTAATGTAAGAGGTGTAAGCATTAACAAATATTCAGCTTGTTATCCAAGCTGTTAGCAGCTGGCAGAACTGAGAGAAGAGGAAAAGTGTTGGTGCATCTCTTGTTTAGACAGATTATTCATTACCTGTTTCATATACTTAGTGCTGTCCTTGGAACTTGGCTTGCATTATCTGTGATAATCTATGATAATGCAAATAAGGAAGTGCCTAAGAATATATTTCTGATGTTTGACATAAATGACAACAGGAACATAATGGGAAAAGACTGTGGGAAAAACTTCACAGATGAGTGTTTTAGTAACTCCTTGCCATCCTGATAGAAAATCATGAACATCTTGGGGAAAAAAAAGGCAGCAGCAAAATTTTGAATTTATTAGTGGAAAATCAATAATTAAGACTTAATTAAGAAACCACTAAACATTGTGGTATTGTGTTTTACTGAATAAGTTATTCTGTGAGGAATTGAATTTAATTCAATTTTGCTCATCTCTGGAAGAGCTTTGGTGTTCTGTGTTTGTTTTTTCATAGGATTTGCTACTAGAAATTTAAACTAGAACATAGATGTGTATGTTATCTGCATACTATGTAAACAAGCAAACAAGCTCACATAGTTTATATACATGCTTCCTGTAACATCTGTTCTCGTTTCAGCAGTTTTCACAGGAACTGCTTTCAATTTTTGCTGGAGGCTGGTGTCTTTGGGAGAAAGATCTTCCTTAACCCCACCTGTACTGTTTTGGAAAGTACACTTTTGTAGTAGAGATCCATGAATCCAGTATGGATGCAAGGGCTTGGCATTTACCATTCTTTTACAAAGTCATGTTCCTTTTGTTTGGGGCTTCCCATCCTCTCCCTAGAGTGGAGGGCTTATATATGAATATGTGTATACATATATATGTGTATATATATGTGTATGTAGGTATGTATGTATGCATGTATTTATATAGAGCTGTGTAAGAGCTCATCTACTCATGGAGGAGTGGGGATTTGGGAAGTAGCAACTGGAAAGCATAGAAGGAACAATGCTGCAACTGTCACTGTTTGATTTATGTGGCTACAGATGGGACCAAGGAGTGAAGGGATGAGGCACAACAAATGGCTTTGAACACGTATATTTGAGTGGCTTATGGAGTGTAACTTACTGGTTCTTTGCTCTGTTACTCTATGGGGCTTCCAGTCAGGGTAGGGAATAGATACCTGCCTTTATTTTATGTACCAATGTAGGTAGATTGATGCTGGAAATACAGATTTCCTAGCCAGGGTTTTTGGGAAAAGAACTTGGAGGGAAAGAAACTTGCATGCAATTTCTTCCAAGAACTGACCACTGCTGCAGATCTCAACCACTCTTTTCATGGGCAAGGTGACATTTTCTCGATTCTTATATGTCCTCTGATGAAAAACCAAGAAATCCCAAATCCTAAGACATAAACTATTTCATTCTTCCCCACAAAAGTCTGAAAAAAAAAAAATCTAGCGCAGACCAGACCAAAGCTCCCTAGGAAATGGCACAAATTTCTCTCCTGGAGGAAACAAAAAATTATGATTGTTAGTTGCGTTATTTTTGACGCTGCTGGGAGTAGTTTGACACTACAGAAGTGAGCTTGTTTCACAGTGAAAACATGTTATTTCACCTCCCTGATTCTCTGCAGGGATAGGTCTGGGGTTACTGTCCTTTTTTTGGCTGCTGAGGGCCAGTTTGGAGCACAACATGTATCAGTGAGCAGATGAGATGACAGCACTGGGTCAGAAAAAAAATAAGACTGACTTGACTTTTTCAGCTAAGATCAATTTGTTTTACCATTGCTGATGGAATCAGCATGGTCATTATATTACACTAATCAATAAAAATATATTGCTGGACAAGAAGGAATGCATCCTGATCTGCAAGGTGTAAATGATAAGAGCATTAAGGCTGGAAAGATTGTTACATGGTGCTCTTGATGGACAGATGGGGCTGTGAGAGTTTCTTGATTGTAAGCAGTTCCTGAATACTCCCATAATGTCACTAAAATGAGCATTAAAATACTTTCATTCACAATTTCTCTTTTCATACTGCATTTTAACATCACAGTTATTCTGTTTATCCAGAAATCAATCTTCCTTTTTGTTGACCTGCATAACTGACAATAATTAAGGAAACATATGTCTTAAAAATTCCTCAGGCAAGTAATTGATTTTATTCAACTACTTGTTCATCAATATTGTTCAGAATAACATGCTATCTTCGAAGGCTAGTTATATGAGTTTTAGTGCTGGTGAAAGTTGATAAGCAAATCATTCAGATCTAAAGTCCTCAGCTTTGTGAAGAATTTGCATAGTCCTGTGCAAAATAACCCTGGAGGTTTTCTGTTGTACTGGCTCTTCTCCAGTTTCCATGGCCCACTTTATATGGAAATGTGTCAGGACTGACTGGATGGTAGCGTAGTAGTGTGATACCTGATTCTGATGTCAGCCTTCTTGCTGTCCTACATAGAATGTGTCTCTCAGAAGCTTACTTTTTTTTTTTTTTTTGGGGTAGGCTGTTTGTTTGCTTTAAATTCTGGAGCCTTCAACTTCAGGTGTGAAATTTGCACTCTTCAGATTCTCCTACATTCAAAACAGAAAGGTGATAGAAACCTGAAGAATTTGGAACACTAATTGGTCATTTGATTCATCACCTAAACAACTTAGGGAGTGAGAAAACAACACGATGATGGGGGAAGTGAAGGACAGCGTGAATGGTACATTCCTCTGTTATGCATGAAATTGGGAATTCTGTGCACATCCACAGTCTGACACCACTTTAATCTTTTGGGATTACAGCAGGAGTTGGCTGTGTAGTGAAACTACTTCTATAATCAGTGCAGCAGGGCTTTGGATGCAGTTAGATGGTTCGAGATAGTCCATGCCCTGAGCACTGAGCAGCGCACTGAGGCAGTAGCAGAAGGTATTGCCCAGAAACGCTCCGGCCGTGCGAGGTGTTTTCCAGTGCCATTCCTCACAAGTGAGGAGAGATCTCTTCTTGTAGAAACCATGCAAACGGACCCTCTGTGGTAATTGCGGAGTTGCTGGCAGATCCAACTAGAAGTATGTTTGTTTAAGTGGTGTTATTTTGTCATTGCAGGCTGGGGGCTGCTGTCTCTGACCTGGAACTGACATAATTGTCGGGATGAAGGAGCAATGGCTTTGCTAGTGCTGTATGCGCCCCCCAGTGGGAATTTCGCTCCTTTCCCTTTGGCGACACACCGTAGGATTTATTTTTTTTACTGCTGAGAATGGTTGGTGTGTCACAGGGTCACGGTGAGAAAAGCTGTACTAGAAATTACAAGCCAGTAATGGGAGTGAGGGAAGAAGTGAAAACACATAAGCAGATATCATTTCAATTTTCATGTTTTCCAGCTTATACTGAAATGCCTGCAGATGTAGAATTAGCTGGTTGTTGGTGATAGCATCTCTGGAAAGCCTCCTGGCAGCACAGAGGAGGCTAGGGCACAAGGAAGAGTTTGGAGGGATACATACGGAACTCTCCTATTGCCATGCTACTGCTAACCCAGCCAGCCAGCCACATCTTGCTCATTCTGGATCAGTTTGTAGTCTGCTGAAACTCAGACTTTAGTATTGCAGACTAAAAGACAACGTAGAAGTAATTGTCTTTATCAGACCCCTCCTCCTGCAGGAGCCTGGCTGTAGGTAACTGTAGGTAGAGTACTTCTACTGCTCAGTAAAGAAGGCTAGTGGTTTATTTCTAAGTACCACTTTAGACCTCAAAATCTAGGTTCAAAAAGCGACAGCTGGTTCCTAGTAAGTCTTTTGTGATTTACTAAACTTTGCCTGCTTTGTAGTTCTAAAATCATATGCTGGAGTTTTAGATTTCCAGTGGTTCAGTAAAGCTTTTATACACAGTTTTTAGTTTCAGTAGCTCAGAATTCTAGCATCTCAGTCTCAGACTCTACTTGTGTGGTGCAGTTGGTGTTTTTTGGTTTTGTTTTGTTTCCTTCCTTTCCTTTTGAGGATTTTTGGCCAAGTAATACAAAATTTATTGGCTGTCATAAAAAGCTCAGGGTGCGAAGTTGTATTAAAGTAGTAATGTCCTGCTAAAGCCTGTATAGCTTGGAATGCTATTTTGCCCCTTCTCTCTTCACCTCAGGCAAAGTTAAACTTATTCCAACCTTTCTCTCCTATTTAAGAGAAGAATGTATCTGTTATCTGAAGGCATATTTGTAAAATAGCCTGTCATGCTGAATGGAGTAGTGATACATTTGCGTAATGAGAGATTTCATATCAAAGCCTAAATGTAAGGAGGTTGAAGAGGTGTTGCCTTGGCAACCCCTGAATCTTGTGGTCTTTGTTGTATAAATAAAAAAAAAAAACCTAATCAAAGACCAGATTCAGCAGTATTTATGTATTCAAAATACCTACTGATTATGGTACAAGACTTGAATGGGAAGGGAAAACAAGACCTCCAGTTGGTTATATTAACAAAGTTTGTCCTCTGCATTTTGGAAGAACAAGAGAAAAGCTACATAAGTTATAACCACAGTATTAAATGCAGTGAAATCAGGTTTATGCATAAGAAAGGCCCCACATATGTCACTACAAGTGTATTTCTACTTAGGATTTGTGTGCAAAATGCTATTCGATTTGCTGGTATTCCTGTGCACCACACTTCGAGTTTTTCTTACGCTTGAACAAGGAAACAATTAAATGATACTTTAATGTGTGTGTTTGAAGAGTAATGACAGAGATAGGCTTCTGTGAACTTTCCTTACATAAGTAACTTTTATGATAGCAAGTAGCCTACTGCCTCTAGCATCTAGCTCAGTTTGACACAAGTTTCGGTGGAGAGCCACAACAAATGACAGGAAAACAAATGGTAAGATTTGCACAGGAGTTAGATTGGCCAAATCATTGGCTTCCACGACAAGGTGGCCAGCTAAGTGATGAAGGAAAGGCTGTGGATGTTGCCTCTCTAGACTTCAGTAGTGCCATACCTCAACATCTTTGCTTTCTCTTAAAGCACCCTTCAAATCTGTTGTGGACTTCAAGAAAAAATAATCTACAGGTGGAAGAGATTGCTTTGCCCATCTTTCTTTTAGACCTTGCAGGGGCAGGTGAACTGTCATTTCAGCACGTCAGATGGGACCTCTGAAGAGGCTGTTTGAAGAAATTTGATTTCTCAGGGAAATCAAGGTCAACAGAAGATTCAGATTCACCCTAAAGAACTCAAGGCAGGTACCCAGGGAACTACTTGAGGAATTGGCTGATTTTCCACCATCTTTAATATGGACAACAAGAAAGGCAGCTTCCAGATCATGACTTAGGCAACCTGCAGTCAGAAGCACCCTTGGGAAAGACTTCATTATTCAGAAGGGGAACCTAAGAAGTGCCATGATTCTTGACTGGCTGCATTATTTATATATACAGGTAAAAAGTACCTAACACTAAATCCTCAGCATGCTGTGTGCTGTTTTAGATTTCTATTTTGCACACTTCTGGAGAGAAGGATTGCAAAATCTCCTCCTGACTGAACAGGCCTAGCTGCATTTTCAGTATTGTGTTCCAGAGGGGCAGAAATGCAGCATTCCAGGAGAGGTGAGATCAGGAGGCTCCGTGGAGGCAGGGCTGCAGGCAAGGGGAGAGAGGCACAACAAGCACTGAAGCCACAAAATGAGTAACATGATAATAATCAGGACTTATGTTGTAGTGTGACCATTCCTCAGTAGCAGGTGATGCTCAGAAGTGTAATAATAAAATAAGCATTAATTTTTTAAAGTAACAACATCTCTTATTTTGCAACTAATACCACATAATATACAGTAGCAGATGAATAAAATTTTTGTAGTTTGGCTGCATATAAATGACTGTTATTGTTAAGAAGAAAGGTCTAAGCTTTGATAAATGAGGAGAAACAGTGCAGTATAATATAATAGCAGAGAAAAATTACAGCAGTGTTTCAGTACCTCATTAATGAGGGATTTGCACACTTTCCCTTTTAATATCTGTCTTTTTCCGCAGTTTTATATAACTCATCAGTACAACAGTGACTGTAGTTGTTAATTAAACAAGGTATTTAACATTACTTTGTTTTAAATGTATCCTCCATAGATTTGGGTTATAAAAATACAAAAGTAACATGCTCTAACAGATTTGTTAATTCAAAGTAGAATATTTTAATTTCTGACTGTGTAGCTGCCTATAGCTGGAATTTATGTTTTTGTTCTCTTTTATATTTATTCTTGCACAATTACTGAAGTAATAGTATTAGTCTAAGGACCTGAATTCACTGGGAAAGTCTTTATCAGGAGAAGTAGGAATCAATGCATGAATCAATGGACTTGACAGTGTCCATTTCACGTTAGCACTCGACCCAGGTGTTGGGGCACTTCAGTATATATTTCATATTGGTGAGGTTGTCCAGCTGCCTAACTTTGAGCCTCATATAATGGTGTGTGATAGTGACCTGATCTCACACTTGCTATTTCGTGGGATGTCTGGCATACCAGGTGTGTGTACAGGGCTAGAACAGAGGTATTTTTGTATGACTGTATTGTAACTACAGTATTACTACTTGTAGTAAGACAAGGCAAGGGTGTGAACTGCTTCCAGCCTGTGCTTTCTATGAGTCCTAAGCGATACTGTAGTAATTCATGACATGACAATTGTAGATATTTTTGTTCTAGCTTTCTACTTTGCCCCTTATTCCAGACTGACTTTTCAGGGGTGTGCAGTATCAGTTGGGCTCCAGTTAAAGGCGGTCCCATTCATGCAGAAATCTTTACATATATTAGGTCAGTGGTACCTGTCTCAATTGATGCAAATAGGCAACAATCAGCATCGCTAAATAACATATCTGGCAGCGAAACAACTCTGCTTTAAAAGCACTTCTGGACAGCTGCTTAAACTACACCTCAGTTCTTAGGAAAAAAAAAAAAAAGAGAAGAAACCCCAATGATTTTGATGCTGAATGGTTTACTAGATGAGAGTGCAGGGCAACTTTTGTCAGAGACTTACCATTGAGCTGTGCGTGTTCAAGGCACACTGGGGACTGAGGTCTATTGATCCCTGGTGTTCAGCCTACTGAAACGATCAAAGCTGGAGGGAGGGAGTCTGCTGCAGCTCCATATGTTGCATTCAAGCTGAACAAGGATTTCATCTTCCCCAAGCCACCTGCAGAGCGAGATTGCTCAGATCTCCAGAGATGAAGTAGGTTTCACACTAGTCATTTCTTGCTTGAAATCCTTTTAAGGATAATGGAAGGTCCAATAATTTCTCCATGTGGTAATACACATAATGGCATGAAATGAAGCTGAGGGCGATAGGCAAACTGGAGAGCAATATTGTCAGGAAATAAAATCACAAGAGACCATGGATTCAAAGTAAAGGACCAATCCTTCCAGGGAGATGACTGCAAGGTGTGTTTCCACCATGGTATGTAATGCTCTGTGATGATACCTTAGCTGGCTCAGGTGCTAGGAGCCATATGGCCACAGGCTAAATATAGTACTTCAGGTTAAAAAGGAACAGTTGACATGACTGTTCTTTCAGGACCAAAGCAAATCACCTATGGTGGAGGCATATATTTTGTGTAGGTGTACTCCTTTCTTACAGGGAAAGCTTGGGTTCCACTTGTCTGATATCTTAAAATTTGTGCGTGCTACCTCCTTAGACCTGAGGGTCATTCTACCTTTCTGTTCAGATATAGAAAATAACCTATTTTCAAATCTTTGCATTGGTAAAAGCTTCACATATAAGGAGTTTTCTGTTTGTATACAGGAAGATTCTAAAAAGTCTTATTTTGTAACTGATAGGTCAACAGAGGCGGTGGGGATTCAGTGGAACTGCATTCTCTGCTTTATTGCACTGACTCAATTGACTAAAGGGCACTTAAGCACTGAATAAGAGCTCCTTGCTATTTCTGTGTGAACAAAGACAGTACTTTTTAATTTGTATGGCTTTCAAATAGATACAACCTGTTACCCAGAACAGCAGATGCTTTGCACCCATTGTTATGTGTCTCTTAAACTGTGGAAAGACCAAGAGGGTAAAACAACCCCATTTCTGTTCCAGAAGGGTGAATGTTTGGGGGGACTACGTGAAAGTGGTGCAATTCATAGAAATTAAGCAAACACTTGGCAACATGCCTCAGAAAATTGTTTTCTCTGTATTTGGGCAGAAAAAGCTAATCTGAAAACTATGTCAACTGTGACATTTTTTTAAAAGCAAATATTAAACTATTTTCCGAGTATCGAAATCAAAAGGGAATTTGTAATGAATGTAAGAGTTTATTGTCTCTCTTTGTTTGCATTAAGGGTGCTTCAATGTCATCCTTGTTTGTACCTTTCATCATTTTCCAGTAGCATAACAAAAATAAGTACTTCTTACTTGGATTCTTGCTGCCCCACAGAACAATATTGCATTTTTGTTCATTACTGCTATAGAAATGACAAAAAAAATCGTATTTTGTAATACAACACTGTGACACTCTTCAGAACTGTCCATATGCAGTGTTTCAATGTAAATGCATGTGTGTTCCTATGCATACATGTGGACAGGGGTGTGTATTTACCCCCTGGAATTATATAAAAGAAAACTATTTTTGAAAGGGAAAGGATGGAATAAACATACAGTCTTACTCAAGTAACTCCATTGTAAAAAAAACTTGTAAAAGGAATCACAGAACAGCTGATGTTTGAAGGGAGCATTACAGGTCTTTGGGCTCCCTGCTTAAGCAGGGAAACCTAGAGTTGGTTGTCCAGGACAATGTCCAGGTGAATTTTGAGTATCTCCAAAGATGAGACGCTCCATAACCTCCCTGAGCAGGTGTTTGGTCACCCTGACAATGAAAAATTGCATTCAGATTCCCGAGTACATAGCACTTGTTTGCCCAATCAGCATGTATTTTCCTCTGCTTAAATGGGACTAATTACACTTCCTTTGCCTCATTTTGGAGTTAGAACATATTGGCTAATATTTTAAGTGGCCTTTTGTGCCTCTCTGTGAAGAGAGCTGCTTTTAGCAAGAAAGCAGAGCTTGAAAACACTCAGCACAGTTTGTTCTGTCTGACCTTATGGACTTTGTTCTCCTAAAGCAGTGCTTTGCTCCTGAATATCTGTGCACCCCTTCATTCTGCTCTCTCGGTGCTGCATGCACATTAATAACCAATGATAGAAGAAAAAAAAGTTCGAGTTACAGGTTGAACTCCAAACTAGTGCTTTTCTGAAAGTATCATAGATCATGTTTAATAGCCTGTGGATCAAAATGAAACCCAGTATATATCAGAGGGAAACTCAATAATTGAAGCATTCTGGGAATGTCTAAGTACTGGAGTGCTGAGGTCCCTAAAAGCTTCATTCTGTGCTAAGTTTTTACCTGAATAAAAGCCCTATAATCTATTTTTTTATAACAAATTGTAATAATATTTTAATGCACTAACTTTAATTATTTTATCTGATGTTCAGGGGAACAATAAACTCCCTTTTCTGCCCCTTCCACCTTCTAATTTTCTGCAAATGAGAAAAACAGTCCTTGAGAGACATTAGCATTTCAGAGTATCTCCAGTACACTTGACTCATGGCTATCTCATCTCTGTCCTGGGTGTCTGCAGAATGGTCCCTCAGGAGCACTGAACATGTTCTCTGGGTCTGTGAAGCTGATCTATCTGTCTGCCAGCTCTGAATTTACTCCTTTCATATGAGAAGCCGCAGGGGCTCTCTGAAGGATCCTAACTGGTCTCCTGGTGATGGGAAAGCAATAATTTGCAAGCTTGAAGCTGCACAGGTGGTATTGTGTGGGTATGGGGAGGAGGTACAGTTTTGACTCAGAAAAAAGGCAGTAACAGAAGGGTTTTTTGGACTTGCTGCTCTGTGGTTTGCACAAGGGATAAATTCTTTTCCTATTTAAATGCGGTAGAAGGAAGGTTGACTTTTGCAGCACCCTGACAGAGCAAAAGGCTTGGAATGAAACTGTAGGAATCCTGGGAAGATTGAGATCCTTGACCTTTTCTTGACTGACTATTACAGGGGTGGTGTGCCAGGGCTGCACTGTGTGACTGCGGCAGGACTGGGCTGGTGCAGGCTGTGCTGGTTGATCTGGAGCCCTCGGGTTTGGGGCAGCGAGGCAGCCGTGCAACCCAGGTCAGCCCCCTCTCATGGTGTTTAATGGTGCTCCTCGAGCACCATCCTGTTCTCACTGCATTGTTTCACCTTGTGCCTGTAAGGTGCTCCTAGAGCTGCTTTCCTGCAGCTGCCCAAGCTGTGGCTCCCTGGCCCTGGGAGGATTTTAGTATGCAGCTAAGAGGATCTGTTTTACAGAGGGAGTTTGAACTGAATGGGATCGATGACTGGGGTGATTTTTAGGTGAGTGTTTGCAGTGAACATTTTAGGGTGCACTAGGGAACTGCCCACCAGAGCCACTGGCTTGAAACATGATGGCCATATATCCTTTATGATGGTTATATATATTAATTTATCTCGCTAATAATTGGTGTTTCAATGCTGAGGGGTATGTGTAGGATAACAGCATATCCTACAGCATATCCTCCTGTGCATAGGATGAATCTCACTGAGAGTGAAAGTAAGGAACATGGCCAAGCAAAAAATCATTCTTAGCAGTTGTTTAATTGTTAATGCATGATTTGTCTTGCTTTTGCACTAGTTAAACTGCAATGTGGAATGGAAGGCACCATTTCTTGGCACTTTCTTATGTGCTGCCTTTTCCTCTGCAAGGATGTGGTAACACAACCTTCTCTGCGTGCTTTAGATATAAAGGTGCTTGAATATCAGAAGTTGCACGTGGATGAATGAACAGTGAGTAGCAGTGTGGTCTGCTGGTGGTGGTTTTTCAAATGAACCATTTCTGCACTACTCAATAAAGTTCCTTCTGGTTACAAATCTTTCTGGTGGTATTGGTGGGGGTACCTGCCCTGCCAGCTGGTACCTGCTGTGGTTTCTGAATGAAACAAGTGTCTCCCAGCATTCTGTTGGGTTTGACATATTTAATAAATAACAGCAATGAATTGACCTTAGTGCAATAATAGTGATCATGAGATAAATAACGTAGTGATTTTTTGGGGTCATTTTGTAGTGAGTTGGACAGAAAGAAAATAAAATCTTCGAGTTGCACCCTTAATTAATGGACTGCTACAACGTGAGTTACTATGTGTTTGATGGAAAATAAGATATTTTTTCTGCTTTACCAGCCAGAATAGAGCAGCTGCTGAACAGAGTAAGTCTTTATTTTGCCTCAGAGGAAAAGTAAACTTCCACTGTAGTCTGAAACATGGGTGACAATTTCAACACTTGCTGAGCCTATCTGGGGAAATACTTCACAATGTTTGGTATATCAGGCGTAAGTGGGGAACTCCCATATCAGTGGAGTTTCAAAGGATGTGGGCAATTGGAAAAATGCAGCATCTCTGAAAAAGAATTACAATCATAATTCAAACACAGTTCACAAATATTCAATCAAAGAACTGTTTAGAAGTTGTTTTAGGGTACTCCCATTGTCTACTTGGCCAGCTCTGTATTTTGGGGACTCTTCTCTGGGTAAACGAGTGACTTTTGTATAAGCAGATATTCTAGAAAGGAGTCTGTTTTGACTGGAATATATTAAGGAATGGTAAAACTAACACTTTCTTTGGCACCCCTTTTCAATAGCTAATTACCCATCCTGTACAAAATGGTGGTACAAAATGTACAAAAAAGGCTTTTCCACACTAAAATAGCCTCCTCTAATGTGTTTTTCCCTTTTGCTAGTAAGTTATCATCAACTCACCACTCATTCTTCTATTTATAAACTAAATAGGTTCATATCTTTAGGTCTTCATTAGACATTAGTTATTTCTGTGGCTGTCATCGTCATCCCTCGCATTTTTCATTATTGTAAAGAAGCCCAACAAACATCTGAGCTATGTATTGCTTGCCGGCACCTTTGTTTGTCAGCACCTGTGTTTCCACTTCTGTATGTGGATAAAATTGTCTCCCTAATGCCTGTGCATTTGCTTATAAAATTGTGGATCATATTACATTTTTTCTTCTACTGTGTTTCTTTGGGAGGCTCTGTAATACATACATACATACATACATATATATATACACACACAATGAATGATGAAATGAAAAGTTTTTTTGTGTTTATAAATTACTAATTGGAGAACAAAATAAATTGTCAAGACATTTTGGGTGGTTTGGGTTATTGTTCCCACTGGCCTATGGAAAACAAACTTGACATCCCAGATAAACCAGCGGTCCTATGATCTGGGAATCTTTGTTTAGGAGCAGTCTTGACTGTTTTAAAGCATTCACATAAATGACCTAATTACAAAATTTTGTACTCTGCCTCTTGACAGAACTTTTAAAAACTGATTTTGGCTTGGGTGTAGAGTGAAAACATTTGCAGAGGAGTCAGTTGCTTGCCAGGAAGGATTTTTGGCTTCTGATGTTTGACCTGGAAGCTTATATGAATTTTGTTTTATTGTTGACTGCTACAGTCTTTTCAGAGTCACTGTTTTTAGGGTAGTCATCCATTTTGAGCTGTCTCTGTTTTTTTTTCTCTGCATGCATAACTTACCTTTTGAGTGAGTTTGAGCAGTTCAGGTCTGTGCAATGGCTTGTCTTCCTCCTTTTTCTCCCTTTGTGAGTCTCTCACTTGCAAATGCTGTCAGCTGTCATTTATTGACTTTCAGAAAACCAACAGTGAGGATCAGCATCAAGGTTAATCCTGGTCTCTGTGGAGCCTCACTAGTAGCAATGTTTGATTGATGCTCTGTTTTTCCTGCATGGGGAGATATGCTAGTTATTCAAATCTTGCTTAGTTCTACTGCATTCCTATTGTGTGGTCCTAATTTTTTTTGTGCTGCTCCTGTGTGAATTGTTCCTGCTATTTTTCATTTAAATGGCTTGTGTAAGGCTTTCCTATTAATGCACTAAGTGCAAATAAATCATCAAGGAAACTTGGAATATCAGCAAAATAATGAAGGTGGGCTGACCCAAAAAAATGGTGCTTGGCAAAGATATAAATATAACTGAAAAAAAAAACCCCTGCATTTTGAATCTGTTTCTATAAATTTTAGAATTGCTATGTATTTTTACCCTTTAACTAATAAATTAAATCCAGCATGAGCTTTTCTTTTTTTAACTTTAGGTTCACATTGACTTAAGCAACCTTATTTCCCTAGGTCTATCTCCTTACCACTTCTAGTACTAGTGCTTGTTTTCTGAAATTTCCACAATATCCAAAAAAAAAAAAAAAAAAAATCCACAGCTTAAGTGAGCTGTTTTTAATCTTAGTCATCCAGGCCTATAGACCTAATAATTTCTCTTCAGTAGATCTTTAATATCCTGATGGCTGCTGATGGCTTGGAAAGCTCATGAGATTTGTGGTAAGAATCCCTCCCAGCAGAAAAAAAAAGAAAAAATAATAAAAAAATTGAACATTTCTGCCTTGCCTGCTTTTTTAATGATTTAACCACGGATAAGGCTTCAGTCATCCCTAATGTACGTACTAAACTGCTTCTTCTTTCCTTAGTCCTGTCAATCAAGGTTTTCTTTTCCTTCTGAAAAATTTTCATCATGTCACATTTGTATTGATTGCTATCTGATCTGCTTCCCTCTTTCAACTTGTTAAATATTGCTTTGCTATCTTCCCTTTGCCAATAAATCGGGATGGGCTTTTAGATAAAGCTGTCTTCTTTCTTGATTGAAGGATTGCAGCTTTTGGCCATCTAATCTCTTCTTAAAGATCATTAAGCCTTCATCTATCTTTTCCACCTGAAGTTTTTTTGGAAATTAATTATTTTAAAACAGTCTTTGTGATTGTGACCATCCTTTTCCTTAGACTTCATTGAGTATAGTCAGGTTGTGATGAGTTTACAGGGGGAAGTGTTGATTTATAGACCAGTGAGTAATTTCCTTGGGCCACAATATGGTTGGAAATGAAGATATATCATACTGGGTCTGCACCACCCTGCTGGTGAGTTGGGACAGGGTGTGCAAAACTGATGGTTGTACGAATTAAAATCTGTGGCTGTGATGGGTTGATAGGTGGTAACAGGATGTGCTGGGGAAGGAAGGTAAGACAAGGCCAGTGCTGTGTGTCCAGTGCTGGGTGTTTTAACTGCTTGAATGATGCCTCAGTTTGATTAATAAAATGTAGATTTCTACAGATACCCCATCCCTGGAAAGATTCAGGGTCAGGCTGAATGGGGCTTTGAAGGACCTTGACGTTGTTGGTGGTTTCCCTGCTTGTTGCAAGGTTGTAGGACCAGATGACCTTGAAAGGTCAACACAAACCATCCCGTGAAGCGTTTGTGCTTGTGAGTCAGGTTGTTTTTCACAATCAACAACAGCTGTGAGGCAGTTGTGTTGACAGGAGGTCTCGCTGCTGAAGCTGCCCAAGTGCTCTGCTGGAAGTGGTTAGGGACAGTGGTTAGGACCTGGCTGGAGGACCTGGCCCGGATGCCCTGCTCTGGATCCCAGGGATGGGAATCCTGCTGTGTCCGTAGCTGTGTCAGGGCTCAGCGCTCGGGTCCAGCCGGCTGAAGAGCTACAGGTGCAGCTGGGGGTCACCTCTGGAGCTCGGCTTTTCCAAGAGGATTTGCAGCCGCAGGTAGTAGTGGAGCCAGGTGTCCATCGGGGGGCACCAGAACGACAGCAATGCCCTGCACTGCTAATTAGCGCTCAGGCTGTTAATGTCTCTCTGGTGCAGTCACGGGGAAAAACCCCGTGTCTGAGAAGGGCAAGAAACTTCTTCCACTTCTTAAATCAGCATAATTTCCTCAGTAATACTGCCAGCTCTATTTTGAAGGCATGAGCTGTTAAAGAATAAACTGGCAAGCATGAATTTTATCCTACTTTGCCGGCAGCCTGAGCTTTTTTATATATATATATTTTTTTTTCCTCCCTTTCAATCCTTTGTTTAAAGTTACATATCGATTTGCAAGGTTTAGGCTAAAAAAGTTACCTTGAATAAGATGAATTGAAAAATTATCATCAAGAGATCAGTGTCAAAGAAAATATGAAACTTGTAAGGATTTTACTGTTCTTCCTAGGCATTTGAGTGTCCTGTTTGGAGTCTGAACATAGTAATATTTGAGCAGTTAATATTTTTTAAAAATTTTTATTTTTTTTTCCTGAGAGTTCAGCTGATGGTCTTAATTTCAGATGTGAAGGGATACCTATAGTCATTATTTCTGGCTTGTTGCTATATTGAGGTTATTAGCATAAGAAGATACTGTGTAAGAGTGACTATAGGCTACTGTTAAGTCATGGTGTTGAAGTCTTTGCTCCCTCACCTGGCCTCATAAGAAATGGGAGGAAGGAAGCATTTTTTCCCTTAAAAAGAAGGCTCTTCTGCTGTCTACTGAAACTAATCTTTGAAGGAAATTCACAGTATCAATATTTATTATTGAAGGTATAAGCCTGTTTTAGTAAAGACATCTTTTCTGTTTTGTTTTGGTCTTTTAAAGTAAGTTCCTGAGGGTGAAGATACTGAGTTTCTGTGGGTGGAGCCACAGTATGGTTCCTGAAAAGCAGTCCGTTATCCAAGAATTTGCCTTGGTTGGCCAGTACTGTTGAAAATCGTAATCCACGTTGCCTTCAGTCATCTGCAATGGTCAACACCTAAAGATGTTATCCCTGTACTGATAGTCTTCCTCTGTCCTACTGATTTACCAGCCTTGAAGTCCCCATTGCATGGATAAATGTTGAAGCACAATCAGAATGTGGGCTTTAGTTATAACAATGCGCACAGTTAATTTTTGTAAGTGAAGAATTTTGCAAATAGTGTTTCTGACTTGACAAAAAATCAGAAAACAATGAAATGAATGTAGCATTTAAACACATGGAAGAAGCTTGGTGAAAGGACTCCTTGCTTGAAACTATTGCTCCTTCTCACTAAGTAAGTTGGACTGAAAAAGACACTATTTCACTATGCAGGTCTTGCTTTCTTTGTATCCCTAGACTGTCACAGTCAAGAATACTAGAGAACAGTATTTTCATGAAACATCTGACTTTCATCAGGCAGCTGGGGGCATCTGGAAATTCCTGCCTTTTCAAGTTCACTAAGCCTGTTTGAGGTCTTCTATAAATGATAAAAAGAATTGTTAATCCTGCTGCTGCTTAACTTTACATCAGTCAGTCAGTCCTTAAACCCGTGCAGTTCTTTAATTCATGCACTAGATGGTGATCAAAAGCAGCCCAACTTGTCTTCTCTCTTCTTTCCCCAAAATCACAGCTGGCGTTGGAAAATGAAAGCACAAGACTGACAGTTTTTCCTGCTAAGCTTTTAAACTTTTCTTAATGTCCATTAATGATTAATCTATTTAGTTGAGTCATCTTAGAGATTAAGGTAGAGGTGCTGCTAAATTCATATATCCTGTTCTGATTTTTTTTAAATCAGCTGTTGGATAAAAGTGTAGGAAGTGCTTCTCTCTGTCCAATTTTAAAACATTCATCAAATATTTCATAACTTCAAGCTGAGGTTAGTGTTGTTTCCACAAGAATTCAAATATGCTAGTTCTCTAAATAATTGCTATGAACTGAAACTTAAGCAGTTTCTGAATGTACGGACTGATGGAGATACAAGATAGTAATGAAAAAGTAGGGGGGCATTACTTTGAAAACATGAATACAGTTTTTTATAAGATTAAAAACAAACCAAGGAAAAACCGTTTCCATACTCCCTACCCTGAAATTATAAAATTTGCTGTAGTCCTGTACTTTCAGATTACTACTGGCTTCAAGGGGAAAGATTGTGAGATGTGTTTTGGATTTTGTAACTGGAAAAAATGCATTCCACTGAAGAGAATCAGTGAAAAATAGTCTTTTACTGAAAAAGGCAAGGTCTAATATACAGGAATGGAGGCTGATAGGTGGACCTAGACAGATCTGGGACAATGGGATATCTAGTACAGTACTGTGCAAAGTGACTGTAGGTGGAAAATATCAATGGTGCAGTGTTGAGATAGTAAGAGGGAAAGGTAAAGTGGTGATGTATAACACACTGGACTGTACTATAGCTATTATAAGGCAAAGAAATATAGTTCAAATAAACAGCTAAAAGAAGGAGTGTGTCACATGGACAGTAAATGTTAATAGCAGGGAAAAGTTCTTTTTTGTTCTCTGTGTAAATCTGTAAGGAAGCAGAAGCCTCTCCTATGACTAGTGCTCAGAGCCACTTACATGCACATCCTTCCTCTGGCAAAGTTAAAAGCTGGTGGAAACAACCCTCATTCTGCTCCAGTGTGGTGGGAGGAGGTGCCATGGGTGATGGCTATGGAAAAAGATGCAGTGCTCTGGTGCCACCTCCATGTATGGAAAGATGGACGGGATCTGATGGTGCATGGAGCAATGGCATGGCTTAAATTAGGCTTAAACTGAACATCTGGGTTGTCTTTTTTTTTTTTTTTTTTTTTTTTTTTTTTTTTTTTTTTTTTTTTTTTTTTTTTCTGAGCAGAACACAGGCACTCAATGCAGAGGCTTTATCCCAGAAGCTGGATAAAAAGATTCCCCCTTGGATTTAACCCCAATGTAAATATTTGTAACTCTTTGTGACTTCTATGAGGCAAGCAGTGAAGGCACAGATCATCAGTGGTTAGGAAGCTGGATAGCAGCAAATACATATCTGCTCACAAGCAATTGTAGGGTTAAAAGAGCAAAAGGAAATTTGATGCAGCTACAACGTGTTTTACACTGGTGATCTGTGTAGCAACGAGGAAATGCATGGAAAAGCAAAATTCCAGACAACTGAGTTGATGAAATGATTCATACACTGACTTTTTAACTCAGCACTCATCCCAGTTATAATGAGAATCATCTGAGTGAAGTAAAATAACAAGTTTGAAGCTTGTAGGAGGACAGTAGCCTATAGCCAGGCTAGATGTGAGAGTTGTTTGCTCTGTAGCCTGTTGGAGAGCTGTGCCTGATACAAGATGGAGCTTTTCCTTGGGTTTATTTTTTGTGTTTGTGTTTTTTGGAGGTGTCCACTGCAACCCTGACTTTGATTCTAAATTGATCCTACACAGCTGCATGTGTACATATATGTAACATATGCATGCAAATAATCTGTGATCATGGGAAAAATTGATCTTTGCATGTACATGCTTGGCAGCAGCACACCAGAGGAATTTACATATGCTAAATTTATAAAAACTGGCTCCAAACATAGAAGGGAAATAGTGTCAAGAGAGTTGAGACACACCCTTTGGATGGTGTTAGCACATATTCTCACAACTGGTCTTGGTTAAAGATGGCTCTTGCTCAAACAGCATCAGAAATGCAAACCTCAAATTGCCTCATTCTGTGCAGTTTAAGTTTTTGATCTTAGAGAACTTAACATATGATAAAATAATGAGGTAAAAACATATGTGGATTGAATCCTAATCTGAGGTTCCGTTTCAAGTTCATGCCAGATGAAGCTCCACCCCAGAGTTTTCTAATGATCAGTGTGCATTTGTGGGATCAATGGGATGCTCCTGGAATAAAATGCAAATGATTTCTTATACATAGAAATTATTCAAAGCACAGATTCCTGCCATTTCAGTGAAAACCACAGAATCATAGAAGGGTTGGGTTGGGTTATCAACCACAGAAAAAACTTCAGAGCAGTGGCAATTCAGTACAGTGTCAGAAGGTGGCTGGCCGTGGGATCCAGCAACATTCCTCCTTTTCTAGCCCAGTAGGTGTGAAACCACTGTGGTTCCCTCTCCTCAAATCCAGTGAATACACAAATTCCAAGAGGTGCACATGTGCACTTGTGCCTGCACACACAAAATACATGATACACACACAGCTGGCTGCAGAGATCAGCACAGAGAGCAGTGTCTTTACTGGCATCCCCATGAGCACATCTAAAATCACGTCATACCGACATGGAAACTACAATCATATTCTCTTCAGCTGGTAAGGAATGAAGTCTTGAAATACACGCACATTCCCATTTCTCTAGTAGCTAGTTTTGGAAATTGAGTCTGGCCAGATGCTGACACCTTGGTTACACGTATTCAGACCTCCTGTCCTGCTATCTGGCTTGTCCATCCTGGAGTTTATCAATGTTCACACAGAAGAAAGAAATTTAATTTAATAATAATGTAGGATAGTCTGCAGTGAGTAAGTGCAGGATTGAGATAGGTAGGGGTGCTGACCATCTGTCTGTTTCTGTCCTGTTAATCTTATTTTCCCTGTATTTTAATGCACAAAATCACTTAGGTTGGAAAAGACCTCTAAGATCTAGTCCAATCTTGCACTGACCACCACCTTGTTGGCTAGACAATGGAACTAAGTGTCACATCCAGTTGTTCCTTGAACACCTCCAGGGATGATGATCCCACCACCTCTCTGGGCAATCCATTCCAGTGTTTAATAACCCTTTCTGTAAAGTGTTTCCCCCTGAAGTCCAACCTGAACCTCCCCTCATGCAGCTTGAGGCCATTTCCTCTTCTGTTGCCAGTGGTTGCCTGGGAGAAGAGGCTGCCTCTCATCTGGCTACAGCCTCCTTTCAGATACTTATGGAGGGTGAGAAGGTGTTCTTGGAACCTCCTTTTCTTCACACTAAACAATCCCAGCTACCTGGCAGCTCCTCATTGGACTTGCTTTCCGGACCTTTCCCTAGCTCTGTTGCCCTTCTCTAGGCTCTCTCCAGCAATTCAGTGTCTTTCTTTTAGAGAGGAACCCAAAACAGGACACAGGACCTGATGTGTGCCTTCACCTCTGCTGAGCATAGTGGGACAATCACTGCTCTGGTCCAGCTGGCCACATTATTTTTGATGAAGGCCATTGGCCTTCTTGACCACCTGGGCACACTGATGGCTCATGTTCAGCTGGCTGTCAACCAACACCCCCCAAGTCCTTTCCCACTGAACCATTTCCCAGCCACTCTGCCCCAAGTCTCTAATGCTGCATGGGGTTTTCCTCACCTTCCCCCATTCTCCTGACCTCTCTCTGTCCACACCTTTGGTTCTTCACTTAAGCATCGCATAATGCATTTTCCGTATTTGGTTCCCCTTGAATCTTCTTGTACTCTGGATATCCTCCCTCTGTATTTTGTCCAGTGCAGCTTTTGGGTCAGTCCACCGGTTAGAAACAGCAGAAGAACATGGGTTTTAGACAGCTTTGATTCAAGATAAACTGTCTGCATGGACTTCATCTTAGCTTGCATTAGCCAACTAAAACTTAGGCAGAGGTCCTCCGCTGAGGCCCATGTAGGAGGAGAGATTTTTCAAACTGAGCTCGTCTATCTTAAGATCTGTCTTATTCCAGGATGAGGTGAATCACTCTCTAGCAGTGCCTCTTTTTCTCCCTTAACTAAAGGCAAAGCCTAGATGGCTAGCTTAGGCTAGATGTCTAACCTTTAGACTGCCAAAATGATGAGAATGGAATCCTACTTCCACACTCTATCCTCAGTGTTGAAGGCTCTGTCCCTGGGTAACACGTTGTACAGTTCAATGAACCTAACACTTCCTCTCAAGCTGTTGCTCCCTTTCTGTGAGAGGCTCTTACAAAAATAGCCAACTGCAGTCTGTAAACAGCATGGATCCTGAAGGAAAAATATTGTCAAAGATCAATCTAAGTCAATATACAGAGCTGGAACTTGGGAAATGGTAGTCTGTGTTAGTGATGAGTGTGGTATAAAGAAGATGGAGTGACCAGGATTTGATTTTCTGTGATCCCTCACTAAACCTTCACCAAAAGTGAAGCTCACACCAGTCAGCAGCCCTGACTGGAGTGATACCCACTGGAGGAGCTGGCATCTGCACTGCAAGGGGGCACTCTGCATTGCGTCCTGCTGCTGCTGTTCAGCTGAGGTTCCTCCAGGAAGGAAACCTCTTTGACCCAAATGGGATGAGTTTGTGTGTATTCTGCAAGTGTATTTGCAAGGCCAATTTGCACTAAAAATACCCTGTCCTGCTCACTAATGTACTTGAGTGATGTCTAGCTTTGGCATAGAGTTGTGATTAAGATCTCAGTCATTATTTCCTTTCTGTGTGACTCAGTTCCTTTCAGAGATTAAGGTGGAGATAATAGTATTTCTTCTTACCTAAGAAGTACATTGAAATGTAAGGATGGAAAGCACTGTAAAACTCAAAAATAGAAGGAATTTTTCACTTATACTTAGGAGTAATGCTCTTTTTCCTGTTCTCTTTTTCTTTTCCCTAACAGCAGCTACTTACTGTTTTGTGTTTCTCCTTCTTACCTGTCTAGAGCATGACAAGTAGATGGATGTGGCTTTAAGAGCATCAGGTTTTTAAGGCAAATGAAAAAATTTAAAAAATGGTATGGTTTAAACAGAGCTTTTGATTCCTTAACTGTGCTGGTCCTGGCAGAAGAATGTAAGAAAGGTCTATATGAAGAAGAACCTAATGAAATGCACAACAATATAGTCATGATAGTGAAAAATTTTTTTCTATCCCCATATATTTAATTTTATTGAATATTATATGATTTAATTATCAAAGTATAGTAATAATGACCCAGGCAATACTAATGACTATTGGCAACAAGGCTCATGAGGACACACAGTCTAATTGGCTTTAATGGGATGGATTTAATAATACATTGGATTAACATCTGTTAGAATGAAGTATAAAGATTTATTGTTCTCTGAATACATATTGACCTCTTGCTCTCAGGTCAATAAATCTTAAGCTTGTGTCCACTTAAATTAGTATCTGCTTATTACGTTAGCACTCTTCTGTTTCCTATCACCAACTTCAGTAAAAGGAGAGGGGAGCAGCACCCCTTTCCTGCTGCATCTAACACTTCTTTCTGGAACTGAAGGTAAATATTGTATTTGTAGATAGAGGAGAAAAGGTCTGGGCCCTAAATTTTCCTTCCTTCACATAAAACATGCCTTCCTTGCTGTTGCTTGATAAGAAATTTCAGAAATGTTCAGAAAAAATCAATTACTATTAATGCCACAGAAAAAGTGTATAGCTTGCATCTTCTGTGCAATTAAGCAGTCTTTATACTTGTGTGATGTTGTGAGTAGTGTCAAAAATGTTTTTGGGGATGAGTGGGAGGAAATCCGGCTCCTTCATGTGTAGTGAGATACAAAGTTCTTTCTAGGACTTCAGATTTCATTTTGTGCTTCAGATATTTAAACAAATTCCTTTCTAGCTGTAAGAGTTTCAAGAGGAATGAGATGGAATATATTTCTTTTTCATGTCTACAAGGGAGAGATTTCTTGTTACTCTCCAAAGGGGTCAGTATGGTCAGAAATATCTACAAGTCTAAAAAAATGTATTATATCTGAGAAGCGTTCCTCTAAAAGCAGTAGCAAATCCTTGAGATTGCTATTGAGCAGATATTTAGACTTTCCTTTCAAATTTAATAGATAATTTATTAATAGATAATTTAACAGATAATATTTATAAGGAAACACAGGTTAGTCTAACTCTGCCACACATGACTTTAACTATAAAATTCCCTATGACTTCAATGGCAGAGTTCTGTAAGTGAATGTTGATTAATCTAGAGAATCTTTTCCAGACACACTGAGCAATCAGAAAATTTATAAATTTTTGTAGGGAGATTATTTGTATTTATTGAATTCTACAGAACTTTTTCAATAAAGGAAGTGAAATATATCAGACTTTAATGAATGAGTTTTGTATAGCAGATCACAATTACTTTCAAAGCTCAAAACATTTTTCTTGCTCTCTCTCCTTCTCTGTAAAAATAACTATGCTGATGCAGAACCCTGACAAAAACATGCAAGTACTTTACCCTGCTTTTGTTTTCTTTCTCATTGTGTGTGATTTATAGGTAGATGTGGCACTAAGGAAAATTGTGGCATTAACCATGGTCCGTAGGGAATATCTGGTCAGACTGGTGAAAGAATAAGGTCCTCAGAGCAATTTGGTGTACAGGATTAGAAAATTTCATCTGTGCCTCTGAATACTGAGCCATATCTATGTCTCTAATGGTTTAGGCCCAAGGTTAGCATTTTTTTTTGTTTTGTGTATTCCTTTGAGGTTACAAATCCTTGCAAAACGAATTCTAAATTTTGTGCCCAGTCTGCTGTTCCCCCTTCAACTGACCTTAAATTATCTAGGGATTGACTGTAGTCTAGTTTTACTTACCTCAGGCTGTTATTAATCATCATTACCTATATTTTGCCTCTTTAGTTTGCAAATACTCATAGGTGCAAATCATTATTTTCCTTTCATTTTTCACCCTTTCAGACTGCAATAGAATTGCACATTTTGACACCCTAGAGATCCTGCTTTGTTCTTTCAGTTTCTTGGTTGTCCATGCATTAATCACAGAGGTTTGTAACGTATGTTGGATTTAGGTTGGGTATAAAAAAAAAAGATAAAACAGCTCACTGAGACTGAGGAGAGGAGCAAGGCTGAGTTGGAATGAACATTCTCTGGGGGCAAGATGTGCACGGGAAAAATGTTGTGTTGACTTTGATAGGGTCGGTGACCTTTGTTTCATAGCCATACCAGGCTTTACAAAAAGGAGTTGCAGGTAGAAAAAAAATTTTGATAACTGACAATTATTGGTCTTGTATTTCACTGTGTGGAGGGGCAAATGGGATCATTCACTTTGTTAAATTGAGTGATCAAATTAGACAACTGCCTTGCTTTTGTGTTAACATTTTGGGTCACGGTAGACACCATCCCCTCATGCTCCCCAAGAAATAGTATGCAGCCTCTGAGAAAGCCAGTATGGTGACTTTAAGGAGAAAAAAAACAAGGCATGAAAGTTACCTAGTTTTGTTGAAATACCCATTTTTCTTTCAATCTGGTTAAAGGATATGCATTGCTCTGTAGTTCTTACTGTAATGCAAATACAGAAGGTGCTGATATCTTACACCAGAAGCTGACTTGTGCAAATAGTAAATAAGATCTTAACAGCAGGGAATAATTCCAGGTTTCTGAAGTGGCATTCCTTTTTCTACACTAAAAGCATGTTGAGTTTTTGAACTTGTGTCACCACATAATGCAACCGCCTCCTGCTGTAAAGTATTCTTCCCAGCCCCAGACATTCACGTTGCACTGTGGTTTCTTTATTCCCTCAGTGGAGTAGAATGGAATCTCAGCCCTGTACACGAAAACCAAAAAGGATAGGATTTTTTGTTACTCTTGCTTTCAAGGCGACATGCTACCCTTTCATCCTGGATGGAGAAGGGGAGCTTTGTCAGGGTTGAAAGACTGGAAATTCTAGTCACTAAAATGGGAACTTAATAAAATGGTGCACAGAAGAGACTTGTGTATGCTGCAAAAGCTTTTAAAATAATTACTTTTATAAAACCAGTAGAGCTCAACTCTTTTGAACAGATCACAACACTGTAATCATAGTGTGTGATAGCCTCTGGAGTCTTCTTAACGCCTGCACTTCCTACATGGCTTGTTAATAAGATCTTGGTAAAGCAAGAAATGACAGAAGAATGATAAGAATTCCATGTGAATTGTCTTGAAAAACCACATGTGCTCTGACAGAAGCAGACATAGGACTGTGCACCTGGAAAACCATGTTGTTCACCAATGTGCTTTTTAGCTGTAAGTAAAAACACAAACTTGTCCAAGTACTGATTTTGCTCTGGGGGCTGTTTTTCCTGGCTCCTCCTTTCCAGAGGCCAATACCATTAGTGTGAAAGCCTTTGTCTGAAGGCTATTTTCTCTTGCATAAATGACCAGCCTAAAGAAGCCATTGAAAACAATCAAAATCTGAAGCCAGCCCACCATTTCCTATTATTCAGGTAATTTTCAGGGACTTGTGGGATTCATAATGTGTCCTGTGGCAAAAAGCAGTGGATGGGAAGATGATGTGCAATGTATGGTAGTATGGACATACTGTGCTGCCCTGAGTTTGAGTTGAAGGTGCACAGAGAATGTTGTTACTGGGAGAAAAATAGCAGCATCTGTTCTTTGATATGTTAGTTGCTCAAAGAACGTGGAAGTGGTTACTGCTATTTTGACAAATGCTCTTATTTCTGCTTTTGTTGCGTGGTGTGGCACAAGGGGAGCACTGGCGCAATAGTGTAAGGCAGTAATTTATTAGTGGTTTAGGGATGTGGGCCCAGAACAAATTCTAGACAAAAGAAAAACATGTTTGGGTTTTGCAGAGAGCCTTGGCTACAGGAACAAAGTTGTGATTGTGTGTGCAAATATTTGGTATTTCGATTGTCCTGGTTGCTGTGACAGCTGACAAATGGTCTGAGTTTGTTTTTAATTATCACCAAGAGGGGAAAAGCCAGTTTTAAAGCCAGCAACTGATGTTGCAGCAAAAGGCAAGAAAAGATATTTAACAGTGGGGAATATACTTCCTCAGTGTTAAAATATGATGAAAGCACTATTACTTCCAAATATTTATAGTATTTATCTAGTTTTGTTATTACATCCACCAAGGAAAGTGTTTTGTTCATTTGTATTGCATCCAGTGATGGATATTAAAATGTCAGCTACTGTTCTTATTTGATTCTGACTGGTATAATTAAAATCAAGCTTATCTTCTGCAACCACACTGGGAAATGCAGCAGGCATCTTGTGGCAGGTGTTTGTGAGACCTACTAAACACAGAAGTTATAAAATATATATATCATACCTTGTGGATGCTCTGCCCACTTGTATCAGGGTGTAGTGGGTTGGCCAATTGCAATAAATATAATCACAAAATCATGGAACCATTTAGCTTGGAAAAGACCTTTTAGGTCATTGAGTCCAACCATTAACCCAGCACTGCCAAGTCCATCAATAAAGCACCTACACAGCTTTTAAATGTACTCAGGGATAGTGATTCAAGCACTTCCCTGGGCAGACTCCTCCAGTGACTGACAACCCTTTCAGTGGAGACATTTTCCAGTATATCCCATCTAAACCTCCTCTGGGAAAACTTGAAGCCCTTTCCTCTTGTCCTATTGCTTGTTACTTGAGAGAAGAGACCAACCCTCACCAATGTATGAACACATAAAGACTTGACTGTTCTGAAGGGTTATAAAGGGGAAAAAGAAGCATATTACCCAAACGAGATGTAGTAATTTGTCCAAATAATGTCTGGCAGGGTTTGGGACAAGTCCTATTTGTGGAGTCTGTATCCAGTACTTCAAACCACTGGTCCATCATTTAAGCGAGATAAGAAACTGTATTGTGAAAACCCCCTGAAATTGTTAGATCATTATGTAAAAATTTAAGATTGTGTCCAAATACTTCATAAATTGGGGTTTTATTGACCTTTTTTTTTTTTTTTTTTTTTTTTTTTTTTTTTTTTTTTTTTTTTTTTTTGTGGCAATTGCTGTACAATGGTTGTTTCATTATGAATATGCATAAATTCAAACTGGTCATTTCCAGCAGGAGGAATAACTTGTCAGACTTTGAACGGCCAGTAGTTGCCTTTTAAGTAAAAGTCATGAACTTCTAAATGAAAATTTGCCCCTTCTGGCTGAGACAAAATAGATTTTTGTGGTCAGATGAGAGGGACTGTTCTGTATAAACTTGTCTTCCATTGCAAGGAACAATTTAGACAAGGACACAAAATGTGTTTCCCATATCTGTGAAATCGTGAGAATGTGATATTTCCATTTTGTCAAAAGGGCAGATTTTTTGTCTTTTAGCTACGAATCTTCAGCCAGTGTCTCATGTGGTGTTCTGTACCTTGGAAAATTTAATCAAGGCTGTATTTGAGGAAGAGAAATAGTTTGAGCTGCTAATATTCTCCTGTTCTTCCAATGCTGTCTAGCCTTCTTTTATGGATCCCTAGAAAGGTTATTGATTTACTGCGAATGTGGCTTTCTGTAGTAAAAGCTGAAGGCTGTTTGCAAACTGCCACCTGAAGCAGAGGCTTAAGCAGGAAATTTAGATAATTGCATTCTGCTTCCATTGAAGTCTGTGGCAATTTGGAAATTAGTATCAGGAGAAGCAGAATGGGGTCCAGTGACTGGGAGTTACTGCTGCCAGCAACTGGAATAACTTTTCAGCTTTATGTTGCAGAGATGCTCAGCCACCTGGGAACTGTTCAAAAGATTTGGAAAAATGTTTCTTATAGCAGTTGCCAATATTAACACTAGTTTTTGTAGGTGTTCTGTCTTTGTAGTACTTGCTGGGTTAGCACATTTAGACTTATCCAGACTACTCAAAGTCGTTCACATGGGATGTCCACACAGGTTTTGCCAACAGAATGGGCAGCCCCATGAGTTTTCTCATACTTTCTGTCTGTTTTGAGGGACAAAAATTCTGCAGATGTTTTATTTAAGCAGTGTCAGCACTTTTGATCCCACGTACTTATGGTTGTACAAATAATGATTTTTATTTTTTTTGCTTGGCCATTGAATTGAGAAACTGGAAGAAATTTTTGGTTTTACTTGACCAGAAGGTTGTTTTCAGGCAAGCTAACATGAAGCAATTTGCATAGTGACAATTTTTTCAGTCCTTTTCTATGGGCTTTAATAAAAATGGGTCAATTTCCAATTGAATTTAAGTTTTAATTGAAAACAATATTTTGAAACAAATACTCAAAATACATTTGCTTCCAAAGTTTAGAAAAAGTTTAGTCTTTTCTGGTTTCTTTATTTTTCTGGCTGACGATATCTTAGGCTATTTTTCAAATTCACATATTTTCCCCCCCTGAAGCAATAAATTTTCATAAACTCATTGCTTAGCAGAATATTTTTACCCAGCATTGTTAGTAATTTTGCAACTCATTCCTTTTGCCTTAATGTTTGAATAAAAAAAATAACATAATGTTGCTTTTAAAGCTTATAGCCTCTAGCCTACAATTTGGAGAAACTGTTGTGATATGTAACATCAGGCATGACTACAGAAATCCAGCTGCAGTCTGTGAGAATGAGGGCAGTACAGGTGGCATCCAGGTTACAAAGGTACAGTGTCAGGGAATATAATTTGTGATGGGACAGTGTGAAAGTACTCAGGTCTAAAATGAGATCACTCACAGACTAAAGGAGGGTACTAGAGAAAGAACTTTATAATCAAGGCTGACATGGTCTTCCATTATCAGCAAGCCAGTCTGTAGTTGTCCAACCTGAACTTTCTTGTGCTTTCAGCATATCTGTTAATTGCAATTGTCAGTGACAACATTAGCACAGAGAAGTAAGGGGTCAATTAATACCAGTGGGTGCTGATTTCTTCATTTCAGCAAGGAAGAACAAGACAACATATTTTTTGGGAAATTCTCTTTAGGACAACTTATTTGGCTATCCATACCCAGCAGCACCAGTGCAGGTGGGGCTGGGGGCTCAGTGCATTTACCTCGTATGAACAAAGGAGCCAGATTACTTTGTTCTGTTCTTTTGCATCAGAAGGCATTTGCTATTCTGCACTAAGTGTACAACTTGAACTACAAACTGGTGATAATGGGGTATGTGTTTTAGAGGTCAATAAGATTATGGGTTTTGAACAAATTAAGCACTTTGCTATCTTACTGCGGTTTTTCTTTTCTGTTTTGATATTAGAATAAAATTTACAAACCGGTTCATCTTACAAATGTCCATAATGTTCACCAAAAGGCAACTAATGGTGAACAAATTCCAAAGCATAATACTGTGCCATGACTGATGGAGTGAGAACATTACCTATTTAACAGAGCTGCTCTGAAGGTTTCCCTTTGCACAACAAACCCATGTGCTAGAAGGTTGTTCTTGGCCTAAGAACAAGGCTTGCATAGCTTGACCAAGGTGAGAATGGTTTTGGAGGCCTTGCTATTTGCAAGAAGAAATTTTCTCAAACAGGGGTTTCATCAAGTCTTCTGAATAGATTTTTATTTGGGAAATTCTACTTTGGGAATTTGGGAACTAACTCTTGGAGACAATGGGTATGGGATTCTCCTGGTGAGAATGTGCTCAATCCTTTTGTTCAGTTAGTCTGTAATGGTGGTTGCTGAAGTGTTATGCTGTTATAACCTGAGCCTGATGAAGTTTCTTAAAGTGTTGGAGAAATTTGGATTAAATTGATGAGTCAATTAGTAGGACATAGTGGTTTAAAGATAAATCTTGCCCTGTGATTTGACTGTGTGGATCACTTTTCTCAAGGATACTTGAGACATAGAGGAGATATGTTGCTCTTCTGATCCCCCTGGTGCACTAGATACTTCAGCTGTAGTGTCTAAGCTGATCCCAGGTACTTAGCATACTGCTCTGTGTGTATATGTGCTGGGAAGAGGCATTGGCATCTTCCATGTAAATATGTATGAGGATCAGCTGTGGTCTGGACTCTTGACAGAAACGGCTTAAAGTTAAGGGCTAAAACTTTTTATTGTTGGTAGTTTGGCTGAGTGCTGGCTAAGAGTGGGAAAAGAGATTACCCTGTCACTCAGGTAGGCAGAGAAGGAGCTAAACTACTCTGCAATCTTTGGTCTATTTTAAAAAGCTCTGCTATCAGTAGTTAGGGAAGTATGAGCTGTTACAGCTGCTGCGTAATTCTGCACAGGCAGACTGTGATGCACTCACCAATCGTTAGGAAAAGCTCCCTGAGCTCTGGCTGCACAGTGCAATGTGGGGAACTCTGGTGTAGAAGAGCCTTGCACACACAGCAGCCCTCCTCACATTCCTAGGTGGAAGAAGAACCTGTCTGATAGCTTTTATGCTGCTGTAGTGAGTGTTTGAAACAATGGTCTCCAGGGTGGATTGGCAAGGGAGGCTAGCAGAGGGAAGGAAGAGGTGAAGGGAGCAAAGGAGAGAAGAGACCTTCAGGTTTAGGTTATATTACACTTCAAATTCTGAGACTGCTCCACGGATGGGCCACATAAAGAATTAGATTTACAATTTGAACTAAGTTCCGTAGGAAAATAATTGGACTGGTGAAGCAATCTCACTCTCACTAAATTGCTTTCCAAGGAGCCTATCCTGAATGGGGCTGTGCAGCTCTTTCTGATATTTGAGCATCCTCATTTCTCATCGACTTCAGTGAGAATTAAACTCATTGAACTCCTCACAAGGCAATTAGTTTCATATAGGTCTAATTTTTCTGCTGCAAAGTGGTAGCTGCCTTCTCCTTCTGTTAGCAGTCATACCCTGTGCCACTCAAATCCAAGCCTCAGCATGCAGGTATCATTTAATGGTTCTTTTGTGAGACATGTGCTTAAGCATTTGAACATAGATTCTGTTCCTTAAGGTTTTCTGTGGTGAGGATCCTTGACAGTTTTGTTACACTGACTGCACCACTTTAGCAAAAAGAACATGCAAAATATGTAATGGAAAGTCTTTCCAAAATTAACCCTGTCAAAAACGTATAAATCAGTATTTTGTTTTGTTTTATTTATATGTAGGAAGAACTTGTTTTGCCTTCAAAAAGGGATGAACACACTTCAGATTAAGAGGGCAGCTTCATTAGCATAGAGGATGAATGAGATAAAAATGAGATCATGAAAGTGAAGTTTTTCTACCTTTCCTTTCCACGAGAGAAGAGCTACTGAAATGCAGTATACTTACAGTCCTCAAATTACTGAAGCTGTGAATGTTTTTGCTTTCATGGCCTCTGTTTGTGCTACTGCACATTTTGGGATGATGGATTACAGAGCGCCAGGTGTTGGGATGAAGAGAATCAATAGCGTGATACAAAAGATGAAATAACTGTGATGGAACATCAATAAAGGCTAAAAGCTGCCATAGGGATTTGAATCTTAAAGAGCCTGAGAAAGTGTATCAAGAAGAATTTGCTTCTCCCCTTGCACTTGTAGTGTCTTTATTCCAGGAGCAGAAGTCACTTGAGGGCTCTGTCAAGGACAGAGGTGGAGGAATTTTTTTTTTTCTGCATGTACATGGTGCCAAGCACAACACCTCTGGGGCATGATGCCATAGCACCAAGGTAATGTCAGGATGCAGCTGGTCTGGGTGCAGTTTGGAATGTTTGGTCTGAAGTGGAGAGGATTTTATTTTACTTTTTTAAGAAATAAATTAAATTAAATTTGTTATTAATTTGCACTCTAATCCGACAAGCAAACTGGATTAATACATTTGGAAGTAACTGGTCACAGTTCATGTCCATGCTGTTGGGACATTGTTCTGAGGAAATGGCAGCTGCTCCTCTGCTGTGACCCATTTTCAGGGGACTTGGCCACTAAAGAAACACAGTAAAGCTAGGCTGTTAGCATTGAGAACTTTGTCTTCTTCTACCTAAGCAAAAAAAAAGGCTACTAAACTGTGTCATGTATAAATAAAGCTATTAGGTAAGTTTGGCATCATCATTTTTCTTTTGCAAATCAGGCAGAAAGTTTTAGAGCTGAAAATAATGCAGAAACCAAGGTTAAGTCACACACCTATTTTCCTAGTTCAAAGTCAAACCATCCCAAAGAGAAGGAGAGAAACACACTCTTCTGAAATACCCTGGTGTTATTACTAAGGTATTAAAATGCAAGACCTTTTAAAAAATCCTCCTGTCAAAATACTTAGTTCTGCCTTCCAAGGAATAGTCCAGCAATGCACTTCAGCTTATTCAATGCATTTTAGGCCTATTTCAAGCATGACAATGCAGAACTACTCACATGCCTTAAGCTATACACAAGATTAATTGGCCAAAGTTAACAGCCCTGCTGGGATGAGATCAGATGCTCTGCTATAAGGACCTGACTCTGCCATCTCACTCATGTTTTTTTCTGCAGTAAGACAGGTATGGGATTTCATCCCATGCAACACAAGACTGGTGTAGCCAAAAGCTGCTCATATCTTAAATCTACGAGACGAAATCTTAAGCGCCAGGATCAGGCCTTGTCCTTTAATATTGCATCACACTGTCTTTTTTTGCAACTTGAGTCTCACAGGGGTTCAATGCAGAATGTCCTCTCTGGACAGCTGCTTTGCAGATGTGGTGGAGAAGGGTCATCAAGGGCAAGAAGTCATGCTTAGCCTAGTTAGCACAAGGAGACAAACCCTGCCTTTAATCAGCTGCAGCTGATGTTCTTTTTCCCTGAGTTCAAACCTTTGATCTAAAGCAGGAAGACTAGGGACCTTAACCCAGCCTTTCCCATGTCACTGATGAATGCCTCAAGCACCAGCGTTTAGATCTTACTCCAATTCTTTCAGGAACTACAGAACACAGGGGTCTCAGTGCTTTAAACCTGCAGGTTTGAGCTTGGCTTTCCTTGGGGCAGGCAGTGGGGAAGACAGGCAAGGAGTGCAAAATTCAGACAGTTCAGAAAAGCTTTTTAAGTCACAAAATACGCTTCCTGCCCGAACTTGCTAATTTGTTATATTTCTGAGTGTGACATCAAACCCTTTTTTTTTTTTTTTTTTTTTTTTTTTTTTTTTTTTTTTTTGTCTCTGCTTTCAGGTTGCTCCTGTAATTAAAGAGAGGATGATGAAGAAGGGCAGCATGATGCTTGGGTACCAGCCTCACTGGGGCAAAGTCAACTTCTTCCGCCAGGTGGTTATCAGCCCGCAAGTCAGCCGAGAGGACATGGACTTCCTGCTGGATGAAATCGAGCTCCTTGCTAAGGACTTGTAGCTGTAGCTCCCCAGCATCAGGTGCTGCTCCTGTGAGATATTTATGGAGTGAGAGTGGCAGCAGCATTCTGGTGCTATTTTGTGAAAGGTAGTAAAAAGCTTGACATATGGTTTGGAAAGTGTCATTTTACATATGGGTGTTGAGAACTTTGCAGGTAGAACACCCCTTCAACAGGAAAGTATTTGCTGATGGGGGCTGGGGGACAGGCTGGTGCTTCCAGCACCATTGCTGCCATTTTGGGAAGTGTTTCCTCAAGAGAGAAGCACTTCTGAAAATGGTGTCTGTGTCCCAGGAAAGGCAGCTATTTGCTGGATGCCTGTGCACAGTGTAGCTCAAACTGGTCACTTATGCATGCAGGCAAAATTCCTCTGAAGTTGCTATAACAAGTGAATTTGTCAGTGAGCCTTAAGATGCTAGTTAATTCTCTTATCTACTCTGTCAATATTTTAGTTTGGTAATTAACATGATAAGACTGGAAATTGTGAACTTACGTGAAATGAGCTTCTGAAGGCCACCTAACTAGGTGGATGGCCCAGGTTTTCTGCTGTGAGCACAGGCAGACAGTACAATGAGGCTCAGTGCAGTCATCACAGTGGGAGGTTTGCAGGAACCTCCTGCACAACGCCCTGAGTAACCAATAGTGACCCTGCTGGGAGAAGGTTGAACAGATGACCTTTTAAGGTCCTTTCCAACCCACAGGATTTTGTGATTCTGTGAAATACAGTCATTTGGTCCAGTCAGTGTTTGCCAGTGTTGCCCACCCAAAATATCACCACTTTAGGAGAGGTGAAAATATTGGAATAGCATTTAGAACTTCTTACCTCTTTGTTAACAGGAGTTACCTATCATTTCTGAACTGCTGTCCACCTTCATCTATTTTTAAAGTGTAAAGATTTATTGAGAAGCTTTTAGATGCACTTTAAAATTTTAACAGAGAAAAAATATATATTTACCCAGAAGATACCTATTTTTTATGCATGGTGACTTTATATTAATAATATAGCAAAATTGCTTATTTGTTGTTGTTTGTTTCTATTTTCCTACAGATTTGAAATGACTCAATTTTATGTTAATAGTGTATAATTTGCAATTTTACTCTGAAATTACAGTAGTGGTGATCAGAGAAGGTCTTCCTGTGATGTTAGAAAATGAAAAGTTTGCATGTTTTTGGTCAGTTTTAAGTTTCAAAATTAAGTTCTGCACTTTGTGTTAAGAATTAGGCTATATTTTTCATCTGTTTTTTATTCTATAAAAAAATATCCATTTTATAAAGATAGAAATGCATTTCTTTTGATGAAGTTGTTGCAGCAAACTAAAAGAAGTAGCCATGTCTTTCACCTTGTAATCAACATCTACTCAATGTTAATGTTTTGCTGTTTGTTCCTTATTCTGTATTTGAGGTAGCACTAACCAGTATGAACCTTTCTGCTGTAATGTTTTCTGTCCTTCTGAAAGCTGTTTTTAAACACAAAGCTTCCCTGTTTTCCCTTTCTGCATTGTACTAGGATCCATCATTGCAGGAAATTTCTAGTTCCAGTCTCCAGGACGATGGTGTGCAAAGCTTAACAAGGTCATGATAACCAAGGAGGTCACACTGTCAGAGCAGTAGTTAAGAGCAAGGGTCACCTGCAGCCCTTGACAAGTGCCTTGCACAGTGTCCTGGAAATGTATATACTTGTGCTGTCATAGTGATCCACCAGAATTTAAGCAAAACCCATGTTGATAATACAATGAATATCACAATGTGGCCCCTGGATTTTGCTCTTCCATACCCACAAATCTCTCCATCATTTATTGATGGAGTGTGCTTCTGGCTATACCAATTATCCTGATCTTGGAAAGTTTAAATTCAGGGCCCATAAGTTTTTTTTTGCCTCCCAGTCACTCAGGGTGCAGTGCAGAGTGCACAAGGAATGCTGCATGAAGGGTACAACTTTGCTCTTTCTTCTTAACTAAGGGCCATTACCCCTTCTCCTTCTCTTTTTTTGACCTTGAAGGGAAAGACAGAATACAGTGTCAGGATGTTTTTGTTTGTGGTCCAGATTCTTGGTGAGTACTTGATTTTTTTGATTCATGGAGAAGTTATGATACCTGTCATCAGCTAAGTATTTGGTTCATGGTGTTTTGTGACACCACCACGATAAAAAAAAATTGTTGCTCTTCATGTTCTTAGTGCTCTTCATGTTCTTAGTTCTCTGTTTTGAGACACTGTGACACTTATGGCACATGTCAGGTGGAAGTATCACACTTCCTTTCTGTAGTAGGAGTGGCTATAGTATTTTAAAAGTTCCAGTAAACTGGAACTTTTTTCATAGTTGCAGAAAATAAGTCTCCGATCAACATGCGCACTGATTTCTTTGAAGCTATAGGTTAACCTTCCAGTGTCTATTTTGTAGCTGGTGATTTTAATAAAAAGTGAAGTAAATGATACCCTTATAAATACAGGCTGTCTTTGTCATTTGTCAGTCTGAAACTGCATATACAAACATAGAAGGTACCTCTAAGAACTCCAGATAAATAGCACTTCAGCTTTAAAATGTGAAACCTAGTTCAGCCCTGCTTCAGGATGTGGTTTATCTGTGTGCTGTGCTCACATCATCTTTAATAAACATTTTGGGTGAAAACGTGTCATGATTTATCCCAGTCCTGCTGCCAAATGCAGAAGCTAAATTGCCTGTGCAAAAAGACATTTAATTTTTATTAATTTTTTTGCTATTCTAGCTAGTTGGGATTTGTCCATGAGCTCCCTCTCCTAGTTACTGGCAAGCTCCATCACTCAGGATGCTAAACAAAGTTCTGGAAGTAGTGAGGTACATGGATAAATCAGTGTAGAAGCTGATCCAGTTGTTGCCTGTGATTTCTTGTGTCTCCCACTAATAATTTTTTCAACAGAAAAGGAAAGAAATATTTAGACAGAAGGGATAGGGAGGCAGATTTTACTCTTAGTTACGTGGCTGCATCTTGTGAGAACTTTGGGCGTTTTGTGATGGGTCCATGTGCAAGATCACTCACATAAATCATTGTGCCTAGAGCCAGCAGTCCCTGTCTTAGGACTTCTATTATGATTTTCTGTGATAAATGAGCACTAATCATCAGAGTCTGTTTATGATTTTAGTGCTTCTAACTCCCACTGATTTTACTGGAAACCCTTGCTGGATTGGACCCTGAGTCTTATCACTGGGATCTCTCATTTCAGCACCAGTTAGAGCAGATAAATTGAGGTGTTCAGAGTGCCAATGTTCATGCCTAGAGATTCAGATTTATCTTTATTTTTGTGAGACTGAATTGAAATGTACTTTCATTTGTATCCTTCAGTGATGCATTAAGATGCTTTTCAAATATCATTTGACCTGTCCTTAAAGGACAAGAAATGACCTTTAAGAAAAGCCTAGTAGAACTGGTAGAGTTGCCTTCCCAGAATGCCAAGTGAGAGTATGTAAAAACCTGTTGTGCACCTGAGGCTTCCTCATACACACAGCCCACAGCACTGATTCATGCTCAAATAATTTTTAAATCTCCAGGTATCGTGATAGGTCTTACAAAACAGATATGAAATGTTGAAGGCAGAGGACGGTAATTCAGAATTAATAAATGCTGAGTTTGCTCTCTTCTGTTAGGTCACACATGAGCTCGGTGACAAGCCAAAAGTGAGCTAAAAGTGACATTTGAGTCCCATATTTTCAACAGTGCCCAATCTGGCCAGTCTCTCTTCCGTGTTGGCTGCTTCCATGGTTTTTCAGTGGCTAAGTGATATGTGAGAATCAGATGTTGCATGTACAGCCCACTCATTCCTGTCCTTTCTGTGGTGTAACTGGTAAATGCTGGTAATTATTTGAGCGTATGAACACTGTATCTACTGCAGTAGCTGCTAAATATTGCTGTTGTTAAATCCTGAAATAATGCAATTGCACACGTTATTTTTGTCTTAATTGCTCAGGCTAATTGCAGGTTAGATGCAATCAAAGCCACAATGCCTGGCAGATGCACTGTGTACACCACAAGAAACCCTGGTGGAGGGTTTTCTTTCTTTAAATTGAATCTAGTCTCCCACAATTACATGTTTTTTCTTCAGATGTACAATTAGATCTTATTACTCTAATTCTGTAACTGCACAATAATCAACCAAAAAATTACTTTTGAGAAATAAAACAAAACAAAGAAATTTGCTCTGCAGGAGGAACAAAAGAGAGAATGTCAAAAGTTTCAAGGCAAGCCTACAGAAGGAAACAATGGCTGGGTGAGTGGTTCACCTCTGCTAAGTGAATTGCTGTGTGCCTGTGCTGCAGGAGCGGAGCAGGGAAGCTGTTCCAGTCATGGAGTCATCAAAGAACTTGTACATGCCCTGGCACTGCAGCAGTCTGCCCAATGTGCCATGGCCCATGCACTATCCTAGAGAAGCCCTTCTAGAAGTCTGGACACTCTGTAGTACATTGATGAGTTTTGTATGTATCAAGGTAAAGTTTGTTTTAAAACGATCCCAGTAAGACAAGTGACACTGAAGGGGTAATCTTTAAAAAGTCTAAGAGAGAGGATCACTTTCAGTCTTGGTACCTCATGTACAACTAAAGAACAATAGATAACATTTCTAAAATTCATTACAGAAAACTTGTAAAATCTTTATTTTATCAAGGATGAAGGCAAATAATAGAATGTGAAACACAGAATCTTAATAATTTTGTCAAACACAGATGTTTTGTTTCGATGAAGTAATTTCTTTCTTGTAACTTGTACAAAGCTATTTAAAAATGGAAAGTCTGATGAAAACCCTTGCCATGAAATAGCACAGTCCCATGGAAAGTAACATTTTTCTTCAGGACTGTGCACAACATCGTTCTTCCAAGAAACTCTCACCCAGCTTGTCATTCTGGAAACTGAATCCTTAAATCTGTCAGGCACTAAAACTGGCAGCTTTATCCATCCTTTCTTTTCATGCTAGTTGATATGGATTTTTATTCTTTCTCTGTTTCTCTCTGAGGCCTGTAAAATTTTTTTCAGAGGGATATTTTCAGTATTTGGAGCTATAGGAAAAATGTCAGAGTAGCATAAGGGCTAAGATTTAAAGTTGAAGCATATGTAGTGCTCAGGTTATCTTGATGGGATGTTTTGCCTTCCTTTTTCCAGTAATGGATTTGTCCAGATGCTCAGATGATGAGCAGTCACTCACTACTTCTGCCAGAACTATGGTAACACCAAAATCAGGACTTCACATGAGAGACCAGTTTGGCCTTGAGAAACTGAGTAAGAGTGGCAGAGAAAAATGTTACTTGTCCTCTTTTACAGATGAACGATACACAAGGGACTTAAAACTTCTATTTTTGAGAAAACTTGTACCGTAGATTTAGAAAAATTGTGGAAGGAGTCACTAACAGGAGACAGCAGTGAGTGAAAAATGGGGCATACTCTGATACAGGCCTAGCAGAGGGAGTGCTACTAGACTAGCCAGAGATCTTTATGGGAATAAAAACTTGATTTTCTAGACTGGAATCTTAAAGTATTTGCTGTTTCATCATTTGGGACTATCTACATAAGATGGGAAGCAGGACTGAAAATGCAAACGGAAAAGGACTACTGGTGAAAGATGAAAATGCGTAATGGGGATGATACTTTGGTATTGATTCTGAGCTAATCTAACTTCTTACTGTCATCACCAACATTTCCAGAAGGATCAGACATATGTTCATGAAATTTGTTGATGGAGTTCTCTTGTAAGTTTTAGAGTTTGACGTACATGGAGAGCTTAGGTGATTTCTAAGTATGTGTGGCAGAGGAGACAGTAAAAAAAAGTGCAAAATCCTTGGGGACTTGCAAAAAGAGGCAAGTTGGAGTTTTGTTTGTTTGTTTTGTTTGTTTGTTTGTTTAAGCTAGGGCAAACTAAGCACTTGCAAATCAGAAAATTATGAAGATAAGTATAATGATGGCATAAAAAGCACTGTATGAGTTAAGCCTAAATGACATGTAAATAAAATCACCCAGCCAAGAAATTCAGTGGTCATCAAATCAGACCTAGCCTCTCATCTGGAGCACAGCAGCAAGGAAACTCTAGCTGGGCAGCAGGCTCAGTGGCTGGTCCAGCTCTGTTGTACCTCAAGCTGTGAGCAGTGAACAGCGAAAATATTAATTGGTGCTATGGAGACAAAATACAGCACTGCAGAGTCGTGTGCTCCATCTACTGGTGCATCCTCTGGTAACCCACTTGTACCACACTCAGCAGGTCTCTTCCAAAGAGCATTCCTGGACCTCTCACATGTGGCAGAGGAGGGAACTGGAAGTGAAAGATCTTGAGATTTTTTTTTACAAAAATGATTTGTCAGAAAATTTTACTTTGATTTTGGCAGTCTCCTTTGAAAGCATTGGATTTTGATGGATTTTGAGAAAAAAATATGCAGACCTGTGATTATTTGTTTTTTTTCCTGCCTAAAGAATATGTTTCCATGCAGTGTAACCCATTATGACACTGGTGTATTTTAGGCATCCAAGATGAGCAATGGAGAACTCATGGCAACATGAATAATTCACTTCCCTAATTCCGAGCCATTCAGCTGAGCAGTAATTCCCGACCCTTGCTTTTTACCAAGGTAAAATATGGAGTTCAGGAGTGTACAAACCTCTTTTAAGTTTTATGGCTTCAGAATGCTCAGTTTCCAGGATTGAGTTTACCACAGAATCATAAAATAAGCTGAGTTGAAAGGGTCATCAGGATCATGAAGTCCAACTCCAGGGCCTTCACAGGTCACCCCAAGAGTCACACTGTGTGCCTGAGAATATTGTCCAAATGCTTCTTGAACACTGTTGGGCTGGTGCTGTGACCACTGCCCTGGGGAGCCTGTTCTGGTGCCCAGCCACCCTCTGGGTGAAAAATCTTTTCTTAATATCCAACCTAAACCTCTCCTGACTCAGCTTCATGCTCTTTCCTTGAGTTCCATCACTGGTCATGAGAGTGAAGAGATCTGTAGCTGCCCCTCTTCTTCCTCTCCTGAGGATGCTGATGACCACAATGAGGTCTCCCCTCAGTCTCCTCCAGGCTGAACAGATCAAATTACCTCAGCCACTCCTTACTAAGCTTCCACTACAAATGCTTCACCAATCTTGTTGCCCTCCCCTAGACACTCTCTAAATAGTTTAATGTCTTCTTTATATTGGGTTCCCAAAACTGCACCCAGGACTCCAGATGATTACGTACCAGTGCAGAGCAGAGCAGGACCTTTATTCTGAAGCAATCCAAATGTCAGGGGTTTTTTTTATATTTTCCTTTGTGTGAGAAATATCAATGTTCTGCAGGGAGTTGCAAAAGAGGATGTCTTCCCCCATGCTCCAGCACATTTTGCAATTTCCAACAGAACAAAATTTCCAGCTTCTTGGCCACTCTGAAGTCAGACATTTGGAGGCATTGATTGAACACAGCCCTGCAATTTCTGTGGCAGGAAAAGATATCAAGATCTCATTGAGAAAATATGACCTCCATCCTGAAACAGGATCAGTGATATCAGAGAACTAGTGTCCAACCTTTTCCTAGTCTATAATTCATGACCAAAAATTCTGGAAAATCTGCAGCCTTCCCATGACGTTTTTGTAATGGATGTTTCAGATTTTCTCTTATGCCCTTGATCTCCACCATAGTTAGGGCCAATAAGTATTTTCCCCTTTTGTGTTTTTCACACCTTCAAAGATTATAATCTTATTTCCCCTTAATTGTCTTCTCTAGTCCTGCATTGCATTCATTCCTCTCATGTTTCCTCAGAGTCCATGTTTTAAAATGTTCTGATTATTCTGTCCAAAACAAGACAGAGCAGTCCTTTGGAACCTTACTTGGTTTTAAATGAATGGCAAGATCACTCTGTACATCTCTCAGCTAGCACTGCTCTTTATCCATCACTGTGATGTTCACCCTCTTTTGTAAAAGCAGGACATAATTGATTCTTGCCAGGATTGTAATCCCCCCTGGGCACTAGAGATTCTTTGGCAAACTGTTCTAAGTGGCTTTTCCCCGTTATATATCTGTACATTTAATTAGTCCTTAGTAAGTGTTTCCACTAAAGAGAATCATGTTTTTTCAAAATATTTATTTATTCTGCCAAGAACAATTTGAATTTTTCAGCCTGTCTGTCCTGCAGCACACTTGCAGCCTCTCACAGCATGATGCAGTTTGCAGATTTAATAAGCAGATATTTTTGTCCATCACCTAGCTATTACTTAAAACACTGGAGAGGAACTAGAGTTGCTGTGGAACCATATTCAAATGCTGCCTAAATCCATGCTGGCTCCTATTCTTCTCTCATTGATTTCCAGTTGTCTTAAAATACTTTGATTCTTCCCACCCCTTGTAATTATCTGAGATACAAGGGACTGAATGGATAAACCAGCTCCTCTTGCACCCTCACAAATGACAAGTGCCAGCTCTGCCCCTTGGACAACATGCCAGCAAGATCTGCAGCTGCAGAAATCCTCTTGGGGGCATGTTGCAGCTTGGAGAATTTGGACCTGAAGTGGTTGAGCCTCAGGTTGGATGTGGATGGAGCTGAGGCTGGCAGGTGCAGGAAGGCCTATTGAGGCCATGTGCCTGGCTGCTGACTCCATGTGAAAGTAAGGATTTGGGAAGGAGAAGATGAGGGAGAACTGGAGTCTTGCCTTGGTACAGAGTCATGATGTGGCTGGGATGTGCATCTGTATTTGGAGCCAGACATGTACTCTCATTTTATGCAGGGAAGTCAGAGTAGTCAAAGAGAAGCATGGCTATGTAAGAGATTGTGAGGATGAATTTCACTCAGATCAGTCAGGCTGAAACAATACAATACACTAAACATTCTTCACCCTCTTGTTATCCTGTGCTATTTTGAAAATTAATCTTTTATTGTCTGATTGTAGCTAGACAGAAGACTAATATAGCCAAACAAGTACAAAACTGTTTTGACCTTTCCAGATATTTTTCTTTCTTTCAGTTCTTCCTGGTGGGTTTTATTTTCTGTGTGTTTTTTGATTTTTTAAATTTTTTTTCTTCATAAAGCATACCCTCAGCACTTAGTTTGCTAGGTTTCTTTAGAACTGGAGGACAAAGATGTTGCTCTAGACCCAGAGTGTTGAACCTGATGAGACAATCCTGTAGGAGATATGGCACCAAAAAAAAAAAGCAGCTACTTCCCCTTCCCAATTAAGAGCTCTTCGCCCATAATTACTGTCTTAATGAAAGCACAACATGCAGCTCACAATACCTATGATTTCATTTTAATTACTACTGGAAGACAATTAAAGCAGTCATTTAAAAATACAATTCTGCAAGCCATGGATGGGACCCATGCTGGAGCAGTTTGTGAAGAATTGCAGTGCACGGGAAGGACTCAGGCTGGAGAAGTTCATGCTGGAGCAGGGGAAGGACTCCTCTCCCTGAGCAGTGGCTGGAATAACCTGTGGTGAACTGACTGTAACCCCCATTCCCTGTCTCCCTGCACTGCTGTGGGGGAGGAAGAGAAGACTGTGAAAGAGGGGGGAGTAGGCAGAAGGTGTCTTAAGATTTGGTTTACTTCTCATTATGCTGCTCTGATTTTTATAAGTAATAAATTAATTTTCCCAATTTGAGTCTCTTTTGCCTGTGATGAAAATTGATTAATGGTCTCTCCTGGTCTTTATCTCAACTCATGAGCCTTTCACTGTATTTTCTCTCCCCTGTCCATCTGACAAGGGGATAGAGCAGCTCTGGTGGGTGCCTGGCATCCAGCCAGCATCAACCCACCATGGGACAGTTTAATACAGAAAGCAAAAGCCACACACACAAGCAAAGCAAAACAAGGAACTAATTCACTTCTTCCCATTGGCAGGCAGCTGTTCAGCCATCCCCAGGACAGCAGGGCCCCATCACATCTAATAGTGACTTAAAAAGTCCACTCCAAATGTCCCCTGCTTCCTCCTTCTTCCCCTACTTTATAAACTGAGCATGATGTCATAAAGTCTGGAATATGCCTTAGGTCAGTTTGGGTCACCTGTCCCAGCTGTGTCTCCTCTCAACCTCCCCTGCACTCCCAAATTCCTTGCCAGTGTGGCAGTATGGAAAGCAGAAAAGGCCTTGGCTCTGCACAAGCCCTGCTCAGCGATAACAAACACATCTCCGAATTAACAACTCCGTGTTCAGCACAAATCCAAAACACAGCCCCACACAAGCCACTGTGAAGAAAATGACCTCAGCCAAACCCAGCACACATCCTCAAGTTAATAATTTTATGATTGACAAGATATGTGGCTCAAGCAAGAAGTGAGTTGCTATGATGGTAAAGAGAAAGCATTCACTCCATAGCATTCATACATTCCTATTGCTAATGTGTTGGCTGTGCATACAGAAAAGGAGATGAAAAAGATGAACATCAGCATTTGACCTTTCTGACCCTATATCCAAAACTTATTTCATGCATTTGTCCATGAAAAAAATCTCCATCTCTTTTAGAAGTTAATATGATTGATTTTGCACTTCAGGACAAGCAGTGCAAAAACAGAGAGCTCCAGCCTAGCCATCCCACGTGACAATCAGGCCTCAGCAAGCACTGACAAAATGCATATTGGAAAATTGAAAGGTGTCCTGGATTATAGAACCAAAAATGTGTATTTTATTTTGCAATTGGGGAGATGTTTTTCTTTATTTCTTGTAACTCTGGTGGGGAGAGCAGCAGATGCCTTCTGATAATGGGCCAACTGTTAAACCCAGGTGGGGCAGTGCTGCTTATCTCTTTCACCACCCGTCCTCCCTCCAGGGGGATATTTTCTGCTGATGGGCCATTAAGGCTCACTAAGGACATGACACATTCCATCATCTCATTGTGAGATGCTCCACTCAGTGGGGGGAGCCAACCATTCCTATCGGGATAAAAACTGAGACTTAGGAACACCAGGCAGCCTGTTTTCCACTGGATTCCTGGAGGAAGACTGGATCCTTCTCACCATCACTGGACCCTTTTCTCTCAAGATCATCTCTGCTCCAACAGCACCACATCTGCCACCCCAGGAGGACTTTGGAGTGTTTCCAACACCCTGACCAACAGGGTGTCAGGTTTTACCTCTAACTCTGTTGGGGTTTCAAGTTGTTGTTGTTTTTGGTTTTGTTTTTTTTTTTTTTTCCTTAATTTTTTTTTGTACTACTACATTTGTATTTTTTAATATTCCTAGTAAAGAAATGTTATTCCTATTTCCATATCTTTGCCTGAAAGCCCCTAATTGCAAAATTATAATAATTTGGAGGGAGGGGGTTTACATTCTCTATTACAAGGGAAACTCCAGCTTTCCCTGGCAGATACCTTTCTTTTCAAACCAAGACAAAAGGCAAAAAGCTTTTTGTAAAAATCCATTGTATTTCTTGCTTGTATTTTTGAACAAAATACTTTGTATAATTAGCACTAATGTGAAGGGCCCTAAAGGATAGAACAACCAGTCTTTAAGCTATTCTGTGGGCACTCTCCATGTGTTGGTGGGCAAAGCACAGTGTCAGTGCTGAAAACCTGCCTGCCATCCATAGACACAAGAAGTCAAATTGCTGAAGTTAAATCTATTGACCTGAGCAATGTTGGTGAAGTGAAGGGCTGGTCCCAGAGCGAGCCCATGAACGCACATGGAGCAGGCTTCTCCTCTCCAGGCTTCAGCTGTGGGACCATTTTCTGCTCAGGCTCTCCCCAGTTCCTTGCACAGCCCTGCTCCATCCTGGCCCCTGGAACCACATTTGGGCCAAGCTTCTGACGTGGTGAGGATGGTGAGGCTGCGGCATCGTCTGCTTGCTCTTGGGACGTTTTGAGACTGTTTCATGTTGAAAAGAAAACCTTATTCTGCCAAAATGTTTTCATCTAGACCTAATAAAAGCAAATTAGATTCTTCCCCAGATCAGGAATTAATTTTGTCTGGTTGTGTGTCATGGCTAGAGTAAACAGTTTATACTTGGGCAAAAGCTGTGTTTAAGTATGGCTGGATCCTGTTTGGTTTACTCTGATTAACCTAAACAATTGAGAAATGTTAAAACAAGTTAATTTAAATTCTTTCTTCCATTTCCTACAGTTTTCCTAAGGTTAGATTATTAAAGCAACTGTTCCAGAAATTATTTTAAGGCAAGAAAATTAATATTAACATTCTTACACTAAAATTAAATTAAATTATCCCACCCCCACCCCCCCTTATTTAATAAGGCTTATATGTCCTTTCCAGATGTGCACAAGCTAAACAACCTGCTGTTTAATGGGAGATGTCCTTATACTCAAAACACACGAGCATTCCACTGTGGCATTCTAAGCATTACAAGAAATACTTAGAATCATAGAATCACATAATAAGCTGAGTTGGAAGGGACCCATCAGGATCATCAAGTCCAACTCCTGGGCCTGCACAAAACAGTCACACCATGTGCCTGAGGGCACTGTCCAAACACTTCTTGAACTCTGTCAGGCCTGGTGCTGTGACCACTTCCCTGGGGAGCCTGTTCCAGTGCCCAGCCACCCTCTGGGTGGAAAAATTTCTCCTGATATCCAATCCCCTGCAGGTTGCTTCTGCAGACTCTTCCTCAGTGTTGGGACTGAAGAGTCAGTGATGTCACGTCACAGAAACACTTCTCCTGCTGCTCACAAGGGGATTAGATGAGCAAAAAGGGTAGGAGCCTAAGTACATGAGTGAGCCTCCATAGAATTGTACAGGACTTACCAACTGGAAAATTAAAAGTCTTGGTATGAGATTTATGTCCTGTCTAAACTTTTTAGCTAATTAAAGGTATGGCCTATTTTCTTCTGCCTCCAGAAGCACCAGATGGCTTATGGAAAGCAAGTACTTTTGTTGAAGAGAATCAGTAGCTTGACTTTAATTTGATGAAAGGAGGAAACCTCATCTTTTCAGAAATATCTGGATTCAAGTATCAGCAGTTATTATTTTTAACTTGCTTAGTGCCTGTCTTATTGATGGGCTGCTCCTGAGTATGCTGTCTGCTAACCCGTGTGCTGCAAATTGTAATTCTGCTTGGTGGCAGCACCACATAGCTGTTTTGAGCAGATGGGCTTTGTGTTTTCTTTCCCTGGATCCTTTCCCTGACAGCCTTTATTTTAATTTTGTTGGATCAAAGATGAAACACTGTTTTTGTCATTCTAGGCATATAAAAAGCTTTGCTCTTGCAAAAAATAGTATTTTACTTTAAATGATTCTCAAAAAGTCACTTTGATAATGCACTGAAAGACCCCAGAGTAGGCCTTGTATTGCCATTTCAATCTCTGAAGCAACAACCCTTGGCACTTCTGGGTCTGGGGAAGCATTTCTTATATGTTGCCAAACAACATATTCCCAATTTAATATGGCTATCTTTAAAATCCTTTTTTACTGAGTAGTCATAGCATAGACAGCCTTGATCAGTGAGTGCAGAGATCCTCTCATCACTCACATACATGTACAAGGAAGTCAGATAAAGCCCAGCCTTAAGAGCTGAACATTTTCAGCCACAGACAGACAGATGTTTATCTGAGGAAAGGTTTATACTGGCTACTGCTTGAGAACTAGAAAGAGAGTTTTCACCTTCAAGCAAAATCAGGAAGTAGGTGCAATCAACAGCTTCTGTAAAAAATTTTCTAACCTTAAATGGTCTCCTGAAAGGTTGAATCATTAAGACCCTGGCATATTTTTAACAGAAGAGAATCTATTCCTGGAGCTCTTTGTGCAGCACAGGCTTTACTGAGGTGGGGGCAGGGCAGGGAAGCTCCATTTCTGTAGCTCAGCATACAGCTCTGATAACAGGTCCTGCATCACAAGCTGGTTTACTTCATCCAAAATAAAGCACTTGCCTATGCCCCACACACCACCAGCTGGTGGCTGAAGCACTCTGTAAAAACTGGGATGTTTCAGAGAGCCTTATGTTACACTGGCAGGCGGCTGAGCTGTACAATACAGCAGTACATGCTCCAGCAGGGCTGGAAATGTGGCAGGACTCTTTTCATTCCTGGCTCAGCATCTGGGATTCATGGGGAGGGGGGTAAGAGTAGAAGGTGAGGTTGGAGGGGCCTAATGCAAGCTGCTCATGTGTATTACAAACTGAAGGAAGCTTCATCCCAGGGGTGCCAGGAGCAAATTATGTGGTTATCCTCTCCTTCAGACAGAGAAGAAAACAACTGTGGTCCAGGGAGTCTCATGCAACCACTCATGGGAGCAGAAAGACAGCAAAACTGTCTAGAAACCTGATCACCATGTCCATGCAAGCTCAAGAGAAACACATCTGATGTGTGGTTTTCTTGGGCTTTGCTTCCCCTGCATCGTTTCTGCCCTAAATGAGCCAAGGGGCAGCAAGTTAAACAGGTGTATGTAATGGGTTTGCTTGCTCAGGTGCTGTTCCTGGAGGACAGACCCTGGTGGTCAGGGCAGTCCTTGTTGGGGTAAAGAGGAGGCTTGGGGGGTGGAGAGGTGCAGGAGGAAGGGCACAGCTCCAGACTGATCAGAAACAATGGTGAGGTGTCCTTTGGGAGGTCATGCAATAGCCGGTGCAGGTCCTGTTCTGAGACTCAAACACAGAGGGGAGTTTTCATGAGAGAAAGACCAGCACCCTGATCTAAAACCATAGGCAGAGGGAGGTCACTGTGCAGCCCCTGTTGGGCATCGGAAGGTGCTGGGGAAGAGGAGTGGTTGGGAGGGGCTGCTGGCAGCCTGGGCTTGAAGCCATGGATGAGTGAACGAGGAGCAAGGTGAATTGCTTTCTGTTTCTTCTTCCACAGAAAATCCTTGCTGCAGCACAGGAGAAAGAGAAGTGTTTTCAGCTGTGAGTGCTCCCTCCTGTGACACAGGAGAGGGTCAGCCTGGGAAGAAATGCCAGGCATCTTTGCTCTCCCTTGTTTCACATGGCAACATCTTTGCGAGAGAGACATTTCAGCAGTCAGGGTTTAATCATGTCAAACTTGATCAGGTGACTGTCTAATCTTTTTAAGAGTTTAGCTAACTAAATGAAACTGTCTGAAGAGATTGTTTTATCACCATTATAGCCGAGCAAATAATTCACAATAGATAATTTATGAGCTGCCTTTTGCCTTTGCCTCTTCATGAAGTGATTAGATGGTGCTCAAAGCATTCATTAGTCAAGAATTTTAAATCTATTTCCTGGGCTTGGTCCTCTCAGGAGCCTCACAATTTGACTGTATTTCAACAAACCACTGTCTCCAGCTTTCTGCCCATTAGCAATGCCATTCAGCACTCAGAGGCCAAAAATAGATGAGAGTGGCCAGTAAGTAAGGGCTTGGAGAGGAAATGGGCTCCAGACAACCAGGCTGGGGCAGCATGGGCTCAGGTCAACTGAGCCTTGTGGGTCGTCCTGGGAAATGCAACCCAGTAGGACACAGGTGCCTGAAAGAAAAAGAAAATAATCAGGCACCAAAATCCTGCAAGGAGGTGCATCACTTACATTGACTCAGGCTGAGACTCGAATTTTTGCCGTCCCCCTCAGCAAGAGCCTTCTCAACACGCACATGGTGTGCACCGACTTGCAGGAATGTTTGCCAAGTAATAAGCAGGGTGAAGGCAGCCAAACTGCATTCAGGAACAGGCAGACAGTCTGGAACAGAATTCACTCCATCTTCTTTGTGGCCAAAGGGAAAAATTGCCACAGGCAGCATTTTATTAAAAACATAATGCCAAAAAAAAAAAAAAAGAAAAAAAAAAGAAAAAGGAGGAGAGAGAGAAAGAGCTAAGGATTGGGGAATAAATTAATCAATCTTCCTCTGGAAGCAAAGGAAGCCCTTGGGCCCCAGAACAGCTGGCTTGACAAGAGGACAATATTGCAGGTGCTCTTCATGCGGCCCAGTTTGTTTCCAGGTGCATTCGGAATAAAGTCTTAATACTTTTCTGTTTGTTTTTTTTTTTCTCCTCAGGAGCTGGGTCATGAGTTTTCCTTCTTTTATCATTCATGTCTATTCCAGTAGCAATTTGGAATATCTTATAAGGGGATGAAATCCCCACTGTGCTGGAAATTATGTGAACTGGTGACATAGAGGCAGGCTGCACTGGGAAACTTCCTTATCCAGTACAGAGCACTGCAAGGTTCAGCAGTAAACCCAAGGACTGCTTTCTGCACTGCACAGTTGGAGCCTCCTTGCTGTGCACCCTGGTGATAAAATGCTGACCAACACGCTAATTAAGAGCTGCTCACAGTAGGATGTAGAATACAGTATTTAGGATAAGAAAGGTGGGCAAAAGCCTTAGCTGAAAAAAAAAATATTAAAAGTACACAGAGTACTTTGCTTCAAGGATGTCGTGTACTTCAAGACTAAAAGATCTGTGGAATTTGCCTGCGACATTTTTAAAAGGCATTTGCAACGCTTGCTGTGTTATGCCAAAAGGACTCAGACTTTGAGCCAGCATAAACAGGATGTTGGGGCTTGAAGATCTTTGCCAATATGTGGCCAGTGGTGGGGAGTGCTGAGGGGTGGCCACTGCCACCACTGCACTGGCACACGCTAGGGCCAGCCACAGGGATGCTTGGCTTGCCAAGGCTCAGCAGGGCACTGCTGGAAACCACAGAGGTGTGGGCAGTGAGCCTGTCGGGAAGCTGAGAGCTGTTCTTGTACTTGGCAGAGGGTGGCTGACTTGAAGAAGGAGCTGCTCACCCATAGTTGTCTGCTTGAGGGGCACCTAGGCAAGGCCTCCCTCACAAAGCCCTCATTTTGCCAATTTTAGATTAGATGTGGCCATTGTCTTTTGCACACCTGACACTGCCTGTGTGTGTTGCTCTGTTCAGAGCACTGGGTACCCAGAGAGACTGTGAAATGCTGTGAAATCATTGACATGCTCACAGTTCCATAAGGCCTTGAGCAACCTGATTTAAGGCGCCTGTTTTCAACGTGACCCTGGACCAGATGACAAACAAGCACAGAAGATACTTGGATGCCCCTGCCAGCCTCAGTTATTCTGTGATTTTGCCTGACTCATGAATGAAGACATGTGAGTGCCTCTTTGAGGTATCCACACTTGAAGGTTCAAAAGGAGACATTGACTGCAGCCAAGTATGAGGGCCAGTGGAGGTTTTGGCATGAAAATACAGTCCATGGAAAAAATGGTGATGCCTGGAGGATCTCAGCTGCCAGTATCAGATGGTGGTGGACTGCACCCTGTGCAAAGGCTTAGATTCAACCTAAGGAACATTCAAGGCAATTTGAAGAGGGCAGAGGGAGGCATCTTGCCCTATGTTTATGTGGTGCCTGTGTTCCACAGGTCTTCCCTGGGAGAGGTGCCAGCTTAAAAAGGTGAAAGCTCTTTGTGGAGAGCAGTAGCTGTAAGGCACAAGCACATTAATCATGCACTTCTCAATGACACAGATTTAGTGGGCTGTCCTTCAGCCCACTTGAATATCAGCACCAAAATGAGTGAGGTCTGACTATGGCCTTAACATAGAACCATAGAATCCATTAGGTTGGAAATACCTTTAAGATCACTGTGTCCAACCACTAAACCCAAGTCCATGACTAAACCATGTCTGTAAGAGTCACATCCACAGTGAGACCTGAGCAATCCAGAAGTAGGAAAGCATCAGCTGTAAGCCTTTTTTCTCTCCCTTCCTTTAGAGTAGTGAAGGTATAACAGTGCAGGGGCTAAGGGGCCAGCAAGTTTGGCCATCTGCTAGTGTTGCTCTTCTGAAGGGCAGGGTGGAGACTAGGGGAAGGAGTCATTAGCAAAGCAGGACACATGCACACTGAACACACTGAGAGTGACATTCAGGCCCCTGGTGGGAAGGAGTGGACTTGAATGATTTTAGGATAGGGTTCATTTCAGGAAGAGCCCTCTCCCTATCCTGGATGCTCCAGAGACAAACTTGAGTTGGTGTTATTTTATTTGCTCCAATAAACATTTGATTTATACAAAACAAGACGAAAACCCCCTCAAAACAGTTTACAAAGCAAGTTAAGTGTTTGAAACTTTTGATATACAAGAGTATATATTGCTCACATTCCTATTTCATACATGATGTACAGGTGAAATATTCCTTAAAAGAATAAAAATTTTCCTTTACATGTAGTGTTAAAAAACCCCATAAGAATGTCAGTACTGTCAGGAACTACTGGTGGCCATTCCTTGACCTTCTGTGTGGATGGAGGAAGAGAAATAGGCTGAGACCTTCTACCTGCCTGGATGCACTCCCCACTCACATCTCCTACCTCTGCCTCTGGTCCTGTGAATTTATGACATTCCATCCCTACAAAAATGTCATAGTATCTTCTAAGTTTCACTGCAGGTGTGGAGGTTTTGTCCTGCTCTGCTTTAACATTTCTGAGCAGTTTGGTTAAAATGCGCAAAAAAAAAAAGGAAAAAAAAAAAAAAAAAAAGAAAAAAAAAAAGAAAAAAAAAAAAAAAAAGAAAAGAAGCTGTCACAAAACCATTTCAAATAAAGTATTTGCCATCATAAATCTTAACTCCTATTTGAATAAGCATGATTCCTATCGACTTGCATGGCAACATTTTCTGGGGGAATATTGATGTTCATCTGTCAAAGGTGTTTAATAAATCACACCAGATGCATGTCCAGAATTGGTTTGTGCTGGTTGAATTTCTAACTTGGAAGGCCTGCTGATATGCCACAAGGAAGAGAAAAGTGGATAAATCACTGTAAAACACCTAAAGACAAAATTTTTAGCACTTATTGAACATGGTGCTGTCATGTATATATGCCCAATGTGATGTCAACTGTCTAAGCAGTTTGGGGAACTGAAAGAATGTAAGCAATGTCTGAAGGATCCTGTTGAAAAAATCTTTCTTTGTTTTTGATTTTTTTTTTCTGTGAACTGCTGACTTGCTGAGCCACTCCTAAATGCAAGCAATGCTGAGGGCAGGATATGCCATTAACCTATTGCTATGGAGCTTTCCCTCACCTCCAAGGTCTTTTTGCAAAAAAAAAGGCACCAGCTGTTGCCTCTTACTTTAGAAGGCATGGAACAGAGTCAGGCTGTGGTTTGTCTAGCAATTAGACACACTGCACAGGGAAAAACAATATTTGTTCTTACAGCAACACAATCAAGGTAAAAGACAGAAAAAAAGTAGTACGGCCCACACTCAGAATGCACAGCAAATATAAAACATCTGCTTGGATTGCTGCTGGCCCTGTCCTGTTCTGTATGGTTTGGGGGTAGGGATGGGAGGAGGGGAAAACTCATCCTGCTGATACTTTGCAACCTGTTTGCAAGCAGCACGAATTCAAAGCAATAAACATACAACATTAATGACCTCGATAACAAAACACACATGTGGGAAGGACCAAAGCTCCTCACATGCCTGTTCTGGAACACTTTGAGGACTCCGGGGTTGAGTGGGAAAAGGCATTCCTGAACTTTCCACAATGTGCTGCAGACAGGACCACGCAGGTACAACTGCAAAGTCAACTTGGCCTGTCTGCTGTGAGACTGCTCCTGCAACTGTGAACAGCAGGACCACAGCCAGGTGGTGACAGCACATGCTTTGAAAATCTTCTTCTTATTGCATATCATTCCTATTTTTTGGCAGAATGCTTAGTGCACAATTGCTGGTGTGGTGCTATACCAGTCTCCCCAGGCTCCTTCCCTAAGGGGTGGGATTCCTAATGCACTGGTAATTTCCTGGAAGCACTTTTTTATAATAACTTCTTTTCCCAGGACATGGCTGTTTATAGATATATATAGATATATATATATATACATACACACACATTTTTTATATATATATATGTATATATATATATAAAAATAGCAATTTCATAGTTATATACAGGCATTAATAAAGTGCATAATGTTATTGGCTATTTTCAAATCCTTTTCCTGAGGAAGTGCTACCATATATAGCTCCTCCTACGACGCTGGCCGTCAATGCTAGGATATGACTGCTACTCCCCCAGCTTTTAATTCCCAGAATACATCTCCCTGTCCAGAGCTGGAGCCTAAAGGGAGTAGCGACAGCCTCAGTCCTCCAGGAAGCAAGTCAAGGCACTGATCAAGACTTCTTCCTTTGCCAAGGTGAACGCGTCTAGGAGCGACTTCCCTCCGTTCCGGAGCTCTCAGGCACGCGCTACTTGGCGGTGGTCACGGAGCCGTCCTCGGGAATCTTCTCCTCCGAGCAGCTCCTCCCCGACAGCCTGTCGTGGTGCTTGAGCTCGCTGAAGCGCTCGGCCACGCACTGCGCCGTCAGCCGGGCCTCGGGGTCGTGGTCCCAGCACTCGATGAGGGTTTCACACACCATCTGGATGCCCTGCAGGGAGCACAGACAGAGCAGCCGTCAGGGCCACCAACAGAGCCTCTCTCTGAGAGCTGCTCCAGCGCCCTCAGAAGTTCGGGGGTTATTTCATGTGTGTCTTGCGGCTTCTTTATGGGATCTGCTGCTTCTGTCATGGGGGCATTGTCTTCTCTCTCTCTCTCTCTCTCTCGCTCTCTTTTTTTTTTTTTTTAAAGAAAGCCTACTACAATATTTTCAGCACATTCATCGGTACTGTTACTTCTGGGCATGTGGTCTGATATGTTATCATATCATAATTGATTTTGTTAACATAACTGATGTTGTTAACAAGAACAACAGCGCTTTGGACTAGTGCTATAGAATCAAGCAAGGGTTTTTGTTTAATAAATATGATCAAAGTCCTTAGATAACATGACCTCCTGCTCAACCCATGCCTTTGCATGCCTGAATTCTGCTTGGGTTTTTTAAATAAAATTCTGATTGCCAGTAATACTGGGCTGTACATCGGGCTGTATTCTTTATTAATTCCTTGTAGACTACCTAAATCTATGTGCAAATATGGGCCACAGTCCCACAAACACTTTAACACACCACTCACAGTTGTAACTGTTTAACCTTCATTTCAATTCCAATGCAAATGTTTACAGGAGCAAAAAAACAGTTGCATCTCTGTAATGAATTTTATAAACATGAGGTATTTGCCAGGAGACTGTGTTTTGCTTTATGACACTAAAAGCCCATTAAGTAGGATTTATCTTAAACTTATTTAAAAAAATAACATTTCACTACACTGCATTAATTGTATAATTTACCTAATTGGTGATGTTGACTGATGTCAATGCTAATAGCAGAATGTTACTGTCTGTATACAAATAACATTAGTTTTCTGCTGGCATTGAAATTACAAGCAGTAAATTAAATTAAATATTAAACATTAACTTGAAATCAATAGTGTAACGAATCTCATTAGGGGGGGTGTGGGGGTAATTGTAATATGTAAATCCATTCCAGAATTTTATCGTGATGAATAATGAGTTCATTACAAAAACATGACTGCAGAGGAAGGAAATGAATATGGAGGAGCCACTACAGTAAGAACAACTTCTGTGGAGTTCAAAGCAGATCCTCAGCTGCTGTGGACTGTCACAGTCCTGCGGAAACTGATGCACCACTGCATCTTAGCACAATGTGAAACACTGAAGAGATTCAGGTGAAGGGAATTAAATCAACCTTCACTAAAAGTCCTCTGAGCATGTTATCAGGCATGCATTTCCTTCCTTAGACCCTGAGCTGAACCCTGTTGGAGCCAGCTGTGCCCATTCTGGTGACACAAGCACAAGTGCATGGCCCTCCCAGTTGGTGGAGTGCTCTGTGCTGGGGGCAGATTGAGGTGTGGGTTTTATATAGGGAAGAAATCTTTGATGTCAAATGCAAGACACCTAGGTCCAAATCCACGATCATTTTACTTGCTTTATAAACCCAGAGGCAATGAAATCCACAGTGTATCCTACAGCTCTACCCCAGTGCCTAAAGCTGCAACGCACTGCACACTCAGCCTCGCTGTCAAGGGTTTTTAGTGCTGGTAGTATCAGATATCCAGGTGTCCCTCAAAATTCAACTTTCTTTCCCCATCAAAAAGCCCCTCCTCAATAACCCTGCTCTTCACAGCTGAGTACATAAGCAGCAAGTCCCTGCAGTCCAGGAAGGGGTTGAACTCTCCCATAGTCATCAGGTGGCAAGTGTGCTTGGTTGGAAAGATGATTGATTTTAGCCACTCACTTGATCTTTTTTAAGTAGCTGTCAGACTGATTTTAGCTTCCCAAATGGAATTAAAAAGAGAGTGTTACATTGCTTCTGATGGAAATAGTAGATGATATTCTTGGTTGCCTGGGCTTTTATAAATGTTCATTATACTTTCTTTTTGTCGCTAAAGACCACTCAGCATATTTCATTGAGAAGTGGAATGACCAAGGCTCACTTCTCTGATATGATTCACATTTTATCTTTACTGATAAAACTACTGAGAGCAAAGGTGAAGAAATGCATGTGTTTGACTTGTTTCCATTCAGTTTCATCTACTGAAAAATCTCTTCCTTGGCAAAACCATTGCCTAGGAAGTGCAACTGTGGTGCTCCTGAATGGAGGAAGCTGACAAAGTGCTTTGTGATATGCAAGGGAAACAGACTGCTAATGCACAACCTGAATAAAACCAGACTGGCTTGCTGAAGGCTAATTTCATGTTTCCTTAAATCTGTCAACAGCTGGGATACAACTATGACTAGTTTCCACGGTAAAGTACAGAGATTTGCTTTCTCTGCTGAAGATCCTCTGTAGTAGGATGGTCTCCCTGGAAATGGGGTAAAACAAATTGAACAGTGTTCTGTTTGCAAAGCTACCAGTGATGAATGGAGAAGGGGGTCATGCTGCTTTTGGTGTTGACTAATGCTGAAACCAGCCTGACTCAAAGTTAAACATCTTGATAACGAGGTGAAGATGTAGTAGACCTGATAAACTGCCCAACAAAGGAACAAACAAGTGATACTATTAAAAACTTATCTAAAGCTGCTGAGCTGACTGAGCTGGCCTGGAGACATCTGACTGACAGTCAACCACTTTATACTCTGAAGGCCCAGTCCCACTTTTTAACAACAGGGTCTTCTAACACAACTCTTGAAGTGAGTATAGAGACTCCTCCCCTTGATGAGTCCAATGCCTCAAGGTTACTCCCATGCCTTCAGGGTTACTCCTCGAGGCTGAGCAGAAGAGATTTACCTACAGTTGTTGGCATGGGTGGCTGACATCAATCTTTAGTTAATAATTGGTTTTACTACCTATAGTATGGTTGCTTTAATATGATTACTTCAATATTGCTTCATAGTGCACACTATGTGAGTAGTTACAGCTCCTATACTGTGTAGTACACAACTCTGATTAAGACCTTTTTGTCTAGTCATTATCATAATAAATAATTTCTATTTTTATATCTGGTTTGCCATCCTTAATTGTGTGGGACAAAGTTGTATAATGGTTCAACTGCATCTATATAATCCTTAAAATGTTAACTGTTGACAAAATCTGGGGCTAAGACTGGATTCAACCACACCTACACACCTCTCTGAGAAGGAGTTTAGAAGGCAAGGGGATCCTTTCTGAATCTCATAACTCAACAGGAGGGCTTCTCTAATAAATTTTGTCTGAAGCTCCCATTCTGCCTACAACAGAGGCCCATGTGTGAAGTTGTTTTCTTTGCCCTTTCAGAGCCTACACACAGTGTGCTTTAAGGGCCTAGTTATTCTGTGGCTCTCTGGATGATTCTCTCAGGCTTCCAGTGTTTCTGTTTTGATTGCTTTTATATTACACTGGTGTGCAGCAGGAATACTGGGGCATTGAGACAGGCTTGGTGCAGAGGACTGTGGTGTCTGAACCACGTCAGCACCACAGTGCCACTCTGTGATAAAGTTTCTCCGTGTGTGACAGACCTCTCCATGTGAAGAGAGGTCCAGCCTGTTGGGCAGGGCACTGAGGTAAGGCTTAGGCTTCAGGCAGCAGCTAAATGTACAGTGTAGCTCCCACTGCTCATATGTGGTGCTCTTACCTGATGGTTAAGCCAGGAGCTGGGGATCTCGGGTCGCCCTCTGTCTCTCAGGACATTGTCCTTCATGCTTTCCACACAAGGGTGTTCTCGCACTTTGGAGCCGAATGGGGGCTCGTACTCTTTCACTTCTGACAAGAGAAGAAGCAAACACAGGGTATTTAGCTGGGCTGTGCTGGTGCCGAGAGTGAAGGGAGCTGGCTGTTCTCTGAGGAGTAGGAACTACTGATTAGCTGCTCACTGCCACTGTTCTGCTTGACCAGCTCCAAACAAAGCAAAGCCACTTGGCATTTTCAAAAATGTTTCTCCCACACACTCCCTCCCCCTGCTTTTGTTTCCTAGCCAACAAAACAATTCTCATTTAAAGCGTTTAGTACATAATAATATTAGCAACAGTCCAAGAAGCAGAGTAATCTATAATGGTTTGTGAGCCTTTCAATTTCTGCTGAGGTAAAACACACACAAGCTTTAAGGTGAGTTTTGCATGAGCCAAGCTTTTGAAGGGTTGGTCACTCTTAGCTCTCCTGGAGTCCACACACACTTACCAGGTGAAATATAAACTGAAATCTGTCTAGATCATGGTAGATGTGAATGTGCAAATTGCTAGGTTGAAACAGTTGCTTGAAAGGACAAAGATATAGTTAAGGAGCAATGCTGGAAGCTGCAATACTGCCCTTGTTTACTCCTAAGCTGCATTCTTTTGTAGAAAGTAGTAGTCTGCTCTTATTTTAGACGTCCTTCCCAAAATGGATCAGTTTTGGCCTGTGATACAGGGGCACGGCTTTCTGAAGGGGTTGCTGCCACTCTAGTTTTTGTTTGCATTTTGCATATTTTCTTTGCTTTTCTTTGGAGAGAGAAAGGAAGAGGCAGACATATGGGACCTTTGGAGAAAACTCAAGAAATCTCTGAGAGCGGAAATATTATAGTAGATGCTGACACGGTGTAGAAAATGCTGTGGTTTCTTTGGGAACAGATGGAGATTTTACTCACAAGCCTAATGACATGCTGCTATCAGATAAAGATTTATGAAGTTGGCCTGTTCTGCTGCCTCTTATTTCTTTCTAGGAATTAATTGAGGGCAAGAAAAAGTGAAGTGTAATCTGCAAAGCAGTCTGGAGAATGCATGTGAATGCCCAGATGATGTGTGAACAGAGATGAACGAGTGGAGAGATAAACCACTGTTGCATGATGGTACAACCAAATTCAACGGCAGTGCCCAGTGTTGCTCACTCCTCTAAAGGGGTAAAAAGTGCCAAGAAATGTGAATAAGGATTAAAGACCCATAAGAAATGGGAAGACCCTCCAACACTTGGGTTTGTTTACTTTGGGAGAGAAAGGTAAGGATCATATGGTAAAGGTCATATGATACACTACTGAAAATAACTAATGATCAAGATAACACAGTTCAGATCCTTCTGTCATGTCTCATGATAAAAACATAGCATTGAAGACAACTAACTTTGGACTTTCCTCCAAAACCTTGAAGTCAGGCTGTAGATCTCACTTGTATGTGATGGCCATGAGACAAAGACTTTATCAGGCTAATGCTTAAAAATAATAGCCAAGTTACAATAACAAACATTTTGGAAGGGATATTAAACCTTGTGCTTCGAATGCTCAGCATTTAGAGATTCAGCTGCAAACAACTGTGTGCAGTGCAGCAGATCACCCCATAGACACCTCCTGCAGAGCTCTCCTTCCTTCTCCCTAGCCATCCATCTGCTGCTGGCCACTTTCCACAAAATGCTATGGAGAACAGCTAAAGTCCAGAAACAAAACTCCCATCTTCTAAGACCCAAGGCCAAAGTCTGCTTCACTCTCTTTCCTGTACAAGAAGCAAACCAGTTTCACCCACATTAATCTGACTCTGAGATTACTCAGCCAAAGTAAATTTACAAGACTTTAGCCCTAGAAATTGGGAAGTTGCCATCTTGCTAGTCAGACTTGGGCTAGCATGCAGCGGATGCACAATGATTATATTGCACATACCTGTACATTCAAAGCTAACAAAAAGATTAAAGTTCACTGGGAGAATTTAAACCACATGGCCTAGATGGCCATTTCCTGCACCATCTCCATCGGTCATGGTTTAGTTGTGGTAGTGGTCATGGACACCAGCCAAGGTTCTGAGATCTTGCAGGGTCAGGAGTCAGAGTCTCAATGTCCAGCAGAGGAAAGCTGGTTCTGTGGTGCTGACTTGTTGTTTTCTCTCACTGATTTAATCTCAAGGTTGCTCAGGTTAATGAGATGGTTCAAGCAGGAGAAGGGAAAGCCATTCCTGGGAATTGATACATTCATAATACATTTTTTTCTGTTTGAGAAATTGTTGCTAAGTTATGAGCATTCCTCTTCCAAATATAAAGATTAAATAGGTTTTTCAGGTTTGGATTTTTTGTTGTTGCTTTGTTGTTTATGGTAAAGAAAGAGGAATTGAGGCCAAATGCCAATTCACTGTAATGACTTTCTACTGATACAGTCATGCCTTCCCTCAGTTTGAACAGCATGCGGCATCTTCTTGCTATTTATTATCATGCTTCTCTTTCCCTTGGAAAGTGAAAAAAAGCCCACTAAATCCTCAAGCAGCAAGTCATCCTAATGCTGTGGAATCTCAAGTGTCAGACACATTTTGCAGTAATAGCTGGTGTTATTCATGGATCATGTTTATGTGCTACAGTAGATGTAACAGATGTCAGTTTGAGGTAGGCTAAGATGTTTGTGCCTAGATGCCTGTGTGTGGCTATATACAGATGCTGATCCTACTTCTCATGCCTTATATGCTTCTTTCCATTGGTTTTAGACTGGTTGGGCACAAAAAATGACAACTGGATGAAGTATCATAAATACGTCAGGAACCATGAACTTCAGAACCCTTAGCATTCAAAAATGGCAGACTTCCTTCAACTTTAACCTCCAGCATTTAATCTTTATGGTTGAGAGCTGACTTGCACTGCTAACTGCTGTACCTCTAGTTTCTTTTGACATTGGCCTAGCTATAATTTTCAGAAAGGCTGGGATTGGAGTTTTAGCTCCGAACAGAGACATTACTGAAAATCTGTTGTATGTGATGAAAGCTTGGAAAATTTGGCTCACTTGTGGATTTTTCTACTCTAAGCTTTTTGCAGTGAGATTTTCTTTGGGTCAGAAGAGCATACCCACAAATCCCATTGACACTTCTTTATGTGATCTGTCTTACTGATTTCTGTGGGACAACTTCTCATGCCGGATGTGAATTTTATTTGCAGAATTAACCAGGAGTGAGGTGAAAGGCCTGCAGAAGTCGGCTGTCAGGCACAGTCTACAGCAGTGAGCTTGTGTTTGGGAACTTCTAGGTCCCTTTGAAATGCTCCTTTACTTAGAGTTTATGAGGGGGAAGAAGGAATAAATCAGTTGATGGTGGAGCTACTGTGACAGCTCATGCAAACACAGGTAGAGTCCTTCAGAAAATGTCTTTCTTCATGCTAGAGGAATTTGGGTAGTGAATTTGCTAAGTTGCATGAAGGGAAAGTAATGTCCAAAGGAGAGGCCCAAAAGCTGTTTCATGGCCAAGTTTAAGATGCTGTCAAATGCTTACTTCATAAACTTCCCTAGGTTTCCCTGTTGAGGGAAGGATGCATTGGGATGAGTGAACTCATTGTACACACATATCTCTTAAATGACTTCACATTTGATGATCAAAGACACAGTCACCCTTCTAAAGGTTTGGGAGTGCATGAGCCCTGCCATCAGGGTAGGCTTAGGGGCTGCTCAGTCAAAGCACAGTGAATCCTGAGACGGGAAAGGAGCAAATACAGAGCACACCAGTGCTCAACATAGGGTGTGGTGCAGTGACCTTATCCACTGCCACATGGGCTTGCTGAAGGACAGCAGTGCTACCTTACAAGTAGCACTGTGGTGACACTTGGAGAATTTCCAGGACATGGGTGCCTGTCATGGGGTGATGCTGCATTGTGTGGATCTACCAGCCAGGGTTGTATGCCACTACAAGCCAGTGCACTGCAGACATGCCCTAATTGGGCTCTGCTTCACAGAAGGAGAAATTTAAATCAGCCCCCAGCTACAGCCACCTCAGGGCCCACTGCACAGGCACAGTCCTGCTGTACAGGCCATCTAATTGCTCCCTGCTGCCAGAAATGTCACTGCTCCACATCAGTGTGATGAAAGCTGAGCATTTCATGAGGTACAGGATGCACAAATGTTTAGTTGCCAAACTGTGGCTCTTGGCTGACTCTTTACAAGTAAGTGTAAGATTAATCCGGATTTTATGCACATGAAACAGCTCCGGTAAAGCAAGGCTGCCATTTAAAAAAAGCTCTGCTACTCTACCGAAGCCAGCCACCACTCCAGGCAGCACAGTACCGCTCGAGCAGCATTGCCATTTTCTGAGGGGTTTCTCTTCTCCCTCTTCACCAAACCTGTGTATCCAGAAGTTCCCTTTCCTCTCCCTCTCCCCTGCCACCCCCAACAGTCCCTCACCCATAGCAGTTGCGATAAAAACCAGATGGTTTTCTTTTCTTTCTAGGAGGCTGTCAGAGAAATTACACTTGTCTCAGTCACCAAAGCTGTGTCACTCTGAAAGCAAGTGGTTGAGATGAAAATTGTATTTCTTGCAACGTGCAGCATCTGGTGCACAGCTGTTGTGCTGAATGAAATACCACGTTAACAGCAGCGTGGAACTGCTGAAGTTCTCCCCAAAGTAGTATTGCTGAGTTTCTAAATATGCCTCTTAAATTATACTCTGGTGAAAAATCAGTCAACCTTGATCTTTGCCTCTGTCTCCCTTTCCCTCGTGCCCCATTTCTGCTTCTCCATATTTAGCACAACAAAGTAACAACCAACAGCGTGGCCTTTCTCAAAAGCCAATCCCCACCTGCTTATTTACTACAACAGCTTCACAGTATGGGTTGTGCTGCTGGGTATTTTTGTTTAAATGTCTGTTGACTGAAGAGGCCTGGCATAGCATGGAGGCTGTGTTTGACAAAGCTGCTGTAGTGAAAGGACCTGCCTGCATCACCTCCCACACTCACCGCACACCTGCACGCTGACAAATGAATCCCGAGAGCTCCCTTTGAAAGAGAAGAAAGTCCCTGTACCTCTACATGTCTGAATGGCAATTAGCCCCCCTTCCTCGCATGCTTCCCTCCCTAAATAAAGTTGTTAACGCTGTTGCCTCGGCTAAGACTCCCCACTCTTGTCCTCAAAACTGCCCCGAGCTGACAGCACAGCCAAGCCTGCCCTGCAAAGACAGAGTCTAGATCTTTTAGGCTCCTTTGAAAAGGCTGTCTGCAATCAAGTCAGCCTAGTCTGCCTTACATGCAAAGACATTTCTCTCATTGCCAAACAGTCCAGGAGTAGAAGAGGGGTTTGCGTGAGCAGAGGCAGCTCCTCAGGAAGGCTGTGAGGAGAGGAGGGAGTCTCACAAGTGACAGATGGAGAAAGAAAGCCGAGGGGGAGCTGTACTCATGAATCACTGTAAGGGTATTTCACCAGCTGGCTGCAAAGATAACCAGACTGCACGAACCAGGGGAAAATCTGAGAAGGAAATGAGAGTAATGGTGCAATGTTGTTGCAGCTCAGTACCAGTGACAAGTTAAGGGTGCTTAACCGCTTTAGCCAGAGATGCTAAGTGCAAGTTCCAACCTCTACAGATCTGCCCTAGTGCTCCTGGGGTTCTGCTGGGGACCTCACCTCAGGAAAGATGACTGAAATAGTGAAATAAAATTCAAGAAATGTGTTTCTGGAGATGAGAATGACTGAGGGATGAAATGAATAGGGAAAATCAGGATGTGGGTGGGGGTTAAGCATCACTTGAAAGGGGATGCTGGGCCAGAGAAATATTTCCCTTTACTGAAATCACTTTAGCTCTTTTTCCCAAGGTTACAATAGGTCAATCTCTTCTAGATAAACATGCTTGTGATTTTCCTTCCTTATGAAACTCCCTTTATATCCTCTTTTAGCAGTTGCCTTCTGAGAACAGCAGAAACAAGGTTTGCTTTTTGCTTCAATCTTCATTTTCCCCTATTCAGCAAATCTGAACAGGAAGAGACCCAGGCATCATCAAAGATAAAGGACTCCACAGTGAACAGCTCATAATTATACTAATCAGGTGAGTTCCTAAATGCAAGAAACAAAGACAGATCACGAGACAGGGCACAGTTCCTTTTTTTCAGGTTTTAAATCTCCTCTGCCACATTTACAAAAGTGCTAATGAAAGGCTGAGGTAGTGCCAATGCACTTAGAAACAGGCATGACCATGATCCATTAAATATGGATAGGTTTGCCTTGGAATATGTCAGACTGAGGTTCAGTTCCCGGAGCACCAAATGTTTTACCCTTAAATGTTTGACTAGAAATGAATTTGTTGTTCTTTTCATGCTTTCATGCTAGCACGTTCGGCACACATACTCGCTTTGTAGCTTTCCTGGCAGGGTGCAAACAGGAGCAAATGTGTCGCCCACAATACAGCCCACACAGAAAGACCAAATGCTGGTCAGACAGAGCAAGAGACTGAGATGGTGGCAACTCCTCCCTCCTGCACATGGACATTGTGATGCAGCCACACAGTCACTGTGCAGAGTGGCTTCAGAGACCTCCCTTGTGGTATCCCACAGACGCTGGTAGAGAAACAAGGAGCAGCTATGCACATCTTCTCCTGGGATATTGGTTTCCCTCCTGAACACTATGTTCCTCATAGCACAGTGCTCTAGCCTGCAAGACTGTCCTGTCTCTGTGTCTATGGCAGCCCTTCAAGGTGGAACTGTGCCAAGTCCGATGAAAAGGGAGCCTCTGTGGTTTTGGAAGAAGGATAACAAACCAAATCACAGTTGCATATCTACTATAATATATCCACATTAGTTACCTTTTACAGCCCCACTCCTTAGACTGCCTGTGTGAGCCTGGAACTGTGCAGCAATATTTTTTTAATATGACTCCTGGACGATTCCAGCAGGCTGGAAGAATTTTACATGCAACTTTGTCTTATTTTGGTTCCTGAAGTAAGGTGAAAATCTTCAGACATGGCAATATGTATTGTAGCTATCCTAACAGCAACTTTTCAGATTTCTAGCACATACCAGCATTGCCTGCTGGGAATTCCAGGTCAACTTTAGGCAAAGCAGAAATGGAGATTTTTGTTTTGTTTCAGAAGAAACTCTGACTATGAACAAGCATAGCAGCTTTTCCTGGAGCTGTTCTGATAGTCAGTTCCAATCATTTATTTTGTTACTACACTTTGTACAGGAAACATCCCTTGATTTCTCATATGGATGATCTCTTGCAAAATCACAAAGCATGATGTGCAGCAGCTGGTGATTTTGGGAAAACAGGAAACTCTCCATACCACTATGATGTCTCTTACTGAATATATCAATTAGTAAATGTGACACTTAACTGGCCCTTATTAGGTTTGAGAATTAACATTCCATGAAAGTAAATGGGGAGCAGTTATCACTTCTTCGCTTTAATATTTCATATTGCCTTATGTTTCCAATTATTTTGAGTGAGATCAACCAGGCTGAGTCTAAGTCTATCCATGTCTACTCAAGATGTCATAGGCAAACCAGACTTTAATAATAATAACTTTTAGAAGTGACCTACCTAACAGCAAACTTATCCTTACACCACTGAGGATCAATTTACTCGTGCTCTCAGTTACTTGGTGTTCAAGCCTGCTCATGCACATGTGCATCTCACACTATGGAAGGACTGTTAATTTGCAGCATCCAGATACACTAGAAAACCTGGTGATAGTTACAAAAAAAAAATCACCCTCTCCCCAGACAACAATGAGAGTATGTCTGTCTCAACATACTTTTAGAGAAGAAAACAGATGGCACTTACCTCCGACAGCGTTACAGCGAGATGTCATTTCCCAGAGGACCAAAGCCATGGAGTACACATCTGTTTGTTTGAAGGATTCCATGTTCTCCAGGTTCATCCTGGACTCCAAAACCTCAGGGGCCATATATCTTGCAGTGCCAACCTACAGGAGAAGAGATTGGGGAGAGCTCAAGAGCTGAAATTGCAATTCATGTTTTGGATTCCACTGTGATTTAACTTCAGCTTTCACAGAAACAGTGCCATTTGACATGTGTCCAAAAATTCAGGCTATACTTGGCACAGGCCATATTTCCTGCTGCCAGGGGAATCTGGCATTGTCCTGACTACCAACTTACTTGTACCTCTCTTGGTGAGGAAAATAATATAGCCATTTTTAGTTCCTTAAGCAAATAATTTTGACACTGACAAGTTTTCTTACTCTTTGGCTATTCACAGATAAACTCTGACCTTTGGGCTTGAAGCAATTGCTGCTGACCAAGATGAGCATGAAACACGTTGTATTATATTGCACAGCATATTATAGTGTTAGCTGTTTCTTTTCATGGTAGGCTTAAAAGGAGAGTAAATGCAGGCCTGGGAGAAGAAAGCAAACACACAAATACTGAATGCAGAACCACACATTTGAATCCAAACCAAAAATCTGCCCCTTTGAAAAAAACATTCTCATAAACTTTATTCATACTGAGCAATTTTCAGCAATGACTTTAGCAGCTTTGCTGAGATCTAGATTATGATTTTGCATTACAGAAGGTGAAAATTAAAAGTCTGTTTTTATCACAAGAAAGGACTTAAGGAAGAATTCTTGGATCACTCAATAGTTGCTCTCAAATGACAAACTCTTCACGGGTTTTAAACAACTGTATCCCCCTTGAGAAACTGCAAACAGAAGTCTTTCATCAGGCAAAGACAGCTTCAAATTGCAGACTCTGGTTAATGGCAGAGATGAACAAACACAAGTGGGTGATGCAGTAGGACATATGATTTAAACGAGCTGTTTACACTACAGCAATCACTCCAGAGCCCAGAGGCAAGCAGGGCTGCAAAAGATCATTTCAGTTACTGGGTCTGCAACTGCAAATGTACAGTCTTGAGAGAGCCCTATGACACCCATTTTATAAGCTTCTGTAAACATGTCTTATTACCTCAGGCTCAGGGCAAATGGGAAGATGTTCCACAAAAAGTGGAAAGCATCATAAGAAGGAAAAATCAAGAACAGCTTTGTCATAGGACCTTGCAACAGCAGAAAAATCTCCGTGTCAAAAATATCTGAATGGTTGTAGGATCAAAGCCTTTAAGAACAGAGGACAGGAAAAAAATCAGTGTGAGCAGTTTCAAAGTTAAGTTCCCTGCTACACTGACACTGATGAATTTAAGGCCAAGCATGTGAATAGCAGCTGTACACTGAAGAGGTACTTGGGACAGTCACGTCTCAGCACCACTGAGGCGAGCACCAGCTCCCTTTCCTACATAAAATGTACATTTGGAAACACTGAAGCAGAGGTGTTGCTACCCACCATTAGCTCCCTAGCACATGATTCCTTCCCCAAGCAGACCCCACCCAAAGCTTAAGACGGTTACCTATGCACATGGCCCAACCTCCCCCAAACCCTGCTGATTTTAACAAGAGTTAACAATGCCCAAACATAGATCCTTCACATTGCCACAAACTGTTCTGGTCTGGCATTTCACATGCTCTTTGCAGCAATGAAAATGATTCTGCACTTTTGCAGGACAATGGAGGCCTATAGCTAAAATGAAGCCCTATAACTAAAATGAAGACCTATAACTAAAATGCACAGAAGAAAGTTCAGGGAAAAATTGACTGGAAGAATGCTATCAAGCCAATCTTAAATTCATACTGCTTAGAACTTATCATGTATTTTATTCTGCTTATGTCCTTTTATCTGCATCTAGATTATTAGGCCTTTCAGTCAAATGCACTTTTTCTGTATCTTGAAAACAAGTGACTCCTGAGTCTTAAAGGCATTTTACCTAAACTCTGGCAATTCCGAGCTTGTTGTCCCTTTAGGGTCTGGATATGCTTCTTCTTTGCAAATACCAGTCTGCTTTCAGTTCTTGATTTTCCAAAACTTCTAGTGAGGGACCATCTCTCTTCCTGCACTGCATTACCATTTTTTTTGGTGACATTTGAATCTTTTTTTACTGGAAATCTTACATTTCTTTCAAGCTGTTGAGTGATGGTTCATGCCCTGAGCTCTATCATTCAGAGAGGCAGTAGATATTTCTTTTTATCTGATTTGGGAAACCATCTATTACAAGGGTGCTGATGCTGCTGAGGTACAGAACTGCTACCTCAGCAGGCCTTGCAGGCACCTACCAGTCCTTTGGGCACAGTGAGAAGAAGGTCCAGATTTATATGGGCACATTAAGTAATGTCTGAAAATATTAACCATCATGGATGACCAAACTCAAAATACTGTAAAGGCTCTAATGGGGGAAAAGGTGGTTTCCAGCCCACTGTAGTCAAAAATGGCTCTATCTGCATGATATAGAAAGTAGTTGTGTAGATTGGAATGAAGATGGCTTTGTAATCCCAGCAATTTGCCTTCAATATTAGTGCCTAAGGATGACCAGGAAAACAGTTAAATAGTTACACTCTTATTTATTTCATTCAAAGCTTGAGGTTTTCTTGAATTAAAAATCAGATCAGCTCCATTATACATGTTATAAAATTGAATCTTCTGGTGGCAAGGGTTTGAGTCAAAGGATAAATTTTAGAAATTATGCATGAGGCAAACCTTGGGTGCAAGACTTCTTTAATAAGAGCTACGACACTGAAGCTGGCATGCTGGGGAATTAAAGTGGGTTGCTCTTGTGTGCCCAAAAAGAATAAGGCAGAGGTTGAAGTGGAGTCAAATCAATTGACTCATACTCCTTGTCACAGAGAAGAATGACACCAGCTGGGTCACCCCCAAACAGATTCCCTGAAGCTAAACAGAATAAAACAGTCGGCCTCAACACCAGTGCCCAAGGACACCAACTCCAAAGCCATAATCTGATCTGGGCAGCCCTGTACTTTGTCCTCAATGTTGGTGTAGACTGTGGAAGTGGCAGTATCAACACTATCCTCCTACTTCCAAGTGACTCTGAGCAATGCCAGAGAAAGCAGCTTGTAATAACAGTCCTCTATAAGCAAAGTGTCTGTGGGTGATAAATTTCAGGGTTCTTGTCTTGCTTCAAAAGGGACCAATCTTATGAGTGACAATCTGGTATGACTTCATTGAACTCTAAAAAGATCTGGCATGCTGGAGAGAAATTATATGCAATGGAGTGGTGTTTGTAGTATTTTAAATATGGCTCTACTCATTAACATTCACTCCTGGCTCTGATTAATAGATCTTCTAAAATGAGATCAAGACAGTTGGTTTTCAGTAAGGAGACTTTCAAAGGCATATCTTAATTTGATAAACAACAGTAAAGCTCCTTTGAACTCAACAGAGCACTATAGACTGAAATGTCTAAGCTAAAAAATGTTCTAAGCTAAAATATTACTTTCGTGTGAGGTAAAAGTCAGTTTAAATGGACAGGCTTTGAGTAACCTATGTATAAAAATATAAATTGTATAAAAACGTAAATATAAAAATACACACATAAATATATGTGTAATTAAACTATTAGGAATTAAGCAAACAAATGGTCTGAATTCATACTATGTGAGTTTTCATTAAAAGAGACAATATTTAGAGATGTATGTAGTCTTCAATACATTCATAAACATCCCCCTGGCATCCCTGTAAAGGTAATGAGTATTATCCATGCTTCTTAGTTGAAAAAACACAACAGGGCAATTATTTTTATTTTACATCCTTGTATTTTCTTTCTTGTGGAGAATGTACCATTCATTAAAGGGGTCTCTTTTTTGGAATTATGAAATTATTATTGGTAGTTATGTGATTACAGCTTTTGAGGACACAAAATATGCTGGGGTAGAGCAGGATTGGGTTGAGTCACACAGAAGGGTAATGCCACTAGGCATGAAAACTGAGTCAAGACCTCACAGCATGAAGCAGATCCTTATTGTATTTGTGTGTGTGCATTGCAACAGCACCACGAAAAGTTGCTAACAAGCTCATACATGCTTAGTATAAGCGAGAGGATGATTGCATCACACACACACGCAGATCTCCAATCATAACAGAACCTACTTTGCACTTCTCTCATTGTTACTTCAATGTTTAGAGCCTCCTTGTTTATAAACACATTCACGTAAATTTTTAATAATTTTAAGTCAAAGCTGCCATAGAAGCTTAAGGTTTTTTCAGCCCAGGAACTGACAGACCAACTAGTACATTACACACCCCCTGCTTCAATCTTCAAACTTACCTGCCCACTGTTAGCCAAGTCATCCACAGACAGGGACGGGTCCAGCCTCAGGGATAATCCAAAGTCACAGAGACAGCAGGTTAAATCATTTTTCACCAGGATGTTGGAACTCTTTAGGTCTCTGTGTACGATAGGTGTTTTGGGACGACCACAGGGTGTGTGATCACTGTGCAGATGGGCAATCCCTCGGGCCAAGGACCTGCCAAGTTTCCAGAGGTCCTCCCAGCTGATAATGTGCCGCGTGAGATATTCCTGCAAGTTTCCTTTAGCATGGAAGGCAGTGATCAACCAATACTGTTTGCCAAGATCTGTCTTACGCTCCTCTGCTGTCAAGAACTGGAGGATGTTCTCGTGCTTGAGGTTTACATCTGAAAAAATATCTTTCTCAGTTTTCCAGGAAGCATATTCTTCATAGGAGAAAATCTTGACTGCCACAGTTTCATACTGTTCTGACGTGTTTTGCTTCAACTTGGCTTTATACACTTCAGCAAACCTTCCTTTGCCAACAACGACGTCCAACTCAATGGGCAGCAGCTCTGTGTTGTGGTTGATGTTATTGGCACAGGTGGAGCTGATGTCTGAGCGGTCGTCGTCTAACATAATGGCACAGACATCACTGCAGTCCTTATGCTTCTTGGGCTTAACATTCTTCTCCCATGCCTTGTTGAGCTTCCTCTTCTTATGAGTCCGGTAGGCATAAAAGATAACAATCACAGCAACAGAAATCACCAGTAATGGGACAAGACTTATGATTGTGACTTTGGAAATTTCATCTTTCTCTTCTGGCTTATGAGGGTCATCTGTAAAGAAGAGAAGGAGGGCATGCATGAAGTTATATCACAGCTTGATATGTATAAAGGGCTATCAATAATTATAATTTTTATCCAGAATGTAATACATTATCTTCTCTACTAACAGCTAATAATATAAATTGTCACTGTTTTCTTCCTTCAAAATGTTATTTTGTATGTAGGCCTCTGCTTACCAGGACTTCCCTGTCTGCTTATTTTATAAAAAGCCAGAACTGAACAAGTAAGAACCTAATGTAATTTAGTAACTTTGTTCTTCTTTCAGGCTTTTAATACATAATGGATGAAATCGTCACTTTCCTGAATACAATAGCCAAAGTCTCCTGTACTTACTCTGTCAATGTATTCTTGACAGAACTGCTCCTTTAACCACTAATTACTAGAACACGTTAATTTTTCTATAAATAAACAGAAAATGAGGCTTGTGAACTCCCACCTCTTCACTTACTACTCCAGATCCAGTACATTTTAGTAGGAATCCTGCAAAGCCATCTTCAGGAAGTCTGTTCACACACTGTACAAAAATACGTAGGCACAATATGTATGCTCGCATACAGACCGGAAGAACAGAACTCATTCTCATGCTTTGATGTATGTGAGTGTTGCTAGCACAAATTCAAACACCTGCATGTAAGCAGGCTCAGAATGGTCACCACCACCCTCCAGGGACTTCCTAATGGATTTATATATCAGAAAACTTCCTCTGTGAGCTCCTTGCTGGCTGTAGACTGCTTTTCTGCTATGTTCACTCCAAACTCCATACCTGGTGCAGTGCACACTCCAACATATTCCTAGGTGGAACATATGAGGAATAGAAGAACAACAGGAACCTATTCTAGGATAAGGATGTGTTCTGGGAAGAGTACAGATTAATATCCTAGAGGTGAGAGCAGCCTTGTCACCTCTAAAACCTACCCTCTAGTTCAGTATTTCTTAGGAAAGCTAACCAGTTTAAAAGGGAAGAGCTTTGTTCCAAGAAGAGATTAAGGAGGGCGAGAGTTTTTATCTGAACCTGATTTGATCAAACACATGGAAATTTACTCTCTCAGTCTTTCTTCCTTTGAGTCAGATAAAATGTACAGATTTATCTTTGCATGAGGGAGGGATGAAGGAAGGGATTGTTTGGAAGAAGTCCTGGGGGTCTAACCTGAATGGACTAAAACAAATGGAGCTGCAAATATGGTTAAGCAAGTGGCTTGTGGTGGCAGCATGATGCTCTGGCGGATGCTTATAGCCAGCCATGTAATTGATGCAGGCTCTGTGCATGAGGCCAAATAAGTCAATTTCAGCATACTGAAGAGCAGAAAAGTTTAATAAGCTCTGAAGGGAAGCTGTCACTATCTACCTGAGCCACAAGCCGCTGTTTTCACTTCTCTGTGCCTTTTAAAACAAAGGTGAGCACTGCTAAAAGGGATAAGGGTAAAATGTTTACAGTTAGAACTAGCAGTACCTCTGACCCTCCAATTTCACTTGTAATCACTTTTCCATTGTAAACCCAGTGGGCAAGCAGCAGGAGCCAGCAGCTATTCAAAGGCAGGTGATAGGGAATCTGAAAAGTAGTCTTTTTATTTAGAAAAAGACTTGAATCCTGATCCAGGATGTGCTTCCTCTGTTTGAAAGGTTCATCAACCAGACGTAAGAAAGTAATTGAATCTGAGCCTCTCTCACAGGGTTTCAAGGAAGAGGAAGTGCCTTTCTAGCACTGTCATTCCCAGCCTAGCACAGGTCAATGTGCTAGCAATACCTACAAAGAATGTATTTCCTTCATTTATGCAAAAGAATTTTTAAGGCAATCCCTCCTTCCAGACCTGTGCAAACCACAAGTCCTTATTTTCCAGTGATTTCTTTTGACAACAAAATGTGAGTAAATTTTAAAAATATTGAATTTTAAATAAAAAGAATACCTACAAGTTCATCACAGATTAAAGGCAACTCTTCTGCTTTTCAGCATACTGAAGAGGAGAAAAAAAACACTGTTTGTATGGCCCTTATGGGAGGAATATATTTAGAAAGTCAAATGTCACTGTCAGTAAATAGATTTGCATGGCTTATTCCCTTGTGCATTCTTTGTTTCTAGAAAATATGCTTTATTAAGAACTTGGGAAACACCCTGGTGGAGGAGAACTGACTACATTGTGGGATGGCTGTTTTAGGGTTTTGGCTGCAAGCAGACCACAACTAGGACCTGTAACAATCAGAGAAAATAATTTTATTGAACATTTGGGGTTATGTTTTGCTGGGTTTGGTTTGTTTTTGTTTTTTCTTGACCACAGAAAAGCATGCTTAAGTCTGGACTATGCTCTTGGAAATGAGTAATATGTAATCTATATCACATGGTAGTCTCTTTCACAAAGATAAAAATTCTTTAGGGCCTTTAAGTACTTTTTGTTTGCTACAGAGCTGCAGTATGCAGACCAGATATTTGAAATACAAATATCTTTCAAAATGAGTGACAAAAACCCTAAGATGTATTAGTTGTCTTTCAAATTCCTCCCCGAGTCCAAGCAGTTGGGGGTAGCTGGGTGCATGCTCAGCTCAAACTGAGGAGAATCTCACCCAAAGTCCCTGCCCCTTTACTGCTATGGCTACCTGTGTGAGGATCTCCAATCATTCCTACAATGTCCTAGAGCAGGCTGTATTATTTTGCTCTTCAGCTGAGAACTCTCCTGCAGAGTTCACAGCTCCTTCAGCTCTTCCTCTTTTTGCACAAGAGAAAGCTCTGCTTGTGGTGCAGGGGGATTTCTGGGTAGAAGGGAAAAACTGTTGATGTTGCAAATGTTACTTGAAAAAGAATGTAAAAAAAAAATTAATCAAAGCAGAAGCTGAGCAGTTTGGCCACTTCCCCCTGAGCACTGCATCATCCTGCAGCCCTGCTTCAAAGTGACACATCTGCTTTGGCATGGTTGCTTGGAGGAAGCAGAGAAGCAGGGGGTGAAAAGCTGCACAGCTGCACAACCCTACCTAAAGCAGCAGGGACAAAGGCTGTGGTAATTTTCACTATTTAAGACACTAAGCAAATCCCACTCAACGTTTGAGAAGTGCAAGAATGAGCACACTTCAGTGAGAACTGAGTGTCAGGACTGACAAGGCTGAACTCTAAGCTTAGGAGGGGACCAAGCTGCCTGACAGGAGAATTAAAGGGGATAGCAAGAGCAAAGAGCTGGTGGCACTGAGGTGTGTCCCCAGCAAGACACTTCTGGAGCTGCCTTTGATTTTGCCTGATGATATGAGCCGAATCAAATCAGCCATTCCAGCACAAACTAAGCATGGGGTACTTCCCTGAAAGATCTGTGTACAAAATCAGGACAGGATCAAAATTCAGAGCATAGCTGTATGTTTGCATAGTGGCTAGCCAACATTTTATGGCCTGACTAAAGGAATCTAAGAATAAATATGTCCACTTATAAATAAATAAAAACCTCATAATTTAAAAAATGGGAGTGCAGCTTCCTCTTTATGAGCACTGGAATGAGCAAAACCTGGCTGCACAGGCAGGCAAGGAAATGGTTAAATGAAACAGCCTTTCATGTTTTGCAAACGTGCTCCTAAATAACTTTCCCCACCCAGAACTATTATTTGGGTGGATCAGTCCTTTCTTAAGCTTCAAAAGAGCCTATTAATATAGCATAACAATAGAGAAGTTGAGCTAAAAGAAAGCTTCCTGTATGCGGTTTAAACTAAGCACAAACCATCTGCATAACCCTTAACACTACCTAAGCCTTGAGGGAATAGGGCTCAGGTGCCAAGGAAAATGGAAACACTGTACAGCCCCTGTTCAGTCAGGGAGTTTCAAAGCACAAGAGCTTGCAAATTCTTTAGTTTAGTTTTCATGCTTTTGATACAACTTTGGTGTCACTGAACTTTGGAAGGAATAAGTAAAACAATGGCAATGAAATGGGGACACACACTTGAATGGCAGGGCAGCAGAATGCCCAGCCAGTACTGACAGAACTACTTCCTTGCTGTCTGCTGCTCCTGTGAGCTCTAAAGCTGCTGTCTATTCAACTGCTAGTCAAAGACACACAGCAGAGAAAGAATATATTTGATATAAGCAGAACTCAAGTTAAATGTATCAACACTGATGTATTGCAAGCTTGTTCAATGCCTTAAAAATTCCCAGAAACACCAAGTCACAAAACATGGTCCCAGACACAGAACTGTGATCTGGTTATTTTGCAAGATCCCAAGACACAAAGCAGCCCTTTGAGCTGACTGGAGGAAAACTCCATTTTGTAGAAATTCTGAGGTTTCAAAGTTTGATTTGAATTGCTCTCTGGAATGAAAACCAACACTTTTTGAATGCTTTTACTTGAACAGAATTTCTGTTCAAATGTTGCAATTTGGCAAGAGATGTATATGAGTGCTGAATCCCCAGCAGTGAGAGGACTGGTATGGGTGGGGTACAGGAGCTTCAAGCTCAAGACCTGCTCTGTTTGAATCAAGGGAGAGCTTTTCACAAAATGGGAGTTTGAACCCTGCATATGTAGTGATTTCTGAGCAAGGCACTAGGCAACAAAATATGGAAAAGCCTGGCCATCTCTTTAGTACTTTCTGGATGAAAACTAACTCCATAAAATGCTTCACTTTCAGTGAAATGAAATTTACTCTGAGCAGCTGCTTGGAGTAATTTAGTTTATCTCTGTTGAAGAATCCTAAAGTGGAAATGAAATTCTGTAGCTCAGTGTCTTAGGTACCTTCCTGATTTTGGCCTTTTTAGAATTAAAATGGCTTGGAAATCTTCAGCAAAGCATTTTTCAGTGGGAAATACTGATTTTCAAACCAGAAATTCTGCTTCTGACATTCTTATAATTTTCCCTGAAACCACTATCTTGAGGACAAAAATGGTCTGAAAGTTGATCCTTTTAAAAACTTCTGCTAGTTTTACAGGCATTGTTTTGGGAGGTTTGCAGATGGGGGGTGGGGAGCTTTTTTACTCAGGGTGGAGGGTGTTTCCTTAGGAAAATGGTTGATCCTGACACAAAATACTTGGTAATAATCAAATTCAAATGCCACACCTCAAATTAACCTGCATTTTTTTATCATGATAGCTTCTAGGAAGCATTTTAATTTTTCATACTTGCTGGAGACGAATTTTTTTTCAATTTAATAGTTTTGTTGCACTATTATGTGAATATTATGTTGCAATAAAATCAGTTCCACCCCTCCCTCAGCTCTATGCCAAACCAACTCATGGAAGAAGAGAGAGATTACTAGATTTTAAAACCTAGTTTTGAACTGAAGTTTAAAACTAGTAGCCTCTATCTTACTATCCAGTGGAAAATAATCCCTGGCACATCTTGCAGAACTTTCCTGAAGGCTGAATTCCTTCAACAAGTTCCTACATTTGACAGGAGCTTTCTTTGGACTAGGTAAACCAAGTCTGTCAAGGCCAGTAAGTTGTGCTTGAGCTGTAAGTCTTCATCTTCTAGTCTGAAAAGTATATTACCAGGGCATCCAAAAGAGTATCTCTCTCCTGGAGAGGCACTACCTCCGGTAGTTGGCAGGTCTGCCTGGCCAGCTATAGAATCATGGAATTGTTTATGTTGGAAAAGATCTCTAAGATCATCAAGTCCAGCTGTAAACCCGGCACTGCCAAGTCCACCACTAAACCATGTCTTTAAGAGGTCTTCTAAATACCTCCAGGGATGGTCATTCAGCCACTTCCTTGGGGAACCTGTTCCAGTGCTTAACAACCCTTATGGTGAATGAATTTTCCTAGCTATTCCATCTAAACCTCCCTTGTACAACTCGAGGCCATTTCCTCTTGTTGCATTGCTTCTTACTTGGGGGGACAGGTTGACTCCCACCTTGCTACAACCTCCTTTCAGATAGCAGTAGAAAGCAAAAAAAGGGTCCCTCTTAACCTCCTTTTCTCTTGGCTAGACAACCCCAACTCCCTCAGACACTCTTCACAGGATTTGTGCTCCAGATCCTTTCCCAGCTTTGCTGCCCTTCTCTGGACACACTCCAGCACCTCAATGTCCCCGTTTTTGTGGTGAGGCCCCTCAGGATTTGACATGCCCTCACCAGTGCTGAGTTCAGGGGATAATCACTGCACAGGTTGTGCTGGCTCCACTCTTTCTAAAACAGGCCAGGATGCCATGAGCCCTCTTGGCCATATGCTCTCACTGCTGCTTGTGTTTAGCCACTGTTGACCAACACCCCCAGTCCTTTTCCTCCAGGCAGCCTTCCTGCCACCACTCTTCCTTCAGCCTGCAGCATTGCATGGGGTTGCTGTGACCCAAGTGCAGGTTCCAGCACTTTGTGCCCTAAGGGTTTACTTAAAAGTATGGGAACTCATTCACCTCTTCTTTTTGGTATTTGTCTGCCTAAATATTGCTCTGCAGTCAATAAATGGCTGGCAAAGCAGACCCAGCCCTCAGAGCACTTAATGCACGTCACTGCCCAGTGCCACCACTCATCTCTTTTCCTGAAAGTCAGTAAGTAGGAGCTATTTTGAAGAGCAGTGGCACACCCACTGTGTGCGGACCTGCAGCTTCGGCCTCGGCACACGACTACCTAGGGGATCAGGACTCAAGACTTCTCTGTAACACCCAAGCAAAATCCCCAGTTACATGATCCAGTTACACGTGTTACATGTTGGAAGAGTCATGCATATGCATCTGTCACCTGATGGGAACGGCTGTATCTTAGTCACATGGGTGGGAGGCAGGCAAGTTGATTGCCCCTTGGTGGCTTACTTCAGCAAAAAGGCTGGGCAGCAATGACCTAATGGATATTTCATCTATTGTAAGCAGAATTTCATTTTCCAACTGATTGCCAAGTATGCTATTCAGCACCCAGGAGGTTTAAGAAACTCTTAAGCTCTAAGACAGAACAAATAGTTTGTTGCTGCTTTTATTCCCTCACTGCTGGCTAGAAAGTGTAATTCCTTGGTTTGCTGGCACAGCACCCATTTGCTTAAAATCTTCCACCTCCCTAATGCACTCCCTTCTTATCTCTCCCATTCTAATAGGTCCCTTCACTGTGTGTACATGGCATCTCTCACACACTTTGACTTTTGTAGCTGAGCTTTCCTACTTGCCAATATAAAAGCCAACATATTTTAACTTTACATGATGTGACTAAGTTTCTCTGATACATGGCTCAGTTATAGAGCTGCTGTTTGCTGGTGGATTACTGGAACAAATCAATCTCTCCAGTTTCAATATGTTTCAACAGATGCCACACATTAACCACTATTTTTATTCTCAGCCTGAGTTTCACCCCTCCAACCTTTCCCAAAATATTATGTTGCCAGTGTTAGTTACAGTTTGTTTCTGTCTGTAATTATTAAAGTCTCTTCCATGACAACCTGATAAAAGGTTGGCCACATTCCCATACTTATTAAGCTCTCAAGTGATGCAAATTGTAACAAATATGCCAACCAGACTGGAAGAGCACTGCCTAGTTTGTTTTTACACAAATCTGTAACTGAGCATGGTTATTTTCCTAAGAAGCAAACAATATAAATACTACAGAGCAAAACAAAATTTTGGCTTCTTTAGCCTCTTTTCATTCTTTTTCCTTTCTATCCCATTAAGTGAATCAGATGTTCAGCATTAGACAGCCTCTCCTTTGGTTACACACAGCTGCAGGCACTGGGTGGGACTCTAGTGCCTGCAAATACCTAAGAGGAAACATAGAGAACAAAGCCAATATACAAGCAGTGAGAGGCTCTGTGCAATGTTATGTAATGTTACTGACCTCTTTTATGGGGCAGCTGGAAGACAGTTACCTTCTGAACATGTTAGTTGGATAACAGAAAAAGATTAATGAAAGCCTTTGTTAAAATTCACTTGGAAGCAGTCCAGCTGTAATCATCTCCCTTCTGGTGTTCCTTGAGCACCGGACAACTCATCACATAAGTATTTACGGACTGGTGACTGTTTGTGCACAGATCTTAAGTCTGTTCTTAAGTCTGAGATCCTCCTATGTAGTCAAGGTATTTGTAGTCAAGTAAAGAACCACTAACACTTTGACTCTAGTAAGGAGAGGAAGAGGAGAGAAAGAAAGGAAAAGACAGGGACAACATGTTAGAGACAAACGAGAGATACGAAGTTAAGGACACTTTGAAACATTATCCATATCTCCTGCAGTCTGGGCACAGGAGAAGGCATTGCACAGGCATGCTTGTGGTACTTCAGGCAGCAGAGCAGCACCAGCTCTCCCAGGTAACAACTGTACACAGTGAGCAATCACAGCACTTGACGCACTGCAAACCCACAGGCTGTAATTTGTTCAGGCAAATGACTCAGCCACAATTGATTAATCAAATAGGCATGTCTCTTACACTCTCAATTAGCCAACTCTGTAAAACCATGATCAGTGTGAAGTTTTTTAGCAGCACAACACCCTCCCTCCCTCAACACACTTCCCCAGTTAGCTTCATTGTTCTCATAAACTCTTGTTGACCTGTCAGCCATCTCTATCACTGAGGTTTTGGTATTTCAGACAGGTAATTCAACTCTGTCTGAATGGTTCAGAGTTGCTGCTAAAGGTTTCTCCCATATTTGTGTGTGGTGGGAATGCCCAAAATAATTACTTCATCTTTTAGTAGGTGAGCGCTAAACACAGTCTACCTGAACAATCCCACAGACATGCTGGGTGCAAGCTGCATGGAGATCTGCATAGCATGGCAAGAGACAGGTGAGGATAAAAAATTAACACCATGTAAGTTATTAGAATGAAACCACTACAAAAAAAACCAGAGCTGTGTTAAAATCCTGGTTCCAACTTTTGAGTTCTCTGCACTGTTGTTTGGATTTGAATTTGATGCCCAGGATAACAACTGCATATTTATTGACAACAGTATTTAAAGGATTTGTTTTCCTGTTTGCAGTTTCTACTGCTGGTTTGCATATTGCTGAATGACTGTGTCTAAATGAGCCCCACAAGAGGAAGGAGTTGTATGGCACAGCAGGCAGGTAGTTCATGCACTAAGTAACATGCAGGAATCCCATTTTCTTGTCTACAAGGAGTACCTGGTCATCTCTGTCCATGGAGAACGGGTCAGATGTGGGGCTGGAAAAGGCACAGTCCTGCTTGGTCCCTTAGGGTAAACAAGGCTTGACTTCAGTCAAAGAACTTGGTACTGTTAATAAACCCCAGCTTTGTTAGCCAGTTGTCATGCTCGCACTGCTGAACGGCTGGGAGATGTGGTGAAGGGAAAGCTGAGGAACAAATATCACGGGAGCACTGGGACAGTGCAAACAGCTACAGACAGCCCTGATTCATCACAGCAGATCAAAGGAGCAGAAGGTAAAGCAAGATGCAGAAGATCCGCCAGACACAACCAGACGCCAGGGAGCAAGAAACCCTCACAGTCTAATCCTGCGCTCATTTTTTCCATGGCAGAAGGACTAGGCCTCTGTCTGCCATCTAGTCAATATCTAGCCACCCAAGGCCTTTTTACCCCTGATTCTGGCTAATCTTTTCCAGTGGTTTTGCTCCCTGGCTTTGCCTTCTGGTAACACTAACATTAGACTTCTGAATAAATAATAATTACAACACACTGGCACTGAGATTTGCTGTGAGAAGCATTTTTCCACCACAAGGGTATAAGCTGCTTGCCAGTCACCCACAATTTTGTTTGGCAAAAAAAGAGAGGGATGAAAAAATAAACACAGAGTAGTCAGATTTACAATGGTTACCTGTCTCTTGCATGTTATTTCTCCAAGAACTACAGAACATTATTTGGAGTGATTCTGCACTCAGTATTTTCCACCAGCTGCCTGTGGCCTGGAATGCCAGGGATCTGAATCAGGGTCAGCCCCCTGACACAGCAGAACTACAGGCATGTTTAGGCACGTGTTTGACTGTGTCTTGCTTATCTTGCAGATTGGCAATTTAAATGAAAATCTATACAATAAACAGGCATTTGATTTTGATGTAACTAACTACTTCAAACATTTCTAAAGTCACTCTAGAGTGAGTCACAACACTTCCAGTACCCAAAACCTTTAGATGCTTGTGTCTAAAAATGGAGTCAGGAGGTTTGCCCTTCACAGTCAAGACTCATGCAAGCCAATAGTGCTATAAACCAATTCTTCCACAAGCAGTAACAGCTCAGCTGTGAATCATTGGAATTTAGTGACTAACATTTGGTAGAAATTAGAACTTGTTGCCTTACCCAGGATTTTCTTTCTTACCTCAGAAACACCAGAAACAAACAAAATCTGGTCTGTCTTAAGTGTGCATACAGGAAGAAAAGGTAAAACATTATTGCTATTTATAGCAATAGCTTGAAAGGAAATGCTGTCATTAACAGGTGAAAAAATGCAATCTCTCTTATCTCAGTTTCTGCTAATAAATTATTAAAACCACTGATTGATCAGGCTTTTTTAGAGTAGCTCTTGTTTTGCTCTCTAAAATCATAGAATGTGCAAAACCACTGCAAAATATTCTTGTTCTGGTGTACAAGAAATGTAGAGGAAAAAAAAAACCCTCAAGAACAATGTACAGAATAGATCTGGATGACAGTCATTCCAAAGGCAAAATTATTACAGGCTATTATCTAGTTGTCTGGAGGAGCCATGGACCAGCTGGCTGTGATGTTCTGCTCAAAGTTAAACACAGACAGGAAACCGCATGTCTGATACTGTAAAAATCGTTTGTCTTCCTGCCATGGCTAACCAGGCAAGCAACCCAAAGGGGCTGTTTTCATTTAAAAGAAACACTAATCCACAACAATAAAAAAGGAATGACAAAGCCTCAATTCTCCCCCCTCCTGACTGGAGTTAATGCCTGTGTTTGTGAATGAACTGGAAATGTTACAAAGTGAAGTTTTACATTACTTTAACTTTTATCTGTAGTTATTCACTTATAGGAACGCAGCACGTGGTTTTCATGAGTCACCTGAAGTGCTTACAGCATGTGACCTAGAAGGAAAGGCTCCACTCAGAAGAGTGAAAGGAATTTGGGTAAAAAGACTGGGTTTAAATTTCTACTACTCCTTTTAGGTTGCTGTGGAAGTGTGAGTAAGCTGCAGAGTTGATAGGAATGAAGGTGCTGAATTTCTGGAATGGTTTTTATTACCATACACACCAAAACCTAACATTTATCAGTGATTGCATTCAGCTACATACCTCCAGGAAAAACAGCTATAACGTGGCTAACCCATAACAATTTAGCCAAAATCCACAAGGGTGTGGTTCACGTTGTACAAAAACACTAGGCAGCTGACACAGAGTAAGATCTCTTCTCTGGGAACAAATTCTCTTCAATAAAACCAAGGCAATCTGTTAGAATCAGGTCCTGGGTTTACCACCTGTGCTCATAAAAATACCTGTATTTACTCCAAATCCTTTAAAGATCACCCAAGTAAGAGCTGGTCACACAACCATAGATCAGCAGTCAGGTTGTTTGGTTTCAAATCAAATGTGGTTTCAGCTTGGGGAGGGGATGAGGAAGACAGGGATGAGGGATGGCACCAGATATGGATAGCCTGGGCCAAGGGAAGCAAAGACTTGCTAGCTTGCTGTTGCTAATTTGGTGTGGTTTTGTGACCTAAACTGGTTGGCCTTCTTGGAGAAAGGAAGCTGGGAAGTGAGAGCTACAATCGCTCACATAGTTTTTCACCTCAGTGCAGTCACACACCATGTTTCCCAGAAGTGGAAACAGCATCCCAACCCTTCATTATCTCAGGTAGCAAGGACCTAATTATATATACCCTTTTCTGAAGAACTTATGGGCGATGAGGATGGGTGTGGTGTGCCACACCCCTTTAGAAGTGTGTGCATACAAGTTTCTCCATAGCAGACCTCACTCTTGCCTGTGAGAAACCTGACTTTGTCTCAGTAAAAGAATCACAGCAGGTAGGACAAAATAAAGCACAAGGGGTGTGTGCACACACTGTGTGTGCAGCATGAAGTTCACCAGCACTGCACACACCTGCACTGCCTTCACTGTGTCTGCAGTGGCCTCTATTAGAGCTCATGAAGTAGAAGGGGGATGGGTTGTGCACATGTAGTTTGGTCTGTACTCACATTTCCCTGGTTTAACTGAACTCAAGACACTTCCTCGTGCCATAGTAGGTATGAGGGAACATACTCCCCAGAGAAGGAACCTGGCTTCTTCACACCCACCACAGGAGAGGTGCAGATGGTCACTTACACCAGAGAAGCTGACTTGAAATTCACATCCTATCAGGTTAACAGTAACATCTCTATATGCAGATAACACACTGTAGCAATACAGCCTTTTAGAAGAGGTAGGACCTTAAAAACAGCATTTGCCTTTAGTTTAGATTTTATAATGTAATTAGCATGGGTTGCATTTTGGTGTGTCAACAGAGCAACTGTAAGCATCTTGCTTTCATCTCCCAACAGCTTTTAAGTACAGTATCTTCAGCTGAGTATCAGACTTACTTCAAAATGAGGACAGCCTGGCAGGAAGAAGTACCCTCAGAGAACAGAAAATAAAGGTTGGGATTTTGCAAGATTCAAAAAAGACCAAAATAGCACCTGCCATTAGAAGTTCTCCACGACAAAATGCAATTCCAAAGGACATCTGTATAACACTGTTAATATTAACACAGCTAATGTTACTTGCAAGGAATGTAGGAAGGCAAGGTAAATTATTAAACCTACCTGATGTAAAAATGAGCATATCATTGCATTCTTCACCTGTGCAGGAACACATGAACATCAATCCTCCATCGTCCTTCTTTTCCCTCATCAAACACTGCTCTGATTTATAGTCATCCAAAAAGTGACCATACAGTGTTTCCTGGGGGTCGTGGCATATTGTTTCTAATGTCACATTTTCATCATTCTGTCTCCTAAAAGCGAAAAGGAGAAAACTGAAATCAAAAAAGGAATATTTTATAAAGGGAGCAGACTGCGCCTGCCCAAAATTTGCCTCTTTTGAGAATATAAATGGCATTTAAAGAGCATTGTATGTTTTTCTCTGTCTTTTCTGAATGGGGTAAATTTGGCACCATCTGGGCTCCTCACATCTGTACAATGGCACAGCTATTCCTGTATCATATTACCGCTAAGCTCACAAGAGTGTCTCCGAAAATCTCACTTAGAATTATTCAAGCTAATGCTCAATGAACTGCTGTGAACTTCAGAACATACTTTGGTTTTTGTGGTTACCAAGCAGACAGTAAAAATCCGTGGGAAATTACGATAAAAACTGAATTATTTCCCCAAAATCTGAGGAATTTCTAGTGAGTTGGTCTTTTCATTTTGCTTTTGAAGCCTACAATCAGCACAGTTTGTGCACTGAAGGACGTATGTATTAAAAAAAAAACAAAACCCAAACCAATTAAAAAAACCTCACCAAAATACCAATCATAAAAGTTAGAGTTGCCTCACAGTCAGGGAAATATTTACAGCTGATAATCTGGACCATATTTTTATGTTTTGTCCTAGTCTACAGATTTAATTTCATTGACAAAAGACTCGAAGGCAAAAAGCACTTTACAGTTCTCAATTTACTTGCCTTTTGGATAAATGGTCATGAAAAATCCAAAATTTATCTTAAATTGTACAACAGCTCCTTTTAATGGCAATAATAGACACCAATGACTTACTGAAGAAGCACAGAACAAATATGGAAAAGCACACTGGACTGATCCTGAACTGAAATGCCTACTTCCAATCATGCTGAACATCTCAAGTCAATGGACACAACTAATCCTTCAGCACATGAATTAGTTATGTCCCTCTGTAAGTGGTTCTAATTGTTTTACTAAATCAACAGCAATGCTGTAAACACTCAGTTCTGTTCCTTTAGTCCAGTTATTACCTCATTAAGAGTGTTTCTAACTTTCATTTGTAGGACTGGATTCCCATTTATGGAAGGGCATGGGAAGCCTCAGTTTTTAGACTGGAACACAAGCTTAAAGTCAATAAATCCTAAAAAAGTATTACAACTCATTTCCATAAACTCTTGATTTCTTTGAACCTAGACATAGGCTATATAAAAAGTATCATGCCTACTTCAAAGTCTTTACCTACACAGAAATTTTTCCCCGTTAAGAGGAAGTATTTATACCTTTTTACATGGCAATAAGCCTCTTGTGAAAAATCTACATAATCTAGTTGCCTTGAAACCTGAGAGAGAATTGTCTTTGCTCAGCAACTGTCACTCCAATCCTCTCTTGGGCCTCAAATCTGTTTCTACTCTTGAGTGCTAAGGATGGATACAGCTTAATGGCTTGCACAAAACCATGCCTCATTTCCAATAACAGCTTAAGCTGGAACAGAACTGTTTTAGAAGAAAAAAAGTTCCCAGAACATTTCATATCAGAATTGTTAACCTCAAGCAACTCTTGGTATGCTGTGCAGAGATATGAGTTGGAAGCAGGAGAGCAAAGCCTGGTGAGGTAGCAGGGACATTCTGAATACCAGAGCAAATGAGGAAAGTACTAAGCAATGATGAATGAAGGTGTGCTCCTGTCCCCACCTATATGAAGAAATAACTTACCATATAGCAACACAGACTTCACTGCTCTTCTCACAGATAGAAGTGATGTTGCAGTTGCTCTTGCACTGATGTTGGTTTGAGCAGGTTGTTACTTTAATATCACAAAATTTGCATAGGTTTGACATTTTCAGTCCACTTTCCTTATTTCTGTCTACAGGTGATGAAAATTCAGCTTAAGGAAAAAAAAAAAAAAAAGGAAACTCAATAATGGTAGATGATCAGATTGCATTATTGCTTATTATGAAGATAAGGTTTTCAGCAGCAGCAAATATTTCCTCTACCTTATATTAGAAAATTCTTGATCTTTCACAGCTACCAATTTTCTTTACAACAAGGAAAGTGCCACGATGTCAAGACCAGGTTAATCAAAGTGAATTTGAAAAGCAAAATGAACTTCTATTGACTTCAGAGGGAGCAAAAGCTGCTTCATAATTTGCAGAATCATGCATTTCCCAAGACCAGTTTGCACTGAAATAGCTCCTCTGCACTCAGCCATTTGCATTACGCACAGGTGGTGTATCTGTCCCCCTATATAACACTGTGTCTTGGTCTGTGTGCCACAGTAACTGCGGGTTCCACCCTGAGAATGCACATTAGCTGGGTGACATCATCATGGATCGGGATGAATTTTGCAATTCTGTCTTTACTAACCTAAGGCAAAACCTAGGTGTCATCCCTAAGCTGATTAGTCTTCACACATAGAAAACACAGAGCTGGAAGAGACTTTGAGCTTAAGGTAGATGGTCTGCCAGAGGTTGTGGGTTAAACTTGAGCTAGAAGTGCAATAGGGTATCTGTGCAGCCCATATGATCTACTGCAGGAGTCTAACAGGGCTAACTGCAAGGGACTTGAACTCAAACTAACTTGCAATGACAGCCTGTCTTGTAAATGCCTGCTTTGACCCAACAGCTACTTTTCTGCACCCAGAAGCATTTTCTGCACCCATTACATCCTTACTGGTTCCAAGTCTTAGTACTCACCATCTGCTTCAGTGTGGCAGCAGTAAGGAAAGAGATAATTTTTGTGCTAGTGTTTGAACTTCAGGAAACATACTTTTAGCTCAAAAACTACTTTGAAAAGACAGTGTAAGTGCAAGGAACAGAAAACGCTGACACAAACTTCTTTCTAAGCTAAAACGAACATGCAACTATCTGAAGTGGAGCAGACAATCAACAACGGTTTCAGTCTGACTCACTTTGCAATGTAATTGGAAAAGTAGGGTGAACCATTTTGAGGAGATACTGGGCTTACATGCAGCACAGCCCTTCTCTTGTAGCCACCTGCATGTTAAAACTGTGTTCATATTGCTTTCTGCGGCCAAATGTTGCTAGTCAACCTGTAATAGGCAACCAGGGATTTATAATTTCCCCCTCTCTACTCAATTAGCTGAGAAATCAATTTTTTCCTTCTAGAACTTCACTCTTTACTACCATTAGACTATTTTATTACAGGAAATAAATATACATGATTTTTCCAGGAGGAAATAAAAGAGTCTCTTGCTAACATTTTCAATGGATTTCTGAACCATTGTGAGGTGCTGAGAGAAAAAGTCTTCTCTCTTCATCCAAATCACACATCTTTCTCATCACTAGCATGCTCCGGTATTGACCTAAGGTTTCTGATCTAAAATCTGCTAAAATCAGAGGCAAAACTTCCAATGGTTTTATGGTACAGAAGAAGATGCTACACAGAGGGGATGGTTAGGATGAGCTCTCTGGGTGTGGCAGTGTGCTCCCCCCTGCTTTTGGCTCAAGCAAGAGCTAACAGTGGTGGCTGGGAGGGCTGCACCTGGCTTAAAGCCGGACTCTGGGAAGACAGATAGCGGCACAATAGCTGAGGGCCATAAAACTTACTCAACAGCTGAGGGCTAGTTGAGCATGCGCCAACCTAAATACAGCTGGCATGCAAATACTACTATAAGTCAATCATCTTTCTCCATAAATAGGGAACAGCCCAGGGTCTGCTGAGCTGTCCTGCACAGCAATGGGCTGCATGCCAGGATCTCCTCTTGAACAGGGATGCCTCTTGAGGTTGCTCCTTGAGGTTGAGAGAATCCTTATGGCATCAAATACTCAGTAAGTGAAAGAGTAATAATGCTGAAGCTTTGAAATCTTAGCTAAGTGGGATAAAGGACTGCTCATGCACATATAATCCTTTAGACCCAAGTTCCTAGCCTGGAACTATGTCTGGATCCAGCCACACCTGGAAACCCCCTGAGAAAGGGGTTCAGAATGTGAGGGGATCCTTTCTGAACCTCATGAGTCAACATGAGGGAGTCTCTGGCAGTTTTGTCCCACCTTGTCCTCTATGCAGTAAATAACCAAGTGTAGGTTGTTATAGCACTGTCACACTTACTATCAAACTTTGTTTAAACAAACATTGTTACTTTTCTCTTCCAAGGGAGGAGTGTCACCCCATTTATAACACTGAGAGCACTCACACGGGTGAAGAATGCTGGCACTATATTATGGGCTGGCAGAATTTTAAGCCCCAGATTATTAAGAACAATTATTTGTTCTTAATTGCATGTTGTAACAGCCATGTAGAGGAACAAAACCTCATTGAAGTAGGTGTGGTAGGAACTCAGAAGGTCTTGAATGTAGTGTTCTATGAAATACATGTTAACATAATCCTCATTATAACAAATTGTACATCTCTTCTGGACGGTGCCTCTTACCTACCACATGCTGAAGAGAAACTAATAACTGTCACAACTTATCTAGGTTGCAGTAATGATCAAAACAACCTGACAGTGAGGGACTGTCCCTCTATCCAGAAAAAAACCCAATCCATCGTTCTAAAAGCCTGGAACGAAAATAGAGACAAATATTGAGGGAGAGGTGAAGTGACTCACCCAAATGTACACAGGAAACCTGCAGCAGGGTGCAAAGCATCTCATAGCTGAGCACAGGGGAAAGGCATCTGCTGCTCAAACTGCAGAGACTTCGGCTGCATCTATGCTGCTTTCAGCTCTGAGCTCACATGGCAGCTGTGGCACGATGGATGCCTTCACCATAAATATGACTCAGTTCCCTCCAGTGCCCACAGCACTAGAGCCAAGAGCCACATGAAGGTGGATCCTTCATGGTAAAGTGTTTCAAGCACATTATATTTGTTGAGAGAACAGGTTTGGTTCCTATGCTGTCCCTGGCTGTGCTAGGTTCTGCCAAGGCTCACCCACTGGAACAAATGGAAGAAAATAAATGTGTTTGGCCCTCTTCCAAGGAGGGATATCCAAACCAAACTACTTGATTTAAAGGAGAAAAAAAAAAAAAAAAAAAAAAAGAGCCATCTAGAAAGCAGCAATCCCCTCATGCCCTCTAAGGTCACAAACCTTAAGTTTCTAAGGTAGGCATTTGTTTAATCACTAGTGAAAGTAGAAAAAGTTTGGGCAGTTTGGACCAGGTAATTTCTCACCAGGTTTAATTGCTGTCAAAAGCCAATGGGGTTTTGGGACTTCCAGAACTGATTACACTTGTATTTTCTCTCCAGAATTCTTCTAACAGAGGCTGACAGATTAGTGAGTGACTCTATTCATGCCTCTGGCAGTTCAAAGAACTGTCTAAACTGCCCAGGTGAACCAATTTTATTCCATGCTTCAAAATTTGGTTTAAAGTGAGACTGCAGTTTACTTTCCCTAAGACTGTCATAATGCTCTAGCAGGTGTTGGTGTGTTGTTTGTTATTAGTTCTTGGCTTTGTCCATTGTGATAACCCATCTAGTTCCAACTAAAGCCAAGTCTGACTTTTTCTATCTGATGCTGAAACCACATCCTGCAGATGGCCTGAGAGGAAATCTGGAGTTAGATAGGAACTTTGACATCACGCTTTGATCACAGCCTGCTACTAGACTCTGAGGACTTAGAAATCCTGAAAAGATGGGTCTTCTTCCAAGTCACATGAACTCACACCTATCTTTAACCAACGAAGTCCTGCCTAGAGAATGACATATTGGCAGGATTCTTCCCTAGGAAAGTGTATTCACTCATTCCCTGAGGGACTCATAAGTAAGGAGTGGTTCAGGACCAGCAGACTGCTCCTCTTCTTGTAGTCACTTGAATGTTCATCTCTAAAAATATTTGACTATCCTGCTACACACTTTGTACCACACGAGCCATCTCCTCAAGATTTTCTCCTGCTAAGGCAACCAAAGTCACTTGAACATTGCAGACAGAAGCAACCTTTGATTATGCATGAAAATAAAAGTGGATATAATGAAAAAGTCAACAGAGAAATCACAGACGTGCACAAATGAATGAAGCCATCTTAAAATGTGTGCTTGTCTCCTAAAATTTGAATTTGCCATCCACTCTCTAATGTTAGTTTTCTTATTTTGACTTCTACAGGAAGCCTAATTCTAGCTTTTCTTGTTTCTCTGTCCATGGAGAGGGCTCTAAATAAAAAACTGTGGTTTCTTGGCTACTAAACTTTCAGCCAACCAGTTCAGCTACTGTGGTTAAAATGCATGGAACATGCAAGTCAACATGTGACCTGGACATTATGGAAGAGACACTAGAGCAGCCACATTAGAAATGTCCACTCCACGGATTCTGGTGGAGCCAGGCTTGCAGAACAGCATATCTCTTCTATGGTTCACATCTTTATTTATGATTTCTTGGGACATCATAAACAAGACACCTCACTCAAAACCTACTGATTTGGCTTGAAGTTGTTTGCATCTGGTGTCTGTAGATATGTAATTTCTATTGGTGCTTAGCATTGTAGTTTACTTTTCTCTTATTTTTAATATCATTACAGAATTCTCACAAGCTAACAACATTAAACAAAGTCCAAACCAACATGCTGTCTTTTTTGGAAATATCTACACTGGAAAACTTATTATGTCTTAGGACTCATTTCAGAAACAGCAGCCAATTTCTCTTACTCCTGTCTTGTAAAATCCTGTCACAGCACTTCTATTCTCTCATCCAGTGTCTCTGGCACATGTATACTTATAAAATAGCAGGCAGATCCCATCTTCCCCCCATCAAGAAAATGCTGAGATGGATGTTGGGATGAGAACTCAACTACTCAGCTGCTGTGAGATAATTCCACCTGACAGGAGGGATTTTAAGATTTCACTCCACTACATCATGGAAATCTGCCAGGAAGACAATGCCTTTATCAAGGAGCCTTGAAGCAGATTGTCCTTGCTCTCCCAAAGAGCATAGCTCCATGACATGACATATCTGTGTTTGGAAAGCACAGTAGTAGCTATGAAGAGCATCCAAACTCTATCACTTTTTCATCCAACAGAAAGACATCAAGTTTCGCCAGGAACTGTACTAAACACAGCATGACTTCTGTTTTGACTACTATCCCCAGTACATGATCTACAACCCTAGTGGAACTTTGACAGTTATGGAGACACTACTAGCTTCATTAAATTTGCCTTACACGTACTGATGAATTAATTGCAGGAGTGAGAGAGTCAAGGAAAATGTATGATCTGAGCTTTGCTTTCAAGACCTGAATGTATATCCTGATGGCTATTCTTAATTATACTGATTATGTCTAGTGTGGAAGTGAAGATGGAAACATAATCAATCCTAAAGATAAAAAAATTCATGAGTTACAAAATCACAAGACTAGCCAGACAGACCGTGGAAATAAAGGAAGGGAAAAAACACACCAAAAACCAACCAAACAAAAACAAAAAAACCAACACAACAACCAAAAAAACCCCCCAAAACCAACAAAAAACCCCCCAACCCCAAGCAACCAAAAATACAACTGCTGGGTTTCCCCTTACTTGCCATTGCTGGCTGTACTCTTAAGAGTGCTTTTTGAGACATATTTTGGACCTTTGGCCATGAGCAGGAGGGTTGGAATTACCATCTAATTAAAAAGAGAAGATAAAATGAAAATAAATCATTGGAATCCAGGAGGTGGATCTTCAAGAAAAATAGCTGTATTGTATTACTCATCATAAAATCACAGGAGCTGGCAACACTGCAGATCACCTAGTAACTCCCATCATAACACCTTCAGGGTAACCCTATGAAATATGTATTTTCAGTTTTTCAGTTGCACCTGCCATGACATTCCTAAGCTTAATGTCATCTGAGCTGAAACAGAGTGTCACGCTGGTGCAAACTCCTATTTTTGCCATGAGAGTATGAGCTCACAATGTTCACACCATCTTGGACACTGCTTTGGGTGCAGTCCCTTTATCTCAACTATGAGTTACCCCAGCAGCACTACCACGGGTACAGGACTTCTATGATTTTGTGACTGTTTCTATTAAGATCAACAACAATGATTATCAAGAGTGCTGAGACAGCCTCTGCAAAGCCAAACATGCACTATCTTTTATGTACAATTAAAATATGTCAGAGGAAAACAGGATCTATGAATGTTTAACTATCCCTGTGGCAGGACTCCAGGAAACCACATTCCTATGAATTGTTTTCCAGGATCTCTCAGCCTTGATCTCTATCATACATAGTCACAGATCACTGACTACCAGAGCACAACAGCTACTTTAGCCAGCACTTAAAAGTTGTATGATTTGTTGTCCTTTTTGTTACCAATACTGCCATTTAACTTGTACCGATTGCACTTTTGCAAATTTCAGGGGCTCAGCAATGGATAAAAGCAAAAATAACTTCCTGTTTTTACACAGTACTTTGTGAACTACTTGGTGCAGATGTATGTCATGGCTTCCCCCTGTCATGTAAAAGCTTTTGCCCATGGTATGAAAAAAATGCATGTCACACCTATCACACCAAAGAATGATTTGGTGGGTGGGGCCCATGGGCTTTTTTCAGGTTTGTGTGGCCTGCTCTTCAGCCATAACTGAGAAGTCTGCTAGGAAAGAGGAGAGCAGACTAGGTAAGCCATTTGATCAGGTAGAGCTAGCTAGGAGCAGTTTGGCCACCCCCAGCTGAAGGAAGGCCAAAGCAGAACAAAGGAAAGCCAGAAAGCCATCGATGAACTGCACCTTTTCTCACTTACCAGCAGGCAAGGTATAGGGGAAGGTACATGCAGAGGGAGAAACAAAAAAAAAAGGAGCAGGAGTTGGAAAACTTCGTTTAACTTGCCTCTGCAGTAGAAGTGTCTGGCTTTTAACAGCAAGTGGAACTGGCAAAACTTTGCTTTAGGGATCGCTGCAGGCATTGACAGACACAGAATTAAATCTGGCAGGAGCTGGGGGAAGGGACACAGAGAAAAGAAGAGAGGGAGCAGCATACTAAGCTGGAGATCCTGAAGATGAAAACAATTTTTGTATTTAAAGCATTAAAATACCACAATTTTTTTTTACTCATTATTTCCAAAATGAGCAATCATTAGCAGTTTTAATCATGGGCTAGGCTCTTCTCTCTGGTACAGGGCCCGGCAGTGCCTCAAAAATGCCTAAGAACAGAGCTTGCTGTTGTGACTCCTGACTGACAGCAGTGCAGGTGAGAGAAGACTCCAGCTCTGCACTTACAATAGAAGAGTGAGAGCATTCTGAAAACATTATTGTGATGCCTCAAATAATGAGAAGGATTTTTACCTGCAGATCTTTAACTTGCAGTGCATTTTCTGGCCACTATTTAGCACTCCATGGCTGGCAGAACGAAAGAATGCTGTCTCCAAGCAAAGAGGCTGAAAACAATCTAAATTATGGCTTCTCATAGGGCACTTAAATGGACGTCTCATCTTCTGACTTTAACCCACAGCCTCCCTAACAAAGCTGGTAAACAGCACACAGCACTGGAGAAGCATATGTGATATAACACCAAGTTCAATTTATTCAGTTATGACTACAGGGTCTAGGCTTTTTCTGCATAATGCATTGAGTTTGGAATTTACTGGAAGTTGTCTTAGGTGGTTAACCCCTCCTGAGACTTCAGATATACATTGGACATCAAAGACAGCAATGCTTATCTGGTTCTCAAGATTAGCAAAAACAGCTTTCCTGCTTTCTTGGAATAAGCATGATTCATGGTTCAGAACTGACACTTGCACAGCTAACTCTGATCTGTGCACTAAGAAGCATATCCTGCATCTAAACCTCCTTTTGTATTCTCCCCTGCTCAGTGAAAGCTGCCATTACTTCACTTGAAACAGAGCTGAAAGAGTATAAACACTTCAGTTTTGTACAAATATTATTTTTCCAACTTATATGGTCTGAAAATAGACAGCAGTCATTCAAGCATAATACAGTTATTTCTGTGATATTTTTTCATGACAGACGAGTCTTTGTGGAAGACCCCCCTAACATTTAGAACATCCATAACTAGGAACAAATCTGACTCAGAAAAACACAAACATGCCTCTGCTCTCTGCTACAGGACCTTGCCAGTACAATCCCATGCAATTGTACCTTCTGTGGAGCTTGAATGGAGTTTCTGAACCCATTGCATCTCGTCCTTCAGCCAGATAAGAAAGCCTGTTTATTGTAACCTGCTCCTCTCTACTCCTGCTCCCCCAGTAATCACACCACCACCTGCCTGCTTCAAAATATGATAGAGCTCTTAATTCTTCATAATAGCAATGGGGGAGGTGAATCATTTGTCCTGATGAAGGCACATATTCCATCCAAAAGCTTAATCTATATTTCTTCCCCTTATGTTTCTTACAACAGAAATAATGAGGAACATCCATCTTAAAAAGCCATTTACCCTGTTTTCAAGAGTCTATGTATTAAACTCCCACTTTCCAACAGGGAAATTCAGAAGTCCACCCAGCATTGGTGGAACAGAACTTATTTGCTAAAAATGTCATGGCTAAGCTATATCTAATAGCCATGAATTATTCCATAGAGACACATCCTGGCACTTCAGTTTATCTGCAAGGCTACTGAATGTGGTCAATGTCACATGCAAACTGAAAAGCTCATGAGATCGTGAAAGAAATGGAACATATTCTTAAGGTAACAGCGCTGCTTATTGGGAGGCATCACTTTCTTATTGCAAGCATTCCTAAATGCTTGTCTTGGGATATCTGCTTAATGCAAAGGAAATCTTGTCTGCCTCTTTAGGTGCATGCTCACTGGACAGGCTACAGGTGGGAGGAAAGCAGAGAAGTTTTGAAGTCTGTGTTTCAGGACAAGCAACTGCATCTTCTGCCAAACTTCTGGGCAGTAGAACACATTAGGATCCATGGTACAGGCAAAGAGGCAAATTTCAAAAGTTTCAGGAGTTTCCTACTGTACTGCACTGTAGTGCCAAACCTTGCCATCCTTCCCATGGGGAATTGCAGCTGAGGTATTTGTGATGGACGGAGTTGGTGGGCACATCAGTACAGTTCCTGTTTTTCCCTAACAGTGACAACTGTTGTGCTGGCTCTTCACTGTGAAAGCAGAGCACGCTGTGCAGATGGATCCTGCCCTCAACTTCCACAGACCACTGCACCACCGAAGACACAAAGAAATCAAAAATAGTAACATACTTGCTTGGCCAAACACCCACAAATGACACTGCTACAGGACTTTACTCTTATTTAGTATAATGCCTAATCCTGACTAACTTTCTGAATAGCTACAAGTAACTAAGTGCTGGCCTGGCACACACACCATCACATGAGTGCACTTAATTAAAGGGGTGGAGGTTTTAAAGTTTTCATGTGGATCATCAAGTGCTGTTAAATCTGGGTCCTGTTAAGTTACCTTGGTACAGGTTGTATTAGGAACAAGTCTAGTGAGACACAAAATTAAGACTTACCACACATGGAAGTTGTTGTGACTTATTCAGTTACTTTAAAATCAGCTATAAACTCAAGAGGTCTGAATTCTGCTCATGAAAAAAACTTTTGTTTTGCTTGATTATCTACTTGCAGCATTTTCAACAGTAATAAGGAAGGCTGGATGAACAGCAGAAAATAATCTCTTCCAAATGCAAAATGGAAATTATTTAAAGACTGTTCTCTACACGGGCAGCATAGAGAAACTTAGGTGGCAGAAAGCCAAATCTTTCTGCTGAAACTACAGTCAACTCTCACTAGTTAACCCTTGCTACAGCTAAAGTCTTGCCAAATGTATATCCTCTACTGTATTCAAAAAAGCACACTAAGATAACTAAAACATAGAGGAAACTGTGTAAATAATAACTAGAAGTTGCCATGGCTTGCCAAGTGTCAATACAGGTGGGCAGATGTTTATTAATACTGTTTATTCACTCAGGAGACTGACAGGCACTTCTAAACCCTCTCTGGTCTCAGAGGCCTACCTCCAGGAAAGGTTATGAGATTATGGTACTTTTGGGGAAGATTTTTGCTTGCTTTTTAAAGTAGTGAAAATGAAGTACAGATAAAGACTGTGACAAATCACACAAAACAGGAAATTCAAAGTTACGTCTGACTCCCACAGGTTCCCTTTGATGCAGCCAGGTCACTTGGTGAATCAGAAAAAGTATCACTCCTGTATTTGCCATTTTATGCCTTTAATTCTCATTTTTATTTGCTTTAATAGTATGCCCTAAAAACTACCGACACACGCTTTCGTGACAAGTTTAGAAAGTCAGAAAGCCATGCCCATCTTCCCCTTTGAAAGGCTACTGCCACACACAGCTTTACAGAGCCCTCACCAGAGCTCTCCTTTGGGGATGCCACAGCAAAGGCTCGCTCACACACACACCTCTTCTGACATCTTATTTTTAATGATCCTTTCTCATGCAAAGAAACAACTTTTGAGAACAATTGTCTGTCTCATGGAGAAATCTTCAGACCATTTTCAGAAAAACTGAAAAAATTTGTTTCTAAAGCATCGTGAACACAATAGATCTTCCCTTTTCCCCTTTTTCCCCTTTCTCTCTAGTGAGGCCATAGAGGAATATCTGCACAAAGAATTTTGCAAGCAACACCAGCCATGCTCCCCTGCTCGTTATTAGCTCACATCCCTCATTGTGCTTTCTCCTCCCTCCCAGAGGAATCAGACCGCACCTCACCACACCTCCCGCCCCCTCCAAAGGGCAGCCTGAGCCAGAAGAGCTCTCCAGTCTAGACATCTATCTGACAGCACAAACACAATCAAGAATGTGATATGAGGAGCAGCAACCCACAGCTGGGGTAAGGCACAACTGCATATTTCAGCTGCACTAGCGCTGCCGGGGGCAGAGAAAAGTCTCTGTGGATCTATGGCTGGAGCTGCTTCTGGGGAAAGGTCAGGCTGTCCAACACACCAGGGACATGGGGGACCTGCCCCCTGCTGCCATCTCCAACCCACAGTCTGCTTTCAAATGTTACTTGCCCTGAGACAGGAGGTGTCACAGCCCTTCCAGGAGAGAAAACAGGGGCTCTGCAGTTAGTCTTTTCTGCCAGGCATCAGCACTGCAAGGGCAGATGGGACTGGCTTAGGACTCATCAGTATGGCTTATGATGCTTTGGGGAGCAGTCCAAGGATTGATGTTTCTTCCCAGTCATGTTTGCAGAAGCACCTAAGGCCTCATAGTTGTTTAAACCCACTGCAAAAGTAGATTGGAGGTTATTTTGATTTTGAAGTACAGAAGAAGGACTTTTGGTGTGTTAAGCTAACATTTATGGGAGACATTTGAGAAGAGAGATGCTCTCTGTGACTGTTTCTTCAGCAATACAGAGACCTGTCAGATGCCTCCTCTTCACAGGATGCTGGAAGAGTCAGAACAGCCTCATTTTTAGAACACAAATTTTTCAAGAGGAAGGATATTAAAGGGACAGAGAGTACGTGAAGCACATATATCCTCTGTCTGATATGAAACATTTGATTTTGCTGCAGTTCTGTAATGTGAACAAAAAAAAAAAAAAAATTTCAAGCCAGTCACCCCAATTCTGCTTTGTTTCAGGGGAAAAGTGTGATGAATATTTACCTGAAACTGCCGCTACTCTGGGAAAACATTCTGTAAACCCAGACAAAAGTTTTACCTTTTGTTCTGAAACTTCTGCTGAACTGCAACTTGTATCTCTGATTTCAAAGATCCTGATTCTGGCTAGAGTTCCTTTCTCTAAACTGAAATCAAGATCCTGTGGACCAACGAACAAAACTTTAGTCAAACAAAGCCCAACCCAAATAATAGATTTGGGATTAAAAAAAAAAAAGAAAAAGTAAATCAAAAGCAATCTTAAAATTTAACTTAGTAATTGGAATGGGCTGCATCTGTTCAAATATCAGTTTAAGCATCACATTTACAAGTAGGAAATACTTCAGAGTTATGAAGCACAAGGGGCAGCAATAGCATGAGTAAAACATAAAAAGATTTTATGTACAACAGCATGGTTTGGAGCACATAAATCGCAGGCCTGCCTTTCATTGTTTTAATTTCACCTAGGCAGAGATATTTGAACAGAAGTTTCTGACTCTTTTTCCATGCACAGCTCCCTAGTGAGCCTCTGCACTGGCCCTTCACAAGTGCACCTTTCGTGTCAGCTGCTGGAGCGTGTTGGAGGCGTGAGATAGGGGGTGTTCTGTGCCTCCAGCCAGAACCCACGTTCTTCAGGCATCATCTCGGCAACCTACACAGCCAGGACTGGAGCTGACAGAGCAAACTGGCTTTGGCCACAGCTCCTAAGGCCATCTTAAACAAGGATGCATGGCAAGAGTCTCTCTCTGTACAACAGAAAAGTGTATGTGTGTACACTGGTTGCTGCTGAACCAAACCAGAATTTCCGTGGTATTTTGTACTACTCCAGTAAGTGTGGGGAGAAGCTTTGTGCTCTCGTGTTCAGACTCACAGCTGCCCCATCGAAATAAGCATTTAAATGGATTAACCAGAAAACTGTTCTTTCAAACTTGCATTCGTTACACAGCTACATAAATCAGAGGGATTTATAAATATTTGTTTTTCCAGATAAAAGGAGGATATTAGTGGGATTTTTTAAAGTGCATTCACTGCCACTATCTGTCCTTCCCAGCCATTAACAAACAAACAAACCAGGAAACAAAACAAAAACAAGGATGTTATGCATGCAAAAACTGTAGTAACAATTTTATACTTGGGGATTTTGGTTTAAGCTCAATAAAAAAAGACAATTTACTAATGTAAGCAGCAAGAAAGACTTGATTTTATTTAGGTTTTTGAAGACCTCTGAACTCGAGGAATATTTGAGAGGTCTGGAATTTAAGTTAAGGCACATCCCATGACTAGAGGATACTTTTATGGTACTAGTCTACAATATAATCTACCGATTATGGTAAGACAATTCTATGCAATTTCTTTCTCTAGACCTGAATATAATCTATCCTTCCTAGTCTATTTGAAAAACGATTTCCAAGTAAGAAGACTCATTTAACAAGTCCACATCCTTGACACACACACAGAGGCTCCTCTGTCAGCTACTGATGGGCAAACGTGTTTATGCGGAAGCTCTGTTCAGAGCTCCTTTTTACTGTGAGAAGCCATTTTCCTTCAGAAAAATGGTGTTTATGAACAATTCTGTCCCCACATAGCAAGTTTTGAATGACAGATTCAGGAAAACAGTATTAAAAAGAAATTACTCTCTTTCATAATCCATCAGCTCAGCTAAAATAGTAAATCAGAGGAAAGTTAGACACTAATGTAATCCCCTAGGAGTAGAATCACTTTGAATAGATTCAAAGAAAAATACACATCCTCCTCAAATTCAGGAGCTTGGATGGTTATATCTGTCTCTGTCAAGTTACATGCAAAGAAGCAGAATGATAGAATTCAAGACCCTGGGGATATGCTATCTTGATAGATGCATCTAACTGCCACAACTATTAATGGGAATTATATACTGAGTATTGAGAAAAGGGCATATGCATAAAACTACACACTTCTAATGATGTTCAACCTCAGGAAAACTTTCTTTTTCAGACTGCTGTTGCAAAAATCCTACTGCTGTGGCACACTGTTAGTGAGTTGTCAGATTTCTTGGTAAAGAAGTATCTCTCTCAACAAAGCAGCATCTCCTTTGTCTGTCAAAGGTAAATTTGCTAACATATTCCGCGGGTATTAGCTGTTCCTTTTCACGCATTGGTAAATTACTCTCTCCAGTTACCTTTGAGACTGTGAATCACTAGCTGGCAACCCCACCCTGCTGAAATAAGGGCAAGAATGATCAGTTCCTTCATTTCTACTTGAGGTTGAAATTTTACTGGGCTTAAAGGAAAATAAAAGACGTGAGTGAAACCTGCCCATTCTGAAATAAATAGGTGTTTCACCCTTAAATACCTCTCTGGAAACTTCACTGAAAGGTCCTTATCTTTGCCATTGTTTCTAAATTGAATGCAAAGAGAATTCATCCACCATATAATAAACCCGAGTATTTTAAGGACACTTGCATGCATGACAGCATGGTCCACCCACATTAAAAAAAAAAAAAAAATCATGGACATTAAAAGATGTAAGAATACACCTGAATGTAGCAATACAACACTTTGTAGCAATACAACACTTTTCATTCCATACGACAACACATTACTCACTGCTTTCAACACCCAGCCCCCAGCAGGGCTTGCATTACAATGTAAGGGGAGGACATTCCCACATTAGGTGCTGCTCAGCAGGATGGGAATTTCCCAATCTAAAATGTTTAGTCTACCTGCCTAAAGATGTGTGAGGGACTGCAGGCTTTTACACTTCATTTATGATGAGGCAGAATATGATTGTAAATTTGAAATGTACACATCAAGTTGGATTTCCAGGGTTTTCCCCTTCTAGTAGTAGCTTTATGTAATAGTTGTTACTCTAAATCCACTATTTCAGTCCTCCAGCTATCTCTTCAGTCATTCTTAAGACCATAATCTTTCACCAGGACTCCAAGACAGCATATACTCTTGCAAGCTTGTTTAAAAGAAAAATTGCAAAGAGAAGACATAAGTCTCTAGAAAACAATTCCTTCCATTGAAGAGAAAGCTGGGAAGAGATAAGACAGAATCACAAGAGCAAGTGTACCAATCAGCAGCTCAGAACCTACCATTGCCTCTCAATTTTCATCTGAATACCTCAAACTTCATCCAATTACTGCAATCATTTTCTTTTCTAACAACTGAGAACTGTGAAAAACAAAATATGATGACACTTGGTAAATATTTAAATGGGGCAGTTCATTTCTGGCACACCATTATGTTCCTCTGCTACTACATAATGTTCCTGCTACTCCAGGACAGATGTTATTGTCACATGTATGAGTTAAATTTAAAAGGATAAGATCTTCAGCAGATGCTGTGATTTCTGAGTGTTGCTATGTCAAATTATACTCATTGATGTTCAATATTTTAGAGTCATCAAATGTTTCTGGATATTGGTCATCATCATCCTTCATCTGGAGGGCACTTATTCAACTGTAGAAATCAGTAAGAGTCTGCAGGATGTCTAAGGGCTTCTATAAAATGCCTTGATCTTTTTAATCAAATGCCAAGTGGATTAATAATCACATCATGAAAATACTATTTCAACAACTGTCATTGAGGAGGCTGTGCGTAACATGGTCATAGCAGCCCAACCACTCAGCATCCCTTTAAACACCATGAGCCAGTTACATGCTTTGTTTTGGTTTCTGGCAAAACTGTTCAGTGACATGGGCAACTCATTCTCTAAAGCTGTCACTTTGGCATTTCTCACAAATACTGCACTCATGTGGAACACAGTTTGTTTTTAAAAGTGTTCTCATAAGGCAAAACAATTCCAACTTTCCCAACATAGTAATAGCTTAGACTATACCGGAGGAAAGTGTTCCACAGCAGTAGAGACATTTTTTTAATTCCTTGGATGTAAAAATTTATAACTCATGCATATTTGAAATATCCCTGTACAACATTAGTTAGCAGAGCAGTTTAACTGTTTTGTTTCTTGTGGAGATGCTTATCTTAATTTGAGAGGGGTGTGAGTGATACCAGCCTGGTGGCAGAAACCTGCTGCATCACAGATTCAAAGGTTGCAAGAGCTCTATGACTCTGTGGATGGTATTCCCAGTCTGGCCTTCTGAAAGTGAAGCCATTCCACTCAGCTACTTTTGCAAAGCCCTAACTTACCCGGGTATGTGTTTAACAGCTCAAATCCTGTCTTAATTTAGAGACTCACATTGGAAAGTCCATCACATCCCTTGGCTGCACTCTAATAATGAAAGTAACCTGTTTACTAAAAATGCACACCTTGTATCTGGGGTGGTTTCATTCACCTATAGCTTCCATTTGTCAGAATGGGTGCTTTTCCACCTATCACCTAATATCCTCCCCTCATGGAGTCTAAAATATCAAGTTAGCACAGCTTAAAACCTTATTTTCCACCAACTAACTGTGGCAAACTTCCACATGAGCTCTGCTATCTACAGCTATGCATTCTGGCAGAGCAGATTTAGCTAGGTTGCACTACCTTAACTGTGCCTTCAAGCAAATTATCCCAGTTAGTGGTGTTTATGTTATGTACGGTATCTTAACAAGGCATGGCAAAGTGCCTGCATATCTGACCAATCTGACCAACCATATCTCATATCCAGCCAGAGAACAGCAGCTGTGGGTACTATTCCTAACTCTGTAGCTCTTCCTATGCCCAAAACTGCAACAGTCCATTATGTTGAAAAAGCAGGAAATTATTAACATTAAACTCTCACCTGAAAATGCAAAAAAGACAGCACACTTCCCTAAACAAACAGTACCTCCTCCTTCCTTACCCACTGCAGGCTAAGGACAGTAGAGTAGAAATTGATGCCCTGGTAAAAGCAAACTATATCTCATTTTCAAAAGCACAGTGGAAACTTAAATCACAATCTGCCTTTTAAAGGGAAAAGTGATGATTGTATGGGTAGTTTAAGTACTCATGCTAAGCAACAGCTTGGAAAAGCAGGTGTCAGTGCTTTCTATTCCTAGGTATGTGGTTATGATAGTGGTAAATGCACCTTGTCATTAGCTTTCAAGGGTAAGGTACTTCAAATAATTAGTGGTTTGCTTCTCGCATTTGCTACCCACCTTCACCCATGAGAAGGCCAGTAAGATTCTGCCTTCAAATCACCAGTAGGTACATGTCTGATAATCATACTATAAGCCACCAGAAGGAAAAAAAAAAAAAAAAAAAAAAAAGCAGCACCTGGTTTGAGAATGTGCAAATTGGCTGAACCATGAATAATATATATATGTGGACAACTGGAGGGAAAAGTTAGGCCTTCATTTGTCAAACAGAAGCAAGTTACCAATGCTTCCATATGCCTCACTGTTAAGAGGCTCCTGGCACACAGCCTCTTAACCTGAGAAAAATAGGGAAGAAAAAAGGTGCTAATATATTATTGAACTTGACAGGATGTTTGAGACTGTTGAGAATTTCTTGATGCTCTAAAGGCTTTAATCCATAATTTCTCTAGAGAAAGAACAGAGTTTTCTCTTTGAACCTCAGTTTTCCAATCACAATAGACAAATGTTGAAACAGTCTCTGTTTATTTCCCACAAGTTCTAGAATTGTCTCCATAAACTGTAATTAACACATCATTGCATTATTTTTTGCCACGTTAAGCAACACAAGTTGAAACTGTGGAAATACTAATATGTACAATTGTGCTGAAGTTTAATGGTTGCATCAAAAATACAATGGATGAAGTCATGGGAAGTTGGAAATCTATGAGTGTCCAAAGGTTTCTCATTTCCTAGTTCACTGCTTTAACCATAGGCCAAGATGCAAAAGTTGTTCTTAGTTGTAAGCCACCAACAAATCTTGTCTCCTTCTCTTATGTGAAACAAGGAGCCTCTAATCTCTTCCAGTCTGTATAGGAGGAACTTTTATGTCTAAGATAGATATTTTGAAATCTTTTTAGGGTCAAGTAATTGCATTTTTTTTTTAATAACTCAACAGGACATGCTTGATTCTTCATTCTGAATCCCAGTTCCTGATATTGGTGATTTAGCTAGAATCACATTTTTGTTCTCCTTCATAAACAATAAAATCAGGTGACATATATGTATAAGAATCCCTAGGCTGCTCCTGCACTAATAAATATTCATCATACCAGTGTGGCCTCAGGGAAAAGTGAGAACAGCAAAGCCCCCATCCAGCCAGAAACCTTAAGGCAAAAGCATAAAATGTGAGAAGTAAGGAGTACATGAGCAAGAAGGTGATGGAGAAAGAAAAAAAAGAAAAAAAAAAAAAAAAAAAAGAAAAAGAAAAAGAAAAAGAAAAAGAAAAGAAAAGAAAAGAAAAGAAAAGAAAAGAAAAGAAAAGAAAAGAAAAGAAAAGAAAAGAAAAGAAAAGAAAAGAAAAGAAAAGAAAAGAAAAGAAAAGAAAAGAAAAGAAAAGAAAAAGGAGACATGTTTTGGTTGTATTTTCTTTTCCAGAATAGTTTACCAATCCCTTCCTGCTGAATGTCTTCCTACGTCTATTATCCAGAGCAAAGAAACAGCAGATATGGCTTTAGTTACAACCAGACAGTGTAGTATTCCTGTTTACATGCAAACTTGGGTTATGATAGCTCTGAAAACCTCATGGCCTGGCTCTGTACTTACCAGATGAGAATACTACAAATGCAATAAAAGGATCAGCTTCCCAGGTTTTTGACTTAAGGCATTCTCTTGTGGTAAAGTTGGGTGAGGAAATGGAAGAATAGACTGAGGGCAAGATGGGAAATTCAATAGCCCAGAAGCATGTATTGCTGACCTAGTTACTTTGTGAAGGCTTAAATAAAGAAGCTTACGAAGTCATGACTATTACATGGTCCCCTCTGATCTTTTCATGAGGATGAGAAATGGTTGTTTTCAGTTTAGAAAGGAAAAAAGATTCTGTATGTAAAGTGTCTCTTTGTTGTGCTGTGAACTCCCTGGAGAGAATATCAGTCACCCTGCAGGGGCTGGAATAATGAATGAATCCATCAGGGAACAGGCTTTCTTCTCCTGTGACGTGCTTTGGGGGACCACCCACACACATGTCAACCCTTTTTCTGCAAAGTGCTGCCTCTAAAGCCTTCCCCTGTCTTAGCCAGCAAGGATCCTTCGTCCTAGAGCCCTTCATTGATGGAGTTTAGATACTCTCAGGCTGAGGAGTGACATGACCATGGGTCTCCCACTTTCAGGGCAAAAGCTCTAACCAGTGTAGGAAAAGGAGGCAAGGCAACCGTGAAAATTGGTAATAGGAGCTGTGGCGAGGTAGAAGGTACACAGCAGGGCAGCTGGCCTACTGCCACAGCACAGTCACTGCAGAATCACAGATCTCCTTGTATGCCAGAGACAAATGAGAAGGGTAATTGCTGCATGCTGGTGGGCAAAATTGGTCAAAGGGAATAAAAGATCAACCACCACCTGCAAATGACAGCTCTTCTCCATTGGTTTCTGACTGCAGATTGACAAATTTGCTCAGAATTTTTTCAAAATCTCACTAAATGCTTCCCATTAGTGAAACACACAAACACTTACTCCTTACTTCCTGCACCCTTTCTGTAAGTTTCTCAAGAAGAATGGAACACTCTGAAATCACTACCCAGTCACGTTAAAGGAAAGCTTAGGATAGCTACAGCGCTACGGAGAATCTCAAGTGGAGCCTGAATTTGCACAATGGATACTAATTGCAGAAAGAAGGAATATTTTAAGAGACTAGACAGGTGGAAGAAAAAAGCTGGGAAAGGAAAAAAAATAGTTATATCTATCCTAGTTGCCCAAGAACACACTCCAGTGGCCAGAAGTTATTCACGTACACTGCTGGCTGCAGTACTTGAAGGTACGCTGAGTCCTGATGTAACTATGACTTCACATTTGCCCCAGCCACAGAGCTCCCAAAGCATATGGAAGTTGGTCAGGACAGCCTGGTAGTGCTAAAATCGGGAGGGCAGCCAAAATGTAAGAAATTTCATCTTTCTTTGAGCATTAAGACCTTTCTTAAATTGTTGCGAAAGCTGTGCTATCCAAACCACTGATGTACTGCAACTTTATAACAAATTTTCAGCAGTATTTAAGCTGTTAATTAGGCTCAGGGATCAGACTAGATCAGTATCTCAAGATACACAAGAATCTTGGATAGCTGCTTCTGCTTTCTTCCCTGAAAATAACCAGAAAAGATAACCCATTACTAATCATCTGTGGTCTGCTTCAAAGTTCAGCCCCTTGTACAGCAACATTAAAGATGTGCTTATATTAGTTAGCAAGATGAAATCTACAAAATTGCCACATTATCATCCAAAAGCCCCAGGCACCATCAAACCATGCCAACAGGTGATGTATAGGCATGATGAACTCAATCCCATTCTGGGCTACAGAATCCACAGCAGGATTAAAACTGGGAGGAGATGGCTCACCTGCCTCTCACATCTAAAATATTTAGATCTGGGAGAATTATAGGTAGATTTAGCAACACTTGCTAAATCTAACTGAACCCCATTTTCTTTCTAAGTCAATAAACTGAGCACCAGCTCACTTATGATCCTTCTGGGTAAAATGTTAAACAAAATTAAAAACCACATGCACATTCTGAGGAGGCATTTGTCCTTTAGTCCTCATTTCCCATTCTCCACTTTTCTTCGTTATTAACTACAGCACCAGAAGCTTATCGGTGATGAGGGAGCTTCAGTTTTCATACATCTTAGGAAATGCATGCAAGTGTTTTCAAAGGAAAGGCCTGGTCTTGATGAGAAATCATCCTTCTTAGATATTTATCTTTTTTGGGACTACCTATCCCACATCAATTCATCTGCATCCTCCCAAATTCCTCTACCATGACGCTCTTACAAGAAGTTTGGAAGTATTGTCTTTCCCTTGACTGCCTGAAATCTCCCATTCTTAATGTTCCGAGGACTTCAAAAAACTGCAATCAAATTACTCCTTAGCTCCAAGAAGGAGAACCAGATCACTCTGGCTCCTGTAAGACTGATACCACAAAAGTCCCCTCGAGGGAATTACAGCCTCATAACATACAGTTGCCTATTATTTATTCTGTGGCCAGATTCTGCCAGCTGGTATAAATCAGGGCAGGTTCTTTGCCTTCAACAGAGGAAGCTGATTTATGCCAGCTGACAGTCTGGCTGCACGCGTTCCACTTGCACAATGCTAGTTTTTAAAGAGACCTGTTAAAGTGCCCCAGGCACGTAAGAACCACGCTCAGGCCTTTACTTGGAAAATGTTGCTCCGAGGAACAGAACTGTGAGACCTTCCCACTTCTCTCGGGGTGTACTGTTCAAATTCACTTGCTTTTCTAACAGAAGAAAGTCTCTAAGCCCTGACAGAGCCACCACGACCTTGGGAACAAATACGCATTTTCTAATGTCCCCTGCATAGACCAGTTTTTTTAACTGAGCTTTAATGCTGCATTAAACGAAGCCCACAGGAATACCAATGCAATGTTCTGGAGGAACTGATTAGCTGCACAGAGGGCAGAATTGATCTTTCAGAACCTGTGTTACTGGTAACTATAAACACACTATAAAGAATGTGGTGTGACTTGCAAATCACTGGCTGAACGTACAGCTTTGGCTGCTTGATAAATCTTTCTTTTTTACCTTAAAACCTCAGGTGTCTACTTACAGAATAGGGAAACAGCTCATTTGAGGGTGTGGGCTGAAGTGCTTGGGTACAAACAGAAGATAGTAGGAAACAGAAGACAGCTTTCTAATATCTCTGGTCTCAAATTGCCATTTGAAAGGCACAGTGTTAATCCCAGGTGTCACTGTAGGGATGTAACTGCTGGGTTGTCAGCTGAAGGATGCTTTAAGTGTAAGGAAGCAGACTCCTCTATCTGTTCCTGAAATCTATTCATTTCAGTCAAGCTTTTGCCAAAACACTACTCTGGGTGAGCAGAGAACTGGAATCTTGGAATCAGACTAACAGGACTGTTAATAATCAAAACTGTGGTTCCTTTGCATGACAGAAATTTCTGAATACAGCTGGTTATTATGATATGAAACAAAGCCTAGAAGACACCAGCCATTCAGGGCACTGCCATTCCCACCCAACAAGTAGCAAATGAGCCCATGGCTACAGGTCAACCTTAAAATGTCAGGGGAATGTTTTTCCTGCCCCACAAAGTGCTTCAACATTTCATACATTTTCTTATTCACAACAGTGAAACCAAAATCATTTGAGGTCATAGATATGGGGATGTCTGTATATGCATGGCCAGTGAGAGTGACAGCCCTCCAATAATACCCTGAGGAGAGTGGATAGGGGGAGCTCCAGTTTCAAATGTGCATTTTGTGAGTCAGACCATGCACTGAATCCCACCTTTCTTCCATTGACCGGTGTTTATTCTAATTATTGATTAATCATTATTTATCTATCTTTCTACATCAGAAATTCCACTGTGGACTATGGAAGAAACAAAAAAAAAAAAAAAAAAAAAGAAATATTTCCTGATGAAAGTTTAATGGAAACTAGTACATTTCCACAAATTGTTTCAGTTTTGACAAATCAGCATTTTCCCATGAAAAACAGTGTCAAAAACTCTCAACCCGCTCTAATTCTAACCAGATTAACTCAGGGATGAATGCCAGCAGGAAGTTCTTGCTAAATACCAGTTGTTTGAGCAAAGGAAAACCACTTCTTCCCAAGACGATCTTCCCAGAGGTGAAAAGGCTTTAAAACCCGTAAGAAAAAAAAGGACAGGTAGTTCCAGCTGTAACAACTACAATGGCATTCACAGCAAGAGAAAGAGCAAGGAAATGGCATACTTTAAAAAATATGCATGAACATTGACAAATCAGCAACCAGTATTTCCCCTGACACTAATGTTATTGTTTCTTAAAATCTAGAACAGTTGCTAAAGCTTTGCAGCAATGCAAACAAGCTGACATTGGTCTATATGAACTGCTGGGCAGAGCCCTTAATACATGCTTAATTTTCAATTCTGCTTAAATCCCTAGAAGCAAACGGACACATACAAATGATGAGCATGCTGTCACCAGGAAAAAGTAGAATTAGCAATTCCTGGTGAGATTTTTTGGTTGTAACTACTCCTCTGGATGAGATTCCATCAGTGGATAGTATTTGAAGCAATTTGCTGTCTTTACATGTCTTTCCCTAAACATCTGTACACAACTAAAACTGTATTCTTTCAGGCAGTAGGATATAAAATGTTGTACTCAATAAATGCCAGTGCTGCTGCCCTGTTGCTATGCCAGAGAGCAGACATAATACAAAAAGTAACTGTTGAAGACTTAGCTGGGTCACTGAGAACCCAATTCTGCAAATGTTTAATGTCAACCCATTGCTTACAGTGGCATATGCCCCACCCCAGTGTGTACATCCACTCCTTGCTGTAAAACCAATCTACCCATTGTAGTAAGAAGCTTCTCTGCTGTTCCTTAATACACAACCTGCCAGTGAAATTAAACTTCAGAAGGACTTTGGCTGTCAAAGCCAAGGCGTCTTCTTTCTGATTTATTTTAGCCTATTTTAACCTTCCAGAATAAGAGTTCATAGAAAAGGGCAAGTATTTTTTTATCAGCTTTTATTTTATTCTTGAAACCATTTTACAAGAGTTTAAAAAACACTTCTCATTATCCTGTAGAAAAAAAAAAACAAAACCAAAAAACTCCTCTAAACCAACAAAATTTAAGGCTAAAGACCTATTAAGCAACCCAATTCTCAGCACTCTCTTAGACTAGGATTCAGCCAATTTTTTTTTTTTTTTTTGTATCAGGACTGGCCCTCCTCTACTTTATGCTGGGAACCCCTTGTATTCTCCCAACATCTTTACAGACTGGTTGATACCTCAGTCAGTTTTACTGAGTTTACAATGCTCTAGGAATACAAACTACCTAATGTCCCTGGGATGAGCCTATCTGGGTATTTCCCCTGAGTCAAAAGTCTCCTCTGTGGCAAAGGAGATGGTGCTCTTGTCTCTCAGCTGCCTCAGGGCTCCCTTTCATTCCTCTGCTTGTCAGGTGCCAGAAGGGCTATGGAACCATGGGCAAATCAGGACTGCAGCAGCCCACGTCCCTCCTGCTGATCCCAGGTGGCTGGAAGCCCTGCCTTTCACTGTGCCCCCAACGCCGGGCTGCAGCCATACCAGCCAGTGTGGAGATTGCCTGCACCACTTTCCATCAGAATCTGTTGCTGCACTAGTGAGCGTGTTTCATACCTAGCTGATACAAATGCACCCTGTTATGCGAGATCCAAGAGTAACAGACTGGGCCCAGCCAGTTGGTTTTGCTCATTTTGGCAGTACTGCAAGTAAGGCACAGCTCCTCTGAGGTCAGAGAAGTGGCAGTGAATGCTAGCAAAGTGCATGTAGCACATACATACATTATTGAGAAAAGACTTCCTACACCACAAATGCAAAAAAAAAAAAATAAAAATATCACTTTAAAAATATCTTTTTTAGAGGAAATATAAGCATCGGAAACTCCAACAACTGGTGCTACAGAGATACTATGCTCTTTTTTTTTTCTCCCCTAAAAAGAACAAATGCTTTCTAAAAGCTTTTGAAAAAAACAAACTTCAAAAACCCCCACAAACCAGACCACGAGGAATTTTCCTTCTGGTAAGAGCCTGACACCATATTTCCTCCTATGTTCAGAGTTAACCTTGTCACAAAGACAACTTTTATCAGGCACAATTCTAGGATGCTGCATCTTTGAAACCGTAACGGTTCATCCCAGAAAGGAGCATTTAATTTTGAAGCAATGCTGTTTGACTAAATATAGGTCATATAATAGTAAGTGTTTATAAAATATGAGTGAAAAATAAATATGAATATTAATATGAAAATCTCTGAATTACTCCATTGCCCTTTTTCTTTGAAATTACTTTTGAAACTGTTTCAGGAAACCTGCTACAACTGTATCTAACCCTACTAGTGCTAATGGAACTACATTCATTTGCAGCAGCTTAAGATCTGGCTCATAATTTTTTAAAATAGAAACCATTTTGATATGGAATTCACCACCTGAGTTTCAGAGAAGCATGTTAATGCCAAGGAACTAAAAATAACAAGTAAACAAAAGTGTTTTTCAAAGTCTTAGGTAAAAAAGCCTCACAATTCAAGGATACCCCATAAATAGAAGAAAATGCAATATCATCTCTGATATATCCCTACTTCCCTCCTGAAATACCTGGAAAAATGCCAGTTTTAATGGGGGCAGGAATGCATTTTAGACTCAATCCTGTTACAAACATGTTCCATCCTGTTACAAGATGTTTGCTCCTACTTCCCTTTTGCAAATATCTGAAGCTCTAAAATTTGATTTTCATACTATAAAATTAACTAACTCTGATATGGCTTTCAAAAAAAAAATTGATAATAATGCAAATGGAGTTTGGCTGAATGGAGAAATTAGGTCCCTGATGTTCAGAGATGAACAACTATTACATAGATGATTCCAAGGAACAAATTTCTGGTTATGATAACCCAAAGATAAACTACAAATTCATATTCACTTGAACACATTAACACCAATTTCTTATGTGGGCAACTGCTGTTTTGCACTGACATTGATTGATTAAATGTGCCATATATCATCCAAAATCATTCCAGAGAATTGCCCCTTGCCCCTTTACTTTATGCAAAAACCTGTCAATTTCTTGTGTGTAGTACAGGACATGACAGTATCTTTTTCAAAGGAGGTAACTCCATTTGAATCTATTAATGAATTTCTGGGTTTGTCTAAAATCTTTATGGGAATGTGTCATTCTTATCTAATATTGTGCTGTGAAGAATGTTAAAATGAAGTTTTAGCTGGTGTTTTCTTAACCAGGCATCTGGTTAGTCAGTAGGTATACCTGGGAACTGAGCTCTTCTGAGACTGTCTCCTTTTTTCAGCCTCACTATACTGTTGAGTTATTACAAAATAAGTAGCTCTTTTATTTTGTTTTATTTTTTTTTTTTTCTGTTTTGTTTTCCCCCAAGCACTTGGCAGCTCTAGTTTTCATTCTGGTGCCAAATAACTACCAACATCCAAACCTCACACTTTCTGCTCCACAGAACGGGTGCTTTCTGATCAACTCTTCCTGTCATAACAGAATTCTATGGCACAATAGAATCCTATGGTGATTATCAAAACAGCTATTGGAGCTATGGGATAGATTATCTGATAACGGGTCTACTCAGTTTTGGTTATTGTAGGGTGTAGATGAAGATGAGTAGGAAAAATGCTGGAATTGTAACCACTTTATGTTCTTTTTCTTCACTGGACCTATGACAAGAAAGAAGAACAAACTCCTGAGCCATGCCTACTTTTAAAAATCTATCCACAGTTTGAGATTTTCTATAACTGATCGAGTGGGGAAAAAAAAGGTATAATAATAAATAACACAAGATTAACAAAAGCTGAGCTTCTCCATTTAAAGTTTTTTTGCAATAGGAATCTGCAAAAATTTGGGGTCAAAATGAAAGTCAACACTAGTTGAGTATGATTTATATTAATGAAAAATTATAAAAAAAATATTAAAAAATTACAAGAAGCCACACACCTCAAATTTAATATAATTTTGAATTGTGGGGACACCATAGTGTCTTATTCTTACACTGTCCTTTTCCTCTGCCCTAAGCGTTCATGAGTAAGTTTACAGGTATGCAAAACCTGTTGACTTTGACAGGGCTGTTAATGAAGCATGAAGTTATTGAAAACTGCACATAGCTAAAGGCAGTAGCTATTCAAGAGCTATCTACTTTGTGTTATTATGTTTCAGCCAAAATTTGGAATCACTACTGACCATGAATGGACCAGACAGGAGAATGAGAGGGCCCAGAGCAAAGTTTGTAGAAGCCCAGGTGTTTGCACACCTCACCTGAAGACTAAAACTAGATGTGCTATCACAAGACATCTTAGAAATCTACTTAATTCTTCTTACAAGTGTTTCAGATGGAGTTTGCTGCAATCTGCTATTCTCTTTTTAGGTTCACCACTTGCGCTGCAACATGATTTAGGGCCTAACCTTGATATTACAGATTTAATTCACAGATGTGGGTAACTACTGATAGGACAGAGATAGAAAGCTCCTCAGGGCAGGAATCTTGTTTTTGCACCGGAACTTTAAGCTCATAGTATATTATAAACTATGATACGAAGAATACTGCAAGCCACAGACCCCAAAACCCTATCTAAGGATGTCTTGGTAGAAGCAGGGTAAGGATTATAAAGTGTCACTTTTAAAGTGAGTCAAACAACACGAGCAGTCAGTGCCACAGGAAGGAGTGCTTTCCAGTCCAGCTGCTCACAGCCACGACTGAACTCCGCTCTTAGCAGAAACTCACACGAAACCCGAGTTTTGGTTACCACGCGCAGCCCCACGCAGCAGCGGGCTCTGTGGCCACGCACAGGCCCTCGCCCTGAGAGCCACCGGAGGCACCTTCCAGCGCTGCGGCCGCGGCCGTGCGGGGCCGGCCGGTGCCGGTCGGAGCGGCGCTGCGGGGGCCGGAGGCGCTGCGCTGCCCAGGGCCCGCGGCTTCCCCGCCCGCGCCCCCGGCCCGTCCCAGGCACGGGGCCGGCACCAGGTGCGGGAGCATCAGCAGCGGGCAGGGCCTGCAGCCCTTCTCCCGGCCGCCGCAGGCAGCTCCACAGATGCCCTCTCCGGGCTCCTCCGGCCCGAGCAGACCCTGCTGATTTCCTGCCAAATCCGCTCCTTTCTTGCCTCCACGGAGGGACCCCAGCTTTGGCCGAGAAACCCCGAGATTCCCCGTCCTTTCTTCTCCGCTTACTCTCTCCCGCAGGGCCATCAGCAAACACGCTCACCCCTCCTGAAACGCTTCCAGCCTCAAAACTTTCTTAGCAACCGTGTCCCCCGCCTGCCGCGGCGGACGCCTGTCCCTCGCCGCCTGCCCCCCTCCCCTCCCCTCCCGCCCCGCTCCGCCGCTGCCTCCGGCCCCGGCAGCTGTCAAGCGGCAGCGCGGGCCGGCGCGCACTTACCCCGGAGCAGAGCGGGGACCGAGCTGCCCATGAGCACCCAGAGGGAAAGGCGCAGCAGCAGCCGCCGCAGGCTCCTCGGCAGCCGGGGACTCATCGCGGAGCCGGATCGGCGCGGCCGGCGAGCCGCGGGCGGGGCGCGGGGGCGGCGGGGAGGCCGCGGCGGCGGTGGCGGGGCTGGCGGGGAGCGGGGCTGCGCCGCTCCGCTGCTCGGGACCGCGGGTGACTCACTGAAACTTCACTTCGGCGCTGCAGGGGAAACAGGAAATCTTAAACTTCGCAAACAGCTGGGCAGGACTTTCTTACTCTTACAGTAGTTCCTTCTCCCCCTTCCCACAGTCACCCCCTCCCCTGCTCTCGCCCTTTTTCTTTCCTTTCCTTTTTTTTTTTTTTTTTTTTTTTTTCTTTTAACATGAAACCTCACCCAGTTTGGTGTCAATCATCTGCCAGAGGCCAGCCCCTCTCAGGTCTGGCTCTCCCACCACAAGCGCGTCGGGGCCAGCCCCGACGTGCAGCCCGGATCCCTCCGCCTGCCTCCCTCCGAGGCGGGGACCGGGCACAGCCACCCGCCCGGAGCTGCACCGTGGCTTGCCAGAAGGCTCAAGGTCGGCAGGAAACCGCCAGTTCGGAGGGCTCCTTCTCCCTGCGAGTTGAAAAGGACCCAGTCGTGTCATTTGGGACATGGGGACTTTGCAGAGCTCCTCCTCGCATCCGTATCCCTGACCTTAACGATGCTGCAGCAGCAGCCTGTTTCCTCCTCTGCAGAGCTGGTATCGGAAAGAAGGACGTAACCCACAGATGAACTAAAGCAGGGAGCAGGGGAGGTTGAAGTCAGGGCAATAGCAGGAAATGTTCACACAGACTAGCTGGGCACTCGGCTTGAAGATGTTGAAGCTGACTGGAACAACTTGTCATCTGCTGCTTATTTTGTTCCCAAATAGGCTGGTTGTGCACTACTTATCTCAAATGTTGTGCGTGTGAGACAAATGAAGTTCGTCTCCATCCCTCTCCAAAGGAACTTCCACCAGAGATTTTGCCTTCTCTGCAAGGGAGAAATTGCACCTAGGATTCAGAGAGTAGGACCACACTGGTGATGCCAGCTTTTCATGGCCCAGTCAGAGACTGTAAGAACCATTCAATTTTGAACCTGAGTAAGGCTTGAGCTCTCTGCCAGTATAAATCCAGCCACTGCATAGCCAGCAGTTGTATTGAGACCCGTTTTCAGCTCACAGTCGTCTTTTCTCTCGGAGTTAAATGGCTGGGCATTGATGGAAGGGTAAACTGATGCACATAGGGATAGTTTGAGGGCGATTGTTCCAACCTTGTTGATTCTCTTTTGTCTCTGTTGCAACCCTAGTTAGAGATACAGATCTGGGTATTTCAGAAAAAGAGCTAAGCTCTTAGGGGGGGAATATATGTAATCGTGCTCTGAATGTGTCCCAGATCACCTCTGTTTGAATTTGGAAATATTTGCATAAAGAATTTAATTGGTCCATAAAAGACATTTTTAAAAAAATCATTGTGATTTCATGTAAATTTAGTTTTAAACACTCCCTAAATGCATCTTTTCACCTTGAAGTCTCAATTTATGGTAGACAATCTCATAAACCTCTCCAAGAGCATTTTCCTCTCCCTCACCCCCTTTAATATAGTCAAGATTCACTCAAACAGGTGGCAGTCACCACCTTCCAGAGGTAATAAAAGTTGCAGGCTCCTGTTTGAGCACGGACTGGAGTGTTCTTATCAGTTCCTGTGCAACAGCTCTGTGCTAGAAGGTGACTGTGTTTCCAGTACCCACTTAAACAAAAGCATTTCTCAACCCCCACAAGTATACACAGTGTGCTGTACACTGCTCTCTCCTTGGAGCTGTCAAGTTGCAGGTGCCGAAGAGTTGCTGTTTGCTTAGAAAGTTGGCTGTGTGTGCTGAACTCTCCTCTTAGTTTTTGGTGACTACCTTCCAAAATGAAAAAGAAGTTTAAAAGTAAATAAGTACAGATTTAATATTACTATTCAAACCTGTCACGATCCAGGCTTGACTTGGCATACCTGACTCTGTCTCACTTGCATCTCTCTCCCTCACATGAGTGCTATGGCTCTTCTCCAATATGGGCATATTCTGCCCAGTCTCTCATCCAGGTTCTGGCAGTAGGTGAGTGGCTTGCAGTAGATGGAGGCTTTGGGAAGGGCTGTACTCGGGTTTCCAATAGCCTCAAATCCTTGAGTGCAGCCAGGCATCACTGCCCCTTCCCTCACATGAGGTGATATGGCACCCCTTGCCCAGCAAGTGAGGAGTCTACGACAGTGGACTTCAGGAACTTGGTATTTCCAATGTAAGCACTGCCATTATTTTTATTGATACATCATGCAGTGAGGATTGTGCTACAGCTGAGCTTTGGATGTTTAGAGAACCCATGAGAGTGAGAGGTGTTACTAGAAAGTTTTTGTGTGGAAGGAAAATCTTACCTGGATATCCTCAGGGGAAAAGTAGTCTTTTTGTTACCAATAGCCTGTGTGGAAGTTGAAGTAAAACCAACTTTAGTTCACAGATTTATCCTAGACAGGTGTATTAGCAAAAACTCATATTTGCCTTTTTGAGTACTATAAACCTCCCTGTTAGGGCCCAAATGGAGCTTAATCAGGATTCCCTGGACAACCAAAAATATATGAAACAAGACTAAGCTGGTAATTTCTTTTCATTTCCTTGTTCATAGCTCCCAGTTCCCTGTTTTCAGATAGCAGTTTCTTCTAGACTGTGAGTATATAATGTCAGCCTGACTGAGGTAGAGAAAGGTTCCTCTTCAAAGAGTAGGAGATTAAGGGTGTAAATAATAATCTCCAGCCTGACAGGGTAAGGGAAGACAACTACTTTCAGTTCCTCGCTTAGAAAGGCACAATCTCAAAGCACTGAATATTGTGTTTTCTTTCTGAGCCTTTGAAATATATACCCAGAATACAAACAATTTAGTACTTCTCGTATCTCAGGGCCTCCTAGTGAAAACATGCTAACTGCTCCTTGCTGCAGGTTTTAAGTACAGCTTTTAAAACAGTCCATAAAACTACCGAGTATAAATGATCTCTTTTTGTTATTCTAACTATTTTCTAGCTTTCAGTATCATATTTCTCTCGAAATCCCATGTGAACTACAGCATTATCCTCATAGAAAAACGCTTTCAAGCTTCTACAGAACACGCATTGTTACTAAAAACTGTTGTTTCACTGTATTTAACGTACACTCAACTCAAAACCATTCTGCTCACAGCCACAAACTGCTGATGTGCACAATAACACAGTTATTTTGATTAGTTTACTAACTTCAGTGTTGCTTTATTTAAGAATCCCAGAGCAAGATAGTTCCCAGATGCAGAATTAAGTAAGGCCTATACAGTTGCACTAACACAATGTAATAGTCACGCCTGTGTAGAGCTGACATATGTGGTCTAGGGTGAGACATCTCAACTTTAGCTGCCTAAAAGTTAGCCTTGGACTGAAGTTCCAGGAGATGGCTGAGAAAACCCATTGTCTTTCTCACCATCTAATGGAGCAATCCTATTTGTTTGACTGTGATGGGATAGTCCTAGATCAGGTTCAAGAACAAATGCTGGACGAGCAAAACTGCCATTATGGTGGCAGCAGGCTATTAGGTCACCCACATTCCCTTAGTCATCCAAGGAGGGAAAGGAGTATAGATATTTTAAAAACCTTCAAAACCCAATGATAGGGAGCACAATTAGCCCAGACATCTGCTTTTTTACCTTTTTTTTACTTTTTAACATCAGGTATCTGATGTTAGATGACATGAATCCTAAAGGAAATGGTCTTTGAATTCTATACATCACATAAAGTAAGCTACAAGATGCTATACCCCCTGGCAGTCTTTGGAGTTAATGCCTTGGAATGACACAAGGCAGCCAGGTACACAGTATGCTGATATTGCCTTACTGAAACGATTAATGTAGTAACTGGAATAAGTAGCTTGACCCAAATAAAAACACTGATAACTCAGGACAAGTTTTACCGTAACTACTTACAAAATAGAAATAGAAAATCTGCTTGAAAACCTGATACGTCCCATTTTGATGTTTTTGTTGTGATACAGATTGGGTTTTGTTTTGAAGCAGACTATTAGTTTTGAATATTTTTTTTGTTCTCACCATGTTACATATTAGAAAAAAAGGACATGGGAACAACATACAACACTTTGATATTACTACAGTTAGGCAAGAGATTTATTTTTCAGAGAAATTTTGGCATTTCAGTTCAAATCAAAGTCAAATTTTGTAAGCCTGTATTATTTGAAACTCTGTTCACTGTTCACTGCAGTGCTCTGTTCACAAAACTGACATTTGCCTGCTCATTTTCAAATTGAGAGTGCTTGGCATGGAGTATTAGCCTTTCAGCATCCTTGATAAAAGCTCTGCCTGTCTTGTCTGTCATTGGCTGAAAAACACATTGTCCTCTTCAGAGCAGTGTGAAACTGTTGTGCCCTGTATCACCATTTGAATCATATTTCTCTCTTAATTTAGGCTATCATAGAGCACGGAATTACAGCTACTGTTAAATGCAGTTTTCTTCTTTTGTATCATCACTGGCTTCAACTCGTTATTGATAATTTGCACCATTAAGAGAATGCACACAGCCTCAAGCAAGGACATTTACAAAAGGTTACATTCATTGTAAAATGTTTTGAAAAACTTATAAAATGTGTTTGGACTAAACACAGCATTATGCTTATCTCATAGATATAATCAAATTAAAACATCTGTTGTGTGTAATCATCCGTCAGAAAAAGGAAATCAGCTTGTTATCAACTCCTGCATACATCAGAGGCAACAAGAATAATGTTATCTTCAAGATTTATCTTAGTAAAGCTTTCTGCACAAATCTTCTGAATGACACTTATCAAAATAAGGTTTTGAAATATTATTTGAATTAGCACTAGATTCTCAGGGCACTGCTGTTCACATGATCTCTGACTTTCAGCTATGATGCAAATCAACCATTTCTAAGCTTCACTGAATTGGCTTGCTCTGTGTTTACTGCAAATGTGTAAATACCCTGCAACAGTGAAAGCAGAACTACATTAGTGTCAGAAGAGATATCTTTCTGCAGTGCTTCTGGCGGGAAACACCATTAATCTCACCACACAGCCTCTAAAATTAAAACTTCCATCCTCTTTTTCCAAAAGCAAAGGGACATTTGGAGACTTTATACTGTTTTCTTCAGCTTCTACAATGAGTATCTAAGTGGGAGGGAAACTTGCACACTTCCATAAGCGTGTTGCATTTTTGTGTGGAATCTTTTACATGGACAAAGAACTTGTAAAACTAAGTCTAGATGATGTGGCATTTATAAAAGACATGGAAACAAATTATTACAGATATACTCTGCATAAAATTTAAGTTTCTCAAAAGTATGGTTACCCATGGAACCTGTCTTCCTTATCACATAATCTGTAGTATTTACTATCATCAAACCTTGTTTTTACAAGCTCTTCATTAGAAAGAATTTGAACATTGGATGCCAAGCCTCAGAAAATATCTGAAACTATCAAAGAACATCAGTAGTATAACACAGAGGCCCTTCTGTTTCATTTTTTCCCACAGGAACAAAAGGGAGTTGTGAATCTATCATAAAATATATCCCTAAATGTAGTCTGAAAGAATCTCAATACTTCAACCACAAAGCCCCAGAACTGAGGAAAGTATCCTCCCACCCCAGCAAACAGAAGATCACGTCTGTGTTGTTCAGGAATGCAGTACACTGACGATGTTAAACTGGCTCATTTGACCACGATCTTTAAACAAATTTATTTGCGATAGCACAGCTGTTCCTTTCAGGAAGGAAATGCACGGTTCCATAATTTTTATCTGCAAGGCAACTTTATGATCTGCGGTCACAGGAGGTGGCTACTGTGCTTTAGGGGTCAAAAGCAAGCAGTTCAGGAGGATCCAGAATGCCTTGGGAGTTGGCTATTGCTCCAACAGAGCTGACCCCATAACAAATGCGCTAACAGTGGCTTGCAAATAACTTAGCTAATAAAATTCACTTTTGCTATTTTCCTCTTCTGTGACTAAGATCTTCATCAAACTAGCCCCCAAGCCCCATTTTCAGGCTGCACACGCACAGTCTCCCACATCTTCCGACTGGTGTGACATCTCCCCAGTTGGAAGATGCTTTCCATGCAATCCTACCAGCCTTGAATGCTGGACATTTCCAGTCCCATCTCAGGCCATCAGTGGTTTCCATTCCTGGCTGTAGCAGTCTGATGCTTTGACTGTAATGCAGTGAAAGTTACATTGTGCTCTCCTCAAACTCTCAGATGTGAAGGATACCTACTCTGTCTGATAAGCTGGGACAAATATTGTGGCATTAAAGACCTCTGCAAGGATGAGGCAAAGTGATACTCAACATTTCGTGATACTCAACATTCCCTGCATCACTAGAACAACATAGAGGCTATTAGAGAAAGCTTGAATGCAACTTGCACCCATTTTGTTACCTTTTCAATATTAAAGTGTTATAGACAATCTTTGACTGAGAATTAAATGCTTTGAAGTTAATAAAAGATTCATGACAGTGAAAAGATTCACTGTCTATGGAGAAATAACACTGTATTTTTTGTCAATTTGGCAGTTCTGGAGTGTCAATTTCCCAAGTTCTATGCCCAGATATTGACTTCAGTGAGGGAACAAATGCACATTGCTGGTTCAAAGTCAGTTTTCCCTTCCACAAAAACGTGTACAGCATTTCTTGCTCAACTTTGCTCTGTCTGTAAGACTATTTCTGTCTTTGGGGAAAGCGGTTTGGTAATTCTCCAGCCTACTACAAATCGAGGTGCAATTGACAACGATGAAGGATGAGAGTGTGACTGAATATTTGATGTCTCTTCACATGCTTTGAAGTATAGATAAGGAGACATCTTGTCCAGTGCTACCATAGCTTGATCTCTGAATCATGCAGCAGTTGGAGCCTTCCTGTCCTGAGGGACCTCTGCCAATCTTATATTAAAAAAAAAAAGCTCAGAAATTGAGGATTTTGTAGGCTTTATGGTGAGTAAAACAAGACAGGCAGGCAGCAGAGTGGGATGTTGTGCAGAAAAGTGTAGTGATGCTCCTTAGGGAGTGAAAATATCCTGTTGAAGTCAGACTGAATTTTCTGAAGAGCTTTTATAGTCCTTGCTGTTTGATGCACGCAGTTGCCTGCCATAAATACTAGACTGGTTTTCATCTCTGCCTTTCTTTGATGATTTTTAGTGTGATTCAGAAACAAGAAAAGATTGAAAAATCAACTTCAATAATCTCCATAACAAATGAAAAATAATTTACAGCATGACATTACTCTTGTATGATTTCAATGCTTTTCCTTTAAAGGGCATGCTGTTCTGGATTGGCATGTCTTTCTTTTCTTCGTTTTGTTGCCTTTTTTGCCTCCATTGCCTCCATTCTTTGGGTTCCTTTCTCCCATTTCTCCTATTCTCTATTAAACCTTTCCTTTGTTTCTTTCAGTGAATTTGTTCTGAGTGTTGTAATCCATCCCCAGTGACATTTCCTTTGGGTGTCAACTACAGATTACTATTTAAAAAATTATTTTTTTTAAACATCTCTGCTATTACTACTTTGTCAAACTTTGGTAATGTTAGGCTTACAAACTGCTTTTTCAAAAGTGTCTTTGCTTGCATGTGCACATTAATATTTCATCCAAAAAGAATCATGACTCTTAGTTTCGCAATTAGCAACTACCACACTCACTTAATTAAACAGCAGTAACACCTCTGGGCCTCATACAGTGTTTCTTCGTCAAAGCCCTGAGTAAAGGGCACAGGGAAATGAGAGTGGCATAACATGCTTCACAGCTCATTTATTTGCCCTCTTAACCACAGTAAAGAGTCCCAGCCCAGGCTGGTCTCCATTTCATTACCACCCTCAAAGATTTCTAGGTATTTTCAGATGTGCTGATAAGCTGATATGTAACGTCCTGTAAAAACACCATGGCACGAGCTCCCACCTTTACTAGCAGCGCAATCGTATTACGTGCCTGTGGTGCTGGCAGCTGTACTGGGGTTAGTGAATGAGCTTGGCCTCCTGTACAGAACCTGTTTCCACTCCTGTCTCTGATCTTATGAATCTTAGTGGCATGCTGGGGAGTGAAGTTCCTATTTTCACTGTAAAAGGTGTCTAATCTGCAGCAATAATATGAACAGACCCATGAGAGTTCGACTGTCTGCTGGTCCTGTCCCACAGTTTGCCTGTCTCTGAGCTCTTCCATGTTTTCCAATCATTTACACAGTGAGTGCTGCACTGTGATCCACTCCCAGACTTATTTGACACTCACTCCTGAAAGACACAGTGGGGACAAAGGTAGAGTAGGCTAACTTACACACCCAGGTTCACATTACCAGAGCCTATGCTGACTGCAGTGAGGACCTATCTGCTGTGTAACTAAATGGGAAGCTAAAACACCAACAGACTTTTACCATAACCCAGAGCAGGATTCTTCAGTCTCAGAGCATCTCCTGTCTGTCCTTCCTTCCCCTCCACCATCAATGCATTCTCTCACCTACTCCTTCCAGTTCCTGAGTCCTCTCTCACAGTCTCCCTGCAGCTATTTCTGTTTCCTCTGAGCTCCTGACAGCTGCCACTGCCTGCTCAGCCCACCCAGCACACTGCATGGCTTGCTAGGCAGCAGCCCCCAGGGCTGGCATGGTTTGACATAGTTGCTTTGGGTTGTTGTGCCCTTCAAAGAAATGCTGGGCTACATGCCTTTGTTTATCCTATGTGTGTCACACTCCATGGCCCTTGTGAAAGATTTTACATGGTATTTCCTGTAAAGTTTCTTAAACCCAATAAAGATTCAAGGAAAAATGCAATCTGAAACACCTACTAAGTCACTGTTTATTTCCTTACTTAGCTGCACTGGGCAAGAGAATTTAAAAGGCAAACAGGATTTTTAGCACTTCAAAGATGTGATTAAAGTTTGCTGGTGTCACAGTCATATAGTCAATAATGATGACAAGATGGTTTTCATCTCTGAATTTCTACCTGTAAAATGTGGAGCTGGTGCTGTCTTGGACTCTTTCAGAACGTGGATATCTAGCTGTTGCTTTTTGATTAGTTTTGATCTTGTTCATCCTCTTGGGTGTTGGTGAGAACAGTAAGAGTCTGTCAAGGAACAAGTTTACACAGGCAGTTCAAGTATTGTTCCTTCCCTTGCCCACACCAAGCCAGATATGGCTGTCAGCCCTATCATTTATATACAGGCTCCAAAAGTCTCCAGTCCTACAGAACTGTAATGCCCTGAAATTCAAAATTCCTTCTGTGTGCTATGACAAATGGTGCCAGCTGTGGTCCTATTGCATGATGCTTGGAGCAGAGAGCCAAGGTCCATTGCCTTCCTTTGAAGAGGTTTCGCTGGCAACCAGAAGGCAGGCAGGTCGTGGAGGTGATGAAGGGAGCAAAGGTACCATTTTGCCCCTTCTACATGGAAATGTAGATCTCCCTCAAACTGCTAGTGAAGCAAATGTAAATATAACTTAACCTTCCACTAGCGGTAATCACTAGAGGAATCTGAATCACTTTTTTCACTGCTATTTTTTGTAAAAAGGTGTTGTTTTGGATGGTTTTTTGTTTGTTTGTTTTGTTGGGGTTTTTTTGTTTGTTTGCTTTTTTGTTGGTTTTTTTTGGTTTTTTTGCATTGGTTTTTTTTTTTTGCATTGGAATATACCACTCTAGGTGCAAATTACCACAGTTGCACCATTCATGACCACAGCCTCTTCCTCTCGTCAGTGAGACATAAAAGTTTTCTAAGAATCAGAGGAAACCAAATAATTCTTACACATGAAGAGATACACTGCTTCTGATGAAGTGCTCAAAGATTCTCAGTTGGAATGCATGAAGAAAGAGGCTCCTGGGAAGCATGGGTAAATTTCTTCTCTCATGAGTGAACATGATGACCTAAAAAATAATTGCTTTGCCTACAGCACTGAACAGGTTTTTAAACAAGGAAGTATATTTATTCTTATTTCTGTTGCTAACTTTTGTGTATGGGATATGAACACTCAAAGTGAGGATAATTCATAGCTCTGTGGACATGTTTTTTTCTGTGCAACGTGCAAGTAATAACTACTGCCCCACAGTGTGGATAGGATTTATCTATTAGGATTTATGAGGCAGAATTCACTTCACAGGTGTAAAACACCATAAATTATATATGTACTTCATAACTCTAATATGCTTTCTTCTACACGGCCTTTCAGGTGCGAACATCCCACTGCAGCGTTCATGTTGAGGACTCTTAACAAGACATCTGTAGTATCAAAAGGGATCCATCCAAGCCTTGCTAACATCACCACTTACTACTTGTAGCTGAGTACCAATCATAGACTAGCAACGTGAGCTTCCAGGTGTGAAAGAAGTGGTGACAAGTGAGAACTGCAGGTGTTGACAGAGTGTGCAAGCCAATATGTGATAAGCGGGAACCAGTGTGAGCTTCGGTTTCAAAGACTAACACACATTTTGCAAAGGCAGCACTTGCAGCCCTTGACAGGAATTAGAGGTTGTTTTGCAGCACCCACAGAATAACCTTCTGCTGTTGCTCTACGAAGGGTGCACACCACTTTCAGCTTTTGCAAAGTGGTTCAATGTAGACGCTTCTTTGTGGGCTCACCCCTGCCGTGCTGGGGCTCTTGTATGCAGGCAGCTATGCTGCTCAGAGCATGCAGCTGCTGGGGGCTTTCTGCCTCCTTCTGCAGCAGCCAGCCATTTCTGGCCTTCACCTGCACCATTAGGAGATGGGCCCCATGTTGTAAAGTCTGAATCTGGATCCAAACATAATTTTCTTCAGCATACACAGGAGATCTTATCCTAGGTTTGGGCTGGCTCCTTTCAGATCAAAGGCCAGCTGCAAGACTTGTGTTCCAACTGAAACTGCCTCCAAGTTTTGGGGTCTGGGGTTGCAGCTCTGGTTTAGCTCTATTTCTAGCTAATTTCTCTATATGTAGAAAATATAAGGCCAGACATTTGTCCCATTGAAGTCAGTAGAGTCTTGCTTTCTTGACACTAAAAAAGGGTGCTTAAGTCATATAGGTATGATTAATACTAACTAGAATATTCAGATTTTTTTCCTACAGGCCTAACATTTGGTTGCAAATCAGCCACCCTAGATCTCTGTAGTTCTGCATTTTGTGATCTCATTTTATGATAGTACATGCATAAACATTTCTATTTAATATTAACTCAAGAAACTTGTGCAAAAGACTGTCTTTGTTTAGTTTGACCTTATACCTTTTAATCCTTGCTTCTGCAGGGTGGGTTGTTTCCTCTAAGAGATTTAGTGCAGAGATAGGATAATAGGATAGAGTGGACTATCAAGCCGTTCCAAGGAAATGATTGCTACATTCCTGCCATTGTATAAAAACCCAGGTTGGAGCAGGGTAGGTAGGAGCTGATGGTGCACCAAGTGGCTCAGAACACCTGTTGCCCAGAGGACAGGACAGCTCTGTAAGCAAAGCAGAGCACAGCACTCCCAGGGTCCCACGTGAGTCTTTAGAACAGTTTTTGCTCTAAGCTCTTTGTTGCAAAGCGTTTTGGCAAACATCTCGCTCTAGGAAGAAGTGTCCTTCTAAAGCCTATATTATTAGTTATCTTTGCTTGTTTGTTTGCAACAAAATTAAAATTGAATGGGTTGTGCTCACTGAGCAGCACAGAAACAGCAGTTGGCTTGAAACGAAATGAGCTCAAAAGCCTCATCTTCTGATACACTGGCAATTTCCTCGTAAAAGTGTGATAAAATTTATTTGTATAAACAGTTGCCTCTCCAGCAGTGTACAAAGAAACACTGTCAGTAGCAGGGGGTGGCTGTGGTCACAGCTAAGCAGTCTCAGTGACTTTAGATTACTAACCTAGCACTACATTACTCCTGGGCTCTTGTCAGCCTCTGAAACACACCAGCAGGTTCTGTTCAGTCTCTGTGTGAAACTTCATTGTGTCGGATGAAGGAAATCTTCGTCTATCTGAATTTCATTTTGGCTGATAATGACAGCTGTTTTTTGAGTGCTTAGAAAACCAGCAAGAGCAAAAAGACTCTATCAGATGTTAAAGGTCAGAACAGAGCCCTGGAAAAACCTACAGTGGCAGCAGCACCTGTCATGTCAAGCTACTATTCATGTAGGTTAGACCAGGTAAGGAAGGAAAGAGGAATAAATTCCTGTGGTTACTTATGGTCCCATCTCAGTTCTGTTACTGCTCTTACCATATGAGCACAGGCAAGAGATTTCAGATTTTCTGTAAAGTAATTTTGGGCAAAATAATTCCACAATGGAATTATTTTAAATAGTTGTTGAAGAGACTGCCAAGGGAAATGAGAGAAAAACTGCCACCCCTTTTTAACTGGGTGGGAAGAAGTTCTTGCAGAGTAATGTGGTAAGAACTCATGTGTAGTATAGTATCTAGTACTGTACAGTATTTTGTGTCATTGCTGTGACAGCAAACCTACCTAAATGGTTTTGCAAAGAGATCAAAGCAAGGAAAGCAATTTTTACTGGGAAGGTTTATAAAACAATGCCTCACAGGTGACAAGAAGCAGCTCTTCAAGGCCGACCAGTTTACATGTGGGTTGACAGAGTTAGCAAGCATTTTTGCAACAGTGCCACCTGGCCTTCCTTTGGAGGAGAGTGCAGCACACATACCCCTTGTTGAGGTGGAGCACAGCACAAAGGCCTTGTTTAAAGCTGACTGATGTTTGTAATGAGGTTAATGTTCAAGTTCAAACACTTCTGCAAAATAGTTAGCACAGGTGACTAGTGACCTCTGAGCTGACAGGTGACAGGTGACCTCTCAGCTGTGGCCAAGAATAAAATATAGGCAGTCAGGTTCAAAGGTGTCCAACCTTCTTCCTTGAACAAACTCTGACATTCTCAGAAGTTCTTGATTTGTAATCAGAACCAATTAGATGAAATCAGTGAGAGAGATTTCTGTGGATTTATTTACCTTTCTTAATGTCAAACAACATTGGACAATCAGGATTCAGTGTGAATCATCTGGAAAGGATGAAGGCATTAGTATTCCTTTTGCTCACCTAACAAGGTCTTGTTTTTAATATTAAAGCAAAATTGTAAACCCTTCTCAAGGGGCTGTAATTATTTTACTGCTATTTACTCTGAATGCTTTTCTAATTTCTAATGTGACTGGTCCTAAACTACAGGTCTTACAAGGGAGTAAGAACTCTTTTCATGCTGGAAGCTTAAACAATTCATATTGCTCAGCTGATCAGGAATGTTGTTTTTCTTCAGTGTGAGCTATAGCCATTAGATCCATGTATTCATTTTTTGTGACACCCCTGAGAAATGACTCCACTGTGTTACTGCTCCACAAAGGAAGGAAAAGAGGGAAGCAGCCAATATAACAGCTTTCCCTGACCTGAGGAAGTTGCACAAGGAACATTCTTTATGATATCCCTAAGAGGATCTGTTGGGTAAACCAGCTTACTTCCATATTCCCCAGTTCTCCTCATTCATGACATCAAAAAGGACTAAGATTTGGTGAAGTCTTCTCAGAAAATCTAAAGAAATACATGTTTTCTAAGCTTTGAAAGGAAAGGCATTTAATTCCCCAAGCCCATTCTGTTAAAGCATTTAAAAAATGTTTAGAATTTTCACAAATTTTTATCTTGCTGGTTTTACTGCCACTTCTCTTCCCCCTGTATACCCCAGTTTGCCACTAAAGTAATCAAATGAAGGAATAATTAGAAAAACACTGAATATTAATTTCAGACTACTCTGATGATTAATAATAACAATAATTTGAACAATTATAATAAAAATATAATCTTCAAAATAATGAAAATTTATAATTAAAGGAAATATGCAATCTATTTTTTATTACCTTTTTGGGTCTTAGGGGCACTTGCAATAATTATGGTGATTGCCTCGGGTCCCTAAAGAGGGGTGGTGGTGGTAGAGAGTCTTCTGTGCTAAATAAAATGCAACACTACAATGAATTATTTGAATTAAACCAATGCTGTTTCTTCATGGACACTATTAGACAGCTTTACTCCTGGTTTATGTTGCCAGAGATTAATACAGCTGGGAAGAATAAGACTGAGATGCCTCCATTAATTATGCTCATTTAGAGAAAGTACCAGGAAAAAAAATCGAATGTAATAAATGACCAGAAGCTTAAGGGAGATGCTTGTGAGATGACATTTCTTTTGAAAATTGGAGGGATGACTGATTATTGGAAAAAAACCCCTCGTCCAGATGGTGGTAGATCCTGCATTTCTTGGTGTCTTCATATTGAGGAAATGTGTTGCAACTAAAGACAAGTTACTGGACTAAGTCAGAATTAAAGAAAACGTGGGTCAGACTAAGTTAACTAATATTGTTTTCTGACCATAAATTACAGGAATCTCAAAAAAAGTACCATAATCATAGCAAAATTGTGGGGAGCAACTCTCTCTCTTTAGGTCCAGCTGCTTCTTCCCACCGGCCGTGGGCTCAGGACAGAACACTTCTCTAATCCAGCAACTAGAAAAGTGAGATCCTTTAGCTTGTTTTGTTTTGTTTTGAACTAATCTGTCTTTCCCTCTGAGCTTCTTTACCATTTCTACCAGGCTCTTTTCACGTGGATAAATTTGGATTTCTTGTTAAGTTCCTCCATGTATGGCAGAAAGGAAGAGCCATGGTTTCAGTTTCATGGGGTCTACTTGAGGCAAACATCCCTGCCCTCAGTCTGACAGGAATGTGGACATTTATGCTGAACTATTTGTGTGAATTTCATTAATTGTACACCAAATGCTTTGTCTATACACTCTGGGGTGCCCATTTCCCCTAGCAATAGTCACTATGAATGGGAAAATGGCTGTGTTGGATGTTTCTGCCTGCCTGCCTAGCCTGTTTTGCTACGAGAATGGCAGTTTCAAATGACTATATTTTTTTTTGCAGTTATTATGTACAGGAGATAGAGTAAATCACTCATTTCATTATAGAGTCACAGAACATCCTGGCTGGAAGGGACCTTGAAAGATCATCTAGCCCAACTTGCTGAATGCACAGAGCAGGTTCTTTTCCCAAAACATTGACAATCATACATAAATACATGTTTTCTATGCAGTCTTTTTTCTTCTACTCTGTGAATTAGTTGAATTCATCAGATGTGCAGTTTAGGCTGCGGGGTTGTCCCAAAGCACATCAAGGATTTGTTTGGCCAATGTATGTCTCTTAGCCAGCAATGAATGCAGCCAGAATGGTGGTGGAAAAGGAAATTGGGGGAAGAACTTCATAGACACACAACTGCTCTCCACCCATATGAAAAACCAAGACAACAAGACAAGATTATTGGTGCAAATGAACTTTTGATCTTCCTCTCCTTAGAAATGTGTGTTAGCCACAGCTAACATACACATACAGCTGGCTTTCTGTTATGAATTCCAATCGGGTCTGCTGCCCTGTTTAATTCAAAGCAGCAGCCCATTCACAGCTGGTGCTTCACAACTTAGGATCAAGCACATCTCTGAGACCTGAGTCTGGTTGATAAAGCTAGGTAAAACACATGGCCATTGGTCTCTTAGCTCTGTAAGATATTCTAGAATGAAAATGTTTGTAGGCAAGCTACTTTGCCCCTGAATTCTCCTTGTGACTGGTATACTGACTCAAGTTTGATTTATACTTTCAAGACCAAGAGCATTTTTCTTATGAAATTTACTTACTCTAGGAAGCCTTTTGGCCTCAGTTTGCTAACAGTCTGTATTATCCTCACTTTCACCTAAGCTGTCTGTGTCAATCTTTACTATACCACTTTTCCAAAGAAAAACATGCATTTTGATGGAATATTCCTTTTAGTTTAATTTACTTTTATTCACATTCTTTACTATCATATGAAAACCACCCTTTTTACAATTGTTTAACCTGTATCCCCTTGTATTTAGTCAGTCACTTGTCAAAATAAACCTAAATATTAAACTGTTTCACAGTTTTAAAAGTAGTTTCTAAATAAAACCTCCTTCCACCCTCCTGTGTTTTCATTCTGAATGAAACTGATTTACTTGACTAATTCCAACATTTTTGTTGTTGCATAAGAAATACACTGTCTTAACAAACTTAAATGGAGTATGAAGCAGCAGAGAACTTCTCAGTATTTAAGCAGAAACAAATTCTGTTCCATGTAAATAAATCACATGAACTGACTTTTGCACTCAGAAGGTCTCACTCATGGAACTCTAGAATTCAAATTTTTTTAAACCCCAGAGTATTTGAAATGACTTCCCTTGAAATAAATGTAACTGAAGCTGGAAAGAGCCTGAAGGTTAAAAAAAAAAAAAAAAAAAAAAAAAAAAGGCAAAAAAAGCTACTAAAAGGCTACTAAGCCTTAAATCCTAAACAGAACAGGGCACTATCTGAATTTCTTCCACAGAACATCAAAAGTCCTTGGTTGTCTCTGCATATGTTCTGCGGGATCAAGATTTACTAAGTTATGAGGTGCTTTTGGGAGGTTGGTTTTGTTTTGTTTTCTGGGGGTGAAAAGAAGAGGGGATTATAGAATAAAAACAGCTGTTGAATTGCATCATATGTGGTAATAAGCTCCTTTCCTCACCCACCCAATCACATAGGGAAAACACCAATATTTCATCAAGATGATCAGAATCCAGAAGAGCATTCCACAGCAGCATTACCTTGGCAAGAGGTGCAGGCATCACAAAGCAAAACTAGATTGATTTTGCAAATAGTTCTCCCATATTTTTTTCCTGAACCTCATGATATAAAGCACATCAGAAGTGCCCAATTTACTCTGACATTTCTTCAATTCCTTTGAAAATTATGGCTAAGGCTGTAAACAGGTACTGAGAGAAAGTGGGAGCCTGCTGAGGGACTTGAGTTCAGACATTCAGTGCTAAAAGCACCTTACACTATGGAAAAAAAGTCAGCAGTTACTTTCTGGCTCTATTCACAGGTTCTGGATTCCACTTCTGTTACAAGGTCCAGGATGGAGGTGACAACTGCATGAATCACTGGGACAACATGTCCATCTACAAGGAAATGACAGAGTTTCCTAGTGAGCTGAACGTGAGAGAACATATTTCTGGAAATTGCTGCAAATTTGATCATGTCTAACGAGGAGTCAGCCATAACTTTGATGAATAAAGGCTATATATCTTTGAGGAAAGACAGTGACAATGTTTTGGCCAGCTCTTCAAAGTGTTTCTCCTTTCAGCCAGACACACTTTAGTCTTGCCTGGATTCAGCCTGAGCTGACTGTGCTTCATCTACACACTTCCCTGTAGGCATTTTGGCATGGTACAAGTGGTGGTGGTTGCATTGTTCAACAGAGGCTGTACAGGAGGACAAAGAAGACAATTTAAGTTTGGGTGGATCCAGATAGGGAACTTATAAGATAACTTATATTAAGGCAGAATTCCCTTCTAGGTATTTCACTAACATCTTAGCAACACCAACAGCCTCACCATGCACTCTGAGCACTTAGGAAAAGGTGCCTGCCCGTGTCTCCTGGTAGGAGCTCACTTGTCCAGACTGAACTGAATTGTGCTAATAGGGATCAAATGAGGCTGAGCCTCCTACTGGAGCCCTGCTGGATAAGGCATTGTGACACAAGCTTCATCAGAAGGCTCCCTTTATTTCAGCATAGCTATGCCTACCCTGCGACATCAGTAGGTTATAAACAGGCTGTGTTGGCCAAGAGAGATTTCCCACACACACTTCTGTCCGCTTATAAACATGCATGCAAATCACTGTACAAGTACAAACTTGCCATTCAGAAGGTTTGAACATCTCAAATAAATGACCAGATTTTCAAAAGCCCCAGCATTCACACAGCAACGAGAAAGAAGTTTCCCAAACAGAATAAACCAAAACCCACTCTAATGCCAATGAGAGCAATAGGAACCTTGGACAGTCTGTGACTGAGATGGCCCAAAGGAACTGAGCTCCAAGAACAGGAGCTCTGCACAGGGCTGCTAAGTCCTTCAGAATACATCCTTCATTGCTGCAGCCTCATGCTTTGGTACAGAAAAATCACCAATAGATGCCCTTAGCTATTTTTAGATGATATTAATGAAACCAGTGGATTCTCAGATTGCAAATCTGAAACTGCTGTCTGCTCAGTGTTCCTGCTTTCTGAGTGCTTGTGTGCTCTTTTTTTTTGATTCTGTCTAACACACTTGATGCCACTGAAGTCAAGAAGAGTTTATTGTTAAAGGTGGCCATGGAGAAACTACCTGCAGAAGTTGGTAAATTGAGTACCCAGAGCGCAAAGATGCTTCATAATGAATCAAAGAAGAAAATCAAGCTTTAAAAACAACAAAACATATGCTGCTCAGTATTCCTGTGCATTATACTGAGAGGGTGAAATACAGGTGAAAAATGAATGCTGTTATGTGAAATACGTATGACAACATTGAAGAGTGCTATATAAGTTGATCTTTTGCTTTAGCTGAAGAACTGTAAGCTGAAAATAATATCCCTTTTGCATGAGGAAAAATGCTCTAAATAAAATTGTTCAAGAAAACCTGTGCTAACTCAAACTATTCCCAAAGACAGAGAGCAAATCACTAGAAAATTTACCCTAAAAATCACTGTGCTGATTGCACTTGCCTACTATGTCATTTTCTCTTCCTGCAATGAATTCATAGTCTTCAAACTTGCAATCTCAGGATAATAATTTTCACAGTGCATGCAAGCAGTATGGTCTGTGAGACTCAGGTAAATGCTGAAAAAAACCAAGCTGTTCATTCAGTTGTCTGACGAGCTGAAAGTTAGTCAATGGCTGCTGTGAATTTACAGTTTTGGAGGTTTCCTTTCAGTCTTTTTTTCACAGCACAGCCTTGAATTACTGGTTTCAAATGGACGTCTACAGTTTATTCATTCTTAAAGCACAATTTAATACTTAATGCTGAGACATCCAACCCCTAAGACAAATACCTCTACTTTTTTTTTTTAAATACAGATAGATTTTCTTTTAAATATCAGATAATACAAATTGGGAAGCAGAACTATACTGCATCAGTAATTTCTTTTACTTGTTATTTAATATATATGTAGGCAAGAAAGAGAAAGAGGTGGGGGGAACTGGACAGATGATGGGGACTTTTAAACATCTGTTACATTTCCAGAATTCCATTCCTGGTAAGACTTTGAAATGTCACAGCTGTTGCCCTTTTGCTTGTATGATTATTTCTCCAGCTGTGTGGAAATGCTGCAAAACCATTTTGTGACCCGTCACAGAAAATATTTTGACTCAACAATCAGTAACATAGAAGTTCCTACTAAATGGTATTACTTAACTCAGTGTTGGAGTGAATTAAAAAATATTGTTGGTTCTTAATCATTATCTTTAGAGCTGAGGTGTTTAGAATGTATTTTCCCAGCAAAGTTGCATTCCTTACTCTTTTAAGAGTTTACAACTTGGTTCTTCGTATCTCTTCTACACACTTAAGCCAGAGTTAAGGAAAGGGTTAAAAGGCAATTAAGGGGGAGACTTCATCCGTCACTGGAGACTGATTTCTGACTCTGAACTGTGTGCAGGGATAAACCCCCTGCAAATCAGAAAGAATTATTCTGAGCAATAGACTTTAGAAGTGTCTACCCAAGTACCCAAGAAAATGAAAATGGATGAGAGGGAAAAGTTATCTAAGAGAGCAGTGAGGCTGGAAAAGTCTGGGAAACCGCTACAGGGAAGTTATTCCAATTGTTTTATAGATACTTCCCCTGATGGTTCTGGGTACTTTCGCAAAATGTCTCAGTTACCAATCCTGCAGAGACACATTTCTGCTATTTCTCAGACAGGGCTGACTGACTGCTGGCCACCTGACAATCTGGGGAGATGCTTCACAATAGTAGGTGGTCACTGAGCTGCCAAGTAAAGCCAATGATCTGCAGCAGGGTGAGGGATAGAGGGAGGCTCACCAACCTCACAGTAAAGAATTTCTTCATAGTATCTAATCTAAGCTTCCTGTCTCTCAGTTTGAAGGCGTTCCTCCTTGTACTATCACTACATGCCCCTGTAGATACTCTCTCTCCAGCCTTTCTTGTAAGCTCCCTTCAGGTACTAAAAGATCTCAGTTAGGTCCCTCTAAAACTTTCTGTTCTCCAGCCTGATCAAACCCAATTCTCTCAGCCTTTCCTCACAGGAGAGGTGCTCCATCCCTCTGATCATCTTGGTGGCCTCTTCTGGACTCACTCCAACAGGTCCATGTTCTTCCTGTCCTGGGAGCCCAGAGCTGGATGCAGCACTGCAGGTGGGGTCTCAGCAGAGCAGAGCAGAGCAGAGCAGAGCAGAGCAGAGCAGAGCAGAGCAGAGCAGAGGGGCAGAATCCCCTCCCTCACCCACATGCTGCCCACACTGCTTTGGATGCAGCCCAGGAGACGTTTGGCTTTCTGTGCTGGGTACCCATGGCTGGGTCATGTCCAGCCTCTCACCCACCAGCACTCCCAAGTCCTTCTCTCCAGGGCTGCTCTCCATCTGTTCCTCCCCAGCCTGTACTCGTATCGGGGGTTGTCCACAGCAAAGTGTTTTCTACCATCTTGTGATGCTGCCCTATGAGGTCAGACTAAGACCTCTAAATGTTACTTCAGTCAGTCTTCAGGGGAGATCAAGATGGAATCCTATCACACACGCAAGTACAAGAACAATGTTACATACCTGGCTAAGTGTACATACCTGGCTAACACCATTAAGTACCTGACAGTATTCAATTTACATCAAATTGCTGACTGTCTGAAAGCAGGACAGTAGGCTAAAATGGACAGGTTTGCAGTTTAATTTTTTTTTTTTTTTTTTTTGAGAGGAAGTTAGGCAAAATGACTGCTGGTAAAAACTGCCAACAGATTTCCAGCCCATCAAAGATATTGAGGAGGAGATTCAAAATTTGGCAAAAGAACTGATTTTCAGATAGATGCTTTCCCACCTCACAGAAGAATGTCTTTAAGAAAAATCATTCAGTCCTCTCAGCAAACTCATGCTTTCTGGTTGTGTTTTTTTTTGTGGGTTTTTTTTTGTTTGTTTTTTTTTTTTTTTTTTTTTTTTTTTTTTTTTTCCCATGAAAGAGGGTCATTTTCCAAGGGTCAGTTCTTTAGACCCCTTCCAGTAATACTTGTACATGTAGGAAAATCCCAGGATGATGGATTCTAGACTGACCAGACACATTCTATGGTTACATTGGATTAATTTCTTAGAAAAACATTGCATTTTTCTGTAATTAGTTTCATAATCTGACACATAAGGTCAAATATTTAGCCAAATTCATGGAAGAATTATGTTAAATAGGGTTTTGAAATATATTAGTGGGTGAAAAATGAAGCTATTGCCACTACTTTCAAAGCTCTATTTGTTTGAAGTAAAACCAGAGCAGAGCAGAGCAGAGGGGCAGAATCCCCTCCCTCACCCACATGCTTTGTTTGAAGTAAAGCTGAGCTTCACAGTTACTCTTCAGGGTCTGTATGGAGCAATGATTTGGGAAAGTAAAAGGGCGTCAGACTCTGAGCCCATGTTTCACTTGTTCAGTCTTTCAGATTTATACCCAAAACTCCTGAGCAAGCTGCATTTTCACAGGAACTCACACGGGAAACACAAAAAGAAGGGTTATTAGAGAATAGCAATGGAAAAATCACAATCTGAGAAATAAGGATGTAGTGCTACAAGTGGGAAAAAATGCTGAATGCATTTCCTTCTGTCAAGCCTCCTATGATAATATATAATTTATCTCCTATGAGATAAATCAGGATATAGATTCAAGTATGGGTGATAATTTGTCTGTCTTTCTTCAATATCCTGCTGGTAAATGTGGTTTATCAAGGGATAAACCTTGATGTGACTGAGTGACTTACTAATTTTTCTAGAATCCTTTCAGTATTGGAAGTTGATACTGTGCAAAAACGTTTCAATGGAAACAACAGCTGGAGCTTCCCAGGAAATAGATATGCCAGAGAGGAGGCATTTGACAAGCTGTTTTGTGCCTACAGACTCTGTATTTGTCACAGAGAACAAGTGGCTATGCCAGAGGAGAGCAAAAGGATTTAAGAGAGAACAATTCAGGTACCTAAACATAGCTGTGACAGCCTCAAATGACGCGGGCCCTATAAAAGATTTCAAGAAAGACAACAGAAAGCCTTAGGAAATACCCTAGGCACTGGAAGGTCTCTGGACACCTGGTCTCTGTGTTAAGGTGAGTGAATCTCACCCTGATAATCAAATGCAGCAGCAGAAGGGCTCTGGTGAGCAGAGAGACATCTGAAGTGGAAGGACAAGGCCTTCAGAGGACAATCAGGGTATACCCTCAACATTCTCTTCTGGAAAACCTAGGGGATTAAACAGCTCATTATAGGAAAGGCAAGATAAGATGAAGAAGGGGCAAGAAGATGAAAAGGGAAAAAAGAACTCTGTTCAGAATATGGACAGTCTAATGAGGGGCAAAAACAGGCACTAGAGAAACATGTCCTCGAAAGGGGATATGAGGGGTGAGGAGCAAAGAGGGAGGTAGATCTAATTTGGAGAAACATGTACAATCCACCAAATTCAAAATACATTAAAGCAATACATCCTGCTTCATGAAAGTAGTTTCCAGTACTTTTTAAGCAGTTTACTTTGAAAAAGACAAATCACTAGTTTCTGCAGCAATGCAGAGAATGATCTCTTAAAACTTTGCCCAGTTCTTCCATAAGCTTTCAGAAATACTCAGTTTCTCTTTGACACTTCCACACCACAGCTAACATGCTCCCAGACAATGAAATTAAAAGTACATGAACCTGACAGTTTATATGATAAAGGAAGAAATCACACCAGAGAGAAAAAATTACAGGGTTTTGATTTTTTCCTCTAAACAATCCAGTGGGCAAAAATCTCTCAGGAGTTCTCTCCTCAAGTAAGGACAATTGCAGTGCTGTAATTAAGACAGAAAGATTACTAGTTAACTCTAATTACATTTTGATTTCTACTATTTTTTATGGTTCATTTTTCTTTGAAAGCTATTACTCACTGGAATGAGCCTGAACAGCTGTGAGTCTTTCTTGGTGATATGGGTTAGGAAATACTATCATTTGAGCTGATTAAGTGTGCACGTTCCACTTGTCTTTATCTCATTAAATTGTAATACACAATACACTGTACACACTGGAAAACACACAGATCACATGCACAGAAGACAATCACTTGAGAACTAGAGACACCAGCCTTTCCTGGAGGCCACCTGGGATTAATTCCCACATAGCACAATACGTATCAGTTTAATAGACCTCATAAAACTGGGATTAAGATCTCAGCTCTACATTAAGGCACATGACAAATTTTCAGCTGTTCTAAAAATAAAAGAGAGAGTGAAAAAAAAAATTATTAGAAGAAAATGTGGGGCACAATTTACATTACAAAACTCCCTTTAGCAAGTAATATAGTCTTTTTCCCAGTGCTCCATGTAGGTGGCAACAGCCTACCTAAAACAGTTGCATCAGGATGTAATTTTCTTCACCCAAAATAGAGATTAAAAGCTGCCTAGTAAAAGATCACCAGAAACCCAGGATGTGTTGCACCTCCAAGACAGAATGTTTTACTTATGGTTATTTCAATTTTTTATGAGACAATGGTTTTCAGGGCAGTTTAAATTTAAACAGAAGCAGGAAGGTGTTACCTTTTACAGATCTCTCTTCTATGATGTTGCTCCTACTTCTAGACCACAAAGCATGATAGAATACCTGTGTGCCATCTTTGGTTTTCCTATCTTTCCTGCTAATCTCTGTTGTGGACTATTGCAGGTCTTACTTCTATTCTTGGTAAATGCAATGACTTAGAATAATGTATGTTTCCTATATGAATAAATAAAAGACAAACTCCTGTTACACTCCATATCCCTTATGCCATTTGATGCTTGATTTGCTGAAGTTAAAGGGACTAGTCAAATATTAACAACCTTTAGAGCCTTTGCAAATGCCAAGGCTGTTTTGCCTAAGATCAGAAATTATGCAAAAACATTTTCTTAATGAAAAAATACTTCAAAACTTCAAATACTACCCAGTTGAGTGCCACATGTAAACATACACACACACACACACACACACACACACACACACACACATATATATATATATATGGATGTCAGGTTATTCTCCAGTGAACTTCACTGAAAATCTCAAAGCCTCATTTAGATATGCTCCGCCTGCTTCTCTCAGCCTGGGTCAGTTGCCATGGCATCTGCACAGCTCTTTAAAAAGAACCCAAAGCCAGCGCCAGCTACATCTGAGTCAGCTCAGCGCCTGACCTAACTGTTGCCTAAAACTGGGCACTCCTAGTGGATTTTACCTGAAGCAGACTAGTTTAATGCAGACAATAACACTACTAAGGCAAGACAGTGCATGCAACAGTTACGAGCAATAAAATAATTCATTTTACAACTGCACTTGTCAGAGAGTTAGAAAGCGTCATAACACTAGGTGCCAAAGAAGCTGGTAACTAAAGACAAAAGAGTATACCAATGCACAAACAAGCACTTAGTACCCAGGGTAAAGGACCTGACAGCTTTTTTTGCTTTTTTTTTTCTTATTGGGCACGGGCTAAAGCTTCAGTTTTTTCTTTGCTCAGATGTTTCCAAAAATACACGGATGAGAAACATAGGTTTGCTAGGAAGCAAGGGGGTGACAGAGACTGTGCTCACACAGGTAGTGCTGATACGGCACATTTACCTCCAGGAAAGTGATGGAGAGATGCCTGCTCAGGAGAGGGCCATGCTCATCGCCACAGGGACATCTGGGTTCATTTTTCAGCATGTGTGGAATCTCATTCAATGTCCAGGCTTATTACAGGTTAGTGATGGAAGGAAAAACAGCATGAGAAACAGAGGCCAACAATTCTGTTCCTCAAGTCTCTGATCAGCCCCTGTCAAACTCCTTTTCCTGCCAATAAAAGCAAAAGAGTGTAGTCCTTGAGTGTGTAATAGTGGGAGTTGGAGTTCATAAGTTAGAGAAATCCCTCCTAACATTTTAGTAAATACTAACAATTTTGAACACCACATTTCATGCAAAATACTTAACACCTTCTATTTTTAGCTCAGCAAACTATCTCTTCCTAAGGTAGTCACTATTAAACCCTTTTTGCAGGATGTGAAAGAGAAGGGCAGTTTTGCCTGGTAAATATTAATTTTTTTTATAGTATTAAGAATGGAGGTTGTTTTTTTTTTTTCTGTTGTATGTGAACAAATGCCCACTTCTTCAGTCATTCACAACTGGCAAAAAAAAAAAAAAAAAAAAAAAGTGTACATGTTACATGTTTAAATGAGAGTAGTAGGGAGTGTCTTGGGTCATTTGCCCATGCTCCAGACTCCAGTTTTAAAAAGCAGGGACTGGGCACATCCTGCTGCTAATTCTGCTTTGCTAGCCATTTGAGTCTGGAGAGCTAGAGGTGAACGACTGCATCTGGTGAGGAACTTTTGCTCCCCAAACTGTTGAAACCTCAGAACATTCTCCTGCGGGGCTGAAGCAGGAAAAGTCTCAGGTACTATCTAACAGTGCCCCAGTCGAGGACACAGACGCACACACCGTGTGAACCAAACACTGCCCCTTTGGCTCTGCCATGCCCAAGCCTTCTGCACGCCTGCTGATGGAAAAAGCACACATGCAGACACATGCAGGTTCCTTTGGAACATTCTGCCCACTGGAAGAGAAGAAATCTGCCTTTCACATGAAGTCATTTTGCCAGTGTTTTGAATAGTATTTTCCGCATGTTTTTTCTATGAGATCAGCAGTCATGCCCTACTGTTCCACATTATCAGCCTTTTTTTTTCCACCCTGTGTTTTACATTAGAAAATCAGCCAGCTCTGAGATCATATTACGTAAGTTTCTTGTTCTCTTTTTTTTTTTTTTTTTCTTTTCCCAATTTCTGTGTTTCTCTAATTAATAGGAAGTGGCTCTCCATTAAGGCCTAGAGATGACAAATGGCTTCCTTTCCTCATTTGTGCACAGCTCAGCTGCGAGCCCATTGTTCCTTGAGCTGCTCTTTCCCAGTGCTGCCAGCCCCAGGGCTGTTGTGTTTTGCAGAGCGAGAACCACTCCAGGAGCAGGACAACCACGTCATGGATACATTTGTCCCTCACCAGCCAGAGGCCCTCGTGACAAAATACAAACGTGCACAGAGTAAATTTTGACCTCAGTAATTCCAACCTTTCCCTATGGAGGATTTATCTCATTTGATATTAACCTACTGAAAGGCAGCTGTCTGAGCTATTGGGCTGGTTACTGATGCTTCCTCTGTAGTCAGTGGGGAGGAGTATTCAACCCATCTGAGGTGGATCAGGATTTTTAGGAGGTGCCTACTTGCCGCTGGCTACAGAGCATACTGAGGCAGCTACTAAATTAAACATCTACTTTCCAGATGACTGAAGTGTTATGACATGAATTCCATTGTACATGGTTTCCTGTACCAGTTGAAACCTGCTCTGAAGGAGAAATGTCTTCTTTATCATTCAGTCTAAGACAGTCAACGCTACCTCCATTTCCTATTTTGAAGCTGTTGTATGACTTTCCTTTCTTTTCTGTCTCTTTCTCTCATTAATGGAACTTGTAAATATTTTGCAACAAATCATGTACTTCAATGAAATGAAAACTTTGGAAATAAATAGTGAGCAGCTCCCAATTTTCTTTCAATGCATATGCTTTCCAAAGTTCACTGACTGCATCCTTTATAGACAGTTGGGTAAGGATATTCAATAATCAAAATTTGAAGGCTGAGGGTTAGTCGGGTTTGGATTCATTCACCACAGAGTATTTGTCCTGTTCTGTGGCAGAATAACAACAACAGGTTATTTGCAATAACTAATTTGACTCTGCTTGGTACTAGTTTAAGAGAATGCTAGTGGTTTGCTACAATGACTCAGTTGCATGGCATAAATTTTGAGCTGAGATGGAATTATTTAAGATGCTGAAATATGATGGAGATTATCTTGTCTAAAAAGTAAGTTTTATGAGTTGAAAATTTATTTTCTGCAGATGAAGCCTAACGTGCATTCATACCTTCTATGAATGCTGTTAATGAATTTATTTGCTGCAATATTCCTGAAAAAAAAATATGTGGAGCAGAATGATGTATTGGAAATACAACCGCTACTTTTGTTCAGCAAGTTAGAAGCTGAACATTAACACAGAACTAACAGCAGGCAAAAAAAAAAATAAAAAAGGAAAGGTTGAATTCCTATTCCCTTTATATTTCTTAAGTAAAATTTTGAAAACTATTTGGTTGTCTCTGGTATATAAGATGTTATGAGGGAATGGTCATTTCAAGTATAGCCATTCCTACTTCCATATTGAAGTCTGAAGATAATCTCAGGTTTTTATTCAGGAAACAAATTCCTGAGTTCTGCCAGTTATTTTAAAAGCAGGCCTGGAATATTGGAACTAGGTGGTGTTTCAGAACAGAACACATACAAAATAGCTGTTAAAATGAGATATCATATTGACAAAGCTCAGGAGACAGCAGCCTGTAAAAAAAGAGCCCATGTTACATCCATGGTCTTCTCTGAGTGAGAATACTTTCCTAAAAGTCCTGGCAACAGCACCTTTCCAAAGAATCTGAAATCTCTTTTTCCTTCCTAGCCTTGTCCTCATATCTTGCTAGAGAGTGAAATGCCTTCCAACAGGTGAGTCTAATGTGTTACTTCTTTCTTGTTATTCCTATATTTAAATTTTGTTATTCCTTACTCCTCTCCTGCATGGGCTGGGATTTCCTAAACTGTCTTCTGTGCAATGGAACAAACTAACCAGCCAGCTAACATTCTCTATCTCCTTTATTAATTGGTCACAAATCCCAAAGGGTAGAGCATTGGATGTATTTCAATTATTGAGGTGAGTAAAGGAAATGGGATGTGTCAGAACTGATACTCTGGTATCTGGCAGCTAAATGCTATAGCAGCACATGCTGCTGAGAGCTGCTAGATGGAGGATCTGTTCCACAGAGGTGTGCTTGTAAGCTGATTTAGCAGCTGTGCCTAGATACAGGTCCAAACAAACAAGGATCTGAAAGCTGGCTCCAAATCAACAGCCTGGTAACCATTCAGCTAGTCTTAGAAAACATTTTGTTCCAAGGCTTGAAGTGCTTTCTATTTTCTGCAAGAAAATCTCCACTGAATTACTGTTATGCACCTTTCAGCCAACAGAGGAAAATATGTGATTTCTTTGCATTCTGAAAAGCTGATTTAATACTGAAACCTAGCTGGTAATTTGGCATTGGTACGGAAAAACTCCCACAAATTTCAGAAAAGACCATTCAAAGAGGGTGACAGGCATTAGTATGATTTACAAAAAAAACCCCACACTGATAACTCAGCACATTCTTCTGTGTTTTCCTTGTCAGGTTCTCTAGAAGAAGCATTTTGCAACCACACTCACAGAAATTCCATTTGGTTGCAAGACCTTTGCCCACACTAGAGAGAGCTATGCCAGCATTGGAGCAAAATTAGATCTAGCACTGTAAAGGAAGTAAAATGTCCAAGAACATTCCTCTTTCAAAAGTTACCAGTGAGAATGACAGGCAACGTCCCCCAAGGTTTAGAAAAGCTATGAAAATTTCTGTTTCTGTTTTGAAAGCTCCATTTCCAACAGCCTGTTTGACTGATGCAGATCTCTGAGATCACATAGGTTTAAATATTTGCCTTTAAAAAGCAACAGCTATACTGCACCTTCCCCAAGAGGAACATTTCCTAGCTAAAAGTAATAATTATCAGCAAAACCCAGAAATTAAAGGCAAGTTGTTTGAAAATATTTGCCCAGTCAAAATAGTAAGGGAATTAAAATTTCCTTATTCTCTTGAACACGCATGTCTATCAGCCTGACAATCAGTTAGATGCAGCAGATCCAACTTCTGGTTGAGGAATCCAGAGATTTGTAGGATTTATAAAGTAAATCTGAGGGTTTTAGGTCACTAGACTAACCTGGCCTGCTTTGGTAATGATTAAAAAATGTTATCATCACTGCAAGTGTTTGTGTTCACATTGATGTCTGTGGTGGTTTATGCAACTTGAATGGACTAAGTTTATTTTTTTTTAGAAAACAGTGATGATCTTGCTCCATTATCTGGAGAAGGTAGACAGTGCCAAAGTAAAGGGATGAAGTCAAAAAAGAAATACAATCATAGGTCAGAATGGAAAAGCCCAATCATCAGGAGCATACACAATCGGGACAAATGAATATTTTCTATGCTTGTGGGTTTAGTACCCTTCACAACATTAGAAAAAGTCAAAACAAAAAAGAAAAAAGAGGCTTGGAAAATTTCTATCCTTACTATTGTAAGCCATGCACAACACCTGGAAATACTTACGTTTCCAATAACATCTCAGAATATAATTTTTTATCTGAGCAACGTAGACTGGCAAATACTACAAATGTTTCTGGAAATAGTCACTCAAATTTTGCTTCACCCAGAATTAAAGCATTGGCATTTATTTTCTTGGATTACTCTCTTCCCTGGGGACAGAGCCAACATCAGAGTAAATGTCACCCTCTGAGAATATTAAATGATTGATAACTAGGTTATTCTAAAAAACAAGAGAAAAGAACACTTAGCTACTCTCACTGTAATGCCTCAGTATTACTCCAGCATCAATGTGTACCACTGAGAAGTAGTTTTATAAGTCAGACACCAAATCTAGGCATAGAATAGCTGAATCCCCTGGATCCATTGCACATTTTCTTTGTTTCATGTTTCTTCATTTCATTAATTAAAACAGTTATTACACAAAGTAATGGAAAATAATTTATTAAGAACTTATTAGAAAGTTCTTAATAAAAGAAAAGATGGCAATACTCCCCTACAACATAGTATTTAACTATTTTTCTGGGCTGGGCTTCCTTGAAGTAATCTCTTGCGCTTTGTTCTGGATAGTTTTTATCACCAATTCTGCTGAAAACTTCCATTTCCTGCAATGCTCATAAAGTCACAGTGCAATAAGAGCAGGGCTGCTCAGACCTGCCATGTGACCCTGCAGAGTTCAGTTGTGTCCTCGTGCTCTCCTGCTCATCCACCCTCCACGCCTGGAACAGGAGGTGTCTGATGCCAGGCTGCCAGTGTTGGTAACCCCTGTCTGTGGGCGTATACCTGAGCTCTCTAACTTACACAAGATACAGTACAGAAAACAAGACTCCCTCTTATACATGAAAGACAGAAAAAGAAAAAAAAAAGGAAATGGTCACATATAAAATATCAATAAGAGGAGAGCTTTGAAGTTAATTTTGAAGACAGCAGGAGTCACAACTCACTGGAGAAGCCAAGCCCCTAGAGAAGAGGCTGCCTCTACCTCAGGCCAAAGTGGATTTTAGGTGGGAAACAGGACAGGCTTAGTGAAACAGGAAGGTTGGGCATTACAGAGGACAAAGGAGGGTCCTTGCCAGTCCAAATATTTTGTAGCCAGGCCAGCTGGATTTGATGGCAGATAGCTCCAACAACTTGAAAATTCTGTGCCAGACAATTTCAATAGGGAAATGAAGATTTTTACAAATAGAAACAGAAAAAAAGTTACCACCCGCTCTGCTTGTCATCCTGCAGAATTTAGCACACAGTATTGTCATTTCCAGCTTACAGAGTACTACAGGTTTCTGTCCCTGTGCCAGCTTGCAGAGTTAGGAATGAGAGAAGTGAAGGTGTTGTTAGCTCACTGTACAGCCAGTAGGGTGGGTGAGTATGGGGAAGAGTAAGGGCATGGGGGCAGAGGCAGTATGGAGAGGTGTCACACACCCAGTAACAGGTTGAGTGAAATAAATGGCAGTATGGATGCTGACACAGTTACCTCAATGGTGAAAGGTTCTCAAGTGATTGGAATAGGTCACATCTGAAACCTTTTCATTAGGCTGTCTACATATCCTGGAAAACAGACGTGTTTTGGTTTGACCCAGTTGTTTCTTTTTCTCTATAACTAAGAATTAGAATCGGATTTTAGATTAAAGCATTTGGAAAGCAGTTTGTGCTATAGAGCACATTCCATAGCCTGTGCCAAGGCTGCATGAGTGCAGGTCACCTGTAGCTGCAGCTCTGGTATTAGACTACTAAGAACTTGTTTAACAACCAAACATGCTGTGACCATGTCTTTGAAGAGGGCTTATTTCAGTGTAGCATTGAAGGTTAAATTTCAAACCAGCATATCCCTCAGTTAATGTCTCCTTTAGCCTTTGATGTCTGTTTACTGTTCCACATACTGTTCCACATACCACTGTTTACTGTCTATTTTAGGTCAGAAGGCATTTGTATGTAGGTAAGAGTAAACATACCTAAAAGATTATTTCTGCAGGATATTATAGAGGGTAATTTTAGGTCCAGGACACATACTGAGAAGTGGACAGGCTGCCAGAAGGATTATAAAACCAGTCGTGTGTTTTTCAAATCCAAAGGACAGGTTTCAATTAAGCAAAGCTAGGTTTGGCTCTAGCAGAAATCGATGCCAGGTAGACAAGGCTTCTCTGATCCCTCTCCTGCCCCATCCACCCTTCCCATTTTGTACTTTTGGCCAGCTATGAGACGAGCATTTGCTCTGAACTTGCACAAACCCTTGCAGCATGACGGTCTGTGGAAAGCAGTTCCAAGGTGAAAGGTTTCTACATAGCTGGCAGACTAGATTGGTGCAAGAGGCATGTCAGAGGCTGGCCCACTGCCAGGAAGATAACCTACCAGTCAGTATTCTGTAACTCACTTGCATTAAACAGGCAGGAAGATGCTGTGTGTTTTGCCATTGTATAGGTTCTGACAGGGTGCCAAAATAAGCTCCCGAAATGGATGCACAGCGCAGCGTCTAAAACACTGCACTGTCCCAACAGCGGTAAAAGGAAAATACATCTTTCCCTGTTGCTATGTACTTTGGCAGATCTCCCACCCAAAGAATTGTGCTCAAAGTACTCTGGAAACACCTGCCAGAAGACTACTTGGGAATGTTGTTTAAACAAGCCTACCTGCCAACTTTCTAGCACTGTTGACTTTGCAGTACCAAAAACGCGTCCTATTTTAAACCAGGCTTGATGGATAACAGGAACTGGGCCATAAGGGTGAAGCACAGAATGTACTTAAAATCTGCTTGCAGTTTCTGAAGCTGCTCAAAGTATGTAACTGTCTAATGTACAGACATTTCAATATATAGCAGTATACATGGTTGGACTCCTGACAGGAACACATACGTAATAATGGTATGTGTTGATGTTGTGTGAGGAGAGGAAGGATATGTTTTCCTACAGTAATTTACTCAAAAAGGGCTTCCATGTAATTGTTTTCTGATAAGATGTCTTTTTAAGTGTGTGTAGAGTATTTTTAGTGGAGCTATAAAAATTTTCAGGGAAAAGCTTTCATGTACAGTGTTTGTTCTCAGGAGAGGTCATGCAGAAGCAGAGGTAAAGACAGTAGCCTCTTGCCAGATTTGTCCACTGAAGGGAAGAGAAGGTGCAGACAGACAGAAAAAATGTCCTTTTTCACACACACACAGACTTCACACGCATACATACACACTGGCATGGCCAGAGTTACCAGGTAGTGATGAAGATACAGTCTGCTTCATTAATATTGGTCAGTGCAAGACATATTGCCAGATCTTCTAATGGGGAAACTGAATTTCCTTCCATCCCTACTATAAGCATAGTCTATTGCCCCATACAGTGTGTTTGTTTTCAGGTGTAGGTAGCTCAGTGTCCATTTAGTTAAATGCCCTCTGGTCCCTTTGAGGATTTCAGAGATCTGTTCATGTCTTTGTTCTCGGCCCGCTCCTAACATGTTCTTGTGCTGGAGAATTTGAATCCCATAGCAATTTTCTGTATGTGAAGGTCTGTGAGGTTCTTCCACCCCCCTTTCACTAGTTCTAGTAACAGCCTTAGTCCATAAATTTAATCTCTTCAGGGAACTTCAGCAAACATGGAAAATGGCTCCCTAAAGGATCATCTAAGGCAGAGGGAGAAGGCCCAGCCTCTCTGACTCGATCATCCACACAATCCAAGTTCAGTCCTGCAATAGCTTCAAGAAAGGCTGCATCAGAATTTTTGCTGATCCATGGATGTGTCAAAATACTTACATCTAAAGTTGCAATTAACCTCCAAGAATATGCAGCAAATCAATGAATGTCCATCAACATGGCAAACAGTGAGTTTTTTCAAGCTCTTTCAAAACTTTCCCACTGTTGACCCACAGCAGTGAGGAATACATCTGCCACTTGTAATGCAGTATTTTGTGAACTTTAAAACTGCTCTAACCAGCTAAAATCAAGAAGCTGTCTGAAGTGCTCTTTATGTCCAGATAAAAAGAAACTGTCTGCTGTGCCAGCAGAAGTATATAACTCCATTCTGAAATATTTACAGCCTTATTGGGCTGTGCTTTTCTCCATCTGAAGCCAAAGAACTTTCCCAAAGACTACTGACTTTGTAGGTCTATTTATATCCAGCTTCTCATGAATACCTTGTTGACTTCAGTGGGAGGTGGATCAATGATCATAGCACTGAAGTCATAATTCATTAGACAAAAGGCTCAAAAACTTATGCTGCAGCTACTCTGTCACTAATCAGTGGACAACATTTTTTGCTGACCTTTCCACTGCAAAGACACCAGTCCCAGTTGTTATTCAGCAGTTTAGAAAATGTTCACAAATGTTCTTATCCAACATTTCGTCATGTAAAGTGCTCCAGGTGTATCACTCCATCTTAACCTGTAGAAAAGGCAGACGTATCCCTAATGACCAGAGCAGGCTGAGTACTGCACAACTAACTTCATGGAAAACACTGAAATGCACAGCTCTAAGCTTGGCTTTAGGACACTTAGCATTTGTTTTTGCAAGCATCCATCTCTCCTGTGCAGTATGCTGTCAAGGAGGGCCTTTATATTCTCAAGCCACTAGCAGACACACGAAAATGTAAAAAACCTCCCATATCCTAATCAACAAGTGAAATCCATAGATGTGTGGCAGGGACAAGTAAAGCCCACAGAATGCATGCACGTGCTTTACTTATCTTTTTTATTCACTGTAATGAGATTGACTTGGCTTTATATGTAGTTTCCCTTTCCTAGTGCGGTGTCTGTGATTCCCTTCACTGCCATTACAATCTGATAGCTCAGTACATCTTTGCCTACAGTGGTGTTTGTTTGTTTGTTTGTTTACTTTTCTACAGGAGTGTTGCAGCATTTGCTTTGCTTTCTGGTTTCCATTACATCAGAATTTATTTTCTTCTTTTCAACATATAGAAAACAAAACCAAAATTGTGTCTGTTAAAAATATTTTTAGGAGATGCTCTAAGGTATTTAGGTGATCTAAGGTATTTAGGTGCTGTAAGGTATTTATTTTTAAAAGCCTTTATGGTATTTAAAAATATTTACTGCACAGAAACTATATGCAGCACTTTGATATTTTTGCAAGGTTCAGATCTCTGATTTCATGGGAGGAAATTTTGTTTTAGCTATTATGGGCTCTTTTATCCATTGTCTAATTCTTGTTTCCTGTATTTTAAGTACAGGACACTGAAGAATTAAGCTGATTAAAATCAGAAAAATATTATTTAAAAAAGCTAAACATAATTTCTGAGGTGAACTGTCCTATAGATAGCATTCTTAAACATGAGAACTTTTCAGCACTCTGAAACTGAAATACTTTCTATTATAAGGTATTGTGCTTGCATACTCTGGAAGATGCTTGAGATACTTGGCTCAGGTTTATCTTCTGTGTGTAATGAAGCCTATAAAGCAAGACGATAAGAGATACTAAATTGCAGCAGCAAATATGAGTGAGAGGTGGAGGTTATATTCAGGGCTGTTTGTGATGTCATATTGTATTTATCAAGAATTCAGTTATTATATTTTCCATATTAAATTTTGCATTTAGAAATCTCTTTGCTATATCTGAACCTACAGACTACCATGCATAAGCAACCCCTTTCCCTAAAACTGAAGGTCAGGTTTTTTCCTCTAGAGAAACCGTAATTTGAAGCAGTTTCTGAATGCAGTGGTAATCTTGATAATTTAGTCAGGAAAGCTTTAATCCTTCACATAGCAGCACACTGAATTTTTGAAGTGAAGTCTTGAAGTCACAGGAGTTGGGAACTAAGGACTTCTAAACAAAAAGCCTCTCTAATCTTATCACAGGTTTGGGAGATCAGATTAAGAATTATGTTAAGTGCCTTCATTTTATTTGGGATTGACAGTTTTGCTTCATCAGAAACTCTTTAATTTTCTTTCTGTCTTCTTTCTCTCTCTAATTTTTGTAGTTGAGATGGAGGTACAAAGACTCAGTCATTTCATTCAAGCAGCAACTAGACCCTAGTTGCTTTCAGAGTTGACTTTACTTGACTTTAGCCACAAAACCTAGGTCTTAAATGCTGGCTATGCTTGGCAACCTTAAAACCCTAATAATAGGAAAAAGATGCAGCTAGGAATTACAGAGAAAGTTGTTGGAACTTCACCAAAAATGGTGTCAGATGTGTCTGTGCTGGGCAACTGTCACCTACACAAGAGTCTGTAGAGCTCTTTGTGGTAAATGGGTCAGAGAAGTGTTGCTAGTGAAAACTGATAGCTTCATGACAACTTGCTCAGCATGGCAAAAAGCAAAGAGTGGGGAGTGTAGCATGAAGTGTTGCTGATACACAGGAATTCCTAATCCTAAAATGAAAATTTGTTGGAGTTGCTCCAAGGTATGCTATTTTTCAGTGCCTAATGTTGACCCTACTGATTTATTAAAAATAGGAATATCGATCTAATACCGATATCCAACTGAGACGGACAAAAACTCTCTAACAGTTTGAAGTTAGAAAGTGTATGTTTATTGCAGCGCTGGGCAGCATGTGGGATAGCTCCCCAAAGGCATACCGCGCCTTACAGAAAATCACAAAGCTATTTTATTTACAAAACTGTTGAATATCTAGATTACAAATACATATTCATAACCTTGGTACATCTCATTCCCCGCTTTGTATGGTAATTAGCAAAAAACCAATTAAGCATGCGTAGTCTGTCCTTTGAAATGGGTCGGTGGTCTCATTTAAGAGGAGTGGGTTTAAAGTGAGGAAGTAAAATGACTCTTCATCGCTCTGAACTTTCTACTTTTTCAATGCAAATGGTGACAAATGATTGTTGGTAGAATTCCCATTTCCTTAGGTACAGTGACTTTCAATAAGTTTCAGGATTGGAGAGTCTCTGTAATTGTCCTGTGTCTCTAAACCTATTTATCAGGTTCTCTATTTATTGTTTCAAGCACAGCTAAGCAAACATAAGGTTGACAATGCAATCAGTTATTTGGAAAAAGTTAACTCAAGCCTAGTCTTCCTTAGCTAACTACAAAGCTCTTAATTAACTTCGACAACTATAAGGCTTATTTCTAACTAAAATCTTAATTTCTTTAAAATCTTATATTCTTTAAAATCTATGTCTCACTACAACATTTGAGTTTTGAAGGATGGGAAAAATCTGCACCGGACTTCATGTCTCCATAGCAAAGAAGTAAAGTGGTTGTAAGAATCATCTACCTTGGTCTTATGAAATTTGAGGACTTCTGAATATTGTATGCTATTTTGGCTGGACAGCTTGAGCTAATTCCAGCTCCCTCAGTAGTAAAAAAATAAAAAAAGAGCAGCGGAAAAGAACCTGCTAATGTATCCCCTAGAAATAACAATAATAAAAAGTGGTATGCAATGATGTGGTGGTATGCAAAAAGGAATGGTATGGCCACAGAAATAGAGTGATAAACAGCAGGGAATGATATCTAATGGCAAAAGTAATTCTCTCCTACACTTGAGGCCAAGAAGCAAGGGAACAAAGCATCGGGCCCAAATCAAAGTAGGCTTGTAAGAAGCCTTCTGGGAAAAGAGCAATATCCCCAGCCAGCCAGATCAGATGAGAAGACCACACATATTAAGGGACCAGCTCTCTCTGCCCCTCCATGTACTGTGCTTGCCCCCATCACCTGCCTGTGCTTCTGGTTGTGATCATGGCAGGGTGGCTGTGGCATCACTAAATGTCAGGAGAAAAGAGAGGGGAGACAGAGAAAAGGGTAAACACACACCAGTACCAGCAGCAGGGGCTCTGCGGGTTCAGGACTCCTCAGGAAGCATCCAGATGGGGCAGCCCCATCTCTCTGATTGTGGCATGTACCCCAGGTGACAATTTGGTGACTTGTTATTTCCCTGATAGGGTTAAGGCCTTTTGCTGGAGTCACAACACCTTGTTCTTCTATTGAAAAGTGCTAATCAGGTTCTTTTCCAGCAACAAACTCCAACAGCATCGACAATCACCTTTTAATTTATGGCTGCTACTCTGCTTTCTTAAAGTACATTTTATTTATTAAGCTGCTCTTTTGTAGTGATATCTGTTCTATTTTGATACAGGTGCAGATGCAAAATGTAACAAACAGTTTTATTAATTCACAGATTTTATATCTCCAACTACTATATTCACTACACCCTGACAGGCAATGTTATCACAGCTTACTGGGCACAAAATACCAGTCTTGAAACAATTCTGCTCCTTTTTTTTTTTTTTTTTAATGAAGATACTAATGAATGTGGAAAATGTCTCAAGTTAATTGGTTCCTCTCAGAGGGACTGAAATGGAAAAAGGAAATGACAAGGGAAATAGGTATAAAAATAAACCATTCTTGTGCTCTAAATTTCCTGATCCCCTGGAGTTTCTTATAAGCTGAAGTAAAGGAAAAACCTCACAGCTGGTGCATTTTTGCATTTTAGATGCATATGAATAGGAATATTTATGCTTTAAAATACCAACATAATTTTAAACCACCATTTTCTAATTGCAGCTGATATATGCTTCATGTGTTTCTTGGCGGCTTCATTTGGAAAAGACACAGAGACCTCAAAAAGTGTAGGACTTCCTTAGGGAAAAAAAAAAAAAAGCAGCACAGGCTGCTGTATACATTGAGGAGCTTGCCAAGCCTATGGGAAATCAGAGGAACAGATAGGCCAGCCTCCTTCCTCCAAGCTCCATCTCTTTGAACTAAACTCAGAAACATTCTCTGCCTGGGACAGAAGAAAGTCTTGTGTGCCTAGGTAAAAAAGAACAGAATGTGCTTAGGCTAAGCCAATCGCCCAAACTCATTTTCCATAAACAAGGCCCTGCTACAGAGACATAACTGTGTTTAATCCTGTCTGGATGACTTCATTTGCTAAGCACTCCAGAGCTTGCCATAGACCATGTGATTCACCCAGCTCCATTCACTCTGCAAAGTGCCTCTCTCTTGGACTCTGAAGCAGCAGAAAAAAAAAGGTCATTTATCAGAGCAGTGGGATTAACACTGGGTCATGAATATCCTAAAAGGTGTATCTACTCTTCAGGAGAAGTCTTCCCAAACTGTTGTGTTTCATTGATTTTTATCCTTTTCCCATTGTTTTAAAATAATCTCAACTCACTTCCAATCTGGATTCATAGCAATTCCAGCTACTGGATAACAGTAAAGAGTTTCATCCCGAACATAACAGAACTCCATGTTTTGATTTCCTATCCATAAGATAAGAAATCTTATCCATAAGATCCTTATATTTTAGGACATTATATAACTGCTTCATACAGCAAATATTTTTTATTAACCTTTATGCATTTCTGTTTTTTTCTCTCACACTATGTGGAAGAGCTTTCCCTATCCATGGCTGGCAGGTTGGAACCAGATGTTCTCTAAAGTCCTTTCCAAGTCAACCAGAAAAACCTGGATTTTGAGTCCCTTTATGGCTTATGTTGTAACTCTCTCTGAGCTAACTCAAGAGTGCAGACAATTGAGAGGTAAGAGCTGACTCAAAGACAGTGCAGGTTTTGGCCCTGAAGGTGAGGCTTTCAGATCTGCCAGTGAATGTGAAATGCCACACAGGTTTCTCAGGCTGAAATCGTCTCCACCATACCCTTGAGCTAGAAATGCAGGCCAGGGAGCAACACTCCCTGGAGTCTAATTAAAAGATCCTGGCTTGTAGTGTGGGAAATATCTCTATGATGAATAGCACTTTGCTGCACTGAATAATCTGTTCTTAAAACATAAAATGGACATGCTGATTGTGAAGTGGGGATCTGTTTTATTTTTACAGAACTAAGGAACATTTCCCTACATGATTATGAATAGGGACTGGGCAAACTGCTAGAACTCTTCAAGAGCTGGCTGCAGCAGTAACCAGTGGGCAGTGACTATTAGTGTGAACAGAAATCTCATCTGGATCATAATAGATGTGGACCTCGGCAAAATCTACAAAGCCTGAGCTTGTCATATGTCTGTATAACAGAGTGAAGCCCAGCAAAGAGAGCCCAGATCTGGAACAGAACAAGGTAGTTCAGAAACACCCATCATGGTGCTGCACCAAATACTGCTTCAGATGACTGCATTTTGTTAATATGTAATTCATTCATGTTCACAGTTTACACACAGGCCTGAAGTATGTCCCCCGTTATTTCTATGCCACTGTCAGATTCTTTTAACAGATCAGGACACCAAAACTGATGCCATGCCTTAAATGTGAAAAAACAGTAATCTCTTTCTCATGGGAAATACTAAAACCTAGTCAGAAACAATGTTATTCCCACAACTGGACCACAAATTCCTGGAACTGAAAAACATTTTCCAAATAAAATTTTGTCATAAATGACACATTATCCTTAGAAATTTTAATTTTAATTTTACAAAAAAAAAAAAAAAAAAAAAAAAAAAAAAAAAAAAAAAAAAAAAAATTGGTGGAAGATTCCAAACAACCATGCAAGAACAAACCTGAGAACCTGAGTGTGTGGATTTGGAGGACAAGAGGACAAGTTTCTCAGGAAGGGACGAGGATGGTGAGCAGACACAGGCATTGATGACTAGAAATAATCCAACAGAAGCAAGGCACAGCATGGAAAGTCCTTTGCGAAACACCAAGATACGGTCAGCTAGTGCTATGGAAATCTCATAATGTATATTCATGTTGGATCTTCAGGGGGATGAAAGGCAATTTTTAAGAGGTGTGCTGTAAGCTCACTCAAAAGTTTTGCTGTTTCTCCTGTTGGCTTAGTATTAATATGACTTTCAGTATGGTTTTTAGCTTTTTGTGATCCCAAATATTGTAAGCTCTGTTGGCTTTTGTTTGTTTGTTTATTGCTGCTCAGTTGAACTGACCTAAATTCTGGGACAGCGTCTCTTGCAGAGAGATCAGTATCTCATTTCTCCTTTTGTGGACTTGGCTTTTATTCCTTTTGCTAATCTCACCAAGATTGCCTGTAAATCATTCCCATCAGGGCTGGTTTTCTCATTTTCTTCTTTTGTTTCTAGAGTATTTTACTGGCTGTCTTCCTCTAAGGAACAATTCCTGCAGCCAGGCCAAAGAGCTTCTTCAAAAGGCACTTATTAAATGCCTCTAAAAAATTGAAAGGAAGACGATAAAATATCCAAACTTGAAGATGATGTACTCAGCACAGAAAGAAGTAAAGGGAAGGAGAGATGGTGATACCTGAGGAACTAAGCAGCACCATCACAGGGTCCTACCCAGTCTCACAGCACACCAGCCCTGCTGCCTTTGTACAGGTTGGCAGGCAAGAAAGTACTTAGTTATTCAGCTGCTCCCTCTGTGTCAATGGCTAACTTACTTTATTTTTAGATTTTACAATGCAGACATCAGTACCTTTGGACAGTGTAAAGCACGACGTTCCCTAGCGCACTAGAATTACATACATATATGCATACACTTCTTTTGATGACAAATGCTGTCACCAAAATTATAAGAAGAAGCTACAGTTTGGAAAGAAAAATATATTCCCTTTTAAAATGTGAATTTTGTACTAAATCTATCTCCAGTCACATCATGATTCAGAAGAGTTCCACACCCACAGTGTCAAAGGCTGAGTGTATTCTGTGCAGAAAGATGTTTTTTAATAAGGTTTTGCAGGGAAAAAGAAAAAAAAAAAACACAACCAAAAAAATCTGTTTGCCTTTTTCACACCTCAAAAAATGAAATCTCTTAAAAGAAATTAATAACAGATGGAAAAATAAAAGACCAGATTTTTGAAGCTAATAAAAATAGTTATGTTTCCCAGTTAACCCTGCACTGCAGTAGCAAGAAATATCAGATTTGCCTAGGCAGTTTGGAACTTCCAACTAAAAATGCTGCAAGCAAAATTTGGACTACAACCAGGTCATCATCACACAAAGGATATTACGAAGAGAGCAAAGAGAAATATTTTCTTTTGTTGTTATTCAGATGAAGTGTTGAAGCAATGTACATGAGCCAATCCCACTCCTCACTGGATACTGAAACTCTCTGGTTATGAGAAATTGTTCTTCAGAACAACCTGATTGGAGCTGCTGGATTGGACCTTAAAGGACTTGCAAGAAAAAGTCCAACTGTTTGTCCCCCAATTAGCACTCCCAAATATGTTGTCCAAAATCTAAATTTTAAGAACTTAGCCTGTTCTACAGATTGGATTTTTTTTTCTCCTATCCAGCATCTCTTACTGCTTGAACAAGAAAAAGAAAGCGAAAGTGACTCTTTAGGCTAATGATATGTCTTAAGGATAAAAAGGGAAAGAGAAAAACCTATATCTTGATTAAAATTTATCTGTCACTGGGGTTGTTTCTGTGCAACTCTTGTGAGTCAACCGTAAATCAGCCCAGTTAAAATATCATGCTATACGTATCATTCCTTTCTACTGCCATGACATTTTGACTTTTGAAAGAATAATGTCAGCCCCTAGGTTTGCTTGGTAATATCTCTTTTCCTTTTTGGCCTGTGTGTCTCTCACTTTCCCAGAGAGTGTCTTGCCGGTGGAAATTCTTGTACTTTTGCCTTTTCCCCTAATATTTCCTGTAAACATCTTTTTTAAATGACAGTTGATGTTGCAAAATAAATGAGACAAAGATAGACCGTAAAGACCACATTTCAGTTAAAAGCGTGTTTCTGAGAAGAGATAGGACCATTTCAAATGAAAAGTGAAACTGCCCCAGTCCCACAGCTGGACTGAATGTTGATAAGACACAGAGATTTTAGCAATTGCTGGGATAAGATGAGATGTGGGTCCTAGGCATTTTCCAAGAAAGTCAGAATGGACAGCGTTGTAAGTCAGAGGACACACACATCCCCATCCCCCTTAACCTTTCCAATTTGCTTCATCTAAAACTAATCTGTATTGCCCAGAGCATGGGGCTTTTATCAAAAGGACTGAGCAGAGACAGGGTGGGGATCCTGTTATGGCAGGGTGTGTTTCTCTGCAGTTGTAAAGACTCATCCCTCCATTGTATTTACAGGAAAAGAAAATCAATCTTATGAGCATATCCTCATCTTAACCCAGTTTCTGTACACAGAGATAAGAATGAAATCCAGACTCCCCACCTCCCCTGGGCTTCATCTTATTGACTGTAAACCTCTAGATCTGCCACGTACTCTAACGCTGAGATATTACTTGTAAATTGGTAACAGAATTCTCAAGGAAGTAAAATATTTATAAAGTCATGGATAAATCTGGATCAAAGTATTATCTCAGATTTTAAAACAGTCAACTGAGTTAGGTAATAGTAGAATATTTTTTAGCTCATAGACCCTACTGAAGGACAGTAATTTAAAAAACAAATCAAGTCCCTATGGCGAGTTTTAGTCAAAATCTTAATAGTCCTTATTAGGAACATGGAAAGCTGTATCATTTTCAAAGCTGCCCCACTTGCTCAGCTTTGGCACTGGGCTCATGCTCAGACCTTTTTGTTCCAGAGCTTTTCTGGTTTCTAGATGCAGTAGAAGAATCTTGAGAGCTTCATGGGAGAGAGGAGGGAATAAGGAGCATACCCTGAGACTGAGTTGCAAGAGAGTATTAAAATTGCAGTCCAGGTTCATCCTCTGATTAAGGGAGACACCTAATGAATAAACTGGGTGTATAAGAACTCTGGTGGAGTGAAGCATTTCTCCAGCCCAATCTCCCTAAGAAAATGTCTCATTTTTTACTGCTAAAAAACCCCAAAATTGACACACTTATCCCAGTTTGTCAATGGGCTACACCTCCCAAGTGCCTTCCTCCAGCTCTACCAGACTTCTTTCTTTTGAAGAGTCACCCCAGATGACCCAATGGGAGGAATCACATTCTCTGTGTCAGTCAGGGCAAGGAGGAGCAGAGGACTCACCCACTGGTGACAGGGTTTTCTGCTGTGCTCCTACAGCACGAGCTTGGCTGAAGGGTTGGCACACACCAAGCAACCTGTACAGCTCAGCAGCCATGAAAGCAGGTGTGGCCCTGCAGAGTTCTACTTAGTTTTGAAAAAGCAGCTTAATTTCTGCACCTCATGTGGCTTGCCCCACTGGAAACCTGTCATGAGGGTCCAAATTGCACAGACTCCCAAAGAAATAAAAGCCAGATAAATATAGAAAGACCAGAATGATTCTTACTAAGAACATTGTTTTTCTGGATTGTCATACAGACATTGCAGCACCAGATTAACAGAACTCCTTGCTGACAATTTTTCCTGTCTTTAGGCTTGTTATTTTTGGGTGCTCAAAATAGTTTCAATTAAAAAAAAAAAAGTTTTTAAATGTTTTTAGCTTATCCTTAATACTTAATCCGTAAAAATTCATTAGAGAATTATTTTTTTTAACAGATGGGGAAAACAAAGAGAGTGATAGAGAGTAATTTTTCTAAAAATGGTGGAAGAATTATGGGGAAATATCTGATATGAAATATGTAATGGTAGGTTTATGATTAAGGCTATGGAATAACACAGATAAATATGACCATTTTGAATAGTATATTTTGAGAAAAAAAAAGTTGTCTAATAACTGTCCTAATAATTTTTTAATTAAAATTATGCCTTTTTCATATGGTCCCTCTTTTCCTTTTCCAAACTGAATTATTTTTATCAAAACACGCTTTTCCTATGCTTTTGTTGAAAATGGGTTTTGCAAACACCCACAGAACAGTTCTGGTCAAGAACAGGGTTTCATTCTTACAGCTGATACTATGGTGTTATTTCCCCTCACACATAGTGAGTACAGCCATTAACAGCGTGGTCATGGGATATGGCAGACACAGTTTCACACTGTTTCATAAAGCAGCATCCCTGACCAGCACTTTACTACTCAGAGTATTGGAGATTAAGGCAAGACAAGGGAGAAGCAAGCAGGTAGCTGCTGTAGAGACAGAGGACAAGTCCGGGAGGACTTTTCTGGTGCACAGAGCAGCTGGAGGACAGGCAACGTGCTTGGCAGAAATGAAGTGGCTGCATTTTTTAAAGTGTGGGAGGAAGCTTACGTGAAGGTACACAGCCAAAAGGGGGATGAGAAGATGGAGTGTTCTGGGGAACAAACATGCCCGAAAACCTTTAGCAGCACTTCCTGGCTTGCAAACTCAGCAGTGCACTGTTTAGTCCATCTATGGTGCATCTAATAGCACATTAGAGCCAGCCTGTGGAACTCAACCCCTTTGCTGCTCTGCCATCATGTTAGGTTAATGGATGGACGTGTTGGCATAAAAAGGTTAAAATGCTGAAAATGTTGAAAGCATGCAGTATTTACTAGTAACTGTCACTTTTCTGTCTCCTACAGCCATTTCGCTTCCTCACATACAGATGTACTTACATAATTTTCAAAATGCCTATTATCCAGCTGACTGTTCTGGTGCCTCTGGAGTGGTTACTGTCCATTATGTAAACATAACACTGCTACAATTTATAACAATCCTGTTATTTACCCAACAGAATGTGTAGCTGTTCCAAGTGAGCCGTTACCGACTGCCACGTAAAGTAAATTCATCTTCAGCTGCTTTTGCAAGCATGAGCTGTAACAATGCTTAACGTTTCAATAGTGCCATGCACGTTGGAAGATCTCAGAGCACCTTATTAACATTAGTAAATGAATTTAGAATTAAAAGCAGTCCTGTGTGGCAAGAATTAGAACTAATCCAATAATTCATAACCAGGTCCCAGTTCAGAAAGAAGTTTAATCGTGGGCACTGACTTCAGTGTAGCTGCTTATGCGTCAGAAGCTTCACACATGCCCAAGTTCCCAGATGACTGCAAATCTGCAGGGTCCATGACATTCATTTTTCATCTCTTTCTGTTGGGAGACCACGCTCAGCTTACAATCTTAACACAGGAGGTCTCTCTGCAAACCAGTCTTAATTCTGTAAGACATTTGGTTTGAATTTCATGCACACACACTCCCCCCAGCCACACAGTGAGTTCATTCTTTTCAGGTTCCTTGTATTTTGTGCTAACTCTTCCCAGAAGAGCGCTCCACCCCACTGCACGGTGTTCTTAGAAGTGCTGGAGGGAGGCAGATGGTAAAGTCAAGTAGAGCTTTTCCCATCTGGGAAGCAGGGACACAGCTCTGCAGTCAGGCGTTTCTGCTTGCTGAAGGTTTGAAGCTTTGAAAGTTGTTAACAGAGAAAACAGCTGTAGGTGTCCAGACTAGAATGTTAAAAACCCACATGTGTCCAGTCCAGAACAGCGACATACTGGGGAATAGTAAAAAACCCTCACCTCCAATTACTATTTTTCACTTTAAATCCAAGATTTTGAATTACTAAGATCTGCCATGACCAAATGCACTCATCTGAAGTGCATTTTCTTATGACAGTTTATTTGGGAGTAAGAGAAATGGAAACAAAATTTCATGTTAACTTCATTATGAACTTATACATTAAAGAAGTCCAATTATTCTCTAAATTTTAGTGGCTCCTGAAACACTAAAACCAGTAGAGCTACAGCAGCACAAACAAGAAGAAAATTCTCTCTTCTTATTTAAATTATTAGAGTGTCAAAAAATGCTCAATAAAATGGTCTAATAATTACAGTGCCTACAATAAATAGTAATAAATTAATTTAAAAGAGCTCTTAAGAGACATCATCACCTATGCATGATAGCATTTCTCTATGAGGGAAGGCATAGTGAAGTGAGTCAAGCCTTTTCACTACAGAAATTGATTAACTGTTTAAGCTCTAAAAAATAACCAGGTTGCTACTGCTGAGTTATACTGGATTATATTTTGTTCTGCAAATATGTTTTTAAAGTACACCAAAAGCATGCAAATGTTCTCTGGAGCATATAGAGTGCACAAATGCTCTGAGTAGCAGATACTGTACAACCTACTTCTGATAGGGGTAAATCTTAAAACTGAAGCTCCAGTATCAGAAGTGTTCTCAGAAGCAAATTCCTACACATGTGATGAATGGATATGAGATGATTTACTGTGTTCCCAAAGGTGCCAGACCACTGAGGGTCTCTATGAAAAACATTGCAGGTTCATATGCAATTGAGTCTTCTTAGACAGTACGTGGGAGCCAGGTTGCACACGTACAGAGCAAACACTGGGTGGAGAACTGACAGCTGTGCCTGACACAGCCGTGCAACAGCTTGACATTCTGTGGGCTGGCAGACCAACTGCAGGGTAAAGCAATGCACATCAGGAAAACAACTCACAGGAAGGTTCCCTTAACCTTCCCTCTACTTTATCATATTCTCTTCTGTTATTTACTGCTGCTTACAGCTTTTCATTCACCCTGCCATGATACGGGAGAGTGCAATGTCTGGAAAATTGGTGGAAGTGACACCTTTAAGACGTAATGAAGGTGGTTCTTGTCTGGCAGCTGGTCAACCTTGCTGCACCTCCATTTAAATCCATGGAGTCAAGTCACCCATTAAATCAAAAGAGTTTTGATCAACATTTGTGTAACTAATGAAAGCATCCTTTCCATAGCCTCTCACAAGTGATACTTAATTTTCTGGGGTGACTGAGCAGATTTCCCTAAAGTAGAACTCCTTTTTTTAAAAGCTGAATTCTGGGTTCCATGAAGTTGGTGATAAAATGCTCACTGCTTCTGATTTTTTCTTCTGGATTTTCAAGGATATGTAAGTAATTTAGAATGGACAAGTGCACAGTCTTACAGCACAGAGCAACATTGATGTGACTGATGAAGATGAATGATATGCTTAAAAATAGACAACTTTGAATATCCCTTCTTCTGTAGGTGCAAGTCACATCCTTCAATATTGTATGGATGTGGATTGTATTAAAAAGCTTGAGAACAATCCCTAAGTAGTGAATTGAACACTATCATTCAAAAATGTAATACAAAAGTGAGTTAGAAATCACAAAATATGAAAGACTTGAGAAAAAACTAATGGTTATGCTCTCATAGCTCCTAATGATAAATGATGTCTCACACGCAGATAGAAAATCTCTTGCCTTCTGCTTATGATGAGTTTTTCTACTTTATATAACTGATACAGAAAAAGAGGACTTGAAATATTCCTAATTACAGGGAAATTCTGATCTGGAACATACATCTCATTTCTTTATGTTCCTCTTATTGCTTTTCTAAGAGATACATGAAGTGCCAATTTGAAATTCAGCAGAAGTGGGTGTATTCCAACTCTCCCCAAACATCAGAGGTTTGTATGCAGCTGGGCCCTGTGTATTAGCAAACACAGTTATTTGAAACCTAAAGGTGTGGGTCTTTTTACTGTCTCATGGAGTACAGCAGAAGACGTAAAAAAGGTTTACATTTTATCTTTCAGCATGAAAGGTACTGCAGGACCAGGCAAAGGAGCCTCCCCCATCAACACAGGGTGTGGGAATGACCCTATTACAGCTCTTCTCTCAGCTCCCTCTGAAATGGCAGTCCTCTAAAATGGGAACAAAAGACACACAAAGAGGAGGGAGTGCTAAATCTGTATTTTCTTTCTCATGGCCCATTAACAAAACACACTTTAGAGAGGTCTCAATTTACAGTGGGAGCCAGTCAGACCTAAGAGCACAAAAATACAGGAAAATCAAAGAGCTTTTTACAAATCTCTTTCTTTCTTCAGTTTCTACACCAACCACAGTGACCAAAATCAAAGAAACAGTTTATGGTACTGCCAACAAAGGTTTTGAAGTTAGAAATTCTGAATTTTTTCACTAGCCTTTTATGAGCAATTGTTTAATCAGAATACTTCCAAGGGTCTCTTCCCCATTTGATTTTTTCCTGTTCCTATATGGATTATATAACAATAGATCTACCAATGAAAATACTCAAGTGACCTGAGATTTTCAGAGTTTTTTTTCCCATTAAGCACTTATTTCAGGAAGCAAAGGGGAAGTAAAGTTCAAATGAGAAGAGAATGAGTTTCAAATGACCATCTTCCAGAAAACTGACCTCCTCTTACATGTGTTTCCATCACAGTGGAGAGATTTACAGAGTCTATTTTCCTTCCTCTTGCAATTGTAAAACTTCACACTTAACACTCAGGCATCCCCATTTCATTCTTTCCCAAATGCCTTTCAGTCAACACGGCAGCTTAACTGCTTCTTTTAACCATGTAGTTCTGCAGCCTTGCTGCCCGGCACCAGTCCTGTCTTCAGACACAGATCGTGTTTCTGGATGAGAAATTTCAAGGGCATGTCACATACACTCACGATCTGTCACTGTGCTTTCTACACCTACTTTGGACACCATGAGATTTGCCTCTTGAATATATATATATATGCAGTTGTCTTTTGAAATCCTCCTGAAAAGGCCGTAGTTGGCTTTATTTCCACCCAAATCCAGGCATTTGAGGGAAGACCCAGAATTAGAATTAATTAATTAGTCGCCACCTGTATTAGGTGACTGGCCTTCTGGAAGACCTTGTGCACCTCCACAGACAGACCCTTATGTAGGTGCAATGTGTCAGCCAGAAAAGAAGCTGCAAGTTTAGGTTTGATTACTCATGTGAAAGAAATGTAATGGAGGTAATTAATTCCATGTTACTACTCCCAGACTTGCAACTAAATTTGTCTATTTTGTGGAATCAGAGTGCTTGAAATTTAGTAAGACTAGTGCTGAATATCTCAGGGGGTAGCATTTTTTTCCTTTCCTGTTGTATAATTACTGAGTATAAAATTAGTGTCTATTTACCAGAATTTGGATTTCTTATTCCTACAAGTCACGCTTTGCCAGTATAAGGTGCAATTGTTTGTAATGAGCCACACGGACTATTAGTCTTGCTCCTTTAAGCACACTATTTGTTTTTGGGACCAAGACATTTGCTTTACCAGTATACATTAAATCAATGTGCTTTAGATTTGTTGCCTGCAGTCTTGGCTTGAAAGCATAGGCTAAGCTTCTATCAATTCCATTTCTTTCCACATCAAATTCATTAGAGTGAATAGAGGGACATGGGCAACCACTGAATATGGGATTTGGCCCAAAACTTGTAAATGGTTCAAGCACTCCATCCAGCTGCAGCACATGTCTATATGACAGTTTTGGGTTTGCCTGCTTGGAGATGACTGTAAGAAGTGGTTTCCTGAAACAAAGGCCACAGTCTAATTACTTCCTATTTGTAGAAGTGGTAAATTTATTCTTAAAAGTCTCAGTTTAATTGCTGAAGTTACAGACTTTTCTAAGGAAAAGAGAAATGCAAAGGTAGAGTAGAATAACTTTTTTTTTTTTTTTTTTTTTTTTTTTTTTTTTTTTAAAAAAAAAAAAGCTTGTCTACTTTATCTAGATTAAGGTTTACCCAGAAATCACTTTTGTGGGTTTTGAAGCTCCTGGAAAGTGGTTAAATACCTCTGAGATGGTACAGTAGGCTCCACTCAAGTACTGAAATAAGTCATTCCCCAGTTCTGATAAAGACCGACGGAAAGCCTTTATCAGAAGGCTTCCGGTAAAGGATTCTGATGGAATCTGGAAAACTGCACCTCTCTCCAATAAAGCTTGTTACTGTGTATAGAGTGGAAACATTTTTGCAGAGTCCCACGGATAGGTGGCAATGAGATCCACTTGGGAGAGATCACACAGGAACTCTCCACACTGTTTGAAGGGCCACTGCTCCCCCGCTCATTTTGCAGTCAGGGCACACTGTGGCAAATGCTTTCGGGAACTTAAAGACACCCCTCAAAGTGGACTGCTCTGGTCATTTTTACTGGTATTGAAAATGAATTTTCTCTCATAACATTTTCTTTACAAAGTAGAACAATAAATAAGGGGTTGATTCTGCAAAATGCAAGCCTCCTTGTGTCCCACTAGCTCTATCAGTGTGAATAATGTTCTCTAGGCTTTAATACAACTATGAATTTCTCCAACCACATTGCATTTACTACTAGGATTTCCAGGATTAAGCTATCCAAACCTCCTTGTGGAACAAGGATCTCCAGGTTTCCTTCTTTATCAAAGTCACCACAGACATGGGATTTCATAGCCACAGAGTCTGGCTCTGCTTTACAGCACATCTCCTACAACACCACTTCAGCTGTTAAAAGTGTTGATTGCTGCAGCTCCAGGGGCCTTTTCAAAATAGGGATAAATGTTTTACATTTTATTTCTACCAAACGTAGAGAACTCTTTATAGACTGTACAATATTAACTGGAGTTTTTTTTTTTTTTTTTTTTTTTTTTTTTTTTTTTTTTAATATATATATATGATTAGAAGAGAAGCATCATCCTTCGGGAATCCTGCCAACTGACGCGATATCTACTCTTTTTATGCTTTAGTGCTTCTGAGAAAAACATATCAATTACTAGGATGAGGAGATGGGGAAATATCTAGGGTTTCATTTAGGGAAATAGGACTCATCTCAGCTAGTTTTAGCTACCTTGAAGACAGGCAATCCAAGCCAGTCACTCATTCTCTCTTAAGAGAGTTGGGTTGAGTGAGTCTCAGGAGCTGCCTATCTCTGTTCTTCTGTCTCCAGAGAGAACTGGGATAATTCATTTAGATTAAAGGGTGATATTTAAGATGAGTTTAAGATGTAATTAATATGATCCTTGTGCTGAAGCCCACTCCTTGCATGAGAGAAAAAAAAAAAAAAAAAGAGTAAATTCTGGTGAGTAAGTGACAGGGTCTATTTTCCTTTTAAGGCAGGATACAGTTTCAAGCATCTTTTTTGTACCCACTGTTCCTAATCCATTGCTTAAATGTTGAATTCTTGCTTCCTTGCATACCTAATAGATTGTGCTTTTATTTACAAGCTGAAAAGTCTCATGCTTGGTCCTGATATTTTGAGACATAAGACATTATTATGCATGTGAATAAACATCTGAGAACCATCCTTCAGGCTGGAAGGAAAATGAAGCACTGCAGGGCTGAGGGAGTGTCCTGATGACTGAAAGAAGGGAAAGAGAGGAAGACAATCTTAAAGATGCCAGCTGATAAATATTTTCGTGCCTCTGTTAAGTGATTATATTCACTCTAGAGTCAGATTTGTGCAAGCACAAATCTAGGAAAGATGCCAAACAAAATTATTTCAGTTTGGGGAATTGTTTCTGATGCAGAACACTAAAAAATTTAAAGTACTTCTCCCCAGCTTTCAATTTTCTCTTTCTCTGGCACCTTTACAATGAACATTACAATATTATAACAGTGATTTTTTTTAGCTATGAGCAATACTATTTAGTTTGAGTCTGCCTGATGCTTTTCCTTCAGGCCAGAGTAAATGTTTGCATGCGTGAAGATTTGTCTCTGTTCTCCAAGTGTTTCAGCTGGTTTAATGTACACAATAGCCTCTCCCTCCAAGTTTGTGGTTGCTTTCAAAGAGAGCATGCAGACACCTCTAGTGTCAGAAGTTACTGTAAAAGACCTGGATCAATGCCTCCCTACAACAAAGGCCAAGCAAGGAATTGAATGCATGTTTCAAACAAGCAAAGAGTGAAGGGCAGTGCTGGGGAACACAACAGCAAGCATGGAATGTGAAGAGGACTTTGGGAATAACACCCAACACCTGCAGCCTCACTAGCAGACAAATATTCAGTGCTCTCAGAAATGACTCATACTAATTTGGGAGTGTCAGAGGACAAGCTTTGACAGCACAGTGAAAGAGGCAACTCTTACTCCATGGAGCCAAAAGGCTGTTCTTTAGCAAACAGCATATTCAATGTAGTTTTAATCTCACCACGATCATTTTCCAAGCTCAAGAAAGGAAAAAATTTGTGGGTGAATGGCCAATCAATGTCCCCCTGCTAAAAATTGCTGTTGAAGGGCTCTAGTGTCACTCACTGATAAACAGATTTATTAAAAAGCTCTAATTACTCCAAGCCATTTATGGAAGGAAAAGGTGACAATGTGATATTGGGGAGGGAGTGGCAGGCATCACTTTCTTCAATTTCTGAGAGCAGTGCTATTTCTTAATAGAAGTAACAGTAGAAAAATCCCAATGAGAGAAGAGAACAACATGTTGGTAAGGTTTGGCAGTATAGATGACTGCATCCAAAAGTCACACCTCTTATGATTTGCATAATCATAATTTTATGATTATGAAGCCTGCACTCCTTAGAGCTAGAGCTTATTGTGATTTTGGCTGTCAAAGCATTAGCACTCTGCTGTTCCTGGATATAAATAAAATGACATCACACAAAATGGACACTTCAGATTGCCTCCAGCTATTTTACTCAGCTTCTATTGCTCCTAAAACTGCAGTGCTGTAGCCTCTAGCAAGGATATTCCTGAGGAGAACACATTAAGAGCTGGCATTTCTTCTCTGTAGGAAATTTTAGACGTCTTTCTTTCCCCCTTTGGAACAAAAAATAGAGACATTTCAAGAGTTTCCTATGGAAGTGAGAAATTCGCAAATATTTTGTTTCAAAATAGCTAGAATGACACTGAAACTGGAGACTGTGACAGACTCTTGCTTAATGCCCAGCCCCTAGTGTAGCAACAGGGAGCCAAGGCCCCAAGACTCCACGAGTGAGGCAGCAGATGGGGAATATGGGAATCAGCATTCCAGCTCATTGGCTAAGGTGTCCAGACCAGGGTTCTCACACAGAACAGGATTTTAAGTTGGCTTATTTTAGTCCTCCTTTCTACATGAACCACAATCAAAAACTAGAAAACAATGTCTCAGCCTCTCTTTCTTCCAAATACAAAAGCAAGATTGTTCTGGACAGAATGAAATGCTGTAGTTCAAGGATTTTTTTTGGTCTTTTTAAAATTTAATTTTAGGTCATTTTAAGAAATAAATGTGTTGACTCTCTTTATCACCCGAATGATCTGTAAGTTTCTTGTATGGATATAAACAGATACTTTCTCACAAGCAAAAAAAAAAAAAAAAAGGCACTTTATTTCTGGAAAATTTCAGCAGTGTCTGTATGAAAGCCCTGAGAGGGGTTTCCCAGCATGACCTCTTAGCTGCTGCACAACAGTGGGCCAAACTCCAAGTGGACCATAGGCTCCTTGGGCTTCTGGCCTCCAAATGCCCATGAGAGATCCTGACAGCCATAAAAACACCCAGAGAAGCCCTGTGGTGCTGAAGAAGTGCCTGTTGCTGGGCTCTACAACCTCCTGCCAGGAAACAGTGTGCAATGATGAAAACCTCCTTACAGCAGTTCTCTGTCAGTTTGCTAAACTGACAGAGTTCCACAAATCATTCCAGATGTGATGGGTCACCATTTTCTGATTAAAAAAAAAAAAAACATGGTTTGACTGGAGAATATCCAACCCATTCTATTCTTTGAATGGCTAGAAATTCTCTCCTATTAGACTTCCTCCTGTTCTTTGACCTACAAGAAAACACAGCCCGTGAGGTGTGGAAACCAGAGCAGCATGCTCCAGTCAGTTAGGCCTCCAAGCACATTTCCCACGAATCTCTCATTTCAAGGAATACCAGTAGTTTCAAGCTAAAAGCACCTTCAGCACTGCCACACAATGTGTTGCTGTGTCTGCCAAAAATCTTTGCTCTCAGAAACAGCACAAAAGAACACAGGTAACAGAAAGATCAGTTTATACTGAGAATTCTTCCAAATGCAGTTTTGCTTTTCAGAATGACTGAGGTTTTCTTTGTTTTAAACATCCCTAAATTTGTCCCACAACTGAATTTTAGCAGGTGGAAAAGCATGTATCAGTCTTTACTGTAAACTGGAAGAAAGTTAACAATCCCCTGACAATCAGGTACATCCCAAAATGTGAGTTTGACTAGCCTAGCTACAAGTTTCCTAGACTTGTTGGTAAGGTACCTACCCTCTTGTGACTTGTTAAGTGTGGTGCTTATCTCTCCATTCAGTTCCCAATAATGTGCTCCAGCGAGCATGGCAGAGCCAGGGCAGCTTCAGAGACATTAAGTTCCCAGCAGTTCCATGAAGGCTGGGAAAATAGTGCAGTGTTTATAGGCTACCTGGAAGTCTGCAATATCAAAAACCCCTCTTAATGACTCCACTGTTGGTCAGGCTTAAGCAAAACCTCCTAACTTAGGCTGTGAAGTCAAGGACCAAAGAAATTCAAAGGAAAGTTAAGTTTTCTTAACTTCTTAAGAAAATTCCTTTTGATGCGTACAGTACTGCTGTTTTTTTTTCTAATGGAAGAAAGTAAGCTTAGGAGAAGAAAGCAAGGTTAGGAGGAGAAATCAATTATTAGGAGATGTAGTTTCTTTCCTAACTTTACCAAGCCAGTCTTGGTCATTTACTGCTTCTTCTTTAGCACAAGGGTTAATGCAATTAGGAGTTTGCCAGTTTTGGATAGTTACAGACTTGGAGTCAGACTGGCTGTGATATTCTGTGTGAGACTATGTGAAAACAGCTTGTGCAGGCAAGAACTTGGCTATCTCTTAACAATTCTATCAGCCAGTCTAACAAGATATCTAACACCTCCATACAGGGAATGCCTCATCAGTCATTACCTTGGCATAGCTTCCAGTGAATTTAAATGAAGCTTTGTAAAAAACAATAGATGGCAGAATAACTGTAGGATTCTTTTATGAACAGCAAAATTGTCAACCATGTTGCCTCTGGTTTTGGGAAACTAGAAAATTATAAGAAAAATGAACATTTTGTCATTTTATGAATGATTTTTTCCATAAAGTCCCCCACATATTTTAGATAAAGTAGTGGACATACTCATACCTTGCACAAAGGTGAGATAGGGAAATGTGGAACTTCTTATATCAAGCAAAAAGAGGCCAAGATCATATACTGAAAATACTATTATTATTTAAATAATTTTATCTAATTTGGAGAGCAGAATGCTTGAGCTGCTAAATGTTAAGAAAGAATACAAACCATGCCAAGATCCTTAAGTGAATCATTGACACACAGTGTAAAATCTGCAAGGACTCAGCAGCAGGGTAAATTTGCATTTCCATAGTCATCCCTGCTGAGATGATCTCAGATGAAACAGTGGGATCCACATATGTAATTTACTGCAGGAACTATTCAAGCCTGTTCAACTGAAATGTATAGTGTATTCAATTAGTTTTATGTACCCTTATTTGCCAAATGCTGATGCTCCTTAAAAAAAAAATGTTCTAACCAATTTAGCTTCATTCCTGTCAGGAAATTAGTATGAAATGATAACCAGCTCTTTTAGAAGTGTTGTCTTGACTATTTTGATGTGTTTAGCAGGATGATGCAGTGCAGTAGATGCTGTTAGGTCTCAAGCAAAGAGAAAAATTAACAAAATGGGGACTCTGACCTTGAGCTGTCGTTTAAATCCTTCCTGGTTTAGCAGAATGTATAAATGTTGTTAACTCAAGGGCCAATAGTTATCCATTGCATATCTAGATCTTGCTTACACACATTTCATTAATAATGTCCAAGTGTCTCTGAAATATTGATTTTGCAACGCACATTAGTGAAATATTCATTCTGACCCTGGGGAACTGTGTAAGTTTCTTGTTTCGTGGTTTCCACTCATGGGTGGGTGCTTTGCCTTAGCCAAGATATCCACAGCTGTCCCACACACCCCCATTTTTCCTCTGTCAAAGGCATTTTTAGCCCATGGCTCATGGTGTGCAGAGTATTTGCCTGTCCTGTGCTCAGTATGTCAGTTTCCTGCCTTGAACCTTAGTATAGACCGCAGTTTCAATGCTGTTTGTAAACCCCTCCAGGTGAAGCCACTCCACATCCCAGGAGGTGACCAATGTCATAGTTGTGAACTCTCCTGGCTTGTGGGACATAGCTTTAGGAATACTGCTATAAATATCCCATCTCTCCTCCAGGTCCTTTGTGGTCCTTCTTTTGGGCTGATACATCTTAATTACAGGTTAAAGCTTGTCAAAGTGTGAGTCTGCATGCTGTCGCAGGAGGTCATATGTGCCCATCTGTTGCTCTCTTGGAACAGCAGTGGGTGACTGACCAGACTGGTTGGAGGACCAGTACCAGAAGGCCCTCCTGCTCAGTGGAATGATATTTGTTCAAACCCTACATAGCTGCTAATTTTATCCAGACAGAGACCTAGTTATCCCATTCCAGCTAAAATCTCAGTGAGCAGACAGTGCCGCGTACGGTCAGGAAGATGAGATGCTGAAACAGTCAGGAGTCAGTCCCACCCATAAGCACAGTGGAATGACAGAAGATCAAGCAGGTGGTTCAAAAGATCCTGTGCAAGTAATTTTATGTTTTACTTCATACTTGAGTCAGCCTGGTTCTCCAGACTGAGTGTTCCCACTTTCAAGGTGGCTCTCTCCAGGCAAGGTGTCTCACCAACCCAACTAGGCGTATCACAAGCCAGATAGCACCAGAAAATAGCTGAAGTTGCAACATTTACTGCCTTTTGTTTGCATATGGCAATAAGGGATTTGTGGCAGGTGACCAGATACAGGTTCATGGCAAAGCTGCTCATCAAATTTAAATTTCAGTCTAACCACTGGATTATCCTTTCACCCGGAGAAGGGGGCTTAAATCTTTATCAGTGTGTAGGTGGCAAATGGAACAAGTGCTTATCGACACACACAGAGCAAAGACAGAAAATATGAGCAGCACTGACATTTTAAGCCTTTGTGTGAAATGATCCATTACTAAATATATCTTTTCTTTTACATACCATACCAGAAAGGAGGATTATGATCAAAATGTCATTTTTAATTGTATTTTCTATCCCTGACTTGGTAACATTTAGAGAAAACTCTGACTCCTTTCCCCTAAAAAGGAGAGTCAGGCATGTTACATAAAATGAATTATTAACAGTTCCATGAGAGAGATTTCTTTTTAATTAGAGGTATAATTAGTGAATCTTTAGTGTCTGCTTTTACAAATGGTTAGTATTTTGTAAATTCTTAGAAAATTGATTTTTACATGATGATGTTAATGTAAACCTGAGCAAAACCGAGCTGTTTTATAACAGAGATGGAAAGGCAGGAGGGAAGTGTATACAAATTTTGCCATTACTTCATTTACAATTTGCTATATATGGTCCCACATGGAGTTCAGCACACAAATAAAAAGCTGTTTAAGATACTCCTTTTACCAATGCACATGTAAACCACAGAAATCATGAACAGGAAGAGTCTGTTGTGTGGCAGACTGTGCGAACAGGAGGTGAATTCCAGAAAAACCTTTTAAAGGAAGATATGTCACTTTGTGCAACTCAAGTATGTTTATTTTGATGCTAGAAAAGTTAGAGCTAATGTAACTTTATCAGATTTTTAAAATTTATTTATTTATTTTAAGTAACCTGAAATCCAGAATCCCTAAATTTGGCACCAATTTTACTGTAACTGACAAGAATTAGATATTTAGAGCAGAATATTTTTATCTTTTGATGTAAGGACAAACTGCAGTTGTTTCAAAGGTGTTGAAGCTTTCACATCTCCAATCAAGCTCACTGGTGTAAAATATTAAAAACTCAGAAAGTGAAGCAACCATCAGCTGCATTTGCACTGCTTATGTAAGCAAGAGATTCTGCTATGTTCATCTGCATTTTGGACTTCTTAATTAAGAAAATTTTTAGAGTGGAGTCTTGGCCTCCTTGAAGCTACAGCCCAGCTGTTTGTACCACTATGGTAACAGAACTGCTGGCATAGAAAAGTTTGGTAGCACTAGATTATATTTTAGGGGATAAATGTAGGGAAGGGAGCTATGGTCATGATTGGTGCTACTAAATACATCAGAACTTAGGAACTCTTGCAAATATCCTTCCCAAGAATTTATAATGTGCAAAGCAATTAAATAATTTACTTTAGCACCGGGCCTGTGAGGGAATTGGCAATATTGAAAAGCTTTTTATGTTGAGACCTATGTGATTTTGTTTGGATTTGCTCAAAAGTCTGACTGAGAACATCATCAAGGTTACCGAGAGTCTTCCTTCCTTTGCCAGTGGCATAAATCTGGGGCAAGGAAGCATTTTAAATTTCAATTTCTAACTTTTTCACGAAAAGGAAATATACCAAGACATCAGGGGAAAGCCCTTTATGAAACAGCAAAAAATAATCTTCAAGGCAGAGCAGTGACTATTATTCCATTCCTGGAGGTATTCAGGGCCAGGCTGGATGGAGATTCGAGTAACCTGATCTAGTGGGAGGTGTTCCTGCCTATAGCAGGGAGCTTGGAGCTAGATGATTTTAAAGTCCTTTCCAATCCAAACCGTTCTTGATTCTATGATTCCATGATTCCATATATCTGAAGCCAACAATCTCAGGGCACACAACTAACTACTCCAAGTACAGAGCAGCTCTGTTTATCCCATCCTAAATGTCTAAAAGTACAACAAAGCAAGCATGGCCTGTGACAAAGACCAGGAAGGGTAAAGGTTTGCAGGAAAGAGAGGAAGAAGCAAATGGACAAGGATGTGATAGTTTTGACTACTAAAGCTTGAGGGTGGGATGAATTACGATTTTTTTCTAATTTACATGGACAGATGTTTGAAGCACCTTCAAGTCAGCAGTACTTCTGACATCAAATTTCAGAGGATAAGGAACTCAGAACTTCATCACATTAATTCTGATTTGAATGAAAGCTTTAGTTTTGATATCTTTACTTTGGATTTCTTCTCAAATCCTGGCACTATTGTCAAGGTAGTGAAAATACAGCTACACTAACGTTATACTTTCTTAAAATTTCCATGTGGAGCTAACAGTCTAAACATGACACAAAATAAACCAGTTTTTATTTGTATCATCATTGTAAACAGCGGCTTTGGAATCTGAAAAGATGGGCAACTATTTACAATTTTATGTGGTGTCAAATTTTATTAAGGAAATACTAATGCTTACTGCTTTGCACCTGCAAAAAGCTCTTTTGAAAAAAGACTCTTTTTAAATCTGTCTTTTTACCAGACAAAATGTTCATTGCTAAAATTTCCATTTATGTGACTATAAAACCAGAGTCAGGATCCAACCCACAAATTCCTTTGAGGTAGGTAAATATTTCTTCAATTACACAGAAAAAGTAATGAGTTGTTTAAGTTGAGTGATTTTTCCCTTATAGGCATGTGTTTGGAACGAGAGAATTATTGTATTTAGTTTTGTTCATTTCTCTACCACACTGTACTTCAAATCGGTATTCACTGAGGATTTACACTAGGTCACATGTGGACAATATGAAAATTTAAGGGAAAAGTTTTTTATTTTCTTTCTTGATTCTTTTTTGTCTCAGCTCATAAACTTGAATGGTTTTATAGCTCTCAGCTAAGGAAGACTAAGCATTTGCTTGATGGCCATGAAAAAATGCAAATCAAGATTTTGACATCAAATGCAATTGAATTTTCTCAAATTACCTTGTCTTCAATATCTCAATTTTCTTTAAAATACATGTGCTGTTGCCTTCTTCCTTCCCCTTCCCATCTCAGTCTGTTCCTGGATTTCCAGAAATTTTTGATTTTATGTGACAGGGAAAAGAACACACATTCTTCTTCATATTTTTGTACTTTGACAGCATCTCCTTCCACTTTCCTCTTTGTCTGCTCTACAGAAGTGACCAAGAACAACTTTCTTGGTTATGGCTGACATGAACAGAGGCTGAAATCATGTTCAGCATTTTAACAGTTGGAGACTGCTCTTTCCTCTCAGGTGCCTTTGTATTCTCCCTTCCCAACACAAAAACACAGCTTTGGGTGCCTGACCAATAACTTGTCTCCTTCATCTGGAAGATGTTCCAACATCCCCTTTTAAAGATATTTCTGTCCTTTGCTGGCCATCTCATTCCACTTGAAAATAGAGGGATGTGGCAAATTTATCTCAGTTGTGCTTTGGGTATGTTATAACTGAATAAGAGTTTCAATTTTTCAATGCTTACAAAACTTTCTCTCTTGCAGCTAGAGTCTATTTGACCATGTTAAGCACTTGGTTGTTTCCACTGACAAGATCTATTTGGTACCAAACTAGAAACCATCTAACCTTCAATAATTTGAACAAAATGAGTGCTGAAGGGATAGAGCTTGTGTTTGTTGAACACAAAGCAAAAAAATCCTAAACCCTGAGGAATATTCCTGACCTCATTCATACTCAAAATACCATCAAACATTATGGGTCAGATTTTGAACTTGTTCAACAATGTGAGAGAAGCTTACTAGCCTCTTAGAGAATTTTTCATATTGCAAGATTGATGCTTAACTTGAATGTGAAACCCCAAGCCACTCCCTTAGAAGACTAGCACAGGAGTGAGTCCAAAGAAGCTGCAAAACATCAAACATTTTGGGTGTCAGGGTTGTTTCTAAACACTGAGTAAAAAACCAGCAGAAATCACTGTCCCCAAGGGGCTGCTCTAACTGCAGTGTTGGCAAAATTATCAGTACAGCAGGCAAAGGACTTGGTGTGTTTCAAGCCTGAACATCAAAAAACCCAAAAGAAAAATAAAAAAGTAAATTTTTAATTAACCAGAAATATTTGCAAATATGGGCGGGAGGGGGGGAACGGGAAAAGAATCTGCCTTTTATGAGGCATGGTTCTTTCCTTTAGAGTTTTCCTAAAACATTTATTTTTCTAGATAACAAACTCTTCCCTTCTTCTTCCAGGGATATTCTGGACAAGAAACTCCATTTTTTTTTTTTTTCTCAAGTCAGCATTTATAAAAACTGGAATTTTGACTGTCTGTACATACAAGTATACCTCTGCTCCCAAGAAGTCAAGTGCGATAAGCATCTGATAGTGATTTTTCAGCCCATGCACATCCTGTATCTTTGAGCACAAACAGGTACAGCTCACTTTCTAATGATATGATTTGCCTGAACGTTTCTGGAGCAATGCTGTAACAATGCTGTAATGTGCCTGCACCCTCAACAGCCCGAGTTTTACCAAATACATAGTAAAAGTATGGCTATGACTGACACAAATTGCACCACTGTTCTTGCTGAGGGATTTCTGCAAAGTACTTTTTCTCATGCATTCTGACTTCACCCTGATATATTCTTCAGGAAGGGGCCTCTTTCAGAGGTGATGATAATCCTCAGTTCCTCTGAAAGTAAGTGAATTAGTGAGCTTTTTGAACATTGCAATAGCATTCTAACATTTTGAATGCTGCTTCAAACCATACCTATCTTAGTTGACTGTTTTCTGCTCTAATTTGGGATTTGGCCAGAACACAACATTCACATCAGCCCTATCTTGACATCAACAGTTACTTACGTTTCTTCATCATTCCACTTTTACCAGCTGGCCTATTATATTGTATTATAGCATGTCACAAGGGATTGTCTCAATTACATGAGGTTATGCTACATCTGTGACCATAATGTAAAACTGGGGTTTGGGCAATGGTGTTTTCTCACAGCTCTGGCTAAGCAAAATGGCAGTTTTACAAGAATGGGTGCTGAACAGTAAATTAGAAACCAAGAGATCCCCTGATTTATAAATTACTTTTACATGAATGAGTTATGTTACCACAAATATATACCAAGCAAATATGCAGTTAAACTGCCTGAGCAAGTCAAGGACTCTTTTCTCTTATCTGTCTAGAGGCACTCTGGAAGCTTAGGCTTAATGTTTGAAGTTGGGAAAAAAAATCCTTAAAAGCACTTCAAATATTCTATTGTGCAAACTTCAGTGAAAAAAGCTCTACTTCTAAATGAAAGCATCCTGACAGGGTGGGCAAAAAAGTGCTCAACCTCTATATTGACTTCATATCACTGGAAAGGCTGTCAAATTCTCTAGGCAGACAAATCCTGAGTGAGGATAAAATGACTGTGCCAAAATATATCCCTTAAACTATATAGAGGCATTTGGGAAAAAAAAAATACTTCAACAAATCTGGTTTAACTGATACCAGCTGGGACTTGCTCCAAAAATCACCGATTTCATTCTATTTTACAAATCATGGAGTTGTACTCACATTTTGTTAAGGTGTGGTTCATGCAGTAATATTTTTATGCCCATAGACATTATGAAACAATATAAAATATTTGGTGAGAGAGAAGCAAACACCTGCAGCTTCTATGATTGTGGGTACAGAAGAAAATGGTATAACACATAGGAGCATACTGTGGATTTAGTCTGCAACTATTCAACTACTGCTGTGAAGGGAGCTTTTGAAAAACTAAAACAATAATGTTATTATTGTCACTAAACAATACTGCTCAAAGAGTCAGTGCTATATATAAACTCCTAAGAATGTTTTCATCAAGCTGGGAAACCAAGCCTTTGTGAGGCTGAAAAGAAATTTTAGTTAGTGAACAAGTGTCCATTCTGCACTGCATTCCCCAAGGGTTAGAAAAATAGCAGAAGGCTACATATTTTATAGCATATCAGCATCTTTTTTCATATACAGGACTAGAAAAATGAAAATATATCTTTGTTTTATATGGATTTTCTTTAGCCTTCAGACTACTGAGCTATTCTTCAAATGCCTCTTGCTAACAAAGACTTAACATTTACCAGAGGATCGGGCAAATTCCTCAGGCATTAGAAGCATGGTTGATTAAAAAAGCCTGTATTTCGTAATTAAAACAGCACAGCTAATCCAAAACTTGAAATATTTTGGAAGCATATCATGGGGTGAACAATGCAGCTGTCAAGGAAAGAAGATCTTTTCTCATAAGGGATCACTTCACAGTACAAGCATCTCCAGATCCCCTCGAGCTATATTGCACTTCTGCATAGTTGAAGACTTTTAATATTTCTTAATAGCTGATATAAATCACAAAATCTCATAACAGTACAGTATTTCCTAGGGTTGGTTTAACACTTAAAGAGAGCAGCAGTTTGCTGTGTTATGCAGCTAATGCTTGCATGCAAGTGGTTTTGATTCAAACAATGTAATTAAGATGGGTTTAATATTTTGCTGGTCATCCTTTTGTAAGAGCTTTGGTATTCCACATCCCAAGTGGTTTAAAACTTTAAATTATGTGATTAGTCATGGCAGACACATTAGGAGTGGAATCCCCAAACTGATATGAAACAAGCCTCAAGGAACCGAATATGGTGAACTTAACAGTGGGAAGGCCTCCTTTCTTTTTCTTTTGTCTTTCTGATGGACATGGGCTGCTTTCCTCACGTCTGTACTGCTTGATCAGAACAAGCACGTCTCACAAAACATTTATGGCACCCTCAAAGAGCATCAGCTATTTTACAAGCCTTAACAAAATCAAGGTATATTCTTACATCAATTTTCAGTCAATAAAGTAGTAATTGACTGTTATTCACATTTCCCCCTGCCCGCCCCCCTCCAAATTTCTGTTACTTCAGTCAATAAATATGCTAATCTCTCTCAATTATGTTCCTCTCTATCAAGCCTGGAGGAAAAATGTCTTGTTTGCTGTAGAGGAAAATGGATACTTAATTTGTGTCAGGCATTTCAGAACCCATGACTGGGATCATGATCACCAGGGAAATGACTTCACCTGTGAATGCCACCAACCACAGCTCTCTCTCTTTCACACTCATTCACAACAGCAAGCCAAATGTGCCACACTGGAGGCACTGAATCCCGAGGAGCAGCCACTACCTCCAACATCCCCCCAACAAGAGGGGAATCACAAGTGAAACAGTTCCTAGGTGGGACACTGATGTCTGAGGCAGGGAGGTGCAGCACCCTACAAAGCTACCAGCAGGTACTACTTTGTCAGCTCTCCTCCTTAAATTGCATCAGCCCTCACAGACCCTCAGACACAAGAGGAGAATGACAATAGAGTCTTACTGCTCACATGGAATTCGATTCAAGAGATAACACATGACTAGGGAGCTAGTCTAGGCCTGGCAGGAAGAAGAACAAATTATTCAGTTTTGAATTGGAAAAAGGGTACAGTGCAATTTTTTATAGATTTTACTTTCAAGGTTTTTACTCGTAAAGACTAAAGAAAGAAAAATATGGGAAATTTCCTTTCTATTATCTCTGTTCCATGAATATTTATGAAACAAACTACAGCTGACATGTAGTATCTGGTGGGAGCTCCCTATTTAAACTAATCCATGTAAATTACATGGGCTCTTCACAAAGGGCTCATTGCTGCTTACCTTTACCTCCTACAGAAGCACCTCTACAGGTATTCTCAAAGCACACAAGAATACAAATGCACATAATCAAATTGGATCACACTAAGAAGATTATGTCTGCATTGATTGAAAGGCACTACTACATCTGTCCAACATTCCTACAGCCCTCCAAAAGACATGGACACAGTTTTGCTGAGAAACTTTCCCTGCATTCCCAGTTATCTTCTTGGTAAGCAAGGTTATAGAAACAAAAGAAATGTAAAATATTAAGCTGATGAAATAAGGAAATACAAGACAATGGACAAGGAAATAAGGAAATGTAAGACAATTGCTCTGTGCTATTCTACAGGAATAACACATAGCAATTACCTTAACACAACAACACGTATGAAACACCAAGCTCTAATTGCCATTAAATTTAACCTGGTGCTTTAAGAGAAAAAAGAAAAAAAAAAAAAAAGGAGGCTATTAAATTTTTCCTCAAGATTACTTTTAATCAATCCAAAGCCTTAATTCTGTTAAAATATCACAAGAGAAGCACAATCACAGTATCACAGAAACACTGCAATACATCTGCAGAAAGATAAACATGGGAGATCCTAGTATCAGACAATGGAAAACCTTAATTGGTGTTTATAACTCCAGTAGAAGACAATAGTTAATCTTGGATGTTACAGAAACACACTGAACATTTCCTTCCTCAGCATGGAATGAAATGCATGTTTCTGCACATTATTTTGATGACGTTAAATACAAAATCCTTGTTTCAGAAAAAATGAAGTCTGAATATGTAGACACATCTGTGAGAAAATGACAGGAGGCTGGTTGTTGTGGGGCATCATAGTTTGCAGAGGTCCTCTGCAAATAAACTGCTCATGATGTACCTGCTTTCACATCACTATGGAGACTACAGAGCTAAACTCTGACATTCATATTTCCTTTTCCTCAGAAAGAGTGGAAACCTGTTGGCCTTAACCCACGTAAGAACTGCTGTCTAGCCAGGGTCAGAGATTGACTGCCTGTACTTGACTCAGTGCTCAGCTACTACAGCCCTTTTATTCTCTGCCTTGTCTTTTCACTGTATTTGTTTCAGAAGCTGGGGCTGAATCCTTGAACTGTATGAAGGCACAGCAAGCTTTGCTTTTGGCTCCAGTGGGAGATGTATCCCGTGTGATTATACTGTGAGATCCATCTCCCTTCAACCTACAACGTGTCAACACATTTTTGCAGCTCTACAGAAAGTAATGCAATCTTTAAACAGATGCTTGTTGTAGATAAGTAGGGAATGGCATACTCTGTGCTGATTTTAAATCAAAACAGTGCTGTCTCTGTGAGCTACTGAAAACATTTTAGTCGTCCTCACCGGCCAAGAGCCGTGCAAGCGATTCTCTGCCGCGAGCCTGAAAAACTGCCAGCCATTTGTTTCATAGAGCCAATGCTACCTGTGGTTCTCTTGTAACAGCATTTGCAATACACAAGGATAAGGAATGGAAAAACTGAGACTTCTCCAAACATCTCCACACTGTTTGCTCATTTTAATCCCCAAGAGCCATCAAATAAAGAAGGTTTTGTTTTTCTCTCTGATTCCAAACTTTCTTTGTTTTTAAATTAAAAAAAAAAAAAGTGTCACTACTTCTTCACTCTGTTCCAACCCAGTGACAGCTTTCAATGCATTATTTTAATTAGGCTTCCAAATTTGTTCATAAGCTGTCCAGGTCACAAGGAGAATTAAAAACAAACACTGGTAATGTATTTCTGCATTACTTCAACAGACAGCTATATTTGACTTGTATTCAGAAGCAAAGTTAGCAGGATGCACATGACTGGAAAGGGCATCAGTGAAGTCTGACATTGGTTAAGCTTCTGGAAGCTCTGCTCTGAACTCTGCAGCGCCTCTGTTACTCTGGGATTTGTACAAAAGATACAGGCTTAGTAACTCTCCTACAACACACAGATATGGGAGCTGAAAAGCTCACCACTAAACTGCATGAAATATTTATGAAAGGATAACAGTTGTCTTTTCAACACACATAATAGATTCCTCATTCCTATATACTCCTCAACACCACATATTAATGATGCATCATTGACAGATTTCACAGTTATCAGCAATTTTATACTAATTCTAAAGTTTGCCCCTCCCAATGCCCTCACATCCACAAGTCAAGTTTCAAAGCAAGGACTAAGATATAATTTCCCCTCAGCTTGTTCTTTTGTAGAAAAGAGAATGCAATAATCATTACAATATTCTGAACCTTCCAGGAATTCTAGATTTTTTTTGCAGATTTTTCATCATTTATGAGACAAAACCAAACCCCCACAACAGTTTTTGCCCTCTCATGGCAAAAACATGACAAAAAAGCAAGATATATCATGATTCAATGGACATATTAGTGAGAGTTTAGCTCAGACATCCAGAGTTTATTAGTGATTTCCCAGCAATCCATCCTGATATTCTAATATTAACTCATCAACAACTCAGTGACAGAGAAGGAACAGCAAAAACCAAAACCATACACATACTTTGATCCCTTCTGATTTTCTGTGCAAGAAAAGTAAAATGTTTTCAAATTTGATGACTTCTTAAAGCATTTTAAAAATGCTTCATCAAACCCCCACTATTTACTACAAGAGAGAGAAGAGAGAATTTGGGCAGACAGCTACCATCCATGGGAGCAAGCTATGTAAATTTATGGACCCTAACTACGAATTTGCAAACTTTCAGGTGTTTGATGACTTGTGAATTTAATCTTAACTCGGAATTCCCCAGGCTTTAAAAAAAATCCATGTATAAATACCTTTCTGCTAACTCTAACATTCTTGCAGGGTGTTGTGTCGCAATTTACTGCTGCTCACACTGATGCCAAACTGCTTTCCATTAAAAAGCACCTTTGCTAAGGCGTCATTCCTGGTACCTTTGCTTCAGCGCTCTGCTCTTCTTTTATGTGCACAGAAGGCCTTTACACAAGGGTGACTGTCAATACCTTTAATCCCAGCGGTGGTACAGGCAGAGAAATGAGATTCTTCCTCCTACTCCCCCAGGCAGTTCTGCAGGTTGGTGGTTCTGAAGTGCAGAGACCTCCATCAGCTGCTGCACATTTTTTGTGGAGCAATTAACAGAAGAATTCACTGTACAGAGCTGTCAACCAGGATCTTTTACAGAATCACAGAACCATTGTGGTGGGAAAAGACCTCTAAGATAGATGAGTCCGAGCACTGCTTTTCACAACTGTTACAGCAAACCCCTGGAAACTGCAACCCAAACTAAGCTACTCTAGTGCCAAGTACTGCATGAGGTCCTGAAAATGCTACTAGAGCAGCAGACAGTTTCAGACATGGACTAAGGGTTCTGAGATAAGACTGAAGGGCAATTTTACTTGCCTTTTATTCTCTCCCCATTTCTCAGATGCTATTGACCTAAATACAGAAGAGACTGAACACAACTGTACTTAACTGGAAGGTGCAGCCATAATTATTATTTTTTTTTTTAATTTTACAGTTAGTCTGGACCAGAAAAGAGGTTGTATTACAGTTTTCACATTTACTTATTTCTTTGGAAGACACCTGAATTTTTTTCATTGTTTTTTTCAAGCCTGAAAAGTGGTGAATGTTTGCATTTTCAAATCATATACAGATACAGCCTGTACAGTCATTTCTGTGGTATTGACTGTGAAACAGTAACTTCAACATTCAATTAAATAAAAAAGTAATGTTTCAAAATGTATGCAGCCTCACAATTCCATTAGAGCAAAACTGCACTGACTTTATCATTTGTCTGCATGGTTTCTCATTTCCTACAGTGGTATTTCCTTTTGTGATGAAATAATATTGCTATTATTTTCTCATTGTAACCTAGAGATCCATTTTACATATAAACCACAGAAACAACTCTGGTTTTTATGTTCTCTTGTTAGTGAACATTCAGGATCACCAAGTTCACCCAAGTCATTCTCTGCATTTCTGTTGTATTAAATACAAAGAAGTCTTTGTAAAGAACTAGGAAACATCTTTTTTTATCACAGAATAATAGAATATTTTGAGTTGGAAGGGACCTACAACAATCATCAAAGCCCAGCTTCTGGCCCTGCACAGAACAGCACCAAGAATGACATAATTTTTATTTCTTGTGAAAAATTAATTTATCAAAGAAAAATAGCAATGACATTACTGAAACTGTTCTACTAGTCACAAAGTTTGGCAAAAACTTTTGATCAAATCCTTGCAGAAGCATCAGAAATATTTAAAATCTCCACTTAAAATAGTTAAAAATTAGAGAAAAAAGTAAAATCAAAGGACTAAAAAGGGATTTAAAAACCATTAAAAACTTTTGCAGACCTACTGTATAGGTATGGAAAATACTAATATAAGAATGCATCCTGAGGAAAAGTCCATGAAAGGAAGTAGTAGTCAGAGTGTTACTTAAATACAATTGTTAAGTAAAAATAAATACCATTGTTAATGATCATATTTTTAAAGTAAATAGTATATTTTTAAAGTAAAAATTTATGTCATACAGCTCACAGCTCTAAGAAATATATAATGCAATTTGGTTTGCATGAATATAGAGGTATCTAGCTATTCATCTTGTAAAAATGGTTTCTATTTTTATTATTAGAAAATACTAAGCATCACTGTAGATGAAGGAGTTACAGGATTTTCATATTTTATTAAACAAAGACTCATAAGAAATAACACAGATTTGGAAACGCAGAGAAGAGAATTGGAATACAAGCTTAATAATTTTTAACTTTAGTGCTATCAGGAAGAAATAAAAATCTAATTTTCATGAGGCTACACGTTGTCTTTCAATTTTGAGATCTCATTCATCTTTTAATTTTCCCAATCCCGAAAAAAAGAAAAAGAAATACAGTAGCAGGAATAAAACAGCATTTTAAGCAGCAGGGGGTTTGAGAATCATACCTTTTCATTAGATTCAGTTGCAATCAGAGTACCTTAAATGAAGATTAGCCCTTAGCAGTCAATACACCATCTGTTCCTGGGATACTCAGGGTCCGATGGTCTGATCATGTATTTTAATTGAATGTGTATTAACTTGCAAGGGCCACTAAGAATTTCACATCTGCAGTAAGAAATGTCTTTAAAAAGAATTACTTTTGTCCTTTCTACTTTCATGTTAGGTGGCACAACGATGAAAAGAATGAAATGGAAAAGATACTTTTTAGGGCAGAAATCTGTCGGGAGATAGTTGCATATACGCAGGCTCTCAGCAGGCAGCCACAATCAGTAACTCTTCATAGAACTCTCTGCTGCTGAAAAGAAACTGGTGCAGAGAAACAGTTTGCATTTCAGCTCACTTCTTAATATAGGTGAAAGTAGCCAGAAGATGTGCCTGTGCTCTTTTCCCTCCAAGACAGCCAATCCATCTGGGGTGACAGGATGAAAGTGCTGTGGACTGGCTTGGACAGACACTGTCTTTCAGCCAAGACAGGTCTCAACATCAGAGCAGAACCGAGCAAGGCAGCCTAAAGAACCAGCACACTGGGCTAAAACTCGGTCTTTCTTTATGCTCTATGTTGTTGAGATAAAATGCCCAACAACAGGAAGAAGGAAATGGTATCTAGGACTACAGGGAAACAGAATTACCTCAACACCTGTGAGCGGCCATCACAGCTATGGGATGGCTCTGCCAGGACAGCGAGGTCGTGAAGCACAGCACCCACAGCTGCCCCTGGAAGGGGCTGAGGGAGGCAAAGCAGAGCTCCTCTCTCTAGCAGCTGCACACAAAGGTTAGAAAAGTTTAATGTCCAGAACTCTAATCAACTTTCCCACGGTGTCATTATCTGCAGGCCAGTTTGAAGGTGCAGTTTGATGGAATGCACAGAGGGGGAACCTCTAACAAGAAGAAAGTTTGGCTGTAGACAAGCTTGACTCCAGGCTAGAGGTCTTCTACCCTTTTCCCCAGTAGTGGCAGAAAATAGCAGCAGGCATAATTTTTGCTAAAGAATCTGAGTTATTTTAAGTTCACTAGATTTCACTTCCTTGCACTCACTAGGGTGACAAATGTCAGCAGCAATATTTTAAGAGATGGCAGATGCAGAGCAAGAGTGTCAGATTACATAAAAGCAGTTAATGTTTCCTTATAAGCAGAAAGTTTCCTTCCTTCACACCAAATTAACTCAATGAGATTGAAAATTAAAGTAAATTAATTTTCCTTATTTTAAATAAAGAAACAAACAAATCCCCACTGACCTGTGAAATACAAAGCATAACAGGCAAAGGTCTGATTTAAGCACTACTAGGTAATTAAAAATGAATGCAGAAGTTTCCTATAGGCAACCACAGGAAACCTACTATACTGTCTTTATAATGGGCCTGGCTATATGAACAGGGATTTAATTGTCAGCAATTATTTTCACATGCTGCTAATTAGTTCCAATTTTTACTGAAGGCAAAGGATGCACTGTGTGAATAGCTGAGCTCAGAAGTATTTTTCAGGAGAAAGCACTAACTATGATACCTGAACTGTGCAGACTGTGTGTTTCCTATAGGTGCTTCACATAGGAATCAATAGGTGAATCATAGAAGTACTTAGCTAATCCTAAGGCCCAAGTGTTTGGGTCAAGAAGCAAGTTCTGTTTTCAAAGTTTTCTCATAAATGTCCTGAGCTGCAACTTACTGATATCATAGAGCTGTTGGTGACTCACAATCCACTTCTTCTGAATGACTGACTCTGTGCAATATCAAAGCAGAGGTTCTAAGAGTCTCAAGAATAAATAAGCTAGCACTTTCACTTCTGTGAAAGTTTGAGTGCTTCTTGCCTGTTTTCAGTACTCCATGCTGTATAGATAAGCCTGGTTGATATGACTCTTCCTGATTTCTGTCCATGTCACGTAGCAGAGTAGCATTATTTCAATGGAGAAAAAAAATTAAAAAGAAAGGAAAAGGTGGGTGTTCTCTGAACTATTCTTTTTCATTTTGATCATGGTTACCTTTTAAATTTTGATCACTGTTACAATTTTTTTTTCTCTATGAAAACCTAGGATCTGTACAAGCAGCCACAAAAATCCTACTTTGAGAAATCATGTTTCCTCTAACTTCCCCTCACATCCTGCAGCGTGACTTGAGGATATTTTCTGTGTATATGCAGAAATGCTAACACCTGTGAGGGTTTTGTCTCCTTGTTTCCAGAAAAGGTTCTAACACATCCCTCCACAGCTAGGCAAATCAACTGAGGAAAAATATAGTGCAGACCCAGAATCCCAAGGTTGTAGAAAACCTCACATGTCTTTGCAGCTGACTTCGGACTTGATTTATAGGCTGTCACCAAATCAGTGGTCAGAAGCTGACACAAAATGTCTTCTGCAAGCTTTGATTCCTTATTCAGTATAATCTCTTCTTCATTTAAATTCTATTGAACCAAACAACCCAGGATTTCCTCTCCCTTTGTTGGATGGCTTCCTGTTCCTGCAGCTGCCTTCTGTGATGTCAAAACATGAGAGTGAAATGTTTGCCTGAGGATTATGTTGCCCAAGTCCACCAAAATAAATCAGATTTCAGCATTTAATCCTTTTAACATCTCTGAATATGGGGGTTTAAATAGCAAAACCTTCTGTAATGAAGCAACTCCTCCCCTTCAACAGACAACTTCATGACAAGTAAAGATTCAGTATGACTTGCCTTGAATCTTACATGTTGCAATATACTGAAAGTTTCCTGTTATCTTTTCTCCTTTACTGTAGCAGAAAAACACTTTTGCTGCATCAAAGTCTTCTATGAGCAGGTCTCACTGTATGTATAATTACATATTATTCTTCCCTTCCCATCTGACCGAAATCAATTCTTCTGGTGGCAGAGTCTGTACTCTGTATTTGAATAAAGCATCAGTTGTATTGAATGTGCTGGAATTGGCAGATGGTTGGCCAGTCATTCAGTTTGATATTAATTGCTTCTTTGAGATCTCTTCCAGAGAACTGAGGACAAAATGCATAGTGTCTTATTACATTAAGAAAAAAAAAATCACATCTGAAATTCTTTGATGAAAGATTCGCCTGCCTGGCAGACAATTTATTTTTTCCTTAAGAGTCAAAAAATGACTAAAAAATTCCATTATTTAAAGATTATCTCATTTCCTTCTAGTGAGTAAAAAAAAATCAGACATTTTGTTTGGAAGAAAAAATAATTTTTTTTCTTACTCTTTGAAAAACACTTTTAACTGAATAAGAAAGGGGGGTTCTTTTGCAGGAAGAAGGTAATGTAATTTTTTCATTATTATTAATTTTTAAATTCCTCACCACTCATTTATGCTCAGCTGTGTTCTTGCGTCTTTTAGTGGCTCATGTTGAAGACTATAGTAGCAAGCAGGGGCAGGATCAGTTAAAACAAGAACATTTAGCACTTGATTTTAAAGGGTGGAGGTTTAAAAAATGACCTAAGTGCTGGGGTGAGGTCTGTGGGTCTGCTCTTCATGTATTATGGTGGGTCTAACTGCTAGAGCCACAAAAATTTCTACAGGTAGAGAAAGAACTCCCACAAACTCTCCAACATACTTGTAATTATATTCATGCTTCACATCAAAAAAGTTTTTCCTTCAGTATATTAAATGTATCTAGCACCTAAAAATCATTATGTAAGATTTAATCTCAGATTCATTACTTCACAGATATGTAAAATGCATGTTGCATCATTTATTCATTGGCCATTAGAAATACATAAAATAGCTGTGAGCTGTTAAAAAATGTGGCACCCATTCTTCTGGTACTTATGTATTACTATTTCCATCACAGCAATTACAGCAGGTGCCAAATGGCACCTATTTCTTTTTGATAAATGGTATCTTATGCAGTATTTAAGGAAGTACTGTTCCTGCTCACTCTAAACATTTTTAAAGAGGTGACAATCAGCTAAAACTGGAGGCTGCTTCTGCCACTGCAGCATTGTACTTGCTAAGAGAGCTAAATGCTTAGTTTCAAAGACAAGTCTCTCTCACACCAAAGGTCACAAAATTCCTATGCCGTTTCTACGTTTCACTTTTGCACTTTCCTCTGAATCTTTTCCTTGGTAATATTTTCTTTTTCAATAAGCATGCTGGATGCCCCAGTTTCGTCCTCCTCCTGTCCTGCTTTTGACATCATGGTGGATATCTGGACCTTAAGCTCAGACACTCTAAATCATGAATGTTTTAACTTCTGCCACCTATTTACAAGCAACTTGGAGATACATCAGTAACACACCTGGTGTTTCTAATTTTAGTAAAATCATCCACTGAGTCTAGAGGCTTGATCCTGAGCTAGCAAGCATCACATTAGCTCCACTGACTTTAATGAACACTGTAAACGTAGACCAGCCATGTGTTTGTCTTCAAAAAAATCTCTAGACTTCTTGGGACCTCGCACACCTTATATGGATAAACATGGGACCAAGATTTTGTCTCAAAGCTGAGCCTTCTTAGGTAAACAATAAAAATGGCTTAGTTGCATATGGCTACATCTTGCTCTACAACTGGAAAAATATACATTATCCAGAAATTATTGACATTGGCTAAGGCTACTCACTTGGAAGAACCACCGGAACAGAACTGACAGCAGCTTGGATACTGTGGGCTCACATGGATGGTTTGGGAGACAAACCAGTTGTGTTCAGAGCAAGAGAGGCCTCTTGGACCCTGTCTGGGTGCTGTGACCTGGAGCTACCTCTGCCCTGGTGGATATCAAAATTCAATGACAGTCTCCAAAACAGCAGGACAAAGGCAGCAATATAAGCCATCTTTGCAGGTAGGTTTTGAAAGTCCTCTGGTCTCAACCATCTTTATTATGCTTGTAGACAGAGTGTACAAGCTGAAGAACTTGTTCTGATAGCATCTTCAAAGGCAGTTTTGCCATGCTGTGTAGTACCTCTCTCCCTAAGAGGTGGTGTACTTTTCCCATTCGAGTCTACAGATCACAGAGCTGTTCTTGTTTTGCTTTGGAAACGGCTCCAGTGTGTCTCTATCCTGCTGCCTAAGTACACTGACTCATTTGAGCCAAAAGCAAAGGGGCTTTAGGAATGGGGAACTTTATCACAATGGTCATGAATTAATTCCCAGATCCATACAATTAATGGGGGCACACTGGAGTGATGCTCAAGAATGCTGCTCAGACATCAAGCAGCCACATCATGTATTCAAGAGGAAGAAAAACAAGGTGTGACCTAAGATGCTGTAAAGATTTAGGTAGTGTGGTGAGCTTTGCAGGGAGGGGGTTTGGTGCTGGGTTGATGCAGCTCTGCTACTTCCATTTCTGAAGCTGGTGTCTCCTGGAATTTGAGCTGTGCCAAAGCAAGCCACTCAGGGTAGCCAGGTATCTCTAAGACAGCACTTTATCGCATGGAATACAAACCCAGAGAGCTGCACTGAAGATGACAGACACTCAAGTGGGAGTAGTTGGACAAAATCACAAAATTCTCACTGGATCTATTAAAAAAAAAGAAAAACTAAAATCACCTAACCTGTTAATCATGCATGCAAGATGGCAAACACAAAACTATGGAAGGGTTAAGAGGAAATTTCTTTACCTTCTTAAGTCCACCTGTCCCATCCTTTTAGCAAAATCAAGCCAACAAATCAACAAGAATGTATGGCCAGAAGGAGGATCTGCAAGAAATATTCTAAAACAGAAGAAAACAGATTTGGCCACAGCAGCAAAGAGGCAGTTGACACACTCAGCAGAATTTCTGAGCTTATGAATAAAGATGGCAACTGAGAACCAAGCCAAAACTCAGAGTAAAAACTACATAGCAATATTCACACCTCTAACGAAGCCAGGGAATTTCTGGCTCTGTATCTTTTGTGCTTTAAATACGACATTTCTGGCATTTTGCCTATTTGTGTGCATGTGTGTGTTTTAGTAGTGTAAAAAAGATCTCAACTTTAAAGAGCCCCTTATTTTGCTTTTTTTCCAATTTAATACCCTGCAAACAATCTCTGAAGTCAGGGCCAAATGAGCATCAGAGGGTTGGGCTCAAAGACGAACAATAATACAATTAGACCAGAGTGACTTTTTCTCCCCGAGCAGTGTCCTGCCACTCGCATGTTATCCTTTTTGTCTTCAATTCAGCTTTGTGCATGCTGACACTCCTCCATATTTGCTTCTGGAGGTACTTTAGAGCTAAGCTATAAATGAAGTCTAAGTCACTTCTCACCAGCCCCTTAAATTTGTCAGATAGGAAAATGCCAAAATAATGTGTAAAATTACTCCATCAATTCCTATTGCCTTACAAAATATCTTGGCAGGCTAATTTTATTTTCTTTACACCATCTTGCATCAAGTTTGCTAAAAACATGGTTGAACAGATTTACTGTCCAAGGGTTTTTTTGTGCAATACTTGCAGAAATTTTAGCTTATAATTAGGAATGGATGGAAAAAAGTCCCATGAAAGCGTTTGTAAATGGTTACAAGAGACCATGCTCAGGGTCCCTGGCCTGGGTCTGGAGAAGGAGAGAGAACTATCCTCATCAAGTTTGCAACAACCTTTAGGGGATAGGCATGTGAAAGGATGCAGCTGATATGCTCAAGGCAGGGCTGCATTCAGAGGGAGCCAGATGGGAGAAATGAACTGACTGTAAACATCATGAAATTCAGTCAGGACACTTGCCCTGCCCTGTGTCTGGGACAGAGTAACATCCAACAGGAAACAGGTTGGGATTGCCTGGCTGGGGAGAAGCTCTGTGGAGCAGGGACTGAGGTCCTGGGGCACACCTGGTTGAACCTGAGCCTGCAGGATCCTGGCAGGGATGAAGGCTGAATGCCCTGGGCTGTGTCAGGAACACAGCCAGCAAATGGGGGAAGTAGTTATTCCTTTTTACTAGGCATTTGTTTGGCTGTCTTTGGAATACTGAATTCATATCTTGGCCACTCAGTACATGAAGGTTGGCAATAGCCTGCAGTTCAGCAGAGAGCCCCTGAGGTGGCCAAGGCTAAAGTACTTGTCCTGTGAGGAGAGGCTGAGGGACTGGGGCTGATTCAACCTGGAGATAAGATTGCTTCCCAGGAACCTGACAACTCCAGGACCTACAGAGCCTCAGGCTTCTCTGCTGAGGTGAATAGTGGCAGAATAAGAGACAGTAACCATAAATCAGAATGAAGTGATTTTTCTTTGACATAAAAAAGTAAATTTTCATAAGGATAATTGAGCAGTAGAGAAGGAGCATATCTGGTTGGCCAAAGCCCTGAGCAATCTGTCAATACAGGTTTCTTGTGGGTTGCAAAATATTCTCTTTGTTGAGCCCTGCTTCTCTTTCTATTGCCTCAGCTGCTCCAACTGCACATTAATTCCTATGGAGGAGAGGTACCTAATGAAATACTTTAGTTTAAAACAATTTGTAAGAAGCAAGGAAAGGAGAAGCAAGTTGGTGAAGGATACATGAAAAACTCTGCCACATTGTTGGGGCAGCAGAAAATAATCATACATAATCATATGTGCCAATACAGTTAGCAACTGAAGTATTTTGTACACTGTGATTAGATTAATTGGCATCAGCTTTGGTGAATGGTGGGCATTTCGTCTTAAAAAATAAATTTTCATGATAGAATGTGCTTGCATGCTCTAGATTCACCAGTGCTGATGATTTTGCTCATTTCCTTCAAAGGGCTTTCTTCTTTATAGACAATCCTCCCAAGTGAAGGAAAATTTGACCCACGTCTTTTTGTTCCATACTGATATCTAAACCATTGGTGTGGAGGGATTTGTAGTAATTTCTGCTTTAGGAAGAGATCATGAAATTACAGATATACATACCTTGCTATTGCACAGGTCACTACAGACTGTTACCCAGATACTTTTTGGATCACTTAAGGAGTGATAAAAGAAAAGAGGGCACAGAAAGCATTTAGAAGCTCACCAGACTACACAGTGGTGACAATGGAAATATAGGGATGTGTCAATGAACAAGCTCAATCTAAATTAAAGTGAACCATCATTTTAATATCTTTTTCTTCTGCAGTCCACATCTGAAAAATGCCAGTATAAATGCATGATATTCTAAAAAATATTGGTATGCCATACTATTACAAAACAGTCCATTTCATCCTCTGATTTTACTTTCCCTCTGAAAGTTTAAGGCTGAACTGCTGAATAGCCTCTGCCAGCTTGTGAGGATTTTCTCTATGAGCTGAGGACAGCTTTGGGATTTCCCTACCTTGCAGTACAGTGGATGTAGGCTCCTGGCTTGCAGGGGGGATAGATGGTGTCCAGAGTGTGCGTGCTGGATGCAGAACTAACATCGCAGCACACACTGCCGATTTCCTGACTGAGTCAGCCAGAACTCTCCCCGGGGCTTTTCCTGCACTACAACTCCTCAGCAAGCTCAGACCTCAGAGCCACAGATGGGTCTTATCAGATGCTATTCTTATCACTTGTGTAAGCCAGGAGATAGAGCAGCAACATGCAAATGGAAAACCCTTGTTGTAGCTACCAATACTTTCCAAACTATAGTTTGAACCACTAACATTCAAAACATAAAAGACCAATTTCAGTGTGTGAGTAGCTCAGTTAAGTTCTAGGAAATTATATTGACCTACCCAGAGATAAATTTTCCTCAAATCATGAATGCAGTTAACATAAACAGCCATAGAAAACTGTGTAGGTCATTGATTTTGTAGATTGTTTTACATGTAAACTTACTTCACCTTCTGGATTTAATGAGTGTTGATTCAATTTTATGGACTGTTATTTCTTCAGTGGCCCTGACTCACATAAAAATCGCATAAGGAAAGAGTTCTGTGATTCCAGGTGGTAAAAATTAGCCCTATCTTCATTCTCCACCTGCTTTTCCCTTTGTTATGATCATGTATTTTGTTGTGGTTTTGTCAAAAAAGTGAAATACAATTTGATAGTTATGATTTAAATAACAAAGACCTTGTGGCTATGGATGTAGTAACCAGGACTGTCTGTAAAAGCAGAGGTTTGTGGAAATTGATTTGCCATACTCATTAAGGCTGAGCATTCTAGTTCTTACAGTTATTTAGATAACTTGGAAAATTCAAGCCTTGTTTTCCTAATTGGAGTTTCACCTTTTTTGGCCTAAAACATACATACTAAGTGGTCTGGGCTATTGGCAACTCTTAGCCACTGGTCTCTGCAATCTCCAAACCCTCAGATATCAAAATATTTTTTTCTCAGTTATGTTGAAGTTAAACAACATTCTGAAACACTTGTACTTTTCAAAGTGTTGACTTTAAGGCAGAGAACAAGTGAAAGCTAAGAAGAAGGACCTGAGTATTCTTCCTCAGACAAAAACAAGCCACTCTGGTTACCCTTCCCACTGAAAAAAACCTCTAGAAGATAAGGCAGGGATGCTCAACTATGAAGTCTGCAAGACTAAGAGCCAGGAATGTGGAGTGGAAAGTAGGCGCTGAACATGGTATTCTTTAAGTAAGCAAATACTTCTTAAAGAAACTAAACCACCCATGTGTGGTATAAAATTCCCTTTGTAGCATGGCTAGAATGCTTATGTTAAATGTAAATCCATAAAATATGAACTCCAGCACAGAACCACAGGAAAGGAGCCCTGCCTCTGCTTAGTCAAAGCAACGCTGATGTTTGAGAAACTAAAAACTCTTTCCTTCTCAGAGTGTTTCTAATGTTCTATGGTTTGCTGCAAACAAGGTAGTGCAATATAGCTCTACAGGATGCTGATAGCAAATTGAAGAACCCATAAACTTTTGTGCTTTTTTTTTGTTGTTTCTAAAAGTCTTCCCAGAGATAAAGCACTTGATCCTGACTCTATGCTGCACTATTCATGAGACATACTTTGCAAAAAGCTGAACAGAGAAGTCTAGTTTCAATTGTGGTCAAGTAATTAAAAAAAAAAAAAATTCTTTTGCACAGAAGATAAAACAAAACAACAAAGCAGTGCATTCCTGAGGTTGTTAAAATAATGCATTTGTTCCTGTCTGCCACTGCCTGTGGTAAGGCAACAGAACCTGTGATTTTTGATTAACTTGGTGCTGCAGCCACTTGTGTCAGTCGCTTTGCTAAAGAGCAGAGATGAGTGTTTAGATACAGTGGTGATCAGCATGCAGCACAGAACCAGCTTATCCACAACCATGTCCTCCTAATTTTTATGCCCAAGCACAGTCAGAGTCAACAAAGCATTACACAAAGGTAACAGCAAGAAAGATCCAGTTAGTAAGTACCATTCATAGTAAGTTATGGCCAGAGGTCTGACACTTTAGCAAAAGAAGCTGTTTCAATAAACTGTTCCTTCTCTCTGGAGTTAGGTTATGCCATTCTTGCCTTTGTTGGAGCTAAAGAAGGAATATACAGTATTTCCTCACTGGCTGATAAGTATTAGCAGTAAATAACAATTTTAACTTTCTCTAAACACATGCATTCACAAAGTTCTGGCCTGTCCTTTTTTTTCCTAGAACACTCTGAAGTCAACATATTTTAAATCTACATTATATTGCTGATGGAAATATATTGCTGTGCCTTCCTTTTTCTGTGATCCATCCATTTCCTTTCTCTGTGGGGTGGTGCATATGCACAATCCATAAACATAAATAGATAAATATAACTAAATATATATACACAAATATATATACACACACATAAATAGATGTATCCCTAGTTAGAGACATGAGTAGCATAAAAATGATTTGTGTAGCCTATTTGTTTCCTTGTTAGGGTTTCCTGAGGAACAAAGTATGTTACAAAAAACCTATGGATTAAGTAGGTTTAAGTAGGTATGAGTTTTCCTTTGAATACAAATAAAAGTTATTGTTTGTACAGTTGTATAACTGGTTCTTAAATTCTGTTGGAAAGCTGAGTCATCTACTTAAAGGCAAAATTCTGGTGAGGAAGATTAACTGCTTTTCACTGAACCATTCCCATATTTAGTGGGAGCTGTGTTCATTGCAGATGGAGTTCTTGACCATTACCACTGACATCACTGAAACTACTTAGAATTCATGAGCTGAAGACTGATTAAAGAATTAGACTGGTATATATTCCCATTCTCAGGAAAGGTCTGATCCTGGTTTAAAGGAGACTTCTCTAATTGACCTGGGGAAGAGTGGGATTGAGCTCCAAATTGACAGTGGTTAATGACAGTAACTCAGTGATGTTCCAGTCTGTTTCATTAAAATGTATCCTGTAATTTTGCTAAAGAGATAGTGCTCCTTGTTTCATCTGTGTCCTAGCACAGATCTCCTGATCATTTAGTAGCTGAAGAAACAAACAGAAGCTAAAGGCCACCAGGTCTTCTGCTGGTATACACCACTGCAGCTCCACTGAAGGGCAATGGAGTTTCAACAGCTCAGACCAGCTGAAGCTCTTCTGCTGAACCATTTCTTGTAAACTGGAAGGAAAGACGGAGCCCATATACCACAGAGCAGGCTCAGAATCTTTGAGCTGCTTTTCTTCGTACCCAGGGAATGTGCAGGTACTCAGGGGAAAGTGCTTAAAGAGAAGACAAGCCAATAGCCAAATGGATGATTGTGCTGAAGGAAGAAAGAGGTGTGAAAAATCGAGTTATAATGAAATAACATATGGGGCAGTTGGGGTGGGAGGAAGCCTGTGATGTTTGGTCCCTCAGTAAAGTTAATTAAAGACTGAAAAATGTGAAACAGGATGCAAAAAACCAACATGTGGCAAATACCAATGAGGTAACCAAGGTCATTTAGAGCACTTCCTATCAAAATTCAAACGCATGCAAAAATAGAGCTGCAGCAACTCATTTAAGAGCACATGGTTGTTCTTCATAAATTTTGGTTTACTCCTACTGGAAATTACCAAAGCACTTTTTTGCACAAAAGAAACTTGAAAGGTCTGTGACTGTGAATATTTTACTCAGCTTGAAAACATTCTGAAACCCAGTAGCTGAAGGGAAGGTGCAAGTTTCGCATTGCTCCAAACCTCATTCGCTGAGCTCTACAACTGTAAGCTATTTTCTCACAGAGGCCAGTGCCACTTCTGTAGAGGGACCCAGAGAACTTCACTGTCGTCCATTCTTTGTCAGGACCTACATAACATCATCTGCTGGGGTTGCCCAGGATTACTGAGGGCCCTGCTTCCCTAGCTATCTTTCATATTTGCATGCAGCTATGCTGCTTGGGAGCCCTCCACAAATGTATTGGTGTGAGTGTATACTTGTGTGTGTTTGTGTGTTTGCCAATATATTTGGCACAGACAGAATGCATCTGTCTCAAAGAAACTACAGGATATCTACTCTGACAGCATTCCAGTAATGACATTCAACTGAGGCAGACATATCTATGAAACAATCATGCATTTGTCCAGCCTTTTGAATCTGAAATGCTAACTTGAATTGGAAAGGGCAAGGCCCTTTCAGAGCACTCATGAAGCAGTTGGGAGTAGGAGATCTAGAAGACTTAAGTTTTTTTCTATCTTGTTCTTTGGAGCCTAAATATGCAAGAACAGAACATAGCCCTGAGGGAGGCTTTGCTCATGCCTAAGCCCCTGACCTCAAAATGGAAAACTTGGAGTCAGCTAAGTCTCCCTGACAACAAAGAGGGGGGGAAATGGAATTGGCACTCCACATTATTAATTTATTTGCATTACAATTTCACTCTCAAATGGGGAATAAACTGAATCAACAAAGAGTGGTAAAGAAGTGATCTCTTGTCTACTACAAAAACCATATACGTATGTATGTGCATGTTGTGTTTACATGTATATATATATATATATATAGCTATACATATGTCTATGGAATGGAGAGACAAGTCTGCTTGCCCTTGGGGGTATGACAGGCAGCATTGAGTGTGCCAGGGCAGGAAACAGCACTCATCTTATCCTGTGACATTTTGGGGTCCTCTTTGAGCCAGGAAATGCCATCATGACCTGCAGCAGATAAGATAAAGAGCTCTAAAGAGGGCTGCAGAGTATTTATGAGTAATCAGAGCCTTTATGAGAAATCAGTAGTTCAAACAACTGCTTATATACTGCGTATTCAGAGAAACTAGTACTAATTTCCCCACTTGTTTCTTACATGCCAGTGACACCACTGGCATTTTCTCAGAGATATCTCAAGACCTGAAATCTACCCTGTGTTTTGGGAAAAAAAAAAACAAACCAGCAGGAATGCTTGGCAACTTGGAGAATCTGTGATCAAAACAACCCCTCTCTGCCCTCTCCAGTTCAGATTACCTACCTGGTAAAAGGAAGAGTTAAAGTGAAAGGAAATGGAGTATGACATCAGACCTGAGGCCAAGTCCTTAATTTTTTTGCTGAGGCTGAACTCAAGGAAGTCAACTGGATCCTTGCCTGAGTAAGTAATGAGCAGAAATTAAGGAAGGGCTTGAAGACTGGGTCTTTGATGATTAGGTCAATGCCTTCCGCGTAATCCCAAGTGACCAAAAGCACACAGAGAAAAAAAAGAAAACTACCCCTTAGCACTTCCCATTGCCAGCTCAGGCAGGAGGACTTCAGTGCTCATAGAATCAGGATTCTACAACAGAACTGTAGAATATTTTCCATGTTAAAACCCCACGGAAATGAGAAAAATGCTGGGGATGAGCAGTTGCAGCCAGGTGGCTGCAAAGTTAAAATAAAGTCATTTAAAATTTTGACAGATTTCCTCTCTTCAAAATCACTGTGAAGCACAAGGCTGTCCACATACAACTCGTCTACCATGCTGAGCACACCACAGGATTCCAAAACAGACTGGAGACACATTCTGTAAAGCAATTGTCCAAATGCCTATACCACCTACCTCAGTGAATTTCAGTGCCTGATTCGTTAAGTCCAAGGACTGGATTTGCAAAGTTTTCATTGAAACTATTGTGCACTATGCAATTACAATAAAACAGGTGACTGCTTTTACTTACAGGTATAGGATCTGTACAAAGCAGATTGGTTCTACTAACACATAATATCATGCCAAAAGTTCTCCCAGAAAGAGAATGATAATGTTCCAAAAAGTAACTAATATGTGACTCTGCTCTGTCTCCACAGAACAGCGGACACCATTTTTCTTGGATCTAAATATTATGGCCAAATTTTGTATCGAGTCATTACTCAGACAGTCTTATTGACTCCAATGGAATTGTACCAATCCAAATCAACCCCAGCTGTCCAACATCCTTCCTTTGACTCCTAACCCTTTGCAGTCCCACCTCACAAAGTTTGCCTTGAGCTAATTCAATGGCAGGAGTACAAATGCAATACGGCAGAACTGACCAGTTTTATGTATCCATAGCCATAGCAGCCAGAGAGAGTCAGTAATCCTGGAATCATCTGATTAGACAGCACATAAAGCTAAATTTAATTCCATTGTTTTGCTGCCTGCAGCAGTAGTAGGGAAAGGGAAGCTATTAGTAATCCCCATCTGTATTGCTCTCACTGTAAATAAGTGTTTTTAGTGGATTACCCAAGGATGTAGATTTCATATTATAAAACGTTCTTATTGCTGTATAAACTATGGGTGTAAACTAAGGTGTAAGAGGTAATGGATATATAACCAAGAGTGCTCAGGATGTAAGTTCTTCAAAGGGCTTGCTTGAAGACTCAGATCACAGCATCAGTGAGGAGGATTTATATTTATACTGTTGATCTGACACAAACAACATCATTCTAAATAGGAGAGAACTTAAGCAGATTTAATAAGCATTGTACAAATATGCATACAGTTCTGCTTCACCCCACTTCCTCCCATGCACATCACTTATTTGCATTTATTATATGACATGTAGGGGAAAAAAAAGAATGTTCAGTTGCTTAGGATTAAGCTTGCAAGGAACAGAAATTGCTGAGATGAGTACTCAATGGTTTGGCTGGCTCCAGCACTAACGAGGCAGCTGGAGGGCATCCTCCCTGCAGCTTGTGTCAGGAGCTGTGTGTGGCTGGCACAGTGTGAAGGGCAATCTCACACTCACGCCTGCTGGTGCTGGGAGACTTTGCGTGCTGAGTGTCTGTCACGGAGCTCTGTCACCTTGGGAGTCAGGTCCTCTGGGATGCCTTTGCACACCATTGGCTGAGGCAGGGGAACAACTCAGTAGGAGACAGGTCCAATCTGGGAACTCTGCCAGCAGGAGAAGGAGGAGGCAGAGAAGAGTCTGTCTCTGGCATCTGTAAAGATGGTGCTCCTACAGTGCTCATAGAGTGTGGGAAATAGAAAAAGCAGAAAGCTTGCATAGCAGTAAGGCCTAGAGTCAAAAAGATACCAGATTAAGGACACAAAACACTAAGACTGTGTTTTTGTGCTGTGTAGAGTAGGCCTTAGCAAGTAGAAAAATACATTAAGTGAGATAATAGAAAATTTTAATAATGAGGCTCTGTGCTTTGTTTATAGAAGAGTATAAAAAGTTCCTGAATAGCAAACAATGTGAAACAAACACCTATTGTTAGATATAAGGATATATATATATATAAGGTGTAGTTTAAATGATTGGTTTATGCAGACGTCTGTAAGCTCTCAACAATTTTTTATTGGTTGGAAAACTTTTAAAAGACCTTGTAACATAGATAATTTTGGCTGCTGTTGGCAAGGCATGAGCTGTTGCTGTCTTTCAATTCTCTCAGACTGATGCTCAGGCTCATGGAAACATCTCCCAGCAGTCCTGTCCCATTATTTGTAAATATTTAATATCCAACAGCAGAACATGGCTGGCATTACCACAGGGATCTTTTAAGAGAAAGTAAGACTTCAGCTTTATATGTTTAAAAGAAGCGTTATTTACTAAGCAACTCTGCACTTCAAAAAGTCAAAGCCCTCTGCTTTCTCCTGTTCCTCTCACAAGCATTTGACATATTTTTGCTCACATAAAAATTGTCCACTGATTCTTTTGTACCATGCTTTCAGGAGATGTCACCATAAATCATTTTCTCAGTAATCGTTTGCTTCTACCTCTTGTAGCATATACATGTTATGCATCTACCTGGGAGAGGACAAGCATCTAGAATATGTGATCTCTCTTCTTGGCTGTCTGAATAAACATGAGGTCCACACCACATATGGCAGACAGACAGACAGAAAAGATTTGGGAACAGCAAAACTCAGGGGGGCAAAAATAAGTGTATCCCTTTGGCTTGTTGTTTCTGGGTTGCCAGCAATGAAGTGATGGTGTTAATACACTTACCCTTCATGTACCCAGCCATGTCATTGTCACCCAGCTTTCAAAGCTGCGCTGTGCTGCAGAAACCAGTGTCTCTTTAGAGGAAAGCAGTGTGTGCATACGTGTGAGTGTACGTACAGGGTAGGACTCTGCACCAAAGGAGACAACGCTCATGATGCATTCAAAACCACACAAGCTGTAAGTAGTGCCTTTTGCCTTAGCACAAGTTCATTCAGCTTAGGACATATTTCAGGCTAGGTTAGAATAAGAAAAAGCATCTGGTGCAAACATTTGGGGTTTAAAAGTTTGAAAGTCCCTTTCTGAGACTACTCCCCCTTGCAGTACGCAATTTAATGGCACATACATTTGCTGTCTTCACCTACACATTCATTACCAAAGTGAGAAGTGCAGGATGAAAAGCACACTAATAACGAAAGCACAAGGGTATTTCTCACAAGAAAAGTGGTCTTAGGTAAAGGGAAGAGAGAGATGTTTCCCTGGCTCAAGCCAGGAGCACAGATACAGACCTCAATGTAACTGCAGATTCTGACACACCAGATTCATTACTAGATGGACATCTATCTTGTTCAAGAGAACATAATTCTGAGAACCTCTCCAAGAGACAGCTCTGTAAAATAGAAATTTTAAGGGCAAACAGAAATAAAAGGTTAGAAATAGGATCTTCCACTTTCTGCTACATATCAAATTGTTCTTAATTACAGAATCTCAGGTGTTAAAATTATTGCATACTAGGTGGAATCTGGCAGCTACACACAAAGGAAGCAAACAATAGACAAAATATAGTCAAATTGTGTTTTAAACCCTCTCTAAAATAGCGTGCTAATGTATGTCCGTATTTTCTGAAGCTGTCAGATTAACAATTTTAGGTATCTGCAGACTCTGCTGTGATGGTATGGCAGATCTGTCCAACCACAAAAATCATCAGCTGGGGCTCAGCAGTTTACTCAGCTGCAAAGCCCAGAGCAGGCTGAAGCAGACCAGGGACAAGGGTTTGGCATAGTCTGTCTTCACCTACCTGGCACATCACAGATGAGCAAATCACAGTTTGTAGGCTACAGTAGCCAAGCTGCCAACTTCCAAAATCCTTGGGTGGTACTGCAGGCTCGCAGAGAGGCAGGCAGAAGTCAAAGTACATAGGGAAATGCTGCAGTGACCAAGACAGATTGTTAGAGATTAATTGGTAAGTCTGAAGCCTAAGATTTTATCCCAAGACCATATAAAAGTCTTACCCAGGAGCAGAGCACAGCACAGTCTGAAGTTGCCTTAAGAAACTAACCAACCAGACAAAAATAAATCCCAGTTTCTATTGAAAGTAGCAATTTTGTTTTAAAAAGACTCCTTCAGCTATTTTACTCTTCCCCTTGGTTTCAACTATTATTCAAATCTTCAAAATTCTGCATCAGTCCTTTAATCTTGTGAAACCAAATTTCTGTTCTGCAAGGAAAGGGGAATGTAAGTTCAACAAAAAAGCAGAAACTCGGTGAAGAGCAAAAGTAGTTTAAGTAGTTCAAAAGGACATGCCCCTTCCAAAAAAAAAAAAAAAAATCAAGTGGAAGTGTGCAACTGATAAAGAAATCTTATAGTACTTTAACTTGGAAGCATTCAAACTGTTGAAGAATAACATTGCAAGACTGAAGAAATAAATCAAAGTTCATTGGCCAAATTCTGCTCTCAGAAAAGAACAGCTAAGATCAGAATCTCTCCCAATTGCTATCTGTTTTCCCATTTTATAATTAAATCTTTCAATCTTTCCTCAGACAAAATCATCCTCTGGGATTGCTGGCATTTTTTAGGACTTCAAAAACTTGGCACTCAGTGTTCTCAGGAGGAAAATCTTTAAGAGTTAAAAGTATACAGCTGAACTGCAAAGAACTGTCCAGAAGTGGCACGACCTCATCCCCTAGCAACAGAAATCAATAACAACAAAGATAATACAATTGCACCACAGAAAGGATCCAGAGGGCATATTATGTCAAGTATTATGTTGTTAAGAAAGAATGACATGTGAAACAGACAGTGTGTTTTAAACATGGATGAAAATACATAAAATGTGCCAGGTCGATAGAGAAAAGTGAAATACGAACAGAGAATAAATCAGCCTGCAAACTCTTTAAAAGGGAAAGAAAGTTATTCCTGTTCCTGCTTTCCCTGTTTTATTTATTCAGTACACATAATCAAATTCTCAGGGAAGCAGAGAAAGGCATTTTATTTCACAAGAAGCATAGTGGCACAGGGAAAATAGATGACCCTGTGATGACAGCCTGTTCTGGAGCTCTGGAGACCCAGCTCATTTCCTGTTTTGATACAGATGGTCCATAATACTCAGACAAGGCATGGGCTTCCTGTTCCTCTGTCTCCCATTTGGAACAGAGTGCCAGTAGAAGGATTCAGAACTGAGATGGAGCAGATACCGCTGTAATCTGGGGATGACATGGAATTACCTACAACAGAAGGATTCCTGTCTGCATTGGCGTGCAACACATATTTGTCTCTTGAACAATCCCCTTCACTTTTGCTGTTCAGGTTGCTCATATGCTTAGAGGAGGGAGGATTTAGTGCCTGGGCAGCCTCCAGTTCTCTGCAATACTTGGTGCTCCAGCACCACCCGCCTGCCAGCACAAAGGTTATTTGGAAGTGTGTTCCCTGATACAACTCCCAGTGCTTTCATACAGCTTTGAAACACTAAGTAGCATGGACTGACTTTTCAAGGACAATCTCATTTTAAGCAAAACCAACCAGTACCAATAAAAGCCTATATGCCTATTGCTTCACATAAGGCAGCAATGTCCGATCACCAAATCACCTGATCCCCCTCCCACAGTTTACCCATTTCTTCCCTACACCACTGCCATGTGAACGTAGCTTTCTCCTCAGAGTCCTAAGCAGGCTCTGACTAAAGTGACCCTGCTCTTTTCAGCCCTGTCCAAGATACTTGCTGAAATTAAATTACTTCAACCAGCAGAAAATCCAAACAAACAACTGCAAAAGGAACATCAGATGTTAGTAGTGATGTCTCATCATGGTTTCTACATACTGATATGTGGACTAAGCTACAGCTTGGTGAACTCAGTTTCTGAGTACTCAAGGAGCTCAAAAGCACGAGCAAGGTGAGATATTTGTTGCAACAAATTTTTTGAGCAGGTGAAGACGTGCACTAAGAGTATGATTTTCACTTACTGCATTTCTGGCATTAGTGAAAGAACCTTCTGAATGACAAATATATGCTCGTGAACACTCTTAGCAGTACAGCCAGTAATAATGAAAAAGCCCAAACTAGACATACAGAGAGAGAGAGAGGGAATTAGAGAGTGGGTTTTGTCTCTTAAACACTCTTTATTTTATCTGTTTTCATTGCCATCCTTGTGGCACTTGGTGTTGGCAATCCTTCTACCTCTGCATCAAATTTTAAATTGATGGGGTTCATATGTCACACATGGAGGACACATAAGCAGAGTGACCCCTAAGCACAGAGACCACATCAACAGCAATAAATGCAGCAGGGCCAGGAACAGTCCTGGACACTCTGTCTCAGTCATCCACACTGCTAACTTGTAATGTTTCCAGGTACAGCTTTGGCCCAAGGCTGATAGCCCATCTTGAAGAAGTCCTGGGCCCCGTTCAGAAGCTGTCATTGGCCAGGAAAATTCCCAATGGCAGTTTGGATGCAGACACCTGATTTGGAGAATCAGAGAATTTAACAGTACGGACAGGTTCTTCCATCCTATTTGGTCTCCAAGCCAATCCTGGGGACATTTAATTGACTCATATGTACATTATCTGTAATTATTTGTGCCTTCTTACCATGAGAAATAAGCACTACTATTCTAAAATCTTTCTAATTCTTTTTGAATTAGAAAGGTTTGAAGTAATTATTAGAGTCAATTGCTTCTTGCCTCCAATCTGTGCAGAATCCTATTGCATTTTTTGAACCTTTGCAGACAAGACCCAAAACTGGGCACCTATCCAAGACTGCTTTGCTGTGGTACCCATCTTTGTATCTCTCTTATGAGTAGAAGTAGCTGATAACAGACCAATTATGGTCATTATTCCTGTTATAAGATGTAAAACTCAGCACAGATGGTATCTTATTCAACCTTAGCATGATGCAAACAAAAGAACTATTTTAACACACTGTATAAAGTCAGGGGACTTTCCACACTCTTTCCCAGGAGTGCCTGAGAGCTGATGATTTAGCTGTCTTGGCACCTACCCTAGACCCACCAGCCAAACGAGACTATTTTTCCTTCAGAACAATATGTTTTGCAGATATTACTAAATCCTGTTTTTTTTTTTTTCCCCAGCTTCATATGGAACCGTGCTAATCACAGCTCAGTGGATGGGAGAATCAGCACAGTGGATGCACTTTCATAAGCCTTTTTCACAGCCTGCACAGTCAGTCTTCTCTCATACTGGCTGTCACTGTTCTCCCATCTGAGCTGCTGTTTAACTCCCCTCTGAGCTGCTTTTCCTTTGTATCACCCAGGTCATCTTTTCCAAATCCTAAAAAGGTTTACTGAAGACTAATCAAGTCACTGATACTCCATGTGATAAAAATGACCCAGAGTTTTCAACCAGGGCTCCCTGTAATTTAGTTTGAAGCAAGGTCATTACCTGCACTTATTAGCAGTTTTTGAGGTGAGAAATACTTCTGAAAGTTGAGGTTAAAAAATGAAGCTGAAATGAGTTAATTATTTTTTTTTTTTTTTCTCCTCTCTGGTAATCTTACAATCTGCAGGGACACAGAGATTATCTCTGTAGTTCAATTTACTGGTGTGTATTCATGTGAAGTAAGAAGATTTTCCACATGAAGTAAAAATACTTTGATTTTTTTGTGGCAAGTACTGTGTTCAAAAAAAAAAATCCGAAGTTAGGGCAATTTAACACAGAACAACATAGAAATAAATGGCAAGCAGATAGAAAATATAGTAAATATTTTAAAAGATGCACAGATTCTGTCCCAGTAATAAAGAATGTACACAGAGAATACTGTCAGTGGTAACATTAATGATTATTCTCTGCTGTGTATGATATTGCCATTCCTCAAGGATACTGCAGTTATTTATTTCATAGGTTGTTAAATAGTACATGACATCATGGTGAAAAAACTGGTTGGTCTATTTGGAGCTGTGGAGAAGAACAGAAAAATCTTTGCTACTTTACAATTTAAACTTATATTTAAACTAAGTTTTAGCTCTTTGTCAATGCTAATGTCTCTGAGTATCTAATGTCAGTTGCCAAAAATAATTGATTTGATATCTTTGTTTAGAACTCACTGTAAACAAAATAAATTAATTCATTTTTGGTCAACTCTTTTGAAAGGACTGCATTATTTAGGAAAGCCATGTGTTTTATTGCCTCTGGAAACTCCTGGTTTGGGTCAGAACCACTTAAAATTACACTGAACAGTGCTGAGTATATGTTTATATAAATGAGCATATCATTAGCCTTGATCCAATCAATCTTGCATTTCAATTGCAATGGCACTGGAATGGATCAAATAACACATATAAATGATTACAACTAAACAGAATGTAAGTTACCGAAAAATTCCTCTCTGCTTGGTGGAAACATTTGTGTACTCCCCTGCCCTCACCTTCTTTCATAGCTGATACACAAGAAGGCATGTTGCTGCTATACTTGGTTCTGAATTCCAATAACTTGTTCAGAATCACATAAAGAAGTTAAGTAACCTATGATCTGGTTGGATATAGACAACAGTATTTTTGTGATGATGTGTGAGCCAGAAACACTACAGCTTTGAGAAGTAAGACTGAAAAAATGCTAATAAATGTTCACTGATTTGCTGTACAGTAAGGAGTGAAAGGGTTTATGTTGACTGGAGCTGACTGGAGAAGTCTTTGAGAAGAACAAACCCCTGTCAAATTAAGAAACTGAAGTGTTAACTTTCAAGTATTTCCTGATTTGATGAATAAAATCTCAGGTTTCATGTTTATAGTTTTTTTTTTCCCAAGTTTAAAAATAATCATGGAACTATAAGAACAATAAAATAGTATAAAACTAAAAATTATACAAATTTTTCCAAAAGTTTTTGAGGAATGAAGGCAACACACAGTTTCCCAAATTTTGTTAAAATTTAAAAAAAAGCAACAAAACCAAACCCTTGCAATCTTTCAGCAAATCTTCTTGTTGTAAATGCATTGACTACATTCTCCTAGAATGTGGTTGGACAATACTACAGGACAAAGTTACAAGGTGTTTGCACACAAGTAAAAGAAGAATCACAAAGGGCTTAAAAGGGAAAGTACCTTTAGCTCTGTGTGGAAGGTAAGAAGTGAAACCTTACTAGGAGACTGAAGTTAATAATATGATCTTGGAATAAAAAGATACTGTAAGTTTATTTCAAATAAGGCCTTCACTTCCTATAACTGATGATGGTGCAAGTGTTGCCAAGGGATAATCTCCTCCCAAGTACAGTACAGTTCCTAAAGAGTTCTCCATGGGAGCATGGAGCTGTGAAGGAGAGCAGCCTGCTGTGCCCTTCACCTCTGCTGCTCACTGCCCTGAAGAAAGCAATAGGAATCAAAAGAAAGCATACTTAAATTTGCCCTCAGCAGCTGCTTCTAGCAGATCATTCCTATACCCAAGGTAATGCAGAGGAGTAAAGGTATTGGTACTCAAAATGAAGGGCTTGCCCTTGCTGATCCACCCCTGCTTCAAGAAGTACATTAATTGTTAAATTAAACAGGAACAGGGTTGGAATATGTGCCTACTATGTTACAACTGCTTCTTCCTCACTGGGAAACCAAACAGAAAAGGCTTGCCCATTTTTTGCCCACTCATAGAATGGGCCTGTTGGAAGAACTGTTCTTCCTTGCCCCTTAAAATACAAAGGATGTGATTCTTGCCTGCAAATGAATAGCAGAAATAACTGCTGAAGTTAGTGAAGCTCAACAGTAAGGAAAATGAGAACCGCATCCTAAATGTCAGCATGGTCCCTCCAGATTTTCTGTTCTGCTTGGCACTTAGACAACACGTTTTATCTGAGGAACTCAAAAGGCCAGTTCTTAGTTCAATTTTGTAATAACCCTCTGAGGCTGGTAAAATGCCCAGCTAAGGGAACTTGGGTACAGAAAGGTTAAATAATTTACTGACAGTCAGACACAGTGGGTAGCAGAAACCAAAGACCCAAATGTCCAGACCTGTTCTGTAAATGTAACAAGCAATAAACAAATTCTGGCCATTGTCAGTAGATTTGTGTATCTGCACTTTAATGGAATGCATTGACTATGCATCCTTTGGGGCTTAAATGCTCAGTAAATCAAACTGAGCTAAGGCTTGTTTTAAATAGATGTAGATTTCTAAAACAAATAGCAGCATTCACTCAGAGAAGTGGATCATAAGTCATGGATAGGCTGTTGTTTTGGAAAGAATAATCAGCAAAATGCAGGAAGAGAATTTTACAGTGTTTTCTAGTAACAGTTATTACTCCTGCTCCATATTACATTTAATAGCAAAGTCCCTGCTGAAACTGCAATACTGCAAATGCCTAAAATGGTTCTTTGTGGAGGATAGGAATTATTACATTTAGTTTCCATGCAAACAAACTGACGTGCATTTGGAAACTGTAAAAGAAGAAGATTCAACTAAAACCACTTTCAATTTTGAATACCTCAGGTAATGACAGATGAAGGAAAACAGAACTAAAATGCTGCCCCATTTAAGAATCTGTTATATGGTACTTCTCACAAAAACTTGATGTAAAATCTGAACTTGTATTTCAGGACCTCTGGAATTCTAGACCAATATACCACCCACAATAAATCCTATATAGTAGTTTTGTTTTTGTTTGTTTTTTTTTTAATCAGTGAAATTCCAGCAATTATAGAAAAAACCCAGCAACACTCATACGAATCGGTAGGTCATCAATAATTTATGACTATGGAAAACCTTTTTTGTTTTATAGCAAATATATATTACAGGAACATGCTTATTAAATTTCCAAGTGGCATGGAGCTAGGACAAATTGTGAATACCTTGGAGGACAGAATTAGGATTCAAAGTGATCCTGCCAGTTGGAGAAATTACCTAAAAAACATAGTATGTAAGGCTAAGAGGATATACAGTTAAGAAAGACTAATTAACTAGTTAACTCCTATTATAACCATATAACAGTAATAATAAGAGTAGCTCATTAGATGGGGCTTCTTTAGGATTAGGGGTTTATAATGCCTCAAAAGCCATGGTTAATAGTGTCATGTTGTTTGGAAGAAAGAAGATATCAGGAACATATATAAAGCAATTTTCAAGACATAGGAAGCCATCCCCCACTTTCTGCCAGCAGCTGGTATATGAGTGAAGTGATAGACTTGCGCCCAAATTTCAACTCAGGAGCCATGAAAAATAAGAGAGGGGAAAAGGAAAAGAGATTCTCAGAAAACAGCCTTGAAGGAAAGATTCAATAAATAGTGAAGGGGGGGGGGGGTGGGGAAGAGGGCAGAGTTGGTAATCTGTCAAACATACAGAAGGCTACTACAAAAAAAAAAGGAAAATCCATTCCCTGTGCCTAATACAGCCTAAAGTTCCATAAGAAGGATTCAGGATGGGCATTGGGAGGAGCTTTCTAACAGCAGGAAAGGAAACCCTGCAGTAAGTTGAAGGAAGCTCTACAATCTTCCCACCAGTGGTGAGATATGTAACTATGCAGAACTACATTGACTCAAGACGTGTAAGTCTACACATGTTCCCTGGGACTCTGATTCTATTCTGCTACGTTACATTTCTTTAATATGTCACAGAAACATCAGCATTAATAATTTTCCCTGATACAGCATGCTTGATTTCATCACTTAATCTAAGCTTCCACTCAGACAGAGGGGGAGAAGATCTAAGAGGACCAAATGGCTCTAACTATCAGATGCCCAGTCCACAAATCACTTCTCAGCTAACACAGTGCCAACAGGCAAATGGGGAATTTGAAGAAGACATTATTCTAAGAAGGGTCTCTAAGTTTCAGTTGCAGATGTTACAATCAAAACCAGTGAGGATGAGCTTGAACTTGATCAACTTTGACACTTAGTTTTGCTCAAAGCTGACTAGGGTGGTAAGGAGAAAATCATGGTCTAGAGCCATCTCATGCACAAAGAAGACCAAACATTGTAAGCTGTGTTGACAGCAACAGTAAAATGCAATTAAAGAGTGTTTTAACAGATAAATCATACCTGGCTTGATCATGCATATGACACATCAGAAACATTTTGATTGGTGCACCCAAGCCTATGCTACTTCAAATTTATTTTTGCTTTGCTGCTTCTTGCAACTTTACCTAAAAAAATATTTTACCCCAAAGTTTAAACTAAGTTGAGATATTTAAATAATCTTATAACTATTCTTCTCTCTCTCTATGCTTAAAAATATTTATTGGTCTTGAAGAAATAAGCACATGGTAGTTGATCCTGACATTCATTATCTAGAATTATAAAAGCTTACTGGAAATACATTCTCAGCTGCCCAAATCCACCCTTCTTAAAAGAATCAAATTGTATTTATTACTTCAGAGTGGCTTTTTTATTTTTGTAAACCTTCACCTGTACAGACCAGAAACAGAGTAACAGTGAGGGAGGATGAGGAGAGAAAGGGGGGAAAAAGACATCGGGGGAGAGCAAGAAGCGAGGAGGAGAGGGTGAAGAACAATCCTAACCCCAGTACCTCATCTTTATTTTTAGAAGACTTTGTGTCACAGACCTAAGAGATATAAATAAATTCAAATCATGCTGAAAAATTGCTGTTACTCTTACAATCAATAAGTTTATTTAATTGCTAATAATGGGAGAATTTGGCCTCTGAGTTTTAAATGCTTATTTAAATTTTCTCTGATTAAAACACTTGAAACAAATCCCTCTCTTCATTTATGGTACTCAGCAACTTAAAGAATAGAATGCTTCCCCCTCCATTCTTCACAGAGTTTCTGGGTAAATTACTAGATAAAATATTTATTGTAGCTCAAGGGTTTCTAGAATTAAGAACCTGCTACGTGCTTAACAGTAAAACACAGAGAAGCTCAGGTTTTGTGTGTGTACTGAATGAACCAAGGCCAGAGCATATATGTCTTCCATTGTGCAAAACTGAATGTGTAGTTAAATTAAGAACAATAGGTATTCATAAATCAGCACAAGTGCCCATGAGAAACAAGTCTTCTAATTAAATAAGAGAATCAGTGTTCCTGGTTCCGGGAATTGTTATTTGGTATTAGGTAGGGTATATTGATAATAGAGAAACTTTTTTTGTGAAAAGAATTATTTGGTTTATTTAGCAAAAACAGCTCCCTTCCTACACATTATTCAAGTTAATTTACACAACTGCTTTGGAGGGAAATGCTATTTGTGCTTTTTGAAAAGGAGCTATAAAACGCTCTTACAGAAAAATAAATCTTTGTGATCAGAATAAAACAAAACTAAAAGTAATACTTGTGTGGAAATCATTATGGTATTTCATTCTGGTTTGACTTTATACTAAAAGATAAAACCAAAGAAACCCAAAATCCATCAAAAAACCAAGGCAGGCGTTAGTATCCTTACTAAGGGAGAAAATCCTGCAGTAATATGAAAAAAGAGTTGATTTATAGTCTTGACAATACTTCAGAATTTGAGTGGAAATAGGTTAAAATATTCTCTGCTTGGTAAGTAAATGTGGCTTGAGGATGGCTTTGTAATTTTCTGATCCTGATGCTTCCCAAGTTCCTGTTTTTCCATCATGTCGTCAAGGGAAGACAGAAAGCAGAGAACTAATGTTTTCTAACTTTGGTCCTGCAACAGCACATTTCATCCACCCATGAAGATGCTTTGCAGCTTTTCAAGCAGAAAGAAGAACCTGAGTAGGTTGTACTTGGTAATATAGTCAAGGACATGTACATTTAAAATAATGGGGACATGAAACATCTCACTTACTTTAACTTCTTCAAAAATAAAACACTCTAAAGAAACTTTCAGAAATTTGTCTTCAAATCGGCTTTTAAAATAAGTCAGCCTTTATGCAAACAATTTTTATTATGCCAGATTGACTGAATCCCATTAATCACAGACTAAGGGAAGAAACTACATGTTTCCTGCACAAAGAGTAAGTACTTAGATCACCAGTTTAGGAATCAGATTCTGTTCTCACAGTTATTCTGAATTCCCTTTCAATAATCTCTTGTGTAGACACACTTATACAGACTTGAGCTGGCTTTGAAATTCCATCTTCAGTTTTACTCAAACTGCCCAGAGAATAGTTAACATATGTAAATTCCCTTCTTTTCCTTTATGTCCCTTGATGTACAAGTTCAAAGCAGGGGAATCCCATCAATGCCTCACTATGGATGATGCTAAAATTCAATTTTGAGATTGTTCTCTACAGTATTTCCACATTAATGAACATTAAGCTGCCAGGGCACTTTGCTTGCCTAACCAAGAATGTGCACTGCATAACCTGAAATGCACAGGGTATCTTGCACATTTGAAGCTTTTTATTTTCACAAAAGATGATTTGAACTCAGAACTCATTGTGTCATGGTGATTTGAATATCTTCTGTCATGAGTAGTATTTTAGGGTATAAAGACAACTTTTTGCTATAATTTTTTTTAACAGATTTAATGGATTTTGGGTTAGTATTTTTCCACCCAAAGAAAACCAAATTCTATACAGACATTTTGGTCCTAGCCCAAAAGATGTAGGTTTTTTTTTTTTATATTTTCCTTGAATTTCATCTGTGAAAGAAAGAGTTAATACTTGAATATTCTGGGTTGAAAACAAAAGAAAAAACAGGTTTTGAACATTCTGGGTTCGATATGTTCTCTTCTGCTGAAGCTTTATGTGACATATTAGACGTACTGCATCCCTGGTTCTGTATGTAACTAGAATTTTTCAACTCTTGTGTCAGAAACTTAGAAATGAAGTAACTGGCATTGCACTAACTCTCTCTGTTATTTAAGTCTGGGCAAAATAGAAGTATGATGCGATTTCCAAAGCAGACTCTTTTCTGTTGCCATCACAAGACATTGGGCTAAGACTCTTCTGAAAGTTGTACCCTAGAACTTTGGGTCATGAGTCTTGCTGGAGTCTATTCAGTGAAACAGTGGAGTGAAGCTTTTAAAGTATTCTCCTGCTCCATTCATAGCTCTCAGAGCTGAAAATTTGTAATCAGATCATTTGCATCATTCTGTGGCAGCTTCTAGAGGATTCAGTAATTTTAGTCATTTAAAACATGAAGTTGTGCTTTGTGGATTTATGTCCACAGAACTGTTATTACTGGCATTTTGACATGAGGCAGGTTTTCCCCTCAAAGTTCATTTAAATTGACCACTGTAGAAAAATTACGAGCTCTCCAAGTATTTATATAGATCTACCATCAAACTTGTGGGTCTATTCCATGTAAATGTAACAACTAAGAAAATGTTTCTGACACTTTTTTATTCCCACTTGGGTGATTTTGGTGACATATCAAAAAGACAGAACCCAGAAGCACAAGGAGATATAAAAGCACACTATTTTTAGGTCCAGTTCTGTGGTGTTGGAAAATGTTTTTGAAGGCTGCTTGCCCAGGGTGTTGTGCTTCCCCTGAGCTTCCAGAACCCAGAACAGCAATAGACCACACAGCAGTGACCATCAAGGGCAGCTTTGCCTTTCAAAGTCTTAGATTTCCAGCCCTAAAGACTATGTTATTTTCATGACCATTGTAGGGCTGATTTTTCTCCTCCTGCAGCATTTTCTACAGAATAAAGTCATAGGCCATGTGTGAGAATAGATGAAACAATTAATATAGAATTTTGCCATAATTTCACAGAAGACACACATTGTCACTGCCATTGTACCCAATTCCAAACACAGGATGCCGATCCCCTGACAATGCAGTACAAAATGAACAACATTTTACAAGGCAGAGGAAAGTAGTCTAAAGAAAGAGAATTTAACTTGAGAAAAAACCCCACCAAACAACAAAAAACCCACCCAAGCAAGCATAGCAAAACTGAAGCCCATTACAAAGAAAAGATTAGGATGACATGACTATTTTTTCCCCCCATTGTTAAATGTAAACTAATTTAATGGTAAAAAAAGTCGTGGAGGATGAGGGAGGGAAGTTGTGGATGATTGCTGCATTCTTTACTACGTCCCCTCTCCATCCTGGTGAGTTGGAACATCGGTGCAATTCTCATGCCAGCTTCCAAGTAAACAACACGCACTTCCTGGCTATCTCTAATCTGGGCAGCAATGTGTGTGAAAGGAGAGTGTTGAGTGATCTGTGGTTGTGGCCAGGTATCCTGTTTTGACAAGGGTGTTTGTCCTTTACCCAACATACTGTAGAAGTTATTCTTGACATTTTTGTGCTATGTTTTATTGGAAAAGACTTAATTAGGTCTTTTGGGAGTGACTTAATTTGGATTGCTGAGAAGTTTAGAGGGCCAGAGGTAACAATTAAAAAACAACAACAGAAAAGCTTCATTTAGGAAATGTTTTTTTGCTTTCAACATTTTAAATTCCAGTTAATTCAAAGAAATTTTTTTTCCTCTAATTAATATTTACACTCTGTATTACAATCTGTGGTTCAAAATCAAGTTTTAAATTTGATTCTAAAACATTTTGAGGAGCTAAAGGAATTGTTTTTGTAGCTGGCTTACACTTCCATTCTATATAAAATGCTGTTCAAAAGTTATTTTCAGCAAAAGCCTTCTATTTTGGAAAATGTCAGTTAAGCAAACCCCCTGACCAATAGAGTGTTATGGTACTAGTGAAGCTTTACTGGCAACAGCAGAAAATCAGAAACAAATTTCAAGATGAACGAAGTACAGATTGGTGTAATTAATTATCTGGTACTTGGATGAGATGTCATTCAAGATCCACGTTTTAAAGACAGACATGCTGTCTCCCAACTGAGTGGTCTATTACGTGGGCTGAAGAGAATTCTGTAATTTTACCCAATGAGTCCTTAGATTTACTCAGAGTGTTGTCCAAAAGAGAGGTTTAAAAGAGGCTGAACACTAGAGATAAAATTTTGGCTGGGATAGAGCTCATTATCTTCACAGTATCTAGTACAGGTTGTGGGTTTGTGCTGAACACAGAGATGGCAATAGAAATGTTGTTGTTTTTCCTGAGCAGGGTTAACGCAGAGCCAAGGCCTTTTCTTTTTGTACTGCCACACTGGTGAGGAGGCTGGGGGTGCATGGGAAACTGGGAGGAGACAAAGCTGGGACAGGTGACTCAGACTGACCAAAGGGATATTCCAGACCTTATGACATCATGATCAGTATAGAAAATGGAGGGAAGAAGGTGGAAGTGTGGACCATTTGGAGTGATGGCCTTTGTCCTCCTGAGTAACCATAATGGGGCCGTGCTCTCCTGGAGATGGCTGAACACCTGCCTGACCATGGGAAGTAGTGAATTAATTCCTTGTTCTTTGCTTCCATGCAAGCTTCTGCTTTCCCTATTAACCTGCCTTTGTCTCATAAGCTCATAAGAAGTTTATGAGCTTTTTTCACATCCAGTTCTCACTGTTATCTCATTGGTGGGGGAGAGATGGAGCAGCTGCATGGGGCCTGGTTGCTGGCTGGGGTTAAACCACGAGAGTCACACAGAAAGTGTAAGTGGCTGTTCTCTCCCATCTAATGTAGAGAAAAGACTTGAATGGGCAGTTCCCATACTCCACCTAGCTGCCAGAGCCATCCAGATACTGGCATTTTTCATGGGGAAAAAAACCCCTTATGGTCTTATGGAGAAATACTCATTATATTGTACTTTTGTTTCCAAGCCAGCTTTAGTAAAATACTCCCTAATATGGATGAGGAAAAGAAAATAATAACATCTACATAATATCAAATGTTTAAATGCTAGTCCTTTGAACACTGAAGACTTGTATTTTTCCCTCTATGATTCCTTTGCACTTTGGACCAGTGAATAAGATTGATGTAACCATCCCAGTTGTGGGCCCAGTCCTAAACCAAAGAGTGCTAGGTAGACTTGCCACTGATTTCCATAGGAGGTCACTGTCTCTTCCATAGGAGGGGAATGGATACTCCTCCACACCAAAACACTTGTCATTTATGAACTTAAACTATCTTAATTAAATCTAACATAGCTGCAGATTTTACTCTGATAAGTGGCGCTGGCATCAATAAGGAAAAGACGAGACCAAACAAAGGCAGGTTACTTGTGTTAGAGACAGTTGGAGGATTTAGGCAAACTCTGAGCTGAGAGGACATTTAGGAAGGTAACAATTCTATCTACTGTGTTCAGCAGGCACAGAATTTAACCTTTCTCTTACCAGCTTTCTCCATTTACTATGTTTGATGACAAGAAACAGTAACTAAAAATGGCTTCCAGCTAGCTACAGAACTTGCTTAAAATGTTCAATATTTAGAAACTCTTAAGTCTTACCTCAAAACAAATTCCCATGATGCTATTTTAAAGAAAAAAAAAAAAAAAAAACAAAACACCAATGTATATTTTCCTTTTTTTCTTTTGAAGATGAATTTGATCTCTGAATATCTTGGAAATGTCCAGCTTTACTACTGCAGCCCAGGGAAAGAAAACTAGAGCCAAACATCCTCCTCATATTCATTCTGATTGCACAGGTGTGACCTTGGGATGACTTTGACCTATTATTTTATCATTCTTGAGTTTTGCTGGATAATTCCCCTCGCATCCCAAATTGCAGAAACCCAAAGACATAGGAATATTTTCAAAATGCTAGGAACCTGCTGTTGAGTCCTACATTTATTACTTTTCTTTTTTTTTTTTCTTTTTGAGAATCAAATGTTCATCATCTATTTTCTATCAGCTTATTGTAATATTTGAATAAAGGCAATCCAGAGGCACAAATTCCCATTACATAAAAAACAGCAGGACATTTAATGGCATAATATGCAGTTAATATAGGGACTGACAGTGATGTTATACATTGTTGGGAACTCAGTGTCAATGAACTTAGAGCAGACCTCATTAAACAGCACTAATTTGCTTTTTCTTTTTAAGGCAAAATCCCAGTTCCACAAGACATTGTAATGGATTGTGATTCTAGAAGTCCTTCTGAGCACAAGGCTCACATAAGGACCACTGGAGGGAACTAGTTAAAAGGATTTACTTTTAAATTATCTGGTATGAACTGCATATATTAGAAATAATGAATCATTACAAGCTGACGCCTTAGAATGCTAAATCCTCATTTTAGTTAAATATACTGGAGCTGCACAGGAATGATCTTGGAGGGTAATGAAAAGCAAAATAATGACAGATTAGCCAGTTCACTAACTTCACTGATTAAAATCTTTCTCCATAATGAGCAAGCCAAATTAAATGGAGGCGTGAGGTAAAAATATAAAACATACTTTTTTTTTGTTGAAGTTTTAAGTACTTTAGTGAATTTTGTGGACAGATTTCAGATTCAAAGACCAGAAATGTAATCTGAGGTCTCTCCCTACATTTTCCTTGGGATATGATGCTGTTCCAGTGGTAAAGTCTAAATGAATTAGACAAGTAAGACTTACAACACAGAAATTCACAAACTGTGACTTGACAAGACTTAGAGTTAATCCCATGGCTGAAAAAAATCAATAAAGAGAAGGATTTTAATCAGGTAAAGCTTCCTCAAGATAACTTAGCAGTATTCTGGAAACAGCAACTTGCAAACACAGAAATCAACAAGTCCAGCCTTGGTACTACCTTAAATTGATTTTTTTTTTTAAATTTGTTGAATACATACTAATGCAACTAATTAGTTCATTTGGGAAGCATCATTAAGAATCCAGTTCCCACTAGAGAAAGACATGTTTTCCAAGGAAAAGTAGAGTAATCCAAGAATTACTTGGAAAAGTCTGAGGCCCTAAGATGTCATGTTCTCTTATAGCTCATATGGTTTACCTGCCTGCACAATCTATCTTGTGAAATTTGTAAAACTAGTGACTCCAGTGCATTCTTTATTATTCTACAGTCTAAAACTTGCCATATTTTAATTTCATTTACACTGCTGTCAGCCAAAATAAATTCACTGGGTAGCATCCTGAGGTTTTTTTAAGTCAAGAACAAATTGCTCATTTACATCACTGAGAAAAGTTCTCTCTAAATTTGGTGGAGTTACTCCAACCCATCTTCCTGCTATCAGCTCCATGCCTCATCTTTTATATCCTGGGGTTACAGCATAAATCACGGAGCAATTAGAGATGCAAACCAAGTTTCAGTACCAATGTTGGAAGCAGAATGTGTCACACTAGGAAAATAGAAATGTGAATCCCAAATGATTTAGGCAGAGCTGCCAAAGGGAATATCTATCATTTCCCTAATGGAAAAAGTAACTGTTAGGTGGAAAGCATAATTGGAAAAGTACAACAAAACTTGAAGCCACATGACTGATTTGTATGGAGCATAACTTAAAGTGTGTTCACTTGTTATTTCCTTTCTAAGGACTTCAAGAAGAAAGTGTCGGTCACTTTCCCAGGGGTCTCTCAGGTATTAGCAGATGTGGGGAGACCCTTAGCCAGATATTTTGGTTTTGAAAATCATTTTGCCACCATCTTTTGTTAAACATGAAACTCTGGGAAAATTCACACATCTCTAATTTCCCTTACTTGTTAGCATTGTGCTTATTGTCTGTGACTATTCTAAGACTCAGAGTCAATAAAGAACAAATTATTTTAGAAAGGGAACTCAAGAAACCCAAGGCCTCTTTTTTAGCAAAACTGAAAAGCCTGCCTGTATCAAGTCTAGCCAAAAAGAATACTAGTTTTCAGCTTGTTAGGAGAGCTCCAGATTTCCACGAGTTGCAAAAAGGTGGCACCTCCAGAAATTTTAGTGTCTAGGAAGATTTACGGTTGGACTTCGTGATCTTTAAGGTCTATTCCAGCCTAAATGGTTCTGTGGTTGGTGGATTGTTGGATGATGAGTTTGACTGGTTTCATGCAGACTGGGATAAGATTTCTTTCAACCCTCAGCTCTGTGTGCCGTGCACAGGCAGCGTGGTTGTGTTTCTCCCTTATACCCTGCAGCAAGAGAGGCAGGAAGCTCCACTAGCTGACTGTCATATTTTATGTGGTCTGGAGCCCTGATTATACTTAACTGCTATTACAGACCATTCTGGAAGACACCTGAAACAAGCAACATGGACAGGAGTGGGTATTTCTCAGACAGGGCACTCGAGATCCTCTTTTGCTCAGAACTGACCTCAAAGGCCACAATCTGATCTTGGTTTTCAGTGTGCCAAAGAAATCCAGAAACTCACAGGTGTTACAAGGGATACATTTCTTTTCCTGCATTCTGGCAAACCAAACCCCTATTTCTAATGAATAAAAAAATATTAGAGGTCAGTGAACCATGATTTTGGCCGTGTCTTTTGGCATAAAGATATGTGACTGAAATCGCTCTGAAAGGGACTAGTAGTTATTAGGGAAAAAGAAGAAGTAAACATGTCTTTTAACTTAAACCAAAGTATACATCACCTTCAAGATCTTAATTAAATTTCTCAGCAGGAATTAGCTCAAAAAGAAAAAAAAACAACCCTTCAATCAACTTAAGAAGGTTTCCATAGCATCTCACCTTGTGCTATTAAAGGCATTTCAGAGAGGAAATGCAGTATGAGCTTTACAGGTAGACTGACAAGAAAATAAAAAATACCCAAGTGGAGATATTACAAAACCTAACTCTACTTCCTTCTTCCATCAGATAAATCTGACTCATATTTTTAATTAAAAAGTCTCTCCATCATCTTTAGCTAGGAAATCAGTGTCTTCTTGATACATTCTTAAAGATTTTGCTTTCTACTAACTTCTCTTCACTAGTGTCTTCCTTTTCTCCTTTTTATGTAAAGCTTGGTGCATCACAGGTTGCAGTTATATGCCCAGTCTGCATCCCCCACAGAGAGCTTGGTCTGTATTCTTGTAATTTGCTAGGTGGTTTGTGTGAAAACCATTCAAGTGCCCTCTGGTGACTGAAGCTCACAGTAAATTTGCAGCTCAGTACAGCAATCATGAGTATTTGATGGACCCAGTAATAGCAATAAAGTGGATGTGGATGTGTTGTAGGCATTTCCCTGTTGCTGTGACCAGCACTGGGACATCTCCCAAACAACATGCCTGTAAGCTAGAGGACAGAAACCATCCACCTGATGAAGAGAAATAGATGCTATGATGACAGGAAACCACATATGTTTATTACTTCGTCAATCTTAGGTCTAAGACCCACAAGAAATAAAAAAAATAATGATAATCTATAAACAGTTTATTGCATTATTCGTGAAGCAATTTCTGCTATTTTATTACTCCATTTAAGAAAATAATGATAGAAAAGCAATGTACTAGTAATGGCAGGCAAAGTTTCCATTTTACCACAGGCTGGAAAATGGATTGTAAAATTTATGCTCTTTCAATTAATTCAGATTTTGAACACTATGATGTAACTGAGCCTTACAGTTACAAGACTAACACCTTATTCCAGAAGTGCACTATTTATTTATCTATCAGTTTATCAATTAATCTAGAAGCTTAGCCTTTGGCAACAGAGAAACATATAATACAATACATGTAAATATTAAAGCCAACATAGCTTGATAAAATTAATTCAAATTTTAAGCAGTAAAGTATGAAGGAGGAAAGCATAAGTTAAGTTTTAAATTTCAACCATTTAAGACAATAAAAATGGCAAAAATACATGGAAATATATTTTTCATTTCTATTTTAAATAGTAAATTAAATAAGGGCAACAAACCACATCACAGAGACATTTTGGCTCACTAGAAGACATCCTGGTTGTGTGGGTTAGTATAATAAATGCAATCTGGTTCAGTAATGAATTACCTACTGAATATAAAGGTCTTAGGAGAATAGCAAAAGATACTCAACCTTCCCATGTTGTCATGGGCAAACCATTTTTTCCTCTCCTACCTAAAGGAGGTGTTCAATTACTTTCCATGCTCACATTCAAAGCAAAAAGGGATGCTGCACTGAATTAGCCAAGGAAACCACAGTTATTTATTGTTCTCTGGCAGTTCCTTTATACCAGGATAAGTTTGATTATGCTTAAAGATATGTTTAGACATTAAAGCCAGCTCAAATTCTGTGAAGCGTGAAGAATGGGGAAAGTAATGAAAATTCAACAAAGGGCAATTCTGGGGTTTTGTGCTGGTAAGGTATTCCTCTGGATACACTTGGAGGCCCTGGTATTATCACATATGAGCACTTCTAATAAAAGCAGAGTGGTTTAGTCAAAGTATCCCACTCTGCAAATTCTTGTTGAAGTGGGATGGTCAGCAAATAAGATGTAAGGCAAAATGATCACTTTTACAACATGCTTTGCAAAATAGCTCCTTTCTTTATGTGCTTGAGTTTTCCTGAGTTGAAACAATAAATACTGATCCTTGTGTGGGCTTCCTTGAAAGTTTCTTTACTGTGTGCTTCAGTAAACCCAGAAAGCTCAGCAAAAAAACCCCCATAGGCAGCCACATGCTTAAAACCAGAGTGCACAAAAAGTTTCAGTGTGCGTTAGGAGCAAAAGATTCTGTTAAAATCCACTACACAACATGACAACAAATCCTCTACAAGGGTGATTGTTCTCCAGCTTATCACTACTGTTCTGAATTGCTGTTACTTCCTCTCCTTTTACCTCAAACTTTCTCAACCTGCAAACTATTCATCATGTAACATTTTAATCCTTATTGTCCTTTTTTTTGCTGTCTGCTCTATTTCTTCTTTGTCAATGTCTCCTTAAAACATTACCTGCAATATTGGTTTTTTGTATTCTCATTTTCCCTTTTTTGTCCTCCCCTCTCACATTGTGACAAAAATATTATATTGCAGTCCTCAAAGAATGAATGTTCCTGAAAATAAATCAAACTCAAATTTGAGGCTGAAGAAAAAACCTTAAAACCATCCAAAATTTCCATTGGTGTTCAAGGGTCTCTCTCCACCTTTCAAAAAACTCCTGCAAGAGTGGGTTTTAATAGGGATGTTTATTGTTTTATTTATTGGAGCAGGCTTCTTTATTGTGGTTTTATTTTCCAAGTTTGCCTTAGAGAAAATCTCTTAAATGGTTTCTAGACCTCTTGAAGGTCTCAAAAACAATCTCTCTGCAGTACCAATTTTCTTTTAGCAGCAGGACAAGTTTGCCTGCCAGCAAGCCAGTTCTTTGTCAGAATGAAGAGCTTCTCATCAGTAAATGCAACATCTTCAACACTGTGTTTCACTCTCTGCAGTAATAACACAGCCCTGCCAATGACTTGAAAATAATTAGCCAGCAGCAGCATTGATATTTTCTTCATTGCCAGCACTACTCTTCAAAACAGTAATTCGTCTCTCTTCAGGACCATCAAGCCCTTCAATTGAATAATGATGGACTTGAACAAATACCAACATCAGCAGCAAAATTCCTACTGTGGAAACTTGTAATCCAGTTTTCTTGTGTAGTAATCTAATGTTTTTAGAACTACCATCAAACCCTCCATGAAAGTGATATAATTGTGTGCAATTAAAGTGAAGTAGATGATATCTAAGCTTCTGAGGGCTTTTCCTCAACACACACTTCAAATAAGTCTGCAATTCCCAAAATTCTCCCATGTTACTACCATGTTCACACATCCCAAACAAAATCAGTGACCACTCTGCTTTTTCAGTCCTGAGACTACAGCAAGCAACACTGTCCCTTTTGTATCAGCATGTAAATCCTTGTACTGAGTCTCTCTGACCAAGACTTCAGTCTTTTGAGCAATCTGTCTAATCCTCCACGGACACAAAGAAGTCCTGAGGCATATCTTGTGTCCCCAGTCTAGCACTTTGATTTACTCTGTCTCAGAAATGCACAAAAAAAGAGAGCAGCTGGTTCAAAGGCAGGCTCTAGAAACATTTAACCTTCATTCTCACCAGTTTTTTTTAATTTCCCTGTGCACACACTGTTTTTACACATGGGAATAGGAATGATGCTCTGTATTTGTAATTTACCAGGACTAAAAAAATGCTGTCCACCTTCCTCCAGGACTGCAGCCACACTCCAACAATTTAGGAATAAGTGGTATGAGATAACCCCCTTTTATTAAAGCAAGTCTGATTGATAGACAAATGATAGTAAAAAACAACCTCTGGAAGGGAACACATGGTCAGATTGCTCAGTTTTATCTGAGTAGCCATAAATTCCTGGAAGAAGCAGTGAGACAATGTACAAGCCTAAAAGCAGTACCAGGTAGTCAGTGAAAAGGCAGTTTAGGTGAACTATGAAAATGTAAGTTCTTCCTGTGTTTGTCAATCCTACACCCTGAAGTAATTTTCTTTAATGAATTAGTCCACCTTCACTTTTTGTTTGGAGAGGGTAGTTTTCTTTTTGTAGAGTTAATCAAAACCACCAGACAAAATGGCTAGATACTTTTCTGACATCTTTTAAAAAAAAAAAAAAAAGATCACTCAAGGGTGTGTGTTTATTTATGCAAGTGTATTAGGAATATCAGCTGTGTAAACCAGCCGTTGATTTCCCAATTAAGCTGACTGGTAGCAGCAGTTAAAGACAGCAATAGGTGGCCTCTAACAGTATGGTCAGGAGGCTATCTCCATTTTCAAATGGGATAGATTTATGTATGCCTTCTTAATTAATAAGCAAATTGTGTTTTGTTTTACTACGATGTCTGTTTTGGCTTGATTTGAAAATAAACCTCTTTTTCCTCTGTGCCAAGAAGAATGTTCTTTGAAGCCAGAAGTGAAAACTCCAGAAACGGTCTGCACCATTTCTAATGATCAAAGATCTCTTAACTGAGTACCAACACACATTCCTCTAAACAGGGTACTTTCTCAGATCTATCTGCCTTGCAGCACAGCCCTCCTACCTCATGATTTGCATTACTAAAAGCTGCTTGTCCTCTCTATCCCTGCTGCTGAACAGCTCACTTCTATTAATGTCTAAGAGAAAGTTCTTCTTTTTCATTCCTCTCCAGGTTCCACTTCATTCTTCTATTCCTGCTCCAGTTCCTCACTGTTCTTCAACAAACAAACAAAATCAGAATGTTCTCTCTACATGTCTACAGGGCCTTTTCCTCTCCTTTTAACCCTTGATGTATTGTCCCAGGCCACACAATATGGAAAAGAAATTATAAGGATGGTATTCATATAAATCACATCCATCTTCTTCAACACTTTTCCTTTTCTACTGTTTGCTTCCTGATAAGTAGAGATGGTCAGAAGATTTTCCAAAAAGGCTTAATCACCAACAGGAACGCTCTCTGGAAAGATCTGTCCCGGTCATTTAATCCCTTGTTTCTCTGATACATTACAGAATGACAGTGCTTCTAACAGCTCTGATTCATGAACAGCATTGTTTCAGTTTGAGGCAGCTACTGAGGCTTCCACACTGCTCATTTCTTCTTGGGTGCAGAGTCAAAGCAGAAACTTGTACACTGGTTTGCTTTAAAATGCTGTGTGGAGAACTGCTGCTGCTGCCTTGGGAGCCAATTCCTGAGCAGCCCTGCCATTCATGCAGGACTGACAACTCTGTCAGCTATTCCCAGCTATGTCCCCATGAATACCTCAGTTAGAAATTCACTGTGGCACATCATGTAAGTAATTTGTCTTGTCCTTCTGCAGTTTGCATTCTATACTGGCCCTTATGAAAAGGAAAAATCTACACACTAAGAAATGTTAACAGAAACTGTAGCAGTTCTTTCCTCAGTCTGTCCTTAATTTCTGTCTGAGCATACAACTCCTGAAACACAATTAAAACCTAAAAAAGCTCAAAATTATTCTTAAAGGTACTAAAAATGGAACATCTGCTTAATTCGCAAATAACTCAGAAGTTTAGGACTTTTCACATTTGCTTCAAGCAAAACAAAAATAAATAAGCAAGTGTCATAAAACCAGGAAATATGATGAAAATGCCTCCAACCACCACAAGCTAAACATTTTGGTACCATTCATTCCACCCTCAGCTCAGCAAAACCAATGTTAAATAAATAGAGAAATAGCAGATTCACTTCTACTGAAGTCATTTGAGAACTCTGAAGTAAGCAAAGAGAGTTGTGCAGGAAAGTGTGTGTGGAACTACAAATTCACAATATGCAAGTTGTCATGAATTTCCTTGCAGTTGTGACTAATGAGGATGTAGGCATGGGAGAGTCTGGGAAACATTAACAGAAAGAAAAATTAGGGCATTGCTAATAATATCTCAGGCTCCGATTCCAAGTTTATTATTTTATGGCAAATTACATAGCTAACATTATTAATACTCAGCCTAAGTGAAAAAAACTTACAAATTACAGGCTAAGGCCAGCTGCACAGAACACATACCCCATCTTTCTAATTTGCTTGTTAAGGACAGCTTAAGCTTGAGTAAGCTGCTGTTTGTTTTCTTACATGCTCACCTTCTTCCATTAACACTTTATACTACTTGTTAAATTGAGGTTCTCCTTTTAAAAAATCTGAAGTAGAAAATAAGGTTTGCAAAATAAATTTGTGCCAGCTTAACTGAAGAGCACTTCATTCTTTGGCGGTAAAACCATAAGATGCCATTTCTGTATAGGACAAAAGGAGCAGGTTTTTTTTCATTTTGTATTTAACTGAGGCTTCCATTTTTAAATTTTTATCAAAGATCTTGCTCATAAGTTCTTGTAACTTTTGTTTTACGGGCTTCAGGAAATACACATGGGTAGTGAGAAAGAATTGTCTGCTGACAGGCACTCTTGGATGAGGATATGTTTCAACCTCTAAAGTTTGCACAGTAGACACATGACTTTTGTATCTTTGAATATCTATCCAATTCACATCTCAACAGCCTTGTAGTCTTTCTTATGCTATTTTTAATACATTTTCAGTTTGTTTGCACTACATGCCACTATTTTGGTTTTCTGTGTAACTGTTCAGTTTTGCCATAACTGGCATCTAATTGCACTTTATAATTATATAAATGTGAGGTCCATAAACCAATCAAGAGTACATTGAAACCTTACATGACAGCTACAGGTCAGTTTACATGACACTGGTACAGATTAGGCACAATGTAGGGTTTAATCTGTTTTTCCTTACCTAAACAAAGTTTGTGTTCAAAGAAGTAGAAACGTTGCCAAAAGATTTCTCACGTACTGCTTCAACTCTGTGCCTTAAACTCTATACAGAGAAAACCACATTTTCAGAGCATTGACAGTAGAAATTAGAGAAAGAATAAAGAGATAATGGAAAAGAGATTCATTAGCCTGAAAACATGGGAGTATTCAAGACAAAATTAGAGTATTTGAGAAGCACAAAGAATTAATCCCCCAGCACACTTCACAAAGGTATTTGGAACACAGAGGGAAAATGAAACAAAGCTGCAGTAAGATGTTAAGTCTGGAAAGACTAAACAGTTAATATCGTTACCATAAAGACAGCACAGCATGCCATTTATATTATTTGATTTCAGATGGCTATTCTATTTTTTTTTTTTTTTGTAAAATAGGGTAAAACCATGCAAGCTGACCAGAAAAAAATAAAAAAAAAGAGTAGTAAAATTTTATCACTTCAAAATGCCACCAACTATGTACTGCAGATATTCATTTTGCACAGACAAATCAAAACTAATCCTTTACTCAAAGAATAAGGTGGTAATTTCTCAGATAAGGTGACTAGCTGCCCTGTACTCATGCTCTTCTGACTAACATTAAGGCGGACCCAGGAAAAGCTCATTAAATGGCTGCACTGGTGAATGACTCACTGTGAACCCTGATGCTAATCAGGAGAATAAACATGAAAGTTCTGTAAAATGCCCTGAAGTTGCAGTTAGTCAGAAGAAGGTGAAAACAAAATCTTGACAGCTTTTCCCTGGAATGGTGCTGAGGTTATCACCGGTGATGCATCAACAGCTCCTTAAGCTGCAGAGAAAGTGCAGCAGCCAGACTGACTTGCTACAGAAAATGACAAGCCATCAAGGAGAGGCACTGGAACTGCAGTGTGCTCTGCAGTGTGCATGTTCTAACCAGAACAGGGACCAGCAGCTTAATATGACTGTTGCCAACACGAAATTCCAACTATTTATCCTCCGGCATATATTTTTAACAGTGATTCCAGAAAGTGAATTTGTTCCTCCAAAAGGCAGAGTGCTTTCTTTTACTATTAAAGAAAATTTCAAAGGCAAACTATCAGAACCTCAGTGGCATTTATGCCCTCAGGATAGCCTGTGGACAATTAGCACTGCTACTAGTTCAGATCTGAGGACCTGAATTCACTGTGTATCAAGTGTAAAACACAGAAAATATCATCTCTTTCTAAAAAAACCTTTAATTCAGACTGAAAAATTTAAAATGGAAGTTAGGTGTGATAACAGCAGGGCATCCAAAAAAGATGACAGACTGAGGTACTGAAATGATTTATGTTACATATTCTGAGAGTCACACAAGTTTGAGAGTAGATCAAATAAGGGACACAGGGACATAGTAGCATGTAAGTAAAACAACTCAGGTTTAGATGCCTGCCCCTCCTAAGTGTACACCAAGTTCTAGCTTGAGTAGTGGGACCCTTATAAGGGATGTGCATCAGAATGATAACCCCCTGGCATCAAGATGCAGGTGGAGCTTTCTAGACAGAGTCAGCAAAAAACGCCAAACCCAGGATGTGTCTGAAATCCTGCATCTCTTAAGAGCTTTAAAGCTTGAGCTCAAGCTTGGGCAGATGCCTGGATTTCCTCAGGATAAAATCTCCTGTGATTAAATGCTTACAAAGCCGTGTTTTTCTCAAGCAGGTGAGCAAGGCTCACTTTTGAGGATTCAGCTTCTGAAGGAAATAAATAATATGAGCTGTCAGATTTTAAATAGTAGCCTTATATAGAAATTAGAGAACTCAAAGAAAACTTCTGGACTTCTAGAATAGCACCTAGCCTGACAAAGTGTGGGTGAGATAAGAATGCATAATTTGCCCTTTCAGGGGTACCATGTCACTGTGCAGAGTTTTATAATGATCCCAGGGCCAGGAGAGAAGCACAGGAGTCTGTTAAGCTGCTGTCCTGCCTCCCAAGTTTGTTAAAACTGTGGGAAAAAAGGCAGTCCTGGAAGAAGGGACTGGGACTGCCCACAGTCAGCCAAATCCCTTAGGCATGGATGTATAACATCACTCCTTCTTTGTGCAGTTCAATGGCTGCTTTGCAGATACTCATGTTTCAAATCGATCCACAAGCACTATCATCCCTTCCTTTCCTTTGGGAATAGCTTTTAGTTTCCTCTCCTACAGAAAAGCCCCATGATCACCAAAACACCCACCAGAAAAAAAACCCCAAAGCAGGTGTCAAAACCAACAAAGAGTAGCATTTTGTTGAACTGTTTCATGGATGCTTTGTGCCTAACCCTGATTAATGTTAATGGGACCTTCTGCGAAAGCACAAAGGGGAACCAAGGCCGCTATTTCGTGCCTGGGATTGTAGGGTTCCCATTTCCTGAGGTTCTTTCCTGCAGCAGGAAATAGTCTAACTGTCTCAGTAGAAAGGTCTGAGTCAGTGTTGAATCACTGCCCAACACGATGTGAGAGGGTAGGAGTCCATACGCAGTTTTTGTTATGTTGTTTTCTTGTGGTGTCTCTTGAATATAAGCATAATTTAAAGGCACAACAATTTTAAAGATTGGCCAGCCCACTATGCTTTTCGCACAAGTAACTATGATGTTTGCACTCCTAAAGCAAACAGATACAATATCCCACCTCCTTAATAACTAAAAATCTGCAGATCCTACTGAGAAAGTAACATTTCAACAGTGGATAGGAACAGCAGGAGAGGAAGGGTGACCTCATGCTTCAGTATTAGTCAGAGGCTTGGAACACCTAGGTTTGAGTTCTGAAGTGAGAAGATCAAACTTCTCTTGCTTAGATACACATTCAAATGAGATATTTCATGCCTAAACATTGGTCATGTCAAAACTGTAGTTCTTAAATACATGTTCTCACCAGGCCCATCTGCCTTTCCCATTGTGGAAAGGCTAATTCTCAGAAAACCTGCAAATACATTACACACTGCAGAGAGCACCAATTTTAATGCTGCCCGTGGAGAAAAACTAGAATTTTGTTTTTCTAGTTAATGATGACAATAAATTAGGGAAGACTGTTCCAAGTTCCAGGTCTTGCTCCAAAGTCTGCACAGGTACTTCATAGCTGGTTTATGTCAAATGCAAACCCTCTGCAAAGCAGTAACTTTAAAGCCAGTCCTTTCCTTTTCCCTCATAAGTGCCCAAAATTACGCTGAGTATCATATTTCCCCTCACTGGGCCAGTTGAGTTGCAACATATTCCCCTTAAGTGGAACAGCTTCAGGAGAAGGAAAGCATCAGCCATATGGAGTTCTCACTAGTCAATAGCCATATGGAATGCTCACTTTTGCAAGACGTGGGTGTCTTCACCAGTCAGGAGCAGACAAGGATCAGCTGCACTGTCATTACCCTACTGCAAAAGACACCAACTTACAACTGAGAGGAAACATTGACTCCCTTTTTTGGCTAACAGGCTGCAGGCAAGATGCCTTAAAAAGAATGTATTGTGGTCTGCAATTCCCAGGAGTGAGTTTTTTGTCTTTGTGGAGCTGGATGGAGGGGTTAGGTTTTAAGTTGTAACACAGCAGTGCTTTGCACAGTCCTGTTAGACAGGTGACTGACACTCTGGTGACCATTCTGGTTCCTAAATCTCTCAAGGCATGCAGTCTTTCCCAGGCAGTTTATTGGGTGCAAGAAGAAACCTAAGCACCAGTTTGTAACTCTCAGCTTGAGTTGGGTTGGAGTCAACAAACACAATGGGCTGTGCTTTGCCCAAGGCCTGTGGCAAAACCATGACTACATTCATAGTCTGTGAAATGCTCAAGGGCACTTTCAGGACAAAGAACTATACAAAACACAAAATACTCTTGAACTGATTTCCACACCAGAAAGGAAGCAAACTGTCTCCTGTCAATGCCACTGGCAAAATTCCTTCTTGCCAGTGACAGCAGAAGCAGGTTCTAGATAACTAGAAAGCCGGTAAGAGATAGTGAGAAATACCACTGAGCAGTTGTTGCATTTTGATTATTAAATTGTTTGTACTTTACATTAAAGCTCTTTCCTGCTTTGTAGCTACTGGTCTAGAGAGCTGAGGCTGTGCATTCACCACCCTGAGCCAGGAATTGCTGGTTTTTAATCAGATGGACCACCCTGCTGAACTCACAGGCACAGGCAGACAGAGGGCAAACAACTGCAAGCCTAGGAGTAGTAGGGAGTGAAACAGAAGATAGCTGCACCACATTTTGCACCAATCAAGTGCCAGCTCTCTTTAGAAATGAGGAAGATAGCTCATATATCAGTTTCCTCTCTTTCAGACTTTTATCTCACATTCTTTTTTTAAATAGTTTCCCCTCCTGATTGTACACCAACCAAATTGGCAGTGGTTAGTAGGAGGCCCTGGACATCACCTTGCATGCCAGAACATAAACCATGATATCCAAAGCTTCTGTATATAAAGAATCTTTAGGGCTGTAATTTCAACAGTGTCCTGCACACTGAAGTAGAAATGGCTTGGAAAAGCTGCCTTACTATAAATACAAATAACTCCTCATTTCTCCCTAGCAGTGGGATAGAAAATACAAGAAGCACCATTGCCAAGGCAGAAATTTCTTTCTGAATCCCCTAAAATTTCTGTTCAGTCCCTGGCACAAATACTAGGTGCTATTAAAAAGCTGGAACGTACACTAAACTAGGAACTGAAGTGACGATTTAATTCTGAATGTGTGAAACTCCTGAGAGATTCCTCAATGATATCCTCAAACCTTAATTACTTAATCCATTAATGCAGATAATAACAGTTACTGTAAACGACAAATATGCATATAACTACAGTAAATTATTCTTTTTCTACTGTACTATTCTATAAAATGACTTTAACTTTTCAGAAAAGCAGACAGATTTCAACACTTCAGAGAAATAAGAGAGCCTTAAATAAAATTATCTCAGAATGAAAATTCATGCTAATTCCCTAATATTAAAAGTGCATGCATCTAGAAAAGCATTAAAGCAGCTTATTAAAACAAATATCTTTTTTTGACTAAATTCCTTTTTCTACCCAGGCTGAGACCTTAGCCAACTGAACCTAGGAGGCTCCAAGAATAAATGTTGAGATCAGCAGCAGGGCAGTGCAAAGCCAAAGGCTCAGGTGTATTGAGTCATGTTTTGGACTGAAATGAGTTTTCACACAAATGAACTACAAAGCCCTGAAAAAAATTGTAAGATCCACCTTGACAGACCAATAACTATCAGGGAGATGCTAGTCTAAAAAAATAATCCAGAGGAAAGAGAATCAAAACAGATTAAAAAGAGGCCTGGGTGAGGTCTTGCCCATCAGTCAGAAAGCAGATGAAATGTTTAGATTTTGTGTAGTTCACGACAATTTCCTAAATGCTTAATAGAAGACATTTTCCTGTTAACACACAGTAGTAGATGTTTATGCACAGGATTGATTGAACTGTGTTTCTTAAAAGCTGAACATATTCATTCTGCATTTGCCATCATAGGTTGAGAAGAAAATGATGAGAGGGGGGAAGCATATTAAAAGTTGGAAGGATAAAGTTGTCTCCCTCCAGTCCAGAGTTTTAAACTATGAGATTTAAACTATGCTTTATTAGTTTGGCATTTTTCATCTTAGTACTTTTGAATTACAATATTTTATTCATGAATTCAGATATGCAGAAGAGGTCTAACACATGATTTGTAGGTGTTACTTATGCGAAGTCTGACCCTTCTCATGGCATTTTGTTTATTTACTCGTTTTTTACTCCAACTATCACTTTATTTTGTTTAAAGATAAACAGAGACATTATTTCCCACTCACTCTTGTCTCCACTCATGGTCAATGCCTGTCTCTTTAAGTTGCATTTTTTAAATAAGCTCTGAAGCCATTTGTTGTTGAAGCAGTTTTGCCTACTCTGCAAAATGCAAGTTGTTGGTTTATTCTTTCCACCTAATTCACAAAATGCTTTGGGCATTATTAAGTGCTTACAGCTATATATCACAATAGTCCTGTATAGTCCTGTAACAATTTTATGTCAATGCACTTACTTCAGACATCACAGGACAGCCAGCCAGCCCCATCTCCACTTTGTTCAGTATCTGTTGCTTTGAGAGGCAGCAGGGTTGGATGCCACTGCCCAGAACTGTGAGGCTGCTGGCCAGAGAGGCAGCAAGGCTAAAGTGCCAACAACTTGTAATACTGAGTGTTTCCTTTCGTGATCATGGACCATCACCATCTCCAGTGTTCAAAGCAGCTTCCTGAAGAGTCACTCAAAGTAGCCCTCCCAGGTCTGACCACCCCCAGCTACACATATTGTGCCATGCAAATAGGCCACTTTGAGTCTCTGGGTTAAAAACAGCAGTATTCCTCTTCAGGAAAAAAAGCATCATTCCCAGAGTATCTCCATACCTTCTTTCCCATTCCACCCTGAAGCTACAACAGTGGTCTTGGAGTTGTTGCGTTAGTATGTGGTATTATCTGAGACTGTTTTCAATGGCTTAATTAAAATGTTTAACAGAAGTCAACAATCACAACAAGTGTGACGTTGAAGAATGGAATTTAACTTGAATTTAAGACTATTTAAAAATTGTAGTTTGTTTCTGGGAAGCATTTAGTTCCCTGTGAATTATCAGAAACCTAACATTTAAAGAGAGTTCAGGTTTGTTTTCTGTGAGGCTGATACTGCAATTCCAATTATCACCAATCACTGTCCCGATTGTGAGCAATTACCTTTCACTTCCTTTTTAAAACCTTGTCAACATGCTAAGTGTCTTGGTTTGGAAAGACAGGTATCTGCCAGGGAAACTGAGGTTCCCCTAGGATGGAGAATACCAACCCCTCGCACCCCGACGAATTATAATTTTGCAATCAAGGGCTCTCAGGCGAAGATGTTGGGAATAGGAATAACAGTTCTTTACTAGGAGGTTTAACAATACAAATATGATAGGAAACAAAACCACCCAACCAAACAAACAAATAAACAAATAAACAATAATTTTAGAAGAAAACCCTGACAAAGTCAGAGTTTCAATCTGACCCTGTGATTCAGGATGTTGATAACAGTCCAAACGTAAACAGTCCAAACACTTCTGGAGTGGCAGACGTGACCCTGTTGGAGCAGAGATGATTCTGCGAAGAAACCGGTTCGGGGACGGTGTGGAGGGAGACAGGATGGCCAGCACAGGAGACGAAGAAGCTCTTCCCACACCGCAGCGAAGGAAGCGCCGCGCACCCCACTCCTGCAGCAGGGCCGAACCACTCCTGCAGCAGGGCCGAACCACTCCTGCAGCAGGGCCGATCCACTCCTGCAGCAGGGCCGAACCGCCAACCCCCGGCCACCCCCCCCTCCCCCCACCCCCCACCGCCAGGGCATGAGATGTATAGAAATGCAAATGCACCACACAGGCTGGGGAAGGTAACAATGGCCTATCAAGGTGGGTCATCAGGCCCCAAAACAGATGTAAATAGAATACACAAAACCCAGCTCCACAACCCAGGACAACGTTCCACCCCTTATTCTATTACCATCTGTATCATACCTAAATTAATAAACTCCACTATACAGAATGAACCCTCACACTCAGTTCTCACTTAGGATTAGGTTTTCCTGTGGTACACAACTGGTTTTCCCATCTTTCTGCATCACCCACCAAGTGTTACCAGGTCCTTGAGCAAAAACAATCCCACGGGTGGGTTCACCTTTGCCCAAGGTGGGGTTTACCCAAACAGTCTTTCCTAAGATACCTCTCATATGTACCACAGGGACTTTGTCTCCATCCACTGTGTGCAAAGGGGTAGACTGGGCAGGACCAGCTCGATTAATAGACCCTCGGGTGTTGACCATCCAGGTGGCCTTTGCTAAGTTCACTTCCCAATTTCTGAAGGTCCCCCCGCCAAGTGCTTTCAGGGTGGTCTTAAGCAGTCCATTGCACCGTTCAACTTTCCCGGCAGCTGGTGCATGATAAGGGATGTGATATATCCATTCAATGCCGTGTTCCTTAGCCCAGGTGTTTATGAGGCTGTTCTTGAAATGAGTCCCGTTGTCCGACTCAATTCTCTCAGGGGTGCCATGTCTCCACAGGACTTGTTTTTCCAGGCCCAGGATGGTGTTCCGGGCGGTGGCATGAGGCACAGGATAGGTCTCCAGCCACCCAGTGGTGGCTTCCACCATGGTCAGCACGTAGCGCTTGCCTTGGCGGGTTTGGGGCAGTGTGATGTAATCAATCTGCCAGGCCTCCCCATACTTGTACTTGGACCACCGTCCACCGTACCAGAGGGGTTTCACCCGCTTGGCCTGCTTGATGGCAGCACACGTCTCACAGTCGTGGATAACCTGTGAAATACTGTTCATGGTTAGATCCACCCCTCGGTCTCGTGCCCACTTATAGGTGGCATCTCTGCCCTGATGACCTGAAGCATCATGGGCCCACCGAGCTAGGAACAACTCTCCCTTGTGTTGCCAATCCAAGTCTACCTTGGATACCTTTATCCTCGCAGCTTGATCTACTTGCTCGTTGTTCCGGTGCTCCTCATTAGCCCGACTCTTGGGGACATGGGCATCCACATGACGGACTTTCACAGGTAGTTTCCCTACCCAGATGGCAATGTCCTTCCACTCATCAGCAGCCCAGATTGGTTTTCCCCTACGCTGCCAGTTGGCTTTTATCCACCTTTCCAGCCAGCCCCACAGAGCATTAGCCACCATCCACGAATCAGTGTAGAGGTAGAGCTTCGGCCACTTCTCTCTTTCAGCAATGTCCAGGGCCAATTGAACAGCTTTGAGTTCAGCAAGCTGGCTTGACCCACCTTCTCCTTCAGTGGCGTGTGCAACTTGTCTTGTGGGGCTCCATACGGCTGCTTTCCACTTCCGGTTCATCCCTACGATGCGACAGGAACCATCAGTGAAAAGAGCGTAGCGTGTTTCTTCTGCTGGCAGTTGGTTGTATGGTGGAGCTTCTTCAGCCCGGGTTACTTGTTCTTCTTCGTCAGTGAGACTGAAGTTCTCAGCTTCTGGCCAGTTGGTGATTACTTCCAAAATCCCAGGGCGATTCGGGTTACCAATACGGGCGCGCTGAGTGATGAGGGCGATCCATTTGCTCCATGTAGCATCGGTGGCATGGTGGGTGGAGGGAACCTTTCCTTTAAACATCCACCCCAGCACCGGTAGTCGGGGTGCCAGGAGGAGTTGTGCTTCAGTGCCAATCACCTCTGAGGCAGCTTGAACTCCTTCGTAGGCGGCCAAGATCTCCTTCTCTGTGGGAGTGTAATTGGCTTCAGACCCTCTGTAGCTTCGGCTCCAGAATCCCAGTGGCCGGCCTCGAGTCTCACCTGGCACCTTCTGCCACAGGCTCCAGGACAGACCATGGCTCCCGGCTGCAGAGTAGAGCACGTTCTTTACCTCTGGTCCCGTCCTGACTGGGCCAAGGGCTACTGCATGTGCGATTTCCTGCTTGATCTGGGCAAAGGCGTGTTGCTGTTCAGGGCCCCAGTGGAAATCGTTCTTCTTGCGGGTAACCAGGTAGAGAGGGCTCACAATCTGACTGTACTCAGGGATGTGCATCCTCCAAAAGCCAATGGCCCCTAGGAAAGCTTGTGTTTCCTTCTTGTTGGTTGGTGGGGACATGGCAGTGATCTTATTGATGACCTCAGTGGGAATCTGACGCCGTCCATCTTGCCACTTCACTCCCAGGAACTGGATCTCTTGGGCAGGTCCCTTGACTTTGCTCTTCTTGATGGCAAAACCGGCTTCCAGGAGAATTTGGATGATCTTCTCTCCTTTCTCAAAGACTTCCATTGCCGTGTTCCCCCACACAATGATGTCATCTATGTACTGTAGATGGTCCGGAGCCTCACCCTTTTCCAGTGCATCCTGGATCAGTCCATGGCAGATGGTGGGACTGTGCTTCCACCCCTGGGGCAGCCGATTCCAGGTGTACTGCACACCCCTCCAGGTGAAAGCAAACTGGGGTCTGCACTCTGCTGCCACAGGAATGGAGAAGAAGGCATTGGCAATGTCAATGGTCGCGTACCACTTTGCTGCCTTGGACTTCAGCTCATACTGCAACTCCAACATGTCTGGCACAGCAGCGCTCAGTGGTGGTGTGACCTCATTCAGACCACGGTAATCCACTGTCAGTCTCCATTCCCCACTGGGCTTACGCACAGGCCAGATGGGGCTGTTAAAAGGTGAATGAGCCTTACTGACCACCCCTTGGCTCTCCAGTTTATGAATCATCTCATGGATCGGGGTCACAGAGTCTCTGTCGGTGCGGTATTGCCGACGGTGCACTGTTGCTGTGGCAATTGGTACCTGTTGTTCTTCAACTCTTAGCAGTCCCACAGCAGAAGGGTCATCTGAGAGACCAGGCAAGGTATTCAGTTGTTTGATCTCTTCCGTCTCTACAGCAGCTACTCCAAAAGCCCAACGATATCCTTTTGGGTCTTTGAAATATCCATTTCTGAGATAGTCTATGCCGAGGATGCACGGGGCCTCTGGGCCAGTCACAATGGGGTGTTTCTGCCACCCATTCCCAGTTAAACTCACTTCGGCTTCCACTACAGTCAGCTGCTGGGACCCTCCTGTCACCCCAGAAATAGAAATGGGTTCTGTTCCTACATACCCTGATGGCATCAGGGTACATTGGGCACCAGTGTCAACCAAAGCCGTGTATTTTTGTGGGTCAGATGTGCCAGGCCATCGGATCCACACAGTCCAATAGATCCGATTATCCCTTTCCTCTACCTGGCTAGAGGCAGGGCCCCTCTAGCACTGGTTATCCCCTCCCTGAGCATACATACTAGAGGTTCCTTCAAGGGGATTCAACACAGCATTGGCAGCTTGGTTATAGGAGGCTGAGGCTACTTTCATTTTTGTGGAACCCCCTTGGTGATTGTTCCTCTCCTTGAGCTCACGCACCCGTGCTGCCAGGACAGAAGTGGGTTTCCCATCCCACATTCCCATGTCTTCCCCATGGTCACGCAGATAAAACCACAGGTCAGCTCTTGGGGTGTACCCTCTCTCTCGAGCTGGGGGTCGTTGGGCTCTAACTCTGGGGCCTGTGACTCGCACTGGTGCCACATTGGAACTGTTTGTCCTCATCTCCTCCCTCACCCCCCTTATCTCTTCTTTGAGTTCTTTAACCACGGCAGAGATATGAGCCTGCATCGGGCCATTGATCATACTTTCATAGTTCCTAAGCTTATTGGCAACAGACCCCACTGTCTCTCGATTGTCCTCAGCATTAATTGTTGCAATAAAGGTGGTGTACTGAGATGGCCCTAGATTTGCCAGATTCCACAACATCTGCCCTGTGCATTTAACCTTGTCAGGGTCATTATCATGCTGTCCACTCCTCCCAAAAAGTACCTCCAGCACCGCCACTTCCCTCAGCTATTGGATCCCTTCCTCCAGAGTTTTCCAGCGCATTCTATGGTGGTGCTCCTGCATTCTTTCTTTGTGGATAAATCTCTCTCTCACACTCATTAAAAGCCGCTCCCAAAGGGAAAGGGGTCCTGGCTCTCTTACAAATACCTGATTTATACCTGAGTCCTGGGTCAAGGGTCCCAAATTCCTTGCCTCACCACTGTCCAATTGCACACCAGTACCCATGAGGTCCCAAACCCGAAGTAGCCAGGCTGTGTAAGCCTCACGCCCCCGCCGTACGATATCTTTTTGCAGGTTACGGAGACTTTCATACGACAGGGACTCGGTGATGATCTGAACATGTGATTCCCCTGCAGGTTGTGAGGGCCCTCCTTTCTTATTGTCTGGGTTTGCTGTTTTCACCTTAGATTTCTTTGTTTCCACAGGGGCAACTGCCGCTGGCTGTGACTGCCCCTGTGGTTCAGCTGGGACCTGAGCAGTTGTAATCTCTGTGGGTTTCATTGCTGCACCATCAGGCTCTCTTTTGTCAGGGCAGGGGAAGGATTTCCCACTAGCTGGGGAGATGTACTCCCTCAGCATCTGGCTCATCTTTTCTTGCATCTCCTTAATCAGAGCCCCCACCCAAACCGGGTGGTTTATCTCTGAGGCAGGCTGTGGGGCAGGAGCGGACTCTTGGGCTGCATTCTTATTCTCTGGGGTACTTATTAAGGTGCTTACCCAGGCCAATTTCCCCTTATCTCTGAATGCCAAACAGAACAGGCATACCAGCAACACCAGCCACTGTATGATATCATTAGCACTCAGAGATTTCAACCCTTCAAAAACTGGTGGGGTGGACCCAAAAAACTGTGTGAAGGGCTGGGAGAAAATTTCCCCCGGTGCCATTTCCTTACAATAGGTACCATTGTTAAAGTAACCCCAGAAGCACAGAGTTAGCCTATGATAGCTATGAATCCATGTGCTTGCTTTCCAGAGGAAGTTAAAAATCCATGAATTTCTCACCTTATTAATCCACAAAACAAACTGAATGCCAGCCACAGTAGCCTTAGTCATAGGACCCATATTAACATAAGGAGTAGCAAATGGCAGAAATACAGCCACCACCACGTGCCACCCAAACCAGGGAAAGCTAGACCACATTATTCTGGCCAGTGGGCTTTTATCTAATACCCAAGAACTGTTATTCCTCTCTCTCAATGCCCTCATGCCCCACCCTTGGGCGCCAAAATCTGTCTTGGTTTGGAAAGACAGGTATCTGCCAGGGAAACTGAGGTTCCCCTAGGATGGAGAATACCAACCCCTCGCACCCCGACGAATTATAATTTTGCAATCAAGGGCTCTCAGGCGAAGATGTTGGGAATAGGAATAACAGTTCTTTACTAGGAGGTTTAACAATACAAATATGATAGGAAACAAAACCACCCAACCAAACAAACAAATAAACAAATAAACAATAATTTTAGAAGAAAACCCTGACAAAGTCAGAGTTTCAATCTGACCCTGTGATTCAGGATGTTGATAACAGTCCAAACGTAAACAGTCCAAACACTTCTGGAGTGGCAGACGTGACCCTGTTGGAGCAGAGATGATTCTGCGAAGAAACCGGTTCAGGGACGGCCAGGAGGGAGACAGGATGGCGAGCACAGGAGACAAAGAAGCTCTTCCCACACCGCAGCGAAGGAAGCGCCGCGCACCCCGCTCCTGCAACAGAGCAGCACCGACCCCACCCGGCCACCTCCCCTCCCCCCCACCCCCCACCGCCAGGGCATGAGATGTATAGAAATGCAAATGCACCGCACAGGCTGGGGAAGGTAACAATGGCCTATCAAGGTGGGTCATCAGGCCCCAAAACAGATGTAAATAGAATACACAAAACCCAGCTCCACAACCCAGGACACTAAGCTAAGTGAGGCCTCAGCTCTTTCTCAAGATTTGGGTCCATGACCAAAGATATTTACAGTAAGATTAAGTTCAGCCCAAGCCTCCTCCTCCAGTTTGTTTATATTAAGAGTTAGTTGCTGCTTGAAAATTGCCTTTTCTGAATTCTCCCTGATTTTCTGTCTCTGCTTCAGAAACCCCTTACAACGCCATAAGACCAGTAGCACTCTTTGGATAGTACTTCTCTCTTTTTATGAGCCATATAAAAGATTGTTCTTCTAGGAGAATGGATGCTTCAAAGCCAGAGTTATTTTTCTCCCTTTGTCCAGGACAAATTATTAACTACTCCATTCTTGTATGTTACCTATTTTTTTCTTACACCACCATATTAGTGAGAATAGTGACCCTGTGGATCAGAGTGACATTGCTGATTCAAGAGGAGAAAAAAAAAAGAAAAAAAAAAGAAAAAAAAAAAAAAAAAAAAAGAAGAGAGAGAGAGAGAGAAGAAGAATATTTTGTATTTTACTTTTCTCTAGCAGTTGAACTGCATCTTAAACAAGATTGAAGATGGCTGTCAGTACATGGTCAATGCTGTCCAGGTTCTATTTTATGTAGTGGAACAAAAAAACCACCACACCCTTACATAAAAAGGTGCCTTTTAGAAATTTTTAAATCGTTTTTCTAGTGCATCAATTAATTTCTTACCATACTTTTAAGTGTTCAGAGGACTTATTTTTTATCAAAACCAAGACCAGCAGAGCTGGAAGTAACTATAATCCATGCTTTCTACTCGTTTTTCTAGAGTACATCCTTTAAATGAAAGTCCTCAAAAGATAACCAAATTTCTCAGATCTGAATGTCCTGAACACCCCACATGTAAGGGCCTGAAAGGCACGTATTTTTGATTGACACCAAAAATTCACCCAAATACATATTTTCTGAAATTTTTCAGCTCCATGACCCCTGGGAGCACACATTTGTTAGCACACATATCTCTTTAACCATCAACAGCATTATTAACAATATCAATATCAGCAGACACTGCTGCCAATTGGAAGCATTCTCCATAGAGATGTTTGAATCCTGAAAGGGTTTAGAAAACCTCAAAATGGACCTGATTTGTACTGTTGGAGAACTGAGAGGCAACTCACCCCTGTTCTTGCTGCTCTGTGGCAAAATTTTAACCTTGGTAGTCTTCAGTCCACCACCATCACCATTGTTTAAGAGGAACAAATGCAAAACATACAAACTGGCTGATATTATTATAGCAGCGCTATAACTTGGGGTCTTTGCAATGACCTTGTTATTTCTAGAGTGATCTCTCAAGGTCTCCAGAAGGTTTTCAAATAAAGTATTAGAAACAGTTATCTTTTACCCATTACTTATCCTTCCAGTAACTAAAGGGGACCTACAAGAGCACTGGAGAGGGACTTTTTACAATGACCTGTAGTGACAGGACACATGGGAATGGCTTCAAATTGAAAGAGGGCAGGTTTAGACTAGAAATTAGGAAGAAATTCTTTATTGTGAAGGTGGTGAAACAATGGCACAGGTTGACCAGAAAAGCTGCGGCTGTCCCATTTTTGAAAGAGTTGAAGTCCAAGTTGGATGGGACTCTGAGCAATGTGGTCTAGTGGAAGCGGGGAGTTGCAATCAGATGATCTCTGAAGTCCTTTCCAACCCAAACCATTCTATAAATACCACCACTGTTCTTCATTACTCTTCTAAACCCTACCTACATATGACTAATGCCTACTAGAGATTTAATCTAAAGTTTGGTGTTAAGAGAATGCTGAGTGATTCAGGCCTCCTGAGTCAGACGCTTCCCATAGTCAAGGAGAAACAGTTACAATAGCTACATTAGGTAGATGGTGTGCTTGTAGTCCTACAAGCTCATTTAATTTAAATATATATAAGATACCTGTCTTGGTTTAGGAAGACAGGTATCTGCCAGGGAAAGCTGGAGTTTCCCTTGGAATGGAGAATATAAAACCCCTCCCTCCAAATTATTATAACTTTACAATTAAGGGCTTTCAGGCAAAGATTTGGGAATAGGAATAACAATTCTTTACTAGGAATATTAAAAATACAAGTGTAGTTGTACAAGAAAACAAGCAAGCAAACAAACAAACAATAAACCCTAGAAACCCTGACAGAGTCAGAAATACAACCTGACACCCTGTTGGCCAGGGTGTTGGAAGCAGTCCAAATAAATCCTCCTGGAGAAATAGATGTGGTTCTGTTGGAACAGAGATGATGCTGTAGAAAGGGTCCAGTGGTGGCGAGATGGGTCCGGTCTTCGTCTGGAATCCAGTAGAAAACAGGCTGCCTGGTGTTCCTAAGTCTCAGCTTTTATCTAGGTAGGAATGGTTGTCTCCCCCCACTGGGTGGAGCATCTCACAGTGGGATGATGCAATGTTTTCAGTCATATGGTGAGCCTTAATGGCCCATTAGCAGAAGATACCCCCTGGAGGGAGGATGGGTTGTGGAAGAGATAAGGAACACTGCCCTACCTGGTTTTAACAGCTGGCCCATTAACAGAAGGCACCTGCCCCAACCCCTCCTGGAGTTATGAGGAATGGGTTATAGAAGAACCCCAGCCGGTTTCAACAGATGGAAAAATAGAATAAACTTTTTTTTTGGTTACATAACCCATGACAATACCACTTCTGCTATTCACAGTAATTGTAAAAAAAAAAAAAAAAAAATCTATTCATTGTTCAGCTATAAAGACAGACAAAATCTCTCCCTCAAGACAAAGAAAGGCTAGTTTTTATTGATTCAATATTACTCTAATTGATAGAATACAAACTTTGCTCAGAAAAATACTGCTACTTCAACAGTGATGATGGAGTCTCTCATAGAGCCAGTGTTGAAATTTTCATTTTTTGGATCACCTTCTGTGATAAATTAGTGTGATTTTAAACACAAAATGATGGCTGGAGGTGTCCTAGAGTTATTTCTTGTGCCCACTGTAGCAGCACTCATTCCCTTGTTGCGTTGCATAGTGTCTATTTAGTTTGGCTCACACTTGCCAACACAAACCACTCTTTGATTCTCTGAGACATCAGAAAAAAAGAGAAGCTGTGAGTGGGACATTGTTAACGGATAGTGAAACTAAACCACATTGAAAAGTTTTGACTGGCTGAAAGACATAGGAGACTGGTATTAAAAAACCCCGAACAACCATCACTGCTTCCTTACAATCTTCCACCCTCAAGAATTCATGTAATGATGAAGTATTTAGTGAAAAATGAAAAGCATATCATATTTCTTGCAAAATACTTACAGTTTAGCACACACACTTACAAACTTCAAACCCACATTTATCGTTCCAGCATCCTCTGGCCACATTTCAAGTACTTGCACTCTCACTTCTCAACTTTTACACAGGACAGTTTCAGCTTGGTATGAAAATTATCCTCAAATTTCTTTATACTTTGTCATTTATATTTCTTCCAGTTGCGTTATGAAACAGAGATTTGGAACGTAATAAACAAAACTATGTAAATATTAAAAATATGTTAGAAAAAGAAAATAAAAGAAACAGCCAATATCGATTAATTTATGCCAAGTCTATCAAACTAGACTTACAAATTTCATAGACCACTGAGTTTCTAACATGACTCTTTGATTAAAGAAGCTGAGAAACTTTGCTCTGCTTATTAAAGAAACTTTTTTTCTCCCCGGTCTTATTTATAATTCCCAAATAGTCTTACAATTCTTGTAACACCAGCCTATTTTTTCAAACGTTTCATACTTGGGCTTAGGCAACAATCATGCTAGAATCCACAATAATGTTGTCGATGGTTTCTTCTTGGCCATTCCCAGTGGGGTTCCACTTGTTGGTACGTGGAGTTGCACAACTCCCTTTTAATCTGTGCATGACGTTTTTCAGCGTGACTTTAGTGCTTCTTCAGAAAATTACATGCTGCATTTTCACTTCAGAATCTAAAACAGCTCCTGCCAAGACTAACTTCAGACACCATGATGTCAAGGAGGTTGCTCTGCCAGTTAGTACCAGCACTAAGAGATGAGAAAGCTGAACTCATGGAAACTTGAACTCTTCAAAAAGTCTTTACAAAAATTGATATTCAGGACATTCAAAATAATAATAAGGCAAACAAAAAAAATCATATCTTGGCTATGAAATCAGGCTGCTCTGATGTCAGGGAAAGTGAAAGCAAGCAGGACCTCTAGCTCTTTCTATTTGCAGAAGTGTAGAGAGCTGGTTCACTCTGGGACAGGCCCAGTTTGCACACCAAGGTGCACATGTTGTGTTGGGAGCTGGATGCAGCTGTGGGAGCATTTTTCTCAGCAGTGGTGCTCGAATCTGTCACAGGAACTGCTCCCCTGTGCTGCTTTCACTGAGAAAAGCACTCACACAAGTGAAGAACTGCTCCCTTGTCTCTTCCCTAATAGCCAAGTGTACTCCTTCAGAAACCGGTGGTCTAACAAGGTGGAAAGAGCTGAGCAATGTGCAGACAATGAGTAAAACTTAGAAAGTAATTCTGCCACTTAAGAACAGCAAAAACATCAGAACAGTCAAACATTTTGCAATGTCAAGTTGAAAAAAGTAAAAAGAGCCTTACATGAACAAATTTTCCTGACAGTTTTTATTCCTCTCATTCTTTTGTACTTTTTATCCTGATCATCAATGCTTTTATTAATTTCCTCCAGCATGAAGCAGTTTTAAATAAGTTCACATTTGTTCACAATAACAAACACCTAGACAATTTTTCTTGTCTGTGTGTATGCAATTCATTTTAAAAAGCTGCGAAATGACAATAAAGCTTTCAAATAAGCTCATATGGAATATTACTCTACTGGAAGCATAATGTCACAGAAACAATTTCCAATTTTACTTTTTTTTTGTACTATGCAGCAATTTTCCACATTTAGTTTTATCCCCTGTCTTACAGTATTGCCAACATCTGTAAAAGAGTTCCCTATACCTGCCAACATAAAAAAAACACCCAAACCAAAGCAAAATACAGGCAGAATGTGGTTTTTTGGACTTCTATTTACTTCGGGGTTTTTTTTTTTTTGCCCATTTAACTAATAAACTATGGCTACAAATAAATAACATTTCAAGCTCAACTTTTGACATGGGCCAAGAAAGCTACTTTATTACCAGAGTAAGTGTCTTGGACTAAATACATGAGTATTTTTATAATCTCATGTCAACTTTGGATTGTGTTAGAGAGAGATTTTTATTTTCTTGCTACTTTATGCTTGATTTTATAACATTTCCTCAAAGGAAGTCAGCTCTTTTTGTTTTGCTCTATGCATACTTATTCAGACAAATTTTTTGTTCAGTTTTGAACTAGGGCTATGGAGAGAGTGTAGAGTGTCTGATCTTCTGATTTTATGAAAGGAGGAGATGCATGAAATACCACAGTTCAAGCTTTTTATCTGTGGTTAAATCCCACCCTTCCTATTTCAGGTAAAGATCCAGTTATTGTTCATATTGTTATGTGCTGCAGACTCCCCATGATTCTCCCCATGGAGAATAGGAGACACAGCAGTTTCAGATATTCTGCCTTGTAATCTCTCTGAAGATACTTTTTGGTCCAGTAATGTAACGTAATCGTTGCTTTGCAAGACAATGGCTTTGAAGAGCTGAGAAAAATTTCTAACAATTTTCTTAAAACTGATGTTTTGTCAGCCTTTGGGAGTAATCAAATTTCCTTTGTAATCAAATAATAGTATTAAAAGAATCAAAGAAAACTATTATGATTGAAAATGGTCATTAGAGGCAAGATGTTCCATCTTGTTTTGAGCAGAGGTGGTTGGCTGGCAAGCAAAAGCTACAGTTCGAGAAGGGGAGGATTTTCTAAGTAGAGAGAAAAACACACCAATGCAAGCAACCACTAAGATTATAAAAGGGCTAAGTATTATGAGCAAACAGTGATCAAGGGAATCTCTCAGATGACTAGAAGCCAAGTAACATGAGAGAGTGAACGAAGAAATGAGCTTTTACTGTATAAATTGAACACTTTGAGGGCACTGAGTTGACACACTCAAGATTTTAAGGGGGATTTGATAACGGATCCACATGACATAAGGAAAACTTTGCAGACCTTTATGAAACGTTTTTAAAAAGCCAGTTAGTTATCGCTCTTCCTTAATCAAAAGACCTAAAATTATCATCAGGTAAACACAACTACATGGCTGTCTTCTTTATGTGCAGAAGCCTATAATTCTTTGAACCACATAAAGTCATTTCTTTCTGGTCAAATGTTACCAAGTATTCTTGGGCCTACTACAGAGTGGTTTTTTTCCTCTATTGTTACGAAATGGGCAAACTTTTCTCCAGCTGTGCTCACCACTCTTGTTTCTGTAGTATCAGTAGAGAAGAAAGACGACAATTAGCTGTGCCTTGCAGCAATGATTTTAGCATTTGTGGTTTATGAGTCAGTTATACTTTCCACAGAGGGGGACCAGACCATCTCTGTGGAAAGGAAACAGTTTTACAGGTGAGATGTCATGGCTGCTGAGATATGTGACATATATGCCACATATAAAAAAAGAAACTGATGTCCTCCCCACTTGAGGTAATGAAAAATTTGAACTTTCACATAGAATACCTACTAGCTAGGATAAAACATTAGACATAGCATGTAAAGTTATGCAATCATACTTCATGCCACTCTTGAGTAATAGTTAGATTCAAAGGATAATATTGAAGCCCAGTATTTCTTGGCTGGCTTCCCTCACTCCTTTCTCCTGTGTATTTTTTAATGCAATAGATTAGCATGGAATAGACTCACATGGAATTTGAATAGGAGGAATTTAAAATAAAGTAACACTGTGCACAAAGCAATTGCTTTGCTAATGGTTAATAATCTAATCGAACTCCTTCCAAATACAATGAAATAAGAGGATTTGGTGTACTCTTTGAACCACAGTTAAATTTTCAAATCCGTACAGTAGGATTAAATAATGAAGAATGCAGAATCCCAAAATCTCCATTTTTTTTTAAAGGGGTCAAAATCATCACTATGTTTCTTACACTTACTAAAAATGACAACAAAAAAGTCTTACTGTTAGGAAGTGAAATGTTACAAATGCAACTATACTTGATGGAAAAAAGCCATTTAACTTTCCTCCCCACCTATTTTGGCCCTACTGTTTATTGTGATTTAGTCAGAAGACAGTTAAAGTTCTCAGCAGTAGGAGACACATCTAAATAGTAATAGATTCCCAGAAAGGAACACTTCTCAACTCCATCATCTTGCCACAAAATCTGTGAGAAAGCCAGTGCTCTACTAACTAGCATATTATCTTTCCTTGTGCTGGTTGGCTAAACAGGGAAAAAGAATATTTCAAGTATGCCCTAAATGTCTTGAACCGGGAAAATAGCACTATAAACTTACTGTCAGATATAATTCTGTACAACCTGCTAGAAGCAATGGAGGGAGGAAAGAGAGTTTGGTCTCAGTGGAGAAATGCCAGAGAGAAGTCTGGCCAACTATTTTCGCAACAATGTAAGAAAAAAATAGTCTCTCCAACTAGCAAAAAAGAAACCCCAAACCAAACTTCAAATAACTTTTCCAACAGCTTTTAAGTTTCTAAGAAAAATGACTATATTCCTGAAAGAGAGACCCCTGGTTTCTGCCAAATAACAACCAATAAAGAAATCTCTATTCATATCAGAGGATGAAAAGTTCTAAGAACAAAGCCATTTTATTTCCAACTTTGCCAGATACTAGTGTAAGTTTATTTTCGGAGGGAACATATCCAAGGCAAAGCAGTTTTCCTAGGAAAAAAATAATATTCTACTAGCTTACGTCAAACAAGGAAAAATAGCAAGCAAATTCCTGAACCTTGAATACCAGGTCATGAAACTCAAAGGAGGAGAACAGTGTCCTCCAAACCAGAAGAAATTATGGCAGATTTTCTAAAGTCTTTCTGCAGTGAGAGCTTGTGTGTTCAAGACATGTCTGTACAATATGGGAAAGAAGCAAAAATAAGCAAAAAAAGTGGTGACTCTAGGGAAAATATTGTAGAAAAGCCTGTCTTCATAGTTCATTAGGTGACCCTGTACTTTAAGAAAGCTGTGACAGGGATCTGCAACAGCACTGCATCTTATGAAAAATCTTTGCATACCTGAGCATTCAGGAGTGTACTCTACCTGCTTCCCTGCATACTAATTCCTTACAGTTTACAGTTCAGGACTGAAGAAACTTCAGTCTCATCCCAGAACGTTTCAGTGCAGTGTGTAAACACAAGAGATGTGTTTTAATTGGCAGACTCCAGTGACCTGTGCTCTGACAGTACAGGATGCAGCTGAACGTGTCACGAATGCAGAGCAACAAGTTCAACAAACATACCATTGTACAGAGACCGCATGCCCAAACACAGAAATTTAAAATAGCTCTTGAATGATTTGAAACCAGGCAGAAGAAAATCTGCTTCACTTACATGAGTTAACTCAGTTAGCAGAGATTGAGTAGAGGATGTTTTCCACTCCTACTCCCATCCCAGGGAATCATCAGAAGTGATTCCAATTTGAGACTCCCCAAGTGCCAGGAAGGGGTAACCTGGAAGTTAGCTTTGGAAGTTTTTCAGGCTCCTCATTCTGTCTCTAATGCTGTGAAGAAGCATTAGCAAATACCTGCTAGCCTACTGTTTGTTATGGAAGACAGAGGTTATTTTATTTTCCATGCTTCTTTTAACAAGAATGTATTACACCAATCCACCACTCCCACACCTTCAAGCAGCAGAGAATGGCAAGTTTGTAAAAATGCTTCCAAGGGTTTGTTTCCCTTTCACTATATCCAGCTTCTGTGATTAATATCAATGAGAATAATTTTCCTGTGTGTATATTATTTTCTATACTAAAATATAAACAAACAGAAGCACAGACTGCATTGGATAGGACTACTCAAAACAAGAGTTATGAGTCTGTGTTCAAAAACCATACGCTTGCTACTGAAAAGTATTCACCTTTCATTATACTTCATTTACCATTCTTTACAAATGGAAGCAAAGAAAGAATGTGTGTAGTTGCCTGCTTCTTCTTTATGATATATAAAGCACAGTGTTAACTGCTACTTTTGAAATGTAAGTTTTCTTTGTCTTTTGGTAGTGATTTTATTTGGCAGTTCTCAATATGGCAGAAAAAGTAACTGGAAAACAGGAAGTGCAGTTCTATTTAAATTAAGATGGCAAAATACAAGCTATTTTTATACAAAATATCAGATTTTTGCTGAGGTATTTATTTTTCAAATTTTAAATAAAAATATAAAGAAAATCTAACGAGGTAATGTTTATAATTTTCTTTTTATTATCAAAGAAGCCAGACAATTTAAGAAAGAATAAAAAACTTTAACTAATAGAGTTGTGTACATTAAAATACTTTTATTTTCTTTCTGAATTAATTTTATGATTCTTAAAAAATTTCACTGAAGAGGTCCATGAGCAACCTGAAGTTTAACCTTCTTTGAACAAGGTTTTGGGCTCTCTGCTCTTCAGAGGTCACTTACAATCCATGAGAGTCTAAATAGCATGAGTATTTCTGTTTAATCCTCTATCTAAATTAATTGGTAAAAAATATCCAACCAGGTTCAGAGTGAGATTGAAACATCTGCTTACTCCCAGTGTCAGCACAACTGTAATAACCTCCATAGGATGCTGTGTCTCATGCTGGGGTCATATCCTTGTTCTCTTTCCTTCCTTACCCTCCTTTACATTTTAAATTAACATCTGTTTAATTCAAATTGCTAGCAAGACTGGAAAGAAAAGCTTGATTTTTGAAATATTAATTACATGTATCTTCTCAACTAAGGACTGAAAAATGATAAATGCAATCATTTTAGTTCTTTCAACAATTTATCACTACCAACTACATTAACATCAACTGTTATTGATTACATTTATAAGATTAATATTTATTTCCACATTCTGTATTGATTTATTGGGCTGAGACCTTATTTCAAAATTGTGAAGAAAAATAATCTAAGCTGCAAAAAATGCTAGCATGCTTAAACTAGGAACATAAAGCTAATTAAGATCTGGTGACTAGCACATGTTTATGCTTTTACTGGCATACACTGGATATATGCCAGCACAGGTAGTTTTGTTTTGGGTTTTTTTTTTCCTTCATAAACACAGCTGTTTGCAATGAATCAATTCTTATAATTTCCCAATTGACCCATAATGAAAGAGAGCAGCCAACTTTAAAATTACAGCTGTTAATATCCTTTCTTAATCCATGTTTGTGGGGCTACCTTTGCAATAAGTGTGTTTTTTGAAGGTGAAACTGGAAATGCATGTGTGCAGGGACACAAATGTGTGTGTTCTTCTTCTACAAAGAAGAAATGCAGAATGACATTGATGGCAAATACACGAAAATTATATGACAAACCATCTCTAAGAGTGAAGTCCTTGGTCACACAGAAGTCCAGTCAATGGCATGGTGAACATATCTTTATATTATGCTGTCTACAACATGTTCTGGATATAATTCAGATCCTAGGCATTTAAAAGCTTTCTGAAAGTAACATCCATTAATTTTACTTCACAAAAAGTTTTCAATTTATATCCCAGTGAAGACAACCAGGAAGCTCCTGATGCCACCAGAGTAGGTAACAGCAAGATCATTTTGTTGTTTGGAAGAAAAAAATACTTGGATATTTCATCATATTTTACGCTACTTGACATCATACCTATTTATATCTTCCTTAGACCATGATAACTATAAGGAGAACTGAAAATCTGAGTATCCAAAAAGAGGAATACACAAGATTACTCTCATTTCTACCTTTCTCAGTTGGTTTAGTACATACAACTGACACCTGAGCTGCATTTTTCAGCTTCAGATCATTACTCTGACAGGCTTTTCTACCTTGAGAAGTGAAGCTACTTCTGCAGTATTTAACAGATAAAGCCAAAGACTCATCTCCTGATTACATGAAGCAACAATAACAATACAGTATTTTCTGAAGAATGTCAATGCTTTTCCTGTGATTAAAATACAGCTTTTCTAAGGTTATCTATAGACAACAGCTATGCAGTACATGCCACAGATTCTAACAGCTTACACAGACACCTGAGTTTATGAAATAGATACACAGAGACTGTATTCTGTTTGAAGTACTAAAAAGGGAACATCAGTCAATGGTACATCAGTCAAAAAACTCATCTGTGTGGTATGACCTTCATGGCAAAACTAGAACACAAAGGAGTTCTCCAGCCTTTGCCTGAGCTTTTGCCTGTGGCTTTTGATGATCATGGACAGATCATATTTCCTAAAGAACTCCATAGCAGCTCATTTAAAGGAACTCCATGAATTATTTTGCAGCAAGCTGCAAATATTTTTCCTTTGAAGCAGCCAGAATTCCTTTGAGAATCTCTCTTCTGACAAACTCTGGATAATTGTCAATGACTTACTTTGGTGTTTAATGATATGAAGGCTAAAAAACCAAAAATATACCCAGAAAAGAGTTATGCAGTACAGAACTATCAGGCCCGATCCACACTGCAGGTCCAGAGCACAGTATGTAATCAATCTGTCTTACAGATAGTTAACAATGTTCTTGGGTCCATTCTACTCAGGTAACTTTCTGGTGGAAGCAAGGACATTTACCTTTGAACCGAGCATCCAAAGAGATCTTTTGGAAGTCTGAGTAAAAAAAGTTGATAATACCAAGAATTGAGTGGAATACATACTATGAGAAAAGTCACATGTTTTTAACTGCCCAAATAGTGGAAATTTATTGCTAGCATTAGAAGCACTATAAAAAGAATGATACTGTGAGTGTCTGAAACATATCTGGCTAATAACCATTTTTAATAGATAACATATGAAATGTTTTTATTTAGCACTATGGTAATGTGTTTTCCAAGAACAATATATCTCAATAGTGAAGCAGTGCTTTATAAAGGAAAGGGTTCATTGACAGCATCAGTTTTACTTCTATCTGCATGTATTGGGAAATAATGCTGAAACACAACCCTGCAAGGAAAACCTACAAACCTAGGCCCAACATTCTTATGACATGGCAGGCCTTAAAGGTGGCAAAAAAGTCCATGAGACTTTATACATGGAAAGCAATACATGTTGAGTTGTTGAAATTACTCTATGGAAATCATGTATTGTGCAGGGTTTCTCAAGTAAATGAAGATGGGGAAGATCCTTTATTTGGTATCACTTTAATAGATGGGTTGGAACAGAAAGGAAAATGTAAGAGGCACAAACAGATCTCTTCTCTCCAAATCGGTTTGACAAAATTCAGTGGTAAGAAATTATTTTAGTTACTTCACATTTTTTAAGTCAGAGGTAACATTGGCAACAGCCCATTAACAGGTGACCTGAGTTGTAATTCAGTAAAAAAATAAAGGAAAAAAAAAAAGAAAATAAGTACATTCCAATGTTTCCTCTCTGTCAATTTAGGCTGCATGAGATACGTAAAATTTCTTTCTACAACCTCAGCTATTTTCCAGGGGACCAAGAGGGTGAAAAGTAGCCTAGAGGTAAAAAGTGATTTTTAGCAGGCAATAGTATCTCATTATCTCAATGCTATAATAATGTACAGAGTCATGGGAAATAATATTCCTTCAAGTGAAAATGCAACTGTATACACTGTAGTCTTCAATCAAGGAGTTGGGGAAAGGAAGGTGGTGGGAGTTAGAGTCACAAAACAGTTATACAAAACCACAGATGTCACAATAGATATTTGTTTGCATTAGATTTGCTTTCTGATATTTCAACATGGACTTAAAGAAAGACTGAAGTTGGAGAGGGAAGGTAAAGACAGATAGAAAATGATGAGTAAAACTTATTCTTTATCCTGAAGAAGAATTCTTTAAGAAAGGCGTAACATATTCAGAAAAGCCATTATTTCATATCAACAGTAATCAATTAGCTGTGGATTATATGGTTGGTTTGGTCATCAGCTGCTGTATCTGCCTTATTATAGATCTTTTTTCACAGTATGAGTTTAGCAAAAAAAAAGACATGAGTGAAAGCAGTTGGAATTTTATGATTTTGGAAGTAAAACAGTGAGACCTAAATTTCAAGGAGACCACCTTTCTATGAGCTTCTGGAAAAGCAAACTCGGAACACTGACATGAACCAGAGAGAGTATAAACTACTGCAAGAGTCCACTTAACTCCCCTTTCTGAACAGATAAATGAGTGACTGCAGGGATGATAAATTAGTTCAGCTCTCAGCAGTCACAGCAGTAGAATTCACATTTAGGATTATTTTATATAAGCAATATCATGGACATTTAAAGAGAATGAGTCTCTTTCACGGTGATTTGATCAGCTTGGCATGCAGGGTGCTTTGAGAAGCTGCAGGCTGCTGCTTGCAGCTGTGCTCCTAGACACTGCTGCTGGACTCATAGTAGTTGCTGACAAAGAGTTTTGCTACCCACAAAACTATAGCACCTCCTATATGACAAACTAAGCTACCAAAACCACCTCACTTGTAGCAATGATTTCTCCTGCCACTGGAGGTACTGGATTTTCCCCCAGTCCTGGCTAAGGATATAACTTTCCTTTATGTCCACCCCTCTGAAAAGTGTTCCTGTCTTTTCCACAAGCTAGTGCAACTGTTGGAAGATAGAGAGCTATGAAAACAGGCTTCTATCTTCTCTTACCCTTTTAGGGGACTTGGACTTGCTGTGAGCATTCAATAGGCTTTTATACATGAGCAGTACTTAAAAAGTAACTCCCTTACTTTTCTGACAGGAAGAGATGGATGCACACACTAATTCTGAAAAATTGGATGCAGCTGAATCAGAATAAAATGTTTTAAGACCCAGCTTCACCTGCAGTAACCTGAGTCTGTGTTATCCCAATGTAGATGTGAAGCCTTACTTCTCACATTTAATGTTGGTGAGACATTTTATTGAACTGGATATTACAATACTGACATCTTAGACAAGGACAGAGTTGTGAAACATTCTTTTGCATTTATTTTATTGCAGTGGAGAAAAGAAGTAGCAGAATTTTTTATAGAATTAATTTGAAGGTACTATGCTATGGATCACATGCAGTGATATGTGAGACAAACCCACATATTAAAAGCTACAACTCTACCATAGAAGTATTTTTTCAAAGTCTAGTAATAATTTAAACCATATAACCAAATGTTCCAGTCCATTTTGATCTAGTTCCATCACACATTCCTAAGCCATATTGTAAATCCCACCCAAAACAACAAAAACCACAAAACAAAAACTCAAAATGCCCCACCAAGAAACCTGGAGGTAATCACTTAGCAAGCCTTTTTTATTTTGTTATAAAGTCAAGCTTTTGGAAAGCTTTCAAGACAATGCTAATTCTTGAAAAAATGCCACTACAAACTGCAAATGTACAGGATAGGCAGACCAGTTTCTGGAGAGAGAACTACCAAGCATCCAGCTGAACAAACCACAGTGCCCCTTTGCCCCACTAATATCCTTTTTCTCCACACAAAAGCCAGAAAACAATTCATCTGAATAAACTGAATGCTGACTGACTGACTGCCAGGTGGATTGTTTGTCTTTTTTTTAATTAAATTTGCCACCTTGACAAAACCTGCCCATTTCCTGTATCTCTACATGCAACCAAGACTGCTTTTCTGAAACACTTTGAAATTCCCCTCACTGCCAGGATCATGGACTGTTTTACCTATTAGACTTGAATCCCCATGGCCATGACATTATTCAAATACTGCTGATACAATGGTCTCCGCATCCAGCTGCTTTTGCTAACACTTACCAGGAGGGATTTTATGCCAACAGCTTATGAAAAAAATTGCACAATCAAAGGAATTGTGCTAACACCTCAAGTGTCCAGTATCGAGTACTTCATCACAGCACAACACCTACAGGAAGTGCCTGTGACATCCACAAGTGCTAAATGAATCCATTAGGATTAGTGGTGTTAAAATGAACACCAGATGCATTAACAAGGGACTGCATGAAACAAAATGCTGCACAAATGTTTGCATCCCAATCCTAGCTTTCAAATAACATCAGCATATTACCCTAAAATCATTACTTTGCTATTCTAGTTCCTTTCCTAGGGAGCTCTAATGATAGTTCTTGCCCTACAGTGAATTCATATTGCATCTGGCACAGGAAATTTGGCATTTCAATTTACATAACTGTTTTCAATTGCACAAATTTGCTGTTCCCTAATTCTCAGCGTACTTTGAACAACAGTTTTCAATGCTTGACTGAGAAAGGACAAAACTGAGCCAAACAAGTTTTCTTCCCCTCCCCTCCCCTTCTGTCAGTAGGTTCTCGTGCTTTTCTGAATGAAGATAAAAGAAGGTTGAATGTCATATTTCAAAGAGTATTTGTCTATAATTTTGCCTAGTTTAATTTGGATAGTTGGGACTGACTGACAGGGACTGGATCATGTCTTACAAGGGAGAACTGCAGCCTGGGTGAAAATCCAGACACCAAAAAGTATGACATTTCCCAAGGAATAGTATTCTTGCTTATGTCAGATCAAAAGAGACAGAGATAAATTATAGTATTTCTGTGAGACCAAGAACAATCAGTACAGATTTATTATTAACTGAGTTTGAGCTGAAGCTGTGGAAGGCAGATGTGCTTCTCTAGGCTGTGTCCAGTTCCAAGGTGTACAGTGCTGCATGCTGAAGGAGTAAGCAATGTGTGAATGATGATAATACACTACACACCATCCATATTAAATAGTAGTGTGGAATTTAGGATGAAGACAACAAAGGTGGACTAGAGAGAAGGAAATGTGACACATAAAAATAAATCAAATCAAGCTCTAAGAAGCTGCAGATCCTCTCGCCTAATCTTGTGGTAACTAAAGCCCTCTGAGTGCTTGTAAATTAAGGGAAATACCATTAGAGTGAGACCCAGGGTTTCAGCTCACACACTGAAGCTATTTACATTTCTTGAGAGAGAAACAAAAAAGCTGATACAGTGAAATTGCAGAGAAGTACAGCTGTTGAAAGGAAGAGGCAGGCTAAACCTAGTTTTGTTGCCAGTGTCTCTGTTATTATGAGCAGCAGTGATAACATTATCTCTTCTGGTTGTCATTGGCATCCATAGTTTAAGAACATGTTTCTCAATTTCCCAACATTGGCTGCTGTGATATATTCCATTTTTGTCATTACCTGCCTGTGGCAAGATATCTAATGTTTGTAGTAGTGCATTCTCCACGAGTGATTCTGGTGTCTGAGATGAAAAAAAAACCAATTTGGCTTCTGACCAGGACGTGTCCTCAGTCAAGGAAGGCAGCAGCATCTTCATCCACTCAGAAGAATCTATTAATAGAAAAGATAATGCCACAAAGTGTGGTGCCTCCTAGCAGCTCCCAATGAGATATGTAGCTCTTGCTGAGGCGAGAACACAGAATTGACAAACAACAGAGCTCAACAGAATAGAGTTTGCTGGAACTGCACTGTCTCAATGTGCAGCCATGTCCAGGGTCTCCTGGCCTCTTTGAGGACAGAAACAGCAGCCTCAGGGTGGGCTGGGGACACAGAGACAGCAGGAATTTCCACATACAGGAGAGAGGAGGAGCTGAGCTCAGTCAAACAAAGCACAATGCCAAATTTCTCAAGTACATCTAAGCCACAGGAAAGACAGGAACCACTGGTCTATGCAAATCCCTTCTGTCCTGAAACCTTCCTGGCAGCCTGGTCCTTCCTTTTCTTTCTGCTTTCATTAACTGCTGCCACCATCCCACCCACTGCAGCTGTTTGGCCATCCCCTGTTGCCCACTCACTAGTGTGTCCCAGTCCCTTCCTTCTCCCAGCCTTTGCTGCTACCTCCCACTGCCCAGAAAGGAAACATGCCAATCACTGGCTCAACAGGTGTGGGGAAGAAATTAGAGGGGCAGATTTGACTTTTCAGCCATTATCTGCCAGAATTAGAGAGGAAGCCACAGACCACAATGACATGCAGTGTAATTAAAACTTTTACAGATTTTACTACTTGTTTTTTTTCCCAGCTTGTTTACAAATTCACTGCACAGAGTATTCCAGTTCCATCCTAAAGGTCAATCAAAGTAAACAATTTTACGAGCTCTTGAGATAATAATTTTGAAGAAAAAAAATATATTGCTTTACTTAGGCACCCTGCAGAAGGTGGTAGAGTAAAAACACATAGAGGTTTCTCAAGTTCCTAATAATTGAATGGAGAGAGTGCACCCTGGAGTATGTACATAAATGCTTGTGTGTGCAGTGCTTTGGACTTACTCTGCTCTTTTAAAATAAGTACAAGTTCCAGTTTACATCAGAGAGGTCTGATGGCAAGAGCAAAATATTCCATCATGAAAGCAAAATACCACAAAGGATGAAGGAATTGAAGCTGTATTAGTTGTTTTATCCCTGTAGTTAAAAACAAGAAAAACGTATCCAAACCCCAGAGTCTGTGTTGAGTCTACTAATGTCATTGCCAATAAGAGTTAAAATTTCAGTTCCTATGTTTGTCTTTTTTGGATACATTTCAGACTACATTTGCAATGTGTGCTCTGACAGGGAGGTCTAAGAGAGCTGCCAAACTCCTCTTCCCCCATACTCACAAAACTATGAATAATCACCTCTCCCTTAACCCTCCCAATTTTTTGATATTATGGGAGCAAAAATAAATTAAGTGATTAAAAAAAAAAGGCTAGAATAGAAAAACTGAAGCAGTTGTCAAATGTCAAAATATCATTTTCAAAACCACTAACAAAAAATTGAAAGTTGTGGCCGCTTAAAATGGCTATGACACTTTGAGGTGTGGTTCTATAATGGAAATTAATTTCCAAAACCTTCTGCAACTCCAGTGAAGTCAATAGCATTGTTTACCATTCATAAGTTTTTTTACAATTCTAGCTTAAAGAAGCATGGGGCTTGTAAAACTTGAAAAGTGTGATTTACAAGATTTCATTAGTTTATAGATGCTTTAGCTTTTTGGGATTACGCATCTCCGTGTCATGTCATATTCAGGAAATACAATTCTATACTTGACCAAATGCTGATTTAGAAATGGCGTAGGGAGAATCCACTTTAAAATACTTAAAAATCCCCTAAAATTATAATTTCAAAGATAACTTGATGAAATAATCTATATTCATGCTAATTTTGGGGGGTAGAAAGAAGATTAAGCAATCAATATTTTCATAAGTTTAAAAGCCTGTATATATGAATCAGTAACATAAATGTTGCAAAACACATAGTCTGCTTTTAGGCATAGATTTAAATAGCTCATATCAGCTTGAATGTGAGCTGTGCCAGGCACTCACAGGCAGAATTGCATGGGGAATGGTCCATTTTTATTTTTTTTTGCCTTCTGAACAACATGTGTTCATGTTGTTCAGAACCGCCCCCACTCCCCAGTTTGAGTCTTTACACATCTCATTCTCAGATCTAAAAGCCAAATGTCAAAGAGAATATATCACAAATCTCTGTTGCGTTGTTATTGCGCTCTCTGTAGAAAACAGCTGCTAATAATTTTGGTGTTACCACATTGTCTTTTCTGCAGCTCTTAGAAGAGCAGCATTTACATGAATTTTTTTGGTTTAGTATGAAAAAGAGGGTATAGTACAAGTATTAGCCAGTGAAAGACTGTGTTCTAGTCCAGAGCCTAAAGCAGACAATACCAAATACTGTTGGTTTCTGGTTTTGTAATACTGAATAATCATGGCTTGAATTCTTCCAAATGGAAACAACATCAAACACTTAATCCTGCTTTTAGAAAGTTTCTATACTGCCTAGCAAAACCACTGCATTGTGTACACCTCACTGGAGTCTCATAAAAGAAAAGCTGAAGAAACAGAAAGAAATTCCACACTGTTGTCTAAGCTTATCCACTTTGGTTCATATTTATTTTTCCATCACTATAGCTATTATTATTATTATCACTTCTATGTAAGCATTGTCTTCCTCACTTCCCACCTCAGGTTATTGCAACAAAGTGTTGACTGACAGTTGGAGATTTCCAAAATTAACCCCAAAGAGATGAGAAACCTCAAGAATACAGCTCTTGACAAGGTTTTCAACAGGCACATTCAGACAATCTTTTGACTAACCTTTCCCAGAATGGACAGAAGTGCTTCAGTGAAAGTCAACAAATTATTTTTTACTGAAGCAGAATGGAACTCTGAAGATTTGTTTAAGTTAATTCTGATTAAAAACTGCACTATTTTCAATGTGAGCATTTCATCAAAGGAACACTAAAAGAGAAGGTGTCATTCTAAACATGAACTAAACAACCACCCACCTAGGGTGCTGCTTGTTGTGGCTGCTGTCTCTCATACCAGTGCTGCCATTTTGGGAGGTATAATGCATAAGGAGACTGAAGAATCAGATGAAGATCAGCTCATAAAAATCCACAACAATCAACAACACAGCAATATGATGCAGAGGCTTGCGAGACTGTAGAGATTCAAAGATCACTAAAATATGCAAAAGAAAATACCTGGTCAAGGGAGCCCATCAATGTGTTTGAGGAATTTCTGCCCTTGCATACCTTATCAACAGTCAAAAATGCCCAATCTAAGATACAGATTTTACATATATATATATATGTGTGTGTGTGTGTGTGTGTGTGTGTATGTAATACATATGTATGCATATGTATTACATATATACATTATGTATATATACATATATAATATATATAATATATATGTATATATACATATATAATTACATATGTAATACATATACATAATGTATACATATATATACACATATATGTGTATATATGTATGTATGCATGTATACATATATAAAACATATACTGAAAATAACATGAAGTTAAGGAGAGTTCCTTGAAGAACATAACCAAAGAAGGATTTGACAACCAACTCCACATTTTGATCTGGAGAGAACTCCATCAACAGAGATGAAGATTTCAGTAGAAGAGTATCAAATCCAGTATATTTAACATTATCAAATTTCATTAACTTTTTATATTAAGCAGGCTAAATTACCACAATAGCACTTCCTGACATACTGCCAGTGGATCAGTACAATGCTAGAACACAAAGCAGCAAAATAACAATGCAAAACTAAGTTCCAAAAACTGCTTTTCAAAAGAAAGATGAAAAAACTTTAGAAATTTTACTTCCCATAATCTCTCCCAATCCCAATAGAGAATAAACCTCTTTTCCACACAAGATTATATATGCCAAAATAATTCAAAAGAGAAATCTTGCACCATCCCTTCAGTTTTAAAAATGACATAGCTGCCAGTCAATTAAAGAATTAAAGCAGAAAGAACAAAATTATTAGCAGCAGAAAGACAGTCATGAACTAGCAGAACACACTCTCATGGTCAATAGTGTAGCTGTTCTAGTGTTAAACACTCTGGGCATGAGGATCTCTTGCTTTTTCAATCTACACCTTCCTCAGATTTTTCTTCCTCAGAAATTTTGAGTGCATGGAAAAAGACACATGAGGGCAGCTCTATTAGTCATCAGATATCCAACAGATCTAAGTGATTTTGGCTTAATGCCCTTAGATACCACCTTGATTACAAAGAGGGCTTGACTTCTCAATCTGTGCTCTTTAAAACTTGTTCTAGGGGCTCTTACTGGGCAACAAATAACAATAAAATCTGTTTATTAGGATTAACTTTATAATTACCTGTTGGCTGATTTCATCCTGGGCAAGGAGAAGTAATGATCCACTGCAGAGAATTGTCTTAAAATCTGCCTGTGGTTATTATTAAATGCTACATTTGAAAGGATTATCTATGTTTTTCCCAACAGTAAACTTGTAAAAAAAATTATTAAAGTAAAACTGCCTCATGCCTTGCATCTTGATACTTTTTTATATATATTAATCCCCAAATGCTCCACTTAACTGGAAATCCACAGGAACTCTTTCAGTGTTTTACATATTTCAGTTCTTTTTTAAATGTTAAAAAGCTTCTCTGCCATTTTCTAATTCTTTTTACCATAAACAGTCATGTTTAAATATTGAATACTCTTTTGAGATTTTTTTTTGTCACTTGTGGTTTTCTATTCCAACTTGTGAACAGTTTTGCAGATGGTGTTCATTTTTAAACTTAAGTGAGGTGATCTTTTATATTATTACTGTTCACGCTTATTCATAACTGGCTTTCTTTCAACAAAACAGAGTATTTGGGTGCTCTGTTCCACTAGTACATAATGTACAAGAATTTTTCTTTCTAAGAGTCAGGAATTCCAGCCAAACTCAATCTCTGTATAAACATTTGTCTGCACTGTTCTGTTGTTTATCCCACTCAAAAAGAGATGAGGTGCAACTGGTGAGGGGGTAAAATTAGACCACTGCATATAAATTGATTAATCAAAATAGACAGGAGTGTGTTAGAGAGGATCATGTTCAAGTGAAGGATGATGATTCAAGTGAACATTTCTCCTAGAGATATTGAAGAACCTATCCAAGGCAAATAGCTTAGACTAGCAAATGACATAGGTGCTGCTGTTTAAAATAGCAATTAAAAACTCAATGAATCAATAGGTGTACACAAAGTCAGCACTAGGAATTCAACTGTATCCAAATTCAGAACAAATCCAGAAATTAAAAAAACACTAACTACAGGTGTGGTCAGCCTTTAACAGCAGTACTCTGTCTAAAATTTCTGAGCCTTGGGATCTGTTTTTTTACCAATATGAAATACATGTGCTAGGGAATTCAATGCCCCTAAATTATTTGACTTTCCTACAGTGCACCAACCACTAGATGTGAGAATGGGAAGGAAAATGGCTTTGTGTCAATTTCTGTAAGCAGTCACACAACTATTTTAAATCCAGTATTTTGTAAGTGTGATATCTCTGCATGAAACAGCTCACAAGCCTAGAAGCTTGAGTGAGAAACACTTGTCTTGCCAGGGTAAGGCATGGCATGGAACCAGTAGAGAAGAGAAGGTGAGAGTCTAAAGATACCTGTTTAGGCCTGTGGTGTCAAGGATTTCTGCGCAGATGTGGATGTCACCTGAAAACTTTATGGAGTACAGAATCTACAAGAGTACTTCATCATTAAAGGGTTATTCAATGGTTATTTCCAGGAGCTGTCCCCATAAATACAGTGCAAAATGAGCTGGGCACTGAGTGCTTGAGTGTGAGCTGGAGAGGGACACTGAATGCACAAATACGTGATAAATATTTTAGTTTCTACTTTTTCTGGCTTCAATCTCAGAATGTTAGTAAAGTCTGCATTCCTCGGGACAGTTAAATATCACAATCTTTTAAATTATTTTTTTCCTGAGGATTAGGTTTCAATTCTCAAAAAAATCTGTGCAGGTGGAAATGCTGTAAAACCTCTCTGCAGATCTGAAATCCAACCAAATTTTTTTCTGGAGCCGTTTGTCCACTTTACCTCTATCCATTCTTTCAGTTGGAGGAGATACTTTTAAAACATCGCTCTGCTTCACCCCGCACATAGAAAGGCAGCAAACCATGCTAGAAGCCCCTGAGTGAAAGGTAAGATGTTAAATAGATGATTAAGTACTATTATTCAACAGGAAAAATCAACATATCAAGAAGTACAGCATACTGAATTCGCCTATTAGCCTGAGTTACAGAAGCAATTGGAAAAGTAATCTCCTGGGGAAACCATTCCATTAACCTCACATAACATGGCACAACCTGTCTCAATTTTTAATCCCTGACTTTCAGGAAATGTGGCTCCATGATAGCAGTAAATGTTTGTGTCAGAGCTAAAGCTAAACAAACCTCAGTGGAGCTGAATATGTTGCAATTTCCACTTCCTATTAGCCTGGCTGGTGAGGGGTATGTGCCTGCCTGCAGTACAGTGTGACAATCACAAGCGTGTTGCTATGGTTTAAATTAACTATTTTTTTTCCCATGTGCCTATAGTTTCGTGTTGTATTTGGAATAAAGGAGGGAATTTCCAATCCTTTTAGATTTTGGCATCTCACACAGAATCTAAGTCAATTACTTTTGTTCATGCTCCTGAGAGTCTGTAGGTTTTCTTATGGAGACCTGCTTACGTCACGGCCCTGTCATCAACACATAATTGACATAACATCTGTGCCCATTCACCTTGTTTTGTCCTGTGGCTGCATAAAGCATAACATTTTTATGACAAACATAAAAATAAAGCTCCAGTTAAAGCCCCAGTTGCTTGGTTGGTATGTTACATTTACACAGACTCTTTAAGATATCTTTGAAATAGGTGCAAATAGGTCCTAGGGAACATACTGAAGTACAACATCGTGCGCCATTCATACATCAGTTCAGTACTTTCAGTGATGGCAGAGAGTGCAAGGGCATGCTTTGTTAGCTTAATTTTTTTAGAGGAAGAAGGAGGAGATTTGGGTTTGAATTCTTACTTTTCAAGGTCATATACCTCATATTTTGTCTTACACTTGGTATTTTCTGTTTCATCTTCTTGACCATGACTCTTCTATAGCTAGCAGCCTGCCTCCTCCCAGAACCATGCTGTGGAGGGATCTGTCCAGCTTGATTGCACCCAAGAGACAGGATGTAATTCATGATATTAGAAACATCACTGTTGATGTGTCAACAGAAAGTCAGTGCTAAGACAAAGCTGGCAGATGGAAGCCAGACAAATCCAAAATTGGAAAATACCACAGTTGGCTGCCAGTGTGAATTACTTTCAGGTGGTCAGGTTCATTCCTAATTAAGATGGCACCCTCAGCATGCAATCCTAATGAGCCCTCAGCAAAGGCATAATGAGTCCTAATTCTCAGCTTGCATAGTTGTATTTCTCAAAGTGGGCTGGTTACTATGCAACAAGTGAGGCATACCAAAGATCTTGCATTTGCTAAGTGAAGTGGGAGTCAGATGAGATTAAAAATTTGATTAGTTTATTTATGAGTGCCTGTTTTAAAATAGTCTTTGAGAACGAAAAAAGGTAAAGTTCACAATTTACCCCATCGTTATGCTGGGGAAGTTTTGTTGTTTCCATGGAATTTATAACATTTGAAAAGACAAGGAGGATACACAAAGCTTCCTGTATGTCCTGAGCTTTTAATATCAGAACTCAAACAAACCAGAAAAAAAAATGGACCTCCAGCACAGTTGTCTTGTTGTTGAGTGAGTTTTATAATAAAACTTTAATAAGGATTTTGGCAAGATAGTATAAAAGTCAGGTCTCTTGTAGGGATGCCTGGCTGAGGGGTTATAGGGCTATCAGGAAGAAGACCTTGCCATTCCTGACTGAGCCACAGAATTGTTCCATTGACTCTAGAAAAACTATTTTTTTCTACTGCAAATAGAACCAACTAAATAAAAGTACCTATGCAGTCTCCTTGCTCTTTACTGTCTGTAACACCAAAATAGATTCCATGTCTCATGGGCATTTTATGACAGCTGTTGTTTACAACATCCTTGAGCAAAGTAGCCTCCAAAGGTTTTCGTTAACATGGTATGGTTAATCACAGTCAATTCTAAGATGCACAGATTTGTCCAGGAATTGACCTACTACTTTCAAAACAAAGAGCCATTTTAACTTCAAGTCCCATTAGAGAACCATAGATGCTACTGTATATGAATAAGGAATTAAATTATTATACCTAAACTCTGGGTAAGAACAGTGGAGAGGTTACCTTCTCTGAAAGTATAATACTAACTCACATAATGATCGACATACCTAGTTTGCCTTTCTACATAAGAAGTGTCTAGAGTAACAAAAGTGCTTAAAGTAGCACCTAGCAATAAGGGGTTTAAGTGTGGTTTCCTCCAAATTTTTTTATTCATAGGACAATAATGAATTTTATCTACCCAAATAACTGTGAGTTTTTGGGTTATAGGTGCAGTAAAACTTCAGCACGGTCTTTGTGCTATAAAAAAAAACTTGGTTATGTTGCTCGCTGTGACCATAGGATTGCTTACATTGCACTTGGTCAAAAATGTTGGGCTGCTTCTGGTTATCACTCATTCATATTTTCTTATAGGTACCAGTATTTTGAGCATTTGGGGAAACACAACTCAATTTAATGAAAAAAAAAAAGAAGTGCCAGGTGTTCAGCTGATGCAAATGAATGTTAAAGAAAATGAGTGGCAAGGGAAGTTTTGTTCCTATGTCCAGACTGGTGTGTGTAAAGATACAAAACTCAGCGTAATGGGGCATCATATTCCATGGCAACATAGGCTGAAAAGAAATCTGATTGATTTACAAGGAAAGTGCCTCAAGAAGCCTCCAATGCAAGATATAAATGCCACAAAGAGTTTCTGGCAGTAATTCTGACCTCTCATAGATAAGTTCAATAGTGATTTAAGAAACCATCAGGTAATATTTTGGCATAGACCAATTTGATTCAGCTATTTCATCCTTCTCTCCCCCTACTCAACGGCACATGGATCTTCCTTGATATCCCTTTTCCTGGGTGCTAGGCATTGCCAGATAGTAGCACACACTCTTTCAGAAGTTCATATCACTGTTAGACTAGGTTGGGAATTTTATGTGATTTTTATTTTTTAGATTAGGAAATATTGAAAAAAGCTAAACAAGTCATAGGAAAGCCAGTTTTGTAATGGAAGATCAAGTTTAACATATGTTACACAGCTGCAAAATTATCATATTTTTTTACATTTCCAAAAGCATTTCATTTCCTTGGTGAAAATGACTCTTAGTTTTTAAATTAGTGTATCCCGCAGTAAAAGGGTTAGTAAAAAACTGCAGGGGGGAGGTTGGTGTGACAGCACTGTGGGTAGGTGTTAGACCACAGGAAAAAAAACCCAAAAAAAACCAACATCATGAGATTATCAGAAAGACTTGTGACTGTGCTACATAGACATAGTGCAGGTTACAATAAAAACATCAGACAGGAAAAATATTTCCAAAATGGTAAGAAAATTTTGTATGGATGGAGCACCAGAACCTCAGATTCTTGTGATACTCCATCTAGAACTGGATGGCTTCTTAGAGGTATCTTATACTATCCCAAAGGCTAGACTAAGTGTGCTTGCCTAGGCCTGAGATGTGCTTCCCACCCTGCTCTTAAGAGCTGTCAGTGGATGGCAGTTCTCCAGAGTCCCTAGGGATTCCCATCCAGTCTTCAGACATCTCCAGCTCTACAAACACAGATTCCAACAGAACCTTTTCAGCTGTGCCAGACCTTGACCTTAAAAATTAGCCTCAGAACTACGAAGAAGGCCTGAAAATTCATCGCAGATGTCTTCTGAATCTATACTCAAACTGCACAGTCTGGAAGGTTCTAGAGTCACAATAGCTGCTAGGACAGTGCATTGCTTCAGCATAATTTATACAATTAACTAGGCCAAGTGGATTTTCTTTGTTGTTGCTGGAAACGGCCTACCTCCTGGTAAATGACACTAACAGAAAGCTTCAGTGTGATAAGACTGCACAAGACCATATTTTCTGTCACAGCTACCTTTTGGTAAGCTCCCTTGCTTTAACCAAGTTGTTAAGACTTCTTGTTAGGACTGCTTTGTTTCCCTTGATGAAAGTCTCACTTTGCCTGCCCTTGGCAAAGATATTTCCAGAAAAAGGCAAAATGCAAAACTATCCAAGCAATAAGAAAGATAGCCTACCATATACAGCTGGAGAAGGGTTGAAAGGATGGCTTGGGCACAGAAGCAGCACCACAAGAAAAGCCTTGTCCTCTGCCTCACCTAGACAGGCTCACAAAAAGCAGAACTAAGGCTGCTCCTTCTGTCAAAGAATTTAGAGGAAGTAATGTAGCAGCTACTGCAGGGAGTTAATATCCCACCCCAGCAGCAGCAATTGTCTCTTGTGAATCCATTACACCTTTTCTTTATCAAGAGCTGGAAAAATAAACTTATTTTCCTATCTGTATATTCAGTTCACCTTATCACATATCCTTGGCTATGACTGGAAAGTTTGCCTGTCATCTTTAGAACAAAAAAATTCAGTTTTGCCTGGTCCACTGAGTGTCTCTGAGAAAGATCTGCTTTGGGAGTGGAAGGGGAAACAATGTCAGGGTAAACAAAACTAGCCAATTTCAATATTCTATAAATTTCAGACAAAGACAATCTGCAATAACACCACTCTTCAAAAGCAACCAGAGTTTCTGACTCTGATCCCCTAAAATTAAAATTATGTAATTATTTAGAAATACCTATCTAAGCAAGCCATTTAATTTTGATTGCTGGAGATGTTGATGAGCTTCATCATGTAGATTTCAAAAATTAGTATGTTTCTCCGTGGACATGTTTCTAATCCAAAGTAGACCTAAATCTCACTGAATGACTAAGGATGGTGAAGAAAACCCTCCAGTATTCTTGAAATTCCAAAAGTTTGTAATAGAGGCATTTTATTAGCCTCCCCAAAACTGCTTTCTCCCAACTGGATGTTATAAAACCAATGTGGAACCCACATAACTGCAACCTCAATTATTCATACAAATTAACTGCTCTGTTAAAAGGTTGGAATGATTTATTAACAGCTGATAATGTATTTATTTATAAGTAGAGAGAGGAAAGCCATAGGGGATTTCAGTTTCAGAAACTACACTGTCAATCTTATCTTGGTTTTGTCACCTGAGACACCAAGCTACTCAGGAACAGATAAAAACATGAGAAGTTCTATTGGCTCCAGTTTTTCTTTATTGACCTAGAAATATTACTCCCCTTTTATTTTTTCTACCTTTAGAAACTATGACAAAACCAAAAATTTTAGCCCTTGCCTCAAATAATGTAAGTTAGAGGTTTAAAGGTATCAGTGTTGCAGCAATGTACATAATGAAGAACAGCACCAAGTTTTGTAGTGCATGTGCCAAATTCTGTCATCAATATTTCATTAGTTCCAGATTAGGAAAAATCAAGCAGGAAATTACTCCCATACATGATAGAAATATTAATTGCACACAGGATCTAGTGTCCCACTACAACTCTTCCATTTATATCAGGATAATTGAACCAGCTATTCACCTCATGAGGCTCAAGAAAATTAAGGCAGCTGTTAAACTTCTGTGCTGGGGATCATACCCTCCTTCTCATACTTCCATGGAAGTGGCTGTTTAAATGAAACTCAGAGAGCACACAGCATAACTTAAACAGCACCAGACATTGTCTAAAGCAGAATTAACAACCCAATCCCTCCTGAGCAGCAGATCATGGAGAGCAACAACCCTCTGTGTGTTCAAATTGCTGTCCCTGTGACAAGCACAGTCTAACTATGGGGAAGAGCAAAACAACTATCCAGTGGTGTCCTTAGAGCAAAGCAGCCTGGAAGTATGGTACTGGCCAGGCTGGAAGAGTGTATAATACCCAGAATTTGACAATTACATTCTGCTCCACATTTCACTGCAGGAAAACATTCAGGGATATTTACCTCCAAATGATCATTCTTTATGCACCTACATAAAGGAATCACCTGGAAACTGTGTAGCCACTCTAGCACGTACACCCTTGCAGCAGCTCTGATAGCAGTGAAATTTCAACTGTATCTTCCTCTCCAGATGAGCAAACTTTCAAAGGCTCAAAAGGTAATGTTGTAATAGGAGAGATCAAAGGCCTTGTAGCAGCTGTTTAAGCAGCTGTTCCTGTCCAAATTCCGCCCAAACAATTCACAGCTGGCTACGAAAGGACCTGCAGAAGTAGCTCAGAGAGCTACTCAGAGTTAAGGGACATCTTATTTTCTCTGACTTGGTTTGTTATGGAAGAAGTAGATTATTATTATTATGTGATATATTCTACGTAATAGCAGGAGGAAGAGCTTTTCTGTTAAACACCTGGTTAGCTAAGGACTTAGACTCAACAGCTGTGCTGAATACTTCTGAGAAGCATCTTTCTGCCTGCCCAAAATGCCTACAAACACCTCTCAGGGAAAGAGCTAGGTGCAAAAGTAGGAAAGAGGGAAAGACCAAATCCTTTACAGGGTGTAGGACATCAGAGCTCAGTTGTAATCAACAGAGACTCACTGACATCCTGTTGTTACTGTAATGGGGTGCTGTAGCAATAAACAAACATATGCTGAGTACCACATTTTTCCTACTGCTTGTTAATGCCTATTAACAATTTGACAATGGTCCAGAAAACAGCACCACAGAATAGAAAATAAACCTATGAAAGAATGAAACTCAGTTTTTCAGAGGAAAGTGATTTATTGGTCTGTGGTTTATAATACACAGACAAAATATTTCCCGTGATAAAGATTCACAAAAAACAATGAGTGAAAACTGAATCTAGACATTTTGTGTTGAAAATAGCAATCAAATCCTTATTTAACAATGAGGTGACTTTTCCATTGTCTGACATCTTTAAATGAAGTTGAGAGGTGGTATAAGTTACACGCTCCTGCTCCTCCAGAAGGTTTGTGATGGAGGAAAACATTGGGCTGAGCTGCCTTGGGATATGCAAATGGATGCACTGCTCATTTTACACCTTTGTAAACCGTTTATACTGCCATAAGAAAAGCAGGCAACTGGAGGATAGGCACAGTGCTCACCTGCTGCCACAACCTTCCTCAGGAGACTAAAAACAGTGTTCCTACTCACTGTGGCTGGAATACCACAGTGCTGAGGTAACAGTATCACCCCCAATGCACACCAGACCTATGGTGAGTCCACACCAATGGGATAAACATCCAGCTTTACACTACAGCTATAAACACCCCCAGAATTTTTGTTTTGGATACAATTTTTGTAGTTAAATGTTTGCTCATATTTCCATTTGAATAAAAACCACACAAACAAAAACAACCTAGCCAACACTAAACCAGAGGATTTCTCCAAACAGGATAAAATTTTCTTGAGAAAATAAGGTGCTGATCCAACATCTTTGCTATTCAAAAATTTCATTTTCCATAACCTTTGAAATATTTTTATTAAAAACTGAAATACTGATTTGAAATGAAATATTAAATTATTTCATTCCCGGCAATGTCAGCACCGTTGAAAGTGTGAGGTAGAAATTTTCCAAAATGAAGTGTCATTGAAAACTTTGACAGAAGGTTCTGATTCAACAAAGTTGCTTTTTCCAAACAGAAGAGAAAAAAAGTGTTAGAAAAATGATTAACCCAGCTTTGAGACCTCTGGAGGCAAGTTGTGTTGTAAAGTCTGACTGCAACTGAGGAAATTAAATACAGTCTACACTCTTTAAAAAGCAACGCTTTTAAAGTGCATTTTTTTTTCCTCTTCAACTTTTATTCAAGCATATTTAGCACACCTGCAAAGAGTCAGGGGGACTGTCCTGGCAGCTGACCTCCTTTCACTAGAGAACAGTTTGAAAGCAAGGAAAAGCAGAGTTTGCTTCCTTTTACTTTTCTTCTCTTTTCATTTTTCTCCACAATTTTCAAGCACTCCAACCCTCATCTGGGTAGACCATCTGCACATATGAGAAGGCAGCTCAGTGTCCATCCCCTTTCAAATTCTTGATCTAATTCAAGACACACAGAGCTTTTTATCTCCTTCCAATGTAGAATGTTAAGAGGGTACTAGAGTTCAGTCATTTTAAAGCAGACAAGATGAACTGGCAAAAAAGTAATGGAACCAAGAGTGAAGATAGGCCTGCTGACCAGAACAATCCTAAATTCAGAAATGACTGTAAGGGAGCCATCAAAATCCTGCTGATGAGTGCCAGAGTCAGGGACAGGGATTCTATCCCAAAGAGCACAATTTCCAGGCCACGGAAAATCATGTAACCACTTTCAGAATACTTAGTCTTTCAGGTTAAGGTAACTTGACATGCTATGCACTATTTATGTAAACTATCAGCTACCTGCCTGAGGTTTTCATGACTTCATGTAAGAATTTTATTTTTCAGTTGCAAGGCACCCACACTGCAATTAAATAGCCAACCCCAGGCAAAAAAAAAATCAGGGAATTTATTCTTTGTCAAAGTCTTTAAGTATGTCACTCTTTTCAGGGGTTAAATAAGAAACTATGACGTATAAAAGGATAGCAAAGATATCTATCTTATACAATACAGAAAATTTAATTTTGGATTTAATCTGTGCACATATATGGGTATATGTTTATATATATATATATTCCTGGCACATTTATGTACTTGGAAGAGCTCAGAGCGTTTTATAGCTTTATACATATACACCATAGACTGAGAGGTTATTTTGCGCTTTATAAACAAGGTAAACAGCCACCCTTGAATTGCTTTTTGAACCAAAACCAAACACAGAATTTTAATATTTCAAAAGCTAAAATACATGCATTAAACAGGGCCTGGAATACATCCACAGGCACACACTGATTTTCCAGAGAAATAAAGAGGAACTTTAGGCTCTAGTCTCACTTTCCTAGTTACCATTTCTGGGTGTGGCATGAAGTCTGTGGCAAATAAAAGTCTGTGTTTAAAAAAAAAAAAGATAGAAAAATAAACAGAAAATAAACCCACTTCTGCATTGTTTCCGTCTTTTCTTCTTTCTTCATTATAACCAGCCTTGCTCATAAAGTAGCACAGGGATATATACTTCCGCCTTTTTGGACGCAGAGATAGATGACTGAAATAGGTCCATACTATTAACAACCTCATATTGAGGGTAAGACCAGAACATTGAGTGTAAAAGCTGAACTCTCCATCTTCAGTAGCTAGTGAAAATGAGTTTGGCTCTTTTATTCTGTTTCCCTGCAGCTGTTTGGCCATCTTATCTCAAACAAACTACTCAATAATTACTTCAAAAGCCTTTATCCCCACCCTCTCCCTCAAATCAATTCACCCTGTGCTTTAAATACATTCTACTGAATGGGCTTCACAGCTGAACAGTAACATCAGGAGTAAACGTGGCTGTTATGAGGACTGAGACTGCTCAGCCTGTGGTTCTTCTCATCTTGGCCAACAAGTCACACCAGTTCCATTTCCCATTGGACTGGAAAAAGCACAAATACACATAGTTTTGTATCAGTTACACAAGCCCAGGCATCTTTAGCATCCTGGATCTTTAAATTCATGGCTGCATCAGGTCAGGAAACTCATGACAAATTTATAAAGCCCCCTGAGATACTTGGAACAACAATCAACAATCAATGATGCCAGTGACATCATTATTATTATGAACCTATTCCAGTTTGGCAGAGTTGTGCCCAGTAGAAGTAAGGGAGAAGAGAATCATCTGATAGACAACTATATTATGACAACTCTATGTAATACAGGCATTGCATGTGTTACCTAACTGTCAAATTTTAGGAAGTGCTGGTTATACCTACAACTCAGATTGAAGCCATCTCTTGTGACTTAATTTGTAAGGAGTATGGAGCTTGCAGGGTTGAGCAATGAGAACAGGGTTGAGTGAGACAAACAGCAAGTTTAGAGCAGTGTGCAAAGAAATGAAGAGCCCAGTGGATCTGCAGAGAGAGCTCTAACAACACTTTTTCTTCATAAGCCATGCTTAGGCTTTGCTTTGCTACAGCTCCCAAGCAGAATGTACTACACAGCTACTATAGCAACCACCATCTGCCACAAAGTCAAAAGGGATTTTGTTTTGGTGGTTTTTGTTGTTGTTGTTTTGTTGTTGTTTTAACCAAGATGTCTTGGCTGCAAAAGAAAGATGATAATGATGCATAAAACTGATACATTAGACAGATCAAATCCAAAGATGAATTATTGTCAGATTCCAAGCTCAAACTTATAGCTGGTCAGAATGACTCCTGGCAGTATCCAACGGTAGCATCAGAGATTTCCTCTGAAATCAAGCCTCTTTCACCCACTTCTCTCCTCCACAAGACAGCTGTTATCAATATTAGAAAGCATGGCTTCACAATAGTCTGTCTCATTCACATGAATTTCCCTACATGAAGGCAGAAGAACAGTGGCTAGGCAATAGCTCTCAAGTGCAATCCCCCTGGGGGTTTATCCTAAGGGAATGGTTCCCAGACCAATCAGCCTTGCTTACCTTACCCAGTAAGATAATGGAGTTCTAGCTGACTTCATTACTGAAATGAAAGAACAGGGGGAGGGAGGAAGGCAGGGCAGTTGCTTAAGCTTCCCTGAAATTGTTGCCAGTCTTCTCTGTAATTATCTAGATTCATCCAGACAAGATCATCAATCAAGAGACTGAGGGGGAAAAGATGTGATGAGGTCAGTGATGCCTTTTCTCTTTCTGAAGAGATCTTGAAGCAGGAGAAGGCTTCACTGAATTTCTTGCTACCACTCAAGCTAAAACTTGAGGTTTTTTGGTGTGTTGGGTGCAGTCCTACAGTCAACCCTTAAGAGCGTTATGTCTGGTATGACAAAGTGAGTTCATCTCAACTGTTTGAGATCCTTGTGCTTTACTTAATAAACAGGTCTTTTATTTGAACCCCCCTTGCTTGTGTGCTCAGTTCTGAGGGTCAGGGTTAAGCAGTTTCCCCAGGGTGATCATGATACCTCTAAGGGCCTAGAAAAACTCACCATTTTAGCAGGTCTGCCATTTCTGTTCTTGTCCTAAACTGTGGCATCAGGCCACTTTCTAGAATAAAATCCTCCCTAGGCATTCATTTTTTTACCTTGCACTCAATACTTCAAAGTCATCCAAAGTCAGCATCTGCTTCTTCTACAACTGCAGCAGCAAGAATGGGGGAAGCATTACAAGCTTCCACATTACTGCATCTGGATTTAAAATACCATGCACAATTATTAACTGCCTCCCCTGGAAATTTCCTTCATTTATTTTGCTCAGGCAAGCAGGTCTTGGAAACTTGATGTTGAGGAGACTCAGCAACACGAAATGGTCAGTGATTTATTAAGACAAGCTGTAGGTGCAGAAATTCTCAGGTGGCTAATAAACAGGCTTTGTGAAATAAAACTAAGGGGGGAGGGGGTGGAAATCAGTGGCCTTTTCTTGGGATAGTTTCAAACATTTTAAATATGCACCAGGGAAGACACACTTTTTTATATATATATATTTTTCAAACAGTTTGACATGCTCTTTGAATGTTAAAAAGATATACATTTGGCATTTTTGAAGTCAGTATAATTCCACAGTGAAAAAGGGGGAATATATTAATATAGAAATAGTCTCCCTTCTGTGTGGAACAGCATTTAAACCTCATTGTGAAACAATCTTTCATAATGAATTACAAGTATAATCCAAAAGCTGAAGAGGGCTTTGATCACACTTTAGTGTGCTTCCCAATCTGTGGTGACACAAGGTAACTGAGGAATGTTGCAAAGCACTTGGAGAAGTTGAAAGATAAGTGTTTGTTTTGTTGTTTGTTTTTGTTTGGTGGGGTTTGTTTTTGTTTTTGTTTTTGTTGGGGGGGTGGTGGTTACTTTTTTTTTTTCTTTGCTAAACTGTCAGACCAGAACATGTTCCAAGGAGTGAAAATAAGAAAATATGCTCTGGGGCAAAAAAAATAGATATTTCAACAATAATAAAATGGTATTTTCAAACAAGTTATGCATCTTGCATATATAAAAAGGTTAGATAGGGCAGCCTTGATAATTTGGGAAGATAAAGGTTGATCTCAATTGTTTAAATTTTGATGGTCAAAAATATTTGTACGAATTTTTTCTCTAGAATAATAAAACCTGAAATCTTGCAAACATTTTGCTTGTGGTTTTCATCAGCTTGAAGGAAAAAAAAGCCTTGAACTAAAAAGTACATTGGTTACAGGAAATAAAAAATAAATTTTAAAAAAATGTAATAAAGAGAACATACTAAAAAAGACAAAACTAGACATTGAAAACTGATGCAAATTTTGATTCCAGAAGTTTAAGTGATTACATACATTCAATAAAGCAATAAGAGAATTTGTTTTTACAAGCATCGCTTTTTCCTTTCTTTCACATTTCTTTTTTCAGTAGTACCTTGCACTGCCACTGGATATTAGCTGGTAAACAGGTTGGCATGGAACAAGTCTTGATGAGTCATTTGAGAACAGACAGCACCCTCTTTAGCTGGCATCCGGTTTTACAGCCCTCTCTTTGTCCATGGGCCAGAACCTTTGGCAGAATGTGACCTCAAGAGATCATTTGTATAAATAACAGAAAGAGGGAGCTTGTATGCAGCCACAGAGCATTTCCATTAACAACTGTCCACCCATGTTTTATGTTCTTTGCTAAACATCACTGAGAGAAGACGTAAAGACTGCCCTGTAACCATCTCTATATGAACCTTAAATGAACTGCACAAAGGCATTTCCCACAGATTGGGACCTGACAGCACTGCAGCATTCCAAAGGAGCATATGCAGAAAGCATGGTTGATTACAAAAGGAGAAAGATCTCTTACTGCATCTATGCATAGGCCACTGAATTTGCCAAGCTATGAAATAGGCAAGATTTGGAAAACTGAAACACTTGGGATTCATAGACTTTATGGTCCACACATGTATCAGCCCACTCCAATATACTTTTATTCACTCTTGAGCACAAAAGATCCTGCTTTCATTTTCCTGCCACTGGGATTAGTTCAGTGAACTTCCTCAAATTGCATAATTACTTAATAAGAACAAAACCTGAGCTCGAAGATAAGCAAAATATTTGGCTTGTTTAAAGCTTCTGTCCAGATGCACATGGTTGTAGCTACCCAAATTCAGGATGTTACTTAAACATTTACTGAGGTCAGACCAATCTCAATTAGATTTAAAAAAAATTAAAATGCCCTCTGATTGTAAGCAGGAAGAACTCTTGGTAAGCACATCTCTCAAACTGGTGGGAGACCTCTGCACTTCTGAGAGGATTTGCAGTTTTACTGGGATTTACTCACTTGCTGATCCTTTTGAGAAAAACTCTTGCTTTAAGTAGAGTTAAAACAATATTTTAATTTTTTTCTTCAGCTTCTTAACCTTAATGCCATGTAACTCACCATAAAGATATTACTTATGAAAGGTGACAGATTAACACATTTGCAGTAGAAACTGTTCTTCATCAAGGATTTGTGGAAATGATAGTGAATCATTTCACTGATAGGTACATCCAGGCTATAAATTCCAATATAAAGAGTTTAATAATGTGAAATGCCTATAAGTAAAAGAACTGCCCACATCAGAACTGCCTTTCTTCTTGGCCTCCACCATCAGTTATCACAGGAATAACACCTCTCATGGATGTGCCAAGCAATGATCCCCTCCCCCCATGCCAATTTCAAATAAGGAATACTATCAAGTAACTTGTCTAACTTTTCAAATTTATGATGCATGGCAAAACAGTGCTACCTTCTGCCCCTAACAGTAAAATTTCACATAAATGGGTTGTCACAGCTGACAAAATTTCTTTTGAGAAATGGCCTCCTTTCTACTGAAGAACCTAAATTACCGGTCCCAATGGAGACCACAGCATCACCCTGGAGACACAAGACCATCAGGATAAATAACCAGACAGAAGGACACTCATCTTAATTTTCAGGTAATGCTCTGTCATCTTCTGAAACTTTCTAGTCCTGAGAGACTTAGAGTACTAACCAGATAAACTATAAAATATGGCAAGTAATGATCTGCAGTGACTTGTGCATCTTTCTCAATCCATAAATAACTTTATATTTCATTTCTGGCAGCATGACAAAGCAAGGAGGTAATGAGCCATTATGGAAAACCCATCTGTTGCTCATAAGGGGAAAGGCTTTGTGCTGGTAGATTTATAAAGGAAAATTTTCACTGCAAGTCCTGTTATTCTTAATGAGAATTGCATGTCTAATCGCCCATGCTGAAAGTGTACCCCATTATGTTCTTTCACTATCTAGATGGCTATTGTGTGCTCCAGCAGCAAGGGAAAGTTATAACCAAAAGAAACCCCATTGTTAAGTGACAGTGACATTCAGATGGTGGGGGAAAGGAACATAGAACAGGGAAGGTTGGGATCTACTAGTACTAGTCAAAATTTCTGACACTACAACAAAACCACTAAAGGAATTATTTTTGCATGCACACAGAGAAGCATACTTCACTTGGTCTACTCCAAAGCCCATATGTTTTTTAATTCTCTTGCTAAGTTTCTTGACTTAACCTTCAGATTCCCAGTTAGAATTTTAACCTTGTATTGTTTTACTTGATCACTCTTCCAACTGCCCTAGAGAGGGTGTTCTAGGCAAAAATATCTTGCCTATGCCTATGCAGCAGGGTTTTCAGTCTTCTCCATAGCACTGGAGACTGTCTCTGCACCTTGAATACTCTTGAACATCAGGAAAGATAAGGCCTTTATCATTCCTTTTGCCTATGATTTGTTTAGCTCATGCATACACATTGGACCCCACCTAGCAGTTCTGTACCAGATTGTGCAGCCTCCACACCCCTCAGCAAGTGCAACAGGACAAGAGGCCAGGGGAGAAGAAACTTGGGCCAGAGGTTTCACTTAGAATTTTGGTCTGTAAGCATTCTCAACTCTTCTTCCACACCTGTCTGCCTGAACTTGCCAGTGCCACAGGACAAGACAGCAAGTGCTCAACCACAGGGGCTTGATCATGCAACACCTGAACAAGCAGCTCCTCTCCCCAGCTCCAAGCCACAGACACACAGCCTGTGGTTTCCTGCTACCATTTCTCTGGTTTTGGATCTGGGGCCTGAAGAAACAGGCAGTCAAGAAGCCTCACAGAATATTATCACCAACACCAAGAAACATAGAACAGATGGAAAGAGAGCTGTAAGGAAGCACAAATAACAGATTCCTTCTAGTCCTAGCATCATGAAGTTATTGTCACTCAGGCAAAATAATTTTACCCTTCTCATTTACAGGAGAATGGGCTCTGTAGCCAGACTAAAAGAACAACAACAACAACAACATATTAACTGAACAATATCCAGATACATGAAAGAATGCAGTTTTAAGAGAATCTTCTCTGGCAGCAGAGCCCCAAAAGTGCCTTTCCTCTAAATTAAGTCTCTGTGTCAAAAGCAGTAGGCCTGCAACACCAAGCTCCTACTTTATCTTTCCAAAACATAGCTACAAAGTTAATCCACCTCTTAAAGGAAAACAGAACATTGCAACCATTGGCAAAGTTTTCTCTATTAATAAAAAAAAAAGATGATGAGCCCTCAGATATATTCTAGGTATGCTTCTGATGGCTTGATGACCAGCAAAAATTTTATCCTGCTGCAACTTCCAAGTGTGGATACAATTGAAGTTACTACTAAACTTAGCAAAGCAGATCTCTGAGCAACAAAAGCAACATGACAAATCATACAATGCACATATTTTGAAGAACTTTTGTTCAACAACCCTTCCTATTGGAAGGCTTCAAGTACTGTGCAAACATGCCATACTTTGCATCAACTCAGTGAGGTTGAGGTGACATTCCATATGCTGCTTCTGAATCACTCACATCTGGAATACACAAATTAGTTTGTAAGGAATCACAACAGAATCTGCTGAATGTTGCTGAAATTGTAGGAGGACTGTTAGTAATCAGAATAAAGTCAAGAATTTGGAGAGATAACTATGTTTGATGTGAAGTACCCTGTGGATCTTCAGTAGTATTAGCAGCAATATTAGCTATACTAATTTCCTCAGCAGAAAGGGTTAAAGAAGTAGAGATCTCTCTAAAAGAATTATTCATTGATTCAGCACTACTTTTGGGGGGTAATCACTACATCACTTTTAAATGCCCTCTGCCCAAGTACTAATTCAGACTATTCCTTTGGGAGCTGGTGGTCAGTTTAGTGTGCCATGTTACAACCATTTCCTTTTAGAGCTCTTAACTGAACAAGGAGCTTCTGGAATCACCAGAGGAGAAGGATTCTGTGTTGTTTTAAGGATTCTCCAGTTGAAGAATCATACTCTTTGGCAGCTTTTGAAGATTACCGTGAAACTTCATAAGACCACACATGCCAGCTGCAGTTTTGTGAGACAGTTTTGATAGAAATGTTATAAAGAATGAAGAGAATTATTTTAGTTTTGTGTCTCAGCCTGTATCTGTGTACACATGCAAGCTTGCACAAGCCCTGAATTTACAGAAGCTGACAAGAGAGACATTTTTAAACCATATCCCATTTTGTTGGGATATGATTTAAAAATGAGGATAAGGGCTCAAGGAAGGTCAGGACAGTATCAAGGGTAACAAAAGAAAAGTTGGACCACCAAGACTAACACATTAAAATTTAACAGAAACCACCTTACAACACTAAAAGTAGGAAAGAACTATGTTGTGTTTCCATAGAACATGTGTAATATAACTTTAAAGAATGAAACTCCTTGGGGAGAAAAGGAGAGGCATTAAAAGCCCAGGCTGGGCTGCAATGTGGTACATCTCCATGTCAGCAAGTTTCAGATGGCACCACGAGATCTGGCACACACTTTCTATAACATCCTGCAGAGCTGCTGTGGGCAGAGGAGTACACCTTTCCCTGAAGGCATAAAACGTGCCTTTGCTGCTGTGGAGAAAACAGGACAGGGAAAATGTATGCTTAGGTGACAGTCTAGCTGCAGGGTAAGACCATGACCGGAAAGGGCAATCCTTAAACTTCAGCTGGCCACAGTACAAAGCTCTGTGAAATTTCCCTTTCCTTCCTGAGTCTGTATATCTGTCCAATGTCTCCATGCTGCCTAGCCCTAAAAAAGGCAACAGGAAGAAGCATTCTGCCTGGAAAATTCTGTATTTACAGATAACACATCCATAGCACATTCATTTCCCTACTTATTAAGGCTTATGCCACATCTAACTTTATGTGCTAGAACACCTATGGGAATCGGCAAATGCTTTTGAGGAAATACAGTTATAGGAACATAAAAGACGGATCACTCCATTTAAGGACTTCTTTAACAATCTTTCTAGTGTAAGCCACCATGGCCCCAGAAGGACTTGCTGCTGCAGTTCTATCAGTGTACCTGTACCAGCAAGCCCCTTCAAATCAGACAAGACCTTATTTCACCAGCAGAAGGCCTAAAATTGTTTTTCTCGGAAGATCTTCTCTCTTCTGCAGGCTGTCTCTCTGACGAGGTCGAGCCGCTCTCTCCCTGGGGATGGTGGCGTGTACAGGGTTGTTTTCTGATCTCTGCAGGCCTTGAAAGCATCATGATCAAATGGATGACTGAAGAGACCTGACAGGCACGCAGCTGTGTGCTGCAGCTCCACTGCCCCCTGACTTCCCAACTCATCTGTCTCTCTTGTCTCACAGCACACAGACAGGACAGAACAGAAGATTAAAGCCGCATTACACATTACTGAATTACACTGAAAGAAAGCAGATATCAGCAGAGGACAGAGATAATGCTCCCAAGTAATAAAACAGACAACAAATTCTGAGAGTCCCAGTTCTCTAATTGAAATGAAGCCTCCATTTCATCCTCCCCTGGATCTTCTTGGGTATTCTTCTTCAGGTTTTAACAATTTTATGCTCTTTAAGGCCAAACAGATTAGTTCTCCATAAAAAAAAAAAGTAATAGCAGAACTGACATGATTATCTGTTTTATAAACATTATAAACAACCATCTGAAACACATTTTTTTCCCTGAAGAGCTCCTCAGGCTAGATCTGAGCTGAAGAAAACGGTAAGCTAATGACATTTCTTCTTGATTTAAACTGACTTACTCAATACCAGACAAAATTTAACTGTACCAGCATAAAGATCAGTACAGCCTGGCTTACCCTACAGCAGAGTATCCATACAGGCCTATCTATTATAACTGCAGGATATTCAAACACGGATTTCCTGGAAAAATTTTGGAAAGACACTGTAGCTCTTTGGCTGCCTTAGAGAAGGGAATAGATTATTGCACGTACCTCACAAGGAAAATTATGTGAAGTTAATATTCTAGAGTGTTTAAAGCTTATTATAGCTTACCTCACAAGGAAAATTATGTGAAGTTAATATTCTAGAGTGTTTAAAGCTTATTTCTAGGGTTCCAGTGTTGTTCTGTATGTGACACTTCAGCTTCCATCTCTGAAGGCTGTCCCTATGGAATTTAAGGCTGCCCTGAACTTAAGATAACTAGACTGTATAATTCAATGTACAAAGGAGAAGATGAACAGTGAATCTTAAGTGAATCTTAAAGACTTCCTGAGGACTCTGAAGAATTAACAAGACTAATTCTTTCATTGGTGTGTTTGAGTGCAGTGTACATGTTCTCAATTGCACAGTTGCTCCTGCACAGGCAGCTAAAGGACACACTGCACTGCCACCCACACCTCAATGCTTTCAGTGTTCCAGTGTCCCACAGGCTGGTTTAGGGCAACAAACAAGTGGGTGTCCTTGAGGCTCATGTTAGACAGGCAGACTGGAGGTTCCAAAACTCCTCTCTCTCTGTCCTCCATCATACCATCAGAAGCAGACCGCTAGTTTATTCCATACTTTTTATACCTAGTGAAAATACACTCACATTTGGCAGGCCGGCCCCTAAAATACATATCTCCTTTTGTATTCACAGTAAAACCTTAAGCAGGTTGCACTTTTCTCTTTTCAAAAACAAAATAAAAACCAACAAATTGTGTATGTCTCCTTTAGAAAATGTGTAAAGAAATGGCCCTTGATTTTAATTTCATTTTGTAGATGGCATGGCTGTGATCAGAAACTGGTAGTATAACATGCATAGTGGCAAGAACACTATGAAAAAAACCAACGTTGCTGGTGGAAATCTGTAAAAATAATTTATTTATAAATACTTTATCTCATTTAACCCAATGAAAATGAGGGAGAAAAGGATATCTTTACATAAACAAATTTGAATTAAACTTTTTATTTAAAATCTGTCTACACATTAGAAAATACCCATAACACAGTTGATTATCATTTGATAGCAGAAAGCTCAGATTCATCAGGCAAAGAACAGATCCATAGAAAAAAGCACAAAACAATTTGGTCTGGCCTGCAGAAGCTTGGTTACAGCCCTGCACAATTCAGCAAGGGTGGATACAACCCCAGACTGGGCTCCTTTCCTATTCAAGGACTCAACTGAGCCTTCTGCAGGCCAGAACCAGCCAGCATACATTGTACTGGTTAATATGTCATACCTCTCTACTTACCAGCTCGAAAGAAACTTCTTCATTAGCACTTTCTGCTTTCGATATCCTAAGATTTTAATTAAAGAGTGTCACAACAGGGTGTGCATTAACAGAGTGTTGGCACATGCCTGTGGAGCATTGTGAAGCACTGGACCAGAGACCAATTACCTTCTACCACCCAAGCAGTACAACAGCAGCCCATTAATGCACACCCTGGTGTGGCCTGTTTCAATTAACGTATATTTGTGAAAGGACAGGCAGTGTTGGACCACTGAGAAAATCAGATGTTTTTAGGCTAGGATCCCACTGATTATTCAAACTTTTACAAATGTATACACTGAAATCCAGTAAACAAATTGCCCAGCTTACTTGGTTACATTGCATAATAAGAAACAGGGCTATTAGGAGAACAGAATGTAATTTCCATCTGAACGTAGAGAAGGCGAGGAGGAAGCTGTGGTGTCAGCACTTCTGCTCTCTCCAGTCCCCCAAAGGATGCTCAGTTTCAAGACTCTGGCAAAGACAACATTGAGGAGAAATAGGCTCTACTCACTCCATGACAGGGTTTATCCATGGACAGAGTTCATCCAATTATGTAGCACAGTGAAATCCACTAGGAACTTAATATTCTCTTTGTGTCTTGGTTTGTGGTTTGTTGGGGTTTTTTGCATTTACTACAGAACTAATTTTCTCCTTGCACAAAAATTTCACGCATGGCTTCAGTAAAAGACATATACATGCCTGGCAAAATATATTTTAACTAAACATCCCATGCGCATCAGGCGAGTCTTGCTTCCTCACAGTTTTTTGTTTCCCTTTTCTCTCTCCACTCCTTTTCCACCTATGTGTTTATGTCAGACTGTTTAGGGTAAGCACGAGCCCTTCTGAGATGCTCATACAGCCCCAGATAGAATGCCTCACACTTTAATGACTTCCAGCAACTCTAACGAAAGTCGCAAATAAATATAATGCACTAACTTGTGGCCAACTGGCAGAGTATAATTGCATGTTACAGGAGGGGAGCATAAAGCTGTGGTTTTAATCACTACACTCTAATTCAAATGTGCACCACCAAAGGCCATAACAATACAAGCTGCAGAAAGCACAAAATTGGTGGCAAAATTTCCTTGGTGTGAGTCTCACTTTGTGTCCATAGAAATCAACTTGTCCTAATAGGTTAGTGTAAAACAGTTTATGACTACACCAAAATACAGGTCAGAATAAATCTGACAGGAGCATCTAAGGTGTAAGGAGCCACATCCTACCCTAGTACCGACCCACCAGGGTAGGCTGAGAGATGATTGGCTGGATGATGGAATATCTGGCAGCTGGAAGCACCAAAAGACAACTAGCTAAGCAGCAGAACAATGTTATTACTAGTAAGCAACTAGGAATGAAGTTAAACAAAATTATGTTCTGGATGAGATTTTAAAAGAGAATAATTGTGAAGTTCCCTGTAGGAAATTAAGGTGGGTTCACTAGCCAGGGCATTGAAACTGTTCAAAACTCCAAGTAATCTTCTATTAAGGGGAAGCTGGCATTTGTAGATAAATGAGGATAAAGTGGATAGCACAGAACTGCTTTTCCTTCTTAATTTTCCTGTTTTTAAATGAGTCATCAGCCTGGGCATGTAATGAAGTGAAGCCATATACGTCAGCTGCCTTCTCCCAGGTCTCAAAAGTGAAGCTTGATACCTCTGCAGTACAGCTAGTTTGTCACACAGGCAGCATTAGAGCCTCTAGAGATTTTAACTACAGTATTGCATGTAGCAGTTGGACTTGCTTCCATATTTCAGGATCTACCTGAGCCAAGTTTTAAATGAAAAACAAGCCATAAGATGAAGACACATTGCAAAGTGATGAGATATTGTCCCTCCTATTTTGTTTTCTTTCCTCAGGGTATAGTCTAATAACTCTGAAAAGCAGATGTCATCTCATGTCGACTACTCTTTTCTCTCTCTTGCTGTAATAATGAAATTTGCCAGTTCTAATTTCAAAAATGCTATGTCTTCTAATCTTGAGTCACTATTTAAGTATTAGGAGAACAAAAGCTTTTCTTCTGCAGTTACCCAGTGAGCTGAATGCTGTGCCTATTCTCTACTTTGTGTTAACAAACTCCCAATGCAGACAATATGCTGCCAGAGTGATGGATATGGTTGAAATATTGACAATTAGATACTGACTTCTAAGCAAAATTGCAAACATCAAATGAATTTCAAACACATCTGAGCTGATGTCGCTGTTCCTCCAGCTACCAATTCTTCTGGCCTCTTATCTGTTTTTATGGAAATTTATGCTGGGGTTGACAGACAATCTTTCTCCCATCTTTTCACTTTCTTTGAGAGGAAAGATAAATTTTTCAATCCAAATCATAAGGTAGTCAGAGAAGATTGGTAAAGAAGCATCTAAACCCTTAATTAAAAGCAGTAAGACATATTTCTTCTATTTTTTCCTCTACCATGTTAAACAGGATGTCTTGCAGGACTTTCAGGATAACTTAAGAATCAAGTTTATTCTTTCTTCTCTTTTCCAGATGAGATGATCTTATAATCTGAAATTGTTCTTATTGAATTATTAATCAAATAAAGTATTTATATATATGAAAAAGTATAAAAGCAATCTATAAGTACACTGAATACACATAAATACATAAAGAGATATAAAGCATGTATAAACACAGACATGTATATCAAGTATGTGTAGTATTAGAAACATCAAATGTGATCCCTAATTCAATTTCTTTTTAAGGAAGAAGTCAAAAACAGCACATCCCAGATAAGGCAAATATATTTTTTGATGAAACACTATAATTCAATTTATTCTAGCTTTCCTAGAAGCCCTGTACACTGATATCTGCTGACAAAACACTAGTGCAAGTTTGACTGAGACTAATATCTAGATAAAACAAGGTATAAAGCATTAAAAATTGAACCCAGAATAATATATAGTTGATTTTAATATTTATGGTTTTCTGTTTTATTTATAATATATGGTTGTTATGGATAAGATGTAGAAGTGTGCAATCCTTATTAAAGATTAGTAATATCTTACCTGTTATCTACCTTTAAAGAAACTGAGTAAATTTTTTGCTCTCACAATAGGTTTCTATTCAGAATGAATCAAGTTGTTAGGATTTGAATTGCAGTAAACATATCTGATTGAGTCCTGCATGTACATCATGCCATGGAGGTTCAGTTGAACATTTATGGATAACTACTTCATTCATAATGTCCTGCTGTCTGCTTTCTGCAAAGTTTTGTGTGATTGAGAGTTATTGCCACAGGGATAACAAGTAAAATATTCCCCAAAAGAGAGCTAAGGAGCTAAGGTTGCTTTCCATAAACACTGGTGTTCACTATATGTGTATATGTATATATATATATGTATAAGATACTATAATTTGCATTGTTATATCACATTTAAAATGCTACAGTTATTTTAGAGATGGCTAGACTCTTGAAGTGATTCCATTTATAACATTTCTTAAGACTTCCAAAATTAGACGAGAGAAATAAGGCATAAATTAATCTCCTAAATGGCCCTTTCCGAAATGACCTAGGTTAACCCTTATATTTCTCTTAACAAAAGTCAATTGCTAACAGACAAAATGAATAGCTGTTAATCTTTGTTGCTAATAATCTTTTCTCAAGACTATGCAAGATAAAAGTTGAATTAGTTCTTCACGGTTCAAAGACTACCTGATAAAAGTTAATATCACATAAAGTGATATAATGGCCTTCCTTGACAGAAAGGGGGCAGAAGGACATTATTGGTATAAGGGTATTACTTTACCAGCCCTACAGAAGAAAAATTATTCTTCCATAAGGGATATCTTTTCTCAGTTGCTAATAATTGATTTCTTGCTGTAAGTCAGCAATTTATTGCTGCATTGCAACTGTACAAAGTTGAAGACATTATTCCAACAAATATGAAAAGTTTTTAAAGTTCAAATATTGCCTATTGTAGTAGTTTAAATAAAATATAAGGAAAAAACCAGAGTTCCTCTATTATTTTCCATGTATTGTGTTGACAATGCTGTTACAGCTTATGAAAGATTTGTAGGTTTCATGATTTTATTTCTTCTGGACACTTCACTGATTTCTTGCACATCCTGCTAAAAAGGCAGGGAGTGCTAGATTTCCATGTGCGTTTTTAAACAGCAGCTCATGAGGCTGATCACTATTTGGATTGATTTATGTTTTAATTTTATGGATGATATCACACAATTATCTCCAGATGGAATAATCGGGATGAAGCATTGCCAAAGAACATTAGACACTAAAGGAGTCAGCCAATGCAATCCATTCAGTACTGTAATTATTTTTGGTTTGGCTTCAGATATTTCTACAGAGGCACAAACTCATTCTGGTAGGGCCTTGTTCAGTATCTACATAAGTCAATGGAAAGACTTCCATGGATGAAAGGAGGCTCTGGCTCAACACCCCAATAACCCTGCATTCCTTCCACACCTTCCCCTGTCGTATATCTCAGAGATTCCTTCACTGCATTTCCTTTCCCTTGCTTTCCTCTCTTCTGGAGTCAACCCTTGCCTTCCCACCCTTGTGTCCACCGGTTGGGTTTTTTTTTCCCTTCCCAGAAATTTGCAGCTGATATTCAGACTCATTGTTTTTGGTTTACTAAACATAGGCAAATCAAATCAAAACTTGTTCAACCTGGGTAAACCAGGAAAGTTTATATAGTTCTTGTTTTTATGCATTTATTGGATGAGCAAGATTGGTGATTTGGATTTCTTTGTGTGGAACTCAACCAAATATGTCTTCCTAGATTAAATCTAACAATCCGAGAGATAGACAAGTTTCTCTTTTTTGTTTTCTTCCTGGGAAAACAAACACTTGTCTTGCTTAACAGGTCCCATTTTACTCAGCATCCAACACTTCAATACATACAATTAATTTTGTAGGAGTGAATTTTCAGAAGGACCTGCCTCAGCTAGCAGCACATATCCCACTACGAACTCTCAAATTATATTTAGAAACCTAAATAAAACTGAAAAATTGATTCTGAAGTATGAGTTTAGACTTGAGGTTGTGACTATTTTGGCTGTACTTCCTTGTACTGCAGAACCCAAACAAGCACCACAGGGGAACACAACAGATGGTCCTCTTAGGACATGTCTGCATTGGTAAATGCACCAGCAGAGAGCTAATCAGCTACCTCAGGAGTAGGAAGCAGCATCGTGACACCAGTGCAGCTTGCTGAAAGATAGAGATAATTGCTGATTATCAATCAGAATCAGGATTCAGAGCTGTACCAGTGTCTTTATAATGCTTTCAGGATACATGTCTTCTGTCTTGGATTCTTTCTATACACCCACACAGAAGTAAATCAAATTTCTACAAGTAAGTCTGACCTGCCCATAGACCTGAATGAGTTACTTTGTCTTCATGATACACTCATGCTACCTTAAGTATGTTTGTTTATTATCATGTTTGTGTCTGGCTGGATGAGGATGACAATCTATATTGTGTCATAATATGTAGGGTTCTACTTGCTTATGTTCCCAAGTCAATGAATGAAGGTTTAAGGGGTCTGAGCCAAACTTTCTGAGTTACACAGCTTTCTGCTAGGTTTGGCATCAACTGCATAGGCTGTGGATGACACTTGATATTTGTTGAACAGAATGTTCTTTCTCTTCCTATAAATATAAACATATAAACGTTTTAAGGTAGGGTATCATGACCCATTATTTAAACTAATTCTTGAAAATACAAAGGGGAATGTTATTTGGTGGGTTTGTGTCACATCTGGGAATCTTTTAGCATCATTTTATTAACCACCACTATAGACTTTTACTTTAGCTTTTCCTGAGACATTCTTTGTAGAATATCACTGATTTAAATTATGAAGCATTGGAAAAACAGACAAAAAAATCCTTTTCTCTTTGCACTGGTTCAAAAAAAAAATCAGATAGCTGTAATGACCATTTCCTTAAAAATTCTTAGACTTTTGGTCAACAGCCATACAAAAGAAGGGTTGCTTGCCTCTCATTTAATAGAAAATAAATGTATCATTTAGTTTTTAGCCTTAACCTAAGAATCCAGGTTATGAGTTTACAGTTTATGAGCCACTCCATGAAAAGTGCCCCTCTGTGTGGTCTGTGGTGGCTTATCCTTCAACAGAGCAGCAGAAAGCTATCTCAGAGGGCAGAACCTCCACAGCAGTTGTCACAGACCAGCTAATGCTGTGTGAATTCCCTGAGCTCAACCCAAAAAAAGCAAGAGGTAATGCAGCCACCTGGTTATTCTGTCTACTTCATCCTACAACTCAGGTGATTTCTCACTTCCTATAAGTAACTTGGCAGGATAAATCCCATTTAAAAAGCTACTGTGTCCCATTGCAGTGCATGCACAAAGCATAAGAAAAGAAATCAAAGCTGGGATCTGAAGCCGACACACCATAGGCTAAACTGCAAAATCTTTCATCAGAAACTTAATGCTGAATTCAAAAGGTTCTTGCTGAATAAGGTGCTTGCCCTAGCCACAATACAAGCAGACATGCTGACAAGATGACTAGTGAATTTATTAGACTGGCATTGAACCCGAGCAGGTAAATCTTGGAACCTTGTGAGTTGTGTGTATAGAGATGTTCAGGTGGCACTCAAGAAACCTGGCTGGCTTTGAGCTGCCTCTGTGCAGTCCCATTCCTTGTGGGAAATGGGAACACAGCACCGAAACCTTCCTGGTGACTCCACAAAATGAGACTGGGTCTTTAGGGCTATTAGTTTGTGTTCTGAGATGCAATGTGGCTAAACTGCTCCCAGACCCAAGCTGGCTGGGAAGGCAACACAGCTGCCTCTTTCTGGCATTGGGCCTAAACTATTAAGTATGGGCAGCCCAATGCTGGCTGGGGAAGGAGAGAGCTCAAGTATTTCTGTTTCCATCATATGATTAACCTCAAACTGGTTAAAGCATCCACAGATAACTCAGTGTTGATTACAAATAAGTTCAGAATCACACAGAAAGCATGTGACAGGGCCCAAGGCTCAGATCTACACCTCCTGCATATCAGTGCTGTGCCTAGGAATTAGCATACAAGACAGTTTCCCCTTAGCAGAAATGAGTATGTTTTCACTCATGTGCCAGTAAGTAAAAAGTAGCTTTTGTTAGTGCCTGACAAAATCATAACTAGCAGAAGACACTTACAGCAGTGCATAGGTTGCTGAACAAAAAAGAGCACTGGAGCAATAATTATTAAAAAAAAAAAAAAAAAAAAAAAAAAGAGCCAAGTGACCATTCCTTACACCTGATAAGAGAGGCACAGCCACTCTGATCACAGGTAGTCCTCCCCTGTGGCAAACTGCTTATCTGAAAACTACAAATAATTTCCTAGCAAGTGCCCTGTAGTCCCTGCACAGCACCAAGACAAAATTACCAGTTAGTGGTTTTATTTCAGTCTCTGGATTCAGACTGACCAATGTGATTACTGCCTGTGCTGTAATCTGTCAGAGTCTGCAGCTTTAAGCTGCAGTTGGGTGTTGCATGAGCACATTATGAGGATGCTTGAGGGGTAAATTCTGCTGGCATTATATTGACAAATTATGAGAGAAAATACCACCAGACATATGGCATCCTTACCCACTCATCTGTCTGGGGGAAGCCTGTTGAGTGTGCTCTTTCACAGAGTTGTATCCATGTGGTGGCTTAGAGAGCCAAGCTGTGTGACCCAAAACAGCTGGGATGGGGAGGAGTGCAGGGTGGGCACAAGTACTGACAATCCAGGATCCAGAGCATGAGTGCTGTCTGGTCTTCTTTTCTTGAAGTGTGTACACTTATCTTGATGTTTACAAACTCAAATGGTTTCAAAAAAAGATACAATTACATTTAGAAGGTATTTGTGTATCCCAGGAGTGATGACAGACAGAACATGTGAATATTGGCACTACTCAGTACTTATTTCTTTGACATAAAAATAAAATATCCTTCAAATGAAAAGCTTGCTAAACTTCATTTCATTTCCATCCTAGGAAGAGGCTATAAATATCTCTTTCACCCTGTCTCCTCCCCAATTACTAAAAGAAAACACTTTTGATAGTGAGAAAAACAACCTGAGAGAAAAAAAGGAATCAGAACTTTGCAGAAAAAAATGAAAGGCATCCACCATTAGATTGTGATAGATCTCCTTGCATTTGTTTGACAAACACATTGAGTTTGTACAATACAACAACTGAAAATGAGAGAAGTCACCTTTGCCCCCCCCCAATTATTATTGAAGGTTGTGCAATGAGTTTGAAAAATTCCATTACTGGCTTGTGACTTTATTATTTGCAGTAAAGAGAAACTGTGTTAATAAAGATTACAAAGGTAAAGGAAATGGAAAAACATTCTGCATGGATAGCAGGATAGAAATCAAAATTTAACACCAACTTACAACATCCCGCCTAACCTCTCAGTGAAGATCAGTGGCATTCTCCTCTGCATTCACAGGCTCCTGTTTCAGAGGAACACTGCAGAAAGAATGCAGAGGTAGTAGAAGATCACAATAAACTCAGCTAACCCCCTTTGATTCCCAGATGAAGGCAGAAAAAGCTACATTGATGCAGTATAAAACATTTGATCCCCATCTTCCATGGCATTTGAGGGAGCATAATCTTGAGCACTAATGAAATACTAAAACCAGCAGCAGAGGCAGCTGCTGTTTCTTTGTGGATAAAAGGTATGGTGGACATGTCTAGTTTGGGAGGTGACAGAGGGTGTTGGTAATGGCTGAAAATGTTTCATGACCAATGTTTTGCTCCATTACCCAAAGCAACATGTCACTCTCCCTAATCTGTAGAGTGACACAGTAAACAACAGCTTGTGGATTATGCTCGTTCGTAAACAGCAGGATGAATCTTTTTTCTTCTAACGCCTCCTCTGAAGACAATCTGAATCACGGCAAGTAGTCAAAAAATAGCAATTGCTTATTCTTGAGACTGTAAAATTAACCTTGTTATAAAAACATGCCCTTAAATTATATATAACTATTAAGAGGCCCTAAAATTGTCCAGTTAAAATCTGTCCTGTCACCTAACTTTACTTCTATGCTATAGTAATTGCCTTGTGGCTGGAATGGGGAGTGAGGGTTAAAAACCCACTAGACACAGTATATCTTGATTTTGACATAGAATTTCCATCAGCAGTCTATGAAATGAAGTAATGACTCCATTACAATACAGTGGGTGAAAAAAACCGGTTTCTTTGGCTTCCAAATGGGTTTTAAAGGCATGTGGTCTAGGCTTGATTCCACTCAATGCTTTCTAAATTAGCAAGATGAGGTATGAGGGAATATGTTTATATATTCAGTAATGATAATAATTGGGACTGCAAAGGGTAAGGTTCGTCATAGCATTGAAAACTGAACATGGTTGAAATAACAAAAGTAAAAAACCTCAAAACAAATGTAAAGTACTACAGCCTGGAAGGACAGATGAAATAGAAGACGTGGGATAAAATATGTAACCTGTTTTACAGCAAAAGGGAAGCTAGGGAATTGACGTAACTAATAAATAAATTTTGAGGCCAGAACATGGCATCATTTTCCTCAATGTACTGTATTTGCTGGTGGTGAAATTTGTCTGGTGCACCTTTCAATTTGGGAAATGAACAATCGAAGAAGGGAGGAAAATATCAACAAGAGTGGTGTGAGGGATAACATGCTAAACAATGAAGAAAAGCAGATTGGTTTGATGAAGTAGTCTTCTCCGAAAGGAAGAGAATAAGTAAAAGTAGAGTTGAAAATACACATTGTAACACTTTTGCAGTATATACAATGAAGAAAAATCAAAAGCTACTATGGGAAGCCTAAGAAAAATTCTGAGCTTCTGAGTGTAATTAAGAATTGCAACAAATTAACTAGTAAAAAGAAACATTTTCCATTAGAATTTATTTTTTTAGATAGCTCCAAGAGGGGCTGCTAGCGTATCCATTCCCTCCATCACAGTAGAGGAAATTCTCACCCACAGTCTCTGAAGTCCCTCCTGCCCATATACTCTAAAATTACACCAAAATTTATTTGTATGATGACAAAGAATTTTTGGTACAGTGCTCCTATAAAAATATGCTTGGAGCTGAACAGCCCCACAGTGACTCTCTTCTGTGCCTTTTAGATATTTGTACTAGGACTCCACAGGAGTTTAATCAGACAAACACTTCTGTGCTTCAAATAATATGTTTACCAGAAACTGGGAATCTTGATCTAACTATAGTGTTTACAAAAATTGTGTTTCTGTTCTACATTTCTGTTTTGCTTCTCTTGGTAACAGCACATAAGGTACAGAATTACACTTTTGGCAGGTGGTGGGAGTTCAGTGCACTAACAAGTGCTTTGACCCTCGGAGTAAACATCAGCAAAGGTCAAAAGACAGTTTAATAAAACATATTGTTTAAGGAAGCAATGCCTCATGTTTAAAATGGAAGGGAAAAAAAAAAAAAAGGCAGTGGAAGTTATTCAAAGAAAATTCTTACACATTAGAGCTACTCCTAAAAACACCAGTTACTGACATACCTGTGCGTCACGAGGGCCATGCACAAACCTGTCTGAACCACTGAAGTGTGACTGGTCAATTCATTACTTGCTATTACTAATTCTAGGAAAACTCTCCTTGACTACTGAAATGAAAAGTAGCCAAAAGGGGACATGAAAATGGCATTTGCTTTGTTTTGAACTTCATGGACATCAAGCAATTCTTTGGTGTGTAGTATGAGCTGCTTACCACAAATATGGTCTCCTAGGAAATAATCTTCAACATGTAACTTTTGCAAAGCTCAGTTACAGATCCCCTTTTCACCTAAGGCTAAACTAAATTTGCATAATCTGCACTGGCTTCGTCACCCTGCCATAAATGGCAGTCTTTTGACTAGTCAGTTGAAGGAATGAAGAATATCTTTTTCCCATGGCCCGAAAAGTTTGGCTGGTTATAGAAGGCAAGGTAGGGCAAACTTTCTGGCATAGGGTTTTAAATTAATTTACTTCCTCTCCTTAAATTAAACAATTTTGTCATTAATGCCAGTTTTAATATTGCAATAAAATAATTTATGGAGCCCAAAGTAGAGGAATACTTTAAGAATTAAAGGTCTTGAAAGATCTTGCAGAACAATAAACTATTGTCAACTGCTGTATGGCAAGACCTGGGGCAGCTGTCTGTTGTAAGGAGAAGATATCTAAGAAATTAAATTCTCCTTAAAGGTAAACTTTACTCTCAGTGGAAATAGAGGCAAAAACTGAAAAAAAATAAAAAGTCACCACAGCTATAATTTTACACCCACCTTTTGGGAAGATAAAGTCTGTCTAGCTCTGCCCTGGCAGTACCCCAGTTCCTGAAGCAGTACAAAAAATAGTGTGAAACTACTCTAGTTCACCCTGACGATGCACGCAGAATAGGAAATGCTTCCAAGGGTAATTTAGTTTATCTGGCCTGTGTAAGGCTCTCCTGACAATCCTGGATGCTGTGCCATGTCTTTGAATAAATGAGAAGTATGCCTCTCTTTTTTTTTTTTTTTAATTGAAACTGATTTCAATGCACAAATTTCCATTACCACTCCATTCCCTTGAGATTCTGCTGAATCCAGGTGATGACAGTACTGCCAGTATCAAAGTTTATTTCTCTGCAATCTTACCTACATTGCCCTGTTGGGAAAGAGCCCCCAAAAGGGCTTGAAAAAGAAGCCAGTCTGGATAAAGAAAGCGAGCAGGCTTCAGAATGTGAATTCTGACTGCCTACTGCCAGCCAGTCTGAAACACTGCCCAATTGTCCGGGCTAGCCTGCAATCATGTGAGAATACAAAGCTACACTTGTAATCTAGACAAGCAAATTGGCTGCTGTTTCCTGCACAATGATATGGATTTAACTGGAACACTCTCCACTGCAAACAAAACCGAGGTAGAATCCCTTAACTGTATTAACCAACAGCCTGGATTTTGTCCTTTCTTCTTTGAAAGGACAAGTACCAGAAGACTAAGCTGAAAATGTATACATTTAAAATTGGGCACACGCCTATTAATATTCAAAGTTCATCTGTTTGAACCTCATTTTAAAAGGATGACCAATAATTAGGTCTTCTCTCTTCTCTCTGCAGAATCTAGGATATGGTAGTCCCTATTTTGGTCACCTACTTAAAATGCTAGCCAAGTTTCTCCTCATCACACTTTCTGCAACAGGTCTTCCTTCAACCTAGACAAATAACACCTTTCCCTACACTTAGCCATTCAAAGATCATTTTCTTATCTTGCCTTCCTGTTCATCTCATCGTTCAAATCTTTTTAAATCCCCTTCTTGATTTTCTTACTCTACCCAATCTAATCCAAGATTTTCTTCAAGTTTTACACAGACCACGGCTTAACGTCAATGCACCTGTTATTCACAGTGGAATAGCTGACTTTTACCTCACCATCCATATCTGCCATCCTTGCCTTAACTTGCATTTGCAACTGGTTATCTAAGATGCAACACTAAATAAAATGGTGCAGAAGTCAGCTTCTAGCATCTGTAAGTAGGAAATTTTATTCTGTAACAAAAAATTCTCAAATACCACAGATATGTAAATTCTAGAAAAGAGTACTAGTCTAACACTCCAAAAATCTCCAGTAGTCTTCTACTGACCACTGGGCTTCATTCCTGAATATAGAGGACTGAGTTTACTAATCTCAATAATATACTTAATAATTTTCAACCACTCCATTCCTCTCAGTTAACCTCACTCTTGGTGTGTCTATAGTCATTATCAATGGACCCCACACACCTGACAACATGTTCCTGGAAAAGCCAGTTTGCCATTTTATCACAGGTGTGGTCAAAAAAGCAATATACATCAGTTATAGATTATACTTCAGACTCAATTTTCATCTTCAGCTTTATGGACATCATCCTATTTTCTAATTATTTAAACTTTTGAAGGGTGAAGCCTTTTAGCTAAGATTCTTACTTTGTCACTGGGAGGATGGTTGCATAAAAATGATTTTCAATTGTTCTTTGTTTCTTTTAGAAGGAGTATCCAGAAATTGTGGGCCCTTCAAATCTCTCCCTCTCCCCTATGTCCATATGTGTGCTTATAAACATTTCTATCCTTACTTATTTATATTTTGTCTCCAGAATCTGAACCTGGATTGTTGTGAACAGAATGGGTCTGAAGTTTTGTTTTGTAGAAGTTTTCTTAGAGATACAGGATTTAGGATGCTGTTATCAATCAGATTAGACTTAAGAGATTTAAAGATTCTTCCTTATTTATTTAAAATATCTGCCGTTGCAGAGATCACAGACTACTAAGTCAACAGAAAACCTAATATTTAGTCTAAATCATTCCCACAAAATGCTTCTTTAGCCTGTACTCAGAAATACTTTCCTTTGTCTGACTGGGTACTCACCAACTCCTAAAGTCAGCATTCTCCTCAGTTGGAAAAGAAATCTCACAGAAATCTAAGCCCACTTCTTTTTTTTTTTTTTTTCATCTATCACTGGCAAGGAAAGCAAAGAAGCAGCACTGTTTGATATTTCTGAAGGCTGCTCCATCGTGTCCTCCCACTCTTCTGATGGAAAATCTTCCCGGATAGTATTGCCCAGGTGCCCAATTGCTTGCTCACCACTGATGACTTCTCCACGTTTCTTTGCAACATGTGTTTGCCTCTGTAACATAGTAGCAGCTGAGGGGAAGTTGACGTGCATTCACCTAAGTCTGTCAGGCATTTAGATCCCTATTTGTCTTGTTTTGAAGTTTTTGGGACTCCTCACATTGCCTTCAATGAAGGCAATGTCAGATCCCATTCACAGCAGCTCATGCATTCAGCTTGATCACTACAGGTATTCTGAAAGATATGAGAAAGCCAAGGTTCTTTCCTGAAAAAGGATCACACACAACCTGTAATTCCCTTTAGAGCTGAGATAACCCATGAGAACAAAGCAGTAATCCTGGCTCAGACACACACTGGCTTTGGCCTTTGTGTTACACTTCAATGTTCCTTTTCTTTCTGAGCAGTGTTTCACCGGTGCTGTTGCTTCTCTATCAGTGAGCCTCAGACAAGTCATCAGCTCACAAATCAAACTTGCTTGGAGATCTGATTTGCAGTTAGTCCAGCAGTAGGTGTTAGAGTTCTTTAGTTGATTGAAAACCTAGTTTACACAATCCATGAAGTCAAAAAAGTTACTTATTATAAATATAGCCTACTGATGAGGCTTAACATCTATCAGTAGGGTATATTTAGGGTTGAAAATGAAAAAAAAAATTAAGAAAAAGTTAAACCAACCCACTTCAAAGACTTTGAACTAATCAAAATATCAGTGGTATCCCTGGTTTCTTCATAAAAAAGTATGTGAAAGCTAGAAAGAAAATTAAGGATCAGATATGGGCAGGATAACAGAGGAGAAGAAAAAACAAATTGAACAGAACTATAAGCTTTAACTTTGATAATACACATAAAAACTGAACTTATTCTTTTACTTGTACAAAGAGTCAAAAAAAAAAAAACCAAAACAACAACAAGCAGTGCAGTAGCATGAAATCCCAAAATACCAAACTGAATCACTGAATGAAAAAAAATGTTTTGGTAGTGACCATGAATGAACACTGAAGATAAACAATTTTCAGACACTGTTTAATGGGCTACAAGAATGAACAATCTTGGAATAACATCCTCATGGCTGTATATGGTTTTATCCAAATCTGTAGTGAAAGAATTTAATGAAAATAGAAACCAGCAAATAACTGCAATAATCAATGAAGTCAGCAGAATCTAAAGAGGCCCTTTTCTTAGCTTGAAAAGTGTTTATAAACACATTGCCTGCTCATTTATTATGTACTTTCTCTATGTAGTTTTATATCTTAATGTTGTTTTTCACCTGCAGAATTCACCATACATTGCATGCTACAAAATGAGTTACCCATACTGCACCTTAAACAGGAAAATTATCTCATTTCAGCTGAAGTGACAGATCAAAATAGGGGAAAAGTCTTTAAGTTACTTGGAAAATAGTTCTGACTTCACTGGCCAAGATCCATCATCTATGCATTCTCTTTTGAACCACTTCTTTGCAGCCTTTTGCTACATGAGGCAGGACAATTTGTCAGAAACTGATTCTAGCCAATAGTGAGTGTAGTCCACAGTCAAACTTAAATGCATCTTTATGATTCATGGTGGAAGTGCCACAGTCCTGAATATGGTTTAAGAGGACAATTGGCCAAAGTTACTTCCTGCAGAAGTCAACACAAACTGCAATACTAGGTTGCTATAACCAAATAGGTGCAAAAAGGATGGGTTACAAGCATATAGAACATCCAAACCGTTCCTTCCTTTGCAGCAGAAGGTGCTGGCAAGGAACTCATTCCCCAAATCAGGCAGCATGGCCAGGATAGGATTAGGATGGACAGGGAAGGAACAGATTCATCAGGTTTTCACATCGGTTTTGAGTGAAGAAGAATTCTGTCAGTCCTCAAGACAGAAACTACTGCCCAGAGATGTTTTCCAGGAAGTTTAGTGTTAGAAATTGTCTTTAGTGGGAAGATATGCTGCCTAAAGTAGGGCATATGCTGTCCCACAGACATTTGAAATTCCTTCATAACTAGACCAAGGGAGGTCTCCATAGTACAGAAAAAAACATTTTAGTAGGATCAGGAAAACAGGGCAGGTTGCGTGAATTATTAGCATGTTTGGATAAAATTCAGCACATACTTAAAGTAAGGAGTGCTGCGGTGATCCCTTTTGACAAATACAAACCAAACCCATTATTATTTCTTCAAACATCTTTTGCAATAGGATTTGGTGCTACTACCTCCCTTCTAATGCATACATTCATATTAAGACACTGCTTTAAAAGATAAGAGAATGAGGGTCAACTTCCACCTATACCAGCTTGGGGTAGGGCCTCACTGAGAGACCTCTTCTGACTGAACTGTGCCAAAATGAACAAGTTTCAATCTTCTAAAATGGATGTCTTTCAAAATTCTCAGCTAAGAACTTAAACCTCATCTCTGTGTGCAGATATGTTGAAACAGTGGCTCCCACCTCCCTCTAAAATGCCTCCCTTTACAAGCTGTCTGTACACAAGCAGTGCATTTCTTTCTACCCTGATAAAGATGTGACAGGTGATTTAGCTCTAAGAGAAGATGCCCACCCTCTCTGTACAATATTTTTGCAGTGGAAGCACAACTCCTTTCTCCTAGTAGCACAAGTATCAGAAGGAATGATGATCAAAATTCCAATTTTGAAGATCCAATTAGAAGACTACATGAGGCTGCCTGTGACATACTTGCTTTTACATTTAAGACTGATTTTCCACCATACTTTCTTGAAATCTATTCCAGCAAGGATTCAGCTAGCCACTCTCCACTCGTCATTGCTATTCTACCTTCTGAAGTACTGCAGGAAAGAAGGGACCTTTCTGCTTCAAAATATCTATGGAATTTAGGTCAGAATAGCATAATACAACAAATGCTATTAAATTACAGAAGGCTTGCTTTCTCCACCTAGTGGCTAAAATACAAAGCTAATATCCTCTACAATAGTAGCAACCTAAGGAAAAAAAGATAAAATAAAAAATATAATAACGATACAAGGGATAAAAGATAAATCCTCTGATTCACTAATACTTACTGGCCTCATTTTACTGAGAAAACTGACGAAATTTTCCTCTTCCCTCATCCTCAATGAAAGCAATTTTGCATTTTCAGGCAAAATTTGGATTTTGGACACGGATTTTGCCCTCATGAAAGCTGTTAGTATAACATCCTTAGAGGTTCGAATCTCCTGGTTTTTTCATGGAAGAGGCATAGTGCAAACAGAGAAGACCACTATTGTGACACCAAGAGTTGTCCAGATGAGAAGCAACATGATAGGAAGAAATGCAAAGGAATTATTTTTTCTTACACTTGTGCTTCTAAGCTCACTGTGGGCAAGTTTTCCTGACTGCCATAAATAGAGCAGCAAAAGGGGAGGAAAACAGTTTCTTCTCTGATTACTCTAAAGTAAGATCTCACCCAAGCTTGGGTACCTTGAGCTAGAGCTCTACATGCAATGCATTTTCCCAGGGCTTTCTTCACAATCAAGGGGGATAAACAGGTGCCTCCCAAGAGGGAGTCCTCTGGCCTTTCTCAGAGCTTGGCTCAGTAGGAGCTGCGCTGGCTCCTGCAATGTTCATCTCTTTAGAAGAGACCAAGGAAAACTAGGTTGGAATCAAACCATTTCTAATATGGGGTGCTAAAGTAGAGTAGAAGATTGGTACCTAGCATAGTAGGATGGGAATTTTTAAATGTTACATGCTTTACTTTTCAACCTGAAGAGGCACTGGCCTCTCTGAGTGATTAAGGCTGCCAGTGTTTCTTCATTTTCAAGATCAAAAGTCCTGTCAGCATATTTTTTACTATTTCAAAATAGGTTGGGGGCAGAAGAAAGTTTTCTGTTCCTTTTTACCTCCCCCATCAGCTAATCATATAAGATAACTGGCTCTAAGTTGCACAAAATTAAGAAGCAAGAAACAGAGGAATACTGAGGTAAGTTTTACCATCTTCTAAAGGCCCAGTTCAATGAATTCTGAGGTATTGCACAAATAATCTGGCTCAGCAGCCACCACTGCTCGTTGACATATGCAGACTTGTTTGGAGATGACAAACCTGTGTCATAAGAGGCATGGTTCAGAAAAAAGCATCTCAATCATTTTTCTGGTAATGAGAAACAACAGAAAAGACTTCATTCTTGATGTCCAGTACATCCAGGCCCTTCCAAAAGTATATGTTTGCACATGTTCTAAAAAACCTAAGGAGTACAATGTGCTTGTGTCTACAAAGAAGAGAACCAGAGCAGAGTCAAATTCTCCAAGCAGAATGAACTTTGTAAAATAATTGTAATCACTAAACCTCTGGGTTTGGTTGTGGAGAACACACAGGGGTGGTTTGAGTTAAACAATATTCTTGTTTGCCCTTTCATTTAAGCATATGCCTAAGAACTTTCCTGATTAGACATTGATTTAAACCTGCATTTAAGTGTTTTTGCAGGTCTTCTTGCATCAATGACAGTCAATAAAAAGGACCTAAGAGAACCATTTTGATTTCGGAATTTTCAACATCGCAGTAAAGTTACAAAAGACAATGTGCAAAGAATCCCTAAACCTACAAAAACCCCAACAACAACCTCCCACACCCCCAATACATGGGGAAAAATAGACCTTATTTTTATGGCTTCTAATGCTATAGAAGGTGATGAGGAAAAGGATTTTTGTGTTTGTTTGGGGATTGTTGTAACACTGACACTGAGAAAATTCTGTTTATATACCACTATCTTCATCAATGGGTCATCAGCATGAAAAGCTGGACTATACCATACTTAAGAAAAGATTGTCACTTATGTTATATAAGATTCATCTGAAACAGTTGTTTAATAACCTTAAATGTCCTTTCAGAGTTCCAATACCAGATTTCTCAGAGGAAGGCACTTCCTGAACAATATATTGTAAGAAGAAATATTACTGACCTACTTTCACTCTTCTCTTCAAGCAGTGAAAAGTATTGAACAGATGCTTGTATGGCTATGAAACATTGCAAGTTTAAAGCAACTTAGGAAGAGCCAACACCCAGCAGCTTAGCACCATGCTTTAAATTAATAGACTTTTCTATTTTTTAATTAGTGATAGTAGTTCATAATGCATATCTATATATTATTACAGCACTACAGTACTATATGATACAGTAGTTCACATTAATAATATGATTTTGCTCTCAGATATAAAATCTTCAAAAACAATTTCTTCAACATACCTCTGACAAGTTGAAAAAAGCCCATGACTTCTATATCTCCCACTCTCCACCTCTGAACAAGCTTATTACTTAGAAATAACTACTACATGTTTAATTCACCATATTTTTATTTATTTTAGTATATTTTCCTGTGCCAAATTGAAGGAAGAACAGCATATTTTGCATGTTTCCACAAACCAGCAGAGGGTCAAAACACCCTCTTCAGCCAAAATAGGTTATGTTATTATTTTAGCACTGCATTACTGACAGTATTTTTCTACAGTGTGGCAATGTAACATGCTAACATGATAAAATTGCTAGTCACACTGCTTTTCTCTCCACAATCTATCTTAGCATCTCCCTTTTCAGTGAAGGATAACAGCAACCCAATGATGTATAATAGCTGACATTGCTAAATCTCCTTTTCTCTGCTATGAAGACCCATGGTGGAGATCCTGAAGCAGCTCCTTTGTTAAATCCCTTGCTAGCACTCTCTAATTTAGGTTCCCTCTGTCTGACCAAAGGGATAGAGACACAGATCAACAGTACTGAGAGATAGAATAAGATGACTCTTCCAAGAAATTCATAACCTTTCAGGAAGAATTTGCAATTGCATTTCAAGCAGAGTCTAGAAGCTTTGTGAATTGTTTTAACAGCATCATCTGAGCACAAAATGGATTCTTCGACCTATCACTCAAAAAACTTATGCTTTGGATGAAATCTACTTTATTAAACTACTGCCTCCAAAAAGAGACACCCAAAATATAAGCAAGGACATTCTCATTTTCAGCTAAGAAATTACCCAAATATTTGGAATCTGATATAGGTTGACAGAAGTCCCACAGACAGACTGCAAGAACAGAGCTGTTTGCAATTCCCACCCAGACACAGGCTATTTTTAGATGATATTGGTTCACCAGCCAAGCAAGATTTACTGTTATCCTAAAGGTGAGATGGAAGGGCAGTACAACTCTTCACTGGCTCAGTAAAAATGATTGCTAATGTTGCAACCATGAGAGGATTTTGCCTTTATTTTTTGCAGATGTTATTAATATTCTCTGAGTTAATTAAGGGGGGAAAGGCATTTTGTTTCCTTTTGCTTTTCTGCAAGGATTGCTTCATATTGCTTAGATACACAAGTTGTATGTTGCAACCAGCAGTCAAGGGCAATCATGCATTTGTATACCACATTTCCACAAGGAAGAAAATATGTTGGTGGTATAAATGACAGCTATTTGCACTGCTTGGTCTTCAGGCCTGGCAAAGATCATTAATAGTCAGTTATGTACCAGAAGACTTTTTTTCCTGTGCTCTTCTACAGTGCTCAGGGTACTGAAATAACGAAGCTGTTGGTGACATCTCTTCAAAACGTAATTGCAGATAAAAATACAAGCAGAAATGAAAAATAAGTAAAAAATCCCTGGCTACAATTAGTGAATTACTTGTGTGGTGGGGGAGAAGAAAGGAGAGAAAATGCTCACCAGCAAAGTCTGATTCTCACTGGGTCTGATCTTGCCCACTCTGTCCTAACCTATTTCACTCTGCTGAAGCAATTTCACATTGTGGTGATTGAGACTTTCAGAGGCTGATTCCTCATCACCACACACCTTGTATTTCTGGTGCAGCGTAATTTCATTGTACAATGTTTTACTTCAGCTCTCTGCTTGAGCAGACAATTAAATACAGTATCACATTAAGCTTATACTCTTCCACTTATTAGAAGGAAATCCAGCAGATGAAACATAGGTTTCAAAGCAGAGCTTCTGCAAATAAGGAGGAGCTTGTAAAAGTTGGAACTTCAGATAAAAAATTATTGTTTATATAAACCTGTTTTTTAAACCCCATAGTCTGTATTTTAGCTCTCTGAACCTCCAAGTGATTCTGATTTAGACTGGTACTTAGGGCTGAGGCCCCTAAGCTTCAGTTTGGATTTCAGTTTGGATATAATTGAACTAAGTAATCCTTTCATTTAGACACAGTCTTACAAATCCATTTCAGACAACCTAACTATACATATAACTTTAAATAAGACACATTTTAAGTGTCTTAATGCAGTCCAGATAGATGACCTCCACCACACCACTTTTTTGTTGCAACTGGGGTAGTTTGAATGAGTAATTTTTTACCTGTAGGAACTATTTATCCTTCAACTTCTGCCTAGCACAATGCCAGTTTTAATTTCCAGATAAATCTCAGGAGACAGGCTGACAGCTGAAAGTGAGAAGCCTGCAGCTATGCAGTGCACAGTACATGACAAGCTCTCATCTACAAACTGCTTCTAAGCGTGGCTTAGAGTCATAATAGACACTGATCTGATGGAAGGCCTTATTTGTTTGTTTGTGGGTAGAGTTTTTAATTTTTTTAATCATAAACCCCACAGAGTAAGTGGGGTGTTGTAATCAACACTGTAACATGACATTTGTAATGAGTATGACCCACTTCTCACACTTCCGTCTGACTGATGCTGATGCTTTTCAGCTTGTTTCAGTGTTCACACTTCATACTTGTACTTTCATGACCTCTGAAACACTTGAAGGTTACTTCAAATCCCGTGAGTTCCCCCCTTGTCTTCTTCACCAAGCAGACAACTAACACCTGAAGTTCAAGTATGCACAGGCCGTGCCCAAGTGGAGGCCAAAGTAAATCGTGGGTGCTCAACAGGCATCCTTTGGGGGAGCAAGGGAGCACCATTCAATGTGCACACCCAGGAACGTCCAGGACATGCTTCTCTGTCTTGCACTACAGACAGAATCTCTGTTACCTGAAACGAAAAGGATGAGCCAGATTCGTGGCAGATATTCCTTCTTTGGTGTATAATTGTGTTGCTGAAACAAAGGCAGTTGCTTTAAGTTGAAATTTCAAAGATGCAGAGTCCTGCTTCCTCCCTTAACCAGAGAGCAGAGCCACAACTGACGGTTCTGCAACTGGTTCCCTGACGCCCCATCCTCCTACAATCCTGCTGCAGCATCAGTACCAGTGAGCACAACATGACCTCCTGTGCTTCAGAGTTGTCCTCTGCCCTCAGCAGCTTTCTTATAAGCTCTCACTTTTTTACTAAGACACTAGGAATACACCATGCACTCACATGAGCTGCTTCCCTACAATCTGCTCTAAGTAAACATTTTCAGTTTGTAAAAAACCTAACCTAACCCAACAACAACACCACCAACCAACCCTTTCAAACCAAAACCCCCTCAAACACAAAATACTGAAGGAAAAAATGTAATCCACACAAAAACTAATCCACCAGCCACAAGGGTGAGTGAACATAAATAATGTGTGGTTTGGCGTGGGGAATTTTTTTTTGAGGGGGTTGTTTGTTTGAACTATGGAGATTTTTATATTTTCCTATTGTTTTCTGCCTGTTTTGGATTTTTTTTTTACAGGAACAAGGTATTCCCGTTGTTTAATTGACCACAGCTTGTAATTTCTGAACCTATTGGTTAACTTTATCAAATCTGAGAGTGAGACAGAGATCTCAAAGCAACAGTATATTCTTTTAATACATGTTTTTTCCATAAAGGAGGCAGAAGGGAAGTCCAACCAAGAAACAGATGAACCACTGAAAGGCTAGTTAGCCTACACAGGCTTGCCTTTTACCACCCATCAACCAGGCAGCCAGTCAAGCCACATTTATCTGTGACCCAGTTATGGTATGATGGACTTCCAGATCTGGAAGGCTTGACAGGGGATAGATTAGAGGTTTTACAATGAGATAATAAGAGCACAATGGGGAAAACAAGAAGAGGTGTAACAGGGAGCTCATGGGGAGGTAGGGAAGTGAAGAGGTTGCAATATCTAAATTTATAGCAATTCAGGATTCATTAACTCAACTGCAACCAATTTATTTTTCTCAGTATTCCTGTTCGGAATTTCAAGAGACAACTTCATTTATTCTTCCTGCTTTGCTCATTATTTCTACAGGAAAGACTCCACAAAAAGTACATACAACAGCAATGAATTAAGCTTTTCACAATTGCACTCACACAAACCCAACATCCTCCTTCCACTTTCTCCCACAGCCTCAGAAATACATAATTGAAGAAGGGCTGAGCCGAGAGCATAAAACTTATTACTTTGCACTGGTTTGTGAAACTGTGTATATGCTTTCAAACTCTGGTGCAACACTCTGGTATGGTTGCACTCACAGGAAAAATAAAAGATGGCTGAAAATTAATCTTAGTGGGAAAGACAATAGATTTTAGCTAAGAGGGCATATTTCTTAATATGTTCATCTTCCTTAATAGTTCTAAAGTAGGCAGGCAATTGTGCTGCATGTATTTTGTATAAAATTGATTTTATGTTAAAATTACATTCCTATAAAAATATTGCTCAAGATTCAAATGCAGTCATATATCATAATTTCATCTTAGAATGCATACAGATCATGTTTTACCATGTGTTTTGTTTCTAGGAAGCACATCCTAGAAATAACACCACAATGCAGTACACACATATTAAGTAAGCACAGGGAATTATTTCTCCTCTGACATGGGTGTACATCTTCCACTCACTTCAGGGACTACATCAGGCAGACCTGCACCTCTGTTTTCAGTGTAAATTTAAACGAAACGTTAAAAGTCTACCAGCAGTAAAGAGGAAATAATGCTGCTCTGCCTGAAATAAAAAGATAGGCTATAATTTCACTGTATTTGTTTAGTTTTCAGTTCATTCATTAAGAGATACTAAAATATAGCCATGCAACCAGTAGTTTAGTTAATTATAGACCAAGAATCTTGGTGGATGATCTGGCATACTTCTGCCATTGTTCGTGAAGCAGCAGTAGTTTGTACCAGCTGAACACATGGTTTCTGTTATCATGGAGAAATAACTGGCCTTGCCCTTGTACTCTTATAAAGGAGAAAGGAATGTGGAATAAGAAGGCAGAAATACTGAATGCCTTCTTGCATCAGGCTTCACTGACAGGACCAGCCCTTGGGAATCTCTGGCCTAGCTCCATGGACAACCCGAGGTGGAAGGAAGGCTTTCCCATGGTCAAGGAGGACAGGGTTAGAGATCAGCTCATCAAACTTGGCATCTGCAGCTCCATGGAGCCTGAGAGGATGTGTTCACGAGTGCTGAGAGAGCTGGCAGACAAAAATGAGGTGGACTGAGAACTGGCAGAGTGACACATCCCAGAGGGTCATAGTCAGTGGCACAGGGTTTAGCTGGAACCTGTCACTAGTGGTGTCTCCAACAAGAGCAAGCAGAAACTTGGAAGTTCCACCTGCATAGGAGGAAGATCATTTTTGCTGTGCAGGTGACCATGCACTGGAACAGGTTGCCTGGAGAGGGTGTGGAGTCTCCCTCACTGGAGATACTCAAGACTTGTCTGGACACCATCCTGTGCCAGGTGCTCTGGGATAACCCTGCTTGAGCAGGGAGATAGGACCAGAAGACCCACTGGTGGTCCCTTCTGACCTTACTGTTCTGTGACTCTGTAATTAAATAGTCTATTTATTATTATTTATTTATTATTAATTTATTAGTTATTTCTGAGAAAGTTACCTTTCTGGTTGTAACTTCTAGCTACCAAGAGAAAATTCTTTAGAATCTGTTTAAAAAAAAAAGTTTAATTTGATTTTATGATTTTGGTTAAAAATGGTGTTTGCCTTTCTACCAGGCTTCTTAATGCATCTTAATACATAGAGTTGAAATACACTGCTTTAGTATGATTTCATTCTAGGATTGGAGAAAATACCATGAAAGAAAAGGACTAAATCACACCTTACTTTAGCTCCAGAAGTGCTTCTCTCAGGCACTAAAAAATGTAAATACAAATCCAGTAATAATACATTTTACGGTTAGTTAACCCACTACCTTCATTTTTGACTTTACCTGAAATCAAACCCTGTGCTGCATACTCATGTGTTAACATGCTCACCTGCCAAAGCAAGCTTTCTGGTCATTAAGTTCTCCCCTCAAAACAAAAAACAAAACAACCTATGAATAATTAAAAAAACAAAAACACCCAAAACCAAAACAAAGCAAACAAAAAACAACCAACCAAAAAACCTGAAAGGGCAAAATCCTGTAGCATTCGCTGTTGGTGTTGAATTACAGATCAAGGAAAAGAGTTTTGTTTCCATAGGTTTGTTTGCTTTGGTAATTGATGTCTCTTCCTCTTGTGTTTTAAAGCTGTCTTTAACAAAATGACAGCTTAAAAGCCCTCCTTATTCACAGCTTGAGGTTGAAATGGAATCAAGCCAGAGCTGGAGCAGCTTTCCAAATTAGCAAGAGAACCTACTGCTGAAGTAGACTATTACCCTGCATGTGTTTGTGCATACAGCCTTGTTTCTTGTACCCACAACAGGGCTAGCTATCATTTACTCACCTCACAAAGCTGCCTCCTTCCTGTTCTTCTCAAAGAATTTAGTTAAAACAAAAGAAAAATCAACACAAAGTCTTTTGTGCTTGAAAGCACTTTTTCACTTCAAATGGCTGAGCAGCATCAAATCATTTAGGAAATAACACCAAAAGAGTCTTGAAGTGCTCAAGGCAAACGCAGTGGGCTGCAGTTTCAAAGGGGCTATGTGAGAGGCTCTGAAAGTCTCATGTCTGGTGAATACTTACACAATGTGAGTAAGTGGCACACAAAGAGCCAGGGCTACAGTCACATCAAGGAAATATACAGTGCAAATTGCACAGATCATCCAGCTTGCAGGTCTGCTGAGGAACCTCTTAATGCATGTGCATGTGTTTTTGTTGAATTCAGCCAGTGCCATCCATACATTTTGGGGAGACCAACAGATGCAAAGCCCTTTAGAAATGGGGCATCTAAGCCACATAAATGGACCAAAACATAAAAAGAAGACCCTCAAAATGTTAACAACAAAGAGAGAACATGTCCTTCCTGATCTAAGTTTTCTACCCTTGCAGAGAAGAATCCTGAATTTTAATGGAGATTAACAGAAATTACCTAGCTATTGGGCTGGCTTGCCTACAGGTATTAGCACTGACAAAGCAGCCTAGCATGCAAAGATGATGGGCAATGATTTCCCAGATGTCTCTTGATCATTTTCCCCTTGATTTCAGTTTGCACTGAAATCCATACAAATCGTCAGTAAATGTGCTCCTTACAGAGACACTCCAGAGCTCAGGGGCAATGAAAAAGGGCAAGATGAAGAGCAAAACTACTCCACAGCTTTTCTGAGATAAAGGGAAAATGTCACATGCAATCAGCTGTGTATGTCTATGAGCTGCAGTCAGAGCACTATTGCACACTGCAACCCGAGAGCCCTGTGCTAACAAAGTTTAAATTAAAGGAGCTAAAAGTAAGAATTTCATAACTAAGTAAAGGGCACATGCAGAGCCTAAAACCACCAGTAAAACTGCAGCAACAGCAAAATGAGACCACATGTCAAGAAAACTGAAGAAACTGCTGACTATGATAATGAACTACCTGGGAAAAATCACAACCCTATTCCACCTTGCCAAGAGAGTTGGATCACGTATTAGTCCTCAAAGCAACTTAATTATTACTCACAGTTCCCTTTCTCAGCTGCCTTGCTGCACTCCTTGGACTTGAACAATTATCATGGGATGGAGCACCATACAGTCTGGCTCTGCTGGGTCAGCATCAAGGGCTAGGTAATCACAAATGATTTCATATGCTTTCCTCATCCACTGCAAGCACTTCTATTTAGCTCTCTGAAAGAGCTAATCAGGAAAATATGTGAAAGGGGGTTGTAGCCAGGTGTGGGGCAATTCCTTCTCCCAAGTAACAGCTGATAGGATGAGGAAATGGCCTCAAGTTGCATCAGGAGAGTTTTAGATCAGATATTAGGAAAAAAAAATCTTTATTGAAAGGCTTGTCAAGCATTGGAACAGGCTGCTGAAGGAAGTGGCTGAGTCACCATCCCTGGAGGCCTTTAAAAGGCCTCTAGATGTGGCAGTTAAGGACACAGTCTGTAGCGGGCTTGGCAGTGCTGCGTTAATGGTTGGGGTCAATCTCCTAGGTCTTTTCAATGATTCTGTGGTTCCCTGGGAAAAGTGGCTGCAGCTAGGATTGACTCAATTTTCCTGGCTTAGGCACTAATCCCCAAAATCCAGGTGAAATTCAGTCTAGCTCTATTATCTGCTCCAGTGAGAAGTCATCAGAAGGGACAGCATGGGATGGCTGCCCTTTCTGCATGGCCTTGAGGGGTGGAGGTGTGTGCCCTTTCTCACCCCCCTACCCACAGCATAGCCTAGTTTGCAGGGCATTCAGCTGTTAGTTTTGGTAGTAATTCCCAAGGCCAGGTCAATGTTATTGTCCTTCTGGTATTTCATTGGGCATTTTTTCATCATTTTTAGGTGGCTTTTGCTCAAAGACTAACCTTGCTTCCTAACCACAGATCTTTCCTTTACTTAGATTGCTGGAAATGATACAGTTTCAAATGATGCAGAGCAGACAGGGCCTTGGAGTGTTTTTCACCACTAAATTAAAAAAAAAAAAAAGAAGTCACGAATAGCTTCATAAAATCTCATTTTTTTAAAGCAGTTTTCTACATCAGACTGATTATCTCAGCTAAGTGTCTACTCTGGGATCAGAGATTAGTGGTGTGAGACAGAGGAGCTCTAGACAAATGCAGAAGCAGCAAGGACAAAACCTGGTGCTGCCCAAGCTCACTAACCTTGGTGACAAGACAGCAATATTTATGCTGTGAGAGGCCAAGGTTTCTGAAGTGAAGATGGAGAAGAGATGTACCTGTGGCCAGCCATGGTCACTCAGGGTGCTGCTCGCAGCTGCAGCAGCTGAGGGGACGTGCACACACAGATCATGGGGGACATGGGCTGCCTGTGCTGACCCTGGCACTCAGACACATGCTCTTCTGTCACTCTGATGGGAAAAGGATGACTTGCAATAGCATCAAACTTTTCCCCCAGTCTCTCCAGACCTTCTGTCCCATGTCCTATGCAGCACTCCTAGGGCCTGCCTAACCACAGTCCCCTCGTATATGCCCACCTGTGGGATAAATACAATTTGGTTCTCAAAAATATTCTCCTGATGGGACACAGTGGAGTCAGAAAGATGAGTTGGCAAAGGGGTATTAGACATTAATTTTAATGATCTGGAAAATTTGGAATTTTATTTTAAAATAAGAGTGAGTCTTAATGTCAATGTGTTCTAATATTATATAAAACAAAAATAAATCAAAATAATTTATTGGGGAAAAGCTTCAGGTTTGCAGTACATTGGTAGGGGGGTGGGGAGTGGGGAGGAGGGAAGGCAAACTTCCTGTTTTTCTGGCTTTTTATTTCAGGTATTCTATCATGCAATAGAATCAATCTTCACTTAAAATATATGTGCCAGTGCCATCTATTACTGTTTTCAGGGGACCTATTTTCACAGCAGAGTGCTATCTGGCATGAGTGAGCCCACGTGGCGCGTTCTATCTGTCTGAAAAAACCTGCTCTGTCTTGGGTGTTTCATCATTATACCAACAATTTTAATATTCACGGCTCCCTAGCCTTTGTTCCCTAACCTAGGGCTCTCCCACCTTTCTCCTGTTTACCTCCCCATCCTCTTTTCCAGTACCTCCTTCCTTTTGTTCTTTTCTGTGTATTGCAGCCCTTGAATCACACCCCTGTTGCCAGACAGTTTGTCCTCCGCGGTGCTGAATGGGCACTTCAGAAGGCAGCGTGGCTCCTTCTCGGGAAGCGACTGCTTATTTCACACACAGGGAGGAGCAGCAATCCAGCACAGCGGGGGAAATTACGGAACGCAGCCTGGAGGGGAGGTCGATGAGACCGAACATTTTTTCTGGAGCTTTCTGGCTTCATTTAACCTCTCAATAAAAGTAGGTTAGAGCATCCTGATATTAAGGATCGTGTGAAAGGGGAAAATGAAAAAAAAAAAAACCAGAAGTGTAGAGAGAGGAAGAAGGAGGAGAAGGGAGTCTTTGTATAGGAAAAATTTCCTTGCAGGTAAGGCACATAGAATTCCTTCCTGATGTATAGTATAAAGGATGGATTATTATGCTTAGCTCAAGACTTAGCAAGTGTGACTTTTTTTTTTTTTGCCAGAGTCAGGTCTGAGCTGTCACAAGTCTAACCAAGCTTACTTCTGCATATGGGCTTGGTGGGGGAGAGACTAAAGAGGATAAGGTAGAAAAAATATTGTCACTTACAGTTCACATTGACAAATCTAGAAAATAATCCGTGCTGTATTCTTAAAAAAAGAGAAGTGTCTGAAGGTCCCAGATTCTTTGCAAACACAATCAATTTTGCTTTCAAACATCTGCTGAAGTGCTGAGCAAAGACTTTTATTCCCATTTCTCTACACAGGAAAACCAAGGAACCTTTCACAAAAGGTAGTGTGAAACAGCTCTGGACTAGCCAGACACAGGTGAAGGGATAGGGACATTACCATTAAAATGATATGTAAAATTGCTTGTTAATAGAAAACACCCAGAGAACCATGAGTAAAGTTACTGCTTTAACTTCATTGCAATTACTAATGTAGACTGATAGTGAGGAGGAAAAAATAGATGAGCAAGCCAAGGCAGTTTTTTACCTCTAAATTATGATGGATAAAGATGTTTGAGTGGGATTTTATAATACATTATTTCTGTTTTAATCAGACACCATAAAGCAGCAACAGGGCTTATATACTTCACAGCCACTTTGGATTATTGAATGCACACAGTAGGCTGCAAGAGCACTTACAGTTCATCAAATTAAGCAAAAATGTATAAATTAGGTACCATCAAGCCCACAGGCCAATGCATTTGTAAGGAGTGAAGAAGGGTAAAGAGAAAAGGTTTAAAGGATAAGGCATTAAAACGTACTTTATAGTATGCTTTCAAGAAATGACATTCATGACTGAAGAAAACAATTAACAAGCATCTCAGTCTATCTCTATCCATCGTGCAAAGCTGAGACCTGTTTCCACATGTCTCGCCAGTCAACTATCCATCTTCCCTGGCCAGCTATCTATCTTCCCTGGTCATTGATTATTGCAGTATTTCCAAAGAGCATGATTTATTGTCTCCCACACATGTTGCAGCTTATATAGCATGCCTGCCAAGCGAGGCAGGCTCAGCCTAGAGCTCCACATCTTCAGTGTGGATACAAAGCTCAGGGTCTCACACATAGAACCTGTTTTGCAGGATATCATGTGGAGCAAAGGCACTGGTGTGCTATGAGACAAAACTGCAGCCTTCTGAATGCAGAGCAGCTTTCCTGTCACATAAAAGCCTCATCCAGGTTTAATGATGGCAGGAATTTTGGTACTTCTCCCTGTCTCTGGGCTATCAGAGAGGGTACCTAAGTGGAGAATTGCTTTCTGGTGCTATGAGGTTGCCAGGTGGTCACTATTCCTTTCCTTTGCTGAAGGTTCCTGGGCACATGTCATAAACCAGTGATGCATTTTTTCCCTGCGTGGGAACCACTTACTTGGTTCCCATGCAAGTTTTCAATGTGTTCATGATTGCTTAGGCTCCTAGCTAAGACTGAAGGCTAAGGCAGCCTGAAGAAGTCTTCTGAAGGAATGGAAGACAACAGGTGCCAGCCCATTTCAGAAAGGGCTGGAAATTAATGTCTTAAAGGCATAGGGTGAGAAGAGGGCAGTTTCACCTTTGTAAGACCTAATCAGCAGGGAGGGAAGGAACAGCTGGACATGGACAGAGGGAGAAAAAAGGCAACAAACTTTTTTTTTTTCCATAGACACTAAGAGGGCATAATTTCTGTTGTGTCTTTACTGTTGTGATAGATTATGAGAATTGCCACAAAGTAAAGATAACAGCACAAGCTAAGATAGCTCTTTAAAAGCATGGAGGGAAAGCCATGAGGATTATGAACATGTCAGAAATTAAAACAGCTTAAAAATGAATCACAAACCAAAAACCTTTATACATCTGATAAACTATTTGTAAACAATGGCTATGTATCTTTAATCTACATTGCAGCATGAAACACCACCTTTTCAGCAAGGACTTTACAGTAACAATTAAATATCATTGTCCTCAAAACAATTACTATGATTTCTCATCTCTACAAAGGCAAGACCTCAGACATAAAGTAGTCAACTGAAGATCCCCATTGAAGACTTTTTAGATCAAGGAGAAGCTTTGTTTCTGAAGTAAACTGAAACAACTGAGAATCAAGTAAGAAAAAAATAGGAATACTAATTAACAACAAATTTTGCAAATTATGTTTTAAATACTAACCTACTAGATAAGGAACAATTTATGAGTATTATTTGCCAGTTTCTTCTAAAACAGTTTTTCTGTGTGCATTATCAAATTTTGCTCATCTTTCAGATTTCTACAGTATTTTTACAGGGAATGTGTTAGATGAAATTACTGAAGATTCAAACTAAGATAAGGCAGGTAACCAGTTAGGAGAGAAAAGCATTCCCTTCCCATTTCCTACAGAAACATTGGGTAGGCAGCCCGTATTGGGATGTGGAACAGCTGGATTGAAGAGATTTCATGTTTGGATTCCATAAAATATTCCTTCAACAACTGAACTGTATATGGGAATGACCATGCATTAGGTCTTGCAGTTTAGAAGAAAGTGGCTACTTTAAATTATGCTAGAAAGTAAAATTCTTAAAATGCACTGCCTCCTTAATAATTTTTTAATTTAAATAGTACGGAGTGCCTGCACCCTGAATGTGTCAAGTACAGAAGCATTATTTCTGGTGTGGTCTCAATGCATGGCGTTGGTTACCCTTGCTCCTCCTTCTGCCTTGTGTGGTAGGATAAGAGGCAAGGAGAGTGAGGTTTTCTGGTGTGTAGCACTCAAAGGTTTTCACCAACAAATACATGTCTGTGGCTACGTTCATATGCACATACATTTATACAAATATGTATACACACATACATATAGATCGTGGCTATGGCTCACAGTCTGTGGTGCCATCTGGTGGAAAGAAGTCAGCAGCGGCCCTACAGATAAAAAAATAAATGTACGAGTAGCCTTAAAATAAGGAAGGAAGGAATGAAACCCCAAAAGAAGGAAGGTCTGATCGTATGATTAATGGAAGCCACAGTGCTCATCAAAACACAATCAGTTCCAGTCTGTCTCAATGCCTAAAGTTTCTTACCAGACTGTCACACTCATTGATACGGATCAGCAGTCACTGAGGAGCATTTAAAACCACAAAAAGCTTGAATGGCTAATGGAAAAACAGAAATACTCCCTGACATGTCTAACTGCCTCCATTCCTGATTCTGTCTGAGTTAGGAGGGTTGGGGTTTTGTAGACATAATGGAACAGCAAACATCTTCAATGTCTTCAACATCTGCATCTCATAGAGACCCTTTGACCGTGAGCAAATATTTACATGAATACAAGCTGCTTTTTTTTTTTTTTTGGGGGGGGGGGGGGGGTTTGTTTTTTTTTTTCTTCTTCTTCTTCTTTTTTCTTCCCTGATGCCTTGTCAACTTCATCTGGCTTTAGTCATCTCCATTTCTCTCAATAGATGCTGTTCTTGGTACAAAACCGTATACTACAACTTTCAGACAATAAAAGCAATCACTTGTTTTAAAGATTTCTTGGAGTAATATTTGCCATGTAGGCTGAGGATGGCAGTCATGTTTTATATGAAGGATCTGGGTTGGTTTTCTCCAAATTCTCTTTTTGTTTCGAAGAAAAAAAAGTGGACTAGTAACTTTTTTAGAGAAATATTTTATCTTCAAGGACAGCACTCACATCAGAAAAGATCAAGGCCTGAGGCAGCCTGCCCAATATGAATAAGGTCTTATTCTTCACTAGATAATGCAAAATTTGGTCATTTGGGAATGTTCTTTTATACAGAGTTATGACATACTTCTAACTGTGTACTCACAACTACACTGAGGACTAGGGATAGGCATAACATGGTTAAGGCTTCCATGGCAGAAATACGTGCAGCAGAGACCATTTTGTAGAGAAACAAAAAATAGTTGAAATGTTAATCAGTAAGGGTAGTGACACTATGTCATGTTCATATTCTTATAAAGTAGCTTAAAATAATAAAATGTAACTGACAAATACCAGCTTTTCTCTGATTAAGATCTTGAAATGAATCAGTTAATTATATAATGATCAGGGTTGTTTCTTAAAAGGCTGGAAAGTCTGTCAAATACTCTGTGTCTCATAAAGAATATATTCTGGAATGCAGAGAGTTTAAGTACATAGCTGAGCTACCACAAATACATATCCATATACCAGCTGTAATTAGTTTCTGCAGCTGAGGCAAATGTGCCCCCCTACACTTCTTCCTTCATTTCCTTTCCCCAGGGTCCCTTTATCCTTTGACCATTCAGTGGTTGTGTATCACTTCTCCACTGTCCGTTCTCAGACTTTCTTAAGGCTCCATCCACCTCTCTGACAGCCATCAAACCCTCTCAAAAAACCAGATGGAAATGCAGTGGGCAAAGAGGTGATATGACGAAATAAAATTCCCACTCCTGCTGAGATAACTTTCTAATCCATTGGCAGTCTTTCTTGATAAAGAGGGAGAAAAATCTTGGATAAGATTTCAGAACTTGAGTTGTGGTTGAACCACCTTCATAGCTGTCACATTAAATATATTCCTTGACCTTCAAAATTCAGCATTGTCAAAAGGTGTTCTTAAATCTCACTCAAGAAAGAAGAGTTAAAATGTGTGACTCTTGTTTCAGATGTTGCCTTATTTCTGCAATTCTTGCTTTTTGCTCTTGTGTTCTTTTGTTTCTCACTGCTTATATTATGATGTCTGAATCGCAGGCTGCTTCTTGTATCCAGTGAAATCAGCAGAATAATTTGTATCGACTTTATTTGGTATAGAATTGGATTTACTGTCCATTGCTCTAATCTGTTAGATTACTTTTCTCCTGCTGTTTCTTTCCTATATGTAAATAAACAATGAATACAGAGAAGTTGTACTTATTGGCTAATGTGGTTGTTGGAAGAATGGAAACGAAACAAAAGAAATGGCTATTGTGGGGAACAAGTTTCACACAATTTTTAAACAAAATATTTGTCCATAAGTTTTGGCTATGAGTTGTTAAAAAAACAAACTTCCATTTACTACAGAAATGAAACATTTCCCAATAACTATAAACCCCCTTTCTGCCTTCCTGTAGCTGAGATTCTTTGCCACCCCCATCATTCAACAAATCCATTGGGAGAAAATTATCTTTTTTTTCTCCCAGTTTTTCTAACAGAATTCTTTAGTTTCTGTGTAAGCACAGAAATAATTAATTACTGAGAAGAGGAAGGTTTCATTTGTAGGACAGTTCAGCAAGTTAAGTGGTGAATGCCTAGAAGACCCTGTGATGTGCATTGTTACTATGATTAATGACTCTTATTATTGATGCAGAACCATAAATTTATATGGGGTCTGTCAAAAATAAATAAGAGAGCAATGTGTTCTGTTATAAAGAGTTACAGCAGGAAAATAGCTAAGATTCACAAAAAGCAAATCTTAACAGATAAACAAAGATATAACCAAACTGTCAACATGATATTCTCCCTTTGTAGTTCTTGGAATGTTGTCCTTTCTCTGAGATGGGAGGTGGACTGGGCTCTTAGTGGATATAAGAAAACCAGAACACAAAAAAGAGAATTTGAATTTAAGGAGGGAGCTGATACATTTCCTCATGAAACCTTGAAAAAGTTATTTGAAGACAATTTGTTTACAAACACACACCCAAACTGATGTCTGGCTAAAGAAACTGACAGTAAATGGGATGGTGTCACAATTTTGGGGAGCAGGAAAGAGACCCCCTTTTCAGGCCCAGGGATTTCTTTGCAGGTTCAAAATGGGCATGATCCCCTGTGGTCTCAAGGTGCTCTTTTCTCTGGGGTGCTGTTGCACATCCTTAGTGAACAATAAACTCTGTGCATAGGTACTGACACAAACTTAGAGTGTGGAAAGTAGGGGATGACCGTGTCTGGTAATCTGCAAATTCTTTAGGTAATCAACAGCCAAAAATATACACTTCGGGATTTGGTAGTATCTGCTTTGTTTAGATATCCACTGCTGCCTAGGGCCAACAAAGGGAAGCCTAAGTAATTTCCCCTGGGGCTTCAAGATCTATCACAGCAGAAAAATCCATCAGGGAATTTTGGGTTCCATATTAAAAGAAAGTATTATCATACTGTGAGTAAAGCTCACTTTCTGTGGGTTTTGGTTGTAAAATAGTAGGAATATCACCTATTTTTGTGCATAATGGAATGTATCTTTGAAGTGATTGTGATTTAAAAAAATATAATATGGAAAAAGTAAGACCTAAACTCTTGAGAAAACCTCCAGAGTTTGTATTTGGATGTAGGAGTGAAATCTAGTATCATGAAAGAACACAAAAATGAGAAACCAAGTGTCGCATGGATGTTGCATTAGCAACATGTAGGGAAGGAATGGGTTCACATGTGTTTCAAAGCTGAGGCAAGAGGGCATAGACAGGATCAGTTTTCCCTCCTTACCTCAATGTCACAAGAATATCTGACGTGATCACGTGCATCACAGTTCTGAAAACACCTCTGTCTTTCCTGTGTTCTCATACCACACTCAAAAGCACAATCTAGGCTCCTTCCATGCTTGATTCTTCTGGGCTGCTCTTGTTCTCCTTGTGGTTGTATTCCATAAGGTTTCCCATTTCATGTCATGCTCAGAGCAGTGACTCCTTTCAGTTGGCACCTCTCACATGCTGCCTCTGGCTTCGGTCTTAGAACACCTCAGAGGTATTTCCACTGCTTTTTCTGAGCCTTAATTACTGAAAATGTGTCTGGGCAGTATCAACTGACACTAAAACGATTTCCTCTTTAATGTCAATTGAAAAATGAGTTCCGTTTCTTGCTCCAAATGCTACTTTCATGTCAGTAATTTCATGAGGCCCCCGAGAGTTTTGCTAGAGCTGCCAGCTGCCATGGTGGAATCGTGCCGTGTTGGACCAAGCTCCGCCAGCACACACTCAGCTGTTACTGGCATTCTGCATTTGGAGTGCTCAATGCTTACAGGAACACCAAATATTTTGAATAGATCCGCATTGGGTGGGAAGTGGAGACAGTGCTGCAGGGAGCTACTGTGCAGACAGAAGCAGGAATGAATTCTATTGCAAGAAAAGGAGGACTGGAGGCTTCTTCAGTAAAGCTGTGGGAGAGGACTGAGAGGGGTTTTTGGTGCTCATTACGGTGAAAAGATTCCCCTGCTTAGGTATTTCTCTGACCTCTGCACAGAGATAATTTTTCCTGTCTAGAGACATGGACTTGCATGCTTTTTATTCTCTACAGACTACATCTCTGCTGTGTCTGCTGCAGCTAATGGCATCTGCAGCCACTAGAAGTGAGGGTGGCAAAAGCCCAAGTTGGCACTGGCATGCAGTGGGTGTGGATCAAATGGACAGGCACGTTTTGCACGTGTGCCTTGCTACCAAGCAGTTTTTATTTCTGAAACTGTTGTAGGAAGAAAGAAGCAGGTTCTCAGCCCTGTAGCTTGCTCTTTCATTTGAGTTCTGAGGATGGGTTTTGGGTTAAAGAAGACTGAGTATAATGCACCATGCAGTCCCTATTGTGTAAGATTATCCTGGATCTGTTTACACACATATACATACGTTCATATCCACAGCACAATGCCTTTCCTAAATGGCATTTTGTAAACGGACAGAAAAAGAACAGCTTTGCAAAGGATGGAAAGCAGGCATCTTTCTTGACTCTGGTCAGCACCTTAATCTGCAAACAAACATCACACAAGTGTGAATCATCTGTAACTCTTTTTGAAACAAGTCTGAAATGCTTAGTTCTCTCTCACTGTACTCCTGCTAAGGTCTGTTGGCAGGTATAGCTGTGCTGATTAAATGTCTGTGTGTGCTGGGGTTGGGGCAGGCAACAGGTAGCTGGAAGAGGAAAGTGAAAGGTGGGTGTTTGTTTGTTTTTTGGTTTTGTTTGTTTGTTTGTTTGTTTGGTGTTTTTGGTTTTTTTTGGGGTTTTTTTTTTAATTGTCCAAATAATTTATTTTGAACAATTGTAGATATCACAACCAGAAAAGGTAAGCCTGCTATAAAATTCTTCATCCTGTGTTTCTAAGCCTTTTTTACTGATAAAGTGAAAGTTTGCTTGTGCCACAGAGAGGAGGAGACAATTTTCTGGGCCAGATGCCGATGCCTTGCTATTTACCATTCAAGTTCCCTTGTTCCCTCACAGCCTGCATGCACCTCAGCCATCCATGCTGCTTCACTTTTTTCCCTTTAATCTGTGCACAGAATTAATCAGAATTATTTGTTAATTCACTCACCAGCGCAGCTCATGGTCACTTATCTAAACCTTTGTAACAGCCTCCAAAGGAGAGACAAAATAGGATAAAGCCTTACTACCCTGCTAAGCCTAGGGAAGATTCTGTCCTACCTCTTCTCTTTGGGAAGTTTGTTTAGTTTGCCCATTTTTGTCCAATTATCTAGAACATTTAATACTCCTACACAACAGACAAACTGTTTCTCTCAGGTAAACAGTCCACATTACCACAGTGAGCTTTGATGTTCAAGTCCCTACTTTTTAATGAGAATTCTTGCCAAGCTTAATAAAAAATTATATGCTTTGGGAAAAAATAACTGAAGAATTCCCAGCAGAGAGTCGAGTGTGGTTATAGCTCATTGAAGCTATACTTTTTGAAGGTTTCTCTTTGGTGCTGTGTAGGCAAGTAATAGAAATCCCCTCAGAAAGTTACACTCTGCAAGTCAGAGAGGATGTGTCATAGGGAAGGGAGAGATAAATGAGCTTGAAGTGGATTGGGAGGAGCAGGAAGTTCTAATAAAACCAACTATAATTTAGCCAAAGAGCAGAGGTTTTTGCTTTTGTAATTCCCTGATCCTGGGTCTCCACAGCTGGAGGAAGTTTCTGACACCTATTTTTTGGTGTTTTTTTGTGGAAAGGAGACACGAAGGCCTTGTTCTCAGGACTTCCTGTCAAGAGGAGCTGGCTGCAAGAGCTGAAATATATTACAGTAATAAACATATTTCACACAGTCAGGACTGGCAAATGGAAGAACTATTGCTGCAGTCCAGGGAAGCTCTTGATGTGGAAGAAAACTTTCTTTGTCCAGAGGCCTCTTGTGCCTCCGTGCAGGGGCAGAGTCCCCACTAGAAGTACAGACAGTGTTTCCAGCACGCAGTGAGCATGGAAAGGGTAATTTTCAAAGGGAAAGCAAGGAGAAAGTGTCATTTGCAGAAAACCCTTCTAACGCAAGCCCTGTTCCCAGTGCAAAACACAAAAGCATGGCCAATTTTATGGCCAGCTCACTGCACAAGACATTAAAGTTATGTTCAGGTGAGGTGCTCTTCTACAAAGACAATTCAGTTCCCTTGTGCAGTAGAAACAACCCTGCTGTGAGCATCCTGTCTCAGTCATTGCCACAGACAACACTCATCACTAGGCCGAGCACGCTCAAAGCTTTAGTACCTTGTAAAGGTCAGTCTGGCCCCCACGTAAGTCTTTTTGGATTGAAGAAATATTTCATCTTTGCCATACAAGGGTGAATCATACACCTCAAGATGATTTTGATGGCACTGAAACTACTGGGCAATGCTGTTTTTCTAAGCAGTAGTAGATGTTTCCTTTGAACATTTTTTCTTCTGGGAAAAATAAATAATAATAATAAAAATGGATATTCTCCAAAAATCGGCATCTGCTAACAGCTGTTTACATCCCAAAGCCCTCACAGCACAATCAGTATGAGAAAAGAGAAACAGATTTTGGAAAGCAGTCCTGGGACTCTGTGTTATAGCCAGCTATTGCTGTGAAAAGTAACCAGAAACAGCAAATCCCACTGAACTCAGGTGTGTCAGAGGGTCTAGCAGAAATCTGAATCACTGAATAGATTAGGCAGATCTTCATTTTTCCTTCCCTCATAAGCCTAGCACAACATGTCTTTTTTTCTGTTTGCGTGGCACCTGGTGGAGATTGAGGCCACTGTGTGTTACTGTAATAAATATTTACTTGCTCATTTGGAAGCATGCATGAGACATAGTACTAAAGGGTCACAACTAAAAAACAGGGAAGAAACATTGCAAAACTGACTTTTTTTTTTGAAGTTGTAACTTTCTGGGCCTCTCAAAAGCTCACCTCTAGAGCAAGAAAGCCAGGCTGTCAGAGTGCTTGCTAAGAAGAGAACCCGGAACTTGCAGCACAAATGGAGAGAGCAAGCACTGGGTCAGCTCTCCACTTCTCCTGGTGGCTTACAGTTTGCTGTGCAGATGTTTTAGCTCTTTTCTTCAGCTAAGATTGCTGCAGTCCTGGTATCAGATGAGGAGATGTGTCTACTTCCCTGCTTCTGCCCCTCCTCTGTACTAAAAAGAGACTCAGTGGTGACAGTGCAACTTCACATGTCACCAAAACTAACTAGAAGAAACCAAGATGTTGTGTGGAAAGCTCAGAGGAGCCTGGACTCCACTAAAGAGTATTTCATACAAGATTAACATCAGGCAGAATTTTCTCTACCTGAGGAAGAGAGCATCCCAGTTAGCTAGCTACCATGTGATGTAGCACAACTGTTAATAAGGAGGAAATTATTTCTGAGTGAAAAACATGGAACTTGATCCCACAGGAGTCATGTTGAAGGAGCTTACACAATTTTCAGTTGGCTGTGTGTCAATGGCTGAATTCCACAAAAGACAGAAAATGTACTGACTGGTAAAAAATGATGAAATAAATCAAAAAATAGGTGTAAATCATGGGTTATATCTTTTTCTCACACAGTTCTATTTTTCAGCAGCATTTCCATGCAGCAGAACCTAGGGCCTCAGCTAGTCACACTATAAACATAAGCCCATTCAACTTTTTACAATAGCTGCACCATTTGAACTGCATCGACTTTCAACTCCTCCATTTAAAGCAGTGCACATATCTAGTAGATTATTTAGCTGCAATTTATGCTCCTTCAAGTAAGTTCAGTGAGGTACCAGTTGAAAGCATCTGCTAAAACTGAGCACACCTTTGGCAGAGGCCTATACACATACATTTTGAATAGGAAGGAAGTGGGTTGGTCACAGCATCTTGCCAAAAAGCGGATTTTTTTCAGGAACATTGTAACATTGGTAAACAAACCTTGGTGACCCCGTGTGTGTTAAACTGACAGGCTCTGGGAGGGCTTAAGTGGAGGGATGTGCTGTCTCCTGCCTGTCTCCCATCCCCACTGCTGCCTGCCTTGCGAGCAGCAGTGGGCAGCTGCAGCCTCCTGTCTGGATGTGCTGGGCAGCACGTTCCCCCGCAGGCAGGCTTGCTATCTGCCTGGCACAAACCCTCCCCTGTTGCCTGCAGCCTCAGGACCACTTCTGCTAGCCATTGCTGAGCACTGTGGCTCGTGCCTGCCTGAGCCAAACGGAGGCTTTTGCCCAGTGCATGGTGTTCTGCTGAAGATCAGATTGAAACCAACGGGGCAAGGAGCTGAGGCACAGACAAAGGCTTCAGCAAGTTTACCAATAGTCAGGTGGACAATTAGGTTTGAATCATGGCTTGCTTGGTACTTTCAGTAACTTCTGCTGCAGTCCTGTGTGCAGGACTCTTTGTTTGTGTCCTGGCTTCTGTGTTTACTGATCATTATTGGCCCACTGAGACTTTGCTCTTAATGCGCAATCTCCGGTCATCGAAAATAACAAAATTAAAATAAAATTAAAATTTGCATAAACCTGATAACTATGGAATTGTCCTAAATCTATGGCACACCAGCTATTGATTTGTTTTTCCTCTTTCCCTCTACTTGAAATCTCAAGGAGTGACAGTCAAAGGACACGGCTTTCTCCACGTGGAAATTATGGACATCCATTCCAGATGCAGACTACTGATAAAAACAGCTTTCACCCTCTGGAAGAAACACACATCACACATTACAAAACTCCATTTGTCCTTGTTATTTTAATTCTAAGGCTAAGCCAGATACAATCATTTAATTTGCCAATTAACTTTTTTTTTTTTTTTTGACACTGACAGTGGGACCAAGAGGGTGAGAAGATAAAGCCTTCTTACCTGAACTTCTGTGGAAGCTGATGCAACCCCCCCTTAGACTAGTTCCATATGCACACAGAAAGTCAACTGAGTGACAATAAAAGCAAAACCACTAATGTCAGAGTTGTTAGCAATTTTCTTTAAGTAGAGCTTGAAGTAGAATGATCTTGGAAATGGAGCAATCCTGGCAGTGACAAAGATGAACCTGACACCAGAACATCAGATACAAACCACCTTTGCACCATCTGTGTTAGTGGAGCACAGTGTCCCACTTTCTGCTGATCTCCCCAGCCTCCTCAGCCACCACTCAAAGTTCCAGGAGCTTCAGCCTCCTGCCTTCCTCCTTCTCGCCATCATCATGGCCAGCAGCAATGCACATTCCAGCACAGGTGCACTTGAAAAATTCCCTCTCACCTCCTTCCTCATCTCATTCCTCTGTCTTCTAAGGATTTCTTTGGTCTTTCCTGCTTAAGCTGAAGCGAATTAGAAGCTCATTGATGTGTATTTCATTGGGCAAAACAAAGTGAGTGTGCAGGCAATCCCACAAAACATGTATAGGGCTGGAGGAGACAGGCACATTCCTGGTAGGTAAGAAGGAGCACTCAGTGACTCCTGACCTGTGAACAAAGCCGCTTGGCTGGGGAGGAGACTGGAGCTGGACCCTTCTGCCCCATCCTCACCTTTGTCACAGAAACTGCCTGGTGCGAAGAAATGCACATGGCAACAAGAGAGCTGCTGAGTGAAGCAGCCATGGGGAATGCACCAAATACCTTTCTTGTTCCCTGTGAGATATGGCTGAGGAGGCAATTTACTTTCCAGTTTCCTTTCAAGATGAAGTATGGTTCGCTCTACCACTGCTCAGGCTGTACATATTCTCAAGTAAAGATTTTCTGTCTTCCATGTGGCAACTTTTGCCCTGAAGTCACTCTTTAAAATAAACCTCAGAAACAGAGGCAGTGTTTTTCTAGCAGGTGCACAGCTGAGAGCCTGGACAGCAGATACCCATTGGCATTACACATTCAGTCTTGGTGTGAGAAACACTTCTCCTCTATTTCACCTCCTAGTACGTGGGTGGCTGTGCTGCTGGCAGGGCAGCAGAGCTGTCCTGTCTCTCTGTTTCCTCCCTTCCATTTGGAGGAATGGATGTGGAGGAGGCAGACTTTGCTGCAAAGCCTTTCTGCTCCCTCTGTGCTCAGCACAAGAGCCTTGGGAAGCCTTTTCAGAAAGGTGCCACAAGAACACAGAGTCACCCAGCTCTTTTCTTTCTTTATTTTTTTATTGAAAGCTTCATCAAAGAAAACAGAAGTTTAAACCTAACATCCACTGATCTACAGAAAGCCCCAGGAGTGGGAAAATGGCAGCTATTTAGGACTGTGTTACAAATGGAAAACATAAAAAAAAAATCATAGCAGTACAGATCTTTCAGAGACATTCTGAGACATCAGCACACAGATGCCCATATAAATAAGATTCATAATTTAATGTATCACAGAGGTTCTGTATTCTACATTTTGGCTGCAGTGAAGTCTGTAAGGGCTGTTAAGAACCTCTGAACCATTTTTCTGATGCATGTTTTCTTGATAGGAAGTTCATCTGCTTTCAGAGCTGCTTTGATTTTTCTTACAGATAGAATCTATTCATTCTCCTTTAAAAAGGAAAACAATTAAAATTCCTAAATGAATTCTGTACACTTCCTGGTTTCACATAAAATTGTTTTGCCTCAAATAGATAGTAGAATTTTCTTCCACTCTGGAATACATCATATTTTATAATACTTCAATTACATAAACATCATGTTCTCTTCTTTAGGCTGTATTTTTGGGCTTTTAAAAAATATAACTGACTTGAAATTTCACCAAATTCATAAAATTATTATCCAAGAGAAAGACACTTAAAGGCAGAAAATTAACATTGGGCAGGTACTTTTTTAAGGACAACAGATCCAGATCTTGGAAGGTGCTTATACCTTGCAGGCTTTGGACCTACAAGGAAAAATGGATTTGTGAACCTGTCAGGGACTGACATTTTCCACTTCATTACACGTTTTTATTAAGGTGAAAGAACTCAGCTGTCCCTGTTGGGGAATTAACAGTTGAACTGAACAACTTCAATAAACACAAGAATTTTTTCTTATCATGGAAATCTGAACCAGCGCTGGGATTAATTTCTTTTACAGCTTTACTCTCATAATTTTGTGTTCAATTTTACCAAAGAGCATGTTAATAAAGGGGAGAAGAAAGGGTCTCTTCTGCCTGCTTTGAGGCACAAAGGTGAATAAATCTCTGGGGTACATACAGAGCTCTAGCCTATTTGGGTGACAGGAGCAATATAGAAAAAGTTGGTGCTCTTTTTGAGAGGATAAAAACTCTCCTTACACTGCATCTTTGCTGCTTGCTGAGATTCTAGAAATCTGCTCCACTGAAGGGGAGGAGAAGTCTGCTGCTCACTCAGCCCTCCTTCTGAGAAAGTGTGCGTGCATGACTGCGTGTATGCGTATTAGAAATGAAAGGAATCCTCATTACTAGAGTCAATCGTCATTAAACAGAAAAGACTAATGCACCAAATGTCAGCAGTTTTGTTGTTTTCTGTTTCGCATTTCCATCACACCGTGACTGTTTTCTTGGTTCACGTGGGCTACAGAGAAAGACCAGGAAAATCCCTTTCCCTAGGGCACTTCTTTTATATCCGGACCAATTTCATGTTAAATAAAGTTTTGAAAGGAAATGTTGACCATGCGTGTATCAAACATTACTATCTTCAACTACCACATTTGGTCTCATCACTAAAAATGGATTGATTCATTACTTTAAGCACATTATCACTCTTTAGCATGACTCTTGCTATAGGTGGAGTTAAGTGAGCCTGCCTAAACCTGTTTTGCTCATGTCAACCTCAGCATTAAAATGAAGTGGCATGAGGAGCACCATCAAGCTTAAAACCATGAAGCATGGCATTTTTTTAAACACTTAGGATCAGTCTCAATCTTCAGTACCATAAACAACATAATATAGATCCAAATACTATGACATATTAAAAATAAACTTTATTACAACGCAGGCTTCCTCAAATTTGCTGAGTTTTGGTACACATACATACATAAATAATACCCTTCATTTGATTTTTACTCGAGTAAAAATCCACTCGAATGCTACAGCCCATATGCCCGTTGAAAGTTTAAGCCCTCACTTCTCTAATGACCAGCCTTTATCTTCCACGTTTGGGCATGCATCCATAGCAGAAGATGATACAATGTGATGCAATTGCTCTCAGATATGCCTCATTCTGCATTATGGTGAATTTCTTGACCAACACAACCAAGGCAGTCTCTTGGTAAACAGAACTATACAAATAAGCACAGGCTAAGGACATTTCAAGAGTCTGTTTCACTGGAAGGCAATAAGAGGACATTCACAATTTGAGGCCTGACTGTCACAGGTGAAAAGTGCTTACAAAACCAGCAGTAGAGCCAGATAGGAAGAAGAGTCCCTCTGCAATCTCAGTGGGAACAGTGAGATTTTTCCAGTGCCCTGATCTACACTTGGGTCAGCACCTGCAAATATAATACTCTCTTCAGTTCCACTGTATCTTATTTTTTTTTTCCCTCAGTGTTAAGTGACAAGCCCAGGTATTCAGAATTTTTCTAGCCATAATTCATAGTTTCCTGACACCCCTTTTTTATTTATCTTTTAAGGTTAAAAAAAAAACAAAACCAAAACCAAACCTGAACATCCAGATTTGATTATTTACAAGAATTCAGGTGTGATGGAAAGTACATACGCAGTTCAGTTTATGGATTTGATGTTACTTCTAGACCTCTGGGCCAGGCACCGTTGCCTTAGACATCTAGAGTTGTTTCTGCAATCTTTCAGGAACTCTCTTGATATTTAAAGCTAAATTGGCAAGACAGACAAAGATACTGACTTTAAAAATTCAGGTCTTTAAAAAAAAAAGGAAAACAGAAACTAAACAGAGCATAATAATAAACTTTTAAAAAAACATATTAGCGAGAACAAACATAAAGAAAACCAGTTTAAGATTTCAGAGGCCACCAAGTGACAACACCCATGTAGTGTGTTGCTATTTCACTGTTCATCACTTTTATCTAATTTTTAACTTTTAGAAATGAGTTACCACTTTCTGAGCATTTTTGTAAGCTCCAAATAAGCTTTTTTCTTACCTTATGATCTATGACTGTTTATACTCAAGGCTCACAGTGTTTACAATTCATAGATTTCAAGTACCAGTTCACTGGTATTTTGGGATCAGTAAGATGATGAATTGTATTTAAGGGGTCCATTTTCTTTCCTCTTCTTCTTCCTCTACTTCTTTGCTTTGTTTCTTTTGATTTCAAACACTATTGAACATTATAGCATGGAAAAGAAAGGGAACAATTCTAATACAGAATGCACTTGAAACACTTTAAAGTGACAGGCACTGTGATATCATGTTGCCTGCCTGGCTTAATAAAAAACACTGAGATTGTTTAACTTTGCTGAAAAAAATAAGAGAAATGTTTCTGAATGTATAAATAAAGCAGCAGAGTTCTGAATAGAAACAAGAAGGTACCTCAGCATATTCATCAGCCACATGGTAGCTACCTTGTAGCCTCATTGTTGATAGTAAATGAGACTTTTTGAGTGTCACATTAGAACTAACACAGAAACAAATGTCTTTATTTCATATTTAACTGACTTGTGCCTGGGTTTATCTCCATTTGTACAAATAATTCAGAGAGAGACAGAAAGAGAGTATGTGTAGAAAGGAAGAAAATAAGGCTAGATCGATTTTTTTCCCTCATATGCCCTCTAAAGAAAGAGGGAACTTTTATCCAAGGACAAGATTCAAGTGTCCCTCTCAGAAAGCAACAAGTAATGAGACAGTACATGAAACAGAAAGAGAGGTTTGGGGTATTTTTCTGAATTGAAAAAATGCTGTGGATGATGTTCTTTTACTTTGGCATCATCTGGTTTTCAGAAGTGTTGAATTCAACAACTACTCTGGAGAAAGCAGAAGTGTTATCACTTCTGAAAATCAGGCCCTCTTCCTATGTTGAAGAACCATGTGAACTCCCATTTCTCTCTTTTCTATGTTGCATACCTAGCAGCATTTACTTGGGAAACCCCCTCCCCCCTCCCACTATGTTAAAAAATACGATCTTGTTTTATTGATTTAAAAAAATAGTTGTGTTCTTTTCCCCAAAAAAGTCAGGTTAGGGAAACACAGACCTCTTTTTTTAAGATAGGGCAGCTGAATCAGATTGATCCAATACATATGTTTTTATTTTCCTTATTTTTAATGGATACCCTGTCTCTAATCCACCACAATAAATGTGATGAGCCTTCCCCTCTCTTCTCGACGGAGGAAAATTTAAAACTGTTTGGTTTAATTTTTACACACAGATATGTGTGTATGTATGTATATATGGAAATGCTGCTTCACTTCTGCCTCCTCAAGGAAAAAAATCATCTTTTGACTTCCTTCTCACCTTTTTCATTTGTCTGTTTGGAAGAAGTAAGGGCCACAATCAAGTTCTGTATGAAAAATAACTGTCATTTCTAAAACAGGTTTTGGTGGATTAAATTTAGTGCCTTTTTTTTTTTTTTAATTTGCCTAATCATACTAATTAGTGATTGTCAGCCAACATATTAAGACAACAGAAATCATAGCAGAGAAGAATAATTTTTAACTTCCTGCCTGCACGACAATACAACGTGATTTTCAAAATTTCTGCTTGTATGGAAAAGCTAAAATGAGAACAAAGAGCAAGTTTGCTTTCTCTTATGTCTACCTGGCAACTCAAATGCAACACTGAGAAATAAATGCAGAATTAAGGTGGCTATGCATGCTGGACGATGACAAAGACTGAGGTGAAGAAATGAATTGGTATGTTGGAATTCAGAAGGAAGACTGTTGCTTCAGTAGAAATACCAAAGATCAGGTAAGTAAAGAGAAAAACTCACCAAAATTAAAGCCTGCCTGACAGATTAGTTGGTAACCCAATCCCCCTTGCTTGGGATGTTCTCCAAAGCACACGGTCAAAAACCCGGACAGCTTCTGACACCAACTATTCTGAAATTTCCACTATAAACATATGCAGTATGTAAAACACCAGTGGAAGATAGTTTAAACAAACAAGAAAGTAAGAACTGGTCCGGCCATGTAGGTCAAATAAAGATAAAAAAAAGAAAAAAAACCCTCTATCTTCTGGACTGCGTTAGGGTGTCACTTCATCTTTGGTATAAAATAGGCCATCCATAGGCTGCATTTGTTCACAACTAGGAAAGACTACAGAAATTGTCAACAATTTCTTCTATCTATTGCTTTTTTTGCACTTTTTTGACCATAAGCTCCTATCTACTTAAGTTTTTTTTTAATGCTCTTAAGCTAGGTTTTCGCAATGTGACAAGCAAAGCGGACTAAAAACTTCTTAAAGCTCATAAAAAAGACTGCAGATAAAAAGCACTAATGCTTTTGCTAGCGATCACGCTTTGTAAATAAAAAAATCTGCATTCTGCAAGAAAAAAACCCTGCATTCTCTATAATGCAGCAAGTTTTTTTCTCAATTCAATAACTTTACTGTAAAATGCTTTAGCCTTCTAGATTTTTTTTTCTGTCAACACTTAAGACAAAGTTCATAAAAGTCCCAGCATTTTTCCAATCCTTTCAGTTGCCACAGTTCCTTTATCATCAACTTTTCTTCAAAAGAAGAAAATCATTTTCTTTTAAACTGTACAGTTTATTTTTTGTTCACCCCAAAAACTCAGTCTATTAAACTTCTGCACCAGCACCGGTGTGAGCAGTTTCAATTCATTCTCGGGTTTTCTAACAAGACGTTGACAGCTTGCCTTGAGAGCCTTTGACGTCCTTAAAATTAAGGCAATTAAGATTCAAGATAAACCTTACCTAAACATTTCTTTAAAAAAAACCCAAAAAACAAAAAACCAAAAAATACTCTAGATTTAAAACAAGAAGAAAAAGAAAATGAGAGAAAAAGAGTAGCTTAATTTTTGAGGAAGACAATTGGTTTTCATCGCAACTTGCTCCCTCTTGACATCATCAGTTTTTCTGTTAAAAAAAAAAATCTAGCTACACCTCCAGGTAAATTCTGAATTCAAATGTTCGTCCAGATGAAATGTCAACCCAGCATTTTTCCTCTGGGTTTTTCCTTTAGTTGAAAAAAAGAAAATAGCAAAAATAAAATTGTCAGACTACATGATGGAACCATTTGCACAGCACATAAAAACACTGTTTTGTTTTCGTTGGGAAAGGTAGAAAAAAAAAAAAAAAGCATTCATTTGACGCCTGTGCAAACTGGAAGCCAACTTCTTGTTCAGTGAAGTTTCTCCATTCAAGGCAAAGATTTCAGACCGACATTCTTCAGTCCTGTTTATTGTCTGTAAAAACAATTGAATTAAAGTGGTCATTAAGTCAAAACAACTTTGAAATAGCCTCCTCTCCTTTTTTTCCACCCAATTCCCTTTAAAAGTTATCCAAGCTAAACTAACTTCGCAGCTGTTTAAATATGATACCACCACTAAGCTGAAAATAGTCAGGCAAAAATAGGGAACTCCTACTTTGGGGACGTTAACACATCCTAAGCAGATGAATTTACTCTTTGAATGCTAGGCATTAATAGGCAGTCTAACTACACTGAAATGAGACGAATAAACGGCTTAACACTGTGTAAATCTTTCACAGGTAATTCAATAAGACGGCGAATATTTTCATAATAATAACTATTTATTTTGGGTATTAATAATAAAATGAAAAACAAAATTTCAGTAAATGGATACAACTGATTTGGTAGAAAGAGCACATTTTCTGATGGCAAGAACAATTAGACTGTGGAGCAGTCTGCTTAATGAGCCAGTTAAGGCTAACTTAGCAGAAATCTTAAAGGCAATATTAATTAGATGATTTTTTTTAAATCATATAGTGTCATATCTTTCTAAATTTAGCATAGAGAATAAGAAAAATATCAAGCTTTTTCCTACAGAAGATACCTCTCATTTTGTGTTTTTGATGTTTTGTGTCACTTAAATTTATGTCCTCTAAATTTAAAGACTGAATGAGATCTTTAAGAGAGACCCAAAACCTACATAAAAATTCTATTCAGTGTCTAGGGCTATCTGTAAGGGTCAGCTGTTGCTTTTCCCACAAAGTTACATGAAAAAAATCCTTTCCTGACCAAAATTTAACACAGGAAAATCCAGCACCTTTCCTTCTGCAAACATTAATGCATTTGCTTTGCCTAGTAAAAAAAAAAAAGAAAAAAAGAAAAAAAACTAAAATTAGGATTTAAATTGTGAAGCATGTCAACGATGTAACACTGGCCACAGAACTTTTTGTCTGGGAGTGTAAACACAGAACTGCAATTCTAAATATTAAATTTGCCAAAGGGTTTTTTCATTGCATGACGTCTGAAAATTAATATTTTGAATGTTAAGAACAGATTTATGTGGTACGCAACAATTAAATATTTTATTCTGATTTTCTGTGCATAATTTCTGGTAGGGCTACTCAAGTTGGAAGCTCACCTCCTGAGATATTACTATCCCCATGGGTCGAGTGGCTGCTGTACATGTGAAAGTCCAATACCATCAATGGGTCACAACACATGCCCTCTAATCTAACCTGGCACTGAGTTTGCCTGCAAAAGGCTCCAGAAAAACATAATTCTTTCCATATTTAAAATCAGAGTATGTTGTCCAGCAGAGTTTTGCTTGGAGGTAAGACAGTATACTTTTTGGGGGCAAGGATATCCATTGATCTCCGCTTCATAATCTTCATGCTTTTATGTGCAAAATTAAATATTTACTAGGAAAAAGGGGAGTAGGGTCTAAAATAATTAAGGTGATTTCCGCATAAAGTAGATTCCTCTGCTCAGAATCAAGGGCTGTCTTTATCTGCACAATATATAGCCAGGTTTTTGCCATGAAGTTACGATTTCTGAACTCTGTGGGTGGGATCCTCAAGTACAGCATTCAGCATATTAAATAAAAGAATACGTATGCTAATTAGAAAGTGGAACTTAAATTCCAATTTTCATGGTTTGTTTTTACTTACAAAGAGAGTACAGAGTCCTTATACCACCCAGTTCATTCTTAGTACATTGTCCTTCCTTTGTTGCCTGCAATTTCGTGATTGTTGCAAAGAAAATAAAAGTAAGGAAATATAACATTATAACTTTTCTCCTGACTGATCAGCTTCCATGTAATAATTTTATATATTCTGCCTGTTCCTTTGCCTATATCTGACAAAATCATTTTCCAGTCATGTTAATTACTTCTTCATATCTCATATTGACAATCACCATTTTATATCTGGCATGATGTTTGTTATTAATAAATGTGCCCTTTGAAAAGCAGAGTAATAATATTTTAATTTTAAAAGCAAATTCACTTGGTTTTGTATTAGTGGTTACTGGAATATTTTGTAAGAAGTTATTTTTTAAAGACAGAGAGGCTGTATATTTTGGTTTGTTTCTACAGCTTCCCACACTGCATTTCTGCCTGCAACTGGCAGATATAAATAGAGGGTCCATTTCAGATAAAAAAATACTGAAATAAGCATAATAAAAAAAACTGTAGTGGATCTGCCTGTCTGATTAAAAAAAGAAAGAAAGTCCTCTGAATATAAATGCCAGTGCCATTACAAGTATATCCATCACTTCAAAAAGGCTGTAGCTGACAAAGAAAGATGAGCGATCTCATTTTCAGGGAATTCACCACATAAGCAAGAAACACAGCACCCATTTCCATAAAGAATTGCAATGTAATTTTCTCCTATGCTGGAAAAATGTCAGAATCTGCATGTCACAGCTATCTTATAAGGGCTTCTAAGTCCTTTTTCTTTGAGACATAAGAGAAAGGGAACTGAGACACAGAAATCATCAGATCCAAATGTACAGAACACACTCATTAAAACCAGCCAACAGGATGGTACAGACACATATTTCTCTCTTTGCCTTTTATATTCTGTAAGTATTTTGCCATCATTTATTTATAGGTGCTAGAGAGACTGGCAGCTAGAAAGGATAAGCATACATAGTCTGTGTCTCCAATTGTGTAGCTTGTGATTGATTGTTTTTGCAATATGTACATACAGACAGATATAGGCATGACAAAAAATAGTCTTCTGTTTTATGGTGGTCAAAACCACATAAATCTGAAACCATTTAATATTCATATGGTAGACAAACAAATGGACCTTCCACTTCCAGAGGTCAAAAAGGAAGTAAAGCAATTGACAAATTGGTATAATTCTAATCTTTCCTATACCAGCTCATATCTGATGCCTCTGTAACTACAGTCATGATGCATTGACTGACATATCTATCCCATTTCTTGTCTGGCTATTTCTCTACTTTCTTCCCCAAGATAAAACATGTATAATTCTATTTTCAATCTGATGCTGGTGTTCAATATACATGTGTTAATGAAAGATTGGATTTGTGCTCCTTCCTAGAATCTGTCCAAAATTTATCAGTCCCAGTGAGTATCCTGTCACTATGTAACCTTCCCTTTGTGAAGATTTTTATTGTAGCAAAGAGAAGCTGTGTTTGAAGAGATTATTCTGCAGTTGAAGGGATGCCTTAGAAGTTCTAAATACAGCTGTCAGTTTATAAATTTTGAACTTTCCAAGGTATTCCATGGGAAGTAAACAAAGGGAGCAGAAGAATGGAGCCAGATTGAACAGTGAAGACCCACCTCTTTCTTATCCCTTCTTCTTCCATTTCCAGGTCCTGCCTACTCTGTGTCTGCATGGCAGTTTTGCACAATCACAAATACCAGTTTGGGGCAATTTATACTGCTTCATTAACTACACTTTCAGAAAGAAACCTTTACGTGTGCCAATGTGCACCGTGCCAGTATTTTCACCACTGCAAAATTTAAGCCCTTTTTAACCTCTGATGCCAGATGCTGCTTTAGCCCAGCATGATGATTGTTAACGCAGTTGTTGAGATCCTTCTGAGTCCAGAAAAGCAGCAGACAGTTAGAGAGCATATCATTGTGGGCAGGAGCTCAAGGACATTTTGCCAAATTGAGGCTGTCAGCCAAAACCTTTTGCTAATTACACTTCTATATATCCAGAATTCATCTGAACTTAACGAAGCTATTCAGAATTTATATTTCTGAAAGAGGGAGTCAAATTTGGCCTGCTATAATCAAGAAACAAACCCTTCTGACTCCAAAGCCTACTTACTTAGACTGTTGGTAAGAATATGCAGGCGCATGTTCACTGGATGTTTCCACTGTCATCTGTTGCTGTTGACCACTGGCTTCCTGTGATGAAGATGCTACTGTCTGTGGAGAAGTATCAGCAACAACACCCTAGGGAATCAAATAAGAACATGAAAAGCTTACTAATTTTGCTCATGGCAATGAATTACTTAAGAGAGCTCAGCACCAGCTCACCGTTCACACATTTCTCTAGAGATTGAGAGAGTTTGAAGTAGCAGAACCCCACGCTAACACAACAAACTCCAACAGTTTTAGAAAGCTAATTCAGCAACAAGAAGCTTTCTCAGCCTACCAGCCGTACTTTGCCCTCCAAGTTTACAGTGAAAAATACCTTCTCCTTTGAGGGCAGTTCCCTGACCATTCAAAACTAGAGGCAAATCTGACTTTGGTGGATTCTGGGTTTTACTTGGCTTTTTCACAACGTATATATACTTCTTCTAATTTTTGCTTACCTACCCCAACTTCACAGTGAGTTCACATTTATTTTGTTTGATTTAAAATGTGATAAAGGCAGAATCTAGGTCCACTGCTCTCCACTACTACACATCCAACATAATTTTAGTCACCTTAGAAGAATGCTGCCCTCTTCTACACACTGTTTCTATGCATGTTCCTTTCAAAAATAAATTTGCTTTGCACTAAAGACTTTGATGTGTTAAGTTAAAGCTCCAATGAAGTTTTGTTTTATTTATGTTTGTAAAAAGTAGATAAGTAAACATATGAAAGATTATATTCATGAATATAACATTATGCACAATTTCTTATCCTATTCAGACAGTCTGAATAATACTTGGTTTAAGTTGGGGTTTTTTTGTATGCTTTCAAAGCAAGATACATTTTTTTCCCTCTATTCTCATGCTTGGTGTGCTGGTCATATGAATAGCAAGTCTCTTCAGGGAACATGCTTTATTACTCTAGTGCACACAACAGAGCCAGAAGAGGGAGCACAAAGCACTTGCTTTGTTTTTATTTGAGTCCCATGTAAACAACAGGTAGTTTATTTTAAAGCATCTGTTAAAATATAATTTTCATTTTTCAGAGGTTTTTTGTATCTATTGCTTAGCAGACTGCCAGTATTATCTTTTTCTGTCTACTTCCTTGTCTTTATCCTTCTCCTTTTGTCCATCTCATCTTGAGATTGTAAGCTCTCTGGGGCAGAGACTGTATTTTTTGGTCTCTGCTTGTGGAGCATCCAGCATGGTAGGGTCCTGGTTCATGATGCTACATGAATACAGATAAATATTAACAATAATCATCATCACTGGATAAGAGCAAAACAGGCTATACATTCAGTTAATATTTTGATTATTATAGTGGATAATTATGACATCGAGTTACTTTAGAAGGCATGAATATACTAGCAAGTGATGTGAGGAGGGCTCGAAAAGCAATTAAAATTAACCTTAATTCTTATTTGAACAGGTCAGCATGGTGTGCAGCCAATCCCATGGTACGAACCAACTCTCTATCCCACCATCTCCTTTTAATTCAGTTTTGTATCTGCCTGATTTAGACTTAAGAATGGCAATTGAAAAGAGGCACTCGTAGTGCATTTGCAAACAAATGAGGATTAGGGCAAAATTATATTGAGGCAAAAAAGACTGAAACACAACCAGCTCAGTATGACAGAACAGTAGTAGCCTTTCCTGTGGGACCTTATCTGGGAATAATTGCAAAGAACTAGTAGAAAACAGGATAAGCCCACTTGACTGCTGGTGAAGCCATGCCAGCAGTACCACTAACTCACATCCTCAAGGCACAGAGTAGTAATAGCACAAAATCCAAAGTCCACACAGACGAAGACAGAAGTACAGAGACCCTGGCACTCCTTGCCTTACCCCAGAGTAGGGCAGAAGTTGTTAATAAAAGAGGGTAGTGCCAAAGAGAAACACACAGGGAAGAGGATGCCAAGGCTCCCTCCTCTCGCTGTGAGCAGCTGCCCTTATGAAGCTTCACAGAAGTGGAGGCCAAGCTGACGCTCTCCCAGCAGCTTGTGGTCTACAGGGTTGAGTAAATACTTACTCATTAGACTGTCATCAGCATGACTCAGCCCCAAGGAGGGAGGGAGCGAATCCTTCCTCAAGGATGAAAAGCACTCAGTCAGTGCAGCATCCTCCACGTCTGTATATACAAGAGGAAGGTTTCCATTGCTCAATCACTTTTTCTGGTGGCTAAATGTTTCAGCAATTACCTATGCTTGCTAAGGACCGCATCAAACCCTCTTGCAATCTTCTCTTCTTGAAATCTCTTTTGGTTTCGTGGTCTGCCTGCTGGGTTTGTTTTCCTGTCTCTTCCCATCTCCCTCCCAAGTACATGGGGAAAAAATAGTCATAATCACTGATGTTTTTATTCCATGTCCTGCTGTACAACAAAACAAATGCAAAAACAAGAGCCCTTGCAAATAATTAAAAAAATAAAAAAAGAGGGGTTAGAAAAGAGAAGGAAAAGGAAAGAAAGAAAACAAAAAGAGAAAGGAATGTGCAGTCCTCATTTAAAAAGCTGGAAGCTTCCAGCCACCACTCCATAAAGAACCTTTTGGCCCCTTTCAAACAACAGAAGGCATGATAAATAAGAGTTCTGCTCCCCCTTCACTCTGCTTTCATGGATGGAGATGAACTTACTTCAATAGGGACAGCTGTTGGAGGCACAGGAGTGTACTGGGGAATGTAGGTCCCTTGCATAGGTGCAGCAGCAGTCATGTACTAGAACAAATCAAAAGCAAATGAACAGCAGAAAACCACAATTAAGATGCATAAAACCATGTTAGAAGAATGATACCATTTCAATTTCCCATTCAGAACTTTTAGTTATTAGCATATTAAAAGCATATTATTTTTTAAAGTAAAGACTTCAGGTAATGGCAACTTACCCAGCTATAAAAAAATCATAATATTGAACTTCAAACTCAGGTCATATCTGAATATAGACAATAGTAAACATCTCACTGACAGAAGCAGATTGTTCTCTAAAGCTGAGAGACTCCTATTTGTACTTACAAAAAACTCAGTGGAGACATGATAGCAGGATATATATATATATAAGTGGTTACAAATACAAAGCAGTATAAACAATCTTTTGGAGCCTTATTGACCTTATATAAAGACACCTACAAAATACGAAGTATGAAATCTGAGAGGTTAATTCCAATCTATATTTAACCCTATCAACAGCAGCAGTTGAGTTTACAGGAAAACAAAGCTGCAGATAGGTGCAATCTGAGACAGGAGAAACAAAGCAAGAGTAAGATCCCTCTGGAATTTCTCCTTTTGCACACAGGTACCTTAGCTAAACTTTTATGGCTTATTCTAACTATCCAGGGATCTTTCCTATGTATTTTGAAACTTGTGAAAATTATTATAGCAATAATTTGTATTAGCCTCTCTGAAACACTGTCAGTCCCAAGTACTCCAAGACAATGTTTTTTAAAATTCACGTGTGCATGTGAATTTTGTCATTGTTATGGCACTGATTTCTTTATGTACAGCACTTCCCAAAAAACTCTTGAACTGAATGCCACAGTCATTGTTCAAATTTTCAAATAAAGTATTGATATTAAGTCCTTAGATCTATATATACTTTTCTTTCTACAATCCAGTCCTAACTACATGTCTTCACTGACAAGAATCTTAGAATGTGCCCAATCCCTCAACTGACTGTATGACACTTCCACAACATGTTATCTTCAAAGACACACCAAAGATCTGAATCAGCCCACAATGTATTTGATGAATTTTAAAATGAGTTAAATATAGCTTTGCTTCCTGGCAGAGCTAGGAAGTGCTTGCAAGATTTTATTCCGCTGTTTATAGTAAAATTTACATTTAAAGCACTCTCCCACCTCAATTCTAAACTAACTGGATGGTTTGATATGCCTGTCACAAACATGCATTATGAAATTGCAAAGTGGGGTGCAGACTGCAGCAGGGCTGGAGAAACGCCTAAGGGAATGACAACAGCATATGTAAGAATCTCACAGCTAAATTCTGAAGTATTCTTTCAAGTAGAAGAAAATAAAAAGTATTTAAGAGAAATTGTTTTCGATTAAAAAAATAAGTGAGGATCATCTGTGATGTAGAATGTATACTTCCAATGCGAGCAGCATATGGTGTTGAGAACCATCACAGTGTTTTCCTTAACTTGAGCAAAGAGACAGGAGTGCCCTCAGTGTCTGTGCCTATATCAGGCCATGTTTTTCTGCAACTCTTTTTCCTTGATCTTCAGGAAGAGAATTGAGTTCAAGAGAGTTTTTTTATGAAGGCTAACCCACCACAAGCATTAGGCCAGCTCTGCCTATTGTACTCAGTACAGTTGGGCTGTTCTCCTGCCTCACAGAGCAAGAGCTAATGAGAATGCCCCAGCGGGGTGTTGCAGAGCTGCTTCCGCTGCGTTCACTCAGCCTTGTAACGGTGCCCTCACATGTTGGGAAGACATCTGTTGTGTAGCATTGTTCTAAATGTGTCAATATTTAACATTAACCTGAAGCACGCATTCTTAGAGTTCTGCAAAGACCTGCAAGGATTCTAAATATCCACGCAGTCCAGCTTCACTTGCACAAATATATAGAGAGTTTTTCTGAAAGTGTTAATTTAAATAATAGTGTTATCATTCAACTTGAACTTCCTCTGTTTTCTTCCTTGAACCTGGCAGAAGATCAACATTCAGACTCTTATAAGATGCAGTTGTCTGCCTTTCCCTACCTTACACACAAACACATGCGACTTAATGCACAAATATGAAATGATTCAGCTTTTAATTCAGCTCACTCAATTTTTGCAAAATCCTTTGACACTGTGTTGTGTAGCACAACAGTGGAAACTGTCTGTGAGTTAACTGATATCTTTGCTGACTCTGAAAGCAGTGCTCTCAGTAGTTGTGCAGTTTCTTACTCCATTATTTTTTATCTCTTGAGGCAGATCCTGATCTTACTTTCCAGCCTCCTTCATGTTGCTTCTTTCACTGCCAGACAACCTCTAGGGAAAACTGTACTGTTGACTTGAGTGTCACTGGTGGCCCTGGCCAAAGCTTGCTAGCCCTGGTCTTTTCAGATACTCATACCTCCTGGTTTAATTATTTTTTGCAGAAGTTTTAACTGAATTCAGCCAAACAGCAATGATTTAAAGCACTGGAGACCAAAGCTGTCCAGTTACTTGCCAGATTCCCTGGAGAGCTGTAGGAGAGTGACTTCTCCCCTGCATATAACATTCTGCATGTCTAAACCTCTGTACTTAATGGCGGTTCAATTTTTTGGATAAATACTTTATAGTTCTACAATTAAAAAGAAAAATATTGTTAGCCAAATTAGTTCCACCAATGGCACAAAGGAAACTCATGGTACTTGTGGCAAATAATTTGGTCCTAGGAAAATTTAGCCAAGGCTCAGTCCTACAGAATACTGGTGCTTACTTAATAAATGGCCCTGGATCACACAGGAGCAGTGGTCTGTATCACAGGCACATGTATTGTGCCCTTCAGTGGAATGTTCAAACATATTTAAAGTCTTCCTCTTTATGAATGTAAAGATACCCTCACCATTTCAGGCAAGAGTTATTGGGTCAACAGTTAAACATGTTACAGGAGATGGAACTGGACCTCTGTCCCCAGGGTCTCACTGGGGGGTTCATTGAAGCTTCTGTAAAAATCTTTACCAACCTATAAAGGGCAACTACAATTTTGTTCTCCGAGAAACATAATTGGTGTACAGTATTTGAAGTCCCCTTGCATGCAGCACAGGGAGTCCCAGCTGAGACCACATGAATTTGGGAGTGCCTGCCCTGCTGGATCAGTTTCTACCATGGGAAGCCTAGTGCTGAGAAGCTGCTTTAGCTTAGTTTGTTTATTAACAGTGTAATGAAAAAGGAGACAGATTAATTTTTATTATAACTGAGAGTAGCTCAAGCAAGTTTACATGTATTTCTTTCCTTTGTGAACTACATAATCCTAATTCTCTGATCTCACAGGATAAATAAAGATTACACAGTGCTAAGGCACAATGTCATTGTTGGTACTTACATCAATGGGTTTGGATAATGCAAGAGTTGAATTCCTTGTCATTAATATTCATGGTTGGTTGTTTAGCAAAAAGCTTCCTGAACACTGCTGCTCAGTAGTTTCTATATCCAGCACACAGTGAGCCCACTGGAATCTGTGTCTCTCCCTGTGTCCCCCAGACACTTTACTTAGCTACTCATTTAAAAATATGCTCTGGATCTGTTAAAGTGAGTAGAGTCCATGCAAGGAGGTGGGGAAAGAACTTCAGAAATTATTCTGATATTTAAAGAAAAGTTAAGTATTTTATATCGACTCCGTTTAAGGCCACCCAGGCTGCAAGTTTTAGTCTAAGGACATCCTTGAGCTGAGGGACTCTGTTATAATGCAGCTTGATTTGGATCACAGTTCCTGTAAATGCACATACTCTGCACATGTCTTCCCATCTACCTCAGGAACCTCATGTAACTTGGAAGTAGGCAGATGGCAAGCAAAGAAGACATCTATGTCAGAAAGCCATCACTGACATTTATTTTCTCCATGAACCACACTCACTATAGTTCTTTATCCACACATGTTGAAACAGAGACAGCATGACTCATATGCTCAGCTCAGCAGCACCCAGCAAAATCCACTAAATATTAATATTATGAGCACTGAAATAAGAGAATCTGAAAAACCCAAATGCATCCTTTCTTTGTCATGTGTTTCCATCAGGATTAAAGATTCTTGAGCTGTGATGTGATCGGCCATTCAATAAGGTATGTGCAAGGCAGAGGAAATCACTGTTCATTCTTCCACAGCTGTACAGGCTTTGTGGGCCTAAAAGTAGAAGCTGCTCATTTCTGACAGTAAAATGAATAGTGACTCTACAGGCAGAGATGATGGATCTGGAGGTTATAAGGGAGCTTTTCTCAGCAGTCTGATCCTTTAAAAGCCAGTAACTCCTACTACAGAAAACGACTACATTGCTGATGGCAAAAGGCTCTTAATTTTCTTGTAAACTATTGTTTTCTCCATACAGTACAGAGAATGAATGTTCTCAGCACTGAAGATGTGCAGTATTTTAATATAATCCATGCTTTATGATGCCCAACTGCTTAATTCAGACTGCCCTTATCAGGTACCAATTTAGTCTATATGCTACATTAACAATTCTATTCATGCCTTTTCCAATGGGGTTTTTGTTTTGTTTTGTTTTTTTACCATTTTGAAACTACTTAAATGTGTGGAAAAATATATAGCTAGAAAATGAGTGTCAATGTACACTTACACCTCTGTTCTCCTTTCAGATACCGCCCTCTGTGATTACAAAGAGTTAAATGCAGGGAGATAACAAATGAGGAGGTAGGCTGAGGGGACAAAATGAGATCCCTCAAGAAGGATCATATTTAATTCAGAGAGCAACATCACTTCTTCGAGATCTGCAAACAGCAGGGTGTCCCAGCCTGGCTCCAGCAAGGATCGTGTTAAGCCTGCAGCAAACACCAAACCCATAAAGGTGACAGGCATTGGGAAATAAAACAGGAGGAAGACAGCTGCCTGTACCCAGCAGAGTGAGGGAGGATAATATGGTTTACCCATCAAAGGTGGAGCTGAGTCATCTGCAGGGAGTTTGCAGGAGCTCTTACTTTGAGACTGTGGCACGGGTAATGTCCATTTATTCATCTGCCCTCTTAGGCTGCTAAGGTTAATGCAGAGTCAGACATCTGCATGGTACATGCAGCTGAGGTACATAGCAAACACCCCTTACTCAAGCCATTAGTTACAGAATTTCAGCTGAGGCACTGCCTGAAAGAGTGCCTCTTGCAAGACCAAACTATTTCATTTACATCACCAGAAGAGTTTGGCTGCACACTCTGTTTAAATTCTGAAGGCCATCATTAACAGAATGTATAAGAAACCAGCCTAAAGTTCAGTTCTATTTATAGGCCTAGTTGCCTATAAAATAACACAGCTGTGATTAGATGGAGGCTGCTGCAGACACATTAACTCTCTTGGTCACTGTGGGTACTGTGAGCCTGTAGAGAGTGACAACAGTTAATAGTCTGATCAATGCTGAATAAATTTCCCCGTGTAAAGAAAACAAAAAAGAATTTTAAAAAATGAGACAGTAACAGATAGGTTGCAGCAAATCTGGAAACCTCAAACAACACTTAGAATCAGTAGACTTACTAAGGACAAACGGAAACGAGCGAGGAAAAAATGTTAAAGGAGACTTTTATATATTCTATGTGCAAATGCTCTTTTCCGGTGTTTTGCTTTGGTGTTATATCAATGTATCTCCGTTGCAAGAATCAAAGATCTCTTTCCTTGTATTATCAGCTTTCATGTTCCTGAGAAGACACAGAGCCTTTTCAGTCAAGGTGAGAGCCAAAATGCAGAAGCCTTGTACCAGAATATGCTGGTAAGTGTTTACACCAACCACCACAGCCTGCTAAAGGGAGATTAAATGGGATGTCTAACATGAAGAAATGCTAAACCGTGTATCTGAAATAAGCAAGGATTCCAGAATCTGGTCTTCAGTGACTATTTGTGGTTTCATATCACCGCACGAGCTATAGCACAGTGATAATGACTTAGCTTTTCAGGATTCCCAGAATTAATGCCAGGGTTTGTTTCTGCTTTTTTTTTTTTTTATCTTTTAAACCATCTGAGAAGTCTAGACACTGCATCACTAACAGAATTATGTGAAAACATTTGCATTGCTGGAAAACTGAAGGAAATGAGTGTGTTGGCTGAATTTTTTTTTTTTTCCCCATGAAGGAAACCTGCCCTTCCACTTTCAAATCTCTTTCCCTGCAAAGAACAAAAACTGCATCTCTCTTTGACCCTTGTCAAGCGGTTATAACTTTAATGAAATATAGAATAAAACCACAGCTTTTTTCTCTCTGGTTCCACCTTCTCATTTGAAAATACCCTGTTCTCCAATAGAAAAGAACATTGTCTTGCTGTGTCCTCTTATCCCATAGTCTGGCATGGAGACATGGGAACTCAGGAAGAGAAAAGGACCATCTAGTTCATCAGTGCCTGTGGCAGTTCAATGAAATACAGTATCTAGCTGCCACAGTTTCCACTTTAAACTTAAAATATCTTTTGCTACCCAGAAGTATTTTCATTTTCCAGCTCAATCCTGTACTTATTCAATGGCTGTTATTAATTTCACTTTCTCCCAATTAAAGAATGGGAGAATAAATGATATGAAGTTTTTGCATACATTACAATAATTTTGTTAATAATTATCAGCCAGGCCTAAAATATAATAATATAATTCAATTTTACCACACAATTACCGCAGTCCTATCAAGAACAGCTCTGTCATTCAACAGAATCCCATCGCCGAGCCACCGCACTCATTGTTCAGGCAGAGAATAGAAATCTTTACCGGATTTAACATTCCTTCCCTGCTGCTCAGTAATACAAATGTATTTAGGAATGCTGGCTATCAATTCCCTTTCAACCTTCCTAATGAGATGTTACCTAATTCTCTGAGCAAGTTAAATGAAGGTAGAGAGAATAATAACTTCAAGAACTATATTTGCAAACTAATCTCCTTTTCTCTTCAGGAGTTCTAAACATCCTTCACAAATCCCTATCTTTGGAAATCAGAGTAACACAAAGGTATAGAAGAAAAAATGCGGATGAGCTAACCCCCCCCCATAGCTAACAGGTCTTTTCTTCTTCCTGAAATTCAGTCCTGCTACTAAAGCAGAGTCATCAGGACTAATCAGATAAAGACTATTTAGAGTAAACAAATATGAGAACAGTCAGATCCCCACATGCAGCTGTGCACCGTGCTCTCACTAGCATACACTTTGTAAAAACTGAAGTAAATGCAAGCAGTATAAACAGAGAAATAAAAAACTGGCTCATTCACTTTAACCACTTCCTAGTCTAAAGGCTGGCATTGCAAATGAACTCAATAAAAGTCTCAAACCACTTCCAGTTATCTCATCAATGTGTGAAAAGGGCAAAAAATGGAGGAAACCTCATCAGGATGTGAAAATAAGTTCCCATTCTGATTGCATCTTTCATTAATTGGAAACTTCCTTTAGGAACTTGACCTGAGGGTGCCAAAGACCCTTGCAGTCCATGTGAGTGTACAGAGGCCCATAATATTTTCACTTTTCTTTGTGACATTGTAGTTGGGGACCCATGGAGACTGTATAGAAATGAAAACTGATCCTCCATGTATGACTGCATATACGAACCGCCTCAAAATGTAAAAACTGCTTTTTTGCATAGTATGAATAATGCCATATGTCTGATGGATACATTAGCAAGAGAGGAAGACTTCTGTGCTTTAAACAAAGAACAAGACTCTGGCAATTTGTTTTATTTTCTTAATTCTTCATTCCTTACACATTTCTCTACAAGAGAGGTGTTGTTTGGTTTTGTTTTTGTTTTTGGGGTTTTTTTTTGTTTTGTATTGTTTTTTGTTTTGTTTTGTTCTGTTTTTTGTTTTTTTTTTTAATACCCTCTGTGTACCTGTTCTATAAATGCACATTATGAGCTCTCTGGGGCAAGTTTCTGAGCATGGGTTAGTGCTTGATTTATTACAGTCCTGTCTGCAGCACCCTATATAAAATCAGGGTGACTGTATCATAACATAAGAGTATACTGCATCAGTCTTGGTCAACCAAGAATCACTGAGATTCTGTCACATTTATATTCTTCTTTCATATCCTCTATACTGAAGAATGAAGGGGTGATGCAGCAGAATAATAACTGTGGCTTCTGATATGAAAAGAATCCCTATGCACCCCTTTAGTTGGAAGTTCTTAGACATTTCCATTTAACTGAAATTCTGCCAATTAGTCCCTGATGAATAGCTTCTAGGAAGATGAAGGAAAACTGATTTGTACATTTTTCTATTTTCAACATATGTAAAAAAAAAAAAGGGGTCGTGAATCTCTGAACATATGAGCACATTGAGCTATTATTAATAACACATTCATTTTATGAACAAATAATTGTTTTCTAGAGGTAAACATGTCTTCTAGATGCTATTAAATCTCCATGAATTTGAAGAGTCTAAAGAGAGGCAGACTGCTGTGTGCAAAAGTCCCTACTGTATGGATGAAGTTGTTAAAACAAAAGAAGGACTGATTAGACTTGTTAAATAACAGTTGCTCATCAATCATCACGTGCACTTTCCATTGCTCTTTCAGACCAGGGATAAAAGTGGACAGCTCATGGGCCAGCTGTCCAAGAATGAAGCAGATGAAAGCCAGGACAATTAGCTGGAAGTTAAACCAAACAAAAAAGAACAGTAAAAACAGACAAAAGGGCACATAAATATTAGTATTTCCAGTTTTCCTAGAAACAGGAAGAATTTTAACACCTTCTGCATGAAAAGGTAGTCATGCCAGACAGAAGAAAGGTAGTAAGACAATGGAATTATACCACCACTGTATACCTTGGATGTTTTCAAGAGCAGCTAAAGCATGATATTTTTCAGTCCTTTACCTCTAAAAGATCCCTAGAATCCAAAATATTTGGCTAAGTATAATGAAAGATATCACTGTGGGAAGGGAGGGCAAGGCAGGGACCATTTCAATACTTCATAAAAAAGACTGCTGTTCACCAGTACCCTATATCCAGAGATGGAGGAGAAGCTATCAGTTCAGTGAGCCTGAAACACCTTGGAGACATCATCTTTTGGGGCTTACCCTGGAAGCAAACAGTAGCATTGCGGCTGCCTTGTAAGCTGGCCTTCCTGAACTGATGGTGAACATGCCAGTCCAGGCTTAGGCAGGGGGAAACACATTCCCTCTGGGAAATGCTGGGCACTTATGCCTAAGGACACAAGGAAAATCAGCCTGCTGTTGGACATGTGTAGATAAACGTCCCACAAATCATGCAGTCAGGTCTTCCAGGCAGCTCAACCCAGAGATGGTGTGGTTAAGTTGGGAATTTGCAAGGCCCAAGAGCCCTGCTTCGTATAGGCCCTCATGTGAAGCTCTGGGATGTCCTTACCACTTCCTACACATCTGGAAACTGGCAGGCCCTCTTCAATCTTCAAGCCAGTGCTTTTTTTTTTTTTTTTTTTTCCCAGGACAATTCCACCAAGTTGCCTCACCAAAGTAACATTCCTAGGGTTTTCTGGCTTGGCTGCCAGACTAATCTGGCCCTCAGTAAGCAGACCTGTAAGCTGACCCAATAGGAGGTCTGGAAGCCTGCCCAAAGCATTGGACATGGTGAGGACATGAAATCCTGGGAGTGTTTTGCAGCTGCTGCCTGAAAACTGACAAAAACCAAGATGTACATTTAAGCCAGTTGGCAGCTGCCGAGATCTTGCAGACTAGATTTTGTAGTGGGAACAACATGAGGCATTGTTTCTGAAAATTAAATTTTGTTTGGAATTTCTGGCTCAAGGGAGAATCTTTCTGGTTTGTTCTGAGTTTTTAGAAGATGAATGAGAATGAAACCAAATTTCATAAGATTGATTTCCCACAAACTGGAAACCATGAATGTTACTTGGCCAACTCTTCTTCTATCTGCAATTTCAGCAAAAGGATCAGCCATATTTGTATTTGGATAGGGTAAAGAATACTAACCTTTAAAGGCTGGTGCCAACTTCAGTACATTTAAAGTAAAGTGTTTTAAAGTGATGCAGTACAAACTATTGCTTCTCATTGGCATAAAAATGGTTGTGTCAAAATCTTTAAATGTATTTACATGATCATTAGCTTTGCTTACATGGCAGGGCTGTGGAAGGTGGTAACAGTACACATTTTTGGGGAAGACTTCCTTTTCTCACTTTCCACAAACTTTTGAAATTCTTGTGGGACAAGGATCACATTAAAGTCAATGCCCTACTGATAGCGTGTGACTGTGCAGGAATATTACAGTTTGCCCCTAGGTATTTAAATTATCAGCTGTGGGAGGGTCTCTGAGACACATTGGATCATATCAGTAATAGGGCCACAAAATCAAAGGAGAAACCTTGACTTCTAGCAGACTGTACTGAACTACACGGCTATGTCATCAGCTTATGTAACAATCTGATAACAATGTTGAACTCCTAAACATGCATGATAAAAATTACACAGAATCTCTCCTAATTTGTCATTGTTTCATCCAAAAGATGAGGGGAAGAGCTAAGGAAGAAGGAAAGATATCAAAAAATTGAAAAAAAACCCACCAACAACCCCAAACAATGAAAGCCAGCAGAAGAACAAAACAGAAAATGTATGAAGGAAAAAAGAAATCCCAGTACTTCAAAAAATAGCCATCCCTCCTTGCCTTAAGCCCTCCTGTCTTATCATCTAATCAGTAATTTGCCTCCCACAGAGACGTCCCTTTAGGATGCCTCCCATTTTTGACTCCTGCAGGTCTTTCATACTATTTTACTACAGTATTTTCTTAACCTACTAGATACTGTTTAGTTGGGGAAGTGTGATCAACACAGCTGATGAACCGTAAGTGAAGTAGCCAACATCGCAAGCCTGATGTTTCAGCTTTAACTCTCTCTTTGTACAGGTGAGCAACTCAACACATAGGAAGCATGAGGTTTGTTTGAAAAATAAAGAAAGTGCAAGTGTTCATTTTTCATAAGACACCATTCAATAGAGCTTTATGGGTGTGCTTAATAGTTATTTTACCAGGAATAACATGACCAATGCTTGAAGGGGCCAGCAAAACAGATGTGTCTTAGTGCTGGCAGAGTAGCAGCATTCCAAGGCCATTCTTTGAGTTCTTTCAGTGCTAGTTTTCCTAAGGAGACAGAACCACCACATATGTATTCAAATTATATACAATTATCATTTGGTATGGATTTGTGCCTTAACACCTTCTTACAGTTCTGGAAAATACAAGCACTGAAAGTTTTCAGTGCTGGTGTATGAATTTTAATAATTTCTAGGACTAATAAAGACCAGACCAAGTATAAGTAATTCCTGTCATTAGAGAGAAAAAATCTGTTAATCAGTCTTTTCCTCACTCTCACTGTACTGATTGTAAATAGTTTTAGACAGGGCTAAAAAAAAGTGTAGCAGCAGTCTCATCTTGATAGACGAGTCTGCTGAAATGGTGGCTTTTCATACATTTTTTCAGCTAGCACATTCTGTGAAAAATTAGAAGCAAAGCAAAATAACAAAATCTTCCCATTTTCCTCCCCTCGTCCTAATTCTGATAGACATTATGAGAAGAATAATCCAGGAAGGCAACCACCATTGGGGAAAATATAAATACATGTTCAAACACCCATATTTCATCCTTATGAATGCCCTTTATATGACAGAGATGTCCAAACAGCACTTAAGGAGCAACAGCAAAATGCCTGACAGACAGGCATGATAAGTAATGGCTCAAAATGTTTGCAAGCCAGACAGAAAGGGTGACTTTTTCTTTCTTTTTTTTTTCCCTGAAAATCCTTTAAGGTAAACTCACTCTATGTCTGCTGGCATGCAGCCATTTTCCTATAAATTCATATTACAATGCTGTATTTCTAATGGATTGGGTATGGTGCTTTTCCATTTTGCTAATGAGAAAAGCTAAAGGCCATTACTTGTTCTGATTAAGATCCCAAGGGAAGAAATCTGATGTGTATATTACCAGGCCATATGTAAAGGAAGCATTTGGCATTTCCAATCAATCAGATGAAGGGTAGACAGAAAAAGTCTTATCCTGTGACTGCAGAGAAGACGATATTGGGGGAAAAGAAACCATTGAAAGTGTCTTTAAAAGGTGACTTACAGGAATCAGTTATAATGATATTAGTATGATCAATGACTAGGGCTACTATCTGGGAAGGATGTAATTACCAAAATGAAAACTTTCAAATGGGAAGCCTGATCAAGGGCAGAGGTACTGTCATATTTCTCAGAGCACTGTCAGCTCTCATCCAGGCAATGTATTACCGTGTCACTCACAAGCACTATGAGGTTGTGCTTCCCTGGGCTGGGAGCAGACCTAGGAAGTGAGGGGTTGAGAAAGTTTGCATCCAGCTCAGAGACGTGGGTAAGTCTGGCCTCAAAGGCAAATGCAAGATAAAGAAAGATAAGGCTGGGCAAAGGAGAAAACAGAAATGAGAAAATTCCCAGTCATGACTGGCTTTAAGGAAAGTTTTGCAGCAGTGCACATTTAAAAACCATTTCAAGAGAGAAGGGAAATGCTGTAGACCAATGAGGTATTTGTCATAAAGGAGAGGGAAAAAAAAATGTACCAAGAGGTGCACTGCTCAGTTAGAAGATAGGATAGTCTGGAATATCCTCTAAGATGTTTCAATATGCACTTACATGTTTAATCCTGTTGTCATGGAATTTTTCAAATTTATATCTGAATGAAATACAAAGTTTAGAGACAATTTTCATCTCTTTTTCAGTGGATGCATAGTAACAGCTTGAAAATGGTACAAGATGGGTGCTCTACACGGCAAATAAAATGAATAGAGCTTGGAGATGGGTGTTCTGAGAACAAGATCCCTTGACTGTGTCACAATGCATAGTTAGAGGTGTAAACAATATATCAATTTCACATTAAGGATCACTCTGGAACATTAAAACTGACAAAAAAATCTACCACACTACATCCTCTTGAATGGAATCCAGATTAATAGAACATTATTGTCAATGACAGCAAAACTATAATAACTGATAAGGTCAGCAGGAGAGAGAGTCTCTGTACTCTCCCAAACCCATATTAGGGCATTTAGCTTTCCTCTTTAGGACACCACTGATTCTTTACAGATACTTGGGAGTGCTTCAGATACTTCCACTTGGGAATAGAAAGAAAGGCTGTAACACTTCCCCCTATGTGTATTAAAAGAACATCTTCAACCCTTCCCTTGATCATGAGATCAGGAAGCAAAGCTAAGAGACACATTTCTCTTAAATACCACTGGTGACAAGGCATGGATGCAACATACAGTGCTGGAAAAAAAAATAAGAACTACAGCTGAGAAAGCCCACCTACAGCTATCAAACTGAAATTCGATCATCTTCAGCTTTCCTTAAAGGCATATATTTAAAATATTCTACACAGGACCTAACAAGAGTTCTCAGTGAGCTCTTCTGATCCCTCTGCTGCAATCACGCGAAAAGGAACAAACACTGCACAAATACACCCCAGCCTGTACAGGCAAGCAATTCTGGCCTCTTCTAAATGCCACAGCCTAGTCAGGGAATTGTTCACCTCAGGAGGATCTTGAAAAGTATCTATTTCTAGGCTAGGTTGTCTATTCTGGTTCTTCGATGCACTTCTGGCTCTGGCACATGGACTGACTGAAAAGCTCAGACATCTTCATTTTGCACTGGTGCCCACTGATCAGCATAATGTTCCTTTTCTCCTTTCCTTTTATACAAAATATTAAAAAAAAAAAAAAAAAAAAAAAAGATTAAGTGCTGTGCAAATATTTGCAGTGGACAAAGTCTTACCTGCATCACAGATTTCCTTGTCCAAGAATATGACAGAGATGACAAAGTGGCCATTTCTCTGTCAAATAAATTTATATCAACACTTTAAAGCCATAGGACTTTGCATGATTTACCTTCCAAAGAAGGATTGCTGCTGACATACAAGTCTTATACGGAACTCATAGGCCACCCTGCTAAAATACAAATTAGCAGAGTTAACACTTAGAAAGTACAAAACTGGCCATTCCTGAAGCTGAATGAGGGCATTTGCAGATTCCTTGCACTTAGTAGCTGATGTCAGGGACAACAAATTTAATCTTAGGATAGGAGGGTGTGTGGGGGGGATGGTTTGCCAGCCTGCCCAGCTGTAATATCCCCTAACAGCCTTGAAGGAATGGTAATTGTGAACTGAAACAGCTTCTGCTTAACTTTCATCCTTGCCTCAGGACTGGAACTTTTTGCTTGTTGTGAAGATCATGAGAAACACTACACAGAGCGTGAAGATGAAAACTTCGCAAGATTAACAACATTAAATACAACCACCAAGACACAGCTGTCCATACTGCTAGTGAGCTCAGGGAAATATAAATGCCAAAATGCATTTGACATTCATGATATAATTTGGTATGGGAATTCAGAACACTGAGTTAACGGAAAACTTCCATCTTAAAATATTTTTCATTATTATTAATATAGAGGACAGATTATTACAGATTATTCAGCGAGAAGCAATTAAGATTCACTGCTAGGCAGTACAGCCAAATCTAACTTCAACTGGTAAAATCTTTTTTCTTACTGAGAAGAATGGGCCAACTAGTTCAGTTGCCTTGACCAGAACAACTTATGTCAGTCCATCACACTGAGGCTTTGCCTCAAATGTACAGCTGAGCATCCCTGGATTTGGAACAGGAGCTGCTGTCCATACTATAAGAGAAACTACACTGTATGGAGGTCATTTACCTCAAAGGGAATTGAAGAACTTGCAATTATTTGATTATTTTTAAGTGATGCTACAAGGTTTAATTAACATTTTTAAAACACCTTGAGAATATTAAATGCAATATAGGTGCTGCTGTTGCTATTTGTCAGTTGTTCTCTTCCTCAGGATGCCTCTGAAAAAACTGGAGTCCTGTTGCATTTGGGAGGAACAGCAATTGCTACATATTCTCTCCTGTATAATTTGTACCTTAGGAGAAAAAAAAAATAGAAGAAGAAGAAATGCTTGGCATAAATCTGCAGGATATGTGCATATGGAGTTAAAAACCTTCCATAAAAATGCCACAGCTTCATAAACTGAATTGCCTAAAAAATAAGTGCTTCAAACTATCTATAAGTACTGAAATTTCTTACAATAGAATCAGCTCCGCCTGCAAAGATTACTGTAGAACAATTACAGACAAGAGACACTAATACTTTACACTTCTGTGCCAGACTTGTAATTGCAATCAGATAATTAGGAGTCCTTGGAAAACATATCCAATAGCATATGCAATAAAGTAAAAATCCTAATATTAAAAATGAGCTCAAGATGATGCCTTGGTGCTTAAACCATATTTTTTTTGTTTTGAAATGCAAGAAAATATAACACTGCTCATGACATTTGTATGAAAATTAATGAAAAAGAAAAGTGGATTTATAAGCCTTGAAATGTATTATTTTCCTTGCCTTCTGTTGCAGATTAATTACTTTAAATTTTTCCATCAATCATTTTCTGATTTCCAACTCCATTGCACTCAGTTTTAAACAAAGGATAAAGATTTCAGCAAGGTCAGTGGTCTTCTGCTCTCAATATTGCTCAAATAAAATAAGGAAACTTCCTTCTTCAACCCATGGCCACACACTGAGTGGATTTTTTTGTTACTATTTCCTTATGTCCCCTTGCCCATCAAGGAAATCTGAAATGGTTGCTACTTACATTTTTCAGTTATGGATAAACTTCATGTAATACAATAATCTTATAGAATGTGTATAGGAAAATAATACAAATCAATCAGATTAAGGCCATTTTGTTGGAACAGCCATTTATTCCCAGAAAACTAAAGATTCTGAGATAAGTCCATTGTCTTCAGATGAAATCAGTTCTACTAAAGCAAGTTAGGGGCATCTGTATGTTAAAAGAAAGTCAGCAAGATGGCTTTTGTTAAAAATTTTGAGCACCGATTTGGATTCTGTGGCTAAACTAGGCAAGGTTATCTGTGGGAATACCATCATAGCCCAATTCTCACTTCCCCTTGTTACTGTATTTTTGTTACTCCGATTCACGCTGTCAAAAATGGCAATTGAAGAAAGAACAAATACAACTAATTTTTAGTCAAGTGCAGAGGTTTTAGGTGGAAAAGGCTGGCAGCAGAGCAAAATTACAGTAAACAGGAGGAAGGGAGCAATCAGGTGCCTAAGCAGTTGAAAAAAAAAAATCACTTTGGAAATCATAGCACCTTTGGTCTATACTGCAAACACTGCAGAGATCAGTGATGCCAGAGAACACAAACAGCATGAAGTTCTTGCATCAGTGACATCAGTTTGTGTCATATAAATATTATACTGATTTAAGAGAAACCCCCAAGGAAAACACAGCAAAGGAAAACTGGGAGTTGAGGTTGGCAAATGCAGAATAATTTGGACATTTAGATACTAAAGTCTTAACAAAGTTTCTGTTGCTGCATTACAACTACTAATATTAAGAAGGCAAAATTAGAAGCATTCAGGTGTTTCTACCACATCCAAAAGTCATAAAATGTCACGAAGGACAGAGCAGCCCTTCACGGGACCAGAAAAGGATGTGCCTCTGGGATACAAGTGCTCCCTGAGCCCATCCCGATGAGGTGTGGCTCACAGTAGAAATCTGCTGTGTTCAACAGTTCATCACCTTGCTAGAAAAACAATTCAATTCAGCAAACTCCCAAATTCACTCAACACAGCTGCTCTCAAACCCCTTGCTGCAGTAGCTCAATGAGAAGAGCTGACTGAGCTGTTTCATAGTAAATATTAGGTATAGCAGAAGCCTCCTCCCAAACTGAGTCTTTTAGGAGCAAGAGGATTCTACAGTTTCGTAGCTCTGACACAGAATCACCCATAACTTACAGATAATAAAACACCATCAGAGGGCACAGAGGTTATTGCCATCAGCAGCTCCCTAGAGAATTTGGAATCATTTGAACAAAGCTTATCCTTTTCTGAGAACTTCGGGCTGAAATCACTGTATATACATGATCCCAGTGTCTTACACAATGTATGAAGACTGTACCTTTAGCTCCTTCATTTAACCTTGCTTCGCAAATGAGTGAGCCCTGAACAGGCTGCTCTTTCCAGAAGAAAACAAGAAAGATACCTCAAAAGCACTGGTAATTTGTCTTACAGGAAGTTTAAACCTTTGGGGTACCAGTTTGCCAACCATCTGATAAACCATATGGAATAACTGTGAAATGCACTGTGAGCTGCAATTCAATGGGATACAATATGGGAAAAGGCAGTGAAATTCAATGGAATATTATTTTTGTGAGCAGCTGCAGGTCCAGGTCCTGTCCAATACACAGGTTATGTTATGTCTTCCATTGTGATTAAAATATGTAAAACAATGAACATCTTTCAGATTAAATTCACTTTCAACTCCACTGTATGTGTTTTCAATAAAATGGCAACAGGTCACCTTCCAAAGCACTGCAACACCTGCAATCTAGTGCTTCTGTGAAGTCCCAGTGCCTCTGGAATTAAAAAATTTCCCTTATGAAAAACACAGGAAATGTAATTCAAAGGTTGCTGCTCAGAGCAGAACGTTTTGCTTAACAAAATGTACCCATCTTATTGGAAAGGGAAAAAAAAAATCCAAAGAGTGCAGTATACTTACTAATCATACAGCACATGTTGAAATGAATCATTCTTACCTCTTGCTGCCAAATGGCTTTTAATAAGAGGATACTGTGTACGGTCAGTTGCAACATACGCTTACTCTTTGACTGTAAACTTCAGACATTGCAAATAAAATGTTATTTTGATGCACAGATCTTTTTTGAGTCTTGATACATCGTGCTCAGTAAACATATTTAAAAGTTTTCATAATATTCTGAAGTCTTAGTAATTAAATGAATATTACTTGTTTTGAACTGAAATAATGTTTCTCTGTTTTAGAAGATGGATTCCTCCAGAAATGGGGACATGTGAGCAATCCAGCTTATCTGGATAAATAAGGCCTGTAACCATTCAAGAGCAGCGAAGCCACGTACAAGAAAGAACAAAAGATAACAGAAGTCACGTCTGAAGAAGAACAAAAGATGCTAACAAGCTTCAAAGTGTAAGAATCAGATAGAAGCCAAAAGAAAGACTGTATAAACCTGCTTTATGTGCAAAACCATTAACCAATCTGAGCTAAAAGGCTAACAAGTGCTTTTAGGGTATATCCAACTGCAAAACAGCATGTAACACGTAATAAAAGCTAAAAACTGTATAAAAAGTGCTGTTACTTTGCAATAAATAGCTCACTTTGATCATATTAATCATGGAGTGATGTCCCATTCTTAATTCTTCCTCACTCTGTGACGAAAGCCACTATTAGCCTATTAGCCACTGCTCTGGATTTGTGTCAACACTTGGAAATCCCTCCTGTGGTTTTTAAAGTGTTTGGTCCAGCTGAGTTCTAGATGTCCCAAACAATGAACTTCCTATGCTTCATTTCAAACACTAGTTTAGCTCTCAAAGTATTATCAGTTTCTGCAACATATTAAAGTTATGCTTTCCCTATTCTACTTTCATAACCTTAGTGGTAGCACCACTAAAATTTCTTTTCTTTTCCATGATACCCTTCATGCACCTACACTGTGTTGTAAACTACTGCTGTCTTTCACCTTCACACCCTTTTCTTTCAGCTAAGGTTTACATCTCTCTCTGAAATTGATATAGTTCAAGTGCTTCACCTTAGACCTAAACGATACTGTGTGAAGGAAAGCAACAGTACTTAGGATAAACTAGCTGGTTTTCCATATAATTTATCAAGTTGTTCTTTTCCACTGACAATACAGCTTCCTCAAGGATTTCAAGACTTCTTGCTGTGTTTGTGTGTATTTGTAAATGAGGAGAAATGACCACAGATCTGTTCCCCAGCTCTTGGCAGAGAAGAAATGTGGAAGCAGCACCTCTGGGAGACACCTCTTCCTTTTCACATAGCCACAGTTTTGAAGAATACCCTTCACCTCTCTAAGATCCTCAAACTTGGCTTGTACTACAGAGCCCCCACAGAGCTTGTCTTCACCACTTATATTTGGATTTATTACTTCTCTGGAAAGCCATATTCCTCATTTCAGTAAAAATTACCTGAATCTTGTTTAAACACAGGCAGGACAATAAAAACAAGTCTCATTCTAATAAGGCAAAGAGTTCTCTTCTTGATTGAAAAATGGAAAACACATTTACAAAAGAGAAACACATCAAGAAAATACAGATGACAGACCTGACATTTAGAGTACTTTTGTTTTCCACCTCTTATTGAGTTTGCCAGTTGTAGGTGTGGCAGGATGTTTCAAATCTAGAATTATTTTCAGGTTTTTTGTGGGTTTTTTTTTTTTTTTTTTGTTTTTTTGGGTTTTTTTTGGTTTTTTTTTGTTTTGGTTTTTTTTTTGTTTGTTTTTTTTGTTGTTTTGTTTTGTTTTGTTTTGTTTTTTTTTTACTATTATTTGGCCTTCTACTTCCCTGTCTGCTAAATAAAGAGAATCTGTCTCTTCCCAAAACTTGCCCAGTCATTTATAGCATCAGCACAATTTCACAAGAAAATGTGTGAACGTTACGTTTTTCTTCCTGAAATTCAAAGTATTTAGGTAAAGGACCTACTGGTAGTTAGCAAAATTAGTTCAATCTTGTTCATCTGTAGGAGAGATAGCAACAAAAATTTCTGGGAGTATGACTATAGATGAACCATTTTGGGGGGATATTCTGTAGACCACTAAATTTATGCCAGTTACTAGCAGTTTTATGGCTTTCAGTTTCTAGTCATTACTACAAATGTTCAATAAAAGTTCACTACTACAAAAAAAGTTCATCTTATATGCAGTGCATGGCTATCACTAAATAAAAACAAAAACAAAAACAAAAACAACATGCTTGGAAGAGGTGGCTTTGTGGCTTTGAACCACACTCCCATTCATCAGGTGGCACTTTTAAAAATCCCAAAAAAGAACTGCAGCAGTCATATTTAAGAAAATATATGAGAAACAAGCCTTTAAATGTTCTAGCTTACAGTTTTGTAAAGTCATTTGCAAATCAATTTGAGGTTAGTTTGATGATGAAAATGAAGTTATATTAGTTAGGGCTTTCTGGATGACACTTTTTGCTTTGCTGATCCATCACTATTCCTTTGTGTTGATGTGTATTTTTATGACTCCACAATCAGGGAGTTTATTCCTTCTCTGAAAGAGAATCTGGGCTAATGTCACTTTGAGTCAGTGGCTGATACCTCAGAGGCAAGGAGTCCTTAACAAAAGCTCTTTGTTCATTCATGGAAGTGTTGTGTGAAGGTAAAATTTAACACAGAATAAAAGCTACTGACCTGCTGGGCTCAGATGAAGTGCTGCTTGGACCAAAAAATGGAATTCCCTCCATCTGTGTTTATTCACTTTTTACATTTTCCCTTCCTGCCTATGACACATAGTGGCTTTGAAGATTGGCACACTTGCACATAAAGGCAAATGGTAAGCCACTACCAACAAATGGTAGGAAAGATGAGCTGAGTTCAGAAGAGAAGAGGGAACACTACAGATATATGATTTTATAAACTCTATTCATTCAAAAATACCGTCTAACCACAGCTATGGTCAAACATACACTGTGGCACCCATGTTGAAACAGATGAGCAAAAAGAGTCTCATCTGCACAAGTGCTGATCTGCTCAGTTCTTACATGAGTCTGTGGAATTTCAAGATGATCCAGAAAGGGGAAAGACCACACCTTTCCTTGCTTACCTGAGGAGGTATTTGGCCTATGCTGTCAATTTAAGAATTTTTCCTCAAAAATGCTGTTGCATTCACAGATGTTTCCTTATAGAAATACTGAATCTATTTTTTGAGGTTGTTAACCTTTTTGCCTCAAAAATATTTAATGGCAGTGAATTCTGCAAATTGATTTAATCCTTCATGAAAAAAGTTCTTTGTCTCCTGTTGACTGCTTAGAATCTGGTGCTTTTCAGTTGCACTGAGTGCCCCTTTTTATCTCACGTTACACATGAGGTAAATTGGAACTGCCTTTCAAGAGAGTGTTTGGGAAGAAAGGTGCAGGATTTTTTTATAAATCTCACAAGAATTTATGCTGATCTTCTCCCTTCTAACCAGAATCAATTCTCCTTAAATGGATCTCCTGCCCTATACAGCTCCATGTTGTTAATCACTTACATTTGCCCTGGACTTTGGTTGAGTAAAAGGATAAGGAAAATCTTAGTTTCAGCCTGAACGATGCTATTTCATTTGAAATGGGTTCAATCCTATATTTTCCACACAAACAGTAACTGAAACTGTCAGTCAATAAATAAAATAAAAGAGCTCTAAGATTAACACCTGATAACATGAAAGGCACAAGACTGCAAAGAAACTTTGCTCCTGTAGCTCTCCAAGGACCTTGTGACACACAATTAGAATAACAGAGAGTACTTTTTGAACAAGAATCTGAACATGAGGGGAATGTGATGATGTTTCAGCTCCATGTAGCTGTAGTATCTGCAAATAGAATGGAAGATTAAACAGGAAAAAAAAACAACCCTATCTAACAAAGCAGTTATTCTGCTGAGGCCTTCAGGTGACATTTTAAACCACTGGTGACCATGGAGTATCCAAAGGAAATAAAAGATAAAAAAACCTATAACAAGCTTGTTGTTTCATTGAAGGGTTCTGGAGATATCATCAAGCCTTGCTGGCAACAAAAAGAACTAACAAAGTGAAAGATAAGACTGCTATTCCACTGAGAAATTTCAGTGATACTAAACCAGGAAAGCTGAGTTAGGGTAGTTTGCAGTTACAACAGGATCCACATTATGTCATTGTGATTCTTTCACCTGACTGCATTTTTAATACAGAGTATCTAGAACAATTAAACTTTTTTTTTTTGTGGTTGGTTTTTTGTTGGTTTTTTTTTTTTTTTTTTTTTAAATGCAATGGAGGGTTTCTTTTGTAAGTTACTTATCAAGTTTCTAAATTAGAAACTGGAAGTGGAGTGAACTTCAAGTGTGAAGAACAATTAAGCAGCCAGTTGAACTATCAGTTTTAGTAAAAAATCTGGCTTCTACTCACTCTCCCATTGGTGTGGGCCTCAAAGGTTTAGGATGAAACAAGGCCACAGTAAGGCTGTTACAAAGGAGTGGGAGAAAAAGCTGGAGTTACCCCTCTGCCTATGAGGACTAACAAAGGCTGCCTCAAACTATTGAATGAAACTAGAACCCAAGCAGTACCTGAAATGGATGCTAACACCAGGGAGGGGAGGGAAACCCCAACCAAGAAAGTGCAGAACAGCCAACTTCCTTCAGGAATGACAAGTGGAGGAGAAAGAGTAAGGAAATCTTTTTCCCACCAAAGTGGCAGATTTTTGCTGCTGATGGCCAAACTTGGAAGTGCCGAGCAGCAATGACTGAAAGCAGTGATCAAACTGCTCAGTTTTTGCATTTCTAAAGGTTGTTTTATTATATCCACTCAGGCATCAATCACAACGTTATTAAACCACGAAAGAGATGTCAGATCAATGGCTGTATCAGAAACATTTTGAATGACAGGCTGATGATGGAACAATTCCAGCCTCCATACATTATTAAACACATACTAATGCTACTCTTTCAGTGCTACCCTTACAGACTCACACACTCTACTCTTCCTCTACAGTACCGTTTTTAATAGCAGACCTAATTGTAGATGAATATTACATAGGAAAAACAAGATCTACCATAATAAATAATAATAAACTAGTAAAAAAAATCAAGCTTTAAACCCCTTGTCTATCTTCACATTATGCCTTCTGGCATTAAAATTTCATTTTAATACAATTGTAGGAGCTAAGACTGGGTTGTCAGCCTTAATCAGAATATTCAGAGCTATTGCTTTCTTGCTGTAATGTTGACATAATTTAAGCTTAGGTTTTCTTTATGTATTTGCCCACAGCTAGCACACCCAAGTAAATGCGTTTTGCTCTTTTTGAGTGAAGAGGTATCTATGAAAAATACATATAAATATGGCAGAAATCACCCCTCTGGCAGATTGTCTGCTTAACTCCAGATTTCAAGCAGAATGGGGAAGTGATCAGAGCAGCACACGTGCCTCTCAATTCATCAGCAACAAAAGCTGTGTTTTCACCGGCAGAAATCAATTTGATTTTCATAAAGGCAAAAAAGAATTATGTTCTTGGTGGATGAAGCACAAAGCACAGTAACTGGGACATGCAAATGCTGTACCAATTTCTCTCACAACACAGGAACACAGGGTTGAGGTGACATAAATGGCACCATTCCCTCCTCTCTCCCTCCAGTGCCCTATACCACCCTTTGGCACTGGAATCAAGCAAAAATGGATTTGCAGTTTTTCCTTTGGCCTGGCATCTTGACAGCCTGATTAGACATCCTACTGATTAGGGAGTGCTTGGTATAGCAGAGATTTCTAATTTTATGTGGACAATTCAATAATAAATAAATAATAAGAATGTAAAAATATAATAAAATGAAGTTAAATACGCATTCTTTGGGAGTTTGGATAGAAAGAAAACTTCTTGTCCCTATTCATGGCAAATTTCCTAAACAAAATTATTTGTGTTTTGAGGTGAAGGCTTTACCTAGTACAAGGGAAATGCAGCTGACTCTGAGTGATTCTATAGGAAAACTACTTTGTTTCGACTGCTAAATTGGATGTTCCCAGATAGAAATGAACAGTTCTACCAGCATTAAGCCAAACCTGGGCTGGTGATAAAATAATCAGGTGGATGGAGGCAGCTGCCCCCTGGATTCCCAAGGGTTTTAATGTGTGCTTCAGGGCTGAGAGATCAAAACTCAAATCCAGTTTTTGGAGTCAAGGCAGGAAATGGCAGAGGCTGCTGTTACTCATGTCACTTGCCTCACCAAAGAGCTAAAGAGTGCTCCTCTGTGAAGGGAGATGGAATGGCTCCAGCCTGGACAGAGTATTTTAATCTTTTAAGGAGCATCAAAAGGCCGAATAATTCCCACAAGATACGAAGCTGCATAGGCCCTTATGCTATTTCCCTAGCTCACTCACTAGAGAAATGATTTTCTGTTGAAGCAATGTTTTAGAAACCCATGTTCATCCTGATTCAGGTAAGTGTGGAGGTGGTTTTGAAGTCAACTCTCACTGAAGTGACCACAGGGGCCTGTTTCGGCTGAAAGATATGTTATGTTAATTAGCAAAATGCTTTGTCTAAGGAAGTAAACGTGAAAACCTTCCCATAAAAACTGCTTTGCATACTGCAAGCTTTTAAATTAAATTGGGACAGAGTTACTGCCAACAGTGAGTAAAATTATTTGAGTAGAAGTATTTGTGACTTTTGTCTTGTTTAACTAAAAAAATCTGGGTGGTTTCTTGAAAGGTAGCTGGTGGCTCTTTATCACACTCTGTTGCACTCTGTTGATCTATCTTTAAGGATAAAATTGAATAATATATTCATAACAGAAATGTATCATTTATATCTTTTATCTCCCATAAAACCTAGTCCTGCTGAGGTACTCACAGTAGTATGGCTTGGACTTGGCACAATTCTTCATGCCTTATGCTCTCAATGCACCTCTCTCTGGACCAAAACTCAGAATTCCAAACAAATGAAGAAAAATATCTCTAAATAAATCATACCTCTAAATAGCTTGTGTTCCCCATGTTGTTTTTGTTGGTTTTTTTTTCCTGTAACAGAATACATGCTGAAGAATGAATTTCACCTCTGGATGGATATATCCAACAAAACTGCTACTGGCAGCCCAAAATGTGATTTCTCATAGGAGGAATTCCCAACAGGAGGAATTCTCAATGACATCCATGACTATAGTACTTGCAGGAGTACCTAAACTGAATATGGTGCTGATGACTTTTTTATCTAAGAAAAATCCTGTATGTGATAAAACAGGGTGCCATTTGAGATGTTTGAAAAGCCTATGGATATTGTAGCACTCATCAATCATTTACTCTTTCTTGCTCTTTAAGTTTTCTGCAAATGACTTAGGAATTATACAGAGAGTAAACATAAATCTATATGGTATACCTCTGAATGTATTTCAAGAAATTATCACAGGGAATGCTGTGACCTTGAAAGATAAAACTGTGTAAAGAGCTAGAAAAAGAAAGGAAATATTTTCATTTGGTTGCAGTAACATGAGTTCAGGATCTCATTGTCACCCACTAGATGACCCACTGCCTCTCAGAGTCCTTTGTCTGACTCCCCAGATGGATTTGTTACTGTAAGTACTGTAACAGTGGTCTCAAGCAAGAAGAGAACATTAACTTGAAATTTTCTAGTTTGCATTAAGATTGTGAGACAATGAGCGCAGAGGACAATGTCTGTTAAGAGTTATGGAATTGAAAATGACAGCCAGAGGAAAAAATTCACAGGAGCTGCCCAACAGCACAACCAGAATTCATTTTCCATTTCCTTGCCTTAACTTTCAAATATGCTTTAGAATCACAATAATTACACATGCAGAAATTCTCACTAGACCAAGTATTTCCTTCAATTTCATGAAGGGGAAAATGCTGAGATGAACTTTGTGATGGAATTCCTACTTCTGATTATTGAATACAACATTTAAAATATCAAGAATAAACAATAAATCAACATATTTAAGTTTTCTTGGGAAAAAAAAACCAACACAACTCAAAAAAACAGGAAGTCTTAGATCTTAACAGAGTTTTTGTTGTCTTTTTTTTTAAGAAGTGAGAAGAGACACTGGAGTTAGGATTAAATTCAACAGATGAACAGAAGAAAGAAGTGAAGAGATCAGGAAGAGACCCAACACAGTGGGTTAAATAACTGTACAGATGCAACTGCATTAAGTACCTTATTCAATTTAAAAAAGTTGGAAAACTGTGTTCCTATAGATTAGTATCAAGCAGAACAGCGGTGAAAAAAGGGGTGAGTGCATTACACAGCATGTTATGTAATTACGTGTTTCAAATAATTATTACATAAAGAGCATGTGTACTAAAGATACAGATGTGTAAAATATATGCCCGTATTTTTGCAAAAATTTACATTACACACAGTATGCACACATTCACATATCAAACCGCTGTATATAGTCTGCAGTTGCTGTATTTTAGGAACTTTTCAGAGAGCTTAAACAATTTTAATTAAGAGGGCTTTTAGCCTTTCTCTCACTCTGAGGGAGTTGACTGAGTACGACCTACACAGCTTAAAAAGAAAATTCGAAAACAGTTGTTGAAATACGCATGTTTAAACACTATATACTGGAAACACAGCTGGCCTTGACCAAAAATCACATTTCTAAACCTAGAACAAAATACATATGGCTGGCTGCTATGGTTTGAAGTGAGTAGTGGATCCTACCACAAAGCCAGAACTCCTAATCCCAGTGGTATGCTTTCTACACTGACAAGCAAATAATTTTAAAAAACAAATTGATAGAGCAGTACTTCCATAATTACATGAGAACTAGTACAGGTAGTTCCTCTTAAATATAGACCAGGTTTTGTTGGCCTACCACTTTACTACGCACACTACTTTGTCATTTCTGTTCTGTAACAACTAATGGTGACTGTATGATGATGAAGCCCTGAAAAGCACTGAAAAGAGAAGTAAGTTACCTTAGGAAACTCAGTAAGCAATAGATGCTTTGCAATAGAGAAAAAAAAAAAAAAAAAAAAAAAAAAAAAGGAAAAAAAAAAAAAGTGATCTTACCGTTCCTGTTGTGCCCAAGGAAAGGTGATTCATCTGTTGGGTCAGAGGGCCCATCATGCTTGCTGGCTGCATTGACATAGTGTGGTCCATTGTTGGTGTTATCACAGCACCCTAGAAACACACATTATTTACAGTTCAACTTCTCTCAGATTAAAAAAAGAAAATAAAAGGAAAAAAAGAGGCATTCTTTAAATGAGTAAACCTGACTGAAAACTTGACATGAATCTTAAAAGACACTAATATATGTGTCAGAAGAAATATGTTTTGTTCCTATTGACAACCAAGCTACACACATATATTATTTGTACTGCTAATGAGGCCATTTTATGTCATCTCCAATTAAGTGTCATTTTTCACTTCATTGCTTCTGACAAACAAATGCATATGTTCTTTCTATGATGAATGCTACTGTACATTGCAAAATGCCTGTCATTTCCATTTTTCCATATCCTATATAGAACAATGTTACAGACAGAACACATATGTCCCCAATTTTCTCTGACTTCTAAAGCCCTCAGACTCAGAGATCTTCAGCCTGTTATGGAAATTATCTTGGATTTTTCCAGTCTCAATTAAGAACCCTTACTCATGATATTTTACAGCTGATTAAGTAAGACTAGCTATTGACAGTGGATTTGGTAGTGCCACCCATTTAAAACACATACACAGTGCTTAAAAGCATTTTTCTTCTCTGCATAAAAAACAAAGACATTAATAACAAAGAGCATATGTACTAAAGCAAGACTGAGACTTTGACCAAAAAGATGAAACAAAAGACATGCTAGAGGAGCTTTGGAGAGAGAGTTTCTTTGCCATTCATATTCCTTGGTTTTTGTTCTCCCACTCCCCAAGGTCCCTTGTTGGCAACATCATGACTTAGTGAAGTGTTGATTCTCTTCAATTCTATGTTGTAAAATGCTATTTCCTGTGTTGTTTAGAGAAAGTCAGTCAGGAAGTGTGGCCTGCTCTTTTTCTCGCAGAAAATGACATAAAGTGGTATTTCCAGTCATTTCTTCATATGAAACCATAACTTTACTTTGTATGCATCTTTGCGTGCACACGTCGCAAACTTGCACAACCACGTTACATCTGCTACAAAGTGTGAAAAATGTAGATGAATGTGTTTGTTCAAAAAAATTGACTTTGTTCCCTTTGAGAATACTAGAAAAATTCACCTATGAACAAACTTGTTTAGCCAAACTTATTTCAAAACTCATAGCATACCTGTTCTTACATGTCTATCTCACATTCACACAGAGCGGTTTCTGTCAAGGGTCTGATTAGAAACTAAGGATTTCAGCTTTTCAGTTGCAAATAAAAATAAACAAAAATACAAAAATTCTGGGGAAATATCAATTCGTTTTTGCTCCACCTTCTAGCAATGTTTTTTCTATGCACATCCTAACTTAGAAGTATAGAGTCTGCAGTCCCTGCAAACTCATTCCTTGCAGGCAGTGGGGTAAGAAGAAGGTCAGCTCATTTTCGTCAGTCCTTTTTGTAATACCCTCAGCATATGAAATAAATACACACTTGTTGAATGTCACAGAGCGGATTACATTTCTTGCATTGATGAGAGTCCCTAGAGAAATCTGACAAATTTCAGAAGCTAGCCTCTGTGCAGTATCTGTCCTGGTTCCAAATAAACACTTAGGAAACAAGCCGATCAGTGTGCATGTATCAAACCTGCAATACTTGCCACTTTTGCCACTTTATTGGCTATATCAATTTGCACTGGTTTACATGGATTAATCTGTTGATTAACTCATTTAATGAACTACCACAGTGAAGTCTTCCCTTTGGGTGAAAGAGTAAAAGCAAATCTGTGGGGCACACACCCATTCAGCCGATCCAGCAGTTCCTGCATAGCAGATCCAGTGCAAGAGTCTGAAGAAGAACCATTCACAACAAAAATAATGTTTTGTTTCTGAAAAAATCAGTGGCCTTGGATACCATGCTGCCAGATGAGGTCCTAGGGTTTGGACTTCAACTGCACTTTTTTGGTTATGATAGGAAATTGTAAGCTCTATGCTCAGAGTGATCAGCATTTATACTTTATCAAACCATATGCGCTCAAATTAAATTTGGCAACTGCTAAACAGTTCTCAGTTCCCTCTACAAGCAGTGCTCTCCTTTGGCTAAAAGTTGGAGAATTGCCTCAGGCTTTCCATGACAGACAAGCTGGGCTCCCCCTTATGATGTCAAGGAAAGGTGATTATCCCTCTCTTCTCCATATTTGTGAGATCCCACTTTGAGAGATGTGTCCAGCTCTGGGGGCCCCAGTATAAAGAGAATGTGGACCTGTTTGAGAGGGTCCAGAGGGAAGGCATGAAGATGATTAGAAGCATCAATGTATGTAAGCATCTGAAGGGAAGGTGTTAAGAGCATGGACAGGCTCTTCTCAGTGTTGTCAAGCAATCAGGCAAGAGGCAACAGGCAGAGACAGTCTTAGGAATGATGCTTAGGAAGTTCCTGAGGAAGAACTTCTTTACTGTGCTGATGATCCTGTACTGTAACAGGTTGCCTAGAGAGGTTGTGGAGTCTCCCTCACTGGAGCTCCTCAAGAACACTCTGGATGCAATCCTGTGAAAAGATTCTTATTGCAGAAGTACGGTTGGAGGAACTTGCTGTGATTACATATGCGACAGACTGATAACTACTCCTGGGTATAAATTTAGGAACGTGGAAATTAAGAAGGGGCAGTGGTGAAGGAAGTCTTATGGTTCAGTGTAACAAACACAACTGCCAGACATAGAATGGAAAAGTCTGAGGCAAATGTCTTTCAGCAAATAAGTAAACAGGACAGGTATTGCAAACAAACTATTAAAAAAAATATGGACTGGAGAGAAAACATATCAAGGACAAAAAAACTGCTCAGAGACAGAAAATATCTCATTTTCAAATTGAAAATATATATATTCCTGTTCCTAAATATACACCATTTAATACACTAGAAAATGAAGCTGGGAAAACAAATCAAGTACTTGCAGCTTTCCTAAGACAGCTTAACATGTTTTAAGCTGACAGTTACCTAGAGCAGAGAATTACATGCATTTCCCAGATCATTAATTCAGCAGTTCAGAATCTTCTTGTGATCACGTAGGAAAGAAATTATACTTAATTAAGGAAATATCGTCTGGTTGTTAGGGCGACACGCAGTCTCCAGACCATAATGCGTTTCATAATACATGCTGTCAAGTCCATTCATATTCAATTTATTTAGCTGTAGAAGACAAAAATGTCTTGCATCAGATGTTGCCATGATATTAAAAGTAATTTGATTTTTTTCAGCCTATAATATGTAATTGCTGATAAACATCCAGTTGGCTACCGGCAAAGGTTACATCAAACATACTGTTTTGTCTTCATCTGTTTGGATGTCTGATTTTACTGAGTTTGTAAATGTATAGAAAGGCATCTTAGTATTGCAAACTGTTACTTAAGGCCCAGTCTAATTGCAAAAAAAACCTGTAGAAGAAATTATCATGAGGTTTTTGCTACTGTCTTTGCCAAAAAAAAAGTAGTTGGCCTGTCAATTATTTAGATCTGTCCTGTTGTCCTGTTGCCTCAGTATAATCACTATTTTTTTTTTGTAATTACCACAAGAAACTGGTTATTATAATGACATTAACATTTGGCAAGATATTCTCAGCATATGCTTTATCATACAATTGTATCGATGCTAGAGTGGTTTTAAAAGAAATTAACAGGACAAATGGTAGGGAATAATGATACAGACATGCACGTTTTTTTGCAACATTTTGATAAGCTGACATGCAGATTTGATTTCCTCTTCACTTTATTTGAAAGACCTTGCTGATTTAGAATGCTTTAAGCTTTATGAATGTACTTTTTCTATAAGAAAGTGAATGTATGTATTTCAGAATGTAGTCTATCTCTCACAAAGAGAGAAGATTGACTTTATTAACTATGAACACTGTACACCCTCTCTATGGCAACAAACTCAAATTACAGGAAGGATACCAAATACAGTTCATTATATGAGGTAAAATATCTTTCAGTATTTGCCAACATCAAAAGGCATCAGCAGAACAAGTCTACGTTGGTGCAAAGACACATGCCACCTTCTGTCTGTTGAAGGGTGGGAAAGCGACATCAGAAATAAAAAGTATGTTAGGATGCTTTAGGAATGGAGAGTTCACTAGCTGAGAGATGCACTTAGGGCCCGGTGGAAGGATGGATTAGTTAGTCACAACTTTTTACAGTAATGAACTGCATTAAAGGCTTCTATTTTATTCCAGTGTTCTAATACTGATACTGGACTTAAGGGGAAAATGCCAACTGAATAAATAGCTTTTAATAGCTTTTAAAGCTTACAGTAAGCATCTGTTTATTTTAGAGTTTACATTTCCTTTATTTAAGAAGTTTTAACAGGTTAACCATACTTACAAATTCTGCTTTGTAAATACTGGCCAATGTAAGGCCAACAAACTTTACAGCAGAAAACTTACTTTTCTAATTTGTTTACAGATATCTTGTGCAGACATATAAGCACCAGGCCATTCCATCTGAAAATGTATTACCCTACTACCAAGTAAATGCCTTTATGTTATTAAGAACATGTTGTTTCTTCAGGTTTTACTAAACTAACTGAAAGGATAACTTTCCTTATACTTATCAGACAGCCATATCTATCAAGAATTAATATCAAAAAATCAACATGCATGCTTTTTTGCAGATAAATACACTCTCTCTGCACACTGATCAAATGATGGCCATATTTCAGTTGATTTAGTGCTCTGTCTAGTCTGACTTGTCTGATCTCCTTGTGTTCCCCCCTACAGGACACAGAAAAAGCAGAAATGAGCCCACTGAACTACTCCAAACTGGTTGGTAAGGGCCAAACTCCTACGACTGTTACAGGAAGATTAAACATATATTTGAAATCCTCTGTCCTCTGTCATCAGCTCTGCTGGGAATACTTGTTGATATTACAAAACAAAGGAAAACTTATTTCCTTTTCTCAGTGAAAAGGTACCAATTGCTGTGGCATTTGGCAGTTTATCAGAGATTAAATTATGTCTTAAGTATAGTGAAGAAGATCAGCAAACATCTATATATAGATGTAAGCATGTATAAATAAAAATGTATACTCTGCAAGTCTTAGGATTTGGTTTGATTTCATTACATTGTTGGTTTCAAAAGCTTTCTAAGAATGTGGTAAAGTGAGCAAGAAGCCCAAACCCTCCACTAAATTAATGCAGCTTTGACTTTGGCATAGGCAAATCTGATACAGACCTTCATCAATGCTGAGCCCTGCTTCTGGACTGAGCACCAAACCACAGGTTCACATGGTTATATTTTGAATCTTGGGCATAAATTCAAATTCTTATCTGACATCACCTTCATAACTTAGTTGAACCTCCTAGGAGCAACAGGCATATTTGCTTTCCCTTTCTTACGTTTTTGCTGTATGTTTGTGAACAACTTTCCTTGGCTGAAAGTATATGTCATAGGTCCAAGAGAGTTACTGTGCTGAAGTAACTGGTTTTAAAGGATTAAGAATCCAAATATAGTGTGGTAAATAAAGAACAAAGGTGACCCTTGTGTAGGCTTCACCTTTCTTATAACAATAGCCAAGGAGTTTTTTTGATGGTTTCTTTCCTATTCTTCTTGCCTTGTATTTCCTGTCTCCTAGTTTGAAATACAGTTTTTGATAATGTACAGATACTACAGCCTACATGTACAAATGCAGATTAAAAAGATTTAGAAATGGGAACATCAAGATATGAGGAAAATACAGTTGATGCAATAGGAAGAGTTTTATATTAGTAACTGTGCACAAATAAAGCAATACCTGAAATGATATTGTACCAGTTAATAAATGTATTATATCAGGCAGTACTAGAAGAAAAAGAGAAATCTCATTTGCTTTTTTCCTACTCTTCAGCTTATGAGCATGCACTTGGCTCTATGATGGCTTTATGTAGCCACTCCACGTATCAGTGCTTTTGTTATGTCAAGAACAGCCACCACGAACAAAAGAATCCTCACAACTCTCAAACAGGGTTTAGAATCCCCGGAAGACAAAAAAGAAACACAAAGGTGGTAATTTGCCTGGGACATAACTACTGTAATACACAGATCAAATCTCCTCCTTTCCTTCCCACTATCAGATTTCACAAAAGAAAGACTTCAATCCATGTCAAAACAAGCAATTTCATTCTGTTTATATCCTTATATATATATTCTGATGTGGATGAAATTCTTCCTTCCTCCACTGTCTCCCAGCAGCTGATGTGCCATCCTAGTAAATGGGAATCAGGAGTCTCTTTTCTGTGGACTAGTTTTTCTTGACATCAGAATGGAATTTCATCTATTAAAGTTAAATCCAAATAATACTTCCCCTCATACAGTTCTGTTGTATTCCCTGTCTTCTTGCCTATAACCAGGTGTGAAAAATTCACTTAATGGTACATCCTAGTTCTAAAAAGGTAATAAATGGATATTATCAAACCTTACGATTAAAATACAAGCCAGCATCAGTCTTTAGCCTAAATTTTCACTTCCTTGTCTTAGTGGATTCAAATGAAACTTTCAAAAAGGATGTCATATTTGTATCCTCAACAGTTTGATTTTACATATACATATGTACACACACAAAATTACACATGGGCAGACAAATTGTATTGCCAATTCTACTACACCCACTCAGGCCACAACATTTTTTCAGTGTGTGGATAGGTTTTCTTTAATGTTTGAAACTCTCAGTGCAGGATTTCTTATGGCAAAGAAAACTAAGAGCAACAGTGACTGGTTTTTAAACTTCTTGTTCATGAGCAAAATTTAATGAGCAATAAGCACAAACTTCTGTTATTATCTGAAAATGCTTACTAATTTTATTTTACTCAGGCAAACAAGGAAAATGCTCGACAGGAAACTTCACCGCCAGAGGCTTGTACTTTTCTGTCAAGATACAGAGAAGGTTGGTGACATGAGAGTATGTAAGATGTGTTTAATGTAGTGGGACCTTGTCTCTCCCTGGGCCTCAATTTTTCTGTGCAAGGTGAGGCAGTCCCACCTGTCTGTGTGCTCCATAAAGGCATGACAACAGACGTGACCTGACACACCGGGCTGTTGATCTCTGCTTTTCCGGCAAGTTTTAGTGCATAGGTCATTTGCCAGGCACAGAGGGTGCTTAACTCAGTTTGGGGAGGAAACACCCGTGACATTTCTTTTAAATGCACTTCTACCCTCAACACTGCAATGGCCAGTGACAGGGCAGCAGCTGTGATCTGTAACAGATGTGCTGTGTTTTGTTTCCTGCCCAGTACCTGGAGGGACTTGCACTATGTGAGCTGTAATCTAACAGATGAGCTGGATTAAAAGATTCACTCCATGAACAGAAGGACAAACACTGAAACTGGGAGACGTCAGAAATTATGAGGAACTGGCTAGCAACAAAACTAAAAAACAAAACAAAACCAAACAGAAAAGCAGGCTGGTAATATAATCCTATATATTAAGGTCATACTAGAGGAAAGATGACAAAAATGACACTCTACACAATGAAGAAAATGGTATGGCAGTGTGCGGTGTTAACACCACAACACTACAAGAACTCAACACAACCAGACTTAGATGGAAATATCTGAAATACCTTCAGCTTTCAAAAAAGTGAGGTGGTATCACTGAATGAAGTTCCAAGGAGACATACTGAGGTGCTAGGGTGGCAGACAGCAGAGTGCTCCTCTGTGAGATCCCAAATACTTGAGAGGACAATGGGAACAATGGTCAAGGAATGGTTAGTATCAGGATGTTTCCCTGCAGCTCTGAGATCAGAAAGGCTCTTGTTATTTATTGGTGATGGACAATACAATTAAGGCAGCTTTACACAGCTGCTCCTGGACTTCATGTCAGCCCTTCCAATGTCAAGCCAAAGGCAACTCTTCAACATCAGAGCTAGCTCCTAGGCTAGGCCCAAATCTAGGCTGCACTCTCAGAGCCATGCTGATGTAATCCAGGAACACAGCTGCATGTGGCCAGAAAGCCACCTTGAAATGCTGAGGTTAATGTTGCTGTATCACTCCTGAATTTAGCTACAAACAGAATGTCCATCCTCCATGAGGGTGCACTATGGTGCACTGTCGTTTGCTGCCTATGTCTCAACTCCTTGCTGGCAGCTCCTGCACAAAGGAAGATTAAAGGCATAGGGGGTCTAAAAATTATGTCCTTTCCCTCCTCATACAATTTTTCAAATTTAAAAGTTCTGGAAAGCTGATGAGAACCAGTAATATGCACACAATCTTCACAGGACTCCTTCTTATCTTACCTATTAGGAAGGATAGATAGCAGAAGATGCTATAAATGAAACCCAAGGTGAGGAAGGATGCTTTTCTAAAGATATGCTTCTGTTCAATAATAGATTTTAGACTTGAAGATGATAGACTGGGAAATCTTGTACTAAGCCACTGTTCATGTTATATACCAATTCAGTTCTATATCACAGTGATTCATACCAATCTTTAAAACTAAAAATGTGCCCTTATTAAAGAGGATAAATACAGAAATCTGTCTCTCTGTCATGTTCTGTTAGATTTGTAACCTGTAATGTTAAACAAAGCCCTTTCCCACACAGTAATGGAAAGAAAACTATTCCACCCTGCCTTTCCTCTCATTTAAACCCCAAAATTTTCACAGCCTGCATGTCCTGGCCTAGATCCCAAATTTCATTTCATTTTCTGGACTTGTAATTCCTTAGGGGAGGCTATGGATGAATCCACTCCTGTATTGGGATTTGTTCTTTGACTGGCTACCTGCCAGTGCCAACTTTGTGACAGACCTCAAATCCAAAACTGAGGCACATATTTCCGATAGTGCCTTCTTACCTTATATTCCATTATTAAAGTAACACAAGACTATGCTTCACTCATGCCTTCACAAATTTTAAGTGTGATTTTTCTGACTCTAAAAACTCCAGACCAGTTGCTCCTTGGACTCTCTACAGGCAAAATGCCACCAACACCTGGCTTTTGCTGTTCCTGGACAAGCTACCCTGTTTTGGATGATGCCCCCAATGACAGCATTGCAGCTCAGACACTATTTTGAACAACGGAGACTATAGGCACAATCTGGACAAACTGTGGCTGCAGAAGTGTCTGTACCTGAAACTTCTCTCCCAGGTGCATGAGACCTCAAGAGGCCAGTAAAGCTGATGGCAGCAAGCACACAGAGCGTGTCCTTCAAAGGTAACCACCTCTAAATCTGTGAAGGTACAAGTCATATAGATAAAACCAAATTCAAGCCCTCAGTATGTGTAACCAGTCAGACAAAAAATGGAGTTTAGAGAGGGTAAACAGATTTTTTTAACTAAAAACCAGGTATTTTAAGTTCTCATTTACTTTAAGGTACTTCCAGTGACACAAGTGTGTGTGGTAAACACTTCATGTTTATAAGTCTCCCTTCTACCAAAGATCTCAAAGTGTTTTAAATCCTTGTGATATATAGAGGACTCAGGAGCTGGTCTATTATCAGGGTTCTGGGATGAGTCTGGATCTACATCTGAACTTTCCCAGGTCCATGAGTGTTCAGACTGGGGGGTACATCTTGGGTCATCACCATTGCAGGACCAAAGAGAACAGGCAGTTCCAATTACACACAGCAGTCCAAACTGATCAAGGAAAGGATACATTTTAAATTCTTGATTCATGCTGAGCAAATTCAAAATAAATAAGATGACTAACTTGAGAGTCTACTTTGCTCCACATCCCATTGTCTTTTAAAAGCAAATGAAAATATTGAGGAAAAGCAATTTAAAAGCAACTGAGTAAATATTCAGTGTGAAAATGATTCAACTAGTCTAAGAAGTAGACGTGAAAAGTTCAGAAAGATGCAGGTTTTGGCGATTATTAAGCTAGAAAGAAGAGAAAGTAAGTGATCCAACAAGGATTACTCTACTTTCTTTTTAATATATCTTTACTGATTAAGAATGACTAAATTGATATATTTTCTCTTTTGTTTTCTGTCCAGATAAAGTCACTCTTGGGCAGAAATCTTCCTTATAAAGTTTCAGCCTAGAGCACATTTTTACAGCTGAGTTATTATCCTTAAAATACGAGTTCATACTGGAAATGCTGGCAGCCCTCTTAACTATTGTATAGCAGTGAGCACAGCTGTAACATGTTAAATATGTTGAAAGTACATGGAGGGGGTGGAACAGAGTGGCTCAGGAGTCTCAGTGCTGGGTCACCAGGTTTGGTCATTGCTGGGACTGAAAGTTGTTATCAAACAACAGCTGCTCAGTTACGTTCAGGCATCACAGAGAAACCCACCACCACAGAGATACATTGCTGTGACTGGTGGTGTCCAACAGCCTTCCCAAGGGTTGGGAAAGGTAGGGGGCTGCATCTCCACAGGTTAGCTGGAAGGTGGAGAGCACTGATGACAGAGGGGAGAGACTTGGGTGGTCATTTTTGTGCATGGTGCTCCATCTACAGAGGATGTTTGCCACCAGCCTATGGCTACCAGGGCACTCAGTTTTATCAGAAGGATGGTAACCACCAAAGACTGTTCCTTTCTCCACATTAGTGAATGGACCACATTGATGCCATCACACCACCAGTTTCAGAGGAATTGCCAAAGCAACATGGACAAATGAAGTCAAAGTCTGCTGCTTCAGTTTTCTCTAAATGAATTTACTGGAGTAAATCAGGCAAGTACCTCCAGTTTACAAAAAGCTTTGATTAATTATAGCTTTTTTGTAGACCACCATTTCCTAACAGCCACTAGATAGCAGTCCATGTTAATGCAAAGCAAGCAGTCAGATCCTGACATAGGACAAAGGTGTTCTTTACTTTGCGACTTTGTGGTTTCCACACACCATCTGATTTGCAGAAGTTTAGGTTGAAATCAAAAATTTTTTAGGGGCAGCTTTCCTGAATTTCTTTCAGCTGCTTGAGTATTGTAGAGGTGTTCAGTTTTCTCTGGAAAAAAAAAAAAAAAACAACAAAACCCTTTACATTTATTTTCTCTGGCTACCATTGTGTTCAACAGTAATTTCAGAGGTTCTACCAATGAGCCAAGAACGAGCAGTTCAAGTTTTTTCAAAGTAATTTTCTAAGCCCTACCTGAAGTAAATTCTTCAAGCTACAAGGCAGCTGATGGGAACTGCCTACTACCAAATACTGTTCTGAAAATGTCTCAGAAAACAGAGAGCATCTTGGTCTGCAGCCAGAGAGGAATAAGCTGTTGAGTGACTACTATGGTAAATGTACCAGAGTGAGTCTTTGACCCAAAGAGGATGGCCAGCCTTCTATGAAGCACTGATCAGTCATCTGAGTCTGCCATGAGTTCAGCAAGATGTCTTTTACATGATGGTAAGAAGATGTTTTGGAGGAACAAATCACAGAGCAAGTTGGAGAAAAGAAGACCAGCTGGATGGTATATATATATATATTGCTGAGATGAACAGTAAATTATTTGAAAAAAAAAAACTCTGAGGGAGAATAAAACATCCTGTGAATCCAGGTCACACTTGGCACATAATCGTGACAAGAAGAATGAAAAAATTGGAGCTGTCAAAAAACAACGTTTCCACCATATTTCAGAATGACATGTCATTTCAGAATTTATCTAAATTTGAAGGGGGAAAAAAAAAGCTTAAAATTAGTTCAATAACCCAGAGATGAAAACAGGGAGATTATAGATATTTTGTCTTTGTTCTTCTTCTCACCCTTTCCCCACTCCCTAAGTTCTCTCTGGGAGTGGAGTCAAAACAACATTTTCACAACTTTTTCCATGTCACTACCCTCTCCCTCTGCACATTTTCACTTGAAGACAAGTTTTAGAGCTATTATTTGATTCTGCCCACAAAGCCATATTTTATTATCCACAGAGTATTATATATGTAATAGTCTTGTCAGTCCTAGCCAGAGGCAAAGGGTACCCTCAGAGGTAAAGGAAACAAGAAACATCCAAAAGAAGATAAATAGGAATGAGATTATAGGCAAATGGCTAATATTCCCATCTTTTGTTGAGAGCTGTGTGGATAGAAAAATAGTGCTCTAATTAATTCCAGAGTGACAGAGACTCAAGGGCTGAGTTCCGTGCACTGCATGATTGTGAATCTTCATTATATGTGAAACCCCTTCCTCCAAAAACCAAACAAACCCTTGTTTTGTCTTTGACATCAAAAGATGCATCATAACTAACAGCAGATGTTCCGATAAACTCCAGTAGAGACCAGCCTCTTGGCAGCCACATTTTTGTTCTGCAGTAACTTTTCCAGGCACACAGAAAATCCACTTGTAGAACTGAAAAGTACATGAAATCTGGTTTTCTGGTAGTATTTCCTGTAGTGTTTTTTGTTACTATCAAGGAACTGCAGCATCATGAAAGACTGCTTTCTGGTGTTTCAGTTCAGGAGTCACTGCAAATGATTATGAATTCAGGGAAGTAATGCAGAAGTGCACAGCTTGAAGAGGGAACTGGATGAGGCAAAAAATTTAGCAGAAGCTGTTTGCAATTTCAATGGGTCAAACTTCTGTAACCCAACAATCACAGTAATGTACAGATCTTAAAAATTTGGCTTGAAATCCTGGCTCTGCTGAAATTAATTACAGTTTTGTCATCAATTTGAATGCTACCAGGATTTCACATTGTTTTAATCCTCTGAGACAGTTGCCAAGCTGTACATTACTATGCAGGTATCCAAAAGATTTTTATACCACGGACAGATTTTCATTAATTAATTATCTCTAGTAGAGATGATTCTGCTCTTGTTTTCAGATTCAGATTGTAATTCGGTGGGGTTTTTTGGTTGGTGGTTTTTTTTTTTTGGTGTTTTTTTTTTTCAGTAATCCAACTGTAAATTTTATGGCCCTATGCTGCCTGCAGATTTGTTTAATCAAGAAACAAAATTTTATTTTCTGTCAAGACAGCCATCTTTCTAGAAGCTGAAGTAATTAATAAAGATAAGGACAACCAACCTTGGAACAGGAAAGAATCAAGTCTAATAAAAACTTCCAGAAAGAAACCATCTAATAAATACTTGTTATGCACACTGAGAAGGATCCTTAGGCTGAAATGTTGCCATAAATTATTCATATGGAAGTTTTGGACTGTAAACAAATTTATGAAGATAATGATCTCTTTGCAATTCATGAACAAAAGTGGAAGGAGGGGTCAATCCCCAGAATAAACTGCGATGTATAAATCCACCAGCTGGAGGCATAAAGTACTGATGCAGAGATTCACTGCAGAAATTGTAAAATAATCCCTGTGTGTTTTCTCCTTCCAGAAAGACAGCTTTGAAGAGCAACTGCAGAGCCAAATAATTTAGCGTATCCTCATTTGCTGTTCTTGACCAGAGCAGTAATCACAAGTTAGAAATCAAAGCCTTTGGACTATAATGGGTGAATCAAATGAGAACTGTGCACAGCATTAGCCTGTGCCTGCTTAAAACTAACAGCATGCAAGCGTGAAACCTTCGTCAGTACAGACCGCAAGGGGTGGTTGCAACTTTGGGAAACACTGATGTTCATTTCTGTTTGATGTACCAAACTGCTTTTCCTCAATTGAGGATTCATACTGACTGACTAGGTAGTTTAATAAGCTGAATGAATTTCACAATGGCAAAGTTTACTTCCAGTACATTTATTTAATGGCTGAGGGAACTGATGAAAGGGAAATAAAAATCTGATGAGGAGAAAAAAAATTAGTCTAGAATCTAGACTCCCCCAGGACAATTTCTTGTGCTTTGTATCCTCTGTACTGACAGACAACATATTTGCTTTCTAGCTAATTACCAACAAGACTAAAATTTTACATCTTTGATGTGTATGAGATCAAAGAATATTAGGAAATAAAAGTAAGATTAACATAATTGTCTTGTACAGCTATAATTAATTATGACTACATATACAATCAGACACCCCGCTCGTCAGGAAGGCATAAAGTAGAATCAATTGAACTATACAAGAACCTTGTTTAACTTTGTTTCTTCTGCAGCTTCTCACCTCTCCTGACACCCACCACTGGATCCCAGATGGAAAGCCACAAAAGAAGCCCTCTCCCAGTGGCCTGTCTGACACCCATGAGAGCTACAAAAAACCTGGCAGCCTTGTGCAGACATGGCAGGCCACTAGCAGGGGATGAACTAAAAGATTTCCAGGTCCAAAATCACATACCCCTACCATTTTTTACTACTATTGTCTACCTAATATGCTTACACAGACTGGGTACCCAAACCTCTTTGGGAGCATTTTGTGGTAGTGCAACCTTTTCCTATTATGTATCTAGGACACAATCTCATCCATCAAATCTGTGTGACAGTTAGTAAGCTCAATTTAGAAAAAAAGGGGAAAAAAGAGGGGAACCCATGCTTTGATGTATACCTGCATCTAATTCATCATTACCATGGCTGAAATAATGTATTAGGAGTGTTGCGTTTTCTTTAAACTGTCCATGAGAACAATGCTGCCCTATAATTGATAAACACCTGGCTTTGATTGATTTGTCTTCAGTCTTAATACACACAACATGTTTGCTTACTCCATAAATATCTTAGTATTCCTACTTCCTCACCAGCTCAGCTATGAGAAACAAAATTAAAGGCAGCCAAAAGTAACTGCCTTGTAAGAGTAAAATGAGGTGGGAATGTTTGGATCACTCCGGCTCATTTAGGTGACATGAAAGGTCTACTTCTGGCTAGGAGGTGTGAGCTATTCTTTAAGCAAAAGCATTTTAAAGGTTTTATTTGTCATCAGGTGGCAGTGACAATGAAAAACGCCTAATGCACTCCAAGACAGCTGGTAATAAAGCAGCACAGGAACGACTGACAGAATAACAGTTACTACACCACTGTAGCTTCTAAGTTTTTACAGCCACTCAGCTGGAGTTATACCGTTGTATTAAACGTGGTTTAGGGTATAAAAAAACATTTGGTACAGAAGAGTTCTCTCCCTCCTCATTGCTGTATGAAAAATCAGTGCAACAAAATTTGGGTTAAAAGGGTCTTTTGCTTAACTGAATTTATGTGGTTTTACTACGTAGATTTGATTTAGTTCACACACGGCCAAGCCTAAAAATGTTTCTGACTTTCTGACAACTGCCTCATTCAGCACCCTTGCAAGCAGCTCCCAACAAATCCCAGTCTTCAAAGGCACATTGTTTTTGTTTGTTCTCATTGAAACAGATGTTTTGTATCATGTATTTCAACGAACTAATTCATCTGCAGAGGACCGCCTACTCTGGCTGGTGTGCATCCAGCTGTGGAAATAGCTCAAGTGTCATCTGTGACCACTTTCATTCCATTCTTCTGACCTCACAGGATCTCAGTGACCGCATCCAAGCCCATTAAAAATAAACGGACCTGAGAACATCCTTTTAAAAATTTTCCAGCAGAGGAATAATGCTACTCTAGGCAGGAAGCCTTTCTGGAAAGAATGTAACTGATGCTGAAGGAAGATTCACTCAGCTCTGGAAGTCTTCTCCAAAACATGTTGCTTTTATCATATGAACTACCCAGTCAATATTAAGAGGCACAGGAGCAATGTCATGCGTGATTTTGATGGAGCTGAGGGCTTCTGACTACTCAGTGCCATATCAATTAGCCTGAGCACCAGACAATCAATCATCACTTCTGCTCTAAATGTACTGAGCTCCCATTAGAAGCTGCAAATACCGTGAGGCTACTTCATCTCAACACACTGAGCCCTTTTATATACTATGGCTGTACTATAATATATTTCTGAAGTAGAAACAAAATCAATCTGAATTGCTCTGGAGTGGAAGCATATCCCATTAACAGCTGTGCACCAAGATTAAAATGTATTAGTGGATAAAAAATAGTCTGCGTTTGTAAGAAGACAATTACTGCTTTCTTAAAAGTGACCAAATGAAACATCCAATAGCAATAAAGAATAGACTTTCTGAAAATGTCTTTAGCATCAGTTGGGATCACTTCATCAGAAGTCAAAACATGCCTGGGATTGTGCAACCATTCCTTGATTAGCTTCCTTGGAAGAAGGAGCAGCAAATTGCTTTCTGAATTTCTTGAGAAGTTGACTGCAGTTTTCCACAGGAAATAAGAAGTTCCTGATAAGATGTTGATCATACGCTTCAATACTGAGTCCACTATTTTTGCTAATTACTTTCAAACCACTTGGTCAAGTCACCCATTAAGAGGAAGTGATTCAACTGCAGATCCACTGAACTGAGAAACTAGGTGACCAAAACTCCTTTTGGATCTAGAATTATCCATCTGTGTAAGAGAGCTTGCAATATGTCAAACCAAGTAGTTAATTTTGGTTTTGAGAAGCAACTATGGCTGTAGTTAATTAAACAGCTTGGAAGGATTTTTAATATTGTACAACACCAATTACTAGAATATCTCAGAAATATTTCAGAAGCTTTTGAAAACCTTCAGGAAAATTAGTGCTTTATATCAATCATCAGAATTGATTCATCACTTTCAGGAAGTTGCATTCCAAGACTCGTATTCTGCAGAGAAAATTTTAAAACTTTCTGTCCTATATTTTAAAGGTGGTAGTTCATCTTTTCACTTCAGATCAGGTGTATTTGGTATAAACTTGCTATTTGGGTATATCTAGGGGTCAGCTGCTTCAAGGTCTAAGCAGATCATGCAGAAGGCATGAACAGCTGGCTGCAGCTGGTGACATTTCCTGTAGTTCATAACTCAGAGCTCAGCAAAATGGACTCACAGCGACGTTAAAGAATTTCACATTAGTTCACTGACTTCACAGTAACTCATTAAATGGTGATACCTAGGGTACAAATGGGTGCCTGACAGAAGACTTTTTTGGGATTTAAAGACTTTGTCACACACTCTAGCTGTCTGCCGATTTTGCTGTTGCTTGGTTTGTTTGGCTTGGGTTTCCACTTTGGAACATGTCAGAATGATAGACAGCGTTCTTTGAAATAGAGAAAATACTTCTCAGAGGGAAACCAGCGTATTTGAGCAAAACTATTGTCCTTTAGCATATATAATATCCAAAAGTAATGCCTGTGATGCTCCTATGATTTATACTGGATATTGGAATTGTTAACGTCAAAGAGTTCTGTCCCTTGTATTTATCCACAAGAATTTTACCAGCACAAAAGAGTTAACACAGCTTTTTATGCTGTGAGAAGCAGAACAAATATTGCATAATGACTGGTTACATATTGCCCCAGCTTGGCCAAGCAGATGAAAGGAAACAGCAAAGTACAGTCTCATACTTCACTCGATACAACAGCACTCATGGCATGTTTCTACTTATTCCTTCACTTTTCTGTTGAATAAAATAATGAAAAGAAGCTCAGAGAGGATTCAAATACATTGCATATTGTGGAAGCAAGTGAATATTACCACAAGCAGATCACTGCTAATCACCGCAGCCCATACTCTCAGAGCCATGACCTGTATCACTGATTTCTATCTGGAAGACAGATATGAAAGGCATGTAAAACTCTAGGAAGAAAAACAAATGTACACATTTTGAATATTGTGAGAAAGTTCTCTTCAATTATGGTATTTGAAACTTCCCAAGCTCTATTACAAGATGTTTATAATGAGTTCACCTGGCTTACACACATGTCCAGTATTTATTTTTTTTCCTGAATGGATGCAGTTACACACATTAGTACATTTATATTATCTTAGTGAGAATATCCATGGTTACTATCCACTGAAGTATGAAGTTCAGAACCTCAAAGATGTGCACATCATCTGTGTGGCCCAAGCGAAATGTTTTTCAGGGTTATAGCCAAACCTGAACTTTGTCATCCAAGGATAAAGTCATGCTTTTCTATCCTGGAAAGTGGAATGCAAAGCAAAGGAAAAGGCTAAACTAGTATGGAGTTCCCAGGACCTACTCCAGGTCCATGCTTTTAATGTGAACATTGGCATGGATTGAAGGTATGTTTGCTGTGTGAGTCCAAATCTGAGCTCTGAGCCATAACTCTTCTCTGGGCAGCAGCAGCAGCACCAGGACTCCCTTTCAAAGAGCAGTTCCCCTCAACTCCACTACCATGCTTTAACCAGATTCCAAAAATTTGCTTTATAGTCATCTCCTGGGAGAACCAACACGCCCAAGGTGTTGAATACCTATGAAGATTTAGATTGAAATGTTATAGAATTGAATATCAAATGAAAGTTGAAGATGTGAACAGGGTGTTATTGTCTGCAGAAAGCAGCATGAAACCAGAGGAATTGCACAGATCTTTCTCTTCAATTTTTTCTTATTCCTGTGCTGTTCCTGGGGGAAGACGTGGCCTGTCACAGCTTTAGCTGTCACGATGAGTGTCTTTTCTTGCTGCACTTGGAGTGGAGGGAGCTTAGCTTAGCAAGGGAGCTAATACAGCTTTTCTACTTCCACAGACACAAATCAGTGAGATGGGGTTCTGCATCTGCTTGTTTATCAGAAACACTCAAACTCCTTCTGACAAATGTCCACCCCTTTCTCTGAAGCAAGACCTGTGACAAGCACCAGGAAACGATCATTGCATCAAACACTTCATCCTCATTTAAAATAAGTGCATCCAGAGCAATCCTCTCCTTTCCACAAAAATTACATGGCCTGCCAGCAGGAAGAAATGTCAGTGGTGGAATGCATACAACCATGCTTTTCCTGGAACACAGCTTGTTCTCCTGGACCCCTGAACTCTGGGTTAGCAGTTGTGGCACTGTGGATAAACCAGCTTCACAATGGTAGGTCTCTTCCTCTACCTGCCTTTGGAAATTATACTTCTAGCCACAGCCCTGTCAGATGTGGGACATCTGTGAATGTGACACCCACCCTCTTGGCTAGAGGAAGGCAGTACACCAGTAATTTCCGAAGCTGGAAGCAGGAGTTTTTTATTGATAGTGCTAAAGAGGAAGGCTATCAAGCTGGGAGCTGACACAGACTCACATCCTGTGTGGATTGGGCAAAGAGGGGGTGCATAATGATTTGCAGATTGCTGTACTGCAGAAGTACAAAGGCTGCTTGAAAGCAGGCTGTGTGCTGTGTGAATCATATGCAGCCCTCTTGTCCCACCACGGAGATCAGTAGCAGGGTGTCAATCCTGTGATCCTCAGCTTGAAGTTGAAGTAATCATCCAAGTTATCCCAGACAAATATCCCAGAACCCTGCATGAGGACTCCACACTCTGTGAGTTTGCAGCACTTTAGGAGGCAGAAGTAGATAACCAATAATGAGGAACCAAACTGTCTTCCTGCTTTGGGATGTGCATGTATGGCTTGCCACGCATAGAGAAAAGATAATTTCCACTCAATTGCTCCCTTGGAAAGCACGGTGGTGAAAGGCTACACCTGGGATTTGGGGTGGATTTTAGAGACAGGGTCTCTCCTCAGCAACAAGACCTGCAGTGACATTACAAAATGTCCCAGGTAGCCTCTATTTAAATGACACAGATTGGCAAAGGCTGTCCAGCAGACATCCTTTAAAAAGAGGCTGTAGTCAGTAACAAGAAATAACAAATTGCATTTAAACTGTGGTAAGAAGAAGTGAGATTTCAGCCCCTAATTTCCAATTTCTTGCTAACAATAGGCCATTTGATAAGACAACCCACCCTGCTGGAAGTGCATCTCTTTGGCAGGTAGTCCAAAGGCAGTGGTTTCACTAAATAACAACTTGACACTCCGTCAAAATTCTTCAGATTCTGTTGATCTGTCACTGTGTTACACAACTCATTCTTCATCAATCCACTATGAAACAGCCAAAGAATGTTCAGTGTTTATGCTATTACATTTCACTGTTTGTTTTCGCAATCATGTAAGAAAGAGGTTGGAACCATGCTCTCAACAGCACTGCAGATACCACTGACTCACAACAAGAGGCTTTGTAGCAAACACTGCAGAATGCATGGACTTAATCCTAATTCACACTGCTTTGAGAGGAAAACAAGGCCACAAGGTTACAACCTGAAAACTGTAATTAAGCAATTACGCCAGTGGGAGTAAAATCAGTTTAGGAAAGACACACATGATTTGCCTCTGCACTGCAAAGTTAAGGTCAATATTATATTCTTTCTCAGGACATTTGAAATGAAAACATTTTACCTATGAGATTAAAAAATGAATGTCAAATACTGTTAGACCTGACTATATTCAATAATTTCAATAATAAACTACTATTTATGGTATCTTGAATGTTTCCAACTTCCAGGGTGTCAGACCACAGTGTACATTTATACACTGAGATAAAAAAAAAAAATTGTTAGCACTGCCTCTACAAAAATACTTTTAAAATAACTATGTTATTAAGATGCTTCAGCAGTTACAGTTGAGAAGGTTTTAATTAATCAGCCTCTTACTCAGACACCTCAATAAATATATCAGGAATGAACACAGAAGAGAGGAAATAAAAAGATAACAAAATGCTATATTTGAAGGCCAGAAATAAGATTTGCTATAAGCCTACCTGAGACTTTGCAAATTATATTCAAACACCTAAGAAAAAGTTTCTTACATAGATAAGAAAGAGAGAAAGAACCCAGAGCTTGGCTCCCCATGCAGGGCAGATGGGGGACACATTAAGGTGTTTCAGAAGGAGCCCCAGCAGAATAAGGACACTATCTCAATTTTCTACATGAACCAGCAGACAGCAGAGGCAGCACTCAGAGAATGAGTGTTTGGGCAGAAAAATGAATACAGACAAAGGAGATGAAAAACCCAGAGAAGTCACTGAACTCAAGGTGAATTGAGGAAGCAGGACTGGATCATCTCTATTGCAGAGCTGGAATATATAAGCACAGGTCCAGCAGCCAGGATTAAAGGATATTAATGAAGATATAACATAGATAAATCAAAGATAGATCTAGCTAACCTCATTTTTTTTAAAATAAAATGACCTATTTTCTCAACAAAGGACATGCAGCAGATCTAAACTCTCTGAAGGTCAATAAAGTATTTCAGGGAGTACTACAGGCAGAAATTACTAAACTTTGGGGGGGATAAAGGATTAACTAAGGCAGAAATGATAACAGGTTGTGCTAAAATACAAGCTATGCTACTTCAGTAGGAGGGTCCATCAGGATTGCTCTCATCCAATGTTTTTAATAATTCCCTTGAATAACACTTGGGGAAATTGCAAAGTTGTAAGGCACACTATGTAAAGTGGCAAATTAGACTACCATACAGGAAGGACTGGATTAAACAGACCAAGGCACTAATTCATTAAGACAATCAGGCTAACATGTGGTTTCCTTTATTATGTAGGAGCATCTGCTGGAAATGCAGAAGAAGGAGAAAACCTAGGTATATCAGTAAATTTCAGGATGACTGCATTACCAGTCATGAGCACAAGGGAAGGAAGATATTTTACAGTGCAGCAAAGTCATCTCAGAGAAGAGAAGCAAGTATTAATGCTATTTGCATAAAAGGCTTGAATCCTGTGAGCATTGTCTGCCCCAGAAAAATGAATTCAAAGTGGAATAGATCCAAAGAAGGGTCATCGTTGCAGCCAGAAGTATAAAATCCTTACATTACTGCAAATAAAGTGATGTTAACACAGTTAGCCTAAAAATGAAAATGCAAGTAAATTTTTTGTCTATAAATTAACACGGTGAACACTGAGAAAGGACAACAGCTACTGAACAAAGGAAGAATATTTGACCAAGAACAGATGGAGGCGAACTGAACAGGAGCACCTTTAGGCTGGAAATCAAAACCAGAGTGCTAAGCCTCAGAGCAAAGGTGTTTTGAAACAAACCTCCTGATAGGATTATCAAGAGGCATAAAATAAAACTATTTAATCAGGTTTGCATGGGATTATGTAGCATGTCACTGAGATTAGCTCAGCTGGTTAGAGCATGGTGTTAATAATGCCAAGGTTGTGGTCTCCATCCCCGTATGGGCCATTCACTGAAGAGCTGGACCTGATGATCCCTGTAGGTCTCTTCCAACTCAGAATATTCTGTGATTCTGTATGGTTCCTGGACACAGGAATTTTGAATCTTATAAACTCATCACTAACTCCTTAGGGTAGATGATTATAATTTTTTACAAAAGTCCCGCACTAGAAAAATCATGATGCAATAATAAGTAATACATAGATTAGCTGGTTTCCCCTACTTATGTAAATTGGTCCTTGAATACACTTGGTGTAACATAATAGTAATTTATGGAAGTGCTTTTGTTCTAAGGCTTAAGAAGGTGCCAGAGTCTCCTTCATCAGCTTATTGCTGCAGGCGTGATTCTCTTCTAATTCTCACTGTTTCACACCTATGCAATTAAATTTTCTTAAGTGAAGTAAACTCTTGATTTATACTGGTAAAAAACAGATCCAACATTTCCTTTCATAGCTGGGACAGGTTTATTTTAATAATTAACATAAAAACCATTAACCTTAATGGTATCACTGTGAGGATGTGTTTAGAGGCATCAGTCAAGATAGGCCCTTGTTCCACCAGACTTTTCACAAATTTTGACTAAAAACTATTTAGCAGTATGACAATTTTCTAATCTAAATAGATTGGTATTTTCAAAAACGACAAATTGGAAACTAAGCCTGAGAGAAAGATGTTTTCTCCAAGGTCAAAAAGCTGACCAGTGGCAGATGAGAAAGTATCTGTAACTAGATGCTCTAAGCCTACATGTATTCTTTGAAGCCAGTGTGAGGAAAGGCAGGCTCAGGTCAAAAAGGAGCTGCAACAAGGATAAATATAGCTATAGAATACATTTGTAACTGAACAAGCATGCATGATTTTCCTTTGGAATTTTCTTTCAAAACTAGTTGAAGCCTCTGGGACAAAACCCCAAATTAATACTGTATTTTTTAAAATAGTGAATTAATTAACCTTGAAGATTACCTTGATTCATACAAAATTTTCTTCCTACTGACTTGTTTATAAAAGGACATCTTGTCAATAGCCTAAAACTTGACTTGATACTTCACTAACAAGAATTCACCTTTACAGCTTTGACAGGTTGTGCCAGTCTTTTTAAATCCTATTTTAGAGTTATCACAGTTACGGTGCTGCCCTGGCATTACTCTAGTTGTAAATCACAGGCTTTCTTTAAGAATCCTATTCTGGGCTTGCAGAATCTCAGAACCTGTTCCCTTCTCTAAAGCTGCCCAATGCTTCTTCTGTAAATGGAAATGCTGATTTCCTGCAGTGTAGGGATGGAATCTGGGAGGCAGAACGGAGATCCAGATCTCCTTCTGCTGGTGAACTGTCCTCTGGTAACATCTTGTATTCTGAACTGCACTATGGAAATGAGAACCACATCTCCAGCATGGGAAAGGCACCCAGAGATCATTCCCAGCCATGTCACCAACTAGTGTGAAACCTCTGTGCCCTCAGACCACAGAGCACATTCAAAGCCCTTTGCTCTCTGTGGCAGACGATAATTGTTGCCTTTCCCTTCCACCAGCAGAGAACTTGCATGTTTGGCAATTGCACCACATGACCACCTTTGTTGCAAGCAAGCTGGGGTCCTGCTTACGATGTGCACATCCTCTGATTTGTTGTAAGCCAGCAGAGCATTCTCTGTGGAGGGTGGGTAACCTCAGCATCAACTGCAACACAGCAGACAATGCTAGGCACAAAATATGAGCCTTTCTCATGATGGAGGGTAAATTTGAGAGGACTGTAACACACATGTCACATGCCTCAGCCTCACAGCACACATATGCATGCATAACCAAAATGCATCACATGGGGCAAAATTCCTGATGGTGAGCTAAATTCAGCACTCAGCTCAGCCTGTTACTTTCTGCAAACTGCTTAATCTAATTCTTGGCCTATCATTAATAGCATTTGTGCCTACAAATGCCTACTTACTAATCTACCACCTGGTAAACAACTAACTTGACCAGTACTCACCAAATGAGGAAATTTTTCTCAAAATGGCAAACAAAATATATGAATCTTACAGATTTGTGTTCAGCATTTTGACTTTGTGTAAATCTAAAACTTGATGAAAATGCAAATCTCCATGAAAACAGAGATGTTACATACATTAATATTAAATAAATTAAGTATTGCTGATATTCTTAGGTGATGTACATGGAGTGGGAAAAGTGAAAGCAGAATGCAGGCTTTATACAAAATTAGACATTGATTTTTTTTTAAAATGCACTACATTCTTCTACAGAATGTACTCTAATGTTTATTGATTAATAACTATCTTTAAAAAATATTCCCCTTTGATAAAACTGCTTTTAAAACAGCTGTTGTATTAAGATTTTTCTTGACAATGAAGGTTGACGGGTAATGTTGCATCTTTTCTGTTAAAATGAAATCAATATTCCATAACCTCAACCAGAATTTCCTGGCTTCAAAAAAACTCTGGGGAACCTTTCAAATTTAGTGTCAGACACTTTCTTTTCCAAATATCTTTTTCATTTATGTTTATAGATTTATATGAAACACAGATATTATGTTTTTATCCACTAATGTAAATGTCTTGAAACAAACTGATGATTTATTCATTTAGTGTTCATGCTATCTGTAGAATATTAGAAAGAAAATAGAATTTTACTAGAGCTCTGAAGTCTTTTTAGGATAAAACAGCACACCACAAGTTCCTCAAATGCAAGGGCTTGTCTACTGGAAACATTTGTGGTTCTCCTGTCCGTGTTTTCTAAGTGAATCCATATGTGGTGTGTCTTGCTGCCATCACAAAAAATGCTCAGTTTCACTAGGGGGCTCTAACAGAGTGTAAAAAAATGTTGGCAATCTAACTTAAATATATCTTTTTCTGGCATTCACATTAATTTCTACGAGAGCAGAACAAAGGACTGGAGCAACACTTTGATATGATTCCAGAAGCATTGTATAATCCAACTTAAAAACCTCTACACTTGAGTAGGAGATGTAACTTGGCTGAATTGCTTACACCTGTTTTCTTTTAGAGGTCTAAGTTAGTTGAGCTTGGGCACTGCTTTTCTGTCCTGGGTACTCTCCCCAGCACAACACCTGGCACCAAAGGAGGTCAGCAAGCGCATGCTCACTCACATCTGAAAAACCTGTTTAGGTAGCACTGAGGCAACATCTGTATACAGTGGGTGCTGGGTGAGAGGGAGCCAGAAGTGACCTCATGTGAGCCTGCCTGCCCCAAAGGAACATTGCCAATTACTGTCTTGATTATCAGAGTTATAGAATTTGCAGTCCTTGATTTTCTGCCTCGGGAAACACTGGAATTAAAATTGCTCAGCAGAACTTAGTCATTGGTATTTTGTTAGTTATTTCAACCTCTAAACACTTTAGCCTTAAGAGTTCAAGTAAGTTCATGTTCAAAGGATCTCTTAAAAATACACAGCTAAAAGTTGAAAGACTTGCTGGAGATTCCAATTTCTAAGGATTATTTCCTGTTTACTTTTCATACCAGCTAGCTGAATTCTCACATTTCATCTTGGAGGCAGGACTCAACTGTCTGCAGAGGACATATTTTGTTTTCTTACACTCAAACAGGCAAACTCAAGATAGACTCCTGGCTCTGTTTACTAAAAAGGTAGAGCAATAAACGTGAGGCAGAGAAAGACGTCTTAGGAGAGGGACGTGAATTGGAGCACAAGGAACTCCTTTGTTCCAGAGCGTAGGAATCAAAACACTGAAACTGCTGTGGTATTTTGGGTATTATCCAAAGCAGCAGAGTTGCTAGTGAGAAAAGGAAAACTGATCCATTTCAGTTGAACAATTTGTACCTTTTATGCTACTACATTCATGCACAACAATCAAAAGGCAAGAATCTGGAGTCCTTAGTCTTGCTTCTCACCAAACTAGGAGTCTTACACTGCTTATGAAATAAGACGTGTTTTTGTTGATGCTTTTAAAGACAGACAGATTACATTCAGCCATGGGGCACAGGAAGGATGACAGAAAAAAAATAATAAGGGTGTTTGTTAAGACATTGACCTTTCTTGAGGGACTGTAAGGGCTTGAGAAACTTCCAGAACAGAAGTTCTCCCCAACATACTTTAACATTATCACTGGATCATTTTTCCATATGCTGCTGTACTTGCACCCTTTCCTGCTGCCACTGGCATACTCCTTCTCCAGCTATTATGTAGAAACTATTCCAGACTGACAACAATATCTATCTGTGCATACCCAGTGATTACAGACAGCTTTACTTGTAAATAAAAGAGAATAAGTGTAAAACCAGTGTGTACATTAAGTATTAGGGTAGTGCATTTCTGTTGGTTCACTAAAAAAAAATATTGCCTTTAAAGAGGAAGAGTACTTGCATTTTTTTGCAATAAAGATTTGAATCAAAATGTTTTGAACAAATGCCCTTATCAGTAAAAATAAGACTGTCTACATGTGAATTGATAATGTAAACATCTTTTTAAAGTATTCCCATAACTTTCAAAGCCTTCAGGGATTACAGGAAAAACACAGTAATATGGCAAATGTTATAAGTCTCCAGAATAATCCTTATCCCATTTATGTTTTGACTCTGTCACCACTATCCATCTATCCTTATCCTGAGGCAGTAATGAAATAAAAGACTTGTTTCAAACACGGAAGAGTATGCACTGTACTTTGAAAGATATAGTTAACTAAACTGAGCCTGGGCTACCATCAGTGCATTAAATGTTTTACCAATTTTAATCCAAACTCACAGTTATAACTCTTTTGGAGCTTGTCTTCCATTAAAACTGTAGAGAGTGACCAGGGCACATGGCAAAGCAATGAGACTGCCAAATTTTAGGTAGTCTGACTTTGACACAGTGAAATCAATGTAGGAAAAAGTGGTGAAGGTTCAATTCACAAAGGGTGCATTTTTCAAAAGTGTCTGAGTTGCACATGAACCTCCAGGTAGATTTTTCATCATGTCCACATGATCCAGGAACACTGTATTTCAAAACCCTGAAGGTTCTGTCAGCATTAAGAGGTAAGAAGTTTTCATGTATGAAAACCTACTACGCCAGCAGAAGTTTATTTTCAATACTACTTATTCAGAAACAGCAATCTATCTCAACCTATTTGATACTATTTCTCCCTGGTGCTTGGAGTAAGACCAGCAAAAATCATTGATAAGCAAAAATAAAACCCTTTTAAAATTGTATCCGCAGTTGTTTATTAACAACACCCTACAATATCAGTTCTATACCTGCAGAGTCCTAGACTCTTCATCTGACTTTCTCCTTTTAGGAAAAAAATGTTCTGACTATTATTTTCTTAGAAAATGTAATTTTGGTTGTTTTCTGTCTTTAAGGATATCACAGAAGCAAGAAGGCAAGCAAGGCTGAGAAGGGAAATCAGTATACACAAATATTTTCCAGTTAATATATACGTAATTTTTGTTTGTTAGGGTCAAAAGTTTATCTGGTTGCAGTTAAAAAGCTACAGGAGAAACTGGAGATACAATCTTTTACTATAGTTGGCTTTTTAATCCACCAAGTAAATGGATGCAGGATGCACACACGCACGCATGAGGAAAATGTGGCTGACATTGTTATACAAAGGGAAATAAAAGAGAAAAATGTCTGGCAGGCCGACCTACTGCAAGGGATATCACTGAAGAAAGAGCTTTGTATTTGCTGCACGGGGCGGCAGGTGGGAAGGGAGATGAGATGGGCAGGCAGAGGAGGGACAGGCAGACACAGGACGGTAGCGCCGTGCAGCACAGCTCTTCCCTCCTGTCAGCAAGCCTGCCAGTCTGGGAAAACACTGCCCTGTCTGTGCACAGCACGCTGAGTGAAAAACCCCCTTTGTCTCCTCTACAGCATGGTTCTGCCTATCTTTTTGTTATGAGGGACACTTTGTGATTTTAAATTATACATAAATATCAAGTAGGACTTTCTGTCGGAAATGAAAAGCTAATCATCCAGTAACATGATTTAGGGATACTTAGAATCAAAACAAAGAATTAACCACCACTGTTTGAGCAATTCAAACTGTGCTTTCTGTATGAGTTCATCTCTACTGACAAAGAATAATAGAGGCTTAACAAAATGTTCTCCTTCCTGGGGCAAGGGGAATGTAATATTTATCTGCAGTGGTGTCCAGAGGGACATCACATGCCACAATCAATCACCTCATAAAATAGTATGAAGTAAAGTGGTGGCAATTTAGATAATAACATGGAAAACTAGCTTACAAGAAGAAACAAAAAGCTAACCAAATTAAAAAAGTTCCCAGTTTCATCAGCTCACAGGATTACTGAAACTCACATACTTAATTCTGACAACTTTATTGTAATCTTTTCTCTTTTTCTCTTTTGAGGTATGGAGGTGCTTAGAATAGAGTCTATAGTTAGGCATGAAACTACAGAAACTTAACACAAACACAGATTCTTTATTTTCTCTCAAAATAGACCATTAATTCTGAAGTCCCCTGAATTCTCTGTGTGGAAATACTCTGACAAGTTTTCAGACATTTCTAATAAAGAATTCATCTCTGAATGAAATCTGGGGAATGGTAGTTCTGCCTTTTTGCTTTTATGCTTCTCGGGTACTAAATGTCTCATGTCCTCTTACTTAAGAACATAATCTCTGGAAACATATGGGAAAAATCTTTCAGTGAAGAGGCTAGGATTGCTACAGAAAAGACATGGAAGTAACCCACGACAGCAATGAGACTGGAACAGAAATGGTATACCACTTATTTACTGTCCCTCTGGTTTTCCACCTACAATCACACTTCCTTTTTTTTGGCTTTCTGGTTGACAATGAAAACCAATTTAACTCAGCATTTTGAGGGTGCCACTCACGGTAAATGACAGTTTTCTCTTCATGCCCTTACTAAGGGGTAAATACGTTCAATTACCTCATCATAATACCTCTCCTACTACTGCAGAAAAATGCTTTGCTGCAGTAAAATAAAAACACACAGACACACAAAATCTGGGATTGGTAAAGTGCTTAGGTTTTTCTTTCAGAAAGGGAGTCTTTCTGCAAGGATTGGAGATTCTTTTGCTTCCACAAGTCTCATAACTGATCACATACACACATCTAAGACTTCTTGTGGTTTGCTATTTAATCCAAATATTAGAATACAGGATTGATGTTAACCGTAAATTTGTTCAATATATTTCATCTCCCTACAAGGAATACAGCAACAGTTTTACTCCACTGAGATGGAAATTTCTCCCCAGGGTCTGCAGAGAGGTGTAGCACTGCAGGAGTAGGAATTGGGTGCCCAGTCAGTCCCACAGTACGGACCCTGCCTTGTGAGAGAACTGAAGAACTTGCCTGCAAAGACCTGAGAGGTGTGGAAAGGGGACTGCAAATTGGGATGAGAGACTTGTGCAACTAAACAGATATGTAATGTAATTATACCCATGTTTCTGTACAGCTAACTCTCACCAGAATTGATATTACTGTGCAGTCAAAATATTTGAACAAAAATATGAATAACATAGAATCCTAGGCCACAGACCTCCATTTTAATTTTACTCTTCTTGTATAAATCAATGTATTGATGATTATGTGGAGCATACATTTAAATTTTGATTAATGACACTGTCAAGTGGATCTATACCTGAGAAACTTATCAAAGGTAGAAATACAACTAAAGTGGTCTGTCTATAGTGGAATTCAGTATGGTGTTTTCTCCTGGTATATTGCTAATATTTAGGCACAGTGCATCAAAACTCTTCTGTGAGGTGAACAAAAAATCAGTTGCACTAATTCTAATGAATGTTGGTTAGAAACATAATGCAGCTTTAAGTAGCTATATATTGATAAAGATGACTCAGTAGGAAAAAAAAAAAAAGAGTTGAGTAGTCAACTCATAAAGCAGATTCAGGTTTGGTAGGCACTCTCTAAGACAGTTGTGCTTTTCCACTGCTGAAACGCATTACTGAGGCACTGAGGATCATTTAAATATAACTACAGAGGGTGTTCTTGATGGCTAAGCCTATAAGGAAACGGCCATGTGTTGGCCCTGGCAATTCAAAGTACAGAGGAGTGTAGTCATCTTGCAGTCCCTGAAGCAGAGCTTCAGGAGCAACACTTCCGAACTTGTTACTCTCTTACAACCAATGCAATCAGGTAACAGATCACCCATCCTCCCCTTTCCACTACATCAAATGGTGCTCCTTACGGAAACAGAATCTTTATGGCAGAGGGCTCTTGCTCTTACATGACCCAGGACTTTAATGTGGCTGGACAAGCAGAACAAGGCTACAATGGAAGCACTTTTAGCCAGATATAACCAAGTATCCACTTACTGTTGGTTGCATAACATATGGCGGATGAGGCATCCATGAAGTACTCTGGACCTGCACATCAAATACTTTTAATTAGCATAGAAAAGTTTAAAACTTAAAGATTTATTTGAAAATATCCTCTCTATTACAACTGAGGTGTTAATTTTTACAAAAGACTTAAGTCTTATAACTCAACACAAAAATGAATTTATGCTTCCTAAGGTTATTGACAAAGGAAAAAGCTTTCAAATTTCATTTGATAATGTTTTCCACCAAAGTCAGAAGTCTGAGTGATTGCACCACTTCTATGAATCACAACATTTTATCTCATAAAGCAGTCTTCAATATTCCATGTTGTCCTATTTTTTCATTTGCATTGTTTGCTTTCATCCATCAATATAATCATGAACATGTCATCCAACCGACAGTGCAGGAGACATAAAATGTTCAAAGTTTATTTTCAAAAGTATCCGTATGAACTTTTAAAGGTATAACATTTTCAGAGAACCCAGAATGACTTATTCTGTTTCCAGTGAGAACTGCAGATCTAATTCAGAGTTTTTGAAAATTCTTCTAATTGAAAGCTTTCACGGCAAAGCTGGCTTAAGAAGCCTGCACCTTCTTAGTTTCATGATCATTCTTAGCTTCAGCATCCTGGGGTCTATTCCCACCAGAACTCCATTTGCATCACTAAAGACTTTCCTTGTTGTTCTGCCTTATGACTGCCATGTAACATATTTCAAGGATATAACAATTTTACTAAGAATTAAACACCTGTTTGCATATTTGTGGTGGCATCTCTGAGCCATAACTCTTTTTTGTGCTATGTGTGAGTGGCCCACGTGCTATCAGAACTCAGGCTCAGTCCCAAGAATTCTGTATTTTAGCTTCCTTTTGCATCAGTCTGGGCACCACAACACACAAGCACACAAAAGATGTAGGTGTGCTAGAGCCATCAGAGGACACCTCACTTGTCACAAAGATGGGTGTGTAGCACCTCAAACTGAGCACGACCAGGAATAAAAAGGAGAAAGCTGCAAGGTCCCACTTCTCCAGATGCCCTGCGATTTTGTTCATGAAGACAGTGTTGAGAATTAATTGTATAACAGTGTGCTCCAACATTTGTATATGTTTATGAAAGTCTATTTTTTGTTGAATAAGCAAGCTCAGCAAAACATCGTTAGAACCAAAACCAGCACACCCACATGCAAACACACTTCTACTGCAACATTTTCTGCTGTGAATCCCCAGGAGCTAAAACACACTAGAGCTGCCACAGCTTGCTGCTGCTCATTGCTCCCACTCTTGCATCACTGCAGCTCCATCACCAGGCCAGGGCAAATGTCTTTGGGCTTACACTGCAAACTATCTAAGGAAAATGATACGGGTTAATAAAAAACAAAAATGAATGGTTTTGCTGTAAACACATGAAACCACAAATTGATGCAATGGTTCAAACCAGAATGGGAAAAGTGGAGCAACTGTGAACTGTGGAGCACTGATGAAAGTAAGTGGCTGGGTGGCCTGAAGTCAGTGGCCTGAATGGGAAGTAGTATGGCTCTTAAGCCAGCTTTGCTACCAAGAAAATTGTGTGTGAGCTGCACTTGTTTATCTCTGGCATTGACTCTTCTTTGGTGCTGCCATTACTGAAATTTACTGAATTTACCTCATCAATACAACTTTTGTTTGGCAAGTGCTACATTGTCAGCTAAAACAAAATAAAACAAAGGTAAAAGAAAATTACAGGAATCATTTATCTTGGAAGATAAAGTTTAAAGTTTAAACTCCCCAGAATTATCTGTAAGTAGTACCAGACCACCTGCAACCCTTCAACCCCAACAAAGCAAACCTAACATTAAGAACAACCCACCATGCAGCTTAGAAAGTTTGGATAACTTATTTCAGGTTAGACTCAGGGTTGGAAAAGCACTGATGGCACAGGAGAGAAATAACTAAAATTGGAAAATGTATAGTCAATGACCAGCTTCTGTGAAGTGATAAGTTCCCAGACAATGGCTAATAATAAAAATATGCAATCTGGTTTCGACTTCCATCTCAGAAAGCCAAAACAAGACAATAATTTCCCAGTGGAGATCTGAGAGAGATATACTGAAAAGAGAAATTGTGAATGACATGGCATGTAGCAGACTAAAAAATGATTTGAGGACGCTCATTCTCAAGTAATTTGTCAGAGATTATTGGATAAAAATTAGTACTTTTAAAGGATGCAGATACTGGAAAAAAATACAGCTGAGATCAAAAGGCCAAAGTATAATGCAGCCAATTTAATTGCATAAACATAAATTAAAACAAACAAACAAACAAAACCCAAAACAAAAACAAAAAACCAAAACAGAAACCAAAAAACCAAACAAAAAACCAACCAAACCAACCAAACAAACCAAACAAACAAAAAAAACCCCCAAAAACCGCACAAAAAAAACCCACAAAAAAACCCCAAAACAAAACAAACAAACAAAAAGAACCAAAACCCAAAAAAACTACTTTAAAAATTTTGGCTAATAAATGGGAGCCAAAATGAGGAAACAGTTCAATAAGAATGGGAAGCTTCTGGTGTCAATTTGAAATTAAGCAAAATGCTGTTTATCAGAGAAGCTGACTGAAATTAAGAATTACAGTGGCTTTCATTACTGCTGTAAAGAATGCAGGAGACACTCAAACTCTGCCCAATGATACCTGAACATTACTCAAGAGTGCAAGCACTTACACAATTTTCTGCTTTCATCCACATCCAAAACATAATTAACTGGGAAACACAGTAGACAAGTGCATATCTGACGTACCTGATATGTGGAGACAGGGGAAGCAGCAATGAATGGCGTGATTGATGTCTGTGGAATCATGCGGTTTGTTGGAATACTGTACGGTGAGGAATAAAATCTGCAAACAAAGAACAAAAGCGAGATTTTTTGAACCTTTTGACTACTTAGGCTCTGACCAAATAATTCACTTCCTCCTGGGAAAAGACAAAAAGTGTCTACCCAGGTAATTATGTCCATCTATTTCCAAAACCACAATAAAAAAAGATGTGATGGCTCCATTGAGCAAATCTTGAAAATGGAAAGGAGGAGGAATATTTACACAAAGCTAGCACAAATATAGCGCTTCACAATATAAGAAGCAATTATCTGAAATGCAAAGACAGCTGATTTTCCTGGGCACTAGCTAGTGAAAGGAAATTTCTTACATGCTATTGAAGACAACATTACTGACTTCATTTTTACACAGGGTACTGTTTTCTTTTCATATCCTAGTGCTTCAGTGCTGAGAATAACACATTCTATATACATGCCTGAATTATTTTATTAAGGGGTAGCTACAAAAACTCTGGCTGAAATTTTCGTATTCATCTAGGCAGAGAGCAAAATCCCCTTTTTTCTGGTGAAATGTATCAGGAATTATGAGGCTAAATGCCCCAGGCAGCACTGAAAATCTCAGATTTAGTTGGTTTTATTTCCACTGTTGCATGCTATGAACAGAAGCTGCACCATCTCTTGCTTGACGGTAATAAATGTTATATTCTTTCTCCTTCCCCGTGGGTTAATGATTATTGATAAAATTATCACTTGGAAATATCATCACTAGTGCTGGATTGTGTTTGTACTTAATATGTGTGTGCTTGTACAGATTTTTGCATTTGCCCTTTCTGCAGTTTTAACTGTAAGCCAGAGCAATAAAATTGCTTTAAAAAAGAATGTTTGTGGTTTTACAGTTGTCTAAATGCCTGCATTTTGGACTCAGAGAGAAAGACTCACATACAATGTTCTCTTGTATGATTTAAACCTCATGTAGCTCTTTCTCACATAGGATGCACCCAGTAAGTAACAGAAGATTCTGAACAGTGAAGTGGATTGCATTCCCACTCTTTTTATATTTTTTCCCCCTTCCCTACTCTGAGGCAATCAACAGTAGCTTTCCATGACAGCTATGCAAAAAAAAAAAAAAAAAAAAAAAAATCATTACTGGTGTTTAAACAAGTGCTCTATTTCCTGATCGCCCTGGCATCACAGATTTAGTACTAATCAGTCTAGCTCAGACTGGATGCATTCATTCTGCATGCAGGCTCAAATAACCACCGACTTCAACCAATTGCCTTGGAAAAACAGGCTGCTCTCTTTGAACGTTGGGAGGAAACATTCAAAGTTAGGAGGGGAGAGGGAGACAGAGAAGCAATGATTTGTTCTTTCTATTCCAAATCAGATTTTAAAATGCCAAAAGCAGCAGGTGGCATCTGAGTGATTTTTTGTTTAATAGAAATATAATGCTATTTTAGGACCATTTATCTGTCCTCACAATGCTCACACAGAGACTATTTTAAAATTGTGCTTTTGCCCAATGTTATATATATCCTATTATGAGAACTTAAGAGGCATTTGTATCCCCATGCTTATACCAAATATTAAGTTCACACAACATCAGGGGAGAAGAGATTTTTACACCACTAGGCAGGTTCATCTATGGCACTAGCACGTTGCATGTTACCTAACTCCTTTTACAAGCCACTCCTGCATCCAGATCAATGTTAACCAGAAAACACTTGGGCCATGCTCTTGCTAAGTAGATCAACTAAGAAATGTTGTGTGCAGCAAATGAAAATAGTCAATGGCAGAATTTAGTCTGTGGGTAAAATGTGTAATGTATAGAAATACATACAAACCTCTTAAACTAGAAGATAATATAAAGCCAAAACTCTTCTGAGAAAACCACAGATTTTTGTTCGTTCTTTTCTCATTCTTTTCATAAACCTGGCACTGATTCTGGACTCATACTCATAACCACATATGAACCACTTGGACAAAGACAAGACAAGTACAGGGAAGAAACAACTTTCCATTTGGAAGAAGGGCTGACTCTTTGGAATAAACTCTCCAATAAATCCCAGCGAATACTAACAAATTTACAGAAAATGTGTGCTAAGCCAAGAATTTGACAGACAGCTTGCCATTTCAGTTTCAGCTTAGAGATGCATTTATCTGAACAGTACACAAGCCTGTAGAATATATACTACGGTAATGTGGAAAATACAGCCCTTCCAACAGCCCTGCCAATACCATTTATCTGTCGCCGTTTGGAATGCTCTCAAATAAGCATCAAATAAAACATACTACCAGGACACTCAGCTGGATTGGGAAAATTCATGGCCAAGGGCATCAAGGAAGCGAAAGGAAGAAACTCTGATGCTGCAAATGACAACACATGAAAATCCAGTTCATATATTTCAATTTTAATAATAATAATAAAAAAATCAAGTGTAACAGTCACTGCGACAGGCTGCAAAGAAACCATTTTGCAGTCATTTCTTATATCAAGAGACAAAGGCTTGTCTTCTTTCCTCAGCACCACTTGTGGCCAAAAGGATCTAATAATAAAGGATGTGGATATCTCTGCCATATGTGAAGTACAGTGGTGTGGTGAGAATAGAGGTGTCCTTGCTGGGGATGGACTCAAGGAGAGCCACTCTCAGGTATGGGATGCTCAACCTGCCACACTGCTGGAGCCATTTGAGGCCAGGGCAGGGCTCATTGACAAAGAGGGCTCAACACATCCTCACCCATGGGACACCAAGGCATCTCCCTAAATTCCCTTTACATACAAATGAGCTAATATCCTCATATGTAATTGGAATAAGTGACATGCTGGGGATCTATTAAGATACAAGGGGAACAAAACCACAAAACCAGAGTGGCCTGTTCTGGCACAAGCCCTACAGCATGACAAGAAGATTTGCAGCTGAGGACCTTGCTATATTCAGTCTTTCTCTTCTTTTTTTTCTTTAGACTTAGGGAGAGGTGAAATGAGGTGGAAGATGCATGTTGTAAGTTCATTCAAGGGAATACAGGACTCTCAGTCATCAGAATATCTACATCAGAAAGAGGAGTGGAAAGAGATATGAATTATACTGGCTTTGACTTGTTTTAGATATATTAAATTATGCCTCCGAGTTTCCTGGCATTAAAATGCACAGCGTATCTAGTACTGTGCACTAGGTATCATGAGAGCTGTAAGCTTTGTGGTGTGTGGTTGACCTGTGAGCTCTAAGGAGAAATCTTCAGAAGGCTCAGCTGCATTTTCTGCAAACGCAGTTTGCATCCTTACATTGGTCTGTGCAGTTTTCTGCAGGTGCAAGACAGTCCCCCTGCTCCTCAGCTGCAACTGCAATGCTAGGAGCACAAGCGTGCAGGTGGCAGAGGCAAGGCAAAATGGACATCACCCCTGTATTAAAAACAGATTTTTTTCAGCATGCCTAGATTCCATAAGCAAAGGGGAAACTCATCACTAGTAGGCAAACAGATGCTCCTGGAAGTTCCTGAAGGGGGGTTTATAAGGAGCTCAAAAGAACGCTTTTTTAAGCGATGTTGAAAGAAGCATATTTCCAGTACTTCATCAGGCACACAGAGGCAGTGCTTTAACAACAGTTTCTGTTGCTTAACAGACAAAGCACATACAGCCCTGCTACACCAACCCTCCCTTTGCATTTGGGGACTGCATTATCTGCAGTGTCTGGTCACTTTTTCCCTGCCAAAAAGTGGGAAAAAAAAATCCATATGGTTCCCATTCTATTGGGGAATGTGCAAGCTTCCAGAATCTGCACAAGAGCAAGATCCTATTTGCGCTGCAATAAACACCATTTGCTCATGCCTCGTGCCTGCGGGCAGTACTGAAAATGTTAGATTCATAAATAGTATCCTGGGGCTCACATAATGTAAGAGTATTACCAAGCATTATCAAGGCAGCAATTTTCTGTTGCAACAAGGCACACAGTCAGATGTTGGAGTTGGAAAAAACCTATCTGAATATTGAGCCCATTGGCCAGCAAATGCACAAAATTGTCCCCCAGATATGAGATACTAAACTGATACAGTACATTGCAATCTTAGTCAAATGGCCAGGAGGACTCCAGCCTCAGGAACATTTTAAATGAGCTTCCTTGCAGTGCAAGTACAAAAGAGCTCTATCCTGTTCCTTGTATGACTGCGTAAAACTACTAAAAATGTTAATGCCACAAATTGAAAAATTTTACATATTTTGCACATTTTTGCATATTACAATGGGCACACTACTCCTCCAAATAAAACCTGAGTACTTTGTAAACACAATTCAGAAAAGGCTGATTATAAAACAAAACAAAACAAAAGGCAGAGTGGTTGCCAAGTGAGAAGATCTTATCTGGTGAAGGGTGTGCTTACCATATCTTCAGTACCTCATATTGCAGTGCTATGGTACACTATGGGCTGGATTCTCCACTCCATTATACCAGTTTTATGCTGATGTAACTCCACTGGATGCTTAAAGAGAGCTACACGGGCATAAAAACAATATAATGAAATGGAGAATCAAGCTTTACAATGTAATAGACTCAGAAGAAAATCATCTATTCCTTAGTGGGGAAAAAAATCATCGTCATTTTTAGTGAAAGCCTCTCTCACACTCTCTTTTGTTTCATTCCTGCTATAGATTTTCAAGGCAAATATGCAGTTATATGGTAATAAAAGTGATAGTAAGACACCATGAACAATAAGAACCTACCTTTTCATTTGGAAACAAGAGTCCAGATTCTTCCCAGAGGTTTGATTATGGCCCAACTCAAAACCTAATATAACCCACACCTCTTAAGGAGCTGTGAATTTTAAATACCACCCCATGACGCCTGCTGCAGAGACATGTTTCTCTAGTAAGCTTCCATCCTCCACATAATCTTCTGTAGACTTAGCAACTTAGATGCATCCAAATGCATCTATCAACCTTATAAAGAACTCCAGAAAATGTCAGCATGTGCATTTAACATTTCTTTTTAAATTTTGTTGGTAGTTCATAACTCTTCTGAATTATCACCTTGACTTGGTATCTTTATACTTCACATCCTCAGTTCACTTGAGTTCCACCATGGTGGCCCCAGCTGAATGCTACATGGAAAAGGCCTTTGTTTTACAGACCTTTGGGTGACACTGCTCCTCGCAAACCTTAGTGGCTCGGCCCACGTTACAGCCAAAGTATTCTGCACAGGGTGGGTGCGGGCACACCGTCAGCTCTGTGCTCACTTCCACACTGCCCTCCTCGTGAGGAAGATGCCCCTTTGCTGAGTTAACCTGTGTTACTTTGTAGAGCTTAAGAGCCTTTAAATCTCTTTCACTATGGCCAGACACCGATGCCTGTGTGTTGTGTCAGCGAGCAACAGACCACATCTACACATTTCACAAGCAAAGCAGCAAGGTCCTCCCAGACTTTACTAAAATAAAACTCCTGAGCTAGAGTTTCACTGTACTTGCAGGTAAAGAGGCTTATGAAAACCAGAAAAAACTTTAAAACTACAGAATATGTAGAGATTACTGTGTGAATGTCTGGGGAGATTAAAAAAATCCTGTTGAGCCAAAAGGGGCCTGGTGATCCTTAGGATACTGGACACAATCAAGATCTCACTACAAGAGCATTTTGAATGATAGTTTAGTCCTGACAAAACTGAAAATATTTTGACACATTGGAAAAAAGACATAAGTCAAAGTAGTAATTAGTTGTCACTCTTAGAGAGATATAGGCCACTGTAATTTAATTAATTTCTTGCCTTAAAAATAGAAGAATATTTAAAAAACTGCAGAACGGAAATTCTCCATTGGGTACAATTTCTTTACCCAATGATCAGTGACAACATGTTCAAACAACTGAGTGACCAAACCACCTGAGCAGCCTGAACACCATGAGTGATCTTTGATATAAATAATGTCTGATAGTGAGATAACTTTCATAACTTCAAAAGAATTATTCTTGAATAAAAAATATATTAGTCTCAATGGATTATTTAAACTACAAAACACTCATACAACTGACATGCAGGAATTTATATATAAAAAAAAGCCAGTTGTCCACATGAAACATTGGTGGATTATGAACCAGTGATGGTTTTTATTTATAGATTATAAAGTTTTACCAGCTGAAAAGTAAGACAATAGAGAAGAATGACTCATTTGGAGGTTAAAACAGGGAAACAGAAGCAGAGAATTCTGAAATCACAACTACAGACAAGCTCTCTATTCTTCTGAGTTTGGCCTCTTCCTCTGCAATACAGGAATATCATAAGTCCTACAAAATTACTGCTTGTAAAGGAAAATTAAGCAAAATAGACCAAATATTACTTCTGGTTTTGTTAAACTACTGGGAATGTTTGGGTTTTTTTCCTAAATGCTTCAACTAGCAGTGCCCTAACAAATATTTAACAAATAAACCCATTCTTATTTATATCAATAAATTCTCCCCTTCACCTGGAGAACACAGGTGGGAGTATGCATGGAATTTGATAATCATATCATACATCTCTGTGATCAAAGAGAGACTGCCAAAAACTTCAGGGCTGAACTTTCTGCCTTTTTTCAAATTGTTGTTAACCTAGCTGAAAAGAGATAAATTTCAAGGGTAGGTTTTCTAGTTTATGAAATAATTGGAAATGTAATCATGCAGGTAAATAATATGTTGATGTAATTTCACTGCTAAATTTGAGAAAAAATTGCAATTCCTTGTGTCAGCAAATGGTAGCTGAGAAATAAAGAAGGTTGCTCAGAATTTTACCCTTAAATCCCATCTGCTTACACACTAATTTAAGGCTTTCTCCCTATCTGGCATTTTTATACAGACAATGCCATGGAAGGCAGCCAGCCTGCAGAAAGAACCCCAGATGAAGTAACAGCTCTATTTTTCAAAATATGTTGGAATCTTCAATGATTATTTTAACAAAAGCCAAGTCAGTAAAGGGAAACTTTACTGGTTTCCACTTCATGACAGAGAGAGATTAAAAAGACATCTACTAACATTTGCCAAATAGAGATGGAAACTATTAGGAAAAACAACTTCCCATTCAAATGAATATTGCAAACAAGAAGGCATAAAAAGAAAAGGAAAACTTAAAGACTTGACAATATAGCATTATATGTTTCAGATAAAATATGACTGACTGGATTTGCTTTTCAAAGAGTTTCACTACAGAAAGAGAAAACAGAAAATGACATTCAAAATAATTAAAAAAAAAAAAAGAAATAAGAAAACATGCATTTCTTACCCATTCTGTATAGCAGCTGTTGGATCGTAAGTCAAAGCCATGCCAGCCTGCACATAGTTAGGGAAGAGAAACAGATTTTTACTATTACTGCAGGAAAAGAGAAAAAAAAAAAAAAAAAAAAAAGGAAAAAAAAAAGACATGAAACCTATTCAAAGCCAATATGAATAAAAACTGAATGCAACTTAAATATAAATCTAAATTTTCAAAGGAAGCTCAGATGGCCCAAAGCAGCATGGACAGATTGGGTACCTCCCCAGCCTTGAGAGATCACTGAGAAACAGATCTGTTCAGTCTGTTGGTTGTCATCTTTCCATAACATTTAGGGCCAATGATGTTTTTGTTACACCAGTATCAATTAATAACTCCACTGAGATCAATGCCTTTACAGCTTATTATTCACAGGCCCACAAGACAGGCCCAAATCCTGCTGTTGCCTGTGAGATGGGTGGTTGGTAAATATTCCAAAGCCAACTTCATGAGAGCTTCACAGGAAGGAGTCTCACCTTTCCTACAAAGGTCACACCCTGTATGACCCCTGCCTACCATTTCACTGGGGTGTAACTGGTACTGAGAGTTAATTCATTACCATGAGACAAGAAACAAAAAAATGGGCTGTGAAGCAGAAAAGCTTGAGCTTTCAAACAAGGCTTTTAAAATACTTCAGAGGTCTGGACAGCAAAAGAATTTGTTAATGTGTTACACAGAGCTTTTCAACTGCCATTTACCACCAGGCAGACCGTGACCTATGCGAAAGGATTTGGCAGTGTCAAAACATTGTCCAGTTAACAACTGTCATCACTGCCACCATTAGCAGACATATCCACAGGTACCACAGGAAAGGCAGTGAAAGAGCAAGGCTGTAGACAGAATTAAGCACTCCACCTTATGCTCCAAGATAGCAGTCAGGGTCATGCAGGAAAGACCTTTTCTTCCCCCAGCATTTACTTAAAGACATGGAACTGACAATCTCTCCTCCCACATACTGCATTTGCTCTGACTTTTTGCCTTCCTTATCGATTTTCATCCCTCCCTTTGTGAAATGCTTTCCAATGCAAGACTACCAAGACATGGGAAGAGGTTGTCCTTCGTGCAGGGTAAGAGGCATAGGGGAGAGAAACTCTGTTGCTCAAGGTGCAAAAAACGCCATGGCACCATCGCAGACACTGTATTCTGCTTCATTTTTCATACATATCCTATGCTTGTTGCCCGAGACAGGCAGGATTTTCTTCAAGGACAGATGCTTTACCAACCACGTGGCAGAGTCCCTGTTCCTGCTGGGAGCTTTTCATGCCCCTAAAGCCATCCACCAAAGTACTTTTGAATAATGGCATCTGCCCTCTTCCAGATGGCTGCGCAGACAGGTCAGGAAAGCGTTTGGGCTTGGCTGGTTCCCAGGCAGGCAAGTGAGCAACCAGGGTAAATGCACTGGTGACGAGCAGGCAGAGAGTGGGCAGCACTCCTGGAAGAGCTGGGTTAACCCAGCAGCTGCAAACAGGTCTAAGAGAAGATGGTCCCTATTTCCAGAGGCCAAAAATAATTTCTGATCTAAAAGGCCAGGTTTCACGCTACCTTATGCTGCCAAAGAAAAGGTTCATGTCCTTATTAAATTTGTATATTTCTCTCATTATTCTTTTAAGCAGATGCTAGGGCAAATGTTTTGCTTTATGAAAATGCCACTGTTTTAATAAAATATGTAGTCTCTCTGAAGCAAAGGATAATTCAGGAGACTAAGTCCAAATACATGTGGTTATTTTTGAAAGAAGCATTGATTTCATACAAAGAAAAATAAAATGGCTATTTCTGCAAGTTTAAAATGTCAGAGAACTGAATTTAGGGAGACCCAAACCACTACTAATCTTAATTTAAAAAAATAAATTAGCTTAGAAAATCGTAATCCCCTGCTTAACTTGGTTTTATATTCTTATGTCTTATGCATGCTCAGCACATTATACTGTTTAGTAAGGTTGCATTAATTACTAATGGAAAGGTATAAATTTCCAAACAAATGAGAAAAGAAAACTTTTTGGCTGCAATACATTTCTGAGGAAACATACTGTCTTGTTTTCCTTTATCTTTTCAACATGTATAAAATTTGTTATTGCTCTTTTTCTATTCCTGCACCAGTGAAGAAAATTTAAGTATTATGTACAAGGCCTAGAGGGACAGAAAAATTAATTCTAACTTTTTTTTTTTAATTATCTTTAAAATAACTTAAGATATTCCCTTTAAATTAAGCTGTTTACATTTTACCTCTCATCACACATCTACTTGGACTAAAAGGAAAAAACCATTATAATTTCTTGGGAAAACACAGATCCAAGCTTTCTAAATTAAGGAGTTTCTAGATCTAGTTGTCCTTAGAGTTGCTGAATCAGGGCTCACTATATCCTGCAGCTTGCATTAGTGACTGGGGGATAAAATGACAACAAGATAGGTGGGTCTGGGAGGAAAAGTGAAAATAAACAACTGGTCTTATTTTAGTTTCTTTGCCATAAATAAGAATGAAGGTGTAGGAATGAAAACCTGCAGCAGCTCTTCCACTTACTGTCCTTGTGAGACCTACAAACATGTTTGTGCCACTTTCATTTACTTTTCTCACAGATATTTGAGCATATGGTCATGGCATGGACACTCAGCTCACCCTCCAACCCCATCACACCCAGACCTGTGTGTGGGTCCACGCAGACAAACTGCAAAAACTCAGTTCTCTATATTGGTATGAAGAGCAGGGGACACAGCTGTGATCCTGAAGGGTACAAAATATGACAAGCTAAGCATCTCCTCCTTACCCACATCCCATATCCATTCTGCACAGAGACAGATTACCAGAATCTGTTCAAGTACTTCAGCAGTGACCACCATAAATATCAGCACCACATTTACCAGTAAATGAAAAGTTTCACATCAGACAAATAGGGCACAGCGTGTGGCAATATGTGCATATGGTAACCACCTACGGTTGGCCCAGTAATATTGCTAATATCCCCTGTTGCTGCATAGTCTTAAACAGCTGCTATTTCAAATAGCTGCTAACACAGGACTATTTACTTCTTTCTCATCAAGTTGTATAATTTCTCCCTACAAAATTATGCTGGCTGGAAGCCCAGGAGTGGCAACACTTAGCCTGGACCAGTCAAAGATTTATGGTCTGAAGCATCCCCATTCATCAGGAATAAAAACTGATGAGCAATAATAACTTACTGGAAAATTATCTGAACTTTCCCCCATAGCCGACAAACAGGAACTCCAAAAATACCAAATGCAAAAATTCAGTGTGAGAGAGGTCTAGCTCATTTTGTTAAAATCAGAATTGAATATAGCTGCCATAGTGCTAATACAGGCTGAACTATACCAAGCACTGGCTGATGCCTCAATGGCAGCCCTGCGCTGTGCTGAGAGAATGTTTCCTTCTGGGCCTCTTCACCCACTGGTTTGCTCGTGTGTCAGTAGAAGGAGAGGGTCTTATTCCTTCTTCTCATAGTGATACTTCCTGATAAAATGGCACCTGAGGGAGTGGCACTGATGATGGAATACTTTAGGAAAGTATTTGTCAGATAAATCTTCTATTAAGGAACAGCTGAACCACATAATTTTCATGCCACTCAGCCAGATAATGGTCCTAGACTCAGCTATTGAATGAAAGCATACTAATAGAAATAAAGGTCATTCTTAATAACTACTGGTCTGTTCAGAAAGTCAGGTGACACAGAAATTAACCCAGCTTGTTGAAAATATTGATTTTTTTAAAAAGCTTACTTAAACTATATGAGTTTACTTTTCTCTTCTTTTTACCAAAGTGTCTGAACTTAAAGGACATGAGGAAAGAATGAAAGGGTTGGGGTGTTTTTTGGGTGGTTTTTTTGGTTTTTTTTTTTTTTTTTTTTTGTGTTTGTGGTGTTTTTTGGTTTTGGTTTTTTTTTTTTTTTTTTGGTTTTGTTTTGTTTTGTTTTGTTTTGTTTTGTGCAGTCTGCTAACTATTGACATCAGTGAAAAAGACTCCAAGAACAAGAGATTCAGTCTGCACCTGTCGTTAAATTCAAGCTCTTTCATTAAATAAAGAGCAGGAAATATCAAAAAGCCTCTGGAAAACAAGAGTTTCCCCAGGAAGTTTGAAGGCCTTTTGTTCAACACTTTACTGTGAAAATTTTTCCATGGGCAAAGACAAGATGTTCTGTTTCTGGTTAGATTTTTTTTCCCTCTTTGTTATGATTTGAACATAAATGATCCTATTTTCAACATCATGTGAAATAACGTGCGTTTATTATTTCTGTACCCAACCCCTGTGATGAAGAAAAAACTTATCAGTGCAGTATCTGTCTTCCAGCAAACATAAATACCTATAAATAAGCAATTTCTTCTGCGAATATTCAGTGCAGCCCAGCATCTTCTGTGTTGCTGGGAAATTGCTTTCATGAACAACTTCACCATCATATCACCATCTACTCTCAGTGTACGTGTCTTTCCGACACTGTGCAAAAATTCACCACGATATCGACCTGCTACAAGATGTGCTATGCCTCCTCCTCCTCCTCAGAGGTGAGACCTCCACATCATCTCCTCAAACCTGCCCTGGCCAGCTTCTGCCTAGTGCTGGAGCAGCTCTGCAAGAGGAGGCTGCTGCCACTGCAGGATCTCAGGCTGTGCAGGAGGCCACAGACCACTGGAAAAAAATGGAGAGGCCTGAAAATTAAAAAGGGGTGAAATCCATGGATGTGGTAGGTTTTCCAAGCAGCAGGCCCCCTGGGTTTTTCCTTCTTAATGTGAGATTTGGAAAGGTAAGGTTGTACACTTGCACTTAAGGGATTTCTGTGGTGAACTGACATGAGTGTTTGACAAAAAAGTAATTCTCTCTTCCGCATCTCCACTGACTCCTACCTTCCCCCTTTCACACTGGAGGACTGCCTTCCCAGGGCATGCTCTTAGCTACTATAGTGGAATCAACTGAAATTTCAACACTCAGATTCCTGTACTTGTTTTGTTTTCATCACTAATATCTGATAGACATCACAACACAAGGATCTCTTGTGCCCTGACAGAAGATAACCTTATTGAAATGCTTTGAAGAAAGAAGAGAGAGTAGGGAAAAGAAATCATCAACCCAGATGAGGTTCATGCAAAATACTGGTTTAATAAAAAAGCTCAGTCACCAGTAAAGTTACCTTGGCAGAATTTCTTTCTTTGATTATTTAAACAGTTCTGACAGAAATATTCAACAGTATTAGAAAGACTTCTGAAGACCCCCGCCTTCCCTTTTTAGAGAAGGAGAAATCTAGAATATAAACGTGACACCTCTTAGATATCTAGATGCATATGAAAGGAATGGAGCATTTCCCAATGATGTGTGCTCCTTAAGCAGCTGCAGATTCTGAGGGGAAAAGTTGTGAAGAGAAAAGTGTTCCTATTTGACTATTGATGTCAAACTTGGAAAGTGATTCATGAACCTCAGAACATCAGAGACTTCACTGATAAGCACGATAACAAGTTCAGATACCCAAATGAATGACAAGAAGCCCTTTTGTCCTGCAGAACTGGAATGGAAGTTGGACATACACAGCTTCTGTTCTTGGGATTGAGTCACTTTCTTCACACAATTAATTCTATTAGTTAAAATACTAGTACCAAAGTCTACAAAAATTGAAAAAAACCCCAAACCCAAACCTGAAAGAGAACATACATAATACAACATAATTATTCTGTTTCCACAGCCAGTCTATACATTTAACCATATAATCTTCAGCCATCTGCTTCCGGGGATCTGGCACACCCATTTTGCCATCAGTGTGATCCAGTGCTATATCAGCTGTGTATTACACTCACATCTGCACACTAGATGTGTGCGCTGCAGTGAGTAGGGAAGACTTCTGGGGATGGCTGGCAGCACTCCTGATATCTGCTGGGGATACAGCAGAAATAGGTATGTTCTTTTCCTGTCTCCAACATTTGTTTATTCTGCCTAAGAAAACACTGTTGTAGCAGCAGAATTTGGAGGAAAACTCAACCGCAGGAAAATCCCAGGGCAAATGGCATGACATTTTTCACCAGAGAAGGAAATTCAAAGCTCAAATGAAAACAAGGAAACTAATCTCTAAGAACAGGTACACTGCTGATGCTATTTTAACCAAGCAATGGCCCTTTTAAAATCCTGATTGCAGTGACAGTAATTTCACGTAGGCTATTGGTTTAAAATAATTCTATGTACTTATAAGCTCAAAATCAAAACTGGTCTTTGGTATTTGTGCCACTGAGGCATCTTTCAAAAATGTTGCCCACAGCAACAGCACCTTGTGTCATTCTAGATCTTTTCACCTACTGATCAGTTATCTTTTGCCCTTCTCTTTCTCCCTCTGGAGAGAGGGCTTCTTTTCAGGTTCAATGCCTCTCTTTTTTAAACTAACTTTTGTTGCAAATAAGCATGCAAAGTGCCAGTGTTTAACTTACAGGCATGCTAAATAGATATAGTAAATGTCTTTGTGGGTGGTTTACATAGGAGGGTACTGGTGCTTATCTCGACAGAACTGAGAATTGCCTCTCACAGCAAAGAAAAGTTACCTGTCTAGGTATAAAATATATCTGCCCTGGACACGCAGGATTATGGAACACAGCTAAGTACTACCTATCTCCTTGGAAGCATAAAAACAATCCATGCCTGAGTTATAAATAGGCTTGGCACAGAACTACTAATCATTTCTAAATGCATCTGCTGGTAAAGAAGGGACCACTGGCACCAGGATCTACTGCTTCAGCCCTTCACTGGTACTGACTTTACAAAAAAAATGGAAGTGTCTCAAATTACCTATTGTATGTTTTTCTCTCTGAATTGCTATTTGCATTAGGCAAAGTTGTAATGAATAGTGGATAAAAAGAGAAACTGTCACAAATGGAACATTCCCAAACTACCAGGTCATTTTATTTTTTAAGAAAGCATTAAAAACATGCTTAATTCTTTGGATATTCCACAAACTAAGCTTGAAAGAAAACAAAGGAGAAAAGACAAAGGAGGAAGAGAAGAAAGGGAAGGAAAGGAAGGTAACCTATGGGCCCTTTACAAATAAAAAATGTAACTTAGATTGTGGAAGCAAAAAAGCAATCAATGGAAGAATTATTAGACAATTATATGATTATAGACACCAGACCAAATTCAGTGACAAGGGGATTGCATTCAATGGTGCATTTCACTGTTTTGATAAATGCAACAATACTGAAAGGGTGCTACTCTCTTACAAGACAATGCAACTATTTAAATAGCCCAAATTTTACAGAAACTTGCAAATGAAATATTAAAGAGTTCAAAATACTGTGATCATTAAAAAAAACTTAATCACTTTGGGCTGACTAGATGTAGAAAAGTTACAAATTCTAGAAAACAGTTATAAACTTTAGGCAGAATTCTCCTTATTTAACAGGTAATTTTCAAATAAACCTGCTCTTAAATACATGTATCAAAAGACTTTATTTCTGAATAACCAAAACAAGGTTTCATTAAATCTGCAATAGAAGATTATGTTGCAAAATTTATGTTGCAGTTTTTAATACAATCTGATCTCATTTTGTGACTACACTTGATTCCCTAGGTGCATTTTTGACTAAAACATTTTTGGGGATTTATGTCACTTACCTCTAGACTTGTCAGTTGCAATTTAGAGGTAAATTGAATCAAATATTTTACAGACAGAATTTGAATACGATTATCATCTATCACCATCTCAATACAATCTTGTCAGGTTAAACTTCAAAACAGAGTGCTTAATTAAACCAGTGTGAGGAGAAACTAGCCAAAAAAAAAGAAATTGCTGAACTTTTTGCAGACATTATGTCGGTTGCTAGGTCAGAATTTCACTGCAAATATTTCCAACACTTGCAGGTTTCACTGTACATTTATTGCACCTGTCTATTAGATGCCTAATTTGTCAGCCTCATATAAAACCATCAGTAATATAAGCTCTCAGCTGTGTCGTCCAGAACTGGTCAACCATCACAAACACTCAGTTAAATGTCTCAGTAAATCTGCTGAACATTTCCTGAGACTCCAAACAAGAGTGTAAGGGTAAGGACTAGAAAGCACTATTCAAAATCTCACTATTCAAGGGCACTCTTCCCTGGTTATAATTGGCCAAGTGAAAAAGCACCAACACCCCTTGCCCCCCCGCCCACCCCAAGACCTCCCAAAAAGCCCTAGAGAAATTCAGTGTATTCCTAAATATTTGACTTTAAAAGGGCAGGCAATTCAACAGCCAATCAAAGTATTTCTGTATGGTTATGAAGCAATTGACCAAGATGCATGATAGGAATAGGACTTTCTACTGCATTCTGCAGTATGACCCAGCAACTTTACAATAAAAAGAAATCCTGTCTTATAAAATTCCACAGAAGCCCTTCATAAAAGAGAGCAAAAACCTCTGAGAACAGCATGGCCAGAGACATAACACTACAGCAAACCTGCTTCACCCCACTAAATCTGTTGCCACTCCCTCCCTACAGCAGAGTACTGGGCCCAGCTGTCTGTCCCTACTTTGCATGCTCAAGTCTGAGGCCAGTGACGGGACTGTTGCCGTCATTTCCCTGGGATCTGCCCTTCCTAGAAATCATCCTTAGCTCAGTGCTAATGCTGGTTAAACCTCAGATGTTTTAGAAATGCCCTTCACTAAAGTATTGAAGAATGCAAAGGCTTATCTGAACAATAGCCAAAATACATCTTGGTCTAGATACCACAGGATTTGGCCAGGGTAGAAACAATAAGGGAGTAATCTCTTGGATGCTGTTTCAATTCTTTACTTTGGGGAAGAAATCAAGAAAAAGCAGAGGTGTAGGGAATATTTCCAGAATATGGCAAGTGTCAGAACTATGACACTTGTCATAGATCAGTTATTTTTCACTACTCACTGCCTGTTCTTTTAAAAAGGAATTAAAACAAATTAAAACTTACAGAAATAACTGTAGGAAGGTTACTCAAGTACAGCTACCTAAAGAACAACTGAATGGTAGATAGTTTTTAAATTAAGATTGTTAAAAGACAAAGAATTTGAGAAAACCTTATTGCATATGAAACATAGGAGTAATTATACTGAAAGATTTTATGTTGGAAATAAGAAAATTAACAGTGGGGAAGAAATTCAATAAATGAGAGATGCTAAAAGAGAACATGCATTCTTGTCTTTGATGCTCTGGGTAGTAAATATCTGATGTGCAGCAAGGTATTAACCAGATGTTAGTAAACAGAGAAAATCTGAGAAAATCTAGCCTGAAAGATTTCTGAGTTTGTATCTTTACAATCTTTTCATGTTTGTACATTATGTCATGACAACAGCTCTGTAGTTGTCTGTGATCAACAACAAGGAATGACGTCTTCCAGCACTGAAAATCAGTTTTTCAGTGTTGATACTACAAACACACCAGCCACACCCTGCCTCTAGGTCACCAGGATATCACTGAGCTCCACTCCAGTAGCAGCCAATGAACTACACAGGAGGCAATAAGCTGATGCTCTGAGGCCACAGGCATAATGGTGATTTGCTGGCTTTAACTTTATATTCTCTTTTATTATTGATTTTAACTGAAGGAAGTATAAAACAGCGGACATAACAGCTATGATGGTATTTACTTTTTAAACAGGGATTTAGAGGTCTTTGAAATATGGATTGTTGACCTTATTGATGGTTTATTATTGTCTCCTATACATAGATCTTTGTTTTTCAAGCTCTGTGTAAGCTGACCTGAGTCTACTGCTTGAAGTACTTCTTGGGCACTTAGTACATCCCTAATCTGACAAACCATAATGGCTCCTGAGAATATAACCCCATTTTTTGAGACACACGGTGTAAGACACTGCCATGAGCCTTTGGAGACTTCTGCAATGTCCTGTAGCAAATGTGTCTGCCATGCTGGGATTTTCAGCCCACAGAGCTAAAAATGGACCCTTTGCTGTTGGAACAGAGTAGAACAACCATGGGATGGTGGGAGAAACTTCTACACTTTCAAAAGGCCTTTCTGTTTGTTTTAGGAGCTCACCAATAGTGCTAGAGTGTATATATGCCATAAACAAATGGTCTGAAAAGTATCAGCTAGAAAAATCAAATAGTTACAAGAAAGCAGAAATACTTTAGAAACGTGACTCAGAAACAGCAAATATTTTTCCTTTTTTTTTTCTTTTCCAGTTTGCCTTGTAAAATTGAAGTAAATATTGCAACACTAACCCCTCCACCCAAAAAAAGAGACACCTTCCCCCCTAACTTGTATTCTAGAGGAGCACAATTGAGACCAATACTTTTTTTCCTTGAAAGCTCAATCATAAACACAAAGAATAGTTGTTTAGGATAGAAATACTTCAAAGTTCTTCAGCCTTCGTAGCTAACACCATGCATAAAAAGGCACTGTGATCAGATCTACCATATTTATTCAAGTCTTTTTTTGATAATAAAATTCAAAAACAAACTCTTGAAGAATCAAAAAAATGTCTTTCTTATCTCACCTTCATTTGGAGTCACATCACATTAAAAAAAAAAACACAGAAAAGAAACTCTAGTAACAGACTACTTGCAGCAGAGCAGAGAGCAACCATTAGATCACTTTATTTTAAAATGTATACATGATGCAGCTGAGGCTACTGTAAATTGCTTTGTCTGGAACAGAATGAAGAGCTCAGCTCAGATAAGCTTTCGGAAAACTTTTACATGGACCCTACATCTGGATGCACATCTCTCTCTTTTGAATCAGCTCTCATACTCCCTAAGGATATTTTACCACCAGGAACTAGATGGAGAAAATAACATTGTTGAGTTCCTTCAGTGTAAATTGATTTGGCTTGTAAAAGGCACACCTTGGGTGCTGATGGCTCACCAGTAAGAGGACCATTGGCTCAGGTCAGCCTGCAGAGCACTCACAGTGGGACCAGGCTGTGCACAGTTCCACATCATACTCAGAAATTCTCCTTTCCTGTAACTTTAGACTCTGCACATTATCATAAACCTCCATCTCCCCACTGCTTACATAGCTTTTTCCATATGAAACTATTGCATTTTGTGTGCAATCTGATTTCTTCACAGCCTGAAAGGTAGACCTCCAGGTCTGTCACTGACTTCTGCCAAATCCCAGGAAAATAATTGCTACGTGGCACTTACCTCTCCTTCTCTAGGCCACGGCCTTCCATTCTGTGTGTATTTGCTTTGATTCTGGCGCTTCTTTTGCCCTCCATCAGCAAATTTGCACAGCAAAGGCTCAGTGGGGGCTGTGAAGACAAGAACCCAGTCTATATTAGCATCCCCCCCAAAGAAAGTGATTATACCAGCAACAGTAGTGCTTTGTAATACTGATCTTTTGAAGTAAAATCTTGCCTTCTGCAGATATTTTTTGCCTCTTTTAGCCTTGACTCCGCTGGCAGCTGTTCTTATTAACTAAGCTTCAAAAAATATATACTGGCAGCCCTTAAAAGAATTTAGCAAATATTGTTGAAAAAATAATCAGCCTACGCAGAATGTTAAGTTGCTGTAGTGGAACAGTATAGTCAGGCATTAGTTCCAGCTAAGTTAGACACGTATTCATAACCAGCATTAGTGCAAGGATAAACACTGCTTTACTAAAGCAGCTCTCTGTTTTTAATTGTAAAAACCTGTTTAAGGAATAAGTGTTCTCACTATTTCGGTGTTTCTCAACATCCAGTCCTTTAAAAATCTGACTAAACAGAATAAAATGGAGATGTTTGCCAAGGCCAGTCCAATCAGCTTTCTTTTCCTCTTAACTCCTCTTTTAAGCAAGTTGGCAGCTGAGAAAACCCTTTTCCTCTCCAAGTGAGATCTGGAGTGTGTGGATACAATAGTCAGGGGCGGCCAGAGTCCCGGGAAGAAAGGATAATCAGAGTGTTGCATACCCCAAAAGGCAGCCAACAATAGGGCACCCTAGAGAAGAAATTAACAAACATCAAATGTGCACAACAGGAAGGGATCTTGGTGTCTTAGGATCTCTTTCCCATTACCCAGCTTTTGACAGCCTCCTAAAATATTTTTTTTAACCAAAACTTTAATTACTCTGTTGGTGGGAGCTTGTCTCTCCTTCTTCATCCTTAAAAGGGGGGCCAAATTCTACTCACTCACATGTATGTTAGGGTTGTGCTTTATTGCCTACATCAGCAGAGAAGTAAACCAATATTTTAGATTTCTTTCAAACAGGCACTATTGCCTGTTTGAAAGAAATCTAAAAATCATGTGTCACATCTGAGTCTTTTCAGGAATCTTTGAATTCTAAGGCATGATAAGTCTGTAATTAACTAACCAAGGGTTTTGATGAAAAAAATAAGAAATATAAGTTTTTTTCCTTCCCATTTCCTGTTTCTGGGAGGTTACAATTGTTGAAAGAATGCAACTGCAGAGATGCAAAGTAAATTTTTGGGTAGGGGGCCTAATGAAGTTGTTGATTTATTTATTTGTAATAAAAATTCTGATTTGGTTAAGGGACAACTTCATGTGGTATTAAAACAAGCTATACTCCATCAACCTCCTGATTATAGCCAATTCAAAATGGATCAGAAAGTGTAGATTAAAACTGTGATCACTTAAAAACTGCAACCAAGAAACAATGCATGGAGAGAATCTCACATCAAAACCACAATTTTGCATTGGGACAGCATCACTTCGGCTATTTCTGAAACTATAGCAGCTTTGTTTTTTCATCACCATTTTACCAGGCTAGTAATTTCCAAGGTCACTAGAAACTGAACCACAGGAAACAATTCATTACTGGCAGAAAGCTTGACTATGTGACCCCAGAGGTCCTTCCCCACCTCCCACTTTGATTACGGTATCAGATTTTTCTAGAAGCAATGCTCTGCCAACCATTTTAAATTTAAAATAACGAAGGTTTAAAAGCATCCAGATGGCTATGGAGATTCTTTCTGCAGATGGAGAGACTTCACAGGGCTGATTGCCCTGCACTTTCACTGGTTTTACTCCATGGCCTGATGCTGCATGATTTCAGAGTGGTTACTTAAGAGTTCATTTGATGTGATTGGGACGGAGGAGCAGGTGCTAAGCCAGCATTAGAGAAAGACCATTAAACATCACATCTGAACCTTCAAAAGTTTTTTTGTTTTAAGCACTGAACAACTACCAAGCCAATACGAAGGACCATGCAAAACCATCTGCACAGTGTCTATTCACACACGCCCTGATCATCTGCTAATGAACACATGTGGTATTAGCCCCTGTACTGTGATGTGGTTTAACAAGCGAGGAAATCTACACATCCTCTCTCTCTATATTAGCCAACCACAAATAGGAAGCTGTTACCATTTCTGGAATTCCCCTCTCCAGCACTACCATCTGACCACCTCGTATTTGCTAATTAGTGGCTTCCTAAACTTGATTGAGATCAAACAAAGCTACCAAAAACTTTACCAACCCCATCTAGAAAAAAAAAAAGTGAAAAAATATTGTGTAGATATTTAGGAAATATAGGAAAGAAGGTGGAAAAGGGCAATGATCTACACAGGCAAGTTTCTGCATGGGAGATTATGTTCCTCTATGATGAACTGAGGGTAATTCTGTTGATAAAATCAGTCTGTGTTGACCAACATTAAAAGAAGTAAAAATTTCAAAACAAAATGTTCTGACAGGAAGACAGAGCCCATATAGGATGGTTTTGGGTTGAGGATTTTCAGGGTTTTGTTTTTCCCCTAGACACAGCCATATAGCATCAAAGAAGACAGAAAACTATCTTAATAACTCTGAAGTGGTGTAGGTCCTAATGGTTTACAACTGTAAACAATTAATGGTAACCAACCTCTATTTAGATATATTTATATTTATATATATAACTAAATTGATAATCTTCTTTCAGGACATAAAGTAGATAGTCTTGGGAGTTCAAAGATATTGCTTTAAGTACACAGAAGAACTCAAATCTTGGTTTACTTCAGCCCTCTAAAAATTCTTTGTAAGAAAGGTCCTCTGGGCTTTCCAAGATCAGATGCACCCAAGTACCATCATTCTTACTGGTCAAATACAGTAGCAAAAGACGATGCTAGAAAGACCACATCCTGTTTCACCATACTAGCATAATTATTTCTAAGTAGAATTCTTTTTTAATGGTTTCATTAAATTTCCAATGTGCTTTAAAAATAATAAACTTACTTCAGCCAAGAAGAGAATCACAATTAGATACCATGGTTATCAATTCAAAAAAGAAAATATTTAGGAGCTAGTTAAGCAATATCAACATTAGATGAATAATATTTATGAGTTGCAGTAGAAGTGGTATATTTTACCCCAAATACTTCAGAAGGGGAGGAAAGAAAAAAGGGAATAATTTAAACTTCTGTTTCTTTTCTTTTCCATTCCATGTAGACAGTCTTCAATTTATGGACTGCATTTTTACTTTTCTCTTTTTCCTCTATACGAACACATGGACTGAAAATAAATGCCTCTGTCTCTGCCTCTTCTCTCACCTTTTGTACTGCTGACTTAATAGAAAATGTAATTTGGATATCTGTAGATGTTCACATTTTGAAGTGATAAGCAGATCTTTTTGTATGGTTCTTGACATCCTCTACGTTTTAAGCATATGTGGTATTTTGAAGCATATCTGGAAAATCTACTGTTGCTATTTTCCTGTAAAAAAAGTGAGAATTGATTCACTTGAAACAAATTTCAGGCTATTCCATCCTGATAAACTCTTCAAGATAGAAGACACTGCTCTTTCACTGACTCCTACCTGACAGCAACAAACACAAATATCAAGAATAAATAACTGCTTCAACCTGAACAAGGTTCATTAAGCCATAACCCATTTTTCAAGGCGAAGATTTAAATGCTTGCTGCAGTTCCCATCCAAAGCCTTCTCTAGTTAATAAGACATAAATAGCCCTGAACTTGGCTTTGAGTCTTGAGAAGGAAGTGGGATCAAATTGATAATGCTTCTAAACAGCATTTGCCAAGATATTCAGGGCTGCCTTAAGAGAGGGCAGTAGCTGCTAGTGTTCAAATTCTGTTCCCATGGAAGTCAATGACTAAAACCCTATCTCACTTCAGTCAGGCCCTGAATTTACTCTAAGAGTTCAGTGGAGGTGAAAGAGAGAGACTGGTTTTATGTCAATCAAGCCTGTCGATATTGTTGGCGTTCCCTCAGGAGATCAGCTTCTCATGCTCTGCTACTTTAGATGGACAGATTGTGCAGACAAACAGCACAGAACTGCCAAAAGGCTGTTAGTATCACCAAAAGCAGCACTGGTACTTAAATAGCACAAAAACTTCTGAAGGAAGGAGAAGGGGTAACAGTGCCCCCTTCTCAAATCTGGCAGTCTCTAAGAAATGTTCCAGCTCAGGAAGGGAATTTCAATTAAATTGGAGAATTCAACAAAATAAAGCGAACTTCTAACTAATTCTGAATACATAATTTCCGTATTCCTTCATTCATCGGAAGGCAGATACACTTGAGCTCCTACATGTGCAAGAATGTATATATTCATGAGCATGTGCTTCATAAAGAAAGATGAAAGCTGTCATTTGCATTTGGTGAGTCTTTTTCATTATTTCAGGTGCTCTGAAACTTTTACTGTCTTAAGAGTTACTGAGAAAAGCTTATTCTCCACTGTCATGTAGCATCATCTGTCCAGCAATGGCAAGAATTACGTATAAAAAAGCAGTAACAGGACATTTTTATGCATTTTAGCTGCTTTTACTACGAATATTTTTGAAGACTGTATTTTTTGGCATGTCAGGAAGAGTTTAATCTCTTCTCATTTTTTGCAACAGTTAAAGTAACATTTTCAGTAAAAACAGCCATGTGCATTGTGAGCATTCAAGTGGGTCTTTAGCCACTTCTATTTTGTTAATGTGAAGAAAAATAATTAGAAAGTCATCGGTATGACAATGAATGGTCAGTGCACAATTAATGATCTTTTTCAAAGTATGTTTTAATGAGAAAGTTGGATTAATTTCTTTTTCAGCCTTGGAAAATCCTCCTCCACAATGAAAACAAAACAAAACAAAACAAAAAACACACACACAAAAAAAAAACCCAAACCAAACTGTGCACAGTAATAATTGGGTTCACAATTACACCAAGCATTTATCCTGACCAAGCTCTGATAACTATTTTCGTTTCTAACTGCCTTCCAAATTTTAAGTATTTTGGTAACTTTCCCATGCAAATGACACAGAACATCTGATTGAAAGATGTAAGAACCAGCCTCTTTGTCTGTTACAGATCAAACATTTGTAGTCTTTAAGAAAAGCTTCACCTTATGGTAACATCAAAGCCATTTTGTAAGGAGGCAATATTTCACAGGGAGACATGAGAGACACAGAAGCTGTAGAGCAAGGCAGGACAGAGCAAGTTTAAGTTTTGATTTAGTATCTGGGTTCAGATGGATGTAACCAGCAGGACTACAGTATTTACAGAGCCTGAAGAGTTTATACACAAAATGAATTTTGCTGTTGTAAGCTTTGAAAATGTAAGTGAAAAGTTCCAGGATCCCATCAATAGAGTCTCTCTCTGCTCTAGTGAGTCCACTGGCTCCTAGGAAAGTCCTGCCACATAACACTTTTTCATCCTAAAGTCATGAATAAACAAAACTTGAACTTCAAGGAATATTACAAAACAAAACCATAGCTGTTCTGCTCTTGGGAAATGAAGATGAAGAATTACAAAAGATGATATGTGACAGAAAAGGACATATAAGGACAAAGCATTAGCTGAGTAAGGATACCATAAAAAACATGGCAAATAACCACTTCATCCTATCCTGCATGGAGTTGTTAAAGGACAAAGTAACAGATTTCGTTATAGACGTCCATGATACAGGATGTGATATCACAGGAGAGACTAATTTACAGGAGTTAGTTTTTAGCAGAGGTAAACCATGACAGCATATTTCATAAAGTCATAGAATATCCTGACTTGGAAAGGACCCACTAGGATCATCAAAGTCCATCTCCTGGTCCTGCATGGAACAGCCTCAAGAGTCTCACCATGAACCTGAGAGTGTTGCTCAAGTGCTTCTTGAGCTCTGTGTGGCTTGGTGCTGTGATCACTTCCCTGGGGAGCCTGTTCCAGTGCCCAAACACCCTGTGGGTGAGAAACCTTTTCCTAACACCTAGCCTAGATCTCCCCTGACTCAGCTTCAGGTAATCCCCCTGGGTCCTGTCACTGGTCACCACAGGAGAGCTCAGTGTCTGCCCCTCCACATCCCTTCACTGGGATGTTGTGGACTGTGATGAGGTCTCCCCTCAGTCTCATCTTCTCCAGGCTGTGACCTCAACCTCTCCTCATTCAGCTTCCCCTCAAGGCCCTTCACCATCTTTGCAGATTTATCTAGTATTTTAGTTAAACTTAACTGCATGATATTAATTGCATTTGTAGAGATGATTATGAAAGCAAAACAATGAGTTGTCATTGCATTTTAGTTTCTATAACACATTACTTTTACAACACAATTATAGAAATTGGGGGAACAGCTAACAGAAAATGACAACAAAGTGAAAAAAATATAGAGCAAACATTTGGGTAAAGAAGAAAAAAAAAGTGATTTACTTTTAATAAATTGTATCACAGCTTAAGTAATTATCTTTTGTTCACCTCTTTATCTTAAGAAATGGGAAGCAATCCTTTCATCTTTTTGTATAATAATTATTTCTAAAGAGCAAGAACATGTTAGAAAAGAAAAATGAATCTCAGAGAGAAATAACGTGCTAAGCAAAAGTTAGGACTTCTATCCTGTGAAACAGAAATTACTTAGAGAAGGTGGAACAGGTACCATATGTGTGTGTATGTTGGAGAAACAGCATACCAACTTGGAAATGTAGAGCAGATCTTGTTGCAATCAATCTAAACACTCAAGCTACTACATGGAAAACTTCTGCTTTATCATATTGCTGCTAAAATGTCCATAAATATTTGTTAGAGCAGATCAGAAACTGGAGTCACCTTTCTATAAGAAACTGCATAATTGGTTTTACAGTCTGGGTTTTTTGGGGTTTGTTTGGTTTTTTTGATGGTGGGTTTTTTTTGGGGGGGGGGTGTGGTTTTTTTTTGTTGTTGTTGTTGTTTTTGTGGGGTTTTTTAACTATTTTTCTTTTCCAATTTTCAACAGAAAAACTGACTGAGGGTGCCTGATTCAGCCCTATTAAAGTGCTCCATTCCAATGTGCTGATAAGGAGGAACTGCAGTAAAGGTTATAGAAACAGATGCTTCAATATGGCATGGAAAGTTAAATCAATCAAAATAGCAAAAGTGAGATACAATATAAATATCATGCTGAAATGTTGTAATATGATGATTTATTTTTATTTTACCAAACTCCATTTCTCAAACAACTCTAGTACTGGTCTCTGTTGGAGAGAACGAATGCATAGCGAGCAAATCCAGAATAGAATTTGAAATTTTATCACTTAATTTTATTAATAACTAAATAATTATAAAATGTGTTGCACTTTAACAGAGCTCACAGGAATCAGACATTCTCACTGAACCCAAAGCCTCTCTACCAAACCCAAATTTAAGTTTGAGGCAAGTGTAAGCGAGAGCAGACTCAGGGCCATGAGTTTTGCCAAAGAAATCAGCTTCCTCAGACTTGATGATACAACAAAGTTCTGGCCCTATCAAAGACCCCAGCATAATGCTGAAAAATTCCAGCTGTAGTTCATCCTTTGTACCCAGTGCTGTGACAGCTCTTCACAACCTTTAACCACTGAATGAAAAGGAAATGGAAGGAGTGATTTATTTTGCAGTTTTAAAATTTCTCCAAGAGCCTTTCCAGCAAAAAAGTAGATCCCCTTCCTGAATGACTATGCCACAAAATCAACTAAAGAAATAATTTCACACACCTATGCTTAAACCCAGTGGTTTTTTTTCTATGACTTTCAAATAGGATCTGTTACAAACTGAAATTTAAGGCATATTCTTTTAATGTGCCAGTTCTAATTGCAAAACATGGAATTCAGCTGGGTTAGTATCTCCTCCAAAAAGCACTTTGATAGATTCCCTTGGATTCATGTCTCATTGGAAAAGCCATGTACAAAAGAAGTGAGACAGCGTCATGTTTTGAAGAGGACCAGTTGTTACAAGTCATTGGAATCACTGCACATATTACCTGTGAGATAGATAATAAATAAGTATTGAACTGTTAATTTATGTTAAATAAGGAAAGCCTCTGACTTGCTCAGTCATCACTGTTAAAAGGTGAATGCTTAAGAAACCCACCCACCTTCCCCCATCTGAAGAATTTTTGTGTGGAACTCATGTGCCCAAACTTCAATGTTTTCCTATCTTGCCAGAGCAACTAAGCAAGACACTGAAGAAAGAAGAGTCCATGTGGCTCTTCTGGAAACTATGCAAGTAATCAGTAGAATAAAGATTTATGATAACACAATGGTTCCCTATCAAGAGTTTCTTCCCATTGACAAGAGCTGACAACTGTGAACAGCTTTTCAAAACAAACCAAACAAAACAACAAAAATTATATTTTTAATGTTTTTCTATAGATTTTGAAAATACTAATTACTGTCTGGGATGCTGACTTATATAGTTAAATGGAAAAAAAGGAAAAACCAGAAGAGTCGCTTGTACCAGTATAATGCTATTGACTTACTGCATCAGATGCTCATTGGACTACATGATGGGCAGGAGCTGATTCCTCCAAATAAAATGGAATAAATTCCAAACTTAAAATATATTCTTATATTAAAAAAAAATTAAAAACCTTTTTGTTTCTTTCATCGTAAATTTCTAGATCATTTGCCACACAGACACACACTTCTGCTGAGCGTGACAAGAAATAATAGAGATCAGACAAACAATGTCCAACCCAAAATCCCAAGGTCCAGTGAAGTTGATGAGAAAACTTTCAGTACCTTCAATAGGTTAGCTCCTAGCCTGTGACTTGAACTGGAAGTAAATATGACAGCAGTTGCACTGGAATATATCTCACAAACTTTGTTTTCATGTTTTATTTGGTCTTTAAACTTAAAGCTGCAACCCCTTCACACTGGCAACATGCAAAGAGAGTGAAGACAATGTCTAGCCTGTCATTAGAACCAGTTTTCAGGGAAAAAAAAAGAAAAAAGTTCATGAATATGCTCCATATTGCTGCTCCTGAACTGACTGTGGTTGACACACCAGATGTGTGGGGTTCCAGGACTCCAGCCTGCAGGTAGAAGCTCACAGAGGAAGCCTGACCCTCTAAATGTGAATCCAAACCCACTCTCTAAATCTCCCCCTGAGACTGCCCTGTGAGCTTTTAGGAAGACTGTACTTCATATACCTTTTTCTCCTCTCCCATCTCATAAGTTACTTTAGTTGAATGAAAATGGAGATCTTGTATTTCTTACTGTTCAATTATTAAGGAACAGCAACAGAGTCGGCTTCATCTGAAAGGCTGAGCGATTTTTAAATGATCTCATGTACCGTAATTTATAATGGCAAATCAGGTACAAATAGTGTGAGATGCTTTCTAGTTCCTCTCTAATGGAAATAAAATGAATTCCTAGTAATGGGTGACCCTACTTGCTTCTGTGGTCACCTCTTTTACTTTTTCAGTGTTCTCTTTAGTAGTCTCAGGAGAAAAGAACAAATGCAAAGCTTTTATCCAAAGCTGCTTCGCAAAACAATAGCTCCATGCCTTTGCTATAAAATCTATTTTTACTATTCTCAGAAACAAATACTATTGATCACAGAGACTTTGCTATTCCTGCTGAGAAAAACTTACTTGCACTGACAGTCCAGTGATAAAATTATTAGAATTTATGCTGTACAAATTATTAATTCTGGTTCTTTTCATAAAAGGCTATTACATGTAGCTGTTTAAGCATTTCTCTAATATCTAGTATGGAATCTATTTATTTTAAATTTAATTTTATTATGTTCTGTATTAGTTTTTCTTTGTATTTACTTAAATAAACCAGGACATTACCATCACATATTCCTCTGTATGACACTGCTAGAATTAACACTAGAAAGACAAAAAAACCCTTCAAACATGTTTTCAATATAAATTAGGAAACCAGGACAAATGTCTCATGTCAATGCAATGATTTCTTTCCACCAGAATAATGGTAATTGCTGTACATACACATTTAATTTTTTAATAATTGAAGTTGAGTTTTGAGATTCCCTTCTTACACTCTAAGACATGTATACTAATAATGTCCAGAAGAGCTTATGCAACCCAGGGTTATACTGCATGAGGAAAAAAAAAAAAAAAAAAAGGCATCAGTTATGACCATTAGCCTATTTAATTCATATGTATTTGTTCTAATAATATTTTTTTCTCTTTCCCAGTTAGGGAAAGACACATTCTTGTCTTTGTGAATAGCTGTTGTAATAAAAAAAAAGTGGCTATATATATAATGCTGGCATCAGTTGCAGCTCTACTCACAGCCTGTTAAAAAGTAGCAGTACAAAATATATACAATCAAAAAATATTTGGTTTGGGTAAAGATGCCCTATGTGTCAACAAAGTAGTAATGTGACCTCCTTGATATCTGAGTTGAAACAATCTATTTCTCAAAGCACTGATTACTGCAGATATATGAAATATTCCAGTGTAAATGTAAAAATAAAGCTGATTTTTAACCAGCTATCAATCTGTTAAAAAGTTTTAAAATATTCAGCAATATTCAGACCTTTTTTCTCAGACTGCCTAGTGAAAATTCTTTTATTTAAATCAGGGCTAATTAATACACATTCTAATAACAACTGCCGGGTGCAGCAGCAAAAACTTCAACCACTGATAATCTAAAACATAGCTCAGCCATATCATTTTGCCATTAGTCTGAGAAAGAAAGAAAATCAGAAGGGATTTTTTTTTAATTTATTGCCCTTCTTTCATTTTATTCTGCTGCATTCACTGAAAGTTATAAGAGCTAACAGACAGCATTACCAGCTTTTTCATTTCAATGCAGGAATAACTTTAAAAAGTGCATTTGACCCTGACAAAACCAGGGCTGGGTATAGGTTCCAAAGCAGCAAACATTTTAAAAAAACCCAGTGACTGACTGATTCTTAAAGGCAGGAGTTCATTTTGCTGTGGTAGAGAATACCCAAGTCAGGGTAAACACCTTCGACAGAATAATAGGACAGACACAAAACCTCACTGTGTGCTCTCACCATCTTCTTCTGTAAATGGGCCCAAAAGGAGGAAGGGAATACTTTGGAAACAATACATAAGTAAGGTTGCTGATACACCTTACCTTTTTCTCCCCAGAAGAAGGAGCAAGCAGCAGCTCAGAACAAGAACTGCAAACTATACAGCACCCATGGGACACATCAATACCCCTTGCAGCTTCAGTCTGGTGCACTGGCTGCTCCTCCTGGCAACTGCCAAGCCCTGAGTCTGAAAGACAGACTTTTTTGGGTAGTAACTGTACTGAATGGCTACTGCCCCCTTCCCCAAGTATGTGAAGGTAAGGAGCAGATTTGGCTCAGGCACTTATGTGCTAGAAAAGGAACATAAAATCCTGGGGGGGGGAAAAAAAAAAAAAAGGCAAGAAGGCAGAAAGGCCCTGTAGCACATGACCACCTGGAGCTCCTGTCAGGACACAGAGGCTTTGCACCAGCCTGAAGAAAGCCTCTGCCTTCAAAGCAGAACTGCACCTGTGGTTTCCATGACAGAGAACTGCACAGTGGATTCACTGGGAATTTTCCACTAAGTCACCTATTTATGATGACACTTTATCTAAGGGAAAGACAAAAAAGTGAAATTATAATCTTTTCCCAAGACAATGGAAGATCTTACTTCTTAGCTCTTTTCAAAATGTGTTGATGATACCAACACTAAATCTAATGTGCTATGACATAAGAAAAATTCTATCCCTTGAAGCTTAAAAATCTTTTATTATCATCTGAGACAATATCCTAGAATATTAAACAGATAACACTAAACCCTTCTGAAATTTTCAATTGCAGAGCTCTCAGCTGAGGGTAGACAAGGAAGCAAACTTACATATTAGAGACTGAGTGATAAACTATCTTTAATGTTGTAATACATTACTCAGAGACTTTATGAAGGTCATACTAGATCCTACTTTGCCATGCACCCAAAAATTACAAAAAGAATAGGATTTCAATGCTAAGGGTGGCAAAGTGAAAAATCAGCTCTCTACTCCTTCAGTTAAAAATACTGGAACCAATCAGAACATGAGAGAGCCAAGCACAATAAGGAAGAATACATGAAAAGGAAAGAAAAGTACAGAAATATGCAAAGGAAAACACTTTAACAGAATGAATAGAAAAAAATAGAAAAAGAAAGGAGAACAGTGCTTCTGAATTGCCCTTAAAAATGTTCTAGATTTACCAAAAAGCAAATGCAAGTCATGTTCTTCATTTCTGGATGACAACAGAGTCCTGCACAAATACTTCACAGAGACTGCAGCAGAAAGAAAATTTTAGGAGAAATGAATTTCTGACTGCAGCAAAAAGAAAAGTCTAGCAGAAATGGCTGTTTGAATGTCACTGCCTATAGCAAATACAATGACAGAAGTTTATAAAAGGTGTAGTTTTATCTGAAAACACAAAAGTAAGACCTGTTCTGTTGGATTGTGAAGAACCCAGTAAGGCTGTAAATGGTCTCAGGGAAATTTTTTGGCATCAAATCACCAAAGAAACTGGGGGAGACTACTGAGTCTTCCCTACACAAAAATACCAAGGCTCTCTTACCAAAGTCAATTCAAAAGCTTATATCAAAACTCTACAGATGAGCCAACACTTACGTGCCACAGAAGATAAAATTAGAGATGACTACATGAATGATGAAAAAGCAGGGACCTCTCTTCCAGATAAATGACATTATGAGAAACAGTAATAGTTGCTTACACCAAAACGTATAATTTTTTAATGTTTTGTCCCCATTTGAGTGGGATCCTTCTTTGGTTTACAGGCACATGGATGCAGCCATGCTGGCATGATGAGTCTGCGTGCAACTCTATTCAAAGTGTGATTGCAACTCAACAGCAGTATCAAAGTCTGGTCTGGAAAAGGCTGTTTCCAGCTGATGTGAAACAGCAATTTTCTTCAGAGCAAATTATTTCATGAATCAGCCAGCAGGGAGTGACAACATTCTGCTGCCAGTGACTAAGTGCATGACCTCTGGGTTGTAATTTCCACCAGCTTTAGAAGAGTTCATTGCAAACATGAGGGTATTTTTCACTCTACTGTTAGGAGAGATGCTAATCTGGCTCTCAGTTTCATTTCTTCTTTTTCCTTTTCTTCTTCTGTATTTTTTTTTTCTTTTTTCCTTTTTAACAGCTTTATTGCTTACAATGTAGTATTTCCCTGGAGACAGAAAACAAAGTCTAGAACAGGTTGCTAATAAAACTTGAAGACAACACAGTAGAGCAAGAATTACAGGACAACTTTTCTACTTCAAGGAATGTGGCAGGCCTAGCAGAGACCTCATGCCTTTCTCCTGTCATGAAAAGACAGGTTAATACTGAACTTTGCAACCTGACTAGAGACAAGCAAATGAAGTGAGGGAAAAAATCTTTTTGAGAATGCTTTCTGATACAGAATCAGAAACAGAAGAAAAATCCCTGTGCTGAGTATGGTGAGAAAAGGAATGAGGAGTTTTAAACGAAGGGTGAGGCAAAGACTGAGTAATGAAAATATGAATATTACCCGAATTATTAAATGTTCTCCAAATATTTCAGCTAGGATCTGCACCCAAATAAAATTTCCATCTAATGAACCACAACAGACTGATGTCACTGATGCTACTGAATTAACACAACAGTGTAATACTGCACTGGTTTATGTGACTCAGTTGTAACCATAATCCATGGCAGAGAGTGCTTTTATACCCTTAACAGAAGTGTCAAGGAGAGAAAAAATGGAATCCTAGATTTTATTCAGAATCATTGGGATTCTGTTTGATTGTTGATCCTAAAAGGAGTGACAACCAATGGGTAGAAGAGCTGTCATTAAGCCACATTTGTTATTTCTATGCAGTTCAGCTCTGCTTCTTGGGTTGTTTACCAGTGGGGGGAACAAAGTCTCAGGCTCTAGAGCTCAGTTCCGAAGTGAGAAGGACAAGCTTCTCATACTGTAACCAGTGACTCTTAGACTCTATGGCAAGGGTGGAAGAAGCTGTATTGAAAAGGCCAGCATGGACTTGGTAGTGGAGCAGGAGATGAAAAATGTAAGATTTCTTTGTCTCCACCTCTGTCCGAGATGACCTAAGAACTGGACTACTGGGACATGTGCCACATGATTAATGTGGATCTATCAAACTGTGCATTCAGAAGGACAGAGTCATATGAGATTTCCTGGAAACCTACTGGTTGGCTACACAGTATATGCATGGGGTTTTTAACAAGCCTGGACAGAATACATTACTTGGACTGAGATACAAGCCCATGTGACATCAGATGAAATCACGGTGACCCAGGCCTCAGCACAGCCTCTTTGCAGCAGGCTGCTTTTGCTAGTGGATAAGCAAAGATGAAAGCACATTTAGGCAACAACTTTTGCTTTAAGGGTGTCTATGTGCCTAACCAGAATAACACTTCATGTTTGCTCCAGGAAGACTTGTTTTATAGTACCAGAAGAAAAATGTATTTATTTGAAATGGTCAACTTAGCCTATTTTTATTAGCAGTTTTTACTGTGTTTACATAGCATATAAAATGAGCACAGAATTATTCCAGGTTTAATCCTGTATCTTTTATTCCTGCTTTGTAATACCCTTGTAGAGATCCTTCTCATACAAACAGAACTATTCATATTATGTTCTAGTGCAGCAGGATTAGGGTACAAGCATGCCTACGTAGTTCTCAAGCTGTGTCATGCCATGCTCCTTCAAGGTAACTTCTGCTGCCACTTTTTGAATACTAAATAAGGTGGGATTTTTTTTACAGTACTTATCACTGACTGTTTGCAAACACCTTACAAGCACTAATGATTTCATTTTCCCAGTAGGCAGTGAAGTATTTCCTTTGTTTTACAAAGGGATGAGATACAACATGGGGAAAATGCAAGTTGTCCAGTGTCACAGTCACTGAGTACAGATCTCCTGAGTTGCTGTGCAGTATTTATTGAGAAGTTAACCCTTCTCAAATAGTTCTGCCTAACTGCACTATTTTCTCAGCCTCATTCCCCACTTCAGCCTATGCCCAGAAAAATCTTTCACCAATCCATGTTTGCAATGCCACCATCAGCTCATTGAAGTGCTTTATCAAAAGGCAGCCTGATCTACAATACTCGTTCAAATTGAGCTTGTAATGATAATAAGGACTGGATGCAACTCTAGACACACACGTTTCTCTATACATGTTTGTACATAGCATATGTGCATGTAAGTATCTACGTAATCAGGTGCCTGTAGAAAGTTATCAAATACAGAGTTATCAAACATCAGAACAACAGTCAATGTGCAGTTATCTGAAGCTTCAAACAAACCTGCTTAATCACTGTAATATTTAGTTATTCTAGGCTCACAGTCCTATCTGTATCCCTAGAGGGCAATGTCACCTAAGAGGTTGTACTCATGTCCCTGTCATCTTTATGTGAAGTCAAAGATGATGCTATTGCAAAGACAGGAGCAAATTTGTACTTGATAATTTTTCTGTAATTAAATATAGACTTGTCCCTGTTTATATTCAAGACGTTTTGAAGCCAGATTTCAAGAACAGCAAGGTACAGTTGATTATCCCAAATTTACCTACCTTCACAAACCTCTGGGATTTTCCTACTATGTCCCAATGTCAAACAGTGTAAGGCATAAGTAAAGACAAAATTCAAGACCCTAGGGTCTTAGGGAACAGCATGCTGAAAACTAAATCACAGGAGAAACTTGAAGAGAAAACAGAGCATTCATTTTCTTCCCTGAATGTACTGTCTTGTTGCTTTACCACCAATATTCTTTCTTCAAAGCTAAGTTTCCTGTTGGCAAGCCCTACATCTGTCCCCAGGTCTCACTCTCAACATTGACATTGACTCTCAACATTGTTCAAATTGCACACTACAGTACTGCCAGCTCTGGTGGACATCATTTCCACGGTCTCTTCTTCATATGTGAAATGAAACCCCTCACTTCAGCAACAATGTTCTACCTCTGAACAGAAAATGATGTTGTGGTGGGGAAGTTTCCCAGCAAAACTTCTAAGAGTGCAACGGTCTTTTAAAATCAGAATAATGCCATATTATTGCTCTATTGATGGATTCAGCAGCCTGGATTTACTCTCTGAAATATGAAAAAGTAGGCTTCTGTTGTTTGCTTCCTTTTTGTTTTAAATGATTGATAATTATTTCACAAATGTCTTCCCCTGACATTTGATTTGCTAGATAATACACAAACATACAGTTTCTAATGGGTTTTCTGGCCTTTTAACCTAATTTCTTTTCTCATTACTTTTCATTTTATTTCCAATTCCGATATAAAACCTGTTTTCCAGAAGACTTTTGCATGATCTGAAGCTTCTTCACTTTGATAATATACAGACTGGTATTTTAAAACTGTGACAAAGCCAAGATCAATGATAGCAGAGAAGCAAAGTTGACCCATATTTTTAACTTTTCTTTGTCATGTTGAACTCTTTCACATGCATTCTCTTCAAGAAGGTTCCAAAATTATGATGGAAATTCATAATGATTTTGGGTATGTTAACCTTTAAAAAAATTTGCTACATGAAAACAGTTAAGTGAGGACAAAACAAGAGAGCTCAGCATAAGAACAGATGTTTTTCTGTCAAGCTACTAGCTGGCATTGTTACTGCACTGCAATGATATATTAGCTAATTATTGATTAGGGAAATCACAGAGATAATCATTAAGAAGCGAAAATTATATATTTTACATTTTTATAACATAAAAGAGGAAATAACAGCTAAAATTTCAGGGATATATATATGAGTGTTCACAAAACAATGAAAAAATCTCAGTGTTAAGGGAAGTAGTGAATAAGAATTCCAGTAAACTCACTAATTCCAGTGGCAGTGACTAACAAAGGCCAGTAATTTATTTGCTATAACAGTATTTACAGTCTTTGGAACAAAGCAGGTTGTAGTAGCAATTGTTCTGAGTGCATCCTTGGGATTGTACTCAATTACTCAAATTTTTATCTGTATGAAGAATTATACTGCTTTTTTTAGTTTTCCTCAGCCAATATAAATCTGTTGAAGCCAGCAAGACCTTGTGATTATTGGTCTTATGGCACTGCAGGTCCACCCACTACTCCATTCATAAATGCATGAAAATGCAGGTTGTCTTTCTAAAGAAAACTACTTAAAAGTTTAAAGGACAATAGCTTTTTGTATCCTTTGCTGGAATCCTACGTGACTAGGAGGGAGACAAAACTTTTTTCCAGTGAAGATTCTCAATATGCCACCTGTATATCACCATTCCTTACAAAGACCTACCGAGATTTCCTAGCACTGCATTAAACAAATTAAATGCATTTTTGTATTGCTATACTATTCAATAGACTGCTCCCATGCTCTAAGACTCAGAATAGAAGAAGCCTTCTGAAAGAGAAGTCGAAAGAGAACACATCCAGTCTGCTATTTAACCTATTTTTCCCATTCTAAAGACTTTTTTTTTTTTTTTTTCCCCAAGGTGTGGCTCTGGTTAGAAAGGATAACACAATAATGATCTCCAAGCAACAATACCTGTATTGTAAAATGGCAATTTATTCAGATGTCCTTTCCAGTGTAGCCAAAAGAAATAACCTGACATGCTAACGGACAGGTTTCTATTTAAACAAAAAGGAAAAACCAGAAGTCCTTAAGAAATAGCCTCTAAAAAACATGTTTTTGACTCTTCTCCTTGAATTCCACTGACAAAAGTAATAAGTAAGGTGACAGGAAGCCTGATATTAATTCTGCAAGTTCTAACTAGATGTGCAAGAGATCTAAGCTCAAGGAATAGAACTCAAATGCTGAGCAAATAGGCAATTATTCTGAGCAGAATTCTGTGCCTGGTGATGACTTGCCTATCTCCATTCTCTGGGGTAGGTTTTTACGAGACTGTAATCTTTTATGTTGATGCCTATATTCAATCTTAATGCCTGATACTGAGCGATGGCAAGCTGTAGGGATTCTTGCAAGATTCACTGTTAATAGGTTTAACTCTGTTGCTGTGTCTGCCGGGATATTTCATAAATACATAACCTATGCTATGTGATTGGAATAATTAACTAGAATCACACAGAGCACACATCTCAACAGCTCTAAAACTTTTGCCATCTTCTCCTTTAGCCACTCATCTTCTTAAAGTAATAAAAGCTGGTAAGAAGGCATGGAGTGATTTCTCCTCCTTTGTATGCATTCATGGCGCACTCACACAGCGCCTGCTTTGCGGTTCTGAGGTTCTGAAGGAATCCAGATTTCAAAAAACATTTTTTTTTCCTACATGCTGGGATGGCTACAGTTCTTCTCTGTTGTTTGTATGGACCTTTCTACAGAATATATGCAAGTTATACTCAGAAACTGAAAATTCTTGTCAGAAAGAGAACTTCAGATTTTGAATGAAAAAGTTTTGAGAAAGAAAATCCTGCTGCAAAGGTGCTTTTCAAGAAGCTTACATTTTATCCATCTGATTTTTTCCATTATTAATTGTAGCCCTGGTTCGTGCCTGAGATGTTTTGGTTTTCTGAAACACTTTTCCCAGAGAGTTTTCTGTAAACAAAAAACATCTCAGGCACGAACCAGGGCTACAATTAATCTTCTGCTTCTTGGTCCTCTCTTTCCCAAATGCAACATCTGCTCTTTTTGTTAGCATACAACGTTCAGGAGGTTTATTTTGTCTGCAAGGCCTCTCCATACATAATGCAACTGCTATGGCTTCTGACCTATCTGAACTCTGGCATTTGAAGTGGACTGCATTCATTTATATGAATGGACTTCCATGACATGGATCAAAATTATACCAACATTTTTCAGTATTTGCCTTTCTTGCATTATTGTATTAAACAAAAGGAGGAAAATGACATAGGTTCCACCCCCAGGGAGACTGCTTCAATTTACTGTGCCAGGTGTCTGACACACGATTCAGGCATAGTGACCCCATGTATGGCTCCTTCCTCTAAACCTACCTCCCTTTTTTTCTACAGTCTTCCCAGTTCCTTCAAAACTAAGAAAGTATCCTGAATAAAATATATGTTCAGAGGTACAGGACTATGACATGATGTAAAGTGTTCCCACTCAGTCCATATGAGAGAATCCCAGGGGGATACTCAGCCTGCTAATAACAATATTGCTACAATATCACTACAACGCAATCTTCATTTCTAATCCCAGCAAAACACAGGGCTAAAAACTGTTTCTTGAAAGCTGGATCTCATCAGATCTTCTCATAAGAGTTAATGTGGCTTTCCTGATCATCAACATATACATGAGAACATTGGCCCCAGAAAATCCATAAGGTAAGGGTGACAAGCATGAAGCCAGAAAAATTAAAAAAGGAACAATCATATGATTTCAGTTTTAAGATCAAATTGACAATGGGTTGTGTTTGTTTTTAATAGTCATGCCTAGTTAATTCCCTTCAATTAGTAGTTGTTGAAACTTTAGTTTGAATTAGAAAAAATGGTATTACTAAGTAATTTAACAATGGTTATTACCACTTAAGTCTTTCAGATGTGCAATTATGCAAATCCACCAAGCACCATTCTGACTATATTTTCACTACTTGGCAAAAATTGCTGATAGAGGAATGAATTTACATAATGGCATCTGCTATTCCATTTAGAATTTGTATTTCAGAAATAAGGTGTGTGTAAAATAACTTGTGCAATAGTTCCAGTGTTCCTCACCTCCAATTGTTGCAATTTTAATTTTTTTCTACCTGTTTAGTAGGGATGCAAACACAGGATTGAGAATAAGCAAGGAAGCAAGAACACAGCTTAAGATAGTTGCAGTACTGGTCTCATTTCCAAAGTAAATGCTCTCTGACATATGCCTATCTCATTATAGACATAGCCAGAACAAAAATGCAGATCTAGATACAATAAAACTTCCCAGTTTGGTGTACCATGAAAATGCATATGTTTTACAAAACTCAAAGCATAAAAACAAAAATTGAGATATTCATCTCAATGCTCTCTTCTGACTCCCTCTTCCTGAGTCAAGTATTTGAAGATTCTGGGCTCCTCAATACTCTTTCAAATTAACAAAATACTCTTTCAAATGAACAAAACGATGCTTTATGCTTATAACCTTGCTCTACTCCACTTCATATCAGTTCTCACTGTGTATTTTTCCAAACAAATTCCTTACCAGTCCAGTTTTCTATATTGTACTGAAAGACTCCTTATTTGGTGACATTATATTTCCCATTACATTTCTTGACTACCAACTCGCTTGACTTGAGTATTACAACACTTAATGAGTCAAAAGTAAAAAAACTTGACTAAAAATATCTTCATGTTTCAATGACCTCAATTACACTCATGGAATAATGCAGAGGAAAAACAAGGAAAAGAAGAAAACCACCCTAAAGGTTTAAATGGACCATTTAAAGCCTACAATTCTATGGCACAGTGGGCTGAACATCCTGTCATCACCCCTCACCATTATTATGGGCTTGAATTATTGGAACACAAGGCAGTTTATGGTATTAGCTTCCTTACAAGGAACAAACAAAGCTTTTACTGCTGAAGTACAACACTAGAAACAGAGGACACATAAGACATTATTTGGCATTGTTCTTTATGCACAAGTAATGTAACTCATCAGTTTTCTAGTAGTAGCTAGAGATTTCACAAACACAGTTTTTAGGATGGATCACCAGGAGAAGAACCATGACAGGGACTTTCAGATGCTTCTACATTCTAGATATATACAACACAAACTAACAGGAAAACAATACACATTTAACAGGAAAGATGGACCACAGAAAAGGTGTTAAAACCCAAATGAAAGTTAGTTCAAACTCACATTTGGGACCATTGAAATATATGAGGTTTTGTTGTTTGATCACAAGAGAAGAAATTTTTGTGATTTTCATTCAAGAGAGAAATGCTACAAAATCACATCCCTTTGGACAGAAAAACAAATATTTTGGAATAAAATAAAGTACTGTACTTTTGTCTGGTTCCAAGTTTTCTGTTTGTTTTTGAATTTTCTGTCCTTGTTCTAAGTTTTCTTTATTATTTCAACTTAAAAGTTTCCTTCTCATTTTTAAAGGGGAAAAATCAGCACTTCCTTTAGAGGCTGGCAACTCTTCCTGAGTTCTGCAGCTTGTGCCCTTGTCTAGAGATATTTAACTTTGACTGCAACCTCTCCTGCTTTGAGTGACAAAATGAAAATTAGATCAAAGTAGCTGGAGTTCACAATTGCTGTTGTTGACACTTTCTTTGTAAATTCTTTCTCTTCCCATTTTCACCCAAGATAGTTCTTTTACTTGTTCCCATTTTTGTTCATCAAAACATTTCACTTTTATGTATCTGCAATACATTGTGCTGCATAGCTTCTGGATATGAAAACACTGAATCTGTGTTTTAACTGACCATATGAAATAAAAAGTTATGAAACGTTTTACAAAATGTTTTTTCCATTCTTTTGGCACTTTGGGACTAAATTTAATTTTGAAGTTGAACAAAGAATTATTTGCTATTCCCTCTGGAGGCAACAAAAGCGAAGTTAGTACACACATTCATTGCACATACTTAAATATACACATTTATACCAAAAATCAGAATGATTCAGTACTTAACTTCTACTTGCTTCACCTCTGTATAGAAAGAATCACAGAAATAAGAAAAGACTCACTAGGTGATTATTCAATTATCACTAGAAGTGGTGGTAGCAGTGTGTGCATACTATTTTGGAAAATACCAATATAATTTCCATGCCACACAGAGTACACTCTAAATTAGGGAGACAATATAATGAGAAACACATAGAGCCTTTGAACAGCATATTTGCACATTAATGAAAATAACTCATACTCCATATAAACACTTCTTGGTATTTTTTTTAACTCCTTTAAATTGCATGACTGCTATATTTGCAAAGATATTAACAGCGAAAAAATCTATGTAGGTATTTATTTCTGCTTGTAGCATGCATTTAAGAACTGCAAAAGAACAATGAGGCTAGACCCAAAATTCTTTGAAATGTATACATTCAATGTCAGTATTAAAAACTCTGTTTAAAAACAAGGCTGAGATCTCCTATTGTCCTTTCCATTTCAAGCCAAGCTGCTAAGTACTATTTCAGTTTTCTACTTAAACGATGAAAGCTTGTGTTATAATAACCCTGAATATTCCTTTACTTCACCTTCCCTAAGAGGGGTAACCCAGGATGTATTGATTTGACACAGGTGACTGGCACTACCTAGAGTAGAGCATCTGGTGGATCAATCACTATCACCATAGTGGCACATTTCAACTCAGTCCTGGGTTTTTGCGCTCACAGCACAAAGTAAAGAAAGTTTATTACAGATAAACTACCAACTTCAAGCCAAGTATGCTGTGTTATCACATGTTTTATTATAACTTGTGATACCAGGCTACTTTCAGTGTGCTGATCTACAAACCGGCTTTCTGAGGGAAGAGATGGGGGAGTCTCACTTCTCTGCCAAAATGAACTGTAAGAGAGAGCCATTTTACATCCAAGTCCATAATAAAAGACTGTGCACTGCCATCCACAGTTCACGTAATTTTTTATATTTTACTGCATTCAGTATTTAGCTTTAACGTTGAACAAGTTACTCTTCTCTCTCACTGACAGGTGAGTCACCTTTACAAATCTCTTTTTAAGAGACCTGGCAAAACCTACACTGCTCTTCCTCTTGCTCTGTTGAAGAGAAACATACTTAAACCTCCAGCCTAATACTTACTGAAGGTACAATCAGAGCACATTTTCTATAAAGTAGAATTAATGTAGGTGGCTTCTCAGGATGATTTCCCAAAGCATCACCCAACATGACAGAGATGGTAGCTAGCTGCTTCTGCTGGAGCCTGCCTGAACGAGACAAGCTCAGCAGGTTTTACTAGGGACAGCTGTTATAATTTTCTCCTAGTAATGTCACGTTTCCTGTGAAGTTTATATAAACTTTACCCTAAGCTGGGTAAAAACCTTGCTTAGGGTGCGTATCCTCTTGCCAGAGGAGGGGAAAATGCACAAGGAACTGAACATACACAGAGCAAATGGTGGAACCACACCACAAATGAAAAACACTTTGACTCAGCCCTATGGTTTCTAAGAAAGCTCCCCTCATGTTATTGAAACTTTTACTTTTCTGAAGGAATTGTTTCTCCTTAAAATAGATAGGGGCATTTCAGATCTCTGCATGTGAGCTGCTCCTCCTGAGATTCCTCTATAATCAATTAAGAGATAAAAGAGCAGACTTGGGACTTGGGACATATAGCCAATTTCAGAACAAGATGAAACATGAATTGAAAATGCCTATTTCCTTCTGTTAACTGTGAGAGGAGACCAAGTGATGTAGCGAGATGCAAGCTTCTACATCCAGCTTCTAGTGGGTAAATTCAGTCCCTTGAGCTTGAAGATGAGAATTCCTACTCATAGAAGTGCTTACCAAAGTTGAGTGAGATTTGATCTTTTCTAATCTGACTAGCAATACTATAAAAACAACAATACACTTAATATACTGATCATGGTAAAAATATGCAGAAAGGACAAAAAAAAAAAAAAAAAAGGGCAGTTAAATCTTAAAATCGGCCAAGAAAGTAGGCAATAGTACTTTACATATGGAAGTTAGTGATTCTGATTAAAAATAGCAAAATTCCTTGGCTGCTTGTTGATGACATGGCAAAAGTTGAAGTCATTGATTTATATCAATGCAAAGGGCAAACTACGCTGCAGTATTATGCCACTGCCCTACTGTAAACAGAATTCCTTCTCCAAAGCCAAAAGGAAAATGAACCTTGATCTTATACATTAAATATAAGTGTGCATATGTGTTGGTGAAAGTCTGCATTTGTATCAGCTCTCTTTAAGATCAGTGGAAGCTGCTTATGCACAAGGACATTCCCTTCTTTGTTTGTGTTATGTTACTGTTAGATGAATTTATCCTTTAGCTTAACAGGTCTTATTTCTAACACAGCAATACACTAATGTGAATGAGAGGTCAGGAAGGATTCCTTTCAGCCTTCTTTGTTGTGTAAAACAGAAAAGGAAACCTAACTACTACGAACTTGATTAAGACTCCAGTCTCTCTCTTTTTGCCTTGTCAGTGAAAACTGTCCTCACCATATGGGTAGGTGAAAGACAAAAATACTGACAGAAATTACCATCATCTCATTTTCTCTACCTACAGAAGACACTCCTATTTGATCTAAATCCTGGGCTCACTTATTGTCTTCATTCCCTTACTTCTCTTAGCCATTCACTTACTTGCATATCACACCAGTCCAGCATAGCAGATGCTTTCATTAAGTATGCTGAGAAATGCTGGAATTCAGAAAGCAACTCAATTTGAAGGCAAAACAAATTTAAATGTCTCTGGATATGACACTGTTGAAAGAAGTACTGCTGAATCTCTCAATTTATTCCTTTAAGAACTTTCAGGTTAATATATATTAATGCATTTTCAGTAGGTCTGCAATGCAAGTTTGATTTGTTTCTCCTAGAAGTAATTTAAATTTAAATTCAAAGCTGTAGACATCTGAAGAACGCTTAGGTTCTCTTAATCATGGTAAAACACCATGTATAGGGATTAAAAGAAGCCAACAGCCTATAGAAAGTGTACTTAGAGAAGTAGCCATTTGAAAGCATTAACGTGTGATTAAAAAAGAAAACAAAAATATTCCTCTTAAAACTTATAAATAGATTTTTAGACCCAGCAGGCTTGATTCTGGTGTTTAACCAACAGAACTAATTACCTTCAGCATAAGAATTGCTGAAGAAGAAAAAGTGAAGAGACCTCTTTCAGGCAGCATCTGAAGCTGTGTCCAGTTCTGAGCTCCTCAGTGCAAGAGAGACATGCAGCTCCTGGAGCAAGTCCAGTGTGAGTAACAAAGATGATTAAAGGAAGGCAGCATCTCTCTCACAAGGAAAGGCTGAGGGAGCTGGGCCTGTTCAGCCTCCAGAAGAGATGACTGAGAGGGGACCTCATCAATGTCTGCCAGTATCTGAAGGGAGGATGCCAATGGAGCCAGGCTCCTCTTGGTGGTGCCCAGCAGTAACAGCCAGAAAGTGATGTACAGGAAGCTCTACCTGAACATGAGGAAGAACTTTACTGTGCATAACCAAGCACTGGAGCAAGTTGCCCAGAGAGGTGGTGGAGTCTCTCTCATTGGAGATATTAAAAAACTCTCTGGACAAAATCCTGTGCCATGTGGCCTGCTTGAGCAGGGAGGTTGGACCAGGTGACCCCACTGTGGTCACTTCCTACCTGACCCATTCTGTGATTCTGTGATTCCATAAAAGCTGTCTTCACATTCACTGCCTACTCTGACTCCTCTTTGAATTAAAAAGGATGCTGCAGGAGAAGCTGCAGAAAACTTTCCCGCTGTGGTGGGCAAAGGCCATGAGTCAACAGCTCTGCTCCATGGAGGACAAGGTTTTCTTTTCCTATTTTCACAAAATCTGAACTAGGAGAGACAGCTGTGCCCATTGGGACTCTTCTGTGGTATAGGGGGTCTCTTGCCTCCAGCTGTCAGAGGAGGAAACAGGAAAGTGTAACTGTGAGAGTGGAAGGAGATACTCAACCCTTACAATCCCCAGTAATAACCACCATATGCAGAGCATTCAACCAGGGAGCACTCCTTGGGGAAAGGGTTAAGCTGGACTTCTTGAGGCTTGACTCGAGAAACTTTTTACAATGATGTTAGAGAAGTAGTCCACCTTCTCTGTCAACAAGGGAATGCCAGGTCTACTTATCTTATCCCTGGTTTTCTTATCTTCATGCAGCTGCCTTCATAAAACTGGCCATTCATGTCATGGCAATTCACAAATTTATGCACAACAGGCTGGTGTCAGTAAGGAAAAAGTGGCAGGTTTCTAAGTGGTCCATTTTTGTTTCTGCAATTTTATTTTTTTCTGGAAAAGCTAAAAAGTTCTATTAAAATAACTTGGCTGTCTTCCACTTTCTTTACTAATCAGACTGGCTAGCAAGTGACTTCTTGGTAGGTGAGAAATTCCTACCTTGCAGGTTTTACTAGTAACACAAATTAACACAGCAGAAAATATAAGCATTTCTACCACAAAAGTGATTATTCCAAGGCAATCACACTCTGTTGGTCAGGGTGATTAACTCCCAATACCTGAGAAGGTTTCTACTCTCTAGCACTGGGAAGAAGAAAAAAAAAAACAAAACTATATATATATATATAGTTTTTTACCTTTCTCAAGAAAGAAAAGCTAAATTCTCATTGAAAAAAAAAAAAAATCCCCAAACTGTATTTTTCAGAATGTGAAAATGTATGTTAGATGTAATATCTATTAGCTTCTAGTTAGCGTCTTCCTCACACCAGGGAACTTTATAATAAGAAGCAGCTGAGGAGAAATCAATGTTGGCCTCCATGGATGTTCTGTATTCATAGGGATGGCTCCTCTGATTGATTAGTTGGCAACTTGAGATAAAAACAATTTAAATTAAAAAAAACCAAACAAACTTAAGGAGAGCTAAAAGCTATATGAGAGAAGAGTGAAGGACTAACACTAAAACAAGGAAAAGATTTTTAACAGCTCCTCTAACCTTGCTTTGCAAATAAAATTTTTTGGTGCATGGACAAGGACAATGGAAGGAGAATGGTTTCTCCCCTAAATTTGATCTGCTGAGACAAAATAATCAGGTCAAAACACTTGAGGCCTTGCACAGTATGAGAGGACATATTTGGCTGAAATAATAAGAAAGAGACACTTATTCTTTTCCAGTTTGCAAACTAGACAGCCCTATTTTTTTTTTATGCTTTCTTGTTTCCTATGGGAGACATAATCTACTTGCTCTGTGGCAAAGCTAATCCTCCAAAATTCCACAAAACACTAGTGGGACAACGCAAGAGTACACAGTAGCTTGCAGGTCAATCCAGCACCTGATACTACCTTCAGAATATAGTCCTTTCCCAAAGAAACACTTCTTATAACTAGCAAAACACACACAGAATGCCCCTTTCCTCTTCCACACAAAATTTCAGACTGTACTATATACAAGCATGCTTCAAAGCCACAGATAACCATTTTAGCAAATGCTTAAACAATGCTCCACCTGAAGGCATCAGGGGGAACCTGGAGCATTCACAGAGGTATTAGATGAACGAAGCCTGAAAATGGTGTGAAACATAAATTACACTGCACATAAATTCAGCTCAGTGCCACTCTCCATGTAAAAAGCTAACTACATGTTCTGGGTGGCAATGTTCTGATGCATATTTTCTTGCCAACCAGTGCATCTCTTACCTGCATCACAGGTCTCTGCTGTATATCCTGACAGTGCCTAGTGCACAGAAATCCTGTTGAGATCAATGACACTTCAATGTATAGAAGGGGCAGGGAAGGAGCAACAGAGATCCCCGAGGTAGATAAGTCTTTAAAATCAAGTTCATGGAAGGTGAATCTGCCCTGTGTGACTGGTAGCAGATTTATTTATGGTTTTATACAATTCACTGAAAACCAAAGATAGGTCTGGGGTTTTATCTGTCATTGCCTTTAAAGGAACACTGAATTATTTTTATTTAGAGGCAGATCATGCAGGTCTGTACACTGACCAACAAAGAGAAGTGACTATGACATCCAGCACAGACACAAAGTCAGTGTATAGATGCACTGAGGTGTAAAAATTCTAAATCGAGTGGGATTCTCAAGCCTTATGTATAGCTGTGCACTTAGTCTGAAGTGCTTTGGGCAGAAAAGAATCAAGATATAACACTTAGGCTTAACAGCAGAGCACTTACTCTTGTCTTTTGTCTCCTGGTGGTGGTTAAGTGGCAGAACAGAGCTGGTTATAATGCAAAGTGCTTTCATCCATGCAGGATTATGCCACTCTCTCTTCCTCACAATTTCCATTTTTGTGCTTTCCAGGATCACGTATATTTTCCCAACACAAGACAGAATTATGAGGGAAACTGAGCTCTCATGAAGATTTATACCTTACCATCACTGAGCCCATCCTAGTATTTCATACAGACTTCCCAGGATAACAGCTGCTGTAAAACACAGCAAACTCTGAAGGACACCGAGATTTTAGGACAACAACTGACAACACCACTAGAACACAGAGCAGAATGTTTGCTTTAAAGATCATTTGTTTACGTGATTCACTTTGTCTCAAAGCTTTGCGGCTAGATAAATGTCTTTTTTCTTCATTTGAGTTAGTACATGCCAATGCAACATCACAGTCTCTGCAGCTCATCCCGTGTAACTCATCACTATAATCAGAATGTTAACATGAATGACCCAGAAAGCATGCAATCACTCAGCATCAACACAAAACTACCTCTGTCAGGCCACATGGGCTTACAAGGCACAAAAGAGCTTTTGGCTGTGAAGAACAGATATTTCAGCAAACACACTCTGCTAAACATCTACCTCCAGGAGTTAAAGCTCTTCATCACACAGTTCTGATCATACAAGTATTCCCTAACTAAAAAATAATATGCCCTTGCATTCTAATCTCTGCAGCAGGTTTCCATACTTTGTTAGTCCATTCCACTGCAGTGCATATCCACTCAGCTCTATTTTTTTTTCCTAATTGTATGATTTAGCATATTCCTTACATTTTTAAGAATTTTCTTTTTATTTTTTTTTTATTTTTTTTTAAGTAAAGGAATCTTCTCCCTCCAGAATGGCCTGCTCTGTGCATGATGAAGTACACAAGCTGCCATCCACTACAGGGCTTCCTCTGTTACTCTGTTACTTCAGTTTCATCACAGTGAAACCAGTCTGCAACTGTTCCAGCAGTCCACTAAATTCCAAGAGTAATCGCATGTTACTGACAAACTGCTGAAACTCAGAAAAAATTCCAACTGATCAGAACAAATAAATGCATTGGCTTGTGCTATATTTCTATCCCATCCAGGTTAGTAGCACAGCAGCCAGTACTTCATCATTTGACCATAAAATGAGTGAAGAGTGTAAACCTGGAATCCCTAGCACAGTATGGCTGGAGGGCTTTCCTTGTGTCAAACTCTGGAGTTTTAGGAGATCTATCAAGAAAAATTTAAAGCCTCGAATCCTTTGTATAGAAAAACGTGTCATTGTTCTCAGAGCAGAGACAGCTTTCCTCACTTAGAGATGCTCACCTCAGCTGATGTATGCCCACAAGCAGGTATGGAGGATAGGAAAGGTGGTTGTATCTCCCACAAATTCCCACTCTGCATGGAGAGTGAGGAGTCATTAGTCTTAAGAATACAACCATAGAACCACAGAATGGCCTGGCTTGGCAGGAACCCTAAAGATCATCCAGATCCAACTCCCCTGCCATGGCCAGGGACAGCCTTCAGTAGATCAGGCTGCTCAAAGCCCCATCCAACCTGGCCTTGAACACTTAACAATTCATCTGAGGACACCTCTGGTTATGACTGCTATGCAAACTTTGTTCAATTCCTGACTTTGGCAGCACAATTTATTTACATACAGATGATAAAAAATCACCTCAAAAATGTAATACAAAACAATAAATCATGTATTCAGATATACCTGTCTGCCACAAATGAAAACACACCAATAGAAAACAGTGAAATATATTTTCAGCAGAAATGCTCCAAAAACATAGGGCCTAAACATTTACACCAAAATCACTTCTCACTAATCCCAAGATCTATACTCTGTTTTGAGGGCCAGTCAGAAGAGATTAGGAGGATTACAAACATATGTTCTGGTCTCAAAATTAAGACCCAGCTATAGAAAGCAGGAGATCTGGACCCTGTTTCTTCCTAGGCCTCAGAGACTCACGCACTGCACACGAAAAGCAGGAATCTTTGGAAGGTGAAGTCAACTTATCTGAGCAGGATGCTTTTCAGTAAAAAAAAGGTATCAAGCACTCCAAAACACCATCTCACTGTATCCTTGCTGGGGAAACTGGGATGTTTTCCTCATACACAGGAATGAAATTAAGCTAAAATAACAGGTATTTGGAAAACATCACTTTGAATACTGCTGACAGAAACCAGATTTCTTAATCTGTTGAGAAGATCTGACAGAAGAAAGAAGATAGCATTCCTGTGCTGGCTCTAAATATGAACAACTTTGTATCCTGAGGCACCATGAAAGAAAGGGGCAGGTGTAGTCATTCTTTGCCACTCTCTGGTGGTGTCATCAGCCAGTGAATCTATCACCAGCAACAGACAGATTTTCATAGTTTCACCCTGCAAAACCACTTAAATGAAGATTAGCCTTTTAAAAGTACCCTGTTCCTCCTAACACCCATTTTGGCATTTAAGACTGAACACTTTAAGGATCTGAAACACAGGATGTTTTATCTTTACTGAACATCACAGAAGCTCAAACCATTAAAATCCACTCACCGTTGATCACCTAGAAGAAGAGAATATCCTTTAAAGTCGTAAAAATTTTAACATAAAGCATTGACTTCTTTTTGCACCAGCTTTGAGAATATCTAAAATGCAATTTCTTTACATTGTAAGAACAAGATCGTCAGCAATTTAGTGAGAGAAGCATGTGTGCATTTTGTTTTACCCTCTTTGCCAACCTTCCCCTACAAACACATAACCCGGTCCAAAGGATGATTAAATACATAATAGGATGAGGCACAGTGCGACATCTTACTGAAAGATAAGAGGGCAAACACAAGTATTTAAACTTTTCTCCTAGCTTTTGACAGATGAAGCAAGCAGCATTATGTAGAATAGGCTGCATGTTACTTTAAATATCCTGTACAACTCCTATAAAGCTTTTGTGTAAAATCCTTCCCTGCATATATAGAAATGAATCATATCACATTATAGCTTGCTATGCATTCTTCCTGAAGCACACTATGTTTTAAATTGCAAAATCCATTTTTATTTTCTTTTTCATTTGTCACCTCACCACTGGAAGGAAGGTTTCCTGGCGCGTATTCCATTGCATGCCTGACAATATCAAGTCTGTCTTCAATACATTAGTATAAAAAATTGAGGATAAATGATTACATGAGGTCAATAAGTAAGTACAGGAGACAGGAAGCCTACATGATTCATTGTATCTTCTGCTACAAAACTCTCAGACTTTTTGATGAGAATACAGATACAGTAAGTAAGCACTTAGCAGAGAAATAACTCATTTTTTTAGTACTCTGATAATTTTGAGAAAATTTGGATAAACAAACTTTATATGAATATGTTTTTTGTTATCTGTCATCTCACAATACAGCAATGTGCTGCACAGTGTTAGCCTCTCATTTTCCTTAATGCAACTCAGCCACTTGGAGATGAGGCACTGATAGGATTTCTCTCTGAGGCATTCTTTTTTTAATTCTGAATTAGTACACCATCCCAATCAATGTATACATTCACAACACTCTTACACAACAAAGCTTTAAAACTGGCGCAAGCATCGTATGATGCTTTGTCACGCATGTGTTCTTGAAAAACAAAAAGTAAAAAGAGTAACATGTAAAACATGTATAAAGCAGAAAGGCTGAGCATGCTCTGCAGGGCTGAAACACTTTTCAGAGGACTAAGTGAGAATCCCTAAATATTTAACATTGCTACAAGCAGAGGGATTAACAGAGTAGAGCTCTTTGATCAATACTTGCAGCATCATGTATAATTTCCAGCGGGCAAGAACAGCAAAATGCTATTTATTGACTAAAGTATGCTGCACATCATTGAAGTTTAATAAAAGGGGACATGAAATTCTCTCTTGATCAGGAGTAAGCCCTGACCTGACTGTAGCCTAATCAACCATTTCTTGCACTGCAGTAGCACTTGATAGTTCCCAGACTCATTTTTCTGGGAGCTTTCCAAAACAGACAAATCCAGTCTCTGACATCAAGAGATTAAAGTATTAGATAGTTTAAGATAAAATTAAATAAAGCTGGTGCAACAGAACGAATAGAAGTATAAGTAGTGAGAGGGCAAAAAGCATAAAATCACTTGGGTTCATAGACTAATTAGGACTTTCATTAGGAGTTTAGAATAAGAAACACTTTTGGTTTCATTTTCTAGCTTATAAAAATAAGAAGAAAGAATTTTGGCAGTTTTTGTCCCACTTTCATTGTCTGCAGTGCTATGCAAGCCAAAAAGGAATAGCAAGATGAACACAGATGCCAGGCAGAAGAGAGTTCTTCTCGGGGAAAACCATAAATGTCCTGATCAAAGTGATGTCTCATCTGCCACAAACAGTGCCCCATATCAAATACATATAAGGAAAATTCCAGGAAGCAACCTGTAAACATCTGTATGTCTTGGGTTATGTAACCAAAAAAAAGTTTATTCTATTTTTCTGTCTGTTGAAACCGGTTGGGGAGATGTTTTCTTTGTGTTGTGTATAACCCATTCCTCGTAACTCCAGGGGGGAGGGGGGCAGATGCCTTCTGTTAATGGGCCAGCTGTTAAAACCAAGTGGGGCAGTGTTCCTTATCTCTTCCACAACCCATCCTCCCTCCAGGGTGTATCTTCTGCTAATGGGCCATTAAGGCTCACCACATGACTGAAAACATTGCATCATCCCATTGTGAGATGCTCCACCCAGTGGGGGAAGACAACCGTTCCTACCCAGATAAAAACTGGAGTCAGGAACACCAGGTATCCTGTTTTCCACTGGATTCCAGAGGAAGATTGAACCCTTTCTACAGGATCATCTCTATTCCAACAGAGCCACTTTTGTTACTCCAAGAGGATTTATTTGGACTGCTTCCAACACCCTGACCAACAGGGTGTCAGGTTGCAGCTCTGACTCTGTCAGGGTTTCTAGGATTTTTGTTTGTTTGTTGGCTTTTTTGTTTGTTTGTTGGCTTTTTTGTTGTTGTTGTTGTATTACTACATTTTTATTTTTTAATAATCCTAGTAAAGAGTTGTTATTCCTATTCCCAAATCTTTGCCTGAAACCTCTTAATTGCAAAATTGTAATAATTTGGAGGGAGGGGGCTTACATTCTCCATTCCAAGGGAAACTACAGCTTTCCCTGGCAGATACCTGTCTTCCCAAACCAAGACACTGTGAAACAAATGGACAGTAAGAAAACATTATTTGCCCTGTCATCATGAGTCTCTTAAAATATATTGCAGGAATCTCACTCATTAATCTCACTGGGATACACGTGAAATTACCTAGCACTACTTGGGAAAAATCAACCTGTGAATTTTGCTCTTTTAAATTTCACATGCTTTCAGTAGGTGAAATACCTTGAAACAAATGGCATGGGCCTCACCTTTAATGCAAAACCCTGCTGCACATACAACTGCCATGGAAAAGCACAAACAAGGAATTGCCATCAGTCATTCCTAACACTAAGACTTTTTGAAGAGAAATGATTGTAGTCCACAGTCCTCCAAGTCTGTTCCAAATCTCCAAATCTCCACCTTTTCTGTTGCTGTAGCATGCAGTATTTGTTGTATTTATGATAAAGCTTAGAGTAGATAATTGACCAGATAAAACCCCATAATAATACAAGTGCATTATTCTGAAGTCCAGGAACATATACCCCTCGAGGGGCAACCCAGACAATAGACTTAGAGTCCACATGAAACTCTTTTCCTTTTGATGTTGAACATGGATGAATTAATCTTACAAAAGTCAGCACGTTAAAAATGTGGTTGCCTGCTACTGAAGAGACCAAATGCTCACTCAGGTGCAGGGAGAGGCTTTCCAGAGCACAGGAGCTCAGTTGCCTCCAGACCCATCCCCTCGCAGGGCTGAGCTCATCTCCCATAGTTCATAACCTGTATTTGACGCTACTGAATCGAAACCTGTGCTGCTTATTTGGAACTAGGTAATCGAGATAAAATGAAATAACTTTTCCTCAGAAGGGAACCCTCTCAATTTTCCCTTCACAGCTGCACTTTCTGTTACTCAATTTCAAGGAAACCAAAGTGACTGAATGCACCTTACTTAATCTTTTTAAAGGACTCAAATATGGCTTTCAATCTCTTCCTTGCTGACTGACGTATCACATCCAGGAAGCAAAGAGATACTTCCCTTGTAAATTCTGAATAAACTTTTCCAGTCAGTGTATTTCAACTCTTATTTCTAAGAAGGACAAAGGTTATTCGACAGTTGCCACTTCTGAATTTCATTTGGCATATACCTCTCATGAGGTTTCTAAGTGACACATGTCAAAAGCTAAATGTGAAATTACAAAGAAACCATAAACCACTTACCAAAAATGTCATCTATTGCCAAAGAATGATTCTGGAAGGTAAATCCTTAAATGACCATTTTATATTTTCTTCTTTTCAAATATGGTTCTCCTTTCCATGACAAAGCATTTTGAGTCCTCTTATGCAATTATAAGCTTTTCTTAAGGTTTTTCAAGTGTTATGATAACATTTTATGATTGCTTTTAACAATCACACATAATCCTAAACACCTATGAGGGATTTCAGAGAACAAATTTCAGCAGCCACTGACATAAGAAGTCACCGATTCAAAAGGCTGCCACCTCAAGCTACCAGACTGACTTGTTTTCTGCATCTGGTTTAAAGGATAAAATAACTCCACAATGCTAAAATAAATGAAACCAAATCAAATAGTGCAATGGTTGAAAATACTGACAAAGAAATGATGAACAGAAAAGAAATGATAAACGGAAAAGAAATGATGAATAAAATAAAATTTTATTTTATTGTGGCCTCCAGCCAGCCCACAATAATTCCTTGGGGCATCTGATAGGTATTTTCTTGGCTGATAGCAGGACTGATGCAGAATACATTGTGGACATAAATTACATGAAGTGATGAAAAGAGGATGAAGAGAAGAGGATATATGCACTTAAAGACATCAGGAGTAAGTGAAAATATCCTGAAGGAAATTTTGAAAGGCACTAAAGAGGTGGGTCAGAGACTCAGAGAAGCAAATGACAGTGTCTGCTGAGGTAGGTGGTTAAAGGCAGTCAATTGATATATATTCAATAGACCAGAAACTAAGGAAGAGTCATGTTGACGAACCTCTTCGCCAAGAAAGTCTTTCCCACCTTTTTTACCTTTTTAAATATGAATTGTGTACATAAATGTGTGTAAGGAATTTTAATGAGATGTGCACTTTAAATGTATTAAAATGAATTATGGAGAAAAGCAGTAGGAGTGCAACAGATGTACAGATTCAAGGGTGACATGCTTAGTTTCACTTGATGAATGTTTGTTTTGTTGCTTTGAAAAATTAATGTAATGAAATATTTAAAGTGAACAAGAAACTTTAAAATTAACTTGGGAAATGGATTACTTCCTTACAAGGATAGGGTTTTATTAAGGAAAATATGCTCTTAGCATTTGAATCAGGACTCAATGAACAACCATTAATATAAGCCAGATATTTTAGGAATGCCTTACAGACAGCATGTTTTCAAACCATGGTATAACACCTCTTATCAACCAAGAGACCAGAGAACAAAGCCTTCACAGCAAACATACAGGTGGTACTTTCAGTTTAAAAGGTGGTGACATGATAAACTTGAAAAGCTTTTACAGGTTGATAGAAGACCAAGGCTGTCCACTGGTCCAAAAAAAATTCGGAACCACTGCTTTTACAATACCAAAAAGTGACAGTAATAATTCTAGAAACTTCATTAACATTTAATTGTCTTCTTTCCATGTACTTTACCAAATGAGGAAATTAGAAAATTATAAGAACTCCCTCCATCCTGTATTTCTGTTATTAACAGTGTCTGTTTTCTTGTCTAGAACAGAATTTTCTGAAGTTTATGTTTAGTAGTGAAACTTTCAGTGGTCTTTAGGTTTGAAAACCAAGTTCAGGTATTTAAATTTACGTATCTACACCAAAAGGACAACCAAAACCCAGACAATGGGTTCTCTGCCTAGGTTCTTCAGCTTTCATTGGCAACAACTATGAGGGGGTCACGTATGTCTGCCTGATTTCTCAATGCAATCTGTACAGCATACAGAGAAAAAGCAAATACCAAGCTTTTGATTTCTGTGTCCAAAGTCAAATTCCAGAATTGTAAATAAGAGTTAGGCTGTAATGCCCAATGGAAAGTGACTGTGAATGAAGCAACAAACTGGAATGGTTGATTTTGCCAACAGCACCTCAGGGAATCAGAAAATTTTTAGTTTTTTTCAAAGAGAAAGCATATTCTTGAGAATATCCAGCCTCTCCTCCATGAGAAAATTGTTCTTGAGGCAAGTAAAGGAGAATAGAGGAGGTTATGATGACATAGCCTGCATGCCAAGCCTTTGAAATGATAGCCTCATGAGAAATAACATGATTCAAAAGGATTCTTTGATTTTCCCTTTTTAAAATAAGACCCCAAAACCTCACATTGCCCAGTACTATGCTCTTTACCATTTAGAATGGCTGGTAGCCAAGAAACGCAAACTAACCCCATATGAATGATACACGTCAAGGTTGTTCTGCTAAAACAAAAGAACTTCTTGTGGCCTAATAATGTTCCCTGACTCTAATCCATCTATGAAGAGATTGCTACCGATAACAGCATCAGCAGCAATGGGAAACCTTCTGGGTAAAAACATAAAGTGCATAAAATGTGGAAATTGTATTATTTTTGTAACAATTTAACCTCAAGTCTTATCTGTGTATCTGATAAGACACCCTCCCTCTCCTCTGTATCTTGATCCCCTATATACAGGATCAACATGTAGAACACATTTTCATGGTGGACTTTACCAAAATCTATTTTACTTTCATGAACATTCAATTAAACAAGAGAGTGCAATTATCTGTTTACTGGCAAACAGGCAGCTCACATTAGTTCAGCTCTGCTTTGCTGAACTGTGTTCAACTGCTCAAAGCATTCACATGTTTCATTATGAGATTTCATCAGACACCCCTGGCTCCAACAGCATGGCACAGAAAATGGAATGCACAATGCCCACTGCTCTCCACATTTTGGCTGCAGCTTAAAAGCTGACCATGCTCTCTACAGAAACTGTTCACAAGTATAGCAAAGGTTATGATAGCTTCATACATGTATGGTTTGTGGACATCTTATCCAGGTTACTTCTCCTTTCCCTTTCTCTAGCATGGAAAATTGAAAATTAACTTTCATGGCTTTGCTTTTGCCTCACTTCAATCACAATGCTTAAAAAATCAACAGTATATGTAGTATTTTATACTCTATTAAACATATGCAGCCTTACATCCTGGTGTAACTTCCCACCAGTGCACACAAAGCCACCCTGTCCCTGCATGGCTGAGCTGGCATCCACACCCTGATGGCTCAAAATACATCTGACTGAATTGCCATTTAAACCTGAAACTCCTGATGGAGCCAGAAAAAGCCTTGATCCTGGGAAATGTTTCAAGTGAGCTGTCCCCCTTCCCGAAGCAGACAGATCTCAGATCAGAAATGTCACGCGCAATTACCCTAGAGTCTTTGACTCTGAATCTCCAAATAACTCCGGGAATTATGAAGGCTCTCATCTTCCCCCAACAACTTCAGGACTTGATTTTAGTGAAATATAAAGGTTTTTCTTTCAGAAGTAGTGGCTAAAATGAGACCTATGACTTAGTATAGGAAAAAAATATATTACAACATTGATTCTTACAAATAAGCAGAAGAATGCAAATTGATAGGAAACAAATGGTAAGAATGCCTCAATATGCAGGCCTTCTAAAGATTTCCAGCATGCTTTTTACTCAATTTGTGTTGGGGATTTCTCTAATGAAAACAAAACATCTCTCTTTGTGATGGTGGAGCATAAAAGACCACGGGCATTTGGAATCAGGTTTGTATTGTTATTCAATATTGTGTATTACAATTGCTGTATCATACTTGTGTGTGATTTCCACATATTGTTACATGAAACTTACAAATCAGAATCCAATGTAACGTAAAAAATCTTCAAAACTCCACATTTGGCATTAGAACATTGAACAGTCCTGCGGCCTCAGACCTATCGAAGACACCACATTTTGTAGGCCAGGACTGGCAGTCACCAAGTTCTCTTAGTGCTATAAGGACGGGGAGCTTGGTGAGTTCTGTGCCAGCAAGAGGTGTCTGTGGTTCTGTGGGGCTCAGGAAGTAAGGTAGGTGGCAACTCATGATATCAAGAGGTTGCTTTGGTGATCACATGCAGGGGCAACCATCTCAGTGACCATCAGAGTAGTCTGATGCTCCATGTCGGCAAGGATACCCGGAGCAAGCAGGACAGAGGAAAGCAGAGGCTGCTGTCCTTTGGGTGGCATGCCAAAGAGGTACTTCACTGAGCCATGGACTGGATTGATTTCCTTGGCAAGAAAAGGCAACAAATTAAGAAAAGAGACACCAGACATTTTTGTGTGCAGAAGTTATCACCAGCGCTTGTGTAAATGATGATGGGGTGAACCCCACAAAGCAAAGTGGGACAGAAATGGGCCCAGGGAGGCTTCTGAGCTCATCAGCATTCCCTGTAGGCATATATTCCCACCCTCACTGTGAGGGCAAGAGGGCTGGTCATAGATGTGGATGAATGGATTAAGTTCACTGTGCCACATCAATGATCATTAGTGCTGGCCTGAGACAAGAGCAGAAAATCATTGACCAACAGCTCATCATCCTTGGACTAGGAGATGGACACAGGGGAGGTATGTGCTTGTGAAGTTCAGTGAAGAATTTACAGGCAACCACAGCCTTGTTAAGAAAGCTGAACTGAACCCAACACAAATGACACCCACAAGGTAAAGGGCCCTTTGCTTTAGATAAAGTTGAGTTGATCACCTGTTTGTATAAATGGAGTTCCCTAACTCAATTCAAAGGGTGTGAATGTTCTTCTGAACCATGGAGGAAATGTCTACAAATGCAGGTCCCTGTAAAAGTATAACATACAGGCAGCTAATAAGAGAAATTTGGAAAAAAAAACACCACAAAAGCAAAAAAAAACCCCAAACCAAACAACAACAACAACAAAACAACAACAAAACCAAAACACAATAGGTTTGAGCTGGCTTTGTGCCACATGTTCCTTTGCAGTGATTGGGAATGTTTGACATCATAATAGTGCAGCATAAGACTAGACCTGGGAATCATGTTTTTATTCTGATTCTGTTGTGTAAAATGATTGCCATATCACGCTTGTGTTGTAGTTTCAGTGTATTGCTCTTCTAAATCACAACTCCACATAATGTCAAGTATCTTTAAACAAATCTGGAACTCTTCTCATGTGAAATGTCTGAAGGAACAAGATCAGAGAGTATTGGACTCGGACAAGCAGAGTCTCAGGAGGAAAAATGTTTTTTGTGGGCTGTTAAAATGATACTTCTTAGAATCTAGGGGTCAGAGATTCCAAACTTTCCCCTTTTTATTTTTGTACAGTGAAAAAACCAATAATTATAACTCCATTATAAATAGAGTAGATAAGAATCTTTTCTCTCAACCAAGCAGTAAGAGCCATGGGAAAGCAGTGATGATGCCACTAAGTGCTTATTTCCCAGCATCCTCTTCCTGTGAGCTCACAAGCCCAAAGACATTCTCAGAACTGTCATCTCACTGTGAAGGGAAACAAGCAAACTATTTAAGGGCAAATAAGGGTGAAAAAAATATAGGAAAAAAAAAAGAAGGTGAAGTCCTTTACCCAGGAAATGAAATCCAGGATCTGGCAAAAGTCTTAAGCACGTTTCTAATTTTGGCAAAGGAGGACGTTAAGCACCTTAAAGACCATATTTTTGTCCGGAATAGAGCTTTGAGATTTCCAAACAGGCAACAAGAAGTGAAAAAATTTCAATGCACAGTAAAAATAATGAAACTAAAGACCAAATATTAAAACAAAAATCCATCAGGATGTCAAAGTCAAGGACACTTTCAGAAAACTGGATGTTTCTAAGACTGTCGGAACTTTTAAAAGCTAGTACGGAAGAGGAGGAACTGTTTTAAGTTGATGCTTTTGAGCTCTTAACACGAGAAAACAGGAAATACCTAAGGAATTGTTATTTTGGTTTTGGCAGATACTAGGGACAGACCTTTAAAGTGCCACAAGAGCAAAAGGATATCCTCTTGAAAGGAACACAAGTCCTTTTCTAAGAGCTAAGCTCAATTGCAGAAGCTTGTAAAAATGAACTAAGGCAAGTGAAGGTTAACATTCATGGCTCAATTCCCCATCCAGCTCAGCTGAGAGATCTAATTCCAAAAGACAGGTATTTCAGCACAAAAGCATATGCCAACAAATGAAAAGCAGTATGCACAAGGAAGATGCAGGCAGCAGTGGTCTCAAAAATCGGCACACAATGGTGAAATATCAGGAAACTTTATTCCTTAAAATGGATTACCTAGGAAAACAGATTTATAATCACTAAAACCAAAATGAAATCCATCAAAACCATCAAAATTAACACAATCTGACTCTAAGAAGAGTTAATGAGCTTGAACTAAGGCGTAGGATTAAAAACCAGATTTCTTTTGAGCTCCATTAGTGAAAAAGTATATGAAAAAGCTATGCATTAATTATTATTACTCTTAGCAATCCAAACTTCCTGCATGATATCTTCTCATTTTTGGTCTCACCTTTGCTGCCAAAGAATGGCCAAAGATTTTTCTGTATATTATTCTGTGAGCTAATTCATTTGTAAGATGGTAAAATATTACGGACATTGAACAGAATGGAAATAGATATACATATTGAACAAACAAAAATGTCCAAAGCATTCTGAGTATAAAAGGAACAGAACTGTTTTTACTGTAATTGGATGTCAATATGCATCTAAAGATTTGGTGATTCAGAGGAATTTTTGGCTTGCTCAACCAATTCAAGTAAATTGATTTTGTTCTATCCAAATTTTTTAACTTTCATTTCTCTTTAAGAGAAAAATAAAAACCGTCATTCAAAACCTTGGCAGATGTTAGAAAAGGAACTTTGGTCTCTCACCCAGATGCTCTTTTAATCTTTATACAGAAGGTTCAGACTCAGGAGAGCACTACTATTCAGGTAAAAAATCAAGCATTTATTTAAAATTTGACTAGGGGTTATTTAAGTATGTGCTAAGAAACCTTTCTCAATCAAGGTCATCAGTGAGATTTCAGGGGGAAAATAAACCTTATATATATATATATATATATATATATATATATATATCTCCACACACACACACACATACACACAATCCTGGGAGAATCATCCTGGGAGAATCAGCTTTAATGGAAAATGGGCTAATGGGCTTGCCAACAATTCTGGCATGACAGGTGGGAGCACAACTCAAATTTTCGTAGGCTGTTGGACTGTATTTTCAACTACAAAAAGCAACAATGCAAGGCATATTCAAGTCAGCATATTGCAGATGTATCAGAGCTTGAAAAGCCCAAGCTAAAGGGAAATACCAACACAAGTAACTGTCACATGGATTTAGCTCCAATGACACAAACTTGTTATCAAAAGAGGTTATCAGAAAACAGAAGGTTTCTGCTGCTTAACCTGTCACAGGCTAAAACATTAAGCAATTTTGACTCTGCATTGAGAAAAGAACACAACGGACAGGCTCTAGGTCAAAGTCATCAGTGCCCAGTCTGCCTACTAAGAGTGGAGGAATCTGTGCTGTGTCATCATCCAGCAAAACCCTTCCTTCAGGAGAGGATAAGTGACAAGATGCAGACAGTGTCTGATCTAGTGCTGCAGGCACAGGACATGGAGATGCAGGATTGTATTTACAAGAAGTTCAGTGCAGCTGAGGCTGCTCAAAACCCATAGAGGAAATTTTTGAAATGCTGGCATAAAAGAGATGGTGACAGCAAGGCAATGCTAGCTGCAGGGAAGACACACTGCACTAAGCCTGCTGGGAACAGGGAAGAGTGATGGACAACCATTTTATTAATCGAGATATTCTCTGCAAGGTGCAAGGAAAGTGAGATGCAGTCAGCTGTTTCCTCAGTAGTTTGCTTGTACGCTGGTTCTTACCAACGAAGCAGCAGTTTAAGAAACACTAAAAAAAATTACAAAATGCAGATTAAACCAAAGACCAAACATATCATATTCCTAATAGCTGAATGCCCTTACAGAAAGCATGATGTCTGGAGTTTCCAAAGGTCTCTGCTCATAGGTGTAGGGGGACTGACATCTCAATGAACTTGGCATCATGTCTTTCCCTGCCTAATCTTTCCCTACCACACCCCTCTTAGATGCTGAACATAAACCATCGATAGACCCCAGTCTGGAATCCATCAGCTGTGTTAGATAACTGAGTTACTTCGATTTCTTAACTAGTGTTTGTAAGTTTTGACAGCCACACTTAGTTTTATTAAATGTACTTGTGCTGGCTAAAGCCTTTCCCAATACCTCCTTAGGGCACTATTACAGGTTTCAGATTGAGACTGGACTGCTTGGGAATCATTGTGTTCCTGGAAAATGGGCTAATTACAATGGCAGTCTTGCACAACAGTTACAACTAGTCTCTGCCTATATTGTTTTTTCCCTGCAAAAGGTTAGAAGCATGAAAATAGAAAGAATTAAGTCTGTGTTTGTTATTAGAAGATATGTAGCAATCAGGCAGAAGTGTTTTCATGTTCACTGCTAGGTACAGGATCTGATTCATGGGAAATGGTAATGAGATAACAAATTAGCCATTGATTCAGACACATCAGTGATGACTGAAAGCCATTATGTGGTGACTGCTCTTTTCTGGGGGTCTGTTTGAAGTATGTTGGTGGTCCTCATGTATTTCCTAGGAGAAGAACATCTGTTCAACAAAAACCACTATCAAAATCAATATAATTAACATCTTCTTGAAACTCTTGAGTTAAAGGAAGGGTGGATCTTTTTCCTGATCCTGAGTTGATCTTTCTTGTGTGACAAGTAGAAGTTTTCAGCTTCCAAGTTGTTTTTGTTGGATGAAGAAAGAGTTTTATTTCCCAGGTCTTACAGTCTGGCTCTATCTATTAATTTTCATACACTTGGTTACATCAATGTTGATTAATGGTCAATAGTTTCAATTAAGCCTAAAAGACTTTGATACCTAAGTATCCCTGCAAATTAATGGGGCTGACATACCTCTCACTCAATTAAAAAAATGGCCAAAATGTTAAATTAGCACAAGATACCAGAGGAGTAAAATGCAACCCACTTACAGAATAAGCCTCCTTTATGTCACTATTCTGGCATTCAGAAAAACCTTCTGGAATCAATGATCACACAAAATGATCAGAACAGCAGAATCCTGATTCAGATCACCCCTTATGTGTATTTTTAAGGGTGCTGAATATTTTTTACTCTTTCCAAAGCCAGAAAATTGCTTCCAAAGCAATGTCTTGGGAGAAAAAAAAAAAAAAAAAGACAAAAAAAAAAGAAAAAAGAAAGAAAAAAAAAAAAAAAAGAAAAAAAAAAAAGAAAAAAAGCTTGAAAATAAATTCAAGGCATGCCCCAATTCCAATATCTTCAATATTTTCCACCTTCACATATTATTTCCCATCTACATCTCTTATTTTCTTAACACTGAAATCAAATCCCACTTTAGATGCAGCTCCTAGTACACAGCCTGGGTCATGTTATACACAAAAGGACTATTTGGTTGAAATTACAGGCAGGCAAAACATATATAAATGAAATACTGCCTACCAACATCTTAATCACCAAAAAGAAAAAATCATTTAAGTTTTTAATGACTCTTTCTTCTTATATATACTGCATGTTATATGCAGTATGTTGAAGTAAAGATAAGTCATATGGTAAAGGAACTTCTCGACCTAAAATTGTATCCACCACACATCTGTCGGAATTAAAGACTCCTAAGACAAAGGCAAATTTCTTGGTGCTACTGCTCACATTTAAGAAGAATGCTTTCAAAGAATCCAGCTCACTTCTCTCTGGTTTATATTAGAGCCACCCTTGAGGCTAGTCTGAAACAAGATAAATTAGAGATGAAAATAACCAATGACATCCACTCCTACATCAGTGAAATGCAGGCTCTTGCAATATATTTACTCCTAAGCTACCAGGCTTCTTTAGAAAATTCCAAATGCTGAGGTTTTCATTACACCGTAATGTAAAATTCAGCTGACGAAGAATTTCTTTGAAGGTCAGGTGCTCATTCATGGTGCTGTTACCATGGGTGAGGTTGGAAGGGGAAATTCAGACAAGAATACAGTTAGGAAGCTGTTGGGCCATATTTTCTTAATTTGAATACATATTCATATTTTTATAGTATGAGCTCTGAACTGAAAAGCTTCACATATGGTCACAAAGTTACAGTATTTACTGAAAGGGGGACAGAGGGAGAAGGAGGGGAAGAGAAGATAAAGGGAAAAGAGAAAAAAAAAGGAAGAAAGAAAATGAAGAAGAAAAAGGAAGTAAAAAGAGGAAAAAAAGGCTCAGAATCAGTGAATTCATTGTGCAATCAGTAACCTAATTGAGAAGGATGGTGATTGTATTCAGTAATACAACACTTAACTGAAGAGCCACCCATGACAACTGGGATATACATCTTTTTAGTTGGTTTTGGGGTGATTTCTTTTGTCATTAAAATTTGCATTTCTTGAAATGTAAAAGTCTCATGTGAAGTAAGGATTGTTAAACTTGGCATTTGAAAGTTATTTTTTCCTACCATATCTGTGCAATCTAAAAGTTAAATTACTCCTTTGCCCTTTTTCTCTCTTTTTTTTTTTTTGGTTTCTTCTTCTTTGCTGAATGGCAGCAATTCCAAAAATACTATATACTGAAAGATTATATACTGGGTGGTAGGGTAAAGGCTATATATGAAATGCTGCTTTAATGAGCTTTAACAAAAAGGACAAACGTAAAATCAGATATCCATCACCTTTCCCCTCCCTCTTGATGTCTCTTACATTGTAGAAGATAAATTGCAGACACATCAGAGATACTGAGGCAGCCCAAGTAAAATGTAGGCTGCTTTGCCCTTCTTTCAAGTTCCTGTGATTGAACCTGGGAAAGACCTTTCTATGATCCTGTGATCAAATGCTGCCATTCAAACAAGAAAGGCTCAGAGAAATGGCAAAGAAATGGGGCTTTTACAGCTGCTCAGGGCTGCTGACCAGCATAATGACATTGTTGCTGTGACAAACAAATAAAAAAATCAAATAGAGTCTTAGCCTTCTGCTTTCCCAGTGCTTTCAAGGCTGAATTGCTTTTCTCTGAGTTTTGCAGCACCATTAGAAAAGAAGGGTGAGAGAGACACGTCAAGTATGCAAGAGGCTCCTGCTATTCAAAACATATGGAGAAGGGAGAGAGGGGCTCCTGGTATTCTAAACATATGGAAACTGCTATTGGGATACCACTCATCTTACTTTGGCAGGATGAACCCCAAAGTGAAACGTGTTTACACACTACTTCTGACACTTCATGTCACTTCATGCTCAGAGGGAAAGGCCTGCAGAAGAGCCCTCAATGCTCCTCTGGTGCCAGGGACAGGTTTACTTTTGTAGGGTGGGAGGGAGGCAAGACTACAAAGGGAGGACAGGCCCTGTGTAATTTTTCCCCTTATCTGTCTTCCCTCTCTCGTGACATCCCCTTTCTCACTAGAACATCCGTCCTAAAGACGTCAGCACCAATTTTTTTCCCAAAATGCTGAAGGACACACCAAGCACCTTTAGGATGACTTCTGTTCACACAAGTACTCAAAAGTTCAGATATGTACCCTCTCTTTCCAGCTATGAAATTTTTCACATGCTCTGCTGGTGAAAATATCTTTCTACAAAGCTCTCTGTACTTTTGATGGGACAAACCCAGCTGAGAGCCTCCATAAGGCTGTCTGCCAACCAAGGGCACTTCAAGCCACCTCTCCTGGATGTTTGTTGATATACAGTTGTATTCCAAAACAAGTGAAAATTCAATACTCCAATTTTTTTGGGACATCTGTCAAGTCCATTCCCAGAGGTTTCCACTTCTGGTTGAAATACAGATGCCCAAAGGAGTGTGTAAAAAAATATCTATTTGCACATTGTTACGCTTTACATCAATAAAATTTTTTTGTTCAGCTTAGTTGGATTTTACAGGGTAAAGGTAAAGAAGATTGAAACTTCTGACATAAATTTCTCTACACTTTGAATTTAAAAGTGTCCAGTGTGTAAGCAAGTGGAAAAATGTGAGGGAAGGAGGAGGAAAGGAAGAATTTTTCTACGAAAGGCCTGAAAGGGAAATAATTTTCCTCAGTTAAAAAACATGAGATCATGCAAACCACTTGCTGGGTATTATTATTACTGAGCATAACACACTAAGAGCTCAAGTGGTTAGTCTGTGCTCAGCCTTGCTCAAGTTGGGTTTTTAAATGACTTTTAAACTAGTTGGCTCAGGTGTGACAACACTATACCACAGCAGTAGGGTCTGCAAAGCAGATGTACTCCATCATTGAAAGTGTCCTGAAGGGACTAATAAAATAATGCAGGAGAGGAAGAAACAGGAGGAGTTGTGCCACTGCTGGCCACAACTAATGCAAAAGCAGAATTCCTCCCTGAAATCCAAATCATGTACAAATAACTTTACAACGTTCCACATTGTTTCATGCTCTGATTTGCGAGTTTTTATTTATTTGCATTACTCTGCTTTAAGCTGCCAGCCCTTTAGACCTAAACAATCTGAAATTCAAGCTGTGAATCTTTCTGGCTCATAAATTTTGCCTGCCATAACACCTGCGCAACTCGTCTGTCTTGTCTTGGATTTTACAAGTGCATCCAAGGAACAGCACTGTCCCTGGACCAGAAACTTGTCGACACTTCTGCTGATGTATGAGGCAAGACAGAATTCAGTGCACACACTCTCAGCTGTTCTGGTTATGCAGCAGTAGCATACAGAAGGGACTTTTTTGTTCTTAAACAAATATATCCACCATTTCCCATAAAGGGAATGGATTTTCTGAATTATAAGATTTACACAGTCACTCCTAACAGCAAAAAATGCCCATGAGATAGAAGAAAAAAGTATATATTGAAATTAGTTTAGATAAACTGTGGCACAGTTCATTACCACTAGATGTTATGAATGGGAAAGGAATGCAGTTCTCTGTTTATGTTGCAGACTTTTAGAAATCTTAGGAAAGATATGACAGGTGCTACTGTGGCAGGAAGAAAAAAAAGGAATAATCTTTTCTCATTTATACGCCATATTGTTCTCTAACTTTAATTCTTATAAACCAAGTGGAAGATTTTAATCCACACTGCAGTAATGCTATTTTATACCTCATGACCTGAATTACTGGGATATCACAAACAAACCAATCTCATGCCTTTTTTGTTACCTCTACTTACAAAGTAATACAAAAACCCCCAACACTATAAAAGACTTTCTCCTTAATTATACAGATAGATTACAAAACTCAGTATTTGATCATATAGCTTTTTGAAATACAAAAAAGATATAGTTCTTTTCCTAGGAACTTACAGACCAGTACAAGATCAAATGAAACAACATAGACATGTAGCACTTCAGATCTTTGAGACTGTTCCCATCACCAACAACTGTACCTATTTCTGGAAAAGCAGGCTTTAGATGATGTCAGCATTCTGTCTTCTCTCACACAGCTTTCCTCATGAGCTCAGATTACACAGCTTAGCACTGATACACACCTCTTAATATCTTAAATACAAATTGTCTAAGCCCTCATTCCTCCAAGAAATTAGTGTGTACCAACTATTGGGGTTTACTGAGTAAACAAATAATTTTACAAATAATTAAACAAATAATTCTGTATCCTCCTAACCAAAGGGAGTCTTTTTTGAACTAAATGGAAATGAGATAAAATCTTGAATAGATAGGAATTCTTCTTTTTTTCTTTTTTTAAAACGTAACCCTTGCCTCTAAAGAATCTAAGGAGTATACAATCTTTAAGATCAAGAAACCTAGAAAATTGGAATGGATCTTTGCATCCATTTGCACATGACATATGCTATGAAACCAGAAGCACCTACAGCAATGTCAGCACAATAAGGACATCTGAAGGTTACATAAACATAATTCTGAAGAAATTAAAAAAAAAAAAAAAAAGGAGCTAAAGACACAGAACCCTGTCTTGTTCAGTGGTACAAAAGGACACACTTCACATTAAAAATTCTTAAGAATGCCACAAAGAAAAACAAGTATCAGATTTTCAAGGATGTCTTTGGAGGGAAGGAAACTTTGAAAGTCCAAGAAAGACTTGATTTCAGGTGAAGACAAAAGCTATTGGAAATCTATTGCTGAAGAGTTGGTACATGTTGGAGTAACTACAAATAATGGTTGGCCAAGTTCTGGAATGAGGGTAGAGCCAGGAGCCTGTGCTGGTGGTGTTTGACAGCTGTGAGTCTAAAAGGGTGGGCAGAACATGGAGCAGTGATTAGGTTTTGGCCACATCACAGAAGCCTGCATGAGCCACAAACCAAAATCAGTGAGATCTAAACAGGGAACTGCTTTCTAAGCAAAAGGTTTTATATTTTTCAATAATTCAGTACCCATTCTGCAGTTTCTTGGTTATAAAGTCCATCTTTATGACCATGTTCTGCAAAGTCGGTGTGATATTAAACATTATGATGTGATGTCTGAAAAATGAAACTATTTCCCTAGGGACACTCTCTTCTGAGATCTGTACACAGCACCCAGGAAACCTCTTAACACCCAACACGACCCAGGAAATAGGTCCACAGAGCCCAACCTGCATGGAATTGTTTGTCAGAGAGACCTGAGCTTGGGACTGCACCTGCTGAAGCATCGCTGAAGCACACGGGGTCCAAAGCAGGACAGGGCTTACAGAGGCCTCATGGTCATCACCAAGGCTCAAGTTAAAGATTTTAACTGTTTGTCAAAGATGAGGACTTTGAAAGAAGATGAAACCAACAGAAGTTAAAAGCATATTCAGAGGTTTTGCGATGTAAAAGAAATTTCTGCTAACACTGAAGTTAGTTTGTGTATTTATGGAACACAGAAAGTGAAAGATAACAGCAATTCCATGAAAAATGACAGGCAGAAAATGGAAACGAGAAAAATAAATAGAAAATTTGTTAGACGGTTATTTTTCATGAAGGTATTTACAAGAATCATATTTTCTCATACAAGAAGGAAGAATTTATATAATGCAGTCAGCAGATAACAATTAAAGTATTTACAAACCTAAATTCTTAGAATTCAGGTAGACAATATAAAAGATTCAGATAACATTAGTATCAGATACATGAAAGGAACTGAGAATACAAGGAACTGAGAAAATTTGGGGATTTTTAATAAAGAAAATTTTTGAGGATAGCAATATGTAAAAGATAAAATTTTTAAACTAGTTTCACTGAGTGAAAATTTTTTACTGCCAGTACAAAATCTGGCAGAATCCCTTTTATTCTGAGTTCTCTGTAGCATTCAACACATTTTTTTAAGATATCTAAAAACCAATACCTGATTTATAGTTTTGGCTGCTGTTTTACCTAGTTTAAAATGACTAAAACATATATATATATACAGACAGCTACGCAAACGCACCAAGAAGACATATTTGGAAGAGTTTTTCAGTGTTTTATCTATATAAATGAACAGAGAATTAAATAAAAAAGATAAAGCACCAAGCAACAGGGTCTAAAAAGTTATCAAACAAAACATTTCAAGTTCATTCACTCAGAAAAACAATTTACAGCATCACTAATGACAAACAAGATAGCATTTGTTCATATACTAAGAGAAAAAGAGTGGAAAATGTTGTTAATATCCAGTACACAGTTAACCCTCAACTGGAGCTCTGTTCCCTCATCACCATTTAAGGCACAATATCCTAGAAAACATGTTGCTCTAAATAGAGTATTCCAAGTTCTAAGTCTACTTCTCTGAAGTAAAGGTTTACTATTTGATTTTACTCTCTGCAGTGGAAGAACCTGAGAGACGTCCTAAGAGAAATATTTAAACTAAGGAGAGAGGCAGAAAATATCAATTGATTTTGGTGAAATGAGTCCATAAAAATGCAGTGCTTGGAACATCTTCAGGAAGAAAAAGAAAAGCATGCCCAGTAATGATTAAAGCAAGATATGAGGTATTTGCAAATACATCTGTATTGCTGCAGATAATTTCTATGAAGAGCTTTTACTCTAGTAAAAGTCAGTATCAAAATTACACAGTCACTTGGTACTTGTGGGGTTCTTAATGTACACAAGGATAATAATTCCCTCTTCTTTCTTTTTGTCAGATATCTGTAATTAAATTAACAATAAGAAATGGAATATTCTTGACTATATAATGTAGCATTCATATGTCTCACTTGCTTTAAATTTTCTCTGAGAAAGTAACTGGCCCAATATCCTCTGACAACTCAAAGTATCTACAAAGCAAATGAAATTTAGAAAGTTCTATAACAACTAGAAAATTCTGTGAGGGAGTATAATGGACATATCAGCAGAGGATAATTACCACAATTGAGGCATGTTCCTGTGAAATGCCAGAGAGAAAAGTAAGAACTTGTTAAATGTTTACATTTATTCAGAAAGAAAAAATGAAGTTATCTAAAACCATTCAAGGATACTGGGACATGAACAAAAACTGTAAATATCATACCCTAAACTCGCCCATCCAAACAGAAGCCAACTTGTTATTGAGAAATGAGCTAGGACATTTTAATTTAATTCAGTGATTGAAAAATGTCAAAAATTAGCAGGATTTCAATATGAAGCCTCCTGTCCACCAACAAAAATAGATGCAATACAGAAAGACTGAGAGAGTGCTACGTTCATTATTAGCAGCGTTCTTCACATCTCGATACAGAATTCATTTGCTGACTTTCAGCATGGCTATACAGGGCCTATAGCATTAGTTTCACATGGAGCTGAATTCTCTATAGAATGAAAATATACCCACTAGGCCATGTAGGTCTATTTATCTCAGGAAAGCAGTGTTAATAAAGGGAAAACAAAAAACCTCTCACAAATAAAACCTACTAAAATAATAATCACTACAAAATAATAATCACAGAATATTTATGAAGTTGACATGGAATCTGCCATGCACTGAGATTTTGCAGATTTCTGGAGATGACTGTGCTTTCTCAGTCCGAAAGAAATTATTTTCTTTCAGAAAAGACATTAACTAATTATTTATGGGACAACCAATTATTTGGTACTGTAAATCTAAGACTGAACATCATGAAATGCTTATTAGTTGAGCAAGCAAGCGAGTGGAGCAATTTCTTCTGGAATGGAATGAAGCCAGGAGTTCAATGGAGAAGGCCCCTTAATGAGAATGATTCACTAACACAGACATGGTGATGCTCAATTTACCTAGGCACTATACAACTGACCATCATGATGTTTCAGGAGACAGAAAATAACATTTGTGACTGGGCTGAAGCAGAGGGGTCTAGAGCTAAAAGTGCTCAGTTCTACAATTTTTAAGAAGCAATGGACAGTGACTGAAATTATAAAGTCAAAGAAGGATGGATGTGTTTTTGCTTTCAGAAGGTACAGAGTACAGTGCCTCCAAAGTGCCCTGTGTGCCCTCCTCTCCTTGCAGTTGTAACACTGCTTTCCTTCTGTATTGCTGGCCTGAGTCAGCTTAGATGTGAGACTCTTGGCTAGGATCAAACATCCAGGTACATAACAGTTACTCTCTTGTAACTTTTTTCTAACTTACAACAACAGTAAAACAAAACAAAACAAAACAACAACAAAAACAACAAACCAAAAACAACAACAAAAAAACAAACAAAACCCCCCACCAAACCTGACAACAACAAAACCCAAATTTAAAAAATCCAACTGCATTTACATCTCATTTGCCAAGAAAAACCTAGTTGAAAAAGAGCTCTGTATTCAGAATTAATACTTGAGATAATTCTTTAGGAAGGTATAACTAAGTCATAGCCCATGCTTTATTGTGACATGAAAGCCAGAGCCATGGTTCCCAGTCTTTCTAACGGGCTGTTCAATATCATGTGAAAGCTACATCCTCCGGATCCTCCATCATGACTGAGTAACCAGGCAAAACTGCCCCTGTAGCATATGAGCATTTTATCCTCTAAACATGCTAGTCTCATGAACATACATTCCACAGAATCACCTGGATCACATCTCAAGGAACCCAGCAGGGAAAGACAGCATGGATGCAGAGAGCTGCCAAAATGATTTGTCTCGTACATAATCCCACAGCCTCAGGCCAGTAGCACATGGCCAACAGCCAGGCTGATTTCTTTCTTGATGGGCCTCATGCAACCTTCTACTAGCTGGTAAACCTGAACATTAGAGCTTGGATGAGAGATGTGGACAAAAATGCAAAAAACCCCTTCAATTAACTGCTACACCTGAAAGAAATCCACCTGAAAATCCAAAATCAATGTAATTTGACCCTTGGATTGATGAATTGATCCATTTTCCCTCTCAGTACGATCAGGCCTTTGAGCAGCAGAGGTTAATAACAGATAGTGTTGCATATTTCTGCTAATGTTCGTCCATTCTTTGTTTTTTAACTGATATCCATAAAGAGGTCATAGCAATAAACTAGAGATGATTCTCCTATGCCAATACTGAGATGTTGGGAGGATCCTTTTCAGACTTTGTGATTTTCCAAGTACATTAAGAGACTTGATTCTCCTTCCTATTCCATGCAAGACACTTCTATCTTTGCTGAGAGGCTTAAATACAGATTCATAGCACAGATGTAGAAACTGAGTTCAAGACTTAACAGGAATCCACAACAAGAGGAAACTAGGAGTGAATAATTTTTTGCACTGGATAAAATGCAAATGATCCCTTGAATAGACCTCACTGCTGAGGTGATCATGTTTGTACCCTGGCTTCTTTAGAAGAAGAGGAATGAATACAACAAATCTTTTAATTATGGATTTAAAGAGCGCCCTACTCTAATAACAAGGCACAAACAGCCTCTTTCATGTGGACCAAATACCCTATGACAAGTTCTAATTACTTGTGTTCAGAGATACAAAATCTGCCTCCCAAAACCCGAAGACAAAATGGGATCTTACAGATACCTCGTGCATAGTTGAGTGAGTTCAGTTAATGGTTCAGTGACTTTTTCCCAAGCTGCATTATGCTATAACTGCATCTGAACAGTATTCAGGTAAATTAAAACCTTTAATATAATCACTTCCCAAATAATCCTTGCGACTAAATGCCATCTGACAACAACAATCATGAGAGAAACATAGTAGATAATCTTTTCACATGGACATCTTTTCTTCTTCAAGGAACTAATTCATGTTCTTTAAGGAAGCATCAAAAGTTATAGCTGTTAAAATCCAATTCCAGTGTATCTCTTGAACCATGAGATAACAAGAAGCAAATAATTGTGCTATCTTACCAAGATCCCTGTTTTGACTTCCGACATTGTTCATATTGAATACCCAGTATATTCCTGATTATTTAAAAATTTAAAAAAAAAGGAAAAAAGGAAAATATTTTTATTTTATAGCTTTCATTCTTTACCATTCAGCTTCCTGTCTCAAGCAGGCTCTGTAAGAATATTCTACTTTAATACTGAATCTAATGATGTGTCCGCTCTGAGACAACTGGGAATGTGACCATGGAGCACACAGGCTTATACTGACAAAGCCAGCCTTACTGACTCCTTGCTATTCACACTCTTTCCATTGGGTGTTGCTATGATATTAAACAGATTACTGCTGGGACTCAAAGTGTGCATACAGAAAGGCAAGCCAAAGGTTAAAGTTCTCTGCCTATGTTGCTCAGCCCATTGTTGTACACAGCTCAAGTTTGTACTTGACAAAGTTGGTGGTGTAATTCATTAGCTGGTGCTGAGAAAAATTGCCAGTGACTACTTTTGAAAAGGCAATCTTAAAATGGAGTCTTGCAGCTTGTACTAAAAGCGTTATATTCTTTCATGAAGGTGATCTGACTAAAATTTATATGTATATTGAAGCATTCAATTACTGTACACTGTAGCTGTGCAGATGGCTTTCTTTTAATTAGAGTATTTAGTGCATCTTCTGCATAAAGAACCAGGCAATGAATAAGAAGAAATTTAATGAAAGTAACCAAAAAAGGAAATAGTTTGAAGGAAGCTAGGGAAAAAAAAAAAAAGGGGAGATAACAATTTAGGACACAATTCTTGCAAGTATTTCCTGCTCGTTTAATGCAGCCCTTCAGAAAACCTAGAGGAGAAATATTTGCAAATTTGTGGCCTTGGAGAAGTCTTGTCAAGCAGTAAGTATCAAGTAACTGATCACTAAACTTTGCACAACTGATAAATGCATAAATGATAACTAAAGATTTGAAACTTGGCTTTCAATGTGGCACAGACACATACCAGTGAATGTGTTCTAAGGGCATTGTGAGAAAGTATCAAGATTTCCTTAAGTTACGGCAAGAAAACATTATATAAAATAATTTAATATTTGAAATATCCTCAGTAACAGTAACAGTAGCTAGCAACACTAAGAGGTAACTGTGATGAATATAAAGCTTCTACAAACTGAAATCCTGGATATTTTATAATTAGTAATGATGCTGCTAGGCTTATATTCTTATGTAAGTTATATTCTTATATAACTTATATTCCTAGTTTGGTAGAAAATCATTGGCATTTAGTTATGTTGCTCTATGCTAACTGAAAAAAAAAAAAAAAAAAAAAAACCACAAAAAAACAACCAACAAAAAAACCCCCCAACATTCAAAAGGAAAAAACACAGTGAGACAACATGAATTTTATATGTTTTTAAATTTGCTGCTGTCAGGCATAAATGCTTAAAACATACAAACCTGGGTAAGAAAACATTGCTATGGGTCATAAAGGATAGGTTTCAGCTAGGGAAGTTATATGCCCTCTTAGCAGGGCCAGTAATTTAAGCCACTCTCAAGATAAATTCCAGTATTTCTGTATTTTAAACTTATGAGTGAATTTTAAATTTCACAATGATGGCTAGACTTACCTGGTAGACCGGGTGGGGTTTTCAGATATTTGCCATTAAAATGCTGAATTACTACTTCACATTTTTCTGTAGACTCCATTCTGGAAAAAAGAAGAGAGTGGGATATGGGTAGAGGCAATATGTGTTACTAAACTGTTATGGAAGCACTCAGTCAGCAAAAAAACAAAAAGCAGAAGGAGAAAAAAAGGACAAGCACAGATGCTGAGAGAAATCTTCAAAGCTGTTGTTGCTGATTTCTGCAGAGAAACTGGTTGAGCCCATCAGGGCAGAGTGTGGCTCCGGAGGAGGACCTGCCACCCTCCCTGCCTGCAGCTGTGCTCCCAGCTGTGTTTGAGCCCCAGCCCTGTCAATGAACAGTCCCCTTCTGGCTCCAGGGCATCACCCTGAACAAGGACATTCTTTATGCTCTCACGTGCTGCTTGGAAAAGCAACGGACACGTTTCTATGCTCGTTGTGCACCCAGAATAACTTCAAATGGCTTAAAGAAATGAATTGCAGGATTTGGAGAAGAACACGGAGGATTAAACAACAATTATTAAGGATTACAATGTTAAGAAAACAACCTGCAAAGACAGACTTTATAGTAAAACCAAAGACAATGCATACATGACTACAACAACATAAAGCTGAATTCTGGGTGGAGACAGTAATTTATGTGTAACACTGGCAGGGGAAATGCCTTACTGTTCATCTTCTGTGAGTTCAGGATAACTTCCAGCATTGAGACATTAAAGCATTAACAGTGAATTGGTAAATGTATTTTTGAAGAATTTTTAGGAAGACAAAGTTACTAGTCAAGTCCCAAACCATTGTTATACCACATCTGGGAACTCACCATTGTTTCAGATCTTCTAAATTAACTGCATACAAGTCCAGTAAGAGTTAACTTTGCTACAGAGGGGGTTTAGAGACTTTGAAAAGAGGAAAGAGAGAAATGGAAAGCTAGTAATTTCCTAGAAAAGTTGTGTTTAAAAACCATGTTCAATGCTCCTTCAATACACCAGTATCTACCTCCACGTATTCTCCACAAAATAACTCTGCTGACATATATATTGCTTACTTCTCACCAGTTTAAAATGAATTTATCTGCTACCTTTCCTGTCACACAGTTTGGGGAAAGAGTGGTTCACATACAGTAGCAGTTTGTCTCCCAGGATACAATTCTGCCACAGTCCAAAGGATCACACCACACCACCAAAAAAAACCCCCAAACCCTAAAAAATCCTGCTTGCCCATTTAAGTCTTTGAGGAAGCCAGTCTATTGTCCAATTGTTTCAGGTGAAGTTATTAAAACTTTCCCCTTCCAGGTTGTATCACTGTGTATCATGTGGGCTGGACTACTTCTACAAGCACAAAGACAGTGACTTAGATTGTTCACTTTAGCTTCATTCAGATTTAACTAAGCGAATGTCTGCGCTGAGCCTTTAGAGACTCTTGTCTCTGAAAGAATAAATGCAATAAAAGTCTGTTTTCTGTAGCTGCAGGCACTTGGTGTCAAACCATGTTATGTTGCACCACACAGCAGCGACAATTTCATTTTAATACATGGGGTACATTTTAACAAGCCAAAGCAATCCCTGCAAAGAATGCAATATATAAGCTGCTAAATGAAAGAGACTCAGTGCACTTCATGCGTTTTATGTGGGAAGAGAATAAAAGTGAAACCCACAGTGTTCTGGGATAAAAAGCCCATCATTCGAATAGCACTCTGAAAAAGAATGTGCACATTTTCCTCTCAAGTTTCACAATTAACGGCTCTCAAATGCCATTGCTGGCTATCTGTAATCTGGCACACGCTTCGCTTGAAACCGACACTGGCATTATCGACTCAGCCTGAAAAGGCAGCACAATAGACAAAGCCCTCTATACATGTTCCCCTCAGACGTGCTGCTGAGTAACAACTGCATCCATCCTTTGCCCACCCCACCTGAGTGAGCCCTCCTGTGCTTTCTGCAACTTCTGCCTGTGGGGGTGGCCTTTCCCCCAGCTGGGTAGAGGCTGGCCAGGCAGCCACTCACTAATCAGGAGGGCGTCCTCCCCAGGGCCACCCAAAGATGAATTGTAATCGTATGCCCCTTTTCTTAGAAATAATCCTTTCAATTTGAGTTCTTCAGGATGATTAGCTCACTGACTGACTAGAAGAAATTAGGGGAACAGAGCAACCAGATATATTAGCAAAATTGTCTGATTCTTGCCATAACAAGACCCTGGTTTTAGTTAAAATTCTAACCAATATCAACCACTTGATATTGCCTATGGCAGGCACCTACACGAGTTGAACCTATCCATACACATCGATTCACACATTACTCCTCTTGTTTTATCCATAAAGATGAGCTGTATCTGGGCAGAGGCCCCAAAAATATACTTTCTTTAGGTCTACATTAATAAATTCCTCCCACTTTTCCTTCAGAAAGATGCAGCACTCCTTTACTGTAGAGTGTGCTTTCAGTTATTCTTCTTATATGAGCTAGCAATGCTTCAAAATGTTGCTTGAGACTGGTATTTGATAAAAATATCACTAATGGAATTGTTACACGTTAAAAGGTTTTCTGTAAAAGAATGTCACCTGAGCACAGGTAATCTTGGGAGAAGAACACGCTTAAATACATTTTTTAATATTTGCATTCCTTTCATAATTGATAGAAAAAAATACAATAACATATAGTATTCTGACCAAAAGATAAAGATCCTAGATGCTTCAAAACCTTCTACTGAGATATATAGATATTCAACACTCCTGCTGGAAAAAAAAACCAGCTTCACATGATAATAGAAAATTTGGTTCTGATTAGATCATTTGTGAAATATCACTTTCCAATTCCTTTCAACTCCATATTTTTGGTGTTGATCCCAAGAGGATCTAAGATGATTATTCATGTTTAAATGCAATTTGGAGATAACTATACTGCATCTGAATGTTATTTTGAACCAGAAAATGTACTGCAGAAAAAAAAAGTCATTATCAAAGCCATAGGCTTTTATAATTTTTAAAGGTACAGATAATTATATAAACCCAAAGAAACTAATAAAACCATGATAATTTATTTTTACCTGTGTCTATATATCTTCCAGTTCTGGAAACTAAGTTGTAGGGTTCCCAAATACAAAATAAGTAAGAAGACTGTATATATTTGATCCAATTTGAAAAGAAGTAAATTAAAACAAAACAAAAACAAAAACAACAACAAAGACCAACCAACCAACCAACAAACCTGAAGACTGTTTTTCTGATTTTTTTAGCTATAGTTTGTAAACTAAAGATATTTTAATATGAAAAGTAAAAGATCCAAACAAACCCAAAACAGTGGGTGCTTAAACAAGCATCAGAACCAAATAATTTGAGGTGCACATCTTGCTATTAAATATTTACTTCTTATAATCTAAAAACTTTATATTATTCTGTTACAAAATAATAAAAATAATTTATTTTATAGTATAAAATTTATATTATATGTCTCTCTACAGACCACAATGGCCCCAAAGTAGTCATCATGTGTTGTTAGAAGTAATAGGGAAGATTTAACATGAAAAGAAGAGAAGAGAAGAGAAGAGAAGAGAAGAGAAGAGAAGAGAAGAGAAGAGAAGAGAAGAGATAAAGAAAAAAGAGAGAAGAGATCGAGAGAAAAGAAAAATTATTGTAACTCCCCCTAAAGCTCTTATACATACTTTTTATAAAGATTGATGCAGTGTCAAGAAACAACTTAATACAATTTTCATATAAGGAATAACATGGTGATTACATAATTATTACCTGAGAAATATTCACTACCATGTAATTACCACTTAGTGGAAAAGTGTGGGTTTGGTTTACATATATCCTATAGTCACTTTGCTTAATAATAATAATGTAAATTATAATCAGGACTATATTTTTTTATATATATCCAGAGTAAATTTTTAAAGATGAAATTGTTACTACCACATTTATGTTATGGTCAACATATGAATATTGTTTACATTTACAAGAGTGGGAATTATAAATCTTCAAGAACAACGTTTCCTTACTATTTAAGGCATTTTCAAAGATGGAAGTAGGTAAATAGTAACAGTATTACACAGTGAGGGGAGCCCAAAGAATGGAGACCATGGTTAGAATACACAAATTCAGAGAACTGAATTTCTTTAGCATATCAAGAAGATTACTAGAGGGGCATAAGTTCCTTTGTGGGGAGAATAAACTAGGGAGCAAGGAATTTACTCTTCCTGAGAAAGTTGTGACAGACGAATTCAAAAGAGAAATTAGGAAGAAATATTTATCTGCAAGGAAGATGATCCACTAGCAAACATCAGATAGAAAAGAGGTGGTCCTTTTATTCTGGTTCATGTCTTTCAATAATTTCTGAAAGTCTTGTTTTAGTAAGACACAAGCATTATCTCAATATTAGGTAACGAGTAGCATTTCAACTGCCTATGATGTAAAATGATCTTCAAGTCTCAAACACTCTAAAGCTACAAGATAGTTCTGATTTACATGAGCTTTTTCCTATGTTTTTCATCCTTCCATGGAAACACATTCACTATTTATTGTTTTTTTAATTTATTTTGCTAATTTATTTCCAGGCATTCTAAGATCCTAATATGGCTGCAACCTGTAATTTCCTCCTCCCCTGTATTTTTACAGGGTAAGATTTAGGTATCTTATCTCCTCAACTTTTCAGTCAGTAAGAGATTGCTTCAAGATGTTTGTGTTTTTTTGGTTTGAATCCATTTTCTCTTGGAAAAAAAGCAATTCCTTTTGCCACTCACAGCCTAAGAAGACATTTATTGTGACAAGTTCTCCTCATCGCTCACAAATTATAACTTTTCCCAACATGTCTTGCCTGTATTTTCTTCAACTGTCTGCTTGAACAACAGGAGGTTGTTTGCTTTCTTAAATAAATATAAAAAAAATCTCTTTTCCTTTCCTCTTGAGATGTGGTTCATTCTATACCTTGCAGCATCAACCATTATGCTAAGGTATGCTGCCTGAGTATGTCTGCCCTACAGTACCTGTATTTACAGTGCTCTCCATAGAGAAACCTCTTTGGGTCAGAAGAAATAACTTCATTACACCTACATTATCCTGAAAACCTCTGAAAGACGCATGGCTTCCTTGAAGAGAAAACAAAACCCACAAAACAAAACAAAACAAAACAACCAAAACAAAATAGAAATTAAAGGCTCATCTCTCTTGTTTTACTTCAGTGGAAACTGGAGCATAACCATTTCTACTGAAATCCATGCAAAGCTTCTATAAATAGAATAATGATCCTGTGATGGCTAAAAATCTTGTTTCCCAGGTTTTGTTGCTCCCTTTCAGTTGCTGAGTTGAATATTATTTCCAAAGACTAAATTTAAGACATAAAATACGGACAAGCAGGAGCTAAGTTTAGTAAAAAAGATAGGCAGGCAAAGAAAAGCAATCCATTAGAAGATTTTCGAGCAGAATAAGGTAGGGAAAAGATGAGGATGAGTGTCAGCCTTACTACAGACTCCCCCAGCTAGGTCACAAAGGGACAGAAGCATCTCCTTGATGTGTACCTTTGCTCTAAGGTGACAGCTAATTGAGAATCTCTTGACTTTGGTCATTTGCTGGGAACAGCACTGTAACATTCTTTTATGACCATTTGTGTTGTACAAATTTCCTTGTGTTACTGGAAAAGAATAGTACGAACACACAGTCATTTCCACCTAGACCTAGGTTGATTTATGCTACTGTCCTCACAGTCTCAGGTTAAGTATTATACTGGTGCCCGCCAGCAGTGCAATACTTGACTGTCTGACTGTCAGCATTTCCATCATAAATTTTGTTTTCAGAAGCTTATGACTTCGTTGTAAAATGTCGCTTGGGGGAGGAATCTTGCAAGGTCGTTTTAAGTTACAAGACAGCAAACAAAATAAAAAAGTTAGTGGTTTCTAACTCTTTCTCTGCACTTTATCATTTAAAAGGACCCATAAAATGCTTGTTCTGCTGTTCAGCTGAGTGTGACAAACCTGTGTATGGTATTATTAATACTACTATCTCTTTAGGGAAGATACTTAAATAATACTTGAATGGTATTTTATTGTGGGGTTATAAAAAGCAATTTTATTTCATTGATTCAGTGGTACCAGTTAAGACCCTCTCCAAGGTATATATCAATATCTCCTTGCTCCCTTTTCCAAATCCCAAGAATTTCTTCAATTAAACTCATGGTACCTCAGGCTTGGATCATGCAAATTTCTCAGCCAAATTATCTGATGACTCCCAACTTTCCAGCTTCCTCCCTCATCACCTTTCAGAGCTGCATATTTATTTTCATCTTATGGAGTTCCACTGGTATTTGTCTAGGGATCCTGACACATCTGTCCTTCCCTGGAGTTTGCTTCTCCCTGAAAGTGTGACTTCATACCTGTCAATTTTCTTAGGAATGTACAAAGTCCACCAAAATTTTTCCAGGTTGCAACAGCAGATGGAAATGTGAGGATCTCAGAGATACATGCCCACACAGACCTCCCCACCATCCTGCAGTGTTGCTCTGAGGCTTTTCCAGGGAGGCCTTTTAATGGAAATGGATCACCACAGGCATTGGAATATTTTACAGATATCACACAAAGTCTTTGGAGCATGTTTGGAATTTCCAGTTTCACCTCAGATATTCAATTATAAAGCAATTTCCTAGGTAAGATACAGGATGTGACAGACCATTCTTCTGACTGAAAGTAGGAATAATCCTTATAATATCTAAGTCTGTACTACTATCCCAGATGATGGATTTATTCAAACTAAATTATAGCACCTTTTCAACCACCTTCAATTAAACCCTTGAATAAGGAAGAACAAAGCACTTTTCCTCTTCACAAATGCATCCCTAAATGCCTGAATGTTCTTTATCCCCTGGTGCTGCTGACACTTCTATGTCTCCAAAGTAGCAACATCACTGACCCAGAGAAATCTCTCACTAAATATTCCACATTTTATTTAGCAAAACAGCACCAGTGCTTTGCCACCACTGTGATTTTATCATTCCTTTATCTTCTCCTGTCTCTCTCTGCTCTAGGGCAGGTTGTGTTTAGTCTCAGCTTCTGCTTGCCGGTGACAACAGACACAGCCCTGCCAAAAGACCACGGCAGCACCAGCCCTGTGGAACACCAGCTCCCGCAGAGCGTCTGAAGGCAGGTAATGTGGCCTTGAAATAAAAAGCATGGGCCAAGGGTGAGGCAGAGGCAGATGTGCAGAGTTTATAGCATGGATTGGCTTTTATGAAGCAACAGCCAAAGTCTGAAGTTTCCCTTCTCTGGCCCCTTGCTCATAACTCTCCTCCCCAAAATCTCCCCTGGGGTGCACCCAGGCGCAGTTGGCTCAGGCCACACTTGAAATGCTCTGGAAAGATTCAGGAAAATCTGTTCGGTTGCTATTGGAAGATGCAAAAGAGAGGAAATTGTTTCATGGCTTAACTTTTCACTCAGAGCTAGTTTTGTATGCACACACTCTAAGAGAAGCTGTTTATGTCACCAGACACAACTAAGAGAATTTTGATCCAAGAACATTTGAAGTTCTCCAGGTTATAAATGATTAAGTAGCCACCTGCAGTACTATAAAACTGCTAATCATAGCCATTTAGAAGAAAAATCTGACAATAGCTGTCTACCTTCGGTCTTTACTTCTGATTGCTTTTTGAATGAATGTACTTATGTTGAGATTGACTATTTCCATGACTGGGCAGACCCAGAAAGTGACTTTTAATCATCATAAAATGTAATTAATAACTTTGAAACATCACATTTCAAAATTGTTGGATGCTGCATCATTTCAGCATATGCAAATTTAACTTTTACTCTGGTTCTTCTCTGACTCTGTTTAGAGCTACACTAAGCATCACGGCATATTCCACAGGCAGGCAAGATATACCGAGATAAAAGGTCTCAAGTCAGAATAGCCAAGATCCTCACCTGGGGTGCTGATTTGAACTTCTAAAATCTTATTTGGACTGAAAATCCAGCTTCTATCCCCTACCTGCGTTGGTACCCACTAAACATGTGCTCACGCCATAGGTACACTGGAATGAAGCCTTTATGACCACAAGCAAAGCTAAACAAATTAACAATCTGTTTGGTTTGACATACAGGAAAAAGATACTAGATAGCACTTTTTTTCTACAAAAAGAAAGTCAGCTAGTCATGTAATTAAATTTTGTATTGTTAATTCTGCAAAGACAGGAATCAGCATTCAACTATGGTTCTAAATTCCTGAATTAACTTTAGCCTCACTCAAACCAGTGGGAGACTTTGATGGAGTGAAGGTTTTACCCCACTGTCATTTGCATGGTGAATTACACAACCTACAAGTTAGATCATTATAGGGTTCCTGAAATATGTTCCATAATTAAATACATTTTCACAAAGTCAATTTTCAAAAATGTGAGTTTATCCATGACTTAGACTAATCTATATTTACTGAGCTAGAAAAATTCATGTTATTATCTGCAAGAATGCACAAGGAACAGTGTGCCATCTTTCAGCATAAATGTTTTACCTTTTCCCATTTCAATTCAGACAATATTATCTTAACATTTTTTGGGCATGATGATCTTTCACATCAAGGGCAGTGGTAACACTACAATGTCACTTTTCTTGAAAGCTAACTTTTTATCACAGGGTACCTCATTTCACTGAGTGGTATTATTACACTAACAGAAGTGCCATGATATACCAAGATATGATGGATTTCAGAGAAATCTGCAAGATGAAGAAGTCATTTTGCCTCCTCTACAAGGCACAGTGTTATGAATATTCTGTAGAAACAATGATCTAGGATTTTTTTCCCTTTTATTTTGAAGCAGAAGACTGATTTGCAGCAGAATTGCAAATTTCTCTTCTTATTTGTGTTTTCAATACCTTTCTATATATAGCACTCTATTTCTTGGCTTTTGAAAAGAAAACTATTTGATTTGAGAATGTTTCAAGCTGAAAAGAATCTATGTAAATATTCCCTGAGAGTAAACATGGAGCCTTGTCTACCTGTACTAACAATGAAGTACATGGCAATATTATGTTGCCCATTCTGTCTAAAATGTCTGACTACCCCATCAGGGCTTGTTCTATGCAAATATTTCTTCTTAAGCTCTTTTCATAGCTGCAGTTCAAGGAAGCTGCAGCTTTCAAGGAAGACATGTTTCTTCAGTTACAGTTCCTACCCTTTGCTCTTCCAGCTACTAAGTTTGCTTTCTCCAGTTGCAAAATCTTTGTCAAATATTTAAACAGTTACATAGAATGGTTTGGGTTGAAAGGGACCTTAAAGACTATCTAGTCTCTCTCCAGATTTCTTACAGGCCCCCTTCAGGTACTGAAAGACTGCATTAACTTCACCCCAGGATCTCCTCAGCACAGGCCTTGGTTTCTTTATCAAGTGTGTGCTTTTTGCCGTAGGACATTTATTATTAGCCGAGGTTGATCCTGAATGAATAGCTCACTATTCCTAGCTATTTTTATTTACATATACCTACACAGAGTTTTTAGAGCAATGAAACAAATATCCTTCTGCACTGGCGTTTCTTGGTGGAAAGAACGAACACAATCTGATAAAGAAAGATGCCACTCTGCATCTCCCACAGCTGTGAGACCTTAGAGCTACAGAAGAGACAGCATTTGCAAAGGACCAAAGCTGAAAAAATGTGCACGAATCAAAATAAGAGCAAAGGTTTCACCTGGCAAAGCCGACTCCTCTGCTGACTCCATTTGCATCTCTTAATATTCTGGTGGAAATGACATGTCCAAAGGGTTTCAGCATATTCTCCAGCTCCTGCTCATCCATGGACACGGGTAAATTTGAGATGTACAGATTTGTGGGATCTTGCTCTTGTTGCTGTGACATAATAAGAGAAATATCCTCAGTTAGGCTTAACACAACAGAATAGCTTATGGCTCATACAATAAGGGCTACTCAAAATAGGACCAAGCCAAGCACTACTATATGCATTAGAAGAAAAGCTGGGTCATTTCTTCATGATGGCAACATATTTGCCAAATTTCTGCAAACTCTCATGCATGTGCTTAATTCTGTGCGTGATTGCTCTTATTGAACTCAGTGACACTATTCACTTATACAAAATTACTCTCATGCACAAGTGTTCTTGGATTTGTGTCCTTATTTAGCAAAGAGATTGTGAAGAAAACATGATTTCCACAAATGTGCTAATGTTAACATAAATAAAGAACAAAAATTCAACATATATTTTAATCAGATGTGCTTTCCAGCCGGAACACTTCCCATTCAGCCTGTTCATCATGAAAAAGGTTGGTTGAAACACAGAACACTTTTGATAGTGTCTTTCCCCTTTCTTTCCCCATGAAAAATGTCTTTCTTAATAATACCCAACAAGATCCAACTGGGCCGGGGGCAGGAGGGGGAGTTCTGCAGTTCAATCTATGGTCCTGGTGAGATAGGTCACATGTTTATTCTGAGACTAAATCAAAAAAATTTATAGAACAAAGCCTGTAGCATGAATAATTGAAAAAACAAATTTGAAAGCAGCTTTCTTGTTTCAGATCTTTAGGCTAAACTTTCCATAAACCACTCCAACCCCTATTCTTGCTTGCTGAACTACTGCAAAGAAACGTGAAAGAGACATAGATGCCATATGTAAAATAAGTATATTAAAGTAGTAAAAACCCCCTTGTCTACAGACAACCAGGTCTTGATTGCATTAAATCAATTTAGTTATGCCCTTGCAAATGTTCATGGCTCTGTCCATTTTTATTGATACAAGCTTTACATAATGTCTGATCACCTGCCAGTACAAGCCTGACTGGGATCAGGCATTACTACATAATTTCAGCTAATGTTAAATAACCAAAAATATAAGATGCAATCATTATACTCTGCAGTAATCCAAACAACACTTTCTCTGAGAAAGCTCTCTGAGATGGAGTTTTTAATTCTTTTTATTGCACATTTTAATGGGCAGAATTAATTTGTACTTATTCAACATTGAGTTGACAACAGCAATACCCTTTTTTTGCTGAGTTGTCCTAAAATCAGATTAATAACCTTGCAGCAGCGCTGCAACCTTGCACTGTTATGAAATTACACACAGTCCTGCAGCCATCTGCCCTGGTTTAACTAAACTAGTTTCAAATTACACTCCATTAAAATCAGTGAGAATGTGCCTTGTCAAACACAATCATGCATTCTGTTTCGAGAAGATGTATGAAGACAGGACAGAACCGAGATGTCTGCTCCATCCCTGCCTTGCACATTCAAGGCCTCAATACTGGAAAGAGAAATTGCTTCAAGCTGTGATTCACACACACCATCTTTGCAGGGACAAGAATGACTAAGGTAAATCTAATGTAGCTAAATACAAGAATCAGAAGCTGAAGAAAGTTTTTAGCTTCTCTTACCCCAGGCTCAAGGGAAATTTTAACCCTTTTGGATGAGACACAAACTGCAAATGGTACCCCAAAAAGTCCAAAATCAGGAGGCATGTAATACTGCTGTACAGTTTAATGTGGATTCTGATCACAGGGCTATAGATGCTTGTCTTTGGAGGTACTTGCTAATGACCACTGCATTATAGCTTTGCATCTCTAGACTCACTACCCCATGAAACAACACATTACTGTGCATGATGAATTCTTCACTGTTTTACAGAACATAAATAAAGGACCAAAGTAGACATCTTTTCAAGCTGCTGTCCTTAAAAATATACCCAGTTATTACCATGTCTCACAGTAAAGGGCAGAAGAGAGGAGAGGAGAGGAACACCACACACATGATCACTAAACTTACTGCAAATTCAACAGACGTTACAAACCTCCAATCTAGGAAAACCTTCTTTCCCTTTCCAGTTATCTCTCCCTGCAGTCATCTTCCATCAATTTACATTTATACACATCCAAAAGCTAGTTCCTCTCCAGCAACCAAAAGATGCTAGTGAGGGGTCAGAACTGCTACAGTACTGACAATGGAAGGGAAATCATGCAGTCCTGGAGGAAAGGTAGACAAGACAAGAAAAGGAATATGAGCTTCAGATCACACTTTTAGCTTTGGGAAAAGCAAGGAGACAAGAATGCAAACCATTTTCTTTCTTCCTCTTTTTTTTCCTTTACATTTTTCATCTTTTCTGTATGCAAACTCTTTAAGTTTTATTGATTGGTACTTCCCCCCTTATCCACCCTCCACACCCTGAAGCCACAGAAAAAAAAATGAAAGATGTAGGAATTTGGAAGCATCTTCATTGTTACTAAGTACTTTGAAAGGGTAGGCAATAGAGGCAGGTGAAGCACAGGCATTCAAGAAGCAAATCGAAGCAGAAAGTTTTGCAATTCCAATTGCCATAGTTCTTCAGAAATAATGCCATTATTATGCAAACCTCTATCTATTGATTGGTTAAGGGCTTTGATTAATCCACCAATCAATGCTCAAGGACTAACATCACTTGCTAATATTTAGAAAAAAATATGCTGATGAAATCCCTGCAGCCAAAGACCAGACTAATGTGGAAAAGTGGAGTTATGCATCAGTAACTTCATGACAGCCTCTGCTTTCACTGAAGCAACTCAGTCCCACAGCACATTAAAATGAGAACTCCTCCTTTGACTACTCAGTTTTCAAGCTGGGGCAAACAAATAAAATAAATAAGAACCGTTGCCAATGTGTCTCACTTCTGAACCAGGAACACATAAGCCTTTTAACTGTGCTAGAGATTAAATGTCGTTGTTTTAAATATCCGTGGAAAGTTTGCTACACTCTGAGGATGAATGAAAGACTAGCAGACCATAGTCACTCTTTCACAGGGATTTGCCAAGCCTATCTTTTATCAATGTGATAAATAAATGTTGCAAACAGAGAGAGACAGATGAAGCCACTCATGCTACCCCCACAATACAACAGTGTTTTCTAAGAAAGGAAAACAATCACATTATTTTTCCTTACTATACAAATATAACATTTAGAGAAATACCCCTTTCCCTTACAGAGAAATATCACCCCACAGAAGCCATATATCACACAACTGACTGAAGCAAGATGAAATGCCTTCACAGTAATGCAGCCAGGGGCTGAGCAGGACTTACAGGGGTGGTGTGGAACCCAGCTGCCCTATTGCTGTGCAGCCAGACCCCAGTCACCTACCCTCATGACCCCCCGTTTCTCAGGCTTGGTCCCACTCCCAGCCTCTGGCACTGAGGCTCCTTGTGATCTTTTTCAGATCTCTGATGTTCAGCATGGGGGTGCTGACACACGCCTCTCATTTCACCCAAGCCTTTTCATCCCAGATTCCACAAGCTCCCATGTGAGATATTCTCTTCCTCATCCCAGTGCCACTGCTGAGCTTTTCACTGTCAAAGGTAAGTGTCCTGTTGCTCAAAATGTGCCTATTTGTTGACAAGATAAGCCTAACCAGAACCCTAAATCCGAGCACCCCGTGAACTACTTGTCTTTCATAATCCTAACAGTTGACAGCTCAGTTTCTGCCTTCAGTGAAGGAACAGCTCCTGGGGTTGCAGGACTGATGGCAATGTTAGTGTCTGGATCAGGCTTCCTGTGGTTCATTTAATTGTCTCTAAGACTTTTCACTAGACATTAAAAAAATGCTACTTCCCATCTTGGGCCACTAAAATTCCATTTATTATTGTCTCCAGTCCCAAAACGCATTCATTAGCTGACCAGTCATCAGTGAGATAGCTGAAAGTCTTTTGTTTGATACTGAAGGTCACTTGAGAACTGCATCTTCCTTCTTATGCCCCTGTAGTCTGGGCAGGAACCAAAAGGGTGGGTGGCAGAAAGCCACACGCTCACCACAAACAGCTCCAACAGCACTGTGATTTGGATGCCCTGCAGCTGGAGACTTGGAGCCAGCGCAGTGGGGCCACCAGCCAAGCAGAGCCTGGGCTTTGCTAGTAATTTCATAGAATCCTAGAATCACTAAGGTTGGAAGAGACCTGCAAGATCAAGTCCAACCATTAACCTAACACTGCCAGGTCCACCACTAAACCATGTCTCTAAGCACTGCATCTACCTGTTTCTTAAAAGCTTCCAGGGACAGTGATTCTACCACCTCTCTAGGCAGCCTGTTCCAATCCTTGGCCACCCTTTCAGTGAAGAAATTTACCCCTCCTGGCCACCCTGCTAGCCCTGCACCGTGGGGGAGTGACGCATCTGTTGATAGAGTCTTCCCAAAGCCCACCTGTCCCTTGGGCCTAATCCCCCAGGAGTGAGAAGGGGTTCCCCAGGTGGTCCAGGGCCAGCCACTGCGGCTGACCACTGTCCTGGAGGTGCACAGGAGCAGGGGGCTGCTGGGAGCAGTGAAGGGCTCTCTGTAGTGTAGCAGCACAGTTCCCCTGCCTTTCCCAGACCCCGTGCCAAACATGGATAAACAATGGGTACAACACCAGGCCAAGTTGCTGCTTCACAAAGAGAGTGGTGAAGCAACTGTGCAGCCTGCTGTGTGTGCCAGCTGCAGAGGAACCATACTGAAGACATGCAAACTTGCAAGCGCGGTCTCAAGGCACAATCAAAAACCTGCTCCTAGCTACCCTCACAGATGCTCATTTTAGCCAAGATCTCCTATTTGCCAGGCCAAGGATTTTCCATATACAGTTTCCACTCACACTGCAGCCCCAAAGAAGCAGGGATAAACTTATCCAGTCAGTCTCTATGAAATCCTGGCACAGCCTCACACCTTAGGCAAAGCGCATTCTGGGATCCTGGTGTGTGCCAGTCTGTGTGGGTACACTGAGTGCCAGAGAATGAGCCAACAACAGCAACAAAGAAATTCAGTCAATTTAAGCTCCTCTCCAGAGAAGTGCATGGCTTTTTGCAACTCCCTTTGCTCCCACTGCAGCCTGTTTCACCATCATTGTATGATCATAATACCTCAGTTCCTCTGGCCCTTGCACTCCAGTGGCTTTAGCTGCATGTATGCTGCAGTTGGGCCATTCTGGCTGGGCATGTGTATGATAGACGCTCTCAAAGTGGTCAAAACCACACCTAGAGAGGCTTAAAATTGTGAATTTTTAATTTTTTTTTTTTTAAATTCTAATTTGAAAAACATAATTCCAATCTTAAAATTGGAAGGTTTAAAATTGTGAATACTGCAAACTAACAGGAGGTCAAGCCCATGCTTTTGATCAGCTCAGACCAACTCCAGTGGTCAGCAGAGATGGCGTCCTGCTGCAAGGCTCTGGAGTTCAGCAGCCAGGAGTAGTTGTACTGGGGAAACAGCCAGAAATTCTGTCACTGCCTTTTAGCAAGAACTGGGCCAGTCACTCAGCTCCCAAGGCCTGTGCCAAGAAGCAAAGTAAGTTTATAATGCAGAGGATTTGCAAGGCACTACACCAACAGCATTTCAAACAGAAAAAAACCCCCCCCAAAAAAACCAAAACAAACCCTAGCAGAGGGCCTGCTGCAACTCCAAGTTTGCTCTGCTGGGCCCTCCCAGACACTTTTGAAAGGAAGGACAACGTTCAGATGGGATTTTCCCTCCCATCTTGAGATAATCTTTGGAAGCAATGCATGAAAAACTGAAAGAACAATTCCTGCTTGTGCGAGCTGAGGCTGAGCCTCTTTAGACAGTACGTTTAGTAATGCATTCTTTAAAGACACGTGTAGGGAGGGGCAGACAGCTTTTGGCAATGGTATTTTTTTCCCAAAAGGAACTCAAACCTCTTCTAATCTGTGATCTCAATAGGACTGGAAACTTAGTGTGTTTGGTTTATCTGGAAACCTTATGTACCAATTCGTTTTATTGAACCTAATTTATTTCTCCTTAGAGAAGCTTGCTCTAGGAAACTAAGCTCTGATTATGAGTTCAAATGATTTCTTTTTCCATCTCCCAAACTTATTCTGGGAATTTAACTTTGTATGTGGATCGATATGAGATTCTGAACTTCTCTTTTAAAAGAGATGATCAATATTTATACTAATAGATCACATGCTTTTCTTGTCTTTAATAAATTGAGACTTCATAATATTAATTTTGACACAGGTCAATACTACAGCTCACCTTTAGAAACACAGTTCTTTTTAGATGCAGGTTCAAAATACCCTCAATCAGTATTTTCCCCAAAATTAGTTAATCTCTGCCTTATGGCTACTGCCCAGATCTTCAGCCCATGGATTGAACTCCATATCCCCTTTAAAGATCTGGGTTGAACTTCTGTCTCCCCTTAAGATAAAAATCGCCATTTTAAAAGAAAAAGCCATTTATGTGGAACCATATATATGAAACCAGATCATGTATATGGAAACATTTATGTGTGATTTCCAGTGTTTGCTCACTGTTTTGAAAACTGCAGTTGTATGGTAGCATCAGTCTCATCTTCAGTTTATTAAATTATTTCTAAACGGGATTCTTTACAGCCACTAAGCTTAAATGAAATTTAGAGGAAGCATGTAATACCTTCTCTCAGCACATTCACATTCAATAACTCTTCTTCTTGTTCTGTTTTGTAATATTTACATTTCTAGTACTGCAGATCGTGAGAACTTTTCAGGACATCTAAAAGAGACATTCCTTTAAAAGCTAATTTTATGGGCATTTGGTTGGAGTCACACCCCAAAATTCTGAATGAAAATACTTTCCCCCTAGTTTTCTATTTTTACTCCATTTATTTCTGCTGCTTTTCCACATTAATGTGGCATGTTTTTTCACATGTGCAAAAGATGCCTGGTTTTAGACAGAGTGAGGTACTGAATTTATACTCCTGGTGTGCAACTTCAGCTCTAATACCTAATGTGTTCAAGGAACATTTAGAGACCTTCTCTCTTCACTGACCTGTCCAGGCATGGCAGGACGCTCCTAACTTACTCAGTCATTATTAGATAGGGTGAAAACGGGCTAGTAATGAGAAAGTTGGAAGAAAGTCACCCCAAACTCCACCACTTCCTGGTATCAGAGAAGTGACAGCAGGACCTCCTTCTCCTTTTTCTCAGCGAGGATGGGAGGGAAGGGTATGGTGTAGTGGTTGGGGATGTGCGTTCATGTGGTGCCTTTCCAATCAATGAAGATATATTGATACAAATAAAGTGACAGTAATCTGCTTTCAAAGATTTTTTTACATTACTTATTTGTTTTTTAAAAAGAAGGAAAAAATAAACTCTCATGAAACCTTCGCTATAGCAATGGTCCAGATGATGCAGCCTTCCAGATTTTTCAATGACATATTTTGAGCCATCATTGCAGTAACACGAGCTGAACAAAATGAATGAAGTGCAGCTGCCAGGGTTCCCTTTGACTTTTTCCTTGCTTATTTGCTTTCCTTTGTGTGGGCACATTTTTAACAATGTAGACAGCTAAATCAATGGCCAGTTAACTATTGATCCCTGGCTAGTTTCACTCTCTTGTTGAGCACCACACCAAAAGGCTTACAATGTTGTATAGAAAGCCTAAACTTCACAAGGATTTTATTAGTGCGCAGTGCATTAATAATATAACAGATACAGTTGAAACTGCTAAAAGTAATGTAGGCCTCCTTATCCAGCGTATTTCTGAAGCTCTTTCATGAAATCTTGGAATTGTTTAATTTGCAAAAGGCCTTTGTGATGACTGAGTCCATTCCTTAACCCAGCACTGCCAAGCCTATCGTTAAACCATGTCCCTACCTGCCACACATACCTGTCTTTTAAATCCCTCCAGAGATGGCGACTCCACCACTTCCCTAAGCAGCCTGTTCCAATGTTTGACAATCCTTGTGGTGAATTTTTTTTTCCTAATATTTGTCTGTCTGTCTGTCTGTCTAATATTTATCAGTCTGAACCTCCATTGGCTCCCCAGAAGCAACTTGAGGAAATTTTCTCTCATCCTACCAGTCTCCTGGGAGACTGACCTCCACCTGGCTAAAACCTCTTCTAAGGCAGTTGCAGAGAATAATAAGGTCTCCGCTGAGCCTCCTTTTCTCCAGGCTGAATAACCCCTGCTCCTTCAGTTAATCCTCACAGGACTTGTGCTCCAGACCCTTCACCAGCTCCATGGCCCTTCTCTGGACCCACTCCAGCCCCTCAGTGTCTTTCTTGCAGTGAGGGGCCCAAAACTGAACACAGGATTTGAGGTGCGGCCTCACCAGTGCTGAGTAGAGGGAGACAATCCCTGCCCTGCTCCTGCTGCCCACACCATTGCTGATACAGGCCAGGATGCCATTACCCTTCTTGGTCACCTGGGCACACCCTGGCTCATGTCCAGCTGGATGTCAAACAGCACCCCCAGGTCCTTTTCCACCATTCAGCTTTCCAGCCACTCTTCTCCAAGCCTGCAGTGTTCAGTGGGGTTATTGTGACCCAAGAACTTCACCTTGTTGAATCTCACACAATTGGCCTTTTCTCATCATTCCAGCCTGTTCAGATCCCTCTGTAGAGCCTCCCTACCCTTCAGCAGATCAACACTCCTGCCCAACTTAAGATCATCTGCAAACTGACTGAGGGTGCACTCAATCCCCTCATCCAGATCATTGATAAAGAAATTAAACAGGCCTGGCCCCCAACGCTGATCCCTGGGGAATGCCACCTGTGACCAGCTGCCACGTGGATCCAACTCCAGGACCTTTCCCTGGTCCTGGCCATCCAGACAGTTTTTATCAAGTAAAAACACATGCATCCAAGCCATGAGCAGCCAATTGCTCCAGAATGCTGGGAATGGGAATCACACCAAAGGCTGCAGTAAACTCTAGGTAAACAGCATCCACAGTCCTTTCCTCATCCACAAAGTGTCACCTTGTCATAGAAGGAGACCAGGTTGGTCAAGCAGGACCTGCCTTTCACAAACCCATCCTGACTTGGCCTCATGCCCTGGCTATCCTGGATGTGTTGTAGGATTGTGCTCAAGATGATTTGCTCCATAACCTTCCCTGGCACCAAGGTCAGGCTGACAGACCTACAGTTCCCTGGATATTCTTGTCCCTTTAGATGAATGTCACATTTGCTAACTTCCAGTCAACCACAACCTTCCTGCTGGGAAATAATTGAAAGGGGCTCGATGAACACTGTGTCAGCTCCCTCAGTATTCTTGAGTAGATCCTGTCTGGATCCATTCCCCTGGGAATATATGGGCTTCATTCTGATCCCATCCTCATCTTTCAGCTCACCTGAATAACTACTGGTCTTATTTTTAAGGACTGAGACAAAGAAGGCATTAAGTGCAACATCCTTTTCCTCATTTTTGTCACTGTTTCCCTCTACATTCAATAATATATGGAATTTTTCCTTAGCTATCCTTTTAATGCTGATGTATTTATAGAAGCAATTTTTATTTCCTTTCATGACAGTAGCCAGATTACCTTCTAGTTGGGTTGTCAAGCCCGACATATTTTTGGGGGAAGAACCCTAATTATTACATAACCATTCTCAGGTGATTCTGAGGTTTCTGACACATCAATAACCCTTGTGTTCTTGCTCCTGCATGGATCTCCATCCCCATCTCCACTGAGACAGCAGATCTTGCTAGCACATTGTCCCTCAAACACTGGCATGATGCCCCCAGGCTTATCTCTACTGAGCCTGGCTTTATCCTTTTCCACTTATAATTTTTTTGCATTAGGCATTGTTGGAAGCATGAGCTATCTCCTCAACCAAGACTGTCTAAACACCGATGGTTTCACAGGAGAAATACTGAAGAACAGAGGACATTTGGTTATTCAAAGCAGCTTATTTTGTCCTAGGTACCGTCAGAAGAATCTGTGTTGTTTGATGGTCTTCCAAGGGCACCAATGCACACAGATTTAACATCCTGAGATGTTAAATCTCACACGCTAACAGATCGACTTCACAGTAATCTCTGTGCCTTTTTAGACTTAGTGCTGACTATATGTTTCATTAATGATCTTTCTTGTGTCCCCAGCCCTACTTGACGTTTACACTACAATGGTTCAAAATTTATTAACAATGTAGTGTTTCAGAAGAGTCATAGGAAATTTGGCCCCAGAATAATTATGCAATCACTACACAGCAATAATTAAACCAAATCCATCAAGCATTATAAATACAGCTAAAACTAAACCTGCAGAATCCTTTTGCTGTATAAACTTGATTGTCACTATGTCAAATGTCTGTTAACAAAGAGGTCACTTGCTGGAAAGACGCAGAAGTTCTGCACATGAACACAGAAAACACTCGTAAGTGCTAGTCTGAAGAAATGCATTTTCCCAATGACTTTCAAAGGTATTTTATTGTTATTTGCATAAGTAAACTTAAGCATTACTGGACTTCATAGTCACCCAAAAAAAGAACTCCTGCCATTTGAAATCCTTTTCCTGGAATCATCAAATTAGAAAAGAGAGATGTGACTTGGATACCCAGCATTACTGTGCCATCACTGAAGCACTGTTTGCAGTTACTTCTTAAACAAGGCACAGGGTAAAATTTGTTCTACTAAATTTTGTCCAAAAATTGCAAACAAGCAAATTCCCAAACCCCATGACCTATGAAGAGAAAAAGCAAAAGATATTGTAGGGAATTATTTGTCACAAACACCTGTATCAGCTCCAAAATGGAGTATTATTTATAAGTACTGTTTTAATTAAAACCATGAACTTTAAAAGAGTTCACAGTTTATATATGCCCAAGATTTCTTCTCTCTGTGCAAACTATCAGAGTGCTGTGTCTGCTGTGTAAGCTGGACTCAGCTTTCTTTTAATTAAGTTTGTTCATGGACAGCACAGCATTTGCTAAAGCTAAATATTGCTGGAACTGAATTGTTATTGGTCTGTCCAGCACAGAGCTGCTGCAGAACCTTCCATCATGCAATTCACCTGCCAATGGTGATTTGATTTACCCTTTGTCTTCTGTGGGAAATATGAGCTTGAGTCACTATGGTTGTTGCCTTCAGATTCTATAAGATACATGGCACCTCCTTTCACTTCCAGAGAATACAGTTGTAACCAGAACTATCAAAGACTGATAACAAAACCCTTTTATTTGTACTTTTGCTATTACAAGGTGAGACTTTTTTAAAAACTCCTTACTTCTTAGTCTTCCTAGAAACAAATTTTCAGCTTCCAACTTGCACAGTACAGTGCAGCCAAAAAGGCAGATCAACTCAGAAAAAAATCATTGTGTCATTCTAGCTTTGAATATGTTCAGTTGTCTCCATATTCTCTTACACACTGTTTTAGTGATTGGTTTTCTATTTTTATTGCTGCTAAGTAAGAATCAATTAACTACCTCAGATGATCTGATGGCTGTCTATAGCAATTTCTGAAAATGCTACACTAACCCCTACCCATGAACCTGAAATCAGAAATTCTCTTATAACCTCTGGAAGCAAAAGGCTAATTTGCCAAATAAGCTGCAATCTAAGTTGAATAACTTATCTATTTATTTTGATTTGTCATTGATGGTGTGCTGGTGAACTTATGACAGTTTCCTATTGCCCATTGGACAAAATTGCCTCAAGTGTGTTTGTTTCCTTTATGCTATACTGGGCTAATGATATGCTGATAGATGTATATTTTGCAGGATTCTCTTACTGATATTTAGACAAGAGTCAAGTCCTTTTTCCCCACAGAGAGTTATTGAATCTTGCTATTTAACTCTGCTATTCGTTTTCTCCCAGAACTGCGTTTTACATGACACTGTCCAACAGAAAGGATGCGTTTGTGATGTGCAACAGAGAGCAAAGAGGTCACAGAAGAGATTACTTGCTTTGCAGAGGACATAGAATGAAATCAGGCCACAGTATAAACTTTCCATTATCAATAAGGGAGGAAAGAAAACTAATTCGACCTAAATTTCCATATGCACTAAATCAATAACATTAAATTAACAGCTTAATTTAAAGTGCTCTTTAAAAAAAGAACTTAGAAGTATCCACTGAAACTTCCCCTTTTTAATGGATTCTTGTGATTATTATTTGTAATTTTGAAAAACATGATACAGGAAATAAGAAATATTTAGTAGCACTGCTTATTTCAGTTCTTCAAAAATATCTGCAATCTCTGTAACACTATTTAGTTGAAATGCTTTTTTTATGTATGTAAAACGCTCAGTGAAAAAATTCTGATTGCAATAATATATGAAAAAGAAATTCACAATTATTTTTGCTCTACTTAAAATCATACTTCCAAACACCTGACATAAGCACCAAGCATTTCAAGATCAAACTCTTGTTATGTTGAGGTAATATAACTCTTACAAGAATTCTACAGTTCTACTTTGTATAAGCTGAAATATCAAGAGTTATGATAACCGATACTCAAAAGCTGGCTTTGTGCACACAGCAATGCAGATTCTAAAGTAAATAGTTAAAATTATTACAGAATTTCTAGATCTTGCTTTTTTAGTCTACATTTGTTAAGATGCCAGCTCTCAAGAGATGTGAGTCCTGGAGCTGACTGGGCTGTTCTACTTCCTTACCTCAAAGTTTAAAGCAGAATATCTATGTTCTCATGACAGTAACATTAGACCAAAATGATTGCAAATGGCAGTGGAAACAAATGGTTTTCTCCCTAATCTGTCTCAGGATACAATATCATTTGCTCAGTGCAGAGGTCAGAGTGCAGTGTCATTGTAGATGACAAAACTGGGTTCCTCAAACTGTAGATAAAAAGCGTTTAGATCAACCTGTGCATTAGCTCCTCCTGTGTCCCTTGTGGAGACTGTACCAGGTGTTAGAGCAGGGGTTGGATGCTCCTTCCTTGGCAAAAGAAGCAATGGGACCTCTTAAACAACAGGAGCATGGCAAAGGTGAGGGCTTTGCTGTCTGATCTTCCAGGACAGCATAATGAGCAGCAGAGTTACAGATGTGTTCGTGCACACATAACCTGTATTTGGCCATGGTGGCTTCAGGACTTTCTGTCCACTATTTTTAGCAGCTGTTCTTTCCAAGGGCAGACTATTTGCTCTGCCATGGCCTGCTCCTTCTCTAACTGAATGCTACAGAAAAATTCTCTTCGGTTTGGTTGGCAGCATCCGGATCAGAAAATATTTTCAGAACTGCATTCAGTTGCAAATAGCCCAGTGAATGCATTTCTTCTGATAATTATCACACATTTATTGTTTTCCTTTAATATTTCATTTCAAAACTGCCAAAAATATAAAGACAAAACAGATTTGCACACGGGGTTAAATTAGTATTGATGTTGCATCTACTGTAGATCAGTAGGAACTCACGTGTTTTTCTAGATTTTGGGCTAAGACTGAGGAATCTAACACAGATTTCTTAGTTTAAAATTTAAAGACTTAACATTTAACTGTCTACACCTGGACTGGAAAAAGACCATAGCTATTAACAGTAGTAAATTATCAGCACTGGGACAGCATTAAAAGCTTTAAGAGGACTTTTTGGGACAGTAAAAGGCTTTTTAATATTTGACCTATTGACCCAAAGGCGAATTCAAGCAGTGCACAGGTCCCATGTGATTGCCTGTGAAGAAACGGAAGGCTTTCTTTTGTCATGTTTTGTGTTACTTCCTATAAACCATAAATGAAGTCAGAATTTTCTAGTCTGGGAATTCCTGTTGGGATAAAGGTTGAGGCCTACTTAGCCTGAGTCCATACAAACTGCTAAAGAACAGTTATTTATCTTGATGCACATGCCAGAAATAGAAACCTACTAGTCCTTGAGGATGCATCAATTTTCAGGAAGTCTGGATACTTTAACTACTACAGAAACCTAAGGAAAAAAGAGATCTACATAGACACTACTTAAGGAAACCAAAATCCATCATAAAATACTGCCTTGACAGCTTTATTTTGAGAAATCTGTATTTAACATAGACAAAAATACCATTTCCATTTAAGATCAGGCACAGCTCACAAAATACACACTACAGAAATACTTGTACTATATCTAAATGCATCAGCTATAAAAAAGCAACCAAGTCATGTTTCAAATGTGACAAGGGATGGTTACCACTCAGAAGTACGACAGATGCAACACTACCACATTTCCCCTGTTTGTGGAATTTCCAAAGCTGAGTCAGCACATCCCAGCAAAGAGTTAGCAAGAAGGCCTTGAAATAATCAGTTTCCACTCCCACAGATGAAAATGAGGAAATATTATGAGTAAGGGAGGAAAATGAAACTTTCGTTTATTTAAAACATAACATGCTAAAACAGAACAAAAAGGCAGGGTTGAATTGCTGTGATTAACACTGCTGAATCCCATTGCATGACACAGTCCTGAACTGCTCTGCTGTCAGTGCTTTCCTCAGCACCCATCAGAGCAGATCTTACTCTGTGGGATGAGACTGCCCTGACAAATGAAGTTGAGGTTGGAGGCCAGCATCAGGAAAGGAACATGCAAGGGTTAATGATGGGGTTAAAATCCTGCCTCTTTGCCAAACTGAGTGGGCATGGATGGTCCCATGGTGTCCAGGCTGGAGTCTCAGCAGTGCTGGCACTGTCCGTCTAGATTTTTCCTGCCAAAGAAGTCTGCTGCTCCACAGCAGTCAATGTCAAAAAGCAGAGCCTAGACAGCAGGTAGCAGAAGGTGGTGTGGAACTGCTTCCCTCCCTGCTCTGCCCTCAGCTAACCTGGGGCTGTGACCAGCTCCAGAGCAGCTGCAGAGGCTGCAACTAATGAACAGGGAAAGCACAGCAATGACAGGAAACAAATCAATAACCCATGGTGGCCAGGGAAGAGGGGGCAGGTGTCTTAGTTCCTCATAGCCTGCTTGGGAGAATAAGATGAGCTAAGTGTCAAAGCTTCCCTTCCCTCACACAGAAGCCAAGTACCACTGGGGAAGGAAGCATTATTTAAGGATATATTATGCTTTGTGTAGGCAGAAAATAGGGATCTGGGTGTTTCAGTGCATTACCTAGAGGTTTGAGGAAAGCCAGGAGAGAGTAATAAGCACTCCTATATCTCTACAATACTGGGGAAGAAATGAAGGTTAGACAAAGCACAAGAACCATGGTTCTCCTCTTGCCATTTGATGAAAGCAGAGAGAAGGGGGCATTTTATTGTACTTTTACTTCTACAAAGAACACAGTGCAAGATGGCGGTGGGGGAGAAGCAGTGAACCAAAACGTAGTCTGTGAATTTTCTTACATCCAAAACCCAAGGTAAGCACAAGTTCTTAATGAGTATTCCTACAAACCTTTCATTAGTTCCTTCCACATTTCATATCAGCTAGAAGAATGTTGTTTTCTCAGCAATGAACACCGACTCAAGTTTTCCAAGCCAATGAATGTTTCCAGTTGCATATTCACAGAATAAAAGACAAAGTCAACAATTATCTGCAGAAGGAAGCAGAAAACCACTCTGAAATTAGAATAGGTATAGCAAGGTGGACAATGTGGCCAGTTCTATCCACCTATGAAAGGTCAAGACAGAACTGTAAAGCAAATTTTGTTGAGCCATGAGGAGCCATAACCTGGTCCTACTGTGGAGAAGAAAAAGAATTACCCTCTGCTCAAGAGACTGGTATGAAAGAGCACATGTGCTATTCTTGTGGCAGAAACAGAGTTTTGAGAAAGCCATTAAGCAAAGATATCTGGTAACCAACATGAAATAACAGATTCTACTGTCGGCTGGTCAGCTGGTGAGATGGATCAGGACTGCGGTGGCTGGACAGGGGCTGTGCAGCACAGGGCTGTTCAGGGTGGGAAGGACAGCTCAGAGGTGCTGCTGAATGAAGCTCATGCAGTTCATTGCCTTTGTAACCCAGAGACAAGGAGGCAAACCTTACAAGGATGGCACAAGAAGATACAATAGAACAGTATAGAAGAGATTGAAAGATACTACAAGTTGAATTCAAACAGAACACAATACTTGAGCCTGAGTACATGTGACCAGTCCCTGTAAGAAGGAGAAATGGAAGAAGGAAATGACCCAAGCCCTGTAACTCCATCTTTCCTTTTGTTTCCAGAAATCTGGACTTATCTGGCTGTGACTGCTCCCACGTCAATGACTTGCTATGTTGTACTACACTGGCCTGTGAGAAAATGCACTAGCATTCCAGTATTAAGCTCTCTGAGGTTCATGCATATCTGTTCTTATGTCTATACAGTGTTTCAACTGTGGGTATGTATGTTTATGTTTGAGCATCTGTGTGTGTGTACATGCATGAGAACCATAGAATCATAGAATGGCCTGGGTTGGAAGGGATGTTAGAGGTCTGCTAGTTACAACCCCCCTGCAGTGGGCAGGGACATCTCCTACTTCATCAGGATCCTCAAAGCTCCATCCAGCCTGGCTTGAACACTTCCAGGGATGGGGTATTCACAACTTCTCTGGGCAACCTGTTCCTGTTCCTTGCCACCCTCATGGTGAAAAATTTCTTCCTAATATCTAATCAAAATCTACTCTCTCTCAGATTTAAGTCATTTCCCTTTGCCCTGTCACTACATGCTCTTGTAATTAGCCTCTCTCCATCAATGATAGAATAATGTGTTTGAGTACATAAGTATAGTGCTATATACATAACAAAATATGCACATAAAAGTGCATTCCAGTTTACATATGCTTTCAGTTTTGAAAATCCGGCTTAAACAGATGCCCTATGTGTAAAAACATGTAAGACTACATTCAGACTTCCAAAAAAAGGATGCACATTTGCAATTATGCATCATATGTGTAAGTGACTGTGTATGAAAAGTAGGTATCCCCACACATAGTCACTTAATGTGCTTAGCTGCTTGTGTGTGATTAAATATATCTGCATGTAATCATATTTTACATTTACTTGTATAAACTGTTCATAAAAAAGTGATGGCTGCATCAATCCAACAAATGAAGAATGTTATTATTCTCTTTCTCACTTATAAATCATAAGCAACTCTACGAATTTCTGCAGTAATAAAACTGTGAGACAAGATGTACAGGAATTTCTTGAGTCCCAGACTGGAAAGGAACTACAGCATTTTGGATGTAGTGGATGGCTGGAAATTAAAGACAAAGCAGAATTTGCTGCAGGGTATAGAGGGAGAGGTGTGGTCTCCTAGGATGCTGGAAGCTGGACCTGGTTTTTTTGTTGGTCCTTAAATGATCGAGGTCATCAGGACAAAGCAGAATGGATTCAAACTGAAAGAAGGCAGAGGTTTAGATTAGACACCAGGAAGAAATTCTTTGCTGTGAGGGAGATGAGGCACTGGAACAGGTTGCCCAGAGAAGTTCTGGATGCCCCATTCCTGGCAGTGTTCAGGGCAGGGCTTGGGCCGGGGCAGGGCCTGGGTCCTGAGGGGAAGTTTCAACCAACCAGGTCTAGTGGGAGGTGTCCCTGAACATAGGGAGCAGGAGGGCTGGAACTGGATGATCTTTAAGGTGCCTTCCAAACCAAACCATCCTATGATTCTATGACTTTATCACAGATTCTGAATCCTTTTTCATAATGAAAAAGACAGCCTTAAAGAAAAGAACTTGAACTACTGAACACTTTAGGCTTCTGGATTACCTCTCTCAGGTGTTGCATTCATAATGTCTTCAGAACAGTTTTAGTGAAAAGAAAAGTTGAAGGCTTAAAAATGGAACATCTTAAACTCTTAGCTCTCTAATATTACACCACTAGTGCAAAGAAGTAGAATGAGAGCCATTTTATTATGTAAATTAGGAGTGCTTTATCTGAGGTGCACTTGTTATGCCAGTGCTTATCCTTTCTAATACTGATACAGCTTTCTAATACTAATACAGCTGATGACATAAATAAAACAAACAAATAAACAAACAAAAACAAACAAAACCAAAACAAAACAAAACCAGAATCAACAAAACAACCTCAACCATTTTTTGTGGAGGTAAAATGCAGCTGTTTCTAAAGGAGGTAAGATGGAAAAGGTACCTGTGAAATTCCAGAGTTTGTTTGTGTGAGGTTCCCATCATGACTGCAGCAATTCCTGGCGGCACATGGTAAAACATAATGCTGTGGGTGTGTGAGCTTTCTTTACTAGCTGTGTGAACACTTTAAGGGACCAAACCTGACACTATGTACTCCTGAGAAATCTGTGTTCAGCTCAAGTTTGCCAACAGATCAAGCTATCGTTACATGTATTCCATGGACAACTAAAAAAGAAAAAGAAAAACAAAAATCACAAAACCCCCCACATCTATGTGCTAAATAAAGAGTTGGTCAAAAAACCCTGAATCTACCAAAAAAACCCTCAAAAATGCTCAGGCGCTCCACGAGAAAAATAAATATCCACTGGATCCCACTGAGTGATGTCTCGGTCTGATGTTGACTCAGTTGTGGACCTGCAGATCTGTGACTGCCACAGACAGATTGCACATCCAGCAGCCTCAGGATGGGATCTGACACTCAGAGGTTTCCCAGCCTTTCCACGCCAGGGAGCGGATGAGGCTGGCTCTGCTGGGAAAAGCATCAACAACTTCTGCAGCTTGTTTGTTTTTTACGGGAAATAGTTTCGAGTTACATGACCCTATTTTTAAAGATCAATCAACTTAACCTGCTAGGCTGCCTTTCACAGGTTCTTGAGAAATTACATTGTTTCAAAAGATCAAGCAATTCCCCAGTAAAGTGAATAGCTAAGGAGTAGAGCTATTTGCATTTACTGTGTTATTAATTTTAAGACCTTAAATAACAATATTTAAAAAGTTCAAAATAGCCAAGTATGAGAAAAAAAAAACATTTCGAAGTAGTAAACCAAATCACAGGTCATGCAGTGAAACAAAAAGAAAAACCAAAATACACAACCAGCTTCTGCCACCTGTGATACACCTAGAAAATTGTGTTGTACTCTCCCAGTGTTGCTAATCCCTGTGTAAGTAACAAATTTCCCCACTTTTAAATTCTGCTAAACCTGCTATCCAGTCTATAAGCTCAAAAATTAACATGAAGAAAAAGAAATACTATTCAGAGACAAAACCCACTTGAAACCAAGGCCCTGAGTACTCTGGGACAATTAAGTGCAGCCTGGGTATATTAATCACAGTCTTCTGGCCCTTTTCCAAATTGGGCAATTACAATCTGCCTACCTCAAATTCTCCCCAGAGTTTCAAATGCAAGAGTTATTTGTGATTTCCTTCCTATAAAAAGTGTTGTTTAGCACAGTCACTAAAGACTGGTTTCATTCAAGTGATGGGTGAATAACCCACATTGACTATAGAAAATGTGTAAAAGCACTTTAGGATCCTTCAGGAAGAAGGACACTTATTACATGGTCATTTTATAGTGCTTTTACTATTCTAAGAGGAAGTACTCCTATCTAGATATTTCTACACAGGCCTCTTAGTAACCAAGTAGTTCAGAGTTTAGACTTGTTTTTCTAAAATTAAATTATGGTAGATTATTTTTTTTGTTAATTGAAGATGATAGATTTGAAATGCAAGCACTGTATCACAAAGACAGTTTAGGAACACATACACAACTTCTACTTTGAAAACTATTCAGACAATTTCTGAGCCAAAAAAGATTAATGATTTATTATGGGGCTCATTAATCAAAAATTGTGTGTGCATGTTTTTTTAAGGACCAATTCCACTGTTCAAGTCAATTAGGTCCTCTAAAGCTATTACATCGGGAAGGAGCCACAATATTACCAAGACTTCCTGCAATATTGTTGAGACTTCCCCAAGTGTATTTAGAGTATAAAATAAATGCTATTATTCAGGAGATACTGAATTGCTAAGCTTCTTAAATTTGTACAATTGGGAACTTGAAGTACATTAAAATGCTGAAACTCATTAAGAGCCCTTTTCACAGCTGCAAAATCGTTGGCATTCACAGCACCGTGCAGAACAATAAAACACTCCCCACACCTTTGAACGAGGCGACTTCCGTTCCTCCAGCTCTGCTTTAATGAATCACTGAGGCAGAACTGGTATCTAACCTCTCCGTCAACCTCTTTCATTGAAAGTAAGAAACAAAAAGCCACAAAAACACTAATATTCTGAACAGAAAAGAAAAATGTACAAGCATACTGTACTAACCCTCCCCCAGCACAAAAACCTCAGTTATTGCTGCATCTTTGTTAGAATGTAATTCAATTTTCTCCATCAGCAAGAAACAAACCATCTTCAGAGGCAGAAAACAATCCATGCTTTTCTCTCCAGCCACCCACCAAACCGTGTCAAGTAGACTTTGTTTGCTTGGGTGTCACTTTTCTGAACCCAAAGCACAGGACTCAGCATTTGGGTGGGTGTTTTCACTAACACTAGCTGGATAAGCTCACTCTGCATACCAAAATGTCCTCCTGCCCTGATCACTGAAGGGCTGAATTTTGTGCCTCCAAAGGGGTACCAGAACAAACAGCCCAAGTCCTCAGGAAACTTGCGGACACCCCATAAATGTTTCTGACACATTCTCCAGCAGATGCACGGTGCTGGTCCTGATGATCAGAAGACAGCACCTTTCTGAGATCCAACAAAATTCCATCTTTTGCCAACTGCATCAAGGTAACCAGTGTCCAAGCCCTTCCCAGCCAGCAGCCAGCCACTTTGCACATCAAGTGACTGCAAATAGTACTTAAACCCAATCCCTCCCTTTGATCTGGGAATTCTGTCTTCTCCCCAACCAGGAGGGTCACAACTGCACCTCTCATATCTACAAGTCTCACCAACCCCAGGGCAAAGAAACCCAAGTCTTATCAACACTAGTGTGCATCAGTCTGATTTCTTTAGCTGAAGGATTTGTTTCTAAGTAAATTTCCATTGGGCCACCTACCACACTTCCTTGGTATTTGAAAAACATAAGAAAAATAAAAGTCAGCAACCAACCAAAAATTAAGTGTGAGTGAGAACTATGGGAATAGTGACTACTCTAGACATTTCACAAGATCCATCATAATCTTGGTGCTGGACAAAACTGAAAGAAACAGTCTTGGGAGTATTATTTAGCTCATTAAGTTCTTTGTGCAAACCCTATCTGTTTATTTCAAACTATTCCCCAAAGCAACAAATGGATTGTCTCCCTGAGAGGGGGAAATTGTTCCCTTTTCTCCTCTCAACATTTTTGAAAGGAATGGAGGAAAGTACAATGCCAAACTGGTGAAAAGATTATCTATTTCAGAAGTGGGTCTGAAAGATTCAACAAGAGATATTCACAATAACGATCACAGAATTAATTACAGAAAAAGAAGGGGTATGGTTCTGTGTGGGAGTTCCTGTCTACATCAAACAAGCTCAAAGAAAGCAACATTATGAGGGAAGATTACAGTATGACAAAAACAAGGCGTGTGGTTAAAGCAAAAGATGCTTTGATAGTGTAAAAGCTGAGATGGTTTTGTTACCAACAACAAAAAAATGTAGTTTTCAAAACTTCGCTGAAGAGAACTACCCCAGCCCTACAGTTCTTGACAAAACACACCACTGCTGGCACAAGGTTCTGGCTCCATATGTTCAGCTGGGGATACCTAATGCCAAGTGGGGAGAGCAAGAAAGGTGCCTGCTGACTACCACAGGAACACACACAGGTATATTGTGTATACTGTATATCCCCTCCGGGATCACATTCCTCAACTGCTTTCCGGCCATGAAGACTTGAGACCAGGCACTGCTGGAGCATGGCCATCAGCACTGTGGGCATGTGCCTCTGCCTCCATGTCAAATGCTGCCAGGTACACAGCTGTGGGAAATCCCAACCTTTTCCTAAAAACAAACCCAGTAAGTAAAGGGCTGTACCAGTTTCATCTGGCCAGTTGTTTGGGAAACTGATTGATACTTGCAGGGAGACAAGAAAAAAAGGAAAGGAGACCTGTAAGCTTTTCAAAACATAACTGATAGCCAGTTTTTCCATCTCAACAGGAAAACAGTGTCCACCAGAAAGAGAAGCATTTTCAACAGGTTTTTAACCTCGATGTGTTTTGGCTTTCCCTTCTGAGTCCATCTCACTCTTTCTATTGGATCATTTCATTACAACAAAAGGAAAGGGGTCACTGTGGAATCCATTCCCCTTGCTGAGTCAAACAGAAGTCAAGCTTCCACCTTGCAATCACACTGTAAAAGTTGTCTTATGCTGACAACTGAGGGCTTTCCTTGTCCTATAATTTAGAATAACTTCACTTTGCCATCTTGTATTTTGCAAACTTAAAATAAAATTCCAACCTTCTAACACAGTCTTATCAACTACCTTAATTTATTTTGCCTAAGCTTTTGTTCTCCTGGAAAATAACACAACTACGCTTACATCCAAGCAATACAATTAAACATCTCTCCTTCTGCAGTATGATCAAGTATACCTTAAAAGCTATGGTAATCATATTCATTTTAGAGTATGGGCCAGGTTTTTTACACACTAAGTTCCCATCTGGAGAAAAGATATTGGCCAGAATTATTTTAAAACTACAAATCAAAACATTCTATTCTGCATCCCAAATCATTGCACTTGAATAATACTGGGCATTTGGAGCTGAAAGCAGATGGTTGCACTTAAAGCTACTTGGTAAAAGTGACTGAACTGCACACAAAGGCAGAGGTACGAGCTCAACTTTCTGCACGCCCACATCATGGAGGTTTGGATGTGCATTATGCACCTGGCTTTGTATATCTACTCTGGCTCTGGGAAAAATGCTTGATTTTAAACACAGTGCCTTCAAGCATGAAGTATTTTCTATTTTTCAAACCAACTTTTGAGAACAGTTCAAATTATTTGCTTTCTTCATTAATTATGCTTTGACCCTTAATGTAGAAAGTTCTTCCCAGAAAAAAAATAAAATCTGAATAGTTTCCAGGCATTGTCCAGACTGCACACTGAGGAAAGAAAAGCATTTACTAACATTTTAGGCTCACATATTAAATATTAATATTTATGTGCATAATAAATATTTATATTTATTAATATGTACTTAGAGTATCTGGCTTTAGAGTGGGGAGTAGGTGCCTCATCACATAGTTTCCCTCCCACATAGGTGAGAGACATTTAAGAGATGTTTTAGCTTGAGCTGTCGTAAGGGATCTCAACTGCAGTAATCCAAAACTGCCCTTCTTTAGCACCTCACCCTGGTGCCAAGATTCACATCCAGGCAAAGACTGTGTGGATTGCGGACCCTAGCCCGAGGACTGTGTCTGATTTTAAAAGCTTTTTCTATGCACCCTTTTAGAGAAGGAAATGAGAGGAAGAAGCCATTCTAAATGATTAGACTAAATTTAACTTTGGTATCTAAGGTCAGACCAAGAATTTTTGGTTAAGAGTTTGGGTTGTGTTTGCTTTTACTCTTAAGTGATTTCCAGCTTGATCCTAGAAGCTGCCTGTGGCAGCTGAAAATGGTACCATCCCTTCAGATCTCATCTTCACACAGATCTCAGTACTATCCCCTGCAATCCCCTGTGGTTTTGAGCATCTGGCCTTTCCTTGCCAGATGACATTAAGAGGACGAGTGTAAGGCTCAGAGTGGGGTGAATGAACAGCTCATTTTCATGAGCAACACCAAATGTGCAAATATGGCCTGAAAAGACATGGAACACCAGAACCTGTATTTCTAAAACAAGCAACAGCAAGCAGAAAAAAACCCCAAAAACATTAAACCACAAAAAACCCCCCAAAAAACTAAAAAAAAAAAAAAAAAAAAAAAAAAAAAACCAACGCCAAAAAACCCCCCAAAAAACAACAAACCAAAAAAAAAACCCCACCAAAAAACCACAAAACAAAACCTAACCAACATCAAACCAATAACAAAAATCCTCACCAAAGAAGCAAAATAAAAGTAACAAAAAAGGATTTCTCTTTCAGTTGTTTCAAGTATGTAAGTCAATCATGTTTTAATCAGCCAAGCATTTTGCTGATCTAACTTACACTAGTTATTAGAAAACCTCTAGCTACAACAGAACCACAGAACCAAAATTAAGTTACCAGGGAGTATCTTTCCTTATCTTTTGCTCTAAATAACCTATGCATAAGTAAATCTGGAAGTGAAAGACTTCCGACATTTTTAAGACAAAGTAGGTAAGTTTTGGTCCAACTTAATTGAGGCAGTAGGTCAATTACTCAAGTAATAAACAATAAAAAAACCCCAGAGAGTAAATATTAATTTGGCCAAGCAGGTACCATACCAAATTACGCCGAATGGGATGGGTTATGCACAAGCTATGCACAATACTTGTTTATAAATCCCAGGATGAAAGGCTGTGAGTTTGCAAAAAATAATTTAGAGGCCTTAGCTATGAATACAGTATAAAGGGTTTTATTGTTAAGTTTAGCAGAGTTTGCACAACTTCAGAAAAGCCTTTTGTTTTAGAATGTATCTTTCTCGTAGTTTAATAGGAGTTTCTAGGACAGCTATAGCCTCTGCCTGGAGACTTTCTTTTATTGGTTCTTCCTTGTCTCATCCCCTCTGTCATGCATAATTTCCCTCTTGTCCATTATGGAATCCTTATCTTTAAGGTCCAAAAGTTTTAGCCACTAGCTTAGCTAGACCCTCCTCAAGCCACCCCCAAACCTGTGTTGGATTTGTTAGAATTTAAGTGACTTCGTTTGGCATAATGTATTTGGATTGTTTTATTGGATTGTGTGATTTTGTACCCACCCCAAAATATGTAGTACAAAACCGCCCTCCACCCCAGGCTCGGGGTCTCTCTCCAGAGGCACCAGCCTGGAGGCTGGGGGTTCCCCTGACCCCCTCCCCCCCCCCAAATAAAGCCTCTGTTCCCTGGAAGCCTCAAGAGAGTCCCCTCTTTTTTGTGTACAGCCATAGCAGTGTGAGCCAACTGCCTGTGCCGAGACCCCACAAAAGTGTATTGCTGGAATGTGCCCGAGCAGCCGGGAGGCCCAGGCTGACCACCGAGCCAGGCCAGAGCCAGGCACGAGCTCCAGCAAAAGGCTATAGAAACAATAAAAGAGTTCAGGTCACTAAACTCATGAGGTAAAATACCTAAACCTAAGGAAGATTCTTAACCAACACAAGCATGTACCAAATGTTCTTTGGAGTTACGTTTGAAAATAAACCTCTGGGTTTAGGTTTGTGTTTTGACTCTTCTACACTTGTGCCCACTCTATTACAAAAAAAAAATGCTAATTTAATGGTTTTTATTATTGTTTAACATGTCAAACTTGTAGCTATACTAGGACTACTAAACTTCCACGTTCACATGGTTTTAAACAAATTCATTAGTTTGCCAGCACAAAGAGAACCAAAATAAGTTGATATCTTCTAATGGAAATGTGTTCAAAGCTAGGAGCAGATTTTTATACATAGCAAGCTGAGCAGAGTTGAAATTTAAGCATAGTTTAAATCCCCTGAGAACTACTACAAGAGCACTTCCTTTCTGAAAATACCAAAATAGTTAATAGAGGAGTTAACAGTAAATGATGCTTAAAATATGGACCTTAATTCACGAACTTTATGAGAATGATAAAATATAGTGATGGGCTTTGCTAATGGCTTCCACAGTTCAGCCATCATCTCTTTAATGGGTAGGACCTGAGGCTTTATGGTAAGCATAAAAAGGCAGCATTTGCCATCCTGGGTGAGGTTGCTGGCCCATCTCACCTGGAGATTACATCCCTTTACATCAGTTTTTTCATTGCAATGCAAGACTAACAGCAGCTTTTACTAATTGTAGAGTTTACTCATATATATGGGAAAATGAAAATCCAAGTCATCACTGCTACATGCAGTACACGGAAAATGGCCTAAATTAAGATACATTTCAGATCTAAAGTTTCTTCAGGACTTGTCTTTGTCTCCTGTTAAAATAAAAGACTGGGTTAGAAAATTGCAAGATTACATTATGACATTGGGCCCTGCCTGGCCCTTCTATTGCCTGTCATTGCAGTGGCAGTGGTTTAGGAAAACCACCGTCCCTGTCTTCGGAGACCCCAGGACAACACCACAGTTTCTGCCGCATGGAGAAATGACAAAATGTTTTCAGCAAAGCACATCTTATAAGTTGACATCATCCTTCCAGAACATGTCAAATGCAGCCACTAAAACTGCAACCTACATATGGTTTAGATTAAAACTAACAAACAAACAAACCAGCCCTTAAATTATGAGGCCTTCCAGCAGCAAGAAGCCAAAAGTACAGTAATTGCTTTATAGAGCACTGCAGGGACTGCCAGCAGAGCAGCACATCCGGCACCACTCAGAGGAGGGAGCGCTCCCCATTTCCCGTGAGCACGATGGTGTAACACCCTCTCCCAGGGCAAAAAGGACGCTGGGATGCTCTCATCCCTACTGTGCCCTGGCTGGCACATACCCCCAAGGGCACCTGCGCTGACAAAGGAGTGAAAAATCTAACACAAAGGCACAGAAAATCCCTCCGTGTAGCTCTGTGCAACAGGCTTTGGACCTCTGCCTCAAGGAGAAAAGAGCTCCAGGATGGTTTGGTATTAATGACAAAAATGAAGAAATGAAATTTGTGCAGCTTCCTACATTTAGTGAAGGAAATTATGCATTTCCCACAAAGCCTAATGCCAGCTCCACAGGGATTATATTTCTATTTATTGTTTTGTTTGCTCAAATAAAACACCTGTTGAGGTCAGCTATTCAAAGAATTTTTAATATACAAGCCTTACACTATGGAGAGTAAGAAATGTTTATAGAGGCACTCCTGGTAAGATTGTTGGCTTTTTTTTTCCCCCCAGGTAGGTGCATAATGATTTAATAACAGAAACAGCATGCCCACAAACCTCTGAACCTCAGATTTAAATAAAAACTAATATATCTGAAATCTGGATATCAGTCTTCACAGCTCCTTCAGCTTTCCCTGTTATGGAAGGAGGCGTAACCCTAGGATACGGCATCCTTCTTTTATAAAGTCCCATCTTAAAGAGTCAGGAGTCAAGGAATTAAAAACAAAAGCAGCATAAATCGCTGTCAATCATTAAAGTCTTTGATCTGTTCGTTTCTTCAGAAGGCATTATGCCTCCTAAATGGAGGGATCAATCACCCTACGCCAGACCCGCTGCTAGGCACTCCTGCGCCGCGCCGCCAGCACGGAGGGCAGCCCATCACACCGCATTCCAACTCCCCTTCCAGGCAAACCAAGGGGCAAAACCACACCAGCAGGAAAACAAAACAACACAACACAAACCCCTTTGTGCAGCTACACAACATGACTGCCTCCCCTTTTGGCATATTTTTTGGCTTTTCTGTTAAACAGCAGCTCACTTTGGTCTGTCTTTCCCGATACATCTTCAGTGCGTGTTCCACCATCACCATGCCTCACTAGCAAACAGGATTATTTGGGATGTTTTTAAAATCAAGGAGAAAATGTTTATATTTTCACTCATCCGTGGCCATATGAAATTATATGTTGGCCTGCCTTAGCTTGTCTCCTCCTCTCTTGCAGTAAACAAACAGGCTGCATAAGTAAAGGGAGAGAAATTTATTCACCTCCTCCTCAAATGCCAAACCTCCCCAAATGCAGCACATTTATCTCACAAGGAAAACTGAGCAGTTAAAAGAATTTTAAAAATTAGCTCTCTCACCATGATATCTATGCACAGAGATACATATGCTGACGTAGAAAGCCATGGGTCCATCCAGATGAGCCCTGCTGTCCTGTGGGGATGGATCCTGCAAGAAGGCTCAGAGGGAATGCAACCTCAATGCCTTGTACCAATGCAGGAGATGCAATGAGCTCCAAACAAAATCAGCAGGATTAGGCCCTTGGTTACCATCCTGGCTACTGACAGAGTTGCACAGATTTGACGGAGAAAAAAAAAGGGATTTTAATAACAGCAAATGGTATCAACCAACTGCTGGCCAAGAGGGTATGAACAGAACACCTGTTTAATATGGGTGTGCTTGGCCTGTGGCAAGAGTCAAATAGGTTTTCATCCTAATTCAAACATGTTTGTCACTTAAAGGTTTCTATATCTCACATGTATCCCAGACCTTAATTCTGTTGCCCTTTCTCAGTTTAAGAACTCTTTTCCATAAACATTCCTTTTAATTTCAGATTATGGTGATCACAAGCACAATCTGGTCTTTATAAACAGGGAGTTGAAGAAACAACAAACATCAAAGAGATAAAAGTAGCACTGTACTTTCAATTATCAAAGTATTTTATTTCTTTTAAAGGAACAGATCCACTGTTTTTTTTCCAGCTGCCTTGCATCATCACAGCGATGTAAAGCATTGTAAATCCAGTTCAGGAGAATGGTTACAGTGAGTTAGCAGCTGCTTTACATCACTGGAGCAGCATAAAGCATCAAGCATTTCAGCCTAACCCCTAATCTTTCAAGGTACAAAACAAGAGAAAAGGCTTTTCTCTCCATCAGTGACTGCTGCTTAACTGAGAGCACAGAGCCATCTAGTTAAGAGGAATAATAAGGTAACAGAGGAAAATGTCTGCAAACAAATTTGGGGCAGAATTTGTACACTTTACTCTCTTTTGGCTAACAAGGATTTAGGTCCTCAGTGTAACTGACTGTTTGAAACAGTATGCCTCATTTTCAAACCTGTTTTAGACAGGTTGCAATATAATGCTTCAACGCAAGTTAGAAGGGCAGATTCACTGTTTCTTAGGGCTTGGAGCACAGAGAAATCAATGCACAGAGAATAAAGACAGATAAGCACTTTGGGCAGACATGAAAAAGGAAGAAAAATACCATTCTCAAATCCCTCCTTCTTACCTAATGCAAGGTAAGTGAAAGTGTGGTATCTTCCACAAGGTGACTGCAATGCTTCTTTCACTTCCTTCCAGTCTCGTGTCTGTTCAAGGCTTCCTCCGTTCACGAGTTGCACTGCAGCCTGATCAGCCAAGCAATTAACTATGTCCTACATTCTTCTATTTTCACCTAACTATTGCTTCATTACTCAAGTGGATGGAGAAATTGCTCCTATTTGGCTAAGCTCTTAACAACCACAACTACTAATTTTCCATGGTTTTTCAGGCAACCTGAAGTTCAGAGCAAGCGTTTTTTTTCTACCTGAATTCCATAGAAAATGTGGGAATAGTGCCATAGAACCGGCATCCCCCATCAACATGTGCTCCCTTTCAATTGCCTTCTTTTACCTTGCCATGTTTGGAAAATAACTAGAAAAATAAAAGTAGACTTCATTCTCATCTTCTATCAGTAAACAGTGGCTGTTTTATCCAAGTTCCTAGAGAAATAAGGCAAACATAGAATCATGGAATTTCGTGAGTTGGAAGGGACCCACAAGAACCATAAAGTCCAACTCCTGGCCCTGCACAGGACAACCCCAAAAAACACACCACATAACTGACAGCATTGTCCAAACACCTGAAAGCTCTGTTAGGGTTGGTGCCATGACCCAACATGCAGTTTTGCATTCATAAGTTTTTAACCTAATACCTGCTAAATACAATAGAAAGATAAAGTTTTCAAAGACACACTACAGGTCTCCATGTCTTCTGTCATAAACGAAGATGAGAGACCAAGCAAGTCCCCCCAGCTGTAAAGAAAAAAAAAAAAAGAAAAAAAAAGAAAAAGAAAAAAAAAAGTATGTGTTCACATTTTGTTGGACAGCAGATTACCCACACAGGAGAGGGTGGTACAAATGCTTTAATCATGAAAAAAGTGTCAGTCAGATCTTGTGAATTTCTGAAATATCACCATTGATCAACTTTGCAACAGAAATCTGCAGGAAACCCAAGGTTTGTTAGCCCTGGTTTTGAGAGAAGGATGTGTTAACAATGCTGTTGCAGATAACTGTGCAGCATCCTTTCTTGGCTGCACTCTGTGATACACCTGCACTATGGGTGGTTGCATTGCAGGAACACTCAGGTTGCCTGAGTTACCTCTGTATTTGCATCTCCATTGATCTTCACCCATGTGGCCAAATGCTTAACTTCATTTGCCCACAGGGCTTCAGCATGTGAAATTGTTCATCCTTACATCCCTCCCTCCCACTGACTGTGGCATGTCTTGGGTGAGGTTGGGCCCAGCACTGCAGCTTGGCTGCTGCATCACTCCTGATGGACATCCTGGAAGCACTTGGCTGGCTTCCCCATTCAGAAAGTCAACATGGAAACTTGAGTACAGACAACACTTTATTCAAATGACAATTACTGGAGTGCTTTCTTGCAAGCCATTTCAACTCAATTACTTCAGTGAACAGTAACATTTAATTTTACAGCCTGGGAGCACAGTGATTCTGTAATTTAAATGTTCCTAAAAATTTCAATCCTACTACAGTCTTCATGCAATTTTGTTCCTGACATTGGGTGGCAGAAACGGCAGAATTGATGCCACTTGCCACAGTGGCACATGCTCATAATCCTGCTGTCACAACCTGGCAGCCTGGCACCCATGCTACCAGGTCCTGGGCACATCCACAGCTCACTACCACTGACCAGCCAGGTAAAAAGGACAGCAGATGATGGGGAAGAAGGCAGAGTCCACACTAACACACCTGCTGCTACTTCGGGAAGCCAACGGCAGTAAAAACAGCAATTCACCCTCAAATATCCCATTTTGTGGATTCCTTATAACACAGGAATACCACATAAAATCCCAGACACTTCAGGTACAGTCCATCATACCAGTCTGCCAGTCTCATTCTCTACTAAGGGCATTACACACTCAGAATTTGCTGCGGGAACAAGCATTCTTTCTTCTCCTCCCTGAAGGGCAAAAAGGGACTCGGTGTGGTGGGGGAAATTGGCAACTCACTAGGTGACAACATGACAGTGAAGCTTCCACCTGCTCTCATTTCTAAAGGATGGCTGAAATCTACATCCCTGAAAAATAAGGACCTCACTTTCAGAGACAAGCACAGCTGCACTCATGCACTCATCAGAAATCACAGTGAAGGTGCACACCTTCTTCTCAGGAAAAGCTAACAATAAAAAAAAAAAAAAGAAACTACAACCTTATTTAGGTTTGAACACATATAAAAAGCAAAGCTTTTAGACTTGTCTTTCTACAATTAAAAAAAAAAAAAAGAGAGAGAGAAGTCAATTTAGTTTAAAATTCAATTATGAATACCAGTCACAAACATTTCTGATGACCAGGTGGTATCCAGTTTGGACTGTTTGGCCTCCTGATTTACTAGTACTGACACCCTTACTTTCTATTTTCATGCTTGAGAAAGTTAGGGATGAATGGCAGACATGGACAGTGACCAGTCAGACTTTCCTCCTTTATCAGTCAAAATGAAGAGGAAAGAGAAACCTACACCGTGGTGAAACAGGGAGCAGCTAAATGCAATACCAATGGCACCATTTCCATTTTGCAAAGGCACTCTTTCATTCCTGTTTATGCAGCATTCCTTGCCATCTCGCCATCACAAAGCAAGCCAAGCTGCAGGAGAAGCGAAGGACAGCTGTCTGACCACCGAGCAAGGAAAAGTGCAAGGATGGCTCAGCATCAGGCACAATCCTCCTCCCTACTTCTAAGCTAGACATGGAGTAACATTTCCCATTCTTCCTTGCTTTCCCTCCTTCCTCCACCCAGTTCTTTTCTCCCAGAGGACAGGAATTACCATTAGGAAGGTCACTAGATAGATGCCAAGTTTCTCTCTGGCTGTATCTCAGCTGAAGCTGGAGTTAGCACACTGCTGGGTGTGAGGCATAGCCCTGCTTCTATCCAAATCCCCAGTGCTATAATTAAAGTAATTGCTATGTCCAATGAAAGAGGTTTAATTTCAAAGGGATTCAGGCAAAGCCAGAGTGTGTCTTCCCTTCCTGAGGGCTACATAACAAATTCCAGTGGCATGGAATTTTATTTTGTCATTTTAAAATGTTATTAATTTTGAGGAAAATACCTCAAATGTTTCCAGAAGTATGGTCAAATATGTTGGGCTGTAGAAAATGTGCTGTCTACTCCAAATGAATATGCTTCCCATGAAGCATAGTTTTGCCTGCAGAAGTTTTTTGGTGCTGGACCAAGTATTTAATTTTGAAAGACAATCATTTTTTGAGTTGTTGATGAAAAGATTAGTAACAAAAATTAAACCTTAAAAAACAAAAAACAAAAAAACAAAAACAAAAACCAGACACAGTACACAATATTAATGTCATCCACACTAGTTTTTCTACCTACACCTTATGAAACTATTTTTCTGTGTGAATTCCAACAATTTTTATCCAGAATTTTTTTGGAGAGAAATCTATGCCTATAACTACTGCACATATTTGGTAAACTCAATTCAGAAACTCTGTATGTTCTTTACAAACAGTCACCATGTCCACATGTAAATCCCAGCACAACAATAATGCTGGAATTATTGTTTCACACAAATCATCTGTGTGACACATTCATGGCTCAGTGCTCTGGATTTGCTGTGCATTGCGACACAGCAAAGCATGCATGAGCAGTGACTTCAACCACACTACACAACATCTGCACGGTGTGGATATGGCTACAGCGCACTGAGCTGCCCCAGGGATCCCTAAGATAGCTGGCAGTGAAAGTGGAGTTGAGTTTAACAAAGAACTCATATACTGCCCAAATAAAAAGTCTTGAAAATATCCCCCGACAATTCTGTTCGTAAAAGAAAGACATTAATGGAAAAAAAGTGGGTGATGATCTGTTTATGAAACTCCCCTCTGTACCTTGGTTATCAAGAGACGACCATTGCACGAGCAGGAGGACTGCTTGGGTGGTTACTTGTTTCCCAGGGAAGCACAAGAGCTGTCTGTAATGCACCCATTTCAGAAAAGAAAACTCAAAACATCTGGAGCTGTTCTTTTCTTTCTTCCCAAAGAAAAAAAAAATGAGTTAAATGCTTAAGAGCCCTGGGAGAGTTGATGTGCAACTACATATAAAGCATTCACTCCCCTCTGTGTGAATTGGCTGCTTGATACAGCTATGTGGAAACTGTGGGGCTGGGGGAGCTGTTGGGTAAAAAGGATGAGAATACATTTTTCCCTGAGGCTGCAGTTTCAGTCCAGCTCCAGAGTGCCAGAGCTGTTGCTGCCAGACACCATTTCAGTTATTCCTGTGAAATGATGAATGGCCTCAACCCATTCCCTAATGAAGATTTCATCAGGAAGGCTGCCATTGCCATCAGCTTCTTTTTAAGGGCAGCCTAAAAGGATAGGCCAAAGAAGAGAAGAAGAAAAAAAAAAAAAAAAAAAAAAAAAAAAAAAAAAAAAAAAAACAAAAAAAACCAAAAAAAAACCAAACAAACAAACAAAAAAAAACAAAACAAAAAACCAAAAACAAACAAACAAAAAAACACCAAAAAACCCCACAAAAACAAACAAACAAACAAAAAAACCCAAAACCAAAACACACACAAAAAAAAGAAAACACCAAACCAAAACACTCACTTCCCTGTGCAGTTCTCTAGGCACTTCTGAAAAGTGAGGTGCTAAATGGCAGCAAAAAAAGTCTTTGAGGGATTCCTTTATTGTATTTTTTAACATCTCTTTCCTGTAAAGCAGAGAGGAAAGAGGGAGAAAACAGGCTGAGACCTCACTGAACAGTAGCAGAAGATGGTGTTGAAGGAACCAAAATGTGAATGCCAATTCATGCTGTGAATTCAGGACATGAGCTAGTTAAAACGAGAAGGAATTTCTGGTAAGTTCTATAGCATCACAGTGGTCAGCTTCATTGGATACTTCCGCTGCTGAGTGTTCCACCAATACCTCCTCAGGTCCCTCTTATTTTCTTGAGTGTGTTTACAACAAACTCAGCCATATTTTATTTTTGAGAAAGACAGAAAGAGAGGAAGGCTATACTCCTGTACACAAACATATACATTTCACCAACCAGTAAGTTCATTATTGAACAGAAAAATAAATTTTGGTCATTCTTTTATGACAATGGCTACATTTATTAGAAGTGTAAAACAGAGAATAGTAAAATTAGAATTGAGAGTGTTCTTCTAAACAAGAAAATAGAAGTTGTTCATTTCTAGTAACCTGGATGATGTATGCCATAAACAACATCACTGAGAACATTATTGTATTTGCTGCAGTGTTCAATGGTTTGTTCTCTAAATTGACCTGGTGCTCCATTTCTATTTAGGAAAAAATGGTCCCTCTTGCTTAGTGCTTTTGGCCATAAAATATTTTTTACATGTAGAATACATGAAGTGTTAACATAAATCTCTGAGTATTTTACAATAGATCTGTTTTGGTTCACAGTTCTGCAGCCATTGTTCACTAAATTTATAATCTCTTTTTTGACACAGTCAAATTCCCTGGTTCTCAGAATGAAGATGACATTCATGTCATCATCATCATCACAACTGTATTCTGCACTCCCCTATTTTATTACTTCTGGCACTTGGAGCAGCTTTCTCCAAACCTCCTGATGGGGCAGCAGACAGAAACCCCGTGTTTGCTCAGAAAGCAAGCAAAGGCCCCGCTGTTGCCCAAGAATATAAAGCCAAGTACAAAACTGAAGTTGAAGTTTGCCTGGTAACCAGACAAATCTCTAGTATGTCTGTGGCTGGTTGGATTCCAAAATGAGGGTTCAGAACACTTCTAATACCTGTAAAGGGCAACACAGCTCTACTTCCTATAAAGAGGATACAGCATAATGGAACACAATATTATTTTAGCTGAAGAAAACAAAAAAGAGCAATTCTTACTTTAAACAGTGTTTTGTACTAACTAGATATAACAAGGACAGACCAAAACCCCAGCAAAATAAATACAACCAACCATCTAAAAATTGATATTTATTCTTTTAACCATATTGCTTTTATCTCAAGTACTACTGTCATCTTCATCCATCTTTTTAGGAAGAATAGGTGACTGACTACTTGTTCACCAATATTATACTACTTTTTCAGGGATACAAAGTTGTTTGGTTTTGGGTTTGTTTTTTTTTAAAGGTGCAATTTAGTCATCTCCTCTATAAAGATAGTTTATAGGAGGATTTTCAAATCTAAATACAGAAAAATGCAAGCAGCTGAAACCAGGACAACATGCTACATTTTTTCTAAGAAAACAGCACTGTCTCCCTTAAAGTAGAACAAAGCCCTAAACCTTTCCAAAAAAGTCAGCAGCTGAGTGAGAGTAGCACCAGGCTGCTCCCACTGTCTTCTGAGAAGCCACAGAAACTTCTTGAATTTAGAGCTTTAACATCATTTCTTTTAATGCACTACCAAGAAAGAAAATGCACCTGCCTTAAATCTGCCTTAAATTCTTAAGAGGGCACAAACAGGTCATCCCACCAGCAGAAGACTAGAAGAAGAATTTATTTGTAACGCTCTCTGAAAGATGAAGTTGAAAGCTGAGCAGCATCACAGCCAAGCAAGGTGTGATTTTAAGAGTGCCGAGGCCCAGGAAGTCCAATGCACTGTTTACCCATCTCCCACAGTTGTCAGCAGGGGGGCAACACTCCAAAGAATATTGACAGTCACTATTCCCACAGCTCAAAACCTAAGGAAATACTTCTGCTTCACTTAAATTCCCATAGCTATTGCTTATAGAGAAGTATTGTTTCAATGGCAATGTTGATAAAGCTGGACTTCATAACGGTGGTGCCCACATGAAAACTTCAGGGCACTGCATCTGAAAGTGCCTGGTGCACTGTGGATGCTACATCAATGATCACAGCTTTGAGTTCAATATGAAAACTTGGGAGAAAACACATTTTTTCTCACAATCAAAATGCAAAGCGTGACTTTATGCACATTTTGGAGCAGACTGCGGGGCTTCAGACTGTACTTGCTGGTATCAACAGCCCTTCTTTGCACATTGGTGATACACTCTCTCCCTGCTTCCATCACTTGCCATGAGGTGAGTCAAACCCCACACCCAGCCAGATGTTTCAGGGTTAATGCAGACTAATTAGTTGAGGTTCTGAAGTCAGTTTTGTGCAGAAAATACTCTGTTGCACCAGCATCTATGAATGATATGAATGTCCTGTACTTTCAGGAACACCAGCTGTGAAGAAAGGTAGTTGCTCACAGACATAGACATCTTTCCACAAAGCCTTTGTACTTATTAATAGGTTCCTTCTTCTTTAGTGCTTCCTTCACATCTGGAGCAAATACAAGGATGTAGACTTTAGCATCATAAACAGGGGGTGACTCTTTTAGGAATGTGTTAGTGCTTCCAACAATCATATCATATGTCTTTGTTATTGCTCACTGTTTTCCTGTGTGGATAAGCTTTCCTTGTTAAAAAGTGTCCAGTAAAAGAAGTGCAGAGAACAAGAACAATCAAAGATGTTTTCAAGTCCTACAGAAAATTGTTTTTCCCTGGCAATAATATTAGGATTTAAAAGTTTAAAGTCATTCAGGCATAAAAACAAATATTAGATCACTAAGATATTGGGTGTTTCTAGTTTCATTTTACGGAAATAAGTCCCCCTCCTAACTACCAAAAAAATATATTTTTGTACTGTTTTGAGAAATATCCTACTACACTTTCACAGTGCTTCAGCCTGTAGCTTCCACTTCTGCTAAGAGCCACACTGCATTTGGCCAGGTTCAGCACAACTGCTTTTACCTTGTCCAGTCCAAAGCTGCAACTTTCCCACTTTTTAAAGTGGAAATGACATCACAGCAGAAAGATTACCTTCTCCTTTTCAGATCATCAGTGATGTGTGCTTTATGCTGTTCAAAACTTTAAAATATGAAAAGTAAATTTCAAGAAAGATGAACTAGAGGACTATGCATGTCAAAATGTCCAAATTTTATCTTGTACACAAGCTGGTATGCTCAAGACTTTTCATCTCTTTTTTTTGTTTTGCTTTGTTTTGTTTACCTTATAAATGCAACTCCAGAAGTAGCTGTTATATTCTGCCATCATATGTATAGAAAGACATGTAGAGACAATATTCCCTTCACTGGTAACTGGTATTGTACTCTAAGATATACTTGTACAAATTATACTTCTTTAAATAATTCCAGTTGCTGTTGTTCTGTTTATTTGAATCCAAATTTTTAACTAAATGCTATTTTATTCTCACTCATCAAATCCCTTTATCAAACAATAAACAGGAAATGTCTCTCTTTACTAGCTCCATAATACTATAAATGCAATGCAACTAAGCCCTAAAAAAAAGAATAAGAAAAAATGGTAATAGATGACAAACTGGGATTGCTTTGTAGCTCACTTGAGCATTGTGAGGAGTGAGTCCAACCTCAGCAAGCCCTGCTTAGTTTCAGCACATTGTAAAGTTATCTCATGTTGGGACTAAGAGAGAAATTGAAGCTTCCATTCAGTACAACAGGCTACATTAGAAATAAATCCTGCCTGGTCCTCATTAAACTTGTAAAACATGACTGCAGGAGCGCAGTGCGTAAGACCCTCTAATAGCACCATTTAAGTACCAGTCAACACTATAGAAGAGGTAGAGAAACATGACAGAAGTATTAAAGCTAAGTCAGCCCTGAAATGTCTGCAGTTTAAACGTCTCTCCAAATCTCTTTGGACCTGGAATCAAGAAGAGAAGTCTTGTGTGAACACAGAAGTGTTTTTCTCCAATATCTGTTTGCAGTCAGGCTTCAAATAGCAAGAAAAAAAGACTAGGAATATCAAGGAAAAAAATGTATTGTTGGAATAAAAAGAACGATATCTTTTCCTTTTCACCTCTCACTGGCTGAAATCATTCTTTCACCCCACAGAATACTTAATTCCAATGAAATGCTTCACTTCAAAGAGTTCCTCCATTATCTTAAAAAGGAAATATGAAGCAAGCATTCTCCAGGGGAGAGTAAACACTAATCTAACTTGCTGCTGAATTTTAAGAGTGAGGGTTGGGGGAAAGATCATTCAGTAAACATTAAAAGCAGCTCCAAATAAAATGGAAAAAAAAAAAAAAAAGGCAAAAGGAAAGCATAAATTACAGATCCAGGGACAATGCAAATTGATTTTGAAAGGAAAAGCTTTTCTCCTTACTGTTTCCAGCACCATGACAATTTTGTCTTAGAAACACTTTATCTGTTGTCTTTAAGTATGTTGAGCATGTATGTGTGAGCTGTTCCTCTAGTTAATTACTATTACAGCACTATAAACAGAAAGTTAGGTGATACTGAGGGGGCTTAGCTTCAGAGAGTTCTGTCTAGCCAAACTTTCAAGCTTCGCAGGAAAGACTGTGCTTGTTTCCAACTTTTTAATCTTGGAAAAATTTTCTTCTTTGAGGTTGAGATCTAGTAAAATTTCAGCTGTTGACTTCATGGAATTTATTTAATTTCAAACTTCAATATCAATAAAAATTCAGTGCAGTTATCTGAAAATGGGCTTATTGAATTTATCTCAAGCTCTACTGATGGATAGGAAAATAATGTTCAACACAAATAAATGTATAAAACATTTCTAAGGATCTGAAGGACTCCCATCCAAAAGCAGATTGTTTCAGCAAGTCTTTTTCTACCTTTCTTGCTTAAGTGCTGCATGAAATAAAATTATTTCCAAAACGTTTCTTCATAAAGTAAGTGTTCAAGTGAATCAGTACGTGTAAACAAGCTCTACTGAGGATTCATGCTGCCAATTTAGGATAAACTATTTTGTATATTCAACTCCATTTCTCTGGTAAAATTTCCCTAATGAAATGTAGTAAAACTCACAAACCATCAGATCAACACACACCAGCAAAATTAAACCCCTGAGAATATTCACTGCTTTATTTTTATTAGTACTGCTTTAAATATTCAAAATGTATGGGTCATAAAATTATGCTTAGGGCAACGTTTTCTCATAAGTTCATTTTTGCATGTTTTAAAATAGATTTAAAAACTAAATAATTTTTATCTCAACCTTAATGCAGACACAACCAGCAGAAGTACTGATGAGGGCAGATCTTAATAGCCCCCTCCTCAAATTGTTAATTTTAGGGTGTTGTAGGGCAGGAAAAGGAATGTATTTAAAAGCCTGAAGCAATTTATTTAATGCTTCAAATTTCTAGAGCACCCCCCACATTCCCTTCCTTACAAATACAAGATAAAATTAGTTGGAATTTCCTTATATTATTATTGAATATAGGGCAAACAATAACACAGTCAAGAGTCAGACAAGGTGACCTGCGATTATTTTTCATGGAAAGATCACAGGACAATATACAATCTGAGCAGTCGACTAGAAAAATGGGCTTCCATGTCGTTTAGACACATGCATCTCAGCCTACAATTTATCATGTTGTTACCCTGATCACAAAATGCAAGAGGAAAAGTTCATGCCTGCTTTCTCACAGAGGTAGGGTATCACTGCAGCCCTATGCACAGGAAAGTCACAATGTGATTTGAATGGGGAGTTTTGGGTTTTTTCTGTTTGGGTTTTTGTCGTTGTTGTTGATTTTTGGGTGGTGCTTTTTGGGGGGCTTTTTGGTTTGTTTTTGGTTTTTTTGGGGGGTGGTTTTTTTTTTTTTGTGGGTTTTTGTTTGTTGGTTTGGTTTGGTTTTTTGTTTGTTTGGGGGTTCTGTGTTATTTTTTTATTATTATTATTTTCCCTCTCAAAGAAGCCAAGCCAGCCTGTGATATGACACAGATACTTTCAGGAGACAACAAATGCATTATCTGCAGAAATTGGGAGAAGGGTGTCCTCATGTTCACCCCAAGAATCAAAAGATGCTATACCCCTGCTAAATCACAGAGGACAGCCTTGCAACTCCTCCCGAGTTTTTGGCTGGTCTGAATGTAAAAACAAGGCTGAAGAAGAGGTGGAGGAAGGTGGCAGGTTGTGCAGGGAGCCTGGCAGCACTGGAAAAAGAGAAACTGCTGCTAGCAGGATCAGCAGGGGATGTGACACCTCATATTTATCCCCAAGAGCTTGGAAGCATCAGGGAGGACATTCAGCACAAGCCAGGCAGCTGCACAAAATGCACTCTGATTTGAACTGCACTCTGCCCAACTTTTGGGTTATCATGAGCTAGAGGGTAGACAGGCCAGTGTCAAAGCCTTCTGATGAGGTATTGCTGCAGGTCGGTGTGGTCCACCAGGAGAGGATGCAGAAGCTGCAAGAAAAGTCACTATGAGCAACCACCTCAAGCACATAAAAAAGTTTTCTTTCCTTTCCTTCTCTCTTTCCTTCTTTTACCTCTTTCTTCTCCCCCTGTCCCTCTCTCCCCACATTTCTCTCTGCCGGTCCCTCTCATCAATGTGTCCCCTAAGAACAGACATTAGTTTTCACTTTCTTTTACTTCTGCTTGAAGGCAGGAGCAGAAGCTTCCACAAAGTTCCAATTTCAGTGACTTCTGGGTACAGGCAGTTCAACTGCCCAGTACTATCAGGGATTCTCTGTATGAAGAAATCAGAGGTGAACATCTGTCCCCTGACTTCATAAAAACTATTGACATGGTGCAAACTGGCTGGAGACTGCCTAGAGCACAAGACTGCCTGGCTGGAATCTTGGTGTTTAGGCAGCCATAGACAACACAACTGTCAGCACAGTCTAAGAATACTGGGAAGGAAAAACAGGCTGGGGACTAGATTCCAGCACTTACCACCAGGAGAAGTGTTGGAGCAAACCCCAGACTGCTCCTTTGGTCTTGAGTTAAAACTATGTGTCGAGTTTTATCCTTCCACAGTACAAAATTTTGCATCCAAGAAAAGCTGCCTTGGCTATTACTCAGAACAGGTCTAAATGTAATTTCACAGAAAATTATTATTGAGAAGAATCTGAAAGTATACAACCAGTCATCCTTACAAAGAAGATCAGTCTTGTAGGGAAAAGAAATGAAATCTGCTGCACATCACATAGTACAGAACCTTAAGAGGCACAAATTGACCCAAAATGCACACCTAATGTTTCCTTTGGGATATTTTTTTTTTTTGTTCAGACATTTCATGCCAGAAAATAAGGTATTTGGATAAGAATCCAAACTGATTTGCCACAGAATATCCACTTTATTTGACAATGAAGCAATGAAGCAAGAAGAAACTTCTGTCTAAGAATTAAACAAAAAAAAAAACCAAACCAAAAAAACAACTTTCAACAACTTTCTTGGGGAATACAGTGAAATCACAGACCAGACAGCAAGAAGAAATGACACTGGTGAGGTGCAGATCATTATAACATTTCTCTAGAAAGTTGTCAGCGTTCAAAAGGACAGGACACAAACCCGTAAGTGAACATGTACAAAGACCACCCCAAAAAAAACCAAGTGATGTTATAGCCGGTTGAAAACCATTTTTAATGAAATAAACCTTTCAAATGCACAGGGAAATATAACAGTCAAGAAATTACCTAAATGCTTTTCATAACAGATTCTCGGTAGAACATTATTTAAATATTAAGACTTATAATTGATGAAATTACTTTTATAAAATATTCTGTTAGCAATAATATTTCCCAAAACCTCTTCCTTGCATTATACTGCTCCTTATTTTCAGGCAGCCTCTCTAACATGAAATGCCAACATTGTACACATCAATGGCCTCGAGGGTATAATTAACACTTGTTATTTACATTTATTTTTTAAAATAATTAACTGGGAGCATGTCTAATGAATGGTAATGGGGTTTAAATTGAGACACAATATGTCAACTACCTTGCCATTTGGAAGCGAACTCCCATGCAGCTCGGTGTGATGGGGAGCACGGGGCTGGCGCGGGAGCCCCGCGGATGGCGCTGCTGGTATGAAGTCAATGGCACACACTGGCTGTCTGTTGGTTACTTTGAGGAACCTGATTTTCACAGACATCTTCATTTTACATAGAGCATTGGTGAGTTAGGGCACTGGTTTGGTTTTGGTAGGTGTCTGAGGTTAAGCAGACGCTTATCCATACCCTAAGCTAAACCTGCTGCGGTCCTTTCTTACTACACTGTCTCTGTTTTCCACTACTCATAGGTATGTCCTCAGTTGACACAGTTTATAGGACATGGCATAAGCAGCTACTCATGCCAGAATAAGCTTCTGACTCAGAAAGAAGCTATGCATAAAGAAAATCCTCACACAGTGATGTACTTTCAAAATGCATGACCTCATTCTTCCCCACTCAGGCTCTCAAAGGAAAACAGACCCAAACAAAACATTTTGTGGAGTGAAACATGAAACCAGTGTCCGCTAGTTCACTTCCAAAAGGGAAAGGCAAATTGCAAATGTGTAATCAATGTTACAATGCTTTTGTTCATTTACTACAGGTATAAATCCATTTTCCCAGCATCCTGAAAGATTTTGCCAACATGGTGCACTTGAGTCAAAAAGCAAAGAATTGACCTATAAATGTGTACTCATTCAAACCTGATCACTGGCTGCTAGTACTAATCTTGTCCATGAGTAAAAAAAAAAATACAAAAATCTATTTGGAATGTTTTCTCTAACAGACTCTTTTAATCAGTTCAATTCATGTAAGTTTAAACAAACTCCCTAGTTTTCATGTATGACTTCAAACGCATTTTCATAAAAGATTAGCAGCTGTTTGTGTGTAATACGTATGTTCCATAGGATGAACCAAAGAATCTCACTAGGAAAGAAGCCCAAAGGAATCTGTGTCAACAGTAAAATGCCTACCATGTGTCAAATAATCATATGAATGAAGGTCCAGGTTGCAAATACAAAAGAAAAGGATGTGGAAAGAACATGACATTTTTCATAGCATTTGTAAGCTGAAGAATAGTTAGATGTGTGTTATCACTGTTAATCTTCCCCCCCCGCTCTTAACTTCTTCCTTTAGGTCTGTCCATTTCCAGACTACTTTTTCCTTTCAAAATCCTTCTTGTCTCTCCTCCTTGCAGATACTTTTTAGCCAGCTGTTGTGGGCTGCACTGCTAATATTTGATGCAATCTAATTCAGGCAAGTCTTGCATACAGCAACACTCATGAGTTTGTAGTAAAGGCTGCAGTACCTAACAAAGCGCATTTGACATCAGCATGACTACTTTATATAGCTCTGTGAGGATGAGTTAAAGAAATGCGAGATGGGGATAAAGAAATAGAGGGATTTATTTATCTAGATCTATTTTATAATGTGTGCTATATAGGGATACAGAGGAAACCACCTCAAGTAATGAGGCAAAAATCCATGAGTTCCTTACCTCAGCTAAAGCAAAACTGTGGCCCATACAATTATCACTTCAGACTATAGCAAATCTACTCTTTTGGTCCAAGGATCTATTCATTCTGCTTTAGACATAAATGTGCATGTATGTGCATTAGTTCAAGGTAAAAACAGAGGAGAAACAATGCTTCTATTTCAACACTAAATATTTAAATTTTCAAAACAGCTAAAAAATGTTGAGCAATTGTACGGGCAAGGGCAGTTGCTCTAACTAGATACTGATTTCTTTGTATGATATACAAGAAGAAAATGCACCACAATCACATGTATACAGCTGGGTGCACTTCAACAGAGCAGGTAGGAAAACAGCAACCATAATGCATATGCTAAGAGAAAGTAGAAGGTGGTACTCTAGACAGAAAATGTTCTCTACCTGTAATATCTGTCAGTGTGAATAATTTCTTGGCTGCTGGCTAGAATATATTCTGCAGTTCATTTTGTTTTATCACATTATTCACACTTTTTTCTGGAACAAGCCGTTCTCTTCTTATAAGACTACACTCTAGTGGAACAAATGAGCTCAAGCCCATGATTGATTCTCCAACATAGCTGAGATGCTATAGCTTTATTCACTTTTTTAAAATAGCTTTATTCATTTACTACCTCCAGCATGACTCCAGAGTATCAGCTGTTGAGAAACAGCATTTTGCAAAGTTCTTTCTGTGCTCAAGGAGGTGGTGGCAGCTTTTTTTTAATAGTAAATTCCATGATAAGGAGGAGGAGAAGTGCCCGACACAGACAGACTGTCTCTGCTCACCAGGTTCAAAAAGTGCACTCCCAGAGATATTTTCTAAAAGCTTATCAGTCTAAACATTCCTCTTCAGCTCTGTTTCCTTGTTGAAATGCTGTGTGAGTCTATTTGGATCAAGGCAGCAACTCCCTGTTTTATTTCCTGCTGAGGAACTGGCAAGGATGGGAAATCAACAGCAATCTGAGCAGGGTCCCTGGAGAAGCTAAAGCCATGCTATAGATGAGAAGGGTTTTTACAATGCTGTTCTGTCACAGTGTCACCAGAAAACAAACAAACAAACCCAAAAAGGAAAAAAAAAGGAAAAAAAAAACAAACCCAAAAAACCAAAAACAAACTAACAAAAAAAAACAACCACCAAAACAAAAACTAAATAAACAAAACAAAAATTAAGCAAACTCAAATTTCAATAATAAAAAACCCTAAAGCAAACAACCACTACTCTTTTTTTCGAAGTGATGCATATATTTTTTTGTCTCTACAATAACCAACTAGAATAAACATATTTTGTGGGATACAAGATTCACACAGAAGTCACCATAGTCTTTTCTTGAAATGTTAAAAGCAGAATGACTAGGACTACAAACTACTGTGGGTTTGTCTTTCTCAGGACTTGCTTGTTTTGTTCAGTGAATCTTTTTTCAAGGAAGAAAGAAAAAAAGACCCCTTTTCCAAGATTTTCCTCAATGTTTCAGATCCGCAACACATCAGCTAAATAGCTCACACACAGTTATTTCTGCTCAGGAAATCCCATGAAGAAGTATGGGACACACTTACTCATTCTTATTTTCAAATCCAGACATTCAGAATAATCCTGGACAAATAACTGCATTTCTTAAACATCCCAGTAAAGGAGAGATTTCCAAAAAGCCACCAGGAATGAAAACTAAAACAATAAAGAAACAAAAACAAAAACCAAAAACCAACCCCAAAACAAAAACAAACAAAAAAACAAAACCCACCAAACTTACAGCTGCTAGTTTTACAACTCAAAAAAAGATGTGACAATATCAAAGGAAAACATAGGTTTACATACAATTTAAAAGGTACAGGTTTAGTCACAATCTCAAAGTGACCTAAGTTGCTTTTCTTTATAATCAAAGAAAGCACCTAAACTGAATTGGGCCCCATCAACTGGAAACAGTATGAACATACAGCCAATTCTGCAATGTAAATGATCTGTGATAGGTGAAATTCAATGGCAAATAAAACTCGTTGTAGAATAGATTGTGAAAATAATGTTGCATGTGTGGAATGATAATAGCCACTGATATCTCGTACTATAATACTTTTGCTCTTATTTTTCAGAAGTATTTCGTTTTTGTTTCAAAGGCAAGAACTTTGCATGATGCAGCAACCATGGTTTACAAAAACGTAAGTCTCTGAAAGGGAGACAAGAAGTAAAAACATGCATGAATTTAACTCAGATCTCATGTAACAAAATGACCTTTTAAAGCTCTGCTTAAAAGCAGCTGCATAATTGACTCTGCCACAATCTTAAGAATGCTCAGAAGGCTGGATAGGGAACAAAATTCAAATATTTGGAACTCAACCACTGAATTTTGGACTCCTTCCTTTTCCAATGTCTTAACTTTGTTTATCAGTAACTCTTCTGCTGTGCAAATAAAATTATAACCACTTAACTGAGCAAGCAAGAGATGCCTTAAATTAAAAATGCGCTGTGAAGAGAGCAACTGTGTAAAAGCATCAGGCAAACCAAAAATGACTAAGAGCAGAAGCAAGCTAAGCAAGTTCACGAGCTCAAGGATCTCAAGAGGAGAAAGTTTTCATTTTCAAAAAGCTCTACCTCCCTCCTTTTCCAACATACAGGACAGAAGAAATGTGAAGGGAGCAGAATTTCCCAGGGATTGCAGGGGCAGAGAAACAGGGAAAGCCACAGCCAGTTCTTGTGTCTGCTCACAGAAAGGCTCCTTAGCTCTAGAAATATCTTATTGTGACCGCTTGCTGGGAGAGACTAAGCCTGCCTCTCTGCTGTAAAACCAGGTGCTACAGCAGTAAAATAAAGAAGTAGTAAACATCATCTTTGTCTCTCTGACAGACGTAGGGGTGGGAATCACTGATTTTACACCATTTCCTTTAAACTTGCAAACACCAAAACCCTTCCTCCTGCAGTAAGGGAACAGCCTTTCTGCACTGCACCCTGCCCCAGTGCTACACTGACCTGCCATTCTGTGCTATTACAGTCAGTATGATTCACCTCAGGTATGTACTGAACATGAAGCCTTTTTATTTCTCCTCATTTTTAAAATAATTAATGTAATTTTAGGCTTAGGAGAGAATCTGTAAACTCTTCTGGGCTACCTAGAAGCCATTCTCCATTTGTGGTTTGCATGTTTTCTTCGTTTGGCTTCTTTTGACATCCTTGTCAGCAGTTTTGGAAGAAAGGGACTTCAGAGCTCCTGAACAACCTAGAACCCTTTCACCCTATCCTGCCAGCTGCCTCAGGCTCTGCAAGGCAGTGCAGCACTGCAGCACCAGCTTCCCTCTCTGCCTTTGAAAGAGACGGAGCATTTAGCACTCTGCTGAATATTTATTTCAACCACAACTAATGGGAAAGAAACGTGCACTTGATCTCGGCCTCCTCCTCACAAGCAGGGGCTCCTTATCTCTCCTCCTACCTCTTCAGCGCCGCAATTTAGAGCACAGTTCTGGGTCTGTTATATGCTACTTGGAAGTTATCATTGCTCCAGCTATTCATGGCTCATAAAGTATTGTTCTCTCAATTGCACTGTATGGCTCTTTGTGTGGAAATGATGGATGAAATGGGATACGTATTACTTAATGATTAGACTTCTGCAAAACATGTTCAAACAGATATGCCAGGCTTGATGATACCTTATTATCATCAATGAAACAGAGACAGCATAATGGTGCATGTATGTATTTCTCAACAGTAAATGCAAGGGAAGTGTCTCTGTTTCAAACCCCGACAGCTCTTTAGTCTCAGTTATTTCAGTTCAGCTAAAGATGACATGCTAAAATGAGGGCATTTATTACTAAGTGGCATTAAGAAGGGGGATATTTAACCTACCATTGCTTACAGCAATGCATGAAGAAATCATCTAATGTGTGCTGGCAGTAATTTATGACATTGGAAAAAATGCTATCATCTTTTTTCCCCCGTCTGTGGTCTGGCTTTGCAAACTACAAGCCCTCAGGAGCAAGTTTGATATAATGCGGCTAATGAGAATAAGTGAGCATACTGCAATATTCTTAAAGGGTTACACTGCTGAGTCTTTGACTCTTTATACTTTTTAATTTCCTTGTACAAACAGTGCAGTGAAAAACGGCAAAATCCATTTGGCTGGTCTGTGCTACAAATTAAATCCTTGATTAAATTTTGGCAATTACTTCTCCGGGTCTTTTTCATTTAAACATTTTTAATTCATTTGAATAAGCTTCTTAATCATGATTCTGGCAATCCATTGTATAGCAAGACAAACTCTAATAAATACTATAATGCAGCAACAGACAAACAGAAAGATGGATGGATGCTGAAAAGGAAGGGTTCTGTCTTTTGGGCATATTTTTTTTATCTTGCTAAGTGTTGCCGGTATCCATCTTTCATGAAAGTTGTATTCCGGTCTTCTGTGATGTTGAAATTTATCTCATTATGTGTTGACATTTCCCTTTGTGATGTCAAAAGCTAATAAAGACTCCAGGTAGGGTTTCAAACCCTCTTAATAAGAGGGTGGAAGAAAGATTAAATCATCCTTAATGCACAAATCAATACTATTGTCAACCAAAGGGTACAAATTAAGAGGAAAATGTGAAGGGCTGTCACTCTCGTAGCAGGAAAGATGCTAGATGGACATTTTCAGCAAAGGTGCTTGAAATCAGCTGCGTAGCCTGTACTGCACAGGACTGTATTACCTATTGAAAAAGTATCACAGAACCTGAGCTATTCTCTGGAGGTTTTGGGTGGATTTTTTTTTCGTCTGCGAAGACAGACATGAGACAGCAGGAGGTAAAGTACCTCCTTAGTCAGAGAGGGACTGTCTGAGCATGGAGAGCAGCACCGTGCCGTTCTCTGTGCAAAAATGGTGTGAGGAAAAGCAATGCCAACTTGATGAGTACAAGGAGTCAGGAGAGAATAGAAATTAAAAGAAACCCTACAGGAAAAGCAAAACTTGGTGGAAATAATAAAATGTTAACCATTTATTTCTAATTATTGTACTACTACATTTGGTGCTGCTAAAATGTGTAAAAAATAATGATAAATATAGAGGTTTAAAATTCATACAGCGTTTATCAGTGGCCCTAGAAAAGAAAGAGTTAAAGTCTTACTGCAAGGCCAACTCTCTGTCGGACAGGAAATGTGCTAATATTTAACCCATAGTATCCCTATTCTGTAACCTCTGCAAACACTTAATCTCACCAAAACAGAAAAGACAACCTCTGTGATCTTGAGAGGATAAACAAAGCGAATGCACATGCCCTGTTTTTTCCCCTTTGCTTTAAGCCAGAAGTCACCTGTAGACAGATTTTGCTGCTTTTTTCCCACTGCATTCCAGAGGCCTGGTTTTATGCAGTTCATAAAGGAGAAGAATGTAAAAACTGTACATTGATTTGAATGTAAAAGCTGTACATTGATTTAGATGCGCTTAATTGCAATTTCACCATCGCATTACATCGTGGGCTCAGTGCGAAGTAAAGGCAGAAAGAAGAGAGACAGACAGAGGACCAACAAAGAATACCTAGACTATATTGAGAATTAAAAAAGGAGACATGCTACCTCTTAGTAAGCTGTATTAATGTTCTATCTGCCTCTTCTTGTCCCTAAAGGCAAGGGACTGACTCTTGGGGATTTACTTGAAAGGTGAAGGTTCTGCACATATGTTCACTAGCACGCAGGGGATACAGAGTGGGTGAGCTCATCTCTTTGGTATAAAGCAGCAGTGGATAAAGATATAGTGCCCAAATGATAAGTCTGTCAATGCCATATCATTATGCTTATGCTCAGTTTCACCAACAGCACATAAGGCCTTTTTCAACTTGAAATGTTAGGCCACACAATTTAGTGTACCAGTTAATAAAATTGGGTTTTTCTTTTTTTAAAGCTTCTTCTCATGACAGAATTTCATTCTCTGGAGTGTTCTTATCAAACTTCTGTTATGATCCTGAATAAAAACCTAGTGCCTGAAAAATACTACAGTGAAGAGGGGGAAAAAAATCCCAAACAAAGCTCAGGAGAGAAAAATCCTTACCAAGATAAAAATCTCAATATATCACAACAAATCACATTAGAGCAGAGGTGACAAACACTCCAAATCCATCACCAGGAAAGAAAAATAAACTAAGATCTATTTATACAAGTATAGTGATATGAAAGGAACAAGGAAGGAATAATTCACGAGGAAATTACAAGCTCTGAGCTTCTAATTTTGTAGATTATTGTCATTTTCTCTACAGATGTTGGCACAGAGAGACAACTTTAACCCTGAATTCTCTTCTTGCATAAATGAGGGACTACAAGCCTCCTGCTACTGGATTCAATATAATATAAAAATTAAATTTGGCTGAAGTAAAAGTAAAATGTGCAAAAATCTATTGAAAGGGTAAAACATAGAAGTCACATATGATATCTTCAGGATCAGCATTCTATTGCAAATGGATGTTTTTCTGTAGAATCCCTTAATTTAGTAAAGACTGGTAGAAGATGCGAAGACTTTCTCACCGTGATTAGAAATTAAGGTCCGAATTTTGCTTCTGGATGCCCAGGGATTTCTCTAATTGAAGCACAGGAGTGTAAGGGAGACATGCAACTCACTACTTCTGATAAGGAACCACATGATGTCAACAATGACAATAACTCAAATTCTGCTCTAAGATGGGCTCTTCATATGTGCCTATCATCTGCTAGTAAGACTTTTCTATTTTCTACACCTCCAGCACATCACAGCCTGCCAAATTCATCTGCCTATAGCCCTAGGCTGAAACATCTTTTAATGCTCAGTTTCTACAAAGCCTGAGAAGGACAATTTCAAGGCCTGTGTTGTATCCACTCCTCCCCTGCCCTACTCTGCCCGGCTGGCACCTCCTGCCCAGCCCGAGGGGCACCTTCAGGATCTGGCACTGGCAGAGAGACACCCTTTGTTCACCAGTGTTGGGGGCAGGCTGCAGCCCAGCGCTCATCAGGACATTACCATGCAAGCCAGCATGTTGCTCTTCTCTATTCAGTCCCTAAAGGAATCGTGTTTGACAGAAGCGAACAGCTGCTGTGTATTTAGAGATGTGAATGTATTGCATTATTTAATGAATTGTGTCATTTTAATATAATTATTACTAAAAGTCCAAACGTAAGCCTATTTTTATTTATGCTTAAAATTTTACCCAGTAAGCATTTTCAACCCCGTTTGCAGCCAGAAGTGCTTTCACAAGGTTAGACCACCACAGTACTCCCAGTTTTGTTTGTGGATCCTTATTCAGCCACTTTCTTTTCAACAAGAATGATCTCCTCCTTTCCAGATAGTACCAGGACTGTAGCTGCACTGCCTGCACTTTAGCCAGCTCCTCTGCATGCCACTAATATTGCTATCTCACGTACAGTATTTCTGGGCTTTTAGCAAATCACATCCATGCAAGGATTCCTGTTTCTCCTCATGTTTTTTTGGTAAAACTCTTTTATTTCTCCCAGTGCCTCCACCTACGTGTTCACTCTTACTTAATATCATGACAGTAATACCTATGCCAAAAAGCCTTGAGCATGAATTATTCCTTCATGTGCTAAGAGAGTACCTCATGTGGAGCAAAGGATGAATTTCAACAAGCCACTTGATGCTACCAATTTCTTAACACACAAGCAGCCTAACAGGCACCAGTGCAGCTCAGCAGGTCTCACTGTCAAGCCCACAGCACAGCTCGGCTCCCACCATGTACAAGGAAATGACAAGGCAGTTTTGATCCCGGTGTTCACTTTCCCTTCCAAACAGCACCACTAATAAACTCACGGGGTTTTCAGAACAAGAGGGAATAAAAAGGGAACACGGGTTGTGACACTTTGCTTCCTTATTACTGGAATCCAGAGTGTGACTTGACTCTGCCTACCTACTGCTTGAAATTACAGTGAGGTAAAAGAATTTTAGAAGCGGTGCTCTGCCTCTGGCAGGAGACGGATTCAAAACGACTGGTCACACAGCTCTGGGGACCACAAGCATTCACAGGCATCTCATTTTATGCACTTATGCAATAACCTCATTTCTGAAAGTCATCTGGAATCATTCTCTGGGGCTGGGACCCTGGGCCTGACACATGTTCTTTTTGGAAGGTGTTTCTGGTTTCCCAACTGTTGTTCTGCATTGCTCTAGGGCTTACAGACACTCTAGCGACAGCCACAACCTCATGCCTTATTCACATACCTCTATATTGCTACATTACTGGGTGGATACTGAATTAGTCATCACCAAGGGTCACTGAAATATTCACCTATTACTTCATTTGCAGTAGATATTTGTGTGGATGCTAGCCAAGTTAATGCTGAATATGTTTTTCACTTGCAGCCTTAGACAGATGATGTCGTTCTTTTTCTCTAAAATACCTGTTGCTATCAGAAGGAGAAAATGTCTATGTATCTTTCCATATATGCCACACATATGTGTATGAAATCAATATAAGATAGGAGTGTTGCTAGCCCACCTTGAAAAACGCTTAGGTAAAATTTCTGTACACCAAACTACCCATGTTGGGGTTTCTTTTAAGATGTTAAGTCTTTATTTAAAGTAGTCAGACCAAATGGTCTCTGGGATAGAACTTAATTCAATCTTAAACAGCACAGAGAGAGTGATTACAGAAGGGCAGTGCTCTATTTCTTTCTAAAGAAGTAGAGAACATCATATGAAACTGCCACAGGTCTAAAACAGATTCACAGAATAATAAAACTGTAGAACTCACTGGCACAGGATGTTTTACATGTGTATGCATTCACAAAGTGGTAAGTATGGAAAAAAGATCCCTTCTGTGTGAAGCAATCCAACCCAGGGATGTCAGGGTACACCCAAATATGTCTGTATTTGCACACCATACCCCTACATGCCTCAGAAGCAGGAAACAAGCACATTGAAAGCCTCTCTGAGCAGGGCACTCAGGCATGATGCTGTTTAATCTGTCCCTTATTATTAGTTTTCGTTTGCAATTTGAAAGGGGGAGCTGTGGGCAGAAGGGATGTAGCTTGTTCCTCCCAAAGGGGTGCTTAAAATCCAACCCCTTTTCTGAGCAGCCATAAGTGCAAAAGGCAGCAAAAAAAATCCTGACTGGCACTCTAATGAAAATGCAGCCTGTTGTAGTCTCTGTGATAGAGAAAAATTCAAAGAAAAGGAAGGAGCAGCCGGTGGGGCTTCACAAGGGACTACTCTGAGGGCTTAAAGAAAAAAAGCAGGCATACTGGAAATAGAGAGGATCCACACAAGGATACAGAGGATCAGTAAAGACTCGCAGAGAAAGTAAGAGTAACAGAAAAGCAAGGGGAGTTCATGCCAGCCAAAGGGATTAAGGGGAGTAAGAAAGGCTTTTACAAATACTTCATGTCAGGCAGGAAAAAGATGGAAGAGGCTCACTAATAAATGAACGCCAGGACAAAGAGAAAGGACAGGGACTCTAAAATGAATAAATCGACTTTTAACAAGGGACATAAATAAGAGAAAGCCGGATAATAAGAGGAAAACTGGATGATGAAGCGGCAGGTAAAGGGAGGCCTGAGTTTGGTGTGGCAGCTCTGAGGCACGGGGAGCACAGGGCAGCAGGGGAGCCTCTGCAGGCACTGTTCCCTCTGCATGGGGCAGAGGGGGCAGCACCGCCCAGCAAAGGCTCCCCACTAGTGTTATAAGGCACAGCATGTGCCTGCAGCTCCGCTGTGTCCCTCTGCCAGAAAGTAAAGAAGTGGAACAGCTCTCCTCTTCCTCCTCACCCACCTCAGAGACCAGGAGAAGGATGGGGAGCTTCTCCCAGGATCCTGCAGATGTAACTGACTGCACAAAGCTCAAAGGCATGTGAAGTCAATAGTTCATATTTTGGACCCAGAACCATGTTGTGAGGCCATTGGGCAGAGAATTTAGTGAGGATCTTCTGCCTGTCATGTCAATTCTGTCTCCCTTTGATGATATGCTGGTCCCCATGCCCTGGTTTACATACCAGACCTGCTGTGACATCTCTTATGGCACCTCCATCAAGAGTTTAAAATTCAACCTGCTGATCAAGTTTAGGCTTTTCTCCAAAGAAACACAAAACCTTAAAGGATAGCAGAGGTGGGGCAGCAAATTTCCCCTAGAAGACTTGGCCTGTCCATGACACCCATGGAGGTGGGTGACATGCAAGGCCAGCAGCTCAGGTAAAGGTTTCCAGAACAAACCCAATCTCACTGCAGAATATCTATAATACAGTTCACCCATTAGTTCTGAACTGCCCTTCAAACTTGACCTTGAAAAATGCCTCCCTGGAAAGGATCAGACTTGCCTCAATCCTTTATTTTTGGCTTCCACTTATCAACAAGAATACTACCAACATGATGGAAATGTATGGGCCACTTGATTGCTATGTGCCCTTTACCATGTGTAAAACTAGGCCAAAATGATAGCAATACAGTCAGATGCCAGTGCCTTGAGAGGCACAGAGCAATTTCTGAGAAACCTTGAGAAACTTTCTTTCAGAGATTAAGATATTAAATAATTTAAATATGTTTATGGAAGCTTTCCCGATAATCATCTCACTCAACAAAATAAACGTGTCAAATGTAAACGCTGTATGTTTGGACTCTCCACCTTGGCTATATTAATATTTCTCTGGGGAAACTGCAGCAAGCTCTTGAGTGCAGCCCAGACTCAAGCAGGGAGTGAGCCTCCAGTTCTAAGCCCACTCACCCTCCACGTGAGAGGAAGTTTACACGGCTCTGAGGACCCTCTGTTCCACAGAGAGCAGCTCCCATCAAACCCACTGCTGCTAACTCAAAAGCACCCAAAGGCTGCAAACCCAAGCCATGGGCTCCAGCTTTGGCTGCAGGGGTGGTGGAATTATGCCTGCCCTTCTCATGCAGCCTCCATATCTCTGTGTGTCCATTTCCTGCTTCCTCCTTGCCCCAAAAGAGAGTCTTTAAACAGTTAAGTTCTATTCTTCAGGGAGACTCTGGTGCAGGAAGGAGGGCTGCTGTGGGGAGGCATGGCTCACCCCTGCTCTCAGCAGGTATTGTCCCCCATACGAAAAGCCCACCTACTCCACTGCTGCGTAAAAAGCTTCCTCCTAATGGCCTTCAGCTCCACACCAGCACACAGAGTAAAACAACTTACACTGGCAAATGGAGATGCACATAACCCATGTACCAAACAGCAGAGGTATTCAGCTTCCTCTCTGCCTGTTCTACTCCCAAATGCACCCAGTCTCAGTAAATTGCTGATCAGAGGTTATTAACTCTGAGTATTTCCTTCCATTTTGTCCAGCTGTCTCTTGGTTTTCCCAATGACCCTCCAGAGGAACCCACTAAATTTCTACAAGAGTTTTAGTCAGTTTAATAAATTTTTAAAAAAGCAAGAATGAATGGAGCTCTAATACGTGTACCAAGTGGAAAGTAGTCAGAGCTACTATGTTGTTGGAAAATAAGCAAACAGCCATTTACACTGAATCTTTCTCGGTATATCAGCCTCTAGACAAAAGCACCTGACACCTCTTCTCCTGTTTCAGACAGGACATACATTAAATTTACTTCAGTCGAGGACGAATAATTAAGCTCAGGATCTATTGAAACGTTGACATCTGATTTAAAGTACAAGCATACATGAAACAAAGGCTCCAGAAATTTCCAGGCATTAGGACACAGGAGAAGCAAAATGCTGCAACACAGTGACCCAAATTAATTATTCCACTGGAAACCCTGAAGCTGTCAACATTAAGTATGGACACATCAAACTAGATGTTAGAGAAACAAAAAGTTACTTCAGAAGGTATCCATTATTCTTTGCTAATAGCCCTAACCTCTCCTCAGTGTTTTTGACAAGCTAATGACATGGGCTGCTGGGGAAAAAAAACCCCAGCCATGAAGGAAGAATTGGGTAAAACCAGAAATCACATCTCAGACAGGAGTCAGAAAATCAAAATGTTTTTAGATACAGAATAATTTATGCACAAACTTTGCTTTTCAGAATACATTTGCAGCTGAGGCCCCAAGGATGCCTCTCACTGAGAGAGGCAAAATTATTATCAAACAGGAACAAGTGCTTTGGTTTTTCAAAACCCCAAACAACTCAAAGAAGAAAACCTGAAGCTTATTTACAAGCATCACTTGTGCACTCTCAGCCGAGAGTAACAGATTTCCATTAACACTCTGAAAAAGAGTATTTGATTTTTACAGACAAGCTACAGGCTATGCTTAACTTTGGATGCAGCCAGTGACCAAGCCTCAGTGATTAATTTTTATGTGAAGCACAATCATTGTTGAGAATGTCTGTGCTGTTTTCTTCATTTTCTGATTTTTCACTTTCATGTATTTATGTCAGAGACTGCAACAAAACAGATTTATAAACAGGGACTTGCATTATTACCCTTGACTCTTTCATCTTCTGAAATAATGTAACATCTAGTGTAAACTTGGACAAAACCAATGAGATATACACAGTTTATCTGTTCACAATAAAATTACACAGAATAAAAATGACTTAAAGATTATTTCATCTTTTCTCATCTTTCATGTAAATTGAATTTCGCTGCTCTGAGCTCCTTCTGTACACAGAGGGGTGGAAAACCAACTACTTTTTATGGCATAATGAACACTTAGCTGCAGAGAGAAGCATTCAATTGCATTTACGTTTCACAATTATTTAATGTCACCTATTAATATCCAACTACTGTCTCCGGTAGTCCTACCTTGCAAGGTGGCTGAGCATGCAAAATGTGCTAAAAAAGAATTTCCTCCTCATTTCCATCTTTGTTCTACTAACCCATGGCTCCCATTGTCCCTGCACACCATTCCCAGCAGGAAGGCAACTCGCATTAAGCACAGCCCCAGCACACCAAGCCTGCTGCCAGCACAGTCTCAGCTCTGCTCCTCTTTTTTGCTCACACATCACACTGCCTTACTCTTTTTGGGTTTTGTTTTCTGTAATCACTACCATATTGTTGCTTGGGAGGCTGAGTTCCTTGTCTGCCTTGGAAAAAAAACCCAACATAGCTTTGAATGACTCAGGCTGTGATTTTGTCTTATCTTTCCATCTATTGGGAAGATTAAAGTGCAACACTGAGACTTGTAGAGCCAAGTTTATTCTGTGCCACTGGTATTCCAAAGACAATCCTCTGAGAAGCAGATCTGTCGTAATACGACACGAATGTCACCCACATGCTGAGATGTCCAAGGCAAAAAAGGGGCAGTTTATTTACAGACCTCAGCATTTATAGAATCCCAACAGTGACCATGGATTGGAGGAAGAAAATTGTCCTCTCCAACCACACTGGTCAAACCAACAATCCATCAATTCTCTCCTCCTCCAGAAAGGAATGCAAAACAATCATTATTTACATGAAAAGTGAGGAGAAACTCCATCTCAAAAAGTAAACATCAGAAGACTGAAAAGAACAGCGTGACACAGACATCTATCTAAACTGATCTCATGGCTAAATTTCAGTTTTCATAGTTTGGATCCCTGTACACCTTACATTTGAATAATGTTTTCCAACCTGCTGAAAGCACTGAGTGGTGCTGCTGTGCCATGAAAACCATGTGGTGCACCTGTGCAAAGACAGATGCATGTCACCCATGCAGAGGTCCATGTCAAGCCAGACACAGAGTGATCTGAGGTCTGAAGCACTGAAGGAAGCTTGTAATAAGTATACTTTCAGAGTTTTACCATATTATTGACCCTTTTCTTTCACTTCAGCAGCCTGCTCATTTTTAGTTTCCCAACACACCCTCTTTCACCACTTCTCAAGTTATCAGCATCTCCCTCAGAAGCCCTCATCTCCCCTTAAAATGAATGCACACGAAGTCAGATCAGCTGATGATCAATCCCGCTATGTCTCTAAAGGGTCAAAACGTTGGCAGCAGCAATAAACGGTCAATCATGTAATGACCTCAGCAGGACTCTGATTACATGAGCACAAGAGAGCTTACACAGGAAGCTGGCTACCATGTGGATCTACTTTGAAGCCCTAGGGTACTACAGAGGCTGTGCCAGAGCACAGACAGGCAGCAGTTCTCTCAGCCACACATGCAGATGGATTTTTAGGTATGGTGCACGCAAGTCCCATAGGCAAGACAAAAGCCCCCAGCTTTCTTCCTATTGTTGTTTCATTGCTGATGGCTGGTAACACCTTTCAACTCTTCTCTTCTGCTCTATAAAGTCTGTGCTAGCAGAATAGATCCCACTACACGAATCCATGAAGACCAATGGTCCAAGCATATTTGACACTAGTGGTGAAACTTCCCTTGGCTTCAGTGTGGGAGAAACTCATTCTCTCAGTTTCATTCAAAGAGCCTGAGGTTTACTTCTGAAAACTCATATATGAATTTGGGCCAAAACTTGCAGAATTCCTGCAAATCTGCTACGACCAGCTCAAAAAAATGCATTTATTTTAACTTGGGATATCAAAACAAAACTCCAGAGAAAGGCCTGCTGAAGACCAACTGCTAGTCTCTCCAGATTCTAAGAGAGACTCTCAAATGTTTACATAGCATTCTTTTAGCTACAAATAACTATTCCAATGCTATCTACTTCAGTCACATCTGGTTTAGACAAATATTTTAAAACCATTCTGCCCAGGTGGGAATTTATTTAGATACACAAGCCTGAAAAGATAATTTAAAATCGAACAACAATTGCACACTCTTTGGAAGAGGACTGGAGAAATGCTGAGAAGACTTCACAAAAGTTTTCTGACTCTCTGCTTTGGATTGGATGGGTCAGCAGCCAGCCCAGGTGTAATTCTGAAGTGTTGCAGATGGGAAGATCATAGAACACGTGTGAAACAACTTCACCAACAAACTGAAGTGCTGAAGAAGTCACCGTGCCAGTACAAGGACTCTGTAGCATCAGCACTGAGCCAGTTCTTTCTGAATGACATTGATTCATATCCATGGAAAGACAGTAAGGTTTCCAAGGATGTAAGGAAAATCCAAGATGCAGTTTCAAGTAGAAAACTTTTGAGAGAGGTATGGCCACCAAGTCTCTGTACTCTTTTTTTTTTTTTTTTTTTTTTTTTCTTGAGGGGTGGTGGAATTTTGGTCCTTTTGTTTCCAGTCCGAGACAAAACAAGGAAGGAAGAAAAGTTCTGAGAGATTCAAATCTGGCTTTTAAATAAATGTCCCACTGTCTTGTGAGAGCCAGTCTTTTGTGGAACAAGTGTCCCTCCCTCAAATGGGGACAGAAAAGGGAAGGTTTTAGATCTTGACTAATAAAATGAATCTATGAAATACTGACCAGAGCTGCTACTCCTCACAAAACTGCTACACAAAGACATCATTTTGTGTTGCTGATATCTGACCAAAGGCAAAGAGGCTGAGCAATGTGCCTTCACGTCAGGAAAAATAATGCAATGCTTAGATTGTGCCAAGTGTGGAAGCCCACTGGGGCTGAAAGGGAGGAAATGGAAACAATAAGCCTTTAGTTTCACACTCCACAGCGCTACTCTGAGGCCGAACATCCCAGACGCTTTCCAAGTGCTGCCTTCATAGCCTTACAGTATTCTTTCTGCATGACTGAAGCATAAACTAAAATAAAAATTAAAATTAAATAAAATAAAAAAATAAAATTGTAAATCATAGGTTACCCTTCTTTCTCTGAATCACTAGGCAGTTTTCTCAAATCCATCAGATGGGGGTCTTGCCCAAGAATCTTGCAGCCCAAATCTCATCTGTGCCAAAAGTTATATTGTGAAATGCCTCCACAGATGTTAGGAAGGCTTTGGAAACTGTTAGTCTGATATTCCTCTTCTAAAACTCAGTACCACTGAGGTACTACTGATGAAAAAAACCAACACCCAAAGGCTCCAAAAAGAACAAAACCCAAAACCACTGCTCTGCCACCATGTTTCTGAGCCTTCTTGCAAACCTCGCTTTGAAAAAATTAAACTCTGATTTTAACTTTTTTAATTAAAAAATGAACTAAAATGAATTAAAACTATTTTTGGATTTAACCTGCTTACCTCTTAAATAAACAACTACCTTGAGACGAACTGTCTGAAACACACATAAAAATGAATATTAAACTCTTAGTATAAAAATACCTCCTGTGGATTTCAATTTTGCTTTTAGACTCCTCTTGGGAAAATTATTTTAAACACAGGTGCAGATAACAGTAGGCTTAGAGAGAAACTGATTTTCAATAGTTTGGGGCTGGATTACAGGCTCGTAATTCCTCTGTAAAGCCACAACAGTAAAGATGGCCTGGACACACCCTGAGAGCGTACATATGTACATTATAAATCTTACATGAGATTAGATCCTGCACTTAAGGGTGTTAAGAACCTAACAAAACACCCACAGCTCTCATGAACAGAGCCAAGAAAGACAACTAAAACTTGTAGTTTTGGACACCTTTTCCTCCCACGAGAGGCTGAATTGTCTGAGAAAGCATACCATTAGCCTAAGACTTTCCAAAAAAGCACTCTGGGTTAGTTTTTTTTTATGGAATTTCCATGTTTAGGAAACATGCTATGCTATCTGCTTTCAAAAATCTGCCTTCAAGCATAAGTGCATCTTTAGATATCTAAAATAAATTTAAAATTCTGGCCAATAGTGCCCCATTTTTTCCCATTTAGCCTCCATAACTTAATCAGCCAACTCATCACTTTGAAAGCAAGAGCAATTAAATCCTTGTATTAGAACTGGGTCCCATTAGATCTCCTCCAGCAGAACATCTTCTTAAATGAGATCTGCAGGAAAAAGACATCTGCTGGAAGAACTGGGCTGTAAATTACTATTTGAATGCTGATGACACTGAAAAAAAGGAGAAAGAACTAAAGGCATTTAAATTCCTGTACCTAGAGAGGTATGTTTTTTAATTAGATGGGAGAGTTAACAAGGCTTGGAATAAGAATATTTTCATGTACTTTGCCTGAAAAAACAGATCTCTCTGTTCAGTCCTAAGAAAACTATCAATTGGATGTGATTGTGTGCTATAACTCTATTTATGGTGTAGTCTAACACATTGCACTAATGTGTTCCAAGAGGTGCCTCCCTAGGAAAAGCCAGCATCCATGCAAGCAATGAAAAAATTTGCCTGTGGAAGACATGGCTTGCACAGCAGTGCAGAGGGGGCACAGGACGTGTGTGTAGGTACTGATCCATCATGCCTGTTTCCGGGTAGCCCTGTGCTCTCTAAGGCAGATAAATAGCTCCAAAATGAGAACAACCCCACTGCTCCACATATTAAATCAATTTGTCCTCAAGGAGGCTGTGCTAATGATGGCAGAAAAAAAAATAAAAAAAAGTCTCTCTCTTTTCCTAGTCTGACTTTGGATATAAATCTGTGGCAAAAGAAACATTTGTACCTGGTCCAAGTAAGTTGTTACTGAGTGAGTTTGACAGATTGATAACACTTTCTTTGATGCAGTAATAAACATTTTCAAACAGAAATCAAGATTTCTCTTTTCTGTTTTAAACAAGTATCCGGAGAGGTCCAGTATATTCAGTTTAATATTCCAAGCATATATTGAATTAAAACCAGCTTGGTAATGAATATCTGTGGTGGTGTTGTTTTTTTTTTTTTTTTTTTCTTTTTTTGTCAAGTACATAACTAAGGGATGCTGTGGAAGGACAGCTTTTACCCCCTTACCCTGTAGCTAGCACAGAGATGCCCAGTAATGAGCCAGAATTTGAAAACAGTGGCAGGAGGGTTAAAAGAGGTATAGCAATGTCTTCAAGAGGTCTCCCAGCTACCAACCTGACACAAGGCTAAGTACATTTACTCACTGTCCTTTATAGGGCACAAGATTGATTTCAAGTGCTGGATAAGCAACATGGATGAGCTGGAGGAGAAACCAAGGTTAAGGAGATGGTTTGAGGGAGCATTACTATGCAAACTGGATCTCTCCCCATTTGGCAGGCCTCTGAACAGAGATGAAGGGAACTGCTTGCCATAAATATGTGTAGGGCTGCAGTGCACCAGCTCTCCTGTGATGAGCAATAAGGGATCAAAGCTGATCCCTGAGGCTGCCATGTGCAAGATGCCAAGAAAGTCTCTTATGGACTTCCAAACCCATGACATTTCTTTCCTCCTTCCTTTTATTTTTCTCCCGTAATTCACAGATGCCCGAAGATCTCTGATATTTCAGCAATCTACTGGGGATTGCCAGATGAATAAATGGCTGAAAAGCCACAATAACAGCTCACACCCTCCCCTCTTGCCTGGACTCACTGACTAATGCCAGGAGTTTCATACGCCCCAGGAGCTCAAAGAGCAGCACGGGCGACTGACTGTCTAGTAAAATAAGGATGATTAAGTCAGATCAGAGTCATTGTTTGCCTTTATGACCCACGTCTAGTCTTTCATCACATTTACAACACTTAATCCTTAATAGGAAATGCTCCATTTATTTTGACCACTGATGTATTCAGGACAGTCTCAAGGGTCAACACAGTTTCCATCTTTCTTCTTCCCAAGCTACATTATTATTACTGTCCCATGGGAAAATCAGGCTTCAGATTATCACATCAGTTTCTTGCAATTTTCTGAAGAAGCCCACTGAGAGTAAAGTGAGGGAGAGCCAGGGCAGAACTCTTCCCCTCCCAGACGCATTTCTACCAAATACATGTTACCTGAACTTTGGTTAAGGGATCACAGGGAGATTCCAGCAAAGCTTGGCTGACATCAGCAGCATTTCCCCCAAAATACGGACTGCTGGATATTGTTCCTCCACCTTGACTTGTATTGAAAATGGTATTTACATAATAGAGCTAACCTGGGGTGATAATCACTAGGATTATTAATTGTGTTCATATTAAATTTTTTATGTATTTGAGTGATTCACATTAGGATAATAATGAGTACAATACATTTAAGGAAAAAGAAATACTTATTTCTCCTTTATAAATGAGTTATTCTATTTATTATTCACAGAAGACCACGTATTTCTACATCACTGCATTCTTACTGTGGTCTGTTCATTTGTAAAGTTTTGAAGTTATGGATATCACGTCTCTGAGAGATCCAATTTCTTCAAACTGACTTTCCAACTTCTTTTACAGAGTTTTTGACCAGGATAAAATATTTCCCCTCACACACACAATGTGACAGCTCTGTACCCCACATATTTGTCATATTTTTATTGTTTAAAATAATGTAATGGTAGACAACCAATGGAAACCTGACAAACTAAAATATGTAGGCTTATAAAGAAGGACTGCACAGATGGGTACATTTAGCAAAGTCATTTTCCACCAGCCTATGAGTATCGAATTTCTAAATTCTTAAGTCTTTATTCATTGACTCTTGGAAGGTTTAGATGCCAATTCATTTTCTCAATCTCTTAACTTCATAAATTTTCATTATTTGCATTTTAATTCAAGCACGACCTTCATTCTAGATTCAGAATGAGTTAAGATAGAACAAGAACGAAAGAAAAAAAAAACATTCTTATAGATGGTAGAAGTAGAGTGAAATGAAGGAAAGAATAAAAGTTGATTACAGATCTAGAAACTTAGAAACACCAGGGAGAAAGCTATTTACTAAAAATTGGAAAAGAAGAAGGGAGAAAACCCCGTAATAAATGGAGCACTGATTAAAAGCTCCATATCATTAAACAGGTTGGAAAGAAATTTAACATATTTTTAAAAGAATGGAAAATAATATAAATATCAGAGGAAATCATAGGCAGGGGACAGCCTTAAGATGAAAAGATGTCAAAATGAAGAACATGGAGCACAGAAGAAAGGTACCCTTAAAAGGTCATTCTTTCTATTCATTGCATAAGTTTGACTTTGCCACACATTTTCAATACTCAAAGCATTTTCTGTGGTATGTGCTGACCTTTAAGGTTTGTCTACTGTAGTATTTTCTTTTGCTTCAATATCTTTTCTTTAAACATTTTGAATCAATTATTTAATGACTTGAAAGGTAGAGCACTAGTAAAAATAAACTCCTCCACACAGAGCAAGAAAAAAAAATCCCATGAAAAATAACATTTCCTGCTTTGGCTCTGGACATGGGTTTAAGACCTCCTCCTCAGGGCTAACCTGTGAGCTTTACTGAGGTCGCTTCAGTGTTGTATGGAAAAGCTGTCTGGTGCAAACACTTTTATATGCAGCATCTCTTAGGACACTAAAAGCTTAAGGATTGATGTAGCAAAGTGTGAGCCTGTGACTGATGCGGCACCTGAGTATTACTCTGGGAGCAAAACGATGGGTTATAATGCCAAGCTCTGACATAATGACCTCAACCAAGTGATTTAAGCTCCTCGGGCCTCTTTCTCCTCCTACGATCGTATAAATACTACACAGACCACAAAGACTTTGGTCTCCCAACGTTGCCTGCTCACACTGTTCCACTTTAGGGAAACACAGACTGCCAAATAGTGGTTCAATGCTGGTGTTGAAGAAGAAGGGAAAGTGAATTTTTCACACACAACAATGGTATCAGTAGCATGATATCATTTTTCATATACCATATCAGCAATGGTATTTCTGGTCTGGCAGTAGGATTAAGCAAGACTGACAAAACCTAAACTCAAATGAGGCTGGAATTCATGGTCTGGTTAAATACAAATGCTGTACTTCCAGTCCAGAGTATTTCCTTTGATGGCTTAAAGAGACTGAAAGCCTATAGCAAGAACATTGATAAAATCAGTCAGGAACCTGATCACAGTTTATTAATACAAAAAAAGCGAAGCGAAACAAACAAGGGGAAAATTGGATAAAAATTGAAGGCCCTATATATTACACCAAGATTTGAAATGATAACTCAGTCATCATTATCCAGAGTTCAAAGTCCGTAGTTATTTCCTTGTACAGAAAGGCAGACTGATAATTCCCTTACGTCAGTTAAGGTCTTGTTTCCCCCCTCACTCCTTACACAAAGCCCCTTCTTGTCACTGTGAAATTCCTTAGACAGCAGCAGGCTCTCTTGTTAAGAATGAACAAGACACAAAGCTCAACTTCTGCAAAGCACTGCTCATTCAGCAGATATTAATTTGAACACTGAAATCAAAGTGTCTGCTGACAAACAGCTCAGCATCACTGAAGAAATGCAAGACCCACGATGTAAAGCTGTGAAAGGGCCTTCAGATTTGTACATACCTATGCATTGCTGCTGCCCTGCTCAGCAGGAGTTTTAAAACTGATACTCTGAGTCTCAACATCTCACTCATTAACCACAATTTTAATAATGAATTAAAATAGACCTCAAAAGACAAGGAAGCCTTTCAGCTATCCTATGTCTTTTGGAGAAGTTTGATGATGGTTTGTTTTTTTTCTGCTCAATGAAGTTGGTTCCACAGGCAGATTGATGTAATTCTACTTAAAAAAGTTATTTTAAGAAAAACGCCAAGCAAAGCATGTGTATCTTATTTAGCCACATAAGGAATACCTAAAGCACAAATCTCTAAACACAGTAACAAGTCCTGCTTGTTTCAAGACACTGGTTTCATGGTCTCAAAAAGCCAGTCACATAAGTAAATTGTGCACATAGGTAGCTAAGAGTAGAAATTTAATTGATTTGTACTTTGTTAAGGAATCATAATGAAAGAGGATTCCTGAAGAACTTCAGGAGAATCTCACTGATATTTCAAAGAGTTGACTACTGGCCAAGAAAAAAAAAAATCCACACCACAAACAAACCAAACCAAACCAAACCAAACAAACCAAACCAAACCAAACCAAACCAAACCAAACCAAACCAAACCAAACTCAACCCAACCCAACCCAACCCAACCCACAACCACCACACAACTAGAAAAGGGGAATGTGAAGCTCCTGAACATAAAGAAGAAGTAGTTTAGAAAAACTATATTTACATATTAAATGTATTGTTGTTCATTAATACTTGATATAAAAATGTAACTAAAGGTACAGAACAGAATATACAGCACAAACAGAACAGACGACTGGGGATATGAGCGGCATAAAGTCACCCTACCACAATTGGGCATACTGACAATTGCTTACATGACTATACTAGACCCTGGTATGGAATGGCAGCACCTTCAGTTCTTGGAAGTGCTCTGTAACTGCTGTTTCCACTAAGTCAAAATGAAAAAATGAACCATGCTTTTGCAAGCTGGCTCTTGCAGACTTTTTCTGTCAAACTTTACAAATACATTTTTGAAGATCAGCTCAGATCTGGTACTCATTTGCAAGTGAAATGCTGAACTTGGCATGAAGTTTAGCTCAATTCTTCTCACAGGGTCACTTCTTCCCATTCTCCCTTTTGGTGCATAATGCCTCCTTGGCGAGTTCTATTTAGTCACTAGGGTCTCACAGGAGACATTGGTATATCTTCTTAAGGAATTATTGTTATTTTTAATTGGAGCCATTTGCCCTTCTGAGAAATCCACAGCACTGATGGCAGCTCTTCTGTTTCTGACCTCCACCACCTCCCTGTCAAACTGGAATGGAAAACAACCAGCTCTCCCATTTAAATCAGCTCCTGCTGTCAGTGACAACACCCAGAGTTACACAAGTAAAGTTAAAGCTGAAAAAATGCACAACCAATCTCTAGTGCTGCTGCACAAGCTGTCTTCACTCAGTTCAACTCCCTTAACCTGAGCAAGGTGAGAAAGATGAAAAGGAATTTAGTTATAGCAAAAAATCAAATTGAACAGCAACATCTGGATCCAAAGTGCTGTTCCTATGTGACTGTTTGAGGGAGAGACAAGGAGTTTCAAGATGGGACCAAGATGCAATTTAAAGCACACTAGCTTTGAAATTGGAAGACCACCCAATTTCAAACATTTTATTAATCTGTTGTTTTCTAGAGATAGGAGAAAACTCCATCTTTCCAGGCAGAGTTGACGTTCTGGCTGATGTAAGAACAAGCAGTCTTTGAGGCAGGCCAGCTGCTTTAAGTGCTCTTTCAATTAAGCAAGGCTTAGAAAGGGGAACTGAATGGGCATTTTTCTTCTCTTTTTAAATTCTTTTATTTGAAATTTATTTCTGCTTTTATGTAGGGGTAACTTTTTCATGTACAATGATGTTGACCAGAGACAAAATTGCAGTCCCATTGCAGGGAGTTAACCAAGCCAAAAGGTACCTGATGATATCTAAACCTTCATCAAGTTCAAAACCTCTGCTTTCAGGAAAAGTTAAGAAGCAAGCATTTAAATATCTTCTGGAAGCCCAAAGAATTCTCTTTTAAATGCAAGTGTAGGAAAGGTCCACATTTAGAACATATCTTTCTTCTTCTCCTGAAGTAAGAGCAAGACCTGTCTTGCCCACTTAGAAGAACAGTGGGTTGGACTGCAGAAATAAATATATGACAGCACGAGGTCTGCTGCCCTTGCAAAAAAATGATGAAACATTCAGGGATCAGCATTTTTCGCCCCAACTACTTACAATCCAAAGTAGATATTTCAGGCTGGCAAGTTATACCTCTGAGGACAGAGTTATGAAATAATTTCTCCCCTGGCTTGACAATAAAATGGGGGAGAAGAAATGACAGTAAGGATAAATGTGCCTGTCACACAAGTAGCAAATAGGAGAATCAAGCCTTAAGCACTCTTAAATAAAAAAAGAACAACAAAAGCAGAAAACCCAAACATCTGAACTTTTGCCACAAACTGAATTAATTTTTCTCCATGAAAAATCTCCCCTAACCCACCTTCTATACCATAGATACGTCACGTTGCTTGATACCTGGCCTGAAGATAACATGACAATTGCTGGCTAGGCAATAAAGTTTTGTTTGGTTTTGGTTTGTTGTTATGTTCCTCAGTTTACCATAGGACATTAGAAAAAAGGAAGAACAAATGATGATTTTTGACAATGTTATCAGTGTTACCCTTTGGGTGACCCCGTTTCCTACATCTTGGGACGTCCAAAATTAATAAGTATTTTTCACAGTTAATGACTGATGGTGAACTAAGTACCAAAAGAGGTTATCTCAAAGAGTGAAAGCAAGTCTGAACAGAAATGCTTTATCATAATTTAGAAAAAGCAACCTGACAACAAACAAAGACAATGACATGATGCCTCTCTTGTGTCTTCTATGGGCTGCACTGGGCTAAGAACTCATCCTTAAAAGCTCTGCATGTGCAGCTGCTAATGCACAGGAAATGTGATTAACTGACTTGAGAAAGGCCCAGAATTACTCCCATTCTGACTAGATTACAGGATAATTAGATTGGTGGCACTCTTCCCTTACTGGGCTGTCAGATTAAATCCTGCTGGTTTTCTTCAGATAACTGTCATGTTTCACAATAATAAACAGGGACTGACACCAAATCTCTTCATGTTCAAAGGAAGCAAATGCCTCTTCTACCCCCACACATCCAAACAGAAAAATGCTCAATGCACTTACTATTTCATTGAAAATGTCATTAAATTTGATTAAAACATACCTAGTTGATGAACCTGGTCAGAAACATTTAATTTGACTTGATAAATGGGAATCACAGGGCTTTGAATACTCATCTGGCAGATTACTTAATGGAAGGGCAAAATCAAATTATGCTTTAATGGGGATAAAGAAGGAACATTTCAAAGTTCTGCTTACAGAAATAAGTCTCTCCTTCACATGCTCCTAATGGGGATTTGTTCAGTCCAAGAAAGGAGCCGGCAGGTATGTTTGGATCTTCCACATCTGCTTAATGCGGGAAGTAAAAGATTTTTGTATTCCTCAATTCCTGTAACTGGTACTGCATCACATGCTGTTAAAACAATAATCAGTATATTTATGGTATTTGGCTCCTCTCTTCCTTCCATGAAGACCTTGACAGAGCTTGCTATAAACTTCGTGATTTGACCAGAATGTAAAGTTCAATTACCAGTTCCCAAAATACACAAATAATGCTACTGTTCTCGAACCCACACATTTAAATCTCATGAGGATCAATAAGTTTGATGTTTCTTCCTGAAGTAATCAGCGGGTGGGAAAAGTCTTCTGAAAGATAGGAACAGACACATGCCAAACCTGAGCCAGTATCTTAACTCAGCTGAAAACAGTGCTGAGCTTCCCATTGCCCCGAAGAGCACAGAGTAACAGCCCTTGGAATAAAGGGTTCCTAACACAGGGAGCTTTGCTGCCCCATTGCAACCCTACCCCAAACCAAATGAACTCTCCCCACCAAGGCACCCATGAGCTATCACAGCAGCACTGCTATCTCGTTCCTGTGGATTTCGAGAAGGCTGCTATTTGGAACGAGGCACAAAGTTTGACATACCAGTATTTTTTCTTCTTGTTTTAAATTACATAATGGTGCCTTATTTGAAGTGTTGCCACAGCTAATTATTAAAGGCAAAGTTTTCTATTTGCCTGCTTGCACTGGCAAATTTATGCAATGTGATGAAAAATGTATCTTTTGAAGTTTGCACGAGAAAGAGGAGATCGAAGCCAAAGTAAAGGTGAAATCTCTGATAATGTACAGCAGAGTATCAAAAACATTAGAAAGTGTAAACCTATACCTGCATTTCTTTTTCTTTTTTTTTTTTCCTGCCTTTTAAAGGCTTTTGTGGGTTTTTTGCTTATTTTAAACTGCAAAAGTTGTTTACAGTTTTGTACAAGATTATCTGCAAATGTGATGGGGAAGGGGTAGAGTTATAAACCACAATGGCACTTAAGTAGAGGGTAGATAAGCAGCTAAAACAGTAAACTATAAATGTAAAGAGCATAAGCTAGCATTAAAAAATATGTCACTGTTATATGGCTTGCATTTGCAACACTAATATATATTTACCATATTTGATATGAATAATAGTTCCAAGGACTCGCAACAAGAGTTAGAATAACAAAATGAATCATGTTAACTATATGGAGATACTTATCTAGAGAAGTTTTTTGGTTTTCCACCCACAGGTTCTGTTTTCCATAAAACTAGATTAGAATCATTTGTCTTTTGCACTTATGGCTGAAACAGAACCACCTTGGAGGGAAAATGAACTGGCTGATCTACAGCGCCCAGCATCATCAAATAGCAAGTTTGGATAAGAAGTGACTGACACTTTACCTAAGGAAAACAGAAAAGGGATTACAATGAATTTCTTGAACTAGAATTTGATGAAAACATTCAAATTAACTCTTTCCACTCTCACAGATTGAGATAAAGAGTAAATATTGTGAGATCCTCTCCATCAAACTATGATAAAAAAGGAATGCTCAGATATTTATATTAATAAACTCTATTTGTGAATACATGCTATATTGTTATCTTGAGAAATGAGATTAGCAACACTGTGCCTTGAAGAAATCCTGACATTTGCATATGTCTGCTGAATGCTATAAAAAACTTTGTTCTCACAGAAAACTGATGTTCCCAACAATTAGGGCCTTTGTGTGCCTAACAGAGAACTGGTGTAAAACTTCAAAACTCCATTTACTTCAATGGATCCAGGCTGATTTGTATTCATGATTTATCACATACTCTCACCCATTTAAAACCCAGATCTATGACATCTCTTAAAAAAACTGTATAAGAAAATTGTTGATGAATCAGAGCCTTGGGCTGATAATTTTGGACTACGGGGTATAAACGTGTTCTGACCACTACTCAGGGGGCTGGGATTAAAATCAATACAGAAAGGGGTTCAGAGTCGTTTTTTAATAAAGAATTCTTTGTCCGAGCAAGGGAAAGAAAAATGTCTTTGACTACTTGACAGAAGTAAAATGGCACTTGTTTAAGGTTGCTTGGGGACTTGGGATGGCAGAAAATGACCTATGGGAGGTGGATTAATATAAAGTTAATCCTGCCATAAATACAAAAAACATTATTCACCTGTCTGTGCTGTTTATGAGATGGACAGATTCATGTCCATGCAGTCATGCACTCATAAAACCTTGCCTAATATTTGAAATACTTTCCTTTCGCTTAATTGCACTATAGCTCTTCATGCTTTGAGGCTGCTTTGACAATGCCCATTGAAGGAAACCTTCCCACTCAGTTGCAACAGAAGAACTCCATTTTCCTGGGTTTTCATCATTAGGCTCACTCAGGAGCAGGTGTGTTTATGCTGACTGTGATGGAGGTCTTCCCTGGACACCTGTCCAGCATGAACTGAACGGAAACCCCTGACACCCTTCACGGTGTCTAACAGCTATCAGATGTGAATCAATTTTGGCTATTAACGAGTGGGATTATGATTAAAGCTGGCATCATAGGAGTAGGAGGGTTTTAATCACATTCCTGGATGCACTGGGGAGGGAGCGCTCTCCATTTTAAAGGGCTATCATCCAGTCCCTTTGTGAGACTTAAACGCAGTAAACCAATAACGTGAATGGTATCCACCACTTCACGTACTTTGGGTGGCCTTTCTTAACAAAAGGTTATTCATGCTGTTACATTATGAGAACCCCTAAAATCTCATTAGCAGCAATGAAGCAGATCCAGTGGCAGTAATAAACTCTAGTTTAAATTAGAAACAGCTACATTTTGCACATTCGCGTGTGTATACATGATCTGTTTGTTGATAACCCAAAATGACCAATTTATTAAAGTTTAAATAACTTAGAGATGAAAAATAATAATCAGCAACCTCTGCATTTAGAGTAATAAACCCTTTATTCATCCTACAGCTGAGCTGCTCCTCTGATCATTAAGGAAAAACTAATTAAAACAGGGGTTCATACACCTTTGCAGAAATTGCATCCCAGGGTGAAATGTGGTAGAGCCAAAGTAGGCTTGCATTTATTTGCAGTGTGTGGTCCCTGCTGTGAAAAAAAAAAACACACAACTTACAAGAGTCACTCACATTTTAAATATTTCCAGCTTGAACATTCACTGCAAAACATCATTGCTAAGTTTGTATTCAAAAGACACAGCATAGTAAGAGTTCTCTTTAAATGCAAAAGGAATGCTTTTTGTTTTACAGCTGAACACTCCTCTCCCTTTATTCCACTGAGAAAAACACTACATACTGCAATTCAAATCAAGTCAAGTTTGCTTTCCTGTATGAAAATTCCTATTTCAACATCACAACTGCTATTAACTTCAAAGGAAGCTGACAGTTCTGCAGTTATTAAGTTAAAAGATGGCCAACTTTCAGCTGGAGTCATTGCAAATTAATTCTGCCTTACAAGGCCACATTAGGTCATTTCCTGAGCTGGTAGTAATAAATAGCCCTTTCCGTAATGTAAGAACAAATGAGTGTAGTGAGGCTGTCCTGATGTGAAAACAGGAGGACCAGGCTAGGCTGGGCTCAGGGAAGTGCTGTAGGGCAGCCTGAGCCACCCACACTCAGACCCACCTCCAGCTGGAACCTGAATCTTGCCATACAATGAACTTAGGTGTGTCCAAGCTATACTGTGGCAGTAGGTATGATCTCACTGTGCCTCTTTTACAGCCCCCTTTGCTTTCTCATTTTACATTTTGGGTCGTAACTGCACTTGCCAGCTACAGGACAGAGATGGCAGAGTGGAATAGAAATGGGCTGAGATCAGCAGGTTTTGTCTTACAGGTTTGATCTCTATTATGTCCTCAGCTTTGAGGGGCTTTTATTTATTAATGGATGTATAGGAAAGAATGGAGTTGGCAGGGACATGCTGTGTAAACAAGCAAACTACTGACATTTTCCCTTCGTGCCTCTGTGCTGAGTAATTTGCCACAGCCATGTGAAAGCACTAGTTAACAAAGCCTAAAACCCAGGATTTTTCTCTTCCTGCTAAACTATTCCAGTAGCTTAATTTCTTAGAATGCAATGACCTCGAGGCAAAACATTTCCTCAAGTGGTGGGAAAAAAAAAAATCCTGCCTAAACCCTGCGTGGCCTCAGACTTGTGTAACCCTCTCTAGATACAGAGATGCCACAACATCCAGGTACATGGCCACCCTCTAAGACACTGTATTATCCTGCATCTTTCATTAACTGCTGTCTTCCACCTGAATCTCTTCCATTCATGGGGCAAGGACTGCTCTTCTCTTTTGACTTGTTCAGGACCTGGTAGAGTTGTAGACTCTAACACAAAGTCTGCATGGTCTCCATGTTACAACCAGGGTCAAATGACACAAGCTAGTGAAGAGACAGTTTTTCTGAAAATAGCAACAAAACTTAGGGGACTTTTGCCATTAGCCTTTAGTGAAGCTACCATTTAACCCAGAATATCCACAACCCATGTTGCAAGGCGCGTAGCAAGAAGTCTGCACTGGGCCTCTGACACCTGCCTTTCATAATGGGAACACAGATTTCCCCTTTCTAGCATTTCTGCTTTTTATCATTGAAACCTCCGTATCTGCACTCTACGCAAGTTAAGTGAATTTCAGGGAGGACGGCACAGATTAATTCTCATTATTAGTATTGCTATCATTATCATTAACTTAGTACAATACAAGGAAAAAAAAAAAAACCCCAAAAAACCCAAAAAAAAAAAAAAAAAAAAAAAAAAAAAAAAACAAAAAAAAAACCCAAAAAACCCAAAACCAAAACAAAAAACCAAAAAACCAACCAACCAACCAAACAAACAAACAAACAAACCCACAAAAAAAACCCACCACTAAAACCTCAGACTCCCTGGCCAACAAACGAGCCTAGGTTTAACTGTAAACAAAACGGGCTTGATGGTAGGCTTTTACACAAGTCCTAGACAATCAACAGTACAGATAAACAACAAGCATTGTTTACCATGGGAATACACTGTTTTTTGCTTACAAAAGAAGGAAACCTGAGAGCTGGGAGAGCAACAGGGCACCTCTGTGGATTAAGAAGTATATCTTACAGCACACAAAATATTAGTAGGGAAACCTATACAGAGATGGCCACGCAGCCCACTGCTGGGCTTTGAGAGACTGAGAAGAATGCAGGTCAGGAAGAATAGCTGGCGGACTATCCTGCCTTTGCCCAAATCAGAAAAGAACATTAAAGTGCTGCACACAATCTGACAGCACAAGGCCCCACAGGGATTCCAGGCTTCTCCAGCAGGGTGTGAGAGCTCTGGGTTCAAGGCCCTACATTCCTGATACCTAGCAGGCTATAGCTTTAGTCTCTTGCCCTGCCCCAATGATTATTCAATTATTCATACAAGGTGAGAAAGGTCTGGGTGAGAGAGAATGTCTCCTTTCAAGACAGCCAATAATCTGATGGAGGGGCAATCACCTGGCATGTAAGAGACCCTCCTTAGAGCCATAAGAGACCCTCCCTAGAGGCCCTACTGCAAATTAGACTGACTCAGGACTGAAGCCCAGCCACCAAAACCTAAGTGAGTTCTCTGAGCTCTGAATTATTAACTGTTCCGAAGAAAAGAGATTCTTTCACCATTAAACTTCTGCAGCTCTTTTCTTTTTGTTCTTTTGGGGGAGTAAGGTCAAAACCAGACCTTGCCTTTTTCACCATTATATTTATCTACTGTTGTAAGTGGCAAAACAAAATGAGGTTAAGTGGTCCACTGAGACTCATGACGAAAGGTTCTGCACAAAAATAAGAGAGATCTACAAGTATTTAAGTCCAGAAGGAAGAAGGTAGAAATATTGAAAACTGATAAACAATCTACATAAATTGAAGTTTCATTGACCTTGCATTCAGAAAATTGCACTTGGAAGGACTTTAGTAATGCATCAAGGAATTAGAATCTTTGGGGTCGTTGATGTCTTGAGTATCATCGTGATAAATAGAATTTCTTCATGAAAAATAATGTCACTTAACATAGTTCAAAAAAATACAGCAACTAGTCAGGCAATACCACAGATATTTAATATATACAATCAGGGTAAAGATAATTTGTTCATACAACACACTGCAAAATAAATCAAGCAGTCTGATTATCTTCAGTTATACTGAAGTCAGACATAATTGCTAACACATTGGCACATGCTATTCATCATAACACCCATGTCTTTCACCTCAGAGAGTAGCCACTCATTGTCCTTCGTAACCATTTAGTCTTTTCTATTGCTTGGACACTTTCGTTTTCTCGTTGTCATATAAAATGCATTATGGCTACTACACAAATCCTTTGCAATCACAGTCAAATTTTCTGAAAATGGAAAGAAACCCAGCAGTGTAACCAAGTGAACCTCATGGAGCTCAAAATCCCAGGAGAGCTGTACAGTGCAGACAATTAGTTTCTGCTAACTGGTAATGTTTTGCAGGCAAACACAAGAGAATAAAATAAAAAAAAAAGTCTCCTCTTAAACAAGGAGAATGAGTAAGAACTCTGAAAGGGAAAAAATTGCAAAGCACAGGAAGAAAAAAAATCAGAAACAAAATTTGAGACTATCAAAGCTTTCCTGTGTCTCACCTCTGTAAAGTCTCTGCATGTACTTCTACCTATTAATGCATATCCACTGACATTTTGAAAACAACATGAAATAAAGCAGGTCTGTTTGGAATAGCATCTTTCATTATTTATTTATTTACTATAAACCACAAACTGCTATGCAATGCATTTGCTGTGATTGGGAGAAATACTTTTTATTACAGTCTGAGTCATTTCCTATTTTCCTCCATTACCAAATAATAATTTAACACAGTAAACAAATATCTGCTCATTAAAGTTTCTTAGCAGACGAAAGCTTTGAGTCATTGTCCTGGCAAAATTTACTTCTCTGAAAGCTCTGTGAGATGCTTTGTGATCAATATTACACAGGTAATGAACACATGAAGATAAACAACAAATGTTCCGCGTTTCTGCGCACTGAAAATCCAACCACGCAGTAGAGCTGTACATTCATGGTCATGGTCATTTTACAAACCTCCTTTAGCAGCTCTCAGGATGGCAGTCACCAACCTCATCACTGGTTTAGCCCAAAACAACACTATGTGGGTCTCATCAGAAAAAAAAATTGTGCTGATAAGTACACAGGTCTGGGAGGCAGAGTCTTGGGTCCATGCACAGAGAATGGGGGAATAAGGTTGAGAACAACACACATAACATGGGCAGTGACAACCATAAAATCAGAATAAATGATTGAAAATTACCTCCTGACTGCCTTGATTAAGTTTAGCACAAGGCAGGGTTGAAACCAACCATCTTGAGATACATGGAGCGTGACCAGCTCTGTGGGACTGTATCTCATCTCCAGGGAAAGCACAAGTTCACAAAAGGTACTGAAAGTTCAAAGATCAAGAGGGAGAATAGCGTTTAAAAAGTTTTGGTAGAATGGAGAGAGGAAGCAGGAAGCCATTTTCAGGTGTTGTTCAAGGCTATGCATGGCAGAGGCAACAGAAGGTCTGGAGGAATCTGGCCTTCTCCTAAAACATAAAGGTGAAGACATGTGCATGCACTTTTCATGTAGATCTGTACTTTCTCCAGTGTTTTGGTAGCCAGACAATACTACTTGGGTGTAGGAAAGGGGTTTGCCGTTTATGATGGTCAGTATTGACGGTGCTCACAGAGGTCAGGGAGCTGCATGTGCTGAGTTAAAACTAGACCTTCTGAGATAACAACCAACATGTGTTCCTGCTCAAGGTATTCAAATAAAATGTAGAAAAAATGCACAACCCTGTCCCAAGACTTGCAGTAACCAGGATGTTGAAGGCTGGAAAGGACTCTGGGAAAAATCAGGAAGCGACAAAAGTCGACCTGTAGCACCGACTATTAAAATCCTGATTTTAAAATTAGGGAACAAATCCTCTTGTCCTAAATAACCTCTATCGACTCTCATGTATTGATAGTAAGATAGTGCCTATAGATCCATGAAAATGAAATTTCAGCAAGCTTTTGGTGAGACGGACAAACATGGCCCAGTCTTGGCAAGCTCAAGTCAGCATCCCATCCCAGGAGGATAGGCTATGCAGCTACACAGTTAAAAATAGCTGGAGTTGCATCTAAAATCCCTCAGGAACAGAGTGGGAAACCCAGGAGGTCTCTGCAGCATCTTCTACATCCATGCACCTGTGCCCTTTTCTGGTAAGCTCTCATTGGAGAGCTGCTGAAGACTTCTCCAATTTGCAGAAAAAGCATAAAAAAAAAAAAAAGAAAAAAAAAAAAAAGAAAAAAAAAAGAAAAAAAAAAAGGAAAGAAAAGAAAGGTTCAATAAACAAATCAGACCAGAAAGTTAGGCACAATCCTGTTTTGCCATATGGTACCAGTGAAATATTTTGAAGCTGCCATAAGGCAGAGCTGCTGGCTTACGGGCAGGTCCACTGGAGACACATCTCCTGTGCAGTGATGTAGGAAAAGGAGATTCAACTGTCTCAGTCCCAGAGGAAGCAAGAGACAAGAAACCACAGCAACACCACGGACTTCATCAGCAGCACCAGAGGGGAGGACCTGCACCCACCAGCCCTCTCATGACACCCTCTGTCCTTTCTTCCCAACATGTTCCATACAAACAGGATGCCAGAGATTCCCTCTGAGGGGTCTACTACAAATAAATAAGGTATTACTGTTAAGGCAGATAGGGATCTTCTAACAACTTTGATTTCTTTTAAGTTTCTTGCTGCAGAAAGAAGACATATAGAGGACTGAAAATGCACACAACACCAGCATTGTCATGTACAGTGAAACTAGTGGCTCTGAGAACACTTGGAAGTCTCAGCTTTTTTTTCATTAAGCATTTGGGACTGGTTATTTCTCAAAACATCTAGAAACTTAACAAAGGGCACCCCTTCTGCCCTCCCTCAACTCTCTGCAAAACATTCCTTTTCCCAAACCACATTCAAAATTTATTCAGCAGGTATTTTAGCATCTGGCATTCAAAGAAGCTGCAGAGGGAAGAACAAGCTGAGAGAGATAAGAAGGTAGAGCAGAAATAACCGGAGTTGAGAGGAAGGAGGTTCAGATTGGTTTTGCACATTTCAAAATATTTTACATTTAAAGATAGGACTGTGACGCTCCAGAGAACACAGAGGTCTACAGCGATATTCTCCAGTACACTAATCTACAGCACTGATATAAAATACCAGGGGAAAAACAGATGTAACAGCCAAATATTATAAAACAAACAAATAGCCAGGGGTTTTTTTTCCTTCTTCCTCATTTTTATATCCTGAAAATTCAAGAATTGCCAATCTTCTACCAGGAGTGGCTCCAGAGACTTCTGAGCACAGTTTTGAAGGCTTCCTTTCCATTTTATCATCTCTTTTTCACTTCTTCAACCTCCTGTCTCTCCATTTAATTATAGAGGTGTCAGTGAGGTTGATTAGAGCAAGGTCTTTAGGAGCCAGGGGACTGCCATGATGAAAATCTAAGGAGAGACAGTTCTGATGAAAATCTTTTATAAATAGCTACAATTTGCAAAAGAACTTAGTCTACTTAAGAAAAGAGGCCAGAGGAAATGGGCAACTCTACCTATTTCTCTACAACTGCACGGGTCACGTCACTGCACTTCACGATCTAGCCTTTGAGTACCTGGACATACCCATCTTTACAAAACTCCCTAAATTCTTAAAACCTAAGGTACAAAACCCTTACAGCAATCCTCTGGTAAATGCATATTAAAAATCCCCTGCATACGTGAGTCCCCAGGCCTGCAGTCCTCCTCAATGTGAGCACCCAGTGCCTTAGCTCAGGCTGAACCACAATATGCTTTTGAACTCTGGCTCCTCAGCACAGACTCTATTTGAAGAAACATGAGAGGCATCGCATGTTTCCATCTCCATGCTTCTAGATAACTGTTATTCTTGACAGTACACGTTGCAATATTCTATACTGAGCAGAAATTTTGTTACAAAGGCTCAAGAGACTAAACTTGTAACTGAAAAACAGCGTCTGCATTATTATGAACAGATAACAATATGGGCAAAAGACAATACAGTATATCTTTCTAACCTTATAAAGCAATCTACTTGCTCTGTTAGGCTCTTCTTTTCCAATAATGGCTGTATGAAGTTATTTACAACATAAATTAAGGCAATTACTAGCCTTGATTCCCACTTACCCAGACTACAATTATTCCCATATCCTAATCTGCTCTCACTTGTTTCCTTCACATTTTCCAAGAGGTACAAATTAGCTTGAATATAAACAGGCATGAAGCTCACTGAGGTTGCATCCACATTTGCATTTCAGTGTGAATCAAGAATGTGTCTTTTATGCAAATTTCCTAATTATTCCCATTTGACATGCACTGGTTCATATCACAGAGCCATTGTGGAGCACAGGGAACTCAGGTACTTTCAGATTAAATTCACCCAGAAGTTCAGTTCAGGATTTCACTTGATGTATTTCCACCACGATGAAGCCTGCTGCCTCCAGGGCCTGACGAGAACTCGTGTGCGATAAAACCTCCGTGAAATGCACAGTGTGGATGTCAGCTCTGCAGCACTGTCTGTCTCCCCAGGCCTGCTCCCATTAGTCCAAACTGCTCCTTACTGTAGACACAACATGAATGCCGGGCTTGGGCAAAGACCTACAGTTCTCAGCTCAGCTCAGCAAACTGCCCAGCTGGAAACCACAAACCTACTGTGCTCTCTGTTAAATAATATACCTGGATTATGCAGATCTAAAGCTAAAGCTAGTGAGTGAGGAGTTCAGAATCAGACATCATTTTGGTCCCCTTGTGTCACTCCAGCATTGTCCTTAGCAGCAATGCCCAAGAATGTAGCATACAGTAAAACCTTTCAGTCTTCACTGACGCTTGTTAAGGATAGGAAGGTTGGCTGCCCACTGCTGTCCCCAGGTCTGGACAGAAATGATGAATTCTTGGGAGCATCAATTTAAGAAAACACCTAAAAACTCCTTCATGATTTCTGTGGGAGAACTAGTACAAGTTTCATATACAAATTACTCAAGTATTTATATTCTTCTGGTAGTCTGGAACTGACCTGGTTATTCATTTTTTTACATATAAAGAAATGGAATGACCAAATTTGGTTTTATTAATGAGGACATATTTTTACAATGAACATGCCCTTAAAAGTGCCAAAATAAGTGAGGAAAAGAAAAAAAAAAAAAAAAAGAAAAAAAGAAAAGAAAAAAAAAAAAGAAAAAGAAAAAGAAAAAAAAAAAAGAGGGGAAAAAAAAAAGGTCCCAATTTGAAACAGAATGTACAGCAATGTAGTCCTAGTGACCATTAAACAAGATCTCCTTTCATGGCAATGGTAATTGTGTATGCTGCCCAGGACAAGGAAAAACATATTCCATGAACATAAAGTAGATTTAGTATGTCCTGAAGAGTTTGTAGGACATTTATTAGTACTTGAATTTTAAAAGTGATCTTAAATTGGTAAGTTAAATAACATATCCGTATCTAACTTTTTATAAAGATAATAAGCAAATACCTATAAAGTTTACCCGCATATTTGCTGTCTACAAGACAAAAAGCATCATCATACTCTCCTGGGGAAAAACTCTTTTTTTGACAGGACTTTTCTTGTCAAGGACAGGACAAAGACAACATAATACAGAGACCACAGAATAAAATTAAATACTTAGAAGAAACCTCAATCTATCAAATAACCATTCTGTCTGTTTAAGAAGTGTCTTATTTAAAAATGGCAGGAGTATATCTCCTACAATTTGCCAGTTCAATGCCATAATTATATCAATGTTGTGTATCTCCTAGCAGTTTTACTAAAAAGACTTGCACTATTCACATTCACTTCTGCTTTTGATTAATGTGGATTTTCTCCCCCAACTCCTCCATATCTTCATTTGCCTTCACAGAATGGAATGAAGGGTTTTCAAAAGAATATTCAAGAAAATATGTTTGTTGTGGCAAATTACAGAAAACAAAAATAGTAAAGCACTGTTGCAGAAAAATAAAAAAGCAGGCTTTTTCTTGGTGGGTTTTTTTTTTTTTCCTTTGGAAAGGCTGAGCAACAAAGCAGGTGCACTGGGGAAAAACAAATCTGCTGGCTTTGCACAATGGAATGGAAAGTCCACTTTGTTTTATTACCATTTCAAGCTGCTTACAGACTTCAGTGTGGAATGGAAAAAAAAAAAAGAATTAACAAAATCCAGATTTTTCTTGCATATACTTCAGGAAATTCCCTTGCTAAAGCAGAGCAGTAAAGGTTTTCTCTTGTTTCCCTTTTCTCTCCTCCCTTTTGAAAGGACTGTTGTGATCTTGAAAACATAATCTGGGAAGAAACATCTGGTCTTCACTTTTTAATTACATTTCAGTCATCTCAAAGGCTTTCCTGGAGCTAGACCTACCTACAAGGGCTTACTGTCAAAACTATAGGAGTTACAGGGCTGCTGCATAAATGGATCAACTGTAATGGTAGATTTGGGACCAGTCTAAATAAATAAGATCCTACCACATAAAACTTCAGAAGTAGGGACTGCATGCAAGCAGATTGAGAGCTTTTGATGCCGACAGAAGCACGGCTTGGGGAAGGGCAGGGAAACCTTCAGGGAGAAGATAAGGCCAAGGACAGAAGAAGCATCCAAACTGGATGGTGGGAATAACCCAGCAGCCTGCCTCTGGCCACTGCCCAAACCTTTTTACATAGAGAGCAAGAGTAGTGCCTTGTCAAGGTAAAAAGCAGTGCCCTCCCTCAGCATTATCTCCAAATGAAGATGGACAGGAGACCAGTGCCACGGCAACAGCAGTGGGGTTGGGAGCCAGGCAGCCATGCAGGTGGGCTGCAGCCGCTGCCTTGGGCTGGGATTTGCTTCCTGAGCCTCCCCCAGCCCAGGTGCTGACACTTGGGAGACCACGTGGAGGGAGCAGGAGAGCTGCCAAGTACAAGGTGTTACCCTGGACACTAAAACGCCTTGCTACAGTCTCTGAAGCATGCGGTAATGGAGATACGAGAGGATAAGGAATTCACAATTTGTTCGGGCTGCGATCCAGCTAAAACCACTTAAGCAGGTGTATTACCAGCAGAGCCACCAGCTCCATCACACACAGGAAGCAAACATCCAGTTTCCCAACAACAGGATTCACACCATCCCGAGGGAGTGGGGGAAGCACTTTGAGAAAAGCCCTTTTTCCCACTATCCATTTCCAAACTTCATGTCAACCTGGCCACAGTATTCCCTAGAGTGCAAGGCTAACACTGAACAACAATCAGAGAAAAATGCTTCTCTCCTTCTTTTCTCTAATATTTATGCTACAGTGACAAGCATAGGGCTGCTCTGTGCTATGTTCTGCACAGATAGAAAGTAAGAAAGTGTCCAAGAGCAACAAGTATCAAAAAGAAAAAAGCTAGAGGGAGTACAAAGATGGTGAGAAGAAATTAGTTGACCAGTGTCACACAGTAAACCACCAACAGAGCATGGAAGAGTATCCACACTGAATTTTTTGCCTCTTAATCTTGAGGGTCACTACTATCTACTGTGTCATCCATGCTCTGGCAGCCTAGAATGAAGGACCAAAATCTGAATTACCAGATGTAAACTTTGGTTTTTGTTTGTTTTTTTTTTTTTTTTTTAAATAATTAGTACTATGTGCCATGCTTAGAGTTCTTTGGAGACAATATATCCTGTGCCAAAGCACTGAATCCTAGCAAGTATTTTGCCATTTTAAATTATCTAATTTAAAAAATGGTTAAATAGTTCTCTCTCTTTTTGAGCTCTGTGTGTATATATACACACATATGTACATATTAAATCTAATATGTACTGACAAGACAAGACAAAGTAGTTTTCCCCTATTCTTTCCTATACATTAATCTAATGAGGCTCTGCAAGGCTGTTATATCTCAAAGTACCATCAGTTAGACAGATAGGTAAATAAATAAATGTGTCATCCACACCCCTTTTTAAGATCTTTGCTCACAGTATCTCTTGCTGGTAAGGTCAACCTGACATAAACCAGTTCTCAGCAGGCATCTCCCAGCTTTCAAAGAACCACTGAACTTAAGCTCTGCAGATGATAAAGCACCTTGTGTCAAAACCAGTGCTTTGTGACTTTGACCTTGCAGTTAAACCTCAAAGGTCTGCTCTGAAATGATGTAATCTGCAAATTATGTTTCTTCATTACTGTTTTAAGACTTCATAGTGGTGAATAGATTAACAGAAAATTGTGGCAGGCTACAAAAAGTACTTACAAGTAACAAAGTGAGAGCAGAAATTATTCTTAAATTTTCATTACCCTACCTCACTGCAGATAATTAGCAAGATGGAAACAGTTGATGCTACTTGAAGCAGCCTAAGTCATGACAAACAAAAAGGTCCCACTTTGATTAGTAAACAAACTCCCAGTAACCTCAGTTTTCTGGTGTTCCCAGGTGGCAAGGAATGGCTGTGACTTTTCTTGTCCAGAATAGAAGTGTGCTGACCCTGAACTTGACTCAGCCACATTCAGGGCATGGAGTTTTCCCAGCTTTTACACCTTGTGTTGGCTGCTGTTAGTTTATACAGCTTTTCAGTCAGACACAAGACCTTTCAGTCCTGAGCTAGCTCCACAGTCCATTTAAAAACCCATTTTCTAAGAAGGAACAGCTCTATTAAATAACAGTCTCGATGTGATCCTGCCAATATTCATATTCAATTTCTTGACCTGTAGTGGCAAAAATACTTCACAAACCTACTGCTGCACATCCAGTAGACTCGCATTTGGCAGTGATGGATACTGCTGGCAGGCAGTGCTATGGGCCCAGTCCAGCCACACAAGAAGGCCAGTTGGGGTGTGGATGTGGTTTCTTCACTACTCTTATTAATTTCAGCAGCTTAGATGATATGTGATATTAATGGATTAGAGGCAAAGATGGCAAACACTTACTTAAATTTTAAAACCACCAAGCCTTAAATTTGGGATGAGAAAACGTAGAAGGAATCCCAACCCAGAGGGCAACTTGCTTTTAAAACCACTGCAGCTAGAGAAAGGCATGTGTTTGGACAAGATTCATTTTTAGGTACTTGGGGACTGATGAAGAGTAAAGCCCCTTCCAAACAGCTCATGAAGAAGTAGTAGTCAAAAAGCCAAATTGCTTCATTCCCTCTCCTGTTCTTCTTTCTGAAACCCTGCCACACACAGGTGATGCACATGATGGAGGGATGCCAGGAAAGTTAGTTAGGCCCCCAAATTAGGTTCATATACATATTCTAACCACCTACTAAAAGAGAGAGACCCAAAGGAACAAACACAAAATCACAAAAGAGGCCTGGAGCTGATGTACCCTGAGCATTTTGGGGAATAAACTATCCAGACTACAGGGTCTTGTGCACTTCAGAATAAAGAACCGTGAAGAAAGATAAGGAAAGAACCCAGAAAATTCTGGGTATTTCAGAAGCACAGGGTGCTTGAAGCCAGGTTTTACAGCACAGGAAGTTTGGTGTATTGGTTCTGTAATGCCCTTTGGATTTCCATGAAGGAATATCCTGTGAATAGAAATACAAGCATTCACAAAGGCTCACAAAGCTGAGACCAAGATAAAAATAAGCTAGCAGTGCTGTAGTTAGAGCAGCACCAGTGACAGTGGCATTTGCCTTTGTGTTACCATAACGTGAAAACATATGCACAATATTTATATCCTGTGCCAGGGAGCCTAAGCCCTGCAACCTTCGCTTGGGGTGAGAAAAACAGCGCAGAATTTCTGATCTCAATGGAGCCTGGACAGGCACAGTCCTTGGGATGAACAGCAATGAGGGCTGCTTGTCTGCCTGCTGCATAACGTTTTGGAGGGGATGTTAAGCTCCAGTACGAATGAGGGCAGCGCCTCAGAGCTACTAAACCTCCTTGCCATGACACGATCCAGACGCAGCGGCTCGTTTCCACGCTGCGGCTCTGGGCCTCCCATCCCTCTTCCTGCAATCAACAGTGCTCCAAATGGAAACACAGCTATGGGAATTTGTTTCATTAGCCTTCTGCACAAACGTTACATGTTTCCTTCGCACTCCTTTAATCTTTAAAAAAGAGCTACTGATTATAAAGATCTTGGCGTCTCTTCTTTCTTGTGCACTAACCCGTCCAGCACAAGACAAGTTACCGGTACCTTTATATTTCTTTCCAAAAGAGTCTCTGGTTTCTGAAAGAAAAGGAAAATGAAAGAGATGTGATCCTCCCCCAAAGTCTGCATGGATATTTGTTTTCTCCAGATTACTGTTTTCCTACATTTCAGCAAATGGTCTGGCTGCAAGACCCTCCCCCTCAGCACCTGGGAAGCACATTCTCAACTCTGGAAGTGTTTATTCTCTGTAGATTAAACAGCATTTGCTGGACAGTGATCACAGAAAGTTGTAAAAACAGATGGACAATGATCTGTCCAGACTTCCAGAGCTCACCACAAGAAGGCTACTTACATAAAAACATTTTGCTGAAGGATCAAAGGATTTTCTTCCCCCCTCTCTATACTCAGTTACATGAGGTCTTTTATATAAACATGGGAATGGAAAACAACCATCTTAAATAATGCCTAAATTCTGACTTTTGAAACTAAGATGTCAAATTAGGCTAACAGAATTACTGGATTGGTTTAAAAACTTCACACAAAACCTCACACAAAACCAAACCAATCTTATGCATTACCCTTTTCCCATTTCACCTGCACCGTGAAGTCTATTTCTTACAGAAAAATAACCTCTTAAAATCATGCTATTTTCAATGAAAATAGCAAAACTATTTATTCTCACTAGAGCTCCAGATCACACTGACTCAAAATTTGACATCAGTGTGCCCTCTCATGCATCAACATAACCAAACAATGCGCTGTTTAAAAGCATACAGGCTTTCATCTAGGAATAAGAAATAGCATTTTTCTAGGTGGTGAGCTCAGCCCTGAGCTGTACCTCTGAAAAGTCCTGAGGTCAGGCTAAATGAGATAGACATGAATTCTTAGAGTAGCACTGCTTCAAGAAGCTATGATGTGATGAAAGGGGGATACAGGATGAGTAAGTACAACACCTTGGCTCTAGTACTTGCAATCCAGGAACTGTGAGGTCTAAGTTCTCACTTTCACTGTAAGGACTTGGAAAAACTAGACCAGTTGCAGGGGAAAAAGCAAGAGGAATGATGAAAGGATCAAAGCATTTGCTTCACAGTGTGAGATGCATGATCAATTTATTTAACTCATCAAAGGGATGGTTTAGAGGTGACTTGATCTCAGCCTATGAGTGCCCATATGGGAAACAGAATTTACTAGATGGCTTTCCAAAGTGGGAAGAAATTGTTGAGATCAAACAGCTAGAACCTGGTTTGTTCACATTATAAAATCATTTGCTACCTCTCTGCCACCAATCCCAACTGTATAACCATCTGGTCCTTCTTCACATACTTCAAATTGAAATTTAAACAGAAAACTAACCAAAGAACTAAACAGTATAAAACAGGAAAGAGAATTTACATGACCAGGAAAAACACCAGAGAACTGACCAGTATGCAAATACTGTTCTTCAAGCTCTGATGTCTCCTCCACTCTATGTTCATGTTTTTCTGCATTTTGTGTTTCTAATTATCTCATTTACTGTTTGTTGGCAGAACTAATTTCTCTTACTTTCACTTACTTTCATGAAATCAGGTTTCTATATTGCCTAAGAAGTCAATATGAATAGTTCCTTTACTCTGTGTACCAAGAAGCTTGAGTTAATCCTTCTCCTGGAGAGCAGCAGTTTTCAAACTGGAGATAGAGCATTGCCATTTTAGATGGCCTTGAGAGGTTATCAAGGGGACAAGATGATTAGCATTTCTGCTCCTATACAAAATGTGGTCTCCCATGCCTTTAATACTTTCACAGTATTTTATGATACTCTTTTGTAATCCCCATGGGGCATGCATCTTTGTACAGGCATTTAAACAGAGTTGAGAGGTTGGGAAAATCTACAGCAATGTCATAGTGCTACTTCCCAGAAGACAGCAGTACTTTTTGTCTTTTTTTTTTTTTTGCTAAAGAGGAATTTTGTATAATGTTTTAAAATGTCTGAGTAATACTATAAATTTGCACTTGCAACTTTCAGTATAACGTCCATTATTTTTTGAGAGTAATTGGTGCTGTTTATTTTCTTCTATTATGGTAGTTAAGCATTGGGATTTGACAGTTTAAAAATAAAACATAGGGAAACTCCCAGAATAGGTTTCAATCTAAACAAAGCAGATAAATGTCGGGAAAAGGAAAGACCCCATGTCAAGAGCACCATATTGCCTGGCATGCAAAGCACCAGTGTGATTGTTTGGAGCTGCGTGCTTTCTTGGTCACATCCTCAATATCATTATGCTGTATCCAGAAACTTATAAGGAAGTGGGCAATACGCCAGCCTTTATCAGAGGAGGCTGAATGGCTCAGTACTAAAAGCTGCTCATGCAGTAGAGCTGGATGCTGTACATATTTAATCCACAAGGACCAGCACTGGGTAAACTCTCCTAGACCAGCATTTTGCCTTGTGTGGGGTTTTATTTAATACATTTAAAGCACTTTGTAAGAGTAATAGTCCTGAGATACATACGAAGAAAAGAGTTTGCCATACCAGTGTGTGAAATCCCTGAGCTGACAAGCTGTGTTATAACACAGAACAGAAGAACACCCCACACTTGACTTACCTAAAGAGCTCTTCACAAGTAGCTGAGTCAGACTCAGAGTCCAACTAAGAAAAGGCTAATTAAGAATTTTCTGTTGTGAAAAGTTAGGAGCAGATTACAGAAGTACAACAAGGGAGGACAGAGGGACATGAAAAGTCCAGCTCTTCACCTGCATGATCTTTGTAGGGCAGCAGGGTGTGGGGAGCCCAGCAGACTCTCTGCACCTGCTCTTGTCCCATAAGCAAGCAGCCTGCTCCTCAGAGCACAGTGCAAGGAGGGTGATAGCCTGCTCCTTCCCTGTCTAGACTCTCACACTGGGAAAACTCAGACACTCCCCCTGAACAAATAAAATAGCAGACACAGGGAGGAATGAGAAGAATCCCATCTCAGAAAGTCCCTCAGCTTTTACCCCATATCATAAGCTGCACCTTGGTGACACAACCATGCCTAATAATAATAACAACAACATCGTGAAGGAAGTGACAGTTCAGCTGCCCTTTTAAGTGGTGATGTTTATGGAAGATGCCCTCTGGGTCTGGCCAAACCATTGCTCCTCGTGATCCTAGTCCTGCCAGCCCTGTGTGAATGTCCACTCTGGGGTGTAAGACCAGAGTGGGGCCACTCACTTTTCAAATGACACATATATGTAAACATGCTCACAAGAAACAAAATATGAGGGAAACATGGGCAGTTATGTCATTCACTCATGAGCAAAAGGAAAGCCATTTAAACAATGGAAGCCAAGGATGAGTTAAGTCTGTCTTCCTCCTCTCTAATGATGTGAACAAACTAAGTTAATTCTTCTTTTCCCTATCTTTGTCTTCCCTCCCTTCTCCCCTACTGAATGGTATTAGACATGAATACAAGTTTCAAATGTAGTCCTTGCCCCTGACAATCAGCTCTTCTTGCTCCCTGCCTCAGGAAGCACAAGATGTTTGGCTAACCCTCCTCTTCTAATTTATGGAAAAGAGCTACAGTGCTGACTAGCAATTATAAGGAAGATTAATGATTTGCCAAGAGACCTCTTTGTACTTTCAACTACCTATACAACAGCAGCTCTTTGTCTATAGAAAACAAATAGTGTTTTGAGAGAAAATATGACACAGTTACCAGACTGGAAATTTTCCCCAGAATATTACAGGTTGAACATTTTAAGCCAGTGCTACAGTAAGGCCTGCTTTGCACACTGTCTATTAGTATCAAGTATACCCCTACCAGGTAGAAACTCCTCTAGCTCACTGAAAGCCTTACACAGCAAAGTTTTAGAGAGGGAAACCTCCATGAGAAGGTACCAACCACAATGCAGACACATCATGTAGCCAATTAAGCTGCCTTAATACTGATCTGATTTTTTTTCTTCAAAATACTGCTATTTCAGAAATAATTTTTGGATCAATTAATTGTAAAAATAAGCAAAGATCATTTTTACATACCTTCTCCCTGTCAATGTTATTATTTTTTTAATAAATTAGCAATTTTTTTTCTAGGAAATGAGAACGGGATCACAGCTCAGTATTACAATGAGCTAAAATATCTTTTCCCCAAGTCCCTAGAAAGCACTAGTATTGTTTCTAAGTGTAACTGTGTTTGCTATGAGGACTCCAAAATGTCCTTTCTCTGTGTTAAATTCTTCATTTTTGTGTAGCTTAAAATTTAAACAAATCATTTAAACATATCACTACCTGAAAAAAGACAGAGGTCTACGAAAAGGCACATTATTTTCTTAATGTGCCTTTCCTGCTGCTTGCCTTTTTGCTTAATTGCTGAAAAAAATTATATGCAAAAATAAAGAAGAGTGATTCAAAATAGGAATTGTGGTGCAGAAAACAGATTTATATTTAATAGGTTGTACATAATATACTCAATGATGTTTACTATCTAATACAGCTCCAGCCTCCCATATACACATACAGATACAGAGTATGGATGTTTCCACTCTGCACATCTGGAAAAGAACTGATAGCTTGCAAATCCCACTAAAATTGGTAAGAATTTCTGGAAATTAATTGTATCCTGGAATTATTCTATGACTTGGGAGAATACAAACTAGGACAAAAGAAATAATTGCAGTGACTAACAAAAATATGAGCGATTTGTGAATAAACCCAATTGGCTTAAGAGGGGATCATGCATACTGCCTACATCTATCTTTTGTGGGGGGGAAATTATTACAAACAAGAGGTCACTGCAGGTCCTCTCCTTGTGACTGCTCATCATTTCAACAATAAATATATGCATAATTTCTTTTTTCTTCTGATATATTTAGATTACCAGCAAAATGGTGTATATACCAAACAGCTGCATCTGTTTTCCAATACAAACACTTTTTTAAGAAGACAAACAGGTCTGAATGTTATGCCTTCAAACATTGCTACCATATTCCTGGGAAAAGTATTCCAATAACTACAATTAGTGCTATTTTATGTTGGGTACTAAAAGCCCTGGGTAAATGTGATTTTCTCACCATCTTTGTAAAAAAATAACTTTTCCTTTTACTCCAGGTAGTTAAGCTAAGTGCAGTCCAATACGTTTTCCCTCACACAAGCTGTGGAGGAACCACAATCAGCCTAAACATATGCGAGGCTGTGACCATCTCTTGCTTACACATAGTGACATCAAAATCACCAAGCAAAACAACAATTCAAGCTAAGACAGTTTATTGAAAACCTCTGACTAAGCTCACTGCAAATGACCCTGCGCTCCAAGGGCAGTGTCAGTTCTCACAGCAAGGAGGCTGTGTTTATAGGATAATTCTGTAGGGACTTCCCCAGGAACTCAGTCTGCCCATGTTATGAACAAAATGAAAATCAGAGAGCTGAGGTTAGAAAGAGAGCTCAGCTACAGACAGAAAACTGGCTGAGCAGTTCATATATTTAATTTTAAACATAGTTGAGCTCATCTTCTGATTAAAAACTAATATGATCAATTACAATACTGGAATCAGACCAAATTTTAAAATATTTTTCTGAACTAAGGCTGGGTTGCAGTATCTCATAGAATTTGGTAAAAAGAGGGAAGAGCAGCCTTTCCTGCTAAGGCTGTGCAGATGTGTTAATGTAAATGATTTGTAATTCAGTTGCTACCAACAGTAAAGCACTTAAAAAGATGATGACACTAAAGGGAGCACATGTAAAATAATGGAAATGGAGAAAAAAGGCCAAAAACTAAAATGCAACCATAGCATTGCAAAAGCTGAGCAAATAGTGACAAGATACATAAATAGAAAATGAGGTTTATTAATCAATCACAATGCTGTTTGCAAAATCCAGTATTTTCTTGTCTCTTTTTTTTTCCCTTTTTCCATCAACATTTGACCTGCATTTCAAGTAGAGGAGCATACAGGGAGGGAGTGATTGCTGCACTATCTGTTATATTCAAAGATGAGTAATTTGCCTTAAAATCTGAAATTTCAGAAATAAAGGGAAAATAATGATGGTTAAAAATGTTTGACTAAGGCAAGGCAATTCATGATTATTTCTGTGAGCCCCAGAGTGGAATCTGAAGAAACCACAGGTAGTTTGTAGCTGGTTCTAGAGCAAAAAACTTTTGGAAAACTCTGCTTTAAGTGACATAAACAACTCTAATAAATGAAGGCAAGCTGAGTATTTAAACAAATACTTTCTTTCATCATCAAATTAAATGCCTTCAATGAATATCTACCTTCCTTCTAGAAATGCAGACCTTCAAAGCTGCTTCCTACTTCAACAACAGCTACAGATGACCCAGCCATGGACAGTAAACACACTGTGTTGTGTTTAAAGTATGGTTTTTTTCAAATGCTGGGCATACCAGCTAGGCATTTAAAAAAGGTATTATGCCAGGGTCATTACAACATACAGTTTGCAGGTTGATTAGTAGAACAGAGCATGGTCCCAATTATGCCTATTTCTGTTTTCTGCGAAGGAGAGTATTTATGAAAGAAATCCATAAAGCATGCCACATGTAGCATATCTACAACCAAAGATTCAATTGCATTCCTGTTCCTCAGGATGGTGGATCATTTACATTCTAACACCTCCTGAAATATTAATGTTTTTTCTATAATTGCTCCCCTTTTGATGCTTCCAAACCAAGGCAGTGCCACACACTCGAAAGGGAATTTAAACAGGGAAGAAGAAATGCTACCAATGTACAGGAATAATGGAATAAATTCCACCTGTGGGAAAGCAAGGGGCATTTATTTTCTACATGGAAAAAGGCCAAATTTTTAAAGAGGCATCATTCTAGGCTTTACATGTGGCTTAGTACTAGGTTCCCCTTGATGTAAAACAATTTATACACAAAGATCAGTACTTCTCTGTGGTAAAGAAAGCCAGCTACTGCAGAGTTCCATTACCTACATGTACAACCATCTTCCATCATTTCGTTATGCTGGCAAACTTTTTGTGGATTACACACACAAGAACTTTTACCAGGAGTGCTATGAATTTACATAGCTTTTTATCTGTCACCTATGGACCTCACTGCATGTAGGACTCAGTACCATTCACACATTTGCAAATCCTTCTGCCCATAGAAAATCAAAAATACACATTTTTGGCTTTTTATACCAGTTCTTATTACAAAAACTTCCCATTTTAAAGTTTCTATTCTTCACTCTCAATCCATTCTAATCCATTTTTATTTTCACTTACGTCTTTTACCAACCATCTGTAAAGACATTCAGGAAACCTCTAGATAAAATGGTAACAGATCCAAGAGGGAAAAAAAAATGCATAGCACTAATGGCAAAAAAAAAAAAAAAAACACAAACAAACAAAAAACCAAAAACAACAACAACAACAACAACAACAACAACAACAACAACAACAAAAAAAAAAAAAAAAAAAAAAAAAAAAAAAAAAAAAAAAAAAAAAAAAAAACACGTGAAACAACATGAAAATTCCAAAGAAGGATAAAAAGTTCTCTTTTCAAAGTTTTCCACAATCAGGTCTAACATACTCCCCATAACTTCACAAAGTACACAGATAAGGCAAAAGCCTCATTATTGTAATTAGACAAAATCTTTTAATGCCACAATGTGCACTAAATGTCTATCTGACACTCAATAAATATGTGGGAGGCTTTCCATTTACTTCAAAGGTTACTGGACTAAACTCTGTGTGGGCTCACTAATGAGCAACCTGACTTGTGCTCATGAGCCTGGTAAAGGATAGCTTCAAGAAAATGCAATCTCTACAGCTCCTAATTGTTTAGATGCTGGAAAATTAAAATAATGAACTGGTAGAGCCACAGCCCTTGACACATTTGCTTTTCATGTATGCCACTAATCAAAATTTGTGGTGTATGATTGGAAGAATAAAGTATTTTAAAAAAATAGAAAAAAATAGAGCCTAAATTTGTTATCTAGGGTGGATTGACAGCTCATTCATAACTTTGGCAGGAAAAGCCTGTCATCTATTTGGAGACATGCATGGTGACAGTGCAGAGAGAGGCATACTTTAAGGGCATGTTTACACTGCAGTGCAGGAGAAACCCATCCATGGTCTTACAGAGTTCTCAACAAGCTAATTTATCTTGCTATGCAAATTAGATATAGACCTAACAGGAATTATTTTCTCCAAAGCATCTTTAACCGTCACACACCCACTACCTAGTATCAATCTAAAGCTTCTTTAAAGCATCAGGTCTTGATAAGATTAGGTTGAATTACAAACATGAGATTGGTACTTTGATTTACTTTGTGCTAAAATACAGCCAGCACACAACATTGGTTTTTTACTGCTTTATGGAGTATACAATTACATGAAATACACATCAAACTCATCTAAATAGCTGGCCATTTAACTGTCTGTTTGGAGCAGTTGCACACTTTGTCATCCCGTGTGATCTAAAGCACAGAGTCAAGTCTGGCTGCTGTTTGTAATTTAAGATAGGTAGCTCTGAACAACAGGGCCTTTCCCCCTCCTCCCTCCCAAGCAAGGGAAAGCTCTTAAAAGGTCAGGCACCAATGCAGTTTACTGAATAAAGCTCAAGTTTGAAGAATGTGCCTTCTAAAGTGATTTTACTACCTGGGATGTAATGAGTTTTACAGACTTGCTTTGTTAAATTGCCCTGACAATTTCCATTTCCAGTTGCTTCAATCATATTAACAGAAGCTAAAGTTCACAACTAGTAAAATATTTCAGTGTACTGAGTTGGGTCTCTAAAAAATAGATCACACACTTGACAAACATATAGGACATAGCGTTTGGCATTCCATTTCATGTTTGGCTTGGCATGTCTCGCTTAGGGCAGGACAAGATGCCCTATCACAGTTATCTCATTACTCATGGAAATAAAACACGGTTACACCAAGGACTTGACAAATCCCATTAAGTATGTCAGAAGGACAGGACTGCCCCAGTGACTTGGAGTGGGAATGAAAAGGGAAATATTGGAGATGCTCCACTGAAGGGAAATGTACGTAACATCGTAAGACATGAACATACAAAACCTGGGTAAAAAGGTGAGAAATCAGAAATCCCTCACTGCAATGAGAAAAGAGACAGAAAAAGTGAAGACAGTGAGGACAGGTCTTGTTAATGAGGGGATAATTCTCTCATTAGGAGAGTACATACACTACTCTGTCACTACCTTGTATAATTGCCTTTGCCTTTTTAAATCACAGATCATTGGGCCATGGGATGGACCTTCTTCAGCCTTTGGTAAGTGTCCAGTGCTCCTTGGAAGGTACTGCAATCCAAACAATGACCAACAAATGATAGCTTCCCCTTTTCCAATGCTAAAATAGTTCTGAAATCTTTTTAGAGCTTGCAGAATATAGGAAAGAAAACTTCAGTGAATGATTATATTGTGCAAAGGAGGATTTGAAATCTTGCATTAATTCAAAGCAAAAGTTTATTATGTGCAACACAAGAGGCTCACTCATGTATGTTGATTTACAAATTTTACTTACTGCATGTTTTACTACATTATTATCCTTAAGTGCCATAGCTCTGGCTACCCTGTACATCAGCACTACATCAAGATTTAAATTGATTTGCTTTGACTTTGATTTAAAATGCAACTTGGTGCAACCAAGAGGAGAGCTGGGCCAAGAAATGCTTTTGCTAAGCTAACCCACACTGAGTGACATACGGAACAAATAGAGCATCTTGACATATCTGAAACATCCAACAGCAATCTACAAACTCACTGAGTCAGGGAGTCTGACACATATCTTTAGTATGCTGATTAATGGACTACTGAGGATCTTCAGAGGCAAAAAGAAAAAAAGGAAAATCAATGATTTTAAAACAATTTTAAAACAAAAAATTTGGAACTATGCATTATCATCCAATTATTCTCACAAACATTAATAATGCAGAAGCAGGTTCAGATACAGTCAATACTTAACATAAAACAAGGGGAAAAAACCCCAAAAATATTAAATAAATGCTGTATTCTTCACTCATTGCTCCTCCTGAGTCCCAGACTCCAGTAACTGCCCTGACAGCATGGTAACCAGATCTGATGTAAAAGATCTTTATTATATATATTTATCTGGCGGCACTGACTGAAGGTGGCAGACAGGATGTGAAGGGAAGATGAGTGCATAATGGGAATACAGTTCCCCAAATCCCAGAAGGAATAAAAACCTGTAGCGATCAAGGTAAATCAAAGCAGAATGAAAAGAAACGCTCATCTCATTTAGATGCAAATGTATCCGGATGTCACTGTACGCCACCTCTAAACACTATTGCACAGACAGTATTACCTTCATTGTACCAACAAATGCCTGTCTTCGCTCTAATAATGTTCTCTTTGATGCACATGCTGTGGAAGAGTTAAGGCATATTTACATTCAATCAACAAAACTTCATCAGCACAGCAAGATGAACAGAGATCATATCCATAGCCCGCATCTGACCTTTTCATCGCTCTCTCCCTGAATGCACACGTGAGGCAGGCAGGCGTGCACATGCACGCCAGCAGAAACAAGAGATAATGCCTGAAATCAACCTCTGCCCAAGGCATCCTGATGGTTTCTCCTATGGTAAGTATTTTATTCACTTGAAGCACCGGATTTTAATTTGTAACATCTACAGAGCTCTGCAGAGTGTTGGTGCTCAGGTAATGAGCATTGAATGAAATTAGAAGAAGGCAATAAATATAAAACCTCACATTTTTAAAAACAGTGCCTTTAATTTACCTTTAATTGAAACCACATATTTAGTAAATTACTTATTTATGAATTCACGGTATTCAGATGGGTTCATGACCTACTCTTCCCAGACCTGTGCGTATTGCAGGACTTTGGTCCAAAACCAGGTTATTACGCATCAACCACTTTTCAGAATCCATCCATATGAATATTTTTCTCTGAAAATACATGTAACAATTTCAGGTTAGTTTATCCTTCAAGTAAAGGAAGGATAAATCAGTAATGTATTACTATGATGTAACCTGTTTATGTGTCAGAACCTTGTGAGTTTTACACAGTTGGACCTTGATCCCATCTGTCATTCAGCATCTAGAAATAAAATCCTTGCACATACAACAAACAGCAGAAGTTAATAACACTTGTGATGCTACAGTTTCATCTTAACAAACACAGCACATAGCAAACTGTATTGGTATAACAGGGCAAACTGTAATGGTATGACAGAGCACTGGATGGAAAGCTTCAGATACAAAGGCTTCTTTCTTACGTTCTGCAGAACATGAGAAGCTATTGACATCTATGTATAAGCAAGCACATTAAAATTGTGACTTTTTACTTCGTTAGGGCAGGTTTTGCAAATTCTAAGCTGTCTTGAAACAGCTGAAGTATTTGCCTTAATGTACACTGCTTATACAAATCAGTTGTGGTCTGTTTTTGGAAGGGGTTTTTGAAGAAACTGCTGGAACCTCACCTATGATTTAGATTCCAACATGCCTCAGTAGCACCTCCTTTCAGCTCCTCAGATTTGTGATGGAGGAGACGGTTCATGGATTCAGCAGGTCAAAGTGCACTTCACTGACTGTGGCTGATAAGCAGAGTTGCCCAGAAGGCCAGATGCTTAGATTTTGGTTTCAGCTTGATGGGCCAAGCTGACCTCTGGAAAAAATTCTGTTATCTCAGCTTTGCCTTCAGGCTTCAAACTATTCACAGCAGGCATGGAGGGCCCACACTGAGAGACACAAGAGTTTTGTGCAATCATTTAATATGGATATTTTTCTCTATTTGAGACTTGAGTTTTAAAGGCAAACCTGACCCCCATTTCTAAATTTTTCCAGAATTAAATCTTGCACCACATCACTAAGAGTGAGAACAAAAGTTTGTTGCTTATTTTCAAAGACAAGAGGTTTTGGTTGGTTTTGCTCTTACTAATATGCTAAGGAAGAGCAGTTACATTATTGATGACCAAGAAGAACAATATCAAATATTTGAGTGGTTTTTGCCAAATACATACCACCTTGAATTATTTTTTCTAAAACAAAAACTAAGAAAAAATGTGAATGGAATTAAAATTAAAAGATCAACAGAGATCATCTGTTTAACAAACCCCTTCAATATGTTCCATTTCTGCTGCAAGATAAAATAATGAGCAGAGATGACACAGCAAAGTGTTTTACATAGGTGGAATATTAGCTGGGGACCAAGACTGACAAAATCTTGAAACAACCAGGAAATTGTTCTAAAAAATAACTTTATACTCATTATTGTCAGCTGAATATATGTGGGTATATTAACCCAATTGACTTTGGGTCGAAAATAAAGATCTGTATTTTAAACCAACTAACTTCAGAACCACAAATGACTGCTATGGGATTCTGAGCAATCTTGTTTTTAAACATGATTAGAAGTGGCAATACAAAATGGCTGAGGGTCATCTGAGTCATCCAAACTTCCAGATTTTATCTTCTATTCACAAAAATCAAGTTCTGCCTTAAAACAACCAGACTTGATTCCCTGAAAAGTATTTGTAGATGTATCTGTCATCTGGATATTTATATTGGGACAGTAAGATTTCACAATTGTCTAAAACAAATATTAGAGACATATATCTCAAGAGTGCATTTCTCAAGAGTACCAATTTGAACAGAATAGATCATTCTCTTAGCAAACACTGCACATCTCAAGGTTTTCCTCTACATAATGTTTATGTGAACAGTAATTCTGACCAAAAAAAAAAAAAAAAAAAAAGACCACAACACAAACAATCAAAAACATGAAGGAGAACTAGTAAAATACTCATTTGCTTCTTATTAGCTTTCTAACTTAGGCCTATATTTCTCAGCATTCTATTTTCACATTAAACCTTTTAGCAGTGAAGTATCTGCATAGAAAAGAGAGTTTGTGGTGGTTGCTTTTTTTTTTTTTTCTCCCTAAAAAAAGTAATCTTAAAGGTAATAAAAACCTGCAAAATTCATGGAATCTAATCTTCATTTCTGCAAATGTGAGATTTTACCATAATTGAAACAAATGTTCCCATGGGGCAAAAATTCCAAGATTTAATATGTTAGGAACCCATCTATCCCCTATTTCCATTTTCTCACACCCACTTTTCTTTGTGAAATGCAGCATTTCAGAAAGCATTTAAAGTTTAGAAACACATAAATATAACTCACTTTATATATCTCCTATTTGGCTTACTATAATTTTGGAATTATACACAGCTAGAAATTAAGCTCTGGGACTCTAAATCTCCCCTAGCACAACTCAAGACACTTGAGGTGTGTCACATTTATGGTGTTAAACAGCCAACCAATTGATGTACTCACCAAAGACAAGCCAAGCTGAAGAATAGATCTTTAGCTGTGAACGTTTGCAAAACACTTGTGGCATCATTTTAAAACTTGCACTTATAAAATATAACATCTGCATTTGAATCTAGACCTGGTAAGGTATCCAGAGATTTAATTGAGCAAATGAAATTTAACAGTAGAACATGCAAAATGATGTAGCTTATACAACTGCTAAAAATAAGAATCTCTAATGCAAACTCTACAGTGCTCATCAATTGACTAAAAGGCAGTAAAATATACGTATTACAGCACTGCAGACTCTGAAAAATAGCATACAGCTCCACTCAACCAGATTTAAGAAAGATGGATTGTAAATAAAAAAGGTATAGAAAAGACACTATCAGTCAGTGGAGTATCACAAGAAGAAGTGTGAATATCCTAGAAGAGAGACTTTGTATGCCTATTGCAACATCCATGCAGCTCAAATCCAACACTGCAACAGGACTGTGATAGGTGTGTAGGAACATCCTAAAAAGAATGTGTTATATTCACAATAGCAAAATGAAGGATGCAAATTTGGTATCATTCTGCTTTCCCAATGCTTTTTGTGGACTGATTAAAGTGGAAAAAACTAAAGTGAAAGGACTCCACCTACATGGGAACAAAAGGGGACATTACAGAAGTCAAATACCACTATTAAAAACTTTTAAAGTATTAAGTTAAAGAACAACACAATGGGTTATCAAACAAATACCAGCAAACAGGCAATAAATAGTATTTACAGCTATTACACAATGCTTGATCTGATTTTCGGGCTGTTAATATCAGGTGACTTGAGAGTGCTGCATTTTGTGAGAGGTTTCCATCACAGCATAAAGTGTTTCAGGTCTCAGCTACTACACATTCAAAGGACCTCTCAAAAAAGAAAGGGAGAAACCTTTAGTAAAACCCAGTATAAAGGATAAAGTATTAGATGATGCTCCCAGGAGGAAAGTGCCTAAGTTGCTACTTTTTCAGACCACATCCTTTAGATAAGTCTGCACCAGACTTCCCAGATGTCTTGGGATCAAAGAGAGCCAGCACAATAGTCACTTAGAGGAGTGCAGAGAGGTGCCCCTGTAACTAAGCTGATTGCTCACTGACATAAAATGTTGAGCCTCTTCAAGGTATCCCTGTAAGCCAATCTGGAGATTACTTACATACCCCAGAGAAGTAAAAAACATGCAGCAATGTAATCATGCAAGATGAAACTATTTATTGGAACTTCAAGCAAAGCAAAGCAAAGCAAAGCAGGGTTTGCATCCAACACTCTCTTTTACCATAGAAAGTCTGAGTTCAAGCAGACTCAGAAGATTGATCATACAAAAGAGATCCATTATGTATCTCAGCTAATTAAATTCTATTAGGAAAGGGAAGCACTTCCATTACTCTAGGATCAGCAGCCCCAGGAGAGAGGGCAAGGCAGCAAGACCACTGAGCCCATTACAGCCAGACTTCAGCCTGGTTTGGACCAGTTTTGGCTCCTTTACCAAACCCATGATTTTACCATGTGAAATGGAAATGTGCCGTGCAGCAGGAAGGCAGGCTGAAGTGAATTAGGTCATGCTATTAGGAGTGGTGACCTTTCACTGATGAACAGTTTTTAAGCAAAGGAAAAGATTTTTGGGAAGCTAAGACACGATGAAAATCCTCACTTCACTGACTCCACATATGCTGAATCCCTATAATAAAGCAACACAGACTTATAAATGATAGTCCTGGCTTTCCATAACAAGCCATAATTGGAGTAGGTGCCTAGGAAAATGTTTAGATAAATGGTGGGATCATAACCTTTTATGCAAAATGGACAAATAAGTTATGGAAATATCTGGGAAACCCTGAGGCTGTGTAGCTCTACTGCAAGCCATAGGCACAGTTAAAGCAGACAGTCAATCACTAAATCTCGTCTCAGAGTTTACAATCTTGTTGTTGTTTTGGAGTTTTTTGCCAGGTTTTGCTGACAGATGGAAAAATACTGGCTGATTATGACCAAGATTTAATTTACCTCCACTTTCCTTTCTATTTCTACAACACATTCCTAAAAAAACACACACTATTTTATTCTCAGGGCTTAGAGGTATTACTAGCAAATAGTCATACTCCAACAGCACATATTATGAAAATACCACTGTAATACTTTTCGCTACTCATGAGAATCTTACTATATTATAAAATTTTCTCAAGAATATTTCTAAATTATCAGTTACAAATGTGGGCATACATTGATAAAAATTGATAAAAATATAGTTGATACTTATCAACTAGGCATGCACAGAGTAAAACCCCCTATGTCCTTAGAGAGAGAGACAGAACTGTGATGCTGCACTGGAGCAGCATCATCTATCCACTAAGTGGGATAGTAAAATGCCAAAGATGCCTTTGAAGATGGGGAAGCCTTTCTTCAAGGTGTCTTCTCCTTGTTTACCTGTCTACTGACTGAATTTAAAGACCAAAAACGATTCAATTGCATGAAGAAGTGACATCTGAGACACAGACTTCAGTCTCAACTACTAGAAAGGTATGTTCACTTGTTCTGAGGAATTCAAAGCCAAGCTTTCTAGCACCAAGCCTTAATTATCCCAACTCCAAGGTTTTCAACTAGAAATGAACATCTTTTTTTCACTACCTCTTTTCCTTTCTGAATTGTGGTAAGAATATCAGGATAGAAGATGATTGACAAGTGATAATCACTGAACACATCCCACTTTTTAACTTACTGGCACCCAGATAAACAAAGCTGTATCCATTTTAACAAGGGAAAAATATATCTCCTACCAAATACCATATCCATATTCTAACCGTGTGTTCACACGGGGAAGGTCCAATTTTTCCAAATACAAAAAAGCCTTTCCAGCTGCTTTCATCAAAGTTTTCATTGTTCTGTGTGGTTTTTGAGAGTGCAAAGTTGTGAGGCGCAGTAGAGGAAATAACCATTGCACCTCCATTAACACAGTGTAAGGGGTGTCTTTGGTAGGAGTAAACCTCGCAGATGTACTCAGTACATACCTTTGGGAATCACAGAAAGACTCCATCTGCCTACACAGTAGAAGAAGTGGCAATTTAGGGCCCCTAGGTTCTTCTACGTGTCCACCATTGTGAACTATGACTAATAAAAGGGTAATTTTCTTCCATGAGCTCTAAAGAAAGCAGAATTTGAATATAAATCTCTCCTAAATAAGGATTCATTGCACAGCATGACATCTGCTCTAATTCTTTCCTTGGTATAGATACGAAGGCACGTGCTGCAGCATTGCTGGTCACATCTTGCCCAAGCAGTGGGTGCAAGACAAAATGCACAGGGGTGCTTCAGTAGCCCCTGGCAAAGAGGAAGTCCTCAAGCCAGCTGACAGAATTGGCCACATATTGATCCATTGATAGCATCAGTTTCAGGTATTGTCCATCAATGTGACAGATACTAATTTGATCTAATATTTAAGGAAAGCTATGACCAAACATTCCCAGACTTTAAGGTAGGCGTTTATAAAGCCTTATTTATACACAGATGGGGGAGTTGGGTATATTTCCTTTTCACACATTGAACACATCCTCTTACTAGGGGTTGTACTTCTCTTCACTTGCTGCTTTAAAGGAATAGCTCTGTTACTTTTTTTTTTAACACTTCAATTATTTCTGGGGTACATTTTTCTAAAGCTGACAGTTCTTATTTAAAAAATTGATCTTCCTAGGTTTAATCAAATATGTGCATTTATCCTTGTGCAAAATGAGGACTGCCTTACAAAGTGCCTGATACCAGCGAAATGTACCCTTCCTCTATGTGTCCATTTTCCCATTTCCCAGGATGCAGCACTACACAGCATTAGCAATACTCGCCTCATGTCCAGCATATTGATATAAAATGACCCTCTAAGCTTCCTGTCAGCTCTGCTCTCATATTACAAAGCCACTTTAACATGCTTCACGTTCATTACTTAGCAACTGCTCCTTGCTTCTAAGAACCACATCCTTATTGACGCACACACATCCTGGCACATCTTTCTTAAAACTGGAAACAGAACAGGGATTAAAGGAAGCTATGATTGCATTTTATAAAACTGTAAGTGCCATGAAAAAGATTCATAGGGAACAAGAGCCTCCTGTCTCTTCTGATCCAAGAATTAGCAAGCAATCAATGAAATCAGCATTGCAGGTCTAGAGCAAGCAAAGGAGACGGATCTTTGAAAAACATGAAGATAAACTGAAGAATTTATTATGGCTGGATGTTGTGCTGCCAAAATTTTAAATGCAAAACAGGCAGCATAAATTGTTTATTTGGGGATGGGGAGGCAGTTCTACAAATGTCTATTCAATACAAGCTGAAGAAATCCCAAACTGCAAATTGCTAGAGGCTAAGAGACTACTCTGGGGAAGTATCCTCAGATGCTTGTCTGGTTCTTGTCCTCCACTGTTGGCACATGCATTATCAGAAAGAGCATCTGATACCAGGAGAAACTTTATTCTGGTCTGATATGTCCACTTCTACATTCTTAGTTTTCTTGCATTTATTTTGATCACATCAAAGCTAATTTATCATGACTACAAATAGAATTCAGCTGTTTGTGTCATCATTATCTCCCCTCCCCTATGTAAAGGGAAAGGACTAAAAAATTCAGTGAGCTGCATGTATGTGGCATGTAGCATAATGCCTAATTTCACATTTTTATACAAAGGAAAAATAGAGGTTCCTTTTATAGTGACAAAAATTATGATTCAATAGTGAACAAAACTGCATCTAAACCAAAATTTATTTAGATTACAGCCAAACCACTCAGACATGTTGGTTGAATGGGAGACAGTCATTAATAAAGAAATAACAAGCAGAGTATTCACTAATAAGTAACATTTAGATATTCAGAGAGGGATGCATAGGTGCACAGGGAATATCTATGCATATTACTGGTAGATTTGTGTTTACTGGTAGAGCGTGCACCTGTGTATTTCCAGGCTGATGAGCTGTTATACAGGCACTCACATCAACTCAGAAGAAATGCTACTGAAGTTTGCACACCTGTTTTCTAAATCAAACCAAATAATCAGAAAGTGGCCCAGTTTTCACACAAATTGCATTGCTTTGTTGAAGCTGTGTCTCAGTCCAGACTAGGTGGTACCCCAAAAGGCATGCACATATCCTCCTGCTGGTGGTGATATGAATCATCATGCTAGATACAATGAATTTTTGTTCCTCACCTTACGAAAGCATTGTCCTCAGGCTGATCTACAGAAGAACATAGTTAAACGATATGTCACTGAAAGAAAGGCTACGTCCATTTTTTACCACAGTAATATTTTCTAAAGCCACTGTGTTTTGATCATTCAGAGTGTGCTGGGTTTTTCCTGGTGAGTAAGGCTGTGCTTACTGAATTTAGAACATAGTTTTGCTCAGTCTGAGCTCCAGATTCCCAAGCTGCATAGCTGTGGTCGGATAACTCCTCCGTGGGGCGTTCAGAGTTTCCTGAGTATGGAGGCAAAAAAGAATTAACCTGACTCCAGTGTTTAACTCATTTGCAGGACTCAGATTTCCTGTTCTGCAAACATAAAGGGTTTGCAAAGAGTGTGTAAGAGCTTCCAAGATGTATAGCTATGTGAGTGCTAAAGATAGGGAGCCCCATTCTTCTCCCCAGCTTAGATTGCCAGAGCTCTGTGGATTTCAGCTGTATTATTACCAATTCAAATGTGTTCCAAGTCAGAGAAAAGTCAAGAACAATGTGTATTTATGAAAAAAGGCCAACTCTTGTTTGGCTGAAGTTCATAACCCGAAAAGAACCCAGTAATTCCACTATTCTTCAGCCTAAAAGTTGGCTATATTTTTCACTTTCAGCATCTGTTCTGTGGTGCAAGGCATTAATAGCATGGAGGTGGATATATTTACTGATTGTTTGTACTTTAATTTTCAAAGGCAGAGGAATGTTTTAATGTTAGATGAAGTTACAGTATGAAAAAAAAATCAAGTAAATCTAGAAACTAAAGCAGCACTTGAAAAGGGAAGGAAAATACTATGGCCAGGTCTGTCTGAGGTGATAGCTAGAGAATAAACATGACTGTGTGTGCTGTAAGATTTTCTAAGCTAACTTAGTGGTTAAGAAAGATGCTGAGCTACAATGTTTGGGAACAAAGGAACATAGTACTGACCTAATTCCTCTCAATTAGCCAACAGTAAAGTTCCATGCATTTTCAGAGAGTAGAATTATGTCAAGTTAAGCACTTCTGAAAACCCCCAAAGAAATTTTTGTTTGTAAATTTGGCAGGTGTGGTTCAAAGGCTGTCAGAGTGCATGCTGATCTACATGTTTTTAGGAGCAACACACGCAAGTGTGAAAGGACTGCTGGATTTTAGTACCCCCAGGGTAACTAGACATTCTTTCAAGAATGGTTCAAGCTAATGCGTTCTATATTGGCTTGTGAATGCACATCTAAAAGCAGAAAAACCTAAATGATCCTAAGATCATTTCACATTGGCTACCATACAGTTCTCAGGTAGAAGCATGAAATTTTCAAGGCTAAATAAGACTAGGAAGTCCTTCCATTAACATCATGTATCTTGCTATCCCAATCTATCATTGTTTGTGCAAAGCTGCTCACTGCTTTAGTCTTGATTGTCTAGGACACTCATAGGACACTGTCATCTGCTACTGCAGATTTTCTGAAATTCAAAGTTAGCCCTTTGCTAGCACATCTGTGATTTGAATCCTGAATTTAGACAGTGTTTCATCTGGAAAAAAAAAAAAAGGCAAAAAACCAACCAATCAAACAGCACAAAAAATCATCCAGGTTTTGAAAGGCGTATCTTCCTAAGAAATTTTGAGATAAAACCTGATACAAACAAACAATTTAGCATCTTGTTAATGCTCTTGCTTTGCCAGTTATTATCCTTTTAGAAATGGAAAAATACCCCATATCTACAAAACCTGCACTTAAAGGCCAGCTCCATCTGGGAAACTATGATTCCCCATTCCAAGAGTACAAGATAGTTTATGAGAAACAGAAGTAAGCAGGCAAGAGAGGATGAGGACAGCATGACTTTGATAAGCAGCAGTACATGAAACTTGGAACTTCTGGTTAGTGCTTCTGCAGGACACCTTTGGTGTGGTTGACTTGGTAAAAGAAATCAAAGGAGAGAGACACTTGCATGTGTAATTTCCAAATCTAACAACCTCTCATTTCTTGCCAGCTATAACTTCTCACTTTCATTGAGCCCAGGACTGTTATCAACTCAGGTATGCGCTGTACAAAAGCACAGGGAGAGAGGGTGCACATCTTGGAAAGATAAGAGGAGAGCTCACTGAAGAGTGCTCCACAAACATACAAGAGTTGTGCCAAACATCTCTGACTGTAGCAGCAGCAGCAGCCTATGCCTGGCTGTGCAATTCATTCAGAAACGACATGGAATGTGGCCAGCACAGCCATGTTCTCAGCTACTCCTACACTGCTGAGCATGGCGAGGTTTCCAGAGGTACCAGCTCCTGCTCTAGCAGCAAACAGCAGACAACAGTGCTTTATAAATCATCAATGAAAATATTAGACTTCATATAGGAGTTCGCTGGTGATGGCGTATCTGATAATTAAAGCACAGGAGTAAAACAAAGCCTGACAATTTCAATATTGAGCTCTAAAACTCCTAGAATCCCACTTTGGTTTCAAAAGGAAGGTTAGTTCAGTCAGTAGGGCTGTTAACCAAAAAAATGAACAAAAAACTCGACCAACCTGAAGTTTCCTTAGCTAACATTTGCAGACATTTCAATCAAGAGTTAGGAAACCAGTGTATCGTGTATAGGCCATATTTCATATTTTGTAGGAACAGCATTCTTATTATTTTCATGAATTTTTAAACTGCAAAAACAAACAAAACTTTTAATTAAAAATCTAGGTTAAAAAAATATTGGAAAGAAGGGTTTTCAACTACCAGAGTTTTTCCATTTCAAGGATCAGCCCTTTAGACTATTGGTGTCTGACAGAAAAAAAAGGGAAGTAATTTAAAAACAAGAGAATATGAAGCTGAGAAAGAAGCAGACAGAACAAACTTATTTGGTCAGCTGACTCATACCAGAGCAATGCTTGAAGCCTACGCAAAAGTCTGGAAAATAAATAAGATTCTTCTGTGGGATTTCCTTTTCCTTGGTCCTTGGAGAAAATCTGTCTATTTAACTATACAGCAACCAGCACTCGGTTCGTCCTTAGAAGCTCTTATGCTTGGCTCTGTTCTGTGAGAAACAGCTCCCTTTTATCTTTCACCTAGATGGTGGTTACTCCCTGTATTTAAGCTTCTGCACGATGGAAAGATGAGAAAATATCACACAAGAAGCAAAGTCACTTTCTGCAATTCCTTTGTGGAGGAAAACACATCAGAGCCTACTGGTACAGCCCCTTTTCAGAACCAGTTCCTGCAGTGTACTTTCTGGATGGCAATTACTGCAGCAGAGCAGTCAAGAAATGATCCCTTGGACTCAGACAACTGCCAGCTTTAATTAAATATTCCTCCAATATCCGCATTTTTCATGCAGGTCTTGAGGATGTCTAAATGCATTATACATACAAAAGAAAACTCAGAGAAGATACACAACATCAAATACATTTTTAATCCTTATAAAAGCAGGACTGAAAACACTTCCTTTGTGAATGTATTTGTTTCAACACTCTTGATGGGCTGCTAGGTGTTAAAGAAGCTATTAGATGCTCTGCAAGAACCTACCTTCGCCTGAACTTCCACATTATGCAATCTTACAGCAGATGAGAACTGGGAATAAAAAATGGTAGAGAGGACTCCAAATGTCTGCAAAGGGATAAACTGATTGCACAGTTCAGCTGCAGGCTGACACAGGCTCAGATGCTCAAATTTATTTAGACAGCAGACTTCTATTGATTTTTCAGCTGATTTAGACTCCTTGGCATCATTAAAACTTACATATAAAGTAGATTAAGAAGTGTCCTCATGAATGTGTAATTCTGGGTGAAGGACTATAGCAAATCCCAAGAATAGATATGGCTACAGATTTTATTAGAACACTGATACATTTTTCATGTGTACTAGGCTTCCTTGCCTACTTGTCTGAGCCAACTCCTATATTACTAAGATTCTCCTTCCTAATTTTCCATATTCTGTCTATAATATTCTTCTAGGAAATGTAGGAAAGGAGCATCTGGAAAAAAACTAAATTCATATATAGATCATGCACATAAGCAATGTTTTTTTCTGTCATGTTTCTGTAGTCCCTGGCATAAAGAGACAACAAAATCAATAATTCCTGTGAGATTACCCAGAGGCATATCAGTAGTCGTGCCATTTTTTAGTGGGAGGACAAACCGAAAAAAACACCTGGACTCTACGAGCCTGAGCAAGCAGGCATTACATGCACACAACTGAATCTGCATGTCCAAAGGCATGCAGGAAGCACACAGCAAAATAAGCCAGGCCAGCTAGCAAAACATCCCTCAGCAGCTCCATTGCATTAACTCTTCTCAATAAATGAAATGCTGAATAAGCACTTTTGACAAAGATGGACAACTCAGGTGAAAATAGGACAGCAGTAGTGGTCAGAACTCCTGGTTCATGTAACTCTGAGAGAGAAATGCTAAAGAAGCCAGGTGACAACATGTGAGTGCAAGAGCCTCACGCAAGTCTCCTGTGGATGGGAGGTTGTGTGCGTCCTTGTGTGGGTCCCTGTCCCACCAAAAGGACCACATGAGACCTCATCTCCTCAGCTGCCACCAGTACCTCTCCTCTGCAGGCATACTACTGCTATTCCTCTCCCTCAGCCAAATCCTCGTCTGCCTGCTTCAAACCAGAACAAAAAGAGAAATTCAGACATGTTTAACAGTTGAGGGTTTGGTTTTGGGTTTTTTTCCCCTTTGTGGGTTTATGGGGTGTATTAGCCTCAACAGAACAAGTTTTCCAATACTGATGGGACTTGGAGCATTAATCTACCAGAGTTTAACCTTCTCCCAGAGGCAACACTCTGAAACAAAATCAGCCAAAATGGTGTCCAAATGCTATAAAAAAAGAGGGAGGCGTCTGTATTTTAGCATCGATAAAATGAGTATATTTTACTCAAGTATCCACAAGATACTTCTGCTAGCCAACATGGGCGGGGGTTCAGTTCTGCTTTTTGTTTTTCAAAGAAGATTCCTGGATTTCTAGGAGAAAAATTATATTGTGTTAAAACTGAGAAAGAACCACTCTTTCCGAGCAAGAGTTCTCTCCAGGAAAACATCACAGACAATACCGACACTTCAGCATACTTTCTCTACTGAAGAAGGCCAGCACATAGAAAAAGTTGGCCAATGCCTCTTTCACCTTTACTCAAAAGCAAAGTTGGACAGCTGGACTGAGATGTTTGACATTTGCTGAAACCCAGGTGACAGTCTTTCTCCTCCCTGGCCTCTACACAGGGCAGTTTCACCGCTTTGCAATGCAGAGTAAAAGACAGAGGACACTGTTATTATGAAAGCATGGCACACAAAAGATTTAGGGAATTTCTTCAGATTTAACTGTTTTAATTTTGGTTTCATTTGAGAGCCACCATCCCCCACTAATTAAAGCAGGTCTTGAAATAAAACTGCTCTGGATAAACTTCCAGAAATGTAGGTTAAATTATTATTCTGCCCCTTTCCTCACAGCCTCTTCTGAGCCCTCACTGTTAATTCAGATACTGGCAGGTAATGCTGTCTTTCAGTCCTGTTATGCAACTTGGCTTCCAACATGTGCAAGAACTAACATGTTTCTGAAGATAGATTTGCTTTCCCAGGCTCCTGCCTTCTCAGCAATGCGAGGTACTTTGTATGGAGTCTTCTCAATTTCCTTTGAAACCCCATTTTTCTAAATACTTAGATTTTTTCAGAGATAAGAAAAGTCAGTTGTATATTTATCTTGAGCTATCAAACATACTAAAAAGAATCTATCTGAAATTCCAGGCACCATGGCTAAATAATAAAAATACAGTCAGTCTTATGCAAACAAATGTGTATACACCAGCCGCCTCAAAATCTCACAGGGCAAAAAGCTACTCCTGCCACAGGTTCCTCAGGAAACAAACTAGCCAAGGGTTGGTTCAGTCCTTCCCACTCTGAAAACATCAGGCTTTGCTTTTAGTCCCTAAATACTGGACAATTTAAACCACAATGTTTTAAGTCACCATCTTTTCTGGTGTTTCCACAAATATAAGTACTGCAATTGTTCATTGTTCTGAATCTTGACAGCCCCAAGCATAGATTTATCTTTCAATCCTATCTTTAAATCTATATTTTTAAATCTATATTTTTAAATCTATAACTGTAGAGTTTTATATGGATTTAGATTTTTAGAGATTTATATAGATTTACTCCTTTCTAGAAATGGCTATTTGATATCAATCATTAGGACAAAACATATCTCCTGTCTTTGGTTTCTTTTCCTCAGCTTGACTAATGCATCGAATTGCCTATATTTTAACAAGGAGATGCCATATATCTGAGAAATAAAATAGCACAGTCCTTAGTAGAAGTCCACATTCTTCAGCTTGCCATCTTTTACCCATTTGAAGCAAATATTTTTTATCACCATGTGTCAATAAAAACTAAGAGCCAATAAAACAGCCTAGCTTGCATTGTGGGGCACTGTTAAACAGAAATACATCTATGACATCCAGCTTCTTTCAGGCACAGTGAGTGTAATTCAGCAGAAGGCAAATGAACCTCACTTATCAGCAATTACTTTTCTCCGTAAAATAAAATAAGAATAATAATAAAAAAAAAATGCAAACCAAAACAGAACTATGTTTTTACTAAGACGTCTTTGAAAAACAAAGATTTAAACATCAACATTCCTATAAGTGGAAATCTTCAAACCTGATGGTTGTTTATTAGTTGATTTCCCTCTTTTTTTGTAATTACCTGTTTGTTTTCACTCTTTTAGATTCTAGGACAGCATCATTTCTACAGAGATTAAATCAGGCAATATTAAGTGCTTTATGTGATTCTCAAGCAAGCCATTTTTGAACTACAAAGGACAGCTATTTTTGCTGGCTGACAAAGTCAGCCAAAGTCTAAAGCCCAAAGACACATTATTCCACCTTCAGAAAGGCAACAGCTGGACTACACGATGGTCATTACTGTAGCCCCTGTCCCACCATCAGCTCCTTTGCCTGGGGACAAAGGACAATTCCAAGACCAGAGTGACTGAGCCCGCTGCACTTGCTACGGCTCCTGCAGCCTCTGTGAACAGATGACAGTAACCTCCAGACAACTTTTAGCAACAATTCTTTCAGCAATCTTCTACATTTTCACTCATGTCATCAAAATTAAAAAAAAAAAAACCACAAAAAAACCAAACCAAAACAAAAAAAAAAAACAAAACCACTCAACAAGCAGGAGAAGCCAAATCAACCTAGGCAAATCAACCAGATTTTCCTTATGCTCAGTCAATCACTCCTTCAGAGAAGCCCACCAGCCACGTCAGAAAAGAGTAGCTTTTCCCAAGCAAAGGAACCAATTGAAGACAACTTCAAGGTGAAGAAAAGGCAACTTTTTCACTCAGTACTTAGCAAAAGGCATTTCCAATGCTCTTCCTCTTTGGTGCTCTGTCTTAAAACCCTCTCCAGACAGAGAGGCAGAGAGAGAGTCAGAGCAGAGCCCATTACATGAGACACAACTCTCAAGAACACAGACAAACCATGGGATGAACAAGGTGTTGGAGTCAAAGGATGAAAGAATCTTTGGAATAAGCAATCCAAAACCTTAGGAAAAACAGGAGCAAAACAAACCCCTGGAAATTTAACCCAACAGCTGAAATAATCCTGCAATGACATAGTTCTTACCTTTGCCATCTGCGCCTGCACGCCATTTGCTTTGAGAGATGCTACTGCTTTCTGTGCTGCTGCGGGACTGTCAAAATCTACAAAACCATAACCTGAAAAACAAACAGATAAATACAGATTTTCAGTATTATTAATGTGTATGAGCACAGATAAAGATTTCCAAAAAGAAGGAAAATCTTTCCACTCTCTCACACTGTCTCATAATCTTCCAGTAGCACTGCCACCACACCTCTATTTGTCACGTCTTTTCTCTTGAACCTAGTGGGGTTTTAGGGAAGGTAGTGACCTGAAGCTTCAAAGTGCCAGAAGATATGCAGCAGAGGGGGAGTTCAGGCAGGTCTTTGTCTGTCCTAACAGATTAAAGGTCCTGGCAGCAGAAGAGCACACACACTCATGGGACTCCAGTGCTCTGGAGTCCTGCCCATCTCCTCCATAAGAGGAGGTAATATTATGGACCTTCCTGGGATACAAAGCTACAGCTTGTAATAGCTGGTTTCATGACAGAACACCCCTTCTCCTGTCCTTTAAACCTATACCAGGATTAAGCTTCAGAAAAGGGAGGCAACAAATCTCTGTGGCAGGCTGGGGCCATGTGTGCAGGGGCAGGGAGAGCAGCCTTCTCGCAGGTGGGACCAATTCGGGGAGAAATCCCAATGTGTGCTCTACAGGCAACTGCCAGATAGCTCTACAAGATGGTGAGATAGCAGAGTCTCAGCTTTGGTTAAACCACATCCCTTTCATCTCACTGCTCTCTCTGCTGGAACAAGGGACGGATCTCTGCCCGGAATTGCTTTGGGGGTATCATCTGAACAACAGCTTAGAGGTTAGATCTTAGGGATTGGCAAGGGATAATCATCTGCTTTTAAGTGGCTTTCTTACTCACGGTATTTGCATTAGTTTAGTATATTAATCAGCCAGTTGCTTCCTATCTTCTCTTCCTCCCTCTCCACTTTTTCTCTTCCTTTAGCCAGCAACACTGGAATGTTCAAGCAAGCCCAGTGCTGTTAAGCCCCTACTGGATAGCAACAACTCTGAAAGTATTTGTATTTTCCTAAAGACATAAAGGAGGGGTAAGAGGGCAAGGAATTGACTTTTCACAATTTTTAAAGCACTGAGCTCTCTTTGATCTTCAACAGCATTCAAGTGTCTTACTCATGAAGATTTCAACTGAACTAGGAAGATCTAAAGATCCCACCAAGCACCTATTTAGGCAACTGCATATATTTCACAATTCATCCAGGGAAAACCCCTACATCTTACTAAGCAATTACAGTGCAGGTAGGCATGTGCTGCTCAGACAAGCTGTGGCCAGGGGCCACATCTTTGGCATCTCCCTAGAAAGCCATATGGATGAAACTGAACCGCCTGAAAGCTTTAATAATATTAGCATAAGCGTATTTATAGCTTCTTTGCAGACATCTCCATTTACTAGGTCAATACACATCCTACAGGAGACAACCACAGATATGATTTCCTGCTGTATCCATTTGTATTTCTTTTCCCAGCCTTTGTTTCTACTCCTGGGAGGCTTCATTGCCATCCTCTCTGCACCAAATCTAGATATAAGAGTGTGTGCTTGTGATCACCTTGCCCCTCAAATTACTAACATTTCTCTTATTATTTTGGTATGCATATATTGCTCAATGCAGGGGTTAGTCCAATCATGAAAGAATTTTGTGTACATGGATGTTTTTGTTTCTTGGCTTAAATCCCATCCACAAAGTTTTAAGAAAATTAAAAGAAATAAGAAAACTGCTGACTTAAGGAGCGTGAAAAACACTATTCTGTAGCAAAGTCAATATCTGAACCTTTATTTTCTTTTCTTTGCTCAGTTTTCCATTTTGGTTTGTTTAGTGGAGGGTTTCTTCTTGTGGGGAGGATTGGGGGAGATTTTTTTTGATAAGGCATTACTAAGATTGAGGGACACCGTGATAAAAAAATCTAATAAACACTAGAGTTTGATCAGCTTTGGAATGTGAGGAGTGTTTGGCCTCCTCTGAGTCCCTCATTTGATTTTCTCTTTTTATTGCAAGCCATTTTTAAATCAGCTTGTCCTACATCGCATTTTCTTTTGCAGTGCTATTCAAGCTCTCCTCTCACTGCAGAGCAGCAGTAAAGCTGCTGCTGCTTTGAACTAAAAAACATGCTGCAAGAGAGCAAGAGTCCTCCCTGGATTTCTCCAATGCTTTTGCCCTCTGGGAGAGAAACGTCTGGGAGGAAGGAGGAGATACAATTAAATGCAACTTCCATTTTCCTGTATGAGAGATCCTGACAAGAAGCCAGAGCTGTCAAATGGGAAATCTGAAATGTCTTGGGAAGTGATGGGATGGCTTGGATCAAACACTGAGGAAATTACTTTTTAGGACAGTGAGGAGTTCTTCTCAGGAAACTAAATTGTTTTCTTATTTTTCACCATTTCCCTGCCCAACAGTTAGGAGGTAAACATGCAAAAGTAATTTTAACATTGTAATTAAAAACAGATTATGGAGTTAGACTTTTATATTTAACATCAGTGTACAGTGCAGGCTTCATGTATGAAGGAATAGAAAGGAATTTATTTTTAATACGACTTTCTATACAGCACAGTAATTATTCATATCTTAGTTAGTTTTGCTTGTAAATAAAAACCAGAATGTGTAAGAATATTTCAGTGTTGTATCATAGCTATCAGGTATATCTAGCATAATAAATTATTGAAGAATAACATCAGTCCATAATACCTAAAACCATGAATATCTTCTAAGATTTTTTCTGTGGGCACAAGGGGCTATATGACCATATCAGAGATCCAGTGGATTCTTGAGACAAAAAACCCCACATCTTTAGCTGCCCATTATGCATTCTAATATTACTACTCCCAGTCTCACTGCAAAGCTGTTCTTTTTCCTTCCCGCAAGCTCATCTCCATTCCAAGAACCTTTTTCTAGCCCTCCCCCCTCCTGACACATCTCTCCACCACACACAGAACATCAGGACAAAATCACTCCATGGCTGAAAACCCGTCCAAAGAACATCAATCTGCCGCGAGGGAAGCCAAGTTCCCAGGCTGTTTCAGCATTCAAGTATCCTTACAAGAACCCTGCAATGCTATATAACACAAAACCAGGCATGTTGCCTTTTCTATGGTTTCCGTTCTTCCACGTAGATGTTTATAGTCTGTGTTAGTGACCCACGCTAACATATTTCATTTGTTTATAATCTCACTTCATTTTTTGCGTCTCGGGCACTAACTAACTAGTCTTGCTTTTTTTTCTGTTTGGGTTTTTGGGTTTATGTGTGTTGGGCTTTTTTTTGTTTTGTGTTTTTGTTTTGGTTTTTTGTTTTGTTTTTTTTTGGTGTTTTTTTTTTATTGCCTGGGTGGATGAAATTTAGCCCCCACAAAAGCTAAAACTGGGTCTTGCAATATCCTTTCCAGTGTTCTCCAAAGTGTAAATGAAGCCTCAAACTCCCTTTGCTGAGAGTCCTTCCCTCTTGTCCAGGCTGTGGCTGAAGTGGGTTGTGCTCCCCGTCAGCAGAACTGGGCTGCTGTGGCTGCCTCTGGAAGGTGCACTGTGGCTGGGTTTGGCTGCTCCAGCATCTATCCCTGCTCTGTTTCCTGGCTCCTCCTGGGAAAAGTAGGAAAATGGTTGGAATCATCCCTCGGGATGAAATTCAGATCAGGGCCTGCCAATCAGACTCTGCTCTAAGAAAACATCTACATTTCTTTTTCCTACTTTAAAAAAAAGTGCAAGCCCCACCAGACTGTCCCTCTGCTAGACTCAAATTCCACAGCTTTTTCTTCTTTTCTTTCCCCTGCATTTTTATTGTGTGTTCACTGCCTTGTAAACATTCTGGTCAATGGATTATACATTTTTCCCCCTCAATTTTTATGCAGAACATCAAGAAAAATGAACTCAGATTCTAAACCAGGACCTTCAGACTATGCTCACAAGAATCCATCACCACCACAGGAAACCAAAACCAAAAGTATTTCCCCTTTTTGCCTGAAGCATCCTGACATTTTCCTTTAAGAACTCCAAACACAAATAAGGAAAGCTGTGGTGTCCCCTGCTGCTTTGAGAGATGGGAATTGAACTTATCACTAACAGGAGCCCCTCACCTCAAGTGTACTTGCACCGAGAGTGACTTTGGTACTCCAATGCTACAAGTTCTCCAAGATCCTGAGGTTTGTTTGGTTTTTTTTGTAAAATGACACATTACAAGTTCCTACATGCAAACACACACACAAAGAAGCCCAAGACAAGACTATCTAGAATAATTGTTGAACCTTTCCTTTAAAAAATACCTGTGATTTTGTACTGGCCTGATGCCATTAGGGCTAAATAATTAATTTTAAAAAATAAAACCAGTTTTGTTTGTTTGTTTGCTTTTTCAACCTGTGGGGGAAAGAAAGCAGCTAAGCATCAGCAAACTGAAGTTTATAGCTAGCTGCAGTAAGTGCTACCCAAATTCACTGGCAGACACTAAACATCTCCGTCTCCTATAACCTAAATGGCTGGGGGCCTCCCGGTCTCAGTTTCTCAGTTCCATAATTAAGCTTGGCAGCAGGTTCAAATGAATTAAAACTGAATGTCACTATTTCCTCAACAAATCCCTCATCCTTGTTTTTTCTTACTTGTCAGGAGAAGACCAGCAGAACAGCAATTAGTGGTAAGCAGTGCAGTGAAAAAGAACCAAGTATACACTAATTAGGTCACTCGCCAAACACGTTCATTTCATTGGCAGATTTAATCAATGTTTTCCTGAAATGTCTTAAATCTCCTATGCTAATTTAAAGTTTTGTTATTGTTGTTACTTTAAACACAGATGGGATGCCTGGAGATTTTCAATTGCTTTCCACAAATCCATTTCAAAATAACAACCCCTCATATAGTATATCATCAAAATTTCGGCACAGGTTTTAGGAAATGGCCTCTAATTTTATGCCAACATTTTTGCGCCTGCAAATACCTATGGGTGCAATTTTGTGGATTTAAGTAATTGCAGGTGTGTAGAGGTCTTAGACATCAAACTCTGAATTGCCGTGATGGATCGGGTACTTAGGGGTAATGCCCAATAATTTAAGGGGCTGCCTGCCACCTGAGGTTCCCGTAATTCTTGTGAAGTGCTGGCTGGTGGCACAGAGCAAAGGTGAGCTTCCACTGGCACACATGGGGCTTTACACTTTACCTCCAGGGAGCTCCGCTGGTGTAGCGACAGGAATGAGAGCCTCGCTGCCTTTTTGGAGCATTGAGGCAGCCCTTCAGTCCCTGCTGAAAGTGGCATTAGTTGCTCAAAGTGCAAGGGCACAGAAGTTTCAGGGTGTCCCAGCAGCTTGGACCCCCGACTAGCGCGTACAGCGAGCACACCAAGGTGCTTTTTCGCGCGGAGGACGCTCCGTGGGCAGGCGTCATTGCTGACGCCATGGGAAAGGGAGCTGTCACAGCTGCTGAACTAATCTGCACCACAGCAGCCTGCTCTGCCCTCCTTCCTGTCCTGACTGCACACCCCCGGCTCCATCCTTCCTGCTGGTGCTGCCCCCAGGACCCACAACCACCAGTGGGTTTGAAAGGGTAACGTGCAGCCAAGCCACAGCTTGGCAGCCACCTGATCACCCAGGGTCAAAATAAAGTGAAAGAAAAAAAACCAAAAAAGCCAAAGAGCAGGAGAAGTGTGGTTTCCTAGAAGTGAGGAGTGGAGTGCCCTGGCATGCTGCTGAGCTGGAGCTCTGCAAAGACAGGAACCTCAGGCAGGGGGCTGAGAAAGGAGAAGCCATGACAAACGAGGATAAATTGGGGATGGTAAGCTCTGGGCCTGACCCAAGGCCAAACACCACATCTGACCTCTGACCAGGTGCTGCTTTAAATCACTTGAATTCAAGTAAACCAGTACTCTCTGTTTTCTGGCTCCCACACATCCACAAACACAGACAAGAGACAGGAGACCTGACCCATCCAGCTAGGAGACCGGCATGGAGTCTGGGCACTAATTCAGCCAGTGTTCCTGGGTCACTAATCTTGAAAGCACCTAAATACAGATGGGGAGCTCACACATACTGAGGAGCTCTTCTGGTTCCACTGATGCCAACAAACTCACTTCATCAAAAGAGTTAATGCTTGGTTTCTGTAAGTTAACATCTTTACTTCCTTCCTGACAGATGGAAAAGGCCGACTGTCCCAGGCAGTCCCCACTCCTGCCAGGGCCTCTGTACTGGGGTGGATGTGGGTGTTAAGGGAAGCTGTGGCAAAGCAGGAACTCCAGCTCTGACATTCTCCCACCTTGGAGAGCTTGACTTGGTCACAACGACTCCTTTTGGCAGCGTAAGATGTGTAAATTTTGCATAATATTACACAATAGTGGAGAAACTTTTAAAAGATGAACACAGATTTGCTTATGTGTAATTACAATTGGATTATAGCTCAACTTTTTTCCTAGGTTTGATGTACCAGACCATTTGAAACTGTGCTTCCCACCAGCATACAACACTTCTTTTAATGTAAAAAAGTTCCCAGTCCTTGTTTCTGGGAATCTAGAATTCAATATATCAGATCTGAAATCCAGAACAGAGTAGACTGAGCATATCATACAGGTTGGGTCTTCAAGGGGTATAGAAGTTGTTTGGACAAAAAGGAGGATAAAGTAATTTTAAGAGAGTGCTTGCTTTTTTCGTCAATGTTTCTGCTAATGTTACGTAGAGACTGGAAATTAAAAACCACCCCCAAAAGGAGATCTGATGAGGGAAAGGAATACCAGCCTGGAGAAGAGACAGCAGTCAAAATTACTTGATGAATTAAGAAACCATGAAAGAGAATATATTTATCAAAAATACCTTATTTTAACTTTATGATATCATGATATCACCTTATTTTAATTATTTATATTTATGATATAAATACATATCTAAGCAAATATATAATAATCAAAGAGATGTTTCTCCTTCACACTTAGAAGAAACCACTAGGATTCCACAAAAACCTAAGTTAATTTGAGCTGTAAAAGTACACTTTTGCCCAGCACTTATTTAGAATGTCTCTTAAAAGGCAGCATTCGTTCTGACAATCAGGTAGTCTGCAAAAAAAGTGATTATCTAATAATTTACTATGCAATTTTCAGACATTGTTTTATGCTCAGATAAAGAATCAAATTAAAGTTTTATAAGCCTTGGAAAATTAGAGTTAGCAAGCAAAGAGGTTGAATCACCCTTAAACACAAAATTACTGAAAACAGCTTTTTCTTTCATTGTTCAAATTGTGCTAAAATATTCCTACAGCTCCAAAGGCTCACACTAATAGTAAAATAGTCTACATCATTACCATTTTTAAATCTCTACTTTATAAAAATGTTCTCAGTGGCTAGAAAGTGGTGAATCATCACCTTTTAATTAAAACAGCTCATATATAGTTAGAAAAATAATTGGAAGTAGAGACTCTTAAATTCAAGAAAGAAAAGATAGTCCCTTCATTTCAGATCATTCCCCAGAGATGCACCTACACTGTTAAGTATGCATATATCGCTGATTTTTTTTTTTTTGTTTTGTTTGCTTTAGCTTGATATGGAAATATAGCACAAAACTGTCACTTTGATTATGTTTCTGAAGTGATTTCTTTTGCCTCTTGCATTATTCGAATCCCCTTTATAACAAGAGAACTGGAGAAAACCAGCATTAGGAGAATTTTTAGAGATCTCTTTGCATGCACCTTCTTAATTTGAACATTCAATTACTTTGATTTAAGCAAAGCATATATGAATACAGGTTATTATTAATTGCATTGAGTAATTAATGATAATATTTTAATGCAAAACTGAAGTATGGAACTCAGGATGATATTTTAATGTATTTTAATCTGCTTCTAAATTATTTTTGTCCATCTCCAATAAGTAAAAGAAATAGTGCAAAGAAGCCTGCAAAACTTTTCTATGTGGGAAAGAAGTACTTATACAGTAAGTGTATGTAACTATATGTATATGCATATTCATATCTATTTTTCTGGAACTTCATGCTTCCAAAACCTTAGTCTCTGATCTCAAAACTGACAAAAGCTCTTTGTGAAAGATGGTTGCAATAACAACTGTGAGGGGGAGAGACATAAGAAGTTATGAATTTAGCAAATATACCTATCAAGAAAACAGTATTGCACTTGAGTACCCTCTCTCAATTTGCACTGCATTCCTGGCAATTCAGAACCCCAAAGACTGGCAAACTGAAGACAATTCTAGAAAGAGCACAAACATAGCCATAAAAAAACAGATTTTGCAAATTTGTTTATCCCTAAAAATGACAAATGTTTGGGGCCTTAAAGGTGAACCTACATGTGAGTGAATACTTATGGGTAACCCTAATTGCCACATGTCACCAGCACAAACAGAGAGACCTGAGACTTTGTGAGGATCTTTCAAAGAACAAAAATCTTGGTGAAAATAAACTGAGAGGGAAGTTGAGAAATATTTCCTGGTATTTGCTAACAGTGCGAACTTGGATTAATCGCACAAAACCAGTGATGGAAAATTCATTGCTCAAGTTACTAAATATGGACTGAGTAAAGAAAAAAACATATTGCAAATCTTGCAGTGGCAGAAGGACGAGATAAACACACTTTTCCATCTTTAACTTTTGAAGTAAATCTCTCTGCAAGTTCCATTGATTCACTGTCAAAATCCAAAATGAAGATTAACTCTATTTTTAAATACAAGGATAGTTCACATCTACAATTGCCATATAAACCTATGTATGATTCAACATTACAGTTATTTACTACCACAACATTTTTATCAATATATTAGTTGTACAATGTAATCATGAAGATTATTTGCACTAGATTTAGCATGAGACTGTCATTGTGGCTCTGCAGCTGAGCTAAATTTCACACTTGAAGCAGTGACTGAAGAAAGCAGAATGTTCTCCCAAACACAAGTACTGCAAGAGGAGTGCTTAGTTACATATTTACATAAAAGGGAGGGAAGGATACAATAGCTGTTTCTTTCCTAGACTGGAGAAACACTCAGTGACTCATAAGTGATAATATTTTGCAATACCCAGAACAAAATAACCAGAATTTGTAGTTTCAGATTTAGACCACCTGCTTTGAGATCCAGAGTTACGGTATCAATTAATAGCTTCCCTGAAAAACTTGTAAGGAACCCTTACACCCAAGACTGGAGAAGGGTTTGCTTTTTAAACCGCTATTTTTCATATTCACTTTCCTCTGATTACAGCGACGTCCAGATGCTGAAGTTTCAAAATACCACAAGAAAGACTATTTTCTCGGTATTTCCAGACAGCAGGAAACTCTGACACTCTCATGAGAAAGTCTGTTCTTCTGAGGTTTCATGCTCAGCTATGCAGACTCCAGAGCTTTACTTAGCTTGGATAATGTTTGGGTAAGATATGAAACCAAATCTCTTGAGATTTGTCCATCACTTATTTTAGACCTGAGCGACTTGAGTAAAAAACCTGGTGTAGAAAAACAGTTTAGGAAAAAATCATTCAGCCATTAGTTCTGAAAGCTCCCAGTGCCTGTGTAAGACAACTGATTTTCTCTTCTAAATACTAGACCTCAGTTTACCCAAAGCTAAGCAAGTTATCCACCAGCTGTTCACCAAAAAGGCACATAAGATAAGAAACTACGAGACTAATTCCAGCTCCTGTGAACTAGTTCAAAATGAACATTAATACTGCCCTGCATCTCTCAAGGTTGGTATCTAGCAGGCAGACAAAAGAGAATCTATGGCTGCTGTACTTCCAGTGCACCACACCTATGGAAGACAGCAGTGAAATACTGGGAGGGGGGAAATGAATTCTCTCAGCAGCCAACTCTTCCAGCGCTCATTTTAAACAATGATACTATTCTAGGAGGCAAAGGAGGATGTTGTGTATCACCCAGGGCCCTTTGTCAGAAATAAAATATTCCATTCTCTTCCCCCCAACACTGTATTGCTCAGCAGTCTTAGCAGTAAGTTACTGCAAATCCTTGCAAGTAGGAAGAAACAATCTGACAAGAGAAGATGCACTTGGTGATCACACTGTGATTACTGTACTTTATTAAAAATAATTTTCTTTTCAGTGTGTTTTGACAAGAAAATAGAAAGCATCTTGTGCAGGCTTCAGGAAATATTAAAATAACCCAAGGTGATGAACATGTTATTATCCAGTCTGTTCCAGAGGGAGGATGCTCAAGTACTGAAATGGTTTTCATTTCAAATACACATTCATTTTCAAGACACTGCACTTGAAAAATTGGTCTGTATATTTGTCATACAGTAAGCAGTGATAAAGAGCACAGCAATTTATGTTCTTTATGCAAACCACTTGTAATTCAGAAAACAACTATAGTTTCTAAAAGGCAGCAAAATGATAACACTTTCCCAAGAAAGTTAAATTTTTTTTCATGCCAGTTGGCCAATTCTGGCATGCCAACCTTTGCTGTGACAAACATTTTGGATAACATGCAAAGAGCTCCTATTCCAACCCATCAACACTCATGATGTCTTGGACCTTTAGGCAGAGATGAGCAATACCTTCTGAATATTTCATATTTCTAAGAGAAGGATCCTGATACCACCACTACATCATGCTAAAAACTGATGACCTTTGAGCAAGGGGTCAATGTGCTTTCAAGAAATGACTGGTGGTAACAGCCAGCATTCCACCTGTGCTGTGGAGGAAAAGCACAACAGAGATGGGCAGTACAGAGCAGGATAAGCCACAACACACAGGTGAGAACAAAATTCATGTTAAAGACACAGCGTACATTTATTGCCCAATGATTCTGGACTTAGACAGTATTTCAGGAAATCAGAATTTAAGCCTTTATTTATCTTCATTGTTTTATAGTTTTATTGCCCAGGGTGTTCTTTTTCTTTTGTGGTTAAATATCAGTTGCACCTTGTGAGCTTTTTTTCATGTATCTACCAAATATAGCTGTAGCCTGAAGTTCAAAAATGCTATTATTATGGTAGTCAGAAGTGGCTATTAGTTTTCCAGGCTGAGACAAAATGAAAAAGAAAAAAAATCCAAACCAAAACAAAAAAAACCAACCAACCAACAACCAACCAACCACATGAACAAACCACACACACCAAAAAAAGAATGGAGAAGAAATCACATCAGAAAATCTCTTCTCAAGATCTCTAATCCATTTTCTTCAGATTTGAGATAGTTCTGCAATACAGGTAAGTGGAAGACACAGATAAAGTGGGTAAAGTGCAGGCTTTTAATCAAATCTGAATTTCAAACTAGTAGAAGTTTCCTATCACTATAAATCACATATCTCTAATACATGAAAAAGAATCAAGTGAATAATATAACATTTGAATCTGAAGCAAACACCTTCCTTACTATCTTGAATTTAAGGTAGCTCTTGAGCGTCAGCTTGCATGTAACATTCCCTGCTGGTACAGAACATGGAGATCACACACACAAAGGTCTGATGAAGGTGCTCACTGAAGCCCATGCTGAAGCCACCTGGATGGTGACTGTGAGGCATCAGGGGGTCAAACCAGCAGGAGGACAATCCCCTGTGTACAAATACCAATATGTAGAAAGCTTCTTGCAGATTGAAATTCATGGCCACAACTAGCCTTCACGGAGCTTGTAAAGAAAAAAGGCACAAATATGGGATTGGAAGAGACATCCCAGGTCTTTCTGGAATATGGATGATGAAAACCCAACATCAGATGACCACATGGGATTGCATCAGTGACTCACATAATTCTTTTAATATTACCCTTTACTTACTGGAAGGATCTCACTTGATATATCCTTGTATCATACATACTGCCTTCACAACTGTGCCCTTTTTTCGGCTTGGGCACTTACAAAATCATCTGATACTTTCCCTATAAATAATCTTTCAACTTTCCATTCAGAATTTCTTCTATTACTTGCTAAGGAAATGATTTTACCATTGGATTTTTTTCTGTTTTCCAAAATCCAGTCTAATTACCTTTCCATGTAATTGCCTAACGTTTCCCAACTTTGTGTTGAAAGCAGGTATTGAGGGAGCTTTTGCAGCAATATCATTGAAGAGTAAATGAAAAATTTGATACATGCCTTAGAAAGAGGGGTGGGCAGGCATTGCTGATGGTGACAATTGCTGTGTCCTATCCTGAATTCAGATCATAATAGTATCAGCAAGGACTACGTTTAGTAGCTTTTCCTAAATGCTCAGGGATCCTCTGAACATAAAGGTGTTAAGTTTAGGGTCTCCAGAGATGCTTAAGGATTTAACTAAGAAGCAAACCCACTGATATATATTGCCAGTGAAAGGTCAAATATACAATGCAAGACAACTTTCACCACATGAAGCCAGTTTATTATTAACCACATGAATTTCAAGGCTTAAAAATAAAAAGTAAATGTGAGGAAGGGAGATGTGCTAAAATATTCTTTTTAAAAATGAAAATGAGTACAAGTCAGATACAGTCGTATTCTGTTATTAATGAGGGCTATTTTATTATTAAAAATATCACCATTTTTATGAATTACACAGAGAATTACTAAGATGCCCAGGTCTGTAATAGTTTGCAGAGAGTGGATGTGCATCAGCATAGTACAACAAATAAACAAAAATGAAAGAAGCAGCAGCAGCAAGGAGTTTTGCTGGGGGACACAAACCCAGCAAACATATTTTGCCTAGGAAGCCAAAATGCACAAAAAGAGAAAAAGACATTTGAAATGCCCAGCAGGATCCTCATACACCACATCAAAGAAATACAGAAACAGCAACCAAAAATTATTTTTTGGTCTTTCGAGAAAGCGTGCGAAACCCCCCCAGAGTTTCGTGTGTGCCCTTGGTCAGTCACTCAGCCCACGTCTGCTGTAGCAGGAGAGACAGAGAACAGACACAGGCACCGCAGCGCATCTCTCCCGCTGACGCCAAATACATGTTGGTGTTGTCAATGCAGAGAGATGTAAATGTTTTGAGCCTGAATGTCTGCTTCCTGTCAACAGCAAGAATTAGCCAGACAAATATCCGGCAGGCGCGGCTGTGCTTTCTTAAGAGTATAAATGTTGTACTACAAAATTTGCTGCTTGCTTTATGGCTGGCCTGCAGCTCTCAAAGTCGTTTTTGTGACCAAATGCAAAGGAAAGCACCTTCCCACACCACCACCAGACCCTGAAAGCAGTGAGGAGTGTGTATGGAGGAAGATGCTGAGGTACCAGTCAAATGAAAAAATGAACACAGAGTTACTCAGGGCCCATGACCAAAAGGGTGCCCACAAAAAGGAACCCATCTCATTACTGTTACACAGTAATGGCAGCCTTGGCAACAACTTGCTTCTCTACCCCTACACCTTCCTAGGCACCACTTTGTATTTCTGGGTCAGACCTGGGACTCTCTTCTGGAGGTGACACAGGTGCACCAATCACAAGATGGCATGTCCATGTATTTCTGTATATAACGCAATCAGAAGACCCTGTACTGGGTATTTCTGTTACACTGAGTGACATTGTGTTATATGACCCTGAGAGCAGGTTTATTTTTCACTGTTTAAAGGCAAGGGTAGGAGGTAACATGCAGCTGAGGTGTAAATTCCCTCAACAGGCTTGGAACCTTTGACAGAAATTGGGATTGCTACTCTCATCTATTCAAGGGGTGCAACAGCTTCACCCTCCTAGTGCTCTCTCCTGCACTAGAAGACAATATGAGGTTCCAGCAAAAGACAGCTAAGACATTTGGAAAGACGAAATCTGCCTAGTCTTTCAGAAATTACACTATTCTGTCATTTCATTTTATTACTTATTTTTTCTTTTTTCTTCCCAGATGGTTGGGACAAACAATGCACATGAAAAAGAAGTAGCCTTTCCTTGCCTGTATCTAGAAACAAGCAGATGGAGCAGATGAAGGATCTCATGCAAAGCATGACGGTGTGACATGATGGGAGAGAGACTGCAGTATTAGACAGCATTTCCCTCCCTTAGTCTACACTACAGCTAATTAGGATGCCCATTTCACCTTCCTATCAGGGATTTTGGAACTTAGAAAATCTGCATTTATTGCACCAAGGCATTGTTGTCCTGGATGACAAAACCTAAGATCTTTTGAAAAAAAGAAGGTAAAGAAAAGTCCAGCAAATCACGTGATTCCAATCCTAATTCACATATGTAGCACAAGTGCATTGCACTTGTTTAATGGGCAACCAACAGAATCAAGCTTCCCTCAGGAAAGTCAACATTTTAGTGTACACTAGGAAAATTAAGAAAAAGTCATCTCCAACCAAAAAATAAACTCCACATTTAATAGCTTAAAATGAAGCCACTGAAGACTAAACATCTGGGCTTTTTGGATATTATCCCAGATGCTGCGTGTAGCACCAAAGCTCTTAATCATGGTATCCTCTTAAGAATTTGAGTAAGATCATTCCCCCAGTATATGTTGCTTCTCTGCAGAACACCACAAAAACATGCATGTAGCAATAAGATCTCTTTGCTATGTGTGTGGAGATCGTACAGAACCACAGCACTTTGGATTTCTTTGGGTTCTGCAGGACCTCACATAATACTAATCGCCTACCTGCAGCAGTAGCAACCGCAACCACCCATACGGACCACAAAAGCCAGTTAGAGGGGGACTATCAGAAACACTCTACTAAATCAGCAGTGTTTCTAGAACCACCCCTGGACGCCAGTGGGATTTTTTTTTTTTTATGCCTGAAATGCAACAGGCACATCCACAGCGCATCTCACCAGCATCCATCAGAGACCTTCCCACCAGCGTGGAACAAAGCAATACTGCCTACATGGCAAAGAGCAGTGCCTGAACAGTGTGGTCCTCCCAGAGTATTTAGGACTGTTTCTCATCAAGTATAAAAAGAATTAGCAGAGCACCACTGTGTCACCAGTTTCAGTACTAGTTTGGACAGGTCTATTCAGTACAGCACTGCGCTTTTGAAAACCCCAGATTGAGATCTCCACCAGTCGTATCTTCCAGGCCATACCAGCTGTGCTGAGATGCAGCCTGGATTTACTGGGACAAAGTTCTGTAGCTGGTTCTGTGCAGAAGGTCAGACTGATCAATGGATACATTTGAGCTCTGTGCACTTCTGAGAAAGAGTGCGTGGAACATGGCCACTGGAAAGCAATTGAACCAGCACAACATTTCACAGGCCAGAGGCACGCAGATTATAACTATAGCCAAACTACACAGTGTGAGAGAGCCACACAAAAGACAAAAGCATTGGATAAGGCTGAAACAGAATTAGCCTTAATAGACAGTGCCTCCCTAGAGCTTTATGCTCACAGCCAAGCAAAACGGTTCTGCACAGGAAGACAAGAACTGCAGACTTCTGGCATGGGTCTTGAGACATAAACAGTATGAGAGACTTGTTCTCATAGTGGAACAAAGAGGTGAAGCAGACCCCCTTGAAACAAACAATTCCTGGCCATCATACCATCCAAACAAGCACAAATAAAATTAATTCATTTAAGCTTTCCCTTTATTTTTAAATGTATAAAGTAGAAAATAATATTTTTAAAAGTTGTGAGCTTTTTTAAATTCCTCTAGCAAATCACACACAACCACATTCTCCCTTTTTTTAGAGACATATTGGTAATAGCAAACTCTGTTGAAGACTCTTTTTTTTTTTCCCAGACAGCCTTGTCCATTCTTTTCCAGTCCTGAGATGATCACTCCTATTCTTCATTTTCCTCCTCTCTCTGCTCCTCTAAGGTGACTTAAAAAGAGAAAGATTCACGCATAGGCTAGGAAGATGGCTTGATTAATGACTTTTCCACTCCTGTAAGTAATTTCAAAGGAATCATTCTATCCAGGGATGACAACAGGAAAGATGTTTCCATAAACCCCAGTATGCTTCCTGCAAACATATAAGCATTCCAATGCAGGTAAAGAGAGAGTCAAGACCTCATCCTCTAGCAATGCAATTCTTTTCCTTTTCTGTTTGCTTTTTTCTCCCCATACTTACTGTGTTTTATGTATTTCTGTCATTTTCTTCCATCATCTCCTCTTTCCTAGCCTGTTTTTCTAGCTTCTCTTGCCTCCAATTTCCTTTGTCTGCTAATTTCAGCAATTAAGATGGAAACAGTAGTTCTCAAGTAAAAAAAAACCCCAGAAACAAAAATAAAAAACCCAAAAAACCCAACCAACGGACAAAAAAACCCACACCTCAGCTTTTAAAGTTGAAACAAAAAAACTGGACGTTGAAAAAAGGTGAAAAGTAAGCACAAAAGTCTGTTTTGAAATGATAGTGCAAGAAAGGAAGCAATTAGGGGGAAAAAAAAGTGGAAAACTAACCCAAGTTTTCACTTGGAATTCAAGCTTTCTTCCATTAAAAAAAAAAAAAAAAATCTTGTCCAATATGTTCCTGTACTCACTGATTTTATCCATAATGGGGAGTAGACTTTGCCAAAATATCATTAAAATCTTACTAGTAAAGAGACTTTTAGACAGGGAAAATGCCAGAGTTCCTAGATAAACAGAAACAGAAAGTACTAAGTATTTAAATGGAAAATTTCTCTCATGAAGGAGTGTAGCCCTGTATCTCAAACAAAACCAGGCCCACAAATTGCTGTACTCACATTTTTAATAGTCTGTCACGTTAACTTTCTAAAATTCAGTCTAGCTGCTGAATTTAACAAAGGAGGGGCTTTGTTATCCACACCCTACAACCTGCAGGACAGTTTGGTCCTAGCTGAAAGGCAAAGGTCACAGAACAGAGAACTCACAACCTTCTCTTGATGGATGCTGCAGTTTGAGGTTGCAGCACATTTCTAGTGCAGTTTGAGAAAGCCAGTACTCTGCTGATTTTGTTGCCTGCTGCAGGGACTCCCTGCTGCAACTTGCTCCACAGACACTTGATTCTGTCCTATAAATACAACTAGAAAACTCTCAAGATGAACTTGGGGCCTTGAAAAGTTTCTGAACACACTTAATGTAATTATCTCTTTATCAAAGGAAAATGTATTAGAAGGTTATTATTTTGCTTCTCAATGTATGGTTTCTACAGGAGAAAACTTGCTCACTGAAGGACAATTCAGAAGATAGCTGAGCTTCTGACCCTCAGTTTTGCCCAACTTCAGGTAATGTTGACTAATTTAGGAGACAGGAGCACCACATTCTTCATGTGTCAGAGGAAATGGAGAGCAGCTCCTTTGTAGGGCACTTCAGAGCCCCAAAAGTAAATTCATTTTCTGAACAACCTCTGAAGGAGCTTCTCTCTGCAGGGTTCATATAGATTCCAGAAAAAAGAGTTTTTAAACTGAGAGTTGCTTTTGTTTCTAAAACTGGGCAGGGCAGACATTTCCCTCTGCAAGTGTCACTATTCAGCCTTTAACAAGCTAACAGTGTGGGGCAAGATCTTGCTAGCTCATGGGATGTGCCAAAGGGAGAAGAAAGGAAGGGAAAAGAGATTGAGACTCTCACGTTGGGATTCCTCACACTGCACACAGAGGAAGGGACAGGGTAGCAAGGCACAGCATAGGTGGATAAGGAAACAAACAAAAAAGTCAGGGATACATGCACATTGGATTGTAGTTCTAATAAATAAAAACTAGGGCAATTCACCCATTTTTATCACAAGGCTTCACTAATGAGAACACTGTTAATGAGAATACAACACGGACAAAAGCTTCTCTCAAAGCTTTTTCATTCAACACCAAACACTTCCCAGTCAAAATCCAGAAAGACTTCCTAATATGGATTAGCTCATTTCATTGTGAGCCAGAGGCCTTTGGAACAAAAATACCAAGTGTTTGGTCAGGAACAGTAATTTGGGCCAAATATTGTTCTCATTTTCTCTTGGTCTCTTTCCCTCCTCTCTCTGTTCTCTCCCAGTGATGATGAAGGGTACGACTGTCACCACTACTTCTTCCTGTTAGCACATAGGAGAGACTCAGGCAAAAGGCTCCTGCTCAATTCCATTCATTGCAGCTGGGTCATGCAGACAAACCACAGCGAGCTGATACAATGGAAAGCAAGTTTTAGCTGGAAAGCATGACTTTTTTTTTTCTTTTGCCTCAAATTGTTCTGCTCTCTTATATAATTTTAATGTGCTACTATGTGTATTTTTAAGGAGCTGAATAAATTAAACCAACGAATCCTTTCTTCTTGAATTCTTTTTCATTACGAAGTAGGCAGAGCATACAAGCATCCATATTATTATATGTATGCATAACTTTTAAATAAAAGTAAGAGGTCATGTTTGGTGTGATTTACAACATATCCCCACCAAGTATGCAGCACCCTAAAAAAATCCTGAAGTGCTCCCTTAAATTTGCATAATATGTATGCACTATCACTCAAATCCAAGTGTGGATTGACACAGACATCTCAAGGAACAAACAACTCACTGCATAAGCACAGACTACAATAATAATCATTCTCTGATTGTTATTGTGATGCCCAAAAGATTAGCCAGCTAGTGGAGACAACTATCTACCATGCTGGCTCAATTTAATGAGTATTTTGTTCACTCTCAATAAGATTCTCTTTGAAATAAAAAGAAAAAACAAAAACAAAACAAAACAACAAACCACCAAACAAAACAAACTGAAAGAGGAAAAAAGCATTACAGACTTCAGGTACTTCTGCTGAAGTTCATCATTACCATGGGAGATCAAAGCATTTTTCTTAATCTCTTCTTAACTAAAACAATTTAAGCCCATTTTCACTGTTACTTCCTCAGGCTGTACCTTTCAAGGACGGTTGCACTGGTTTTAATCTAAAATACAATAACCTGCTTCATACACAACACACATAAATTTCCAAATCTCCCCATGCCAGGCAAGGGCAGTAAATTGAGAAAAGGACAAGGACAGTAACTTCAGGTGGGCAACGCCTGTTTCCTAGCAGGGGTTCAATAACAGCTAACTGCATTACAGTCAGAGAAACCAGCAGCAGCTTTGCTCTTTTGCTGCTGGAGGTCACTTCTACCCTCAGTGCAACTGAGCCTGATGAGGTACATGCCAGGGGGTAGAAAGGTGCAGAGATCCCTGAAAGAGCTCCAAAGAAGCCAGCTTGGTTGCTGGAAGCAACAGAGCTGCAGAACCCAGGGAAAATGGTTAGGGCAGACCCAGGTGAGCACAGCAAGTGCCTCACAAATATCTTCACTCCTTCCACAGCTTCAGTAGGACTATTTTTAATTCTTTTGGCCTCACACGTCACAGCTTCACCAGCTACATCCATCTCCCTAACAAAAATAATAATGCTAAAAAAAAATTTAAAGCACAAGTCTTAAGAGGAGCAGCTGGGTTGTTTAGCCTGGAGAAAAGGGGGAGGCTCGGGGAAGATCTTACCACTCTCTACAGCTAGCTGAAAGGAAGTTATAGGGAGGTGAATGTTGGTGTCTTTACCAAAATAAGAAGACATAGGACAAGAAGAAATGGCCTCAAGTTGTGCCAGGGGAAGTTTAGGTTGGATATTAGGAAATTTTTCTTCACCGAAAGGATTGTCAGGCATTGGAACAGGCTGCCCAGGGAGATGGTTGAGTCTCCACCCCTGGAGGTATTTACAAGATGTGTACATGTGGCACTTGGGGATAGTATTTAGTGATGGACTTAAAATGCTGGGTTAATGGTTAGATTCAATGATCTTAAAGGTGTTTTCCAAACTAAATGATTCTATGGTTCTATCTTGTCCTAGTTTCGGTCTTTGCAGAGGTTACTCTTTCAGAAAGGAAGAATGAGTTGGTCCAGCTCAAAGAGCTACAACTAAAAGGGTGAAATGAAAGACAGAGTTCTCACTGATTGTCCTAGATCACCAAAGAGGGAATATTACTTTATTTTATCTCCCCTTCTGTTTATTAGTTGAGCTTATCCTTCTTATTCCCTTTACTATACCAGTGCTAAGGTCTGCAGACCTTCCTGTAACTTAACCACTTGCTGCCTCAATTTCTTCTTCTGTAAAATGGGAGTAATACTTTCATATTCACCTTTTGGCAAATAGATTAACTAATCCAATTAACCAGTTATCACACATTTGTAAAGAACTGTAAGCTCCTCAGAAGCAAAGCATTACAGTAAGACAAAGTTTTATTGTTATTGTTGTAAAAATAATCAAAATTCAGAGGGAAAGGGAAGATGCCAGCTGGCAGATGGAATATCCAGTCTCACTTATTGGCAGCAGGATCACTGCTGATTATGCAAACTTGTACTTCCAGTCTTCAACTGGTTAAGGAGCTGTTGTCAGCTTATTTCACAGAAAGCTCCTTGTGGCTCAAAGTACTGTCTGATCAGCTTCTTTTCATGGATCCAGGATTCCCAAAAGCAGAAGTCCTTAAGCACATGCTTAGTGTAAAACCAGCATTTAGGTGCTCTGGTTAATCAGATTCACAATAAAAACCCTACTCAACACAAGAAAATAAGAAGTTTTTTTTTCCTCACAAAAATACACACATATTAGGGTATCCATGGCCAAAATTTCTCTTAATAAAACTCATCTCCAAACCTTGTATTTGCATAGAGTTTGTTTCAGCTAAGTCTATGTATATATATACATACACATAAAAACATATACATACACATACACAAAAACATATTTAACACATATCATACATATTTCATTTAAATAAATCTTTTCCTTGGGGCTTGGGCCTTGGTGTTGCAGAAAGATTGTGAGACTCTACTAGGCTTTTACTCCTATTCAAAATATCTGAACTACCCAGGTCTAAGGGATATATTCCAATTTAAAAGGGCCTTTCTAGCTGTCTAAGAAAAGTTATGTGGCAAGGGAGACAGGAAGATGGATGCATGGCACAGAACACATGGCACAGACTCTATACTGGCAAGCATGGACTCTTGTTGAAAGCTGAAGAGTAACAAAACCTGTGAGGATGCACAATAACTTTTGAAATAGAAGTTTGGAACATTTGGAGCATGGCTGCATCAGCAAAAAGGTAAAAACAAAAGGTTATGAGAAGAGTCAACAAGCAGAATCTCCTTTTGGAGTAATTACTCTTCCTGGAATAAGCAATAGTTAATAATGAGAAGCAGACAGCCACTGAAAAATGAAAATAAAAACACAATTTAGTCAAAGAGAGAAGATGGTTACCACACACAGGAAACATCATTAATTAGGATTTCTAAAAGAAGATTTCTCATCTTGAAGGAACTTATTAGCAACTGATTGCTCCAAGGTAGGTTTCAAAACATGTGAAAATAACAATTATAGAATGTTACTAGCTGACTAGTGTGATGACTAAAATGATATCAAAGACTAAGTCTTCAGGGTTTTTATTGGCAAATTCACACAAAAGAGAATGGGAAAATGGGAAACTTCTGCATAATGGAGATGGACATATTGACAACTGAGTAGAGAAAACTACAGGCAAGTCTGACACTGATAACCATTGCCTAATCAGTAGAAAACCAAGTTGATCACCAGAGAGCTGTTTCCCCAAATCAGTGCCACCATATGTCCTTAAATGTATCCATGTATTAGACCATCTTACTAGGACGTTAGTGAAACCAACGCCATGAGAGCACTGTAATTCCTGATAGGTAAAACTAAAAATCTAGCTTGAAAAAAACTTGATGCTCTCACTCTTTTAGGAAAAGTAATAGCTAGTAGATGGCTGGAGGGTCCAGCAGAAGGTTTGATACCACTAGAGAAATCTAGGCTCAGACCAGAAGAACAGGGTTCAATGTTCTTAGATGAGATCTCAGGAGCTGACACACCTGAGTTTTGCCCATATCACAACTGAAAGGCAATGCAGCAGCTCCAGCTGCAAATAGCTCCAGGGAGGCTCATCTGAAAGCCTGCATAAGCAAGGATACCAGCATGAGAAAGAAACCAAGTCAAACCAAACGTTAATTTCTCCAAAATATGTCCTCAAAGAAAAAGGCAGGAAAACATAGTGTGTAAATCAAAGGTGATCTAAATGAGTCTGATTATCGGTGACAGGGAAAATAGATGACCCATATTAGCATATCTAAGAGAGGCGCAGACTAGATTTCAGAGTCCAGAAGATCGTGTGCCTACCGCATTTTCACCTTCAGAACAGTTACTGAGAAGCACATCAAGTGGCAAAACAAGCTCATTAACTTAATCAGTTTTTGATGGCATCTGACAGCCTCCATCACTGCTCACTTAAACACTAACAGAGGCATCTGAAGGTTGATCAGAAGCAAAACAGACCTTTGTTATCTCAGACACAGGGGGCCATGGCTGGATTGTTCTTTTCACCAGAGAAGAACAGCATAAACAATTTGTTTTTCAGGTCTTGAAAGACAATATGGAAAGAGTTCCCTTACACTTTGCCTTACCCCAGTAGTAGCCGCCTTCCAGCTCATCCCAACACCTTGTCAGCCATAGCACCAAAAAATGTAGGTTCCCTACAGGACTCTGCCATGAGTAACAGAGACATTGTGGCCACTGCTGTTGTTAAATTTGCTTCCTTGTAGCACCTCTGCATCTTTATATGCCACGGATTCCTTTAAAAATAATGACAAGCCATAACATGAGCTATCAAAGTGAAACAATAAGGGCACGGGAGCAAAATATGTTGTTTGCCTTCTGCAGGACACTGCCACAGATTTTGACATGAGGAATGGATAAATGGGTACTGTCTAAAATTAGCATACCCTTTTTAGCGTGAGGCCAAAGTTTGGTATTCAATGCCAAAATAGCAAAGTCAGAGTTCAACTATCACGTACATGTCTCAGAACTTCATACCCAGTAATGATAACATGAAGATGCTGCAAATGGTAAGTTAACAAAAAACACAAATCACAAAAGAACTTGAAAAGCAGAAAACACGGCAGAATTCACACATATTGGCACTGGCATGTACGTTAAGAGGGATATTCACAAAGACCTATCAGCAAGGTGTTAAGCACTTACTCACTCAAACAAACTCAAAATCTGTCTGTCAAATCCAACATTCAAGACTGCAATACATTTCCTCTTTGCCTCAACAAACTGGCATAGAACAATACCCTTGAAAGATAGAACTGTGATTTATTTTAAAAACAAGATGAAAATACCTAGTTCATTTGCTAAGAACAAAGTCTTACCATCAACCACCAGGCAGCTGGGGAACATACAAGGGTATCTCTCCTTTGGCATTTATTTTCATCAGGAAGAGATAATCTATGGGTCCTGATAGACAAAATGCACTGAGACCAGGCATGGGGTGTCCAAGAGTGAGTTACTGTCTGAGATCACAGGATGTATTCCAGTTAAAGTACATCATCTACATACATTTATTCTCCTTACTCCACTACTGTCTATACTCCACAGAATATATCACTGGACCTACAAGCATTTCTGGGGCTTTCTTACTATAAAAACAAATCCTGGGTTTCTACTGTTGGTAATTCTTTTATCTGAGATTACTTGGTATTGGTGACTCATCTCAAAGTCAAACTCAAGAGTTTATTTTCCTAATAATTTTTGATTTGTTGGTGGTTTTCATTTTTCATGTTTGGGTTTGGCAAAAGATGAGGCTTGAGGAACAGGAATAAACAAACCTGACTAAGCACATAATGCTATCTCTTTGAGTGCTATTTTAAAAGATGACAAAAAAAATGACACTGTAATAATCATTGATTATTTGCATTATATTGTAGAAGAAAGGCTTGCACTACACTTGGGGCCCACATTGTGAAGTCTTGCAGAGCAAAAAAGGAGATATATTTCATGTCTCAATCAACTATGGATAAAATATGCATGACAATTTCAGCTTGGGAGGCCCAGAAAGGTTATTTATTTTTCCCGTCTGGGAAAGAGTTATTTGTTTGTTTAATTGTACTGTGCCTTTTAATAAGGAATGTTAAGGAATCTTCTGCTGACAGGAAAAACAATACAGTCCAAACCATTTCAGCAAGAATGCCTATTATTCACTGGATACTATTATGCATATGACATGCATTGTATTTGCTGCAAACAGGGAAAACATTTGCTGTTTTGCTCAGCTGATCAGAGAACAGCTTCTCACCCCTGCTTTATCTATTTTTTTTTCAAACACTAAATATTACATCACTGTGAAATAAATTAATTGACCTGTGCTGTGAATAAATAAATTAAAAAATTCAATATGCTGCTTTGAATTTGCAGCTCATTTCTGCAAGACGGTTTTGCAGTAGCTCTAACATATGAGTTAAGTAAGCCTTTCTGACAGGTGTAAAAGCCTTTCATACCGCTTGCAAGGTTATGCTAGCGAAATATGACAGAAAACGTGGACTAGTCACAATATCATATGTTCCATATCAGCAAGTATCATAACAGAAAGGCTCACTACACCAAATAAAATGTACTATGTGGCAAAACAATGGGTGTGCAGAAATAATGAAATAAGAGAACAGGCAGGAGCTGGGGCTCTAATTTGGCGCATTGCTTTGCCATAGGATTAATCCAAATGAGACTCATTATCTGGGAAAAATAAAATAACGAACTTATCCATCAGGAGCATTACCCTATGCTTGGCTAAGGAGCGGGGAAGAAACATTTATTTATTTGTTTGTTTGTTTTAGAGCTGGAATGAACTCATACAAGATTTTGGCAGTTTTTATATGTACCGCCCTTCTCTGCCATCCTGTTGCATCCTCTTTCTAAAAGGGACTTTATCAATCTGTCTACCCAGATGTTTCATATTTGAGGAAGTGTCATAAATCACTGCTGGAGCAGGAGACATTGCTGGCTTTCACCTATACAGTGCTCCAAATCTGAATTTGATTTTGTTTTGCCTGGTTAGTAGCTCACGCCCAGCCCTTGGCTCACGTGCCTGTACGCGGCTCATCGCGGCGATACCCTGCATACTGCACAAAAAACATTTTAATGGCCTTGGCCAAGGGATGCTTTTGGTTGCTATCAAAGCTGGGTGACTCTGCTGAGCCACTCCATTCAGAAGAACAGCGAATGCTGGAAAGGAACTATTTTTCTGTCATAAGACTGAACAGCTGATGAGCCAAACATCATCTAACTACTCACTTGTGATTTTGGAAAGAGCTCTACCCTGGAAAAAAAGGAGTCTGTGTGGAACTGCGAGCTGGACTTCAATCAGGGTCTCTGTGCTACAAGGCCAGCACTTCATTTGGTATGTGATCCAGAAAATTCTGCAGAAGGTTTATGTGAATTACACATTGCCTCATGTTGAGAGTCAGGCAGTTAAGACATACTGTTCTAAACATTCTTGTTCACATGAACTTCAACCACTATTTACTAGCATTCAAGAGAAAAAAATAAATAAAAATGACATCAACACTGATCTAATGCTTCGATTTTTCACTAGGAGGACAGCTGTTTATACCAGTCTGCCTCACATCTGTGAAAGAGCACAGCTTATCAGGACAGCTGAGGGATGTAGGGAGCAGTACTGAAAACCAGGTTTTAAACTTCTCTAACCTGGACTGACACAAAAAAAGTAAATTTTCTTTTTTACTGCCTCCATTAAAAAAAGCCAAACAAACAAAACAACAAAACAATCCCACGACACCATAACCAGTCTTCAGAGAAAGAAATATGAACAAGCTAGGTATCAACAAACAAAAAACCAACCCACCGGGATATATAAACTAGGGATTAATTGTTTTGCTCTATGACCATCAACAAAGTCTATCCACTAGCATCTATTTCTAGAACTTCCAAATTCAAATTACGTCTAATGAGTTTACAGTACAATTTTTAAAGGGTCTCTCCTGAGTCATAAAGACTGAAGCAACCATTAAGGCCCATTTGTTAACAGCTATGATAACTGCACTGTCATTACGCTCGCTGTAGGACACTGTGCTACACAAAGGACTAATGTTATTGCACCAGACTAGAAGCACTTTAAAGTCATCTTGTGCAACCAGTAAGACAGGCAAAACACATTTTCTGATCGTAAAAAGCGTTCTGGAAATTGCCAAAATTCATGCATTAGCATCAACTATACATGTAAAATGTGACGTTATTCTACCATTTAAGTAGACCGCATTAACCTGCCAAGTTTAGCTTTGAAATTTCATAACTATGTTATCTAAACAGCACTGCTATGGTTATCTATGCACTTAGGTTTGATGACAGTTTTGTCCTCCTATGCCCTTTAAATTATTTTCATTTGAGGCACCAGATTTGTCATCCCTTTTTTTTTTAAACAATATTAATTAACATGCCATTTGTATTATAACTGTTCACAGAGTCTAGACAATGACACAGAGCAAATATCTTAGCAAAAGTGATGAAAGTGAATCTTTGCTTGAAGCTTGATGGGTAATCAGAGTTTATCTACTTGCAATTAAATTGTCACCAGGCTAAAGATTTCAAATTGAAGTCTACTGACCAGATTCTGGTCTTAATATTTACCTGGAGAACACTGAGGATATGAGAGATTATTCTAATTTAGAGTGATGCAGCTAAAATTGGATTCTGAGGGTTTGTGTCTTCAGCTCTACAAACCAGAGCTTTTAAAAATGCACATCTAAGCTATTGTTAGAAAAAGTAGCTTTATCTCAGTCTTAAGGATATCTTTATGTTCCCACTTATTTATAGAAAATTAAAATGGAGCAATGGTACATCACAGAATCTTGTGGCTATATCCTGTCAGGCTAGAAGTCAGACAGGAGACCTTTGATAGCTCTTTTGTATCAGAAGGGAGGAGTCTCTGACAGCACTGACAAGAGGTACTGTAAAAGAATGGAAGCAGTTTTGAGAGAACTGCTGGAACAGATAACAACTGCTACCCTACCATACCTTCAACCCAAGAAAACATGTAGCACTCATACAGGCTGTGTGAATGTTTCATTTCAACATTTCATCCAAGGTATTCTCAGAAAGCCTGATGACTCAGAACTAAAGAAAGCAGAGATATTGCACAATATGCAGTGGTTTATAGAGACAGATCAATCACAACATGGCATTCTGCTTTGCACAGAAGGATGTGGAAGATAACTTAGAATAAAAATTTAAAAAGCCAGTCTCTAGAAACTCCAGCTAATGATCATTTATATACAGCTATAACTATGATCCTGTGATGACTTTTCTAGATAAGCAGAAAGAAATTTTATATAGACTTAGCAAAAATAGAAAAAAAGAAAGTCTTGGTCAAATTTGTATGTCAAAGGTAGAATCTGTATGTTGGTATGCCAGAGAATTAGTCATAACACCATTTGTTTATACACTTCAGAATAAATAAGGCATCACAACAGGGAATGAGTCCTCGGCTGCTCTTCCTTACAAGTCACTTTATCATTATAATTTTCTGAAAGAATTATTTATAAAAGATTCTCTATAGATATCCATTTGGGAGCATACGCCTAAAGAGATAATCACTTAATATACAAACATCTTAATTTAGAGTTAACATTTGGCAGCATGTTCCTCTTAATGTTCATCTGGTAACCACCAAAATGTCTCAGCTTAAAGAGGGGCTTTCATCTAAGGGGAGCGGATGGGAGGTGCATAACGTCTAATGTCAGAGCAATGTTTTAATCCTCTTATCAGTCATAAACCTTATGTCTTACAGTGTTTATACTACTTACTGTAGGTATTTAGTTTCTAAATCAAAGGCTTTCCCACATCTTACTATGATGTCTTCCTACCTGCTCCTGCCTGCAAGGATTTCACTTCTGCTTCCCACATACAAGCCAATACCTTGCAATGTCCCACACAGTTACAGCTGTGTGCTGGTGGTCAATTCATGTCTAAAAGTTGGATGCTTCTTCTGATTAAATTTAACTTCTAGGCCAGACTAGCAAACTCCTCACTGCTCTGATTATTTCTAGTCTTTCAGCCTTAGTGCCAGTACAAACTACGCCAAACTGCTTCAGGCTTTCCTCTGACCAAGAGTAGTCTGCAAGCAGTCCTGCTCACAGGCGTGTTCACTGTCCTGGGCTACATAACCCAACACTTCGACTCTCCAAGTCATTAATACTTTTCTCTGCAACTTGTTCCTAAAGCAGATACAAATGCTGTAGGCTCAACATCAGAACGGGCTGGGAAGTTGCCAAACAAATAGTTTTCCCTTGAAAAATACCCCAATCTATTAAAATTAACACAAAACAATATCATGGTTTCCATAGACCTTTCACCTCCACATCATAATTTCTACTAAAAGCTGTGACAGAGCTAAGGAAGGCAGAGCAGCCTGAGGGTCAGGACACCCTCAGTGGGGGTGGAAGGGGTCAGGCTGGGTGCTGATTCAGACCCAGAGCTCCAGCTGAGCTTTTCACCTCTCAGCCAGCTGTCTGGATGGGGCGTTTCTTTCCGTGGTTACTATTAACAGTGCCAAGCTAAGAACAGGAGAAGCACAGGTACAGACAAAATACATTTTATTAGACCAACAGTTGGAAAACATACTTTTGCTCATAAAAGCTTTACTTCAGATTTGAAAAAGCTTCTGTTTCTTCCCCTACTCTCTTCTCCCCTGCCTCCATTTTTTAAAATCGTGAGTTCACCCCAATCCAGAGTAGATGAAGAAATCCTCAAAAACATTTAACAGATGGGAAACCCCAGTTTCATCAAGAGTATTAAAAAAAAAAAAAAAAAAGCCTTATTGAAACAGCACTCCAAAAGGATATAGGAAAGAAAGTACTAGGCAAGAAGATTATTTCTAACTTTAAAAAAATTCATGGAAGTGTTGTTGCAGCTGACGCAGCCTGCTAATATAGTAACTGGCAAAAAAATGCGATTATTTGGATTTTAAAAATGTTGCAGAGATTTGGGGCTTGAGTCCGAGGGTCTTATCTTTGTGAGGTCTATCTGCAACTACACTTACTTGTAAATAAAATCTTTACATACAAGAACATTTATGCTTGGGAATGGCCCAAGCCATGAAAATAGTCCTTTCATTAGTTCAAACTCTGTATTGACACATGGGCTTTGCTATCCAAACAGTAAAAAACACAACTCAGCTGAGCTGCACAGATGTTTTGAACTGGCTCAAAAGGCCAAGCAATGTGATCAACATCCTATCACCTAAAGCTGTCTCCCTGAGCACTCAAGTGCACATCTGTACTGCATATTTCTTCTTTCACCAATGACATCCAATAAAAAACCAACTGATTTAATACAATTGCCAGTGGATTCTTCAACATTGCACTTCAGTCAAAAAGAAAACAGACTGTTTTTAAGAAAACACAGTTATTTAATGTATCACTGCTGCTTGGACTTGGAAGCCAGGCAGCAGACATGCAGCTTACAGAAGTCACTGAAAGCAGGGAATAAAAAAGTATTTTGAAACAGTATATTGATTTTTATTTCTTTTCTACGGGCATGTGGAATTTTCCCTGGGTGTAATTCAGCTTGTCTTGTCAAGGAAACGTTCTCTTTGTGTGTGCAAATGGAGTGTTTATCCTTTCAGCCACTTGGGAGCCGGTGGCTTTGTGCCCCTCATGCCAGCAGCGTGAGCGTGCTTTGCTCATTCATTTCTTACCAGCCTTTCAATGCTGTGACACTGCGGCCCAGCTGAAGGCTGCCTGCACTTATGATATCATTGTGTTCCCTTTGTGGTCCTTCAAAAAGGGACAAATGTCAAAGAAGCCCTCTAATACTCAACCTCTGAACAGTCCTTCCACGTTCTCAGTTTGCAGCCAACACTGGTGCCCCCTGGTCTTGCCCAAAGACACAAGGAGTTTCCAGTGAACACATACATTGCCTTCTTTTGTCTTCCATTTCACAATCCAATCCCCTCGGTTTTTTTAACCTCTGTATTTTTAGAGCAATTTGGACTTTTTTACTACATGTGATCCATTAGCTGCATAACTTTACCAACCAAGATGCAGGTTTCAAAGAGATTCTCAGGCACCTAAAACCTTAGAAGCTGAGGGAAAAAAATGGATTAAAGGAGACTAATTTTTCTGGCTTCCCATGCCAAAACCATAAAGATGACATGAAAATTAGAGACATAAATGCATTGATAGGTGGTCTGGCTCCAAAAAATGATGGTTCTTGAGTCCTAACATATGGGAGTTGGATCATTTTCCATGTGTAATAAGTTCAGGTATTTATTAAAATAAAAGCATTTTACAAAGGGGAAAAGGTTTTTTTGGAACAAACACAGTTAAAAAGTACAAGAGAAAAAATTAAGAAATTTTAATTTTCCAAATTTAACAATGTTTGTTCCCATAAGTATAAAGCATTACTTCTCTTCCTTTATGATAATTCAAGGTATGCTATTAAGAGTACAAAAACATTAGGAATGTATAGAAGGGGAAAATGCCAGCAATAAATTAAACTGTATTGATAAATAATAGAAACAAATAATGGCATTCTAAAATTAGAAATATGACCAGATTTGTTTTCCCTTAATTTTTTAAAATGTTTACTACTGATAATTATTTATGGGTTTTTTGCAATTTTTTGGAAATGTTTAATTAACCTCACAATTTCCCCTTATCCTCCAGCCATTGGAAGCAGCGTGTTGACACTCAAAAATTATCTGCAAGTACTGAAACGTTTCAGATTGGAAAGCAATGTGGAAGCTAGGTTGGTTGTGGGGACACTGCCCTAGTCTTTCACCTCTGTTGAGCTGGGAAAAGAAATCTGTCTTAGGTCATAAGTCAAATGGGCTTCGTGATATGAAGGAGTCCCTCAGGAATGCAGACACAGAAATGAGGAATGAGAGAGAGACACACACTAGGACTCATAACCTACTTCTGTATTGCTCTGAGCCAGCTTCCTATTAAAACCTCATATGAGCAAGCTCCTCCCTACCAAATTTTACCTGGATGTATTCCTCAAAAATCACTGAAAAGGCTAAGCTTTCAATCTTCAAAATCACAGGCACAAATACACAAAAAGCTCTTCAACATTTTTTGAACCTAGATTGATCTTTATTCAGCACACTGAGCTCTTGGCATGGAAAATGCAGGGTTAATTCTTCCCACCCCTGCCTGTATAAACAGGTATTTGTGTCTCATGCCCTGTGGTGTTCAGTGAGGTGACTCACAGCAGTGCCTGGCCACTGCCCTCAGCAGCCTGTGACACAAGCTTGCTCTCTGAAAGTGGGGTTTGGATGTTCAGCCTCATCTTTCTTTTCTTCATTTAATTCTGTAAGCCTGCATCTTACTCTCTTGCATCATCCTCCAGGCCAGGTAGTTAAGGAATCTCCTACTTACATCAATCCCCTGTAGCTCAGGACAGCAGGAAAATGCTGGTGTGCCAGGAGGGTTACCTGAGCAGAGAGGTTTTCACTACAATACTTTTCCTCCCTGCCACAAGCACTAAAAAAGCAAGAAAAATCCCATAACGCTAACAGGGAGTAGCAGTGACTGACTGTAGTCCAGTTCAGATAACTGAAAAACTTTGGGGCACCAATGACTTTTTCAGGGCTCCCTGTTTGATCACTGCACTGCTGCAGCTACAGCTGTATATTTATTGCTGCGATAAACACTAAGGTTATTATATGCACTTATATGTGCACATAAGCATATGTATGATACATGCATGTAGCAGAAGAAAGGAGCTAGACAATGAGATATTACAGGTAATATAACAAACACATCCTACTACAGGCTTTGCATCAAAGGACATGTCCAAATACAGTTCTTTCCTCCAGCTCCTGAAGGCCATGCTTAGGCTGGACATACTGCAACAGAACTGAAGCAACCGTATTAAAATTGTTTTCTGACAAGTAATAGCACGTTTTCACGAGGCTTTACACATGGTCAGAGATTCAACACTGCCATTAAGGAGAACAGTCAGCCAGTAAATATCTTGTGCTGTGCTTCCCTAGCAGGAGTGTAATTACACCCCAGCATACCAAACCGCTCTATCTCGTCCTTGCGACCTTTGTCCTTTAGCAAAGCCACAAAGGGAAAAGCTGGTATTCCTGCTCCAAGAGCATCACACACGAGTTTTAGTCTGCTTCAAGATTTCACTGCCCTTAGAAACACTGAACTCTCCTCTGTGTGAACAACCTGACAAGAAGCCAGGCAAAGGGCCACTCGCCGGTCAACAGGAAGTAAGCTGGGACAAAAGGTCCAAGTTGAGGAACGCTTCTCTGGGCTCTCTGTCGATGTGCAGCCTCGGCAGCCTGCACTTGGGGCAGAGCCAGCATAAAAATGTACTCCGGGTAACTGTGGGCTTTGATTAAAAAGCCACAGTACTTAATAACAAAACCTGACTGGAGAGAAAAGAGGACTGAAAAAGAAAGAGCCAAGCTTATGAAAAATAGCTTGTGCCTTCAGGCTCATTTTAAAAATGTGTTTTATTGACTTTTTACTCGATTAAAGGATATTCTTATTCTCTCCTTAGATACTGTCCACTGCTTCATACTGCACATCAATAGATTATGAACCAATGCAAAAAGCTCAGGTAAAGCAATCCAGAGCCACTGTTTGAGTGAGTTCATGTTTCTCTCAGCATCTTGGAAAAATGAGCTCTTGAACTATTTGGAAATCCCATTAAACCCACACATGGATAGAAAATAATGGCATTTCCAGAATGTCTGTATGTGCACTGACAGACACCACGACATACTAAGTATGAGTAGAACCGATGAGTTCCATGAGCACTTCTGAGTTAACTGCTGTGAGAAGGAGAAGCTTGCAGGCAGCCAAACCGGGTGCATTGCAAGTACCAGAAGATGTTTTTCACTGAAAAATCTCTGAAGTAGGACTTGGAGCAGAGATACGAAGGCTCTTTAGAGATCACATCAAGTGCTCAAAACCAAGTCCGTTTCCTCACTTGAAATAGCCTTTGTGCATACAAAGGACATGTAAATGTGTCTTGTGTGGGAAGATTTCTCTGTAGCCATCCCTGCAATTTTACTGTATGTAGCTTTGGGGAACTCAAGTGGATGTCTTTTCTTCCTCTTCCCCCTCACCCTGTTTAAAAAAGGTTATGAATTTCTTTTGCACATAAGGAAAAAAAACATCCTTAAAATGAGATTTAGCACAAATATGACTTTCTAGAACAGGACTGTGTATTCCTCTCCATGTAATTTTAACTGGATGACTAAAAATTTCAACTGAATTATTAAAAACAGAAAGATTCTATTTCCTTACTGCCAGAAAATTTCTGAGTGCTCTGAAGTCAGTTGGCTCAAAAAGTATTACTAATAAATAGAAAGAATAAAAATAATTCACAATTTTAAATTCAGCAATACAATTCCTAGTTTCAATTAGGAGACTTTTCCACTACATTATAAGTTATGCTTATAAAAGCCTTCATATTTAAAATGTTGTTAATTATTTTTTCTTATAGGTCAGGATGAAACCAAAGTAGCAATATAGGAACAAATCACTATCCATCATCTGTTTTGCTACCCCCTTGGCAAGTTCTCACTCTATAAAAAATGCAAAGCAGCTTGTTGCTCCTTTGCTGAAAGTAATCTCTCTGGTAAATAATGTGCTTTTACCCCAATGTCCTGAGATGTGTGTGAACCTGAACAGTCCCTGAGGAGCATGCAAGAACTTGCTGCTTCACAGTAACCTGCACATATGAGTTGTCACTCACTCCCTCTCCCCCTCCTTTGTTGACTTCACCATATAAATAGCAAGAACAAAAAAGAAAAAAAAAAAAAAGTGGTAAGAAGAGATTTTGCAACAAAAGTAATTTAATATGATGCTTAGGTCATACTAGGGACATAGTCTTAACTAAGAAGGGGAACGACTGCCTGGCAACAGCTCTGAAAAATATGTGCTGGAGTTAATAGTGCTAGCAAGTGACCAATGCCATCCGAGCACCAAAGAGCAGACCTTACTGCAATGAATGAATGAACAGGAAGGTGTTACAAACACCAACTACAATAACCTTTCCACTATTTTGTTTGGAGGTTTGTGCCCTTTTCTGAAAGCCACATTTCATGACCAACTAGGAAAGTCCAGAGTAGACTAAAAATTAATTACAAGGTTGGCTATTATGAGCTAAGAGGAAAGACTGAAAAACTCGGGCTCCAGTTGCTGGACAAGGCAGAGCAGAGACAGTATGACAGTAATCTGGCAAACTGACAGGTGCTGCAAGGTATAAAGATAAAACTATGTTTCCTTGTTCATTGGAAACAGTAGCCTAAAACACAGAAAGGAAAACAGATTGGGTGTCAATACAAACCCCAAAGCCTGTGGGTAAGCATAGTATGCATTGCCTACTAATATTTAGGAATCCCAACCATGGAACTTTCTGGGGACAAGATGGTAGGAATAACTGTAGAAAACAAATCAGCCTGCCTTAAAATCAGGTGGATGGACTAGATAAATTCTTCCCAGCCATATTTTCTACACATATTATTTTTATCTAGCTTTATTTTAATCTCACTTGGAACTGCAGAATTTATGTTACTATTACAAGGAATATGTCTCACAACAGGTTTATACTACCGAGAAGTCATTGATAATTTGAAGCCTGTAATAAATACGTTTTGTAACTAATGAAACGTTATACATATTAAACTACTAGCAAAGAAAGACTGCATATTTCATTGCAGTATTTTTTCACTTCTAAGGATACCATCATTTTTCTCATGTTAACCTCTGTGAATTAAAAGACAGTGTTCAAAAGCTTATGTATCATGTGGATATACAAATCTCAATTTTACAAAGAAAAAAAATGGCATAGATATAAATTTTAGGCTATCCAGACAGTCAACTACTACACAGCTGGCACTTTCCGTTGCTGTCTGTTACAGTCTGTTTGAAATTATGACCATCTCTCACTGTAAAAGGTTGCAGAAAACTTGAAAATGGTTTCTGACCCCTTTTTTTTTTTATTTTCACTGCTCAGTAACAAGATCTGTGGAGGACACCTGCTTCTACCTTCTGGACATAAATTTCTGCAGTCTTGACCAGTGGAAAATAATAAATTTCATTACTTCATTATAATAATAAACTTCAAAACTTCATTATAGCAGTAGCCAGCTCTGTCATAGGATTTTCATAGTCATCCCCTCTAGAATTCAGAACTTTGGATTGATTTATTAGGAAAATCTGAAAGATATTCTGGAGTACAGTATCTGAAACACAAGGAACACTGATTTGCTGTTTCCTTCTTTTGTGCATTCTGTGTTGTTTTCCTCATTTGTTCCTGTGTTGCACTGTCAGGCACATTGGAATTAACCAGAAGATATGACCCAGATGTCAGTGCATTTGTAGTGGAAAAAGGCAATTTCAGAGTATAGTGCTTAATAAAACTTTTGCATGATTTCCTACAGCTGTTATCCATGTGTTATTTCAGGATAGCTGAAACACTGCACGGCTAAAGAACTGAAACAAACACTCAAAATACGCTGAAAATGCAAATCCACAAGTTACTTTAATGTGGGATGTAAGCCTAACAGAGTATTTGGGGCTAATGCTGATAAATAACCACTATGTTATCCTTGTCACCAGAGTCTGGATCCCAAAACCAAAAACCTACTAAACATATGTATTTGACATATGTAATTATGGCATCTTGATTTAGTCACTGGAGTCTCTTCTTTCCCTGAGGTTTAACCCTGTTTATTTTTGACACAAAGCGAGTTCTTGTTGCAGTCTAGAATCTAGAGACAAAACACTAAGTCTGAGGATTAAAACAAAATGATATAGAAATCTTTCCATATGAACTCCATGTCTGGTGATTCTAAGGGCCACAACTATGTGTAAGTTTCAGATTATAGTCCTGAAACTTTACAAAAATAACAACTGGCTTTCTCTTTTAATGTTAGAGAAAGCAGGAATTGATTTGCCCTGTGCTATGAACCAGGATATGATCCTTCTTCATTTCCTACACCACCTTTGAACACAGAGCTTTTGGCCTGTCTGTCACACAACAGATATGTGAGTTCAACAAGTGTTAAGCTTACCCTAAAAAATAGACGAAAACAAACATCCATGCTTATGAATACACTGCTACTGCACTTGGGTGGCCATCTGTAAGAGAAGAGACGCTGGGACCAAAGTCTTCTCTGGTGTATTTCCAATGACCTCAAGGTTACATCAAGACCTACTTGCCCATTGCACTTACTGATACACATTAGGATTTTTAAATGAAAACATATCTTGGGTGAGAGAGTTCCAGAAACAGATGCACAAAGTCTTAGAAGGGTTTTATACTCAGCATGGTGTAACTGAGTGATCCTGTCCAGCAAAACACCGGAAAAGCACATTAATCAAGAGCCAAAAGCCCACATTCTGGATTTTTTTTTGTTTATCTTAACATAATTTGTTTACATAAACTTTGCACAATATTTTTCAACCCACTGTTCCTTTGGTATTTACTTATCTTCCTAGAAAAAGCTTCCTGCCAAATAAATAATTAGAAAATAGATTTTCATAATTATTAATTATTGCCGCTTATAAGAGAAGATATTTAAAGAGACTTGATAGCCAAGAACAACCTCCTCTGATATGTTCATCAGTAGTCCCACAATTTCAGCCCTTTGCACTGTTTCAGATAAAAATAGACTATAAAATGATTAGAAAATATAAGCCTTATTCAAAGGCAGATGGCTGAAAGATCATTCCAGGTACCAAAAAATACAATAAAGTAATAAACAAACAAAAACCCCTAGGCTGTGATTTAAGAAGGCCTTTTATGAAGGGAAGGAGATTTTTCAGAATTTCATGAGGACAGGCGTTAGAAAGAGGGGAACCAGAAGCAGACACCTAGAAAGTGGCCGAGTATTCATTTCTGCAGAGTAAGGAGTAGGATCCAGATCAACAGAGAAACTCCATGGTATCTAAGAATGATCCTTCTGTGCCCAGAGCTCTGGCTATAATCCCAGGTAAATACTGACAAGTGTGCTGTCATGCTTCAGAGCAGAACACTGGATACCTGACCTTCAAATGCTCTACTGCTACTGAAAAAATGTTTTTATAAAACTACTGGAAATGCATGTATCAAATCTCCTTTTAATACCTCCACTAGAAGTAATTAATGATGGGAATTTATGGGTTTGCACAGAACTAGTCACTTGCAGGACAAGTCCCAATGGGTGTTCATGACAGAACTTGTTTCTCTTTTTTAAAACACCTTAAATAACCATTGAACAGACACCTTTGAAACAGGTTTCGTTGTTAAAAAACTGTTGGCCTATCAATAACAAAATAATACACCCTCAAAACCAGCTGCTTCACATTCCATTCATCAATCTTTTTGTTGCTTATGTCAAACATTGACAGGTTTAATGTATTGAGAGATAGGAGTTTGTCCTTGGCTCTAGCAGGAGGGAGGAAATGACGGCTGAGCACCAGCTCACACCTCACATATTGAAAAGCCTCTGGACTAAACTGGGGCCTTGAAAAAACTCATCCTTCCATGCCCTGGGATCACCCTGCACAGACACCACGGGAGGCGCAGATGTGTGTGCGTGTCACCCTGAGCAAGGACAAAAATAGCAATCCCTGAACTTTATTTGGATGTACTTTGGGCAATGCAACAGTAACAGACAGAAGCCTCAGGTACTATATAGTGGGCAACTCTGAATCTCCCCTAGGCTCAAAAAAAACCAAAATAAAATAAGTATATTTATGCAAACACACATACCAGAATGTTTGGCACTAACACAAAGCAAATAGCCCCTGCAAATGTGAACATACCTGAAACAGCCAAATAGTGTGTCCAGATCAATTGTGTGGGTAAATCTGAACCATGGAAAGAAAGTACAGGTATCTTCAAAAAACATACATGTCCTAAAAAGAGCAAGTGGTAGTACCTGTTGCCTGATGAGACAGCTGGCAGAGGAGAGAGCTGGAGAAAACAGAAACAAATGTGGAGGGTTGTTGTTTGGAAACATTCCCATGATTTAAGGAAATAAAAGGCATTGGTGACACTGAATTAAGATCTCTGCTTCCCAACGACAGTTCTGTACATAGCGTTTGGGAAGCCATTTGATCACAGCTAGCACTGGAATTTTGTCCTGTCTTGCAGTGTCCCTGAAACAAATGTGTTTATCCTGGTGATCTGCTGATTAAAGGAAAAAAATAGGGCTGCAAGGCTGAGCTCGAGTTGGATCCTGTTTCTCCACAAAACTGGGAACATCTCCAGCAGTTCTCAGGACAGTCCTTACTTTCCTTGGGGCTTCTTCCCCCCAGCTGCTTCACAGCTTGCTGTGAGAATCAGGGCAAGCTTATTGCCATGTACACATACCCAAGATAATTTGTTTGGGAAAGAAAGGCATCAGCTTCAACCACAAAGACAGCAATCTTTCCTGTAAGTTTGTAACACCCTCTGGTGCAGCAGAACATGTCAGTATTGCATAAGAAATTCAAGACACTTACTTTATTCTCTTTGTGGTATATGTTATTATTAAATTCATGTTGAACACAAGACTATGTTTTAAATTTTACCAAAAACCTGGTCATATTCCCATCCTTACACTGGGCACTATTTCCCAGATAGAAAGGTTATGTTCATACCCTGGTCTTGGTCTACTTTAGCCCAGTAAATACAGTGGCTACACATTACTGAAGCTTCTTGGGACTGCAGCATCTGCCTTATGAAAACAGTCTGAGGGAGCTGGGCCCCTCAGTTCAGTTTTGAGAACAGATGACTGAAAGAGGACCTCACCAATGTACATAAATAACTAAAGGGTATGTGCCAAGAGGGTGGAGCCAGGCTCTCCTCAGCGGTGCCCAGCAATAGGACAAGAGGCAATGAGCAGAATCTGATGCACAGGAAGCTCCACCTAAACATGAGGAAAAACTTCTCTACTGTGCAAGTAAAGAACAGATTGTCCAGAGAGGCTGTGGAGTCTCCCTCAAAAAAGATATTCAAAAACCACCTGGACAGAATCCTGTGCCATGTGCTCTGGGATGGCTCTGCTCGAGCAGGGAGGTTGGACCAGATAACCCCACTGTGGTCCCTTCCAACCTGACCCATCCTGTGATTCTGTGAACACCAGTTTTGGCCACCCAGCTCTTATCCAATTAGGAATAACTACATTTTACTGAGAAATACCAGTGGTGTAGACAGTGTCACAGCATATTTCCCGAAAGATTGTCCTGGTTATAATGTAAGCAGGGCCAACCTTGGCTAAGAGAGGCCACAGCTACTTAGCCCACTCAACTACCCAACTGACACCTTCACCCAGGAGGATAATAAAAAAAGTAAATGTTACTCTCAGGATCCTCCACCTTCTCTGGTATTATATATGGTCAGAGGGAAAAACGTCTCCTAACAACCACTGACCTGCAAAAACCTGCTCTACCACATGCTTTCTTTAAAATTCTGTAAAAGGGTATTAAGAGTACATCTCCCACATCCTGGGGTCCTGGGAGATCAAATACATCCAAGACTGGGAGGCACTCAGATACTTCAGTGATGCAAGCTATGGAAGAATCCAAGATAGACAGATAATCCTCATTTATACCATATGGGGAAACACTGAAGCAGAGAGAAGTTAAGCAACCTGTCACTCAAAAAAAAAAAAAAACAACAAAAAAAAGTGCCAAACGTGCAGAGTGCTGCAAGGAGAATTTCATCCCCTCTCCCCAGTACTTCAGACATTTGGAATAAGCTTCAAGATGAAGAATATTACTGGAAATAACAGCACAGGAGACAAGTGACTAGCAGATTCCCAACTACATAGCCCAGTGCATATAAAACACCCTCTCCTCTATGCCATGACTGGTATTAGCATATAGAGCACAAAATGACTGAATGCAGCATGACCATAATCATTTTGATAGCGATTGCTTAAGTCAGTCAAGAGAAGAGCTGGCTGTCACTTCTAATCCTTTTGTTTGAAAGGTGGCAGCACCAGCCCTGCCTCAATCCTTCTGCAGAATCTTACACCTCTGAGCATCAAGGGCTTGCTCCTTCCAAACAAGTTTCATGGCAATGTATTAACTAATGACATTGGAAGAATGACTCTTGATTTCCACTGGCATTAGCACTGCCTGGTTGGTTGAAAGAAAAGAGTTATCAGTTGAGGAACAGCAATTTAGAAGCTATAAATGTGGGGACAGAGGCACCCATGGGATTTGCGTGTTAGCTTTGCTTGCAACAACAGATTAGAAAATCAGATTGAGACTTACAAAAAAAAAAAAAAAAAAGGCAAGAAACGAAAGATGGGCTGATAAGAATTACTGCAAACCTGCACTTTTGAAATATAGGTCTAATAAGAAGATATTCATGGGTCCAGAGAGTTTATATTTCCCATGTGTTCATTCACAACAGTTATACACCTACTATATTTTCCATGAGCAAAACAGTCATATGTAGTGATTTAAACTACCCATGAAATCAACACTTTAAAGAATTATTGTTTTACTAACAAATGTCCAAATGAAAACTCAATGTTTTTCCAACATGTTTACAAATCAGAAAAATGTACTGCCATGTCTTTAAAAAAACAAGCACCAATACTTCACCAGATATTTTAGTACAGATTTCAAGCTCAGCCATCCAGAAATGTCCAGTTTAAAACAAGGCATCTTTTTAGAATGATTGGAGCTACAAAAAACATATTTATAATATTAGCAAAGAATGTACAGCAATTTGCTATGGCAACACTATTTCAGAATTCAATGATACAATTACACAAGAAAGCAGCTTACTTAAATAAGAAATTTTATGTCTGTCCTTACATCACATACATATTTAAGCCTTTCCAGGAACAACATTGACATTCATGTCAATCATCTAAAAGGAAATACAAGTGTCTGATTTTTATTTAGCTATCAAAAGCCTTTCATCGTGTAACACTACATTCAGCAGTTCTCTTGAGTCTCTCTAGAAAAAAAAAAAAAGTGCTGAGCTTGTCATGTTTAAACTTAAAACAGCAAAGTACCATGACACACTCCTGCTTTCTGATGGCAAATGCTGATGGAATACTGTCCTCCCTCCAAGACTACAATGTGTGTCACACTAATCTAAATAGTACTTTCTATAAACAATGACAACTGTGAAACTCACTGCATTCAACTAGTAATGGAGAAGGACCACAATGATGTATGGCCACAATAAAGTCATTATCAATTCATGAGCATATGCATGGGAACATATCTGCAACTGTTTATCCATCATTACTGCTATATTTTTATTTTCATGAGTCACTGTAGCTATAATTTGCATGAAGTGTACTGCTACATGTTTTTAGTAGAAAAATTTGGAATTTTCACAAAATTTGGAAATTTCACAGCAGTTCTAGTAGTTTGCATGGCCAGAAATCATTATGTTTCCCTACAACTGTGCAATATGAAAAAGGGGCAATGTCCTTTTTGAAACTCAGGTTTACTACACAGCATTTTAAAATGTAGACTTCATTTTTATCATTCAATAATTTTATTTCACTTGCCATGACTCCCTGTTTTAGTTTTCTTAACTACATCAATTAATGCAGACTTTTTCTGGCCTAAATGGATTTTACAATTTCTCTGCCTCCTGGAGAGAGTTGTAAAGAGTTTTGCAAGATGCAGATGAGACAGCAAAGAAAACTCAGAAGGGTTTAATCCTAGCTTTGCCAACACTTCCCCCTGAGACTGTGGATAAAAGACAACCTCACCCTCCCTTCTCCGGTAGCTTCAGTTTCCTTGAAAGGATCTCAAAATAGACTAATAGACCACCTGTGAGGAGATCTTAAATTCATTAAACTCTTATAAGGAATAAAATTTCTCACTATTAATAATTTAGTCCTATTGCTTATCCATTTAAATAGAAACACTGCAAAACCACTATTAACTCTGAAGTGACCAGTAGCCCATTATTTTGGTGACAGTTCTCCAGTTTGAGCTTACTCAACCTTCCTGTTACATCCATTAGGACCCTTCTATAATCTCCAAGATAAAGACTTGAAATGCATGGATTCAGAGCATTCTTTCAGAGTACTCCTTATTCATACTTTTTCTGCTTTGCATTTATTAGTGGCCTACAGAAATTTTCCTCAGGCCAAGTACTATCATCAGTGCTTTTACACAGCTTGGCCTTTTTTTCTAATCAATCATGGAAACACAGTCCAGAGAGGATCTCCTCTTTCATCAGGTGACAGAAAATCAGATTATTTTTCTGTTATTCTTTCTATAAAAATTTGAAATCCTGAAGAACTTTCAGATGATAATTTACAGTACTTTTTGCAGAAGGAGTTGGCCAACGTAACCTAACAGACATAATTTCTAATAAAGGATTTATTCTTTTCAGGGAAAGCTCATATCATTCCTTCTTTTTGTAGCAGAATGTACCATATTTGCCAAATGACAAGGATATGTACTTTCCAGCCTTTAATTACTCATCAGCTGGGATGTCAGCTGGGCTTGGGTTTTTTTGTTTGTTTCTTTTTCCTACTTGGGTTTGGTAGGGTCTTTTTTTCTTATTTTTAAGGTGATTGGTAATATGTGATGGTAGTGTGCTCCATTTGAAATGGGAGTGCAGACTATAAAATGTACAAATTATCCAAAGTGCCCTTTTTCATAGAACTATTAAGGTTGAAAAAGTCCTCTGAAATCACCATTAACCCAGCACCATAATGTTCACCACTAAATCATGTCCCCAAGCACCAGATCCAGTCTTTTTAACAGCTCGAGAGATGGTGACTCAATCACGGCCCTGGGCATCCTGTTCCAACACCTGAACACTCTTTCAGTGAAGAATTTTTTTCCAAACATTCTATCTAAACCTTCCCTGTCACAACTTGAGGCAGTTTCCCCTCATCCTGTTGCTTGTTACTTGAGAAGAAACATCTGATTCCACCTTGCTAAAATCTCCTTTCAGGTAGTTCTTGAGAGTTGTAAGGTCCCCTCCAAGCCTCAAAGGCTCTCTATTACAGCTAAGATCCTAATTTTTAGAGCCCAAAACTGTGCTCCTTGCCTTGAAAGCCTCCTGTGTATGGACAAAGCCTCCTTTCAGGGTAAAATCTCACTTACAGTTCAAAGCCTCATGTTCTGGATTTCTAGTACCTCATTTAGAGCCTCCAAAGACATATTTTTAGGGTGTAAAGAAAAAGTCTTGTATTTAAGGTCAAAAGATTCATTTGTAGGGTCCAAGACTATTAATACCCATGGAAGGAAGAGAAGAGATAATATTTTTGTCAAGGTTCAGATGACTAATGACAGACAAAGCATTTGTTTCATTATTGAGTTGTTAAAATTTACCTACAATTGACATTTGATATCTAGGGCACAGATGATAATAGCAAGGGGAAAAAATGAGGGAGGGCAGGTGTGATAGCTGTGTACAAATATAAGATAGAATGTCATTAAGGAACAGAGAGTCTAATATACTTATTTAACCAACAAAGGGTAAAATAGTTAAGAAGGGGCCTCAAAATGTTAAGAATTCATTCCAGAAATTGCACTGATGGAAAAGGAGAGACATGCAAGCTGAAACTTTTGAAAGGTTCATGCCAGGACACCCATGTATTTATCAAATGGCAAAAATCATCAAATTATTAAAATCACCTATGACCTAAATACTTATTAAATAGGACTTCCTAAGTACATTTAAGTGCCAGTCTGGTTTGATTTAATATCAGATCATAAAAAAACTACAATCAATCTGCCTTAAAGAAAAAAAGCAAAAACCAGCAGCAACAAAAACTAAAAATTTCTTGGGCTGAAAACATAGCCCAAGAAAAAGCAAACAAAAATGGTTTAAAGGCACTGATATATAAAATCCCAGTTTACAATGTCACTCACACACTTACCTGGGGTAATGCATCTTGTTCTGATCAGTTTCATACCAGCAATTTGTAAACAAACCAGAGGGTTTGTTCACTGATGAACAGTAACATTGAATAGAGGTCAGCAGAAAGTTTTACAAGGAAACATTGCTGGAGCTCAAATATATCTGCTGAGCTGAGTAAATACAAGTAAAGAGGAGTGCATTTTAACATTGAACTACAATATTGAAGGGTAAGAAGCAAAAACCAAAGAGGGAGATGAATTAATTAGCATGGTGCCCAGAGGTAGGGGAGGAAGGATAATGAAGAGTAGTGGGATTAAATTAGGGAAAGCAAAATTTAGGCTGAATATAAAGAAAAAAAACTTACTAATAATGAGTTTTATTATTTCGGGAATTAGTCTCTCAGGTGAAATGATGGAAACACCTGTCTAAGATTTAGGACTTTTAAATTTAGGTTGCGCAGGGGCGTTAACGCATGAAACACGAAGTGCGCGCAAAGGCACACGCGCTTTGGGGAACAAAACAGTGCTGGTGGGGATGGAGGTGGTGACCACATCCTGCCTCAGCTCCATGGCTACAGGGCAATTACCAACATCCTCCTCAAGAACTGCCCAAAACACAACCTACACACATGGCACAAGCTCTGCTTGGAAGCACTGCCATGTGGAAAAGAGACAGGCATATGCACAAGTAGCTGGTTGGCAGGAGTTCCTGGCCCTATGTCGTTCCAAGCACAGTGGGGTAAAGGACACATCAGCACACCTGGTCTTTGCTCCCAATTCCAGCATTAGCTCTCTCTGCCACCTTTCCGGGCCTTCCAGCCTGGAAGGTAACAGCAAAAGAAATTCATAACCAAAATTGTAGCATTTTGTAGTTCTAAATCAGGTAATTTTGTCTGGAGATTAGTGAGCCCATGCCACACCATTCAGAGGCCAGGCTTGGTGCTCCAGTCACAGCACTCTGCTTTTGAGCACTTTCTGGAGTCAATAGTGCAGTTCAGAGGAACAGCTGCTATTGCTTCTGCCTCTTCATTTAGTTCATGAAGGCCAAGCAAGCCAGCTAACACCATCATAAAACAAAATAAAGCATCCCTTCAGAAAAGGCTGCAAGATGAAAATGCCACACACTGCACTTGGCAATGTGATGTCTTGTTTATAGCATTTTTCCTGCTATCCTAAGTGGGAAGCATCACCCCAAACTGTTCTAATATCTTTTTTCTGGGGTTTGCTTTGCCTACCTCACATAAAATAAAAAACAGCAAAACCCTTGCAGGCAATTCTGAGAGCACTGCCGGGATCACAACTGGATAAACAGTTTGTGCCTAATAAGAGGCAGGCTGTTCACCCAAGTGAAAAAGAAGGGTTAAACACTGTAGCTTTATCAGGAAATTTGAGGCTTTACACTGGAAGCAATTTGTTCAATGGCTATTTTGACCATAGAACTTCCTAATCTCAGTTCCCATAAAGTTTGGCTTGGAGCCAGCCAGAATGGTTCGTTTCAGCTGCACAGATATCTTCCACAGAGGAAATAAAAGGATTTCAAACCCCGGAGTCATTTCCTTTGGTTCTCGGCTCATTCAGAAAAAATGTCCTTTCGGTCAGTGATATCTCCAACTTAATTCCTGCAGCATGACTTAAAAAAAAAAAAGAAAAAAAAGTCTTTGTGGGAAACTTTTTCTGAAGGTTTGGAAGTGTGCCCTATAAGCTCTTTGCCAGTTGGTGTAAAATACCTTCTTTGCTCCCAGAAGTTTGCAAAGAAAAATGTCCTCTTCAGTTCTACATTAACTCTGAGCTTTCCAGAAGTTTTTACTCATCTAGTAGTCCTCATTTAATAATTAAAGGAAATATTTACACTCATACACACAGATGTTTGAGTTTACAGAACTGTGCACCAAAGTAATCCACTAAATGTATTTTAATCACAGGAACTGATGCACGTGCAAACTTCAGAAGTAGGAGTGCAAGCAGAACAAGCAAGCACTTACCAAGTGCAGCAATGTATTTCCCAAAAATACCACAGACTTTGAGACATTGTAAGCCTCAGTATCTCACTTTTGAGAGTACTTGACAAACATTTGAAGATTCAGCCCTGAATCTGAAAAGTGATCCAAAAGATCCAAACAGGATATGTTTAAAACAAGCATGCAGGCCAGCCAACATAAATACCAGGAGTACGATGTCCTCTCCAAGTGAGTGGGATACGTACTCCTTGAGGCTGCCACCATCTTAAGCACGTAGCCATGGTTTCATTGAAATAATGGAGATAACATTTTGGACACGCAATCTAGCCGTAGTGGTCAAATTCATTCCAAGCACGTCAGACCCGTGAACACCACCTTTACATCATCATGAAAGGGAGAGGAAGCTTTTCAAATATATCCTCAGGCCTGTGATATTTCTAAGAGTCCTATAAAACAAAATACCGAGGTGCAGAGCTCAGTATAAATGGCAGCATTTGTGGGTTCTGTAATAGCGAGCTTACGCATCCTTTGGCCTAAAATGAACTTTGAAGCACCAGGATGCCTAGGAGCTGACACACGTTGCATCAAGAAGATTGATTTTAGTGAAACTCAAAGCCTTCTTCAGTATTGTGCTTCAGCATGTATCTAATATTAAGCGTGCACATCCTGAGGTGGCTCTGTCTTACGTTCAGGAAATTCAGAAAGCAGAGTAAATGACACATGCAAAATGGAAACATTAATGAGTTGAACTCTACTGACAACTTCAAATGTCAGTGCCGATCTTGATAATTAAACTACTCTTTCTAGGAAAGTTTATCACCAGACCAAAATTATAGTTTTAATTATTATTTATGAATTGAGTCTTGTATAACTTGTACTGAAATGCTCAGGAATCGTTTCTTCCTGCATTATAATGATTCAAGGTGTTATACGAGATGAACTGACACATCAACTCCTGACAAAGTAGTTTAACACACATACACTCATAACATGTATCTCCATATATATCACAAGCTTCTTGAGAGCACTTTTCTGCAAAGGGCAACTGAGGCTTTAGAACTGAAGGCCTTCTTTAGCCTAACTCAGATATTTTCTTACAATGTCTTGAATAGCACAGACTAGACCTTCAATCTCTGGATATATCTACAAGAGAGAAGATAACCTATCTTCTAACCTATCTAATATTAGATCTTATTTTTGTTTTCAAAAGGAATGGTGGGGAGGTATTCAATTTATTAAATAAATTTTTAAAAAGTAATATAAATAATGAAGTGCAATTTTCTATATGCCAATCCAAACATTTCTGTATTGCAAAGTTCCCTCCGTTTAAATCATTATTTACCAGGATAAAATAACAGTGCAGAGTTACTGATGAAGCATATAGAAAGAAAGGCATAGGGAAGATTCACAGAACAGATAATTTTTCTGAGGATAAAGTTTTTTTGTTTTGTTTTGATTTAAATTTTTCCTTTTTTCTTTTTTCTCATTCTTTTTTAAAGCTCTATGTAAATTCAAACCAAATGTTGATTGGAAATTTTTTCTCCTTTTACATTCCACGCTTCTTCTCCCTTTCAGGAATGCCAAACACAGAAGCTGTCAGTAAAGACTGTCCAAATTAAAACAAAATTTCTGGTTTCACTTAGTCCTATGGGTAACATGTGCTTCTACTCTCCCCTAAAACACAGTGGGAACAGGGGGCTTTAAAAGTGTAATCTGAAAATCCTATTTTCTTACAAGCCTTATTAATATGAAATGACTCAGTGACAGTCAGAACTTCCATTTAAAATAATAGAAGAACTTTTCATAGCCAGTCCTCTGCCTAATCCTCACTTCCAGAACATTGAAAGCTCACCTTGCTGGGCTTTGGAAGGTTAATTTGACAAAAACCCATTTTGGAGGTGTTTTTGTTTTGGGTTTTTTTCTTAATGTGCAAACCTGGAGACATTTCCTAGGCCTCACACTGGCAAACACATAGGTAATTTGCAAGGAGATGAACTGTAACAGAGCCACACTTCACTCTTCCAGCTCCTGCTCCCAAGCATTTCAGCCAACCACCAGAGCTTCCCCCACACACTCCCATGCACCCCGATGCAGCCAGTCAGGCTGGCTCAGGATGAGTGAGACAGTTGCCCTCTATTTTAACTCAAGAGCCAGGCTTTTTCTTCAAAGAGCTGCCCTAGAAGCTGTCTTCCAGGTAAAGATTTGTTCATAAGGGCTGTAGATAGTGTGGTGGAGTGTCACAGTCCCAAGAGCCCTGAGCAGCCAGCCACAGTGGCCCCAAGGAGAGCAGTCCTAACGGGAATCTGACTCCCAGCTCCCTCCCCAGTGCTCCTTGTGGGGGTGCAGCTACTGAGACTGTTAAAGCAGTTGTATGAAAATACATCTTACATATTTGCCTGACTCCAGACTCAGAGTACTGAGGGAACTCTGAGAAACAGGTGCATGAACAGGGCAAGAATCCTGACCCCACTCTCAAGCAGGCTTGTGCCACAGCTCGCACTGTCACAGAAACTGAGTTTGCTCCACCCTCAGTACCAAAACTTGGCTGCTCTGGTGGTCAGAAACTCTCACCCATATTTAATCACAGCCTGTTTACTCTAACTTATTCTTGCTGCCAGCATTGTGCACGCATTTTTTTTCCCTTGCCTAATACCAGACACTGATTTCTTCATAGACATCCTTATTTTGTTCTGGTTTTGTGAATGTTCTTTCAAATGCTGTGTCTTCCATTCCTCACCAATCCTTCTCTATACTCTTTCGAGTAAGAAGAGCCTTAGCATTTCCAAGAACTAAACTGAGACCACAGAAGCATGAGTTTGACTGCATGGAAGAAGGAATAAACTAGCTTTTGTCTTTAGGGCAACAAGAGGAGGAGAGGTCAAATAGGTTACCTGGAAAGAAAGGAGTGGTAGGAACAACCCTATCAAATAGTCCAGAAGAAGAAATTAAAGTGGGAATTAACCAATTTAATATGCCAACTATCATTGCCATGTTTTGCCCGTGGGAGAGCTGCACACAAGGGCAGCAGGTTCAGGTCTATTAGGGCAGCTCCCAGTTCAGGGCAGGACTCAGGTGGTAAAGCAGGATGTAATCCAGTGCTGGATCTTTCCCACTGAGAGCTGCTGACATTGCATCCTCTTGCATTGAAAGTGTCCCTCTAGAACTTGGAGCTAGCCAGAAGGAAGGAGCAGGTTGGAATGATGACAATCTCTCACTCCAGGCAAGCAGATGGGGCAATTGGTAACCTTTGAGAAAATCAGGTGGTGATCACTAGATCTATCCCTCTTGCAAATAAAACACCAGGCTGGAGAAGCTAAGTGGACATACTGTAATGCAAAGTAACCATGGAGTCACTCAAATGCAGTGCTGACAGCACCCCACAACTGAAGCATCACTGGCTCCCTAAGTGTTTTAAGCCTTAAGAAATAAGATAGGTGAACTTAAATACATACTACAGTCAGAAAACAGTCACAGAAAAACTGTGAAAGCAATGAGCTGTGAAGGCAATGAGAGGATCATCTTAACACTAAGATCTAACATATATGGCAAAGATGGAACAGGCTGTGCCAGTTGAGTAGAAATGATCAGACAAAGCATGGAAGAGGGTAACACATAACCTGAAAGAACTGAAATGCAGAATTATGCAGAAAAGCAGTAAGTGGAGTGCTCATAGAGGACTTTTATCATCCCTACACAGATTGGGCAAAATGGGATGTAATGCAAATATCCCATTTTTAGGTGCTGTTTCAGAGAGCAGCTGCTTAGGAAGCCGAGAACAGATGCAGCTCTTAATTTTAAATGACCACAGAGAAGGTTATAGGACAAATTGACAAAAGTGAACACTAACAAATTGCAACAGCAGATGGTATTCACCCTCCCAGTTTGAAAAGAGCTCCAGGATGCAATAACTGACTACACACACTACGAAGTGGTGTGCAGGTTTTTTTTCCCAAAACTGACTTTGTACCTGAGGACTGGGAGGTGGCACACATGGTCCCAACATTCTGAAAACACCCCAGGTAATATCCAGGTACATTAAGATCTGTAAACTTGATGTCACATCACCAGAAATTAGAGAAACAGAATAAAATCAATGGAAATAAACTGTGCTGAAAGAGTTAACCTGGCTTTTGTAGGTTTGTCTCATAGACCTATTGAAGTACTTTGAAAAGGTCAACAAGCCTGTGGATAAGGGTGATCTGGCTAATATAGTCTGCTCAGATCTCCAAAAGACATTTGACAAGGCCCTCACAAAAGACTTCTTAGGAAACTAAGCAGCCATAGCTTAAGAGGGAAAGTTCTTGGGTAAACAGCTGGTTAAGAGATAAAAACAGAGGGTAGAGGGCATGATCTTTCTTACAAGGGGGTGCAGGACCAGTGGACTTTTACAAGGAACTTTGCCAGGACCCATACTGTAGAACTCACTTCCAACTGACAAGAAGAGGCTAAGCAGTGAGGTGACAAGATTATTTAGGAGACAAAACAGGAATCGCATCTGTGAAGAGCTGCAGAAGAACCTTATTAAAGTAAGCCACTGGGTAATAAACCAGAAGAGAAAATTAAATAGAGATAAATGTAGTGATGCACATGGGAGAAAATTCTGGCTTTACATTATGATGCCCTTTGAAATGTCCATAAAAGTGTCAACTTCCTATTTGCTCAGAAAGGCAAACTGAATTCCAGAAATTATTACAAAAGAAGCAGAAAGCAAGGCAAAGAACATCCAGTAGAAATATCTACACATATTTTCCTGTCAGCCCCTTCTTTCCCATAACTTTTGAACTGACTGACTCCATTCAAGCAAATTTGACAGAGCTAGCAATCTCAAACACTTTTAAGTTCCAAAACCTCAATCTCATTACTAGACACTGGTGAAAACACAGCAGAAGTTTGTTAATCCCAACAGCCTCAGAAGGATTTGTTGCACAGCATACACCTCTCTCCTTTACATGTAACAATTCTACCATTTCTGCAGTAAAAACCCAAGAAAATAGGCAGAGCTATGCAATTCTTTCTGATGTAAGAACTCAAATTCACCCAACTCGATAAATACGTATGTGTCTCCAAAACACAAAGCATATTTAATGTCTGTTCCATTACTTTCTTCTCTAATAACTGTCTATACAAGCAGTAAAACATGTTTCTATTTAAAAAGGAAATTACTAAAACAATGTGCAACAAATAAAAATTAAACACTAAAATATTGAGCACAGATTTTTTTTTCCCTCAGTTTCCAGGCTTTTTCTAAAGATACCTTCCATCAATTATGTGGAATTTACCCTGCAATTTACTGTGAGCTGAAGTGACTGACAAGAGCAACCAAGATACCTCAGGCAAACCAGGTCACTCAGATCTTTTTCTTGCTGTTTTGTGATTAACGGCTGACCACAAAAACCTTTACATTCTGCAGAATGACATGCTTGGTTGGTTAAATATGCAGGCAATTAACATAGAGATAACATGCATTTAAATGCAGGTCCCATTGACCCCCATCTCCTGACTGCAACCTTTGCTCTGAAAGCAGACAGCTTAGCAAAAATATTCAATTAATAAAAAGCCATGAAGGGCAACAAGTCCATTCCAATTAATTTAAAAATAAATAGTGTTTACTGCTCCATATTTAATAAGTTAATAAAAAACAACAGCACAACTAATATCACAAGCAGCAAAGGAACGTGCCTGAGAGATCTTTATAAAGATCGTATAAAAATGCCCAACTCTTTTTCTCCTTTGTTTAGAATAAAACACAACATTCTATATGCAATGAAATAAAGAAAGCCTGTTGTTTTATACATGTGAGCTCCTTCTTTCTTGCCCATGTTCTATTCCAAGCGGGATGCTACAACTTGCTGCCATGACTCCCATCCCTCTCTTCAAGCATTCCCTACTGCTTGAACCCTCTACTCTCATACCTATACCTCCCTCCCAAACTCCTTGCTGGCCAAAACCAGCACAAGCTCTGGCTGGTTCCACCATAGAGAAGCAACTGTAGTTACTTCAGGTGGACCAAAACGAAATCCATCCCACATTTCTTGTAGCAGGACAACTGAGCATCCATTCTACATAACTGCCCATTTTCTGAAAATATTTAACTTGGTTCTATTTGAAAGTCCCGGCCCTCTTTTGCTTTAAACTGGACAATAAGTTGCAAACTTCTTTGTGAATAAAAAATTTATAGCTTGGAGACTCTGAAGTTGGAAACCAAACTAAGAAAATTTAACCATTTGTAATATTTTATTAAAACTTGTAGTTTTGGGGTCCAGAGAAACCACATATCACACCACTGCCATCTAATGGAAGAAAACATCAGCCAATTAGTTGTCTTGGGAAAGGTCCAGTCAGACAAAAACTATTTCATGAAGTAGGAGAGTCATTTCCAGCACCCTTAACATGGCCTCCTCCTTTTCTCATCTATAAAATTAGCTCTTCTCAAAATATTCTCGGTTGAAAAAAAATCACTAAATGTTATCCAAATGTACAATTATTCTCAGGAGAGCTGAAAGACTGGTTTGGCTTGGGCTTGGTTTTCTTCTTTGTGGAGAACTCAAGTAATTTAAAGAAGTGTCATTTAACTCCATTCAAAATCCTAATATTACTTACGGTACCTACATTGATTGTAGACTCTGATCATTTCAAATACCTGGGGTGCAAAGTCCATAGGGCAAGGTCCCCTTTTAGTTCCTTTTTTGAAGAGCGCAATTGTTTTCTTTACTGTTGACCAGCACCTAGAGCTTTAGTGCTCACATAACTGTCTAAGGCTACCATAGCCTAAATAGATGGAGCAATATTATTAATGCTCACCAGATCCTTTCCCAGAATTGGTGTGAGTGGGTTTTTTGATCAGCATTGAGGGAACTACATCTTTATTGCCAGCAGCTAATATGTTGTTTCTCCTGTGTTGCACATCTATTCCTGTTCAAGCAATCCTACACCATCTCCAGACAGGCAGCCCTCAGACACCCAGAAAGACAGATGTAATAAAAATGATGCTGGCAGTCTCCTAGCCTTTCACAGTACACCCTCTACCAAGAAAGAGAACATTTACTTAATTCACTTGGGCAAGTGAACGCTTCTCTTTGAAACAAAAGCAGGGGGTGTGCAGTAATAGGGGAAAAGGGAGCAGTGACCTCTCTGCTGGCAAACCACAGAAGTGAAGTCGTGTTGTAATTCACAGATCTGATCCAGAACAGTTCCTGTTGAGTACCCACGTTCAATAAGAGCCTGTCAATTGGATTCATTATCAGATTGTCACTATATCAAGGCAGCATATGCTTGGCATATGCTCTATACTCTAAGAGAGCCTAATGGAGTAGGCTCTAGCAAAACTAAGGAGCTGGGCACTGTCCTCCTCCTGCCTCTGCCCCAGGTTTCTACAGGTCAGCTGCTGTGCTGAAGGTCTTGAGACTTTTGAGAAAGTAACTTCAGAACAGAGTACCATCACTTTTTGAAGAGATGACTTGCCTTCAAGCAACAAGAGGCCAAATAAACTGGTGTATAGGACACTGCATCCCGGCATCAGAAAAAGAAGTTTAAGCAAAGCGATTCTTCAAGACATTTGAAAAAGCCAAGGCATTGTAAGGAAGCTTTCAAGAAAGCTGATTATGAGCAACTGTTAAGGTAAAAAAAAATTCTCTTCCGTTAATTTCTGTGATATGAAATAGATATTTCCAAGTCTGCTGATACCACTAAGAGCCTACTAGCATTACCCAGTCCCAAAATGCACTTCAAATGCATGCCAAGCTATTGGCAAAGTTTTATAGAGACCAATAAATCAAAACATTAATCACTGTGTACAAATGGAAATTTTACTTTTTTATTTCTCTGGAAGGAAACAAAGTTAAACCAATTATTTGTCAGGGATATGGGCCTGCAGATTTTGGAAGCAGTAAATTAAGAATAATCACAGATTAGATATGTCACAGAATACTTGAGCATCTTGGGTTTCCTTACAGAAAATATTTGCTAGGCCATGAGTTCATTTATGAAAAGATAATGACCCAGGAAATTTTTTTCCTTAATTGCAAAGAAGCCGTTTAAGAAAGTATCTAGGGAACTAATTAGGAATGAGTTTCCTCTGTAGAAGACCTGGCTTTAAACTCAATAAACTACTTTTAGAGGTCTTGCTTGAGACAGAGCACTGTTTAAAGGCAGTCAAGAATGTTTGCAGAGGTGCAGCTGCATTTTGCAGGCACTGGGTGGGTATGTCTAAGTCCTCACCACAGTGACGCACTGGCCAGCGCTGGTGTGCTCCAGCTATGACTTGCTGGGCACAACTCATTGAATCCTTTCCTATTTCACTTCAGCAGCTGTGAAAAGCATTCAAAAGCATACAGACAGCAGAATCTTTACCTCCAAGCTAAAATGAGATTTTGCAAAACACTTGCACATTTGCCAAGACATAATAATGCCTGCTGGCCAACCCAACAGATGCCAGAAAAATTGCTTTGTTATGATATCTAAACACCCATGAACACATCATCTGTAAATTCAAGGAGACAATTATGTAGTTATTTTTAATATATATATATGCAGCTTTCCCACCCCCCATATAATTTCTGGTAACTTCTTAAAGTGTTCAGATTTACAGAGCATCATAGCTCATGAGCCTAGAGATCAAATGAGCTTTTATTTGCTAAGCTAGGGTGTGAATTTACACTTTGTTCATGAGGGAACAACCTCATGGTTTTTTTACTGGCAATCCCTTTCTCTTCATTTTGATATATGCCTGCCATCATGGTGTTTAGATGACTCCTTTAGGTATTTTTTCTTCAGACTTGACTCTTGATTTCATGTGGTTCCATAGTAATATCACCTTTTAATTTAAACAGAGAAAATAAAATCTCTACCTTTACTTATAAAATCCACAGGAGTGAAAGTAAAAAACAAACAAACAAACAAACAACCTCTGAGGTTTAAAAAGACATCCCAGAAAACAGATGTAAAAAACTTTCATATATATACAAATTTTAAACAACTAGCCTCATGTTGTTTAATGTATCTTATCAAAACACACAGCATTGCAAGTCTGTTTTTCCTTTCAAATGTTTCAAAAAGAAGACTCAGCGACACTGCTGAAGACTTTGTCCTTCTGTCCCTGGAGATTTGGTTTTATCAGCTGGCTTGCTAACCAAAAGTGGTACAACTCAGCATAGTTTGTGCACTCTGTTCAGGAGACCCAGGAACAGAAGGACCAGATCAGTTGTGGCTGCTGCAGGTTAGTGGTGAGATAGATCAGCAGAGCCACAGACAAAACTCGCTGCGCGCCTGCCCAACACTCAGCACGGGTCCAACTTTCACAAACTGTCAGAAAACCTGCTGAATTAAAATATTCCATGTTGCTACACTTTTAATAACTTGAGAACTATTATGCCACTGATTACGTAATGCTTTGGAGTGGATCAAAAAGGAAAAACAAAAATGCAAACAAACAAAACTAATGCACAAAACCCAGCACATCTATTGCTACTCCGGCACTGAAAACAGGACTGATTTATTAGCTACACAAGTCTAGAGTTTCAAAATTAAATAAGTCTGTTTTACAAATTATTTACTTTCTACAAGATCCATTTCCCCTTGAAGCACACTGTGCATGCCCTCCTAGTGTGAACAGTTTACAGTCTGTGATCAGGCAAAGACCTACTTGTCTGGATTTTTTTCTCTTTCAAAATGGCAATTCTAAGAATCATAAATTACATACCACAGTTATTGTAATTCAAGCTTATTCCCAATAAATAAAATTTATTAACTAAATAAATAGCTTTCTATGTAGCTTAGCTCTTTCCCACCAGCTTATTATTTCACATAGACTTGCTTCACGTTGATAGTCACAACCAAATTGTGCCATCTTAAGTATATGAATTCAAAAATATAAAGTAAAAATGCAACATTTCATATAACCATAAATAACCTTCACTCTTCATAGAATACGTCCAGAGAATACTTTGTAAAATTTGAAGTTTTGAAAGTATTTTATCTAACACAGTTACCAAGGTATATCTGCTATATGAATATAAGCTTTGTTTATGAGAACACTAGAGAGGAAGCCTCCAGCTCATTAAGCTCCAATGCATTAGAGTATTTAGAGATGCTGGTGAGCTTAAGCATATGAGTAGCAACACTGACACAAGGCAGGACAGGCTCCTTTTGGGAGATATGAAACATCACTTCATCATGCCATTCCAATTATCTCTAGCACTTATGGTAAGCCTCCAGTTATTCCATTTTTGTTACACAAATAAATTCTCAATTTATAAAATAGGTCATGGTAAATTTTATGTTCTGGTCTAAAAACAGCAAGGCAACTGGAGAAATAAAATTGTATGTGATATACGGTGGGTTAACTCAGATGACCTCATGGCACTTTTTTTACCGTAAACCTACCTCAATCCTAATGAATGCATATCTGCATCCACAGATTCCATATTTTAAAATGAAATAGTTCATTGCTAACATTTCTCAACTAGAAAAATGTCATAATGAAATACTAAAATTATAAACAGATTTGCTGTAATTCCCTTCTTCATGTTAGGCACATTTCTCTCCTAAAACAAACACTGCTATTTAATATATCAAGTCACCCATGGTTTGAAAAAATACACATAAAGTGAAGAAAATACCAGTAAAGAGTTTGTCTCCTACAAATTACTGTGATTCATAGGTTTTATTTATGAAAACAAAAAAAATTCCTACAGGTGGAATTTCAGACTTTTAGTCATTCTCTTGTGCTCATCTTCTAAGGTGATACTCAAAATCATACAAGCCCCTGATTAAACCAGGAAGCAAATCTGCATGCATGCAATTACAGTGTCTGCAAGGGCAGACACAGATGACAGTAATTCATACTCTAAGAAATAGGCTTGTGTATTTGGCAGATTAACTGTTCTGTATTCCATTGCTATGAGGTATGGAAACTGTACTGTGAAACAACCATTACTCATTCCCTCAGCTCTGAGCACGTAGGTCTATCAAAGGCAAGCCAGTCTGGAGAGGGTGGGGGGCGAGGGCTGGAAAGAGAAGAGTCTACACGTTTCAGATTAACGCTTCTCTTGAATGGTTCCTTTTATTTCATTTCCCCCACTTTTTAAATTAGCAACTACAGTAGGCCCAGAAGGGGAAATGTGCAAGGAGAAGAGGGAGAGAGGGGAGGGAAAGGGAAAAAGCAAAAGCAGCCAAAACTCTCCAACTGGTTCATTAGAGGTTTTGTGTTTGAACATCTGAATGAATCATGTGTCTGTTTTTCATTATTCTCCATATGTATTTGTTCTCTGCTTTGTTCAGAGATTTCTGGCCATGTTGTCATGACTGTGCTCATTTTGTTTTATATATTGTTCTGCTACAGAGTGATCGTTACTTCTCCTCTGCCTCACTTAGCAGTTATGCCACCAACAAAGAGCAATCTGAAAATGAGAGGTTATGTCAAAAGCTGTCCCTGGTGAACTCCCTTGCAGCCTATATGATTACTTTAGATCTGACTGCTTAAATCAGACCAGGGAGAAATCCTTAGATAACACTGCTCCTTATCATGACAGAAATGTTGTGGGTATCTTTTTAAAATTCTGAGGAATAATGGAGAATGACCTAAAGTACATCACTGAATGTTTTCCTTATTTCTCCAAACCTGTTTTAACAGATCTGTTGTTACATGGAGGTTTGAAATGATTTCTTTGCTAAATTAAATATCTCTACTTTCAGCTTTACTCTATACCTTGGTCAACATGCAAATGACACTGAAATAAATTCTGAAATCACTAATCGTGATAATTTCTATCATCGCCTTGAATTTAATCCACTCTACTTCATTGGATGCACATCACAGGACAATGTGCTCATTTAGCAAGATAATCTCATACTTGGCAGAAAGTGAGTGAGACCCAAAAGAGTGGAAAGGAGCAAACAAATAGTGTGTTTATTTCCTTTTTTTTTTGTAGTTGTTTAAATACTGGCTTTTGTTTGGGTTTTTTGGGGGGTTGGGAGGAAAGAGGGATTGTTTTGGGGGAGCAGTTTGTGGTTGTTTTTGTTTGTTGAATTTGGCTGGGTTTTTCTAAGGAATAGATGTAGACTCCACTGTTTTAGAGACAGTTTCAACTTCTGGAAAAATCTTGGAGCAAATAGTTGTGTAAATCCATTCACAGATCCTCAAAGGTGATGATTAGTCCTATGGAGCACAGATTCAGAAAGTAAAAATAGTCATATCATAATTTTGTTTAAAAGCATGTAACCAGCCTTATGAATAGCTCAGTATTATGTATTTTAGTTAAACCTTGTTTCTCTTTCATAACTAGAGGAGATAGGAAAAAAAAAGGTCTAGCTGAAAATGCTGTGAAGTAGATGTCAAACTGATTAGCAGATCCAATTTAAAAAATAAGTTCTCAATGGCTCAGTATTGCACTACCTGGTGTACTGAGAGGGTTTCCTCAAAAGTCTTCTCCAGGTCTGTTATTTTTCACTCTTTTCCACATTATCTTGTCCAGTGGATTAGAGAAACCATTTATTAACTGTGAAGTGGATACTAAAGAGGTAAGTGCTGCAAGCACTCTGGAGGCTTAAGATTATACTCCTATCTTAGTAAATTAAGGAGACCATGGGAAAAAAATAGGATAAAATTCAATACAGACAAATGAAAAGTTCTAGCTCTAGGAGGGAATAATCAACAACCCAGAGCAAAGCACACAACAAGGAATGCCTGGCTGGCAACAGCACTGGAAGAGAGTAACAAAACCTCTTCTGGGGGCTGCACAGACTCTCTCAGCATAAACCAGCACCTTATATTTCTCATGCAACACCCTGTGCCTCAGAGATGCATCTATATTTTAAACACATATAAAATTATTTATATGTATACATCAACAAAGAGGAGAGTCATGCGATCACATGATCACAGAGAAGACAAACAAAACCCCTCTATACTATTTAAAATTATCAAATTTAGGCCACCTAAAATCTTATGCCCAGCTCCAAGTTCTTCAGGTAAGGAGTGAGCTGATTAAGAGACCAGCAAAGTGCAATATCTTGAAAAATTTAAAACAAATTGCCTTCAATGAAAAAGTTAAAGACCAGTGTTTAGTCTAAGGAAGAGATTAGGCAGATGCAGATCAGTCTTCAAATATATATGTTTGCTGCAAAAAGAAAAGAAATAAACTGTTCTAGGCATCCACTGGGGATAAGAAAAGAAGCAATAGACTTAAATTGCATCAAGAGAGATTTAGGTTAGACATTAGGAAATGCTTCATTATAGTGAGGAGAGGGAGTGTTATCACAGATTGCCTGAGGAGTGTGAGGAATCTCCACCACTGGAGGCCTTTGAGCGCAGCTTACAGAAATACCCCTCAGCAGTGGGTTAGAGCTGATCCTGCCCCAAGGCAGGTCCTGACCTCTCCAGGTCCCTTCCACTTCTGATTCCTGGGAAGCTTTTTGTTTCTGTGGGTTTTTTTGACAGCCTTACTGAAGAGAAAGGAAATTGTACCCAGCATTTAAAGCAGTAAAACATCTATTCTTTTTATGCCATAAAGCATACTGTTAATAAATCCAATTATGTTTATGATCTTTTAATGGCACTACTCATGTCATAAAGATCCATCTTTGAAAATAGAAATAGATATCTCTGCCCTACAGTGTAATACAACAGCATGAAAGCAAACTAACAGAAAATAACAACTCGTTATGTGGCTCCTATTAAAATAATTTTAAAGCTAACTATAATGTAAGGAACACTAAACCCAGACATTTTTCTTTCTCAAAATTCTGCCATCCATATTCTTTACAATATTTTCACTACATATTTTGTGTTTCACAAAGAGATCCACTCCTTTCCTTGTTTACCACTGGCAATGGGAGCAAAGGAAGTTCTGCTCACAAGTGTATTCTTTTGTAATGCAATCACAAAAAAAAAAGCAAAAACTACCAAACCCCAAACACAATGAGGTCTTGTTCCTGGTGTGATATTCAAAGAAATACAGAGTGATGTTATCAGAATTCTGACAGAAGAGTGCCCTGAAGAGATGAAACACAGATTCAGGCAAAAGCAAATGCACAGCAGAGCAACTTATGAGGATGGCCCATGACCAACTGGGTTGGTGGAGTTTTCTAAGTCTAGAACTTCACTCTTTCAACTTGCTTTTCTCCTGAGTAGCTAATTAATGCTGTTTCTGGTGAGCCAAAGATAAAGTTACACACTTCTACAAATCTCAAAAACATCTTTGGTACGAGTGGCAGGATTTTTTTCCCATCTCATAATTTTCCCAGAATGCTTCTCTGCTGCTTCTCTTCATCCCTTATCTGACCACTCACAAGATAATCCTAAATTACAATGCCTTTTCTTTTTACTATGGCACAGGAAATGCTATTCAGGATGTGCTTCTTTTCAGGAGAACTCATTCTAGTAGATTTTACTACTCCAAAAGTATTCTGTACATCACTAGTGGAAAGCTACAGAATCATTTTAAGGCAGTTTCACCCCCATAGACTCAGTGACACTGCAGACTCATAAGTAACAATTCTTGTCCTGAGATACTACTACACGTTAGTCAATATTTTCCTCAGCAAATACAGCTACACATATGCACACGAAACATGCTACATTTCATTAAAAAATATTTTTGTACATTAGCAGAAAAATTAGGAACATAAAACTGGAAGTGGAATTATTTCCACATCTTGGTATTGCAACTTATAGATTTATTTGCATCATAAAAAATATTTCCTTCTTCTATTACATATGCCGGGACTTCACAAAAAAATATAAAAATTAGACCAGGTTTTCCTTGGGAAACTTTTCCCAAAGGTTTCTCGGTTTTATATAGGAAATCAATTTGCATCACTGATGATATCATTTAAATCAGACAGCACTATGTGGTTGGAAGGTAATTTACTCTTCTGCCGAAGCAATTTGATACTTGTTCTGATTTGTGATTTTCATTTTGTTTGTTAATGAAAAAAATTAATGAGCAATGTTACTGGAAGTACAACTCAAAGCTTTGGCATTATTAAATATGTTTGTAATATACTGCACATTATGTTGATTGCACAGTTGGAGCCAGAGCTTTGGCAGTCAAGCCACCAGTCAATCATTCAAACTGATAATGAACTCACAGGGTGGACACTTTGCACGTACCTTTGCACTGATTTGTGTTTTTGTCAAGAATTGCCTTTGTGGATACAATTTTTCCATACCTATGGAGAAAACAAAAATCAGAGGTACAAGTTACTATATTTTAGTAAAGTACATAGTAATTTTTGCATACATATATAACCCATATCCTAGGAAGATGTCTAGAGCTCTTGAAAAATGTTCATCTCAAAATCCTGGCGAGATCCTTTATGCCACTAGTTCAAACACCTTTAGAGCTCCTCTGAGGAGCACTTGCCACAACCTGTCCATCTCTGGTCCATGCACTGCCAGCATAAATGCCAATCACAGTATGGATTTTAGAACACTGACACTAGTAAAGAGGCTTCTTTGACTAAATTATTTTAAGTTTGTTTAGTTTAAATGGACCACATTTCTTCAGGATTAACAAAAATGTAGGAATTATGGTTACTTTTTATAGGCAGGCACAGACAGCTGTGCTCACGTGTGCATCCATGGCTGTGGATAGACACTCTGTCAAATCTGGATCAACAGAACCTTTGAGGTTTTGTGCACCTCCCAGCTCCTTCTAAGATGAATGCTAATGCTCATTTGAATTTTTATCACCTCCCATAGATAGCATGGCACTGCACTGCAATTTGATAGACTTAGTATGGTGAAGAGGGAATTTAGGCAGCTACAACTTGTTATATTAAGCAACCAGACCATAAAATAGGTATCTGTGTTTACCTCCCAGAGGTTAAGACTAAAAATGCAGACTTAATAGTAAGTATCACAAAATCCTGGTAAAACATCACAGAAGATAGCATTTATGGATGAACATCAGAGGAATAAGTAAAATAAATTTTATTTCTCAAATCGCTGATACATCTTGGTCTTCGCTGAAGAGAACTTCCCTTAAAACACCCTTTCCCACATTTTTTAAAAAGCATTATTGATACTCTGATACACTGGGCTTTCATTTGGAGGGCTTTTCCCTGAAACACAAGTTTCCACATCCACTAAGGACATATTACTATGAAAGAGTTAAGAAAATCATATCTTCTAATGGCAAAGCAACACCTGTGGAAAATAACCAACATCAACTATAAACCATTGAAACGTATGGGGGACAAATGCTTATTTGGTTAATCTTTATTAACAGCAATATACGTTGGGTGTTAGTGACTCCTACTTGAAATCCAGAAACCAGAATGTAGAAAACCTTGCTGCTATTCCCTTCTAGGCCTCAGGAGGAAACCCATGTCTCTTGCTATACACAGAAAAGAACTCAAGAACTCTGAGGGCAGCTAGAGTACTGTACCACATATTCAAGGACACACTCTTCTTTGTCTTACTGGTCTGTAAACACACTCAGGAAACCAGGAAAAAAAAAAAAAGACATAACACACCCTCCCCTCTCAAAAAAAAAAAAAAAAAAAAAAAAAAAAAAAAAAAAAAAAAAAAGAGAGAGAGAGAGAGGCAGAGAGACAGTGAGACAAAGAAGGAAAGAAGGAATGGTATCCTAACTCAGTGTGTAAATGAAACCAAAGAAACCCTTGGGTTTCAGCCTGGGATCAAGAAAACACTTCAATACCTCGTGGAGTAGCACCTACAAGAAGGACTGGGAATGGCCTAACTAAACATATTCTTTGATACCAGCAAAAATTTGAGACAAAGTCCTCAACTGAAGTTTCCATACTTCAAGTTACATGTAGCCACTAGGCTTAAGATAAAAAGCACTGTCTTTCCCTCTCTTTTCACTCTATTTTCATGAGTGATGCAAAGTGAGACTTTCCATTTCACTGTTTTTCCTTTCCCTAAGAACCCACAAAAGCATTTGTTTCTGTTTCATTTGAGGAGGAAAAGTATGTTTTGCTTCATTTTGTTTCAGTCTGAAACCAGTCAGGAGGAGGAGGAAAAACTAACCTAAGGGTATGAACAATTTGTGTAAACTAAGTCAAGACCAAATTCAGCTATCTTTTAAGAACCTAAAAAACTCACACAAGCCTTCCTCCCCTTCACCTCTCTCCACCCCCTTTTTTTTTTTCTGACTCTGTAGATCAGAAGCATCTTGGGCTCTGAAGGCAGGCACAATCCATCTGCACTATGATGGGTAATGGGCAGGTAGTTGAGAATCTATTTTGCCATAGCTGGCTCCACTCCAACCAAGTACCAAACAGATTTAATGTTAACCATGAGATCACATGCTTTTCTAACCTCAGGTGTTCCCAGAATTGGGGCCTTTATACTCACTCATGTTCCACTTAATTTTAGAATTCTTCATGGTAGTACCTGAAGTTGACTTTGGCCTCTAAGATATTAGAGCACATGTCTTAAGAAGGCAAAGAAAAATTAAATTCAGTGATTTATGGCTGTTCAGTGGGTCAACCTACCCAGCAGGAAATTTGGTCCGTACAGTGTATCTTCATTTATTTGATTTACTTAGATTTAATATCAAATATGTGAAAAACATGCAAAATCACACCTATCTTGTACAGTAATGTGCCTCTGACAGATATATGGAAAAAGAATCCAACAAAAATCAGCAGCTAACCCACAACAACCTCAAATAAAACACAACTCCTACCTAAACTTCCGCCAACAAAAACCAACACACAGCCTCCATTTCAGTCCAGCCACTCCTAATGAATTGATACGTTGTTTCATCTAAGTCATGTGAGAGCTAGAAGTTTAGGTTTCTTGCCAGCAGAGACAGGCATTTGTGGTTCCACTGCTTTTATTACAGATTTCAGAGTTATTTGCTATGTATTGCGATCCTGCAAACAGTTACACCAGAGATTTTACTCACAGAACTCTGTTCTGCTCAGGAAATGCTTCTCCCCACATTCAAAGTTCTGTGCACACCTTCACATTTGCAAAAACAGACATCAGAGTGGTAAGAGGCACCACAATAACAAACACTGTTATAGGCAATTAGCCATATGTCGGCGATTTAATCTACTGCTCTAAACCCTGAGCGCTACCACAAGAAAGTAATTGGAATTAATTTGGACACTGTTTTACTAAATATTTCAAGTGATTATTCTACAGTAATCAGAACATCAGTTCTGATGAAGAATGTTAGTTTGTGTGCTGCATGAAATCAGGAAGGTATTTTGTTCCTACAAATGCAGTCATATTTCTTTCTCTCATGTGTGAAGTGTGGTATTAAGCTATAGCTCATCTCCAAAGTTGTTTGGCTTTCTGCTTGTTTTACCTTTAATAGTGATTTGGCTCACCCAGAAGTACAAAAAAATGTATTCAATGGGAATGTTCACAAAAATAAGGATAAAATACAGCACAAGAGTTTTTCTCTTGCTTTCTTATATTTTTAATGGAAATTATTACAAAATTCAACAGCCCACACACTGGTGTTCCACAAACTACTGGTATCATTACTGTAAAGAAGAGGTATGGTCTCCTTGTTGTGAGAAAATGTGAGCACTACTTAATTTTCTCCTGAGTACAGTTCATGGAAGTACTCTTTCAAAGATATTGAATCAAAAATTCTGGTCATAAAAGGATGACTGTAGAATTGAGTTCACCTCAATGCCGTATTACCAACCCTTCAAAATAATGGCTGTATCATTAAGGATAACCTAATGCATCACACTGTCCAAGGAAATAGACGTAATGAATGTGAGATGGCTACCTCAAGAATGTCTATTGAGCATCTGAAATGAAATTGCTGTTCAAAAGGTTTCCAGACACTCTTCTTGAAGTGTTATATAAATGCATAGTAACCACTAAAACTGTTCAAGTGCCTTTAAAAATCCTTGTAATTGTTTATATTCAATTATGCTTTTAATTCTTTTTTTATGTAATAATTTTCACAGAAAACCAGGTGGTCAGATTTTGAAAGAGCTCCCACATCAGGAGCAACTGCACAGACTAGAACTTCACCACATTAATGAAGAACCCAGGCAGTGAAATAGTGACTAGTTGTCTTCATTGTTTCCCAGAATATATAAGGACTGCCCAGAAAATTATAAAGCTTAAAATCTGCAGGTTCCAGAACAGAGAGCTACTTGAGGAACTCATTGCCACAGTCCACACTATGAAAATCTATTGGACAGCTTCTAGGAGGGAAAATTTTCCATAAAATTAAAAGCAAAGACATTTGTGCCCTGGAAGTCACATACCACCAGAAACTGTCACAGAAGATACTGAAGTAGCATCATCACGTGTTGTCCCTGTTTTAACATCAGGCACCTCCACAGCTGCTGAAACAGATTCCTATCAGGCCCAGCCCAGCCACTATTACATTCTGAGAAAACATTCAGTTGGGGGTGGAAATACTTTCTTACAAACATAACCAATTTTACTTTATCTTGTATGTATCAGTGAAATTGATGACATACACTATTAAAAATTACAAAGGTCGCTTAAAAACTCTTCACTTACCAACACAAATGGTAGAACTAAGGGAAGAGCCCACAGAGCTCTGCACAGAGAAACAACCTCCCTGTTCTGTCCTGGCAATAGAGCTATGTCAAAAATCACTCTTGAGAGCCCCATCCTATTGCACCCCACATTTTCAGACTACTCAGCAGACTCAGAAAAGATGCAAGCAATGCAAAATAAGCCCTTAATGTATGTACATCAAAGCAGATCACTTTAAGAGCTTTCAGGCAGGCGGTCGATCAGCACTTACACTGCAGACAAAGTTCAACACCATCATTTCCAGGAAGTTATTTGATAACTGCTGTTAAAATGGAGATAATTCCTGAAGGAAACCATTCAGCTGTGAGTGATACCCCTTGTAAGATGCACAGCCAACTCCAAACGGAGGGGAATTAGCTGTCTCAAAGCACACAAAGAATTTGAGCCATTTCTCCTCCTGCCTGTGGGAAGCCAGGGTGCAGGGAAAGTAAGTGGACAGCTAGGGTTAGGAGACAAGTGAGATTCAGCTAAGGACTAGCTGAAGGCAGAGGAGCCAGGTGCCATCCACCCCACTGCTGGCAGGCAACATGCCAAGAGAGGAAGGTGGCTGAGTGACAGCTGTGACCAGGAGTTGCTGCATCAAAGAATGGATTTCCTAAGGAGCCAGGCTGGTGAGGGCCACTCAAACTTCTCAACTTTTCCATGTTGTTCTGGGAAACAAGCATATTCTGTCTTTCAAGCCAACCTTCAGGCTGGCCACAGCTAGTCCTGTAACACCAGATGTCTGTGGGGCCAGACAGGATAAATCTCTCACCACTCACCCGGCTCTGCGCTGCACATGTGCTGCCATCCTCGTCTACAAGGTGATGGGTGCACAGGCATGTACAAAATGCAGTTTTTACCCAATTCCAACCATTGCTTGCATGCTTTAAAAAAAAGCGAGGCTTGGAATTGAAACTCAAGTAACCAGTGTACAGAACTCTTCCTTGCTTAGTAAAAACCAATGGAATTATCATGTAATTTCCAAGTTCAGAGCTTAATAATTATATCCCCAGCAGCTGAGTTCACTCAAGGCCTCAAGCATTGCTCCAAGCACAATCCACCCAACTGAAAACAGTCTGTGTTTCTGGGCATTTAGGTAATGTATGCTTTTATCTTGGGAACTTTTGTACTGGGATGAATTTGACCAGCAGTAATTGGATTTAGATAAGCAACTCTGAAGCTCTTTCATTCTTGTGAATTAATATCTAAATAGCATAACCAGGTTTATTTTGTTTAAAGCAGACTCTATTAGGCAATCATGGGGTTTGGGAGAAAATAAAGCCCACATTATGAAGACCTAAAGTATGGAAAGAATTGCTGTTGAATTTCTTGGAGAGAAATTTTTCCTATAATACACTGTGACATGATCTTACAACATATGAATACACACAAAGGAGAAATTCACTCAAAAATATTTTTTTTATATTTGCATGATAATTTCTGGGCATTTCATCTACTGCATGGCATTTTAAATGCTTACATTTTTTCCCAAATATATAAGACTTTAGTATTCTGCCCCTTAACAAAGACTGAGTTGCTTTGTTGCCCTTTCTCTGTATATTACTTGTAATTTAAATAATTGAAAACCTGAAAAGTTAAGACAAAATTCTTATATTCACACAAAAATACAACAACAAAATGCATGCCACTGAGAGCACGTCACACAGACCAGTGCATGGCTTGGGGAACAAACAGAAGCAGGGAACCAATGGTGCACTGGACTGATCAGACAATGCTTCTGTAAGAGTTTAACATTTGGATGTTCTGTCTTCTTTAGTTACTTTGGTCTGGCTGTTGTGATAACAAAAGTCATTTCTTCACTGAGTAAAATGCAAGCTTTTGACATTGTGTCTCACAGTATCTCGCTGGACAAAATGTCCAGCACATAGCTGGATAAACACATCATGCAATGGGTGAGCAACTGGCTCATGGGTTGGGCACAAAGGGTTACAGTGGATGAGGGGACATTTGGCTGGGCGTGGTCACTAGTGGGGTTCCACAGGGCTCCACCCTCAGCCCAGTGCTCAAATCTTCATAAACAAATTGGACACAGGACTGGAAAGGATACTAAGGTTGCAGAGAATACAAAATTGGGAGGAGCTGTTGTGTCTCTCAAGGACAGCGAGACTCTGCAATCACCAACATTATGAAATCTAACAAGGGGAAGTGACAGATTCTGTGCTTGGGACAGGGCAACCCTGGAAGTACAGCCAGACTGGGGAACGAGAGGCTGGAGAGCAGCACTGCACAAAGGGACCTGGGTGCCCTGGTTGATAGCAACTGAACGTGAGTCAGCAGTGCCCTGGCAGCCAGGAGGGCCATGCATGTCCTGGGGGCATCAGGAACAGCATCGCCACCAGGGAAAAGAAGGAATTGTCCTGCTCTGCTCTGCACTGGGGCAGCCTCACCTTGAATATTATGTGCAGTTTTGGGTGCCACAATCTAAGAAAGGTATAAAGCTAACAGAGAGTATCCTAAGGAGGGCTGTAAGGATGGTGAGGGGTCTAGAAGGGAAGCCATATGAGGAGTGGCTGAGGTCACCTGGTCTGTTCTGCCTGGAGGAGGCTGAGGGGAGACCTGCAACTTTCTTATGAGGAAGAGGAGGGGCAAGCCCTGATCTCTTCCCTGTGGTGACCAGCGACAGGACCCAAGGGAATAGCCTGAAGTTGTGACAAAGGTTTAAGTAAAGGTTCTTCACCCAGAGTAGTAGGTAGTCAGCTGGGGGTTGGTCTCTTTCTCCAGGCAGCAACTGACAGAATGAGAGAAAAGAGTCTTACGCTGTGCTGAGGGAAATGTCGGTTGGATATTAAGAATTTTTTTTACTGAAAGGGTGATTAAAATATTGGAATGGTCTGCCTGGGGAGGTGGTGGAGTTACCATCCTTGGGTGTGTTGTGTGTTTAAAAAAAGACTGGATGTAGCATTTGGTGCCATGGTTTAGTCAAGGTGTTAGGGCATGGGTTGGACTCAATGATCTTGGAGGTCTCTTCCAGTCTTGTGATTTCTGTGATTCCATGATTCAGAGGGTGACTTTGATGGTCCTAGTGAGTCTCTTCCAAGTCTTCACAGAATATTTTGTGAAGTTAGTAAGCAATTTAGACTAAGAACTTGTCCAAGAGTTGCAGAAACATCACAAAAAAAAAGGGAGAGGGGCCTCTTAAATCTTTTGTTTGTACATCTAAACCCGCCCTGGACTTTCAGAAAGGATCCTGAGTCATTAGAACCAAATTCTGAAAGGGCAGCTCAGCAATTTTGAAACTGAGACCTATTTCTGTTCCTAACAGCATAATTAGAAGCCTAGTTTTAAACAGACAGTAATAAACATTGTAGCATGTGGGAAGAGTGAATTTTCAAGAGAATACAAGCTGATGAATCACTAAAACAACATATACATATTCAATAGTATCTTCTGGTACAGATATTTACTACTAAGGGTGATTTCACTCATACATGGGCCTATTAGTCACCATTATCCCACATCCACTGAAAATACATTTTTCAGAACTCGGAGAGAGAAAAAGCTATGAAATCCATAAAATAGCTATGTTATATAACACATCTACAAACTATATTATTGCTTTAGACAAATAAAATCCAAGATCTTACCAACCTATTGAAGATCAGTTCCACTTTAGGAAGAAAGAACCTAAAAAGCTATTTCAGATTATGGATCATGCCATTTTCTTTAACACTGCATTTACAGATCATATTCAGAAATCCCACTTTTCAGAAGATGCAAGCTCCATTTATCTCAAACCACAGGGCTCTAATATGGCCCTGGAAGGCTGTGTTAGGTCCTTGGGGCTCCTTTTATTGAGGAATAGGGAAAACTTGGTAGTTTTAGTGACGTTTGCTTCTTGTAAAGTTTCAACAACCTCAGAAAGATAATCTTGTAAATAAACAGACATGTAAAGAAACACCTATAACTAAAACATTCCTCTGCTGTGAAAATTTTAGCTTTTCTTTCCAAAGGAAAATCTACTGCTATTAAAGCCCAAGAATGTGTGTCACCTTTACCCTCACTAAAATGAAAGATGTGTCTCACATTAAAGTTAGCACTGTATTTACAAGACAACACATACTGATCAAGAAATAGAGAATCATACTTTGTATTCAAACTAATCTGCATTTATGTATTTATATATGAACCTTCACCTCTGGAAAAACTGTTTCATATGAAAGTGTACAGGCTTGAAGGCTTATTGCAATTGTTTTAAGTACTTGGGAAATTAAACCAGGTAAAACAGAAGTTAAAGTAAGTGAGATTTAAACAGACACAATGTCTGTTGAAATAGTGAGACCTTGAACTTTCAGACCTGCAAGACGTGTATCAATTTAGTAGTTCACAGGTAAGTTTTCGTGTAGACTTTTCCCTTTCTTTGCCAAAATCAGAATAAGATTTTTTTTTCAGCATGTAAATGAAATTAAGTGGTTTCATCCAACACTTGCAGAAAATGAAGACAGTTTTTTCATTGCCTTCAGTAGGTACAACCTCAAGCCCTATTGACAGAGTTTCTAATGAGGCTATCACACCCTTGTTACCCAGGACAGAATAAAAAGCCACTTACTAATGTGGCACTCCCCACAACAGCCTGACATTTCACAGAGTTTTTCCTCAGCTTGTTACATGTAAGACACTTGGCTATTAGCTGCAGTTTCTATTCTAAATGCTGTTTATTCTTAATTAGTGCTATGCATTATATTCATATTAAATCTGTATATTTAAATATTGAAGCTATTTAAGACTATTTAAAAATTGATTACATTATTGTATATCATATTAAAATTATGACATTTATGTTTTTACTTTGATAGAAAGCTATGTTTTTCCCTCACAGTTCTGCCATGAAAAATAACCAGTGTTAATAATTAATTAGCAAAATATTCTACAGTTGCTAAATTAAGTATGGAAAATGAAATTCATGCACAAATTAATAACTATGATTTCATGCAGTACAGTTCAGTTCTTTTCCTGGGCCATCATTAAATCTTCAATTACTAATTATTCCACATTTTCAAAAATTCAGATGTCTTAAAAAATAAAACACAACTTTTGTTTGCAGACACTTAGCAGTGCCTCTAAATTTTCTGTATGATAGGAGGCACACTTGGGAAGACAACTTAGGGATCTGAAACCCTTCACAGAATGAGATGTGGTTTACTGTAGCTTGTCACAAATGGTAATGCCAGGCATATCCTAAATTTCAAAGGGCAGTGGATTTATAAAAAGTCAAAATCTTTTGTACTATAAAGACATTGCTTCTTGGCATTGCAAATTTAAAAAAAAATTAAGTTCTTCAAACTTGAAGAATTTCCTCTATCCAACAATTCAATTATTTTAGATATTGTGGAAATGCCCCCCTCCTCCCCAACATATCATTCCGAAGTGTAGAATTTATTTGCTTAGTATGTTCTAGCATGCTGTGCTGTCTTGAATCCGATTTCTAATTCACAGTCTTGCTTACTTATGGAAGATTCATTGTTAAATTACAGTTGGTATGAAGCAGCATGCCAGCATACCATGATATTAATCTCTGAAGTGTTCAATCATTTAACAATAGCCTCATTATTCAAGGGAACTCTGAGCATTGAGTTTGTGAAGATTGTCTGACATTTCACTGAAACAATTTACTCTTAAAAGAATTCAATGACTGCAACATATTGTTATATATATATATATATATACATACATGCCTCAATCAGATGGTTCCTCTCTAATAATAGACAAGAAAAAGGAGAGGAACTGAAAAGAAAAGGAATTACAGATAAAAGCAAGAACTCCAGCTACCACCAGGGACTGTGAACTCAAACTGATAATTTAAAGCTAAAGCATTTTATAAGGTTCACACAGAGGTCACTTGAGTCAAATGTGTGAGTGAGACTTCTTGAGTTTACACAGGTCCCATTTCATTATTTATAAGTTAGAAAAATCCAGGTACTTGTGTTGTCTTTAGAAACAATACAGTATTGAGAGGAACTGTTTCTTCACTATTTTACATTGCAAAATACATCATTCAGGGACTACATCATAGAAAATATTCTTTTTCTTCAATATATTTATTTTAATCCTTTTATTTCCAGGGCTGGAATGTCACAGTTGTATTCATTTTCCAAAGGCTGAACTTTGAAAAAAGTGGCACAGAAAAGCCTTTTTTTTTTTTTCTGCCTAAAATTTTCAAGAAACAACAAGAGCTTGGATTTGGATTTTTACAATTATGCGGGCAAAAGTTCACACTGCTTACCCAGAACTGGGACAGAATACCTCTGGGTTTGAGTTCCTTTGAATTTTAATTCCATCTAGTATATTTATAAAAGCAAGATTTTTTAGTCCATTTATTTGTACAACTCTAGCATATCGACAAGCTGAGGACAGTGTGTGAAAACAGCTTCGATAAGGTATTTGTTGGTGATATTTTTAAATACTCATGCACACGTACAATTCCAGGCACGTTGAACTTAAACAGGATGAATGACATTTCTCAGGGTTAAGTTATGTTTGTAGGCTCATAAATTAATGTGCTGGTTTGGTGCGGAAAGTCCTCCCTACAGCCTCGACACAGCAAACAGGTGTACGCAGGACATACAAGTGCATGTTCCCAGGCAGCCAGGGCTTTGCCTTCCTCAGTGCAAGGCCTATAACCACCACAGCAATTACTCTGAAGAAGACAAATCTGCTCTGGCTGGTAACTCACCACAACTCCCAGGTATTCACCAAAACTTCCTCCTGAGGAGTGGTTATGTCAACAATTAAATTCAAACTGAGCGAAGCTGCCCCACATGCAATATAGATTCACAATTTATGAATCATGTAATAATATTTTTATATTTTTAAATCCACTAAAAACTTGCAAGTGAATGTAGCATTAAGCAAAGCATCAGCTGATACAAAAACACATTTACAGGTTTAAAATGACATTTAGTTTAGAGTCTTTGTCTATTGTATAAATAATTCTTCACTCTTTATTATCTAAAGATGGATGGACATTATTAGCCTCACTATGTCAGGTGGATAAATATCTTTGGAGAGGTAAAGCTTATTAAAAATTTCACTTTTGATCAGACTCTTGCTTTCCAGAAATGTGGTACCCTTCTGCTGGCTCTAAGTGCTGCCCGGATTTACACTGATGGAGCAATTGCCTCATGTCTTCAAGTGCTGAAGCTCTACTTTAAGAAAACATCAAGGGGCAGGTTGTGCAGCATAACTACCACATCCTGTAACTCTCTGCTCCTCAGTCATCACTTCTAGGCCTAAGAAAAACAAGATTTTAGTTAACCAAAATCTCAGGCTTTGTGCCAGCTGCTCCCACTGGACACCTTGGCCATGAGTCTTCTACAGATGAAAAGCCAACGCTGGCAATTGCTGTGCTCTGCTGTGGTTCAGTTTGTGCCCAAAAACAGCCAACAAGCACCAGGAAGGGATGAGATAAACCATGGGATTCACTAAAGAAATAAACTCTTTATATCCATAGAGTCTTCTGCCCTTAAAAGGACACTTGGTTGGTCCTGCTAGGCAGAACCCTAGATGGAAAGCAATAAAGAGATGCATTGTAGCCCATCCCTTCTGAAATATCCATGAGCAGATCTACAGAAAGGCACAAGAATTTAAATATTTTATGTTTCTACTGAAATTTTTTACCCCAGGAACAAAAGACTCACTGAAAAAACACAGTGAGCCCATTTTGAAATCTGACCAGTAATGCTGAATTTGGAAGCAATTTAGCTTCAGTTGCTTGGGAGCCCTCAAGAAAAGACTTTTGTATATTACTGGCTTCGGGCATCTTCAAATAAACTAATTAAATAAGATACAATCCTCAAACCATATAAAGATACACATGGAAAATCTGAGACCTCCTTCAGAGTATTGGGCATACTTTGAGAGAGAGAGAGAGAACTGTGATTCACTGGGATAAATCCACATCTTCCTGAAACTGGTCAAAGAGCATAGCACTGTCAATTGCTCTTTAATGCACAAGAAAAAGTTTTGAAGTTTATTTTGATATTTAAAAATTACAAATGAATAAGAGACGTTCTTTTCTTTTGCTTATATATTTTAAATCTTTGTGATAGACTCAGGCTGTATTTTCATGTTTCTCTTTAGAGCCATGAGGGAAAGAAACCTACATTTTTATAAGAATTGAAAGCTGAGCTCTCTACCTTATCACATGCCTAAGGAACTAAGGGTTTAAGAAACAAATACTGTGAATCTAGCAATAAAATTCTGAGGCATGGAAACACCAAGGGCTGCATCTTCATCAAATATTAGTGAAGAACCTCAGCTAGGGTAAGAATGCTGCTTGACAGTTGCATGGTTTGGGTCCCAGAAAACAATCCCAAGGAAAAAAAAAATACAGCAAGGAACAAATCCAGCCTGTGATCTCTTCTCCACTTTATAAGAAGAGCTGGATTTAAAGATAGATCAAAACCCCAGTGCTGACACCCCTCACCTACTGCTGTCACACACATAAATAACAAGTATATCTTATATAGATAAATTATATTCCAGCATATCTATTCTGCCAGATATAATCTCCCAAAGGTGCTGGGTTTAAAAATTAGTAACACAAATTTTACAATGATCATCTATAGCAGCAAGCTGCCTGCTTTTTAACATCCCATCAGAAGTGAAAACACAAAACCAATGTAAAAAGGTCACAGTCATTCTTTGTGGAGTCAAACACACATTCTACAAGAAACAGCCAAATATTCTGCAAATATTTACAACTGTGAATGACTGAATTTATATCCTGGACTGTCTTGAATGCACCCAATGGCCAGCTTTCATCAACCTAGCACTTGCAGTATCAGACCATGTATTTATGCATTCCTGAAGCATCTTATTCATCAACAGCATTTGCACTCTTTCCTCCCACTTACTCAGACCTTGGGAGTTTCTGACCCTTTCCCTTTCTGCTGCTCAAAAAAGGAAGTTCTCAAAAGACCAACATCTTGAATAAGAAGCCAAGGCAAAATAAAAGGTCTGCTCTAGCTACTCATTTCCCATATGCCTTTGCCCTTCACTTTACTTGGGCTTGCTCCAGAGACCACAGAGATCAAGAGAAAAACCTGTGGATTTGACCTGTTTTGCAATTTCTGAGAGCCATTAGATGTTACTCTACGTGCAACATTTCATTTTGTAAAACAATTTCCTATGCTCAGACTTCAGTTTCTTTTTGATTCCCACATTCACAGGACAACAGTTTCTTTGTTCAAGTTTCCATGTTTATAGTATGTTATCTTATCTCTGGTTTAGCCTTTAATATTAAGCAGAGTCAGAAAAGAATCATCCTCTTGTTTGAGATGCAAAGGTTTATGTCTGCTTACATTTTTAAGATACACAAACATACTTTAAAAAGTCTAAGAAAATATACTCTTATTAATGCTGTTATGGGCATGATGATATTTAACACCAGTTGCATCTTAGTTCCCTTATCTCCCCTGTGAAATAGCTTTTTTTTCTCTAGGATGCTGTCATTTTACTCTCGTATCAGAGCTTGAAAAAGCTTTCTCCAGCTCTGCAAAGGGAACAGGAAGGTTGGATTAGAAGGAAATTTGCAGAAGTGAGAGTGAAGCAAACTATTACAGTGGGGGGAGGGGGATGGTGGGGGGGAAGAATTTTCCTAGCCTCAGGGCCACCCAAAGTTGAGAGAGACAATCAATGTTACAGTGAAACTGATTCAGAGAAGAGACACAAAAGCAAAAGAGTGGAGAATGGCAGGAAAATTCAGGTCCTAGTCTGAATTCCAAACTGCACCTGCACATGGTGAGTAGCACAAGGACTCATCAACACCACAGTCATGTCAGTTTTGCAGGAGGACATGGAGCTACCTCAGCTGGCTTTGACCTGGTCCCAGGTTTCACTGCATGGGTCTAAAACCCAGAAGCATCTTCAATAGAGGCTCCTTCAGGAACTGCACACTATGAATGTGAAATGCACGCTACTGACTCAGTTCTGCATGTTTGCTCTTCATCTAAAAGAAAAATGCACATTAAAAAAGAATCATTTGTTTAAACCCCAGGCAGTTTTCTCCCCAGCCTCCGCCATGTCCCCTGTCCCTGACCTTCTCCCAAAGGCTGATTTCTCCCCCACCTCTAAGATTAGTATGCTCAGTTTTGACGGGGGGGGGGGGGGGGAAGCCACCTTGAACAGAAAGCCTTTTGAGTCTTCTCTTACTTTTGAAGCTTTTGTATTTTTTAATCCCTGCTCTGCCAATTTTGTCTCCCTTTCCCCTCCTCCCCTTCAGTGGAAATTTTCTACTCTTTACAAGCCTGGCTCTCTGCAGAAAATTGATTTCCCCTAGGATACAGCCATCCTACTGTTCTATGCATGGTCATTAATGACCATCCTGTTCACCACAGAGACAGACAGACATGGTGGCACTCCTCCCCAGCTCCTTAGCACAGAAAGCACATGGGGAAAAATTGTAACAGCCTCAGAGCTCAACCATACCAAGAGTTCATCGTCCCCAGAAAGAACCATACAAAATCCCCAAATGAGCTATTACAAGAATAAAATGATTCTTGCTGGTTTCTGTCACTCTTTGCTTCACTGCATTAGATTCAATTTTTTTTTTTTAATCTCTCCCAGATAAGAATCATTATGTAGTTTTCTCTCTCCCAGAAGAGGTAGTTCCCTTCTTCCCCCCCATGGGAACAAACCCTAATCAGATGTTACTTGGACTCATACAGGTTTTATTTGGGGACTGACATCCACGGGCAGAAAACACCTCAGCACAGATTGCACAACCTGCCTGAAGATGTGAGACAATACCTGTGTGCTGCACCTCTTGCCATTTCAGCTGTTTTGCAAGTAGTGTACCTGCTGGCTTCACCATTCCTGGAAGATCTGGCATTTCACATCTGACTGCAGTGACATCCCATCCTTGGAGTGACAAACAATTCTCGCCTTAACTTTTGGTGTCTCTGATGCCAATGGCTAAAACAAAATAACTGTATTCACAAAACTGCTTAAACCTTTTCTATAAACATCTTGTGGATAGACTCCCTATCTCTTCCTTAACCCACGGGGCTCTTGCAAGAACTTCCCTTTGTCCCTGCTGCTACAAGGAGGTACAATGGAGGACTCGAAGTTACAAACAGGACCAGTTTCAACAGGACCAAAAATAAGGAAAAATATTCATAAAGCCTAAAGACGGATACAGAGCTGGCTTTTGTGGGTTCTGTTTAGTATTCAGCTTGGTTCCAGTGAATTCATATTAAATAAACAGGAGTAGTGTCTTTAAATCAAAAGGTAAATTCTAAACAGAAGAAAACCTTTTTAGTGACTGTGATCAGACATAAACCCAACTCTAAAAATTAGTTCTGAAACTGGAAGAGGGCCTTAGCTACTGAACTGCAACTTGATCTGAAAAATGTCAACAGACCAAATGCCTGATGCAGCACTTCAGAAAAGCTGGGGTGGAGAACCGCCCAAACCAAGACCTTCATATTTAAATCTCACATTGTCTAGCTACGCTTTGTATATTGTGACACAATTTCTTTACATAACTCTAAATAATGCTGGCTGATATTAACCAAGCAAGTCCTCTGCACACAAACAGGACAATCCACCCCACTGTAGGTCCCATAAAATCACACGCTCTGTGGAAATTTCAAAATACCTCGACACAATATGGGTGAGTTAAGGATAAAGTTTCAAGCCTGGACTCCCCATAATTTCCTGTCTTTTGCTGGTCTACGCCGCCCTTTAATGTTACGTCAATACCATGTCTGTGGGTGTGATTGAATTACCCGCCACTCCTGATGCCAGCATTAGTGGATTGCTGTGTAACAGGAGAGCACGCTTTACTGCTCATACTGTTACTAAATGCCATTAAGCAGAGCAGCTGAAGCCATCCTGATAGCAGGACTAGAGGGCTACCTCTTTAGGAGGGGATAAGCACTTTACTGCTGGCACACAGCCTGAATCCCAAGAGCCCTCAGCACGTCCAATTTGCCTCGATGTCCCCACCAGGCAACCTGCCACAGCATATCCCTCAGCCAAAAAAGGTCCCCAGGCCTGTAAGTCTGCTGAGATGCAAAGACCTCTTTCACAGACTGAACATCCTACACAATGCTGCCGTGACTTGGCAGCTTGAAAAGATAGAGAAGTATTTACTTGGTGATCTTTTGGCTCCAGGTGCAACAGAGGGCTGCTAAACTGTCCACTGAGAGCACGCCTCACACACTGATGACAGCTACTAACTAGTGGCACAGTGCTTTAAAAATCCCTTTCCGAAGTCTTTGTGGAGAGGTTACAACGCCACAGGTACGTGAATTGTAAAAACTCCATGGCAGCCTCTAAAGGGAGATTTAATGTGAGATTTTACCCTTGCACTGCTAACCAGCACCTACCAAGTAAATTATGAGCCTGGCTACTCTGCAGACACATCCCTCTTTAGAGGAGGGTTGCATTAGAGAAGAAAGGGGGACATGAGGAGCCATGGAAAAAAGAATGAGGGAGAATGAGGAGTTTACATCTGTTCCACATATCTGGCTCACTACACACTGACAGACATCATCCAAACAGTTGCAGTGAGCTGTAGTTACACTTGTGCCTCTCTAATCCACCTCTTCTTCACCACAAAATGTCTGTGTACTGCCTATAGAGTTATACTTGACCAGAAGCATCAGGAGATTCAGCTACTAGCACTGAATTAACAGCAGCCCCATATCCTCAATGGACCATGGGAACAGCATGGCAGGGACAAGAAATGTGGTCTTGTGATTGAGAGAAAATCTTGTTTCTCTATATCTAAGTTCAGTAAGAACCAACAAACAAACACAGGAATCTAATAAGAACTAACACTTGCAAATCTCATGTTATAAAAGACACAGTTTTTTCTTACCACTCCAGGAAAACAGAGATGAAACAACTACAATTCCTGAAAGTGTTGATAGCATTTAACAGCTGTACCATTACCACCTGCCTCCCATGTCTGTGACCTGCTAACAATTATGTCTGTAGTCCAATTCTTACGTTAGGCAATGACAAAAATCATGGCATGAGTATAGTGCGCTGGTTTCATTTAAATCCACGAAAGACTCAGTCATTTTCTATTTTTCCCACCATAGGCATCATTTTTCCTTTCCATCTAGAAGCACTTGCCTTGACTTAATTTTATTCTGTGTCAAGAGACTGTCCTATATAAATCCTTCAGGTCCTTGAACTGGCTATATGTTCATATATGTGATAGAAATTAGTTTGTTATAAGGCACTTCATTTGTTCCTAAGGCACTTAATAAACTTTCTATTGAAATATTTGTGCTAAATTATTATAATTAAAAAAAAAAACTTCCTATCCATAGTCTATTTAATTGGCAATTCTAAATTTGATGTTGATTTAAGTAAAGCAGAGAAGACCCGATACATTAAAAGTGAGTAAAGAAATTGTTAGGTATGGCTTAAATCCAAATTCCTTACTTTTAAAAGTAAAGCTTCAAGGGTCTTGCAGTTTTCTCATTCTATGGGGTTTTGTTGCTCACAGCCAAGGATGGACAGACACATGACTTAAAAATAAAGGTAATTAAAACCTCAGAGGTTTAGAGATGGACTTCTGCTTCTGACATAATGCTGGTACCAGTGCTCTGTGATCTCACAGAGCGCATGTGGCACCTCCTGACACTCTCACTAAGACACTACAGCAGCTTTTGAGTAGCATTTCTCCTGCTTAGGAACACCGATGTTCCAGTAATACATTTCATCCACTTAAGGATGCATACAAATATACATAAACTAAGTATAATAACAGATGTCCATAAACATGAAATAATTAATTTTAAAAACATTTAAATGATGCCTGCAGTCCTTGATGAAATTATCCGAAGGCTGGAGAAAACTGTCTTACTATTAGATACTTAAACTGCTCCATCTATTTGGATTCTTAAAGAAAAAAAATCTGCAAAGTGACTGCATAAGTGCATCTGGGCGAAGAATGGAGCAAGACAATCAGAGAGAACCTTAATCTCATTGCACCAAGAACAAACAGCAAAAAATTAAGACCAGAAACTTGATTTGCAAGTGGGTTAGAAATTCTGACCAGGGAACATGGTTAACAGGAGCAAACTCTTAGCAACAGTGGTAGGTATGCTGTTGTGTTCATATCTTTGGTTCCAGAGTGGGTACTTTCCTGGAACACATTCTTTACATCAAAATAAATTTCTATGTTTAGTCCAGGAACAAAGAAGTGAAATTTAGAGATCTGAATCAACCAGAAAATTACGGTAGACCGTCCCTTGATCTCTTCTGGATCTTAAATTCTATGACTTTGTGAATAATTTTATCCCTTTTAATTATTAGTTCCCTACTATAAAGAAGCGAAAAAGTTAATGTTCTTCTTGAATCAATGAATTACAGAAAATAATTGAAGTTTCATAATTGGATTATAACCCCAGGAGAATATGGAAATGCTGGACTGGGAAGCTGAAGTAAGGAAAGCATGTCTGTTTTTTTTTTTTATGTGATCACCAGGCAGTAATAGCCATAAATGCTTCACTTATTACCTGTATTACAGTGAAACAATAACATGCCTGTGATCCTTCAATAACTGCTATTTGAACAGACTGCTGTGCTTCCATGAAGCTTCCATGGACTTGGGTGTCTGTTGGCAGAAATCCTACTTCAGACTAGGAATTCTACATTGCTATTGCCTTCATTGCTTTATTTAGGGTCTCCCCCAGAGCTGTGGCTAGATACCTTCCAAGAGAACCAGAATCTAGAGGTCTCCACATTCTCCCTAGAGCTCACGATGGGGACACAGAAAATACATGCCCAAGACCGAGAAAACCTTTTTAGATGTCTGTCAGTTCCACATCTTTTAAAAATTAGGCTGAAAACATTCCATCATTCCTGTCTCTGTTTATAACGAGGCTAATAGGAAAACCTGACGTAGTTGCAACAACTGTAAGAAATTCCTTCTCTAGCGAACATCTTTTAAAAAATTAAAGCCTTTGCAGCTTTGAACACAAATCTAGTAGCAACACTTGTCACACAAATAATTCTGGGAAGTTACTAAATGCTTGGAATGAAGAACATTGCATGCTACATAGCACAGGGCTCTTGTTGATGCTTGTTTGGAATGGTATGAGAAAGTCTAGCGGCTGAACACAATGACATTTTTGTTTTCGTGCTGATAATATTCAATAGCTTTGCCACCAAAGTTGGCCAGCCACTTCCCCTTGCATAGAAATTGCAGGCATGCACTAAGGTTTTTGCCATTAGCTGGAAGCGGTGCCCAGGTTATTACTGGTTTGGGGAGGGGGGTGGTTAAGCATAGCTGGTATTGTTTTCCTAAAGCAAAGCTTTAGGACAATGCAGTTCTCAAACAGAGCAGAACATTATCTGCGTCATACCTTCAAGGAAAAGGTTACAGAAACATTTCTGCTACACAAATGTCAGAACATGAACAGCATGTCTCCATCTCTTCTCACAAGCTGGTGACTCCTAAGGAGCATAAACCACATGCCAGTCACAGAACTTCCGTCTCCGCTCTCTGCACATGTAAGACAGCAACTGGCTCTGCTCTCCCACTGCTGCCATCAGCTCTCAAAGGATATGAGATCAGAAAGACACACTGAATCTGACACCATGGAATTTAGGAGAACAAACACCAAAAATGCAGACAAATCTAAAACACATGGATAAGCTTCAAAACAGAAGAAATAAAGATAACCAGAACTTGCATTGCCACTTAAAAAAAAAATATATATATATATATACAACAACAACAACAACAACAACAACAAAAAAACAAAAAACAAAAAACAAACAAACAAAAAACACCCCCATGACCACTATGACTCAAAGGACAGCAGTGAAACAACCTTTATCAAACCAACAGCATTTCAGCCAGCCCCCTCACTGGAAAACAGAAACCAAGCATCAGAGTTTTACAAGATATTTTAAGGGGCTGAAAAATTCAGACTGTCAAGAGACACATGGTTATGAAAGCTCTTTCATAGGAACATCCACATTACAAGAATACACATGTCCCACAGATTTATATGGTGGAGAGCTTGTCTATCCTTTGGACAGTTTCTGGCCATGATTATTTTCAGACTCAAATGGCTACATCAGTAGCGTCATGAACGGATGGTGATGCCGTGGTTGACTGGCTGCACAAAAAATATGCTGGAGAAGTGAAGAAAGGAAGAGGACAAGGAGAGACTGGAATCATACATCTCAGAATAGGTTAGAAGAAGCTCATTAACTGTGTTGCCCTCCTATCTCAACACCCCTCCTGCACAGTAAGCAAAACAAGTGGCTGTTATGGTCATGCCCTTCACACTGCTACAGAAAACTCAGTATTTCTGAGTTCTCTTTTTAGTTGTGTTTTTTTGTTTTGGTTTCTTTCTTTCTTTCTTTCTTTCTTTCTTTCTTTCTTTCTTTCTCTCTTTCTTTCTCTCTTTCTTTCTTTCTCTCTTTCTTTTTCCACAAGGACTTTAATTAAAATTCATCAGAAGAAATATTTTCAAGCAGCAGTGTCTGAAAATGCTGCCTCCTCCTGTATCTTCCATTAAATCAGGTTCATCCAACTTGAAAGGAGATGAGAGACTCTCACTGACACTGTCACACTCCAGTGAAAAGACAGGCACATTCAAAACAGAGGAGAGTGCAGGTGCTCATTTATTACTTTAGGCAGATTATTTTTCTGCTTTTCTTCCTGACAATGGGAATGCTCATATCCCAGATGGAGTTCTCTGTAGTGCTGTGGGCATTTGCTGAACTAAAGTTTTGTTTTCCCTGATGGAAGAGACAAGGTAAGAAGAGGATTAGTTCATTGCCTACTGAGGCAGCTTTAATGTTTGTTTCTAACAATGGAAGACATCTGGGGATTATTTCAATGGGAATGAATGTACAAATAATTTTTCAACTACATCAGGTAAAAGAGAAAAAAACCTGTACACATCCATGTCCATATTTACACACTACAAAAATATTATATTCATATAACTGACTGCAAAACTGCAAAGCAACTGATTTCAGAAACGAAGACATTGTTCAAATGAAATATAAGGTCACTGCATTGCATCATTTCAGACCTAGAGAGTAACCCCAAAATGTTTTCCATAGCACTGATAAGCATCATCACTATAAAGATGTCTTCAGTGCAAAAATTAACAAATCATGTCCACAGCATCAGGCTTCTCTGCTTTTATGCCCACTTTATGCATCCTTAGCATTCACTACTTGGCTCCTGATCAAAAGCATTTTGACTTAAAAAAACTATTTTTCCTTCCCCATCCTCCCCCTCTCAATAAACTTTTAGGAAAAGTCCATGATATAAAGAATTTGAGAAGAATACAGATTTCTCCAATCTAACCCATCAGTGTGTTTTCTCTGACCTGGAGACACAAACATTAACAAATGAGAGGAATGTACTCATGTAGTTCCCTCCTTGCTTTCTATCAGCATATTAGTCCAGCAAGGTACTTGGTCCAGCAGTACACCCTTCTTAGGACTTAGCTTTCTGCATTTTACTTGGAATAACAAAGAAAATTCAGGGGAGGGGAGAGCTATGTTTTTTGTTTGGTTGGGTGTTTTGGGGTTTTTTTGGTTTTGTTTTTGTGGGTTTTTTCTTTTTTTTCTTTTTTTGCTTCTCAAGTGTGGGCATTTCTTTAGCTCTCATGAAGACTGATCTCTTCAGCAGACTTCATAGCCATTCCCAGTTCTCATATTACCAGGATACACTGAACCAAAATATCCACCAAGATTTTAAGCAAGAACTATTCCTGTGATGCCACATGTTTCCTATATGAGCTAATCCCACTGAATGAGTGCTCTCACCTTCATGCCCTCTCAGTCTCTGCTATATCACAGAGCAATGGTGTCAGCTGATATTAATTACAGGAGAGATGGAGGTTGTGGTTCTGTTTGAATTAATATGGAAGAAAGAGTGCACATTGCTCTAACATACAGAATGTTACAGAATGCAGTAAATTCCTTTACCATTCCAAGGATAACTTAAAAATCGAGGAGCAGACACAGCCTAATACTCTGTAAGTCTCAGACAGTTTAGGTTTTGTTTTCACCAAGGTTGGTATGAGAACATCAGTTTACACTGGGTACAAATTTTGTCTGACTTCATTGTGGAACAGATTTACTGCAGAGATTGTTTTGGTCTTTTTGGTCCTGAGGTCCCTATGGCAATTGTATTTTGGTTAACCTCTATTTTATCTATGGTTCACAGTAATTATTTTAAATTGACTTTTTAATGCAGTAAGAAACAGGAAAGGAAGGGAATTTTCTTTCCCCACACCTTCATTTCATCAGTTTTTATATAATATATTAGAATATAATATTGCCTTGTTATTTAAACAAAATAAAAGGAAAATAAAAATAGTCAGGAATGTATAAATCTTGCTGCCTTAACACATGGCAGAAATGACCATCATGAACTTGCCATAAGGCTTGGTCTAATTGTTGCAGTTATTAACAAGACAACCTATCCTGAAAGGCACCTTGAACCCCTCTGAAACCTCAATGAACTCGGCCTTTTTCTGTGAGGGCAAAAGGAATGCACACAGTTCATTTCAAAAATAGTCTAGAATTTAAGTAAATTAATGTGTGACTTTTCAGTTGATAACCTCAGTTACATTAGCCTTGGGACTAACCCTTTAGTAGACCCTAAATAGTGACAGCCTGAATATTTATTCAGACGTTCCACAAGACAAAACCAAGGACATTCAGAATTAAATGAGAGACTAAAATCTCACACTTCATGAATTGTCAAGGAGTCAATCAGGATAACTTCAGACAAAAGACAAATTGAAAAAATCCCAAAACCAATAAAACAACCAACCCCAAACCTTTGAATAATTTTCTCAAAAGTATCAATCTAGAAGTTATTTAAAGAAAGCAACACTCATAGAAATCATTATGCAGCAGGGATTTCCCATTCTGGAAAACCTCAGAGAATTCTGTCCCATCTTCCTCAAGAGTTAGCCTGAGCAGCATACAGACTTACTCTCTTTAGGTTTAGATATTTTTATTGTTGCCGTTATTTTAATTAATTAAATAGGCCCTTTATTTTACCCTGGAAGACAAAGAAGTCAAGTTGACTGAATCAAGTCATGATTCAAGTCAAGAGGATAGGGATTATCTTTTGAATACACGTCAGTGTCTTACCTGTAATGCAAAAGGCTTAGGTTTTAGCCAAATGCTGGAGTTTTAAGCCAACTTTTCAAAATTACTTTTGAAATTAGGGAGGAGGAGGAGATATAAAATACTCTTTTCCCAAATTTTCTTTCCCTTCTGAAAAGCTTATTTTATCTTCTAAAAAATTTTGGGCCTAAATCTTGTTCAGTGCAAAAATATAAGAACAAACAGAAATACCAAAACCTTGAGAAGCAGACTGACTTCCTTAAATTCAATATGTTTCAAAATCATAAAGCTCAGATGTTTAGTCTGTGCGTGAGATTTCTTTCAACTTATCTTCACCAGGATGCAGTTAGGAAGAATAGGACGTGTCTAGTATAATAATAAGGCACTAATTCATCTGTGTATGTTTTTAAGAAGATCTTGGAATTCTTCTGGGTGAAATATAAGACAATGCATGAAAATTGAAGTGAGAGATTATGAATATTTCAAAGATAATAATTTATATTTTGCTTGTACAATGACACACCATACAAATTTTCCTGTCTATAATGTTATATTTTAAGGCTGATTATCTTTCCCTTTTGATGAGAAGCATATTTTGACTGGACAGATACACATACAATGGTGTATACCATTGCATCAGCAGAGAGTGTGTACCTCTGAGAAATAAATGATAACTATGTGATACTTACTATTACCTTTATGAAATATGAAAGTATTTAAATTTTAGACTAATAAGTTCTGATGATCAATATAACAGATAGTTACAAAGCCTCTTTTTTTTAAGAACCTCAGAAAAGGTTAAGAAAGGCCAAGATCCATTTTTGGAAGTTCCTTTACTCAGCATTTATGAAAATCCAGAAGAGGATGCATACAAAAAAGAACAACAGATTCTTGCTTGCTTTAACACTTTTACTCTTTTTTTGATATAACTTTTGAAAGAGTTATAGTATAGAGTCCCAAATGATACAGTGCAAACTAACAGCTCCCTGCTGCAAAAGTGAATTTGATGAAATTCTGCTGGACACATGTTAAACCAACTACTGAGGATCAGAACCACACAAAAAGAAAAATCTTCCAGTAGCAATTTTTTTTTCATTTACTCAGCTACTGTACAGCCTATGATGACTTGTTTTCCTTTAGTTATATGAACAGTTTGACAGATTACTGTGACAAGGTTACTCTCAAATTGATAAAAGGTTTGATAGTGTCAGAACATTTGTCAGAAATGTCTCACATCACGTGTAATGGACTTTGCACTTCAAGCATCAATGGTACTCCAGTCTCCTGTTTTCTGTTTAGTGTGCAATGCACAGCAACAAAAACATGCAGCAGAAAGACAGAAAAGCAGGCAGGATTCATCAAAACAGCCCCATACTTTACCAAACAATTCTGATTAAAGGCTTTCTATTCCTTAACCCACCTCACAAAATGCAATTAAATGAAAAAATTTACATATGACTTGAAGGGTGTTCTCCTTATGGGACTAAACCTGTAAATGGGATGGGATATGATAATGTACATAAACATAAGTGTTTCCAGAATTTCCTGTACTTCTGAAAGAGAAATATTGTGGGTTTAAACATTGTTCCTCAGCCTGCCAAATGTGAGACATTAGAAGTGATAGTTGTGCTGCTAGCAGCCTTGTCCCGTGCTAGAGCAGAGGAAATGGGTTCGGAAGGGCTCATTTTAGGCACTGGCAGCTAGCCTATGGGAACCAGTGTGCTGGACATAAGCCAGCTTTGGTGAATACTTCCCTTAAATACAGCTCTCCAAAAATATTGTACTACAAAATAATATGGTTTATGGATTGGAATTAAGGTTTTCACTTCACACCTTGCAGCTAATGATGCTAATGTTAGGATATGCAGGAAGCCTAGGAGCCAGCACCTTCTGCTCATTTCTAAATACCTGTTCATATGAAGATTTTAATGCCTGGTGAAGCCCCTGCCATGTAAGCGACAAGAGAGCTCTACAGAGGACAACATTTCTGAGGAGAAAAATACTTCTTGTTCATACTGCAGCAGACTGTTTGGTTTGGTTTTAGTGGGGTTTTTGAAGAGAAGGGTTGGGTTTGAGGGTTTTCTTGGGAGTGGGTACAGGTGAAGAGATAAGGGCATTGGACCTTTATCTACCTCTACTGTGTAACTACCTGCAAAGATAAAGAAAATATCTTGAAATACATTACTTAAAAACTACACACTGCTGTCATGAGTGAGAGTGTCTGAGATTGCTAAAAAAATCACTGACAAGGGTATGAGGAAAAATCAGACCTAAGCATTTCTCAGATCACACTGCAGCACGGAAAGGAGGGGGGGGGGGGGGGGGGGGGAATGCATCACCACAGCTGCCAGTACAAATTCTTGTATTTTCAAATGTTTAAGTTTCCCTGCATTGTCTTTCTCTTCTGCTTTGAAAAATTCCTTTAATTTTCTGAAAAAAAAAAGAAGTCAGAAGAACTATCTGGTTTCTTCTCACTGACATTCAGCCAAAGGATAGAAAAATCAGCAAAATGAGTGTCAGCATTTTTCTAAAAGAGCATCTGTTCACAGAGGAACCCCATGACAGCAAGACAAAGCCCTCTGATCTTATATCAAGATTAAGTTTAGTGGAGCACATTAAAAATTTTGCCACAGTGCTAAAAGGAAGATCTCAGATCCTTGATGTGCACTTCCTATACGCAGACAAGGGGTAGGGACACACTCTCTGAACTTCATGAATCAAGTATCACTGCTCACACCACAGCCTCACACCACGATGGCAGCACTTAAGCACCAAAGCTGTGAGGCTCCTTTAGGAATAGTTAGTTCAGTCCTGATCAGCTGAAAGCATTTATGTGAACTGGAGAAGGGTCAGACTGCAAGAAGATGTATGGCAAAACAGCTTTTTGAACGGCAGCATACTACAGTCAATTTATACCTACTGAGGATCTGGCCCTTGAACTGGGATTATCTGTGACTGTCACATGTGGAAAGTGTCAGTGAATGTAGTTTGTACAAATGTCAGACAAATACACTCACATTTCAGCTTGCATGAAATACAAAACATCACTAGCACACTATTCTCCTGTGAACAACAGTGAGTCAGTTCTACCACAGAAGCTTTAATAGCAGAAAGTCACAGGGAAGAGTTTCAAGCTCACATAATTTTACTCAAGTCTGGATATCACTTCAGTAAGATTGCTAGCTCAAGTCCTGGCCAGTCATGTCCACTTAAAGTGTACTCAGGGAAGCCTTTCACGATTTTTGACCAAAATCAGGAGAGGCAGAATGTCATAAAATTGTAAAAACCCACTAAATAGTTACTCCTATTGTAAGCTTCAAAACAACAGTCATTTGGATTAAGGTCTGCAGATCAGCCCCAGACTGTTCCTCACTGCACCAAATTTCATTTATTGGCACCTATTTGAAAAGCTGATTTTTGATGACAAACTACAGAGAAGATATTGTCTTTTGGAATAGATGACTCTATGGCAAAAGCACTGCAGTTATGCATCATAAGAAGAGTGGATTTTTATTTTTCAAATTTCTCCTTGAGCTTATTTCAACAACAACAACAACAACAACAACAAAAAAGTGCTATGCTTAATTGCTTAATTCCACCATGGTGATCTCTGACTGGAATGCCAAACTGGATTATTCCCCTCCCCCACCTCATCAATAAAAATCAAGATTTTGGAATTCTAATCAGGTTGTCATTTAATACTGCCCACTACATTTAGTCAAGAGAAGAAGGGTAGAAGAGTTCAACATTTTAGGAAGTAGTCCTTTTAATGCTGTATGAGGAGCAAAGAGCTCCTTTATGCCACCTCTTTGGTTTCAACACAAATAAAACACAATAAAAGCAATCTTTATCAGTACAGTCTGCAAATATGACTCTCAAGATAAACAGGGAGGTAGAAGGTCCCACTTTCTACACCATCATTTTTCAGTGGCACTGTAGTTAATTAGATGTTAATTATATGGCTACAAGGCCACCTTCAGTGGGTTTCATACTTCTCAATCTTTGAGCCCAGCAACGTGTGACACAGCATTCATAAAACGTGATAAATGATTGAGGGAGGAACACCCATGTTGTGTTGTGCACTGGGTTGTGATTCACAGATCATTATAAGTATAAAATCTGTCATTAGGGAGGTTTTCCTGCCGTGCAAGTTCTCCTTTTAACATAAGAAATCAACCACATTAGAGCAAACACAAGGCAATGTGGAGGCCCTCACCTCTCTCTTCCCCTAAACTCATTACCTGAAGGTTTTTAGCAGGCATTAATTAGCCCTTCAAAATAAAGGAAAAAGTCAACCTTCAAGTGCAGGAGGCTTCTGATCCCTTTTACTGGCCACAGAGGTGTAAGCAGGAAGGCCAGCAGTGACATCTTCCTGCAGAAAGACACTGAATACTTTAAGGGCACTTACGGCTGGCACAGCTTGATAAGGTCCTGGTCGGTGGTGCCGGGTGGAAGGCCTCGAATGTACAGGTTGGTTTTACTCAACTGCTCTCCGCTGCTGTTGCTGCTGCTGTTGTTGCTGCTGTTTGTGCTGGGGCTGGGAGGAGCCATGGGGTGGGGAGCTGGTGCATAGGACTGCTGGAAACAGAGCAAAAACAAAAGGGCTGTTACTGGAAAAGGCAAAATAGCAGAAGCGTGTGCTTTACCTAGGTAAATCTAGAACCATGCTACGCTTGTCCTACCCTCCCTGACCATTTGCAACTGCCCGCTCCCAGCCAGCAATGCCTTTCAAAATGCAAAACAGGAACAACCAACATTTTAGGTTCAGCCATAACTATGAAATGCATTATTCTACTATACTTTTTAACTTGGAATTAAAAAACCTAGATCACAAAACAAAGCTCTGAAATGACAGATACTCAAGGAGTAGCTAGCATTAAAGAAAGAAATTAAACACAATCTGCTCTAAGAGTACGCTAAAACATAAATAAGAATATTGAGCCAAAGGTACAGAAGCTGGTGCCAGAAGCCGAGTTAGTCTTTTCTAAACATGAGGAGCACCCAGTACACAACACAGTCAGGTGGCAGAGGGTTGGCTAGTCTGAGAGAAGAAAAAAGTTCCAAAGCAGCCTGAAAACACTCTGTTTTTACAGATGTCTTTCGCAATAGAGAAACAGGGTTTGGAAAAGACCATCAGGCTAAGACCTTCTGCTCTCAAAATCGTACCCACTCCTGAACAACCACAAACCACACACAGCAACTGAGAAATGTTGCTTAAGAAGGGAAAAATAGTATTCTCCTCTAACTCACTGGTAAATACATGCTGTGAAAAAAAGACACCCACATGCTAGAAAAATTACCTAAACATCTCTGATCTGAGGCAACAATGCGGAATTTCAATTGCTGCAACCATCCCTAGCTCTCTGACCACTGAAGTATTTACTCACAGCACAGGGTGCCTGCCAGGAGAGCAAAGGAGCAAAGGAGGAGGGCATCCTGTCAGTACTGTGACCTGTGCAGAAAAGCTGAAATCTAGAGAAGAACTTGTAGGGGCTGGAGGATCCTAAGGACCAAGCTCCAGACAGGCAGCCAGGGGAACTGAAGTCAGAGCTCCAGGAATGTAATTGCCTGCTGAGAGGGAGAAAATCCCATTTCCACAACCTGATCAGCACATTCGGCTAACTTCATGTGTAGAGACAACAGCAGGTAAATGTTGGACCAATGCTAAGTTAACCATGCTATGTTAATAGACTAATAAAAGCAAAACATCTGCAATTTTCATGATAGCAGCAATGACACTTTAGTGACTTCTAATATGCTTGTTCTGCATTTAGGCCTTGAACAGAGAAAATATTTAAGTCTGTGAGTAATTCTGATCATGCTAATAAACTGCCCCTTTAATGTCAGTGGCTCTACTTTAGTGCTTATAATTATGCACACACTAAATCAGTCTTGGTAGATGGATGTTTCTAAATAAGTAGCTCTCAACTCTTTCAAACAAGTCCCTTTATTTAGTCCCTTATTTTGAGGAAGTAAAAAAAAAAAAAAAAAAGTTGGAGAATATAAGGAGAGCATCAATGACAAGGTGATGATCTGACATTTCAATGAAATGAAACACCACACTTGCACCAGTGCCTTTCCTCCTGGCCTCCTCCTTCCTTCTTCCCAGTTTCTCCCATTTAAACCAGGAGAGAGGGAACATAGCACCAAGTGTCAAGACATCAGAATTCCTCTGCTATCTCACCTGGTTGTAATGTGACTCAAGTAGGAGCCATTAAAAGAAAAAACACTGTTTTTCAGTGTGATCACCATGCTATCAAGTAATGACATTCCTTCTCATCTCCAGTAAAAGAGAAAGGGCAATGAGCTCCCTTCCCCAAGTCTCTCTGCACAGATACTTTTGCTGACAATCAAAAGCACTTAATGCATACGGATCATATTTCTCTGCACACACATTTTATGACTGGGTAATCCCCACCCACTCGAGCTTCAATGTCATTCCCAGAAACAGAGAGCTCAAGCAGCAGCCTTGAGTACCAGCACAGGCAACCAGCTCAACTGAGCCCCAACACTGGGGACACATCCTGGAAATCAGCTCCATGCCATGGCCACAGCCCAGCTGGATAATGCTGCAGGCAACATCAACCTGTATTAAATACATAGGCATCTACATATTATAATGCCCTGTCTGAAAGCATATTTAAATCTCTGCGCACTGCAGGGCCTTGGAAGAAGCAGGTATGACTGCGTATAATGTATTGGGATTTAATATATCAAAAGCTCAGGAAATATCCCATGGTAATCTTGCACATTTTGAGCATTGCTAAGGTTAAATAAAAAAAACAAACAGAGTTTGAGGTTACACTCTTACTGCTTTACCCCACACCCAGACTACCATGCACACTGAACATTTACACATAAATGACGTAAAGCAGTGAAAGATCTTTCCATAAGCCAATGAAGTGCTATGTACTTTAATTGTTGTTATTATATATGTCTTAGCAGGGGATAATGAGTAAATGTCCTATTCTCACACCCACCTAATAAGCAAGAAAAAGAAAAGAAAAAAAGTGGAAATTCACCTTTGAAATACAAAGAGCCATTTTCATTCTATTATAAGATCTTTATCCTCACACAGAGGAAAACACTGGGGGCCTAATTCTAATTTAAGCTTAAGACATTTTATCCCTCTCAACCAGCTGAAAGGGGATGGACAAGTGAACACGAATTACATTTACACTAATTTTGAGGCCAAAGCTATTAAAAAAAAAAAAAAAAAAAGAAAAAAAAAGAAAGAAAAAAAGTCCTTGGTATACAGAGAATGAGGCCATACAACAGGCTGTCCCTCAAGTAACAGCTACTCAGACAACAGGCACACATGGATGCCTGGATTCTCAGCAGTAGCCTCAGAGATGCTTTTAAGGGTGGGCAGAGAGGCAGTCACAGTCCACTTTGGGGGATGCTGATCTTCTCAGTCCAGCAAACACTGCTACACTCCAAACCCTCTTCACCAATAAATCTCAGCCACAGCAGCCTACAGTAATTTCCATGCATATCGAATACCCCAGAATACCATCTGCAGAAAGATTACAAAATTGCCTCTACTGAGGCTGATGACATCTTCTGGCTGGTTGCCAGACTAAAAGCTTCAGGTCAGAAGAAAGCTTCCAATTCTTGTTTCCTGAGCTGCTGAGTGGATGACTGATGGCAGAAGTATGTGCTTTGCCTCTAAATGAGCAAAGGATCTGGTTTGGTAATCTCCAAGTAATAACTGGAGCGAAAGAAATGACTGGCAACCTAATGATGATCCCAGATATGGACCACTTGGTACAGGATCATGGATGATGCCAAAGTAGGGCACTGTCTGGGGAGCCACCTGCACACCTGGTAGCAAGAAATTTGTGCCTTGCTCTGATGTTGGACCCCTGCATGGCTTGGGGCAAAGCACGTAACTTCTCTGCCTTGAGAGCCAGAAGGAGCACCGTTGTCAAGACTGGTTCAAAATACCCTGACATCAGCTGTAGAAATCTGGAAAAGAGGTTTTGCTACCACAACCAAGCACAGGGTCTACATCTCTAGGGAAAAAAAAACAAAACAAAACAAAACAAAACAAACAAACAAAAAACCAAAACAAAAAAAACCCAAAAACAACACCAAACACCACCACACTAAATGTTTCACTTCAAAAGAAGACTGGAATTCAGAACTGGTTTTGCCATTAATTTTTCATATAACCAATGCAACCAACTCATTTTTCAATTCTCATGCTTCATTATTCAGTGGAGAGTGTGTGGGGAATGAACTGGTTTGTAGATCATTCCAAGCAGCTTATTAATTTAGCATGGTTGGCTAATAGGATTTGTTTTCATCTTTGAAAAATGAATGAAATTTCTCCTTTTTCATTATTTGAAAGTAAAAAAAAAATAATGTGCTAATACTTATTCATTCTCAGGAATGCACCCTTCTGCTTAAACCCTACAGTTCAATTCTCTGAAACAAAGTGTCCTGTGAAACTGCACACAGCTAAGCATGAAAAATGAGATACACCTTGGTCTTTCTAAGTAAGTAGCCTAGAAATGCTGAACCAGAAGCCTCTCAGATACTAAATGAACAACGCTCCTCCTTCCACATCCAACCTCCTTACACAAGAACAGTATCTTTCTATGGCAACCAAGTAACTCTTACTAGTTGCAAGCTTAGACTAAAGTATTTTCCTTCCAAAGCAAAACACTACTTAAGAAGACAAATTTCAAATATTTTTCACATACAATTCCTTTTGGATGGGAATCACAGGGCCCAGATGCCAAGTTGTAGAGTCTGTTTTATTAGCAGCAGCTGGCTCCTTGGCAGGCTTCTGAGGCGGTCGGGCTTGTGGTTTTGGAGTGGCCTCAGAGCCTAGGATGCAGCTGGACAGCTATGCTAATGGACTAGCCAATTTGTTTGTAGTCACCTTTGGCTATCCCAGATTTGTACTCTTTTATCCACTTGAAAGGGAGGTCTTGGAAAGATTCCCTATTAACACCGATATGTTGACTTTTCCTATCATAGCTCATATTTTATACAAAGAAATGAGTGCAACACACAGTCCTACATTAAAACACATGTTATTTAAGCAATTGTGAACACACACAATCCATTTCACTCTGAATGGAGTGTTTTCCAGCTGCTAGATTCATCTAAGTGCCCAATTACAACACAGTTCCCTTTGCTCCCAATTGAGAAAAATAAAATAAGACAAAGTAAATACAAATAAATTGTGCAAATACCACTTTACAGCTCACATTAGAAAAACACTGCTCTCTCTACACCCTACTGTATGAAGGAGTAATTTTTGTGAGCTGAAGAGTTCTTACTAGCCAATTATAGAGAGAATGAGAGGATGCCACAACTTTTAGTTGTTGATGGGATTTCGGAGCTAAGTGAACAGAAAATCTCCTATTAAACAAAAGACAATCATCACAGTTGAAGAGAAAGCAGAGCAGTAAGGGAAATATAGGAAAAAATGAGGTCAAAGTAACAGCAACTCTCCTGCCTTTGGTTTGCTTCCTCGGTGAGGAACAGCACTACAAGGTAAGTTGTATTTCTCATCCATAGAGAGGTGGAACAGAAAAGTGAATAAAAGATAATAAGTGAATAAAAGGGAATAAAAGGCAACACAGACACCTCAAATATTTTAGAAATCTGCAGTCAAGGGAACTCAAGTAATAATTTTCTTCCCAAGTTGGTAGGGCATTCCGTGCTCTTGCAGAGTCCAGCCATGACTATTACCTATCTCCCATCTGGCTAATGAAGGCCTGGAAGACAGAGCTTCATTTGGGTGCTTCTCTACATAGTCAGGTCTTTCCCCAGATATATAAGAGAAAATATACAGATGTAAAAGAGTCTGAGTTTTCTAACCCCTCTGCACAGTATCAAAGCTTCCTAGACTGCTTCTGTAGAAGCACCAACTCACCTCTTGGCAGCATTTTCAATTTGTATAGGAATGGCATGTGAAAGCATGAGTAAACTCAGAAGATGAACACAGACAATAAGGTTCAAAGTCTATTCCCTCATAGTTCTTTCAATCACGAAAACGAGAACACACCTCAAGAGGATTTTGATTTTTCTGAATTCCTTCCAAGACCTTTAAAAGTGATTTGCTAGATACAAGAAGCCCAGTGAGTCAGAGCTGCCGGGTTACACTCTCTCTGTACCGCAAAATCACTGCGCTACTCCAAGCAAGTCATTTAAGTTCCTTACGTCTCAGTTTACTAATCTGAAATGATTCTTCCTTACCTTCTTAAGGCATATATAATGCTCTGTGATTACTGGATGAAAGACACTACTAAGGATTGCAATATTACTTAAAGATGGGGAAAATATTATTAAAGTCTAACTTAATAACTAGAGCTAAACCTAATTCCTTTGCAGATAAAAATGATTTCTCCATACAATGATTTTGCTATTCTGTATCTAAGCTGAATGAATTCAATAATTTAAAATAATAAAATACCAATCAAATTCGTTTTCTCATTAATGTTTTTTAGTTTAAAAACAAACTTAGATTTATGCATTCACAGGGCTATTGTGATTGTAATGTATGCACTGAACCTACTTTATTCCAAATGATATCTTTATTACATGGGGGAAAGGTGTAATTATGTTTTGCTTACCTTTTCATTTCACACAGGAGAAAAAAAAAAAGGTCACTTGGGGAAAATGGAAATTATGAAAAAAGCCACAGCCTAGTCCTCCAACAGATACAGTAGTCATTCAACAGTCAGACTGAAATTGGAATTTGATGGATCAGTAAAATACTTTGAGATCTTTGCTTCACAGACAAAGCTGTTGAAATCAGTAGGCTAAATACTCCTGAGGCTTACAATTCCCTTGAACCTGGCACAAAGCATTGAAGATCTGTAGAATGAAAATACAGGCAAAATTTGGCTCAATTTTCTCTATTCCAAAATACTTCTCTTCCAAATCACAACTGTGCAGATTTTAGCATTTTATAAATATTTACAGGGAGACAATACAGAGAAGTTCTTTATTGGACATTATCCGCAAAATAGGTCTCATTTTATACAGTCTTCTGAATTAAAACCAAACAATGAAGCAAAGAAAAAGCTCCAGCAATTCACTGTTCTGGCTATCTTCAAGAGTACTGAGAGTTTAGCAGTCATTAGCCAGGGTGACGTACACTAGAATCCTGAAAATCTTCTCTCTAATAGTATCTCCTGCTTCCAGTAAGACAGACTGAAATAATCTGCTCTACTACCATTATCAACAGGAAATTTCAAAAGCAAATTGGTCAGATGTAAAGTAGCTTATTTTGAAGTGTAATGAAGTCGAAATAATAAAGTGGATTAGAGAACATATCATTAGGAGAGTCTGAAGATCATCTCACCTGAGGATGAATGGGCCCCAGCAAAAACCAGTCCAAGAGAGGGGAATGGCACAGAAATTAGAAGCACTGTTTGCAGATGAAGAATACCCTGGCCCTCGCTGCCTGCCAGGGCTTTGGTCACTGAGTAGATGTAAGAGATGTTGCAGAGCTGCCAGCTTCAGCTCTTCACCCTCTCCTGCCTACGTATCATTATACCACACATGGAGCTACTCATCCCTCATATTCAATCTTCTGTTTATCCACAGACTACCTGTAGTTCAGGTCTAAAATATGGCAACTTCTCTGAATTTAGGGATTCTAACATCCAGCCAGGAGGGCAAAGTTTAGTCTCTAGCATTGAAGAGCCAAAAACTAGCAATAGGAGCCGTGTCATCAAAAAAATATTTTCCAGAGTGGAAAATAACCTTCACAGCCTTGTCTCCTCCCATTTATTTCATGGCAGGAGGCTCCCATAACAGAATATTCCTGAGGCATTATTTATTTCTCCACAAAGGAGAAGAAGAATTCTTTCTATAGATAAAGTATTTTGGCACTTTGGCAAACTCATAAACAATAGCCTATATCCTTCAACATAAATTAGTGTTATTGCTTCATTATCCAATCCATTCATATTTTATTGATGTACTGAGACTAAATGTGAACAGACTCTAGATCTTAAAATTACTAAATCTGGGCAATCTGGACAATAAAATATTGCAATTTCTCTAATAAAAATATTTTAGAGCACAGATCAAAATATGACGGCAATTACTGTTTGTGATACAACAACTCTGAGGTTAAAAAAAAAAAAAAACAACAGAGGAGAAAATAACAGATTCAAGAAGAAATTATTGTTTCTATTTCCACAAAGCCAGTTTTGGGGCTACAATGAGCTGTCAGTCCATTTGAAGGTTAAGAATAAAAATGCAGATTAAGAGGCTGATACTTAACTTTCTTAATGTTTGCAAGAACAAACACATATTTGGTTCTGAGAAACTAAATTTACTCTCCGGGTATTTGTTTACATGTGGCAGACTAGAAGCATCTTGGAAATGAGCTGCTTTCAGGCCTGTGCTGCATTGCATTGCCTTTCTGCACACAGTCCAGTCATACTCCGGCATCAACACTGCTGTGAGAACCTGGCTACAACAAAAGCCCCCCACATAAACCTGAATTTACAGCATAGAACAAAACTCAACTAAACGTTGGTATCATCTCTTTCCTACCACTTGAGAATTTGGCGAGCAGAGATCAGAAGCAGATGTTTTTTTCATTCTGCAGAAAGAAAGCCTAACCAAAAAGGTTTTTCAAGATCCAACCCAAGTTTCCTCAGTTTATCTTTCTTATAGAAGAATTAAGCAGGAAATCTGCCACTGTTGACATAAGCACTGTTGGGATGGAGGATTCAGGGATGGCAGAGCTCCCCAGGAATGTTGCTTATCATCTCCCCATGTTACCACAATGATTTTTTGTAGATGTGCATGGGGAAGCTCTGCCTCCTCCACCCAGTATACATATAAAGATGAGTTGTGCCTCCTATCCTGTGGCCAAAAGAATCCATGGAACGCAGAACTTGGGAAAGGCTTTTCCTTTCCACAACAGCGTGGCATCATCACCACAGAATTTGGGGCATTTCACAATAGTCAGAGTTCATGTTTTCTTTGAGACCCCTCGAGCTACAGTAGTAACCCAGTCCTGTCCAGACAGGGTGCCAAAAGATGCCCGCAGAAGATATGAGCCATCACAAACCTCACCACATTTTTGCTTCCAGTGCAAACTCATCCAGCACATTCATCACAGAAAACAGCTTTTAAAAAAAATTGCCCACATAAGTCATTACAGTTCATACGTAATTCCTCACTTAGGAAGAAGAGGACACAACCAACCTTGTGAGACCAATGTATGTAATTTCATTTATAGCAGAGCTAGAAAGCCTTCCCAAGAGTAAGCTGATATGGTGGGGGTAAGAATTTAAGTCTAGGTTAAAATTAAGGTGTCAGCCTACGGACATAGTTGGCCAAGGTGGTGCCAGTCACCTTCGTGCCTCTGACAGCCCTGAATACTGTACACAAAAAAAGGCTAAGGGAGACAGGGAAGCTGGGGTAGGGCTCACTGCAGGCAGCTGAGTGTGAAAAGCCATGTTAAGAACTTCTCTGTCCCATTCTAGATACTCTACATTCCTAAAACCAGTTGACTGTGTAATGGAGAGAACTTCATTATGAAGTCACTGTTATATGTGACCTGAGAAACTGTTTGGGCCCATGGAAAGACTGAAGGAATGGGACTTCTCAAGCCTTAACTTGCTGAGGAGGTGAATTCCAGACCTTCTTCAGGTCAAAAGGAGCAATGTGATTTGAACATCACATTACTGGCATTACTTACACACAAAGTATTAGGAACATGGGAAGGTGAGCAAGATATGCCAGGAACATTCTGGGATGTGAACTATGGATTTAAATCATATGCTACGGAAGATGAATAAGCACTCTTCACTTTGTTACTGGAGATTCTGAAACCTTATCAAATCTCCATTTTCTTTAGATTTCATGTGGCAGACTTGGAAAGCAGTATGGGAAAAGTTATTTAATTTTATTTGATGTAACAATCATCCAATATAACTTACAATTAAAATATATTCCAGACATCAATCGAATCCACTCGAGGAAAAATTTACTAAATAAACTAAATAATTAATGCAAAAAATAGAGAACTTCTTTATTCTATCTTTGGAAATTTCAGAATTATACCAAATTTGTTTACAGACTTTTTTTTTTTCCTTAACATTCAATTTTCTGTAAATGTTGTTGGTTTTGAGAATGAACTTACTTAAGCATGCTGAATCTATGAAACAAAATATCGCCATACTTTTATTTCCACTCATACTCTTACAAGGAAGTCATATGTACCTTAGGCTGAATTGAAGCCTGAGCACTAAACTCTCAAGATACACTCTATATTCACATCAAATGCAGACTGAGGCAAAGGTCCTAATTGATCAGCCCACCCACAGGGGTATTTGGCCACCTGTCCAAGTAGATGCCACAGCAGTTAATGCCCAGCATTCACTTTGTTGCTGTGACTTCAGGTCCAGGAACCACAGGACTACTGAATGACGGAAATTTTAATACTCAGAGTCACTGAAAGATGACAACTATTTTTGGGGGTTTTTTCCAACTAGAGAGATTCTGTCATGTTTTTCCTACAAGGCAAATAAAAACTATGAAGCTTTTTTTGAAAGGTAAAAATATCTTCAGAATGCCCATTTGGCTTAAAAAACAGTGGATCTGAATATAGATAAAAAGTGACCTGCTGCAAAAGACCCATCACTTTTAAAACTTCAATCCAGTATTATTCAGTAAGTCCCTTCCCATCTAGTTCCTGCTTCTTTCTTCAATGTTTCCCCTACCTCTGATTTTAAGCAATTTAAGAGTGTGTGTGGTGGGGGAAACTTAAAAGATCTACATTTGCAACGGTCTAAGTTCTCAGTGTCTTCCCATTTCTTCAACAACAGATCGTGCCACTGTGCTTGTCCGAAATTCCAAATGTCACTTGACTTATGCACTCAAAATGTTGACTCAATTAAACTATCCACACAAAACTAGCTTTCAGATTGGTAAAGGAGTAGGTTTACTCTCTTTTTTTCTGGTATGCTTAGGATGTCTCATGGTGCAGAAATTTGATTTCAACGTGACAATTTGCTTTTCCTCAGTTCCCCAAAATCATCACTATTTTCTGCTAAATGTTGTGGCACGATGAGCCAAGTATCTTGCTAACAGACACAGACTCAGCTGAAGATGCTCTGCCTAAACCATTTTGGGCTCTGTGCCATGTGCTTTTCCATACTGTGCGATGTAACAATCGAAGAACCTGAACTTCTGCGCTCAGAGGTGAAGAGCTCTGCAATGTGGGGACGCAGCTGCTTCGCTATGCATCTGTGTAAAATCCAACGCACCACTAATTGGGATAATGAGGTACTCCTGTTGCAAGCAATAGGAATTCAAAGTAACAGGGTACATATGTTAAATTCCTGATACAAGCCACCGTCTCTATTTACTGTTTTTCATCCAAATGATATATCTCCTGATAAACAAAAGATTCAATTTCCTTCTGCACTGCAACACTGCCTCCAATCTCTTCTGTTAGCTTTCTGGCTTTTTGACCTTTTAATATTCTTCATTCACACATGATTTAATTTTTAAGTCGGCATTTTTTTCTCTGGAAAGAGTATGTATTTGAAGTAATTTCAAATGCTAAATCAGGATAAGCAAAGGAAGAAAGAAAATCTCCTTAATACATTTTTTTAATAAATGTTGTGCCATGCTTTAGAATAGAAGCTTGAGGAATTATGGCGCGTAACAATAAGGTTTATATTTCAAATCAGATACATATAAATATTCTAAAATTCTTAATACCACTTTATGCCTCTGTTATAGGCTCATGTGCACAAAATGTTGTGGGGGGGAAAAAACCCAAACGTTTCAAATCTAAAATGAAAAAGAGTTTACATTAGAAAAACCAAACCAGAATGGAGAAGAATGGCAACTACAATACTTCTAGCAAGTATTACAACTTTTGTAATAATAACACACAGTGTTACCAGCTGGAGCAGAAAGATAAATTGGTTAGGGATACCAGCTTGCCTACAGACGTGTTGGCAGCAACAAGAAAACTAAAGAAAAGATTTGTCCACTGCTCAATAGGACAGGGGACAAGTGACAAAGGAGAGATGAAAGCACTCAGTGCTTTCTTTGCTTCAGTCTCCACTGGCAAGGTCTGCTGCCTGCCTTCTTGGCTGTCTTCCCCTAGTAGTAGGGCCTGGGGTGAGAAGTGCTGCTGAGGAAGAGGAGCATTATGTTAGAAACTACTTCAGGAAGCCAGTGAGAGGTTACTGAACACAAACTTTAAGGGAGCTGGCCGGTGTCACCCAGAGGCTGCTCTCTCTTATCTCTGAAAGGCCATAGCAACTGGAGGCCACCAGGATGTTCCTGATGTCTGGAAAAAAATGCAAACATTACATCTGCCTTCAGAAGAGGGAGCATTTGGGGGTCATCAGGTTGGCCACAGCCTAGCATAGCTAAAGAGAAAAGCCTCATAGGTGCTGTGTCTAAGCATGTGAGGGACAAGAGCACCCAGCAGGGATGAGCAAGGGCAAACAAGACTCGGCCACTTTACTCAACTTATACATTGGAACAAGCAGGTCCACAGATCAGGGGAGAGCAGTAGATGTTGCTTGCCTTGACTTTAGCAAGGCTCACAATGTGGCACTGTCACAAGAAGCTGGATGACAGGAGGGAGTGCACCCACACCAACACTGCAAGTAACAGGTGAGGGAGTGATTTGGCCAACTAGAGATAAAGGCTGTCTGAAAATACTATTGTCAGTCTATCCAATGCTACAAGAAAGAACTACTCAGCACAAAACTCCTTCACCTCATGCATTACATATGCTAAAAGCTCTCCAAGTTTACTTACAGAACAAATGACTACTAAGTGATTTGTGCAGGTACATCCTATAATCAAATTCAACTGCACAAAAAGGATTTACTAAAACTGAGACATCTGAACTTTATTCCTTTGCTATGCTTTGACCTCAAGTTTAGATCATTTGCTAAAGTCATTATTAAACAACAATGTTCCACACAGATTTCAACAGCAGTAGTATTTACATTAATGCAATATCCCTGGATTAAAGGAATTAGAAATACTGAATATCCTATTCCTCAGCTTCTTTGAAGAGCTACAGTGTAGACTAAGGAAACATTCTCTAAGAAAAAGCAACACTAATTTAAGGGCAGTCTGGTACTCAATCATTTGAAATTAAATAAACTGAAAAGTCTTTAAAAATCTCTGACACTAAAAGCTATACAATTAATGCCAAAACCAGGTGCCAGCACATAATCAAAGTTCAGTCTGGGTAAGATTTTAAATTACATGTATCCATAGTTATAATTAATTGATTTTTTTTTTAATTATCTCCTTAAAAGGGTGAAGGGAATCTGATTCCCTCAGTCATATCAAGGCATAGGTCCAATGGGCAGCATATTCAGTCCAGGTACTCAGAGTATCTAGGCTCAATGTCAAACACAAAGTGTCACACACAACAGATCTACAAGGCTAACTTAAGCCTCGGGTTTGGGGAATTTGGTGCCAGAAAATTTGAAAATCTGCAATGGGACACTGAAAGACAGCAGCACTGAAATACTACAGGTCTTTCAGGTGGGTCTGAGGACAACTACAGGATTCAGCCCTAGTTACAACAAACCAAACTATCACTGAATACAGCAAAGCCTGGGGTCTTGTGGAAAGCACAACATATCAAGTGTTTAAATGACCACATGCAAATGACTACTCACACAGAATCCAAATTCAGGCTCACAAGGAATTCCAATATTTCCTAAATTCTGACTCTCTGACTATATAATCCTAACTTCCCCTGACTGAATTAGCAGAGTGTGATAAAAGAAGCTGAGACCTAGTTTCTGTAAGAAACAACCCATTTGGGAAGACAAAAGGCCTACCTAGCAAAAAGACGTACATTTGGGTGTTGCTAATAACAGTTGGGAACATCTTCGGAAATGGCATGAGAAATGCAAGCAGAGAGTAAATATCCCCAGAACACTTTTCACTTTGCAACTTCCTAACCAGATGTTGTACGCAGATAATCATCCTACATCTTCTGTGATTTGGCCCATTAGACTTAAGTCCTCTAAAAACCTCCTAGTGGGAATCAGTTTAAGAATTAGATTTTACAATAAAGAAAAAAAGAATCTGTGTGTTTCAGATCTGCCCCCCAAAAAAGTGTAATTGATGCTGCTTGACCCCACTCTTGTTTTACAAGAAAAATTTTGCCATGGTTCTTTTTCCCCTTTCTTTCTACCATTCAGAACACTTTCCATGAAACATTTTATCCCATGTCTTATGTGGACAATCCTTAAAAGCACGAGGAGGTGGCAGCCACACAGGGGGATTGCTATCACACCTTTTGCAAGTAAATAGAAACACTGTTAACACGGTGATGCATCTGACAAAATAGAGAGACAGACTACTAAAAGCACTGGATGTTTTTAACACTTTTAAAAACAAATGTCTGTATTTTAAAAAAAAAATCACAGGGACTTCTCTTAAAAGAAATATATATAGATAGATAGATACTCTTAACTCTGCTGGTGTTAAATATCTGTTTTACCCCTCATATGCCTAATATTTTGTTTGCAACAGCTTTCCACTAAATTTCCTTTTGTGAACCCTGGGCTAATGCAGTTCTTGCCAGGCAAGAAGCCTTTCAATGATAGCAAGAACCTGTTATCAGGCTATTATATATTGCACTGAGGTCCACTCACCATTACAATTCCCTCATCCTACCACTCCCAACAGATGAAATGCTGCTGCAGAAGAAGAAATAGATACAGCATCATGGCACCTCTAGGAAGGACCATGCCACAGTTTTTGGCTGCCAAATAGAGCCCAAGTTTCCCTGCTCCCTTCTCAGATCTTGAGACCTTACCCTGCCCCAAACATGTCTGGAACAGCCTCTGTAGCTAGCAGACCTTCGATGATCCACTGGGCTGGCAAAGAGGACACAATCTAAAAGCTCCCCTGCAGGCTGTGAACTGAGGGCTTCTGAGCCACATGTGGTCTCCTGACAACTTCTACCCTTTCTTTCCCTTGCCCCTTCTAAGCATCATCAGCTGAATAAAGATGACTCAGAACATCTGGAAAGACAGGGTTTGTTCAGGCTCTGATGGCAAAATGGGGGAGTAAAGGTGAAAATCAACCTGCAGAGTGATTCCTGCAATAATTCAGTATTATAGCTCTGGAAAAATACAGCAACGGCTGTGAAGTTACATATATGCATTCACTGCATTTCTCAGTGCCCATATCTTACATTTATTCACCAAAGGAACAGCTTTTCTTTTCCCGTTAATGCTTTTTACAGTCTTCAGTAATTCTTCTGCAGGAAGTACATTAACACTAGCCAGGAAAACAAGACTTTGAAATACTCCCCACGTTGCTCCCTGCTGGGAGTGCCGTCGAGAACGATGGCACAGTGTAGCCCGGTTTCCCCCAAAGCACTACCACCCTCCCGAAGCGTTAACTGCCAGGTTTCTGCAGCGACAGTCTGCAAGGCTAAAATTAGCCGGCAGCACCTTCCCTTGCACCTCATCACATGATAGGAAACAAACATAAATAGGGAAATACAATATGTTCCTAAAGGTGGAGTCGGAATACTTTCATCTCCGTAACAGTTTAGTAAAGGACACTTATACAAGCAGCTCTCCTAATGTGTCATCTGTTACTTGCACTGTCATTTGCTTTCTGCACAGTGCTAAAGATGACCACCTCTCAATGTGCTCCTTCAGAACCATTTCTGGCCTGAACCAAACTATCTAATAGTCTGTGCTACAGACTAATTGTTTTATTAAGCAGTACTGTGTTATCAGATGCCTATTTATTCTTACATCCTTCTGCATAAATAAACACCAACCTTTCAGTGGATTCATCTCATTGGCATCTGTTGTGCATTTCACCCTGGACTATCCCAAACTCCTCTGCAGGCCATATCTCTCCCTCTTGCACTACAGAGGTGCAGCTAATTGAAGGCTGCATGACAGACTTGGGAGATAAAAGAGCAGGTCATGGTGCTCTTTTTTTTCCCTTTTCCTAAACAGTGCCATGCAGGTCTTAACAGCCACGCAAAACAGCCACAGCTCTTCTTTTTCAAAACGCTGTCCAGAGCACTCACAAAAAATTAGGTGTATTGAAGTCAATTTTCAGATTCAAATGTAAAAAAGGGCAGAATAAATACGCTGAAGAAATCTGCATCACAATCTGCACACGGAAAGAAAACGTACCCAAATTATTAACTCAATTAGGACCTTTATTTCTCCTGCCTATGGGAAGCACAAATAGTCCTTTGCACGAAACCCCAGACATACATCACAGCGTTACATAACATGACACAGCATACAACAGGAGGGCATAGAGTGAATGTGATTCAACTTACACAGAGCTCTGACAACCTGCTTCTAAAGCTTATCACCACCTCTCTGGCTCAGCTCTAGCACAGCTCAATCAACTACCTCATGTACTCCTCTTCTTGTGCAGTGTGTCTGTGACTGGGGAAAAGTGGCTTCTCCCTGAAGCAAGGTCCTGACTTGGCCACAAATTCCCAGGGCAGCACCTGGGATGTGCTGGAGTCAAAGCCATGTCAGCAGACCTGAGAAGGGAGAGACTAAGATTTTGGTTTGGTTTGTTTGGTTTGTGGTTTGTTTTTTTTTATTATTCTCAGGGATCTGACTGCTTCTATTTCAGTACCCTTAATTACAGACATGGTTATTTTGGTCCTAAATGTTCTGAGCTTTTATAAAATTAGCCACAGCATTTTACTTGCAGATGCCCTGGCAAAGAGTAGTTCCACAGGCTAGCAGCCTACTTGCTAAAATAACATTTATCAGCTACTCACTTGATCACAATAATATTTGTCAGTTTACACTTGACTTCAAATTTAAAAAAATCTTTAAAAAAATTACAGCCCTCTTGATTAGCAGTTCTCACCCAACCTCACAAGTTTGTGAACTGACCTTGATGTTTAATAAAATCATTTATGCCAATAAAAGGGAATTAAAAACAAACAAACACAAAATCTCCTTCCCTGACACAATTGCTAAGGAGCAAACAAGGCCATCAGCATCGATTCCTCTCAAGGCATTTATCAAACTAATGGCAAGAAAAAATAAAGCCCAGCTTCATTCCAAACAGGATAATAAGGAAAAAGGTTGAATATAAAGGAAGTAATGCTCACAGACAACAGACAAATTTAATTTTTATTTTTTTCTACAATATGTTCTTTTGTCAATAGTCCAGACACCAGGTTTTTTTCACTGCACTTAAAAATTACCAACAAAAGTACTAACAAAATTATGCAGCTGTTTCTGATTATGTTTCATGACTTTGAATTTCAACGGGTTCTTCAAATATTTCATTATTGATCAGAGCTTTTTAAAATATACATACAACATTCATTAATGAAATCAGGGCAGGACAAATCACTTTCATCTTCATAAGCAGTAGCTGGTCTTACTCAAACAAACACCCAAATTAGCTTACTTTTGCTGCCTGTGCTCCCAGACAATCATTCCTATTTACAGATTTTTAAAATGAGCTCGGCTTTTTTGACAAACAAAAGAAAAACAAAGCCCTAACCAGAAGAAAAATCACCACCTCGAAAGAATTCTCAACACTTTGTCCAACATAAGCCCGCAATTTTTGTATTCTGCAACTGTGGGCTTAAAAGTGCCCTAGCTGCATCTATTAGCTACGGGGTGGCATCAGAAGATCAGCTCCCTTTGCCATCCCACGTAGGCCAACAGACAGACATCTCTCCCACAAGGTTATGGCCCAAGGGCTTGGTCGTGCTCTTGTCATCACCAAGGAGAGACAGCACTAACACGCAAGGACCACCACAGTCCCCCAGGGCAGACAAGTTTCTTAAGCAGAGGGGAGATGCTGGGCAGAAGAGCACACAAGTCCCACCAGGAAGGGAATGCGAACCCTCAGGATCTCAGGGCAGCATCATTCAGCAGCAGCACTTGACCCCTTCTTCACATTCATCACTCTGCAGTGGAGCGAAAGCTCTCAGAAATGAATGTGCACAGTGCTGTTGCCACTTTGTACCAATTAATAAATTTTAAAATAAATAATACCAATTGTGTGACAAGGCTGGGATTACCAAGATGCCTCATAAATCAGTATCAACTTGCCATATTTTGAATTTAAAGCAATCAAGGCTATGAAAGGAGAGCCTTTTTTTAGGGAAGGTAAAATTGGCAGAATAGAAGGTCTCTTGACATCTAGTACCAATATTAACACTTGCACACTAAGTGAGGTAGTAAGTAGGATAATTACCCTTTCTGAAGATCTGGAGTATTGGTTATATTAGCAGGTTAATTTTCTCAATTTTCTAAGCTCCCTTGCAGTGATCCACTGACAGCCAGCCTCCCTCTGACAGTTCATCCAAATAACTGACACTATTGCTGTTATCATTAGAATAGCTTTTATTCAAGCTGCCATTGTTTAACAGCCATGGTCTGTGTATATGAAAAGAAAACCCATTAAAACTCATTTCAAAGATCTCTGTTAGCCCAGGAAATATTTAACAGCAGCAGTAGCTATGCAACAAGAAGGTTAAGCCTGTTAGTGTTTGTGACAATTGCACTTAGCCATTCTACCCAATGGCAAGAACATCTTTGCATTTATCAAGGGAACAGATTTAGTAAGAAACTACACACAGCAAGAAATAAATGAGAGATGCAGGGAAAACTCGTATTATTGTGGCATCTGCTAGAGCTATTTTTGAACGGTGTCCCCCTGTGCTGCTCCACTGATGGGCTTGTGAGTATTGACTAAAATTAAAATCTGTTTCTCAGGCAGTTGTAAACAGGCCACAAAAACTTAACACATCTCAGGTTTTGTTTTGGTTTTATGTAGTCCCATAATTTTCTACATTCATTTAGAAAGTGTTTCAGCTTATGATTTGTCCTTGTGCCCTGGACCTGCTGTGAGAAAGGCTCTGCACTTCCCTCCTCCTCTGCCAAAGAAGATACTCCTTATGGCACACCCTCATCCCTTTAGCACATAGGGCCAGTTGCAGCAAGAGTTTGCCCTAAGGAGTATCCATTCCTCAAACAGGACTTCAGTATTAAAATCCAAAATTTTTGTGAGGACAAAGAAGATTCTTTGTTCCCAACAGCTTTGGGCATCTAATTTCTTAAAACGTGTGCAAAAATTCTGCTTCATCTTCTACTTTGCCTATGCACAGGAATCCTTTGCACAGGGAAGGCCAACCATTTATGCCTTTTCACAACTCACCAACATTTAATTGTGTTTTGGCTCTCATTAGGATGTGGCAGTCTGACCAGACAGCCAGCAAAACATAAATGCAGAAATGGCTTTGAGCAAAATTTCAAGCCCTCTGCTCCCCTTGGCAAATCTGAGTTACTCACACAGGCACTGAAAGAATTGGGGCAGCTGTGAGAACAAAGGTTGTGTAAAGCCAGACACAAATAACTTCTAGAGAAATGCATATACCATCTCTCTTACCATGATATTTAATATATATATATTTATATTATTTATTTATTTATTAGTGGGAGTTACCTGCAAGGTCTATGTTACCTCCAGAGACAAAAAGAGGAAAAAAAGCAGCACTGGGAGCCTAAGAGAGCAAACCAAAATGGTATGTCTGAAATTTAAACTAATATGCTAATCTAAAAGCCTCCTTACTACGTGACTGGGTTTGGAACACAGAAAGCAGAATATGACATGATTTGAATAAGTTGCACTTGGCAATATGAAGGAGAAATGCTGAATCACTGACTTCTATTTCTGGAAAGATGAAGTTTATATACTGATTCTGGCTGTACTAACATTAACTCTTCATGTCATCAGTCTCCACACAGTACTCTCAAAAGTGCTTTTCTTCTTCCTCAAAAGGATGATAAAGGGAAATCCCACTCATGCAGGTCTGTAAGTGTTTCCATGAAAACCACACTGCTTACTTTTTGGTGGAAAAAAAAACTGTATCTGTATCATCAAAATGGCCATCAGCTTAGGTAGAGAAAATCCTTTGCATGCTGAAGAAGGAGAGTGCCAAGCTGGAGAACAGAGCATCTGCTATAGAGAAGGCTATAATTATCTCATACATCTGAACACCACTGGGCATTGAAGTTACTCCAGCTACTTTGCCAGATACTCTTGTTTAGGGCTCTTACTTGACACCAGCTGGAAATAATCAAGAGCTTGAGAGGCCTGTCAATATAGACCTTGCACACTTCAAGGGCACTACTTTTGATGTCGTATGGTGAGTCTTCTTGCTCTAATGGGATGAAAATCTGAACTATTTTGCTACCACTGTCTCATATTACAAAACTCTGTAACAGTGCTAACTCTAGCACTCGCAGGGTAATGACTCCTGTGCCATCCATCGTGGTGTGCTTCACTGGTTAGGCATTTTAATGGAGTCCTTGGCAGAAAAAAAGCAGAAAACAGCACCTTACCTCCACCCAGCAGAAAAAGCAAGTGGTTTCCCTCAACAGATGTACAGTAAGTGTTGTTGCAGGAGCTTTTCCCTGGGGATGCCAAGCAGAGAAGACTCAAGCCTGCTCCCAAAACTATGTGCAGGAGCTGGACTTCTCTGTCTCTGCCTCCCAGTCCCAGGCCCCACATTCAAATCGTCTCAATGAAAGCCTTTCACGGGTGCATTTTTGGTATTTTGTTAGCTTATCATGCACTTCTGGTCCACTCACAGAGAACATATCAACTGTAGCTGAGCCCTAGCAAGACTGTTTTAAATATCCACCTCATGCATATCATCAGCTGATCACACAGGAAAAGATAAAAAAGGTTTATAAAGCTCTTCTTTCAGGACAACATATAGCTACTGTTCTATTTTTCCACAAGTCATACGCATAACTGTTCACTTATGGCAAAGCAACTGAAAAAAAAGTAAAACATATCTTTTCCCTGTTAATTCTCAGCCTGTGACTGTGCTTTTCCAAAAAGGGGATCAAGGTAGAAAAGGAACGATAAAAACACAAACAGCAGCAAGAAGAAGAGCGTACAACAGTTTCCTTTGATTCTGGGAACACTAGAGGCTAAAAGAAACTCAGCTGCCTGGGTATCTCAAGGACAGAGTCCCACGTGAGACTCCAGCCCGGCTGTGTCACAGACACTGACAGATGGGTTTCCCCAGCCTTGAACAACCTAATGGAGCTTTTAGCCAATTTGCATAGTGGCTGTCCCTGGGTGAAATGGGTACGTGTCAAGGACATTAAGCAGGCCAAGACAAAAGTGTAATAGCCTTGTATGCAATATCACTTCTTACTGCTTGCTATTTTTAACCCCCAGGGGGAGGAAAAAAGAAAAGAAGAGAAAAAGAAGCCTTGCTGAAAGCCAGTTCTGAGGCATCAAGTTCCTGCTTTAGGGAATGGGCTGAAGCAACAAGACACTTTTCTTGCAAAACAGAACAAAAGTGCTGTACAGACAATTACTAGCCAGTTTCTTCTCCTTTTTTAAAGCAAAACATTGTTGGAGTCTCCCAAAGCCTGTCTATATTAGTGATCTATTTTGATCCCAAACCCTCAAAGAGAAGCATGTGAAGCCAATTCCTGCACCTGAAACAGAATCCAAAATATCACCTCGAGAGCCCCATGCAGGTACAAGAGCCTGGCTGCTGCAGCTCTGTACAAGAACTAAACCTAAGACTAAGTTTTCTCAGGCCTAATCCAGATTTTCTTTCGTATCTCCTAGCACCTCACACATGGCTGCTTCTTAACAAATGAGGAAGAAGAATGAAAAAATTCAAACTGGACTCACAACAAAAACGTGTATCTTGATGCGAAATATAAGGTCAAGCCCTGAGGGTGGCTGAATTACCTGCTGACTTGCTGCAACCCTCACGCATCCAGGGAAAAGCACGTGTACTTCAAACTTGCTCGGCAATCACCACAAACTCCTGGCTAGATTCTGCTCTCAGCCACATTAGAATAACTCAGCTACCAGACAATAAGCTGTGATTGAAAAGTAGGGCTGAACTGCAACTACTGCAAAAAGAGCCCTTGCATAGAATAGCTTAATTTTGTTGCTTTGCCTTCTTCTTCAGACTTGTTCCTTTCAGCTTGCTATAAAGCACAACAGAGGGTCTGCCAGTGCTTAAACTAATTCTTTACCATTTAGTAGAGATCAGATTAAAAATTAAGCATGCAAACAGAGGCTTCCCTGAGGAAAGATTCAGCTCTAGCAACTAAACTCTGCACGTAGCATAAAACATACCACGGAAAGTGTCAAACCGTGTTTTTGACAGAAACAAAACCCACACCAAAAAGGCTTAGGATTTAACCCAGTTGAGCCATAATAATTCAACACTGAGTGAATACACCCATATGTGATGCTACAAAAAACTAGAGATCTTCAGCAAAGAAGCCTGTGCAGAAATGAGATCTCTTTGTGATCCTCCTGCTCATGCTGAATGATTATCTATCCTGAGAACAGAGGAGGGACCAAGAAGGTAGGTCCTGGTTTTGAGTGTAGCTACCTCAGTGCTATTTTTGATTTTGTCATTAGCTGGCTGCGTGATTTTGACTAAGCTGTCACTAGGGACTCCCATTTCTTCTAAGTGAAATGAGAACACTAACTTTATTTTAGGCACTTCTGAGGTTGTTGGATAGAAAAGCTCTATAAATGAACATTATTACTGTCAGCAATACCACTTCCATGGTTATTCAAAATCAAACCAGCAGTAGTGCACGAAAGAGCTATCTAACAGCTATCTGCAAATCCAGGTTAAGACATAGGTCACCACTTTATGTGTTAAAAAGCTGCAGGATTTCCAGATGAGCATCTTCAGTCATCATAACATCTCAAGCCCAGTTCTCAAGTCCATTTAATTAGAGGGGATGGAGAGGGATGAAGCCCAGAGGATGTTTCTGCTTGGGTAATGTGTACACCTCTGTTTGTTTAGCATTACAAAAAATGCCATGAGTTTAAGTGTAAATTATTTCAGCCTTTGGCACTATTCAATTATATACGCTAATTTTCGATGGAGTAGATTGTACTTGAAGTAACAGGATTGTGTGTCAGCAAAGACTTCTGTGGTGAAATTCTGTTGATACTCCCTCAAATCTTCCCTCTTGCAGAGACCAGCCCTTTCTCACTGCTGGACTTTTATTGTGAAGAGAGGATTCACTCTTGGTGTGACAAATAAGCATTTCAATTTAAGCTCTTCATTCAGTTCAATTACATAGGAGCATGCATGTATCTACCCAGTAGCTAATGATAGGGAGTTGTAAATACTGTCACATCACTTGATTTTAAGACTTTCAATGTTATTAGGAATATGTTATCTATTGAAGCTGTAAATAATTTGATTTCTACAAATCAGGTGAAAATGTTGTGGTCACTTAAAATAAACAAGTTCAATTTTTTTAACATGTTAACCAATACAATACAGCATTTCATCCCTTTGGCATTTCACCTTTTATAGTCATAGATTGGATGACCAGCAGCAAGAAGGCCAGTATAACAGAAGCAGAAGAAGTAAGGCTAAGGCTTAGTCAAAGTAAGGCTAAGTGCAACAGTAGAGATAAACTGCTTTTTGCACCTGAGTTGGTTGCTCTGCAGTAGCAAGCACAAACTCAGCAGCTTGTTCATAGTGAGCTGAATTAATTTAAGGTTGCATTATGCCAGGTAGACAGTTCCTTACACAATTTGAAAAAGAACAGAGTATAAAACACCCCTAAATATGCAGCCATAATATGCAACCTCACAATACCCAATGTCTAAAAATCTAGAGCCTATATAGAAACCTAGATTCCTTATGGAGGCATCAGAATAATATTCAAAAATATCAGTATCATAAAGGACATTTAAACAAGGGAGATTTTTTTTGTTTGTTTCTTATATACCTGTCCTGAAACTAGGAAAAATTAAAGTCATATCAGAAAAAAATTATTTGGGGCTCTACTTTGATGCCCTTTTCCTGGTTTCAGGTTGGGGTGGGGGGGGGTTGGATAGTTTGGTTTTGAGGGGTTTTGTTCACTTTTAACTCAATTGCATTTAATTGATAAGATAAATATCCATCAAATAATTTTGGAATAGCAGAGACTGTAAAAGTGAAAAAAAAAAATCATTATTATTAACAGTACTTCCTTTACTAAATAAGGTTTAAGAGTTTTGTATACACCGCAGCAGTCTGAAATGCTGACCTCCTCTAGATCTTGGGTTCACACCTCAACCCAGCAAGGCAGATTCAAGATTTACAGCTTAGTGACAAGTCTGCCAATTCATCACCACTAAACCATCTTGAGCCCTCTTTGGAAGTGGCACAGGTCAAAAGAGGAAACCGCCAGCTGCTGAAGAAATTCCTTCTCAAATAAATTCATTCCACAAGTAGGCAGCCTGGCACTAGCTGTCTCCTACAACTTCCCCCACCTTCCACCAAAATCTGTGCTGCAGTGGGTCCATACTCATCCTGAATTTTCCATTTACCTTCCAAAACCACAGGCATAAATTTTAAGGTGCTACCAATCTTGAGGATGAGTTAATAGAAAGAGTCAAGAAGAGAATAAAATATAACCACACAAAGCTCCAGTGCTTCTTATGGTTGAGTTTTCTCTAAAGACAAAGAGTGGCTGTCCTATTATCTTCCAGTCTGTAGAGGCACAGTGGTTGGACATCTTAAGTTGAAGAGTAGATGAAAGAAAAAATTTACTTCTATCAATCTTTAAAGGAAACTACAAAATAATTTAACAGCTTGTGCAAACACCCAAAGAGAGGATTTTTGTAGAACTAGTGTTCTGGCAAAGAAAAATGAGGCAATTTAGGTTAGTTTGACCAGGAAATGCATATCCATATCTCTACACTTTCAATATGCCTACCTGCATAGGTATTTTATCAAATACGTCACAGTTCAGTCTAAGAGTGATTTACTTTACCTTAGTTTAAATCTTTGTCCTAGTTAAATTAAACAAAACTGTTATAAAGCCAACAGAATGTGGACTTAGGCTTATGCATAGTCTTCTGCATCAGTTTAACTACATCAGTTTGAAATTACACCATGAGTTGGACTAGTGTCATTCTGACACCTAATGCTGTGACATTCTTGTGCTTAATTCCCTAAAATTCCTTAGGAAATCCTACCCTAAACTGTGAGCAGGAAGCAATCATACCAAAACCCTTCAGAGATGAAGCAGGCAGCTCACATCTCCACCAGAGCTCTTGCTGTTTTCTTAGCACCCCTTGCACAACAGAATACTTTAACCATGTGCTTAGTATTTTGCAGAGGAACGGTACAGTTACTCGGGTGTTTATGGACAAGATGTGCTCAATTCTTTGCTGGGATCTCAGAAATTACTTGTTTTGGTTATCTTTGCATCAGGTACAGTATCTCTGCTCCTCAAAATCTGCCATCTAAGAGCACTAAGGCTTTAGTGAGGATTGGTGGGTTGGGAGCCAGCCTGCTAGGTCATCTTCTCCATCATCCACTGCCCTCTAAAAAATACAACAGGGAGGGCTGGAGTGCTGCCTGGCTCATCTCCCTCCAGAAAACTGCCCCCAAGAGCTATTGAACAGCCACTGAACAGCCTGACCGAAGAGACACTCCTAGATTGCCTCTCCATCACTGCAGTTACTCTAAGGCAGCTGCAAAAAAAAAAAAAAAAAAGTCTGAAGGCTGTTAGCATGTAATTTTGCATACCTCATGGCCACTATTTCAGAAACAGTTTTCAGATGAGTAATTTGGCAAGATTCACTGTTTGCAAACTGCATATTTGGTCTAAAGAGCGCTTAAAGTGATGTCTACAGCACCAATGTTCAGGCCACAGATCTCTGTTTACCCTGCTTTTCAGACCACCCAATCTGCCTGCTCCCTCACAGTGTTGGTTATTACTTACTCTCGTAAAACTTCGACTATGGCTCTTCTTTTTGGGTTTAATTTGGGTTTGGTTTTGGGGGACTTTTGGGGGGTTGGGGGAGGTTGTGGGGTGGGTTTGTTTTTTCTTTTTTTTAAGTAAAAGGAGGAAAAATAATAATGCTGAAAGTAAACTCTAAACTAGAAAAGTTTGTGTCCAGTGATTCACCATCTAGGAGAGCTGTGAGGAGCAGTGCGATACAAAAAGACAATTTCTCTAACTGGCAGGTCTCCACCAGCCTTTACAATTAATAAGCTAGCTCACTGTCTGGGTTGTTATCTAAACTGCAGTCTGGGCATTTTCTGCTAACATATTTTCTGACTTTTTAAACACTATACTGTACAGTACCTAGTACAAAGGCGTCTTTCTCTAATTCTTTTTAAATCTCTATTTTCCTGTTTTAAAAATTAACTACTGTAACCATAGCCCTAAGCAAAGAAAAGGAGAAGGGGAAAAAGGAAAAGAATGTACTTTTAGCAAGGGGGCAAGGGAGTTCAGGTGTTGGAGTTTTCTTTGAGGCAGAGGCAATAAAAATTCACCACTTTTAAAAAGACTTAAAATCCACTTTTGTTTGCATCACATTTGTTTTAACAGCATTCATCAACAGCAACAGGCAGCTGACAGTAAGAACAAGATCAGTCTTTTCTTATGACATATCTGAACCATTGAGTATATCTTCACTTTCTTGTCCTCTTTGTTGTTGTTGTTGTTTTTATATCTAATTCCAGTAGAAATAAAATTACTATGAAACTTTTTTAAAAAGGGATCATTTAGTGGGGGGGTACAAAATAATAAACATTAAGTGTCATCACGAAAATATGTTCCATTATATTTATTCTAGATATAGCATATGAAAGATAAAATGCACAAAACGGGAAATATATACTAGCTGTTTTACTAAAACTCAAACAGGCATCTTTGGATCAGTCCTCCCAAAAACAAGCACTTTTCCTGCTTTTACTTAACTTTTGTTTCTTGAGATTCCCCTCCCAAATCATATTTTTGTCAATCTTGCACGTATATGGCAAGTTATGCTTTTATGCTTTTCAACCATTCTTTTTTATTTCAGATACTGGAACTGCTTTTAAAACATGTTAACCACAATTACGTATATCCCATACTCTTCTTTTGGCCAAAAGGAAAATGGATTAGGGAAAAATGGAACCTGCTTCATTAGTTGATGGTTTATTTTGCATCTGTGGAGCCTGTGAAAGTAACATTTCACTCCAAGTTAAAAAAAAAAAAAAAGCATTGTTTTCTTCCATTCCAGAAAATAGAAAAGCAGCGAGGCTTTTTTCACCATTTATGTCATCATCAGCAATATTACTTCTGTGACTGAAGGCAATGCAAAAGAAAAAGAGTTTGCCATAACCTTTAATGGTGAAGTTATAGGACAGCCCATCAATAAATCTATTTAAAAAATCAGCAATAATTACAAACCATTGAACAACTATTAACAATATTTCCATAATATCTTTGATGTTTGTTTTTCAGCACAGAGTTTTACGCGTGCCACTTGTCAAATCTGGCTGACATTATTTAAACTGGAGAGCAACAAATATAAAGCCTCTTTTTTTGACCAAGAAAGATTACAGATACAAGAAACTTCTCAAATTATACTTCACCCTTTTCCTGAATGGTGGTCCTGACACAGTAAATCATTACACTGTGGGAAAACACACTTTAGAAGATATCTACCAGCAAGTTGGTGTTTACCAAGGAATTTGTTTTAAATTAAAATGAGTACTACTTGAAATTCTAGAGATTAATTCAGATGATTCAGTACACCAGTAAAGAACACAGATTTGGTTTTGCTGAATTCTTTACATTTCTCATGGGATGGGGTGCTGTAATAGTCTTCCCTCTATAGGTGCAGACACAATTTAACATGATTGTGGGTTGGGCTGTTTTTCTCATGCAAACTTCATTGAGACATTGGTAATGCAAGGAAGTTGAGACAAACCCTCTCACTACTGAATGCATTCTGGTAGTTCCTCATTATTTTTGACAATTGTTTCATCCTCACTTTTCCCAAGCAGCATTTATTCCTAAGACGTGTTACCATCCCCTTGCTTATGTTCCCCACAGCCAGACAGTATAGGTGCCTCACAGCAAACCCTGAGCATCAGCAGCAGGCTGACTCCAGTGAGGTATAAACTGCAGCAACTTTTAGTCTGCTCCATCTGGCACCTGGAACAAAACCAGTCCCCTGATGGAAAGCTGTCATTGGTGTCAAGCTAAATCTGACCCATCCATTCAGCTCAATACCAGCCAAAGCATAGAGCCGCTTTGGGATCAATAACTTAAAATGCTGTTTGCTCTGATTTGTAATCCAAACAAGTATGTGGGAGACAAAGAACTGGAGGATTGAGCCCAAAGTCATTACTTTATACTTCCAGAAATATGCCTTAGCCATGCGTTTTACTGATTAGCCTTAAAAATATCCACATTTTGAAGGTTAAACATATATAAATTGTAAACAGAGCATAGCATAGACTTAATACATGTTTTGAACATGAAGCATTAATATTTATTCAAAGTCTAAGGCTTTTATGTGAAAAAATAGTGCCTTTTCTTAGCTGAAACATGTTTAAAGGTTCATCTTCTCTGAGGAAAGTATCAAAATGCAGTGTAACAGATAAAAGTCCAGCACATATCATGTCCATATTCACATATAAAAAGATATTTTCAACTTTTCAATTCCAGCAATAAAAAAAATTCCTTGCATATCCTTGGGATGCTAAATAATCATTTCATCCATGTCTCAGTATTGACTTACAAAGACATGACTTGCTTTTGCTCTCTAGTTTTTATATACAAACGAGCTGAGAACAACTCATTGTTACAGAAGCCAGTGGGATTGTCAGCTTCTTTACAAAAAAAAAAAAAAAAAAAAGCCAGCTAGATGCAGCTGGCTCACAACTCTGGAAAAATATTAAAGATGACAGAAAGAGCATGATGTTTTGGCTCTTCTGCAGCCATTATGATATTGAGCAATATGCTGCAAAGAGCTATTGCAGTAAAGTGCTGCAAGACCACCTCCTTACTGAATAAAGGTCATGCAAGGACTCCGTTGAATACTTTGAGCTGTATTGCTATGCCTGCATCTTCCAAGTTACAATTTTTATGCATTTCTCCACCATGAATTTTGGGCTCTTCACATACCGACAGAAATTCTATGTTGGTGAACAAGATCTTCCAATTCCAAACATCAGCAAAACACCTAAATTATTTGTTTCATTTTTACCATTGAAACCATGTTAGCTGTTTGGCTTATAATAGCTTGAAGAGTTTTTCATGAGGACAGATGTACAGAAAGAGCCCTGTCCATCTGACAAGTCCTGACAAACACCCAGCACCTGCCTGGCCCATGTGCTGCTGCCCAGTACCCAACACCCATCACTAGCCTGGGATTCAAGGAGGTTTCCCTCTACTCTATTTTTTCCCATTATGTTATCTTATGGTGCTTTATATATTAATATAATGTATACATTATAAAAATCATGTATATTTGTGCCTACATAATGTATACAATAGATTTACACACATAGGAGGTAACATACATCAGCAAAAGACCCCCCTAATTGCAGGGATTGCATTGGTCACACTAATAGCTGACACGGTAAAACAATTTTACAATTTGTACTCTCTCCCATATTTTACATTTTCAGAAGGGGAGAGGAAAGAAGAGACTGGAATTTCTCCCTCTAGTTACTCAGACCACAGAATCAATGTAATTCTGCTGTCTTCATTACATTATTTTTCCCCAGAAACCATAATAATCCAAAAAGATTAAATTAAATAATACTCTAAAACAAAAATCAAGCAGTTCTTTAATTTCATTTCAATACCATCTTGTTCTTCCAACAGCCTCTCAGATGTGCAGGAAATGGCTTAATGATGTGCCTTTATTAAAGGGAAGTGCTGAGGTATCTCTGTAGGTTGCCCATCCCCCAAAAGTTTGCACAGCAACAACTCTGAGAATACATATCTACCAGCAAAAAATGTCTTCACCGGAGTCTCCTTTTATCACAGAATTTGCAACAAAAACAGCACTTAAAGGACATAATCATCTCTACTCACAGTACCTCCTGAACTGTAAACACAGTTTAAAAACTGCACACCATGGAGCTCAGGCGTGTTATCTAATCCTTTGGAAACTCTATCCTACCACAAACACAGGGAGCAGCAATGCCAGCCACGCCATGTGCTTCCACTTACTGACCCATTCCCTTTCCACAGGCACACACACACCCCATCCCTCGCCACCCAGCACAGAAATGCCACAGCTCTCATGGCCAAAACACTCAGGGGCTCACCTGGGAAGCAAACCCTGCCCTGCCTGTCACCTTCCTAATGCCCCCAACATAACAACAAGTGCAACTGTGCATTGTGTACGCTGCTGTCTAGAGTTGTATTCCCTCACCCTTGCACAGCCCTCCAGCACCGCAGCTGAAAAACAAAATGAAAGGAGTGGGGTTTTTTTAGTGTAGTATCTGGGGCTGCTGAGCTTGCTCTGGCTGGTTGTGTGTTAGAAACATTACTTACCTGAGCAAGTGTTGCAACACTCTCCCCACACTTAATTTCTTAGCAAAGCCGCCAAACAGCTCGGGTGACTTTGCAACTGCCTTGGAGGGCAGCACTGCAACAGTACAGGCTTTGACAGCCAGACCTGTCATAACAAGGAGGAAACAGCTTGCTTTTTTTTTTTTTTTTTTTTTTTGCTTTTCTTTTTAATTTTTTTTAATCTTCTATTTTCTTGCTAATAGTGCTGAAGACTCCTGACAACACGTGTGAGCGCAAGCCTCACTCAAAGTGGCCTTGGGAGCAGCAAGAAATGCTTGGTACCAGTTCCAGAGCTTGGTGTGGCTGGAGCAGGAGCAGCCCTTCACACATCATCCTTCCAGTGATCATTACAGAGCCAGAGCCTCATTCATAGCACCAACACTATCGTAACTTGCAATGGAATACAGCTTCTCCACAATAAAAACAAACAGCAGCTGGTGGGTGAATAATTCCGGGCAAGACCAGATAATAACTGAAGGGTGTGGGCTTTGCCCCATGCCCCAGATTGAGCCAGACCAAACTGTGCCTGAACAAACTCTCACTTTTGTAAATCCTAGAATCCTAGTGCTGTGAAAAGCTGATTTTTTTTTTTTTTGAAGGGTACATAGAGCTGGTTTTATTCTGCCCCCATGCTTTCAATACAACTTAGATGCAATAGTTTCACTAAGGACCATAGACACTTTGTAAAAGCTGTTACTCATTTCTGCCTGTTAGTCTCTGTCCCAACACTCTACATCTCATCTGAAGTGCTGAACCAGAGAGCACTGAAGTCCTAACTTGAACTGATTGTAAAAACCTGCCCACAGAGAAAGATGAATCCTCCTCTACAGATCAATTTACATGACCATCATAGCACTAAGGTCACAGACACAGGAACCATCTTCTGCCACACAGCTACCCTTGTAGGACCTGAATGAGCTCTCACAGTGAAATCAGCTTTGCCACTGGAAACACACAGGACCCTGCTTTGGATGATCTGAGACTCAGAAACCACATCGCAAAAATCACACATAGAACAGATGAACATTCAAAGGTTTATCCTCTATTTCTTAGATAACACTTGTTTAAAAAAATATGTATCTTTGTTAAGGGTCAGTCATACTGTAGATGACAATTTAGGTCAAACAGTGCCAATCAGCTTCATCCAGCTCTCTCTAACATCACAGACCAGGTACTTGTCAAGCATGACATCAATACCAAATCTATTCAATTCTAATCTATTCTACTATTTCAATGATCCCTATAAAGTTTACAAGATCTCAGAGACAAAAGTGAACATCTATACAGGTATGAAAACTAGATCAGAAGATGATGTATCCCTGTGCCCAAAATTGTACATTCCAAGAGAATTCTTACATTGTGCCCAGATTAAATACTTGTTCCAGTACAGGACAATTTTTACAGGATTAGCATACATTGGTCTAACAAAGGGCTATGAAAATTTTTGCTTGCTTCAAGCCAAACATGATTTCCAAACACCACTGAAAGCCACACACTAAGCTAGACCTTAGCAGCAGCCACACAGAGATGTAAGTCATGTTGCATTAGACCCTACGAAGTGAAATTACAGCCCACATCCAACACACAGATTGTGTCCTAGCAGGCCAGATGTTGCATGCATGATTAACTACCAGCCTTCTAGGGGAATGCGACAAGCATACTTGTATATGTCCTCTACTCAGACTGTCCCTGAAAATCTTTTTTCTACCTTGTGAAACAGAGTTAAGCTGCATTTCAAACAGATTTTAGGTGCTGTTCAATTCCCACTGTCATCGGTGGTGGGTAGACTGATCCACAGATAGGAAAGGCAGTCCCAGCTCACAGGGAGCAGCAGCTGCCCTACAAGTACCCCCTCTGGAGCTTTGTTGGGAAGATGCACTGCTGTGCACCCAACATGCACTCTTAGGATCAGTCAAAACTACATCATGACCTTAAGCAAGGATTAATCACAACAACAGGGAGAAGATACCTGTCCAAAGGCACTTTTGCATTCATGACCTAGGAAAAAGACATCACAATTGATTCCCATGTAAGAGATGGGGATGGAAAGCCAAGGGGGAAAAAAGGGGAAAATTTTTCACCAAAAAATCTGTGTTGGGGATCTGTACTATGAAACACACTGGGCAAGGAAGAGTGAGCGAATCTTCACTGGCCTTCGCTCTTGAGGCACTCAAAATTAAGAATGCAAATATGCTAATCTGACATTTTAATTTTTGTTAAGTTTTCTTTTTGTTTCATTCTTTCTGTGTAGAAAAAAAAAGAAGTTCAGACAGCACATGTTTAAAAATGAAGCACAGAGTTCTTTAAAGGTTTCAACGACACGGTATTAGCAAAGACCTTACAAATCACACTTGGCTGAAAGCTAACAAAGACCTTAGAGAAAGCTAATTCACATTTTGTAAGATGGTCTGAAGACATTCTATTCTGTGTTTATCTTATTAGCATCAAGCAGCTGCCACTACCATGAACACTGCAATGCAAAGGTATCATGAATCTCTACCATTCATAGGGGTTTCTGTTGAACAGAGGTAGAGCATCAGGGGGAGGAGGAGATTTTTTTCTGCTTCCTAATTAGCTGTCAAGTGACACCGTTCTCCTTATTGTCTGCAACAGCATTTTGGGAAATGGTTTCTCAGTACATTAGGTCACACAACCCACACAAAGCTAAATGCACAGTTACTACCACGGGATGTGGACAGGCTTTAGTTTTCACCCAGATTACTTATTCTGCTCTTGTTTGCCAGCTACCCTTAATTTCCTCCACATCTCACTCCTTGTTGGCTTGTTACCCACTTTTCCCCCAGTACAAATAACATGGATCTTTTTGAACTCTTAATCTACATTAGGCAAAACATTTGTTCAACTGTTTGTCCAATAGTTCTCCACTTTCATTTTGCAGATGTTCCACTGAATTCATTAAAATTTTAAATTCCTTGCCACTGACACAGGAAAGAAATTTTATCAGCACGTCCTTCAAATGTTAGGCAGGACTTCTAAGAAACTATCAGACTCACATCAAATTTTGTTTCCTTGAGGGAAAAAAACCAAAAACCAAAACAAAACAACAACAACAAAAAAACCACACCGCAACCTGTGTTTCTACTTCCCTGGGTAATACCCATATCTTTTTTGGTTACTTTACTTAGTTCTCAGCTATTGTTTGAAACTGATGATTCAACTTGAAAAAGCATTAAATCTGTTCTGCTCACATTTGTGCCAATTTCTTGGACTAAATTTATCAAAACTTAGCTGCACCAGTAGGTCACTGAAAAATAAGCCTGTGTCTAGGAGCTTTCTGCATGACACAGTAAAGGAAAACCTCAAACAAGACTGCAACTCAGAAACTCACCACTAGCTGAGCAGCATCATGAACCCTTTCAGCTCCTCCTTTGCATTTTGTGATCATTTATATTTCTGGATGAATTTTGATTATAGCTCAGCCAATGTTAGACAAAAAGTAATTAACCATAAGTGTGTTCATTACAGCACACACCCATAAACTGCAATATGAACATCAACTGTGCTTCCCAAAGTGACAGGGAGTCCCTCAAGGCTCAATTACTTGCCACTTTTTGCTCCATTTCAGATGTTAGCAGCCCTACTCTTCTAAATGGGTAACAACTACTGATAACCATTTACAAGCAGCAGTTAAGAGTTTTAAACTGATACTAATGACTTCTCTCAAAACTGGGACCAAGCTTTACCTATTTTTTCCAATTTCCTAGATAATTACCTGAGTGCTACCCATTTCCCACATACTTTACTGAATCACTATTTTTAAAAACATAGACCTAGAGGTTTATTGAAAATCCCTGGTCTGTAACAGGCAAGCAGAAAGTGTTGATATATCAGATGAATTTTTCTCTATAGCGTAGATCCAAGAATTTTGCAGCTTCCCTGCTCCTACACTCAGCTGTTGGCTGCACACACATCCATCTGAGACAGGAAACAGCACAGAACACCCCAAATGAAATAGGACCTGTCCCAGCACACTCAAACTCAAACCAGAGCCTGATAACACACTCTGAATGTTGACAAAACATCCAAATGTCTGACACCCTGCAAAAAGGAAAACTCAGAAACCTTCCAGCAGAGGCATCTGAGCTATCACAGCAGCGAGAATGTCATTTCACACCACAGCAAGAGCGAGCAGAAGCCACAGAGCTCTCAGCACCAGAGACCAGCAGAATTACCCTGAGTGATAAAATACAATGTCAGGTGTTTCAAAGTCTTTATCAACACCCTTTAAAAATACTTCCTTTGTTACCTAGATTTTTTTTCTTTATGCTTTCACCCTGAAGAGCATGGCACTTTGCATTCTACTTTATTCATTAATTAATGATGGTTTGAATCTCATAATTTCTGTTAATCAGTTTTATATACCAAGTAGATATTTCCATGGATTTAAAGAAAGTAGTGGATAGCTATTCCAGAGAGTTATTTAAAGATAGTACAAATGTTGCATGTGTTAAGAGTGAACAATGTACCCTGTTTACATTCCCTTTATCTAGGATTCATTGCAGAAGGAAAACCCTACTCTTCAAACTTTTTTAACTGACTTTTTTTTAAACCCTTTTGTACCACCAGCATCTCTCCTTCCCAAGGTTACACAGCTTGTGGTAAAGCATACATATGGAAGTAGAGTAAGAAAACTCCTTTCACAGTTATTATCCTGAAACCTAGTTAAATGCCAGACCCAAGTAAAAATAAAATGAAAAAATCTATTCTTTTAATTCCATGTTCGACCCTTATTTTTGTGGGGTTTTATTATTTCTTTTTTTTTTTCTTTTTAAAACAAGTCCTCTATTTGAAAAGAGCAAAATAAAAAAAATAAATAAAAAAAAAGAAAGCCAAAACAAAACAAACCACAATATAAAACAATACAGAGGTTAGACACAGTGCCTGGTGGGTTTTCTGCTGTTTTTTGTTTGGTTGTTTTTTTTTTCCTATGGTACTTATATACTCTAGTCAGAGCAGGAGACAGAAAAATGGGAGAGAATAATATATTCATCTTTCTTCAGAGTCACATGAAGATGTACTTGGAGGAGGCTAAGGGAAGAAGTGATGTCTTTTTTACAAACTTTCAAATGCGTACTACATTAAAATCATATCTAAACATCTGTAGTAGTCAACAAAAAAACCACAGATCCAGCTAAGAAAATTGTTGTTATTGCCGTGATCTCTGATGCTGAGATTGTGCCACCTTGAAAACAATGAAAATTAAGACTCATAAGCAGCAGCAGTCAGACCTCTCAAGAATGTTGATACCTCTCTCTCAGAGTGCCATCGGCTCCTGACAGCCGGATGCAGACAGGCAAGGTAAAACGTTTCAATCTGTGCATCCCTCTGGTCTGTCTGCAGTGCAATGTATGAGTTCAAACAGCCCTCAGTAAACAGTCTTCTCATCACTCCAGCCTGGGCTGAATTTTAATCAGGGTCCTTTAAATGCCATTGAGCAAATCCATATACTATGGATTGCTTCTTGCATGCCTCCGGCCAACCACTATTTGGAGGGTCATTTATTATTTTTAGAAAACCAAAACAATCCAAAGTTACAGTACATATCACAGCACATCTCAAAGCCGAGTGCAGTTATCTCTGGACATTTCATATTGCATGCAAATGAAGCTTTTAATTATTCCTTTAACGTGACATAGTGGATGCATCCATCTGTTAGTCACACGAGAAGAGGAGCTAGGTTTATCTCACGATAAAACAGCAGTTAAGTTTTCAGGCCACTCAGATGTAAAACTTGGATTCTAAAATTCACGTATTGTGCACTAAAGGCAAGCAAAAGACAGAAATATGGTAAGAGCTTCCAACCGTAATAGTAGCAATAAAGAGTCTACAGTTCAGAAGGGATGCCACATATGATGAAAACACTAAGCCTGCTCATAAACTTTTTTTTTTTTTTTTTTTTTTTTTGCAAATCTGTCCCAGGGAAGGTTAGGCTCTGTGCATCAATTATCAAACCAGGACTATGTCCCCAGCAGAACTACCAGCTCAGCAAAAACTCATTAGAAAGTGTGTGTGTGCGGGGGCAGGGGGGAATGTGGTCATTATTTGACTGCTCTGTTCTGCAAAGAACTGTATTAGGGAGGTGTAAGCCAGCAGAGTGCTGACTACTACAGTTCTTTCCATCTCCCATAGATAAGTCAATTAATCAAACTTTGCTTACTCACTGTCAAAAGCCTGTCTCTGTCCTCCTGTTGAAATACAGAAGGGGCACTTCCTCCACCTGCAGGTTCTCTCTTGTGTAAGGAGTGGTTCCAGTCATTTTGAGAAAACATTATTTCATCCTATTAAACAGCTTTAGGAAAATCTCTGTCTTTCTTGCAAACCGAGCAGCTGACAAGCAGGGAGTGAAGATTCACCTGAAGAGAGGAGTGGCACTTAGCACAGCATCTGAGTGCAGCCCTTAAGGCCACTGTAGTGCTTCTGACACCTTCCTCCTGTCTAGGGCTTGGTTTGGGCCAGGCACCAGCATGGGCATCAGGCCTTGGCTTCACCACTGCCCATTGGAGTTTGAATTTCAGACTGGATGGGCAGTCTAAGGACCAGCAATGCACATAGTTTTGCTGGCTCAGAGGAGGATAATGGAAGCAGGTCTTTCAAGAAATGCATGTCCGGGAAAAACACTTCCTTTGCCTCTATGTCCGGCCACCATGACACAATCAGGGCAGCAATGTGAGATGAGATGAGATGATGTTTCTCTTCTGCCATAACAATTACAGGGATTACTTCCATTATGGGAAATGTTTGAGTCTATTCTTAATTACAGACTCAATAAACCTCCTTAAAGAAATTTTGTCATGTCCTCTTCACAAGAACAGGGAAAAAATGAGGAAGAATTTTCCCTTACACCTTGAAAAGCCTGAGGAGCTGGATTTGTACACATCTGGAATTCAGGCAATATACAAGTGGTCTGTATAGTTCTTGGAAGAGGGATGTTTCTCTGGGACTTTCTGGGAGAAAAATAGACTGCCACAGAGGCTGATTTTCATCCAGATTTGGGGAAGATGTGAAAAAAGGCTACATATATAAATCCTGAAAGATCTATGCCAGGGAAAACAAATGCAGGATAAGGACATTATTGCTATTGTTCACCTAGGCCAAAATGAGCCCAGGAATCTGGGCAAACAGTCACCATATGATGAATTGAGAGTCCAACAAAGTAGATGGAAACACTACCATTTGTTACCATTTGTTCTGTCCACTTCTGGCCTGTGATTGACTAGGTTTTTCAGTACTTTTATAGTAGATATTTCTTTCACACTGTTGCCTGATGAAATACTAAAAATGACCAGTTGTTGAATACAGCCAATTCCCAGAATACACTTATTTTGGATTAGTTTCTGAACTAGATTCAGACTAAGCATTTTTAGGTCTATTTTTATTTGTATTGAAATAGATGCTTCAGTGTTTTTAGCTGTTTGAGCGGCAGCTGTTGCCATAGACTACTTGGTGGCAGCATGAGTAAGAGTTGGATTCAATGTTATTATTTGGAAAGTATTTGATTTTTTTTTTCCTCTTAAAACTTTCCTGCATATAGATTTGTTTCTTATGGTTTCTGCAGTTTGTATAAGAGAAAAGAAAATGTTCTTGATTAAGTTCCCCAACCCAAGCACAGTGAGAGGCCACAGTTACAATGTGAAAGCATAATTCCGGCTAAGGTTGAAGACAATAAGACAAATTTAATTCCTGTTAAAAATGTATCCCTTCCTAATTTTTGTTTCTTAAACTTTCTGACTAAACTACTTTATTAGGCAATCACAGCCTAAGGGATCAGCTAAGAACTAAAATTCTAATTGGAGGATCCAGCATCCTTCATGATCATAACCTCCAGACATTTAAAAAAGCCCCACACAATCAAATACTCTGGTGTTTCCACTCCCTAGCTTTTAGGCAGCAGCTTTCAAACTCAAAACAATCCATTTCATTAACTGAATTCTTCCACTCAGAAAAAAATCAGAATTTTGGAAATGCAAGAAATTGCAACTTCTGCCTAAATACAATTATCTTTTTTCTCTAGTGAAGTCAAAGTAACTTTGGTGAAATTTATGAGGAAGAATTCCACATCAATTAATCAAGGTATATACCAAATTCTTAATTGGAAGATAAAGATTACAGCCCCCTTGTAAATCTGTCTCCAATTCTTCTACTGTTTTCCTCATGTATTTGTCTTCCTTCACACAGACTGTGCTCCTCCCCCTTACTCACATGCATGGCATCGCGAGTACTCTGTCATGCGTTAAGTAGTGCAAAACAGCTAAGGGTAAAAGGTTCCAGGTCAAGTAGGTACTTCTAGTGGTTCAAGAGACAATTTTTGACAGAACATGAAGTATATTCTTCGGTTCTGGCCCACTTCACTAACGGGCTGATAAGTACCTTGAAACATCCAAGAAAACACACTCATCAAATGAAGCAATTTAACGCAAGCAAAATGGTTTTGGGAAACAAAAAATTGGTACTAAAAGGCAGTGTTAGCCTTTCTTACAGAGTTGACTGCAGATCTGTACAGGCACTACTCTTACAGACTTTTCCATGAAAGAATTGTTTCCATTGGCCCCTTGATTTTCAGATTCTTAGAGTTATTATTCTAAGCTATGTTGCTCCAGTTGCAAAACCTGATGAAGTTCATTTGTCATCCTGATTACACAATGTATTCAATGAGTCCATTTTACAATACCATATTGACTAAAATATTAATAGGAAGTGTTGACAGGAACCAATATAAAATAGCAACATGCACTCTGTTATTAGAAGTGTCGTTTCCATCATTAAATAGTCTAAAAAAGCTTAATTAAATTTTAGCAGTCCTAGAAGTCAAGAAATGAGAAGAACCTTTCAAAGTATTAATATCTCAAGTTCTGCAGCATGTTTCAGGAGCCAGCACAGCCCAGTGACTTGTTATGCATGTAAAATATTGCAGAAGATCACCAATCCTTTCCAAAGTCCTGTTTCTCTAGCCCTTGAGTTGAAAATTAGAACATGGCATATAAGGAATTTTCACCTGAAGTTTAAAATGCCTGTATACATAGCAGTTTAATTTATTATTCTAATGACTTTCACAGCTTGAGATTCTCACTGGGAGACATGCCTGTATGCATTTAATAAGGCTGCAGAGATTGGGACTATTCCTGAAGGACTTTCCGAATCATTTCCAAAGCATCTTTTTATAGCTGGCAAAGTATAAATTATGTAAAAAGGCAATTAGATAGATACCATCAAATCTATTTGACTGTTAACCCCTCTTTGTTAGATTAATCTATAAACCTGAAAAGAATCCACTTTTAGCATTCCAAGACCATGCTCACATATTTAGATGTGAAGACGTAATCATTCAAATAACTGCAGCAGGGGGGCAGGGAAGGGAGGGAGGGAGAGGCAGGAAGTCTTCATGTTCCTCTCCTTTTCTCTCGAGACCTAAACAGCACGTTCATGACAAATATGCTGTCCTATTACTATGATGTTTGTAGCTTATAAACATAACTAATGATCCCAGAATTAGATTTTTGGAAATCTAGTAGAGATCTGATACACACTTGTATAAAAAAAAGAGATTGTTATATCTGCTTTCCTTACTGATGAAATCTTAGTTCTTTGGGGATGCGAGAACTGAGAAGAAACATTCCCACACTTCCCATAAATCTTCCGGTAGCAGAGAATGAAGAGAGCCAGTGGCACAAAACAGAGTTCCAATTAAGCCACGGTTTGGTTTTTTTTTTCCCCACAAGATCTTCCCACAGGTAACAAAACATCAGGGTTGGTTCCACAGCTCTCTGCTCCTTTTCATAAAGGGCACTTCATTGCCTTCTTGGAATTCACATATCATGCCACTGAATATTAAATACAAGTTTCACAGGGACAGCAAGAGCGTGAAATTTCCTAGAGTTTCTACCATGGCCCAACTCTAGGTCAAAATTTTCTCTTCTCCTCATAAGGAAGTTATAAACCACATATGGTGTGTTTCTACTATTCAAGGCCAAGATACTCCTGAAAATTGCCTGTCTCCAGTGTCAGTGCTCTTGAAGCCAGACAAGATCATTCAGCCTCAAACATGAACTGCAACCTGCCTGTAAGCCAGACTCAGATCTGAACACCCTTTTCTTCAACCATCTCTAATTATGGGTAACCTTGATTTGCTTTTTAGCTGGATAAACAGACAGGCTGGCTCAAGTGTTTCTCACCCCATGGCAGAAGAGTAGATAATACATACATCAAAAGTGCTCTCTTCCCCTTCACCGCATGACTTCTGTTTTACGAGGCATGCCCAGAAGTAGAGATCATGTTAAACCATTTGACAAGAACATTCACTATTTCCTCCCCCCTCCCAGAAACTGACTGTGAGATTCTAGTTACAAAGACATTTTGTCAGTTCACTGCTGTAAGTGGCCACTTTTCATACGTGCCAGCTAAGCAGAAACAACCTGAGAGTTATGAATACTTATCAGATTGTGTGAAAGTCACAGGCATCACACTGCTGTCTGACTCTCAATAGCAGGGGACTTCTGGGTGTCATTTGGGAATGAAAGGATGCTGTCATTACTCCAAGAGGAGAAAGAGAGCCAAATGAGACTACTTGTGAAAGTAGCCCAATGATAGAACATTTTGATTAGAATAAATGACACCAAGAAATTGTCTGCTGGCAACCACCCTTTTTCCCATTACAAAAAGATGATACAATAAAAGGGAATTTCTTTGCCAACTCCCGTTCTACTGGGAGGTTTCTGAAACCTCAAATTTCACGAGACAACTGCCTCTAGAGATGAAGAAACAGAGGAAAGTACTTTCAGCTAATGCTTTTCCGGTGGACAAAAAAAAAAAAGTTTCTTACTTATATATACATGCACTTCCCTTCCTATAATTGATCTCGTTTCTTTAGAGGGTAAAAATCTTGCATTTCAAAAAACCCAGACTATTAAGAACACTCTTCAGTAAAACCATGTTGCCTGGCCTGAAAGTTCACCAATAGTATCAATGGGTGCTTCTTGTTCATGGCCAGAAAGACTGGTCTTCACAAGGAGCAGATGACCCTTGTATGGAGAGCATTTGAGACCTGCTTGTACCCAACAGGATTAAAAACTGAAGCCCAGCCTAGCCCAGAGCTCACTGCATGCACGGCCAACCCTGCACCTCAGTCAGTGACCCATCACAGGGCAGTGGCTCAGAGGCATCTGTGCTCAGCTGTCAGCTTCTTTGTCACCACCTCTCCTCTCTTCCTCCTACCATTTTACAGGTATTTCTTCTATTCACGTTTGAAGAAAAGAGGCATTGCTAGTACACAGCTGTACTTTGGGGAGTTTTAATATGAAAATATAATTCATGCCTTTCCTCCACCAGATCCTTTCCCTCTCAGTCACCAATTAGACATTCCACCCTGAAAAAAAAGCTCTTTTCCAGACACCTCAAACAGATGGAAGGATTCAAAAGAAGTTGTTCTGATGTGTGTGCCACAGTGTGCCTAATCCATGCAGCTAGAGAGCCAGCCCTTCTTGAATGAATTTATATTTAATTCTACAAAGCTGAACCAATCGAAGAGAAGGGAAACAACATGTTTTGGGTATGGGAAACCCAGAAACCAAGACCCACATCCAACTTAGAAAGCAGCTGGAAACTGCACTGTGATCATGTTCTGTGCATGGGACTATCCTAAAAACATGTCTTAGTGTCTACACTGGACACTCTTCCTCTCTCTCAACTGAAAACTCACCATACACCTCAGAAATATTTACATGGAGTCTTGTTGAGGTTGGTAGGTACTTGTATGGTAAATAAGTCTGGAAGAAGAAGTATTCTGTAACTTCCTGCCCAGCTTTGCCTGCAAATCTCTCCAAGTGGTCATTCACGGTGAAAATCGGTTTAAATGTTTACTGAGAACTCCAGCAAGCCTGAAAACTGAACTGACCTTGGACCGAGTCACAGTTTGTAGAAAGCTAATCATGTACCTGCAAGTCCAAATAAAAATAAGGACATAACACTTTCAGCTAGATCAGGGAAAAGGGAGGAAATCAATACTAAATACATTGCAAATTTTATTTTGTGTTTTGAAATACGAACAGAACCTATCCATGGTTCAAACTCAGATAACAGTTTCAGTGAAAGGAAGGTTTCAGCTCCTATATTAACTGAGAAATTTAATCTATAAAAATAGTAAGGTTTTTCTCCATATTTTTTCACTAAATCACTTGAAGCTGACATTGTTTAAATATTAAAACCCTGAACAAACCCAGAAGAGAGCAACACAAAGAATGTTCCAAGCAGTAAAAGATGTGGTGTTTTGATCTAACATTCTTACCTTAAAGGACAAAGTATCATTAACTAAGATGGAAAATTTTAGATTTATTTTGTTCAATGCAAATCAAATTTCAGTCAACTTTCCAATTAATTGTCAGACTTGAAAGCTCTGTATACCTCCAGCTCCAAAAGTAATGTATCTCCCACCTTGCTCTGGTTCTCCAGGTCTCTTTTGGGTCATTTACTACATGGCTTGAGATGGATATCCCCAAAAAAGTGGTAGCACTCTAGTACAAATGAGCTGCTGAAAAGCCAGTGGGTAATTATGGCAATCCTACATCTCTCTTGCTTCTTGGAATTCAACTGCTCAAGTTTCTGGAAGGTAACTTGCAATGGATGAGTGCCCAGGACAGAGCAGTTTCAGTGTGCCCCAACCAGGAGGAACCTAAGTACCGCATATAAAAATTAAAGTACTGTTTTGTCAGGTCACCACTTCAGTCCTCTTGGGAAGTCATCTCCATGTGGGAATTGCCATCTTCCCCCAAGAGCCACATCCAAACAGTCTGAAATCAAGGTGCTGTGATCAAGCTACAGCTGTGGTGTTTTTCACATTTAGACCAAAACACCAATCTCCACATCAACTCCTTTCTGCCACATCCCAGAGGTATGGCAGCATGAAATCTTTGCAGCTGACCTGCAGAAGATGCACCAAAGATGCCTGAATTGAGAACAGTTTTAAGGTTACTGTAAATACCACACTTGTCCATGACATTTACCCTATGGAAAGCTGCAATACTCTCACAACACCACTCAGGCAGTGACTACAGACCTCTTACCCAGATTCTAACCATGTGGTCAATGCTTAAAAGCCTTTATCGGAGCTCTTCACATGGGTAAACCTGACAGCAAACACATGACAGCTTTGCATGAGCACAGCCACCCTACACTCCACAGAATAGGGACTCCATCTCGCTGCTTTACTAAGCATCACATGCATCCTTGGGACTAAGGACTACAGGCTAATAGCAAGAAGGACTTAAAACTAAGAAATAGTATTCATCCTACAGCTTTCTGATCACAGTGAGGAACTCTCCTAGGCACAGGGGCCTTTCAAAGCAGAGTTTAACTCTGGCAAGCACAGCCATTTTGCAAACTAATGCTCTTACTAGAAAATACCGATTCATATCTTTGAGGATACACAAACAATGAAGTTCTGTGACCAAATCAGACCTCACAAAAACTCATCTAAAAAAATCACCTGCTTGTAATTTAAAGGTTTGAGTTGTGATTGTTTTATTTGTAATTAATTCTCCCAAAGTTGTGCTAAATTCCAGATAGATACACCACTTTTCAGTACCATCCTTACATGCTCTTTCCACCACATTTTATTAACACACACTACAAATAAATTCTATTGAAGAGTGAATGAAAGAGAGAATTGTAGAGAGAATGAAAACATTTAGTGGCACAATGCAGATATTAGGCATTCAAGTAAATTACAGGTCTCAGACCTCCTGATGTAAATGTGAAGACAGCAAACTGAAAAAAAGATGGGGAAATGGGAAGGGAAATCTTCCTTTTGCATTGAAAAGTTACTTTTGTTATGAAAAAGACTAAATCAAATAGTAAAATTTCTTGTGACTCAAACTATATTATATTAATTTGGCTCCAAAACATAGTATGTTGCTACACTGTATAAATTAACTTTCCTTTTCTGGAGACAGTAAGTATGGAGTGTTTTGTCTAGCTATATGGGATCACGAACAATGTACCAATTTCAAAGCATTCCCTCCACACAAAAAAGAGCCCTGCATACTGTTAATATATCCTGACTAGATTAAAAGTCTTGCAAATGATTTTGCCTGAAAAGCCCTAGTATGAGATCTCCTTTAGGGAAATATCTTCAGCACCAATTAGTTTAATTGACAAGGAAGCCAAGAGAATAGCACCGAAGAGAGAGTAGACCAGGAAAGGCTCTGTTTCCCCATTTGCTCTCACATCCTGCAGTCTATTTGCTATTAGTACTTGCAGCCTTCCCCACCCTAACTATTTATATTACTACCACTTCATGGATATGTTGAAACTTTAAATCATGGGAGACTAGCAGAGTAAAACTTTATAGGTTATCAGCATCACAGCCATGCCTTACACACTTTTTTTTTTTTTTTTCCTCCTTTAAAAGCCCTGCTTTCATCACTTGCTGTCCCAAGTAGCTGGTATGCTTTTGAACAGTTTTAGCACACCATGATTATTTTCCTCCACCCTCCAGGGAGGAAACAAAGGAGAGCAAATTTAACCTACTCTGTGTGATAACAACTGTGAAATCTTCTGCTTTCCTTCCTCACTTCCCCCACAGTGCCCTCCAGAAGTAACCCGAGCCTACCATCCCATCAAATCAGTGACATTTTAAGGCCCCTGTGCAAGGGGAGAAGAAAAAAAAAAAGTCGTTTCAACCTTGGGAATCATGTGGAATCCACATAATTTACTATTTCCTGTGATTCATCAAACTTCCTTCTTCCCGAGAGTAATTGGTCACCACTTATTTATACACCACAGAGAGCCTTAACTCCAAAGGTCAGTCCAAGATTAAAAAAAAGCAGACCATTTATTCAAGAAACCTGGGTGGTTTGGGGTTGTTGGTTGTTTCTTGGTTTTTTAAACTTTTGTTGGGGTTTTGGTTTTGGAGGGGGGGTTTATTAAATGTGTAAAGAAAAATAAACTTACATGTCTTGAGCAGGCATTTAGCCTTTCAGAAAACACATGTGTTACCATCACTAAGGCAGTATCACGGTGTAGATTTAGGATGCAGAATCTTTAGCAGAGAAAACTGCTTGCATGTGTGATAAATCAGGCCTCAATTTCAGGTAGAAGAACTAGAAAAACTGGGAGCATGCACCACAGCATGGCAGACTCGCTTTGGCACCTCCTTTGCCCACTTCAAAAGAAAAGGATGTCACATCTATGATCCAGACCTGCCTTGACGCCCAGGAAGATGGGGTGAGCACCAGTAACAAAAATACTTTTGCAGGAAGAGTGTGTGTGACTTTGTGTTTACAAAGCAAACAGTTTGGCTCCCCTACAGTAAAAATGTTCAATCTTTGCTATAATAAGAAGTAAGGAAAAGCAATTATGAATCTAGAAGCCCAAAAGAGAGAAACAAAATAGTCCTTAAGCTCCATATTTCAGACAAAATTTTCATTCTAACATTAAAAATCTACTCTTAACATACTGGACTTTTAACAAACAAACAGTAAAAAACTATGGAATTGAATACTTTCTCTAGCTAAAACTTCTGCCCAGTTTTGATGTTCTGTCTGCACCCCACAGCCCTGCAGCCCCATCTACACAAATGAGCGAAGTAATATGAAAAGAGATTCTTGAACAAGTTAATATCACATAGAATGCAAACCCCAGTTCAGGGGAACAATTCATATTACCCATGTTAAAGATGTGAGTAATGAAATGCTGAGATATAAGATGTCCAATCAAAAGGAAAGCCTACATATAAAAGCTTAAATGCACATATATTACAACATCCATGAAAATACAGCACGTGACATAGCTGACATTAAGAAGAGGACATTCTAGTTCAGCCTGTTTGAAAACTAGAAAACACAGGGCAGCGCTTCTTTTAGGCTATAACTGAAGCATATCAAACATATTTATTTATTATATCAAGAAAACAAAAGAAACTTGCAGATGTTAAGCCAATTGTTATAGAACAACCATGTATTTTCTAACCCTCTTACAGATTCCAAAGATCTCCCTTTATGGGAAGCAAAGGAATTCCAAACATCCTTGCAGGGCACTTTGCCCCAGGCATTAACTGAAATTCCCACCATGATCAAGACAGAGAAAGAGGAAAAGAAACAATGTGGTTTTTAAAATATATATGTAGACATACACGAATACATATATATATATATAAGTAAAATTATATATACATGCAAACAATATGTAGTCAATTGCATTTCAGATGAGGAAATAGATGGAATTAGTCGTTAGGAATATTTATACTCTTAATTATGATGTTAAATATGATTCTCCGTGACAAAATGGCACATGCAGAAATCCCAAGATATATAGGAAAGAAATTATATGTAACTGCTTTTATTCATGTGTTCAGGTCAGGTTTTGTTTCACTTTTTTACCTTCATTTTTTTCATTAGGAAATATTTGATGTCTGAAAAAAGAGGGATCTGAGACAAAGCCTTCAGCTAAAACACTTCAAGTTGTTTTTTTTTCCTTTTAAACATTTCTATGTACCTGCCTAACACTGGTCAGATGTATGGTCAAGATCATAACCATTTTTTCAAATTAGTTCAAAGTACTTCTTCTACTCCAAATTAATCATTTTAATTATGCTGTCAACAGCTGCATCAGGGCTTCAAATCAAATCTGTTTCGTTAATGAGATCCTGTTGCCATACGCTTTTTACCCAATATTCTCTTAAATTGCTAAACTACATGTTAGGATATTCCATTACAGGCAGGTCTTCATATAGACAATGACTTTAAATAATTAAAGAACACATTCTGAATTTTCACATGCACACAGAAAAAAAATCCAACCTCCTTGAAGTCTTGTCTCAGGAACACAGGAATTTTTGTCCTTCATTCGAATTCTCATAAAAGTAACAGGGGGAAAATCGGTTTAAATGGTAGTGTAGCAGAGCAGGAAGATAATAATCCATTCCTTTTTGCTTTGTGATGAGCTGTGATCCTTCCTGTTTCTGCATTTGCTTCAGTGAAGCCTTCCTAAATTGGCAGAATTTTAATGCAACAAAAATATGTACTGGCAAGGTCGGGATTTTGCTCAGCTTTTTTCCTCCCCTCCCTGGTGTTCCTTTAAACCTTACAAAAGAGCCTGTAGACAGGACTGTCAGGTAAAATTCACAGAACAAAAGAATGCAAATTGCCACCTATTACCTCTCAGGCACATTTCAAATCACCAAAAGGAGTCTAGATAAATGATAAGATTCCAGTCAATAGCTCATTTCTTCTATAACCACATAGTTCTGAAAGGAAATACACTGCCGTTAAAGCACTAGTGATTACTGGACAAGAAATATATAGTTACCTTTTAACCATAGCACAGTGGCATTTACAGATCAAAAACATGTTATTAAACACACAGACTGGCCACTCTCCACGTCTTCTCAGAATATTTCTCAAAAGCCAACATTTCTAGGAGCACAGCACCTGAAAGTATGCATACCTCGCATTTTCTTTTCTAGCTACAGCTTCCATAAATCCCATCTGCCCCTCTAGGAGGCTGAATAACTATCCTTTTAAGAAAAGTATTAGCTTTTGTAAAGTCACACGCTTAAAGCTGCCACTGAAGCAAGGTGCTCATAAGCACTTTGTGTTGGCCTAACCCACACTCTTTGGAAAATACCACCCTCGGGCGACTAAATCCTTGGCCTAATTTTCAAAATTGCTGAAGATTCAGCAGTTTCTAATCATTGCAGGGGAACTAATGGGGTGTTAGCAGTTTGAAAAACAGGCCACTTCTTTGAGTCCCTTAGGACCAGAGCTTGGGATGCCTAATTTTACACAGCCATTTTTAAACAAAACAGCCTTAAGCCAGGCTTTTTTTTGCCTAAACTTTGGCCAAGCAGCCTGCCCCTTACCATGAGAGGCTAAAAAGGCTGACACGTTTGAATGTGGAAAGGGGGATGGGCAGTGATGAGAGCAAAGTTTACAAAAACTGCATGGGCAGTGGAAGAGGTGAATGCAGAACTGCTACTCCACAGAACTGCTGCTGCATGGCAGGTGCTAGGAAAAAAAAAAGAAAAGGAAAGCAAGTAGAACCATCATGAATTAGCTATATGGAAATGAAAAATACGTATCCATCTTACAGGAAGACATAAATTCAGGCTATACCATTATTGCTTAGGCTCTATGCTGGATCATAAGAAAGTTGTGTTACAAAAATGCTGCTTCCCAAATGTCTTACCTAATATCCTAGGCTCAGTATACAATACCCTCCCCGGCCCCGGCCCAGCATTCCTCAAAGTAATTCCTGCTGTTTGGCTAGCAGTAACAACTGGAACAGGGTGATAGCACTGCTGACAGATCAAGGCGCTGGTGTGCCCCGGCCTGCCTGTGCTGCCAGGGAACAGGTGAGCTTCGAGGGTCTCAAGGCACTGGAAAACTCTTCCATACCGAGCATGGCATTTGCAGTCACACGAGAAGCCCCACTTCAAGCTTCAGAAACAGCTTCCAGTTGCTGTTGTACATTGTGTTGCTCTGTATGTATTACAGCTGCTTCAGAACTGAAAATAACACACACGGGAAAGGACAGCCTGACACTAAGAAAGCAGTTCTCCTGTGAAAATATCAAGCACTTGGGGTTTGTAAGGCAAGAGGAAGCTCGTATTTGTCACCAAATTTCTGTTGACTTACATAACCGGCTATATCTGATGCTTAACAACGCTGATCTGTAAAATAAAAGACAGTGCCTGCATGGCATTGGGCAACGAAAAGGGGGAAAACAACTATACATAAAGTCAAATTCTAGGGATTTCTACAACTTTTACACAGATTTGCAATAACTATTTTCATTTGTAGAGCAAAAAAAAAAAACAATTATCAAGGCTGGATCTATGTTTTTTTAAATATCCCACAGGAAGACATTTTATAATGCACTGAATCTATTTAGCAGTTTGAGAACACCAGTATCATCAGCCAGCTAATAATGAAGTCAAAACATTACCTGGGCAAAGTAACACACAAACAAATTCTATCTCCTAAAAGTCTGAGCTGTATTGGAACATATTTTCTACATAAACATTACCGGTGTAATCCAACAGATTTATAAGATGCATTCTTAAAAGCTTATTATCAAACAAACATTTTATGAAGGATGGTATGTTGTCCTTTATGGCAAGGTTCTGAGGTAAACTTTCATTTAAATGCATACCATAAAACGGTCTAAGCATTATTCTGGCAACTCGATGCGTACAGAATTCATCCCTACTCCAATTTCATAATATCTTTAATAAATTCTTGTCGACTGAAATTGTGCCTAGCAATTATTTAAGAAATATGACTCAAGAATCTAAATATAGATTACAAACATTGCTAAAATATTTGACTGCAAGATACTGAAGTCTTTTCGCTTTCCCCATAATGTAGTTAAATTTCTGGTTTGGGTTTTTTTCAGTGATGGAAAATAATTTTTCCTTCAGTATCAGAGATACGAGATCGAAGGACAGGTCCTGTCCTGGTTTAATCATGCAGCTCTGAGTAAGTCTATTTGGCTCAACTTGATGATCCCCCCTCAAAGAAAACAACTCTTGCTTTTTATGCCATAAAACCACTTTTCTCGCCATGGATTTCCATGGCATCTTTCTTTTATGGAAGATGAATTACAGCAACAGCTTACATATCTCTTCTACTTCAATTTGACATATCAAGGTTTCACTAGCCTCTATTACCTCCTTCTTTTCCCCTACAGTAATTACCAGGATTGCTTTCTTCTCTGAGGTGTCCTTCACATGCAAATGCTGAAGTTAGCCAGGCTGGGCACCTCTCCCCTCTCAACAACAGGGAGGAAAAAAAAAGCTACCTGCTATGACGAATCCAAACACTTTCATTTCTAATTTTAACATTTCATGTTCAAGTAATGCTGATCACAGGCTTTTCTTTCCTAATTACTGTTTATGAACTATATGATTTTTAGAGCTGGTGGAACATCAAAAAAATACAATAAGCAAGCAGGGCTGCAGAGAACATAACACAAGCTAGTGAAGGAAAGCCAATAAATAAGAGATTGAATAAGGGAACTAAATGTATGTATCATTAAACACTTCATTCAGTGCAAGGTAATTTAAATAAATCAGGATTTGAACAAAAAAAGTTTGTCTTTGATGATGATCTAAGTCATGTTGATATCATTTCATTCCCCCATATATTTCCTCTTCACACTCTTAGGAAGAATTAAATATTTGCTCACTGAAAAAAACCTGAAATATTTGGCCATTTTACAAGGTTGTAATAACAGTAAAAAAAATAGTTCTAATTAAAATTTGTGTCTCAGCAAGGCAAGGTGTGATAACAAAGATCTACATAATGAAATGAAGGTGCTTCCCTTCCAACTCAAGCAACATCAGATACAGAAAAATTTAAAAATTCATATTTCCAAGCAAAGAAATTAAAATAAGGCAAAGTTTATGCATTTTCACCTCAAAAACCTTTCTCCAAGTCTCTCTGCATGCCACAATCTTCATGTAAATATATTAAAAAAAAACAAAACAAAAACAAAACAAAACAAACAAAAACCACAAAAAAAACAAACAAAAAAACCCCAACAAAAAACAAAACAAAACAAAACAAAAAAACAAACAACACACAGAAACAAAACCAACATGTGCAAAACCCAAGCAGCCTCATACTATTACCTGGAAGTAGTTTTTTAGCTAAAAATTGGATCTGAGAAATCAGATCCTAAAAACCAGTTCAGTTCATTAAATAAAAAAGTTTCTGAAATTGGTTTCTTCTCAGCCATGCTTGCCTTGTCCTGAGCCTGCACATGTGCAGTTCAAACTGTAGATTCCTGCACTTCATGCTCCCCATCTTAATCACACATCTGGGTACAGGTAAGAGTTTAATTGAATGAGTTACAGTTACTGGCTTTTAACAAGACAACTCTGTTTCCATGGTGCAAACGTTTAACTGAGACAGATTACTTCCCAATTATCAAGCACCGTTTTCCTCCTCCTTAAACTCCACTGTTTGGGGTTCCCCTCACCTCCCAATTTCCAGTTACTTTGTCCTTAATTATTTTTAATTTTTTTTTCCTCAGATAATTTAGCATTATGAAACTTTTGGATTTATGCCATACAAGTCACAAATGAAAAATTATATATATGTATATATGCACGCATACGTAAATGCAGCGATCTCTGCAGTACGTTATTCAATTTACAGGTTATTCAATTTATTTATGGCATACACTGTTAGGAGCAAGTTTCGTTACCACCATTAAATTACCAACAGGGTAATTGGAGGGTGAGTATGAATCCTGTGGTCGTATCTATCATCATTTTCAGCAATCTTAAGCAAACTGTTCCTTATGTATTTAATACAGAAATTTATATGCAGACACTCACAGACTTTTATTGTTATCTCTATTCTATGTACTGTTATCTTGAGAATATTTTGATGGGTGCATAGTGTTGGTTGACATGCTTTCTTATAAGGAATACTACTACTACCTAGAGTAACTTCCTCTAAAAATTGAAGAGCAGTAAAACACTTCTTACAGTTCAGCAGGTCTGATTAAAACAAGTTTATGGTATTCAACTGCTGTTTAAGCATCAAAAACTGAAGACTTGCCTGCAAATTCTGCAAAATACTATATTCTTTATATTTGCCTGGCTCATTCACTAACATTTTAGGCTGACTCAAAAGCCAGACTATATAATCAGGCACTGTATGATCATCCACAAATTTTAGGTGGCTCTTTTGCCTTATTTCAACAAGCCAAGTTTAAGGTAGAGAGGTAAATGGTGATACAGATCATCAAAGCTTTTTTTCTACAATGCTGAGTTTAAGTTACTTCTAAGAGGCACTCAGTATTCATGAACCCCCATATATTGTAGTCCTAGTGTTTTTCCTTGACCCTGATTAAAGGGTTTTTTTCTTCCCCTACCTCCTGTCACTAAAAAGGATTTTCAAGAACTGCATCTCCTCATGTCAGCTTCTCCTTGCAGAGCTGACCTCTTTGCAAGTCAGAGCCTGGAAGCATCAGGAGAAAAAATGCAGAGCTTCAGCAGAAGTCATACATCACTTATGAAGACCAAACAGACTCAAAATCACATTCACATCAGTGATGCTGCAGTTACAATACAAAATCAAGTCCGGGAGTTCTCTCCCTCCTACCTGGCATTTTTTCCCTCCAGTCATTCCTACTCAACTGTAAAAGTTGCACATTGCTGAGAGTGAAGCACACTTCTTTTGGGGACTTTCCCAACATTTTGGTGTAATTTTTTGAGAGAATTTTTTCATCAGAATAGATCAAGAGACAGACAAATCACAAGGAAGCACTAAGCTACTGCAAAAACATTCAGCAAAGGGAGGACAGGACCACTGGATGAACCCCTGAGCTCCTGTGCCTCAGCCAAGACCTGAAGAGCTGAAGCAGCTACTGCTGCCCCTTTTCCTGACAGCACCCATGTAACTCTGGATGACAGTCCAGACTTACATGGGAAATATAAGTCTGGATGACAGTCCCACTGTGCTATGCAGAAAGGGATCTTTAGACTCTTTAAACTCTACCCAAATCTGTAGTATCATCACAATTCAGGTGCATTCCAAAATGCATTGCATCTGCTGAAAGCACATTTCTCAAAACCTGTAATCATGGATTATTCTCTTGTCTTTTCCACTTCATGAAAGCCCTAAATTTGGGGTGTCTCCATTTTCAGCACTGGACACAAAATAGCAGTACTCCAGGATCTAGGGAGCACTCGGGACTCAGGCCACAGACTGCACACCAGGAATTGATGCTCCCTAACAGCACCTGACTCCTAGTTAGACCAATTGGTCTGAGATGTGCTATATAAGAGATAGGTGTTATTACTATAATTTGTCTCTTCTGTGCCAGACAAAACATTCTGAATTGCAGCTTTCCTTGTTTACATGAAAACAAGGAAGTTAGCTTTCTATCAGCGCTATCTAGGGAATGCAAAAAGGATGCCCTAGAAGAAAGGCATTCAGAGTTTGCCACAATAAAGACACTTCAGGGCAGGAACCTATGAAAACACCTTTGAAGTGGGAACTGCCACTCAAGGGCATCCTGAATATGAAATACACTATTGTACCAATCCAATTATTAGTCTAGCTACTAAATCTTATCTATATATTAGTACTCAGGCACACATGATTACATATTATTATTATAGTTGTTATGAATACTAATTATATTTAATTTAAAATATTTATATTTGTATAAGTTACATATATAATTATATATTATGCAGAAACACATTTCTAATCCAATACCCACATATGCATAATGTGATGAAAATTATTTCCATAAGAATTTAGATGCTGGTTTATCAAAACATAATTCCTGAGATTGTATACTCTTCTCTGACTGCCTACCTTTCTTTTTAAAGGACACTATGCCAGATACATTATATAAAGAAACAGAGAAGTTCTAGACTGGCATTTTTTTGTTGTTGTTGTTGCTTTTATGGGGATTTGTTGATACTTTTAAACATATAGCAAGTATGTAAGAAAAAGAAAACACTGTATTTTAACTGTACTTAGGGATACTTTGTAGTTAATTGCACTTGCGTTTTCTAAAGCAGCTCAAACACTGCAAAGTCACAATCCTAATGAAGTAGGAAAATTTTATCTTTTCAAATGTGAAGACAGAAATAAAGATGAAGTGACTTTTCCAAGGCCACTGACAGAAGAAGAGAAAGAAGCAGAATCAGCCTTTCAAACATTTGATCTTTTACTGGAGAGAGGAGGCCTCCTTCTCAGCTGAAACAGGTCTATTTTGGGGACAGCTAAAAGAAAATAGTTTCAGTTGAAAATCAGGAGCTTTTTCTATTTGGCTGAGTTAGTTGGAATGGGTAAGTAATGGAGAGACTCATTAACTCCTGTGCTTTTCACCACTGCTTTCAAAGCAATCACGAAATTAGCTGAAAATTGTTCTCTGGCCTGTCCCTGTTTTCTATTGAACGATTCTCATGATAGAAGAGCCAAGATCTGTGACCTAAACTTGGCTCCAATAATGCAGAGAGCAGCCTCTCCTCTGTGGTGAACTGAGCCTTGAACAATTTCATTAAAAGGAATCATTGGAAAAGATGAAATCAATGCTCTCATAACACAATAGCCTAAATCGTTAATACAGATCCTAATTTAAAGCGGGCAAAAATGCAAATTTTCCCTATCTTCTTTCACAGAACGACATATGCCAGGCTTTCTAGAGAGGCATAAACTCACCTGCAGTACTGACAGTGAAGTCCAACACTTATTAATTCCAACAACATGAAAAATAACGAGGCTGACAGTTCCATTCTGTAACATGGAGCTGCTCAGACCTAAGCACACAGCAGCAGTAGGTGATCTACCATGCAAATGAGAGAGATGGATGTGATGAAATCGTCACGTTTGTCACCAAACGATCCTACTGCCGCCAAGCAATTCCAGCCCATGCACAATCATCCCAAGCACAGGCCACAGTAAAGCATTCAATTCAATACCAAGAACCTTATCATATTATTTCACATGAAGAAAGATTGTATAGCCAAGCAGTCTGACAACTTTGCCTATGAAGGACAATTTCTCCAAAACAAATGCCAACAGCTTATTAAGTTACCAATACATTGCTAAGCTATAGTGACTTAATGTCACCAGGCCATAATATTTTCTGATGATTTTTAAAGGGCAGTGCTGGGAAGCTTGCAAATCACACATTCACATTTTAATGAAAGGTGCAATTACTGAGCATTTACCTTGTATTTAATTAGAATGAAACATCAATAAGGCTCATTTAGCATCTCTCTAATATGTCAGTAACTTTTTCTAAAGGTACCAAGCATTCGTTTTTGATTTATAGTTATGCAGCTTTGCATTTGCTGGGCTGCTACTAAACGACTGCATGACAAACGGTGCAGTTTTGTCAATTCCAAAGCAGAGATAACTCTGCTGTGGTTCCTGCACAGAACTCAAGTCAAAGACTAATTTAAAATCAGTATAATTTCCTTTAAAATAACAATGGATAGGATTATCATATGCAATTATGATGAAGCAATGCATCTGTTTTTCTGACCTAGCTGTCACTCTTTTGGCTGCTTCCTAATGCATTCAAAATTACAAATAGCTGATGTATCTTTTCTGAAATTTAAAAATTAAAAAAAAAAAAAAAAGATAACAAGGCAATAATATGAGAAGACCTTTGCTGAAGACATCGCATGCAACACAACTGATTCCCCTTTGCCAGTCTGGTTTCAGCATAAGCTGCTCCTTAAGCTACATAGCTCACCCTCCCTTTCAGCTGGTGGCACAGTGACAAACCAGACACAAAGTGCAATAATACATTTCCTTCTAGCTCCACAGCATTTAGCTGTTTCAAGCATACTTGTAGTCACAAGACTCCAGATCTAGATCTAAGTTTCTATGAAGATTTGCTGATCAAGGAGCAGTGCAATGACTCCAGCTTCCCTGGACCAACTTCTTCAGGGCTAAACTAGGGAACCACTTGCAGCTTCTTTCCCAGAGACTAGAAGATGATGAGAGGAATAATGGAATATAAACAGAGGAAAAAACAACACACTGGAACCTTAGAAGGCTCACCTAAACAAAATTTGCTTCCAGACTGGAGCGGAACCTGCACCTGACACCCAAGTACTCATGTACTTATGTATTACGTAAGCTTGCCAGGTAATGCTGTGGCAGCTGGGATGCACAAATACTCATAGAAAAGACCATAGCAGGTTTAGCCAAAGAGAGCTCACAGCATGTTTGATTGACATCCTTAAAAAAAAAAAAAAAAAAAAAAAAAAATCTCCCTTATGAGAAATGCCATGGGAGATGTCCCATGAAAGCCAACAGAACAATTTCCATGCCTTTACTCCACAGTACTAGTTGCAGGTGCTGGTTGCCACTGACAAAACTCTTCTGAACCAGGCTGTGACGACATTCTTTGGAAATAAAACCCTTAATGCCCAGAGAAGCCACTTAACCACAAAATCACTAATGACAAACCTTACTGTCATCCAGTTCAATGCTTGTGTATTACAAGCTGACACCTAAACAAGAAAACAACTTAAGAGAAATTTGTCCTTCTAATTCAGTATTGAGCAGCAGCCTAGCAGGTAGGAATATACATATGTTACAGGAAAATTTAAATATTTAAAGTCTTATGTGATAAATATCTAATATTTACTCGAGCTCATAATGAATGCTTGTCTGGGAGGAGGACATGAAACTGCACTACAACTATGTCATTACTTAATTAAATTTTCCTTCTCAAAAAATTCTAATTTGCCAGCCAGCTTGCTAATGATTTCATGACCATGCTATGTAAACATTACTTCCCTGATTTGCTTTAGATGTTTTCAAGCAGATATTGAAAGGGCATTACATTTGCCAATGGCCTCTCTGCTCTAACTCATGGGAACTCATGATAAATATCTGCCATAGAGGGCTTAGAAATCAGAGGGAATTGTCAGACACATTCAGAAGGTATCCTGAACAGGTCAGGACTTTGAAATAAAGCACAACTGAGCATTCTCAAGGTTTTCTGATTGTTGACTGCTCCTTATAGATCGTCTGTGCACGGTCAGGACATTTAAACAGGAACATCTTTGAAAACAAATGACGGCAAGAGACAAAAAGGACCATTCTCTGATAGAAGTGCTGGACTGCGTCTCATGAGTTTTGAGTTCAAATTCAGGATTCTGCCAGGCTGATGGTGGGATTTGAGATGTTGCACCCTCCTTGCCTGTCATTTCCAAAGGAGATTGTTTGTATGACTTACATTTCTATGAGGCCTTCACTACAAAAGGAGATGGGGTTTAGAAGCACATACATGCCTGTGCACATTCTACACTTAAACCAGAAATCAGTAAGTTTTGAACAGATTGCAAATATTCTTCTGCTACAAGGAAAGGAACAAGTGTGTGGTAACACTGACCCCAGCTGCCCTCAGAAGCAGGTGCCAGGTCTCCATATACTTACAGAGGAATTAAAAGCTCTTAAGTCACTCTCAGGCAAGTGCTAGACATCCTTCTGCCTAAGCATACATCAAAACTTCTTTGCACTCACACTGGCAGGTCAAATTTCTGTTTTACAATCAAGGCGCACACACACACAAAATAAAAAAATAAAGAAGAAGCTGGAATTACATTTTCTGATGGAACTGATGTAACAGACTGGAAGGGGAATGAAGTCTCAGAAGGAAACTAGCAAAACCGTACTTAAATGTGTTTTTAATTTATAACAGTGCTGGAATCCAGGACAATTATGAACTTGGTTTGTTCTCAGTTCACGCAGACTCTTTTCTCCCCAGAGTAATTGCACAGTATTTCTTGCCCTCCTAATTAGCATGGCCTCCCAGCCCTCACCACAGATGAAATTAATGTGAGGAATGGAAGGGCAGCTCTACCTACCTTTCTGCAGGTAGCAATTTTGTTACATCAACCTAATACACACCTGTCTCTTGAGAAAACTGCTCTGTGTCACAGGCCATCTTGTAACCATCAGATGACAACTTTTCAGCACTGCTGATCTGAACTGCATTCAGGTAACCACAACATTGACAGTCCTTCTGATTTTCTCATATTTGATGTTTTATTTAAAACTCTAGCTGCTCCAAACAAATGATCCTCTAGGAATGTCAGCTTTCACTTCCCAAAGCATACTTTCAGCCCTCATGTTGTACATAAAAGCCTGGGAACAGGAACCAAATGTACCTTGATGTCTCAAAAATTCAAAGCAAAATGAAAGAACACAATGTATACTTACATATCATCATTTTAGGGTATCAGACTCCTTTTCACTAAGATTAGGAATTTTTTTTTTCCTAAAACCAATGTGACTAGCTAGAAAATTTACCTTGAATTTCAATGGAAATTTTGCTTACAATAAGAACTCTTTAAAAGGCACAGGTGTACTAAACAAGTTTGAACAAAGAGTAGTTTGGGGTTTTTTTTCTTCCCTTTCTCTTCCCACCCCTTCCCCTGGTCTTGACGGCTGCTCATTAACCCAAAGAGATGGAGGATTTAATATTGGCCCTGGCTCAGTATTTATAAAGTGCCTGAATACTTCAGCATAAACTAGATTTGTTTGGAGTTTTTACCTGAGTCTGTACAGACACTTGGAGATGGACTGACTGGTTGGAAGGGGTGTTCTGAGGATTTAGACAAAAATCTTTAAGGCAATAAAATAAGTTATCAGAGAAAGAAAGGAGGGCACCCCATTGCTTAGCCGAAAGAAGGACCACAAGGAGTTAATTTCTAACCAACTTGCATTCTTTCCTCATTTCACTCAAACGCAAAAGAATGAATTTATAATGCCAAGTTTCAACTTTGCAAAACACTGCTCTCCCAGCATTATGCATTTTAAAAACCGGTTTACTAATATACATTCATGCACAAACCAATGCTATAATTCAAGATTCCTTAGAACAATGAAAGGCTAAACAAATCCTAAATTTACAAGGCCCTGTGGTACTATTTAAGGACATCCCTGTGTTACTGTAGAATTTCAAGCCCAACTCTCACACTCACTTGCAGGGAGGACCCAGCTAATCCTAAACAGCAGGGGGGTTTAGTAACTCTTTTGCAATCAGCCTGAGAGGAAGAAATGCAAAGCTACCTCCAGCTACCTCCATCCCATTTACTTTGGGTTGTAACATGCTCAGACTGCATAAGGGTTAGAAAGCCTTCATCCTCCCAGAAGAGACCCCAGAAAGATAAGGAGAACTCCTAGCTGGTCTGGATGCGGGGGAGAAGTCAGTCACCAGTTATTTGTGCAGCACTGGCTGAACAGCATCGTTGCTCTCATGCTGACAGCTCCCATCCAGCTGCCATTTGATGCTGCAAGACAAGCAACCTGAACACAGATAGACTTTGCTGAAGTCTCTGGTAACAGACCATCCAGGAAGGAAAACGATCACCAAGGGAAACTGGAGCTTCACTTCAGCACTCGGTATACCCATCATCGTGGGATTTTAAGAATAGCAGCTTAAAGAATACAATAGTTTGCCAGGAAAGAGCGAACTCACCACACACAAAGCGACTTCAACTCAGAAATACCAGTCAGGGACGCTTTTGGCTTTGTTCTCCTCCCCTAGTAACACACCCAAATTCAAAGGAATTTTACGAGAGAGGATACAGTATGTAAAAGAAAAATCAAATCTGACGGGACATACCTGATAAATGTGTAAAAGGAGCAATTATAGGAAAGTAACAGATATTGTGGCACTTCACATTTCCAATCAAAAGGTGTGAAAGAGAAAAAAAAAAAGAAAAAAGAAAAAAGGCTTTCACTCACTCTACCTTTTGTATTACCCCACACCTACAAAACAAATTTAAATTTGGATGACTAAGGCCCTTACCCCTTCCAGTGGGTCACTACATGTACATTTTCCATGTCCATTTCACTGCAAATCTAAAGAATTTCAGAATTAGTTTAAGAATGCTGATTTTGGTGCTGTCTGACTTTTCAAGACTCACAAATGAAAAAGCAACATGCCATTCTGAATTAGTTTCTCATTCAACTTCTATAATCCTGCAAACAGGATTTGCACACTCATCATCCGTATGCCATCTTGAAACTTCTCCCCAGATTAACTGCAGTGGCAAATTTAATGTTCCTACCCAACGAAACTGCTTTTATAGCAAGGCTACAGTGTTCCCTGTACTTGTATAGTCTCATGTTAAAAAACAAAAACAAAACAACAAAAAAAAACAAACAAAAGCCACATAATCTCAAGACATACAAATTGATTGATATTTAGAAGAAGATTTTTTTTTTCTAGAGCTGTTAGTATTTCAATCAGCTGTGCTGTAGACTCATCACAAGATGTTTGCAACACCGATTAGACAAATTCAGAGATTACAAGTGACCACAGAAGCCTTCATTAATCCACGGTCAAACCTCATTATAACTTCAGTTATGTGATGAATAATCCCAACCACATGTGTCCACAGCATTTCTGAACAGCACCAACCTGTGTTTTAAGGCAGCCCTCACAAAATGCTCTCAAAGCCTCAATGCTTTGAGACATCATCACTGATCATTAGAAATAAAATATCAGTGATGAAGTATCAGTGGAAGGGAAGAGTTAAAGAAAGAGCCCTACTTTAATGTACGGAAAATCTTTTCCCACTGTTGTAGAGATACAGAAATTGAAGGTAATAAGAGGAGAAGTGTTGCAGGAGACAAAAGTTCCCCTACACCCTACCAATTCTCATAGAGTAACCCCATCTACTCCAAACAGAATTTCTCCAAACTACTGCTTAATAGGGCTAGAGAGGAGGAAGATAAGCACTCGTCTTTAAAATCTTTGATAATATTTCCCTTCAATTTTATTAAAAATACATGGCTATTTCTTTCACTCAGCAGCTAACTTTGAGTTAATTTTTAAATACTAACTCCATTCTCTCTTTAGCTCCCCTTTACAAGGACAGCAGAACAGTTCCTATACAAGAATTAAAGCCAGATGCTGACAGCTGGACCATGAACCAATACATTTCTTAAGTCCTATACTTACACATCTCCAACCTCCCTGGTATCTCTGGCCAGCTGTACCAACACACCTGTTGCTCAAGTTATCACTTGTGATCAGGTACTGGCCAGTGTGAGGAACAGCACAGTCAGGCACCTCCAATTCTGAAAATCTAGCTCTTCATTAAAGACAGCATATTACATGGAGTCAGCAATATACTTTTTGAATTGCGACACATTTTTATTGAACCATTCCAAAACTACACATATGGTGGCAAAGTCATCCTTCTCTTTCACTTGCCTTGAAAAAGGATGTATCAGCAAAAAGACCAAAAGAACAAAGTACCTTGCATGAATAGTCAGACTCTGTTTTCAGACCACAACTTCCCTATTACCAAGGAAACACATGAACGAAAATCAAGGTACTGTTAAGGAAAGAACTTCCAAAATACATGAAAAGAACCTCTACTAACATGTTTGGTAACCTTGCCCTTTGACCAGATGAGCTTAGTCATGCCTAATATGGAGCTGGGAGCTTTCGCAGAAACAAAGCTTCAAGGATGCAGCAGTGATGGAGAGAAACATTCCTGCCTTCTACAGGCCTGAAGGATCCTGCCTCGGGACAGGGTGTCTGGAATCGACCCCACCCCTCACTGACACAGAAAAGGTGTAAACGCAGATTTGCTCTGGGTACCACCACTGACAGCTCACAACTTCTCCTCCCCTGTTCTCTCTAAATACGAGAAGTAGAACCCAACCCCCCGATGAGTGATTTTGCCAGAAGGTATCCCTGAACCTTTTCCTCAGTCAGTACCGTGAATCATGTGAACAGAGTAGGAATGGAAGAAACCTGACTCTATAGAAATGCCTTCAAATAGCCTACGGACTTGAGCTGAGATTTATGGGTCTGATCTAAATCCCTTTGAGGGCAGTGTAAAGACCGAAACAGGGTAAGGCAGGAATTCTGTTCCTGCTGTGAGAAAGCACAGAAGACATGCCATCCTCTGTTAATTAGTTTATTTCTACAAGAAAGTTTCAGGAAAGGAAAACCTGGCCCTAAAACATGAGAAACAATACTGAACTACTGTAGTAGTTGAATACAAACTAATGAACATCAAAGCTTACTTGAGCAAATCAATAGGATTTTGTCTTTTTTTCCCAATAAAACACCTCTCTGCCTAAATTACTTTGACATTATACACATATTTATTAATCAAATAAGCACATTCAGTAAGAAACTCTTGATCAAAGCACACTGACAGGCAGTTGAGAATGATACTAACAGTTGTCTAATAACGACCATGGAGTAATCCCATTTGATTATTTCTTACAAATATATGTGAAATAATGCTCTCTTATTTTGCTATATTCAATGTATTTGTGGGTTTATAATGCACTTAGGAAAAGTAGACAAAAGTTCTTCTTAGCTGTTATTCGCTAGAGTTTCCAACTACCATTTGATATGTTTACAACAAAGCCCAAACAGAATTGAAACGTGGCATATGCAAGTTTACACTTCTACTTTGCATTACTTCTCACATTTTTAGATATTCCCTCTCCCCTCAGAAACATATTTTTATGTTTTTTTTCCTAGCAGCACTGACAAGTCCAAGCCAAAACCCTGCTCCCTGCACAACCTAAAGTCAGATGTTTCTGCTTCAAAAGGTTTACAAACTCAAACACTAGGAATGCAAAACAAATGGATAGAACAGTGTCTACTGGGATAAATTAACAGACCAACAGTGGAATGGCTTTTCTTGCACATATACCTCATTTGTAAAGCTGCATCATTCATATGCCCTGATTTTCAGAACCATTAACTTAGCAAGTCCTTGGGACCAAGAAGGATAAAGAGACATCTTAATTTTTTTTAAAAAAAATCTATTGCAATACTAAAAGTTGTTTTCTTAATGAAGACTGGATTCTACTGGCAGCTGTCTACATTACACTACTGAGGTTTTAGGGCCACTATAATTTTATTTCTTTTACTTTTGTAAATGCAGAGTATGTAATACTGCATTAAGACTGATGCAACTAAACTGAGTTCTTACAGTGAACTGTAATTCTTCTTTATTATCTTTATTCAAATACTGCTTGCAAATTGTACTCTGGCTGCAAAACTATTTATTTCAGGTTTGCTTTCAGAAAGCTAAATAGGAAAAACATTGTTTGCATCATAAAACCACTTCTTTTTTTGTTAGCTTTGCTCTTCATTATGAGGAAATGGTTATAAAAGCAAAGATTTCACATGGAAGACATACAGATTTCCATTACTACATTTGCGTTTACTAATAGAAGAAGATGCTTGTAGAACACCAAAAAGTGAACATTTGTTCCTGCTTCCATTCTTAGCAACGAAGAGCAGAACTTGCTGAGGCTACTTGTGTGGCATCCCACTCCACAGGCAGCTCTACAGAAACTGCTGAGTTTCTATGTTTGGCTCAAATGCAATTTACCACCCAAACCGAGCACACAGGCCCTCAGCAAATGCCTGGATAGTCGTAACCACCGCGCCTTTGCTCAAAAAGGAATCAAGACTTTTCCTAACTGTTGCACCCGCTCTGCAGAGCGCTATGAAATCCTGCCCAAACACCTCCTCTAGTGCAATTCTGAATGCTGCTCCCAGTGCCAGCATCACAACCCAGTACCAGCAGCAGCAATATCAGGCTGGTGACCCCTCGTCCCCACCTGTTCCTGGTACCTGCACTGTGAAACATCTCATGAGGAAAAAAGCATTTTGTTTAGAGCTCAGTGAATTTCTACTTTGCTTTTGCAAGGGTTGTAGTACTTGCAGAAATGCACACACAGCTGCATATTTTAGGAGTTTTAATATTCATGATATATTATTGGATATAACATATTCATGATATATTATTGGAATGAAAATCAGACAGCCAATCTCCACTGAAGCTCAAATACGAGTCAGATACCATACTCTTTTAGGATCCCTTAGGGAAAAGAAGAAAACAAAAACCCCACAGTCCAGCCTTGTATCATTTCATAAGGATCACAGCCAAAGGGTGAGGGGAAGGAAGAGAAAATTGTTCAGGAGATGGCTAATTACATGAAGGCTTTCCTCACCAGCACAATGAGATGTTTGTAAACAAGATGCCGGGTCAGTGTTGATTCATCCTTTTTTAGCAAGCCTACAAACATTGCCTCCTGAGCCTGAAGCTTTTACTTTCATGATAATTCTTACCCATCATAATGAGATTCAGTCATGCTGGGGACAGCAACACAAGCCTCCTTATGCTGCTCAGCCATGCCTGTTGATATAGATTTTTGCACCAAAGACAGGATAAAGACTTCAGATCAGTTCAGGCTAAGCTAAAATTGGGATACTGCTCTAGCACAGCAAGAGGTAGTTGTGCTTGTGTGTTACTCTGCTTACACAACAGCATCACACACTAAAGAGGAAAACTGAGGTTTACACCAGGCACTTCTTCAGCATCACCCAATCTCTCAAATGCAACTAAACCTTTAAAATAGTGCATTGAGCCCACTCCTCTCATGCAAACTCAGTGCACCAAATACCTACCACTTTCTGACCAGCAAAAGCAGACATTGAAAATAAACACTTCTGAATAAAGCAAAGCAATCTATTATTACATTAGACCCCTTCAGAGGAAGGCTCATGACAAAAATCACTTCTACAAGTAAGAAAACCTGCAAACCAGATCTAGTGCATAGACTCGCTCATGTATTGAGAAATAACATGGATAAGAGGGAATCTGATACTTTATTTATAACTACAGCTTGGTAATAAAGAGGTTAAAGACACATCATAGACTGCAAATACAGCTTTCTTCTCTACAAATGGATAACCTGACAAGCAATGAATATGAGTGTCCCTGAGTATGTGCCTGTGCAAATGAGTGAAATATTCAGCATCTTAATTAAAAGTTATTAATTACTTGCTTACTAAAAATTTAGAAATACTTGATTTCTTGGTTATTTCCTACACACAGAAATACACACTGGTTCCCAAGTACAAGCTAGGGAAAAAGCTAATAAGCAACTTCTAAAATTATTATAATGTATATTCTAAAGATATGAACTGCAGAGCATGCTCCCAGTAACAGCAACCAAGTTACTTTCTGACTCTGTCCTCCATGATCTGTTTATTTCTAGCCAAGCTGTGCTTGTGGATCATCTTGTTCAAATAAATGATTTTAAAGTAAATACAGACATACTTCTTCCTATCAATCATGATCCTAGGGATCAAAGATCCTTTGTAAAAAGAAATTTCCACCTCTTCCTCCCAGATGCATTCCTTAGAATATAAATGCAGAGAATGAGGTAAGTTGTATAAGGTTTTCTCTCAATGCACACCAATGTGCAGAAAAGACCGGGGGACACACGCTTAAAGGACTGGTGACAAAGAAGCACAATGGGTGAATTTCTATATCACTAACCCTGAGGCCATTTGGCCTATGTCACTCCAGGCAAAGTGATTTCCCTGCCTTGAAATCCTAAAAGTTCCGCAGGACTACATTTTGAAGTTTAACAGAAGGAAGAAAGTCTCTTACATTTACTTGGGGAAAACATGTGAGTCAGTTGAGAAGACTACTGCTCTGATTTCAGAGTATAATATTAGGCTTCAAAAAGATTAGAAACAGGGCCTCTAAACATGTCTATCTTTGATGGAAAAAGTAGTATAATGTTTATTTTTGCAGGTATTTGGCCTGGAGAGAAATATATGAAGCAGACTGAAGTTTCCAAATCATTTTCAATTACTCTGTTGGACTAAGGAAGAACAGATCCTTCTTGCTTGGACAGCATTCTCCATAAAAACACAAGCCCTCCTGAAGGAATCCATTTAACATGGTCTTTAAACAATACATTTTGTCTAAGCCATTATTGTATGTCTACTTTTCTGCATCTGTGAGAGCAATAATGATTTCATTCAAGTATCCATTTCCTCATCTGGTCCCAGACTGCACTGCAGACCAGCTCTGCAAGCTCAGTGTGCCACATCCAGGGATACATTTTCCAGATAGGAACCTCAGCTCAAAACCAGTACCAGCAACACAATGCTGTTCTCCAGAGTCTGAAAAAAATATAGATTAAGAGACACAGCCCAGTTTCATGAATCATACTGCACTAAATGGAGATGGGCTTAAGGTACAGTACTTGTCTTTCAAGATGCAAAGTGGTCAACTACCAAACTGTCTTGGAGTGAAAATAAGGGAAAAGAGAAAGGAAAAAAAATAAAGGTGGTATAAGCGGTCAAGTCTTCATTCTGTTGAATTTTCCCTCTATTAGGTAATGCTGAGTGATACAATAAGCTCTGTATCATCCAAGAGAGGTTTACTCACTAAATCAGCATCAGTTTGAGTAAGTTAGCTGCTCACAGAAAAAAAACCTTGCTCCAAAACCTTAGTGAATCACCAAGTTCAGCTGGATGGATATTTTTGCTTTTTCATTTTGGACATAAATAAGCACCTCTTCTCTCAGCATCTGAAATGTGGATTAAACTGACCACAGAGTCATATTCTGTATTCAGTCAAGACAGCAGAGAAAGAATAAAAGATGATGTTCATCATAGCCAAGGTATCTTCTAACGGGAAGCCAGGAAGAGATAACAGGAATTAATGGATATCTTTTTGATTCACAGAAGATCTTTCATGCAAGAAGGGCTTTCCCAGAGGGTTCAAAAAAGATGTATTGTTTTTATTTAGCAGCAACAGCTCTATTTTTTCATAGTGATTTTCATCTTCAGTTAACATTCATCTGAGCTGAAACTCGTTCTTGACAGCATTTATCCCCTTGTGTTTGTGGTTACAGCAAATCCAGGGTAATCCAGGAACTAAATTACCATGTATGTTTCCCTCTGCTCTGTCTCTGGACAGAACTCAGATCAGGTAGAAGAAAAATTCTGAAAAGTAAAAATGAATACGCTTCTACTTCACAGATAGGCTGGCCTTATCTGGGAAAGCACTCGAACAGTAGCTACCAAAGGCTGAAAACAAAGGCTACTATTCATATTCAAACTAAAGAGAGAATATGAGGATGCACCTATTTTTGGAATCTACCTAGATACACACCACACAGAGCTTTCCGTAATTCATTCTCTGGTCACTTGAAGTTAGAGGCGGATGTCAACTGGGTTGCAGTGTACCAACCTCAAGAAGCTGAAAAAACCAGCGTCATTCATGTCTGTGCAAGTCCATTGGTAAAACATTTGAACTCCTGATTATTGCTTATTTACAGAGCACAGCCTTGCTGAACAAAAATGTCATTACAATAAATCTAGCTAATACCTCCAAAATTACCAGCCAGGCAGAAAAGGTAGGGGGGAAAAAAAAAGCTCAACTCTATAGAAGACTTCTCACACACCTTCATTTACTTCCATGGAAAAGAGAATTTGTAGCCTCTTTCTCCCTAAGAATTAATTTATGGTTTGCCCCAAAGCTCTCACTTTTCAGAACAGAAAACCTCATACTACATGCAGAACCTGCCAAGCTCCATAGAAAAGAGATCAGAAAAGAGAGTGAAGAGGAGGGCAAGGACACTTGCTTTCATCTTTGACAAAACTCTGGTCTCTTTCCTAGAAATCTGTAAGAGCAAAAGGGGACACAAACTCCAAGAAGCAGCAGAATTAAGATAACAGTCTCCTTGTGAGACAAAAGCTGTCCTGTGATATAACTAAAAATAAGACACAGATAGGGTACTGCTAGTCCAAAACTTAAGTGTCTCTAATAATAACTCAGAAGCACAAAGGCTGTTTTGAGCCAAACAGAAGCTAAGTACAGAGCATTCATGATTACTGCTGTCTAAAGTTCCCCCTTACCTAAACTGATCAGGCTGAAGAATCATTTTAGGCAGAGGACCTTGAGAGGATGGAAAAAGAAACACAAGGCTCACAGAATGCTAATTATTTGTTATAAGTGAGCTTATAAATAGGATATTAGATAATACATTGCAACAAATATTCTGTGGGTTTTATTCCTAAATATGTGGAAGTACTACAGCACTAGCCATGTCAAGACAAATGCACACTTGCACTGTGTAGAAACAGCAGCACTAATGAAGTAGATATCTTCAGGAAAAAAGTCACTGATGGTAGGAAAGTTACTGAGCATTAAAAGAATAGCCTATATAAAACTAAATTGGTTCCCTATCTTATTTCTGCTGGGGGAAAAAAGTCAAAAGCTGGATTCATTTTTCACTGGATCATTATTATGCTCTTCTGGATATTGTCTGCAGTGACTTTCATTCCAGGAAATAATATAAATCTAGTATTACAGCTGAACTCAGGAGTCACATGCACTTTAAAACCACAAGTTTAATTGGGTTCTGGGATCAAAAAGTTATATCCAGGTTGCATTTGCCATTCTTTCAGCCTCCAATTGTCCTTTCCAAATCAGAATTGCTAATAGAAACTTTTACAAGTCGGTAATAGTGAAAATCCTCACATACAGATAATGGGCTGGATTGTGCCTGGCTCTGTGAAGGTGTGCAAATGGGAAAAGATCACAAAAAAAATCCTACAATACACAATATATTTTCTGCAGGGCAAGCCAGGATTTGCAGCCTTCCAATTTATGGAGTGGAGGCCAGTGCTAGACTCTCAAAAGCACTGGAGGAGGGTTCTGCCAGCAGCAATTGACTTGTCTTGCACAAGAGAAAAGGACAGACATGGTGCACCTTCTCAAAAGGGGCAGTAACAGCCAGGCTTTTAGAGAACAGCTGCAAGTTTTTCTTCTGCTCAAGCCATAATGGTCTTCAGGTCTTTACAACGCTACTAATCTCACCCCTACTTTTAAGAACCCTGAAAATTCTTATCTTTGAGTTCTGGCCAATCCACAGATGCTCACGTCAGTTTTGAAGAGAAGGCAGATTAAAACTCAGTACTTATTATGTGCTGCTCCTGGAGAACAGCACTTCTTAGCTCTGATTGCACCCTGCAGAGCTCAAAACCACATCCCTTTCTGTGCCAGGAGGATGATAAGCTAAGCCTAGCAGTTCTCAGAGAGGATGCTAGACTGTAGCATTGGACTTGCAGGAGCTGGCTAACAATTAAGAGTTTTAGAAGAAACACATGTTACAGTGACAGTAGCAAGTTTAAGCTCTGGGTCATATTAGTGACTCTGCAGAGCGCTGATAAAATCATGATGCCAAACTGTAGCCAGAAGACCAATAGTTTACATAATAAATTTTCTTTCTCTACTCTAGAATAGGCAAAAAAAAAAAGGGAGAAAAAATACCTATCTTTGCTATCAGAATCAGTCACCAGTCTTTCAAAGAGACTAGGGAGTCAAATCATCAAGGGAGTTTGCTGGTGTTTGTTTTGGGAGTTTTATATTTGCAATTCAAATTACCTAGTACAGTAAAATTTATTTCTATATAAATTGCATATTATTTGCAAACATTATTCTAAAATAATTGCTGACATTAAATACAATCACTTGAGAAGGAAAGGAATGAACACAAAGTAACAAAAATTAAAAATAAAAACAAACAAACTAACTAAAAATCCTGCCACTAAAGTGTCCTAACATCAAGAAGTTACTCAGATGGAGCTTAAGGTTTTGCATCAATCTCAGCAAAAATGTGGGAAAGAATATAATTTACCTTGTTTGTGGAAATCCTCAACATTTTTCTTTTCTGTTAACACGTACTGATAAATATGAGCCCAGAACAAATCCATCAGCTGCAGGGAGTGTAAAGTGTACTTCTGACATCCTTTACTACCCAAGAATGTTTTCCATTCTGCTGAGGAAGTGCACCCCTTAATAAACATGTGAATCAAAGCCCTCCATTCTTTAATAAAACGTGTCTCAAATTAAAGCATTAAATCTTTCCTTAATCAAAAGAGCAGCAGAGGTTGAATAGCAAAATGATTCTGCTCAGATGTTCAGATTTATCATTATTTTTACTAGAGTAGTGAGGAGCAACAAAAAAAAAAAATGGACTGACAGCTCCTTTGGGCAAAGCACCAAGCAGAACATGGGAGACCCCATTGGCATAATGGGAAGCTGGTGAGGTAGGACACCTTGGGACACGACCCCATCTTACTTGATACATGTGTGCTCCTCAACTATTACAATTCCAAAGTTAATGTAATCTATTTTAATGGCAATGCTTCAGGATGGTTTAACTTTAACTGCTTTAACGTGTAGCCACAATGAAATTCTGCTGAGAGGCAGAACTTCCAGCAGTGTAAAGCCAAGTCTTTGAAATGCTTTGCCTCACTTGTGACTCTGCAAACACAGCCTAAGAAAGTCCTCAGCTGACAGAGATGACAACTGAAATGGCAACACAGAAAAAGGGTGTGTGTCAGGGGAACAGGAGAGTCGAGTCAAACAGATGAAATAACTTGTCCTGAGCTGAACAGCACACTAATGGCACAGCCAAGAAGATAATGGGTTCCCCTCCAGACTACCGACCCTATCAGGGTAGCTATCAAACCTGATCACCATGACCTTGTGAGCTTCTGTAAGCAGTACACAAACACCCCTCTGACCGGGTTATCAGAACAGCTGTCTGAACTAAACTCTTGTGCTTATGGTTACAATACTCTACTTACTGGATTCTGCTACTTCTATAAACATTCTCCCATCAAGTCGCAAAAAGAGCTATGTCAGTTCACAGCACTTTTTCATCTAGCCCCAAATCTTGTCTTCAACAAAAAACAGAAGTAGATGGCAAAAGGAGAGGACAGGAGCAGAGGAAACATACAGAGAACTACCCTTGACCATACTCCCAGCCTTAACAATTTGAATGTTTGGCACTGCATGCTCAGTCTTTTGGAGGCAATGCCGCAGTGATTTCTATGTGACGAAATGACTAATTCTCATTTGGAATCCAGGTGAACTTTTAGCATGTCATTACTCTATGGCAAAATAAGGGGCTTTTTCCTCTTAAACTGTGATCAAATCCCCAGTTCTGAGATTCAAAGTTTGGTGCTCAAGCCATGCAACTACCCAAGGTGACCCATCATTATGGCTCCAAACAATTTTAAAAGTTTTATCCCCATTCACCCAGTCAAAAGTCATCCTTGTCTACAATCACCACATTACCCTATTTTTCAAGTATCCCTGTCATTCTGTTCCACAAAATATTCAACAATGAAGCCAACACGGGCCACAAGAGCAAATGCAGCAGGGAAGAAAATCCTCTTTGAAAATAGGGTATTGCTCAGGGTGGGAAGCAGGCTCTCTCTACACCTGTTGTCTCTCTGTATCAAGTATCTATTAAATAAGCAAATAGGCATTATCCTCACAACACAGGAGATGAGTACTGGCATCATACCTATATAATTTCAGGTAGAGAGATAAATTCATTCCAGTTCTAAAGCAAAACCATTCATGTCATTTTTGATAGCCATGTAGTATTGCCATCACAACACCAACAAAAACATGCAACTGTTATCCAGGCTACCAGTTTGTCTTACCTTAACTTTGAAACAACTTCTGTGACCAGTACACATCAAACATTCCTATGAGGGCAGGATCCCCAAATCAGTTTATCAGGACAGCTGTCTACACTAAACTGTCGTGCCTATGGTTACAAAAATGTGCCATGGCTAATCTGGATCTGGGTGGGATTAACTCCCTACAGCTGCTGGTGCCGAGATTTCTGGCTCTATTTAATTTGGCAAAGAACCACACAGGAAGCTGAAAGACTCAGTCACTATAGTGAAGCTTCTGACATTTTTGTTCCTGGATCCTGGAGAACTCAAACACAGCTCGAGCCAGAAGTCACTAAACTATTCAATTTAAACAAACAGGCATGTAAACTCAGGTTGCAGATTTGTTACCAATCAAATTGCCCAAAGTGCAAGTTGTCTCTGCCCTCGGTACCTTCCTTGGCTGGATATTTGTACTCCCTCTTGGATGCCAGTACTAGTGCTTGTTTGGCCATGTGCTGAGCTGGCTCTAAGAGCCCAAGGACAAAGGAAAAAAAAAAAAAAAAAAGAAAAAGAAAAAAAAAAAAAAAAAAAAAAAAAAAAAAAGTGACAGAAACAGAAAGCTAATGCCTTAGTTTTGAGCCATATCTGCTCCCTAGCCTGATTCACTTGGTAGCCACACAAACACAAATGTCTGCACCAGGGACAGCTTCCAACACCTACCACCAGGACTGAACTAAATAGCCATGAAATAGCAGTGTGGAAGGGCTGCACTTGTCCTCTACAGAGCTCAGTGGTGTTGCAGCAAAAGGAGGGAACAAGTCTGCTTGTCTGCAGCACTGCATAGATCATGATCCTGCCATAACTCTGGACAGCCACTTCTTAAGATGATTTAAATAAAACTATAAACACTGCCTGTTCAAAATTAAACAAATTAGTTGGTCTGACAGTGCACATTTACTAATTACTTCACCAACTCTTGGATAGTTTATCTAAGCCAGTAAGCCTGGCTCAGCTTTCTTAACAGAGAACACACTTTAGCAACGAAGTGCTGTCCAGAGTCCAGCCTAATTTCACAAGAACTTTACAACCTGTCATCTTCATCTCTGCTGAGTCAAAAAAGGACCACCCTTTGTTCTCAGACCTTGGAGAAACACAAAGGTCTATGTAAACCTAGGGCAGAGTACTCTGTTCTCTACAAGACATGATTTTTCCCTATTAACATTAAATAGGATTATCAGGGAGGGATGGGAGGATTGCTCCAACCCTGCCTGTTCTGTGTTTGGGAATGCCTACATGGTGTGTATCCACAGCTATTTGGTGGTAAAGACCCCTCCTGTGGAGTCCATCAAAGCCACCCCACCCCTAACGGGGTTGCTGCACTGAGATCTGAAGCTCTGCCTTCCTTCTAGAGGGAGACAGGCGTTCCCCTCACCATACAACAGCGAAAAATCAAATCCAGGAATCAAACTCAGGTGTCTCACTCATGAGATCACTACAGCTGGCAGAAACATCGATTTTAATCAAAATCAAATAAAAAGTGAGCTGCTGAGCCTTCAGAGAGCTGCCACAAGCAAAGTATGTACAGCTTCACTTTAAAAGACAATAACAACAAAAATATCATAGCCTCATCTGTGCTAAAATACCTTTGACATTGCCCACATGAGCCATCCCAGTTGACTTATTCCCGCTGGCATGTGGCTTCAAATTGCATCCCTTTATACAGAAATGCCTAAGAGGATTTGCCTCAAGGGAGAGCTGTCATGACTGCACCAACCTTCACCCAAGGGTTCTTCCCTATGGAAAAAAAACTTTAATTTGCAGCTAATGCTTCACAGTTCTTTCTCCATTTGAGGCTGCAGGAAAATCAGGCTGAATCTCTGCACCTCTATGCAACCAGGACCAACTACACCTGCTCAATCCTGCAGAGAGAAGGAACCTTGCCTTTTTTTTTTAAATGAGAGAGTCATTCCTATCACCAGGATCTTGGATCCAATGTCCCCACCAACAAGAGGTCAAGTCAATAGACTTGTGCACTCTCAAACATTTAGTACTTCTAGTATGCCTCCATTTACACCTCCATTTGATTTCTCAGTGATTTCCTCAGCAGAAAGCTTAACAAAGGACTGTATGAGATACAGACAGAAATGTTTCCCTACAAATCCCCTTCAAAACTTCCATGATAAAAGTCATATATAATGCCTCCTATTAACAAAGAACTTTCTGGAAGTGAAATCAGAACAATCTTTAAGATACTGCACGTGAAGCTGCTGAAGTACATTTTAGGAATAAAACAGAGGTTTAAGAGTCCTTAGATAACAAAGGAAGAGCCATGATGTCCACAGTTAAATATTGCAAGATACTTATTCAGGCCTGTCAAGCAGCACTTTTCCCCCCTTAAGCCCTCTGTTTCATCTGAAGCATCCTTCTGTACATTAAAAACTAAAACAAAAAAATTCTACCTCCCATGTAGCCAATGGATTCCACTAAGAAAAAATAACAGAAAAAGTAGAAGAAAGAATAAAAGACCCCTAGGAAGATGTAGTAGGCAACACAAACTCACCTTCCAAGCTAGCCTTTCCATTTTAGTTAGGGGGTTTCATCCTTGTTATAGAAACAGGGACAATTATGTTCTTCAATCTTTAAGGAGGATGGCTGAAAATCATTAGCAACACCTGCATCTGCAAATCATTTTGTAATGCTCTGAATGAAAGATGATAATAAATTGCACTGACATTCATGGAACATTTGCAATTTCATCATTCAAGAGAACACAGGGATTCTGAAGAAGAAGCACGATTGAAAATCTTATATGATAGGAAATAATATGGGTAGTTTGCATTTATATAGCTCCCACCACCTGAGAATATTATTAAAAAAAAAAAAAGTATCTCTGTATCTGTACAGAGATAACTGTATCTCTGAACATCTTTCATAAGATTCTATAGGCCTTCTTACCAACCTCAGATCAGAAAAGGAAGACAAAACAGTAAGTTTTTCTTCAGTCCGTACAGCAGGGTAAAAGGCAAAAGAAGAAACCAGTCAGGAACTCCTTGCTCTACCTACCCTACGGCTTCCTAAATGCTTAAGTGCTGACATCAAAAAAGCAAAAATTCCCTAAAACATAATGAACTGGCACAGAAGGATTTATCAATACCGCAATCTGGAATAGAGTTTAGCCTTTTAGCAATATACTCTGAACTGAGAGATGAAATAAGTTGCATAGCTTGTAACTTATTCCTAAAGCAAATTCTACTGTAACTTAATTAACATACAAATACAATTTTTCTTCTATTCAATAATAAATAGAAGGGAAAATCCATTCTATTCCCTAACGAACTACAGTTAAAGAGTGGAAATGTTACTAGTTCTTTTCTTGACTTTTTCTTTTAACCTTGTTTGTTGCAGGAATTTTGGGAAGTACAAACAACCATAAGCTGAGAAAATTTCCTAAAACCACTTGGACTTGTTTTCAACACAGCAGTTTATATTTCAGCATTATCGTGCTGCCTACTCCTCTTCTAATTTTCCCCTGTCTCAGAACATGGTTAGCTGGGGAGCAAAGAGGAAAACCAGGTGGCTTATGAATAATTAGCACTTTTTATAGTAGTTCTTCACATGCATTTCTACTAGCACACTGTTCCAAATTTAATGGGATTCTGAATACTCTGAACATAAAGAGAAGTATTTACACAGAGCAGCATTGTCTGTCTTGATTGATTTATTGTTGGTAGAAAGAACTCATTAGCTGTCAGGCCAGTTGCTGAAAAGACTATAATGCCAATGCACAAAGTTGACATAATGAAAATAAAGGAAAGAACCTGGGCCAAAATCAGAGTCAATCTGTAAGGTAATGTAATTTATACCCACTTATGCTCACTCAGATTCCCTTAGAGCTTGTTCTACCCACTCTATTGGTGCATGAGGGAATCTAAATTGATGTAATTTATATATCAAAGAGTCAGAAACGCTATAAGGCCCCTAAGTGTGGGGCACTTAAAGTCATGCTTTCCTACATATTGCTCTCTTTGTTAATCTGTCCTGAATCCTCCCTCCCTTTACTGTTTCAGCCTGTGATTTATGTGATCAACAATCCCTGATATGCAATGGGCCAAGTGAGAGGCAGAGTGTAGGTAAATGAGCATGACTTAAATGAAATCTAAATAGATGTAATGCAAAAGTTAGGGAAGCCAGGTGTCTCTCACATGCACATCCACTCTTCCCAGTGCTTGGATTTAATATGAGATTTGGCTCTACATATCCTCCATTACCACTGGCAATTGAATTTGTTACTCAAGTTATACAAGCAATCACAGCACATAGACCCTCAATTTAGGGCCAGAAGAAACATAATGATGGTCTAGTTCAACTTTCTGCACAACAGAAGTCAACAAATATAACCCAGAAATTCCTGGACTGACACAGCAAAGATGAATGAGAAAGACCCAACATCAGTTTAAAGACTTCAAGTGACAGGGGAATCTGCTGCATCCCTCAGCAATATGTTCCAGTGGTAAATTACCACTGCCTTTCAAAACATGCACTGTCATCTCCTGAATTTTACTGGCTTCAACTTTCAGCCATTGGCTCTTTCTTTGTTCTACTAAATTTCTCTATATACTTATTATAGAGTATATATTCAATTGCCTCTCACCCTTCAGTTCACTGTCTCACATTTTCTACATCCAGACTCAAAAGAACATAAACTTTGTACTCACAATAGTTTTAGAATGATTTGAGCTTGCAATGAAAGATATTTATATATGCTACTCTGATAAAAGCTTTTTCATTTGGGAGAGGAAACAGGGCAGCTGGAATCTGGTGACCACAGTCTCTCTTCCTTCAGTATCTGAGCACCCCAGGATACTATCAATTGAAGTATTTGCTCTCTCTATCTGAACATAGTGGGAAGAAGGGAAAGAGAGTCAGGGTTGCAAGAGGCTTGACTGTTAAACCACTGCTCTTCAGTTCCTTCCACAGCTCTGACTGACAGCAATTCTGCTATCCCATTCTAAGCGAACACTCCATCACACAAAAAACCCCCGATTTTATCACCATCTGCTAATATACAGAGATAGGTGGTCAGCAGTAGCTCTAGTGGGAATGATATATGGTCATGTATTCTGGTTTCCTGTTGAACTACGAAATACTGTGCAATAAAAAGACCCTCACACCTTAAGGGAAACCTCATTACAAATTACATTACAGCATAAGGAGTTGCAGGAACATACGAGAAACACATAAAGGGATGCTCTGGAGTGGCATTCTGGTTTTCTATCAACCATGGGATTGTCCAGAACAGGATGTTTTCATGTTGCTTGCATTTTTGTTTCTAAGCCCTCCAAGAAGATTTGTCAGACAGTACAATATATGTCACTGCTGTTTCTGATTTCTGAGGTTGGCACTGATCTGCTCTGCATAGGCATGGTTGATGCCACCTGTCCCAGTCAGAGAGATGGTCTGTGGTCTGTATGACTGAAAGGGGTGAAGCACCGACTAGCTCAATTTCCCTTCTGGTCAGAATCTAACTCTTGGATAGGAACTAGCTGGCTCTCAGCAAAGTTAATGTTGCTTTATTATCTGTCAGGATTATCCGCTTTTCATTTGGAACATCTGCTCCCCAAGAGGGGGACAGACTTTGCACAGGAGCATCAGACAGAGCCAGGAGGAAGCACATGGCTGCAGCAAACCACAAAGAGCAGCCAGCATCAAACACCAGTTCAGGGCTTCCTATCGACGAATGCCTTTCATCCTGTGGCCTCCCTCACCTCCAGACTTGGCCTCTGTCTGCATTTGCACCTTCCCAGAATAAAATCCTTGCTTCCCCCACCCACTTGGTAACCATCATTCAGCTAGTTTGTCTGTGACTCATCCACTTCAAAACCCTGCTGACTCACAGGCCTCAAAAAGGAAACTTGCTCAAAGAACGTACTGAGACGTGGGTATGCCGTCCGTGCCAGCGAGGAACTCATCCAAGCTGACCCCAGCTTTTTACTAGTGAAAGGGAAGGAAGACGTGTTTTGTTTGGGAATTTTTATCATTTTAAAGCCTAATTAGCTTACAGATATTTATAACCAAAGCACACCTCGATGGCCTGATTTCCAAAAATATCATGCACCCAGCAGCTCCCACCAAACCTAATGGGCACTCAACAGCGAAAAATAAGATAAGGCTACACATCTTTTCAAACGAGAATATACAGGCTGACTTCTTGAATCCATGGGTAAAAACTGACTTAATGTGACAAAGCATGTTTAACACCTTTGAAGAACATGTTAATTTAAAATAGCAGCTGTAGAAAAAAAAAGGTAATACAAAAAAAAAAATTTAGACATTTCAGATGTATCTGTCACACCTGAGTTGACCATGCTCCTTTGCCTTCATATGTTTAAAACTAAGTGTCTTACAGGGCAGGGACAGCAGGCCCTCTGTGAAGGGAAAAATTAAAGAACCATAAAAAATTGCCTTTATTTTTTCCACTTCACCATATAATTATGAACACACCAACACAAGTAGGTGGCAGAACCCTCTCTAACCAAGGGTGAGGGATTCAGCAGCTTCCTCGGCCACATCCATTCCTTCCTCATTACACCATTCCTTGCGCCTCTGTATAATACAAGTCACTGAGAAATGTCTGGAAGAGGTGCTGTAAATCCATTTGATTTCACTTCTGAGGAAGGGAGTATGCTCTGGATGAGGTCTCTTCTAATACTGCACACCTTCTAAGAAAATGCTATTGGCATATTAAGAAAACGAAATTTCACACTACAAGATTATCCTCCCTGCTTTCCCCATCTCTTCTGAAATCTACCAGAATTTCTCCTTCTCCAAAAACTGCCTACTAAATGCACAGCCTAGTTCAAATCCATGCCTTAGTGATGAGTGGTTTACCTTCAATTTTCTCCAGCTATGAAATGACCACCCGTAATTTTTCATTCAGAAGTTGCCATAGACTTCCATCTTCGCTAAGACATCCCTGGAAGCACTCATAAAAGCTGGCAGTAGGATAGGTCTAGCTTGCTCTAGAAAAACAACAACTAAGCAACAGCGACAGGATCAGTCATCTTCTGAATTAACCACAGGACTCATTATTACAACTTGAGTTTCTTCAAAAATTTCTTACTGTTCACATCCAAGGAAGACACCCACGCATATAAACTAAATATAAACTAATCAAGGTGTTTCTCTGACAGACTAGAAAGAATGAGAGAAAACAAAGATGTTATTTTTATTTCTCTTTGAAATTATTTGGGAAGAGCCAAGTACCTTGTTTAAACAGACTACATAGCTAGCCAGATAGATAAGCCACATAAGACTAATATTGAAATGGTTCAGAACAGAATATCTAAACCAATTAGTAAATCCTCTCACTGTAATCTTTCTAGTTTTAAGAACTTAGTCCTATGTACTAATTTAAATATTTACTCTTACTGGAATAATTTTAAAAGGTAAAAGATTGCATCTAACAATTTACATTAGCAGATATAGATCTGGTATGCATCACCTGTAAAAGTGCAAATATTATTTGAATGTTTTCAAACAATTTAGATAACATTGAACAAAAAAGAAAACCTCTGTAACACTGGATATTTGATAACTTATCCCTTATCTGCTTGATGTGACATTTAGGAAAACACATTTTTAAAAGTCAGCAATGTATTCTGAATGTAACACTGAACTTCTTGTACCCCATTAGCTCAGTCAAATCATGAAAAGGAGAAGAAAAATTAATTTAAAAAAAAAAAAAACCACTTAACATCTTCCAAAACAACTATATTAAAAATACTATTAGAATGTAAAATTACATAACACAAATATTAAAAAAAAAAAAAAATCCCACCTGGTGTATTTTCTCATCCCCTAAAGAAAGATGTGTCAAAGATTGCACAGTTCACTGGGGACTTCAAAGTTGCTATCAATCTCAACATAGAAGGCATTCAGATACTGCCGTGATGGGCAGCAGTATAAAACCCAAAGAGAGAGAGAAAAATAGATAAAATGCCCTCAGGAACAAGTTTCTTTCCAAGAAAGCTTACTAAACCAAGGCTTAAATTGAAACAGTATTATTTTTCTATGTAGAAGCAGTTTTTCATCTTTTAACTCTCTCTTGTTTGTAATACACTCACAAAATGAAATTTCTATCCTAAAGGCCAAATTGTGACAGCCCTCTTCCCACTGAATAATTCCTCATCCTGTACGCAGTGCTGCAGTTGCAGCAGAGTTGCTTACAAGGCACTGTTCAGCTGTGAGCACACCTGGACCACAGGATGGGGCCCAAAGGGAAAACACCTCACAGGTTACCAGTCCCCCAATACTAGCACTCCATCTGTCCCAATAAATCACTTCTACCAACCTCAGTGGGAAGAAAATTATTACAACAAAACAAATCAGGCATGGGTTGGTGTTTTGTTTGGTTTTTTTTTTTTTTTGTTCCTCCAGTTGTCTGCTTTGGATATTCCTGCTGTAAATGCTGAGTAAGCAACAGACACAGCAGCACTTGGCATCAATATGAAACACAAACCCAGATTTTCAAAATGCATGTCTTAAAAAAAAAAAAAATCATCAGCTGAGTGTTAAAACTACTGTCTATAAACTCAAGAAACACTCAGCACTGCAACCTACACCTAAACACAAGGAGCCCTGGATGTTAAATCCCAAGCTTTTTAGAAGACTGCATTCTGATTTTCATTGTGTGACTTCTGAGCCTATCAGGTATACCTAGATTAGACATTCAAGCTTCTCCCCGCAACCTAGAGGGAGATTAGAATAGGTACATATACAAACACACATTTTGACAATTTAGATCTTTTTGAACTAAAATATCTTAGGAAAAATAAATTCCGGCTGCCTAGTATAACTGGAAGAGCTGGTAACAGACCAAAACAGTAAGAATTTCTTAAAATGCATGTTAATAAAAATAAATGTCACATAACTGCTAGAGAAGCTTCTATTGCATTTTTTTAAGCAGATAATCATTTCACAGCAGCCCATGCATCTCAAATGCTACATTTTTAAAAATTAAAATGAAATAAGGGAAGAAATCACATCCCTCTTCATTATCCAATTTAAACTGTGAAAGCTAAATAAACAATAAAGTTATTTAAATCATTAACATCACACCACTGACAAAATTAAGAGTTACCTGTTAAGAGAGATACCTGCTTTTGGAAGTACATCCTATTCATGGCTGTAAAACAAGAATACAAACAAACAAAACCACCCCAAAAGACCCAAACTTCTTCCCTTTGTCTCCCAACTCTATTTTCTTCCCCTACAAAAACACAGCAAAAGTGAGATGCTGCCCTGTCAGCTTGCAAGCCCTGTTTGAAAAACAAAACAAAAAAAGCATAACATTAAAGCCCTAAGGAGCTCTTGGTCTAAAAAAGCACAAAGTACATAGTTTCAACTAAGTTCTGGTTGAAATTAAAAGGGGCTGCAGTTGACCAGCACTTCTGGCTCTGAGGCCCCAACCCACTGTACAGAGCACTGTCCCTTTGTAATTTCAGCATTTACCAGCAGCCAACTTACTGAAGTGGAAGACACATGCACGTCTTTCCCCCACAGTATTTACTGTTCAAAAGCACCGAACAGTTGTGGGCAGCATGGCTCTCCTGGAACATTACAGTCCTGGTGAAACAGGAAGCAAGCATGAAAAAATACCAGCTCTAATCCTCATTGAGCATGAGCCTCCAGCCACTGCACACCAGGATATTTCCAGAGCTCTCATCTGCTGGGAATAGACTTCTTGTCTCACACTGACCTCAACTGCTATGCTCTTTTGTCCAGTTCCATTACGTTCTCCATGAAGTCAGCCAGCAATATCAGCTAAAGATTGTATTTGTTCAGCGCCAGTATACTGACACAGGCAATTCCAGAAATCCACTCCACGGCTTCCTTGACTTTGCAAAACCCAAAATCTGACAGACAATGCATGGGAGACTGGCCACCAAACAGCAAAGATGAAGAAGTTAAAGCCCAAGTAAGCACAACGGTAGTGCACAAAGGTAGAAAAGAAGAAATTATTCCATGCCACTGAAACCATAAGTATTAGGGAAGAAAATGAAAAAAAAAACCAAAAACCCATCAATGCATGAACTGGGAAGGCAGAGTGACTCATTCCCAAGGTGATGGAGTGCCATACAATATATGGGTAAACAGTAAACACTACTTGCCACCTACCATCCGGGTCCTGGCACTGCTTTGCAAGGCAGCCTCCTACCAGGCACTTCACTTCTCTCCTTTGCTGTTCCTACTCAGCTTTGTGAGGCTGCCTTATTTACATTGCTCATAAACTCTTGCAGGCAGGGACTATCTCTTACCCTGGCTTTGCATGCAGCTCAGCACAACCAAACTGCACAATCAGAGGCAGTCTGCAAACAGCAAAATGCCATAAAAAAAAAAAAAAATAAAGAGGGGAAGAATATGACTGGCTTAGGAAATATAACAGCAATATCTATCTATAATAAAGAAGTTTTGATGGTCAAATGGTAGACCATGGTATACACATTTAGAATGTGGGGAGGAAAAAAAAAAGAAAAACAAAACACACCACCAAAAAGAAAAAACCAGCAGAGTTCTTAAAAGGCTAAGAAGAAAACCAAAACAAGGGGGTGTCCAAACAAAGGCACTGGTAAGAAAGTAGAATTGGTAGAATTGCTAAATCACAAATGATGGACAAATGGTAGAATAGAAATCAGGCTTCTGGCTTTCCTTACATTCATTTCATGGTAATGATGCCCTTATGCTTCAACTTTTTCAAAGCCTGTCCTTGTCACCTAAGCTTCAGATCACCTCTCTGACCCTCACGCTGGTAAAAAAGAAGGCATGAACTTACCTGACAATCTACCTGAGAGCAAATGAGAATGTGGGAAAGAGGAGGAAGGAAATAAAATCCACCTATCCCTACCTCAAAATAGCTGACTAGGGCAGAAAGGAAATCACCCACTGAAGGTTAAGAAATAATAAACAACTAATAATTTACTCCCTTGCTAAAAGACCAGGAGAGATGAAGCATAAACGCCTACTTCATCGGCTGTTGCTGGAGCATGGCAGTCCTACTTCATTCCTCAACACACATTGTAAAATCACAATCTACATCTTTGTGGCCATTGGCACAGTTCCTTGTTCAGTTTTAAAACACCAATAATCAACCCTTGTTTGTAGTGTTGTCACAAAACAAAAGCCTTGGGACACAAGAAGTTATCAGCATCAAGAATATCATCATTTCTCTCCCATTCATGAAGTACCTTTGAGCCAAACAAGCTGTGATTTTTAAAAATGCAACTATTTCCCACACAACAGAGAGGGAAACACATATGATACTGTTACAAGACGAGGTGAGAGAAATAAAAAGAGTAATGACAACAGAAAATCTAAAATAAGTCCTGGCAATGGACATGACGTCAGGCATGAGAAAACTAAAGCCAGTTGGCTGTGACAGTTCTGTATCTATCAACTACTACTTAGCTAACACCAACCCATAAATAGCTTCTTTGCTATTGCCTTGGTGATTAACAGGGTGCTGTAGATTTGAAATATTAACCTGAAGGACACGAACACAGACCAGTTTCCTTACACAATGCTGGTGGAATTGTGACTGTTGTTCTTCTATAACCTTCCCATCAGTGCCTGACAAAGCTGGCAAGGGTCAGTGGGTCTGGGGGCTGTGCACATGCACTGTTTGAAAATGTTCTTCTCTTTTTTATTTGGAAGAATGAAGAAGTCCTTTGCGTCCTTGTCCAGGTGTCTGCTAAATTTTTATCTCCCAGAAACATTTGGGCCAAGCACTGCTCAAATCTCTAAAAAAGTGCAAGCTGGGCCCTGACCTGCCCCTCACACTGGTCAAACACCACAAACATCTTTTTCAGTCACCTTAGCAGGACTGCAGTCAGCCTTCTTCCCCAGCAGTGGGGACACAACAGGGAATTCCTCTCCTCCAGAAAGTGCATCCTGTCACCCAGCTCCATTTGTCCTCTTCCCTGGCAGAAGGGTTCAAGAGGAAGGTGTAATGTTGAACCAGCAGGCAGGTTCAGGCACTTGCCTCAGGTAAGTGGTCTTGCAAAGTGCTTTGTAATGCCATGAGTCACATTGGGTTTAGTGTCAAATGTCTTTGAGAACTCTATCTGCTAAAGCTGTGGGCACTCAACACTTCTGTATGACCAGAGATTACCATGTCACCTTCTGAAAATGCTTTCTCCTTATTTTTTTCAGCTTCTTTTCCACTCTCAGACCACTCATGCACCACATTTGCTCAAAGCAGCAACAGCATTCCCCACCTCCAGGTTCTGCCCAGAGAAAGTTGTGGATGCTGCACAAGTCTATCCCCCAACTCTTGACAATCCAATGCAGGCCTCTGAAAGCTGAGGTCATTTTTTGCATGCAGCCATTGCATAAGCAAATAAGGTGTTTAAGGCACCTCGCAGAATGGGCTCTGAAGATTAGTTAATGTTTACACAGCCCACTGAAAATTGAAATGACTGCTACATGCTAAGTATTACCATCACCAGGGATCCATTTAAGTCAAAGCAGGGCAGACAGTGAAGGAAACAAAACTTATTTTTTCTGTCCAGCACAATTACTGCCAGACTTATGCATGCTAAAAACACCCAATAACCCATCTAACACAGTAAATTAATGTTTATGCTATTAAGTTTAGACAATCTTAAGCTGAAAGCTTTTCAAACTACAGGAAATTGCATGTTGCACAGGGACAACTGTATACAATTACAGTGATTTCATAAAATGGCAGAGATATAAAGCAGAAACTGAGTGGCCAGCAAGGCTTCTAAATCACACAGATAACAAGTATGTCCTGGTGGGCCAGGAGTCTACATCTTTCTCACAGCTGTTTCTAGAGACAGGAATTACATCCATAATCTTAAAATTCAAGACAACTCAGTGCGTTGCACACCTGTATCTGTGAGGCAATGACAGACACATCATTGATCAGCATGTACTATTACTGCCATCGTGGAGTCACTGTATATCAGCCAGATTTACTGTGTACCCATTTTGCACCCCAGCTTTTTGGTGTTGCTCTTACTCACAGTAAGAGCAACACCAAAAAGGACACGGAAAGATTTGGACCAGCACATGTGTTTCTTTAGGATGCAAAAGCTCCAAAGAGACACAAAGAGCACAAACATGAAATGCAAGGAGTGCAATGCTCCCCCAGGCAGAAAGTTCCCAGCTGCTTTGCTAAAGGCCACAGCAATATGTCTGCTTTATGCTTGTTTTCACAAAGCATTGTTTAACAGTACACTTAGTGCAGCTCTTAGACACTGACACAGCAAACGTCATCTTAATACAGCCTAGGTAAAGCTTTCAGCTTCCTAAGTCCTGCTGCACGCTTTGTCAAACATCTGAAGGACTGCAGTGCCTCTGACTCTTTTCTGATGTCTTGCAGGTATAGAGTCATACTGAAGGTAGTTTCCATGAATGCAAAACCAGGCAGAGGCTTGTCTAAGAGCTATCAGTTTTATTTTTTTGTGCTTCTTCCTAGCACATTTTTATTGCCGGTCTCCCTTCCACTAAACAATTCCAGAAGCGTCATTTGCACACCAAACGAGTGTATATTGTACCATTCGGTTACATGGGGTACATTATCAGGTTGTGTATAGCAGCTAAGTAGAACATCGACAGCTGTGTAGCCACATCTCAGCTGAGACTAAAGAAGTCTTGTCAGCAGCTCTGATCTTAAAGTAAATACACTGAAAAACTTAGCTCCAATTAGGCTGAGGCTGATACAGTTTTCTGGAATGAACACTAACCAAATGTGGCCGATAACACCATCTTTGCAAAATATCTTGTTTGGTTTGTCTTTAAAACTTTAAGTTTTCAAGATAAAAATGTCCTGACTTAAAAGCGATATGTCCCTGCTGTCCGTGTTCACAAAAAATCTGAATTTTGCATTTTAAGCTGTGTGTTATGCTTCGTTAATATGAAATCGCCACCCTGCATCACTGACATACTAGCCGAGCTCCAAATGACCTAATTCGTTTTTAATATTTCATAGTTTGTTAAAAGCTGTAACGAGAGATCACTAACACGGCTCTGACACTCCCTGTCATGAATCAAAAGATGTAGGGAAAAGGTCATGTACTTACTAACTGGCACCAAACCAAATTCATCACTACAAAATGAGAGAACAGAAATGAAGACTGCATTTCCCATTATGCTTCTCTCTTTTTAAGAGTATCCATCCAACTTGCATGACACCAAAAGCAGAATTTATTTATATGCATGTCCCCCAATAAAAGGTCAGAGAGAAGCGAGAAAGAGAAGAAATAAGGATTGCAGCCTTTGTCTAAGCAAGTAGTTCGTTTTCTTCCCTTTAAAGCATACTCAACAGCAACAGCCTCTGAAGACCAAAAACAGAAACAATTCCCAACCACATAAAGGAACTAACAAGTCCCTTACATGGCTGAGAATTGCAAAGCCATTTTTTTTTCCACAGCCAGAAAAATTAGAGCAAGAGGGTAAAATAGAGCAAACTTTAAACAGGCAGCTCTCTGAGCACCAGGGAATTCACACAGGCACATGATTCTAGCTTTAAGAACTGCCAAACACTTTCTTCTTTAAAGGGAAGGAGGACATTACACCAGGTGAGTCCCTGAAATCTAGATTTTCACTCTCCTGTAACTATGGATACCCAGCTTTAAAAACCTTTTGTGATGTAGTGGTACACCAGGCACTCTTATCTCATCCCCTGGTGAAATGCCTCCATCTGAACTTCCCTAACATCCCTTTATCTCACAAGTCACCCATGCACCACCGCAAGGTTTTGCCAGCTCTGGGACTGCACATACGAAACAGCCCTCTGCCCTACCTGCTGCATCTTCAGCCTGCCTTTCACTCTCCCATTACCCTGGCAAACATTGCCAGCTTCTTAACTGTGAAGGCAATGAGACTGCATCATGTGTTGCTCCAAAGAACCAGAGTCTCTCACAGGCAAGACACACCAAACCGGATGGTTGATCCAGTCCTGCCATCCCCCATCGGCAGGAGGTGGAAAGGTCAGGCTCCTGTGCAGCATCGATACTGAATGGCTCGGTCTGGCTGGCCTCTAAATATAGTTGGGCAAGGAAGGGCTGTGAAAGTGGGTGGGGAAGGGAGTGGAACAGAAGCCAAATGAGTAATCAGTTAAATACAACACCATGTTGGTCCACCAGTAAGACCTCCCCTCTCTACTCTGCCAGGTTCTGCTGCAGAGTATTTAAGCACAGCTTCAGGATTAGGTCTATGAATGCAAAATCACAGAATAAAAACAAACTTCTGGTTGATTTGTACTTGGGGAGGGGGGAACACAAATCAGTTCAACAACTTATCTTCTTGAATAAATTTCATTCACACAGGAGTGACATCACTTCCACAACATGACAGCACATAAATCATCATCAACCACATGGTACTAACCATAAAACATGTGTCAGGAAGAAACCAACAAGGAACAAAATATCAGAGTGCTTTACATTATAAACATGCAATCTTATGAGTCTTCTGGCTTCTGCTATGATCTATATGTGTCAGGTGGTTTATTTCATTCATTTGCATCTGAATGAAGTCAATACAATTAACAGAGGAACCCTCATAGAAAATCTGTCCAAACAATTTCATCTGCATAAATATACCACAAATGAAGCACTTAAAAATGTAAATATTTACTTTTTAATAAACTATCACATTTGATGCTGAAGCTAACTTTATAACAAATAAGCAAAGAGGGAATTTATTTCCACCATGGTTGCAAGCAAGCCCAAAAACAATAAAGGGAGGGAGGGAGGGAGGGAGGGAGGGAGGGAGGGAGGGAAGGAGGGAAGGAGGGAAGGAGGGAAGGAGGGAAGGAGGGAAGGAGGGAAGGAGGGAAGGAGGGAAGGAGGTCTTTCAATCGAAAAAGCAGGGGAAATAATCTCTTTCTCTTATTTGACAATGTCAGACCTGAAATCTTTCAGGTAATAAAAAAATAAGAGAAAAGATGAGACTTTGCTGTAAACCAACAAAATATAAAAGACAGTCTGACTGAGGAATTCAACGGAGGCTTCCGATCTGCAGCTACAGATAGGACAAGCAACCTTTGCTTAACTGCTCCATTTAGAAACACTGTATCCTCAGAAAAGACCTACACAGAAAACTGACTTGTTTCAAATTTCAAAGAGGCTACACAGTATTTTTATCTTTAGAATTACATAACTAAAAGCAAAACCAGCTCTCTGATACTTTTTCTCGTGGATAAACCCCTTAGTCTTTTACAGAAATTGTTAATCTTCATTATAGGCACTGGGCTCCATGTGAGACATCTCCTATGGCAATTAGACTTCCCCTCTGTATAAATTGTATCTCAACTGGCAGAGAGAGAACCAGACAAAGACAAAGCATCTGGTTTATGCTGCTCATTCTCTAAAATTCTAAATCATGATAAATAGTGTTAAATAAAAATTATAGCCACAGCAAACACAAAATGCTGTTAAGTATCAGATGAGGTATGTCCTCAGCTCCTTGCACAATGTAAAATCATTTTGATTTACTGTTTTTATTTCTTTTGTGACTGTTATTTGTCAGGGTTGTTGTTGTTGTTTTTAACCTGCATATTGTTCAGCTGTCCTGGTTTTGCCATGGTGATCAGTATGTGCTTTGAGGGCCTGATTCTGTTTTGCTTAAGACAACTGAATTTTTTTCATTGATTTTTCAAAAGAATCAGAACAGATCCCTCTCACTATAACTTCTATTCAATAATAGTACTGTTAATCCTCTACTTAAAATATTGGTACATCATTCTGCATCAGTAGGCACCATACTTGGGCTGATACCCACTTGTTTAGAAGAGGTCTCTTTATAAAACGGTTTTACTTCTAACCTTCCCTTTGTTACTCAATCTTGCCCATATGAGCGGGAAAGCAACTGCAAAACACCAGTACAGGAATACTTGGAGTATAGGCTCGGACAATATCTGAGTAAATCACTGTTCTGTCTTCCTTCTCTGCCCATCTGCAGTCTTTGGTATGGAACAACTATATCATAAAAGCTCTCATTCACACATGCTTTTGATATTACACTATTTAATTACATACAGCTGTAGCTGATGAGACTGTTACAAAACACAATTTTAATGCAGCACTGGAAGCAAATTCTGGAGACATATTAACTATTTTCCTCTACATGCAATTTCTAGCACTAAAATTCTTTTCTTCAAGAAAAAAAATAAACAGTCTATTTGCTTTTTTTAAAAAAAAGTCTGCTTCTCTTCCTGGACAGTCCAGAATGAGGTTGTTTGCAAGCAAACTCAGTCCCCACCTAGAGTATAGAGAGTGGAGAATTCACTTCCCACCCTGCCACCCCCCCCCAAAAAAAAAAAAAAAAAAATTGAATTAGAAAACAGCTTGTAATTATATGCAAAGGGAATACTATACAGGCTACTCACAGCAAGACCTGAAATGAACTCAGACTTCCTATTTGAAATACATCCTTTCTTATTTGTTTTTTAATTCCTGGAAATTTAAGAACCAACTGTCTGATGATTTTTATCAATATACTTGAATTAAAGTACAAGCATACCATCATGCTTTCTTTGAAAGGACTTAATGCATTAAAACCGAACCAGTTCTTTTCTGAACCACTGCACTTTATTTTGAAAGGGCACCTTGTATAAGGCATTCTAAATTATAACTATTAACACGCTCGCCACAGCAAGATCTTCATAGCCTCATCTGGGAAATGCTTGCAACTTCCACCTTTTGTCACAGAAATAAAATATCTGCTTGCAAAATTCATAGCCATAGAATATCATAATATGTAAGTGTTTGAAATAGTAAAAATTTGAATATTCCTTTTCCACAGATTTGATCTGAGGTTTTTTTGTTGTTGTTGTTGGTTTGTTTGTTTGATTTTTATTTGGTGCTTTCATTTGTGGGTATTTTTGGGTTGGTTAGTTTTTAATTTAAACAGGCTTGCATTGAGGCAACATATGAAAGGAAGATCAATCAAGAAATTTAAGACCATTTTAATACATATCATCATGTGCCTTAAAACAACAAAAGTATTTTTATCCAGGCATGCAAGGATAAATGGAAAGCAAATGAGTTCATATATTCCTGCATTTTGCAGAGGAACACAACTTGTATCTTCCTTATTGTTTAAGCCAATTGGCAAATACTACAGCTAGATATTAATATCACCATCAAAATCATAGCCAGGCTGAAATACTTTTAAATGGCATTTAAATGAATTCGTATTCCTTTTGGGCAGCTCTCTGAGGCATTAAAAACACGCTGTGATATACTGAATCAAACAGGGGCTAAATGTGAACAAACTTCATTCCTAGAAATGCATTTCTCTATTTGCAAGTGTTTGCCTTTACTTTGGCACGATCACATGGGCTCCAGCTAGACTTTTGAGCTCTGGCAGTGATCCAAGCTGCAGATGGTTGGAAATGCAGCCTGAAATCAGTGTGTGGTTGATGAATTACTCCTTACACCTGACCCCTGCTTCACACCAGGCACCAAACACAATCTGAACACTACCAGCCAGAGAAGCCCTGTCAGGCATCTCCGTATCTGGAACGCTTTCTTCAAGGCCTTCTGTATGGCCAGATGGCCAAAAGTGGGGAATGCCGTAAACCCACTAAACAGAAACGTGAGTGGCTAAAGACCACAGGATTGGTAGGTAAAAGGTGAAGAGAGGCAAGAGCTTTGCACCAATTCCAAATGCACACTTTCTAAAAGAGAGTGATGGAGCAAGGAGGAAGGTATGCTTATGCCACACAACTGAAGCAAGTGCCCAATTCCGTCATGCCAAAAGAAGCCCCAAAAAAATGTCAAAAAGGAGACATAACACACACCCATAAGAATGCGTGCCCATAAAATCACTATATCAAACTTCAACTCTTCTGAGTACACCTGTTTGAATTCCCTAATTGTTTTTTACTCAGCTGGGGCATGTATCTGTCATTTCAGGAAGAGGCCCATTAAGCCCTCTTGCTTGCAGGTCAGTCTGCATCCCTTTCACAGCCGCCTCGATGGGGTTTTATTCAGGCAGGTGTTGGGAAATCACACTTCTTCCTTTTGCACATATTCACACATGCACACAGAGATGAAGAGGTACTGTGGGTACTGTAAACACTGCCTCTCGTTTTGGGGTCTTTCTGCCATCTGACTGGGTTACAGAGTCAACATCATGAGAGTTAAACTACCAGACACAAACCATGACTAATAAGTAGGAAATATCTGGAGAACGCATGAAAGCAAACCACACGGAAATAGCTGCTTAACTGGCATATTTTTACCCCGAGTGCAGGTATAGAGATTGTAAACCAAACAATTCCTGTCGACAGGTAACTGGGGCACCTCCTCCTTTCTAGCCAAATCATTCAGGTTTCTTCAGTAGACTGTTTGCAAAGAAAGCCGACCCCAGCAAGAGGTCTAATCATAAATTGCAGAGGACAAAGATAAAACACATCACCTACTAAATCAACTAGACTCTTTCAAGTATATTCAGAATTAATATTTTTCCCCTTTTTCACATCATTACATGATATTTCATAGTGCTTATTTTTGTTTTCTTCTGTGCTAAATGACAAAGAGAAAAGAATTTGCTTTGGCAAGCAAGAAACAAAAGAAAGAAATGCAGACCATAATGCAATATTTGGCATCATTAACATTGTATGTGACAATTTGCAACATACTCCTGTAAACCAGTTGTTTGAGTAGTTACACCATCAGCAAGGATGCAACTAAAGAATTTCTCTTGACATCTCAAACTAAAATAAAAAAATACTACAGATTCTCATCAGTTATACCACCTCTCTGCAACATATTTTGCAAAAAGAACACAAGACTACGCTTCACTTACAACAGTAAACAGAAACACTTACTCTGAAATACACTCTTAGGACAATTGGACTCTCCCCTTGCTCTCAGCATCTGCCTAAAGTTCCAAAACTGTATGTTCAAACTGAAGTTTTCAGACAGCGTCACACCAAAACAGAAATAAGGCTATGTCTTGCCTCAAACTCAGTGCTTAAGTGTCCTTAAGAGACATATTAAATTCCTTGCAATTGTCTCATAAGGATTGACACCCTCCCCTTCTTCTTTTTTTTTTTTTTGGATGACAATGGCTTTTCCTAAACCTGAAATTAAAGTTTTAGCTTCAGTGGTGGTATTTGATAATGAAGGAGCACAAGTTAATGGAACGAGTGCATGCTTTGTATTTCACAAAAGGCCGCAAAACACTAAAAAGTTAAAGCAATCAGACAAACATATGGAATCCATTTTTTCTATTTATAATCCCATTACCCATACAGTTATTCATTTACACTCTTTCTGCACAACAACATGCTAGCCATGTTAGAAGACACACACACACACAGACTGTAGTGTGGCGGGAATCCTGCGCAGCTCCGTGCTCCCCCATGAGAGGGACGTGATGTACAGTAGTGCAGTGCTTCTCAAAGGAGAACCAAGGCAACTTCACCAAACAAGCAAAGCAAAAGCAGCACTTCACCCAAACACGCTGGGGAATGTGAATTTCCAAACTCTGCCTGTTGAACACGCTGCCACTCTGAATTTCAGAAGCTGTACAGAAATGCCATAAGAAAGCCTAGAATTTCTTTCTTAATTACAAATGAATGTGCACACCCCCCCCCTCCCCCCTCCCCAGCATGCATGACTATGAGCATAAAAACACATTCTTTCTGTAGAGCTGAATCCTACCATGCTTGGTACAAAGAGCAGTTTTTGGAAAATAAGAAGCTGAGGTTCTCAGGCCGGCTGGAATCATACAAGGGTTTATTTATACGTGTTGCTCCAATAGAGATGATAAAAGATACAGCTCTCTGCCACACGATTATTTGATTACCCAACTATTAGCTTTAGACATACAATGGATCTAACTACTTTAAAACGTCCCAGAAGCTGATGGCTAGCTTTAAGGTAACAAAATCCAGATGCTGCCTGTCTGCACTACTTTAAAGTCTTAGGGTCTACAGAAGAGAAATACTTGCATCTGTGTGCATACATATATATATATATGCGCACATGTATGTTTGTTTATTATTTAGAGTTTATGTACGCCCTTAATGGTGGACCAAGGAAAAAAAGAAAAAAAAAAAAAAAAAAAAGAGCATATAAAATGCATCACCGATTTGAAATTTTACCTGTCCTTATTATAATAGTGCAAGTGTGCCAAGACTGATGCACATGACTTTTCACAGGGTTCATAATTTTATGTACTGGCTATAAGAATTTATTTAAATTTTTTTTTTTTAAGTAAGGGGTTAAAAAAAGTCATGGTACAGAAAAGCTACTTTTCTACTTTAAACTCAAAAGATTAATTTTCTCAAAAAGCTTATTTTACAAAGTTAAAAGAAATGAAGAAAAAAAGAAAGAAAAAGGACAACTGGCAAAATCTAAGCTACGTGAGTAAAAGGGATGGAATGTCCAATATTTCTCCTCCAATACTCGAGGCTATTGTTCTTTCAAAAAAACACCATCAATTGTTTCATGTCCTTGGCTTGCCAGGTTTTGAGGAATAGCATCAGCCTGCATCCCCCAATCCCCCAAACAGTTAAAGCTATGGGCAATATTGCAGTCAAGCTAGTGACGGGCTGCTGCTGCTGCAACAGCAACATTACACACTAAACGGTCACAAAGGTAAAATGCTACTTGGATTGACCTTGAAAGGAAGGCGGGGAGAAATGATAAATTTCACGCTAAAATACAAAATTTAAAAAAAGATGAATTTCATACCAGAAAACTATCTGCGTGATTCAACGAAAGAAACAGCAGAGCAAAGAAGTGAGAGGTAACCCTGCCATGAATTACAAGGCTGTAATCATACTGAGTGCTTCTGGTCTCATCACAACTCTAACCAGCCTGAATCGCAGCTTTTACAATTAGTTAATTTATATAATGCAGCAGTCGGGCTATAAATGTTAACGGGAAAGTAATTTTTATTAACAAGGAATATAATTTATCCTTTCACAACCACAGCCAGATCAACGTGCTTCAAACCAAAAGTCTGGAGAAGTCAGCCTCCCTTGTGGCACTTCACCACACACAGTTGCACACATCAAATGTCCCATGTGTTAAATTTGCCACAGGAGCGCAATGTGTATATGTGCACGCAGTACCATATGCACGTGTGCATGTGCCCTACCTTGGCTTTTCCCTCCTAAAGAATGCTCATTTATTTACTGAAACTGTTAATCCGTGGCTGTGGATGTGTATTTCTTCCTTTTTCTTTCCTCCAAATTCAGTGTCCTGACAGGGTTTGCAAACTTTCGGTTTAGGGCTTTCTTTTGTTACTGTCCTTCAGTCACACAGGAAATCTTTTCAGAGAGCAGACTATTATACAATGGCATTATAAAAATAAGGCTTTAATTAACTAACTCATGGCCAGGTAGCATAGACTTCACTCAGCCTCTCTAGGAGAGGCCGGCCTTCTTTCCAGTCTGCTGGCATTTTAAAAATCATTAAGAAAAGAAGAAAGAAAACCGAAGCGTCCGCGCTCGGATACACTCTCCAAAAGTAGTTACCCTCTATTTCTAGACCTTTTAAGTGCACCAGAGTACGGCCATATCACCCTCAATATTTAATGAAATATTAAAACCAGTGCAATGCACTGAAACAAACTCCACCAGATTTACAGTTAGCTCCGAGCTCCTCTCCGAGCTCCACAGCATCTCCTCCTCAGCTGATTAAAAGTTTGAGTTGCCACAGACAGCTTTTCTAACAGCAAAATGCTTTTAAGCTATGAATAAACTGTAGGAATAAGTGAAAAACCCACCAAAAGTGTTTTATGTCCGATGCTGTCCAGAGCAATCTTTATCCCATGCCATAACAAACACACTACCTGCCCGCTGTTACGATAGCGTTAACCGCACTGTTCTCCCCAAACAATAAAAGGAATTAGCCGACGCCAGCAGCCCTTGGGGAAAAAAAAAAATGAAAGAAATAAAGAAATAAACGAGAGGGCAGACAGTAACCTTCCTGCCTCTCTCACGCCTGCTTTCTGCCTACCAGCTCCCCTCTGTGTGACAGCAAACCCGAGAAAGAGACAGAAAAATCGCCAAAGAGAAGAGGCGAGCCCGCAATTCGCGCGGCTCCGCTCTCCATCCCCCGCCAGGCGCCCGGCCCCGCCAGCCCTTACCTTGGTTTGGAGATAGTGGGGGTAGTAGTAGGTGTACTGGGGGTACATTGGCTGCTGGTCCAGGCGTTTGCCCATGTAGCTGGAGTCCTTCTGGCTGGTGCGGGGAACTCGTTGGCAGGGTCTAGTGCCCCAGGGCCTTTCTTCCTCTCACGCCGCTATTCCTGACAGCGCGGGCGACAGAGGAGGCTGCCGAGACTTCCTCGCCGTCTACCGCGCGCTACTTCCAGCGCAGCCAAAAACGCGCCCGCACGAACATATACGTGTGTGTGTGTCCGTGTGTGTGTGCGCGAACGGGGTGTGTGCGGGTGTGGGTGCCTGGGTGGGTGCCCGGGTGCCCGCGGCGGAGCAGCCCGCCTCCCCCGCTGGCAGCAGCAGCGTGCCTCCGGCGGTGCCCGCTGCCCGGCTCGGGAGGGAACCGTCCTGCGAGAGGAGCCGGGAAGACAGTGCAACTCCAAATCTCCGCAGAGCCGCCCGCTCGCTCGCTCGCTCTCCTCGTCCTCTCCTCGGCTCGCCCCGCTCTCGAGCCCTCCCCTCTCGCTTCCCCACCCACCCCCCTTCCAACCAAATACAAAAAAAAAAATAAAAAAAAAAAAGAAAAAGGAAAAAAAAGGGAAAAAAAAAAAAGAAAAATAAAGAAAAGAAAAATAAAGAAAAAAAAGAAAATAAAAAAAGGAGGGGAGGGAAAAGCCTTCCCCAGCCTAGTTGCCGCTGCCTCCCTCACGGAGTGACATGGTGCTCAGGGCTCGTCCTGTCTTTCATTCAAACCCCCTCCGCGCCGCGCCGCCGGTGGGAGGGACCTCGGCGCGCCGCTCCCCCGGGAGGTCGGCGCAGGCCGCGCGGCCGCCTCCGCGCCCCCGCCCGCTCCGCGCCCGCGCCGGACCGGGCAGCTCTGGAAAGCGGCCGTGGGACTTGGGAAATCCTTACGCCGCGGGGCGGGGGACTAGGGAGACCAGCCTCAAAACGAGGCTTTATGTTTATTTTTTTATTATTATTTTTTTTTTTAACAAACGGGTGCGGGGGGGAAGATCACGGAGCTTGGTCGCCGAGCAGGGAAGTCGTCGTCGTCCTTCCCCTTCAGAAAACTACTCCGCACCGTCATCCGGCACTACGCGGAGAGGCGACCCCGGGCCAGACATATTAAATACATACTTTGTTAGACCGCTTATATAAGACTTGGTTTATTTAAAGTTGGAACAAAATGGAGGAAGAGGGTAAAGAGGAAATTCGGCCGGCCTGGCGTGCGGGTGCCTTCCCCCAGACGTGTGAAAATACCACGGTGCCACAAAAGTTACCCGCGGCTGCGTTTCCGCGGCCGGGGCTCCCCCGCACGCAGCAGCTGCCGCCGCCGCCCGGGCCCAGGTGAGGGCCAGGTGTGGCCCCTGCGTCCGGCCGAGAGCCCCACACCTGCCACAGATCCCAGGCGTGCAGGACCTGTGTCAGCACCGCGATCCCAAATATTTATCCTCCGAAAGACTCGAAGGAAGAGCCTGTCTTACAACAGGGCTATAAATCATCAGGAAAAAAAAAAGTGCGTGAATAACAAAATGTTTCCTGCTGTACACAAATCCTAGCGTTTCTCCTTTTTTGTAATAACTTATTTCTTTAACATGTCATCAGATTCCTGGGCCTTTCTACAGTGGTTTTGCCTATTTATAAATTTTTAGGGAAAAAAATGTGGGGAAGCAGTTTCTTTTTGTTTTTATTTAAATCATCCATAGTATGGCAGCGGGATTGTCAGCTGCTGTATTATCAACCAAATTGCTTCAAAAAAAAAAAAAAAAAAAAAGAATTATAAAAAGAATTTCTTTAAAGGGACACTTCTCAAGGCTGGTAGAGCTAAAATTAGACTTGCCAGCTGTGTTTTGGTTTGTGGGCACGTGCTTGCACATGACAGGAACATGGAAATATCACGCTTTACTCTGGCAGTTTGCTGTTCTCGTAAGCAGAGGGTTTTGTTATGGATTCCCATAAGTGCCCCATAGCCAGTCCAAAAGGGCAGCATGGGAAGCCATAAACACACTCAAAATGCTGCCTGTACACTGTGCTTTCATCACCAGGCATTCATAATCGTTGGTACTTAGTTACCAGCCCTCTGTCATACAGTGGGAACAACGTGCCGTGCTTGCACAGGTATTTGCAAGCTTTTGCAAAACGAGTGCTCTGTTCCCAGAGCACTGTACAGGCATTCAGCAGGTTCTTGCACACCTGGATGAACCCTGTGGAGAACTACCATTCCCCCAGTTTCCAACAAATTCAGAAGAAAGCCTGGTTGGGTAAACTTGAGTATTTTTATTCCCTATCATTAGCATTATCATTCTAAGCTGGCCAGGACCATGTGGTCCCTATTCTGAGGGTCTCTCTTTTTCATTCATCTTCTCTTCTGAGAAGTGAATTTAGAAAAAAGATAGGAATGGGAGGAGAAGCCTGCAAGCCCCACCTCCCAGCCCCACAGATTGTATCACTGCTCAGCTTTAAATATGCTGCCTCTCATTGTAGTGCGTGATACTCTTGCTTACACTTTCTTCTCCCCCCCGCCCGGCTTTCCCTGAGGGTGAAATAGACTGTTTGAGGGTTGGGATCTGCAGAAGTGAATAGTGATTACTTGACTGTATGTGATACTTTGAGCCGAGACAACTTTCAGATTGTTCTTTCAACTGCCAGAATTAAGTTGTTGTGCTTCTCTTCTCACCTTCTCAATTTTCCCTCAGGATATTAATGCAGTTTTTCTTGCTAAGCGGTTTGCTTGTAGACGTGGATGTAACCAGATTTGGGAGAAGAAAGAACCTATGTGTTCAGGTTGAAATAAAAGATAAATACTAAAGGAAGTAGAAAACTGCATTCTGACCAAGAAAGCGACATCAACATGCAAGGGTTTCCATGGTCATTATTTTAAATCCAGGAAGGGCTGTTTTGACGACGTCATCCAACTACTGTGAGTATTTCAAATCATGCCATAAAATTTCAACTCAAGATTTCCACACACCTCCCCGTCAGATGCACTGGCTAGTAGCTCCAGCAGTTCTAGCAACTGAGAAAAGGTGGGAAGCTACAGGAGAAGTGGGACTATTATCTGAGTGGGGAACAGCTCCATCTTTCATCTGCTCTCTGTCAGCAAGTCTTCAATATGCAGATGCTTTGGATTTTCCTTTTCACCTGTAATCCTGACCAGGTGCTGAGCAGCCTCTGCTGTTTGCTCTGAGTGCTCAGCATCTTGCATGATTGAGCCTTCAGAGATGCAAGACAGAGTGAAGGCAGCAAAAATAGGAATTCAATATAAAAGAGTGGGGGGCCAAGGGGAGAAGACAGGAGGCAATATAGCATAGCAAAAATGCAAATGAACAGCCACAAAAGCAGATTTAGATAGCATACAGCCTCTGAACAAATGCTAGTGCTGGAAAATGGAAAATTTCCATTTGCAAAATACAGACATCAAAAAGATCATCTGTGACTTGGGAGCACACTGTTTAAATAGAATCCCCTTCATTTTCTGGCCTGTGCATTTGAATAACTGAATCCACTTGCAAACTGAAATAGCAGTTTGCCTACCGAGTGTTAAGTATAAATGTTCCTCAAAAGAAAAGACAAGCTGTTCGATCCAGTGAGCAACAGTGAGCAAACTTCACAACTTTTTTTTTTTTTTCTTCCTATGGGAGGGCTCATTATCAAGCCAGTCCCAGCCTCGGGAACCCAAGGAGAGAGCCAGATCCCAGTGCTTCTGCAAAGCGCTGCTGCCACTGGTGCCACTGACCTGAGGGCAGATTCAAGAGCCAGGTGAGAGTAAGGATCTCTTCAATGGAAAGTTTAGAAATGAGATGAAATAAATGGGAACACATCATCTGTAAACTTGACAGCCAAGTACATTCAAAACAGGCACCAATGGATATTATTAACCCAGCAACAACCAAAGCTGTGGATAAGAAACCTGGAGTTAACCAAAAGAAAGTGAGGGGGGAAAAAAAAAGATTAAAAAAAAAAAAAAAGACTCATTCTCTTGGCAGCCTAAAGTACAGAAAAATTACGTATGTTTGGATGCATTTTTACCTGTCATAGAATGCAGATTTTTTTCATACACAAAAACTGAATTAAAAGAAAAAAAGCAGATACCTAATAGAAAATTCAGGGGCTTTTTTTTTTTTTTTTTTTTTTGATAAAATACAATTCTACATACACTTTTTTTTTTTTTTTTTAATAAGCTTACCTATTCTATTAAAACCTTCCAAAGTCATAGGTAGCAGAGTCAGGGAGCAATTCAAACATTTTCCAGCTCCTTGCTCTTGAAAAGCAGCAATATGTATTCCAGAAGAATTAACTTCTGGCAAAGTTATGTCAGAATTTTCTAAGTCAGGACTAAAGAAATAGAGATTCCACCACCACCTAAAGCAATATAATAGGTTAAACACACACAAAAAAAAGAGCAATTATATTTGGCTTACATTTTTTACCCTCTCTCTCTACTTTTGTTCTCTCTATTTACTCATTAAAGCAATTAGAAAGTAGACCATGGTGATGTTTTACAGCTTGTTTACAATGGATTACAAGAAGAGCACTGATTTTCTTTTTAGATCTGTCAGCTCCTTCAGTCTAGCTCCCTTAAAACTATATTGATGAACACAGAATTTTACTATTTAATGGATCATTTATCAAGCTGATTTACCTAAGGAGAGCTAACCAAGTTTCCAAGAAGGGACATCCTGGTGCAACCATCAGTAAAGCATGTGATAGCCACAGAGAAGACACAGAGGATCAAAACACTTAGCTTAACAGTGACAGCATTAAGTGTCTGGGATTGACAGAACCTCTCTGAGTTGGGGGATGCCACTATTTTCAGGTGCTTTCCTTTATTAAGAGACCAAACACCACTAGAGGTGACTTTACCCACACACACACCCCCTTCCCTGCCTGTATGAAAAACCCAGCAGGTTTGCTCTCCAACCTTCAGCATAAACCATCACAACAGCACAGAGTCTAGAATTAGGCAGAGCTACAGATGGCCTAAAGTAAATCTGAAAGAGTCAATGGATAAGATTTTGGACAACAGCAAAGAATTGCCATCTATCATCACACTTCATTATTTTCCTCTTTATCATCTTCTGTCTTCACATTATGGCTCAGGGATTTCCATTAGTCTACTTTTACCTGAACACTCAGTCCTAAAGGAAATCTTTGGACAGCAACAGAGTGAAAAATTTTAGATGAAAAGCGAACAACAATGAACATTCACTAAATTGTTTGTTTTCCACCTGATATAATCCCTTACAAGCACCAGCCAGTGAAACTAGCAGTCATTTGTACAGACAGCCTGAAATTATGCACTAATGTCTTCTTTCTGCAGATGTTAATGAAATAATCAAAGCAAATAATACTTAGTCTTTTGTCTACAGTTTGTTTCCTACACATCTCTGAACACTTTGCAAGAGTTAATTCCTCCTGCAATGTGGAAGGGGATAAAGTAACATGACCAGTCAATGGCAATGCCCCAGTTGTGACAACAAATGGGGGATTCCCCTCACCCTCCAAATCCTGATTGCATGGTAAAAGCCACAGCAAATAAGACCAATGGGGCAAAAGATTGGTACTTTCAGTTCTGGAAGGGATTAATGTGGAGAGAAAGCAGTGCAATGGCAGTGAGTGCAATGTGAAGAAATGGAAGAGAGGCATTGGCTGTAGCATATCACAGGATCACACATCAATAGTTTATGGCTTTCAGAAAACGCCAAGATTGTGCATGGGTTACAAGACGTGCCTTTCAAAGGTGGCATCTTCTATAGCAACTCCACATCACCACTTAGTAAACATTGCACCTGGTCTTCAGTCTAAACTCTTATGATAAAAAAGAAAAACAAACCCCCAAACACTAAGAGGACTAGCCAAGGCTATTTCTCTCTTGCAGCATATTAACTTAATACTACCAACATTAGATGTGGTATGGTTCCAGAGGGAGAAAATTCTTCACCTCCCACCTTCCTCCCTCTAAAGTCCTGCTTATTAGTCACTTTCCCCACCCCTTGTTTACTTTAAATTAGATTGTAATCAGGGAACATGAGGGGTTTTTTTTCTCTTCAGGAAGTTTATTTCTGAAGGTAATGGGGAGACGTAAATATGCTGCCTGTTTACTGAAGCTCATAAACATATACGAACACAGGCAGTTAATTGTCACTGAAAGAGTTCCAGCAAACATGGAAAATCCTAGCTTTTTAGGGCATGTTTGACTAAATGTTCACCCATCATGTACTGAATTACTTAGTGAGATATTAATTTTGTGCTCCAGCTGAGGGTAATCACAGAGCAAACTGGCATTATTCAAGTTACTCTGTGAAATTACAGCAAGGGTAAGCTTAAGAACAAAGGCCAGCAGGAGTTGAGCCTCTCGACTTGATAGGAATTATCTTTTCCTCTAATTGAAGAGAGGACTGTTTTGTTTTGTTGTTTTTTTTCTTTCCTTCCTGTTGCTAGATTTCCAACGACACACTTTGGCAGAAGGTCTCCTTGCAACAGGATTTTGTGCTTAAAGCCCATGAGCAGGGGCTCATCTGCTTGGGAAAGTTTACTGATGTAATTGCACCAGCATCCTCGACAGCTAGAGTTATACCCACATAATGCCTCATAGGGGCATTCTTCCCTGGGAGTGATAATGCTGGTAAATGCCCCTATTTACACAAACTCAGACTTCTGGCTGCTGTTTTCCTGCAGGTCCTGCTGCTGACCTACACCATGACCTTGGACTAACCACTTCTGCTGCTCCCTCCTGTCTGTCTGTCTCATGAGTGTCAACTGGAACTCTTCATGGTGAGAACAATCTCTGTGTCTTTACAGTACCACAGGGGGAACCTCAATTTTGGTTGGGCACCAAAACAACACAGCAGAAATCTGTAATAATATATGTAAACAGTTTGCTGTTCTACCATCCAGACGTCTGCTATTAGAGAATTCGCTGGCTGTGGCTTTTTTTTTTTTTTTTTAATGAGAAAAAGTTAACAACAGGCAAGAATGGAGGGTCATTTCAGGCGACATTCCATTGCTATCAAATATAATAGATTCTGCTTGCTCCATACTTATATCCTCCCCAGCATGCCAAGACACATTTCTTTCTGTCTCTTTCATATCTGGCAGGCTTATTTGCCCACTAAGTAACACTTTATCTAATGCTGGCTGTAAATAAAGCCTGAAGGAGCCTTTGATAATAATTTCTATTTCATCTCCTAATAGACCCCCTTCTAAAACATGGTACAATTATGGCACTATCCTTGCAATTTCATCCAAAACTTCATTCAAAAGTGTTTGCAAAAAATAATTTTTCATTGTAACTCCTGGAAATTTTATGGTTTTGATGAAATCTCAAAACATTACCTCATTTTTTTTAATTTAGTTCAAATTTGATTTTTTATTTTAATTTTTCCATAGAAATTCTGCCTTGACCCAACTGCAATAAGTATTTTCCTACTTAATCCCCCTGAAAAAGGAAAAGTCAAAGTCTAAAAAAAAAAAGTCTAACATGTTTTCAAAAATATCTTAAGCAAAAACGCAATTTTTATCTCTACCTATGCAGGAAAATGTTATTTAGGAAATATACAAATGAAATACCCCGATTTAAATCAGTCTCTAGTGAAATGTGTTCATCAGTTGTTTGTTTTTAACTGAAATTCATGACTGGGAAAAGCAATCTGCACTTTAGCTTGTGCCAGTAAGCCCTACAGTAATTCTGAGTCTATTCAGTGTAAAGTATTTTATAAATAAAGAAAAATCACAGGTTGGGAGGAACTGTAATCCTCAGCCATAACAAAATGCTATTCTTTTCCTTCTCACCTAAACACAACTGGGAACTGAAGTGGAAAGCACATAAAAACATGTACTAGGACTGCTAGTGCCTTCTTATCAACATGTAAAGCTTCCCTGAAAGCATTACAAGAAAAATTCTAAGTGTCCACTAAATATGGAATCAAAAACTGTGTGTAATGATTCCCAACAGAGGGGGAATTTCCGGCTCTCAAATTCTGTCTCACTAAGATGGAGAGAGAATGCAGAGCAAATGGAGAAGTACAGTACTGGGAGTTGGGTAAAAAGTTCCATGTGCAGGTAAGCTGCAGACTTGAAGCAGTTCTCCGTTTTTCAAATCAGTTCACTCTTTTATAGCAATAATGACTTTTTTTTGTAATGGACAACTTCCACTTACCACAGAACCAATGCAGCCTGCTGTGCAAAATCAAACCTTATGTCACACTAGATTACTGTCCATCATAACCAAAGAAAATGTATTGAACTGAATATATTTGGTTCAGGAAACCTGTATTTTGTCAGCTGCAGTATAGCTCATTGTCCACTAAAGAGTACCAAGCCCATTCTGAACAGAGCACACTGTGGAAATGTTTAACCTCCTAATCTTGGACTTGTACACTTGCCAGAAAAAAAGGGGAGGGTATTACCTGACATCTAACAAAAACAGGGTTAGGACTGACACTTTCCTGTACCAGAAAAATTCCTTGGGTAAGAGATCATTTATTTCCTGAAAAAGACAAATGCTAATTATAGCTCAAATCTTCCCTCTTTTTCCTCTACAATTTCTTTTTTCTTTTGCTTCCTCCCTTCCTTTGTGCATCTTTTCTTCTGTCTTGTTCATCAAATATTTTTGCCTTCAAAAAAATCTCATCAAATCTCTACATTCTCCTTCATCTGAAAGTTATCTGGCTTGAGAATAATTTTCCTGCCTTCTTTTATGTATTCCAGCTGGAGTTTTTAATAAAGCACAAGGACTCAAGGCTACTGTATTTTTATTAGGAGATGGTGGAAACTTTATAGTGATTTCTCTTCACATTCAGCAAATGTTCATCCCTATTGTTCTAGCCTATTTACTGCTCCCAACATCCTATTCCCAAATAGTTTTTACTCTTTAATCCTTCATCTGTTTTGTTTCCTCTTTATTTCTGTCCCTGCCTAACTGCCTGTCTTGCCAGCACAAGCACTTTTTCTCAAATTTTCTCTTCATTGTATTTTTTCTGTTGCCCCCATTCCTCACCCACAGATGCTTTAGGCTCCACTTTCTTACTTAGGTTGCAGTTCTTTGAATGTAGAACAAAAATATTAATGGGGGGGCGGGGGGAAGATACCACTGCACTATTCTTTTTAACTTGGAAATCCATCCTGATGGAAAGAGATGGGAAGAGAGAGCACAGTGTGCCGTAAATACCTAAATTCATGTCAGCCAAGGTGCCCTGGCAGGGTTGTGGACAGAGCTTAAATAAAGTAGAAGGTGAGAACATTAAGTTCATTAACAGAGGAAGAATTGGGTCTCACAAACTGAGGATCCAATCAATCTCACCTCTTACTGATTTCTTTTCAATAAAAGGCTTTAAAGACACTTCTGCTAAGTACAGATGTACACAGGTTCCCTTCTCCTCGCAACTGCAAGTTGTACACCCCCCACATCAACACGCTTGTCTGTTCAGGATCCTATGGCAGCAAAACATATATCAGCTTAAAACCTTAAGAGCAATCTTTGCCAAAGAATTCTCACCTCATACAGCAGGGTAAGAATTACAAGCAGAAACCACTGAAAGTGAGTAGGAGTTAAATATTAATCTTTTGATATAGTTTTTCAGATGAAACACTGACACAAATTCAGCTTGCAGATAACTTGCACTTTGGCCATTTGGTACATTCCCACCAAGCAAAGGTAGGTGTTTCTGTACTGTGAGGAGCTTGTAGGAGAAAAAACCCAAACAATAGCTTAATTTCATTTAATTGGGAAACTGTGTTTTAGCAATAGATATTCCTTTGTGCTAGTCAATTACTTGAATGTTTTATTAGAAGGGCTGGGAGTGTTTTGTCACTATGGGGGCTTGACATTTCCCATGGTCTCAGACATTCACTGGAGTGAAACACTGGTTTGTCAGATCCCTAGCACTGCAGCCAAATATCTCCATCCTGCAGATCACATGCTCCCTTCGAGTTTATGGGGAGAAATTTCAGTCAAACCATTTGTCCTTTTCCTGTTTCTCAAGAAAGATACATTTTTTTTTTACTTGTGTTGGAATAAGGTGGTGCCAAATGAAGGCAAAAATAGGCAAGCTCATCCAGCTTTTTCTCCTTGGATAGTGGCTGGAAGGAGTCTGAAGGAAGGCAAGGTTCCTTAGAACATGTGGAAGAGGGACCAGAAATTTGCCCAAACGGGTGACTCATTCTGCTAGGGATGTACCTCCTAGATGTGTTGTGAAAACTTTCCAGGTTTGGCCACGTGAGAAACACTTGAAAAGGCACATTCCCTGCATCCTCAGCATATATCTCCTTCAAGTCCCTGTACCTGCTTCCCTCCCAGCTTCCATAGACATCTGCAGACAGACATGGAATGGCACCTTCCTCCCAGGAGCAGGAGCTGTACAGAGCAGGAGACAGGGATGACAGGCATGACAGAAGATGCTGGCACATAACTCTAGCAGTGCTATGAGGTCTCTGCTGGGCTGTTGGGGTGCTGCCCCAACACTCACTGAGATGAGGAGGTGTGGAGGAGCGGGCACTGAAGGAGACTGAGCAGTAAAAGGGGGATTCACCTTGGTTACAGGGGGAGTGAAGACAATATATCAAGGCACTGGTAGAAGGACCCCAGGGTGAGTAAGCATTGCAATCTGAGATGGAGAAGAATGAAGCAGGGATCTCAAAATACCTGTGGAAGATGGGACTTGAGATGAAGAATAAACTAAAATTGAGAATGAAGAAGCAGTAGTGATGGCAACCAGGTAGTTAAGATGATCCAAATTGATTAGGAGGGCTAGGCAGGACATGAGAGGAGCCAAAATGGGTGAGAAGGACACAGAGACATACAGGGAAAAAAAGAGGACAGCCCTTTTTCCTCTGCATCCTGGCTGCAATCCCCAGATTCCTGACATTGTCCACTCCTCTGTTGTCAACAAAAATCATCTACACCCAGCTGCAAAGTGATCCAGCCCCTTCTAGCACTGGTTCACAGAGACTATTAAAATCTAATGCTGCCAGGCTCTCCATGTCTCCGTGATAAATAGAAAGATTTCAACCTTGCTGACAATCCATTTGTCAATATGCCATGGGATGGCATTTTCAGGTTCCTTTATTTTTTAAAGCTAAAACCTTTTTCACACATAAATTAAATTAAAAGAACAAGTGGGAAAATTCCATATGATCCCACATTTAAGGTTAATGAGTAATGGGATAATTACAATGAATAATAAAATGATAATGAGTGTTCACAGAGAAGCCCATTATAACTGCATAGACAACCATTACTCTGTAATTTTATACCTTTTGAACACTTGACTTTGCAACCTCAATGCTTTTTTAACATTGTTTTTACCTGTGTAATGATATATAACAATCTCCAGACACCATCTGCAGTCTTCGTATTTCCTTGATACCTTTCAAAGAAATTTTTATACTGAGTATGAGAAGAGACAATGAGTATGAGAAGTGATTATGTCAGTGAGCAACAGCCAAGAGATAGTGAGGGATGCATTCGGTTGTTGCCTCTCTGCACATTCATAATTCCTATCTCAACAGCTGGGACCATGCTACAAACTCTTGGGCTTGGTTCATCTTTTTTAAAGCCTCTGTTTTTACAACAGTTTTGTAACTATTTTCTGATTTTGTAGTTTGCTTCTCCAATTGTTCTAACAGTGCAAGCCAAGTTATCAAGGTTTTGGGACACAATTAAATACTTTATTCAGTTAGGGTTGTGGCTGAGAGCAAGGCATCAACCATTTCCTTCATTCCTTTCCATCTGACATTGCACCAATTTACCTTAGTTTTACGTGCTGTCCTTCGCTGCTGGACTCCTGCTTAGACAGGGTACTGGGCACATTTTTTAATTGGAAAGAGGCATTGCATGCTTACAGACTATCATCATATTTCAAGTTTACTGCTAGGAAAAGCCAATATTAATAAGGGCTGTTTTGCATTTCTTCAGGCGTTACATATTTTAGCTGCAAATGTCAGCTTTTAGCAAGCTCTCAGCTCTTCTTTCCGAAGTATTGTAATAATAATAATAAATGCCCCATAGGACTGTCCCAAATTGTTGTCACTCAAGCAACTCTGGGTCACCTTAAAGCCATTGCAAGTCCCTGAACATCTGCATTATTCAGACTAGAATCCTAATGTGTACCGTATAGCAACCACCACTACACTACCTGCATGCTTATATGCAGGTGGTTCTCTTGGCAGCTGAGATTTCTGTTTGCAATAAAAGAAAAAAAAACCTGTTTGTAGTAAAGAGCAGACACTTTGGGGGGCCAGCTAAGTGAGCTGACTACCTGTGGAGCACACATTCTCATTTCCAGCCGCATGACCCTGAAGCAGTCATTGCAGTCTGAGTGGAAAAGGGGAGTTAACACTAAATAATATTAGATAAGAGTCAATCTCTAGTCAGCACTCTTCAAACAGCAAGAGAAACATGTCTTAGGTGTAAAGTGAGAGATCAAGTAGGAGGTAACAGCAGTGAAGAATGACAGGGCAAATGAAAGACCCTCCCTGCATGCTTCTCTGAATTGGTCTTTTCTGTTATTAAGTTCTTGGCTATAAGAGAAAGGTGATGGATCCTATGCTCTCACTGTCACAGCAAGTCATTCATTTGTTCTTCAGCATCACAAAGAGCAGTATGTGAACTTCACCATATTTATGTTCCTATTTTATGCAATAATTCAGTTGCTGCCTCCTTGCATGTGGGAAACACAGTAACACCTAAATCAAGAACTAGTCTTGTAACAGCACTAATCGGCAAGATTAAAAAAAAAAATCAGGTGATGTATGGATACTTAGTTGTATAACTCCTACAAAGGTAAGTGAAAACAGATCCTCTGATTTCCAATATGCTGCATTGAAAAGGACCATCTCTGAACTGAAATGATGGATGGCTCTCTATATATAAGCATACACACATGTAATCCGTGATCCAAGTACGCTGGTAAATGACAGGGTGCCATGGCACACTTGTTTCCACAGGACTGTCTGGAAGCAGTTGGACTGGTTCAGCAGAACTCCCTCTTAAACATCACAATCATTTCCTGAACCAGCTATTAAACCCCATTTCCAGCAGTGGAGTTTGCAAGCTGCACACTCTGCCACTCACTCAGCTCTCCTAGGAGCCCTGCAGCGCTTGTGGCTGTGCTCGTATGTGGCTCTGGAATACCTTCCGTGCTCAGTCCCCAACTCTGGCCTCCTCCTTAGAGCTGGTGGTTGTTGCACGTCTGCCAGCACGAATACCAGCACCTTTTGGCCGGGGAAGAAGTGTCATACCAAGCCTGGGATTTCTGGAATATGATACTGGGATTTCTACATTAGCCTGATGGAGCTTCTAAATTTCCACCTTAGTCACTTTATATAACACAGATACAACAGAAAGTATGTTAAAAGACAAGTTGCAAAGTGAACAGCTAAAATCCCTGGAGCACTGGAATTGAGACTGCTCATTCCACCTTAACTACATCCTTGAGTCTCTTCATTAGAAAAAAATTTGCAGAATCGCATCTGATTCTAATGGGAGGCCCCTTGCCTTGTTGTCAGTGTTGAATGGGCACTGCTAACCGTATGACAAAATATTCCATATTTTATTTTCTCATCACTTTTTAATGCCATACCATATTTCCTGTACAGCATTCAAATTCTGCTCTGAAGACAGAATTATTAATGTTTGCACAGACTCTCAAGAAGGGTTTTTTTCACTATAGTGACAGTGTGCTTTGTAGCACATGTAAATTTATCTTCCTAATGCCTGAGGAGATGGAGAACTGTGTTCATCTCCAGTTAACAGGTAGGCAACAGAGGCACATACAAAATAAACCAAAAAGTCAGTGCTGGATTTTAGTGCACGTTTTAAGGAAGGGCCTACATTTTCAGAATATTGTGCATCATATGCTCAAAGTTCAAGCTTCTGCCAGTCATCAGCCACAAACAGGGTGACCAGTAGCAACAAAACCTTCCTGTCCTCCCCTATGGCATCAACCCACCACACTGCAGCAGCAAGCCTCGTGTACATCCTGGCTGCAGACAGACCTTGGCAGGCAGGTGCTGCTCCAAGTCCCAGACCTGCATGCTAATCTCAATCTACTTGCTCTGTAAACTTAATCCTACTCTTACAGCAGCTGAAAAGAAAGATTCCTAATGGGAAAGGATGGGAAATCTTAACAATAAGTAGTTCCATCAATCCTTTTCTATATATAAAATTAATGATACTGAATTGTAAAATTATCAGAGAATGAAGCAATAATTTTATGAAATAGAGAGTTAAAATAGACTCCAAAGGATTAACATCCACAGTAGATTATCCCCTCCATACTAAATTGGGTAATGGATATCTCTGAATAGGATATTTCTTTATACCAGCAGCATGAGATATTCTTTTAAAAAAGATCTGAAATATCTTATTTTGCATATGCCTTGTGTTTTCTTTTACTACTTCCTTCAGTCATTTAGAAGTAGTGATCTTGACTGATGACACAAGTGCATATTCTTTTTGAGATATCTTAGTATAGTGGGGAGGAACACACAAGCCACACACAAGATCTTCTTTGGAAAGAAAGAGCAGAGGTCTCTGCGTGAAGATCTCTGGTCACTAATGGAGTATGGTAGGACACATGTAGGCAAAAATAGCAGTGTGGTTAAGATACTGGACTAAACTTGGAAGATATCTTCTGGTTCCTGGCTCTGTTGCAGACATCCTGTGTGTCCTTGGATAAATGTCTCTTGTGAGGTTAATTTCATTTATGTGCTCATGTACATAGTAATGAAACTCATAAACAGCCTATAAATATAATCACTTGAAATAATTTTTAAGGTACAATCTCTCATACTCAGTGAGGGATTTCATATTCTCTTGGGAAATGAAAAAGTGTTTTCTATGCTAAAGGCATGAGACTGGTTTGGAACCATCTCTATTTCAGTGGCATCTGTGTGCACATTTAGATTTGGCACATGCAGACAATTACGTTAAAAGATCTGTATTATTTGCACTATTTCTCATTTTCTTTCTCAGACTAGGATTGTTCCTATTTATAGGAACTGAGACTGTAGGAAGCAAAGAGAGACACATGTATAGATGATGTTATCTTTGAAATATGTACTGGCTCTGTGTCGTTTTTGCTTAAAATTCTTGGAAACATCCTGTAAAAATCTGTGTGCATGCACAACAGTTGTGATTATTCACATAGACCGCACTGTAAATCACAGATTCATTCATACATCTGGAAGTTACACATCTCCCCAAAGAAAATATGCTTAGCTACACAATTCACAAGTAAATTTCTGCAGGAAGGGTGGTCCAAGAGCAAAGGCAGATCTGCTGAACCAAATCTGCTAACCAGCCTGATATTTCACCATTTGTCGTGCAAGGTACTCCTTTACTGTTTCAGGGTTTGGGTTTTTTTTGGTGCTCTGGCAGCCTCTGTTACAGACATCCAGAAAGGCTAGGTAAAAAACTGCTTCTCACAGCAGGTCTGAATCAGGTGGGCAGCAAATGCAATACACCATGGACCCTGAGACTAGCCAGCAAACACAAACTGTGTCAAGGTTAGACCACCATAGGGCTCCCAGTTTTGTTTGTGGATCCTTATTCAGCAACTTCCTTTTCAAGAATTATCTCCTCCAACACACGTCTTTGCAGTTGTTGACCCTCTGTGGCTTAGACGAAGCATAAGGTATCAAGAAAAAGTAAATTATGAAAGTAAAGTTTTTAAGTCTATATTTATCATTTGCATCTACTGCCTATGACTTTGTAAAAATACAGCTACCTGCTTTCCAAGGTAGGAATGCCTTACTTGGGATGGGTCATTATAGAAACATCTTTTTTCTTTTTTTTTATTTTTTCTTTACTTTAACTTAATATATCCCGTTAAAAAGCTATGCATGTGCAGTCATTTCTCTATGGATCATTTATGGGCAAAACAGAGTCCAAGTCTGAAAATTCACCCCATCAGGAATATGTTTGCCATAAACCAAAGAGTTTAATATTGGGAAGGTATAACAGAAGATACTCTTGATGATAAGCCAGGAACTAGTGTTCATTATTCATCTGTAAAGTACTGTTATCCTTAAATCTCTATAGCATTCCTTGCATCGTTACTGTCTTCATATAACGAGAAATGCCAACACCTTAATGAATCAGACTGCTACAAAATAGTCTAAGATTGTTAGAATACCAAAAAGAAAAAAAAAATTGCAATTCCTAATATAAAAGGGAGCAGGCAATAAGACAAAGTCAAGGACACAAGCAAAAGAGATCTGCTGTCTCCAAATAAAAAGCATTGAGGTGCAATGCAGCTAAAAAAACCTGGGACTGCAGGTACTACAAGAGCTGATAATTCAAATGTGATCACTTACATATAATCTATAAAAGGAAGTCCATAGCTACTGTGATAGTTTGGTAGTTAAAGAGGATTTTTAATTTTTTTTTTCCTGGATGGGAGTCATCATGTATTATAGCCACCCAGGTGAATTCAAGTTCATTTAAGGGCAAAGGTATGTTTCTGGAACTACTCCTGCTGTTTGATATGTCAAAGAATTAATAGCCTTAGCAGTTAGGAGCAGAAGCCTTACCAAGCAGGATCCTTTTCTAAGGGAAAGGAAAGAAGACATGAAATTAAGAACCAGGGCTTCTCAGGAACGGCCTGAGCTATTTGTTAAATGCCTTGGCACTGAGATGGCTCAGTAACAATAAGGCTGTGGCAAATCAAGAATCCTGACACCCAAGAACTTGTGAATTCTGGCAAGTAAGTTATGTCTGGGGAGATGAAGTGAAGAAAGTGAGGATGTACTAATTGTCACATTGCAATATCATAACATTATGAATAACATCCATAATGCCATCGGATACATGCGAAAGAAGATTCCTGATACAGCAAAAACCTGCCCCTAATACTGGCTCATACTTTATTAAAGCTGAGGATACAGTGACATGACAGCTCAACACTGTATGTAACAATTACTCATGTAATTTCGTTACATACACTGTATGTAACAAAAGCTTACTGTATGTAACAATTACTCAATAACAGGTTGTATAGAAAGCTTTGATAGTTTCTTGCTTTTTTTTTTTTTTTTTTTTTTTTTTTTTTTTTTTTTTTTGTCATGTAATGACAAGGACATTGCTCATGTTCACTGAAATACGTCCAACTATACAAGCTGTGATCAGTAACACATTTAACAGCGTCTCACACTACCTTTATATTGCTATTTTCTATTTTTCAGGGAAATACATTCAAGACACATGCACAGAGTAAATCCAAAATGAGCCTTAAATAATCTTGTTCAGGGCAACAGAGAATAATGAATGTGTCCTCAATGAGGGGCATAATTACAACAAGCTGTCAAAGGAAACTTTAAGAAGGTTTGGGGGCAGGGGGAATTAAAAGCTATTTACCTCTATCAAAGCAGAATGAATAAGGGTAATGAGTAATAACCCTGAGAAAATGACAACAAAGGGGAACAGTCTCAGCACCATGAGTGGGAAATTAATCAAGTTCCTCTTTTGTTAACAGGTGTTACACAATAAATTCCCTGTGTTCCACCCTGAAAAAGCATCCTTAATATCAGAAAAGAAAAAGTTCTAAGAAGTAAACAAAAAACAAACAAACAAGCAAAAAAAATGCTACCTTATCCTTACAATACATCACTGGCAGGTGTCTCAAAGCACCTTTTAGTTCAATACAGTAAAAGAAGTAACAAAGCTCAGTGTTTCATGGCATTTGGATTTAAAATTATGGGGAAAATCCAGTGTCCTAAATTAACAAGCAGGCAACAGATTCATGACTAGGAGATCCATTTGGACAACACCAAAAGATTTGCAGGAAGCACAAGGTAACAACAACTAACAATGCCCCAGTGTGCCTACTGGAGATAGGCAAGCTTGGATATCTTGATTACATCTACCACACCTCAGTCCCTTAAGCCAGGGAATACTTAATTCAAGTCAGAGCAGGACAATGCAGTTGTGTAAACAGAAGACTGAAAATCAGGAAATCCTTAGTTCTAAAATGGGATCCAACTGTGCCCCTTTTTCCTGTCCACAAAAAAGTTAATGAAGCAGCCGAAGCAACACGCCCTATCCTCCCTCCTGGACAGAAATAGGAGTGTGTAACTGCCACTCTCAGTGAAGTGCTAGGAAAATTAACAGGGAGGGATTGAATAAGTTCACAGCTTTAACATATTCTGAGGGAGCAAAAGGCTCCATAAGAATTAAATATTATTGAAATGCTGAGTAGAAGATCTTTTCAAGGGGAAATTACTACATTTCCTTTCCTTATGTATCTATTACTCATTAATGCAGCAAAACCAAGAAAGATCCGATTTGACAGTTCTCAAGGAACGGTTTTCACTCTTACATATGCTCTTGATTTGACGCTACAAATAAAAATGTAATTCAGTATACCTCAATCATCTTCAAAAACTACTCCTGAGGGCCACAATTTTTAGACTTTCTGTGCAAATTATCTTCCCTAATAATTTCTTATTTTCTGGAATAAGTCCATTCCAGCTTATTCTTACATACTTTTAAGTACTGACAAAAACATGCATAAAGATTGCTACTGCTGCTTCTTGTAAAAGTATTTGAGGACAATTCATTTAGATGCTTAATTATTTCAGAGATTTTGAAATATGCTTTGCACCGTCAGTTTTATCTAAACTGCTGAAAAAATCTATTTATATTTATTGAAATAAATATTAAAAAAACCTGAAAAAAGCTAATTCTAAGAAAAAAAAAAAAAAGAAAAAAAAAAACCATAAAAACCCCCACAAAAACAAACCCAATCCCAAGAGTATTAAATGTTCTGTATGTAAAAGCTAATGTGAATGCCCAAGAGATCTGTGTGTTTGAATGAAAAGCTATGGAAAACACAGATGAAGGTGTTATATTAGATCATGGAACTGTGAGATTAAAAAAAGTTCAGGAAGAGGAAACACAAGAGGGACAACGGCAAGGTCATTTTACCCTTTATATCAAATGACATAATTACAAATTGCAGTACATTAAAGTTTAAAAAACTCAACCGTGTCCCCCCCCCAAAAAAAAAAAAAAAAAGAAAAAAAGAAAGTTCAACCAACCCAAAAAAAAAAGAAATTAAAGAAAAAAATTAAAAGAAAAAAAAAAAACCCACATAAACAAAAACTTCCAGCCAACCAACCCAAAAATAAACCAATACCAAACAACACACCACCACCTTTTCTTCATTTTTTGCAGTTAGGCAACTGACATAGCTGCGTTGAGGGATGTAGGTAGATGAATGGCAGTAGCTAACATAAATGAGACTGAATAGGAGGGCAGCATTTGGAAAAGACCCTCTAGAAAGAAATTAACCATGTAGAGAAAACATGAGAACCGTTCTGCAGAATACAAGGCACTAAATTGCATTTGAGTTTTGCTCTTCTTTCAGAAGCTATTTGAAAATAAAAATTGTTCTTCGAGTAACCATAACTAATTTCTTTAAAAGCACAATGTTCCTGTACAAGAAATCTTAGTGTCAAGGTCTAAAGAGAAAAAAGGGTTCTAGAAAGCATGAAGTCCAATTCAGCACTTTGCTCCTCCATCTGTTTTGGAGAATCTCCCTCCAAAAACTTTCACCGCTTTTTTATTATTATGCAGTTTTGTTTCATGGTGAATAAATGCAATTAAAAGCAATGATATATAAAGGTGGGAGTCATGGGCCTTGGATAAGTCAGTGAACCTTGCAGCATATTTAGCCCTTAAGTGAGATTTCACATGAACATATACAAGCTTTATATCATGTATTAAATTGTTTTGCTCAGAATAAGACAGGAAAGTTGGTCCAATCACACTAAATCCTGAAGAACCAATTTATGTCTGGAAGCACACAAAAAGAAATCTCCTTTACCCAAACTACACGCTTAGAATGCATTCCAAACTTCCTGTGTGTCATTGGCCATGCTGAGCAGACAGGCTTATGATTTCTAATCTAATCAACCTGAGAGTGACTGTGAAACCAACAGCTGTGTCTGAGCAGTTGGAAAAATAGATACAGAACAAAGGGGAAGACCAACTCATCAGGGCTTCTCCCTCAAGTGCATAAACTCAACTTCAGTGGAAAGCATAAATATTTCATTCACTATTTTGTACTATATTTCTCCTGGGATTTGTGCTCCAACTACTTTCTTTTAAAGGTGCATTAATGCCTTCTTTTAACAGCATCCCTTCTAAACTTTTCCCCTTGCTTAATGGGCCTGAAGGGATTAAACCCTTAGCAGAAAAGTGCATCTGTTGTACATAACATCACAGTATTAGACTATCATAATACCAACTCATTTATTTTCATTTTGTGGAAGTATACCTTCCCTTGAGAATGATGCTACAGGGTATATTTCCTTCCTGATGCTTCCTTTCATGTATTGTATGATATTAAGGAGAAACACTTATATTCAGACATCAGAAGCCCAAAGCCCACTTTTTGCCTTGCATTTTGAGGCCGCATTATGCCAGAAAGGTACCTAGGCTGGCCAGCAAAGAGCTCCAGAAATTCTGGCTGTCTCACAGAATACTCATTGTATGTTCTTTGTGTTTGTCACAGCTCTGGACACTGACCAGACAGAACTGACTTAAATTTGCTTTTGATTTAGATGACCTCGTTCCTGTGCATCAATCTGAGAAAACTGAGCTTAAGATTTCAGTGAGGTCAGCTGTGGTCTAACTGCTCAAACACACACCACCATAGTCAACACCACCCCAAAGAGTGGTGCCATACTGGGCTTTGTGTACACAGTTACAGCTTCCCTAGTCCTTTGGCTTCGCATTAAATAGGATTCCCTGCAAGTGCACCATAGTCTCCATCAGGACCAGGTCTCCAAAACAGCCTCGAAATCAAGAAATTAGAGGGAGTACAAGTAAAAACTGGTAACTATTCTTAGTTACTTTGGTAACAGCTTTGGTAAACCTGGCAAAGTTTATAGTTCACCTGAATGGAAAGATGTTACTTCATCTGTAAACTAACTTCATTTTAACCCAGATAAAAGAACTTGTATATATTTTGTGCCAGAATGAAATGTAAGATGGATGATTTCCTACTAGGGCAAGAGAGGAAAGACAGTCTTAGACAAAATCTTCTAGGGACAGTTTTGAAGAAAATAGAGAAGGATGTTTAATTCTCCTAGCTAACATGATAGTGGTCAGAGAGAAATATGGAGCCAAAGTTTAATGGTTCAAATGGAGATGCTGGCAAGGAGCTGGCTTGGAAAGAAACAGATCTGCAGAGGTTTTGACTCAATATTAATCTACGTTGAACTGAAAACCCTAAGTGCTGGAAAGGGAAAAGGTAGTGGATTTTCCTGTTTGTTCATGCTAGCTTTTTTGCAGGATCCTACACTCTTCCAGGTTTAGAGGCAGTCATCCATCCTACCTTAAGAGAAAATTAAGACGTCTGATAAATAACAAAGGCAGAGGATGAAGGGGTCACTCAGTCAGAAAGCAGATTATTCAGCCTGCAGTATGCTTGCAATGTGACAGACTTCCTCTAGTACACAAGTGTGTTAATCAATAGTTAGGATCTGTCTAAATGCGTAACAAGCTTCACCTTTTAAGAACTCATATTATCCAAGAGGGGGGTTAATGAACATTAGCACAAAACAGAACCATGGTTGCAAAATCCTAAAATGACAGGGACGGGAAAATAACACCAACTGGAATCACTGCAGGCTTAGCCGCTGAATGATGCTGAGAAGGGCACAGTCCCTGTTGACTGAAACTAGAGATGAATTCAAGCCACACAAATTCCAGCTCAGTTTCAGACTTGCCATTATTTTTGCAACCCTGCACAAATCAGCAATCTTCTGTGACTGGACTGCCCTTGCTGTCCTTCTTCTCAGTGAAAACAGTGGAAAAATCTGCTCTGCCTAATGCACAGAATTACCAAGGAAGAAAAGGGTGCTTTTTTTCCTTTTCCATGACTTTCTTGTTTACTGTAAAGCTTCCCCTATTAGCCAGAAAATGTAAATGCATTTGACTTCCATATTGCAGCAATGTATGATTGCATAATTTTTAGTCTGGTCAGCCTTCCCAGTTGTCTTTCATCTTCCCTGCATAGCATCTGTTTTTCAAAGACAACAGATTCTCTGCTGTTGTCCTGGGACAATGCGGGGACATCTTCCCTGAGGAAGACATTTTGTTGCTGTTTTCCTTTGTGCAAATTAGCAGCGACATCTTCTGAGATTTTTGCTAAACCTTTGGGGCTGTTTTTCCTTTGTAAGGTGTCTGGCTAACGTGTCAGCTGTGTTTTCACACCGGACAGCCAACACATATTGTTTTGTTCCTGCTTTCATTATGCTGAACTATGTAAAAACCAATGCACAGTGTTAAAGGCAGAGCATAATAGAACTGTATTATTATTAGCCTCAGCCCCTGAAACATTTTCTTGTCTGTTTATCTCAGAGTATGGATAGAATACCTTAGTCAGTGTGGCAACTGTCACTAGATTTTCTTTTCCATATTGTCATTACAAGTGCAGCAAAAACACAGCCCTGTTGTGAGATTTTGTGGTTTGTTTTACTTTACCCTCAGCTGATAGTTCTCATTTATTTCTTGACATGATAGTATTTCTAATGTAGAAGCTCCTGAGACTAAGAACTTTACTAGGACATAAAAATTGACTATTTTTGGTTCTTCCTCCATTATGGAGAAATGTTCAATTAGAAATCCCCCAAAGACACCAAATCTTTAATTTGGCATCTTGGCACTTTAAGACAATTAACCCATTTTGAATTGTCTCTTCTTAAGCATTGACGATCAAATTTGCTTATCCAAATTTGCTATGGATACATTTCTCTCTCTCTCCCAAACTCCTTTTACATCCATAGAGCTATCCACACTTCTAATAAATCTGAGATGTATCCAAGGCTATATTGATCTTCAGACACTGGCTGTGTATATTAATCTCCACTATTTTTCTCAGAGTGTATTTCACTCATTGATGAGGTAATTGGACCGCTGGGCAGGTATAATGCTACAACCACAACTGTTTCCACAGAAAGCCCCTTTCTGATTTCATTTTAAGTTACTTTTCCTCAAGTCTCTCTCATCAATAAACGTTGACATTTTTGCAGCAATGGAGGATTACCTGAATCATGTAGAAAAGGAATATATAAAATCACCAGGCCCTTTTAATGGCTGGCCAGAAAGGTTATAAAAGCAATAAGCACCCGAGTCAGGTAAAAGGTTTGAATATGTGTGTAATACGGGAATATTTACATAAGTGCTCTGTTCTATTCAAATCTGAAAAAACCACCACCGTTCAGGTTGCATTTCAACTTGTCAGACTGATCAAAACAGAAGATGTGCATGTGAACTGAAAATTAGGAAGGAAAAAAAAATACATCAGTAATATGTAGTTCATCTTTCAAGTAAGGAAATAATGACTCTGCATGTGTTCCTTCCTGTGGGATGAAGGCCACAGCTTTTGTGAAACACAAGCAAAGGTAAGACTGGAAGTTGGATTTGTTTTCTTATCCCTTGAGATGGCACATAACAGCTATTCCAAGGATTTCTAACAGGAAACAAAGGCTGAAAACTCTCCAAAGATTTCAAGGTAACACAGAAGCTAAACTTGAAAAGACTGCATCAATATTGGGTCAGTCAGACTAGCATCCCTCTCACTGCAGGCACAGTGTTAGCCCAATTTCCTTCTCACCAAAAGCCAGAAATCACCAGGTGGTGATGTATGCTATGCTTCGACAGGAAGATCATTTCATCATACTGCTGGGGTCAGATCCTGAACTCAGATGTATTAGTACAGTGCTACTCCATCAAAACCAGAAGAGCTGTTTCAAATTATTTAGTAAAAGAAAAATTCCCAACTCCACCTAGATATAAAGAGACCATTATTTTATTTTTTGTACGTGTATACAACTATTTTAAGAGGCCAAGTATGACCTTAAATTTAAGGTCATAAAGGAGATGACATAAAGGAGATGACATTGACATTTAAGGTCAATTTAAGGAGATCTCAACATGCTTAGATCCCATAAAAGAGAAACTTGGCATTCCTACATCCTCCTCTGTTCTCCTATCAGACTCTTGCCTGATTTCCCAAATCATGATCATTGCTCTTCAAACCCTCTCCCTCCCTACCCTCTCGTAAACACTGAGATAGCAGGAGCTGGAGTCTGCAATGAAGCCTCATGCAAGGCAAGGTCAGATGCTGAGCAGCCAGATCTTGCTAAATTCCTGCTGGCTGCCTTGCACAGCAGCAGGAAAGTGAAAACCAGCTGATTGACAGTGGCTGGCTCCTGCCTCATGCATAGATTGGTCAAATTTAAGGACAATATATCTATATGGTAGAAAGGTTTCCTTGGAAAAAAGGATTCTCTTTAACACTTTGAAATGTGGCAGAGTTGAGGACCTGTGAGTCCTTTTGATTCATATTTAAAATCTTTAGCTTCCATTTTGGAGAAGCTGCATGATGTAAATCCTCATCTCCCCCTCCCACAGCTTAAACCAATAAATTCACAGAAATCTGGTGACACAGAAACCTGATGAACACATAGTTTCCATCTTTCCTCCCAGGTAGCTGCTAAAGTAACCAATTCTCAGAAGGAATATTTCATGCCCCTCAATTACTCCCATTGCTCTTGCCCCTAAGAAATTTCATAAAGAAGACTTTGCTCAGAAATGGTCATTTAAATGGACCACCAAGAGTAATGCAGTTTCATCTTTCCTGAAGAGAGTAATTGATTTTATTTAATCACAAATTTCATGCAAGTTATATTTCTGTATAGTCCACCTTCCAACCACTCTCCAAACAATATCTTTTCCAAAAAAATCCTGTATTTGCCATACCTAAGGATCATACCACACCTTGAAGTGATTTAACAGCAGACAGCCACTAGCCAAAAAAATCATTTGAAACTTCAGAAGCTATAGAAAATCATTGTTTCTTTTAGCTGATTATAAACTTACAGCTAAGATTATACAAAACAAACTTTAATAATTGCTACAGAGCAATGAGTATAAATTCAAGCTGTGTCTCACAGAAAAAAATTAAACAGTCTATAAATAGTATCTCAAAATAAATTCACTAGCTACACTGTGCTAAAAATAAATGATCCTGCTATTATTCTAGTGAAATATTTTATTAAATCTCCTAAATTGCGATCCAAGGCTCTGGGATTCACCCCCAACCAGTAAAGCTGGCTAGAGAGAGAGCAGAGACAGCTCACAATTACACAGTTACCAGAAAAAAATCCTACATTTTGCCTGTGGAAAAGGACAAAATAGTTCTCTGTGCTCTGTGAAAACACGTCCTCTGCCCGTCTTAACAGCAGTCAGACCACTGCAAGACATCAAAAATACCTAACTTCCAATTCAGGCAACAGGTTTAAACCCACTAAAATATTGGTTTTTCTGAGCCAGTACAAATAAGCATTGCTAGAAGACAGCAAATAGACCAGAATCATGGGAAATTAGAAAAATCTTCAGGCCGTTAACAGTTACCAAATACTATGATTTGCATGTAATTGGGATAAGGAAGTCAGACACTGCCAAAGGCTGAAAACTATTTTACTGGAAATGCCACTGCATATTGTCACTATTAACAGCCTGTCCTCCGCCTCTGGCCTGGCCTGAGCCTGTCTAGCTGCTCCTGCATATCCACCTGCAGGGCCAAGAACTTCTCTCCACAGCACCTGCGTTGGGTCATTACAGCTGAATTGCCCTTGCTTGCTCCTGAAGCCTCAGGATGTTCAGCTACACACATTTCAGGTTGTGAAAAGAGCTAACCCAACATTTCAGAACTGATGGAAATACAGAACTTGCCTGTGTCCAGGAAGGAAAGATTATTATCTGCCAAGGAGCAAAATGATGATCAGAATATGAGACCTGTTTTGCAAAAGTCATATAACCAAAATTTGCCCCATATAAAGTAACTATAATCTATAATTAATAGACAAGTTGAGCATTAATTATTTTATATATAATTCTAATTTTGAAATTTATTAATTACTTTCCCTACAATTTAAACGTTAAAAATAGTTTTCCCTGACATGTCTACCAGCATGGACATGTTATCCACCAGTTTTCCATCTCACAAAATATTACACTGCCCCAAAAAGAAAGGAAGATAACAGATACACTGGACAATGTTTACTTAATGTGACACAGCTCTTAAAACTTTGACAACTCAGGCAGGCATTCTGATGGTATAATCAAAATTACATCTAGCTCTTTATCCAAAAACCAAGGACTTTGCTATATTTCAATTTTATTCAGAATATAACAAGGGCATAAGCACATTTAAAAAAAAAATCAAATTCTACTTTCTATTTTTTTTTAATAATGATTTCTCAGATTTCAAGCTATTTCTTAACACCTGTGAATGTGGTTGTACATAACCCCATAGTTATTGATGACTAATGAAATACTTCTCTGGGAAAATACAGAAATATTTTCAGTTCAAGTGTTTGTTCAGATGAGAGGTTTCAAGTCAGTTGGCAGCACTTCAGTAAAACCTCAGAAAGCACTTGAGCCCTTCTACCCTCTTAGCTACTCAATTCTTAACCCTTCAGCCCACATGTATCTTGACTTCTGTTTCAGTGCCACTAATGGGTATTACAGTTTTTAGTCCTTGGGCCAGTGTTTCTTCCACTTCAAACACTACAGGGAAAAAAAGGCATCTGAGCACAGGCAAGAGAATAATGTAATTTCCACCAGAAATAACAGTAATCTCTCTTTTTATGGATATCCTTACTCTCACATGCAACAATTAAATATTCTTTCTCATTTTGCACCAGTAAGCCAACTCCTACTTGTAATTCTAATCTTGGTCCCCACTAGTTGTGCATTAAATTGTTGAAAATAAATTTTCCTCAGACTGTCCCTCCCAGGAACTGCCTGAGGGAGGAGTTCTCCCTAAAAACCACCGAGAACAATTGCTTTTCCTATTTTCCCCTAGAACTGCTGCGATTCCTCCAGAAACATTGATAGTTTAAAAAGAAACAACACCCCTGTCTCAGAAAGCGCATCAGCTGCAAGCTCTTGGAGGCTGGGAGAGTAGCAGTGTCCAGCCCTGCAAGTTTACCTTGCTCCATACCATGTCTTAAGACAACTGTATTGCCACTGATGAGAAAAGATAACTGGGTAACGAAATGGGTTTTTCTCGTTTTATGTTCCTGTGTCACAAGTTGCCTGTAACCTCAGCCAACACCTCGCGTGGCTTCTTTGCATTACTCCTCTTGCCCTGCCTGTGTGCTGCTTTTACTGCCAGCCCATCATTGTCTTGTGGCCTGCATCACCTCTTCTGCTCTTTTCTGCTTCAGCCCAGCAAGGACCTTGGGGACCCTGGATCTGCATTTATGAAAACAAACCACAACAGCAACCTCAGGGTAATTTCTCACCAGATAAGCAGGCTATCTTTGAGGTAACATTTTGAGATACAACCACAATCTTCTTTATGAACCTCAAACTTTTGGAGAGAACTGGGGAGTCCAAGCACAGGGGATGACAAAGCCACTACATCAGCAAACCAATTGTTCCTGTCCCTTCACTGGCAGAAACTTCCAATCCTGTCCAGATTACCCAAGCCAAATCCACACTCCTTCAGCTCTGCACTTTAAAATATATCGTGGGAAAATGCCTCAAAATGGAAAGAAAATGTCTGAAGCAAAAACTGGCAGATCCATACTACTTGCATGAAAGTGAAGGGTAGATAAAATGTTAATGTACATATTTAGGGAGTTATACTGGAGACCACTATTTTAAAAGCTGGTTAAAACTGTTACTCTGTCATGACACTACTAGTGAACAGCAGGCAAAACTAAGGTTACTTTTTTGAACTCCTCTTCACGAAAAAAAAATTCTTCACTTTTTTTTTTTTTTTCCTATGTCTATTAGAAATTCAGGAAGATAATTTGCTGGTTTTAGGATGGTAAACCACTGGCAGAAACACTTAGAAATACCTTAAATTTCATATGGGATCAAGTTCTGGGCACTGTTCCCTTCCAATGTTTACTTAGATTTGAAACTACAATTGTGCTTGTGGGTGGCTTATGTAGCTCTCTCAGTTTGCTGCTTATTTACAGCAAATAGAGCTCAAATAGAAAGGCCTTCTCCTTCTGTACCCTGAAATTAATGCTGATAGGTGACTACAGCTCATTATAAGTAGTTTAAAACACAAAATCAAACAAGAAACCCCAGTACCCTCCCAAGTACAGCATCTCCTTTTTGTATGGCAGGATGTCCACATAAGCAGGGAAAAGTGTCTCTTCAACTGGAATGAACTGTCATATTAATGGAAAATGGAAATTTGTTGTTTAAATCTGCAGGTGATTTGTCCATCATCTGAAACACTACAAATTGCATTTTTCATTATGAGGAAAAACAAAATCACTTGGGAAATTAGTTTTACTTCTCACCTTCTTTGTGTTAAAAGCAGAATGTAAAAGTCTGAATTGAAAAACAGGAATAATTGACAAACTATTTCCCCAGCAAAGGGTTATTATGGGAACACATAAAACTGGACAAGTATTCTAAATTCATCCTATAAAAAAAGGGGAAAAAAACCTTTTCTGTTTGTTTTATACAGGTATAAAATAAAAATCTTTCTCTCCTACAGACTACAGACTTGAAAAGACACTCTAAAATGTTCTGTTAAGATCTCACTTATCATCAGTGCTGAATTCAAATGAGTTTCAAACACAGTGAACTATCACTTTGCAACATATTACTTACCCAGGATTACTTTAATTTTCACCCAGCGCTACTAAAAATTCAGCTCTCCTCCTCTGCCACATCGTTGTGTACATAATGAACTTTATGATTTCTTACAGGCACAATCTATTGCTTTTGGTTTGACTTTCAGGAAGTTTTCCCCTAGTAATTTTTTAGCAAATGAAGAAAGTCTAAATAAAAGAACTTCCCTGATGAGATTTGGCATCTTATTTTATTACAAGACAGGATACTTGGAGTTTTAAAAGATTAATGTTTTGAATAGATCTTTGCAGAGCATATGCTTAAGAAACACTCACCCTTGTGTCACCTCTAATATGTCCAACATCAGTCTTTTGGAATTAAAGAACAAACAAACAAAGAAATAAATCAAAAAACCTGTGTAAGTTTTTTTAGTCATAGATCAAACTTGTGGAGGCTTCCACAGGTCTATTGAAAAAATACTTCACTGACCAGGTCAGATTTCATTTGATTTTGGACTCTGTACTTTGACTTTCAAAGTGAGAGATCAAAGACGTTGGGGGAAAAAGACCCCAAGTGCTTCAGGGTGATCCACGTGGGGAGCCATTATCATCTCTACCTCAGGCAATTGTCTCTATGCACACGGATTTAGAACTGAAAATAGTTTCAAAACATCAGGAAGGCCAATGGCAAGTATTTCTGCATCGTTCTGCCTAGGGGGGTAAAACCCTCCAGAAAAAAAAAAAAAAAAAATGGGTGAGTAATATATTCTGGTCCATTTAGTGAGGTGGTAGGTAAGAAGAAACATGAGTGCCAATCCCAGTAATGCTCCTCATCTAACTTCATTCCACCTTAGTCTCCTAAACTGTAAAGCAAATGTTCCCCCATTGAAATACTGAGGTTAACTGCTAGTACTTGTAGGATGCTATGGAATTCTTTTATGAACTAATCAGAAAAATATTTTCAACCAAACTGCAGGGGAACATTACATTTCCTGGGTCTAGAGCCTGGACTGCTTTCAACAGCTTGTGTTGCCTCAAAGGGGACAAAAGCAATTTTCTAACAAAAACAGTGGTGAACTCGTATCTTCAGCAAGTATCAAAATAATTTCTAAAAATTACCAAAAAAACACCCAACGAACCCCAAAAACTGATAAAGTAAGCAAAAGAAAACAGCAAAGATATTTACATGAGACAGGGCTAGGTGCTGAAAGAAGGGTTGAGGTATGAATTCTAGCTCTGTGAGTGGTTGTATTAAATATACTTTATTCCAGCATTTTTAAGCATTCTGAACACTTCTAACAAAATAGTTGGAAATCAGAACTATCCACAACTGACAAAGCAAATGTAAGCAACAGCAACCACACAAACAATTATGTAAAATGTGTCTAGGGAATTTCCCTCCATCAACTGAGAAAACAACAATGAAGAAAACCATATGGGGATGGAGTATAGCATGAAAATATTTTAAGTGTTGCATCAATAGGAAAGAGTGAGGATTTTTCTTAGATGCCATTTCTTAGAGACTATGCATTTATCTTCTTTACAGTTGCAGGAATACTGTTATTTTTACATTTATGTCATTTAAGAGCAGATACAGATGTGAAAGGTGATTTTTTTTAACCACATTGAGAAATATTCCAAAGATTACTATTTGTGCATTCTGGAAGTGATACAGCAGAGTACTATCAAGGCAGCTTCTTAAAATGAATACTGTGACTACCTCAATCCTCACCCATCCTGGACAGGTAGTTTACTATCATGAAGTACTGCAGGAAAATTATTGTTATGTTATTATTGTTATGTAACAATTTTGTATAGACTTTATTTAATAAAACACTACCAAGCTGAAGGATTTTTTTTTCTCAAAATTTTTAGATTTAGATTGACCTATAATAAAATAAATCATTTGTAGGATTTCATTTAGTGAGATTTGGACTCCTTTAGGATTTAGCAAAATATTCAGTGATGTTAATGTCTACAGTAATTAATCTCAGGAAGGCTCTTTGTTGTTTTTAGGGTTTGGGGCATTTTTTGTCTCCTTGGGTTCATTTGCTTTTACTATTGCACATCACTTTCCCCTTCGATACACAAAATCCAATGCAAGCAAAGTGACTAGCCAAGAATAAGTTCATTTGCAGGGGTACACTCCCATTTGCAGGTTCTGGTCTTTGGATTTTTCATGCTTTGCTGAGCACTTCATTTGGGTTGGCAGATTCGGTGAGTCATATGGTGACAATTCTCATTTTCTGCAGCATCTGAAATGTCCACTCATGGCATCACTGACAGCTAAAATTAGATATTTGGCAAAGCAGTCCCAGGAACTAAGGGCTTGATCAAGTTGCCTAATTATAGCTGCCTAGTGCCATTTGAGATGCCCTGGAGTACCCCCAGCAACCACAGAGACCTGGCAGGTATCACACAAAATCTACAGGAGACCTGTGGTCCTCCAGAGCGGGAGCTGTAGGCAAGGAAGAATAACCCCACGGCTTTTCAAAGGGCACAGGACCTTTTGTTTAGACTCATTTAGGAACTGAACACTATGTGCTGGCCACTGGGATATTGAAGAGATCAATTCTCCTGTCTTAGCTTGTTCTTGCATCACATTCCATCTCTTTGCAGGCGGGTGCATGAACTCTCAGTGTTGCTCTGTGCCTGCTCTCTGGCACAGAGCACAAGGAATAAAAAATATGAAAATAGGTCAGAGCAAGCGTTAATTTTGGTGAGGTGAAAAGGTTGGTAGAGAACCTCTTCCAGGGAATGGAAGGGAGGGCTTGCATACTTTCTCCATATTCATCTCATCACTGTTCACTCAGAGGAAAAAAAGAGATCTGCTTAAGGAATTGTTCACGTTAGTTCCTATTGTGTCCTGGGTTTTCCTTGGAGGTGTCCAAAGCAGAATCCAGTCTTGCTTAATTTGTGAAATTTGACATGATTTCAGACTGGGGTTTATAAGGTTTGTGTTTAGGGAGCTTTGATGTCATCTCTAAAGATTGTAATTCTTCACCCACCTCTCTTTTCTGACAAGATTGTATAAAAGTAGAATAAAAAAATTGCTTTATTCTTCTTTTCTACATTAAGCAGAAAATGGCTTTCTTGAGATTATGCATTTGCACTGGACTCAAGAAAACAGACCCCTGCAGAGCATGAAATGACACTGGGGAATATATTTTCCTTGACAACTGGGCATTTTTCATCTGTCTGAGGCAGCTCTCCACCATTCCCTCCCCTTTTTATTTTTAACATCGTTATGCAGTACCTCATATCAGAACTCATTCTTATATTATCCTTAAAAAGAATATGAGCACCAACAGTACAGAGGGACAAATAATGCTTATCATAATAAAAACATTATGGTCACAAGGAACTAAGCTCTATTTGGAAAATGCTATGAAAAATAGAATGCTCGTGTAGTTTCCCAGTGCCCAAAATTTCAAATTTTCTCATAAAGGTGTAAAATATTTCCTAGAAACCTGCTGAAATCACATGAAATCTAATAGTTTGATGCCCAAGGCAGGGCTAATAAACCCTCCCTGCTTCAGCCCAATAATTCAACTGCCAGAATAAACAATACTCAACAACTACCACAGCTCAAGTGTCTCCTGAATATTAGACCCTTTTCTCCAACAAAATAAATCTCATTGAGGCCAATATTGATTCTGACTGGCATATATTTCTGTTCAGATCAGCAATTTGCCTTTTTATTTTTTTATATCTGAATCAATGGCCTTACATTTTTCTGATAGGGGAACTGCTTCTAAACCCCTCTGCTTTCTGCATTAACTCCATCTGTTCAGCTGCACAATAGATTGGTTAAGATGATTATTAGTGATGTGACTGAAGTTACTTGCTCACCATCATTATCAAACAGTGCATTCAGAGCACGAGCTAGAAATAGCATGCTTAAAGAGTGGCTAAATGGAACAAATCTTTAAAACTACTGTGTTGTTAATGAACAAGGATATTCATTGAAGTACTTCTGAGTCAGAAATGGAGATTAAAAGCTTGCTGTTGAGTAAAGATCATTTAAGATATTCCAGGATCCAATGTAGATTGGTGGTGGCATGAGAGCCATGCCAGGAGTTCCTGCTGGTCAGACTTCTGTGGGGTGAATTGTCACCACATGGCACAGCCTCACAGGCCTAAATGCCACCTTGCTCTTGCTTCCATAGAGAAGCCCAGAGGTTGTGGAGTCTCCATCCCTGGAGATATTCTAGAACCATCTGGACACAATCCTGTGCCATGTGCTCTGGGATGGCCCTGGTCGAACAGAGAGATTGGACCAGATGATCCCACTGTGGTCCCTTCCAACCTTCCATTTTGTGCTTCTGTGAAATCTGGGAAGCACACTTACTAAGGCATAGGCTGAATGGATGCACCCAGAGGTGTGCTGTTAAGAGTTAGGTTTGGTCTCATTTTAATGTCTAAAAGCTTACACACCAATTTTAGTGTCTAAAAGTTTTAGTGTCTAAATGTTTGAACCATTATATTTTCTTTATAACTGTTAGTCATGTTTTTATGAGAACAGGGTTGAAGAAAATATCTTCAGCTTGACTGAAAAGCACATCACAAATTTATGTCAGCTTGATATTAAAACAAGGAAACTTTGTATTTGTTTCAATATTAGAAAACTATAAATATAGAAATATATTGATACTCTATTTAATAAATATCCAACATTTAGCAATCCCAAATAGTTTAAAGAAATTCTAGATAGAAGGAATAATATCTGGATTATTTTAATATATATATATGCCTGTTAGACAAGATTTTGAACAAATTTTAACAAATTACATTTAGATTAAGTAGATCATGTATTAATTTATTTATGTCTTATGCTTCCGCTGGGGTCTTAAATCTGTCGTAAAGCTACAGAGAAGAAAAATACTTTAAGATGGATAGAGATGGAATAGTTAGGAGAGAAAATGAAAAGTTTATTAACAGATCTCATATTCCTATACTGAAATTAAAAAAAAAAAAAAAAAACAAAAAACAAAAAAAAAAAAAAAAAAAAAAAAAAAAAAAAAAAAACAAAAACAAAAAAACAAAAAAACAAAAAACAACCACACAGACTTCTTATTAAACCCTGTGGCACCTTGATGTAACTATCATTTGAGTGGTGTCTAGCAGTGTCAGGTAGAGTTTCGTGAAAATTCAGATCTATCAGGTTTCTAAAATAGTAACAAATAACCCAAACCAGTCTTTTTTTTTTCCGAATCACCATAGCAGGATTAAACAATCTGTAAAGGGAAGTAGATATTTCAAGAAATTTTTTCTATGTACGACACTAGAGAAATGATGTGTCATCTAAATCAGTAATATAAATCTGGCAGAAAGGTTGCTTTATTTGCTGTGTGCATTGTTTAAAAGTAAGCACACAAGGAGTTTTGACAATCTGAATCTTCTGTTTATCTGAGAAACTGTACACCTATTCCTTATACTTAGAGAGTTTCCTGTCAGCATTCATGAATTTCTCTCTTGACCCTGAGCAGCAAGAGAAGCAGCCTGAGATATATTGCAAAGGCAAATGTTTAAAGTTTATATCAATATACACGTGGGACAAAGGTAATTTACTCAGTGAAGGAAGAACCCCCTGCTACATTTAATCATGCTCAAGTACATGGGAAAGTGCCCTTACAGCTGTTGTTTCTCTCTGCCTTTTTAACCCAACTATTGAGAAGCCCTTTTCTTCTCATGAAACACCTTAAATCTAAAGCCTAATTAAACCAGTAAAACAGCACTAAACCTGGTGAGTAGACTTATCTCCGGCCACTACAGTTTGCAATTAGATTTTGGGTGAGGGTACAGGAAATCAATGTTATGTTCACCCCTTAATGAGAACATAAACACTTCCATATTAGAGGATTATTTTCTTAAAATCCCCACAGGTAGTAGGGGATTCTTTCACCTGTGAAAGAACAAAACACAGCAAAGAAAATAGTGGGAAGCAAAACAAAAAAATCTCTTTGCCTCATGTGGAAAAGGCATCTTCCTTTCTCCCATGATCTCAAGAAAAGACAGATGAGGACAGAAAAGAACAGTATGTATACATGTGGTCAAAGCAACAAGGTCAGGGCAAAAATCAGAGCCATTTTTCCTCTTTAGAACCACCTGAACCAGGCTTGTTTCAGTGTATCGATACAATAGATAATGAAGACAAAAAGACAAAGAAGTCCACGTTGGCATCAGACACTTTCAATCTACTTTTGATCATCAGTGAATACAAACAGGAATGTCTTGGTTGAGGCCAGTGGGACTTCATCACCTCTGATCACGTGAGAGCTTGGCTGATTGCGTTTTCCAGCCAGAAACTGCATGTGTGTATTTTGGGCATTTTAGAGAGGGAAAAGCAAAAGTAAAATATCTGTGGGAGACATTCTGCAAAGCACTAGAGACTGGAATCTGCATTATAAATGTCCACTGTATCATCAAGGAGCCTCACACTCAGCTGCAGATCCACTGATACCAACACCATCACTGAACACAACTGCAGTTAGAGACTTCATTGAAGAAGCTTTTCCTTCCTCATGAAATTTAAGAATTGTATAAAGCAAGAAAAAACACTTTTCCTTACAGCTGGTAATTTGCACAGAATGACTCTCAAGTTTGTCCTCTAGTTCCCTGTTTGGACCAGCAAACAATACTTTGTGATCATTAGTCTTGTTTACTTTCAATTCCATTTAAAAGCTTTTCAATTCCATTTTATTCACCATCGTTTAAAACAGAACAAAGTATTTTTATTTTGGATGTAGTAAAATTAGATGGTTTTATTCTTCTAGACTTGACTCCCAAAAATATATAGGGTTGGTTTAAAAAGCATTCATTGAGTGGGAATAAGATATCTGTTGGGTCTTGGGTTTTCCTGGGGGCTTTTGGCAAGAGAGGGGCAGGGTACTGGGTTTTTTAGAACAAATTTAATACGGAAAAGAAAAGTCCTTAAGAATGTTATAGCTAACAATGTAAGTTTACTTTTGCTGAAACAGATTATATTTGGATTTTTTCCCTCCTTCTTAACATATTTGACATGTTGTTTACAGACAGTTTAGCTGTTTTCCCCAAAACATAATCTGATAGGCACTTTTCTTTCTGTGTGGGTTTATTCTTCCTTTTTCAGAGGAAAAAGTCTTTACACTTCCCTCCCCCACACTTTTTTTTTGGTCTTAAATAAGGAAAAATATTTTCAACCATGCCAGTTACTCTATCCAGAGGGACCACCACCAACACAGACACCTCTTATGAGATTAAACAAGATTAGAAAAAGGTGTTTGTTCACATGGAACATCTTACAATAAAATATCAAAACTGGATGTAGTCATTCAAATAATTTAATGTATTTTTAGTCAGTTAACAAGATTTCAATGCTGGTTGCCCTTTAAAAAGCAGTTGTTCATGAAGCCATATAACTTAGCCATCACAAAAACACTAACATGCTTAGCTTTCTTTTATTAATGGTATGTGATTTTTTTTGTTTGTTTTCTGCTTCACTAACATTTCAAGAAAAACAAAGTGATTGCCATGTGGTACACTCAGCCCTGGAACAGCAGCACGGCCTTTTATTCCCAAATTCTGAGAATTTTTTTAGATCTACAGAGCAGCCCATATTTTCTCTGAAGGGAATTATACATCTCACTGTAAGCAGATACAGTTTCCATAGTCAGTTTGTCAATTGTACGACACTTGGCTGTAAGAACAACAAACTGAATTCTTGTCCTCTTTCTATTGTGCCTTTTACCTTGAATTAAAGGTAATTTGGTTTTCTTCCCACTATTTTTCTCCTCTGGTAAAAAAAAATAAAATAAAAACATTAAAAAAAAAAAAAATTAGTGGGGGGAGAGGGAGTGTGAGTGTGGAGTGGGATCAAAAAAGCCATGGCAGAGAATCACAAAATTACTCCATTTTACATTTTAGAAAAGTTAAAATGACCAAACTTCTGCTTCGGACACCCTCTACTGGAAAGCATCAAGTTTATATCTCTGGTCCTGATGTAACTGAGCATGTGGGAGGAAGTGGGGGAAGCATGAACATTTAACTGCCAGAAGAGACTGGTATTTCTTCTCTTGTCTTGCATTTCACAGGAGCAAAAGATTTGATGAATAAGTGCATTTGACTTTTCTGACTATGAGTAGCAAAAAGGATTCTGTTCAAAATTACATTACAACACCCCTTTAGTATCACACCAGACCTCGCAGGTTTCTCTGGAAAGATACAAATGTCATAAACATATAAGCAAGTAAAAATAGGGACCGAAATGAAAAGACTTTACTATGATACACACAAGCAGTAACCTGATTTATTTGCCCCAGAGGTGGGAATTAATTTTTTTTTTTGTTTTGAAATTTGAATTAAATATATTTAAAATAAATCTGTGCGCTTTCTATAATTCTCATGTAACAAGTGTGATGGGACAAAGCTGCTCCACAGTTCTATGTGATCACAGCTAGAAACTGTTTCTTTACCCAATGCAGAATTTTGTTTAGTAAGCAGATCTCTTCTATCATTAAGGTATTAATTATCTATTGAATATATTCACTCTGGGCTGAAACCCCTGTATAGCCTGAGTATCTTAACTCAGTGGTGGACAGGTTTGCTCTTTAACGAAAAGGTGAGAACTTTCACTCTTCAGAAACAGATTCTGAGCTACGCTTCTGAAATCTTGGTCCCCATTTTCACCACGATGAAAGAAAAAAATATTAAATTATCTAAGTAATGATGGATTGACGGATCTACTATCACTGCTTTAAAGTCTACATCCCAATGAACTCTTTGGAGAATGCTAACACATCATTTTCCTCACACAGCAGTGCCTAGAGATTTTTAAAAGACTGAAAAGGCAATTCTATCAATATATGATTAATTCTTTTACTTTCCAACTCTCAAACAAAATATTAAGATAAACAGCTTGACTTTGTATCAGGCATTGTTCATCGTATGCTCTCCTTTACAATGCTACAGCTTTCACAGTTCTGTTTGTCTTGCATAATGTACTGTATGTGGGGCAGTGAATTACGTTCCTTTCTAAGAGACCATGCTGAATTACTATTTCTTTCCCAGGACTCAGAGGTGAATAATTGCACCTGTCCTCCTTAAGCAGACAAAAGACATTAAGTAGCAGCCAAATGGAAAGAAAGATTTAAAAAGAAAATCACTTTATAGTTTGGCAGGAAAACAACTCAATCCAACCTTTCACCCAGCTGTATACAATATGAGGATTTCTACGAGTGCAGCTTCTGAAGAAAATGAAGTCTTCAAAGAGAGACTGCCCTGATAACAAAGCAAAAATTGAGGTGCCTTCTAGAAGTTTAAAAGATCCTACTTTTAAAATAAATCATTGACAATACAAAAAAAGAAAAAAAAAAAAGAAAAAAAAAAAGCTCAACAACACATCTAAGTGTTTGTGGGCAAATGTTCTCATTTATAGGATACAAACAAAGAAATAAAGTAGGATGTGGGAACAAATAAAACCACATGGCTTTTCCAAGACCACACAGAGATGCAGTAGGAGAACCTAGCACAGAGCAGAAGTGAAGGTGCTAGAACTTCCTCACAGCTTTGACACTGTGTCACAGATTCGTGGTATCCTTTAGGTCAGGAAAGGCCTTTAAGACAGAGTCCAATCATAAAGATTTTGCAACCATGCTGACCATAAAGGCAGAGTTTTGCTCTCCTTGACTGCAAGCAGCTGGCAGAGAGATCTGCAGCAGCTCTGGTTTCAGCAGAGCAAGCCATGCTGGCAGGCATCCAGGGACAGGTCACCAGGGCAGAAGGACAGAGCCTCAACAGAGTATTTGCCTTTGGTGCCAGGAAATTCCTAGCACCTGACCATGCCAGAGGGCTAATGCTCAAAAAGATGAGAAAAAAACCATGAAAGGTGAAAATACTGTAGAGAAACTCTGCAAAGACCTTTGTAATATTTCCAGAACCTTACAATTTTTTTTTTTTTCGTCTTGCATGGAAGCTGACTGTATACCCAAGGAAGAAAGGTGTTTGTACATAAATAGAAAAATATTCTGCTCCTTGTGAAACCTAAAGGTGGTCAGTCTATTTGGCAAAATCCAGACAGTCCATCTTACAGCTAAAAAGGTAAATGACATGGAAAATAATATTAAATTATTGACAGCCTACAAATAAAATAAAAGCAGAAAAAAGGAAAGAAAGGAGTGATGCCTTGAGGGGAGAGGCCCTTGCAGAAAGCAACTCTTTTCCCAAAAGCACAAATGCCTGTATTTGACACCCTTAATGAGAACCTGATACAGCGTATGAGAGACACTGGAAAGCAAAGAACATAACTAACCATACCTGCTTTCAGCTAGAACTTTTGGGCTTCACTAAAACACTTCCATCACCTTATAATCACAGGTTTTAGAAAAAAAGCAAACACTGCCTAGTTATATACTTGGAAAAAATACAGAGAAGAGCCTGGTTTGACAGATAAGGTACCAACTTGGAGTGAATGAAAACCAAAGCTTACTGCCATTGTTTTCCTCCTACAACTGCAGGAGCTTGGATAGGATCCCTTTCAGTGCCACTGCTCCCCTTCCTATTTTCTGTCCCATCTAGTTGCATGCCTTGCGATAGGGACTTACTTTGACAGCATTTTTGATACAAATCTGAGGTCAATAGAGTCCTTCTCAAAGAAAAAGTCAACACAGCACTGTGATGAATTGTTCCCTGGATTTCAGAAACAAATAAATCCTGTTACTTTGTAGATCTGTTTTTCCTCTCAAAAACTCCAGCTCCCTCCTTCAAGAGTGATGCAGAATTACCTTCCACACAATACCTTCAGTCTCCTTAAAATAAAGTTCTCCCACAGAAACCTTAAAACTGGACAAAAGTAGAGAAATTAATGAAAAACTTGCCCAAGACAGACACACAGATCACAATGTCTCTCAGGTGTTTCTTTTAGATGAAACCCAGCTCATATAAGCAAACATTTCAGCAAAGGTGACAAAGATGAAAATTTAGATTTCTTAACAAATTACGCATGGTCATGCAAGGAACTCAGATTTTGATCTTTTTTAGATCATATACTCTCAACAGTGTGTTCAAATCACTGGTAGAATGTATGTCAGAAATCAGCAAGGTACAAGTGATCCTTGGTCAGCATTTGCGTTTATAGTAAAGCAACATTTGAAAATTTTCAGGGGTAAAAAAAACTGAAATGTCATCAAAAGAACATTTCAATTTTGACAAATCAATATTTCCCACAGATGTGCATTTCTTCCATCTCCCTTTGTAAACAGAAGTTAGTGTTGACAGTACTGTTGAATAGCATCCCTGATGTAAATAAATCCTCAAGGCAAGGAGAAAGGTCTAAGTACAAAAGGAAAATTTCATCCCTTGTGCCTTCACTGAATTTGCTGGGTTTATATTAATTCAATAACCCCAATTAAAATTAAGAGGGAAGAGAAAGAGTCCATCAGAAAAATTATTTGAAGTAGTATTTGCTCAGATTAGTCCAAAACTGTTCACCCTTGCAGGATGCAATACAAGGAAGTTGCCTGAGCGTGTTAATTATTTAAAATGAAAGCAACACAGTTGCTGGCCTTTTACAATAATCAATCTTTCAAAAAGTGTCAGGAGTCTCCAAAACATGTGACAGGTTGGCAGTTCGTAGCATCTACTGTCAAGCCCTAATACCAGGATTTTCTCTGGAGCCTGAAGGAACTCATCACCTTAACTAACAAATCCTAAAGACAACCTGTCTGGCTTACTGAAAATGAGATGGAGAAGCTAAATTAGAACCATACACCTTCTATTTGCTAAATTAAAGAAGAAAACCAAAACAAACACTGGAAGCATGTATATACATATATATAGACACACATTCATGAATACAGACAGAAATGCATATAAAGATGTATAGGTAGATATATATCTGTAGCTGCAAATTATAGACATTTACTAAGATCTGTATTTACTGCCTCCTACAAGCCCATTTTACAGTCTAAATTTAGGGAATCTACTTCTCTTAAAAAAAAAAAAAAAAAGGAAGAAAAAAAGCAGCATCTGGTTTGGGTTTTTTAAGTCTATTAAAAATACCATCTTTCTGTGTTTTCTTCCACTTCAGTATGCAAGAATAAAGAATGTAGAATCAGGAAGAAAATTCCCATAAACTCTGTTTATAAACAAAAAGTTCCCATCTCCAAAACGGCTGACTTTATTAGCATTTGGAGGTGATGAGAAACTTTCCAGCAATAGTTATTTTACCAATAAATAAGTGCTGTGGACTTATCTGTGTAAGTACTTTTGGTAATTTTAAAGATCTCAATTATACTTCCCATGAAGGAATCTTTCTTCCTGAAAATAAGGGCACTAGTTATATACGAGGGATTTTTTTTTTCAGTATTGTTAGCATTAATTGTTGAGGAAAAAAATATTTTGTCCTGTGTTTTTTTTAGAAATTTTGACTTTTTTCCTGTTAAATAACACTCAGGGAAACAAATCAATAAAAGGCATCAACAAAAATCAATCTACAAAATTCTTAACTTAATCTGTTAAGGTTAAGAGAAACAATGACAAAACATAATATATGCAATGTGTAAATGAGTAGAGGATACTGGAAAAAATAATATTAAAACAACATTTACACATAAAAAACCAGAATTCTGAAGCCAAACATCTCTAAATCACTTACATGGAACTTCTCCATTTCCCCAGACTTTCAGAAAATATTTGTTGTGAGTCAGTTGAAGAGTTTTGTGCTATCAGTGCTCTCCCTCCCCTCTGAGAGGCACTGCCCTTTTGGAGCAGGGCATTCAACTTCAAATTGTAATTGCCATCCATCAAAAGTACTCCAGAAAGGAAAAACTCACTTGGTTAACCTGAACCACCCGTGGGCAGTGGCCTTTCACACACTCCACAGATCTGGCGGCCAGCATCCACAGCACTATCCCTTTGCAGGAGCCAAGCAGAGCCACAGGCAGCATTTAACACAATTATTACAGCATCATGTACACATTTTTGAATAAAACTACTATTGGAGGTAAAATACATTAAACAACTTTGGCTAGAGTTCTATATTGCTGCTGACTTTTCCCTGCAACCCTCCACTAAAGTTCCATTTCAAAGCTTAATACACAAAACAAATATGCTGGATAACTCAAAGGCTGAATGCAAAACACATTGGTGGATTTTGAGATTTTTTTTTTTTTTTTTTTTAAGGCCTGGCCAAGTTTTAATGGGCTGTCACACACGAATTATTATGAAAGCACTACAATGAACTGAGCTGATAAGCTGATCTGATCAGAATTAACTGCATGTGATTGCTGCTTTGAAAAGCTGGCCTAAAGAGGCAGCATTGAAAGCAATCTCACAAGTCACTGGTACCGCTTGCCTCAGCTATAAGTAAGCACAGATGGTGAGAAAAGTTAATTAAGGGACATATTTGTTTGGGGGTTTGAAATTTCCACCCTCTCTTCTCCAAAGAAGCCAAGCCACAGTGAAAATGTGTTTTACGTTTGCGGCCTAATAAGTTCATGTTTTTGAGGCTCTGTTCCTGTGGATGGAGGTAATAGATAAACAGAATAAATAATTTATGTCAGCAGTTAGCATATGGATTTGCAGCTGATCACTAAGCTACTCATTGCACCTGATAGCTACAACATCTCATCAATTAAAAATATTCCTTTCCCCACAGTCCTTCATCACTTTTCTCCTAACTGGCCCAGCTTCTCTCTTATAGCACAACTGATACCTAGCAATGGAGATGCCATCTTTTTAATTCCCACTTTAATAACTGCCTCTTCATTTTACACTCTCACTTATTCTTGCAGAATTTCATAAGGAACATGTCAGCAACTACATAAAATAGCTTCTGGTGATACACTTCTCTTTTACTTCTGGTTGGGAACTTTCCTACCTCTTTACAGCCAGTGCTTGATCTTTCCCCAGATTAACTAACAGGGGAAAGCTGGGGCTGTCACCAACTTCAGAAGATCAAAACACATCCTTTACACTTTATATACTGTTAGACTGTGACCAAAGTGGCATCTGGCAGATATTTTGCACAATGGTTCTTCGACACTGGACCCATTTCTTGGACCCATTTCCAATTTTCTTTTTTTTTTCATCTCTGCCTATTATAATGACAAGGGCCAGTAGCACCAAAGAAATACTGGCTAGAGAATGGTAGGGAACAATCTCAAATCAAAGGCCCATGAAGGTAAGAAAGAGTTAACACTAAGGACAGAGAAAGCCAAGACTTCAGAACTTCAAGTGTAATTGAGAGGTTCTTAGAGAGACGCTTCCAATTCATGCCTACTGTACTATTTATTTCCTTTCCCATCATTGCTGATTATAAGGATGTGCATATGTAAAAAGAAGTTTCTTCCTCTCTCATCAGACCAGCTCTACTCCATAAATCCACAATCCACTGTTCGTGACATTACAAAATGAATCAGGCAGGAGGCTCAAGTCAGATCAGAAAGTGACAGCTTTTGTTTAAACAGATATCTCAGAAATTAGTGATGACAGGATTATACTGCATAAGCATTTCACTCTTAGCTCTGCCTCCTTCTCTAAGGAGAGACGCAACAGATCTACTCACTGGAAAGATCTTAGTATTAAAAAAAACAAACTTGATTGCTGATCTGTTCTACTTATATTTCCAGAGAAATAAACGTCTGTTCTGAATAGGACATCCATGCTACGTATTGCATACTTCCTGAATTTAAAGAAAGATGCTTCTTAAAACATTATCTTTGCATTATAACATATGGTCACATCATTTATGGTCTATCTTATGAATTTGATATGCATCAGTAAATTGCTTCTGTTAGTCTTATTTTGGTGCTACAGAATCAACTTTGAGTAGAATATTTCACTTTAAAAAATGTGTTCCCTAATTAAGTTTACATTGCAGAGAACAGGATCACATCAGAAAACTAGAGATTCATAACCAACTCCAGCCCTGCACTGGGAACCTTCCTACATCATTCTGCAAAGATTTTAGCCAAAACCTTGATCTGTGTTTTATATATAGAAATATATATACACTTAAAACTAATAATTTAGCCATGTATGTATACATACAAATTGATAATTATATCTCACACCCCCAGGTGGCCAAAAAATTGTATAATTTAATCCCATTTTTAAATGACGGGTTTTCTAATTTTATGAATGTATACAAAGTAAGTTGTTAAAACAGTCAATCACCGAGAGCTCCCTACAGATGTTAATCCAATTTGTGTGGTAATGATCAGAACAGTCAGTTTACATAAAGCATTACAGCTGTGCAAGGCTGCAGTCCGGCAGTTCTGTCATCAGCAATGAGGCTTACCTACCTGGAACTGGAAATTTTTCCGATGGACTCTGCATAGTCATGCTGACAGTGAGTAAGCCCTTCCATTAGACTTGTCCACAGTGACAGCCTTGCTCCCTTTCTGCTTTTCTATCCAAGGATTGTCAGTGGAAATGTGTACAAGGAGCTACAGCTCCTTCTACTGGGTCTTAAGATTTCTAAGATTAAAGATCTGAGATCCTACTAGAGCTTGGAGAAGTGAATGGAAGAATGCCAGTAGTGCCTCGTAGTGCTCTGCATCACATTTTTTTAAAAAATTCTGCTTTTCACGTTCCAACTAACAGCATAATTTTAGAAGCAATCACGCATTTAAAGAAGCTGTAGAAAGAAGTCTGGGGACAGACTGTTGGAATGGGGACTGCTAAGCAAACTGATTGTCTGATCCATATATGACATCTCAGCTGTAACAGCTTGTAAACATTATGTGTAGAGCTCCAAATAATAACTCTACAGATTTAACCAATCATGCTTTGAAGGCTGTCACTGATCTAGTGGAGCATGACAAACTCCTGTTAGAGTGCAGAATAGATTCTAGCTGAAAGTCTTACATACGCTGGGTTGGGTATCTAGATAAGGATTTCAAAGACTCTGTGCATGCTACATAGAGGTATGCACGTGGAGAAATTAATACACACAGCTGAACTCATCATCCCATGGGCATACAACAAAGGTTTCAAACCCTGCAGGGTAACAAACTGTAACAGTTCTGTCTGCTTCATCAGAGAGTATCACATGGTCAAATTCCTTCATAAGGACTGACTTTCAAAAAGGTGAGCATGGCAGGTGTCTGAGGCTGCTACATGAATGTCCAAGAAAGGCATTGAATATCCAGTTGAAAGACTTCCTTACAATTTCAGCTGGAATACTCCAAAGCTGATGAGGTCTGTGTTTGTTTTTTCACTTTACATACGTATTTCTTTAAAACATCAGTACAGTCTTAAGTAGTTCATTTGTTAGAGTTAATTCAGTGGGCAAGATTTCTGAAGATCTGTGAAATTCTATCATCCTTCCAGCAAAATGTGAGAAAGGGAAATTAAATGAGTCTGTGACTTTTGCAAAAGCATGGGTAGGAAGCCTGTGTAGATATGAAAGTGTTCAAAGGACACTATCACTCAAAGATTCCTGTCTTGCCCAGGGGGAATAATCAGAATTACTTTGTCTATTTTTTATCTTACTTTGTGAAGAACATTCAAGAGAAAAGCATGTTAGATGACTAGGTGTATTCTCCTATTCTCAGCACTACATGCCGTATTTTTTTGGCTGCAAGCCTCTGAATGTGAATGCCAGGAGAATTTCAAGCCCCTAATATCAAAAATCATTTACTATGTAAGGACCATCTACCACATTATCATTTATATTAGTATACACAGATCCTGCAAGGTATACTGCTTTCCAGCATAGCTAGAAATTAACACCTTCTTGTTTGTTCAAAAACTGCATTGCACTGTTGACTGGGATGATATGCAGTCTGTTTTTCCCTTAGATAACTCAAGAGCTGAAAAATTACCCTGTTTAAACAAACTTCCTGTTCTTTTCCTTCCTAGGGTGGAAAGACCACTTTTAATCAACGACTGCAGCATTATGGAACAGAGATGCCAAGGGTGCTCTCTGATAAAACAAAATAAAAACCCTACCTTTGGCTCTGACATACTCAAGACCAGCCAGAGTCATAAAGGTCTCTTAACACTGCACTTTGTAGGATATTTTTTCTTTCATTTAGATTAAAAAAAAAAAAATTAGAGAATTGACTTTTTTTTGTTACATTTGGCCCAATTAAAATGAATCTTTTTTTTTTCTTTTTTTTTTCTCATTCAGCTTTTCTTCAAACAGTAGAGAAATACAAAGCTTTTCTCTTGGTGCTGTCTTTGGGGGCTAATATCTTTAAGTACTTCAAGGGCAGATCCAACTCCCTGACATTTGTCTGCCTTGAACTTGCGAAGCGCTTGTAAGTTTGTTAGCCTCCAAAGTGTCAAGGAACTGCAATGATCTTTAGACATATTCCATGTGGGAGGCTTTGCAGAAACAGCCTCATACAGCTCTACAACCTACAACTTGTTCTGGTGAACCTGTGTCAGATGAGGGCAAACAAAATCCTCTGAAGTAAAGTAGATATCCAGTTGAGCACGTAATACTGGGAAGATTCACGAATAAAGGAGCTCCCCCGTATCCAGCTTTTATTGTTGTAATTTACCATAAAAAGGTTGGTTTGAGCCATGATTAAATAAATCCAAATTGGAAACAGGAACCAGACTAATTCTAATTTTATCATATACAATGAAACTGATATCCAACCAAATATTAAGGTGCTTTTTTTTTTTTTTTTTTTTTTTCCCCTTGGAAACTTGAACTTCGTTTGATGCTGTGATGCTGCAGAAGGGAGGAGCTGGATTTCCTGGAGTGCCTTGCCCGGGCCCTGCTTATGGACTCACCCTCAGAGAACACAGAAGTAGGGAAGGTATGGAAAAAGCGTGTGATCACAGTGGTAGGCACTGCAATGGCAGCTAACCTGTTACAACTTCTTACCACCAGCTTAAGAAATCTGTCCGATCTCTGCTGAGCAGCACTACAACAGAGCTCCTCAGATGAGCTGGAACCAAGAAATGTGCCAAGTTTTGCAGATGTTTGAGGGACACTCAGGGCAGGGCTAATTGACCAATCTGCACAAAGGTTTATGCAATCGTGCACATTCTAAAATCTCTGCTTTCCAGCAATCAGATAAATCAACTTCCCGACTAACGTATCATTTCCAGTGACTACACATTAGGATGCTCAATGAAAACAAATATTGTCCAGATTGTATATTTACAGCATACAGGTATTGTACTACAATTCTAGTGGAGCTACCCTCAACTTTAGTCTAAAGAAAGGAAAGAGGAACTGTGGAAGTAGCTTGAAAAGACTGAAATTTCAATTCAAATTTTAAGCGCTCTTCCAGGAATTAGAGCATTCTTCTTGTATGCTCTTTTACTAAGCAGAGTCAAAGCTTGAGGGGATAGTGTTTATTCTAAATGAACAAAGTTAAGGAGCAGTTAATGATTTGAATAGTCACAGTTTAAGATAAATTAAGCTGTCATGGGACTCTTTTTGAGCCATCATTCTAAACAAGGAAAATATGTGCCCTTTTGATGTCAAATACTTTTTATTTCTTCACAACAGTTTTTATCATTTTCAATGACACCATGATGGAAGTGAGCAAACAAAAGAATCCATAGAGATATTTAATTTATTCTGAGAACTCATAATCTCAGAAAAAAGTAAGATACTACAAATTTATTCCTCTCCTTTATTGCAACTACCATGTTAATGTTTGAGACAATTCCTAACCCAAACTTCCAGTCAGAAGTCTGTTGGCAGGTAAGATAGCAAATCTAAATCAAATCACAAAGATTTCACAATAAGACTGCACAGCACAATTTCCATTCTGTACCAAAAGCTGCACTTTCCCATCTCCCTACTGGAATTCACTATAGGATGGAAAAACCCCATTACGTATACAGGCAGGAGGTTAAGATGCTACGTCCTTTAAGAAGTTCTATAACCAAGTGTCCAAAGCTAAGTTCAAATCCAAACATTAAAACATCTAAGTGTGGACTGGGGAAGGAAGGAAGGAAGGAAGGAAGACTGCTTACACTAATGAGATTTTTCCCCATTAACTCTCTTGGGGTCTTTCAAAACCAGAAACTAAATGGTTTTGAATGAAAGGGCTCTGCTATAAGCAGTCAACAATACCAATGTGATGAAACTCACCATCAGCCTATAGTTGTGACCCTTTCACGACTGCCAAATTAAAACACACAACACCACTGAGCCACCCTTCCCCATTCTTTTTGGCCACCAGTTCATGCAATTATAGAAGACCAGTAGTCTGCTTAGCAACAGGATTGCATGTTCACTACTGATCACATTAATGACAAAGAAGGGAGTCTAAACAAATCTAATGATGAGAAGAGATGCTCTCCTTCTCTGACTAATCCACACAATTAAAAATGTCTGAAATAGAAAGAATAATTCATTCATCTTACAGGCTCACCAGAAACAGAAATGAGGCCATCTGTAATATTGCTTTTCAGACTGTGTTTCTGACACCAAAACCTGGGCATACAGTAATAATTTCATGCAAGGAGAAAGAATGCTAAATGTACAAAAATATATGCATTTCTACTGAGGCATAAAACTTTCATGTTTGCTTATGGCAAAGACTCATTCTAATATTTTAATTTTTTTTTTAGAGTTAGGGTTAGTAGATGTGAGTTGCTCTGATTGGCATGGGACATAAAGACTGCTGGAGAAGGGTGCTGAACCATCAGCCCCTGAGTGCCTCCACCTCCCAGAGAATCACAGAGCTCATTCAGGTAACTGCAGAAAAGGTTTTCATTACTTACAGCAGGATGTCCAGCACAGTAGGTGTAGCTAGCATGAGACTGGTAGTGCAAGCTTGCTCTTGGAAAGGTGTATGTATTCCAAGCAGGTTGGCTGCTATTCCACTGGGAGCTAAAGCCAGGGCTCATGGTCACTCTCGATTTACTGTTTTGGTACGTTCTCACTGTGGAGCTGGACTATCAAAAAAGAAAAAAATGCAACGTAAAAATAGCTTTTAGGGTAGAACACAAACAATGCAGCTATAAATCATCATTGTGCATACATATAATGCCACATGGTCTGGAACAAACTTGAATGTTTCCTGTAAGAAGCTGGGAAAAGCAAAAGATGGATTCCATCAAAGATATCAGTCAAAGAGCTACATTGCTATAATGCCCAAAAGGAAGACTGATGACTGTTAGACTTCAGGTGGGGTTATAAATCAAATGGATAAGTGATAGGAGTAAGGGGATGTTCTGAAAATGTATAGAAGGAACAATCCAAAGATTAATTGTAGAAACTTCCATATCTTTTTATTATATTGACATTTATTGAACAACTGATCAGCTATGGCCATTTTACAGTAAATGGCAGTTTGGGGCCAATATTTAGGTCTATTCCTTGAAGATTTGAAATCCCATCTAGTGGCTAGCTAAGGCCGAGCCATCACAAAGCTACCTATCAAATATGCAACCTTCAAGCACACTATAAAATTTCATGGCATTCTAACTACTTAGGAAAAAATAATCCAAAATCTTGAATTATTTTTTTAAAAACTCAATAATTTAATCCGAGAGTAACCTGGACTACAGATATGTAAGTCACATGCATTTCTTCTGTCCTTCTCTCATTTTACTTTAATTGGAGCTTTCTGCTTCTAGTCTTTGTTTTATAAAAAATATTCCTAATAAACATTTGCACTGTTAAAGGTGGTTTATTAGAGCAGCAAAAAAAAAACAGTTTTCAAAAGAGTATTTAGATTGGTCTTCAAAGACATGCAAATGTATTTTTATTCGATATTCTGCTCTTCATTTGGGTTTTGCTTGCTTTCTTTCTATTGGCAAAGATGTTCTAAATTTCCCATGCAAATTTACCCCAACTAATTGTAGTTATTATAAAACTAAACCTATTCTTTTTAGAGCGTTAAATTTATGGTGACCTTGTTTATACAGTGAAAGCTCGAGAAATACGAACACAAATAATATTTCTTAGAAATGCTTATAAATGTCCCTGTTAGCAAATTGATGCTATCAATTTCAAAAGCTATACTCAAGAATGACACTTCATTTATTTTTCCCCTCCTTTCAAAGACAACTTTTATACATCATATGTGTAGCATTAACCAAATATCAATATGGGCCACCATCAAACAAGGTGTTTCACATGATCCAAGACCATCTTTACTCTGAAGTGCTTACAAGATAAATGAGAAGGTCAGGAAAAGGATGAAAGAGCAGAGTCTGGTGTAGAAGCATGGAAAACAGCTTCATAAACATGACTTTCAGTTTAATTTCAGTGTTTCAGCTCAGTTTCATGGGGAGAGAATTAAAGAAATGGAAGGAAAAGAGGACAGAAAGAAGACATACAGAAAGGTTTCAAGGACACATTCTAGCTGTAAAGACATACACGCTGTAATCTTTCCAGCTTTTAATACTGCACTTAGACAAGCTAGCTGCAGAAACTACAGGCCATGCTGGCATGGGCTGAACATGCCCTCTTCATTTCATTTAATTTTCAAAAGTTTAAGTACACAAAGTTTGCCTCCGTTATCAATTGCTGTATAAACTTTAAGTTCAAGAAAAGGCCAAACGACTTCCTGCATGTGTTTATTTCCTGCGCCGCCGATTAGGAAGCCTGAAAAGAGCAGTTTCCGCTCACCAGCCCTCAATATCTCGACAGATTCGCCTCCCGCCCCCACCCCTAAGAGAAGGATTCCTGCGGTGTGATTTCTAAAGATTTAACTTACGACTAGCTGAACACAAAGCCTATGAATGAACACTAAAACCCACACTAAATTCTCATTAGTCACTGTGTGTGACAAGTGGTTACTTTGTTCTTACAAAAGGCTTTAGGGAAAAAAAAATATCTGCCCCTACAGTTAAAGGGGCTTATTTGAAATAAATCTTTTTGTATGAATTTAAATCATGACAAATCAAAGGAAAGAGGCTATAGCTACAGCTAGGAAAAAAAAAATAACCCAAAAGAAAAACAACTGAGGAGTTTTAATGTGGGGTTTTTTCTTCTTTTTTTTTTTTTTTTTTTTTCCCTTCCCCTTTTACCCTCTTTCCCCAAGGAGCAGAAACTGCATTTTCCTTCCTTTGACATATTACTTATCTTTCAGATCACTCCTCAAAGACAAATCTTTCTTTCTGGGCCCTGGTAGACTTGCTTCTACATAAGAGATGAAGGCTAGGTTTTGTTTCGGCCAGATCAAGTAGATTTTTAGCCCTAGTGTACTTTTCTGTACACATTTCTCTCCTTTATAAATATCAGATATTCAAGTGTGGCTGCTTATTAACTCCTCTTGAGAAGCTGATCCCCCATTGAATATTCTGTGAACATTGAGCTATTCTATCCTAATAATAACTTTGCTTCTTCCTATTATTTCTGATGAGTTTGTATGGACCAGTGGAAGGGATCTATGGCTGATGGGATGTAAAGGTGCATTGTCAGCTGTGATAATTAACTGATTATTTTCACAATGGTAGCGAACTCCACTACAGTAAGGAGAGATGTGATACTGGCACTACATGGACGTGCACATTACCTGCTCTCTTATGAGAGAACTGGAGTAAAAATGAGCCTGTTTTTTATATAGTCTGCTAGAGTTGCTGGATAGCCTTCTGCCTGATACCTGCCTTTTGTTTGTGTGCCACACAAAACACCCTCCTGGATCTGTCCCCATGCTGCAGGCACGGTTCAGCCCCAGTGCTAAATCCAGGCATAGAGCTCAGCCCTTCTGCCCTGTTTCTACTCCTCCAGCCAGCTCCTACCCCACACGGGGTGCATTAGGAACAGTGAGACATTCAGAGCAGCAAGAATGCACAGGGTGCACAGGGTGCAGATGTCCTACCCGTGCAGATGTCTCAGGACACAGAGGTACAAAGTGAGACCCCACAGATCCCACTCCCACTCAGGGTGGCCGGGAGCCATGGGAGAAAGGTCTCTGAGAGGAGACCTCTCTGCTCTGAATGGCTTTGGTCAGGGACCACCATGTCTGAACCCATAAAGGCTGCTCTCCTGCTGCTGGATCACCTCCAGAAAAAACCCAGAACACACAGCAAAACAAAACAAAAGTCAGTGGAGACACTCACAGGATAATTGGCTTTGAAATTTTGAAGAAATTCAGCTTGTCTGCCAGAAAACAAAGATCTCTGCACTGCCAGCCACAAAGTTCCAGGACAGCCTGGTCCCCTTAGGTGACCGGGGAGCAAGGATGTGAGACCAGGGACTCCAAGAGCCGATGGTTTGATTTCAAGGTGTCCTCTGCTCAACAAAACACTGCGTATCTCTGCAGCCTTCTCAGCATGGTGAAGAGGCAGCTGTGGGAAAGACACTGGACCAAGTGGGAGAGCTGGAAGGGGACAATGGTGCCCCGGGGGCAGGTGCCCGGTGCTGCCCCTGCCAGGCGGGCCTGGGCCCGCGGCCGGCACACACGGCCGGGCCCGGCCGCCTCCGGGACACGCAGACGCTGCAGCGCCGAGCCCTGCAGCCAAGGCGGTGCTGCCGCCGGGAAAATGGATTTTGAAAAGAGCAGAACTCTGCCTGGGAGCGAAGGAAAAAGTGAGAAACACGCCTGTGAGCACCTGCGGGAGAGCAGCCGGAGGAGGCTGAGGAGGCTCCCCTTAGCCCCTGGAGAGCCCACCTGGAGCAAGTGTGGGACAGGAGCTATGAAGAAACCTGCGCTGGAGCTGTCCTGAGGGAACTGTGGCCTGCACTAGAGCAGAGGAGGAGCATGAGGAGCAGGAGAGAGAGAACATCCAACCTCCCTGTGCCAGCAGGGACGGGAAGCAGGCTCAGGAACAGAAGAGTGAAACTGAGCCTGGGAAAAAGGCAGGGGGAAGAAGGGGTGGATATTGTCATGATTTCCCCCTCCTTCTCACTATGCCAACTTATTTTAACTGGTAGTTAGTTACTCTTTCCACGTGGAGTCTGGTGGTTTTGCCTATGAAGATAATTGCTAAATGTCTTTATCTTGCCCCACAAGCTTTTCCACCTTATTTTTCACCCCTGATTTGTTGAGGAGAGGGAGTAAAAGAGCCTCTGGATGGGTGTCTGGCAGCCAGCAAAGGTAAGCTCACCACAAACTGGCAGGTCTTGTGGCATGTGAGCTTCAGGATTTAGAAGTGTGTCTCTTTCCCCTTAACTACTGATTCTGTCAAGAAAAGGAATCATTTCTCCCCATAATCCTAATGTCTTATTTATAGCTCTTAGGTTGTCAATGGCAGACCACCACTGCCACTTCTGGGACAACTAAGTCACCTTTCCTCAGAAAACTTCTGCAGAAAATTATCAGATTAGAACAAACAAAACCTATCACCAAACCCAAAACCAAGCAAACCCACAAAAGCTTTTCCCCTCCTTGCTGTCTTACAAGAAATATTATAAAGCAAAGGGAGAATTTTCTTTTCCTTGAGTAGGTCAAGTCCAGTACCTTTATACTCCAAAGACCTAATGCAATATAAAATTGATCTCATTAAAATCTAAATGTCTAAGCATATTTTAAAGTGCAACCCTTTTTTTTTCCTGTGCCTTACTTTCTCTGGTTTATAAGTATAGATAATCTTACTTTAAAACTTTTAGAGTAACCTTTTCCCTGTGTTTTTAAAAGATTTGAATATTTTTGGACATAAGCATGAGTGAAGTGGAAAGTGTTATTAGTATTATTAGTACTTCTTGAGTTTAACTGCTTTCAGTTCTTAGTTCTTGTAATAGCTGATGTGTGAAATCTAACAGTGGAAAAAATAGAACATAGTATTTATGGAACATTTTTTAGCATCAAAGCACTGTACACATCTTAAATGGTGGCAATATTTTTGACTGGTGCCACATTTCCAACTTTTAAAGAAGTTTATAGTGGATGTAAGAACTAGCAGCCACTACTTTCTATTCATATGTGAATAAAGCACATTCTTTGACTAGGACATTAAACAAAATTGATAATTCTGACACAGCCTTAGTCTTCATGTCATCACATCCATGCCCTCCACTCTTTTGCATTACAGTGCCACTGTGCAGTAAACTAACAGGAATAAGTGTGCTAACTTCTGAATTTCTACATCACGTCCAATGCTGGATTTACTACATCTACCAGACACCTTTCTGCCAAACATTCCAGATGCTATGATTCTTATTGGCTTTGGTGCTCCAAAAGAAGGGAGAGGTTCAAATGTTCTCCACACTACCTCTTAACTAACACTGACTTTAAAGAAAGCAAAACCAAAACCAGCAAACAAGTGGGATTAAAGAGATGTAAACATCTGAATTCAGCCTCCCACTTCCTCATCTTTTAAAAGCAACTTTACACAGCTATGATGTAATTTTCTTAGCCCACACAATTTCAGCTGTTTTCAGTCCATGGATTTTGATTATAGAATGGCTCTGTCTTCAGCTGTGTCTTCTGGGGTTTTTTTTCTGAAAGGAATTGTGATTGAAAGGGTATCCACTCTCCTCCCATATCCCTTCAAGGGATTTGACATCCCTTATTTTGGATGGTAAAATGATTATAGAGGATGGGAAAAGCCAGGGAGAGAAACTGCCATTCTGGAGATACTGCTTCCAGGAACTCTATACGGCTGTACTTGGATCAGACCATGATGCAAAGCACAGTCCTATGCTCTTAAAAGTTTGGATGCTTTACAAAATACTACTTTTCCCATAGAAATCAAAGGTTTCCTATAACCTGTAAAAGTAAGAAATGAAAATAGCTTCCTTGGAACATTACTGCATGAGCTAAAATGTTGAGGGGTTTTTTTATGCTCAGAGAAAATATGAAACTGGCAAACCAAATCTAAAGTTAGTTCATCACAAAATCCACCTGAGAGACCTTAAAGATTTGGAAAATTGGAGAGTGAAGGGTTTTGTTGTTTTGTTGTTTTTTTTTTTCTTTTGGGGTTGTTACAAAAACTAAACATAGAAGATATTGCAGATTGGTTTTGGGTTTTTTTTAATGTCAGAAAAGAAGAATTTTGTGCTGCTACTTCTCCAACATAATCATTCACTATACCTTGCAAATCTTTTAAAGCCTAGGACCAGATTCCATCTGTTTCAGTAAGAAATTAGTTTTTAATATTTGGCGATTGCAGACTTCAAGTTTATCAAGTTTGTCTCATAACCTTAAAAAAAAATAATTCAGAGACATGACCAAATTTGAGAGAAACATTGTTTTTCCAGACATGGGATTGAAACTCAATATGCTCTACCTGGAAAAACAGGATCAACTGAGAGAAATAGCATTCCACTGAAACCACAGAGAAATGATGAGGCTGTATTTCATACCTTGGCATACATGTAAGGTTACAGCTCATCCAGAGGATCCAAGAGCACTGAGCGCTTGCCCACATCACGCCCAAAGTCAGGATGTGCAGTCCATCTGCCCCCTCCCAGTAAGTGAGGGAGGAATGCTCTCCATGGAATAGCCTTGCTTAGCAGGCAGGCTCCCTTCCAGCCAGGTGAAGGGGACCCAGGTCTGCACAGCTGGAATACTTACAGCTGGGGCCCTGTACTAATGTGAAGTTGTGAGACTTTTTAGGATAGGTCTCAAATAACTCAAGGAATGTATTCCAGAAAAAAAGAGTTTGCCATTCGTTATTTCCCCCCAGAGTGATTATGCCTTGAAAACAAAATATATATGGCTTTCACACTTTCAGGTTAGAATTGCTGTCATTTCCAGTGACAACACTGTAATTCATGTTGTACTTTTAACTGTTACTTGAATCCCAAGAGCATTTTTTTTCCTGGGCAAAATATGAAACATTGCTCTTGTAGTTACAAGAGAGTGAGCAGAGGAGCTGAAAAAATGAAGGCCTTCACAGCTTGAGGAAGAGGCCATGAAGAGGCTGGTTTTTCTGCCATTTTAGCATCCACACCAGGGGCAAAGAATTAGTAATAGAAGATAGGCCAGTGGCAATCCAGATTGAAGCCTTGAAACTTCTTGGCAGCCTGTGTGGGACACACACAAACAAGTTGCTGTTACCTGGTGGTTCCCTAAGCAAGAGACCACTGGGTTTCAGTCAACTTCTGCCCACACACCCCTCTCCAAAAGCTCTACCACCACCAGTTCTCAGCAGGCAAAGTCAGTGCAAAGGCCAAAATCTCAAGAAATGCTCCTGTACTTCAAACTAATTTCACCAGAATAAGAAAAGGAATTTTTCATGCATAAGAGACCCCTCTAATGGTTTTGTTACCCATGTAGTACCAAGCCATGGGGAATGGGGGACGTTCATGCTTCTGGACTGCTCATTTGTATGTCTTCCTTCCACAGAAAGAAAATGAAAGTTGACTTCCCAAAATGTGTGTTTGTTATTTATCTTTGTTACCTTCTTTGTACAAAGTAAACTGGGATTAAATTATTTCGGCTAGATGGGATTCTTTTTGGTCTAGTTTAAACCTTTGATTTACTTTTAAACACAGTGAATAACTTGACTCCAAGTAAGGCCATGTCAAAGTTTCTTCTGTTTAGAATATTATTTAGTCAATGTATTGTGATAAATTTAAATCATAACAACCTCAGAAGGACATTGAATATGACCTTGTAATGGTAGGTCATTAAGTAATTATTTTCTGAAAATAAATCACACTGGCATTTGTTAAATTTATTCCAGCCTTTTTTAAAACATCACAGTTACAATTTAAAGCAGTGAAGCATTGTGTTAACCCAAGATGAGCAGGAACTGAGTGTTTCTAGTAAACTCTGGTAAGATAGCACTGGCTAAGACCCTTTCACAGATGACCTGAATACTTCTGGTTTCTAAAGAAGTCACCCACATAAAATAACCACTCAATGCAATACTCCTGCGAATGCATATACAGCCCATCTGTACAGAGTGACTGGAGAAAACAATGTTCTTCTGCCACAGCTGTTAAGCAGGTAAGTCACAGAGGCAAAGAATTTGTTCTAGATCATAAAGTCTATTGGTGAACACTAATATTGAGGATATCTGTTGATTACATAAAAAACATATCACTGACGGATCTCCGGAGTTATATTTTTACAAGGTCTAAGAATCCCTCTCTCATATGTGCCTGTTGCCACTCTTAAAGGAATTTTCTGCAAAGTACACAGCAGTATTTGGGATTTATAGCATTCCCTTGGTAAACCAGATAACAGAACAGGGTTCTGCAAAAATTGAAAAAAAAATATTGTTATAAATATATTTCCTTAGGATCACATTTCCAAGTACACAAGGCTCTTCTATCAATTTTACTTTAAGTCAACAAAGCACTTTTACCTCCATCTTATTTTTCTGTGTAACACTAACTGTAACACAATTTCAGGAGCTTTACAGATTAATGACTGATTTTAGTATTTACCTGTGTGCCAAGTTGGGACCTTTTACAGACTGCTAACATCTTTTGTGAAACACATTAGTTTTTGATAGTTTGGGGAGAAAAATAATTATTTCATTAACACTTGAATTCCTTCCCCTTTTACCGTACCAAATTAATTTTGTTCTGCAGGATCTTAACATTTTTTTTTCTGATGTATCTGTTTACTTCATGTATATTGAATTACTCCATAAACAATAAATCAACCACTGTCTTGGACACAAAATGCATCTTCCTCACACTAGATCTGCAATACACAGATTTTTTTTCAATCCCAAGAGTAACAACTGGCTGACAATTTAAGCAAATCTGAAACATTAACCAGTGAATGCAATCTGGACTGAGATACCAGAGGAGAGGGATGCTTATGAACAACTGAAAAATGTCAGTGGCACAACATCACTTCTACAATTCTACCAAATGATAAAAAGTCAAATTTCTCTCCTTGGCCACAGTAGAGCAAATCTGGATTCCAGCATCACATGCATATTACAAGCCTTCATGTACACAAAATGCTTACTTTACTGAATGCAGTGCAGTTATAAAACACATTTGGCCACTGGGAAGAATTCTATAAATCCTACAAAACTAACCAATGTACCACTCTCCTGCTATCTCCTGTGGATGGGCTTGCATGCTTTTGTAAACCTCACTGTGGGATTAGGACATTTATCAAAGCTATGATTTCCTTCCCATAATGTTGTATCTATTGTATACTGGGAGTTCTGCAGGTGCATGATTTATCCATCCTGTCATTAGCTACAATACCCTGCAAACAGTTTTTATTTTCTGCTGGAGAAACAAATACTCCTCCTATAAATTGTTTTACTGCTGATTGGTGAACAGTCTCCTGCTCCCTTGACAATAAAACAGCTTTCTCTGACCATGGAGTTATAATTTCCAGCACAACAATCTGAAGCTCAGCACCATTTCTTATGGAATTAAGTAATATAGGGAAAATTACAGCTCACTTTTCAATATCACACCTGAACTCTCATTATCTGTTGAGCACCAACACGTTTGATCACTTGAGGGACATTACAGGCAACATAGCCCTAAAGATCCAACCAAGGGAACACAGGAGGACGAAGCAAAAGGCAGATAAATAGAACAGACAAAAGCATCTTTTTAAATTAAAATGAAAACCTAATATGAATTTTGCTCCTTGAATCTGGATTTGCCAAAGGTTTCCATTGGGTTGGAAATGCTCAATGAACATTTTAAAAAAAACAAGGAGCAAACTGGATAGCCAGGAAATCCAGAAATGAAAAGCTGTTTCTTACTCAGTGAAATCATACTCAGACAGGCCTTTCGCTCAAATTAATTATTCATAGAACCACATACATTGTATATGACACATTTGAATGTGAAAAGGCTAATATCCTCTGTCTTTTCCAGTACTCATCTGATCCATTAGAAATGTAATATTCAGTCTAACAATTCCATGACTTCAGTAGGGCAGACAAAAAATAAAAGAGAAAGCAGAATGAACTAAGAAGAGAAAAAGAAAATAAGAAGACATTTTCAAGACCAGTTCTCAGGGTATTCCAAATCAATTTCAACTGCCTCAGATATCTGTTGAGTATCAAATACAAAACAGAGGAACATGCACACAGGGCTATAGAGTTGTCTAAAAAAACTGGCTTTTCTTCCCTTAAGCTTTGGCCACTCATATCGGAGAAGAGAGATGATTAATTGATTAAAAGGGCTGAGCAAATTATAACTGGGAAGTTGACTGTAAACTCTGTGAAATCAGAGTAGCAAGGACTGGTTTTCTAGGATACATCAATACACAGTTACAGATGTCATTAAAAAATAAGGAAATCTCAATGAAAAATGACAGTAAAATTCCTCAAATAAAACACAATACAAATATCTTAGAGATTGTATGCTAAGGCACCAGAGATTATGAGATTTGCTTAGCTTTGCTTTTATTCTCCTAGAAAAAAAGAAAATAAAGAGAGCAAGGAAAGGCTATTAAAATCCAAATAATTCTGCAGATTATTGACAATCCTAGACTAGGATGAAGGAGACATGGGCATCAACGAACAAACAAACAAAAATACTATTAAGTTAATGAAACACTTAAAGTGAATCTGAAGGAATGGAGCTGCATGAGGTACACATGAGGCACTCATGCTGTATTCGGAACAACAGGACTACTCATGACCTCAAAGTAAACTGTGAGTATAAGCAAACAGATCCCTGACAAAGCTTTGTCAAAACTATTTCTTGAGTTAAACACAGTTCTCTCATGCATCACTGTTTACTGTAGGTAAGATAATATGAATCAAAGGCTTCTAAATATATTAAAGCACTCTTACTGTAAAGTATCAATCAGAGTAACCTCTCCATAATAGTACTTTTCCTTCAAACTGTAAACTGCCCCTTTTATTCTTACCAGCTAAAGATACAGGACTGACTTGCTTCTGGCCAAGCCACAAGTGTTTCAGATTGGCATTTTATACTCTATGAATTGATAAATCAAAATAACAACAACAAGATGCCGATTACTTACATTTTAGAAAGGTTACTGCAGTAAGAAAAACACAAGCAGGTCTGAAAATGGCTTCAGTTTTCATGAAATTACACTGCTGAGGAAAAATAAGCCCAACACACTACACATTGAGGGGCTCTAAGTGGAAAGCAGAGATCTTTTGAATCCTTTTGGAGGGTGCTCAAATAAGAGAAGTCATTGAGCCTCAAGAGAGGAAATCCAGCTGGAGCTCCTCAGAGCCTGGCATGTGGAGCTGTAATTCTTCACTTAGGAAACACTGACAGCTAGGGGACTAACTCAGTTCAACTCAGTCTAAGGGATTTTTTTCCCCTAGTGCCCAATAGGTTGAAGAAGATTCAGATTCTTCCTACTGAACTTCAACATCATAAACTTGACAGGCAAATGGGGCACGGAAACCTCTACTTTTCTGTTTCTCCCTGATGCAACCAGAGCCCCTTTCATATTCCCAAATGTTTGTTAAAATGTTAAAATCCAGATTTTAAAATATAAGTACAGCATTCATGTCCAGGCTGCAAGAATCAGAGGAGAAATTAACAGACTGAGCAGAAGAGAGAAGACCACAAACCACAGCAGAAGACTCAGGATAAACTGATACTGTCTTGTCACATTGTTCCCAGATGGTTTAAAACCTCTGCTTCTCAAGTCAAAGCCTTTGTTGGTGCCTAGAGCTGATGACTGTATTTCCAAAGCCTGAGGATGAGTAGAATTTCTTACCACTCTGTAAGGACCCTGGTCTAAAAATGCTAGAGAATTAACAGAAAATTAATATCCTCAAAATTACTTTAAAAGGCATATTTTGAATCTCACGTTTCTATGTCAGTAGATGGTCTCTGCAGCTCTGTGCCTAGAATATACATTTCAGGACAATTTCCCATACAGTATATTCAGTCATATATTTTGTTTCCTGACATGTAGAGGTGCCATAACCTTATGGAAGAAACAGGAAAGAAAACCCAGTAATAATAACAGGATTTGTACAGAAGCTTACAACATTATGTTACCCTATTCTACCTGAATAGTTCAGAATGACTGGTGGGAATACTTTTGAAGATTGCCATGAGATATTTTTGGAGGCACATTATTTGTTCAGTGCCGAATATATTTTAAAAGTTCCAATCACCTATAAGTAGCTTCATGATTATTTAAGTGCAACTTTCAGTATAGTGAATTGTTACATAGATACTAAGAGGGTAAGTTAATGAGTATAGATGTAGAAGAAAGGAATCTCATTTACTATTCTCATCTGAAACAGAAAATAGTTTTTCACCTAAAGAGGAAAACTATTATTTGGAAGATCAAAAGTCACCATTACCTCTGAATCAGGCTTCTTATGTGACTTAAACATTACACAGCTCTTTTCTGGCTTCTGTAATGGACTTTACTGCTTCCTCTTTTGCACCCTTTGGGAGAACGTGTGACATCTCTTGTCCATACAAATTTTAACAGCAAAGTCCCAAATCAATCACCAATCATCCAATCACTAAATCAAGTTTTTGGTCAATTTTCAGGTATATAATGAGTATGAAAGCTTGTATGATTGGGAACAAACACAACAAAAGAGACAGAAATGCTTCTACTAATTCACATATATACATGTAAGTATAATTAAGTGGAATAAATAACAACACAGACAGAACAACACAGAGGATGTTTCTAATTTTGTTTAAATCTGATGGCAGAATAATTTTGTAATGAAGCTAAAAGCAGGACCATGGATTAGGTGGATTTAAGAAAGCTAAAGGCATACAAAAGCAAAGATGAGGAAAGTAAATTTGAGGAGCTGAATCATAATAATAGAGCTTTGCTTCATCTCATTCAGCTATGTATATTTACACATATACATCTATATCTGTATTACATAAGGGGGAAACGTTGAAATTAAAAACACCTTGTTGCAACAGTTGGAACATTCTTTTTAAATTATATATTTTAAAAGAAATATCTAGAAACATTTATTTAGGAGGAAAGGATCATTATCATTTTTTTAACAGTCTGATGTTAAGATTTTATGTAACGTGAATGCAGAAGGACACAGGAAAAAAAGGCCAAAACATTACACTCTACAGCTTAAATATTGATGAAAATCCAAATATATTTATGTCCCTATCTCCTGTAATTTCAGAAATATCTGCTGTAGACTATCATTATACCCAAATTGTTTGCAGATACTGCTGCGCAATGGAATAGTCAAGACTTAAACTCCTGGAATATTTGATGGCATTGTCAACCTTTTAACAAAAAAAAAAAAAAAAATTAAAAAAAATCAAATGGATGCTGAATAGATGCTAATCACACTATGATTTGAGGTTACGCACCTTTTTTACAGGTCTCTTACTTAGGCCATAATACAGAAAAATGCATATTTTCTGCATTGACTTTCCTAATAAGAATTGATAACTTAAATAGATAGATCAAATTGATAGAACATACATGAGGGTGGTTTTTTTTGCTGCTGCCTGGAATTCTGATTTGAGTCAGAAAGATTGTAATTCATAACAAATTCTCTAGAGAAAACATTAACTAATGCAAAACAATTTAATTAGTTGATGAAAAACCATTTTTAGTTTAAAAATATTTTTAAGAAGCAGAATATTTTACTCAAAAAAAGTAAATATTTTCTTCTATGCTCAAATTCAAGTAAAGATAAGCAAGAATATAGATGCTATAAAAAACAATAGAATTCAGATTTAGTAAGACAAATTTTAAGAAATTATTTGATTTCATGGACCAGATCTAGCTGATCAAAGAATAACAAATTTGTTAGATGAAGCAGAAATATAGTGTTTATCTGTCTCTTTAGCATCAGAGTCATACAGTTTGACAAGATTCTGATAACCATTCATCTGCAAAAAATTTGATAACTTAAGGAAGTGTCATTCAGGCTCTGGATGTCAGTTTTGTTCTGGATCCAGTGCACCAAGAACTGTAAGCACCTGCACAGCTGTAAGCACAGGAAGAAGTCTACAGGAGCTCAGAGGATTTGTTACAGTACTAGAATCACAGAAAAGATTTTCATTTGAAAGACTTAAATATCTAATGGAATTGATCCTGTGCTGAAGATAAAAAGTTTATTTCTCTGCAAGAACAAAAGGATGGAGGTTTAGATAGAAAGGGGGGACTTTGTTGTTTGTTTTAAATGGATATAAATCTTCCTGATGCAGGCTATACAAGAAAGCTAGAAAGATTAATACTCTCTGGGCAGGATATTCTACTCTTACACTCTTATTATGCACAGTACATCTTGCACCTTGTTCTGAAGCATTTAGCAATGGCTCATGGAACAAGAGATGTTTAATGGTCTGATACGGCCTTGCTGCATCGATCATTGTGATACAGCAATCAAAACCAGAGGGCGCATATGGCCCCATTTGATCTTTACATGAGAATTCCACTATGCTAATCTCTAAAACATAGCATCAGATTATGCATTTCCCTCCCTTGTGCTTTTCCCTGCCTGAAAATAAATAAATCAGTCAATACTGTATGATGCAAAATTTCTGAACTTCAACAAAGTCAATAGTGTTTGTAGGTGCTTGGCAGAATGCTGCCTCTGTGGTAACAGGGCTGCAAATTGCAAGGAGCCCTATTGACCTTCGTCTTTTAATAAACTCATTTTTGGAAAAAACACACACATTCATTATGTCTCGTACTTCCTGGAGGAAATACTGGTGCAGCTGAGGTCTGGAAACAGAAGACTCAACAACAGGAACAAAGGACTGAACATTTCACTGTCTTGCTTCTTCCTTCAGTATGCTTCCTACTTCTATTTACTTTCTATTAGGGCTAATTTTTTCAAGAAGTGAAAAAAAATTAAATTTTTTTCAAAAATTACATCCACTGTACCTTTTCTAAAAAAACCCACATTTTTTGCATGAAAAAAAGATGACAGAACAGAAAGAACAGGCTGTGTAATCTGTAAACACACTTGACTAGATCAAGAATCTGCAGACAAAGTAAGCAACTAGCACCTAGATTTTCAATTATCACCAGCTTCAGACTATTGGTTGGTATCTATTTCATTGTCCTCATGACTCTTCCATTCTTCTCTTATTTCCTCACACTTCTTGTGAAACATTTTTCACTTCTCCCTCTTTAGATATTGCTAGCAGTTTATAATTAGGTCAATATATGTAGAATCCTCATCTGTTAATATATATCCTCATAATCTGACTCTCAGGAAAGAAACAACAATTTAAAGTACAAGACTAAATGGGCAATAAAATAATTTGAGGTTTATAACAGCCTACAAAGCCTCAGTAACCAAATGCCTGACATGAAAAAATCTACTATTATTAATTGCTTCTGATAAGAAGCACAGGCATCTCCACTGATTTTAAGGATTGATATAAACTTTACTGGTTTTTACTTATCTTTTTTTCCTCTTAAGGGTTCACTGAGTTATGCTGAGGTTGATATCCATGAATTCATAACATTTTTAAGAAAGATAGTGGAATTTTTTTTTAACTACTAAAACTTGAATGTATAGGTTGAAGAGTAGTTTCTTAAAGGTAGACTTTGCATTTTAATAATAATAAATTGTTACTGATATTAAATATTATTAAATATAAAGCAAAACAATCATAATAAGCACGTCCCAGTTGGACTGAGTTTAGTATTTTTGAAGCAGAAGAGCTCTTATGACAATTTGGCAAATGGAAAACCCCAGGGATAGCCCTCTTTCCACTTAGTAATTGACAACTTTCCCAATGGATGCACAATCTAGGTTTTTCCCTCTTACTAGTAGAATTTAAAGTATACAAAAAGCCAGGTATTTGTTTTCAAGTATCCATGAAGAAAAAGGTGATAATCTGAAAAAAAAATCTACAGGTGACTAAACATGGGAGAAATTTTGAAAATGGCAGAGAACCAGCTGGGAATACTTCCACACAGACTTGGTTATGCAAAGAGAGAAACACTGTACTTGCTTAATGCTATCTACAAATAACATTAGGTAATTATGGGAGCTGCACAATCACGGGACACTCCACCTAATAATAACTATTCAGTAGATAAAAACCACTATAGGTCACGGTGAAAAACAGAAAGTTTCTTCTACTGAATATTCCATAAAGGTCAGAAAAGGGCCAAGTCATTTTGAGTGTATTATCAACACAACACGAGTTTCTTCCTTTTAATTAATGTTACCCCAAACTAGGAAGAAACAGGAGGAGGTGATTAGAAGACATACTTTTTTACTTTTTCTTCCAAAGGGGGGGCAATGAAGCATCAGTCTGACACCAGCAGATGCTAAATCATTTTTTTTTTTTCCTACTGTATCTAAGAGAGAAGGTTGTTTCCGGAGAACACAATTCAGTTGCTAAATTAATATTCACACTGTATTTCCACATTTCTATCCCAGAATGAGAAAGGTCGGATCATGTGGAGACAGATCTGGGAGGTGGGGAGAGCCAACCCCTCCCTGAAAGAACAGTTAGGAAAGCTATAGGCATGTTGTGTAGTGCAGAAAGTGGAAAGATCACACAATGAAGCACTTTGACTTCTTGCCAGGTATACCCCGTGAAATGAATTTCAAAATAAAGTTTTAGATTACAGACGGCTTTTCCAAGCCATTGCTGGCAGGAGCACAACTGTGGAAAAGCTGTGACACCAGCAATTAGGTTCTTCTATCCTGAGATATTAAGGGAAACTTGTCAAGCAGAACTTAAAATATCTAAATATTTCTCCTAAATATTTGCCAAAAGATGAAATAGAAATTGCTTTGGCTCTACTTGCCTATAAATTTGCACCTTCTGGATTTATTTTTTTTTAAATATTCACAGATACTCGCTCAGAACTTCTATAAACATAATACTAATTCACATCTAAAATCATCAGGAACAGGGAGGCTAAAGATAGAATTCCTTGGAAATATAGCATGTGGTGTGCCAGCCACACAGTCCTATGAATTTCATGTTTGTCCTATCTGTCCAAGTAAAACACACTGTGAGCATCTAAGCAAAGCTCCTTGAATTCCTCGCTTAATGTTTGTAAGGAATCCAGTTGAAGGAGTATTTGCTGAAACAATTAAGTTGAAGAAAAGAAAGCATACACATTTAATGGGTGACAAAAAAGGCAAAGTACTTAAGTCTGGTCTTAAATGACCCTTATGATTAACCTTTCATGGGGAAAAAAATCCAAACTAGTAATTAACATTTTAAAACCTCATGTAATGTCTGCACAAATGCTAGCAGTGCCATCAGAAATGACCACTGCAATGAAAAGATGTCATATGACTTTTCTAGAAAACCTTGAAAAATGTAAAGAAAAGATGTATTGAATAAATTATTTCCCAGTACTTAATAGAAAATTTTTTTTTTTTGCCTAAATGCAGATCATTCAGCAGCTAATGAGCCTTTTTTAAAGTAGGGCAGAAACAGCTCTCTATAGTCTTCAGCACTCAACACCACAGACAAAAATTATTTGGTACCCTTTAACTCCCAACAGAAGATGCAGAAGGTGTTAAATGTAAATGCAAACAACTGGGCTGGCTCCTGCTTCCACAGGGTGAATGAAAAATTGCCATTGGCACTGTTTCAGGAAGGATTTATTTCTAAAAATATCATCCTAATGTACAGTACCCCTCTAATGGTTCCACCAAGCTGCTTGTCACTGTCCCCAACTCCTTAGTCAGGTCTCCTAGGATAAAAAGTGGAAGAAAAGATGTTCAAACAATGCTCCAGACAACATGAGGTTAAAATCACATAGTTCCAGTTTGCTGCAGGAACTATTTCAGCTCTCAGCAAATCTCACAGCACACAGACTTTGCCTTTTACTTCTCCTGCTGGGTCTAGCTAAGGATTGAGCCCCATAGCTGAATTTTGAGTATCCTTAAAGTTTGTGGATCACAAATTGTAACAGATGTCCCTGCTGTGCAGGGAGTTTTGTTTAAAGGTCCATCTGCCTGCAGACTGAAATCTGGGATTCTTTGTTCACATCCTGCAAAACCAGATCTTTCAGGCCACTCACCATAAAAACACAGAGATTTTTTTCTGAGGGGTATGAAGGATCAGTATGTTGCACACGTTTGTTCCTCTAAAGAGAAGAGTAGTTTGAGACTGTCTCAGGGTTTGGCAGGACACAGTCTTACTGGTAGTAATGTTGCCTCCACAGAGTTGGCTGCCTGCTGCAAGAAGGAAATGGATATATCACCTATGGCTTTTTTCTTTAAATTCCACGAAAGATTGAGTGCTCTACATGTCTGGGGATGTGGCGAGGGAAGGAGACACCTCAGCACAGCTAAGAATTCAGGCCAGGGAGGGGAGCACAGGATCCAGAATGTGGTCATTTAGAGGAGGAAGGTGAAGAGACTACAGCACTGGTATATTTAGCAAAAAGATATAAACGTTTCCAAAATCTGAGCAAAAGAAGATGGTAAAGATGAAATGACATGAAGTCAGAATGGAAGAGAAGTGAGAGACTATGAAGGAATGAAAATCAGGACATGGGAAGAGAAAATAGCAGAAAGGGTACAAGTGAAAAGAGAAAGAAAAAGTATTTACTATGCAATTAGATTTCATGCGGAGATGCACTCAATTCCTTCCTCTGTACAGCTTACAATACCACTTTTCAGAAGAAATTCTCCACACTTCCCTCAGTGCACAAAGGGGGAGGGCTGGTGGGGGGAAGGGCTTCTTCATGCTCATCAGACTCCACTCTCTTCCAGGTTCTCCCATTAGATCAGTACATTTTGGGTTTTGGATGAGCAACTTGCAGGATTTAATGAGATACTTGCATTTGAGCAGAACCAACCCCAACCTAGGGGTTTCCTGAGCAGGCATTCACCATACTCTTGGGAAAAGAGGCTCCAGTTTCCTTCCTTGCCTTCCTCAGATCACTTTCAGCCCAGCAGTTCTGTTTCTTTACAGAAGTAGCACCTTACTTGTCTGCATGTTGTCCAATCCCCACCATGTTCCAGTGGGCCTATTTCTCTCCTGCTCATCCTCTAAGAGCATGAGGTTATCTCCTACTCATAGTTTTAATTATCTTTTTCTCAGTTCATCTCTTTGTGGACAAAGGGCAGGCACACAAGCTCAAGAAACCACTGTACAGACAGCCAAGAAATTGTTCTGGTTTTCCAAACAGTCTCAAGTGTTGTCTTTGCTTAGGTCAGACCTTCCTAAAAAAAGTCTTTATTGGCCTTCCTTTGACTTCTCTACCAAGTCATGCATAACTTCTTTGCAGCCAGCTTCCTTCCTCCTGGACAAAGTCCTGCACACGCAGTCGTGTCCAACACAGGCATGCCATTCTGTTTCTCTCCCTGTCCAAGCTCAGACATGCCATACCTACAGATATGAAGCCTTGAACTGAATACAGCAATTCCACAAAATTGATCAGAATTCACAGGTTATTACCATGTTTGCTTACTTGAAACTGGTTGCAAGTTTCTTGTATCTTCAATTCTTTGCTATTTTAGAAAGGTGTGTTTGGCCTAACAGCCAAAGGAAGTCAAAGAGTGCATCTTCCAGCAACTTCAGAAAACATTCAACAACAGGAAATATATTTTTTCAGACATTTACAAAGATGTATATCTTTGCCGTTGTTTTAGAATCCGGCATCCTGTTCACCAGTTTAAAGGTAATCTATTAGAGAACTCAGAAAACAAATACTATTATACACCTGTAAAGCTGAGCAATGCTATTCATCAGCACAGGATTTTTTTAAAAAGTTACATTTATATATTGAAACCTAAGAGTTAATTATTTCTGTATTTACATCTTTGTAAAGGCAGTAGGTACTGGACATAATATCCATATTGTGTTTTCTCCTGCCAAAATATCATAGCTTCAATATTTTCTGCATAAAGTATTACTTTATTTTTATGGAGTGCCTTTATATTTTGTCAGAAATCAGATGTCCATGTTCTTTTATTACTAGCAGAATTAGAGAGACGGGTCAAGTCCTCAGCATGGCATTCCTAGCTTTTCATGGATTAGTGAAATGTTCTGTACCTCATTTTCAGTTTTATTCTGTCATTTTGTCAGTTTTCTTCACTGTCTTCTTGCTAACATTTGAACGACCTGAAAGTTTTCTAAATTCTATTAAATTTACCCTTTTTTCATATTGGACAATTAAATCTTTATGCTTCACATTAGATTCCTGTGTATAGCGGTCACGATTTGTTACAAGATTTCTTACATGGCCCTGTCAGTGGCAGACATTTATTATTCTGCTCCAAGCATCTATTTAAACTATTTGCTTTTAACTTCTGTTGTTTGACCAACAAGATCTTTCACTGCCTATCTGTGACTGCACCTCCTAAACTGACAGTCAAATTGGGCTTGGAGAATTTTTAATGGGTATTCTGTTCTACTGATAGCTAGAGAGAAGTTCATCCCTTCTTCCAAGGAAAGACTCCTCAGGCAGTGCAACCTTTGTTTCCATAGTTATTCATAGTTATAACATAGCATGTTCAAGATCCAAAAGCTGTCATACAGCTCCATTTCCCATTTACAGGCAGGCTGAAATAGGGTGAGATTTTCAAGTAAGGAATTTTTCTTCCCCCAAAAATAGAATATGCACACAAAAGCAGACAAAGAGAATGCATGCTGAAGATGAAAAAAAGAATTCGCTCCACTCCACTAAAAGAAACCAATAAATGCTTTTACAACAACGGTGAAAAGCTAACTGGGGTCTGAACTTGCTCTCACTAATGTCAGTAACAGTTTGATTCAATGGGAGCAAAGTAAATCCCATTAGAGCCTTTTACAAAAAAATCCTAATAAAAGCAGACACTACAAAGTAAAGGCCCCGTTCAGGCCTCGCTTACACCACAGCTATTGTAAAGCCACACCATCATATCTGGGGTCGGCATTCAGAGCTGGAGCTTTGCAGTCCTACACTTGCCACGTCACAGAAAGCCGAAAGGACACACTGCTCTGAAGTGAGAATTGCAAGTCTCCCCTAACCATGGATTTAATACACTGTTTTTAGGTTTATGTAAGATCTGGCTGGGTCTCAGTTGTACATTCCCTGACACTCAAACTGCCTGATTTATGCTGTCTTATTTGGCTGGTAACGGAATCAAATTGGTGACTGGTTTTGAATGAAGGCAATTAGGGTGCTTGATTGGTTTTTTAATTTGGAGAACACTACTCCAGAGTGTAAGTCAATTGTGTAGAACTATCCAGGTCTTTAATCACTGGTTTCCCTGTGCAAAGAGCTGATACATCATTTGAAATTTATACCACCTATAATCAATTCCATTCTCTCCATGAACCCCCCTTATTGCTTCCTCCCTTGCCCTGCACCTGGCAAAAACATTATATTTTACTGGAGAAAAAGTTAACTATAGTGTGGCCAATTACTTCAAAGGTATATCCGAATTTTATTTACAGGGTCAGGCAAGGATAGGGGGGTAACTATCTTCACAGAGCATCTGAGAGCTGTTGTGATATAGTGGTCCAACACTTCCTGTTAGAAATCTGTTGGGAAGAACATGTTTAAATTTGAGTTAGGGTAAACAAGAGACTTCCCTCTGCAAATCCTAGAAAGCAACATCATCAACAAAAACAACAACTCTATGTAAGTCTCTTCAGTTCCCCTGAAACTCTGGAAATAGACTGAATAGACTTTCTATATTCAAAGAGTTTTCTTTCTGAATGGATAATAAATTAAGATCCACAGGTTTAACACACAAAAAGCAGGCCAAGCACAGGACAGGAAATCATATATAATTTGCTGATGTATAGTAACCATACACCTTTATGAAACACAGTTTCTTATTTAAATATACAGGCTTCACATATTCCAAAACTGAGAAATAAAATTGCACTCAAGAGTTTCCTCAAGCAATTTTTTATTCTCAACAGTGGACAGGAATTGAAGTGTACATTTACAGAATAAATAAGTAAAGAAAAACTCTGAAGAGTTACATGATATTCTAGGCAATATCTTTTGTTCTCTCAATCACAATCTGCACTCCTGACATTTATTTAGAACAAGGCTGAGTTCTGCACAGTGGCTTTCAGATCACTAAGTCCCAAACCTTTGGGCCAATGCTCTACTGAAAGTCCCTGTCATTGATCACTGACCACTGCAGAATTATTCCAAACATTTACCTGAAATGTCAGTTCATCTTACACAATGCTGTAAGCAGATGTGAAGCACTGAATTTCACTTCTCAGCAAGGCTACATAAGAAATAATATGTGCTTCAGTGAGGGGTGCCACAAAACCCCTGGTCAGCTCAGAAGACGTGAGGCAACTTCAAGTCTTTCCATAATGTGCCTTAATTTTACACTCCTCATTGAAAGTCCTTGCTATAGCTAAACCCTGAAGCCTGATGCAAACTGGCCACCACTGACAAATCACAGTTTAGAGAGCCAAAAGTCTTATTAGTAGGTAATTAAGTAACTAATTAAGTTTTATGAGTAGTTAATAACATGTAGGGTTATGTGTATTTGTACAAATTCCCTGCATACAGCTTTAATTTATTGTGGTCCTGAAAGTTGTCAGATTTTAATAAAATCTGCCAAATAGAAGCAAACTTTGGTTCCCACTCTCAAGTAAATAGCAAATCTTACTGATTATGAGGCGGTAATGAAACTATGTCAAAAGGTGTGGATAGCATGGAGTAGATGATGTTAGTTAGCATTTCATATTAGTCAGAGTAAGCAAATTCTATTGCAATTGAAATTATCCTACTCCTTGAAATAAAACATACAGGAAAGAAGAAAAGCCTCAGATTACTGTTTTGTTTCATCACTACCAAGCAACAAGGAATAACTGAAAATTCACTATCATCCTTTGGTACTGTAAGCAGCTATGCTGCTGCTATGCAATTTAAATACCCAATCATCCAATTCCACCTCACCAGAACATTACTCATGGTATGTTCAAGAAGAGTGATAAACTTGAACTTGACTGACTTTAATGTAGCTGCTCACCTAATAACATTCACATGGAACACTACAAACAGAAGCATTTATTTAGACAAAAATTGGTTTTACTACTGCAACCATTCTGAAATTACTAGGACATATTTGTAATAATCCCTAGGAGCATTCTGGGTAAAACCCCACAAACTGGACAGATGCTTTGATGGAGTTTCTCATCCTAGGTGACCAAGTTCATTGGAGAAAGAGTGAGGAACCGCATCTCTGCCATCTCCCCAGACCACCATTCATTCCTGTGTGACGTTACTGGAGTCAGCATTTCAGATTAATTTGTATCTTAAAAAATCTCCCAAAACTTGATTTGTGCTCATCATATTGACCTGAAAAAAAGTACTTATAAGTCCCAACCTAGGCTCACTGGGGCCAGAGGCCATGGGCAGAAAGTGACACTTCTTCCAAGGACAAAGGCCCAAATGGGTAAAAGTCAGGGACCTGGTTGCAGTCTATCAGCTCTCTAGGAGAAACTATGAGTTATTTCTCCTCCTGAGTTCATGATGCAAACCTGAAGGGACACACAGCATAATTGTGACTGAAGGTGCATGTCTACAACAGCTTTGTAGATAGAGAGTGAACTTGGGAACTCACATTCTTGGCTACAAAAAGGAAGTGAAAACAAATACAAATACTGCCACAGGGTCAGCAATTCACGTCTTCAGCAACCCACATCAGGGTCCAGCACTGAAGCAAAGGAAGGTACACAACCTTCCAGTGGCATCCCCCCCGCCTCTTTTTTGTGTTTCAGGTGGTTTTAGAAACAAGAGAAGAGCCAGGAGCTCTGGATGCAGGCAAATTGGTGACAGACTACAGGTTGTGCCAGCAGCCTTACCAAGATAATGGAAGCAAGGCAGAACAGGATTATTTCCAAAACTGTCTCCAGACACAAGGAAATGAAGGAACAGCTCCAATTTGAAGGCCTCAATGATACCAGTCTGAAGCACAACCCAGAGCAAACCAAAGAGCATTGAGCAACAGCCAGCAGGAAGGGGAAATTCTTCCTCGTGATTAGCGGCACATTCCAGCAGTGTATCTGAAAGGGATGATGGCAGAAAAGCTTCACATCCCTCCCGCAGCAGCAGGGAGGCTGGCTCCAAATAAATCAGGAGATTAAGGGATCCCATCCTTTGGGGAGTACAAAGGAGGAAATAATGTGCCAGAAGCCTCTTGTGCCAAAATCCTTTCTTACAAGCCTCTGTTTGGGGGTAATAGCAATTCAAATATTAGGAGTACAAAACAATGCTGCAGAAGTGAACAGGAGTGTAAGAGAGGGTGCAAATCTTTCTCCTAAAGCACTGGCCTTCCCTGAGACCACAGGCTAAGCTACAGAATTCCAGGCTACTAAGCTAAAATGTCTGAATAACATCTGGATATAGGTGTAATTATAGGAACTGCTCTTTTAAAGCACATGACATTGTAACTCACAAAAGGGTAGGTGTTTCATCCTAGCACTGCCCACTTCTTATTGAAAAATCAGACCCCCAAGAGGTGGGAGATTTAGAAAAGAGCAATGCAGCACACTTAAAGCTGACTTCTGACCTCCCCTCTGGCCGTCGGGAACAAGGTGTAGAAGGAAGTAAGACGTAAGTTTTTCAGCCTGCAGTTATGCTTACAAACACTCTCCATGCCCCCTACTGCTCAAAATGAGTAGTTTTGCCTTTGGGCAAAAGAGCCATCATCCCACTTTTCAAAAATACAAAGAATTTTCTTGACTGTGCTGTTCCCTAAGAGTCACATTTTTTCTTCACGGAGCAGTGGGAAGCAGAGGGAGGAGGAGAAATACTGCTGCCAATTGACTCTAGTAAGAGAACTTCAGATGTAAAAAAAAAAAAAAAAAAAAAAAAAAAAATTTAAAAATCGGAAAAAGCAGCAATTAAAAGTGGTATAGCTGGGCAAGGCACCAGATTTTTTATCTATTTTCTGTAAATCCTAGCTCTCAGGCACCAGGATTCTGCCAGAAACGTAACAGCAGCGGTGGGTTCATGTCTTCAACTCTGACACCTTCACTAGAGATATATCCCACTTCATCCTCAAAACACCTAACAAATAAGCTTTGTGTAGTGCTGCAAGGTGCCAAAATGACACAATGCTTCTCAGGAGATGGCTAAATATTTCTTTTTGAAATGGGAGTGGGAGGACTCCCTTAAGAGATGCTGGAGAAAGCTGACTTGCAAACGTTTAAGAACCTCGTCAATGAACAACTGACTAATTCTGATTGATTTAATGAAAGTGCTCTGTACTGCTGAGAGGGTATTTACAAAAGCAGAGTTTAATCTAGTGAGACTGTGTTCCCACCAGAGCCAATGAATAGACATAGGCTTGCCCTGGGCAATGTAGAGAAGGAAGTCATGCTAAAGGCTGTCTCTGTGAAACGTTCCGCTGTCTCCCACCACGCACGGAACGTCCATTTGCTGACATGGACCATTTCATGTATCGTGTACCCTTTTGGGAAGCATTTATATGATAACCCCAAGAACAATTAACATAGAATTGTTTCAACTAATTAGAATAATGAATACACTAAAGAAGTTAACTGTAAAAGATTCTGATTTCTCCACGAACTAATGTGGAGCAAAGAGCAAACATGGAGGAAGTACCAGAAAACATTGTCAAAGGTGAAATTTCTGTAAGACTCACAACCCAAACAGATTAATGGAGTTTACCAAAGCTGCAAAAAAAAAAAAAAAAAAAAAAAAAAAAAAAAAAAAAAAAAAAAAAAAAGTCTGAAGACTGAGCTTGGAAATCCTGGAAAAAAACTGATCAAGAGCATTCACAAGTAGGGTCAGATTTGTTTTGGATGTTATCTTGCATCATGGTAAGATGTGTTACTGTATACATAAGCACATAAATGTTAAGCTTATCTAAAAATAAAAGGTTAATCCTAGGGGCTCCTACTACAATAAACTCCCTTGTTTTACATGTTTGTTTGATATTCTATAGATAATAGATATCAATTCAAAATGAATGCATCAAAATGCTGTTAGTAACGTGCAAAGCCCACACGCCCCATATCAGAGGGTTTTAGCAAGGTCTTCTGAAGGCTGCCAGAATATTGAAAAACTCATACACCCCATTAGTGCTTGAAATAGGAGAAATTGCCTAATTTCTTTTGAAAAACAATAAAAATATACTTCAGAGAAAGAAAAAAAAAATCAAAAGTCAGTCAATCCTACAGGCTAATATTATCCTAGATAATCAAATATTGGCAGAAGTCTTGCAAACTGACTCAACTCTTACCACTACCACCAGATCACTTGTGCTAACCTGGTTAAATTCCCCAGGCACACACAATTACAAATATTTGTTGAGTACTACACATTATTCACCACTTTAAAAATTACTAATATAATCCTTATTTGCTATTATGTAGAAGTAAAATGGCCCATAATTATTCCACTTTTTTTTTCTTTTTTTTTTTTTAGCCTAGGAAAAAATCAATTTCTGTAAAGAAAATCCACAATTTTCACTATGCATTCCTCAATTGAAACAGCTCTTGATTAGAGAGCCTACCCCACAAAAAAAGCAAGAATATCTCTGGTCACTTCAACTGTTCATTTTACAAATTTGATCTTCTTCAATAAGTACCTTTGACTCATGCATTTCAGAGCATCCCTATCCATGCTTATATAAAGAAAAAGAAAAATCCTTTCATGTTAACATCTTTCTTTCTTTCTTGTAATTAAATGCAGCCTTCATTCAGCACCTTAAAAAGCTCCAGAGTTCCTTGTATCTAACTTTCAGGTAAATGTGGCCAGTGGGAGCTCTTGTCCATAAACAGCCAGATTTTCCATGCTGTATTTCCTATCCAATAGCCTAAATAACATAACTAGTCTCTCCCTGCTGCTTAAGCTTTTATGTAGAGACAGTCTGAATAAAAAATGTAAGAACTTTCTCTATAGGACTCCTCTCCAGCATATAATCAAAGGCCTTCTAACCTGCATGATCCAAAACAGATTTCTTGCACAACCATAACTGGAACAGATCTTTTTCGCTTGCTCAAATCCCAAGACCAAAAAAGAATATTAACAAGAAACTAGTACCAAGGCAGCAAGCAAACACATGGACTTGGATTATTCATGACAGCTGCCTGATATCCCAGCTATCTCTGCTGAAAGGGGGTTGCCCTGAATCATGGTTTACCAGGGTGGCTAAAAACCTGTGGCCTCAATATCCTTCTGCCTGCTCTGATCTGGCTACATTATTTGGATATTACCACTTCCAGTCTTCGACAGCTGCCTTGAGAAACAACCTGCCATGGATAAAAAAGCTCCATGATTCAGGAAGAAATGGGTAATGGAAACATTTAATGGAGTAAAGCAAATTTAATGGGATAAAGCAATCTAATGGAGTAAGCTCATATCTCGGTGTCTATCTCTTTCACAGATGCTTGCAAGGGCTTGTTACAAGTTAAACATTGCTTGAAATTTAAATCTGAGAATTCTCTGAAGGAAACTTTATGGGAGCAAGATGGGTGCCTCTTTTGACTCCGAAGGGGAGTATTTCAGAGAGCTCATCCACTTCATTCAATTCACCTCAACAGTGGAGCTGCTCAAAAAAGTGCTACTCAGTCAACTCATTAGATTGTGCTTGGGTTATGGAACCAACGTTATATAGCTCAGTTCTGGCTATTAGTTCTACATTTCATTAGATTCCAAGCAGTCATCGAAAGGAAACACTTGAGGGAAGCTCCTTGTACGAGCTCCCTGCCATGGGGTCACGTCTGGATATGGAAGAGATCTGTGTGCACAGAGAGCTCACCTCAAAGCCACAGACACTACCAAAGGCAACAGAGAGCTCTGCAGCCAGCGAGACAGCTGAAAACCAGACTCATTGATCAGCACTGAAATAAAATCTGTGCCAGCTAAGGGATTCATATAGAAATATCACAACAAATAAACAAGCAGATAACTTCACTGATTTCCAAAACTACCGGATCAACACCTACACTAACCATCTGGGCAAAATATATTTGGATCAGAGGGACAATGAGGAAAAGTCCATTATTTAAACAAGTACTACCAATTTACCAGAAGACAGACAAAACTAAGCAGTCATTAAAGCAAGAGATGCCTCAGAGCACACTTTTTTCTTGGCAAACATCAAATGCCGAACTCTTTGTTTCTTCTCTTTCCTTTATTCTGAATGCAATACAAATAAAAATGAATATTTATTAGTCTAATTGCTTGGAGGCCTTTCCTCCTTCAGCCCTCTTACACACACTTAATTTTTTATTCCTTGTCCAGTTGAAGTGATGCCATCAGTAATCAAATAAAGAAAACACAATGAGTATAAAGAAGGGAGAGAATTTTAAAAATAAAGAAGTCAAAGAAAAAAATTAGTTGGAAGAAACAGCAAGAGGCACAGAATGCAAATAAGTTTGGACTGCAGCAATGGGAAACATGAAAAAATGTTTTCACTTCTGATTTAGCTAGTTCCTCCCCTTTCTTGTTATTTCCTTGGGTCAAGCATTTTGACTAGATAATCCAGTTCACCTTGAAGTGTTTTTCAGGGCAGCAGACCTCAAAAACTTCTTTCACTGCAGAAAATTGAGCTAAAATGGACTTGTATTACTAGCATTACTAGTCCAGTTTCATTTATTACTTTTCATTTGTTGTTTCATTTATTTACACCCAGACAAATTCCAAGGTCATATTTTAGAGATGGTCACATAAGATTAGAGGGAAGAACAAGGCTTGGTGACTTTTCCTGATGCTTGCACAACTCACCCTGTGATTTCTAGCCAGCGAGCGGCTGCAGCGCTGTGTGATAATGCGTAAGGATCTCATTGTGCAGAGAGAAAACAAGTTGGTTTTAAAGCCCATTGATATCATTAAGGATTTTACAAGGGATTATGTTACTGCAGAAAAAATTGCTCAGTTGTCTTTCCCTTCTTTATCAGTTCCCCTATCCTATGAACTCTAGCTGTGCAAAGAGCATGTGTAATCCTAAAGGGAAGGAATAAATACAGACGCATAAATGCATTGGCTCTGATCCTTCCTAAATTCAGATTTAGTGACCTTGCTAATGTTCTTGGGTTAGTCCCACTTCCTTCAAGGCCTGAGAAGCAAGTAAAGGAGAGATGGCCAAGGCTTGTTTTAGGAAAATGCAATCTGACTTTGAAAATGCATAACTATTTTAATAGCTAGTGTATACCACTAACAGCATTAGCAATAACTCCTGGGTCAAATTCTCATGAAAAAAACTATTTACAAACCAGCTAAACCAGATTTCTGAAACTAGATTTTTGCAGAAACAAAGAAAAAAAAATTTTTGTTAACAAAGAAAAATCTTTTGTTAACAAAGAAAAAAATACTTTCCTTATTGAAGTATTTATAATAAAATTAATTTTTTCATGTTATCATGCGAGTCCTTGAAATAAAAAATACAAAAAATTCTGTGGATGAGGGGAGGGGGAAAAAAGCATGTTACACTCTATAAATCACAAATTATTATAAAATTTTGCAATATGGTATTTTACATTAATTTGCATTAAATAATGTGGATGAAGATGTAGACACTGATCATGAAGATTTATAATTTGTGTCACAAAAAGTGTATAGTAATTAACAGTGTTGGTCACAGATGCCAAAATCAAAATGTTACTCCTATACACCTCTTCCTGCCAGATGTAGCAACTGTCCTTTAAGAGCAGTGGCTTGCAGTTCACTTTGTGTGATGAACACAACGAGACTAAACACTAGACATATCAATAACTAACAATGTGACCTCCATTACCTACCAACTATTATTATAGTAATTTGTAATAAATTCACTAATTATCTGACAAAGGTCCTTGCAACTCACAAGTACAATATATTCTTACAAGTGTGAAGATAGCCCCATTCAATAGTAGAGGGATTTGGCATTTGTTGTTTGGGTTTTTTAAACTAGTTACTAGATGTAAGTGATGGGACCTTGTTATTGCTAGTTCATTTATGTGCACAACATACACCATCCTTTCAGGGAATTTAATGAACCATGCAGAAGGAGGAAAAGAAAATATCAAAGGAGTTAGTGACCCTTGCCCCAAAAGTAAATTGTAAAGCCTTCCTAGTATTTTTGCTGAAGCATCTTTCTATATTTGCAATGTATCTATGCTAGAAGTCGAGCTGTTATCACAAAAAAAAAAAAAAAATTGATGTACAACTTGGGAAAGCTGATTGAGGTGTCAAATGTCCACAGGTTTAGAGAATGATTTAATCAATAGAAGAGGTATAAGGCATTCAGTTTGTATTGCTGTGACTTGTCTCCTTTGAAGCTTTGTTGTTTATTTACAGCAGATTGGAAAGCTCCTCTGCATTTGAACTGACAACCAACCCACTGAAGTTCCCACGTTAAGGTCAGATGCCACTTGCAGAAGAACTTCAGAGGGTTCCACCATCCTTCTCCTCCTTTTTCAGGAAATAGCCTCAACATGCCTTAAACAAAAAAGAAACTACTCATCATTCCCACCCAGAGCTCTGGATCCAAAATACAGGAATTTAGAAGTCTGGATCCAGATTTTGCCAGTCCTTCTTGGATATGTCATTCTTCATTGCAAGCAGGAGTAAATTGAGCAACAATAACATCAACTATTTACCTAATTTTAGTTTTTAAGTGTTTAAGCCCCATTTTGGAATCAAAAAGGCAGTTGTTTTTCTTAGGACAATCTTTGTAATACCCCAGTAGCCAGCTTGTGCAAATAGCATATTTCCACTGACTTAGATAAATAGTTTTAAGTGAAAATACATCATATCACTTTGCACAGCAGTTTTGATTTACTCAAGCTGAGAATTTGAATGTAAAGAGTAATTTGGAGGTTAGGTCATTTCATTTTTTTAACCTCTACCTATTTCCCTGCCATTATTTGTGGAATAACCTACTAATATTAAAGTGTTGTATTTTCAACTTAATTTCTAGAGTTTCCTTCAATAAAATTGCCTATACTTATTGAAAATTTTGGGGGGAATGTAAATGTTTCACTTTTAGCAATCACTTTATAAAATGAAAACCCTTCTTCAGCATTATACTTTGCCAGGAGACCAAATGTAACAATAGAACCAGATTGAAGGAAAAAACTTCAATTAGAGGCAGAAAAATACTCTGGCATTATAATTAGTCAAATCTAAACCTCATAGAGCAATGACAGGATTCTTCAGGTAACAAAAACATTGCTTTAATTAATGTTAACATGCTGTAAAATGCAGATACATACTGAAGAACCCAACAAATTTGACTGTAATTTTCACTCTGACTGATACAACAATTTGGATAAGTGGCGCTGTTATCTCCTGACAAAAATCAGGCACTTTGTAACTAATGGAAGAGTGTAGAAGTGGAGGCAGGATACAGCTGTGCTCCTCGCACCTCAGTAGTCAGGATGATCCATGTTTAAAGAAAACAAAATGAAAAAATAGCCACAAACTCCAACCCAAAACCTGTTTTTCTATCCAAAATCTGACATTTTATGTGAAATCATTTCCCTTTTTATATGTCATTAGAAACCAGGTAATGTCGAGAAGTGTCTGTTTTGGGGGAAGAAATAAAGAAATTGGTATCAGTAACACTTCAGTCTTCAGAAGGGCTCAGATTATCAGAGTTACTAGAGTAAGAAATACATAAAAAGTGAGGAATGTTCAAATGGACACTTGCAGTTTTTAATGAGCTCCACTACAGGGAAGTGGGTGGCTATTTCATGCCAAACCAGAATTCAGTCACTAGCAAATAGCAGCACCTTGGGACCATCCTTTCCAAGCCCAGTGGCACATGGGCTCCAGGCTGGAGGGGCTGAGCCCTGGTCTGGAAAGAGAGATGGCCTCCAGAGTGACAGGACTCCACAAATGTCACTTACTTAAGAATACAAACAGAAGGGGCCCTGTTATGCTCTGCTGCAACTGCATCTGAAATAGTGCTTGGCTCTCTGGGCACCTCATCTCACAATAACCACACAGGAAATTGAGAAGCTACAGGAGGAGGTAACAAAAGCGATCAGAAGTGTGACATTGCTTCCACTTTGGGAAAGAGACAAAACCTGGAGAGCAATAAAAGTGTATTAAAGAAATCACAAGTAATGTGGACAAGTGGTGAGGAATACAAGGATGGGTTGCCCAGAGAAGCTACTTGTCAGACTTAAAGCCAGCAGAAGAAAGAGCTTTCTCAGGAAAAGCCCAGCTAAGCTGTGCAGCTCACACCACCCAACACTTTGGTAGCCAGAAATAGGAACAGCTGCAAAATAGATCACGGAGGAAGGATCACTGTGAAGGTTAACAGCCTGGATGCAGCCTTGATCTCAGAGCCACTAAGCCATTTATTGCCAGGAACTGGGCAAATAAGCAGCACGGCAGGAGTGCTCTAGACTGGTGCTTTCCATATTCAATATGTATTCAAGAGTATACATGCAACAGCACTGGTTTTTTAAGGGAATTTTGACAAGAAATTCTATCTAGTTCTTTCCCAGGAAAAGCTCATCAAAAAAGGTGTTATGTTCCTATAAACACTTTTTTGACACCAGTTTTGACAAACCTGGTTCTTTCCACCTAGGGAAAAAAACAAAGAGCATCCAACCAGTTCTTACACTCCATGTGGCAATTTTCTCCTAAGCTTCTTCAAACCTGGAAACATTCCAGTCAAACCAAAGAAGATACTGCAGAGTTCATAAAAGAAGCTGCCCACTGAGTCACTGTGTGCACAGGAGCTATGTATAAGGTGAGCACTCAGTTCTGTCTCCTGCTGACCAAAATTAATTGCATCTTGGGTTGGTAATTTTACCTAATGAGATGAACGGGCAGCTTGTATTGAAATAGATTTTTAGAAGAAATCTTATCTAGATTACTTTAAAAACAAAGGTCATCCTCTTTTCCTGCCTTAGTTTTCCCCGCTGACACAGCTGCAAAGCAAACACAACAAGAGAAAGAAAAAATACTGTGTAAGAATTTTCAGTGTTTTACACAAAGTAGCTTAAGTACTATTTTTCAGTTCTGTTGTCAGCCACAACAGCAGTTGACTTGCTTTATTAGAAACAGAGGGAACCTGCCAATTTAAGACAGAGGTTTCAAGAGATACTAATTTCATACATATATGTGTATATATGCATAAAATGTCCTTAAACAGCTGGTGATATTCCAGTAAACAGCTCTATGTTTAAATCTCTAGGCATAAAATGGAATGTATACTTGCTTGAGCAAATATATAGGAATATACTAAGGAATAACAACAATAAATAAATTAATAACAACTGCGATAAAAAGAACACAAAGTTTTGGAAATAAAAATCTTTATGAACAGAAGAGAAAACAGCAAAAAGTCTCCTTTAAAAATTACAGATGCCACAGGGTTAAAAAGCCTTCCTGTCTCCACTTGGAACAATTCTAAAATCAGAAAAGAAGGAATGGAGGAGGTAGAATGAGGGAAGTTCACCTGAGAGCACAAATCAAGCAGTCATTCCTTTGGAGTACAGTTATTTTTGAAGTTACCATATAGTTTTTCTTAATATTAAAGGATTTTTAAGATCAACATCTAAGGTTTTAAAAGCTTTTAGATCTTATTTTTAACAGTGACTCATCACATCAATGAGCTGAAATACAGATCTGTGTCTAAGATCAAAGAAGACACATCACAACCCAAACACAATTTAAACTTACAGTTTGCCAGTGTACCACCTCCAAGATACAAGCACATTTTTTTGCAAAACTATTAGGAGTTCCTCAGCGTGCACCATGGTGAGATCACCAAGAATGTGTCAAAGTTAAGAGAATATGCTCAATGGCATACCAAGTCCTCTTCATATTTTTTCTTCCTTTGCACATAATTCTCCTATTTTAATGCATTAAAAACAAGACCAGAAATCAATATTGATGGCAAAATAGCTTACCCTGATCTTGAAAATATCCCTGTTTTTATACAAAAGAAATGCCCTAAAAATTAGTCAAACTGCAGGAAGAGAAATATCCCATATTTTTCAGAGAAAAATGCTAATTTCCATTCCCAGTTGTGCTGAGGCAGTGCCAGAGATTGGCTCCATATGTTTCAGCAATTGGAGTCATATTAACATTCTCACAGTTCTTTTGCTTTCATATACTTTGTCTTGGTTTGCATTATGTGAACCCAGGAAATCCAGCATTTCTTAACACCCTCCCCTCCAAATAAAGACCAATTCAGTTTCTGACTACAGTGGCTTCTCTATCCCAATCCCAACAGTGGTGATTTCTCCAGACAATGCAAGGAGGAAGAATGAAACCCATATCCTGCTTCCAAAATATATCCATTTTTTTAGGAAACTATGGTTGAGTGCATAGCAACATGCAAAGATCACTTTCAAAGGAAGAGCATCCTGACTTCTTGGTACAGGAAAATGTCAATAGATTCTACTTGCTTTTTGCCTTGGGAAAAAGAAAAAAAGAAAAAAAAAAAGAAAAAAAGAAAAAAAGAAAAAAAGAAAAAAGAAAAAAGAAAAAAGAAAAAAGAAAAAAAGAAAAAAAGAAAAAAGAAAAAAGAAAAAAGAAAAAAGAAAAAAGAAAAAAAAGAAAAAAAGAAAAAAGAAAAAAAAGAAAAAAAGAAAAAAGAAAAAAGAAAAAAGAAAAAAGAAAAAAGAAAAAAGAAAAAAGAAAAAAGAAAAAAGAAAAAAGAAAAAAGAAAAAAGAAAAAAGAAAAAAGAAAAAAGAAAAAAGAAAAAAAAAGACAAGCAGAAGTTTTCATCCTGAGCCAGTGACAAACGAGCAGTAAAATGCTAGTTAGGCTGAGACAAAGCAGACTAACTTAATAACTGTAATTTTTCATCAGCACTGGAATATGAGTGGTAGCATGGAAAACCCACATTCCAGTGCATAACACTGGCAAATATATTTTTCCAAGGTAACCTGTTTTTCTAGTGCTGCTGACCACAAAGTCATCCAAGTGCATGGTTGTCTTCAGAGGAAGGTAGATCTGCTTAAGATGAGTAAAACTACCACAACAGGAATTTTACATATCGGGTTCACCAAAGTTTATGCTTCATCATAAAAAGTGCAGGAGGATACTAACTGGGAGTGAGTGCAATAGTTCTATTTCAAACAATGTTACTAAAAGTCAGCGAGTCAAATCACAAATCTTTTTTCACAATAAAACTCCTACTGAAGTTAGTGCTGGGAGCAGGGAGGTAAGTAAGAGCAGAGCATCGAAGAGAGGAAATACTGCTTTCTTGGGTTTCACTGTGTAGCTGCTTATAGAGTGGTAGATCATATCCACACTCCTAAGTAAAGATGAAACACCATCATAAAACCGGCTGGCATGAAACAAGTGTTTGCGGTCTTGCTGGTATGGGTTTTTTCAATTTTAAAATCTGACAAAACCCAAATCTGATTCAGATTCATATTAATTTAAAACAAAAATTCTTGTGTGACTTCCAACCAGCAATTTCTCAAACCAAAGCTTTGAAGTGCCACCTAACCAGCAATAAAGGGGGCGTCTATGCTATGGAAACACGGGGGAATTCAGAAAATTCCTTTCAAGGACAGCGGAATTTTTAGGACTGTGCTCCATTTAGAAATACCAAGCATTTTCAAAGCAGTAAAGAGAAGAAAAGAAAGTTAAAAAATCCTCTCAAACTGAAAGCAGAAACCTTCTCCTAGCCAAACCACAGATTATGGATAGTCTTTCTGACATGCATTTTATGGTATTTACAGAACTTAACTAATGAATCTCTCAAGACACTGGTGACTGAGATCTTACTGCAGCAAAGCCTTTAAAACATCTACTTAAATATAAGTCAAGTGGAGGGAATGAGTTTTGAGCATGCATCAAAGATTACTCTGATTATAAAGTCATGAGGATATGTCAAAGGAACAAAGTAAAACAAAAGACACTAAAACTAATCAGATGATATTTATGAAACACACACTTTCAGGACTAAAGTAATTTCTTTATAAAACAAACCAGGGAATAGTTAGAAAGGAGGAAGAAAATCACACTAAAATTGTGAAGGAAAATAACTGACAATTAAATGCAGCTATATCACTGAGGAAGAAAACTTAACAATTACTCTTACATTCAACAGATCTTCTCCCCTTCCCCCTGCCTCCAAAATGGGGCGACAGAAATACTGCAGACATAAATTATAGTGCCATATTTGTCAAATGCCATTGTAAAATCTTAAAAAAACTATTCAAGTTCTGTTGGTTGTGAGCAGTACCATTGCAGACTCTTCCCAACAAAACACATTTGGGTTAAAATCAAAATCAAGATTATGTAGAAGCATTAAACAATGTTGGCAAACTGACTGACTACAGTCAAGGAAAAACATATCGTCCTCTGCAAACTGGACAATAAGTATTCCTTATTGTCAGGTTCTTATACTGAATCAGAAATGAAACCTCCACTACCTTTAATTTCTAAAATCTCAAATTCTATCATTTGCAACAGATATTTAAGAGTTGTATGTAAATCCTTTTTCATGTAGAGTTTCTATCTAATTGAAACTTTTTTTTAAATAATAAGTACTCAATATGCATTAAGAAAATCAATAATGTGAATATGAAAGGAAATACTTACCTTCAACCAAGACACTTTGTAGTTTTAGAATATCTGAGGAACATGAGCCATATTTTGCCCAACCATCCTCATCCTCAGTGGGGGAACAGGGTGGAGAAAGTTTGAACAATTTGTTATGGAGTGTGTGACCTTCAGCTAGGACAGAATACAATCTTCAATCCCCTGAGGCCCTAAATCTAAGACTATGGTGCTTCCCAGTGCTTTACTCTTCAACTTATACATTTGGCATGAAGACAGACACAGAATCCACACAGCCCTTGGCTACTTAAATACAGGATGCAGTAGTATTCCTTTTTGTCTCTGAGGTCTTTGAAACCGTTGTTGAACCTCCTCATCTCTCACTTTCAGTGAGAAGTTAATGGAGGTCCTGCTCTACACCATTATCTTCTCACCAGATCCCTCAATGACTTTGGAGATTATAGAGAAGAATGCTGTCAGATGGTGCTATTTTAACCAAATATTTCTATACCACTGAAGGAGGGAAAGTGTTTTCTTCCTTTTATTTACTTGTTTGCCTGCAGGGAGGCTGCTGAGGACCCTTGAATAGTCCCAAGACAGTAAGGAAGGCCTTGAAGTAGAAAGAAGCAGAAAGCAGCAACACCTCCCATAGTGGCAGAAGCATCAGCAGCAGAAAGGAAAGCAGAAATGGAAGCTGGATTAACAGGGTTTAGCAGAAAGTTTCAGCAGCGGTCACCAACCGGCTCCTGAAAGGCGTTTGAAACAAAGTAGGGGTCAAACTCTTCTACCAGGCTACTAGTGACAAGGACTAGAGGAAACAGACTCGAGCTGTTCCAGGGGAGGTTCAGGTTGGGCATCAGGAAGAATTTCTTCACCAAAAGATTATAAGCATTCTAACAGGCTTCCCAGAGAGATGGTAGAGTCACCATCCCTAGAGGTGTTCAAGAAATGACTGAAATGACATAGTGCCATGGTGTAATTGACAAGGTGGAGATTGGCCAAATGTTGGACTTCATCATTTTGGAGGTCTTTTCCAACCTAAGTTATTCTGTGATTTTTCTCAGGGGTGTATCCATTTTTCTCCTGTGACCAGTAAATACAAGCTGAAGACAAGGACAAGTGAGCATTGTTCACAGGGATTCCCAACACCAACCGTAAAAAGGTGGCAAGTAGGTTTTTCCACTTGATCACACCCACAGACATTACTTGGCAAAATAGATAATGAAGTAAAGCAACTGGGTGACAGTAAATAACTGCTAAGGTGAACTTTTGTTTTACAAACAGTATTGTGTGCCATTAATTGCGGGCAAGGAGAAACAGGAGTACCTCCAAGGCAGGAGGTACCTGGAGAAGCAGAACACGACAGTGCCAGAACACTTCTCACTGGCTGAAGGATGATGCACAAGAGGGAGATACAAAAAGCTCAGACATAACACTGCCTCAAACACTCAGCTCATCAATAAATTTGCCTCCCTAACATGAACACTTGATCGAATGCAAATATTCTGAGAAACAGAAGGCTTTACTACTTTCAGCACAGACGTAAAAAATATCGGTATATTTCTGTATGAAACAACCAAGGGACAATAAGCCCCCTTCTCTGTGTTTGTAAGACGTCAACTGTCCTGATTATAAAGGACAATAACATGAGGCTTAGCTTTTGCAGGCTTTCTAATTTAATTTCTTATGACCCTTGTTGATAGCAGTATCCCTTTTGTTTATATTTTAAAATTAACAAATCATCACACTGTTTCAGAAATCTGCAAGAAAGGGACTCCCACCCAGGGGTGGGAGACAGCTGTGTTTACAACAATGTCATTAGGACCTTTCTGTCAGTAACTAACAGATCTCTTCAAGACTCAGTGGTCTGGCAGTCTGGACACGCTACAGCAAAAACTGAGCCATGAAAGGCCAAGCCCAGAGACTTCATTAATCTGTTTGGGCACCATAAAGACCTGCCAGAATAGAGCCACACAGCATTTCCACGGTACTGCTCCAAGGAAATGGCTCTTTTAGAAGAAAAATTGTCACAGCAGGGGACTCCCTTCTGTGTGAGCAACAGCTTTGAGTGTTAGTCCAGCTTTTCGCTGTTGAATGTACCTGATTTCTCTAATGGGCAACACAGAGAATGGAGATATTCCCCTGCCACAACTCCCGTCCGTATAGCTCACCCCAAGCAGGTAATCTGGCAAGAATTACCATGAAGAAGTCAATTCAAAAAGCAAATGCTATATTTTGGTCTGCACACATAAATATTAATGATCTCTGACTGACAATCACCTCTTAATGCCAATGTAAGAGGAGCACTCAATGTTGTTGTCAAGCTGATACAACATGCAGCTTCAATTTCCAAACTGGGGATGCTGAGTAAATGGTCAATTTCATACACTCCCACAGGAAGCCAAATTATTCATTCAGAACACCTTATTTTTATACATATTTGCATTCAAAATCTGTTGTCACCTCTTTGCATGAGTTGCAAACTTTCTCTGTTTTCTATTTATACACTAATTTTTTCCACACAGCAGAGTGTATCTCTTCACTGCTTCCACAAAAATCTTGTCAACAACCCACAATTAATGATACCATGAATTATTTCACTGAGATTAAATAATACCATGTGCCTCAACAACATTTTGAATAAATGCCCTCCACTCAGCACAAGAGGGAAGGAAAAGTGTGTAAGGCCAGCATCTGCTAAACCACCAGAATTTTTACACCATCCCTATTGGAAATACTCACCCATTCTAATGAGATTTAGCAGAAAGCACCCCATGAAAAAAGGACAGCGGCTGGCAGAAAGGCTGCTTAAGTTCCCTACAGGAGTTTTTGCATGCTCCCATTTGTCAGGGTCACTTCAAAGGCTTTGCTTCCTACCTTTTGGGAAAGAAGGCATACAAAAGGGATGGTGAAGGACCACTTCACTGCCTCTTTTCCTCATTCCACTAATAGCTACTACGAAGGGCACTGGGGATGAGGAGTGGAATTATGATAACCTGTTACATGCCCTCTCATCCAATGCCAGATGCAGCACGTTCCAAGGCTCCACACCCGGGCTGTGCAAAGGGTTACAGTGCCTGTTCAGGGACACACACAATTCAAGCTCTGCCTTCTTTCCCACTTGACAATTCAGGAACCTAGGACAAAAGATGCCTTGAACTAAAAGTTCTCAAGATTAACATTTTCAAACCAGCTACCTAATTCACTGGCTTTTCTGGAGGATCTGTGTAACTTCAGTTCAATTTGGGGAGGAGATAGGGTAGGTATCTGAGAATTCCAGCCCTAAATGCCAAGAGGAAAACTGGTATTTTAAAGACATAGATTTCATATGAAGCTAAATGAAATTATAACTTTGCTGTCCCCAGAGTTCCCTCAACTCCCACAAGCCCAAAAGAGGAGGTTATTGTTCAGCTGAAAGATCTCAGGACCCTAAAACTCACCTTCTGGGTCTATGGCATTTCACATCATTTCAGAACGGGTTAACATTTCCAACATGCCTCTACACATGTCTTGTCTAGTTGAACTGAGTGGTTCATGGACGTCTCTCTCAAGGTTTGCGTAGGGAGCTTGGAACAAAAGAGTTGTGATTCCAGTTGACACTTCTTGTGAAGAAAGGGTAATGCAAAGCAATACACTTGCAAGAAGTGTAAATAAGGCTTTATTTAATAAGAAAGAAAAGTATTTTAAACATCTAAAGCATCTACTTCTATAGTATCTGGCGACTCAGTCACAGGTCACTTCCTAAAGTCACACCAAAAAATGAACATCTGTTTTTGTGGACCCCAAGTGGCTCCCAAGCCCACTGTGGCTCCAACTTACGTAGCAGTTCATGTGCAATCTTCAAAATCATTTAAGAACATGTATAATCATTTGCTTTTTTCACATTTCAAGAAGGAGAAGCACAGAGCTTGACAGCGACTTTGCACAAGGACAAACAACTCAAACAGCCAAGGGAAGGACAGAACTCAGGTGCTTTATTCCTAATAAACTGCCTAGCTCTCTAAATCATTTTTATATTGCCATTTCCTAAGTACACTGTGGCACAGCAAAGTCATTAATTTACTAACAATTGTTAGTAAACATTTTCCTGTAACATTTCCCCAGTTACCAGCTAATGTTTCATTTGAAAACTGAAGCTTTTATTGACAAAGCCATTTAAAATGTAAAATGAATCATGCGAACCTGCAAACAGGAGGGGAAAAGTAATCCACTGAAGAATTACACAGGGATGTTTCCAAACATGAGAGGGAAGGGCTGAGGAGACCAGGCAAGGGGGAAAGGAGAGCTTTCACCTTTGACTGGAAGCAGCTGTTGAAACCTGCCTAACCCCACCAGAATGCGAACGCTGGGGACGCGTCTTGCCGGGGCTCTGGCATCGGGACCATGGCAGCTTTCCTGTGGGCAGGGAGCTAACTCATATTTCTGTTATGCTGTCCTGAAAGAAGTTACCATGGAGACTGGCATGAAAATGGCAATAGACCAGCGAGATAGAGATGGAAAGCACCAGGGACAGAGAGTCTGTGGTCTCAAACTTCTCAGCCCAGGCACTGGGCTTTCCACAAAGGGCCCACAAAGTTGGGCTCCATCCTCCCATAGCAGCAGCCTATCAAAGAAGGTTTGATGGAGTAGGTAAATGCCAGCCATCAAAAGTAATCTATCACAGCTCATCAACACCTAGTTAACATACATTAGATTGCTTAAGATGTATTTGTGTGTGCAAAGGTTGTTAAAAGCAGTGTTAAAATGACACAGTAAAGGTAGGTGTTTATTTCCCAGGACAAAGCACAGAATGTCAATGGCTTTTCAGGAGAGTGTTTTGTCTTGGGGTTTTACTGAAGAAAAATAACATGACCCAATACTGTTCTCTGTTTCCCTATATGCAAGAATGATCTAACTTTCAAGGGAATTGAGAAAAAAAATCTCATTTTAATGGAATAATAACAGCTCAATTGTTTCATATTTCTGGTTACTATGGTGCATTTTGAGAAGTGCCAGTGGGAGCATCAAGAGCCACCCTTTCTCAGAGAAGGACTCAAGAATACCAAACCATAACATGCACAGGGTGGGGAGGAGGAGGAAGGCAGGAGATTCCATTTCTGCCTGGAGATATTGGGAGCCTGCAGAGGGCTGGGTGAGAGCCCTGGCATCCAGAATACGTTGAACCTGAGGGCTGAAATGTGTTCCCAGTCGTGTTCTGTCTGCACACTGCCCTTTAGAAAACATTTACATAAAATTCAAAGCTTAACACTCTGCCCAGGACAACAATAAAACCTGTTCAAAAATAGACTAAAAGAAGGTTCAGGATAAGAGGAATTTCCCCATGCATGGTTTCTGGGGGCTTTTTTCTAGGGGCTTTTTTTCTCCCCCTAGATGAAGGCAGAGCTGATAAAGCACAGGCTTCCCACTGCTGAGTTTACCCAATGAGCACAACAGGATTCCAACATACACTTCTGCTTTTCAGACCCATTGTGAACTTTATGGACCATGTTCTTCCTCCATCCACAGGGCAAATGCTCCAGGAGTGATTCGCAAGCCCTGCTACTCGGTACCAAAACATGCTCCCCTGAGCTGGTTAATTTAAGACTGGAATTAGTCTCTTTGTGCTGACAACGTTTTTATGAAGGCAGCATAATCCCACAGAGCACTTACTGCAAGCATTTCAAATCCTGATGTTTTATAGTGTTACTTTTTACAACATATGTGTACATTTGAAAGGTTTCTTTGATACATTCCTTTATCACAGTATGAAACATAAAATACAACCCACAGAGCTTCCAGCTTATTGACATTGCTCCTTGCATTTGCATACATAATGGCAATGTCATCTAAATTGTTTTGAAGTATACAATTTACAGCCTTAAATAAAATGTTGATTTTTTAAATATATTTTTGATTTTACTTTTTGAACCACAGTGCAATAAAAGAAGTTTAGTCTAGACAAAAAAGGTTGTTTAATCCAGTAATCTCTCTATAAACCACTGGAATAATGCCATCTATTTCTGCATGTGTGTGTCTGGAAAAACTAACAAAAATTCGTACATTTCTGGAGATACTAAAAAAGCCGTAAGTGACGTGCAAGTATTCTCCATAGAAAGTTCTGAGGTCAGACAAGGAAACCAAAGTATTTTAACTGACTGAATAGCTTAAGTTTGCATTTTATGACACTGAGTAGCGATACATACCCAGCAGTTTTACATGTCTACCTTAATTCCTCTTAAAAGTCTCCTTAGCAGCATAATAAATGCTCTAAGTCTGCTGTGGAGAGGCTGGTCCTGAGAGTGCTGACAGAAACCCATCAGTCACGGCTCCTGGGAACGCACCTCTTCCATTTTAGACAGTAACTTCACATATGACATTACTTAGAGAGCAAAGCAGGAAGCAAGTTGTGGGGTGGGAGATGCTGAAGGACACAGAAGTTACTTCTACTCCTTTTGCCCCAAGATAAATTATGCTGAGACTGTAACATAAGCTAAAAAAAAAAAAAAAAATCACTTCTTGTTCTCATCCTGTACCTTAAGTCTTCCGCTCAACGTATCACAAAAGCTGCAATTTCAACTGCTTCTCCACTAAAGAAGACAAGATGGACAAGTCTTTCCTGTGTAGCAAAGGGCATCATACAATCTGTAAACAAGTTGAAGACCTGATAATGCACTACATCCAGCTTCCAAGGAGAAAATAATTCCAAGGGATGTGGGGAGGGGAAAGACATATATCTCATATTTCAAGATAACAAAGGGTCCTTTCTATTCTGAGTAGTCCAAACCAAGACAAACTTTTTCAAACCAGAGAAAACCAAAAAGTGTAATTAAAAGTGTATTTATGAACCTACGAAAAAATTATATGTGTATATACAACTAGCCCACTTATTTACTGTAAGTTAATTTTATACCTGATTTTCTGGAAAGGCCAAAATTAAAAAAAAAAAAAAAAAACGGGCGAGAAAGGCACACCCAGCCATGCCACAAGTTCACCATGTGCTCCTTGGACACCCATACAGCAGTGTTGTCTCCTTTAAAGACACACTTAGTTGTAACTTTCCCCTAGGAAAATATCAATGCTGATATTTGGACTTTCCTCCTTTCTGCTTTTCCAATACACTTTTTCTGATAAATATCTTCTTACAAAAAAGAGGGGAAAGAAGAAAAAGAAAATCCCTTGAAATCACAGATTCCTTCAGATCTTAGAATTAACAGGAAGTGTGATAATTGATCACAAATTACCCTGAGAAATGACTGCTGACCTTTGGCTAGGCTCTCCAATACTGCCACTCACCTTATTTTGTATTTTATATAAATGAGTGAGGTATTTTATAACCCCACTAAGCACCTGTCAAACATTAGCAGGGCCTTAGCTCACTACTTTCAAGAGGGTCACAAATTTTGAAAGCCAGGGGTTATAATTACTCACTTTTTCTGCATATACACACACCAGTGCACATTTTAACACTATCCTGTCTGGCACTCCTGCAGATTATTTGGGACCATTCAAGACTTCACCTCGCACATTGAGTCTCTGATCTCTGAAAAGGCGTTTGGATGAGGAACATGTTGCAACTGCAACAGAATAATTATTATTATGCTCAAAGAATTCCTTTTACCATCTTTTATTCACACCCCAAATCTATTTCAGGAACTATTCCTGTCTTTCTGACTCTCAAGCATGTGCCGCTGTAGGCAGAATACAATGGCAATCAAAAAAAGTATCACCATGGTAGAAATGCGTCTCCATGAGAAAAAACAGGCAGACATAGTTTTGTTCACAAAAATTTACATATTAAAAGCTTTATTTATCAATATTTGATTTAAACGTCTGTGCCTTCACGTTTATTGAACAAAGCCAGATGGGTGCAGGCAGCTGCACATCTGTATTCATTAATAGAAAGGAAGAGAGATATTCACAGTCAGCCACAGCAACAAATAACAGCATGAATAATGTTTGGCTGAATTGTAAGCGTTTTACCTCTGTTCATCAACAAAAACTGGAGTCTTCCTCAGGCCTACATTCATCCTTAACTTTAACAACCAAAGTACTTAAGTTAGGAGAGCAGCTGATGCAATCAGTGGAGAGAGATGCTTGCAGAGGTGCTACACCTCACTTAAGACATGATTAGGTTGGCCTTTCCTCCTTGGCCACATGGAAGCTACTGTTCCTCAGTCAGACAATGAATTTCAGCCTCAGTATTTAACTATCAAGAACAAATTTGTGTTTATAGTGAACTAAAATAATGAAATGCCTTTTATGGAGTGGGCTTACATTATCACAAATACAATTAAGTTTTCAAGGATGTTCGTAGCATAAAGGATTGAAGTAAAAACTTCTATTTGTCCTTGAAATTGAAAACTAAAGTTCAGTTTTTGACTTGAACTATTTGAGCATCACATGTGATGGAAAAAGATGTACAACCTAACTTCTCTTACAAGCTGTACTGATGAAACCAAGACATCTTGTGCAGAAATTCATCAGTTCATAGGATGAGGCCAACTATTTGGGACAACCTATTTTAATTACCAGACAAATAACCTTCAGGCATGCAAAACAGCCATCAGCCTGACAGCTACTATAAACAGGAAAGGGCAACTGTTCACAGCTGTAGCACCTAAAGACTCAGATCTAAAGCCCCACAGTTTCCAAGAAACCCAGTTCTGAAATTAAAACTATCCATGAAACTCCTCCTAATTGCTAAGCACGCTGGGTATGCAAATTTTCAAAATAAAGATATTTTCTCACATAAGTGGGAGCTGAGTCCTTCCCAAAAATTAATGGTTTCATAGGTGCTGATCACCCATAAAGCTTATGGCATTCTCTCAAGACTGTGGGCTGAGGAAGTCAAGTGCACTAAATGCAAAAATGCACAAATTAATTATCAGGAGAGAGGACTGACACAGGCGGTGCACATTCGCTCTGATGGACCTTTCTCACGGGGAAGACAAGGGAATGGAGGGGGAGCAGCTAATCTGTTCCGCCAGCATAATGCAATTCAGAAATGAACCTTGCATAAAGCTGAAGGCATTTTGAGGAAAGGTCTTCTACATTTGGATCCTCCTTACAGTACTTGCACATGCTTCCAGATGAAATGGGATAATGGGACCTCAGTATGGGACTTAGAGATAACACAGGACTAGTGACAGATATGTCATCTGCCTTTGCACTCAGAAATACATCTTCTGGAAATGTTACTGAGATTATAGAGCCCAAACCATGCATGGTTTAATCTGAGTGATAAGAAAACCCTGCCTTCCAGTCTAGGTCACTACCACTGGTAGCTCTGCTTCCAGAAGGAGGCTCATACACAAAAATGTAACTGGATACTATGCTGTGTGCAACAGATCTTACAATTAAACACTGACATAATCATGGAGTTTAGATCATAACAGCCTCCTGCCAGTCTACAATATTATGCTTGAATCTGCCAGTAGAACATGGAACAACATAAATATTGCATCAGTCCTTTGGAGCTTACAGTGTGTTCACAACTTTGCTTCACAAAGAATATACTTCATGTACTCTCCACTGAGAGATAATATTAATTCAGCAGATCACTGAAGTGCTTCATGCAGAATAAAGGCAAATACCTTAATGCCAGAAGGAAGAAGTTACTTCTTATGACAGGTTACAGAGTAAGACCATCCAGCTTCCTACTTCTGCTGTTTTAGGAAGGATGCAGTGAAAATGGTGTCGCAGCTCCAGCACTGGGCAGCAGGGACTGAGCATGCAGTGCAGACGTGGGAATTGCTGTGCTTTGCATCCAAGAACACCATCTCTGCAGAAAAGCCTTAGCTACTTATCACGGTTGCTAATCACTACTTCTGGGAAAACAACAGTGTGACAGGCAAAGCTTCAGTTTTGTTCCAAAATCCTCCATGCAAAAAAAATGTTTTTAAAACGCCCTCTTTTTGATTATTTTTCTGTCTCAAAAATGAAATAGACAGAAGCCCTGCTGATACCCCACACCGCATGAGAGCACACATCTAATTTTGCAGGGAAGGTCACTTCCATGTGTGGCATAAGTTATGCACAGAGTCATGACCTGCATCAGCTTTCCAGGGCCACCTCGGCAGGCTGCACACTGTAGCACTGGAGCTGGGCAGGCTTCTCCTGCCTCCAGAAGCTCTGCTGGTCTCTCAGGGCTGCTCTGCCCACCGAGGGCACGCACGTCCTTTTGTGCGCTTCACACTCCTCCTCCACACTCTGACTCTGAGGCAGCCTGCTGAAAGCCTCACCCAGCTTTCTGCCAAAGTTTTAAACAGGCCCTCCTGACACCTTCCCTCACACACACGCACACCTTGTCTCCCCAGGAGGAAATTAAGAGCCAGATGAGAGGTGCCTGGGGCGGCATTTCTCAAACAAGCGTACAGGAGCTGCATGTGAGGCTCTCCAGTAAACTGTCAAAGCTCCAGCTACAGTAAAAGTATTATACTTACAGTTCTTTGAAATTATGAGTTTTCACGTGGTGACCACACATGAAGTCCCTCCTGGTCACACATGGCCACCAAGGCAGTACTTGGGGATGCCTTGTTTACCAGCATGATTTTATGGACTTTTACTGCCAGAAAACCAGGATGAGGAGTACTAGAAGGGGACAGAGTGTTTATATAAAAGAAAAAAGATCTCTCAGCCTGCCAGGAGCACAAGCCCTTCAAGCCCTTCATGCCTTGGCCCTTCTATGTTTTTTGTTCATTTCCTCATGACTCCATTGGAACCCAACACCCACACACTCAGCAAGAGAGTATTTGCTTAGTAAGGAGAACCTGATGAAAACCCCAAGAAATACAGCTTCATGACTGAACAGCTTCCTCAAGTCTGTTCATAAGGGAGGAGATCTGGTCTTGATTTAGTTGAAGTCTCAACTGTGGTTCTACACACTGTGCTTCAGCTAATGGTGAAGCCTGACAGGTACCATAAAGGTACCTTCAACTCTGTGCTAACAATCACAGCAGCTTCACTGATCATCTTCTGCATTATTTGCCCTTCACAAGTAGCCAGCACAATCTGGGAAAGAGTAGACATTTCAGTCTGTTTTCCTGTGCCTAAGACCTGCAACAAAAATCACCCAAGCTTACTTTTCAGCCACTTTTCCAGGACTGGGCATCGTTCCTGCTGAGCCATGCAAAGTAGTCTCAGGCTGCAGCCTGCATGACCACAGCACTTAGAGGCAGCCACAAAGATGAGGCACCTGGCAAATCTTCATTTCAGAAAACCAAGGGAAAGTAGGTGCAGCGACATCTTGTACTTACTGTACACTGAAAGCAAAAATCTGACCGATTGCCAGGCTTCAGATCAGAGAAGAGCCACAGCTCCTGATTTGGCTCAAAAGAGAAACTCTCATGCATTTTAATAATTCAACCCTCTACAGCATGCCACGGTAGATGAAATCACATATATTTCCTTTCCAGAGTGCTTTCAGTTGCTTATAAATTAGCCAGTGTTGCTTAGCCCAAAGCCAAGGGCTTGGTTCCTGCATGGGAGAGGCAGACTTCAGCCTGGCTGCACACAGGGGTATCCCTGTTCCAACACCACCTCTCCTGCCCAGCCCAGGGCAAGCAAGAAGGGGCAGGAGGCTGCAAGTGATCATTGCTCAGCCAAGGCATGTCTCCCCTCTCAACAAGTGACCTGAAGGGCAACCACTTATCTCCTCTAGCTGTCAGAAGAGATGAGATTCCCCAAAAGGCACTCCAGTGGTTCTTTACAGATCTGACACCAGAAGACTGGTTGCTTTGACTGAAAGATCAAGACCTAAATGCTGGGCTTGGCCAATTTTTAATTTCCTCAGTAGACCTTCTCCAGCTTTTTCTGCAGCAGCTAAAGAGAATTCTGCTCCCACTGCTGCAAAAGTTCTTTTCTCTTTCTCTCACCATTCAAAGCTGCCTTGTGCTACACAGTGTATGAGTACACAGGTAATTAAAGAGACCAAAAATGTAAAAAATGTATATAGCTAATTCTGAAGGAGTCTTTGTTACCTTTGATAGATGAAAAATTAATCTTTTCTTCTTGAGAGTAAATCACTTCAGAGCAATCAAAATGTTTATTTGTTTTTCAGCCAACCATACAGATCTGCTTTTTGCAACACCCTGTGAACACCTTAGAGTTCACCTGTGAATCCATTGATTTCAACTCTCTTCTCCCCCCTCTCCTGCACTGGAGGCAGTCAAATACTCCAACCTGAAGTTTGTATCTCACAAGGAACCACAGTCTCACAAATGATTTTGCGTGTGAGGAACGAAGAAACAACTGTCCCATCAAAGACCCATTCCCCCATATATCTATAAACTTTAGTGGCACAACAACTCAGCCATCCTCAGGTAAACAAAAGAGTTATTTTATGTGATGCTAGTTAAGGAAGCTGCCCTCATGGAACACTTTGCTGTTTTCCTGCTTGCCAACAGCTGCACACACCAGCTCAGTTCCTCACCCCAGCACAAATCACTGCTGAGCTACTGAGAGCTTCTGCTTCCGGGTTTTAAAAGCTCAAAAACCCCGAACTGCTCATCTCCACAGGAAAGAAAAATAATCCTAGGCTAAAATTCTCCCCCTTAGGTGGTGAGAAAGGGCATGAAAGGCAGACACCATGGCAAAGCCCTTTGTATTAAAGGACTGAACCCACCACTCTCCTGCAAGCACAACTCCCACACTGAGATCAGAATTCACAGAGTCCAGGGTCAAGTTTTGTTCCAATTTTTGTTACAGAAATTGCTTGGGGTGAGGCTCCCTTATCTGTGCTTTTGACAAATGTGATTTGCCATTAAACTAAACCAAGACCCATGTGCTTCTCTCTGCTTCAACAACTTTTTAAGTCATTTTCCCCCGGAAATAAGAAATGTGCACAGTGTGTGTTGTAATCAACATCACAGGAGAATTCTGCTCCACTTTACACAAAACTTAGCCAGCATCATTTTAAAAAGAGTCATTCAACATACACAGGTAAATAGATAGATAACAGTAGATACAGATCTATAATCTCTATTTATGAACACAGGGAGCCCTAGATCCAGCTCCCTCCTTCATTTCAGGAAGAAACAGCTTGGCAAATGGTTGGCAGCAGGGCATTTTGCAGTTTAAACAACACACACAATCCACAAATGCAATTCCTACCTGAGAAAATCCCATACTGTGCGCTGACTGACACGTCTCCTGAGGTCATTTTAAAAGCTACTTGTGTCCTATGGGTTTATTTTGCCGTAGAGTTGTTCTTTAATCTCCCAGTACCTATACATCAGGACCATGTCCCATCTGTCAGTTAGCTGATGGGCTGAGGCAGGGTGATGGAGAGCAGAAAGCGATGAGATTTCACTGCCTCTTGTCAGTCACTGGGAGGGGATGTGTGATTTTTCCCTGGTGGAACATATAATGAAAGGTTGCCCACCACCACATACTTAAGGCAGACAGCAGGATGATGAGCTTCTCTGAATCTCAAACAATTTCAGCTCACATTCAGGACTGTGGACCACAGGGCACGAATACATCCTGACTGCTAGAAATGTCACAGTCATCAACAAGACACACCTAGGAATGAGGGGAAAAGCCATAGGTGAAGAAACAAGAATTTTGGAGTAATGGCCTGGTCTCTTCTAAAGCTATGCAAGGCCATGTTTTCCTTTATATTACCCTTTCTCACTGTTAACAAATAGGAGAGGCATTTATTTAAAAATAGTTCATTGCCAATTAAAGACACACGATAATCTTTCGTTCCAAACTCCCGAAGCTTCAGAGTGCAGATGTTCTCCCCTGCTACAATGAATCCTAAAGAGCCTGACAGTGCCAGGACCCTTAGAGCTTGTTTGGCTTTTCATTACTTCTATAGATTACGTTTATGGAAACAAAGCAGGGCAGTTTAAATGAACTGCTTTTCGAGGAGCAAACACAAGCAGTGATGCTGCTTGCCACGAAAAGAAGCATTTTCAGCATCTTTTTTGCATGTGATGTGGCTTTGCCTCTCAGACCTAAGCAACCTGGTGTTTCCTATGCTGCACAAGTCTGTGTTCCCAGAGTCCACCAGCCAACACGTAGGATTTTGTGGTTATAAAGAAAGCTTGCATAAAGCACACTTGGAAATGCAGTTCCCTAGCAGGAGCCCTGGGAAACATTTGAGCCCAGTGCCTCAGAGCTACAGAGGCAGAGAGAAGTGAACAGATGTAGAATTAAGTTGAACGCAAAGTTCTCGGTGCTGCAGTTACCGGAGTGAAAGGGAGGAATGTAAAAAGGTGTGGGATTTATTACAACCACCATCTCATTCCCTCTATGCTCCCGCTAATGCGCATAAGAATTTTGCAGTTTTCTTTTTAATGGATGCTGTTTCCATGGGCACAGAGGTAGCACTGGTCTGCACAAAGACAACTCCTCTGGCTGTCCACAAAGCAGTGGATATTTTTATCAATTAGCATTATTTCACTAGTATTCGCTAATGTCTCCATACATAGCCACAGATCTTCCCCCAAAAACCCAAGCAAAATGACACATACTCGTTCCGTCAGTAGTGCTAAATTCATAGAGACACACGGTCAGAAAACACCAGGTTCTGCTTCATTTCTGCATGGCTGTGGGTGCTTGCTTTCGAAATGCACCCACACAGACCACAACATATGGCATACAGCTTTTGCTAATATCACCCTGGGGGGCGGGGGGGGGACACACCAAAGGAGTTTACTGGTGATGTGGCTGTTGTAACATCTCCAGAAACCAGGATCAGGAGCCTTGTCCTTCTCACTGTGTAAGTTGGTACAATGATATGCACTGCTTTTTCAGAAGAAACATCTGTGTCGCTTTTATTTGCTGAGTGTATACAAGCAGCTTCATGTCATCATACGGGTGCACAGGCAATTAATCCTGGCATTCCATTAGCCTGTGCAACACGAGTGAGACCAGGCTGCTTCTGAGCTGTTACACTTACAGGTCAAGGCAAACTTAACCTATCAGTTCTTAAGTATACTTGCACTTTATTTTGACTCATCTGTTACCAGTGATGAAAGCATCCCAGTTTCACAGCTAATTCAAGTTTAAATTTATTCTCATTCACTTTCACATTTCCATGTAGACCAAGCCACTTCAATATGTTTCCTTTGTCAGGACTTCTTTCATAACTAAAGATCTCCAAACATTTAAATGCCCCATAAGAAAACTTGCTTTCTTTCAGTTGATGCCCACTTGAGATAGTGATCACTTCTAAGTACTTTTTTTTAACATTCACAGTCTTTTCTTGAAAACCATCATATTCCAGCAGCATGCAATTCCATGGGGAAAAAAAACCAAAAACAAAGAAACAAATAAAAAACCCCAAAAACCCACAAAACTTTTTTTTAATTAAGTGAAAGCTAACATGTCATCTGTTATAACTAGAAAATCAAATTACTCAAAGTCACAAGCAAATAAAAAATATATCTACCTTAAAATTATAAAGCACTGTAGGATTTTGAGGGGCAGGGGACAACCATGTGGTGCATGATTGCTGTGGCTGGCTTTTCCTGTGTTTTCACTGTCTGGGACGAGTTGCACACAGTTGCACCATCACTGCTACTGTGCCTAGGCTAACACAAGGTAAGGTAAATGGGAACTCCTGCTGCCACTGCAGGGCAGACCTGATCTAAGACTATATTTAGAAAACAAATCAGAGTATTCAAAACCAGATAGAGTTTTCTGTCAACATCAGTGTGAAGTGAGTTGATGCCATGGTCTGTTAATGTACATAAAGATAGCAAACTCCCATTTGGGATTCTGTAAACTCTGTACTGTCTAAAATAACCTTTAAAGACACCAAGAGATATTTACTCTAAAGCAGGCTTATTGTCAGAGACATTCTTCAAATTTCTTATTGACTTCATTGTTTATAAATGATATTGAATTTACTCTTTGTAGTGGGAAAACAAAATACCCACTACCATTTCTCTACACGCATGAACAGCAGGCTTGCTGTAGTGCTTGCATAATAGATGGTGGGAGCTCTCTGCCTTTGATGTCATCTTAATGAACTCAGCATAATTGCCTTTGTGTAACAATGGCAAAGAGCACAGCAGTACTTAAATACAGCTCCACTAAAGCAAGGACTGCTCTTGGTAGTGTGCCAGCTTCCCATCTCCAGGTTCTTCATTACTTAGTCTCTCTCTCTTTTCAAAACTCTTTTCTCCAAAATACAAGGGCAGGATCTCAGCTGATATAAAATGATGCAGCTTTGTGTGATATTTACTGATTCATCAGCTCAGAAAAGAAGAGACATAAGTGTTTCCCAGCCTTCTCCGTGCTCCATGCTCAGCTGTGGCAGCTCCAGTTCTCTCTGAACCATTGGCTGGTGGGTTGGCTGGGTTTGGTATCAATCTCTTGAGATGGGAATGGAAATTCTGCAGCTCTCACAGCAACTTTCCAAAGCAAAACACTTTAATTAAATATAAAAAATTGATTAGCACAGCACTTGATTAATCTCTGGGTTTATCTGATTCTGCCCTTCAAGTTTTCAGTATTTTGCACTATTACAGGTTACCAACACACAGCTGTGCTGCACACACCAATAAACTGAGTGCAAAAAATATTTTGCAGTAACTACTTATTTTTGAATGCTCAGTAATCACTGTATTACAAAAGTGAATGTGACAGGAAAGTTACAAAGAAATCATGCCTTTCTTCAAAGCCAAATTCATATCTGAAAACATCTCTCTGGAACTACACAAAGCAGGGTATACTTGTCATCCCTAATTTGGCAGTGATGGGCTTGGCTGATTGTGATTCAGTATTTGAATTTTCACTTTGTTAAGGGAAAAAAAAATAGAAGGCCAAATCTTTTAAACCTCGAAACTGAAGTTAGATACTTAAATTTGAGACTCGTCAAAATAAAAGTGCCCTGGAATATGTTGCTTCTTTTATCTTTTTTTGAAGAGATTTTGATAGTCTCTTCAGATACTTTAGATAGAGATAGTAGTGACAAAACAATGCACAACAGATCACCCAGTAACCAGTTTTTATGGATCTGAGCAATACTGAAGAACAGGGCTGGGAACTGTGAGTATCATCACATTGTGACTTTTAATCCAGCCCCGACACTGCTCACACCAAGTAAAAGTCTTCTGATGAAGCTAAAATAATCTGAGAATATGTCATTACATGATCAGAATGATTGTTTGTCTTTAGACTTCTCTCTAAATCACCTAAGACCTTTGCATGCTATATAAATAAATTACAACCACTATTTTAGCTTCTTTCAGACACAGTCATTATAAGAATGTCACTGACATTTTAGTCAGGATATTCTATTTAGTTTGAAATATGATAGGAGCCTAATGAGGTTTTAGCCATAGAAAGGTAAATGCTAAGAAGCCCGAATCCAAATATACCCAGGAAAATCAAAGAAAAATCCTATAAAAACCATATAGAGATGGTATAAGTACCTAATGCTGAGCACGCCCTCCTATCTGGAGCTCTAAACAAAAAAGTCATAGCAGGAGGACTGCAGCAGTGGGGGTTTTGCTCTGGCTGCAGTGCATTTACAGCAGCCTGAGTGCTACAGTAAGGACACACTGACCGCAGCTGCCCAGTCCTTGGCTGCAGAGGCAGGATCCCACGTGGCAGGCTAAGACAATGCATCCTGCAGAACATTTTCCGCAGGCACCAGACGATACAAAGCAGAGGATGAGCTGGACAGCTGGCATGACAGAGCCCCAGCCCAGAGCCCTTGCCCCACCAGGCAGCTGTGGAAGAAAGCACTCTCCTGCCTTCTCACTTGTCTTTACCTAGCACACGGCAGGGTGCACAACCTCCATGACTTTCTACCATTGTGCTCTTTCATTTATTTATGAGTTGCATAGCTCACCTAACAATCAGCCACTTTTTATTTCTGCTTGTGAAAGCTAAATGCAAAGGTCCTTCAAACCATTAAATATCCATCAGTAAAAGAACTGTGTAGTAAGTGAAGGATTAACATATTCAAAATATGTATATATTCTAAACTTAATTAATTTACAAGTACAAGCACTCATGTGACCACTGGTTAGAACAACCTAAAAGAAACGCTTGAGCAGTATAAATCAAATTAAATTACAAACCAATTCTGAAGATGTGTGTTTAGAGTGCCCCTATCAACTTGTACAAAATTATGAAAACTAGGAATTAGGAACAAAACTCTGACTTGACATTCTCTTTCTTAATTTGAATTTAACTGGATTACACATGAATTACTAATTGCTGTTTCTAGTGACCCATGGTGATAATATGAGCTCTGTATTACAGTGACCTGACATTTAATTAGTTTGTATGAGCAGATTATGCAAAGTTTTATCATGAAGTGATTTAAACTGATACTGCCCTTGGTAATGCAATACAGCAATAGTGGAGTCTGCACGTTGGTACAAACATAAAATTTCAAAGAGAATCCATTAAAGGAAAAAAATCAATTGATTAAATGTAAAATAAAAACAAGCTCTGCAGAGTTTTAGGTGCTAAATTCTATTCAACTGAGCTTCAAACTTTGTAATCATCAACTTGAACTATGTAAAACAAGTATTAGTCACCCTTCAACTACTGAATAACTCATTTTGTATATTATTGGAATTCAAAAAAATCCTGAGAGCTCAACTAGATATTTGTATATGAGCTACAAAACCAGCTAATCTAGAAATCATTTTGTGTGGAAAGGAAGCTTTTCTCTGGTTCCCACATGGGTTAACACTCCAAAATGGGAAGCAGAATAAGACAGTGTGGACACTACACTGCCGAAGAAAAACGCAGAAATTACTCTATGACAAAGTATCTTCCCAACAAGCTGGGAATGTTTCTGAAGAGCTACTAGTAAGTTCAAACAACATAATCCAACTAAAAAAGAAGGTACAGATGCCACTGAAGACCAGACTCCACTTAATTTATTTCTGCCCATCACTGGAACATCTGCTATAAATCAATAACAAAAATGTTGGCCCTTTCTAGCTTCATTTACTCCTCAGGGCATATTCTGATAGAAGATGATTTTTTTTTTATTTTATTTTATTTTATTTTTTTTAGGTGCTATTTTTTTTTAAGTTAAAGATTTATTAGGGGAAAAGGAAATATTGAAGAAATCCTACTCCCATATCAAATGAATTTTCCTCCTACTGAAGAAGAATTTACATAGATTACAGAGTTCCTACAGGCTTCATCTTTATCTGAGAACCTCTAAAATATGTTATAATAACCCTTCTTTGCTGAACCATTAGATTGACACCATGTAAGTGCTGCTTGGTGAAATTTTGGACATCTATACAGAGAAATGAGTCCAGGCTCTGGAGGAAATGCTTTCCTGTTTAGAACACTATGGAGTAAGAAAAGGAGATCAAGTGTCAGGTTTACAGACAACCATCAGGGACACCTTACAATGTTGCCAAATAATCAAAAGAGCTATTCAGCAATAACCCAAAGCCTGTCATTGGAAAACAGATGCTGATCTTTGGTATGGAGAAGTGTGTGATCAGATGGTCAGGCTGTACATTTCATTTGCTGTTCATTTTTGTTGCGTCTGTGCCAGGAAGAACCATTTGATCCTGTGAGGCACACACAGGAAACATGAAGCTGTGTCAGGGAAGGTCTAGGCTGGATATGTAAAAGGTTTTAACACAAAGGGTGGTTGAGCACTGGAACAGCTTCCTCAAGGAAATGGTCACAGCACCAAGCCTGGCAGAGTTCAAGAAGCATTCGGACAAGACGCTCAGGCACATGATGTGATTCTTGGAGTGTCCTGTCCAGGACCAGGACTCAGTGATCCTGATGGATCTATTCCAACTCAGCCTATTCTGTCATTCTATAATAACCCTCTTGCCTGGGCCAGTCTGATATAGCCTGAAACATTTGTAGAGTAAGTCTCTGAAGGGAGTATTTTTACTTCACATTTCTGTTTTTTGAGTATGTGTGTGTGTATACCTTTCCAGTTTCAGATTTCCACTAGCATTCATAAATGAACATACACATCCAAAAATTATGATTCCTGATCACCTTATTGACTTTGCATCTGCTAGGGTCCATCAAGATACTCAGAAAAGGAGAGAAGCTACTTGGATTTGAAAAGGACTTGAATACTACTAGCTCCTCAAAGCCACAGGAACCGATTGTCTGTAAATCCAGCACACAGCCTGCAGTTAGGAAGCGTTTTCCAGAACAAAGTGTGGCACACCCAGTTCTTGTCTCCTGTAAGCTACACATCAGCTGCTCCCAGAGCACTGTGCTGCAGGTCACCTTCACCTTTGGTGCTGGCTCAGTGCAGAGCTGCTTGGTGGGAGCACACCTGTGCAGCCTGGGCTGCAGGGGCACAGCTGCTGCCCCACAGGTTGGGACATCTCCTCCAGGCTCCAACACACTTCAGCAGCACCCCTTGAATCCAGCAGGGCTTACAGTGCCTGTCTTGAAGGACATGCCAGTCCTCTTTAAATACTTTCTCACTTTTCAGCACTACAGCCACTCAGCCCCTTGCTGTCACTGCTAAAGGAGAGCCAATGTTGCAGGAATTTGTACTGGTTTTCAGTTCATCTGCCCTACAGCCCACTGGAGAAGAGGAAACAAATAACCAGAAACCTGTGGGTCACAGATCACTGCAACCATATGGTTTGCCATGCCTATCTGCCTGGTGCCAGAGGACTTGAACTTCTCCCTAGAGAAATGCAAAAGCCAAAAAACTTCCAAGAACTTCCACAGTCACTTATCTTTACAAATAAAAGGGTACTTCACTCACTCTTCCAAAGATGTCTCTACTTCACTGAGTCAAGGCTGATAATTTCCAGTCATCTCCTGGCAATGAGGTATCAGTATCATCCATTTCTCATTAGATATTAAGCCCTTAAAATATATTGCTGGCTTTGAAAACGACACACAAAGTGTGTATCTCTAAATTGCTTGTAATACTTGAAATCTACCCTACAGCCAGAGCTTGAAAATTGCACACAGCTGAAGTCTACCTCTATTATTCATTGGCTTCAATGAGACTATTCATGCAAAAGGTCCAAGGCAGTTTTAGGGCTTTCAGTAATACGTGTGTAGATATATCTTTTTTACTTTTAAAAATGAAGGGGGATTTTGGAACAAGCATGAAGATCATAAAGTGGGTAAAGATTTTTTTAAACCACCACCAAAATGCAATCATGCTGGAAGAAGCTGACAAATTTCAGCAGCTCTTTTTCATTAAAGTGCATTACTTTAAACAAAAGCCCCCAAGGCAAGCTCTGTGAGAAGTTTGCCATGATGGGAATATACTCATGTGAAAGAAATATAGCACAATCTAGCACATTCATAGAAACATCACTTTTAAATATAAAGTCCATTATTCATTATTAAAAGAAATGGATACATATGTGAGAAAAACACTCATCTTGTGGCTACATGCCTGATAGCAGCTTATATTCTTTGCAGAGTATTTTACATCCACAATAAATGTGAAAGAGATGTATCTTTCTAGCTTTTAGGATGTTTCTTCAGGTTTATCACCACTGGGAAATGGCTGTGTCTGATTCAAGAAGAAAGCTGCATTTATTGAGTGAGTTGAAGTGCCAGGAAATTCAAAGACATGGGAATGCTGGACAAGTTGAGACACAAATGACAATGGCTTCTCCGCACTGTAGGACACATGGTAGCCCCTGATAATAGGGGGACATTGTAAAGAGCTTGACAAAATACATTTCATAAAATAAAGTGGTGTAAGTCTGATTTCATTACAGTCACAGCAGTTTATGATGCAAGGTATTGCCTCAGCATTTTGTGGGGTTTTATTTTGGTCTCCTGTTTGAAACCACCCAGAAAGATAGATGGATATTAATAGCACTGATGCACAAGCAAGTTATCAGAGTGCATCTACTTTAATTGCTGTTGTATTTCTTAACCCTAGCAGGGCACACAAATACTGAAAAACAGTCACTTGTGCCAGAGAATCCATATTTAACCAATACATCAGGTTAAGATTCGAATTTTTCTTCTGCAAGATATTCCCACTGTTAAAATTTACAAATGACAGATGCTCTGAGGTTTTCCACAGTAAAGACATTTTAAGGAATGCCATTAACACGTTCTAAGACCTTTGTGGCCCTGAAATTGCACAGATGGCATCTCCTTAAGCCCTGATGGTCCTCTCCAGCTGTGCAGTGAGACAGTGAGATGGTGCTTGGAGACTGGTGGTAGCTTTTTGTTTTGGAAGTTTCTCAAAACACGCTGCCTTGAAGTGTGGCAATTGCAATGTGCTGAGGTTTCTTTCCTTCCCTTCAACAACAACAGGAAACACATACCTGGGGCGTGGACAAAGAGTGGAAGGAGAAAGAGTTCACTGTGGATTGTATGTTCCCATCTCTGTGAATAAACATTAAACAGGAACATTATTCATAATGAATTTTTGCTGCACCTGCCACAGGTTGATCCTGCAATCTTCAGAGTTGAACTATTTGGTTGTATTTGGGGTTGAAATTTGGTTGAACTACTTAGAGACTCACTTGCATAAGGTTTACATATCTGAGTATGTACTGGAAGTGAAGTGCATATTGCCTTGTACATGGGACAGTATTAAATGGCAAGAGTGATCACCAGAACCTCCTGTCTCTGCAATTACTATACAGCACTAGGTTTTGGTCAGGGTCTCCCTTAAAATTAGCAGCAGCTTCTGCTCATCTAGGAGCACCAGACTAGATTTGGAAGATGATGCACTAGAGGAGCAAGCTGGTTTCTGGGGGCATGCAAGGCACTAGGTGACTCAAAAGGTAATTTTGAGGCGTTGCAGAGAGCCTGAGTATTTTGTGGAGGGCAGCAAGAGTACCTTTGCTTTGGTAACATGGATCAGGTTCAAGACATCCATCCACCCTGCCACCTTCCTCTGCTGCCCTCAGGAAACGCTTACTCAGATTGTAAAGGTGGCCTGCCCTGCATGGCTTTGCAGTGGCCAGGTGCAATCAAACCCCTCTGTATGTGCCTATACAGACCATTGCCTTCTATACCACAGGACCTTCTCTTTCAGAGTGCATGGGCTGAAAGTGGGATGAGTTTTGGACATTCTTGTTGGCATGTTTTTTCCCTGAGATAAGGACCAGTTGGAGGAGCAAGGCCCTGCCACCAATGTCTAAGGAAGTTCGAATCCTCAAGGGTAAAATGGAGGAGGATGAGCAACAGGCTGCTTGAGACCTGCACTGGGAGAGGGACTTCCTCTCTTCTCCCTAGAGAGCAAGAAGTAATTTTTAACCACTTAAGTGTAACCCCTACATCGCCTTTCTGGGAACTCATAGTCCTTTCTCAACCTTTGCAGATGTAGCACAAGTAAGAGCCTGGCCTTAAACTTTATAGTGATTTTGGTGGGCTGCCAGCACTTCTTGGAGCACATAAGGCAACAAAGTGAGGTGGCATTTTAAAATATTTGATATTGTAGGACAAGTTGGATGTCATCCTATGGAATAGGATTTAAAAAAATAAAAAGAGGCATTTCCTTAATCAAAGAACATCCTTAATGCTGCATATGATCACTCACTGCAAACAGGAAAAAGACAGGAACTTCTCAAAGCAAAGGCTGCAACCATCTTTTGTAATGGAAAGGTGTAAGAAATTTACAAGTAGGAACTGCTAGTGACTCCTCCATTAAATATGGAAGACAAATCAGTTAATCTGGAAAAAGTGTACAAACCCAACAGGAAAAGGAAAAGTTTCTCAATTGATCTATTTAAACCAAGAGCCATTTATTGATTTCAGACAGGCACTACTCCTGATTAGAACTGGAAAGCCAAGTTTGCTACTGTGATGTTGTTTTGCTCTTGTGATTTTGAAGCAGTGTGAAGGGCAGAGACAGAGGCTGGGTTTTAATAGGAATTACATCTAAACTCTGCTCATCACTGAAGATAGAATGTAATCACTTAGTACAACTAAGGACACTGGTGAAAAATTTTTAGATGTCAAAATGTTGTTGAAGTGACAGCTACATCACCATGAGAACAAAACTGCAGGAACAAAACTCTGCCATAGCAAAATCCTGACATATTAGTAACCTTGAAAAAACCTGTGACAAATGTGCTTAACCTCCTAAACCAAACCAGCAGTAGTTTGATATGTGCTCCAAAAGTGAAGTAGATTTTGAAATTTCAGTCACTCAGCCTCTCCTGTACATTTACAAAGTGCAAAATCAAGGCAGAATATGCTTTCATAGATTCACAAGCATTAACCTGCATGCTGTAACTACATTCCATTTCTCATCCTAGTTAGGTTGAACAGTTCTCTTGCCTAACTGAGGAGGAGAAGCCTATTATTCCAAAGGACTGAAAAACAAGAACACTCCCTGTGGCCTGAATAAACTAGGTTCAAGAGGCTGCCAAATAGGGAGGCCAGCCAGTCTGCAAAAGAATTTTAGCTAGCTGACCAGTACACTGAAGTCTGGGGCTACATATCAAGCACATGTTAAGCAAACATCCTACTGCCCACAAGCATCTCCGCAACAAAATGCAAGTGGATGGGTAAACAAATTTGAATCCAGACAACCATATTCAGGAAATCTTGATAAAATGTGTTTCATTTTTTCAAATACCTTGAGTAGACTTTCAGATTAATCAAAGTAACTTCAAATCTCAGAAAGATATTGAACAAAATTAAAATACTTGAAAGTAGCAATGAAGCAGACAATGAAAGTTGTAAACAAACACAAATGACTTATATACATAACATATCTTACAAACAATTTATTCCACGGCATCACGGCTCTTAAGGAGAATGAAAAAGCAGAGGCTGTACTAGGTCTTGACTTTAGTAACTATTCTTGACACGTGTTTACAAATTTATCATAAAGAAGACAATCAACCAAGGTATAGGTGAAACTCTTCAGTTTGGTACATGATTATTTCAAAAACCATACAAGCATTGCTTCACTGCCAAAAAGGAAAGCTGAATTAAGTGCAGGAACCTGTTTTCATTCCATCAGTTTTCAGTATTTTCATTAAAATTTTGGTATGACGAAGGAGAAAACACCGGGCCTGAAGAGAGCATCAAGGTGAGAAAGTACAACAGATCCTTTAGAGGAAGAGATTTAGTGTCAAAGTAATCCTGAGACAGAGGGAAAAGTGTCTGAGCAAATGAGGATTCACTTCAGCAAGTGTGGAGCTGCAGACTGTGAAACGTGATGAGTGCATGTACATATACGCATATATACACATATACACACACATCTGTATACCTGTGCAGCTGACAAAAGACATAAGAGAGGAAACAACTGGAGAGGCAGTGAGTCTTCAGAACGGCATTTGGGAATCATAATAGATCGTAAACTGCATGCAAGTCAAGACTATTTTGCTTTTGGGAGAAAGCAAGTATCAAAGTGGGATGTATAAACGAGAGCACTGCTCCTAAGACAGCTGAAGTAAACCTTCTGCTTTGCTCAGAAGCAGCAAGGCTCCCACAGCTGGAGCACTGCAGCTGGATTTGGGCGCAGTATCTAATACCAGAACAACACAGGCCAACTTGAAGGATTTCAGATGAAAAGAATTATCACCAGAGGTCTCAAAACCTATCCTTGGAGGGAAGTCTGGGAAAAGCAGAGTTGTTTAGTCTAAAAATAAAGATGTCTGAAGGGAGATGCGATAACGATCTTCAAACATAGAAAAGGGCTGCTAGAAAGAGAAAGGAAATAAGCCCTTTTCCATGTGGGCCGAGGTTTGTATGTATAGAAATAGGCTGAAAAGGCAGCAAGGGAGATTTAGGTTAGACTTCAGGAAGCACTTTCTTCTAGTGGTAAGAATAGCTAAGTCCTGGAAGACCTGGCCTATAGAGATCTTGTGATCAGCATTATTTAAGCCTTTTAAGAACAGATACGTAGACACTTGTTGCAAACATAGTGGTTGTATCTGCACTATCTTGGGGCAGGTGGATGGGCTGACTGACCTCTACAACATTTTTTGGTCTCAACTTCCACTGTAACTATGAAAAATAAGTGATTGGAGTATTAACATGTTTGTTTTTAGCAGAACATCTGTCTCTTTGAAAATGTTTGAGCAGTCACTAGACCAGTGCTTGGTGCCGTCACATCATCTCCCCTGAGTTTTGGTACACAGATAAAGGCAGCAGAGGGGAGTGCATCAGAACTCACAGGCAGACCCGAGCATGGTTTACAACAATGTTTGGCTTCTGTCCTGGAATAAAGAGGATACAAGCTCAATCACTCTTCCTCCCCAGGGAACAGGTGTTCAGTGTTTGCTCTCCACCATCCAGACCAGAAACAGAGCCATAGCAACCACAGAAGGAGTGGGAGCTGGCTTCTATGCCACACTGCCCAAGGAACAGTTTCATCCTCCAATTTTACTGCAGGAGATTTGAAAACAAGACTTTCTCTGTCAGTAAAGGTGCAAGCAGGAAGACTTGGTCCATTTTCCAATAGATATTTACCCAGACGACTTGAAAAGCTCCACATGGATTTAGGACCAGCATTTTTTTTCTCTTCTGGGAGTGCAGTACAACACCAGCTGCTGTTAATGCACCTTGGTGAATAATCACACTCAGCTAATTTTCAGCTATGAATGATTAAGCACTTCATACAGTATGTGAATATAAAGAGCCATTTTCTCACATTTAAAATATATTTGATTTGAGAACCCAGTGAAGCGAAGCCACCCCACGCCAGTACAAGGACAAGCTGCAGAATTAGACAATTATTCTTTCGCATCCATGATCTTGTGTGACATACAAATTCTACAGGAAAGCCATGACACCCCTGCACAAACTGATACTCCTGCAACACTATTCAATAGCAGACTGCACTGCATGCTTTTATCCCTGGGTTGCCATGCACATATTGCACTTTGCATCTTTCAGAAGACCATCTCTAGAAAGCCTGAGGTTTTTAAAAGAGGAAACTGTCAAAATTTGGCAGGTCACAATTTTGTACGCCTTACTCATTACTAGTATTTACTCCTGAAAACTGTTCTCTGGAAGTCAGTTTGACAGAAAAAGAAAAGCCTTCACTGATCTGACACAAAAATTGCCAAGTCATGCTATGAAGCTATGTCTTCACACCATGTCACATGAAGACAATTGCTATTGCTTTAGCACAGACTTGGGGTTAGATTTTCAACCTCAAGTCAACTAAAAGCACACTCTTACAAAGCTTTATTATGTAAAAGATTTTAAATTCTACTGAAACTAGAAAATTCAAGTGCCCTTACTGTCTAGAAAGAGCTCAGCTCTCTAGTCCTTCATTTGTTCATTTCCTACGTGAATACATGTTGCTAACTGAAGGAGGGAGGACTGGGGACTTGGCCACTAAAAACGTGCTTCCACCAACACTGGTTATGTATGGTTCTCCACTACAAAATGGTAAGAAAGACACTGTATTATTTAGTGCTGACAGGAATTTTGCAGGTCACCTCCCCTGGAAAAGCCCTTGTAGTTATGCACAGAAAGTGGTCATCCTTTCATGAGTGACTTCTGCTACCCTCCATCCCCAAGAAACTCTTTTGCATAACACAGGCAGCACAGCTCTAAGAAGCATGGGCTGTCAGGAAATAGCTGTTCTGATTCTGCACCAGCAAATGGAGGTCTGTACGTATGGTAATAACAATTTACTTTTTATAGAATAATAATAGGCTTGGGTAATTCCTGTGCCAACAGATCAGTGGCTACTGTTTCCACTCAGAGGTTATGAAAGATTCTGCCCTCACCCTTTTCCAATGGCCTCTTGTTCCAGAACAGCTGAGTGTTATTTTTAAGCCATAAAATTGTAGGAGAATGGCTGGGCAGCTATTATTAACAATCACACAGAATTCCGCAGAATGTGTGTCTCAGTCCACTTTATATTCTACCACTTAGCACAGAAAGCACAGACTGAAATAATTTACAGTCAAGTGACATTTTGCATGTATAAAAGATACATCTATTTGAACAAGGTGAGTTCAAATCTGTGGTCTCTGCTCAAAGAAAACTTAAATATAAGTCAATGAGAACAATGTCTGTGAAAACGGGGCCTGCCTGGCTGCTTTCAGAGCATAAGATCAAGTTTATTCTTTCCAAAATTCCTTAGTGTGCAGGACTCAGGAACAGCTCTTTTATCTTCAGGTTCTCCATTCCCCTGATGATCCACCTGCAGTTACTACTCCAGCTGTCCTTTTCCTGAATATAATGAGTTTTTTCTGCCTTTTTTAGTTGATTCTCACCTGCTTTCTGTTCACTTCTATCTTTTTCTGACAATGATATCCTCCTCCCCTTGTCCATCCTTTTTTTATGACACAGGAGTTGAGAGCAAGTAAGGAGAGGAAATTGCCATGGTGGCTAAAGGGATAAACTGGCAAAGAGAAGAATTTAGGTCCTTTTTGGGAGGAGATACAGCAACTCCTATTCAGATTTTCTATAGTTTTTTTTTTTCTTCTTTTCCAGATTTGTGAGAAGGAGGCCAGAATTGAATCTTTTCCTTCTTCCTTTCAGGTTCAACAGGAAATTAGCTGAACAGCTAAACTGCTCAGTCTGCAACTCTTCCTCAGCAGGCCCTATGAATGTCTCCAATTGTTACAGTTTGTTAATTGCCACACAGAAGTTATCACATTAATGCAACTTTGATGCCAAGAATAGTTTAAACGAAGTTAAATGAGTAAAGCATGCCTAGTAGTTCCCATTGTTCAGTCCCATAGACAGGCAGCGAGTTGGATAATTGGGCATTCTGACACTTCCAACTCATTTGTTTCATTACGCTGTGTTGCTTGCACTCAAATAAACATCTGTAAAAATTGTGAACAAATAGATCTAGGAATTCTTCATGAGGAAAAAGCTCCTGTTTTCCTAATTGATTATGAGCTAAGAACTTGTAGGGTTGGGGGGTTATTTGTTTTAAGGATGAGGGCTTTTTGCTCCCAAATGCATGTCATGCTAGAGCATCAATAGCCATTGAAGTCAAAGCCCTGAATATCACACAATGGACATAGCACTGAAAGCAGATTCCTCTAAGATCCTTAATTTATCCTAACATCACATCCCGTTGCTATCATATAGGTGCCTTTCACCCTAACAGGGACACACAGCACTTTGCAGAGTCAGATTCGCACAGCCAGATTACAACAGATCCTGGAATTCCAACCACTCCCATGGGTGCCAAGAGACATCTCGCACTTAGAGACGGGCATTCAGATAATGCCTGCCAAATAAAATACTCTTCAAGGGATATAACTTACTGTGAGCTTTTCCTAGCTTTTTTCTGGCACAGCTCGCTTGACTTCCACAAATTTTTCCCAGCAGAGAGCTGCTCTGACAGCAAGAGTTACAGAATTGTCAGGTTGGGCACCACTCATTTTTGTGGCCTAGCATGACGCTGGAAGCCAGCGTGGACTCTCTGGGTGCCTCCGTGCTGGCGCTCTAGGACGTGCCAAAACACATCACGTCCACTCCTACAGCTGGTTCAGTGACCTGCCTCCAGCAGTACCTCCGTGCTTCAGGGGGAGACAAACCTTTTGTACTGTGTATAATGAGAGGAGAATTTCCCCTCTCTAGCTACGCATACAGCAATTTGTGGGTACCCTGATGGATGAGAATTGATTAGCAAGACTTGAAAGGTCAGAGGTTCGCACAGACCTCATCCGCGGTACAAAGGACAGTTTATCCTCCATAGCACGGGAAGCATACAGTGAAATTTGCATTGTTGCTGATATAATATGGGACATATTGCAACAGCAGCTTGAATTCTAATTCAGCCTTTGCCATTAAAAATCCCAACACAGCTATGTTATTCGCCCGAGCCCACATTTCCAGCCTTCCCCAGTTACACGGTTGGTTTTTTGAAGGCTACTGAATCTTGATTTATTTGCTAAAATAAATTCACAAAGCTTCACCTTCCTGAGATGTGTCAATTAACTGGTTGACCAGGCCCCCTCAAAGTCCTAGCACTAGAGCAAGATAATTTTATTTCTACGTAATCTTACTGAACTTTTCTCCTTTTGGGAAATGCTATTTTCTAGAAATAAAAAAGATGAAGATTCTCTGCATAAATGCCCTCACTCTCTGAAATTCCATTAAGAAGAAGATCAAGCAGGCACTGTATTAAATAATGAAATAAAACTGCAGTGCAGCAGTTGACAACACAAAAGCCCAAGATGTTTCCAGTTTGGAAAGAAATAGTTCAGATGTTAACATTTCTATAGAAAGGTTATTCTGTGCTTGAACCAGTTCTTTTCTAACCTTATGAACTTGGGAATCTGTAGTGAGTTGTGAATTTTCTTTGGTTAGTTGGTTTGGGGTTTTAACTCCAGCAAGTTTCACAGCATTTGACATAAACACCATACAAGCAGATTTAAGGTTCTAGCCCTGAAGGTTGTAAAGAATCATGTAAAATTGTGAACCTAAAGGTCTGAAATCCATATGGTAAAAAAAGATCAGAAAAGTTTATGTTTTACAGTTTCTAGGAGTTTTGAATCAATCTCATCTCTTGGGAGCTGGAAGTGTTCTCCTGAATGTGAACACGAGCAAAATACTGAGCAAGGAAAGGAGGCAGCAAGAAGACTAACAAGTTTTGTACAATATAAGTATTTCTGTACAACTGCAGATGCATGGCACAAGATTTTGGGATGACTGCAAACAGCAATGGAGGGAGCTGGTGGAACAAGTACTTGCTCACCTAGGACTGAGAATAATTCTTGCTTCCTGTGCCTCTTATTTTTATATATAGATATATATAGGCATATGCATATGAACACATTCTAAATAGCACGTACAGTCATTTTTTAGTATTACTTTAACTTTTCAGAATTGGGATATTAAGCACCAACCAGGTGTTGGAAAGATTTCCACAAAATTATGCCAGTGCAGTCAGTAGGATTATGCCAGCAATATTACATTTACAGAACCAGGCCCTAAGGTCATAACAGTTGCTCTCTCATAGCAAGTGACGAGCAGAATCCCTGGGAATACTGTAAAAGTGGCAGATAATTACATATTTTTACACTTTTATTTAATAATTTTGTTAGCTGTTTCATTCTTGCACCAACTCTTCCATACTTCATAACTCTTACAAATGTTTCATTAACATACTTAAAATGATTTCGTTTCTCATCCTGCAGAGCCTGCATGAATCATCATTCCCACAAGAAGGGAAAGAACAGCTACACTAACCCAGGACAGTGCAGAACTCTTAGAAACCTCAATACATAATTCACACATGTTCCTATCTTTTTCTTTCTATAGCTGCATCCTTTATATTTCCCCCCTGGCCTGGAAAAGTCCATAACTGCAGACAATGAAGCCTCACAGCCTGGTAATAGGACCCATTATTTATTTATACGTAGAAAGAAGATGCATATCTTATCCCTTTTTACTGCTTAATTCAAATCTGTATTACAGATATTTCTGATATCCCCTGTGCTTTAGGTTTAGTTAAATACACCAAATACTACCCTTGGTATGTCATTTGGGTAACTGAATTAGAAAATGGAGTTTCCTTAGGATCCAGGATCATTAGAATAGAGGCATCCCTTCATTTAAAGAGAAATCCATTGTTGATAACATAACCTTGAAGAAGTCTAGAACACAATATGCTATGATATCATTTGAAAAAAGGACAGGGAACCAGCCCTACTATGCTGTAACCATTTTTTCAACTCAGGACTCATTTCGTATTTTTTGAAGAGCCACGGTTCAAAGAGAGGAAACCAATTTAAGTTTTGCATCTGTACATAACACAGACCAAGGTTAAAAAAAGAAAAGCTTCTCCACTCAATCACTATTTTAAAGCATTTCAGAAATATCTGGTAAATTTGCATTCTCCTCTGCTGCCCCCATCAGATTTTCATACATTCTTGAACTTTAGCATTCTCATTGGAGGGAAGTTTTTCCCCCATCTGAATCTCACAGAGTGGTTGTAAATACAGAAAGTGTTAGTGCTCGTTTCATCAATATTTTGAACTCAACATGAGTAAAAAGCACTTGAAATTGTTTTGGCCCTGGTATCTGAATGAACTTAATTCGAAACTGGCTAAATTGAAAAAGAGTTGATAAAGTGACTTGAAGCTCGGGCTACCCTTTTTACTATGTCTTTACAAACTTCCTTTCCAAAGATCAAGATAACCTTCTCAAACACAAAACCTCTTGCATCTGACACTCAGATAAAGCTCCTCAGTTAGATTTCTGAACTTCTAAATCTGCCAACAGTGTGTAAGCATGCTGGAAAGAAAATAAAGAAACTGAGGAGAAAAAATAAAGACCTGAAGAGAAGCATATGTGGGAAGGGTAGAAGAGCAGAGGGGAGAAGTGGGTGGGGTGGGAAAAATGCATAATAAATCACAGCTCTGCTCCACCAGCAATGATCAGTAGATTTCAGCTGAAGAAACATTCAAGCTAAAAGCTGCTTGTGATTGCAATGAGATTCTGAGCACCAGAAAGTTTAATAAAATTACAACATTTGGCCAAAATCAGAATTCATTTCTTTTTGAAACACATGATACAATTTCCATCAATGACAATAAAAGCTTTGCCAGTAAACCCAAACACAGGCTCAGACACTGCTTTCATTAATTCTCAGTTCTTAGTACAGGGGCATGAAGTGCCTGCAGCGAATAATCAAGCTTGGATCCTGGCATAGCCATCCAGTAAGGCACCGAGCCTTTGGCCTGGGTTGTGGAGTGCATTTCAACCCCAGCACGTGGCTTGGAAGGCAAAAACATGGAAAGGAAGAAACACTCGCTGTCACCAAGCAAAATTATAGTGTCACAAGAATTTCACAGCACACACAGGCATGTACATACCATCATAGACATGCACATATATATATACACGTTATTCAACTAGAAACAGATTAGCATCAGCTAAATAAAAGCCAACACACAGATTTCAAAAAAAAAAAAAAATCACACAAGGTAAAAAAGTGCTTGTATGCCTGTGGCATCAGTTGAAGAATAAATATGATAATAAAAATCATCACGAAATGGCATATGGTACATTTCTGTACACATATTATTCACTCATTTTTTATTGTATTTGACTTGACACTGACAATATATCTTACTCATTAGGGGAGCTTATATTTCAGTCTCAGCTGTATGTTAAAAATCTCCCACTGTTATGTGGCAAGAATACATAAAAAACAAATAGGCAAAAGCACGCTCGCCTGGAAAGACTTAATATTTCTCAAAATGTTCAGAAATTATTCTTCCCATTAAAAATCCAAAGTCAAAGGGAGAAAATACAATTGTTACCCTTGATTTTTCCCTGGTGTTTCATTTATTACATCAAGAGTTCCTTGATTGGATTCAAATGTAAAGTTGCTCCCATGGCTTCAAAGACAGAGTAAATTGAAAAATGCGCTTCAACAACATTGATACTCAAATAATATTCCAGAATACTGTCTTAATGGCTTTATCCTTATTAAACAAAAATATAACAAAACTTTGGGGGTCCTTTTAAATGAAATAACAGAGTGATAATAAAAAGCAACAAAATGAACCATATACTAAAGAAAATCTTGTCCCCTCTTTAAACCCCCTCTGGAAATACTTGTGAGTTTAAGTTTTCCTGTGACTCTGAAGAAGTCTCTCTGATCCACAGGCACCGACATCCTCTCACAGACTCCAAACAGGCATGCCACATACTAAGGGGAAGGCTTTCATTGTGGGCAGTGCTTTGAGCAAACAGTTGGGTGTTAAGCCAGACCAGAGCTGGGAAATCCCAGGAAGAACCATTTCTCAGAGGGAGCATTTCGACACCAGATTCTCTCTCGCAATTCTCAGCAATTCTCACCAGATTTCTCTCCAGCTATATCCATCTGTTTTCAGAAAACCAGGCTGGAAAAGAAGTCCACAAATTGCTGTCTGAAAAAACCTCTTAAAAAACTTCTCAAAAATCATTTGAATAATCTAAAAATACTGCAAGGCTGTTATAGTATCTAGCACCTACTCTTTAAGTTTGGCTCCAGAATTTTAGACGGCCAGTTCATGTCATTTCAATAAACCAGAAGAGGTTAAATAATTTAGGGGCAATGAAGAAATAGTCCAAGAGGTGCTGCCCTTTGTAAAAAATATGACATGATGCTATCGCTCTCGCATGATGCTTAGGACTCCATATAAGTTGAAACTACATTAAATACAATCCTTCCTTCCTCTTGAGAGAAAAACACTGCAAGGATGGAGCAACGACACCACTGCTGGCAAAGCCAGTATTGCTTTCCCATGAGGTCACCTCTTGCCCTGTTCCCAGGTGAGCTTCCATCTGGAAGAGTTTTCTTCAGAGAGAAGCCAAGGTTTGACATTTTCTCTCTGACCAGTGCTACTTAGGCAAAAGCAGTGAGTTTGTGAAAAATAAGTAGGGGGAAATGCTATATTGTCCTCAACCAGTTCCTTGCTCTGGACAAATAATCAGAAAGCCCAGGAGGAGATTCTGTTGTAGTCACATCAACCCAGTCAGCTGCAATAAGTATGTCATCCCCTTAATGACAGGGGATAAAACAGCCACAGACATACCAAACTAGGATTGTGTCACTGAAGTGAAGCAGCTGGACAAACCCCTTTCAGGCCACATGAGCACATCAGGACAGTGAAGAGGCTCATGGCTCATCCGTGTTGCTAACTCGGGAGCTGTCAGGATGTCAGTCACACTGTGCCACATAGGGACAGATACACAGGGTGGTGCAACAGGGTTTCCTGAACTGTACCAGGGAGTCCAGACAGGAGATCTACAAAAAGCATATGCTGCTCAGAAGAGAGTCAGCCAGAATGGCCTATTTTACAAATATTCCTTGCTCAATAGGAAATTAATATTCTCTTTTACCTTTGCTATAGAAAATATTTCTAAGTGCTTTCTAAGGGTGAAGACATGAAGTGGGTAGAGTTAATCTACACCTAAGCCCTGAAATTAAACTGTGATATTTCCACATCATATAACCCTTGGAATGATGGCATTTTACAGGTTTATCACAGCCTCACCTAAATCGCAGTGTGATTAAATGGGTTTTTCAGTTTTCACTCTTGCCCCACCAGGATAACAGGCCTAGACTATCACAATTGAGGTATTTCCACTTAACAATACTGTGAGCATTGCTCTTTAGTTTCCATCCAGAGAAATAATATTTTTGAAAGCAATAAAAACATTCTCCAGAGGGAGAATGCCAGGGTTAACAGACACCAGGTTCAGGAGCACACGCACTGTCACCCAGGTGGCCCAGCATAAAAAGATGCTGCACTCTCTGGCCACTGAGATACATGAGGGGACTGCATCTCCAAGCCAGATGTGACTTTCATTACACTTATGAATTATGCCTGACATTTATATTTGAATGCAATATTTTTCGTTTTAATAAAGAATCACTGGATCATCAGAATAATGGATAGCACTGGTGCAAATATAATGAAAATGCCAAGCTTTAAATAGCTTGTTTAATTATTAAAAATGTTACCGGAAAAAACTAACTTTGCATTGCTGTCAAGATCAAATGAACATGAATTTCAATCAAAGGAGAGGCTATTGTACAATATATTAAAACATGAGGTTCTGCCTACAGTAATTATTGTGCACAGCTCACAGAGGGGAAAAAAGCTAACACTATCAATCACAGTCTGTCCACATTCAGTCAATATGAGCCCCTCCCCTGCTTTGTTGCACAGTTTTTCCTTTGTTAGCCATATTATACAATACATGGGGCTTTCAAGAGCTTGGCATTGGATGTGCATTAAGGAAGGCTCTGGAGATCCTTCTTGAAAGGAATTCAATATCTTTTCTTCTTTGAGAAAATTGCAATAAACTATACAGCATCTTCTTTTTATTTATTTGTTGTTTTTTATTGTTAAATCATCAGTCATCTACTAGTTTCCACATTATCCTTTCTATGTGATCATGCTACACAGAACAAAACCTTCTCATGTGTTCATCCGCGTTACAGTGACAGTACAAGCACCATTCATTCAGGCTGCTGAAAGATTTGATTCTGCATCCAGGAGAAACATCAGGACTAAGATTTTCATTTTGCACCACTGTGCAAGGTTTGCTGAATAAGTAGATGCTTTTAATTTTCACGCTAAGCAATTGCTGGGGATAATATGGAAAACACTGTCTTGCGAGAATCCCACCACAGCATCTGTGCATGCTAAAAAACTTCAGCTGCATAAGCACATCAAGACCGGTGGCTCCAGGATTTTTCTTGGTTTTTTTAGAGAAGTGGGAAGCAACACCACACATGTAGTTGCACGTCCTTCTTGTCCATCTTTCTGCTTCTACTTACCAAAATTTTGCTGGTAGGCAACTTCTATATGTGTATGTGTAGTATATATCCTTGGCAGGATTCCACTGACACTTTAAAAATATTTCCACCACTGCTTTTGAAATTCAAGTTCCTTCTCTCCCCCATTCTTTTCCTTTTAATCTGCATTGTTTTAAAATTGTTCTTGACTTCTGATTTTTTTTCTATTTTTGCTAGAAGTTTTATTGCAGTATGGCAAAATCTCTTGTACTCCATTGCTCATTTGAATATCAATAAAGTACATTTTAAAAGGTACTTTTAAAATGTGTCAACCTCCACAAGGTTATAGCTTATGGTTACCCCAAGTATAAATTCTGAGTTATATATAATCCGTACACCAAAAACATTAAAATACAGATATATATCAGTTCCTCCAACTGGCTATAACACATCCTGTTTCTGTACACCCTACCACATCTGTGGATCTAGTAGTAAAAGATCCCCTTCCAGAGTGAGCTTTCTCTTAGGGAAAGGACCTATGGAACCAGTTTATGCTGAAGCTGACAGGAATTTTTTCCTCAGGCTTCCTACCGAAGTCAGAGCAGACATGAAAGCTCTAACACATCTCTGTTAAAAGGGTAGGGCTTGCTACCCATTTTACTGAACACAGAGGTGTTTGTTTATTTACCCATGTCTGTGAAAATCTTTACATTCTATAAACTGAAGATTCACAGGGGTGCTCGAAATTAAACAACAGAAACAAAATGTCCTCCTGCACATGCTTGAGGGTACAATCACAAATTCTGTAACCAGGGCTTTATCTCAAGAGAGCTATAAAGCTGTAATAAAAACCATTTTATTGCTACGCTGTCCCATGTTGGGGCTGCTGTTCTCTCATGAATATTGGAGATGTCCTGCACTTAGCCATAAATGCCCTCAGCATTACAAACCACTAAGCACTTGACTCATTCCAGCAAAACACTTTAAACCCACACAACCTGAAGTGTGTATCCAACCCTACACAGACTATTTCTCAGTTCATTTTCAGAGCAGAAGAACCCTGTATGTTTGTGTCCTATACAAAATGTTACAAAGGGAACCAAGGCAGGGTAAGGACATCAGTCCAGTGGATAAAGCCTGTAAAAGCTGAAACCACAGCTGCTGGTTGGCCATATTTTTTCCCTAACATATGGGACTGAACTCATCTTCTCTGACTTGTAATGATTTTCCTTGGAAAAAAAGGAACTATTCCTTCCCACTGTGTTGTCACCATGATACCTTATCTATGTAGCCATGAAAGTTACAGCCAAAATATATAAGATGGATTAAAGAACACGTGAAATGGATTTCATGAGAAGCTTGTCATTGAAAGACTTGCATAAAAGCTGTAGTTTCTTTCCTGATATTCATACCCCATGGCCACCACCCAAAGCTGGAGAGAGCAGCACCAGGCAAAACTCTCACAGAAGCACGAGGCAGATTTTATAGCACAGCATCATATTTATGCAGTAAAATTATTTCCACTACTAGTGAGTGACTTAACAACCTTATCAACTTATAACTACACTGGCTAGCACTTTTCAATCACCAGCATTTTCCCTGTATCTGCTCAGTCCTGAGCATTGTTTTCCATCATTAATTAGTCATGCTAGGACTAACAGCAGAGAAGATACAGAAAAGTAACTCCAGTGATGCTTCAGGCTTTGTGCAAGTCAAGGGGAAAAAGCATGTTCAAGACAAGTTGGGATAGTGCCAGGTAATAAATTTAAAATTACTGAATAAATCCACCCCATGCCTCCACCCCACAGCTTTTGTGGACACAACTTCAAAGGATCAAACAAGTGTTATGTTAAACACATAGACTCAGCCAAGGCATCTACTAAAGCATCAGGCTCTTTCTGCTCTACTTACAACCTCTAGTAAATCTGTTCTGTGAATTTTTTTAAACCTTAGTTCCAAGTTTCACAGATCTTAATACAAACATTTTAACTGATAATAGCATGGAGAAATTGTCTGAGGAAAGTTACATCTTGTAGCTACTTTAAGACAGCCTGTGCTGTCCCAAGGGAATTAGTTGAGAGGACAGGGACAAAACACTGAATCTATTAAGCATGTTGGGCTAAAAGAAGTAATTGGCTTCACTTGATATTCTGCAGACCTAGTTGCATTATGCTGTATTAACTTCTCATGGCTTCATGCAGTGTACATTTTTTGACATTGCTTTCCCCTTGTCCCCATGAGAGCAGTCTGTCTATTCGTTCATTTCTGTTTACATTCTTTCAATAAATTACACGGATAACTCACTATTTTGCCAATTCTTCACTACTGGCATTTTTAGGCTTGCATTTACATAAGACATTCTAAGTTTATGAATTGAATTGGAGGCCATAAAGTTAAAACTAACAAGGCTATAAAAATGAATTTGCTTTAATACTGCAAACACGCTCACAGCAAAACATTAGTTGCAGCATGCTTTTCCTCATTTTCTCCTGCTTCCCCTTCTCATACAGCACTTGCCTCAAGCCATGGAAGAGGAGGCACCTCACCCAAGTCCTTCATTAGCAGAATCTATCACAGCGTAGCATATAGAAGAGCATCTCCATTTATAAATTTAGTTCTGGGGCAATCCAACAAGCCTATCCACAGCAGCATCACAGTTTGGGAGTAAAGAAGCTCTCATTATGTGGAATACAACTGGAAAAGCATTGAGTTGATGCTCAGAAATTTCCCAGTAACATCTCTACAGCTGGTCAGAAGAGAAAAAGGCTTATATATGTATATTCCAGGGAACAAAAAAAATCAAGGCTCTCCAATCAGAGAAAGAAAGAAATATTTCCATAAGAGGAGCTGTTAACACCCATACCAAAACAAAGGAAATGAGAAATAGATGGGGCTTGCCAGTCTGCTCCATAATTTAATCTTTACAGCATCTCTCTGGAAGGTTGGGTGCCAGTCAGTAGCTGTATTTTCACATAAATGATGCAGACATCAGTTCAGCCTTTCAGACACAAACAGACATCTGCTCAAGAGCAAGTACTGTGCCAAACCACCCCAAAAGACCAGAAAGGTGAGATGCTGCTGAGCTCCATTTGACTCGCGTTACCTACTGACACAGCTGCACCGCCGCTGCGTGACACGGCCCCAGGGAGGAGCAGGAGGCAAGGCAGTGGCTTTGCTTGCTCTTAAACCAGAGAACTTGTAGACAAAGATGTAATTCTATGCTAGCTGAGAAAGTTCAGGTGTTTGCAAACCCAGGGATTTCAGGATTCTGGACCAGTCACGTACATTTGAAACACCAATGCATGCAGTTAAGGCTGTACAATAGGAAGTACTTTGAAATAATGGGTTAAAACACTACTTCAAAACATTTTAGCTAGACATCAAAACCTTGATAAAATTCTAATATCATCTAAGAAACCAAATTCAAGACAACAAGAAATTCAGTCGGATTTAATCATACGTACAGGAAGAAATTTTGTGAAAACAATCTGACCAAAGAAATGAGAGCCTAATGGCAGATCTGATTATCTGATCCTCAGAATGACTGCCAATTTCAGGTCATTGATATGAAACCAGTTCTTACCTTAAACAACCAAAGCTAATTAAAGTGTTTAGTATATGGGTTATTAATTACAATTAGAAACACTTGTCACATTCCAGACAGAAGATTAAGATTATTTCCTTGATGTACGTGGTACATTATCCTGATATTATCTAAACCCGCAGCTTAAAACAAACAACAGCAAGGAAAGATCACTCCCAAGAACACAACAACAACAACAACAACAACCCTGTTAAAATGAGTTGAAAGGGTTCTTTTACCCAAAATAAAGATAATGGATTAGCTTTCTCCTGTGATTTGCATTTAATTTTTGGTTTGCTAATGAGCAAAACTTCCAGATTATGCAAGACTCATAATACAGCTTGGGAGAGAAGTCCAACTATTTAAGGCAGGGAGCAAGAGCTATTAGAGCGGTTGATAAGCACTTTCCAAAATAACATTTCCATGAGAAACAGCACTTCAGCGAACAAGATTTCATTCATGAAAAAGAAAACCAAAACGTTCTTATAAAGCTGAACAACTTTGACCTTTTTAGAATGCAACTTGTAGTTTTCTGTTGTCCTATACAAACTGAAAAAATAGAGAATGGAAATAAAATTATTTTTTCTAAAGAAAAAGATGTAGATCTTTCATACAAAATTTTGAGGCTTTGTTGTTAGTCTCCTTAAAAAAGAATTTTTCATTTGTCCCAAAATTTTGTTATCAACTGGAAGAACCCATCTCCTACAAGATTCCATGTTTTTATAACCTCTTCTGGTGCTAGAAGGCACAGGTGTGTGCATGCATGATCCTGGGAGTCATTGTCAGAAACCACAGCTGGGCACTTGCTGTTCATTTTTTAAAAGAAACAAAGATTTTTCCAAGCTAACTGAAGATTGGATCTGCCTGCTCCTGGCTATGCTCATGTGTATTTTGTTAATTTGTGAACATCGGCTCTGAAGCAGATTGTCGTTTGCAACCCTTGTGATATGTGTCCCTGAAAGTGGATTTGAAACTGAAAATTCCTGTCATTTCAGGCAAATAAGAGTCTCATCGTTATTTGACAGGGAATGGAATAAGGTAGTATAGTTATGCCATGTTACCCCTAAAGTTAGTCATGACGAGCTGTGTCCTAGGCCTGAGGGGTCCATCCAGGAGAGCATCTCTCCCTTGTAGGTCCCAGGCTGCTCCAGGAGACAGAGGAAGAGATGTGCAAACCTACAGTGCAGCTCAGGCAGGGTCTGAAGGCCCCAGGCTGAGCTGAGGCATTTGCCCTGAGCCACCCTGTGGAATCACAGCTGAACTGGATGAACGCAGAAGGCTTACAAAATCTGCACTTTGCACAGTCTTTGTTGGTTTTTTTTTTTTTTTAATTTCTTCAAGTGGTCAAATTACCTAAAGAAAATCCACAACTCTCACCCCCATCAGAAGGCACATTCCTTTTTCCCCACAAAGTGACAGAACCTATTTGTAGAACAGGACATGATTACCCATTCAAAGCCTTCTTTTATTGCAGGGCAGTGAAGAAACATCACCAGAGATTTCCTCTGCATGTACTGCTAGGAAAAGGGGAAGAAGAAAAAAATAGAACAATTCCTCTGGAAGGGAGCTGCAACTATCATCTAGTCTGACTACCTGACAGCTTTGGGGCTTACCACAAGTTAAAGCATGATATTAAGGCATTGTCCAAATACCTCTTAAACACTGATTGGCATGGGGCATCAACCTCATCTCCAAGAAGCCTGTTCCAGGATTTGACCACCTTCTTGATGAAGAAGTGTTTCCTCACGTTAAGTTCAAACCTCCCCTAACAGATGCAGCTTCGAGCCATTCCTGTATATCCTGGTATGGGATCCTAGGAAGAAGAGACCAGCCAACATTCCCTTCTCCATTCCTTCTGAGGAAGCTGTAGAGAGCAGTGAGGTGGCTTCTTAACCCCTTTCCCTTCAAACTAGACAAACCCAGAGCCCTAAACTACTGTTCAGAGGACATTCCTTCCATCTCCTTCATCATCATTGCTGCTCTTCTCTAGAGCTGTTCAAATATCTTAACACCCTTTTTAAATTGTGGGGCACAATTTATGGGATTATATTCCTTTACTGTGTTCCCTCACAGTACAAGAAGGCAATTAGTACAGTTACAGCTAATTGTTCCAGGATGTGTTCTGTCAGTGTTGCACAGCCCTTTGCAGAGAAGAAAGCATAGTCTTAAAATGCAGTAGCTATTGGTTTGTTTTCAGGTATAAGTCAACACATGGGCTTTAGCTCGTAAGTCCCATGCAATTTGAAATCCTTGCTACTTAAAGACTGTTTTGGTTTTTTTTTCCTAAAAGCTCTCTGGACAGGGGGCACTCATGGTAAGCAAATTCTTCTCTAGACTTATTCTGGTTGCTGGTCCGTCAGAGCTCAGTTTGGACTCATTGAGCTTGCATCAAAATATTAAGTTTCTTTAACAGAACAGACAGTCTGGTGGCTTTCTGCACTCACTACAACAGTTTTGCAAACTAATTATTATGTGTGTGCCAAAAGATTACTTTTCATGTTTCTTTTATTAATTAAAAACTTCTATCCAAATAACATCACACTGATATTGTCAGATTTCAGGTGGACATATAGAAAACAAAATCTTCAGCCCTGCTTTGCAGTTATATTACAGGTATGTAGAAAGTCTTAGAGAGAGGCAGTTGTCTTTCATTGTCAGGTGGACACCTGGCCAGTCAAATCCTAATCCACATCAACACTATCAACAACAAGCTTTTTGGCTAGATGCTTGCAGAATTCCTTTAAAGACTCAGCAAACCTTTATTCACACTGCTGGAGAGTAAAGCATATCCCCATAGACAGGAGCGCCACTAACTGCATCACAATGATCCACCAGCAGTTAATCCCTTGTGGCTTTTTCAGTACCTGGGCTGATTTGGCACTTCCTCCATAGGAACTTCCAAAATGGAACCTCAGTTAATGCCAGGTGTGTTTGTTTGTTTTTTTTTTTTTTTTCCTAGGAGGCAAGTATCCATTTTGAAAGGGCTTAGACTGACAGCAGCAGCTTCTTGTTCAGAGCCCATCACCACAGTGCATCCATTGCTCCACTGGCAGGTGGAAGGCTGGATGTGCTGGCCATGGCTGCATGGAACAGTGGTCCAGCAGGCTACTGCTGGGGGAAAGCCTCCCTGGGGTAACTTCCAGGCTCTACCCTTCTTTCCTGGATGTTACCAAACATATGAAACAGTGAACTGCATGGTCAAGTCTTTTAAATATAGATTGCAGAACAGCATTGTTCATGAAATTTAGATTTCCTTGTTGGTATCAAAGCCTTGATTTGAAGGCCTCTCAACAAGGTAGTGCATTCTGCTGCTGCTCCTTAGACTGAGAAAAGCAGTATGCATAGAAGGTCAAAACCTCAAACAAAAGATCTCCATTGTGAACAAGGAGGATGAAACCCAAAACCTCAAAATGTGGTTTATGTTTTAAAAAAAAAAAAGTTACTGTAAGTTTTTATTTGCCAGTGCATAAGTAGTTTGGACTGAGGTCACATCCACACACTCGCTACAAGACCACACGCTGCATTCAAGCTCTTGCACAAGTTGCCTCTGTTTAAAGGTAGAAGCTGTACAAATGTAACTCAAAACCAACATCTTTACAGCCTCGTCTTTCCATTACAGAAAAAAAATCACTAGTTTCATCATTGTCATTACTTTTAGATCTCATGTATTATATCCTGCAGAACATTAGTCTCTGCAGAAATTTGTCATATTTGGGAGTAAAAGCAATATAATCTTGTTTACAGCTCTAACTGTAACACTTCTTACTTATCTCAGCAAGTTTTGCTCACAGAGTTTCAATTTTTTTTTTAAGGTTTTCCTAACCCAGCCACATTACACCAGGAGTAGCTAAGCTAAATTCAGCATGTTCTGAAGATCCAGAGAGAGACAAACAAAAAGCCACATTAAAACCCATCTCTGATGACTCCTGCTCTCCATAACAGGTTATCCAGGCTGTAGATTATCCACACCTCAGGTTTAAGCACTTTCCTATGTGGAACTAGTTTCTATCTCCAGTTCTTGATGACCTGCGGCACGACATGAACCCAAACACTCTGCCAGAAGTAAATAAGTTTCTTCAGACAGTGAAAAGCACAAGTTACTAAACTCCTTCAGGTACAGTAGGCACAGTGGGATTTTTCAAACATCCACCAAAGTAGATGGCTAAAAATCTGCTGGGGCCAGGAGAAGGAGGGTCGTACTGAGTCTTTGTGCCATTTCTATCCACAGCCCATTGCACATCTCTGCAAGGCTCTTCTGAGCTCCTCACAGCAGCTGAGAGCTCTCCCTCATCCTTCTGATCCTTCAACACCCTTAGGGATCCTTGGTAAAGGACTAGATCATCTGTAAAATAATCTAAATACACAGATACTAAACAGAAAAACACAAACAGTGTCATTCGTCCATCTGTTCTATGATGAATGCTTTGCATACACATACTTATTTATGCAGCAACTACCACTTTCACCACTGAAGTGCTTAAAAGCCAGAGTGGAATGCTCTTCCCTGTGTGGCACAGGCAGGCAGCTCTTGAGCTATACTTCAGCATTCACACAGAGGTCGGAATTGGTGCTGAGGCCTTGCTTTCTCAATGCTCTGAGTGGAGGATCTGTTTGGTAACATTTGCCTGGCCTCCATGTCTGCTGCCCATCAGAGATGCAATCCATGTGCTCCAGAGTCAAACTGTGAATCAAGCCAGTGCCTTGCAAGATGCCAGGTTTAACAGACTTGCTTCAGAGCAACACTGCTGCCCTGAAAAAACCTCTAATGTAGGTGCAACCTGGAATACTCTCTGCATTCAAGTGAGGTTGGAACAAATCTTTTTTTGCCAAGCAGATCAGACCCAAGACTAATGTCAGAAGGAAATGCAGCTTGCACCAGAAATGCTTCTGGGTCCAGTTTTACGCACTTGATGTCTGCTCTGCTCGGCAGAAAAAAAATGTGCTTTTGGCTGCAGGAGTGCAACTGAGCAGCAACGTACCCCCTTTCAGCAGTGTAGCCTACACCAAGGGGCACCTGTGTGCCAGGATCTCTGCTCCCTTCCTCCAGATAGCATGAGGAACAGCAGGACCCGTCACTTGTTTTCCACATTTTGTTCTGTTCTCTTTGGAGCACTTCTGGTTTAGACTTGAAAGAACTCATCATAAAAACATATTACATTTGCACATAATGCAATGCCTAGAATGAAATGCCAATTCTTAAGTTTTGTTAAGTTACTGTATGGTTGTTGACTAAGTATTACTATAAAAAATTACAGGAACTATATAAGCATAAAATCTCTAAGGCCTCTTCCTATTTTCACCACTTGGAATGAAAAAAGCAGACATAATGCCAGTATCTTCAACAGAAAAAAAATGGTAAGTGAAGCAAGTTCAGGAAATAAATATTAATCAGACATTTTTCATTCCTCTCAGAACAATATACTTCTCTTTTAAAACAAATAAAAATTCAATGTCCTAATAGTGAAAACTGAGCTCTTTTACTGTACTTCTCATTGAACAAGTTTATTTTTTGTCTTTGGCTTTATTCTAGTACAGAAAAACCAACTGAATTAAGAGAGCACTGGTCCCATTTCTTCCAGAGACTGCCAAAGAAGACACACTGCAATCCAGTGTGCCAATACCCATAGCACACATTCACTCATAGCATGATCTCAACCTGAATCCAGCAGTATGACCATTCTTTTACAGGAAGCTGCAAGGCACAAGGTAGGTGAAAGAGCAATTTGAGTATTTTCTTTCATGTCCAACTGTACTGAGAGTACAGATTTGATCAGCTGCCTGCTGACAGATGCATCGCTGTTTACTCCATGTCCTTGCTTGTGGGTTTCTCCTCTGATCTCTAACAGGATCCATTGGGGCTTGCCAAGCTTCAGCTGCTCAAGTCTCTTCTCACAGAAGCCTGTAATGCTCATCACAGGAAGCCGTGTAAAATTCAGCTACCAGAGCATCATATACTCACTAAAACCCAGAAGGGACCATATCAGTCCTCAGATGACAGTGAGCAGATCTCAGTTTCAAGAAAAACAGCAGTCACACATTTAAAGGTGAAATACAGCCCAGGAATAAACCCTCAGTGCTGGGAATAACTGGGAACAATTTACAGAGTCAAATACCTGCTTTTATCATTTTGTGTTTTCATAGGTTTCATATTGAGCTTCTCTCCTTTTATTCAGCAGCAGAAGATTTATAACAATAGGACCATCATTATTTGTTATACTTCCTTAAAGGCTCTGTTTGATTTATGCAGTGAGCAAACCAAAACAAATAAAATAGCTGCTTCTAAACTTATGAGTTGGTGCTACAGACTGTCAATATTTTGCAGAGATGGCATTGCAGTAGCAAAGAAAGACAATCAACTCTTTCAACACTGAGAAATTTTAGTGCTATTTCCACTAACAACTTGGAGTCTTGCTGTAGTAAGGCTTTGCCATTCCTATACTCTACAGCATCTTCAGGGGTGCATGGACAGCCAAAAACATGGAGCCAAAATAACACTGCTATTGGGTAAGAAGCAAGCACCTTCTCATGAGAGAAGCAGAATTTCTAACCCAGAATAGGCATGCAGAAGTGCTGGGGGCAGAACACCCTTGTATATATATTCAGAACAGGATTAAGACTTATAGGAAATTTCCTAGATAATGCTGCCACATAAGACTAGTGTTATCACCCATAGAGACAGAAAGCAGCTATGAGCAGCTGAATTATGCCTTCCTGATGAATATCATCTTTACTGCTCTCATGCCCTTAAGATCAAATTAGCTCATACTGGATAATTACCGATGTCCCGAGAATGTGCTCAGCATCAAGAGTAAACTCAGTTTCAGCCATCAGAACCTTAGCTGGGCTAATAGACCAGGCCACTGCAGGCAGGGATACTTAGCAGCAAGTCTACTGCTAGGACAGCAAATGTTGATGCTTCTGAAGGAAGCTGCAAGAGGATGCTGGGGTTAAAGCCTTTGTCATTGTACTGTCACTAAATCTGCAATTTTAAAAACACGTTGGACATCTGGAAAAGGGAAGTTTGGGGTGACCATATTGTGGTGTTTATGCACCTGAAGGGAGCCTACAAAGAGATGAGAATTTTTGCAAGAGCATGTAGTGATAGGGTAAGGTGGAACAGCTTCAAACTGAAAGAAGGGAGGTTTACATTAGATACCAGGAAGAAATTCTTTACTGTGAGGGTGGTGAGGCACTGGAACAAGTTAACCATAGAAGTTCTAGATGCCCCATCCCTGGCAGTGTTCAAGGCCAGGTTGGATGGGGTCCTAAGTAACCAGGTTGGTGAAAAGTATCCCTGCCCATTGCAGGTTGGAACAAGATGATTCTTAATGTTCCTTCCAGACCAGGTTGTTCTATGAGTCTTCGACAGATTTTTCAAGAATGAGACTGCCATCACCTAACAAGGCATATTACAAGCTTTCTATGAAAAATGGCAGCTTTCTAACCTGTTTCACATCCAATTCATTGATATGCCTCCAATTTTCTCTGTGATATGCAAGAGGATTGACGTCAAGCATGACAGCCTAGATCTGTGGCAGGATAAGTGCGTTAACCAAGACAGTGCATGTGCTTGGTCAACAGCTGAGACACTCCATCAGCAATTTAACCCTAACATCAAGGAATATTTTGTAAAATAGGACAGATGTATAAAAAAATCACAAAAGCACTTGTTAACTTCTAAACACATAAGAAATTGGGTAACCTTTGAAATTCTTTCTGAGCTGATGTCTTTAAGTACAGTTTGCAGTGTGATGATGACTATTGTGGAAGAACCTGAATGAATTACAATGCACTCTCTTACTGTGTTACCAGCAAGATTACTATCACGTTATTAAATTCACTTTTTTGTTGTTTGTACTTATCAATATACTAAACTTCAGTGTTCCTGAATTTGAAATGTGTATTTATTAACTTCCTTGGAAAAATTAAATAACTCTTCCTGAATCTGAAAACAAAACATGTCAAGCGCCTAAATAAACAAAACCATTTTCTAAAACATTCTACAGGAAAGCCGTATCTCACATGGACCTTGATGTCATCGCAAAAAAGTCATAGGAATCACAGGAAAATTCAGGAGTGCCACTCCACTCAGAGTCAGCTTAGGCAGAGTACAGCCCTACCTATATGTTGCTCTCATTGGATTGACCATCCAATCAGATTTTATTTCTACATCTATTTAAGCACTTGCCCCTAACATGGGCACGTGAATATTGCAGAAGACCACATCAGAAGTATTGGTAAAGACAAGGAAAATTATACCCTCCACTCCTCCTTTGTCCACAGGCCTAGTTCTTTTATAACAAAAGATTAATCAGATGCTTTACTCTCAGTAAATCCATGCTGTTTCCCCTCTCACCCTTTTTTCCTTTAATCTGTTCAGAAATGTGTCATTCAGCTGTAAAATAGATTTAAAAACATAGAGGGGTTTTTTTTCCCTTTATTCAACATTCACAATAGTAGACCAATGGAGGAGGCCAGCAGGTGCTAAGAACAGAAGTCAGGCACTATTTAAGACATTCATACTGCTCTGTTCTTTGCATAATAGTCCAAATTCAAAACACTTGTGCCAATTCATATTATAACCTATCTTCAATAAAGAAAAAAGGTAAAGCATTACATCTGTCTGTTGTGTGCACACATAAGGTATGGGTGGAGCCTTGCAAGCAGTTGACACTCGAGACCCCTAGAAATGCGTAACTACAGAACAATCCCACCTCTGACTGAGCTACCAAGGGAAGCATCAGTCAGAGCATATGTTTAAGTGTGGTGCTCCAAATCACTACCAGTGATTTAGAAAATAAGTCAAAGTCTTTCTGCTTGAAGTAATAAACATTCATAGCCTTTAAACCAACATATAATCATCATTTTGTTAATGCTCCTTGAAGCCACTAATACCCAAAAAAAAAACCAACTTAAGAGCAACTGAGAGGCTTAGGAATAAATACTGTTTTCCAAGTATCAGCATTTATGACTAATGCAGTTTATCATCATATCAAAAGAACAGTGTAGGGTACTGTGACTGCTTGGTCCTTGATGCTACAGCTACCAACACAACCCCACTAACTTCAAGGTTACCATATGACAAATAAATTATGTGGCAAATATTGTCTTCTAAGTCAGCATACTATTAATTAGATCATAAGGAAGAGTCATGATTTCAGTCCTGAAGCTAAATTGGTCTACCTTAAAAAGCTAGACTGTTAAACTAGTGAGTAATATGCATATTCTTAGAAATGGCAATAATCAGTATGGGGAGAAAAAACCCCCAACAACAACAATGAGGTTTTGTTCAACAGAAACATATGCTGGGAAAAGCACTGATTTTAATGTTTGCCAGTAATATCCATCCAGTCTGTATGTTTGCTCAGGACACTGAGGTTAAGTATATAAATAATTTCAAGATCAGACTTTCATAGCTCAGCTACAGAGAGGTCAATATAACCCATATGCACATATTGTTGGGATGTTGTGCTGACATCTCACTATATAAAACAGAAACAAACCAAACGGTGCATCAGACAAAAAAAAAAAAAACAAACAAAACAAACAAACAAAAAACCAAAAAAAAAAGCACAAAAAAAGCACAAAAAAAAAAAAAAAAAAAAACACCAAACAAACAAACAAACAAAAAACCACAAAAAACACCACCACACACACACAAACCACCCAGAACAGACACATCCACTCTTTCATCTATGCAGCACAAAACCTGGGAAAAATGGAATAAAACTAAGACCTATGTTTACAATCACCAGAATCACATGAATGAAAACAACAGAGATTCTGAACAGCAGAAACTGCAGTTTTCCAGGAACTGTACTTTCAGAGGGTATTTTAAGAGGGACCACAAAACATTCATAAACATGAACATATACCTCTCCTGCCTCTAAATACATGTTAAACATAAAATGGAAGGGAAAGCCAAGGCAGCTCCTACAGGCATGGTCAAACCCAGAAATTTAGATTTCCAAAAGAGCTGCAAACCTTCAACAAAAGACAAAAACTGATGCCACACAAAATCTGTCTTAGAGCAGAGTCATGTATGCAGATATTTTCATCATGCTATTTTTGATCAGAAAAATAATCCCTTCTGATCTCTTATATTGTTAAAGATAATAAAAAGAACAATAATAGTAGTGCTACTCTTCGTCATAGCAGGAGCTTGACAGAACTTGCCAAAACCATCTGCACATTTCAACAGTACAGAAAAGTACCAGTAATTCTTAGAATCCCTATGCAAGTACCTCACTCAACACAGATCCTTTCGCAGATATTGAATCAATTGAATCACGCTTCCAAAGTGCACATGATGACAGAATCATATGCAACTATTAGCTAATTAAGAAAAAAAAATCTCTGTAAATCCAACTCAATAACAATATTTACCTGGAGGGAAGTAAGACCAAGAGCTTCTTTTCCTCTCTAGGTACATCTTCACTTGCAATTAAAATACGGTCTGCCTAGCTATTCTCCGCCAGTACTTTGTCAGGACCCACACTGAAGATACTTCCTCTCAAAAGAATGTCTTTTATTTTGTACTAGAACTTCTTGGGAATGGTGAAGGACTACAACAGTATTCTTTAGAAACATCACCCAAGGAAGCCTGAAACTCAAGAGTCAGCTGGTATCTGCTAACCATGCTTATTGCAGTGGAACTTCTCTCCTCCCTCCTCAAATGAGAGGTGTATTTGTGGGACTGATCCAATTTGAGGTCACACAATTTCTCAAGTTGTATGAGCAGAGAAGAGTTGAATTTCTCATTAGAAGATATCTGATGCTCCGAGTTTCCTGGCAAAGGCACTTTTTTGGCAGATCCCTCCACTCTGCAGTTCAAGCTACCATTTGATCATGAAGGCCTAAAAGATCAAAGGAAAAATAGTGCCACCTCAAAGAATCTCATGTTTCTTGATTGCTCCCCACAGATGAGCTGCTGCAGCCAGATCCCACCAAATGGCAGGAACACAGCTTAGCAGCAGTGGCCTAATGAAGTTGAGGCACTACAAAGTGTATCTGAGCTTAAGTATCAGCTCTTGTTTCCTGCACTGAAATCTCAGCCTCTGGTCAGGTCACAAAGGACTTTGCACAGTTTGTTCCTGGCATGCTTCAGGCTCAGCTCACACCATGAGCATGACTTGCCAGAAGTGAGAAACGATGAAAGAGGAAGAGAGCAAGAGTCCTCAGGCCCTTTTGCAAGGTCACCAGTAGCAGGTGCCTAACAGGGAACCGAGATAGGAGGAAGAAACACAGACTTTACAGGAATAAAAACCTTGGGCATGCTGAAAAATTATTAATGGGTAATTCCCAATGCAGGCAGCAAGGCAGGCAGGAGCTTTCATGCCTACTGCTGGGGGAGTGTGAGAAGAAAAAAGAAAGAATAAATTAGACTGTTAAGACAAATTCTTTATGTAATTCCACTTGGATACAGTAGACCCCCCCCAAAAAAAAAAAAAAAAGTGTCTGTAGAAAGAAATATTAGCTGTCTCTTCTGCTCATCCTATCTCATGGTTTCGATTGAGTAAGTGGGTTGCTAAGCGTCAGAATTTGAGGTTTCATTTCAGCATGTCTAAAGGAGGAAATAAGGGACTGGCAGGAGAAGAGACAACAAATGCTATCAAAACAACTTCTAATTTCTTGACCTCTATTTTAAACTTAGTTTTGCTCTAGTGACTAAAAGGAAAGGTCCGCAAAAATTATATAGTGCATCATCAGAGAATTCACCTCTTACCATGAAGAGTGCAAGAAACATGAATTTCCACAAAGCTTTCAAACATTATTTCATTTGCCTGATAATCATCTTGGTCAAGTAGCAGAGCCACAACTAGCACCAAAACTGGCACCACACTGGTCTCATCTCTTGCTTGAAGTCATGGTGGGACAGGTTACATCCAAATGGGGAGTAGGAAAGAGCAGGTGGCTGTCATCCTTGGGATAATGACACTTTAGCAGATGATTTTAAAGGTTTTCCTGAAATAATCCTGGAAGTAATGCTGCCAGCCTTAATCAGTGCAAGATTCAAATGCCTACTAGGAATTGCACTGTCCCCACAAGCAATGGAGGTGAAACCATACATGTGAATTTGAGAAGGAACTGCAGCACATAACCCCAGGTTAGAGACCCACCTGGAATTCCAAAGCCATAAGACTATGGCCTGGTTAAAAAGCAAAGACTTTGAGCTTTGCTTCCAGGAATGGTAAGAGGGGGCTCTGAAGAGGAAATCTCTCAGACAGACAAAAAGAGAAAGTTGTAAGAAGACACAGAGCTGTACCCAGAGTCAAACAAAGGAAGCACAGCTGAATGATGTGCACCACAGGCTGAGAGGAACTGATAAGAGAAAGGCACAGTCTATAATAAATGTAGGAGAGGGTTCTATACATCGTGGCTAATAGGAGAATCTTCTAGCCTTCAGGGCTCCAGCAAAGCCACAGCACAATAAAAACATACCATGACAAACATTTCAGGAAAGGAACAAGAGATGCAGAGCTGCAAAGACAGAAGAGAACACAGTAACTCCACCAAGACATGAAAGATGTCAGCTAAACAAGTTCAAACTTAGCTCCAAGAAGCTGGGGAAGCAGACATACAAATAATTCACTCAGTAGAACTGGAAAAGTGTAAAAAAAAAGGAGGAAAAACATGATTTTGCACAAGACACAAGGTAAAAAAGTTAAACAGAAAGGCAACATATAGGTGCAGTAGAGAAAAGCCAGGACAAAGTTTAGAAGAAAGACTTTGAGTACAGAATCAGAGCTAATAACTATGACAAGAAGATGATACCTAGCCTTGTAAACAATGGGAAATCACACAGCAGTAATCCAGCAAGCAATCTCAAAAGATGAAATATTGTATGCATATGACAAAACTAAAAAGAATGAGAGCAGTTTTAAATCACAGGCTAGTAGCAACACCAAGGACATATTTGTGTGTAGCAGGCACAAAATAGATAACACAACTAAATGGGTCCAGAGACAGCAACCAAGATCAGAGTTATATCTTCACATCTTTGCTAGAAACAGAGAGGGAGGTAAAACAAAAGATAAGAGAAAATCAATATAAATCTCTAGGAGTAGAACTATGTCCAGACCATGTGCTTGTGGTCCATCCAAAGACCGTGCTGTTACCTGAACAGCTCTGAGCATCACAACACAAATCTTTCCTGAAGAGATTAAACACTCAAAGGTTATTTAGCTTTACAAGCTGTAAAAGTGTCTTCTGAAGTTTTCAACTCACAAATGTGCTGCAGCTATCGAGTAGTCAGAAAAAGCTAGGTCTCACTGAAATTGTGCTAAAAAAAGTCTGAGTCCTGAAATTTTTCAGTAAGGGAAAAAGGACTTTTCAACACACAGCTCTGAGGTTCCCAGGTCCAGAGCTTTTGTGCCATGTTTGCTTCTGCTGAGGGAACAAGCTCTCACCTCAATGTGGAATTTTTTATTTTTGTTTTTACGTCTGACAAATAGTTAAACCTGCACCATACCACTATAATAATAGCCAAGAGTAGGATACCAACAGGCAGAAGACTTTATAGTAAGGTCACTGCTAGTACACCTACAAGTTAAAAAAAATTATCAAGGGATGTATCAGTGACTTCTGTAAGACAGAAGGCAGTCTTGTAGCAGAAAAGCATAGCACCTGAGTAAGAACATGAACTGTTAAACCAAGATTATTTCAGACCACTTCAAGGTAACAGCTGGGGGAAGGGGAGAGGGAATTAAAAAGGAAAAATTCATATCAACTGCACCTGCATAATCAGACACTGCAGGAAAAAAAACTTGATACTCAAGCACATTTTAACTGTCAAAGTGTTTTGAAAAATACTTCAGTGTTACACACAGCAAGAGAAAACACTTTGGTTGTCTACTATAAAATTCTTTTTAAAAGTTTCTCAGAAGTATGTGGGAGTCACTCTGAAATAGAACCATTTCTCTGGGGGCTCTAAACATACAGTGCATTCCCCACCAGGGCCATGACTGTTCCCAGCACAAAGCTGTGATGTGCATTAAGATATCCAGCTTAAGAAATAGGCTTCAGTTGTGCTGAAATGCACAGCAGATTTTCAAGCATACTAGAAATCACCAATTTCACCAGAAAAAAAAAAAAAAAACCACCAACCTCCCCCCCCGCCCCCCAACATTATTATCACAGACTATTATCTAGACACCTGGGAACCAAAAACCTGTCAGACATTACCTCAGTGACCACTGTAATCAAAGCAATGGGCCATTTGCTCAGCCATGATACCCGAAAACGTGGAGTATCATTACAGTAAACCAGGCTGCCTTGTCTCTGTGTAATTTACCTGGAAACGGGAAGTCAGGCATGTCACACACCATTTCCATAACAGAGAAGTCAATCAAATGGCAAAACTCAATAGCAGTTAAAAGTGTTATGGCTAGTCAAGAGGGAAAAAAAAAAAAAAGGAAAAAAAAAAAATGTGGCAGACCATTCTGAATTGAAGAAACTGATAAAATATTCAAACAGCAGAAGTGATTTTAAGGCAGTCCTATGTGACATGAAGACATGCACTCCGCTACGTGACAATCACACACAGCGGTTTGCGCAGTCTTGAGATGCACAAAAACAACCCTGCTAAACACAGCAGAAGAAAGGTCAGTTGCCAGAAAGGTTAAGTGATTACTTGCATTAGCAGGACAACATAGATCTTACTGGTTGTAACAGGACATTAAACAGCTCACTTATATAAAACATTTATTTTATGCTCCTCATGGTGGTTTTGACACATCTTTTGCAGGAGAAGAGTTTACCAGAATGTAAGGCCTGTGGCAGAGCAACACATACCACAGATTATTTTTTTCCTGCAAGCACATCACGGAATCATAAGAAAGTGCAAAACAAAGGAGAGAGTCTGGATGTTAAACTGCTTTCACTGTCTCCCTTCTAACATTCAAAAATGAATAAAATTAAAATAATAAGTTTAAAAGCTACACTTAACCTGAAAATGTAAGAAGAGAAAAATAATTTTAGGTCAGAAACTAGACCTTACGGAAGTTTTTTACTAGAACAGCATCATTAATTACAATCCAAAGTTTCCATAAGTTTTGAAATAAAATCAAAATTCCCCCCATTTAAAAGTAGGCATAACCGCTCCTTGATATACACAGTACCCAAGAAACAATGTAAATCTATTGATGCATTATTTACTCGTCACCTTGCATACAGTCTCACTGGGTATTAATTAACACATGAAAATGTCCAGTGTATTTAATAACTAATTAGAGTGGAAGCTAGATGATGTGATCTCAAATTCAAGCCCTGGGCTGTGGAAAGACACGCGCTCAATAGGCTATTGAAATATAAAGACAGTGCTTGGAGCAGAGGAAGGTTACACGCCCCACATTAGCAGAGCTCCCTGCAGCAGAAGTGGGGGAGCACCCGCCTGCCCTCAGCAATGAGCATTTGTGGTTGCATACAGGATGAGAGCGAAACAATAGGCTGCTCTTCAGAAATGCATCTCTGGTATCAAATGCCTTTTTCCTTCCTTTTCAGTTGTGAGTCACTAAACCATAGGAACATCGTGACTGTATGTCTGACTGCTTCAGGAGTATCAGAAAGCACCTTTGGAGTGTCATAACCTGTAATTTAAACCTGTAATACATCTTAACAGACTGCAATATCCCTTCACAGGCAGAAGAGGTGTTCCTTACACAAACATTTTTTAGTCAGGAAGAAATTTCTTTTTTAAGTGGATTTCAACACACGAACTAACTTACATTAACCAACACCGCAGTCTGAGGCACACAGCAGAGGATCTGTATTTACAGTCAGTCAGATGAAGTCTGACACAGATGGTAACAAGTAGGACATCTGACATTACAGATGATACCATGTCCTTAAACAAATTCCATTATGCCCAGGTAGGTATTGAGCTGGAGTAGTTTCAGATAACAAAGTAACCTTTCCTCCTTATGTGCTTTGATACTTAAGTAAAGGAGGACAAATTAAGGACAAAACACAAGCTTTCACTTTGAATTTTGCCTCCCCTTCTCCATGTCTTTCACGTGCATTACCAGATATAAAAAGCATACACAGCAAACCACCACCAAGCTTTCAATACTCTGTTCACCAGGATGCAAGTGGGATTTCATTCGCATTCAGCAGCGCTGTGAAGGGATCAGACTCAATTAAACCACTCACGCTTTTTAGAATTCTCTATAACCAACCTCTAAGAGAATTATCTCAGTGCAATCAGACATCATCCCCACCAAAAAGGTAGACCAGAAACACGAATATGCCCTGCTGCGTTTCTGAATTACTGCAAGCAGCTGAGCAAGCAACTTATTAGCTGAACAGGAAAGCAGGCATGCTTGAAAATACAATTACTGCAATGTTAATGTGTCACTGTCGCTGAGCTGGACTTGAGAGTTGCTGTCACAAAGGGACAGTGACCAAGAGTGATAACTATGAAATGCAATGGGTGTGCAACTGTCATGTAACTGTTGCCAGAGGTGGGGGGATGACTTTGCTTTAATCACTGCTTATATGTTTTCATAACAGTTTTTTCCACCTTATCAAAACACCAAGTGAAACCCTACTATGCACGAAATTCTTCGATATTTTGGATTCTCCCCCGTAAAATTTCCCTCTCCCCAAGCATCTGTATATGTCAGAGACAGCTATAGATCCTCCAAAGCACGGTTTTAATAAACTGAGACACATATCAAGGACGTGGTTAAAAAGTATTTTAAGATTTAATGCTTCTGCCTCCTTGTGGCAGATGCTGGCATGAGCCTCCCTCCAGAGCTGGTTCAGCTGCAAACACATCTGTCAGCTCTGAAACGCACAGAAACGTTTGCTCTCCTATAAAACCATCAAAAAGCAGATTACAGTTAATATTTTAACGGAGTGAGAAACCACAATAAGTTTCAGGACAAAAAGAAACAGGAAAGCAACACTGGAAAAATTGTGGTGTTCCCGCCTCTTCCTGAGTTAATGGCTATTGAGCACATCCCTGCAGGCACCAGCTCAGGGGAAAGCAAGGCTGGGCTGGGTCCTGGTACTCATCTAGAGGCCTTAGCAAGCTGAGCCAACAGGAGTCTCTGGCTTTGATGGGGAAAGCATTACGTTGCTTGAGACCTGGTCTGTGCAATGCTTGTCTTTTTGGTACACTGACACAAACACAATACGCCATGGTGATGGATTACTGCCCCACTGTAGCAGAAGCTAGAAAAGCTGACCTGCCTAACATGTGAAAAATATTCTCTACAACCAAGAACAGTCTTCACCTTTAGATCACAATAACACACATTAAAGTAACAACAGAACAGCTGTAACAATTCAGAGTCAATGTCCAAGTGGGTCCTGAACTCCTCCAGTCCCGAGATGAACAGCTACTCAAGGAAAAGGTACAAGATTCAAGTATGGAGCTGTACTGCTCCAGAGTGAGCAATCCTGTTTTCTGAGCCCTACTGAAGGGACAGCATTCAGAGCCAATGGTTAGATATGCATCATTGTGCTCAATACACCTCAGCAGACTTCTTTTCCTGAGGAGTTAGTGAGCTTTTCAGTTTGTTTTTGGCACCTTCAGTGGAGGACTTCAGGTCAGACTTCTAATGTTGGAATCTAAGGAGATTGCAGGATCCATGCCACTTTTACCTAAGAGTTTGTCAATCCCTTGACAGAGTTCAGGCAGACTTCCCTCCTCATGGCACTTCTAAATTACAGAAAAAGCTTTAATCGGGACCCTTGCTGGTTGCAAGTTCAATATATATCATAGATATCAGTAAATCTATATATTTATATAATATATAAAAGTATAAATAACACCCAAGCATCTCTTTAGGAAATTGGCATCATATTCCACAACTCCAAGTGACAAGGCATGAGCCAGAGCTGAAAGTTTGGTGCTTTCAGTTTAGATTACTTGTGGCCCTTTCAATAGTGATAGTTTTGTTACATTCAGGGACCAAAATGGCGAAGTTCTTAAGAGAGATCATATCAAAATCAATATGGGAGAAAGATTTAAATACTCAAAATTGATTCTGCAGATGCCTCTATACAATAATGGGACAAAGTACACAGGGAGATTTAAAATACTACGGACTATGTCCCTAAATGAAAACTTTCTCAGAGAAGACAAAAAATAATCACTGCAACTTTAAACATGAGGAATTCTGAATCTGCTCTGGCACAAGAGTGGCCACTTAACTGTGACATGAAAATCGCTCTAGTTCATGGACACTTACCATATCAGTCAAAACACATGGCCTTTTCTGGGGGTTTTTTGTTTGTTTGTTTGTTTGTTTTTGGTTTTGTTTTTGTTGTTTGTTTGGGAGTTTTTTTTGGGGTTTTTTTCATACCTCTTGAAGAAGATATATCAACATTTTTATAGAGAGGAGTTCATATTAATATTTGTACCACAAGACTGGTACAGCCACTATTGCTTAGTAACTATAAAACTTCTCATACACTACATTTGAGAAATGACATCCTAGAAAAAACAAGAGTAAGGAGAGGTTAGAAAACTGGACTTAAAAAAAAAAAAAAACTTAAGATAAAACGTTTCAGCTTCAAAATACAATGTAGTTAGTTAAATACCAGACTGAAATGAAAGCATACCAAACTACTGCCCTGAGATCAAAGACTTAGGCCTGATGACTAGAACTGAAAACAAGTAGCCAAAGGGCAAGGAAATCAGAACTTAATCCTATTTCCACTTTGTTTTCCTTAGTTACTTTTCAAAATAAATATTAGCAAAACTTTCCTAGATAAAAATCAACATACAGAAAGTTATGTGAACATACAGTTGACAGTAGCTCAGATAATGCCTCACAACCCAAAGTTTTTCAATTTGTAGTCATTTGGTATGTGCATTGTGCTATTGCCCCAGAGAACAGGGAACATGAGTGATGGAAGCTCAGGTGTAATATATTTATTTTTCCAAACTATATATTGACTGCAGAATTCACACTTCCCCTTATAGAAGTGGAACCTCATGAGCATCTCCTGCAATGTCCTCTTCTGGACAATTCATGCTTTTAATTTTTACTGTCAGATACCTGTAGTATACTTCACTCAGTAAGACAGAGAAACTCATCAATCAGAAGTTCGCAGTGTAGTCTGGAGAGATGTACTAAATTCTTTGAGGGAAATATTTGATTGCAGTTTTATTTTCCAAAGGAATCCAAACAAAGCTTGCTGGCCTACTGCATGCAGTGTCCTACTACAAGCACCAAGTATTCTACGGTTTTCTCCTTGTATGGTCTATTTTCAGTTCAATACAGCTAGATTTCCACTGAGACCATAACATCATCTGTTTATATATTCTGTCAAGTGTTCCCAAGACCTACTTCAATTGTTTTTCTAAGTGTAGGGCCTCTGCTGTAGGTCCTCAAATAAAATGCGTGCAATATTGATCAAAGTCCTGCTTGCACTCCATGCAAGATTCAATATTCCTATTAGATGGGTACAAGCAGAGCTTGATCTTTAGCAGGATAAGCAAGCTCTGTACTGCAGGATACAATAGAGCTCAGTTCTAAGCAGCTTAGAATTTTGTCTAGTCTTTGGAGGTCCATCTAAAAGTCACTGGGAGGATTGACAAAAATTTTCTCCCCTGCTTCTTACAGTCCAGACATGGTTATGAAGGCATACAGCATGATTTTGCTTACCACTTCCACTGCCATAAATGTAAACCATGGAAAGAAAGTTTGTGTGGATTAAATCTAAGACTCATTGGCATACTCTAATAGATTATCATCTCCCTCCACAAGTTTTTGGTGGGTACATTTGCAATCCTGAACAGTACTCTTGTTCTCCCTTCTTAATTTTGCAACAATCCAGTTGACATTCACATTTTAACCTGTGCATGAAGAGGGATTCAAATCAATCTCATCCATCAAGGCACTGCCATTCATTCTTGGGAGTTCATATGCTTTTCCCATTTGAGCACCATTCACACTTAATAGAAAAAGAAACCAACAAAACATCTCATTTTGCCAGAGTCACATTTTCCTGATATTGTTGGTCACTACTTGATGTTTCCATGGAAGCCTGTAGGATTTTTGTTTGCACTACTTCAGCCTTTCCAATAACTTCTTAGTGGCTTTTGGTTTTGAAGTTTTAATTCAAGTTTCTACATTTATGAAAATTTTGCCCTGATACAGTAATCATCTTGCACAACCACTACAGCTGAAGCAAGAAAGACAGTGGTTTTATGACAATATGTAAGTCAAGTTTATACAGAATCATTCTTTTTAGTTCTTTGCCTACATTATCCCTATTTCTTACTGCCTTCTTAGAAAACCTGAATATTTAATTTAGAATGGAACTGAGGCCCTGGCCTCCCCCAGCAGTGGACTTTGAGGTATTGCCATAAGTTACTTCTAGGCTCTTGGTGTTTTTAACAATGAAGCCCCCCAAATGTGTGAAACATTGGTGCTTTTTAAAATAACCCCAGTCAAAACCGAAAGCCCACTTCCCAGGCAGGGTAATGGTCACTCTACAGAAGGCTCTCAGACACTGTCTACACTACAGAGCAAAAAAAGTTATTCATCATGGACCTTGAAAACAGAACTTTTAGATAGGGTAACAAACTATGGATAAGATCAAGTAATGCAAGCTTTGGGGGAGTTAACTAGCTTCTGCCAGGAAGACCATGAAATTCTCAAAGAATTTTCCTCCAAGTCTAAAAGCTGGTCATCAGAATGAAAGAGGATCTCTAAATATGCTGAGAGAACCAGCACCATGAACCTTACATTGATTTAAATCACCAATGTAAAAGTCTCATTTTCTTTCTAGCACCATATTCTTGCCTTTTAGATAACTGCTACCGGTGCTTAGCATTGGCAAGTAACTGAGTCACTGTTAATACAGAACGAGGGGGAAAAGAGGGCTTTCATTTCCTGATTGCAGTTTGATTTCAAATATCAACACAGCTTGATGGAACAAAAATGGAGCACTCACACAATTAAGATCTTAACTCAGTAGGCAACTAATCTGTGCCTTGAAACATAAGGACTAACAAGCATCTTGATATAACTGAATTTTATCAGTGTTCAATGACTATTCAGGATTATGTGGAGCCATGTAGTAGACAGAGTTTATAAGTTGTTTGAAGCAAAACTTAAATATCAAGATCTCTAGTTAACAAAAGTTTCTTAGCCAATATCAGCTCCATGATTAGACAAAGGGACCCTTTCTAACGTCCATGCTGAGAAAATCCAGGAAAAACAAACAGAATATCTGCTTCTCTGGCTTTTTCAGTTAAACCGAATTGTATCCTTTGAGGAACTGGTCCATATGTTCAAGAGGTATTTTCCATCTCCAGCTTTTATGAATCATACATAGATTGCAATTTCATTGCTACGGGGTAAATACATTTTAAATTAGACTATATAAAGAAGCTCTGAAGTTACCATGACAGTTGCAGCAAAATGCCTTGTCGTTTCTCATTACAAAGCATAACCTATCTTTATAACCAAATTAGCTTTTTCAGCTATTCCCCCAAATGTAGCCTGAAGATTTATTTTTGTTGATCCACCAATTGTTTCTTTCAGATTTGCATGGTTAATTATCAAACAGAATGATCATCACTTAGATTATTAAAACAATCCATCAGCCAGCTTTGTTCTCCTTCACATAGAAGACAAGAAAGGGGAAAGGCTCTTAAAGAAGTTTTTATCTGGACCTTGTTTATTAAAGCAGAGAAGCAGTTCTATGCCACCAGCCCTGATTTGACCATCTTCCCTAGACATGCCCCCAGCCCCAGATCAGCCCCTGGACACAGCCTAATGCCAGCTGTTTCTCCTCCAAAGGTTAGCCCTCCTCCACAGCTAATGTTTGCTCTGGAAAACCATCAATCCCTTTGTTAGTGCAGCTGATGGTAGATCCAGTCATGTCTCTTGCTTGCATTTCCTTTCCAGGTGTAAGGCTTCAGGAGCATGAAAGATGAGAGGCAACAAGAGCACAGTCCATCTGTTACTTTTAAATACCAGAACAAGGGGGCAAAAGGCCCCTAAAAATAACTTAAACTCTTCTGCTCCCACCTATCTTGCAATCTTTAAAAACATTGGAACACTGAAGAAAGCATGGCGGGTACAGCAGTATGCGTGTAGGCTGCAATTATCATACTAATTATCGTCTGCATCAAATTGATTGCATTAACCAGAAAGCAGAATTTAAAAAAAATAAAAAAGTCCCTCGGAACTGTTCATTCCAAGAACAATTAAATCTAAAGTAAGAAGAAACACGACGAATTGCTGACAAGTGTTGAAACATCATCTGTTGACAGCTTCTTTTTCTTTTAAGATGTCATAGCAAAGTCAAAATGAAGATATCTACCACAGAAGATATCAAATGACAAATTTAATAGAACATGAGGCAAGATGTTTGTGTGTAACACACTTTATCAATCTTTGCTATTAGTCAACACATCAGGGATGCTACAGATAACATAATGAAAAGACCCTATTGTAAGATTATGTGCAGCTTCAAACAACATTATCTGAAGTTTATATGACAAGATCTGAACCTTGGGAAGAGTCAAGAATAATGTTGCTAGACACAACAAGGAGATTGTTTCCTTAAAAGACTCAGAAATTTAAAGAGTTCTGGATTCAATCAATCCACTATAGAATTTTGTTAGAATTCAACTGTGTAGCTGTGTGAACAACAAAACTAATTAAGCCTGATAGTGAATGTACACACATCTTGCAGCTGATTGACTTTAACTGAATTATTCCTTGAGCTCTGGGGTAAGCTCATCCCTTTAACAGAAAATCTGCACAGGAGAGAAATTTTAGCCTCATTCTTGAAAAAGCACAGACACCACCAACCGAGTTCTTTGCCCCAGTGTTAGGAAATCCATAACATGGCCAACATAAGAGAGCTAATTGTGGATGTCAAGATTGGAGGCAGACCAGGCCACCACTATCCTGCATTGCTGGAGTTTGCAGTCCCAAGAGATACGCGTAGAGTAAAGTAGGGCCCTGAACTTCAGGAAGGCAAACTTCCAGCTCTTAAGAAAAATAATCAATAGGAACCTCTGGAAGACTGCCTTCAGGGACAGGAGAGTAGAACAGAGCTGGCAGACTTTTAAGGAAGTCTTCCATAGCGTCCTAGAGCTATCAATCCTCACAAGCAAGAAATTGGTCAAGGAAGGCAAGAGACCCATATGGCTGTGTAAGGAACTGCTGGTCAAACTAAAGGCGAAGAAGCAAACGCACAGTGGAAGCAAGGACAGGTGCTCTGGAAGGAGAACAGAGATGACATTCGGGTGTATGGGGATGGGGTGAGGAAGGCCAAGGTGAAGCTGGAACTGAACATGGCAAGGGATGCAAAGAATAACAAGAAGGGCTTCTACAGGGATGTTAAACAGAAAAGGAAGGTGAAAGAAGGTGTATCCTCCCCAATAAACAATACTGGAAAATTGGCACTAACAGATGAAGAGAAGACTGAAGTACTAAACAACATTTTCACCCCTGTCTTCAACAGCAGCTTCTCTTCCTATGCCTCTCAAGTGGATGGAGAGCACATTGGGGACCACATTTCCTACTGCAAATAAAGAACAGGTTCACAACCACCTGAGGAGCCTGAATGTAAATAAGTCTGGGGGGTCCAATGAAACACATTCTGGTGTCCTGAGGGAATTTGTTCATTGCAAAGCCACTCTTCATGATATTTGAAAAGTCATGGCAGTCAGGTGAAATCCCACGTGACTGGAAAAAGGGAAACATTGCACCTGTTGCCACGGTTTGTGCCTGTCATGTTTTGGTTTTTGGGAGTTCTGCTCCCAGGACAGAATTCCTGAGCAAGGTCATTTTGTAAACTTAAGCGTGTTTTCCACACGCTTTCCCATGGGAGGGACTTCGCGTGATGGTCTCTACAAGTGACCAATGGTTTCAGGGGTGCCACCTCTAAGGTGGGCACATTTGTAAAAAGTATAAAATAGGTTTGGACAATAAACCTGACGGCTCCCTCCATGGGAGTCTGTGTCTCCTTCATTGTGTCCCACAGCGACATGCACCCATATATAAAAAGGGTAGAAAGGACGGCCCTGTGACCCATGGCAACCTCACCTCTGTGCCTGGCAAGAACATGGAACAGATCCTCCTAGAAGCTATGCTTAGACACAGGAGGACAAAGAGGTGATTGAGGACAGACAGCAAGGCTTCAGCAAGGGCAAATCCTTCCTGACTGACCTAGTGGCCTTCCATGACAGAGTGACTACATCAGTGGACAAGGGAAGGGCTGCAGACATCATCTATGGTCCCCCGTAACACTGGTCCCTCAAAATTGGACAGATGTGGATTCAATGGCTGGACTGATAAGTGGATAAGGAATTGGTTGGACTCTTGCCTCCAGAGGGTAGTGGTCAATGGCTCAGAGTCCTAAAGGACATCAGTGACAAGTGGTGTCTTTTGCAAGTCCATACTGAGACCAGTGTTATATAATCTCTCCATTAATAACACAGACAAAGGGTGCACCCTGAACGAATTTGCAGATGACACATCTGAAAGAGGGGATGTCATCCAGAGGGGACCTGGACAAGCTCAAGAAATAGGCCCATGGAAATCTCATGCAGATTAACAAGACCAAGAGCAAGGTGCTGCACTTGGGTCAGTATAAACACAGACTAGAAACAAACAGATCAAGAGCAATATGGCTCAAAAGGACTTGGGGATGCTGGTGGATGAGAGACTGGACATGATCTGACAATGAGCACTTGCAGCCAATGTGCACTTGATCCAATCCAATCCTGAGCTGCACCCAAAGCAGCATGGCCAGAAAGGCATGGAAGAAGATTCTGTCCCTCTTCTCCCACCTGGTGAAACCCCAACTGGAACACTGCATCCAGCTCTGAGTTCCCCAGCACAGAAAGGACAGCAACATGTTGGAGCAGGTCCAGAGGAGATCTGCCACCATGATTAGAGAGATAGAGCACCTCTCCTATGAGGAAAGACTGAAAAAAATTGAATTCATCAGCCTGGAGAAGAGAAGGTTTTGGTGTGACTCAATTGTGACCTTCCAGTACCTGAACAGAGCCTACAAAAAGATGAGACTTTTTTCAAGGGCATTTAGTGAGAGAACAAGAGGAAATAGGTTTAAAGTTAGGGAGAATAAGTTTAGATTAGATATCAGGAAGAAATTCTTTATTGTGAGGGTGGTGAGGCAGTGGAAAATGTTGTCAAAGGAAGAGCTCATGGCCAGGCTGGATGGAGCTCTGAGAAACCTGGTCCAGTGAAAGGTGTTCCTGACCACAGCAAGGGCTTGGAACTAGATGATTCTTTAAGATTCCTTCCAACCTAGACCATTTTATGATTCTCGCCTATGAACTGCCCCATGGCTAGGGTGATCTCATGTTTTCCTTTGGTATGGCATTACCAACATCTCTTCTCTGTTGTACTCCTACAATTCCCATAAATCTCACATCTCTGAAAGGTTCAACCAAGTTGCATCCTTCCTTTTCCTCACCAAATTCAATCAAATAGGAAGCAGTCATACCAATAAGCTTAACTTGCTAAGCCAAAAATGCAAAAAAGACTTATAGGAGGAACATTCCTGGGATTTCTCAAATTAAGTCTGCAGTTTTGAAGTGAGGTTTCCAAAAGAGTTGGGCATCTTTCAGTGATGATACAATATGGGACATAGGGAGAATTTTTTCTTTATGGTTAAAAGATTTGTAGAACAAAATAGTTTTCAGTCTTTTTAAATCTTATTAAATTCTTCTTCTAGAAGAAAATAGTTTTGAGAGACAATGTAAGTGCAGATGACAGATAGCTTTTAGAAATGTTTTACATCTACAGAAGTCATTACAAATGCTGCTAGTTTCCCTCATTCCCAGCACACACATTTCTCTAGAGAAACCTGAACACACTGAGCAGACAGTTAGAACAATATATACATTTGGTATTTGTCATCAAAAATAATTACACAACAATTGAAGGGACTAAAAACTCTGCTGGCCTAGGGAAAAAAAAAACCAACAACAAAAAAACCAAAAACAAACAAAAAACACAAACCCAACAACAACAACAAAAAAACCCCACAAACCAGCTGTTTAGAAACATAATTTTGAACAAAAGCTTTTTTTCTCCCCTGCATGCTAATTTTTAAGATTAGCCAGGCTATAGATGGAATCTTCTGAACTTCAATTTGAAAGTGCAATACTATATCAACGGTATCTGACAGAGTAATGGTAACTTTCCCTTCCTGAGAAAGGAAACCTGCTATTTCTTCCTCACACCTGTAGAAGAGAAATACACAATACTGTGTCTTGGAAGACTCCTCCTATATTTTCAGAACCATTAGACCTAAAGTTTAACATTTATACACTGTAATCAGGGGAAATTTAACGCAATTTTTTACACAGACTTAGGTATTGGGAACTAATGCCCAAATCCCATGCTTGGTAAGGAATATATATATATATATCCAACCTACAGTGTAGACTAGAAGTACTAGATGCCCAGATTGCAGAATAGAGTCTGCATTTTGTCACTTATAGTGACTATAATACATAAGCTCTTCTTTTAAATATAAGTTTTGGGCTCTTTCTAAAGATACCCTCAGTCTTCATCCTGCTGTGTTAGTAGTTGTGTCATACACAGAGAGCTTCTCCACAAGTAGTTAAGAGGAAAGCATGGGGTTGGATCTTATGAACACGATTGCTTCCCTTCAGGGATAGGTTCTTACCTTATTGGAGCTTACAAAACAGCTTTATGTTCAATTCAATCAGCTGCCTGGTGACTATGCACAGACAACAGGTAGCTAGACAACAAAGAGCAACCTTTGAATGACAGTGCATATTTTTACATTTATTCATATTCCACCACTGACCATAAAAAAAAAAAAATCAGTTTTCTTTTTTAGTTCCCTTCTTACTTCATTTACAAAAGCCTTAACTTTTTAAAGCTGAGTTTATGTTGTACTTTGGTTGGCAACAGACACAAGTGCTCCTGAGTCTCATTTGGCTGAGTTATCGTCACACCATAAAAATAGCTTACGCATCCTGGTGTACTGATGCATTTAGCTGAGCAGCCAACTCAGTGTGCCCTGCTCTCCTGTTACTTGCAAAGCAGTCACCAAGATTAACTCTGCCCTTGCCCATGACCTTGGTGAAGTTGGGGTTGCCAGTGCAGATTCCTGTGGCTTTACAAAACATATGCCAGGTTCAATCTTCCCTTATGCTGTCCTACAAAAAGCATCATGCTAGAAATAGCAGCTCACAGATTCCACTGAGGAAGCATCAAACTTTGGAAAGCAGAACTTTTAACATCAGGTTTCCAGGTTTCCAGTTGAACTTACCATGCTGTAGCAAAAAAGATGGACAAGTGTATGAGAGGTGAGACACACAAGGGGAAAAAAAAAAAAAAAAAAAAAAAAAAGTGGCTAATATTTTGTCTGCTACTAATAAAGACTGACCTAATACATGGGTCAATCTTTATCAGTAGCAGACAAAATCCCACAAGGCTCTCATGGGCATAACATGCATAGAGTGGATGTAATAAGAGCAGCAGACCTGGAGTACAGTGACCACAGATATTCGAATTTTCCAAACTTTCAGTGAACTTAGTGCAACACATGATGTATAAAAGAGTAATTACACTTCTAAATGTTTAACTAGTTAAATTTGCTATTGCAAGGCACTGTCTCCACCTCGAATTCAAATTTAATGAGTGATCTAAGGTAAACCAAAGAGAGGCTTGTTGAAATTCAGTGAGTTCCTTTGCCATGTCAAAAAATTCAGTTTCTATCATTGCATACTTGATTTTTCCATGTGCTTATCCAAATCTAACTAGGATCAAAATGCAATGTTGCAAAACTATGATGACGTATGGTAAAGAGGAATGCTTAATTCTGAAAAGATATTACGGAAAGGAGGTGTTTAGGGATTTTTCACTCCATTTATTGCAAAACTGGCAAATTTCCCTTATTAAGTCTAATTAAGCCCATTGAATTTTGCTACTTTTTTTGGGTAAACACCAAGTGCCAGGAGGAAGGAACGTGTTTCTGTGGCTTGGGTTGTCCGGTTTGCCTTTGGAAAGTTGCCAGATCTCATTAGACCCTTAAAAATAAGGTTTAACCCTGGTAGCTGGACTAAGTCACTGTCATTTAGACGAGCACACTGGTGCAGCTCAAACCTAGGTCAACAGTGAAGGAATGTTGTTGCCACTTGACAGCTGTTCAGTGGCTTCTGGAAAAATTGTTGGTGTTCTCTGTAAGTTTTCTAGTGGACAGGCACATAACCTAAAGTTTACTGCCACAGTGTGCAGTGCTCAGCAGAAAAGCAAAGAGCTGAGTCATCAGGGAGATAGTGACTTTCTCAATACTGACTTTTTCCAAGTCAGACTTGAGGCACTGAAGGAAAACAAATAAGATTCAAAGCAGCTGAGTACATTACTATTTATTACTCTTTATTTAGTATTTAGAACTAGCTGTCTTCCACCAGTTTTTAAAAAAAAAACAAACCAATTCGCTTCACAGGAATGGATCTTCTGAGCCATTGCTCCAAATATCTTTGTGTTCGGGTAGCCTGCCAGAACCCATCAAGGAAACTCACTATTATCCATCCAAGTAGTCATGAATCCCACTTGGAGGTGTCTTAGGCTACAACAATCCCAACTGCTACCAGAAGCCATACCTAGTCTGGCTTCCTAAAACTAAAACTCTACTGTCATGCTGCACAATTAATCACAACGTTCATTTTGACCTTGTGTGCTATGAAAAAGCCTACTGAACAGACACCTGTCTAATTATCTTCTTATCAACACATTACTGCTCCAACACATACACAGGAAGAATAAAAGGGCAAAAACAAAGCAAGGGAAAAGCAAGGACAGACACAACAGGGACAAAGCAAAAGAGAGAAATTATGTATATTGAAATCTCTGACCTGAAATTCACTGAAACAGCTGCCACAGTATAGCTGGAATATCACTTTTCCTAGCTTCTGCCTTCCTTATTGGTATACTGGTATTTTCATCATCTCTCTCACAAAGAAGCTGTATTATAAATTGTAAGCCAAGCTATTTCTGCTGTTTGAAATACAGACACTAGACTGAATGTTTATCAACATCATTGTCTGCCCAGATTCCTCTGAGAAACTGCTAACCACTCTGTACTAAGATATAGCACTCATACCTGTATTTAAAGAGCAGGATATTGAAGAAAAAAACACATTCCGGCCTTCAGGCACTGATGCCAATTTCAGGAATGGACAAAGCTCTGACTACCAGCAAGAAAGCAATGAGCTTGTTTTGCCTCTACCAGAAAGTCAGGGCAATAACTCTGTAACAAAGCAGCAGTGGAACCAGACAGAGGAACATTATGGAATCACAGCTAAGAGCCCTCCTGTCCTGTGGCCCATTGGACAGAGTCTCACTTCCTGCATTTTTTACTTCATTAGCTCATAAACTAATGCCTTGCTAATAGATATGAGGAGGAGAAAGATGCTGAAATGTTCTATATTATTTTTAATGGCATTTAATGCACGCCGATTATTCTGCAGGCTCATTTAGCACCTAATATTGAAGAGGCATTCGAATATTTCTAGAAAGTAATATAATCTAGGCATTTCTAAAGATAGTCTTGCTAACAACCTTTGTGCAAGAGACCTGGAATATTGCCACTAAGATGCCAGCTGACAGTGGACACCAAATGAACTGTCAGATTCCACCAGCTTCCTAGTGTGCTCATGAGCAAGAAAAGTCAGCCTATCACTATCTTCTACCTGCATACAAGGTAGATTTATTTGTGAGATCTGACTAGGTGCTACCGACTTTTTGCCTCTCCTTTAACAGTTAGGACATCGCAAATTAGGAGGATGGTTGTCCCATTACTCTCCCTTTCAGGACACTTTATCTATGGTTTCTTTCAGTGCCTCGACCTTAAGCTGGCATCTGAAATACTTGGTTTCTTCTCTTTTTCCCCAAGGAAAAATGAGAGGTTTTCTCTCAATTTTCTTCATTTTTACTAGCACACAGTTCTCAAGTTGTTACCAGTAATGAGTGAATTGTTAATGTTAAAACTGCTTTCAGAGACAACCGAGCTGCAAGGCTGAGTGCCTTGTGTCCAAGCCTGCCTGTGCACCTATGATCCTTAACGTCAGACAGGCTGTCCCACACAAAGATTTGCCATCACTATAAGAAGCTGGGCCTTGGCTGCCATCCCACTCAGCAAACACAGCAGCATGTTAGAAATAGCTATATCATCATCCCTGATAAAGTGCCACTTCCTCCTTCATTTTCATCAGTGGTAAGAGCCACTTGCACTTCAGGAGGCAGTCTTCAGAGTACGACAGAAGGACTAAGTTCAGAGCTTCTCACAAAATTGCTGCAGACATCTTCACACATCAAGCAATGCCACTAGTCAAGATCATAGTGTAGGCAATTTTGTCTTATTAGCATCTGCATCTCCTCCTTGATTCCATCCCTTGAGCCAGTTTAATACACCTGAAGGCAGTAAGATCCCACAGAGCTCCATGGATGAGAGTTCAGAAGCCGAGACTTGGTTTGGCTTTCCTGTCCATCCCTCCAACTCCTTAATTCAATAGATGAATTCCTTAAATTCAGAAAAATCAACCTTTTAGACCACTGGCTTCTTTTTCTGACATTGAGAAAGAATAATGCTTGAAGAGACCTAGCTTGAACCAGGTACTAATGCCTCCTTCCCAGGGCACCTCTAAATCAAGTTCCAAAGATGCCTCCCCTACAAGACACTTTCCCAGGCTCAAGGGGCAGTGGAAAAAAAGAAAACAACAACAACAACAACAAAAAAACCCCTGACAACACTATTCTCTGAACAGCTTTGTATAAAAAAAAAACCGCAAGGATAGAAATTCCATGTGTCCACAAGAGCGATGAGTTGATAGAAACTTGTTAAAAGCCTTCCCCAGATAGCATATTGAGATAGATATACATGCTTCAGTTTATGCAAAACAAAATATAAGCATGTCTGGGTAGCACAAAGCAAAACAAGTCAGGGAAAAATGTGTAATTTTCTGTGACTCATTGACCTCACCCTTTCAAATCTCTCACCTAATGGACCTTCCAACTTCACATAGATAGAGGAAATGAAAAAAGAAAAACTTAGGGGAAAGAAGGAAGAAATCAATTTAACTTTTAACATTTCTTAGATGCATCAAAGGTCTCAGTTATGTAGTTCTATTAGGTTTGTGTGTGGATTCTTATAAGATGCATGTGGAAAAACCTTCACTGGGTTCACTGCATGAGACTAAAGAAAATGCAGACTATGAATTTTGAACTTTAATCTTTTTCTTTCCTGGAAAGCCATCTAAAAAAAAAAAAAAAAAAAAAAAAAAAAGTTTATTTTAACTATATATAGATGCTGGCAAGTTGCAAGGCTGAATACAAATCTCTTATCCAATACAAATATTTTGCCACTCAGCTCATGAGAGCACACAGCAGTATTCCAGTCTCCCAAACGGAACTGCAGAGAGCCTATACATCCTCACAGTTGGTACTGGCATTTATAATATCCACGAGGCAGGTTTATAAGCTTATTAAACCCAAAACACAGAAGAAAAAAGCTGACAATAAACAAGGAAAAAAAAGAAAAGATTAGAGTGGAAGTGACAAAAGAAAACAAGAGTCAAACATAAGGGGTTCAATATACGTGGAGGGAAATTACCACGGGCATGATTTAATACATTAGAACAATTTTTTTTCCTGCAGATGTTGGATAGTCTAGACATACTTTCAAGCAACATTCCTGGCAGTTAATCCTTCAACTCTGCTAGTGGTTTGACAGGGTTGTAACACTACAAACAAACTTTATTATGCACTTATGTTTCCCTCCCTTCTCAAAAAGGAAATCAAGTGTGTAGGGCATAAGATGCATTTCATGTGATTTTTTTAAGGATGATCTTCTACTGACTTAGGAATTTGTCTCCCACTAACAGAAAACTGCAGACACACACAAAGAGGGGAGCAGTGCTCATATGTATTAGTTATACTCCATGAACTTTTTCTTGCTCATTGCCTAATGCCCTAGGATGGAGCAAGCAATGCCACTGAGAAGAGTTAATGTTTGGCCTATGCATTCTTCACTTTTACCCTCAACAGTAAAAACTCAATGTCGAAAAAGTGAAAGACAGAAAAAATGGAAAACTTTGTGAGCAAAAGAACCATATTTTTCTAGGAGGAGAAGACACAAAGCTCTCACAATACTTTGTGAAAACAGAACTATTAACACTGGGAAGATAGCGAAAAAGGTAGCTAACAGCCCATGAAGCACTTAGCCACTTATTTCCCATCCTAATCTGAACACAAATTAAATTCATGGTTTCTTTTCCTTTAGTTTCTGAGGCCAAATCACAACTTAGTGGAAGTTTTCTTTCTTAGTGTATAAATGTCCTTCAAAAGAAAAATCCAGCATGTCAGATCAAGAATTTGTTCACCATGATAATTCAAATTTTTCATAGTGTCAGGGGGGTGTGGTGGTTTTGGGTTTTGTGGGTTACTGGGATTTTGGTGGCAGTTTTTTGTTTGGTGGTTTTTGTTTGTTTGTTTTGTTTTTTTGTTTTAAGCATATGTAGAAAGAGGCAGGAAAAAAACAAAAGTAGAAGCTGGAAGAAAGTAATGCCAATACAATCATTACTGAAAAATCAACTGAGGAGTTTTTAAAGACAAAGTTGCTTTAGTTGAAATACATTGCTTTTTAGTAACAAAAGTAAGCCATGTCCTTGTCTATAGTTAAAGTATTTTGATTTTGATAAATTAAGAGAATCCCTGAATACCATTCAAATTCTTAAAAAGAATCATTAACCATAAAATTGTTTCCTAGTTATCAGTTAAGAGTTTCTGGCTTCAGTTTCAATTAACAAGTTTTCCTGGAAGTTTCGACCATTATAAATAACCACTTCACAAAAAACCCCTGCGGCCATGAGGGCAAGGCTAGCACAGGAGAACACTTCATGCCTTGCCAAAGGGCATCAAACACACACACTTGTAGCTTAAGTGACAAGATGCAAAGATAGGGGGATACAGCCACAATATCCATCCCTGACAAACCAGAGAGGCACCACTGCAGTAGAGGTGGCAGAGCTGTACAAGCTGCTCCATGAGCAGCCACTGCATGCAAGAGTTTGCCACAGGATATCCTGCAACAACCCCAGAGACCAGCATGACCTGGCTGGGCTAGTGCAGGTAGATAACACTCTCGGATCCCCTCAAGGATTCATTTTAAAAGGAAGCATGTGTCAACCTGAGCTTCATATCCTTTTTGACAAGGGCATATTACCTGATGGGGCTGTGAACTGGACCATCTGCTGTAGGAAGGAGCACCAGAAGTCTTGTTGGCTGTAGGTCTCTGCAAAATAAAAGAAGGACATGTCAACTATTCACCAACATGTCCGTCACACACATGGGCAACTTCACCAATCTCAACCATGTAAATATGTATAGTAAAAAAAACAAACTCAAAACCCTAAATAAGAGCCTCCAGAAACCACAAATGAGACAGTTGCACTAAAATCACATAGGTGGAGGCTTGCCGAATCTGCAACCAATGCTCTGTTGAGCCTTGAACCTCAGGACCTCAATATGCCCTTCAATTTGTAGCTTGTCCCCTAGAGTGCATATTTAAATGTTAAACCCCAACCTAAACAAAGGCTACAAAGCACTGCCCCTCAGGCAGATAATTTACTCAGATTAAGCAAACATGGTGCAAAGGAAGAGCAACTCTCATCATCTCTCTGGACTTGTGAAAAGCCTTTGACACTGTCCCACACAAGACCCTTGTCCCGAAATTGGGAAGACACAGATTTGACAGACAGACCAACCAGCAGATAAAGAACTGGCACCAAGGTCACACTCAGAGTTTTGGTCAGTGGCTCACTGTTCACATCAAGATCAGTGACACATGGTGTTTCTCATGGGTTGGAAGAATTAAAGGGAGGGTGTCAAAACAAAATAGAGCAGAATTGTTCTTTCAGAATCTCTTCACCTTACCTAAGTTTCATTTAGGTAGTGGATTATTTATATACCAATTTTCTTTTTAAGTAACGCAGCCTTTATGATGTATCCTTACATTTCTTTCACCCATTTCTCTATTTTTTTCTCCCAAAGCCCTAATAAAAAAGACCATGCCATGTACTTTCACATCCAGAGCATATTTCCATATCATGTGTGTCACATACAGACTTTACAATCAAACTGCCTTTGATACTGCAGAAGACTCAATGTAATATGGCATCTAATAGAACTCCATAAATTATTTTATTACACATTACCTCTGGTTTCAAAATTATTTTATACCATCAACTTCAATACCATCAACTCCCAGTCTAGGCTAGAGCCTGGTGCAACAGAAGGCCTTCAAATCCACCCCTTACTTATATGAATTTGGTGCTTAAAAAAAACACAACAAAACTCCCCCAAAAAAAGAAAAACCAAGAAAAAACACCACAAAACACCAAACAAAAAAAACCCACAAAAACCAGAAAACAACCAAACAATCCTCCTGAATACCACAGCCAATAACCAAGTTTCTTGCAAGCATATCACTACTATACTGTGTAACCTCATGTATTACAAAACCTTCAGGACAACAAGGCTACTTGCAGCAGGAAGACCAGGTGGGTGTAAGTTTCTTTTGCACGAGATTTGAATTCAAACAGGCTTTCCAGACATGAGATACTAATTTATCAGTACATTATGTCACCAGCAGGATGCTAATAAGGGGGACAGATTCATATTTGAACCATATGGACATAGATTACTAAAAAAATGCAATTATGACAATCCATGTGAGATTTATACCACAATGTAGTACATGCTTTGTAAGTATGAAAATAAATAGCTTATGGCTTTTAACACCCAAGGATATAGTACATTTCTATGCCAATTATAACCACCAGGGCTTATACATCATTATATATTCTAAAGCTAGCATGTCATTCCAACTAATGAGAAACAGCCACTGCTGGAATTGTATTTGTTAGTCTATCAAAAAAGCAGTTATTTTACAAATTTAATTATTAGCATTACAGTATAGTGTATGTATCTTCTCCTAGACACCCTTAAAAGGCATTTTTAATACACAGATACACCATGTAACAGAATAATACTTTTTTTTGATAGAAACTTCAGAAAAGACAAAGTGTACACAATGCTGGACTCAGCTTTGTGAAAAACTATCTCCATCTGCTTCAGAAGAATGACCAGCCAATCTCTGAATAACAAGTCGAATAATGAGATGGCTGAAAGTTCTTCTAGAAGCACCTGGAAGCTGTTTTCCAGCAAGATACCTTTCCATGAGCACCATACACCTTTCTTAATTAATATATAGATATATAAAATGTATGTCTGCCTTTAGTATCAGCCAATAAAACTGCATCTTCCTCTTGTCTAAACCAGTTTTAATACCAGTCATAAATACCAGTCTTGGGTTTCATTACTTACTCCAATACCTTTAGTAGGTACATTTCCTACACAGCAATCACTCTTTTGAACTTTTCTGTCTCAGTTTCAAGGACATCCAAAAGATAAATAACCCACAGAGAAACAGTACTGCAATATTACAGAGAAACAGGCAAATCCTTTCCAGGACAAACACCCAGCAAACAAATACTTCTCAAGACAAAGGCAGAAGATGATTTATTTTTTTAACTTTAGAAAAAAGAAAAGACTAGAGCTTCAGAAATACCTATGACTTCCACTTTCCAATATGATTAAGGAGGCACCTAAAAATTTGCAAATTATAGTATAAAAGACCTCAGATCAACTTCTATTTTCCCTGTCCTTCCAGGCTTTTTTTTTTTCCTTGTCCAATCACAAACCAAGAAGTAGGCTCACTTGCACGTTCCAAGGCAGCCAGGCTAGTGGGTTATAGAGCAAAGGCTCGCACTGCTCACACACAGAAGCTTCTCTATCAGACCATTCAGCATAGATTCTGAAAATACTTTCATCTAAGCTTTTGTCCTGATTCTAAAGGACAACAGGAAAAGATCTGAAGGCCAGGCCATAAGGCCTGCTCATCTCAATATTCAAAATATTTCAAGCAAGTGACAAAAAGTTACACACGAGCAAACTGCAAACACACATCCCCTCATTCCTATTTTGCTTCAACCAGTAAAAATTAGACAACCACCTACCTCTAGGAATATGACTCTTCATGCCTAGCACCAAAGGTCATAAGCCAGACCACATTCTCTGCTGGATGAGTAGCTTTTGCATATAGCTTTCACCTCAAAGATCTCAAGGTGTTGCATTTTCACAAGCTATTTTACCAGGGAGAACCATGGGCTACATTCAGCCATTTAAGCCACATCCCTTTCTTTGTTTAAAATCACCTCCCACATCATTGCTCCTTTTGAGAAAAAAAAGAAGGAGCACAAACACAGAACGTTTAAGAATGCTCCCTCTGGCACAATTAGCACTTTAGCACAAACCCTGGACATAAACTTCCTTCCTGGTCTTGCAGAGCTCCCTAACAGCATTACTGAAACCACCTAAACCAAACAGCCATCAACACCTTCAAAGCCTCTAACAAGTCCCTCTCTTAGCTAACTTTATATCCATTCTGTTTTCCCAGCTCATTTCTGCTCCCCAGGCTGTGCCACAGCCATATGCAGATATAAAAACTCCTCCCCAACTATTAAAAACTAATTAAGACTGACTGCCCTAATTATCTGCTCGTCCAAGCTGCTCCTTATGTCCTGGCCCCTTCCCTCATTCCCTCCACCTGTGAAGAGAGATCAAACTCACTGAGCTGCAGGTGACCACCAGTTGTTTTAAAAGACCACAAAGTTCAGCTGAAAGTTTTAGAAAGATGTAAGAATCACAGTAGAGTGTAGTTCCAAAGGCAATAAAACTGGAAACTGGATGTCTGAGCTTTTTATCTGAGATGGAAGTTGTGGAGTGATGCAGAGGGAAGCTGGTGGTCTGCACACTGCTGCCCAGGCAGCAGTCAGTATGAGAGGAGAAAATCTGATGTAGATTCAGGTGCAATGCTTCAAGCACATAGCCAGACTTGAGCCTGAATGTGAGGAATGCTGATGAAACATCAGACTACCTCCAAATCCCAGTGAGAGCAAGGAAAAAAAGTACTTCTCATAGCAGTAAAGTGGTACAGATAAAAGAAGAGCAAATGATGCAGTATATGTGCAAAGATGCTTCTTTTATATGCAGCTCACAGGAAAACTGCTTTCTCAGAAGATTCCTACTACTGAACACAGTAGATAACATAGCAAAAAGCCAGGAAAAAAACCCCAAAGTTTTAGAAGAATACATGGAAATCATTACAATGGAGCATGGCTCAACAGGAGTGTTCATGGAAATATGTGTTACTATTTCATTCTTGGGATAAGGCTACCAGTGACTGTATACAATACAAGCCAAGAACATATGCAGTCCCTAAATAATTCCTCAGTCAGTTAAGGTGAGCTTCAAGATAAGGCCACACTTCAAATTTATAAAAGAAAAGCAGAGCCCAGAATTACAAGTGTCATTACTCTAAAATATATATATATATTAAAAAAAAAAAAAAAAAAGAGTATATATTCTGATAACAAAGGCAAAATTTATAACTTGTTCTACATCCAAATAAACTTATAAAGTCTTGTGATGGGCATGACAACTCATCCCATTAGTCTGGAAAAGAAAGTATCATGAGATGGGATGATTTACTGTCTGGAAGTACCTGTCTCTTTCCATCCACTCACTGCAGAGAAAGGCTAAGCAGGCAGTTTAATTGAGACATCTAACTGGGAATGGCTAATGTTAGGTGAAATTAAATCTACCCACAGTCCCTGTTCTCCTTGCTACCAAGGGACCTAATCAATTTGTCCTCTTCTACCTTTCAAAGGGTTATTATGGTAGCAAATTTGTTATGCATTCGGGGTACTTGTGAACTGCCTTGTGAACTCCCACAACCTGGGTTAATCTTTAAAATACAGCTCATTGGTAAAGACATGAAATACTGTCTCAACTTGCAGGACTTAGAATTTTTTGGCTGGGCAAGTAGGGGAGAAAAGAATTGCCTTTATAAATAGAGAAAATAAAATATGAAAAGAAATGGAACCTATACTAAACATTTAGTCATATACAACCATTTTTTTTCAAAGAAGATCTACTTAGACTTACACCTGTAGTACTCTGAGAATACAATTATAGTTACATGAAACACCTGATATACCACCAATTCCTGGGCTGTTTGGTTTTCTGGTCTAAAATCTTGCTGATTTTCAGCTGGTCTCCAGTTCATCAGATTTACAAGAGCCTCTTTAAAGAATCCAGTTGTTTATGTATAGGGAGATATGAAACTGAGGATATATTATGCACTGTCCAATACCTAGATTTCTTTTTTTTTTTTTTTTTCCTAGTATTTGCTATGGAATTTCCTTGATTTTCTCTTAAATTAAAAAATAATTTCCTGAACAAAGAGACAGCTGACAACTCTAAGATGTTAAGGCACTGAAATTCTTTCTCTGAAGTCTGCTTTCTTTTTTTTAATTGAGTTTTGTATATCTATGACTTTTGCAAAGAGGAAGCAGCAATGTTATATTAAAAAGAAACAATATTCAGGAGATGCTTCTTGTGTGAGACACAGGCCTTTGGGCTTACTTTTTCTTTTTTTCTTTTTTTTTTTTTTATTCACAGCAGGGATTTTTGAAGAAAACAAGAGTGAAAAAATAAAGTTTTTACTTCTCATACTATAAAGGGCTATAATATCCCTTATGACTCTCCAGGAATGAATAATGGGTGAAGTCCTTTTGACATTAACCACAGCAGACTGGAGCAGTGGGAGCTGGCTTTTGAAGTATTGAGTTTTATTTCTTTTTACTTATTAGCTTATCCCACAACAGCGCAGTACAGAAAATGATGAGTTACTAATTTCTATGTACAAAGTAAATAGAAATGGTCACAACTTGTCTGATACTATCTGATCAAAAATGGTGCTTAGAGGAATTACAGAGTCTGAAATTTGAACCAGTGGTATCTAATGAAACAACACAGACTTCATGCCTACTTATCAATCCATACCTGCCTCTGGTCTGGCTCCAGACACCCTTAAGCCATGCTGATTCTCTGTGTGAGGTAAGACCTCACACACTTGATAATATTAAATCCTTTACAGCCTCTTCCTCACAAACATCATCTCAAAGGATCAGAGAAGTCAGCTCAGTGGAAAGGGTGTCTCTGTGCTTCCAATCTGGTATCACCTGGCTCCACGGGGAGACAAACCCCAGTAAAGCCTGTTCATTACCAATGTGCTGCTCACCCATGAAGCCATTTTCACTTCTGTGCAATAAATATATACAATTCCCTGCTCCCTTCGAAACCTCATCCCATTTTTCAACAATACCAATATTATGCTGGAAATTCATAGCTAGCACTCTGGACATAAGACTAAACAAATTCCAAGTACTTTTAACATGGTTTCTTCAAAACCATACAAGTTAAAAATCCTTCAAAAATCCTGGAAAACTGCCTGCTTTCTATTGATGCTAGCTCTACAAAATTGCAGAGTGATAGATGTTGTTGTTGGGTTGTTTGTTTGTTTGTTTGTTGGGGTTTTTTTGTTAGAACAAAGGAAGACAGAAAAGGTTAGATAATCAGATTAATAACAGGAATGTCATTTGATTACAGCTATGCAGCAGTTTTTACCACTCAGTGGTGAACACTGCTGACCATGGGGTTAGGACACGAAGCGGAGCGCAGTGATGTTGGCAGCAGTGGAAGGATGGTACATGATGTGACAATATGGTCTTCTCCTCCATGCAAAGGGTGCATGACACATCCTTCAGCTTGCTTGGCAGCTGAGAGAATAGCATATGTCAGAGTGACATCATTGTTTTGCAGTGATGAGATGATGCAGGGGAATCACCAAGAATGTTGCTCCATAAAAGTGCAAAATCAAGAAGAAAACATTAAGAAAGCAGCCAATCTGGATAGAATGGCAGAACGTAAAATGTAACAGGGTTACAAGAGGTAAAGCTTGTAAGTAATGAAATACATTTATAAGTTGTGTATGAAAAAGTGCATAGTGGGAAAACAATCTTTCCTTAACGCTGTTACACAATGTCATTAGGGATTACTTCCTCTAGCTTACAGAAATCAATGTTATGACAGGAAGAGACAGAGCAGGAGAGATATTGACTGAGCTGTCAACCATAGGAGTACATCTCTCTGAACCTGTGGGTTTGGGCTTTGATGAAGCAAATGCATTCAATAGATGCTTTTATAGGAACTCAGGCAGTCACTCAAAGTACTCACATTTCATATCCACTGTCTAGTCTCAACCATCAACATAGTGACTCACAATTTTTGAGATGAAATTGCCAAAAGTAGTATATGTCTATCACTCGCCCCCATCCATGGGTTCTTGACACCTAACAATTTGATATGGTCTCTGAACCAAGATGCAGGGGTTGTCATGACACTGTGATTCCCTCTCTTTTTTCTCTTTGTCCACTCCTGTTTACTTATTTAATAAAGACATTAAAGAAGAAGACAGCTTCTAGACAAAGCCAGAGATAAAAATACCATCTCTTCATAAACCCTCTTTACACTGAACAACCAGGAGCTTTGTGCTAAAGAAAAACCCAGACCTTCCCTATATGACCTCCCATATCCTACTTAATTGTTAAAAGTAATAGTTAATATATTTTAAGTTTCAAACTATGTATTTCAACAGTGATGAAGTCCACAGTCCTTTTAACCTGACAAATCAAATAAGAACTGATATTAGAAATTGTGCTATCCATCTCAAACCACATCTTCCTTAGCAGAACTGACTGTTCAAGCTCAAGCCAACAATACTGTAACCACTAATTCCTTCTCCATTCTGATTTATATTGATCAAGCCAAGTGCAGCATCCTTGAAATCACAAACAAGCTGAACAACTGTTACTGTTAGTGAGAAGCAATAACATTTTTCTTAGGAGTTTTATATGGTGAAAGAAATTCTCTGTGGAGATGCCATAGACACCATGATTTGCTGTGCAGTCATCACTTCCTTCCAAAGCCAGAGAGTTTGAAGATAAGCTGTAAAGAGATCGAGGAACAACCTTCAAGTCTTCCAGATGGAGTTGACATTAAGTTGGCATTCTTATCCCATAAAATGTACAATTACGAAATTGTAGGAATGTCAAAAGACATAGAAACATGCAATTAGATAAGGAGAAGAAATTAGCTGGGGAAAAAAAAAATAAAAATATGGAGACATGCAATGCTTTGAGGTCAAGAATTCTCCCAAGCGCTATAGAGAAGGTAGGGGAGCACAACACAGCCATGAGAGAAAATTTAGTCATTAAGTGGCTTTCTAAAGCAACTGCTTCTGTGGAAAAAAGACAGTGAGCTAAGAACTAAGTGTAGCATTCCATTGAGCAAAATTCTATTATCAGCAATCAGTAACTTAAGCAACAAACCAGGGAACACCACAGTATGGATATCACCAAGACACCCACTCCTATTGAAAGAATCCTCAAGGAAGCGGTATCAGAAGAACTTGGAACATATGACATCTTTTATGTCCTTTAGACTCTCACCATCTTCCTGAGCAAATTCATTGCTGGGGCACCAGGAGATGTAGGGGAAGTGGCCACAGCACCAAGCCTGACAGAGTTCAAGAAGCGTTTGGACAATGCTCTCAGGCAGATGGTGGGACTCTTGGGGATGGTCCTGCTCAGAGCCAGGAGCCGGACTTGTTGATCATTGTGGGTCCCTTCCAGGTCAGGGTACTCTATGGTTCTATGGTTCCATGGTTCTGTGACACAGACAGTCTTGGCTATGGCAGAGAGCAAAATGGGATTAGTTTTGTGGGACCAGGAGACCTGGCTTTCTTCAGAAGCTTGCACAGACCTGAAAAATGGAATTAACAAGTCTATGTTGATTTCAGATAAAGGAATAACACCAAGAACGTAAAATAAATTGATTGTAATGAGAGCTGTTCTCTTTGAGCAGCTATTCTGAGAAAGATTATCTGTTCCATTATATTAGCAGACAAGAAATATGAAAAGTGACCCAGAATCTTTGAGTACTATTGGGTCTGAAGTATTAAAAGATAACAAAGTGACCACACTGAAAACTGATATTGAGTAGGAAACCATCAGACCTGCACTTTAGAGAGTATCAAAAAACATTAGAAGAACAAATGCAAATATAAAGACAACGATGTGCTCTCATAAAGGTGTGGGGAGACCCTTCCTTTTTATTAATGTTCACCAAAGAAAATAAGAATTCAGATTTATGCTTACATTGAAGATTATAATAAAGCCAGGACAGAGAATAGCCTTGATAAGACAATGCAAAAGACAGCAGTGTGGAAATTAAAGTAAAATATGGCATACAGTAGATGTAATAATCAGAATATTTTACATGTGTTTCAGTACTGGGAAGCAAGGGCATGAATCATGAAGGTTCAGTAAAGTACAAAAATAAAAATCTTTATTTGCAAACAATGCAATCTTAGAAAGGTGGAGGAGGTACTATAATGATCTCTTTAATGGTGAGAGATAAAAGTGAACAACAAATGGTTATTTTCTAGATAAAGAAGTCATTCTCAGAAGAATCAAATTTTTAAAGTATTGAAAAGGCAATTAGACATTCAGGAAAAAATGCTAGCAATTCCTGCTAAATTATTAAGACTTGGATGCAATAAGCTCAGTCAAATTTTTTACAACCTAATTTTGATAATATTTCCTAAGAGCAGAAAGAGAAAGTCACATTTCCAATTTCAAAATAAGGATGTATTGGAAATGTAGGAGTAGTTTTATGTTTCTTCCCATTTCAACCTCAAAAATCCAGCTTTCATACCTTTTGCAGACAAATACTCTTTAAATACAGAAAACGGTGAGTGATGGCGAATATTGGTGTCTGGCAAAGGGCTCCCTCCCAAGATTAGTCACAAAAAATGAAAACAAGCAATCAGTTTTAGTTAAGTGTTGTCTCCAAGAAAAATGCTGATATAAAGAAAATTAGGGTGTAATTTCTTAGAAGATTTAGGGATAATCTTGTGGGTCCTTGGCCTGTAAGGAGAGTATCTGATATCTTGGAATATCACAGCACAAGTATGCAACTGTTTGTTATGTAGGAAATTGGATGCTTTTCAAGTAGGGAGACAATGAAATTTCTGCTCTGTTTTATAGCAATCCAGTGCTAAAGTGGGAAGATGAAGAAGCTCCACACTTTTCAGATCAGTCCAGTCATTGGCTGGAAGGCACTGAAGCCATCTGCCTCGACCTTTGAGTAAGTGGCTGCTGCAGGAAAGACAAGGTCAGAAAAAAAATAGTGGATTTCGATCAGTGAACCCACAAACCAATGAATGATATTTAAGGATTGTAAAATTAGGTGAATAGCTTTGTAATGATAAGATTTTGAGCAAGCTTTCTGTCAGGCAATGAAGTTACAATGAGTTTGGTAGCCTAAACAGCCAGTGGTTGTTTGTGAGAAGAATAAATTTAATGATTTTCTGTTTTGGACCTAATGACAGAAGGAAAAATTTCTTTGTACAAAAGACCCTAAAGAAAGTCACCAAATTTAAAAAAAAAAAAAAAAAAAATCTCTCGACTAGATTGGCACTAGTGTTGCCTAATCATCAGCTGAGAAAAGCTGACAAATGGAAGGGGTGACATTGTACTGCAGTTTGACTGTAGCCATTGCAAGCACAATGTAACAGCTGCTGTGACTGGGATGTGGTACAAGGTTTGCTAGCTGTCAACCACCACAGCAAACTTACTGAGCTCCTGGGTACATGAAGTGATTTCATTTTGCTGTAGACATTTCTAGAAGAGAACTACTTAGCTGACTGTTCTGCACAGTATTCACACCACCACCCTTACTGCCCAAGCAATGTGTTGAACATGGTTTTTATAGGGATTCTAATCATCCAGGTGATACTCTTTGTTGATGTAAATGCTGTGAAGTCCTACACCTATTGTCTCCACCTACCTTCCTCTTCTACCAGCAGCAGCTTTCAGGTTCTCCCAGCTCCAAACCCTGCTCCCTGTGCTCACTCCCTGTGTCCAGTGAGCATTCCTTCTCCCGCAGGCCTCTCGTGCAATCTAAACCCCAGTACCACGGAAGGTGAGACAGGCATTCAAATCTGGCTGCCACTGCAACAGGAGAGATCCGACATAGTGGCTAGAGCAGCAATAACTGCAAAAATTTATCATCCCAGCTTCTTCATATGCCTCTCCCTGCTCCGTGATCGAGGCACACCAGAGCAATAAATTCTTCTAAGAGCCCTTAAATCTATCACACTAATTGCTAAATGCAGAGTAGCCATTCATCTTTCCTGGTAACATGGCAATGCATGAATTTGCTGTTAGATTTTTTTTTTTCTAATGTTTCCTTATGATTAAACTATAAAATAAAAGAAAATGTAACATCACTGTCTACTTTCAGGCTAATGCTTTTTTTGAAGGCTGGAGAGGAAATCAGCATGAAAATCATAAAAGATTAGGAGGACTGTCAGCACAAAGGGACAGATTTTTTCCCTGCTCTATTCACATGCAGTCTTAGCATTTAAAAATGCATGTGAATAGCACTTATTTCTAGACTTCAAAAAGAATAAACAACACCTGTATTTCCAGAAATTTCCTAATAACGTCCTCTTTAAATTTCTTTCTAGAAATATCACAGAAAGTCTTCTTTCATTTAGTATTGAGAGTAAGTGAAATTGGGCTGTATTTTACCAGAGGGGTCAAATATTTAAAATAATAATATCCTTTGCAGTTGGTTGATAAATATACATGGAGAGAAACTTCAATGAAAACACAGGCAATAATAAGAGGCAAACTTCAGATCACGAGCTTGTCCTTTGTCAATTTGTTCAGCCTACAGTAACCTTGTCAAATTAAGAAAATTCCAAGTGTATTAGGAAAGGCTGCCCTCTTCAGACAAACTTGATAAAAGGTACACAGAAGTAGTTCTGAGTGTCCTGAAGTTAAAATAAGAATGTGATGAAATTAACTGCGCAGTGCAATATTAGCATGTTAACTCTCTTCTGCTTAATAACAATTTGCAACCACATAAAGAAAATTTTTTTTATCATTAGCTACATATTAATGTGTGTTCATTTAAATTCACAACAGACCCATTTATACCTTTTCTGTAAGGCTGCTATAACTTTAAGTCATATGCTGAAATATAGAAACATAAGTAATTAAGAAATCTATTGAGTCTGAATTTTCCCTATGTCCTGTTTTGTGCTGTCATATGGAAAACCAAAATATTTTGCAGCACTGAATTTCTGTCACATGGGAATTTTCATTAAACATGATAAAATTGCCTTTTTTCCTCTAACAGAACTTGGGGTTTAGATAGGTTTTGATCTCCCTAATGATCCAAACTAGTGAGTGGAAAAATGTCATCATGATTGGTGTTTTATACTTGATGGCTATTTTTAATTTCATTCATGAAGAAGTAGAAAACAGCTTACTTAGACAGAAAGTCATTTTTTCTTTTCCTCGCTATTTGTCATCTGAGTGTCTTCACAGGTGAAATTGTGGATTTTTATCTTACATCACACCAGGTGGCAAAACACAAGGCTACCAGGCATTTTCCTGCTGAATATCATAGAATTTTCATAAGGAAAACCAGCTGTATGAAGTAACTGTATTTGGGTTAATGACTGTAAATAACAGCTTCCAATTTACTGGGGAGGTGAGGTGAATATAAATATTTTTTATTGGTGTTTTACTTTGAACTGAAAACTGAAAGCTGTAACATAGAATCTTCTAAGGAGACGTAGAAATACATATTATGCTCCACAATGCCAAACCTAATACTTATCTTTCCACATTTTTCAAGACCTTTACCAAGACCTGGAACTGTACTAGACAGAACAGCCATTAACTCTCAATATAGCCCCCTAAAGTTCTCCAGAACAGGGAGAAGAGACAATGCTACTAAAAGATGGTTCTAAAAACAGAAAAATATGAGGGATTTAACTGCCAGTTTGATAGAAGCCTCTCCATTCATTAGAAAAAGTCTTTTTTCTAGCTTTTCAGCAAAGCCTCCAATGTCATGATGTCTCAGGAGAACATGCCTAACTGCCCAATAACTTTGTGACTGCAAGATTACTCTTTTCCTTGCAAACACATGGTGGGGTTTTTTTGTTTTGTTTTGTTTTTGTTTTTGTTTTGTTTTTGGGTTTTTTTTTTGTTGTTTTGTTTTTGGTTTGTTTTTTTTTTTATCTTGCCTCAGAGCATGGTAAGTCCAATTCATTCTATATTCTGATTCAAAATTTGAATCAAGTTTCCTTCCTCCTTCACCACATCATACAGGCTTTTTGGACAACAAGTAATTTCATCCATCATGTCCCTTTCCACAGACTGTCTCTTTAGTCTCTGAAATAGGCAGCATCTCTAAGTTCACTTTAAGAAACCATGAGAGGAAATCTCTCCGAAGACTTGTGGGGTTTTTTTGCCCTTTGTTAAATAGGATTTGGTTTAAGATGTACTTTAAGTTAAGAATTACTTAAACGCTTTGTTGAACTGGGGCCTGAAATGGGACTTTAATTTCCTTAACAACTCTCAGTATACCATTACTAGAATAAATGCAGAAAAATCAGACTTTCTGAAAAAAATGTGTCTCGAGGGTGCTAGTACAAGCAAATTATGGAGCAGTTAAATAATGCCAAACTAGAAATCTCATATCTACCAACACTTATCCATCTGTCTTACCAGTATGCTAAGGAGTCGGTCTTGTTTAAAGACTGAGATGTTAGAGCTGGAAATGAATACTTGCCTTTTAGTCCCCTCCTATGCTATGCTATTCAGTTTCATGTATAATTGATGAGCTGAAATTTTAAGACAGAGTAAATAAATTATGAGTATTCAAAATATCACCCTTTTGCCAGTAAACCCCTGTTATTCTTCACACTGACTCAGCCACCTCTCATGCTGCTATCTTTATTTATAGGAATAGTATTTTCTGTGATTTTGTAGTATACACTTACTAAAACTATTTCAATGGAAATTATTTCAATGTCACACATAACCATGATTTTTTAATAATCAAAATACAGTACAGCTTTGTTTGAGTATTTTTCCTTCATTCAATTGAGACATATGTAAAAGAAAGGCATATTAGTTGAATACCAGCATTTTTTATGCTATTGCTAGTTCTTGTACAATAGAATTCCTAAGAACTGTGCTGTAATTCTTTCCTGCAGTGAAACACAGGGGTGTCCACATTGGCATTCTTGAATTTTCTTAGGCTGTTAAATCATAAGGCTGCCTGTACTATGCAGAGAGATTGGGTTATGAATTTTCTGAAGTGACAGATCCCATTATATAAGCCACTGGTGAGTCCGGGAATGCCATTCAACATTTTCAGCTTTGGAATTAATTTTATTCTACTTTTTCCCATGAGAAAAATGAAAATGTTCATAATTTTACTGGTAAGGAGTGCAGTTTCCTTGACAAAATCACATCCCTGGGAAAACCCCAAGTATTCCTTCCAGTTGTGGGTATACAGAGGTACAATTCTGACCTGACAACTGTGCACCTGATGTGACTTATTGAAAAACTCAAACAAGGATCCCAAAATTAAAAGGCTGCTGGACAAGATAGCTGCAGCATATTTCTTGTAAAAGGCAAGGCTAATGGACTTGAAAAAGAGTCTAAAAAATCATTTTTGTGGAATGCATTATAAGCCTCCTTTATATAAAAATACTGGTCTTTTTTCTCATATGAAAGTCTTTCCATTTCATTCAGGTCCAGGCTAGCAAGAGGGCTAGTCAGGTAAGCCCACTGTTCTTCAGTATTACAGAGGTGGCATCAAAAGTGAACTGTGACATTACTATCTGATACCACTTACGAAAGTTAATATCATATTCTCACACAATTCAGTTCATTCGTTGACAATCTGTAATCAGAGCTTACTGAGTCCTGGAAGGACTCATAAAGTAAATAACTGGAGCAGTAAGAACTCTTCTACAGACAACAACTTTCAGTAAAAAGAACTGAACAGGTAAATGAACACATGCAAGTTTATAAACAGAGAAAGAGCACAAGAAATGAAAATTTCCAGTGAGACAGACATTCATTTTGAAAAATTAGAGGAAGCCAGTGTAAATTCAGAGACAAGGCAAAGATTACTGTTTTTTCTTCAATAAAAACAAGAAAGCAACCTAACTCTGTCCCAAATAATGGCTGATGAATTCACTCAATTTGGTCTGTGCCCCTTGTACCTTGGAGGTGGGATTTTCAAATTTCACTAGTAGATGAACGTGAAATATCCCTTCATTCCTTTGAAGAAGCCAGTCTGAAGCTGCAATGAACCTGCAAATAGTGATTAGCATTTAAAGTGGCACCCTGAATAATAAAATGTCTTTGAGCTGGATTCTAATTTTCTGGAAGTAAAAGATACTCTTTACATTTACCTCACAGGAGCCTAATTTTGGTCTTGTCCCGCTAAATGAGAGGTCACAAGGTATCAGCTGCAATGAATCTCTCCCAGGCTCTTTGGGTAATATTTAATTCTTGACATTTCATTTGCGAGTTTTCTGGAGGCTGTAGCTTGTGGCTGCCTGCCCTGTTCCCTTCCAGCCTGAAGAGCAGTACACGTTGTGAGCCAGACTGCAGGAGGCTGCAGTGCTACCTTCCTGCTCCAAAGAACTGCACCTCCTCCCAGGCAGGCCTGAGTAACCATCTCTGAAGTCTGACTTTCCTACAACACCCAAAAATCCTGCTCCCCACATCTGGACCCCAATAGAGGTATGGGGCTGTGAGGGGATTTTGTGGTAGGATCTGCACCTCTCCTAGCTGCTGAGACAAAGTTCATGGCAACCACTTACAGCGTTCAGCTCAGTCTTCAGCCAAGTATTTAATCAGTAAATGTACCAGGTTGTTAAAAGCACAGAGGAAGGATTTATCGTGACATCAAACTGAAGCCTAGTAAAACCAAAATAACACATGAAGAAACCTGCAGCTAGGTAAAAGTATCTGAATCCACAAGTGGGAAAGCGTTCAAATAGCAGCAAACTCTCATTCCTATCTGCTTCTGGGGAAGAAACGCCTAATGGAAACAAACCTAGCCTGGGCAGGCTCTTTCAGGAGAGCAAATAGAAAGAGAAGTCTCTTGGTGCCCATGTAAGCGTCATTACCTCTCTTTCTACCTTCTGCTGCAGCCCACACAAGGGCGTTGGTCAAACAGTTCACAGAAAAGGGCAAGCGCAGGCTGAGGAGTTATACATTCCCCAGAGAATACCTCCTCTGCTCTGATTTTTAAAAAGCATAAAGTCTTTTGCTTTTTTACAGTAATCTTGAAATCTGTTCCATTTTCCACACTCGACTACAGAAATCCTCTCTGGATTCCCTGAAAGAAAAATATTAAGCAGAACACCCAAAGTTTTTTAAAATACTGTAGCACTTGAGTCTCTGCCTGCCACTCAGTGAAACATAGCAATTTAAAATTACTGAAGCTCTTAAATTAAGTGCTTAAATTTGAAGGTGATCACCACTCTGAACATGTGAATTGTAGAGCTATCTGAACTATCAAAGCTCTTCAATTTACTCCAAGCAAGTCATTTCTGGAAGTGATAAGGGAGTCTGTGATTGCCCAGACTGTACTGATTTAAAGCTTCTGCTCAGTTTTCTACTCCTTTTTACAAGCATTTGAGCAATTCTGCTAGCTTATAGAAAGACTGTGCTGAACACATTTGAGCAACTTGGGGGAACGTGTGTGACTTTTGTTTTGCTTGTAAGTAACCATTTCAGATCAGCATTTTCCTTCAGGAGTCATGTGAAAGCAAGTGGCTTTACCTAACTCTTCAACTGTTGTGTGGAGATAAAAATTGAACATCCATATCCATTTTCAAAGTCTTCAATTCACTTAATAGACAATGTACAATTTTCTGAGTGCACTGAAAATGTCATTGCTTTGTAGCTACAAATTGAAACCTATAACGCTCATCTCCAGGAAGCAATTATTAATGTCTTTTTTTACAATACAATATATTTATTTTTGCAATTTTGGCACACAGTGCCTTTTGAAAGCATTTTCTTAAATGAACTAGTAACCGCTAGTTACCCTCTGTAATATATTACTCAGTGATGAAATATTTCCATTCCACACACAAACCTCTTACAGCTGCGAGGACTATATAAACACAAGAGATTCTAAAACTCCTGCATGATTCTTTCCTGTACCATCCAAAGTAGCTTCAGGCCAGGATGAGGCCTTGACAGGTTTGGTTTGTTTTTTTTTTAATTTGGACAGCTTTCTACATATTCCCAGAATTGTTAAATATTGCACTATTTCCCACACTACAAAAAGTTCAATTAGAAACATTCTTTCTGTGGGCCTTTTTCTTCTGCTCCTCCAACTGCCCCATGGCAGAGCTGTCACAGCTGATGCTCTGCTTTGATTCACAACTCCCAGCAAGTATTTCCCATTTTCCTTGCTGAATAGCATTAATGATAAAGCATAATTGCCTGAAAACTCTGATGAATTCTCGTATTTGTTAAAATTAATTCCACTTAATGCCTCATATTTTTAAGGCACTCTATCTATCAGAAGCAACTTGTGAGCTAAAGATTTGTCAGTTAGCCTTCCAGTTGTAGACCCTTGAAAATCAATTGTCTTTCATGTGGAGGCACATTTTTTGACTATTTGACACCAGATCCTTTATACATCTGTACTGACCCATAACCTATTGCAAAGGAGGTGTATTAACATTTGTATGCTCTGCTTCCTAAAATAACATTTGAGCTGGGACCTGGGGGGTTCTTGCTGCAGTATCTGTTGTTTACTCACACCTGATGGATAACCAGCTCATATTTACAATGCTAAGATGCCTTGAATGCATGGGGGGATTTTTTCTTTTTTTTTTTCTTTTTTTTTTTTTCCATTTCAAGGACTTCTGCAACCAGCAAAATCTGATTCCAGTGTACAGCTTCCGAGTCATACGGTTCTTGTGCTGTATCCACCTACTTTTTATTTAATGGCCAGTCAAATGCCAGAGGTGAGATAATGCAACAATGCTTGACATTTATCTATTATCAAAACATTTGCTCAAGATTACATTGATCTAGCTTTGCACACTGCACCTCAATAGAATGATCTTTACAGGTACACTGTGACACATCAAGATGTTTCAGAGCAATTTGTAAAGAAATCTGCCACGTGATTTCAGAAAAAGTATGAAGGTTTTTTGAAGCCATTTGATGTTCTCTTGAATGATTAAACCTTGTGTGAAAAATTAGTTGGCAGGTTAGTTTTCCATGTTAAAGTCCAGGCAGCAGCTCTCCCATTTTTTTAATTTTGGTTTATGTATCAATGTGGAAGAGATTGCCTGCCAACAGAAGAAATGTAACAGTCATAGTTGCTTACTTTGTTAATTGTTATCACTTTTTACATCTCTGTTCTTTGATATTTTGGCTATAATGCTGCATTCCCCATTATTCTGTGTAACTTTTTCCTATTGCCCTGCTTTGCAGAAAAGTTCAGTAATTTATCAGCCATCTCCTTCTCACAAGCATTTCCCTAGTGCTATGAGTTCATCTGAAGTTTTCTCAAGTTTCTGAATGTTTATTATATCTTTCTACTGTACCTGTGGAGTGCAGTATAATAGTAATTTCTGAAGAGTCAAAGTCTTAAAGCATTAATAGTTGAGCTGATAGAATCCTTCACTGCAGCTTAACTGTTTGACCTCCTTGATTAGATTATCCATATTGTTCTCTTCATTTCTACTCAAGATGCCTTGTACTGCACTGTCCTTAAAACTTTTTGCTATCCCTTTTTTAAAGGTATTTCTGAGCAGTTAGTACTTCTCCTGCCTTGTTTCTTTACTATCCCTCAGTTATGCAGACGTCAGAGGCACTTTTCTGAAAATCACTAACAGTGCTTGCAGCATCTATATGACACGGTCATTCAGAAAATACAATGGCACATCAGGCCTGGCTTGTGCAGGGCCTGAGCCTCAACACACGTAGACTCCTTTCATTGGTACAACCTGAAATGTGGGGTTTGTGTCTTGAATAGCCTTTTCCTTATGCTTTTTAAGATTGTAAAAATGAAGACTTGGAAAAGAGTTGCAAGGCAATTTTGGCCCCATTCTTTGCATTATAAGCTGGGATCAAGCAGTTCTAGACTATCCCTGGCAGAGTTTCCTTTAACCACTTTTTTTAAAACCCTTAATGAGGAGCCCTGAATGAGTGTCCCAGTGCCACAACAATTGCTCACTGTTCCTTCCCATCGTTCATATATGTTTTGGAAGATGAAGTTTCCCCTCAGGCCTCTTTTTGCTAAATTAGACAAATCAGTTCCTTCACCTGATTTCCATAAGCACGTTTTCTAATCCTCTTTTCCTGTTACTCTCCTCTGGGTCTATTCAGTCTGTCTACTCTTAAGCCCATCTACCAAAAGTAATATTTCAAATGCAGTTACATCAGTTTCAGGAGGAGCAGAGCACATTTCCTGCCAGTGAGAAAAAAAAAGTTAAAACATCCCACAGCCTCATTCTCATGCTTTTGCATCAACATAATAAAATGGTGTGCCTTTTTAATGAATTTGTTCTTATCAAACAAAAAACTTCTAGCATCAGCCAGCTAGCATCATCTACACTAGCTCAAGTCTTCAAGAGTTTACCCAAATTTCCCTTTAGTAAAAGTTAAAGAAATTGAAGCAGTCCCTGGTGACTCTATTTGGATGACTCCTATGACTTGCAGACAGCCAGATTTAACAATGATTTCCACCCACTCTAGAGTCTGACACTGGGCACTGATTTTTTTTTTTTTTTTCCCTCATGTTGATCTGAAATACGGGCATGGCGCTTGCTCATTGCATTTCCCAGTATCTTTTGACTGCCTCAACTTTTGTTATTGCCATTATTGCAGAGATCCTGGTCTAGCAATGTTGTCAGCCGGAGCACGCTAATGAGTAACTCCAAAGTCATAACTGGCTCTTAGCCTACGAGTGATGGTGCTGCTTCTGCATTAACGTTATGCTCACTGAATAGTAACTACCTTGCACCCTTGGATTTATTACAGATTTCCTCATTTTTAAAATGCTTTTTGTCAGCAGTGATGTTTGTGCAATACAAGGATTTAGGGCTTGCGTTTGTCCATTTCTTTCATTGCCACTATCAACTTTCATTATTGCAACTATCGTTCTAAATGCTCTAGAAATTCTCGCACATATTTACCTTCAGAAAAGTCTGTTGTAGAGACCTGGCTTTCCCAACGACTCTTGGAAAGACTTGCAAAAATTGCCAAGTGCATTACCTTCCTTGTGTGACTACCTTAGTGTGCTTTTGATCCTTGACTTTATTTTGCTAATGAGTATAAGTTATAGAACAATCAATCACCTGCCAGTCTGGCAAAACAGTGAAATTCATTTCATCTGGCCTCTTTGACCTGTTAGACTTAAGTGGCCCTACCAGGAGTTAAAACTCCAGCCAGCAGAGATTATAGGATCATTGAAACACAGGCTCTTTCATTACCGCAAGAGGTAGCCCTCAAAGACTGAAATCTCAGTGGTGGCATTCGCAAAGATTAACATTCCTGCCAGAAACCACTGCCCAGCATATCAAAACACTTCTACCTAAAGCAAATGCCTGAATGCAAACTTAGGCGATGAAACTGAAGTAGCCCAGTTTGGGAAAGTGCTGAGTACTCACAGCTTTCAGCAATTTTATGGAATTGAATGAAAACAGTACATGAAATAATAGACCTAAGAGAGACAAACACAGTGGCACATGGCTATATTCTTTTCAAAACAGAAACAGATCTTTGTGTGAACTTAAATAAAAATTCTTAAAAGGTAAAGTGACTAATCGCTTCTTTTTATATAGTTTAATTGATGGCCTAAAGCCAAGAACAGATTTAAATTAATCAAAGTTTCCTAAATAATTGTGGCTTCATGGTGATACAACCCTGAATAATAGACTGAACAATAGGTTAATCAATTGACTGATTCTTTCACTGGACAGAATATCAAATGAAAATATTCACCTACTATTCGTATTCATTTGAAATTAGATGTAAGCACATACAGATTTGACTTCCTGCCATACTGAAAAAGGACAGAGTACTTCAGCATGAAGTGTTCAGAGAGAATTTGTCATCCAAACAACTGAGCTGTGGGCAAGGGTGACTGTCACACCGCCTCGCAGAACTGACTGCCCAGCACATGCTCCATTTGATGTGCCGAGGAAAAGGTACTGACACTTGTCCAGCCCATCCATCAACAGCAGTTCTTTGGGAAACTCCTTCTCTGTTCTCTGCAGAAGATTCAGGGCCATGCAAGCAGGACACTGAACCCGGATAATACAGGCTGGCTACCCAGGATGAACATGGCACACACTGTCTGACACCAGCTTGCAGAAGGGACAACAAACGCAGTGAAAAACCTCTGCCAAACAGGGGAGTCTTCACCCCTAAAAGACTGATACCACAGCCTCTCTGAAGGCATCAGTGCTCCCAGATAACTTCATACAATTAGGGTTAGAGGGCACTTTTTATGAAAGATTTAAGCCAGCTTATAGTGTGCAAGAGCACAGTTAGGAGTTGTTCACAAAAGGAGCAAAATGTGAAGGAAGACATGGAGATAGTCATGTTACAAATAAATCCATGGGTCTGCATTTAAAAAAATAAATGCTTTAAATGTAGGGCATCCTTGAGTCAGGTGCTAAGCTGAGGCTGGCAGGCCAGCACATTTTCTTTTACTTCTTTTGCTAGTTCTAGGTTGTATTTTCAAGTGTCAAGTTACTTTTCAGATCAGTACTGCATATTTTTTTTTTAACCAAAGCAAAACAATACAGATCTTCTGAAATAAAAGTGCATAATTATTTGACAGCACCCTGCATTACAGTAACCAAATTAAAATATATTTAATATTTCCTGTGCTGGCTATTATTTGTCAAATGTTTCCATTTATTGATTGATAGATTATATGTATATGTATATGTATATGTATATGTATATGTATATGTATATATGTGTGTGTGTATACATATATATAAAACTAAATATGAGCATCTTTGAAAATTCATTATCGTTTCTCAGAACCCTCCAACAAGGGCTTTATTGTTCAAAGCTGCTGTAAAGAGAGCTGCACCAAAGGGAGCCATTTGGACTGCACAACAATGAACTTTATTGATCCTACATAAGTCATAAGCACAGTTACAGCTTTCTGGGTGCCTTCTGTGGGCACATTTTCCTAATGACCATGTATGTGTGCCTATTTTGATGTTAAAGGCAACACCACTGTGCATCACAGCATTCAGCCAGCACATGGTCCAAAATTTCCAGTTTTGGAGAGGGATCTCTGCAACCTTACTGCATTCTCACTGCCATTATATAAGTTTATTTGGAGGCAACCCTGGACCCACACTAAAATACAAGACTGCAAAGATTTTCTGGCTTTTTATTTACACTTGATTAAATTGTTCCAGTTGTGGACTTGACAACTATACCTGTATGCTGATCCATTCACTCATGTTAAGAAAAATAAAAGCAGCACGTGCATGGAAGTGAAAAAACTGTGCCCCCAAGTAAATGTTCTCACAAATAATCTGGCAGGTTACTCAGTAAACTCCATATTTGGATAAATTCTTTGTGTGCCCAGACTGTGAAGCACAGAAAGGAGAGCTCTTGCAGACTGGTACCATAAACATAGCCAATGTCAACAGGTTTTATTTTACAGCAAACATTAAAGAGGAGATTTTCAAAGAAACTTAAGAAAGTTATGAGTGACCAGGGATCAAACACCTTTAGGCTCACTCCTCTGAACAGCAAAAGGTCAAACAAAACGACCACTACACCAGCCCATACCAATTGCCACACTGTAATGCTCCCTGAGGCTTCAGTCCAAGAAATCAGGACCTTTTTATGGAAACATAATTAAAGCACTTTCTTTGCTTTCCTGTAATAGACACTTTAGCACCTGGTAATCAAAGGGAAATACTTGAAAAATCTCTTATTGGATTTCACTAAGGCCATGCATTAGAAGCCTATTTGCCTTCCTGTGGCAAATTTGGTTGCAAATTCATATCCCCGGACTTCTTTGACTCACTGGTACAAACCAGAGTGCACATCCCTAAATTTTCTGCTGCTTGGTGAGCCTACCTGCAGAAGCTTCCTTCCCCTTCCCACTTAGAGGAATTTAATTATCTAGCACGCATTTTTAATAGGCTCAAGTCACTTCCACTGTTTAAATATTCGGACCTTATTTGGATACCTGCTACAATGCTGAGAACATCGAGTGGGAATCCTGCCCTTAACACCCACAAGTGATTCACATATATGCCTCCCCTGGCTCAGACTGTGCTCAGGCCCATCTGTTTGGATGCACCAATCCTGCTTTGCTGGTCCAGTGCTCAGGCAGCGATGCCAAGGGACAGGAACAGTGAGCAGGATGCTGCTCGCTCACGTAAGGCTACAAGAGTCCTTTCCATTGCTCCCACCCCTGCAGTCACACTAGGTCACTTCTGCTGCCAGTCTCGCTGCAAAAGGCCCCACATCTGCTCACTCAGAGTGCGGGGCCATGGAAGCAGGATATGGTCCAAGGGAGCTTTGGCTACACAGCTGGCTGCTGCAGGTGAAGCCTGTCTTCATGGGCTTGCCCAAGAACCCATGCCCGTAGCAGAAACCTGTAGCTCAGGAAATAGTGATTCTACTATGGACAAATCTCCTTCTCTTTGGAAGGATCAATACAGCAAAGCTGCCACAGGGACCCAGAGCTCCCCACACAAACTCCCGAAAAAACTAATGAAAGACACAAGTCAGAAACAAAGGACTCTGAGTAATGAAATGATTAAAGAGAAAATACAGTTGAAAACTCCTGGAACACATTATAATTTAATATCTCATTATTTACTAGGCACATTGAACATAACATGAATTTCCCTCTGCTCCACCAAGCCCACTTCATATTCCACAGAGCCTACGCTTCTGTATCTCATCCAAGCCGAGATGAAATTGTCTTGTATATCAGACAAATGTACTAGAGAGTAGCCTACACTTTGGTAATGTACAAGCAGAATGTTCCCAACAGTCCAACTTCCACATCGTTTAGAGAATTTGCACTCACACATTTTCAATGCATAATGAGGGGTTTTAGCAGTTCATAATTATTAAGTAGTTATTTTACATGCCCTTGTGTGTGGAAAATAATACCATAGAGAAAAAAAGTAACCAAGGGTTTGTATAAATGATTCTGCATGAACCTACAAGCTCAGGTTTTAAATCTGCATTATCATGTTGGTTCAGATCTTTAGGCTTAGGTCTGAACAAACATGAACTTCAGGGACATTTGAAATTCAACTCTGTGTCCTGACCTGGATTTTCTAAATGACCTTTGAAATTTGGAACTAAATCCAAGTGTTGCAGAGTCTCTATCTGGAAGCTTTTTGCTGATGGATTTTCATTCAGTCTAATGTAGGTGGCAAATTATGCTGGGAATAAGTAATTTTCAAGAGATCTAAGGTCTGGCATACAGACTACTGCTTCCAGCCATTTTAAATGGAAAACAAAGGTTCTTCATTTAACTCTGGGGCTTCTGTCTGATTTATTTTGCTTCTATGGTTTGCATTTATTTGATTCTTTGTGTCAGGTGTAACGGAGAAAATGCAGGCATTGCTAGAAAATCTGCATTCTGCAGTCACTCAGCCACACTGACCTCTTGCAGACACCTCTGAATTGCAGCAGAAAGGAGAGATGGCAATTCCCAGCTAGACAGGCCTTTGCAGCTTGCCCAGATGTCAGAAAACTAGTCTTGACTGGCCAAGATTGAGACAACCATAACTTTTTATAAAGCAGTGAAGCCCATACTTAACTTTATTCAGGTGTTTTAACTTAAGAATGCACTTAGCTGCTTTGCTGAACATGGCCGGCACTTGCTATGCCACACTGGCAATGTGGCACATGTGACACACTCTTATAGCATTGAAATATTGTCCAAAAATCCTGAAAATGGGAAATAAAAGAAATCCTATTTATCAGTAACTACTCTAGTGTCATAAAATCATAACTTCATGGCATGGTTTGAGTGGGAAGGGACCTTAAATATCACCTGGTTCCAACCCTCCTGTCATGAGCAGGGATATCTTCCACTGGCCCAGGTTGCTCAAAGCCCCATCCAACCTGACCCTGAACACTTCCATGGATGAGGCATCCACAGCTTGTCTGGGCAACCTGCTTCAAGCCTCACCAGTAAAGAATTCACAGTAAGGAATTTCTTCCTAATATCTAATCTAATCTAAACTACCCTCTTTCAGTTTAAAGCCATTTCCCCTCAACCTATCACCACACGCCCTTGTAAAAAGTCTCTCTCCAGACACCAAAAGGTTCTCCAAGATCTCTCCAAAGCCTCCTTTTCTCCAGGCTGGACAACCCCAGCTCCCTTAGTCCATCTTCCTGGGAGAGATGCTCCAGTCCTCTGATCATCTTGATGGGCCACCTCTGGACTTGCCCAGGCAGGTCCACATTCTTCTCATGCTGGGACCCCCAGAGCTGCATGCAGTGCTCCAGGTGGGGTCTCAGGAGAGTGGAGTAGAGGGGCAGAATCCCCTCCCTTGCCTTGCTGGCCATGCTGCTTCGGTCATTCTCTTGTGTCAACAGATGGAAATTAGGAAAATGTCCCTTCATCTGACAACATCTGATACTGCACTCCAACAAACCCAACAGTCTTCTGGCCCTTTCTGTGAAGGCAGACATTCAACTTATATTGGTAAGCCAGCAGATCTTACCCAAACAGAAACCAATGACAAACATCACCCCAGCAGTCCTCCTCCGAATTGCACTATAACGAAAATGAATATAGAAATGTAATTCTGAAAAACTGACTTGGATTTTTTACTACTATTGTATGTCTTGGTTATATAGAACCATGCACAACTAAAATTAATAAAAAAGAAATTATTTTTGAAAGGCATAGAAATTCAGAGGCAGAAGTCAGTCATATTTTCAGGCATCTAATTAGTCTCTTTCTTCATGTACTGAAGAAAATAAAGGCAGATTAAAAGAATCAGTCTAGTTATTACCTGCATGAACCGACTGTCCTTTAAAACAGCTTCAGTTTCATTAAAATGCAAAACCCCAAATATTCAATCCAGTTTGAGAAAAAACATCCAAGTTCCAGGGACAGTAAGAAAGCTACTGAAGCAAGTCTTTTGTTTGCCTTTTGACCATTTCTGCATGCAGAACTCCCTGCAGTGCTGTCCAGCTCTGCCTCCTGAGTGCTTAGGAGGAAGCAATCTACCTTTGACCATGACTTAATCTACATTTTTCAGGACAAAAATTCTTGGCTTCTATGCTGATCACCCAACTAGAATTTTTAAGCAGCCTCTAAAAATCTCACATCAAAATAGTGCTATGACCTCTGCCCATTTTGCTTCTCACTTTTCGTTCTCCTTTCTTAATGGGAACTATGGACACATTTTATTTCTGCTGTACTGGCAGAAGATTTATGTCTCTACAGATTCTTCAGCGTAATTGTCTCTGCATTCTGTGTGAACAGTTGTATTTTTTTTAATTGCACTGTTTTAATTCCTATTTTAAATAGAAATCACACGTAGATAACAAGAATTAAGTTCCCGCTGAGATGAAGACCACTGGAGTCAGGATTATCATATTGTTTTTTGACTAGTATTATGTGTGGTTGAAAGATGACCTGAACTTTCTTCCCTCACCATAAAAAGAAGAAACATGAATCAAAAGTCAGCCTCCCATTTTAATCAAATTGCCCTGATTATCTGGAATGGATCTAAAGAAGGAAGGTTTAAATACCTCCTACAATGGAAATATTTCAGAATTAATCTGAAAGTACAAGCAAAAAGAAGTAATTGATAGAAGCAAATGAACTTACATTGTAGTGATCAGGGAACAACTCGGGAAAGGGCACAAAAATTGCAAGAACCAAGTGATTCCTGTTTCCACATTAAAGAAAATAAATTAATCTATACTCTTAAGGCTTCTTAAAAGGAAGAAAGAAAAAGAACATCAATTTGTCTGTCTATAGAAGTGCATTACTGGATTGCAGTTTGCTGAACTTTACAAAGAAGTGTAGTTTCATATTAATGAAAAAACTGATCTGATGATCTAGTTTTCTTTCTGGAGAATCAAGGATAGTTTTCTCCATGGGGTTAACATGGGTGTTAACTAAGCAGCAAATCCAGAGTCAGACTTCCTGCTGAATGCTTAGGAAGAAAAATCAAAATCCTTCACAGAGAACTCATTCCTATTTCTTGCTTTTCCTATCAGAGTTCTTGGGAATAATAAAATTTTATACTGGCCAAAGAGCCTCTTACCTGGAGGCATTGCTGATAACAATGTCATCTTCTTACCTGGACATAAGAGAGGGAAGATACTAGGGGAAAGGCATTGGGCTGTGCAGACAAACCCCAACTGCTGTGAAACAGTTGAGGTTCACCTTACATCAAAACAGAGGTTTGCCATTGGTCTCTGACCAAAACAAAACTTGACAAACCACTTAAAGACCCCATAAAAACTCTTGAGTTCTGCTTTATCCAGTGAGAAGTAAAGTATCTCAGGTGTGCTGCCTAGAAAAATTTAAGAAATCATGATCCTTACCATAGAGCACCAATGAAAAGAAATTTACAAATCCAAAATTGTAATTTGTCAAAGATCAGACAAAATCTACCACGTGCTGACAGATTAGTACCCTAACATGCTTCAGAACCATTTTTCAAGCTGAGAACTAGCAAACTACAAAATAAACTTGCATTTAATGTGTTCCAAGGACATGATTGAGATCGCCTTTAACAAGCGCTTCTTCCTGTACCATTCATGCCTTAGTTTGTCAAATGTTTGTTAAAGGCAGAAACTAAAGCGGAGCTGGTTGTAGCTGTAACACTCTGGAAAACCCTTTTCTGTAAGAGGATCAAGTTAGGAGACTGTGGAAATTAAAGAGCTGTAATGTGAAACCTAATGTATAGTAACTGTCAAGTGAGGTAATGTAGAAACTGGAAAGCCTTGTCTTAGAGTTAATGCCTTAATCCCAACATACCATTTACACTGTGAGGAAAAAATGTCAGAAACTGAAAATCCATGAAACAAGGTTATGGAACAAAGACAATAAACATTGTCAGTGACAATGTGTTGAAATTGATTTGTTTTCATTCCTGCAACAGGTACTTGCTTTCTGATTTGCCAAAATCTCACAGCATCCTTTTATGTTCAAGTTATTCTAAGGTCTGTTCTAGACACTAAATATTAATTATGAGTATCTATGACAACCATTGACACTAAAAATGGAGTATTTATCCCATCCAATGTCTGAGCTCTGAGGTGTTAATCTCTCAAAGTTTTGGATAGCCAGAAAATAAAACTGTGACGCTAAAGGATGTGGTTATGTGGTGAATAATGAAAAAATTTCCTTTTAACTAAACACAAAGAGTAGAAGAGTTTCCTGAATATTAATGATAAGCTTGTGCTTGGGCCTAGCTAAATCAAAGCCAAGTGTTCTCAACCACGGAAACAACAAAAAATATTATTGCATGGTAATCATATATGTTTGGATTATATGCATGCTACACTCTCCCACAGAACCTCCCAGTCCTTAGCCCAGGCCGAGTTCATCTGCTGTCCTATGGCAAACCATGCCAGCAACCACCACCCAAATGGTCACAATCACAAGTTTTGACATTTAAAAAGTGTTGAGGGGGTGGGCATACGTAGCCTAAGGCCCACCATCTTTCCAGGGCCCTGTTTGTATTTGTCCCCCTGGAGCAGACAAGGCAGCAGAGAGCACCTACACATGTACCTATGTGGAACAGGCCTCGACACCTCTGTGCCACAACCACCAGACCAGGACTCTCCAGCACGTCCCATCAGATCCTTTCACCATTTCCCAAGAGGATACAGAGGGATTTGGATGCCTTCCCCTTGGAGAAAGCTTTGGTGAGGAAAAGGAGGAGAGGAACGGAAAAACTCACTCTTGGATTTTCTGCACACAGGTTTTAGAGGACTTTGTGGACCTTCTGAAAAACACTGAACTGAAGAGACAACACCAGGGACAAGAAATGGAGACACATGTCAACCAGACATCATCAAGACTCAGTGAAGGAACACAATAAACACCACCTGGCATCAGCCGTGTTGGCCCTTAAGTTTTCTGTTTAATGTTCAGAGCAGGGGTGATATTGATGTATACCAGACACAGGTCAATGTACTAGAGACAAGCATATTATTTGGCCTCAAGAACCACATCTGTGCTGCTAAAATAGTGAAGTCCCACAACAGTTAGTGCCTAGCTCCATGTTTCCTACAGGATGCATGAATTCTGTCCCCAGGTTTTGGGGGGAGAGAGAGTTTGGCAGTGTGCACACACAATAAGCCACACCCCTTTGCTTCAGGGATATCAAAGGATCTTTGGCATAACTAAATGTAGAGCCCTGGCTGCATAAAGAATGTCCTAAAAGTCAAAGGGAGAGGCAGTCACGGTGTCATCCATGGTGGAAGATTGAAACAGAGGCAAGAACAGTACTCTTCTTCAGTATGAGTCTCAGCAGCAGAGAAGCTCTGCACTGCCCTGGTTACTCCTACTTCCATAGCAAGGAAGTATCCTGGCATGAGTGTTTGTAAATGCAGGTGTCCCCATACCCCAAAAACAATGTCAGTACCAATGCTTTCACCGTTTCAAAACTGCAAGGAGTCAGGAAATGTTGCTGCCAGCGACACTGGTGCCTGCTGCCACTGTAACTACATTACCCTTCAGAACAACCCCTCCCCTAAGAGATGGTAGGAATGACAAATTAAAGTGTTAATTTGTTAAACTGCAATAGCAGTGTCAAATTAGCCTGGCTGAAAGTTAAAAATAAATCCATTCATTACTACACAGCAAAAAGAAGTATCAACTACAGAGCTAAAACAAGCATCATACCCTTTGATAGTAAAATTCTGCATGCAGAGCAGTCTTATAAGTCCAAGGAAAAAACAAACAAACAAACAAAAAACCCCCACAAAAACAGGGAAACAGGTAGGCAGCTCAGAATATTTGGTTCATACAAATGCAGCAAGGATGTTGCCTCTGAAGAGACTTCAGAGAGTGAGCATGTGCATCTGAACACCCCTGAGGTTCACCAAAGAAGTGACTTCAACCCTCACTTCTCTGACTGCTGCTCTGGTAGTATCAAAGACTGATCATTTGTGACAAAACCAACAAATACCAAGTAGTGAATTGCCTCCTAACAGAGAAAGAAAAAAATACAGTGTCACCTTTTTTTTTTTTTTTTTTTTTTTTTTTTTTTTTTTTTTTTGTGGATGGAGGCCAAGCTGCATCTGTTCCAGGCACCAGGGCCAAAATATCATCTACAATTAAAGCATTGCTGACAATGTTGTTGAGGCTACATGAGACAGAGCAGACTACAGGTCATCCTGCAGCTTGGAGGTATATTGGCACTGTGATGGTAGTGGTAATAAAAATGTGTTTGTGTCAGTAAAATAAGCAAATATGACTCAAAGCACACAGGCAACAGACAGACTGAATAAGAATTCACTTTTCTAAACATAACCACAATTTGAACCGCCAAGGCATGGTGGCCTACAGAGCCTCACTGCTGGACAGCTGTTGTGGAAATCTAACAGAATGTAATTGAAATTAATGAGATAAGAAAGCAACACTCACAAGCCTACCACAATAACTCTTTTGCAAAAGCAGAAGTTCCCTTCTATCACTGATATATTCAGGAAGACAGTAGATAGAGTTAATTATGACATTTGATAAAACACCACAGTATAGGGGTCATTAAAAAGGGAGATAGGTAAATGCAGGCACTGTGGAGGCCGTGCTATATTCTCACAACTGAAACACAGAATTGTGGAGATGGAAAAAAAAAAAAAAAAACAAGTACAACTGGAGCAGAGAGCATAGCCTTCACCATCTGGGAACTTACATCCCTTGTCTGGGAATGATCTCTAAGCCCATGCTAAAAGATCAATGAACTGCAAAAGATGTCTCAGTCTGCCTGGGAATCTGAAGAATGAGTGGAATCTGGTTTTGCTTTGATTTCAATTTACCCAGCCCACATTACAATTCTGCAACCTACTGTCAATCCCAAAATATTTGTTCTATTGCCAGTGTCCTATCACTACTGAAAGGGAAACAGTGATATTTTGATCATGATGGGTAAATGGCAAAAGCACATGAAATAAAGTGGGGGTGCAATGGCAGTGGGAGAGAGGAATAGTTGGGGGAAGACTCATTCCCTAAATAACTCTGTAAGCCAATACTTTAATACTCATTGTGCAGCGTGATCATGCTGCTAATGAAGCAATAAATCCTCCCTTGCATTGGTGCTGAAGGGAGGGGGGTCAGAAGGTGGAGAGAGCTCCCTTTCCTTTCTCATTATAAGCAGCAATGCAAAATGCTTTAATAAAGCTCAGCAATGTCCTAGAAGGAATAATCAGCTAATGCTTCTCCTCACAAAGCCATGCTGCAAAATGGCACATCTCCTTGGCTCTTCTGGCTTCCCTCTTGAGACTCCTGCACTAAAGTCAGCACCAAGCCTGGCCCTGCCCTCCTCACCCTCCCCGCCAGCCTTCATCCACTTCAGGACTTGGACAGTTGACTTCCAGACCTGGACCAGCCGATTTAAGCATAAGCATCACTGATTAATGCCTAATCCCCCCCTCCCCCTGTACATATACTCTAAAATGCCTTTATTTTAAATTGCAAAGGAGAGACACATTTTCTTTCCCCAAAACTGAAACTGGCAACGAAAAATGAGCAAAGCCTATCTCTAATTAACGCTAATCTGTCTGCCTTGTGTATGCACCAGTGAGGGAGCCACAGTACGCTGCAGATCAGAAGATAAAAACACACTCAGGAGTTCAACTGCTTTAGAAGCACAACATCTGTTAGCCATGTTATTCTGCAGCTATCCAACAAGCAGAGCACTCTTCACAACACTTAATAGCTTATGCATTATGGATGCTGCCGTGGGTACAGAGGTACTTGGGCTCAGGCTTTCGTTCTGCGCAAGTCTCAAATTTAAAAATGACAGGCAAATCTGGGGAGTGTCTCTCCCCCCTCCTTCCTCCCATGGGAAGTGAGAGTTCAGGGCCAAATTCTGCTATCAATTACACTAATATGGCTCCACTCAAAATCAGTTTGGTGTAACACAGACCAATAGCTGACTGACTCCATCCTTAATTCACTCAGTGTGTGGAATTAGAGTAACATCACAAAAAATCTCTTTGGAAGTGAGCATTTTAAGTCAGCTATTGTTGTAATATCCTTGATTGATTTAGCCACGACATTATTATTACAAATTAATAAAGGAAGGGCAGACATTAATGGAGTTTATAGGTTTTTAAATTACTGTTTTTCTATTATTCTTCCTATTATTCAATTCACCAGCTTCCTCATATAGTTTATCTATAAATGTAATGCATTATAGCACTTCAGAATTTATGAAGTATATACAAAGCATATAAATCCTATTAACTAGCCCATCATACTTATAATTGATTCAATTAAAATGTTGTGTATGTCTACAGTACATAAAGGGGAGGGAAAATAAAACTGAGAGCAAGGGGTTAATAAATTCTTGATTATTTATATTTTCTTAAACTTCTCTCCCACAGTGGAGACAAGACACAGCATGAATATGCTACACTCTGCTCCTTATACCCTATAGCCCAGCATGTAACATAAAGAGTATAAGAGACTTGAGAGCAACTTGAAATGATTTTTGTATGCATTTTAAGGCCAAAGGGACTATTTTGTCCTTCGAAAATGACTCTAATATTTGCATGACATGAGCCATAGTATTTCACTCAGAGATTCTTTCATAAAGCTAATGGCTTCTGGAAGAGTTGAGGTTTTTTTTCAGATATCCCACCTTCATTTAGGGATTTCCATCTATTTGTTTCAGTTTTTTAACATAGCCTTGCTGATAAAAATATACATTCTGGCAGGTTTTCACATCATATATGCATGCCCATGTTAGGTATCCAGCTTAGGAATGATTCAACAGATCAAAGTGAAGGACTGGAGTTCCCTGCATAGTCAATAAAAGGAGGCAGTCACTCAGCTTCAGCACACGAGTCAGAGATGGCTGAAAGAGCTAAAAGCAGACTAGGAGAATAAATACCTACAACTTCTCTTCTGAATTGCTCGAGATCCTCCTCCTACTGATAACTTCTCCTTCCAACTATTGTCTTTGGCAATAGAATTCATTTGCCAGACTGAATAGGCATCTACTTTCTCTATAGCCATACATGCAATTCTGTAATAACAGAAACACATGGAATTTGCAGTGTGACAGTGAGACAGATTTTCCAGAATTCAGATCATTCAGAGAGGTCTTTCTCTCTTCCTTTTTTTGCTGCTATCTTTGTTTCAGTGCCAACTCAACACAGGGTTTAGGCAGCAGAATCCTAAGTGTCACTGAATTGAATTTGTGCTACAAAGTCATTTAAGTGTTTTTGTAAATCACACCCTTGAACTCTGGATAGGACTGCAGCATTATCCTTGCCACAGAATCCGAGAGCAACATCAATGTGTTAATTCCTATTTCTAAAGCACTTTGAAGATGCACATACTACTGCATTGCACCCTGCAGACTTTCACTGGTGCTAACATGGCACAACTCTGTTTTCTCTCTCCCTCCATCCTGAGAATAACAAGAAAGACCAAAAAAAATGTGTTTTTCCCATACATTTGAGAAGACAAATTTTGATGTCCCAGCATGAATTATTCTGCACCACACAAAAATGCTAATTAAGCCTTTATTCTATAACCTGACAGATGTTTCTGATGCACTGTTCATCCATTTCATACTGTACTAAAGCTAAAGTTTTAAACTTTTTGTATTATGACGCAATTAGCATTATTCATGAAGACAGCCATCAAAAGTCTGCTTGAAGCGCTGTCCCATTCCTCAGAGAGAAGAATTTTGAAAGACATTTCAAAGATTGCCCTCCCTGTGCATTAGGTAGACTCAATGCATACACACAGATATGCAAGGAGTCCACAGGCCCCCATTCCTTCTCCCCACACACCCTCACTTGCCCTTCCCACTAGGACCATCTTCTGTTGCACATGAATTCCAATCCTGGTGGCTTACACTCACTGCTCATACCCAGCCCACACAACCTAGCATAGTTTATACAGAGAAGCAGTTTCAAGCAAAAGAAATGGCTGCTTTTGTGACTGCAACATCACAGAGGACAAAAGTTGAATCAAAAACCTTGGTAGCTGACCACGCTATTCCTCTATAGCATAGGAGTTTGTCTCTGTACTCTTCTGTCCTAGCAGTGGCCAATGTCCTCCATCAGGAGCAGCCTGCTCTGCAGATTCCATGCATTTCCTGATGGAGCACAGCTTTTGGCCAATGTTCAGCTGCACCTTTCCTGCTGTCATGCTCACCACGACGGGCAGGCAAAGACAGGTTCACACTCTGCTGTCCTATGGGTGTGGCATGAACACCCCAGGGAATGGCCCATCCTGTCTCAGCCTTGTGCCTTCCCTGTCCCCAGAGAGCAGCCCAATAACCAGGGCTGGGACTGCTCCCACTGTCCCCCAACTGCTCTGCCCCTGACAGGGGCAGATGGGGTGGGCACTGGCTGCTGTGTCCTGCCCTGACACCCCAAGAAGTCCTGACTACTCCAGGATCCCAGCCCTCATTCTGCCCCAGTGCTTCTCCCAAGCAAACCACCATTGGCTTCCACTGTCAACTTCCCTGCAGTGTCACAGCAAATTCATCTTCACCCCTGTTCCTTTTGTCCTATCTTCTACACATCTACACAATATCCTTCTGGTGTGTTTTTTGTTTGTGTTTTTGGTTGTTTGTTTTTTTTTTAATTCCTCTTACTTATTCCTATTCCCTTTTCTCCTCTGTTCCCGTAAAAGAGCACATTAATACTCCAACCTCCTGTCTCCTGCCCTTGTCACCAAATCAGCATCTGAGAAAATACTTGTCCTTTTCTCTTTCTTACTCTTTTTCTCCAGTTACTCTGGAGTAACTGTCAGGAAATGAAAGATTTCTTCAAAAATACAGATTCAGCAACTACACTCTCTAAGTTGGAAAGAAGCTTGTCCCTGGGGTAGTGATTATACATATAAAGACAATAATAAGACTGGGGGCTGCAAAGCTGTGTGGCAAAGGTAGAAATCTTAGTCTGTCTTTACAATTCTCCAGAGGTTTAATCCCTAGCAAAAAAAAAAAAATCTTATTTTACACATATGTAAGTGCTGTGAAAACAATGCATTTGCCTGTTCATCACAAATTACACTACAACACATATCAAGAAATGCATCAGTAAGAGGATAAACAGAAACAAGTAGGCATATAAAATGTTTATGAAAGGGATGCACAGAAATGAACATCTCTAATAAAGAATCAACACATTTTTTCTATTTGCAATTTTTTAAAATTGTATTTATTAATAATATATACAAGAGCTATTATCTTTTACTGTAAAGCTGAAGATGTAAGCTATGTGATCTGTGACTTAACAAAGCAAAGCTAAATAGTTCCTTGATCATTGCTTTATGTACTTAACATAGCACATCAGTAAATAGGCAGGACAAAGATTTCTAAAAGCAGAATTTAACTGAGTCAAATTAGGTTGTGTCAAATTCCTCGCTGTGCAGAAAAGACAGAGTTGGGTAAGTGAGACCTGGAAGTCTGGCACAGATAATTTAGCTATAAGTTTGTCAAGAATCATGATGGAATATTAAACTGAGGATGAGAAAACAAAACAAACAAACAAACAAACAAAACAACCCAAAGACATGAAGACTTCCTAGGAGGATCTTTCAATCCTAAACCTGATGTCCCTTCCTTCTGCCAGGCTGAATCCAAACACCAGACTTATGTATGGGATCTCTGTTCATGTGAAGAACTACACACATGTCATGATTTAGGAATGGTACTCCACAGTTTAGTGCTCCCACTGAGAGTCTCCAAACCATTTGCTGCTTACTCCCTCCCCTCTCCCTCAGCAGGATAGACAGGGGAACTGGAGGCACAAAAGTTGAAGATCACAGGTAGAGGTAAGAACAATTTACTGGGAACAGCAGTGAGATAATAAAACAAACAGTTGCAGCAAGAATACTAATGACAGAGGGTAAAAGAAAGAGGCAAAACACCCAATCCCTCTGCCCTCTGCCACACTACAGTGACAGGGAAGAGGGTCCATCCCCCATCCCCAGCAATGACCTGAGGTGATATAGAGTAATCTCCAGGTCCTAGCCATGGCCCCTCCTGGCTACTGCAAAAATCAACCCTGTCCTGGCTGGAACCAGGACAACACTTCAAAGAGGCAGTCCAAAACAATCCATACCGTCATGATACACCTAGAGCAAGCAACTGGGCAACACTATCAAGAAGGAGGCAGCACTGACACCATCCTTCCTATGACTCATGAGAACACTGGGAACCAGAGAGAGGTTTCCCAGCTGAGCTGGAGGGATGGCAGGAGAAACAGTAAGGGTACCTTTCCTCTCACATACAAACACAACTACTGTGTGGTTCATGATTTTTAACACTAGTGAATAAGAAAAGCAGGGATGAAATTTTAATTACAGCAGCCTTGAAGTTAAGGAAGCTTTTTTGGATGCAGGCCACTGAGGTTTGAACAAACCCAGACTGGGACAGCAAGTGACTTGTTTTTCTTACTAAAAAAAAAAAAATAAAGTGTTCCTGATCATTATGTATTTGTATGGAAAATAGCTCCTTTTCTTCCTCCAGTGAGTTGAAAAGATAATGGCCATTTCTGCCTCTTGGTGAACTAGACATAGGGAAGAATCTTCCCAGAGGTATAGTGGATGCCTCATCCCTGAAAACATTCAAGGTCAGGTTGGGCAGGACACTGAGCAACCTGTTGTAGCTGAAGATGTCCCTGGTCATTGCAGATGATTTGGATGAGTTGACATTGAAAGGTCCCTTCCAACCCAAACTATGCTATGAATCTGTGAAGGACCAGGTTGTACCAGCCTGTGTCAGGGGGAAGCCAGCAAACCTACAGGGTGGTAGCCAACAAGAGGTTTAGGAGCACATGGCTCAGGTATAAAGTAAAAGCCAAGGAGCTGCCTCTTACCTGAATAAATGTGAACCATATAATCCCAGATCCTTTTTACCCAAGCAGAGGAGCTACCAGCATGTAATCCCACATCACCAAGTCCCTCAGCTTCCTATCAAAGGACCTGCACAATCAAGGGGCTTTCCTTCAGTGAAGGCTTTCCACTGTTTCAGTATGAAAATGTTTTGTCAGACAAAAGCAGCCCTGGCCACTTGCACTAGAGAGAACAGCAGCATGGGGAGTCTCAGGGACAAATACTCTGTAAGTAACTTCAGACACCTTCAAGCTATGGCAGTGGCTGTTGAAGCACTCCTTATTTCACTGTCTGTGAGATATATGACACACAGTGGGATTAATCTAATCTGTAGCTTGATATCCACCATATGGACCTAGTCATTCTCAATCCCCTTTTTAGTCTATGGTTCTTTTTAGTCTCTTTCAGTCAATTTCAACTGGTTTAGATATCTTACTTAAGAGGTGAAAATCACATCCTCCCTCTTGACAGAAGAACACATCTAGATGACCAGGAAGCAGCAGATATCTGCTGCATGCACACTAATGTACCATCAGAGGCTGGATAGGGTTTCTTTTATGTCACTGTGTCATGTGGAGCTAGCCCTAAAGATCACAATGACTCCTTCAGTCCTTAAAATCTATTAGTCTTCTAATTAGAGCTAATTAAAATGAAAAGCATTTTTTTTAAACAACTTTCTCTTTCATCATTAAAACACTGACATTTTTAAATGAGCTCCCCTAATAACAAGAGAACAGTAATATACCTGATTAGTATTCTTTTATAATAGTTAAGACCTTGGCTTGTCCAATTACACATTTTTATACCATTAGAAAACAAAGTGAGAAGCTACACGTAGCAGCACACTCTGGTTAGCACAAAGAACCCAGTGTAAACAGAAAACAACCAATTAAGTGGTTCTTCTGGGTATCAGAGATGAGGGAAAATACTTCACTGTAGTTTGTGAATTGTGTTTAAAGTACACACAATAATTTTGTATTAAATATCTGGGATAAAGCTGAGTGATGTAGAAGTGGGAGAAGAACAGCAAGAAAGCAAGGAGGTGCATAAGCAGGATATGCCTCCTCTCAAGCTTCCATCTTTCTCTCTATAGCTCTTATGAAAAGCTTACAGCAGCAGAAGACAACAGGAGATGTGTCATTTAAACAGAGGTAGGCCATTAGTATATTGTTTGGAGTAATTGAAATGCATTGCACAGGATTAGTTGTCTGCCAATCATCCCAATTAAGCAGGCGTGTCATTGATCAGCATAGCAATTAAGAGGATTCTAGGGTATCAGCAATTTATTCTTAGCAGTCTCAATACTAATTGCTTTCAAGCACAGAACCAGGTTCAACATTCTTTAAAAGAGAAACAAGAGAGTTATTGGAAATTTTTTTGCTCTTTCCCCATGAATGACCTATGGGCTAAACTAGATTAGGAGAATTCACAATACAGCAAAGTTCAAACATAGTAACAAATTATTCCATCATTATCTACTGTGAGCAACAGGAAATTACAAGATCAAATGGAACAACACTTGGTGTTTATTTTAATCTGGATTTTGCAATGTCCCTGTAACTCAACAAACAATTCAAACTCCAAAGGCAGCACACAGTAAGGCAAAGGCCTGTGGCAGCAGAGCAGACAGACTGTGCTTTCCTGCAGGTTCTTTGAGAATGAAGAAATGCAGCCCTGCAAACCACCAAACTTTTGGCATTTAAACCCAGTTTCAAACTGGTGTGACTCCCCACACTAACACTCTCCAGTTGGTGTCCTTGTGATCAACCAAATAACACCTAGGTCTACCCTCTGAGCAAATTTATTAGTTTGACACCAGTCTGTGTTTTACAAGTGTGGTGGGGTGCCTAGTGGTGTCTGCTGTGTCAGCCACGCTCAGGAGATCCTCTGTATAAGCAGGTGAGACTGAAAGAACAAGGCATTGTACTCCAGGTAGAGCAGAGGCTCTCGGGAGCCAAGTTGACACAAGCATGAGCAGGATAGGAAAAAATGGATAATTACACAGGCAGAGTGAGGCATTGCTGGGCCACAGGAACAGCAAGGAGTCAGGCTTGGTCATAACCTGAGCCTTGGCACAAACCAGAAACCAATAGGCCTTATTAAAGTTCCAACAAGAAACCTTGTTCTGCGCTGCAGAGTATTGTTCTATGTTTTTGGGCTTTTTTTTTTTTTTTTTCCTTTTTCTGTTCATATAGTTTTTATTCATGTGCATCAATGAGGAAATAAATAACAGATATCTAAATTGGAATATTTACATTTTTGCTTTTCTTATTGTTTTCTTTTAACACCAAAACTACTATGAACTGAGTGAAGAAATTAACATAACATCTCTAAAAGCACACTGATTATACTTGACCACTTACGAACAGCAGCATCTATGAATATTATTTTGATGTATCAAAATCTTAGCAGAGAACTTCATCTTTGTGAAAACTCAAATATTTGATACTACAGAAATACATACCCAATTTAAAAATATTTATTATGCAGAAAGCATAATGTTTGCTATTATCCATAGGATACCATGATTACATCTATATAAATATGCTACTTTACAAGCTACTCTTTACCTAAGGTATATTTTACTTTAAGCAAATCACTTCCCTCACCAGGATCTGCAGTTCCTAAGGGGAGATGACAACAGCAATGCAGACCAACACACTGGAGACAGTGAGAGGACGGAATCTTCTTCTCACTCTTGGGAAAATCACAGAATCATTAAGTTTGGAACACACCTCTGAGATCATCCAGTCCAACCTTTGACTGATCACCACCATGTCAACCAGACCATGGCACACACCAAGACCAAGTGCCACATTCAGTCGTTTCTTGAACACCTCCAGGGATGGTGACTGTCTACCACCTCCCTGAGCACATCATGCCATTGTTTAACAACTCTTTCCATGAAGAAATTCCTTCTGATGTCTATCTGAATCTTTCTTGGTACAACTTGAAGCTATGTCCTATCATCCTAAAAATTCCAGATCTCTGTCCAGTTCATTTTAAAACTTCCAAAGCCTTATGCAGAAAGTAAAGACTACATTTCAGCCTGGAGAAGCAAATGCTTCAAGAGAAACCTTAGAGCACCTTCCAGTCTCTAGAGGAGGCCTGCAAGATATCTGGAGAGGGATTTTTACAAGGGCATGTAACAGTAAGACAAGCAGTGATGGTTTTAAACTGAGCATAAATTTAGATTAGAAAGCAATTATCCACTGTGAGGGTGAGACAATGAAAGAATGCCTAGAAATGCACTGAAATCATGCCCAGAGAAGTTGAGGATGGTCCATCCCTTGAAGCAAGATGTGAAGCTAGAATACAGGTTTGGTGGGGCTTTGAGCAACCTGATTTAGCTGAAGATGTCCCTGCCCACAGCAAAGGGATTGGAACAAGATGATCTTTAAGGTACCTTCTGACCCAAATAATCCTATGATTCTACATTTTTTTCTGGTACAAAAAGCCCACCAAACCTGTATTCTAGCTTCACATCCATAACAAGATGTAGACATCTCCTTTTCCTTTCCTACCTGAATTTAACCTCCTCAGACCTCTAGACTAGGGCATGGCTAATATCCTCATTTTAGAGGCTTTAGACCACACAAATAGCCCAGACAGATCCCCAAGTGGGATCTGGAATTTCTGAGACACAAGAGTCTATTGTCCTAACACCTGAACATGCAAACCAGGAGTGCCTTTTAAGGAGCATCTCTTCTTTTTTAAGAGCCTGGAACTTGCCACTCACAGTTCTTCTTCAGCCCTTGTTTTGAACAAACAGTAATGTCTCTCCCCCAGTATTTCTCCCTGTAAAACTAATGTTGGCATCACTTTAAAAGGCTTTGATATTCTGGCCTGACAGACGCAGTTCTTATTTATCCATTAAACCATATTTGGCATATTGGACCCTTGCACCAAGAGACAAGAAGAACAGCCTATTCACATGCTCCTAGCCTAAAGAGTAATAACTGCAATTAAATTGTACATAGCCTTTTGCAGAGGTCAGTGAGGCTGCTATGGGTAATGGGACAGAGAGTGCAAAACTAGCAATTAAAATAGCCTCAGTCTATAGCCTCCTAAGAAAGCCTCCTAAGTCTATAGCCTCCTAAGAAAAGATGCAAAAGCATGCAGTAGGTAGACACACTATGCATGCAAACATCTGTTGTAAATGCATATTTGGCAACTCAGCAGATAAACAAATGGGTCAGTGAGTTAAGAGAAATTGTTTCTTTTGCTCTGTCATTTCAGGACAGTAAAGCCTGCAACAGCCTGCATTTTAAGTAAATCAGACTCTTTCTACTTGCAACAGTGTAACTCTTGATTTGCACAGCTTCAGGACTACGCATTTGCTTAGAAAAAGGGAGCACAGTCCTTGTCCCCAAACCAGCTTTTTCCTATTAATTTCACTATGCTTGCTCTGTGTGTAATGGAGCCATTTGAAATCCTTCCATCTTGTTTGCAGCTTGAATCATGTCTCTATTTTTAGCAGACTTGGAGCTACACTATGACTTTACCAAATGGAAAATGTAATCATGTCTGTGTTATGTATAACAAAGTGTGTGCTTGCCCTGAGCCAAATGAACTGCATCGTCGGGATTTTGGATGGAGTCAGAATTTGGGGACAGTAACAACCCTAGGAACTAGCCCTGCCAGCAACTTTGCTTTCCTAACTTGCATTAGCTGGAGTTTTGTGATAGTTCCCCAGAGAAAGGGGCTGAGGCAGCACAGCAAGAAGACAGTGTCTCAAGAATGCAAGAAACCAAATTACTCAATTTGTCCGTATAGTGGAATGGGATTTGGTCTATTCAATGGGACAGGACACAGTATTCTTGGGGGGGGTGGGGGGAAACAAACCCAAATATTTCTTTAGGAAAAGCATGTATGCAACAGGCTTATAACTGACTCTTAGTTTAACTAGCATTGGCAGAGATTCAAGGGCGTGAAACACTCCTCCCAAACTCCACGGGGGCTGATTTATGCCACTGGGCAGCCTTTTCACATAATGAGTTTCCCTCACAGAGGGTCACATTTACTACTTCTGTCCTGCTCCAGAGGCAAATCACATCTAGCTTCCAGGCTCTGCATTTAACAGGAACAAGAACAGCAAAGCTGACAGAAAAACTGAAGAAACATATGGCAGCTTTGTGCATATGGAAAAGAGAGGTGTGACTGTGAGCATACTGCATGTTGTTGCTACTGGAGCCCTTCAGAAGACCTACATACATAGAGTACGGAGCAGGAGCTCTAAGCTGTTTGTTCATTCACTGGTTTTCAGAGATTCCTAAACTAACACCTACTAGATGTGTTATTCAAAGCACTCTGTATGAAAAAAACCAGTCATTTTTTCAAGTACTTAGAACATTTAAATATATAGTGTGCCTTTGCTGATGACAATAGAAAGGCATAATGTAAAAGTAACTGCATGCATCTAATCTGGTTTTCCTCTTACAGCAGTTTTATATCAGTGTAATGTCATTGATCCCAGAGAAATTGCTACAGATTCACTGGAAGAGAATCCTGAGAAAGAACCATCTAGTGAATGTCACTGCCTTAAGACTGGTACATGATACTTTAAAATGCCATCACAAATGCCCACAGAAGCCACAAAATCTCTTGCAAAAGGAATCCTGAATCATCCACATGTGGGACAATTGTTCCTCAGTAGAGTGGTCTTCCCTCAGTGGAGGGACTGTCAGCATACAATTATAGATCTCTGAAAATCATTAAATCTCCATGCTTACTGGAAATACATTAGTGAGAAAACACCATTCCATTTCTCCAAATGTCTTTTGAACATAATAGCTTTTTTTTTTTTTCAGAAAATGAAATTCCCAAATCTGCTAAGAAATTACCACAAAATGACACGGTTCTGTAATTAATAATCCAAGTCTTTCCCTTACCCCAACCCATAAAGAAATCAAAAATACAATTGAAATGTTGTTTGCTTGGCAATATGTATTCTACTTCACAGCAGCAGTTGTCAGAAAAGCACTTTTTGTGTTAAGAAAGATACTTTGGGCTTGGTTTATAAACAAATTGTTGCTAGGACAAATGACATAAATCAAGCTAACTACATGATTTACATCAATTGCATTATATCAAATTAACTTCTAAAATCAAGCAAAACCATTCTGTTCTCAAAAAAAAATTGCTTAACAAAAAAAAGCAATTCACATCAGGCAATTTGTAGGCATTTCCTAGTTGTTTGCAAAGTTATGCTCCCACTTTTAGAAAGGCTGCAAAAATATTTGGCATAACATCACTCCACCATACGGTAACTTTGTTCTGTATCAATTATAATCTTGCTTTAGCACTTTGCTCTTCAGCAATTCTGATGCTCTGCAATTTAATTTTGTCTCTGCTTCCACGTGGGGGAATAAAGGAACAGAAGGAGCAGGTTGAGCCATGGACCTGCCATTTTCCCTATTTCTAAATAAAAACCAGTGCCAACAAGCACAGCTGTGGCAATGAAAAGACAGAATAAATCGTACAGGTAAAGGATGATAACAAATGCTAGGGACTAAGGATCCATCAAAAACATGGGTGTCAAAGCAACTTTCTATAGAAAAGCAGATCCACTTAAAAACAAAGTTATTCACATCTTCCGGTGCTGTCTGGATTTGGATGAGTATCTGAGGCCATGACGTTGGCCCTCCATCTCCGAACACTAGTCCAGTCACATTGTTAAAAGCTGCCTGCAACTGAAAACCTCCCCTCTTTGGAGACTGCATCAATTCACTTCTAAAGTTCCCAGCATAATTTTGTTGGATCGCACAAAGCACCATCACTAGGCAACCACTTTTTGGTGGGCTTCAACTTATTGCTTAAGACAAGTTTCTTTCTGCTATATCCATCGTCTACCACTCCTTCCCTAGGGGTGTTGAAATCTGTCAACATTTCTTAAGACAGAGGCAAACAGTTTTATTTCTACTTGACCCCGTGGCAAAATGGTATTGCTTTCCTTCACTGCCTCTAAATGTCTCAGCATCCATTTGCTTCGTATTGAAACCGAATTGATGATTGCCCGGAGTCTTGTCTATTGAAATGGATTTAAATTCTAATCCATGACTGTACCAGACTTTTCTTTAGAGTATTTGAGTTGCATTTTAAAAGCATCTAAAGCCTCTGATGCTCATTCTATGTACAACAGCAGCAACAAAAGCAGTGTGGGAAAAGAGCAAGTCCTTAAAAAGTTTGCAGGCAGTGGAGAGGCCTGGAGCCCTGAGTCCTCCAGTTCCCTCCAGCTCCCTACCAGCACAAGACCTGGAGCATGGGTCAGCTCTTCAAGGGCAGGTGTGCAGGCCAGAGGGGTGCAGAGATCACTCAGCCCCTTAGATCCTATAGGCTGCAGCCTGTGTGTAAGGGTGAAGCCATTGCTTCCTTTTTTAGGAAGTCGTCTCTGCTTCAGAGTCCAGACATTGCAAACAGGATCAGGAAAAGGGGTGTGTGCACACTATGCAAAATGAAATGTGGGATGTTTCAAAGAAAATCTCTCCTCAGTCTCCTTCTTTCCTCCTCTCTTTTTCTTTTTGTCATTTTACTCGTAGCCACTTCTCCCCAATTTGTGACAATCTCTCACCATCAGAAAAATGTTTTAGAAACACATTTCTCCAGTCCTACTGTCAGATTTGCTGAATCTGTGTTGACTTCTAAAGAGTCCCATGCTCTGTTGCTTCTTTTTAAGACTGCTTACACTTTACAGATGGAATAAGACATTGGGAAATATTATTTTATCATATATGATTAACCTGTGGCAACTCGGGTTCTTGAATTAGGAAGTTTCCTGAAAGAGCTATGCCCCTATTTCACCCGCTCAATTAAAAAAAATATACTTTGTACAACAGATTCTTGTGAAAAAAGCTTTTCCCGCATGGAGGAATTTTCTCCATATAGAAAGGTTATACCAGGCAGGAACCTTGCTGAATCTTGCCTTATGCTGGACGAGCTGTATTCCTGTTTTGAAAAGAGGATGCTTTGGGCCACTCAGCATTTACCTTACTACAAGCACGATATAAACCCCACAGAGGAAATCACTATGACTGGAATGCACCCAGAAAAAAAAGAAATCTCAAACCAGTTGAGTGGAAAGTTATTGCCCTCATCGGTAAATGCTAAAGTATTCATCTTGCAGATTTTTGAGTTGTCTATGAAAATTATTTAAAACAGCTTTCAGAAGGTGTGTTTGTGAAAAACAATATATAATATTACATCAGTGCCAGCAAAGAGGTACTGCTGCCAGTTCCACACTATTCCCAATAAATCTTGCCCACGCTTTGTGTGAGGTATTTCTCATTTGCACAGCAATACCACACAGAAGCTTTAATCAGTGATGTGGACTCCACGGTACCAGCCATTAAATGGATACAGGCAAAGAATTACTTCTTTCCTACAGAATGTGGGGATCCAAAGCAGAAGATTGACCTAAGGGAGACAGAAGTGTTTTAGAAATCTATCTAAACTCAACTGCCATTCCTTCATTCATTTACTATGTTTGAAATGCTTAAGTTCCTACAGTTCAGAAAACATCTGATACACCTTTCTGTTTCACACAACTCATTTGGAGTTTGATACACCTAATTATGCTCATATGATACTACTAATTATGGCATAATTAGTTAAACTCTGGGTCTAGGAAAGTCTGAAAGCTATTCAGAACAACATCACTTAAATCAAGAGCTATTCAGCATGAAACAGAGGTCACGGGGACAGCCATAATTCTGAACATTTTGCAACATTATCAAAACATTAGGAAACCAGGAACCATATCAAATTAAGAGGACAGATTGTTTTCCAATGCAAGCTCCTGGGTAAAAGGAATGAATAATAAAAAAATTAGCTGTGGTTGTAAAGCAATCATAGTATTATATTATTAGCCTATGGGGTTAACACTTATGGTTACCATTACACCGTAGGAAATAGTTCCAGTGCCAGAATACTTAAAATCAGCATTCAGATGTGCCCTAGTCAACTCATCAATAAGTCTCAATCAAACAATCTCATTTAAATTAAGGAAGACTGAGCTGCCCACACATAATGTTTACAAAAGACTGATAAATACTGAACAAGCAATATAAAGGTCAGTTTTAGGGAAGTTTTCATACGAGTTAACAGAGTGATCTTCCTTTTCACCTTCTTCAAACAGTAGCTCAATGAAGCTTCCATTTGTTTAAGTATACAGTGTTTGTAACCACGGATCAGAATCAGGTCCTAAATGGATAAAAACAAGTGGCGTAACTAGTAGTTGGGAAGCAGAGCTGACTGAAGAAATTAAGAAATAAACCCCTATCACTTCTTGGAGCTCTAGGCTGATATGGAAGACCATGTGTCTAAGCCATCAAAACTGCAAGTTTGTTTTTGTTAGAGAAGTGAGAAATCTCTTGTGCACAGTGAAAACTCTAAATGTCCCCTCTTGCTTAACAAAAGAGATGACCTCAGGCAAGGTAAGAATCTTGCAATGAAAAATCCCAGTATCCATCAGAGTTTTTGTGTAGGACCCAGAGGTGCTAGGCAGTCTGCAAGCACACAGGGTGGATCACTTCTGCCCCAGAAGAGCTAATATGAAATGCATCACCAGCTTTTGGTTAGGAACAATTGGAGCTGGTTTATTATTTCAGTCAGAAAAAAAAACCTGAAAAATCCTATCTTGCCGTGTGTTTTATCTTCCATTGCGGAAAACTAAAACAGCAGCAGCAAATAAACCTTGTACCAATTCAATTTGGAAATCACAAGTTCAGCAAAAACACAGAGACACAACAAATTATTGAAGTTACCAGGTTTGAAAAGACCTTTATAGGAAGACAAGGTGAACTAGAGGTGTAAATAAGTTTTTAAAATTGAATGAGTTTTCTAAAAAAGCTTTAAAACAGACAAATTACAAGGTGAAGATATAACAGAGATTTAGAATGTCATTTAACCATGGGAATTCAAACCAGGGAACAAGGCTGCTCACCTCTGGGACAAATCCTCCAGCTCCCCAGGAAATCTGCTAGAGCGCAAGGAACTGCTAACTGTTGCAGCAGCAGGTGGACCAGGGCCCCACCAAAACCTTTCCCACAGCTGTGCTTACGATGATGCCAGAAGGCACTGAAGGCCTGTTCCATAAATCAACAGGGACGAAAAGGCACATGAGGAACAGGACACACACACAAAGCTTCCCAAAGGCCAAGCGCCCCAGGCAGGAAGGAGAAATGTGCAACAGAGGCTGTGCATTATCTCTACAGCAAGGATGCCAGGATGATGGGGATGGCAAAGGCCATGGCCGGGTCCTCCAGATCCACAAACATGGTACAGGTGAATCAGGCCAACACCACAGACCCATCACTTCTTCCTTCCTTCCCATCTAGAAATTGTCCCAAAACACACAATATTTTGCTGGTAATACCAGGGAAAGTGACAGAGGTTATCAGCCTTTTGGCTCAAAGTCAAATTACTGAAAAAGTTCTCAGACTTTCAGAGCTCCTTCCATGACTGTCTTAATTTGTGTCTCTTCTGCAAACAGTGAGTCAACAAAGAACCACCTAAAGAACTCAGATTTTGCAGTTTGTGAGCCTTCCCTTTTCTCCCCTTTTCCCCACTCATCCGTGCTGGCAGGTTGATTTTTTCCTCAATCTGGACAAAAAAAAAAAAAAATATTAAAAAAAAATAAAAAAATGCGTCAATTTATTTTTTTGAATACTAACAAAACCCAATGGGAGAATCAGGCAAGAAGAAAATTGCAGGCTTTTCAATCTCCTATTGTAGGGAAGTATGCTGGAAAGACATTCATAAAATGAAATGAATGTAAAGAGTACATCCAAGAGTGCAGATTAGTGAGGAACGCATGTGCTAGGATTTGCATAATTCCAGCTGGTTGGTGGAACATTTCATATTAACAATAATGCTAAAAATAACGTATTTTGAATATACTTGAATAGACTACGCTTAAGCACTGCTGTTTTCTTCACAGTGGATGGGTGCTTTACGACAATCAAAGGCAATGGCAGGGCAGGAAAATTCACCCTCCAATGAGGTGGTTACAGACAGCCTCGCAAACAGCTACAGCTACTGCAGTGAAAAACACCAACATATATAACCAAGCAACACAAAATTCCTCCACCTACTCATCAATAACCCTTTAGTGCCTGCAAGAATCCAGATATTAAGTTCTTGGCCAAGTGAAGTTCAGATTTGGTTGACAGTGGGTCAAAATTAAGCATTGCAAGGAAGAGAGACTCCTGGAACTCCATTGTCTCAAAAATTCACATCTTTAAAGAGTTTTTTCTTCAGTGCCTCTAAGCTTTGAACTGATAAAAATATATTCTTTTATGTTTATAGGTTGCTCTCTCTAAGGCTCTTCTACCCCTGGCTCATAATTTTATTTTGTGCTGTTTATTTGGTGGGTTATTCAATGATATGTTTATGTAAGGATTTCATTAGTCCTTTAAATTAAAAACCCAGATGCTCTTAGCCTTCACTGTTGTAAAGAGGAGTTTTGAAAACATCTCCAAGCTGAAGATAAAAGATCAAAAATCAGAAGGCAAGTAAAAAGAATGTACATTTTTTTAAAGCCCCATTTTTTTCAGCCAATATCATGATGTTTTTGAAGTATAACATGATGTATAAAGGTTGGAACGAGAGGAAAAAAAAATGCTTTCTCCTGCAAGCATGAAAATACCTGTTTGATCATACATAGCAATATGGCCAATAAGTTAATGGAACTATACACATGCATAAGTGTGAACATGTATGAATACTCACAGTATGTGATACAAAGTTTTATTCATTTTTGTTTCTATGTATTAAAAGTGAATATCAGCCTTGAGGATGTGATTGATCATGGCTCAGTCAACAGAGCATCCAAAAAAACCCTTAATCAAAAGTGTTGCATGTAGACATACAGTGTGAAGATGAAAAAATAGCACATCAACCAAGCTTTGTAATTACCAGATACCCAAGCCAATAAATAAAATGCAGCAGTGACCTGTGAATAGAAAATACCACTTATGTAAGACTAAAGTTTGGGTGGTGAGGTGACAAAAAGAGGGAACTCTTGAACTGACAATCTCCTGAAAGATGAAGGCGGCAGCCTCCATTAAACTCAGAAAGACTCAGTTCGTAAGTCTGACTTACGAATGAACAGTAGATGTTTGATTGACTCATTCATACCTCAGCTTTAATTTTTCAGTATGTCAGTAGCTTGATTTTCAGTCCCAGAGCACCTACAGCTCCACTGAAGTAGTCGGAGATGTGAGAATTCAGCCTCTTTGAAAATTCAGCTAAAGGCACTTGGAGTTATGAACAAAACGCAGGCTCAGTTGCATGCCTATTACTGCACCATCATTATGACTGCTCACAAATTAGGCACAGAGTCTCACACATGGTCTTAGTCATATGGGGGACAGTTTCAAAGACGCATCATGAGATGATATGAATCCAACTCCCTATAAAAGCACATACCTTTGAAAAGCTCACCCTGGGCTTTGAACAGTTTTTCACAATGGTTCTCTTCGAGGATTTGGTGGTAATAGAAATAATTCCTTATATATGACTGGATAAAACCTCAAGAATATTGAAAAAGGAGTTAGGTTTTGTGCAAGAGGAGGGAAACTTTGCACATTGCTCCTGGGAAATCTGTGTTGCAACAAGAGGAACAATGTAGGGCAAAGATCATGCAAGAGTGAAAAAAATATAGCTGTTACCCTGCTACATGAGGGACATCTCATTTTAGTCCCCTAGTAAATCATGCCAGAAGGGCAGAAAAATAAGCTACCTTCCAGTTAAACCCATTCACAAAATCAACACAATTTTGAATCATCCCTTGTTTGCTTTCATTCCATTACAGTTTAGAATTAACATAACCTAGTTTATTGGTTTTCCGTGCTCTTCAACATTTATCTTTTTATACTAGACCCAAAACTAAACTTCAGAGGCCAAAACTGGGGCAGGAGAGAAGGGAGGAAGGCAGGCCCCTTTCATTAATCTCAGGCAAGGGTTTCAATCTCAGACTCACATAGGATTCAGAGCATAACCATGCAGTTAGCTTTTAAAGTTCCCAAATGTATTCAAAATGTTTGCTTAGTTGAATCTGTAATGCTTCGATAGCATCACTCCATGCCATAAGGATATGGCAAGGAAACATAATATGAATGATTGCACTAATAAATTATCATTGTAAACTACAACCACACCTTTACATGATCTTCTGATCTTTACTGTGAAAAATGCATTTAAGCAACAGGTAAAAAAAAAGTTCCTTGGAGTATCTAATCTTCTGAAGTGTAACAAAGCAATGGAGAAAGAGTGATTCATCAGATAAAATTGTAATTTCATGTGCAGTTCTGATGAAGCCAACAGGAATTTTGTGGATATTTGAGGGATTTTACTCCATCCAGATACTGTTATGTACATTGTTATGAGCTATCTAGATATTGTTATCTAGATTTTTTTCTCTGAGGACAAAAAACTGCATGCAGCTAAGCATCTGATTCTGAAAGAAGAGGATGAACACAGGATTATAAGCCTTACAGCCCACACAGGATAACAAAGTGATGCCATCCAGAGTCTGGGCAATATATTGGCCCAAATAACATTTATGACCTGTACCATAAACCTCTTATTCAGCCCACATTTGCAGTTTCATGAGTCTCTCTTCCACTATTCCTTGGCTAAGGACAACTTTGGCTTCTTCCTAGGCTAATTATTGTTAAGTATAGATGGATTATTCAAATCAGTTTCAACATGATTTACAGCAAGCCTGATCTCTAAGAGACAATTATGAAACAAAGAGTTGAACATCTGAATATTTTGTCTCCAAATTCATACCTCCCCATGGATGAATGCTTGATGCCATGGTAGGTTTTGGTTACAAAAAGAATGAAAGATTCCTCCCCTCAGGCCCTATAAAGGTTGATTTACCACCTAATCCCATACTTAAGGGAAACCAAGAAGGTGAGCTGAGGGTAATAGTGATGGCCAGCCTTTGCCCAAGGAACTTAAAAAGGTAGTTTGACATTCTGGAGACCAGATTTTCAATCTGAAAGCAGAATATAACCTGACCTAAAGATGTGTTAGAACACTATCAAAATATTATTTGTCCACAGAACATCTGCTAAGAGGAGGGAGGAAACATTTTGGAAGTTGCCACTACTTGATCATCCATGATTTAAGAAAAAAAAGTGAAGACCCCATTTGAAGAGTATTGGAATGAAAACCCACATGAAGAGCATTTGGAAAAGTTTCATGGGCAAGTGATGATGTTATGTGTTACTTAGTCTTCAAAATGTTAGCTTTCCCTCTCTCCTTTTATTTTGCCAGATTGTTTAAGCCTGAAGTTTTTCAATGAAGTTTTTTTTTTTTTGTTTTTTTAACTTAGTTACAGGAGTAGTCAGAAGTTTTATATTTTCTGAGTTGAATGCAAAGGATGGATGCTCATACGTGCTAAGGGACAGTTAATTTTCTTTTCGTGCTCATACCAAGACAGGAGTGAGGACAGCATTTTGCAGGCTTTGTACAAAGAAGAATACCAGGAGAAGAGTTGTAGTTATGCATTACAGTTCAGTCACTGCAGCTGGACACAATCCATATGATTTGCTTACATCTTCACAAGATCTTCAAGGTGTATCAGCTGCAATGCGTTATTCACAATGTCAAATATCCTAGGACAGAAATAAATCTGTCTATGAGCTATTACTAAGAAATCATCCATCAGCAACACAAAAGTAATCTCTGCTGTATTCTAGTCCAAAGTCCAGTTGAGAGGGTCTAACACACTGAGAGGGTCTAACACACCAAGGGTGAGATAGGTTGCTTCTGAGCTTGGCTTTTTGCCATTTTTTTCAGTCATCCCAGAAAGAAACAAGGAATTAGGTAGTGTGTTAGCTTGCCAAACCAATGACATCAAACTATTAGTCCTGATTGGATTATTGTGTTTTCAAGGAAGGTGATAAATAAAACCAAAAAATATTTTACATTATGTACACAGACATTTCATGATCTGAGGCATATCAACTATTTTTTTCCCACATTCTTCCTCTCTCATAAATCCTCTCCAAAGTGCTGATATGCATCAAATCCTGACCACTTGAAAGAGACGGGCATAGAAAAATAATCTAATTTGATACATTGCCACTGTGCCTCTATGGATGCAGAGCACAGGTATTGTCTTAAACGAGAATTTGTTTTCTGTAAGCCTGATGATAAGAGAAGGTTTTAAAACACACAAGCATTCATCCCTCTATCTGAAGAACTCCTACATGTAGGTCACTGATAGAAACAGCTAGGTTTGAAGCGGGGGAAAGGAAAAGATATGCTAAATATTGATAATATTTTAGGTTTCCTCCTCTTCCCCAAATCATGTCCTCCTGAACATTTCACACAAACAGAACATCCATTACAGTTGTCCTAATTTCTGTCAACAGTGAACTTCAACACAGGCCTAAATCTGCCACCACTGCAGTTGGTGAGAACACCTCTTTAATAGCAATAATGTTAGCCCCTGCTGCCAATGCAGCCTTATAGCACAGATCAGCCTGCCCTTAAACCACTTTGAGTGGAATCCCAGTTCCGCCTAACACTTAGAGATGATCACAAAGGAAAAAGGAAAGCACAACTCTGGGTATTTTCTTCATCTTGGGATTTTTTTTTTTTCAACAAAAGCAAAACAGCCAGCCCATGAACTCCCTCTAGAACAGGGTGTACTCAACTCATATGCTTCAGTCTCGACAACAAACAGCCTGTGCTGCTGGGCTTAATTGCTGTCTGGCAGTTCCTACACACAAACTTCTCCAGCAGTTTTCAGATGCTTCAATAGCACAGCTCCCTGGAAAACCATCAGAATCCATTCACTGTCCTGTATTTTTCCCACTTATCCTGAAGATTTTTCTTTGCAGTTCACTCTGGGTCACAATTGTTGATTATCAAAAATGCTGCTTTGACTACAATTCCACCCAGATCACACTGCGGGAAAGTAATATCTTTGGGATAGGATTTGTCTCACCTAACTCACTTTATTTCAGAGTTAAAGCATACATCCTTGGCTAGCCAGCTAATTCCCATCATAATCAGAATCTTCAGGCAGCTGAAGAGTCATTTAATTCCAACACAGGCTTCTAAATTAAGTGTAATGAATTTACCTCCTTAACTCCTTGACTATAGAAAGAACCCAGAGAATTAGCTCTGGCTAGTTGTTTCCTTTTTTAGATCTGGTTTAGCAGTATTTACATGATCTAGCTCCATGCAACAGTGTCAGATCCTGGTGAGAATTTGATTGGCATATATATTCTAAAAGATTTCAAATATCATTTTAGTGGCTCTCTGTTTACTCAAAACACCATATGTTCAGTAACTTCAAGCCAATCTCTAAGAAGTCTAGCTGAGGTGTTCAAATGTCTTAATCTGTTCCTCCTGGAAACTGGAAAAATGTACTTTATGAGATAATACAGCAGGGTCAATTTTTTTTTCATATGACAATCAGCAATACTTTCTTTTATGTTCAGCTTCAGACTTTCATAGGAAACGAGGTTGCTTGTATCTTTCAATGTATGATATTTTTCACTTTGATTTTTCATTGGGCTTTCAAATCTGCATGAAATTTTTGCTTTTAAACCAGCTGAACATACAAACACAACTATAATTGATTTTGTCATTCAACAGAAGAAACAGAGTCTCATGTATTTGGGGTTTTTATTATCAGAACCCATTTTAGCTACATTTTTTTTTAACATAATAAAATGATTATGCAAGAAACTACAGTGGCATGCTAAATCTTCCAGACATGAGAACAAATTAATGACTTAGTGGGTGAAACTCTGGAATGCTGACAACTGCAAGCTAGGCTTCTCTAGTGTACTGGTAGCATGGCTAACAGCCTGCAACCAAAATGTCTTATAATCCTTATGTGAACCATCAATTTATGCCTTTAAACTTACACTGCTATTATACCATTAAATTCCTATTTTTCCTTGCCAAAGCTTACTTTATTTTCTTGGGTAAATTCTACACTAACACAAAATGTTAGCCTAGGGTTGTTTGGAGAAATAGGTGTGTATAGAAATGAAATGTACATCAAACTTTGCGGGCATTCACACAGGGTAAAATAGATTTAGCTTGCATGTTGAGATGCTGGAAGGGAGAAGTATCGGAAAGAGTAATTAAGAATAAAAATACCATAAAAAGCCATGTATCCCTTTTATCTTACACCCTCTTTATCTTCCTGCTTTTCCTTCAGCTTCCTCCCAGTCAGATCTTCTTTCATATAACTTACATATTAAGTACTTCCACGCTCGGTGTAAAAATAGTGTCAGGTTGTTCTAGTTTCTAGCAGGGCAATTACTGAGACGCAGGTGTTGTGAAAAAATAGATAAAGGAAGCCTTCTTTCAGAGCCTTGTCACAGAGAAAGAGAAACCAGATGTTGTTCCCCTGCTCAGCCCCCTCTATTATTGTATATTTTGGCTTAGGAAATTCCCAAATCTAGGAAAGTATAATCAAGTGGTATCTCCGTAAGCTCACCGAGACATCTGCTACTTCCTTGTGTTGGAGATACTACCTAGACTTTCACACTGAGCCTGTTTCTGGCACTTCTTACATTTACCAATTCCCACCTGCTGAAACAGACAGCCTACAAAGCCAGGTAGCTCTGGGGCCATCACTGCCATAAGACATACTCTAAACCCGTCCAAAGTCATTTTTCCTCCCTGCAGAAGCCTATGCCAAGACCCCATTATTTTGAAATCTCTACTATAACACTTCATGGCCATTCCAAAAGACACCACTGCTTGCAGAATGTAGTTACAAAATACTACCCCATAGACTCTGAAAACTATTCAGGGGACTATTAAATCATCACATAAACTCTCACCAAAAACAAGCGTGGGGGGGACAAGTAATAGAAATTTAAACTTCTTGAAGGAAGGATAGAAAATGTGTTCCTATTTTACAGTAATTAACACCACCTCCTTGTTACCTTCAGATCTTTAAAGGTGTCACACTAAATAATGCTCTTCATGAAAAGTAACTTTTAGCCCTTTCTAAAAGGCAGAAAAATTACTTCTGAATAAGAAAGCTAAACTGCTTTTCTTAAAACAACATATTCAAAAAGCCTTACAGGTGTGTCCTGACAGAAATAACTGTATCAAAAACCTAGAGATTTACATGGGTTTTATGCTTATAGGGTGATTTTCTATTCCCACAAAAGCCAATGGAAATTTTGACATCCACTTCAATGGTGACAGAATTTCACTCACTGAGTTAAATGACATTTATTAGATTTTCATGTTAAATGCAGAGGAAAATCCTGTTCAGGATTCCTGCTAATCCAGACTCAGAGTTTCTATGCGACTAAAGCAAGAAAGTTGGTAACCTCAGATTTCTTCTAAACTGTACAGAAATGACCCAATTTCCCACATTCTTTTGAATACTAAATCTTTGAAGCCTGTGATGAGGGAGGAACCGCTATGTTGCACTTTGAGAATCACTCAGTATTCTGACTGCAGTCTTTGTGAGTCTGCAAGGATTTACATTCATTGTCTCTCCAGAGTCACTTGCAAAATGATTTCTAAAAATTCTCTCTTTCAACTACTATTAGACACTGTCTAATACAGGAACAAGGAATTCCTAGCCCAAGGGCCAGATACAATCTGCAACTTAATTTCAGGCAGTCTGCAGCCAAATGAGTTTGTGTGTGTGTATTTATTATTGGCTGAAAAACCAAAGTGCTTATTGACGTATGACTTGCCAAATGCCTCTGAGGGACCTAGCTGGTCCTTCTCAAGGAAAGGACCTCTACTCCAGGGCTAATAAACTGCAACTCAATATCACAGCTACCAACCAGGCAACACAGAAACATAATGTTGCATATTATTCCAGAGTACCTAAATGCAGTATTCCAATGTAATTGTCACGTAGGTTTGCGACGCTGGTGCAAAGGGCACCATTAGCAAGGTGTTAGTGAGGGCACTCAGTGCTGTCAGCTTCAAATCAGTAAATGGCAAAGATGGAGAGGGAGGAGGAGAGAAGGAAGATATTACTATACCTTGAGCTTCAGAGTGCAGAGAAGATTTGGGGACTGCCAGGAAAACAAACAAACAAACAAGCATCTTTTTGCTTTCAAACATTTTTTGAGCATTTGAAACAGAAAGTGAGGAAGAGAGAGCGTAATTTCTGCAAGGTTCCTTTTTAAGCAAGGTGTACTTTTATATCAAGCAACATTAAAAGAGAATGCAATAGACTCAGAGGGAAAAAAAGAGTTCAGAACTGAGGAAGTTGCTCACATCCTCCTGTTACTTGATCTGAACCAGCTCATATCCATCTAGGTTATTGCTGTTTCCTCTATCTGTCACAGATAAATGACTGTTCATGCAGTAAGAGCCACTGCTATGCAACAGCTGTGCTCTAATGGACATTTTAAAGCTCCTTGGGCTGGCAGAAGCAGGGAAGGAAGGAAGGAAGGGAGGAGGGGAAGAAAAGAGGGAGGGAGAGAGGGAAGGCAGGAAGGCAGGCAGGAAGGAAGGAAGAGATGATGAGGTGGAGAGGCAAAAGAGAGAGAGGCAAATGTAATGGGTTTACATTGTCACCCTTCATAAATCTTGATCACGTCTTCAACAAGATCTAGAAAAATCACAATTTCAATCCAGGACAGGGATGTTCATTACCCGGGTTCAAACTGTATGAAAAATTACTGTGAGAGAACCACTCACAATTGATTTATGGCTAAACTGAGGGAAGTGGAACTGCCATGGCCAACCCACTGCCTTCAAAATATCTTCCAATCTTGCACCAACACTAAAAGCTTTGCAGGAAGCTGCTTCTATCATTTGTGTACCCAAACACAAGGCATTAGCCCAGCATGTCCCATTAATCATTCCAGCCACCTAGAAATGAAAGCTGTAATAAAACGGAGAAAAGGGAAAAATTAATAATTTAGAACTTCTCTGGAAAAAGATGCCATTCTAAAATAAACACTTCTCTCTTTATAAGCCTGAGACAGTCCTTAAAAATATTTATATTAAAAAATCTAACCAATTTATTAATATTTCTTTAAGAAAAAAATCTTTCTGTCAGAGGGAAGACTCAGGCTTCAGAATATTTGTTCATCTTATTTTTAAGAAATACCTAATTTCTTGAGAGTTGTCAAGGCAAGCTAAACAAAGAGATGGCTTCATATACAATAATTTTGGAGATCAGCTGTTCAATGTCTCCATATGCTTCAAATCAGTACAAAGGGCACATGGATGTTTAGATTCATTTCTGTGCTCCAAGAAGTGCAAAAATATCTAAAGCCATGCATTCTATGCTCACCAGCAAGTTCATCATCAACAGACACATTACTTAAGAGCTGCATCATGCCTTCAGGAAAATTTAACTCGTACAAAGAGTTAAATACATTCAAATAACAGTTTGAAAACTGGAGCATGAAGAAACTAAGCAACAAATCCTCTGACAAGGCACATTGGTTGGGAGTTAGGCTCTTACAGGACTACAGCTGTCACCTATCCTTTACCCCTCTTAAATTCTTAAAGTTGAGGTCATGACATTAAGACTGAACTGTTAATATCATCTCCCAAATTAGTCATAATTACTATCTTTTTGAACCACTGTAGGATCTCATCCTGAATCCCTGTGGGCCTACACTATGGGATGAGACGAGACTAAGTTCCTGACCTCCCACCTCCAACATAAGCAGTATCCTCCATACTTGTACCATTTCTCCTCTTCTCTATCTTCTAAGGCTATATTTTTGGTCTTTCTTCTGGCAGGAGGTTTCTCAGGCTCTTGAATGTTCTTGTCACCCTTTTTCCAATCCCTCTGTTTCAGTCACGTCCTTTTTGATCTCGGGAGACCAAAACTGTGCACTGTGTTCTAGCTGAGACCGCAGGCATAGCTTCATACAAAAGGCTGTACAATATCCTCTCAGTTGCTCAACTTCTTAGCGATCTTGAATGATGTGCAACCTAATATCACAGTTGGGTTTTGGCTGTTGTAATTTGATCACGTGCCCCCACTGATCTCTCATATTCATCTCTTCTGGATCTGTCAGGACTGACTGTTCACACTCAATCATTCTTTATTCACCACTGATCTTCATCCAGCACTGTTCTGCCCACTTGGTGGAAAACTTTAGAACTAATACTTCTTGCTCCTCCTGCACAGACTGTGTAAGTATTTCCACACAGATTTTGCAACATGGTGGCTCCAGCTCTCTCTCAGTAAAAAGGTAAACAACAGAAATCTCTGTTAATTTGCAGATATCCTAAGCCCAACTTTAGTCTCTTTCCACCCCAACAGATTAGCCTAACCCTCTGCTTTTCCTCTCCTTCCCAGCTTTCAGTCTAATAATAGTATTTTATCTGTTAGTCCACAACACAGGAGTTTTTGTAGGTTTTTCTTTTGTCACTCACAGCATTTTGTTTCCAATTTCTCATTACTTTTCCAATACATTCTCCATGCTAGAAGATCACTGAAACATTGGTTCTTATGGCAAAAAAAAAAAAACCAACAATAACAACAACAAAACAAAACAAACAAACCAACAAAAAAACCAAACAAAAAAACCCCAACTCCTCCCCAAAAACAAACAAACAAACAAACCCCACCAAACTGGTGGACTACATCATGCCTCTCTGGTACTTTACTATTGTTTTTAAATAAGGATTTCAAGTTGGTTGCCAAGTCCAGATGTAAAGTGTTACTTAAATATATCCCTGAATTAACTAACTATGTTTGTAACAGACTCACAGCTGAAGCTCTGTTTCCAGTAGAATTTATAGGAGACACAAGTCTCAAATCACTGTGAAACCCAGCCACAAATCAAAGTTCTCTAGCATATGGAACCAATTGGTCTAGCAGAGGTTTGCCACTGGAGCACTCAGCAGTTCATCCTTGAATCCCAGCCCCAGGTCACTCCATTTCTGCTCACAGCATTTTGCTATCTTCAGTATTGCACTGCTCTCCTTTGCAGATTCACGGGCACTTCTGTATGACTTCTGGAAGCCAGAAGATACCCTGCTATTCTAGAAGCCTGTCAAGGGTTCTTCTTGCCTCAAGGCCCTCCAGAATTTGAATTCTGAGCTCCAAAGGCTCATCTGCCATGCAGGAATTCAAGACCTTGATATGGGACACAAATAAGCAATGCAGGAAGGACAGGAAAAAATGAATAGGACACAGTGTCTTCCATGATCTCTGCTGCATCAAGGAAGCAGCTCTATCAAGGATGTTTTTTAATCCTTCTGCTCCAAGAAAAGGTCAACTGGATGCTGTGTACCCTTGAGGGTTAATGCTAGAAAAGAATGTGCCAGAAGAATTCCACAGACTCAACCAGCATTTTGGAGAAAAGAAACAAAGGAAGGAAGAAAGAAAACCGTGTGTGTCTAATGTGGTCCAACTTCACTTTCATCACCTTAGACGGAGAGACAGAGACTGCTGAAACCATAGCAGAAGCCAATATGACAGCAAGGTTATTGTAGATGATATCCGTAATAAAAAATGCAATAAAATTACAAGGATGCACTGGTGTTATTACACTTTAGAAATTAAATTCCACCACTGAAAAACTCAGAGGCTTAGACATATTCTGAAATCTTTCAGACAGCCCTCACAATGACAGCATTGCTTCCTCAGGGCTCAGTCCTGCCTTGCCTGAAATTAGTCTGCCTCCTTTTCAGTTTCAGCACTGCAAGACTAAACCTTGGCATCTTTGTCCCATGCAAGCATCCACAGGTCAGTGAGGAAACTGCAGCCGCTCTTCCTTGGATCCCTGTCCCACACTTGTTTGTTCAGGAGTCTGCAACATTATCAATGTCTCGTTGTTGAATCAAATGCCACCACAGTGACTAAAATGCAGCCCAAAAGTGGGCACTTCTTGTCTATTTGCCCCCAAGTCAACAGCACACAGGGCAAAAAGACAACAACAAAAACCCCTGTGGGTCACAACTGCATTTCATCATGTCATCCACGCCCGGATCCCTGTCTCTGGGTTGGGAATATAGCTCTGTTCCCAGCATGCTCCCCATTTGCCTATCAGTTTAGTGCAGTGGGTGCTGAGTAACCCTCCTTCTTCCTTACATCAGCACCTTTAAGGCTTTAATATTCTGTTTGATCTGTTTGAATCTGTGGGAGGAGTAAGCAATTTTCTGTCTGGCTTATTAACTAGGTAGGAAATACTCCTCAATAAACACATTCTGTAGCATTGCCTTTAGACCTCTTATCCATGACATTGTTCCACCCTTTTTTTGGATTTTATAAGACATTTTTGTTTAACTTTACGCATTCAGGCAAGTAGATATAATGCAAATAACCTGAGAGCCAATGTTATTTATAACTTTACTGCACATAACACCCTCATTCTCCCCACCACCCTTTCACTCTATAAAAATATACAAGAGTAAACAAGCACTCCAGAAAAAGAAACCCAGGCATCCAGTGTTAAAACTGAACAGCTAGGAGCTTAGCAGCAGCAAATATAACCTCACCTCCTTGAGAATAATGCCTTGCTATTTAGTCTGGTTACAGATGCACTACACTGCAAGTACTATGCTGTGGTATCAGCTTTTCTCTCCAATCTTTACCACAAGTCTGGAGGATTATGTAAGTGGAGGCCAAAGAACCCATTTTGGAGAATTGAAAAAAAGCAAGTATGTTTAAGAATTAGGAGTTTTAAAAATGTACAAATCAAAATGAAAATGCTGAAGTATAGACTGTAATGTGAAAGAAATGATGGGAAGGGAAGGGAAGGGAAGGGAAGGGAAGGGAAGGGAAGGGAAGGGAAGGGAAGGGAAGGGAAGGGAAGGGAAGGGAAGGGAAGGGAAGGGAAGGGAAGGGAAGGGAAGGGAAGGGAAGGGGTCTAGCTGAACAGTTTTAGAGGAACAGCTTTGCCCAACTTTCTGCCCAGATACTGTGAGCAGCGTTTCACATCAGTTCCTGCAGTTTCTTTCAAGGTCCTGATAAAGTGGTAAATGTCATTTAAAACAGAAACATCTATTACTCAAGCCTCCTGCTCATCACAGATGAGGCATATCCCTGGTTAACAACATCTCTGTGGAGGCTAACAATAGCTTCAGAGCACTTGGCCAAAAGTCCCAACAAGCCTGCCATCAGGCTGAGAAGTGAAAGGGCACTCAAATACTTCTTTTGTGTTGTCTCATGAAGAAAATCTTCAGAAGAATTTTACAGGGAAGCTTTTAGAGAAAATAAAAATATTTATTTCTTTCCTCTACTGAGGATTTCTGAATTCACACTGACATTTGACTGAGCAGTTACTTAGCATGCTGTACACCACATTTCACTTACAACAACAGTGGACACGGTAAAGCTCCCCTTTTCCCCAGAAGAAGACAATAGTGTATATTTTTCATGATACAATTTTTCAAGGTTTGGGGCATTTTTTTTTTCTTTTTTTTAAAGGCTCAAACAAGGGAAAATATATTTGAAAGGAAGGATCCATGATGAGAGGGACACTGAAACTGGAGATACAAAACTTGTTTCTATGATACATTAAATATCCTACCATGGTCAAACAGACACACACAATAACATTTATATGTGCAAAGGATCCACAACCGTAGGTCTTCCACCACCTCTGGAAGTTGCTTCAGCAGCAGATTTTGTAATCAGTCACAGGCACCTGTAAGACAAAAGAATAAGGAAAAAGTGTTAACAGAGAGACACTTCTCCCATCCACAGCTTGTAGCTCATTAGAATTTGCAAGTATGTTTAAGATCAAGGGTGACTAATTCATCTCCTGGTCCTGCTCCATTCTGTGATCAGCAGATGAGTGATATCTGATTTATCTGTGATCTAGGTGTACAGCAGGGGCAGCAGGGCTGTCTATGGAGACACCCAGCAGTACCCAAACCTTTAAAAGATGAAGTGAAGCAGCACCACACCTGTCAGCCTCCAATCAGCAAGACCACCCTCCATTTGGTGCACAAAGTGGGTGTTTTTACCCACCACGCAGCATTATGGTTTATGTCACTTGTGTTGTTAACAGCACACTGGGGAAAGGTAAGACAGCAAACACACATTTGTAATACACCACCCAGCTCATCTACAGGAGCAGTAAAACCTTTAAAACAGACATAACAGCAAAAGCAATTAAGGAAACTCCTTCAGTTCAGAGCTACCTGGGGCGAGCACATGAACTGGCATACAAGCTGCCTAGAGGCCCTGGAGAGCAGTTGCTGAATTAGTGAGGATTGGAACAACTAATTGGTGATTGTTTATCAAATAATACACTAGCAATTCCACTGTGCTCTAAGAGGGAGGCAAGAAGAAAGCCATTTCAGGTGCCACCACTGTGAACTTAGCATTTTTCTAAGATACATAAGACATACTCTTCAACTCTTTTAAGTGTCCATATGCAGACTAGACAGAGGCTGGCAGGAGGCACATTTATAAGTGCATTTATTTCAAGCGTCTCTGCTAGTTCAAAGGCCTCAAACAAAAACCGTTGTCTAAAAAAAACAGAGATGTGGTTTGGAGGACAACTTATCACTTGTGAGGTGGGAGGAAGGGCTGGCAAATATGGTACTAATTAATATAAAACCTTCTCCTTCCTTGCTGCCCCGCTGTCCCCAAACACACAAAATGAAGAGTCTACTCTGCTCTGCTCTCTCAATACTCTTGGCACATATCTCCTTCTCTCTCCCCCTCACACTCCCTCTCTCTCCATAAAGGGGCATGAAATGAGAAATTTTAGCAAGGTTTTCTTTACAGAAGAGAGGCTTGGCTTCAAGCCCAGTACACATATGTGGGAGGGAGTCTTCAAAGAGAGACTCCCTCAGCACTGCCCAAGAAAGCCATACTTCTCACGGTCTGCAAGCGAGGTTTTCTGGGACTCGCTGGCTCCAGCCCCACCAGCCCCTCAGAGACAATAAACGCCCAAGGAGGTAAAAAACTTCTGCATGATGCTGCCTTGAATTTTCCTTAGTTTGAACTTTAGGAAGAAAAAAGCATGTTGAGAGGAATGGCTAAAAGAACCCCAAACCCAAACGAAAACCGATCCAAAAAAACTTGGGGCGTCACTGGATTTCCCTTTTATATAGCATGTCCAGTTGTATGAATTAGTCAATTTATAGTGAGGATTATTTGTTGTCTTTAGCTTCATACAGATGATTTCTTTTCAACAACTCCTTGTAGACTCTTGTAATGGTGTGTTGGTATAGTTATACAAGCACAGACAGCTTACACTTACAAAAAGGCCATTTGCAGGTATAGTTTAACACTGTTTCCATGAACAAATTGAGTTGTCCAGGAAAAAAACCCTTTTTTTTACCCTGGTCTAACTTCATACGTTCTAGGGTTTATGCTAGCATAGCAATGATGACCAAACTATAATAAATTCCTACCTGACACAGCTATCCCAGCAAGACTAAAGCCTTCTTCTCAATTAGGTTGAAGTACTTCATGTTTAAGCAACATTTATATTACAAGCTTTTCCCCTCACAGCACAGTGGATCCTCCCCAGTCACCTGGCTTTGCATTACTTCCTCTGGTAACCATGGATCTCCCATAAAACATTTACAGCATCAAGTATGCAACTGCAGGCTCACCTAGGGCCATTTAAAAGTTTATTTTTGATTGTTTAAAAAATCTCTCTCCATCATACAGACAGAAATTCTGCAGACATTCTGCAGTTTCTGACGAACCCTCATCCCCAACTTACAGCCAATTCTGACCCACTGGTATTGTGGTAGTAAATGCTTTACCACACAGTTGAAATGTATGTTTCCTTTAATTGTGTCTCCATCCTGTTTTTAAATGCACAACATGAATGAAATGCATCTAGTTTCCTCAGTCATATTTCCACTTTGAACATATCAGGAGGTAAACAAAGCAGATAGCTCTTAACTGATTCTTTTTTCTGTAATTAAGTGGGAGTTTCTTACCATGCCCAATGAAATCCAGAATGCTTCAGTGTAGATGCCTGAAAAAGAGAGAAAAGTGTTTAAAAGACAGTCTTTTGCGCAATGAAAGTCTAACTCAAAAAAAATTTTAAAAAAACCAAACAAACAAAAACAAACAAACAAAAAAACTATTACCAGCATAATTCTATAGGTTGAGTTAAATAAATAAATACTTATCTGATTAATTGTTGCCTGGAATCCATTTGTGCTTGTATCTCTTGAGTTAGAGGCCACATTAAAAAAACTGCACAGGAGATTTGAAATCTGAGGACAACCTAAAGCTTGATTCTAAGAAGGCTCAATGCACCAGTACTTTCCCATGGCGTGGGTGAGACAGGTTTAGTCATCAGGTGTGACAGAGAGCAGTCTGTTGCAATCCAACATTACGTGGAGAGCCAACTAGAAAGCAACGTATTTAGCACATACACTGCACACATTACAGTACCCTCAAAGAAAAGAAAATCAGATGTTTCAGTACACAGGTTTTATTCAGGTCAGCTGCATTTCAGTCACTCTGAAAAGCTACAGCAAGTGCCTGGATAGAAAGATGTTCACAATTTGGAATTATTGCCAGACATCAACATCCCTGTTATTCACATGTGGACACTAATGTTCTATGTATACAGCTACTAAGACAAAAGGACCCTTCAAAATTATTAAAATATTGTTGCAAATTAGGACTTCACCCAGAACTTGGTTTTGTCCATCTCAGACTTCTCTTCTTTAAAATCCTTCTGCCTTTCTCTTCTGCAAGAACACTCACTGAAATTGTTCCACAAAAGCTCAAATTATTTTTTAAGAGCAGGAGCTTGATTGTCATGTATTTAAACAATACCCTGGCACAGGGTGGTGTAATTACATGGGAAGAGACAGATGGGATAGGCTCAGAGACTGAGGAAGTCGAGCATCCTATCACACTCACGGCTTTCACTTTTTCCTCCTCAGGCAAATGCAAACAGCCTCAGCCCCTTCCCCAGTCCCACGCTCCAACCTCTGGGACTCCCCAGCTCCCAGCAATCTCTGGTGAGATGATTCCCTGAACCAGAACTGCAGTGTACAATAGCCTTTGGGAGAGTTTTCTTTAAGGGGTATGTCCAAACATCCCTGTCAGCATGGGAACTCTTGGCATCTATAATATCCCAGGGCAATTTCACAGCTACAGGAAGTCCTTTTTGCTAGCTTTAAAACTGTCACCTAACCATTCTCTTGAGGCTGCTTAGCTCCCACAACATGAGAGAGTGAATGGGCATTCTTTTTGCTTTCTCCATGCCACTTGAGAGATCATAGAACTTTGTTTCTTCCTGCTCAGATAGATGCCCAAGTGTTGTTCTCCATGTGGGATTCACTCCACATCTTTATCAGTATTTCCTGTATTATCTCCCCTTCTGCATCCTTTCTAAAATGATGGAGCAAGGATGCAATATTGAAGTGTGCCATGCATTTATGCTGTAGCACAAAGACTTCTCTTCTTGTTCACAATTTCTTTACCAAACAGTCCCAGTATTCAAGGTTTTTTTTCTTTTTCTCATTCCTACTGCACATTCAGCAGTCATTTTAATACGGTTATTATAAACCAAGGTTTCTTTCCAAATGATAATTTAGATTCCATCACTGTATTTCAATTTAGAATTGTTTATCTTCCTCTGCACTATTCTATGTTCATCAACACTGAATTTCAACTGGCAGGTCATCCTTCAGTCATTCTCTATGGTGAGGTTGTTTTGCAATCCCATAGTGCATCCTCACCTCAGCTATCCTGCCTGATCTGGTATCATCAGAAGGCTTCTTCTTTCTTCATTCTCCACCTCTTTCAGGACTATGCTGAACAGCACCAGATTCAATAGCGTAACTTCACTGGTCTTTCCATCCCTTCTCTAAAAATTGGCCAGTTTACCCTCACTTTTATTTCCTAGACTGAAATTAATAATAATTAATGGACTTTACCCCTTATCCCATGGCAGCTTGATTTCATTGAAAGTTTTTGAAGATGTATAAATAACAAAACAAACAGAACTTAGAAAATTTGTTTATGTGATTATAACAGAAGCACAAACATCCTGAAGTTCACAAATCTTCTGTTCAAAATCTACTGTCCAACCCTTCTTTAAAGTAACCCTTATCCTTCACACACCGAGCTTTTTGCTTCTTTTTGAAATGACAGCATACATGACCTACACCCTGGAACAACTCCTCCCCAGCCACAGGAGTTACCCCATCTGTGGGGAATGTGTCACTGGCCTCAAAGAGAGCTTTCCTCACAGTGCTTTCTTGAATCACAGAGAACTGCTAACAGGAGGGCCAGTTCCAGACCCAGTTATGGGATGCAATTGCCCCGTTGCTTCCAGGACCATTAAGCCAAGGTACATAGTAGGAGACACCAGGTCTGGAGATTTTTTTTCCTGTATAGTCCATCTGGAAAGACAATTTTTTCCTGTTCTTTTGTATTTTGGAAAAGCTGTAGCTCTTCTCTCCCATTCTCAGCCTTCTTGTACACATGCATAGGTTGAACAATGATGCATGTTCCATGCTCACAAAAAACCCTCTGGTTTTGAATGTCATTCAAACAACACAATGCCACATATGGTTTCCCAGTGTTCAAGAGCAGTTCCGAAGTCCCAATTTAGACTCTGAGGCCCACCAAATAAAAAGGAATGTGATGCATATGTTCTCAGTTCTAGCTCAGCAAATATAGGCTAGAGGAAGAGAAAAACATCAAGCCTGGTAACTTAATATTACACTAGATGAATAAGTATAATTTTCTAAATAAAAATAATTGGCTCAAATATAATGCCAATAACCCTTCAGGGACTTGAGCTGGTGAGTACCACTGAGAATAATAAAAGAGGCAATTCTTACTGCATGCAGACACTTTAAGAACAAAAACACAGCGTGAGAATTTTAATTCCAATGATTTGGATAAAGCTGACTGCCCTGAATCAGCAAGCAAAGCACAACGGGCATAGTGAAGTACAAAACCAAAAGAACTGTAACTTTTAGATAGCAATCCAACCTCAGCTAAGAACAACTCCAGGACTGCTAGGACACACTGAGTGAATGCTGTGCTACAACTTGTAGCTTCTTTAGGTACAGGCCCCTGGCACACAGCAGGTCTGAAGTGGCTGGTGCTCCTCACAGAGCAGTGCTGTGGATGGAAAGGTGTCTGCTCAGGCCCTGCATGGCCCTTTCTTGCACCAGATGTAGTATACAATTCCTCCTAAGCAATGAAGATTTTAAAAAAATAAAACTTGAATAGATACTGGTATTACTCTGATTCTGCCTTTTCCAGCAGAGTTCTGCTCATCGCAGCCTTAAAGCATAGAAGCATCTGGAACTTTCTCCTCAGAGGAGACTACTCCAGAGACTGGTCAACACTGCAATTAAAGGATGCACTTATTCATTACACAGACCCTCTAGATTTCCCCAAGGTGACCAGTGAAACTGCAGTCTGCCTTTTTCAAGGGCATAAACACTGTGGGAACAGAGTAGTCAGCCCCTGCCATCCTGGCCAGGATGCACCTCCTGCAGCACACGCTGCCTCCTCAAGACCCAGTGCAGCAGGGAGCAAGAAGTGGATTTAGCCCAGCTCATTCACCATTTAAAAACTAATGGCAAATGCAGCCTCTCTAGCTGCAGGTAAGGCACCCCAGAGACCTCTGCAAACTAATGTCAGCCCTCCAACTCCTGTTCCTATTACAGCACTAATCTTCAGGTTCATCCACACACCAGTAAATGCTTAAAGCAGCCTGTTAACTCTACCAAAGGGCTGATTTTCACTCGTCTCACATACACAGAAAGGTAAATGCTACATGCCAATACACACATTTTGCTATCAAAGAATGACTTAGAAGTATCAAATTTTTAATATCACATACTTATTTACTGATGCCTGCCCTAGCAGGCATATGTAACCTAATACTGTATTTTACTGATATTGCAGACAGTATAACCAATCTCCTAAACTCTCAACACTCTCAATGGATTAGTATGATGTGTGGAGCAGTTTTAGCTTACAAAGCACTACTTTAGTGTGTAGAGTTATTGATTTAACTTAGAAATTCTGCTATGTTGTGTATTTTTACTGATTTACCTTTACAGTAGCGTAAGAATATCTTTTCTCCCCCAAAAAATCTTTGACACACTTCCTTTTCCAATACAAAATATTGCTCCTAGTAGGATTTTGGGACAGGCACTCAGTAATGAAAATTATGGACTTTGGGAAAATTTTTTTGTGTTGCAGGGCTCCTCCCACATTACTCATGTCTTTTTTCCAAATAAACCTGGCATACTCCCTAAACTTTCCAGAAATTTCTCAAAGAAACACCTGCATTTATGTATTAGCGTATCCTCTCCCCTCCTCCAGCCTCAAGCTGGGCAGATACTGGTACATAGTAAAAATTTTCCCCCCATCTGGAAAACTTCCCAAAGGCACTGATACATTTTCCCTCTTCTCAGCTGTAGTAGTCACTCACTCCTCTAGTCTCCTTTCCTTCTGAATGCTGCAGGAATCTCCCATGTGCCAGTCCTGGTCTCAGTTCAGCTCTAGCATATATAGAAAGCTGTAGCTGAATAGTGCATACAAATGACAGCAATAAAATAATTCCGTGGCATTGCTAAAAGCTTGTTTTGAAAGCATATTTTAAAAACAAGATCAAACCTGAAAACCATTCAGGAATGTCAGTGGCATTCTCCTCCAGCTTTTCTTCATCAGCAGCTGTCTCTACAGCCATGCAACTCCTTCTGCCCTACACCACACTTCTTTCATCACTGTTTATACAAGTATATTTTCTCCTGTTAACTATTCTGTGTGTTTAAATCCTCCTTTACTCTGCTATGTTTGTTAATCAATAACAGCCCCCATCTCCTCTTCATTCCTCTGCTAATCAATGTGATATTGAAAGTGCTTCAATTTTACCTTATGATGACTTCACATGCCACAAACGGTCATTAAAAAAGAAACTGAGTCTAGCTCTAGAAATATACTTTCCCCCTTTTTCTTTGCAGAGGTAGACTTACATCAATCCTTAAATATGCCGAAAGGCTCGCCTGGTCCAACTCACCACATTTCTGTACATTCCATGATTTATAGTCTTTGACTCATCAAAAGTCTCCGTATCATCCCACGGCCAATAGCCAGTGACATGGCATGTGACTTTTCTAAGGGCTTTTGTAAGAGACAAATAGTTTCTGCACATCTGTTGATTCACATTGACCAGTTACATGTATGTTTTTCTCTGGCTTATGGCAAATGCAGGATAATGCTCATTAGCTTCAGAAAAGTCTTGCCTCCTAGAAAGAATGCCACATGGTTCTACCCCACTTCAACACCACAAGGAAATTGCCATAGGAAAGATTTACCCATTAAAGCATCGCTTTAGTCTCAGGTACTTTACCTTGGTTTACAGTGTTTCCACACCTTCACACTTTAAGATAATGTTATCAATAGTATCTGGATGCTACCAAATTCTCACTATGTTAAAAAATATATTTAAGTCTATATCTAAACTTCTGTTATGGTAAATAAAGCCCTGTGATTTCAGAAGGCACATAGATCATAGATAATGGGTCTAGCAACCAAAATCTTCTCTCTCACACAATGATAAATTGTGCCATTCCAGCAGCTATTTAGACCTCACTGCCTGAACTCATGCTGACCTGAAACATACCCATTCCTTCATTACCCCAAGCTTTGTGTCATGTGCAGCATCAAACAACTTATCTTCTTCCTGCTTACAACACCTCCAGCAATAGCAATCCTTTCAAAGTTAAAAAAAAAAAAGAAAAAAAGGAAAAAAAAAAAAAGGCAAAAAAGCAGACTGTTTAAAATGATCTGATGCTTATGAAGTTAAAACAAAACAGGACAGCACACACGACTCTGCTCTGTATTTTTCAGCAGCACAATATCCTGCGGTGGCCTCAGCCAGCTGGGCTCTGTGACCCTCAGACTGATCCCTTGAGTATGTTCCCATTTTATCAAGCAATGAACACTCCAGCCCCAAAGCCAGCAAAAAGTTTGTCACTGACTTCAGCTGAGAACACGAACCGGCTCAATCATAAGAAACCTTGAGCTAAATAAAGCAGCAAGAAAAGGCACAGGAGGGAGGTGGGGGGGTGTCAGCTCAGAGTGCTGTGGGGCACAGCTCTGCTTGTTACCAAGGTTACTTGGTAGTTCCCCACATAAGATTTCATTTTCAATCACCAATAAATCTGCAAAAGTTTGACCCCCTTGAGTGGGAAACTGGGGTTGAAATGCATTAAATATGGGCTGCAGTCTGATTTGGGAGGGAGGAAAATGTTTCCAGACATAATATTGTTGACAGTTTTGAAAAAGAAGTTACAGGGAAATGTGTGGATGAGGAAAGCTCTTTTCCAGTAAAGACTCGCCACTATGGCCCTGCTTTGGGTCTGACAATAAGTATGACACATCAAAAATGTACTGTTTGTGTCAGGCATGTGTCTAAACAAAAAGCTGCCTGAATTTGAACAAGGTGTAAGTCCTCAAACAGAACAGAAAAGAAAAACACCAGTTAAAAAACAGTCAATAAAGATTTATTCATTTTTTAGCTGCTTTAGCTGATAAGCTGCTTAGGCAATTTCAGCCATTCCCTCAAGGCTCCCAAGCCAGCAGGTTTACTCCAGGCTGGGGCTGAGGAGGACTTTCCCTGAAACTGCAATTCCAGTGTGCTGAATGCCATTCTGCATAAAAGCATGTATCCCCTCTTCCTCCACCACTATCTCCCCAGCCAACAACACATTTGCTCCAGTAAACATGGAAGAAAAAGTTTTCAGAACCAAACATAGTAGGGGGAAAAAAGTGTCAGGCTTGCATCATTTAGAGAGAAATAGAGGGGGAAGAAGTATTTAGGTAGAGAAATTTCTCTCCCTAAACCCTTAATGACTGGCCTGTAGAGGCTGAAATTACAGTAGATGAGAAATGGGATCTGAAAGTCATGGAAACTGAGATCTTTCACAAGTCAGGCATTGAAATCTGGCTAAAAAACACGACAAAGAGGTGTGGCAATGTGGGTGTGAGTCTCAACTCTAATGATCTTGGATGCAGAGGAACTGCTGAGACTATGTCCAAGGGACACCAGTTGGCTGAAGAACATTTGGAGAGGAGTCCAGGCCTGAGATTCAGTGGGAACAAACCAACATGGCAGAAAATACCAAAGTCCAAGAGGAGATAGACCAGAGGAAGATCCTTGATCAGGCTAATTTTTGTGGCTGAGCCAAAAATTGAGATTTCTGTCAAATATCTATGAAGTGAATCAGAAAGGGGATTGGTGCTGCTTCGGGCCAGCCTGTGGAAAAGATGCTTGGTGGCCACCAGTTATTCCACTTGGGGTCCTGCTTGATGTGGTGGACAGGAAGATCTTTGGTCTGTCCAACGACTCACAGAGGTGCACATTTCACACCCTAACATGAAATTGGGGTTTGCAAAAGTGAGTTGGCAGGGAACAATCTTTTCCCCTATGCCTCTCATATTCCCTGGTTCGTTTATGTAGTTTTCTTTTAAAAGGCTTGATTCTGTTACCTATAGATGAATCCACTCCTATGGTGCCTCAGCCTGAACTTACCTACACACCTCTATCTCTTGAAGCTCAATGAGAGTTAGGAAATTGTATTTTGAAATGTGCACCATGTTGTTGCATAAAGACCTTATGGGGAGGAGATGAGAAAAGGGATATTTTTCCATGCTTGAGAATAGTTACGGCCATATTGAAGGCCATATTCCCCTCAAAGAGTATTTTAATCCCAATATCATACAAGAGGATAACTTTTGCACTATAGTAAAATCTGCTCTGAGCAGCCTCGTCAACTTCAGACAGCACTCCTTCACGTGAACAAGCACAGACAATATTGTTCTGGGATTTTTTTCATGAATTTATTTAAAACAAGGTGATTTCGAGTTTTGCATGCCAGTTTCTGTTAGTTACTCAGAGAAACTTTGCTAAATAAAACCTGCAAGCATCACTACAGATGAGATAAACAGAGCCCCATGAGAGAAAAGTATTTGCCCCAACTCCTTATACAATCCAGGAGGTGATTTGGAAGAGAAGACATAACCTCCTACAGCACAAGCCTCCTCTATGGCAGCCCAAAAAAGAAAACAGATCCAAGATTATTGAACTCATGGTGACACTTGCCTTTCAGTAAAAAGGGTGAAAAAAATCTTGATCAGTGCCATAGTACATGAACTTACACAAAACTTTCCAGTTCAAAGCACACAATAAATCTGGCATACGGCCTGTCTCACCTGTCACTCTGAGAACTACCAGGTCACTTGTTCCCTGGAAGGATCACTTCGTTCAGATCCTGGTGCTGTTTCTTTCCCAGTGCTACGTTGGCTGCATGGCTGGCAAAGGAAAAAACAGTTCTTGCTAAACTTGCAGCATCTCAGAAGTTCCATCACCTCCAGGGGATCTTCTTGCATTTCCATTACTACTACTTCCCCCTTCAAATGCTGCTTCTTGATATTTGCTGTTCAGCACAGATGCACTGTTTTCTGTGCAGAGGTTGGGCCAGCACAAGCCATTTAGCCTGGTAGTTTGAAGAAAAATGTTAGAATGCTTTTTACAGAAGAACAAACATTGACTCATGTCAGGAAATGTCACTTGTGTGATGCGCTATTTTGCAAGACCACCATGGTTGCACTGCCTCACCCTGATCAGCCACATTAATATTTGAATACTGGATGACAACAGTTAAAGATTAATTCCAGTAAGTTATTCATGCCTGGAGGTTCAGATTTCCAAGCAGAAGCATGTGGGCTAGACTATGGCATTTCACCACATCCCCAAGGAAAATGTGGTGGGTGGGAAGCCACCTAGGCCCAAGAGGATCAGAGTAGCTTGTACCTTTGTAAAATAATCCCTCTTCCTGCTTCTCTGTATCCAGGACACTTCACCATCTAGGATGATATGCCAAGGGCCTTTTCTTGATGGCAGCCAGCAATGCCAGACAGTATGCTTACAAAAGGGGTGGACATACTCAACCTTGTATCCCCGTTGGAGGAAGACACAGCATTTATTTAGCCAGGGAAGCAGAAAAGGCCATTCTCAAACAAGCAAGACAATTTTTTTGTCTGTCTGTGTTTCTGTGCTGATCAAGTCAGGACCTGTTTGGCCCTCAGCATTTATTTCAGTTCCATGCTCCTTACATAAGAGTCCTCAAGCAAGAAAGACTTTGAGAACATGACAGTGTGAGAAGAGACACTGTCAAAACATAAGTGTGAGGGCCTATGCAGTGAAGAGCCTCTCAAGAATGCTTTCTGCCACAAGGACAAGCCGCTTCCCTTGCATTGCTTCTGATGCACACAGAGCATGAAACTGATGTCCAGGAGCAGTACCGGAAAGCCAGGGCAGAGGGGTCCAGCCAGCCAGCACCTAACCCTCTGCAGGAGGAGATAAAAGGGGTGCCTGCATCCCACTGCTAGTTCCCATGTCTAGGGTTTGAGGAACATAAGCAGCAGTGAGGTTATTTGCGATATTATATATTTTTTTCCTGAAGTCATCATAATACACACTTTCCCTTCTAACATGTCTTTTTTAAAATAAGGAAGGAAAAGCAGCCTGCTTCTCAGGACGGCCCAGCAATCCCAGCTCAACCCCAGCGACATCTAAGGGAGTGCCTTTAGCATGCAAAATTCCACCGAAGACAGGACTAGAAGATGTATGTGTACTTGCCAATTCCTGCCCTTAAAATGGAAGTTTAGAACCAGCAAAAAGAAAGTCTGGTAAAAAATTCAATACTACCAAATCACTACACAGAAGCCACCAAGACATCAGGTCTTAAACACATGAAAGCAGTTATTATTGCCTTCGTGAAACTCATTGCCTGACATCTCCACATGGCAAGTAACAAAATAAGAAAATTTTCACTAAATATTAATTAAGAGATATGCAAAGGAGAACCAAACTAATTCTTCAGTATAGTGAACACTATTTTAACAAATGAACCCATGTTTATGCTAGGCAGAAGTTCAGACAGAAAAAGTCTTGAAACATAACTTTCAGTTCCCACATACGAACAAACTACAATAAAACAATTATTAAAAATAGCTGCAAGTTCTCTACTGATTGGTACTGAAAATCAGAAAGGTTTTTAAAATAACCAACAAGAGTGTGAGATATTTTCTTGGGCTAAATATAAACAGTAAAAAATATCGATCTTTTAGGCTTCATGAGGGACAAAAAAGTCCAAATTTAAAGTCTTCTCCTTCTCCCCCCTTCTATGACCTGGGAAGAGACAGGAGACATTTATAATGATGTGTAGTAAAGTCAAGTTTTCCATGCTTTGCAGTCATGTACCTCCATAAAACAGACAGAATGCTGCCAGTGGAGAGACAGAGAATTTCTGGTGTGTGCCTTTTATCCTGCTATTTTACAGCAGCATGGGCAGAAAACAGGCTCACACAGCTCTCACGGATCATTACAAAAGTCCAGGTCAACAAAGATCGGGGTCCTTGTCGATAACTGACAGCTGTGACCCTCATGCTGGGATTACCTCTTCCAGTCCCAGGCCTTTCCATTTCCTCTTCCTTTCTGCTAAGGACACACCGAGCAGCTACTGCCAAGATTCACCCCCACCTTGTGGGCTGGGGGCATTGCTTACATGATGGTGGCCAGGCTACTCAGCAGTGCCCAGCACTCTGAGGGTTTGTAGGGCTGCAGATACCCTGCCTCTAAAGCACACAGCACTGCTCTGGACTGCTGGAAGTGATTCTGTGCTACTGTCTGCTGAGATTACACAGATCACTCCAAAGATTTCCACCCCTTTCACATCTATTAGCCAGCCACAAGTTTAGTGCCACAAATTATCCATATTGTAATGCAGCAGGTTTTATCCAGCTACAATTTACTCAAGATCACTAACACCTCGAGGAACTGAGAAACCAACCAACCAACCAAACAAAAATAGCCAAAAAAGAAAAAGGGGGAAAAAAAGTTAACAACAAGCTAGAAAATCATCTTCACCTTAAGCAAGCCATGTTAGAGGCTTTATTTTAAAAGCAGCAAGCTCAGGATTTCTGCCTGAGATACAGAGAGTGTTGAGACAAGGAGTTTACTCCAAATTCAATATAACTAGTATTTACCAGAGGAGGGAAAAGGTTCAGAATATAGAGCAGGTCAAGTAAAAGGATTGTGCAAAATTGAAAACACCTGCAAGGTGGGGCATATATGGTAGATGTGCTGACTATATAGGAGTAGACAGAAAGAAAAGGGGCTTGTATTCTGGATGGAAAAGAGCTGTCTACTGCCATGAGCCAGTCTCTGAAACTGTTGAAAACCATTATAGCGATGCTCCCAAGCAAACAGCATTAGACTGTGCTGGGCTTAGTCCTCTCAGGGAACAGCATGGGTTAATCCAGTGCTTTCCCATTTTATTTTAGTCCTTCCCAAAGAGCAAAGAGCATGTTCAGGTGAGAGCAAGCATTTGCAGAAGTGTTGCTGCCATCCTGCTCAGGCTTCCTTCAGCCTAAATTCTATTTTAGAATAGAAAGAGAGAAATCACTCTGGGCAGATTGTGAGTAAAATACTGGGGGGACTGAGAGGGGAGGAAAGGAAGCAAAAACCACCCCCCATGTACCTAACTACAAGGGATAAGATAGTGAATCAACTTAGCTGGGGTTATTTTCCCTTCAAGTTTTGCATAAGAATCATTAGGAACTAACGACATAGGAAAAATTCTGAAGAACAGTTGAAAAGGTTTTACAGCCTGTCATAGCATTTTTTCATGAAATAAAATTGCTTTTATTAAAATATTAAATATTAGATATAATAAGGTATTGAATAAACAGGGTGTTAAATATTAGCAAAAAGCTCTAACAGTGTTGTTCCAGAGTCACAGCCAAGAGCCAGCTGGGAACTGACTGCAACAACTCTGATGCTTCCAAGGGGGCAGGAGCAGGGAAGGCAGTGGTAACTCACCAGAGGTAGCTTTCAACATTGCTATTTTTTTCTAAGCAACAATCTCTTGAAGAAAACTTAGCTCCATTCCTCCCTACTGTTCCTCTCCCCCATACCCCCAAATGCATCCCCTGTCAAGTTTAGGTTCTGATCCTAGCTATCCATAGGTGTAATCAAGTCTTGTAATAGTCAATACAAGCATGAATTAATAAATAGATAATTAGATCTAAGTATTTTCATGATCCAATCTTCCCTGCCTCTTGCTTCATTAATCCATGCACAAATGGCCTTCAAGCACAGGTGATTAACACTGCCAAAAGCCAGACATCCCACTTCTGTACTTCACAGCAGTCAAGTATCTGAGGATGCAGCACACCCTTTCACATTAAGTGAAGCTCCTACTCATCAGAAGCCCAAAGGAGCAGTACTGTTGGAAATGCCACTTGATTAGTCTGTGACTCAAGAAGAAGAGCCTTATTTATTATTAAAGCAAAATTTTTCATTAAACTGTATTTTTCAGTAAACCTGGGACTAGCTATCTCCACAGCTTTTTAGCTTGTTCTGGCACAGTATTTAGCAGCACACCAAATACAGTGTTTCACAAAGCTAGTTGGAAAGAGTTTCCAGAACCTTTTTACCTCGTTCTCATTTTAGTTAGTATAATGAAGATGGACATAGAAATTTAGTGGAAAAGAAAACTAGGATTTTTCCCCTTCCTCAAATTCTTACAGAGCTTCATTTTGGGGGCAATTCAGCCTCCTTTCAGAGCTGCTCTTAAAGATTGTCTTAAAACAACATTCAAGACTTGCAAAGTGAGAGGTCACATAATGCAATTACTTCAGATAATCAGATCTGCAGAGTTACTGAGACATCAGCAATGTTTGTCACTGCCTCACAGGAGCTTAAAGCACATAAACAAAATCAATTCCAAGTCCAGAATCCCAAACAAATAAATCAGTTACCCAAACAGATGAAAGAGGGAAGCAGTTCTCCCCGAAGCCACTCAGATTTAGATCAACAGAACAGAGTAACCCACTGTTTCCAACCACTTCAGAATGTTAAATGCAAAACATAAATTGACATCATAATATTTGTCATCTTAATAAACACACCCAGCATCAGTATCACAGTCCAAGCCTACCTACCACTGGTCCAGCCTACCCCTTTGAATTTATTATTGAACAGGGAAACAAAATATGAAGGTGTTTGTTTGTCTTTGCAGTTAATTGGTGAGTCAGTATTCACCAACAAGAAGGTCACGACAAGAACACTTCCACACATGGTCCTCCTCCATTAAGTTCCAGCAAACTTTCTGCAGAAATCCTTTAAGAGTTGTGTCTGTGTAAGAAAGACTTCAGCCAGGTACTGGGAGAATTATAGTGCACAACACCTATTCTATTAGAAATAAATGATCTCATTTACATTTTAATTCTGTTGAACAAGCCACTCTCAACAGGGCAGTTTGCTAGAGTTGCTGAAGATGTACAGAAGTTGTAATTTTCATCATAAATGCACATTATGTTCTCATCAGAGAAATGAAAGGACCAACAGGCGTATTAGAGAAACTGCCTGTCTGGGAGGTCCCTCCAGATCTTCATGAACACAGTCTCTTCCTATCTTCCAGTGTATTGTTGCACAGCTAAATATCACAAGAAGTCTCATTAGTCAAATGAAAATAAGTACAGCAAATATTGTACTTTTCATTGACCCTTTGAAATGAATAACACCATACAGATGGAAATCACACCCAAATATCTAAAGCTGTAAATAATTTAACAGAATAAGCTCTAAATACATTCCAATAACTACAGAATATACTGGTTCCTCTCTTTTATTTTGCATTTCATTTCTTTGAATTGTGTACTCCTTAAAATAAGAACCTGCCATCCCTGGTGGATCAGAGGATGGAAAGACAAACTCTTGTGTAGGTGCTGCAATGCACCAAAATATCATTTCTAACTTTTTTCTCTTTTAGCAAAGACTGCATCAGGACTGGGTCAAAGTCTGCTTAGGGAATGGGGACACTGGTTTTACTGCAGTGTAAAGTTTTATACACACTATGATCTTAATATTGCTCATGAGAAATTCAAGTAGTATTTGGCAAATAACTACGGCTCAGTGAAACAACCAATGCCCGCTCAAATATTAAAAGACCTTGAAATACACTCTTCACAAGTTATTTCTACAGTGGCAATCACATGTTTATGGGGTGTTAGTACCTACAACAAACAGAGTCCTCATTTTAAGCTCTTAGGTAGGGAAGTAACATTAACCCAGCGCTTTCATTTCTGAAGAGACAGACGCAATCATTAAGTTGAATGCTACCCTGAGGCAGATTTTTCTTCAGCATTTCTAGCTGGGCTTGCATCACTTTATACATAACAATCATGGGAGCCAAAATGAGAACCCTTCCAAGTCACTCTCACCGTCTTTCTGGCTTTATGACTATTAGCGTTATTGTTTTCATGACAGAAGAGCTTCAGGATAACAGAACATCCCAGGAGAGCCTATAGCTTTTTAGTGAGCATTCCCAAAGTAGGGTGAGAGATGGTTTTGCACGGCGTCAAGATCTGGGTCAATGCCAAACACAACCCAGACCAAGTCTCTGGGATATCCAGCAGTGGGGTTTCAACAAGCACTGTTTCCTTCTTTCTTCTCTTCCCTTCCCATCTTCTGGGAAAGAAAACTTCATCTTTAGAAAACCACAAGATGAAGTGGGGTTACTTCGGGATGAGATCATTGGTTACCCATAAATGATATCTGTAAAATGCTTTCTTCCAAGTTTCCCAGAAAAGAAAAAAAAAAAAACAAACCCACAGAAGAAACTCCGTTCCCAAACCCTCTTTCCTGCTACCCCAAAAGAGGCATAGGGCTAAAACAGCATTATCCACTGATACGGCTTTCATCAGACACTGAAACATATTCAGATAATTTTCAAGATGCTGTCAACGGGAAAAAAAAAAAAAAAAAAAAAAAAAAAAAAAAAAAAAAAAAAAAAGAGTAGCTTGGTGAAGAAACTTCCCTTAAGATTCAAAATTTTATGTGTAAACAGGGAGTATGAATTTAGCAGTTCTTATAAGGACACTATTGTCAAAGGAAATCCTCACCTCAAGTGAGTATTTTTTACATTATTTTATAGACCCTGCCAGAGAACAGGGGCAGCTCAAGAAGGACACCTCACAGCAGCACACAGATGCTTGAGTACCACACTGTTATCATCTCTAACCACTCACTGAAACATGCCTTGCAGCAGAGAGAGAAAAGGAAGTCTGTAGCCTACAGAGCAAGGAAAGAGTCAAAATGATTTTGCTCATTCGCAGCCCCCCCCTCCGCTTATCATCATGCAGGAGGAGGAGGGCGATCTATTGATACTGGGTGTAAAGACAGCTGCTCTTGTGATCCAGCGTGGCTTTTGTTAGCAGCAGCAGAGCTGGTGAAAGAGAACAAACGCTCTCCCATACGTGCATTGTTAGGGCAGGAGACAAAAGAATACCTGTTTTGAATCACTGAGGACTATTACTGTAACAAAGTACAAGATAACATTTCGCCAGAGGATACAAGAGATTCGAGAGGAGCAACAATGAAACCAGACAACCTTTCTGTCATCTTATCAAAAACTGCTTGGGGTACTTACTGAACAGTGTGGGGGGGCAATAATAGCAAATAGAGAGCAAACACAGTTAATCTTTGCACAAAGGCTCTTTGATAAGTAATAAAATAGAGTTAAGAGTGGCGTGCTGGCCTTTGCCAACTCACACTGCTTAGAAGAAAGGATATAAGACAGGCCTAAACAATTTTAAAATAAACAAATCCATACACAACAGGGGAATGTTGCATGAATGAATTTCCTCATTCTCATTTTTCAAGCAATTCAAGAAGCAATCAAAGCACTCTGAGGTTTGCTATGCTTTTACATACCTTTTTTGACACATTGCTTTACAGAACCTTCACAACAGCCTGCTATCAGTAGCTTTGGTGTCACTGTACGGTAAGTAAATGGAATAGGCAGATCTTTGACATAAAAATAATAATCTCTGGTAAAATTACAGTACTAGAGTGTATCACAGCATCAGAACTATGGAAATATTAATACATGGATCTTTGACAATACAATGTAAGATGTCACTTTGAGCAGTTATTATGCTAATAATGGATACTTATTATAAAACAACATGAAAGAGGTAAGCTTTGTGGGTGTAGAAAGGGATATTTAGTATTCAGAAAATGCATTTAAAAGGGGGAAAAAAGCAAGTGCTTCATACAGCATCTAATCCCACATTAGGCAGATGAGGAGTTCCCTGGCAGATGGGTGTCAGGGTACCCTGGGACTTGGATGAAGCAGCACATTATCTCTCAAGGGAGCACACATGCCAATATAATTTACAACATCCTTTGAGCTTGTTTTTGTTATGAAGTGGGCCAAACTGGGACCGAAATCATGAAGACGCAGGGAAAAGTGGCACCAGGGCTTTGAGGATTAACTAGAAAAACTGCTCCTCAAGTCCAGCAGGGTTTCAAGAGAACATATTCTGCTCCATGCTCACTGGCTTCAAAATAAAATAAATTCCAATACTAAAGAAAGAAAGAAACCACAATGAGGAAAATGTCTCATACCAAATTCCCTATACAAAGCAAGCAACAAGCCAGCATCATGACTGGTTCCATTTAAGCTACAAGAAAGTGTCCATTTACATTAAAAAAAAATACTAAGACTATTAAATGTTGCATTTAAAGCCAAAGGAAATATTTACAAAGAGTTTGTAATATAAGAAGGAATCTGAGGAAAGAGAGTCTTTATTTGCCCGATGGCTAAAGAGTAAATTTGTTTAGGATTTTTTTAGTTGGGAAAAGAGCAAGTTATAGATATCCTTCTTTAATTCTCACCTGGGCTTTTTTACCCTGTGCTAAGACCCTGTTTTCCACCTAATCTGAACTACAGAGTCACTCAGGGGGCTCAGAATCACCCACTTGGCACAGGGCTACTACACTCTAAATTCAAACCTTAGCTGTGCTTTACAAAAACCTCTATAACACCAAAGCCAACTGAAGCCATTCTCATCCTTACAAATATATCCCTCAGCCCTGAAACAAACACAAATGCCACGCATGTGAAGACAGAGCAGAAGATGCAATGCTTCAGACAACAGCCATAAATAAAATTCTTACACACACAAACATAATCCATTTCAAACAGGAATGTTGGTGCTTGTGCTGCAGCAGTTGGAAATACCTGTCTTTCAACATTAAGCCTTGCGAGGATAATGCCTAGCTGCAATCTAAACCTTGGTGATTGCAGCAGAACAACCTGAAGCTGTGTGATTACTTATTGCAGTTCCCAGTCAGGGAGAGGGAAATCTGCCACGTAGCTCACATGCAGGTACAAGGAACCCCTTGTCTCAAACAAAATAACACAGGGAATTATTTGGATTTTGCTTACAGTTGCAAGGACTTCCTCATGCACATTTCTGTGTACAGATGCATCTCCAGGACCATGGACTAGATCACAGATCCTTTCTTTTAATTACTTGGCAATTTCCTGGACCAAGTTTATCCAAACACCCATCCACACACCACCTATCATTTCCCCTCTCAGATTCCTAGAATTTTTCCTGGTTAGATGCAGGCTCCCTGATAACTTTATGGCCTTTTAGGTGGTTTAGTTACCTTCTGTGCTAGAGAGAAGGCAATGGCCACCTGCAAAAGCTATCAACAAGAACCTGGGAATCTGCAAATTAAAAGTTGCTGCTTTATGTAGTAAAGACATGACAGCAATAGACAGCTGTGACCAGCCACAGCTGTGCTCAAATCCCTGATACCTCCTAATCTACAACTCGTCCTTCCCTTACTTTTCATTCTGAACTTAATTACTGCCCAACATACTATGAACAAGATTTGGACAGTGCTATTTATCCAGTAGAAGGCACTACTGCTATCATCAGTTAGACTTGGAGAAGGCTGGGAGGACAACAAGAACACAAGGCATATAGGAGAGCAGTAAGTTTTCCACTGCACACACCCTTCAGAGATATGCTGATTGGGGCGGGGGGGGGGGGGGGGGGGGGGGGGGGAGGTGGGAAAGAAAAGCCTTAGGCACATTCCTCCTAACTCTCATGATTAAATTCCTACTTTTACAGTATTTAGGGGTTTTTTTTTCCCCTAAACCTTCAGTTCTAATAATCAAGGTATTTTGTCATACTTGCAAATTTCCCTTTACAGAAGGGTGGTGGGCAGAGCATAAGAAAACTCTTGAAAAGAAGATTCCTCCAGAAGCTAAAAAGCAAAAGTCATTCATAAATCATTCATCAATCCTAAGCCATACCCATCACTGGGATCCTGTTCCATGACTTGAACGGCAAAGTCTACCATAACCACTGAATTTTCCTTCCCGACAGGTGAACATAACTCATTTTGCTCTGTGTGCTAGGAAGCCCTGGAATTTTTCTTGGCATTTTAAGATAAACTGTCCCTTCAGGCTCTTACAGTCTCTCCTTCCCTTCTAATACCAAAGCCTCAATTAGACCATGATTAAAGAGGATGTACTTACAGGTACCAGCAGAAGGCAAAGGTTGTCAGTTTTATTACAGGTCAGGAATGTGTTTCTCTCTGTACTCTAGACTTCAGAGTTTAATGGGGAAATAGAGTTTACTAACAGACAAGTCAGATTTTCTCAACAGGATTCAATCTTGATTATCAATTAAACAAGCATAAAAATATCTAACCAGATGGTTTCTGCCAGTCAACAGAAGTCTTAAGGGGAAGAGAACTTACACTCATTGACAGAAATATCTAACAGAAAACTAAAACAAATCCAACAGGAGATGTGCTTCTTTAAACTCCTCTTTGCTAAAAAAACAAGAGTGAATCTGTGTACTGCAGAATATTGTTTAACAGAATTCTTCAGCTCCATTTTCTTTGTGAATTTGTTTATCATGCTTCAGAGTGCTGATCAGTTTTTAGGAAAATGTGATGTAAAATTCTTAACTACTGTGGCATGCATTGAAGTCCTCACTCCATTTGCACTGAGGCCCAGCTCCATTTATTCTCCTTTGCTTTTGACCAGTTTCCCTCTGCTTTCCTCCCACTTCAACTTCTGCAAAGGTTCAAACAGATACCTATTTTTTAATTGCCAAAGAAAATATTGCTTTCTCCTGCACAGTTCTTCACGTGGTTTCCTCACAAAGATGACACTGTCCCATAGTGTTTCATGCTCAACATTCATTTTTGGATCAGTAACAAGTTGGAAGTCTGGTAATGCACACTCTCCTAATTTAGAAATGGAGCTTTATAACACTGAAATATTGCAAGAAGCTCCACTGCTTGCCCTTCCATTAATTTGTTACTTACTGTGTTGGATTCTCATCAGCAATTCTTAATTGATGTACTCCGAGCCATGCCATCAAATATTCTCTATGGATCTGGTTGGCAATAGTGGTTAATTTCTAAATTTTGGTAAGTTAGTGATTATTTAGGTTGTGATTACTTCAGAGTAAATATATTCTTACATTTTGGAAAGCCGCAGTAAAGAGTGGGCACTGCTACAGATAAATAATATACTGCAATAAGTGTTCTTATAATGATAATGTATGATGCACGGCCATTTTCCAGATGCTACAGAACTAATTGTGCTGCCAACAGAAGCTGCCAAATCCAAAACAGATCCATATGAGGAATTACGGTTGAATCAACCCCATCAGTGAGAAAAGCTTCTGCCACACAAACCTTTTTTCACCTCAGCATAATCTTCATAAAGTTAATGAAACGCAACCTACCCCTGTTACAGCTGTAAAACCAGAGTAACTCCCATGCAGGTGAGCTGGAGCTGATGGAAAGGAGAGCCAGGACTAAGGATATTTTCCATCAGAGCAAAGAGTGATCTGTTAACACAGTGATGTGACACCACTGCAAAGCAGCCTCTGCACAGAACAAACACTGCCTGCCACAGATTCCACTATGACCCGGAAAAACAATGTAGTGGCAGAGCTGTCATAGTGGACCTGCATCACCACCCAAAAGTTCTTTACATCCTCAAGTCTTACAGCACAACTGGCCCCACACACACAACTGTTCATTTCTCTGCAGGGTAAAATTTTTCTTCACAAAAAGAAAAAACATGTTTCTCCTCAGACGTTAAAGAAGTAGGCAAGTAGGATGTATGGACTTTAAGACCAGAAAGGGTGACTAGAAAATCTAGTTTGACTTTCTTGAAACAAAAGCCAAAAGCATTCAGCCAAATATACAGTACAAACAAAAACACCAAGAGGAAGACTTATATCACAACCTTTCCTAGTCACTTAGTTAATTTTTAGATTTTTAGTATTTTTAATCCTCCCTCATAAATCAGTACCTCTAGCTCCCAATTATTTTAGTAACAGGATCTCTGAACTGTATCATGTATAGAAAATTAATGACCTTTAAAACAGAAGGTTTACTTACACAGACATTAATTGCTATCGTGGCACAAATGAATAGTTAAGCAGGCCCATGAAATGTTTCACTCAAGCACCTAATTCCAGAGAAGGGAATATTTTACGCAAATCTTTGGATGACAAAAGGTCAAACACAATGAAGTCCTATCAGAGAAAAAAACTGCTCAGGCCTATTTGCCAAGTACTGCAAACAGGTTAACCATGCACATCATTAAGTTCTGAATCCCATTATGATCATATGGCATCAACCTGGTTGCAATTACGGTGCCTTAGGCAGAAGATGCCATTTTAAGTGGCACTACTCTGGACAAGTTTTATAAACGATTCTCATTGATTATCATTTCCAATTAGAGTAGAGGAAATAAAAGCATTAAAATGGCCACTTTGATGCTGGAAGTGACCTTTCACTTGAACTGTTTCCCTAATGGATGAGGGTTAAATTTACTGTGACAGCACCTAACCGCATTTGGTATGGCCTAAATTTGTATGGTACCAGTATAACACCAGCAGCAGGCTGCGCTGGTAAGACCCAGAAATGCAGTGTTTGTACCAGAAATATGATTATTAGTATCCTAGGGAGTCAGAAAACCTAGGCATTTTCCAATTACCCACTTTACATTTCAGTAGCTAAAAAAATGACACATAGCTATACTATGACCTACAACAGAATTTTCAAAGGAACACACATTTTTCTCTTTTATATTTTTTTCTGCTAAATCTATCTCAACTTTATTAATTTCAGCTCAAAAATGTTTGGATTCCCAGTAACAACCAATAACTACAAGTAAGCAAATCATAGGTAAGTAACATCCTTCGCTCCAAACAAAGAAAATATTGTATTTCTAACATAGTAGTGCCTCTTTCAGTTAGCACAGCCACGTGAAATTAAATCTAAAAGCTCCAGTGAGTGATTTTTATACTAATCCTGTGTAACACGTTTTACAAAAGTGTCAAAAAGAAATATAGTTCAGTTGCTGAATACAGAGTGGAAATTGTTTACTTTACAATCCAAACTTCTCTATTTACATAAAAATAACTTCAGTACAGCAGAAATTTTAAGCTACAATGCAATATTAATGGAGTTCGATTGCATATTATTCTAAATGGGTTCTTTTACAGTCATGGTAACATTAGATCTAAATACAAGACATAGACCGTAGACTTATACTTGCAGTATATTTTAGTGTGCAAACAATACTTCAAAAAGAGCCATAGGTAAGCACCAGAAAAGAGTTTTTCTAAAGCTACCACCCTCCTGAACCCTGTATTTGTACACAGGCACAAAACTCTATTTTAGTATTAATGTTACTTATCTCAGAATTACAACTTGATATTCCCAGAGAAAGACCGACAAACACTTCCTGGCTGTAGAACAAGCCATGTATCACCTTTGCTTTATCTCTTCACTGACATTTTTTTTAGTGTTCCTTTTACGGGCAGGGTTTTGTTTTATATTGGTTTTACTGTCGTCCTAGCTGTAACTGTACGTTACACGTGCCTCTCTACAGTCCATCCACGAAGGAAATGAATCATTACAGCTTTTACTTACAGGGCCTGACTTTTCATTGCAAGCTGTAAGGCTCATGCTTCCATCCTCAGCATCACTCAGCACAGGGGCGCTTCCATTAGATTGTGTTATTAGCCAGGACTCCTCTGGAGAGCGTTGCTTCCACTGGGAAGTGCCATAAACATGAGCCGCAGTCAATGTCAGCTGGGAAGAGAAATGCATTGCTGTATCCCTTTAATGGGAGAAGTTGCTCCCCGGTACAGCTGGCAAGCTGTTCTCAGGCTGCCCTTTGGAGCCAGCCAGAAGACAGCAGTTCATGTTCAGCAGGAATTACTTCCTATTTGCTTTCATCTTCCTTTAGATTGAAGCAGTATTTTAGCAAATGGAGTAAAAATTTTAAAGCTGCCACTACCATATGGCTGGGACAGTCTGCAGGCTTCTGCTTTGGGAGGGAGGTGATCCCCACCACTTCTCTGAGCCTGAGGGAAACTGGTATTGATGTCAGCAGTAGCACGAGCTTGAGGAACATGTCATTTACTCCAAACAGCTGTCACACCTCCCAGGGCCAGGGCTCCAGGAGGGCTGAGCACCCTCCTGGCAGCCACACTGCCTTGGACTGGGAAACCAGAGCCTTCACACCTTTGGTTCTGTTGCCTCTCCAGAGCTATATGACCTTTTGAAATCTCTAGGCTTTTTTCTGAGGACCTAAGAGGTGAGCACCATTTACTGCTGGGACTTACACAGTTCTGAAAGCCTTGGCTTTACACCAAGTGCCAAAGTGCAAGGGTATCAGACTGTATCAGACTTTTCTGCAAGGAATACCTTCACCTAACTGGCTCCTGTTCAGCTTGCCATGAATCCATATAGCTGGCTGTGAGAACCTGTTCCTGAGTTACTGAAATAAGATCAAATCTGAAATTCTTCTAAAAAAAATACTTTTGAAAAATTCTTTTAACCAGCTCACCTCCCCCACTGACCCATCAACTCTCCCTCCAGTCTGCTGAATCTGTTGAAGCTGCATCCTCAGAGATACACAAAAAGAGACTAAAAGAAATGGAAAGGAGAAGAAAGTAGTAGGCAAAAAGTTAGTCTAGATTCTCTCTTGTACAGTGCCTAGCCCTTACTTACACTAATAGAAAGTAGAAGAAAAATAGAATAATAAGCAAAAAAACCAAATGAAACCAAGAAAAAAAAAAAGGGGGGGAGGGGAGAAAAATAGAGGGAACTTCTCAGACTTTGAGTATAACTGGGTCATTGTCACCAGGCTGTGACTGTGTGGAGTACATAGTTTGAGATACAGAAGACTTGGCACACAGAGCAGGCCACAATAATGAGCAATGGCAGATTTGCACGTCAGGCCTTTCCACCATAGTACAATTAGTCTACTGATACTGTAGGCATGACTAAGGATGGAGGGATATGAGAGTAAGTGATAGAGACAAAATGAATGATTAAATGGCCTCAGACCTAACTTGTGACCTCATTCTATCATAAACAGCAAAAAGTGAGAAAACTCGTGTGTGGATCAAAAACCTGGCAGGGTTAGTTGAGCACATGAGACAAAAGAAATAGCACAGCGCACTCATTCTTGGGCTGCCACAATGTTCAGTCTGCACCAGCAACACAGAAGACTCAGGTAGCATCTGGGTCCCAGAACAACCTTGCTAACTACCAGGGGAGATGATTAGGCTGCTTCCAAAGATAAAAAGCAGCTGCTGATTAAGGAGAGCCAAGAGGCAGCAGAAACACTCTCAGCGTCTGCTGCAGAGCAGTAAGCAACAAAAAGACTGGAATCCACATGAAAAAGATGTCACTCTCCAGATCTCTTATCCATGTAGCACACAGCTCACCAGTCGGAACTGGGACCGATCCAAAAATGCTGGATAACTCTGCACTGCAGTCTTTCCCATGGTCTCCACAAATCTAACTCAAAAGCCTGGTTCTAGGCTCTTCTGTTTGCTCTGCAAAATACAGTCCCTGTTAGGCTCTAGGAAGTGTGTTCAAGAAGTGCCAGGATATGTCTAAGGAACTAGAGTCACCAGGGTGTGGCAGCAGGTGAGAACAGGGCATCTCAATTTTCCTGCTCTGTCTGCATCGCCTGTCCATGGCAGTCTACAGGGGCCTTTCCATTAGACTGTGATATTAGCCAAGAGTCCTCTGGAGACTTCTGTCATCCCAGTTCATTTAATTAGCAGCTACAACCATGAACAAACCACCTTGTCCTATGATGCATTCCCAAGAACCAAGCATTATTCAACAGTGAAAGTTTTCCAAACCTGTCCTATGTCATACTCCGGTAACCAGAAAAAGGTACTCGCTATTACCCACGTGTGGGAGAGACAGTCACCTTTAGAGAAAAATCTGTGGCATTTGCTCGTTAGAAACACTGAAATGCAATGATTCAAATTCTTAATGAGACCACAAAAGAGTCTGCTGTGGCTTTTAGGGAATAAGCAGACATGATGAGATTTTGGAAGGAAATGGGCACAATTGTGGTAATCTGCACAAGTAACAAGAAATTACTAGTGGAGATCTCCCCAGACACAATACTGGAACCAAGAGATTGCACAAGCAGCTAAATATGGGGGGAAATTGACCTCATCAGTAACAGAGCTGCCTCAAACAAACAGGCATTTACCTTTTCCACCACTCTTTTTATTTTTTTAATCCCTACCATTGCAATTGGATAAAATCATAGAATCATTTAGGTTGGAAAAAACATCTAAGATCATGGAGTCCAACAGCTAACATGCCAAATTGACCCTTAAACCGTGTCCCTAAGACTACCCTGTTAAACTCTTGCCCTCAGAGTTATCCAGCGACTTCAACTTCCACCAGCAAAGAGTTCCCAGTATGGCAGAGCATTTCTTCTGACTTACTTTTGACTTTGTCACTTTTAACCTTCACCGAATGCTCCTTCTTCCTCCCTGATGGTAGAAATAGCATTTGTTGCTCTGTAAAGCCAACACCTTCGTTGTCTGTAACCTTTTATCATCTCACTTCTGATTCATTTCCTCTCCAAGGTAAACAGTCCCAATCTTCTCAATCTTGTACTATATGAAAGTTTTTCCTTGTCTGTTTAAAAACTGATTTATGTAAACAGTTAAAAACTTACTCTGTTAGCTTAGCTTGTATCTATAAATTAGCAATGCATATTAAATTTGTATTAGCTAGGTTTAACTGAATTAAGTGTATCCACACAGGACTTTTCACCAAATTCCTAAAGACAGTTTAAAATTACACGTTTTGTTAAACCAGAGCAAATGAAAGTGTAGTTAGACCATAGCCCGTTTCTGATCCACAAATACTTTCAAGAAGAATTTAGACAGTGCTTCAGGAAAGAGTATATTTCAGCACACCCCTTAGAGAGTGTTATCTCCATTATCCTGAAATTCATGAAGCCTCCACACACAGCAGGGAGTTATTCTTCTGAAATATTTTCCATCAGCAACACAGGGATTTGTTACAGAATTAACTTGACATGTTTTACCTTGATAGCACCTCCATTTGTGGGAAATAGCTTATTGCCTAGGCAAGACAAAGTGCTATTAAACCAGATTTTAATTCAGCTGCAAGTAAGCTGCCCTACTGTACCCAGAACACAACAGCAATATAATGAAAACTGCTATAAAAATTAATTCTGAAAATATCAAATACAATTATTGTTAAGTTTAAACAAAGGATATTTGCTAGTTCATTCCAAGACTTAGCTGCATTCAAAATCCAATGAAAACTGGCTTATACATATACAGACACACAGAGACATTTGCCTATGGAATAAAAGTTTTACATTATGGCTATTAAATGCCTGGTATTTCTTAATGACAGCATTTATTGTTATCCTTGTAATAATACATTTGACAGAGGAAGAAAAGAGGAATTTATCGAAAAGTTGCCAATGGATTTTAATAAAGAATGCTTCCCAATAGAAGGCAACAACATCCTTATCTACTAGGCCACAAGTGCTTGAGTATTTCTCAAGGAATTTAGATACACTATTTTGCAATAGAAACTTACAGGAAGTTACAAAGAAGCAAATTCTAAAAATCAAACATACAGGCCACTGAGTTGAAAGAAAGTAATTTCCCACATTAACATTTAGATCTATTATACATGCATACAAATTTCCATGCAAATCAGACTTCACTTATTGTGTATTTTGCCCTATCTAATGAAAAATGAAAAAGACAGAAGAACACCTAACCCCCTCCATTTTGCCTATTAAGTTGCCGCTGCCAGCAGGACCCTGGTGATGGCATTTCCATTGAGGCTAATCACAGAGAAGAAGTGTGCACATAAACACGAGAAAACTCATGCTCAGGTTAGAGAGAGCAGCCACCCGGCTTGTCCGTCACATTCACCTCTATTCACACGGTAATTGCTGTACTCTGGAAAGCTGACTAGACCCATCATGAGCTCAGAACACTAGTTATCCCCTACTGAACCATTTTCAAAATTGTTAAATAATACAGCTAAGTATAAAAGGAGAGATTGTCAGACAATTCAGCTTTAGAGAACTCACTTTCACCATATGCAGAGAATTGGTGAAAGCTGCTGAATTACGCCGTCAATCTTGGTCATTGCTACAGCTGCAGTCCTGGCAGAGATGGCCCTTCCTCAGACTTCTTTGTGTCCACGCCATGTGTGTGTCCCCTTGACACTTCCTATAGCCTTCACTCCTCTTTTCCCCCAGGGAAATGTGCTGGCAGTCTCCTGTCCTAGTCAGCTCCACGCTAGCTAGCGGGATGTGCAGGCTGGATGGGCAGAGCTGCTGTGGGAAAGGCTTACACAGAGCCCCATTTTGCTTTAAAACGCCTTCCTGCCAGCTCACTTCTCCTGCCTAACTCCACTATCTATAGCTTTCAAATGCTTCCCCTTCATAATCACACCTCCTACTATTCTGAAGACTATTTTCTGGGAACGCTGAACATATTTGTTGGCTCACTGGCCCCTAGCACACTGACTGCTCATTCAATAGCATTCACACAAGACTGGAAAAGACTTGTCATCCTCTTACTATCTGGCACTCTGTTACTAGTTTACTACTGTTTCCCTCTGCAGTACAGGTCCAAATTGAATGTCAGACACAGGAAAATGCCAGCAAAAGCTCCGGTTCACAGTCAGGAACCAGCCACAGGATACAGTCCAAAACTAGATACACACTGGCACGTTACCATTATTAACACAAGGTTTGCCACGAGTAAAGCCCTTTGTCGTTCTTCTTTTTGACAGTGAGGACAGGAAAAATTAGGGTTATTACAGTATTTCAAATATCTGCTGGGTGATAACATCCTGTAGCAGTAGCATTAGTCAAAAACTCAGGCAGACATTAGGATAAACAGATTCTCCTGCTTCCATAACCAGGACTTCTCAGAAGCAAATTCCCATGGAGATCACACAACCTACAGTGTAATTGTCTCCTGGTTACCTAAATATTCAGACAAGGAAGGAAGGGATTAGGCCTGTAAGTCTTCCTGCTCACTAGCCACCCTGCCAAGTACATCCACCACCCAGCCTCACTCTTCCTGCTGCCTGGCTCTGTGACTGACTGACCTTCCCAGACTCTGCACAGCCACAACAAATACACCTGGGGCATTCCTGATGGTGGCTGAATTGTCAGCTAAAATAATCACCTGGCTGTCACCAGGAGCAACACAGGTAGGGCAAAGGGGAGCAGCTCGATGCGCATGCTTTCAGTCGGCATGGTAAACAGCTAACATATGGTAATTCTATGGGGGCTGACAGGCTGCAGCGAATTATTAAAAGGCTGACACTCAGCTGAAAGAGCTGACACTTGAAAGTTACTCCCTAGCACAAAAGAGAAAAAATGAAAGTGAAATGTGACTGAACTGTTGTCTCACATGCTCATATTTTGTTGACAAATTTATTTCTAGGTATGAATTCGGCCCTTTCCTATGAGTGTCACCATCAGCTGCTGATAAAAAAAGCAACCTGACTCTATTACAGATGTGTTACTCTTCAAATTGACGCTCCAGCAAGAGCAAGAGGACAAAGAATTCCACTCTTATAATCTTTGTGCAGGATAAGGCTACGCTATTGAACTGCAACATTTAACATTGTACACATCCCTTCTAAAAAAGACTACTTAGAAATATTGTATTATAGTCAAATACCTCTTTAAATATATGAACCTTGGAAAATGCAAGGTAGCCAACAGTTTTCACTTCAAAATATATTTCCTTTTTAAGGTGCTTCAAACCACTGTTCACTTACTACACTTTATATCAACTATTTATTACTAAAAAAATAGATTCAGATTAAGTATCACATCCCCAGCACACTGGTCTTCCTGAGCTCTAAGATTGTTTTTGATACAGTAAGGTCTGCATTATTATACTGTTGAAATATTATACTTAGTGCTACATGAACATGTAAGTGTATAAGTTTCCTTGTAGCAGCACTGTTTAATTACATAAAGGAAATGCTGCTTCTGATTCAAAACCTCAGAATTCCAAGATCTGATCATGCAAGTATGCAAGACTGTAGTTTTATTTATAGTTGCATTCACTTTAGACAGTTGTCAGGTAATTTGTATCAACTTTTGGAGTTTGAGTGCATCTGAAAACTCTCTGTAGATGCCATTTCATTTGAAAAAGCTTCAAAGCATTTTCCAGCACAGAATCATATAGGAACATCGTGGAAGATTTACAGCATTCTCCTGCTCCAAGGAAGGATATTCCCTAATCCCAAACAAAATCTCATCAAGGGACTTTCTAGAGGGTTTTGTGTGGAGCAGAGTAAGATTTGGACTATGCACATTAAGTAAAATTGTTATTTTAGTAAACTTTAAACCTTCAGATTTATTTGAAAATGAGACCTGTCCATGTTCCTTTTTCTTCAAATGTGAAAATTACTCCCAACATTATACTGCTCAAAACAATTCTCTTACAGCTCTGAAGAACAGAAGTGAGTTTCAATTTCCCATTGATACTAAAGAATGTCATTCTCCTAAGTGTGTAAAGGTAAGAATTCTGTAATGAAAGTTGTTAGAACAGTGACAATGCACATCTGATCCCATCTGAACCTGCTAATACACCTTCCTCTGGATTATTTTTTTAACAATCTGTACTTCTCCACTTCTTCCTGCATAGCTTCCACTTAGTTTTAGTGGTCATAAATCATTTTAAGTCAGTAAAATACAACATGCCTGTGAAAAACGTGGTGAATTTCCTTTGCTAGTAGAACACAAAATTTGTCCTTAGCCTTCTATGAAGTCAAATATTACATCTCAGTTTGAAATATGTTGTTAGAATATTAGAAGCACTTTTCAGTGTTTTTGAAATTTAATAATTTACTAGTCCTTTTGATGCTTACACATCTGGGCTGATGCTAAAGTGCTGTCAAAGAGGTACAGCAATACTCATGGCAAGGGTGTGGTCTCTGTTTTCTGTTGCCGCGCCCACAGAAGCACTGCCAGCACACCCTGGCAGTGGGTTGGAAGGAGATCAGAAGAAAGGATAGTAACAGACTAGAGATGTGAGGTAAGACTTTGCCCTCTCTGTGGCCAGTATTGCACTGGCATCCAGTACCAGCTGCACAAATGGAGCATTGGAGTAGTATTTCACCTACGGTGAACATTCCTCCAGATTCTACAGATCAAGCAGTGGCCTGCCGTACAAGCAGATCCCATTCCTTCATTCTTGCTAACTGAGGGAAAAGGATGAACTGCCTTGTTCTTCTTTTCTGTAACTTAGCCTTTAAAATTTATCACTAGATCCCATTGTTGCATGTATGCATTTTATATTGGTTTGGCTTTTAAACATGAATTTTACTATTTTTGCCTCACTGCTGTACATATGCTTCTCCCCCATTTTTTTACACACCATGATAACATAACAAGTGTTGGTTGGAAGAAGAACTCAACATTTTCTGCCTTTACTCTGCACAGCACATACACTTCTGTTTGTGCAGGGAGTAGCTTGGTGCACAGTGCGTTTCTGTACTTTTCATTTGGTAGCTCACCTTTTAAATTCTCTGCAGTGATCTCCACACCACCTTTCAGAGGCCCTGACCCCGGCTGTTGAACTTCTGTACTTCTCACAATGTTCTGGGTAGCTGTAACAGTCTGTGCCACAGATGCATGACAAAACAAGGACCACACTGTACACTGAGACTGTTGATACCACAGAACTGTGTGTCAACAGGTGTAACTGCTCTGACCTGCATCTTACAAATGGCAAAAGTTCTACCAAGGACAGATTTATCAATAACTTCCCTTTCTGTGAGGTGAGAAACAAGTCATCTCTATCAGCAAATAAAAGAGTAATGCTTTAGGCCCCTTTTAACTGTTGTGTCATTGTGTCTTCCTGCTCCTAGTTCTGTTCTCACAGTACATAATACATAAGCATTTGTTATCTATGGTTTTCTGAGTTTCCTGTCTCTAGTCTCTTCCAGTTACTAGCATCAGATGTGGATGCATGACTAAGAGGCGTCACGATACGATCATAAGTAATGTGCACAGCCACTTGTGAAATACAGACTGGTGTTGCAGGACACCTTTCCATGGGCTTTGCTTGAATCTGCAAACATGGGCAGTATGGGTAGCTCTGGCTACCGGGAATAATGCCACAGTCAATAGGATAGTGTTACCAAACAGACAACCTGCTGTGAGGAGCTAAGTCTGACTCTAAAACAGCAGTTAAGCATAAGTGTGACTGCATCACTTGATCAGTTAGGAAGACCTCAGTGACTGTTTTGTGTGCAGCAGCATGCAAAAGCATATGACTGTGAAATGCTGGCTAAAGAGAGAAAGTTGTTGAATCTTACCAAGAGGCAGAACATGCAGAGCAGAGAGCAGACCAGAGAGCTCAGAGCCTTTTTCCTGCCCTGAGCAGCATTGCCTAGCACACAATGATCCCAATTTTGATGTTGATCTGGCTGATTATCTCATGACAGTCCTGTGGTGTACCCTTCTTGAAAAGATTCCCTGAGACACATTGACTTTGATCACCTCTGATGCTCTAACCTCCACACGGCCTCTCTCTGAATTGATCCATCAATTATTTATCTTCTGCACAGGGTGTGTCCTCTTGACAAGTTCAAGAAGTGGCACCTTTGGTTCCCATTTTAAGGTCTAATAAGGCTATGCTTTGCATAAGGCCACAACAGCATGTGACACCTCTTTAGCTACCTCCTTACTGTGGGAGGCAGATGAAGTCTGACCCTTCATTGCTGCCTTGCTCCTCTTGGTCTCTTGAATATCTTGCGTGGCTTTCCTTCCCTCTAAGCTTACTGCTCCTCCCTTCTCCCTTTGGAAACATATTCATGACCTCCTCCAAACTTAAATGTTCTCTGTTTAAGTAAAATTTCCCCAAGTGCACAACAGGCACCCTTTAACTACATGCACTGAAGTGACTACAGAACATCTGTGGATGTCTGTCTTTGAGGCCATGCCAGCCACCTCGCCATTTCCCTGCATCCATCTTAACAGCCATCTGATAATGATGTGTCATTTCCTATGCCACATCATGTATGCAGGGATGTAGATGATAATGTGGATGATGGCTGCTCTGCTTAAGGAAAAAGTCATTTTATCACTTGGAAATTTCAGCATGTCCCTGACACAGTAAAGCTGAAACATGCTTCCAGTTATAAATTAGTTCATATAGAAGCACTCTAAAAATGGACTGATCTTCCCGAAACCACTTACTAGATTGGGGAAAATTTAGTTTAAGAGCACATCCTATGATAGTCATGGGAGAAATAAGACAGGACAAAAAATGGGGATTATTTAAGTTCCAAGACCTTTGGGGAGATCCTTTTTAGCCTGTCATATCTCAAATCAAACTAACCTAAATATTATTGTATCTGTTTCCTTTGGCAATGACTTGCTGTTGTCTTTTATTAGATATGAAACAATAGGTAGGAGAAAGTAAGGCAATTAATTATTAAAAGTGGTTTTCACATACTTTGAAAGTCTGCATGTCCTCAAAGCACACTCAATAAAGTTAACAAGGCTAACCGGGGCACTGTATAACGTCTGTGAAGCCTCAGTAGGGGTTTTGCGAACACTGTGGAATTCTGACGTGTGCTTCCTTAACTCCACATGGACCCAGTGCACACTTCATAAAGCTCTTTTGCCTCAAAACACAAACCTTACAAACTTCTCTCTTCTAGCCCTACTCAAAAGTTGCTGCTTTCAATTAGCTTTCCAGCTATTCCCTCTCTGCCCCTCCACCTCACTCCCTCCCCACTCTTAAGTCACCTGAAGAGCAGAAGTTATTTACAACCTGCCCCTCACACATCATGCTCACCCTTCCTGTGTCATGTCTGATTGACACAGTAACTACCTCAATAAAGTACTCTTTTTGAAATCACAGAAAAGCACAATGCCTATTTATTTATACTATGCTGAATACAAAACTGCTACTAAAAATTATCTTTACTAAATAGTAGCCCTTTTACACCCTTTTCACAAAGACCTTGAGTATGTCAGTTTAGATCCAAAACCAGATTTTCTGCTATGGCCTCCTAAAAATCAGTACAGACTCGGTAATAACCTCAGTGAGAAAACCATCACTAGGTAATAGCAATAAAGAGATGTCAGTGGTGCTTGAGGCACTTGTTGAAATCAATTAACACAGATTCTCTGCTGATGGAACAGGCATGGGTTCCACAGTATTTTAAATTCATTCTCCAATCAATTATCAGAGTCTTTTGCAGATGGTCTAGAACTAAAGGGGGGAATATTACCTTTATTTTCCCTGCACTTGCTGATCACATTATCACTTTGAATAACTTGTGTTGAATAGCTTTTTGGAGACAATATACTCCGTAACCATAGGACAAGGTGTTCAACGGAATGAACTCCGAAGCCCAGGAACACTAAGTGCATTAACCCAGCTTTGTGGCTTGAATCTGTAATTTTTATTCACCCAACACTTGCTTTTCAGCCAAGGAAACGATTCCAATTCTGCTTCTGTAACAAGATTGGTCTTCATATAATATATAATGAAAATAACAGCTGTATTTAAACACATGGCATAAGCCATTAGGCATGGAAGAATTGCTCCTTTTCTAGTAAATCATAGCTGTCTAACAAATTTTGTACATGACTGTCCTTGTCCATACTATGAGCCAAATGCTGTCTTGTTTTATCCCAGTTAAGATGCACCAGTTACTGGAGCTCCTGAAACAATTAATATTGCCACTATATCTCAGAATGCAATGTGGGGAATTGAAATAAACCAGATATTTTTGTTATAGGTGGAAGAGAATTTCAGAGCCACACAGAAAGGATGACAGTGAGGAAGGAAAGAAACAACTACTGTAGAATACTAACATCTGCATTGCCTTTCAGATCCATTTTTTTTTTCTTCTACGTATTTAAACATCACACTAAAACCTGATCTGATCCCTACTTTTATGGAAATTATTATCAGTGGTCCTGTTGTTACTTTTCCCATTTACAGCTGCAGTCCCATTTTCTTTACTATTTGGGTATTTTCAGAGACAAGATGTTAGAAAACAATAACTCTACCGAGACTCTGCAACTTTTTATATCGTTGCCAGACAATGACTACTGGCGGCTGGTCAGTACAAAAATCCGCCTAGTGCAAGGTGCTGGGAAGTAATCTCAGTCACTACATGAGCAGCATGGCTACAGCCAGGCAGAGAACAACAAAACATGGAACCAAACAAAAACTGAATCACTTCACACATCAGTAACTATACATCTCTCTTAGCTCAGGCAATTAAGTAAACTGAAACCTCCATCTACTAAAAATTGCTGTGCCATAAGGACTCAGTGCAACACAGTAAGTTTTTACCACAGATAGAGATGGTCTAAAAACAGTGCAAGCATCTAGGAAAACACTGGGAATAGCATGCAACAACATGGGTATTGTTCATCTCTAGCTTCATTGATTAGCCATTGTTTGAAGCCTCAGATTTGTTACAAGCTGGCACTCAACTCTTGGCCAGGAGCTCCTGTGAATACTGGGCTTTTGACAACAAGCTCTACTTAAGTGGGCAGGATATGCCATGCACCGGCCAAGCTCTGAGCTGTCATATGCAGTCCTGAATAGAACTGCTTTCCAGTCTCGGCACATAGGCATGAACACATAGCACTACATCTGAGTCAAGGCAATGTCCCAACCGCTCAAGAGGAAATAACAAAGCCCTTTTCAGTGCTGTGTCTTCCTCCAAGTAGGAATCCTCATAACCCCTCTGCAGCCAAGACAAAATTGCCTTTAGCCAGAGAGTCAGTTCTGTGTCTTCTGCGTACAAAACTTGTGGTTATGTTGCCGATGATTCAAGAGCATTGTTCAGCTCCCACCCATGATGTTCATTGTTTATGTCCCTAGATTTGTTACCTAATTAACTACATATGCACTTAATTTCACTTTGTATTAACTCTAAGCAGTATTTGCTTTTCACTAAATCTATTACAATGAATATCTCTATATTTACCCCAGCAACCAGTCAGAGTGTGATCATCTTTTCAAGCTTCATCCAGTTATTGATCAGTTGAATGAAAAATTTAAACAGCTGTAAGACTGGCAAATTTCATCAAAACATTTCTCATAAAATTTATTTGAAAGGACAACTATTTTAAATAGCATATCCTTCTTTCAGAAATCTCAGAATTGGTTAAAATTTTGAAGACTCATTCACATGCACTATCATGTGTGTTGTTTCAACACAGACACAGGCAAATCACAGGAGTCAATTCCCCACTCTCCACCTTTATGCTTTAACATAAAACCCACATTCCCCACATTCCAGATTCTGCGATACAGTTAGTTTTCTTCTCAGTAGCAGGTACAGTGCTGTGTTCTGTATTTAGTATAAGAATAATGTTGTCTTACTTAAGTGTTGACATCCACTTAAGGTTTTTTCCGATATCATACGGAATCTTGAAGTGGTTTGTGTTGGAAGAGACCTTAAACAGCATCTAGTTTCAAACATCTTGCCATGGGTAGGGACACTTTCCACCCTACCGGGTTGCTTAAAACCTCATCCAACCAGGCATGGGGCATCCACAACTTCTCTGGGCAAACTCTTCCAAGGTGCCTCACCACCCACACAGTAAAGAATTCATTCTTAATGCCAATTAAGAATTATCTCTTCCAGTTTAAAGCCTTTCCCCTTGTCCTATCATTCCATACCTTTGGATTAAGTCCCTCTCTGGTTCTCCTATAGGCCCCCTTTATATACTGGAAGGCTGCTGTAGGGTCTCCAGACCTTTCTCTTCTCCAGGCTGAACAGCCCCAGGTCTCCCAGCCTGTCTCCATCAGAGAGGTGCTCCATCCCTCTGATCATCTTTGTGGCCTCCTCTGGACCCACTCCAGCAGCTCCATGTCTTCCTTATGCTGGGGTACCAGAGCTGGATGCAGTGCTCCAGGTGGGGTGCACAAGAGTGGAGCAGAGGGGGAGAATCACCTCCCTTGACCTGCTGGTCCTGCAGTAAAAGGAACTCCCAAAACACGAGACAAAAAGTAATCTTGGAGATATGAAAACAATGAGGTCTGGTTCCCAGTATCTTGTCTCCTTTTGGATTCTCTGACATCTAATAGAACATGAGTTTGCTATTCTTGCCTTCAGATATACTAACAGTTTCTCTCTTTCTCTCTCTTCTTCGCATCTGCTTAATTTTGTAACAGAGGCACAATCCTAGGTTCATCTAAGGATTCATTCTCTCACTAGAAAGCAAGAGAAGAGTGAGGCAGAGTACATGAAATGCATCAAAATGCAGAAGTAGACCTGCCTGCAAAGCAAGGCTTTCAGTTCATAGTGAATTTCCTCTTTTTGATTTTCCTTTTATCTGAATTTTTTATTTAGTCTCCTCAAAGCAGATGGCTCTTGGGTCTTGCTCATCAAAACAGGTTAATGACAAGATTAATAGCTTTGCTGCCCACATCAGCAATACAAAGGACTAAAACCTCCCTTCCAGAGGCACCTGCCAGGCTCTCTGGCTTTGGGCAGCCATTCCAGGAACACGTGTCCAGGAGTCTCCCCATTTCTTCATGAGGTAGCCTGCCCCAGAGCTGTGATCTAGTAATGTGCAAGATAAATATCAGAATATGAGGGACTCAGAATGTCCTGGATCTGTGGCTTTGGGTCGGGCTCACCACCCAGGCAGCCACCGGGCTCTGGAAAGGCTGGAAGAAGGAGATGATGACTTTTTTTTGGCCACTTCATCAGGAAGAAACCGAATTATGCAGATCAATACCAATATCACGATGGCCCACAGCACAGATAGGAACAGCTTAAAAATGAAGAACAGGTGCTTAAGAGGGGATCTGGAAAAGACAGAGTTGATGTGGCTGGGTTGGGGAACGATTTCTGACATCTTCTTAGAAATGATTTAGACAAAGACACATTATTCTCCAGCTTTGTTCTCACTTCAAGCATTCACTTGAGTTTCTGTCTGACATCAAACTCTCAGAATAGCAACAGCCATAAGAATAATTTTCTGCCATGTCTGTGTGGTGAAGAATTTGTCCATCTATGCAGACAATGGCCTGACCTTGACTATTCATGCCTGCATTACATCTTGGCAGAACCACAGCCATGATACACTTGGCACAAAGCCTTCAGTACTTGGAAACTCCAACTAATTCAAGGTGCATTTTACACTACTATCAGGAGAAGCTGTTACCATCAGCAACCACTAGTGTTGTCCATTTCTGCTTTCTTCATCCCACACACCCCATACCAGTTCCTCACATCCATTACTGATTTCAGTTTCAGCTTTTGGTTCTTAACTTCTCATTTCTCAGTGGAATGGGTCCAGATATCTGGCAAAAGAAAACCCAATCAAATCTCCAGGAAACAAGACAGTGATTGACAACTCCTCTTCTGTTCACAATGGAACTGCCTAAGGTAAGATAAGCACATCTGATCTACCTACTGAAGTGATCTACCCCCTGAAAGAATCCCCACCATCTGCTTCAAGCATAAACTGCATTTCTTGAGCCTTCTCTCTCTAAATGTAAACACATAGTAATATGTGGCTTTCCAAATTAAACAAAACTAAATACATAAGAAAAACTATTAAAAAAGAATTCCCCTGAAGTCTTCCACTCTTCCTGACCTACTGCTTGTAGAGGATCAGTGAACAAGCACTGTATAGTTGATAGCACTATTCTTGTAAATACCCTAGCAGAAGGCTTTCAGAGACTGATGATCAGATTGTGTCTACAGCAGAATAGAATCCTCAAGTTAATACTAAGTGCCTTTCCTCAAAGCACTCAGCTTTTCCCCTCTAGAAGCTCACACTTGGGTGCCATTATCACACAGCACTATCACAGGTGAGCATCCTGAGAAATAACATACAAAAAAGCCCACAAAACACCTCAGAATTCTTGCATCAAACACTGGCAAATTGGTTGTGAACCAGAATAAAACATACACAGCCAACATAAGCTTTGCTATAACCTCAGTGTGCTCTTTTCCATGTAAATGCACAGAAAGTTCTTCACTTTGGAGCTATTTCACAGACAGGTTTATATCTGGAATGTAGGTATAAAATGAAAGCTCTGCGTGTGCTTGTAGATCGTTCGTGCTTAATGATTTGTGCATACCACAGAGATGCAGAAGTCCTCCTCAGTATGAAATGTTACATTACCAAATCCATACCTCAGACCAACCTTTGGAGAACTTGGGAGCTTTGGAAAATGGCAGCACTCTAATAGACTGGCTGTAGCGGAGGTCTTGGAAGTCTTAACACAGGGCTTAGGGAAAACTCTACTCATTCCGAGCTGTGAGCTGTGATAAACCTCACCCATAGTCACCAGTCTGCAAAGGAATTGCAAAGCTGCCTTCTACTCCCTAAGTACTCCATACACTGATCCTTGTGAAGATGCAATCATTCCAAGATAAGCTGGAAAGAATCCTTGGTACAATTTAGGGGCCTGGATCCCTTGGCACCGAGTAATGGAGTGGCAAGATGGTGTGACAATCCACCCACAGAACCTGTCACAGACATCAGCTGCACCTCCAGCCAGGAATGAACAGCCAGGATTGCAGGTTGTTCTCTCCCCTAGTCACTCACTTTGCCGTACTGGAGAATGTCAACATGCTTCTGTATATAGGATTAGACCTATATGCTTTTAACTAAAATAACAGAAAACATTGTAGGAGTGTTGAAAAATATTTTCTGATGTGTTTTGTTTTAAGAGAAAAAAACAGTATACATATAGAGCCAGCCTATTAGCTTTCTAAATCTTGCACTCTACTATTTGTGTTTCATTTTCTCCCACCTAAATAGCAACAAGGTTTTAAAGCGCCAAGTACTGTATACTTAATAAATTATAAAGTCAATCTTCATAATTTCTATTCTCATACATCAGTCAGAGATGGTTTCAACAGAAAGATATATGAGAAGTAAGCTAGATCTTCCTCCAAAAAAGCACTTAGCATACACTTCAGCATGTCAGCATCCCAGGTGAAGACAGTGGGATATATTTCAAGTTATACACGTTTCAAAATTTTATTAAAGCTCAACAACAAATAAAAACCCTTAATATACAGCAGGCAAAAAACCTTCAATAATCCATATAAGTGAGACTGTGGTCTTTTCTACTGAAATTCCATGGACTTAGGAAAATACTTGCTTTGGTTAATTCAGCAATGTTCCTTTTGGAGGCAGTGACAAAAAATACTTTTATTAGCACATAAATTTGACCAAGTCCTGTTTAGATGGAAGTAAAACTTTTTATATCCACAGGAAATGAAGATCAATTATTAAATATAAGATTTTTTTTATAATTGAAGCATGATCAACAAAAGCAAATCTGACAGTGAAATCATGAGACATGGCAAGATCTTAATATTTAGTTAGTCATAATTATACATTGTCAGGAATCCGGGTTCTAATGTCCTTTACAATTTCCACATAGAGTGCTTACACTTCTAGGATGTATCAGTGTGCTAGGAAGTTTGCATAAGGGCCAAAAGAACAATGGTACAGTTATTTCAATCAATTTAGAAAGTTCTTAGATGATGTTTCCAGAAATGCTTGAGTTTAGTTTTGTAGCTGACTTGGGTTTTTTTCACAATAGTGTAGGATTTTACTATCGCTGTAATGGGTTTTCCCCTTCTCATCATATTTCTGTTGCCAGTACTTTACCAGATATCTGAAATAGTTCTGCACTAATAAGAAGTACTGGTTGTCCTGGGACAGCATCCAGAAAAGATACATACATTTAGGGAGGTTTGAAATATCACAGCTCATCCCAAAAATACAAGCTAGTCATTGCAACAACCTTGGCAATGGCAAACTTGGAAAAGCTAATAGTGGAATTAAAAAAGAGGAATATATCACAGTACTTTAGCATGGCTATAGATAGAACAAAAAAAAAAAAAAAAAAAAAAAAAAAAAAAAAAAAAACACCAAAAAACAAGAAACAAAAAAAAGGTAGTACTTTTGTTTCCATGTCCAGAAAATGCTGGCAGATACAGAATAAAATATTGCAATTCTGAGTCATCGAAGCACATTAATTAGCCACACCACAGAGAATCAGGCCTTCTTTGGTGTTCATTCACCTTGAGTCACACCTTCTTTGCCTTCCCCATGTCCATGATTGGTAAAACATTAGACAGACTGTGTGGCACATCAGAAAGTAACTATTGAGCATGCATTTCTGCTCATGGCAGGGTTTTAAAATTCTTGAGGCAGTGGCAAAATGAAGTCATGTGTAAATGGCAATGTAAATGGCTCTACATTTTAATTATTTTGAAATAAAATAATGTTAAGTTTAGTAAGTAGCACAGTGCAAGGGAAGGGATCCTAAAAACAATCACACACACAAATCATTCAGCTAGGTACAGTAACGTAGTCATGACAGAATTAAATATTCATAAACTCAAAGGAGCTGAAATTCTGTGTTCATCTACCACAATATGTAAACTACCAGTTACCGTTTTAAAAATAAAGCAGTTGCATCCACCCTCTTAAACTGTACAGGCCTGTTTAAATGTTCCGGCATTGATATCCTCTTTTAATTAAAACAATAGCACAGATTTTAGAGTAACAAACCTTAAAGTGCAGGAGGCAAATGCTGAAAACTCGCAGTCTACATTTGAAAATATGATTTTTTAAAAAATACCTTGTCTTTCTCATGACAACTGGAGCTCTAGTCATGCAAATGTGTGGTGTGACATAGTTGTTGCACTGATTTATTGCATTGCTCGCTTACATTCCTTCATTGTGTTACTGTTCTCTTACACATTTGTAACAAAACCAAACTATAGTAAAACTAGTTGAAGAAACACGGCTCAAATCCGTACATGCCAACATTTCTTTTTTACATTACTCTAGGATTATAATCTGTTTGGGGGTATCTGTGCATTCAGAGAATTACTCAGATTTCGATAAAATAGAAATGGATATCTTTTACAGTCTAGCACACACGGATCACACCTTGCAACCATCACCGAATTACGATGAAACTTACACATTTATCAGTCTCTGCCTGTCACAGACCTACAGACACAGAAGAATTCATCGGCTTCAGTTTAGCAAACCCATGTCGAGAAAAATGAATGGAAATGAAGACAGTGCCCACAGACAAAAGCACCGATCAATGCACTCCGCTGACATTATCTTAATGGCAACCTTTTTCCATCCCATCCTCCCTACTTTCTGATTCTCCCAGCAGCAGACACATCCGCACCAAAGGGTGCGATCTGACCCATTTCTCGCTCAACTCCGTCACCCGCATGTTCTCACTCGGCAGCGAGCAGCCGTCCCCCGGTCCGCAATGACACAGCAGGGCTGGAAGGGACACAGCGCCCGGGCTCCTTCCCCCAAGTGACTCGCCCCTCGCCGCCGGCTGCAAGTCGAGGCGAGGAGCGGGGAGGGAAGGGAACGGGAGCGGCGGCCCCGCCGGCCGCGGCCCCTGGAAGTGAGGTTAAACTTTGGCGGCGGCACCTGGGCCGCTCCCGCCGGGCGGGCGGAACAATGCCCGGCGCCCCGGGCCCGGCGGCGGCGGCCCCGCGCTCCCCGCCCCGCCGCCCCCGTGTCCTCAGACAACCTCCGCCGCCGGCCCCCCGCCTCCCGCCGCCGCCGCGCTGACAAAGGGCGGCGCGGGGCTGCCCGCGCCCGGGGCCGGCGGGGAGCGGGAGCGGCCCCGCCCGCCCCGCCGAGCGCGGCCCCGGGCAGCCGGCCCCTCCGGCGGGCGCGGCGCCGGCCGGCCGGCGGCGGAGCGGACCTACCTTTTTGTCCTCTTTCTCACTGCCGTGCCTCCGCTCCGGGTGGCCGCTGTCGGCGGCGGGGGCCGGCTCCGCGGGCTGCCCATCGCGGTGGTGCGGGCGCTGGTGCGGGCAGCCGCCAGACCCCGCCGCCGGGGGGATGGGCTCCGGGCACGGAGAAACTCCCTTAACATCCATCTCCATCTTCCAGTTCACTGTATTGCGAGACAAAAGCAGGCAAACACTTTCCACCACCCCGCGTCTTTCTTCTGATTTCCTTTCTCCCTCTTTTCCTTTTTCCTTCTTTCTTTCTCTCTCTTTTTTTTCCTCCTTCCTCCCTTCCTTCCTTTTCCCCCCTCAGGAGGCCGTGACACGCATGGCTCTGGCCGCGGCTGCTGCACCGATCCGGCGGCTGCAATTCTCCTTTAGATCCTCCAGACTTTTGTATCCAGCGTGCGTGTGTAAGAGTGACTGTGTGTGTGTGTGTGTGTGTGTGCGTGTCCTTGGCACGGCGGCCTTCAATCGCCCCGAAACAGCAAACGCTAACTAAGCAGATCTCTCGCCACGAAGATCAACTCCCGGCCCCAGCCTAATTGTGGTGGTTATTTACTTTACGCTATCTGTGTCCCAGGCCCGGACAAGCCCTCCCGGCTGCAGCCCTTTGAACAAAGTTAACTGGAGGGAGCCGAGCCCGGGGAGGGGGTGGGGGCGAGGGGAAACCACCGGGGTTTAACACGGGGGAAGTGACAATAACCCGGTAATGTCAAGTAAAAGTTAAACCTCCCCCTTCCTCCCCTCCCCCTCCCCTCTCCACAGCCCAGGCAAGCGCAATACAGCAAAGCAAAACAAGCGATTTCAGACCTGTGCAAGGTGCTGGTGGCGAGAAGAGACGAGCATTTACCCGATTGTTGCTTTTATTTTATTTTCCCCTCGCCTCTCCCCCCAGCACCACCCGCTATTGCAAATGTGGGCTCCTTGATGTTAATCTCCTCTCAGCGGTCTGAGTCTATGCGTGTGACTGGAGCTCCCTCTCTCTCAGGCTGCCAGCGCCACGCAGCACTGCACAAGGAGAACTGAAGTAAGGAGAAAAACAAGAACAATTCCAGGCTGGAAATCTAAATCAGTGCTAGCCACCGGCTCTCCGATTTTATCAACACAGATAGAAGAAGAGAAAAGAGAAGGGGAAAAAAAATCGCGTGTAAGCTGCTAAATCAGTTGTGACCGCAGTGCACTCTCGACTGTTTTATTCTTTGTGTTATCTTCCTTCTCAGACTGAAGTTAGACGTGATAGGGAAAAATGCAATCTCATTAAGAGTGGTTTATACCAAAACAAGAATCAAGAATTTCCTTAGTGGTGTCACAGCCAAGCTAACTCTTCAGCTATTCCCCTTTTCATTTCAAAGAGACGAATGGTGAGCACAGACCTGGTCGTTCCTAAATCAGGACACCATCAGGTGACCAGTCTGTACTTCTAAATATAACACCACATTGTCCTGAGGAGCAGCTGCTCTGGAAGTTAACTAGAAACATCTCCTAAGAGCCTGCAGTGCAAAGATCTGATCTATACATCATCTGGCTGATGCATGTGCTGACCTCTCCAATAGCAACTACCCGCTCTGCAGAGATACCAGGCCACATCCTCAGGAGCTGGTCTGTTTTACACCAAGAGAGAACCTGTCCCAGGATATTTTGGGAAGCGCGTGACTATCCGGTACTTTATGACACCCTTTTATTCCTGGCCTTGGGTTGTGTTATACCCAGCAGTATTATTACTGTGGGAACCTGAACAGTTCTTATTGCTATAGTGTATTCAGACAAAGGGCAAAAGCTAATCTTGCAATAGAGAAAAGAAGTCTTTGTCACACCCAAACTGTATTTTTAGAATACACATCTCTAAAGATCCTTTTGTATTATTCTCAAAGCATATCAAGTATTTACAATCCCTGCTGTTTTCTCAGATTGGTGCAAATGAGGAGGCTTTCTATTGAAATTACCAGCATAAATGTTTAAAATTGAGGTAAATAATTAGACAATCAAGCAGTATATATTAACTTTTATAATCAAATACTTTAGACTACTTACAATCGTAAATCTGTAATCATTGCAATAGCCTTTATTGAAAGACTACATTTTGGGGTAGAAAGCCTTAAACCTTCTGGACACTCTGGCAGTTTTGGTCTCACAAGCAAAAAAGCAGTAGTAACTGCAGACAGGCACTTTGGAGGGGAGGGTTGCACAGCCACAATGGCTGCAGAACATGTACCAAGGTGGACTTGATGGCAGAATTGCCCAGAACAAAGCAATGAGCCCACACAGCTGATAAGCCATCCCACTGTCTGTCCACGTGCACAGTCACCCCTTCCTTCCACAGAGAGGAAGACATGCAAGGAACAAACTTCTGTCTTCTAGAGCTTTTCACTCAAAGTACTCCCAGTATCACAGGTCAGAAAATGGCAAAATAAAAGTGAAAATAGATGCATTGTTCATTCAGGCACTGCAGTGCACATTTATAAAAATAACTGATGAATTACATAGAAAACTTCCCATGGTGGGTAATACTAAATTATCCTGTTAGAGAATAACAATTCCCCGTCTTGAGGACTGTAAAGTAAAATTCAAAGAAAATCCAAACCACCTAAAAATACAGAAAAACTTACCCGAATACAAATATTTGTCCACATGCTCTGAAGATTACTGGAGCTGGACATTGGCAGAGAACCAAGGAAAACTAATTCCAAAGGTGGGGGCCCTGAACTCAGAAAGCTCTGCTCCTAATCCTAGAGAATTTAACCCCCAAAACCAAAAGAAACTTCTGAGATAATTTAAGTGAACGTGATCATACATAAGAAGAAAAGGGCAGGTCCTAGACTACATCAAAGTTGGTACAAAGTTTTGCATACAGCTGCTGAATTTCAAACTTCCCTTTCTTTCTCTTTTTTTACCCTATATTTCCTTTTTGTGGTGCAAGAGATTTACACCTCTACTGCAAAAATAAAATTGTTAAAACCAATTCATCTTAACAATGTGCTCTCAATTGTTTTCTGCACAAACCAGACTGCTGTTATTCAAAGGGTTTCAAGAGAACCCTAAGTAGAATATATATTTTTTAGGCTAAGGTAAAGTTCTGAATAATCATTGCAATAATCTCTCAATGAGAGAATAAAGATCTCCAGGCCAAGCACATTTTGAGATAGAAACAGTAACTACAAATCCAGAAACACTGACGGATTGGACAGGAAAACATGATCTGAATCAGCAGCCTGGGGAGATAGGAAGCATGACCTCCTTCCAGTCTCTTCAGTGATCCTTCCGAAGAATGGGACTACAGACCATGATAATGCAATGAGCCACAAAACTGAACAGTTCATCAGTATTGCCCTAATGAAAAGGTTTTGGAACCTTCAACTTATTTGGTACGTACATTGAGCTAAAAACACAGAATTGTATTTGGAGCTGAGGTGGAGGAAGGGTGAACCAGAATGTTTTACCACATGGCAATGGTCCTGGAAGAGCATGCATTTGAGAAGCAGAAAGCAGAGAGTCTCACTAGAGGGCAAGCCAATCCACACCAAAAAGGCTGAGTTCCTAAGAAAAGAACATTGTGTTGAATGCTTTTCAAATGTGCTGACAGACTGAAAAAGTTAGCATAGATCTTTCACTTATGTGCACTGTGGTAAAACAGCATATATTTTAGCTTCTATGTAGAATAATAAAGTGCATTACTGAATATGGACTATCTATTACCATACACAACATATATTAAGGATTCCTGAGCCCAGATCTGTTGTTCATTTTTCAAGAGAAATGGCGTTAAAATATTGCTGGTGAAATCAATACTATGACTCATTAACACACACTCCATGCTCTTGCATATTTTGCAGTTGTGTGTTGAACTGTAAAATGTGTGTAGGTGACTAAATAGACTTCAGAAACACTGATGTTCAAAAATCCAAAAAGAAGACCTTTCATGACCAAGTAAATTCTTCCTAGCTCAAAAAGTTAAATTCAGGGAGTGATGACAATATAAATTTAATTACAGGCCAAAAATTGGAACAATTTGATGGAAAGGGTCAAAGACTTCTTCTAGAACCCAGTGCAATCTTATCTTATTATTCTTGGTTATGATCAGATGACAGTAAAACATATTGTGCAACCAAGATGGCAGGGAGATTCTATGTAGTCGTAATTAATAAGGCTAGAAATGGTGGGAAGACACACACAAATTAAATGAGTTGCCTAAGATCATAAAGTAGTTCAGCAGCAGATTAAAAAGAACATTTATTCTCTTTCCACAATCTCTTCTTTTGGTCATTTGTTTCACTTAGCTCTTCGTCACTTCTTCTTATGAGTAGCTAGGATAACTCCTCAGAAACTAACTAAAACATTTATTGGTATTTACTTACATAAGAATTAATGTTCAAATATGTTTTCTGGTCTTTCTCAAGCACATTTACATTTACATTAATGGGGATGAACTGAAGATGTGGCATGTAAAATGTACAAAGTGGCTACTAAAAGTTAGCAAGACTTATACAATCTTTATAAAAATGCAGTTATCGGAGCATTTTGCTTTCTGCTGCCTCTGTTGTTTCATTATTCATCTGTCCGCTGCATTCAGCATTTGAATAATTTTGACCTTTTACCACCCTTGGACAATTCAAATAAAAGGTTTCCTGTTGTCAACCCAAGCTCCTTGGGGGCGCACTCAACAGCCTTATCTGCCAACTTGCATCCTAGGCAATTTCATTTCTCACTTAAGACTTGTAAACAAAGTTGCTTTCTCATGAAGGCTCTGACTTTATTGATAATTCCCTCCATATTATATCTTTCAAAGTGGCTAATACAAATATCCAATGAGTCATTTTCCCACTCGTCGATCTCTGCTTCTGCACTCTTAGGCGGTTTACTGCAGGTAAGCAAACATTTGGTAACCTGGAGACTTCTGTAATTTTTGAGGTCTAATCATGCAGGTATTTTCTTTCTCAGAAAGTCTATAATTTTATGGGTGTAATAAATGCTGTCCTAAAACCATTACACTCACTGGGATATAAAGATATGCTGTGGATGTTCATAGATATTAAAAGCTGTATATACTATTTGAATTTCACCATTGTCTACACAGGCCACATGAAAATTGATACATTACAAGCTACATTTTCAAAAGCATCTTTTCTTCTAGCTTTCCACACGCAATTCTGATTCAGTTCTCCCCTCCATTTCAACATTTTTGCTCACAGATCCCAAAACCACATAGAATGGCTGCACAACTCAAGCCTTGAGTTATATTTTTGACACCTTTAAAGACTTATCTCTGTTCCTTTGAGTAAAGAATCCTTTAAACCTGAACTCCTACATCTCCTTTTCTAGAAAACCATCAAAATAGAATTGATAGGCTTAATGACTTTTAAACATGAACATTGCACCTTGTAGTTTAAATTCTTCATGACTGACAAACAAAACTATTATCTGGCCGTAGCCAGAACTTCATCCTTCCTTGTCCAAGACACTGCAATGACAGCAATGGCCATGCACTCATTTTCCATAGCAGCATTATGATTTGAGCACACAAGTATCTGTTCTTTTTGTGTGGAAGGCTTTACTCACCTCAAAATTGTTACATGAAGTTGAAGAAGATGCAGCTATTTCTACTGACTTTTCTGAGAGCTGGCCTGGACTCATAGCTAGTCAGAACATCACGGGGTGGGAGGAAAGGCCTAACCTGGGAGACTCAAAGAGAAGAAATGAAGCTCTGAAGGAAATGGGTGGGCAGCAAAGCCACATTTGTTTCACCCACTGAAAACATCTGTATTTCAGTGGGTAATGCTGCAGTCTTCTCGGTTCCTGTGGTAAGTCTGGATCTGTGTCAAACTGAAAAGTTTGATGTAGTTTTCAGCACTTGGGAAAGGAATATCTCCACCGAGTTCACTTACATTAAAAATTGGGAGAAAAAGTAACTTGTCACTATAAAAATTCTTAGAAACAAACAAAAGTGAGATGATTTAAAACAACAGAAAAGGAATTTGTCTAGATAATCTCTTAGGGGATGATAAATCTTCATTGCTAGAGCAGAAACTTACAGAAGTATACAAAGGCATGAGAATGTTCTGTAAGGGATGCAACATCTCCAGTGGCAGCCAAGGGTTGGTGTGCAAGAACTGAAGTTTGGAGTCACACTAACAGGGAGAGATGGAGACAAGATGATGTGCGGGCCAAGCCCTTCAGCATTTCTTCTTCACCACACACAGTGTGTGTGGTGAAGAAGATCTAAAAGCCACACACAGCCCTGCTGTGTAAAGTGCAGGAGGAACTAGGATTTGTGGAGAAGCCAGTGCAGGTGCTAGGAGCACCAATTCTTCTCTGATCTTCCATGCTATGGAGTGTTCCTTTGTGCCTTTATATCTGATAGTCCCAGTAGAATCATAGGGAAGCATCATCAGAATAGGAGCATGCCATGGAGTAAGAAGGAAGCCCGGAACAATTATGTGTTTAGCTCCAGCAATCCCTTTTTCCTTCTTTGTTCTTTTTGGGGGTTTTTTTTGGTGGTTTTTTTTTTTTTTCTTTCCCAATCTCTTTTCATAGCTTCTGTCTCTTGTGGTAGGGTGAAGCATAAGGACTCAATGTGCTAATAGCATCTTATTTTTTTCTTTTCTTCATAGCAGACTGCATATATACATATGCAAATACAGTTTTGAGCTGGGATGATGGGTTTTGTTTAAAACTGTCAAAATGAAGTCTGGAGAATTTTCTTGATGATAGAAATAGATGAGTAATCCATTTAGTAGTATCTGTGTAAACAATATGCACAAACCCACTTTCTTAAAGCATTTCTGCTTTTAATTCTTAAATTAATGCATACTGCTCAATTTGACTATTTCTTTCAACTTCTGCTGGCTCTCTAGTCCTGCTGAGCTATACCCCATTCTTTCCTTGCTCCTTCTGCAGATTGGAAATACATTTAAACTCATCAAACTTCTTAGAGTAAAAAAAAAAAATCTAAAGTGTTAAGCATAAATAAGACTGAACACAGTTCATCACATCTTCTTAAGGCTAAGAATTGACAACAAGCATATACATTTGTCTTGGTTTGGAAAGACAGGTATCTGACAGGGAAAGCTGGAGTTTCCCTTAGAATGGAGAATGTAAACCTCTCACCCCTACCAAATTACAATTTTGCAATTAAGGGCTTTGAGGCAAAGATTTGGGAATAGGAATAACAGTTCTTTACTAGGAATATTAGGAATACAAATGTAGTAGAAAACAAAACCACCCAAGCAAACAAGCACACAAATAAACAAGCAATCCTGGAAAACCCTGAGGGAGTCAGAGCTACAACCTGACACCCTGTTGGTCAGGGTGTTGGAAGCAGTCCCAAAGTGAGTCTTCCTGGAGGGGCAGATGTGGTTCTGTTGAAGTAAAGATGATCCTGTAGCAAAAGGGTCCAGGGATGGTGAGAAGGGGTCCAGTGATGGTGAAAAGGGGTCTGGTGATGTTGAGATGGGGTCCAGTCTTCCTCCCAGGAATCGGGTGAAGCTAGATGCCTTCGTGTTCCTGTGTCTCAGTTTTATCCAGGTAGGAATGGTTGGCTCCCCCCACTGCCAGGGGGGATGTGGAGCATCTCACAATAGGATGATGGAATGTGGATGTACTGCTTTGGGGAGGGTATAGTTTGGGGAGGTGTTAATGGCCCATTATCAGAAGGCATCCAGCCCTCTCCCCCCTTGAGTTACAAGAGATAAAGAAAAAAAAAAAAAAAAAATCTCCCCAACTGCTTTTAACAGATGAAATAGAATACACATCCCTAGCTCCACAACCCAAGACAGCATTATCAATTACTCTTCTATTCAACTGCTGGGACTTGAGTACAGGATTTTCCAGTTTTTTCCTCTATATTAATGCCTTTACCTGCAGCTGGTTGAATCCAGTGAGACAGAGTATGTATTTAAGCAGTATAGTCTTCAGCGCTTTAATATTTATAAAAGAGTCTGACTTTGCTGTCTCTGCCTATGATAAACTTGTTTTGATGCCAGTTTTACAGCTACAAGGTGAAATAAAGGACATGGTTCTGAAGGGAAAACACAAAATCCAGAATTTTCCCTTTCCAAAATAGTTTTAAATTCCATAAATAGTTTTAATATATCTATACTTTGGAGCTAGCAATGTCTCCTCAATTGTAAAAACCATGTTTTCATTATTTTTGCTTTTGTTGGATGCCATAGAGAAAGAAAGTAAAAATTTGAAAGAAGCTTTTGCTGAGTGGGATATCATATGTCTTCAAAAAGAAACCTGAAAATTTTATCCTTAATTTTCCTTCTCAGAATTGTGGAGTTTAAAATAGACATTTGAAGGAGTGAATTAATGAATACAATTGTGAAGCAACTTGAGGAAATGAGAAGACTAGAAGATGCAAAAACCTAGGAAATTGATGAAAATTAAAAACCCTGCAAACAGTTTTCTGACTCTGAATGGCAAACTCAAGAGAGATGAAAGATGAATGCATCAAAAAGAACATCTTTTTGTTCCTTGAAAGAATAGGTTATTGTCTACTTGTATTTCTTGGACACCATCACTGGTAGCACACTCACAAAAAAACAATGGAAGACACATCCCTGCCCCAAGGAATGTACAATTAAAAGAGCCAATGGAAAAATGTCCACTGATTGCAAAATGAATAGAATTAGGTCCAAAATTAAGCAAATGTACTTAAACAGCAATGCCTCCCAGCATATTAGCAATAGCTCAGCAAAAGACACCAGTCAGCCTAACCATTCAAAGATAGATGTTTTGATGACAGATTAAAAATAAATAGACATGGTAATAGATATAAAGAAAATAAACTGAAGTTGCAAGGAAATGTTTTGATTTAAAAGCTGAAGTTCCCAGGTCAAATATGCTGTCAACAGGGTATGACACTTAAGGTCTCAAAAAGCACTCAAAGCTAAACTTCAGCTCTGTGCATGCAAATCACTGGTGTGTGTGGTTGTTTATCACTGTCACTTGTACAAGCAAATGATAGAATTTACATCTGTAAAAGCCCGTTTGTGCTTCGTTTGTATTCAGTTAGCACATACAGCTGAGGTTTGTATGCATATCTGTATATTTTATCATTTGCTTGCAGAAAAAGCAATGCTCAAATTGTACCTGAAAAATAGATGTCATATTTTGAAAATCTGGTTCTGAGTAGTGTTCAGAAGAAGCAAAAAGTCCCAATACAATGCTTCAGATAGGATCTAATCTATTTCCAGCAATGACACCAAAATAAGATAACACAGTTTATGATAAAACAAGCAAGATGCCAGACATCATGCAGATGTTAGAGTGTGTTTGTTTGTTCCTTTCTTGTGCCCTTTAATTGACAATGAAGTAGTTCATAATTTTAACAGTTGTTAGGGGCTACTTTACCTCAGAGAAGGTTCTAATGCTTTGCTACAAGTAGACACAATTCATAACTCTCAGTACTCTTGTTTGATCTTGCCATGAAGACTCATGGCATGTCTGTTCTGTACAATGGTGTCAGTCATGTAAACAGAACTAAAATTGCTGGATCAGGAGAGCTGTGAGGCTGAATTAGTCAGCTAACCTCTCTCTACGCCATCTTTGGCATTGAGCTGGGCCCTTCACCAAGTTCTGTATCAGCACAGTCCAAGCTGTCCCCATTGGCCTTTGTGTATTTGCCATTAATATATATTATTTATATATATATATTTTATATTTTATATTTTTATTTCTGTTTTGCAGGGTATTATAGAAGGATCTAGATAAAATTTATTTAGAGTGTTTAGATTCTGAAACACAAGTCCCAACTGCTAAGGAGAAGAGTGGGACTATAAAGCTGTTCACTGTCCAGTTTTGTTCTTGCATTTGCCTCTAAGAGACAATGTTAGCCCTCAAACAATAAACCACATTCACTCATAGTCTGGGGTTTATCTATATAGCTATTCATCTCATTTCATGGGAGCACTAGAACTCACAGCTGTAGAAAATAGCTGAAGTCAGAATCGAACAGCAATCCAAGAGATTATATTTTTACTGCTTCATCAACCACTTAATCTATTCTTGACTTCCAAAGGGTACTTTCCTAGGATCTATTTGTATCTACTTCAACTGAAACTGGTCTTCCAGATTAGATAAATGGTGTCCCACCATAGGAGAGTGCAGTATGCTTCAGAATGGAATTCAAGTTTGAGAGCTAGAGGGTGTGTGAAGGGAAGACCTACGTGAAATAGATCTAGCGAATGTTATCTGGTTTAATCCTGGAAATTTGTCTGGAAGATAGTCACAGTACTAAACAGCTTTTACTAGAAAGAACAGAGCTGTATAATAACCTGTGCTGGTTTGGTCCTGGGAAAATCCCTATTTTCTTTGAACTAAGCAAGATGCCTGTTGTTTCTTGGGGCATTACCACACTGATGTCTCACAGTAAGAAAACAATTTTGCAGAAAATCCCGATTTTGAGTGCCTTCTATGAAATCAGTTTGCATTTCTATTACTTTCCAATGAAAAACGTTGCAGTTTACTTACTTTGCTATATTTATACAACTTTTATAAGCCTGTCAAGTTATCTATTTTGTTAGCCCTCCATTAAGTGCTCTGGACTAATGTGTTTACTGTATTAGACATTTCTGTCTTTTCTAAGGAAAATTAGATGAAAACTAGGAGTTGGTATCTTATCTAAGGCCAACAGACCTCCTACTCTTATACCCTGACAGTGCCCAGTGTCAAATACACTTCAAAGGAAAATAAGTAGAGAAGAGTGTCAAATAAATATGCAATAACTAGTTGGTACTAGACTTTCCTCCTAATTGCCACCACACTGTCATTAATTTATGCCAAAAATAACAAATTATATCTACAGTGTAAATTTTTTTTTACTGTACCTCCTACAACTGTTTTTCTCTTTACCCATATAAAGGTCTAATACTCTAAGAATTTAAAAACCATTTTAAAATTCCAAAATAAGGTACAGCAAAGCAAATGCAAATCAGCAGACATTACGTTCTCAAACATGAGTAATGACTCAGCGTTGTTCAGATGTGCATTTTGATTTCTACAGCTGCATCTTGCAGTGCAGTGCTATCAGTCAGATTGAAGCTCTAAACAATCTGGTGATTCTACAGTTCTGTGACATCTAATAGCTCATTTACTTTTTTCTACCTGTCACAACAACATAACAATCCATTTAAAGACCTCTTATTTAAGACTTGCCTCCTACTAAAAAAACCTGTGTTCTGGGACATGATTCAAAGGGATGGGAGGATTAAATAGGTACAAGCAGATAATATTGTCTTTGGGCCATTCTTTCTGAAGAAACTAACTTCACAAATGCCATTTAGAGTGAGAACTTTCTTATTCTCTGTTTAGAAACAATATGGTTCAAGTATAACTGCAATGTACAAAAACAATGAGGACCAGAAAATATTAAAGATAATATCTACATTTCATTAAAAATCCACTCAGACCATCTTGTGTATTTGTACTTTTAAACATATGGATATGTATCTTTATATAAAGCACAAACATATATAAAGCATGTATTTCCATATCATATGGATGCACTTAACCCCCATATGTGACATGGAATAGCAGGTAGATGGTAAACTAAAACATCCCTGCTTGTCATTTGCCATGTTTCAGGATGAGCTAGAAAAGCCTTTACAAGCAAGAAATGCTGAGGTATTGGGGAAAAAAATCATAGTCTAAAAACAAGTTAAATAAAATAAAATTGTGTTTATCAATGGAAATTGAAAAATTCCTTTCAAACACAAAGGCCAACTGAAAGCAGTCTCCAGGGGAGGAAAACAAAACTCAAAACAACACAGAATAAAATCTTGATTGATAAAACAATTCTAAAATGTTGAAAAAAGAAATTATTCTGAACAGAAATTAACTAATTGGTGTAGCTGATTATGGACGAGTGTTAAAAGAATAGCAGCCTGATTCAGAAAGCTTAGACTAAGTTTAAATGAAATGAATGTAGAGGACTGGCTGGAGAACAGCTTTATGATTCAAGAGTAGCAGAAAGAAGAGATATAAATTGAAAGGATGTAAGACCATATTGGCTGTACACGCTCTCAAGTGGAAATTTAGAAGATCTGGAAAGTTAAAATTACAGGTATTGATTTCACTAAAAAGACAAAAAGTTACTATTATATTGGAAGATCTCACTTGGCTCGTTCTGGGTAACAAGTTTAGTATGTATTACTTGTCATAGTACAAAGAATTCTTAATTGCTTGAGATGCAATTTCACAGCTCAAGTCTTCAAGTGAATCCATGATTGCTTATTTAGTGCTGGTGTATATTTTAAGAGTTGTGGGAAAAAATTCTCTGGAGTAATTTCTTTTTCAAAAATGAAAACTTGACTTTTTGGCATAGCAACCAAGTTCTCTCTACTGGTAAAAATACAGCTCCTTGTTATCTCACTAATACTTGGCTAAATATGTTTTGTTTTCAGGAGGCAACTGAGAGGAATCTCAGTATGTATGAACAGCCTTTATGACTGATGGTGATGGTTTTATGAGTGAAATTCCTGTTCTTCTTCAGAAGGTATTTTACATCAATAAACTTTTTCTCTGCACTGAAAAATAGGGACTTCAAAACAAAACAGTTCAAAGGTGAGAGAAGTTTTTAAAAATTCTTGTGAAATACTTAATTTGGAAAAAAACAGCTTTGTTATAATATTCAGGTGTTCATTGGTAATCAAATTTTGGTTTTCTTTCTCACTGTTTAGCCTTTGTAATAACCAGGATGCACTCAACATTGTTTATTATCTTGAAAATTTTCAGGTGCCTGATAGACCTAATTTTCTTTAAAAAAATATTCTTTGTAAATGCAAAAGATAATTACCCTATTAAGTACAATGCAAGGCTAAAGGAAATGCAGCTACAGTATACCACTTAAAATGACTTACAATTAAACTATCTTTAAAAAATTCTCACAGAGATATTTCAAGATTTTTCCATGGGCTGAGAAAAGCTGTACTTAACACAATATCCAAAGAGATTAAGGGGGATTCAGTGTTTATAGACATAAGATTGTCAAAGGGAAACCTTTTAGAAACTTTAATGGAAGGCTTCAGAAAAAGGTAAATATGATCCAGCTTCATGGGCCACAGCCACCAGAGGATGATACAGCCTATTTGTAAACAAATGGTTATTTATTAGCTGTGGTATTTGAGAGATGATGATTGCTAGGGATTTATGAGTAAGTCACCTCATTTCTCTTAATCGTGGCAATGACTCAGTTTTCCTAGCTAGAATGGAGTTTCAGTATGTTCCACCAATCTTGCAATACAGTTTATCACTTGTGTCTTTGGGTTTTTTTCTTAACTCCAAGCAAGAGTGATCATAAGACATGATATCTATGGGGAGCATTTACCATGACAAAGCACTGCATACTTAGCAGAACTACAGTCAAAATATTCTTTTCTGTTTCATAATAAAACTTCATTTGTAATTTGATGTAGAAGTAAACATCAGTGCTACTAAAAATGACAGCAGGGAAGAAATGGTAAATAGTAAGAAAAAAGAAAAGTATAAAGCTTGCATAAACACACAGTTAGTTCTACTGTACAAAGGCAAAGGAAGCTCCTCAGTGCTTATTAACACAATCGGGTTTTAAATACAGAGCACCACACAGTGTGTGGGAATGGGTCAGTTCCTGTCTCCAGAGCTCTAGTAAATTGGGCAACATAGCTAAAATGACCAGAAAGTAATTTACTGGATTTTTGTCCTTTGCCCTTGCAAATTTTCCTTCACGGAAGTTTTCCAGGAAGCTGCATTTTGAGCTTCTACATACACTCCTGTCTTTTAACTTCATGAGTTTAAATATGTCTCAGATACTTTCATTACTTTAATATTCTGATTTAGACTTAGAATTAGAATTTGGAATATTCTGATTTTCCTCCTCAGAGTTATCTTGTGAAAGAAGCACAAAGTACAATGTAGACTCTTGAAGGTATTCTAAGAATGACTGATTCATGTCAGGTTTCAGTAAAGCCTTGCCATTATGAATTTTTGAGGAAATAGGTAGATGTTATTCACAAAAGCCCAAAGAACAACAGGACTATGTTTGGAAAGTCTGTGAAACTGCCTAGCTTTTAAAAGCAAAAACTCTCAACAGACATTATATCATATGTACACACTGTCAACCAGTTTGTGTTGGTGGGTGCAGCACAGACCTCTGACATGCAAACTAGGAAAGTCCTTGAGTTGCGAAAAGCTGTTTCTCTTCTGTGAATCAGCCTCAAGAGGCAGGTGAGACGTGCATGTAATCTGGCCTACAGAATTATTACCTGGCAGGAGCAAAACACTAGTTCTAGAGGCAGACAAAGGTAATACCTCTCTATCATTTTCTAAAGAGAAATCCTCCACAGATGCTATTTCCCTTACATCCATATCACAGTCAGATTCCTCGGTGGCCTTCCCAGTCAAGTAATTTCTGAGATCCAGACTGTTCCCACTCCTTTCTATTACCTTTGCATTTTAACTCCACTTTTCTCTGCCTTCATTTCTTTTCCCTAATAATTTCAGTTATTCGCTCTTGCCCTGTGCTCCATCGTTTTCCCCATCCCTGTAACACTCAGGCCCAGCTCCTAATGCTCCACTTAGGCAGTTTTTCTTTCATTGCTGTGGTATCAGCAGGGGTTCTTTTACACTAAAAGAGAGATAATCTCCTGCTACAAGCTCTGTTCTCCAAACCACAATACTTGTCAGAGAGAGGAGGAATTGCACAAAGCCCCACTTGGCCCCTTCAGTCCAGGCAAGGAGCAGATCCAATGAAGATGAAGCTTTGGAGAAGGTAACCAAACCCTGGTGGCTAAAAACATGGAAGCTTTTTTCTTTTTTTTTCCTTTTTTTTCTTTTTTTTCTTTTTTTTAAAGGAGGTTATAAATGGAAGCCAAATGTAGGCAGATTTTCACAGGGTAGCTCATGCCAAGCTTTAGGCCACTGCTCCAGAACATAAAGACAATACAGTTTCCTTGGTAATTGTAAACATTTCTCATAGGAGCAAATATATTTTTCTAAGAAATCTATTGTGAGGCATGGACCTGCTTGCTTAAGCTTTCCAAAACAAGTAAAATACTACATTCATTCCAGCCTGAGGCAGACACCTGCCACAGAAAACTTGGAGTTGAGTATTTAGAATTTAGCAAAATTGTGTTTTATCTGAAGACACTTAATAATGGGAAAAGACAGTGTCTTAAATAAGGGGATTTCTTATGTGTTTATTTTAGATTTTTAACTGTACTTGGCATTGTAGGGATTGAGTTATTTCCTCTCAAGGGGATGAGAGTCATTTTGCAGACAATCTTAAAAACAAAATTTATCTACAGCTGTCTGCTTTGTTCTTCAAGGGCATGGGAGATGCTTCAAAAAGGCTGAATTGTGAACTGAACAAAGCTCATTTTAATAATTTCTGTATATGCATTTGCAAGGCATCTGAAAAAATACCCATGTGAATTCATCAGATGCAGTGATACTGGGTGTGTTTCCCAGGATGAGATTAGGCAGATTGCCTTGGGTTTGCTCCACAGGGGACAGGTCAACTACCTTTATTGCATGCCATCAGCAATGTGCCACCAGACATTTCCAAAAGATTAAATACTTCTCAGGATTAAGAGGCCTGGTTAAAACAGAAATTTTCCTTTTTTGTTTTTGCTACATGTAATGCCTTATTAGGGGGCTATAAAGGGCATTATGGAATCATAAATCATCAACAGTATTGTTTGCTGAGGTCTTTTTTTCCCCATTGCTTATATTTATGAAAGTACATACATTTTCAAATTGTATATGCATGTATATTTTTATTAAAATAAGTGCAGAATAATATGTTGTTTAGCCTCCCTAGACAACTGCTGCATTTCTCAAGTTACTGTGCCAGTTAAGCTTTGCTTTGTGGCTGGAAGTGGCAGTTAGTATAATTATTAAAGAGAAGAGAGATTCAAGGATTCAAAGGATTGCTTATCAGCAAGTACTCTTTATGTGACTCCATAATAATTCCCTGTTCTCTAGTAGTGGTTTCTTTAAAATTCCCTCTACAATCAAGAAAAATGAAATTTAAGAACTGTGCTAATAATGGTAAACTCTCTTTCTTGTTAATTAGTTCTGAGTCTCACATAGTCACTGTTTCAGTTTATATGATCTGACTGAATAGCACAAGATACACATATTTTGGAATTTACTCTTTTTGATCGAAATGCTATTGAGTACGAGATACAGAATCTCCGTCAATGAAATAATTACTAAAACAATTACCAAAGCCTCACATGACACTTTCATATTTTTAGTATTAATTCTTTTATTTTCTTTGGGAAGCAGTTGTAACCTTCTGTCCTTGTGTTTGCTCAATACACAAATGAAGGCTGGCATGAGGTTCATAATTTCCCAACATTACAGGTCAGTCTCAGAGGCTGCAGGACTATGGATGGAGGATCTTATTTTTGGCTAAAGTCTCACAGAGCCCCCACTTTATCTTTCCAACTTTTTTTGCTCCTGAATCTGACCCTGTATTTAAAATGGGCATCATGCAGTGAAGCACAGAGGTTCAGATGGCATAGATCTATTTTAAAACTTTTACTTCCAATACATCTCCTCTAGAACTTTAAGAAAATCAGTCTCAGATCAGGGTCCCATTGTGCTAGGATCTGTACCACAGGAAAAAAAAAAAAAAAAAAAAAAAAAAAAAAAAAAAAAAAAAAGAGAGAGAGAGAAGAGAAAGAACAAAGATGACTCCTACTCCAAAAAAAAAAAAAAAAAAAAAAAAAAAGGAAACTGGGGGCATGTAATAATTCTGGTAGATTTTAATAGGCACTTAGGTATTAATATAAATATTAATAGGCATTAATGCTGTATAGGAAGATGAATTCTGACATTAGAGACCATGCTATATAATTTAAGACTTTTAAACTAGGTAAGAAATACCAAAGCAAATGCTGATGGAAATGGTCTGAGATCAGTTAGACTTGTACTTTCCACTTCTGCCAGACTTAATCTCAGACTAACTGCATTAGTCCTAACTAGGTTTAACTTTGCCTATCTGGAGAAAGACTGACAAAAATAGTTACACCCACTTGCCATACTTGTGCTAACACAGCTTGAGGTTAGGGCTCAGAGACAAAACAGGACCCTGTCCTGAGAAAACATTTCATTCCATTGCCACTGCTTCCATATTCATACTCAGTGTCCCAGCTGAGGATACATTAGGATCCTTGTTTCTTTGCAGCTTATTCTTTAGAGCTAGGATAAGGGTTTTCCCTAACAGCTGCCTAGTTGTTGACATTTTTCTGCTCTTTTAGAACTCTTTTTTTTTTTTTTTTTTAATCATAGGACTGCAGTCTTTCTGCCAAGCTTATCAATAATGCACTGTGTATGTGTATCTTTTACAAAATATTAATATTTCATTGTTTTTTAAATTATTTCTTTTGTCTCATGTCTCCTGCTTTCAACATTTTTTAAGCCTCAATCATTTGAAATATTTTCTCTCTTTGGGGCAGGAACATTGAACTCTACCTGATGCCTAACTCAAGTGTGGAAATCAACACAAAATATCACATATACTAAGTTTAGGATATTGAAATGTCAAGTGCAATTCTGAAGAAGGTATGAAAGAGAGCCAGTGCCTAAGGAGACAGACTGAACCACCATTTCCTGAGATACCTGCAGCCAGAAAAGATGAATGTGATCATGGCATGAAATAAAACCATTCAAACCTGGCAGCTCCCTTGGAAGAAGACAACTGCAAACTTTCCATGTTTGGCTCAACAAAGCCAAACTGACATGCAACTGCAGGATAGTCTAGTGGCAATGGCCATGGAGATCTCCAGTACATTCAGCATGCTTTGGAATGCAGGATACATAGCCATGGTCTCTTAAGAGTTAGCACTTAGTAACACCCTAACATTGTCTCCTCATTTACCATTGTGCACGTTAAACTGCACAGTGCTGTACACGTGTCAGTTTCCATTTTATTTTATAGGATCTGTTTCGTTAGAGAATGCTCATTACATTCTCTTCAGTTAGCTATTAAGCATGTTATATAGGATTCATCTCTGTTTTTGTGGAATGTGTGTTTAAAGCCCGTTTCTTAAGGCCCGTGGTTGTCCCAGGCCCAGACTGTTTGGGTATGAATGGTGTGTTTATTCCCTACTGGAAAACTGAAAGTGAAATAGGTTTGGGGTGTGCTGCAGACTGCAAACTTAGATCATGTCTGAGCAAGCAGAGCATGCCTCTGTCTGAATTACACATGGCCAAGCATCAGCAGCCTTGCAGTGCCATAACATGGCCAATGATGAGTCAGCCATGTGACTCTTCAGATGAGAGTCTCAATGTTGTGAAATACAGGGCCAGATGGATTTGGGGGCTGTGTGAACTCCAGAAACCTTTCTAAGCCTCTAGGGAATGCTACAAGTGGCCCATATTTGACCATGAGAAGCACTAAGACACATCAAGGGGCACAGCAGCCTTAGTGAGCTCCACGATCCAGCCCCTGAGGTGCCATGCAGACATAATCATATTCATGAACATATGTCTAGTTCTTTTACCCTCTTCCACAAGCCAACCCTTCCAGTACCAAAAAGTGTTTTGATTTTTACTCTTCCTTACAGATAAAAAAAAGCTCTGAGATACTTAGAACAAATAATTATAATAATTACTTGACAGCATTACTGTTACAGTGTTACTCTCTCATTCTCCACCACTGCACCAGCAACTCATTTGTTCAGTCTTGACTCGAGTGAAGCACTGCAGTTTCTTTCCAGCTCCTCCAGTGTTTCTCCTCAGTGGAGAGAAACTGCAGTGTTGTGCAGGACCTGAAAATGTGAGTACAAAAAATATGCTTTGCAGCTCTTTGGTTGGCAGAATGCCCCACCGTATGACCCAGCCTGCAGAGGACAACCTGAAACTATGGAAATGGGACACAGCCTTTCCCTCTGCCATGAGCAGCTGTACTGCACCTACCTCTGGCCTCAAAGATAGTGAGGGATTATTGTTCTGCTTATAGCAATGTAGCTCCCGTCATCCATTAACTTTGTGCATGATAAAAATGCTTCATTGTGGTGATACATCCTCTCTTGCAACCAGCTCACAAAATTGGCGAGATAAACTTGAGAGAACAAGATGCACTATTCTGAAAGATGATACAGTTTATTTACATGCTCTGCAGATCAGAGAGCTCGAGAAGGGAGTTTGCCTCCAAAATAAAATTGCTTGGTTTTGTTCCATGTTCCAATTCGCAATCATATACTATTTGCTGTTCAATTATTGTCCTTGTAGCTTCTTTATTTCTATTCCTTTCCATATGTCTGATGCTGAACATTTTCATATTATTTTTCTCCATATAATTAGCTTTGAGTTTTCTAAGCAAACTTTCCTTGGTTTACTTATTTCCTCCCTGTATTTGCAACCTCCTTTTGCTCTTCTATCTCTGTTTTCACTAATATTTGCAACACCTTCTAATTTAGCATCATTTCTGAAACTTGCTATCTTCTTTTTAACACTCCTGTCTTTCAGATTATTAAAAATACTGTTAAATAAGACATGTTTAAGAAATTGTACTGCTTTCTTTCTTGCATTCTCAATGACTCTTTGCAGCATACAACCTGAAGAAATCTGTTCCCCTAAAGATTAATGTGAATAAATGGTAGGACAGATTGAGGGAGTGTATTTTGTTCTGAGGAACTGGCATCTCTCTGACCTTTCAACAAAACAAAACTCACTCAGTGAGTTCACAAACTCAAGTTTTACTAAATCTAACTAGAAGATTCACAGAGTGTAGATGTAGCTAGAGATTTTTTATAAATCCACTGCTCTGAAGAAACTGTCCTATCCAGCCACATCAATCTATTAACTCTAACTTCAGCTCCTTCCGTGCATGCTAAAATCCTGCTCTGCATGCCGTTCTTGTCCAAGTATAGCCAGCTGAAACAAGATGATGTGCTGTTTATCTTCCTGCAAGATAGCCAGAAATGGTACTGTGCCCATACTGCTCATAATATTTTGGCTGTCAATCATCTGCTACAAGTACCTGAACAGTGAAAAACTCAGATAACTCCTCTCCAATATCCATGACCAACAATCTTTGTTCAGGTGTAAAAAAAAATGTTCAGGTGTAACCAAGATCCCAAGGAACCTGTTACATCTTTCTCACCTCCACGTTAATTTTGGTAAAACATAAAGCCATTTATTCAGTTATTTGTTTAAAGGTGAAATTTTACTGCTTTTGAAAGGCAGAAAACTCTTAGACTAGCATTTAACCTAAATAATCAGCTTTTTCTGACTCTATTCCTACTAAATACCTGAAAAAATACAAAAGATCAATTGGTTTAATATATGTGAAATGCCACGTTAGTAACCATATTTAATAGACCATGCATGAATACATCATGCATGCTTATATTTTGTTTTGTGAATCTACAAGCATCCTGTGAAGTTCAGTTACATTTTTAAATATTTCTCATAACAATGCAGACAAGACTCCCCTAGCTCAAAAGAATTTTAATATTTTTTCTCTGTGATTACCAGTTTGACTGTTGGTTCTGCAAAGTGAAATGGATTCCAGCATAGCTGTCTGGTGAAAATCAATATATAGCTTAAAGATGTAAATATTTTATTACAGACCTTTTAGGGTACCTCTCATCATTGCATTTTTCAGAAATGTCTTGCCATTTGCATTTCTGTCTGAGCTAGCAACTACTAGAGTTCAAGTTTGAACTGAATATAATTGACTTCAATACCTTTCTACTGCCTGAAACTACCTTTTTCACTACCTGAAGCTGTTAGACGCAGCTTCAAAAATAATGTGAAGGAAGAACAAACAGTATTGTCATCAAAAGAGGGAATTTCCTGCAGTCACTATTCCTGTCCTCGCTCTATTCCCTCTCTTACCTCACCAGATGTACTTATGTGACTACACTGTGAACTGGATAAACAAAGTAACCTGGACAATCTCTAACTCCTCGCTAGAGGGGATATGGGATTATTTTGATCCAGACTGGTTTTCTGATCTAATTTCCTAAGTACTCAGACAAATACCTCACTGCATCAAGGGACACTAAAAAAAAACAAAGCACCAAAGTCAGGACTGGACTGCAGCAATGTCAATTTGCTGCTTTGAAGCTGTGATACTAGAAAAGTGTAATTAAAATCAAATTGTACCTAAAATACATCAGTGGCCCTAGTGAGCTGTGATGAAAAGGCATTCATGAGAAATTTTCTGGAAAACACCAATCTAGATAGGATAATTATTGAAACAAATTATTAGCTACTTGGTAAAAGCATAAAACCTTCTTTTTCCTTAAGTGTTTCATATTGCCTGATAAGAATTCCTCCCTAGTCTGTGAAGAAACTATTTATTAAAACTTTGCTTATTTTGGCTTGCTTACTTACTTTTAAGCCTTCTCAGAAGGCTTTATTTTTCTTCCTAATTTCTTCTGAGAGATTTTGTCAGAAATCCTTTTGAAAAATCAAAGTAAATGACTTCCTCAAGATGCCCTTTTTACACTGTACTGTTGACTCAAAGAATTTAGCTGGTCAAGAATGTGTGATTTACCCTTGTGGCAGCTAGGCTGGTTTGATCATATCAGCATATATTTATCCAAGCGTTTCATTACTTTCTCCTTAATTATACTGCATCAGTTCTTATAATACTGAAGAGAAGTTTGCAAACCTGTGCTACCTGGAGTCATTCTTGAATCCTTTTAAAGATGGGAACAATGCTAGACATTTTTCAAACATTGCATTTTTTTTTGTTTTAAGTGATGTACTTAAATCAAAAGTACAAATAACTTCCTTTAAAGTTACTAAAGTAAGTAACTTTAAAGCTACTCTACTAATATCTAAATCAGAAGATTTTAGAGCTTCACTTTCATATTTTATGTTTCTCTTTTGCTCCGAGTTCTTCTGTCTTTTAGTCACAAGCAACACGTAGCAAAGAATAAGTATTTTCAAAGATAAGCTATGTTTGCTTGAGGCCATAAAAATACTAAAAAATGACCGGCCTAAATGAGGTTATTTATTACTTAAAATATTCCTTAACATTAATATGTAATTGTGTAACACTTTAAAAAACCTCAATAACAAGACCTGTCAGAAATAAAATTGTTTTGAGAATAATTTCTGTAATATTTTCTTTATAAAAACTCTCAAAAAGAATTAAATTATTGCAAAAGTTGCACAAAATAATTTTGAAGGGCTTTTCACTGAGAAATTAATGTGAGGGTGATGACCATCTATCCTGTAAAATAGCAAAGGGAAGGCCTTTGTATTTAAAATTGGTATTTTATCTGTCTCTTTCTGCCTCTTTCCTAATTCCATTTGTATCCACTTGGTTCTGTTTCTCTTTTCCTTCCCTACTCCTTAGGAAAGAGGTTTGCTTTGATCTTTATTATATTTTGTAGGTTTTTCTTTTTTAAGTATAATTTTAGTTTTAGGACAGTAAAATGAGCAGGCCTTGGATGTTCTCTACCATAACTAAAAGCTGTGTAGCTGCTAATAATCCTCGGGACAAACACACTATTTTTGAAGTGAAAAAAACTCTTAGAGACCACTTAGAGGTAAATTTTCTGGGGCTGAACTTAATGTTAGCCAAAAGGGATGACATATGAGGATCAAAGGACAATTATATCCCATTGTTGTTTAATATTTGGAAAAAAGGAGTGTCAAGATTCTAAAGCTGATGTGCAGTTTCAAACCACTGGAAGATAAGTGCAAATCAGTTCCAAACATATAAATATCCAGCATTTTCCTATAATGCACTGAAAAATGATTTAGAATCAGAGAAACTTGACTGGTTTTATTTTAGTAGCTATCTAAAGAGTCATATTTCAGTTATCTGCAGTTTTTTAAAATCTAAATAAAATATTTCTGTGTGATAAAAAAAATACTACTTTAGTTTTCTACCTTAAACTAGAAAACACAGGAAACTTTTGAGAAATTATGTCATGTCTTGTAATGATCACTTAAAATAATTATTCCTTTTAATAGTTCAAGCTACTTCATGAAGAATCAGTGAATTTGTGAGAAAGTGGGCAATATGTGAGTACAGTTCAGCAGGACAGTAGTCAGAGTGTGGTGACACAAGTCACTAAGTGTTTCTCTGTGGCTGAATTGCAAAGTATGTTACAAAGTAAATGCAAAAGATTTGGCTTTGAGCACCCTGATCTAGGGAAAGATGTCTCTGCCCATGACTGGGGACTTGGATTTAGTGATATTTAGAGGTTACTTTCAACCCAAAGCATTCTATGGTTCTCTGAAAAAATAAACTTAATAAAGCATCGTTTCTTAGATGCTGTCATTATTTCTGTATCATCTAAGCTTACAAAAAAATTATATGCAGATACCCCCCCAGCATTTACCAAGAATGCTGTGAAAAGTATCTCATGAAGAGCTACAATATTATTCTGGACTGTAAAAAAATTTTTAAGCCTGGCTCTATCTCATATGACTGAGTGGCTCTACAGTACTTCTCCTGGTACTGGATTGCAAAAAAGCCTTCAAAGGTGAGATATCATGGTTATCATGGATGGAGATATCTGAAGATGGTACCAACAAAACAGAGGGAAAGCAGTAGCCGTTTAGATAGCATGTGCTTCTGAAGAGAACTGTGGTAGGAAACAGAATTCAGGCTGAAGAAAAGTCTCAGGGGGATCTTACCAGTGTATACAAATAGCCAAAGGGACAGTGCAAATAGGATAAAAACCCTTCCCAGTGGTGACCAGCAACAGGACCAGAGCCAACGGGCACAAATTGAAATACTGGACTCTCTCCCTGAGAATCAGGAAACACCTTTTCACCATGGTGGTGACTGAGAACTGGGACAGGCTGCCCAGGAATGTCATGAGGTCTGTCCTTGGAGATATTTAAAAGCCACCAAAGCGTGATCCTTGACAAACAACTCTGGATGTCCCAGCTAGAACAAGGTGGTTGGACCAGGCAACCTGAGAAGGTTATTACAACCACCAACATTTTGTGTTTCTGTGATAATCCTTTCATGATAGAGTAATTTTACTCTATGCATAAAATACCAGGAAAGGCAAAACAATGCATTGGTAAAAAAGCACTGAGTTTCTGTCCAGATTTTCTGGCATTTCAAAGCATTTGTAGATCTGATGCTGCAGAAGTGCAGCAAGAATATGTTGAAATAAAATATTAATAACTGGGGGATTGGAAAATACTGTTTCTACTGCATAGAAATATGAAAGGTAAGACCTTGTGAATGCAGTCACTGAACTACACTGAATGATTACATTTTTTATTTTCAAGTGGGTACCATGAGTACAGTCCCTTCTGGTACCACTGCTCCTCCTATTTTCTTTAAAAGCATTTGTGGGAAGAAGCCAATTTTCTAAACAAATTCTAATTTTTGCACATACATGGTCACTTTTAAGAAATAGATCAAAGTCTGATATATGAATCTTTCAATAAGAAATTACAGCAAAAATAATCTTGCAAGAATAATTTTTAAAAATAGACAGTAAATAATCAGGACATAATGTTCTAAACAATGTAATACTACAGCAAAGTCATTCAAAAGACAAAGGTTATTTGATGAAGACTTTCTCATTGCTAGAAGGCTTTTGGAAAGGCTGAAGATACCAACTTTTTTTTTACAGGAGATAATTTAAGTAGTAAATAACAGAGTTTGTATTTTATCCAATTTTCCTTTTAGCATTTGGAAATGGTTTACTTACACTCAGAAATAATGAAGGAACAAAAAAATTTCTTCCTTATCAACACAGGATGTGCTGTTACCATCAATTTTCTTTATTAGAAGTCAATCACTGTTACAACTTTCCTCTGTCAAAAAACTCAGAATTTTAAGATAAACTTCTGTCCCAAGGTCTGAATAGGTAAAGTCTAAAAGATGATCACTTCTAGACTTTAATTTCTGAGTTCTATCCCTTTGGATGATGTCTTGGATCAAATGACTTCTGAACAACTGACTTCAGTTACATGGAAATATGCTTAATGCATTCAACTTAGTCAAACATGCCATTTGATATTTCAAAGGAAAAGTTCTGGTTTTGCAAATTTTGGAAAAGATTTATAATAAATTGCAGTTGAAGAAATGCCTTAGGCCAGTATGGCTGTCCTCAAAGCACAGTGCACTAGCAGACAATGCACAAGTCTAAAGTTTCTCTTAAAGCAAAATCATGACCCATTGCCTTATAAATAATACTAATTTCAATCTGACCTCCCTCTGCATGTAAACACAAAATTACCCTGTGAAAAGAGTCAAGAAAACTTTCAGATCATGCAAAATACTAAAATGCTGCATAGCCCTTTCCAGCCACTTTTTAAAATAGGTGTAGATTCTGTCTTACTGTAGGGAAAAAAAAAACTCACAAAAAACAAAAACACACACACAAAAACAAACAAACAAACAACAAACAAACAAAAAACACACCAAAAAAAACCCAACATGAGTTCATTATCCCATTCTGGGGGATCAGGCAACAGGGAGGTAAGTTTCTATCCTTTTCACAACAACTTTGACTCAAAATGAGGCCCTATAACACAGGTGAAACAAAGAACTTCCAAACAATGCCCAAGAGGCTCTAGAAGCAGTGTGCATGAGGGTGCATTTCAATGCTAATATCATGTAGATTATCTAAACATAGCCTTACTGTGTCTGACCTAAAGGGCCACGATGAGAAAATAAAGACACAAAACAGATGAGAGCTGAGGGAGCTCAAGTATGTCCAAAGTATTACTCTTAAAGGGCTTTCCTGTAATAAACAGTATAATGGGAACCAAACAGCCTGGCATAAGATAGAACAAACCCTGGGCTTTCCTGGGATAATGCTCCCAGGAGGGAACAGCAAAAGAAGAGTATTCTCATGACCAAAGACAATGCAGACCACTAATGTTTCAAGGGCTGTGAAAGGAACAGAGTGTAACAGAGTCTAAAAAGTTGTCCCAAGTGACAAGCCTCATTTCTCTGAAAATAAAAAAAAAATGGTCATTTGAAAATTATCCAAAATATTTCTTCTTCAAATAAAAGAAAATGCATTGAACAATAAATAATAACAAACGCTGTTATAATGCTGCCTTTTAAAATAGGCTGCAATGCGACAAGGCATCTTTATGAGGTATAGAAATTTCTTTCTTCAAAATCAATTAGAAATAAATTGCATCAAAAAAGGCAGCTGATTTTATATACATTCCTACAAATTCCCAACACTGAATAATAATTTTTGATGGCAATGAAAGAGTTGAAGTGGGGATCTATTCTGGCATTATCTTTTCCAGCTCAAATGCTGTATTTGTGTTCAAATTCCAGTGTATGCTATTTATTGTTATGTTTGTAACTACCACTGAAACACCAGCTCTGTGTAATCAAAATAGTTTGCTGTGAGGCTGTCATTCTCACTTGATTCTTACACTTTATCATTCCACAAACCACCAGGTATAGTAAGACTATGCAAGTTATCATTATTCTCTGCAGTTCTATAAATTAATTTCCTATTCACAAGACAGAACTTGTATTGAATCCAGTTGAGACTTAGAAAGGCACATTTCAGGTGTAATATTTTAGCACACAATGAGGCAGAAGGGAATAGCTCTGATTTTTTTCCACAAAGGTCAGACCTTAGAAGTACAATCAAGACCTGTATGAAGTCCATGATAGCCCACTTGAAAGCTTACAGAAAGCAAACCACCAGCGTTCCAACCTATGCATCCTACTTGTCTGAGAAAGGCAGCAGCAATGTCAGTACAATGTGAAAATGACTTTCCATATCTGACTCTTTGTGATAAACTGGATGCAAAATGAGAAAGTAAAAAGTCTGTCTTGGAGAAGAATACAGACAGGATGATAGGATGCAGACCTTTGAATTGCAAGACTCTGGACTTGATCCATATCAGAGTGATCAAATCAATCAATTCTCACTGATAAAGTGAATTACAATTAACTATAAATACTTAATTAGATATGTGGACAGAGTAGCAGTTCTGACTAATATAGTACATTAAAGGACTAAACTGGACTAAGAGCGGTCCTCCTTTTTACAGATGGGTGAAGTAAGTTACTTCAGAATGAGTAACACCCTTAACACACCTAGAATTTCTGTAAGCCAACAAGGAGGGGTTCAAATTTTAGTGTTCAAATTATGGAGTTCCTCATAGGAGGGATTATTCACCATATAAAAATGCTTGAAGGTCTCAACAACATTATTTGTTTTTAGAAATATTTTTTATTAATTGAAAAGGAATTTTAAAATTTCATTTTATAATCATGAATATACTTGCAAAATGCAAGAATTACTCTAGTTGTGAGTTACCAGCAAAAAATAAGTATAATTTATACCTTTTTCCTTGTGTCTCTTCTTTCTGTGTGACTCACAAGCTTTTTAAAGCAACAGCTCTGCAACAGGACTGATTAGTCCTGTTGAGCTCCAGATATCTTAGGCAGTATTATTTCTATTATTTGATCATTTAAAATAGTATCTCAGAAGGGCAGTATTTGTAAGAAAAATATTACTTTAACTATTATTAAAGCATATAGAACTAAAACCAGCAGGCAAAAAGATCAGCTCTCATTGATACTAAAGTGAGCAAGGTTAACTCTGTTTTAGGTTAGGACATAATTTATCCCAGAGTTTATGCTTATTTGAAATAAGTAAATAATACTCAAATAATTGCATCTGATAATAAAATAATTGGGTCAGTACTATAACTGATGATATTAGAAACATTATTAAAAGTCAATACTTAAGAAAAACATATTATTTATACACAGAAATCAAAATAGACATCTTCATCTTTTTGGGCAGAACACTCTGGAAAAATTGTTACAAAACACCACAAGAGAAAATAAAGTTCCTGAAAATAAAGAGTCTGAACTCTCTGGAAAGGGCTATGGAATTTTTGTTTGGTTGGTTTTTGCTCATCTGTCTCTCAGATAGAGAATTAGGACAGCTTGTAAGTTCTGCTCCATACACAGCCATCTTCCATACTTTCATACCTGGGTATAAGGCAAATATAAGAGGAAAAAAAATTATTTATATATTGTTATATATGTTTAAAATTATTTATTTCATGTTTATCCAAATACTTTTCCATTGTTTCTACTGAAAATAAGACAATTTTAAACTGGTCATACTTTACATGGTTAATATGTTTCTTCACATCTAAAATTGACTTCTCTAGCCAAGGCTCAGAGTGCTATACAGGAAATCATTAAAAAGTATTTTACTGCTTTCAAGCATGTTTACATCAACTAATTTTATAACATACCTGCAAAGATGGAAGAAGCCAAAGAATTATTGCTGTTAGCTATTTTTAATACAATGTAGTCAGCAGATAATTGTGTTTGCTTTAATGTTAACTAATGCCCCTCCTACTGTGTTTTAAAAGGAAGTGGATCAGCAGGAAACATTTAATTTACAGCAGCTTCTTGCTGTTTATGTGAAAATCAGCTACCAGAATACCAAATGGTTATTTTATGTATGATTTATTTCTTCCTTATTGATAAAAATTCCTTTTCTAGAAGAAAACACACATACCAAAAAACAGTGAGAAGTATTTTAAAAATACATGAAATGTCAAAAGTTCAAATTTTTTTTTTACATATTGTAGTCTATTGTCGTCAGACATCTTTAGAATATTAAGAATATTTGTGAAAATGTATCCCTCAAAGCTGTAGCTAAGGAAACACAGTTGTACTCAACAATTCTATATCCTAAAATTTAATACTATTAATCACTTTCAATGTCACTGCTAAGGATGCTCAGCAAGAAATCTGAAAAAACAAAACCAGAAGATTTTCTGAATTTTGTTTTAATTATTTCAGGCTGTTCAGTTTTGCTTTTTTTGGGGGGACCTGACTTCATTTTCTTTTTGTCTGATTGACAGTACATATCTTCATAAAGGCCACCTATAGATGTGCTTACACAAAATTCCATACAGTATTTTCAAGGACTTTTAAGTCAACCTACAGCTAGCTTGTTGGGAATTCCAAACAAGAAAATAGGGAAATAAACCAAATAGTTGCCATTTAGCCTCTAGTATAATTTTAATATTACATTGAAAGGTTATTACACTTTGTCTTATTTTCTTACACTTCTAGGTACTGCAACTTGCAGTCACTTCAGAGGTTTATCTATCAGAAACACATACTCTAAAACTGGTTGTGAAGTCTAGTGTTTTTAAGGAATTTTTAGCACAATTGAGAATGGAATTTGGTCAAAGATCTGCTTTAATTTCCTGGGTTTGCCTGTTAACTATTTTTCTGGAAAGCACAAGGATATCCAACTAAACCAGGACTGGCTAAAGAAAATTATACAAGCAGTTGAGAAGGTTTACACAGTGACAGTTGGAACTCCATTTGGAATTGGTATGACAAAACAACTTGTGTATACTTACTCTTGTAAAATTGGGGAAAAGAAAGCCTCATACCAATACTGAGATTACTTCTGTGACTCTTGGTTATTTCAAAAAGGCTTTTTCAATTAACTGTATAGATGAGGTTCAGGTTCCTAAGTTTCACTTCTTTGGCCTTAGATAATGAACATAGAGCCCTATATATCCAGATGAGGCAAGAGCAAAACAAGTCCAGCTTCTCCTCCCTTAGCCCTGCTCCTCCTTTTCCATCCCATCGTTTCCAAATGCTCTGCAGTTTATATAGAGATGAATTTGGCTAAGAACTGCAGCATTTTTTAGCCTCATTTTTTCCAACACATATAGATTTAAAACTCTTAAATTTTGTAGCTCTTCCTGAGTGGAGTTTTTTCACACCACACAGATTATAAAATAATTAACTAAATTAACTGATCATCTTAGATGCTGCACAGAACAATGTGTGGCATGAGAATACCACAAAACTTAGTAGAACCTCTCTTCTGGATACCAAGGACACCATTTGGATCTTTTGAAAGATCCAAATGGCACCATTTACTTATATGTTGATTCACCTGGTTTTAAACTAAATCTAGTCCAACAGAATTATCTCAACTAAAAAAGGTGAGGCAAAGTAAATTTTTTAATCTTTCCTTACACAATACTTAAGAAAACAATAAGGTACACCAGTAGGACAGCAAACCATCCTGTGTTCCACTGCCAACATGATAACTATTACTTATACTGAAACACAAAGGATGTGGCTGCTGAAAATTAGGAGCCACAAAATCACAATTGCTTTTGTGATTTATATCATCTTCAAATTATTAGAAATAAAATGTGATGTGGCAATAACAAATGTCTTGGAAATAGTTTTTTTTCTTACATCATTTCTGTGTACTTATTGTAACTACAGTAATATCATTAGAATTGTAATCATTTGATCATATTAAAAATAATAAAACCAAACAAATCAAATACTGTAAGAAGAAAATTTTTTTAAGGCAAAATAGAGCTGGAAGGAAAAAAAAGCACTACGAGAAACGCTGGGCATGAAGTATACAAATGACTTGACTGCTAAAACATTGCATCAGAAAAAAAACTATTTTCTCCTCACAGAGAAAATATTAAATGTTTGACATGTATTACATGACTTTTATATAAGTAATTTCTGATTTCCTCATAATTTGCTCATAAATGAGGACTTCTATGTGTCTTACCTCCCCACAAGAACTGTTTCAACAGAGCATCTTAGCATAGTTTGCCTTTAAAAAGATTTTATAGTTTTGTGAAATGTTATTAAATAGCCATAAGACTGACCATTTCAAAAAATGAAATACTATTTCCAGACATAGCATGTCATGAAAGAGTTAGTGGCTGGAAATCGACTGTGGGAAAAGAATCACTTCACTATTTAGCAATAATTATAGTACTTAGCTTGCTCTGCTTATGTTTTTTAATGGGGAAATAATTCCACAGTTCCACACTCTGAAAAACACCTTCTCTATTTGAGGAACTCTGTTACCTAAATAGCTCACAAAGTACTCTAAGTTATGTAGACCCTTAAGTAATTACTTTCACTGATAAATGAGACACTGAAAGCATAGATGGCTTGTCTTATTACCCAGTAAGAATTGTATCTTAACACAGCTTGGATCAGAAATTAGAACCTGGTAAAAATCATAACAAAAATCTAACTAATTAGAAATAGCAATAAGTCATTTAATGACGAGCAGGTGTGATTTTGGGAAAAAAAAAAAAGAAAAAGAAAAAAAAAAGAGAATCCTTACTTAAGAGTGTGTCTAATTTCTGAATAAAATAATTTTATGTTTGCTCTGAAGATCGTTGCAATTCTTAACTGTTATCTGTGTCTTCTTCAAAATTCTTTATTATAGGGATCTTGCAACCACAATGACCTTCTTCCTCTCAACAGTGTTGTGAAATATTTGGGTTATATATAAGGGGTTAGCTTTCAGTGCATTTCTACAGTGTCCCATGCAGCAGGTTTTTTGATGCACTTAATACATTAATAAAATTTTACTATTATCTCTTAAGATTCTCTAAATTAGCACACTAAGGAAAACCAGGTAAATTTATTGTGATATTTCCATTGAGTGGTAGATAAGTAATCATTAAAAATTACTAAGAAGTCACATTCAGTCCAGAAGCACAAATGAACCAAACAATAAATCTGCTTACACTTAAAATCTAAAGCAACTTCTTGATTTGTCAGTCTGTGCATTGAAGTCAGCTTGAGGAGTTACTGCCCACATCAAATACTGAACCTCTCTGCAAAGCAAAGATTTCTCCTTGTAACTGTTCCTAAAAACCTTAATATAAGTCCTGCAAACAAAGAAAAACCTACGTTCTCTCACTTTTACCTGTACCCACATAAATATATGCAGTTCTCAGAGAGGCTCTGTTTTAATAAAACTTATTTGTGTCTTATAGCTTGTCTTATACATAAACCAGTCAGGTTTCTTTTCTTTTCTCAAGCTTTTCTCATTCCCCAAATCTCATTAATTTCAGATATTATCTACCCTGTCAGAAACGTCTTGGGACATTTGCAGACACTCACAAGAGAAATTCAGTAGTCACCCATACTTGTTTTTCAAATGCCTAGGACAAGAAGTCCTGAAGTTTGTACTTAGAAATTCTATCAAATGAAAATGCATTACTGTTCTCCAGGTCTGTTTATTGCAAAACTTCAGTCACTCCAATATTATTGGTTATAACAATAATTATTACTTTCCCTTCTTAAAGTACTAAAAATTATGTTCTTAGGAAGAGCCTGCTTTATATGTCATTATAACTTATCTGATTCTCTCAGTCTTAAAATATTGTTCTATTAAGTTCTATTGTGAGTGCAGCCAATCTGCAAACATTTTACTTATCAGTAATACCGTATTCAGCAACCACAGCTCTTGTGTTCACATGTAATTTAAGAAATAGTAATTTAAATACTTTCAACATGTAAGTTTAACTTATTTTAAGGTGATACTAATTTTATGCCTCTTTAAATTTTTTTTACAGAATATATCTGAACTCTTTGCGAGTTCAAGTGAACAAGGAGTCCCGTACAGTAGTATGTAAAGTCCTGCAATCATTTAATAAGCAATTTTTATCAAATGATTCTGTGTGAAAAACAAGCATGTTTATTTAAGAGCAGCAGAAACTACTACAGTAAATTCCAGGTTCAGATTGAGGCTTGTTCTAATAAACTGTGCATTTTTAAGAAGTTATCTAAGAAAGATGCTACCAATTTGTCAATTATTTTTAAAACATCTACACTGAGAATATACTTCAGATAAACTAATATGCTTTAGTGCTGGCTGCTGTAGACTTCCCCTAAACATTTTTCTATAGGGCAAAATTGTGCACTGAAAATCTACTGAAGCAATATGCTACTATTTAGCAAGTTCAACATTTAAAAATGGAGTAGGTAGTATTCCTGTAGCCTCTACTAGATCACTGTAAACCCCACCAATCTGGCATGATTTAACATGACACATAAAACTGCTGAGAATGGAACAGCAACAGTACTACAATTTTAAAGTTATGTAATGTACATTATACAGCATAACTCACGTATCTTCAGCATTGAAATAATTTTCTTTTTTTTTATAGCTATTTCCACTTCAACTCAAAACATGAAGCTTTCTAAATCCTCTGTTTAAAGACTAAAGTAATTCAGTATTCATCCCGGACATCTGCTCTAACAGACAAATCCAGATGAACTTTGTACTTTTGTTTCAAATTTGCTCTCACAAAAAGAAATTATGTAATGATGTACTACTATGTTTCCCCTCATCATTTTCCAACATCAAGCAAATGTTCCTTAAATCCTTTTTATATTCAAATAAATGGTCGTAAGTATTCTGGACCTAAATGCTCCAGACAAAAATATTACAGAATTCCAGGCATGGATTAAATACCATAGTGCCCACTTACACTTTCACTACTTAGAAGGCAGAGTTTTGCAGTAAGATTCTATTTTAATGCTCTTGAATCAGGTAACAAGCAAAAAAATAGTATAATTTTTATCGAATACATAAGGATACTGTATTTTCTTCATAAAATTCTGTAAAACCCCATTGATTTCCTGTCCTTAGATCCTCAAGATTCATGACAATTCATCAATTTCAACTTTTTTCTGGAAACTACCAATATATTTTTCTCAAAATAGTGCAGAAATTAAACAAATTTTGTATTGAAAGTGTACTAAATGGTAATCTATTAATCCATCTGTCAAAGTTTGCTTATCCATTTTTACTTTGATCGTCAAGGTTGAGATTTCTCTTAAAGGTCACAGTTAATTCAGTCTTCTGAATTTTACTTTGTGTGTAATGTCAAGGAATGTTACCACAGTGATCAGTAGTTCCATGCTTGTAAAGTGAAAATGTTCCTAAACTAATACAAACAAACAAACAACCCATCTGTGTTTCTCTCTCCATTCATGCCTTTTTTTCCTCAAGTCATGCTAACTATTAAATTGTTCAAATAACACACAGACAAGTGAAATTACATGGGAAAAAAGAAGAAAGTGATATAATGAAATATTTTAAGATGCAATATTTTTAAGCCAACTCAATTTTATTTCCTATTTCCTCTATCTGTTTAATAGAAACCTCTTTCTTAATTATTCACTAATTAATGAAGTCTGGAGAGATATGGAGGGTTAAATAGTTTTCTTTTTTCTTTTTTTTTTTTTCCCCGCACTGAATGGGAAATGTAAAACATAGAAATTAGACAATTTTTGTTAAAAACCCCAGAGGTCCTCGTGCCAAAGTCACTTCAAGCACAGGCCCTTCTACCCATATGCTTTGTAGCATATATTTTACCCATAATAAAATCAGCAGCATTGCTATTCTGTATGTCTGCCCATCTTTCTTAATGAATTTTGTCTCTTCCAATAAATCTTGGATCAAAAAAACCCCAATACTTTCCTGTCTACAACAGGTTTCCCACATACAATAGAAGTGCATCATTTTGCCTTTTCAAGTGGCTACCAATATTAAGCGTATGGGGTTTTTATTCTTAGTTCTAAAAGCACAAAGAAAGCAATGCTCATTTGAAAGCAGACTGACTGGGAATTAATTCAAGCTGAAATAATCTTGACTAAATAACAAACTCTGTTGTATTATAAAAATAAGATAGCATTTCCAACAATTTATGGCTATAAAATGCCATCATTTACAGATTATCAAGGCAGGAGGGCAAGCAGATTTCATTTTGCAAGGTCTTTTCCTCTTAAGTATAGAAAATGAAGATAAGTGCATTGTACATGGCAAGCTGAGAGGAGAGGTTAATGTTATTTCCATTCTTTTGCACATTTGAGGGACTTGTTTTATGTACCAGAATTTTAAAAAAGAAGCAGAAAAATATCAAGGCCAAAAGGGGCTACAACTAAATTAGCACGGCCACACTTCCTCTGCAGGCCAAAGGATCTCCTGCTAATACATCAAAACTAAATGTCTTTGTAAAGATTCCAAGTAATGATAATCTAAATCCTTATGCTCCAAAGGTTAGTTACCCTCACTGTTAAAAGATATGCACCTTTTTTATTGGTCTGAATTTGTCTACATTCAGATTCAAGCTTCTGGATATTATTACATTCTATACTCTTTAAGGTCATTAAATACTAGAAATCTTATTTTCATGCACGTATTTGTGAACTCTGATCAAATTACATCTGAATCCTCACTCAAATGTATTGACCAGATTGAGCATTCTAAGCCTCTCATTACAACCCACATTACAAGTAGCACACAAACATTCTTATAACTACTTCTGAATATTTTTTCAATAATTTTCCTTTTTTTGAAATATAACAACCATAATTGAAAATAATATTACAGCAGTAGTCTAACTTATGCCATTTGCTAAGGTTGTCCTACTTCTCTATTCCTATACCTATTTTATGTCAGCAAACAGTACAGAAAAAAAGGTGATCTACACACCTGAACACTTTACTCTGATCTCAGAGTACAAAAAATCTAAAATACCTTCTCAAGAAAATAAACCATTAAATATATGAGGGTAAATGGAAAATGAGATAAAATGACATGACAAGCAAAGCAATTCTGCTAGAATGACTGGATATCTTTTAAAAAGGAGCAAATCTTATGAAAAAATAAAAAGCAGAATAGTATTTGTCTAGATCTCTGTAACAGTCTACACAGAAAGTTTTACATAAAATCGGAGTTACTGCTTCAATTGTAAGAAGTAAGGAACTGGCTTTGGAGGAGTTGTCTGCTCCTATGAGCTCGACCTCTGCCCTAGAGTGAAGTTAGTAGTGGGGTTCCTCAAAAATAATCTTTGAGAACAATCTTATTAAATATTTTTAAAACTGCCTGGCATAAAAAGTAGGAGTGATGTCAATGCCTCATAACCATGTGTCAATACAGAGAACTGAACTAGGATAAAGGAAAAACCGGGTGACTCGGGGACTGGAGCTATAGAAGTGTCATGACATTTAATAATACCAAGTATGAGGTTGGGGCACAAGCTCAGTGCTCAAGGCTTCTTAGCAGTGTATACTAAATTGGATTTTGATGCCCTCAAGGAGAGGATAAAATTACTTATTTTCTCAACATGAACAGGCTTCAAAACTATATTTTGTGGTGATGACAGAGGACAGGAACATCTTCCCTGAGAAGTTTGTGTTGCTAAGCTAAGCAACAACCCTACCATCAATAACAAACAGCCATGATGCCACTGCCTTCTGCAGAACCCTCTCTCTGTCTCGGGGCTGGGGCTGTACACCCTGTCTGAGGAGAACGACCAAAAGCTACTGGCAGAGGCAGCGAAGTGAAATGTGTGCATCCCAGGTGAAAAGAACTTCCAGTTCCAGCATCAGATAGCCAAGATCCCAGTTTGCTCCGTGCTCACCTCTGCTGATGGCCAAATCCTCCTAGAACACTCTGTTGTCTCCAGTCTGGAGAAATTAAGAGGCGGCAACAAAGGTCACAACTGAGTAAAGCTTCCCAGTCCTATTAATATGTGTCCATGAGACCTAAACCACACAGCCCTGTTAGAAGCAGGGACTAGCTTAAACGCTTAAATCCATCTTCCACTCCCCCATACTGAAATGAACGCTTTTCTCTTTTGTTATCCCTTCTAGCAACCAAGTTGACAGTGTTGGGGAAGAGGTGTGTGCAGGAGGGGATGAGTGCACAGCCGACATAGCAGCAGTCACATGAAATCAATGCTCTTGTGATCTTGGCACCCTGAGCTGCTAAGAGAGGATGAAATATGGGAGCAATTCTGTACCATGATGATTCTGCAGACCCATCAGTCTGTCATCATATGCAACTATTTATGCCTAAATCTAGTTCTGTGACAGTTCCTCAGAAACTAATACACTGAAAACCTATTAGGGAAATGAAGATCATAACATATTAGTCAATCTCAGGACAACTGAGCCACCAGCGTGATGCAACCCTACAAGGCAAACATGACCTTAAATCAGAAATGATCATTTCAGTAGAGTAAGAGAAGCCTTTCTGCTAGTTTGCATTGCACTAATGAGCCCCTGTGTATACTGCTATGCAGAGTTCTGGCAACTTAAATTAAACAAAAATGGATTCAAAATGGGATACATGTGGAGAACTGTTACTAGGATAATCAGAGAACAAAAGCTTCCCTGTTTTGTAAGATCAAAGTTAAAGAAAGTGATAGCACACAACCTTTATTCCTTACCTCCAATTCCACCATAACTTGTTTTGGCTTCTGCTCAACTGCACCATTCCACCAGCCCAAATGCTCCTGTGTCCATGCAATGAACTGGGTCAGGGAACTCATAATCAAAAAAACCTTTCCATCTTCAGTTTCCTGATGGGATTTCTTTTCTGAGTGTGTAAGTCTATGCTGGCACACAGAAAATAAGGCCCAAAGCTAAGAGTAACAATGCCAGCTTATGAGGCAAGTGCAGATCACTGTTTGCTAATAAACACATCGAAAGGAAACACCAAGAAGGAACATAGATGCTAAAACATAAGGACAACACAAGCTTGGAGAAAATGGTTATAAATCTATTAAAAACCACATTTCAGACTAGAAATCAGAAATTTTACCTGTCACAAAAGTACAGTTACAGGGACAAAGGCATAACCTATTCTTAGAGTACAGCTACTATCTGCTAGCACTTTAGAAATTCTTTTTCAGTCCCATATTTAACAACAATTACATACTTTTGATGATAAGCATGCATTTAATTGTGTTGAAGTATAGATTTTTTAAAAATTAATTTCCAGGAAGTCAGAGATTAGTAAATTAATAAATAAAAAAAGTAGTACCACTTGTACAGTTGGACAAAATGTAACCTCTGGAAATGCTACGAATAGTAGCAAGATAAAAGAAACTTCAGGCAGAGAGTAATTTCTCTAAAGTTCCAAAATTACTCCAACAGCTTTTTTCAAAGAATTGTCTCCTATATGTGGTGAGAGACTTTCAGATATGCCTTGTATACCCTAAGACTCATTGCAGTATTTTGACCTGATTTTTAAAAGAGCTTGGTACTTAGTATTTCAGGATTTTTGAAACTTGTCCACCTGTTAATGTGTCTAAAGTTATTATTTGGCTGCAAAAAGATGAAGTATGCAAAAAAGATACATATGCAGTTAAAATATTTTTTTAATCACTAAAAAGCTCTAAAGTGTAGGTAACCGGTTTTCATGGATGTTAAGTGGGAGTTGAATCTTAAAGGGGGAAAAAAAGGAGGCACCTTCCAAAACCTTTGATGCCAGTTTTGATCATGGTTAGAGCTCATGATTTTGCATGAGAAACTTGACAAACTATGTATTGTGTGGAAGTTGACAGTACGAATTAAGAAATTGAACTTTCACAACTACTGAGCATGGTTAGAGCTGTTGCTTGAAAGCATCATCAAAGCAAATTGAACACTGCAGTAATTTTCTATGTATTTACTGAAACATGAAAACTCTCTGGGCATCTGTAGGAAATCCAGCGTAAATCCCTCTCTTCCACTATGAACACTGTTCAATTCCCATAATGTATCATTTAGGGAGCATCAGGCATCTGACTAATGATAAAGTTTCATCAGGTAGAGTGACTTACGTGCTATGACATTACCTAAGCTAAAATGTGGATTATTTTCCTACAGTTTCTAGAAAAATGAAGTGTTACTTATGAAAACTAGTGATTCTAAACCTGAAAAAATTAAATATAAAAGAGAATATAATTTAAAATTAACCTTCTTAGTAACTGTTTCTAAATTTGATACAAGTCCCAATACTAACATGTATTAGGACTAAAGTCTTCAATACTAGACATTACTTTAATAAAACAATAATAAAATCTATACTTGAAACTGGTGTACAAAAATAAAAGTCTTCTAGATTCAATATCTACTTTATGGCTTCTGTTCAAATCTCCTGTCCTTTTGAGATTTCTGGTTTCACAGCTTTAAAGTAGCTTGTCTGAAATTCTCTGTATTGGTAAAAGAGCACTGAACTGAAACAGTAACTTGATGGAAAAACCTACCATGAATGATCAGTTATTTTTGGGATCATTCTTTTTACTTTTTGACAAGAAAAGAAAGTGAAATGCCTGTAAGGTTTTGGCTTCAGAACTTAAGCAGATGTTCACATCTGAAAACAGAGATAATCTTCAACATATTCATAGCACTCTTGGATTTTGTCATACCCAGGTACCAGGATTTGCATCTGAAGATACCCAGCACTTCTCAAATGAAGTGGAAAGACAACTACAAAAATATGGACCCTTGTACTTGGTTTTTTTTGGACAGCATTATAACTTGATGGTTCCTATTCAACATAACAATCATCTTGACTGGGACATAGTTCAGTCACACTGGACCAGACAGACAACTGTTGTACTAATGAAAGTTCCATTAAAGCCTTCTGAGAGTAGAATTATCATGATGGTTTGCTGTCATCCAAGATCTTTCCCTTCAGAATCCTGAACAAAATCTTCAGCTCCATACCGCTCTTTAGGGTGGAGCTCCTCAAGAACTGCAGCTTGCCAACAAATTATGAGAAATAAGTCAGCACCTTAGAGTTTTGAAACTGGAAAGACTCAGTCAATGGAAGAATTAAATTCTTGAGCACATTTATTGAGGAAATTTTACCATTAAGAGTTATTTCTGTATATTGTTGTTTGTGGAATTAGCATCCTCTGATTATAAGCTTATAAAATTCTTAAATCTCAGGGTCACTGAAATGAACATTTGAAACTTAAATGCTTGTCTTAAATTGTATTTCCAAGTACAAGTATACTGTAAACTGGCATCATCAACTGTAAATTCACTTTTTGACAGCTAAATTTCAGTCTTCCTTTTATTTTAGAGCAAGGACTCCAAAGGAAGGATGAGAATTTCTCCTCCAGTGGCATTGTTCTTGAAAGCATTCATAAACAACAACTTGGAAATGTCTGAGAGTGAAGTGACCACACGCTGATTTAAACCTCTTTGACTGTGATGTTACCTTGAGCAAAGCAAACTTTGATGCAGAAGATGAAGTGGCAGAAAACTTACCGTGATAATTCTTAGGGGACTATCATTATTAACAAGGAAACTACATTCCTTCAAAGACCTCAGTAGATGCACAGAACATAAGGAAGTATAAGCTATTCTCCAGTTAAACCCAGGAAAAATATATGAAACAAAAGTCAAAGCATAGCATTTAGGCAAAATTTCTGATTAAGGTGATGGCTACTGAAGAAGAGACATTAACTCTCTCATGGCTACTCTACATATTTTGATGTGTGCTTCTGCAGTTAAGGCAATAGTATGTAGGATAATTCAAATCCAGGACAGGAATTTCAATCCGACTTACCAATGAAGATGCACCAGCTAGGTATGTACCTAATCTTTGGATACTCACCAAGTTTTTCAGGAAAATAGGATAGAATGATGCTTTGTGAGAGCCCAACATGTCCCCTCAAGGAAAGGCAAAGTGATACTATAAGCATCCCATCCAGATAGAATAATGCCAGTAGTAATGATTTTTTTCAGGTTTGATATTTTTAAAGCATTGGGAAAACGAAATGATACACACAGGTTGATGCTAAATGAGCTTTCAGGATTTCAGAAGTTGAACTATTCAACCCAAAACCCAGAAAAACCCCACTTTCAGAGCACAGGGATCAAACATAATCCAGAGGAAAACCAAACTAACCAACCAACCAGACAAAAAAAAAAACACCGAAAAGTACTGCCATTTTCCCTCCAAAATAACTTGCACCAAAAAATAGTCTTCCTATTTCAATACTTTTTCTGAGCATTGAATTTATGTAACTGGGATAGATAATTCCATGGCTGAGGAAGCATCCACAATGAGATGTAAATGTAAAGGCTGTACCAGATGAGTTTTAGGAGACAGTGCTGGGATGATGGTACTAGTATGGAGAAAATGGATCCGTGCAATGCTGCTGAACCACTGCTTTGGAAAAACACTGCTTTTCAAGGATCCTTCAGACGCATACGGAAGCACATCTTATCATAGAGAATGAATATAGATGTAAAGATTATTACTTTCACTCAAACTCCTTGAAGAAGTCTTCAAGTATCTTGACAAAGAAATCAGGTTAATACAACCTTGAATTTCTGAAAGGCACTTAGTTTCTCACTATAGACTCTTAAGACATCTAAGAATGCCATGGTTTATGGATCCTCAGATGACTAAGCCAATGACAAAAAAAAAAAAAAAAAAAAAAAAAAAAAAAAAAAAAAAAGGTAAAAGCATATTTAATGTGTTTTCTTAGTAATGACTTTTCCTTTTCACTAATAAAATCAAAAAAAGGTCTCTGCTTGGGCTGTTTTTGTGCAATATGTGCATAAATTATCTGGGAAAGTGAGTAAACACCAAGGGCAATCTCTAAGTGTGTATAAAGAACTGAAAAACAACACCATCAAACCAACCAAAAAATAGCAAATAACCTTACACATCTTTCTAGTCCTGACTGGGCAATAAAATGGCAGATGAAATACAGGGTAGATTAAAACTCAAAAGTAATGAATATGGGAAAAAATTAACTTTATAAACATGACAAGCTGAAAAATTGACACTTAAACATGACCTTGAAGTTATGACAACTCTATGAAAACATTGGTTCGACGTTCAGGACCAATCAAAGAAGGAAATCAAGTATTTGGAATTACCAAGATGGAACAGAGGGGCATATCATCATGATTTCACAAAGCTCCCAAATCTTACAGGCTGAATGCTTTTTTGTTCCACAAGAACAAGACAGAACACAAAAGAGAGAGGTAACAAGGAATCAAGGTAGAGAATACCTTTCAAGTACCGTGATGTAAGGTAGAATTTTTTACCTTAGAAAAGGGATGGCTGACAAGATCATAAAATGGAGGTATACTAAGTCTTGACTGGCATAGAGAAAGTGAAGAGGTTTTTTATTATTTCCTGCTTTCTGTGTTCTCACAAAAATACAGACTTACAACAATAGGGGAAGCAGTTGCTTAAGGAAGAAAAGCATAACAGTACAGCTGTGAAGGAAGTCCAATGAATGTTTGTCACAGAACAAAGTATTTTGACTACCGAGTTAGCAAATGGAGAGCAAATGATAAAGGCAGCTGAAGACAGAAATACTTGCCATCAGGAAATGAATACTTTTCCAAAGACAATATTGGGAGGGGGTGGCGTGGGATGCTCCTCGCCTCCTCTCCAGGGGCAGAGAAGGCAGTGGGTGGGGGGTGAAGCCGAGCTCCGCACCGCAGCTGGGCTGTGACATCTCGTGGTCACACGGTCTAAGTGCAGTCCAGAACATCGCGCTGCAGAGCACCATTTGTCGTGCCTTCTATATTAAAAGCAGAGACCCTGAAGATGTGATCAATAATGAGGGGGCAGGCGGAATAAAATCAGAAGTGGACACAACTTATGGGCTCTCTATATAGCAATGGGTATTCTTAAATTTAAGAATTAAATTAGTGATGTATGAAAGAGAAAGGTGACTCAAATGCTCTTCTATCATTAAAACAGACATGTTTTCATTAAAACTGTTAAATGTGACTTCAATTATTGAGGAAAACAGACTAAATTTTAAGCCTAATCTGAATCTAAAAAATCACAGGCTACCTGAATAATGCACCCTCAGCTGTAAATGGAATTGGATTTGGGTTTCATGACATGCAAACTGTGTGGTTCTAGCAGACACAAGGACATGGAGTCCTAAAGACTCATGCCTCAGAAACAAAATATAACTTTTTACTTGAAAACCTCGCTAGAATGGAATTTCCTCCTAACCCTTGTTTTGGCTCTGGGCAACTTTTAAGGGCAATTCAGCTCATCATGGCTAAAGCAATACTGAAATTTTACTTTGAGATCCTTACAAGAGCAAGCTATGTTGAATTTCTCACACCTACAGTACAAGATTTCAAGTCTTATAGATACTTTCACTTACTTATGTTTAGGTTTGTGAAGAGATTGAATATTTAATTTTAAAGGCAAATCATAATCACAGAATCACAGAATATGCGGCGTTGGAAGGGACCCAAAAGGGTCATTGAGTACAACTCCTGGCCCTGCACAGGACATTCCCCAAGAGTCACACCACATGCCTGAGAGCAACATCCAAACACATCTTGAGGTGTCAGACACTTCTGTCAGCCTGGTGCTGTGACCACTTCCCTGGGGAGCCTGATCTAGTGCTCAACCCTATTAAAGTTAGTGTTGAACACTATATAAATATGTTGGATAACATAGTCACTGAGATACCTATTCAAGTGAAAACTTCTAATATAAAAAAAAATTAAAATTACTCATTAGAAATTTTAAATCAGAAAAACAGTATTTCTTGAATAAAATATGAATAAAGTAACAGAAGGTGTTTTTAAAAATCCACATTATTTAATCTACTTACAGGCATTTAGATTTGTTGAATTTCTCCTATTTTATCTGCTTACAATAACCACAAAAGTGTTCACTTCTTTAGAAAGTCCCAGACAACCTTTTATGAGGGTTTTTCCTTCTCCTGAAATCTCAATTAGAATTTGGTTTAACAGCCTAAAAGAAGTTTATATATGACAAGAGCTCAGTGGTGTTACAAATCATATTCATCAACTTCTTAAGCAAATTACAATCTTGGTAAGAATATAATATTAACAAAATAAAACGAGCATAAGTAATGCGCCCTTGTTATTAAATTACAGTCCTAAGTATTCTGAGGATTAAAGTCTCCCATTTTATATATATATATATATATATATATATATAGTAATAAAAATGCAGCCTTCAGCAACATAAACAAATGTTCATTCTGAACATTTCAGAAGGAAAAAATCTATTTCTCAGCTTCATTATGAAGTCATGTAAGACAGTTATTTCTGTGAAAAAGATTGAAGTACTATTACCTTTCATAAAACCCTTAGTCAAGGCAGAAGTAAGTTCAGAGGGAAGACAGAAGAGGCCAGAGAAACTAAATATATTTACACAATAAACAATGTGACTAGATACATACTGAAGGAGGGGGACTACGTTGCTCTGCTACAAAGAAGTGTTTTGTCCCACAAATAAAGTTGTACAACACACACATTTCCAGAGAGTATCTTGACTTAGAAAGTCAATTATAGTCAGTCTTGCATGCACTAAGCCACGATGTAAAGATAAGGATCAGACAGCCTTTTCTCCATATGGAAAGGAGATACTGCTGAGAGGTGGGAAAACGTGAATGCTGCTGTGTCGCAGTATGACACAAATGAACATCACTCACACACTGAGATGTCCAAGGGGCAGTTTATTTACAGACCTCGACATTTACAGAATTCCAACAGTGAACATGGATTGGAGGAAGAAAATTGTTCTCTCCAACCACACTGGTCAACCCAACAGTCCATCAACAGTCTTCTCCTTATAAGAATGTAAACATAAAAGAACAGTTACAATAACAATGGATTGTTTATGTGAAAATCCGTGAGAAACTCTACTAAAAAAATTAAATCACCAGAAGGCTGTACAAACTTTAAAAAAACAGAGAAGAACAGAATGACACTGACACTGTCAGATCTGTATAGAAGAAGCCATTTTGGTACACTGTGATTCACCCAGTATTGTCTGATTAACACTGCAACTGACAGAAACTCACAAGAGTAAATCCAACGCAAATCTATTCATGACCAGGTTTCCATCCACTTATATTTGACAGAAGAAACTGCAAATATTTCTTACCCATTAGGTCATATTTTGTCTACAGGTGGATCAAGGCCCCTCCTGAATAGTAAGCTCAGTGTAATATCACAGTCTAAGCAGCCCTTGTAAAATCCTGAAACTTGCATTTGAGACCTGCTGGTAGGGTTTTACATGCCTTTGGCAAAGCTGGCATCCGATGTACTTGAGAAGGTAAACATCAGTCCCAAAGTGCTATCAGAATGAAATTACATATACTCCCTTATGTTCATTAAAACACAGCGCTCTTACTTGTGCCTGCTGCTGAAAAATGCACCTCTTGCTCAGATTTGAGGGGAGGACAGACGGAGAGGGGTCAGAGCTCTGGAACACTTACATAAAGCTCCTTCTCATACTCTGCCCTTCTTGGTCAGGGACAGCCTCTCCAACAGGGAGATCAGATGTGTCTAATGATCAGAACAGATGGATGTGAAAATTAAAGTCCTGAAGCATGTTATCTTGGAGTTCTCACAAGCAGATGGTTCTGGGGACTTTTGGAGGAATGCTCCACAGACCTCATGTATAGTACCCATTTGGAGTTAATTTTGTGCTGCCAATCAGTGTTGTAGGCAATCACCTTTTCAGACAGGTATTAACAAAAATTCTATGAAAGAAGTCAAGAGGACTACTAATCTCAGGTGTAATCTTGCTTGTCTAGCAGAGTGGCATGGCAAGCTTCCTTACACTAGTAGCTGTGAAATATGCTTCAGCCAAAGGCAAGAACACAATAATTCCTTTAAGAATTTTTTTTCCTCTCTACAAGAGTGGACACAACTTTATTGAGAAAAAGAATTGAAATATGTGAAAAAACCCAGAAATTACTATATTAAGAAATACATGATAAATTGGGTGAATTAAGCATAAGTTGTATCAGACATCTACAAATACTTCTGGTCCATCATAAAGGTCAAAGGTTCAGTTTGTCTCCAAGCACATAAAAAAATAATTTCAGCCAATCTAAGACAAGCTGGAAACTATTTAAATTGCCAGCTCTGCTTGGAGGCCTATCTGTCTACACTCTACACCTGTAAATGTAATAATCTGTTGAAGGCTCTAAAGATCAGTGACAACATGCTATCTTTCCTAAAGAAACCACTCCAACACTTATCAGAGACATTAAAAGACAGATGGCCTTTTGTGGTGGGTTGATCCTGGCTGGCTTCCAGGTGCCCATCAAGCTGCTCTGTCACTCCTCAGCTGGACAAGTGAGAAAAACATGACAAAATGCTTGTGGTCAAGATAAGGACAAGGGAGGTCACTCAGCAATTACTGTCACAGGCAAAATAGAGTTGACTCAGGGAACTTAGTTTAATTCATTACAAATCAGATCAAAGTAATGAGAAATAAAACCAAACCTTAAAACACCTGCCCCCTACTCCTCTTTCCAGGCTTAAATACTACTTTTCCTTGTCTCCTCCCAGTGGACCAGGGGGACATGGAGTGGGGGTTACGGTCAGTTTGTCACACACTATTTCTGCCACTCCTTAATCAGGGAGAGGACTCCTCACACTCTTTCCCTGCTCCAGCATGGGGTCCATCCCATATGAGACAGTTCTCCACATGTCTTTCCAACATGAGTCCTTCACACAGGCTGCAGTTCTTCACAAACTGCTCCATCAGGAGTCCTTTCCATGGGGTACAATACTTCAGGCACAGGCTGCTCTAGCGTGGGTTCCCCCCTTGGGTAACAAGTCCTGCCATCAAACCTGCTCAGTATGGACTCCTCTCTCCACGGGTCCATAGGTCCTACCAGGAGCGTGCTCCAATTCAGGCTTCCACAGGATCAGTCTCTTTCAGGTATCCACCTGCTTGGCATGGGGTCCTCCACAGGCTGCAGGTGGCTCTCTGCTCCAATCTTAACCACCCTGGGCTGCAGGGGCACAGCTGCCTCACCATGGGCTGCAGGGGAATTTGTTACAGTGCTTAGAACACCTCTTCCCCCTCCTTCTCCAATGACCTTGCTGTCTGTGGTTGCTTCTCCCACATATTCTCATTATTCTCTGTTACCTTGTCACAACAATCTTTTCCCCTTCTCAAATCTGTTAATCCTTTTGATTCCTTTTTAAATCTGTCATCCTAGAGACACAACCACCATCATTGCTTGGCTCAGCCCTGGGCAGTGGCAGGTCCATCCTGGAGCCAGGCTGGCACTGCTGCTGTTGGAATTGAGAGAAGCTTCCAGCAGCTTCTCACAGAAGCCAGCCCTGTAGCCTCCCCATTAAACAAGACCCTGACACACAAAGTCAATGCACATTTTCAGATTTTTTCTCTTATAATGGTAGTCTGAAAACTAAATATAAACAATAAAAAAGGACATTCATACTTGGGCTAGTAAACTTACACATAAATAAGAAAAGTTCATGGTAATATTGCAGAATATATCTTTAAAATTAACCAGGACTCCCTTCTGCACAAAATATTACACCTCTCAGGACTATTTTTATTTATTTAAAACCATTTTTTTTGTTTCAACATTCAAAACCCCAATTTATTAGTATGCATGTATGCACAGGTATATATCCACAGATAGAAAGCTATACTGTGCCTGAACATTCAAAAATGACAGCACTTTGACAGTTTCTAGCCCAAATAAGTGAATATGGAGACTTACAGACTCCTGTATGAATATACTGGCATTCTGCTGTTCCTATCAGTATAAGCCAAGCAAGCATTGGCTGTGGGTAACATAGCAACTACCTTGCAAGGTATTATTGATTTATTGAAAATTAAGGTCATCTGAAAAATGGTTCAAATAATATTAAACAAAACAAAACAAAATTGCACTTTTGAGTTCTCTGTTTTATATTCCTTTAAATGGGATGTAAGGAGTAACATCTTCCAGAAAAAACATGCTCATCAGCAATGAACAAGTGCTGATACACTGAAGAGAATGAAGAATAGATTGCAGTTGATGACAGCACACAGAACATACTCTCTTAAAATATCCATAGGCTATATTACATTCAGAATTCCAAAATAAATAAGACAGAGATTTCATATTTGATTTGTTCTGGCACAAATCTGGATAAACTAGAGTGCAGGGCTACCCAACATGAAGTTATTAAAACAAAATTATATCCACAATCTAATCTCTGGCAAGCACTCAAAAGCAGTCAAAGCAATAGCCATGAGATAGTTTTATTTTATGGTAAATATCTGACATTTTCATTAGTATACACTGGCAAGAAATGCACATTGATGTTCCAAATGCCTATAAAAAGCAAAAATTAATACACACCCCCCAAAAATTGCAAGTAATTTAGAAATTACTTTATATTTTATATCAGTGTTAAACTCCTATGAGGTTGCCAGCAAGCACAAATAAAAAAAAATATTTTGGTGAGAAAGATTAAAGGTTTTATTTGTAAATACTGCTAAGTCAGACAAAAGATCCACATAGCACAGCTCTTCGAGTAGCAGAAGGAAATGCTGTGCAGGGAGAGCACACATCCAGCTAGTTTCTCCCAGCACACTCCCACAGCACCTGCAAATGTTGGGTTAGCAATGTTAGATGCACTTGCCTACTGCTGTTCTTACTATGTAATTACTTTAGTTATGACAAATAACCAGATTTGGTTTTTGAACCCACATGTACTACCTGACTACACAATTTCCAGTAAATTCCAAGAGTTTAATGCCTACTGCATAAAGCAGCACTTCACTTGTCTGTTTTAAATTCACCTCCAACTACTTTAATTGAATGCCATTTAGTTTTAGTAATGTGAGATTTAGCAAGCAACAGTTCCATATTTCTTTTATCCACTTCTTTCATGACCATAGGAACTTCAGTCATGTTTCTGTACCTTCTTTTTTGTCAGATTGAACCTACAGCTTTGGTTACACTACTGTATGCATGCATACTTTCAGATAGACTGTAACATTCATTTTTCAATCTCCTTTGTATTTAAATTTTACTTTTGAATGGAATTTTTCAAGCCACTTCTAAAACATGGTTCCACTTATCAACTTTTGATAGTCGAAAAATCTCAAAATTCCTAGAATAATTACTGTCTTATTCTTATGTCTGTTAATACCTATATAATGTGAAAAATCAGTTTCCAACTACCTTTAGGCATAGCTATATACAGTAACTCACATCTGAAAATATTCTATCGGTCATGTGTGTATAATGTGATATTTTCCCAACCTTAAAAGAGTTTGGAATAATTGTTAATGTGTTGTGGTGCAACCCAAGCTCTGGAACAAAGAGTAACCAGGGATTCAGCATGATAGCTTTAACAAAGACATCTAAATTGTACACCAGGCACTGTCTGTTAACTGGATTTGAACTAAGTTTGTCAGAGCACCCTAAAAAGTAACTGGAAGAAAAAATGCCTTCACAGGAAGTCTATTTGGGAGATGTATCCATATCTCTGCTGCCATCAATTACTGCATGGAATGCATTAGGAGGAAGAAATAAAATCCTTATCTTACTTTGAAAGCTCTCACAGGTGAACAATTATAATCCACATTGACTTCATCTGAATTTTGTGATAAACCTCTGTACCAACAGAGAGCAAGTCCAATCTGATACATTTAACAAATTTAGTTTTTCCATTTTACTGCTGTTCCTGAAGCAGCTAGCTGTTCATTTTTTACTTTATGCTTATAATTTAAAAGCACAGAAAGTAAAGATAAAAAACTTCAAAGATCCTTCATTGCTCAATTTTCCAATTGTGATTGTCTTTATAGATGTTCAGAAATCGTTTCAATGAATTTGAAGGACCTATTGATGCTAAAATCCAAAAGTACTATGATACAAACATCACAGTTGTGCAATTTTTCTCAATTGGGGATCATCCTGTCCCAAAATAAATAATGATTGTAAAACTTCAATTGAAAGATCTTCTACTGGAGTAACATGCAAGATGCATATTTTGTATTTCCTATGTTCTTAACTTTGTTATAAAAGCAAAATCCACAGAAGGACTTAGAAAGCTTTCCTGTTCCACAGCAAAGGGCCAGGCATCTGCCAATGCTGCAGCTGGCAAGCCAGAGGTAACCTTTGCTTCAGAAGTGCCACAGCTGTTTGGAATCAATGCCAAGAGGTTTGGGAACCACAGGCCAGGGCATAGGAGCGTCTGTGAGCTCTAAACAAAACTGTGCTGTGGGCACTGTGTGAGAGAGGTGAGTGCTGGGGGTGAGGTTCTCCAGAGAAATGGGCAGAGAACGTCTGCTAGAGAGCATCAGACAGAGGCTTGCAAGAGTTCAGCATATTCATTTGTGGGCAAGATTATGCTATGGTTTCCAAGAGAGTAAACTAATAGAAAGCCCTGAGGACTAAAAAGCTTTGGAAAATGCAGGGGTGGGGTGGGGTGGGGAGGTCAGGTCAGACTTTGCTCTGTTGAAAAGATGAGATTGGCTTGCATGCTCTTCTTATTTCTATACACCTTTAACCCAAGCCTTAGATCCTGAGAAAAGTCAGCTTTGCTCAAAGGCAACTATTATTAAAAGCTGGAAATCACAATAAAGACTTCTTAAAAAATTAGTCATTAAAGTATCAAATAGGTATCGATGGAGACAACACGAAGAACAATCTAATTAAAAAATACGCTGGCGCTGAAAATTTGATATAAATCATCTTGCCCCCAGTAAAGGAGAACAGATTCAGCAGTGGTTGAAATAATATTTATTGGTCTTCTACAACTAATTTTTATTTTTCATACTCTTGAGAAAAAGAGCACATCTAAAATATTTCTGCATATAATACAAAGCAAGTGTGTGCATGCCTTGACAAAAAAAAAAAAAAAAAAAAAAAAAAAAAGACAATCAAAAAATTAGGATTATAGCCCTTGTAATCTTACCTTGGCTATCTGCATATTTTTTCCCAGAATTGCTTCCTAGAGGAAGCTCCAGAGAGAGATAATTACTTCCACTCTTATGGGGCTCAGCCTCTTCAGGAAGATCCTTGTTAGAAATCCAACACAAAGTATGGACGTGTGTCCGTATTGCAATACCATGGCTGTATGAACTTGCATCCTCAGTCCCTGCTCTAAACACTTTCTATTTTCATTATGAACCCACAATTTATATAGATAATTTTTTCATTTTTTCAGTCATAGGAAAGTAAAGGCTTTGCAAATCCTTCATTACAAAGTGTCAATCTGTATTTATTCTAAATTTTAAAAAAAACCCTGAATTATAACAACTAATGCAACAGATTTTTCTCAAGAAGATCTACTTACCAGTAAAGTTATTTTTAGTTATTTTTATGATCTAAAAGTAACATCTTGCAACAAAAGCATTTTATCTCTACACACCACAAGGATACCAGGAAACTGTCAGTCAGTGCATATGCAACAGATTACTCCAGCTACTGACTTCTCTATCACCTTGTGAAGAAGGTAGAAGGAAAAAAAGGGAAGAAAATTTTGTGGAGAAAAAGCAGGATTATGTAAAATAATTCCTTGAGATCTTCATTTCTCCATAGTTCTTACATTCGAATGATTATCACATATTTAAAATGCATAATTAATTACATGAACATTAATGACATTTCAACAACAAAATCATTACATAGCCTACCATTTTCACTCATTTTTTAGTTTACAAAACCAGGTCTATTTTCTTTTATCACAGAAGCATGACTATACCTTAAAAGATACTTTAATTTTGTCAAATCAGAATATTGCACAAAGGAAGGGAGTCTTCTTAAAAAATGAATTGCTTTGATAACGCAATCAAGTATGACAGCGACAACCTTTGCCTACATTACGAGGTCAGTGCAGTGATCAGCGAGCACGGTCGGCACAACTTGAACCCAAGATTGGTTTAAGTGGTTTAACTGCATTATATGACATTGTTGGTACATGTATGCAAGAAAAAGAAATTAAAGAAAAAAAATTAAAAATCAACAATATATTTTGATATCTGGATGACATGCCTGGATGCATGGCCTGTATTCTTTTATTTTTCTGTCATATACATTCCAGATGATCAGGAAAGACATCCATGAATGCATTCTCAAAGCATTCTCAAGAGCCCAGTAGAAAGAAATAGAGAAAGAGAGAAAGGCCCAAGAACATGGAGTCTACCTTCAGTACAGTATGCCTAGCTACAACTCTGCTTCTTCTCATGGTTCAAAAAAGGATGGGAAAGTCTCCAGGAAAATGCTTTTCTGGGAAGTACATCAGTCTATCCTGCATTGTGATTATACCTCCAAAATTAACAAAACAAATTATCTTTCTTGACCTTCTAGAACATGGTGCAGACCCATCAAGGAGCAGACTGGGCTGGAACAGCTCTCTGCATTTCTTTCCATATCACACTTACCAACCAATGGCTTTGATACTGCAGTCTTGGAACTTGACTGGCTCATCAGTACTTAACTGGTAGAAAAGAGAGATGGAAAATTACGCCAAAGGACCTTCCTATTCATGAAAGAGATCTATACCTCTGTAGTAGGACAATGCCTTTGTTATCTTCTGAAGGCCCCACAAGAGCTGTTCAGTTTTCCTGAGCTAAAAAGTGACAATTTCCTTGAACTCAACTAAGATATTTAAAGTATTGAAGGTGTTGAAAAAGAGTTTCATTGGTTAGGGAAGACTAGAGAATACAAAGCATTTACAGTGTGTATCACTGAACTGAAGGCTTATTAAGCCAGTCTCTAATTAATGTAACTATCTCAGCAGAAAATTACTCACTCATTCTTTTTATAGTACCAAATCATCTATTTATCACAGTACCCCTTAATAACTTCCATGAATAAGGAATACAAACATTTCCTTCCTATAGCCTACTTCCCCACAAAAAACCTCTTCCTCCCCTCAAAAAAAAAAGAAAATCAAATAAAACCACAAAATAAACCCTACAAGTTCTTCTCCTTTCCCTTTGCTTACTTAATGTGTTTCACTAAGATTTTTACACGAAATAGATAAAGAAACAGCCAAACAGCAGGGAAACCTGCATTTGAGCAAGTTCTGAAGACATTTAGCTAAAAAAAAAGTAGCTAAATTTCCAATTCTAAATACTCATAACTGAGAGATGAGCAGTTTGGGATTAACACTGAAGTGAAATTCAAAAGCTTAGTCAGGAAATGGTAATGGAATTTTAACTGGTTTTATCATACTGGCATATGGAAGTTCAGGCTTGTTGCAACTAACAAGGGCATGTTCAGTGGGCTCAAGTCAGTCCAGTTCCCTTTGCTCAGCTGGAATGCCAGCAGAACACACTGCCCTGAGAGTCAACAGATGTCTCTGCCCCAGGTACCCTGATCACGGCTGCTAGACGCTAACAAAACATTAGGTACCAGCTACTGGAGTGCCTTCCACAAGTGAAGGCAGCACTTATGGGCTGGGACACGGTCGTTTGTGAATTCAGGTAACTTAATGTCTTCAAAGAGCTGCAAGTCCTGACCATTTCTCTACCTTGTATTTTGACATTTTAACAATCTGTAACTGGAAACAATGACAGCACTCGTACAACGTAAAAGCTTATTGTCAGGAGGGTTATGAACAGGACAAGAGAAGATGCTACATGAACATAAACAGTAATTAAAACCAAGAGTTATACAAATCAGTAAAAGCATTTCACAAGGAAAGAAAGCCCCCATTAGAATTCTGACTGTGGAATCAGACAAAACCAAACTTGCTACAGGAAGCTGTCTTAGCACACTAGAACGTTCTGAGGGTATTGTTAGCTCTTACCACTTTCTTCTGCTGTAATCCATGACAGAAAGAATAGATAGACACAGCTTTAATTTAGGAGACATTCGACAGACAAATTAACCCAGAGCTAACAACTAGCTTGATAATAAATATATTGTTTATTCAGCTTATGAATTGCATACTGCTAATAGTTTTATGTTTTCTTTATCACACTGAAATTACCTGAATGTGCTTCATCCTGGCCCATTTGTGCCACATCCTAGTAGCACTGCATAATAAAACTAAAAGCACACATGAAAGAGATAAGAAAAAGTACAAATAATTAAATGTCAATTAAAAAAAGAAATGCTTAATAAGCTTGATATCATACTAAGCCAGTAGCAAAACCCTGGTCATACTCTAGGCTTCCTCCCCTCATCCCTGATTCCTTTCCAATCCAAAACCTTTCTCTGTAAAAACTGTGAAAAAAGTTTATTACAATAAATTGCCATATTTGGAATGGCAATGGCAGTGCCTCAGAGTTTATGCATTCTGTTGACAAGATTTTCTTTGAGAACAGAGCTTCCTTTAAAAAAAATAAGTGACCACTCCAAAGCATGATGTTTAGCACCAAATTAATTCTGGATAGCTCTCTTTCTGTTTCCTTTATCTTTTCATTCACACACAAATATACATTCTGGCAACATCACACAAAAGTCAAAATAGAACTTCCAAGAGTTTTCCAGACATCTATAAAATTGTACAAGGCTTCAAACAGACAGTTCTTTCATTTGATACACAGAAGAAACCCGATAGATGTGTCTTAGCTACAAAGAAAGAAAAATTAATCAAGTTTACTGAATGCAATAAGGACCTAATATTTTGTTTCAAACTTCAAAGTAGAGAAGGGACAAAGTAGGAATAACTAAAAATAATATTTGCTTAAGCACAAATAAGAGATGTTTGATTTGAATACACAGAACAATTTAGTTTTTCAAAATCTGGGGGATTTTGGGAACATCATTAAGGGGACAGCAAGAGCAAGAACTCAGCTGAATTCAGCAAAAAGTTTTACACTGATTTTGTCAATCAAAAAGCACCTCTACTCCTCAAATTATAGATTATGATGAAAGCTGAATCTTCAGTGCTTTGTGTTTCTAACCTCTTTAAAGTACTTTCTTCCTTATTAGGAACTTAATATTTTTCGTCTGCCAAAGCATCTGTTCCTTGCAAGGATTCACCATTTCAGCTAATTCACCAAAGCAGCACCATTAGGCTCAAGGAACATAAATATACGTAGATCTATTGTGATTAAAAATATATTCTTCAGATTTGCTGAAGAGCCTGCTAATGGTAAGAAAAAGAGCCAAAACACCCCCAGCCGCTAAGCTCCTATGATAAATCACTTTCTCCTTCAACCTGTTACGGTTCTGGATGAGGGGAATGAAGGGAAGTCCCTCGGGGGGGAGGGCTCCCAGGGCGGCCCCTTTCTGCTTGCCCGGCCGGGGCTGCTCTGCTTCCAGAGCTGCTGCTCCCCGAGCGAACCGGAGCGGTACCTGCGGTGTTCCTGCAGCGCCCATCGCCTCACGGAAAGCCGCACCCGAGCATCCGCGGACACCTGAAGGGAGGGGAGGAGGCGGAACCGCCCTGTCCGCGGCCGGAGCCCTCGGGCCGCCCTGCTGAGGGGCGAACCGAGCATCACTGAGCGGCATCACCGGCCCTGTTCCCCCCGCCGCCGGACAGGGAACCTGGGGGCGAGCCGGGGTCGGCGCCGCTGGGCGCAGCCTGCGCTGAGGGGAAAGGCGTTCTGCCCGCTGAGGGGAAGGGGGCTCGGGCCCCGCTGAGGGGAAAGGCGTTCTGCCCGTGCTGAAGGGAAGGGGGCTCGGGCCCCGCTGAGGGGAAAGGCGTTCTGCCCGTGCTGAAGGGAAGGGGACTCTCCCCGCGCTGAGGGGAAAGGCGTTCTGCCCGTGCTGAGGGGAAGGAGGCTCGGCCCCGCTGAGGGGAAAGGCGTTCTGCCCGTGCTGAGGGGAAGGGGGCTCGGCCCCGCTGAGGGGAAAGGCGTTCTGCCCGCTGAGGGGAAGGGGGCTTTCCCCGCGCTGAGGGGAAGGGGGCTCAGCCCGCGCTGAGGGGAAAGGGCGCAGCAGCGGCTCCCCTCACCTGCCCGATGGCGCTTCCCGCCAGGAGCCGCGGCCGGGACAAGGGGGCTGGGCAGCGCCGCTGTGCCCCCCGCGCCTCCGCCCCGACCCGGGGCCTCGCTGCCCCGCACCCTGCGGGCATTTCCGCAGCTGCTCACGGGCTCGCTGACCCCGTCAGGCAGCGGCCGTCCGGCGGCCGGAGCACGGAGTGATGTGAGGGAAAACGCTGCGGGAGCGCCGGGTGTAGAGGGGACCCGAGCAGCAGTCTCGGAGCTTGTTAGTTTTTCATTTGGAGCTTCATCTTTGCTGGCAGCTGGGTAAGATAGTTCTTAGTCAGAAACTTGTATTCATAACCTTTGCCAACACAGTAACCACTGGCGCCCAAGTCAGCAAGTCCTGCCTGGCAAAAACCAGCCTTACAGCTCCTTCTCAAATCCTTTTAATTAAACCTTCAGAAATTATTCTGCAAGGCCATTTGCTACTGCAATAGGGATAATTTATATGCTGTAAGGTTCACAAGAAAGATGTTCTTCCCGGGTAGTGTCCTTAAAGAATTTGGTTCACTGGAGTGTCACCCACACCTGTCCCTCATAACAGGACTGAGCCGACGTGGGGGTTTTTAGTCATAGTTTTCCTAGGGGACTGTAAATACCTCAGAATTAATTAAGGAAAATGTACCATGTTTTTTAAGAAAATAAAGGTGGGTTTTGCTTTTCTTTTGTTCTTAGTCTTTACTTGCTCTTTGGCAGTCATAAAATTATCCAGTTATGCTTCTGCATTTTAATTATTAACAAAAATCCTAATGAAGTAATGAAGTATAAACATATCCTAAATAATTTCCCCTAGAGACACCTATCTTTTTTTGTTTTTCTTTTTGTGTTATCAAATCGAGAGGAAAGCTAATGTGTTTACAAGCAATTTGTTGGGTGAAGGTATGGGTGTTAACGCCTTTGAAATAGATCTTAATGTCTCTACTAACTTTGGGCAGCAGGTTGGTTGCAGAGCCCAGACAGCTTGGCTCCTGGGTCTGCACAAGCCTGAACTTTAGAGTAAAATAGTAGGTTCAAGGGGTGAATATGTGGCAGCCGTTCAGGAAGGCTGTACCTTGCTAGTACCTCAGCAATGGGGAAAGAAGAGAGCGACGTGCAGCCGGGAGTTCAGGATAGAAGGAGGCTGCACCCTCAGAAACCTCAAGAGAGAAAACACACATGTGTGCCCCCGTGGACTCTCTCCCTCTATTTGAATAAAGTTGAAGGATTCCTCTATCTCTTTTTTGGACATAAATCTCTGGCATTTGTGGATTTTCCTGACAAAATCCTTTTCATAGCCTTCCTAAAGAGGCCCTGTAACAATAGCCAGGACACAACAAGTTCCAGCTGCCTGCCAGAGTCACCAAAACCATGAAGATTTACCTTCCAGGATGGCCTGCATCTGTCAAGATAGACAGACAAAAAAAATACCAGTTTAGTCATCTTACAAAGTTTAGTAATTTTGGCAAGGCTAGCATTGTTCCCACGATCTTGCAGAGCACATGTTACTGCATGGACTTTTTTTTTTTCTTTTCATGTCTAATAAAGGGCTTGATTTGTTATAAATCTATAAACAATGCACTTCAGCAATCACACTGTCTGGTGTTTCGGGCTTGGTTTGTTTGAGGGCTCTTTTCACTTTTTTCTACCTCTACTGCCAGCTACTGACCTTGAACAGACTGCTGGTTTGTGGTGGGGCAGACTTATTTTAAATATTATTTATGCTCTGCCAGCAGTCTAGAGAAATACACAACAAGGACTTTAATTGCACGTATTATTATTTGGTACTTCCAAATTTTTACCGTAATGCAGCTTTGTGTCCTACTTTGACTGGTGCAGGATTGCAAAGAGTATAAAAACTGCTAAGCCATTATCTTTGAGCAGGACAGGTCTTGTGATCTTTCTGTTGCTTCTGTACATTGTCAAGCACAGAAAGGGATCAGAAGAAAACAACTATGACTTATTTTTATATTTGCAAGGACTTGCACTGCATAAATAGATGTGTTTAACAGAGCCTTTGCATCTGCCAAAGTGAAATCTAATGTAATGTGGTTCATAGAATGCTGATTTTTATATCAAGTTCATTCTGTTCTAATCATATGCAATGAGAATTTTGTATCCTTCTAATTGTACTTATTTAAATCACACATAATAGAAGTAGTCAAGAGAATTCAACAGAGTACAGGGAGTAAGCTGTTCAAAGCACACAATTCTAATGCAGAATTATTATAATCAGAGTTATTTAACCACCATAGAATCATGATGGCATGTTAAGGGGTTGGAATGGACCTTGAAGTTCCTCTAGTACCAACATGGGATAACTTCCACTAGACCAGCTTGCTCAAGGCTTTATCCAACCTGTCTCTGAACACTACCAGTGTTCTGTCATCCGGGGCCTCAACATTTCTGAATATTTTCCCTTCTATTTACAGTTTTCCAGGTGAAAATGACAGCACCTGATGTGGTGTCATTTAATATTACTTATGCCAAACAACTGTATCTGATTGCTGGTCAGTGGGCTTTTTTTATGACGGATTTTCTAACTTATCTCTTTTGTAGCAAAACACAGTCTTCCCATGAACCTGAAAAAACAAACAATGGAATTAGTTAACACACCTTTCTGATGGGTCATGAAACAGGAACGTATTTGTACTGGAAAGTTACTAGTCTCAGTTAAAGACACACCTTTTGACACCAGATATTCTGGCACACATCCTTGTGGCCATCTGTTATGGTGAATTATTTGCTAAAGTCTGAAAAGAGCTGGGATTTGCTTTTGGTGGGGTTTTCTTGTTGTGCTTTAAAAGTCCAGCATTCTGGTTGTGCAGGCTTTATGCTTGTGCCTGGCAATGTATTTCCTTTGTATGTGCTTAACACGTGCTGGGATTAGGATGTCAGACTGAAGTACAGAGAAACGTCTTGCTAATTAGAAGATAATTCTTGGTAGCTTCCAAGCTCTAGGCTGGACAGCTTACAAACAGCTGTGTAGCCACATGATCATGTTACAGGAAAAATCTGTCCATCTAATGATATGTTTCATTATCTTTTTTTTTATTCTGTAGTTGTTCAACAGAACAATGCATGCCCATATGCAGCTGAACTATGTATGTTTTTACACTTTCTAATTAGCTTTTTAACCCTGTTCTAGTACATTTTGCACAAATGGGGTGATAATAAATTCATTTTTATCTCTTCAGAAATCAAAGTTTGTTTCTTTCAGAAAAGAAAAATTACATGATGAACTATTGCCCACCTAAACATTCAACATTTCAAGGAAAAAAAAAAAAACAAAACCAGACCTCTACTATTTGAAAATTCTGATGTTAATTTTAATATGACTGGGTTTCAGCTGGTTTTAAATTTGTAGCATCAGGTTTTGCAGTACTGGTCATTGTTTGGGGCTATTTTTTGTTTAACTGATCAGGAGATAGGATGCCAACTGTGTATTTTAATGAGAAAAAGATTACAAATTAAATACATCATTAAAAATAAGTGTGAATGCTATCCACAAAAATAGTGTGCATATTTGGTAGCCCAAATCCTTATGTGCCTTCCTTCTGGATTTCAGAATGGCACTATTTCAAAACAACCTTAATTTACATAGTAAGACCTCTGTTCTGTAACTTAATAACATGCAAACACATTTGTATCCATGTCATATAAATTGTTACAAAGAGGTGTTAACTTAGAAATAGTATTTTTTGCCCTTCAACTGAAGGCTGCTGCTCTTGGTATGAAATACAGTGGAAAACAGCATTGTACTACTCTGGCTTATAAAATAAAAAACAGTTTACATGTAATGCAAACTTCTAGTGAAAATTTTAGTAATGGTAGTATGCTACAAACTATTTTTAAAATGTTGTTCTGAGGTCTGTGAACATGATTAATGGAGAACTTGTGGTTTTGGTTTTTAAATTAGATTCCTGTCCAAACAACAATTCCCTACCCGCAGCAGGAGTCCTGTTTCCATTTGGTCTTTAAGCATTTAAGGGCTACACAATATTGCAATATTTTTCCATATATAGATCAATTTGGCACATTAGTACACTTCCCTTGCTCCAGCTGACTTTGTGGCACAGTTGCCAAGAGTCCTTTGGGACTTGGCTGGAGAACTCTCACAACATAAAAGCAAACTGCTTGGTTTTTTTAGCCACAAAGGAAATTCCTGTTAGTTTTAAATTAGTCTTGAACAGCACAGCTGCTCTCCCCTGTAGATCTACATTAGACTTGTTGAATCAGCTTGCTTTTATTCCTTGTAACAGAGGTCCTGATCTGCAATTTAGATTTGTTCTTGCTTCATTTCGACCTCAGTGGAGGAACAAAAGCTGTGGCTTTGGCAGATGAGGTTACTTGCAATGATCTTTCACCTCACTGTAGCAACAGAGCATCCCACTGCCTTTCATCTCTGCCTCTGACATGTGGGGAGAAAAAAAAATTAAAAAGAGTATGAACGTAAAATATTACACCATGTCTCACTAGCTCTTCAGCTGTGTGCAGGTGTAACTTCTCAAGATGCTGGAAGGAAGAATATGAATCAGATGGGCTCATTTGCTGAGGAGTACTTGCAGCAAGCTGGGGGCAGCTCCCACTAAAAGTCACTCATCTTTATTGCCTTGCTACAGCCTTGTTTTGAATGATGACAGGGAGTGCAGTGAGCCTCAGAAAGGGGAGAAAAGTGGGGGTTTAGTGGCAATGCCCAGTGGTGCTGGAAGAGCGGGCGCTGGCAGGGAGCACATTTGTACCCTTGGTAGATGAAAGCGGAGTGCTGCGCCCAGTTCTGGGTTTCTCAGCACAAGAAAGACAAGGAGCCACTGGAGAGGGTCAGTGGAGGCCACAAAGATGATCAGGGGCCTCTCTTTTAAGGAGAGACTGTGGAAGTTGGGCCTGTTTAGTCTAGAGAAGAGACAACTGAGAGGGGATCTCACTAGTGCATATAAATATCTCCAATGTGGATGCCAAGAGGATGGTGCCAAAGTCTTTCTCTCAGGGACCAATGGCCATGAACTAAAATACAAGCAGTTCTACCTCAACATGGGGAAGAACTTCTTCACACTGGGGGCAGAGCACGGGAACAGGCTGACCAGGGAGGTCATGGAGTCTCCCTCTCTGAAGGAATTCCAAACCCACCTGGACGCGCTAATGTAGCGCGTTCATGATGACCCTGCCTTTGCAGGGGACTTGACCTAGGGGATCTCTAGAGGCCCCTTATATCCCTAACAATTCCGTGATTCTGCGAGATCATTCCAGGCGGGAGTGCCGACCCGCAGCAGCTCCTCAGCCGCTCGGAGGCGGCAGCAATCCCACCCACGGCCGGGCGGAGCCAGCGCACGGCCGCACTTCCCGAGGTGCCCGGCTGGGCCGGGCGGCGGCCCGCTTGCACGCCGGGACTTGTAGTCCGTCCTCCCTTCCCGGTCAGGCGGCGGGGCCGCCTCTCTCCTTCCGGGAGCGGCGCCCGCCCGTTGGCGGGGACCGGGAGCGGCGTTTGTTGACTTCCTCGGAGGCGGCGGGGGCGGCGCCGAGCCCCGGGAATTCCCCGCGGTGGCGGAGGCCGAAACCGCGGCCGGGCCGGCGGGGTGGGGGCGATGGGCACCCGAGGGGGCCCGAGCGGAGACCGCGAGGGGCGGCGCTGCCTCCCCGCCGAGCTGAGCGCCCGCCGCTGACCCGCCCGGCCCAGCGGGGCCCGGACAGGTTGGTCCCGGCGCGGGGGGGGGAACGCGGGGCGGCCCCGGCCGGGGCTCCCCCGGGGTGCTGGGGAGCTTCGTGCCTCGTGGAGAAGGAGCGACTCCCCCTGGGAAAAGAGGCTGGTTTTTCGTTTCTCCCCGTAAAATAGAGTCGTCCTCGTAGAAGCGCAGAATTGTAAGGGTTGGAAGGGAGATCATCTAGTCCAATCCCCCTGCCAAGGGTCGTCACCTCGAGCAGGTTACAGGTGACACAGGAATGCGTGCCAGGTGGGTTTTGAATGACTCCAGAGAGGGAGACTCTACGCCCTCCCGGTTAGCCTGTTCCAGTGCTCTGCTTCCCTCATATAAAGTTCTTCCTCATGTTGAAGTGGAACTTCCTGAGTTTCAGAAGGAGTAGGCTGTCGGTCTTGTGCCGTGTCCCTGCCCAGTCACACTTGGCCGGAGTAAGGGGTCATCCCATGGGGGCACGGTGAGCAAGTTGGGCCTCGGGCAGGCAGGCAGGCTGGTTACAAAGGTGCCTCTGATCAAGCTGAAAAACTGGGTGGGTTCCTGGAGCTGCAGTTTGTGCCTAGGTACAGGGGGAGTCTGGCAAAGGAAATGAGCAAAGTAGGACTGCGGGTGAGAAAACAGAAACATGATGGAATATTGGAGCTGATAGGAATAGAGGGGCTGCAGGCCGTGTTAGTTTGGAAGAAGGGAGTGCAGATGAGCATTGAGGTAGTTGTGTATGCTATTGGTGCTTTCAACTTTTAAGAGATTGCCTGTTTAAATCCTGATGTTTCACCTGGTAGGGAAAATACCCTTAACTCCTTAAATAAATTGGTCCCCTAGCAACTTAGAAGTGAGTATCAACTCAACTTCAGTGAGTGCTTTTAGGAGCTTTTTGTTTCTTAAGGAATCCTTTAATTTCCCTGCTGCCTTTCACTGTATGTATGCAGTAAAATCAGTGTGCTGGAAGCAGACTGGAAAAATTGGAGTTAGGGGAGAATTATTGCCAGGACAGTTAAGTCTGCTTTGGACTCCAAAGGTCAGTTTCTCTTCTGTGACAGTTCTCTGGGAAATGTTGTTATGGGCTGTGGGAACCATGTCATTTCCTGGATAGTGGTGTATGATCACCTGCTACTAATAATCCAAGCTACCTGTTCCCACATCTGTTTTAGAATTTTAATAATTCTACTGGAATTACTGTAGAAACCAAAAGAAATCTGAGATAATGATTACTTTTTGTTCTTTAAATAGTTGCTGTTTAATAACTGGTCTTTTGTTAGAAGTGTTTATCCGATAATTGCCCTATAACTTAAGTAGGTGACTATTGCCTCAAATTTTAAGCAGAATTTTTTTCATCTAAGCTCTCAGTGAAGTCACAACTGGTTGACTGAACTCTAGATTAGACTATATGAAGAGTTTAGCCACCTTCTCACTCCCAAACCCCCTTTTTTTTGCTAAAATTGATAGTTTTTCAGAACCTTGTTTGCTGCATTTCCAGTTTAGAAAAGTGTGAGGTGGCCATTTCTTGAGTGCTTGCTAGGTTATGTTTTATAATGCAAATTAAATAGTAAAAAGTTTTTTCAAAAGAGCAAAGAGGATGAAGTGACATATTTGTGCAGCAAAAATGGGTAATAAATAGAGATAGTTTTAAGATTGCCTAAATTTCGGCAAGTGTTGTACTTTGGTTATCTCTTTTTTCTGTGTGACACTCAAAAGGTGGGGAAAGTATGAAAATTATTGATTAAATATATGAACAAACTGGGCTTACTGTACTCAGGGCAGAGAAATAGAATAATTTTGTCTCACAGCACTGGAAAATCATAGAGTTTGCACAGAGTTGCAAATGCAGTAACATTTGCTTGTATTGTTTCAATTGATGCATTGAATTGGAGATGTAAATGTTAAATGTGGGTTGCCTTCTTAGGAAAGTGGAAACTCTCCTGTCACTGCACATGCTATCCTTATCTGGTTTATTTAAAACAGAATTTGAAGAAAAAAAGAGAACATGTAGGAGAAAACAGGATGAAATGCAGTTTGGGTTTACCTTTTGATATATGTTTTCATTCTTTCACAAGGATTTTATAGACAGAGGAAGTCTGACAGTCCATATTAAATAAAACAGTGATAATGAGATCCAGTTTGCTAAGATGGCAATGATAGGATTAACAAAGGGGTCAGGATAGGAACCAGCTTGGTAGGAGTCAATGGGGAGTTCTGCTGAAGGAGACTCCATACCTGTGTGCATTATGCATGGTTTACTTTGGAATCAGTCTTATGTTTTTGCTGAATGTTTATACTTTAGTTGCATTAATTAACTAATTTACATGATTATACAATGTTTTTATGTGGAGTTCTTAGTGTATGAAACTGTAGATGCAACTGACAGGACCTTTGGGGAGAAGAAATTAAGTTCAAGAGGGTAAGTGAAGCATGAATGGCTTGAATATTCAAAGTCACCCATTTAGAAGCTGCTAAGTGGAACTGAGGTTCAAATGACCAGGTTTGTCTGAAACAATGCCATATGAATCTGAATAGAGAATTTTAGAAGACAGCCCAATTTGAAAAGGACCTGGGAAGATCATCTGGTCCCCCTGTAAAAGGGAGCCAGGATCAGGTTTGCTGGCATCCTGTCCAGTTGTGTCTTGGAAACCTACAGAGGTTGTGTTAGTGAGTTGCAGGATGACTAAGGGCCATCGGTGAGACTCACTTTCATTCCAGTGGCTGTAACAGGTGAGGCACATTCTCAGCTGAATTAAAAGTTAATGCAATTACATAAGGCTTATCACTGAACTTGTGAACTTATTGAATGGTAATTAATCTGGCAGTTTAATTGAGTAGAAGGAAATGTGATTGGGAGGTAGGATCTGCTGTTTGGTTTTCAAAAGAAGATATTAAAAAAAGATCCAAAACAAGTCCTCTAAACTTTTGGAAATAGTTATTCCATATAAACCTTTTGAAATGGGAACGAATGATCAGCAAAAGAAGAGTTTCAGTAACCTCTTAAGATACTTATATTTGGTGCTAGAAATATTTAACAGCCAAAAGCCATCTTGCTCCTACTTAAGTTTCTTTGACAGTACTGCTTCTAATTAGTTTCAACATTAAATGTAATAGTTTAATAAACAGGATTATATGATGCTGAAAGGATAATATTTTATTGACTCCTACTTCTGGGTTTTTATTTTCCCCCTTTTCAGGTAGTTGTCAGGGAAAGCGATTATTGTGACAGCATCCACAGAAAGGCAGATTGAATACGTTACATTGAGGATGCATAAGGTTTGCAAATTAGCAGTGGAGGTACTGGAGTCTGACACTGTTCAGAGAAGGTAAAATTTATCAAGTGCTGTTGGCATAAAATGGGCTTTTTATTGCTTTTCTGGTCCTTGTGAGAGTAGATTATTTATTGTAAAAACCTTGAAATTGAAAAAAAAATTGGCCGTTGTACCTAAGGAGATTTTGCTTGGCTTTTGTAGCTTACCCAGATGTTCAGGACAGATGAGCTACAGTGATCTGGTATGAGAGCTTAGAGACAGGGAGTTTCCATTTCCTGAAGGCAGTAAAACGAAAGTGCTCTGGAGGTCTGCTGTAGCTCACGTGCTGGCGTGTTTCTGAAGGAGCACAGAGTACACGGAGCCAGCCGGGCTGTGCCGCTGTGCTCAGCGACTCTCTGGGAGGGCATTGGGCCTCTGGACTTCGGCCATATGAACAGGAAGGATGAACAGCGACCAAAGTAGCAGCTACTGCTATGTGTGTGTGTGAATTCCTTTTTAAAATGGAGCAAGTATGTGTAGAAAGTGACGCCTTTCTCTGTAGAACAGTCTGTTCACAACTGGAATCAAAGAGAGCCTAAGATTTCTGAAAGAGAGATGCAAAGTGATGGATGCTTAAAGAGACTGGAAGCCTTGCTTGTTTTAACATCTTGTGTCAAATGCTCCAACTGCTGTGTGGAGTTTTTGATGCTGGCTGCAGGAATTCTGTATTATTCCTTGCTGTGCTGAAGTGTCTTTAAAAAAAAAAATCAGTACAGCTTTTCTGAAATTAAGGTGAGGGTTGTAACATGCTCACTCAGGATTCCTTTGGTTCAAAGGCATTTCTTGAATTTAAAGGGGTTTTTATGTCTACATGCATATATGTATACCCTTCTATGTAAGGCAAGATAAATCAGTACAAAAATTATGCTGCTATCAACAGCTGGAAACTGTTCATATTACCATTATGAAGTCAAACCCTTGGAGTCTGGAAGGCAAACAGGAAAACAACCATCTTGAAATTATTTGCATTTGATATTTGGAAATATTTTGAAAACTGTTTTATTCTCTTTCAAATCAACAGTTAGGCCAAAATGAGAATCTGCTTCATACTGGGAAAAATTTAATGTAATCCTGCTTTGACCATCTCTCCATCTGATCTGAGAATAAGATTAGCATTTCAAACTACAGAGCTCTGTTTGTGCAGTGGTCTGTTTGCTATTAGAGCCTCTGCAACCCATGATCCTTGTATGTAGAATGTGTTTCATATTTAACTGCCTCCCCTGGTGTTAATGACTAGTATTCATAAAGCTTTTAAAGAGGAAAGCAGCTATGTTTATGCCAAGCATTAGTAAGATATGGGAAAACATTCTTTTGCTCAGGATACTTATTGTATTGAATCAAAGCTGTTCTATAACCTTTGTTGAGCAACAGAAGTAGTTCTTGTTAATTCTTCTTTTCTTCACATTATGTGAAAGAAAACATAAGTGGTGCCACCTCTTCAAACTCATTTGCTTATAAACAGGGAACATAATTAGTCCTGCTAGAACTTAATACTGTTTCCTGTCAACAGTGTATTCAGGTTGCATTTTTTGTTTGTTGGCTTTTAAACACTAGTTGTTTAATACAAGTAGTAGTAGTGGTACACATTTAGCTTATTTGTTTTTGGACATAAAGATTAAAGTCCTTTTAAGTAGGCTATTTTGTATGCAGATCATTCGAAAGTGTAAATGCAATATATTTATCACAGGCAAAATATTTAGCTACTGTGCTGAAGTAAAGAGAGTAAAAAATATTACGGAGACCTTTCTTGGGATGGGATGTGTGGTAAATGGGATTGTGAAGTTGGCCTTAAGGAGGAGGCCAAGATGGACATCATTATTATTCATAGACATTAACTTGTCAGTATATTACTTCAAATATTTTAGTGTGAAACCCTTCCCTTGAACTGGTTACTGTAAGACAGATTATCTCATGAATTGCAGCTCCAGAGAGGTCAAAATTCACTCAGGTGTTTCAGAGTGTCAGCTCTGGGGCATTTTCAGCAGTGCATACAGGTGTGACTTTGAGTTAGGAGAAGTCAAACAGATTAAAACAGGGTAGAAGTCTGTGGCTGGACTTGGTGAACCATCCTGAAAGCCCTTCTGGCATCCTTCTTCCAGATTTGCAGAGTTATAACCTGTGGAATAATCAAAGCACATCTTTGATTGTTGCTGTCAGTTATTACCCATTTAAAATGAGGTAATATAGTACTGGGCAATCTAAATTTTGATTCTTGTCCTTGAGTGAAATTAAAGACTACAGCTGTAGTTGGGGATTTCTTACAGACATAGCCTCTTTTTCTATACTGAGGGTTTCTGTCTATTGTGACAGCAACAAAAGCTGGGTGAGCTGTGCATTTCACCACAGCCTTTTATAGTACTGCTGATCTTGAACTATTTAATGGCAGCTTGACATCACTTAGCAGTACCATTAGTCAAAAATGTATATGTTGGATTTTTCAGAACTGTTATCTTGGGTATAGAAATTTAGAAAAGCATGCAAACGAAGTCCCTTTGAATTATGTGGAATTGTATGTTTCTCTTCTAAATAATCTCCAGTTCTGGCTTAGAGAGCAGCATCAGAAAAGCCGAGTTGAATAATGCTGTAAACTAAATGAAATCTTTCAAGTAAACAAATGTTAGCGTAACTGGTCTTCCTAGCAGGTGCAGGTTAGGTGTGTACGTGAATTTTTAACATAGTATTTGTGTGTGCTGAGTCTTATTTGGAAGGTGTTTCTCTCTTGGAAGCTCATAAAGGCACTTTTAGTTAACAAAATGCAAAATAAATATGGTCCTGTTTTCCCATATTGCCATCTCCTGGTAGCACTGATGTGTGCAACAAATGGGGAACGTATGATGCTCAGGTTTAGGAGCTATAGGATAGCATGGGGACAAAGATCTATTTTATGTACAAGGTCACAAATCTGCTGCTTTCCTCAAGAGATAATGATAAGCTGTGACACTTCTTTAACAACATTTGAGTCAAGTGTTCTGAGAAAAGGAGATGTGTTGCCTTGAGAGGGCAAGCTCTTGGGAATTTGATGAGATGGGTGACAAGACTTGCAGGGCCTTTGGTGAAATGGGGGAGGATAAGCTGGTATGTTCTGCTCATCTTGGAAGACAAAATGAGCAATTCTTTCAGTCAGTTAATGCAGTTTGAGTGATGTGGTGCTTTTAGTCAAGGTCACCTTGTGCATGGAGTGATACTGTTCTTGTAATGAAAAGGAAGCAAACCTTTTTTGCAGGGTTCTTTCTACTAAAATATCACAGAAATCACAGAATACTTAAGGCAGAACAACAAGCAAGGGAAGCTTTTTTATTATTGTCAGAATGCATCAAACAACATACAAGGCATCTATTCACCTCCTGAACAAACCATTCAGAGGAGTTCAGTTTTGGTTTGTAGTGTTCTTGTCTTCTTTTCACTGTTGAGAAACTCCACTGCTGTCTTATTTAGTAGAAATGAGCTGTCACAGTTTTTTATCATGTTGTCTAACTGGCTTGGAGCAAATTGAGACAAATGTGATAACGGCATCATTGTTCAGCAGTAGCTGTACTACAGCTCTTCATAATGCTGCACTCTGGAAGCTTTCCAGCATGGTGAGAGAAATTTGACCATATAGACAAACTACAGGCCTTTGCTTCTTGTAAGCTATAAACAAATGGAAGTCTAGTTTGAATTCAAATAGCAAATACACAGTAGAAAACAGCAATTGTGGCCGTAGGGCTTTTTTGCACTAGTGCCTGCCTTTTCCGCGAAGTTCTGCTGATCAAGTCAGTTTTCTGTTGAAGTAAGTTTTTCCTGCAGGACAAAAAGCTGTCTTCATTATGCTCAGTTCTTTCATTCCAGCATTTCTGTTGGTTCATTAGATAATCATCAGGAACCTAAGGATTTGTTGAAGGGGAAAAAATAAAAGTCTGCTTTTCATAGCAGTCACATCACTAGCTTGTTTTCCAGGGGCTTGGTGTTATCAGGCACTTTGTAGCATTTCTTAGTATTGCACAGGAATACAAATAATTCTGATATTCATAACTAAATGCAATGCGTCTTTTTTTAATTGGTTGGTTTTGCACTTTGGAGGTTAGCTTGTTTTTAAATAAAACCCCCATACTTGTTCCAAATAACTTATAACTCTTAAGGAAAATGCTTTTAGGGGTTTTTCCCTTGAGACCTGTAGCTCAAGAAAATACGTAGAATTGCTTTAAGATCTTATTTTCTTATTGAATGTTTTGCTGTGCCTAAATGACATAGGTTGTAACAAAAACTCAGTGTAACATCTACTTTACATTTGTCATTCAGGTGGATCTGCCTGATATTTTAGAGTGACACTTTACTAGTGGTCAGATTATTTTAAGTTTTCTCCACACATATTGAGGCAGGTCATGTTACTGTGCATGTTTTCATTTTTATTATATTTTCAGTCAAAAAATTCTGTAATTGCAGTTCAGAAGAAGGTTTTCTACTGTGACCAAGGAAAGAATAACTGCGCATGCAGGACAAACACAAGTACTTTAAGATTCCATTTTAAAGTTTGAGAAAAATAGAATTATTTGCATTCAAAAATAAACTTCGGCACTTGTGCTCAGGAACCACGGGAATTAGTTGATTTGCTGGAACTGTACTCTCTTTTACTGCTCAGTGCTGGCTTGCAAAAGCTCTGATATAATATTCCTTTGGAGTTAGATAGTTGGTACCGGCCAAATTCTACATTGCTGTTAAGACTTAATAAAAATGAATTTGAGGGTTCATACATCTGATAGGTACTCAAAATATTTTTATCAAGTAACAGGGAAACGTGTCTTTCCCAAACAGTGTATTTTCCAGGTAAAATGGATTTCAAGATTTTTCTGTGATATTAAGATATTTCCTGATTATTTCATCTTGTCATACTTAGACAGAAACACCCTGCAGTATTATTTTGGAAGGTTTTCAGACTCTTGATGAATTTGTCTTTGTGAAAACTTAGCACTTATATCTGTCTTTTTAACAGCTGTCATGGAGGAGTTGGTAGAGGATGACATCTGTATTTTGAACCATGAAAAAGCAGACAGTGCTCACAAGAGAGACAGCGATATTCCTGTTCCATCATATAGTGGAGATGAGTCTGTTGCCTCACACTTTGCACTTGTCACTGCATATGAAGATATCAAGAAACGACTGAAGGAGACAGAGAAGGAGAACTCCTTCTTAAAAAAAAAAGTGAGAATTTTAGAAGAGAAGGTAAGAAAATAGTTGCTGTACCAGTTTCTGGTATCATCTTCTCTTTTGCTCCTGCATGGCAGAGAATAAGGATAAGGATTCAAAATACACACTTAAAATAATTTCCATGCTAAAAATTTTTTGAAAATGGTTTTATTTGTTTAAGTGAAATGCAGTTTGTTCCTTGATGCAGTTTGTGTGGTTGTTATACTGGCCTTTTTGATTCACACTGAGCACATATATGATGCAATGCAGCGACAGTGACTTTGATTTAGACAGATGTGTAGGTGCATAGAATTTGTCACTGTAATTTGGGTGCCTCTTCATGGTGTTTATTAGTGTGAGCACATGTGACACAGTATTGTTGAACAGTGAGGTGCAAAACTTATAAATTATCAGAATCCAGGAATTATCTGTCAAAAGACTCTCTTGGGCTCAGCATACCAAAATGATAAGGAAAAATTGCTTGCTAAGAATATCCAGCTAGGTCTAGCTAATCACAACCTCAAGCATGAACAAAATTGCAAGGCTTAACATATATGCTGGCTAGCTGGCTTTTGATGCAGTAATTCTAAAATGTAAATGGATCTTGGAATTCGTTTTCTAGGCAGTTTCTTGTGGCCATAAACTAGTGAAGTTCAGTAAAGCCAAAAATTGACCAGGGCACAGGTTTTTCTCGGCAAGTATTGAATGCTGTCATTAAACATATATCCATTGTTGAGTACCGAGTGTCTTTGTACTGCAGAAGTTCTTGATTTTGATAGATTGCTTTCTTATATAAGATGCAAAAATAGGTCCTAGTGTTAGAGTTGAGACTTTTTTTAGGAATTACTCCTAACTGTATGCTACTGACTCTTAAAAGCTTTCCAATTGTGTATTGTTTTGTGGCATTGGAATAAAGAACTTGAGTCACACTTGGCACAGTGCTGAAACACTTATTCAGGAATTCTTGCTGAAGACAGGATTGATTTTTTTCTCAAAAAGCAAAACTATCCCAGGACTTCCTTTATATGAAGTCTGGGGGGGATGTTGGGAAGAGGAATAGAGCTTTAGACTTAATTTTCTCTGAAATATGCTGAGTGTATCATCTTTTATGTGGTTACTTGTAGGAGAAGGGAATACAGGTAACCTTGCCCCTGATAAGTGTTACCCAATACAGCCTCGCCCCTGATGAGTCACAGCCATTTCCAATAAAGATAAGGGTGATAAAAGGGAGTGGGTTAGCTGGTGATGAGGAATCATGACAGAAGAAGGATCCTGGGAAGAGCAGTGCTCTGAGGTCAGTCTGGGTCTGCAGTTAAGAGCCTGTTGTTGGAACCTGCAGCCATAGTCTAGCTAGATAAAAGTCTGCATTCAGAGTCTGCAAGCTAATACCTGCAATCATGGTTTAGCAGCAAATAACCAGCAGTCAGAGGCTGGAAGGGAAACCTACAGTAGAAGCCTGCTGCAGCCAGAGTCTGTGAGTTGGAGTCAGGATGGCTAAGCTGTAAAGGGGAATAAACCAGGGCCCTTTTCATGCTGTGATAAACAAGAACTCTGTGTCTCAGCTCATTTCTACCCTCTAACAGGAGGGCTGCTGCAACAGTTACTTAAAATCACAATAAACAGGATTTGACCTTGAAGATTTCTTTTGCCTTGTGTCTTTTGGTGTGGCCTGTTCAGTTTTATTCCCTTCAAGATGGCACTTCATTTTCTGTAGAGAAAACTTTTTAGTATGTGAATACTATGAAATGTTTCTGTGGGGAGGTGTATTAAGAAGGCCAGGACTGTTAGTGACTTTCAGTCTTTGTCAATAGCTAATATACCTGTGTGCTTAAAAAATATATGGGGAGTTACCCCTTCGGAGTTTTCAACTTCAACATGCGTGGAAACTTCTAGAAAGCTTTCTAAGGCTTGTGTTCTATCTGAGTGGCTTTATTAGGGAAAGAAAAATATAAAGGACAAAGCTTAAAAGGAGTCATACACATAGGAAAAAAAAAAAAAAGGCAGGAGCTTCCTATCTTTGTGACTTGTTTTCCCACACTTACTTTCAAGCAAACACTTAAAAGAGGAGATATTTAAGGTAGACACATGACTGTCAATGCTTTGTTTTAATAATTTTTTTGTGTGTGACATATTTTTAAGAAAATATGTGCAAATCTGTTGTGAATATCTATAGGAGGTACACTGTGTTTAAAATAAGTGTGCAGGATAAAAAGAATAAGAAGGAAAATGCAATACTTAATTAAAGCAAGAACTTTTTGTATGAATGGTTGTAATTTGATGTAAGACTTTTGTTTCTGTCTTATGAAAAATGCTGAATATATTTTAATTCTGTTCCCCTTTTTCTAGTAATCCAGTTGATAGTGCTTATTCTGCCTTGCTTGTCTTTTGCCATAGCAGGCAGTGAGATGGTGATCATCTGAAAGTTCATAGTTATGTAGTATGTAAATAGTAAAATAATTATGCTTTGGCTTTTCTTACATGAATACACTGAAAAAAATATTTACATTAAGAGGCATTTAAGAAACTATGTTTGGTTTCCTTTGAATGTACTATATGTTGTGCATGTTCTACATGCTTAAAACTCCTTTTCCTAAAAGCAGTTTACATTTTTTAGAGCCTGGAAAAAGTATGATTAAGAGATTGTCAGTGTGAGTAATCATATTAATCAAAATCATAGTAATCAAAACTTAAAAATGGTTTTCTAAGTGAGTGAACTCATAGCAGTCTATTGGAAAGTGCCCCTGTCTGTGGCAGGGAGGTTGGACTAGATGAGCTTTTAAATGTCCTATTTTGACTCAAACTACTCTGTGATTCTATAGATTAGTGAGCATTAAGCATTGTGAACAATTTCAGAATTTGTAGACAGCCTTTGTTGCAGTTTTGTAAAAAACTTCGGCCCATTATCAGTGTATTTGATTAATTTATTATCTAAACTGGAAAAAAAAAAAAAAAAAAAAAGAAAAGCTGTTAGATTAATATTGCATTGCCTTTTTAAAATTTTGCAGCTCTCAGCATAACATACAAAACTTCCCACTTCTCCTTCATGTGTTACACATACAGGTGCTTGGCTCCCGGCTGGAAGAGGAGTGCAGCTCCGTTGGGCGGGAACAAGTCAATAAGGCCTACCAAGCCTATCGAGAGGCCTGCATCGACCGTGATCATTTGAAAAGCAAACTGGAAAAAATGGTGTGCCTTTTTCACTAATGACTTCAATGCATGCTTTATCAGTACTGCACAGTTAGTACGTGTTTACTGTAGAATGAACTTTAGATGCTTAAGATCTGTGGTGTTGGTTTTATCGCTCTTTTAAAGTACATGACGATACTTTCTGTAGGAATAACGATTTAAAGTACCTCAGTTTTATTACTGGGCTAGAATAATGCTAAAAAAAAAATCAAAGCAGTATTTTTTGTTGTTGTATTTGTTCTAAAATATTGAATTGTCAGACATGATAGAAAAATGCTTCACAAATTATTTTGGGTTGGGATTCTCCCCCCTCTGAAAATAGGCGAAAGAAAGTGCGGAATCCTTGAAAAACTTGAACGAACAGTTGCAATCTAAAGAAGTAGAGCTGTTACAACTAAGAACTGAAGTGGAAACTCAGCAAGGTATGCATTTGGTTACTTCATCTTAAGGCATGTTGTGGGGCTGTAGTGGTTATAATGTGATCTCGGGGCATGAAGAGGTTTAACCCTATAGAGGGGGAAGGTAAGGGAGGCATGAACAGCAGTGAGGTACTTTGAACTTGTCTTCATTCTTGTGAATGGTGACGTGTATGTTCTGAGGCTGTTGTGTTCTTCTGCCGTAGATGGTTTACAAATTTGAGAAATGGGCACCACCTGACGGTTTATAGGCTGTGTCGTGTACATCTCTGGACCCCACCACCTTTTCCTCAGAGCAGGGCAGAGGCTTGTTCCAATAAAGATCATTCCCTCAATGCCACTTCCTCTGGCACCTGCAGAGGGTCCAGTACATTGCTTTGTCTCGCTGTTGGGATACGACAAATACAAGAGGATGTTGTAAAGCAATAGCTGCAGTCACCAACAGTTACTTAGATGGCTGGGAAGAGATAGATGGCTGGTGAAAAGAGGAAGGAGAAACTAATGGTGATCCTGGTAGTTCCAAAAAGCCCAAATCCAGCTTCTCTTACTGCAGTTGTAAAGAGTGCTCTGTACGTGACAGACACATAAAACAAAATGCTATGCAAGAAAAAAAAAAACAAACCCTTGATAAATTTAGCTACAAGAAAATGCCATGTGTGTAAAGTTAGAGATATGGACTGATTTCAGCATCTGTATAAATGCAGTAATTTGAAAGGCACTTTTGAGTATGGCTGTGCTTGAATTAGATTACTCTTCAAGAGGACCTTAAGCATGTAATGCACTACTTCAATTGCACAAATGTTTAAACCTAGAAAAACAAACTGCAGGTAGTGCTAGTATCACTGTTGAGGACCTCATTGTTTCAGGAGGTAAGAATTGCAGAGTTTGTAAGGAGAGCTCTGAAAATGTGATGATTTCAATCCTTGCTTGTAACTCGATTTTACTCATAAGTGGACTCTGAGTACCCTGGTTAAAAAAAAAAAGTATCAGTGTAACTTAAGGTTATTTAAACTATTAAATCTGGAAATAAGTGTACCATGCAGTTGAAGACTTATGGATTTTCTTCCTGTCTTGTTCTTCCTTTTCTTGCTGTCTTACTAATGCCCAGCTACTGGTGGTAGCACCAGCTTCGGTTGCTTCTTACCTTGTGAATTGCTTCAGTCTAACAAGATCTGTGTAACTTTTATGTTTTCCCCTTTTGTTTTGATTGTATCTTTTGTTGTTCTGTTTGGAACTTCTTGATATTAAACCTGGGGAAAACTTAATGGTAAATGATGTAACAATACAAATCTGAGGGCCAAAAGGTTCTTGTTTTCAAAGCATGTAAGAAGTATGCAAGTTGTTATATATGATGTGTTTGTCATAAATTGATTTTTCTATTTCCATTGCCTTTTTATGATGGTACTTTGTTTTTCCCTGTGTCAAATCTCCAGTGCATTCCTACAAAGTAGGGCTCCATGGTTTAAACCCAGAATATAGACCACCTCTCCCACCCCTCTCCAACCAGTGTTACATTTCCCTGTGGCCACAGACTCCAGTTTCTTCAGAATATGTTTTTGTAGGGCATGGACTGGTTGCATATTGTTACATTCCTTGGACTGAGATTGGAATCTGATTGTCTTGTTTGTCTTCTTTACAGTGATAAAAAGTCTCAATTGTACTCAGGCTAGCTGGGAACTAGAGAAGCTGAACAGTGACCTGAAAGTGCATAGTCTGGAACAGGATCTAGAAAAACTCAAGGAAGAGTGCAACAGTCTCAGGAAGGAGTTGCAAAATTCCAAGCAGAAGGTACCTTAATTTTTAAGGAATTTTTGTATTAATGGTTAATTTTTAATCCCAGGGTTAATCAAAATCAAGGGTTAACAAAAATATGAAGTAAACAATTGAGTGAAAGATTAATATCTTGGTAAAACTAACCTTAAATATTTTCATAGACTGTCATTTTTCTTGGAAATAGGGACAAGCTCCTCAGGGGAGTGTTCATGGCATCAAGCCTGTCCATATTTAAGAAGTGCCTGGATGATGCTCTTAATTATAAAGTTTAGTTTTAGGTCATCCTGCAATGAGCAGGGAATTGAACTTAAGCCTTAGGGGTCACTTCTAACTTGAGATACTCTATGATTCTATACAGGTGAGATTTCCCAGCCATTACATCTATAACAACAGAAAACAAAGCTTTATGATTATTTTTTAAGTAGCCACTGAAATTCTATGTAAGCGGGGCTTCTATGTAAGACAGTTTGGGCAAAAGCTGGTCTGTATTATTTTATTGTTTGTTTATTAAACAACAATGGGATGCTAATGTTACAAGATGTAATGAACTTTGTTTAAGGAGGTCTGGCACTTCTCTTTAGATAGTTGCATGAAGCTTGTCAGGAAAGTACCTCTTTTGGCAGCCTTCCCTGCCATTTCTGGGGAAGATATCTGTTTCGAGGGACACATTTTGTAACCTAGACATTGTTAGGCTCTCAAAAAGAAAATTAAGGTAACAGTAACACAAAGCAGTAAGTTACTGTCTAGTGCATTCTTTCTGCTTTCCATCTTACCTTTGATGAAAGGTACAGTGCCAGTCTCTAGGATTCTGCAGTCACATGGAAGTTACACAGTGAATGTAAAACATTTAAATGTGATTGTTTGAGGAGGGAGACTGTTTTAGATTCCTTATGGTGATTAATAATGCTGATTATGTAATCTTGAGTCACACAGCATTTGAGTGAGTCTGCATTTTTTCCACTAGGTGGGGATAAAGCACATGAGGTGTTTCGTTAACTTCCCTTACTCTTGCTTGTTTTACTTGTGTCTGGAGGCCTTTAAGGTGCTTTCAATAACTTGTAAAATCTGAAGGCTTGCTCTATGTAACTTGTGTGCAGTTCTTGTGTCTTTGGGTAACTCTAGAACAGAGTAACAGCTGCATAAATAATTGCAGATTGTATTGTGAGAGTGAATGATGTCAGAGAGAAAGGACTGAAATAGCAGTTGTAAGGAATACTACATGTGACACTGTTTAAATGATGTTTATACCAGCAGCTTTTGTTGCACAGAACAAATACAGGGGGAACAGCATTTTGTTTTGTTTTGGGGGGTTTTGTTATCTTTTTTCTTGGTTTTTGTTTGTCTTTAGTATAATTTCTTCGTGATCCTGGTAACTGCTTAATATAGGAAATAAAAAAAGTGCATGTTTTTAAATGTGGGGTAATAGAGTGAACTTTTTTTAAGCTATGAATTTGAATATTTAGGGTGTTGGTGAGAAAGTTCAGGAGGGGAAAATCTGTCAGGTGAAATACAGTCAAGCGTGATCAATGGGCAATGACATATCAGCATTATTTCAATTCAGCTGGTTCTTTTCGGTATTACTTATTTTATTACATTAGTTTAGCTAACATGTAATGAAAGTAACAATGAAAACGAAAACAGCAAAACTGTTTTCAAATGTTTCCTACCTTAGGCAAGTGTACTTTCTATTTTTCTGTACTTTTGGATATTCTTTCTCAAGTTTTACATTGTAGTTGACACAGCGTGCACATTGTATTGACAAGGTGCTTGAAATGTGTACAGCCACTGTACACTGTTAAAGCCACTGTAAAGGTATCAAATCCATAGCAGGTTTGGCTAGAGGGAATGGTAGAAAAGGAACATGGAAAGAAGGGATATCAAAGGGAGAGGGAGCTCATCATAAGTGAGGGTCTAATAGAAACACAGCTAACAAAGTGAGCCCAGTGTTTGGTTTGTTAAACAGTCCTGGTAAATTCGGTAAGGCTGTGCAATTTTAAAGTAGTCTTTCAGACTGAAGGGATAAATTGTGTTCTGTCATAAAAGTAACCTGTGGAAGTAGATCTATACTGAAACAGTTTGCATTAACTTAAGGATCTTTATGTGCTGTGATAGGGAAAGAACAAAAAAAGACTGTTTAAAAAGCAAAAATTGAGAAGCTGTGATAGGGAAAGAACAAAAAAAGACTGTTTAAAAAGCAAAAATTGAGAAATACTTTTGATGTCCATTGAAAAAAGTAATCAATCTCTAATTCTGAGAATTCAGCTGTTTAAAAAAACATATGGAGGTGGCTTAGCAATGCCTTTGTATAAGCAGGTAGTTTAAGCATTTTTCAGTGGAAATTCTTAGTAGAAGTTTTTATTTCCCTTTTGAAACCCACTGCAGCTAACACAAATGAAGACTACTTTACTTGTGAATTTCACTATTAGGTAGTTGGAGTTTTACTGCCATTTTTTGAGAGAGAAGATCTGAAATCATGTTCGTTCATTCATTCTCTCTCTTCCCTTCACTCTGTTATGCAGGACCAGGCTCAAGAGAAAAATCCATTACATGGAGACCACCTGCAAAGGCAAGACATCCAAAGGTATGAAATATTTTATTTTCAGTTTACCGAGGGGCAGTTTGTTGAACAAGTAAATTATTCTTCTGGACTCTTTAGGTGTGTTATTTCAAGTTACATAATTTCATTGAAAGTCTAGGTATAGTTATTTAACAAGATCATCGTACATTTTTTTATTTGTTATGTTTGTAGTTCAGGATGATGATAATGAACACTTATAGTTATGCCTGTTGGTGCACTTACACCTTTTTCCACCAGAGGGAAGAGCAGCCCTTCACAATGCCAGGCTTTAGTGCAGTGGGCCTTGGTGCTCTCCTTGGATGTTGAAGAGATGGGAAGGGAGATCAGCCTCTGAAGGAGAACATACAGTATGTTCTCTGGTGCAGTGGTGATAATACACACAAATCACACTTGATCCTTTCACCTTGACTGGATACTTACTCCTGTGGTTCCTCCTGGAGCTTTGAAGTCAGCCTGATAAAATATGTTGTCTCGAGATACAGCAGTTATCACTTTGATCACTGCTCTGGTCAAACTGATCATTTGATCAAATAATTATTGATCAGATTTATTCCACCAAGTGGTGCTCAGGTGGCAGCCATCTAAGATAGCACATGGACAGTATAGTGTTTATTGTAGTACAAATACTGAATGTGTGATAAATATGCAAGCCCATCCATAAATATGTGGAAAAAACACTTGAAAAACCTCCTGTGAGAAACGTTTGTTGTAGTAAGTAATCCTTCTTTTTATAGGAAATGGAGGCATTTGCACTTAGTTAACTTTTTGGAAAGCAGTTATTCTGTATTTGTGAGCAGCCTGCAAATCTAAGTTCTCAGTGTGCAAATCTAATTTGCTGTAGGTTTGAACAGGCTGTCATAGTGAAGGTTTGTATTACATATTAGAAGGCAGTATAGGATAAACCTCCAGGCACAGGGAATCCTTGGTCTTCAATTACAAATTCCTTGAAAATTAGGCTTTACAATGGAATTCTCAGTCAGTATCCACAAAAACAATTAAAATCTGTTGCATGTGATTTAAGTGGAATTCTGGTACCTGCAGGCCTTGGCAAGATGCTTGTAAAAGGGCTGAATACACTTAAAAAAATTCATCCAAGCACTTCCCTTCTGGTTGGTGGCAGATGCTGAGCTGTCCTTATATTTACCACTTCTGTGTTAAATATTGGACAGTTCTGGTTTGACATGATTAAAATTTTTGATCTTATTTTTTAGACCAAAACACGAGAATTAAGGAAGTGTGGTTGCCACAGCAGCTTTAAGTTGTCACCTCTTAAGAGTTCAAAGAGCCAAAAAGAGTCTGCAGTAGAGAGGCCACGGGTTTAGCTGAACTTTTTGAAATACCAATTCTGAAAATTTTAACTTTCTATGTGTCAGAATTGCTGACACTTAATACATTATTTAATAAAATATCAGCTTCCTGTGTTCTTTAACAGAGCTTTATGAATGTGGACGTTTGTATTCTGGGGAAGTATTTCTGTGGATAGAAGTTCTATTTCTTTGTTTGAAGGGAACTCTCTTAGCATTAACTTGCATAATAGCTACTTCTCAGAGTGATTCTGAACACATTTTTGCTTGATATTTCATGCAGGAATGATCCTGTATTGCTGTTTTTGAAGGATAGCATTACATGAAGTTATAAAGCTTATTAATTCTTGCTCATCTCAATAGCTTGAGATATTGAGCTGTTTTCAGATAAATGCCTTTTAAGTGAATGTAGTGAGGAAGAAAAAATTCTGGAAAGTCTCATCCATTATATTTGTCTTCAAAATGTGTTTTGGTAGACTGTTAAGCATTAAAAAAGCATTAAATCATTGATTTCGTGTTGAAGTAACTACATCCTTATGTCTTTGAACACTAAGTTAATTATTAATCAACATAAATGGAATATTCAGTGAGCCTTTGCTAGAAATTTTACCAAGAAACATATGGTAATGCTGACTTCTCCCTATTTTTTTTTATTTTCTTACCAGTTATTAACCTGAAACATCAGTGTTGGAACAGTACTGCTGTTGCTAAATATGTTTCTTATATTATGCTGTCTTAGAGAATGGATTGGAACACAATTTTTTACACTGTCTGATAAGGCAGTGTATGAACATAAATTGGATGACTTGTATATGAACGAGTGTGGTTTATATTTTAGTTTGGACTCTGTGTGTATGCTCAGTTTGGGTCTCGGGTATTTAATCTGAATTCAGTGTAGCAACGTGCATGGTATAAGACCCAAATACTGGGTTTTGATTATTTGAAATTAAAATCAATCAATATTACTAAGCTCATAATATGGGTTGTAGTCATTTATTGAAAGTATTCAGAGTTAACACTGCCTTTTTTATAATCCGGTGTCACTTTATTTAAAGTATTCCTTTGAGATGACTAATTTTGTTGGAAGATGGTTAGTTTCAGGTACTGAAATGAAAAATTTTCTTCATATTTCTTTCCTCTGGGGAGTGGAAGTTATTATTATTACCTAGTATGTCAATATATAATGCATTGTATATTGTAATAGGCAAGAATCAAGTAAAATATGCAAAGGTCCATCCATTTAAATTCTCAGTATTGTTCAGTCCATTTACAGTTACAGTACTCTTAACAAAATTAGCAGTGTGTGTCAGGCAAGAACAATTTATTAACAGGTCACATTTGATAGACATGTTAATAGGCTGCTTTAGAGGCAGCAATATTTAGCTTGTAATAAATTTTTGTTTTGAAAGCATGCAACAAACATATTGGGACCTGAAGAGAGAAATGTCTAATTTGCGTGTAGTGACCAACAAGCAAGCTGAGGTCCTACGAAAACTGCAAAGGAACCCACCAGGAGCCAAGAAAGGCAAGTCAGTGTTTGCAGTAACAGACCTTACAAACACAAACCGTTGATTCAAGCTGTAGCATTTTAAAAATAAACTAGCTATCATATCTTATCAGAATCTCATCAATTGAAGTTGATAAGCTAGACTGTATTATGGTTCCAGCTTACCCATTTTCTGCTTTTGCTTCTGTCTCATACTGGTCAACTTCACACATAAAGGTGTTGCTGATGTGTTTTTTTCTTCAGTACTGTATTCTGTTCCCCTTGTGGCTTTTTTCTCAGTCAAGTGTTGCTTATGTGCACAAGGCTGAGGTGTTAAGTTTACTCGTATTTGACCTTTTACCACAACTACTTCATATTAGGGGGGAAAAATCATTTTGCAAATGCAGTCTTTTTTTCCCAGTGCAGAATATATGAAGTATTAAATTGGCACCATTTTAAAATCAGACTTTAAAAGACTGAAATTCCCTTATGGTTCCATATTTCTTTACATTGTATTCAGAAAAATTGTCTTTTCTAACAAAATGCTACACAGTATGACATTTTCTGACTGTCAGAATACTGGGGAAGCAAAACTGCCTTAAATAATTTTAAGGGTTAAATATTTTTCACATAAACTACTTAAAATTTCTGTGTGCACTTCATCAGACAGTTCTTCTGTTCCATACATATGTTTCTCACAAGCCAAATGCCAGACTATCAGTCAAACAGTCTGTGGTAAAGAGTTAAGTGCCTTTGTTTTCTGCTCACTTCAGTTGTGGTCTTTACTCTACTCAGAATACTGGTGGAAGACAGTGAACTTGGTTACAGTGTACTGGTGACAGTCTCTGATGTCCCTGTCCATTACCAGAGCAAGACATTTTGTTTCTGAACAGCTCAGTGAGATAATGACAGGATTCACCTCCCTAGCAGTCCCTGCCTTTGTAGTCAGCAATTACTAATGATCACTTTCTCTCTGGTACTTGGCTGATACAAACTGTCAACCCATTTTCTAGACTTGGCCCTGTTGTTACCAGGTGAGTGTGTGTTCCTACAATTTTAAAACACCCTTGTCAAATAACTTCAGCAGAGAAACTGGGAACTGAATGAGTCTAAATAATCTTAGATCTGTCAAGGTTTGATGGGATTGTATAGTGTCTTTATGTCCTTATTTTTTTGGAGTTACCTGTCTTGCCACCACACAGCTACTGATTTTTCTCTTCTCCTTGGTGAGGAGTCTCATTTTCTGCACTTCTTGTGCAGTTGTTCATCCACAGCCATAGAAAGCATTCTTGATTGATCAGGGGACAGTGGACTTTTGCCTTTTCATCTGTCGACTTTTTTCAGTAATTTTTCAATATATTAGAGTGGACAGGTCTGATCTTGGTCATCAGCCATGCTTATGAATGCAATACAGATAAATCTTCGTTTATATTTAGAGACAAATCTTGGCTTATGCAAAATATGGGTGCAGTTGCCTGAAGCCTTCCACTTCTAATATGTCCAGTACTGATTCTTAGCATCTACAAACCAGCTGCCATTGTCAGAGTTGCATTAATTCTGCAGAACACGTGTTCATTACTTTGTGTGGGACATGAACAGTATCAGTTAACAAATGGATTCTACCTAGCTGTTATGTATGGAGGCATTTACAACAAATATGTGTGTTTGTGGGGTTGTTTATTTTTTTCTTGTTGCTCTTTTGGGTTTTTTTTTGTCTGTCTTTTTTCTTGTTTGTTTATTTTGGTTTTTTGGTAATTTTTCCATCTATTTTTAGTGGATTCAATTTTTCTTGAACTTCTAAAGGTCTGTAGGACTCAAATTGCTTTTTACACCTGCCAGCACAAAGATGCATATCCAGTGCCTCAGCATGTCTTTCAGACATGATGCCCATGTTATTGGAAAACGGTTTGGGCTGACATCCACAAATTTTAATTTATTGTGACAAATAGAAGTTGTATTCTTTGACCAAGCTTTGATACCAGCTTCTTTTTTCTGTCCCTTAAGAGCTAAAGTTAAAAATTACAATTCATGCTCAAGATTAACAGCTGTTCTAGAAAATTCCATGTAAGATGTGAGTTTTAACTGCAGGAAGCACCAGTCTACTCTCTTACATGTTTATCTACAATATCACTACAAAACAAAATGACCTGCTTGTATTTGGCCATATGTTCAGATGTATGTTTTCTATTTCAGGTAGATGCTGCTCTGTTTCAAAATCCCCCCCTTCCTAACAGTTTAAAACTCCTCTGGAATTTCACATGGCTGAACATTGCAGTCTGTCACTTTACTTTTGGAAGTCAGACGAGAGAACCTGTGAACACCACGTGTTTCCCCCTTACTGCTTCATGGGCAGTGAGAATTCAGGTTCTGGGTGGCATGAGAACACAACTTGCTAAAAGAATCAGTAGAATAGGAAGCAGCATTCTGTCTTCTGCATCTGGCTGATTTCTCCAAGTGTGTGAAAATGGTCTCTGTTTCAGCATTCATTTCAGTCTGGTCTGAAAGACCCATCCATTTATCTGTCTTGAAATGGGAGTTGTGGGTGTGTTTTAAAGACTGTGATTTCAGGATTTTGTGTTCATTTTGAGACTGGTGAGGGTAGTTTATTGTTTGTAGCTTTCAAGTAGTTACTGAATATGGTCTGAAAACTTGTGGGCTTGAAGAAACTATGTTTAACATCCCTGCTAGACTGTAGTACATTTGGAGTACATGAAAAATGCATTAGATAATGTAATTTTAAAATCTTTTTTTATCTCCTTCCTTCAGCTGCCTGTACTGCACCAGTGCAATGTGTTGACTTGAACATTTCAAAGCTGAATTTGACATCTGGGGTAGTCTATAAAAACCTCTCACAAAATGATAAAGCCCTCGGCAACGCTGTGTCTCCCCCTCTGCTGCAAGAGGCCCATGTCCCATCAGAAAGGGTGACCCTACAAACTTGGACAGATGAGAGACCAATTCCAGCTGATGGCAAAACGTTTCAGGAACACCATTCTTATGGAAAGAGCTCTCTGGAAGATAATTCCTGGGTATTCCCAAGTCCTCCAAAGCCCAATGAGAATATGTTTTGGGAAATGAAAAATAATCCAACCTTGTTAAACTGTCCAGCAGATTACCTGGATCAATGTAATCAAAACTGTCTGCACAAGAGTTAACTTTTAGAATGAACTGAGGTGTTTTTGGAGTGATTCTGAATAGGCACCTTAATGCTCAGACTTTTAAGGAGAGAAAACAAATTGCTTGAAATGTTCTTTATTTTTAATTCTAGTTCCAAATCAGAAAGCCTAGTCTTTCTCTGCTGTAAATCCAAGAGTGAGTTCCTTGATGTTAAAGCTGTGCTGGTGTAATGTAAATACAAAGAAATCTAGCATGAGGCCTAGATAGTCCTGTACTGCAAATGACATACATTTGCTAAAGGTTACACTGAAAGTGAGTTTGTGGAATAAAACAAAATAATCCTGTTCTGTATTTGTTTGCTATTTGTATGTTAACAAGAAAATACTTGGTATCCAGTGTTAGAACTTGCACCAGCTCTGAGCTTATATTTTGACAGTCTTCTTTTTAAGAATAAGACATAATATGAAGAATTGGATTCTCTCTTCCTTCCTCCTTTCAATTAGCTTTGATTCCTCTGGTTTGTAAATGTATTTTTCTGTAATTTTTAACCAAGAAAGGTAAGATTTTTTTTTTAATTCAACCTTGATTTATATGAGATAATGGCAAGAGAAAAATCACCCCTCGGCTATCCTGTTTCGATTGCCCCATTTAGGGCTTGATTGTGAATTGTGAAGGACTGTAAGTAATGCTGCTGAACACTGTGCACCCTGGGGGTTCAGCTTGTTTCCCTCAGTTCCCGCTGGAGGAAGCTGCTGTAACTGCACAGCGGTACTGCCACAGACCCAGTGTGCTCACAGTGCAGTTTTCCATATCGTGCCTCCCTTGCACAGCACCACAACTCTGACTCTCTGTTCCTGTGGTGGTGAAGGCTACTACTTTTTTTTTTTGTTAAAAAAAAACAAAGCCTTAATTTAATCAGACTTGGTGTTGTTACATTGTTGATATACAAAAATAAGTGTTTTTGTGGTGTCTTTAGTATGCCACTGAGAACCAGAGCTACTGGAATTCCAGCTACCTGCTTTATAGATTAGGGGTGTCTGGGCACTACGTTTTCTTTCTTTTTTTTTCCTTTTAGGGCCACAAACTGTTTCTAGACAAATATAATTTATGCACCTTTTTTTTTTTTTTATTGTAAACTTCTCTGCTTCATATCTGGCTTAATACAACAGGGTTAAGTGAAATGTCTTGACTGCTCAAAAACTTGAAGAAAAATGCATTGTGTTTTAGATCCATGATACCTAACTTGTAATGGGCAGGAAGATATTTAATACTGAATATGCTATTTACAGATGTGGGGGCGGGTGAAGTATTCAGCTTCACAGATCCAGCTTAACATCAGAGTAATAAAAATTAATTTCACAGCTGTTTAGTAGCAAATTATCTTGAGATTGCTTGCAAATAGATGGGGAAGCTGTGGCTGTAGCACAGCCATAGTAATGATGGGCTGTGGAAGTGTTCCGAGGGTGCTGTGTGACCTGTGTGGTTCCAGCCACTCTCCCCTGCACAGTAAGTACTTCAGACAGAGCCCATCTTTCACTTTGTCTGCCCAAGGCAAAAAGCTGCCTTCCAGATACCTTCTCTGTAGTACAAACAGCATACATAAACAATGTTTCCCTTTCACCAGATATTATTTTTATCTTTCTATTATCTTGCTCACGTAGACTGGCTTGTCTGTGATTAATGGAAATGGTGTCAGATGCTGGAATTTATTCTGACCAATGAACACAGCTGACTCAGGGGAGTACAATCTCTTGGAAAGTAATAGAACAGAATCCAATATGCATAAAACAAATCCAAGTCACTATGCTTTAGCTGATAGAACCAACTACCTATGTAATAACAAAGAAAACACTTCTCGTGTGGCTGCATAAGCTATATGGTACCTAGTTCTAATGTAGCTTTCTTTTGGGGTTCCCCACCTCAACATTACAGAGGTTTTCTATTAAGGAATGTAATATCCAACAGGCATTAACATGATTTGTGCAATGAAGGAATTCTACTGTGTAAGTTATTAAATAAATTTATTTTTGTTTGAAATTGGTTTCACTAACAAATTTCCTTTCTGTATTTGGCACAAAAATTTTTACTGAAGTTTTAATTCCTTTAGTGTGTATAGATGTTACTCTAAATACAAACATTTAGATTTGAGGTTCATCACTTTGACTCAAGGGAAAAAACCAGCCATCTGCTGTAGCCTGCATCAGCATATTCTGAGAGAAGTATCCTCCTGGCTGTTGCAACCTGAAGGATTTAGTTACCTTAAGCTATGGTGCTTTGACTATTTCTGTCAAAAGGTTCCCTGTGTGAAATTAAGATTTTCTGTGCAGAACCTGAGAATTTCCAGGTTTTGCATTTGAGCCTTGGTTTATGTTCTGTGCTCCTTTCCATGCTGGAGAAGGGAGCAGCAATGCTTGCTGAGAAGGGACTTCAGGAGCACTGCTGCTAACTAGGGAGAAGAGGGACTGATGCCAGAGAGCTTGCTGCAGGCAGCATTTCCAATCCAATCACTCACTGCCGTGTCCAAGCTGTAACATTTGAAAAGGAAGTCCCCAGATTTGGAGTCACTTGGGAGGTCCATGGCTTGTGAAGCATCTGTTGGTCCAGAGCTTACAATCAGATTTTGACTGAAGATGGAAAAGTCATTTAACTCCACGCCACTAGTGGCTTACAGTGCTTTTTCCATTTTCAGAAGTGAAATCTTTTCACAGTGACAGCAAATTACAGGGAGAAGCAGCTGTAGTACCAGGGTTCTGGTGGTAGTATGCATGTGTTATGTGAAACTGCATAGAGTAAGGACCAAAGTTCTCAAAAAATTATGTTAAATGACCCCAAGAAAGTTTTAACTTGAATGCAAACTTTGAACATTTTAAAACCTCCCCCAACCCGCCAATTTGACAGTTCTTAATTTAAGAAAGCACTAACTCCATTTAACAGAAATGAAAACCAGCTTTTGGGGCAGGAGGAGGTTGTTGCTTTGCGCATTCAAAAGAGCAAATGGCAACCCGATGAATATGGATTTGGGTATTTGGTGAGTTGGATGAACCTTCTAATAACTTATATGTAAACTTGCACTGTTTGGTTAATTTTAAGTATTTTTAAAATCTGATAATTTTAAGTCTCCCTGCCAGTTTTGTGGTGTACAGCTGATCACTTTTCCTCATATGTGAACTAGCCATAGTGAAGAAAGCAAACCCCCAAATTAGCTGTGATGCACTGTCCAATTTTTACAACTGGAAAAAGACAGGAACAGCAAGAGACATATGGTGGAGTTACGGTAAAACAATTCCCATTCCAAGTAATGCAACACAGGCCTGGGTAAGTATCACATGAACTACATGGGTAGGTAAAGCAGATTGAATTTCCTTCCAAAACCAACTTGCAGCAGACTTTTAACACTCCTGTGCTGAGACACCTGTAGCTTTAATGATGCTGTGGGCTGGTAAAGGAAATGTGAAGAGCTGTGGTACCTGACTGACTCCTGTGTTGTCTTCTGCTCTCCAGACAGGCCCTCTGAAGGACAGTGGTCACACAGGTGTAAGGTATTTTGTAAGGTATTTCCCTGATCCTCTGTGTAGTTTGAGTATAAAAAAGGGCGTGTGGGGGGGTTGATTTTTTTTTTATTATTATTTTTTGAGGTTTTGAGGAATCAGACTTCTGACCCTTTCTTCAGGGAGAGTGGTGTTACTACTTGCAGTTGTATGAAATAGGGCAATTGATTAAACATTTTGGTTTTTTATGACCAGCAGTAAACACTAAATTTAACTGAGTTGCAGTTGAACCATTACAAAACACCCTGTGTGGTAACTGTCCAGCAAAATTAATTTAATTGTATTTTAAGATGGAACAAGTCAAACATTAAGATACAGTAATTAAAGTGGTAAGATGGTCATGTTTGAGTATGGCTGTTTGATGTAGGGAGAAGCATGCAAGGAACACCCAGGTGCTTACTGTTACTGAACCAATTTTTAACTAAGTGGAACAATTACAATGCAAGTGTATTTGACCATTTTTTGATCAGCAGAGTAAACAGGACAGATGACTTACTTGCAAGAATTACCTGAGGAGGAGTATGGCTGTGCTAAATGTGGGGCAGAATGGGTTTGTGGCTTGCAGATTAATTTCAGGGTGATGCCTCGGACTGCAGTGGTTGTTCACTGCCCTTTGAAACCTGTGCATTACTAACTGCATTACACCTTCCCTCTCAGTTTGGGTTTTACTCTCTGAAGGCAAACTATTAAATAAGTATATGACACCTTCTCCCTCTCTCCTGTCAGATCTTCCATTTCTACGGGACTCCCCTCAGGAATTTGAAGAGATCTTAATACAGCCAGAGTGTGCAGCCTCCAGTGAAAAATGGGGGTGGCTTGGGCACCTGCCAAGTGCTCTGAAGAGGACAGATAGGCCCCTGTGCTGTGTTTCCTTACACTGATTAGAATCCAGGGCTGCCTCCAGTTAACCTGGATAGGAAGGAGAGTTTACAGCTGAGACAAAACCAAAACTGAAAGCAATTCAGTGGTATGAGTTTGTCATGTCATGGTACTCATTCTTTTATTTAAATAAAAGATGTAAATGCAATTAAAGTACAGGATATGCACAAGATACTAAATGAAAGGTGTGAAACCAAGAATTCAAAGCTAGGGAACAGCACATTAAGGCCAGAGGTGTATTATAGAGGAAGCTGACATATGATCCAAGGGCCAATCCCTGCTCTGAGTGCATACCAGAGTAAACAGAAGTGCTCCAATAAGCCAGATGTAGGAAAAGAGACATAAATGGCTGACAGCACCATTCAGTACAGGGAATTCCAGGTGTGACATCAGTGAAAATGTGGAATTGTGGCTGCTGTTCACATACAGCCTCTATTGAAGGTTGGGGAGCGATACCTGCAGGTTCACCTGAGCTTGGGTCCATTCCACACATCACTCCTCCCCTGCAGTCCTGGTCACTGCACTGGGGGTCCCCCTCACTTGCTGCACACAATTTCTGCTGAGCCAGAAGAGGAAACCTCCACTGCTGGTGCTGTTGTCTGACTCAGACCTGAGTCATAGCTGAGTATGACCCAGGTGAGCCCTCAGTGCAGGCACACACCACTGGCAGCACCCAGCACTGCCCCAAAGAGAATGCACACTCCTACCCCAATCTTCTGGGGAAGGGCTTTTGCCAACACTTTCAAACATCCAGGCTTTCCAGAGGTCAAAAATATAGCAGATTTTCATAGTGGGAGAAAAGAACAGTCACTGTCATTAAGAACACGTGTCACCATCTACCTTAAATTTCCTCCTTTTTAAAATACATACAGCAAAACAACTAAACAGGAGTAACTGTTTTCCAAAACACTTGAGCTAAGAAGCCAAGAACGTGTAGGACATTGTTCCACATAAGCTATTTCAAAGTGATTAGCTTTAGAGCTGAGTGCCACTTAAGTTTGCCTAACAAGGCAGAATCCTACACATCTTTTCAGTTTGTCAGTCACAAGACCAGTCCTCCACCCAATCTGCTGAAGCAACAGTACTAATGATTATTCCAGTAAAAGCACAGAATAAAGGGCAATGACTAACCTGCACCATTAAGTCCTTCGTGTACGTGTGTCAGTCTGAGTTTCCTCCTTGAACAGAGGAATATTGTTTGTGGTGAAGCAGTATTAAAATAAACAAGGGAAATGTTGCCTTTCTAATGGAACAGTATCAAATCATACTCCTTACTCAGAAAATTACTTTTTTTTCTTCTTTAATTAGGTTATTAAAGTTACCAAGTTTAAGTGCAGCCTTTCCTTGCTTTTGAAAAATTTAGTTTTATTTCAGAATGCTTGAAGGATAGTTTCTAAAACTTACATTAGTATCTCTAGTAAAGCCTTTTAAGCATTTGAGAGTTCTACAATTCAAGCAGGTTCAGGCATCATTACACAAAAGACAGTTTGTGTGCTCTTTTTACATCAGGGATGTACTTCGCTCCTGCAAGAGGTGATCTGCATCTTCCATGCCTGGTTTAGTTGTTTACTCACCTCTGCATGGAATAATTTTGCAAGTGTGGTCACTCACTCCCTCCCTCCCTCCTGAAGCATGGCAGCTTTTCCCTGTTCTCAAGGAAGGTCTGGATGAGATTACTTTCTCCTCTACAGTTGAAATAGTCAGGGCCACACATAGGGGCAAGGCATCCATCCCTTCTGACAGTGTAGGGTTAAAAGTGAGTCACAGACTGGACTTAGAAATTACTTACAGTGCAGGCATAAGTACTACCAGGGTCTCATCACTGGCACCATTTTGATGAAAAGGGTAATTCACATTGGTCTGAGTAGCTCTTCTGCATCTGCCACCCTTCTCTTCTAATAAGTGCATCTCCATACACAGTCAGCTTCAGGTGATGACTAACACACCAGCATCAGTGTATATTCAATCTGTGATCAGTTAATACAACTTAAACTGTTCACCCTTAAGTTTTTATGTAGCCTGGCTCATCTAGCTAGATATAGGCTTTAAATTCCAAATGGACATTCTGGAAATGTAAACTCCAAATTGTACACTGGTAACAAAATCTCAAGTCCAGACAGAGGAACACACCTTCGCAACCTCTCTTGCAAACTGTTACAGCATGCTCTAGATCTTTAATTATGAAAAGTTTTAAAACTGACTCCTTATTTCAGACATTATTTTATTCTCTATTCATCTCATTCTGTGTATTTCAGCTAAACTCCACACAGAGTAGTACAGACAATTTAAGTCTGTTTAAATCAAGTGAAATCCAAATTGCATATAGAAAGTTCATTTTAACTTTTAATCACACATTTGGAGTAAATTTCTGTCTTTTTTTCTTAATTCCAGTTGCTCTGTATTCTTCTCTTTGCTTCAAATATTCTGCTTTGCATTCTTCATAGAATGATGGATCAGAATAGCTACAAGACAGAAAAATACATATTGTTTTTCATCTTGGAATATTGAACAAGTACCACTCATAACTGAACTTCCTTTCACACCCGAAGAAAACTGGCCTGCCTTTAACAGTAACCTAACTTTAACACTTAAGTACTTTATAAAAAGAGGTATCTGCCATGATACTGTTCTCTTCTGAAGCACAGTCCTTTTCAAGCCTCTGCAGTGAAGCCACCAAGAGGAGAGGCAGAAAAAGGGAAAAGACATTTGGTATTTAAGTTCAGCTGAATAATTCATTTGAAGTTACCTTCCTCAGCATGGGAAGCTGCTGGAGTTGACTTTTTTTTTTTAATGCACCCAAGTAGTTACTTGGGTTACTACTGGGGATAGGTTCAAGTGTATGTCTTTACCAGTAGATATAGAGGTCCTTGATCATTACATTAAGTTCCTTTCTCATAATTTTTTGAAGTATAACTATTCAACACTATAAACCTTTTTTTTGTCAGAGGCATTTTGTTTAATTTTATTTTTTTTAAAAGGTGAAGGAACAGACAAATAAAACTGAGTAACTCCAGCAAGTTCTGACTGCAGTTAGGTCTAAATTCTTGCCTGGCTGAACGTGTTTTTTTCGTCAGTTCCTAAATACTTGAGAATAACTGTCACTAGTTCAAAGGCATTTATTTTTAATCTAAATTGCTGCTTTAAGAGAGCAGGACACACCAAAAATCAAACTAACCTCCTTTTTCCCCCCAGCCAAACTCAAAAAATTCACAGCCCTCACCTTGGGAAATTTAAGACTCTAACACTTCAGCCTAATGGCACTGAGGGTAAATTAGGACTTCCAAAAAAGATGTTTCAATCCACCATGGCATTGAGTTGACCTCTCATATATAACAATTTCCCATTGCTCCTGCTACTGCTGTTCACAGCAGCAGGACACTTTCAAGAGAGACTAAATCTTAAAAACAGAAGCAAAATGAAAACCAACTTAACCTGTCTCACTAACAGGTTATGAAGAAGCCTCACTTTGCACCCCTATCCCCACAACTGTGATGTACCAGAGCAAATAAAGGGCTGCAAGTCCTCTGGGCTGCAATCTGTCCCCAGGTGAATCAAGAAGAGTCTCTGTAGCCATCTATTCATATGGTAAATAAAATCTTGTCACTTAGGGCCCTAACTGGCACGGTTTTAATAAAGCAAAGATACCATTTTCAGAAAATACATCCAAGTCCCTAACCCTGCACAGCCCTTTTCAGAATAGTTAACATTTCTAGATTAGTACAGGCCATACACAAAACCCAGCAAAAACTCATGAGGGACTTACTAGCCAACCAGACAGTCCTTCAGTGCTGTGTTCTCCTGCCGACACTTCACCACCATCAGAAGACCAGTTTCTTGACAGCATTTAGTAAATGCTGGGGGGAAAAAAAACAACACAAACTAAATTGAAGTTAGAAACATGACAATAGGTGAAAAACCCCTATGTGTAGGAGGTAGCAGACCAGATCTGATTGCTAATATAACCATAGTTGGCCTAGATTCTTATACTGCTTGCAAGGTCTTTTAGCAACAACTCTTTAGCTGGGATTCTCCCCTCCTCATGTAGCACATTCACACACATACTGCTGTTGCTAATACTGAAGTTACTGAAGTTACTCTTGCAGCAAATCCACGATTCTTGTGCCTGCTTTTCACATGCTCTACTCAGGGCTATCACCTACATCTCGGACATTTAGAACAATGAAGCTGCTCAACAGTGTGAAAGTACCTGGTCTGTTCTAAGGATCTTAAGACTTAAAAGCAAGTCAGTGAGATACTAAAACAGAACAGCAAAGTCATGGCTAGGAACATGGGATTTATCTGGGAGTAACTAAAATTATGCTTCATTGTTTACCAGCACCCCGTACAGATGTTTCACTGAATAATAACCCTAGATAAGAATTGGTTGTTATTTCTATCAGATTTCAAACTGCTCTGTTTTAAGAGGTCTGCTAAAAGGTAATCAGCTGCATTTAGCAGATGGAAAAGAGAGAGAAAGAAAGCCATGTGTCCAAGGTCAACCAGGAGCCAGAACAAGAAAAAAGTGGCCCCCTACTACATACCCTTCCAGAATTCTATCCATTTCTCCTCCTCTAAAGGCTTCCTAATAATGATTTAATATCCAGCAAATTTAGGGCATACAGAAATCGTTATTTTCTTGCACATACTTAGCAAAATTTACAGCTGATCTAGTAACATCGAAACTTAATGGTACTACATCACACAGCAGGTAAATCACATTACCTATGCTCAGTGCAGAGGTACATCAAGACTTAAATAAACAAAAAAGCAGAGATTTGTGCCTATGAAGGCAGCACTCCTGCCCTGTCCTTTGCTCAGAGCTGAAATGACCATTAAGCAATTGTAGACCTCAGTGAAACAAAATCCACCTTCTAGGATCCTGGACACTACTGGCAAGACTTAGAGAAAGTGATCCGACAGCTCCAAGCAATCCCTAGGTGAGATTAATCTGCTTGTCCACAGCTATTATTAATTAGGCTTCCACTAAAATAATTTGCAAGACAAGGTAGCGTTTGCTGAACGTGTTGATGACATTTAAGTGTCCTTATGCTGGCAAACTTTGCAAAGAACTGACTTCTTACATACTTTCAACATATTATTAATGAATACTTAAAAACCTTCTCCAACACAACACCCAGCAATACACACTGGCAACTTCACCACACCCCAAATGAAAACCAGATGAAAGTGTGCAGAAAATGGGTTTAAATTATCCAGTTAATTACCAGCTGGGAAGACACTATAACCTGTGCTCAAAGGTATCTATTAATAACCACACCCAGTTTCTAAGATCTATGTTTTAGACTTAAAGTCATCCAAATAACAAGCACAGCTTTGAGGAAACACCTGGACAGCTCAACTTCACTAAGCAGTTTGAGCTCAGAACAAGGCAAATGTGTTGTTAGGTTATCAGAATATTTTTTTCGTTTTCAAAGGTGAATCTGACATTTCTTCTGTTCTTTCCTGGACTGTTTATACTGACTGTTCCTACATCAGCATCTCAGAAAAATCATACCTATTAGTACATTTCTAAAAATGACCTTTGTTTTTTTCTGGGAAAAACATTCAAAGCTTTTGAAAGCTTATGGTCTGCCTAGTGACCAGTTTGATTTATACTCTCTACAGGCACTTCTTTAAGTGCTGTGCTGAGGTTTTGGGTTGGGGTTTTTTTCTGTAGTAGTAATCATTTCTTCTGGAAGCTGTGAAGTACAAAACCACTGAAGACAACAGGAGGTCCCTCTCACTTGTTAGCTCACCAGTCTTGATTGGTTAAAGGCGTGATGTCCCAGTGAACAAAAGAAGCCTGAACTGCAATTGCCAGCATTCCCTGGCTTCAGAGGCCCTGCCTGTGGTACATGGCCAGGCACTGTTGCAAAGTGATAAAACTGCTTCCAGCTGTTCAGCTTTAGCATTACTGATGCTTAACAACAGAGAGGAAGAAAGAAGGTTAAAGCATATTAGGCATCCTTATATGAGCACACAAAACTTAAATATCCATCTCTTCTGTTTGGCAGTCATGTCAGGAGGGCAAGACAGGTTTAGTTATAGACATTTACCAGAAACTTTCCAGGAGTCTGGAGAATGTTTTGTTGGGTTTTTTTTTTAACTTATTTTTAATTGTGCTTTGTCTTGCTCACAGAGGTGCAAGTACCAATCTCTCTGCTCTCCTAACCAGTGACAGCACTCATGGAAACAGCATGAAGCTGGTCCAGGGCTGGTTTAAGTTGGCTGTCAGGAAAAGATATCCACCCAGAGGGTGGCTGGGCACTGGAATAGGCTCCCCAGGGAAGTGGTCACAGCACCAAGCCTGCCTGAGTTCAGAAAGCATTTCAACAATGATCTCAGGCACATGGTGTGATTGGGGTGTTCTGTGTAGGGCCAGGAGTCAGACTTGATGATCCTGATGGGTCCTTTCCAACCCAGCTTATTCTATGATTCTATGACTCTTCCATGAAATTAAATGTGTCAATGTTGAGCAGCACAAACAGTGTTTAAATTACTGGTTTGGAGAATAATGTCAGAAATAGTGCTCAACAGTTCCAGATATCAAACCAAGAATTAATCTCCATGTCTGACAAGCCTTACTCATTCCTCACTCAAGCAATACCTGCCTTGTTGACCGAAGTTTCAGGATGCATAGCAAGACACCACAAAAGGAGCAGATGCACAGGATCTGATTAAAAACCTATTGTAATTTAACACTTTAGCAGCTATGAGGGGTAATCAGAACACTAAAGAATCCAAACAAACCTTCTTCCTGACACACTGCCCATACAGAAAGAACAGAAGTGATCCTTTCATAATCTTGTGTATGATAATGGAAATGGCTTTCCATGACTTTAGAAGTTCATGGGCTGATACATTTTCTTTCTTCCTGCAAGCAGCAAGCTACTAAAACAAAACCTCAAGCAGCAGCAAAAGAAGAGGTAAATTTGGACCAGTCTGCAAATTCACGTGCAAACTGTAACACAAAAGAAAGTCATGTTTCAAAAAATAAAAGTTATCCCCAATATTTCCAAATACAAGCCAAATAAATGGAAAACCGGAGCTCAACACAACAGAAGTGAAAATGCCTTGTTAGAAAGGGGGAAAAGGCTTGCCCTCCATCAAATCAACCCTTTGCCAAGGCTTTTCTAGGACAGCTACATATGTCCATCACTGAATGCTCTGTGCACAGACAAGGACAGATCCACTACTGCGTCAGCAAGCTGCAGGTGCCTACCCAGTTACCACGGAAACTGGCTACAGACCCCCCTTTCACCTGCAGCAGCCATGGTTCATGACATCATGTCTGACATAGGTCACCCCACAGGCTCCTCTCCGTGCCACAGGCTCTGTCTAAGGGGATGCACACAGAGCAAAGATCTCTTCTCCAGGCTACAGCTCAGAGAGACTTCACTGAAGGGCTCATCACTGATTTGAGGCTGGATTTCTTCTTTATCTCTCAATGAAGAAAGCTTTGCATTTCTGTTCCGTGAGTTTTGGTCACAGTTTTGAAAATTTTAAGTCTCATTATATTTTGGCCATTACAGCCACACAGAGAGATTTTAACTGCTAAAGCAAGCCTGCAATTTGGTACCTTTTCTGAATCCACCAAGTATATAAGGCCAAAATCTATCTTTGCCAAGAGAGAGGTCTGCTGTCAACTGAACAAAAGCTGAACAGCCACGTCTGAATACAGAGCAATTCAGTTTTGCCAGTTCTCACCTGCTCACTAGGGCATGCTGGCATGTGCAGGGGATCTGCCTATGATGGGAAGAGCACATTTTCAGGGACAGACAGGAGGGCTTTTTGGCTGAGGCCAGAGATGAATGAGTCCTTCCAAGGACTGACTCTTCAGCAGGGAGCATTTCCAGCCCTGAGCAACTCAGGGAATGCTGAATTTGGTCCCTGGCACCTCCAGATCTGCTCTGGATCCAAGAGCCGGATTTCACTGGGTCTTCCTATCCCAACTTGAGAAAGCACCACACAAAGAACTAGGAGACATTAGATCCTGACATACGAGAAGTCACAGAACAGAAAAAAAAGAGCTTTTAAAAGCTTTCTTAATTTATCTGTAAAGCTGTACAAACATGCATTTTTAAAATAAAAATCCAATTACAAGTCTTTCTGTAATTCCCTTCAGATACAGAATTATACAAATTATGTTGGAGGTATAAAGAATTAGTTTTGAGTGCCTGACTTAGTAGATTTGATGGTTGATTAAAACTTCTTTAAGTTACAGAGCACTCTTTCTATTAAGGTTTCTTTGATAATTAGCTAGAAGATTGGCACAGTAAAGAACACTTTGTTTACAAAGATCTTTATAGTCCACACTAATCTTTGCTGACAAAAACAGTAAGAAGAATGCTTTTCTTTAGTATTTCCAACTGCTTTTTCCACAACTCCGTTTTATGACTTTACTACAAGATAATATGAGAAGCAGATGGAAACTGAAGTGAAACTGGCTAACAGTTCACTTATCACAGATTAACTGTGACAAACTGGACAAATTATCTCCCTGCTTATTCAAGCACTCAAACAGGCATGTCTGATACACACTAAAGTATTAATTTTAAAACATCAGATACATTACCAGAAAGCTACAACAAAGTTGGTGGGGGTCCACCAACAGATGTCTTGGGACATACAAGTCCTAACTAAAAAAAGGAGGTAAAAAGCCAGGGTCCTGCCCATTTTAACTTTAGAACATATTCACAGGTTCAAGAAATATTTGGTCTGTATGACAAAATAAAAAACTTGTAGGATTTTGAGTCAAAGGGACAAACCAACATCTGGCATAAGACATAGACACAGCTCTGCTGAATAAAGACAATTTTCTTCCACACCATTAAACCAGACAAGGTTATATTTAACACTGTTCATCTCAGTGTCTGCAGCACTACAAACAGTGGACAACAGAAACAAGGCATCATAATTATGATGCAAGTGTTCTTTATGCAGCCTACAACACCATCCCACACCCAACAGAATTAGGCTGGTCTCTTCCCAGTGCTGCATTCAAATGAAATGGTGGAACAGGTGTGTAGGACTGCTGAAGTCTCAGTTATGTGTAAGTAAAGGAAAGATTTCATGAAAAAAACCTGTTATGTCCTGTCCCAAGCGTAAAAACAAACTGAAAGTTGTGGGGTGGTTTTTCTGCAACTTAATAAAGAGTAACAATCAGTATCAGATTATACTTGTAGCAGATTTCTAAAGGATTTTTTTTCTTTACTTTAAATATTTTTAAATATTAGATAGTTAATTATTTCTTCCTGCAAACATCAAAGTCTTCCCATGTGCAAAGAAGAGAAGAATAAAAAGAGGGACTTATCTCTAGACAAGCAGCTGCATGGAAACTGTTGATATAACACCAAGGAATCATCCTGGTTATTTTCAGTGTATGAACTGTTTGTAGCGTGAAGGCTATTTCTGAAAGTTCATTTTTTGCAGATTCAGATTATAAAAATACTTGGCACTTTCATATTGCCTCACATTGTGAAGTGTTGTACATTTCATATAATACTGGAACTGTAGTTTTATCAATTATAAGTGTGCATCTATTTTGCAGATATGCTTGTACACAAAATAAATGAAATATTCCCCATTATCAAGATAAATTGATCCTCTCAGGTCTGGCTCTCGTTTATTTAAAGACTTTACAATTTTACTACTTAAGAGAAAGTCCTACAGAGGTGTTATCTCACCATTTATATTTTCTCAACACTTATGATACTGCTATCACACTCTTAAAATAAAAAAAAAAACCAACAAACCAGCTTGCATCATGATCCAGACCAGACTTATTCTGGGGTAGGTTTTTTCCCCTCTACAGGAAAAAAAAAAAAAAAAAAAAAAAAAAAAAAAAGAAGAAAAAAAAAAAAAGTTTTGTCTGGTGTTTGGGTCATTCCTTGGGCTGTATCACTGGGGTGGAGAAAAGATACAAACAACAATGGGGATTTGGGGGTGATAGTAGAAGGAGGAGGAAACAGTTCCCTTTAAAATGTAAACAAGGGCAAAATTTTAACCCCTACATTTGTAAAATGTGTACAAAAACACTAAATGATCCAAAACACTACCAGCAATATTTTAAGGGTAGATATTATTCTTTTAATTTTGTATTAAATTATGATTCATTAGCTTGTTACTTTGAAGATTACTCAGTATGCACAGAACAGATTACTGGTGCATTTAATGAGCCAGAGGAAGTAGTAGCATGAGCATGAAGAGATTGTTTTACATTGTAGAGTACGAGCTATTTGATATTTCCAACACAGTACAAAAGAAAGCTTCTCTGTAGATTGCTCATGGTTCAGTTAACATCACTGAATATCTAATACCTCCAACTCAATTAATTCTCACCTGATTAAGATCAGTCTGATATTCAAACTAAATCATCTCTCCAGTCAAGTAGAAATCAATATTTCTGATTTTACTTTTAAATTACAACAACAAATAAAATACATGCATCGTCAGTATGCTAGGAGTAGCTTTCCTATTCTAGCCTACTATGGCATGCATAACACAGTTGATTAAAGAATTATTCTAATTTGAGCAACAATATATATAAGACAGATTAATTTGAATAGAGGGAGATAGCATGAAATAATTAAATGCATCTTATATAGGGCAAAGAGAAAATTGACATAAAATAACCTTGATTCTTTCAAGTGAACCTCTGTTATCAGATCAAATACTTTGTCTCCACAAATATTCATTTGCTATAACATAAAAATAATATACTTTCCATTTTCCTGCTCACCACCAGCCCCCCAAAATCTGCTCCATTTTAGCTTTTGAGCTGGAGTTATCTGTCCTAGGAGAGATGATCAATACATACTAGCACACAATACAGGATGGGGGAGCAGAGAATCCCAGGAATCCAGGGATTTTAAGGAAGGGATATTCATCCTCCTGGCCAATCTTTCCCAGGGCACTCTCAGCATAGGAAAGCAGCTTTGTCTTAAAATACAGAATGCAAGCAGAAGACACTCCAGCAGACCACAGCATCTCTGGTACTCCAGAATGAAATGCAGAAACCTCCCTTGTCTCGTGACTGAGGTGAACATACAGCAGGAGAATCATTAGGAAGGCAAACAGCACAAATGTGATCTGCAGGGGAAGAATGTTTCCCAAAAAAACCTAGAAACTGTTTGTCTAAACATAATGCCTTGGGATAAAGAAAGCATCTTATCAGTATCCTAGAAGCAAATCTGAAGACTTTACTTTAGGGGACATTTAGAGATGACAAAATAACATACCGAATCAAAGGGCCTATTTGTCTTGTACATCATCTTTCTCAGAAGCCAGTAATAGCTGCTTTTTAAAAATGTGTGAGAAAGTCTACATTATGGAAAAACATCTTCTCAAGTGAAGTTTCTTCATAATCCCTATCAACTGTAAGCTTGACTTATACCTCTTGAAGAAAAAAGTTCTCACATGTCCTTCAAAACTCTCAGTATGCCTTAAATGGTGTATCTAAATGGACAAGCATCCAAAAGAAGAGGAAGAAAGAGGGAAAAAACCTCCTGAAACCAGAAAGGTGTATGCTAGTCTGGATTCCTTCAACATCTATCTGCCCTGGCCCACTCAAATCCTGCTAAACTCCCAATTATTGCAATTGTAGTTATTTGTTACATACCGTGTGTGCTTTTTTCATTAGCAGGTTTTCAAAATCCTGCTGCAAAAATTAATTGGCCTCAAAGTATCTCTCAGCTGGATATAGAAACAGGCCAGAGCAGTAGGGAGGATAGGCACTCTACACAGATCAAAAATGTTTGAGAGTTGGGTTGGGGGTTTTTTCCAGAACATCCAATTACTCACTCTCTGAATGCCACCTACCTACTTAGGAACAAGATCCTCCAAAGTTTTCACATCCTACATAAAACAAGGATCTAGACTTGGTCAACTGCTTACAAACCAATTTAAAACCAATATAGGAAATCTATGGCTTATTTAAATGTTCTGTTTCAAAAATTATAAAAAAAATATAGTTTTTTTTTTAAAACCACAATACCACAGCAGTTCTGAAAACTCATGTAAGGCACATAGAGATCCTCCAACACCAGTTAATTCAAATCAGAAGTCATTGCTCAGCTGCTGATCTTTTTCTTATGGAAAGATTGGCAGGGTTCCTCTTGTTTTCAAACCCAACAATCATTAAGGACAGAATTTGTAGGGAAGAAAGGAAGATCTAAAGAAACTACCATCAAGGAACGACGGAACATTCACGAAAGCCAGGAACAATGAAGATACAGTCCCATTCCCATGCTATGCAGAGGCTTGTGCTGGGGAAACCTCTCTCACCAGACTCACTACACTTCTGCAGTGTTCTGCAGTTCAAAATTTGCTACCATTCAGACTGAGAATTGTGGATGCTTCTAAGAGGCATAACCAGAAACCTCAAGCAACAGCAGAGAGGCGCTTCTGTCTGTCCCAAATAACCCACACTTATCCACAGCAGATTGTTGGTCCTTTTTTTCCAATTTTATAAGCATCAAGAATCAAAGAATGGAACTGAAAAGCAAAGTTTAAGGAAGACAATAATTGTTTTGTTTAAGAAAAAGAAAAACACATAAAACAAGCCGAGGAATACAGCCAAATACAGTAATTTAAGCCAACCCAATCAGTTCAACTAACAAAACCCAGACAAATACTTAGAAGTGTTAAAAAATGCCAGATTAAAGTAATTAAGAGTTTAAAAAAAGAGTGCTGAAAATAATATACACATGCAATCTCAGGATACTTCCAGGAGCATTTCGTTCTGCCATGAGGACAAGGACAGGTCAGCTCTGCTCATTCTAGGTCCTGCACACATGAGATCTGACCAAAATGTCTTTTAGGGGAGAAGGGTCAGAAAGACTAAAGTTAGTTTTTAGTATGATGAGAATACTGAATGCACACATGAAACTTGACTAGGAAAAGTGTTTTCCTAAGATTCAGAGTCAAAAAAGAACACGCACCTTAAAATGTCAATCAGTGCTTTCCTGACTATTGCTAAATGATGAAATACTGTGGAAGACAGAATTTATAAGCAAAATATGTTTAGTCACTAGAATTTCAACAGAACTTGGACTTTATCAGCAAAAGGAGCTTTGGCAGAGATGATACAGAGAAATGTCTATTTATAAGTTTTGGTGCCATAGACCTGATCTGATCTTCCATCCTGGATGTATAGAGTTGTCACTGTTTTCTGTATGCATGCATATACACACTTACCTCCATATATGTGTGTGCATTTTGCCCCAAACACACAGAAACCTAGCACAGTCATATTTTTTAAGTAAATTCCACCAACCCAGCTCTATAAGAGCTACAAGACAAAACCTCCTGCTTCTGACTAAGCAAGACAGGCAGAGCACAGCAGTACACAAGAGGGTTATGTCCTCAGAAGACACAAGAGAAATAGCAATGGCATAACTATTATGTATAAGGCTTTACAGTGACTACTTTGTCAGCCTAGGCAGATTTAAGTGCTCCAAGATGACAATCTGCTGGGCTATGCAAGCAGATTTTTCCAGAGAAGCAGAGCTCCTTTTCTTCCTAGTGAAATTACAAAAATCTACCCTTTTAAGCAAAGTGCGCACATTGCTGTGAAGCAGTTTACTTGGGTAAATCATGATTTGTCCACTAAAGAAACCTGCTTGAGGAATGTTCTTGTCAAGTACAAGCATTATCTTCTCTGTAAGGCTTCAGGTAAAGCACGCCCAGCAAGCACAGCCACCTGGCTAAACTGCACTGCTTTTCAACAACTGCTTCCTTTAAGACTGACTTGATCTAATTTTCCTGCCACCCTGCAGTAAGTATCCCTGACATCAAGCGTTACCATACCAGGCGCTGGAGGAGGCAGAACTGGAACAAATGCACGTTCCCCCATGGCTACTGTCTGTCACTGCCTGCTTTTATATAAACAAGTGCATCCAACTGGAGCTGCGCAGAGCAGCCTCACCACTGCTTGTCCTCCCGCCTCGTTCGGGAGCTGCCGAGCCACTCAGGGACAGCTGAGAAGCTCGGGTAACAGATGATTTAAAGAAACAACATCCCCTCCCTCTGTCCCACAGCGACTGACTCTTTAGCTGAACTCTGTATCTCTTTCCCAAAAACAGAGCTTCGCGGAGTGGAAGAAGAAACAGTAATGTCCTTCTACCACACGGTGGGGGTAGAGCAGGGCATTTATATAACTCCTGAAGAGGTGTTTGCCCAGCTATTCCACCATGACACCAGCTCTCCGTTACACCGTGCTGTGTCAGGGATTCTTCCTTCCCCCCTGCCCCAGTTCAATTTAATGGACTTCCAAAATGACCTATTTAACTCAGAGCTCCAATACCGAAGGTTGGTGGTGGTAGCAGTAATAGTAGTTACCACACCTCTGAATGAAACAAAATATTCTCTAAGCAAAAGTGAAACTGGTTCTAGGGTTCCAGCTGGAGCGCAAGGGTGAGATGGGGCACACAGAATAGGGTCAAAATCTCAGGTCTTTTGAGAATATAGAATATTTCCAATATACAGAACATAAAAGATTTATACAGTTATTTAAAGAGGAAGTAACCTTCCCTCACAGGTCACAATTCATCCCCAACCACTGTTCCAACATCTCCAAAACAGTTACCATGTGCTTACCCTACTTTGCAGTGTATGTTTTAGTCTCTTGTTCTCAAAAGTGACTAGCCACAGCCTGGTGTGGAGGCAGGAATTCTCCACCATGAAGAGTTCCTGCTGAACTTTTTATTAAGTAGTAAGGATAACAAAACCAAAGAGCAAATTTTCCAGGAAAAAAAAAAAAAACAACCTTCTGCTGTGTCCATATTCTTAAGTGAACAGTGAAGAGTAACTCGACCCTTTGCAATCGTGCAGTGTGATAAAGTATGTAAACTTACTTTTTCAAAGAATTGCATCGTTGACCATGGAGGCATTTAGAATTTCAAACTACCCTATTAATTTCATGATTTTGATGAGGTGACTTTGAACCATGTGGCAGGAAAGCATACCACCAAAACACAGAAATATCTGGAAATTTGGTAGTAACTGCATAACATTTATCTTTCATCTTCTGTAAAATGTTTTAAATAAAGGACTGCAATAACCAGGTACATTTCCTCATAGCAGAAGTTGTAATTTTGAAGACAATAAAATACTAGTAGACAGGGGATTTACAAACAAGTCTTTGATAAATTTACAAAGCAAAACAGAATATACCAGCAACTAGGTACAAAAATCCCTCAAATGAGAGAAACTGTTTTTCAGTGCAAGGCTTAACAGGCAAATAGCATAAAACTCTGTATAAAGACCATTGACTTTACTAGCACAAATCCAGGTGTAGTTTGGTACACTGAAGTTTCGGGCACACCACTCTACCTTCTGAAAGCTGATTACACTGTGCTCCTCAAGCTGTATGCAGAGGGACTCAAGTTTGGCAGGACGGGGTTGTTTAAGTGCATCTATTCTGCCTGCCCCAATTATCTTGTTTCTGATGCAAAAATATTTTAGAGTATTACAGCGTCACCAGTGTTATGAAAGAAACAGCAAAAATAATCACATAAATATGGTTTTCATTTTTAGAAAAACAACCTAACTTATGAATTTATTTAGCAATTGTTCAAACAAGTATGTTAACAATGCATCTGCTACAAAATCATTGGCAAAGGAGATACAAAAGACAAGAGGATATGTATATGTAGCTCCAGTTTAAAATCCATTTGTCACACTTCTTTCTATGGCATGAGGATACTTCCAATGAAATATCACACGCCTATCCAAGCAACTGGTTTTGTCAGTTGCTTTCTGAAGGAGGAGAGGAAGTATATTTCTAACACATTAAATCACAAACCAGTATCCAGGGCTCAACCTGCCGTAAGACCAGAAGTGACAGAAGACCCCTGTGCATTAGTCAGCGGCAGCTGAGGACACAAGAATTTGAAGCAGCATCCAGCAGCTGGGACATGAGCAGAAACTGACTGAGGGTCCTGGAGCTGCCATTACAACCCTCAGTGACTTTTTGTCTTCTGTCTTCTTAAAACTGAAAGTAAGGACCTTTCCTGGGTGGGACTTCAGTGCCATGACTGGTTGACTGTGAGTGCATTCTCCACTGGTACAATGAAATTAAACAGAACCTAATCTGGCTAAAAATCTTTCCTCCATTTTCTACGTTTTGGACTAAATGAGTTTTACTCACTGAATGCAGATGTACACATGCCTTGACCACCACACATTTGTCAGCATGTAAGTTTTTTCCAAAGACTTGTCTCACCTTTATTCTGAAAGAAGAAAAAACCATCCAAAAGCTAGCATATGCTGTATTAATGTAAAACCCCTAGAGGGCAACTAAGCTTCAATTTCAACCTGCATAAATATTCAGGTCCTTAACTAGTTTACAGATTATGTAAACTATTTCCTTCAACCTTGGTTTTTTTTCCCCCTCGTTTAAAAGAAATGAATCCTTTTCATTCTCAAATCACATTATTGCTGCCTATTTAGTGTAAGTTAATCACCACTGCCCAACCAGAGACTGAGTCTTCAACCCAACAAAGCTCAAATGTGCGCAAAAGAGAACAATAAAGAAAACACATGCAAAGGCTTCGTTTAAACAAAGAGAGAAAACAAGCATATGAAAGTCTGAAATCACTTTCCTTGCATTAAAGACCTTTAACAATACATCTTGTTTATTATTCAGCTTAGTATTAATTTATTGCATGGCATCTGTTTTCTTGTACAGCAGTCTGGTTGCAAGTCTCAAATTTATGAATCGAAGCTTACACTGTTGAGATTATTTTACCCATTTTCCCCTACATACCAAGATTTCAGCCTTATATATTTGGTGACTTAAAAAAAAAAAAAAAAAGAAAAGAAAAGTGATGAAATAGGAAACAAGATGTCAAATTAGTTATGAATAATAGCTTCATTTCTTCATTTAGATTTTGGTCTTTAGCTGGAGTCTAGGACTGCTGCCAATGGTGAAAATGGAGAAAAAAAAAAAAAAAAAGTAATTTGAGCCATAAAAGTAAAAAGCTTACATTCAATTACAAATGCTCTTCCCAAATTTTAAAACTGGTAACCAGTCTCCAGCTGAGCCCTGTTTGCCATGAACCAGCAGGCACCCACTGCCTTTCCCCTACTCCCACCAGATCTTGTTGGGAGCTGAGAGTCACTTACTATCCTGCCAGTCCACACCTGCTGAGAACCTGAGAACCTGCAGACACATCGATGCCTCATGTTAGAGAAGGAATGAACAAACCAATGGGATTCCCAAGATATGGAAGCAACCAGAGACACAGGAAAAACAGCTTGAAGGAATCCTGAGGAAATGCTTGCAAAGTCCAAGGGATTCTACACAGCTTTTGCAGGAGATCAAATACCCAAACAAAAATTGATAAAGCTATCAATGGCAGTGCTATCACTGCCATCCTTGCTTTATGAAATGCAATATCCCACATGCTGTGATCATGACAGTTCTCCTTCATTTATGGTCTTATCTCCATTTACATGTCTGAACAGAGACTGACTACCAGTAGAATACACTTCACCTCATTTTAGCCACCCAAAATTTCCATGTCCAACCCAAAGTTGATTCTGAAAGTACCTTCCTGTCCTTGTTGCCTTGAGCCTTGACAAGGAAGGGGTAAGAGGACAGGGAAGAGAGAAGAGAGAGAGAGAGGACTGCAACTGGGATGAGATGCCTGTCCTACGTGAAGTAACCAAAAATCAAAGGAGGAGTTTGAGGAGCTGACGTAAGTCTCCAAGGGTGTTCCATTTACAAGGGTTTCCTCTGAACACTGTGGAACTGGATGAAGTAACTTCGATCCCCCTTGAGCTCTGAAAGACTGCAAAAGGGAGAAGAGGAAGGCTAGACTCTGTTTCTTTCTCAGATTCATCCTCTCTGATTGCCTGAAATACAAGCTTTAGATGTTCATTCTGACTTTTTTTTTTTTTTTTTTTTTGGTCACAAGTTCAGTCAAGGCTTAGAGACCTGAGGACTTGACAACTGTTAGCACAAAAATGCCCAAATCACATATTACTGTACAATCAGTTCAGGTCTGGACACACAAAAGATCTCTTTATAACACAGTAGAACCCAGACATCAGTGTATCAACCTTACAATCAAACTTAAGACAGTAACTATGTCATATTAGAAACAAGGGGATTCTACCCGCTTCACACAAAAGAATTATAGTCACTGTTACAATTTACTGCTTATGTGAAACGTATCTGGCTGAACCTGATACCACAACCATTGTTACCTTTACACACTTTTAACACATTCACAGAGGTGATTATTTCTCTTTGTCAGAGTGGCTGAATTAGCTTTCAGACAAGTAAAGTCATTGCAACTCCAAACATCAGGGCCACAGAGATCTGTAACATGAGGTCTGGAACAAACAGCACTGCACTGAAACCACTGCAGAAAAGAAAATCATGAGATCAGAACTGTTCATCTAAATTACTGGTGGGAGAAGGTAGCCAAAGCAAAACTTTGCAATTCTGTTAAATATCCTCCTTCTATAAAAGTGCAGAGATTATTTTTGGGGTTGTAATTTACTAAGTATTCTCTGCCCAACAATGAATATTTCTCAATGGTTTGTGCAGAGTCAGCCAGTATTTGCATGAATTTGACAACAGAGTGAAGACGACAGATTCCCCTAACAGTATTTTGGTTTAAAACTGCTGAAGTTTTATAGTTACTCAACAGATGCAGCATATCAAAATGAACTTACACAACAGTCTTGCTGAAGCAAAAGCATCTTTTCCACACCATTCTCACTCCCCACAAAGAACTCAAAACTTCCTCAAGCTGTTTGGAATGTGTAAAATAAAATACAAAAAAATCATCACACATACACACATAAATAGGCTTTTTAATTTCCTTAAATTTGCAATAGTTTTCAAAAGTATGGGGGCATCTCCACTACAAAGAAAAAGCTGAAGAACCATTAATACTATTAATCAACTGTCATGAAGCATAGTTACACATAGCTAATGTAAAGTATTTTAAACCTAGGACTTTTGATGTAAGTCATTAAAGACACCAGAGAAGCTGTGACCTCTTCTAGCACCCCATTAAAGATGAATTAATTACTAATTAGATTAGTTAACTACTAATTAAATCTTAAGTTAAATAACCCCAAACGCTATACATTCTTTTATATTCCTCTTTTCCATATTCTATGGAAAGCAATGGTAAGTTTCTGATCATTAACTAGATATGCTGAAACCTATATATAACATAAAAAAACCCAAACCACTCAGAAAAGACATGCAAAGAAGCACAAGGAGGAAACCAGGACAGATCAGAAACTACAAAGATTATTTCCACTAGAGAAAAATAACCATTGGCCTTATGAATCATTTTGACTGGGCTGTCAGAGTCACTGTAGAAAATTATCACCCCAAAGGCAGGAAAAAAGAAGTAATGAGCAACAAAGTTTGAAATTGCAGATTGTGGTCACTCTTGTTTACTGGATATAATTTTCTTCAACCTGAAAGCACCAAGTTCCCCCTGTGAATTTAAATGTCATTTTTAACATCACAGCATTAAAGATTTTGGGGGGTTGTGTTTAAAATTCTTCATGTTCCTGAAAACAACTCTGGAATCTCAGGGTTCAAAACCTTCCCTAAGCCATTTCGAGGACTCTGATAGAAATAGTTTTCCAGGAGTGTTACAGTATAAGTCTCTTATTTTTCTTTTTCCTTTTTGCCTGTTTAACATAAATCAGATAATCCTATCTCTTCTGTTTAAAGTCCTGCTTTTATTCAGATCACTGCCAGGAATCTGCCCAATATCTGAGGACATAAATTGCTTGATACACAAAGAAAAGTTAGTTTAGGCATTAAATCAAAAAAAAAAAAAAAAAACCACCCCAAAAAACTTAGAAAGCAAAAGCATTCTTTGAATGGTAAAATAAATCTGTGTCTCTCCACATTATACACTTTCTGTACACTTCCTACATATTAAACCATGGCATTCAAAAGTTCGTTTTGCAAACATTAGCTGTGTCTCCCTAAAATAACTTTTAAAAGAAGTTGAACAGTCTACAGCCATAGGTGAGATTACATCTCAAGCCACAACTTTGCAATGTTTTATTTTCACCAACTTCATGAAAGTTGGTGAAATGCTGTCACATTACAGCAAAGAGTATGGGACATTTCTGTCACCAGGAAACAAAGCAGGACCTGTATCCAGCCTGGCATGCAAAAGCAACAATAAATTTTTGATTTTGAGCTTCAAAAAGGGCTATTTAAACATCACTGAAATACGTTGTTGATCTGAAAGCTTGAAGGGCATATTTAGTATATACTGAAGAGGAGGGAAAAGAAGAACAGCTAGAACCTCCTTGAGAGATTCCAGATCACAGCCAGAAAACTATAGTGTACAACACTATAGGTGATAAAAGTAACACAAGGAAAACCTGAACTTGAATATCAGAAGTTACCCCCCAAAAAAACGTGTCTGACATAGAGAAACCCTTCTTTAAATTCATTTTATGAAAGAGGTAAGAAGGAATATCTCTTAATTCCATAATTAAAGTTCCAAATTCCCTACAACCATTTCAACTCCTTCCCAATACAATGGATAATTACTAAGAGAAGAATCTGTTCACTCCATCCAAGGGAACTTTTCATGCACAGGTTTTCTACATTATCTTCTTCAAAATTCCTTATTGAAGTTCCTTTCCTACTCATTATCCCATCAGAATGACTACCTTCCCTCCTTTCCACGATTCCTTTTAAATCCTTTACTAGTACTTCTCTCAAATCTAGGATACAGCAGCTAAAATGCCTTTCTTGTTCCCTGATTATAAATTTAAAGCCTCATTCCATACAGCCAAAGCTCTGTACAGCTCTAGCATTCCTTGATCATCCCCTTTCCTATCCTCTGACCAGCTCTGCAGCTCTTGATTCCACATCCAAAACACCCCTCGGCTTCTGTTACATGATTACACTTCCTGTAGAGGTATACATCCTGATTTAAGGCAGCAAATGTTCCAGGAGCTCTTTTCTGCAGGACTGTTAAAAATAAAATTTCTGGGATGAAAACACAGCACAAGCATTTTACGGCCTTTCAATACTGTAGCCTTTACTCCCTTCTTAGGCATCAGACCTTTAAGTAAAACACTCTCCAGAGCCCAAATCTCCCTGCTCTTTTTCTGTGCAGCACCACAGAGACAACTACTGGAAAGCAATTACAACAGCAACAAAACTAACTTTGGGGGTGGGAAAGAGGGGGATTATTTTTTGTTGTTGTTATTGAAAGGACCTGAAAAATAATGTTCAAGAACATAGTTTTATTCAGCAACAGACAACATTGTCTCTACTATAAAAAACCACTTGTGCATTGTCAGTGTTGTTACCATAGGACCCATTAACTACTACATCAAAGAAGAAGTGCTAGAGGGACAACTCACTCTGTTTGAGCTAAGCAATCTTTAGAACTACTGCTCTACATGGAAAAAGAACCTTAAAATATTCTCATCCCAAAACAGGACAGAAATTTCAGATTTTATTGTTTTCATCAAACAATGAAGAACATTTATACCATAAAGCATGAAGAACACTTAGAACACCGTATCTTGTTGAAAGTGTGTGTATTTGCCAAACCATATTTCAACTTTTTGTTCCCTTATTGATAAGACCTGTGATTCCTGTCCCTTTTTTTTTTTTTTTTTTGACTGGTTCTGCTGAGTCATAACATTCTACACTTAGATATGTACAACAGGTATAGGTCTCCAACATACAGGAGATCAAAACTACAACTCTCATAATCCACTGTCTCATTAAACCAAAGATATTAAGTAAAACCACAACTCCTATTCTGGTTTCCATTTAGTATTAATTCCTGTTGAGCTTCATTTCAATTTCTGAGATTTGGATAAGCAATTTTCTTTGGCAAATACACTTACCAACTTCCTGTGTCATCTGAAGAATGGACAGAAGCTTTCCCCTTGCTGAATACAAGGACAATATATTGCTTTTAGGCTGCCTGAATGCTTATTATTTATTGTGTTTCTGAATACACAGTAGCAACTTTTTGACCAAACTAAGTTTTATTTTCCACTGCTGAACCTAATAGTACCTATACAACACATTCTAACTTCAATAGCTGAAAAATAACCTATTTTCTGTGTTAAACTAACCTCAGGGTAATATTAATAATTCATATACAACATAAATATTTATACACAGGCAACAGGAATATAGCATGACTTTTTAAAAAGTATTAAGGTTTATTTACAGTAAGTGCTAACTCTGTAACTGTTGAATGTAGTATAAGAGGGGTTTATAATTTGCAGAGCAACTACTTCATACATTGTTAAGGATAGGCAGCTAGAATAACAGCCACTGTGAGTCATATGAACTGCCACTGCTCTGTCCACCTATGCCACAGTAACCCCTCACTGTAACACTCTGACACTGCACCCATAGCTTATCACCACCATCCATCCAAGTGTATTAGTCAGTGGCTAGAACAGTACCCTTGCCCTTTTGTTGGGAAAAGGACTTGACCATGTCTCCTCCACTATGGACATTCACCTCACATGGTTCCTCAAAGACTGAAATAAATACCATGAATTCCCCAGGATCAGTAGATACAGGCAAGGCTGAATTTCTCTATTTTTACAGTTTGTGGCCATCCTCACCAGGACCCTAAGACGTGAAACCAGCTATTCAGCGTGCTGGTGGAGAACTGGAAATAATTAGAGTACATAAAAGGAATATACATCAATGCTAGAATCATTCCTGAAAAAAGAAGTTTGGAGAAATTATGATAGAGAAGAGACTTTTAAACTTTTCTCATCAGCAGGCAAAGAATTTCCAGGTACAGAAGTTAAACAAAGACAGCAACAATGGTTCAACATTAATAGTGAGTTTGTCAGGAAGTAGTAATATGACTAAAGGGTAGAAACAACTGATGATTCTGATGCTTAATTCCAAGTTCAACTCTTCCAATAATCCAAGAAATTATACAAAAGGACAAAGGCAATTAATTTTTTTCTGTCTTTATATACAGTTAAAGCATTCCCATTCTGTAGATGTTAAAATACATGAATCCAGTCTGGAAGAATAGTTTTCCTCCTCAAACTGGATTAGCAGCTGAATACCACAATACAATAATTGTATCTCACCATCAGAGCTGTGAAAGAAGCAATCCTACTGTTCAACTTTCAGACGTTAGCTTGGGGAGTGCTCTTGTCATGGATATTACTACCATGTACTACAATGATCTGAAAACACACAAGCATCCTCTATTTAAACCAGCATTTGTTAAGAACATGTAATTAATCTGGGCTATGTTAATATATTTATGCTGAACAAAGAAATCAATTTGAAATCCGGGATCTTAGCTGGAAAATCTGTAACTTGAGAAAAGCAAATTGAAAGACTGGACGAAACACAGGTAACCTCTTGAGGTTGTCATCTAATGAGCTCTGAACTACTAATATCACTATAATATCTATACATAAAAATCTCTACCAGGTAAGAGAACCAAAATCAAGACAGGGCTTGTAAGATATGGCAACCTGGCTGAAATTGATATTCATTAGAGTACTCTTTGCATGAATAGGAGCATTTGGACTCTGTGGTCTTTATCAGAGCCCCAGCTGGTAATGGTTGAAGGTTAATGCCTTACCCCATTCTGTTCAATTTTCTGTCCTAATTAGTCCTCTAAATCTATAGCTGTGAGCACCAAGTGTCTGTGCTCAAAAGAAACTAATTAATGCTAGCAAATTAGATCAAGTCCAAAGATCCAACAGCCAAACTCTTAAATGCTCCTTGTTAATAGGAAGTGTAGCTGTCAATAACTGCTGTTGGTGGCTATAATGAGGCCTCTTTCTTTCACTGAAAGTGATTTCATTTCTCTTTGTCCCTGTAAAAGCTGTTCCATTCCCCAATAAATAAAAAAATAAAAAAAAATAAAAACTCCTACACAAGTAAGTTGCAGTGGTAAAGCCAGCAGTCTGACCCATTTCTTGTCATCAGCTGGGTTGCAATGACATGGACAGGGGGAAGAAAAAAAATAATCAAACCAGGCAAGTCCCCTTCCTGAACATTTTCTTCAAAGTCCTAAAAACTAGTTAGAACACTGAAATTTCTATCACCAAGCAAGACAATATTCCCTCGTATTTCAATAAATTAGTTTAAAGTAGTTAATGCTGTTATCATTCAAACAAACAAACAAACAAACTCATACAAATCTAGAATCTCATTTCTTCAAATTCTAATTTACATCTAGCTGTTCTCTCTGCCCAGTTTGTTGGAGCAAAGCTCAATATACCATAATCCCTCTAGAGACTGAATTAATTCACACAGTTAAATGTGATGAGAGTAAATGTTCACTGGAAATATATAGCATTGAGTATTTTTTTTCCAAAATAAAAGCCATTGTGCGCAAACAAAAACATCATATAAAAATTCAGCATCTTACTCTCAAGGAATGCTAGCCAGAAAAAAAAGCTCATAGCAATTTACTACCAGTACTAAGTATAACTGTACACTGTCAAAGCATCTAAAATGATTTAAGTAACTGACAACTGCACAACACATACAACATAGTGTAATATTGACAGTTTCATACAGGGTCATGTGGTTGCACACAATATGACTATAATATACTTCAATATTCAGATACTAAATACAGCAAGAGAGGACAACAGTTTTCCTCCATTCTCCATCTGCAGTTTTGTTGCTCAATTGAAACTATGTTCTCAAATTATACTAACCTTCTTCTCACAAAAATGGAGTTGCAGATAATAATGCAGCATGTTTTCTTCATCCTCCTAAGAGAAGGCTATTGTGGTCATAAAAAATGTGTGATTCTTCTACTGTAACCTCTCAGGCTTTCCACCAAACTGAATAATATGGACATAAGCACATGTAAGCAATTTCTGATCATAGCAGCTCAATTTAAAAAAGGTACTAGCAGCTGTCATGTTAACTCATTGATTTTTATCAGTCACTTGATCTTTTTGCTTTGGTCAATTAGAAGATCACTGTGTTCCTAGATACTCCTAGGAGATGTGAACTTGAAAAAAAAATTGTAAGGACTGTATTTTCACAATGATGCAAAGTGGGTGAGTGAAGTTCAGCTGTAAATGGTGCTTTTAGTTTTAATTTGCTATAAGACAAGAACACTCATCAAAATTTTTAAGTAGAGCTGTCATGTAATTTCCCTCTACTATCAGTCTTAGCATCTTCTGATGTCAGAACCCTAGGTACTAACAGGTTAATCCTCTCTCAGCATTCAACAAGGGTTGGCAACAATTAACAGAATTCAATCTGCAATACCAAGGAAAGTGAGCAACATCAAGCAAAACTTGCTAAGGATTTCACACATTGCATTATCTGCATTTCTGATAGGAAAGTATAAAAAAAAGAGATTTTTTTTTTTTTAAAGAAGGAATATCGAAAGGTGTGCTTAGGCATTTAAATGTACAGCACCACATGTAGTTCAATCAGAAATTTCTTTGGCTTTATGGACCTTGCTATGTCAGGTGTAAGGGTCACGGTCTAGAGCAGGTGGCCCCTATGGGGACAGAGATAATGTCAGTGACAGGACTGTTGAGTAAGTGCACATTATCAAAACTCCGGATGACACTGGTCATGCTCAACTGTAGAGAAGCCTGCAGTAGTGTTGCATCCCATCATCTTCACTAAGTATCAACATGAGCCCTGAGGAGGAGAGGGCTAATGGGAAATCTGGAGAATGGGAGGAGGGTAGTTGCTGGAAATGTCCTTTTCCAGCCACACTTTCCAAACCATTTTTAAAGCCCTGCCAAGTATCATGAGATTTTTTCAGCAATGTAACTCCAGTTGCTTTAATTACACAGCTCCTACACACAACAGAACCAACACAATTGTGGTCTCCAGTGAAGGTCCTCAACTCAGCACATGTAGAAATATCTTCCTTGCATCTCCCTCACAAAAATTTTAAAATTGACTAATAATTTTTTTAAAGGACAGAACAATTTGTCATCTTGATCAAATGGATGTCTCCCACAATATGCTTAAAATAAAAATGACTACAGTTAATTCATCATCTTTCTAATGGCAGAACCAGGCTGAGTTTTGGAAGGTGGGCAGAAATACTTCACAATACAACAAATATACATACAATACAGATTTAATTTAATGACTGACTCTGTGACCCAAAAATTTCTTTTTGGCATCTCACTTCAAGACAATCTTTTCAGAGTCTAAATGTCACTCAGACTTTCAGAGTCTGAAAGTCACTCAGTCGTTTCTATTTTCCAAGCCAAACAACCCAAAATTAAACCAAATTAAGCTGACAGTCCAAGTCTGTGTATTTCTGTTACCAAAAAAACCCATCAAGTTCAGCTTCAGAATCGTAACTTTGGACAGCAGAGTAGGTACTCTCAAAAAATTAGACAAACTTTTCTGTAAAATTGATCAAGAATCAACCACAGCTCTTGCAGTTTTTTCCACAACTGTCCCTAGTTTTAGAGCATGGAGTCATGGAAAGCAAAGCACAGCTGGATGAAACTACAGAACTTTCTATGTGCTAAAGGTCACCATTCTGATGAAAAATGCTAACTCCAGGTTCCTGAAATTTGCTATGATTTTGCTTTGAAGAAGCTTATTCATATTTAAATTTTATAATTGGAAATTAATGCAAAACAGGAAAACAGCTTGCTTAAGAAATTATTTCATAAAAGTAGTAAGTGAGGCAATGGCTAAGAAATAATCCTTTTAGTTAGTTAGGTTTGAAAGGACATGCTGATACAGAAATATATCATTTAATATTGTTTCAGGCAAACTCATGCTACAGTTTGTAAAAATACAGTGAAATGTTCCTGCATGCCAGTGTTTCTGGGGGTTTTCATTTGCTTGGGTTTTGACACTTTCGCCCACAATTTCACACACAGTACATGGATATGAACACAGTCAAGCATATTTACATAATGGTCACAGAAAACTGACTAGTGTTTCCCAGAAAGCATGTTAACAGAATTACTACCCAAGTTAACAAAATTACTAATATATCCATTTTTCACTGAAAAAAAGTGCTTGAAAATCTTAAATCACACAAAAAAATCATTCTGAAACTGGGAGATACAAAATTCTTAAGAAACATGCAGCACACACAAGAACTTACACTGGAACAATCTGAAAAAAAAGTTGTAAGCAAATTTAAATAATCTAAGTAAAACAAAATATGACCAGACACAATACTTAATTGTTCTTAAAAATTATAAGGTGGACATACTTTCCATGGTTATTTCTTCCCTAAGCCATTTTGGTAGGCTAACAACCAAGTACAGCAATGAGCCACCCATTTAACTGTGCACTAGGATAGCAGGATCACTTCTTAAGTTAACAAAACCTTTTTTTTTTTATTTATTTTCATAGCACTTGGGGTTTCTTTTCCCTGGACAGCTCTGGAACACGTGCTGGCCAGGCTGTCATTACTTGCATTATTAGCTCTGTTAAGCACACAGCTCTAGGTGGTATAGCTGCAGGCTAAGGTACCAGGCTGGGTACAGATGGACCCCTGTGCTCATGCAGAGCACTATTGAATGTATAGGGGCTCCCCATAGGGACACATGTGAACCCAGCCTGATCAAGCCAATTGTAAGGGCCCTTACTTGTGGAATAGCTTTATTTCCTACACTACTGATGCATTTATCACAATTTCTTAAGGACAAAAAGAAACAGAGGTCTAGTAATATGAGTTTCTGAAACATGAACTTAACATAAAGCAGAAAAATCCTACACTGAGAGACAGTTAAATGAGTATCTCTGTCCTCAGTGTAAACAACTCCATTTCATGCATGTGTGTACACTCCACAGCTCACAAACCAAGTCACAAGAGCTTTGATTACTTAATTACACAGCTTATGTTCATAGCTTATAATTGTTTACAGCATAAAAAATCATTGCCTACTTACTCTGATTAACACCTATCCCTGTGTACTAACAAGACAAATTTATTCCAGGAATAATCTCACAATGGATTTATGAGATGGTAAATCTACTGATCACAAAACTGCTTAAGCTTCATTTCTCATGGTTTGGTCTCTCCCCTCCACCCAGACGAAAAAGTGTACAAGAAAATAACTGAAGTTCTGATACCACCTTTTTTATTTTAATAGAGGTATTAATGTGGGGTTTTGCTCACCTATTTGACAAAAAAAAAATTGTTTCAGAAATACTCAGTTTCCACTTCTAACTTTCACACAGTTTGATCAAAGCTGGCTTACAGGTGATAGAGGAATGACAGATGTATCCACAAACCTTATTTTCCTAAAGATACAAAACTAAAACCTATACAGGAGAAAGAAGGAAGATATTATAATTTTGCCTAATTACACATAAAGAGAAAAACCGTAACATTTGGCTTTAAAATTTATGGAGAGAAAAAGATGGAGAAGCTGCAAGGTAATGGTGCACAGCTCACAGCCCAAGAACCTACAATATTGGTTGCTGGCCACAGAAAATGGAGATGCTGAAACCAAAGTCCTTATGTTACACGAAGTTCAGAGGAGAAAAACACATACACATTTGTCTCTTTGGTTAACCTCAAACAATATTATACAAATAGAAAGCTCTCAAAATACTTTTAACCAACATCTTCTTTCAAATGACCCACACTACGCCAACTGCTTTTCATTTTTTTCCCCAACAGTATAGAGTTCAAAGTAAAAACAATTCAACTATTGTTCAAATGAAAAAAAAGGTCTGTTGTCCTTCTGGCAGCACTGGAAGGCACCTGTTACATGATGCCACTTTCCTTTGGCAGATATTACTTTTTTAACATTACTTTAACACTACTTTTTTATATTTTTGGAGAACCTCTAAAAGCAGCTGCTCAAAAATACACTGGCCCACTTTACCTAGACATGACTCTAGTCACAGAGTGCCCCATTGATAACACTCCAGAAAACTTCCTTTGAAGTTTCTTAAATAACAGTAAAACACAAAAAGCCACATGATAGTGGGGAAACAACTGTTCTTCCTGCCATGGTAAATGTTGGTGAAATAATTCAGGAAAAGCAATATGGCAATAAAGTAAAATGCACCCCTTTGTCAGTAAATACTGTTGGAAGATGCACAGAAGACACTGATGAAGATTGAAGAAACAAGTGTTAAAACAAGTTACACAGCGTGGGAGTTTTGCTACACAGTTGAGTGGAAGTACAGAAGTTTTTAACTTCTTTTAACACCTTGTGGTATTTGCATTTCAACAATGAAATGCACTTTTTTTTCTTCTTTTCTTTTGTGAACCACTAAAGGAAAGATGTACTGGAGAAGATCTATTCTCAACAGGAAGTGGATTCTTTAATAAAAAACAATGCATTATGGAAAAACTGTGCAAATGTAGCTACTTATGGAGTGGCTGCTTTGACTGAAATAAAAAAGGGATTCTGGACTAAGGCTACAGAGAGAGCACTGCACATGAAACTCCTTCACTGCACCACTGAGGGGAGAGCTATTGCAGCAAAGTAGTTGGAGTCAGGAGTACACAATGTGCCACAGTACGACATCAATGTTATAACTTGACAAAAACAAGCTTTTCAAACAGTGGGATCTTTACCAGACTTCATAATGAGATGGGGAGCGGCCACAAAAATCCCTGACACCAGAGAGAGGTTCATTCTCCGGATAACTTGTGGCAAAGTGCCTAAGAGAGTTGTCTTTTCTAAAAAAAAAGTGTCAGGTTTGACAAGTGCTCCAAATCCACTGACCTTTTCGGTTATGACAAGTGGCGGCAAGTAGTTTGCTACCTAGCAGAAATTTCCAAAAACTAAACAATCAATGTGTCCCTCCAAGGTGAAGGTGTCATTTTAACAATGAGTAAGAAAGTAACTCCTCTGCAAAAGAAACTTGTGCTTTGGAGAAAGCATTTTGAAAATAGGTATTTGGATATGTTCACCTAATTATGTAATTTTTGGTTTGGTTTTGTTGGTGAACAAAAGGTGTGTCACCTACAAAAACCTCCTATATCTGTATACTTTAAAAGGATATAAAGAGAACTTTCTAACCTGTTAAAAATCTTCCCAAGGAAAGTTTTAGGAGGTTGAAAACACCAACGTAACACCTTCTCATTAGTTAGGAAGAAAAATTGATTGACATCAGGGGAGAAGATAATTTATTTGCCCAATTTCAAGAGAACATTTGCAAAACTTGTGGACAGGACTGAAAAATGAGTATAATTAAGTAAAATTTAGTAAGTGCAAGCAACTATGTACTTCTTCCATGGGGATCTGTGGATCTCTGTAAGATATCTTTTCCAGGCATAACACCCATTAAGATCAAGTGTTGAAATACACTGAACTAGAACCAGGTATTAAAATTCCTGTATAACAGTGTTAAAGATTTTAAAAACTATGATGCATATTCAGTCATATAGATCTCAACAAAAAGTACCATTATTAACAGTAATCTTTTTAGATTGGTAAATAGCTTAAAAATATTTTACAGTACTGTTTATTTCATCTTTATCTCATCCTTAACTTCTATTTTTATGTTTTATAATGTACATAACCTACAACTACATAATTTATAAATGAATGTACCTATATTGGGATTGTGCAGTCAGAATCTTTTTACTGATGGGGCGTATGAACAAAAGAAGCTTAAAGAGCACAGATCTGGATAACCAGATGCAAACGCCCTCTACTTAAAGCCAACACTTGTACAGAATAATTCCCTGGCTTTTCATCCATTCTTACATCCCTCTTACAGCAGCATTCTTGGCTAACCTGTGTGTAAGTAGCTCTCAGCAGAGGTGGTGACACCATTTTCAAGAGTTATTGTCCAGTACTCTTCAAAAGAAAATGAGAGCAGAAGTGCACTGCACCACCCTATTTCAACATCTGTTTAGTGACCCATGTGTGTTTATGTGCATGGACCATTTCAGTGCTGGGGAAAGGAAAGGACGCAGTAATTTGGGAATATTTAAACAAATTTATTATAACGAGAGATGCCTTAACTGAAGGTTTGCATGAGGTAATTGAATTCATGTAAGTATTAAATACTTCATACAGAAACACAGTAACTCTTGCACTGCTCTGTCACCACCAGCCTGAGATGTGAAAAGTTTTGTATTAATCATACTAAATTCTACAGCCCTTGAGAACAAGTCATTTTGGAAAACAGTCCACCAAGCAGCCAAAGCCTACACAGCAGATTTATATGCTTCAATACTGGTTTCACAGTGAACTGATAAGACAGAGATCACACATATTAATTCTCTGACTACATGATTTCAAAACCAAGGATTATATTCAAGGCACAAAAGTGAGTATATCTGATCTCCTAATGAATATTTGACTCTTACCTTGCACCTTATCTGAACACAGCTCCTTGGCTCGATCCCTCATTATTTGCGGAATCAAAACATCTTTTTCTACATGTCTCAGCTTAGAGTTTTCTGCAAGAGTGAAAAAAGATAATTTTGAAAAAAACCTGCTATCTACATCAGAAGAAGTCAATCTAAAGAAATAACACAGCATTGTTTATATAACATACAGGAGTACAGTAAAACTGTCACAAACAGCAGCAGAAAGTACCACGAAAGGACCACACAGATGAAAAGGACAGAAAGTCCAAACTTTGCTCAGATACTCTCGGGTTTGGGCTGGTCACCCTTCCCCAAGATTAGGATGGTTAAGTGTCCTTTGCCCTTTGAAAGCCCCAAGCTGAACGCAGAAATGAACTGGAGTCTTCAGATGTTCTTTTTCAAGGATTTTCTTGTTGTTTATTATTTCTTATCATTTCATTTTTCTCTGTGCCCAGCCAAGGTCTCCACAGCACGGGCACCAGGCGAAGACTCCTGCCTCTGATGGAGGCTTGTCATCGCTTATACAGATTGTTACATACTGATTATTTACAATTACAAACCAATATCTACATTCTATACTAAACAAGTTATTTCTACACTAACCCAATCACCTTGAACTACTTTGTGCCACCATTACAGCAGAAGATGGAGACAAAGAAGACGACAACCTCAGGGCACTGCCCAGAATCCTCCATCTTGTTCCCATTCACCCCTATTCTAGAAACCCCAAATGTGAAAACTGTACTATTCTTTATTATACTTTGTGGCTTGTACCTCTCTTAATGTTGGAAGGCTCCCCCATGGACTAAAGTCAAAGCCCTTGCCTTTCTGGACTCTGTGCCAGGGTCTCCAACCCCCCTGTACAGATCCTGGACCCCCCTGTACAGGTTTTAACCCCCCCGTACAGGTCTCAAACTCTGCTGTGCTGGCTCCTGTCTGTCCAGGGTATCCAAAGGAATGCCCTGGACTCCCACAAGATACAAATATGAGCATTATCCTGAATATTTCTACTCTGTTTAATGTGCACTATGAACCAAAAATAAAGCAGCAAATTCTGGCAGCACATTTGAATTTCTGCCTTACTGAATAAAAATCTGCATACAGATAGCACAGCAGTTAAATACTTTTATTTCTGGATACTAGTATTTTTCTATGCACATGATCTGTATGTACTCTTTCATTCACTGACACAAAGCTGAGAAAAATAGCCCATACTAGATCAGAACCTAGAATTTGTATGGCTATGTGGAAGACTTCAGTTCTTCAGAAGAAAATGAAGTCTCTTCAATGGAGGATCTAGGAGCTTTTTCACTGAGAAATACAACTTAAAAAGAAGCAATGCTGCTGCCTGATTTCTACACTTAAAAAGTCAAGTTGTTGTTTGCTTTCAGTTGTCTCCAGAATTCTCTTGAGTACAGCCAGTGATTTAGAATAAATACAAACATTACAAAAAAAAAATACTGTTTTTCCAAATCCACTTCAAAATGAAGGGATAAGAATTTATCAAGAACAGTTTTTTACTTCTCAGTTTCTGAGTTTAGAACCCTTTAAAGGACATTTGCTCACAATACTGTATAGTCCACTGCAGTTATACCAAATACTTGGTTTTCATCTTCAAATGCACTATTTATTCATCCTTTGAAGTTGATATCACATTTCAGAATAGCGCCAGATGGGATGCTCACACTATAAAAATTCTACCATCAGATAGAGTAATTTTGGGAGACAATAATTTCAATTTAAAATCACTTATTAAGAAGAAAAGGAGATGGAATGAAGAAAAAGTAAAAGTGCAATGTATTGAAACTAAAGAAAGAAGCAGGTTTTAAGTTACCTACAGCTTTCAAACACTGTTTTTCAGAGCATTTTTGATTACTTCTCCATAAAAAAACAACTGAAATCAACATCTGTCATTCTTAAGTCATCATCTTCTAAAGTTTACTAATGCTAAGAGATTACATTATGAGATCACACAGTATTGGATATGTGATATTACTAGTGGAATCTGGCAGCAAGAGGATTACAAGGAGCAATATACAGAATCTGAACTAAAGACACTTCTCAAAAATATCCTTCTTAGCATTTCTACAGCAGGAAAAAAACCCCCTCTATTCTGTACATATAACAAAACCACTAAAAACAAATAGCTCATGACTTAGTTTTGCTTCCATGCTCTGATTTTCATATTAAAATATTACAAATATCAGATTTCTACAAATATATTATTTTACAGATAAAATATTTCAAATATCCTTCATTTTAACATTCTGCAGAGTATCACTGCAATTACTGTACCAAACACTTGGTACAGTACATAGGCTACAGACAAGACAAAGCTGTCAGAAAACCTCCAAGCATGTTTTGTAAACAGGACAAATCAGTTCAGCTGAACGACACGGCAGGAACTGGCACCACCACGCTTCGTGCCTTAGCTCCACTCATTCCAGTCAACACAAGCTGGCACTGCAGCCTTCCTGCCCTCTCCCCATCCCTATGACGTTCTTTTCCCTCTGCCCACACAGATAGGCTCAGCAGCCGTGTGGTGAATGAAAGGAGAAGTTAATTTCCTTTAAAAGTAAATGAATTTCCTGTGAAGCAATTTTTCAGCTGGGTAAATTCCCTGATCCAGTTCACTGTATAACTCCAAAGCCGCCCATCTGAGGGAATTCAGTGAGACTAGGACAAGAAGAAAGACTGAAGTACCACTGGCTCAAATTACAGCCTAAACTTCTGCTCCTCACACTTTCATTTTCTAAACTCAACTTGGCTGTACTGGTGCTTGGAGTACACAGAGTACAAATGCAGATGCAGTTAAGCAATTGGGTTGCCACCTGTCACCAAAAGGGAAGTTTTACCAGTCACATATACCCTCACTCATTCCCATCACATCATCATTATTATGCACCTAACCACACAGTGAGTGAGCAGGTCAAAACAGAAACCGACTCAAATACATGTAAAAAAAGTGTGTCTCAGCTGATTTACACTTTGGAGTAATTAGATCTACTTAACTACTTCCCTTAATTAGTATCATAGAATATCCTGAGTGGGAAGGGGCATACAAGGATCAAGTCCAACCCTTGGCTCTGCACAGGTTCAACTTTTACACCACAGCACACATAGAAATGTAGTAGGGCCTGGCAAGAACAGCTTTGCTCTGCTGGCAAAGCTGGCCAGAAGCATCCACAATTTTGACAATGACAAAGCACAGGGCCCCAGTGCAAGGATCAGCTATCCTGCTATTGACAGAGAAATGGATAGGAATGGAACTAAAGCCTAGAAAGGGAAGAAGACACAGGGCCACCTGGAAAAAAAAACAAGTAAGCAAGCAAGCAAAGAAAAAGAAACCCCAAAAGAGAGGACCTCCCTGATAGCCCAGAACAGTCAAAAAGATTGTTGGGTTTTCTCTGAAGTTAAACACCCAATCTTCTCTTTGAGTATTCAAAAGAAAAGGAGCGTAAGACTGAGAGCAAGGATAGCTCCACTGGTGTTAACACCAGCGCAACCAGAACCACGACACAACTGTGCTCCAGGCAAATTCCTTCTTTTTAGTCCCATGTTATCAAGTCTACAGAGGCTGAAAATGCAGGATGGAGAGGGCACATCAGGACACTGGGCAGCATCCAGTATGAGAGAAGAGAGCTACAACAGTAATTCAAAGGTAATTACACAACAGTATAAAGGAAACCACAGTAAAGACTATTTATAAACTCATCTACATTTTTTAAAAGAATCTCTATTATGAAGTATCAGTAACTTTTTTTTAATTTTACAATGTTTATATTTACAGGATTTTGCTTTTGTATTTTTATTAGAAAATATTTCGTGCTTAATAATGGTTGGGCTTGATGGTGTTAAACCTAGCCTAAGTGACTCTATGCCCAAGCAATTTTAATTATCTTATACTGTCTAAGTTTCAGGCTCTGGGTGCAACTACCACTCCAAATAACTGAAATGCAGATATTCAGTTTGGGCAGTACTGTATTTACTTGTGAGTTTCAACCGGAACATCTTAAGTATTTGAATATTCTTCCTTGACTCTAAACTATCCATTGCATTACAATTACAGCAATTTTCCTTCAACAACATTAGAACACTTTACTGAAGCCAGTATCCTTAGCATTAATACAAAATATTTCAGAAAAATAAGGCAGAAATATTAAAAACAGCATATACCAGCTAAAGCAAATGTTCACATGCAAAGTACCTGCATTTCTGATACTGAAGTACAAGCACTTGCAAGATCATCATCAATCCAAGCTATTTATCTCTGCAGTAACATACATAGCAAGAACCTTCAAAGAACACCTCAGAAGCAAGATTTCATCAAAAAACATGACACGACCATGATGTAAAACCATCAACTCCTTTTGCCTTTTTTCAATTATATTACCATTTCCAGAATAAAAACATTTTTTCCACTTTTGCAAGTTCACCATTCTGCATTAAGAAAGGTAATTCTTACTCTAATACCAGATTTGCTGCAGACTAGTCCTTACAGAAGAATCTGCATTTCAACAGTCTTCTATTTTATTTCATCATGAAAACATTATTCCCAGACAAGTAAGAAACATATTTTCCTACAGTTTGCCTTCTGCATTTGAAAGCTGATACCTTTGGTTCCCACCCACATCCTCCACATACTCTTCCTCATCTTTTGGGTAGGCTGTTTGAGGAGACCATGGCCTTCTACCACAAAGTGAACCACCACGTTACCCCTCAGCTTCCAGAGGGCCAGACAAATGCTAGCAGCAGCTGCTTCTCCTCTCTCTGCCAGCCCAAACTAGGGCATTTTTGATAGATCAATTTAATACTCTGAGATTTTAGCCTTATCTTACTTTCTGATGATATTTCCAAGTACCTTCAAACATTATGAGGGACAGATGGATGAACACAACTAATCAAGTAAAGGTTACAAAACACAGACTAAATACTATTAATACTAAAACCTAAGTATTTTGTAAAAACATACACAGAAGTTAGCCAGAATTAAAACCAAATGCAGGCCTCCAGGAGTTACAGCTAAGTCACTTGAAAATTTAAGTCTACAGGCAAGAAATTTGTGATAGAACTACTGAATGTTTCCTAAAGACTCATCAGTAGATTCCAGAATGCTCCTCTTAGGGACAAGGAACAGATGAGAAGATGAAGAGCAATTAAAGAAGTTACAAGCTTGCAGAAAGAAAGAAAGAAAGAAAGAAAGAAAGAAAGAAAAAAAAAAGAAAAAAAAAAAAAAGCGGGGGGTGAAAGCTACAGAAAGGGGAATACCTTCGTGAAAGAGAAATTGTCTTCCATAAAACCTCAGCCCAGTGTAAAGAATTAAAGAGAGAGATTACTAAACTGGGAGATATCGCTATTCACCAAATCACTAAGAAACATTTGTTACTTGTTTTTTTTTTTAACAAATAGTATCTGTGGGGTTTGGCAATCTCAGTGCTTGTGGTTCTCTTGTTGCGTACAGTATGTAGGGCACAAGACTACAGTTGTAATAAGAGCCTTCTGTGGTTGATCAAAACCCTCAGCTGCAAAAGCTCTTTATTGCCGTGGAAGGCCAACGACCACAGCTGTTTAATAGTTCTCGTTATTTTTCTAAAAATGACCAAACCCCAAAAAACTATATACATTAATAGGAACAAGAGCATCCCAACCACTAGAACCCATCAAATTCACTCTGAAGGGAAGCTGGGAAAACAGATGACAAATACTTTGCTGACTTTCTAGCCTCTGACCAAAGAACCCAGGATGGCCTTGAGAACAACATGAGGACAGAGTAGAGCTGTGATGCAGGCAGCAGACCTTTGGGAAGAGGAGAATGAAATACAAAGCTGCTTTACAGTCCTAACAGCAGAAGGGACTGTAGCAGCTTCTCATATTAATTAGAACACCATTACAAGAAAAGGATACCAAGACAAAAGCTTTCTAAGAAGAGCGTCCTGAGAGAAGTCTATAGTCATCTCCCCACTTCATTCAACACAGCTGGTAACTGACTTGCTCACCCCTTCCTCATCCTGCTGGTACTTAACAGCTCTGCTCTCACCTCTTTCCTGACTTCAGGTAGCACGGAGTCAGATTACTCAGGAAAGCTGAAAATCTGCTCTACCCAGATCCTTAAAGAAGTACACTTTCTCCAGCCAAAAAGAACTGAGTCAAGCAATTTCAGTAACTGTCTTTGAAACGTGCATTTCTAGTTATACAACCTATAATATGGATTTTCTTGATTTTTTATTTATCCACATTCAAAAAATGCTCAAAATAGTACTTCAAATACTATTGCTTTTTCATTAAGAATCACAGTATATATGAAGAACAGAGAAAGTTTTAGTGACTTTATATCATTTTAATTAGCAACTGTACTACCTCATGTTTTCCTTGAAATCCAGTTCTACCAACTTTAAAACATCAGTTACGTTCCTTACTAGCAAAAATGATGTAGGAAAGTTCAGTCAAGATTCACGAATCCAAGTTAAAATACAACACTCCACAAAAGACATAAATTTTAAAAGCAATCACATTCATTATTTTAGGAGATTGGTTGAAAACATAAAGGGCATCATAAAGGGGACCCTCTTTTTATTACACCTTCATATTTTTTCCTACCAGTTGCCATCATCAAAGGTAAGTAGTTGTGAGTAGACAGATTTCTAAGATACCGTTCTTTTTCAAGCTAAGAAATTAAACTTGAAAAAATATCAATGAGAACTTTAGCATTAGAAATAGCAGTTACTAAAGTGAAAAGGGAAGAAAACCAAGGAGATGCATGCAGAATTACCATTCTTTAACCTACATCACATTTAAAGAAAATCTCCACTGCAAAGAATCTGTTTTCCTGGAAGGGAACATCTTGTTTTCATCTATGACAAGACACCTAAAACTTGAATTTAACAGCCATTCTGTCATTTCTTCCATATGCAGACCTATAGTACACACAACACTTGAGATGGTTTGGAGAATGAATAAGAATTAATAATATAACTAAGTTGCAAAATTGAATTGATTGAATTTCTTCATGTCTTGGTAAAAATTGTTTCTGTGAGGTAAATACTCTATTTCATTACAAAGTTCTGCTTTAAAACACTTGCCTATGAGCTAATTATAAAAATACACTGGAAAAGTAAACTTTTCTCTATACCAGAAGGAGCAGCACTGCCTGCTTATTGGCAAACATTCCTTTCATCAATCAGACTACTGGTTCTAGATATTAATTTATTTTTTTTTACAAAAAAATCAGATCTATTTTAGTGAACCTACAACAGTACTTTGAATAAGCAAATATAATTAGAGCTTAGTACTCCTCCAGGAAAAGAATGCATTCAACTCAAAATTTTCATCTCCATTATTCTGCCTAACTTATTCCCGTTGTATTAAATAAAAATTACCATTCTTAGGTTAATTCATGTTAATCTTTTATGCATATGCATCATAAAAACTTATCCAAAAAGTCTGTATCATTGAATATATTATCAATTACTCAAAATCTCTATTTGAAAACACTAAGTAACACATCAGAACAAGTTCATTTGGAGACAGACCCATTAAAGTCACGGGACAAAAAAAACAACTTATGTTTCTGAAATCTTAAGAGTCTTCTCCTACAATTGTAATTTGATATATCAATTAATACTTTAGGTATCCAAACCTGTAGCCTTTGGGAGGGCTTCTGTGCCTTTACCAATAAGGGTCAAAGCTACAGAACAATTTCAGCATCCTGCTTTGTAAACCTCAGTCCTAAAAAACCCTGCAGAACCCTGTTACCCTGTTAAAGAATTTTATCAGTCAAAGACATCCAGTGTGAACTGACAGATGACGGACCAGGACCAAACAAACACCTTTATACATATGTGAAATGCTACTGAGTTTGGTAATTTCTGTCACACATTGGTGTTTGCATACAAACTGGAACCTTATGTATTGAGTTTCTACTGAGGTTTTAAAGTATAGAAGGACAATATGGAATGACAGAAGTGTTATAATCCAAGTGAAACTAGATCTGTCATACCCTGAAACCCTGATTTAAAAGAAAAAGAAACTTATCAATGCAGCTTTTCTATGCAGTATCCTTTTTTCTTTTCCTTTAAATTTATATGAATAAAATTATTTGTATTTTAAAAGTTCCAGATTTTGAGATCTTTCTAATACTGACATCATTTTAAATTAAGATGGAGTACAGGGATGACAACACCAGGGAAAATTTCCAAAGCTTTAACTTCTCACCATTCTATCATCACCTCAAAGTCAATTTTCACCTTTTTCACTGGCTGAATTTGTTATCTTACATTTTGCTTTGGGGCTCATGTTCCTGCAATATGGCAGTACTGGATTACAAGAATGCTGTTTGCTAAAAGTGAACAATGGCTGTATTACAGCAAGTCTGTAATACCTAGAAAGAAAAGGAAAAGCAGACCTGACAAAGCACACTTTCTTGTTAATTACATGCAGATTGCAAATGCTCATACATCTAGTGAGTAATAAGTAAAGCCAAGCCGACACAAGGAGATATTTTTACACTGCTGATCACACAGCAAATCCAGTTACAGGGCCTGAAAATTAATTACAGATTAGGACTTAATATTTACTACTGGAAATAATGCAACTTCATTAACACATAGCCTGTACCATTGTTCAAGTATGACAGACCTGCCAGTTGGGAAAACTTAGGTTGTAACCTATCTATAAAGGGAACACCTCAGCCTGCCTCAAATCCCATCTGACAACAGATGAGAATTCCAGCAAAATGCAGAAAACACACAGCGAGTAAAAACTAGGGCTGTGGACTGACCAAGGATTAAACCAGCAGAGCCAGCCCTAATTCCACCATTGTAAAGCTTCTGAGTGCCTCACTTGGTAACTGACACAAAATCCTCAACACAACCCTCTGTCACTTAAACAAAACACCATGCAGCACGATTTCAGCAACCAAATACAAATTCCAGGGGTTTTTCTGAGATGCCAAAATACACTAACAGCACAGACACAATTCAGTTCCTACATACAGGATAGGGTTGCACGCTTCTTAAAAAGTCAAGCCACACATCTGAGCACCTCTTGTCTGAAATCAGTCCCAAGTGTATAATCCTGCTTTCTTCTACAGTTAGGGTTAGTTAGCCCTTTCTAACTAACAGTGAATGGTGTCCAAGAATTTATGCTTACTTTCACTCAGAGTAAGAAACAGAGAAAGGTCCTGAAAAAACACAAACTATCTGAATCGTACAACCAAACAGATCACATAAAACAGAGCTGAACAGTGACATAAGAAACTGTGCAATAATTTGCACCAGAAACAAGGGACGAGTTAAGAGGTAAATCTGACACAGAAAGAGCAAAGTACACAATATGGACGGGGAAGGGATGGAGGGAAATCCAACAACCAACAAATTCCCCAGTTATTACAAGAGGGAGCTGTTAACTACCTAAGATTTACCACCCTGCCCAATACCATTAATCAGCTGCTCCAGCACTACATAGCCCTCCTTACTAATTTTCAGAAGTATGTGACAAGGTGTAATGAAAAACAATGTAAATCACAAATAAAAGTTTGATTATAGAAACAAATCTGCCCGAACTCTTTGAGAGTTTGAATATTTAGCTCTTTAATCACTCTTTTCAAGATAAAATTTACACCTTTCATTCCAAGTAAAGAACATCACACAAATGAAGAGCAGGGCTTGTGAATAACAGGACCAAATACCATTCTTGCTGCATTTTTTTTTTTAATTCTTTAACTGGAAGTAAGAATTAAGAGACAAATAAAAAAACCAATAAAAAACAAGCCTACCTTTGACTTCTGAACCATCAATACATACAATATGAATGAATTAACATCTTGGAAACTAACTCAGGGATATGATCAAAACACACCAGTGTTCTCTTAAGTCTCAGAGCATGGGGTGACAAGGCTAAAAGCTTTCAGTTACATTAACACAAGAATTGCAGATGTTATTCTGGAAACTTACGTTATTAATCACAAAACTTACCTAAAAGAAGTTTAATTAACAGTTGAAAAAGAACAGCTGAAAAGCAACTTTTCCTCTTACTTCTACATTTTCCCTTTAAATTCAACATTGCTTTATCCCCCATTATTTTATCCTTTCTCTCTTTTGAAGCTATAATTCCATTCTTTTCAGTGTATTCTTCTAGCTCTAGTCTTACGGCCCTTACCACTTTGAAACACAAGTCACATCCATTCTGCAAGCCAAATTTTCTCGGTCCACTGATAAAACTGCTGCTGTATTTAACAACCTACACTTCCACCTGACATGAAGAAATAGACATGTTAAGTAGCTTAGGAAAAATATCAAATCAGTCTCCAGATCCTCTGCTTTTAAGCCTTATGTCAAGGATAGGTACCAAAACCTGTATTGTCTATCTCACCTATTGTCCATGACTCGACTTTACACATCTCTGAATCTTCAACTACGGATCCAAACATCACCACCTGAAAACGACAGCTATAACCAAGTGCACATTAAAAATAAAACGAGCTTTCTCATAACTCATGGCCTCTACTACTAAAAACAGCACCCTACACAGCTTTGGAAGTGCTGCATACAAAAATTAAATTCAACGCTGGGCTGCAGCGTTCATCTGGCGAAGGATCAAACAAAATAGTAAAAGGTTTTCCTAAACTGGGAGGAGCTGCTGACTCCCTCAAAGGCAGGGAGACCCTCCAGGAAGACCTAGACAAATTAAGGGCTGAACAATCACCAACCATGTGAAGTTTGACACAGTTTAGCACCTGGGATGGAACAATTCTGGATGTACAGACAGACTGGGGAAAAAGCATCTGGAGAGCAGCACTGCAGAAAGGGACATGGGGGTCCTGGTGGATGGTGAGTTGAACGTGAGTCAGCAGTGCCCTGCAGCCAGGAGGGCCAACCCTGTCCTGGGGGGCATCAGGGACAGCATCACAGCTGGGCAAGGGAGGGGATTGTGCTGCTGTGCTCTGTACTGGGGTGGCCTCACCTCAAGTCCTGGTCTTGTGTGCTTCGGGCACCACAATACAGGAAGGATATAAAACTTTAAGAGAGCATCAAAAGGCAAGCTACAAAATGGGTGAGGGGCCTAGATGATAGGAAGGGCTTAGAGCCACTCAACGAGCAGCTGAGGTCACTTGTTTGTTCCACCTGGAGACTGAAGGGAGACCTCACTGCAGTCTACAGCTTTCTCACAAGGGGAAAAGCAGAAGCTTTAAGCTGAGCTAGGAGAGGTTTATTAAGTTGGATATCAGGAAAAGGTTTTCCACTCAGATGGTGGCTGAGCAGTGGAACAGGTCTCCAGGGAAGTTCTCACAACACCAAGCCTGAAAGAGTTGCAGAAGCATTTGGACAACACACTTAGGCACATGGTGTGATTCTTGGGGAAGTCATGTGCAGGGCCAAGAATTGGACTTGAGGATCCTTGCGGGTCTATTCCAACTCAGAATAATCTGTGATTTTATGAACATAAAATCTTGTGAATATGTTTACCACCTATTTATCTATTTGATATAATCACCTAATGACACAACCACAGTTTCTTCCCAAACTATGGCTATCAAAAAACTCCTCCTATACAAATCACAACATAATTCACAGATTCTACAATCTGAGCTTCAGAGGACTCCTTGATATTCACTCCCTACTGCCTTTCAAAGCCATGAGAATACTTGTGTCTTTTGTGGCCATAAAATGAAGTATCAGTCAAGGTAACAATTTACAGAACTGTGTTCCTCCCTCTTTTTTCTGGTATATGACCCAAGAAGCAGTTAACAAGGATGACATTAAAACCTACCACACCAGGGTACTTGGGTTAACACCTTACTAACACAAAAAGGGCAGCTCACACCTCTTGCAGCTTTTGTTCCAGTTTGTCTGCTACCTCACTTAGACATCTCCACTTTTAGTTCATTCTGAGGTTTTCAACAGAGCTGCATAAGCCAGAAACTGTTGGGGAGCGGGGGCGGGGAGGGAGGCAAAAAGTGGGTAACAACGTAGCAGATTTACAGAGGTGTCAGTAAGCAATGCCACTGCTCAGGAGATGAATCTCAGTATTGGTGTCACATAGCAGGGACCCAAAGTACACCCTTAGCAGTCCTACCACAGCTAACATAGAACCACAAGATGGTTTCAGAGGGACAGCTAATTAATGTCATTATATAGATAAATAGGGAAGCACAATATGCTGATGACTTAAGTGTTTGGTTCCATGCTTTTTGTTCTGCACTAAAATCACAACAGGTTGAATCACTGGATTTAGCTCAGCTGGTAAGAACATGCTGTTAATAACACCAAGGTTGTGGGTTTGGTCCCATTATAAACCATTTACTTAAGAGTCAAACTTGATGAACCTTGTGGGTCCCTTACAACTCAGAATATTCTGTAAATCTGTGAATTAACTACTGTAATAACTAGGCTTTTCCCAAAGGACAGCTGGGAAGTAAAATTACGCTGCAGATGAACATCCACCACTTGAAATGACGTGGTAAGCTTTATAACATTTTCTTAACTGAGTAGCAGATCAATGCTTAGAGAGTACAATCAATAAGCCCAGAACTTGACTTGTCTATGAACGCTTTGTTTGCAAGGCCTGAAGACCCAGGTCCAGGACAGGCTTCCATCAGAAACCAAGAGCCTGGCCTCGGCCAGCATCCTTTGGCTTTTAGAGAAGCAGCCACAGGCAGCAGGGGCCGAGATGCACAGCCACGACCACTGCAAGTCACCACCTCGTACGGGAGACTTAACACCTTGCATTAGCTGTAGGGAATGGCCTTGTAAGACACCAAGCCGAAGGCACCTGACTCGGGAACTCTGGGCACAATGAGCAAACTCTACATGGGTATAAAGGCCAGAGGCTTACATTCACTCCTATACAGGCACGTGTCTGTAACCATTCGGACAAAATCTCGGTAGGACGAAGCCGGGGACCACATAATCTTGTTACTTTGCTTTTACGTTTGTTACACAGCCAGAGAGGCTCCAGCAGGCACCCAGGGGTGCCTGGACACCCAGGAGCTGCCTTCGCCTCGCATCCTGGCGCTGGAGGTCACGGCGGCGGCAGCAGCAGGGCGGCAAGGCGGGCAGGAGCGAGGCGGCGGCGGGAGCCCGCTGAGGGCGGCGGGGACGCCCCAGTCCGCCGGGAACCTCGCGGAGGCCGGGCCGGAGTCCCCCAGGGTGGCCCTTCCCAGCACCCACCGGCGGTGCGCCGCAGCCCAGGCCACTGCCCCCTCCGGCGCGTATGAGGGGCCAGCGGAAAGCGACGGGGCTTTCCCACAGGAAGCCTTAGCGAGGCGAGCGGCGGTGGGCGAGAGGAGGGCGGGGGTGAAGTGAGTAGTCGCGGGGGTGCTCTGCCGCCCCGTCGTCCTCCCTCCCTCTTTTTTTCTTCCATTCCTTCCTTCCTTCCTTCCTTCGTCCCCTCCCTCCCTCCCGCTCGCCCGCCCGTCGGCCCGCCGCCCCTACCTGCGGCGCCGGGGGGAGGCTCCATCTGCGGCCTCACGCAGCGGCGGCAGCTGCGCACACCGTGCGCCGCCACTTCCCCGGCCCTGCGGCGCAGGCGCGGCACAGCCCGGCCGCTCCTCCCGCTCCTCCCCGCGTCGGGCGGAGACCGGGGGCGGGTGCGCTGAGGGCGAAGGGTGCCGTGGGTGTGGGCAGGTGGGCAGGGCGGCGGCCCTGAGGCGGGCCTGAGGCAGCGTGGCTGAGCCGCCGGCGCGGTGAGCGGCGCCGAGGGGCCGTGGGTGGGCTCATACTATGTGAGTCACCGAGGGTTCGCAAAATCGCAGAGTGGGTCAGGTTGAAAAAGGACCGCAGTTGGGTTATCTGGTCCAACCTACCTGTGCAAACAGGGTCATCCTAGAGGATTGTGTCCAGATCGTTCTGGAGTATCTCCAGTGGGGGAAACTCCGCACCCTCTCTGGGCAACCCATTCCAGCACATGGTCACTCACATAGTAAAGAAGTTCTTCCTCATGTTCAAGTGGAACTTCCTGTGCATCAAACTCTTCTTGTTGCTTTTTGTCCTATTCGGCACCACCAAGCAGAGCCTGGGTCCATCCTCTTGGTACCCCCTCTTTAGATATTTATATGCATTGATAAGGTCCCCTGTCAGATGTTTCTTCTTGAGACTGAGCAGGCCCAGCTCCTTCAGCCTTTCCTCATAAGAGAGATGCTCCAGTCCCCCACTCATCCTCATTGCCCTCCGCTGGATGCACCCCAGGAGCTCCGTGTCTCTCTTTTACTGAGAAGCCCAGAATTGGGCTCCTTTCAGGCCTGGGTGCTGAGCACCACGTTCCTGGGGAACCTCAGGGAAGCCTGTGTGTGTGTGTCTGTGTGTGTGCAGCTTCTCACAGGGGCTGGTGTCACATCCTCCAGCCTTTGAGGATGCCTGAGGCTTCCACAGCAAGGACTTGAATTGGCAAATGAGAATTTCATGGTGGCTGTTTTTATCGGTGAGTTGGTTCCTGACCACAAAAAGAGCTTCCCAGTTAGTGGGCAAGAGGTCCTTTCAATAGCGCCCGGTGTCACTGGGACAGCGGTGCGGCTGAAGGAGGAATAAGGAAATCTAGTGTTCCATCTGCAGCTCTTATTTAGGAGTTTGCAATAAATTTAAATGACCAACCTTTAGTGATTGCTTGAATGAGGCAAGAATAGCCACTTTGGGACACAAAACATGGAGTCAAATGATAAATTTAAAAAGTGATAAATTGCTGGAAATTATCGTATGTTTAAAAACCCAAGAACATGATTGCCTAGAAATAAAGAGAAATGAGAAGCAAGGAGACATACCTGAAACCTGGGACTTGTTTTAACAAATACAACCCAGAGTTTTCGGAAAGCCTACCCTCTTTTCCTATCTTTAATATTTTAGACTGACAAGTGATATGAAAAATCAGTCATTTTATGCAGTAGCCTCTTACAGGAGGCTGCAAAAATTCTTCCAAATGTAGCATTTCCTCTGTTACCTGGCATTGTTACTTTCTGTTCAGTGGAAATGTGAGTTTTAAACATTACATTCTCAGGGAAGCAACAAGCCCAGGAGCCTTCCCCAAACACCAGATAGACCTTGTATGTCTCTGGAAGATAATAAGCAGTCTAGAAAATTCGGTAGGAGGAATTTAGATAGCACCATGTTCTTCATTATTTAAATGATTTTCCATCAAATTTCAAGTGCAGTTTTTCCCCAGATTGACATTATTTTCCCCATATGAAAATTTAGACTCTTCATTCTGAAATACATTGTTTTAACTTGAGGCCACACTAAGAGAGAGCCAAGTTCTTCATGTTGATACATTCACAGAAATTAGTAGAGCATGATGTAGACAAAATCTTCCACATGAATGCTTTTGGCCTTACTGATCTAGAGCATCTTTGCTTTATACCATTAAGTGCCTTTATGCTTTTCTTTTTTTAACCACATGTTTGATCTCATTCCTTAGAGTAAAATGTAAGTATTACAATTGTTTTCTGTAACTTTAAATTATACTACTTCAGTTAATGTTTCCAAACTGTTTTGAGAATTTTAATTGAACAAAGCCATGCAAATGCAACATGTCAATTTATTTGTATTTGTTTTATTAAGGGATTTTAGCTATGTCACTTCTGCAGTGAATGGAAGAGAGTGTTAAAAAAAAAAAAAGATGCCAGCCAATCTGCAAAGAATTCTTATATAATCTGCAAAGAGAAAATACAAGAAAACACATGATACAAAGAGGAGCTTTCAAGAGCCAAAAAAGGGGAAATGTATGCTTTCAAAGTAAGTTGAGTATTTTTAAAAAGGCATTATTTAAGTTAATAATTTTTGCTGCTCTTAAACTCTTGGCTCATGTTTCTATATGCCCCGCAAAATTAGACCTCTGAAGATTTCTTTTACTGATGGAGATCTTTGAACTTACATGCTCCATGCATTGTGCTAATTTGATCAGTTTCAGGCCAGAACTTTGCTGCTTCTTTTTTGGAAACAGTACATGCAAAAATAAATGTGCAATAGCTTTGTAGCTTGGAGAAGTTTTCCTCTGCTGCTGCTGCTTCGTCCGGTAGCAGGTCTGGAAAGCAGGAACAGGACTTTCTGGGAGTTTTATTTCCAAGTCTGACAGATAAGAATGATGAACACTGAGAAGTGTAAAAGGGAGCAAGACACAGGTTGAGGAAATCAGAACAAATACGAAGGAAAAAAAAAGTTGATAGAACAACTTTGTTCTGGAGATTTGAGGGTCAAAAATAGTTTTTGAGGGAAGGCATATGCAGCTGTGAGTCTGATAACAATCTCATGCTATTTGGGGCTAGTAGAAAGTATCAGAAATGAGAAAGTATCAGAGAAAGTGTTACCTTGACAGATAAGCAAATGGGACTGACATTATGCAGAGTAGGAATGCCACAAGACAGTAAGGTAGAAACTGTCCACAAAGGGCTTTAAATTAGTATAAATATCTTGTGTCTGACTTGGGAGTGCAGTGATCCCAGAGAGTGGCACAATGGCTGACTCAATGACACAGGAAAATTATTTTCTTACAGCAGCTTGAGTGAATAGAAGCAGAACAGTTTCCATGGCCAGAAAAGAGGAAGTTACTGTGTGAGAGACGTGAAGTGTTTAGTTCCATATCAAGAATTTTAGTAGCACAGATAAAAAAAGCAAAACACTTCGTAAATACATGTTCTTCATGCTTTTATATACAGTCTTGATGGTAATGAGGTCATTGACTTATATGAAGATAAATTCACTTCCTTCATTAATGTGGAAGTGCCTGTGAAATGAACTCCATCCTTTAGGAGCACCCAAGGGTATAAAGGGAAAGTTTCATTTAAAAAAAAAAAAAAAAAGTGCAAAGTGGGTCTTCCTTAAACATGAGGTCTAACTTGTATCTTATCCCAGGAGAGAGTTTTGAAATGACAGTCTGGAGTATTCAATTTGTGTTTAGTCAGGTCTTTTTTACTATGAATCTTACACAACTTGGGCAGCCCTGTGAAGCTGTGCTGAAATGTGTGGGGCTTTTGCCATGTAGCACTTTGATACAAGTTCGTACTGTATGCTTCGTTTAACCGAGACACTTATCCAGCAAACTTGCTTAATTGGGGGATCTCCTGGGGCACTGGTGTAAGACCAGGAGTATTTAATACACACAACTGCTACCTAACAGGGCCCTAACAGAGCAGTGGCTACTGCTTGGTGCCCCTGGTTATTCGGTGCTGCTTATGTCATCTCTCTGTCACAGTTTCTTGGAACTTGTCTATGCAAAGAAAATACTCCCTGCAATTAATTCCCTGAGGGTAAAATACTGGTTGCTGTAGTGGAAATAGACTGGGGACGGTGGTCACAATTTCTGCACTGATTGTTACAGTAGGGAAGATATGATAGCTTCCTTTATAGTCTTGAAGGGTGCTTGAGAGGATGTTTTTCTTATAAAATTTTAAAACCCCTATATAGTCAGAAATAATGTTAGGTTACAGTAATTTCTGTGTTTGTAAGATTTATATTGTCATTTGATTAGCTAATCACCCGTTTTCCAAAGTGTGAACGTATTTTCACACTTCAACCAAGACAGTGTTAACAAAGGAACTATAGGTAGCAATAGAGATTAATTATCTATCCCATGAGTCCTCCCACTTTGTTCTTATCAGATAAAGAGAATCTATCTGTCTGCACACAGGTGTGATTTTTTATTTTTAAACAATAGCTTGGTGAAATGAGTTCAAAGGCTTTTTTTCAAATGGCACCTCTTTGACATGTTTGTTCACTGTTGATGTTTTTGATCTTGTTTCATGAAATATAACTTCCAGTAAAGAGTTGTGATTCTTTGCTAAGCTTACCCATGTGAAATACATTCATTCATAGGTGTGAGATGTGGGAGAGCTTTAAATGAGAATATTTAGAATCAAAGAAACATCTCCTTCTTTTCTGGAGGGAACGTACTCTTACTGAAGTCACTGCAAAGTTGTTGAGGGCCTTATTTGCAATTGCCACCTGAGATTTTCACTGACTTGAGACATTTTCCACAAGAGGGAAAAAGAAAAAGGAGGGATTTTAGTGTCTTTCTGTCATACATGTTGCAGCATTTTTTATTGCAGTATTTATTCCCCCACAGAATTAAACCCATCCATATGTTTAAGGATAGGAGGTCTTTACAGCAGAGTCTATTACTGTAGGAAGAAGCATTAGACATATTGAAGTAGTTGTGCCCTGTCTTATGAGTCTCTAATTCTGCCTGTTCTGAATATTAGTGGATGCTAGTATGTTGCAGACCTCTGAACCTGCAGCCTGTCAAGCCTGTCAAGTTACATGAGACTTCTGCAGTATTTTCACAGTGCAGGCACTGGCACCACCACCACAGAGCTTGCCACCTAGCAACATGCCAGTTGTTCTTTAAGAGCAAGAGAGAGGCCAAAGCAGTGCAGTGCCAGTGCCTGCACTGTGAAAATACTGCAGAAGTCTTGAGTCCTGTGGACTGTTTCTTACACTTCACCACGAATGAAACCTTTCCACTCAAGTTTCAGGGCAGGTGGGACCATCTAATCAAGGTGACTACCAAAACTTGCTGTCTCTAGCAAGATGTCACTGAAGTTATATATAGGGAGCTGGCCATCTGCTCAAGTAAAAAAAATTGCATCAAACAATAATTCGTTTTGCCAGTCACTACTAGATCTGATTGGCAGAATGAAAAACAGTTCAGTTCCTTTTCTGAAGTCTGCACACAAGAGCACACTCTTTCACTGGCTTTTGTTTCCTAAAAATTCAAATTCTCTTTTATATCAACAGATTTGGATGTATCCCAAAGTTATAAACTCTATAGCAGGTGTAGATTACTTGACTGTCATTAAGATGTTTAGGTATTATTAGTTCAGTAGTATAAAAGGAAGGGAAGGTCCGCCACCAAAACAAAGCAGACTTTCATGATTTGATTTACCTTGCTGACAAGAACAGTTACTTTTCAGGCTGTGGTCAGAATGCTTTTCTGTCTGAATACATTCACAACCCCTATATAGTGACTCTCACTTGTATAGCAAGTTTTGTTTACCAACTTATTTGAGTCATTACTGGAGCTTAGGATTTTCATTTTCCCTCCTTGCATCCAGTCACAAGTTTTATTTCTGTTCGTGATATTCTTTGAAAAGCTACATCTCTTGCTTCACCCTTTCCCATTTTTTTTATGTGCCACACAGAAAAGGGCTAATCCTGGATGAGAAATGTTTAAAAAGAAGTGGTTCAGTGTTCAATGTGGCCGCAGGAACCACTGTGTGGTGCAGTCCTCTAGGTGTGGGAGCTTCACAAGAGCCCTCTTGCTGTCTTTTCATTGGTACTAGCCTGGATATTTCCAAATCACACCTTGGTATGGTTTTAATTTGTTTGGGTTTTTTTGTGCCACACCAGAGAACCCCTCTATGGAGGCAAGCTCTGAAATTGTAAGGTACTTTCCAATCCATTCTTTAATGCAGACAGAGGTTACAGCTCCACCCTTGGTGTCAGGAGTTGTATTACAAGCACAGAAAAAGAAAGAGTGAGCTTTTAACAGCTGAAATGCACTACATAGTGAGTCCTGTTCGAGTGCTAGTCTTATTTGTACATACTCATTTTGTTTAGTAAATCCCTGCTTAGAGATACAAATCCTCTTAACTGCTGGTTGAGCCTCTTAAGAGTCATTGTCTGTTTCTTTAGTTCTGGAAGTGTTTGCTTCTCATAGGGCACACCATCCTGTAACGTAGGATCACCATTCTGCCTTGAAGTTCAACTGCAGTAGTTGCTTTTTTCATCTCTAAACCACAAAGAACCTTAGAGATAGGAAAAAAACATCACAAAGAGCTTAAGAAGTTTGCCTGGCACTGTGGAGGAATGCTAGTGGTAGAGATCTGAAGATCAAGCTCCTCAATTTACAGTCCATTCAGATTATTTGAGATCGTAACATTACTCATAATTCAGGAAATTAAGCCTAAATACAATCCATGCTTCTATATTTGGATTGTCATCATTGGAAATGATCTGAGTCATCGGGACAGAAGAAGTGATGAAACAAAAGCTACTTATTAATGTATGTAGAGAAGGATGCTGAAATGAAAGAGAAAAGAATGTAATTGCTGAATGTGATCCTGATGCTATCTCAAAAAATCTTTCTGTCAGCAGATGGCTTCTTTTTGCATGCACCAAGCTCTCAGTATTTAACTTACAGTAAATCCTCACACCTATCCAACTAGATTTACAGTAGGATAGTGTTACGTAATTATCTATGACGTTATATTTGCATACCTACTTATGAAGTCTTTGGTTGGTTGTCTTTTTCTCCATGAAATAAAAAATACAATCTGAGATGCCGGGATTTTTTTCCTTAACATTTACAATGAAATATGTATACTGCATTTGTTTCTAATTCAAACTTCTCACTTAAAGTCTGATAAACAGAATGTGGCTTGGGGGAGATGCTTTTCTACCGTGACAGATATGGTCAGAACATGTTTTTTTGTAAAATCTCTTCCCTCCCCTTTAGTTTTTAGGCGCATAAGAGTGATGCAACAATAATAACGCTGAACACTTAGCTTCTCTATATTCACCAGTCTGGAAAATTCAATGTGACTTTAAGTTTAACACTACTCTGCTAAGGAACCTCAACTGACCAGCACTGATTCTGAGGTTTTAGTTACTGAGATATGGATATCGTCAAGAGTAAGAATTTGCAGTCATAAAACTTGATAACCTGAAATTCAGTAAGGAGAAAAAAGTCTTACATGCTTCTTTGTGTTCATCCATTGCTTTGAAAATCAACTTCTTTGTTCCTAGAATCTTATCTATGTTGTGCAGTTAGGCATTTGCCTGTTTTTGAGTACAGGAAGGTACTGGTGAAGGTATTGGTGAAGGCAGTGAAATTATAATGTCCCATATTTTTGAGCTGAGAGATGAATTCTCATTGTACCTGCAAGCAAATGTTATTTCTGCCCTCATCTCCCTTTCTCATGTCCTGTTTTGTGTTGCTGGGTGTGGCTTTATAGCTGCTGTACTTTCATCTGCTGACATTCACTTCAGTGTTGACCGCTGAATGCAGGGGAGATCTGATTTGAAAACTCAGCTCTCAACATGTATTTCCCTGCAATCTGATTCTGGTTCATACCTAATTCCCTACCTGGGATATTTGCATACCTAAGTAATACAGGCTTTGTGTGACTCCAGTTCTGATGGCTAGTTGGTGGAGGTGCAGCAAGGGTTGGTTGCTGCTGATGTGTCAAACCATAGTGTTGTCTAAAGAATCATGAGATATGATTTGGACTGATTAATGTGACATGTTGTAATACACAGAATCCAGGTGAAAATTCGAGGGATTTATCCCATTGATTCCAGTTGCATTTAGGAGGCCATAAGAGCCTGACAACTTCTATTCAAATACTTTGCTGCAAAGCATTTGATTAACCATGTCCTTTGCTTTACACGCAACTGAAAGTTATATGAGGACATGTATGTCGTCATATAATGTAATGTAATTGAAGCTTGATGCAGAAATGGATACTCAATAGAAACCCTTGGCAAAATTAGTAAAGCAAGTCTTTTAAGATCTAGGAAGTGCTAGAAAGTTCTGAAACTTCAGTTACAATGGTAACAATTTTAATTTAGAGCAAACTGAAACTGGGAGTTGAATATAGATGCTACAATTTAGGATTGCATAGCTCTGTCTTCGCTCTCCAATTAAATAGATTGTTAAAGTGTATCCTATATTTATCAACTTTTCCTAGTAAGATGCAATGTTGGATTATGAATTTGCTGTTTTTATTATTTACTATTTATTCAGCATTATTCTGATCATTGTGCATTATTAACATCAGTATGAGGGATTTGAGTCTGTTTTCTGAGGTATTGTTAGCATATCTATTCTAAAAATCTTTCAGTGTAAACAACTGAAATGGCCAAACAAGCAGAATTGAATAAGGACAGAGTAAGAAGACATTAAAAATGTCATATTTAGCATGAGGACATCTACTGCATATCTGTTACCACTATATATTGGTAATATTTGTGAAAGGTGGTAAAAGTTTCATATATACAGATATTTGATTCTCTTTCTGACTTATCATACAGAATTAGAAAGGAGCATAGCATCAGACATGGTTGAATGGGGATGTGTCAAAAGAAAGTGTACCTTTAATGTTTAGCTTTCTGTCATGTTTTTACATAACTGGGACTAAGTGTTAACTCAGAAAAGCAGGGATTTTTGTCAGGTATTTTCAAATTCATTCTTTCTTGGAGTTTTTTTGTTTTTTTTCCCTCCTCCCCACTTTTTATAACACTTTTTATTTAATTTCAGTGACTAATTTGCATTATAGAGAATATAATATTCAGTGCTCTAAACTTTCAGTAAGGTTCATAACATCTCTGAGACTTCCCAGCAGCTCTACAACAAAATTATGGTAGAGCAAATTTGGTATTTCTGATAAGTCAAAAGATTGAGATAAATGGAAAACAATCATTTTAAAAATGAGCAATTACTTAAAGAAACATAGAGAAAGAGGCAGAGAAAACAATTATAAAGCCCATCCTCTCTATCTTTCTGCACTTTATTTTGAATGGGTATTTGGAAATGTAACTGAATCCCTGCAGTGGATAAACCAACTTTTTTTTCATGAGCACTGTGTTCTATGGCACAAACACGTAAATCTCCCTCAGTATTGTAATTTGTATTCAGTTAAGTACCAAAAAGTTGATTGCAGTGTGTGATGAATCAATTCCCATGCTGGGATAAGCTGTAGAAAGGGAAGTTGAAGTTTGAATTTCATGATTTTCTGATGCAAAGCAGCAGATTAGGAGTAACAGCAAGATTTTAACCTGAGTTCTAAAGAAACACTGCATTTGGAATGTCAGAATAATTCTTTTTCACTGTCTGTATGCTGTGCTGACATCTATAGAAATACAACTTCTCTTTGTTCTGAGGGTCCTTTCTTGATGCTTATAAAAGAAAGTTTTAAGATGTGGAAATTTGCATTGCTTGGTATTGATTTCCCCAGGGAGGAAATCCTAACAAAATGGAGACAGCCAAGTTATATGGAGGAATGGTAGCACCCATAGAGAATTACAGGGCTTTTTGGTATGTTTTTACTGGGCTCCTAACAAGTGCTTCTTCCACCTTCTTGTTGTACTTCTTGATTTTTCAGTCAAGAAATATATACTATAAGTACAGTATCTTAATGTTATGTCTTTTCTTACATCATTATATCATGCATAGAAAAATATTTTTATTCTTTTGCTCTCTATTACAATATGACAGCTTGGCCTTTTGCAATGCATAAGGATCGCTTTTGGTCAATTTTAGGAGGCAAAGAAGCAGTATGTGGAAAACTTTATCTATCATCTCTGGCAAATGCTATTCTTGCTAGGGTTCCGATTTCAGACTCGGTATGCCATGGCTATACTGTCATCCACTGTCTTTCAGTTCATTAATATAATTTTGTTTTCAACACAATTCGTCTCCAAATTTGTTGTATTCATTGCCTTTCTTGCCATTCTTTGTTGTCCATGAACATTTTGATTTACTTTTTTATATAAAAAGATTTGGTTGATGAGTGACATCTGATCTTGTACCACCATTGACAGATGTACAATATTAATCAAACTGAACTGCAGTTTCTGCAGATGCAGTTTTTACAGTCACTTCATATTCACTGCTTAGCCATTTACACATTAATTTACAGTGAAAAGGAATCCAGAACCTGGAATGTCATTAAAAATACCATATTTTTAGCATTGATGCTACCTTTTACAAGTATTTAAATACATTTGTGTTTTAACAAAAAGGATGGTAGATATTAATATTAATGGTACATAAGTACCATTGTAATTCAATTCTCATATTGTTTGAATTGACTCACAATTTTGTTAGCCAAAAATTAGGGAAAATTTTGAATTTAATTTTTTAAAGCTCTGTATGGTTTGCACAAGCAGGTCTGTTAATTAAAAAAAAATTAAAGCCATTTGCTGTACCTTCAGGTTTCTAGAACAGTATGATGTTTAAGAATGTCTCACATTGATTTCAGTTCTGGATTTCATTGTGGAACACAGAGCTACTCATATGTGAGAGACCTAGAATACAATCCTAACCAGGACACCCAGCATTTGCACAAGTCTCTCTAGGAAGATGTAGCCAGCTGTGGTGGCAGTTTAGGCTCTATTTGTGTTCTAATCACATCTTCAACAAAGATTGAAATGTAAAGGATTGTTCCAAAGAAAATGTTATGGTACCTAGTTTGTGTAGTTAAAACAACATTTTGAACTCTTTAGCATTAAACTGAAATGACTTGCAGGTAATGGTTAGGGCATCCATCTATTGAATGCAATTTGCATTGAATTCAGTCTTACCTAGCCCGTGTTCTGAGCTAACACTCAACTAGAGCATGGCTACTGCACCGATATAATTCTTTTGATATTGGGGCAACATACGAAGTCCATTTAATTGACTTTATATTCATCAAGCCATGTTCTGCCTTGAACACAAATAATTCAAAATGTCTACTTCAGCTTAATTCTTCCCCCAGAATTTCCTTCCATTGGTGCAGCAAAGACCCCACAGTGTGCCACTATCTGCACATTGCGAGTACCAAGCAGGTTAGGGAGCCGCAAGCTTACAGCCTAGGAGTTGGTTCCTTGGTGGGGTGACACTCACTCTCCAGGGCCAAGGCCATAGGAAGCACCTTTGGGAGAGCTCCTGCTGTGGGGAACCAACGCTAGGAGGGTGGGAAGCAGCTGCAGGCAGAGCTGCTGGCCAGCCTGCCTGCTGGAGGGACGGGGCCAGGGCAGCACAGAGCCAGGGTGGGGAAAAGCGGCAGAATCTCCACGGCACGGTTCTTGCCAGGTTAGGGAATGTGTAACGGAGCAGCTGTTGGATATGCAGTGACAGCTACCACGACCACCATGGCTTTGCTGGCTGACAGCATGTCTCCCAAAGGGGGGTAAAGCATGGGCTACTCTAATCAGATGTTCATTCGAAGAAAAATGAACTTTCTGTCATTCAAGTCCTTGTGGGTACTGCAAAGAGAACAAAAGAATACAGTCATTAAAAAAAAAAAGTCACTGGCTATTGACCTGCCTGTCAATAAGCATTAAATAAATGTGATGCTACTGCTGAGAAACTACCAAATTTGTTTTAAAGAGCAATGCTAATATCAAATACAAAGTCAGAATTGGTGTTGATCTGTAACAATCATGTTGGAAATCAAGAGATACTTTTGGTTTTATTTTAAAAGAGAAATTCTCCACAACAGATACTTGCATTAGCAAGGGAGAAAATCTGCAGCTGAATTAGGGAGAGAATAGAGGAGGGGAAAATGTTACTTTTCATTCCACTCAGTTTGGATATCCTCGGGATTCACAACAGCAATTAGGTTTTTGAAATTGGCAATAAACCCTGGGAAAGAATGAACATATTGTCACAGTACTTGTTTGTTTTAAAGAATTGCATTCGCTCTGACTCAGGGAGGAGCTGGAGTCTGCAGTGAAGGGAGAACAGCAAGCACTAGCATACTTAAAACTCTTTGGAGTTGGAGGCTTTGCTACTGTAAAGGAACCATTTTTTTAGGAGGGATCTTCAAGACCTTCAGAAGATGACATGCACATACCAATTCTGTTTCTGCATAATTAAATTCATAACCTGTTTCAGAAAAGAAGAGGAGCTTTGAGGTCTCACTTCAGCTTTTACTGTGTTTGATGTACATCAGAAATACCCTCCTAGCTTTTTCACACACTTCTAGTCAGAAGCCTGCTGTAATTCTATAAGTACTGTGCTGTTCTGGCTAGGTGATTTTGCCATAACCTCTTCTTAACACCTTTTCATTCAGTTTCTCTCTCCTCTGTCATTTACTCCAGACCACTTCTGACTTCTGCAGTATGAAAAAAACCCCAAGTAGTAGTGTAAATAAGTCTGAATCATACTTGTTTAAAACCAGTGGTTTTTTCACTTCTGTCCATTTTATCATCATGTTTGAGGCTTCTACATTTTTCTTGTATATTGGTGGTTAGCTGGAAGGACATATAGACATTAGGGCCTTTGGGAGAGATTTTTCCTGCTTTTCATTTGAAAGCAGGTCACTGCTCTTATTGATTTCTGGACTACCAGATATTGTATGTGTCAATGTCAAGTTTTAGGTCTCCTCTTATGTTGGCAATGGTGATGAAGAATTCAGTATTTGGGTCTTACAGGGGCACACCTAGGTCATTTTGCCATTAAAATTACCAGAGGACCAGAAGTATTCCCTTGTTTTCAACTAACAAATCTCCAGATTGTTCAAATACATTTAGAAAAGTGATTTGTATAATTTGTTTTTCTTTTTTTTCTTTTGTATTTCCAGCAAAAACTTAACAAAGGACATTTTTTCATTCTCATTTTCATTTCATAAGAACTAGGCTCATTCCTGGAATGTTAATATGGGTGTTATCCATTTTACAGAAAAAAAAAAAAATTGAGATTGAGAGAGTGTGAGTTGTAATGTAATTGAGTAGTTGATGATGAATGATGCCAAACATGTCAATGGGAAATACGTAAAACTATTAAGGTGTGTAGGAATTAAATGGTGTTTAAGATCTGTATCATCTGTCTGAAATACAGAAAACTTTAAAGAATGTTGCTAAATGTTTAGCTAGAAATTTATAATTTTCTCTCCAGCTCTTATTCTAAATGTTAAAAGTAACTTTGACCCACATTTGAAAGGAAAGTTCTTGTATTTTTCATATTAAAATGTTATTTTAATATTACCTGGATAATTTCTTGATAAAGCTAATAAAAAATATTTCTATTTTGGCTGGGAAAAATATCTTTTCCCTTTCAAGCAGCACTGAATATTTTTCAACATCCAGAAGTGCAGGCCAACAGCAATCTCTTTGAGGAGAAATTCTCAGAAGATTCAGATTCCTTGTACATGCTCAAACCTAGAATGCAGATATACAAACCACAAAATAAATTGGGTGTGTTTATTAATGACAACTGTTGTTTTTTATTTCCCCTCCTCATTTTCCCTGTCTGGAGACTTCAGCAGAAACCACATGACCAGACAGATGCCTTTCAAATAAATTCTTAACCTGCTGTTCTTGAAAACAGACACAAAACCAAGAACACCTTAAGCAACCCCAAATGTTTCCAAATGTGCACATGGATTTGGTGGGATAGATGTACTAGTTCTTCTAGCATAAACTAGTATATTGCAAATGTGAAAGGTAAATGCTTGTAAGCAGTCTAGGAAATGGTCAAATGGTCAGCTGTCAATGTTGAATGAAGTTTGCACATGAGATGCAGTGTGTTGAACTTCTAGTCTGAAGTTCATGCAGAAGAGAAACTGCTTCAACAATTCCATTCAAGTATGGAGATAGAAATGGACACATTCTTTTTGACTTTCTGAGCTTGGCTTTGACTTGGCTTGCTTTGGACTATAGGAGGAAACTTGTGCCTTATCAGTTTACCTTGGCCCAGAGTTCACTTTCTCCAACAGAAACGGGATAAAGTTACCCTTCAGGTACTCCGTAAGCCATCTTTATGTGGTTGGATTGATTCTTTCATTGTGTTAAGGCACCTTTCTGGACTTCCTTCTGGAAGGAGCTCTGGCAGCTTTAGAAAGTCCAGCAGCAGGGTAGACTCCACCTACCTTTAGCAGCTGTTTTTACATTCTTTCATTCCCTCTTAAGCAGACTTTATTTGCGTCCTGCCTGTGACCAACAGTACTCAATGGTCTGCTCTTCACAGTCCCTTTGAAAAGTGTCCCTACACGCTTGTTGTGTGCAGCTGTACTCAAGAAAATGGCTTAAGGGCAGATATAATTATTTCAGAGTTTTCTGAACATCTGAATTTGAACATTCTGGGCACTTTTTAACATTGTTGGTTTTTTTACTATACTACCTTGTCCTGGTTTAGGGCAAATTTGGGAGAAATCCCCTGAATAGGATCCATCTGGGAAGCAAACTTAAATGGCTTTTTCCCCAACTAGTCTGGGAAGGAACTTCCTCAGAGAAAAGTGGAAAAAACTATTTATTTAACAAGCAAAGTGTCCACAAGCATAAAGAATTAATAATATGGAACAATAAAACCTTTTGTTGTTCTGAAATGAGATGGCAAATTCAGAAAGTCCTTGCTGTGGGTAGCTCAGCTCTCTCAGTCTCTTATCAGTCCCTCCAGAGGTCCATGCCCTGGTGGGCCACAGGTGTGAGCTCCCTGTGCTCCTCTGGGTTTTTCAGTCTGGAGCAGGTTTAAAGTCCCAAGAAAAAGGGGGAAAAAACCAATCCAGGGAATTTCTCTGCCCTAGCTAGCTAAAACTAACTAAAAGCACAGGAGATCTCCGTCCCACAGTCCATCCGTGCTGCAGACAGCACCATCCAGGAGAAAGAATGAGTAGGAGTCAGGCAGCTTTTATCAAAACAAACTGCACTGCTTCTTTCCCCACTTTGCTCTCAGAACCAGTCTTAAAGGTACAGAACTCAATATACAGCACAAACAGAACAGAAAATTCTAACCCAAATTAGAATGAAAAATTTGGGGATACAAGTATCGTAAAGTCACCCTAGGACACAGCTTTTAACAAAAGCTGTCTTTTTTAATGTCATTTTTCTGATGAAACTGTTCCGTATTTGCCAAGGGATTGTCCTTCTTCAGCAGGAAATAAAAATGGCCCTATGAATGTGGTCATTCTCTAATCTTAATATTGTGTTAGTAGAAGACAAGAGAGAAACAGAGGAGGCAGGTTCAGCAAGAAAAAAAGAGCATTAAATGACTTACAAGTTCACCAGGATATCACACAGTTCTTAAGATAACTACTATCATTCTTGTTGAAGAAATGACATGAATCCTATATCCCAGCAATAATTACAATGGCCAGACAGCTCTGGTTTTTGGTGTGGGAGCACAAATTCTTCCACCAGTCCTACCCCTGCAATGCAATGTATTAGGACTTCTGCTCAGCTGGAGGAGACAACAAAGACAGTCATTTTGTGTTTGCGATATCTACTATAACTTTATTTTTTTAATAATTTGAATTCTTTATAGATACATTGCCAAAAGTTTCATATCATATTTTAATTATAAATCATTGCAAAAACCCAATAAGATTCTTGAAGCTGGCTGGAAAAGCTTATGGAAAAAGCTTTTGACCTTAGGACATATTTTATGGGCTTACGCCGTATATGGCATAAGCCATCTTATCATATTTGCTCCATGCCAAAATATGGCTGATGGGCATATTTTATGTCCAGGGGTAGCATGTTTTGGAAAATAAGATAATTAAAATCATTAGGCAAATTGAAAGGCAGGTGATTTGTTTTGAGTAGCAGCGGAGAAAAAAATCCATATCTAATGAAAGGTGGTTACGTTTTACTACATTTTCTTTTTAATTGTATGAAACATTTTGAGACTGTGTTGCCTTGAGATAAAAATGGAGGCTGAGAGATTTTTCTTTGATGCAGGAGGAGAGAGGCAGAAATGGAGGAAGAAAAGAATAGTGAAGACTTTGGCAGAAAATATTTGGCACCATAAAATCGGTAGTATATGAACCTTCTTGTCTGAAAAAGCACACAGTATTTTCATATATTTACCACTTCAAATGTCTCCATTTGAATGAGTGTGATTTTTTATGTTTCTTTTTATGTCTGGTCTTATTTTTTGACATTAAAAATTTGTGTTGTATATGCTAACTGAACTTTGGAAAGTACCTCTCAAATACAGTGACAATAGTGGTTCTGTGAGGCTTGATGAGATTATTTAAGTTCTCTGTCCTTTGGATAAGATCATTTCATGTCTCATTTTTTAAAAATATTTTCCTGTTTTCCTAAAACACTAAATAGCCCTTGTCAAATTCTCATCTTCAGGGCAGCAGTAGTGCCCTGCTTTGGGAGCACTGATTAGTTGTGCAACAGGGAGCAGAATTAATTCATTGCCCTGTGTTTGTGTGCCTTTGTCTGTTGTTGTTCCTTTGTGTTCTCCATGATTTCTTTGGCAGCACATTAAGAAGAAGTCTTTTTTAGTGACTCATTTAGAAGAACAATATACTTGAGTTTGTTGAGGAAATAACTACTGCTTCAAATTTGAAGATCCTGACTGCCCCAAGATGAGTCCCCACACTAATGCCCGGTGGAAGAAGAATCTGTGGCTACAGATAGTTGCCACATCAGAAGTAATTCAAAACCACAAAAAAAAAAGAGAAAAATAAAATATAACTGAAGCTTCAGACAAATTGGCAGGCTGGGTTGTGTAAATAAAATGGCCAGCTAATTGTATTCCCTGGTGAATCCAGTCCAAATGGACCAGACAGGTTGAGTGCATAATAGAACACATGCACCACAGTTTGAAAATCTCTGGGAATACTGAGCTGTCTTGTGCCACTCCTGATGGAGCTGAAATTGTAGTGAACAGAATGCTGGAACCATGTTGTATTATCAGAGGACGTGGAACCACTTATTTGAACTAAACACTTAGTGCTGTCATGCTGGTGTGACAGAAAATGGCACTAAAGCACAGCTGAGTGGCTATTTTTGTCTGGATAAATACTCTAGTTTGTCAAGCTCTGTCTTCTGGTCCGCTAAAGCACAAAGGTAGAGTTCAAAATTAGACATTAACAACTTTTTGTTATGCTAGTTCAGGAAGAAGAATCACCTCGTTCCTTTTCTGTGTGCAATTCCAAATGTCAAGTAAATTAAAGAAGTAGCTCTCAGGTGATTCAAAGAGAACCACATGCTTAAGCCTATGTTTCATTTTGTATTTCCACAAAAGTAAAATTTGTGTAAATTTGCCTCTTTCTTTATTTCAGTTCATCAGGTTTTGGCATTGCTGGTGGTAGATGTAGTCTCCAGTTTAGAAGGCATTCCTTGTAAGAGGTGGGCTTCACTAAATAAGTATGCTTGTAACTCCCACTTTTACAATTCACCTTACTGTGCTGGAGCACTTCAGATATTTGCTTTTGTGTCCTAAAACTAACTGCAAAATACAACAAAAAATAGAGATTACAGATGTAAAAATTAGAGATTAGATATAAAGATATACAGATCTACAGGTATAAAAATTAGAGTCTTACTGACTGAGCAGCCAGGCTTGGGGTATAAATGAGAGTTCAGGGTTTCCATTATTGAACTAAGTCTAAATTTAATACTCGCTTAATAATTGGGGGGGGGGGGGGGGGGGAGCGGGGAATTTTTGTCATTAAACTTGGCTAAAGTTAGGGTTCAGGTAGATCGGGGGAAATTGTAAATTTAGGGCCCATGATTTCTCTGAAGTGTTTTCTGCAAATATGGACCATTATCCCAAGCCATGTTCATGGCACCTTGCAGCTGGGGAATGCTCTGTGGCAAGCCAAACAGGATCAGTGTGAGGCTGCTGTTTCTTGTTGGGGTGGAGAGCCAATAAAGATCAGAGAGAGGGTAATGAAGTATTTCAGGCATATCCCAAGGCACTCCAGGGGCAGAGCTGTCAGGATACAAAACTTCAGAGGAAACCTCAGTATGTGGGCTACATGTATGGAAGGACTGTGCTGCTGTGCAGTAAATCTCCTGGCTTTCTGTCAGGGCTGCTCAAGTGGAAATTTTTTATTTGATCAATACTCAGAACTGTGATTTTATATTGAATTAATACAAAGAACTTAGAGAAAGGGCTCAATAATACTGTCTTGAGTATAACTAATGGGTATTCTTACTAGGCTTGTAAATGAATGCTGCTGATGTTGCCTTGAAGTCAGGAGTGCTATGCCCTGAGAGAGCAATGGGGAAAGGTAAAAAAAAAAAAAAAGATGTTTTGCCTCTGTGGTCCCCTAAAGGCAAACTTTCACTACCTTATTCCTGCAGATTAAGAGAAAATTGTTTGGTCAGTGTATGTTTAGAGGACAAGAGAGGAACAGAGGAAGCTGGTTCTTCAAGGAATGAAGAAGAGCAATAAATGACTTCTAAGTTAACCAGGGTATTACACAGCTTTTGAGATAGCTGAGGGCTACTACCAGGCAGTTTGGTGAGTAAAGACTAGTCTCTTCCTCTTTGTTTTCTTTCTTTTCATCTGAATTTTTCTTTTCTGAAATTGATCCATGTAAATAATGGTATTCCAGATACCAAAGTTAAGAACCAAGTATTGTTTTAAAAACACAACTTACTCAAAGCCTTTTAGCCTTACAAATTTAAGAATTTTTTTTAATACATTTTAAACTCTTCGTATTTCTCATACTGATTCACAAGTGTTGTTTCTGAATTTTCAGGTCAAAGTGTTAAGAAGCAGACTGTAGTCTAAAAAGTTGGTTTGGCATGAGGCGTTCATTTATACAGCTAGATTGTGCATGGATATCTGTGGGGAAATTCTGAGGCTAGAAATGAAAGCAAGACAAATGAAGATGAGCAGCATGGTCCAATATTTAACAAGCAAGATAACAGATTCAGTGTCAACTACTTTGCCAACCAAAATGTTTTGGGGTTTTGGGGGTTTTTAGTGCTGTGTGGTTCTGTAGCTCAATTGGAAACTTTAGTCTTCTTTGCTTGGGAAGTCAGCCACAGTAGTCAGAATGATTCCTTCAAAGTACGTATATAAATACATGAAAGTATGGAATAGGTGTACAGTCTGTAATAGATTCATTGCTCAGGTAAATCAAGACACCTTGGCAACACTGGTGGAAGCAGCAGTGGATCTGCAAGAAGGTTTAACTTGAGAATATCTGATTTTACTCCTATTTCACATCTGTAATTTTTCACTTTTCTACCCTGTATTTAAGAACAATATTCTTTCTTTAGTCTTTAACACGTGTCCAATTTAATACGAAAATTACTTATATTACAGTCATAGAGGAAGTTTCATTGTTCTGTGTGCACTGATCTGGTCACTGGTGAATATGCCTTTAGCTTTGAGATATAGGAAGCCATACAGTTTGAAATTCTTCATGATTTGAATATGCTTTGAGTCTAACTTGGTTTTTTTTTAAAGCAGCAAAAAACAATAAAATCAATCAAATCAAACCAAGCAAATCAATCAGTTTTCTAGGCAAAGAAAACAAAACCAAACAAACAGAACCACAAATACACAAGCAAACAAACCCAAAATAACCAGAACACCAATAACAACAACAAATCCCAACCAACCCAAACAGAAAAAAAAGCCCTCCCCCAGAATCCTACTGAAAAAGTTGGTTTTTTCACTATGTATTTGTTTGCTTGACTACTGCTTTCCTGAGAAATTCTGTTGCTTTAATATTTCAAGCAGCTCTTTGCAATTTTCAGAGATTCTTCTGTGTACAAATCTGTTCAAGTTTGATGGCCTTTTAGTTGGTGTCTGTGTACTATAATCAAATATGTCTTACTATTTCACTTTCTCCATTTTCAAGATGCAGAAAAATACTGAAATAAACCATAGTCTTTTTGCTCCCCTGATCCCCCCCTGATTTTTCACACAGCTCCCTTTGGTGCATGTTGGGGGAAAAAAAGGCAAATATTTGAGCAAATCAGAGTACAAGACCCTAATCAATTTAATTTTGATTCATTCTTATGGTCAGGTCAAAAGGGAGTGGTCTGAGACTATAGCCTGTGCAAACCTAAAGAAGCAGGTAGGAAAACACTGGTTTCATTATGAATTATTTGTCCTGCCCTGTAGTTTTAGCATATACTTAATAATATTCTTTTTCATTAATTCTGGTAAAGCAGGCACTTAATTATTTTTAAGAAGAACCAAATGAAAATATTTTGAGACAATCAACCTGTAAATATTTAAATCCTTGTTTTCCCCTTTGAACAGGAAATAGACTCCTGTGCTACTGAGCTGCATGTTGCAGATGGTAACACTAACAGAAACTGTGTCAGAATTGCTGTTCATTCCTCAGAACAAAACCAAAGCAAGTGTAAACTTCATTATGTATTGTGCTCTGTACACAATTTTACATAGCTTTTCCACAGGCTAGACAGACATTTCCAAATGAATTTGTTGAGATGGTTCACTCTTGAATTACATGAAGCCAACCTAGAAAATTGACAGGAAGCAATTATTCAGATTCTTTTAAATTTTTAATTTTTAAAGCACATTGTTATGTATTTCTCTACTAGGTAGGGTAAAGCATCTTCCTGGTAATACTGGAATGCCCTGAGGATCCCCAAAAGCCTTTTAAAGAATATTTTATTTACTGTGAGGAGGACTTGAGATAACCCTTTTAGGTGTCTGCAAGATTTGCCAAGTCTGGTGAGAACAGATTGGCTGGGGATGCCTTCAGCTCAGACTTTACTGCGAGAGGTTTGCTGTGTATGGTTTAAGGCTGCTGGCAATACTTGGGGCATTAGGAAAGCAATTGCAGCATTAGCATTGATGATATGGGATCTCATATGCATGGCTGATGCCAAGTCCTACAGAGGCTAATCCACCCAAAATTCAGAAGTAGGTTTCTTTCTTTCTTGCTGCTCTGTGGTTCCCCAGAGTCTTGTTTTACTTATTAAATCTAAAGAAAAAGCACAAAGCACAAAGAATTTGGTTTTGACTTTTGACTTTGGAACTTGTGGCAAAGCACTTCTTGTTATTTGCAAACAAAAGTAAATTTGCTTTCATATTCAATCAAGAAACAAATTTTCTTACCAGTTCTCAACCCTTGGTAGTAGGTGGATCTCTTTATAGCAAAAGATCTGAGTTGGCAAAGATGAAGATTTAAACTGGGCATGCGTGTCATGAAAATTAAAACATTTTTAAGTTTAAGAGGAAGGAGCCCTGGAACAACCTCTAAAATAACAATGGAGAGAGCAAATAGGATTGATTTAAAGAGTATATTTCATCACTTCATGAACAGGATTAGAGGGCCCAACTGCCTTTAGCAGCAGGAGTCCGACATCAGTCATGAGTAACATAGAAAGACACTTTTGAGAACTGTGTGTTACCAGTCATTATAGTTCTGATTCTGCCTCATTTGTTTTCTTCCAAATCTTCTGCTTTGGGATACCATTTTAACTGAGCTGACAACATGCTAGACTCACAACATTTGTGGTCTATATATAAATGCATTTTCACAAAAGAACAAGTTCAGCACAGCAGTACTGGAGCAATTCTGCGGTCCTCAGGTCTGTCAGCACAGAGAAGATTTCTTTCTCCACTGACTATGAAAACCCATAATCAAGGGGGTAGGCTGGTCTGTAAGAGTATTTGGCCATGAAACATAAGATAATCATTCTGTATAAAAGGCATTCGGAACCATCTTTCTTCAAATACCAGAAGCAGAAGCTTCTGATATTTGAAGAAAAATTTTATGAAAAGTAGGAGGTTTAAGTAAGATCTGTCTTTTGCAAATGAGTAATGAAGTCAGAAGTTGAATGTGCCTAATTAAGGTATTTATTCATTCAATTTAGTCACAGGATAATAAAAAAGTTGTTTGGAAGGAAGCTATGGAGGTCAGCTACTCCAGCCTCTTGCTCAAAGTGGGATGCATTTGACCAGTTTTTGACACTTTCCTGCATGACATCCTTGTCACTAAACTGGAGAGTCTTGGATTTAATGGATGGAGATTTAATGCAGCAGAGAAGGAGTTACTGGGATGGTCATATTTGAAGTGTTGTGATCAATGGCTTGAAATGGAGTCCAGTGATGAGTGGTGTTCCTCAGGGGTCTGCACTGGGACCAGCACTGTCTATCCTCCTATCCTCTTTTTTGGCAACATTGTCAGTGGCATTGAGCACACTCTCAGCAAGTTTGCTAACAACACTGTGCTGTTTGGTGCAGTCAACACACTGGAGGAAAGGAATGCCATCCAGAGGGACTTTAACAGGCTTGAGAGGTGAGTCTTTGCTAATCTCATGAAGTTCAAAAAGGCCAAATCCAAGGGCCTGCATCTGGGTCAGGGCAATCCTGAGCACAAATACAGGCTGACCAAAGAATAGATTGATAGAGTAGGTACAAGTTTAAATTGAGAAAACTGACTCTCAGTCTTTTAATTTCTGTTTGATTTCTTCAAAACGTAAGGAGGGAGGAGTAATTTCCTGTATGAAATATTTGCTTAAAGTACCTACTGCCAGACAAGGTAAATTACCACTAATAGGTAGGTGAGTTTCCTACAAATGAAAAGGAAAAAAATATTTCGTATTCAAGATAATTAATCTATGCAATGTCCTGCTAAATTAAATTTAATTGTACAATGTAACTGAAAAGATTTTGAAAAGATTTTCTGCATCCCATTATGCTTATTCTAGTAGGATGCAGTTAAAATTACTTCATTCATACTATATTCTTCTCAGCATGTTAGGTTGGGATTGTTAAGGAGAGAAAGAAATATAAATCCATTCTATAAATCTCTTCACTTTCCCTTAGCCTGAGCAAGAGTCAGTTTCTAATTTTCCCACAGATCTTTTCTGTGCCAAATTTCATGCAGGGGAAGCACCATAGGTTTTGCAAAGTCTATGATGCTCATCTGCCTTTCCTGTGCATATTGAAGCCATAGCTGGGTTCAGCTAGAGGATCAATTAAAATTGTCAGCTTGTAACTTAAAATAGAAAAGAAAGTACACAAAATATTAAATCAAAAGAGGAAGTAAACTTCCCTTTCCAAAAAAAGAAATCCTTTATCTGATAAAATATAGTATATCTGGGTGTCCTAAGCATACTAACAGAAACAGATGTAATTCTTTAAATAATGCAGGCCACAAACGAAATTTGATAGTTCTGTTGTGAGCGTGGATTGCGTAATGTATTTGCATTATCTGAGATAGTTTTGTAAATGAACAAGGACCACAGGAAAATATCTGAGTAGGTACAGAGATAAAATACTGAGAGATTTAACCACCTCAGACTTGCAGGTTTTAGCATCAGCAAACTGATGAATTGTGCCCCATTTTGCAAGTATGTACGTACACATCTTGGTACATAGAATGTTGGTAGATTGATTAGATTCATGCCATGCAAAATGAGGAAGAGTGATCCTATTTGGAAAACAAATGTCTGAACTATCTGTCCAAAATTCAGACCTTATTTATTGAGGTTCAGTTGCATACAGTGATCATTCTGAAATGATACATACTGCTTTATTTTCACTAGACTTCTGTCTAGAACTAAAAAGAATGAGTGGCAAAAAATGGTGGTTTTTCTGAGATAAACAGCAGAACAAATGGCAACCATCTTACTGGAATAACTCTTTCCATTCAGTTTTGCAGATTGAAAATGATCTTGTAGTGTGAGCAAAATTTACAGAAGTAGAAATATTTAACTGAACTGGGTACCCATCAAAATTAGTTTAAATTGGATAATTCTAAAACTATTAAAATTAAGACATATTAACAAAAATTAAAAGATAAGGCTTTGCATGTATGTTGCTTCTTTTATAGTAAATATTAGATAACCTAATAACATCTGTGGAAATTACTGTTGGCTTGGGTGAACTTATTTAGGCTCAACATAAAATCAAGATGGTCTACACAAGACACAAATTTAGTCATCTTCAAGTACATAAAAGCTAACTGACCTATTGGTAGCAGTCGAAATAAAATTTATGTACTTATTCAAAGTGACGTGAATAATAAAAATAATTATGTAATTCGCAGATTTAAAGGAAAAAAAGACTAATGATTTCACAACTGTGAATTTCCAATGGTAAAATATCTTCTATACCTCTTGTTAATGGAAGTGATTGGAAGTACTTTAAGAGGAGAGTTCTGCATTTTAAAAATTCAAATATGCTTTGTTCCAGGTAGTAAATGTTCATTCATTTAGATAGCTAGTCTAGCAAGAACTGCATACTAAAAAGGAAAAAAGAAAAATGCAAACAAAATGTAGGAAGTCAGAAACTGATATTCAAGGTACAAAATTTTATTTTTTTAAGTTTGAAAAAAGTTTGAATAAAATATTACTTTATTAGTAAATAATTTATTAATAAAGAGACTAGTAAAGGCACTTTACTAGTAAAGGGACCCTTTTTGTTTTTCTTGGCTCTTCTGAACCATTCACAAGTGAGTTGCAGAATCAATACAGAAATTCTGATTGGGTTTTTTTTCAGTTTGAAAGAGAATTAGCAAAGAAATTTACCTCCCTGATTATTTGAATAAAGGCTGACACCAGATTTAGCTACGATATGAGAAGTTTATTTGACATTAATTCATATTCAGGTTCCATTTTAGTTCCAGTATATTATTTCACTGCTTATTTTTCAAAGATTCAGACATTTTCCAATTAATATAATAAATATATTCTTTCTTATTCAGACACTTGTGTATGAACACTATCAGTATGTTCCTTCTCAGCAGATGATGGCAAACATACCATTCCTTTTCAAAGTACTAGCTGCAAAAGATTTCTTTAATTATAACTTTTAAATAAGCTCTTGGTAATAACAATAACCAGCTAAATAAAGCATTCCTGTTCTTTAGCTTCAAAACTGTCTCTCAGCTGGCTTGCATGTACTGTATGAGTCAGATTAAAAAAAAAAAAAAAAAAAAAAAGATGTGCAAGTTCTTTGACTCAGGCTATACAGCATATGATTGAAGTAAAGAACATCATCTGCTTTGTTCACCAGGGGGTTTTATTATTATTATTTCTCTCTGGTCTTCTACTTTTCTGCTCCTCAAATAAGGCTAATTACAAAGGAAAAAAAGTTGAAACTGGTAGAGAGAGATCCTTTAAAGCCATTCCTTTTGCAGAATGGAACAAAAGAAAGTACCAAGGGCATGGATAGGCCTTGAAAAAAAAGAAAAGAGAAAAACCATCTAATGAGGATGCTGAGATAAGTGCTTGTGAAGAAAACTGGCAAAAAAGGGCTTTTAGTCTAAAATCCATAAATAAGTGGGCATTAGATGGGTACTAGAACATTTTTAACAAGAGAGGCCACCAAACTGTAGCATCCTATGCAAGAGCTACTACCCTGAAACTCTTCTTCTTAACAAGATAAGGGTTTTTCTCTTTGAAATATTAATTTGAAAAAGATATACTTGAAAATTAAGGAGTATTATTCACGTCTGTGAATCCATTATAGGGGAAGACACCATCAAAGCTGCTTTAGATATAATTATGAATGCTGTAGATTTTCTAAAGGTCAAAGATCCTAAATGGTATGAAGAGATTGTTCACAGCATATCATGGTTCAGACAGGGTTTGACCTCCAGTCTCTCTTTGGGTCTTCTAGTCTGTGCTGAAGAAGAAGCATGCGCAGCGTCAACTACAGAAGAGTTTAAGAATCAAATCATTTGCCCATCCTCCAAACCTATTTCTTAATACTCCCGGGTAATTGGGCACTCAGACGTGCTTGATATCCATAGATGTGCAGGTCAGGTGTTTGAGGCTCGGTCTAATTACCAGAGAATGACTGCCAGCTAAGCATTGTCCATTTCAGCTCTCAGTGCTGCTCTTGTAACACAAAAAGGAGAAAAACAAATCTGAAAGGGAGAGAAGATAAAAGGGTAGAGAAAAATAAACTATAGGACCTGATCCAAAGACTGTAGAAGTTAATGGAAAGTCCCATTAGCTTCAGTGAGGTTTAGATTAATCTCATTTTCCAACGAGACTGGCAGTTCTTTATCCCGTCATGCATTAGATCTGCTTTCACCCATGTGTACCAGAAAGTTTGCATTTAGTACCAGTGATCTGATTTTGCACATGTTCTGACAAACTAATGAAATCCATTGGGAAATTATTTGATTTAACTTTGGTTTTTTTCAGAAGTTTCTCTTAATAGGAAATTTTAAGGGCTTTGAAAAAAAGGTTTCAGTACAACAACAATAGTCTCCAAATATAATAACAACAACAGCAACAACTTGCAATTCCCATGGCTAAAAATCCAATGGCTAAAAATGCTCTTTGGAGCATTTTGATTGTGAATTTAAAGAAGTAATGAAATATTTAATGCGGATTTATTAACTGTTTCTTAAACATGTTGTACTGTACTGCTCTTTTCTTACTCACTTTTAGTCACTTCTGGCACATGTTCTGTGCCACAGATGGACTAAGTAAATACACATGTATCTAGTGATCAGGTGTTTGAACTTGATTGCCAGCTAGCAGCTTTTGGTGTGATAGAGGATTCACCCACAGGTGTCCAATGCACAGGAGAGTAATTTTTTGGCATTAACTTTTCACAGCAGGTTACCTGTGTGGCTGTTAGCCATTGGCCATTTTATGTCATTTGCTGCAGCCTTTCCTAGATTCTGTGCGAATGATGAACAAATACAGCAGGATACTTCCAAATGGTTTGGTAGTATTTTATTTATTATGGCTCACAATTTGACTTGCTGAATATGAAGCGGAACTAATATGTTGGGTGGTTTGCTTTGTATCAAAAATTTTCTTTTTTGGTCAGGGATTTTTCTGAACCATCACTCATAAAACTGATGTTTTACAAAATTTTGATAGTCTAGATATTATGATAATATCTTCTGCACACAGATTAATAAACCAGCTACAGCTGCAGACGAGATGGTAAGAGGGTTTTTGTGCTAGATGCGAGCTAGAGAGATAATAATGTTGATTTCTTGAGAGACAGTCTTTTATTTTGCTTTACAAGGCACACTCAGTATTAGTGAAGCATCAGACATAATTCCATAATTAAGTTCTATTGATACTTGCTTTAAAAGCAAAATTATAATCCTTCTGTTTCACACATTAAAGACTGAGTTCAGTCTCTGAATAATGTCATAACTCTTCAGAGGACACTTGAATTTTCTTTATCACATTTTAAGAAAAAATAATTACTGATTCTAGCAGAGAAAAATTCTATAAATGCTCTCTTATTGACATTTTTCACAGTTTTCTCACACGTCTTTGAGTTTAATTAGCTAAATAAGCACAATTCCCACAAACTGCAGACTTCATAGACTATATAAAATAGTGTCCTTGATACATTGAGTATCTTGAAACAAGTATCTGGCTAGATGGAATAATAAATATATTGATGGAACATGTATTTGCATGCTTCTCACACTATCACACTGGTGATAGAGCTCCCCTTCTCCCCTGTATCTAAATGCCAGCTGTTTTTAGACAATCCAGACAGAAGATAAATTATTAGAAGGTAAACATTTTGTTATAGAATGGGAAAAATTATCTTTTTAATAATCTTTCATATAAGCAAGCTGGACTATAAATAGTCATCCTTACCAAGGTCATAACCAGAGTAAGTTTAGCTAATTTAATGCAGACAAATAGGTTTTTTTGTTTATGTAAATGCCAAGGAAGGGGTTCTATAACTGGAAAGGAGCTTCTAAAAGCATAATAGAACATGTCAGATATGTGTCTGCAGAGAAAAAATTGATCACAGAAAACAAATGATTTTCCAGAATATTTCACTTCTGTAAAAATATGTGGGAAATGTGCAGAATTTATGGAATTAAAATGTACACTGAAGTTGTTTAAATCAGAATACAAATTTCTTCAATTAGTTCACAAGGAAAAATGATGGTATGGGCCATTCACTTCAGAGTTGGACTCTATGATCCTTCTAGGTCCCTTCCAACTTAGACTGTTCTGTGATTCTGTGATTTTGATATGAGGCTGAATGAATGAGTGACAAAAGTGATCTTGCTGGAAGTGTGGTTCTGTTCTTAGCTGTAGCCTGCCTGGTTAATGGAACACAGCTGTGGAAAAAACCAGGAGTTCTCTGAGAGTAAGAACCTAGACCAGTTAGCAGTCACTTTGTGATTTCATGGTAACTCAGATAGCAAGCTCACATATTTCACTTCAGAGCCCCCAAGTACCCACTGTTGGCTCACATTCAATCTCTTCTTTGGTGCAAAACAACTGGTGCCCAACAAGAAAGCTTCAACTGGAAATGCAGAACATATGGATGAGTTGCCCAGGCCTTTTGTGGTTCTCTTAATACTTGAAAGGGCAGGTTGGTATATCTGTCATAGGCACTCTGAAGACTATCATGGGAGTCTCAGGAGTCTGCCTAGATCTAGACAAATATAGAAGTGTCCTGGCTGGGATTAGACTTAAGCCTATCAAGATGAGAGCAAAGAGCAAAGAAACTCTGTGTCTTGTAACTTCAGGGGTGTTGGCTTCAAGGCAGGGGAGCCACTTACACTTCAGACTTTATCAGCTCAAAAATGCTTATGCAGTTTGCTTGTGCAGGGAGCTCAGTCCTGACTGAGCCAGTGAGATTCTCACAGAGTGTGCTGGGAGATGATAAGATGTGTGAAAGGCACGAGAATCACGTCACGTTTAATCCTGAAAAGGCCTCTCATTACTGAGAGCAAAATCAAATGAGCCCAACAAGCCTCTTAGAGTGGGTTGAATGCAATGAGCATCAGTTGTGAGTGAATGTGGGATGACAGTGGGGACGCAAATGGTTTTAGCCATCTGTCTTTGGGACCTTAAACCTGGCAGCCAAGAGCACATAGACACACCCATAAAATGCTCCAAAAAGATGTAAGATTATTAGCCACCACTTTCTTGGTGGTGCAACAGATTTACAATGGTGTGCTGGAACACAATCATTGTGTCCAGGCATAAAGAAAGTCTAGGTATATTGTGTGTTACAATCATAAAGTTGCATTTAAAGATGAGTCTGCTGCATTCTTATTTTTCTTACTAAAAGGATCAAAATTGTATGGCCTTTGTAATATTAGCACCTATCTGTTAAGACACTTGCAGGTTTATTGCACAATCTAATGTAAGCAGAATTTTTAGGTCTAAGTTTCACATTTTAGTTGCTGTTAAAGGACTGCAATAAATAATGATTTACCTGCATTAAGATTTATGGCTAAACTAGCAACAGGAAAGCAAAAATGAGGGAACGAAGCCAAGACTGAGTGGCAAAATGAAACAAAGGGGAGGGCTTTCCACCTGTACTGCAAGGCTTCAGTCATCATTGCAGCTGACTCTCTGCATCTCAAAGTTCATTGTGGTATTCAGGCCTAGGGCTGCTTTACTTTTTTAAACTGATTGTGCAGCTAAATCTGCAAATAGTTATGTGAGCAAACATCATTTGTGGAAACAAACTGTGTCTGTGTACACATGCTGTTGTACCAGAGGTATCATATGAATAACTAGACAGCTCTTGTAGTAACTGAAACCAGGAACTAGGGAGACAGAAACTGTTTCCTGAATGGCATTTGGCTTAAAGACAGGAGTCACAGTTCTCAGGTACAGCACTTCATGATGAAAATATATCTTCCAAGTATGTACTACTGTATTTGTCTACTGATACTCAAAATATGCACAAAATATTTAGAGTAGATTTTTTGTTTATGCACAAGCTTACAAATACTATAGGTCCAAAAGCATATGTACATTCATATATATGTAAGCTGCACTTGCAGTCAATGATCAGTGCTTATGCAGACTAACATATTTACCTGAGCTTTTATGCTTACATATATTCAACCAAAGGTTTGAGAATATCCTAATGTAAGAGATTTTCACTGACCATCCAAATTGGCTACTTTGAAAACAGAATTTGCATCAACATTAGCCAGTATGGTAGGACAGAAAGTGAAAGAAAGGGGTTCAAGGGGTCTGAAGAACTTCCTCTTTTAAAATTTACAGTGTATTAATTACGTATGACATTTCAGGGAGTGAGAGTTGTTTGTAGCCTATGGCAATGAGTTACCGAAATGAGACAGAAAAAAATGTGTCAGCATATCAAATTACACAGGTATTGGTAGCCTAGATGTATTTACTGGTTTGGAAGGCTGTGTTTGATGTTGTAGAAATTAAGGTACTGAGCACTGGGTTGGGATGTTGGTACCACATTTCTTTTAAAATTACAATACTGAAGTAGTTGGATGAAAAGAAAAGTAATTCCTATCTCGTGGCAATACTGCAAAGAGAAACAATAAATAAAATACCTTGTTCTAACTCATTCTGGAGCTAATAAAAATGATGATAGAACTACTGAAATGCATTTCACACCTCCCCCACCCCCCCCAAAAAAAAAAAGAAAAAGGAAGCTTAGCAACCTCCTCATACAACAAAATTAGGGAAAAGCTTATTGAGGATTATATGATGTGTGTAAATATTTTATTTGTTCTTCCACTGTTTTGGGAGGATTTGTTTCTCTAGTAGTGATCTTAGCTACAAAAATTCAAAAGGAACTCCTCCTTCACATAGGAGAACAATCCTCAGCATTCTGAGAATCAGTTTCGTTGTTTTTTTTTTTTTTTAATTTAATAATTCCCTATTTTACAGTACATTAGATGTTACATACTGTATTAGCTATATTTTTACAGTATGTTTGGTTGTTATTTTTATATCTTTTGATCCCATGGAAAGAGAAGCTGTCTTTCTCACAGCCAAAGACAAGCTGTTGAAATGGCTGCCAGCAGAATTCTGGCGTTAAAAGAAAACCAACAAAACCAACCAAAAACCAACCAAAAATATCTTTCAGACTGGAAATGGTTGAAGCAGTCACAAATCTTTTGACATTCCTCCTGTCCTACCCTTGGATGCCTGTCTCTTCAAGTGTGAGGTTCATGAGTATTAACCAGCCAATTTACCAAAAGTATCTGAGGATACTCTAGCACCTCTGATTTTTTAAGGATATAAAAAGGGCACAAAAAGGGCACATCCTTTTTTTATATTGCTGCAATTTCCATTGTAGGGGAATCTGGATGGGAATTTCTCAAAGTCTCAGGACCCACTGCTGCACAGTGCAAGATAATCCATCCTAAGCCTGGGCAAACATTCTCATCTGTGCTGGTACACGTTGTAGTTAAGGATTTGCAGTCCTGCAGCCCATCTAAAGGTTAAGTCAGTTAGGTACATATGATTAGCTAATGGACTCAACATTCCAGTTTATCAAAATGTAAAAGCAATTACATTTATCTTAGTAAGCAAAAAATTAAGGTGGGAATAGCAGTTCCTACAATATGCACAAACATTGGCTAGAATATCTGTGTGCCTTAGTATTTTCTTTTCACTGCTGTCCCTGTTTGAAGTTCTCTGGTTTGTGCTGCCCACATTCAGTACTGCAATAGCTTCATATCCACCATTCTTCTAGGAGAGTTCAGAATTCCTCAGAAAACACTAATAAGTGTCATTCTTATCGACCTATTTTTTAGATTTTGTAACATCTTCTAGCTCATAGTTCTCATTTGGTTTTTTTTAATATAAATTAATTTTAAATAACTTTAAGCATTTTAATAGTTTCCAAAGCACTTCACTTTTGTTTTGCAGAAGTAGAGTGTACTGTACTGGGGTATTAGTCATGGTTCAATACTCAGACTACAGGCTGTATGCAAGCTATGAGTGCTTTTAATTTCAGTGACAGGTAGATACTTCACACTTAACAGAGGTTTTTCTCTTCTTACATTTTGCTGTGCTAATGCTCTTCCAGTCAATTGTATATGTACTGAAGTAGTCTCGTCTCTTCTCTTCTCTTCTCTTCTCTTCTCTTCTCTTCTCTTCTCTTCTCTTCTCTTCTCTTCTCTTCTCTTCTCTTCTCTTCTCTTCTCTTCTCTTCTCTTCTCTTCTCTTCTCTTCTCTTCTTTCTCCTCTCCTCTCCTCTCCTCTCCTCTCCTCTCCTCTCCTCTCCTCTCCTCTCCTCTCCTCTCCTCTCCTCTCCTCTCCTCTCCTCTCCTCTCCTCTCCTCTCCTCTCCTCTCCTCTCCTCTCCTCTCCTCTCCTCTTTCTCCTTAGATTTTACTATTTTATCCCTGTGCCTTCCATCAGTGTGTTAAGATGACTAATGTCTGTTGTGTTTGCTCTTGGACTCCAGTGAGGCAGCAGTGTGTTCAGTACAGTACCTTTATTCTGAGAAGGTTATATTAGGAAGCTCAGATGTATCTACTGTAGCTTGAATAGGTAGACAGGAGGTTTTTGATGGTCTCTAGTTCCCTAAGAAGTGGTGAAAGGAAGAAACAATAATCTGCATCTTCTGTGCAGGATAAAATTACCAGGATAAAAAAATCCTGATAGTTGAAAGCTCTACTGAGCCAAACAGAAAATTGTTGTCAATTGTCATCTTTATGCATGGGCATTAGGTCATCTTTCATACCAATAATCCTTGTGTGAGCAAATGAACGCCCTCACTTTGATATTCGGTGGCAATGCTTCAGTATTTTGTATTGTTGATGTCATACATGGTTTATAACATTGCTGGAGCGGTCTAACAACCACATGGTTAATGCAGTTTGGGGGAGCAGGTCATGATGGTTCAGCAGGGTGGAGAAATCACCTATCCAGCTGAAGATAATGTTCAAAGGACTGGTAGGCAAAAAGTTAGCATTAGCTTTCTAAACTACATACCAAGCCTGTCAATTGTAGAATGCAAGTCATGAATTATGTGATTGTACAGAGTAGTTTCTTTATAATAGAAATGTTTATACAATGCTTCTCATTCTTTAATGGATAAACTACAAAAGTGTTCCACTTTGTCTTTAACTGCATGCCCCAAGTGAATGAGAGGAATTTTAGTGTTGGAAGAAGTAGCAGTAAGAACTGCAAACAGTGCAATAGCTGTAAAATCTTACCAAAAAGATATTTTTGAGACACTTTGGGCACATGCTGAAATTAAGTGATAGCAAATGGAATTTAGTAAAGTTATTGGCGTTAAAAATGAAAGTCATGTTAAAAAAAATGCTGGTGGTTCTTGAAAACAACAGCAAAAAATCTCTCTTCCATCTTTCGCTGTTCTAAAAGAAAATTTGAATGCAATGTGAGATGAGGTGACTACACTTTAAGCATTTATACTGCATTCATCTCTATCATATGGAACTATTACTGTGTTTTCTATTGCATGTAATAAATTTTAAAAATAGAGCCTGGTTTTGGCAAAAGTTAGCAAAATGTCGGTGAGGATTGTTTCTTAACAGTGAAAAAGGAAAAATGGTTCTTGCTTACGTAAAATCCCTAGTCTTTCTTTGTCTACAAGGACATGCATTTCTTCACTCTTGTTACCATGTCATCGTCCTCCTCAGTCCCTGTTAATGTCTTCTTCTGGCCTTATCCTGCTGTGACTGAGCATTACAAAGTTTTTCACGCCTCCATGCGCAAGTCCATCAACCAATTAGTTTTCGGAGCACATGATACATATAGATGGCATGGCAGTGGGTTCAGACCTAGGTCAACATACTCCCAGCTTTCAGTCAATATGAAAAAGATATGGGTCTACATTATCAGTGGTATCGATTTAGAGAGTGGATTGTTCGTTTTTGCTTCTTTTTCAAACTTACTCCCAGCTGTGATGACTGCTGTTAGTCTGGTTTTTGTCTCAACATTCACCACGGAATTTCTCACTGTGACAAACACTAATTTCCAACAGGCACCTGAAATGTATCAAAGTATGAGTCTCATTTTGACTCTTTATGGAGGTTTGTTGCACATCTTGCATACCCATCTTTTAGAACATTGCAGTAAGGTATCCAGTTTTTGCATATAATTACCTTCTGTTTTCCTTTGAAAGAGTTTGGAAGACCTATTGGTGAGGACTTTTGAGGAAAGTCTGCCTCAAAAATACATCTTGCTTGTAAACTAACATAGAACATAATGCGTAATGTATTTTAATTGAAGTAAAAAGTCAGGTTTTCAAAGTCCAAATTTAAATAATCAGGGATCAATTATTATCAATTGTGTTTAATGTAGATTGAAACAAATATGAGTAAAACAGTGGGACATCCTGAATTAGAATGGACTGATCTTGGCATCTTGATGGAGGCAATAAATAAATAAATAAATTTATAAATATACTGCGAGTTTGGAATCAAGTGTATCTCAGCAGAAAAAAGGGAAATGCTTTTCAGAAAAATATGTTATCTGTAACTTTAGGAGATAGAAAAAAGCTTTTCTGCTGGTTGTCTTTTATTTTATAGTAGAGAGGAACATTATACCTGCGCAGTCTCTTTAATTTTATTGAGCATGCTGAAGCATAAATTTATATGGCTGTCATCTAGGTCTTTCACATATTAACTTGGTAGTTTTTTTCTTGTAGAATTTCTGTTTTGTCGTTATAACTAGAGTGAAAAGTATGTCTAGTAGTTTAAAACAAATACATCTTTATATTATTGTAAAGTTCAGATATTAGAAAATTAGGTGGTACTTACTGTAGTTAAAGCAACATAAAACTAGAAGCACTGATGGAGATGAAGGGGTGTTTGCAATTAGAAGGTACTGCAAATTTGTTCTATTTCCTTTCATTTCTGTTTTCTCCATTCTTTTTCTGCTGTGAGGTAAGTAAGATTACAAGATTCCCTGTAATCGATAGAATTGAAATTATTCATATTAATCTTGAAAAAAAATTCCAGTAACTGGGATATACTGATATCAAAGCTAAGGGAAGGTAAAAATACAGTATTTGTTGTATTTTTTCTCTATTTTTACCTGTATAATAATTAAGCTCTAATGATGATAGTGTCCCACTATCATTTATTGCAGTGGCAGCAGAAGCATAACTTAGATTGGCCCTTTACTGCATACCATAAGTCAAAGGAGTAGGTTTGCAAATTTTCACAGTCCATATTATATTGAAATCAACAGATTTCCATCTTTTCTAGACAGTCTATGCTGTTTTTACTCTCTCTGACAGAGGTGTAGCTATTATAATTCCATATAATACACTGAGTAACTGTACTGTAATACAGTACACATCTTAAAATAGTTCTGACACTACCAAAAATATAATGTTTAATATATCTTTTTCAACAGGAATGTTGATTATCAGTGACTGTAATAGAATGAGGCTGGTAAAATATATTTTTTCTGCAAGTTTAAAAAATTGGCCACCCAAGATAAAAATCTCAATCCATACTTAGGCATTCAAAAACTGATTTGATATTTTAGAAGTAATAATTACTCTGGACAAGGTAAATGGGTAACCAACCAGCAGTGCTGATTATGAATCTTCTTGACTGAGTCGTTCAGTATAAAATACAGGTGTTTAGCTTCAGACAGCAATCAAAACAAAACCAAAAAGATCTCATTTCCTTGTTTAGCACCAACTGTATCCCGCTTTGCTTAATTCCCAAATCCACTGAACTGGATAGTTTTTACCAGTCATCTCCAGTCTGTGTGAACATAGATAATTTCTTCTTTTTGACTAAAGCAAGTGAATTTTGCCCAAAGAGCTACAAAACAAACTCTATGGAATTGTTAGCTAGATGGGGTATCATTGTGGGAAAGATGGTCTAGAGACAGGTCACTAAAGCCTTTTTTCTTTTTCTTTTTACTTCATTTGAACTATTGACCTTGTGAAATATTCAGCTTTCTGAGAGGTTTTTTCGTTTGTTTGTTTGTTTTCTGTTGAGATGGGTTTTGGTGCCTGGGCTTTGAAACATGTATGATCAGACCCAGCTTATCTGTGAGGCTGTTGGGTTTTCTAACTCGCCGCGCTGGAAAACACACCGGTCTTGGGAAATCAAGCTAATGTCTCTCAGCTGTGCAGAAAAAGTGTGAACAGCTCTGTCAAATGAGCTACCCCCATCTCCTTTTTTTCAGGCAGCATCTTATACTGGAGCAGTCACTTCACATTTGCCATTTGAGCAGTTGTGATATAACTGCTGTTTTATTGCCTATAGGAGAGTTTCTGTGAGGAATCAGAAGCTGGTCTTTCAGCTACCCCTGGCCAGGAAAGGTTTTTAGTCACAGGACTCTATTACTGGAGAATGCATAAGGAGTCCTGACAGGATTACGAGAGGATATGAACACAGAGCTCTGGCCTAAAGGTTGCTAATTGACCAAATGGTAATACGAGGGGAAGTATTTTCCAGCCTTGAACCTCTGCCCCCAGATAAGTATATTAAATGCCATCAGTTAACCCCTTGAGTGCAATGACCCAGTGCTGCCAGGGACACTCCTGGTGTGATAGACCCTTACATGTTCTAATCAGTGGTGATGTATCAAGTAGAGTCATAGGTCCAGATGAGTCTTACATGTGTTCCTTTGTTGGATGGAAAGATGTCTCTAGACTTGCAAAACGTTAAACACAAAATTTAAAGTGCATGGCTACAGTGGCTTAAAACACAAAGTTGTAAACCAAAAGAGCAGTCAGGAATGAAAGTAGAAAAATATAAAGTGAAAAACAAAATCTAAATAATTTTGCCTTGCAATTGAGTTGGATTTTAAAAAATTGTTTTATTGGATTTTTACTGTTTTCTCTAGATGGTTTCTGAAGAGTGAATGTGCTTAGTTATCTCCAGCTTAGTTCCTTCCTGCACTTGTTCTCAGGTCATGAACATTACTGAATTTCACTGAAAAATACCAAAGCTATTATGTCAAGTGAATTTATGAACAGTAAGTTACACTTCATAAAAGAAGACAGTTCTATAAGATATATTCTATATCTAGTTCTGTAAGGTACATTTTCTTCACTTTTTTTTCTGTGGTGTCTTTCATTTAATTTCCAGGCAGAATATTTCTGTTGTTAAAATGGTGTCTTCTAAATCAGTGTTTTTCTGTAGTAAAGAGATGTTAAGTTCTGTATCAAATTATGTGTACAGAAAACAACAGTCTGGACTTAATTTCTGTTGTCTTCAAATGTGTTATAAGTGAAATTGTCCATTGTGGGAGGTTATTACTGCTCTTCTAGTTTAGTAAATACTGGGATCTTCTTTGTGCTTACATTATGCAGGACTTCACCTCTTGCCTGATTTCATTGAAATTAGTGGGGTTACTCATGTAATACGGTACCAGTCAGAAGATATATCAATGGCAGACTCAGCCATGTGGAAGTTGTAGTTATTTAACAAAGGTTTTATCTTTACTGGCACAGAGGTATTTATCTATATTTTTCAATGTGATGACTAATTCTTTTGTTTATTGTGGGTATCTTACAAATTATGTATATTTGACCACCAGAAACCATCTCAATTGCCTTGAGGCACCTCACATTGTTGCATTAATGGATGAAAAATTACATTTGCCATTTCATAATTTGTGTCCTTTTTCTTCATGGTTTAGCATCAAGCCTGATAAACTTAGAAATCAGTAACTCATAAGCTATGTTGTTGACTCTTGAATGTTAAATGTGTTACACAGGCTTAATCAAAAGTAACACTTCCCATTGGAACTATTAAAAGAGCCAAGTGCTGATTTTTCAGGCCAGAGAACAGAGCTAGAAGGCAAAAGTCCTCCTGAGAAATTAGTATGAGACATTGTAGGTTTTGAGTGTTGCTTTTGATCATGAGCTGGTACATTAATGGATATGGCATTGCCTTTTAAAGAGGGGCACTGCAAATTGTAGGGAGGAGAGAGAGATACTTATGCTGTGCATTACACAGCAGTGCACATCAGCAGTTCTGTAGCATGGGAGGCTTTTTAACCTTTCATTTTAAAAATCCTTCTTTCAAAGCACCAATCATTCCATTATTGATCACGTGGCCCTACATTAACTGAGGCTGGAAGAGGCTGTACATCAAGCTGACTCTGTGCACCCATGTTGCTTCCAGCATCCACACTCTGACTACAATCTGAGCTGAGTCTTCCTACAAACACTAGTTGCCAATCTGGCAGGTGATATTCTAGGAGAGGTTCCTCTGTCATGTGCTGCCTGCATATATGTCAGGCTTATATGTGCTTGGACTCAAACTAAAACGCAGCATGAACTTGAATTTTTCTTCTGTGTGGACAGTGGACAAGCTTGGACACGAGTTTTTGGGAGAGCTATACTGCCCAGTTTTCTGCTGTGATCTTTTCTGGTGTGTTACAACTTTATATACATGCTCATAAGAAGTTTTATCCCGCCTCTAACAGCTGAGGCAGCTGGGAATCCCCACTTGAGTTCTCACCAGCTGCTGGTTAGTTGCCACATTATATAGATGCGTGCCCATCCTTTACAAAATGTCATGGTGATACCAAATAAAAACTGAGTATCCTACCTCAGGAGAATAATTGTGCTTGTGTTTCACTGTCTGTTTTGCTTACAAGAGCCTGCTTAACAAGTGCAAATCCATGAGATATGTGGTTCTCTGCTGTACAACTGTTTGCAGTGGTTGGATTGGAGACATGCTAATAATGTAAATGGTATCATAATATTAATATCCTTGTGTGATATCCCTTTAAAGTGCAGCCTCTTAAAAACCTGTGTCTTGTCTCTGGAGTGCTAATAATATTCATGTTAATGCTGTCATTAGTGTACGTTTTCTGATTAGGTAGGAATCATTACTTCAAATGTAACTAGTGCAACTGGTAGGTGGGCATTTTCTAGGAGGAAAAAAAAACTGTTCTCCTTTTGGAATGTCAAGTTTTAGACTGAACCAATTCTAGATTTTTCCTCCATAACCTGAGCTCCAGAGCCACACAAGAGCTGCCTTCTCCAGTGTACAAGTACTACCAAAATTCATGAGGCATCAGTGCAGGCCAGTCAGAAGTCATACTTTTTATATTTGTATTAATTTGGTTTGGTTTCTGAATTATAATAAATTTAATTAGATTGTAGTCACTTGACCCCCAGGGCCTCAATTCTAATTTGCTCCTACTGCCTGATAACTGGTTAACTAGGTCTAGACATGAACCATTCCTGGCAGGGCTCTCTACACATTAGTTTAAGAAGACATCATGTTTTGTATCCATCACCCTTGCCTTCATTCAATCACACCTCTAAGGTTTCCCCAATTATACAAGAGGTAGAAATTCCCCATATCAAATTGCCCTTTGCCATGTATGCCATCTTTATCCCATCACGTAGTACACATCATTCTGGACTCCCTCATTTCTCCTGTGGGGTAGTGTGGCTTGTGCCATTCCATGGGCCTGCAGAATTTATGTGCATGTACTATGCCTCGCACTAACTGTAGAGCTCTTTGTCCATCACTGCTTTGCAATTCATTAACAGAAACTCACATCAAGTAGTGGGTAGACAACCTACAAATTCAGCAAGTTGCCTGAAACAAGACAAACTGTGTCCTGTGATAGACCATGGTCTGCAAGACAAATACTGCAGTGTAAATTCAACTAAGATTAGATCCCAGAGAATCCACAAAGATGATGTTATTTAGTAAGACCTATCACAAAAGAAACTTTAATTACTGATAATATGCAAAGACAAACCAGGAGACATCAGTTCTACTTTTCCTGGAATTACCCTTTTTTCTTTATTTATAAATAATATATCTCACTGTTCCAAATAAAGCTGTGTGGGTGATCAGTAAAGAATATTATCTCCAGCTTTACTGCAGATTTCATTGCATAGCTTAAAAGATGACTTAAAATGTGAAAGAGCATTTTGTCTGCTTTTTAATCCTTGCTTGTTAAGAACATTGTAGTAGAAGGTAATATTTGACTACTGGGTCCAGCCCCTGCTAACAATGGAGGTCCCACTGTGTAATCCTTTTAAGTAGCTGGCCAAGCTCCACACGCAGAATAGCAGTGTTTCTTGCCATGCATCTTGCTCTAAACTGGGCACAAGATGCACTATCAAGTCTAGTTGATACAATGAAATAAACACCCTTTAGTAAGGTGTAAAACTGGTTCATGTTTGCTGCTAATGCCTATTTAATCCAAACAATTAAGAGGGATGTTTGCTGTTATAGTTCTTTCCACATTTAATCTCTTCATTTCAGGGCTAAGGCCTAGTCATGGAAAATGATTAGAAAAGCTGGAGTTACAGGAGTAGTTCCAAGGCACAAAACAAACACTCAAAAATATAAAAACTATATACATAATGTGGCAAAAAATAGAGGAATTTACAGTGGAAGTTGCAAGAATAAAGGGGAAGAAAATGTTCCCCAGTCGCTTGAGACATAATATGATGGAGCTATCACAGTTTACTTTTTTGCTTGTCCACAAATCCTTATACCCACAAAAAAAGTGATGTCCAGACTTTAAAAATTGTTTCTTACTTCCAGCATTTCTGGTTCATGCTTTTGTGTCCCACAAGATGAGTTTAATTTTTCTGATATATTTTATTGCTTCCTCTACCAAATGTAATTGGGAAACATGAAGTGCTTTGCTCTTTTTTCTCATTGAGTGAACAGTTGAAAAAAAGCATTCCTGATTCTCCTAGAACAGTCTGATTTCATTGCCTTAATTAGTGTTATTCCTAATTTATAAGAGTGTTAATGTATTTTTTTTCTGATAATTTATAATAGAACTTAACACAGTAAATGCCATTCACTGTATTTAATATGTCTGATTATGTAATAAGAAAATAAATTTGCTATCCTACCACTTAAATCACTGGGAAACCTTTCTTCCTGATCTCTCTCTTTTCAGATGTCTCCCCTTGCTAATTTTAAATCTGCTAGACTCAGATTTCATCACATCTCTCATCTTGCTGTTCCCTTCTTCCCTCATTAATTTGACCAATTTGTTCCTGATTTTCCAGGTTTCTGTAAACACATTTCCAGGCATACACAATTAAAAACTGTGTGAAACTTCACATTCTGGTAAATCATGCGATTGCAGTAGTTATGTGTTCCCTTGAACGCATAAAATTAATCAAATTCTCTCAGCAACAATCAAGTGATTCCTTGACTAGTTGCAGACAGAAAGATGACATAGTCTGCATAAGGAAATACAAAATAGAGTTAAACATTAAAATCTTGTCTAGAAGCTTTCAGAAGCCTTGTTAGTGGGTCTAATACAATATAATAGAAGCCAAAAGGCTCCTGGATATTTTTTTAACTCTTCCTCTACAAAATTTCAAAGTGATACAATTTTTGAAGATTGGACAGTTTCAAACATGAATCATGGTTGTTGTAACCACCATGACCCTCTAAATTGTGGGTATAAAATCCAGAACTCAAGAAGATAGGAATAAGTTTCAGGGACTTCTTAATCCTGTCACTGCGACCTTTCCTGTTCATTGTGCATTTGTTCAGATCTAAACAAGGGACATAGTTGAGGGAGAGGAAGAGAGGAGGAAGGGATAACAGAGACAGCTGGTTTAAGTTTTGTATGTATTAAAATAATATAAATAATAATATCCTTATATGTAACTCTCATTCAGTGATCACCACAAGAAACTCTATAGTTGCTCTGGGCTGGTGTTGAACAACAGCTAAAAATGTTATAAATGGTATTCCAAAACTCTACTTTAACCTTTAATTTATTTTCAGATAAAAACTGTTAATTTGTGCAGCGATCTCAGTCTTAGTTCCACAAAGAAATTGTCATCTAGCACTCTTAGGCCTGCTCATTCATTTATTGCTCCCTTCAAAGCCAAACAAGAACAAAAAAAAGAAAGAAACTTTAGGAAAAATCTTGAGGGGTTGAGGGATATTTATATCACAAGGCCTAATCTCATAACCCCTTGCATATATTGTGATTCTCAAAAGTGTAAGTAGATGTACAGGGCTATCATTTGCATATTATTTGATTTACCAAATAACACTTTTCAAATATGTCTTTTCTGTGACCCTTGATCCTTAGAGAAAAGAACAGAGTACATTTTCTGTATTAGCAATGTATTCCTTTCTCTTCCTTGAGCTTTATCAAGACTTGTCACGCATTATAGTTTGGTGACAGTGCTAGAAAAAAGTGAAGACAGAACTGACCTCTCATAGCATTTTTGTGACCATGGGGCTCACACGAGCAGCTTGGCATCTGCCGGCACATCTTTAGCGAGTTGGCAGCCCCAGCGCCCTTTGCAGGTTGCAATCAAACCTGCCTTCTACAGCAGCCTCTTTCTGGCTGATTAAGTTTAATGTAATTTTAATTAAAAACCACAGTGTCAAAGGGTTTAGCTGCTCGAGAAATGAGCACAGATTGTGGCACAGTGGCAGCAGTCACTTGGAAAATGGAAATGCATCCTGACAATATTGTGTAGGGGCCAGATAAACAAAGCTGCAGCTACTGTACCTTGCAAAAAGCTGGGAGAGACCATCATTGCAAGGAACCTTATTCAAAAATAAAGTATAGAGCAGTTCTGGCTCTTGTCTTTTAACGATTGTTAAATGCACCTCAACAACTGAGTAGATTAATAATTGCCAAGAATTAATTTCAGTCTTCTCTCCACGTTTTTACTTTTGTTCATTGGCATGTTTAGGTTTTCAGATTTCAGTCCTTATTTATTTTGAACAGCAAAATATTTCCTTCACACAATAGCCTTATACAACTTTTCTCCTTAGGCTGTAAAGAAAAAAAAAAAATCACAGATTTTATCAGTGCTGAAAAGAAGGTTCCATTTTAGGGAGTGTTTTGCTCTTATCTGTTTCCAGCTTTTCTTGTCCCTTGAAGCAGATCACAAGGAGATTTTAATACTTTACATACTGCAGATATTGAGCAACATTTGGAGAATGACCAAAGGAATCACTTCACCAACAAAAGCTTGCATCATATCTGAGATTCAATTTCACTAAGTCTCAATATGCATAGAAATATTGGTAGTAATAGTTTCCAAAAGAAGTATCTCTGTAATATTTTATTTTCTTAGTTGCCATAGTTCTTGAGTAAAGAGAATTGCTTTGGGGTTGTTAAACACCCTTGTCTTGGCAGAAGTTGCTATTTTTTAAACCCGTCCTCTGAACGCGTGTATTTCTGGAACAAAGGCTTGATCCAAAATCCACTGAGATCAGTGGAAAATCCCCAGTGACTTAGACTTTGGATCGGGTCCTGGGAAATATACGTGCAATAGGTAGGTAATGTAACATTGTTCCCAGGAATTCCTTTCAGAAGAAGCCTTTTTATTGTTTGTAGATGCTACTGATGCTCAGGGGCCAGAACCCCAGGAGAATTCCACCTAGTGACGTCAATTCTGTAGAGGAGAACTTCCTCTGTCCCCTTTTAGGTTTGTGGGACATTTTCGAACAGATGGAGCCTATATAGGTGGGACGGGTTCCATCTGAACAGAAGGGTCACAAATGCACCAACTGAGAGGATAGACAGAGCTATGGGGGAGAGTTTAAAGGAGTGGACAAGGGGGATGGGAAGTCTGTACAGAATCCAGCAGAGAGGAAGAAGCAGCTAAAATAAGCAGATGGGTAGACAAGGGGAAATAATGTTAAGGATTGAAATACGTAGCACACCTAGAGAAAAGGTTAAGAGAGAAAATCAGAAGACAGAACTGGTGTTGCAATACAGTTAGGAGGCATAGAAAAACCATTATTCAACATCACACATGAAAGGTCTGACAAAGAAAGTCAATTTTTGAAAGTAGTAATGTTCCACGGGAAGGTTGTCCTGAGCATCATGTGGTGGATGCAGGTAGCAGAATGTATTTACAGGCTTTGAAATTGCTTTGCTACATAGAGTACAACATGATAGAAAGCCCAATGAAAACTGCAATTAGGCCTCTAAACTAGAATTTACTGACAAGTAAAATGCCTTACCTGAAGTGCATGAATGTATGATGGATTCTCTGTCTCTGAAAAGAATAGCAGGGAGTAGAAAAAGGAAACAGAAGGAAAACAAAGCAACATTGCATCACAAAATCTAAAATGCAAACCACCCTGGAAGTAACAAGCCAGAGGACGCACAGAAAATGATGACTGTGTATAACCAAATTTTATAGAAGAGAGACCCTGGAAAACTGGAAAAAAAAATTTTGAATTTCAGCAATGCAAACAAAGAAATATGTCACTTCCATTTTTATTGACCCTGAATCTAGGAGGAAAAAGATATTTGAATGCAGCTCCATTTACCAATGGTTTTGGATGCTGGTTTAAAAAGGACTTTCTCCCACCCTAAGCAAACCATCACTTAAATGAAAATTCAGATTAACATAACCAGCTTTTATTTAGTAGTGGTTATGAGGTGATGATAAGATTAACTTCCTAATATAATTTTGCAAAGGCAGCAATTTTCTTGTAAAGCAGCTGTGAAACCACCAACAGTTTCAAATTAATAAGTTCTACTATCCATTACCTTACTATTACTATTAATTTATAAATATATATGCAGTATTTTGTTTCTAAATAAATGTTTAGACCAAAGCATTTATAATGTAAACAACTTGTAATTACAGATGATTTTCAATTATGGAAATATCTGTCAAGTCCAAAATTAATATCTAGCTTTATAACAGACCAGAGCAGAGTACTGCCAAACATTTAAGAATAATAATCTTCCATTATTTGTAGCACATTTCTATGTACACAAGAACCTTCTCCTCACAGTTATTATCTCCAAAATCCTTAGGGTGCCAGAACCACTCATGTTTGCTTCTCAGTTCTCCCTATGTTTGTGAACAAGGCTCTAAGGCTATTCCATATGGAAATATGCAAGTGGTGCTTTTATGACCACCAAAGGAAGATGTTTCCCTGAAGCCTTTATATGTTTTCAGAAAAAATCTGAGCATCTGCCTGGAGCCCATTTGAATCATATATGCAGTTCACTTCTACATCAAAATCTGACTGTGAACGTAAAGGAAAATGCCCCAAGGGGTACATGACACAATAGCAGGTTACATACAGCACTTCACTGACATATATATAATCCTTTTATTTATGAATACAGAATTAGATGTTTATCTAGGCTTGTACAAATAGCTAGTTATATTTGATGAAGCAATGAACTAATTAATACCTTCATAATGGATACTTTAAAAATTCCAAAGTGTCAAAATATTTGACTTTCAAAGCATGCTGAAGAGAAATGGTGCTATTACCTTGTTAAGAGTGCTAGGATAAGAAGAGATGGTAATCAATATCCTTCTTTATCTGGTTTCATGGTGAAACAAATATAATATGTAGATATTTATATCAGTTCCAAAGGATTGACTGAATACACTGGTAAATCTTTGTATTCTATGAAGTCCCTCCAATTTTGATAAGAGGATGTACAAAGTTGTGTGTATTTCCACACTACTGTAGATCTTATATTGCACAATATCATTTTGGGTATGTCCAGTCATTCCAGTTCTGTTGCAAAGTAAAAGAAATGCAGGTTAACTGGGTGACCAGCCAATATTTATTGAATGCATTTAGCAGCATATAAATGACATAGAGCAAGTCTCAGTGAAACCAGGCATTGGTGGTAATGCAGTTCAGCTACTAAGATTGGCTGCAGACATGCATGACAGAAGGAAAAGGGTACCATTCTGAGAAGAATTACACCTTTTCAGTATTCAAAACAAATTATTTGATCTACCGCCTGTGTTTGTACAAGCATAAAATTTTATATTTCTAGAAGATATTGTTGTATAAGCAATAATCTTTTTTTTTATTGCTGATTCTTAGAGCAAGTATTCTCTAAATTGTTTCCAACATTCTATAGCCCATTAAGTTTTTTTTTTAAATACTTAAATCACATGGAGATAGCATTAAAACATTGATGCAAGTTGAATTACTAGATCTCTAAAAATTACAAACTTTGACCAAAACACATGAGTTCAGCAAAGCTCCTTCATTGAGGGGTCTTGGGTTTTTGTTCTGGTTGATTTCCTTGTACGTTTGTTTTGGGGGTTGGGGTTTTTTCATTTTCAATGCAGCAAAATATTTAAATTTTATTTATAGTGTTAAATGAAAAAATAATTTAATATTTGTTTCACAAGTACCTCAGTAAAAGCAGGCTTGATGATAATGATTTTCTCTCTTGTGTAAGTAAAAATATTTGTGTGAATGAAACGCCTTCTACTGTCAGCGTAGCAGTTCTCTCTGCTATGCTGCTTGCAAAGTGGACATCATATTACTGGACTCCTATTTAAATTATTTTTGAGATTTTTCTCCTTAGTTGTGCAACCTCCTCTCTGCTTTTCTACAACTATAACAAAAACTTGGCAGATTGGAAAAGTGTGTACTGTATACTATTTTTTCAGCCCTTCTAAAATTAAATTAAATCCACTCAACATAGCAAAAGAGCCCTCAGGCATAATTCTACATACTATGTATTTGCAGTATTAAATATTCAGTATTTTTTATTTTAAAAGCATATTTTTTACAATTGTATAAACTTCCATACTAAGCCATATTTGGAGTTGCATTTAACCTTGATTTTGTTTTTTTTTTCCAGGTTGTCAAAACTAAGCTTTTCATATTCATTGGTCTTTCTGATATATAAAAAACTCAGTTGATATGGATGGGAATTTTTAAGTAGCATCTTCTATCTGAGCTTACATCCAAGTGTTCTTTATACATAATGTAGAAGAGTGAATAAAAGGGTAAATTAATCCAAACAATAGCATAAGTCCTAGATACTCATGAACATTCATGATTCTAAGCCCATGACTGTTTGTTTGGGTCAGTCTGATTTATACATTTCATATATTCTCTTGACTGACAGTCACTCCAGTATTCATATTGGAATCAAACATATACATTTAGAACCATAAAACCCTCAATTATAAAATCAATTCAATACAGTGGCAACATAATATCTATTGCTGTTTCAGTCATACTTGACCTTTATTTATGTGGCTAATTTCAGTATGTGTTTATGCCTTGTTTTGGAAATTTGCTTTCTGATTTCCCCTAATTATCTTTCAGATGCCATATTAGTGGGATTTTAGGAGCAATAAGAAGTGTGCTAATTATCGTCTTTGAAACAACAGACTGCTAAACAAGGATATGACTTGGCTATAATTCCACCAGTGACAGCAGGACTTGAGTACACTCTCCAGTTAGAATGAGCAGCCCTACTATCTTTTGCAAGGATGTAAGTAATGAATTTTGAACACCTAATGTATAGAGGAGTAGTTTAATATTACAGCATAAAATACCTCTTTGTGGTAGCTCATAAATTGCCTCATTGACAAATTTCATTTTCCAAATTAAAAGTGTGTGAACGGAAGCTTTCAATACATCAGAACATCTTCAATAAAGCTCTTTTTCTGTAGCTACTTTTTTCACAGAATCACAGACAGAATGGGCCAGGTTGAAAGGGACCACAGTGGTCCAACCTCCTTGCTTGAGCAGGGCCATCCTAGAGCACATGGCCCAGGATTGTATCCAGAGGGTTCTCGAATATCTCTAGTGAGGGACACTCCACACGCCCTCAGGGTGATCTCTTCCAGTGCTCAGTCACCTTCCCAGTAAAGATGTTCTTCCTCATGGTCAGAAGGAACTTCTTGTGCATCAGTTTCTGCTCATTGCTTCTTGTGCTAATGCTTAGCAACATCAAGAAGAGCCTGGCTTCATCCTCTTGGCACCCGCCCTTTAGATACTGGCAGACATGGATGAGGTCCCCTCTCAGACGTCTCCTCTTGACACTGAACAGGCCCAGCTCCTTCAGCCTTTCCTCCTAAGGGAGGTGTTCCAGTCCCATAATCAGATTTGTCACCCTCCCCTAGACCCACTCCGGGAACTCCATGTCCCTCTTGTACTGAAGAGCCCCAAACTGGCTCTTTTCTCCCTTAGAACTTATCAAGAAATACTGCCACTGGTCCACTGAATCACAAATTAAGTTTTCTTATTAACTAATTATTCATTAATTTTATCATGGATTTAAAACTTTAATGACACCACATTCCAGCTACCAGAGTGCAGCAGTGACCAGGGTACTGCAGGCCAGGAGAGCAAGGACTTTGTTAGGAAGGGTCTGTCCCACTGCCCATGGCAGCAGAGCAGGGCAGGCACAGAGGTGATGGCTGGGACCCACCATGAGTCGAGATCAAAGAATAAAAGTCTCTGGTGTACCATCCTGAAATATTCCTGACCTGTGCCCTTCTATCCATGTGTAGCAAGGAGTGGAAAATAGTTAAAGTGTAATCTCACTAGAAAATTGATATGGAGATTTGAATCTTTCCTAGTATTGGCTTACTTTGAGATGATGATAATTTCTTTTCATAATGTAAAATCATAGAGACATTAAGTCAGAGACATTTACACCTCTGTAAATATATAAAGCCAAGCTCTCATTCACAAGTTCCTACCCATTTTAATTTGCTGACCACAGAGGAAGTAGTAGAAAGGATAAGTTGGTTTTATCTGGTGAGTTTCTTTTTGTTAAATTCTCCTTTTAGAGTAAAATATAAACGTCTGAAATTGAAATCCTCGTTATAGATATAATTTTATTACAATAGCAAACATTGAACAATATTGATGCTGCATAAAAGATAAACCTCTTTCTAAGGATCTTATATCAGTCTGTAATGTTGGCTCTTACGCTATCCAGTTCAATTCATCCATCTCCTGCCATCATCTTGATGTGCTCTGAAATTGCACCAAAGTATAGCTGGTCACAAATTTCACACTTACCACTTTAGACAAGTGAAAGGTCAAGGGCTTACAACAGTTGAGCAGCTCCTTATCAGTACCACAAAGCACAGATAGGCATGAAAGTGACTGCAGGTCAAATCAGCTGTAATTTACACTAACTGTGTAAGTCCACACAGCTCCATCCCACTACCCTCAGAGAGCAGAGTATGTAAGTTTGAACATTGCTCACTTGTCTCACGTCTCATCCGCGCCGTGCAACGTTAGAATCAAATATACAAGCACACTTTCATTTAGTGCCATTATTTTGTTTTCAGAATAAACAAGCACTAAGTAGCTCTTCCAATAAAAAACCTTTTCATATTTGGAGGGACAAGTTTAACTCCTAAGACAGAGATGAGATTTAAACCAGCCATCTAACAGGAGGAAAATCAGGAGATGGAACCAGAAGTGGGCTAGTATCTTATTGAAAATGCTGCTAGAGGGAAAATACAAGATTACATATTCAGTACATTCTAAAATCTGAAAAATGGGCATTGTGTCTAGTCTACAATTGTACTCAATGTTGGTCTGAGTATTATAATATGGGATAAATAAAACCTAAAATCTGCTGAATGAACTCCCTCGAATCATAATACCAGATCCCATTTCAGCAGGCAACGCTGAATTTATGGATTTTTGTTTACAGGAATGTAACAGTGTAGGATTTTTATCAATCATTTTAATGTTCACATATGAAAGGACTGAGTTTCGTATGTCTCCCAGATAGAGAGAAAAAGCAAATTAATATTGATGACTTAGCTTTCATTCCTTAATTAACAAAAATGGTGACTGAATCTAAAAACAAACAAACAAACAGACAACAGACAACCCTCCCCCCCACCAAAACCAATAAAACAATAAACCACCAGCTTCTGATGTGTAGCTACTTTACAAGTTGGTTTTGTCCTACAAAGGTCTCAGCTACACATTCACAATCATTCGTGGGCAAGAAGAAATTAAGATCTCTTTGTTCTGAAACAAACCCCATTAATCTCTTTTATTATTTTTGCTTAGAACTGGAGCTGTTAATGTTCCAGTTATTTTTTTTTCCTGAATTAATTGTAATGTTTTAAAAGGAATTTAAATATATGATGTACAGAATAATAATTTTTTTTAAATAATTCCTTTTTGAGTACACCAACCCTTTTGTTTGTTTTCTAAATTTGACATTCAAGTCAAACAATGGATTTTCTTTCTTGCATGGTTTACCCAACAGTGCAGTTCAGCAAATCAGTTTATTCCTGATTAACAGAATCCATTTTGTGGATATCCTGCTTTCATTGTCAGTGGCCTCCTGGAATCATACTATAAACAGCATTTGTGCAAGCAGTTCCATAGTTACTATTATCAGACACTATCAAATTTAAAAAATTTAAATAACTTTAAATGGTATGATATAGCAACAAGTTAATTTTTATATAAGCCATGCAAAAGGCACTTCAACTATTTTTTAAATGAGAATGAATTATTCCCCCATATCTAAACTACCTCTGAGTAGAAATAACAGTAATAGCTTAAACTTTCAGTGCCAAGGTCTGGTAAAAAGGGGATTTAGAGTCAGTTGCAATTATTGGCTTAGTATGCACCATATCCAGTCTGTCCATTGCATAATACTTAAAAATTCTGTTCAAGTAGAGTGTATTTATCTTGTCTTGAACAGAAAAATTATATTGAGATTTCTTCAGATGTTATGTTGTCATAGACTATGCCATAGTATCTTCGGACTATGGCATTACAAATGAATAATGATGAATCTTGGCTTTTTATGTCATTGGACACAGTTGAGGAATGTGTAAGAACAGTTATAATGTACTGCACACACAACTGGAATAGTTGCTGGAAATAGGTATCAACAGAAAAAACCTGAAGCCACTATCAAAAGCAAATCACGGTCAGCTACTCCTCCAGCACTGATTTTTGGAACTCAAGGAGTACTAGATTTTTTTAAGCATGACTGTCCATCTTTCACATCAAAATGGTGGCAATAAGTACATGTAGGAAAATATTTTCTAAGAGAACAGCACAAGGATTTGCTTCAAGTTGTTGCTCCACTCAATGTGAACTTGACTGAAATTCAAATTGAGAAATAATAAATCTGACATAAATTAAAAGTTTATTCTTTGCCTCCCAGTGCGTGCAGTAACTTAAAGCCAAACACCAACAAACAAATTGGCAGCTGGTGTTTTAGTCTGTGAGGTGTTAGCCATCTGTTCCCACAAAATAAAACATTTATTTGATTTGTCTTAAGTATGTAAGTTAAGAGATATCCAATATGTAAAGGCCTTAAGACTTTGCTTTCAGAATGTTGGAACTCCTTTCTTTTGAAATTTCATCAAGAGTATACATGCTCATTACTATGTATTCATGTCTGCTAAGTCAGATGAGGAACCTCAGAATAAAAGTTGTCTTCAGAAATTCCCATATGGTTTTGAGTAACAGCTGCTATAGCAAAAGCCAAGTGGCACACTCAGCTTTATATAACACTGCCTACATGGTGCTTTCTGTTCTGGCGTTGCTTTCGTTTGTTCCCTTCCTTGCAATAAGTACACTGGTCCCTCAGACAGAATATCCAAAGGACTTTCTTCTTTCATGAGACTGCATTGCTGATGGTTTCTGCAGTACTCCTGATGTCCAGTGATATTAAAAGCTCATTTGAAAAGTTTAGTCACTAATTTTGGCTTCAGCAACAAAACAATTTGAAAATATTATCTATCCTTCAGATGACACTGGAACGGCTGAATACTAAGCTAATACGAACAAGATAATCCAAAATCTACCAAGAGCATTTAACGCTGTCCCAGCTGCCTGGCTGGGAGTGTTTCATTGTTAGATGATAAGTTACAAAGCTAAAACTAATTGCCCAAAATAACACTTAAAAGAGGAAAAAATTATTCTTTGGTAAGATTTGGCAGTGCTCTGTGTCTATTCCTCTTGTTCAGGATGTTGGATATGCACAGGAAGACATCAGTGGTATCCTGGCTTTCTGACACCAGAGGTTTTCCCACAAGGGAAAGCAAGGGCTTCTTCCATTGCCTTTTCACTGAAGTTCTCTTGAAATTAAAGGCAAAGCTGCTTCAGTCCATGCAAGTCATGTCCACAGGCCCTGAAAAATGTTCTGGGACACTGCTGTTCTCTAAGGCTCTTAGGCTTATTTGCATGAAGTCGGCTAATCTTAGCCACGAGGGTTTTTTTGCTGATGTGGATTATTGGTTAATAAAAGCTCACTTACTAGTGAGGAGCAAAAGTTTGTATACTTCAAAATGACAATGGAACAAAAGTAATCCAAATCCAAATTCCCAATGTCAGTGTATTCACAAATAAATTCCATGTAATGGAATGTACAGCTAGAGATATCCAAAGAACTTCATGTAATGGTTATCCCAAAACATACTGCAGGGCAGAGCTAAGATTGTTCATTTTATAAACTGGTTATATATATATGTATATATATTTATTTTTTTTAACCTTACCCTAAACTTGGAATCCTTTCAGATGTACTACAGGTATGATTGGTCTTTACAGTGTACAGGGGTCATAAGACACCATGCATATCTTCAGCTCTCCAGTGTGTTTGCTGTGGATACAGGATACAGAAAAAAAAATCAAACTACTCTCAGTTCTGTTGCCTGCACAACAGAGAATTGTCACAAATCTAAAGAATGATGATGGGCTGCAATTTACTGCACAAAATGTCCTCTCTGAGTTAAGTGAACTGTTAACATTTTCCACAAAATCCACAAAGCATCTATTTCCAAGTGGAAAACAGTCAAGTCTGCCAATACTAAGTTAAAGTGCTTCAATTAGAAGATTGTCATTTACCATAACAACATGGCAGAATATGACAAGGTACTGACTGCAGAGAGGGTCTGAGGCAAGAAAACTAGTACTTAAGTAGAGGCTTTCAAAGGTAATAGAGAGATCAATACATATTAAAGTTAACCAGCAGCCTTGAACTGTAGAGGAAAACTTAAAAAGGAAACAAGCAATGTTTTTGAAAGCTTCTCTTGTGTAATAGAATTCCAAGAGCTGCCTCTGCTGTTTTCACAGCAACGCTTTGACTACATGCTTAGCTCCCAGTACCATGCATTAACCATTTCTACAGTTTTCATCAGGGGCCAACAAGGGCCAGAGGGCCCCTAAGTGGAATGGAGCCAGGGGTCAGCAGGGCAGGGGTCTTGTCAGCTAGGGGCCACCCTGAGCAGGGCAGGCCCAGAGGTCAGGCCCAACCAAAAGCTGAAATCACCAGGCAAGTTCATGATGGTGAAGCAGGTCTGAGGTCAAGCCAGGAAGTGAATCTGCAGGTCAGAGTAAGGTACAGCAATTGCTTGGCAGACCCTAGGTTCAAGCTGGCAAGGCAGTTCATTGGGTCAGCTGGATGCATTGACAGGCAGGGGCACAGCAGCAGCTGAGCTGAAAATTAGTACTCCTCCAGAGAACCTTAGGAAAGAAGCAGACACTCAGGGCTGAGCTTAAGTAGATCTTCCAGACTTCTGGGTGTGTGTGGAGATTCCAGCTGAGGCAGGCCAGGACCATTTTGGCTATTAGTGCACTCAGACACCTTGACTACAGGTTGTGTGTTACCTAAAATTCTGCTCCTTCCTGTGTTTATTGCATCTGACAAATATTGTTGATCCTTGTGCTACAGCAGCAATGTTTTAGCTGGTTTTGCTATGTTTGCACTGAAGCTTGAATACTTCTTAGTTAGGTTCTGTTGGGTGATTAAAAGAAGTAATTTTTTTTTTCACTCAGTAAGGCCTTTTCTCAAAAACAGTCCTTAAATCTGCATCTAAAATATTCCTTCTCTGCATTTATAAAGGACACCTTGGTCTGTTCCTCTGTTTAAATGGTCAATGAAATCGTACAGACTGGAAGGATGAGATGAGAAGTAGACATGACCAGACAGAAGCAGTTTTAAGTCTTGGACTCAGACACTAAAGGCAGGATTTAACTGTCTAAATGCAAGTACTTTCCATTTGAGGTGCCCTAGAGTATCCAAAATATCCACACATATGATCTTTGCCAACAGGCTTTAAACCAGGTACGTCAGGGGATGGTGATGACAGCTTGCAGATAAGTGAGGGAAGAGCAGTCGGGGCAGTAAATACATGGGACAGGGTGACAGGAGCAAGAAAGCCCTCAGGAAGGACAAGACAGGTAAAAAGAAGGTTTGCCTCAAGTGTTTGTGCACAAATGCACACGGTCTGGGAAGCAAACGGGAGGAGATGGATCTCTGTGCGCAGGTGCAGAACTAAAGCAGGATAAAAATAACTGAGATGTGGCAGGATCTCTGCATTGTAAGGAACACACAAGCTCTTTAGAAACAATGGGCAGCAAGGAAAAGGAAGAGGGATGCTATTATCTGTGCGAGGAAGCAGCCTGGATGTATTGAGCTCTTTTGTGGAACAGTAGGTAGGGTGATTGAGGACTTGTGAGTCATGATCAGAGGAGAGGCTGGTAAAAGCAACACTACAGTGGGAATCTGTTATAAATCATGTAGTCAATATTGGGAAATAGACAAAGCTTTCTTTTAGCAACTGAAGGAAGTCATCAGATCCCAAACCCTTCTTCATACAGATTGCCACTGAAACATTCTGGAAAGGACCTAGAGGTCCTGGTAGGCAGTAATCTAAGTGCATTGAGAGATTTCAACAGGAGCCTCTAGATCAAAGTGTGATTATTCCTCTCTGCTGCTTTTTGAGGCTGCCTTCAGTTTTGGGCTCTCCAGCACAAGGAAGATGCTGGTAAACATCAGCAACTCTAGCAGAGCGCTACCAAGATGGTCAGGAGGCTGCAGCACATGTCTTGTTAGAAGAACCTGAAGCGATTGTGCTTCTTTAGAGAGCAAGATTGTTTAGAGAAGGTGTGGGACATCTAGTAGGAGCTTTCTGATACCTACAAGGCAGTTTTTAAGAAGGCAAACACAATTTCTTTGCTAAGGAGCGTAGTGGGTGAATGAGAGCTATAAATTGTAATAGGAAAGGTTATAGCTTACAGGAAACAAGGATAGATTGTTCCACTGTGAGAATATCTGAGCATTGAAAGAGGGGCCCAAAGAAATTATGGAATCTCTATCTTTGGAGGTTTTGAAGACCCTAGCTGGACAAAGTCCAGAGCAACATCCTCTGAATGCTATGTTGATCCTTTTTTGAGCAGGGTGTTGGACTGAAGACCTCTTGAGGTTCCTTCCAGCTGGAAAGACATGCAGTTCTATTGTATATGGGATATATGTATAGATATATGTATAGATATATGTACTGATATATGTGTAAGGTGCAGAAACCACAGGAGACACTAGCTCTTCTGGTGAATATACAGTATAGAGGAAACCCAAAGGCATGTCATATGGTTTTAAGGATTGTGTTCAGACAAAAGAAGAACTGATTGACTTTGAAAGATAGCCAAATTACATGCTTTATCGTCCCACAAGAAGTGAAGTTTATGCAGAGGAGTATATGCCTTCCTCTTCTTTTTCCATCTCTTTTTATCTGTTTTAAAATTTTAGATTTAATTTCAGAGGAGCTTCTCATTATGGTTTTTTGACCAGATGGAAAGACTTTTCTGTCAATTCCTAACAAGTAAAATTCTCTTTTCAAAATGCCATTAAAATTAAGGAACAAGTTTCAAGGTAATATCAACACATTCCTGATTAATTTCAAGTCTATACAATAATAGACACCACTGAGGCTAAAAAATGGAGAGAGGAGTAAAATGGACTTTAAATGTTCCATCCATGTAAGTGATAATACAGTGGAAAATATAATCTGATTTATGATACCACTGTGAGCGGCTCACACTCAAATGTTTTTTCTTCTTTAATTTAAATGCTCTTGGGCATGTGGTCATATGTTGCTACATTAAAGATGTGTCTGATACAGCTTCCTTGCCACGGGTCTTGTCTGGGTTGACATTTCATGTTCACATCCCAGTATATACAAGTGAGATCACTAATTACTTCCAAATGATTTTTTTTTGTTATTTATGAAAATATAAAGGAGATAAAATGCAGAGCAGGGGTTTTCTAACTTCAACAACTTTCAGCAGCTCAGAGCAGATTCAAGTCTTGTTTTCACTATCTATATATTATGCTCTAGTCCTGCCTATTAAATTCAAGCCAAGCAGAAGGAAAGGATGAATTTGCATATCCATTTCCATTCAGGTTATGGACTTTTAAATCCATGTTGCTTGTGTCTATAGACTAATGAGTGCACCATTATAGAGGAGGCTTAGTATGTCACTGCATTTGGAATGTCCAGATTTTTGCTGGGCATATAATATTTTGAGAGCCATTTTTTTCAAGCATAGTGTAATAGGCTTTAACTTTGCTAAGCTTTTCTGCCAGGCCTCCAGTGCCCTGCTGTTCTATTATATTGAACTTGTAAGCAGGATGCTCTGCCAGGCTCACCCAGATTACTGCTGCAATAAGGGCCCTGCTGAGTGACTAGTGTCATGATAAGTGCTAGGGAGGGAGTTCACCATCTTGGCATACTGTTCTCATCTTATTAAATTCAGCTTTGTGGAAGCAGGGAGTCTGCCTCTCGGCCTCACTGGCTCTGGCTCAGTCCAACTGCTACTGTCAGACAATATGAAAATAGGAACCACCACAGCTAATGGCAGGTGCTGCACCACCATAGCTGAGGGAAAAAAAAAAGAGACATTTTTCTTTTTTTCTTTTTCCTTTTTTTTTTAATAGGTACTTGACTGGATTGATTAGGTAACACTTAGCTATTTAATATTGTTATTATAGCCTTCATACCCACAGATACTTGCTGAGATACTGTTCGTTTTGAATTTATTCTGTCCACTTTATATAGATTCCTTTGTTCTTGCTTACTTACATTAAGGAAATGTGATGTAGCAAATGTAATCAGAGCTTGGAACAGGTCTGATACCATTCAGATTTAGTAAAGGATGGTATTGTAAAGATACAGTCCTGACATCCCTATTCAGACAGAACTCCCTCCTGGGTGCTGCCTGAGAAAAAATTCCCAAATTCCAGTCTTGGATTACAACTGAAGGTGAAGTGAGTTAGCTGGTCATCTTCCCTAAATTCAGTAACCCCTGCTTGCCTAATTCTCATATTAATGTTAAAAATCTAACCGTTAGCTTTGGGTGGAGAATTCAAAATTTTCCCAGTGCCCTGAAATGACCAGCTATGATCTGAGAGTAAGCTATGCTGCTGAATGCAGCAGGAAAATGCTCTCTTCATAGAGAGGAGAGAGGGAACAAGGGAATATGTGTTTGCAAGCCATACCCTTGGAGAGGAAGAAAATGAACATTACTCATTTTGTAGTATGAATTGCAGTAATGCACACCTTAGTTCTGAATCAAAAAGTATTTGACCATCTATTTCTGAGCCTAAGGCTCTTTTGAGCTACAAATGAAAAAGGGTTTTCCAAGGGCTTGTGGAAGGATAGATTAATTACTTCTGCACTTGCTGGTGTCTGAGAATATATAGACTCTTCCTTAACATCAGCAAATACATTGTTTCTCACTGTTCAACAATAGATGTTCAAGTAACCCCATCATTGTCACTTCAACATTTTGTAAATTGAACATTAACAACACATGCAGTAACCTTTCTGACAGAAATATCGATGTCTAGCTACAGAAGTCACCAAATAGCAAAACCAAGTTGGGATCAATAGAAAATCCAGGTTTTCAACTGTGTTTGTGGCAGGAGTTGCTAAGTCTGGCAGGTTGCATTTCAGCAGCACACTTGTTGGCCATGTCAGTCTTCATAAGAGTGACAGGTTTGATTAGCCTCTTTGAGAGAGGCTGATTCAAAAATTCAGACAAAATAACAGCTTTCTGCCAATTTGCAATATCATGTTCACAATCCATTCCAGACTCATCAAAGCTAAGGAATAAAGGACTTAATATTTTAATCCCCCCTGAGAAAATGAATTAGAAAATTGTGTCTCTGAAAAGTGTGATTTTTTTACTTGAAAAAGAAGAGTGGAGAACTATTAGTGGAACTGACTACCATGAATGTTGTGTGTCAGACCTTTCAAAGCCCAGGCAATTAGCATGCAAGAGAATTCTTATCAAAATTCAAGGGCAAATAAAGGATAAAAGAAATCTTTGTGGTCATGTTCATATATAAGGCAAGTCTAATTTGTTTATACCTGTTCTTCTTTTCTATATCACATTCAAAGCTGTCATTTTAAAGGTTTTCAAATGTTTCTTCCTAATCACAATTTTTTTTTTTTCTTTTTCGTTCCTTGGTCTTTCTTGTTTTCCTGGTTCACTGTGCTGTAACCTCGGGGGGAGCATGGGTGGAGTGGTGTTTTTCTTGCTCTGGTCACTGTGTGATCCACACAAAGTAAATTGCTAAGAAAAAAAATGATTCATTTAGAAGAGATTTGAACTTTAACTTTCCTCTTTTTTCCATCTCTTTTACTATAGCCTTAAAAAGTTCAGTTGAAATGCAGAACACTGCAGCTAATGAGTGAATTACAGTGGAATGGCTGCTGGAAATTGTCCAGGAGAAGCATAATCAAGAGGTAAGTAGAGAATGCTAACAATCTCAAGTTTTGTATTATATGAAATTGGTTTCATTTTACTTGGAGAAAAAACCCCAAAGATCTCAGGCTTAGATCTTTGCTACTGAATCCAAGCTTGGAATCAATAAATGTGGGATGATCATGGCATGATTCTGAAAATATTTTATGAGGAATGCATGGAATCTACTCCAACTTAGAGATGACATTGATCTCTAGCCATTGTGCCTGAGAACATGGAACAAAACAAGTGTTGCTGCTAATCAGACAGATTTATTTTTGGTTTTCATGCTATAATTTAAGTCATTCAGTGGGGACTTACTCCTCTGTCAGATTCTGAGGGCGTAAATGGCCTTAGGACATGACCTCTCTTTGTAAGGCAGAACATCAATTCATGATTTAGTTTTTCAGATTTTTCTTTATTTTAATATGGAAGAAGAATGCCTTTGAGATATTCAGAGAATTTTCCAATTGAATAGCAAAATTGTAGCAGGATAGCAGAGCTAGAACCACTCTTCCTTGCATTAAATCTGGACCTTGAAACTCATTTCCATCTTCAGTGATTTTGCAGCTAAAAAGTTTAGTGCTTTTAAATTACAGTAATCAAGTGGGCAGGGCATTAAGGTGGGCCTATAAAAATATTCACACTGGTCTTCCATTCATTACATACAAGTAACATAGAGTGCTATACTGAAGAGGAGACCTTACCATCACTCTTGAGGCATCCTTTGTCCTGCTTAGCTGACAAACTTTTTTCAAAAGGCTTTTGTCAAGTACATCAGATATACACCAGCAGTGTAAACCTTGGCTTGCCTGTAATATATTGGGAAAAGTTACAAACATAAAAATCTGAAACAATGAGCCAATCATGTAATTGTTTTAATTAAGTCATTTGTGTTTTAAGTTCTATTTATTTATTTATTTATAACTGTATGAGAACAGCATTTTTTTTATTTGGCAGTCTGGAGATAAATATACCCTTGCAATTTTTGTAGCAGAGACACTGAATCATCATGTTAATGCACAAGGGTGAAAGAGAAAAAAAAAATTAATCTATTTTCACTTTCCAAGTTGAATGAAATGTGAAAAATAAACAAACAGCACAGATGGTGAAACAGTTTAAATTTTTAATACTCTCCCAGTGCTAATAATTTCCAATATTTATAACAGCATGATAGCAACATATATTAAAATGTTATTTAAATAAAAACTTGTTAAGCAGATGAGCAATTCAGTATTTTCAGCAAAGTCAAATCTAAACCCAGTATTTTTGGAACCTAATCAGTTTAAATTTTGCTGCACGAATATTAAACAATATGTTCAAATGCTGAATCTTTGGCAGGATCTTATTGCTGTCTACTGTGGATAACATATCTGAAAACTTACAGTTCCATATGTTCATTTCTTTTTCTTTATTAATTTGCCAAGTAAGTGTAGAAAAACAGAACTAGAATTCTCAGTAAGTCTCTTCATTGTTTTTCAGTATTCTCACAAATGGAACACAAATTTTGGAGAGAATCCCAAATGGCAGGTGCTGACACTAAGTAGAGACAGGAACAGCCTTCTTGTTAACATATTATCTACTCCTCACCTACCACTGCTCTGTTACAAAACTCATTGACAATGAAAGCTAAATGAAGTAACAGAAAACTAATTCAGTACTGTTACAGATATTTCAGATAGCTTTCTGCAGCTTAGGAGCAAACAAGCAAAGAAATCTTCTCTATGCCTAGCCCTGTTGGATAATATCCAAGCTACTATATTTTCTTTCCAAAGCAAATTTAAAGCATTCTTTGCAAAAGGTGGTGTCCTGGAGTGCTGAACTGGGGAAACAGAAAGACAGATGGAGGAAATCAAATTAATCAGGTACTGCTGCTAGCAAAAGGAATTGAATGAGGTGGACAAGTAGTTGATATGACCTTAGTAGAACTATTTTGCTGTGTAACAGATCCATTAATAAATTTTGTAATGTTAGGGTGCTCTATATGTTAAAATTGATCAAAGTAGTCTCATCCCAACATAATCTAATTTATTTCTTTCAGAAGGTTAGAAGGAATATATTAGTATATGCAGTGTTGCTAATAGTTTATTTATACATAAACCTTTTCACTGTTCTTTCCTTCCTCCTGTCAAATCCCAGAGTGTACCCATTGTTCTCATAGTCTGAAGAGCCAAAGAGCTTTTCATGCATAATGTCAAAGACAGCTATGTGGGCAGTGACTCTGAAGGATATCTTTTTATTTAGAGGTTCCCATGAATCTTCATTCTGTAAAGTTACCGATTGTGCTGTCAGTTCACAGAATTTTCTATTTTATTTTCTCTTTTAACTTGAGGATTAAATTTCAGTATTAGTCTGAGGGAGCTAACTCAAGTGTTAGCTATCTCAGTGTTCATACCCTTTTTGGAAACTGTAACTCTCTGGTAGATACCTTGTGAGTTTGCTGGGTAAATATGAAACTGCAATACTAGTTTGCTTCTAGGCAACTGAAATAGGGTGGACAGGGTGCCTGTACCCCCTTAGGGGGTAGGCACATATTGCACTGCCAAGATTTTCCAAAATGGCTAGTTTGACAAAATGAAGGAGTTTTGGCTGGTGGGTGCCACAGCTGAGATAGCTTATAATGAGCCTGATTTTTGGAAAATAGCCTTTGAAACTAGGCTTTTAACAACAAGGCTCTTACACTCTCCTGGCAGTGTGCTGCCTTGTTTTCCTCCTTGGTTTTTGTAGCCTTCACTGTGGACCGTCTCTGGTGACCATCACAAAGGCCATCTATATTGAATGCTAAGTGATACTCGTGATAGATTCACATCCTTTACATAGCAGCCACAAGAGGGGGATGTGGAACACTCACAGAATATTAGGGTTTAGTCCTCTCACAGTTGACAGTGTTATCGATACTTTCGCTGATTTTTACCATCCATCCATTTTTAGCACCAGGCTTATTTTTCTGCAGATCACGGCTTGCAATAGTTTATTTTTAGTTAGGAGAAACGTTTAGAGGGGGTTCAGATGGAAGTATTCTGTCACCTAAATCTGTAATAGAACAGTTACAGATGTTTAACACTTCTAGAGGACTATGCAGCTGTCTCAGCACAGAAAAAAGGGGTTAATGAAACAGCATGGGTTTTTTCCAATAAACAAATTCTAATTGATATATAGATTGTAATCACAGGATTTTTGATTTTTTTTTCAGCAACTGTGCTTTAATGGGCTATTTTTAGGGGCAGAGTAGTACATACTGTAGAAAATTTGTACATGAGGGCAAAAGGAACAGACAATTGCTTTTGGGGACTTTGTAGATTAGTACATCATTGCATACTAACAAAGTGCTAATTGCTCCTTTTGACCACGGGCCCAGTTTACAGAGCTTTAGAACAAATGTGTCCTGTACATTAAATTACAAAGCTAACACTGCATTATTTCTCTCTACAGCTTGCAAATTCTTGCAAATTCTTGCAAATTCTTGCTAATTACCCAGGTTGCAAATCCTGCATTTGTTTTGTGGCAGTAGTAGTAAAAGCAAACAGTATACATATATTTATATAATTTTAGGATTGTTTTAACACTGTGTATAAATACATGAGTAATTTACCTCTGCTCAGTATGTTAGCTAAAAAGAAATAGGTGTGAACTACTTTGGTACTGATTTTTTGTTGTTGGTACTGATTTTCTGGAACTTTTAGAATAGCATCTGTTTAGAATATTTGCCAATTATTTAATGATCATGTAATAACTGGGAAAAACAAAACCATGCTGAACAATCTCTTTTTTTTTATCTTCACTGGAATCACACTCACAATGGTAGATGTTTTAGTTCAGAAAAATAGTATCTTACCTCTCTGCACCTTTTCTGGAAATCCAGAATTGTTTGCTCACAGAGTCTTTCCACCCCTCAAACAGGATAGAAATAAGCATTGCAATGAGACACGTGCAGAGTCAATAGGAGACCTCACTTGCTTGGAAAGGCATAAATCTACAGGTGTCACTCCCATTCTGCTGCACATAATTTAAGCCTTTTATGTATCAGCTGTTGATTTTGTTTTCCTGCTAGCAGGGAAATTTGAAGATTGGACTTCTTTCACGTATCTCTTTTGGTCCCTCTTATCTTTTCATGAAAGAGTTCTTACAGGTCTGACACTCTCTTTACATAAGCAGCCTGGGACTAAGTGAATTTAATATCTACTGTAATTTAATTCTAGCTCTCCAGATTCTTCATTTTGGATCTTAAGAACTGAGTACTAGAGTCTGAACCTGAGACTTCAGTCATGTGCTGTAGTATTTGAGTTTAGAGCATGTATCAAAGTATTTTACTAAGGAAAAGGTATTTGGTAAGGGAAAAGCAAAGATACTGTAGGAAATAATCCAGTTTTGTGAAAAGAGCAGACTGAAGTATTTCAGAGGTTTTCTTTTCACACATTGTTAAAACAATATGAATACTGAATAACTCAAATTCTGCTCTCTAGTCTATTTTTTATAATAAACAAGATGATAAAAAAAAAAGACAATGTATAAAAAGCAACTGAAAAGGACAGGTATGTGTCACCATAAGGGCACTCTGTGTCACAAAGCAAGTATGCCTTAGTTCCAGCCAAAACAACCACCCACTCAAGGTACTGAAGGGTAGGCATGCTGTTATGACCCAGATTCAAATGGTGAGAGTAGGAGTGAGAAAATGAAAGTGTTAATAATATTTCAAGCACAGAGCTAATGGGAGGAGAATTTCTGGGATTCCCTTTCATTCCTATTCTCTCTCAAAAGGAAACTACAGACTTCCCTCTGGGAAAAAAAACAAAAAACAAACCAATAGTCTCTTTGGCTTATCACCAAATGCTTTGACTGAGTGATTTGTGGCAGAGCCGTGCACCTGTCCTGGCTGGAAATATATGTGTGAGTACTGAAGAGAAATAAATGAATTGAGAAATATAAAATATCTGAAGACTTAAAACTTTGACTAGTGCTGAAACATTTTTTGAAAATGGGAAAAGATTTGTCATTTAACAAACTGACATACTTCTTTGTTTTGCTGCAGCTGACATAAGTTTGAAAGACAATAAATCTGTTGCAGCCATCAACACTAAACCAGCAGCCTACCCCACCAAATAGCTTGCACAATGGCATTTTGGAAAGGATGGAACATATGCTTACCATATTGCTGCAAAAACTCATTTTTCTTACTCCTTTTTGTGCCTAATTCAATTCATTCTTATGAGAACAAACATTTTTATGTTGCTGAATTTATGTTGTGTATTTTGTTTTACCAAAATATTAGGAAGCCCTCCAACTCACATAGGCTTGGTATCATATTAGCACTAAATGTGATTAAAGAGAAGTTAACTTTAAAAGATTCAATTGTTTTACAGTAGTTGCTTTTTTAATTTTTAGTTACGTTTAATAATTGAGAAATCAAAGCTGTATCAGACCCTAATCAACTCCTATGTTGAACAACACTCATAGATACAAATTACTTGATTCATTGCAAGTGTCCTGTAGGTAGGATCTCTATAACAGAAATAAGGATTGCAGCATCAAGCTCTCTGAAAACTTCTGTTCCTCTGAAAGTCCTGTATTCAACCCATTTTCACACAGTAAGTGTAGGACAGTACAGATAATCTGATAATTCTCCCTTTAGCTTGTTCAAACCTAAGTGGGTTACAGGGCTACCACTACTTTTTCTCTGTTAATGTTTTCTTCCATTGACGTAGGCAGCTTTTTGGCTGGAAAGAATGAGAATCATAAAGTCATAGAATTATTTCGGTTGGAAAAGATCATGAAGTTCAACCGCCAACTCAGCACTGCCAAGTCCACCACTAAACCACGTCCCCAAGTGCCACATCTACACATCTTTTAAATACCCCCAGGTATTAAATACCACCATTTCCTGGGCAGTCTGTTCCAATGCTTGGAAAACCTTTCAGTGAAGAAATTTTTCCTAATATCCAATCTAAACTTCCCCTGGCACAACTTAAGGACGTTTTCTCTTGTCCTATTGCTTGTTACCTGGGAGAAGAGACTGACCCTCACCTGGCTACACCCTCCTTTCAGGCAGCTGTAGAGAGCAATAAGGCCCTGAGCCGCCTTTTCTCTGGGCTGAACACCCCCAGCTCCCTCAGCTGCTCCTTATAGGATTTGCACTTCAGAACCAGCTCTATTGCCTTTCTCTGGACTCACTCCAGCCCCTCGGTGTCTTTCTTGCAGTGAATGGCCCAAAACTGAACACAGGATTTGAGGTGTGGCCTCACCAGTGCCGAGTGCAGGGGGACAATCCCTGCCCTGATCCTGCTGGTCTTTCTATTAAAAACTGAGACAAAGAAGACATTAAGTATGTCAGCCTTTTTTCCTCATCCTTTGTCACTATGTTTCCCCCCCACATCCAGTAAAGAATGGAGATTCTCCTTAGCTCTCCTTTTTTTGCTGACATATTTTTGGAAACATTTTGTATGTCTTTTGTGGCAGTAGCCAGATCAAGTCCTTATTAGGCTTTGACCCTTCTGATTTTTTCCCTGCATAACCTCACAACATACTCGTAGTCCTCCTGAGTTGTCTGCTCCTTCTTCCTAAGGTCATAAGCTCTCTTTTCTCCTATTACCAGCTCTTTGTTCAGCCAGGCCAGTTAGTCTCCCCTGCTGCTCATCTTTTGGCACAGGGGAACAACCTCCTCCTGCACCTTTAGGATTTCCTTCATGAAAAATATCCAGCTTTCCTGGACTCCTTTGTCCCTCAGGACTGCCTCCTAAGGGGCTCTGTAAACCAGGCTCCTAAACAGGATACTGTCTGCTCTGGAAGTCCAAGTTAGCAGTTGCTGACTCCCTTCCTAACTTCTCAGAGAATTGAAAATCAGGATTTTGTGATCTCTATGTTCCAACCATCATGCCACCTACAAGTCCTTCTCTGTTCAAAAAAACCAAGAAATGTCAGTATGTGGTTGGTTGTTTACAGTATTTAGAATGACTTCAATACATATGACTTTTCTGTAAAATACAGATGATTTATTTACATCATCAGTTGTGCTTGCAGAGCCACTCCCTTAAGATAGAGCAGAAATTAATTAGAAGTGGGGCTCAGGGTCGACTCATTAGCCTGCTTTCCTCTGAAGCTTTTCAGTGTTTGCAGGAGAGAGTGATGGAAGGTTGAGGAGGAGGAGGAGCAAATTATCTCCTTTTTTGATGCCTCTTGTGAAGGCTTTTTCTCCCACTGACTGAGCACAGATATTGAAAGTCTGTTCTATCTCCCAAAAGTCTGATGTCAACATCAGATGTCATCCACAGCAACAGCAGCAGCAGCCGCTGTGACAGCAAAAGGCAAACAGTGGAAGACGTAGCCAAAATGTTGAAGTCCCTGCTTCCCTCCTCAGGGCTAACAAGGCACGCAGAGACCTATATTCTGAACTTGGGACACAGCTGTTAAAAGCACTTTAGTTTTCCAACCTGTGTGTCTGGAAAACTTTGTGATTGCAAGTGGTTTGGACAAGTCTGGCTTTTGAAGCAAAGAAAAAACTGAATTCTATAAGTTTGAAAGTGTAACAACTGAGTAAGAATGGCAGAATTTCACACCTCTTAGTTCAGATTTTCAAAAGAGGCAAAATAATGTTCCTGGTACTTTAACTCAACTTTGTATAAAATAAAATGAAGTGAAAATAAAAATAAAAATAAAAATAAAAATAAAATAACTATATGGATGGAATTAAGTGAGCCCTTTAACATACCCTAGAAACCATAAAAAATTGCAGCTGCATAAAAATATTCATTTGAAAGGGCAGTTTGAAAATGGTTCAGTTCATGTAAAGGCTATTTGTTAGTCTCATCACACTTCCTGGTACAATGGAACTGTTAGCAATATATAGCAGTATTGGAAAATACTTTGAAATGACCCTTATCCAAGGACTGGAGTGAGTTGCCTTACAGTAGCTTGTCATGCTGTTTCGTTTTCTTCTTTTTTTTTCAACTGCCATCTGTGCTCCAGAATTTAGGTTTTCATTAAAGCAAAAATCAGCTGTAAGGATTTCAGTCTCATTCACATTAAAACCCCTTGGAACAACTGAGAACTTGATCGTATAGTTACAAAGAAAAACTCTGTAATTCCATCCCCTTCTTTTCCAGATTATATGTGACCCTCCTCAGTTTAAAATCTGACAGTGCTAAAACTGTATGGAGTCTTCAGGAGGCAAAACCAGAAACCAAATACCAAGCATTGTAATGAAGTTTTTTTACTCTTCTGCAAGCTTGCAGTTGTATCTCTGAGAGATCAGAAATGCCCCATTGATCTCATTGCAGTATCAGCCTGGAGATCTAATGCCATTAACTTAACTGTCAACTTCATTAACCATTTCATTGTTTATTGAAGTGTATGGCACTAGGTGTATAGAGAATGGCACGGGTTGCTTTATGTAGTAAGCATGAGTAACTGGAGAGATAAATTAACATCAGTCTGAATTGCTAATTAAGGCAAAATCTAAAATTTCCTGTGGTAACTCTAAAAATGTCTTTATTTTAAATTGGTTGGGTTTGTGGGTGGGCTTTTAGGAACAGTACTGCATTTTTCCTATCCTCGTGTTGGTATAATTTTGAATTGTAAAGAAGTCAAGTGCAGAAAAAATACAAAACCTTACTGGTAATTAAAATTACACAGATACCATTATCCAAAATGTTGAGGAAACTTGTTAGTGGGTTAGATGTTGGTTTTGTACTTCAAATCAAAGAGGCCACCTGATTGTGCTGGTATCAGCATATCTCCAACTTGTCTTTGGTGCTCAGAAAGTGATGCCATTGTGAATTGAACAACTGTAGATTGAAAAACAATCAGTGAAATAAGTTGCCATCTCTTCTCAGTGTTGGTATTTTTGGGGGGAATGGGAGTGGGGTTTAACCCATTTTAATCTAGGTTGTTTGCATTTGGTTTGTTGATGTTGGTTTCCCAAACAAAAACACAGTCTTCTTACTGTTCCAAAAAGCTTTTAAAAATGGCATTGGCAAAACCAGCCTCCGTATAACTCCATGAAAATGAAAGTCTTTTTTACTATTCTGCAAGTTTGCATTATGAAATTATTTCATCTTTTCTGGATAGCACTCAATTGGCTCTCTCAAATATTTCCTTTCTGAATTTTTGGGATTTGGGGAAGCAGGAGGGAAGGGCTCTATGCAAAGTACTAACCAGACATGACCTGATTTAAATTGTAAAAACTGACACTTACGAAGCCCAACTAATGTTTGCATAGCCCTTGGAAGGTATACAGTGCAGTGTAATTGCTGAGTGCAACATAATTGTTAATTATTTGGCTTCAGACAAAATAAAAATAGCAGTGTGCTCACACTCTTCATCTGTAGGAGACACCAGAAGTCACAAGATTAAAAAAATACTGTATTGTATAGGCCAGTTAACAAGTACAAAAAAGGTGTGGGGAGAAATCCTGGGATTCTGAAACATGACTCTGCTAAAGCACTGTTTCATGGGAGATTTGTGTAATACTTTAGGGTAAAATGTTCATCAGTAAACTTCATATTGCCTTGCAAAAGGGCAATAGCAGTCCTGCTGGCGTTAGTTAAAGAATGCAAGGCAGGTTGATGGGTAGAAAACTGTTCAGAAGATTGTTTTTCCTTTACTAATACAACACAGAATGAAGCGACACTGGTCAAAGGAAAAAGAGCTTTGAGAGCAGAAGCATCAGTGCCTTGACTAAGAGGTGGTGCAGGTCATTCATTTTCCAAGTAAATCCCTTAGAAACTAGTGTAATTGGTGAATAATAATTTACTGAATTGGTCTCTTTAGAGTTGTCAGTGGAACAGGGTGGGAAATTGTAGTGCCAGTCACATGCTGCAGGTGCGGCTCTTTGTGAGGCTGAGTCTAATTTCTTGCCAGATGAAGACTAGAGAGATGACAGAGGCTTAAAGCTCCTGAATCTCCTTGCTAACCTGCGACAGCAATGTTCTGGGGTGAAATGCTGATTCATTTAAGGCAGTGCCAAAGCTCCAGCTGACTTCAGTGGGAGCTGGGTTTCATCCATGTTTTTTGCCCTTAGTAAAGGAGACACCATGAGTGCACTTAAGCATCTTTGTAAGAATCACACTTAGTTGTGGCTGGGCAACATCTGATCAACATGGAGCTGTGCTTTTTACCTGGGATCAATACCCATCTTGTGTCAGCTCCATGTGTTGTCTTTCAGTTTCCCTGCTATGCAAGTGTAACAGAGCTTGCCTGCTCTGAGAAAGTCAGAGCTTGCTCTCCCATGGGTCTGCTGTGTGGATTCTGATCCACAGAAATGGAAGGAGTTTGAGGACCATACTCATCACTGTGCCACAGGAAATTATTGCAGGATCTGTTTGCTGTGGACATGGACAAACCCAGAGTTTTGCTACCACAGTTGCTCTGGTCTCCAAAGGGGTTTTTAACTTTCAGCCCATGAGCACCTGCAGGGCAGAAAGTGATGATATGAAATGATACCCAGAAAATATTTGATCCCTCATCTACACACAGCAGTGCAAAATGAAATACTGAAAAAAAGCTATTTTCATATAGCTGTTATAATTGAGAGAGGGTATTGTTTCACACTATAAATCCCTATGGAATTGTCAGGCCTGATAATAATTTGGGTTTTCTTGTACTGTGCACCAGTACAAAATAAACAACTTAGTATTTTGAAAGGAATGGTACATATTGGTTACTTGTGGGTTTCATGTTGGAGATGTTATTTTTTATATTGGAGGTAGTTTCATATGCAAAACTTCACCTGCAACACATGACTCAGACCTAATACAGCAACCCCAGTGAGAAAGCTGCTTTGTAAATGATGACCTGCCAGAGACATTGATTCAAAGCAGTTTGAATACATCTCATGTGACTCATGATTTCGTTCACTGTCTCTCTGCTGAGTCTAGCATGTATGCAATATAAAAATGTTATTTTGCAAAGCCTTTATATTTCTGAGAGATATTTAGCAGCACACTTAGAAATCTGGTGGAAATCTCTTCATCTAGTTACTTTTGTTACCTTGTAGTTTGTCCCACTTCAAAGATTAACACAAATCCAACACAATGCATATGTTCAGTTGCTAATATGTAATTTTACATTAGATCTGGTCAATCTTATACCTTTTGTGGAAGCTTCATGGGGATCTTTCTCTTAGACACAGTAGTTCTAGCTACTCTCAACTGGTTTGTGTCATAGCCTTGCAGATTACTGCATTTATTGAAGGAACCAAAGGGGAAAGTAGCTAGAACACTGCATTGATGATGAGTTTAGTGAAGTAGAATATTCAGGGGAGTTTTGATATTTTTCCTCTCTGTTTCTAATGTACAGTGGGACTTAGTATATTTAACTGTTACCGTGGAGATACTTATGGCTCAAAAAGACTCCCTCAAATTTAGCTGTCTTTCATATGCAAAATGCTTAAATGTCGGTGGATTCACAGATGAATCAGATCAAATAGGCCTTTAAATAGTGCTGAAGTCAAATATGACCTATATGCCATCTCTTAGCCAAGACAGATCAGCAAATGAAACAAAAATGACTGATTGACCCAGCCCATGTTAAAGGAATTAGAATTTAAGTGATGATTTAACAAGGAAACAAACAAAAATAAACTGAGTTTTAATTGTCCTGATACAGAAAGGCTATGGAGAATTATTTGAGAGAAATAAAATTAAGAGCTGCAAGTATAGACATTATTTTAAATTCCTTTGAAAATAAAAAGCAGAGATAATCAAACTCATATCACAGATTTGGAATATACATATCAATTCCAGAAGATATTCTGTGTTTTCAGAGATAAGGGTTTCTAATGTAGTGATTAGAAAATTCTATGGGTTCACTCTAGGTTTAAGTGGAAGAACTGATTCTCCAAGTGGATAAATGTATCAGCCAGATCAATACAGTAATGACAATGGGTATTTTAAATGCTAGTAGCAAAAGCTGGCTATTTGTATGAAAGACAAAGTGTGTAAAAATTATTTTAAATAGTAGAACAGTTCAAAAGTCTTATTTAAACCATGAAGTGTAAGTACTTTTCTGTATAATCAAGTGTATCTATAGAAGTAGACTCCACTGGGTAGTCAGTTCAGTTACTGCTTAAAACATAAAGTTAAAGTAAATTATTGTGGAAAAACAGAAGTCCTACTTCTGTGTTGACTCTTTTTGGTTCATTCCTACTGAATTCCCTTGGGGTGTGATTGATATAATCTCAGCCACTGGGAAGCAATACCAGCAGTGGCACAGTTCTAAAACAACTGAATTATAAGCCAAGAAAAAAAGAAATGCCAGCTGGCCAAATACAGGAAGTATAATTCTTTCAGGTTTTTAGTCTTTATGTCTCTGTTACAAATGAAAGTATAAAAAAGCCTATTGTTTCTAGCTCCTGACTATACTAATATATTGCTCCCATGTGGAAATGTTGAAATGCCTCTCTGCTATATTTTCATTTAATTTTGTTCATATTTCACATGCAGATTCATAATTCTGTGTTCCAGCTTTGATCACAAAGTATGCTCATCTAGCAGTTAGTTGTCCAGGCCATGTTGCTTTACCTGATTTACAAGAATGTTGCAGAAAATAGTGGCAGAACATAAGTGATATTTAATTATAGTGAGGGTACTGCTTCTATGCTTGTTCGGTGCTTGTCATAGAAGGAAATCAGCTTTGAGGAGTGGAGTAAAGAGGGAATGGGAAGAATTTTCTTATAAATTGGTTCCTTGACTTGGTTTATCACACAGTTGAAAACAGTAACAATAACAGTGCTAACACTAGGGAGGTGGACAGATATGTGGGACAAAGTAAGCCTGCCTTGTCCGTTGACTGTATACACATATATTGGGTTAAAATGATTATCAGCTGTTCTTTCTGCCTGTGCAAGCCAGCATACTGGTTACTTATTTCCAGCCTTTTAGCACCCCTTGTATCCTCAAGGTGGAAAAAAATAATTGTAATGGATTTAAATTACTTTATCTATTTCCCTATGAGCTCTAGGCCATAGTAAATTTACCCAGGTATATGTAATTTAGTAACCTCTAACTTATCAAAGTAACCTCTGACTTGTTCTCTTCCTTTCCTAGCCCGAGTTCTTGCTTTACATCACTGTGTTAGCCCTCTGTCATTGCTAACCTCCTGAGGTTTCAGCTTCATGTTTGTTGGCTAAATAGTATTCCTGTCCCAGTTGCTCTGGTGTTTGTCATAGGACATCACCCTCCAAGTTGTCCTGGTGCAAGTGGTTGTGAGTCAGTTTTGTGGATTTAATCAGGGAGTTGATCCAAGTTGAAAAAGTCATGTTTTATTAATTGTTTTATTTTAACCCAAATCCCTGAGGGGAGAGCATGCCAATGAAAACAAGCCAGGGGTTGGGAATACCTTAAGCCACTGACCACTTTCTATTGTGAAAACAAGCCCCTGCAAAGACTTCAGCAAAACAGCTTTAGATTTACATGATTACAGCTGAGATTAAAATCTGGCCTTGATGTATCCAACCATCTGTTTCCATCACAAGAAAAGAGACTCAGCAGGAAAATTTGCAGTTTTGAGGACAGGATTCTGGTCTCATTCCTGTATTTATATATCACAAATAACTCTATAGCTGGTGTTAGAGTTATTTTCTTGTGTTTTCCAGTGTATATTATTTGGGAATCTACTCTCCAGAAAATTACAGAATGAAAGTGCTTTGGGACAGTCCTCAATTTTAGTTTCTCCGTCTTTACACCAACATAATTTCAGTGGACAGCTCTAGATTCATACCAATCTACCTCAGAATACAGCCTTTTTAAAAGTAATATGAAATGTATATAATTTTGTCTCAACAGCTTTGGAGGACTGTGCTTCACTGCTATCTTCATAGTTCTAATTAAATGTGACATTTTTTCACTCCTTGAATTTTTCCAATCTCTGAAGTGACCTGCATAGATAGTGTATTTAATCTATGAAGGAACAAACAGATGCCTGTACTTTTATTTTCTGCAAATCCATTTAAAAACATATAAAATAGAGTTGAAAATAAATATAGTGAGATTAATTTCAACCAAATTTATCAACACTTGGGGATATCATCTTGCTGGCCGTTGTTTGTTAGCAGTTACAGGAGTTTTACTCTCAAAAACATGGATAAGCATTTTGACTAAGTTGCTACATCTTCTGCTGTTCTTTTTTATCTGTTCCACATGTTCTGTTCTTATGTCTGGTCCACAGTGTCACTCACTGATTAATGTCACCACCAGTATGACAAAGTACACACTTCAGTATCTTGATAAAAATAAAAGAACTGGGAACCAGTGTTTGTAACACGTGATGGAGGAAAATATTACTTATCTGTCGACCTAACAGCTAAAAGAATATAGCAAAAGAGCAGGGATGAAATTCTCTATTCTTTTATATATATGTGGGCTCATGTTTACATTAAAAGTGATGCACAATTTGGAATGGCTTGGCAAAGTTTTGTCTTTTTGTCTGATTTGTGTACCTCTTCGGACTTGCGCATAGCACAGGATATATTTATTCAATATATATGTTTGTTTTAATAGTGTCTTCTTTTTTGCCACATCATTCCTCCTCATCTCATACCACAGTCCTGATTTTGCCTCCATTTTCATCTTGTATCTTCCTCCTCCTGTGGAATAGACCTACATATAAAATAATTCATAAATACATCAGAGAAAGAACATCAGTTTTTTGCCAGTCTCTGCTCTGGAAGCCAAATATTTGGAATATTTACAGATGTTCCTCTCTTTACATCTTCTCCTCCTGTAGTCATGGTTTGTGCTGTTTCTCTGAAACTCTTTCCCGAGCACTGTCCTGTCAACAAGAGACATGTTTTCCTAACCATATCCTATGTTTTGCATTCCTTTCCCTAGGAGGGACCTTTTCTTGACATCCCTCTGACTTGACCAATGTAGTTGAAGAAGTTTGTCTTTCTTCCACCCCTTTGGGTGGTTCTTTGTAAAATAGTATAAAGGGAAGAAATTCCCAGGTAATAAAGATTGATTTGGAGTCATCTCAGCCTTCTGACCTCGGGAGTCCGTGTCGTTGTTAATCTTAAACAGCGTCATCCTCCTGCATCATCAACAATTTTTACCACCTTCTTCTACATGACCACACAGGAACCATCTGTCTTCCTTGCAGGCTTAGCTTTGCTTCTGCAACTTCAGCATCCTTCTCAAAGCTGAGAATTTACAGCTGATTCTTCTACTCAGTTTTCTAAAAGGTACCATCAGCAGAGCTGGCTTCTTCCTTTTTTATAGACCAAGGCAGATTCTACACTGAATCCCTGCATGTCTCTCAAGGAGTGATACTGCCTGGATTTCATTCTGAAGGAGGAAACTTCACACAGATGCACATATAACATGACAGAGTGCTGAAAGAAGATACCACTTGTTAGCCTGTTAATCCACAGACAATTTGTTTGGTTATTTTTTTTCTCTAATACATCCTAGTACATTGTAAAGCACTGCTGTTTTCAGGGTCTTTTTTTTTTTTTCCCAGAATTTGTTGTGAGTCGTGATTGTAATTGTTGCAGGTCATCTATGTAATCCAAAGAATGTAAGAACTACAAGTATTATATTTGTTATTCATCAGTATATGTGATGTGTACAAATTTTGTAATGTACAATAGTTCTTTTTTTTAATAGCTCCAGGGAATTTCCCACTAGATGTGTGTGGGTTAATGGGAAGATTTTGGTGTTTAGGTTGTGAATGTCAAAGTGGTCATATATATAAATGTTGATATGGCATTAGGATCCTTAACCACAAATCAACAGTGTGCTGATGAAGCCTAGCCCCATACTGCATTAGTAAAACAGGGCAGCAGGCTGAGGGAAATGACTGTTCCCCACTACTTGCTACCTTTAAAATCCCTTGTGGAAGCCAGTTTCCATTTTGAGGCATTGGGTACCAGAAAAATAAGGACATATTGGGAGTCTATACTTTGTTATAGTGTGCATTTTACCCATGTATCTGGGGGATTTTGCCAATGTATACAGAAACCTGAAAGGAAGGTGCAGAGAGAACAGGCTCTTCCCAGGGGTTACCCTGTGACAACACAAGAGGCAATGGACACCCACAGAAACACAGGAAGGTCTCTTTGAACATAAAGAATAATTTTTTCACTGAGAGGGGGACTGAGCACTGACATAAGCTTCTGTTTCTCAGAGAGATTGTGGTGTCTTCCATTCTTGAAGATATTCAAAAGTCATCTGGACACAGGCCTGGGAAACTAAGCAGGTGGCTCTTCTTGAGCAGTGGACAAGGTGGCCTTCAGATGTCACTTCCTAACTCAGCCATAATGTGCTCCTGTGACATGCAGGAGCAAATCTGTTGAGGAGTCAGAAAGATGATTAGAGAAGCTTCTGTTGTAGAAGGCTGTTGAAAAGAACATAGTGAGGATGAAGGAACGGTGGAAATGGGGCTCAGACCGATCATGGGATCTCCATCCTTGGTGACATTCAGAACATGATTCATCAAGGCCCTGAGCAGCCTGGTCCAACTTACAAGTCAGGTCTCAGTGTTGATCTTTTAGGCAACCTTTAGGTTGGCCCTTCAGAAACCTAAATTATTCTTATTGATTCTGATTGATTTTGTGTAGAATTTAAGCAAGACTTCCTGCTCTTTGCAGTAAGTTCTTAATGAATGCAGAGATTTTTAAAGACACAACATAAAACCCAAGCTGCTGGCAAAGATTAGTAGTATGAATATATTTTGACATCACTGTTATTATTATTACTTTGCATGGCATTTGTGGAGGAAGAACCACAGCTGTTGAATGTACTACATTGTCATATATGATATGAACAATATTCATTTATAAGTTGTTTCACAGAGGAGTCCCCTGGAGATGTGACTACAGGAAGCTGGGCTATAGGATATGCCATACAACATGCTCCTTTGGCTAAGTGTTAATACCACAGACTTTAAAGACATGACATGAGCACAACTTTCAGGAGAAAACTTGGACACTTCTGCAAAAAAAGATTAAGATAGACTCACCCCCTCCTGCCATTTCAGCTGCTTCTTTTCCACTCTTTTCTACTCTATACCCACTCTTTAATAATACATGTGGAGGCAGCAAGCTCCCCTGTAAAAGAATTAACTTTGGGGGACAGAAATGTCTTTGCACTGCTTCTCATAAGCCTTGGCACAAAACTCAAGGCAGGATTGATTGAATCAATACTTTCTCATAAGCCTTTGTTAACTCTGGTAGCTAACTATCTACAAGCCAAGGAGGGGAAAAGCAGGTGCTGAGAAAGCAGTTAGTGAAAGTTTGCTCAGGATAAGATCTGGAGACAAGTAATCATGTTGAATTTGCAACCAGGAAACTCAAGGCACCTTGAGTCCGCTGAATTGATACAAGGCAACTTGAACGTGCTGGCATGAACAGTGGGTGGTATAACTTGGTCCACGTCCTGGGAGAGATTGGCAGCTGGATGAAAAGAATACAGGATTGTATGCCCGCTTCATGAAACAGAAGGGCTCTCTGAAGGACTCTCTGAATTACTACCTGGGAGCCATTGATGCTTCAGCATGGTGCTTAACTTCCAAGTATACAGTGGAGTTGTTGTACCTACTATTGCTCTGACTGGTAACTGTGAGTGAAAACAGGAGTGAATGTGTAACATCAATAGCTATCTGCTGTCAATAGAAGCAACTTAATGATCAAGGAGATATCTTGCATCTCCCCCTCTCAAACTCCTATCAGAGAAAAAGGAATTTACAACACTTCTTCTAGAACAAATTAGAAATATGGTGACATAGAGAGGGGTTCACTGCTGCTGTTTCCTTGCTTTTTATTTCCAGTTAAAAATCGGTGGTACCTTAGTTTCAGATGGGATAGAGTTAATTTTCTTCCTGGTAGCTGGTACATTGCTCTGTTTTGGATTTAGTATGAGAATAATTGGCATCACACTGATTTTAGTTTTTGTTAAGTAATGTTTACCCTAATTCAATGGCTTTTCAGTTTTCCATATCTGTCAGCGAGGATCTGCACAACAAACTGGGAAGGAGCATAGCCAGGACAGCTGACCTGCACTGAACAAAGGGATATTCCATAATACAGAACATCATTCCCAATATATAAACTGTGGGGAGATGGCCAGGAGGTGCCAGTTTCTGCTTAGGGACAAGCTGGTCATTGATCAGTGGATGGTGAGCAATTGTAGTGTGCAGAACTTGTTTTTCTTGTGGTTTATTCCTCTTCCCCCCCGCTTTTCTTCATTATTATTGTTGTTGTACTTGTATTTTACTTTATGACATTATTAAACTGTTCTTAACCTGTGGGTTTTTCCACTGATGTGGGGCTTGTAAGTGAGCAGCTGCATAGCACTCAGTTACCAGCTGGGGTTAAAACCACAACAGTGCCAACAGATCAAGCAGCAAAGTTTTGAAATAAAGTCATTCAACAGACAGCTTCAATGTCAGTATAGACTATATACAGTACTAATAATTTTTAGTGCAGTAATTACTCATAGCAGTGTCCAGAGTAAATCGGGTCTAAGGTGTATGGTCCTACCTTGAGCTGTAGCTGGTACTAGATACGTCAAAGAAACTGTAGGAAGTCTGGCAGTATATTGCCAGGGAGGTGGTTCACTGTGTAGAAGGGTGTGCTTCCAAAAGCTGTAATTGCTGGTTGTTGAAATTATCTGTTGTGTAATATTTAACATTATAATTATACATAATTTTGCTTTGTATGAAAGATGTTCCTATTGCCACTCTGAAATTGACACTAAATTCCCATTTCAGTGGATGCTCCCTTGTTCTTGTACTGAGAACGTGTTATTTGTTATTGTGATTCTTTTTGGTACTCCTGCTTAATTGCCTTCTGTCTAAGGCAAACATAGGAGAGTCTGTCAGTATGTTTCTACTGGGTTTTTTTATTTCAGTTAATTCTTCTGTCACCTTTTTGATAGGGGTAATTAAAATTGTGCAGTGTTCCGGATGACAAGAGATTTTTTAGTTAACGAAATTGCAATACATAGACATACATAATTTTATTTCTGTTCTATTACCATTGTATTTTACGCATAGCCCATTAACTGCTTGATTTTTCCACTACTGTTTCTTCATGAATAATGGTCTTTTTTTTTGATCTAGGACAGTGTTTGCTGAGTCTTTTTCTGAGGTGCAGTCAGTTTAGAACCCAGTAAAGTGGGCAGTTCCAGTGATTTCCTTTAAAGTGTTCCAAAGAGACTTAGCAGCATTTGGTTTCATCTGCCATCATGTTTTCTATTCACTCAACTTGCTTAAGACATTCAAAGTTTTTCACAGTTTCTCTGGTCTGCATCTACTTGAATAGTTTCGGAATGTCAGCAAAACGCTTTCCAGATAGTTGATAAACAACAGATGCCCTGGGATGGAACCTTGTGGCACACCACAGATAACCTCATGCCATAGCAATAATTTTTCTTTATCTTTGTTTCTTGTATAATTTTTGATCTGTGCAACTACTTTGTCTCCTCTGCCTTCTCCACTTTGCCCACTTAGCTTCTGTAGCTGCTCTTTACCAAGTTTAGACAAAGTACCAGAGAACATAATTTACGATAGCCCTTTCTTTTACCTGCTATACTACTGACTCATTTAAAGAAATTTTACAAATTAGCTCCTTTGCAGAGCTCAGAATCTATAGATCTCATTTTATTCTAAGTATCTTAAAGGCACCAATGCAAATAATTTAACAGTTATCGAAAGCAAAGTATTGGTCTGGAAGTCACTGGATGACTGCCCACTCTTTCATCTAACTTCTTGTGCAACACTGACTGTCCCTCAGCCCTCAAGTATGGCAGTCAATCCTGCTCTTCCACTCAGGACAGTAAAAACTTGTGTGTATAAGTATCCTGTCTTTCAGTACTGAATGTTTGCATAAGCACATGGTACTCTTACATTTAATGCAATGAACACAACTGACCACTGAGACATTGGGATATGCTGGTGTGATTGCATGTGTTAGCACTCACCTTTTACTCTCTTGATTTCAATCTCACACTTTACTCCCTTTCTTCCCATATTATCTTCATAACAACTTTATGCTTTTCCAAACTACCTGTACAAATGGTAGCATGGCTTAGGTTATGACAGGCAGGAATTTACACACACTGATTTACAGCTGGGTCCAATACATTCAGCCACTTTCTTTCCCAAAATTCTTGATCCTGAACAAATCTATCTGTGATCCACTTCCTACTCTCTGCTCTCTTTGAAGACCCTGTTGCCAGCTTCTCTTGCAGCTTGTCAGTGTTTGCTTCTCTAGTGCAGATAACGTAATGTCCAGTCTCTCCTGACTACGGGAACGGAGACTAATCTGTCTGTAAGGGAGCCTTATGTACTGTATACCAACCAGGCTGTATTGACTTCATTGCTTTTAGATTAGTCAGTCTATAGCACCAGATGGCCTTCTGTCTTTTTGGCACTCTCACAAAATGGCCAGTCTTACTCTGCTGCTCCTGGGATGTGAGTATTTGCACATGGGGGATGACGGCTGCATTCAGAAGCCTTCCCTTCTCTGCTAGCTTGTTTTGGATTTAGAGCAGAGACTCCTGAGTGCTCAGATAGCATATCCTGACCCAGTCTGACCCTTTTAGATAAAACAAATATGATTCTTATTACAGTGGAAGAATCTAATTTGACTTTTCCACTACATCTGGAAACAAGAGCGAAGAGCTTTCTTTTCTCTCTGGACACGTACCTAGATACACTGGATCTCAGAATGAGCAAATGTGTTGGGAATGTGCAGTTATCAAAGCAAGGAGTAAGACTAGGAGGAATTTGTTGCAGGCGGTTGGGGATCACTGAGCTTTGTGTGACTTGATCTGATGGTTAATTATAAGCAGAGACAAACCTGTTGAAAAGTGATTCTAGAATAAGTAGATTCATCCTCCTGGAGATCCTGTTGGGAGGCCACTCCTGTGACAGCTCCCACTCTAATTGCAACTTCTGCCTAGGAACATAGAAGCACAGCTCATGACATTGTTCCCTATGGCTGTCCAGCTGCAGCAACAGCTCTTTGCTTTGCAGCTGTTAGCAGTTACAACAGCAGGTTAAAGCAACTTTGGGCATCTCTATTCCACAGAAGAAAGTTAGCTTAGCTCTGAAGAGGACACTGCAACTATATGTGACAATTATGGGCCATAATGGTGACGTGTTCTACCTACGATTCTCTAATCACAACTGCATGTTCTTTTGCAAATGTTGAGCATTCCTCCCTACCCACCAAACTAGGGAGAGATGAACTCTAGCAAAGAAGATAAATGGGCTAAAAAGGTGGAGATATAATTTATGACAAGGAATTCGTAAAAATGTAGAAATCAGAGTGCAAACTTCAGTTTTCCCAGGAGGCAAGATCCTGAACTCTTGCACCTTGCCTCTTCAATGACCCTTACCTTAGCAGTCCTCCTTTTTCCAAAATGACCTCACACTCGTTGTCTGGTCAACAGAACCAAAGTGAGAAAATGAGATGGCATTAGCTCTATTAACACATTTGGTCAAGTGAAACAGGGAGATGAGGAGTCAAGGCCTTGTCATCTTCTGTGCTGAGCTGATGCAACAGGCTCTGCTGGGATTCTCAGGTCTGAACTGGTACCTGGCTAGGAACAGTTAAAACTTTGTTGTCCCTGTTTTCATGCACTACAGCTAATATGTATGTATCATTTTGTGGCTTCCACAGTATATGACAAGACAAATTATTTGCAGTGAGCTCCTCCTGTACAAGTGGTAAACACACATTTCATTACAGAGCCAGCAACTAGCATATCAAAAGTGAAGACCTGATAGTTCATTAATTCACTTTCCTTCATGGTTTTTTTTTTCCCTGGCTGTTCTTTTTTCAATGTTTAGTCGAATAAATCTCTTTGCTGATTTTATGGAGAGATAACTTACAAGAGATTCTTGGTCTGAGTGCTCATATATTAGCAGATAGCTCATCTTTGATCCAAGGTTGTGATGTTAGTGGATTACTGTCTTTGTGAGTTTCCCCTCTCCATTTCTGAATGATCTTGAGTTGCTTATACCAGAAAATCAAAACCATGGATTACTAAACCTAACTTGTTGATTTCCTTCTTTAAGCTTTTTAGGGAAAAGGCATTAAAAGAAATTTGTCATTTTACAAACACTTTCATATCACATAGGAGGCAATAGTTGATTTCTCAGTTGAGTTGTCTGAGATAATTTAAATCCTTTTAGAAGGAAAACAATCCAGAGTACTGTCTAGCTGAATTCATCCATCATCATGCATGGGAATTTCAGAGTGCCCATGGGGTATATATACAACACCCAAGCAGAGGGAAGTAACTGTTTAAATTACTCTTAAGGCTTTCTTAAAACCTGCAGTTTGCACGCAGTCAGTGTCATCAGAACACTTTTTCCTTGAGGGAAAGAGCTTAGCAGAGAGACTGGTGTTCTAATGTTCTGAAAAGTTCACTGAGTTATTTTCCCTCTGTAGGGGCAGGGGCTGAAATAACTCTAATTTTATATCTATGTTTTCAAGTTCTTTCTTTCTTTCTTTCTTTCTTTCTTTCTTTCTTTCTTTCTTTCTTTCTTTCTTTCTTTCTTTCTTCTTTCTTTCTTTCTTTCTTTCTTTCTTTCTTTCTTTCTTTCTTTCTTTCTTTCTTTCTTTCTTTCTTTCTTTCTTTCTTTCTTTCTTTCTTTCTTTCTTCATGGTATATGTAATTTTTGTACAACCTGGAAATTCTCTTTCTAATGTGCAAAAGCAACGGTTTGCAACTTGTAACACAGCCTCAGTTTAGACAGTGTTCCTGAAGAGCACATGAAAATTATTCGAAGTTCTTCTGACCATGCCAAAAATGGCCAAAACCCTCTCAAGCAAGCTATGAAGCAAGAATGAAATTCCAGGCTACACAGGAATGTAGTCATAATTCTCTTGATTATATGTTTGAAGGTGCCCTAAACAAGTCTCTTTTTTCAATTGTGTGTAGAGATGAAAGCTACAGCAATCTCAAAACAAACAAGCCAACAAGCTTATCAAAAATACCCATCTTTTTCAAAGATTATTAACACAATTCAGCATATGCTTCACCCAAGTGTAGAAGGCAACTTCCCCCCTTGTAAGTAAGCGAGGTTGTTAGTGTTTAGGAGACATTTTGGTAGGGAGAGACAAGGGTTGGTGCTGAGAGGCAGGGATATTATGTGAAACTGATGTCCTACTCTATTGCTGTGGAAGTTTACTCCCAGCAAGCTACACAGGAAATTCAGCAAAGACTCCTATAGGTTTACACTAAAAATCTATGGAATAAATAAATTATTTATTCTTCCATCCATCAGGTTCTTCCTAGTAAAAGAAGGCTCTCTTGACTGACTGAGAAAAACAGAACACGTTACCACAACCTCCAAATCCCTGTTGCTTGGCTAAGGTACAGCGCCGAGTTGAGAGGACAATGTTTGCGTGTTGTAAAATTATGGAAACAGTGTGCAATGGAAGGCTGGATGTTAGCTGGGTGAGTGAGTAGACTCTGAGCACTAAAGCATTGGTGTATGACAGTAGAACACAACGCTGAAGGGATATCATATCACATGGGCTTCTCTAGACCGGAAAGGCAATGTAGGTCAGATAAAGTCAAAGAGACAATGTTCTTGGGCTTGTTGTAGCCTCAGAGGAAAGATGATGGTTGAAGAGATTTTTCTGAAATACTCACAAGCTGAGTTATTGATTAATGCTAGATATTCACCTCTTCAGATAAAGCACAGGGGGGTTTTGCCTAGTAGTAAGGAAAAAAAAAAGCCATTTTTCTCAAATCTATCTAAACAGATATATTTAAAAGTATATTAATAGTGTTCCTGTGCCAAAATTTTCCTTGTTTTTTTGAGCATTATGGCCAGCCAAGGATCACCATCAATAAGACGACTTTCCCTGTTTAGATCAACTGGCAAACATAAAACCCATCTGTGTGTTGTTTAACAGGTGCCATTTTAGATCCATGGGGAGCAAAGCAAGCTTTGTACAGATGGACAGTTATTCATTGGACCTGTGCTAGCAGTATAATATTTATTCAGCCACTGCCTGCCTACAAGCTCAATATTTGAAAGAGCCAGTGAAAAATGTTTCTGGTGGAATATTTTCCTGAGAGGGAAATAGGAGGAGGAAGTAAAGGAAATTCCATTAAAAATTGTTGGCTTACATTCACCAACAGTCTCATTTTGATCAAAAAATGCAAGTTCTGGCAATCACTTGCTACAACCCAAAGGCCTTAATTATTAATAGAAATACTATTAAACAGTATACTTCTTGCAGAAAGGAAGGGAGTTCCTTCTGCTGACAGCAGTTGTATAAATTGAAATGAAAACTGGCAACTCACATCCACTATGCCAGGTAATAAAGGATCCTTTTCTCCACTTATGTAATCCTTTTTGGGTTTGTTTGTTTGTTTTTAATTTTACAGATGATCTCGAGAATGGAGAGAAGGGTATATGAATATTTTCATTTATATGAATACTGAAAAAATATAGTAAAAAAATTTCAAAATGCATTTTTCTAAGTCTAGTAAAAAACAATTGGTTGGGCTGACTTGTACAGAAGAGGAATACCTTTTGCTGTGGAAAAACACTGCAGAGATTCTGCAGGTTACTATGAGTCTTTTGTGCATGTAGTGAAGTGATTCTCTTGACTGCAGCCTCACAGAAATGCCTAAGAAACTAATAGTTTTCAATAACAGCCTGCTGCTTGTTCTGTAGTCTATGCAGGAGCATGGACATACAGACATTTTATGCTGCTTAAGCTTAGTAAAGGCATCTCCACGTAAATGACAGTAAGTCTCCAACATGGCAAGGCAAGCAGTAAGTTCTTGGAGTAAGCCAGCTGAAGCTGTTGTTAGCACTACCTCAGTTAGGTGGATAGTGATTCAACCAGCAAGAAACAATCATTGTGGTTTGGATGTTAAATACAGCACCCTCTGTGTTGAAGAGTGGATAGACTCACAAAACCTAACATCATTTGTTGCAAGACTTGCAGATGTGCCAACACTCAAGCACTGTGTTCAGCTTCCTGCCTGTGGCCACCTTTCCCTCAACGTGGTTTCTAACTCAGGTGAAAGAAGTGAGTGCAATATATCAGCATTACATATTTGATGTTAAAAACTGGCTTATGAGGCCTTGGTAACAGGGGACATAACAAGGTATTTATGTTATCTATTATTGCTTTCAAGAGACTCATAATTGCTTCAGGTTGATTATATTTTAAGATGTGATTGAAAAAGTCGTGATGGCAGCAACTGAGCTTAAAGCCAATGGCACTGGACAAAATTTCTGTTACTACTATTAAAATATAAATACTACCAAAAAAATGGTTTTAAGTACTGAGATAAAACAAAAGGACCAGCTTTTGCCAATTTTATATTATTTCTCTAGAATCAAAGAATGGTTGAGTTGGGAAAAACCTTTAAAGACTGTTTGATCCAACTCCCTGCCATGGGCAAGGGACATCTTTCACTAGATCAAATGCTTCGAATCCCAGTTCAGCCTGACCTTGAATACTTGCAAACATGGAGCATCCATAGTTTCTGTCATCAACCTGCTCCTGTGTCTTACACCGTAAAACATTTCTTCCCTATGGCCAATCTAAATCTAGCTTCTTTAAATTACTGCCCCTTGACCTAGCACTACAGGCCTTGGTAAAAATTCCCTGTCCATCTTTCTTACAAGCCCTCTTTATATATTGAAAGACCACAATAAGGTCCAAAGCCACCTCTTCTCCAGGTGGAACTAACTCAACTCTCTGAGCCTTTCCTCACAGCCCTCTGGCTATTTCCATGGCCATGCTCTGGGATTCTTGCCAACAGGTCAATGCCACTCCTGTGTCAGGGACCCCAGATCTGGATGCAGGTAAGGTCTCATGAGAGCAGAGAGCAGAGCAGAGAGGGAGAATCACTTCTTGGCAACCTCTGGATGCAGCTCAGGATGCAATTGGCTTTCTGGGCTGTAGGTGCACATTATCATCTCATGTTCAGTTTTTCTCAGAATTTTTTGTGGTGCAAATATAGCATCCTGGTGATTTGGAAAAGAAATATTCTGCATCTACATCAAGTTGTATACAGTTTATAGACAGTGCATACTGTCTATACAAGTAAAGAAAGAGAAAACAAATAAACAAACACAACAGCAACAACAAAACCCCTGAAAACAACACCATAACTCCACTTTCTGATTGTTTAAAAAGAAAAAGAAAAAAAAAGAAAAAAAGAAAGAACATCAAACCACAGTAGAAAAGCACTCAGGATTAAGTTGTTGAAGTATCCAAGAAAACACAGTTCTTGTTATACCACGAAGAGTTGCCTATAATAAACCTGTCATCCAGTCCAGTCACTGGTGTGCATGGAGAGGGTAGACTCTCAGCATTGATGGGTAAATATTGGCTATGCTTTATTCCAGAGTTTTAAAGAAGATCCTAATCAGAATTACAGCTATTTGTATAGGTGGGACTGTTAAGAAAAGAATGCAAATCAGGTTTTCTTATAGGCCAGTGAGTCAGAGCAAGAAGTGAAAAATCAGGGCAACCAGAGGCATTCATGTTATGTTTTAGAAAAATAATTTCTGAAAGTATCTGTAAAGGCCTTGGCTGTTGCTATCAAGTTTCTGTAATGACCCTATTGGGCTTTTCTAAAATATATGCATTCATTGATCAGAGATAGAAAGTTGAACAGCACTAAAACCACATTGTAACTACAAAAGTTCAGTTTCAATGATGTTAGCCATTGCTTTTACTTACAGGCTTCTCTGTGGAATTCTGATCTGCCAAGGATCATGCCTATAATGCAGATAGATAAAAGATGGGTAGATATGAAAATATATTTTCAGGTAGTTCTGTCTTCCTTAGAACAAGAAAGATTGTTGCTTCAGATCAACACCAGCACCATAGCTTGGCTTTGCTCTCACCTGCTTTTACCGGCTGCCTCTCCTTCTCAAAATTCTTCTCCTGTTTCATAGTGAACATCATCCACACAGTCCGATTTCTTTGTTGTTCATCAGTGAGACATATCCTTCTGTGCATGTGTTGGGGGAATCCTTTCTCCTGCTCCCCCTCCTGGAAGGTGGGAGAGAGTCCTGATACGCTAAATGCTCCTCTTCTTTTTTTCCAGGGCCTACTCAGCTTCCTTTTTCTTTGGAGACCATATGAGGTTTTCTCAATATGCTCCATTGTATTTTATATCTAAGTTCACTTCTTATTTTGTATTATGAGTTCATTTGTTTTCTTTAAGTTTGCTAAGTGCAGCTAGTCTGTGCATGGCTCATTACATTACTTCTGAACAGCCACAGCCAAACCACTGCCAGAAGCCCCTGTTGAAGAAGTGGTGTTTTTCTTGCTTGTTCTCTTGCTTAAGGAAAATAATTGAGTTTGTATAATCCATGTTTTAAATTCGTCCAATAAAAAAAGAGGAGATTCTTCAACCTGTTTTTTTTATCCCCCAAGTGTGAAAATTAGATTTATCAGTTATTAACTTGTTTATTTTTTTAAGGTATCTAGCTTTGTGTCACTGTTGATTTCACTATTTGCAAACTGGCTTTGTCATTTTATTGATAGCACTTGAGTGAAGAACTCTCTGATAATATATGCAAACTCACAGCTCTCAACAAGCTTTACAGCTCCGTTAATGAGGGGATTAACAAGAGCACTGCAATGTATTTAACCTGCGGCACTAGCTCTGTTTCAATAAGACTTCAACAGCCTATTAAATGGAGTGGGGGCTCAATTAACCCAGACAAAGGCCACTCTACAGAACATGGCAGGGAGGACCACAGTTAGCATCTGCCTAAGCAGCTTGTTCCGAGCTGGAAATAAAGAGGGTGACATGTTCTCGCCCCGAGCTATGATATAACTGAAATGGTGATTCTAGTTCATCTGCGCTGACTGAATAGGTGCGGGCATTGAAACCCACCACTATCTCGCCATATGACAGTTTGTAAAATCCGAGTGCACTCAACGGTCACCCAGAGCCTCCTGCCTGCGAGCACCGAGGTATTGTTCCCAGGGAGCTTTCCCCAGCACAAGGATGCAGTGCCGGCGTGGTGTTACGTTTGGACAGTCAGGGGACATCACGTCAGTAGATCTTCCAGAGAATGTTTTAACAATCTCCTGCCAGAGAGGGATTCGGCGCAGAGGTGTTACTGGTCTTTGTGTAATCTGATTGTTTCATTGGAGGCTAAAATAAGAACGGGAAAATGACACATAAGCAGGGTGGGAGAGAAGCAAAATTTTTTAGAAAGGCAAATTTTACGACAGTAGCGCACCTACGTTTCTCAGTTCTGGGTTCAATTTCAAGCATTTTAAAGAAGTTTTAAAAGATGTTACTCATACTTACGGTTAAACTTGACAATGCTTTACTGGGCAAAGTTATAATTCTTCCCTTAGCTTTGGGATGAGAAGAAAGATTTTTGCTATTTCTAGGGAAGAACTATCTGCAGAAATTAGCTATTATTTTATCTGGTAATCTAGGCTTAGGTTTGTCAATAGATATTGTTACAGACCAGAGGTCTTTATCAAGAAATAGTCACTGATGGAAGAATGGTATTAAAGTGGTGTTATGTGTCCTGTAAGAATCTAGAGACAAAGTTGCAATTATTTGCAAGATAATTGGAAATACTAGAAAGCAGGTTTTTTCCTATGTTAAAAAGTAGAAAATAACAAAATTTTAGCTAAAAACCAACCAAAAATGCAAGAATAATAATGTCTACTGCAAAATCTGTTAGACAAAAAATATAGGGGATATGAATTCATATTTAGAGTAATTGTAAATCCTTTCAGAAAACACAACTCTGCTGAAGTATCTGACAGTTTTCTTTCATTTTCTCTTTTCCTTGAAGAATGCTATGTGTTTATTAGAAAAACATGTGCTCATGAGTATATACCAAGCAACAATCTTGGTATATTGCACATGCCATAATCTGGTGGCAAGGGCTCATAAATAAACTTGTATTGTTAGCAGAATAGGTGGAGGAGCTAGGTCTACCAAAATAATGTGGAAGAGCTGTATAGGCTCTGTTAAGAGCATAAGTGAGTGGTTAAGTCCATGGCTTACCTGAAATAAATGTATATAAATCACTTCCAGGTTAAAGAATCCAAACCACATCTGTTTTTTATTGATATCAAGCATGTCGATTCGTCTGCCTTGTTTTCAGTGATAAACATGCATAATGCTTTTTCTCAGGACCATTTATTCTAGTGCTCAGTACATTTGTTTTTACGTGACATTCAAAGCCAAAAAAAATAAGAATCCTTTCCTTCTATGCAAGTCACTTCCAAGTTTATGTGAAGTCTTAGATCTCAAGCCTTCCAAGGCAGAAAACATCTGCATTTTTAATGCAGGAAACAAACAAAAAGCAATTTTTTGTACCCCCTCCAGAGATAATTAAGAGATACAAAAGAGCAGAAACCAAATTACTTTTGCTTTGAGGTCAACTTTAAGTATTTCTGATTATCATAGTAAGGACACGTGCTGCTAATTTTAAACTTTTATGTAGAGGCTAATTTTCTTTCCTTGGATCTGTATGTTATTATGGTTTGAGGATAAAATAGGTGAATTACCATAGCAATGTATTGATTTCCAGCAGAGAAAAATAAAGGGAAGTTATTAAATGAATACTGGTTTTCTGCTGGGATGTATTTGCTTTGCCTCTTTAAGTCTACCCTGAGGTTAATAGGGCATTATTGTCTCTAACCACATCTAACCAGTCATGCTTCATTGGTAGAATACATGCATTATTGAAAGTTCTAGAGGTAATGTTGTTGTTTTTTAAAAGAAGAGGGAAAATTAGAACAAATTATGTTGTCAAATAATTAGGAACTGCATCGTGCCTTCAGCAAGCATTTTAGATAGTTTCTGTAGACTTGGGTGTACCTTCCTAAAGTTTATTTTGATTCCTTGAGCCTTTGGCACAGAGTGGTCCCTGTTGTGCTGGAAATGGTACAAGCATGTAGAAATGTGTATGCAGGATGAGCACAGAGGATGTGATGCTGCTGTTAGCAATGGTCTAATCCAACAGGGCAATTTTTGGTTTCCTTTTCCTATCCAGTGTATTCTCCCCAACTGTGACAACAGCAGATGGTATTTGGGAACAGCATGCAACCCCAGCTACTCTCTGCAGTCCTTTCGTTTTGCATTTTCCCACCGCCCACAACTACTGGATAAGGGATGTTAGAGAATGCATCATGCTGTTAATGTTAGTGTCTGCTTATGGATTTGTTGTCCATGTATTTATTCAGACCTCTTTTAACCTAGTGGTATCTTCTGCATCTATGACTGCTTGTGGCAAGATATTCCAGAGGTTCATTCCTGTTGGTTAAAACCAAACTACCTACTTAAAAAATAATTTCTAGGTGGGTCACCTATTTGTTGTGTAACCCCTTGTTCAAATAGTTTGGAACTATGCTGCATAACCACTCACCTTGTTCATTGCCATCATAAGCTTCTAAACCTGTCATCTCAGCCATCTGCTGTCCAACTTAGAGTTCCATCCAGTTTAGTCTCTCACAAAGGAGGAGCTCTCTCTACTTAATGATTTTGTTTACTGTTCTGCATACTTTCTTAGCTTTGCTCTGTCATTTTTAAATATGGAACTGCAAACAATACCTAAAGTTGTTCTTGCTTATCACGTGCATCATTCTCTACTCATTCTTTCCTTTTAAATCATGGTCATTGAATGATAATAACAATTTAACCATAAGAAAATAACACATTAGGCAAAGCGATATAATAGGAAAAAATTGTTTAGCATACATTGCTACTGCTCCTCTTCCAAACAATTTTTTGTCATTAGGAAAAACATTCACAATATAGAAGCAGCAGATAGATCTTTGCTCCCTTGTCAGTGCCTTACTAGATATGCTGGCTTTCAGCCAAGGCAAGTTAACTGGAATTCAATTAGCGTCTTTGACACTTTTAAGCAGTTATTTTTCTACTTTTATTGGCAACTGATTCCCTGTGAGTTTAGCTGCACAAGAATGAAGACGTCTGCTAATTTTTCAACTTAATGAATGGCTTTCAGCGGAGGACAAAAATCAGTGTAGTACTGGAGGTTGAAGTGTGAACAGGAAATGTACAAGTTTGTGTATAACAAACAGCAATATTCAAGAATGTAAATAACATACAAATTATACAATATATAAATCATAGGAATAACCATTAGTAAATACATCAATTTCTCTGCTGAGGAAAAATATCAACAGTGTTTGTCTTAAATTCTTACTGAGTGTCAGAGAACAGGAACACATTGCAGTGGGGGCATTTGACTGAGGCAAAAAAACCAGAAAGAGGATGAGAGCAAAATTATAAAGGGTAGTTGAAAGAAAGTACACAAAAAATTCCCCAGTCCATAAAAGTCCATCTCACAGACAATTTATCCATACAATTAAGAATTATGGTTTGTGGAATCAAAGCCACATTCTCTTGTTTCTAGATCCTCAGGTGAAAATTGTTTCCTTCAAAGGATCACCAAACCTGCTGAGAGGTTAGACTGTGCCGCTTTTGACCATCACAATAAACCAGGAGTTCAGGAAGAGACTGAGAAGCATCTGAGCAAAGAAAATAAACATCTTTCTGGGATACTTGGGTAGCTGCCAGCTCACACATTAAGCTCTGTTTTCCAAACCAATTGTTCTGTTGTTTCAAGTGAGAACAGTCTTTGTCCTCTGCCCGGACTTCTTGTTTTTCACAAAATGAATTTACCAGCCTAAACATGTGGTTGTTTGGGTTTTTTTCCATAACTTCCTGACATATCAGTGTTTACCATGGTACATGCATTGATATAATTTATATAAGCAGGAGAAGATGATGCTAGGTAAGCATTACGGAGCCCTTGGAAGATACTCAGGAAATGCTTGACCAAACAGTTTGATTGTGTTTTTTGCCTTTTTTTTTGTTGTTGTTTTTGTTTATTAAACACTAGTTTGCAACAAACACAACAGCTATTAATTATTAGTGATTATTTATAACACTGAACCAATTTTCAAGGCTTGATACTACTAAATGCTGCTAAATCTATAATATAAATGACTACCCAGAACTAAAGCTATTAGCCAGTATGAAAGCTGTAATTATACCATTAATTGTTCATGTCCTGAAAAATATTTGTAACAGATGCCAAACGTGGGATTAGGTACATGCCAGTAAAGCTTCACTTATGGATGGTTTTCAAATGCTATAAATTACTTTATGGTTATCAAAAGAATACACATATGAGAAAATGTCTGAATGAGCTTTTCAGCCAAATCAGAAACATGGAAATTGCTTTACTAGATCAGACCTACAGTTAGAGCATAACATCCAGTGCCTGACAGTGAATGACACTAAGGTGTGTATTATCCTCTAATAATTAAGTTCTAGTGAACCAGGTTTATCATCCCTTCAGGAATTTTATGGTTGGTTATGATATATATGGATTCTCTTGGTATCTGTATAAAGAAGTCTAATCCACTATTTCATCTTGTGTTCTTGGTTTCTTGGCTTCCCATGACAGTTCTAGAGTCCAGCTAGAACTTGTGTGGAAAAAAAATCCTCAATTTTTTTTAGTATCTTCCAGTGTAAATGAATATCCTTGTAGAGTGGAACTCTCCTGTGCTGTGCATTTTTTTAAGTAGACTTTCACTTTAATTCTTTCTTTTTGTGGTTTATCTAGTAACAAGAAGCTGAATGTCAAATAGTTTCCTGTACTGTTTCCTGTACTCCTGAATATTGCCTCCCTGCAGGTAAGCAGGATAAATAGATTAGGCAAGTGTGTCATGGTTATTTCTGTGATTCTAATCACTGACTTTAGTTAGGATTTTGTCAACTATTCTTATAGTTACAGAAAGTTTACGTCAAGAGTAGCTAGAATGATGATCACTGACCTTTGCTTTTGTGCTTTTATTGGAGCTGAAAGAACTGAGATGGAAGAGGAGCAAGAAATATGTTCTTTCTCTCAGCCTCCCCAGTTCTTCCTCTCAGCTTCATCAAACTATTTATGATCTTTTGTCCTCATTGAACCTCTATCCATTTTTTGTTCAGAAAGTTTTTTGAGTATTTGAAAACATGCCAGTTCTGAACATTTATGAGATGTGAGATCTGTTGTACTTATGATCACAGAAATTATTTTAATTCTTTTAGCCAATTGAATGTGAGAATAGATGCTAGCCTATGTACATTCAAGTTGATACCTTAATGAACTTGGGAACACTGAACATAGTAACAATAAAAATGAATAGCACACAGCCAGCGATTATCTCAAGTAATCTGATGGACTGAGTGGTGGTAAGTTGATCCACTGATTTTTAATGTTTTCTACACATGTGTAGACAGATACACTGGAAATATCTGTGTTTCTTAAACCTATAGGTGGTAATGTTCATTCCGTAAGTTTTGTGCACAACAATAGCCCCAAGTCTTTTGGTTCCCTCTTCTTTTGTGGGTGCCATGTCATGGCCCAGTTACAGATAAGCATTACTTGCTGGAACAGGCTCTGACTCCACTAGGCTAAGCCGAAGTCCTCCACTATTTTTGGGTTCACACACTGCAACTTGACTTTAGGGAAAAGAGGAGATAAGCAGCTACAGGAGGGAAAGTGAGAGAAGGAAACATCTGTGTTGGAACTGTTCATCTCAGACTGTTTGTGGAGGACAATTTGCTCAGATTTGGTACTTTTTCCTTTGTTTTGGCTTAATTGGCTTGCACGGTTGCAAATATGTATATTGCTGCATTCTCTGGCTTTCTAGGTTGCCTGCATCACTGGTGAGAAATGGAATCTTATTTTTTTCAAAAGGCTGTCCTGTGTATCAGATCTGTGCACAGGCTTTTAGGAGCAAAAGTTCAGCACTTGGATTTGAACTGAAAAAACACAGCTGCTACTTCTTTCATTTTAGGTAAATTTTCCTCAGTCCTGTAGCAAGATGTTGTGGGACCTGTTAGAAAGAGTACATGTAATAAAGGGTATATATAATGCTGTCTCTGATTATTTATTTCTGGGGAAGACAGATTTGTCCATCCATGCTGGCCCCAGATACCCTACTCAGTCCCCCTGGAGCTGCTCACTGCCAATGTAATTTTAAGTGAGATGTCAGAAAGTTAGTTTACCAGTTCTTGAATTTGAGTAGTTGAAGGGAGGGGATAGGGAGGGGAGGGGTAGTGTTGGTTGGGTGTTTTTTTGGAGGGGGGTGTTTGTGGTTTTGTTTGTTTGTTTGTTTTTGTTTGGTTGGGTTTTTTTTTTGTAAGGGGAGTTATTTTGGTTTTGTTTTGTGGGTGTTTTTGTTTTATTTTGGTTTTTGCTTATCTATATATTTACTCTTTTTTTTTACCAAGGAACATCTGTCCCTATAAACATCTCAGCAAGGCAGGAGTTTCAATGAAAAAAATCAGTAAAAGTGGTGAAAAGATCAGTAGTGGCTTTAATAGAGAGTGGTTAAAGATCTGTGCGTGGAACATTGTAATAGACTTCAGCTCATGTTAATATAGGGGGTTTATTTTTTTTTTTTAAGACATTAAATTCATCAGTTTGGACAGCACTTTAGAACCTGATACAATAAAGGAGGCTTGTACTGGATCCAGCCTCTACATCATGCCCAAGCTTTTAGCTGAGCACAGATCTCTGAAGACAAAAAGTTGCTTTTCTCTGTCTGCCTTTTGCTACACTCAGTCCTTTCAGTCAGTTGTAAACAAAGGAAGAAAGGACTTTTCTAGATATTCATTTAATCAGAAGTGTTAACTGTAGCACTCTCTGCTTAGGGGAAATTGTAGTATTTATTTGACTCAACAAGGAATGATAAAGGTAGAAATATAAAGTAAACTGAATTACTTTTTTTTCCTTTTGTGTTTGTGACAATGGATGTGACTGGACTATCATGGTCTTGAGAACACTGAAATACTGACCATAACACTAGTTTTCATACCCTTTTAGCCTTTCTGGGTGGGGAAATGCAGATGTTATTTCTCTGTCATCAAGGGAAAAGAGAGTGACACTTCATAATGTTAAGACAAGACTGTCAGACTCCACTGGAAATAACGAAGTTTGACAGTTCCTGGGTTAATACTGCAAGTACCAATCCTGTAAATTTCAATTAGCCCTGACAGCAGTAAGGCTTAACGTGATGTTTATGTGAAGTGGTGTGTGGGTAGCTTTCCTTCACACTTAGAAGAAAAAAGGATCTCTCTCTCATCCCTTTTCTCTCTCTCTCCCTCCCTGCCCCCTCTCTGTCTGACACACACACACACACACACACACGCACACACGCACAGAGTAGGGTTCAGCCTTCATCCTATTCATCCTAATTATTTCCTGAGATGTCATGAAGATACTTTAAGTGTCTCAGACTGTCTTTGTGTGGACAGACTTAGGAATCCAGCTATTCAGAACATATGTATTAAGAATGGGTGCCTAAAACTTGTCACAAATTATTCCAACTTTAGCATTTAAAATTTTCACCAACACTCCACTACCTGAGCTCTGTGGAGTCCTGGTAAAGGCAAGACACCAAACCTGAAGCACACCTTCTTGCATAAAGCTGGTTCTGGTGAGGTCCTACTGTTCCCTTCCCCTCTGGAAAATGCAGCTTTGACTGGGAGCAGCTTTGCTGGCAGGCAATACTTGGTCCCTCCTCTCCTTTTCCCTGCAGTATGTGCAAGTGAAGAGGTACTTCTGTGATATAATGTGATCACAGCTGTGCACCCGCTTGGTTTAGATCATTATTGATGACACCCCGACATCTATCAGCAAAACACCTCTTTTTGCTACGTCTTGTGTCAGTTCCCTGAATGAAATAAGCTTTTACAGGCAAGAAATAGTTTAACTGTGTCCGTGCTAGCACTCTTGTTGACGTTAGTGATGCTGCACAAAAATCACACCTCTAACCAACTCTGTGCTACACACTGCTTTACCAGCAAAAGTTTCTAATGCCATCCTGCTGTCATGTAGTCCTCCATGTCAATTTGGTGCTAAATATATGTGCTATGTGTGAAAATGTTGGCCTACCTGCTGTTCTTAAGAGAAGTCAACAATAAGCCTGGGTTGGGTACAGGTTCCTCTAGCAAACATGTTACCAACAAAAATCCATCATATCTGTGCTTGAAGTGACCACAGGTATTATTGTTTATTTTTTTAAACAAGCAAATGTGACACATATAAAAGTGAAGGACAAATAATGTGTAGGTGGGCTTAGAAAGCACTGAGCAGTGAACTTCTGTCAGTGACTTCCTTGTTATCTGTCAGGACAGAGTTTGTGCATGGGACTCACCAGGACTGCCTTCCCTCTGCTCCCACTGAGACTAGTGGGAGATGGTGTTGAGGACATTGGACAAAAGAAAAATAGCTCTAGGGCTGGGTTCTCTCTTAGCAATTAAAGATAGCAAAAATATATTTTAAAGACACATGTTAAAGATAGTAAGAGCCTGAAAAGGATACCAAATTTTTAAGTTCTATAATAGCACTGAAGCTGATCTATTGGCACTCTTTCTACCCTGCACCACCTCTGGTGTCCTCCTGATCCCATACTGCAGGGGTTGAACTTGCTGAACCAACAGATCATTATGCAGCAGAAGTATGAACAGTTTAGTGCTGAATTGGCTTCAGAGCTGCTGTCATAGAGTGGAAGGTTGGAAGAAGTGATATGGCATTGGAATGTACTGGTAGGAGTAGAGCAAAAGGGAAGCAGATCTCTCCTTTCAGCTGATGGCAAGTTATTAGAGCATCTCAGACATGAGATTTGCCCATATTTTCAGCAATCTTGTATTTAACTCTTCTCAAATCTTATTTCAGCATGCAATCTTATCAGTCACAAACTCAGGAAGGTATGCTTAAAATTTTATGATAATACAATAAATCTAGGCACGTTATGTCTTTCATCGGTCTTGGGTGTCAAATGCAGCTGTCAGACGAAAGATATTTGCATTGTCCAGCAAGCTGAACTTTTATCTAGCTAAAAATCTTGCCATTCTAGAATGATTTCTGCATGGACATAAGATAATCAGAAAGAGATACTGTTAAGGGATGAATTCTGAAAAGTCAGAAATTTGAATAAGAGGGAAATGTAAAAATTTTGGATTTGAAATGAAGTTATCTCATGTTAAAAAAAATTAATTGTAAGGCTAACATGGAGCATTTTCTCATTTCAATCTACTGAGTTGCAAAGGTGGAAAAATTACTGAAAATCACTGCTTGCCTGTGAAAACTGTGAAAGAAATGCATTCTTCTAATGGGAAATAAATCAAATAGCTTAAATATTGCTGTGCATATTCATTGTGGCATTCTGTGTATGCTTTAATTTATCCTGTAGTCTGTCTGTCTTGTATCCTTCCGTTCTTCCTCTTCCCACCTCCCTTGTTGCTTGTTAGGTGATTTACTTCACACTTAGCAAGTGCCTCTTGTGTGCTATGCATATTCAATTTATCAGAGCTTCTTAGAACAGGTGTCCTCAGGAGAGGAAGTCTTTTTCCTTCCTGGCCACACTTTCTCTATACAAACAGCAAACTGCAGTAATTGTCTCAAGAATTTAGAGAGTCAGACAGCAAAGGCAAAGATCTTTTTTTGCCTTGTCTAGCAAGTGTGCTGATTCACTTCAGAGAGCTAGTTCCTCTTCAGAAGTAAGAAAATTAAAATTCATCACTGGAAAAAAGGAAAGAGGCTGTTTTCCCTTGCTCTTTGATTGGGCACGCCTACTGTCCTGGAGGTCTTTAAGTTGCATTTCTTCTAAGAATTAAATTTTTGTAAGCACACAATCCTGTTACAGCTTTGCTCTGCTGAATTATTGAAGGTTTTATAACAGCTTCAGTGGGATACAATCAAATCAACAATGAATACAATGCAAAATCCAGTCCCATCTCTTTTGTATTTTCACTGTTGTTTTCACGTGTCTCACATCCCATTCCCATTTTCTCAGACTGCTTTCGAGAAGAGACAACCATCAGACAGTGAAGTCATGCTAAAGAACGAGGGGAGTCTTCAAGTCTGAAAGAAATTTCTGTCTCTTTGCTTTCACCAGTTGAAAGGTTTTTGAGCCTTTTGCATCAGCACTGTGGTGCTTTGCCATGCCAACATTTCTTAATTACTCTTCCATGTCTGTGCTTTAGCTTCTGTCTATGTCATGGCATAATGTAACACGTGACAAAATAACTCCTGTAGGTTCCTGACTCAGAAAAGCTTAATCTTCTAGTGTTTAGTTCCAAAGAGTCCAGTGAGTAATCTTGTGTGAAAGCGAAACTCTCTGTTGCTTACTTAGGAGTTTCTGACATAGTTTAACTTTAGATTCCACTGTGGTATCATCCAATTCAAAGCTTTTACACTTGTAGATATTTACGTAATACAGGAATTAATTTTTCCTCTCCTTTCCTTATTTTTTTTCCTTCCGTAATTCCTTTTCATAAAAAGCTAGTGTGATGGAAATCAGTTGCGAATTTTACAGTGCAACATTGGCTTGCTTTTCATGCAAGAATATTTTTGTAAAAAATAAATCTCACAGGAGGAGGACAAGCCTGGAATATCTTATACTGGGTCATTTTATGAGAAATCTCTGGTAGCTCACAAACCCCATATATACCCTCTTTCCGAATAATTTCAGGTACTTGTTAGTATCCTGTAGTTAGCTTCATGAGCTGTTCTTTGGTTTGTTCAACTCAGTGTCCCCTCAGCTTAGGCACTGACAAAGCAGACACTTCACAGTGCTGCTTTGAGAACGCACTACAGTGCAAAATGTGTGTGTGTGTGCTTAGCTTGGCACAGCACAAGTTTGATTCTGCAAAGCAATGAATGCTGCTCCTGACCCAAGTATCCTTGTCCTCAGTCATGTGTGTTAATGACATTCTTGCTATAAATGAGTAGGCTAAGGGGGTCATTCTGGGTGTGTGTCTCGACTGAAAGTGGGACATGGCAGACTACAGGATTTGTGTAGATCGTGGTTCTTCTCAGAGCTACAGTGCATGAACAGCTTTGAGAAACCAATCCCCATTTCCATGCAAAAAATTAGTCATCAAAGATTAGAGCTCACTTGTGTAATCATGAACCTTGTCAATGCTGTGGTTTTCAGTGTGCTACCAGAGCCCACTAGAAAAACACATTTTACATACTGCAAAAGAAATCAGATGTTTCCAAACTCACAGAAACTACTAAAGGGATTTGTTTATCATAACCAGAAAAGCATTTAAAGTAGAAATTGGTTGCTTTTTCTGTTAGTGATGACCTTTACTAAGAAACAAAAATTGAAAGTAGCATAACTTGAAGACAATTCACTGTTAAGGAAAGAAAAGATATGGCAAAAATTTGAGACCTTTTGAGAAGTATGCTTTAATGGATGTATTTACAGTGTTTTAAGACACTATTTAGCCAAACAACTATTCTACTCTTTGGCTGGAGTTTATATCTTCATTTGTAAGTGACAGATAGAAGTCCTTCCTTGTACATCAGCTTCTGTGGATCTCATTTCAGTTTATGAGTGTGAGCCCACTGCTTCTGGTAAGAGAGTAAATGGGAAAGAATGGGGGAAGATTGAGAAATAGGTGAGAGGTATGAAGGAAAGTAATTGAAGTCAGTACTGCCCTACTTGTCAAAAAGAAATAGAACAATTATGTGCTGTGAAGATGAAGAAAAATGTGTACTTAGTAATTTTCTTTCAGCATTCAGGGTCAATATTCTTCAAAGTGTAAATGAACAGTTTAATGGAGAGAATTAAATGAAAGGCCAAGTCTTGTAACACAGCATTATTCTTTCACTTCACTACAACCTGGTTTTAAATGCAGCTGAGTTTGTCTGACACAGATCTACTGGACTGGTAACAACTTTTACTGGTAAGGAACTGGCTTGGTTTCTCTTGCACTCAGTCACTGTCAGCCTCACAACAAGGAGAAACTGGTGTGATTTCCCAATCAGGGCAGTTGCTGCTGTGACTGCCAGCCCCAGTGCTGGCCCATATGGCTATAGAAGCTCAGCAAGAATCTCACCAGGACTGTTAATTGTCATGGAAATGTTTTTGCGTGGGCACCACCCAAAACCAAGTCAAGTGGCATGAGCTTTATTTCCTCCTAAAGCATATGGTTCACTAGACATTCACTGAGTTTTGGTGAAAGTATTACTGGAGCTCAGATGGTGGAAAATGGCATCTTGAGTTCCCTGGTTTGGGGAACACAACTTCACACCACTGGAAAAATCCCAATATGCTTTGATTGACCCTGATGATACCTGTCACATGGGAAACTTGCAGAATTAATGACAGTACTTTTTTTTTTTAACTAACGCTTGTCTGTCTTGGAGATTTTACTGCAATGCAAGCCATGATGAAGTGGCAGGGCTGCAAAGCTTTCACCTTGTTTTCATGATTCAGGGAATAACAGAGAAGGGGACAAAGAGGGCACTTGTGGCAAGGGACATTGTGTGGGAGAAAGTACTTGTACAAAGTGAGGTTTCCCTAGTTATGTATTTGCGGATTTTTGGGGGGTTTTTTGGGGGCTTTTTTTTCCCCAGTATGTATTTGGTAGAAAGATTTCAAGACAGGTTTTGGCACAATCTTCTATGTTGTTACTTCAAAATATGCTGATTGGTTTTGACCTGTCTACATATGCTTTTATGTTAGCTTTCAGTATGATACGGAAGCCACAGACAACTGCCATGATACAGTAACTACTCTCCTCTGCTCCTCTGTCACTATTTCCATGCCTCTTCCCTTATGTCAGCTGTAGCAGTCATTGGGCTCTCCTATGAGCCAATTTAATTCACTGTAACAATAGAAAACTGTCATGAGTTTTCCTTTTTCCTTTTTTTTTTTTTTTGTGAATTAGACTGGCACGTATCAGACTGGCACATATCAGACTGGATCTGATGTGTGGAATAGCCATACCTATGTTGCAAATCAAGCTCTAAGAGTGTGCCCTCCTGTAGATACTGATGAAATTTTGTGCACTATTTTAAATGGTGGGGTGGTTTTTTCCAAGTGTCTTAGGGTTAACCCTAATTATATCATGTCAGCCCTGCTACCCACATTTCAAGAGGCTCCAAAAAAACACTCATTCTGTCGTCCTGAGATCTTGTAACATTAGAGAGACTTTGTGCTAAGACAAAAGGAAGGCAAAGGCACTTAAAGGGACTTATACTGATGTTTCTAATGCCCAAATGGCAATATTAACCATCTTGTAGAGAGCCTGGTGCCCACTTTTGGCAGTAGTCAATTGCCAGTTGGCCAGACAAGTGATCACTGCATACATGCAGAGAAGCATCTGTGGCTTTTCAACATGTCTCAGACACTGGGGATTCATGGCACATGTGGAACTGTAGGATCAAGCATGGAGAGCATGTGTGAGAGTGAGTCTGTGCATGCATGCAGCAAAGCTGATTCATGGAAGTGTGTTAGTCCTACTGAGCTAGTCAACAGGCCTCTGCCGGATGTGGTCAGATTCCCATTACTCTGTTCATGATAGATGTTGGGTGAATTCATTCAGTCAATGCAAGCTCCAGTTTGACTATATTTGCCTGTACCCATTATCAACATTCAGGATTAGGGTTACTCTGAGGTGTAGACAATGTCTTAGTTATCCTCTTACCTCAAGAGATTGTTAGCAAGCAAGATGGGAGTTAACTAGAACATGTTTTCCTGCCATTAGAACAGCTTGATAATTTGGCTTGTTGGTAGTAATGATCAAATATTCTTTAAAAATATTTTTAAAGAAGTGCATGGAGGTTCCCAGGGCAGGAGTGCATCTAGCTATTTGTTCATCGAGAAACGATGAGTAGGGTGCCTATTTTGTTATGCAACTGTTGATCATAACAAAAATTCAGGAATTATTCCTCTGATGGTATTAGATAGAGACAGACTGAAGGAGGAAGAGCTGAGAATGGGTGGGAAAGTGAGTGACCTGAAATTTCACATTACTGTGAAAGCTAACCTTCACTTTATTCTGTACAGAAGGAAGTCCAGAGGAATAGGAGCACTTCAGTTAATTTAGGTAATTGTCCAGAGAGGATGAGGAGTGTTAAAAAGCTCATAACACTTTCTCTGTCTCAAAACCCAGTAGTTGAGACCTTGCAAACCTTGAAAACAGGCAAACATTGGTCCTTTCTCATTTTGAGGGTTTTTGATGTTGTTGTTTAATTTTTATTTTTGTTTTGTTTTTGTGTGGGGGAGTTTGTGTGGTTTTTGTTTGTTTTTTTTTTTAATATAGAAGCATAGAATTTTAAGGTTGGAAAAGACATCTAAGATCAAGTCCAACCTCCTCTTTTTAACATGTTCAAACCTAAGTGGGTTACAGGGCTACCACTACTTTTTCTCTGTTAATGTTTTCTTCCGTTGACGTAGGCAGCTTTTTGGCTGGAAAGAATGAGAATCATAAAGTCATAGAATTATTTCGGTTGGAAAAGATCATGAAGTTCAACCGCCAACTCAGCACTGCCAAGTCCACCACTAAACCACGTCCCCAAGTGCCACATCTACACATCTTTTAAATACCCCCAGGTATTAAATACCATCATTTCCTGGGCAGTCTGTTCCAATGCTTGGCAAACCTTTCAGTGAAGAAATTTTTCCTATATATCCAATCTAAACTTCCCCACAACTTGAGGACGTTTTCTCTTGTCCTATCGCTTGTTACCTGGGAGAAGAGACTGACCCTCACCTGGCTACACCCTCCTTTCAGGCAGCTGTAGAGAGCAATAAGGCCCTGAGCCGCCTTTTCTCTGGGCTGAACACCCCCAGCTCCCTCAGCTGCTCCTCATCAAATTTGTGCTCCAGACCCTTCACCAGCTTTGTTGTCCTTCTCTGGACAGACTCCAGACCCTCAATGTCATTTTTGTAGTGAAGGGCCCAAACTGAACCCAGGATTTGACATGTGGCAATTTATTTTTTTCTTAAAATAGTGGGATTTTTCTTGAAATAGTGGTAATTTTGTACAGTGAAATAAAAACCTTTGAGCTTTAGCTCAAAACCCTTCAAATCAGCTCATGTGGTGGGAATGGAAATATTCATGTCACCCTTTGGCACCTTTGATGCTGCTTAGGTTACATCAACATGTGGCATGGAGACCTTTGGAGCTGTGATATGCGACTCAGGCATTTTTGCCTTGGGCTCCTTCAGTTTTCCTTCTGGTCCTTTGATAAGGATGTCATAGGAATAGCACCTTTATATAAAAACTGTGCAAGTCTCTCCGAGCAGGTATCTCAAGGCAAATTATATGCTTATACAGTTAAATAAAGTTAATAATAAAGTTAAATAAAATACCCTCTTCTTGGCAATAAGTTCATCCTGTCCACAAATGCCTGTCACTTTATATCCTGATCTGTGAATCTTGTTTCTACACTGCAAACATGTTGATGCAAAAGTTCCTCCTGACACTATTCAGTCCAGCTTGTTTCAGTCTGTGCTGCATGAAAGAGACATTTTCCAGCACCTGTGTACTCACTGGTGCCTTCAGCAAAGCCCTGCAGATGAACCATTAGAAATACATGCTGACCTTAACAAAGAAGGAGCCGACATACTTCACTCATAAGACCCAGAGAGCAATCAGACAGCATCCCAGTGACATTCATCACAGCTGCTGGCAACAGCCTTTAATTCATCTGGTATTTAACCAGGGTGAAATACCCTGTAGCTATATCATGTTTGTTGGTGTTAGATGAACCCAGCTCATCACCCGCTCACTAAAGTTCAGGATTTAACACCAATCTGTGGTCTGCAGGCAGTTCATCTCCTGCACAAAATACTTGTCTCCTCTTTGTCCTTTATTATAATTTTTATTCACCACAACCTATTTTCTAAAATCCAGTCTGCTCACCTCCAACGTGTAGTTGAATTCCGTTTGCCTGAATTTGACAGCTATGCTACATTCTGGCACAAGTCAGAGATGCAGCCCATCAATGACATAATTCAGCCCGGTGATTACAGGCAAATTTTCCAGTTTTCATTGTTAAAAGTTAAACTGCAGTGAAAACTGCCAGTGTGTTTTCAATGTTTGAATGCTGAAGGGATGTGGCTGCAGCATCCTTTTAAAAAGATGAATGGGAATGGAAGATAATTAGGAACAATAGCTCAGATAATGAATAGCTATGTGTCTCATATGCATTCACTGCTGAGACTTTAAAGGAATTAATTTGACTTCTTTCAGTGTGATTCTGATCAGGAGAGTCAACGAAAACTAATCAGTCATTGGGACCCAGAGCAAATTTAGTGGGTATTAAACATGGCATGCTGCAGTCCTAGAGGATGGCCTCCCTTGATTTTATGATACTTACATCTTTCTGCATACAGGATGTGTTCTAACTGAATGCTCTAATGCTGTAAAGTTAGAGAAGTAAAACTTTCTGGATTAAATCCTGGTTCCACTGAAGTCTAGAGGCTCCTACTGATTTTATTGAGGCTGCTTTGATGCCCTGTGTAAGTCTAGGTACAAACCACATTATTGTTCAGATAAATTTTTAGAGGGGAAAGAAAGCATGTAGCCTACCTTTGAACACTTCATTTACACAGTCCCATATGCTTTGAATCTAATTTAGCTTTCAATATTTCTAAAAGACTTTAACAGATATTTTTTCTTAAAATTAACTATCTGTATTAAAAAAAGAAATCTCCAAAGGCCACCTTCACCAACTTCATCAGGCTAACTGGAAGCCCTAGACAAGTAATCTTCTTGATCTTGAAAACAAGAATAGGGACACAATAGCTGTATAGAAAATACAAGGAGGGAGTTGTGAATATTACATGAATAATGCTAGAGGCAGAAGAAAATCCACATCATTGATTGGGATGGATCAGTTATTCCAGGCTGTCTAAACAGTTAAAAACAGTAAAGTTCCTTTTTATGGTTCTCAGCATTCAAAAAAGAATGACTGAAAGTCCCCAAATAACTAGATTTAAACAGTAAATCTTGACTACTTTTTAGGGCAATGGTAAGGCTTGGTTTGAGTTTCTGAGTTTTTCATCACAGTGTCAAAGGGTGGAAATGTTCTTTTCTTTTTATTTTTTCCCCTAGATTAAAGAATATTGAGGTTCCGGGATGATCATTTGACACTGGTAATTCGGTACATAGACAGAACACCAGGTACAGTGAGATTTTTATTAAAACCGTAACAGGTAGCAAAAATTAACATTGTTAAAACAGTGGAATTAAATTTGGCAAAGTACCAGCATTGGTACAAGGGGTTTAATTCTGTGTTCATCAACACTGAGCAATCACCTGACAGTGCTGAACCAGGCATTCTTAGTCTTGGGCTGAATTAACTGGAGTGGAAGATATGGACTTCAAGATATTTGTGGGCATGCAAGCCTTAATACTGGGTGCCCTGAAATCCCATGTATTGCTTTGTGGCCACTCACTTGTACTGTGTTGAGGCAAGGAGATCTCCAGCAGTTAGCTGATCCTCATATGCAGCAAATAACCAAGGCCAGAAGAAGCAGTTTATAAACTCCTACTCCGGGTGGGATACTTACTTGAATATACTGTCATTATCAGTAGAACTCTTGTGGTACAAATGGCCCTTTGTATAGTGCTAAAGGCCCTGAGTCCTTGTCTGGGTGAAAGTGTTGTTACCTTTCCCTTCCTCTCTGCTGGAGAGATGGCCTAGAGCAGAAATAGCACAACAGGGCTATCCTCAGCCAAATTCACAGCCTGGTAGTTAACCTACAGCAAAATTAAGGGTTCATTACATAAATACTGCAGCACCTGTTCCTAAGGTGCTGTAATCACAAGTGATTACAAATTTAGTGATTACAAATTTCTGTTCCTAAGGTGCAAATCACTGACATCCATGGGAAGGGGACTGTGACCTCTGACAGCAGGGGCATGTGCGCAATGGGGTGCAGTAACTGCTGTAGCTGACCCCCCAGAGACAGAGACAAAACCCTCTGAGCATCTGTGCTTTAGCTGGAGCACACTCTCTCCCCCTACACTCAGCAAACGCAGATCATTCAATACATCTATAACAAGGAAAGATGCTGTTGTTGCAGGCAAACTCTTTGTATCTACGGATTGGCATATTCAAATGTGTGACACCTACACAGACAAGTTCAAGCTGATTTGAGTCAGCAGATACGGCCATGTAATACAGTGAGCATAGAAGAGATAAAGCAGTTCTTTTCTAGTATCAACCCTCCACTGTCTGTGTGTTGACACTTCCCACACTCCAGGATTGATGTTTTATTACTGTGATTTCTTCTCAGTCTTGGTGTTCTGAAATGACCCTTTTAAACCTTGTTGGTGCTGCATAAAACAGTATGGGAAGTATCATAGGTTTGAAACACACTCTTATGTGTGCCTGATAGGTAAATTCAGGATGAGAGAGAAGGACCTTCTTAAAATATCTTTAAGTGAAAAGTATGTCTAGAACACGTATTTAGTTTTGTGGTCTTTCCTAGGCTTTTGACAGCATATATCAATATTCTGAAGGCATCACTCACATAAATGAGTGAGATATGATTGCTATGAGAGATGCAGTTTTCATGGAGGTATAGTGTAGCAAAGTGTTGAGTGAAACAGTGAAAAAACCCTAAAACGTCACAGCACCTGTCTGGAGTTTCTGAAGATGTATTTGACATTTAAACCAGAATTGGTGCTGGAGTTTCATTTTTAAGAATGAGGACACAGAATGTTAGAAGAAATTTGTGTAGGTGGTTCATTGGAAGTTCGCATTAAGATCAACTTCACAACTATCCTGCTTTTTCTTTGTATTGAAATGTAAATTGTGTGGTTTTGCAACACCAAGATTTATGGATGATCTATTAGTTGAAGGGCATTACAAGGGATATCAACAGGAGACATAATCATTACATTAGTCATTCTTATTGTGATTATAGTCATAATATTTATTCCATGTTATGATGGATTGACATAGAACATTTGCCATTATTTGCTTCTATTTCACCATTTTCCAGCTTTACTGCTACAGTTGCTTTGAGTTTTCTCAAAGGTTTCTGTAGGTTCAGTCATTGCAATGGTGCAGAAAAACCTCCAGTCTCCACTCCCATCACACAGACACACAGATCCAGTTGAATTTCATGCTGGTGAGGGATGTTTCCCCTCTGTCTGTCTGCTCTGGTGCAAAACACTGAACGATGCCAGCCCCCATTTCAGTGTGCAGCCACGCAGTCCAGCTTGGCAGCGTGCATCCCGCTGCGGCTGGCCCTGAGCAGGCAGCGCTGTCACTGCTGCCACATCAGCTCTGATCTAGTCTGATTCAGCCTGCTGCTACCGAGTCACTTGAGGGGATCCTTGTGGGGATACCAAAGCAAAAACACTTTTTGCTTCTAGGATGAATATTTCTATTTTGGACACAAGGATCTCTCTTTTTCTCTTGTGGGATTTGGAGTAAAGACCACTGGCAGTTGTACCACCTGCTGGATGGAGCTGCTGGAGGGTGTCATCCCCCCAAATCCCCTTTTGTGCAGTTCTACTTACAGCCTGGTTTAATATACATATACGCCAGATGTGTTCTCATAAAACAACAAAATACTAGGCCTAATTACAAAAAAGCAACACTTCATGCAAAGAAGGTTGGCCAGGTTGTTCCATTACTGGGGAATTCTTTTTAACCCAGGTGCTACACATGAATAAATTTTGCCCAAATGCCAGATACATGATGTCTTCCTACATTCTAACAAGATATCCTGCATTTCTTCCCTCTGTACTGGAATGCTGAGCAACAGCAGCAGCATGAATCTACCAAGGCAAAAATGACACAACAAAGCTGAAGCAAACACACTACAGCTGCTTTCCAACATCAAAACTTAGGTATCTATAGATTAAATTGACAGTTACCTAAGTTTCCTAATATTGGATGCAGACCTCATCCCTGGGACTACATTAGTTGTTGTGCATTTTACAATAGCAGAAAAATCATGGGAACGTGCTGCTTCAAAAATTAGTAGTTTGTAAGGTCGAACTTTAGGCATTCTCCTTTAAGTTGTGATCCTGTTAAAATATCAGGGCAAGGGAATTGGATTTGATCATTCTGTTACCTTTTTGTTTGGTGGTAAACAAGTTGGTATGCGTGACTTAACTGTTCAAAGTTTGTTTTTCCCAGATGGATGTGCCTCCAAGGATGGACATTGCCTTTGAATTAGATTTCGCAATTGTCATTGCCTGCATCCTTGATTACTGAAATTAAGAATGGCTCAGACTCTTATCTAAGAAGAGCAGGGCGGAGAGCTAGGTAAATGTTTCTTCTCTTGGCCTATCTCCATGGTGGGACAGGGAGAGGTTTGTTTGCCTAATCAGCCTGTGATCTGAGGGTTTGTTTTGCAAAGGAGCATGTGGGGCTGGTGTCAGTTGGGTTCCCAAGCCTGAGGCTGTAATGCTGGGAAAAATGTAATTGGGGCCCATCCTCAATATTTATAAAGAGGACATAGAACTTCTCTTTTTCTTTTTATAACCTAAGCCAGTCATGCAGCAAAGCAAAAGTAAGTCTGAAATAAGTATTTTATTAATTATCCAGTGCACTAAAACCCAACCAAACAACCCCAAAATATAGTCCAGTTCAACCTTTGTTTTATGTCACTATGTATGTACTTGCTCTTCCTCTTCTCAAAATGACAGTTCTGGGATCTTGATGTCGACCTGTGGAAGAATGATTCCCAGACAGAGCATCTGGCTCCTTGTTTGAGTCCTGAGGCAGTCAGTTGTGTTGGGGGCAGTGGAGTTGCCTCTGGCTCTGACATGTGGTTGTGTGAGTTGCTTGATGGGGCTCAGTGGTGGCTCTGCCCTGCTGAATGATGCCTTGTTTTGACTTTCCCATCTGAGTCAGTTTGCACTTCTTAATTATTTTTGTAGTGACCATTCCCTTTAGGAGGTACTGCACTTCCCTCCCAGCCCTTTCTATTCCTACAGCTGGGTGCAGTATGGGCAATGCTGTAAACAGCACAGTCCTTCCCAGTGCTACGTCTGATAGAATTATTTTTTTGCCTTCACTTTGCAACTTAAAACATGATACTTATGGCTCCTTCTTGTCTGAGGAATTTTGAGAAACTACACACTGGAGTAAGGATATGGATGTTGAAGGCATGAAGGTGGAGGAGTTTTTGTACAAGTAATTTGTACAAAAGAAGGATTTGACTCCTGAAGAGGCTTTAACTGCTAGCAAGACCAGAGGAAGAAAACTCTCGGTGTGCGCTGTGTGCCGTGACTTCTGCTGATCTGGTACGCAGCACTGTGCAGAACTGAGCCCCTCTGGTCTCAGGGCTGGATACTGCATATACGTCCACACTGGCACAGAATTAAACACAGCCCTTCCTTTTAGTAACTGATGTACAACAGTTTTACATGCTAATTAGATTCATATCATGACCTGTCTTTCACATATAGACAAGGTCCTAGACACAAGAACAGGTCCAAGAACAGAAATATCCCCTTCCCCATCCAGCCTGAGCCATTTTCCTAGATCAAAGCCATTAAAGCTGCAAGTGCACAAGAAGGGTATGTAACTCAATTACAGGTGAGAAGAATATGCCCAGCTGCAACTGATGTGGAAATTAGGTATGGCTACTGCAAATCACTGTGGAATTATACAAGCTGGCATTAAACAAGCAGCAGGGTAAATTAGCCCTGCACTGAGCTGCATGCTGCTGTGCTTACACAGCTACTGAGTTAACATGTTTACATGCAGCACAGCTATCTCTACACTTTGCTGCATTTTCCTTATAGATAAATCCAGTGGGGACCAAAGAATAGGAATTGCTTAAAATATCTGGTCTGCCTTTCTGCAAGCTTAGCATCTTCTCTCATCTCAAAGCTCAAGAGACTATTCTAAAGCAGGGGAAAATCCTGTTTGTATTTAACCATCCCTGGCTTGTGTCCCCAAGGCCAGTTTTCTGCAGACTAATTCCCTGGAGCTAGAGCCAAAGAGCCAAAGAGTGCTGCATTTTTGCTTTGGAATTTAGCATGTTGTGGTTGAAAATCCTGTGGTTTTAATTGCTAGAAGCCATGCAGCACTGCCCCTGAATAGTAGCATGGGACCCAGAAAGAGGAAAGAATTTCTTGGCCTGGGTTCCATGCAGTGAAACTGGTACTTTCAGAGAGCACAAAAGCTGTGCAAGATACAGCTGGTGAAAGGTTAGGGAAGCAGAAGAGAAAAAGGGTTTACAGGCAAAAACACCTTTATAAAAATAAGCACAGTACCAAAATAAAACAGTGTAGTAAGTACTTTTAACAAAAGTACCTAAACTAAGAGGGCACCCATTTTCCTTGAGAGAATACCTATCTTTTCAAAATGCATAGCCTTGATGTCTCTTTTTGGCAGTGCAACAGAGATGTACTGAACGTTTTTTAGAAATTATACCCAAAACACTGAAAGCTGGATCTTCCAATTAGGTGTAGACCAGCACAGCCTGTTTCGTAGAAGTCACAACTAAAATTAAAAGTCTTTTAATAGCAAAGCTTCTTGCCCTTCTGTAATTAGCACTGTGTGATTTTCCCTTTTGCTCCTTTCCAAAAATCAGTTATTTCAGAAGTAGTCTTAAAGGTCAAAATATAAAACAAGAGATAATGGTCTTTCTGTATGATAATAATTGCTGACAAGTGGCTTGAAGCTTAGATACACAAAGACTTTTTCAGGCAGCTACTCTGGGGTGAGCTTAAAAAATGTATTTTGCAAAAACTCACAGCTTCTTTGTCAAATGCTTCATTTTAATACAATTTTTGACTGAGCAGAGAAAGACCATCTTTAAGGGGCTGGATTGCCCATCTGGGGTCAGTGCAAAAGAATGGAACAGATTTTTTTATAATTATTTATAAGATGTCTGCTTTCATAACACTGCTCCTTGAGTGTCAGACGACCTCGGGGGCCCTTGGCAGCCCCCCTCCATGTGTTGGTCATCAGTAATGATTCATTCCTTGAAAAGCACAGATCAACTCTTAGATCCATGTATGTTCCCCTCCCTCCCCATGTTGTCCATCTTCTTCTGGTACTCTCTAAGCAAACTGCCAAGGACATGGAATAAGAGGAATAAAATATTTCTTCAGGTCTCCCTACAACTCAGATGCTGTTTTCAATGGAAGCATCATTGACAATGTATTTGTAGTATTTCTTTTGCTCCTACAGCCTCACCCTGCCAAAAACCTCCTCAGAGGTGCACTCTGGGCATTGATATTACCTCACTCACAATCTAGTGACTGCTCCCTTCTGCCATAATTGTTATTCATAGTTTGGTAACTCTAGTGGCCCCAATCATTGTGCAAGGTGCTGCACAAATCCTTAGGGTTTATCTAGAGAACATTTTACATTCCTACTTAAATGGCTTGGCTGATTGACTGATAGTGTAACAATATACTAGGCTGGACAGACCATTGATCCTGGTTCCAGGACCCAAATGTTATTGTCTCTCTTTACATTTACTGTAAATGCTCCAAAATTGTTTGTGCTCTGGGGGTTGGGGGGGGAGGGGGGGGAGGGGAAGGAAATGCAGTGTTTACCTCTTTCAAAAATATTGGGAACAACAATCTCAGCTAAAAATGTAATCTAAGCTGTCTAAGGTTTATAGTCTAAGATCACAGTGGAAGGTCCTCTTGCAAGACTACCTAAAGAAGTTTAAGTATCACCAACCCATCTCTTCACTAAAACACTGAATTTGAACAAGCAACTGCACCAGCAGTCCTGTTTCTTGGTGCCAGGTTCATTTGAAGAGTCTCTGTCCTCAGTAACTTCTTGAATTCCTACAGCTATACTGGCAAGAGAACATCTCACTGTGGCTGTGATGGATAAGACAGGATCAGAAATAGCCACAAAATGACTGGTGTTTTTTTCCTTGGCCTTTGACCATGGCTCCTAAAATTAGTAAATAGGATGTTGATTTCTAAAACTAGCACCTACGTTCCAAGAATCTAAAGCAGTGTCCCTGTAAGGGGGGGACAGCTGCTTGCTGGAAATGTCCCAGTGAATGGCACCTGCCTACAGTAGGTGAACAAAGGTGGAATTTTTTCGCATTTTGTCCACTATCATGAAGCGGTAGCAAGCTAAACACCGGATGAATGTGTCAGACTGGTCTATATAAGCCTTTGCAGCTAGAACTGTAAATACTTTAAACTGCAGTCTGCTCTGTACTGCTTGGAGTGGATAAATGTATTGCTTTGGCTGCACCATTTTCCAGCTGATCTACAGAAAAACAGGGACAGACAATCCCCCCAGGGGTTGACCTGTATCAAGAATCTGTTGAAAATTTTCCAAAATGTTCCCAACTTTTTCATTAAAGGTGTTTTGGCTGGTTGGTATAATCTGAAGATCTCTCAAAACCTGTATTTTTCACGGAGCAGAAAGGCTTGTCTACAATTCTTGGCAAAGTCAGCACATGTTGTCAGTTAATTGTTGGAGAGTGCTTCTTATGGAGCTCCCCTCTCTGGGGATAGAGGTCAATGTTGCAAGGGAATGGGTAGACAAAGAGGGTGAATGCTTGTCAAGGAAGACTGAGATTTACAGGAAAATGCATTCTTTTCTGAAACCTGGAGATGATAGCACATTTGGTCAAGTTGAAGGCACTTTTTTATCAGGAGGCCTACTGTTTGGAAAGGTCAGCAAGTTTGGAAGAGGGCTGTCTGATTCAGTGTCGTGCCATGACCTGGTTTTACTCAGAATTGAGGTTATACATGCTATGTTTTCTCTTTTCTGGCTGCTCTGTGCCTTAGCTCCTTTCTGCAGAGCACTGTGGAGGAAGGCACATGGAGTTCCATGTGGAAGCACCTTAGGGGCACAGCAGCAGAAATTTGAAATAAATGCACCACTAGAGGGCATCTGCTCGTTCTCACAGCTGGAATGGAATACTGTTCACAACTGCAGAACGTCAGAGCACTATTTACAGCTAAAGGTATGAGGTCCTGGAGCTCAAAGCCTCCCACATATAATTTTTCTTCTCTTTAATGAACACATCCTTGTGTTTTATGTCCTCAAAAGAAAAATACACTGAAATGCGTTAGTAAGCAAAGTTTAAGATGGTATGTCAAGCTCTGCAGGTAACCAAAGTTTGACAAAGATCATCCTGAATGAACAGAAATTGATGTTTGCTTATTTTCCTGCAGGCTCAGAGAGAGCAAATGGGCTTTGAGAGAAAGAGGAAGGAACTCAGTTTGCCTAGTGCCCCTATGAATACACTTGGAATTAATCTGTGTAGAGATGCTGAAGGAAGTCAGGAGAATGTTCTCACTATTGTATTAACAATTGCCTTTTTTTTGCTATGCTTTAATACTTCCTGAGAACTAAAGAACTACATGTAGTTACAAATTTTAATTTAAATATGCTCACTTCACGCATTTGGTTGATTGCTTTTGCTTTTCTAAGTACTGCGTGTGGCTGTGGCTTCACCATGGTACACTAGGTTTTATGAATCCTGGGGAGCTCATGTGGTAGCTGCAGAGCAGTCTCTGAGCCACACAGCAGCAGGAAGACCTGCACACAGCTGGCTGGTTGGTCGGACATAGCCCACAACACATCAGTTGTGGCTACTGATTCACCCATGCTCAGTTGTTTTCCTTTGTACTTAGACTTTCTCTCGTCCTCTCTCAAAAAGGTTCCAGCACAAGGGACAAGTCCTTCTCTTCAACACTGCCATTTCCAGAGAGGAGGGAAAAGAATTTTATTTCAGCTCTAAAATAAAACTCCAATGGTCTCCACTTGACAGATCTGATTCCAGGTTAAAGATAATCCAAACCTTCCTGTCCAGTCCTCTCCAGGCTTGCTTTCTGCAGCTAAGGGGTGATAGTCCTGCACTAGTACAGGCTAAGCCTCACCCCTTCCTCCACCCTTTCTGAGCAGAAATCCTCAGACATGCCATACTGTGCCAAATCCTTTACAGTGGTTTTGTGATGTGAGTTAGTATCTACTGGAGATGCTGAGCTGAGATGTGAACTCGTTTCACAGAGGGCTCGACCTGAATTCCCTGAAGTGAGAGTCTCGTCCTTTTACTCACTGAGCTCCCTCTTTTTGTACTTAATCAAATCCTAAATCCTCTGAAGTGAAAAAATGCACATTTTGTTTTCAATGACTTGCTGAAGCTGAATGCTTCTCACAACCAGCAAGGCCTATGAAACTAGTATTTATTAAGGATGAGTGATTTCTCACACTTATTCTGTTTCTATCCAAGGCTGCTGACTTGGTCCACCTGGGTTTCAGAACTGAGATATCACATTTCCCATGTCTCATGCCTTCTCTATACTTGCCCTGCATTATTTATTAAGGCACTGAGTGCTCCTGGGGTTCGCTGTCAGGCAGGGTCAGACTCCTTTGGGCTCACCTCTGCTGCTGCAGTGTTGGAAGACTGATGCACCAGCCAGTTTATTGAGCAGACTGGTCCTGCAGCTGGTACTGCAAATGGGAACTTAAAAGCTACTCAGTGGAGAAACTCAGGGGAAACTGGGAATCAAAGCAGAAGTGAGGACCTGGGGTTTCTGACTCTGCAGGAAGATAAGTTGATTAATTGGTGTCTCCCTCAGCTGTTTTAGCTATCAATTCTTTCAGGGCAGGCAAGGTTGCAATATCCCTGCTGGCAGTAACACTCTTAATGACTGAGTTGATCAAATCAGTGTCATCCATTTGGACCTTTCTGGCCAGGTTGGGCTTGTAAAAGTGTTTCAGCAACTTTTCCATTGAGAGGCTTACCAAACTGGCTCAGAGGTGGGGAAATGCTATTTAATATTAAAGATTTGTTGCTATTTCTAAACTGCTAACTGGATGCCCCCCTCTGAATCATTCCAGATCAAACATGTTAACTAAGGCTTTAATTTGGAAATTTGTTATGCTACCTTTTGTCCCAGTGAAAGAAGAGTTGTAGCAGCATGGCCTGCATGGACACTTTATTTTCTCTACAACTGTGATGTTGCTGTAACTTAGGAGGAACAATGGCAGATTACAATAGGGAAAAAGCATAAACAGGCATTAGTGACTTGGGGAAAAAAGTTCTATGAAAGATTACAGAGCTGTTCATTTTCATGGTGTTTCTTTATTTTCCAAGAGATAGCCAGTGTGGCCCAAATCTCCCTGAGATTGTGAGGAGTGTGAGTGCTCCATTAAAGCTGATCTTTGGATGAGACCATAGACTACTGCTATCAGCAAAAGAAGATGCATATACATGTGGTTCATCCCTGGACTGCAGAAGAGGGGCAGACGCTTCCTAGATCTTGCACGTCAAGTTTCATATTTTAAAATTCTAGATCACTTCATTAATTAAAAAGTTATGGTTTTAAAATTGTTTCTAATCAAATGCACTGTGGCACTGGGAGCTGGAGTGTTTTTTTGTCTGAAGCCTATATCATCCATCAAAACGTGCTTCATGAAAACAGCTGGATCTCATGTTTGAGTCTTTATAACTGAACTGAATGTTTAAACTGTCTTTTTCCATCAAATGTGTGATTTAACAGTGCACTAGTGGAAGAATCTAGGACAGTTTCTGAATTGCAGATTTCTGTACTAGCTGTTTGCAAAGCAGGAAGAAAAAGAAATGACAGACTGCTGGCAGAAAAGTACAATGCTACTACAATAAGCATACACCACATTCCATTTGATGGACAGCAGTGCCTATTCCCATAGAAAAGGGTTGGGATTCATGTGGATTAGTTCCTGGTGAAATGTGCGTAAAAATCCAAATATTGTCTTCTCAAACATATTGGTTGCCATTCTGCTTTCTTCTAGTCACTTACTAATATTAGAAGCTGCAAACTGTGAAACTGAAGTTGCAGGAAGGGCATTGTGTGTTTGCAAAAAAAAAAAATTGGCCTGTGTGGGTCTATCCAGCAGTCTTTCCTTCTGCAAAGCTTCCCATAGCCCTGTGTGTGTCTGTGTCTATGCCCACGCACGTGGGTTCCCATTTGCTACAAATGGCTCTGTCCCTTTTCTTCAGGATCTGTCAGAATGAGCATCTGTACAATGTTCAGCTCTGCGCTTGACTGAAAGCTTGAGAAGTTAAAAGCTTTTAGAACAGTCTCAAAAAAAAATATCAACAACATGCACATATAACTAAAAACACATGAGAGATGAGAAAAAAGAGAAATAATGCAGCATGCAGTAACATTTGGAACCTTTCTCACTTTTTAGCAGTATCAGAGAGGCTCAGCAAGAAAGGGACCCCTGGAATCCACAGGGTCCCTCTCAGAAACACAGCAACAGCTGAACAGTGCATGAGAGCTGAGGCTTCAGGGAAAACCTCCATGAAAAATAAAAGGAAAGGAAAGAAAAAGAAAAAAAACCAGGGCTTTTTTTTAAAGCTCTGTACAGATGCAGTGACAATTTGATGAGTCCTTCTGCTTTTTTTGCTTTCATGCAAATTGATAGCTTGCTCTTGGGAAAGGTCTACAGTGGTTGTGAGCATCCTATTGTCTGCTTGAAGTTACAAGCTGACTGGATAAGCTAGGAAAAGCAGAATCGTGGAAAAGTGAAAAGGTGTTTGACAATGCTGGGAATTCTATGTTGCTGGTGGACATGCACTCAGAGCTAAGGCTCATAGGCAAATTCACATCATTAAGCAAAATTACATAGGAATCAATGTAATGCCAGTGCCAAACACTCCAAAAGACACTAAATTCTGCCTCACAGGGTCATGAGAGTGTTATAATACTGCATGGCTTTTTCAGGCAACGATGTGCTGTTTTGATATGCTTTCTGGTTTTTTAACTGCTGTGGGTTGTGTTCTCACGGTTTGCCCTGCAACCACAGGGATACTTTTTGTATTCTTTAGATAGCTGTTCCTTTATTCTTTAGAAAGCTGTTCCTTCAGCTTCTTCAAGAAGAAAATTGAGAGTGTGGGCTTTAAGAAAATGATCAAATGTGACAAGTGTTGCAGTAAAGTCACAGACAGTGAACCGATTTTTATTATCATGATTTGGCTTCTTATGGATAAGAACACTGTTGCACTTCCGTTTTGCTTGCTCTCTAAGGCCTTGTGTGTATAAACTCTGCCTTCCCATCATACCAGCCTTTCTCTGACCCCAAAGAGGACAGCTAGACTTCTCAGGCATCGTTAGCTAGTGTTGCCTCTCTTGCCTTACTGCCTGTCAATATGGGAATAGATTCACTGCAGCATTAATGTGGATGAACATCTGAGCTTAAGCTGTTGTAGAGGGTGAGCAGTCACAGTGAAAAACCAGTTACAGGCACTGTGAGGGCGTATGAGGATTTGTCCCCTGAAATTTATGAGTGTGGTAAGCTGAAGTGCTTGTGATCCTTTCCTAGTCCGTTGTGAAAGGGTTTGTCTTTCCTTCCCATCTCATCACAGAATGCTATGGAAGATGTTGGAGGACAGCTGACTACAAGCAACGGTTTTGTGTTCATTGCAAACAAGAATTAAGAGACCCCTTACTGAAGGTTTTACTTGGGAGTTCACCCCCTAAGGCAGGCCAGAGAGTTAATTACTCCAGGTGTAATCTGGTAGTAGCTTTCCTGGCAAGGGAACATGCAAAGTTAGAGAGTGTGAGTTAATTTTGCAGCTAATATGTGCACCTGTGAAAAAGTGGTGGTGACCATATTTTACACTTTATTTATGTGGCTTCTCTGTTGGGGAATTACTGTATTACTAGCAGAATGGTGAGAAATTCATAGGGAAATACCTTGGTTGGTTGGACTTGAGTACTTTGAATCTGGCTGTACTGCAAAGTACCTTCACCTGCATGTTTTGGTCCAGAGCTTGTTGGTTTGAGCTTCCATTGTCCTGAAACAAAACCAGTTTTTGTACTTCTATGAGAAGTAAATAAAAGAGGGTGTAAGACAGGACTGCTCTCACGTGGTAGTATTTCACACCCACAGGTGTGACAGGTATAAGTGACTGTACAATATGCAGGACCAGGGAAAACCAGGCTGGTTATTAAGTCAAAGCTACAAACAATGTCAAGGCTCTGAGCTTGTCTCCCCTTGAAAACATTAACTTGTAGAAGTGCACAATAAAGCCTCAGTGGAAAATCAGCTTATACAAGCAAAAGAGTTCCATTACAAACCACCCTCTTTGCAGGAATTCAGTTTTACACATAAAAAAGTAAGAATGAGTTTGGTGTGGGCACCTGGAGAGATGGCCCATCCTGATCAAGTAAAATCATTTGAGGCCATGAATTAATCTGCTGCTAAGTTTCTCCTATAAGCTCTCTAGGGGTTGAGAGTGTCGAGTATGACTGGCAGAAGATAGATGAAGTGTAGTAATATTCACAAGAGAGTTCCTTTGGGATTGTAGATGCCCGCATTAAATTAAATAAGCTATTATGGCAAACAGTCGGAAGTTCTGTCCTTTTATTTTCTAGCTTTTTTGTCAGCATGGGTTTTTCAACTCTGACCCAGCACAGCTACACCAGGAAAGCATTTCAGAGGAACCCAGGCATATTTTCTTAGCCTGTGTAGATAAGATGTTAGAGTAAGGCTTGCAATATTTTGATTGCAGTACAGCAATCTGAAAGTTCACAAGGTGATGAGCACTTCTCACCAAGAATATACACAGCAAACTGTATTTAGAAATAACATTTTTAATTAAAAACAGCATTTCTGATCCTGTTGGCAGTAGCTATGGGGCATAAGTGAAGATATATAATCTGACAGGAGATGTTTGGAACCTTGATGCAAGAGACTGCAAACCAGTCTCAAGCCTGCTTGAATAATCAAATTAAGAACTTCCCTTCTTAGGCATACATCTCTGAAGTGGCACGTGCAGGTCTGGCACAGAGCACTCATTATTGCCGATAACAGCTGACATCAAAGGCTTTCCTGTTATGAAAATTTTTAAAGAGGGAAATACAGACCCTTTGTGTAGATCCTGGCCATAGTTTCACAATATATAATTTTTGGTGGCACAACCATCTTTAAAAGTTCTGGTTCCTTCTAGTTCCCAGAGTTTGTTCCTGTCTTTGTGCTGCAGTTACCTCTCTGCTGTGCTGCTATATTGCTTTAGAATCCAGGAGAAAAATATACCAAACACTTTTATTTTTTGTTGGGATTATTTAACTAATTTACTTTGCAGTACAGCCCCCTAAACAGTGATATATGGCAAACTGTGACATGAAGGTGGCAATAAGTCATTAAGACATATTCTAGGAGTGGGATTGGAGTGAGATCACCTTCCACCAGCTTTGTGATGGAGACAGGGTCTTGTGAGACTGTGCAGTACTGGGCAAAGTCTGTCATTGCAAGTCCCACCATAATCTCCTTGGCTCTAGGGCTTGCAACCCCAGCCCTGGAAACCACTGCAGGGGAGGCCTTCCTTGGCCTTCCCCAGCCACAACCCCCTTCTATCCAGTCTGAGAAAATGGACCTTGGACCCACTGCTTTTTAATGCTCTTTCTGTGAATGCAAGGACCCATTGGCTGCCAGACCCTTCCCAGTCTAGCTCCTGCTTCTGTTGGGCTCACAGCATCATCTCCAATGGAAGCAATGGCACTCCTGCTATGAGCACTGCACAGTCATCACTGCCTTGTAGGGCTGTGGCCCAGCTTTGGGCATTGCCTGCACTGAACTTACTACACAGAGCCTCACATTAAAAAAAAAAAAAAAAAAAAACAACAAACCTGTGTGGGATTTGAGGCAGGGACTCATGCAATGTAAGAATGAACCAGCCCATGGCCAGGGCTTGTGTCTCTTGTAGTGACCAGTGGAAAGTAAGGGACCAGAACAAGAGTCTCTGCCCCATTCACTGAGGCATGTGGCTCATCATCTTCCTGTGCTCCAGGGAGGTTTGGACAGGAGGCAGAGGGGTATGTCTCTAGTGTGATGCAACACCAGAGGGAGTGACAATTCTTGGGCAAAGGGCTTGTCCAAGTCCCAGTCACTTATCCCACATGCCCCAGCCAGTGCAGGGGGGCAGGGAGACATCAGCATCAGGCTGCTCCACCAGAGTCACTGAGCAAACACATGTGATACAGCCTCAGCCCTTGCTCCACCCCGCCCCCACAGCCCCTTTGATGGAGGGACCTTTGTTTGCTCACTCTCCCAACCCTTGGATGCTCACTTGGCGACTTTACTGCCCTGGTACCCAAGTACCTGGCAGCAGGCATACCCTCTCTGGTCTGTGTCCCAGGAAAGGGCCATCCAGACCTCCCTGTGCATCAGGCGGGCAGCTCCAGAAGGAAAAGACACTATACACTATCCTTGACAGTGTGACTGCAGCTTACTTTAACACTGCTGGTTTGTCTCATCACTTGTCACTCACCATGCAGCAGAGTAAAAACTAGAAAGCAAGCTGAGTGCAGTAAGTAAAGGCAGTAAAGCACATTGAACTTGCTTCCCCATTGATCTTAGTGCATCTTGTCTTGCCAGAACTAAAGCAAAATGCAACGCTGAGCGGCTCTGAATGACCTGCCAATGTTTTGCTTCTACAGAGATTTTAGTCTCTAATGAGACATGTAGCATTAGGAAGGGCTAATGTAAATGGCTCCCAGTTTAAAGGCATTTTTGTTTCTTTTTTCATCACTCGGTCCAGCGGTGTTGACCATTGGAACAACCAGAACTGCTGCTCTCATTCCATGTCACCATCTTTCTTGAGTATTCATCTCACTTCTGTCACTGTAAATTAGAGGCAGGTTTATTCCATTCAGCTTCCTGTGCCTGATTCGGAAAAGCTACAAGAGTCACAGAGAAATCTGAAGCTCTCTTAGCTCCTTTGGAGTGTGTCACCATAAATCATCCCAGCCAAAAGGCCATATGCCACTTTGTGCTACACTCTCTCAGTTAATAAAATGCGTTAGATCTTAATGCCTTGGGGCAAAAAGATGAGTCTAATGGGTCATGCTTTATCTATTTCAAGACACCAGGTAAGCTGATAGTTCTGCATTAATGATGATTCCTTTAACTTGGGTCACACTAAAGAGACACTGAAGAAATAGTTACAATATTTTTCATGGCTGTTCAATGCCTTTCGGCCACTGCCTCAAAATGCAGAAGAAAGAAGGATAGTAAGTTAAAAATCACAACATTTTGCAAATGCATAAGCAGATATGCTCCAGGCATATTTACAAAACTCAGATGAGTGTTTCCCTTGTTTTTTTTTAAGCCTTTCACATTCACCTTTCCTACCTATCCTTGCACAAGGTAGAAAAGTTATTTCACTGAGAAGGTCAAAAGAGGATCAAAAGCGACACTTAATCACAAGACTTAAAAAATCAGTACTAACAGATAACTTCTAAACTCATCAATTAATACCAGAGATAAAAATTCAAGGTTTAGCAAAACTGAAAATACAAATAATTTTTACATTTTCATTCTGAAAGGCTATCAGGGCAGACTTCATTTATGTTGCATGCTATAAAAATATAAAAGAAGGCTGTTGAACATTTAAAAGATTCTCCTAAAAGAGGTAGAAAATGGCATCATTTTTGGCATCGTTTAAGGAGATCTCTATTAGCTCAAGAAAGGCAGTCCAGTGTACAGAAGTGTTCACAGATAAGATTTCTCTTTTTAGATTTTATACACCTTTTATACTTTGCACATAAGGCAAAGTGAAAATTAATGTAGGTTCTCCTTACAGGTTTAAACAATTATCTTTCTTATAGCAATAAGCTCATGTTATCCCTGAACTGTTATCCAAAATAAGTAGCAGAGAATAATTAAACCATTCGTCCCAGTTTAGGATCGTAATGCACACCCATGGTCAGAAGAGCCCAAGTCCTTAATTTTCATCAGCACTCATTTTTAAATGGTTTAATGCTGCCTCTGATTGTCAAGTGCTAAAATATGAATCTTCACACTTGTGAGTCACTGATGTAACTAAAACTGTGACTTTGGCATCAGAGAGTTTCCTGGGAGTGATGCAAGCTGGGGCCATGAAAACATCTGAGTCACGATTTCCGGGGTAATTCTAGCCCACCTTTGTCAAAACTGAACAAACTCCCACGTTCTCATTCTTTGCCTCACCAGCAACCCCCAGCAGCTCCCTTTGGTGGTGACTGGGCGGTTGACAACTCGATTTTGGGCTTTTTGTCAGAGTGAAAATTACTCACTGCTCCTGCTTCTTCTGACAGCATCAACTCTGGCTTCCATAAAGGCGTTAAAATACATGTCTTCCTCAGATAGGCAAATTCCTCTTGACGGAACATCCCCAACCAGTGGATGTACAGGTGAGTGGAAATAGGAACAGGGAAAGTTTTGCTTCAGGTCTTAGGCCTGATAGCTGTGAACACTTTGTGTCTCACACTCCCCCAGCTAGATGTGTGATGCAAAGGGCTGTAGCTACAGCCTTAACTGGACATTTTTAGAAGCAAATGTTTGTCTGTAAATAAAGAAAGATGGAAGCTCTAAATCAGTAGACTGAAAATATTGTCTCTGGTGTCAGTGTAATGAGCTAACTACTCATTTTCTCCCAGTAACAGGGAAGAAAATGAAGGGATATTTCGTCACATTGAAAGAAACAATAAAAACATCTTTCTTCCATGCTCTGCAAATTTAGGAAGAAAAAATCATCAGTAAAGTTGAAGGAAATGGCTTTCCTTTCTTTTGATTTTCTCAAGCCTCAGGTTCTGGAATCTTCTTGGATTACCTGGGTTGGAGACATGGCTATCTAGGCTTTGTGATGAGTTTTTCTTTGCATTAGAGGTGTGGGAAACGAACAACAAGGAGGAAGGAGAGAGGAAGTCTAGGTGCAAGAGAGTGGATATTGTCCTCATAATGGCCTGTTAAACCTCACAACTGGGATGAAGTGCATCCTTAGCTGCACACACTTTCTCCAGAAAATCGTTTTTCTGGAACAACTGCTGTTAGCAGCAATTGGAACTGAAGCCCTAAGGTACTGCCTGGCAGCAGAAGAAACTGTGGTCCACAACTTCCTTGGGCACTTGTGGCCCAGGAGGCATTACCAAGAGCAGAAAACAACACCCCATTTTCCCACTCCCTCCAAAGCAAATCACAAGTCTCTCAAGGAGTTATTCACCCAAATGCCTTCACTAGCTCGCTCTGAAGTTTTCCTTTGGAAAAGTGGATTTGAAATGTTCACTCTCTGACTGGCACTCTTGAGGTCAGACTCTGTTTCTTGGCAGGGCTGTGGCTGTAGCTTGGCAAGTTAACGTTCTTATCAAGTGCGAAAATCAGGGAGGAAAATGCTTTTGAAATACCTTCTCCCCTCAATCGAAGATATGTAATTGTGGTTAGCAATTGTAGAACTAGTCACTGTCTATGTTACATCAGTTATTTCTTCCATTTTTTCACACTTACATTAAATATATCTGCTTACAAATAGAGAACAAGCCTAATCTCTCCCACTTTCTATCCAGCAAGTCAGACATAGTACAATTACATTAGTACCATAGTTATACAAATAATTGTACAGTTCTGGTTATTAGTAATAATATTTTTACCAAAGTCTGAAAATTAATTGTGCTGCTTTCAGGAAAGAACCAGTACTTAACTCTCCTGGAAGCCCTTCTGAAGGATTTAACCCCAGTATTGTTGTTTTGGTTTGGGTTTTGCAGAATGGATGACTAAAGAGATCAATCTAAAATTAGGGTCAGATAAGAGAGTTCACAATGAAAATAGTTCACAGAGTCATCTGCATCTGATAAAGTTTTATGTGCAGTCTTGATGACTTCAGTTACCCCTCGTATGGGTACCCATACATGTATGGTTACCCCATGTCTGATTTTGCAATACTAAGCATAACGACCAAAGGGTTGAATAAAACCTTCTCCAAGAGCAATTTCTGAAGGACACAGTTAAGCCTGTTAATTGACTGGTTCCTTACTTGCACTGAGGTCTCCAGTGGTCAAATAAATCCTTTTCTTCCTTTCTAGGGATAGAACTTAATTTTTTGATTTTTTTTTTTTTTGTTGTTGTTGTTGGGGTTTTTTGTTTGTTTGTGGGGGGGTTTTTGTTTTTGTTTTTTGGTTGGTTTTTTTGAGTTTTTGGGAGTTTTTTGGTTTTGTTTTGGTTTCTTTTGGGTTTTCTTTTGTTTTGTTTTGGAGGTTTTTTTTTGGTATTCAACTGCTTGTTTTAGGTCAGTCAATTAATTAACTAAAAAAGCATACAATAAACAAACCCACACAAACAGCAGAATATCTAAAGGGAACGATTATTCTGGGAGACACTCTTAACGTTTTCCATGGCCTGACATCCACACACTGTCTGGGCAAAGTATACAAATAAATATTTTTTATTAACGCTGAACAAAATTGATGTCTAACATCAAAATATTTATTTCTTTGCAAGGGCTAGCCATACACCAGAATTGTACTTTGTGTTTTGATTGATGGCAAATTCTACAGTAAATAGCTTAATAGCACAGTAAAATTGATTGCACAACTAAAATAAGGCCAAAATTTGATTCTCTATAGGCTGCAAATGAAGTTAATCAGAATCCTCTGTGGACTTCAAGTGGGGCGCCGAATTTGCTAGAGAGTTAAAAATCTTTGGGTGGAGATGTTTGCATTCGGCTACAATCAAAAGTGGTGTAGAACACCTGGAGACCAGTAGCAGCAGCTTTACCTTACACGGGTTTGGGGATTTGCCTTTCAGACTAGGATGCGTGTCTCATAGAAAAATAAGAGGGAGTATTTATCTGAACCTTTCCCCGTGTTTAGCACTGGGATCTGCAAGAGAAAATAAGCTTCCAGTGCTGTTGGCAGAAAAATAAGTTATGCACGGTGTCTTGGCTGATACTTGTATACAGCTGTGCCTTCGTGTGTGACTGTACCATTGGTCCCTTCGCAGCCTCCTTGGAGAGTTACTTGCGTTTGAATGGTCCTAAATTGGCTTTGAAAATAATGTTTTTTTGAGGAAAATGAAGCGATGTACTTATGTCTTCGGTTGTTTGTTTGTTTCAGTTGTTTGCAAGACTAGCTTAATAAGGAAGTGGAATGCAGGTAATTTTACTTGGGCAGTAGTAAGTCTCAGGACTTCTACCAGCCTTATGTGTCTTCAAAGTCCTGTGCGAATACAAGGTGATTAATCACACTGATGAGCGCCCGATAGGCCATTGTGTTGGGAAAAAAAGCGTTTTGTTATGTTGGGGAAAAAGAAAAATAAAACCAAAGTAATGAGCCATTAAAAACACAATATCCATTTACTCCCCCAGTGTCTAAATAGACTGAAGCTTCAAATAGCTTATAGGTACACCCAAATCTGCATACATTGGTGATTGAAGAAGTTTTGTTTCCTCTCCAGTGCCTCCAATCTCAGTTAATTTTTCTCATTGTCCTTACATTTCCTAGCATCTGAAAACTTCAAGGCTGTGAAGAGGAAAAACAAAAACAAAAACAACAAAAAACACCCACAAACAAACAAAGAGACAAACAAACAAACAAAGAGCCGAGGAATTCAACTTCTTCTTCACCTGGCTGTTAAGGTAATCACCACGCTGTTGTTTTGAGAAGAGAGCCAGACGGGCTGGAACAATAGCAGCGTGTATAAACTTTCCCCATTCACCTCAAAGGGCTTCAGTTCTAACACCTCATTAAGATGGTTTAAATGCTAAAGCTGCCGTTTTGTTGTTGATTATCATATCAGAAACCTCCACCTAACGTACTTAATTAGTACAGCTGCAAGCCCTGGCATGTCTTCCTGGAGGAGGAGGTTTCAAGTTTAAGCTGTCTAAAGACTGGAGTGGCAAGTCAAGTGCTCCTTAAGGCTGGTGGTCCACAGCTGGCTTAGTCCATGCTTTTGGTCTTTCTTTTCTACTTTTTTTTTTTTTTTTTTTTTTTTTTTTTTTTTTTGTGTCATTCTTGTTCCATAGACATAATGTTGTTTTAGCCCATGTTGAATTTGTGCCCACACAACACTTACATTAAGATCACAGCTGTATCCCTGTAAAAGGTAGTAGTTAATGTTTTCATGCATTTCGGTGTCATGTATAATTTTGAAGAGTGAATTTCTTCCGCTATCTTTCCTTTCAAAGACTCATTGCAATAGAGGCTGCTAACTTCCTCCTCCGCATCTTGTTAGTCCGATTCGAGCTCAATTAAAATGAAGCTTTATTGGCACGAAAAGCTACACAAGTGTCACCAAAGTGTTAGGGGGAAAGGAATTACGCTGCTCTGAGCATGAACCAATGACAAGTGCTTCGTAATACAACCATCAAAATAATACAAACATGTCAATATACAACCATCAATCAGAAAAAGGCGGGGTGACAAAGGAAAGGTCCAGGATCTGAGCCTTAGTTGGTCGCAGTTCTGTGGATTTGCTAGGAAGCAACCTGAGGCAGCTCTTCGTGAGTGCTGAGCTGTGCCTAGACCTGCTGGGCTGTAAGGTGGCCGGGGAGGAGATGCGTCTGAGCAAGGAAAATGCCAGACCTGAAACACCTGCACTGTAGTTTGTGAATTCCCTAAATTGCAGTCAAATGCCAGCAGTGTCAGTGTGCTACAAATACTTAGCTAAGGCAGTTTAGGAGACTGAAATTCATTACCTGTCTTTAAGTAAGCAGATGGACAGATAAGATCTTTACCACACTCAATTTGCCTTTCCTATAAGCACTTTCTTTCTGGATACCCTGATCATCTGCATTTTTACAAAATAGCACTTCTAAGGTAGTATCTGGATGCTGACTGAGAGAAACTATATGTGATAATTCCAATTTTTTTTACCACAATAGCTTGCCCTTTTGGCCATTTGTAACCCCAAATTGTTTAGTTTGCATTTAAATACACGTAGCTTGTCTGCCTGCAAATGGCACTCAACTGAAATTCAAACACAGCTCCTCTGGCTCAAGAGTCCCTGCACTTCTCATTGCTGGAAAAAGGATGGATGTTTTGAAATGCTTCGCTGCCAGTGTTGGAGGGGAACGGTAGGCTGAGTGGACTTAGGTTTGAGCAAAACCATTCTTACACTTTGTGTCACAGTGATGAGCACAGGTGAGCAGTCATTTCCTGCTGCGACTGAGTTCATTCACGTTTGCCTAATCCCAGTCTGACCCCAGCTCCTGCCTAGGCTGCAGTCTGAAACAATAGTTTAGCACAACTTCTTGGGGTTGTGCTGCAGCATAAGGTTTTCCTCATCTACAGGTACTGTGGCCACCTGTTGTTAGGACTGACCAGTTTATCTACCGTAAACAGAAAGTAATTCTATTCAATCTAGTTGTCAGCTTGTCTGTTGACTCTGCTAACAAACAGAATGGTGTCAGTTACCAAGAATATTTTTAGGGGAGAGAAGTGGAAGTGGGGGGGAATGAAGCAGATTTACAAGGTTCTGTACAGTGACCAGTAATCCCTCTGACACTGTACACAACCAGAGCTTAAAATACAAATGATCTTGCATGTAGCTGCTTTCGTACAGTGGAAAACTTCTTCGTTACTAGGGCATCTCATCTTTCTCTTCCCACAGGGACCATGTCAACCAACCCCAAAAGAAATAAGCTAGCTGTTGTCATGATCTTACAGTGATCTTTTCCATTTTTCCGGTTCACAATGACAGACTCTGGGCTGGAGTTTAGGCAATGAAGCACACATGATTGATTTCACATGGCTGTGAAAGCTTGTAGTGTGTGCCACTGACATGACTCTCCTTTGAATTGAGTAATGTGGTAGCTGCAGTGCTGAAATGAGCTCTGCTGAACTCTTTCATTTTCCCTCTTGAAAATGTTCCTTCAAGCTCACCCTTATCTACAGTCCAGTTTTCTCTGCACTGTAGGATATATTTTTACCTACTGGACTTGAGGAGTAAAACAGTTCAGTGGGAGCAGCTTACTGCAAGCATAAAGCAAATTCAAAAAAGGCCCAAACAAACCAAGAAACTTGGTTTGTTTAGCCAGCTGTTGTCATGTAGATTGGAGTTCACCTATGACAGCAGTTGTTGAGGAATGATCCAGGAGCATTTTTCTTAAGAATGTTTTCACTTAACCACCACAGATTTTGAAAAAAAAATTAAAAAGGAATGAGCCCTTTAAAATTAAAAAGGAAGAGTTTCATCCTGAGTTTTTTTTAGGATGGACCCAAAGTATGGCAAAACCATGCTTAGTCTAATTCTAGTCATTAACACATCAAGTACAAATTTCTAGTCCTCACTCATGCTGGGGACCATCTGTGTGAATAATACCTTGTTTGACTAGAAGTGGTCCTTAGCTGACTCAGTATTCAGCAGTATGACTAAGAGAGTCAAGTCTTCAAACATTGAGGTAAGAATCTAGTATTCTTTACATGTCATTTGTGTTCACAACCATCATTGAATTAAAGATGACCAATTGCTAGTCCTGAAACAAGAAGAATTTCCACTGTGTAGGTGATTTTTAAGGAATTGCTTCTCTCATGGGAAATTGCCATTTCTCCATGCACTAACATACAATTTTCTTAGACTAATCTGGGAAGAAAAGCTGCTCCAGGAAGATTCAAACTACACATTAGTTTATAACCTAAAAACAAACCCGGAAGCATAGACCAGTATAAAGCCTAGAAAAGGGATTTAAAGTACATCTCTTATGGTATAGAATGTAATTAAGAAATAGTTGCTTGTAAAAATGTGATTTGTTAAGGGAAGGAGTAAATCAGGGGAGGAGAAAGATCTTTACATCACACATTTTTTTAATAATGTTTTCTTGTAAAATAGAGGAAAGGATTAAATTTACAAAGAAACAAAAGAGAAACTAGAGTGAGCAACAAGATGGGGAGGAAGGAGAGCTTTGTGGTTTATAACACTCAACAAGGACCAGCTCAGTAGATCTGGGTTCACTTTCTTGGTCTCCCAGAGGTTTCTTGTCTTTGAGCAAGTCACACCTTTTTACCTCAGTGTTCTCCATGCAAAACAGTGGAGCACTTCATTTGGGCTGAAATCTCTTCTGGGCTGGGCTTCTTCTTCATCTATGTGTACCTGTGACACATAGCTGTTATTTTACAAAAAATACATCCTAATATCCTAAAAGAGTTTTGATGAACTTGTACATGATTTTGTAGAATTCTTGTTATAGATTGGTTTTTGATAATCCAGTAACAACCTGATGGTGTCATTTTTCCCAACCCTTCACTACAAAGTCTCTCATGAAAGTGGAGAACTTCCACAGAAGCAGATGAGAAAATACAGGAGGAAGCGCAATTACAAACACATCAGCAAATATACCCAGTTTTTACAAGGTAGGGATCATTTATTCTTCTCCTGGAGAACACACCTTCTGGAGTGTTTTTTCTAGGTACCAATCAAGTCTTATCATTATAAGAGCTGCAGCTTAGCCTTACAACACCTGTCAAGGTGTAGAAAGGGAAAGTAACACCTTCCATTAGTAAACAGGTGGAACTGAAGCACAGGCTAAATTCAAACTTGAATTATCTGGGAACTTAGCAAAAATCCCAGGAATAAGCTTAACTCTCCTCAGTCTGTGAATTATGTTACTCCCTAAAAGTTTACTTCAGCTCACCTAACTTTAGACAAAAAATGTACACATGCAGTAGAAAATCACAGTGAATGGTGGAAGGAGTAATTTACCCTAACATCTAAATCACCATCACTGGAGAAACATCTATTTTCCCACTGAACATACAAAGAAACTCAATGAGATAGTCAAAATTATTTTAGTCATTTACTATACAATTTAATTTTTTCATTGTATAATCCTTTCTTCTTCAGAAGCAATCTTTGCTACATAGCAGTGGTGTTTGTTAAATGCCAGAATTTTGACTTCAACATTGATGGTATTACTTCTACTTTTATAGTTGAAATAGATGTTATAATTTATATATAACTATATATATTTATATTTTTATGTATATAAATAATAAGAGATAATTTGTCAAATCCCAGCCAAGAGTTATTCTGAACTCAGGATGCTAGACAGGTGAAGGAAAAGACCTTGAAATACTTGATTTTCCCCCCTATGAATCCTAAAATACTCTCTTATGTAAGTTGGAAATTTTAAACACCTTGCTGATTGTGTGAAACTGCTTTAAAATTCATTAATCATTAACAAAAATAGGGTGGCAGGAAAAATGTAAGAGTGAGAGAGAGAGAAGGTTTGACCTGATGTTACCAGTATCAGGGGAAAAACCCCAGAAATTTACCTTTGTGCTATGCACTTTCACACATCCACTGTGTTCTACAGAGCTCTCTTGGTTTTAAGGTGGTCTAGTGTTGATTATTCCCATTTTCTGTTTATTTATTTGTTTTTCTTACAATTATTTTATCTAAGCTACAGTCCCCCTGCTATCAGAAGCATTTACTTTCATTTTCACTTCATGGCATTTTGAACTAGGCATTTCAAGTGTCTGAATCACTGCAGGTACATGCAGATTGCTTTCAGTAGTGTGTAGCTGCTCCATTAAAAGGAGAAAAAAAAAAAAAAAGTGGCATAGTTTTGTACCTTGGTGTATCCTTTGATGTAGTTTTTCGTCTTCCACCAGACTGGTTTTACTGTTGTTGATATCCCTATGCAAAATAGAAGAAATAAGCTCACTGTGGAAATAATGGCATTAAATAGAAAAACTTCTTGTAAATGAAGAAAATTCCTGATAAGACAGATCTGAAATATTTCATTTCTTAGAACAGCAAACTGATTATATTAAAAAAAAAAAAAAAGTAAGAAAAAGCAGAAAGTGAAAACTGGGGGGAGGAAGAACAGTGAAAATTGGGCAGCGCTCTATATGGTTACATGTATAATATATTTCCAATGACTGTAACTTTAGGTGTTAGTTAAGACAAGAGTTAATAAAATAGCACAATTCCATTTTGTGTTTAATACAGAGATTTTATGCTTTATTAAACAGAGATTTTTCTAATAAATGCTGATGATTAAAGCAGTAGCCAGTAAGGCAGTACATTCATCTCTACATTGATACTACAGAACAAGAGGCAGCCTAAAACGTTTTAGCTTCAATGACTTTTGTGCTACTCTTAATCCCTTTAGGCAACAGCACTTTCTGCAGCCTGTGTTTGTGTTTCAGCACAGGCTGCAAAGAAATAGCTCTTTGAATGCATTTCTGATAGTGCATCTCTAAGTGCATCTTTAACACGAGTCATTTACTGCTACTTCTAACTGAAAACCCTTCTCCAGAGTCTACATAATGTTTATAAACAACCTGCTTTTCATTTTTTAATAACCAATCTCCCAGTTGTCCCAAGTGTAGCTTCATAGTGCAGCTAACCATGTGCAGCTGTGACCTTGCTCTGGGCACTGAGCTCAATGCTGCTCATGTAGGAATAGTCACTCTAAAAACCCCAAACAAGTTGCTCCTCCTTGGTATTGTTTGCTCCTGTGGGGTTTATCCCGTGTTTCCTAGTCCTGCAGGAATGTGGTCTGCTCTGAGAGACTGTGCTAACAAACTGGTAAAACATGCCTGGTGTTGACCCACAGGGAAAGTCATGGACAGGTGCTGGAGGACTGCTGGCATTCCAGTGGCGGGAATGTGCTGGCAGACAGTTTTACTGCAAAGTGAGCGGGTTGTTAACTTGAGTGAGAAAAATGAAAGCAAACTTTAAGTTCTTTAGTGGCATTGTTAGCTGAAAACACCAAAAACACCTAAGATCAGGTCACAGGTTTCTCTGTGTTAATGGGGCTGCATGGAGGACAACTGTGAAGCACTAGACTTGTTTAGTTCTTCAACAAAAACATGTAAATCATGGCCAGCAAAACCCTGAATCATGATCTTAAAGCATTTGCTGCCCTGCCAGAACACTACCACAACAAAACCAGCAAATCCACATGGCTATACTAAAGACATGAGAAAGGTAAAAGGGGAAACAAAATTACTCTACAAGCACTGCCACGTGGATTGTTCTAGAGAAAACACTGTGTCATGTCAGTGATTTGCTTAATTTAAGAGACAAAAGACCAGACAAAAGCCTTTGGACTCTGGATCATGTAATCCAATGCTTCTGGTCCTCTGTTGCTAAAACTGACTTATCATGGTTTATGTCTAAACATGTTCTGATACGGTTTGTCTAACAAACATAAATCTGATTTCAGGGTTTTTCTTTGAGAAAGGCTATTAATGAGTCTTTGTGAGACTCTGATTCCAAAGGACAGTAAATCCACACATAGGGTTTCTAGTATAAGAGTTGTGCTCACTCTGCAAGGTTTAATTTTTTCAAAGAAATGGTCAAGGTAACTTCATCCTGGCAGGCTCTACACTAGATCAGTTATTGTCTGTTATTGAGGAATCACAGCCAGCACTTACAGCAATGTACCACATATCCTAGCATCCTTTGAATTTCAATGGAGTAAGGATATGGATATGTAACTGGTGGGAACTAGCTGTTGATTTTTAAGACTATTCTATATTATGGACTTACTATTTCATTTTTCCACATCCTGTATATCACAACGTGTTATGTATGTGTTCCTATGTCAAGGGTTTGCATTCACTGGGAACTACTCTGGTTTAAGTCAAGATATGAGTTTTAACAGATACAGTTAAAAACATGTGAATTATGTAGAATCTGCCTTAAGGAAGGGATATTTTAGCTTGGTAGAAATTGATGAGAGGCAAATTTGTCTCCAAATACAGCATAAGCATACCCCCCACTACAATATTGTACAACATTCTTTTGCCTGCATGGGGACAATACAAAGGAGGCTGGAGAAAACGCCTTCCAGTGAAGCACTTTTAAATCAATTCTTTAACACAAGAAAAATCAAGAGTTGCTTTGTTGCCATGTATATATGTATAAATCTTTAACCTAACAAGAAAACAAATAAAAAGATTCAGTGACTGAAAAGGAAAGCTAAGTATATTCATGCTAGAAGTAAGATGTGCTGTTTAGTTGGTTAAATTGTGAGGAGAATAAATGATTGGTGGAAACCACAGGCAGCAACTGTAGTATTTCAACTTCTTGGTGTTTTTATACCAAGGCAAGATGTTTCTTTAGAAGATTTGTTTAATCACATGAGTGTTCCTGGGGTCTATTTAGGTGCAACTCTGTGAGACTCAGAATAATATATGTAAATATTATATAGTGACTTGTAGGCTGGATGAATAACCTCATACTAACTTTTGCATAGTATGGGACTGTGCGCAGAGAGGGTTTTAGCCAGTTTGGTTGCATTGCTGTGAAAACACCTCACTACATTTACTTCAGTGAGGGATTTGATCCATGCCCCTCTGCAGTTCTTTCCATTTACAGCATGGAAACTTAAACTACTGGATCAATTCTGGCTGGCAAGACAGAAATTTAGTATGGTCTTGGTTGTGTAGCTGTGACTGTTTGAAGACCCTGTGAATAGTAGGGTAAAAGTGGGAATCAACATCTGATCTATTTGATGTATGACAATTTGTTGTGACAAATTGTCATGGTGTCACTGTGACAATGTACAGGCCCATTCCTGGTCAGTTTGCTTGCAGTGATGCCTTGGAATTGCCTTCTGCTTTGACAGGAACATGCCGTTATAGCCTGTGGTGTCCCAGTGTACACAGCCTAAATGGAGCTGCATCCCCTTAGGCACTGTGTTGTCAGCATACTGACTGTGCCTTACCTCTGGCTTGAGCCATAAAGGCAAATTAAGGCCTATAGTTTGTCTCTGGGACAAAAATATTTTGACTTCATCTGCACCAAGGTCTTAACCACTGCTGTTGGTGTATTGATCAACACAAAATGTTGTGTAATGAGGAACAAGAGTCAGGTGTTTGAGCACAGCAGTGAAAAGGGGGCAAATTTTGTTTCCAGGGAGCAGCTCAAAATAGCAGTGAGACTATGCTGCTTATCTTGGCTGTGTCACTGCCCACTGCTGTGCCTTGAGCAGCTGAAGGTACAGGTCCTTAATGCAAGCTGAGCACTTGTGTTCATCGCTTCTCAGTCATCTTATTATTTCTGTTCCATACAAGGCAAAGTGAGCATTATACTTACTTTATGATACTTCTTGTGCCTTGACAAAACAAACTCCTGGAAAAGGCCATGGAGATGGAAAATTACAATAATCGTGCCTGGAGAAGACAAAAGTGTGAATAAGACTTTCAGCAGAAGTGTGACTGAGACAGTGTTGAATATAGGGCAATATAGTGAAAGTGTTAATAAGCAGATTTACAAAGACAGGAAATGTGAGAAACAAAGGTAAGCTCAGGATCAAAAAGAGCAGATGGATTTCTTTCTTCAGACACAAAATGGCACAAACTCTTAAAACTGCCAACACACAAGTTAATGACTTTTCCATAGTGGCCACCACTAGAGTGAAATGGAAAACCTAAGTCAGATTAATAAGATTGATCCTCACAATAAGGCAAGCAGAATCTTCTTAACTTAAATTTATATACAGTTAATGGATACATACCTGTATGTAATAGATATTAACGAAGACTTCTGAGTGATGAGAGAGTAGAAAGTTTCACTAACCCAGCAGAGGATCTCCATGAAGAGTTTGGTGTCCTAAGAGGCATTTTCTAAAAGTTTCCTGCTTGGCTCTGTGTTCTGGATTTTAAAATATCATTGTATTTTCTGATCACTTTGCAGTGCCTCAGTCACAGTGAAACTGCTGCAGTGTCTAGTGGTGTTGGTAAAGGCAGCCAATACCTTCAGCTGCAGAGACATCAAATCCCTGTGCTTGGAATTATGCCAGCATGGCTTTGTGTGCAGGAGTGCAGTTGCCTGCATAAGGTCCCAATACAACCAGTACAGCATTTTTTTTCTGTAGGATCAGTTTCCCAGTCTGTTCTGTGACCTTGCCTTACAAACAGTGTCTCAGCTCAGGCAGTTGAGGAAAGTTATGGAGTAGTATTTCTGAGTTTCTAGTCTTTGCTGAAACAATTGCCTCTCCCAACCTCCTTAAATTTCTAGTGGATGTTTGTTATAAGGCCTTTGATGTGATCCCCTAAAACATCCTTCTCTCTAAATTGGAGAGAGATGGATTTGGTGGGTGGACTATTTTGTGCACAAGGAATTGATTGGATGGTCTTATCCAGAGGGCAATAGTTAACGTCTCAGTGTTCAGATGGAGATAGGCGGGTCCAAATGGTGTCCCTCAGGAGTCTGTATTGGAACCAGTGTGGTTTAATATCTTCATCAATGACACAGACAATGGGATCAAGTGCTCCCTCAATGAGTAAGCCCAACAGCATCAAGGTGAGTGGCACTTTTGACATGCCTGAGGGACAGAGTGCCATCCAGAGGAACCTGAAAAAGCATGAGAAGCAGGCCTATATGAATCTTACAAGGTATAAGGCTGAGTGCAGGATCCTGCACCCAGGTCAAGCAGGCTCTGGTATCAACATTGACTGGAGAATGAAGAGAGCAGCCCTGCTGAGAAGGACTTGGGGGATTGGTGGATGAGGAGCTGGACATGATCCAGCATTGCATGCTTGCAGCTGAGAAGGCCAACCATGTCCTGTGCTGCATCCAAAAAGCATGGCCAGCAGGGCAAGGGAGGGGATTCTGCCTCTCCACTTGAGTGAGATCCTACCTGGAACACCGCATTCAGCTCTGGGGCCCCCAACATAAGGCCATGGACCTGATGAAGTGAGTCCACAGAGATGATCAGAGGGCTGGAGCACCTTTGCTATGAAGACAGGCTGAGAGAGTCAGGGCTGTTCAGCCTGGAGAAGAGAAGGCTCCAGGGAGACCTCATTCCAGACTTCCAGTACTTAAATGGGACCTTTAAGAAAGACAGGGAGAGAAACTTTTTACCTGGGCCAGTTGTAACAGGACAAGGCACAATGGTTTTAAACTAAAAGAGTGTCAGTTTAGACTAGATATTAGGAAGAAGTTTTTATGGTGAAGGCAGTGAAACACTGGAACAGATTGCCCGGAGAGGTGGTGGATGTCACATCACTGGAGGTGTTCAAGGCCACATAGAATGGGCCTCTCAGTAACCTTATCTAGTTGAAGATATTTCAGCTCATTGCCAGATGGTTGGACTAAGTGACCTATAAAGGTCCCTTCCAACCTGCATTATTCTATTTTTCTGCATCTAACCAGGAATATCTGACTTTTTTCATCCAGCAGCAGTGCTACCCAGTACCTTCAAGCCAACCAAAGCTGATGTGCAGCAGCTAGTTTAACAGGCCAAAGCGATGCTTTAGGATCTGGCTTATAAGTGGATCAGATGGCTCAGCAAATGGTGCTGTGTAATGGACTATTGCAAACAAAACCAACCCTGGCTACCTAAGTTGCCCAATATCTGTCATTATTCTCAGAGAGGGATCTGTTCCCCAAGGGTCTTTTTAACTATGGTCATGGTTTGGCTATTAAATTGCACTAATTGGTTAGGACATGAAACACTCCTGGGATACACCAGATTTCCTTTAACAGGGGGATTGAATGTGGGAAAAGATTCAGAAGACGGTCATTACAAAATTAAATTGTATGTGATATTGGAGATTGCTTTTACTCTCTGAGTTTCACCTATCAAGGTTGGGAGTTTGACAGTCATGTTTTCCTATTTTTAATACACTTTTCTCTGCCCTGTGAAGCCACATGAATGGTGGGCAAAGCAGACAGAACAGCCAGGATAGGGAAACTTGAATTTGTCGGTACACAAAGCACTGCCAGATGCATGCACAAATGGAAACCTTGCTTCTAACAGCCCCCCTGCTGAGGCTCATATTCAGTATTGCCTTTTATTGCCATGAATACAGACTTGCCTGATAGAAAGTGAGCTTCAGGTTTTTACAGCACTTTTTTTTCAAGTGGCTTGGGTGGAGATCACAGAGGAAGTACGTGACCCCCTTCAACCTTGATACCACAAGGTTTCAACCAAGATAAAACCTAAAAAGGGCTGTCCCAAGCTTCCCCAAGATTCTCATACAGAACAAGACTTTCAAATTTAGAAAAGGGACTTTCAGCTTGGAAAGGTATGAATGAGGAGCATTACTCCACCACAGCTCTTTCCACCCCCATACCTACCCAAGCCAGGAGACACAGGCAGTTCTTGAGATCCCAGAACTGTAGTACATCAGAGGAAGAGTGAGTGAATTGTGGTTGAACAGAGTAAGAATGAGATAAACCTACAGGGGTGTTGTACAAATTATGTTTGTCTTTGAGTTTAATGCTGAAACCTGTAGAGGACTAACTTGAAGAAACATTTGCTTTTAAAAGAGGCAAGGAAAGGCCAGTACTTTGCTGGAGTCAGCGCAAGGTGGGCAGCACTATTTCCCACAGATTCCCCTCAAAATGTTGTAGTTTAAGACCCAAATTTATACCCACCCAAACCACAGATATTTTTCAGTATCCTTGCTGCAGGTTCCTGATCTTGGGGGCAGAAAGGACCTGTAGTGCTGTTGGAAGTCTTACAAGCTGCAACATTCCCACAGGTACTGTGGACCAAACTTTGCTCTGTTTGGACATAGTGAAAACAAATATATAAATACGTATTTTTTGATTCCCTAGGTTGGATTCTTACCCCTGTGGATTTCTGGTAACATTGTCTTAGAATGACTATGACCAAAAAAAAAAAAAAAGTATTAGTTGTGACAATTATTTGAGAAGAAAATGCTTAAGGTGTGGGCAAACTCTAGGCTTGCTCCTGGAAGTCTCCCTTTGGAAGCCTCCTTCCCTACTCAAGCATAAAAACAAGGGCAGTTTGGTAACCAAGACTTTGTAGCTGGTCCTGAATTCATACAAACCCTGGAATACAAAGCAGTTCTGTATTTTCTTGGTATGGTTTATACCTGAACCACTGTCATATCACGATTCCTTCTGTGTAAATTGTCCTTCATCAATGTCCCATTAGTTTATCAGCTACTTCTGCACTATAGATGTGGGATATGCACCCTGAGCCAGCAGGCAAATAGAAATGCTGTTTCCTGTTGAGTTTAGCTCAGCTGTGATAAGTATGACCACAAAAATGTCTGCATTCTACACTAAAATAGTAACATTGAGTTTCCTATCTAACACACAGAAGCCAGGAAATTCATAACCTATTCTAGGTTAAGCATAAAAAGGAGATTGCAAAAAAGTATTTAAAAAATAATAAGAATAAAAAGAAATGGGCACTACAAATACCAGTATCTCAGTGTCAGGACAGAATTTTAGACAAATTGTATTAGCAATAATTAAGGAGGGTGGAGGGGAGGAGGAAGCATTCCCAATAGCTATCCCTGGAAGCTGCAAGATAGTCCCAGGGTTGGATTGGGGCACCCCAGGGCAAGGCTGGAATGGCTTTGCTCACTAAACTCTTAACAAGGCATAGTCAACACTTAGGTCCCACTTCTGTCTCTTATTTGTTTGGTTTTGACATTTTGTTGTTACAAGAGCTTAAAGAATTTTTTCTGTCTTTCCAATTCTTTCTGTGGGACTGTTGACAGCCTTTGGTGCATACACATTTCCATTGTTTTCTCTGCTTAAGCACTTAGTCAGATTTGCCCATTTGTTTGTGGGTTCTTCAACTGGCAACAAAAAAGATAATTTTAATTTTTTTTAACATAGGAAAATGTGATGCAAAACCACAAACGTTGGGGGGATTCAGGGACAGGTGTAGTGACTAGGAGTGCAGTTAAGTTTTTGAAATGGCCTAGATTTCAGCTGTTTCTATGTTCTTTGAGTGTTGCTTTAGAATATGAACAACAGGGAAGACAGTAATTGCTTTCCACTTTCTAATTATAAATAATGAACAAAATTCTTTAGAGCTGAACCGGAAAAGTATGAGGCAGGAGAGAAGAGAAAAAAAGGCCCTCTCTTTCCAGCAGAGGTGGAGATTTCCATGAGGGTGGCCCTTCCAGCTCAGTGCCTCCCACAGGTTTCACTGGGAGTGCTGAGCTGTCCCTGGACTGATCCTGCATACACACTGCCGGGTTTGTGTTTTGCAGTGGAACTGATGCCTAGAGAGGCTACCTGGAACATAGGCTAGACAGAGTTAAAGGAATAAAGTAGGTATTTATTAAAAGGCCTTCAAAGTTTACATCTCAAGCAGTACAAGAGCCCAGCTGAGGCTCTACCCAAGATGGACCCAAGATAGAGGCAAGATGGACAACTGGTTATGAGCTTAAAACTTCTATAGGTTTTGGTCCATTTACATATTGGGGTTAATTGTCCAATTACAGCTTCAGGTTATGAAGACCCATCCTTCCTTGAGTTCACACACTAAGGCAGTACAGAACCTGGAAAATATGAATGCTAAAACTTAAGGCATCAGAACAGTGCCTGGAGACACCTGCCAAAGCTGGTTGGAGATAGTGTTGGATGAATGTGAGATAATCTTGGAATAAAACCTACACAAGCTGGCTGACCTGGCTGCGAGAGGGAGCCTTCGCCTGCATCTCCCTTGGCTTGTGCAGCTGCGACCCAGACCTGGTCTGTCTCTTAGAGAGGAGCAGCTCAGTACCACATCCCTGCATGCAGGGACTCTGAAGAAAGTACTGCATTCAGATCGTAGTTTCCTCAGTGGAATATCTTCAGCGGGTGACACTGAGGTCACAGGAGGTCAAAGAGTATCTTACCCAGAGATTTTCAGCAAAAGTGAGACCAGGACTTTGGGACAGTGGCAGAGGCACGAAGCAGATTGAGAACAGTGACCACTTTATTGTGTGAAGATGACTGCACTGCCAGGATGACTGAGCGTGCCCTGAATTGTCTTGCTTTTGTTTGCCGGTTCTCAGAGTGTGCAGAGCTCAGACAGGCCAGGGCATTAAGTCTTGGGAGCCTGTGATTTCTCAGTTGTGCAGAGCTCTCCATACTAATAATATTCAGATGAGAACACGGAGAAAATCCATCCCTTAAACACAGGTATATGCATATGTTTGGGCGTTGTTGCCTTTGTGAGCATGTATTAGGCATAAACAAACAACACAAATTTAGAGGAACCTCTAGTAACACACATTCCATTTTATAGCTAAGCACGCTAGATAAATATTGTGGGAAAATATAGACATATGCCAAAGTGAATGTTGTATTTGGACTTGTACATGCTGAAATAAAACCACATAGAAAACCACATCCATTAGCCAAAATGTGCGGAAGAAATTGCTACAGAAGCAACTGATCTCTGTGTAAGAGTGCTGGCTCTGTGCCTACCAGCATACGACACAAAGCAAAGAGGAATAAGCAGCACAAGTACCAGGGGCGTACCCAGTCATTCGTTCCTCTTTTTAACCTCAGTAACCTCTTTTCTCCCACTCATACCTCCACCCTCACCCTGAACACCCAATGAGTATATGAAATAAAAACCGTATTTGTTAGTTATATGGTTCATGATGACTAATGGAGACTTGGTTGAATAAACTAGTGGGGTTTTATTTTTTTTTTTTTCATTTGTGGTAAAAGTACATTAAAAATTACTCACGAGCTGCAAATGGGGATTGTTTGAACCTAATATTGGAGAAGTTAAATTTATGTGAATGAGTGAGCCAAAATGAAAATGATCACTTGAAATCAGTTTTAATATGCAGAATTTAAGTCTGAATGGCTGCAAGGTAGGTTATGTGAAATGAGAGCTCAGACGTAATGAGGGAGACTAGTTCTTGGAATGAGAGCGGACAGGGAGAACTGGACAAATTGGGGGAAAAAGTAATTCAACAAAAATAACTCATTTTAAAAACTCAATGAAATCATGGACAGAAATATACAGTGCTTTTAGGTGAATTATTCATTTATGTTTGGGTAAAAGTGCCATGCTTTTTCTTTTGCATGTTGCCATCTTTTTCCCATGTAAATAATAATCAATATTCCTTGAATTAAAATATATACATAATGAAGACAACTTGTTGAAACAGTTGGAGATTTTTTGTTTGACTTCCCTTCACTTCCCCACCAAATCTCAATTTTTTTTCCAGTTGGTTTTGACTTTCTGCTATTGATAACTTTGGCAAAATAAATCACAGAAACTAAGGTTCAAGCCCTACATTGACCATGTTATAAACATCTGTGCGGGCTATTTAATCAGCATGAATGATAATCTGTACAGGCTGACAATGCTTAAAGTCAGCAGACACTGATTGTGATACATAGACCCTTACGGTTTAAGCTGCTCATTTCCAAGTTAGGGTTCATTATCGAAGTACATTGCATTTGTCTCTAAAACACTGCTTAGATTAATGAGAAATCATAGAAATGTGAACATTTGCTCCTAGTATTTCGTAATGAAGTGAAAAAGCGTCCCTTGTCTGAAGCTGATACCACAGGGGCCATTAACTGTGTTCTTTGAAGTCCTAAAAATGTTGATTATCTTGTGTACTGACTGAACATTTAATTTTAAAGTCTTTCTGTGGAGGACTTCCTCCCGGTCTGGAAGTGGAAACATTGATGTATGTTGAGAAAAAGTGTTCTCACAGTGTTTCCTGCCTCTCTTGCAGCTACAGCTCACAGAGATCATATTCTCTTCTTTGGGCTTCATGCGTTGTTTAGAAGCTGTGAGAGACTGGGGTAGCCCCTTGAACAAATGCCCCAGTACTCAGCCAGACCAGCCTAAACCTCCTAATCCCATCAGCCCTGATCATCATATCATCATAGTTAGGTGAGAGGAGAACAAATGTTTTTGTGCTTAGTTAAAAACACTGCATCCTTGTGCTTCTTTATTTGTAAAAGGAAATGCTGGCAGGGAAGGGAGGTAGGATGGGGACTGCAAGCCTCCGAAACAAGTGCAACCAGAGGAGTTTGCATTGCACTTTTCAGTATTGCAGTAGTAAATGAATTACATTAATTGCACAGGCCTAAAGGCACCCAGCTGAAGAGCTTTGGTTGTCAAATTGGCATCGAATAAAAAGTGATCTTTGGTTCTTACGTACCACTTTGAGGTGTTGGCCTGGGGAGCACAGTGATCAGCTGAATGCTCATCAACTTTTGGGGCTTGGAACTACATTTTCATTTATTCTTCAGATGCTGGGCTGATCTGGAAATAGTCAGCATTTCTGGAAACCAGGGCAGTGACTTCAGGGCAAGGAACTTGCTTACTCATTTCTGGGTAACTCATGTTAACCCTTGTGTCACATCGAGCTCCACGGGAAGGAGGAGGAGGAGATGGTGGTGCTGCGGGGGCAGGAGCTGACAGTGGAGAGTTGAGATTGCAGCAGGGAGAGGTACTGAACTCTTGGCAAGGAAGCCGGTGGTAGATGCAGCTTTGGCATAGCCAGGGCGGTCTGCAAGCAAGGATGGGCTCCATACGTGCTAGACAAAAGGGATGGCGGGTGGCCAGGGGCTCTGCGAGGCAGCAGCGTGTGCTTGTTGTTGGGGGTGAGTGTCCTTGGCACAGAGCTGGAGGGGCCCTGCCATTGTCAGCCTCCTCTTGATTGCTCTGCGGGCCTGGAGGGGGATCTGTTGTGTGTTTTGTTTGTCATCTTTTGTTTGCGACTTGAAGCAATCGGCAGAGGGTAATTGCGTTGTTTGTTTCTGACAGCCCTAGCAAAGCATCCTCTGTTGTTTGTCAGGCCTTACTGGCTGTGCGGGTGGGAACCTGCGGAGAAAGGACAAGACAGCCATGGATCCCCTTGTCCAGTGCATCCGCAGCCCGGCAGTGGGCCTGGACCAAGGGGAGCTGGGGCAATGTCTGACCCTGGCTGTGCCGTCTGCCAAAGCACCGCTCTGCAGCCAGAGCTGGCTCCTTCCCCTGAAACTGCCTTGCTGGGTGATCACTGGGAACGGCAGCGGGGGATCCTGTCAGCTGGGCGCAGATGAGCCCGAGCTGCTGCGGAAGGTGCCAGAGCACCAGAGGATCAGCAGCCCAGGGAGGACGCAGGTCACCACCCCAGTGTCACCACCAAACATATCGTGCCATGAAATCACAGTTGCAAGAGGTGAAGCTGAGGCCCAGCTCTTCGTCACCTTTAAGGGCTGAACCTGTACAGTGGCTCTGCCCATCCCTGGCTTTATAACCAGACAAGGGACACATTGCTGCTGTGAGTAACTTTTAGGGAAGGCACCATGGAAAAAACCAATACTTCCATCAGCCCAAGTAGCATGCACTGCCACCCTGAGCCTCCTGCAGGACCACACCATCCTGCTGCATGGCCCTGCCTGAAATGTGAGGGTTCCCAAGGTCACCATCCATGGCCAAAAAAATCCATCTCCTGAGCATCTCTTGGTTGCTGACAGGGAGGAGAGCCGCCAGCCTGTTGGGCATTGCGTGGTGGAAAGCTCGTGCCAGATCGCTGCGTGTCTCTGCAGACAGAGCCCACTGCACTCGGGCGGCTGTGGGGCTGGGGCTGGCTGTATCAATTGGCAGAGATCCGTATCTCAGGCTCATGTGGGAAGTGTGCTGACCCACAACAGGGTTGAAATCAGTCATGCCCTGAGAAGTACAAGCTACTTTACAGTTTGCAAGCAGCAGGGTCCCCTTGGTGGTTTGCACCTCTCTGATTATTTTTAAAAACATTTTGATACGCTGCCAGTTTTAAAGAGAAGTGGTTTCCGTCTGCTGCCTGCTCTTTTTAACAACAGGATTTTCAACATGTTGATGTATAAGTGATTTGCATTTTGATTTAATGGGGTTTTTTTCTCTCCTTTCCCCCATCTTGATTTTGCCTTGCCTGTTTGGCACAGGACAGTGCAGGTTTGTGCCACACACACGGCCTTTGTGGCTTTTGCTCTGCATGGAAGGCATGAGGAGCATTGCTGACTTGCCAGTTGAGGGAGTTCTTGGGCACTGCCTGGTTAATGCAAGGACTGTGCAGGTCTGGTCCTGTTCACATCACCTGGTCACAAAGACCAAAGCTGATTCACAGAGGCCAGGGAGTAACATACCCATCGTCTGCAGCACTTGGAAGAATTCCCTTTTGATAATTTTCCTGCCATAGGGCTCACTTTTTTTTTTTTTTTTTTTTTTTTTTTTTTTTTTTTTTTTTTTTTTTTGTGGTGGTACTGGATTTTTTTCTCCTTTTTTTGGTCTGTTTATCTCCATCCCATAAAAATCAGCTGTGAAGATCTGAGCTTTGTGGCTTTGTGGTCTTTCTGTGTCACTGCTGTGTGACACATTAAGATGACTGGAAATTTTCCCTATTTTCCCATTGCCTTTTTCTCCGTAGAACGGCTGAGGATGCTCTGGTTTTACTTAAAAACAGACTTTACTGTGTCTCTCTCACCTTAAAGTGTTTAAACTGGTGCATTTCTAAGAATGTCCCTTCTCTGAAGTGCTAATCTAGAAATAAAGTGGCATAAGTATAAAGACATGCTAGATTGCAGACTTTATATTTAAGGTCCCATCCACATAAGTCAGGTCTCTCCTTTCTCCTGTGTCTTCTGTATGAATTTTAGCAATTTTCTAGCTTCAGGGACTAGAAAAATAAACCTTGTATGCAAACAACAATCAGAAGCCTTACTGCTTTCCTTCATGTGTGTATTTTTAACCTTAAAAACCCCTCAGGCACTCTCTATGGATAAAGAGAAGCCACATCTTTCATAGAGTATATTAAGAAAGTATCTGATCACAACTAACACTAGGTTGGTGATCTAACTGTTTATTTTTAGTGGACTAGGTAAAAAAAATAAAGTGCAAAAGAAGAATGATAGTAACTGCTGTGATACATGAAATTATATGTTTTTAAAACAATTAGAGTGTATGTGAGATTTTTAACTATTGTATATGACTATTCCAAGACTCATAAGTGGTGATAAAGCAAAATGTATTGGGGAAAAATTATATTATTACTGATAATCTTATATTTTTGCTGATACAACATTACTTTAAACTTTCTTTACTTCTTTACTAGTCTAATTACTTTAAACTTACTTTAAATATCTGTGGAGATTTTTATGTTCCTAATTTTGTTGTGGAAAAAGTCACACTTCTGGCATAGTCTGTATTTAAACTGGACAAAGTAAGAACCAGTGCTCTGAACTTCTTGAGCTTTTGAAGCATTGCCTCTATGAGAAAGGGGAAAACTGGTTTTGACACTTTCAAAACATTGAAGAATATTAAGAATCTACTTTGGTTTAGAATCCTGTAGACTGGCAATACTGAAAGTGGGGTTTTTTACTGGTTTAATTCTGTTTCCACATCTGTCTGGATCATGTTTTGAAGTTTGCAGGAGCTGAAAACACTGTAAAACAACTTCTTTTTTCCCTGTGGTTGGTTTTGATTCTGTTAAAATTGTAGATTAAAAAAAAAAAAAAAGAAAAAGAAAAAGAAAAAGAAAATCAAACAAACCCCAAACCAAAAAATTTGCAGATTTTCCTCGAGATACAGACTTCATCTTGGCTGAAATTGGCTTTGTCTTGACTGAAGTTGTTTTGATGTTGTATTTCTGCAACTACTTTTCTGGTTGCAATGCTTTTTGACTCTGAAAGCTTGTGGGAACAGCTGATTCCTAGCCCCAAGGTTACAGGTTCAATCCCTGTATGGAATTCATTTAAGAGCTGGACTCAATGATCCTTATGGGTCCCTTTCAAAATATTCTGTGATAACTGATATTTTCTGTATATAGATTCTAATTTAATGCCAGTCCTTGTATCCTTGCCATCTGTCATCATGTTTCATTTTGCCTGGCTGTGCTTTCTGAACATCCTTGTATCTTTGAGGAGGGGCTGATGATTGAATATATACATAGCTCTGAAGAGCTTTTGTAATGTCATTAAAGCTTTGTATTCTTTTGTTAAAACTTCACTTTGGTACAAAAGCAACCTGTTCAGACACAGTTGAGGAAACTTCTACTTAGCAGCTCAATAAGAAGTCATGGGACCTGGAAAGATGGCTTTTGAAATAATTAAATGCTTGCTATTGTACAAACCCATCACTGTGCTTGATGACATCAGAAAGAGCTTTATTTTGTAATGGAGCTCAGAGTTTCCAAGGGGAAGGTAGGGATGAGCAAAGGAGAATGGCTGGGACTTACTCAGAGAAGTGAGCAGAGCCCAATGCAAATATTTTAAAGAGAAAGGGCTCAAATCTGTCCTTTTGCTTCACCTTCACTTCACTGCTGTTCTTGTTCCATTACTATTCCTTTTACTATCTTTTCTGACCCAGAGATGGGGCAACTGAGAGTTTTTAAAAAATTTTATTCCATTTTCAGTCTCATGTGAAGGGTGAGACAATACAGATATTATAATTCATGCCATCACAATCAGAAGCTAAACTATTTCCTAATTACAATACATTATAAGTGTTTCTTGGCCTATCAGCTTTTGCCACACAATGCTGTTGATGCCTTAAAGCAAATCATCTAAAGTTACCTCTTGTGGGTCCTACTACAATGCATCTTTCATAGTTCTGTTTCTCCAAAGTATCTAGTCTTACTTGCAAGGCCATCATTTGAAACTTGTTTCTAGTTTCGTTTCTCTCTCAACAATGTCTGTCCTATTCCATGGCATTTCTAGGTCAGCATTTTCTATCTCGAAGTTTTCATACAGATACATACAATGTGAGCCTTCTGTCAGGCTCTTGTAGAGAATTCTCAAAGAATTCTCTACAAATCCATTTCCAACCTTTTATCCCTATAAAATTATTGCAAGTTTTAGAATCTTCAGTAAAGAAATATATTCCTGCTGGTTATTGCTAGGCTGAATAACAAAAGAGAATGAAAAAGACAAACTTTACTTAAATCTAAGTTCTTAAGTTTACTTAAATCTAAGTTCTACACCCACTCATAACCTTTTGACTAATAACATAACTTCTGAAAAATCCTGCTGTGTGTGAGTGCCTCCATGCCACCCCACACACATTGCTGGGGTAGTCCAGCTTCTGAACTCTCTGCAGGTAATTTTGTCTAGTCTTCAAAAACACTTCTGCTTTTTGCTGAGATCTTGGTTAGAAGTTAAGCTCAGAAATTAGTCTGGAAATAGTTGAGAGTGATGTAAAATGGGCAAAGTTGCATGTCAACTGTCCAGTTTCTTCTGAAGGGACAAGTTAGAGCAGCATTATGCTCACTGCACATTCATTGACAAGGAAGTAGGATGGACCTCCTCAGCCATCACCTGCAAGTTCTCACTTGTCTTTCTTAAGACTTCTTCAACAAACATCTTCTTTGTTGCAGTAACTGGTCTAGCACAAGAACAGTAAGGTTTCCCCATACATGCCAGTTACCTTTAGATTAATAGATGGATGTTAGATAGAAACATAAGGACATTAATTTGAGAAAATTTCTAATGTCTATTCTAACTAGATCATATTTTTCGGATATGTTTGATTTAAAGCTTAAAGGAGAAAAACTGAGCACATTTTCAGTTCATGACTTTTCCTACTGTGAGATGCAATAATTAAATTAAGGTCTATCCTGAATCATTTTGTCTATTGCTGGGGGAAAAAAGAAAGGGCAAACACAACACCTAACTAAAGTGTCACCTCTTCACCCTGTCTTTCACTAGTGGCTTCTACCTCCTCAGATAGCATGTGACCACACTGTCAGTTGAAGTAGGATTTGGCACTATCTGAAGGAGCAGAAACATCTGCTGCAGCAGTAGGATCTGCCTCCACCAGACCAGCTGGGGCTGGACTACAAAACCTCCATGGGCAACAGATCTGAGGTAGACCCCACACTCTACCCCTAGCTCTAAATGGGGGACAGAGGGGAGCACATGGCCAGAGGATTCTTAAAACTCTGATAAATTAGCAAATGAAGAATACTATGAAAGTGTGCATTGGTAATCCAGTCCTGTTTACTGGATATTATCCAAAAGCACCTTCCCTCAGCTGCTAGCCATAACATGGTGTCGTGCCTTTACAAGCTAAATTAAAGAGCCCTCTACTGCTAAAAATCTACTTGACAAGGTGCTTAAACTGCTGAAGTGTATAGAGGATAATAAGGTCAATTTGTCTAGCTAAAGTGATACTCCTTCCTGCAGAGGCTCAGATTAAAGGCTGTCGTGATTTTGTAGCAACTCTGGTTGAGGAAGGGAAATAATGTGTATGTCATAAGGTGCATTTATATTGATATACCTGCACTTGCATGGGATATCTTCGTGGTACATCTGTCTGTGACAAGGCTCCTCTCTGACATGGTTACTACTTCCAGGTTTAGAATAGGCTTTACATGTTCTAATGGAATGGAGATGAGACCTGGCTGCAAGGACTGTTCTACACATCACATTGAAGGACATTGAGCAGCTGGAGCGAGTGAGCCCAGAGGAGGGCTCACTGAGTTGGTTAGAGGGATGGAGAGGCTCACCTACGAGGAAAGGCTAAGAGAATTGGGTTTGTTCAGCCTGGAGAAGAGGAGGTTTCAGGGTGACCACATTGCAGCCCTCCAGTACTGAAGGGAGCCTACAAGAAAGATGGAGAGGGACATTTTACAAGGACATGTAGTGACAGGATAAAGGGTGCTGGCTTTAAAGTGAAAGAGGGTAGACTTAGATTAGATGTTAGAAAAAATTCTTTACTTTGAGGTAGTGAGGCACTGGAACATGTTGCCCAGAGAAGCTGTGGATGCCTCATCCCTGGGAGTGTCCAAGGCTGGATTGGATGGAGTTCTGAGCAACTTGGTCTACTGAAAGGTCTCTCTGTCCATGGCAGGGGGTTGGAACTAGATGATCTTTAAGGTCCCTTCCAAACTAGGCCATTCGATGATCCTATGATTCTGTGTCACCATCTGTCTCTAGGTGATTTTGCTATTGGGTTTTGTTTTCTTTTTCCCTGCATTGCACATGTTGGTAACAAAATGGCCTCAAACGACAGTGAGATAACTTCTGTTAAAACTGTGTGACAGTATAGCACAGTGTCAGTTTCAGGATGCTCTTTTTTTGTAAAAGCAAACCACCCAAACTAGCAGCATCAGTCCAGGGTGTGCTGTGGCCTTATTTCAGCTTGCCAGTGCTAATAGACAACGCATTTGCCATTTGTAGTCACTTAATCTACTCAGAGCCAGACCATTGCCCCTCTTGTGCTTTAAGTTATGCCACCAGAGTTCAAAAGCCATGCTTATGACAAAATAGCTTAAACCAGCACTGTTGTGGTGACTCACATTACAAATCTGCTGCCTCTGAAACCTAGTGGTTGGTACGCTCACCTGAGGCAAAATAAAGGGAAACCTGTCACCTGTCACCATGGGTGCTTAAGGCAAAGAGTTTAACTTAAAGCAGGAATAAAAGCAAAACACGTTCCCAGTAATGTCTCCCAGGAGTTGTGTCTGTACCTATTGAGGCTCAGGGGCTGCTGCTGTCAGGTGGAGACCAAGGAAAGCAGCTGAGACGGAGCTCCCAGGCTGCCTCATGTCTGCTAGGGGCTGTCAGACTGCTTTAGCTCTGTTAGTAACACATTATAGTTTAAAGCTTCTCGCTTGTGCCTTTTAAATGTCATATCTGAAATCCTCTGCCCACTCACTGGAAGCAATCTCAGTGGCTTCAATAGACAATAGTGATGCCAAGTTTTAAGGTGACCATATGTTATCTCTGTATCTGCACTTCTGTCTTTGCTGCTGTTTGTCAGTGCCTTTACACAGAAGATATGAAGGGCAGCACCTGACTGCAGCATTTCACAATGACACATGAAAACATTTAAATACATCTCAAAAAATATTTCTCCTTTTATCCAAGAGGATGTGAGAATTGCAGACAAAGGTAAATCCATAGAAATGTGGGTTAATATCCAGTTCCTAAAAATATGACTAGCTTCAGTCAAAATCTGGTGTGAATGACAGAGCTGTGTGCAGGTTGTGTCTGATGGATGTGAACCACACTGTGCAGGGCAGGAGGAGGACATGGGAGAGAATCCAAAGGAAGCCTCTCAATGTTGCTTAGGAACCTAGTATGTATCCTAAATGGTGTCTGCCTTCACATTCCTCTTTCATCTCTTTTTCATGAGAGGATAAACTGTTTTGAACAGCACAAATGCCACTGTGGTCCTGTGGTGGGTTTGAAGAGACAGCCCAAGGACAGATGTTTTCAGGTGGGCCATCCCAGTGGCGACTTCCCTGAAATGTGACTGAGTGATGATGCAGTCTGCCTCATCCACTCCAAAATTAATGAATGGTGAAGGAGCACTGCACCTAGTGAAACAAATAAAGCACAGAAAGAAACCCAAGGATACCTTAAATTGGGTTCAATTTTTTTTTCTCTGATAAAGTTGAACCATTCTTAGCACAGAAATGTGGATGTGCCCTTGCATTTAGAGCTCACTTAAATTTATCTGTGGTTGTGACCATGGGTTTTCAAGAACACAGAAAAGCAACTTGTACCATGCACTTAACTTTTCAAACAATGCATGGGAAGCACTCCCCAAAAAGAGAAGTCTCAGCACCAATATGGCCTAATTCCTTTGTTTCCTGTAAGAAATCTGTAAAATCTGTAAAAGCCAGTAATAGTTAGGAGGGTGATTGTATCTGATAATGCCTTCAGGACAGACCTGAGGCCACTGATGACTTGATTGAATAGCCCCATCACTGTACATCAGTGGTGTTTGGAGAATTTATTTTGCTTTGCCTTTTAAGTCACTTAAGTGGCTTAAGCTAAGTTGTTTTTCTGATGCTGTCTGTAGACAGTGAGGAGCCTGAGAATCTTTGGAAAACCTTCCAGCCCTGTCCTTCACTCTGCTTTTCTGCACATGAATCTAATGGCCTTGTCCCCTGATAGAACAGATAGTTTGTGGATGAACCTTGAAGTTATTTCCTATTTAACTCTGGAAAAAAACCTTTTGAGGGATAAGGAGATACGAAGAACACACGTGTGAATATGTGAAGAACAACATATGTGACAAAAAATTCCAGCTGTATAGCATATAAAGTATATAAAAAGCATTTAAAGTATATAAAGCAGACTACCTTCAGAAAGTTCAGTTTTCCTTCTTCCCCTAATGAGAAGTGTCCACTTTGCCTTTCCTCTCAACTCTTCATTGAAAGCTCCCAATCAAAAACCAGAAGCATGGCATTTCCCCTCATATGCAGAGAGCAGGGAGAGCCTCCAGGCCTGCTGAGAGAACCTAAGCTGTCTGGACTTGAGCCCTTTTTTTAGCAGAAAAAAAAGGAGAGCAAGGAGAGGCTGAGGAATCCTGTCATTGAGTAAGTAAGAACTCAACACTTAGTCTGCACAATGCTAAACATAAGGGAAGTTTCCCGTAGTTCACTGATGCATTCAGACTTTGAGGATATACAAAAATTTGCTCTAATAACCTTCAGAAGAGAAGTATAGCAGCTATTTCAGGCTGAGAATATTACGCTGCTGTTGGTTTTGTATGGCGCAAATAACCATGTCCTAAGAGAGGAATCATTGTATGCAGAAGCTATTTATTTTTTACTGTGAGAATCTTTAAACATGCACTGTTTATTTATCTCTTAAACTGCAAGTGCATCTCTCCTTCCCAGGAGGGGAAGGAGAGATGCACTTGCAGTTTAAGAGATAAATAAACAGGAAATTTTTCCACGTGACATTGTCATTTAGCACTTCCAACAGTGCTGGTAATACAGTACATCTGTCTTGAACAGGATTAAAATTTGATTTTACACGTCAGTCCCCTCTTAAATCTTTAACAACAACAAAATCACAAATTCTGGGCAGAATACAAATGTATTTATTTTCTAAACATTCAAGATGTTTCATGGCTTCCTTAAAAACCCAGCACGAGAGCAAGAACCTTGTCAAGAGATAATAAAGTTCCTATCTTGAATTAATTCTGATCTAATCAAATCTAATTTATCTGATCTAATCTAATCTAATCTAATCTCATGTCTGTCCAACCAGTAGGACTTCGTTATCTGCAGACATGATGCTCACACAATGGATTGGGGAGTTACTCCCTGCTTAGACATGGGTATTTTAATAGCTGGGCTGGTTAGTCCTCAAATTCTGGTTTCATGGGATTATGCCATGGAAAGGGAGACAGACTGCTCTGGCACTGGTATGGAGTATTTGCTGCACTTGCACCATGTCTAGAAGCAGCAGGTGTGGTTCTTTTAGGTGATCCACTCCTCTGCAGAGAGTGAGAGTAATTTTAACAGTAACAGCTGGGTTGGTCTAAGGAAAATAGCAAGGGGAGGCAATTTGTGTTACTAGCTCAAGTGATAGTTGGAAAAAGGGATAGCCTTTCAGAAACATCAATTTTTAAAAATTAATTTCTTTAAAGTCTGTTCTTTCCAGCTGTCTTAATTGCTCTGGTAAAAATCATTATTTACACCTGGAGAGCTTTCCTTGCTGTTGTATTCTTCTGTGGTTTCTCCATTTCCTCATCTCTAAAGAGCTGACAAGTCACTGAGAGATATGTCAAGTCACTGGGGGGATATGACAGACCTACAGGGACACCATCTTCATGCTCAGAGCAGGCAGGTTCTGGTTAAATACTGTGTGGACATCATGATGGCTACCACACATATGCTGCAAAGCTGCAGGAGGCATCCAGAGGACCTGCATTTCCTACTGGCTTTCCAGTTTGCTATGGAAAGGCACAGAAAGAGGATTCTTTATCCCAGATTTTACCTGACTCATAGCCAAGCATATGTGTAAATGCTTTGCTGAACTTTTTTCTTTTTGAGGGCTGTTTGCTGACCCAAACCTATGGAGTCCTAATCCTTCTGTGCAATAACGTAAGCGAAGATCTTCAGCACGTGTTGCAGTCTGTGCAGACGCCTTGTCTGCGTCCATCTGAGTCAAAAAAACAGCGGCAGGGAAAATCCCTGGGACGGGAACTCAGTCATCTGTGCTGCTACCTGGTCCAAGCAGGCAGCAGCCCTCCCAGCAGGTCGCAGGCAGTGCTTGGGAGCCAACATGGGCCATTCCCAGTGACCAGACCGGAGGCAGGTTTTGGAAAAGGAGAGCAGCCGGTAGCATAGACACAGGCCACACTGTGCTGGCTGGCCTCGGTGGCCAAAAGCAGTCCCTGGCAGGTTGAATTTAAAGCTGTATAGGTGCAGGTTTAATTTAAATCTGTACAGGTAGGGCTTTAAAGCTGAAATGTCTTTGGGTGACTGTGGGATGGCAAATAGTGTCCTTGTGCCAAATATTGATGGGTGTTTAATATACACTTTGGGCACATGCTGTGACTGGGGAAGATTGCCTACTGATGTTGTGTGAGTGCTCCTGATTCCTGCAGTGCTGTGGTGCGGGATGAGCACGACAGAGGAGAATCACAAGTGTAAAGTGCTTTAAAGATCACACTCCAGCAACTCTTACCAGAAAAATACTCTTGATTTGAAGTGTGATTTTTTTAAACAGCAGTTCTGTACAACCAAAAGCCTTTTGTGGATGCAGTCACACTAAGGAAAAAGTAAAAACAATGACCAGAACAGCTTCTTTAGTTTGGGGTGTCCCTGTGAGCTACGCTGTCAGAAACCTGGTGCTGTAGGCAGAAACAGTTCCTCATGTGGAGGGCACAGCCAGTGTTACCTGTCTTTTTCTTCTAGTGCAAATTTATCCACCCTTTGCAGCACTACTGAATTTTTGCTTATAAACCATTTTTTCATCAGTTCCCATGGGTAGCTGTAAAGAGTTGTCTGTTCCCAAACTGGTGTCAATTCCAGTGACCCTTCCTGCCAAAAGCAGTGATGGGTCTGGTCTAAGCACCCACAGATGTTGAGTACTGCTTCCTGCCTCTCCCTACCTTATCTCATGACCATTGCCACTTGGCCACATGGTGCTATCCCTCTTCCCTGGTGGACAGGGTCAAATCCCTCACTAAGCCTGCCCCAGGGGGTCAGTTACTCTGAGTTTGCATTGCAGCAAAGTCACATTGCTTGATTTTTCACTCTAAACTCAGGAATAATAATTATTCTGATATCAGCCTGGAGTGAAGACAGAAGTAAACCAAGTTTAGAATTCTTCATAAAGACAATTTAAGGCAGGCAGCTTAGAACTCTCAATAAGATGCCTAACGTCAAGTAGACAAACCCCACTCCTTCTCCAAGGAAATCCTGTGTGCTGTGGAAGAACTTCTGCAAAGTAGTAGTATAAGAAAAGAAAAAGTCAGATCTGAAGTGACACAGTGACTGACTAGTACCATATTCTATTATGTATTGCATAGGGTTTAATGTGCAACCATCATCCATCTGCACACTTGTACACTCCCTTATGCCTCTGGTATTAGCAGTAGAAATTCACATGCACACACATATTTCTAGTAGAAAGCACATGGGGCTTAAGAGAAAAACTTGTCTGTAAGCAAACTGGACAGCATTTGGATTGCACATTAACAGTGTTGTAGGGCCATCAGTAGGTAGGTGGTCCCAGGAAGAAAAATAACACATCCATTATATTTCCTGTTTTCTGAAAGGAGGAATTGATACCCCAGTGCCAACATACCACTGCCCCAAACTGGCAAATGTCTCTGCTTGTGCAGAGATAGGGCACAGCAGGGAACTGTAATACTGGCACTTAGTGGATTGCAGGTCAGCCTCCTCTCAGTGGGCTCTGCATCAAGGGCCCAGATAGAAGAGAGGGTATTTGCCACTTACTGAGAGGCTGTGGAAACAAAATGTAGCTACATAAATGCTTTTTTCCTCTGCAATAGACATGGTGTTTGAAAAGAGTCACAAGAGCAAAAGGCAATGGGAACCATTACCTGTCTCATGTAAAGTATTTGCCCTGTAGTGTAATGAAACTTTTCAGAGAGGACTAGTTGAAGTGATTTGGGCAGAGCTCTTTTTTTCTGCACGCTCCCTGTATAAGAGATGAAAGACTGGTCTGTGTTTGACTCCACTATACCAGCAGACTGGCAGATTCCCAATAAAAATGTACTCCCCACCCTGGAGAACTTGTGATCTGAAAGGCAAGAAGCTCTGAACAGAGACACAGGTCCATCAAACAGTCAGAAACAATGGGATGTTTCTGCTTGGTGCTCCTGCAGCAGACCTAATGAAAATGGGTTGGGAATAACATAGTTGCTTTTTGATGTAGTTTTTTGGAGATGCATCTCAGCAAAGCACAGAGTTAAGAATGATAAGGGTGAGTGAAGGGAATTAATTAACCTGGCCACACTTGTGTGGGATGCAAGGGACAAATCTCAGTGATTAAAGGGTTACAAGCCCCAGGGCAGGTGGTGACATGTCTGTTGTGTGGTGGTCTCAAAACTGGGCTGGATTTGTTTCTAACATTTAATGTGGCTTAAATGTATCCTTGAGCTGGGCATGGAAGACGGCTCTTGAATAAGAGCCATCGCCTTTGACATCGAGTCCTGGCCACAAAACCTGTCAGTGAAACAGCAAATTAGAGAAGGCACAGCTACCATCCTAGTCCAAAGAAGGCTGCCTGGTTACAAGCAGGTCATGATGAGAACTGAACGAGCTGCACAAGTCTCTGGGTGGCAGGGCTGCAGCACTGCAAGTACAGTGAGCTGCGCCTGCTCTCACTTTTCCTGGCCATAAACACCTAAGGTCTGATTCTTCTGGATCTGCAGTTTCCATGGTCATTAACACGACTTTGAAGAGTTGGGTTAGTGGGTGTAAAATACTACTATTTAGTAAGGCATCATTTTACCACCACTTCATAGCACTGTAAAATGAGAATCTAGGTTATGGAGCAGTGAAAACCTGAGTCCCAAGTATTCACCTCATTAGAGAATCCTTTGCTGTCTGAATGGGAAACAACAAGGGCAATTCCATCTGTCCTGAAATTACACAGGCTGCCTGAGTTTGGTCTGAGATTTTAATGGAAGACTAAAACAATACAATAGAAAAAAATATTAAATTAATATGCACTGCTAGTGGATTTGGCGCTGGGGCTGGATTTTACTTCCCCTTTTCCTGCTTTTATGTGAAACATCAAGCAACACCTTCTCTACTGCATTTAAAATAATTTATATAAATATATAACAGATGCATGGACAAACGTGTATGTAGGTAGTGTAAGTACATATTTGGAGATGACACTATTCTCTATATGTTTTCCAGGGAAATTCTGTTTGAGAAAAAAAAAAAAAAAATTGCCCTTTCATGTGGATTCTCACACTCCTTGTATGTGTCTTGCCTGTGGAAGGTAAGTACTTATTTTTTTTTTCTTTCTTAGTGTAGTTTGGGTGCTGGGTTTTTTTTTTAAGGTCTTCTTTGCCATAGGCCCTGAAAACAATAATAAAAAAATACTGTGGCAGTTGCTTCTGTGTGGCTTGCCAAAGGGGTGTTAAGAATTTTTTCTGGTTGTTCTGTATGTGTGAGCTGCAAAGAGGTGATAAATTGCTGAAGGAAATTAAAGCAGGGGGTTGAAGCTCAAGTTTTGTGCTCTTCTGATTCGGGTGGTCTGGATTATAAACTGCTGGTTTTGTTAGAAATCAAAGGTTTAGTTGCTCTAATCCCAGTGTTGCAAAGCTAGATTAATAGATGAAAAACATGCAGCCTCTGGTGCTCCCTGTGCTTAGTTTACTCAGGTTCTGGATAAAGAAACCACAGTTTATCAGAGAGGAGCTGCTGAAGTGGCAGTCGTAATACTTTGGACAAGCAGCATTTCTAATCGTGGAGATTCAGGGCTCTGCCGCCCTCCCCTTGCTGCCACGTGCAGGTACCCAGCCCATGCGCCCATCCCATCTGATGCCAGCTCCTCCTGTGCCACTGCCTCACTGACAGCAAAGGAGGTTGGCTATCAGCTCAAAATTTGTTTCTTGGATTCTTTCAGGGCCATTTAGCCACTGCTGCCTCTCAGTGAACGACACTTTGCTATGAGTGGAGAAGTTGTGGCTGCCAGTTGTGGCCGGTCACAGCTCAGCTGTTTTGCTTTGTCCTATAATGGCCTCAGTGTGCCCATCCTTTCCAAAATGAAGATCTTTTTTCACTTATACCTTCAACTGTGGTGCTGGCCTAAGTCCACATGAAGAGGTTTTCTTTCCTTCCCTCCTTCCCCCAAGTTCAAGGTTGCTGCAGTTTTACCTTCAGCATGATCAGCTGAACACCAGTAATGCTGGCTCTTAGCTAGAGCTTTGGTCCAAACATTTTGCAATGTTCCATGAAGGAAGGGAAGTTTTATGGACTCTGGGTTGCAGATGGGAACACCAAGGTGTTGGACTGTAGCAGGAATTATTCAGCAACAGGCAAGGAAGCCTGGCCAGGCTGGATGACAGCTCAGAGCAGCATGCGGCTATGCTGCTAGGCAGGACATCCAGTCATCGCTACACCATCTTGCCTTAAACCTGCCTGAAACTTGCTTCAGCCCCAGCTCTGACACGGCCTGAGAGCTGCCCACAGCAGTGTGTGGGGTTGCACAGGCTGCTGCTGTCCTGCTCTGCTGCTCTGGCTGGCTCCTTGGCCACAGCAGTGCTAGGTTGAGACCAGTATTTGCAGCCACACTTCACACGCCATCCCCTTTCTGCAAGCTGATTTTCTCCTTCCTCAATGGCTGTAACTTGGGAGCTGGTGAGGTATGAGTCAGCATCTGCTGCCTGCTTTTGGGGTGAGAGCAGAAAGGCAGGGGCAGTAATGCCACAACACCCCATGTGCCTTAGATATCTGTAATTCCCAGAGGTCCAGATTACACAGGTTTTCCTGGACTTGCTGCAATGGTGAGGACCCAAGAGGAGAGTGAGATGTGCCTATTGAGATCAGCTGCAAGTAGTGATGCACAGGGCAGGGACTTCCTGGGCTGACAGACTGGAGCTGCAGTGCTGATGTCCCAAGTCTGTCACTTCCTTGTGACACTATCTCTGCTTGAAAGAACCATACTTTTTGTTCATTTGTAAGGCTGTGAACGTACATATGTGCACAAACACATATCTGAGATGAGGCTGAAGTGAGATATCAGTGCTCAGGTTCCTGCAGATGTGCGTGAGGTTCAGGCATTGCCTTCCTCATGTGCAGCCTGGCATGGTGTATGGCAGCAGTGCCCACCAAATGCTGCTGGGCAAGGGGCCCCAGCCACTTTGGGCCAGCTTCAGCACATGGAAAAGGATATATTACCTGACTGCAGAGAGACTGCATGAAGGAGGAAAGGATTGAGGCTGTCCTTTGTCTCTCATATGCCTTGGTCCCACAGTGCTGCTGCCTGCTGAGGAGTAGGCTGAAGGCCTTGTGTAGCAGACCGTGATGTTCAGCAGGTCAGGAATTGCCCACACAGAGTTTAGGCTTCAATGCAGAAGTAGGGATCTCCTCCTTTCCTCCAGAAAACAGGAGATAAAAGTAAAGGATTCTCCCTTTAACCTATTTGCCCCAAACCCGTTTGTTAAAATAAATATTGCCATTTGACAAAGAAAAGCAGTCCATTAAGGCAAGCTTGCAAAGCCCTTCAAAGCAGCAATGGCAAAACATTAAAACCGAAAGCAACAGCATATTGCCCTCAAATAGCATCCTTTGGTATTCACTTCTGAGCTTTGGGAGCCTGGGAAACACCTGCTGCTTGGAGGGAACCTGGTGGGACAGAGTGGGAATTTCTGTGAGCACAGGTGATGGCATGCTGCTATACATGCTGCACTAGCACAGGACACAATCATGGACCATTTCCAAGGATCTGGGAAGACATGTCCAGCTGTGGAACATGATAAAAAGAGAAGTGAAAAAACATCACTATGTCCAGTCGGTTGGTATTGGGTTGTTCGGTGAGAGTTTTAAGTACATGTCTACTGACAAGTCAGAGCTTACATCTTGCCTATAATGCGATCTTCAAGTAGTAAACCAATACAACCAAAATTAAGTTATTCCCTCACAGAAAGAAGGAAGGGAAGCTTTGTTTTCTCAATAATGTGTCAGGAATATTGCCCTCTGCCCTTGCACAATGCAGTGTAAACTTGCTTGTAATTTGTGCTGGAGGGGGGAAGTCAGTCTGTGTTTCATTGTAAACTTACACTTAAAATCCTTTCTTAGCATTGATCCTGGCTTTGATATGCATTAATAAACATTGATGGCACCAACATTAATCCAGAGTGAGCTTATAGTCATTTGTTATATTAGACACTAAAAAACAGTCACAAGGCCATGATTTGATAGTGTTATCTCAACACCTTGCATAGAGATGCAAGGCTGATTTGGTGACATATCATCCTTGACACATGACACATAGAGACCATGCTTCAATCAACACGCCGTGCCTCTGGGCAGTGTGGTGTTACAGCCTCTGCAGGGGAATGCCACTGCCTGCAAAACCGCCTCTCCTGCAACTAGTGGTGATGGCAGGGCTGCAGAGACTGGGAAGCAAGAAACCAAGCCTGGTATTCAAAAATCAAATCCACCAAAATGTTACAAGTCCCCTGCATGTTTATGATGTTTCATTCTTTGCAGACATGTCTAAACAAGAACCTACTTTTCTTATAATTACTTATATATTAAATTCAGGAGTAATGATCTTAGGGGCTTGGTTGGCCTTAGATCTAGCATAAACACAATGTAATTTGTATTATTTCATTTAAATTCTGCCCTAAATCACTCTGTTTATTTAAATTCTAGTCATTCTGATTTACTTGAGCATGATGTGCTTGTGTGATGCACCTGAAAATATCTGTCGGTCATGAGCAATGGGTTGCAAATGGAGTTGCATCACTAGTGGGGAGATGCGGTGGCCAATAAATTTTTCCAGGTATTAAAAAAAAATAGAGTATTACCATTTGTTTAGCAGTGTAGTCAGGATGTGTTTTCTTAATCAGTAGCAATCTGGTTTTGCTGGGAGCAGGATCTGTCCTTAGCTGTCCATGAACAAAGACACAGCAGGTTTCATCACTGCCCCACACTCATGTCTGCCTTCCAAGAAGGAGAAGAGGTTGTGACAAACCTTTCCTGGTACTAAGTACAACTGGTTGTGATGTGACAGCTGGCAGAAAATACAGGTGAAAGTGCTTCTTTACAGAAACCAGAGTTCATGCTCAAGCTCCCTCTCAATCCTGTGGTTTAGTGGTGTGGATGTGCCTGCTGTATGAGGTAAATGCTGACTTTTGGCTGTACTAGTGGTAACGAAGGGTTACAGAAATGCTGAAACTCAAAAATACAAACATAAATATCAGGCCTCCAGCCCATCCACTGGGCATTTCTAATTGTCAGGTGAATGGATGAGAACTGTTGTGATAAATGTCATGTATCTCTTGGGTTGTTACACAACGGTGTTAAGGAAAAAGGCAAGACACAGAAAGGAGAAAGCTGAGGCTGCCTGTCTCTACTTGGGAAATAACAAGCCCTTAATTAAAAATGCCTTTTTAAATGATATCTGGAATTTATAAGATGGCAGGGTTAGTCTTGAAAAGACTGAGCTTTGAAGCATCACTGGTGAATATTATATTGCTGCCAGGGCTTTGCACACACTGACACTCAGGCTCAGTGGCAGACAGGCAAAAGCACAGGTAAAAGCTGGACAGATGAGAAAGTGCTCAGCCCGTGCCAGTTGCTGCTGTCAAAATGGCTTTCTGTCCTTGCAGGCAGCTGTGGGCTTCAGCTCAGGGTCTCTGATGTTTCATTGCCAAAATTAAAACCGTATATGTATGTAAAACCTGGATTGATCAGAATACCATTGCCAGGGGGCCAGAATGCTAACATAAGGTGGGATTGATAGCAGTTTAATTTTCCAGGTTGCAAACTGTAGTGGGAAAGGCTTGCATACAATTCCCATCTCTCCTAATGCCTCCATAAACAGATATACAGCAATAAACCTCCTAAATCGCCCCAGAGGGACTTGCAGGAGCTTACAAATCCTCGAGGATTTACACTGCAATATTCAGGCAGAAACAACACTGATCCTTCTAGGAGAGTTAAATTAGGACTTTGGTCCTATCTCATTATTTACTTTCATAGGAAAACTTGTACATGATGTAATTTTTCTACCTTTGTGGCTATTCTCACATGGCCATTTCCAGGGAGGCTCTTCTAATGTCTCCTTTAATGTCTCTTGCTAACTCAGGGTAGCAAAAAGGACCCCATGGCATGTCATTAGCTCTGATCATAGCTTGGTGTGTGTGTGTGTGCAGGCTTTGATTAGGTACAGACACTGGTAAATGACAGCAAATTTGCAAGCACTGTGCTACTGTGTACATGACGTGGGAGTTACTGTGGGTTATTGCTGAAATTTGCGGTGTCATGGGAAGTATGTAGGCATTCTTCAAAGCCTCGTGTACCCAGGAAAGTTTCAATGGTTTAATTTACAACAAGTTTCACACTGGGGAAAACTGTAAAAGTACTTAGTTTCAGTTTAAACACAATTTATTTTAATGTCATCTCTTGGGGGAGGGTTATTTTTTCTTTCTGTACCAAAATAAGTAGAATTAAATGAAAGGCTTGTGCCTAGAAGCAAAGCACTGGATGCCCTGGCACAGGTGTTGGGGCCCTCAATTTGCATAGAGACATTGTTTTTCTTGAAAGCTTGTCAGTCAATGTGGTCAGAGAGGAGTGCCAGACACATCCAGACACATTCTAACATCACAGTGTGAAGGATTTGTGTTCGGGAGCCAGAGCTGAGGCCACTGAGAAAGGAAGAGCCAAGAACAGAAGAGTTCTCTTAGCTACACCAAATTCTGAGGATGTGCAAAAGCTCTTGGTCAAAGACAGACTGTCTATTTTGAGCTTGGGCACCTTAAATTAAACCTTCTCCTTTTTGTGTCCAAACTGTTTGTCTTCCTTTTGCATAGCTCTCAGCCATAAGGGTTTGACCTGGCAATACAATATTGCCAGGCTGCTGCTGCTGTGGGAAGAATGAACCACACTAAAAGGATGAGCACATTTGTGAGGAAAGCCTCAAGTACTTCCCACATAAGTGATGATATATTCCCATGTCCAGCATTGTCTTAGCTGTAGTTTCAGCACTTCCCACTGAAGAAGATAAATTAATGGATGTTCAAAACATCACACAGTTAGTTAAGAACTTCCACCCAGTCAGAGGTTTGTCCCTCTAAACTTTGACCTTGTGTTCAAGCCAGTGTCTTTGTAATGCATATTTTAAAAATAATCTTGCATCTTTATTAATGTATATTTGGAGTTATTCTACAACATACACAGGAATTACTTTTCAGCGAGGTCCTAGACATACGAAAGATTTTTGAAAAAACAATACTTTTCACTGATGGCAAGTTTTAAAAAAAAAAAAAGCTGACTTATTACTTGAAGGAGAAAAAAGGCCATGAAACAGGTATTTTTACTCAGCAAAAGAGAAAGTTTTAGCTTTTAAATGTGCAGAGACACTAAATCAACTATCACAAATGTGTGCTGATGATGCAGCCAACAACACTTAATTATCAGTTCTACAGGAAAATTAGGTGAGAAAATTACTTGTCTTTTTATATTTATTTTATCTATAAAAGAATCCAAAGACAATGACAATTCTCTCACTACAGCAGGTTAGACAAAGATGGCTTGTCTCTCTTTTTCTTCTGCCTTGGTGATACAGATTGATAAATCCCTGCAGTGTACACAATTTAATTTGTGTTACGCTTTTTCAAAGTTGGGATTTTTTTCTGCAGTGTTGAAAGAAGCTGTTTTGATAGAGATGGAGCAGACTTATCTTTTATAGGGTCTTAGATTAGAAATATTTGAGATATGGAGGCAAGAACGCTATTTGGTCTGATACATTGACCTTCTTTGCAATGTGTGCCATTGCTTTTGTGTGTTGATATTATTTGCATAAGTATCTTGCTTCTTTCTTCCTTATAAATAATTTGGTTGAGTAAACAACATCTATGCATGAAGATAGTGGTTATATTAACATGGCTTGATGTGTCCTCTGACATCCCAACCTGATTATTTCTTCCCCATGTAAGGGCAGAAATCAGCAGCCACAGCTGGGGGGAAGAGGAAGGCAGAGCTGTGGAATGGGACTCCAGCAATACCACAAGTCTGTTTTGTGGCCAAATATTTTGCATCGTGAAATCATAGCCCCATGGAGCATGGAAACAGCAGGAGATGCTCAGTGCTTTCAGGACTAGTACTAAATTTTATCTATTATTTGATTTGGACTATGCTAACCCTGGAGCACACAAGAAACACAAGATTTGCGTTCCAGATCAGGCCTTAATTCCTTCATGCCTGGGTGTGTAGTAAAACAGGAGTCTGCAAAGACACAGACTCTGTGTTTGGTCTATGGTCAGTCCCATGTGGATGTCCTCTCTTCCCACATGGATGGAGGTCACCTAAAACCCACTGAATGCTTTTGTGCTAGCAAGACTGGCTTTCTGCCTAAGGAACTCTGAAGGACAGGATTTACTCTATTTTGTGTTTAAAAAGGTAACTTAGATGGCAATGGAAGAATTGTCTCAGCCTGAAAAGGTACTGAAGCAGTTGGGGATGAATGATTCCATGGGTGTTTTTTTCTCCCAACAGCAAAGTGGACTGAAGCAGCACTTTCTTCCCCTCTGGCTGCTTGGTCTTGCCCTGCAGCAGCACCTAGAGATGACTGAGCAGAGCTTTTATCACCCCAGAGTCCATTGCCCCTCAGGGTAATCTTTGTCTTGCTTTTGCTTTGCTATATTTAAGCTGAATTTGTTTCTCCATCCACAAGTGGATCTTTCTTTCCAAAGCCTTTTTAGAGGCACTGACTTGATTGTTGGTTTATTGCTACATTCCATTTGTCTTCAGCTGGCAGATTTCTTCCACCTTGTATCTACTAAGCATAAGAAAGCTGATTATGTATAGATCATGTATAGGTGATAAACAAAGTCTGCTGTTGTGTAAATTAATTTTACTGGAAAATCAGTAAGAAACTTGAAAATTCTGGCCATCTGCATCCCTTCCTGAAAGGCAGGTAAGGCATAGCAAGGTAATCTGTAGATTAAAAAGCCAGGGATTTGGCTGACTTTAAAATTACAGTTACAATTATGGTGTGTCAAAGTGAATCTGTGCTAAAAGTGGTCTCTGATGGAGATCCCTTCCCTTGGCCTGTTGAATGCAAGTGTATCTCAGGATATGAATTCTTCTCAATATGAATTAAGGGAAAGTGAAAAAGCAGGAAGACAAATAATATTCTTAACATTAGGGTAAGAAATAAAAAAATAATCAGGAACTAAACTGGTTTGGATTTTGTCTCTGGTGCCCATCTGTCACCATGACCCAGTGTAGGTGCTACACATAAATATGGCAAGAAAAATCCTGGCTCAAAAAATCTTACCACACCAAAACCTTACCATACCAAATCTTCCATTTTATGATGGAAGATGAAAGAAAAGAGAAGGGTGATCTTGAGAGGGAGCCATCACCTATGTCTCAGCAGTCAGCAAGTTTCCATCACATACATCATCCTACACCAGCAGCAACTGCCTGTTCACCAGTGGGAAGGAGAGAGTGCCCCTGGGAGAGTGTGGCATTTCAAGTCAAGAAGATAAGATCATAGGCACTATTCTTTCAGGAGTGGGTTTGGTTTTTCCTTGAGTTAAATAGGAATATGTGGTGATCACATATTTTCCTGATCATTTGTTAATAAACATGCAAACAAGGGTCTAGTTGGCTGTTGGTATTGGTACCAGTTCTGGTGCTAATGTGCCTAGCCAATTCCTATATTTTCTAGGAGGGTACATGCCATTGGAACCAAGGAAAACGTGTTCTCCTGGGACTCAGATCTAGCAGTGTCTAATAAAAGGCCTGATGAAGAAAAATTTCTGCAAGGTTTATTCTCCCCTGGGAAATTAAGCATTGTATACCACAATGTGCCTGGCATATGGCTGCCTATCCATGGGAGAACTGAATCCAATCCCTGACTCAGCAAAGTACTGTAAGCAGTGTTTAGTTGTTAAAAACAGGACTTAGGCACAGGTCTAAAGCTGGGCAGGTGCTTAGCTGAATCAAATTCATTTCACTTGTGCACAGAAGAGGTAAAGCACTGAGATTTGTATTGTGACACAAAGCTAGTCTTTTTCTTATGTAAGTGCTGGATGAAAAAATGGTAGTGAGCCTATTTTCCAGATTTAATCAACTTATACTAGATGTGTGTTACTTTGTCTCTTAACCTTGCAGCTATCACTTGCAAACGAGACAAGGTACACAAAAATTGATTTACAAGACCAAGTGCACAATCCACATAATGAAATAGCTCTTCTGGCTGCTATCTTTATTATTTGTATTTGTATTCTGACTGCAGGAGACAATAGCCATATACTTTGCAGTGGATGGTTAATGAACTGACAAACAATCAGCCAGATTTCTTTTCCTGGCTAATCATTTACAGATTTGTTAATTCTCTAATGTCAAAGTGTTTCTGTCCTGGTATGTCTCACTGTCTAGGATAGAACCCACTCGTTCTGCCTGCTACCATGTAAGTGTCCAATTTTTCTTTTTAATGCTAATGGTAGGTTGTACCAGAGAACCTACAACAACGTTTTAACTCTTAAAAATCTAGTCTCCTTGATGGTTTTAGGGTATTTGCTTCTTAATTACTTTGCAAATTTCTTTGCTCTTGCATTTAAAAAAAAAAAAAATCTGAGATGTCATTTTTTCTAAACCGTGCTACTTTGAAACCAGAGACAACGTGTTTGTGGGTGTCACTCTATGCTTTCAGACATCACCACCTTTCTTTTGGAGGTTTAGAAATTGGTATGCAAATACCCAACACCCTTTTGCATCAACCTCATTAGAGCCAATAAACATTTCACTTTAAACATCAATGTTCCCAAATGGGAGGGTTGAAGATCCAGCCTGTTTATCTCTTTTCAAATAGGTGACTCCTTATTACCCTCTGAAAAAGTGGAATACAAAGCAGGCTCTCATCTGTAGCCTGTGATGCAGTGTAGTCAGGGTTTATTTTCTCTCTCCCTTAGGTGGCCACTTGGCCATCAAATTCACACACACTCTTAAATATTCATGCAATCACACTACTGTCTTAATATTTGCACTAATTTCATTTCTCTCCACTTTGCATTCAGCATAGAAAACTCTTCAGGTCCTTCACAGTGAATGTGGGGGACAAAACAGCAGTGGCAGCTGGACAGACACCCCATTTGTGCAGATCTTGTACAGATCTCCACTGCAGCTGGGTGACCAGCAGGAGCTTTTACAGGGTGTTTGTGTGCAGGGAAACACGAGTGCAGTGGGGCTGAATGAAGGACACACCGCAAGGAAGAGCAAAGGCATGTAGTGCTAGAAGTAAAACAGAAAATTGAAGGTTTGGGCTAAGATTAAAAGGCAAAAAATTCTCTCTGCATCCAAGACAGAAGGATGGCTTGGTGGGTAGAACAGACAGCAGAGTCAGGACAGAGGTGCGGTTTCTGACTTTGTTACTGGGTGAGACTTTTTCAATGGCCCTATTTCCTATCTTTAACATGAGGGTTGTACTTGCTAAAATGGCAAGAATAGTGGCTCTGCAGGAGATCTGGCTGACAGGAACAGAAAACTACTAGGGATCTCTTCTGTAACTCATCACAGATTGTAACTACACTTGTACAAACTCACTCAGATAAAGAATTAAATGCCTGAATTAAAAAAAAAAAAAATCATTTTTAATATGACAGCCTTTAAAAACATTGAGACCTACCCCAGCATTTGTTGCTCTTCCAGAATTCCTTTTCTTGCCAAAATAACATATGCAAGAAGTGTAAGTAGGAAGAAGAGGGGAGACTGTGTCCCTTCTCCTCCCTCACACTTAAAGCCAACAGCTGAGATTCAAATGCAAATACCAGTATTCTCTAACTCTCCAGGAACTTTTGAGTCTTGGTGTCTTACACCTATGTGACAACTTAGGCTAAATTAAAAATCAAAGAGATTTCCCCTGGAGTAAGGTACTGCTTGTTATGAGTGAGGATATCATAATTGGAGCTGCCAGGAGGCTTATGAACTCCACTTGCTGAAGGAGGCTTTGGGACTCTGAAGCACCGAAGTCTGTATTTTCTGTCTGGAGTCATCCCAGCTGCTGCCCTCCCTGAGCCAGATGTGTAAAACCAACAAACATGCTGCAGAGCCCATTTAAATGCTAATACGCGTCTCTCTTCTCTGTGAACTTGGTAGATCTAGGGGAATGAGGTTGTGCCCCTGCTCTCACCCTGCTGCTGTGGTGGCTCCTCGGTAAACAGAGAGGCAAGTCCTGGGTGCAGGTGCCCTTTGCAAGGGTGCTGTGCAATCTCCTTGTCACGCCTTGTCTGACTGGAGCTGATGTTGACAGGTCAAGGTCTCAGCTGTAGCTGTGTCTGTGCACTTCAAAGCTTTGATTGCCCCCTGCTTTTTCCTCACCTTCCCCTAAGCACGTGCCCACCCATTGTAGCTAAGGTGGTAAAGGAGGGGGGAAACAGACCTTTGGTAGCTTTATTTTAGCAAATATTGGATGGGACATTCAAAGTCAGTAACTAGAAACACAGAGGGGGTTTAATAGCTGAGGATCACATTCAGGTTTTTTGCTGTATGTGAAATTTCAGAATCAATTTTAAATCTTAATTAGGGTATAAAAATGTACTGTACCTCTGCTGGCTTGATTTTAGTCATAGGAATCTATGCATGCAACAGACAGGGAGGGAGAGAGGAAAAAGACACTGATACTGTTTGAAAGGAGAGTGGCCATGAAAATTTGATGGGAAAAACTCCAGCAAGTTTGCTAAGTTCTGTGAAGTAGTAAAAGTTCAGCTTCACTTGGCCTGTGACGCACTGGTGTTTCTTCATTACAAAGTGAAGTGGTTGAGGTTCTCTGTGCAAATAGAATGTTTTTTTCCAGGTGTCACAGCCTTTTTATAAATGCACCATTTGACAGGGAAATGGTAATTTTAAATATAGATAAAGATTGGGGTTTGGGGTTTTTTTTTCATTTTTTCAGGAATCTACAGAAGGAATAAACCTCCAAAGAAAGTTCTAGAGATCAGAGAGATCTAGGATCTCTAGATTAATTTGCAAAAAGAGAAATGTGATTCTGTATATGATTTTTCACAGGCAGAATTTGTTAAGTTGAATGTGGCTTTCTCCAGTTTGTAGTCAATGGGAAAACTTCCTGTGGAATCAGTTTGCTATTGACTAACACTGCAAGAGACAATTTTGATAGCAAACAAGTGTCAAGTGCTGGCCTTTTGCAGCTGGCATCACTTTCCCCTGGTGCAAAGGACACTAAAGAAGACAGTACACAGAGAATCCAGTCTGTGGACATTGAAGATTAGCAAGTAAAACCGTAACACCTCACTGGAGGTGTTTGGCTCTGGCCCATGTTAAAGGCTGACACAAGCACATGATTTAAGAGACTGAAATCTCAAGTAGAAAACTTTGGGCGGGGGGGGGGGGTGGGGGGTGGGGGGTGTATACATCACAGAATCCGTCCAAACATGTCACACTTTAAACAAGAAATGCTTCCTGGTCTCCCTGCATCACATGAATGTGCTTGGCAGCACCACCTTGGGTGTGTTTTACCTGGGCTGTTCCAGACCCTTTCCCATCTCCCCAGCAGCTTTTCTCGGTGTATTATCACCATATTTTCCATTATCACAATTATCCTTTTCTTTCTGCAAGTAAACAATGAGGCTGATGAGTTTTTAGACAATGTGAAGTATTTTACCATAAATATTTTTTTTTCTTCCACTGTCAAATCTTGCACCTACTTCTTTTCCATTTTCTATCAAGCTTTCTGCAGTTACAACTGCAGCACCTCCTCGTTGTTACTCATACAGAAATTCCAGTGAGGGGAGTCTCCATGTACAAACATACACATGCATACCCTTCTTTTTCCACGTGGTGACTTCTGTATTAGCAAGTTGTTCCGGATTTTTATCTAGTACTGCTGAAATAATTATTGGAATTGGATGAGTTGTATGTCTGTATTAAAGAGAAAGCAAATTCTAGAAATGTGTGCTTTGTGCAGGAGAAATTACTCTCAGTCTGTGCTGCAGGGTTAATTTTTCAGATCTCACAGAAAAAGGATATTGATTCTGGGATTGTATTATTCCATGAGAACCTCTTCATTTAAAAGTACACCATGGATTACTTGTTAATTCACTGGCTAAAACTTCAGTAAGCAGAGGCTAATGTCTTTTTACTGGTTTAATTAACAACCATTACCTATCTAAAGATAAGGTATTTCCAGTCAAAAGCCATCTCCTTCAACTCCAGATCAGCTGAGAATAGTTCAAATTAGTTTTAGGGTGGGGTCAAAGACCAGAATTTTAGGGGTTTGAAGTTTTTAACTGAGCAGATCAACACATATCTGCCGTATCTGTCAGGAGAATACACATCTAAGTGGAATGGGGGAGGTTTGGATTTCCATCTGCATGGAAGTGAATTATTTGTGGGTTTTAAACAAATGAGTTAATGAGGTAGCACTGAAGCACACATCTGTCCTCTCCCTCTCCTCTTTGAGAGATCTGAAGTCCAGCACGTGGTCCACTTGGCAGCACAGAGGGGACTTCCTGGGCCAATAAAACCTCCAGTGGCAGCACCACTGGGGGAAGGACTCATTAAAAAAAAAAAAAAAAAAAGCGAATCCTCCCTCTGGAATTTTTTTATTTTATTTTATTTTTTTGTTGTTGTTGCAAACAGAAGACAGCTCCCAAGGCACCCCTCCATCTCCAGGGCACAGTGAGTGAGAAATGCCCAATGGCAGTGTGGCAGTGCACTGCAGCCTGCGCTGGCTGAAGGCGTCCCATCAGGAAAGCCAGCCTCACTTGTCCTCAGGGCAGCTGAGCTACACACAGCCAGGGATAGTTTGGATGGATGAAGACTGTGTCGCTCCGTGCTTCAGCTGTATCAGCAAGCTCACTTGTCACATGCTGCCTGAACTTCTTCAGTAACTAAATCCCATGGCTGTGGCTCTCCTTGCCTCACAGCACCTTGCCTTTACAGGGCAAGGAGAAAGGAACCTTGGCTTCCCAAGATACTACACAGCCTTCACTCCCTGCTCTGGTGTTGATCTCAAGGCTCAGGGTTCACTTATATTTGTACCTCCTGCAATAGATGTTTCTGGAAATGTTCCTTCAAGAGCTGACCTTGAACCCAAGGCAAATTTTGTACTGAACTGTATAGCTGTGGACCAAGCAGAGCAGGGACAAGGACCATGAGTCTTCTATCCTCTGCTTGTGCTGATTCTGGTTTATTGGATTGCAAAGAGTCCAAAGGGATGGGTGAGCGCTTGCCCTGCTTTTTTGTAATGATCTAGAGCTTTGTAAAGTCCAGAGCTTTGAAAGTCACAGGGCACCTAACTTCTGTCAACTTAGGACTTAGATAAAACAGTTTCTGGAGTTTGGTGCTGGATGACTGTAGATTTACATGCTGTTATTCTGCTGTCCCCCCATTCTCCTTTGTAGCCCTGCTCATGGTGTGTTTGCTGCCTCATGGGTCAGGAAAGAGGCTCTGCCATGATCATGGTCCCCTTGTGATGCCAAAGACAGGGCTTGCAGGACTGCAGGACCCTTTCTGTGTCCTGCAGAGGTGAGAGGGCTGCACAAGTCGGTATTGGTAAACTGAAGTCTTTAATGGTCCATCCACAATTTCAGCTGGCCAGCAACTGGTGTCTAAAGTAGTCCTTGTTTAAGGGAGAAAAAAAAAAATCTGCTTATGTTTCGTTGTCTTGGTTTGGGAAGACAGGTGTCTGCCAGGGAGAGCTGGAGCCTATTGTGGAATGGAGAATGTAAACCCCCTCCCTCCAAATTATTACAATTTTGAAATGGGGGGCTTTTGGGCAAAGATTTGGGAATAGGAATAACAGTTCCTTACTAGGAATATTAAAAATACAAATGTAGTAGTACAAAAAAAGCGAGCAAACAAACAAAAAAAAAACCACTGTCAGAATCAGAATACAATCTGACACCCTGTTGGCCAGCATGTTGGTAGCAGTCCAATTAAGTCTTCCTGGAGTGACAGATGTGGTTCTGTTGGAGGAGAGATGATTCTGTAGAAGGGCATAGTTTTCCTGTGAAAGTCCAGTGGTCGTGTGTCTTGGTTTGGAAAGACAGGTATCTGCCAGGGAAAGCTGGGGTTTCCCTTAGAATGAAGAATGTAAACCCCTCACCCCTGCCAAATTATAATTTTGCAATTAAGGGCTTTGAGGCAAAGATTTGAGAATAGGAATAACAGTTTTTTACTAGGAATACTAACAATTCAAATGTAGTAGAAAAACAAAACCACCCAACCAAACCAGCAAACAAACAACAATTTTGGAAAATCCTGACAGAGTCAGAGCTACAACCTGACACCCTGTTGCTCAGGGTGTTGGAAGCAGTCCAAAAGTGAGTCCTCCTGGAGTGCCAGAGATGGTTCTGGTGGAATAGAACCTGTAGAACAAGGGTCCAGGTAGTGATGAGAAGGGATACAGTCTTCCTCCAGGAATTGGGTGAAGCTGGATCCTTTCTTGTTCCTGTGTCTCGGTTTTATCCAGGTAGGAATGGTTGGCTCCCTGCACTGGGTGGAGCATCTCACAATAGGATGATGTAATGTGGAGAGTCTGTTTTGGGGATGTGTGCTTTTAGGGGTGTCTTAATGGTCCATTAGCAGAAAATATTCCCCAGGCGGTGAAAGAGATAAGAAACAATGCCCTACCTGGTTTGAACAGCTGGCCTATTATCAAAAGGCATCTGCCCCTCTCCCTCTCAGAGATAAAGAAAAAACATCTCCCCAACAGCTTTTAACAAATGAAAATAGAATACACACCCCTGGTCCACAACCCAAGATATGGTGAAATGGGTCCAGTCTTCCTCTGGGAATCCAGTGGAAAACAGGCCGTCCTGGTGTTCTGAATCACAAGTTTTATCCAGGTAGAAATGCTTGGCTCCACTCACTGGGTGGAGCATTCCTCAATGGAGCAATGTGATTTTATCAATCATGCAGTGAGCCTTAATGGCCCATTAACAGAAGATAACCCCCGAGGGAGGATGGGTCCTGGAAGAGATAAAGAAACACTGCCCCAGCTGGTTTTAACAGCTGGCTCATTAACAGAAGATACCAGTGTTGCAGTGCACCCCCACACCTAGCAGGTGTTTCCATATTAGGAAAAAATGTAAGCTTCATCCCTGAACGTTTAAGCAAAAAGAACAAGAAACTTCTTTGCTCTTCTCATGGTAAGTGGCCCAGTGCCAGGACAAAGGCACCTGTTGGATCCTTGTACTGTTCCTCGAGAAATGTAGCTATTTTCTACTGGGCAGCATGCCAAAACCCCTGCTAGATTATTGACTAAAGAGAGGGCCCGGAGTTTCTCAATGCATTTTTGGGGTGTCTAGCAGGTGTAAGGGACCTCTCTGCACCATGCACAGCTTTTACTCTTTTGTTTTGTATAGTTTGTTATTTTTGCTTTAATTAAAACCTTTTTGCTTTTCCAAACACCTCCGATCATGCTGTCCTGCTAATTTTTATAAGCTATTTCTGAGAGGCTGCTGGCAACCCTCAGAGCTTGAACACACCTTCGTGGGGCTAATAACACACTGGCCCCACGCAGCTACATATCACACCCACCCCCTCCCCCCTGGAGTCACAAGGAATGGATCATAGAAGAGAAAAACACCTCCCAGCTGGTTTCAACAGATGATAATAGGATACATACTTTTGGTTACATCTTGCATTGCAACCCAAGACATTCTTTCAGCCTGGTGAGGGGATGGGTAGTTCACTCAGCTGTTTGAGTCCAGCAAACACAACCACATGAGAGCACAGATTCTGAATTTTTCAATGCATCATCTTTGTCTTGACCATTGCGAGTTTCCTGAACCTATGATCCTGGAGAAACCCATCCCTCAGTGTGGCTGTGCTTTGTCTGGGTATATGTGGTCCCAAGGAGCCAGTCTGGGAGTCAAGCATCTAAGGACCTTATAATAGTTTCTAGACATTTCTTTTTACACTTTAAGAACTACAGAAAATGGAACCCCAGAAGTTTCCTGGCCTTTTGTCCACTTCTACTTAGAAAAATACCTACAAGCTTTTGCCTCCTTTCCCTCCTGTATTAGGCAAAGCCATAGAAAAATAACCACGAGCAAAAGGGGCAGGTTTCACTTACACAGCCACTTCTTCCCCTCACCACAAGCTCAGTCTCTGGAGCAACCTCAGATTGAATTTACTCCCTGAATGCAAACCCTCGGGGTTGTGCTGAAGATGCTGGAGATTCAGTGACCCATTTTCGTGTAGAGATCTGAGTTTGTGGACAGAGGGGCATTCAACATATTCCTACATCAAAAAGAGAGGAGCCCCTTTTCCATCTCTAGTTTCAAATTTGGCTTGACCATTGTGTGATGCTGCTTAGTAAAAGCCAGGCCCTGGACAAGGAAGCAAATACTCTAACAAGTGGCTTGTTAGTGAGGAATGTCCTGCAGTAAGTACGGAGCAGCCTTGTCACTTCTCAGCCAATCCTCCCAGGACAATAAGGAAGGAGGACAAAATGAGTGCAGCCCTCCTGGGCCTCCCCTTAAGAGTTTAAAAGCAAAATATTGATTTTGAGTTACCCTGCTTCAACTCAGCTTCACTCTCCTGATATTTTTATTCCCTTGTAGGTTTCTGACTCCATTCGTTTTTTAAACAAATCACTGGTGAAATTGTGGTGTGTCCATGTAACATTCCTGCACCTAAAAATATGGTCAATTGACACCTTGAAGGTTTCCAGGCAACTCTAACCATTTGTGACATCTTTAGCTGCATCTCCAGTATGTTCAAAACAGATGAAGTGAATGAATTGATTTTAGCTGCAGAAAACCCTTGACAAAAATCTCTTTGTGGCCATCCACTTAGTCTCTTGATGATTTGTAGAGTATTTGCTTATGCCATGAACTTGATGCTTCCCACCTCTCTGCTTGTTTTTCAGTTAGCTCTACTGTGGGTTCCCTGCTCCTGTATGCACTGCAGTTGCCTTCCCCAGAGCTGGAGTAAGAGCCAGTCAAACAATGCTGGACCTACAGCCCAATATGTCATCAGTGCAGACCTGAGCACTATCTATGTCAAATGAACAGCACTCAGTGGTGGCAACCTTGTTAGGTGCTTTAAATTATTGTCAGACCCAAACTGCCTAATAAAATCAGCAGATTTGTGTAACTTGATTCAAAGTCCCAGCAAAGTCAAAATGATTTTTCAATTTGCTTAAGGAGATAGTGAATAGAACAACACAGCAAAAACATTTTCATTTCTCCTCAGAAAAAAACCAAACAAAAACAAACAAACAAAAAACCCAAAAACACAAAACAAAAAACATTTGCATGTGATGAAATGTGCAGTAGGCCAGGAATAAATTAAATGCAGAATCTCAGCTCCTTTAATCAAATAATTTGACATTTATGTGTGTGGTCGAAAGGAAATTCTTTTGAAGACATATGGTCTTTGCATTGTATGCTATTTTGGATCAAATTCCATTGTACTAACAAACATATAGATAAATTGTTGATGGGCTTGATTGTTTTGGGTTTTTAAAGGTGCCTCCAATCCCGGGGATTCAGGCTTGTCCAAGTACAATGCACAGTAACGACCCATGATAAGTAACAACACACAATAATTGCAATACTTAACATTTGGTGTCTCAGCTCCCCCTGACAATAATGAAGAATGAATCAGAGAAAGGAACTGGAAACACTGCTGGAAGGGCTGGAGTGCTGATAATAGCACATCTTTCAAGAAGTGCAAGATATTACTGATTAACCACAGAAAGACTTATCTGAGTTCAAGAAAACCAGTAAACACTTCTCCTGGCAGTGAGTTGTGAGCAGGACACCGAGGTCTGGCTTTTGCAAAGTACTGAGTACATCCAGTAGAATTATGCCCTTACCTGGTACCTTTGGCTGGCTAAACTGGCAATCACTTCTGAATGCCTCTAAACTGCCTTCTCTGCAACACAAGCCGTAGGATTTGTTAGTCGGTCCTGCATAAAGCATGGTCTTCCAGCTTGAGCAAGAGCATTTTCTAAAGGAAAACATCAGGTCTGAAGGAAGAGTGATGAAGTGTGTGGTAAGCTGATCTTCTAAAATGAAAATAAATAATTTTTTAAAAATCAACAAAGCTGCTTCTCTAAAATAGGTTTAATCAGAGGAGTTGAGGTGATGCAAACTGACCTGGTCTCTGCCATCAGCAGGAAGATGTCCTGTTTCCTTCCACTCATCCCTTCTCTTCTCCCCCTGCCCAATCTGCTCCTCAGACCCTGCTGTGACTCAACTCTGCAGAATGTTAACACAGAAAAAATCACGATTTTTATGGGAATGGTCACAGAAAAATCACACTGAGGATTCTCCATCAGCTGAGTGAATTAAAGGGTCACATGAACACGAACAACCAGGAGTTCAGTGTGGGACGGAGCCTTTGAGACAAAAAGTAGTTTTGCCACTGCCAGTTTAGCCAGTGAAAGGGAGGAGTGGGGTGTAGGAGGAATGGGATCACCGCTTGAGACAGAAATTCATCAACTTCAGCTCTTTTGGGGCTTCATTTTTGGGGAAAAAATGTGACTTGCACAATGTGCAGAAACATGCTGCAACTTATATGTTCTACAGGTAGTGATACCAGTATGAAAAGTCTGCATCCTCTCCCACTGTCCACGATGTCCATATTCCTCTTTTCTGATTGCATGAAAGTAGTCAAGACCTTGGGCTCTGCATATTGCAGGTGTGCAGCTGTTGGCTGAGACCCAACAGGGGTGAGAGCTGCTGGAGTCTTTGCCATGCTCACAGTGATAGTGCACTGCTCTGCACCATGGCTGTCCCATGGCATATGGGGACATGTGGGCTGTGTGACACTAGTGCATGACCACCTGGCCAGCTGAAGGAGCCTTTCCAGATGCATTGGGAGCAGAAGGAACACCAGCCATCCACAGAGGCAGCATCTGATTCATTCTGCATTGAAGACAGGAGACTGAATTCCCACTGGCCTGATGGCACCAGCTCAGGCTGGGGAGGGCCTGGCAGCAGTTCCAGTCAGGTAAAAACTTTACTGAGAGCAAGCAATGACACTGCAGCATGCTAGTAAAATGTGTGTGGCTGCTGCAGGTGGAGATGGAGGAGAGTCCTTGAAAGCCCACAGGTTTATCTTGCCACCTGGCCCATCATCCACAGCTTCACCTCTGGGCCAAGGGTTGCAGCATCCTGCCCCAGGTTTCTGTCTACTCTCTGGCACACATGTGGCTTCACATGGAGCCATTCTGAATTGCACTTGTTGGGAGCCACCACAGCAGCCAGCAGCATGCTGAAAAACATTGTGTGAGATGTCTTGGCTTTTGCAGCATAAGCTTGTTTTAAAAAGTGATTGTGTCAGCAAACAGCCCATCACTTCCCCCCACCATCCTGCTGAAACTGTGGTGCACCCCATGCTGACCACCTGGCACTAGCAGCAGCATTTCCTCCAGCTCCATGTTTTGGGACAGTCCCAGGAAGTCCAGCTCTCCCCTTACCCTTGTGCAGACAGAGTGAGGGTCCACAGCAGCTGAAGTCTAGTGAAGCATCTCAGCTTAATACAGCAGAGCTCATTGGGTTTGGGAACAGGCATTGAGTCTGGACCAGGCAGGATGGGGGTGGGGGGTGCTGGGATTTCCTTTCAAGCTGTGCCAATTGACTTCTGAGGCTTTTCCTCCCCTGAGCCAGCCAAAACAAGCTGAGGCAAATCTGCTGAGCGATTGCTGCTTCCTGCCCCTTGTGCTGGCACCAGGGAGGAGAGGGATGGGGACAGGGCAGCCAGAGCCCAGGGGACACCTCCTCCCCATTTCTCTACATGGAGAAGACTCTTACACACCCGTGAGAGCAAGGAGGAAGCTGAAGAGCAGCTGTTTCTGTTCATTGGTGGGTTTCTGGCAGAGCATCTGTTTGGGAATTGTGAAGCAGAGTTTCCTCTCTGATTCCTGCCCTGCTGTGAGGGAAGGATGAGCTGGGGAAAGCTGCAAGCAGAAGTGTGGCAGAGAGGCTGGTGCTGCTTACTGATGCTTTTGCTTTTTAGGACTTCACTCTAACACCTCCCTGCAGCTGAGAGGAGCATGTGCAGGCAAATCAGGAGCTCTCACTCAGGCTCAGCCCATCTGCCAGGATGAAGGGGGCAGGTAGAGGTGCTGGCTCTCTCAAGAAGGACGTCAGCAGGGCAGTGCAGCCCAGCTCTGGTAATGCTCTCCTCTGCTCCAGTTACTGATGCAGTGGGTGTCTTGGGAGGTTTCTTCTTGGGTTTTCGGTTTTCCCATCAGGGATACCCATCCCTTTATACTCACACCTGCCCTCCTGCCTCACAGAGGAGATTTGAATGAGGAGTTAGTGGAGCAGCTGCCATGGTTCCTCATGGGACAGAGGTAGGAGGTAATGCTGCTGGCAGTGCCCAGGGGACACTGAGGGGACTGAGGAAAAAAAAGGTAGAGATAGGAGGTCCTGCCTGTGGTAAAAATAGGGGCTTAAAAGATTGCAGAAAAACCCTTATCACCGAATGTGCCCTGCCTTCAAAGACAGTGGCTGTGAAAGCTAAACAGGAAAAAACAACTTGACAAAGTAATTTCAGAGTTGGCTCTGGTTTTCCTAGTTGGGCACTAGACTGGTCAGCAGCCCAACCCATTGCTCTTCAAACATGGTAGTTTCTCACAAGTATTTATTCTAAAGAGAAAAATGTTATCCCAAGCCTCCAATTTAAATATACAGAAATCCAGATGGGAGAAGTGTTAATTTGAATTTACACATGTGATATCACAGCCTGTAGAGGTTAAGGAGAAGGTAGGAAAATAAACCTGTACTTTTTTTTCTTCTAAATGAATTACATGACCAAGAGTTTGGGGTTTTATAATGTTGTATTTCAACTGCCACCACTATTCTCAAAAACATATTTAACTACGAGAGATTATTTGGTAAGGTTTGTCCCTATTTCAGTGTTAAGAAGGACAAATTATTTTGGTAATCAAGACAGGTAAGGCAGCCAAGATCAACCTATGGCTATTTCTGCACCTGTCCACTGGAATGTAGCATAATTGGCTTCTAATTACGCATTTTCAATTCCAGAGCATCAGCACTGGTGGCTGAACCCCTCTCATATGGCTGGTGCAACAAGAGCCAGAGTAATAGCAGGAAAGGACAGAGATGTAGGTGCTCAGGTTATTTAGAACTGCTAGTGGCCTTTGGCCAGGCTGTGCTTTCAGAAGACGTCAAAGGTGAGTTGCTCCCAGTCCGGGCACCATCTGCTCTGCTTTTTCCTCCAGCAGAAGTTTAAAGTGTTGAGACCATAAAAAGCTGGTTGTATACCCTGGAACACTTCAGTGCTGGCTGTGGGAAACCCAGCTGGATATGGACCACCACCAGATAAACCAGCTCCCTGGATGTGATGTGCTAGAAGGCTGATGGGGCAATGCATGGGTACCAGCAGTTGTGGGATGACATGAGGGCCTGTCCAGCATGCATCCACCCTGGTCACCCCCAGCAGGGACAGTGCAGCTCACAGGACAGCAGGACACCACAGATCCAGAGTACTCCTGGGAAGGTGGGAAGTAGGTTTGAGCCTGGCTGCTGGGACAGACCTGTGCTGGCACAAGACCTCATGAGTCAATAGTAAGGATGCCTACACCATAGACTTGCCCACATGGAAAAACCAGAAGTAGGAAAAGTGAAGCTGGAGTGCTAGGGGTGGAACCTGCTTAGGCAGCAAGGGACAGATTGCTATTGAGAAATATGATGAGGGGGAACTTTTTTTTTTTTTTTTTTTTCTCAATGGTTTATTTTCCTGTGAATGATAGTAACAGTTCAGTCTGAAAAGTTGATGTAATTGTGAAATTTTTTTCAGCTGTCACAGTTCAAATGCCCCTGTGTGTATGCTTTAAAGCAGACTGCCTTAACAGCAGTTTGGCTATACCTAATGCTTTTATATAATCTTTTTGTTTACCTCAATTTTTGTAATGGTATTATGCTAAGCATTTTTTAGTGCTTCTTTTTACAAACATCATTTCCACCTCTTGTTTTTCATAACTGTTTGCAATTTCTGTTAAGTCAGAATTTACAAAACCAGCAAGCTATGGCTAGTCAAGTATTCAGTCAGGATTTAATGGACATCACTGTGGTCCTCTTTCCTTTGGAAACTGTTCACCTGTGCCTTTTAGGGATTCACTACAGCAGAGTTGAGCACATCTTTGAATTCACAGACCTTTGAATATTTTCTGTGGAAACTGCAACATATTCTGGGAAAAAGAGTATGTTACTGAAACTCTTGCAGTTTTACAGAAGACTATATGGTTGAACATACTTTTCTCAGTCAGCTTTTAGGGGTGCTTTAGATGTATCAGCTGAAAGCTACTGGTGCTTAATGAGATAGGCTCTAGGTTATAGGCATATAGGCATTAGGTTAAAGAGTTTCACACAGACCTGTCACTAGCTGAATAAAGAGGCTGAGGCAAACTTCATCTGAGTAGCACTGTACAGTCCACATCTCTGCAGAGAAATAAGTCTGGCAGACTTATACTTACTTGGAAGGAGAGGTTGGATAATGGGGAGAAAATTCAATAACAAGTTTGTTAAAGCCTTTGCTCAGGTAATGGGCACAAAATGCAGCTACAGAAGTTTGCAAGTTTGGTTTCAGCATGCTTTAGTGGTCATAGGAGTTCATGGGGTCACCTCACCCCTCTGCGATGGGTTTTGGCCCCTGCAGCATCGCATATAATCCCTAGAACAACCACGTTAGAATTGGGATATCAGCATGAATTTTAAGCAGTAATTTAGGTTTCTGGCTTACAAGAGATCCCACCAATGGTTGGACCAGCCTACCTGACCAGGCCACAGCTGGGAATAGGAGTGATGAAAAGGGCATGCCCCAAAGCAAAATGTTGTGAACATGCAGCAGCCTGAGCTGATTTATGCTAACCAAGCATAGTAAATCATCGTTCTAGCTCTTAGCCATATCAGATACCACTAGATTACACTTTGGTGAGAGAGACAGAAAGTGCAACTAGGCGTGATCTGCCACTGCCTATTACTATTCTGAACTGGTAAATGTTTGACTCTGGGTTTTATGCAAGTTGAATATAGAGGAAGGCAGGCAGTGGAGAGCTGTTTCGGAGAGGTGTAATTGCCTCTGTCCTGGGTGTTTGAGATCAAATCTGGGGAGAGAAACCAGTGCTGACTGATTTAGCTCTCTAGTTGCTGCTCTGCTTGGAGCTAGGAGGCCTGACAGTGTTACTGCCCCAGCCCCTGCCATAAATACAGCTGTGCTGTGTGGCCAGACCAGCTGCCAGACAGCCAGAGTCAAGGGTACAACACTTGCAAGAAAATAGTCGTTTATGTCTGTATGCCTTAGGATGCTACCGTGGGTTAGGAGCTGCAAGCCCATCAGACCATGGTTCCACAAATCTGGTTTTAAGGTTCTTAGTACTAAATCAGGGGCACTGTGGGCCTCAGGTTGTTGGTCAGTAAACTCATGCCTGGGCTCTGATTTCTTCAAAACACGGCAACAGGTTGACTCTGCACCAGCAGCCCTTGGCCTGAGCCAGGTGCTGCCTCCTTGCCTGCAGAGGGCTAAACCTCCGATGGGATTGTGGACCAGTTTGACAGAAATGTGACCACATGCCTGAGCCTAAACCGGGTCAGAGGAGCACCACGGGTGCTTGAGCAGTGCATAGATCCACCCCTGCTGAGCACAGAGCCCTGGCCCTGGGTGCTGAAGGCAGGTAAAAGGCAACAACCTGGGCAACCTGCCCCCGCTCATCTGCGAGAGAGGGTTCAACAGGATGCCCGTGAAACCAGTGGAGGAAGTTTCTACCCTACAGTTTTGTTTTTGTTCCTGGAATGTGGCTTGTTGCCTTCATTGTGCTGATGCAGCTGTTGGTAAGATTGCACTGATCACCAAATGAAAAAAATCAAGGCTAAAATCACAGGTTTTTTCTTTTGGGAAGAGGTAATTATTAAGTAGTACTACCCTCAAAGCTTGATTTGCAGCCCAGCCTTCCAAATATTCATACAGACTGAGGGACAGAGACCTGAGTCATAGGAGTAGGCAGGCAGCCTACTCCAGGGAGCTGGAGACTTTGTGGTCTGCTTCTGTCAATAAAGCAAATACCTGGTGGAACTGCAACCAGAGTCTTTTCACTGCTTCTTGCAATAGTTATTCTCTACCTGGCACACTGCACTTGGACTGTGGGCCTTTCATGTGATGCAGGATCCGGTTCTTGTACATACTTCATATTCTTCATCTGAGCTATGTGTACCATTTTGACTCCTTCTCCCCATGGGGCAGGATTTGTTGGCTTGCAGATTGCATTCTCTCTAACAACAGATTTCTTGCATGCAAATCAAGAAGTTGAGAGGAAAATAAGGTGATGAATATGCTAAGCATGGAAAAGCACTATCATATTATGGTTATGTTTGTGCACATTTAAAACAGAGAACAATCAAATATGAATATCACAGAATAAAACCCAGCAGTTCTGCATTGCAACAGGGGAACAAAGATGCACTGTTGTAGAATTAAAAGTTCTACTGGAAATATGTGATTTGGGCTTAAAATCTTTATTGAAAACAAATGGCTATGTTTGTAAATTGTTTATGAGAAGAAGTTATGTGCTGTATCTCAAGCATTTCTGCCTTGCTGCAGATTCTTTAGGATGCTGAGGAAGGTGTTATATGGTCAGGTGAGAGGACACAGGGAGGAGAAAATTTCAAAATAAAACTGCAGGAAAGGTTAGAAAAATGTTGTTTAGTGATTCTGACATGTCAGTAAATAACAGCATATTCAAAGTCACAAGGGTTTAACTATTTTGTCAGCACAGGGTTTCCACATTTCTCAGTGCCCAGCTCTGAACAACATATATGGGAATCTATCTCCTTCCTTATTCATCACTGTGCCCCTGGAATATTGCCCCAGATTTGATGGAACTGGTAGTGGTTTATCTCAGTATATCCCCCTATAAAAAATGGATAGCCATAACCAAAGGGTCTCCTGCTGCCCTCCCCTCACTCTGTCTGCTTCCTGCTTTGCTGAAGTATGTGAGCAAGAGGGAGTGGGACTCATCTGCAAAGCAACCTTGGTGTGATGCTCTGAGCATCCTACTTGGGCCAACCTCCTGGGTCAGGCTTGTAACTGGGGAGAGAGGCAGCAGGCTGCTGAGCCCAGGCAGCTCAGTGCATGAATGCAGGCAGCCAGGGAGCTGGGCTGAGGAGAGCTGCTGGGTCATGAGGAGTTAGCGTAAGGCTGAGGGTTGCTTCTGTCCATCTTGGTGCCTGAACTCTTCCACAGAGCCATTGTTGAAATTATTATTTCTACCTTGCTTACTTGTGGTAGACACGGATGTCACCACTTTTTCTCTCACCTTTTCCTTAGAATGTCTTCTCAGCCTTTCAGAATTTCTGAAGGAAAAGAAAAAGAAGGCTGTTAAAATGCAGTTTGCATTTTGATCTTTCTTTGGTATCAGTGGTTCTCTTCTACAACACCGTGTGCCTCACCAGGAAACCCAATTCTTCATTGTCACATGATTCATATGTGTCTTGTATCTTTTTTTGGAATTTTTTTCTCATTCGTTAAAATGAATTCCTGCAATCATTAAATCACCAAAATGAAATGAAATAAAATGAAACCTACAAAATGTAGCAGCCTGGCCCTCTCTTCCTGTGGTCTCTCAAAGAGAGGTGTGCAAACTAGAGATTTTCTGTTTAATATTTTCCTCAACAAATGTCTTATAATTTATTTCCATAAAGCTGACTCTCTTCTTGCATTTGGTAACCAATTTGGTGTGGAGTGGGGTTTTTTTTGGTTTTTCTTTTTTTCTTTTTTTTTTTCCTTTTTCTTCTTCCAGATGATTCCTAGCACATCAAAACTGATAGCAAAACTTGACTTCAGCAGGGGTTTTGTCTCAATAGGAATTTAAAAGATTTTTGCCACCCTGTGTTGAAAGCGAGCCTGTAGATATTTTTGTGTGTGTGTGTCTTTATGTACATTGTACACACATATATGTGTGTTTGTGAGTGTATTTGTGTGTGTACAAAAATATCTGTGAAAATGCATAATTTCCTGGCTCTCATCCTAACCTTTGTGCAACTGGGTGCTGGGATCTGGACATTCAGTGTGCTTAGCAGCACTTTTTAATGAAGAGGTGTTTTCTCCCTTGGAGCTGTCATTCTCTGCCACATCACAGACTCTTTCAGACAGAAAAATAATTGGCCACTTTCTCCAGAATCGGGGAGCCCCAGGGACCGGCGGAGTGCTCAGCGAACCGGGACAGCAGCTCACGGTGGTGCCCACTGGTGTCCCCCCAGCAGGTGCTGGTGCTGCTCCCCACATGGGTCTTGCCCTCGGGGGTACCACCCACCCCACAGCTCCTCAGTGAGCTCTGGTCGATGGTGAAATGTGACAGGCAAGACCCAAAACCTCGGGAGGAGAAAGGTGAAACAAAAAAATGGACAATTACTTCCAGAGCTGTTCTGCTACTGGATGGAAACGCAGGCTTGCTTTGCTTTGTTTTTTTTTCTGAAACCTGTGTAATGGCTGCCTGGCGGGATGGTTTTCCACATTTGCAGAAGGATTTTTTATTATTTTTTTCAAATGTGGATTTTTAAACAGCATTTATTCTACTCAGGGTCTGCCAATATCCACCTTTCATCAAATAGTCTCCAGAGTTGTTAGCATTCAGAGACAGGCAATGTATTAAAAATCCATCCCTTAGAACCTCTCACCGACTACACCCCATGGAGAGAAGGGATGAAATAAATGGTGAAGGCTGGATACTAAGAGCACTTGCCTGGCAGGAGCACGCCAGTATCCCAATTCAGCCAGCGGCTCAAACGCAAACACAACACAGCTTAACCTGCTCGGCAAAGTTCCTCTGGGTCCAACTCTGTCACTCCCTAATCACTGCTCACTGCCCTGACTGCTCCTGTCACCACAGCACAGACCCTGTGGCATCCCACTCTTTCTTCCAAGGGTCGGTGACCGGGGGAGGAGTGGCCTGTGCTCTGCTCCGCTGGTGGCCACCATCTGCCCCACGGGTAAAAAGCTCCTGCTCTCGTTTCTTCCTGGGCCGAAGGAAGAGCGTGTCCTTTGCTTTGCTGTGCTATCTGACGGGCCGACTGCTTATCTCTGACTCGCTCTCACGTGTCATTTAGGAGAAACGGCTGGGAGGAGGAGCAGCAGAGGCAGGCATTCCTCTCAGGATCCAAGGACATCCATCCTGCAGGCAGCAGGAACACAGCCTTGGGAAGACATCTGCAGGACGGATGGGTACGGCCCCTGTTTTCTATCATCATCCCGAGGCTCTTATTTTACCTGCCCTGTTGTTCCCCAGCTGTCAAACCCTATGCCTTAGGCTATATATAAGAGAAATTGGAAGGTGGGATTTTAGCCTGAGTAGGGCTGAATAGTGTGTGAACTAGGCAGAAATGTTACCACGATAACATTATGCTTACCGAGGCCTCGCCACCATGTGGACATCAGAGTCTGACTGCTCACACCAAGTTCCCTGCTACTTTCTAATGGGTTGTATCTTAAGGGCGCTGTATTTTCATTTAGATCCTTTTCCTAGTTGTTACATCCTTTTCTGCCCTTCAATCCGTGGTCGTGGGCAACAGGAGAACCCGTAACTGCCTGAGATGTGAACAGTGGAAAAAGGAAAAAAATAGTAAAAACGAAACAAACAAACAAACCCCAGAAAAACAGGAAACCAAAAAAGCAATATGAAAAGAGCATGCATTTGTGATACGGTTTACCGATCCTCTGTGACGGTAATTGCTAATTTGTCTGTACTCATCTAAAAAATTCAAATTCTTCAAGCTAAATTTTTCCCTCACTAATGTGCTAGGAATCAACACAGTCGTCAATACTAGAAAACACAGAGGTCATACTTCACGTTGAACTTATTCGGAGAGAAGTGGTGCAGGGATCACTCAGTTCACATCCTCCTTGTGTCACCGAAAAGCAAATTGTGGTGGTTCTGTTGAGGGGTGTGGGGGTTTTTGCGTGGGCTCGGGGGTGAAGATGTAGGTCACATCTTTTTTTTATTTCTTCATAATGGAAGATAATTCCTTCTGCTGTGTATATTCCAAATCTCAGCTGCTAAACAAACAAAACCGAGGAGGGCCATTCTGCAGGACTGGTACCAATGACGGGAACCCTCCTGCCCGGAGTGAGGAGGAGCTATCCCACCAGGGTGTCCACAGCCGTTTCCTCCTTAGCTAATGTTTTTCTGATGGAAGTTGTTTTGATGGCTTTTTTTTTTTTTTTTGGCCATTTAAGCAGAGCGGGGGGGGGGCACAACCCCATCCCCCCGGCCGGCGACCCCCCGGGCTCCGCGCTCCGGCGGGCGCAGGCCCCGCAGGTGCGGACACCTTTGAAACTGCCGCTCCTGCCAACGGGATTCCCAGCTGAAATTCACGTGGCAAAGAAAGTGCCCATTTGCTTCAATTATTTTCTAACGACTCCGCTGCCTTGTGCCTTTGGTCTTGCCGGTACCCAGATGGGTAATTTTGGAGCTATTTGCGTGAATGCCCTTGTTTTGAAGGCGCGGAGGTCTGTGAGCTCAGGTACTTACAAACGCTTAGTGGGAATTAACAACTGAAAGGAGAGCCCTAAGCACCCCGACCCAGGATCACTGCGGCACCCGGATTTCAAAGCGCCCGGCGTTAATCCGGCCGGATCGCCCGCCGGATCTCGCTCTGGCGATGGATGGGGATGGGCACGGGGATGCCATGCCCCCCTGCCCGCCGCGGCTCACTCGCGGGGCCGCAGCGGGTTCTGCCGGGATTCCCCGCAGCAGCGGCGCGGGGCGAGGTGTGCCCGGTCGGTCCTCAGGTCGGAAGATTTGGCAGCGATGTTTCGAAACTGGTTAAAAGAGCGGGTACAGAGGCAAAGGCCAGCATGTCCCCTCCTCCCCCTCTACCACCACCCCCAAGCCTGAAACTGCCTGCGGGGCAGCGTGTGAGAAGCTGGCCTTGGGCAGAGCTCCTGGCCGGGATCGCGGGATCGCTCCCCGCCACCCACGGCCCGCCCCGCCCGGGCGGCTGCTGCCGGCCCTCGCACCGGGGAGCGCCCGGGGGAGCCGTGCGGGGCTGGAGCTGCCCCGCAGGCCCCGCCACGCACCCCGACCGCTTGCGGGGGCACCTTCGGGGTACTCTCCCCTGGCGGTCCCTCCTCCGCTGGGCTCCTCTCCCGCCCCGGTTATCCTGAGAAATGGTGCGGAGCGGCTGGAAGGGAAGACGCCGGCTCCATCCCGCCCCCAGTAGCAGTGGGATGCTGGTGGGAACCGGGGCGGGCAGCTAGCAAGCCCGAGCCCTCCCTGGGAGGGGAACCCTATAGCTATCTTCTCACCTTCCCAGAGAGTACATATGTCGCCCCCGTTCTGCTTTCTGCTTATTTTTATAGCAGACTTGCCCGTCACCGCAGTTATTTAATATGTGGTTCCCTGCTAGGCCTTGCTATTTGATTGCTGTCACAAATAATACCAGGTGAAATTCCTCATTGTTTCTGCAATTACACTGTAGCCCACTGCTATTCACTTTTTCAGCCCCTAGAGTTAATTGTTTTCCCACTGTACGCCTCATACCAAATGCACAGAGAGCAAACAAAACCCCAAACCTTCCAAAACTCATATTTCTCAGCTATTATGTTATCAGCAGGAAATATTTCATAGCTCTGACATCATAAGCTCTGAGCAGCATGAAGTTTATCAGGGCCTTCACATGATGAAATTGTACTTTTTAACACAAGAAAATAAAAAAGCAGAACATCGTTCTACTGGATTTGACCTGCTAATTTTAATTACTGTGATTGCTGAATCCAGGCTTTTTTAATAGTCATTTCTCATACAAAGCAGGAGAAGCAAGCCAAAATCAGCTCTTTAAAACTGTCTGTAACAGATCTGTAAATACAAATAGGATCAAACTGCCCAGACCTGTGGCTGTCACACCCACGACATGGATCTCGTTATGTTCTCACCTCTCTATTGTGTGACTGTCAGGATGGCTATGGGCACAAATCTATACGTGATTAGGCAATGATGCTTTAAAACCAGGGAGAAGGTTCTAGGCATCCCTTACTAAATTTAGTGAAGGGTGAAAAAGCAGGCATTTATGAAGAGCTGTTTGGAGATCCCTATGCAAAAATAATCATAGAATCGTTTAGGTTGGAAAAGACCTCTAAGATAACGTAGTCTGGCCTCCAACCCAGCACTGCCAGGTCCATCACTAAACTGCGTTCCCAAGTGCCACACCCCTAAGCTGTTTAAGCCCCTCCGGGGTGGGGACTCAACCACTTCCCTGGGCAGCCTGTTCCAATGCTTAACAACCCTTCCAGTGGAGAAATATCCAACTAGACATCCTCTGGTACAACTTGAGACCATCTCCTCTCATTCTATTAACTATAGAACAGTTATTATTATACTATTATACTATATTATACTATTCTATACCTCTGCTTGTTACATGAGAGAAGAACCTACCCCCCACCTGGATACAATCTCTTTTCAGGCAGTTGTAGAGAGCAGTATGGTCCCCTTTGAGCCTCCTTTTCTCCAGGTTAACAACCCTAGCTACCTCATGTGCTCTGCATAAATTTTGCTCCAGACCCTCACCAGCTTTGTTGCCCTTCTCTGGACTGGCTCCAGCCCCTCAATATCTTTCTTGCAGTGAGGGGCCCAAAACTGAACACGGGATTTGAGGTGTGCCCACACCACTGCTGAGCATAGGAGGGCAATCACTGCCCTGGTCCTCCTGGCCACACCATTGCTGATACAGATGCCATTGGCCACCTGGGCACATGGCTCAGGTTCAGCCAGCTGTTGACCAGCACTCCCAGGTCCCTTTCCACTGGGCCACTTTCCTTCTCTCCAGCTGCTCTTTGCCAAGCCTGCAGTGTTCAGAGGGGTTCTTGTGACCCAAGTGCAGGACCTGGCACTTCACCTTGTTGAACCTCACACAGTTTGCCTTAGACCACCAATCCAGCCTGTCCAGATCCCCCTGTAGAGCCTCCCCACCCTCCAGCAGATCAACACTCCTGCCCAGCTTGGTGTCATCCATGAACTGGCTGAGGGTGCACTCGATTCCCTCATCCAGATCATCAGTAAAGGTATTAAACACTGATCCCTGGGGAACACCACTTGTGACCAGCTGCCAACTGGATGTGACTCAGACCACCACCACTCTCTGGGCCTGGCCATCCAGATGTTTTTTCACCCAGCAGAGTGTGCACCTGCCCAAGCCATGAGCCATATTAAAAATATGAAATGCTGGTTGTGATTGTCTTTGTGATCCTAATTTCAGTCTCTTTCTTTCACTAGGTTTCTAATTCCATTTGGAGCAAGGAAAGTAATCTGGAAGCTAATAACAATTTAATACTTTTCCCATCTCCCTTATATAGATTCCCCAAATATTTGTCAAAACAACAAAGGTGTTCACTTTACAAAGACTTAGATTTTCACAAACACACTTTCCTTTTCCTTCTTTAGCCAATAGGGTACCACAGGCCCAACGACAGAAAGTTGTTGTGTGGTCTTAACTAGCAAAATTAGCCATTGCCAAAAATTCACTTCAAACATTGAATATGTTTACCCTTGTCCATCCATATTTTACCTATTAGGATCAGACTTTGAATATTTTTTTTACTAACCATTGATTTCCATTTAATTTAAAATTACAGCTAAGGATCTCTAGGTAATATTTTTTCTTTGATGGAGGAGAAAGGAAGGGACCAATGAAGTTGCTTTGAATGGCACTTTATTTTCAAATACTGAGTTGTTTCTTCCTGGTCTTGTTTCATTGACTTCTGTCTGTTCTTTCTGTTTTGTATACTTGGTTGGAAAGGGCTATTCTTTACTTTCTGATTTTATAATAAATTAACCCTTATTGTGGGGTTTATGTCTACATATGGTTTTTTAAAAATATGTATGTCTGTATGCTGCCTTTTTAAAGAAAGTGGCAGCTAAATTGAATCATTACCAAAGGGTAAAACTGCTGTTAATGTGACACCTTTCCTGGTCAATATTAAAGATAATAGTTCTTTGGTTTTGTAGAGCTATTGATTTCCACTATTTAAAGTCCATGTATATATGTTTCAACAAGAGTTGACTACTTTTTTAACCCTTTTGGGTTCAAGTTTTCTCAGCCTCAGAGCAGATTTTAAGCTACAATTGTTTCTTTGGACTATGTCTGCACACTGAAAATCCCACTTGGCATAAACTAAAATGGATTGATGGTTTTTTGCAGCTATAGCAGGACTTGTTTTCATCAGAAAATAAAAAGCACTTTCAGTTAATTCAGTCTCCCAACATTCCCGTGAAAGAGACGGACATTGACTGCATGTGACAGAAGAAAGTCCCTGGGCACTGAAAGGGTGTAGCTGGCTTCTTCATAAAAACAGCCCCTAAAATTCAGTGACAAGCTGAAATGCCAAGCCTTGCACAGCCATATTAATATCTCCCTGATTTTTCTGAGTGCTCTAAGGACTCAATGGCCGTGAAAAGAAAGGTATCAAGAATATAAAAGGGAAGCACTAATATTTGACTGGCCACATCTGAAAAACCCCAGCTTTAGTGATTTTAAAAATGCCATTTGAAACATGGTGAGAGTGGAAGTTTCATTTGGCAGTGTGATACTCTGTGTGTAAGTTGAATGGGGAAAAAAAATCCTAACAGAATGAATTACTGGAAAAATAGAAAGAAAATCTGCAAAATCTCTGCACAAGTTGGACATCAAGGTGAAAGTATTAAAGCCTTTTGGGAACCAGATGCTAGCAACTTGAAGAGGATATCCAGAAACTTACAGACAGTCCTTAACCAAAATCAAACAAAGCAATAATTACGTCACTGCAACTACACAGATGTAGCATTAAGAAAGTACCTGTGAATCCTGCCATGGTGGCAGAACTTCAGGAAAAGATTACAGCAATGGAATAGTGAGACAGGTCATTCTAATAACCAACATTTTTAAAGTGTCCCTATCGATCCAGTGGAGTGTGTGTATGTATCCAGATCCATATTTATAAGGATAAAGGTCATACGTGGCTATAAATGGTGCTATGTGGATTTCCATATGTACATACACACATATGTAAGCGTGCAACAGCCTGATAGATACCATTGTTCCCAATTTCTCCTCTTAGGCCCTCCTGAGCAGGGTGCTTCAATTGTACAGTTTCAGTCACAAGAGTCCCAGCAATTTGTTGAAGCCGAGGCTGTGTTCCAATACTCTGGTGAAAGAGGAAAGGTCTCAATCCCAGCCCAAACGCAAAGTATTAAATATTTCAGTCCAGTGTGCCACTGCTGTAACTTGGGCTGCAGAAACAAAAGCTCTTCTGGAACAGCTTTTTTAGTCAGAGATGCTCCTTATTTCAATAAACCCCATGAATATATTTAAATAAACCCCAACAAAACAAGATAATCTGTAACCCTACAAAGCAAAGACCTACGTCTTCTTTCTAAAACTTTTTTTTATTTTTTTTCCCTTTCCCTTGTGGTTTAGAGGTTATTTCGGTAGCTTTACAAACTGAACATTCTCCTTTCTGCTTCACCAGACTCTGGTGTTTCTGCAGCGTTATCTTTAAGATAACATCTAAAGGGCTGCGGGACCCACTCAGAAGTCTCCGATCCCACAGGACTGAAACATCCCGCAACTTTCTTGGGGCGATGTTCCTGAGCAGAGCCTGTAGGGGTCCGGGACGGGGAGTAGGGACGGAGACGGTTTGTAGGGGGGCTGGGGGCATTCCCCCAGCAATCCCCCTTGATTCCCAGGGAGGGTAAATGGGCAGGCTACAGGAATGACAAATACTGAGTACCAAGAATTTTGTAAGGTGACTGTGGTAACTTTAATTTGCGGGACGCGGGAGGGGGTGAATTACAGCTCTTCCCTCAGCGTACAGAGTGGATGCAGAAGCGCCCGCGTTCCCGGGGCTCCCTCCCGCAGCGCCGCGGAAGGTCCCGGGCAGGCTGGTTCGACGGGATTCCCGGGGGGCAACGCCGAGCCCGGCCTCCCCCGCCACCGCCGCCTGAGCCCCGACTCGGTGGGAGCTGCGGAGTACGAGGCAGGGATGGAAGCCAGGCTGCTGTTCTCCCGAACTGAGCTGAAAATAACCCCAAGTCTGAGAAGGATTCATCAATCCTTCGTTAGGGAGAGCTTCACCCCGGGCGTATTTCGAAGCAAAACGGAAGGATCTCCCTTTCCCGGGACAGCCACAGGTTTTATGCCCGCGTCTCGGGTGCAATCTGCAGGAAACCCAAGCAACATCGAAAGCTTCTCTACTTTACCCAGATGAACGCGAGATTACCTGAGTTTTTTGGGAAAAAACCCGCAATACTCTTGAACTACGCGGCACCCGAAGGAATGTTTGAAATAATGCGTCCCTTTCAGTCTATAAAACCGTAAAATTAACTCCCTTAAAACCTACATAGCGGTTTTGCAAAGTCTCCTTCCTTCCTTCCCGCCCTAGCCTGGGAGAGGCAGAGCCCGAGGGAGCGGGCTGCTGGGGCCGGCCCCGCCGAGAGGAGCCGCACCGGGGGAAGGGGCGCAGCGGCTCGGCCTCGGCAGCGCCCGGCAGGACGCTCCTCGGCTTGTTCTGCTCTCAAAGCAGGGCAGCTCGGCCGAGCTCTGCTCCACCGCGCACCTCGCCGCTCCAGCGCCTGGCCCGCATCGTGCCGGTGCGTCGGACTTCTCCGACACATTTTTGTTGTTTTATTCGGTCGAACGAGATCCACGCAAAAAAAAAAAAAAAAAAAAAAAAAATGAGGCAAACGTTATCCCGGAGAGAACGTGTGGTTAGGGCTGGGGCTGGTATTTCATTGCCGGCTGTGCGCAGCCTAGTCCTAGCCCATGGCCGCAGCCAGAGGTGGGCACAGCAGGGGCCGCTTCCCCCGTCTCTCGGCTCCCACCGGCGGTGGGGGTGAGTGCTGCCGTCCCCGGCCTCGGCGGTCACCACCGGGCGTGCCCCGCCGCCCACACTTGCCGGCGCCCGGTTTGCGCAGGATGCGCATCCCGGCGGGGCTCCGGCAGCGCCTCGGCCCCGGCTCTCGGCGGCCGCGGTCAGCACTTCGCCCTTTATCTCAGTTGCCTGATGAACCGCGGCCCGGCGGGAGCGGGGCCAGCGGGCCGAGGCGGCAAGGAGGGCGGCAGAGCTGGGCTGCTCCTGCCCGGCCGGATCCTTCCGTCAGGCAACGAAATCCTGGCCGCTGAGCGGGTCTGGTTTAAAATTCAGCCGTGAGGTGGAGGCAGGTATTGGCAGCGCTCCCTGCGAGATGGCCGGTGGCGGGCAGAGGGCGAGGGGCTGCGGATTTGTAGCTGCAAATCATTCACGCCGGCTCTGCTCGCTCCACAAAATCACACGGGCATCTACCCCTTCCCGAGCGGTGTTCCCTACCTACCCTTTTGGGGCTAAAGGCTCGGGGATTTGCACCGAGAGAAAGAGCCAAACAGATCTGGCACGCGCCTCAATTAAAAATCTGCCTTCCCGGTGGGAGATGCTGAAGGGGAACGCGGGTTGTGAGAAACCGACTGCCGAGTTCCTGAAAACTGGAACTGCGAACCGAAGCCGCCACTTCCCACAGATAAGGTGAAACGTGTTAACCCCACGATAAGGATGCTGCTCAGGGAGCGGAGAGGGAGGAAGGAGGCTTTTGGACTCAGCAGAGACACAAGCCGAACTGTGTGAACGGCGAGGCGGCCGGCGGGGAGGTTGCGAGGGGCCAGCGACCCCCGGCCCGTCTCAGCGGCCCGCTTGATGGCCGCCCTCCCTACCTGACGGGTGCCGCGTTTCCCGTTTGGTTTCCCACCCAAACCTTTCCATTTCGTCCCCATCTCTCGCTCAGACCCGGGGATTCTTCCTTACGCGCCCGAGCGGTAGGACGGTACCACCTCAGCAAAAGGTCTTTTTATTTTTGTTTTTGGAAGAGGGGAAGCCGGGCCCTCCACCGCAGCCGCCGTGGGGTGATGCGGCAGCTCCGCTCAGTGCGAGGGACGTGGGGGGCACGGAGGGGGCCAGAGCCCCTTGGGGAGCCGGCTGCGGGAAGGGGGGCCACGGAAGGGGACGGGGCGCACACCAAAGTCACAGGTGACTTGTTCCAATTAGTAGCTGTCTAATTAAATTAGTGTTACGCGGCCCAGCCAATGGGCCGGCGGGGGTGGAGGGCGACGATGAGGCAGCCCGGCGCAAGCCCCTCCCCGGCGGCCCGAAGAGCCCGGCGCGCTGTATAAATCGCCTCGGCGGAGCAGTGCCACGGGTCGGCGTCGACTCAGGCTTGAGTGGGAGCTCGAACGCACCGCCTATCGAGGATGCAACTGGGTGAGCCGCTGCTGACGGCGGCGGGGGCACTGCCGGGCGCCCCCTTCTACCCGCTGGAGGGCAGCGGGCGCGGTGGAGCCGCCGGAGCGGGAGCTGGAGCCGGGACGGGCGCTGCTGGAGGCTCTCGCGGGCCGCCCGGCCCGGGATCGCCGCCGCGCCTCGACCTGGACAAGATGCCCAAGAAGTTTGGGACGGCCCCCGCCATCCTGGGCGAGGCGGAGGCCGTCGAGCCGCCCTTCGCCGCTCCCAAGCCGGACGGCCGCAAGGCCACGCCATGCGGGGACGAGGAGCTGCCCCCGGCCGCCGCCGCTCGCTACTCCATGGACAGCCTGAGCCCCGAGCGCTACTACCTGCAGTCCCCCGGGCCGCCCGCCGCCGACCTGGGGGGCCCCTGCGCCCTGTTCCCGTACCCGCCGGCGGCGCAGCACGGCGCCGTCTACCAGCCTCCCGGCGGGCCGCGATACCCCTACGGCTCCGTGCTGTCCCCGGGCGGCTTCGCGGGCGCCGTGTGCCCGCCCGGCGGCCGGGCGCAGTTCGGAGGCGGCGGTGGGTACCAGTACGGGCAGACGACGGGCGGAGGACCCCTCTACGGCCCTTACCCGCCGGCGTCGGGCTCCTGCGGCGGCCTCGGGGCGCTGGGGGTGCCGGCCGCCGGCCCGGGGATGCGGGCGCAGGTCTTCCTCTGCAACCGGCCACTCTGGCTCAAGTTCCACCGGCATCAGACGGAGATGATCATCACCAAGCAGGGCCGGTAAGTGGGCGCAGGGGGTGGTGGGGAGAGAAGGGAACTGGTGTGGTGGCCGGGAATGCGGGGGAAGTGGCACCCCCGGGGACGCTCCGTGTCGGATGGCGCTTGCCCGGTTCCCCGGGAAGGAGGGGCACGCTCTCTCCGTCGGTGGTGCCCGGGGATGCTTTCCTCGAGAAGTTACTCCTCAGTTTCCCCACACATGGCGGCCGGGAGATAAGGCAGGGGTCAGATGGGGCTCGCCGTTTGCTTCCTTAGTCTCTTCGGTGCCAGAACAGACCGGGGGTACCCCACGGCCGCCTACGGCATCCGCCGGAGCCCGAACCCCTCCCCCGGCCTCACCATGCCTTGTTCCCTTGTTCCTTTCCCCAGGAGAATGTTTCCCTTCCTGAGCTTCAACATCACCGGCCTCAACCCCACGGCCCACTACAACGTCTTCGTGGAGGTGGTGCTGGCGGACCCCAACCACTGGCGTTTCCAGGGGGGCAAGTGGGTGACCTGCGGCAAGGCCGACAACAACATGCAAGGTGGGTGCAGGTTCCGGGGGTCTCCTCGCCCCCTTTCCCCGCGGGTCGGTTTCTCCGAAGGGGTTCTCAGTTCGGCTCCCGTTCAGGGTCTTCCCCACAGCCGGCGTCCTGCTGAGGGACGAGCTGGGCTTCTGAGATCGTCTTGCGCCTCTTTGCGCCGCGGTGTGCGAGGCTGCGTGGGAGGGTGGCCGTGGGGAGCCTCGGGGCTGCGGAACAAAGCCCCGTGCCCGGCCGGCGTTTCACTGCCTCGTCTTCCCCAGGCAACAAGGTCTACGTTCACCCTGAGTCGCCAAACACCGGGGCTCACTGGATGAGGCAGGAGATTTCTTTCGGGAAACTGAAGCTAACGAACAATAAAGGTGCTAACAACAACAACGCGCAGGTAAGGAGGATGAGGGAGGCTTGAGGGGCTCTTGGTATCTCAGCGGGGGAGTCCTGGGGGTTTGGGGCTTTTACAGCATTTCATCGAGCCGCTAGATCCCTGTGCTTGTGACTCGTTCCCTTCTTGAATTGGCTCATAGAGCTTGTTTTCTTTGTTTCTCCGTACGAATAGTTGACCATGTTAGAAGATGTGAGAATTTCTTTAGTTTTAGCCACGATATTGATCCCCTGGAGTTGCTCGAAAAGTGGGAGGGTAGCTGATCGCTCTTAGCGAAACGGGGCTGCAAGCTGTGACTCAGCTCCTGATAACAGTTAAAACTCGTCTGTTTCTAAACCAAGAGATTGCAATTTGCAGGGAAGAAATGTCATGCTGTAAAATAGGTCTTTTAGTATTAGATGCAGTTTGTCTAAAGACATTGTCTCTTTCATGATTTCTTTTAGATGATAGTACTTCAGTCCCTACACAAGTACCAGCCCCGACTTCACATTGTTGAAGTGTCTGAAGACGGTGTTGAAGATCTGAACGATTCCTCAAAGACTCAAACATTCATTTTCCCTGAAACGCAGTTCATAGCAGTTACAGCATATCAAAACACTGATGTAAGCATGGATGTATAAAATTGCAATTCAGAAAAAAAAAAATTACTTGTGGGTTGAGCATCTCATCTTATAATATTCTGCTTTCACTTTTAGATTACACAGCTGAAAATTGACCATAATCCTTTTGCAAAAGGCTTCAGAGACAACTATGACTCGTAAGTACACCTCTGTCTTCTTTTGCAGATGTCTTAATCTAGGAGGCATGATTCTGGCCTGAAATGTATCTGGTGGAAGGGTTTTTCCTTAGACACTAATTCAGTTAATTCAGCACCAGTATTTTCTTCTACTGGCAATTTTGCTTATGGTAAAATGTCTGAATAGTGTATTGTCTAGATGTCCTTCTGCTGGCTTCTGAATTTTGGTAGGAAACTTGTGCTGGCAGAACCCAGCTGGCCTGCAGATTTTAACAGCAGCAGGATATTGTGTGTCTCCACAGAACAGGCGTCTTCTTTAAATTGTCAGCAGAAGACATGCCTAATATTCACCTTCTACCTTAACTTGTGCTATTGCTTGTAGCAGTGATAGAAACTTACAGGGGTCTAGGAAAAGCACCTACTAAATCAGATTAAAACAAATAGCCACCCAATTAAATGTAGTTCTGATTCTAATTAAGAAATATCTGGTTTCTTTGTGTCTTTGTGTTACTGTTAAACTGAAATGGCAAAGAAAAACGCTCAGTATGTATTTCTCTCTTATGTTGTAGCATGTACACAGCTTCCGAAAATGACAGATTAACTCCATCTCCCACGGATTCTCCTAGATCCCACCAGATCGTCCCTGGCGCCCGATACAGCGTGCAGCCATTCTTCCAAGAACAGTTTGTCAACAACCTGCCCCCAGCCAGGTTTTACAACGGTGAGAGAACCGTTCCTCAGACCAACGGCCTGCTGTCCCCGCAGCAGAACGAGGAGGTGGCCAGCTCTCCCCAGCGGTGGTTTGTGACGCCCATGCAGCAGCCCAGTGCCAACAAACTGGACATGAACTCCTATGAGACGGAGTATTCTCACAGCACCTTGCTCCCTTATGGCATTAAATCCCTTCCCCTTCAGACATCCCACGCTCTGGGATACTACCCTGACCCGACATTCCCCGCCATGGCAGGCTGGGGGAGCAGGGGCTCTTACCAGCGGAAAATGACGACAGCACTAACTTGGACATCAAGAACAAGTCCTCCGGGATTCACCGAAGACCAGCTTTCCAAGGACAAGGTGAAAGAAGAGATCGGCTCATCCTGGATAGAGACTCCACCCTCTATAAAGTCTCTAGATTCAAATGATTCTGGGGTCTACACAGGTGCTTGTAAGAGAAGACGACTTTCCCCTAGCACTTCCAGCAACGAAAATTCCCCAACAATGAAATGTGAGGACATTAATGCTGAGGACTATAACAAAGACACTTCGAAAGGCATGGGCTACTATGCTTTCTATTCTAGTTCTTAAAACATCTTTTTTATTCCAATTGGCTGATTTGTTGGTTTTTTTTTCAGGGTGGCCTTGGGTTTTTTTTTGCATTACAATTGCCAAAAAGACTCTTGCCTTCCACCTTGAGTTGTTGTGTGCAATTCTAAAGAAGGTGCCAAAGCTTTTTGACTGTTGCAGGTAACAAAAGTAGGGAAAGGGTAAACCACGGGAGAATTCTTCCCCTTGTTTAGAAGGAACCATATGCAGAAGCTGTGAGAACTCTAGTGTCTTAATATGTGGCATATTTATTGGAGACACTAAAGTGTACAGTTTGGGTTGGCTCAGAGGCCTGATCAAATCTATGCACTCCTGAGCAAGGAAAGAGGGGGTGGGATCCCAAATTTAATTTTCTTCCCTGCTTAATAAAAGGGAACTGGTTTGCAGGGAACTGCACAAATGCTATGTTCTGCTTTAGGCTGAGTTGGTTTGTTTTTCTTCAACCCATCCACAACACAGTTGGCTGAGCTGGATATTGCTCAGCTACAGCTTTTTTTTTTTTTTTTTTTTTTTTTTTTTTGGCAGAAAATGCCAAAATAAGGCCTGCTTGCCAGGCGGGATTTTGACTTGAAGGTCTTGTTGCCAATGAACAGGATTACAATGACCAAATCTGACTTTTCTTAGCTTAGAACTTGCATTAAAACCCCTGCCTCCATCCCAAAAGCCTAACCTTTACTGAGGTGGCCAAAAACAAAGTGTACAGTTGTGTTTTGTCTAGGTACACTGTAGAATATTGTGGAATAATGTATAAATAGTCGACCTATAGCTGTTCAGTTTGAAGGACATCCGGTGGTGATTTGAAGTTCAAAAGGCATTTTTTTGGTTAATCAAACTTAGCATATGAAGCATTGCAAAAGGAGATTTCTATTTAGGTGTACGTACAGTGACTTTTTCAGCTGCCCTGTATGAAACTGGAAGTGATGTAATTTTACCCATTCTTGCCTATACTTTCAGCCATTTTAAACTGATCAGCCCCAGAGCAGCTGGCCCACAAACTTCTTCCCCTCCCAAGAAACTTGTTTGGTTTTTTTCTATGTACATAGTTATAATTTTTAATAAATGTGGTGGTGCCAGGCATAAGAGGGTATGGCTCTGCCTCATCTTTGCCTCTGCTGGGTGTGTCCCAAAAGGGGAGGAGGGAGCACAGTCCTGGGGGTTGAGGTGTCGTCTCTAAATCTAACCATCCTTTGCACTGCTGGCACTTTTATCTGTTGCACTCTCCGTGTGTAATTTTCCGCTAATTGATTCTTTTTAAAAGCCTTGGCTCTTGCTTTGCCACGGCTGTCCTGTGCATCTCCTGCACAAGCCGGGAGCTCCTGGCTCACTCCAAACTAGGACGGTCTCCTTTCCCCTGCCACCCTCCCCACCCCCGCCTCTGCGGCAGGCGAGGTGCGAGCTCGGCCCGCCGCCCCCTTCTCACCCCCTCCGCTTCCCGGAACAAGGCAAGAAATTCCCCTGCCCGCTTATCTGAGGGGAAAGCCTCTGGCAGAGCGATTGAACCTCGGCTCCCGCGGCAGCGGGACCTTTCCTGAGGATATGCAGGCAGTAATGGGATTAAGCTGTTAACGATTCCCGGCTGTAAACAAAATAAACCCGGGGCTCGGGCCGGGGCTGTCCCCGGTGGAGGTAAAGCTATCGGGGGGCGCCGACAGGGGTTCCCCCTCCTCCGGAGCGCGACGCGGCGGGTGTCCGAGGAGATTTCGATCAGCGCTTCGCCTTTCGGGGTGACGCTCCGGCTCTGGGCGGTGGCAAGCTGTCCTGTCAGCTCTCCCTCTGCCCCAGCAGCCCGTCGGGAACAGAACCGGGACTTGCGGCAATTTTTAAGAGACTAGGGACCGAGCATATTAGTGCTTTTCTTTAATTTTTTTTTTTTTAATTTTTTTTTTCCGGAGGGGCCACCCCCTCCCGGAAAAGCCCCTGGGAAGGGCTGTCCCCCGTCCCCATCCGGCGGCAGTGCCGGCCGTCCCCACCCGCCCTGCGAACACCGACTGCACAGCACGATTCCGCCGCGCTGTGTTATTAAAAGCTGTATATTTTTGCACCGCACGGTGAAAAAAAAAGAATACTTGTGAAAAGTCCTCACACTGTTTAATAGAAACGTAAGTGCCTGGCTGGCCCCAATTAACGCCTTGTGATTATAATGCATTCCTAAAATGGGGTGTCAGACGCCAAATTGTGAATAAAGGTATCTAATTAATCTTCATAGGATGACACCGATAAACAACGCCGGATTTAAATAAAGATCAAGGAACTGAATGCTTTTTATTTGTTTACATTAACGGAAGATAAAGTTAACTACCCTTGCACTTTGCTTCGTAATGTGATTTACTGCCACAAACAAGGGGCTGCGGGCGGAGCGCCTCACCTCGCCTCGGCGGGCTTTTCCTCGCGGCTTGGGAGGCAGGGAGCGCGGGGGACACCCCGAGGGTGAGTGCCCCTTCCTCCGCAGCCCGGCGTGAGGCGGGCGTGTGCCGGGAAAGGCGGCAGCGCCGGGGCCTGACAGCTGGAAAGGAGCGCGCCCCGTCCCCGCCGCCTGCGAGTCTGAAACGTGAGCTGGACGGGCACTAGAGCGAAATAAACAAGTAATAGTTGTTTACACCACCGCGGTGGTGTGCGGCGGGCGGGAGGTGGAGTGCGAGCCCTGCCCGATGGAGAAGGGAAAACTTCGTTCTAGGTCAGGGAGAATCCGAACCTCGGCGGCTGCCGGCGGGGCAAAGGCTCTGCTCCTTCCCTCCGCCGGCCCCGTGAAGCCGGGAGAGCACCCTGGGGCCGTTCCCTGCGAGTCAGCAGTGCCCTGGGATATTCCCTCGCTTGAACCGAGGGAGCGGTTCGGTGCTCTGGCTGCGTAGCCCTGATTTTTAAATAGCTGAGTCCCCGGCGGGGCAATAGAGGCAGCGGAGACGGGTTCGTCCGATGGGCTGAGGCCATCCCCCGCCGAAGATTCTGGTTTTTGATGTTGTTTTCGTTAAAGCAGACCTGGCGCGTCCAGAACAACCCTCTGGTAATTTTTTTTTTTTTCCAACGAAACTTTATCCCTCGCTGCTGGCCCCAAACCGCATCGCCGCCGCTTCACACCCGGGGCGGAAAACGAGAAGACCCCGAAACTCTTTCTTCCGACGGCACCGCCCCGACCTTCTCTGGAGAAAGGGCTCCTTCCTCCTCAGGGCGGCCACCTCAGCGCTCCGGGGAGGAAAGAGCAGATCTTTTTCCGTACGTTTTCTCTTCGAGTAACGGGGATGGAGTTTTACTTTCGGTCTGCATTTCCGCTCCCACCTTCCTCAACGCCGCCTTTTTAACACCTGCTCTCGTTCCCACCTCCTCCTCTCTGAGGGGAGCGCGGCGTTAATGGAGGGGGCTTTCCCGGGAAAGATTATTCTGGCAGACCCCGCTTAGGGTCGCCTTTGAGGCGGCGGCCGCCGAAGTGGGAATAGGCCCCCGATGGCTCCTGAGGTACCGGCACACGTAAGAAATTCCCCTTCCTAACGGGAATATCGGCCAGCTGTGCCGGGACAGTCGAAGGTGGATAGCTGTGGGGCCTCGGCTCGGGGTAGAAAGTGCAGGCGGGGGGAATGAGACGAGGGAGACGGGGTCCGCCGGCGCTTCCCTCACGCCCGTCCACCCCGTGAAATGGTGACTTTCATTACATCATCGTCATCATCATCATTACAATTTTGTTACTGTCCTACATTTTTTTTATACATTCAAGCTCAATTCCCCAGCCCCCTGAGCTCTGTAGCCCACTCATCCTTTTCCCCAGGTCTTCATAGCCGTGATCATAATAATACGAATATGGCTAACATAAATATTAATCTAATCCTTATTGGAAGGATTTTAGTGCTTTCTGGGTATCACAGATATGTAATCCAGGGGAGAATGGCATTATCCCGAAAGTGTGGAGTGCAAAATATGATTTGAATAAAAAGATAGGGTGGTATCTAATATTTCCTTTAGGGAGTACTATACTCTGAGCTGTCACAACCGATTGTGTAAATAGAGGAGACTGAGGGATGTGATCCTAATCATATTGATGAAACATTCATCTGAAAGACCGAGCGCAACCAGAAGGGACTCACGAGGAATACAATTAAATCCTAATCTGGGGAGGAGGAATCCTCTGCAGGCTCTCCTCTAACCTGCCGCCCTCTCCCCATTTTCATTTCAGAGTCAGACAGAATGCAGGAGAGGAAGGGGAAATACAGGAGAGATGGAGTGCTGTGTGGTTTGCCTGCCCCGAAGGACTGCATGAAGACAGGGAGTGCTGGGTGGAAAGGGGATAAATCTGCAGTTCTGATCCTGGTGAGTGAAAATAAAGGCCTGACTTTAGTCACAGGAGAAACTGACTTCCCACAGAGGGTTTCCACCTGTGAGTGATGTTAATCAGGTGCAGGAAGTCTCTGTTTCTGGAGGAAGAGTCCTTCTCCCACCCTGGCTTTGACTGTTAGCTCAGTTCCAGACTGCAGAGCAAAATCTATTTTTCTGTCTGTTGTGTGCTATTTAGTTTCCATCTGCAGCAGGGAACTGTTTTCTTGCTGCTGTTTTTTGGCAAAGGGGTTGATTTCCAACCTGTTTGGACCAGTGCCCCTCAAAAGATGATCTGAGAAGATGGGTGGGACAGGGCTTCAGATGATGTGGCTCCTGTAACAGCACTAACCCCCAGCTGACTGCTTCTCATCCATCTTGCTTTTGGGGAAGGCACTGAGAAGGTGTGTTTTCCTAGTGCATGCCACTTTTTGGCTTATACCAGTAAAATGAATTAAAGTAATGAATACCTAAATTCGTATAATGATGTTAGAAGCTTGAAAAGCAGCCTGTGCTCTTCATCCTCTCACTGTCAGACTGACTCGAGTGTCTGAGACCCAGATCTGATCAGGTGTTTTTAGAGCTTTTCCAAAGTCACTTGTCTTTTATCATCAAGATCAGGCAAAAAGCAAAATGATTTCCTTCTTCCTGGAGTGTTCTCTACAGAAAGAAAGACTCCCCCCCAAAAAGGATCAGTTCTCTTTCTGTGGGGTATGATGTCTGTAAATGAGGAAAGGATGTGTGGAGTGGGACATCCATTAACAAATCTGTGTTAGGAGCTCCATGGAGGTCCATATTCTCTTCTGCTGAAGTATGAGCTCTGCAGTTTTACAGGTTTATAGAAGGCCTCTTGTGGATGAAGTAGGCACTGCTAAAGTATGTAGCCCATAAAGTAGTATCATTTCTTGAGTATCTCATTTCATGAGAATGAAGCTTCATGTTAAGGTTCCTGTGTACTGTGATTTTATATGGCAGTACCCAGTAGGAGGGCAAAGGGTTCTGTTCTGTTATGATCCCTGGTTTTCTTGGAGCAGGGTTAGGTTTCTGTGGCGTGGGTAGGGCACTCACTGATCATTAAACTTGATGGAGTTTATATTATTATAATTCCATTTGTCTACAAAGCAATGTCGTTTTTGTAAATTGCTTGGCATAGCTGCAGACTTCCTTTGAGGAGGAAAACAACCTTTATTAGGAAACCAAATAGTTTGGTAATATATTAGAGTGTGCTTGTTTTTAGTGATAAGTTCTCAGTAACAGAAATTTTACTGCTTTCCTCTCCTCACTTCCCATGCCAAGTAGAAATGTTATAACTTGATACTCCTGCCCTGGTGAAGGTACGATTTGAGCAAGCAGACCTGTTGAATTGACACTGCAGAGGACATGTCAATGCAAAGATGACTTTTCAGGAGCTATCAGCAATAGCATGTAAATTTTATCCTATCTCTTACTTCAGATAGGACAGACAAAGCCTCACCTGTGTAGCCTGCTGTCCTATGATACCTTGATTAGCTTATTTTCCATTAACTTTGTGTTGTATATTGCAAGATTATGGTTAACCCAACTCTTCTGTTACTTCTTTCAGTGAAGGCAGGATTCAGGTCCTGACAGAATACCAATACCTTCAGATACCAAGACAGTATTGCAGCACCTTTGCAGGATTATTTGAGAGTAACTGTCAGGTAAATTCCTTGTTTTGAGGGCAATATCTTTGATTCAGAAGAAAAAAATTTGGCAAAATCTGTGACATTTGAGTGATCTTACTTTTACTCAGAGGAAAAATTAAGTTCTTAATGTTTGTGCCAGTAATGACCCTGAGTAGCAGATAAATCTGCATTGTACATCTCTGTTTCAAATATGCAGTGTACTTCTCTACTTCATTTGCTTAACTTACATGTGCATAACAGAACTCTGGAAATATCTGCTGTCAGGATAGGGTGGAGAACAATGGGGTTATTTTTCAGTCACATTAATTCTCTACTTCAGTTCACTGTGCAGCAGCAGAAATGCTCATGCTGGCACTGAGCAGAAAGAAGAAATGGAGCAGAATGCAAGAATGAAAAGGTGCTGGTGACTGCTTTCAGCAATGTAAGCAGCAGTATTTCTGATTTTTTTTATTTTTTTTTTACCCTTTCCATACCACCCCTCACCACACAGTTTACTGCACATGATAGTGGGTGTCTGGATGGTGACCTGACCAGTTTAGGTACCAAACTCCAAAAGCATTTAAGCATATTGGTATAAATGCTCTTGTCCAGAAAATGGTGAGAGAACTTTTGGGTAGGGTGGAGACACCACAGTGGTACAATCACAGCATTTAGGTCTCTGTGGGCAGGCATATGGTGAAATGTAGGTTTAGAACACCTCTCATACCCCAAAACAACTGTCCATAGGCATGCACTTCTGCTGTTTCCTTTGTGGTTCCTTGACTGTGGTTAGGTCTTTCTAGCAATTTCCTCATTCCAACTATGGGAAGAGAAAGCCATTCCCACACGTATCAGCAAACATGTGTTCCCTGTTTTTGCTGTACCACAAAAAGCTTAATTGTTGCATAGTATAATGGAACGTGTGCAATAGCCAGAATGTGGTTTCTACTCCCCAAACCTGTGATTAACATGTGGGTTTCTTGTTTCTGACATTCCCTCTGACTGAGAAACCTTAGAGGAGGTGCCATTCATTCCCCTGGAAATGGACTGAAATATTCAGGGCAGTGTCTCCTGGAGCTGCAGGAAGGATGCACTATGGCAGGCTGCTTTTCATTTCACATTTGGCTTGGAACAAGGGGTGTGTTTGGCTCTAGTACACAACACAAGAAATGAGCAAGCAAAATATAGTGTAGTATTTCATCACAAACTTAAAAAATAGATCCCACAACCACTGATAGGATTGTTCTGAACTCTGCGGCGATGACTGACTTCTGCTAGACTGGATTGTGGGTGTTTTTGGTAAGTGGTTAAGATGTCTCCCTCTGCTCTGACTTGTATTTAGTCTCTGTAGAGAAGCATGGAGGATACAAAATTAGACACGATGCCCTTTTAATATTTTCTCAACCTACCCTGGGACTGAAAATTAAAAAAAAAAAAAAGCCTGTTCTAGGACTGGAGATTAAAAAAACCCCCATCCAAAACCACAGATCTATTTCTTTGTTGGAATGTTCTCCAAACCAGGAGTTACAGGGAGAGGAAAAGCAGCAAGAAACGACAAGTTGTGTCCCTCCACCCTGTTCACATCCATCACGCTTGATCTGCATCGTTCTCCACGCTGATATTTCATATTGTTCTGCTGATAGGTGCTAATGGCTGCCCATCGTGTTTAAAGATCACTGAAAAACAGTCTATAGAAAAGTCTAAAGATTTACCTTAAGCACACCCAGAAAAAATCCGAATGGACCAAAAGTAGATTAACTATCTTTTGTCTCTCAATGTCCTCTATCACAACGGCCACAGAGGTTAATATAGGCCAAAGCTCTCGGTGTGTCTGTACTGAAGAGGAACAGTGAATCTGTGGGAGGGGGATTGAGCTCATTTATGGTTCCACTTATTGTGAGAAAGAGATAGGAACCTATCTCTCTGAAGTTTTCCTTTTTAGGCTTGGCTCGCAGGTCCACTTCTTACCTTGCACCAGCTATGGGGCCCATCCAGTTTTTCTGTGAGTCGGTTCATTTTACAGACCTAGCAGAAAACACATCCAGGAGAAAGGGACAATTGCATTCTGCTGGGTTCTCCAGTTGGGTCGGCTCAGCTAAGGCCCAACAAGGGCAGAGGCAGTGCAGAGGAGAGGGCAGGATCTGGTTTTGGTGTTGCCTTACGTTGACTTATTTTGTGATACCGTGAATCGCGAAATTGCAGATTTATCACTCAAAAAGACAAAATTATCTCCTTCAGATTAAATGTTGTTTTCCCAGGCTGTTGGGATAAATGTTTCATGCCTTTCTGTTCTTTTTGAGTGTCCAGAAAGGCTGAAGTTGCTGGGAAAGAATTGCAAAATCACTCACTGTGGCATGGCTGTAGGAAATACAGAGATCAGATGGGAAGAGATGACAGGGAACACAGTAATGCAGACACTGCTTGAGTGTGTGACTTTTCTTGTGCAGGCTGGTGACACTGAAATATCACCCAAATTTAACTGCAATTAATGACATTCCTGCTGGGATAGGTTTCCTGTGGCTAATTTGTGAACAAGGAGATACACACTGAGTTAACAACTTTTGCATCAGGCTCTGGAAGTGGAAAACGTTTCCTTTATCTTTGTGAGGAAGCTACAGGTGGAGAAAGCTAAAATCCAGTGTGTGGGTGGCAGGCTGTGCTAATTTGAGAAAGTAGAAGTTCAGTATTGTGGACTGGCTGATTAAGACATGGTCCATATTGTTCTGCATAGGTAATGTCATGTTTGCTGTCATCTCACAAGACACTTGGAAATTCCAGCCAACAGTAACTGAGGAGAGAAAGAGGCAAGTGCAGAATTGTGTGGTGGCTGTTGCCCAGGCACAGCTAGTTTAAGTGGCTTACACAAATCTTTGTCTCATTTCAGAAAGATGGTGCATGCATTCAGGAACATAGGGCTGTAATTCTTCAATCTTAAAAAAACCGAAAAGCAGTAAAGATCCTTGGTTCTTATCTTGGTCTTGCAGAACTCTTGATTCAGGACTGACACACGTATTTCATTCTTGTGTTTGAACCCAGGAGTAAGGTGCTGTCTTCACCCCTGTTGGCCCTCCACCATGCCTGTTTGACTTCCTGCATGCAGGAATGGGACGTCTCATGCTTTGAGGTGGTTGTTTTTGAAGACCAGCCAGCTCTCACAGGCTTTCCCTTCCCTTCCTCAGCAGCCTTCCATGGGATCCTAACCAAGAACAACTCCCAACTAAGCTGAGTTCTGCTCTGAAGTGTCAGTTTGCAAGTGTATTATGTGTCTTTCTCACTTCTCATAGCTTTAATCACTTTCTTGCAGCTGTCCTATACATCCCGTTTTAAGAAGTCCAGCAGACTCATCTGTCACATCCACAAAGAAATTACCGTTAACACAGACTGGAAATGTGGATTGTCTCTGCCCAGATGCATTACCCTATCTGCAGGTACCAGGGTGGTTCTCATCCTGAGTACTAGTGCAGACCAGAACTCTGGATCAGCTCATGGAGCTCCCTTCAGCTTTCAAACAAAGGCTTATCCTAGTTCCCCTCTGGATCAGGAGGCCAGTAGCAGGCCCCTAGTACAAAGCCGTGAGTGTTGGACTGTTCTCTGATCCTCATCCATGTCTGGACTCACTTGTCACTTGTTCAAAGCAAAGCAGTGTGTCTTGAGCCAGCCCTTTGCATGGACTCTAGGCCATCCATATTCCTCACCTTCCCAGTGTGTTTTTTCTCAAGAGTTTGTATTCATCCTTAGCAACAATCCAGCCATGTGAGCTATCCCACTGTGATCCTACAACCCTGTGAGATACCACCAAGCAATCTCCATCTGTTTTCAGACTGCAGGTGCCTTCTTTAGGTTCCTCTGGGATTTTTTGCCACAGTCCTTGGGATTTCAGATCCTCAGGGGTCAGTGCTGCTTTTTAGAGCTGCCTTTTTCTCACTCCTTCTGTCTCTCCCTGAGTGCCCACCCCTCTTTCAGCAGTGCCTTGTTCTTCTCTCTTTCATCAAGTAAATGGGAGTGCTAAAGGCATTTTAGTTTCTCACTGCACTAGTTTGGTTGCAGTGTAGGAGCTGGGTGCTCCAGCAGCCCTTGAGCTCATTACTGCTCTGAGCTTTCAGGGAGGCCAGCTGGAGGTCAAGCCTTAGTCCCTGCGCTGGGAAGCTTGCTCTCCAGGGAGGCACTGGTGGATGGAGTAAGTCCTCACAGGGCCTGGCAGTAGGGTCTTGCACAGATGCTCTCTAGATTGGTGTGCTGGTGTTAGGGTGCTTCTGCTGACTGGTGTGGGGGCCCAGTTCCATCTGCTCAGCAGCAGCCTGCACAAGGATGGAGCCTGGATCAGCAGGTTGGAAGCTGATGGGGTGGTTCAGTAGCAGAGAAAGGGAGGCCTGGCTCTGGTGGGTGTAACAAGGGGAAGAGAAAACTTGGAGGCCTGGATCAGTATTGAATGGCATGCCAGGCATGCCCTGCTGAGCACTGGGAGCAGAGAAGAGAAAGGTACAGAATGAAGGTCTGAGATGACTGATGAAGAGTCAGGGTGAAGATGTGATAACTGTCAAACAAAGCCTGCTGGAAGAATGGAGCTGGAGTGTGTCCAAAAAAGGACAACAAAGCTGGTGAAGGGCCTGGAGTACAAGTCTTAGGAAGGGCAGTTGAGGGAGGTGGGGCTGTTAAGCCTCAAGAAGAAGAGGCTCGGGAAACCTTATTGTTCTCTAAAATTGGCTGAAAGGAGATAGTAGCCAGCTGGGGGTCAATCTCTTGTCCCACCTAATGGGCAGTAGGATAAGAGGAAACTGCCTCAAGTTGCACCAGAGGAAGTTTAGGTTAGATATTAGGAAAAATATTTTTGCTGAGTGCTCAGGCATTGGAACAGGCTGCCCAGGGAAAGTGGTGGAATCACTGTCCCTGGAGGTGTTCAGCAAGTGTGTAGACCTGGCACTTGGGGATATTATTTAGTGGTGGACATGACAGTGGTGCCTGGTTAATGGCTTGGACTTTGTGATCTCAGAGGCTTTTTCCAACCACCCTCCAGGATTCTTATGTACCTTTCAAGACTTAGCCGAAGAATTTTCATCAAGAAAAAGGATTTCATGAGAACATAGTGATTTATGTCATGTGATTCTCTCACCTTTTTAAATCTGATGTTGTGTCCTACAACCACAGTTACCATTTTATGGAATTATGTCTATATTCAGTTTTAAAGGAGAAGTGTTGGTAACTGATGGGAAGTCACGCTTAACCCTCAGTCACAGAATTATCACTGCCACGGGTATGTTTGATTCAGTATGAATTTTGAATGCTACTATTATTATTAATAAAAAAAATGCACTTTCAGTTTCTATTTTGCAACTGCATGGAAAACTCATAGAATACTATAAATTATTACAGCCTCACTTCAGTTGTATTATGATATAGTATCAGAAAATTAGTATCAAGAAAATCTCTTCTTGAACCAGTGCTTGAAATCGCTGAAAAGAGTGAAAATTCTAATGAGAAGTGCCAATCTGTCAGATAAATAAGTGTATTTATTGTATTACCTGTACTGAAAATACCACTGAAGTTTCCATGCAATCTGCTGCATTGAAGCCTGCTGCAGCAGTTGCTCCAAAATCCCATGTTATGTAATGAATAAGACAGGAGTTCTGCTGTCTTTTAAACAGAAACATTCTGCTACCATGTTGGAATGCAGTAACCTTTCTTATGGGATTAGACAGGCTGAATTTAAACAGAAGGTTTTCACTCAGAATTTTTTCCAAAAGTGTCTGAAATGCTTCAGATCAAATAACTTGGAATGTTTTGTACTGCTGTGGATTTTTTGAGGCAGAGTCTTGCTTTATGACCTCAGCCTACAACTGTAAAAGTATATTTAGCTTTCTGTCAGCACTCATGAGCAAATGGGATCTTGGGTTCTCTGCTGTTTATTCAGAGCAGCATTATATGAGAGCAAAACTTTCACTGAATTGGATCAGTAAGAGCTGGCTCATTGGTTCCTGTGTCTGCTTTCCGTGTAGTATTCTGACACTTTTGACCACTTCCATTTCAAATGAGAAATTCCCTATTTGTTTCTTGTACAGTCCTGAGAGTCTGTTGCTTTTTTCTGTGGATCACACAAAATCATTGAGCTGCTGAACTCTGAAGCTGGTTCGTGCTTTTCTCGGTGTTGTTTCTGAGTAGGTCAAGTATCTTCCCTGCCTGAGCTTCTGATGAAAAGTTGGACATAAACCTGTAAGGAAGAGTGTGGGTCTGCAGAGGGTGTAGTGTGCTGGGCATGGAATAAAAGAACTGACTGCAACAAAAACCAAATAGTCAGCACTTCCCAGGGACAGGCCCTCAGGCTGTAGCTTTTAAATGCCAAATTGGAGCTTCTTGCTTATTTCCAAAAATGAAGTCCAATTCTGCAGCCAGCAGAAGCCCAGCACAGTCACATCAGGAAGAAGTGGGAAGGAGTTGCATAATGGCTTCCCTTTGCTAGTGCAGGGCCTCAGTCCCTATTACATCCCATTTGTGCATGTTTGCTCTGAAGCTGACTTCCTTTCAGCACTTGAGCTGGACACTTCCAGAGCCATCAGGAGCTGCTGCATCTGTGCACAGTGTTTCTCACTGCTGAAGATGTTCTAACTTGCTTCCTTTTACGTTCTGCTCTGTAATGCGTTGTTAGCAATCTCTGAATTGTGGAGCTGTTCCTAAATTGTAAGAAGTATCGTGTCAGTTAAAAAAGGATGGCCCTAGGAGGAAGGCCTCCCCAGAGTGGAGGAAGGTTCCAGGTGTCAGCCTTGAGGGGTATGCCCAACTTCCATAAACATAAGAGTCACTGGTTCCAGATTCCATGCAGGAACTCATACTAGGTTTACAGACCTGTTTTCTGGGTTTGCAACTCTCCAGCATTTCTGATGGCAAATATAACACTTGTCACCACAAACAGGGTGTGTTTTTATGTTTATGGACCGTCTAGAATGCCCCTAAACATGCAAATGGTGTGTACATACATAAGGGTCTAGCATGCAGTCTTTCACATGCAGCTTGGAAGAGGCAAAGGAGTGTGGTTAGGAGAAAGATAAAGTAGGATACAAGTAGGAGAACTTTTCCCAGAGAAGTAGGAATGTTTCTGGAATTGTTGGCTGGAATCAGAGGCTTTCCAAAGGTAGGGTGCCTTCAGACTAAGAGCGACAGGGTCACAAAAGCCTAGATATGGCAGTCTGCACATTGATAAGTAGTACTTACCAGTAGAAGAAATCTCACTGAATGCTGTTTATTTGTGCATCACTATTGAAGTTAATATGAGTAGAACATACTGAATTTGGCCCTAGGTTAGTAACACAAAATTGTAGCTCTTTAAAATGGATGTGAACAGAGAGGTATGGTCCACTGCTACATTGGCTCTGAGAGTTGTTGGTTTGAGGGGATTTGGGATTTTTGTTCTGGCAGGTTTTCTTTAGGTGTGGGGGATGGTTGGTGGAAGAACAGCATGATTATTTTTCCTACGAATCTAATAAGAGAAGAATTAGCCTAAGAAAAGTGAAAAAAAAATTTGTTCCTTTAGATGTTATGTAAGGTGCTGCCTTACTTCTCTTAGAAATAGAGCTTTCATGTGTTGTATTGCATAGTAGGCCCCCCAAAAAGATGCATATCTTTTGCCTGGGGTGAGCAACTCCTGAGATTTCTGAAGTCAGGCTAGTACATTAACACCTTAGATTTAGGTAGCGCAGGGCTACAAGCAAATGTCTTTGGATGACAGAAGCAAATCAGACACTGCTTTTGTATGTCACAAGGGATTATTCTGTTTTAGTGCTATGCCCTTTGGCTTTACAAATGCACCTGTAGTGCTCCTGTGGTTAGTGCAAAGGATCTTGGTAGAATTAATTTACTGTAGTTGTTTTGTCTTTGTAAATAGCAAATGATAGAACTGGCAATACACAAACAGCTTTTCAAAGCTTCCATGTATTGTTTGCAGTAGTTCATGGAGAGGGAAGTCTTCTGTTCTTTAATGCTAGCACTGAGTGCAGCAAAGTACTTCTCCATTCACAAAAGGTGATCTTTGTGGAAGCAGGAGAAATTTATGGCTGTGTCTGGGCACAAGAAAGATGGGAGATAAATTCTAGGAAAACTAGGGGTGATAGAGGTTTCAGCTGTGCCTTTGCTGAGAATTAAAAAATTCTCATCTGACTCCATGTCATCTGCTGTGATTTTTTTTTTTTTAAATAAAGGCCTCTGAGAGCTCATGATGTTTTTGTGGCACTGTCACCATATAGAAGTAACCATTATCTGACATTTTGGGAACAGAGATGCTGCTCTATGAAGTACTGTGGCAAATAATGAGCACTTTGAATCTTCTGAAGATACGGAGGGGATAAATGTTTGTAGTATCAAGAAAGTTTGTACCAATATCCCCTACTTCCCTTTTATTAGCTACAAAGAGAACTTAAACTAAAAGTATCTGCAATTCTATTTCAAAGACAGTTTCGTAGTTGAGGTTTTTGGTTGGTTTTGATTTGAAAAACCAACCAAAAATTTTATCTTTCACATAAAGATGGTATCACATGTCTTGTTATTAGGTGAAGTGTGCCGAGCAGTCGCTGTGCTATTTGTTGTCCAGCTCTGCTTCACAACAACAGCAGAAGACAAAAGTGTAGAGGCAAAGAAGAAAGAACAGGAAAGAGAGGCTATGACTTGTAAGACTAGGTGGCTTTCTAATTATCTTGCTACTAAATTCAGCATATGAATTTATTTAATGTTCTGAGACCTGGCGTATTTTAATCGATATCAACTGCTGAAGTTCATATGTTGTTAGCTTTAGCCTTTTTAATTCGAGTCTGCTAGGATAAGACACAATAAAGAACCCTTACCTAGGCCAGGCTGGTGAGCTGTGGGTTTTTTCAGTAAGGTAGGATAGAGAAAAGTGGGGCAGAGAAAGAAAAGGAGATACAAGAAAGGTGTTAAGAGCAGGAAAATACTTGGAATTCTTGTGCTTTGAAGGTTAGCATTTAGATGAAGGCGTGGTGCCCTAGGCTGAAGGCTTGATGTAGTTTGCTGGATCATCTCTCAGGATCAACGTGGTTGGGGGTTGCTGTGTGCCAAGGTGGGGCACTGGAGCATAGAGGTTGTGTGGCATTAGGCCAAGAGTCTGCCTTGAGCAGCACATTGTCCCTAGAGCAGCTCATGCAGTGTAAGACACATTACAGATTGATAGCTCTCCTGAGAGCTTCTGGCCACCAGCTTTAAGGATTTCCTGAGCTCTTTCTGGACCATCATGCTTAACACTTCCTTGATGCAGTTTAATCCTGATTCCCCATAGGAACCCCTCAAATTCTGCAGCCTTACATTGCAATAATTTGATTGCAGATTTCCCCACTGGAAATCTCAACCCATGTTGCTGAGATTTATTCCTTTCAAACCACTTCTGTAAATCATCAGTGCCAAATGAAATGCACTCAAAAACACAAGTGGGATTTGCTTATGCTCTTACTCTTTGATTTACTAGGAATGGCCCCCTTTGTTGTTAATTTTAGATATTATTTTAATCTTCTAATTTTTCCCGTCCTACACTTTTTTTTTTCCCAAATAGCCTATATGTCCACCCAGTGCTTGAGTCAATTCAGAACATGTATACAATTCCATGTGACAGACTTCTCTGGCTTTGTTTCTAGAGCTACAAACATTGGGTACTTTGAGGAACTGAGATAGGATGTAAGTATTTCACCTTTTTGCTGTTTGTTATTCATTATTATAAATGTAACTGAATATATTAAGTGAGGAGCCTAAAGTTTCCTAACTCTGACAGGTTTCTTGTGTTAGTGGTAGGCTGATATTTTGGGGTGTATCGTGCTTATGACTTGTACCTGAATTAGTGGAAACTCTGAATGCTCTAATCCTGAAGAAAGAACATTTATTTGGAAGCATAAACAGGCCTGAGGATTTACAAATGTGAAGACACACTAAGTTTTATTACCCTTCACCTGAATCTGCCATGAGCTCTTTTTAGGTTGTTCCGTGAATGAATGTCTAGGTTTCTGTTTGCCAATATAATCTAAATATTCACATTATAACAAGCGCAGGGGATTGTTTTCTCCAATAGCATTTAAAATTATTTTTAAAGAAGCTTTTGATATTTTCCCTGACATCAAATCCCTGGGGATGCAGGTAAACCATAACTGTAAAATTTTATTCAAACTTGGAACTGGGATAAACTCTGCAGGGTATATTCTGCCCCAGAGTGATGCATTGTACCTGTCTGTGGAAGGTGTACCCGTGCCATCCTGGGTGAGAGCAGACGTGGCCTCTTCAGTCAGGGAAGAGTTGTTTAGAGCCTGGTTCTGCTCAGGTGACCAAGTTGCTGGGTTGAGGACCCTGATGTGCCCTGATGTCTGTGGCTACAGTGCCCTCTTGTGCAAGTGAGCGCTGGTGAGCAGCGGCTGATTCCGGCGGTCTCTCCACAGCACCTGGCTGCCGGAGAAGGGAGGAAACCGAGAACAAAACCCTCTTTTGCAGTTGTGTTTCGACCAGCGATTTATTTGCTTATGTGGTACAATGCGAACAATAAGGACAGCCCTTGGGCTTCTACAGCTTGAAATGCGCTGTGTATTCTGCGAGAAGTTTGGCATCAGCTGGGAAATGAGCAGTTACTATTTCTGTTGAGGTGATGCCCACAGGACCTGTTATGGAGAAGAGCTCCCAGACATGCTAGATGGTGTCTCCACATTCATAGGCTGGCCCTTTGAAGTGCTATGAAACTTCAACTTTATAGCAAAAAACAAGTGACCAAACCTGGTGTCCTCCTTTCTCTGCCTCAGACTTGTCAGCTGTACTTCATCTGCCTCTGAAATTAGGGAGATTGAATTAACATGTTTGGATTGCAAAAAAGAAGAAAACTTCAAGGGAAGAAAGGGCACAGTGATCAGAACTAAGTGAGCAGGACAGACCCAGGAGGGTTTTGACACATTATCATTTGAAAATGGCAAAGCAAAAATCTTCTGTGACCGCAGTGTTTTGAGATTACAAGGCAAGAAAAATACCTGCCTATGCAAATAAGTTCAACTGTGACACAGAAAATTTAGGGATATGTCCCACTCATTTGATAAAATGCCTTTTGACCATTCTAAAAATATAACTACCCTTTTGGGAGTATAATTCATGACAAAACTGTAGAGAGTATAAGTGACAGCTAAGGAAGAAAATTATTGTAGTACCAAGGGCTGAACTGTGTAAGCAAGAATGCAAACATTAAAAAAATGAAAAATTCAAACCTAATTGCTTTATAGAGGCCATTGGACTGCACAAATCTAGGGGGGGGGTGAAAAAGGAAAAAACAAAACAAAAACTTGGCACAGGTTGAAATGCAAGCAGAACTGAGTTGCATAGAAAGCAACAGAAATGGGAAAGAGGGGAAGGATGTTATCCTGACTAGAAAATAGATGCAGAGCACCAGAGCATCTGTGTGAAAATAACTGGGAGCAGAATTCAGCTACTAAAATGCTGTCATCCTGTCTTCCAGTCCTACTGGTGTGTCCCATCATGTTCTCCAGGCTGCCCTCCCTGGGCACTGTGACTGCACCTGCAGGTACCACCACCAGCCCTTAAGGTGGGTAGTGTGAGATTTGGCTGGAAATGCCATGCTGTAGTCCTGGTTCATGCCTGAGATGTTTTGGTTTCTCTGAAACTCTTTCCCAGAGACTTTTCTGTCAACAAGAGACATGTTTTCCTAACTGTAACCTATGTTTACATTCCTTTCCCTAAGAGGGACTTCTTCTTGATGTCCCTCTGACTTGACCAATGTGATTGAAGAGGTTTGTCTTTCTTTCACCAATTGAGTTGTTCTTTATAGAATAGCATAAAAGAAATTCCCAGAAATAAACGGAGTCATTGTCAGCCTTCTGAAGTCGAGTCTGTGTCGTTGTGATCTTTAACAGCGTCACCATGTCTTCTCTCTTATTGAAGCACATAAAAGTCTTGTAGCTTAGGACCTTGTCACAGAAAAGAAGTTAGTATGCCATAAACCAGTTAATTCACTTTGGTTTAATCAAGATAGGCTTTGTTTATTACTCAAATGCAAGACATTAACTCAGTTAATTATTGTCTTAAATATCACAAGATTACCTTTGTCTTGCATTATGGAACCAAAATTGTGTATTTTATTTCATTTGCTGAAAGCAGTTGGAGAATTGTTCTTTACTCTGGGAGGAGGTGGGTGGATGCCTTCTGATAATAGGCCAACTGTCAAAACTCGATAGGGCATTGTTTCTTATCTCTGTCACCACCAGTCCTCCCTCCAGGGGGATATTTTCTGCTGATGGACCATTAACACATCCCCAAAATAGACTCTCCACATTACATCATCCTATTGTGAGATGCTCCACCCAGTGGGGGGAGCCAACCATTCCTACCTGGATAAAACCGAGACACAGGAACAAGAAAGGATCCAGCTTCACCTGATTCCTGGAGGAAGACTGGACGCCTTTCTCACCATCACTGGACCCCTTCTCATCACTAATTGGACCCTTGTTCTACAGGATCATCTCTACTCCACCAGAACCACCTCTGGCACTCCAGGAGCACTCACTTTTGGACTGCTTCCAACACCCTGAGCAACAGGGTGTCAGGTTGTAGCTTTGACTCTGTCAGGATTTTCCAAAATTGTTGTTTGTTTGCTGGTTTGGTTGGGTGGTTTTGTTTTTCTACTACATTTGTATTGTAAATATTCCTAGTAAAGAACTGTTATTCCTATTCCCAAATCTTTGCCTGAAAGCCCTTAATTGCAAAATTATAATTTGGCAGGGGGTGAGGGGTTTGCATTCTCCATTCTAAGGGAAACCCCAGCTTTCCCTGTCAGATACCTGTCTTTCCAAACCAAGACAACCTTCAATCTGGGATCCTGTTACTTAAATGCCAGTGCTGCTCAGCGACATGAAAATGTAAAAATGTATTGTTGTGTTCCATACTTACTGGATTGTATTTTTCCACCTTTAGTACCTTGACTATACAGACACAAGATACTGGCAAAGCCTCTGTCTGCTGAGGGGTGTCCTGAAGACCAGACTCACTTGTGCAGTGCAAAGGTCTAAGGGGTGACTTGAGCTCTGATTCTGCTGGGATACTGCTTCTGAACTGAAGGTACTGTTTCTAGACTGAAACACCTTCCTGTGGAGTGCATAACCAGGAGATTTAACTCTACAATACATACTTTTTTTTTTTTTTTTGCAGTCTTTTCTTTCAAGAATGTGGCTGTAAGCTTACTTAAAAGGGTTTTCCAGACGTTTCAGCATGTCTGAGGTATTTGCCACTTGGCAGGTCAACTTTAGTATTGCTGAGAAACTTACAGATTTCAAATGCAGGGTCATCAGTGCCTACATGGACATATGGATTTCTGGTTGAAATCAGAGCACAGTTAAAAGCAGCCTTTGCCTTTCACAGAAACCAAGTGATAATCTAGGTTGTCCATTTTGTTCTTCAGGATAGATGCTGGCTACAGCTGCAACAGGAAGGAGCACAGCAGAATCCCAGAGCTCCTGTCCTACATAGGAATAAAAAATGACACAGAATCTGTTGGTCCCAGCCAGACAGTGACTCCATAGTTTTACTTCTCTGCCAGGGATGCCGTGGTCTAAGCTGTCTCTCAGAGCACTTTGCAGGTCTGTGTGGGTACAGCTCGTAGTCAGCTCTGGGGGAGCCCAGCCCTAGCAGTGACTGAGTGGACACCTTTGCCTGTGAAGAAGACTCCTGCCAGGTGATGTAAGAGTGGCTGAGTAATGGCACAGCAGTAGGTACTGCTCAGGGAGGTGAGCTTCAGTCCCCAGAAAGTTGCAGAATTTGAATACAGGCACACTGTGAAACTGTGGCAGTGGCTAAAAGTGTGTTAGATCACCTTAGATCCACTGATGCCACATGAAGCCCCACCTGCCCCATTGGAGTACTAAGATGGGGGATCACATCTACAGGAAAGTCATCTTCAAACATGGATGGACAGTTTTGCCGGTCTTGGGACATGTGCAGGGATGGTGGCTACAGTCTTTCAAATAACCCTGTGTTTGTGCAGGAGTTACTTATTGTGCACAGCTGTTTACTGGCATAAAGTCCACGAAAAAGCAGAGGCTCTAACGTAAGTGGTCCTGAAGTTCATCTCTTGCCACAAGTGGCTCTTTGAGTTCTACTAATAGTTTCCTTTTGGCAGTGTGCCCAGGTTGGATAAGCTGCAAAGCCAGGGGTAATGAACTGGAGGATTTAAGGGTGAGGCACAAGTTAGCTTTCAGTCAGGAGTGAGTGGCTGCTGGAAGAGATAGGGCTTTGCTTTTGCAATAAGTGGATGGTACCTACAGACCATGTATTTACAAACATTCTACACCTGCAGCTTTGCAGGGAGGAAAGACTGGTCACTCTCATTCACTTGAGCTGGCTGGTCCTTTATTTGCAAGGAGACTGAGTTTTAACAAGGTTATTCTATTTAAATGAAAAGTGATGTATTTGTATCAGGCCAAAAGCTCTTAAGAGTCTATTTAATATGAATCGATCGTTGTGTAGGAGAATACAGAATATATGCTGGAGCTGTTGAAGCAGCTTTTTGGCGTTTTTTAAGGCAGAAAATAATTTGTAATATACAAGTATAGGACAAGACAGCAATGATAGATGTGATTTTCACAGTTTATGGAGTGACAATATTAGAAGAAAGTTTAACATTCCCAGAGGTGAGATGCAGATGTGCCTTTTAGTGGTGAGTTTCACGAGAAAAGGATGACAGACATATTGTTATCATGTCAGTGCTTCCTCTTCTGTACCAGCATTTGCCTTCCTTCATAGGCAAATGAAGGATTAGTAATGTTCTCTTGGTAGATGAGGTGTTGTTCTGTAGCATTGAATAAAGTGGATTCTTCAGAGTTTGAAAAACCAGTTCATTTTCACTCGAAGAAAGATAACATATAATGTGAAGAAGTCCTGTTTGTGTACAAAAAAAAAAAAAAAAAAAAAAAAAAAAAAAAAAAAAAAAAGAGCATCCTTTTGGAAATACATTGCGGTTCTCTTTTGTATTTACCATTTTCTTGTATTTCCAGCAGAGGGCAGGTTTGTGCCACAAAACCTGTTTGCTCACTTGAAAGAATCCAATGTGACATTTCACTAGGCACGTCCAATCCTTGTCAGAAGAAAAAAGAAAAAAAAAAAAAAGTCTTATTCTGTGGTAATTTTCGCTGAAAATTATGTCAGGTTATTTCTGTTTGGTGTGGTGGTTTTGTTTGTTTGGTTTTGGTTTTGTGTTTGTTTGTTTGTTTTTAAGAACAAACTGAAAAAAACTAGATGGAATCCTACTGGTAACATTGCTAAAAATCTAGACCCCAAATGCTTTCCTCTTGTTTTCTAAAACTTTTGTGAAACTGCCAGTGGTTCCTTTCTCTCAGTGCAATTTTTCCCTGTTTCTATCACAGTAGGAGTATTTGGGATGTTTTCAGTATCAGGTTTGTGAGGAGAACCATGCAATATACTTACTGTTGCACAGACATGGCATGGTGGTGTTCTGTTACAGTTATACAGCATAAAATGCTGTTGTACCAGAAAAACACAAATATAATTAAGGCCTGGAGGCTAAAAATCGTAAAAAAAAAAAAAAATAAAAAAATTGTATAATCCTGGCATGCAAAACACCAAGGCAAAAAATCAGGTGGTTACATCACAGCAACAAGCCCCAGCAGGGTTAACCACATGCCCATGTTTGTGTAATTCTTCTCAATGCCATTTTGGTTTCAAAGTGACATGTTGTGGCAGTGCCAGAACAGGGTGTTCTGAAACAAAGGAGGTGAATGGTTTTCTAATCAGTGTGTCATCCCTAGGAATCTTGTTCTTTCTGCTGCAACTACTTCACCTTGTGTTGCTTGTGTGTGAATCAACAGGACAGTTTGAACTCATCAATGGATGCACCAGCTTCTGCTTCCTTAGTGTCTCAGTGCTGCTTTTTTTGTCTTCTGTGTGATTTTGAGCCTTGGATTTTGCCTTTTTTTTTTTCCCATTGTCACTTTGCGTGTCCCTAAATGACATTTTGATGAAAATAGACATATTTTGCAGGCATTTGTACCCATTAGTCAGTGTTGCTATTCATTTTCCTATCTGCTATACAAAATACTCTTGAAACTTTTTTTCTTGCTTGCTATGCTTTTCATCCACTGTCCTAGATTTGTGTCATTTTGAAAAGTATGGACTAACACAATATGTTGTCATCATAATCTAATGTTTTGACAATCACAGCACAAGTGTAGCCTGCTGCCAACAAGCTCTGCACTGCTGAGTTAGAAGCTTTTTTTTTTTGTCAGTGTTATCCAGGATAATGCCTTGCCCTCACCTTCAGGCTGGTTTTGTGGCTTTGTGTTGTCTGTTCTTTAGAGGGTGGCAGCATTTTCCTCTGCCTTTAGAAACTGGCTCTCACTCCCTCCGATATTAACATTGTTATTATCTGGATGATTCAGTGGTAGCTAAAGAGAGAGCAGACTTCACCAAGTCAGAAAGCATAGCCTTCAGTTAACTGGTAAAGTCTTAGTGAGGACTCTTCGCCTCCAGTGTGTCACTGGTGTGGCCTATATTGAACCCAAGTCTCCAGAGGTGGAAAACTGGCCCAGGGGACAGATACCTCTTCTAACTCCCATCACATCCCTAATAGTTACTAGGGCAGAATAATGTTTCATGACCTTTGGGTTGTACCATTACCATAACATAATCTGGCTGTGCGAGCTTTGCAAAGGTCATTGTAGAAATAAAAATATTGCCTGCTGTGATCCATACCCTCAGACACCAAGGAAAAGAAATATCTTAATAAATGTAGTGATATTTGCACTATAGGGCACAGTGCAAGGGTCACGAACCATTATTCTGCACTAGTAACAATGTCACTATTTTATTCTTGCCCAGTGGTTACTGTATGACATTTGTGCTTGCAGGGAAATTCCTGTGAATATCAGTAACTTAAAATACATTGCCTTGAGGGCCTATTGTTCTCCCATTGAAGTCAATGAAGTCAATTTGCCATTTGCTTACTAGTATCTGGGCACAGGACTGACCCAGCATTCCTCATGGTCAAAACTGAAATAGTTTTAAAGTGGGTTTGGCTTTTTGTGCTCTTTTTCCATTAAAAAGTATTTCTTCATTGGACCCCCAATGAAACATGTTTCTTAAAAGATTACAATGCATAATTTTATCATATTCATGGGAAGTTCCATTACTGTATGCATGGAAGACAGATTATATGATGAGTCTTCTTATAAAAGGAAAGTTCAAGTCCTAATCCTCCTAGGTAATTGTGTGATGATTTATGACCTGGGAGATAGACGTTACCCAATATTTATTCACTTCATATTCTTATGTGATAGGTAAATGACCGTTTCCTCTGTTTCTTCAACAAAGAAATATATTAATTCAGACTTTTCTGCATGATATGGCTGGAATGATATAACTGAAACAACAGAAATCTTAATAATACAGCCTGAATTTTGCAGGTGTGGAAGTCGCTGATTTTGTCTGACAGATTCTTGTTCTTATGCTACTGGAACGGGCAACCCTAAAGCTGATTTTTTTTTTTTTTTTTTAATTTAAACTAAAATATGCCAGCCTTGGTCCATCCCTATGAGATTATGAATTATGACCGAGCTCTCAAAGGAAGTGGTGGGCAGTTTGTATGCAACTGTGGCCCATGTTGGCATTGGGCTTTGTCTAGAAACACGCCTTAGCCATCAGTAAGTTTAATGTACCTCTGGTAATAAGTCTGAGAAGAACTCCTCTCCTCACGTGTGAAGAAGCCTATCAGATAGGAAGGAACTATTTGAGAGCTCAGTCAGTGGCAGGATCATTAATTGCTTTGGATAAGGTGGTGCCTGCCTGCAGTCTGGCTCCACCATGGATGAGGTGATAAATGTTTCCTTCCCCAGCCTCAGTATGTGTCTGTATCAGAGAAAAACACAACACCAGTTCTGAGAGAAGTGCACTGGCTGTTATTTTCCAAGAGCTTGTGTCTTGGTTTGGAAAGACAGGTATCTGCCAGGGAAACTGAGGTTCCCCTAGGATGGAGAATACCAACCCCTCGCACCCCGACGAATTATAATTTTGCAATCAAGGGCTCTCAGGCGAAGATGTTGGGAATAGGAATAACAGTTCTTTACTAGGAGGTTTAACAATACAAATATGATAGGAAACAAAACCACCCAACCAAACAAACAAATAAACAAATAAACAATAATTTTAGAAGAAAACCCTGACAAAGTCAGAGTTTCAATCTGACCCTGTGATTCAGGATGTTGATAACAGTCCAAACGTAAAAAGTCCAAACACTTCTGGAGTGGCAGACGTGATCCTGTTGGAGCAGAGATGATTCTGCGAAGAAACCGGTTCAGGGACGGCCAGGAGGGAGACAGGATGACGAGCACAGGAGACGAAGAAACTCTTCCCACACCGCCGCGAAGGAAGCGCCGCGCACCCCGCTCCTGCAACAGAGCAGCACCGACCCCACCCGGCCACCTCCCCTCCCCCCCACCCCCTACCGCCAGGGCATGAGATGTATAGAAATGCAAATGCACCGCACAGGCTGGGGAAGGTAACAATGGCCTATCAAGGTGGGTCATCAGGCCCCAAAACAGATGTAAATAGAATACACAAAACCCAGCTCCACAACCCAAGACAACGTTCCACCCCTTATTCTATTACCATCTGTATCATACCTAAATTAATAAACTCCACTATACAGAATGAACCCTCACACTCAGTTCTCACTCAGGATTAGGTTTTCCTGTGGTACACAACTGGTTTTCCCATCTTTCTGCATCACCCACCAAGTGTTACCAGGTCCTTGAGCAAAAACAATCCCACGGGTGGGTTCACCTTTGCCCAAGGTGGGGTTTACCCAAACAGTCTTTCCTAAGATACCTCTCATATGTACTACAGGGACTTTGTCTCCATCCACTGTGTGCAAAGGGGTAGACTGGGCAGGACCAGCTCGATTAATAGACCCTCGGGTGTTGACCATCCAGGTGGCCTTTGCTAAGTTCACTTCCCAATTTCTGAAGGTCCCCCCGCCAAGTGCTTTCAGGGTGGTCTTAAGCAGTCCATTGCACCGTTCAACTTTCCCGGCAGCTGGTGCATGATAAGGGATGTGATATATCCATTCAATGCCGTGTACCTTAGCCCAGGTGTTTATGAGGCTGTTCTTGAAATGAGTCCCGTTGTCCGACTCAATTCTCTCAGGGGTGCCATGTCTCCACAGGACTTGTTTTTCCAGGCCCAGGATGGTGTTCCGGGCGGTGGCATGAGGCACAGGATAGGTCTCCAGCCACCCAGTGGTGGCTTCCACCATGGTCAGCACGTAGCGCTTGCCTTGGCGGGTTTGGGGCAGGGTGATGTAATCAATCTGCCAGGCCTCCCCATACTTGTACTTGGACCACCGTCCACCGTACCAGAGGGGCTTCACCCGCTTGGCCTGCTTGATGGCAGCACACGTCTCACAGTCGTGGATAACCTGTGAAATACTGTTCATGGTTAGATCCACCCCTCGGTCTCGTGCCCACTTATAGGTGGCATCTCTGCCCTGATGACCTGAAGCATCATGGGCCCACCGAGCTAGGAACAACTCTCCCTTGTGTTGCCAATCCAAGTCTACCTTGGATACCTTTATCCTCGCAGCTTGATCTACTTGCTCGTTGTTCCGGTGCTCCTCATTAGCCCGACTCTTGGGGACATGGGCATCCACATGACGGACTTTCACAGGTAGTTTCCCTACCCTGATGGCAATGTCCTTCCACTCATCAGCAGCCCAGATTGGTTTTCCCCTACGCTGCCAGTTGGCTTTTTTCCACCTTTCCAGCCAGCCCCACAGAGCATTAGCCACCATCCACAAATCAGTGTAGAGGTAGAGCTTCGGCCACTTCTCTCTTTCAGCAATGTCCAGGGCCAATTGAACAGCTTTGAGTTCAGCAAGCTGGCTTGACCCACCTTCTCCTTCAGTGGCGTGTGCAACTTGTCTTGTGGGGCTCCATACGGCTGCTTTCCACTTCCGGTTCATCCCTACGATGCGACAGGAACCATCAGTGAAAAGAGCGTAGCGTGTTTCTTCTGCTGGCAGTTGGTTGTATGGTGGAGCTTCTTCAGCCCGGGTTACTTGTTCTTCTTCGTCAGTGAGACTGAAGTTCTCAGCTTCTGGCCAGTTGGTGATTACTTCCAAAATCCCAGGGCGATTCGGGTTACCAATACGGGCGCGCTGAGTGATGAGGGCGATCCATTTGCTCCATGTAGCATCGGTGGCATGGTGGGTGGAGGGAACCTTTCCTTTAAACATCCACCCCAGCACCGGTAGTCGGGGTGCCAGGAGGAGTTGTGCTTCAGTGCCAATCACCTCTGAGGCAGCTTGAACTCCTTCGTAGGCGGCCAAGATCTCCTTCTCTGTGGGAGTGTAATTGGCTTCAGACCCTCTGTAGCTTCGGCTCCAGAATCCCAGTGGCCGGCCTCGAGTCTCACCTGGCACCTTCTGCCACAGGCTCCAGGACAGACCATGGCTCCCGGCTGCAGAGTAGAGCACGTTCTTTACCTCTGGTCCCGTCCTGACTGGGCCAAGGGCTACTGCATGTGCGATTTCCTGCTTGATCTGGGCAAAGGCGTGTTGCTGTTCTGGGCCCCAGTGGAAATCGTTCTTCTTGCGGGTAACCAGGTAGAGAGGGCTCACAATCTGACTGTACTCAGGGATGTGCATCCTCCAAAAGCCAATGGCCCCTAGGAAAGCTTGTGTTTCCTTCTTGTTGGTTGGTGGGGACATGGCAGTGATCTTATTGATGACCTCAGTGGGAATCTGACGCCGTCCATCTTGCCACTTCACTCCCAGGAACTGGATCTCTTGGGCAGGTCCCTTGACTTTGCTCTTCTTGATGGCAAAACCGGCTTCCAGGAGAATTTGGATGATCTTCTCTCCTTTCTCAAAGACTTCCATTGCCGTGTTCCCCCACACAATGATGTCATCTATGTACTGTAGATGGTCCGGAGCCTCACCCTTTTCCAGTGCATCCTGGATCAGTCCATGGCAGATGGTGGGACTGTGCTTCCACCCCTGGGGCAGCCGATTCCAGGTGTACTGCACACCCCTCCAGGTGAAAGCAAACTGGGGTCTGCACTCTGCTGCCACAGGAATGGAGAAGAAGGCATTGGCAATGTCAATGGTGGCGTACCACTTTGCTGCCTTGGACTCCAGCTCATACTGCAACTCCAACATGTCTGGCACAGCAGCGCTCAGTCGTGGCGTGACCTCATTCAGACCACGATAATCTACAGTCAGTCTCCATTCCCCACTGGGCTTACGCACAGGCCAGATGGGGCTGTTAAAAGGTGAATGAGCCTTACTGACCACCCCTTGGCTCTCCAGTTTACGAATCATCTCATGGATCGGGGTCACAGAGTCTCTGTCAGTGCGGTATTGCCGACGGTGCACTGTTGCTGTGGCAATTGGTACCTGTTGTTCTTCAACTCTTAGCAGTCCCACAGCAGAAGGGTCATCTGAGAGACCAGGCAAGGTATTCAGTTGTTTGATCTCTTCCGTCTCTACAGCAGCTACTCCAAAAGCCCAACGATATCCTTTTGGGTCTTTGAAATATCCATTTCTGAGATAGTCTATGCCGAGGATGCACGGGGCCTCTGGGCCAGTCACAATGGGGTGTTTCTGCCACCCGTTCCCAGTTAAACTCACTTCGGCTTCCACTACAGTCAGCTGCTGGGACCCTCCTGTCACCCCAGAAATAGAAATGGGTTCTGTTCCTACATACCCTGATGGCATCAGGGTACACTGGGCACCAGTGTCAACCAAAGCCGTGTATTTTTGTGGGTCAGATGTGCCAGGCCATCGGATCCACACAGTCCAATAGATCCGATTATCCCTTTCCTCTACCTGGCTAGAGGCAGGGCCCCTCTAGCACTGGTTATCCCCTCCCTGAGCATACATACTAGAGGTTCCTTCAAGGGGATTCAACACAGCATTGGCAGCTTGGTTATAGGAGGCTGAGGCTACTTTCATTTTTGTAGATCCCCCTTGGTGATTGTTCCTCTCCTTGAGCTCACGCACCCGTGCTGCCAGGACAGAAGTGGGTTTCCCATCCCACATTCCCATGTCTTCCCCATGGTCACGCAGATAAAACCACAGGTCAGCTCTTGGGGTGTACCCTCTCTCTCGAGCTGGGGGTCGTTGGGCTCTAACTCTGGGGCCTGTGACTCGCACTGGTGCCACATTGGAACTGTTTGTCCTCATCTCCTCCCTCACCCCCCTTATCTCTTCTTTGAGTTCTTTAACCACGGCAGAGATATGAGCCTGCATCGGGCCATTGATCATACTTTCATAGTTCCTAAGCTTATTGGCAACAGACCCCACTGTCTCTCGATTGTCCTCAGCATTAATTGTTGCAATAAAGGTGGTGTACTGAGATGGCCCTAGATTTGCCAGATTCCACAACATCTGCCCTGTGCATTTAACCTTGTCAGGGTCATTATCATGCTGTCCACTCCTCCCAAAAAGTACCTCCAGCACCGCCACTTCCCTCAGCTGTTGGATCCCTTCCTCCAGAGTTTTCCAGCGCATTCTATGGTGGTGCTCCTGCATTCTTTCTTTGTGGATAAATCTCTCTCTCACACTCATTAAAAGCCGCTCCCAAAGGGAAAGGGGTCCTGGCTCTCTTACAAATACCTGATTTATACCTGAGTCCTGGGTCAAGGGTCCCAAATTCCTTGCCTCACCACTGTCCAATTGCACACCAGTACCCATGAGGTCCCAAACCCGAAGTAGCCAGGCTGTGTAAGCCTCACGCCCCCGCCGTACGATATCTTTTTGCAGGTTACGGAGACTTTCGTACGACAGGGACTCGGTGATGATCTGAACATGTGATTCCCCTGCAGGTTGTGAGGGCCCTCCTTTCTTATTGTCTGGGTTTGCTGTTTTCACCTTAGATTTCTTTGTTTCCACAGGGGCAACTGCCGCTGGCTGTGACTGCCCCTGTGGTTCAGCTGGGACCTGAGCAGTTGTAATCTCTGTGGGTTTCATTGCTGCACCATCAGGCTCTCTTTTGTCAGGGCAGGGGAAGGATTTCCCACTAGCTGGGGAGATGTACTCCCTCAGCATCTGGCTCATCTTTTCTTGCATCTCCTTAATCAGAGCCCCCACCCAAACCGGGTGGTTTATCTCTGAGGCAGGCTGTGGGGCAGGAGCGGACTCTTGGGCTGCATTCTTATTCTCTGGGGTACTTATTAAGGTGCTTACCCAGGCCAATTTCCCCTTATCTCTGAATGCCAAACAGAACAGGCATACCAGCAACACCAGCCACTGTATGATATCATTAGCACTCAGAGATTTCAACCCTTCAAAAACTGGTGGGGTGGACCCAAAAAACTGTGTGAAGGGCTGGGAGAAAATTTCCCCCGGTGCCATTTCCTTACAATAGGTACCATTGTTAAAGTAACCCCAGAAGCACAGAGTTAGCCTATGATAGCTATGAATCCATGTGCTTGCTTTCCAGAGGAAGTTAAAAATCCATGAATTTCTCACCTTATTAATCCACAAAACAAACTGAATGCCCGCCACAGTAGCCTTAGTCATAGGACCCATATTAACATAAGGAGTAGCAAATGGCAGAAATACAGCCACCACCACGTGCCACCCAAACCAGGGAAAGCTAGACCACATTATTCTGGCCAGTGGGCTTTTATCTAATACCCAAGAACTGTTATTCCTCTCTCTCAATGCCCTCGTGCCCCACGTTGGGCGCCAAAATCTGTCTTGGTTTGGAAAGACAGGTATCTGCCAGGGAAACTGAGGTTCCTCTAGGATGGAGAATACCAACCCCTCGCACCCCGAAGAATTATAATTTTGCAATCAAGGGCTCTCAGGCGAAGATGTTGGGAATAGGAATAACAGTTCTTTACTAGGAGGTTTAACAATACAAATATGATAGGAAACAAAACCACCCAACCAAACAAACAAATAAACAAATAAACAATAATTTTAGAAGAAAACCCTGACAAAGTCAGAGTTTCAATCTGACCCTGTGATTCAGGATGTTGATAACAGTCCAAACGTAAACAGTCCAAACACTTCTGGAGTGGCAGACGTGATCCTGTTGGAGCAGAGATGATTCTGCGAAGAAACCGGTTCAGGGACGGCCAGGAGGGAGACAGGATGACGAGCACAGGAGACGAAGAAACTCTTCCCACACCGCCGCGAAGGAAGCGCCGCGCACCCCGCTCCTGCAACAGAGCAGCACCGACCCCACCCGGCCACCTCCCCTCCCCCCCACCCCCCACCGCCAGGGCATGAGATGTATAGAAATGCAAATGCACCGCACAGGCTGGGGAAGGTAACAATGGCCTATCAAGGTGGGTCATCAGGCCCCAAAACAGATGTAAATAGAATACACAAAACCCAGCTCCACAACCCAAGACAACGTTTGTGGTGACTAAAATCGTCCCCAGCTGCAAGGGAGGGTTCATGTTTACAATCTGAGGAAGCAGGCAGCATTGTGTCATCCAGGGTGCCATGTCATGATTGCTTCTCAAATGTGCTGCAGCCAGGCTTGTGACAGAGGAAGGTTTTTGGTGGAGAGGATTGTGAGGGTGGAGGAGGGGCCCTTGTAGATCGGGTGCATCCTTACAGTAGGATGAACATGGAAACACAGTAAGTGGGATCTAGTGGCAAAAGAGCTGTCACCTCTTTGTCATCCACTAAGCTCACCTCAGCCGTCACACCAGCCTGTGGCTCTGCCTTGAACAGGAAGTTTAACCCTGGCTCCAGACAAAGATGAAGTGGGAACACTCATGTGAGCCACGTCTAGTGCTGAGACAAAGCCCGGTCAATATACAGGGCTGACATTCCGGGTGTGCTCCGCAGAGCTGGGGAAAGACTGGGTCTGCTTCTCCAAGGCCTTGTCACTGAACAGCACAGGCTGATCCTGGCCTTGTTTTCCTGCTCCTTTTCCAGGCCAGGAGAGCAGACAGATTTGCATAGTCTGTAGGCAGCTGAGTACAAATTTTCCTGTGGGTGGTAGTATTTAGAAAGTGTCCCGCCTTGCCACTTTCAGATTGCTATCACCCTCCCCTGATGGGATTAGGAGCCTGGCTTCACAGGCATTGCCTGATCCAGCTGGCTTTCATAGGGATGAGGTGGGTAGTGGTGAGAAAACAGGATGGGTGATGACTGTGTAGCTGTGCTGGTAAATTTTGCTTGGGGGAGGGGACTGAGGGGAAGACATGGGGACAGAGGAAAAAGTTATAATTCTCACCCATAGAAGGAATTCCTTCAACATTTGAAGGAAATTATCAGGGAGCAGACACCAGTCATGCTTTTCTGACTCATTGTCCTGTTTTCAGACAGCATCCCCCTCCAGTATCCTGCCTGTTGCACTGCTGTCCCGATTCATTTCTGTAAAAAGTTATCAGAAGAATTTCCCTCTGTAAAAATATAATTAAAAGATTAATGTTGTAATACATGAAGTTTTGCAATGTGCTGAAACCACTGAGAAAATTAACTTTCCTTTTTAAAAAATGAAAAGCAACAACGCTCATGTAGTCTACAACCTGGATGATTTGAAATGCTCTCATGAGCATCTTCATTTCTTTAGGCAGAGTCTGCCCTTTGCTCCCAGATGATCCTAACAGAGTATGCCTTCAGAGGGACATCAAGTACAGTTTGATCTTATAATGAATGGTTAACTGACTTGCTCTTCTCCCTAGCTTTGGAAGGAGGAAGACCTGTAGAAGAGAAATGTTTTCAATGTCAGTGGAATCCGCAAAAAAACCAGGAAGAGTGGTCTGTGAGGTATAGAACTCTATGTGTTTTCTTCTCAGTCTGATTCCCAGTTTTGTAACTAATATGCTATTTGGGAGTACTGAGGGATGGGCAAATGCCCCTTTCCAAGCCTCTTTTATATGGTAGAGCCCAGAGGTGAAAGGCTGGTATAACTTTGCAGTATCCTCATGAAAATTGCTGTAAAGACTGATTTTGCCACAGGTACTTTTGAAAGCTTGACATAGTACGTTTTAAGCAGCAGCCACAAACACTTTCACTTTTGGGTCCAGAGTTTCAAGGATCAGCTTAGTCAGCAATAGAAGCTCAGTCATCTCATTTGATACCCTTTAATTAGACATGCATGCCTATATAAATGCATAGATTATCTAATACCTCCTACTGCAACTTTCTCACTGAAATTAATGAGGTTATTCAAAGAGTAAACCATGAGTAATAATGAATAATATTAGTACTCAGCATGACTAATAGTGGTAAGAGGGAGAGTCTTAATGACTTAGACAAGGAGGGTCTGCTGGGAGCCAGCATAACGATTTCCACAGACAATTCCTTTTCAGAGTGGTGAAGCTTGGAGCTTACTTGGAGCCAATCATTAAACTACAGACCCCATTTTATCACAGGCGTCTTGATCTCTGTCTCTGTGCCTTTCTCGAGGCACAGCTTACATGTGTGTCAGAAAATGAGTCATGCCCAGGCAATTGGTCTTCTGATCCCTTTTCTGTTTAGTGTAGTCCGCGTCTTTGCAGCAATTTTTATGGGGAGATCATGTTTCAAAAAAGCTCCTCACACGGTTTTATTTTTCATTTAACTGAGAGAGAGAGCATGAGATGAGGAACTGGCTAAGCAGTCAGAAAAAAAGCAGAGATAGATTATGTTTTGTTACAGTTAACGGTTCCTGGTGCAGTGCCTGCGAGTCTGTCTGAGGTTAAGCCATACTGTAACATATTAGCCTCTATGAAGGATCTAGAAGAGTGGAAAAAATGATGCAAAATTAACAAAGAAAAGCCACATTCATGAAAGTTTTTATAAGAATGAAACGTGAGATTGTTTTCCCTGATACTAGGTGCTAGATGGTCAGCTCTGAATAGATGTCAGTGAATATTTGAAGAAACTAAGACAAACTGGTGTGTATATATTACTGTAGAGTCATATACAGTGAAATAAAATCTGCTCTCATGCTATTCCTCTTTGCTGTAGTTGCAAGTTTTTGGGGAAAGACTTGTGGTGTTAATTAGTTTGGGATGGGAAATGAGGAAATTAATATTCCTCCTCAAATACAAAGCAATTGGAATTTCTTCAGAATGACTACTAAAAGGGTGAATCTTTTCTACCAGTGTAAAAACTCCAGTTCCTTTCTAGTTCTTATTTCCAGTTCTTGCCACTACTTCCCCATCAGTGGTGCCTCTGCTTTTCTCATGATATATTTTTCAGTAATTTCATGCCATTAATACAAAAACCTGTGAAATGTTAACAATTTCAAGATATCCTTGGTAAGGCCAGATTTAAGAAAATAAGGTGAAGAGGTTTGGAAAAAAGGCAAAGCAGTGTAATTCCAGGGTTTGTCCTAATCTATTATTCAGATCTTGCTATGGCGTGGCACCTAATTTTAACAAGTTCCATGACTGGGATAATTAAACCAAACAGATGTATCAGATAATGAGCATTGAAAAACAGGTCATTTCAGGCTGTCTTAATTGAAAATGTTGTCTTAGAGATTTATGATCCAGATCTGGACCAGAGTAATATTTAATAGTTTAATCTATTAAATGTCTCCTGTTGGTTGAGGAAAAATGTCAGTCAAGATGTGAAAGGATTAGTTCCAACAGAGAATCTCTTTCAGATACTGTTTGTGTTTGATTAAAGCTCAGATCAGAGTAGTCTCTGTGTTAGGGCCACATAGAGTCAATGTTGTCTCAGCAGTAGTTTTGCAATATGATTAAATCACCAAAGGCATATTCAAAGTCACTCCATTAATTTTAATTCTTCTTTTATATCGTACCCAACTCCAAGTTTCCTGATGCTGTAGGCTAATGAAAAATAAAATCTATTTTGCCTATCCTAAAGGAGAATATTGCTGTAAGTGTTCTTGAAAAGCTGTATCATGAGCAGCATCTAAGGGATGTAATTTTAAAATAATTCTTACTTGTAGTCCTCTCATTACAACACTGGCCTAAAGATGATCAGGCCCAATCTGTTAAATGCAGTTCTCAGCTGCCTGCTTGTCTGATCACTACAATATTGCCCCTGTTGCCTACTGGAAGGTAAGAGCTTTAAGGTGACATGGGTCCTGGGGTTCAGTTAGCCACCACAGCATGCCTTTTCCATGAATTTGACCAGAACAACTACTCCTCTTCTGTTTGATGGATTAGATGAATAGGCTTCTTCCTTACAGAAGAAGACTCAGCAGATTGCTTGTTGCATGAGGCAATGAAGGTCAGGCAGAGGGGCATTACAAAACTGATGAATTATTCTGATTGATGGAACTTTTATTCCTAGGCATGCAAGAATGGAAATTTCTTTTATGAGATGCCAGAATAACAAGAATGTTCTTGTTGATTTATCTGCAGCTGGTATTGGGTCTGCAGTAGTGATTAAGTAAATAATAGCAATTCTATCAAATGTTTGGAAATGGGAGCAAAATCAACAGCACATCAAAACTGAATTCAGATCTCTGGGATATAAGCTATATATATGTAGACTGTGCATTTTCATGCAGCACAGAGACTCACCATGAACACTCTCTGATCTCACCACTGCTGTGGCAGATGCAGTGTGCTTTCAAGAGTGCAGTTTACTTGTGGCAAGTTGCAGTTTGCTGTTTCTTCTGGAATTTTCTCTTGACTTTTAAATCAAAGCCAAAAAGTGAGAAAAATTGTGTGCATAGTTATTATATACCACCTGCTTGTCACTCAGTAGCAAACTAAGTTATCTTTTAAAGAGTGTTTAAACATTTGAATAAATTACAGGGGGAGATGTTTGGGTTTTATCTTGTTTTGTTTACTTTGTTTTATCTTGATAAACTATTGAAATGGATTCAGAAACCTCCATTGCAAAAGAATAATGTGCAATGAACTTTTATATGTGACAGCTGTTAATTACATCCTTCCCCCCTTGCAAAGGAGATCGTCCTGTGTGGTATAGCTTTGTTGATATCTCTTAAGTTAGCTCTTTGTTGTATCCTCTAAATAAAGCAGAAGAGAGCAATACTGCAAATGGAAGAAATTCTTGATACCTTTGGAATTACTCATCCGCTGTGTTGGAAACTGTGAAGAAATCTTTCTTATTGTGTATCCTTCTTTGTCTGTTATTTTGAAAGAAAAAAGCTGCCACCAGCCAGCCAGAATCACCACTTAGGTCTTCAGTAAGCAGCTGCTAGGAGTTTGACTTAGAAATGAGACAGAGACAAGGAACGGAAAAAATCCACTCCAAGTGGGTGGGAAGGAAAGAGAGTTTTTATGAGGTAGAACTTCTGGATTTCCCTCCTTGCAAGTCTATTACTAAAAATTGCTTTTATTTTTCAGGAGGGAAATGCTAGTGAAGTAGCTAAGGGTGAACCATTGTTCACCCTAGTAAGGTAGCTTGCTAGAACTTGGACATGTGTTTCAGATCAGCTCTCGTGTTGGTGCTGATTCTTATGCCAGTGAGATTTTGCTGTTGACTTAATTGTGAACAGACAACGTTCTGTCCCCTTAATGGTTTACAAAGCTGTATATGATAGCTAAGATCTTCCATTTGCTCTCCAATGAATGTGCTCTTCATACAAGACTGCCCATCTGATCCTAAGGTGTTCAGCTTCATTCTTTCTATTTTGTCAATAGAATTAAAAGAACATTTTGAAGATTTAGTAATTAGATTCTGTAATTCCAGCGCGCATTTCTGTAAGTCCACACAAGCATGGACTAAGCAAGCCTAATAACTGGATAAATACATTTTAGGGAAATGACCATGTTTACTGACAACAGTGTTGTCATTCTAGTGCTTGCACAATATTAACTATTGTACAGCTTTCTTGCACTGTCTGTCATCACATTCTTCAAACTAGAAAGAAAATCAAATCATTGCAAGTAAGTTTTGAACACTTGGCAGTGAGAAGCTGGAACATAAGAAATAACTCAGGAGAAGACTATTGCAGTGTTTGTTGACTGCCATTTGTTTGCTGACAATGGACGGATTGGTTCAGGCAAACATATCATCCAGGATTAAAGCTAGACAGGACCTGGAAAGTAACTCATTTTAATTTTGGACTCAAACATGTTTGGTTTTTTGTCCATTTTCTTTTTCCTTGTTGTTCTCTTTTTTGCTTGCTGTCCACCTCTCTATGTTTTCCCAACAGTTTCTGAATTCTTGCTTGAGACAGAATAGGAAGTACCAAAAGAATCTGGCAAGATCAATTATTTCAAACATGAATTAGTGCCCCCAACAAGTTAACCCACCTGGCATGGTACTGGGGATGGCTTTGTATGTTTGAGAGAGAGATGATGTGAGGGTGGTTACTTAACCCTCACTGCAACTGAGAGAGAACAGTTTTCAGAATATGGTTAGTAAACTTAGACTCATGGATTTCTTGGAAAGAGGGATTGATGGAGGAGAACGAGTAAGGCTCAGAATTCAGCAATTCAGATGTGTTAAGTCTTTGAGAATGGGCTTTAAACTAATTACTTACTAAGTTACTTTTGGCAATGGGGGTAGCATGTGTACCTCCTGTTTTCTGGCATTTTCCTGTGTTCTTTTTTCCACCCCCCCACATGCCCCTAGAAGTGGTGCTCTTAGAGCAGTGTGTGGGACGGGGTCCTGGGTAGGATCAGAAGACTGATTTGTCTGAAAAGCAAGCCAGCTGCAGATGGTTGTGTGTAACTTGGGTCAGGCCCCGGTGTGGTTCCCAGCGCAGCCCTGGTGCAGCTGGCCAGCACGGGTAAGGGGTGCTGCAGGCTCAGCTGGGAGCAGGCAGGGGCCATGTGGAAGCGGTGTAAACTGCTGCTCCCCAGTTCCTGTGTTCTAGTGGCTCCAAGGCCATGGTTGGCAGAGGTGTGTTGCTGGGGGGCTTTGCAACAGCAGCCTGTGTGCAGTGTCAGGAAATGCTCGTGTCTGTTTGCTAGACAGTGATGGACATGATGGGTGTCCTGTCTCCTCAGCTCTGATTGCACCTCACAGGAGGAGGGAGCTCTGGAAGTGCCTCAAACTTCCAGCTGCTCAGCAAGAGCAAAGGTATTACATGAAAGTTTTCTTTTCTGATGTTCTTACCTTTGACTGTTTGGAGCAGGAAGGGCAACATTTGCCTTCTGAATCAGCATGCACTGAGGTAAATACATGCAGTGCTGCTGGTAACTGTGCAGCAGATCTCTGCAGCATCTTTCTTCAGATGGTTGCTGCAGTCTTTGTAAGGTAAAATCTTCCTGGACACTGTGACTAGGAGAAATGCAAGCAGTCATGACTGGCTTGACAGAATTACCTGAGGTATACCTCAGAATCCGTCCATCCTTTACATTTTAATTATTAGTAGAACTTGAAAGTTCAGAGCACTTTCTTCATTAAGATTAATCTATTTTCCATATTTTGAAGTGGTTTTTTCCTCACATAACCTACAAAAGGAAAACCAATACTTTTTGTTTTAATTTAGTCTTCCTTTCTTCCTTAAATTTACCTCTTGCATTTCATGAACAGTGATAGTTTAAATAGGGAATTTTAAGAACGTGGATCTATTTTCCTTGTACAGAACTTTCTTTGTCATTTTAGGAAACTAAGGAGATTGCCTTCGGTAGCACGGAATGGTATTGATAAATCCAATTGTATATGTAAATTAATTACAAACATGTAAATCCACATCTCATTTTGTGGAGATTTCTAGCTATCAGTCTAGGTATGCTATGTATTAAATATGCGTAAGTGTTGAACAACTGTTTCCATAGTGGGGAACAGCCGACTGACATTTGACTTTCCAGAGTGAAATACATTTATTTAGTGGTCCTTTATCTAACGCTCTTTGCTCACAGCCAAATTGACGAGATATGAAAAAACTTCCCAACCCTCTGAAAATACACCACTTTGACTGATAATATGAGGAAAGATCAAATATTAAGTGATGCCTGAGACACATACTTTTAGGCGCATTAGCTTTTAGGCAGCAGGGCTGATCTTCTTGGAGGGAAGAAGCATTGTTTTAGAAGACTGGCAGTCAGGTGACAGTCATCAGCCTGCTTTCTCCTTTTAGCTTTTGCCCGTGGAAACATGCTATTCAGAATCATTATCTGCATTGCAAATATATTTGTAGTAATTATGCCTCTTCAGGCTAGATGAGCCATTATGTTTTTATTGTGGCATAAAAATGGTTTTGAAATCTCCGTACCAAAGTAATTAGCAAAAGTGAAGGAGGAGATCATGGGGCTGGAATTTTTTATTTCACTCAAATAACATGGATTTGCTATAGCAAGTTGGAGAAGGCTGATGTTTCATTCTGACTTCATCGATACTGTAGGTGCAGGAACAGCTATGAATGCTGTGCAACTGACTAATGGATTTTACTTGGGTGATTAATGCCTATTATCTACTTTACTTCAGAGTTTGATACTTACTAAACCTATCTTAATACCTAGAAATATGCTGAAATCACCTCAATTTCTTGCAAAATTACTTCTTGTGAACAGGGTGCTGCTTAATGCAAGCTAGAACATGCAGTTGGTGATACCATTAGGGAATAGGCCTGCAGAGGAGACAAAACCAACTTTGAAAACTATCGTATGTTTAAGACACAGCATGAGTTTGCAGCTAGCAGCTCCCAGATGTGGTGATGCTCTTTTTTTCCAACACCTAGCATCCTCTGGACAGACACTGTCTCAATTGATCTGTACTTCAGTGCAAGCTCATGGGGCGTGCATGGAGATAAGTTGTTAACAAACCCTAGTCTCAGATGCATAATTCCTATTAAAGCTAATGGGAGTGCCATGCCTACATGTTAGTGTGTGCACATGGCCTGATGCTATCCTGTGATGCTATTTGTGATGGTGTAGGGGTTTTGCAATGCCAAATACACATTATATTAAGTGTTATTATATACCAATGTTAACGTGTTTGTCTGTTACTGTGATCCTTTTGAAATGCTGCATTCCTCTTTTTCCTCTCTCGCCTGCCATGTTTCTTTTCTCAACCACAATTTGTGTTATTTGCACAACCTCTGTTCTCCAAGGGTGCCACACTCCTCTTTTTACTCACCTTCTCCTCAACTCCATATGGCAATCCTTTTCTCTTTCTCTAGAGAAGTCCCAGAACAGAGTTGCTGTGTTTTCAGTGAGGGAAGGGGAGTTACATTTGCCAGAGGGATCACTCACCAAGAGATTTGTGGAGCATTATATGTGCCTTTTGACCCTGTGCCAGGGACATTTGCCAATTTCTTTCTCCTCTCAAGGGTCTTGAGATTAGTGGTAGAGAGAAAAAGGTGGCATCCTATAGGACAGACCTGCTAACTGACCCAAGATGCTGTTAATGTGACTGTCTTCCACTCTTAATCTCAAGAGCTAGTTCAGATACTTCCAAGTCCTTCTGGATTATACTGTTCATCAGCAACCTCAGAGCCAAGCTCTGCAAGCTAGTAAAAGGTGTCTTTGGGAGAAAGGCTGCACTGTTTCCCTGTTAAACATCAGTTGTTGAGGCACAGATTGCCTTTCTCTGTTTCGCTATGGAAATTGATTGCTGAGTTGTGAATTGAGTTGAATCAGAGTCCCGGTCTCTGCAAGAGTATCCTTCCCAATTGTTTGCGACAGGGCAATTTGCATAGAAGTGGGACTTTGCTGCAGGTGTCTTCTGGCTCTTCTTTCAAGGTTTGGCATAGGTGGCTTAAGCAGGTTAATTTTTAAGGAAGGTGAGCGTAAGCACCGCTGGGAAGAGCCAAATGTTGCGGGCAGGCTGTCCAGACAGTGCTGTGCAATCCCTTCTTGCCCTTGGGGCTGCAGACTTGGATTTCACTCTTTTTCCCATGCCTCTTTAGCCCCAGTGGTTTTCCAGTATGTGCTTGGTAACCTGGAGAACTGCAATGAATGTTTTTCCTCAGAGCAGGGAAAAGCAGAACTGCAGGCTAGGCTGCTCTGCTCTGGAGGTTTATAGCCAGTGAAATGAATGATCTGAATGTAATGGCTGCTCCTTGTCAGGGGAGGGGCAAGCCCTGTACAGGGAGGAATGCAGATGGCACAGTGCCCTTGATGGCAGGGCCTCGGATGTGCACGGAATCAATGGTGTGCACACTCACGTGCTTAACAATTCTCTGTATGAACATGGTGACCTTCAGTCTTGTGGTCTTTGCTGGGAGTCGGAGGGCCAAGTACAGTTCAAGCAACTTGAGGAATATGTCTCTGCAAATTCTGGCATGCCTTGGTCTTTTTTCTTGTGCCAAGCTGAGCCTCCAATCATCTACATGATGCTCCCAGCACAAATTCACCCTTTTAACCTCCTAACACACCTTGTTAAGATGTGCGTGCACATCTTCACGCTCTAAGGTGAAAGGGAGCCAGAGATGGCAAGCAGTTTTGGAGAGGATAAGTAGGTACAAGTTAGATGGATCTCCAGGGCTGGTAGATGTGTAGTTCACGGAGGCAAATCAAGTAATCTGAGAAAGAGGAATACTTTAATACCCTATGAGCAAGCCATGCAGGAAACTTTCCATAACCTGTGAAACAGAAGGTAAAATAAGGTCACAAAACTTTGTCTTTAGCAGGTTTCAAAATTGGTAATCAAATAATTACTGATATAGTTAAGCATGATATAGCATAGGCAATATTCCTGAAAGAGGGGAAATGGGGAGAAAAACCTTGGGATGGCCCCCAAAATCTCAGTTTTTACTCTGATGTTAACCTGTTATTGTTGTCAGCAAGTTTTTATCTCTTGGTGTTTCCCCCCTCCCACCCTTGCACAGATCATCTTTAGAACAACCCAAACTGCCTCGCGTATTTTTGATCACGGGTCTCTGATCCGTTCGAATGCAGTGACAATGTGAAATCTGCTACTGGCTTTTTAAGCTTCTGGAACATAATGCTGGGGATATGAGGGCTCCACACCTTCAACTATGCATTGACTAAGGCATCTCCTCATATGACATAAAAGACATTTATTGATTTATTTGTTACATATTCACTGCAGTGCTGGGTCAGGCTAAAGCCTAGGATTTCTTGTCCTTCTTTCCACTGTCTGACCTGGCCCACAGTTAATGTACTTGCTCTGACTGGTCAGTTGTTCATAACAAGGTCAACTTGAAATTTTGGTTGGCATAGGCATGTTGCTTTTTTCTCTTTTTACTTGCATTACTCTCTTCACAAAAACACTACTTCAGGTGCAGTTATGCCAAAAAACCCCCACTCTAGCTCTCATGTCTCTCCCAGCCATAGTTGTAGTTGCATGTGTTTATAGTAGCACAGCAAAACAAGACACCATCTGGGTTTGAGTGCCTCTGTGTAGGGAGGTCTGTTGGAGCCAGTCTCTCAGCCCAGCAGCAGGTTCCCATAAGTTCAGGTCATGTCCCAGTCTGAAGCCTTCCCTAGCACAGAGCTCAGGAGAGTGTTGCACTTTATCATCACAGCCTTGTGTTGCAGGTTAGCTCTGTGACTTAGGTGCACCTTACACAATCTGCCTGGAATTGGAATTGTCAGAGTGCTGTCCTTTCATGTGCTCATGCAGGACTAAAAGCAATGAAGTTCTGTCACAAAAGTCTGTCTGCTGCTCGCTGTGATAATTGCTGCCCCTTGAGCAGCAAAGGAAATGTAACAGGGCTGGGCACAAATAATTTTTAAAAAGCCCACTTAGAATTGGACAATTTCCTTAGAAAACTCTTATCTTTTGGCTTTAGGAGTTCTATAGAATGGGCTATACAATGAAAAGCTTCCTAAAGACTTCCACAAAGGGGGAATTAGCCAAGTGCTATTCATAGAATTCTATGTCTGTGCTGAAAAGGTAGCTAGCTTCCATTCTGCGAGGCGCTCCCCCACAATAGCTAGGAGTTACTAAGCCTTTCAAAGGCAATAAGGCTTTCAGGCTTTGTGTGCCTCCAGTCCCCACAAACGACCCTACAGTTTGCTTGGGTACTTAGTAGAAAGTGTTTCAAATAGCCCATATTCCTGAGCTGCCAGTGTGCTAACAGTTTCCCTGACAACTTGGCTATAGTAATTTCTCCTGCTTTTTTTCTATGCCGATTTCCCAAGAAGTGGTAATTTCAGTTAATTACCTCTTGGGAATATGGGAGCGAGATATTATGTTTGTTTTCCTGTGATGAATTCTGCGTGAATGGTTTCGCCCTGCACACAGGATGCAGGGAAGGGAAATTTAAAAAAAAGCTTATCAAACAAAAGAAGGGAAATAAAGGGGAAGAAATGGTGAATTAAAAAGCCTTTTAAAAGATGGAGAAGAAAGAAAAGGATACCATTCTTCCTTGCTATGAATAACTTTTTTTTCCTTTTATTTACCTTATTTACAATTGTGTGAATTTTAATAGAAATAGTTTTTGAATTATTTGTTGAACTTTACAATCTTGTTGCAGGAAAAAATATTAGTGTCTGTAGCCCATATATCAAGAATCTATAGTGCAGGCCACATTTTAGAAGGGTTGGTATGAAGTGAATTCTCAATTTTTAATGGAATGGATCATATTTTCAGTTTTTCTTGGCTGCAGGAGATCTATATGGGCAACTCTGATAGCAACTTAAAAAAGAGAAGGTTAACTTTAGGATGTATTTGTCTCAGCTTAATGCCATTTGGTGTTGGAATATATGGGAGTTGTACTTTACTAATCCTAGGTGTAGACTACTAGTTGTAGCCTAAATGCTCTGCTAAAACTATTAGTTCTCCAGAGTGTGAGGAAGCATGTAATGCACTGCTGGAAACAGAATGTGTGTGTAGGTGCTGTGTGGTGAAATTCTCCTCACAGAGTATCCCTGCCATGCCTTTCCACCTGGAGTGTGTGCCATAGGCAAGCCTTTCTTGTTCTCAGAATGTATCAAGATAATTTTTCACCAGTTCTGTCAGCTGTTGAGCATTTAAAGACAGCACAGATGGAAAAATGCTGTTAGTGTGGGGCATAAAATAACAGTGAGTTACAGTTTTAGAGGTCACTAAAGGTGAAGAACTGAGGTTTGGTAAAACATCCATATTTAATGGACTCTGGTTTTTACTTAAGAGGCTTAAGTTCACCATTAAGATCACAGATTTCCATACGATTTAATAATCAGTATTGCTAAATCAGACATTGTTCAGAGTCCAAGAAGAAAGCTTCTGCAAAGCAGCTGTAGTTGCAAAGCCCCCTTTATTCCTGGGTTCCCAAGAAAGGTCCTACTGAACTTGCTTAAGTCTGCTTGTCTTCAAAGCATTTCACTGAGGCCTTTGGCATCTCACTAAAGCTTTTAGCATCAGGGATTTAGGGTTTCAGCTGAACCGTGCCCCGTTCATCATCACCTGATCCCTCACGCAAACCTTGTCTGCTTTAGGGTTACAGAGAGAGATTACAAGTGTGTAAAAACTAGAGGACGGGAGTGGACCTGATGCGGGGATTCTCACTCCAGATAAAACCGTCCAGCTTGGAAGTGAAAGCATTGCTGCTGTTTTAGCCAGCAGAGGGAGGTGTTAGACGTGCGTAAATCACACCCTCTGCATCAGGCAGCCGTGCCCCTAGAGCGGGGTACCCAGCCCGGCACTCCTGGAGGGCTTCCTAACTCCTTGCGTGCTGTGATTGTTTTAATATGCTTTTCCAAGTTGCTTTCTTCTAAGAGAAGCTGAAAACAAAAAGTTCAGTGAAAACCAAGTTGTTCTAGGAACACATTGTAAGAAGCAAGTGTTTGTTCATTTATTCAAGGAAGTGCTCAGGCAAAATAGGCATCAAAGTACACCACTTGCAATGGCACACAAGTATTTTCAGGTGCCTGTTACATCGCTTTTAAGAGATGCTCTGATTACACTGTAATTAATATTATGGAGTAAGATGAATAATGGTAGCAGTGAGATACAGGAAGTATATGGAAGGGCTACTAAGTGTTTGTTGTATTAGTGGTGTATAATAACATCAGAGTTAGGTTTGGAACAGTTGGCTTCCCTGCACAGGTGTACCACCTGGGTACATAGAAAAACAAATGCTTTAGTGTAGTTTATTATGGTTTTGCTTGTTTGTTTGCTTGCTTTTAATTATTATTATATGTAATGTAATTGTAGGTCATTAGACATGGGAAAAGGAAAGTGAGAGAACAGTGGACAATCACTGCAGACTCAATAGTTATTGTCTTTATAGTGGGATTGATCTGAAGTAGCATAGAAGGGGAGTTGACATGGATGATGGCTGCCTATTTCTCAGATGTCTGTGTATATAGAAACACAAAAGTATTTAGCCTAAACTGTGGAAGAGGGAGATGTTCTCCATCATGACAATTCTGGGGAAATCTTGTTTCTCTCCATGTGTTGAGCAACAGGATTCAAGGTCACATGGGTGAGCTGGATTTTGGAGCTGATACAGTCACAGTCTACACTTTTCTATACTAAGCAAGATTTCTTTGGAGGTAGGTGGGCAGGGTTTCATCAGAGCATTATCTGCATTATGTGTATATATCTGTTCACTTGTCACCACAAAATTAATTTTACAGTTTGGAAGGCCATCAAACCTCCATGAGAATTGCTGTCTGTGTTCACTTAAAACATGACTGATGTAATGGCTGATTAATTAAACTCTCCTTGCTTTGTTAATAGCAAGATTAAATTATTTTTATACTATGAGCCTATGGACCCAAGAATCTTTTGTCCCTTTTTTTATAACTGATACTTAAAAGTTCCTTTGCAACCATACTTTGAAACAGAGATAATACTCAGTTTCAAATGTGTGTTTGAGTTTGGTATGCCCTTTGATTCTGTTCTTGGGCAGCATCTCACAACCATCTTATCCAAAGGAAAAAGAAAATAAAATTGAAAAAGGTCAGATCCTGCCTCAGGCTTTACTTTAAAAACACACTCCTATTGATGTGCCTGAAAAAAGGCTGCACAATATGACCTTGATATCCTCCACTTTAAATGCCTGTATTGAATATGTGAAGTGATCTTTGTATATAATTTTTCCCTTCTCCCTGTTTTAGAGGCTTTCCTTTTGTTCTTTAGATTACTTTGGATGCTGACTTAGTACTGCAATGTTCTCGTGGCAGGAAATGTCTGTATATGGAAATCTTGCAGCTAGACTTCAGTAATTCCCACACAGACTGTCAGTCCTATGCAGTGACTATGTATACTCTGTCCTCATGTTGGCAAAAGAATTCAATTGTGTTCCTACAATGGGATAGGATTTAAAGCTTTTAGTTGCTTTTGTTTCTTGTGGAAACAATGGCTTCTGGCCATAGGAATGGTGAGTGACATGGCCTCTTACACAGGACTTTTACCCATGGTAGGGAACTGATCAGTCTTGATTTTAAACAAAAATTTCAACCTGATACAGAAGAGATTTTAGGGACTGAATTTTTTCCCTCCCTTCACTTTCAGCAGCTCAAATTTTAATGTACACTTGCAGAAATTAAGGACTTGGTGGACACTGAGTGAAATGTCAGCACAGCCAGACAGATTTAATTGGTTTCTGACTACCTCCCTGGCAGACAGTGACCAAATATCCATGCAAGCCAACCTCTTGATATCATGATAACACAGTTTCAATAGGGATTATTGTTTCTAGTATTCATGATAAAATTCCAGGCCAATAAGTGGTGAAGGTACTTGGAACAATTGGAGTTCAGATCTTTCTAAGAGGGTAGTAGTCAATAGTACTGCATATCTCCCAAAGTTTGATTAAGAAGGACATAAGTTAATGATCATCTTTTTGGCTCTGAAATATAAGAGACTCTCTCTGCAATCAGTTCAATACTTTACTTGTGAAAGCCCAACCTTATCCTAACTTCATTATAATTCCAGACCAATCTGCCCTTATCCTTCATATCTTTTATCCAGTGCTCATATTTTTCAGGTCTTCCTGCTGACTGCTGTCTTTGGCCATATTAGCCCTGTGGAATCAATGGAAAGACTCTTGCTAACACCAGTGAAACTGGACTAGACCCTTTCCATTTTTCTCATCTAAATCTTTTTCCTTACGCTGTGTGTCTGTGAGGAACACTGATGGTTCTCATGCCCAAGGGGCACTTCTATCTTTTTATCTGATTTCACTTGGAAAATTATTTTGAAGTTTTAGGTTGTTTATTCAGAAAAGCTGCCTATAATTATCTCATCAGCTACAGATGTAAGCAGTGCTTGAAGAAAAATTTTTTTTTCTGCTTTGGTTGTTTTTGATGGCTAGGTGTGTTTTTTAGATTCTTGGAACAGTGACAACATCTGTTCTTATGGCCAGTGTAAAATGTATGATAGTCTGTAAATAATGTGTCTGAAAAAAAAACCCAACTCTGAAATCAGCAGAGCAGAGACTTTCTTTGATTACTGCTTGACTCCTAAGATAATAGCACTCGGTATGTGGAAGGACGTAATTGTGCTAAATTGTGGAGTTACCTGATTTTAAAAACAAGCCAAAACAATCTACCCTGTACTTTGAGTACTTTGACCATATTTTCACCTTTAATCTTTCTTTGTTGGGGGTACTGCTTGCACAGATCCAGTTCTAGATAGGCTTGTCATATTGGCCTTAACAATCTCATCTAGATACAGATAAACTGTTCTACATAGTCTTAAAATATTACAAATGCATTGAGGAGATAGTCCTCTCCTTCCCAGAATTGTATTGTTTGGACTCTTGGCAACTACCAGAGCCTGGGTATGAACTAGCTAGAAAATAACCCCAATATATAGCATATATTAGCAAACAAAACCATTCTCTCAACCTCAATTCAGAAAGTTTCCAAACTGGCTTGATGCAAAATTATCCCATTTCTTGTGGCCATATGTAAAGCTTATTGCTTGTAGCTGTGGACTGTGTCATTGTCCCCTATTCTAAAATGGTAAAATTGAGGACAAGTGACCTCCCTCTGCAGGTTATTAGCAGGACCAGGAGCGGAATTTGGGTCTGTCTGCTTTTCCCACTCCAATGCTTCCACCCTTTGAAAGAGATAGAGATATTATTCATAAAAGTTGATGAATAATTATTTTTGAGTGTAACTTAGGAAGCTGCATTTGAATTGGTCATAGAAAAACTATTTAGCAACTGGGAGTAATTTTTTTTTTTTTTTTTTTTTTTTTTTGTGAGTTGTTATGGCATTGAGGGCACTAATGGCCATGCCCAACTTCCCCAAGGGATTTCCCTCACCCTGTAAATGGCTCAAGCCCTCATTTGAGCCCAGCCCTGCCCGGTGATGCTGCTGCAGTTAGTCTCCCTCACTGCCTGACCATGGACCTGTACAGTAGACAAGCACAGGAGCTGATCCGTTTCCAGATCTGCTTTGGCATGACAGTTCCTCTTCTCCAGCAGTGGTCAGTATAGGATGCTCTAGCAGAAGGCATAGCATGCTTTTAATTAGTATGTGTGAGATGCTGGTCCTCAAAGGAGCCTCTTCTTATTGCAATGTGATCTCTAAATACTGAGCCTGGGAACATGTAATTAGTTGTTTTTGCCCTTTGAAAAAATGGTTACTGAAAGTCTGTTTTATACATGTGCAAACCCTGGTAGAGTCTTGCCTAACTCATAGCTTCAGTAACACTGTCTGGCTATAGGGTTTGGCTGAAATTATTATATTACATATATATGTATAAAAACTTCCTTATCAGGTCTGAATTTACCATCTTGCATAGAGCATTTTCTTGGCTATTTTGCTGTGAGGTAACAGAAATGTCTACCTATTTATTATTTTTTTTTTAAATCAGCCAACATTTTACCTAGTTATATCACCTTGCCCAATTCATCTTTCTTTAAAACCAAGTCTAACAAGGGAGCTGAGATTCTGTCAAACTAAAATCTGGAAAACAAGGCAGATGTGAAAGCCTAGATCTAGCAAGGCTGGTGCTCAGTTCCTCTGCAGCAGTAGAATTACAGTCTGAAATATCTATATGAAGCTTGGCATTGAGCAGACCATTAAAGGTCTTTAGTCCTTACAGTCAGGCACAGTACTTAGTTTTCCTGATCTTGTGCCACAGCTGGAAGCCTGTGGGCCCCATCAGTCTGGGTTGCTTTGTCACCTGGGATCTCTTGACACAGAGTGGATGCTTTGCTGCAGTTGAGGTAATTGCCAGCTGTTTGGTCAGCTGCAATAACTGTGTCATGCATGTGTCCAAATTTCAAAGAAATCATGTTGGCTTAGACAAGTGACTAAATAGATCTCAGCTGTCTAGTGCCCAATCCTTTCTTTTTGTAATAAGCATGTAAATACCCTATGGTTGACTTTCCTGGCATTTGTTTTAGTGCATTTAAAAACAATGAGCTTGACTTTTCTTTTCACACACATTGTGGAGTCATGAGCACGCTGTCAAAGGATGTGAGGAGTGCCAAAATGCCATTCTACTGGATGCTAGTAAAAGGAACTCGAGGGGATGGATAAGGACAATTCTTTAGGTAATAACAGGGCCTAATAAAGTTTAAACTCATCATTAGTAGTTTCAGGTGTGCTATTATTACACACAAGCAGTAATAATGCCTTCTATTGAATTGCTCTGGCTCTCCTCTATTAATGCATACAAAAGTAAACAGCCATACACTACACCTTTCTATTCTCACCGCTGGAACTCTTCTTCTGATATCTTTGAAAGCAGCTCACTCTTTTGTTCTTTAGATCTTTGTTTTCCAGTTTCCTTTTTCAGTCGTCTTTGCTTGTTTGCTCCATTAGCTGCACTTTTTTATTTCTGTTTCTTGGGCCAGTATTCTAAGAGATCAAGATAAACATTTGAGAGGTTTTCTATCTGGGCAAGGCAAAACTTTTGTGGCCAGGAAAAACATTTCAGCTGTACAAAAGTATTGTGGCTGAAACCATAAAACTAGCTGGTGACATGGCAGTGAACAAAACACAGATACTCTACACAAATGTTAAATACCGGGAAATGTAAATTAAAGATATTTGTTTCAAGGCTAACTCTGATTCTTGCTTATGTGGCAGCTCTGCTCTGCTTTGAGAGCAGAGACTTCTCAACAGCTCCAGGATTTTGGACATCGTTCAGTGGGCATTCTGGGGTTCTTGTTCTAAGCTTTCTTGGTATTGCACTCCCTGCTATTTTGTATGTTGTGTCCCGTTCAAAGTTGGCTCAGGGGTGTTTCACACCTGTCAAAACCCTGGAGCTAAATTCCATGACTTCTGTCCATCTACTTGCTTAAACAGGCCCGTCTGTATCTTTTCTCTGACAAGTGTCCACCCAGGTGATAGAAGTCCAAACTGTTGAAACACATTGTCTGTTCAAAAGAAGCCTGTGATACAAATGGGCCTGTTGTCATATGACAGTATAATCCTATGAAACAGTGCACTGACAGGATATCAGAAAGATGTGTGCATGTCTGTTCACACAAGGACTTTTTAACTTTTTTTTTTATTATGAAAGGAGAGTAATCAAATTTAAACCCGCTTTTTAGTTCAGAATAATCCTGATCAATGAGTATTTACTGATCATCTCAAAAATACATTTTCAGACAACTTTGAAATAAAATAGGAACAGTGAGGACTTTCTAATATTTTTATCTGAGTAAAAATAAAAAATGCCCTAAATTTGAAGGCATCAGGAGTTATTACTGACAAAATCACTGGTGAGAATAATTCACCATGTCTATGCTGACTAACACCTCTGATTTTGTTCAGGAGAAAGCAGAAGGAAATGATAACCAAATAGCCCTACAACAGCTCCTGCACACAGTTTCTGTCTCTCTGGAGGAGGTGCTACTCAGTTTAAAATGCAGAACAGTTCCCCATTGTGGCCACAGTTTACGACAGCAAAGCTGAGTTTCAGTTTGGACAGCTTATTCTAGCCCACCTCAGCAAACTTAGCTCAGGATGCAACACTGAACTTCTGCCACTGGCATCTGAACAGCATCTGGCTGTGCCAGGAGGGAGTCACTGTAACTGCACACACCAATTGGTTCCTCCTCTGCTGCACCATTGCCCTGCAGTCAGTTCTGCATCGGTGCCCTGTGCCTTTCAAAGGAGGAGATGGGGCACTGCTGCTGTCACCTCAGCCCTGCTCTGGTGTCCTGCTGCCTTGCAGAGCAGGGTGGATAGTAAACCTGGATGAAAGCTCTTTGGCTCCTGCTTTGTGCTCTGCTGTCCCTCTGCTTTAGAGGAACCGGTGCCATAGATGAGGCTGTGAGCGCTGTACGCACCACTTCCTGTTACACAAGGCAGAACTATCAGCCCAAAAGAGGTTGTTGGTAGTATTTTCCCATGCTGAAGTCAAAGGTGGTCTGCTGTAAAGCACTTTCCTGATGGAGCTATTTTGGTTTTAATCTTGCCATAACTACAAGAGCTTCAGGTTGACCTTACAGGGACTGGTATGTGAACATGGTTTTTAGGGCAAGCAAACTCGGGAGAGAAAAATGTAAGAAATAACACATTTTGTCCAGAACACTTTCCTGTCAGATGTTTAATTAATGAATTAAGCCTTAGGATTTGAAATCCAACCCCAGTTTATAATTTGCATGCCCTGATTTCTGAACTAATTTCTCCCACCTGCCTCTCACTTCCTTTGAAAAGTCAGTTATGGGGTAGGCAGCATATGAGGTACTGTAAAGGAAACCTTCTCGATTTCCAGAATGCAGAGTGTAAGGTATCTATTTGATTAAGTATCCAGCCTGAAGATTCTGGTTGTATATGATGGATCACTGATGGAAACTCAGCCATAGAATTTGGATAATGTGCTCAGAATCACAGAGGGTATTTCTAACAGGCAGTGGTAAAGCCCCTGTCTCTTAAGTGTCAATCCTATGCTTTGACTGTGATATCATCCCTTCTCCATTCCAGTGACTAAATCATGAAGCATTACAAAATAGAGAGTATAGGCCTATTTTAAATCCTCCATAGATAATTTATTTTTGTATTGTGTCCTAAGTACCTTTTAGGATCTAGTGAATTGCTTTACTCCCTAAATAAATAATAATAATAATAAAAAAAGGCATTTGAAACTATTAAGCAAACCAAAGTCAGACCTAAATGATAACAGATAACAAAGAGGATATATGCATTGCAGTATGGAGGCTGTCTCTTCAAAGCCTGTGGACATGTGTATTCATTTGGCTGAGAGTTTGGAAAATACAGTGTGGTGGGGTGAGGGCAGTGTGTAAAAGCCTGTGTGGTTTTATTCTTGGCTTGTATTTCACTGTGAATGAACATACAGTATGTGATTCACTTTCCCTGAACTGAGTGAAAAGGCCACAGGTGCCAAATTTGAGAGTGCCTTTTATTGCCACCTTAGATCCAGAAGCACCAGGTACGCTGTGAAGGTGTCTGGGTAGGTCCTGGGCAGTGCCTCTGATACATGGGAGCTGCACCCCATCCGCTTGCTTGGAAGGTTCTACAGTGTTTACAGAAAAGTTCCCAGCCTTTCTGGACTCGGGTCTGAGCAGATCTGCTGGATTGAAACTTCCCTGTAGCACAGGAGACATCCGGTTTCTTCCTTTTGTTTCTCTAATGGCCTGTGCTAAATCCCAAATCTGTGAGTGCTTATGCACGGACTTTACTATTGTAAGTAATTCCATTCAACTCAATGGGGTTATTCATAGTCAAGCTGAGCATGTGTGTTCAATGTTTGCAAGATCAGACACTGCAGAAGCTGGCTGCTGTGCCATTTAGGGCTGGCAATTCCATCCCTTAGGCTCCGGTGTCCTTGTATGGAATGATTTCATTTTATATAGACTTCACTTTGTTTTCCACATGTCAGCCCTTCAGTGCATGCACTATGAGTACATACCAGAGCTGAATACTTCTTCCTTAGATATTGTATGAAAAGGAAGCAAATTAAAAGTGTATGCAAATTTCAGTTCCTGCCCACTGTGCTGTCCTGTGCAAAACATTCAGAATACTTTAATGCTGAAAACAACAATCATCACTTTTGACAAAGAAGAGGCCTGCCTGGTTCATGTTGGATTTTTTTTTTTCTTTTCTTTTAACTGATTTGTAACATGTAAACTGTTAGAAACCATAGCAAAGTTTTGGGATGGGCAAATACAGTGAAAAGCAGCTCCGCTCAACAGGAACTTGCATCCAGTCAAGCATCAAGTCGTGACAGCCTGAGAGGACACACAAAATTGCCTGGATTTGGCCAGAAAGTATTGAATGAAAGCACGAAATGGGTAAAGGGAAGCCTTAAAATGTGTCAAATTGAGGGGATTAAAGCTTGTGTTTTGCATAAGGTTTAGATACAAAGGAAAATACAATCATAGAAAACAGGGCCAGAGACCCAGTTACTCATTGCTGTTCCAATTGCTTTCAGTTGTCATCTTCCAGAGTGCCCACAGCTCCCTCCAGTTCGACATTGTTTGCAGATGTAGTAAGTCTCTACCAGCTTTCAGATCACAAATACATATATTGACTAGCTGAGGCTCTAGCACAATGTTCTGCATAACACAAGGTTGATATACTTTCCAGTTGGACAAGTTCTCATTGAACTCATCATTCTGAATATTTTTTTCCATATTTTGTGTCTGTCTTAAGATGTTGACTTAGCTTGTCTGTGAGACTGTTATGTGATAGAGCGTGAAAGCCTTAACAAAGCAACAATTGGTCATATCTCCACTCAGTTTTAGGCTTGCTGTTTGCCTTAAGGAAAATTAACTTGGACTGAAGTGATTTGCTACTGACAAATCCCTGCTGATGTGTCCTTATCTATGAGGTGCTTACATAGGAGCTGAATGGTTTATTCTGATATCTGTCCAAGAATTTAAGTGTTAGGCTAAGTGCTCTGTCATTTCTAGGGTCCTCCTATCTCTCCATTTTTACAGATAAGCACTGTATTCACCCTTTATCAAAAGCCTCATCCCTCCTCCACAAGTTCTCAATGATAATTTGCTGATGGTTCTGAAATAGCTTCAGGCAGTTCCTAAAAATATTTTGAGTCAAACTTCACCAAGTTCAAGTCAGACCTGAGTCTGTTCTCTTTCCTGCCTTGCTTGAATTATGCCTGCTTTGTTAGTTATATTCTGTCTAATCCCAAATGATTAAAAGTGCCTGCTAAACAGATTAGTGGCCTATAGTGTCACTGTAAAGGGTTTATGTTGTTGCTGAGTATAGGTGGTAAGTCAACTTAGTGAACTAACAGAGAAGGCAAGAAATTTTGCAGATCTTAAAAGCCAGAGCAGAGTACTGGGTAGAAAAGTGACAACTGGAAGAATTCAAAGGTTGGGGATGTCGTGAAGGAAGGGTTTTGCCAAGGTTGTTCTGACAACGGAGCTTATCTACACCCCTGAATGGAACCACAGAATAGAAAATTACGGAGTCTGTAGTAGTTGAACATGGTTGAACATTGATGTCTCTGAATGCAGTGGTGTCTTAGGGAGCTTTTTTGGGTTTGTTTTTTTTTTTGGAAAAAAGCTTCAGTGTAGCTTGCATCCAAGGCTCCATAGAGAAGGCTGGGTCACTTATGCCTGTAGTGGGTTTGAGATGCTGGGGCCTGTTCACAAGTGACAGAGTGGCCCCATTTGTGCTTCATATGATGTAAGAGTTAGCTCTGACCAGCTCAAGTAATTTGAAAGCAGTTAAGCTCCGGCTATGCTGAAATTTTAATATATTTTTGTTGAAATGTACTGACTGTCACTCAGAGTTCAAATAGAAAGAGACAAACATAAAAGGGAATGCTACATGATAGTGTATAAAATTATGTTTGGAACTGTACTTGTTTCATCCTCTATCCTCTGCTTCCATGGAGAGAAGCATAAAGATCAGTGCTATAGTTCTTCTTATGAATGTTCTTATCTGAGTGGGAATCATTTAGAGACAGAGTTTTGACAGATCAGGTCTCCAGTTCGAGACCACTTGCTCTTGAACAGTTTAGTTAGTTACAGAAGCTGCTTAGTTATATGAAGCCTTCTTCTTTCTTTTTTTCTCTTTGTTAAGATAGTACTTGAGCCTGGTGTTTTTCTCTTCACTTTGCTCTTTGTTTCTAAAGACTTTTAGTTACAGCTCGATTATAATGTCTGTATAACTCACTAAAAAGAAAATTTACCCTGTTTTCTGTTCTTGTGAAGAAAGCTAACACCCTTCCACAAAAACATACTCAGACATCACACCCTGGTTTCAGTTAACTTGGATGAATTACACTATTAGCTTTCTAACAGTTAATTACAGTGCCTGATCTTGTTACTAAGGATGATGAAACTGATTCATCTGCTAAACAAAGAGCTTTGTGGTTTTTTTTTTTTTCCACTTTCTTTGTTCCAGCATTGCTTTATACTGTCAGTGTGTAATTTGTTCTGATTTATTTCATTATTAATTGTCCATGCAGGCTACATTGTAGTGGTGATTTTTAACTATGAACACCTGAAGTATTCCACACTTAACTTTTTACGAAAGGATACCGAAATCTAAACATCACAGGTACTAAGTAATTTGCAAAGCAGATATACCTTCGTTTTTCCTATTAAAAAGCCAGAAATTACTTTCTGGTTGGAGACACAGAGATAATGATTGAAGTAATTTTCTTGTCTGTGCACACTTCCTGAACAGATGTGGTTTTCCATTTTGACTGTGGTAGTTTATCAGTTGTTGGTATGGAGAAAGCATATAGGTAAAGTACCTAATAAAAAAAAACCCCAACAAAATAGGTACTGGAAAAATTGAATAATGTGTTTGTGAAAAGGGAGGGGAAATAATCTTCGATGTCTTAATTTTGCTACTAGTCAAATTATCTTGACTATGGCTGTTGTCAGCAGGTGAAAGGTAGCTGACTAGAGGAGTAGCATATTCTTCTCATGTATTGTAGGAAAAACTTATGGTACCCAGTAGTTTGCTGTAGTCAGATCAGCTGCAGAATTAAATAAAAGTTCTGTCCACTTACAACTCATTTATTTTCATGGCACAGTGAAATGATACAATTCAGTGAAAAATGAAATTAATGCATTTATCAGTGAAGAGACAAAATGTCTATTGGTATATGTCATAACAGCTTTTGAAGTACTAGACAATTAAATAGATGTTTAAAAGATAAAGATCTTCAGGCATAAAAATAAATTGTCACTATAGCAATCAATGAAATGTGGTGCTGTCCTCCTGCTGTTAACTCTATCTATCAGTTAAGATCTACAAGACAAGACAGAAAAAATGCCAGTCCCTACTCTAGGAAAGAGCAGTCAGAAGAAAGATAAAAAAGGCATCAACTATAGTCAAGATAACTGCAAAATGGAAAGGAATGCGTGATGCCCTGTGTTATCTGTGCATGGTACTTGAGTTACAGCAAGTGATGTTTGGACTGGATGCAGGCAAGGCCTCATTAATTGTTGAGGTAGTTAGCTTTACTGCAGCCTTTTGGAGGAAAAAGTGCACCATCACTGTGTCGAGAATCATATAGGTACTGCTGCTTCAGTCTCAGGGCTGGGGAAGAGACTTCTGTATTAGGTTTCTTCTGGTCCTGTATTCTGTGATTTCCTTTAAATGGGGCCCAAAGCAGGGCCACTTCAGGCAATGAAAACAACAAGGGCTGAAAGGCAGCCTGCTGTGTTTCTGAGCAAGGCTTACATGTCTATGTGGTTAATACTTGTCTGGCTGTCTTGAGTCTCAGGAATACATGGCTGGATCATGTACTTGTACATAAAGAAATAGACGTCCTACAAGAATTCCCTTGAAATTTGGGGGAAAACCCCCAAACAGCAACCAAAAAAACAAACAAACAAAAATCTTAATTACTATTTGTCAGATCAGCATATTTTTAAAAATGTGTTGGGGCCTTTTGATCCTAGTTCGAGGAGGGAGCTAAGAGGATGGGCTGGAATCAGCTAATTTTATATATGTGAGTGTTGTGAAAGGTGATGCCTACATTCTTTGTCACTAACTGGTTTGAGTCTTCCTCCTCCACTAACAATTCTCTTTCAGGAAAGAAAATTGCCAGTTGAGCTTCATGGTGTCTGAACTTGTTTCCTGAGACCTGAGCTCACAATTTGAGTGCTTTTGTTTGTGAAATCCATAAGATGACGTATCTCATCTCCTTGTGTTTGGCTCCAGCAGACAGAGGTGTGGAACCTGTGAACAATCACAGAAAAAGAAACGTACATGCTAGATAATGGACTGGTGCAAAATATGTAACCTATGTATGATATATTTCTTACCTTTTAAAATTTCAGATCCAAGTGTATTGAAGAACAGTGACATAAAAGTGTTAAAGACATTTTCGGGTGCATGGTACTTGAGTTACAGCAAGTGATGTTTGGACTGGATGCAGGCAAGGCATCCAGTGATGGTCTGCCTGATCTAGAGTATTCTCTGAAATCAGCATTTGTGACTTTGTAGGGAAATATTCTCTGTCTTCTCCCTGTGGTAGATCTTGTATGTTAGACTAACGCGTGAAGCTTTCAAATTGATTTTATTTAACCTAGAAGGAATAAAAGATTTAAATTACATCAACAGCAGCTGATACACAGTGCTAGTGTGCAAGATGCTGCCTTGATGAGCTATAGTAAGTCTAATAATTTTTCTCATCTCTTCTACTTTGTAAGTTCTTTAGATGCAGCCATGCATATAAGCATCAATCTAAGATTCTATCAGTCTAACAATCTAACAATCATTTAGTTTGGAAAAGACCCTTATGACTGCTGAGTCCAACCATAAACCTAACATCTAAGTCCACTGTGTCCCTTAGCTCCACATCTACCATACCTGCAGGGATGGTGACTCAACCACCAACCCCGGACAGCTTGTTCCAGTGCTTGGTAACACTTGCAGAAGGTGAAAGATTGTGATGGGCAAAACATTTCCTCCTCAGAGGAAAGACTTCACACTTAGTGAAGTCCCAGACATTTCTTACCAGTTTACCTGCTGTCCAGTAAGGAGCCCCTTCAGGTATGAATTACCACGGGCAGCTAGAAGTGCCAGCTTTTTGGAAGTGTAAACAGTTTAGTTATTTGCTGCAGGGAATTGTGGGATGTGGATTGCAGACAGCAAAGTGAATAATCCAAATCTGGCGTAGGGATTTGGGTAAGGATGTGTTCCCAACAGGGTAGGTTTTTTCAAATACATGTTCAATGATTCAGGTTGAATCACTTGAAGTTTAGATTTGGATTCTCAAAGATACACAGCTGCCCAAATTCCTCAGATTAGGAATTATGCACCTGAAAATAGAGAGGGGTAAAATATTACTGACAAGTATGTTCAAGTGATTTTCTGTGCTGCTCTGGTGGCTGATAGGCATGCTGGTGAAAGTTCACTGGGAGGCTGGAATAGGAGTGAATGTGTTTTTTGCATGTCTTTGAATGAGCTGTTCTTGGCGCAGCTCTAAGCAGAGCATGTTTGTACCTGCTCTCATTTTAAAAGTGTAACTGGACTTGCCACTTTTTTTTTTTTCTTTTTCTTTAGTTTTATTTTCCACTGGGATCATAAATATATGACATGGTGAAATTATGATAAATCTGCCACATCTGCTCTGAATGCAGCTGTCTGCAGAGAGATACAGTTTAGGTTATGCCCATCTGAGGTAGTTCTGTTTATGCAAAAAAAATGACACTCCCTGCTACAGTAGTTTTAATACAGAATTGCATCTTTTTTTTTCCTTCTTAAAGCCAAGAAGACATTTTAAGTGGGATGTAACATTGTGACAGTCCCTGTGTGTGTGTTGTAGGAGAGAAGGGGTTTTTAAGTCTTATCAAATATGTTTAAAAGGAAAGACCAAACAATTATTTCTGCAAGTAAGACTGACTGTGAGAAAACTTTGTTGAGTGTGGTCCCAAGTTCTGCTTTTTGCTTATTTGTGCATATTTAAGTCTAACATATTTGCACTGAAGTCATTGGAGCTGCATGGAATTAAGCGATTGCAGAATTTACATCAAATGGTCCCCAGAGCTGTTTGTGCTGCTGTAAGCAGTTACCATTCATAACAGTAAATGAGCTAATATGTGTATGGGAGATTCTTTTTGGATAGGGTGAGATACAGAGACTGTCAATCCAATTCTCATGAACGGAATTTTCTACAGCAACACTGAGAAAAAAAAAATCACATTTCCTCTCAGTGGAACTGAGAAAACTTAGAGATACAGGATATTCACTTGTATCTTAAAAAAATAATTCCTTTCATTGGTATCTGGGTGATATTCTGTGATATTTTTACAGTCCTCAATAGAGGCTGACAATACTTCAAGTAATTTCTGTCAGACAAAATAGGCCTAATGTTAGGAGTGCCTGTTACTGCAAAACTAGCCTTTTCTGTTTCTGGTCCAAGGAGCAGAAACAATGTTTTATTTGGATTGTCCTATCTGTAGGGAAATAATAACTTGTGCATACAACCTTTGAACCAGTTAGGGATTTGATGCATCGTTTTGGTAAACTAACAGTATTCCACGCAAAGAATTAGATTAACTCTGTCTGACATTAGATGTTATGTGTTCAATCAGAGAGTTTTCCTTAGGCAACAGCAAAACACAAAGCTAAAGGAAATCAAAGCAAGAATCGAAACATTTTATGGAAAGCCATCAGTCTCTTTTGTGCCTTGCAGCCTCTCACCCTTTCACCGATTAATAGATTTTATTCATTTTTTATTGTGAATCTTTAGTCACCTTCAGCTGAAAAGAGCATCACCACACTGCCAAATACACATTTCTAGGAAAAAAGATATTTCTTGAGTCTGTTCCAAGTCTGTTATCTTTCTTCTTCATTAGAACAGTGCAATGTGTATCTAATACTGGTTCTTCAAGAGTGTTGAGCTTATAAAGACTGTTGTAGTCCCTTGCACTGATGAGATTCAAAATATATACCTAGCATATCCAACATGTAAAGCACTTAGTGTGAGACAATGCCACATAAATCATACATTGCATTAAAAACAATGAAACTGATATTTACCCACGAGATAGGATGCATATCCATGTACAAACATATCTACTGGCCAAGTTAGAAAATAGTTAAACTTGTCTGACTACACACAGGAAAAGAAATTAAGTATAAGTGCTTTCATGGGCATAGAAACAAACAGAAAGAAGTCCACGGTCAGTCAGATTACTTTTCACAAACAATATCCTTTGCAAGAAGAGCGGAAAGATAAAGCCCAGCTTGAAGCTTGGATAAGGAGTTATTAAATGACTTCTGTTCCTGCGAAGCTGTTTCAATAAGATAACATAAGAAGCAAACATTATAGGCACAGTAGTCAATATACAGAAGGTTGGTTTCAACCTAGCAGCTGTGGTTGGTGTGACACAGGCTCAGGCTGGCAGAGTGAAGCCATGTCCTTTGGTACAATATAGAGCACTGGATGCAGATCAATCCCTGCTAGCAGAAGTAAAGAGAGAGACTATAGTGCTTAGGCTAATTCCATATAGGTGAACTCAGGCCAACTGTTCAATTTCTTTATGCCTGTCACTAGTCTTGGCCCACGTGACTAAAGCCAGATCTGACACTAAAAGCTAGAGTGGATAATGGCCTTTGGCTGCTTGGCTGTTATATTTGTGCTCAGGATCTTTGTGATATGCCATCATTATGAGTGCCTACAGACAGTAAATGCACAGGCACTGTGAACAGCATCCTACCAGCATCCAAAGTCCTATCCTGTAGGACCTTTGCTGTGCTCCGTGTCCATTGAAAATCTAATCTGTTAGTTTGCAACATCTGTGAATGCCATCCCGTGAGCTTCTTGTCAAAATTCTTGGACTGACAGAGAGATTTGGGTGTGGGCACTTGCAAAGCTGTGTTAGTACGTGCCTGTCAGCTGCACTGCGGGGCCTGGCCACGCGCACGGCCTCTGCTTGCTGCAGCCATGAGGCAGAGGGTCATTTTAAACTGCTCACTCTGGGGCAGTGGGGATACACATAACTGCAGAACAGAGGGCCAGTGGGCTGTCACGTGCTCTTTTCCAGAGTCAGGACCATCAGGACCACTTCCAGTGCTCTCCTGGCCTCCTGGTGTGCTCCTCAGTGGAAATTTCCAGTCCTTTCCTTCAGTCTGCTTCCTTAGGACACACACCTTGAATAAGTTGGTCTTAAAAAGTCAGTTTTTTTATTCTCTAACTACCTGCATACATCTCATATGTTGCAAAGGAGGGGGAATGTAGATTACAGACTTCCTGAGTGAGAAAAATGTGTGCCAGAGTAATTTGAACTGCCTCCCCTTGCTCTTACTACGTCTCTTTCAGAGTGTAATTTTAACCTGACTTAGGACAGAGCTATTCCTGCTGTAAATGAAGTCCATATCTCCCTCCTCAGTGTATATCTGCCATCAGGGATAGATAATACCTCAAATCCATTCTCAGTGGGCACTGCCAATTGTTCTCTTTCTGGGTCTTAGGAGATACGAGTGACAAGTGACAACATGAGTGACAACACTGGCGTGGCATCATTGCCAGGTTTATCAAGGACTTGTCTATTCTGGGGGAGAGCAACCTGGATTGTATGTCTTCTTCACTTCTCAGTAAGGCTCTTGCTGTGCCTTTATCTAATGTGTTTCTAGCAGAGCCCACTTTTGCTTTCCGGGCTTCAGCAACCATGTAAATGTGTCCTGCAGTGGGATCCAAGAGGCACTACAAACCTGCAGGCCTAAGGGATCCAAGATTCCTTTCCCAGAAAGCAGTACAGTTTTGAGACGGAGATTTTGTCTGGCCAGATGGGCTAGGAAATGAGCTTTTCAGAAAACAGTGATGGTGTCTGGGTTCCTGGGTGGAAGGGTGCTAAAAAGTTTATACTACTTGAAGAACAAAGTGTGGGATAGCTGCTGGAGGATTGCTCTTATCAGGACCAGTCATATAGAACCTGTGCTGGCAATGCACTGGCAAAGTATGTCCAAAGAGTACTTAGTTTCTGCCGTCTTATTTCAGTAACACAGTTGGGACTTTGTTACCAGGAATCACATTTGTGCCTGTTAATAAAGGTACTTTGAGGTGCCCCAGGTTTATAGCGTGCAGCTTGCTTGAAGACTGTAGCAAGGACAGAGGGAATGGCCTTTGATTTGTCCCTACCTCCTTGCCTGAAAAAAACATGCTAGTAGTGCTGAGTGACATTTTCATCCCACAAGTTTGGTGTTTGTGAGGAATCTCTACCTTCAAAGAAGCAGGCAAAGCAGTGAGGCATCCTGTGTCGGCAGCGTGCACGTGCGTGGAGGGCTCTTTCACCAAAGCCAAATAGCTTTGCTACAGCTGGGCTGAAAATGTGCTCAGGGCTCACACATGTCTGAGGACAGGGTGGAAGAGCCACTGTCTGTGGGATTTAGTCAGTATGACAGGTTAAGCACAATCCTTCCTCTCTTTTATAGTAAGTCCTGCTGGCTTGGGTTGCTCTGCTGCTCCTAAAGGCAGCTGCAGCTGGGGGAGGGATTTTCATTCACAGACTCCTATTTCTCTTTGCTGAGCCTCACAAGTGCAGGCAGTGAGTGTGCATAATAGGTAGCTTATTTTGTCATGTGCAGCCCAAGTAACACAAATGCTCCTTACCTCACAACTCTTTTTCTCAAATTTAATTTAATTTTTTTCTATGTATCAATGATAGTAATGGCAATGGCAACAGGTACCAGCACTAGAAGTACTGGTACTGATACGTCACATGTTCCTTGAGCAACTACTCTACTGGATGTAGGACATGGAACTTTTATTGCCTTGTGTCTCCAGCTGAAATTTCTGTTCTGTATTTGAGCAGCATATAGCACAGACACAGCCAGTACTTCAAAGATTGTCTCATAAACAAGTCTTGCAAATAGGCAGGGTAAGTAAACAAGGGGGATATTTTTGATCTCTGTTTATAACAAGTTGTCACTGCATGTCAGCATTTTCACTGATGTTAAGTGCAGGGGATTGGAAGTGGAAGAATAAGATAGCTCAGGGGATGCTTATGAGGAACGTCAACTAACTGAGAATGTGCAAGAGGAAAGCACAGGGGTCCAGCTAGAAAATCTGGTGGAGGAGATGGAAGAGTCTGATGTGATGGGCAAGCTGGAGATGCGACTAAAGGGACAGTGTTGCAGCAGTTGTAGCTGATATACTGGGGGCTACCGTGGTCCTCTCTCCTTTGAGGGCTGAGCCAAACAAAAGTGAATCCTTTTTTTTTTAGGACTGGTTTTCAGTTGGCTCACCTCACCAAACAATTGCAGAAGCAGCAGTGCTAGCACAGGAGAGGTAAATGGCAGCATGCAGTGGAGAGCAAGACTGCAGCAGCCCAGGTGCAGATCAAATCACATAGCTATGGGATCACACACCAGCCTTCTGACTCTGAGTCAGAAATAATAGGTGCAAGGGAAGCAGTCTCACAGGTTAGAAGCTGATTTTTGTTCACTGCCATGAGCTCTGCAAAGAGCAAATATAGTCTTGGTCTCAGGGACTAGATTTAAACAGAGCATTTCAGTGATAGAAATAGATGGTGGTATAAACTCCTTTGCATGGAACAATGTGCAAAACTTGAAACTTGGTAATAGGAATAAGCTCTAGAATTGTAACTTGTCTCTGGCCTAGGCATCTTGAGAGAACAGTGATATACTTGAGTTATTTGGGGTGTAGCTTCTCACAGGGGAAAACCCTTTCCTCTGTAGCCAGAGAGAACATAAAGTAGCCAAAAATATCTGATTACTGTTTCTTCTGCTCTGAGACATAATGGAATTTATCATCTCTGTTGAAAGCTGTCCTATTTTAACGGAACTGTTTTTCCCCACTTTGGGTCTTCTCCAAAAAGACTAGTGTCAAAAGGATTTTATATTAACTAAAAACTAAGAAGAAGGAAAGCCAGATATGCTCTTGAAAGCTAGTCATTCTGTGTGTAGAAGAAACTGTTTTCTAAATAGCATAAGTCCTTGCAATCTCCTAGTGCCAGAGTTCTTTGGGGAATTATTCTAAACTCTAGTCCTCAGCAAAATAAGCTTTCCTGCAGCCAAGTATTAAACTCCAAGCTTTATTTTTATCTACAATTTTCTTGGCAAATTGTGAAGCTTATGTTTGGCATTCTATTTCCCTTTACAATCTTCTATCTTTGGTTTGTATTATACTTTGCAGAGCTTAGGATTTATACAGGGTTTTGGGTGGGTGATATAAATTCTAATAGGCTTTTATATAATGTAATTTAGAAGCTTAAACAAAGAAAGCCATGTTCTGTACTGGAAGATTTGTGCAGAGCTTTGCTGAACTTATGTTAATGTTGAATTAACAACTATTTTCAGTAGTGTTTTGTTTTTCTTTGAAATGGAACTGTAATGGAGAAGAAGGTGGAGAGCAAATTTCTGACTGAAATGCAATACAACAGTAACACTTCAGTATCTTGGGTGATCTGAGAACAGAGACTGAACTTGGGGCCCTAACATTGTCATTATTATATGTATATTTTCTTTGAGAAACCAAATCCTAGAAACTTTTTTTTAATAGATAATTTCGGTGTGCTAAATTTCTGGGATATATTTCTCTGTAGCTATCATAGTAATTTTTCATGAAATAGAAAATAAAGTAAGTGTGTATAATGATTGCAAGACTTTATGTTCTTATTGTACCTTGCAATTAGGGATCAGAAAGCATGTTACAATTATTGGTTGCACTAAGTTAGAACTGAATGTGTAAACACGATTTCTCTATCTCCTGATGTAAATGAATGTTTTACTCACAGCTTAAGCAGGTCTGATTATAAATGACACTGCCAAAATCACTCCAAACCACACCACAGAGCTGAAGATAAAAGAGTTGTCTCTGTATGTTTTCACTTGTGACAGAACAATATAAATAAAAGCTTAAGACAAATGCTGATGGGAAGATAAGGTGGAAAGCCAAACCACAGTGTGTGTTACCTTCAAACTTCAGCAGGCTGGTGGTGGCAGCTTTAAACTGGGAAGTCTCATGTAGGTTTTTTGAACAGACTTCTAGTACTGGTTTAGATCCAGAAACTGGGAAGGAATAAAATAAGAACCATCTCTTGGCTATAAATGGAAGCTCCCATAAAAGGCAAAGGAGAGTCATAAAATGTCAGCAACTATCTGAGGGTACATCTCTATGGACACTTTCTCACCAGAGGGATCAGCCCCAGCAGAGTTCCATGCTAATGTGCCAACTTGGTTCTCAGTTCAGAATAGTCTCATGCCTGGTCAGCTTCTGTCCTTCCATCTCTCCCTGCACTCTCCTGAGATGATATACTGCTGTTGCTCAGGCTGTACATGGACTGCTTGACACAGATGCGGTCAAGCCAGGGTAGTCAAGATGATTCACACAAGCTGCAAATCTTTAGTAAGGAAGAGTCTTGCTCAGAGTATGTTCAGGAAAGAATTAAACAACAGAGACTGTATATGGATTTTTCTGCCCCTTCTACATCCAGGCCAAGATGATTTTCTGCTAGATACAGTTAGTATAGGTCTTTATAATCAAACATTTTTTGAGTATTAGAACTACAAATATGGAAGAAAAAAATAATTCATAAGCTGAACTAAAGCAGATGGGCTTCAGGAGAGCTATGTGCTGTAAATAGGATCTTGAAAGTGGGTATATATTAATTTTAAGTGCAAACATGCCTTTAGATCACTCACAGGTATCACCAAAGTTGGCATCTTAACAATCAGCTTAGTCTAGGTTGTTTTATGTAATACTGCTGTTGTCTTATGATATTTTGTGCTTGTGGCAGCATGCTTCCTTTGCTGCCCCATAGGAACTTCCATTGTCATGGAGATGGTGATAACATTTGTTTCCAAAAATCCTCTTATATACACTGATAAAATCCTTAAATCAAGATAGTGAACATTATGGGGTTTTTTTTTGTTTTGTTTTGGGTTTTTTGTTTGTTTGGTTGGTTTGGGTTTTTGTTTTTATTTAAGAAGAAAGAAGATCTGTATCAAAATTAGAGATGAATAGAAATTCTGTGCAACTCTTTACAAAGCACTAGGGAATCTGCTGATGTGACTCAGAGCCACTGCTTTCAGTTAATATTCCTATCATGGAATTAATACTCATGTCACTTTCAAGAATCACAGAGTCATAGAATTGGACAGGACTCTGAGCCACCCCATGGGCTGATGTCCCTGCCCATTGCAGGGCTGTGGAGGAGATGACCTTTAAAAGTTCCTGCCAACCCAAACTGTCCTATGATTCTGCAATGCCACACTTGAAGAAGTAACACAGGGATAATTGTTTGGCTTTTACCTTAGACTGAGAATACTTCTGCAACCATCACCAAGGTAAGCAAGAGTTTTGTAACTGGGAGCTGGCTTGAAATGAAAGTTATGAGCTAGGTTCAAGATTTATGCCTATTTTCTTGGGGTTTTGTTCCAGGTTTGGCTATTTGAATTTAAATTACTACAAACACACTAAGTAAAGAACCTACGTTTTCTCAAATTTTGGAGTATCTGCTGTAGCCCATTTGGGACGTGGTGGCAGTCTAGTCGCTAATAAAGACATCTGGTTACAGATGCAAAGCATTTCATATTAAGTAGCCCAGTTTAAAAGATGCAAATAATTGTGTCTTATAAAAATTTTTCCCCCAAATTGACTTTCACATATTCTGTTTCCACACATTTTCTTTCCTTGTTATTTATTTAAAATCAGTCTATTTAGATATTGCTTCCTCTTTAATATATTTAATATATGATCTGATTTTACCAAAGTCCTTTAGATGAATTTCTGAGCAAATATTGTGTATGAAACCTTCTGCTATGGTAGGTGACCTGCATGATCGCAAAAAGAAAGGTTTTTCCTTTCAAGAAATTTGACTTTTCTGTTATCAGATAGGAATTTGAGATTGTTCAGCCATGTTGCACCTTTAAAATAGGTCATACTAAAGAAGTGGCACTGTGAAGAGTATAAAGGGCACTTTAGCAGCACGAAGCAAGTAGTGCCTATCCCATGTACTTATGCACCTGTACAGAAAACTCTTTTTGCAATAAGAAATACACAAGACATGAACTCACAGTACAAAGGAATTTTGAAGGCACCTCAGTGGAAGCTGAATGTGTCAGTATAGCCAGATGATTTCTGAAGACAGGAAGACAGGATAAAATGTTAGTGTTGCAAATTCAAAGGAAGAAAAACGAAGAAGCTCTTTTCTGTCTAAATTTTGGTATCAATAGACTCCAAGTTGCTTTCTCACTTCATCCCCCAATAATACCAACCAGTTGAAAAAAGCCAATTTTGAGATAAAATAATTGTGTTTTACTCAAACTGGAAATCCATATGCCCTGGCTATTGGCATTTTTCTAGACAATCCTTTTCTAGACAAATACAAGTGTGTTAGCAAACTTTTTGTGAACTTCCATGGCTTTTTTTTTTTTCACAGATTGGCCTGCAACTTCATAGGCAAATAGTTTTGCAATGGCTGTGAAATTAAGGTGAAGTCCATATTTCAGATGTGAAACTCTTAAGTGCAACTTCTCCATAATTGGAAATTCAGTGACTAGATGTCTATCAGGGCCACAGCTATTTGTATCTTGCCAAAAACAACTTGGTGGTTTGCAATCACAAGGGAAAACTAAGCTTCCCAGCTGGCTGGTGGGATGTAATCTGACTCCTGCTCAGTTAGCAGAGTGCTGCAGAAACATGTGTTCCATTTGTTGACCGAACGATTGTCCTGGGTAGCATTTACTTACAACTTGGTACTTCCATAAATATTCTAAGAACTTAGGTGGTACAGCACAGAGAGTGCAGGTAGCAGTTTCCATTTGCAGTGTGGTAGCCTAGGGCCATCACTTCTAAGCTCACTGCCAGCTCACTCAGCAAATCCTCTAGACTGGAGTACAGGCTGTTTAGGAACTGAGACAGGTCATGCTGTACCTTGCTTTCCTTAGCTGGCCATTCTCAGTTTTAGCTGCTTTCTTCTTGCTCTAAGCCTCACAGCTTCTTTGCCCAAAATTGTCTAATGGCTGGGATTTGTGCCATGGCGATTTCCAAACTGGAAGCACAGTCATTAGAATTGAAGGCACATATGTGGAAGAGTCCTTAATGACAAGATTCAGAGCGCACTTTGATAATGGCTGAGGAAAAATTTCAACTCTGATCTGTTTTTTTTCTAGGCTTTTTTGTGGACATCCTGCCTCTTAATACAATCTGGTGAACACCTCTTCATTAAGAAAAAGATACAAGGATAGATTAGATTATGATGACCTGGGAAGTATTATTTTGTTTCATGTTACCTATTGGTGAGGAATTGCTTTTGCTAAGAAGAATATTCTGAGGGACAGTAATCTCTGAATTTATGCTGTAATGACTTTCTCTCCTGAATAATGCACCTACATTTGCCATTGATAAATCTTCCTTTCAGTTGAGACTCTCTAATGTAATACGTTGTAATGGTAATTGTTCTCTAGAAGTCTCAGATAGGAGATCTGAACTTCTTAGAAGTCACATTTACACAAGGGATTTGGACAACACTTCCAGCCTCATGGGAAGTCATAATCTCCGTAATTCCTGATCTGATTTGCATTAGGGAATACATACAGCTCATTAGCAGCACTGTCATCTTAATTACCACATAACTAAATGTGGGATGTGCATTTGACTTGTAAATAAATGTTCCATATATACATGCTCCTATAAGAGTGTCAGAAAACTGGAAATAGTGAGGATGATGGTCTATGCAGTATTTCTCTTTAAGTGAGGGGGTAAGCAAAGTAGGCCACCACTTCCTCCCCCAAAAAATCACAAAGCTGTGCCTAGTGGGACGTGTAACCTCATTTGCATCAGTAGTGTCTTTCATGCACAAATACATTTTTCACTATACTGACCATGCTCTGTTAGGAACAATATTCAAATCTGTTCTCTCCCAGGAGGCCAGGAGTGAAAGAATTACCTTCCTGTTTAACTAGTACCTTCTTGCTTAATTCCTCTTTTAAAGTAAAGATTTTCTATCTCTTGTGGAGAAAATAGCAATATATAGGGTTAGGCTTTAATGTAAGAAAAAAAAAAGGCACTGTTTAATAAATTTGATAATATTCAGTGAAACACTTACACTGCAATCTCTAATTAAATAATATTGTATTTTGATTTATCATAACTGTTTATTTAAATATTATAAGACTATGACTTTGTTATGACTTTGTTTTCTGTCTCTAAGTATCTTACTTCTCAAGAGATGAAACTTCTTAAATATGGAAGAAAAGCATCTGAAGGCATGCTTTTTGCCTGTGTTCTTGGCCAGAAAACAAAGACGACAACAGCAAGTTGAAAACTTTTATGTTGTAAAGATCCTTCATTTGGAAAGGCAGCAATTGCAGAAATTGTCTGGTTTGGGTTTTGCCTTTTTTTTTTTTTATCCCAACTGATTATTGAAAAAAAAAAAGGGAAATCATCTTAGTGCAGATGATGTTGCAACTGTTTATAAAGGTATAGTCACCAGTTCCTGGGTGAAGATCTTGTGGTACATAATTTTGAACCAGAAATGCCAACTCTGAAGGCATTTTATTTGCAGATAATCACCATGTAGTGTATTGGGAGTTTTGGAACTGAGTCCAGAGGGTGTCCAAACTCATTTAGAATTTGGCTTTTCATCACAACAGGTATGATTAAACTCCCTGGAGTGATGGAAGAGAAATTGTGTGGGAAGAATAAGATCATCTGGAGAGCCTTATGGGAAAAGAGATTTGGTGTTCCATATTGCACAATTTGCCTCAGCTACCTGGAACCCTGGATATTTGAATATCTTTGGTGTTTATTTACTGTCTTCCTTCTGTGCATGTGAAAAAATTTTACAGAAGTTGACTAATAGTCTTCCTTGGCTGAGGAACAGGTTAAAGGTTAAACTCATGACTTTAGGCTAAGTAGGGCTGTAATAAAGGGTACTGATTGTTTTGGTGATGTGAAGACCTGCTTGGGTGAGGTTAAAATATTACACTGTATAGAAAACAAGGAACAAGTGCAGCTGTGAAATGTGTGAGACCACATGACTGGAAAGAACTTCTTGGAATCTTTTCTTGGGAGAGTCTTCTCCTACTGCAGGCATTTACATGCTGAAGTCCTTAATTACTAGTTCAATATCTATCTCAAACTGAGTAGTTTCTAGCTTTCTCAAGGTTGCCCTAAACCTGTCCTAAAAGGGTTCCCTAGATTTCATTCTTCTGATATCTAGAAACCTTTTCCAGCCTAAAGTTTGCCAATGTTGTCTTTTGTGTTAAACAACTATTCCTTTTTTGTCCTAGTGGTTTAATAAAAAAAAAAATCGACTTAATACTGATATCTGAAATGACAAAAACTCTCTAACAGTTTAAAGTTAGAAAGTGTATGTTTATTACAGTGCTGGGCAGCATGCTGGGCAGCATGTGGGATGGCTCCCAAAAACACACTGCGATTTACAGAAAATCATAGAGTCTTTTTATTTGCAAAACTGTTGAATACTCAAAATACAAATGCATATTCATAGGCCTGGTACATTCTGTTCTTTGCTTTGAACGGTAATTAGCAAAAAGGCAATTGAGCATGCAGTAGTTTGTCCTTTGAAATGGGTTGGTGGTCCTATTCAAGAGGAGGGGGTTTAAAATGAGGAAGTAAAATTACTCTTCATCGCTCTGAACTTTCTACTTTTTAAATGCAAATGTAACAAATGAGCCATGGTAGGACTCCCATTTCTTTAGGTACATGACTTTTAATAGGTTTCGGAGGATGGGAGTTTCTATAATTGTTCTGTGTTCCTAAATCTATTTATCAGGGTTTTGTTTTTTATTGCAAGTACAGCTAAGCAAACATAAAGTTGACAAGCAATCAGTTATTTAAAAGTAAAGTTAACTCAAATCTGGTTTCTCTTAACTAACTACAAAGTGTTTAATGAATTCCAGCAAAGCCTATCTCTAACTAAAATCTTAACTTTTCTAAAATCCTTTATTCTTTGAAGTCTATGTCTTACTGGGGAAAAATGAAGTATCATGGCTGCCATAGGGCTAAATCATGTGGAGGTAGAATGTCAGAAATTTGTCTCCTTCTCCTAAGCTGGCCATGGTGATGCTAAGTTAGCACTGAAATGCAGTGAGCATTGAGCATATGGTCAAGTCTGAGGATGGATTTCACTGCTTTTCTACACAACGATACGTTTTAGATATTGCACACAAGCTAGATGGGGTGACAAATATAAATCGGTGTTAAAATCAGCTGCATATAATTGTGACTTGTATGGAAATTAAACTGAAAAATTTTTTGAAGTCTGCTACTGTTGATGGTTGAACTTGTTATTTGTTAGTGTATTGGCAGGTATCATGTATGATTAAGGATAGTACTAAGGAGGGATAAATAGCAATAGATGGACACAGAGTCAAGACACTTGGTAGTGCAGCGACCTTTCATTCTATCTGACTATGCCTTTTAAAATGGCCAGGTTCTATACACTGGTTAATAAATATTTTCCTTCTGTCAGAGATCAGTACCAGAAAATCATTAAGCAGATTTTTTTTTTTTTAGGACAAGGTGAAATAAATTTCCCTAGACTAAAACTTCTTTTTGAACTATGTAACAGCTCAAACACATATCTGATTTAAAATGTGCATTCTTTCTCTTTATGTGGAAGAAAAGAAGAAACAATAGGACAATTGGTCTTTTAAAAGGAGAATTAAGGAGAGAAAATGAAGTGGAAGTGATTTTATTCATTAAGTAGCCTGTCTTGACTTGCTATATACCTTTCAAATCTACTTTACTCATCTGAACCTGTACTCGTTGAAGCTAGTGACTGTAATGATGGTGACATCATTGTTTTGTTTATACTGAAATCTCTTCTGAGCACAATCACAAAGAGATAGTTTTAGGAGATTCATTACTCTTCAGCTTTGGAATTTGGTAATTTTGGTATACCTCAAACATGCTGCACTTGTCCTCAAGTCTGCTTTTCTTAGCTTTAGATTATGAACTCATCAGGCCTGTGATTATTTCTTCATATGCATTTAAAAACCACATAGTACACTAAATCTCCTGGAAAGAAACAAGAATAACTTTGATCCTTGACCATATGAATTTACAATAAATATTTAGTCACAATTTTGCATTTTATATTATACCCACAAGCTGTGCAGAGACGAGCACTCAACATTTGTAAATCTTAGTTAAGGAGCTGCTAGAATGTGCAGGTTGTTCTTAGTTTTGATTTGACCCTGTTCATGTGCCTTATGAAATGGTTTTCATTTACACAATTGCTTCAGGTTTTTTGGGTTTCACTACTTTTTTTTCAGGATCACTCATACTGCATTCATCACAGAAAATATGACAGCATTTACTTAATGAGCAACTTCTAGGTGTTTTATTTTAATTGTGCAGGCTTAGGACATTTATTTATTACTTACTGTACTGGAGTGACTTTATTGTGTTGTTTTTTTTTTTTTTTTGTTTCTTTTTTTTTACTAACAGTCAAGTTTATATATCTCTTTCATAAGCACTGGCTTTCATGATAGCTTTCACAAGCATGGGAAGGGGGATTTGTGTTTTTGCAGATAGCTAGCCAAGCAATGTCAAGTTTCAAATGATCGTCAGTATCCAATTTTAGATACCTAAACTGGTAATTTTTTTATGTGCTAAGTATTGTATGACATTTGTCCTCAAAATGCAACATCATCCAGCTTTCTTTGCAAATGCCTTTGGCTTTTTTCAGTCTGAACCTGGTAAACAGGTACTCAGAGTGTAAAGAATGCACCATTTAGTTAAGCACATAGGAAAAAGTTTAATTTTTAAAATGTGATATAGAAATTACATTGGCAGGGGTTCTGAGACTCTTCAGTTTTCTCCTATATTCCTCCTAGCAGAGAATTTTCCTTCCCTAGACACTTTTCTTTAAGAGCATTCAGTCAGAACACCTCTTTCTCCTTTTATAGCTCTAGTTTGTGTGTTTGTTTCCTTATCCCTTCTTTCCCTCACACTCCATTTAACATCTGACACTTACCTTTCTGATCCCCAAGAAATCAGGTTTACTTTCTCCCCAGGTTTATTCCACTTCCTTGTTTTGAGCCAGTCTTCTCAACCTACCCAGGTGCTTCTCTTGCCTGTCTCCTTCTGTACAGGTGATTGTTTGTGCTAGTGTTTGAGTCTTTTTTGCCTTTGCTCCTTTTGTTTGACTTTTGTTCCTCCTGTTTGTCCCAGTGTAGCTATAGGAACTGGTTGGTTGTTTGCATACTGATTCCCTCTTCCCCTCACACTATTTCTTTAATTTTGTTTGCTTCTGCCAGCATCAGATGCTCTAATGAGAAAGAGGGAGCAGGTCTTCCTGCCCTCAGCTCCTCCTTCTATTTTTGTATTGATGGTCCTCAGTATGAAACTCTGTCTTAGCCATGGAAATTATGTCTGCTTTGTCTTGAAAGAAAAGGTTACAAGGACCATGGAATACTGACTCCTGGCATTTTCCTCCTTCACTATTTTTAAGGGTTCTACTGCTGCTAAAATAACCTCCTCTTATGATTACCTGCACCAGGTAATCATTACCTGCACTCAGCTCCACTGAAGTTGACAATGTTTTCATTAGTAATACTGTGTCAGCCTGGAAGAACAGCCAGTATTAATAGATAAAAGCCCGGAGAAAGAGTCTACTTCGGTAGAAGTAATGGCTGTTCCAGTTGTCCCATCAAACATCATTTTTTCATCCTGTTTGTGAAGTCTGTGGTAACTTCCTATCAGAGGTCCTACTTGCCAGAGCAGCTGATGACTGGAGTGGATCTGATGCTGGTGTCAGACTGGATGGAAGGTGCTTTTATCAGCCTCTGACTTCCTTTCTTCGAGTCCTTTAAGCACCCAGTAGTTGGCAAGAAATTAAACAGCAGGAGAATTAAGTGCAAAGCTGACTCTTATGGCACTGCCCTAAGGAGACAGGAGACAGGCAATATCCTAATCAGAGATCCAGCTTATCCAACAATTTCTGCTGCTTTTATGTCCAAAAACGGGGGGGGAAATGCGGGGTAGGGTGTGGGGGGGTGGCGGATGGGAAGGAAAGGGAGGAAGAGGAGTGGAGGAAAAGCACCATCAGGCCACTCTCAGTGGACCAGGTACAGTATCTTATTCAAGATACTGATGATCCACCTCCTCAGTGCCACACAAGCCCTACCCATCTCCTTCCATATGTCAGCTGGTGTGTCAGTGACAGTTCCTCTAAATATTCATATGCACAAAGTTGGCCTGCTTCTATTTTGATAATGGCTTCTGGGTAAGTTTCAAATGTTTTGAAGTTCTGGTCAACTTGTTGTGAACAGTGGCATCACTTTCTTTTAACTCAGGAAGCATGGCATGGGGAAGCTGGGTTGGCCTTTTCTGCTATAGTTATATGTATGGTGACCAGATGGAATGCAGTGAGCAAACAATTTTTTCAGCTCAGCAAATGACTGCATGTTCACCTGGAGATGTTTTTCTCAGCAGAGCGCCAAAGGAAGTAAGGTGAATGAATGCTGGGCCCTACTGCCCTACTGAACCTTGATTTGTCCATTGGGCATTCTCTGATGGCAGCGAAAACAGTGCTAGAGCATCTTGTCAGAGATCCCTTTTAAGAGATCAAGGGGAAAGGAACACCCTTTTAAGCCAAAACCTAACTGGCATTCATGTCATGGCTCCTTTTTGATGGACCAAACATTTTTCTCACTCTAACCCTTCATATGCTGTCCCCTGAGAAACCTCACTAAATACTGCACATTATGGGAAGTCCTGTTTTAGGGCTGTTCTCTGGGCTGAATCCCCAGAGAATGGAGAAGTTCAGTGCTTGTGAAGATGGGCTGTGTTGATCTCAGTATCAAAGGAAGACTGCTGCAATCTGCCTCCCAAGACATATTTAGCACCAATTTATGTGGGACTGAAGTTACAATCCCTATTATACCCATTATACCCATGCTGTTCTGTACAAGACCATTTTCAATGGTTTATCTGGGCTGAAACTCTGCCAATACTGTTCCTGGAAAAGGAAAGGATGGAATAGGTCAGTTATACTGCAGGTATATTAAGGCCCTTTATATCAAGGTTATTATTTTTGTGGTGGCTGTGCACAGTGCTTTATTATCTGTTAAAACTCATCTGAGACTTGGCAGGGTCATAATCTTTGATTGAAAAATGTGTTATGACTGCTCCCTATTCAATCAGTTCTGCACAGCTTGCCTTACTTGATCTCAGTACAACTAGGCAGGTGTAGTTTACACTAATGATGCATTCCTCAAAGTGCAGGTTTTAGTGACCTGGTGGAGGTCTATGCCAAACCTTTCATTTAAAACCTCCCTCCAGGTTGCATGGGTCAGGAGCTCTGGCCAGGATTGCAAGGATTGCATCTGTGTCCAGTGCCATCCAACAGTGTGTGCACCTGCTGTTCCCTCCAGGGCATTTGCTGCTGTTCAGAGAAATGGTGAACTCATTTTGTTTGCAGACTGATCTGGCTCTGCCAGCACCTTTCCTGAAAAGCATAGAGAGCGTTACTGGTCACCAATCAGGTCTTCCTCCCCAGGCTCAGGCAAATGTCCAGAGTCTTTTGCTGTCCTGTGGCCAGCCTCCAGGGCAAGCCAGCATTTGAGGCTGTGCTCAGCCTCCTGCTGGTAGGCAGTGCCAGAGGCCTGCTTTGCCTCCACAGCCAGGTTTATATTTTTGTCCGCAGGCTCGGCACAGCCGCCTTTTATAGTGTTCTTAGTTCAGCATGGTATTTGTTGATGCATGCATTCCTTTCATTTGCTGCTTCCAAAACTGCTGATAAGACCAGAAGCTCTTCTGTCTCCATTTGAGAGACCCAGTCCAACTGAGATGCCCTTGCCTTGCTTTGTCTTGACCGTGCTGTATCTGCACCAGTCAGCCTGCCTTTGCTTTTACACTGCATCTCCTGTGATCCCAGCCTGATCCTGAAACCTCTGTGCCTCTCATCAAGTGACTCTAGACTTTTTGCTTCTTTCAGAAGTCAAGCTAGGACTGGCCCTGTTGCAGTGAAGTCACTGCTATTTTCTTCCTGACAGCTCCCAGCCGTTCAGAGTTCTGACACCATATGTAACAAACACTAAGCCCAAAGCATCCCAAAAGTGATCCAGGGAACTGGCTGTATTGCGCATGTTGTGGAGCTTTGTGGCCTCTCTGCCCATCAGCTCCCTGTGTTTATGTTAGAGCTCCAGTGACAGCTCAGTCCAGAAGCCGTGGGCAAATAAAGGCCTCCTCAGGCTAGGCAGAGTGTCAGGGTGGAAGAAGGAGCCACAGTATGCAATCCCCCCTGAAGTGCAGCGGGAGTAGGTGAAAGGAGGAGCCCCAGGGCAAAGTGAGCATGTAGTCAAGAACCGGAAGCACGAAGGGATGGTTCACCTGCTTTCAGCCCCATCAGCACAAGGTGTTTCACAACTGAATGAGCCTAAGGAGGTTGTCATTTTTACGGAGGCAGACAAGGCAAAGTTATCTCTACTAGACAAGTGTTAACAGCTGTTTCTAAAAACTTTCACTGGAGCAAAGCTTTACAGGGGCAGCCAGAACTACAACATTGACACTGCTCCCTCCCATCCCTCCAGCCTTTTGAATAAAGGATTGAAGGATTGTTGGACTATTTATGCAACGGCAAATAACATTATTTTTGGAAATGACTGAATTATTTTCGTTACTTCTTTCCAAAAAAAAAAAAAAAAGAAAAAAAAAAAAAAAGAGCCCGAGGCAGACACCTGGCATGGAAATTTTCAGTTTGCGTGGTAAGAGCCTGGCAGAAGTTACTGGCAAGTGCGAAGGGTGTACAAAAAAAAAAAAAAAAAAAAAAAAAAAGAAGGAAAAAAAAAAAAAAAAGGAAAGAAAGACAGAAAGAAAGGCAAAAAGAAAGGCAAGCATCAACCAGCCGTAGTAGTCACCGGCAGCGCTGGGAGCCCGTTGCCCGCCCGTGCCCCCGTTCCCGCCGGGAGCTGATCCCTTGTGTCCGGCGGTGCTCCCGGCGCGGGCAGCGGCGGCGGCGCGCGGAGCCGGGCCCGCCACGCGGCTCCGCGTGGGACCGAGCGCGCCGCCCCCGCGCCCCGCGCTGCTCCAGCCCCGGCGGCGGGCGGGGGCGGGGCCGCGGCCGCGCTGCGCTGCCTGCCATTGGCCCGGCCGGCGGCGCGAGGCGGGGGCAGCGGGCGCGCCGCCGAGGCGGTCCGGGCTCAGCCCCCGGCGCGGCGGAGCAGTCGCGGCCGCCCCGTCCCGAGGGCACCGGCGCCGCCCGCCTCCGCCAGGCAGCGCAGCCCCCGCGTCCGGTTCCAGCTCGCCGTTCGCCTGCCGCTCCGCGCCCTTTTCTCTCGCTCCGTCTCCCGGGCGATCTCGGCGGGGCCGCGATGGAAGAGGAGCGGGCGGGCGAGCAGATGAGACCGTTGCTCACCACGGTAACGGGGGGTGCGGTGCGGTGTGGGGGCGCACAAAGGGGCCGTCGCGGGGCAGCGCTGCCCCGCGTCCTGCCCGGGGACCGTCCCGCCGCCCTCCTGCCGGCGCACGGGGGACACGGCGGGGCCCCTGCCGTGGCTCCCCAGCCCTCGGCGGCGGGACCCTCGGGGCCGGGGGGTTCCGGTCCCTCTCGCCCGGTGTGCCCGCGTGCCGGCCGCGTGCGCGCGGCCGTGCCCCCCCGCGCCATCCCGGGGGGCGGCGGCGGGGCCGGAGCCTTTTGTTCGGCCGCGGGCTCCGTGTGCTCGGCGGCCGCGGCTGCCCCGTCCACCCCCCCGTTCCTTTGTGAGAGCCCCGCAGGGCTTGTGCCGGCGGCGGTGGGCGGCGCGGCCGCCCCTGGCCTCGCCTTTCTCCCTGCCCCGCTGGCTGACGAGTTCCTGGGCGAGGGAGAAGTGGCGCACACATGGCAAGCGGCGAGCTTCCCCTTGTCCTCGAGTTGCCCGGTGGTGGGGTCGGCTCGGGTGGTGGGCACGCTTCCCCGGCGGGTTTCTAGTCCCGGGGAGTGGAAGTGTTGGTGAGGGGGAGATGGGTAAAACTGTGGAATTTGGGTTCATTTCCTTCTCGGGCCGGGTGGCTCAGTGAAGCAGGCATGTGTTGCCTTCCTGTGCTGCTGAAAAATACATGTGGTTCCACGCTTGTAATTTCTCCTCCCTTCAGATGACTCAAGGTCTGGATTTTGTTAATGAGCCTCTGAGCTCTTACTCTGATGTTCTCCTTCAGGGCCTTTTCCAAAAAGGTGTCGCACAGGGACTTGTCTGCAGTGCCTGAAGAGGAGGGATGTGTAGTTTGTAACACAAAGACTGCTGTGACCGACAGAGAAATAACACTGAAAACACATGAGTTTTCATCATCTTTCCGTTACTCTTCACGGAGAGACTTGAGTCACATTTGATAAAATTGGCAGTCTAATGAAGTGCTGGCTTCCTGTGACATCAGTATGTTCAGTATGTTTTTCCTTTGTTATAACAGGAGCGTTGATAACTTAGTGGTTCAAAGGGCCATGAATTTTGCAAATGTTACAGTCTTTGTTGACTTCAGAAGTTAATGCTTGTGCTCACGTGGAAAGGTTTTGCAGAATGTGTTCTAGACCATTTCTCTGTCTTGTCACTGCTGCAAAAAAGGTGTATTCTCAATTCGTGTTAACTTGTTCAGGGTAGAGTCTGTGTAAGAGCAGACTGCTTAATAGGTTTAATTCGTGTTAAAACTACCTCGCCCGTCTGTGTGAGCTATCTCGTAGCTGGCAGGACAAAGAGATGCTAAGATGTGTGGAGGGAGTTGCAAAACTTTGAGCTTCAAGTGTGGGTTTGCAGTGGAAGATGGTAATGGTTACCCTCAGGTGAATCCAAATGAAAAGAGTACTGCAGATGTCATGAAAGTCAGTGTGCTCTGAGCACACTTGTTGCGTCTGGCAGCAGTTATTTAGGTTCTGTTGTAACAGAAATTAACCTTTTTGGGACAAACTCCTGCTGTGTTACTGCATGTCATTTTTGATGCAGGTGTTTTGAACAGAGGTGCTCAGTGGGGTGGTCCAGATTGGCTTCCTTGCAACAGCAATACGTGACCTTGGTGCCAAAGTGTATTTGGGAGGTAATTCCAGTGGAGTTGAAACGGTTAGAAAAGTGAAAGAGCAGAAGAGTTGGTAGGAACTGGAAAAAAAGAATTTCTGGGGAAAACACATGAAGTAAATGGCTTACAGAAAGACAGGATGTGCCGATCTTTGGGCAATTGCATAGTATAGCAGTGTTGGATTTGTTACAAGTTTCATATGCAAGAAGTGTAATTTTATGTACAAGAGAGCTACTTAATCCAAAAGATGAATATTTTTGGCAAGAGAGCTTGACTTAATTTTTCTAATCCTGTGCTTCTTAACAGTACAGGCTACCTTCCTGCTAGCAAAGCTTGCTGGATCTGCTTACACGTGCATAACTTTTTCAGAACTAAACATCTCAATAAGATGAAAGGACTTTGTAAAAATGTGCATATGAAGTCCGAGAGCTTCATTGCTGTCGCTTAAAAGTACAGATGTCTAATCAAACAGAGGAGTCCCTAAAAATTCCTTTTCTTCCTTTCTCTGGTGTTGTTTCTGTGTTCATAGAGTATTAGATATGTAATGAGTTAAAATCTGGTGGCTCTCTTATGGAGGAGCACTTCTGTCAGTCACATGCTGCCCCCTCCCATTTAGTTAATCAAAAATACAAACAAATCCTTTAATCTCGATTGTTTTATACTTTAGGTCCTGTCTTACGAAGAGAATGAATGAGTGTTTAGAACTTTGGCGTTTTAAGGAACCTGATTAGTGGCAGTATGTACTCGTTGGAAGGGCGAGGTGAAACAAATGCCTGATAGTTACTACAACCAGAGAGCAGCTGATGATCAGAGCATCTGAGATGACTAGAAAATGCAGTAGGAAAAAGATACATAACTGCATAAATCCATTGTTCTTTCATGCCTTACATACTCTTAGGTGTTCTGCCCCTCATCTTAGAAAAGGTGCGTTATTATTAGAAAACATTCACTGAATAACAAGAAGATATGAATTAGTTCAAAGATGATAAAGTACTCAACAATTTAGGACTTGTCAGCCTGGTAGAGATGATGGAACAGTGATGTGGTAAAGCTCTATAAAACTCCTGTGGAGAGAGTAGGTGAACATGGAAGAGGAGGCACACGGTCAAATCAGACTTGGGTGCCAAGTTCAGAACAAACAGAAGAAACTCAGTGTAGGGATTCACAGGTGTATTTGCTATACAATGTATACAATGTGAACTGAAGAAGGGGTTGGACAAAGGTTGGAAGACAGATACATTGAGGTTAGTAAGTGGATGAGCAACAGCCCCAGGAAATCTGATTTGAGAACAGCTGGAGGCTGTGACTGTAAGGAGGAGGAGTTGTATGCTTGTCTTGTTTCTCCTCTTCCCTCAGCAGCTACTTATGGTAATTCTTGTTGGGTTTTTTAAAATAGGGGTGGGACATGGTTGTTTGTTTTCTATACAGTGGTGAGTTTGGCAGTTACAGGTGTGGTACTAAAAATGCTTGATACTGCATATGAGTGATCTTAGTTCTAGCTTCTAGTTTTTGTCATTATGGTGTTTGTTACCATAGTTTGGTGCATTTGTTTGCAACAACTTTAAGTAGCATTTAAAGGAATGTGTAGTGCCGTTCTGCCTTTAGGTGTTTTGCAGGCACAAAGTATTTTCGAAATACTTTGTTATCTTAAAGTAGATGGAAACTTTTTTTCTGTTAGTATTTGTTACTACTTCATGTATAACAAAATATTCACAAGGTTGTAGACCATGCAGTATGTGATGGGTGTGTTTGTGTCTTCTTTCAATGAAACACATCTGTTTTTATCATTAATTTTACTGTAGATGATGATAGAACTGAAAGTGGCTCTGTCAGAGAAGGGCTTGTTTCCAGGGATCTCCTTCTGGCTTTCCTAATCAAACCAGTGAAGTACTGTGGTCTGCCTTATCTCACTGAAGAGGATATTAGTGTCACAGTGCTTTTTCTGAAGTGGCTTCGTGGTTGGCTACAGCTTTTAAAATTTTTTTTAACAGCTGTACATGCACATTATCAGGTGGGTTCCAGTCACTGTCCTCTGCTGTCACCTTATTTAACATGGGGCTTCTGTGATGTTAAGCCAAACAACAGGTCTCTGAAGAATATTATGCTGGTGCATAAATTTTTTTTCCCCTACTAACATAGTAAGCTCAAACTGGTGTTTTCCCTTTATGGCTGGACAAGGGTAAACTGAGGGTATGTTTGTACTGCATAATTGAGGACTGTGCAGGAAACTCTCCTCCCCCACAAGTTTGTGGCATCTGTCTGAACAAATGCTCTGCACAAGTTAAAGCAATACAGTTATAGCTGTTTGGCAGTGCCCTAGCTAAATAGCCCTGATCAGAGAGAATTGTATTGGCTTGCCAGCCTCGCAGACTTGAAGCTATGACTTTGGAGAGACAGGCTGCCTTTCTGGGTTCTGCTGTTTGGGTACAGAGCGTACCTTGTACAGCTTGCAGTGTTGTGGGCCTCTGTAAGCTTTAAGTGTATGTCTGGCAGTCTTTCTGAGTTCTTGAAAAGTTACCATGGCTGTCAAAAACCTGTTGTGTTATTTGAGAACTTTCATTACGCTTCATTGTAGTAGTTCTATTTTCTGTCCAGAATATGCTGGGGGTGTAGCAAGTTGAGTAGTTGTTGGTTTATATCCATGTCATTTATCTGCTTCTGCTGATGACTTTTGACATGTCATCACATTTGTTGTGGGCCTTTGAGTATTGATGCCCTTTACGCAAGGGTATCTGTTGCACAGGACCTTTAGTGGCCCTGAAGCAGTAGTAATACTTAGTAAATAGAACTGCTCTATAGCTAGTGTTAGATTAAAAAAAAAAAAGAAAAAAGAGTTTAACTTTGAGGATATTCAAACTTAGCTAGAGAAGGTCTCCAGTGAATATTGTCATGTTTTTGGTACAGCACATTCTGGAATGATAAAGTTTAGAGACATATCAGATTTTTTTGCTAAAATGAAGATAGATGTCCATCTAATGTTTTGAAATAGTGATATGAATAGTGAAGTCCAACTGAGTGTTTTGTAAATAAGTACACAGAGATGAGCACCAAGTTCTACTTATCTGTGTAGATCAGAAAATGGTAAAATGAGAATTTTAATTCTTTTGCAGATCATCTTATAATATTCTTATTTACATGTGTTTGAAATGTCCCAAATCTCAAATCTACCTTGCTGGCATGTCTCAACAGTTATTAGAAGGGATTATCTGTCTAAGAGTCTTGTGTATGTAGCACCCTCAGAGTTCCTTGTTTCAGGGAATTAAATTCCCTGCACTAGAGAGTCTCATAACTTATAAAATGTACATTTTTAACCGCTAGATGGAGCCATTTTAGTTATGTATCAGTGTGTCTATTTATCTAAGTTTGGAAAACTTTGTTTCTTAAAGTGTTTTCAGTCATTTGGTCTTTAGAGGATATTTTATAATGTTTTTATCATTTCTTTACCTACAGAGAAGACAATATTTTCTTCTTCCAATAGCAGTGCCAGGACTGTACAGCAGGAAGGCTATTCCGTTTTCATAAATGTGGAGAAAAAAGTGAATGCTTTTTTTCCCTGTAAATTGTCCAGTGTCACACGAGTAGAGCTGCATAGCCTTTGTGCACCTTGTGTTTCCTGAAGTAACTTTTCGGAATATTGATCCATAGTGGTATTACCTGACAGTCTGGATGCTCTCTGGATGACTTCTGCCCAGGAAAGGCTGTTAGCTCAACGTTTTTTGAGATTTTTGAGATTTTGTTTTTCCTCTGCCTGTCCCTTAAACTAAAATGATTCGAAGCTATGCAATGAAATGGTTGTCCTGTTTGGATACACTGTTATCAGTTGTCTTATTTCAGCAATGCTGGAATGCTTCATAACCTTGAAGTACCCCAGGCTTATTAATTCTAGCAAGTCTTATTTTAGCAGAAGCATTCCCAGTGCTGTACTAATTGTGTTATATCTTATATCTTCCTTCAGCACCCTCTTTTCTAAAAGTTTTTTTTTTTTTCAGTTTGACTCTGCCCCTGCATTATATCCTTAGTACCACCTTCCCATTCCCCACTCTTCTGTCTTGTGGCTTGAAGATCATTTTAGATTAACACAATGCCAACTTGAAGAGTAGGACCTTATTCAAATCTTCATTTAAACTCTCAGTATATGATACTTTGTGAGGTATAGGTGAGTCATCTTCTTTCCCAGAATCCTGCTGAGAGATTTTGAGATTTCTTGTGGCTCAGCGTTGTTGTTGTTGGTTGGTTGGACATTTTCTTATTCAAACTAATTGGAAGTTTAAATTTTCTACAATTTATACAGAATGAGTCCTGATATTTTTCATAAGATGTAATTGTGCTGTAAGGTGTCTAGACTTACTTTCTTGGCAGTAGTGCTAAGATAGTATCCTGAAATACCAGAATATTTTAAAACTTGAAAACAGACTTGAAGGTTTTTTTAAACTTAAGTAGATGCTTCCGGATTGGGCACCTGTTGTCAAACTGTTGCCCCAGTTTAACAGAATGTCTGGAGTCTGCCTCCAAACAAACTGGAGCTTCCTGTGAATGAGGCATGTGGGTGGAAACTGTGGAGAGGAAGTGGGAATTACAGAGAAGCATCCCCTGTATGTTGGAATTGTACTGTTTGACCTACTCTGCCCTCTGCTACTGTTGCTTTTACAGTGCAGCTATAGTGCTGAGATCTGCTTGCAGATGGGGTGAACTGAGGACTTGTATGAAAACCTGGCTGTTTTTTTCAGTTGTTATGTTTTTACTATGGGGGCACATATTTAGAGTGCATATGTGGAAATACTGTCTTAAAAATCTATGCTTCCCTAAAATATGAAGTGAAGATTTATTTTTTCCCTTACTCATTTTTGCACTAAGCTGATTCCATTTCATTTTCCATGAGTAATGTCTACTAAATATATGCTGGCCGTGTCTTGAGTGGGATCTATTTTGGGATGAAGAAAAAGGCAGCTAAGTTATTGTGAATACCTATTTTATGGCAGGAGTAATGATACCAGTAATTCCTTACTAGAAAAAGTTAAGAATTTGCTTCCACAAAAAGTGCTGCCTGTGAAAATCGTGGACACTGATTGTGTCACTAGCATCTTATAATCAGAAGACTAGAGAATCTCTAATCAGCCTGCTTTGCATGTATGTCTTTGTTACTAAAGAACAGAAAGAGGTTAGAGCATATCTGTTCACTGAGCTGTTGTAATAGAATCTTGTTTGGTGTCCGTTTCTCAACTGTGACTGCTTCTCAGTGCAAAAATTGCATTGCTGTGTCAAGAGATGCAGGGTGCTGAGTTCTGGACCTCAAAAATCATGCTAAGTGAAAGCCTGTGTGATTCCTTTCTTTTAGATAGGGTTACAAGTAAGCTAATAGAGCTAGTAAATCACATTTATTGCTAACTGATCAAACTTCCAGTTTGCATTTAGAAGCCTTGATTCTTCAGATTTTCTCTTATATTTTTAAGTAAAGGATGGCAAGCAGATGCTGGTGTGAATAACACCTTGTTGCACTAAGATTTATTTTCTGTTTCTGCTATATAATTTTACTTTTGAATGAAAAAAATTGAAGTGTGTTTTCTCTCCTTCGCATCCATTTTTACTTTCAATCACCACAGAACTCTGGCTTATCTAGCTCCACTCCTGCACAGTTAGATAATGTCTGTATATTCCTCCCACTCCTGCTTCCACCTTTCATGTATTTTGTTTTGCATTTGAGCTCAGCCACAGGTTCTCTCTTTTTTCACACCGGTCCATTGTTAGGCCTGCTTGAATTCCTGCATGTTGGGCTTTGAGGATGTTATCCTTAAAGGTGCAGCCACTACTCACAGGCTTTGCCTTTACCCTCTGTTGTAATCTTCTGGGAGAATCTGCCAAGCAGATCCCTGGACAAGGTGAGATCTGCTCTCCTGAAGTGCCATGTTGTAACTATGTACTGGGTTGTGCATGGTATGCTGTAGTGTTTGTCTTTCTCCCTCTCTCAGGACTTTAAACTCCATGATTTCATCTCTGTCTGCTTCTTTCTTGTTTGTGAGCAGCAGGTCCAGCAGAGCATATTCACTAGTTGGGTCATTGATGACTCGCACCAAGTACTTTTCAACAAATTCAAGAAAATTCCTGGAGCGGTTGTGTTTGGCTTTACCCTACCAGCAGATACTAGTCATTTTAGGCCATGGAGTATCTGCAATCATGAGGTTTCCTTCAGCTTTTAAATGAAAGCTTTTTCTATGGACCCTTCTTAATCAGACGGTCTGTAGCAGACACCTAGTACAAAGTTGTCCATGTTGGACTGTTCTCTGATCCTTACCTAGAGGGTTTTCAATGCCTTGTCATTTATTCCAAGCAAAGCAGGGTGTGTTCCAGCCATCCCTTTGCATAGATGGAAACCCATCTTTCGTATTTTCCAGGCTGTTTTTCCTAAAGAGCCTCTGTCCTTCCATTGTAGCACCTCAGCCATGTGAGCTGTCCCATCACTCCAATTCCAATAAGGTTATAGCCCAGCAATGGTACATGGACTAAGTCCTGTTATTTCCCATGCTGTGTTGAAGCACTTGAGGTGGGCTCGCAGATGGGCTGCTTCCACAAGGGCAGTGTGTGTGAGCCTCCTGACTTGTGTTCCCACATCTTCAGTTCTCCTCAGTGTGACCACCTTTCTCCACCATACCTGGTTTAAAGCCATACTCACAGACTTATTATGCCTGGTGACAAATGCACTCTCGCCACACTTTGTCAGATGGATCCTTCTTCCAGGAAGAGGTTTCTGTGGTCATAGCATAAAAGCTCTGCTGACAACCACATAATGACCCTCTGGATGCACCTAATCTGCCCTAAGCCTTTTGCTTCTCACTGGAGAGACTGAGAAACAGCACATGGGCTTCCTTGCCCACAGTGCTCAGTAGTTATTGTTGATTAGGTCAGTAATTGTATTTTGGAAGTGTCACTGGTGTCCATTGGATAAGCAGGAAAGTCCAGTAATTTAAAGATTGGATGAGCCTCACTTATTCCAAAATGTTGTTTGGCAAACAGCAGACCTCCCAGGACCTCCTGCTTGTCTTATCTTATCTTCCCTATTGTGCCATGTGTTTATCTCCTCCTGCAGCTCTTTCACCTGGCCTGCTCAGCACCTCGAAGATAGCACACTTCCCATAGGGTGAGGGAGGCCACTGTGATTGACAGCAGTGAGCCAGGGAGGAGCAGCAGGGGCCTCCTGCAGGCCAGCATTGGATGGTGACATCCTCCCTGTACAGTTCTTGGAATTGAGATCTCTGATGTACCTGTTCCTTTGGCTGGTGTTGGAGACTTCACCTTGTAAAGTTGCGTTGCAAAAACTTCAAAGGTATTTTGGGTCCCTTTGAACTGCTGTGACATCTGTTGGCTGAGCCCTTGTAGATGGATGTGCTGCGCCCAGGTTTATGTTGTGAAACTATTACACTACCATCCAGTTCTGTTCACAATATGGATTTAAGACACATGTTCATGTGAATGCTTTGGTCTGCCTGCAGCTGGTTTTTGATGGGCATGTCATGTCAGTTTTACTTTAACAACTTCAGTACTGTAAACTTGTAATGACTGCTATTTCTTCAAGGCAAATATTCAGTAACATAATCATTAAAGTTTATAATTGGTTGGTGCTGTTGTGTTGGCCAGTGTTGCATTACTTCTTGGCTTCTCAGCTTGGAGGGACCAAACACAACAGATTTTCATGTTCGTATTTTTCTAGATCATGTGCCTGTAATAATAGGTGTCTCTTTCCCTTACCTGGAAGTATTTAACAGCATTTGATAAATACCTCATTATGTAGAGCAGAGACAGTTCTACCTTACTGGAGATGCTTCGGTTTTTGAAAAACCTATTTTTTTTTCTTTTTGTTTGTGATATCTGTAAACTTAGTTTGTTATAGGTGGAAACACTGTTGCTTCAGTCTGTGTTTTAGGACTTTCTTCATCTCTGCTTCTTTTATAGAGGGATTTTAACTGAAAAGTGCTACTGGTGCTTACAAGGGCGAGTACAAAACTAGAGGATCTTCTTTTCTAGTTGCTCACCAGAAATAAAGCTTAAAAGAAGGTATGCTGTGGGTTCTGTGATTAAATCGTGAAGTCAAAGGACTGATTGCAAACTCTTTATTAAGCATTCCAAGTAACAAGGTAGGATTATTTAGACTACTGCCAGATTTATTGCTTCTTTGTTTCTATTAAAGAAAAAAAGCTATTGGAAAGATTGTATTTAAATTTACTGCTTGTTTTAGGCTACTGATTTTTGGTTTTTTTTTGTTTTTTTTTTCCTTTGGCTTGTATAGCACTATTATGAGGATATACTATTATGTAAGCACATGCATTTCTTTAACATGTCAGACATATTTCCAGACAGACTTTGTGTACGAAAAAGGAAATGAGAAACTTCTTACTGAGTAGCCACAGTTGGTGTTCCTGTTAGTGTAAAATTCTTCATTTTGTTTGTCAAATGACTACACCCTACCAGCCATGAATTTTAAAACTGTTTATATAAAAACAAGCAGATAACATCTGATGATTGTTATGACTCATTTAAGGAAGTGATAAAACCCAAGAGTAGCAGGGATCCTTTCCTTTTTCAGCTTGTTTTTTTTATTAACTTTGCTGTGTTTGTGTGCAATTGAGAGATATCAAAAAGGAGATTAATAAAGCAGATACACTTAAAATTAATATTTGGTTGAATTGCAGATAGATAATGATTCAGCTTATAAATTAAATTTACCAGCTTAAATTTTAGATTGCAATGTGATTAAAGCTCTTCTAACTGATTTTTGTGGAAATCTTTGAGTTTTCCAAACTGCTGATATGTGCCAGTCAGAAAAAGAATAACCTTTTCTTTTGCTTGTTGTCATCAGTGTTTGCCATCCATTACCTGCCTTAACTGCTGTTGCTATACGAAATGCTTGCAATTGCTTTACATGTTTTTAGAAACATAACCAGAGGGCTTTTTTCAGCATATTGTGTAGTATATTTCACTAGGTCAACTTTGACTGCTTTTACTGAAATATGTAAATGTACATGGTTCTGTGTGTTGTAGGAATAAATATTTTTGGGCCTTGTTTTTATACACAGATGATTTAGGTAGAGCTTTAGCTGAAGAAGATCAGTTTATTGAGAAGTTGAGAGTATTTTTCCTGAAAGTCAATGGAATGAAGATTTATTTTTAAACTAAGTAAAATTATAGATTTGAGCCTTTAGAGCAGGACACAAAAGAAGGTTAAAAAATCTGCTCACCAGGAAAGAGAAAAAAAATAAATAGAGCTAATATGCTAACTTTTTTTTTTTTTTTTTAATGGAACAGCTGTCCACCAAATTACTTTGGCATGGTAGGAAACCTTGTTTGTCAAACAACATTTTGTTTGACGTGATTAAATGTACTTAAGTTAGTCCATTTATGGACACAAATAAATTCCAATTCTTTATACATTTTGCATAGTGCAGATGGGCTTGGTAGGTAGCCTGTTGGCTTACAAATTCAGGGAGAAGATGGCCACATTCTGTTGAGTGAAGCGAAATAATGTTAGTCTGAGACTTTAATTCTTGGGCATGAGTAAATTGCCTTTGCTATAAAGGTATAAATGAAGGGCAAAATATAAATAGGGTTCTGAGGAAATTTGATATGCTCAAGGTCAAAGAATATACCTGTTATTTTCTGTGTAGGTATAGTATTCTGTGCTTTGCATTGACTGAAGGTTTTGAAAAGCCAGGCAAACAAGAAAGTTCAGTGTGCTTTTCTCATTGGCGACAGGGCCAACTTACTGTGAGCCATTTGGTATATGTGATTTTAGCTAGTCCTAGTGCAGAAATAGCTTGAAATATGCTGCTTTGTTAAATAAGATAATGAATTTCTTTCTGTCACATTCAGTGATTTGTTGTATGACTGGATATTTATCGTATTTTCATTTATGGTAGCCCAGGCGTGGAGCCTGATGATTATAAACTTCCAGATCCTGGGGGCAATGTAAAGGTGAGCATTTGCATGTGAAAACAGTAGTCTTCAAACCAGGCCTACTTTCTAGTCCACATGTACCAGCTCTGTAGCTGGGTTTCTCTGGGGGAGAGGTGGAAGAGTAGGTCTAACTTTGAAAACTGTGTTGGGGATTGATGTATTAACAAATAATGAACTTCAGCTTTCTGAAAAAAGGCATATTTTGTCTTTGGCTGTTCTTGGAAAAAATGTGTAATGCTTGATGACCATTGTTTAGATAATAACTTTTCAAACAGCCTTTTTTTCAAAGTTGTAGTCTTGTTGCCCGAAGAGATTGCTGCAGAATACTCTTGATTTGAAATCGCCACTGGTGCATATTCTGAGTAAAGTCACAAGTGTCCACTTCAAGGTGCTGGGGGTGGTTGTAGCCAGAAGATGAATTTGCTGGCGCTGAAAACACCGAGGACCCAGGGAAGTGTGTATCTGTTTTCAGAAATGGCTTCTAGAGAATGGTGTCAGTATTTCCAAACAGAGGTTTAAGTTTGTTTTAGAGGCTGCAGAGGAAGCAAGAGCTGGGGATAGGCATGGGGAGTGCCAGTACAGGTATTAGGTGCTGTGGAAGCTATTGAGAGCCCAAGGGCTCTGTGGCTGGGGAGCTGAGTACTTTTGGAAGTGACAGAAATTAAATCTGTATTTGTATGCGTGCATGTTTCTGAAATTAAAATATAAGCATACAGCATGCTTGAATTTCTAGTGAAAAATAAAGAAAACAAAGAAATACATACCTCCAAAATGGCATGTTTGCTTCTGTCTTGTGGCTTATGTTACTGCTATAGTCAAGTTCAGAGAATCAATTGTAAGACTGTAAACAGTTTTATGTATTATGGGCACTTTATGATATGGAGAACCTGTTTCCAGCTTCAGTTGTATTATGGTATAAAACAGGCTCTTGGGCGAAGATGGAAAAAAAAATCCTTCCTGTCTTGAGGGTTGCTAAAAAAATCCATGAATGTATACAATATGCTGTACAATGTAATGAAAGCTGAACAATGGCTCTTTGGTGGTGAACAGATTGTTTGAGTGTATATATATCTTTAAGGTGTACTAAATTGAAATGGAAGAAGTTATGTATTGTTACAGAAAAGAATGGACATGACCTTTATTTGGGGAACTTGTCTCCTGTAGAGCTCTACATCAAAATACTTTTGTACAAATCTAACATGTCACTAACAGATCCTTAATAAACATTTTTAAATCCTGTAGTATTCCTGAAGTCAAGTATCAGATCGAAAAGAGGAGAATAATCTGGGAACTGCTTTCAATGTCTTCTTGCTTACATAGGAATCATTAAAATAAGGTAATGATCAGGAAAGTGGCTTATTGTGAGAGGTGAAATGGGGCAAAGCAGAGCTTGATGGTGTGCTTCTATAGTTTCTGTGGTTAAGGTAATTCTTGAGAATTCCATGAAAAATTTATGTGTAACAGCAAGCAGGAGAAACAAATTGTAGGTGTTTTGACAAGGCTGTAGTTCTCCCTTTCTCCCTTTATTGTGGTTTATTATTTGGTATCCAGTGCTTTTCATTATTAGAGTGAGGTTTGCCTGACTTTATCATTAACCTCATCTGTTTATGATTGGTCAAAGGTTGGTCTCTATAATCTTAGAGGCTTTTTCCAACTTAATTGATTCTGTATTGACAGATGGCCTCAAAGAACTGGATTGTCACTGAGTGCCCTGTTCTATGTGAGCAGCAAGTCTGTGATGTCAAAGGATTCCCACAGGATGTTTTCTATAAAAAAATGGGCTTTGTGACTGAAAAATTGATGTGTTTACTCCACATACCTGCAAGATTGACAGTGACTTATATACTGCAGCCTGGAGAGAAGTTTTCTTGGTGGCTGTAGACCAGTGCTTCTCAGTTAAAGTAAGAAGGAGGCATTTGCAACTCAGCAGTATTTCTCTTTCATATACTGCTTCACGTATAACTAAAAGCTGACTTCCTTTTAAGTAGTACAACGTTGCTCTTCCTCGTATTACTGTGCTGCTATCTCTCAACTTTGACATGAGTTGCTAAGCTGCAAGTGAGGTGTGTTCTAGGCAGAGACCCACAGCAGCTTTCCAGTGTATTAATTCTTGGCGGATAGCAATAAAAGCTGAAATGTAAATATGCCCTGTATGTGACTATATTCTTTTGTTGATTCTCTCTGCAATGTGCTGTTCATATTACTGAAGAAGGTGTTTCTAAACCCTCCAGGCTCTGAGAAGGCAGCTTTGTTAGAGGTACCAGGAATTCAAGCACTTATAAATATAATCCTGTTTTTCCTTTGATATACATAGTGATCATGCTCTGGGACAGTCATGAGTACTGATCTCCTAATTTTACACTACTAGTGGGGACAAAAAGTTTCAAAACATGTTATGTGCTTTATATTTTATATGATAAAAGGTCAATAATCCTATATCAATCCAAATCATAGAAAATCCAAACCTGAAAACTGTTGGTTAGCAGTGAAGCAACAAGAGTCTAAATGAGCCCATGTAAAAGAAGCAGAGCTCTTGGTGCAGTTCATCAGGAAGCTGATCTTTGTTAAGTGAACTCTACTAATTATGTAAGTTAACATGTTAAACCTACTTGTAGCAGGTACTTTGACAGAAGTCTTATTAATGAGAACAGTGGTTTATAGCAAAGTTTTTCAGAGACTAGATGTAATGAAACAGCTGGAATTACTTGGTTCAAACTGGATAGTTGGATGTGGTCCTGTCATGGTATTCTAAGACCCTCACCTGAGAGCAGTCAAGTCTTCTTTTCATCCTAGGAAGTGCTACAGCATACACCTACAGCACAGCAGAGGAGCTGAGGATTGAGCAATTTGTCTTCCTTGGCAGCTGAGGGTTAACTGGGGTTTCTGGTTTTAAACACTTACTGGTGACTTTCATTGTGTGTATGTATCTCTGTTGTTGTAATAGAGAAAGCCTGTAATTCAAGGCCTGCTCACTTTGCAAAGAAGTGGTGCCTGATTGTCAAGACAGTGTAGTGTGAGTGAATTATGTTCATGTCTTCTTCGATGATGTATTAGTAATATCCTTTTTTGAATGGCCCCTACAGTGGCTTCCTAATTTACAATAGTTAAAATTTTCCTTTGTGGTTTCACAAATTTCCAATAAAAGCAACTTAAGCAGAGGATTTTTTTTTTGTGTTGTGACTTTATTACTGTTTGTTCATAAAATCTTGGTGAAGAGGTTAGTGTTAGAAAGATTGTGTTTCAGTTGATGCTTCAGAATTAATACAAAATATTAAGGATGTTCCACTTCATTGGAAGCACTGATGTCTCTCCTTTAGAATCATAGAAATCATAGACTTATTTAGGTTGGAAAAGACCTTTAAGGTCTTTAAGTCCAACTGTAAATGTCTGTGCACTGACAGGTCTATTGGTAACATTAGTAAAAAAGAGTCAAGTTAGTTTGCAACACCTGGAAAATACATGAATGGTTAACTGAAAGAATACGGGAGTTTTTGGGAAAGCTTAGTTATGGAATGTAATACTGTTTTAAAGTATCAGTAAGTACATAGAGGTAAGAAAACTATTATTTAAAGAAAAATGAAATGGGTAATTTCAGGAAATCCTTGGTGAATGCTCTTCTATCACCCTCTTCCTCCCTCCTCTTCATAAAGTGTGAGGCTGTGAATGTGGCTGATGACATCTCTCAAAACTGCGTGCCTATATTTGTCTCCTAATGCTTCTAAAAGTCCAGGACTTTCAGAAATGTGGAGTTATCTTGCATATTCAAATTAATACCCAGAGTAGAAGTGAAACCTGCTGACACAGTGGTTCCAAAAGTCTGAACTGTGGTGTAGTTCCCTGTTGTGCAATGTGCCCAGGGTGATTCTGTTTAGGAGAGCAGACATGTTTATGAAGTTGCTAATAACATTTTATCATGTGTTACCAAAAATCAAAAAGTTACATCCATTATGGAATGAGTCAAAAGTGGAAACAAGCTTCAAAAATGCAGAGCAAACTTTTCTTCAGGCTGCTTTGTTTCATTTCCTAAACATCAAGAGTAAAGTAGCATTGCAGCTTTTTCAACTGGTTTTTGTTTAACATAATTTTCTTGGTGTTTGAGTATGCAGCTTCATCATTTTCTTCAGTAAAGAAGACTGGAAGAACTGCAAGAATGGAGAGAATGATGATTTTCTCTTGTATTACTGTACAATAGCTTCCTGTCTGAGGCTGTCAGAATGCCATGTTTTTTTCCCAATGTGTGACTACATTTCAAATGTTTAGGCATTATGACCTCAGCTGTCTGCAAAAAGTTCTCTTCCCATGTATATCTAAATCACTTGTTCATGAATGAAAATTTAGTGTTAATGGCAGGATCAGAGTACAAGAGGTTTTTGAAGTGGACTGCTTTCAGGTTCCCCCTAGTGTCCTGGTGTGGATGTTGTAATTCTAAAGTGAACTACAGTTCAGTTTTCCTTTAATGGAAGAGCTTCCTTTTGGCACAGTTGTTCTGTCCCAGAGAGAAAAGGGCATCTTACCCTTTCTTTGAGTTCCCGTCAATGTGCAGGGACCTCAGACAGCATAAAAAGCTTTTAGTAGACAGTTGGCCTGGTTGTAAATATTTTAAAATAGCCATCTATTTGTCTCATTGTGCTTGAATAATTTTGCTTTACATGCTTAAAAAAAACCCACCAAAACCCCATAAAACAATGCTTCTGCTAGTGTTGATTTTGATAACCAACTATGAAAGTGTTTTAAATTGAAAAAAACAAGTCGTTTTGGAAACCTTAGTTTTTAAGTCTGTAAAAGGTTGTTAAAATCAGATATGAAATGGTTACTTCTATTTAAATGAATTACATCTTAGATGGAAGCTCTGAAGTTGATGTTAAGATAACCAAAAGCTATGATGTTGTGCTGCCCCAAGTATCAAAGTGTATTCAAATGTCAATAAAAAGGTACCATTTTCTGCCAAAGTTGAATGTCTTATTGTCATTCAGATACAATCTCATTTGATTAAGGTTAGAGTGCACCAGAAGCCAGTTTGATTCTGATTGTTTTGTACAGGGGAAATTTTTATGACTTGCTGTTGGTGGTACTTTTCCAACCAGGTTTACAGGCAGTTGGTTTTCTTCCGTTGAGTCAGTCCTGTGAGGAAATGGGAGAATAAATCCAAATGATTTGGTGGATAGGTTGATTTCTTTGTGTGTGCCCAGACTTTGGTGAAGTAACACTGGAAAAAGGAACTTTATCATTAGAAATATGGGCAGTTCCTAGAGGACAAGTATGTTCAAACTTTTCCTATTTAACATGTATGTCTTTACATGTTACTTTGGGAGTAGGTGAGAAAGTTTCAATAAAGCTGCTCTTAACTGTTGTTTCTCATGTATCTCATGTTTTTTTTTCAAATTCTCATCTGTGTCAGTTTGAGGTGGAACAGTCTTTTGGAACTATGGAATGATGAAAGCTGTGTGCTTTTAATTACCAAAAGCCACCATGTAAAGATGTTCTTCCCTCCCAGAGAAACCCAGTTGAACATTTAAAGTTGTATAAATGCATATGTAGTTAGGATATCTGATTGCAGAAATTTATTTGATATCATAACATCCCCAGGGCTGTAAGCTGTGTTGTTCATATTTTATATGCCATAGTAAAAGGAAATACTGGATTCTGTGTAGGTGGCTTCTCTACAAATTTGATAGCATTGGAAAGAAGTACTTGTTCTGGAGGCTTATTTTCTAAATAATGAGAAACATAATGCAATTTTCTTTACTTTCTCTTTTTCTCCTTATCTGATATGTGTAGAAAATTCATTTGGTTCCCAGATACAATTGCCATTGACTAGAATAACTCTTCCATTCTTTTCAGCATTTAAAAATGCCCTGCTAGCTGTGAAATCCTGAATTAAAAATGTTAAGATAAAGTTCTTATAGCCACTGGGTGTAGCATATTTGATTCATATTGCTGGAAGGTCTTTTGCTTAGATCTCCAGTCTGGATGATGTATTTTCTGTATTTGTCTTAATGTTTGGTTTACTGTGTATTTGGCTTTTTTTTTTTTTTTTTTTTTTTTTTTTTTTTTTTTTTTTTTTTATCTGTTAATGGTATCAATTATGTTTGTAAGGACATCTTAAAGCTGTTTCAAGTTCAGGCAGAGAGTGCAGGAGGAGACTTTGTGTCTAGGGCAATGATTTTGATTTATTGATGCCAGCTTTAGAGTTCTAGGGCTGGTCAGAATTGCTATGGCTGCATCACAAGGAGCAGGGCTGGTGTAAGTTTACTCTGCATGTTCAAATTTGCCTGACAAGAAAACTGTGGCAGCAGAATTTTTATGTGTAGACTTTATGCAAGGCTAGATAATTGTCTGTTTTCCAGAAGTCAATGTGAAAGCCAAAAGCCTGTCTAAGTTCTTTGTTGTACGTGCTCCAATTTAGCTTAAAATTATTGTCTCAAATAAATTGCCTTTCCTTGAACGTGTATTTGTGCTACTGGATGGTAGTGTACAGATTAAGGTGCATGAAAATATGATCTATGGCTTTATTAGAAAGAAGGTAACTTCTGTTGTTCATTTTAAAACAGTGAAAAATGCCTTTTCAGAGAGCATCCTTTTTAATAGTTCTTAGCTGGTTAGAACTCCCATGCAAACCATGCTAATGCTCTCTGAAGTAGAGAATGCTAAGTGTTAAACAAATGAACAGCATCTGATCTGCCTGCCATGTGTTGGATATTGTCAACTTTTCTTACTAAGTAGCCCCTCAAGTCATAAATTTACAGTAAGAGTCCTACAGCATTTTTTTTTCTTTTTGCAAGAGGAATGCATGTCTTTCTTTGAAGTGTTGTTGTGGATTGTCTTTTACATGGTGTTTCACAAAACAAAAACTAATAAAATACTAAAACTAGTATCAGTAGTTGTCCTCAAGACAAAGAATCAAGTGGCTACAAAAGAGGTTGGCTCTTTTTTTTTTTTTTTTTGGCTAATTTTAGGTCTCTGTCTTGGTTTCCCTTTGCATTTTGTCAGCTGATCTTTCCTGTAAAGTAAGCACCATGTACAGTGTCATGCATGAGTCAGTTGTGTCAGAATCAACACCTTACTTTTAAACTGACTTTCCTCAAAATCTACTTGTGGGACATAGTGAAAACATTACTCTTAATGCATCAGAAAATCAGCTGCTTGCTTTTTTAAAACAGAAATTAAAAGAGCTGGTTTGTGTAGCTTTACAGGATATTAGGCAATAAAATAAGAAACAGAAGTGGATCTCCTTTTAAATGTCCCTTCAGTGGCCCTTCTGAAGGACCTTGGAATGACTCCTAGAAATTTCATGTTCTGACAGTTTTTGGCTAGCAATGTCTTTATTTCAGACTTTTCAGACTCTTAAGATTGTTGCACTTTAGAAGTACAAGGGGGAAATGGAGGAAATTTCAACAAGAAGGTATGCGTCTTAAAATATGGCTTCATGGTAAGGGTGAGCTGGACTAACTAGTTCCTGATTTCTGAAGGGGAAAAATGTCATTCCCACTATATCCCTTCTCCTTCCTCATAAGCTGATTCAACTTCTGAAGCTATTGAAAAACTCTAAACAAAACCTTAAAAAACACCCTACAAGCTCAAAAAAGACTTGTCAATTTTAGTTTTCTGAAGTGAAAGTTAACTGAGTTACATGTTCATTCTATAATCAGAATCATTGAATCAAAAAAATGGTCTGGGTTGGAAGGCACAGTCTTCTAGTTCCAGCACCCCTAGCTTGGAAAGGGACACCTTCAATTAGATAGACCAGAGTTCCATCCAACCTGGCCTTAAACGCTTTCAGTGGTGGGCAGCCACAACTTCTCTGGGCAACTTGTTCCAGTGCCTCACCACCCAACAGTAAAGAATTTTTTCCTGATACCTAATGTGAGTCTCATCTCGTTCCGTTTGAAGTGCAAGAGACTTTCTCTCAGCCTTTCCTCCAGGGAAAAGTGCTCCATCCCTCTAATTATCTTGTTGGCTCTCCTCTGGACTCTCTCCAGCAAGTCCATGTCCTTCCTGTGCTGGGAACCAGGTTGGGTCTCACTGGAGTGCAGTCATGGAATCACTTCCCTAAAAGTACTGACTGCATTAGCTGGGAATTGAATCCCGGCTTCCTGGGTGGCAGGTGAGAGCATTCTACCACTGAACCACCACTGCTGGTGAATTTTTGTGGGTTTTTTTGCTCATTTTACACATTGTCTTTATTAGAAAAAAATTGAATAAACCAAAAACTTCTATCCTACAAACACCACCAACTTCTTTGATTTTTCCCCTCTACACTTCTACTGAAGAACTTTGCTTTCACAATTGGGAGTTGCTTGGGCAGCTTCCCCCTGCCCAGCATTTTGCAGTAGTCTGAGTGCATAATATCAGTGACTGTGACCAGTCTGGCCTCCTTTTTCATGTAATTGAACCTGTAAGTGTCTACAGTTTCCAAATTGACAGTAGCACAGAATTTTTTCCAAGTGGCAGTGTGTCATGCCTACTTTTTGGAGGTAACCAGAGCGATGCTTGTCAAAGTTCATCCTGTGATGTACCACCAGCATTACCATGTCCTCTGGGATGTTTCCTGTGGGTGTGGGTGTGGCTGATGTACCCCCTCAGCCTCTGAATGTCCCTTAGTCTGGAAGGCATCTTGTCAGTGTGTGCAAGGGCAGGGAAAGAGCCTGATGCTTGTGAGAGTGAGGAAAGGCAAAGGGGGCAGAGATGGGAAAGCGTCTGATCTAACATAAGGCAAAGATGTTGCATTGTCAAAATATTATGAGAAGAGTGGAAGGTGATGTGACTGGTACCTCACCATTTCTCCAAGCTGAGATGGGAAGCTACAGCAGTGAAAGTGTGTGGCTCCACTTAGTGAGAGTCAGACTTGGCTAGAGTTGCCCCATGATCCTGCTCTACCTCCTCAGGGCTCAGTAGTCTCCCTTGCCTGTGCCTCACTGGTACTGAGTGGCATTCGAATTGAGTGGCAAAATACCATCAGTGCAATTTTATTGCTGGGTCAGCTCCCTGATCTGGTGTGTTGCAGGTTCACATTATGGCCAGCACTAGCACAAAACAGGAATTGAAGCTTTCTGGTACTATCTGCCTTCTTAATAAAGTATGTGTGGATTGCTAAAACTTTTTTTTTTTTTTTTTTTTTTTTTTGTTAGCTGTGAATTTGTTGTGGTAGAGGCTTGCTAGTAGACTGCTGGCTGGTTGATATTCAGCATGTGTAACAGTGGTAATAATCCGCCTGGCATTCAAGGCTACAAGGATTTCAAGTATCTTAAAGTTCTTCAGCATATCATTGAAGGTGTGACTTTGTGGACTTCTTATTTTGTTGGGTTTTGTCTTGTGTTTGGCTTTTTGCCTTTTTTTAAAAATTTATTTCATTAAAATAATCTGCAGATGACAGCACCTGAATCCTGTATGTTACAGCACTTAGCTAAAAATTTATGTGAAATGCTGCTGTAGTTCAGATTGCATGAGCAGACTATACTTCCATTCTGCCTGCCTTCTTATTAAAGAGATGTTGTAGGCCAGCAGAGTGCTGATTCCTCCTCCTGTATCAGTTATCTATAGGTATTGGAAACATTGCCTTACTCTCCTGCTATAACTTACTGAGTTTTGATTTGTAGGTAGTAATTTTTGTTCACTGTGAGGATAAATGTGTGTTGTCAGTAAGTTATTATACAGATACTTGATTTGACTAGGATGCAGTTAGATGAATACAGAATTTGAGACACAGGGAAAGCTGAAGGTGAAGAATTAAGCCTTGAATTCGTGTGAACTGGGGAGATTCAGTCTTTTGCTTTTCTGTGGGATGACATAGGTGAATAATCATTCAAAATTTGCACCATTCATGGAAAGAATTCTTTCATTTATTAGTTGCTGATGGTTGATGGTCTTGTCAAGGAGCTGTTCTATTTGGGTGTAGTTTGGTTTGGTTGTATTTGAGCAATTTGTGCTATCTCAGTAATTGGATGGTTTGACTTCTTTTAATTTTTTTTTTTTTATTAATTTTTTTTTTTTTTTTGCTATTTACCTCCTGAGGATCTGCTGTCAGGGAAAGGCCTTCATGTGCAAGCACTTTAAATAATGTCAATGAAAACAAGATAAAATTATCTATCTCGTATTATGCTGCTTCATATCTGGACTCATCAGCTGTTCACAACATCTATTCTAGGGAATTAATCTAGAGGGTGAGTATTTAATATTTGGACATTGACCTGTTGGAGTGAATCCAGGGGAGGGCCACGAAGTTGATCAGAGGGTTGGAGCACGTCTATGAGGAATGGCTGAGAGACTTTGGATTGTTCAGTCTGGAAAAAGGAAGGCTTTGGAGTGATCTTACTGTGCCCTTCCAGTACCTGAAAGGAGGCTACAGGAAAGATGAGACAAGACTATTTATGAGAGGATGTAGTGACAGGGCAAGGGGGAATAGGAGAATGGAAAGAGAGTAAGTTTAAATTAGATGTGGGGGAAAATTCTTTACTGTGAGAGTGGTGAGGCACTGGAACAGGGTTCCCAGAGAAGTTGTCGATGCTCCATCCCTGGAAGTGTTCAAGGCCAGGTTGGAGCTCTGAGAAAGGTGTTCCTGTCCACAGCAGGGAGATTGGAACTTGATGATCTTCAAGGTCCGCTTCCAGCTCAAACCACTTCATAATTTAGAATACTTGTACAAGTGGTTGTAGAGCAATTAAACATACAGCCTTGCTTAGGTGATCTTAATAGTGTTGAAACAGCCCTGGTTGTTCTTGTGAACTTGCACAGTGTTCTAAGACCATTTTAGGATAAAGAAAAAACTAGAATAGCTCTCAAAAACGCTGCCAAAATGCCTGGAGATTAATTTAGCTAAAGGCAGTATGTTACAGTTGTAAAGTGAGCAGCTTTGAATTCCTCTGTGTCTCCCTACGATCCCTCCCCAACCCCCCTAAAAAAAAAATCCAAACCAAAAAACAAACAACCTCCCCCCCCCAAAAAAAAACACAAAACAAACAAAAAACTCCCATAAGTTTAAAAACCCAACCTCCTGAAAACCCTAACAAATCAAATCACCCAACCCTCCCTAGCCTAGCTCAGTGACATTTGCGTGCTGACCACATGCTCATAGATGCTGCTGTAAGATCTTGGTGGGGTTCTCTTGGAACGTGGTGACTTTCATCCATCTATACTGAGGGACGGTTTTGAGTCCTGGAACATGTCCTGGAAAACTTTACACACATCTTTTGTTTTTTTTGCATCATCAGTGTATTCAGATCAGAATGTGATGTGATTAATCAAGTAGTACGTAGTACACTAGAGAACATAATAATCTTGCTGTTAATGAGGGTTCAGGTTATAAACTTCAGTGGGATCTCTAGAGAATAAGCATTCAGCTGTCCAAATGATGTGCAATTGTGTAATGTCAGGAGGGCTTAAACTAGTGATCTGCCTCATGTTTGCTCTCGGCATCCTGGTGGCTTCTGACAGCTGTCCTGCAATGTGCTGAGAAACCCAAGACTCCACTACTGGGGCAATACACCAGAGAATATCTGTACAAAATATATCTATCTTTTTTCTTCCTTTCTTTTTTTGGAAAAACCCAGTTCTGTGTGTATGTGCCGAGGCAAGCTGAAGCGTGCTGTGCATATGTATGTCTTGTGAACTGGGTGTTATATAGAAATTGTACTCTGAAAAATACTTGTAGGCAGTATCGGATTTTATGGTTAATTTTAATTCATTAAATTATGAGCCACTGCTAGCAAAGGTTTCTGTGTACCCTTGCTAAGGTAGTAATGTTTCTTTTGAATTAGAAATTCTTTAGTAATATCTTTGTAATAAGAAACTCCTAGGAAGTTTTCTTAATATGAGTTACTAGGTTCCCCTTTGATAAGAAACTGAACAAAACCATCTGTATAGGTGTTTGACTTTAGAGGTGTATGAACTTTAGACTATGTCTTACAACTTGCTCCCTTCATCATCTTAATCCCCTAGCACCTTGCCTCCCACCTGACTCCCCCCGCCATGGCCTGGCCCACCCTCACCCCCTCCAAAATAAAGCCTCATGTAGAAGTATTTTTATGCTGTCTCATAATTATTTCTTGCTTATATTTTTTATTCTTTCCTAAAGAGAGATGCTTGTCACATGCTGTCCTTTCAGCTGCATGAAGAAGGGTGGCAGTGGACTGGGTTGGTTTTTTGGGGCTGCAATGTTAGAAAAGGTAGTCATAGTATCATAGACTAATTTGAGGTGGAAGGGAAACATAGGAATCATCAACTCCCTGATCTTATTTACTCATATAAGGAAGGGTTGATTTTGGACTATGGATGCAGCTCTTAACACCTCACCTCTTTATCCCCCAAACCAGGATTTTCGTCCTTAAAATATTGATGTTAAGTATCAATAGATTCAGAGTTTACAGGGCTGTATGTGTGGGTATGTCAGTATGGTCTCTGCAAGCAAAAAAGCACTGTTTCCTTGTGCTCCTGTCTGACAGTGTCCGATAGCAGCTGCACTGGAGCTCATGTGGTAAATCCTGCTGAGAGCTCAGTCCTGCTTACTGCAGCTACTTTAAATGTCCTGCCATTTCGGAATGGCAGATTAAGCACAACTCTGCCTGCTAGACACTCTGCAGACCCTGCAGTAAGGCAGTTCACTGCCACTTCACAATGGACTGGGATCAGAATTGCATATCACTTGGGAAAAGATGAGAAGTTTTTCAAAGACATAAGAGCTCACATGAAATACTTTTTTTTTTTTGTCTAGATAAGTGGTACATACTCTTTTGGACCCATCTTTCAAAAATGTGCTTTTATAGACTGAAATAAGGTGAAATAAGTGGAAGTTGAAGTGGTATAAAAGGGAAAATACAAAGAAAAGATTGAAGGAAAAAGTGTATGTTTCATGATAGGTATTTATGTTTCTTTTATTAAAAAATGCCCTCATACACTTCTTAGAGATTTTTTTGCAGCATCAAACGTTTGCTTAAAATATTGCTTCAGCACAAATAGTTCTGCTCTGAGTTCTCACAGTGTTGTCACTGAACATGTTCAAGGATGTGATAATTTCGAATATATTTGCCTACAGTTTGTTTTAGAATACTTCTGTAGTTAAACATGTTGAGACAATTGCAGTTTGAAGTTGCTCTGCTGTTATCCATTTGATGGGAAGCTTTTTCCTGGTATTTACTCTAAGGGAAGAGCAGATGTTTATCCACAAAGTGTTTTGGTATGGGACTTAAAAGACAAAAACTTCCATCTGTTTGAAAAAAATGTGCTTGTATTGCTTCTGAGTGGGAAGACTCCAAGACTGAGTGACTGTTAAGAAGGAATTGGTTGACTACAGACTCTAAAGAAATTTCAATGAGCTGCTTCAGAGAGGTTTGTTTTTTTTTTTTTTTTTTTTTTTTTTTTTTTTTTTGAGTGTTCAAACCAGGTGAGTGCTTTTTCCCAAAGTTATAAATATTAAAAAAACCCAACTAAATGTGTGATTTCCCCCCACCTCTTAGTCTATCCCTAAGGAATAGACAGCCTCTTTTCCCTTCACACACCCACCTTCAAGCTAAACAAACATCTTTTTTACTTGTAGCAATTGAATTACTTCTAGAATGGATTTATGCTAAGGAGCAGTTAGTTCATTGAAATATTGAAGAGTCACCAGGACACAGTTCAGCACAGCTGTTTCAGTGTTCATCTCAGCAGCTGAAGAACTGCATGAATCTGTGCTCTGTGTTAGGGAAAGAATAGGTGTGACTTAGGATGCCCAGTTTAGAAGAGATCACTAAGAGTTAGGGTATCTGATATTTATGTTTAACTTTGTGCTTCCTGTATGAATCATTTAATTTATAGCCATTTATGTATGGCAGCAGGGAGGCCTTCAATGGCTTGGAAGTTAAAAGATGCAAACGTGTGTTAGAGTGAACTTCTATTTACAGAGTGGAAACAAACTACTTTTAAACTCTCTTGTCAGCACTATCTGAGAATACTTTTATTAGCCTATGGTTAGAGAATTTTCTGGACTGAGGCAGTGAGAGGAACTGAATGTGGCCTTCTGATTTCTCTACAGCCAGGTGATAAATACCATATTCATAGCTACACAATGTATTTGCACGAAGTTCATGGACAGTATGTTACTTGTTCTATTTTGTCCAAGTTGTTTGTTGGTTGGGATGGCACCAGTCCAGCTTCATCACTGGAGTTCTCATCAAACAAGATGCAGGAATAAGAGGAAAAAGGCAGTGACATGTCTTAAAGGTTAAGTTATAGATAACTCCTTAAAGAGCCATGCATTTTATGATGGGACAAGGAGATTAGGGTATGTCAGTGATGAAGAGGGAAAGAGTGAAATGAAACTCTGAATTTCATCTGCTGGAGTAGAGGTTGCATTTTTCAAAAGTTGGTCTTAAGGAAGGGAAAAATACATCTACTCATGTAATACCTGAAACAGAGACACCTTACTCTGGGAGGACACATGAGATTAATTGCAGCTGACATCTATTTTTTTACCTTTTCAACAGGAGGGGGAAAAAAGAGGATTTTTCTTTTAGGAGCCTTGGTTTACTTTGTTGAGCAAGAATGTATAGCTTAGGTAAATAAAATAAAACAACAGACACCTGCATTGGAATGAGTATTCGGTAAAAGGTTGATAATACAGCTATAAATACACTTAGCAGATGTTTGACTTCTGCGTTGTTCTGTTCTGGGACCCGAGGTACAGATGCGTTTTGTAGTGCTAATGAAGTCTTGGATCAAAAATATTACCTTGGAGCTGTTCTTAGCAGCTGTTGATGCAGAAAATTTGAAGTGTGGAACTCGGTTTCAGTTCCTTTTTTGGTATTCCCTGAGCTGGAATTGAAGGCATGCCGTCTTGCCCCTGCTGCTGCTGTGCGACCCTGCGGTAGCCGTAATCAGTGGCCTGGGAGATGAGCGACTGGAGCGGGAGCGATTGGCTGGGGAGCAGTTTCCCGGAGTACATCTGTGTCAGGCACAGCGAGCTAAAGCAGTCATGTATGCGCAGGCTCTGATCTCTGGGGAGGTTCATTACAGGGTCTCGTACAAGGGCATTCTCTGCTTCTGCACATCAGCATGGAAGAAGCTCGTCAAGGGAAGAAAATGCAACGTGTATGTAAATAGCAGCTGTGTAATGTAGCAATGGCTCGAATGTGATTTGATGCAAATGATATTTAGCAGCTGTATTTCAGAATTGTGTGTTACCTTAGTAGCTGTGGAAGAAATTTTTGAAAGATCTGGTGATAGGAGCAGTAGTTTGAGTAGAGATTTCTGTATTAGGGAAGATATTTGCTGTGTTGTTAGAATTGCTTAATCATAGTAACCAGCTTAATTCAGAAAGAAAATGTGCTCTTACAATTGTGACAGTACACTACCAGACTGAGAGTCGTTGAGTGTTTTGGATTGGGTTATTTTTTCTTATGCATTATTTTGAGTGAGCCTTCCTTAATTTGAAAGTTATCAACTGTGGCTTTGCTTGATTCTGTGCAAGTATAGCAGGGATGTTTCTGATAGAGAATCTTGAAATAGCCAGTTAATTGTTCCTTTTTGACAAAAAAAGGAAGATGAACTTAATGAACTTAACTGTGGTAAAGTGTTCATGGAGATGACATTCTCTTGAGAGCTCAGTGGCACAGCTAAAAATCTCCATATGTGGGGATTTGTACAATGAATTCTAGTATTAGTGTACAAGCTGTTGCTTAGACATTGTATGGGTTGTCATTATCACTGCCATGTAACTGCAGCGTAGCCTGTAACAGGAGTTACTACTAATATCTGTGGGAAGGAGTTTTCCTAAGGTGTAAAACTCTAAAGGTCCCTGAATTATTTTATATATGACAACTAAATTTTCTATTCCCTTGTGTAAGCATAAGAAAGAGTTTGATTTAGATGTGTTAGAGTGCATCAGATTGCCATGGCCTTTTGTTTGTGTCAAGGTCTCTGTAGAACAGCACTCGATTTTTGGTTTTCATTGTGGTGCTGCTTTCAGCTCTGGGCACAGAACTCTATCAAGCATGCATATGCCTGGAAGACTAGGCAAATATATGAGGTGACTAGTTGTAAACATTATAGTACTTCTGCTTTTTTAACCTGTAATTTCAGGAATTCACTGAATTACATTTAAGTGAATGGAGATACGGATTTTTTTTTGAATGAAATTTAGTACTGTGAGGCAGTGATAAAATGCAACTTTGTAAAATAGCTACTATAATAATAGATATGCAATTTGATACCTTGTGTTGGAGTGGTGACAGTATTTTCTAAGTTTACGCATGGTTGTGAATTTTCTGGCTTGCAGAATACTCGAGCTGAATTCAAATGGGTTTCTAATTTTAATAAAATACTCACCTGCACCTTAGTCGTACTTTGCTAGGAATCAAGCCATCCCTTTTTTTTTGTGCTAGTTCTAATCCATTTTTTTATGAATTGCTGTGGTATGCCATGGTTGATAGCCATTCACAATTGTGACCAGTCTGTTGTTGGTGTTATGTTTCCTTTTTTTTCTGATTTTTTCTTGAAATTTAATTTTCTCTTGTGATTAACACAAACACTTGGTTCACTGTCCAAAGACCTGTTTCGTTTTTCTGGGATGGGACATGGCTTCTCTTGCATGTTGTGGTGCTCAGTGTGACCCTGAGTGGAGTAAGGCCTGCTAGAACTGAGATAAAACTACTTATAAACATTAGATTTCAATAGTGCAAGAAGCAAAACATTAGCGTGTTTACAACTGGTTTTTTTTTTTTCCTGAAAGGGCTTGGGTTTTGTGGTGTTTAAGTAGCACACATACACATCTTTAGTGCCCTCCACATACAGTTTTGGAAAATTAAAAGTACAATGAAACTTCTGGAGAGTCTGACTGAAGTCTGTTGATATCTTTTGGACGTACTTGTCCAAACAAGGTTTGTAGAGCTGCTGTGTTTATTGTAAGTCTTCTAGAAGCAGATTGGTCAGATGTATTTAGTAAGGTAAGCTGAGCAGTTAATTAGAGGATTAGTAGGCTAGAAAAACGTGTAAGTATCCCTAACCTCTTCCATTATAGTTATGGTCTTACTGAAATAAACCTAAGAGTCACACCTTCCTGTGAGGCTCTGAGTGTAGCTTTGATTAGGAGGTGCTGTCATTTACATGTGAAGTTTGTTGTGTAAAATAGGAATTGTATGAGCACAGGTAAAATTCACAGGAAAAGGGAGGGGGTGGTGACACCAAAGCCATTGAGCTGAACTAGAGTAATTGCTGTAGTGCTTGAGCAATATCCTCTACTAAGATAGTAGGGGAAAAAACTCTGGAAAGCAGCTGTTCTGTGCAAAGGAGAGCATAGAAAATACAACTAAGGGGAAACCCACCAACAGTATGCCTCCTATTTTAAACCTGGCAAGTGTTCTGTTTGTGAATTATTATTAATTATGCTCTCATCTGTATATATTTAGAGGGGAAGGCCAGCTAAAAATTGTACGATGACACAATGAGACAGGGCTCATTTATATTTGGTGCATTTTTCCTTGGCTGTTAGGTTGATGTGCTTGATTTAGAACTGGTAGTGTTTCATCACTCTGGCAACTTCTGATGATACAGTATTGCTGCATAGAGACTCTGTCCAAAGAATTTACTTCAAATGCATCTGTACGACCATTTGTGCAGTTCAGCTAAAGTTGAACAGTTTCATAGATTGCCTAATACCTTTAGTTAATGTTATTTAGAAAGAACTTTGATTTTTTTTTTTTTTTTTTTTTTTTTTTTTTTTTTTTTTTTTTTTGTATCCTGGTTGTCCTTCAAGAAGGCAGCAACTAGAGATGACTGCCCTCCTGCCCACTATAGGTTCATCTTACCTCTGGTTTAAAAGCAGAATCAGTCTGAAAGAGAAGTAGAACAATATATTTAGAACTTACCAAGTGCTGCTGTTAGTTGTTCCTGCAGGTAAACCACATCAACAAGCCCTTTCTATTTACTCACTTTTAACCAAGGCTGCTTGGTGCCGTGTATGGGTGTCAGTGGGAGACCTGATGTTTGCCTGAAGTAGAGTGATGGTCGTTCAACTCTGCATGCAGTGTACAGAGATGGCCTTAACAAATATGCTGTTTTTCTGGTTTCTTTTCTTATCCCTTCCAGGGTTGCTGTCCCTGGTAGATTTAATCTCCTAATTTTGTGAGTCTACAACAGTGGCCTCTGTTTTTTTAGTCCCTGAAGTATTAGTTCTTACTAACTTGCAGCTCTGGGAGGTTGAATGGATAGAGAGGGGACTGTATATGCATTCTGTAAATTGGAAATGTATTTTATTTCCTGACTACATGGAATATTATGTCTGCTTAGAACAGAAAAGCAGACTTCTGAAACAGACCGCTTGGGAAATGTGGCTGTGAAAATGAGTAATGAATTACCCTGTGGGTTCTAAATTACCTTGAACAATACATTTCAATACCTTTGTAATGAAACAAGTGAGTTTGTTTACCTATTTTTGAAAAAGGTCAATTTTAAAATATTTTATGGATGTACACACACATATCTGGATACATTTGCAAAGTGAGGTTTTGTAGTTCCTCTTTGGTTATCTTTGAGATATATAGTGAAAATGAAGGTTTTAATTCCTTTTTATAGCCAAACCTTAGTTTTTGAAGCAGAGCAATATCAACAATCTTATGTTAATTATTTTTTTTGGTTTTGTCACTGGAGCTTTTTTTGATGGCTGTCATATCTGTCTCTTGAATGCAGATCTCACAAAGGAGGGCTGATAATAAAACAAGAGCCTGCTTTGGCTATGCTTCCTGAGGTCAAGCCACTGTTGACACTGATTCAGTTTGCACTATTGCTGTGGACCTCTCCTGTTGTATCCTCTTGCAGACAGCACACTGATGGATGGTTTGATCCAGCTGAACTGCTCCTATGTACTTACTGCTGGTGAAAGAAGGGAGAACAAAGCATGAAAGGCAAAATGCACTGTGCACAAGTTCTCCTACACTGTTCAATTTGGTAAATCTACACCAGTGTGCTGCAAAAGTTTGCCAGCTGGGTCTGTAAGCAGGGTGTGCTCCTGTTTTGAGAGGAATGATTTGTTGGTGCCACATTCCAGCCTTAAAAGCTAATTCCTGTCTGCCAGATCTCTTGTCCCTACAAAAGTAGAGATGTATCCATGGGTTCTTTTGAGAAGGAGGAGGAAACTGCTTCCTTTCTCTTCAAGCCAGAGAGATTGGGATACAGTTACAGTCGCAATGCAGTATGTAGGACCACTGGGATGGTGTAGGCAGTTGTATTAGAATATTATTAAAATAAGAAGTGTTAAACCGTTGGCCAGGGACAGATGTATAAAGGGAAAAAGTTGATATGATTACACTCCTCCCTCCCCATCCTGAGCTGGGGTTAGTTTTTGTTGGTTGGTTTTTGTGTTGGGGTTTTATTTTGATTTTTTTCCCTTTATTTGCACCTACTTTAATAAATGCTGCAGTGAAGCTTCTTTGTAGCATGGAAGTCGTAATGTAATTTTTTTGGGAGGGGTGGGGGGGGGGAAGGGTAATGGTGTTTGTAGAGGTTTTTTTCCTTTGTTTGTGCCCTCTCTTAAGCCCTACTTACTTACTTCTATGAGCGCTAATACAGTCCCTTCTGGTGCTGCAAGTCACTCCCTAATTCTGCTGGGGAAGAACTTTGGTCTGAGGAAATGTAAATGGAGCACATAAACATTGACTTAGCTAAGTAATGGTCTTAAATGTTGAGCTCAAATTATTCTTAACACGGTTACTGTATTGCTCATAGATTTCAAAGGTTCACAGCTGTATCAGCCATTTATGATCACTGTCTATCATCAGAATGATTTGATTGAACTGTATTTCAAGTACTTTAAAAATGTGCTTCTAGCAAGTTGTCTGTCTTGGAAGTGGTTATTCAGTAATGCACTTTGGCAGCATACCCATCTGAAATCTGTCATGTGTGTGCCTGCACAAGGTTAAGTGAGCTGCATGGTGAGAAGTGCTTGCAGAGATGACAGTGGAAACTTGCCTTTGGATTTAATACTCCATGCGTCATATTCGTGCTAGTCCTTGAGACTGCGGCTGCCACATACTGCTGCAGGTTGTTAGTGCTTCCAAACTCAGCGCTTTCCATAAAAAATTCTTGCAATTTAGGATTGACTCTTTTTGCAATACTGGTTTTAAAAAACATGTAGCATTTTTATGGTAGATACCAGAGGTGTACTGTACTGAATGACAACAAGCATTTTGAGAAGGTAAATAGGTAGTGTTAATTTCTGGTGCTTGTTTTTCTGCAAGGGGGAATTACTCTTTCTCACGGAGTGAGAAAAGACATTTGGAAACCAGAGGTTGCAAGAAGAATCCTGCTGGGAGTCTGCTGGAGCACTGAGTATTTGAAAGTCTTGTGTGATCTATAGCAGTTGAATAGGGATTTCATGTTCATGCTGAGGAGAGTTAGAAGGCTGAGAAGACAGATTCTAGTCTATGCAGGCACCTCTAGCTGAATATGAAGGTTTTACTGAAGGTTGTTTCTGCAGTATGTTTATGAGTATCCAGAAATCTGGTGTTAGGAAAAAGTATACTTAGTGTATCATAGTACGGTGTAGTGTATTTTAATACAATATGCTAGGCTTATTATTATTATTATTATTATTATTATTATTATTATTATTATTATTTTCTATCCTCTCCCTTGAAGTACTCTGGATTTGTTCTGTTTTTATAAATTACCTTCTTGTTTAAAAAAAAGTGGAAACCAAAGGTGAAAGCTTAATCTCTCCCTAGGGCACCTTGGTTTTTTTTTTTTTTTTCCCTTCTCAATTGTTCTGTCTTTTGACTGAAAATGAAAGTTATGTACATTCTAAGTTAGTCTTGAATTTTACTTTGGCTTGTCTACACCGGCTGTATTTGAGCATCTGTGGGATTGTTGTACATAAAGTTTCACATGCAGTGAGTAGTAAACTGCCCAGGAATAGTTGCTTTAAGCTCCAGTCGTTCTCTGCCTAAAAAAGGGAAGTGGGCAAGTTTTCCACAATCCCACTTTCTTTGTTTATGTAAAAAGTTCAGAAAGTAGACAAGACAACTAAAACGGCAACTGTAAAATCTTCCCTCCCTTCAGTGCCTTCAACTGACATGATAGATCATCTATAATTACTGGGAATGTATGCCCTACAGACTTTATTTTTAACCAGGAAATGTTGTAGTTTGGAATTACTTTATAATGTATTTGAATATTTTTGATTTTTTACCTGACCTAAGGCAAAAGTATCTCATACTGGGATTTGCTCTTGGCATCACAAAACAGATATGTAAAAATGATGCTTTGTGTTTTTCTGAACAAAGGCTGTAAATGATATGCTTCTGTCACGTATGATATTTGTGGTTGTTAATGGTTTATTCTTGGAAGAGTCTTTGCATATGTTGAGTACTTTGAGATAGTGATAGAATGGTTTGCAAGGGCACGCATACCTTCCTGTAATCTAGTCTTAAAAGACATGTTACTTTCACATGATTTGGTTTTTTGAAGGCTGCTTCTGTATGTATGAGTTTGGCAGAGAATCTCTTTTACTGAAGCAAAGGGTGATAAAAATGAATAACGTGATACAGGGCAAACAGCAAATCCAGTTTCAGAACGTTATTGGGAGATAAAAGTCTTTCTTTATGTGTATATTTTTCACAGTGTGTATGTAGTTTTCTACTGGTATGCAGTTGTTTGTATCATCTGAAGAAAAACTCTTTCTTCCTTTGTTGCTCAAAAACTGTGTTTGGCAAGGTTCCAAGTGTCCTAAAAGGACTGCTGGGGATGGGTGTGTTTAGGTACAGGATTTTTCAGCAGTCTGTGGCTGTAACCATGAAGCTAATTGTGGAACAGGTTTTGATAGGAGTTTTCCTATTATTAGTTGGGGTGGGGTTTTTTTTTTGGGGGGGGGGGGGTTGTTTTTTATTTCCTACTCACATATAAAAAAACCACTTAAGGTAATTTAAAGGACTTGTAATTCTTTCCATGTGTTTCCACCTCTAGCTGGAGTTTTTTGGTAACATGCATACTGTATGTATATGTTACTGTGAGCAGGAGTGTACTACAGCGTGCCTGATTTTGGTGTGTAGCAGACAGGAATATACTATTTTACGCCATACTCCCCTCCCAAGTGTTATTACCATGACACTTGAAAAATTTCTACCACTTCTTTATTAACAGGTCCTTGGAACATTTTCACAGTCTTGCCCAACAGATACCACCTCATTTTTTTAACTGTAGCTCTGTGGAGTGTACAGGGTTTTGGTTTTCCTAACCTGCATGCAAAACTCGATTGTCACTACAACGCAGCGATAGTGACAAAGTTAGGTTACTGTGTAATGCATTTCTTGAAAACCCTATTTTCAGGGACCCAGCTGAGAATTGACTTATGTTCAGTTTTCAGAGGTTTATTCTGCCGTGTGCTACTCTTTTCTCTTATGTTTTTTACTTATGTACATAGTGCCAGCTGCTTTTGGTTTTTTGTGGTCTAGCTGCATCTAACTTTTTTTTAAACCTCATCGGACTTTTTTCCCCAGCATGTGGTGCTCGTCAACTTCATATTCTTTAATCTTCTTTCCTCAATACTTAAATATTTAGATTTTTTTTAATGTGTGTGCACACAATATACTATAATAAAGATATTTTTTAAGATCGAGAAGTTCTGTGTTCCAAAAGAAATTTTTTTGAGTGGGAGTTGATACAGTATGTTTTAGCTTGTACCTGTTACACACAGGTATGTTGTTTTTCATCCTTGCCACTTTCCTGTGACGTGACAAACTTGTTCTATATATAAAGCAATTGCATAATTCTAAGGCCAAAGTTTAGTTGAATGTCAACACTGTTAGGGTTCTCAGTTCCTGTAAAACTCCTGATTTAGCCTTCTGTTTTTCCCTCATGAAACCATTATCACAGATCCTCCATGGATTGATGTAGATGTATCAGATCGATGTAAATGCTGCTAGAAGCAGTGATTGAACAGATAAACTTGTGAATCTAGCTGTCATATGGCCACAAGAAGTCACTTTGGTGAGCTGATCCAATGGAAAACTAATCAAGTTATTATAAAAACACTAACAGCTAAACCCTCCCCCCAAAACAAAGAAACAATTAAAAACTCGCACCATTTCTTAAGTGCTTTTTATCTAAGTTCATGCTAGTTAGGTCTGACTTTCAATCTTTAGCAGTTAGCCTTGCCATTGTATTTGGATGTAAAAATGTTACCCTTAGGTAGTTATTCTTTTGGAGAACCAGCTCCATCGGGAGGCTGTAATTTGTGTGCTGTGAAAAGTCGACTTCATTCTAAGGAATGCAAACACATGGAGAAAGGCAACTTTAATGTTTTGATATCAAGTCTGAGATGGGCTTGAGATTTCTACTACTCAGTTACTTCCTTTTTGTCAAGACTGAGCAAAAGGCAGGTCTGCTTTAGTGATGTGCTAACTATGATTAGAGGATGTGTTCAGAGATAAGCCTATGTCTATTTCAGATATTGCACGTTATGAGTGGTGTGGTTTCAGTAGTAATGGAAGCTGAAAAGGTCTGCTGGAAACTGCTGCTTTTTAACTTTGTGGGTAAAAAAAAAAAAAAAAAGTGAATTAGGTGAACAAACTGGCTGCTGAAACCTGAATGAAGCAGTTATTTTGATATTTCCAGAGCTGTTGGAAAGACCTTAGGCCGGATAACCTAATGTTTTTGCTACCCCTTTGTTCAAAGAGGCTTCTTACTTGTGCTAGAAAATCTCACACAAGAATTGCCCCCTAAAGAGAAGAGCTTGAGATCTCTCAGTAATAACTTCTGTATTTTCTTATAAATTTACCAGCTATTTTATTGAAGTAGATTGATTGCTTGTAGATTGATTGTTTAAAAAAAACCTAAAAAAAATACTGCCCTTTTGCAATGTGTGTCCTGGTTGTTGATATGATGAAATCAAGAGCATTGCAGGAGGAAATTTTATGGTATTTAGCCTATCTGTTGATTTACTTGGTTTTCCTTTAACACTGGGTAATGCTTTCTTGAAAAATTGGATGGGTAGCTTTTCAGTGATGACATACTATTTCAGATCATATTTAGGAATTTTGGAAAATAATAGTTCTATTTAGTTTTAACCTAAACTTGTGTCTTGTTTCTTCAGGGTCATGATGAAGAAGCTGTTGTGGATATGGGCAAAATCAGCTCTACTATCAATACAAATTTTGAGAAAGAAGAACTAGAGAGTAAGTTTGTGGTGGTTTTCTGTTTGCTTAACATGCATTTTTTTGCCTAGAGATAAAAGCTGAATTTTCCTTGCTAAAAGGGATCAAATTTTTATTGCTATCATGAAATTCTGGAAGTAAAACTGGTAAAAAGCAGAGGTGACCTGCCCTGGTTTTTTTTGTGTCTGTGCATGCTGGTAAAAATCCACTCTTCTAATCTGTCACCAAAAAAAAAAAAAAAAAAAAAAAAAAAAAAAAAAAAATTATATATATATATATATTTATACTTATATTTATATTTATATTTAAAGCTTTCCAAGGAAAGTTTGCTTCTTACACTTAGATTTGAAAAAAATCATTCCTGTTGGTAAGTAATTTTCCAGCATGAATGATGTCACGTTCTGCAGAATTAAAAGTCAGGAAATAGGGGTCATGAGGGAGATGTTTGTTTTCTTTTCTGCAAGTTAAGTATCCTTGTGATTGTGGTCATGCAGTTCAGATACTGAGTCTGAACAGACATGTAACTCTCCTTCTGGTTCCACAGTAAACTGTATGTTCCACAATCTGCTGTCAGTAAAGCATTACGGTAGTCTTCATAATTTGACTCTGGATCCCACATTTAGCAATAAAAATAGCAATGATTTAGTTTCATGTAGAAGAATGTGAAATTATGTATTTCATCTAAGTTTTTTTCTTACTTCAAAACGAATTAGTTTGGGATGAGGATTCATGGATGCTATTTAATGAATGAGGAGAAGACTAGGGAGATCCAATGTTAAAATCTTCGTTATTTGCCTTTCCCATGGAATGCTTTGAAGCTTAATTAACATTTGCAGAATGCTCAAAGGCAGTAGATTCACTGAGTTGTACTGACTCTTACCGCTTCAGCACACTGAAAAACCATAATGGCAGCAGTTTCTGGCTAAGAAATGTTGGTTTAGGTTGTTGTTTTTCTCATACTGTGGTATAACAGGAGACAGTTTAACATGATTGAGGTTGTTTGCTGCTGTTGCAGTCATACTCATGCTCTGTTCCCTTCATTCTGTTACTATTTTCTGTCTTGTGCTAATGCTCCCATTGGCCTGACAAAACCAGAAGCCCAGCTAAGTGTGTTAAGCCATTGGAAAATTTAAGTCTGACAAAGGAAGATGGTCGAGATCTCAGCTGTTGAGCACCCAAAATGCCACACTGATGGATGTGTGCCAGAGCTGAGCAGAGGAAGCAAGCATGGATGTGAGGCTGAAGATGCAGCAGTGGAGGCTGTGACGATGCTGGTTTAGATGGGGTTCTGCTGTAGGGAAACCACTGCCTTGGCTGTTTCTGCACTTGAATCTTCAGTGCAGATTTAAGCTGTCTCCTTAATTTCTTTCTCTTGCTTTTCTCAGGAGATAACCCAGAAAAAACATGTGTATGTTTTGCAGGGAGGCAGGGGTTAAGGGGAAGCAGGCATCCAGCTGGAGTAGTGTTAGAGGCAGCAGCGTTAGCAGCTGTAATACCTCCAGCTCAGAGAATGACATGGGAATGTGCAGCCAGATCACTTCTCCAGTCTCTTTCAGAGCACATTCTTGTAAGAGTGCTTCAGCTGGTACAGCACAGCAGTTAATCAAGATACTGGGTAGGAAGGAAGGGGGCTCAAGCTGCTTGAGGCAATTTAAGCACTTGGATGACTGCTATGGAAAATACCCCTGTCTTACCCATAGCCAAAGAGTAAATTAAGGTGAAATGTAGACTGCTGTCCAATGAACAATTGAGTCAATGTAAGTGCTTTTGAAAGGAGGAGTTGAGATCTCACTGTTGTCACCTTGCTCTTAGCCATGCAGCCTTATCTTTTCTTTCCCTCCCTCACTCATTTTGGAGTGGTCCAGTGTTTGTGTCTTAATGTAAGAGGGGCTGGCTTTACAGAAGTTTAGCAAATAACTAATAAGAAGTATCTGACAAGAAAAATGTTTTCCAGTAGGATTATCACATATGTGAAGTTGTATATAGGCACACATCTTCTCACAGAAATAGGATTTTCTTTTTGATGTTCACATATGTTTTTTAGTATCTTGTATGTTTGTAAGAATTAATTTTTTTATTGGGAGAAAGAGGCAAGGGAGGGGCAGCATATTGTTCAGCTTTTGTCAAAGTGAAAACTGTTCCAAAGTAAGAACAAAACGTTTTTTCTTTCCTTTATGAAAAGTGTGTGATTGCTCAACTCATATAGTTACCTTCTCAGAAGTTCTTCAAATTCAGGTTGTTTTAGAGAATAAATTTATGTGAACTTACAGCTCTGTTTAGGAGTTCATTATTTATAAGCTATTATTATGAAAGTAGGTATGTGGAATTTTTAGGTTTTGTTTTTAATTCTGGTATTAAAATCCTACAAGGGGTGAAATGGTGTTGTTGACTGCAAGCAGTAAAACAATTCCAACTAGTAGTATTTTCCACTTCTGACACAAACATTTTCTTGTAGGCTTGGGAGGCCCTGTACTAAAGCATTGGGCATTAGAAGTGTTTTAAGACTTTAAACTATCTCAGTCTCGTCTTTCAATATGTGTTTCTGGTGACTTGAAAAGGAGTTCTTGGAATTTTGGACCTTTACAGAAGTGTTCATCGATGTATTTTCAAGGAGAGTCAGCAAGCAGTAAATTGAGTTCAGCTCTGTTATGAAGCCCCATGTCTTTTAGGATCCACATGGACAGGTGTTACTTAACCTCTTTAAAGCATGTGCAAACTAATATTGATTGGTTTGATACAGTAGAAGGCATAATTTTGCTATTAATACTAAAGGGAAGGTTTTATGGTGTTGTCAGTATTAGATGCTTGTATTTTCTGGGAATTTTATGATGAAATATTAATGGAAAGAGAAACAAATGCTAAAGGGGAAAATGGATCTTGGACTTGGAGCTTCTCAAGCTCTGCATTCTATTTATGGTGGCTGGCAGAGTGTGGTACCTGTCTGGAGTGACAGTGTTTAGGTTAGAAAGGTTAGGCACGGGCTGCTTATTTCGTAATAGTGTTCCCATAAAAGAGGAATGGTTAGAGATGGTAAACTGCAATTGTGGGCAGACTGTGTGTGTACTAAATAAAGGTACTGCACTTTTACTGAAGCTGTAAGGCCTTATTTTGAATTAACAAATGTCAGTTTACAGAAGAGCTAGAAAGGGGAATAACATCTTAAAATAACCTTTTTAAGAGCACCTAATGTTCTTAACTTGATGCCAGGCTCTTTGAGCTGCAGTGAATGAGAGCAATAACAAAGTAAGCCAGGAGTGGGAAGTAAGGCAAGAATATTAATGGCAGAGGTATTTCATGTGATCTTGTAAAAGGTGTTTTCTGTTAAATGATGTTTAAGGAAAACTTTGTTAAACTTGCATTAAGATGTCTGGCTTGATACTACCCAGATGCATCTTTTAAAACATGTAGCTACTTTTTAACCTTGATTTTAGGATACATTTACTAGATACAGTTTAAGGGAAAATAGATACATTCTGTTATTCTTAGCGGGCATAGCAAAGATAAGGAGTTTACACATAACAGAGGTTTCATTCCAGAAACAATCTTGAGGTCAGGCATGTGTAGCTTGGTAGACTAGTTTTCCGTGGCATAAATCCAAGCACCAGCTTTCAAGAGTTAAGATGGTTTAATAGCTATCTACTCTCGCATTATCCTGTGGCAGATGTAAGTCATGTTTACATTTTAAGTGACCCTATTATCTCTTATACCTTGGTGAGCCTTTATTTTTATTTAATAAAAGAACTGGTTTTCACCTAATCTTAGTTGACAAGGACAGGTAATCAAATAATCCTGTATTTTTTCTCCCCTTAGGTGAATAGTCTGTATCTAAGTAGAAAACTTGCTGTACAAGTGTTTTGCAATTTGAAGCTTTTTAAAAGTGTTTGACATAAACTGTGTAATGTTTTTTCCCCAAACTTCTTTTATTTGAGAGAACAATGTTTTTGTTCCAACTGCATCAGAAATTTAATAAAAAGACAGATAGTGCTAACTATAAGTTTTATAATCTGAAACACACATAAAATTATTATTAATTATTATATTATTATTTAGGTCATAAAACTGAAGTTCTACCAAACAGCATTAAAGAAAACTTAAAACTTGCAGTAAGCTCGATAGTTCCAGATCACTCAAATGTAAACTTTCTGAGATGAGGCAGAAGACACTACTTGATTCTGCAACCTATTACTTCTTGATGACTTTTCATAACCTTTACCTTTTTTTATTCCCTTTAAAATCAGTTGTTCCAAACATTGACTAAACTTGTACCTTGTTGGATATTAGAACTATTAATGAATGGATTATTTCTCTATTTGCAGTTCAGTGAAGGCTAGTGTTTCATAGCAGTTTAAGATTTTAAAGTGTGAGATTTACCTTTTTTTATTTACAAAATAAGAAATAAAAAAGGAGAGAGTTTCAGTTTTTCTCAAGAAGGGGTAACCCTTCTATGAAGCAAGATTCCTTCTGTAATGTTTTTCATATCTTAAAATATCAACAGATGCATTTGGCAAACCAGTCTATTTAAGCACTTGTACAAGAGAGGGGTGTGATCAAATTTGTAATGACAATGTATTTGTGACCCATTGATGAAGTCAGAAAATTTTCATTTCAGAAGTTTCTTATGAACTACTTTACAAGAACAGTATTATGTATGTGGAAGCCTTGTGCCTTTACCACGGCGATGGGAACTGATAATCTTTAAAGATCCATTGCAACCCAAATCATTCTGCAGTTTTATGTTGTGCTTAGTGGACAAGGGCCTAGTCTTGAATGTTGATAGGAGTCCACTTGATTTGCTTGCTTCTAGGTTTTCTCTGCTCCAGCAGAAGCAACTCTTTGAAATTACCTTGTATGTGTATCCTTTTTGCTGAGCCCTGCTGCAGAGACAGGCTGGACCAAGGATCCCAGATCAAGTGTGGGGCCCAGCTCTGGTCTGCTTGGCTGTGCAGTGCAGGGACGGCTCGGCCCCCCTCCCATGGGTACCAAGGGCTGGCTCCTTTCCCAGGCGAGGAAGATCGGTGCTGGCAGTGAGCCACAGGTGGAAGTCTGTGCCAGAGTCCCTGTGTGGCACTGCCACCCAGCACTTAGCTTTTCCTGTTACTGTTCCTACCTGCACATCTAATGTGATAATGCTGATAATGCCTTCTTGAATATCGTTGATTGTGTCTAACAGAAGCATTCAGTGCGTTTTTCTCTATGACTGCCCCTACAAACTCATTTGCTTTTAAGTCAGAAAAAAAATCACTTTGTTGTGTAATGAAAAATCAGGCATTTACCGTTTTTGTCAGCATAATATGCCAATTTTTGTCATGTAGTGAGAAAACACTCTTCCTGAACTGCTTTACCCTATGCTATGCTAACTACAGTTCAGGATTGTGCTTCTCAGTTTTATCAGTTCAAGTATAAAGAGTAGATAGACCTAATTGTTAGGAGCAGCAGCAGATTTCAGACCACAGCCATTACACAGCCTTGTGTAATGGATTCTAAAATAAACTGTACTGTGGAGAACCTTTGGGTTCCAGTCATTGGTGTGCAGCTATCCCATGAAAGAATTTTCTTTACTTTTTTCTACAGGTTCAGTTAGAAAATTTTATCTCAAATGTTTAATTCTGAGAGCAAGAGATAGCTTTTTTAAAATAGTTCCTTTAATTAAAGGACTTTTTAGTAGTCAATTCATGCATAGAAGACCAAGATTATATATTTAATTATTTTATATTCACTTTTGATACATTCATTCCATAGAAAATAATTTGACTCTTTCTTGGGAATGTGCATGAGAAGTTTATAAAATAAGCGAAAAGTGCTGTTTGTTCTGAAATATTTAGTTTCTTTCTTATGACAGGAACTTCACTATCAATACTAATTTGTGCATTTTAATTGCATCCTTCAGAAATAGGGCATTATTTTTAATTAGAAAATTAGCATAGCAGAAGTATTTTTGTGAATTAATGACTTGAGTGATTTTTCATTATAAATAACCAAGGGGGCGGGAGGGTGTGTGCGTGTAGAGGCATTGTTCTTGTTCCTTGTGTTTTACCAGAACCACGAATATTTGGAGAAGTCTTATGGGCTATGAAATTTCAAGGGCAAGAAAAAACACTTTTGTTCTCCCTCTTACTTCTTCCATCCACCTAATTTCCCCCATTTGTGTGCTTCTACCTTCAGAGCAGCCTTGTGAAAAGGTCACAAGAAGTTGTGCTCGTAGATTGCGTTGAGCTTATTTTTGTGCATACAAGTCCTCTCTGTGATGTAAGGGAAATTAATACCAAGGAATGAGATGCTGTGTTCCAGATCTTTCCTACTAGGGTCATGCACTTGGAGATGTGAGTTAAGACATCAAACAGCTTGATGTCTTCCCCGTTTTATGATCTTAAGGAATGAATTAGGATCTCTCCTGCAGATACTCCAGTTTTTCCATACTGGAAAGTTCCATGCTAAGATTAGATAGATTATGACATTATTCGATTAAAAAAGGCTTCTGTATAAAATAAATTATCCATCTTCAGATTATTATTTGAAGATTTTAATAAAAAATAGTAATTCTTGTCACTATGTTTTAGTCTTCAGCAGACTTCAGAGCTTATTGTGAAGATGGGGTCACACTGATGTGTTGTGAAAGGGTGAGGGGGATCACACATAACATTCTATATTGGAAGTGATAGTTGGATATTAGGATTTTTTTTCAGGTGGTGTGTTGCTGTATGTTGGTATAGGCTGTAGAACATATGTCCTTAAAAATACTAAATGGATGCCTGTCATTCTAACTAAACTGATCAAAATCATGGCTTCAGCTTTGAAGTTGGCTGTACTTTGAGCAGGATTGGACCAGGTAGCTCACCTCCAGATGGTCCTCACATCCATCATTAATATATATAATTGCTCTTAGTTCAAATTTCTAAGTAACAGAATTTGAGAATCCACATCGCTATAAACTTGATTTCCTTTGCTTTTCCTTGTTAAGATGGAGAACAATGTCTTTCTTTCTATGAAGGGTAAAAGGCATCTAGCCAAAGAAAAGAGAAGGTTATGTTTGGAATTGTATTTAAAGCCTAGTGACATCAGGGCATTTTTTGTTGATCTCTCTCAGACTTCAGAAGTCTTCTATTACCATTTTCATAGGAGCTCTGGGGAGAAATCAAGAAACATTTTCTATTCTGTAAATGTTACAGGACTTTACCCAAACTGACTTTTGGAGTGAGACCAGCCATGTGATTGGAGATCAACCATGTGGTGGAGACACGTTTCAAGTTCCTAACATTTAAGTTTGTTTCATATCGATAAAGGCCTTAAGTAGTAAATACTCTCAGTGGATTTGAACAGCTAAGCTTGGATAAAGTCATGTTGGATTAAAATGAGCAATCATCTCTTGAGCTTTGTATTACTAAATTTAGTATTGGGCAGTCTACTAATTCTATTGATTATTGGTTTATAGTAATTCTGTAAGAAGCTTTGTTTGAAAGTGCTACTGTGCTACAGACATTTACGTGAATGAAGCTTTGAAGGTCACAAAATGTACCTCTTGAACTTTTAAACACAATATTCAAGTAAAGGTTGTGTCCCTTTTAAAACTATCACCTGATGCTAGAAACTTGAATCCCAGCCTTTTTGGAGTTAAATTTCTTTCAGTTGCTTTCACTGTTGATATATTAATTTTATATTAATTGCCTTTCTTGAAGGTTGATTTTGTAATTTTTTTTAGGTTGGGTTTTTTGGCTAGGCTGAAGGATATCATAAGTTGTTTCACCCAATTCATTGAGAATGAAGGAAGAAAAATGGACATGGTTTTGTTTCATTTTGCTTTTCCGTGTAAATTGTGTATGTACAAGTAATTCTTTATCTGTCCATCTGCAAACATTATTACTCCTATCTGAATAATGAAACTTAAGGAAACTCAGACCTACTCAGGGCAGCGGTCTTATTGTTAGAAGGCTTCTCAATGCTTTGCTTTGTTGAGTTAGAATCAAAGTTAAGCTTGTCCAATTTTTATTATGTAGTTTTGTCCCACCTTTGGAGTTGAATATGCCTGTAAAATGTTTTTGAGTAATCATAGCAGTATACTTAACAGGAGTAGTTTGAGATTTTCTAGACAGTAGTTGAAATGTCTTTATTTATTACTCTTTGTGATACCAGAATGAAAGTCCCTTTTCCTAAGGACCAGTTAGGTGCACTCAAAAGATTCTACTTGCTGTAGGTAAATTTTTCTTGATTTGTCTATTGCACTGCCACCCCAATTGCTTGCTTTGAAAAATATTTCAGAGGCTGTTTGTCAACATCAAGTTTTTTCTTAAAGTTATTCTGATAGGATTACATTGGATCCATTTTACTTTATAAACGCTGAACATCATTTGCTCATCGACATTTCATGTTAGTCCCAAAATACCATTGCAGATGTCTGAACACTTTGCCTATACAGAAATTGATTGGGGAAGGTATTCTTGGTTTACATTAGCCTGCAAGACCATGTCTATGTGTGGAATAGTCTCACAGTAGTCACTTTTGGGCAATGTGGGCTGAAGGACAGGATAATAACCCATGGTTAGACTGTTCCTTGTCTCTGTGAGACCCTAGTTTGTTCAGGTTGCAAGAAGGTGCTTCCTTTAAATCTTTTTTTTTGGGAGTTGAACAGCAATATCAAATCTAGGTTGTGGACTGACAGTCCAGGTTACTAACTTGGCAGTGCCTACTTGTTGTGCTTGAGGCTGCTGTGAGGCACCTGGATACAATTCTGTGGTTCTGTGATAGTAAAAGCCATTTGCTATGGACAGAGGTTGTTTAAAAACACCTGTTTGTTGCTTATTTCAGCTCAGTTTTCCATAGCTTTTACCTGTATCTTTGCAGCATATCTGCTCTCCTCCAAACTTTTCTACTGGAAAAAAAAATTCTGTCTCAGTGCAATTAGGTAAAAGGAGATAACTCCTCATTTGCTTGTTCCACCTCTCCTCCGTGCAGCAACATGGTCATTGACCATGGAAACAGTCACACTATTACAAATAACCAGTTTTTGCAATAGCAAGATACCTTGTTTAAGAAGGAGATCCTTGGAAAATCTGTGAGGGATTTTTGTCTCTTATTTGTGAGAACAGCAGGAGACCAAAGTCCTTATTTCTCAGGGAGTAAAATCCTGCAGTTTTGGATTCCTTCAAGGTTGAGTGTTGGTGTTTTTTTTTTTTTTTTTGGGTTTTTTGTTGTTGTTGTTGTTGTTGTTGTTGTTGTTGTTGTTGTTGTTGTTTTTTGTTTGTTTTGTTTTGTTTTGTTTTGTTTTTTTGTTAGTGCAGTGATCAAAACACATGCTTAAAACAGTCGTATTAACAATATTTAAACAAGCAATTATATAAAATGCTCCTTTCACTAAATGTATGCTAGAGTTTCTCTTAGGAAGAAATAGTTCCTGCAAAAAATCCAAGACTTTGGCAACAAATAGAACTCAAGTGTATATATAAACTGTAGTTTGATACTTGCTAATTGAATATATGAAATAAAACAGAAACCCTAACAGGCATAGTAACAACACTTGCATTGAGTGGTGGCTCACTGAGTTGCAGCTTTCAGTGGGATGTGGTGAGTAATGCAGTTATTTTTGGACCTCATACTTTTGCTTTCCCTATGCATAAGATTATTGTATCATGATGGCATCAACAACATGACCATTGTTAATGATGCCCCCCAGTCATATTATATACCAAGTGCAGTGATTTATAGGTGTCACAATGACATTAATTTCTCTGGGAATTGCATTGTGCATAACAGTCATGGATGGCAGAGGTCAGGCTGCCAGGCAGGGGCTGGGTATTGTTGGAAGATACTCACAAAAGACAAGTCTTTCTCTCTATAAATAGGACTGATGAGTGCTTCGAGAAATTAATCTCTTTTCCACTCTTACATGGAACAAATAGCTTTTAGTATGCTTAATTTCAGATTTGGTCATAGTGCCATCAGTCGACTCTAATTAAACTAGTGTTGGAAGTGTGTCAAGAATTTGGTCTTACGTGAAAAGGAATCTTTGACCAAATTAATTAGATTTTGAACTTACTTGTGTTAATAATGATTTTTGCTTGTATTTTTAGTCATGTAACACTGTAAAAATACACAAAACTTCTATAAAGCAGTGAAGTGTTCCCCTTGCCCCCTGAGGCCAGCTGCTAGCTCAGATTTATGGAGGTTAGGGTGAGGGGAATCTTCAGGATAGGGACATAAAACCAAGAGGCTCTTACCCTGAGATGTGTTCCAAGGCTTTATTCCAAGAAGGGATCCCAGGGCGAAAGAGCCCCAACCCCGGAGGGAAAGGGGGTTTTATGCATTTCAGGGTAGGGGGCGGGGTTACCTATGGCCAAAGGCCATAGGTCAGAGTCAAGGGGCAGGTAGGGTTTCACAGGGAGGGGATACCAAAGGGAATACAACAAAGCAGTATCTTTTTGGGCTTAAGGATTTTTTTTTTTGGGAAATACACTTGACATCTTACCACTTTTTTTTTCTTTAAAGCTCTGTAATGACCAGGAATTTTCACTATCTTTAATCTAGTGTATGTGAGCTAGGCACACACATACATATGTGTGTATGTGTAGTCATAATTTCTAGGGCTTGCCTGCATAATGTAAATTTGCTGAATTTACATCTGTCTAAGAGCTGGAAGACCACTTCCTTTTCCTTTGGTTAATGTCAGTCTTCCCGTAATAACTCTTCAACACCATGAAACAGAGTATTTAGTGTTATAGTTAATTTGTCTCTTCCTGTGATTGTTTGTTTAAATAGGAATTGAAAAGCCTATTGTACATGCTATCTCCATTTCAGGAGACATGGTAGTAACATGTTCATAACAGTTAGTTGATTGATATCTTTTGCTAAGATGTTGATGTTAGTATTGTCTTGATGTGAAAGGTCAAAGGAAAAGCAAGATTTTGAAAGTACATGTTTTAAAGAGCAGTATGCATTAATTTGAAGATGTGCTTCTAAATCTTTTAGAACATTCTAAAATAGGTAAAAAACCCCCACCCCAACATCTCTGGAAGTTATTTGACATGTTGACATGCATTTCAAAATAGAAGTTCCTTTTATGTTCCTGATACTTAATTAATGGTGTAATTGAACATCAGCTTCACCTTGATGTGTTATGTGCTACTTGAGGAAATATTGGCAGCTCTTTCAAGGAGAGAAAAGTACTTGCAGGCTCTAAACAAAGGGTGATTTCTTGATGAAGTTAATACGCTGAACCAGGAGATTATTTTGCCATTCTTACAGCTGTCCTGATATGAATCCCTGCAAAAAAAGGAGGAATATAATGTAATTTCTCTGCCTTGGCCTTGTATGTATCAAGTAGCTACTTTCAGTGTTACAGGTCAAGCTCGTACTTCTGTATTATTTGTTTCACAACTGAATTCTTAAACTGACTAAGAATATGACCTAATTTATCAGAGAAATTAGTCTAGCACTAGTTCCTTGACACCCTGGAAGGACAGAAAGGAGATGGTCACGTTAGTTCACCAAAGGTAATTTTGTCAAGTGCTTTTGGATTTCTATTTCTTAAACCCGTTGTCTTTAGATACTAAATTTGGGCAGTAAGTAATTTTTTGTTTACTTGTGTCCTTTTAAACTGTCTTGAAAAGGCCACAGAGCTGTGTATATTGGAGTTCACGTCCCACTTGGAAAGCCAGGCCGTCGACGGCATAGACATCGTGGGCACAGGCACCACAGAAGAAAAAAAGAAAAAGAAACTGATAGAGAGGATGGCCGAGAATCTCCATCATATGGTAAGAAATCTGTTGTGCGTGTTCTTCATGTCTCCTGAAAATAAACTTTAGTGGCTATTCTGTGCTTAAATGTTGTTTGTTTTTTGCTATTTCTTTTATTCTCACTGTAATTAATGTGTTTTTGTGTACAATCAGACAAGGATTTTGTGGCTGTGTTTTATTTAAGTCAGAAGCTGTTGGACTTGGTCCAGGTGTCTGCATGAATGTTCAGCAGCCTGCACTGAATAGGTTAGACTAGAGCTTTGTAATGCTCTCCTGTAGCATGAAAATATGTGTTATTTAAATTAGACACCTTTGTTCAGATTGTGTAGTCGTGTATGCTTCTTCCTCTGATTTTTGAAACTAAGCATGTAACTGTGAAAAGCAGCATTTGCTATGGTAATTTGATCAATGATCTTATTTTATTTAAATATTTACTTCAACCTTCTTGCAGTCTGTTAGTAAAGGAATTGTACTGCCAATAAGTTCTTGGTTTGGATCACGAACTGCCCCCCCAGACTATTATCCTCAGGAGATGATAATTTTGTTATATCATTCTCTGAAATGAAATTATTTGGCAGTTTTTCTTTAAGACCCTGAGTCCACTTTTATTCCCAGACTGCCATAAATGGGCAAATCATGGTGCAATGTTTAAATTTAAGTGTAGACACCATGCTGTTCACTGTCACCTTTCAATGCTACCAGCATGTTCTACATGGGGCCAGTACCTAAAACAAAGGAGTTTTCAAGTGGAAATGCTTTGACAAATCTCCTTGTACTATTCTCTTATGGTTCTTGGTTTCAACCATCATCAAGGCTTCCCCTCCCAAATACAAATTTTTATAATTGATGTTATGTTTGTAGAGTCTTGCTGTACAATTTTTGAAGAAACAAGTGATAGTAGGTTGATAGAAATTCACTTCTCTGTTCTGATTGCTTCTGTATACTGTATGCACAGGGTTTGGCAAGATTCTGGAGTGTGTTGGTTTTGGGATGGAAACAATCTGCTGTAGACCTCAGCTGATAATGAATGTCGTTTGCATTCAAGAGCACATTTCAGAATTATGCTACTGGATGATGATATATACCAGAACAAAAATGCGAAATCAAAACTCAATTTGGAATGAACTTCGTTAGTAATTCAGATCTTATGTTTAAATCTAAAAGGCCATCTTCCTTCTACAGTAGAAGCCTACAGTTGTGTATTCATATCTAACAGCTGTGAGTGATGTTTCAGTGAACAAATTTAAGATTTTTAAAATTTGAGAAGATTAAAAAAGAATTTAAAATTGAGATTTATCTGGATTTTCTGTCTCTGACCTTCTTTGAGATAACATTGCAAATAATACATTATTGAACCCTTGTAATATGAAAATTCACTTGAGTTGAAAAAAATCTTTGTGTAAGTATTAAAAGTGTCTCTAAAATAATTTGGTTTAATTGGTGTTTTTTTTTAAAGTTTTGCTCATATTAATTGAAATCCAGTACTTACTTGATCAATAAAAGATAGTTTAATTTTCTAGCAACTTACTGAGCCTGTTCCACTAGGCATTATACTATGAGAAGTTAAAATATTTTCTGGACACTTCAGCTACATAGTTTTCTACTTTCCTATGCTAATTTATACAGAGTGCTCCAACCATGTAATGAAAAAAATCTATACTACATAAATAGCAACAGACCTCAGAAAAATCTGCTGCTTTAACAGTGAGTGCCTGGCTACTCACTGGTGACTGTCTTGAACTATTGCTTGGGCAGCTGATCTGTAAGTAAGTTTCCATCAGCCTGTTTTGGTTTAACTTTTTCTTCTTTAGTGTCTTGTGTCATGATGGTATTAATTGTTTTGTTCTCAAAATGAAAACAAGGTTTCTAGTGTTTTAGTATATTCTACTTTTTTTGAAACCAAATTTGCTGTTGATCTTAATTTTCATATTGGCAATCTACAGATGAGCCAAAAAGAGTTGATTAATTTTCATAAACATGGATTTTCATATGTTTTGTTTTCAGAAACAGTGCAAAAATTTCAGAGAGCCTTCTTTAAAAGACATGTATATGTTTCTTTTGTTTCTCCTCCCTCTTAAAGAGGATGTTGTCCTGCATATTTCTAGCTGAGGGCAGGAGATTTTACTGTTACATAGTGTTTCTTGTTTCATAGAAGTATGAATTCTTCTAATTATTCAGTTTCTCCTTTTCTTCAAGACACACCATCCCAACGAGTGCAGTTTATCTTGGGTACTGAAGATGATGATGAACACATTCCTCATGATCTCTTCACTGAAATGGATGAACTTTGCTTCAGGGATGGAGAAGAATATGAATGGAGAGAAACTGCTAGGTATGTTTGGAGTAGATTGTTTCAAGATGTATCTTACAGTAATTTTATTTCAAAGCATTGCAAACCAGGTTTGGCCTAGAATCTTCACTATCTATAGGAATTGTTTACTTAATTCATGCCCAGCAAACCAAAACTTCAGTTCTTCTTGTCCCTTACTGGTTTAGTTGCTTCCTTCTATGTATGCATCGTGATGAATACTTCTGCATTCAGTACTTCCAGCTACTTTGTTGCATGTAAACTTTTGTAGAAACTAAATTTGCATAATGGCTGTGAGTAGGAATCATGATCAGTTTATAGTTTCACGTGTTAATATTGCCTAGTTCTTAAATGTCTGGCTTAGCAGCCTTAGGAGACTTGAACATGCATATGATATGTTTCAGACACTTTCTAATCCTAAAACACTAATGAAATGCAAATCAGGTAATGAGACAGACTGCCATATTCTTCACAAGAATGTGTGAATAGACAGGCATTGGTCAAGCCAAAAGAAACAAAATAGGTAAAAACTAAAACGGCTGAGTGTGTGGTTATTAAGGCCTGATAAAAATGTTAATCAGTTGGGCTGTCTTCTGAGAACATGAAAGCTGGTACGATTTCATGGGATCTTCTGGTCTGTGTCATGCCTAAGCCATGTGGAAGAGTGGGATTGCTTGCCATATTTTCCTTCCATGAGAAATGTAAATGTGTATATGTGAATGCATTTCAGGTGGCTGAAGTTTGAAGAGGATGTTGAAGATGGCGGTGATCGATGGAGCAAGCCTTACGTAGCAACTCTGTCTCTGCACAGTCTCTTTGAACTGCGGAGCTGTATTCTTAATGGGACGGTCATGCTGGACATGAGAGCAAACACACTTGATGAGATAGCAGGTTGCAGCAAAAATTTTTTAAAATATTTTATCCCTAAACTTTGATCTATAACTTGAGGTGCTTTTGGTGATGTCTATGTTCTTGAAAGTGCTGTGTTGAAGAAACAGGTATGTGCATTCTTGCTGCACTTCTCTTGATCTGGTTGAGAGGAGCTAGTTCTACAAACTTCACTTACAAAAAGTGACCCTGGATGAGTAGGAGCTCCTTAGTATGTATTTTAGGATGAGGCCCAGAACTTGCCTTTATGTTCTAATCCCTTAATGTGTTCTTCGTCTTTGTTTCTATAGATGAATTGTAAATATCTGCCAGAACATTTTAGGAGCTATTTCTGCACTTTAGTAGTACCATAATTATTAATCATATTTTGGCTGATATTAACTTGATGCCATTGGTGCAGTTGGTTGTTGCACATCTGGTATTTTTTTCACTTTTATAAGAGGTGAGCAGAAATAAATTTTGTACATTGTTGTTTGACCTACTGTGTTGAGTGTCCTCACTAATCACATGGTCATTTTGGATACTATACAGGCAGCTTTGAAGGCTTTCATATGTATATATAAAATGTATAGATACATGCAGGTATATATATGTTATATATGTCTTCTTACTCTAAATGCCTTTGAATTAGTTCTACATAATTTTCCAGGTATCTCTTGCTACAGGTACCACACAGTGAAATGCCTTCTCAGGAATCATATTAGACTTAGGGTTGACCAACATGTGCGTGAAGGGCGAGGCCTTAAAAACATTGAAATTTTTTCTTGTTTTGAAGTCCTTGAAATTCACTCAGGAAATTGGTATTCCCCTCCTATTTTTCTGACTTACTGAGCAAGAGTGTTCAATACATCATTTGTAAATGTAATGTTTTGGCTTATAATTTTATTTTAGTAATTTAATTTAGTGATAATCTTAATACATAAGGAAAGCAGTTGCTTAATGCCGTGTAACCAGCACTCTGAGTAGCAGGTATTTTAGTTGGAACTAGGATGCCTTAAGAGATAGTTTGAATTTTTTTCAGGTTAATTTTAGGTGCCATTGTGAAGCATGTGGGTTAGCAGTGCTTGGTATACAAATATTGTCTTTTTTCCAGGAGCCAGGAATACCCAGTAGGTAGTATTGTTTCTTAGTCATAATAGGAGAGAGAGGGTGGCAGGTTTTCTTTTTAGAAGCTGTAACAAGTGGCTGTGTGTTACCAGTGATCTCAGAAAGAAGCTGCACTGCACTGACAGACATTTTGCTGCATGTTGCTCTGTTAGTAAGGACAGTGTCCTACCCTGAGCCCTGACATTTTTCATTGTGAGAAGTTCTATACAATTTCAGTTTAACAATGCACTTAAGTATTGATACATTAGTTAAAACTGGGGAAATATATTTAAAATTTGTCACGTAGATTTGTGTTGCTTTGTGTAGGTTGAGATGTTTTATGAATTTTTTTTATTATTATTAAAAAAAAAATGGTCTCCTAAGAAACCACAGTAGATGTTTTCCTTGTTACTGGTGAGATGCTCTTGAGAAAGTTGATGTTGTTTGACAGATGAGTAGTTTGTTTTAGATTATATACCTAGATTTTGTTTCATACTTCCTCTTCTAAAACATGTGAATCACATGAAGTTAGGTAGAGAGTCTCAAGAGTTTAGAGCATCTGAAGATGACAGGAGTTGTGTAATTCATCTTACTCTATTGCAACTTTCACTTTTATATAGTTGTATATACTTTTAAAAGTAGGGAACACCAGGTTGAGACTGTCAAAAGTCTGTTTTCCATTGTATTTGTACACACTCCTAGTATAGGTTTGTTGAATACAATATATACTTTTTTGAAAGTGAGTTTCCATGGAAAGTTGAAGTAAATGGCTGTAAATTATAAGGTACTAAGTAATTCATTTATTGAAATGATGCTGCTAATAAATACTCTCTTTTGGATCTGCATGTTATCACATTTGCTTGTTTAGTGACATCTTCGAAAATTTCCTGTGGATTCTTAAAGATCGTTTTGCTAAAGAGAAAAAAAAAACTTTTCTTTTAAATAGATTTTGATATTTTTTTATTATTTGATGCGACTACAGTGCTTGAGCGAGGTGAAAGAAATTAGATAGCTACCTAATTTTCTTCTTTCTTCTTTTGTTATTATTATGTAGATATGGTTTTGGACAACATGATTGCCTCTGGCCAGCTGGATGAATCCATAAGAGAGAATGTGAGAGAGGCTCTTCTAAAGAGGCACCATCATCAGAATGAGAAAAAGTTCAGCAGTCGGATTCCTCTAGTTCGGTCTTTCGCAGATATAGGCAAGAAACATTCTGACCCTCACTTGCTTGAACGAAATGGTGAGATAAGTTGTAGCATCTAGTCTGTACTAACCTGGTAAATGATATTCTCACTGGGAGATGAAGGAAAGGTCAGCTGGTAATAACAGATAAGTGTTTCCTTCTTGATGAGCAAAGAACTAACAATAAGAGTGTGTGTGATGTGTAGCTGTGGATGATGTTTTTTAATTTACTCAAATATTCTACTCCTGTCTGTATACCATAGCATGCGTTATTATTTTGAAATATGTTAAGTAGTAGACCTGCATTGATCTTAATCTTTCTTTAGTTTATGCTTAAATTAAATGTGCAATGTTCGAGGAATTTCAGCATTGTGGCATAACTTATACATATGTCAGATGGATCCTACTTGCTTTTACAGTCTTTGCACAAGAGATTTAGTGATCATGAGTTCAGTGATGCTGACAATTACTGTGTTCTAATCTGGTGTTGCTACGTTCATTCAACAAGAGGTTTGCTATGCCAGTGGTGAGGTAGTACTGTTAGCTAGGACACTGTTTATTTTTATCTTGTTTGGTAGAGAAGGATCTAACGGGAACAAAAGTCCCAAACCCAAGAAAGGTTATTAGCAGTAATCTTAGAAGCTGCACCATATCCTTTTTGAACCAGTTCCTGAAGAATTATTCTGGACATCCAGTCCCAAATCCCAAATAGCAATATGTACTACAGAGCAGTTTCTTTGTATTCTTGTGTTTTTATTGGGCCTCTATTTTCATCTCTGTTCTTTGTTTTCTTTTGCCTTGCATTAAGTAAGAGAAGTAAGACAAGTAAGAATTTGAAAATAAATTTTTTACTCTGGTTAAAACTTGATTCTGATTTCATGGATCAGTCCTTGAAGTGAACTTCCTTTTCTATCTTGAAGGATGCCTCATTGTTTAGAATATGATCACTTAGTTAATTGCTTGTTAGGAGCTACATACACTGGAGTATTCTGCAGTGAATGCCTGAGTTTGCTGATAGTTTTTGTTAGCCAGTGAATATATAATATATGCTTAAATATTTCTCTAATAGTTTTAGATATATTTTTTCAAGAATAAAAATGCAGCTAATTTATCTAAGAGCATAATGTCTTCTGTAAGTCCTGATTTTCATGTTTTGTTCAGCAAACATGAAAATTTCACACACACAGACTTGGTTTTGCCCATCCTTGAACACTGTTATCTCCAGATATAATTCTGTGAATTTGTGATCTTTCTTGTCAGGTATCTTTCATATATCACTTCCATTTTTTAGGGCATTTTATTCTTAATACTCTTTTTGCAAGTGATTATGGGATATATGCTGAAACAAGAAACCAGTATAATATGATGAACTCCTTGTCAGCATATACTGATTTGCTTTTCTCTTTATTATCTTTTGGGAACCCTCCAGTAAGCTGGTAAACCACATATGCATATGTGCATATAAACTCCTGGGCTCCTTGGGGTTATGTGTGTTTTAGGACATCTCATGTTCATGATTTATCAGAGGTATACTTATGGAAGTTAGTTATTATGTAGTGATTAATACAGACCAAGTCTGCACTCTTGGTCTGTTTTCTTTACTGTTCTGCAGTTTTGATGTTTTAATAGTTGAGCTTTGAGGCTTTTCTTCTTAAATCAGGTTTGTATCTGTAGGATCCACTCTTTCATTGTTTGGCGGGAGGGGAATGTATGTGACCTTTACCTTGGCATGCTTTCTGTGCCTCTGTCTTGTTAATTATTCTGGGGTTGTTCAACTTACTGGTCTCTGTAGTGCTTGCTGTAAGTGTGAGAGTAAATGTGTCTAGTTTGCTGTTTCCTTGCTTGATGGCATGGTACATGAAACCGGCATGTTTTGGATTTCAGGGATTGTAGGAGAAATCATCAGTAATGTTTTCAAGGAGACTGGTCATCCCAGAAAAAGTGTTTGTGGCAAATGGGAGAAATGGTATCGCTAAACCTTTTAATGGAAGCACTAATATGAGCATAAACAGTCTCTCTTCCTGCTTAAGGAAGAACTGAAATCCATTACAAACTCCAGTCTAAAGGAACCATCACAAGACTGTGTTCTCTTCATATGAAATTAGTGGGACATGGAAACTAGAGCAACAAAAGTAACAAGGGATTTTGGAGAAATGTTTGGTTTTAGGCGTATGGGGCTACTGGTAAGTCACAGCAAGAGGATATGGAGAAGGGGCTGCGTATCTCATTTTTATGCCCTCTTCAAAAATATACATTAGACTACAGCTGCCTGGGAAAATTCTCAGTCAAACAAGACTTTTATTGGAAGACATTTGCATTTAGATATGTTTGGTCATGATCACTTCTTAAAAATTAATAATTTTTTGTCTATAATGGATAGAGTTAACTGAAGTCTTGTAATGTCATGCTTGCTAATGATTTTTTAGTTTATTTTTGGATGGATTAACAGTAGCTGCTGTACAATTTGGAATTAGGAATTCTAGAAAAAAATAAGAGTCAACTTCAAGAGATACTTTTTTTTTTGTTGTTAACAAATCTTACTCTGACTTAATATCTTCTCCCTCAGATCTTCGGCATTCTATTAGTACTCCTCGGTAATTTCTGACTTTCCTAATGTCTGATATCAGAATTGCTCTTACCCTACTTGCATGAGTATGACACTTTGGCCCATAAAGCTTGCAATTTCCTATGTGAATTGTTAATGCATATTTGTATCTGTGTGGGTTTGTTTTGTTTTAATATAATATATCCCTTTTGTAAGCCTCATGGTGTTCATTTGTTTTATCTCAGGGGAAGGCCTTTCAGCCTCCCGCCACTCTTTACGAACAGGTCTCTCTGCCTCAAATCTTTCCCTGAGAGGAGACAGCCGTTTGTCGGTTCTTCTCAGTTACCTTCTTCCTTCTTCAAGAGCTGGGACCCCGGCAGCCTCAAGGTGTACAACCCCCGTAACCACCCCTCAAAACACTCCACCCTCCAGCCCTACCTGCAGGCTCCCGCCAACCACAAGTGCCCAGCCAAGCCCGCTTCAGGGCAAGGAATTGCTGGTGTCACCTGCCAGTGATGATATTCCTTCAGTAGTAATCCACCCACCTGAGGAGGACTTAGAAGTGCAGGAAAGCCAGGAAAAGAAGACAGAGGAAAATATTGGCAAAACACCAGGCAACTATTGAAATTTAAGCTGTCCATGTGTGATGCTCTCTGCATCTGGATCACTTGCATTGCAATGTTTTTGGCACAAAGAAATACGATAACTATTACCTCTGCCTGCATGTTTATTTCTTCTCAGTTGTGACTGTCTTCTTGTTTGGCATTTTTAACTTTCTAGCTTTTAACTAAAGCAAGCAAAAAGTTCTTTAATTAACATTCATTTGTGTAATTAAAAAGGAATATGGTTTTAAAATCTAATATATAAGCAAAATGTCAAAAATGGTGGCCTTTTCCTTTCACTCACCTACAGTCCATAGCAGGTTTTGCTTTGGTTTTGTCAGTGGTTGAGTTAATGTTTTAAACCAGTGTTTGCTATCCTGAGATAGATACGGCTGAGACCACGGTGAAGTAGTAGAGGTGAATGTGAAAAGAATTAGGAAGGATACAATTATCAGTGGCATTCTTAGTTTAGTTGTATCATGAAGCCTTCACGCAGTTTTATTTTTGCTTTTGTGCTTTTTAAAACCATGACTGTTAAAACCAGCAGTAGTTAACTGATCAGGTTGAGTTCACCTGCAGCTGTTTCCGTATAGTTCTCCATTAGTCACTGCTTTAGCATCAGACATCCATTAGTATTTTGTTGTATTTGGTGTGCAAAATTGGAGACAGTAGTTAGGAGCTTGTAATTGTAGGCCAGAGCTCAGCAATTAATTATTTTGTTATCTGCAGAGCTATTCTTCTTTATATGTAAAAAACGGTATGTAGGTGTATAGATATGTTGAAAGAAACTGTTAGAACTTTCCATCCTTTCTAGAAATGTTTTGCATAAAAGTTTCATAACTTGTGCATTCTGCATACATACTGTTATACTTGCTTTACTTTTGCAAAATTATCACCTGTTTAGAAACTTCACAGTTCTTCTTGGCAGATTGTGTTTTTAAGGGGGGATCGTCTTTCTTTTTGGTCTCAAGGCTTTTCCTCCCCTTCCTAAAAATTTGTCTTGCCAAAATCTAGTTTGTAGATTTGACTGCTTCAGGCTTGCGTGTTGGGAGTGGGGAGAATGGTCTCCCTCAGTTTTCCTATCAGTTGAGGTTTTGGTTGGTTTCTTCCTCACTTGTTTGATAAATAAGAGCACGTTGTTATATATAGCAGTGAAAATACGCTGACAGAGAAGAGACTGTGGTTATCTGCCTTTTCACTTTGGCAGCCAAGTCACTGAAAAGGAAAGAAACTGTGTCATAGTTTCTTATCTTCAGTTGAAGTATAAGGGCCTCATCATTACTTAAATTCAGAACAGCAAACGCAAATCTCTTTTTCTGACTTCCTTATGGGAAATTAAGAGAATTCACATGACGATAATTCTGTCACAGGTCATCTTCCAAATGTGCTTAGAAATCAGAAGTAAAATAATAGCTGTAATTGTTTTCCCAGTTCTCATTTTTCTGACAGGAATGACAGCCAAGATTCCTTTAGAATCCAGGAGAAGGGAAAGAAATGAAGGCTCAAGTACATGATGCTATTATTATTATCACTAATAAAGCTTTCTACTAGAATCTCCAAGTCATGTTCAAATCACTTTTGTTCCTTGTGCGGATGTTTCTCATAAAGAAAAAATCTGAAAGGGATGATTTCCCAATTAATCCATAAGTCTTTCCAGAGAATGATAAACACCAACAGTGTTGTCGGTGTTGGTTGGTTGTGTTGTTGGTTGTTTTGTTTTCTGGGGTTCCCCCCACTTTTTTAGTTCAAGGAATCATCTGACCACAGAAAGAGACATTTTTTCCTTAGAGCTGGTTTTGAAGACATTCTCAGACTATGACCTCAGGGCTGCAACTGGACCAATCTCTGTCTTGGGAGACAAGAGTCAAAAGAAAACCTGGACAAGGAAGTCAACTTCCTGGTGTTAATTAAGGAAAAAAAATAATCTTCCTGGTCCATTCCATTATAGGTTATGGTCTGTATCACCTCTCTAATAATTCAGAATGTTGCAGTGTGAAAACATTTTACACATCTTATGATTGGGTTTGGTTTGCCTCCTGTGAGCATGAGGAACTGTGTTAATTTTCTAATAGGTGGCTTTTTTTCTGTTTATGTTCCTCTGTCATTTGCCTTGTGTTATTCAGACTTTTATTTTTTAGTTTTCATAAGTAGCTGGAAGGTTACTGAACTTATATGGGTTACTGTAAAAGGAGGGAAAAGAGACACACCTTTGGTCTACCACTTAACTTTAATCAGCCAGTCATCAGTTCATAGTAAGTCAACCAGACAAAGGCTTCCCTTAATAGTGTTTTTTTAATTTTGTCATCAGTTGAAGAACAGTGTTTGTTTTCCCACCTTTGAACTGTTGAATAATGAATTCCATAGGAAGGGCTGGGAAGTGAGCTGTGTCACAGCTAAAAATTAACACTGTTAATTTACCAGCATTATTGAGGTTTCATAATGTCTGTAAACAACAGCAAAAAAGTCTGTTTTAAGAGGCCTTTGGTCCACTGATAAATGTACTTTAAAACTGAGCAAAATAACATTTACTACAGCTTTCCTCTTACAGTGATTGCTTCCTGAAAAGAGTAATTCAGAAAAGTTTGGGTATTTGCTCTCTAGTAGTAATTTGAACTTTTTTTTTTTTTTTTTGCAATAGAGCTGCATTGGAATTTAGTTCTAAAAATTTATTTTAATTTCCTTAAATACAAATACGGTGAACTTCATATTTAGAAGGTTTGTATTACATAATTTTTGCCTTTCTAAATACAATTATTTTGGAATAGTCATGCTTAGGTTTTGAGCTCATATATTAATCATCTTTTTATATGAAACAGATGTGAGGCAAATGTATGTATTCTTCTTGCTTTCTTTTTTCTGTGGATAATGTTGATTAGATTTTTGTGATCACAGTATTAAGTGTAGTTGGCTAGAAAAAGCACATGATCTGTGTGATAGTGAAGGTGTAGTTTTAAGTACCTTGTGTTCATGAGGTTTTATTCCAAATTACTCAAGACTCACTCCACTGTAGTCTTTCAGAGGAGACAAGTGGTCCATCTTCCTAACTAACATCAGGAAGAGTGTTGTGTTTTTAAGGATCCTCTTGGTAACTTGGTAACAATGCATTTCTCTGTCTTACAATCTGAAAAGTACTACTAGGTCAATGTCCTTGAGTTTGCATCTATTGAACTGGAGAAGAGAAATAAATTCTTTTATTAATGTGAGATTGGAATAGAAGTGTTTCACTATTAAAGAAGATAATTCTTTTGTTCAGAGTTTCTCTGTAAATATCAGATTTGAGTAATGAAGTGCAGTCTCATATGGAAATACTTGCTCAGGTCTGAAAACCTGTGAGCAATATTGTCTTGTGAGAGCAGCAGTCTGTCCAACTGCAAGGCCAACAGAAAAGAAAACAATTCACACATGGTTTAGAATCAGACAAATGTTCCTGTGTCAGTGCCAAAACTTGTGAGCCTTAACTGTGACTGATGGGAGAAATTTTGAAGGCAAACCTTTTAGAAGAATCAGTATCACTTTAGTAGTGAAATAATAAATATTTCTGCTAATATGTAGAATCCTTATTCTCTGTCGTTCTCCTTTATTCTCTACACTTTTTGTTCTAGACTCTGCTTGCTCTTGCCCACAGTTCTTTTCCAGAAAGTTCAAAATGATGCATTATGACTCATCGTTCATCAGTTAAAAATATTTTAAATTACCTGTATTGCTACAGAGAAGGGGAAAAAGTGAAGAAGTATTGTATTTTTAAACTTTTATATTATGGTGCTCTTCTGCAAAACTGTTTAATATTTCCTTCTAGTTCTACAAACATCAGCTTCTAAGCAGTTAAATACTTTGATCAGCTGATTTTGTAGGTGGTTAATGGTATGATTCTTGTGAATAACACATAAATCTTGGAGCAGAAAAGTAGAATGTGGTTTTTGTTGTTGGGGTGTTTTTTTTTCTTGTTGTGTTAGCTCATTACTTGTTCATGTTAGGATTTATGAAGGAAATGACAGCCTATTAAATTGATTTGATTTTTGCTTCAGGAAAACTACCCACACCACTTATATCCTTTATGAAGTGTAAGGATTAAAATTAGGGGTAAAGGTTTGAACCTGCATGTTTTTGTTGAATGATGACTTTTTGAACGAGTTTTTTGGAAACAAATATGGGCATGAAATAAAGTGAATACCGTCATCATTTGAAATGCTAAAAAATGTCAAAATTGAGAAATTATAAACATGGGGGTATGCAAATAGTTATGTGGCAGTAGTTATGGTAGAACAGTATAGCCTGAAGATAGCCAGAGAGGGCTTCCTTTATATCTTGACTAGGGAGATGCTTGACCTAAATACAAACCTCTATGTAATACAGTGTTTAGGCTTCTGTCTGTATCTAGATGTGGTTTTGAAGGCATGTGAAAGCATGTTCTGTCACCACAGCTGGAAGGTCTAGTGTAGACAAGCAAGAAGGCCAAATGCACTTCTAGTGCACGTTAAACTGAACAAATAAAAGCTCTGTCATTCAAAAGGTGGGATTTGGGCTTGGTTATGCATGCCTAGACCAGCTTTTAAATGTTAATTGGATCCAGAGAACCATGATGCCACATGGAATTCTGTGTGTATAAACGCTTGGGTTACTTGCCTTTCGCACCCTTTGCTGAACCTGCAATTCAGCGCTGCTGGCAGTGTAGCAAGATACATAACATGGTTTTGTTTTGGTGCAAATGTTAGAGGGAAGCTGTATGCTGTGAAAAACTTCACTGTGGGTGCGTCCTCAGCTCAAGCCTATATTCCATATAGTAACATGTGGCTGGATGAATAGTGGAAGCTTTGTTCTGTTGATTGAAAGCATGGTTTGCAAGCTATCCTTCGTGTAGTACACTACTTACTTTTACAGCTTAGTTAACTTAGTTGACAGCACTCCTTGTAGTTGTAGCCTGAGGCTTGCTGACACTTTTTACAATTGCAGTAACTGCTACACTGCAGACTAGAAGTATTTGCATTTGGTGTCCAAGGACTTCCTAGTATGGTGAAGATGCTATATACTAACTACTGAACCAGTTAGGATTAAAATGCCAGCAGTTATTTTTTCTGTGGTTAAAGCAGCTGATGTTTTCTGGTGACTGTTCTGCAAATGGCCATCATTTGGGGCAATACCTAATTTTTTTTAATTATGTCATTTTTTTGACAACACAGTGACTTGTTAATGTTGCATTTATGATACTAATGTAGGGCACTTACAGAATAACGTGCACTTTTGCATTAAGCAAGCTGCCACATTGAGTTTTGGTAGTGTTGCACACTCAGTTCATTTCCTGCACCATTTTGAACTTACCTCCTTTGTTTTAATTTAGGGCTATTGGCATCTCCACAGTCAGCACCTGGAAATTTAGACACTGGGAAAAGTGGAGATGTTAAAGGTACTGGGGCAGGAGGAAGCAGAGAAAACAGCACTGTTGATTTTAGTAAGGTAAGTAACATTAAATACCTTAGTGTTGAGCATCAATTAACTATGTAACAAAAACTGTACTGGTCTTAACTTCCCCCTTAGTTACAACTAAGACTGGTACCAGTGTACACATGAACTAGGTACTGACAGATAACTTGTGTCACAGTACAATCTAAATAAATGTGTCACATGTTTTGCAATTCTTGGGGAAGGCTTGATGATCTTCTCAGTATTTTGGTAACATAACAGTGCAGCTGCTGTACTTTCTCATGCAGATGGAAATATTTTCACATCTGCTATTAAGGCTCTTATGAAGGCAGTTGTGTACATTGTGTTGTAACTTCTTTTTCTAGAATTTTTTGTTGGTTCCTTTTTTTTTTTTTGTGAAGAGGGCTTTTAAGAAAGATTTGCTTTGTATGTATAATGAATTACCCTTACAAAAGTTGTTGTACATCTTAATCATTGGAAACATGTCATACCACTTTCTGAAAGAAACCTTGTAAAAAATCTACTGTAAATCTCTTCTATTTCTTTCATAATATAAATCTGCTGGGCAAGTTACATTGTGGCTGTTACTATAAAGTTCAGTCAGAAGTGTCATCTATACTGTGAAACACTGTAAGAAAACACTGTAAGAATTTAAATAATTTTATTTATGGAAAGCTAGTTTACACAGTAGTTCTGATCTAGTCATGGCAGGTGCCATATATTCCTGCTCCTCTGTCACAGTTTTTATATTTTTGCTTGGCCTGTCCTTGTGTACACTGCCTTGTCTCCTGTTGGACAGGAGTCAGCCTCCTGGCACTGTAGTTGTGGCACACTTGGTGTGGGACTCAAGAGGCCATCTGTAAGTTCTCTAGCTAGCTGTGTCACTGGTGCTTGTGTGTGTGTGTGTATGTGAACACAGAGTTCATGTGCTGTACCATTTTCTAATGCACTTCTGTAATTACATACAGAAATGAAGGTGAAGATTTTCAGCCATCATCTTCTTTATGAATGAAAAGATAAATATACAAATTACTTTTCAAAATTATGACATACTTGAAATACACAGCTGTGAAATAACTTACTGCATTCTAGAAACCATGAGTAATTACATGAACTCTCCTTACTTAATTGTGCATAAATTTTTGTTAATTTATGTCCTATCATGGAATGTTTGTCATAATATTAGAAAGGTGATCATGCAGTTTGGAGTCTTCTAGAATATACTAGGTGTTAGTAATTCTAACTCATAGAAAATAGTTTATTATTATTATTTGGCTGGCTGGCATTTTCTAAATGTGTTTGTCTTTTCTGTATTGTGGGATATTTAATTTGCTTTTTAATTTTTCTTTGTAGCATAAATGTCTAGAAAATTCTGATAAACATAATTATGTTGTGGAATTTCTGTTAAGAAATGTAAGGGAATAAACACTTGTTTCATCTTTGTATGAATAGGTTGATATGAACTTCATGAGGAAAATTCCTTCAGGAGCAGAAGCATCAAATGTGTTAGTGGGAGAAGTAGATTTTTTAGAAAGACCTATTATTGCTTTTGTGAGGCTCTCCCCTGCTGTGCTTCTCTCGGGTCTCACAGAGGTTCCAGTTCCTACACGGTAAATAAATGCCTGGAAAGTCTGGCTTTACTTATGCAATAAGATAATAATATTTAAGATCTCAAATAGCTGTAAATTTTTATATATACTGTATTAAGCTCAGAAAATGTGGAGTTTTGTTTAACATTATGTCAGTCACTTGCTGCAAAATTTGAAGGAATGAGATCTGTCACAAAATTCTCTGAATGCGTTATATATCTCTCTATACACACACATATATATACATCTATATACACGTAAAGATGCTGTCTTAATTAAGTGGAGGAGTTGAAACTAATAGCTGATTTGGAGTAAAAGCAATGAGTCTTTCAAGTTTGTGTTGACATTTTAAAGATGGGCATGAAGATAGTTACAGTTCCCTTTGATGTGACACAGCTTGTCAGTGTGGAAGAGCGCCCTAAGTCTGAAGGTCTGTCTAATCTGAACATCTGTTCTTTCTGTACAAATGCTCTGTGTATGAATGAATTAGGTGGTGGAAAACCAATTTTTTATTGTATGCCTAAATCTACATGATTGGCATGAAGTAGTCAATCTGCAGCTAATACATGGAAGCTATTTTCAGTCTGCAAAGTACAATCCAACCTGGTGCAGTCACCCCTGCTCCCCCAAACCCAAGCATCTCGCCAGTATAATGTGGGTATATTTACCACAGATGTTCAAAATATCAAAATGCAGGTCTCTTGATGAAAGTAGAAGATAATTTCATCAATCATTATGGATGATACTTCATTTTCTGTGTACATTGATGTATTGGACTGTTCTGTGGTGTTTGGCATACATTTGTACATTTATGTTTTTGGTGGATTTCTAATATTTTTAAATGATCAAAGTGTTTGTTTATGTTCGTGATTTTCAGCTTATGCACTCTGTTGAAAGGCAAAAATACATATATGTGAGAATTTTCAGAGAGTAATTGATAGGAGTTGTCATAATGTTTGTTGGGAAATTCCAAAATTTCTGCATACAGATTACTGTTATTACTGTAGCTAAAATTATTCTGTCCTAAGTTTTTCAGAAAGGTATAGACTTGCAAATCTGGAATAGCATACTTGGTTCTGAAGATGCATTCTCAGCTTCAGTTAGGGTAGTAAACTTGCAAAGGAGACAGAAGTGAGCTTTTTGTACTATGAGTTGAAAGAAGGTGCTACTTTTTTCAGATGTGTTGTGCTTGGGAATGTCATTTTCATGGAAGAAGGTTGTGAAACAAATTACTGAGAGTCACTCTTTTGAATTTATAAAATGCTATTCCTGTTCAAGGTTTCAGTGAGTTTTATGTTTGGCACTGTTACTGTGCAAGAATCTGCTAACGTATGTTGTGACCCAACCCTTAGACTGGATCAGCTTCCCAGAATGTCACTTACTTTTTCAGGTGTTTGGATATCTGAGTTCCCTTTCTTTCCACTAACACAAGACCAGGGTATGACTGTATGACTATGCCCAGTGCATTGCAAGAAGTACAGTAGGTGCATACTCTGTGTGCCATGCCCAGTCACAGCAGTTGAGGGGGTTTAACTCCCATGAAAAGGTGATCTTTAGGGAGCCTAGGACAGGTCATGGAGCTCCTAGGCTGCCACTTAAGGGGTCTTTGCTGCTGGGAACATCAGAAAGGCTTAGAATTCAGAGGTTCACTGAGCTCTACTCTGTGGATTTCTACAATGTCTAAGACATTATAAGAAGTTGGAAAATTAGGCTTAATTAAGAAGATATCTGAGTAATTTTGCTTCAGGATTTGAGTTCCTTCCAGTAATGACTTTAAGATGAATCTTTTCACAGTGTTGCAGCAGTCTTTTAAGATCTGAAGTGTGAAAATGGTATTTTTGCTTCGCGACTAAATTTTGTCTAAACATTAATTTGAAAGACCCCCTCTGAGTATATGCAGCTGAGTCAGCCATAATCATCTGTATTACTTTCTCCACAGGTTTTTGTTTTTGTTGCTGGGACCAGCAGGAAAAGCTCCACAGTACCATGAAATTGGACGGTCAATAGCAACACTTATGACAGATGATGTGAGTGATCTATTTTAAACACTTGTAGTTAAAATCTAGAATGATGTATTTATCAATGGATTTCAGTAAATGATTTGGAGCAGTAGGTTAAAGAAAAAACCCACAAACTGGTTAAATGAACAACTGTAAACTTAATTATTTTTTGTGTTAGTGAAGTAGATAACGGTAAATTAGTTTCCCTTCTTGTCTGTCTTGAAGAAATTCTAAATGTATTTCTTAAAAAAAATTGGCCTTGATGTATGGATTTCATTTTTGTGTTAAGTTGGTTAACAGAACTATTAAATAGAACTGCATTTGATATGAATTTGGATGTCAGAAGGGACAGAAGCAGCTGCACAAGTGCTCAGGACACAGAGTTTTAAAAATGCATGCAATTGAGTCATCAGAGATATTTTTTTTTTTAATCTAAACAAGGTCAAATAAATAAAATTAGAATTTTAATAGCCTTTTGAAGTCATAGCTTAGAGCCCTATTGGTTTTAAAGACCACAGGAGGGAATTCGGACTTCTTTTTAAGAGTGTTGCCATCTTACTGAGCAAAATTAGGATTTAATTTTGACTTCACACTGAGCGCCACCTACTGAATTGCTTAAAAATTAAGGTTATCTAGCAGAAATGCAAGTACTTTTTTTTACTCTAGAACAATTTGAAGTTTGGTAATGTAAACTAGAAAATTGTCATTTTGCAATTGGTAACGTGTCTGTGAATACAGTTTTTGTTCAGCATGAGAATTGAATATTAAAAGCTTTAGTTGCAGCTCCTGATCTTTTTTAGATAGGCAGATCTGATTTTTACGAATACTCCAGATCACTGAAATAGAAAAAAAAATCTACTGTTTGGTCTAAAAAGACCTGAGTAGACTTCAGAGATTGATTTTAAGATGAGAAGATTTAATTATCAGATTCAATAGTATTTGGAGAAAAACAGTTCAGGTTTCAAATGTACAGAACAATTTAGGATCATCTTCTGTAAGCAGTTTTTTATAGCAAAATAGCATTTTTTTCCTCTGCGTGTATAAAATGCATCTTGAAGTTCATGTTGTAGTAGCCTGTACAACAGTGTAGGTTTTTTTAGTAGGATTGTTTTCATGTGCTTTTCAAGTAGTCTTCTAAACCTAATTAAGGTAGATGTATAAAAATGCATCCTTATTCTTAATAAAAACTTGTGGTTTGGTTTGAAGCTTATTTGAAGTCTTTTTTGTCATGATTTATCATAGCATAGTGGTACAGTGGCTGTAGGGCAGAATTATTCAGACAACAACGTCTGAATAATTCTGAACATCTGAACTTGACGTCCTGAATGATGAAGATTAACTTCTCATTTAATTTTAGAAATGAACTCAATATTTGTTTTGAGTTTAAAGATAAAACTTCCATGTTTTATGGTCCATAGGAATGTGCGTACCAGTAGTTATTAATTGAAATGTATGTAAGTAAAGTAAAAGCCAAACTTTTGAGGACCTACAAAATATTTTCCATGCCTTTTAAAAAATAATCAAGTGTAATATTATATAACGATCATCAGTTCCTCTTTCAGAAAAATATAATAAAAATGAATGTTGAGTACTTTCTTCTTGTAGGTTTTCCATGATGTTGCCTACAAAGCAAAAGACCGAAATGACTTGTTGTCAGGAATTGATGAGTTTTTAGACCAAGTGACAGTCCTGCCTCCAGGAGAGTGGGATCCATCTATACGAATTGAGCCACCAAAAAGTGTTCCTTCCCAGGTAAAAGGAAAAAAAATGGTCCAGTCTGTCTTGTAGTGAGGGGGCCTAAACTGAACATAGGAATTGAGCTGCCGAGTACAGAGGGACAATCACTACCCTCGTCCTGCTGGCTACACTCTTCTTGGCACACGCCAAGATCTCATTGGCCTTTCTGGCCACCTGGCCACACTGTTGGTTCGTATCCAGATGGCTGTAAAGCATCAGGAAATTCCCCACATTCATTTTGCAAGAAAAAGTGGATTGTCCATTTAAATTAGAAAAAAATAAAATAAAAAAAAATGAAGAAGGGGGGAAAGGCGTTAATCAGGTTTCTGCTGTGCTGTTAAGTTAATTTTGCTACAATATTTCCTTTTGAAATACTGAAATGAGTTCATGTGAGAACTGGAAGAATTGGTGAGAAATTGTACTTGAGTTCATGTTACCAAATTTTACTATTAGTCTAGCAATGGTCAGCAAGAGTATTTTAATTATTGTAAGAACTTCTGTTTGCATGCAGCACTGACTGCGATGTTTAATGTATTTTGTGTAGCATATGCTGTTCACAGAATGTTTATGAAATAGATAAAAATCGACCATATTGCTCAGTTGTGATAATGCAAGCTTAGAATGAGAGCTAAGGAAAGTGGGTTCTTAGAGAGACTTTCTTCTCCTCCTCCCTCTTTACAACTTAAAGGAATTTGGGCCTCTGGGATCAAAAGCAGGGGAGAGACCAGTGCTTTTGCTTCAGAAGGATAACATTGGTGTTGAGTCCAGTGGTGGTTTGGCAGAGTGGGTGGAATAGAATGGGGTAACAGCAGTACAGGTTATTCATGAATAGCCTGAGGTTACCATGTAACTTGTTTCCAAAATAAGCAAGGGCTCAGGGTTTTTTGGAAAGCAGGCATAGCTGAAAAATTTATGAGGAGCTGGTAAGCAGCTTGCTCAGCAGAGGAATTACTTTTCATTTATATTTCAACTAAATACTGTGTGTATCATAAAAAGGTCAGTTTCTGATATGTGTTAAACACTCCTGCTCTAGAAATGGTTGAAGAAAAAAAATCTCTAAAGATTTTTGTCTCATGGTTGAGCCTCTACTGTGTGTTGAAAATCTAGGCTTTGTTTCATTGTGTTTCAGGAACCTAGTTCTTGTAGATACAGGGAAGATTAATACTGTTGTGCAAGGTACTAATAAGGTCTTCAGGCAGTGTTGTACAGTTCTAGTCATCTGTACTCAACAAAAGATTAGTTTGGAAAATGGAGGACTGCTGATGAGCTGGGAATATGAAAAAGGGTGTGGCAGGCATAGAATTTCTGCACGCCCTCTTTTAATTATACTTTTTAGTGTAAAGGCGATCTTAAAGAATTTTTTTTCCTTTTTCTTTTTATCCTCCCACTGTCTCTTCTGTAGGAGAAAAGGAAGGCACCTAAATTTCCAAATGGTTCCACTCCTCCTACAGGAGAGGCTCTTAAAGAAGAAGGCCATCATGCTGGACCTGAACTTCAGAGAACTGGAAGGTGTGTTCATTTCCCTAAATGCTAGCTTCCATAAAGAAATAAAAATGATAAATCATCATCCTCATGATTGTCATGTAAACATTAAAAAATCATGGTACAAGTGTCAGAGCGCATCCTTTGTCCTTTTCAAGTGTTGGATTCTTGCCTGTAAGTGCCAATGTGCTTAAAGTATTTTCAAGCCTCTGGCAATGTTTCTCAACACATTTGTGAAGGATTTCACATAAGATGCTGCCTAATTTAACTAACTGACTTTTAAGAGTTGGGTTTTAAATTTTAATCTTCAGGAGCATGCAATTATCATAATTACAGCAGGAATATGCAATTCTCAGTGTTGGGCTAGGTACTGAAAAAATCCCATTAATGCAAATCTCTTTTATTAAGCATATATGAAATGGAACAGTAAAAAATAGAATGGCAAAAAGTAGTTTGGTATTGGTTAGCTTTGGGTTTTGGTCAGGTTTCTTATAGAGATAAAATAAAATGGAAAAAATTTTTTTGAGTTATTGTTGTTCTCTGTTAATTCCAAAATATTTGCTAAAGAAGTGTCCAACATTGGAAATACCTGGTTATGATTAAACTTTAATATCTGAAATGAGAGTAGAGATTAAATCAGCTGAAAATTTTTGGAGTGTATGTACAGTGTTGTTATCCCCAGAATAATAAACTTCCAAATCAAATGCATTTTTTTCATACATTTGTGAGAAAGACTTTACAACATTTGTGTTGATTTTTACCATTGTGGCTTTGTTATAATTACCTTATACTGTTTTTGTAGAGAGTATATGGAGCTGAAAAGTTAATTTCTGCTCACAGAATTAGCTGTAGATAAGGCTTTTATTTTTCTTAGGAGTATTTGGGTTTTTTTAATAATTAAAAATAAAACGTTTTTTTCTAAATGCAAATTAATATCTAGTATTCTGAAATAATTAAGATTTTTTTAAAGTTGCTTTTTAAATTCTCAGTAATAACTTTCCCAGTTGAACTTAGTTATATTTGGTTTTATACTTGCATTTATAGAATATCTTTGTACTCCAGATAGGAACACTCTTAAAAATGATAGACCTAATTTATTGACATAATCATAGATATGTAGAGAATTCAAATAAAAAGCTATAACTGTATGTTGGAGCAGTAACATTGAAATGTCTCAACGCAGTGATCTTGGTTGAAGTTTAGCATATTTCTCTGTTCCATTGTTTTGAATATCATAAGATAGATTGGACCTAAAGTATCATTTAGGTAAAATTGTTTGCAAACTTATTTTTTCAGTATCTAGCCCATATATTAAAAAAAGGTTAGTCAGCTTTAAAAATGTGGGTAACCTGCTTGATTATATTTGGAATACTGCTGAATTGGACTAGATAATATTCTAATTTACGTTTTTAATTGTTATGCTTTAATCTGGATTATGAAGTAGCTAATTTGTGCCGGCAATAGGCACTGGCAGTCATGTGTAGCCCATAGTTTTAAACTAGCTAGAATCCTTTAGTGTACAGTTTGACGAGTTTCATCTCACCTATTTAGGCTTTTTGGTGGTTTGATACTTGACATCCAAAGGAAAGCACCTTTTTTCTTGAGTGACTTCAAGGATGCATTAAGCCTGCAGTGCCTGGCCTCGATTCTTTTCCTATACTGTGCCTGTATGTCTCCTGTAATCACTTTTGGAGGGCTCCTGGGAGAAGCTACACAAGGCAGAATAGTGAGTACAAAGAATGGTAGCGGCCAGGCTTTTAGACCTTCAGAGGCAAGTCACTGTGTGCATTTGTCTCATTTACTTATACTTGTATTTGAAGAATTTACCCACAGCACTTGATTAGCCTGCCCCAAAGCAGATCTTCCCCAAAAGGTAATTGCTGTGGAAAATGTGGGGAACCTATGTGAACAGGAGAAGATGCACAGGGGAGGTAAAAAATGTTTACCCTGCCTTATTGGATGAATGGCTTCATGAATTGAGAAAAGGTTTGCATTGCCTTCTTTTTGGCTGCTTAAGAGTAATGAATAGCAGTAAAGGTGCACCATCCCACTAGGCCTACTTTAGGCAAAGTCAGAGGCTCAAGGTGGATAGCCAAGAATGTGTACTGGCCTTGAGTAGTAAGCCTATGAGGATGATAATGCCAGCAGTCCATTTATGAAACTGACAGGTTATGTTTATGCTTGCAATAATACCTATGTTGCTCACAATAAAATAGTGTCTGAGGTTTATCAGCAGAAAATGCACTTCATTGTAAATGACCTAAATGTAAACCTTATGCATACAAAATTTTGGTAGTGTTGTGTTGGGCAGTAGATAATACCAGCACCTTTTTCACCAGAATATCATTGCACTTTAGTCTGTGAAGCAGGGAAAAATTACTTAATATCAGCGGTGTTAGTAAATTGGTGTCAGTTGGCTTATTAGTAAACTAGTTTGAAGTGTATTTTCTGTTTTTAAATCTATCACAAAGAAACAAGGCTCTGTCCTTTTGTGGGAGGAAAGGATGTATTCAGACATGTCCTTTACAAATGCTAAGATTCTGTTGAAACTTAATGTTACAAAATTCTTCTTGATACTTAATGAAATTTTTAAGCTTGTGCCATACTAAAATTTAGTTCACTATTTTGTCTCTTTCAATTGTTGCTGTTAACTCAGATATTTGTTTACTGATGTAGCACTTCAAGCTGATAGAAAATACAGAAATCAATTATGTCTTTTCTGTGTGCTGGTGCTGCCACTGTAAATGTAGGAATGATTAGTAAAATGACAGTGTGAATTTTGAATGTGCAACATGTATAATAATGAAAGTGTCCTCCTTTCAAAGCTTGATTCTCAAACACCTTCTTTCTTTTAGCTATCTGGAGTTGTTTGCGGGTTTGTTCCTGCCTTCAGATACGTGGTGTGCATCATTGAATAAAACATTTAGTTACTGCACACACATGTTCAAGCACAGTAGCTGACATTGTAAGGTACACAGTTTGTCTTTGAAACCTTCCCTCGCATTCTCAGAGGCCATCACCTCCACAGTGCTCCTGTCCCTGCCACCCTGACTGAGAGCCCCAAGGTTAATGCATTGACTAACCAAAAACACTAATTCAAAGGTAATAGAACAAGAGACTGGAATTACATTTTTTCCTAATGTTATGAACGAAGGATTAATTTTCATTTTTAATAGCCTCCAGTTCAGCAAATCATTTTGACCATTTTCAGATGCTTTCCTGAATTGGAGCTCAAGTTTGCATAATTCTGTTTTCTTAGGCTTGCATAATTTCAAAACAGCAAATGCTTAAAAGTTCCACCAGGAACACTGTAATTCTGTTAGAGGAATCTGTAATCCATGACTTCTCATAGTGGCAGGTGGTGTAATTAACTATTTTCAAATAAATTTAATATAATTTTAGTATTTAAAATTCTGGCCTCTCTCTTTTGAGGTGCATTGTAACTGGGTATTTTTGGCAGAAAATATTATAGGGAAACATTTAAATCGAGAACTGAAGTAGATACCTTAATTCCTTGAAAAGAAATGCATTACCAGGTGGGACATTGGTTTACTGCTCATCTATTTTTGGTGTCATGTATACATAAACCAATATTCTTCAGTAATTTCCCTTGCACCTTTGCCTGTCAGTTTGTTTTTCTTTTTCTTTTGTAATGCTTTGTTGACTGATGCAGGTTTGATATGGCACTCTGTAGGTATGTTGCAATACAAGTATCTATTTTCTTTACAGAGACCAGTAATTCTTTTTGTAAACAACATGTTGAGTAACTATTTTCTTTTTTGTTTGTTTGGTTTTTTGGGTTTTTTAAAAATTTGTATAATTGTTGGTGTGCTTTTCCTCCAGAGCTAGCAGGACTAGTAACTTGTTCTCATGGTTTTGGATGTCTTTATGTTTCTCAGGGGTGAAGTTTTCAAAATCTTGTCCATGGTATTGTTACTGCAAAACTGTGTTAAGTTACTCTTGTCTCAAACATGGATATTAATTGCAATGTGTTTACATCTTGTCATATTTCCAAGTTAATGCATCTTAAAGCTGTTTTTTTATGAAGATGTGATGCTTAATGCTAATCTGAAAGGCAGCAAAGTTACAGCAGTTTTTTTTCCCCCAAACAGAGTGCAATAGAGTCTCTCTTTGGAGCCTCATTAACTGGGATTGCCTATTCTCTCTTTGCTGGGCAACCTCTTACTATCTTGGGAAGCACCGGACCAGTTCTAGTATTTGAAAAAATATTATTTAAATTTTGCAGGTAAGTGATGTTTATACTGGCATGATGCACTTTTTAGCATTCTAGCCTGTTACAATAGTTGCAATTGAAAGCAGATATGCAGTAAATGTGTATATCCACAAATGTATGTAAATACAGTGGCAAGAGACTAAGAAATTGATATGATTTGTTAAAGCTTTGAGGCACTGGCAAACCTGAAACTCAGTGAAAGGAGTGGCAAGGACTTGAATTAAAGTTATATTCTGACTGTGTGAAGTTGTTGGCTTTGCTCCTGCAGGGGTAAGCAGAGATCTATCTGCCCTCTAGGAGAAACCATCTGAGTAGTTCTGGAGAGATCCATCCCCATGATGCTTCCCAAGCTAGATAATTGCACTGTCAATCCTAGAAACACCTTGCAGTGTTGCTTTGCTTTGGTGGGAGATGAGACAAAAAAATGTTCTGCTTCTTTCAGAGCTAATACCAAGCATGAGAAAAGTGCCTATAAAGCTTAGCCTCAGTATCTTTTCAAATAGAATGAAGTACAGTTGGGTTTTGGCTCAGTTAATGCTTTTTGTTTCTTTCTTCACACAGAGATTATGGTCTTTCCTACCTCTCCCTGCGAAGTAGCATTGGTCTGTGGACTGCATTTCTATGCATCGTGCTTGTAGCCACAGATGCCAGCAGCCTCGTGTGCTACATCACTCGCTTTACTGAGGAAGCTTTTGCAGCTCTCATATGCATCATATTTATTTATGAGGCGTTGGAAAAGCTTGTTCATTTGGGAGAAGTGTATGCCTTCAATATGCACAATGATTTGAATAAACTGACTTCATATTCGTAAGTACCAAGTTTCTATCTCTTAGTGAAATAAATAGGAAAATATGGAGAGACATATTGTTTACTAAATGGCTGTGGGTGCCACTTCCAGGAAGGGTAGGAGGAATGCTAGGGGTGGTATGGGCATGAGAAACCTCAAAAAATTCTATTCAGGATGGTGTGGAATTGAATTTTCTGTATTAGCCGTGGGTGGTTGGAAGGGATGAGGGGCTGTGACAAAGCTTGCTTTAATGCAGCTTTACTAAAGGTCAGGACAGGACTTCTGCCTTGCTACTTCTAGGAAGTACAGTTTCATGAAATAAGATGAGTTGGATTACCAGCTCACATCTGCCAGATGGGTATCCTGCTCACCGTTGCTCAGAGAAAACTGCTTATTTCTCATAGTTTAAATGAAATCTTTTCAATGCTAGTGCTCCTCTCCTGTTGGAGATGTGCATCTTCCAGCCTTAGTTGTACCTGTGTTGGTCACAGGGTGAGGGACTCCCAATGAGGTCATGTCCATGCACCCGGGTGAGGGTCCCTGCTTGTTGCACTGGGCAGTCATTCCCTAGTTGGAGAGCAGAATGCTCACTGTCCTACTGGGCAGCTGCTCTGCCTGGCCAGGACAGAGGTCATCTTGCACACAGGGTGACTTCTAACAGTGTCAAACCAGGTTTGCACTACTGTGTTTCTCCTCCAAGATCTCTGCTCACTTTTACAATCATTCAGTGCTTCTTCAGTACTTTCTTTCAGAGGGAAAGGGCAAAACACACTGTCAGACCACTTCTTGTATTCTGTTCACACTTGACATTTACACTCACTTTTCTGTCTTAACAGCTGCTAAAACCAGGCCACATTGCCGGGAGTGGGCTGTGGGAGGACACTCACTTTCATACTTTATCCTTTCTACTGGCTGTTCATCCTTCTGTTTCAGTGGCTCTGGGTCCTCACTGGACTTCTGTATGGGCATGTTAAATCCACTGATCTGGCAGAAACTGTACTGTAGGTCTTCTGGCACTTGCCACCTGACGTCACAGGCAGGCCATGAGGGTGGAGATGGGAAAGTGGGATTTTAGTTTGGTTTAGTTCTATCTTTGGGACATGCCACAGTGTTCAGCCTGGGTTTGTCCTGCATTTTTTTTTTCTCTCACAAAGCTGTAGGAGATCCAGCTGTTCACAATTGCTTTCTTTCTTCTTTCATTTTCCTTTTCTCCCCACTCTGTAATCCCTAGTGGGGAAAAGCATGCAGAACAAGCATGTTCAGTTAATTGGGCCACAAAACAAACTTAAATACTCTTATATTTTCTCTGGGTGTGGTGTTTTGTTCTTTCTCTTTCTGGATTTCTGCTTATCTTCTTGGTGGCATACTTTATCTTCATTGTCTTTGTTGAGAAATTTGTCAAGTCTTCCTTCAGCATGCTTGTTTATGTTGCTGCCTTGACTGACAACTAATGATGGTTTATCTCATCGTGCTTGTTGTCGCAATTCCTTTCTCTTCCAATGATTTTGTTTTGGCAACTACTTTATAGGAGTTACTGCTTTCCACTCCTTTCCCATTTCCTATTGCTGTTAATTTAGAATTCAGTGAACAACAGAAAATTTGTTTATGTAGTACTTTTTAGATTCCCCAAACATTATGCTTTGCAAATCTAGGTTCTTTTTGCCTATGCACATTTAATGTTCTTTCCTTCTTTAACTTCACACCACTGGGATGCAGATTTTCCCTTCCATGGTTAGTTGGGTTTTTTTCAGTGTCTTTAGTGAATCTTGTAGAAAAACGAGACTTATTTCTTGGTTATTACCTCTTTCGGCTCTTCTACATAAATGTTTATGCGTTGAGCTTACCAGTTGGTGTACTTGAATAGCTTTATTTGAAAACATTTCATTAAATCAATATTCAGTCCGTTGTGTTTTCGTTTTTTTTTTTAATCTGATGTGTACTTCTATCAGCCTGTCTAACAGAAAGGGTTCTGCAGTGCAAGTTTGCAAAATGCTGCAGTAGGGAGGGGCATTTTTACTTCTACAGAAATGTTGCGAAAAAGTATGTATACAGTTGCTATAAAGCTGAGCACTGTAAGCATTTATATCTTCAGTTAGCTCACTACATATTCAAACATGGTGTCTTACTTGAGGGTGACCTGATTCCTCATTTCCCCCACCCTCTCAATAGTCCTAGGTCATGTGATGTAAGGAAAAGCTTTTTATTCTGCTTCTTCCATAGAAGTTTGGGATAAACTCTGGTTCAAACTCTTCAGGTTTTTTGAATTTACTTCAAATTAATGCATTTTGGCACATACAGCTTAAAAGCATGTAAACTGTCTTCTTCCCTTCAGATGTGTGTGTTCTGAGCCTGAGAAACCAAGCAATGACACACTGCGTGTGTGGAAGAGTATGAATAAGTCTAAGGAAGATATAGCATGGAGTAACCTTACAGTTTCTGTGAGTATCTGAAAGCTATGTGCATAAAAAATAAATACCTACACAGTACCACTTTTTATCAACATTTTTTCATCTGATTTCTTTTTTAAATTAAACCTGGACTGTTTTCCTTAAAACTGTATTTTTGAACTCTCTGTATTTCTTCCATAAGGCTTTACACGGTCATTGTAGAAGACTAGATGAGTGAGTCCAGGGAAGTAAATGTGAATATAAATGTCTGCTTGAGATGGCCACCATAATGCTCTTAGGCACCACGGTCATCTTCCTGCAGGTGAACATGATGAGGTGAATAAAGAGGAGTTTGCTTTCTTCATGAAAGGAAGAATGAAGGAAAAATTTTTAATATCATGTGATGATGGAATTAGTAGTTAAAGTGTGGTAGCAAATACATTTCATTAGTTTGTTAGACATTGGTACAAAACTCCAACAGAATCAAAGGAACTACCTAAATATTGATTGGAAGAAAATAATTATTTGAAATTGAAAACAAGCCTATTTAGAATAGGCTTGAAATAGGATATTTTATACCAATATCTAATTTTTTGTGTAGGTGAAGAGGAGGAAGGTTACCATGTGCAAGTGCTCTGGAAGGATTTTAGAGAGAAACACTTTTGCTGATAAGTAGTTTCTTGGGCAGTGTGCAGTGGAATAAATGCAGCTGTGTGCTGCTACTTTGCTTACCTTGGCATCTGATTCCCATCTGCATCTTGAATGATTTGGGTCTGCTGTGGTTTTTGTTATGCTTTCTAGGTTGTGTGCCTACTTTGGCCATCTGAGGCTGTCTAGAGCAGCAGTGGATATCTGTGTATTGGCTCTCCTGGTGTCTGAGCATAGACATTCACTCTAGAGCACCTCTTTTGCACAGCGGGTATTCCATGTAAAACCTCAGTGCTTTACCTGACTTGTATGTAGCAGGAGTGTTTTTTATGTGCTATCAAGAGCTCATAGTTTACCATAATGACTTAGGATGGCAGTTCCTTTTGAACTTAGTTTTTATATTTCCTTCATATTTATTATATATTTTATATGCCTCTTCATCTATAAGCATTTACCTCTAAAGCATCTTTAGTCTTACCCAAGAGACAGAACTGATCCAGGATTTGGTGTTACCTTATAATCAAAGTAGTTTGTTTATAGGAGAACTTCTGTCATAAGATAAAATTTCAATAAATTAATTAATAAATTAGGTTGGTGCAGTGCTGCTTCCAGCTACTTGACCTACTGGCTTCTTGTTTCCTTGTACTCCATGTGTCTACTTTAACTTTTTGCTTTGCATTTCATTAAGTCTTTTGGATAGGTATCATCTGACTTGGGTTTCTTTTATTTTTTTTAATCCACTATTTACAATGCTTTCCTACTTTGCTAGAAACTTTTTCTTATGGTTTGGGTAATCTTATTTTATAAGACTATTTTTTTTCCTTAACTGAGCAAAACGAAGTCAAAGAGGTGGGAGAAACTGAAAAGATCCTTTTTTATGTCTGTTAGCTTAAAGTTGATCTTGGATATTCTGCTTTTCCTGGGCAATCTTTCAATGCTTTGAAAAACAGAATAGAAGTAATGTGACCATAAAGAAGTAGTTTCTTCATGGGCATCTCCCAGCATTTCGGCATCCTGAAATAATCAGTGGTGGCTACTGCGGCTTTTCTGGAACAGACAGCACACATGTCTGGCTTTTTCAGGGTGAGGCAATGATAAAGGAAAGAATTTTTGGAATTATGAATGTTCTCAAATGTGTTTTATATAGACAAGTTGGAAGCTTGGTTGAATATAGCGAATGAATAAAACATAGACATATGAAGAGTTTTTTCTCTTTGCAGGAATGTATAGAACATCATGGTGTGTTTCATGGATCAGCTTGTGGCCATCATGGACCATATATTCCAGATGTTCTCTTCTGGTCTGTCATACTATTTTTCGCAACATTTTTCCTCTCCTCTTTCCTTAAGAAATTCAAGACCAAACGCTATTTCCCAACTAAGGTAATTCTGATTAGAGACTTAACTATGGTTACCTTGTAATATATACCTTGGTATAATTTAATGGAGTTGAGTTCTATCTTGAGAGATTTCTTTTAAGACAGGAAAGGAATAAACCCCCACAGTCAGCTAATAATTAGAAAATTTTGGACTTTTGAGGAAAGAAATCATCTGCAGAAAATTCTGTGTTTTTTCTGTATTTTTGTAGAGTTACAACAAGATATTCTAAACTTTGAAAGACCTAAGCAGTCCATCTCCCCAAATTAATCAGTATTGCCAGGTATCATTAGCAGAGACAATATTGCTGCTCTTTTCCTCACCTAGCCATACAAAACTATTTATTAATTGCTTTCGAGTGGTTCCTCAGGGGATTACCATTTCTAATGGATCCTAATGTGATGATTCTTCTTAGACTGATTTATGTATAACTTCTGCTAGGCAAAATGAAGTGGTTAGATCTGCTATAAACCTCAACTCATCCCTGTAATGTCTTCCTATACTTTAATAAAGTTTAATAAAGTTATCTTTCATAATATGAATGTATTGCAAATTATCCCCCTGCTATCAATTAAAACATGAAATGTATGAATATTACTGATCTAAGGTACCAAGGGTAGCTGTGATGGCCAAGCTTCCCAATAGGATTGAGGGGGAAGAAAGATGATGGAGTTGTTTGAAGTAATTTTTCCTCTGGCAGTAGACCACTTTTAAATGAGTGAACAGTTGTACGAAATACTTGTCTTCTGCAACTTCATACTATGTGGGTCAGCAGCTTAAATTTTAAAGTAACAAGAAAAAGTAGATAATGTTCAATGGTGTAGTATAATATAAATAAACTTCATTTTTTTATAGGGGAGAAAATAGTCTTTCTAAACATGCAAATTATAACAGTGAAAAAGCAAGACTTAACACAAGTCTTTTCTTTATAGGTGCGCTCCACCATCAGTGACTTCGCAGTATTTCTGACCATAGTAATTATGGTTGTGATTGACTATCTTGTAGGAATACCTTCTCCTAAGCTTAATGTTCCAGAGAAGTTTGAAGTAAGAAACAAAACCTTTTGAAAAAACTTAACTTATAAAATGCTTGCAGTTTTATGAACAGTAGAACAATTGAGTTGTATAGAAACAGAAATTTCTATTTTTTGATTACAATGTAGTTGATCAAGTAGTTTTTCTGTTTTGGATGTCTCAAATGACAAAGAAATTATGTTTTATATTATAACCATGAAAGGGAAGCATCCTTTTGTGCAAACATACAAAATGAAGGAATTGAATGGATTTGTTTTAATCTTTTCCATATAAATGTCATGCTCATCTGTAACAGCTAAATCAGTCTTTTGGTCAAAGCCATTGGAAAAAAACCTAAATGTATACTTAAGAGACTGATCTGTTGTTCATTGAAGCGGTTTGTCGTGATAAGATCTGCATTCTATTTTAGTAATTTAGTTCTCATTGTTGATGGGTTGGGTTTTTTTTCCAGCCCACCCGAAAAGACCGAGGATGGTTCATAGATCCTCTTGGAGGCAATCCTTGGTGGACACTCTTGATTGCTGCTCTTCCTGCTTTACTCTGTACCATTCTCATTTTCATGGATCAACAAATAACAGCTGTTATTGTAAACAGGAAAGAGCATAAACTGAAGGTAAAAGTAATTTTTACGGAAGTCTTATGTTGTGTAAGTCAGATTTACTTTAAATCAAATTCATTCTGCAAATTTGTGAAATGATCATCAGCTGCTAAATATAAGTATAAATTGACTAAGCAAGAACAAACAATTTTGTGGACACTCTCAAAGTATCTGACTTTTGTAGGTGTAGGTTATTCACCTGCTGAATTAGAAATATGGTATCATATAAATAGAAATATCAAGTTATTTATTTGCTTAATTTTACAGAAAGGCTGTGGTTATCATCTTGATCTGCTCATGGTTGGTATTATGTTGGGAATATGTTCTCTCATGGGCTTACCGTGGTTTGTTGCTGCAACTGTCCTGTCTATAAGTCATGTTAACAGCCTGAAAGTTGAATCTCAGTGCTCAGCACCAGGAGAACAACCAAAGTTTTTGGGAATTCGGGAGCAGCGAGTGACAGGATTGATGATTTTTGTGCTGATGGGGATGTCAGTGTCCATGACCTCTGTGTTAAAGGTAAAAGACAGTTTTCCCAAAGTATTTTCTTTATGCTTTTGATTTTGATGTTGTGATTTAGCATTTCATAATGGGAGAAAGTTCTGCTAAGTAAGATATGCCTGGACTCATTCTCAAATTGCTTTTTTAACAACAGGTGTTAGTTGAATAGAAACAATACGGGAGGGTACAAGAAAATGAAATCTGAGAAAGCTAGGAATGTAGTGAGTAGTGAAGAAAGCAACCATTTCCTGTGTGACCGGATTTTCTTGCCAGATATTTTTTTAGTTTCATGTTACCTAAAAACTGCAGTTTTTTATGTGAGTGGATAAATGGAGAGAGAAAAGGAGTGTGATAAAGAAGTCAAGTTACTTGAGCAGAAGTAATATAGTGTAGCAGAAGGAACAGAAACATTGCTTTAAAAGGGAGAAATGACAATTTTCACTTCTTGTTCTTTAGCATACTAAACTTCATTTGATTTTTAGAGTGTCAAGATTATTTTATGCATCGTCACAGTGTAATGGGAATTTTGCACGTTGTGTTGTAGCATCAGATTACAATTTAGCTCTTAATTTATATCCCTAGTGACCTTTCAAAGACTCTTTTGGAAGAAAATTACTCAATTCAGATTTACTAAAATCTGTTGAACTTTTACTTTGTTGTTTCAAATCCAGTAGTTAAAAGGAGAAATGAAAGAACTATCTTTTTGTTGCCAGAAATGCAGATATTGCATAACTGCTGCTATTTCTAAAGAACTTTGTAAAAGTCTGTTTAAACAAAAACATATCTCAAGTAATATCGGAAGAAATGTAGCTTCTCAAATTTAGATAATGGGAAAGAATAATCCAGTAAACATACAGCTATAGTTTAATAAGTAGTTATTTATTATAAATTTTAAATAGTTGACCATTTGTATGCCTATTAAAGAATGTAAAGGTCTGAAAAGAACAAGGCCATAGCAGTAACTAAAAATAAGTATTCAGATTTTACAATCTCTCATTAAAAATTTATCAAGAGCTCAGCTGTATAATGCAAATAATCAGAATCAAAAGCAGAAATACTGAAGTAGATTTATTGTTGCTCAAAAGCAAAAATTAAAAGTGCTAGTTGCTGAAGCAAAGTGTTTTAAACCCTGTATTTTAACTTTTTGTTCTTAGAGGTGAATACTTTTTATTTTATGGACCCAAGGTAACAGGAATGGCATTATTACTCTTTGCTCTTCAAGAAATGTTTTTCTTTTTCAGTGTGAATGACTGATATTGTTGAAAGAAGTAAGGAGAACAAAGCCTTGCATCTGTCAGTTGCTGTGCTTTTGTTCCATGTGTGGATTTATACTGATTTAATGCAGTAGAAGATGCTATATCAAATTACAGAACTTACAGGGAAGACACTAGCCACACACACACATGCAATAATGAATCCCTCAGGCATAGTTTTAGCTCACACTGTTTAAATAAAGATCTTTTCCAGTCTTGGTAGCAGCAGTTTTTATTAAGATTTCACATTGTATCTTGGCTGTCCTTCACTTGGAAGCTTAATGAATTCAGGAGCAAAGAGGGCTTCACTGCAGAGGTTTGATGCAAGTGCCACTAAAATCAGTGGACAACTTTATCAACTTAGTAAGCTTTAATTCATATAAAAAAATTACAAAATTGCACTGTAAAAAATTATATAAGCTGTCTATTATATATTGCAATTTAAATTATTATAAGTATTATCTTTGATAAGCTTTATATTGGTCTTTTTATTGGAGCAAAACTTAGCTCTGAATAATTAGCAGATGTTCATAGCTCAGTTGGTATGGTGAGGTTTTTTATTGTCTGGTCCAGATATGCAAGTGTTCAGAAGTAAAACTTAATGTGGCAACTTTATGGAGTTGTACAGAATACAGTAGTCTTAATACAGTTCCTATCAAATAGCAATATAAAGCAGCATATTTACCATGAATAGAAATTTTGGTTTCAACCTAGAAAATTGAGTGAATGGGCAGTCAAGGCAGAATTACTTCTTTATCCTAGTGATAGCCTTGGTTCTAGATTTTTTTTGCTACTCAATGATAAATATGTATTCCTTTAAATAAAGGCCCTCAAATTTCACTTAAGCAAAATATAAAGTAAAAAATTACTTGGTCTGTGCCTTTCACTGATATGGACTGCTCTCTTACGTCATGTTGATTCTACTTTTAACTCGGGTGTTTTTTCCTCCTCAGTTTATTCCAATGCCAGTTTTGTATGGTGTCTTTCTTTACATGGGAGTATCTTCATTAAAAGGCATTCAGGTAAAGTCTCATTTTAATGAGCAGTTTGCTTTTGTTTAACACTGAATGAAAAGGAAACTGTAACACTCCACATTATGTGAGCCACAATAACATTGTTTCATGTTGTCTCAATAGCATGTAGGATAATTTCAGGAGTGTGATGTTCAGGTATTTGTTCTTACAATATTTTGTCTTCACTTGTCGATTCTTTTTTATTTATTCTTTCAGTAGTGTAGCTAAGAAACAAATTGTCTGAAATATCCCGGATTTTTTTGCTACTGGTGAAAGGTGGGGGATGACAACCCCTGGAAAACAGCCCCCAGTTCCACCCGCTTGAATGTTCACTGTCTTTCATTAGTATTTTATTTGGGATTATCTTACATTTCTGTAGTCCCCTAAAAATGTTTAATTTGTTCTGGAGAGGCAAAAAATAATTAACTGAAGTATGATTTTATTTTCCGTGCAGTTTTTTGATCGTATAAAGCTGTTTGGAATGCCTGCCAAACATCAACCTGACCTGATTTATCTACGTTATGTGCCACTCTGGAAGGTCCATATCTTTACAGTCATTCAGCTCACTTGTCTAATTCTGTTGTGGGTGATTAAAGCCTCTGCAGCTGCTGTTGTTTTCCCTATGATGGTAAGTTTTCTGTTTTGCCAGAATAATAGTTTTTGTACAAGACTACACATATTATTCGGCGCCTCTTCAGAAGATGTTTGCTGCCTTTAAGTAAGAAGGGAGTGGGAAAGAAACAAAAATCCCCTGTAGTACAAGCTGTTCACTTTTGAAATACAAAGATTTTTCATTTTCTGAATACAAGCAATTCAGTTGTGAATAGCTATTTAAAGTGGAAATTATCTTGAGGTAAGATAAAATCTAGTAGTAGAAAAAAGGGCTTCAGTTAGAGATTCTGAGTGTACTGAAAGTGTGTGTGCATTTTTGTTTATTTGAGTAGTTTAATATTAAGTATTTTGTCTGTGGTTCCCTTTAGGTTCTAGCATTAGTGTTCGTTCGCAAGCTCATGGATTTATGTTTCACCAAAAAAGAGCTTAGCTGGCTTGATGATCTTATGCCAGAAAGTAAAAAGAAGACAGAAGATGATAAAAAGATAAAAGAGAAAGAAGTAAGTGTGAAAACAATGAAACTGAGCATGTTGTAAATTTCTAGGAAACACTTAATGCAATTTAAAAGAATTTTAGGTGACCTGAGAATATGACCTTATGTACCAGATACACTTCTTGACATTCTTCCCTAATGAGATGAAATTCTTTACTAGAGGGACTGTTGCTGGTGGTTAAGTAATTAAGTCACTGATTCAATTATACTATTATGAACTATGATTCTTATTTGTGATCAAAATTTTCAGGTAAAGTGGAAAGAAGCAGTTGTTAGCACAAAAATGTTGGGGTTTTTGTCTTTCATCAGATTAGAAGGAAAGAAAATGGAGAACAAGAGAGAAAGAAGAGGGAGAGGGAAATGGTGGAGTAGGATTTCTTTATTCTGCTTAAATTGGTCACAAAAGTGTTCATAATACCAGGGACATTTTGCTCGTGTGTTTGTGAAGCTGTCATTAAGTGCAAAGGCTAGTTACCAATAGTACAGTAAGATAGCTTCTGTAACACCTCCATGAAAGTCTTGCCTTGCTGTTCACCACCTAGATGAATTCCTTGCCAAGCTTTTAACACCCTCCTTCCCCAGTCTCCCATGTCCCATGCCTTACTAAAACACTTCCAAGAGGAAAGTTCATAAGCTCTGTCTCCTGCATTCAACTGCGGTACCTACACAGAAGTGCCTCTTACCCCTATGGAATACCTGTCATATATCTTGAATAACTTGAGATAATAACTGAATTACTTGAGATACTACCATGGTTTTCTGCTATGTGAGTAATTCTACAATCTTCTTACTTGGAATTTACAGGAAGCAGAGAGAATGTTTTCAGACAGTGACAGTGTAAACCTTGCATATGGAGAAGCAAATCTGGATTTTCCTGTAAAATCCCTGAAATACAGGTATAAAATAATGTGTCTCTTTAAAAGTTGTTTTTATCAGAGGCTGTAATTTGCTTTATATTAAGTTGGTTGTGTATGAGTTGAAATCACTTTTTCCCCCAAGCTGGTAACTTAGCCGTGATTAGGAAATATGAAGATATATCTCATGGTGCTACATTAGTATTTTTATATTGCATTGTTCTTTAAAACTGCATCTTAATTATAAATTTACATGACCATCTTGTACAGATCAGATGACTCAATTTCGAGCAGCTGTACTAAAGGTGAAGAAGCATCCCTGGTCAGTTTCTATGGAATATTTGTGTGCTACTGTGCATGAAATACTGAGCATTAAGCAACTAATAGCATCAGTTGAGCCATGTGTTTGCCAGCCACTTGGGTTGTTCAGAAGAAATCTAAGTGTGCAATTATTTGGTTTACCTTAGTGAGGACTAAAGTCGTCATTTCTGTGGTACAAAAAAACCATTTTACAGGAAACCATTTTTACTTTAAAAGGTTATTTTCTGAACATAAATGTAAGAATAGGTTTTCTTCCAGAAAAAAAGGAAGCACTGGAATTTCAGTCATAGAAATTCTTTCCGCTTTGGTGGGCATTTTGTCTCAGTTGGTGTCTGCCTTACTGGGGTTGTATTTAGCTGAGATAGCTGTCAGGTGTTCTCAACTGTTCCAACACAACCTGAAGATGTGACAGATATTTAGCTTACAGGTTTTCTTTTCTTCTCTAATACTAAGGGTTTGTAGATTAAAAATTGGCCTTCCTGTGGATCTTGGGTAGTACCAGGTATGCCCTGATGAGAGTTGGGAACAGACAGAAATTTGGATTATACAGATATTCCTGTGGAGCGTGTTTTTTGTTCTGAGAGCAGGGTTAATCAGACTTAAACAACTCAAATGAAAATGCTAAAGCTTTTTAAAAAAACATTTGAGTTGCTAATTGCTCTCACAGTAGAGCTGTGATTTCATCAAATGTGTGCTTGTGTTTTGTATGTATTCTGCTGCCTTATGTCTTGTGGGGGTCCCTGAAGAAAAATGGCTTTGAAAGTGTTTTCTGCCATTTGAAAAATTTACAGATGACTTAGGGTAGATTCTGAAGCTTAAATATGGAACAGAACAGAAAACAGACCTACAGGCAACACCTAAGCCTGCTGTAACTATAATATGTAACTGTGTGGAGGACAAAAGTGGAAATAGGCTTTAAAAACTTAACGTCTGTGAGGGTAAACTTATTCTTGTGATAAGCACTTGGGAGGGGGGTAGTCTGGCAAAAGAACCTTGCAAAATATCTGATAAAGCTTTAGAGGAAAAAAACTTATCTGTCAAGATAATTGGAATTTCTAGATTTTTAAGGGTTTCAAATCTCACCTGAATTTTTGAAATTTCATTAACCTTTGCTAAATTTTTGCCCTTGATTATTTCCTAGAAGCCATTTAAAGTAACTGATTCATGAAAGCCTTAGCATGACGGTGTGATTCAATTTATTATTTCTGGGCATACAGAATAATTTCCTGAAGTTAGGTATGGGTTACCTCTCAAGTATTCTCAATATCTTACTGTTACCTATGCGAAAAACTTCTGAGATGCTATGTAATTATGCTAGTGCTAGTGAGTTAAAGTTTCAGGTTTTCGTTGAATTATACTTTTAAGAGATGAACTCAACTTGTGGCTGTGTAAATATTGAAAGAAGGCACAACTGATGTAAATGGTGAGTGACAGTAAGTATAATAGTGGTGCAAGGAATTGAATACTAACCAGAAAGTATGTTTGTTCTTTAGCACTGATCCCTCAGTTGTAAACATATCAGACGAAATGGCCAAAACTGCACAGTGGAAGGCTCTTGCCATGAGTACTGAGAATGCCAAAGTAACCAGAGCTAACCTGAGGTAGCTATAATTACTCACGCCTTTTCTAACTATCATCTTGTGTTTAGCAGCTGTACTTGTATTTATTGAAACGTATCTTAAAAAATGAGTATATGTGGTTTATAAATCTGAGTTACTGACTTCTTACTTTAGAAGAATTTGAGCTTAATTTTTCCTCTTTACTCTGAAGTTTATCAGTTTCAATGAGAAATTATTTTATTACTCTTTTATTAAATGTGTTATTTTAAATAGTAATTTTAAAATTACTATATATTTATTTAATACAAGTGTTTACTACTCTGATGAGCTTAGGGTTTCTAAATACTAGAGTGTACATGAGCATGGGAGTGGTTTGATCCTCAATAATACAAATTCCACCAAGAATAAAAGGTAAATCCAGCACTTTCATTGCTGTTTTGTATTGGCCTAGGATTGCCCTGTTTTTGTGGGTGAGTGCGTTGCTTGGATTGCTTTTCCTCAACTCATTTTTCATATCTAAAAATTAAACCTGTCTCAAATACTATCTTCACTGAATATGAAATATACGTCAGTGAAGTACATGGACAGATCATGAGGCCTCAGTGCTGTGGACATTCCCTGTAAGCTGACATGCATCTTCTACGCTGGCCATTGGCCTTTCTTCTCTTTGAGCTCCCCATCAAAGAATGAATTTTGAGTGTGATGAATCATGCTGCTCTTCTATCCTAATTTCTTCCCTGTCTGGCTGAATCTATCTAGGGAAACAAGCCAAAACATGAATATTTAAGCAGAATATTCCCAACTTCCTTAAAGGCTTGTAATTTGTAGGGACTGGTATCTGTGGATTGCTCCACGTCCATGCAGCTATTGCTTAGTAGTTTTTATGTAGGAAAGGGGAGAATGGGCATGTTTGCCTCAGAAAACTAAACCTAAGCAATCTGTTGTCTATTGTATGCATCTTCTATTGGGTGATTCCTTTCAACCAGCTCTGTCAGAGGAAGACATATTTCAGAGATACAAAATTGTCAGGTTTTGTATAAAATTACAAAGGTGAGGAGGGAATGTGCCATGGCTGTCCAAGGCTGGAATGTTCCTACTCTGTTCACGGCTCTGTCCAAGCCATCTCAGGTACTGTTGGAAACACTAGCAGTGATTTAGCACTTGGACACCATCTGTCTATTAACCACATGCATTGCTCCAAACTAGGCTTGCGAATTTGCTTTGTTTTGGCTAGACAGCAGGTCAACCAAAAGGTAAAGGAGACAGAGAAAGAGCTTTGAGGTATATTGTAAGAGGAAAAGCTTAAGAGGCTCATCAGTGCAGGCACCAGTTCCAGTGAATGTCTAGGCTGTATTGTTTAAACATTTTTAAATTGTAAAACATGTTTAATTACAACATTTCAAAAACTTGAGTACTGCACGAGCGAGACCATCAAGAAGACAAATAATAGAGGTATTAAGGAGATAAGAGAGTATGTGTGTCACCATACCCTCCTTATTTAATAGATTTTTTTTTTCTTTCTTGCGAAATTCTCAGAAGCCCATTACAGAATTCCTGGATGATTCTAGTGCATTGTCCAATAGCCATTGGGTGTATAAGGCTTGAAGAGATACAGGCCTGTATTTTGTTTTCCAGAAGAATTAAGATGTTTAGATTTGGTTTTCAGGCAGTTATAAGTACAATTTCATCTCTCACTTTCCTGTTTCCTGAGTAGGTTAAGTTAGTATGGAGATATATGCAATGCTAGCAAATCAGGCTTCTGACCAGTTTGCAGTGCCTTTTGTTATGCTTAAGCCTTGTATTCATTATTCCATCTATTTGTTATGTTTTGCTATAAGACATTTCCCTTTGATTCCATAACATACCCTGCTTGAGCTTAGTACAGTAAAAATTCCATGTTGGTAGGACACTTGGTAAAACTACAAATTGAATATAAAAACCACTGGTGCCAGAAACCAGCTTTTTAACAGGCAATCTGATGTTGCACTAGTCTGGAAAGTGTTGAAAGGCAGACTTCTTGAGCCTTAACTCAACTGGTTGCTGTTTTGAGGTATTTGCTACACTTTCTTTGCATCCTGATGACATTCAGAGGTGTCACTACTGGTCATTCAAAAGTCATTTCCAGTTAATTACTCTTTTCAGTTCTACTAAGGTTTTTCTGCATAACTGTCTTCATCTAGTGGTACAGACAGACATTTAGTGCTGTGGTAAAAATGGTTCTGTAGGCACTTTTTTTCAGATTTATATTCAAATACTAATGCAGTTCAAAGGAGGCATATTTTTATAATTCCAGATGACATGTTTTGTGGGTTGGCATGATTTATTAAAAATCATATATTTTTAAAAAGATAAATTTCTGAATTTTTTTTTTTTGCCTTTTCTGAATTGATCCAGTTTACTTTTTCTTTCTACCTCAACCATCTATCATAATTTACAGTCTCTGTGGAGTCCCAGCACACTTGTATTTTCTACGGAGACACAGAATTTTTCTCTTGCATGAATTTCTAATGTATATTTTTCCTTAAAGAGCAACTCTACAGATGTGTCATATCTTCTGAAACTCATCCTCCCTATTATTCTGTTCCATTTCATCTTCTAGTGACTTCAGACTACCTTGGGACATTCCTTACTGTCCTTCAGTTAGGCACTGTTCAGTGTCTGTGTCCCTCACAGTGTCTCTTTTCAGCTGCCACTTGTCTTTAGGGTCTTCTGCTTCACTTAAATGGACACTTAACACAGGTTTCTTACTGTCCTCTGCTGTTGTTGGAAGTGTGGTTTCCCCTTTTGAACAGACTGAAATGTCCTCCTGTTCTTGTGAACAGATGGTTTCTCTGTCCAAGAATAAAGAAATGTTAGTAATATTGCTTGTTAGGTATTTTTGAGTATTTTTACCTAGACAGTTTTGCAGGCTGTGTTGGGGGATTGTTTTTAAAGATGTTTGGCATGAACAGTTTCAAATCAATATAAAAGCAGTGGAATTGGATATGGTATTTATAAATGAGATAATGGTGTTTTCTCTCTTTTAAGTTTGTACTGTTCCAGTGAATAGTGTTTAACAATTACTAAAATGTAATAGAAATGCCTCATCATAAAAGCATCCTTATGTAAATACTTTCAGTGTTCATTGTGAGGTATAAAACGTTTGAAATTTAACCTTTCCTAAAATGAGCCAGACCTTACATTTTCTTCTTTGTTTTTAAACAGCCCTGAAAAACCAGAAAGTGTGAAAGTAGAAGTGGAAAATTCACATGTTGTGAGATACGTGGATGCTGAAACGTCTTTATAGAATGGAACCAATGGGAATTGCTTGTATTTGTGTGTGTATATATATCACTGTAGGATATTATACCATGGAAGTGTGATTTCCAGTTTAAGGAGCAACATATATTTAATTTCTGCCATTGTTTAGGGCACTGTAGATATGCTTGCATAATGCGAAGATTTTCCCAACAAATAAGATGAGTGGTAATCACACTTCAGCTATTTATTTTATTGGAAATTTTATTTTCATTTTTAAATAGGAAGACTGTAATGAATGCTTATTATTTTTAATAATCGTATGTGCAGAAGAGTTACATCAGCTTTTGCTGATGATTACTGGTCCACATTGCTTAAAATTTTGCAATACCTCTGTTTATAATGTGTGCTACAAAAGTTTTGTTTTCCATGCAGGCGATTAGTGCTTGTTTTTGCAGGGTATACTTTTTTTGTGGTTTCATAGAACAAATGTTAATGTGCTGTTGACAAGAACTACTGTGTTTTATGTCTTCACTCCATCCTAGTGTTTTCTGGATTCTGTCTCTCCTACTCTACAGACGTGGCCTAGAGCCCTAAGTCAGGTGATTAGTTAAGCCTTAAAATGTATCTAAATACCCTGGTGTGCTGCTTTCTTTGGTTTTTTGAATTCTCTCGAGTTTTCATTATTGTCCAGTAGCAGTATGAATGCAGTAATGGTAGTTACAGTCCCAAGTCAGTATTTGCCATTCTGGACACTCCATGTTTACACAATATAAATTGGATTACAGGCAGCAATTGGTCTATAGGAAATTATAAGTACTTACCACGTCAGTACTCTTGGATTCTTTCCTTCCTGTTTTTACTTATGTTTTTTTTTCCCATAGATTTGCAGTGTCTGATTTACTCAGCTCTAAGATTTTGGAGTATTTCATATCTTCAACAAATATATTTCTTGGCTAATACATTTTTAAATTTACTGTGTATTTGATTAAATTAGTTGTAGCTCAGTTCTGGAATAGGTTTGTGATCAGTATTATTTTATGGATTACTAATTGCTTGTGGTATTTGTATGTACAGTTCTGATCCTCTCCGTTGTAAAGGGCATATATGATAGCACACCAACTTATTTTTAAACACTTTATTTATTTAATTAGTATAAATTTCTATCATGTAAGATGAATTAAAAAAATAAATATTCATTTATTAAAGTAAATGGGATTTTTTGGGGACTCCACTGATAAAGATGCAGTCAGTGCATTTATTGTACTTACATATTCAAGTTCTAGTGTTTAGCATTATAATATTTGAAATAATGAGAATTTTATATATAAATGAAAATCTTGATCACTTACCTGTGCAGTTTCCATTCTTAATATTTTTCTGCCTTATGTCTTAGTTTTTTTGGCTTTAATTTCCAACATTTTCTTTACATTCTGAATTGCCTCTAGCCCTTTCTGAATGCATTACAATGGCTTTAATTAGAATCTGTGCTCATTTAATACTAGAAGATGCTGTCTGCTTAATTCTGTTTTTGGCAGAGTTGGGAGTTTTACCATGGACCAAGTGATAAAATTCTCAACAATTGCAAAAGGAGCTGATTCTGGAGGAGGGCAGACTTTATGTGAAAATACCATTTGAGGTGGAATTTTGCTCTTCAGCCAAGTGTCACCTGTAGAGAGGGTTATTGTATATTACAAAAATAAAGCAATCAGTGGAAATAAATAGAAACATTTAAAAATAGTATTTACATTACATGGACTGTTACTGTTCCCTTTAAACATAATGCAATTATTTAACTTTTTTTTTCTTTCCTTTTTTCATTTAACTGAATTTCGAGAAGACATTTTAAAGAAAGGAAATTGTAGTGTACAGCTATATGAATAATGGTATCCAAACTGTCATAACAGGCTCAGGTCAGTGGCAAAGCAAGAGAGGTCTGCATTACCAGTTTGACCAATACTGTGTAACGACCTGCATTCTTAAATAATAGTGTAGCTTGTGCCTTAGTTTGACTTAGTGCTCTTTCAGAAAATAGCCCATGGTTTCCCTCTGATCAAACTGAGATAACAATGAAACTACAGCAGATGGTTTCTCGAAACTTTCTACATTATTAAAAAAAATCCTAAACAGCACCATCTGCATGTCAGTAGTTGACTACTAAGTACCTCTTGTTCTGAATCAAGGAGGGAAGAGATACTTTGAGCATTTTATGCAGCATCATCCACAATCCAATACTTCAGTCCTCTCAGTATTATTTTACACTTTGTGTTCACGCTCCTGCAACAGTTTCCAAAGACCCAAAAAATTACTAGAAATCCTCTTGGATTTCTAACTCTTTAATCCTGGAAATCAGGGTTCCATGGTGCTGCATACCTTGTATTTGGCTCCTACTTCAGAATGGTTAAGTTTTGGTCAATATTACAGGAAATGGGTGTATTCTGAGTAAAGTTGAAAGGAAACAAAACCAAAGCCCCACAAGTCTAATTACAGTATTTATTTAATTGTACAGTTATTTTAATCAGTGCCAGAAATACCATGACTTGGCAAACCAGTCTACGGTGACCTTTAGTTCCAGTGTTCTTGGGCAATAGTTATACTTGCACTTTCTTGCCATATGAACAGGAGAAGATCTGGTATTAAGTGCATAAATCCCTGTTGCTGATGTATGGTTAAATGATTCACTGCTCATTTTACACCTTCTCTGCTTTAAAATCACACATAGTATTAAAATAAGACAGCTAAGGATGTCGTTTATTGTATGTAGATATATGTTTTGCCTTAATGGATGCAAAAGAGCAGTGATAATTGCTGTGCACTGATTTTTTTTTTTTTTCATAGGGCTTAAGCCCTGTAAAAACTACGCCAATGGATTTCCATTCCGACAGTTAGAGGAAAATAAACAACCCTGCACTTTTTATAGATGCCTTGGTTTCCTGGAATGGAGCTTAGTGCTACTGTGTACCTGGCTGCAGAGCCACCTCAGGAAGTCCCTCTTTTTTTTTTTTTTTTTCTTCTTTTTCCTTTTTTTTTTTTCTAATTTATTTATAAGTATTAATGTTTACATAAAATGTAGGTCTTAATTTTGACCACTCCATTTAAATTATCATCTAAAATGTATCACTTAAAATGCAGTTCTGTGTTTAAATTATATTCTAGAAAACTCATTCTTACTATTTTCATATGTATTACAGTGACACGTTTTTCATTCTGTTTACATATGCCCAAGTTAACAACAATTTCCTCCTAGACTAATTTTGCAGCTATAACATAATATTTTATGCAGTTGTTCCATGAAATGTTCCAAATTGCCAAGCTTGTCAGCATAAAACCTGCCAGGGTAGAACTTGGTGCCCTAATGGTTTTGGGATCTTTTTCAACCGAGTATCTTGGCCGCTTTTTCTTCATTTAATGAAAGTTCTCCCGTAAGTTATCATTTGCTTCACCTGCATCTCTGTCTTTATACGGTCACTTCCTAATCCGTGCCCTTTGCAAAGGCAGGTTCGACAGGCTGTAAAATATTTCTGCAACAAAGGGATGTCACGTCGCAGAGCCTGCACCGCTCTAAAGGGTTTGTCTTGTACATAGGTTCTGTAAATCATAAAGGAAATGGTTCATGACTCTCAGTTCACAAGTGTAATCTGTCAGGCGAGCACCACAGCGAGCTTAGTTTTCTTTTTGCTTTCTTATGATTAGTAATGTTTTAATTACTCATCTAGGACAAAATTATCAAGTACAGTAAAACGTGGGAAATACTTTGTTTATACCAACAATAATTTATTTTATGGCAAATTTCAAGACTGTAGATGCACACAGCTTTGAGTCAGCATAAGTGTAGTGCTATAAATAAAGCAAATTGCTCAGTAAGTTTGTCAATTTTATTTTATAATGTTTTTAGTGAAAACTTATAGGACTTTGTAGTTGGCGTTGAACTTTACCTAAAGACACTTTCATATTGAATTTAGTATCTGTTGACATTTCTTTGGAATAATGAATGAGTTTGAAAATCGATACTTTTCTAAATGATTTTATTGGAAAGACACATAATTTCTAGTATTTTCCTTTCTATTGTTGCTGATGCTCCTGTGCAAAGGTGTCTTCCAGGTTCAGCTTTTGCAGCTGAACTGCAGTTTTGATTTTAATATTCTTTATTTGAAATGTGATTACATACTGTATGGTTCGAATTTTTTATGACTGCTTTTCTAATTACAGTGACGTTTTCTTACTTTATAAACAAATCCAAAGCAATGAAAACATTATTCCAACTGTAGAATCAATATTCAGTTTATACAGAAAACACAACTCTCAGACTTGTCTTTAATGTGAAAGATTCAGCCTTTGTGTTGTTTTAATTACTGCTAGAATAAAATTATCTTTTGTAACGTTTCAGAAAGTTGGTAAAAGCAATAAACAATCTCCTGGACTCTATTAAAGCCACTTCTGTTTTCATTGCCCCTCCCGGGGCGTGCTGGGGTCGGACCCTGCGGGGCGTGCCCGGCCGGGGCGTCCCGGTGCCCATGGCGACGGCGCCGGGCGGCAGCAGTGCCAGGGAACGCCGGCACCGTGCAGCACGGCGGCTCGCGATTGGCCGGCGGGCCAAGAAGAGTGGAGGCGATTGGTCCGGGCGTCCCGTCCAGGCGGAGCGAGCATTGGCGCAGCCGGGCTGGGGCGCGGAGTGAGCGGGGACGGGGCGGGGGGGGCGCGGGAGCCGCTGAGGCACCGCGGGCAGGAGAGGGCAGGAGAGGGCAGGAGAGGGCAGGGGAGGGGAGGGGAAGGGGAGGGGAGGGACGGAACGCAGGGAAACGCGCGGCAAGGGATGGGGCTCTGCAGTCGAGGGCAGGGAAGGCGGTGCAGTGTCCCCATTCTCGTCTCGTTCCACCTCATGATGTGCTCCACAGCCCTGCAGCTGCACCAGGTCTGGGCTTTCAGTAGGCATTGAACAATCTCGTGATTCCCAGAGGCTCTCAGTAATAGCGATATAATTCCCTATAAAGGTCTGCTTGGTAGTGAGAGCGGAGAGGGTAAACTTCAAGGAGCTTCGTGTTGATATTGAACGGAGCTGCTCACTAGACCTCAAAAATCCCCTAATTTTTTTTTTTTTTTTTTTTTTTTTTTTTTTTTTTTTTTTTTTTTTGTGGTGGTGGTGGTCTTTTTGTTTGTTTGGGTTTTTTTTCTTGTTTTGTCGTGTTGTGGTTTTGTGTTTTTTTTTTTTTTTTCTTTACATATGTGAACTGCTGCTTAGCAGGGTGGATTTTGGCAAACTCCACAGAGGAAAGCTATGCTCTGGAAATTAACCAAGAGACAAACGTTTGGTGGACCCAGCAATCTGAGAATAAGCCTGGCCATTTATGGAGTGAGGTGGTACAGAGGTAAAACAAAAAAGAAAAAAGCAAAAGACAAACAACCCCAAAACAGCAGTAGCTTAAATGTTTTCATTTGTCAGGAAAACAGGGAGAATCTTACTCTTGTTAACCTTTAGAGAATCTCTGAAGAAGTTATTAAAGAAAGGCTGGGACACATATATGTTTGTGGAAGTTTTTGTGTATAGCAAACACATAAACTTCCATATTGGTTCAGTTAATGAAATGAAAGAAATACTCTTCAAACATTGTCTGTATGGGTTCTTCAATACGATTTCCTAGACACAGGCTATCATGGGTAGGGATCCTTTATGACTGCCATGCTCTTTGAGAACAAGAGGGGAAGCCGGCCAGGATTCCCTTTTTTTCCCGTCAGACTAGATAAGGAAAATACCTTTTGGGAGTTTTTCATCACCTTTGATGCTTCCTTTGCCATCGTTTTGACCACGTTTGAAATCCATTTCTGTTTTGACAGAAATAATATATTTCCAATTGCTCTTTTAAGGAGTGCATTTTCACCTGACCTTCATCTGACCCACCTTATGGTATTACATAGGGTGTTAGATACATTCCTATCTAGCAACAGCATTAAAAGTCACATTAAAGCCAACGTATCTACTGCTACTTTATCCACCTTAAGCCTGTTATCCTGTGTATGATTAGACAATGGAATTTGGCCACTGGAGTGATTAAGAAAGGATTTTAAGGGAAAATCAAGCAACTAGTTGGCTTAAAAATATCTTTATCCAGTAGTTATTGCTACTAAAGATTATAAGAAATCTTCTTATTGAAGAGACCATTACACTGTAGTCAGTGGGGGTAGATACATTCTCCGACACTTCTTTGTGGTTTTGTTTGTTTTGGGGCTTCTTTTTACCCTCTGAAGCTTATGTGCTTATGTCATCTGGGACAGATACTGGACTGGGCCACACAGATCTAGTCTGGGGTAATTCCTTTGTCTCCTGTTTCTCATCATGTGGGTTCTTTCATTTCTGACAGGGTTCTTGGAGCATTTCTTGTCTTCTCCTGCATTCCAGTGCTGTCAGAATGCATCTCTCTTCCTATGTAATTGAATCAACATAACTAATTAAATGCAATTAAATCCCCAATTAAAATGAATGCATTTTATTTATTTTATGCTATTGCTCTAATTTCATTGTCTTAAATGGAATTAAATGAGACTGTGCTATAAAGACATTTTTCTTTTAATGTGTCTCTGTTCTTGAAAAGAGTTGTCTGATTTCAGTTTTTATCTGGCACAACTGAGTGTTGTTTGTGTTTCTTATACATTCCTCATGGCTGGTGTCATAGCAGGGGATACTTATGAGGACAGTGAATAATAGCCTGGCTCCATGGAAATTTCTGCTGGCACGAGTAAAGAAGAAACACAGGGTGGGAACTTACTCAGTGACTTCAAGGAAGTCAAATAACTATGAGAATAGGTAAAGGAATAGTAATGTCTGTTTTCTCTCAGGTTTCTGGCTGATAGAAGGAAAATGGAGTTGTTTCTGTTTGTCAGCCCCTCAGTTAGGACATGGTGCTAGTATACCAATGTGATTTAATGACTGACCACTGATGGAAGGGGGTTTCTGCTCTTCTCCCTCGATTTACACCTGTGCATTCCTGCCCTGTCAGCAGAAACACTCATCAGGCTACTGTAACAGTCAGCTGAAGTAACAGTATAAATGGAAGTGTATTGTTTTCTGTGTGTTTAGCTCTCTAAACTGGCTCATGTTTGGGTCAGATCAGCTGAAGAAGTAGAGAATTGCTGGCTGAAGGAGAAGGGAAGGAATGGGAAAAGCCATTTTCACTGGCAGCTGGCTGTTAATTAATTAGTTTAATCTCTGTAGTAAGGTGAAGGGCATAACACTCTAAGCTGCACGGATAAATCTTCCTTTCTGCCCCTGCCCTTGTACAGTAGAAGTACTTTGGAGACAAGGTAATCAGGGCTAAAGTAGGAGAGATTATTTGTAACCTGGATCCAGTTTCCCAATCCAGTGAGCTGTGCATCTGAGATAATGCGGGACTGACTAAAGAGGTCAGTGCAGGGTCAATTTGTGGCCAGAGCTGGCCTCTTTCTTGAAGGTCTTACTGACCTGTCCTGACTTTTTGGCCTCTAGGAAACAGGTAACTTCAGGACAGGTCCTCAGAGCTGGGTGACAGCTGTATCCTGGAGTGACCAGTGTCACTTCATTCTCGGCAGCCGTAAAGGGAATTTGGCTTTATGTATATCAGGTTAATTTTTGCACAGGAACTTCTGTCATGGCTACAAACCTTTAAAATATTAGTCATATTTTATCTTTATATCTTCATACTCTATTTCATCTTTACCGAGTTAGAGGAAACAGCAAAAGAATTGGAATGGCAGCCCTAAAGCAAAGTTGGTAGACAGTTGTAAAATGTAGTTGTAAAATGTTCTAAATAATCACAAAGACATAACGCTCCTGGATTAAAATTCAGCCGTACTGGGAATCCTGCTGTTTGCAGTTTAGAGATTTAATCCAAGGATTTTACGGGATGCTGAAAATTTTAGCTCTGTTTGAGCATGGACAACTTACTTGTCTGTGGTCAAGCAGATATAGTCAAGTAGACAATTTGTGAGTTTCCCAGTATTTCCTACTGTGTAAATGTGAGGTGCTTATTGCATCATGTCATGCCTCAGTAACATTCCAGATATTGGGGGATGTTCTAAGAATATCACTGAAACTATACATGGAAATTCTTACTCATGAGGATTCTTAATGTGCTTCGCAATGTATGTGGCTTCTCTTAACTTCTAATGCTCTTGAAGAAGAAGAAATAAATGTTTTGAGCAAACTGCATTCAGTTTAGTCTGAACTGAGTAGTTTTGTCTGCTGAGTGGTAGAACAAATCCTGTTTGTATTCATTCCCTGGTAATTAATTCCCTGGTGCCACAGAGGTGTTCTGAGGTGTTTTTTAATAACCTCCTTGAGCAGATGCATGAAAGAGAGCAGAGAGGTTTTCTGTGGATCCAGATCAACGATTCCCTGTGGTAGGATAAAGGCTTGTTTAAAAGACTAGACATGGATGAACTGGGCTTACAGGCCACTTCCGAGAGGGATTTAATACAGTGCATGAGTTCATACTGTCACCAGTTGCATTTTGGGTAGTTCTGTGATGTAAGATTGTATAACTGGAAAAATTACTCTGATGTTCATTTGGGGAGGAGTAACTTCTGGTAGTTTACAATGCTTTTGTTTCATGGCCAGTTTTTTTGCCTTATGAAGAGGAAAAATAAAAATCAGTAGCAGAGGTCTTCTATACTGCACAGCAAGAAAAGGAGGCCATCAGGTTTGATACAGAAAATCTTGTTAAAGACACACCAAAGGGAACATCCAAACAGTCCATGTTTAGTGAACAGTAAAATAGGTAGAAAGGATTAGACAGGGGTACTATATCCTTGGTATTAAATTAAAATGCTCTATTTTAAATTAAAATGCTGTATGCCACAGCTGTTTGTAATTCTCTAGGATAATTCTACAGCCACAGCCTGTGCCTGACCATTCTTTTTTTTTTTCACTCAGAGAAAGATCTACATTAATATAGTTGCTTTTGTTGCAGCAAGAGATTCCTCTTGAATATCCTGTTTCCATGTCTTTTGTATATTTCTAGGGCTTTAGAAGATTTTCAGTGAACAGGTGGTGTGTACTGTGCCAGTGACTAGCTCAGGGCTTTTGTGGGAGGTCAGACCTACATACTGAACGTTTGTCTTCCGGGATTTAATGAGGGGTAATAGCCCTGATGAGGCCGTGCCATACAGATCTGCTCATCTGTGGAAAGAAGCTGTGTGTCCCACTGCAAGAAAATCAGGTAGGTTTGGTACAAGACATTCAGAAGGCCTAGATTCTAAACTGCTGAAAATTTCTTTGTGATCATAGATTCATAGAATGGCTTGGGTTGGAAGAGACCTTAAGATCATCGAGTTCCAAGTCTCTGCCATGGCAGAGGCACTTGTCACTCTATACCAGGTTGATCACAGCCCCGTCCAACCTGACCTCGGACACTTCCAGGGATGTTCACAACTTCTCTGTGCAACCTGTTCCAGTGCCTCATCACCCTCATAGTAAAGAATTCCTTCCTGATATCTAATCTAAACCTGACTTCTTTACTTCTTTTAGTGTAAAGTCATCATCCCCTTGCCCTAGCACCACATACCCGTGTAAAAACTCCCTCTCCAACTCTTTTGTAGGCCCCTTTAGGTAGTGGGCCCTGGAGCCTTCTTTTCTCCAGGCCAAGCAACCCTACCTCGCTCAGCTTCTCTCAGCACAGGGAAGTTGCTCCAGCTCTCAGATTCTCTTTGTACCCCTCCTCTGGACCCACTTCAACTGGTCCCTGTTATTCTTCTGATGGGGACCCCAGAGCTGGATGCAGTAGTCCAGGTGGGGTCTCAGGAGAGTCAAGTATAGGGGAAGAGTCACCTCTCTCAACTTGCTGCATGTTTGTCAGATACTTCATTTTTCTACCCTTCATTTGACTTGTTTATTGGATGATATAATTATTATATTCTCTGTTGTCTGGACAACAGCTTGTTGTTGACAACCTTGATGTTAGCCTGTAAGCATTGCTGTAACATAACGAGCCAATTCACAGAGAGAAATAGTGGCAAGAAGATGAAAGAAGAGGAAGAATCCTAATAAAAAATCCTAATAAAAAATATATGAAAGAGCAAGGCAGCATTATCTACACATGTTGGAAAACCAAGGTTTCTGTATGTTGGCTTAATAGCTTTCTTATTAATATCTGGAATTTCAAAGGATATCCTGATATAATGCCCAAGGTTTCATGCTGAGAAAATAGCAAAGCTGTTGTTTTGTTTTCTTTGTGGCTTTGTTTTTTGTTTTTTTTTTTCTAAAAGTGGTATCAGATGGTTCTCTAAGTAAATGTGTTCCTTTTGCTGCAGTGACATAATTCTTTGTATCTACTTTGTTTTTAAGGAAATGATTTTTTAGCTCCATAATGATAATAGTGATGCACAATGCCTGATCAGGACAAAAAGCTGAGGAGCACAGAAAAAGCAACAGACAAAAAGCCTCCTGGGATCTCTATGAGGTATAGTATCTGACGTTTTACTTTGAACTTCAGCAGGACTCGTGTGGAATTTGTAGTGGCTGCCAAAGCAGAATGCTTCAATTTGAAATGCAGTATAAACATGACAACTGTTACTCTGGTCACAAAGTTTATTTACACCTTTGTTGATTTAAGGCATTCTGGAGAAGCTGTAAATTCTTTTGTACACAACATGTGGACACCAGGCAACACTAGAAAACTATATTTTCTGTCAGTAGCTTTGTTGCTTGTTGACCTTCTTCACACTTATGGAAAAACTTTTATGTAACTATTAACACACACTATTGTGGTTTTTTCCAAGGGATTATTCTGATCTAAAAAAGGCTTCAGTCTCTCTTAAGTGTTCAGTCAAGGAACCAACAGGTGTTTTTCAATAACTGTTATTAAATAGGCTTTAGAATTGTAATTAATGGTGATTATTTAGAACATTGTGTTCTATAATTGTTAAAACATGTTAACAAAATCTTGAGTAGCGAGTATCTTTCTTCATGTTTCTTTTTTTTTTTTTTTCCTTTTTTTCTTGGCAACATTAGACCTTCTATGTGGGACAAATCACATTTAGAATTGGTAAAAGAATGAAACTGATCCCCTTCCCATTCTAGTATACCATTTTTTTTATTTTAATAGGAAAAATGGCTTTATTTTGTATCTTAGCAGGTTTTCTCCAGGTATTGTTGCATACAGTAAAGTAGCCTAGCAGATTTGTTCTCCTCTGTGCCCTTTCACAATGTCACACAAAGGCAGGCTTAGAGATGTGTGAATAACAGCATGGGGTAGAGTGGTAAAGAATATAAAATAAGATCAGCATTTTAACCATAAACAATTTGTCTTTGAAGAATAACGCTTGAGCTAAAAATATCCAGGGCATAAATACCAACTTACAGGAGAAAGTCAAATCTCCTTCACCTCAACTCACTTAGCGAAGCTTGTATTTGCTTTGTATTTGAAGCAAAGAAAATGAACACATGATGATGGGTGTGAGTCTTTGGAGTCACAGAACGTTTTCTCCCTTTCAGTTCTGTAAAAAGATATGACAAAATGACTAAAGGATTTATCCATGTGAAGTAGGAGTTATGCACTTTCTACCTGGTTAGAGGCCTGGAATTGCTTCTGAGCAGAAAGCTGAAACATGTGAGTTGTACAACCTAAAAAGAATGCAAAAGCTATGCAATTGTGGAATTAGGACAGGTAAGAAGCGTAGATAATGAGCATGTGTTGCAGATTTTGTTTAGCTTTGCTATCATAAATTTTAAAAGACACCATTCTTCACCTTTTATTTATCTCTCTGAACTTGTTTTCCAGTCTCGCTTTGCATCAGTTTTCTACCACATCAGTTTTGTTTTGCAGAGGGGCTGTGTGTATTCTGTAATGGCAAGTTTTAGGTCCACAGTTCAAATCAGAACTTAAGAAAGGGTACTTTTGCTTGATAATATTCTCATAAAACTTTAAATGCAGAGTTTGCTTCATGACTACCATCCTTTCCTTCCTTAGCTTCCAGCTGTATATATATTGAAAGTGGTCAAACCAGTGTGACAAGAACTTTTGAAAATGTCAGAAGCAATGAACAAAAGTCCAGTGGTCAATGGGAAAAATCAACAGAAGCTGTTGAGCTTGAGAAATTTAGGCAAAAATAATTAAAAAAAGCTGATAGTGACACTCTGATATCTCTGAACATCTTTATGTATCTAAGGGTATCACCTTGTTGAGGTATTGAAGGCATTTTATTTTTTACATGTATCTGTTACTTGTACTTTCATGTTAATCCAGTATTTGAGATGAGAATTACATGTTTTTAATTTTTTAAACCTGTTTATGTTGCTGCCATTTTAAGTTTCAAACTTTCTCGCTCAGCAGAGTATAACTGGTGGAAGTTAATAAACTCATTTTAAATAGTGATACTTTCTTATTTGGAAAAGTTATACCAGTCTGATAGTCCCAAATTATGCCTGAGACAGACTGTTACTGTCTGACAATCTGAAATCCTGTTATTCTGTGGTAACTGCTGATGTAACATTTCTTAGTTTTTGTTGTAATGTAAAGTTGTAACAGTGTGAAACTGTCTTGTGGCAAGTTAATTTGCAATTCACCTTTTTTGTTTTTTCTTCCTTGTTAGCGTGACCTACAAGAATGAGAGAAATTTTAGCAAATATCCCAAGTATCAACTGTTTCGAGATATCTTCGCAACTTTAAGTTGTTTAAGTTAAGGACAGACTTACCTGCAGGTCAGTATATGAAACACATTCATAACCAAGAAGGAGGGCCATCATTTCTTGCCTTCCTTGAAGAAGCAAGAAGCATGGACAATATCCCATATGTTACAACAATACACCTTTCTGTGGAAATTACCAGCAGCACTTCACCATCTCAGTTTTAAACAACCACTTGTGTATTGGCTTTGAGGAGCAATGCTCGGGTTAGTGGGGCAGAAGAACGAAGGACTGGGTATATGACAAAACTTAACTGCTATGTTTTCTTGATCATTTATCTGTATATGCTGTCTGTAATCTATGATTTGCTTTTAATTTGTTTTAATGATTCTATTTATATTTTATGGACTGTTGCCATTATAGTGAGAGGCCAGTGGCTGCCATAAAATACACGAGTTGATGCCACTTGTTTGTATTTATATGTATTTCTGTGTATAACAGGAGTGGAATGGGTAATCCCTTTACTTATGCTGCTCTCATTTATGTGAGGAAAAAGTACAAGACCTGACAAAAATAGAGGGGGCAGAGAAAGATACTTTCAGGGGAAAAAAGATGTATTTTTCAGGATTGTTTTACCATAGTCCTTTGCGGTGTATTGTATTTTCCTTTTTAAAGACCAAGTACATTTTTTTCTAAAAAACCCCTTTAGTGCTGCAGAAGTTTAAAGACAGAATCCTAGAGCACTGAAAGGTATTAATGTGTAACTACTAGAATTTGCAGAGGAATCTAAGACCACCACATAATTTGCTTAGACCTCTATTCAGAACCAACAGGGGAACTAGGGATCTCTTCTTTGATTGTCTTAATGACAGTGAGTTTAAAACAGATCATTTAAGTGATTTTTAAATCTGGTACCTCTTTTTTGCATGTCAACTCAGTACTCACCAGTGGGAGGTCACTGGCTCAGCTTCATTTGCCAAAAATCTAAGAATTGCTTACACTGTGGTTTCCCAAGTTGTGTTTATACATTGTGACATACTTGGATTATATTTTGGTTTTCGTTGGTAGTTCTTTGTGATAGTGATATGGCAAAACAAGCCTCTTGTATTAAGAATGAAGGCACCCAGGCAAAGTTGATGAAACAAGCATAAATTATTAGATATGTAGATAAGCTGGATATACCCTGGTGTATCTAGTAACGTGTATTGTATCTGCAGTAGAAGAGACTCTCAAATGTTAACCATGCTCAGGGAATGACTGTCCACCATGGTAATATCTTCAGGCCACTTCAAAATCTGACCTACAAATTTTGCACACAGGTATGTGGTTGCTGTTTTCATTCCAAGTTTTCTGCTGTTCTGAAGTGGCCAATTATGGAATCATGATGAAAAATGGTATTACTTTGGGCAGCATGTTGGCATAAAAGGGCTGAGAGTTTGTTAGGATCTATTTGTAAAACATTTATTTTTATGGAAGTATTTTTAGCTATTGGCGTAATTCCCAACTGCAAATGATGAAATGGCAAGAGAACTGCCATGACCCATATACTTCTTCTGTTTCCAAGGAATCTATCCAAACAAATTTTGTCCTCTCAGTTAAAACAACAACAAAAAAACACATGGCAAAGATGTCTAATTTTAGGTGTATTTTAAATAGGGAAATGGGGATATATACTTTCAACAGGCAGTGGAAATAGTGATTCCATTACTGGTATTTTATGCAGGATTACTGCCTCTGGACATTTTCTGCAAATCTGATTTGTGTTTTCTGCCATGTCTTATGCTGGAGAATCATATGAAGAAATATAAAGGAGGAAGTTCTATATGGAAATACAATCCTATTTCAAGAACATTTGAAATGAATAACAATTATTCCCAGCATAATAGAGTTTTTTAAAGCCAGGATAGATTATGGTAATTCAAAAGAATATTTTAAATATAGCTATTTTTACTTCTGTAGAACCCATATTTTTCATAAGTGTATTTTGTGCACTGAAGTTTGCTGTGTGGTTTCTCATTTACTTTGTTCTTTTGGGCCTCAAGTCAACCACTAAAATTTTATATCAAAGCACAATTAGTTTGTTCTTAAAGATAGGCATGTACTTTCCCTCATCAGTCCAGTGATAATAAGTGATGGCTCATAATGCTCATATAATGAAATAAATTTATTTATAGCTGCTACTGTGTTTGAGTATAAATAACATTAAAAGTTAAATGGTATGGTATGTTGAACAGTTGTTGTAGCTCACTAATTGTCTAGTCAATTGGTTCTGAATCAAACTGTTTTATTTAAGTGTTCAAACATTTTTTTAATTGCATTTGGTTTATGTTTTGAATATTACATTTACAGGCAGTGTTTATTCAAACTCTGTCTATCCATTTTCTTAGAGCATTAATCTGCCTGAGATTATTCATAAGGGATCTGTGCTACCAGGTCAGTATGTCCAAATATTGTTTCTTGCTTGGATTAGGGGATGCGTGTGTCACACGTACGAGTTGTCTTGGTGCTTGTGTGTAAAAATGTTTGTTCTTATGAATGCACACCTACATGTATGTACCTATACTTCTATATGTGAGGATGGGAATTGCAAATAAACAGATTTCAAGAGTGATTTTACACTGTTACTGCATAACTTGCTCGATTTCTGCTATTTCTTATGTCCTGTGTGTTTTTGCTGACCCTAACTAACAAGGAAACTGTAAATCTCCAGAACAGATGGCTTGTTGTTGCTCTGAGCCCTAGACTTGGTATTTGACTTTATCATATAGATATGTAAAATTTCTGTAATGTAGTTGGTGAATCTCCAAATTTAGATAAAGAGGTTAAGAACTTTTAAACTTAAAAGTTGAATAACGTTTAAAGTTTCACCTCTTGTGTTTTTACTTATTTTAAGTAATTCTTAACCTCTTTTTTTTTCTTTAGTTTATGGAATGGAGGGAGTCAGTTCCTCTGTTTTCACATGAGCAGTTGGTGTGGGTTTTTTCACTAGTTTTCAAAACTACTGTCCTATAATCTAGCTGCATTCATTTAGGGCTTCTAGTTAGGAGACCTAAGAAATGCCTCCTGAAGTGGGAGAAGAATTGGAAGTCAACATAATTGGTTCAGTCAAAAGAAACTGTAGACTTTTAAAAGGAGATGAGCAAAATCACCCTGCACTGTAGCAAATGACTTTGCAAAGGGAAAAGCATACTGATAAAATCAATGTGGGGTTTTTTTTAAATGTTGAAGCAGGTTTAAACCTTAGGGCTACACTACTATTGCATTATAGGATATTTTTTCATGAGACAGATGCACCACCTACAGGCTCCACCTGTGCAGAACAGTCTAGGTTTATGAAGTCTTCAAACTTTATTTTTCCTAATGATATCCTTTATTTTTCCTCTCCTACTTGCAGTATATGGAAACAGTAACAAATTGTTATCTTAATTATGGAGAGGAGCAGCATAATTTAGACAAGTTGGTCAAGATGACATGTAAGTGCAATAGCTGATAACAGAAATGATAAGGCTGCTCACAGCTTTTTGTGTGAGGCTTAAAATGTTTGAAATACTTGAGGTGGTCATTAAGTACGATGCTACTATTATTTACTCCAGGCATGATCACACAAGTAAAAGCTAAATTTCCAATAGAAAAGAACAGCTTGTTTTTCTACATGAGTAGTATTTCTTTAAGAGATTAGTATCTTTTTCTGCATTGAAATAAAGGAGTAAAATGAGCCAGTTATGGTTCAAAGAATTTATACAGTTTTTCGCTCTGTGACTGGTAAAATGAAAATATTAGTGAGAAACAGTCGATTTATGTACCTTCCTTTGTTCCATAGACATTTTCCAAAAGCTTGCTGCTGTTAAGAATCAAAGAGAATGAATTACAGCAAGTGGAGCCCATAAAGTAAGTGCGTTATAAAATTGCTGATTTTGTTTAATTAGCTACTTAATGGAATTAAGCATGCTTTTCAGATTTGACCTAGGTGGGACTAAATTCCTTACCTTGTCAGGCTTGTAAGGTAAGATAATCTCTGTGTTTCACAGATGTATTAGTAGTATCATAAAAATTATTTCTTCTCTGTAAGTTAATTGGTCTGATGTATGATTTTCGGCTGTTTGAGAAAAATATATTTTAAACATTTGGACTAATCTAAACATTTGTTCATATAAAAAATAGTGCTCATATATATACACTGTCCTGAGCTACACGTTACTAGGATTCAAGGAGTTTTATATACTTTTAAAATGTAAATATATTTTATGCTAATTTCTTCTGTGGTTTTTCACTTGTGAAGTGTTGTGGTGTCTAGATATTGTGTATCAACCCAGATATCCCTTGCTATACATTACCATCAGTCTAAGAATCTGTACTTAACTATTGCTGGTTTCTGGCTAAACTGAGATACAGCTGAGATCAAAATCAGTGTAACTAGGGTTTCATGATTCTATCATGCTGCAGAAAAACAATGGCAATTGTTATCACATAGTATCAGACAACCTATTTGTACAGAATCTAGACAAATATGGAGTTTACTTAGATATAAATCATGAACAGAAATAAAGGCAGGGCCTTAAATTACTGTGTCATTTAAATATAAGGTGATTATTAACTTTTGACTTCAGGAGACATGATTTAGAGTTCTGAAATGTTACACAAAACCAAATTCTTACAATGGTGTAATAGAGGTGCTTTAGCAGTCAAAGAGATACTAATTGTAGTTTGAGAAGAAACATCCTTGCTTGTCCTACTGTGTATATTCTAAGATTTTAAGTGTATATTTAAGCGTACTTTAAATGAACCTAATACTTTTAATGTATTTTGTAAGGATTTGATATCTTAATTTTTACTTTTCAATAAATATTTCTATATGTTTGAGTCATAAAAGAAAATAATATACTTTATATTTACACAGAATCACACATTTGCTTGTTTCAAATTTTTTTCCAGATCTTAGTAAATTTTTGATCTGCCAGAGACAGCCATGTGTTTTTTGTGCCCTCCTTGTTCTGCTCAGAAAGGTAGGTTCAACTTAATGAGCTATATAATTAACAAAAGCTTTTTAATGTTTTCTCTTGACATAATATTAAAACTGTTCTTTATGAGGAAAACTTAAATGTTCCTAATTTTTTGTTGAAGCAATAGAAACTAAGTAGAAACTTTGGTCCTTGCTGCAACTTCTTGTTCATGTGGATAACTGCAAGACTGGAATCACAGATTCTGTCTTTGCAATCCTCATGCAGAATTCTGGAATTCCTACTGACTTCCTGCATATAAAAATCTTTTGTCCTCAGCTTAATATAACAGTGCCTCACAGTAATTAGGTAGAATATTGTTCAGTGTAGTAAATAATAAACTCATACAGCCAAATCCATGTATATGTGCCCTCTTCTCATTAATTAGTGGTTAAATAAAGATAAAAAGTGGAAAAAAGAGCAAAAAAGGGGATGGAGTAAATTTCATCCGTAATGTTATTATAGAAGAAGAACTGCTGTTATTGATCTGATGTGTCTCAGACTTCCCAGAACTCTGTTTCAGTTTAATTTTTTTTAATGTCCACGTTAATTTAAATGATGTCATACATACTTCTTCAACTTCCATTTAACTTTCTTCACGAAATGAAAAGTAGGATTTTGTGCTACATTTGGACTGGGCAAGAAAGAATTTGAAGTATATTACAAATGTTCATAGAAATTGTGGTTGATTTTAAAAATGTACTCCATTTGCTTAATTACCAGTAAGACAAAATATGTTTGCCTCTATTTTTACACATTCACATTTACTTTTTTGTACTGGGAAAATTGGAAAATTGTTGCACGGTTACTCTTGACCCAGCATATATTTTTGGCTTTAAGTGTTTGTGTGCATAATGTGATATTATTACTTAAGACTTGGGAAAAATAATTCATCAAATGTACGAAGAAGGAGGCTAGAGAGCAATGTGTGTTTTTCATATAATTTCATCTGATACAAATGCCAGGAATAATCAATTTGTAGTCCAGAATGTAGGGAGAAGATAGGTGAGCTCACCATTGTTGAGAACTTGCTGCTAATATTACATGAATATGGTTTTCTCACTAAAAGGTGAGGCTTTATTTATGGATTAATTGTGTTAAAATAAATTTTGACTTTTTTATTTAAGGATGCATGTATTTAGAGGAATTTGAAAACGTGCCACTTTAGTACGCCCAAGGTTAAATTCTGATACCTGTGTCTTTTCAGTCACACACTGATATAGCAAAATGTTTTCCAGCAGTTTGGTTGTAATCCATCTCTCTCTCTTCACTGATGGCCTCCAGTGCAGTGCAAATGAGTTGCAATGTTCTCATAAAGTGATAGCAATCACTTTTCTTGGTGCATCTCTTCATTGCTCCTGGCAGACCTGAGTGGTTAGATGGAAAGCATGCTGAGCCCTGACAGTTTCTGGGATGCCCAATATAAACAGTAAAATTGCAACACCTAGAGCTGCTGTAGTTTATGCCAGAGGCTGAGTCAGATTCCACATGCTCTTCATCAGAAAATCATCAGTGTTCCTTCAATTGTTTAATCATCTCAGCTAAGACTAGCAAAGCAAGACTGAATTTCAGTGAGAAACTGAAAGACTTTCAAATTTGATAATACATCACTTATCACATTTAAAATTCTGAAGGGGTTTTTAAAGTTTCATGCCTAACTATTTCACACATATAAATGACCTTATATTTGACTAAGAATAGAGAAAATTGATATATGAAAAGGTTTTATTTAGTTTCTGAGTTTGAAATTTTTTTTAGGTTATATGTATATCAAAAGTTAGATGTAAGAGTTAGAACTTCAATGTAGACAGGAAGATGATGAAGTTCAATGCCAGTTAAGGGTAATTTTAAATTCAGATATTAATCTGAATTCACATGTTTAATTAAACACACATGGAACTTTTTTGCTTCAAGTGGAAATGGATATCCTTTACTATATTTTCTGTGGGAAGTCCACCTTCATTGCAGTTAATGAAAGTCTTATAAAACCTTTTAAGGGCTCTATCCAATCACTTTCTAAACATAATATTCAAACTATACTAGAGAAGAATCATGCATTTTTGTGTTATCTGTGGAACTAGGCTATTCAGGTTCCACAGATGGACTTTAGAAGTTCATGCAGTCAGTGCTATTTGATGTACTGATGCCATTAATGAGAAGATGGTACCATGGATGACTCAGCCCACCTGGCCACCTTCCATCCTGGCTGGGTGTGCCTGGTTGCCTCTGCTGACCGTTGAATTCAATGTAAATAAAATTTCATCCCTTGTGAAAGTTTGGACCGTGGTCTTTTATTTTTTAAACAGTGGCTTTAACCACTTGCAGTGACTTTAAGTTGTTTTCTTTAACTTTTTTTTTTTTTCAAGAGGAGTTTTCTCTTCTTTTTTAAGCTTCCTGCATTTTTTTCCATTTGCTAACTAACAATACAAAGTAATGATGGAGTTATTGTTAAAATAGCTAATTTAGTGAAAACATACAAATTCTCAGAACTTTGGAAATGGTTAACAAAGACATATTAAGCCTTTTTTAACACTGCAACTTGATTTTTGTTATGTTTTTTTTTCTTTCAGAGAAAGGAGTCTTGTATCTGACTCTCTTCAGCTGGAAGTTTATCTAGTGCAAATGCAGCAGGGAGAATCCAGTATCTTCATTTGTCAGATGAGCCAAGTCCTGATGAGATACAAGAAAATACTTTCTCACATCAAGCAGGTAGGTTTATAATGTCTAATACTCTGTTACGTCTTTACATACACTTCTGCAAAAGGATTCAAAATATTACAAAATCGTAAATTTTTATACCTGCTTTAGGAAGTGGGAGCATCAAATCAGATTTTTTTTTGTTTTCAGATGTGTGATACCAGCACTTATTTTTAAAAAGTAGGCTTTTGTTAGAAAGATGCAAAGCATGAAGTATTTAGTATCTGGGAATCATATGTATTTCTTCATCTGCAAAAACAGTGGCAAAAATGTTAGTTAGTTTTGTGTTTAGCATGAAATTATTTTTATTTGATCATATTTTTCTTCACTAATAAAATTTTCTATGATAGATCAATATGAATCATATGATTTCAAGGTGGTATTCTAATAATTCATAGTCAGGTGAGAATTCATTGGTAGTTATGCAGTAAATTGCTTTTGGAGGATATTTCTCAATAGAGTGAAATGGTCCTAAATATTACTTCTGAATTTTTATTCAAGCTTGTTGTGCTGCAATTACTGAACTGCTCAAAGAGACTAATGCTTAGCAGGTTGTACAGGTAGGAAGATTTTATTCAGTTAAGGAAGGCATTATAGTTTATAATTTCATTTAATTGTTGTTCTTTGTTATCATAATTTATGAGATTGAAAATATGCCTTTCTATAACTTTAGTAATTCTGTTTCTTTATAATTGTCCAAATAAAGCTGTTCATTCTTCCAGACACCTATGCTGATAACCTTTGTGTCTGTCTCTGTGTGTACAAGGTTCATTTTGGCATCTCTTGCATGCTTTTGTCATATTTAAAATAGGATAGTAAATAAAAGTAGCCACAGAATAAACTGAGAAATGCAAATTCTGAAAATTTCATGTTTATTCCAAAAAACTATGCAGCTTAAAATTGACATGTTGCTGTTTCACAAACTATTTCTCTTTTCTTAAGAGTATGGTATTTCTGAGATAATTTCCTGGCATTCTATCTCCAGGGGTAAACCATTCTTAAACTCCCTGGTTGTATTCCAGACCTAGTTAAAGATATAAATATTAAGGACACTAATATCAGCTAAACGCTGTAGCCAGCTTTTAAACTCTCAATGTTAAATCAAAGCCTTCAAATTAGCTTAAAACCTAACTAGAAGTATGCCTGGAGGAACTGAGAGACCAAGAACCTTAAATATGAACAGGAAAGAAGTTTGTGTATATTTCAAAACTGGTGGTTAAGAGAAAAGAAATCAAAGTAAATCTAGAAATTTTTTATTATTATTCTTGGGCACTAGAATTGTCAATAAACTGCACTGATTCAGACAACTTTTATCTAAACAATATAACTATATATTTTAGGCTGAGTCTGATTTCAGTAAAATAAAATACCATTTGTTTAAATTAAAGGGTTTTAACAGAGAGGTTTTTTGCATTGCCCCAGCAGTGCATGGTAACTGCGGTGTCAGTAAATCACTTAAAAATTGATGGTACAATGTGCAGAGCTGGAAAAGGTGTTTAAAACTTAACTTCTTCTGCTCATTATGTTAAACGACACCAACCTCTTCATTTGTTTAAAGACCAGCCAACATCCCCTGTTCAGATCAGCACATAGCCTCAAGCATGCTCATTTCAATTGGAATTCCACCCTACAATACCACTGTAGTAATTTTAAATCCTACTTTCTTTTTGCTAATATAACTTTGAGAGTTGCGTGGTGAACAAGGTGAAGCAACACACTTGGGCGAAAAACAGAAGAAAAAGATGTGCAGCTCTTTCAGTTATGTGCCAAGGAAGTCAATCTGAGTAACCTGTGAATTGGTCTTTGTTTGGATATGGTTACCTGTATCATTTGGTGTCAAAGGGCTCTTGGATCAGGCAGTTGGGAACTTTTGCTTCTGCTGTAGCTGCTTTCTACCTGTCTGTCTTTGTCACAGCCTTGGCAGCAGTCTGCAGTAATTCTGGTAGCAGGCAGAATGTGTTTGACTCAGTGGCTCTACTGCACAGCCCAAAACTGAAGCTTAACCATGGTTTTAGCTTAATTCCGCCTTCATGAACAGTTGAAGAAAACATCAGGAACTGCAGACCTGACACATACTCCTTCAACTCTTCAAAAGAGGAGAGTAGTCTCCCCCAGGGACCTTGTCAAGTATCTGGGAGCAGTACTCCAACTAAATCTATCAGATCTACAAAGTGGATAGAATAGTGGAGGACACACAGTTGCATGAAGATGGAAGCTGAAATCAGTATGATTTTCACAAAATCCTGCTGAAGGCAAGGACAGACATCTCAGGCTATTACTTTTGGTGTTTCTCCAATTTATTTTTATTGAGAATTGAATTTTGTTCCTGACAATTCAAAATATGGTGTCACATGGTGACAGGAGATATAGTGCTGCAATTTCCTTCACCTCCAGAGACAGAAGCATTACTTCTTTATCTGTTCACAGACTCTCTTTGTGGTATCAGTTTAAATGTAACTATGGTTTAATTCTTATACACATTTAAGCTTATATTTTGGGTGTACAATAGGATGTTGAGAACTCGTCCATTGGTATTAGCTTCTGATTTATCTGGACTGATTTTTATTTGTGGTTTGCATCCAAAGGGGCACTATTAATGCTGACCTTTTTCTGTTTCAAGGCAAATGGAATATATACAATAGCAAAGCTGATTTTACCAAACAAAGAAAGGAATGTTGAAAAAGTCAGTTTAATAAGGTAGCTCCCTTTATTATAATTGCACAATGAAAGTCCCTGTAGTCCCTGAGAATTTTTTGTAAATTAAAGTTTCTTTTAAAGTACAGTACAAAAACCCCCATATTTAAAGGGGAAACCCCCTACCCCAAAACAACAAATAGCTCAGGAACTGAAAATTAAATAGAGATTCAATTTCTGTTCTGATTTACTTTGTTTCTGGTACCTCATATAGTGTAAAGCAAAGTCAATATTTTTCTCATAATAATCTTTCTTCTACTTTTTCTGGCTCTCTAGTATCAGGTCTTCTTTATAGACCCTTGGTCTTCATTGAAACTCACTCTAGACTTAACACTCTACTAATACCTGTTTATTTCTGGAGCATTTTACTGTGGATGTTAAATAACATACATGAAGACAGCATATAAAATAGGGAAAATTGAAGTTTAGAACAAAAGTAGGCCAAATAAGCATGGAATGGCTCTTGGTTTTGCATGTCATTACCCCTGTAAATGTAGTGGTTTGAGTCAACTTAGGCTAAAGGTTATCAGTAGTAATTAATTACCTGGTAGCTTTTCTCAGGTTCTGTGCATTGGTGAGTGTCTCTCTAAGGTATGGGAATGTAGAGCCTGGGAGTTCAGGGATGAGCACAGCTGCTGCTCTAGTTGGCAAAGTCCTTAGCACAGCTGAATGCTTTCATGATCCTGCCTCTCACGTGGTCTTTGTTCTGACAGAGCCACTAACATGGCTGTATAGCTACTCCACTATCTAATCAGGAAGGTGTGCTTGGATAGTGAAGAAAGGCATCTCCACAAAAAAAAAAAAAAAAAAAAAAAGAATTCATTCATTGTAGTGTAATCTTTTGCATCACAGTTCTTTTAGATTAGAATTGGAGGGCAGATTCAGAGTAGCAGGTACCTTTCTACTGCAACAAGGTCTTCTCGTTAAATCATCTTAAGAATGAGATAAATACAAACAAACTTTCCTGGAGGGTAGGCATATGAAAGTAACATCCAGTCTAACAAACTGGAGCATATGCTCTGTATAGTTGCCTCAGAAAAGGAGCTTAATTTATGCCCACTGAGATTTTTAGATTCCAGCAGAATATGATGGAAATAACTCACAAGAGCAACTAAGCAGCTGTAGTTGTGTTAGACATGAAGCCACATGAATTAATGATGGACTTAATGATCACATATGAAAACTAAGTCTGTTTTGGGCAAGAAGTGTATTTTTATGAAACCTCTCACACTGCTACCTATATTGCCTTTAAAAATGCTACTGGTATGAAATATAGTTGCAGCTATTGGAATATCCTGTTTGAGTTTCACAGATGTTTTTCTTAGAATACTTGCAATGCTGTTGTGGTTTCTTTACTGCCCCACTGTGTGTGTTTCCAGTGATTAAATTTTCAGTTTCTTTCTGTCACTCCACCTTAGTGATCTTAGTGCATGACTATCTTTGTTTGCTCAACTATAAATGTGCCATATCATTGAGTCTTGACAAACAGAACTAAAAAGTGAGTTGCATCAAAGCATACATATTAACCACCTGCCATTAGCTATTTTAAAGAACTTTCTTTGTATTGGAACTAAGGTATATGAAGATAGAAGCTGAGGTAGATAAAGTTTTCTGTAAGTAAGACAGATTTAGGGTCAAAAAATTGAGTAATCTCTTCTGTTCCTGTTAGAAGTTATGGTATTCCACACTGCATTTTTCAGAAAGTTGCTTTTTTATTGCAACAGTACAAACCCTCTGACTACATTTACCCTTTTCAGTGTTGGAGATGGAAGCAGGTCTCAAGTCTTGAGCTATCTGCAGATGAAGAGATGATCAAGCTTTAGGTGTGTCTCAGCATTTGCTGTAGCTATCGTCACCAACCTTTTTTTTTTTTTCACTTGTTTCCCCCCCCCACCCCCAAATGTCCTTGCATTCTTTTAAAATAGAGGAGGAACTTAATATATTTTTATTCCCTTTGTTATCAGGTTAATAATATAATCTGTCATTTAAATACAAAGTTTGAAAGTGCGTAAGGTATCAAGGGGAATCTCATTGTTGATGAGTGGCTTTTCCACATGTGTTATAAATCTCTCATTAATTGAAGTGCTTTTTCTGCTGTAGTGTCATACTTTCAGAGTCCTGAGACGTCTCTTCGGTATGAATAGAAATCAACGTATTTTTAAAAGGTATGTTAACCACATGTTTTGTGAAACTCTTTTAGGATGGCTTTCAGAAGTCCAATCAGAAAAAAAAAAAAAAGTAATTTATTTTGTAATGGGCAGTTTCTGTCCTGTCCACAACAGATAATCATCCCTGCATTGCATCAGTGCCAGTCTACAAGGTTAGGTGTTCAGTGATGGAATTTCTGTTGTGTGCATGCCAGCCACATCTGTGTGGGCTCCTTCTCCCCCCATGAATCAACCTCTTATATATGTTGAGGACAGGTTTAACACTGCAGGCAGTAAAACATACTTTTGCCCTGAAGGTTAGCAGGTGCAATTTGAAGCCCTGGACAGTAGCAATTAACTGGAAGCAGTTAAATTTTTTTTCTCTGAGCCCCCCACTCCTTCACCATGGGTCTGACTCTGCATCAAACTGTTTTACTTAGGAGTGTTACTGAAAGGTTTGGATCAATAAGGACAAAATGTTTTCAATTACAATCAATTACAATCAATTTTCAATCAATTACACATTTTTTACTAGTAAGATGATCATTTCATCAGGTTGGCTACAAAGGCCATGTGAAATCTTACAGTGTGATTTGTGGCATTAGAATAGTAATCAGAGTGTCTAGGAAGTCTGCCTATGAGTACTGTTTCTGTGTGTTTTTATTATCTATCATAAATGACTAAAATTCTATATATGACTTTTGTGTTGTTTTTAAAAAGTGGATTTTGTACTGAAAGTGCCTCAGTTTATAATGAATTTTCATGGTTGGTGACAATTTTCTAAGAATCTGGACTAATTTACTGTCTTGATTTTTCCAAATGCCTATTTTTCCAGATTTTCTGCATTTCTACTTATCCCAGAAGTTTAAAAAGAAACAAAACTTCAGTCAAGCATCTAGCTAATCAATTGTTGCCTTTTATGTGTTGGTTTTTGCTTTTCTCAGGTTTTTCATCTTTTATACTGGGGTTCTTGGGGAAAAATTCTAAGATGGGTGTCATGATTCCTTAAATGCAGACAAATGTTGATTTTAGTGCATTACAAGAAGAAACTCAGATACAGTGATAACAAGCATAAAAGAAAGTACTGTAAGAAAAAAAGTAAAATTACTGAAAATTTAAATACATACTTCTTTGTAGAATTGGTATTTACATTGATACCCAACCAATGGGGGCTGAAGTCTGACTTTCAAAAGGGGCTTTAACTCCTATGTATGTAGTGTTAGAGGCTTAATATCTTACTACATAAGTGAAAAATAAGTGTACTATTTAGGAGGTTCTGAAGTAAGTTTTAATAATAATCACTGAAAAGTCTCTGCTGTAGATTAATAGCTCCTGTGTACAGTGTTACTAAAAGATACAAAAAAATTTGCACCTTTCTAAACTCTTCCCTACTGACTTGTTTGAACTTTCATTAGTATTGGATGTTATGTGTGTGATATCAGAGCTCATGAAGGGTTGGTGTCAAAGCTAAATTTGTTAAAGGTAAGTAAAATGCTTAAACCTTCAGAGTTTTAACAAGTTGTATGCTTACACGTTCTTAGCACAAGGAAGTCATGAAATATTTTAAATTTATTTATTTGTCGTTTTATTTTTGACTAGGAGGATGTATTGAAGCAAATTGCTGAAAGTATTGAGAGCAGGAATCAGAATAAGGCACCCACAAAACATGTAGGAAACTATGCAATTTTAGAGCACCTTGGCAGTGGAGCTTTTGGAAGTGTATATAAGGTAAACTTTTCTTTTGCTATTATTTTACAGATTTGAGGGGAAGCATCATGAAAAGGGTATAATACTTGTTCTAGGCACAACTGTCCTCTGAATTTCAGTTGGGAAATGTAGGTGCAAAGAGGCCTTTGTGGATCTGAGCTCGTTGTCAGTGTTTGCTGCAATTTTGTTTGTTCCATGTTGTACTTTTAAGATTGACCAGTGTATCTCTTAGGTTTCCAACCTTACTTTCTCCTAATTCCTTTCCACTAACAGCATTTGTCTATTGCAAAGGCTAATAAATCTGTGTAAAACCAGAAAAATTCAAGCATGTTTCATCTGAAAAGCAACACTGAGCACAGATAACGTTGCTTCAAACACTGTGCAAGTTCAGAAGTGTGTTGCTAACCTGTACTGTTGGATTGCAATTCCTTTACTAATCACATCATACACAGAAAAAGCTATGATTTAAAATTCTATGAGAAAGGTTTGGACTCTGATAACTAATCTGGTAGCCATAATACCATTCTTCCTATCCCCATCCTATATTTATTGTACAAAGGTTTTACCTTGTTTATAGGTTAGAAAACATAATGGACAACATCTCTTGGCAATGAAAGAAGTCAATTTACACAATCCAGCATTTGGAAAGAGCAAAAAAGACAGAGACATCAGTGTAAAAAATATTGTCTCTGAATTAATCATCATCAAAGAGCAGGTGTGTCTCATGAACTCTATTTTGATATGTCAGCATTTTGAATTATTAACTGTGAGTTCTCCTGGGGGAAGCTGCCTGGTGGAAAAGGACCTGGGGGTGCTGGTTGGCAGCTGCCTGAACATGAGCCAGCAGTGTGCCCAAGAAGGCCAATGGAATCCTGGTCTGTATCAATAACAGTGTGGACAGCAGGACCAGGGTAGTGATTGTCCTCCTGTGCTTGGCACTGATGAGGCAGCATCTTGAATCCTGTGTTTAGTTCTGGGCCTCCCACGATAAGAGGGACATTGAGTCATTTGGGCTGGTCCAGAGAAGGACAATGGAGCTGGTGGAGGGTCTGGAACACAAATCCTGTGAGGAGTAGTTGAGAGAGCTAGGGGTGTTTAGCCAGGAATAATACTCTATTTTTGTCTCTTTAGTACTCTATTTCTAGTAATGTGCAACATTTCTCTGCATTTGGGGTAGCAGCAAAGGTGCACTGGAGTTCCTAAACAAGTTTGTGGAATCTTTGTAATATCCTTCCTTCCTATGTGTAGCTAAACATTTTGAATACTGTGCCATCAGTTTAACTATTCTAAGCATTTACATTTCTTTCCTCATTGTAGCTTTGTCATCCAAATGTTGTACAGTATTACAGAACCTTCTTGGAAAGTGAGCATAAATGCAGAGAATTACCAATTGTACATAATGAAGAAATAGAAATATACAGTAAAACCACTTACAGGTTGGCAGGAGTGTGTCAATTTGAGCAATAATCTTTCCTCCAGAACTGCTACAAGTTCAAACAGGCCTATATTCCTTTAAAATCAATTAAAAAAAAAAAAAAAAAAAAAAAGAGAGAGAAATAGTGTTTGTATTTATCTATCAGTAAAACTAGATACAATGTAAACATGTAGCAAACATCATTATTCTCCTCTAAAGATCCGAAGTTTACAATTGAAATGCTAAATAGGAGGAAAAGCCATGGTGAGTAGTAGAATGAATGATATAAATTACCAGCCATATTGTTTTAATTTTCTTTTCAATAAAGAGTTATCTACATACATCTGCCTACTGACTGATTATCAGGCAGTGATTTCCTTATAGTTCTGTGATGTAAATTGAGGAAAAAATAGAGCAAAAAAGAATAGAACTAGATGAAGGTATATCTGTACAAATAATTTTTTTAAAATAGTAAAAATAACAGTTTTTAAAATACATTTTTACCTCAAGTACTCTATTTTAAAATGGTTTCTGTATAAATATAATGATGTATGAATTTATTTTATGAGATGACAGATTGTACATAGTCATGGAGCTCACAGAGGGTGCCATTGGGAGAACACATTCACTCTTTGAAGGAAATGCAACAGTTCACAGTAGGCAGAATATGGCATATATTTATCCAAGGGCCTCCATTCTTTTTGCCAGGATTTTCCTACATGTAATTAGCAGTACCATGTTTTTAGGCTAATAAATTACAAAGTAATGCTTATTATATCAATCACTAATACATAGTAGTGAATTTAATGTGCCTTTATTTAGGTTGCAGTTAAGAATCTTTGTAAGGCTCTTTCTGTTTGTTTTTAACCTTTTTCTAGCCTTTCATTATTTGCATAAGGAGAAAAGGATTCAAGATCTCCCTCCAAACAATGTCACGTTGGGGGAATAAAGACAAAGTTACAATTAGTAAGTAGAATTGCTTTGTTTGAAGACAATTTTTGAAGATGTACCTGAGGATCATTTCTTTACTGAAATTCTGAGAAGGTCTCAGATTCCTGGGTGTTGGTTATCATACTTAGAAGCTAGTAAATTATTGCATTATTATAATGGTGTGTGAAATCATTGAATCACAGAATGGACTAGATAGAAAGGGACCTTAAATATCTATTTTCAACCCCTCCCTGCAGGAGGGTCTTTCTCTAGATTAGGTTGCTCAGAGTCTCACCCATCTTTACCTTAAAGATGGATGAAATCTTTACCTATCCCATCTCCCAGGGATGGATGACCTGTTCCAGTACCTCACCACCCTCACAGTAAAGAACTTTTTTCCCTAATATCTGATCTAAATGTACTCTTTTCCAGTTTGAAACCATTCCCCCTTGTCCGGTCACTATGTGATGTTGCTAAAAGTCCCTCTCCATCTTTCTCAGAGGCTCCCTTCAGGTACTGGATGGCTCACTCAAGAGTCTTCTCTTTTCCAGGCTGAATAAACAAAATTCTCTCAACCTCCCCTCGCAGGAGAAAGGTGCTCCATCCCTCTGATCATCTTGTTGGTCTTCCTCTGGACTTGCTCCAACAGTTCCATGTCCTTCCTGTGCTGGGAGCCCAGAGCTGGATGCAGCACTGCAGGTGGGGTCTCACCAGAGCAGAAGGGCAGAATCCCCTCCCTCACCCACATGCTGCCCACACTGCTTTGAATGCAGCCCAGGAGACGTTTGGCTTTCTGTGCTGAGTACCCATGGCTGGGTCATGTCCAATCTCTCACCCACCAGCACCCCCAAGTCCTTCTCTCCAGGGCTGCTCTCCCCCTGTTCATTCCCAATCTCTGTTGATCGCAGGGGTTGCCCTGACCCATGTGCAGCACCTTGCTCTTGGTCTTGTTATACTGCATGAGATTCCCACAGGCCCACTTCTTGAGCTTGCCCAAGTCTCTCTGGATGGCATCCTGTCCTCCAGGTGTGCCGACTGCACCACTCAGCTCAGTGTCATCTGCAAATTTGCTCAGAGAGCACTTGATCACTCCTTGTGTGTCATTAATGTATCCATTAAATAACACTGATCCCAGTATGGACCCCTGAGGGACACTATTGTCACTGATGTCCATTGGGAATTTGAGCCATTAACCACTATCCTCTGGATGCAACCATCCAACAAATCTTATCCATCTAGCAATCCGCTCATTAATTACTGTTGTGGGGAACCGTGTCAAATGCTTTCCAGAAGTCTTGACAAATGACATCTGTAGCCCTTCCATTGTTAACTGATGTAGTCACTCCCTCATAGAAGATCACTAAGCTGGTCAGGAAGGACTTGCCCTTGTCAAAGCCATGCTGACTGTCTCAAATCACCTCCCTGTCCTACATGAGCCTTAGCATAGCTTCTGGGAGGATCTGTTCCGTGACCTTCCCAGGCACAGAAGTAAAATAATTGTTAAGGCAAATTTTGTGTCATCAGTCATGGCTATATTTTTTGCAGCTATGGATGGCAAATGTGATGGAGGAGATGGTTTAGCTTTAAGATATTTAAACAACAGTTACGCTTCAAGGCCCGTTTTTATTTATATTAGCAAGAATATTGAAATAACCAGATACAAGCTGCACACTCATCCTAAACAGAGAGAATTCAATTTTCTGAAGACTTTCAAATCTGAAAACTGACCCAAACTTGCCTTCATCTGACTAGAATAATGTTCCAGGGGACTAACTACCTGTGAAGCCATGTTGTGTGACTGTGTAAGTGGGATATGGCTGAAATTATTTTGTTTTATAAAAGAATCTTATAATGCTGCTCTATTTTCTTTTCATCAGTCAGTCCTTCTGGAACAAGAAGGACTAATGAACTAATGCTAATGAACATACAAGGTATAACAGCTGTTTATTCTATTCCAATTCTGCCATGAAATTGTTTAGTGTCCTTCAGTTGTTCCCAGGTCAGCTGCAATAAGGTGCTATTTGTATACATCTGTAGTAGTAAATATTCTTGATGTATGCTTCTGTAATTACCACAGTGTGAGCCTAGGCAGTTTCTGGGACAGGCTTTGAAAGCAGTATGTGTGTGAACAGTCCAAAGCATGGCACAGTTTTAGTCTTTGAGCAAATTAATACAACCTGGTACACACAGCAAGCCTTCCAGGCAATTCAGTTCCTGTAGTTTTTGAAGTTCTCAAAGAACTACTGCCTGTTTTCTTGCTGCTCATGAAACAGAAGAAAATAAACAATTTGAATGCTGCAGAATGGTTGTGAGAAGTCTTTATTCCATCTCTCTTCTTTAAATGTAACAGTAAACTGTGGACACGTGTGCACTCCCATCCACAAAACACTCAGTTATAAATATTTGGCAACTGTTGTTTCATAGTAAATGTTTTTACCTCATGATATATATATTTAAATTAATTCATTATTAAATTGTATGTTCTAAACCCCCTTCAGATTCTTAGTAATGATGCAGTTTTGAAAGAATGTGATGTAATGGTGCATTTGTCCTTGAGGGATGAAAATAAATGTTCAAAACATGATTTTAAAGTATCATGTAATTGTATTTTATATCAACATACTGCCACTGAGGGGCACTCTTGTCTCAACAACATTTCCTTTTGTTCATTCTAAATATGGAGAAGTCTAAATGAAATTTCAAGTGTAAGCTCAAAATTGCCCTTGAAAAGCATTTATATTTCTGTCAAAGATTTACAGGAGTTCAGGGAAATTGAAGAGAACACAAACTTATTTGGATCATTTCTACAGCAATTAATTCAAAACTGTTGCAGTATTTAAAGAAGCACTCACTTTATTTAGTCCTGTAACTAGTACAAATGTAGTACCTGTTGAATTTTTGAGGAGAGCTGAAGCACTTTAATTTGTTGTTTCTGAATTTGATTAAGCCTTGTTTTTTTACAACCTTAATGAAATTAAGACTAATTTACTTTCTTTCTGATGATAGTCAGTATGTATTGTATAGATGCATGCTGTGGTATTGTTCCTGACTCATATGGTCCATATATGCCAAAGACTGGAGCATTTGTGATCTTAATGATTATATCTCACGACAGTTGAGGATAAATGTCCATTTAGTACATTTCAAGTGTTCCTGGTGAAATTTTGTCCTGATTTCTGTTGGGATAGCGTTAATTCTCTTTCTTGTAGCTGGTACAGTGCTCTGTATTTAGTATGACAGTAACATTGATAACACACTGAGGTTTTAGTTGTTGCTGAGGAGTGTGTATTCTAAATCAAGGACTTTTCAGTTTTCCATGCTCTGCTGTGGGAGTCCAGGGTGTTCCACTGGAAACCCTGGACGAACAGAAACCTGTACAGGGGGGTTTAAAACCTGTACAGGGAGGTCTGAGATTTGTACAGGGGGGTTGCAGACCCTGGCATGGACCCCAGACAGGCAAGGGTCTCGATTATAGTCCATGGGAAAAATTACCAACACTATGGGAGGAATTGCAAGCCCTCAAAGGTAGTAGAAAGTGTTCATATTTTCACATTAGGGGTTTTAAGATAAGAAGGACCAGAGACAAGATGGAGGATTCTGGGCATTACCCTAGAGTCTTCTCCTTCTTCTTTGTCTCCATTTTGTGCAGTGGTGATGACATGAAGTAGATTTAGAGGGATTGGGTCAAAGTAGAAAACACCTGTTTAGTGTCAAGTGCATGCGTTGGGTCACAATTGTAAATAATGTGCACGCAATTATCTGTATATAAGGTGATGAGCTGGGAGCAGGCGGGCAGTCGTCACCTGTTGCCCGTGCTGTCCAGACCTTTGCAGAGCTCAGAGAAAAGTGCAGAGATAAGATAAAATAAACAAGGAGGAAAACCTTGAAAAAGAACATCTGAAGACTCCTCGTCTTTTCTGTGGGCGGCTCGGGGCTTCCCGAAGGGCCAAGGGCAACGACCACCCTCATTCTCGGGCAAGCAGAGACCCCGAGACTCTGCCAGTGAGGAGCTGCACAACAAGCTGGGGGTGGGGAGTACATCCAGAATGGCTGAATTGAACTAGCCCAAGGGATATTCCATACCATGGAATGTCATCCCCAGTATATAAACTGCGGCCAGGTGTTGCCGATGGCTGCTGGTGGCCTGGCTGGGCTTCTTTCAGCAGGTGGTAAGCAACTGCACTGAGCATCATTTGTTTTTCTCGAGGTTTATTCTGCCCCTCCCCTTCTTTTAATTACAATTGTTATTAATATGATAGTAAATTGTAATACTATAATACTGAAATATTACACTATTTTATTCTATTTCAGTCATCAAACTTTTCTTGATGAGTAAGTCTTCAAACTTACATTGACCCATGAGTTTTATTTTCTTTTTTTTTACAATTCTCTTTCCCAGTGGGGAAGGTTAAAAATTGAATTTGTGATGCTTTAGTTCCTGGCTGGGGTTAAATCATGACAAAGTTACTACAAAATGTCAGATGAATGTGAAGCATATGCTAAAATGCTGAGAAATTGCTGAATTGAATTTATCATGTAGGCTTTTATAAAAAGAGAAGATCTAAGCTCTAAGATCTACTAAAACGTGTACTTCTGAGTTTACAAGCTGCACACTCATTCTTCCAGAGAGAAGAATGGGGTCTTTCAAGTCTGAAAACTAACCAAACTTGCCTTCATCTGACTAGAGTAGTGTTCCAGGGGACTAACTACCTGTGAAGTAGTGTTGTGTGACAATATAAGTGGGATATGGTTGAAATTACTTTGTTTTATAAAAGAATCTTATAATACTGCTCTATTTTCTTTTCCTCAATCAGTCCTTCTGGAAATAGTAACTCTTGTTAATCTCTTGCTATGAGGATCTGCAGGCTGACAGTATAACAAAGATAGATCATTTGTCTGTAACTAACGTTCTTTAAAAATACTGCCTTTAGAGATGTGCTTTAGTTTCAGACTCTTATGGTAGATTTTGATTTAAAAAAACCTAGTGAAATGATCAATACACTGGAGAAAGACCTAGAGATTCAGACTTTAATTCTGCAACAGCCACACCAATGAACTGCTTTAAGAAAATTCTAGGACTCACGGATAGGCATTTCATACCATGTATGTAAGAATGGGACCACTCACATTCCAAATCCCTTGAAGATCCCTTATACAGTTTGTGCTTTTATGTTGGTTGAAAAGGATAGGAGTGCTTAGAGTGGGAGACACTCCCACCTTTCTGTCAGAGTGGAAAACAATAAACCTGCTGAAGAATTATGCTTGTTTTCCTGTTTTCATGGAGAAATGTTCTACAGGTGACCCTTGTAGAACAATTCCAGCAGAACTTTGTGAGCCTGCTGTTTCTGGGTCTGAGATATTTTAGCCTGCTAGCAGGAACTATCAGGCCCACAGAACTTGGTAGGCAGGGACCTGTAGTGAAAGAAAACAAGAAATCATGCAAAGAAATCTGCAGCTGGCCTGGCACAATGCAAGGCTAAATTTGAGGGACCTCTGCTAGGGATGGTGTCTGAATATCATGTGTATAGGTCTTACTGAAAAATAAATACTGAGATAATAACCTCATGCTCTGGTGAGACCTTACCTGAAGTACTGTGTCCAGCTCTTGGGTCCTCAGCACAAGAAGGACATAGCAGTAAAATGCTAATTTTGAGACAACTGAGCTGTTGGAGTCAGTCCAGCAGAAGGTTGTGGAGTAGAGGAGTGGAGCACCTCTCCTATGAGGAAAGGCTGAAAAAGTTGGGATTTTTCAGCCTGGAGAAGAGAAAGCTCCAGGAGACTTTCTGTATATAAAGGTGATTATAAGAGAGCTGGAGAAAGACTTTTTACAAGAGCCTGTAGTGGCAGGAGAAGGGGATATTACTTGGGCAGGGCAGGGGCGGGGAGCAGGTGGTGAGGCTCTGGAACAGGTTGCAGAGGAGTTTTGGATGCCTCATTCCTAGAAGTATTCAAGGTCAAGTTAGACGAGTCTCTGAGCAACCTGGTGTAGTGAAAGTGTCCCTGCCCATGAAGGGAGTTTGGAACTTGATAATCTTAACGTCCCTTCCTACCCAAACCATTCTACGATAGTAGTGTGAAGAATTTTTGAATATTTATAGTCACATGGTGTTTTCTTTTTCTTAAGTAATGTATGTGGTTAGACACTTTGTTTATTCAGATCTTTCTTCATTGTTTTGTTTTTGAACTTAAAAATTACACAAATGGAAGTTCTAAGCCCAGGAGGTGCTTCAGTTTATGTGAAGATTGTATAATTTTTGTTGTATTTCCCAGGACATCTTTTAGACATCAGTTAAACTTGAATTATCCTAATCCTTTTCAGGCTCTTTAAAGTTGTGTGTTGTTGCAAATGTAAACAGACATTTACAATCTGATCCTAGCCAGGCTGTTTCTGACTGTAAGGAACTTTAAGCATGTTGTTGTTTTGTAGTCTTTAGAACTACCCACTCTACTCATTTTCTGTTTAATTTCTGACATAAATTCCATAGGAAGGGGTCCATAACTGCCATCTGTTATGTTGGTAGAGCATTTAATCATAATTGATTGAGCTACCAATTCTATGAAAATATGAATATTAAATCATGCCAACCTGCAATTTCATAAAACATCTCATTCTAAATTGATAGAAAAGTATTACCAAAACTTACATCTCTGATTGAAAGTCTGATGTATTGTTTCAGACACACACTAAGAAAGGTGGAATTTTAGGTGCAGCATGGATGAAAGTTGTTTTGTTATAGGGTTTTAGAGGTTCATCGAACTAGTATTATCTGTGGCTTTCCTTTAAATCTGCCCAGCCTTTTTATGTAAGACATTGAGAGGTTACAGTTCTAAATTGAAAATGTGTATCTGCTTTTATTGCAGCTGTATTTTACTGCAGCTGTATTTTGCTTCTAGTGTATTTCTGTCTAGAGCTCCATAGCTGCATCTGTTTGTAGGACAAAACAGAGGGCTCTGTAGATCATCACTTTTCCTTAGTGTCATTTAGTTGCAGCAAGGTTTAGACCTTGATGGTCAGAGGGCTGTGTGGAATCACTTGGACACCTTTCAGAGCTGATATCAAGGAGAATTGTGAAGGGTACCATACTCTCTTTTAGGAAGCATGTTCTATTTAATGTTTAATACACATGATAAAGGAGCAGCTGGAAGGATCTGTGTGGGTCTGAACTTAGGATTATATAGCAGCAGAATTCTAGTTTTGAGACAACTCACTGTTGGATAAACTTCTAATCATAGCAGGTAGCCATGGAGTGTCAGAATGGTTAATTGAATGTGACTTGGAAAGTTCAAAGAGTTACTGAGTGCTGGAAGAAAGCTACCAGCACTTTAGTTAGTTTTGTAATTCAGAATATTTGCTGGTTGAGTGTGTTGTATAAAACACCTATTGGCTCTGGATTCTGTTCCATGCCCAGTGAAGCAGTGGCCATGAGATAAAGTGGATATAACCAGTGTCTGTTGTGTGTCAGTCACTGCTCAGATTCACTTGAATCACTGCTATTTTTTAGCAGATTACATGGCTCATTTAACTAATATTCATAATCAGAATTGCTACCCTTCGCACTGAGGTTCAAGGAAGTCCTTGTAGTACTTTTTTTTTAAAGTTATTTTCATAATAGGCTGAGTGGAATCTTCTACTTTTTTTATATTCACTTTGTAAATCAAACATTCTGGAAGTCATTGGTGGGTTAATAGCATGATCACATCTCTCCACAAATCTCAGTTTTAGATGTGGATCAGTGCTTAGGTTCCTAGAGGAGAAGTTACAAGCTCCACCAAACTAGCAGTAGATTGTTTACAAAGCACACAGAAAGGAGAATGATAGAATAGCTAAAAGGTTTATTTGGGAATGAAGAGAAGTTAATTCTGTTCACATTCTATTGATGGGAAAAAGTGGAATAAGTATGTACTATTGTTGATTAAATTGCAAATTATCTTGATTTTAGTGTATGTTTTTATAGAAAATAAAATTAAAGTTCTAATTTTATACTACAAATTCCTGTAACTCAGTAAATTGCTAACAAACTTGCTTGATTACAATAGCAAACTTGCTGAAGAGAAGTTTTTTCTCTCATCCTGAATCCTTCAGGGTAGAAGAAGAAACTGTTCAGTGTGTACACAGTGATGTGAGGTCTGAAGTTCATATATGGGGTGAATTTGATACTCTGTTAATATTCTTTTTTTTGCTGTGATTTTTGTCTTTGTGTTTGATTGTGTATTTGATTTTAGGAGAAATTAATGGCATTTTTGAATAGGGTTCAGATATAAATTAAGGCAACAAACTTTCAAGTATGAAGTCAGTGTTGTTAAGGTGTATCTGGATAAATGTTGTTTATACTGCAGAAGATAAATTTAGGTGAGAATTTTGGGCAATGAAACAGCAAATGAAAATCCACATTCTCTTAATGAAAAGAATAAACATTGTAGGTACCTAAAATGCTCATTTGAAAACACTGCTAAGATTTAGAAAGTTTCTGTAATTTGGCTATCATGAAAGCTGCAGAGACCATTCAGTAGGAGGTTAAGGAGGTTAAGGTCAAGTCAGCCTGCTCCTGTTTTCATAGTTCTGTCTTTTCTTCATGCCTTCTTCCACAGATTGTTAATCTTTTTGAAACTACCTTACTTTGTTATCACTTATTCTGCAACTCTAAACCCTGTAAACAAGTGAAAAAAGTGGAGGAGCATGATCAGAATCTAAAGGATTATGACTACATCATGTTATTTTAATTTTTCTTCCTGTTGGAGGATTGTATTATATGGTTGTTTGACTCTTTTTTAACAAATTTTAAAAAATTAAAATAAAATTATTTAATAGGGATCACCTTCCTACTTGGTCATATCTTCATTTAATGATACATGAGACAGGCCTGTCACAGTTCTCAGAAGTTATTTCATGTTTTTGTTAGTTATTGTAGCAACTTTTGGCATCACATACCAAATAATCATGGAGTATTTAAAGTTGTAGACCAATTTATTTTTTAAGACAGATGCTTAAATAAATTGGAAGAAGCAACATCACTAGTTTGATGCAGTTCAACAGTTGGCAGTTCTTTTTCATTGGAATCTCTATTATAGGCTTGAAAAAGCTAAGGAAAAAGAAATTATGTTTAATGTAAAGCTGATTGTCCTGTGCTTTACATTCCTTCGCTCTGGCAGCACCAGTTGTATGTAGGAGCTTCTTTCTGGTGTCAATAAACTTTAGCCAAATTTGGAAAAAATAATTGCCAGTGAATGGTTTCATCTCTCCATTTCTGAGGACATGAGCTTAAAAGGAAAAAAAATATATTTACTCCATCTGGCTGATTTTTCCCTTTTCTCTTTTCTTTTCTTTTCTTTTCTTTTCTTTTCTTTTCTTTTCTTTTCTTTTCTTTTCTTTTCTTTTTTTCTTTTCTTTTCTTTTCTTTTCTTTTCTTTTCTTTTCTTTTCTTTTCTTTTCTTTTCTTTTCTTTTCTTTTCTTTTCTTTTCTTTTCTTTTCTTTTCTTTTCTTTTCTTTTCTTTTCTTTTCTTTTCTTTTCTTTTCTTTTCTTTTCTTTTCTTTTCTTTTCTTTTCTTTTCTTTTCTTTTCTTTTCTTTTCTTTTCTTTTCTTTTCTTTTCTTTTCTCCCAGATAATCACTCATGTTGTATTAAAATGAACTTCTATTTCCAGAACTGAGATGTTCAGCTCCTTTTCTTTACTAAACTTTCAAGCAACCGGAATTGAATTTATTATTGTTGATTATTGTTGTAATGTCTCAATACTCTTCCTATGTCAAATACTATTTGAAGAAGTCCAAAGGAAGTAATTTAGAATTATTCACCTCAATTAATTCAGGGAAGTATCAACACTGCAAAAACCTCTGGTCCTTTGGGGATTAATATTTCTTGGAATGAACCACCTGAGACTGCCTTAAGGGAAAAGGGAGGCTTCTTGGTTATCCTGTTAATTTAGCATTCTTTCTACTTACATTTTCCAAGCACTGCAGGGCTAGTCCTTCTTTGGACATTTAGTTCAAAGAAAAATGATCTGTGGCTTGAGTGTCTTGATTTGTCTTTTTTATCAAAGGCCCAATCTGAATTCAAGAACCAACTCCTATTCAGACCCTGAAGGCTTGTACTGAACAAGAGCCAACAGAAACTAATTTTTCTTACCTGTATTTCTTCTGATCTCCAGCTTCTTTTGGTGAGTAGTAACATTCTGAAATAAAATTTTGATGAACTGTGTCACAGTGAAAGCAATTGGAATAGGCATGCTATGGGCTCTGTCCATGTAGAACAGAAGTCAGAATATTTTAAACAATATTATTTACAACACAAATCTTCTTCTGAAGTAGTAGTGCAATACAAAAATTATTAACAGGATTTATCAAGTGCAATAATGTTTTCTGCTCTTTGTTCTTGGACTTAATGAAGTGTCATGTATCTTAGCTGCATTGTTGTGTGGAGGCAGCAGTAGAATATTGAATGAGAAAAAACAAACTTCAACTGTTTGCATGGAACTTTGATTAAAAATATAATCTCTAAAGACCGTGTGTGGCACTTGGTGAAAGACTACCTGATAAGTACACAAGGCACTTATATTAACATAATTACATAATCATCTATATCTACAGCTTTTTTCACAAGGTAAGGCTAAGATTCACCATAATTTCTTACCAAATTCCATCTTTGAACATGAACTATCAAGTTATTAGACATCCATCCCCTCACCATGCTCCTTCGAAATTAAATTTCTTGGAAGGTCCACCCTTCCCAATTGTCATAATTTCAAGGAAAGAAAAATAATTACCATAAATTTAGATTATTAGAGATCACTGCATATTAGATACATACCATTGTGTTACAGTTTATTGAAATACATTAATAGAAATCTGAAATTGGTCATATAGTTTAGAGTGAAATCATTAGAAGTGTGCTTATAGTATTTTTAAAGCAGATAGGCCTGATTCAAGTATAAGTTGCTGATGAATGTGGAGATAAAAAAGATAATTTTGTCCAGTTCTGTGAAATGTAAAAGACAAATAAAAAAAGTCCAAATCTTCCTTCCACCCTCCCCGAAATTTTCAGCTGTTGTGTCTGAGCACTGATTGTTATGCAGAGAAGATGGCTATTGAGATGTGATTTTTTTTTTTTTTTTAATTGTAGCTGACTTTGGGCTTGCAAAGCAAAAGCAAGAGAACTGCAAACTTGCATCAGTAGTGGGAACCATTCAATACTCGTGGTAAGTATTCCTGCATGTAACTTTTAGTCCAGTGACTTGCATCTTCATGGTTACTCTTGGAGCAGATACTCTTGGAGTTGCAATGGAGTAAGGAACAAGGTGCAAGTCACAAACTGCTCTACAATAGTTGGTTGCCTGCCCATTTTGATGTTACCTGTTCTTAACACACGGTGGTTACTGTGGGTTAAGCTGCTACAAAAATGAACTGGAGCAGTGTAGTTACTTATTCATCTATATATAGAATATCCTTATAGCTAATGAAATGTGTGTTTCAATTATAAAAACATATACGTAAACAGTATTGATTATCACCACCACTGGTGGTGAATTATCTTCACATTCCTCAGCAACTCACCATCACATGCGATGGCCTTATACCTGTGAGAATGTTTGGCCTGCAGGCTGTGATAAGTAATTAAAGGTTCCAAGCTATGGAGGGAGCTACTGGTTGCTCCTCTGAATTAGGGGTGAGTCAAGAACTCAGGCATTTGGCAGTTGAACATTATTCATTTTGCCATTTTTGAAGTTCTTGATTGTGAATTCCTAGTGCCAGAATGGTAATGATGGACACTCTCTAAAATTCCTAAGTCCTAAAATGGCTTCAAGAGTGAAACCTTGTAATATGTTAAATATTCAAGTCACATCCCTTGGAAGACTAATGCTTATAGTTCTTAGAGAGCAAAGGTAAGGGGATTTCAAGGCTGCCTTAACTGGTTCTCCAAATATTCCTGAAGCATAGCACAATCTCTGGGTGACATTGGATCTGTGAGTGATAGTTTGGGTATATAAAGTGTAGTAAGAGTTTGGTGTAACAAGTTATGTGCCATCTTTCTCAGCTTCTCTGAAATAATCAATTTGTTTTGTGCACTTATAACTGGGAAGAAAAGCTGTTGATGAGAAGTTAATCTGCTCTTTTTAACACCAGTTTAAAAATAGAGGTGCCAGAGATGTCAAAACCATGCTGCTGTGGTCCTCAGGCTCACTGAATTGTAATTTTTCTTATCCCATCTACATTTATTTCTTCTTTTTCCTCTGTTAGATACCTGTTTTGTTTTCACTAATATCTTTTGAATTTTTAATATTTTGTAGGAAATTTTTGTTTGAAAATAGTGTTCTGTAGATTTAAACACTTTCTAAAATATTTTTTTGGTTATACTATATTTATTATTATTCTCATACCCTGTCTTTGTACACAGAAGTTCATATCAGAGCTAGAACTTTGGCAAGTCTTTTTCTACCTCTTTATCCAGTTATACGGATGCAGGATTGAGGATAAAACGTCCCTTACATGTTGCAGTCTCTCAAGTAAGTGGTCTTTTGGGACATTATTTGTCAGTTCTACTCCACAGGCAGAATCATAGAAGCTGTGATCCTCGTCTGTCTGCAGTCAGAAAAGAGAACAAGGATACAGTACAGATGTCATGTATTTAAAATATATGCTTGACTAATATTTAAACTGACAGGCTAAGACATTAGTCTTGCCAATGTCATAATAATTTAAGAATGCTAAAAAGGCTTTGCAAACAGCACCATGCACTGGAGGCCACCTTCAAGGTGTTGGGTTGGTACTGTATGTGATAGTGGGCTTTTTGAAATGGAAGCCTATTCACAAGGAATAAGGTAAACTGACAGAGTATTTTAGCACAAGCCTTGAAGGAGAAATCAGAGCCTATAGATGTAAGCAGTGCTTGGACTAGACTTTTTAGTGGGGTTTTTTGTGTGATTTATGTAGATGTTAAAGGCTATTAAGAAATCAAAAAATTAGGATTACCTACCTCTCAATGCTCAAAAATCCCAAAACCAACCAACCAACCAACCAAACAAAAAAACCAAAGCAAAAAGAGAAAGAGATGTGAGAGAGGAGAGACCATTTTCATCTTAGAATGGCAGAAATTGCTTTCTTCTGAATTGACAGGTGATAGTTTTGAGTAGTTTGAGCTGCAACCCACCCTTCTTGGAGCAGACAATATAGTACAGAAACAAAACAATAAATGTCAAAACTAGCTTTTGATGCTTATTGTTTAAATTTGACTAAGCAGTGTTATGCAGAATGGTTCAGATAAAAACACATCATTGTATGTACCAAACATATTTCTATTTGGGCTTGACTGAATCAATTTGCTAATGCAATTTTTTTGTACCTTGTCATCATAAAATAACTGCAGACACTGTTTTATGTTTAGAGAGGGGCTTATGTAATTGTGCTTTATAATTGTGATGGTTTTTAATTTTACTTCATACTAGGTTGTATTCTTCTATCACACTAATTAAATTCCCTTTAATTGGTTATCTCCCCAAACTAAATATCCAGCAATGTGTATGTTTAGAATACCAAATGTATTAAATAGATGTGTTTACACTTAACATATTAAAAGTTGAGGAAAAGACTGCTTTAGGGAATTGGTAATGAATCCTGAAGTCTTTTCGCAGCTCATAAGTCACTAGAAACAATCTGCTCCAAGTTAGTGGTGACAGTCTTTATTATCGTGCTGTCTCAAAGACCTTCACAGAAGAGACAGAGCCATGGTCCATGGTTATAGAGAATGATGTTTCCTGTCATTTACACCTTCCATTTCTTTGTTTCAAATAAAGGATTGTGATTTAGGAAGAGAGGACTTATTGCCAGCAGAGCAAGAGGTGTATATAATTGTATATGTGTAGTTTAGATGAACTCTGGGAAATTAAGTAAATTTTGAGATTGGATGGAATAGAGAATCTCATCATAATTCCTTGAGAACCTGGCTGATCTTTAAAAGCTGTTGAGAAGCTATGAGTAGATCCCTCAGGTGTCCTTGAGAAGCAGACAAAAAAGTTCTACATTAGCTGGTGAGCTAACTTGATCTTTCTGAAACAAAATTATTTTCAAATATAAGAAAACTGATGCACAGAATAATGTTATTTATTTAGCTTTTTGTGCTGATGTTGTGGAGTTTTCTTGCTATGGTATTTTGAGGAAACTCCCATTTCAGTGGTAATTAGAGGTACTTGCGTCCCTCATCTCCTCTGACGTGGAGGAGAAAATATTCCTTGATCTTCATTTCTGTTTATGGACTACACACTCTGTCTGTATACTGTGTTTTGTTAACCAGATTTCTTTTCTAGTACTGGTCACTGCTTCTGTTTGTGACTATATCTTGTGAGGACATTGCACAAATCAATATTCTGGTATGTTTTCTTGTGTAGGGACCTGCAGTAGGCTGCATTGCTTATTGTGGTGACATAATATTTTCACTTATTTAAAGCATATTTGTGTTGGGAAAGGTAATTTGAGGGAGTGTGTTTTATTTTCATACATACTTTATTTTTAGCCTTTTTGATGCTATATGGTCAAACTGATTACCAGATTTCCCAGCAGTACTTACTTCCTCCGAAAAGAGAATCTGAAACATTTCACCAATTTCAAGTTTGAGAGTTTAAGTTCTTTCAATGTTTGTGAAAATTTGATGATAGATAGCAAGTAGCAAAACAATTCAGTCTTGGGGAGATTTTCTTTTTTTTTTTTTAACTCATCTGAAATGTTACCTTTCAAATAAGCTGCAGTATATGCTGCTGTGTGACAGTAGTTTGGTGTGTTTAGATAACCAAGAGAGTAGAAAACTGAAGGTACTGTGTGATGGTGATGGAAAACAGAAAACTAGTGGAAAACTGATCTTGTGCTAGTTTTGCCATTCATGGAACAGACAGCTTCTGGAGGGGATTTGCTGATTTGGATAGAAAGGTAACAAAGCTTAAATAATTCTTTCAATCTATTAATACTGATTTTTTACCAGAGGACCTTCTGAAAGTTGTCTAATACAAGTGTTCACTCTGACAATGAAAGATAGCAATGAAATACAATTGTAAAATTTGGTTGTAATGTAGACATAAGTTTATAATAACATGTGTCAGCAAAAAGTCCAGTGCAATTGGTGATGGAATCCACAGGGATGATGTAGTTTGTAGTTGGACAGGCAGGCAGTACTGTCCCCATGTGTAACCTACAGGACAACTCTGTGTAGAACATTGTGTTTCATTATGGGTGTCCTGTGACTAAAAGGATACCTGGATAAACCTCAAGGAAGAACATTGCAAGTACTTGACAGACTGCCTTACAAAAAGATGTTCAAATGATTTAATTTCGTATAGTTTTTATTAAGTAAGAAGTTTGTCTAGTTTACTGTCACCTGACATTTGCAATGTACTTAATACTGTGTCCAGTGGGAGATAGTATCTTGGGAGTAAAACTGGAAACAAAGAAAGCATATATTTATCTCTGGAAAAATGTTTCAGTGGCAATTATACAATTCTCACTGTAAAAGATAACTTAATACGGGACAGGAGAGAAGGGGGAAAAAATGACCTTGGACTAAAAGAAAGCTGGCCACTTTATAAGTGTTATGTGTTTTTCCTACCCTGAGTGGAGTTGTACTCACAAAGGCTTGTAAGTAGCTTAAAGTCATAGCACAGGTTGTTTACATGAAAGAGAGTGCAAAAACAGTTTTCTGTACCTCTTTTCCATCAAGTGAATGGTGCTGATCCAGCTTCTAAAGAGTTACTTTAATGCTGAGGGGTGAGGTGTAGCATGTAATAATTTTATAGACTCGATGGTGACTTTAGACCACTATCTTGAGGGGGAAAAAAAGTACTGTTCTACTACTATAATACATTATAAATCAACAATGTACTTCTTGGAAATAGTTAGTTCTGTAGAACTTATATAAATTGTACAGCAATTATTTTAATCTATAATAATTATTATGTTATTATCTCTTTGGAAGAGATAATAATGATAATTAATGAATACTTTTATTAAAATGAGATTAGTCATTTCATCAAACTAATTTATCATCTTGTAAATGTCTTTTAGTCTAATGCTACTGGCATTTGTTTGCTGGAATTCTTCTTTCATTTTTATTTCAAGTAATGTTAAATGAGCAACATTAAGATAAACTATGTTCTTATGATATCTGAACTGCAGGACTTAGAATAGTTTTGGCGAGTTTATTTCTGCTTTTCCCGTTCTATTCTGTATTCAAGATGTTAGCTGTATTAGTATCTTGGCAAATCCGAATTATTTCTAAATCTTACTATTTCTTATTCTGCTTTACTTTGCTGCTCAGTATATGGTGTGCTGTCTGTTTGAATTTCTTGTGCCATTACGTGTCATCTTGCTGCCTTGGAAGCAACAAATTTATTCCTGAAAGGACTTTTAGAGACAATTTGGAGAAGAAAGCTGTGGAATTAAATATTTTTCTCATCGCGGGATCATGTGACAGTTTCATTTTGGTGTCTTTTCCTATTTTGCTTCTGGTGTATTTCCCAAGGGTTCTCATTGCTGTGGTTTGGTAGTGAGAAGAACAGGATGAGGTGGTGTCTCAAATATCTTCCTTCTCTTTAGTCTTTGCTCAGTTTCCCACGTAGCCTTACTTTTTCAGCTGATATTTGGGAGCTAGGAAGCAATACATTTTAATAAAAATACAACAAAATATGTATAGATTATTATGTTATGAGCCTGTGTGCTTATTTCATCTATTGACTTTCATGATGGCTGTTGGGGGCATCTGGATCAACAGACTTTATTTAGATTTGAGAATTTTAAATTCTGTGCAAAAGAAAACAATGAAGTCGCCATCTTATTTAGGTAAAATTTTCATCTGTCTGTTTTCTTTCTGGTTGTTTTTTCTTTTTGTTTTTTTGGGGTTTTTTTTCCCCATTTAATCCGTAATGAATGTGATTGCTAGACAGAAAAGTTGTTAATAGTTACTTATCTTGTATATTAGTTCCCAGCAAATCCAAATACTTGGAAAGTCATCTAATTCATACCTTGCTGTGAGACACAAGTTAACTGTCAGAGAGAAGACTCTGTGTGGCTGGGATTCATCTTGCTTATATGTAGCAATTTAAAAGCTGGGCATCTTATTCAAGTCAAGCAGCTAGATGATTACTGAAAGTAATGGAAAAAAAGTAGGCATTTGGATAATGAATTTCATCCCATCTACCTTAAACTGTTATGTTTAGTTGATGAGATGAATCAACCACCTGATGTGTCTATCTCTCTTCATTTTCTAGAGAGGGATCTTGGCATAAATCTCTTAGAGGAGTGTAGTGGTTAGGTGAAACTGACACCTTTGAAATCAGTTATCAAAGATCTAGGTTTATTTTGGAATTGTTGTAGAATAGGATTTGCTACTGCTTGTGTCGTCTTTTTGCTTACTTTTCCATGTCTCCCTCTAAAATGTAAATATTCATGCAATTTCTTGATAAGCTTGGTTATCCAGCTTTTAAGCCTGATAAAGGCACTGAATGAAGTTCATTCCAAAAGGCATATATCTCAGTAAGCAAAATCCTTTACCATCTTTTAACTGTTCAGATTTCTGTTCCATAGATAAAAGGAAAAAATATTTTCTTGAGCTGTTTATGCAGTTACAGACTTAAGGCAATTCCTTAAGTATTTTACAGGAAATTGGGATATTAATTCACTGGAAAGCATCTCTAGTTGGAATGAAACTCTTCTTAGAAGAATCTGCCAGATGCATGTTAGGAGTACTTTTTTAGAAACTGAGTGGTTCAGGTTTTTAGGTGTATGAATAGCACTTTGCCACAGCTTACAGATGCAATTTGTCTACAGCATTTCTTTTAAAACTGACAGCTTGACAATTTGCTAAATATTTTTGTATAAATGTATAACATCACGTGTGGACCATGCAGTGATGCTTGATTTTGGTAATATTAATATTATCAAATTAAAATAGAAATTTTATTTTTTGTACGTTTCAGAATGTGACTTATACTTCCTCTTCTTGTTTTTGACTTTGTTCCATGATGTGTCAGAAGGAATAATAGATGTAAATTAGAACTTCAATGTGTTTTTCTGTTTTAAGCCTCCCAGAAGTTCTGTATGTAATAATGGGACATTAAATTACAAATGAATGGTGCTTTGATTTGTTCTTATTACTTACTCAAAGAGGGATATAATAATCTTGAAAATTCAGAAGCGTAAAAAAGTTGAAACAGCTGTGCACATTTTGAGTTTAATTAGATAAGTGTATTTTTATTACAGTGTGATAGGTGATATTTTGTGACATTCTTTAGTAACTGTAAGACAACTGAAGAAAGGATCGGCTTGATGTAAACATCACCTTTTCTAATAGAGGCTGCAAGGCTTTTAAAATTGTCCTTGAAACAATTTTTTTTAAAAAAAAATGAAGGCCTAGAAAGAATGGTAGTTTTACACACTGACTCCCAGCAAGTTTTTTCTCCAGATCAACAGATACAGTGTATAGATGAGAAGGCCAAATTCAAAAGAAATTGTATCTTTATGGGATATTTTCCCAGTGTGCCTATACACCCTGTTCTGATGAGGGACAAAAACATTGCCAATAGGCCTGTGCCATGGTTTAACCTCAGCCATCAAGCAAGCCACGAGTGGAACTGGGGAGAGAATAGGAAGGATGAAAATTGAAAATCTCAGAGGCTGAAATAAAGACAGTTTAATAGGGAAAATAAAAGCCACACATGCAAGCAAAGCAAGGAAATAATTCACTGCTTCCCATGAGCAGGCAGGCATTCAGCCATCTCCAGGAGAGCACGGCCCCATTACATGGAACAAATGTCATCATTCCAAATGACCTCCCCTCCTCCTTCTCTATGTACTAGGTGTGATGTCATATAGTCTGGAATATCCCTTTGGTCAGTTTGGCTCACCTGTCCCATTCTGTTGCTTTCCAACCTCTCATGAACTCCCAATTTCCTTGCCAACACGGCAATACAAAAAGCAGAAGAGGCCTTGGCTCTGTGTAAGCCTGGCTCAGCAAGAACATATCTCTATATTTACCATAACTGTGTTCAGCACAAATCCAAAACATAGCCCCATTCCAGCCACTGTGAAGAAAGTTAAATCTGCATCAGCCCAAACCAGCACACTGTGTGACTTTTATAAAAGTGTGTAGAAATACTTCAGTTGGGGTAGAAATGCATATCAGAGCCCATTAAACTCTAATATTTGTGGTCTACTTAGATAAATGTTGAGATCTGGGCCCTTGCATTATGTTAAGAGTTCTCCCAATTTTTATAGCCAATGTAATTCAATAGTACTGTACCCTGTAAGTGCTCCCAAACTGCTTTGTTTCTGAAACAAGACATCCTGTCTGAAAAATTTTAGAGATCCAAAATACATCTTTGAGCAGTAGCACTGTGTATATATGTATACACATATATATATGTGCATGTACTTATATACTGACACACACAAGGACATGCACACACACACACATATATATGTAAAAATCAATGAGAATGTTCATAGTTGTAGAGAATTTAGTTCAGTTTAGATAATGTAAAACAGATTCTGTCCTGGTGGGTTTTTTGTTTGGTTGGTTTTTTTGTTTGTTTGTTTGGTTTTGGTTGGTTTTGGTTAGTTGGTTTGTTTGATTTTTGGGTTTGTTTGTTTGTTTAATTTGTTGTTTGTGTTAATTTGCCAAATTAAGCATAGATTGGATTAGCAACACTGTTTCTGGCTTAACCACATATTCAGGAAGTTGCCATCTTGATGTTTCCCATGCTTTCAATCTATGATATTTTACATGATGAGAATTCTTCTTTTGTTCTCCCTGCCACTGATACTTAAGCCAATGTGTCCTAGCAAGTGGTGTCCTAGCACCTGGTGTGCTGGGAATTCTTTGAGGTTGTTGTTTTCTGTATATTCAAACATGAGAACGTTTAGATATGGGTGTCCCTTGGGAAGCATAATCAGGGAACACCTGTGAAATATATCCTTCAATTTTAAAGATAGTTTTTAAGAAGATACTTGTGCCATGAGCTGTGTTGCTCTGTGAAATTCAGAAAGAGCTGAGATTTAGCATTTGTTTTCTCTAGCACTAGAAGTTCATATGTGTAAAAGCAGTGAAAGTATAGAGTTGCTATAAAAAACAGGTCTGTCTGCTAGGGATGTACACTCTTGCAGAAAAGGTAGAGTTCAAGAGAACGTGTAGTAGTTGTATATAACTTGCTGGTCTTCTGAGTATGAAAACAAGTCCTGTCAATAATATTCTTCCCTTTTTTCAGCAGCTTTTTATACAGGCTTTATGCCCAGAAAGAGGAACTGGTAATAGATATGCTGAAATTCTTTATGCATTTTCTTGTATAGTTATGTTTTGATTGACTTAATTTTTCTTAGTGAAGGTAAATAGAGTTTCAGTTGAGCTGAAGGTTTCAGTTAGCTAAGGGTAAAACTGAAAGTTGTGTTTCAGTGAAAGCTGATTTTATATTTCTAAAGCTGACTTCTTGGCAGTTCTGTTTAGTATCTCTCTTCCATACAAAAAAGCCTCCCAAACGTCTGCCTGTACCAGTTGTTTCTGAGGCTGTGGTATAAACTGTGTCAATAAAATGATTCAAGGCAGAAAAATCTAATTGGGACAACAACCATCCAACCTAAACCAGCCATACTCCAGGGCAAACATATGCATTTGTGTAAATATATAACAATGAGCTAGATTAGAGAACTGAACTGGCTTAAAAATATTTTATGTCTTTGATGTATAAAGCAGCTGTAGAAGTACTCGTGCTGGCACAGGAGAGCAGACCCTGGTGGAAGAGAGTGATTGGGAACACCAGAAGCAAGACAACATCTTGGCTTTCAGTATCTTTCGAATATACAGCCTAAAAATCTTGCCCTATGTGAGGCTGTTTTGGTCTTCAGAGTTTCATATGTGCTCTAAGTTTCTGATGGGGGGAAGAAGTAATTACAAGTGCCTCTTTGCACTTAGGAATTGGGAAGAGGACCTTGTGCTCTGAACATGCTTTTGCCTTGGGTATTTAATGATTTAGGTATGAAGAAGGTATTTCTTTCTTTGTTTTTCTTAAACAAAGCAATAGGAGTAAAAAACAATAGACTAAATCTTTAAAAATGTTGATTTATATTCCTCTGTGACAAGAGTGAGTTAGAAGTGAATTGGTGGCAATTTTTCATGTGTTCTAGAACAATGTCTTATTAACAATGCTAGAGACCATAAGTTATTTTTCAAAGTTAATATGTTTGGCATCACTAAGAAATATTGTATGAAGCTGGCACACATAAAAGCTTGAAGGCTTGTAAATTCAAAGAAACACAAGTCTGTTGCTGAATGTTAACTGGATGTCCATATCTCTATTTTCAAAAGTGTAAAATAAAAACCCAAGGAAGTAAATTATGGAGCTTCTTGACTATTTCAAACAATTGTGTTGAAAGGAAGCAGTAAGTTAGTGAGTTCTTGAAATTATTGATCAACAGCAGTGTAACTGAAATTTGCATTGGTTTATTACTGGGATCTTGGTTTTACACATTTCTCAATGCTCATTAACATTTGAGATTGAGACAGACGACACGAATTTACAACTGTTTGCAGTGAAAAGTGTCCTTTCACATCAAACCAGTGTGGTTTTTTTGGAAGATATTAGTAAAAAAATTATGCAGGCATTATACAGTCTGCTGTATGCTACAGTTCTTAGTAGCCTGTCCCTGACTGTGCATTGGTTTTGCCTCTCTGTAGAAGAAATTATATGAATACAGAAGAGCTTTCTGGGCAGAGGCAGGCAATGAATGGCTGGACTAGGAAATGAAACTGTTGAGATTACATTGATGAGAGAGCAATTATATACATGAAAGTGGCCTCTCTTAACTGACTTCAACCATTTTAAAATTACATTCCTCACCTGGTGGCATGAGGATTTATCACACTGTAAATTTGCCATCTGAAGGTAGTAAATTTCTTCCCTACCCTGTACATTTTAAAACTTGGTGGAACTGATGAATAAGTGATGAATTTTTCTCTAAGTATCAGTAGAAGTTTAGTATGTCTGAAATTATGTCTCTTGTGAACAAAAAATTATACGGGGTTTTTTTTTCCCCAAAAAATACTTAACATCATTTTTATGGAGAAAAATGGTAACAAATTAGATGACAACATAATAAATTATTATAGACTTACTTGGCCATACTTTTTCCATTTCAAAATAGAAAAGTATGAAGGTAAAATTTTAACTAGTGATTGAAAATCCTGCTCCTGCTTCATCACTCAGGGGATAGACAGAATATCCCCAAAAGGCTCGTGTTGAATTCTTTATGTGGTGAGAAATGCAAATAGCTTTCAGCAATATTCACAGGACCTCTTTATTCAAACTGTCAGTTTTGTAGCTCCTGTTTCTTCTTCCATTGGTTTTAGTGGAAATTATGAAGCTATGATAATGAATGTGTATCTGTAGCTTGCAGCAAACTATCCAGAGAAAAATTGTGACATGCAGCAACTGCTTTTCTGTTTTTCATTTGTGGATTATACTGGTGTGCTTTTTCTTTTTCTTTTTCTTTTTTTTCCTTTTCCTTTTCCTTTTTTTCCTTTTTCTTTTCCTTTTTCTTTTCCCTTATATTTCCCCCCCACCTCTTTCTGTGACTCAGAGAACTGATTATAGAATAAATGTAGGATATTTTCACAGTGGTCTCCAAGCACTCACAAATTATTCTGCAGTAGCTTGATAAAATGAAGATGGATTTGTAGAAACCAAGGAATGGTGTCCAAATACAAGCATTTTCTCATTCTTTGCACTGAAATTTGTGGTCTTGGAACTTTTCTGAGGAAATAGACATGTATTGAAACAGAAGAGATTCTAACTTGATATATGTAGATTTTTTTCCTTCATTGTAACAGTCAAATATGGAAGTAAGAGGTTGTGTAGTCTTTACCTCTGAAGATATTCAAGACACAACCGGATGAATCCCTGTTTATCTGGGCCAGGGAACAGTAGTTTCATTTTCATAGTGAGTTGTGGCAGTCATAGATACAAAGATTGTGAAACTCCCTTTCTCTGCTTGGCTTTGGTGAGTCCCGCCAGCAAGTAGTAAGGTTATCCATTGCAAGTGAGTATGACGTATTACATGTTACAGGTATTTTAACAAAAATATCGATTTACCTGAGGTTAATAGAAGTTGCAGAGACTCTTGTAGCATTTGGGACCAAAGGAAACAAAAAAACCCCATTGATCAATATATGGCAACTTGTCTACTGTCTCTCCTACTGTCCTATCTCCAACAGTGGGAAAAAATCAATATCCTTAGGTAAGGAAGAATAGGATAAGCATATTGGATACTTTGCGACTTTCCAGCTATTTTCAGCTTGGATTGTTTACTGAAATAGTTATGATTTCTAGGCATGAGTGTCTGTATAGCTCATACCTGCTGCTGGAATCTCCATCAAAGTTTAAGTAATTAATTGAAGTTATGCTAAAGACTAAAAGCAAATCTGTCATTGTTAAAATCCTCGGCCCTGGCGGATGATTCTGTTTAGCCTTTTGTTATAGCCATCACCTTCTCTGGGAGTCACTCTTGAAGAATCACTGTTGTTCTCATTAATTCCTATCTGTCTAGTTGAAACCAAGTCTCATTTAAGAATACTCCTCCTACTTCAGGATGCCATATACCAGCGTGTTCTTACACCTGTTGGAAGCAGCAGTGAACACTGCACCAGGATAAGTCACAAGCGGCTTATTGAACTTCTGTGCAGCTTGGGAAATCATCTCTGGTTGTGTCCCACGTAAAGTCAGCCTGAAAGTATTCATAACATTCTTTAGAAGCTTCAGATGCTCTAGAAAACTAAGACTGTTTTGAAAACATCACTCCCTCATCTCCTCTGTTCCTCCCTCTCTAAATTTAGGACTTCTTTCTTTATTTTGGAACTTCTGTCCAATCGTAACTAATGTGAACATGAGCTAATTTAGTGAGGATAGTCACCTTTCATATAGCTGTGTGGTAGTGCAAATGTAGCAGACTTAGATAGAGTCTGTTTAAGTCTCTGTTAAAAGTGTTCCTAAAGAAACACAATGGTAAAATAACATCAGTAAACAAAATTATAAATGAAAACTTGATTGCAAAACTATCGCCAAGGCCATGGAGAGGTGATTCGGTTAAAGGTGTTTGATGTTTTACAAGTAGCACTGTACTGACAAGATTTGGTTATTATTATTTTTTTAAATTCTAGTTATAAATGTGGGGTAGTATGGGAAACCTCTTCTGTATTTAAAATAGCTGCTTAATTTTGTAAAAAGGATTTCAGAAGGAAAAACAACTATTTGGATTAAGCAATGGCTCATTTTGAGGCCATGGACATAGAGGATTCTATTATTAAGAATAAAAGCAGTGCTAGTATGTTGAGCAAGGGTGACTTTTCTAAGAAGCAATTAAAAATTTGTCTATTAAAGGATGCTAAGAATTTGGATGGTTATTCTGTGGATAAAATTCTATGTCTTTCATTGAAAAGAATTTAATCTTGCATTTGCTGTGGACATTTGTTTAGTGAAGGACTCTCTTACACTTAACATAATGATACTGGAACAACCTTTTTCAGCCTGAATTTCTAAGCTGGAAATCACCAGTGATTTGCAAATTTAGATGAAAACTAGAGTTATTCTCTTGAATATGTTAGTTGCAAGAATTTAATGCTGCCATCTCTAGTAGCTTTGGTTAATAGAATCAGTAATGCTGCTTAGTGGCAGTAAGCTCTGCCCTTGGAGCAATGGAAATTAAAATCTTTATAATCTCTTAGAGGCTCCCCCTTTCTATATTCTGTTTTGAATGCATTTTGTGATGTAGACACCTGTTTGCTAAAATTTTAATTAGTACTGCTGTCTTGTTTCAGCCAATTGAGTTATCTTAAGCTAAAAGTTAGAGTACTGTCTTTACAAATAATAATAATAAAAAAAAGTTATACTAATGCTGCAGTCTCAAATTCTCAGTGTTTGTGGGTAAGACTGGTTTCACATATTTTTTCTGGTCTTGACCAGACAGTGACAGTTTATATACAGTTGTCATCTGAATTAGGCAAACCATATGTACTCCCACCCCCCTCCTGTTAGTGGGTGGCAGTGTACAGGAACAAGCACTGGGTACTTTCTCTGCTTGGCATCCCCCACCAGTGTGGATCCAAAACATGAAACTTGACTGCAGCACTGTTTTGCTAGTCAACAACTACTGTACCCCACCCACATTTCTAGCTAGCAGATGGTGAGGCAAGCCTGTAGAACATGGTGATGGATTTTACTACGTCCCTTGAAAAGTAAATAAATAATATATGAAAATCCTATTTAAAAAAATCAAAATTACAGAACTAATTAGCCACAAATACAAATCATCATGTAAGTATGGGATTTTATATTCTCTGTAAAACTTTCAAACTTCAGTCCTTTGAAGTATTTCTTAAGCATGAGACAGTATTTTTTAAGGTATTGGTCATCCTAATGTTCTCAATATCTGAGGTTTCTAAGGCATTTGTTCTGGAAGAAAAGATCAAATTCTATTCTACAAGTCCTTTTGATTAAAAAAAAAAAAAAGAGGAATTAGATGAACATTTAGAACAAGAAATCTTTCAGCATGAATAAACAGAACAAATGACTTCATTAACTTTGAGCTACTGTGTGTTTGGGTGTGCTCAAGCTATAACCCTGTAAGCACTGTATTCTTTCTATGATTTCTAAATCATAGTATTATATTTCTAAGTCACCAGCTGGTGGGCTGCTGTTTCCTCTGGACATCAGGTAAGATTTCTCCCTGGTCTTCAGGAATCAAGATGCTATGGGCCAGGTCATGGTTGCCTCTGTTTCTCTCTCCGCTGTATTCAGCTTATTCTTTCTGTGGCTGCTACACTGCTTTTTTGTATAGTTACATAAATTTGGCTTGAATAATCTCAGTTTGGTATTTTAATATAATTTAGTAATTTAAAAATAATAATTTTACCTTGATCTCTCTCTGCATGAAAATTATCTCTAGAACAAAAGACAAAAATTCATTTCAGACTTTTTTCTGATTAAGAGCATGCTTACAACTTTACTAAGATAGGGGCTTTGTCCTGTTGAGCTCACCATCTAAATGATAAATTGCAGTATTAATGTTTGCTCTAATAGACACTTTTAATACACAAAAAGGAATTTTCCACAAAGATATCTAATGAAATACTGGCACAGAGAGTTTGATTACAGAAATACTATTATGTCCTAACACAATATTCAATACCCACTCTGTAGTTATGTAACAGCAGCAGAAGGAATCAAAGAAAATTGCTTATCAAGTTTGACCCAAGAATCTGTACCTTGCTTGATCAATTTTATCAGAACAGTGTGACCAGTCTCTCTCACTTCCCTGCACCGTGACCTCTGTTCTGACTTTCTGTTCTGTTAAGTTCACGTAATTCATCTTATCTTTTGTCTTTTTGAGGGACCTCATCCCATGTATTTTAAAAATCTGCATTTTGTACATAGCAATAGGATATCCTCTAGCATCATTACCTGAATTCACACTATACCTCTGAGCACCAAAATAAGGCGTTTTGCCAAAGATTTCAGTACTACAATTATGAAGATACAGTGGTTCCAAATTGTAAGCTGAAGGAAAAATGTAAACAAGTTAATTTTACAGGTGAAAGAAGTCAAGTATTTTTCAATATCTCTGAATGAAAACTACCAAACATATTCTGTGATATGATCTTTACTTACTGCTAAATCTTGAACTCCAACATCAGAATACACCTACTATTGTAATTTGTTATCATCCAGGTTCATGAAAAGCACTGAGGAAATTAAACAAAGGAAGTAAATTCTGTTTTGTACTGCATCAAAACTGAAGTTACTGCCTTCTTCCTTTTTCTTTAAATGTATCTTTACAATTTTTTTTTGTATTGTCGTTTGGCTGCCTGCTGAGTGTCTATGTTGCATCCTAACAAGAAATGTACTGCAGTAGTTTTAAGAGGATGAAAATGATACAATGAGTCAAGTTCATTTACTTACATTAATAACAAAACTATATCCATTATCATTCTAAATACAGGAGTTGTATTCAAATCTTTGATATCTGAATCATAAGATGAGGTGCCATCCTTATCTGTTCTCTCTTCTGTTTTATTGGAGTGCCATCATTGTAAAGGACTTCTAAATGCTGTAGTTAATTTGTGTCCAGTAAGTTCAGAGACAATGTGAGTGCAAAGGACAAGTGAACAAAATATAAACCCCTGGTGTTGTGAGAAGCAGTGCAGCAGAAGTTAAAAATCTACTAATTGTACTTCCCCTTAAAGAATTTGGCTGGTAAATGACACGTGTGACCTTTTGAATGTAATTGTGTGCATAATTATGTCATTGTGAGTAACTAAATATTGTGTGGGGTTTTTTTCTTTTTTTTTTTAAAAAAAACCTGCTTCTAGGTGAATTAATAAAACTCTTGAGGCTTGCATTGCTTTCTTCCTAGTCCTGAAGTTGTAAAGGGTGAGAGATATGGAGACAAGGCTGATGTCTGGGCTGCAGGATGCATCTTTTATCAGATGGCCACTCTGAACCCACCATTTACAGCACCAATATGCTCTCCGTGGCAACTAAGGTATTCACATTTGCCAGATCAACCTCCCAGTTATTTATGCATACGTTCTCATGATCCAAGAGAATTTTTATTTAAGTTTATTGACACATAAACTGCTCTCAGCTTGAATCTGTGTGGCTTGTGAACAAGCACAAATGTTTATCATTGTGTGAATTGCTATCTTGCTATTCTAATTGCAAAAAATTGCTTGTAATTGTTCAATATTGTAGCACTTTAATCCTCAGTATGTACAATAATGTGGGTACCTGATTGCATGACACAGTCTGCCTCTAAGTTGTTCTGCAAGTTAGTTTCAGATAGTTTCAAGGGACAATGGTTATCATAGTGGATCCTCAAATAAATACTGTAGTATTTTTCTTCAACAAACTGTAGATTTTTTTTATTTTTCGGCTAATAGGGGCTGTGTATAAACCTGTGCCAGAAGGACTGTACTCTGAAAAAAGTGTCATTTACCATTAAGAGGTGATTACTCTTTTTATTTCGACATCCTGCTGTAAAGATGTTTTTGTTTTGTATGCTTCCAGCAGAGATAATGTGACAGTTTACAGACTTTAGCAACTGCCAGTATTTGTCTCTGAATAGGAAATAACTTTGGATTTAAAGAAAAACAGAGCTATCTCCTTATACCAATAATAACATATTGCTACACCCATGCAACTGGAGAACTCATACCAACATAGTCAGGGCATTCATTTAACCAGTATAGACTTTATATTCAGTACTGAAACTTAAATTTAACAATATCACTGCTGTACTGAATTCCCTACACATCATTCTTTTTCCCTATAAAAATCCAACATTTTGAGTAATTTTCAAATGCAGATTGTTGTCAAGGAAGTAATGCCATTATAATACGTTATTTATAGATCACTGCAGTTTTTTCTGTTTATTTGACTGGTGGAAATACATTTTTCACTACTTTATAATTCTGTTAGCTCAGCAGCAGAGGTAACAAAGTAATGGAGGAAAAGATGTGCCTGTACTTGCTACGCTCACTTATCACAAATTTATTAGCTATGTTTGTATCTTCCTGGAGATAATGTAATGTGTAAGGCAAAGTATAGAATGAATTGGAGATTTAGTTAGCTCCCTTGATTTTTCCATTTTAGAAGAAAAAAACCACTTAGCACAAAAATGCTTATACTTTCTCATTCAGATATTCAGTTCTGTCTCTAGAAAGCTAATTCTTATAAACTAAGGTTTTTATTGTATCTTTTATTGTACAGAAAGGTTTCTGTTACTTAAAGACCTTGACGGTAAAGGACAACAATGAGAGTAGAAGAGCGAATATTTATGTTTAATTGGTTCTGAAATTAATTTTAATGAAAATATTTAAATATTTACATTACACAAGAATTTTTTCTACATATCCTACTAACAGTGGCAAGCATAAAGTGGGGGTTTTTTGCAATTGCTATTTTTGGGGGGTATTGTTGCTTACTATGGCTTAAATCTTAAACGATATGTTATATTTAGGTTTTTGCTTGTGTTTTGTGAGATATTTAGAAATAATAGAAAACATTAAAGAAAAGCAGTAATAATGAGATTTTAGTTATAATATAGATGAGGAAACATTAACAGAAAAGATGTAGTTATTTTCAAATTACTAAAACACAACACATTTCAGAGATGAATGTTGTCAATAAAAGAAAATTCCTTGATAATTATTTGAAGAAATATTGAAAGCTTCTTGTTGCAACTGTAAATTTTCATTTTGTGTTATCATTACTATTCTTTAGTATTGTTATTAAAATACAGTTTTATTGCTTTAAGCTACTAAAGAAAGTTCTGGAATCATAGACATCAAATTCCTTCAGAGTTGAACATCAATCTACTTGGTGTTTAGTCATAAATAATTTTTAGATGCATGATATAGGACTTACAAAAAATCTCTTCTAGTTCCCATTTTTCTTGGAACTTTTGCCTGATTTCAGTGAATTAAAATAAAAATTAAAAGAAAACTCCAACCCATAGTATTTTTTGAGGGTGAAAACTTGCACCTCTTTAAAAGAAATACAAAATTTAAAGTAAAAAATATTTTAAATGTAATGAAAATTAGTGAAATTAATCAACATATTTAAGCAAATTTAAAGAAAAAATATTGAAATCAAGAAGTTCAATCGTAAAATGTTTTCAAAAGTGCTACTTTGCATGGTAGTTGTGTTTTACTTAGAAAGAACTGCTTTAGAAATAATAAGTCATTCTATGATATTTTCTTTGAAGAAGAGTGTTTGTGTTATTGGGTCAATAGTACTGTGCAAGGAAATCTCAGTAAATTATCAGGTTCATTGGAGTTAACAGACTTAAGACACTTTTTAGTACATGCAGGACTGTCCCTAGCAGCTTTCCTGTCTTACAATGCATAAAAATATTCTTGGGATTTAAAAATAGACCTAATAATAATATATTATTACCATTACTAAACAGCTACCTAGAGTGCCTGAAACAAGAACCATAGACCTGTTAAAGTATTTTAGATTGGAAGGGACCCCTGGAATCGTCTAGTTCTTCCTGCTCCATGGAGATACAATTAGATCTGGTTTTTCACTGCTCAGTTTTGTGTTGAAGGGTGGAGATTCCACTTCTCTGGGCCCTCTGTAGTATTTGTCTGCCTTTGTGATTAAAAGTAATACTACTAATAATAACATTTTTCTTCTCTATCCAGACCTCCCGTGGTTTAATTTATGTCTCTTGCCTCTTGTTCTAACATTGTGCACCCCTGAGAAGGATCTGGCCATGCCTTCCCATTATGCAGGTAGCAATCAGATCTCAGAACAGGTGGTTCAGGTCCCTCTGACAACTGCCCTGCCCATGCATCCCTGCAATTCATTGTTCACAAACCTTTGGAGAATGCACTAGGTTGTTAACAAAGACATTAAATAGTACTGACCCTATATCAGTCCTTGGAGGATGTTACTTCCAGCCACCAACTGCACTTTGTACTAATGATGGCCTCTCTTTGAGCCAGGAGGTTCAGCCAGTTATCTTCCTACTTTACAGTCCTTTGGATACTGTGGGACAATTTATCAAGCAAAAGTCCTGGTAAAATAAGGCTACCTCCAACATATATTGCTCTTTCCTTGTGCACAGACAGTAATCTCATCATAGACACCAAGCAGCCTAGTCAGGTGTAAGAGCTGTTTTGTTAATACATCCTCACTGTTCCCAGTCACCTTCTTGTCATTTTTGTGCTTGAAAATTACTTCCAGAGGAAATGGCTCTATTATTTTCCCAGAGAAACCTTCACCCTGAGGTGAAGCTAACTGGCTATCAGCTTCCTGAATCTTCCCTCTTGCTTTTCTTGGGTATGTGTGTGATATTCAGCTTTTATCAATTTACAGGAACCTTTTTTTGATCCTTTTAGACTTGGCAGATAGTGGTATTGACCAATTGAATGACCGCCCTCAGACCCTTCTCATTTGGTCCCATGGACTTGTCCACATCCAATTGGCTTAAATGCTTTTCATTGTATTTTCTCCTATATAGAAATGCTTCATGCTCATAGATTCTACAGGTAGGCTCCGAGATCTGAAACACTTGTGGCCAAAGTTTCTCAATGGAAATGGAAGCAAAAGAGGGAACAAGTGTCCCCAACTTTTCCATGTCATTTGTCACTAGATTGCTTAGTGGGCTCTCATTTTCTGTAGTTCTTTTGTTGACCTTTCCGCTGCCTTCCTCATCCATTCCTAGTTTCAATCTTTTCAGCTTCAGCTGAGGTTTGGCTCTCCTAACTCTACCCTTTGGGCAATACCTGTATTCTTTCTGTGTAGTCCACCGGTTTCCTACATGCAGGATCAGGCTATTCTAGAACTTTGAGATGTCCCTGAAGATTAGCTTGCTTTCCCAAGCTTTCCCTTTACCTTCCATTCCAGTCTTCTGTGAGATTCTACCAGGAAGATCCCTGGATATGCTAAATTCTGCTCTCCTGAAATCCTGTGTTGTAACTGTTCAATCTCATTTTCTCATTTCTCTCAGGATTTTGAACTCCACAGTCTGATGGTTGCTGTAAGATCAAGAGGCACTGCCATTGATCTTCACATCCCTGCCTCTTTCTTCCCTGTCTGAGGGTGACAGGTCTGGAAGAGTGCCTTTCTGCTCCATCAAGAAATTGTCATCAGCAGATTTCAGAAGTCTCCTGATTGCTGCACTCACCCATATTACCCCATCAGGGTTGTTAATAGGCCCCGATGAGTATAAGTGGAATCACGAAGCTTCCTCCGTCTCTCCAAGGCTTCATTGACTTTCTGGTTTTGTGTGGTTCATAGCAGGCATCTACCACAATGTCATCTATGTTAGTCTGCTCCTCTGATCCTCACTGATAAGCTTTTGGCTACGCATGGTCAGGTGTTGGACTGCAGCCTGACTTTAGCCTTTTCTCCTCAGTGACAGAACTCAGAACACCCCCTCTGTCCCCTGCCCTTCCCACTTGACCTCAGTGCACTGTGGTCACTTTCAGTGTGTTGAGAGTTGGCCCTCATAATGTTGTTTGAGCCCATATGGGGATGCCCACGTGAGCAGCAAGAAGTAATAGCCCAAGGGTGAGGATGAGTCTCAGTAGTATCTCCACAATGTCCCGGATCTGAGCAACAGCCATCACATTCATTGAATTGATCAGGTAGATGGGTGTCTCTGTTTCCTCAGCCCCAAATGACTGCCAGCTACTGCATCTTATTTGTGATGTGAACACCTGATGCAGGCTCACTCGACTCTCATGTGTCCTCCATTAGGCATTGATCTTCCTCACCTGTTACTAGGTCACTACACCTCTTCTGCAATACAGAGGAATCTCTGTAGTCAGAGGAAAAGCCTTCCTTCTCTTGGCAGAAGTCACAAGTCTTCGACCTACCTCCTCTTGAGAGCCTTCATCCACTGCTCCTTTGACAGCAAGCTCTAGATATTCCCTTTTCTTCGCATTGTCTTGAGAGTGTTGTCTCTGTGAAGATCCTGATATTCTCCTCTAAATCCTCCTGACAGGATGCACCCCTTCTTCACAGCTGCTTTGTCCAGTGGTGTAGTGCCTTGACCAGAGCACAGTCCTCACAAGGCAGGCCCCATCTCCCCCATCCCAGGAGAAGGCCCCAGGCACTCCTTTTGTGTGTCTGGGAGTGCACAGCCACAGCTCCCAGTAGCAGTTCTGTCAGGGTCAGTGTCAAGGATAATTGTTCCAGCTGATGCTGGAGGCTGTTCTGTGGTGTGGCAACACCAAGGCTTCCCAGCATCAAACTGTCCTAGGCAGGCTGAGGGAGCAGTGCTGGCTGGCATAACTCCATAAATACCAGGGCAGGAATTCAATGGTGGAAAAGATTTTTTAGAAACAAGTAAATAGAGAATGTTCTTTCTGTAGCTGCTTGACTCATGATGCAGGGGCACATCCAGACACAGTGGAGGTCAGCTCACTGCTGTCTGATGTGATGGTGAAATACCTGGAAGTTTTATCCACCTCTCATCTCATGTTGGAGAAGAAACTGGATCGGGAGAGGAGACAAACCCAGCGGTACTTCATGGAGGCTAATTGAAATGCAGTAACCTATCACCATCAGCTTCCCATTTTATCACAAGTAAGTACATCTATTAGGCTTTATTTTTTGTTATCATTGTTTGCCGTGTCTGAGAAAATAAGGTGCAGCAAAGCAGAAAATAAATCAAAATGAAAAGACCCATCCTCCTGTAACATTTTCCCATGCAGGCTCTTTAATTTATTTTTAACAAGGTATTCATTAATTTTTTTTTGACATTCATTCAGGAAAAATGACAGTATCTTAAAACCCAATGTCATTCTCTGTTGGAAAATGGCATTGTCATGGAGGTTCTTACAGTTTTGATAATATCTGATAACATTTAATTATTACGGCACACTTGTGGGTGGTTTGTGAATAGGAGAATATACACTTGATTTGGGTGGAACAAGCTGATAATCTTGTGTATGATTCATAAACAATGACATATAGAAAATGGAACCTACAAGAATAAAATTTTTAATTACAGATAACAAAATACAGACCAGTGATGCTGATAAGGTATTTGCTCATGTTTTCAAACTCTGTGATACAGTTTTGCAGAAATACTTCTTACAGTTCTTCCATTTGCTCCAGCTGTGTTTTAAGCATCCTTCATGAGGAACATCAGTAGTTTACACATCATATATGATCTCAGAGAATTTATTTTACAAATACAAGGACAACATTTTTGTGTAGCAAAATTGCCCTTTGAAAATTGTCACAGTAATTGCAATATAAAGTTATCATTTACACAGCCACTCTTGTCTGTTCAGATATTGCATCTCTTAGATTCCTTTTTTAAGGGTTCAGTAGCTTGCATGAAGGGCCTCTGTTTTGGAAAAAGGTTTTCTAGAACACCTGGTCCCAAACATCCTAGTCTCCACCTTCCAAAAATAAGTAACTTGTATCAATAGTTAATATTTTTTTCAGGAGTTTTTTGACCTATCAGTGTAAGACCATTATTTATATTACACCTTTTTTCAGTAAAAAGAATGCCAAAAGCTACCAGCAAACTGTAACAAACCACTGCCTTTTAAAATGTAAGAGATGAAAAAAGATGCAGGGTAGGATTTGTAACTTAAAACACTATAAACAACTTTTCCTGTGTTTTTTTTTTTAATTTTATTTAAATTTTCTTAACCTACAAATTTGGAAGCTTTTTGTATGCCATTATTTTTTTTTATCTTGATATAGTCATTTTTTTTGCATAACTGTGATAAAATTTGCAAAAAAAAAAAAAAAAAAGTGCTGTAGATGTCAAGATGCTAGATTTGGGATTTTGATGCTGTTATTGTGTCTTTGAGAGAAGAATGCCCTATGCAGATATTTGTGAGATATGACAGAACTGATAGTTTTGCATAGAAGTTAGAATACTTGTGTTTTGTATAAATACTTGGAAAACGCACCTATCTACAAAATTGCCTGTGTATTTTGGGTGATAATGGCTAGTTTTCTCAAGGAAGACACATTGCAGTTCTAGTTCCACTGTAATTGATATTTTATTATGCATATTTAAAGAACAAGAGATTCTGACAAAGATCTAAAACACTGAAGAAATAGAGTGGAATAACGAGAAGTGGGAGATGTAATTTTGCAAATTATTGTAAATAAGACTAAATCAGGCTAGGATCTTTCATATTTCAGAGCCATGTTACAGAACTTAGAAACAGAAGGAGCCATGTTTTTTCTTTCTTCCTGGTATTTAGGAAAACTTTATAAAGTTGAAGGATTTCTAATAAGAGGAATAATTATTGCCTTTTGGGAAAAAAAAAAAGAAAAAAAAAAGGCAATGTTCTGACTAAAAGTGCTTGGAAGAATTTCAAGCAGCTGCTCCTGAAATAAAAACTCTGTGAGATATAGACAGCCTAATTCATCTTAGTCAGGGCCCCAGTGATTCTACACTCAAGTAATTTGTCATTTTTCCATGGTGTCAGAGAATTTGGTGTTTCTGCCATGTAGTTCTATGTTTAGTTGAAGCCAGCTAGCTTATACTTTGCTTTCTTTACTGGAATGTACTTATGGCCTGCTTTTTCATCCCAGACATGTTATATTGTGAATCTTTCTGAAATAAGGACTGTACTCTCTGTCCTTGTATATGGAACTAAAGAACAGAGATCTTTTGAAGCCAGAGTGGAATTATAAGTAGTTGAGAACTAGTTTGGTAGCTGGTAAATAGGCAATTGAAAGGCAGGTCAATAGATGATGAAGTATAGTTAGTTACCGTGTGTGGTAAGTATAGCATAAAATCCATGCTTGAAAATAATCCCAGTAAAAAAAAAATCATCATCAGCTCCCTACACAAATTCTTATATTCCCTGGTTTTCCTTTGAAGCTGTTTATGTTAGAACAGAAACAGATCTAGGGGTGGCAGGTGTTTGATAGAGTTTGTGTGTTCAGTTCTGGAAGGTTAATGTTGCTGACATAACACGTAGTACAGAGGACCCAAACAAGCAAGGATAATGGCAATAATTCTCTGTCATGTTGCTCCTTTCCTTTCAAGGTGATCAATATTATATTTTCATGTTCTGAGTAGGAGGTGTAGGAGAGGAAAAAGGTAGTTTGTGTAAGGTCACCAAACAGACCAGCAGCAAATTTGAGTTTTCTGTGTTCCAAGGCAAGTAAAGGTCTCAAAACAGTATTTGATCTCACTAATGAATTGTCTTTCTAATATTTTCCTTTAAAGAGATGAGTGTATAGCCAAAAAATAATTTGATTGCTTTTGAAATTTAGAGATTTGAAAACCATATTTTGTCTGTTTAGAAAGCAGTGAAAATAAGTCACTTTTATTACTTTGGAAACATGTGTTTCATTAGATGGGCATCATCCATTATTGTTTCATATACTGCCCGTATCCTAAAAGGTTTTCAACTTTTCTGTCATTGCTACATTTTTTAATGTAAAATATACATATACCTAAAACAATATAGAATATTCAGTTCAGTTCTGTCTTTTGAATGTGGTAGAGGAAACTGTACGTTTTATAACTACTCATCAGCTAAAAGTATATGACAAATATGAGACAAATATATACAAAAGATGAGCCATTTGTATTACTCTGTATCTCTATTACTCTGAGAATATATTAAAAATGAGCAGACATGATAGACTACTGAGATGGTCAGAACAACTTCCTTCTCTGTTTCTGTAGTTCTGATCTGTGCATAAGGCACATATATTCTGTCACATTCTTTCTCTATGCCTCTCTGTGCTCTTTAGGAATTCAAGCTTATTTTTATTTTTGAATCAACAGTGTCACTAGAATACACATTTAATTTTTGAATTTGTACATGCACATCCACGTATTCAGATCAAGTTCCCAGTAACTCAGAGTAATGGGGGGACAACAATGCTCAGATAATGGGAAAAGTAGGTCCAGCTTTTTTTTCTGGGTGTAGCCTGATCTAACCCCATTCTAGGTTAGTCAGGGCTAATAGGGAGTCAGAAGTCATTAACAGTGCTTGGTCTCAGCTGGTTCATTTAGGTCACCCTTTGTCCTAGTGTCCAAATGCATGAGAATGCCTGTTAGCAAGGCTGCTCTCTGCATTTTCCTGTTTTTACACTTGAACTGGTCTTTCCCTAACCCAGCATGCTGGAGAGCATGGCATATAGACCACAGCGAGTCATCTTTCATCTAGACAGGATTTTTTGCTGCAGGTCAACACTGGCTCTCCCACTGTAGGTATACAGTGTTGTGCTGCTGGACTAGATTGATGCTGCTAGAAAAAATTCTCTGATTATTCTTCTTGCAGGCAGCTTGGCTACAGCCTATGCTAGGAAGTCTGCCTATCTCTTCTGCAGAGGCTGTTCAAATATTTGTCAGCTAAAATAGTAAATCAAGCACTGTAGCTGTTTTCAAACTATATGTAAATGACTAAATTTAAACTGAAGAACCTGACCAAACCCAAAACAGCTGATGCAGTTCCCTGAACTTTATCTGTGACATAAACCTTTATACTCCACCTCTAGATTATGAGTTGATTGTATTTTTGAGGATCACAGCTATATGAAGGACCAAGAAACAAAACATAATTTAACTGGTTTTTCACCCAGTCATTTTCCCCCATGTCCAAATTCAGTTCTGCTCTGCTGGCAATTGTTGTGCTAATAATCATGTTAGTTTCTAAGCATCACCACATGCATTACAAAGTGCTTAATTAGCAATTCGATTTGAATTAATCAAGTTTTTTTGTTAACTCAGAAAAAGACATAAAGATTGGATTAATGTTCATTTTAATTTCCTTTGTGTTTAGAAATAGATTTTGTGCCATTCAGTGCATGAAAGATTTTCTTTCTCAAAACAAACGTGTGTGTCTGCAGCAATGATTTTGGTGTTGGTTAGAGCAGTGAGTATGCTTGGGTTTAAAACACTTAGCATGCAACAGGTTTTTAATATTTCAGAACTATAGTCCAGTAATTATGTTAGGCTAGAATATTAAAATATTTTCATTGGAATTATCACTAAAGTGTGTTAGTTTTTTATATTAAAATGTGGGTGATCGTGACTCTCCACTGCTGCATCCATATCCCTTTGGAAATGAGCGAGGACTCAGGAACGTCATGAAGGCTTAACATTCCACAAATTGCTTTCTTATTCTTCCACCTTTCACTCCAGTGTGACACCATTGTGTTCTGCTATTTATGTAGCAGGTCTTATAATTTATGTCTAAATTTTAGAAATGTTGGTGTGATCAAAAGAGAGGAATCTTTTTACATTTATACTATTTATTGTTTGAAACAATCATTTTCATATACCTTGAAGTCTCAGAGAGACTTCTTTCAGATAAGGAGAAAGACAGATGTTCATCTTTTGAAGAAATCTATGAAACTGGAATATTCAAAATGTCCCAAACATTGAAAAAGGAGTTAGGTTGATATTTATTTGAACTGTGCTCATACCCACACTTGAATCTAGAGTCCAGTATTTTACAAGTCTCTATATTTTCCTTATAAACTAGGGCCTCAGTTTTCCCATTCATCTGATTGATTGTTGAAATACATTCTGCCTTCTTGTATAAAAAACACAATTGGAAAGGAAAGCTAAGGGGAAAAGTCCCCTTACAAAAAATGTTCAAATTAGGAACCAATTATTATTTTTTCCGGCATTCATCTACCTTTATTACGGAGCTAAAGCATCTCTAGAAATTTGTGTTCCTGCCATGAAGAAAATTTCTGTCTTCATTCATATCCTGTATACTTCTGTCTATCTCTTCATCAATACTGTAAAATCAAGATATGTTTTTTGGAAAAGCGAAAACTGAATTGTTGGTTTTGACTTCCAACAGGAATCTAAAAGTCTTTAGAAGAAAAAAAAAGTAGGTTGAAATAAAATAAAAATCCTGATCTTTTATTTATCTCTGTTTTGTCATACTGCTGTCCAGAAGAATTAACTTTTCTGTCTTCATGAAATATAGAGCTCTCTAGTGGAATTTGCAAACAGTGTTTAATTAATCTTCTTTATGAGAGACATTTACAATTACAGCATTATGCTAGTCAATTGAATTTCTATTAAGAAAAAAAAAAAAAGACAACCTATTTCTGTTGGTAATGTACCAATAAAATAAGTAATAATTAACATGAAATTGGCAAAGTAAAAAACCAGGCTAGACTGGCTAGGCCAGGCTATATCTAAACTAGCTATATCTTTTCCAGTAAGAGGGTAACAGCTCCTGTGCATTACAAACAAGAAGTAGATGTTACATATGTGTATGTAATACACATATGTATGTGTATGTAATACACATATGTATGTGTATGTAATACACATATGTATGTGTATTACATATTTTAGCAAGGCTTTTGACAGTGTTTTTCATGACACCTTAGAAGGAAGCTAGGGAAGTGTGAGCTAGAAAAAATCATGATCAGTTGGCTGAATAATTGACCATAAAAATGGTACTCAACTTGGTAACTGCTTTGAGTGTCTGCTAAACTGAAAATGGGTAGTGAGCACAATTTATCATGCTCCTTTTTGACCTTCTTCCAAAATCACTCAATGTTGTCACTGAATTACAATGATAATCTGCATCATGGATAGATAGAATGCCTATTAAAAGTGCCCAGACTGTGATACATTCACATCATTTATCATATTGCAGCATATACATCATACACATTTGTGTCAATGAAAGTGACAGCTGGTGTCAAAGAAAGTTTCGAGAAACTGGACAAACTAAAAGACCAGATGAAGTTTAACCAGGGAAAATGCAAAGTTCTGTGAGCAAGGAGAAACAACTACACAAATGCACAGACTAGAGAAGGTCTGGTGACAGAAGCTCTGCAGCAAAACTTATGGGGATTTTGACGGATCAGAAACAGAATATGATGCTACAATACCATGCTGTTATAAAAATGTAGACATCATATATATAAACAATGAGTATATAAACAATGAGAATAATTCTGAAAGTTTGTGTATTCCTTCTGCTTGGTACCACAAAGATTCTCAGTTGGAGTCATTAGGTCCAATTTTGTTAAAATCATGTCAATCTTACTTTTTAAATCGTGTTCTGATTATTCTCATTTCTTTCCCTTTCTGTCTCCACATTTTTTATTATTCAGCTCAAACAAAAAAAAAAAAAAAAAAAAAAAAAAAAAAAAAAAAAAAGATAAAAATAAAAATAAATAAATATAAAAATAAAAATAAAAATAAATGGGAGGAGGATACAACATAAGAGAAAAACCACAACTTTTACATATTTTCACTGTGGGGAGGAAATTTTCAGTAATTAAGTGTTTAACTATTGCATCTATCTGGGATCCTGCTGAGAGAAATATGGATTCATACACTACGTAACAGGTTTGAATGCCACTCAGTAAACAGCTTTTGGGGATATTCTGGACTCAGTTCTATCAGAGCCCTTATATGACATTTAAGATTAGGTCTGAAAATTTCAAGCGTCATATACATCCCATACATGCACAGGCATATGTCAATCTAATATCCCCTGGAAACCAGACATAAATAAAGTATAAACCTTTTCAAGCAAAGACCAAAATTTTCTGCAAGCATCAGACTAACTGCGGATGTTATCTTCATATTGTAGAAAAAAAAGACTCAATCAGACATATGATTGCTGACTGTAAAGACAGTTTTTGTATTTCTGCTGTTTCCAAACTGTTTCTATAACATGACATTTTTAAGATTGTCTAGTCAAATACCTGTCAGGAGTGACTCTTGGAAATGGACAAGATAATCTTTGACAACTCTTCCTCCCTTACATTCTGCAATTCTATCAAAAACTTTGATGTACTAACAAATTAAATATTCAGCAACTCTTAAAAAATTATACCTTCAAAACAGTTTTTGCATTGTCACTTTATTCTCCAAACTTAAACAGTAGAAATGTGAAAATGTTCCTCTCTTTTGATCACACCAACATTTCTAAAATTTAGACATAAATTATAAGACCTGCTACATAGATAGCAGAACACAATGGTGTCACAATGGAGTGAAAGGTGGAAGAATAAGAAAGCAATTTGTGGAATGTTAAGCCTTCATGACATTCCTGAGTCCTCGCTCATTTCCAAAGGGATATGGATGCAGAAGTGCAGAGTCACGATCACCCACATTTTAATATAAAAAACTAACACATTTTAGTGATAATTCCAATGAAAATATTTTAATATTCTAGCCTAACATAATTACTGGACTATAGTTCTGAAATATTAAAAACCTGTTGGACATAACCTCAGTCCAGTACTGAAGTATAAAATGATCTTTTCCCACCTGAATTTAAAGAGAAAACTTTGACAAGCCATGTTTTGCCTTGTAATAGATTTGGGACTAAAACAAAGGATGGGGAAGTAGTTGAAGCAGACAATTATACAGACTATGGGATGTGTAGTCAATACTCAGGGATGCAATGAAGTTTCTAAGGAGAAAGTTTCTAGTGCATTCACTCTGCTGTGTCCTAATAAAATCAAAATACTTCATGGGAAAAACTTTGAAAGAATATTGTCTTAGATACAGGACAAGTTGTCTTATGCAGACTTGGTAAGAATATAAGTATTTACGAATGTATTATCTCCTGGAATTACTTTAATATTAAAGATAGTAATTTGTTTAATCTGATATATTTATATAATTTATCTCCTGTCCTCCTTTATCATGCTTTACTTTGACAAGGCAGAGTAAAAAGAAGCATGAATTTATTTACACACAAGAGAAATAACAGAAATAATATGTGAAGATTTGGAAAAATAGGAGATCATCAAAAGTCTTACTTCAAAATATGTTCCATTAAAATAGAAGCAATAGCAGGGACTGGGGATTTCTATTCATTCCAGAAAAAACTATAAACATTGACAGAGGCAGAGTTTTATAGGCATTAAAGCACCCTGTGCTACAAACAAGATGCAGCACTTAAATGTTACAAGCAAAGAATTTGCATTCCATGTTTTGATTTTCTTAGCTCTGCTTTGATAATGCCAGTAGCATTTGGTCATATCAGTCTCAATGTCTCTCTGGCATCACATCTGTATTGGTTTGGCACAGCCTGGTTTTTAGGTAGCGGGGGGCCACAAAGGTGGCTCCTGTGAGAAGCTCTGGAAGCTTCCACCATGTCCAGCAGAGCCAATCAATCAATCCCTGATGGCTCTGAAGATGGCTCTGAAGATGGCTCTGAAGATGGCTCTGAAGATGGACATGCTGCTGGCCAAAACTGGGCTAGTGAGAGGGGCTGGTAATTCCTCTGTAATGGGATATTTAAGAAGAAAATCAAATAAAATCACAGGTTTTGCTTCTAGTCAGAGAAGAGGATGAGGTGAGAACATGTGAGGGAAGACAACATGGAGACACCAAGGCCAGTGGAGAAGGAGGGGAGGAGGTGCTCCAGGTGCCGGAGCCGAGATTCCTCTGCAGGCTGTGTTGAAGTGGTGAAGCAGCTGTGCCCCTGCAGCCCATGGGGATCCATGAGGGATGCAGAGATCCACCCACAGCCTGTGGTGGAGCAGGTTGATGCCTGGAGGAGGCTGTGATCCAGTGGAAGACCCACTGGAGAGAGAGGGCCCTTGCTTCCAGGGTAAAGCAGTCCTTGGGTGACTGCACTCCGTGGAAAGAGAGACCCATGCTGCCGCAGATCTGGGAGGACTGTCTGCCCATGGGGGAGACTCACACTGCAGCGGGTGTGGTGTTGCTGCTGTTCATGAGAGTGGACCTGCACTGGAGAAGTTCATGGAGAACTGTCTCCCATGGGAGGGTCCCTGTGGTCTCACAGGGGAAGGACTCCTCTCCTGGAGGAGCAGAAGAAAATCTCGGTGAAACTCCCATGTCCTGTCTCCCTGTGCTGTTGGTGGGAAGAAGGGAGGGGCTAGGGGGGAAACTGTTTTAAGGACTTATTTTACCTCTCATTATCCTCTTCTGATCCTGAAATAAATTTCACTTTGCAACTAAAGTTGAGCCTGTTTTGCCCTTGAAATATTTTTCTTGGTCCTTATCTCACTTAAGCCTTTTTATCCTTTTTCCCTCCTTTGCCCTGCTGTGGCAGGGGAGGGTGAGTGAGTGACTCTCGTGGGTGCCTGGCATTGGGCCAGTGTCAAACCACAACATCATATCAAGCTCACTGCAGATTTTCACTGCTATCACTTTCACTTCACTACTATCTCGACTGTTACACAGGTTTTGTGTTGTCCAGAGCTGGACTGCTGTTTGATATCGAAGATGAAAGAGAGCAAATCTAGCAATGCTTGTCCCTGGGAACCTACGACCTTTGTCCAATCTGTTACTTTCCCTTTGTTCAGTATTCACTTCTTCTCGCTCATTTGTTTCATTTTTCTCACTTTCAGTGCTTGTTGTGGAAAGACTGTCATCAAGAGCAAAGCCTTATATGTACAGAATAGAAATAATTTGTGTAGTTTAAGAGTTTGAAAGTCTTGCTCTAAATTTGGAATCGGTAACTGAACCAGGTACTGTGCAGTCCTGGACTAACAGCTAAGTCTAGTTTTACGTGTGTATGCATGAGTGACACTTCAATTTTTGGATTTTCCAGTGAGGGTTGGAAAAGGACAATATCTAACATTGTCCTTTTGTTCTTTCTCGTCAGAAAAATGATGAGAAGTTGAGTCTCCATAGCAGCAGCAGTGGAGTAGCCAGTTGCAAGTCTGAATTTTCAGAAAATACTGACCTTCCAGTTAATAGTTGTCAGTCTGCATATGGAAAAGATGAGGAAAGGACGTATGGAGCAGTCCTGCTAGAGGATTACAGAACTATGGAGAAAGGTAGACAATAGCAGAAGAAGCATCAGGTGCTATCATGCTGGTAAGAGGTGGGTTAAAATCTTCTTTGCTTTCATTTTTGTGTGCAGGTATTTTCTCTGAATTGGACAATGACATAGACATAGTGGACAATTCAAGCAGCTCCAGTTCAAGTAATTTGAAGGAGTCTGCAATTGGTAAGATTCTTCAAGAATGAAGTGTGTTCGCTACTTTCTAACAGTAAAGCAGTTGTTTAGCCCAATATTTGAGAGTATTTCATTATTTGTCACAAGTTCACAATCTGTTCTTACCTAAGTAAAGAAAATAATTGTGCCTCTGTGACAGCCATGTCCAGTTTAATACCTTTGGTATCACCAGGACTTTTGTGTACCTTGTCCTCAGATTTTGCAGCAGCAGCTATGAAAACTGAAATATTATTTGGCTCCTTGAGAAAGGAGGTGGTTTTAAATTTAAACATAAGATGACTAATATTGATAAGAAACAGATGGAAGAGTGTGAAAAAGAAAGTTGAAAGAGGCAAGCTTTAGCTGTCTGGAAGAATTGACTGAATGGAACTGAAGGAATGTGTAGATTTTAATTAGGACAGAATTATGTGACGAAGCACAGCATTAATTCCACTTATAGTTATTTATGGTAACCAGATTGGAAAGCACCAGCTGTGTTGGGTGTTATTTTAAGTAACAGTTTTTCCAATTTGAAAATGAAAAAAAAAAAATCAAAAAACCCTAGCACTATGAGTTTACTTGCTAGATTGTGAGCTACCATGACCTATCTATTAAATGCAGTGGGATTCTGACTAGAGAAAATCAAAGTGCACTTTCTACTAGGAAAAAAAAAAAAAAAAGGAGGTGGATGTTAGAGTTAAGCAAAATTTAAGATTTCCATTCATAAAATACAGGGATGACTTAGATGTACTTTTAAAAGGTAAAGGGCATGTAGTTGTCTGAAGATTAGCAAACATTGTTGCAGCAAATGTCCCAGGCTTCAAAAATTTTAGAATAACATTACTTTATTTGTTTGTAATCCTATTTTGTAGCTGGAATCTATTTAATATTTTGGCCCCTATACTGAAGAAATATGACCTCTTTTTACTGAAATGTCTAGCCATTAGTGCAGGGCAAATAAATGATTTGATAATTCTACTTAAAATCCATTAAAATGATTTGCTAATTGTAACTGGATATCCTGCCATTCTGAAGGCTGTAGGACCTGTGGTTTGCCAGCCCTGAGATTATTGTCAAAGTTTTCTTAAAAAAATAATAATTTTTAAAAAGCACCTTTTTGTGTTTACTTTCTTGTCCTAAGAGAGTAAAAGGAGAAGGCTGCAGAGTACAAGGAAGCCTTGAATAACTGGGAAGGGGCTGCATACAATGAAGCCCTCGAGGAAAAGCAGCTTCCAGGGACAAAGTTCTATTTTGTGTTCATACTGAAGAATAGCACATTGTGTGTCTCACAGGAATGCAATTCTTGGTGGGCTAGTTCAGCATTGTGCACAGAAATTTGAAGCCTTTGTGTAGCTTGTGACTTGCCACACCCAAAGCATTAGTGGTAATGATTTCCTTCTAGTTAGTTTTTCTTTGTGAAGATTTAGACATTAACAAAATATCGGCTTTTCGTATATTTGAATGTTTCCATATTGCCATAATTTTAATTGAATATTCTAAGTGGAAAGATCCAGTTCCAGTAACTTTTATCAGCATTTCTAGAAGTCATTATCTGTTTTTCTCCCAGCATAGAGTCTCATTATTATATAGATACTTCAGGATTGCTTTTTCAGGAAAATAACTCTGCAGTCTTACATTCATAAATCAGCTGCAGTTTCTACTTTATGTTGAAGTCAGTGTTATAGATCAGTTGTAATTAATGCTGGCAAATGTTTCTACCTTCCAGGAGTAAAGAAAAGATAGCTTTAAAAAAATAATTGTAAGTTCAGGATAATTGGGTATTGCTTGAGATGTGCTACATTCATTAATAATAAGTGGCTAACAGAGTTTGGATTATCATCCATGGTTTTGTCAAGTCTGTATGTCAGCATTACAGGGGAAAATGTGACCAACTTTGATCTAGCTAACTTGGAAACTGCTAACATGAAAATGAGAGTTTTAGTTTGAGGTATATTTATGAGGATCATGGAAGAATTTGTCCAATTGTGCTGTCATCACATCGTTCTCAGAGAAAACGTGATCATTCTAATTTAAAACTGGGGTGGTATTTTGCAAAAAGGTGTGATATGCTGAGCTGTTCAGTAACACAGAAGCTGGTAAGGATTTGTCAGTATACTAGGAGTAAGCTTTTTTTATAGTCCAACATTGTCATAATATATTTAATGACTTTGCATACTCAGTGTTTTTCAATTATGCTTTTAAAAAAGGATTATTCTTTTTTGTATAGAATATATAGACAACGTATTTCTACAAGATCATCTCCTTTAACAACTCAAGATTGCCAAGTGCAGGGTGTGCACATTCTGGAATAGTTGCTCCTGGTACTTGAAATGATTAATCCTACAAGAACAAGATTCTGCACATTTCAGAAGCATAGAGGCAGCAGTGACAGATGCATTTTTCTTTTCCTGAAGTAATTATAATTTCAAATTATAAAGATTGACAGAGGATAGGGACATACTGAGTCAAAAATCTGTGAAGAATGATTGAATGCTAACAGTTTATTAGTTGCTCTTTTTTTCTTAGTTTAAAATTACAAGGTTCCCAACTTTACCTTAGCTTAGTCATATAAAAAGGTTTTTACTTGCATTTGGTTTACAGTGTAGCCATTCCTTCACTTCTGTTGGTAAAACCAAATAGCAGGAGACACTGTGATATGTCTTAATGCAAAGTAGTCCAGTAGAGCTGGTGTGTCAGTTGGGTGAGAGTTGAAAAATTTGCAATATTGGACAATATTTTTTTGTTTTGCTTAATCATGTTCATTTACATCACAATCAGGACAGTGTCCTAAATACATTGAAAGGCAGTTCTGTGTAAAACATGCTATTAAAAACCCCTGGTCTAAGGGCTTTATGTACTTCTAACCTTCCTCCCAATATAGAGGTAGCAATAGATTCTTTTGAGAATTGCTCAGCCTTTTCAAGAGATTAAGAGATCTCAAACCACAATCCCGTTGTGCTGCTGTATCTTGTTTAAAAGTTTTTCTCTTCCCTCACAATTTTAGTTATGTTTTCACTATTTGGAGGAATCTCTGCACTTACGTATTTTGTGACCAATAAGCAAAGACACTGATATCCAGGATTCCTTTCCCGAATTTCTGCAACCCAGTAGTATTCAAAGTTACCATTCAAAGTACCCAAGTTACCAAATGAAGACAGCACAGATCTGCCTGAACAATATTCTAGTGATGTAACTCTAAAAGGATCTCCTATATCTTTCTTTGAGAAATGCAACTAGTCTCCATAGTGCCTGGACTTGAGTCTTGTGCAGGTAATGCTTATATCCAGTTCAATAATTGAGGATTTCTAGAACTAGGATACTCTCTAAACAGGAATTCTGCATGTTGTATGTAGCAAGTGATTTGGCCCATCACTTAGGTCATGAGTTTAGGTCATAGCTCCAAATTTAACTACTTTTGAGGATAACCACAAACACATTATGAAATAACCCCCCATTCAGTAATGTAATTTGTTTTCTGGAGCCTGTAATTTGGGCTACATTGCAGAAAGCTTCCTTATATCTTGAAAGTTCTGTGGTCACAGAGATGACCCTTTTTGAGTTTTTTTAATTTTATTTTATTCAGACCAGCTGTATTTGATGGATTTGTTGACTTGAGAAGACATTTCTTCTTTAGATAAGATGAATAGATAAGTTTGGTAAGTATTTGGAATAAAATTGTCTGACGTCTGCTCTATATGGTTTTCTGGTTTCAGATTGCAAAGAGAAAGTTTAGGGAATTTCTTGAAAATTGTCATTGCACCAAGAAACCTATCATTTCACAATGGGCTGTCTGTGAAGAACTTTGGAAACCTTAGTGTTTTGTAGGCTTGCTTTTCCTGATTTGCCTAAGATTCAGATTTCTCTTGAAACCTCAGGCTAATGGGATTTTGTTGAAGACATCAGCCCAGTTTTCCTATATGATACCTGAGTTAAGTTTTTTTTATGTCAGCTTCTGTTGCTGTACATGGAATCACTGCTAGCAAGAAAAAACTTAGCTGTTTGCTCTGCAAAACAGCTTAATTAACCTGGTTGAGACTGTGTACAGTGATTTGAAGGGCAGCTTACTAAGAGTATTTTGAATAAAGATAATTGCACCTTTATCCTGAAAAGATCATTGAGCTGTCATTCAAAGAACCACTCCCTTTGCTTCCATTTCATTTAAGGAGATGTATTAAAGTTCTCTGCTAATATAAGATCTTGATTCAATTTTCCTGCCAGTCTGATCAAGCTTGGAAAGGTTTTCAGAGGTTTTGTTTTTTAGATACAATTGAAGTGAAAGTTAAAGCCTAAGCAAAAGTTACTATCTTCTCAGGTTTTTCTAATCTCATATCATTTTACTAGCTCTTTCCTTGCAATTGCCTGTTTAGGTGCCTGCAAGAGCAGAACACTAAATTTCATATTAAGATGTATTTGTATGGTTTTTACCAATGTAGATGAATGTTAAGAAGTTAAAGTCTTGGAAGTTGCTGTAATTACATCAGCTGCTAAAGACCAAATTATCAGTCAGAGAAATTATTTATGCCTCATTTGATACTTTTTTTAATGTCCTCAAGAAATCTGCATAGAGCTATTCAGAACAGGGAGGCTGATGAGAATGAAAAACTTTGGCTTTTTTGTGTCTTTCACATTCTAACAAGAGTGAGCACAAAACAGGAAAGTGGATGGTTTATATTTCATTTTCCCTGAGATTGTCTTGAACTGAAAAATGCCCTCTTGCAAGGCATTTGAACAAAACATATTGCCTTGCTCTTCCCATCCTTGTCAAAGGAGCAGCCATGGTAAAAGGAAATATGGTCCAGGTAACCCTGAGCTGAACATCAGGATACACTGTGTGCTTCACAACCTATGTGAGTTAACCTGCCTACACATCTCTGCTGTTTCTTATTCCCTGACTGGCTGTGTATGATTAGCATAACTCATACACAGAAGGCTAGGGATTATGAGTGAAGTCATTGGTGTTCCTTGAGTGTGTGGGTACACATGTGTGTTTGTTACGTTGATTTGTACGTGTTTGAGTCTCCTTGTGTTTAGTTATTAAGTAAATTACTTTCCTGTGCTTTCATAGTGAGTAACATAATGAGATTCCTCTCTCAGATCTAGCTGCTCAGTGGGTCTCTAGCATAATAATAAGCAATAAAAATAGGCCTGAAGGGTGTTTACTATTGTTTAGTGGTGTTCATCATCTTTGGGGCTTTTGGTTTTTAGCATTAATAAGTATTTTCCTAACTTTAGCACATGAGTCAGAAAATATTGCATCTCTGCTGTGTACAGTGAGTGGTGAGACAGACTTTTTGGTGTAAAATATCATGCACTTGTAAATACACTCATAAGACTTCAGATTAGCAAGTCAAATGTGGTGAGTCATCAAACTGATCAAGCAAATTTGGATATGAGCCCTTTACTGATAAGAGACCATTTATTTAAAATAGCCAAAGGGTATAGTATTTCAAACCCAATTTTGTATATGAATGCTTGAAAAGGGGGGTTGTTTTTCATAAAATTTTAGCAAACAGCTGTGTTCACACTTAGCTTTCTAGCCAAGTGGCTTTTGTTACAGATTTTCTTGCATATATTCACATAATATATTATGGTATTTGTTGTGACAGAGTGTCTGAGTTTGTAACTCAAAATCCTTACCCCAAGCAACATGACTCATGTTCACTCAGAGCTTCTACTTTTGTATTTGTGTTACTGTGTCTACATCTGAAGCAGGTAAAATAACTGCTCCTTGAATAGGCACAATAATATTTTTCATTTCCTTTACTTTCTAGGCAGTGGGCACTCTATTTTCTATTTTTCTGTCTCATTAACAAAGTTAATTGAAGAACTTTTGCTTCTGTGAGGGCCTAGTTTACTTGCTATTATGTAATTCAGCTGCTCTAATCAAATAGTCTTTTCTGATAGCTACCACAGAATTTTGATATCTGTTTTGCTAAGTAAAGCATCAGCAAGAATTAAAATGTTGGGTTTTTTTCTTTCATTCTCTCTGAGTCTTTGTGTCTCCTTTTTAGGGAGACAGACTTGGCCTAAAGATGTATCATTTCTCTTGGTTTTAAAGTGAATTCAGTTTGACAGATGAAAGCCTCCTTCAGAATTTTTTTTTTTAAATCCAGAAAATCTCAGAAAAGTAAGAAAAGTATTTCAGAGTTGAACACAAAAGTATGTTTGAACACGAAAAGATGTAAGACTCTCAGAAATATGTTTGCTCTACACTTGCTCTAGAACTAGTTTAACTGCTGTAACAAGACTAACAATGGGAAAACTTGTTTGACATAAAACTTTTTATTTCTTATCTGCTGTTAGAGTGATTAGATGCCTCTGTTCTTGTTTAATGATAATGTTTGTGATGCTATTAGTGCAGGAAAAAAATCTCATGTAGACAAAGATACATTAATTGTATGGGAAAATTGTAAGGATATCCTAATCTTCTATTCAGACTTTCAGTTAGTAGAATTATCTTTTCATTAAACATACACTCAATCAAAATGAGATACCAGTGTGGTCTCAAATTACCATCCAAATTACCATCACAACAATGGTTTTACAGGAATGATTTAAGACAAATGCTTAAGACTAATATTTGGTTTAAGGCAATGCTTCCCAAGTGCATAAATAATAGATGTCATCAAACATTAGCTTTCCTTCTACACATTTTTTGGCAGTATGCAATTAATTATTTCAATGTTTACATTCAGTTTTGTTGCCAATTAGATAATGGACCAACAACTGGTCTTCCTTTTTCTTCTGTTTCTTCACTAATGCATCAAACACATTCTTGATCATTAATTTTTCTCATCTCTTTAGCACCACCCTTATTCAGAAATCCTGTTAATTATTTCTTCATTCCTTCTTTTCTCTCATATCTGGAAAAAACCTCTCAGAATCACTCTTGGCTGTATCTGCCTCCTAACAATTTTTTTCATTTTACCTTTAGCTTAGCTAGGTAAGTGTTTATACTGATAGCATTGATTCTTTTCCTGTTTCTCATCAGACCCTGTTTGATTCAAATGAAATGTTTTATTTTTGCTTTCAGAATGGTTCTTAGCATAACATCATCCAGTCACCCATTTATCACTTCCTAGCCTTACATCTTTAGTCCTGCTCCAGTCAGTAATGGCAGCCTCCCCATTCTTGAGCTTTGAAGAAAGCACATTTTCTTTCTCTTTGCAGAAACTTACTACTATACAAATCTCTGCCCCTCTCATAATCATTAGCAAAACTATTTCCTTGTCTTAATTTGTAACTACTCCTTGAAAGTGTAGCTTTCCCTACTGCCACAAAAATAGATCCAAATTCTTGCCATACTTGGGCTATGGAGGCTGCCATCCATCAGGGCATCATGTTTGTTCTTCCCCTGGTGTCTGTACCCATTTGTTATTGCTTATCTCAGCTAGTGAAACCTGCAGTCTGTGATAGTATTTGTCTAGAGAAGGATCTAGAATTGAAACACATAGACCTGTATTTCTGACATTGAGATATTGCTATCCTAGTGAAATAATACAATTTTTTCCCCACTTTACTAGTACTGACCAAGGAAAGAAACTTTTCTTTAGTAGAAGTCATTCTATTTTGGATATGCAGATTAAACTCTTTTTTGGATACACAGATTAAACCAGCCTTTATGTGACTTAAAAATGTGCAAGTTGTAAACTCTTGAATTTGGACTCTTGAATTTCCTTTAAAGGAAATATGAGAAGGAGTCAGGGAATACTGGTATTTTCTCTACAATTGTTGTTACCAAATACAATTAAAACTTTTTACTTCTTTTTAGTAATGATAGAGATTATGTTGGCTCTGGATCAAGACTGCAGTCAGATAATTTTGTGCTTGCAAGAAGTTCAAACTTTAACTTAAATTAAACCTAACCATTTTCAAGGTTATGAACATTATTACATTATTCTCCTGTTGCCTATAGAGTGTTTCCTCTTTTATTTCTTCCTCTTTAATGCCTATTGATCTGCTTTTAAGAATACCTTCACTCACCCGCAGGTTCCACACTAAGAAAATCGAGTGTTTGTTCACGATGAGATGGCAGTTTCACAGTATACCAGTTGTAGCTCTTTGCAGTATGAAATATCGTGGTTTTATTTGTAATTGTATTTTAAAATGTTTGAAAAAGAGACAATTACATTTCACATACAAATATGTTATCTGAAGTATCATTAAGGTACTTCTTAAAAGTATGAATTCCAACAGTGAATCAGTAAGATCTCATGTTGTCATTATCACAGTTGAACTTCTGCTGAATGCAATGGGAATTTCTCCTGTAAAATGAATATTTCATACAGCCCTTGCAAAATATCATGTATTTACACATCATGATTGATGTGTAAATACATGATATTTTGCATCATGAAAACTTTGTACTTCAAAGTTTTCCATTTGAAGTACTTTTCCTTTTACTGAGAAGCTTCACATGCTTCACAGTTGCTAAGCTGTGATTTCAAAATGCTTATTGTCTGAATTAAATAATATTTGAAATAAAAATATTTTGATCAGTTAAGATATTGAGTTTCACAAGAAAAGTGCCTGTTGTCTGTACTAAGTTCTATTTTACAGCTTTTAATATAAAAGAATTTTAATTATGCAGTACAAATACAAATTTGATTCAACCTTCTGTAGCTTCAGTGCTGTTTGCTAAAGGGTGCCATGTAATAAACACAATTTAAACATAATGTCTGCGAGCTGTAATGATCTACAGAAAAATACTTCGGCCTTTGTTGATATTTTCAGCTGTGAGTAATTTGAGTAAATCCATTATCTCTTGTCAGTGATGTTTTCCTTTTGGATAAAAGTCTTAAAAGCTTTGGTCAAGTCTTCAGCAGTCTATTCACGCATGTGCCCTCATCTTTTAAATAATGCTGTACTTTTAGATTAAAAAAAAACAAACAACAAACCAACAAACCCTAACAAGGAACTTGGAGTGGTCTGGAGTGTGTGTACTTCATGGGAACTCTTAAAGTCTTTGAAGCACACAGATACTACAAGTACACATTAAATCTAGTCCTCTTAGACTTTTAAGTCATATGGTTGCTGTCACACTAGAAAAGAGAAAAAGGTCTGTAAGTTGAATAACAGGGAAATCCAAATTATGTCCTATTTGGCCATTGCTGTTTGCTGTTACCATTCTAAACATATTTCTATTCAGAAAAAAAAAAAATTAAGACCTACAAAAGAAAAGGCCCTGATTTATTTACTCTTGGTTTGTAATACAAGTCATCAACAGGAAAAGAGGAGACAAATACCCCAGAACAGGGAGCAGTGAAAATGGGAATGTGTCAAAGAAGTAAAGGTTTTATGAGTGTCCTAACATAACTGAAGATTTTAAGGTTATAATGGCAAGACCATACTGGGTTCTTTTGTGCCTTGAATACAGCAGCATTGGAACAGCTGGTAGAGGTGAAAATGAAGGAAAAAGAGCTAAATCAAAATTGTTCTTCTGGTGGCATATATTTTAGATTATAGCATGGCTTCCACCATTACCTTGAGCAGAACCAATTTAGATTCTTATTTAAGTGATTCCAAGGACATGCAAAGCTTCTTTTCCTCTGACTGATTATTAAGAGAAGACCTAGGAAAAATATGTCAAACTGAATTTCACTTGACTGTCTCAAGACATCTGCCGAAAGGCAGCGCAACAAAAATCCCCAGCAATATCAATGATGTCGTCTTCCTGATCCTACTAGGAAGGTGTCTTCCTGTGGTAGAGAAGGATATTTTCTGTATCGCTTTATTTCTGTGAGACCACAGTTCAGATCTGGGTGGTCTTTAGACACTAATATTTGTGAATGTCTTAATAAAGTAGCCAGCGCAGAAATTCATCAGTAAAAAAGTGGTTGTAGTTCTGCTGTGGACTAGTTAATGTTGGTATTTGGGTTTCATCCCCCTCTCAGTAGAATTTCTAATCTTGAAATAAGATCACTTTTGGGGGGTGGGGGGGAAAAAAGGTTTCTGTGGTTGTAAATTTGTACATAAAACTTGATGATCCTCAGGGTGTTTTCTGTGAGAATAAATGTTAGAATATCTAAATTAGCCTCTGAAGTGTAGTTTAGAGATAATTGTATTTAAGAGAGATCCAGGACTGCTAGCTGAAGTTCACTACTTTGGCCAAAGCTCTTTGCTTAGCTTCCAGGTCCAATAGTCAACTTAGAAAGATTATTTTGTGAACTAATGTTCCCTAGTGATACACTAAGTGTTTTATAGTGGAAGTCTGATGATAAGCTTTTATTTAATGTCTCAGCCTGACAATGTGTATGCCTTTAATACACAAGATTAAAAATCCTAAACAGTAGATTTACGTCATGGAAATTGTCCACATCAGATATATTGTTATAATGCTCAAGGTAGAATGAAAATAAATTTCATAACATCAAAATATATTAAAAAATATATTGTGGTTAGTCTATGTAAAAAAAAAAAGTTAAGAAAATTATATTTATCGTATATTTATTCTTCTGAGCAAATGTTGCAAAATTTTAACAATTGTTAAGGTACATTAATATTGGAGTAATTTAGTGATTTAGAGAAAGGGTTATCATTTACATTGTCTAAATTTTTAACATTCTAGATTATCCTTTTTTTGTTCCCAGCATTATTGGGAAAACAAGTCAAGATTTTCAGCTTGGTATTTACATCTACAAGTTTTAAACACTGTATGCTATTAATGTACTAAGACAACAAAATGAACTGCCCTCCTGATTTTACTCTTTTCATCTACAGCGTTGGCAGGAATTGCTGTATCATAAAGGAAGGTGAGTCAGATCAGTGACCCTGTTCAGCAGATTCTTATTCAGCTGCACAAAATTATCACTCAAGTATGCATTACTGTTGCTTCTGACATTCTGTACTTTTTAGTCATTCACTGTTGTCACAATGATGTTACTGCAAAGTGCTGCTAATTTAGTTACTGTTCTTTAAAAACAACAGAACTTGACATTTTTTGCAGATGGCAGGATGCTTTAAAAATATATCATTAAAATAGAGACTGACTTTGAATATTAGTATGTGGAGGATGGCAATAATTGAGTCATATAAAAAAAAAAAAGCTGCGGCTTGCCTCAGAAAAATGAATTGTACAGTAAAGTATTTTTACAGCATTCTGTCATACCAGCAATACAACTGCTTAAGGTGATGATATCATATACTGACATGTAGAGTTAATAAAATGCTTTCCTCTGTAGTAATAGTTTCAAAACAACTTTGAAGTTATATTTTAATTATCAGTGTATAGTAATACTCTCCTGCGAGTTTTAATGTAATAGATGAAATCCTGAATATGTCAACTATTTTGAAATGTCAGATATTTTTCACATTTAAGACTTGTTTTAAAACTAAGTTCAACTGTTTCATAGTGAGAGTTGAAGTTATTTCATGTGATTCCAGAGCAAAACAGGAGCTGAGCTGATACAAAATCTGCCTTGAACTCTCACATAAAAATGCGATTTTTCTATTCTTAAATAAACAGATTTTTATTTTCCAAAATGCAGTGTTTACATTTGAGATGTGATGTTCATCACCTCAGGGCTTTTGAGATTGATCAGCCAAATGTATTTGGTTTTGGGTGTGCTCTACATGTCTCTTTCTCTTTTTTTTTTTTTTTTATTGTCAAGCTTATCAAAACAGGTAATGCCAGAATTAAATTATCAAAGACAAAGTCAACAAACATTATTTATAATAATTGGAAATTATATCCTTCTCCTGTCAGCAGAAATGAGGCAGTTCAGTTTTTACATGGTATGTTAGAAGTATGTCCAAGGTGCTCATTAGTGAGCCTATCCTCTCTGTTGAAGAAGGTTTTCTCAAGTGACTTACTAATTAATTTGAGTTATTGTAATGTGGATGCTCAAGAACTTAGAACTAACAGCAACTCAAAAACTGGCTCAGAAGTGACCACTGAAACAGCAGCAACAGCTTTTCTCTGATTTTGGAGAAACCAGAATCCATACCTGTACTTGTTTACTGTGTTCCATATGCCTCCCTTGCACTTGTTTATGTTCTCACAAATCTAAGGTTGAGTATTTTTTACAATACATAGCTGTTTTCTCAAACTGTTACATATTCCAGCTGACAGTTCTAAACTGAAGTTTGTGAGGAAGAGTTCTTGGCTGCCAGCAGCCTTCCCTGTTTCCATGGGAACAAGAATCAGAGTGATCTCTGGAAAACAATGTAAGGGAAAGCTTTTTAAAAAGCATTATGTAAACCCTTGGCCTTTTTTTTTTTTTTTTTTTTTTTTTTTTTTTTTTTTTTTCTTAACTGATCTGACAACTGACTTCATTAAAACAAAAGTTAAATTGAACACTAGTGCCCAAGGCAACTCCCAAGTTTCCCAAGCACTGGACTTGTTCTTTACCATTTTTTGCTTCAGAATATCCTAGTATCCCTGTGGTACATTAACTACACGCAATTGATTGCAGTGGTATGTAAACCATAGAATATGCTGTCGGCCTTTCCTAAGGCATCATTTCTTTTACTCTCTTATGGGCTAAGGAACATTCAACTTCTGACTTAAAACATATGTGTAAGGCCTGCATGAAAAAGGAGCAGTATCTGTCTTAAAAAAAAAAAAAAAAAATCTGCATACCAGCAGCTGTCTGGAGAAGTTTTTGTGCTTAGCATGTGACTTTGATCCCTGGTTTGTCAGAGCAAATCAGGACTCCTGTGAGGCAAATAAAACCATTTTGGCTTTATAGCTGTCTAAGAGCAGTAATTTGTTCCAGTGGGATAAACATTTTTATAATGTGTACAATGTCAGTGTTTGAATGTGAATCATTAGTGGTCAGCCCCTCCCTAAATAGTCAAAAAGCTTCCCGAATTCAGTGGAGTGGCACTTCATGAATTTACATCAATGAAATTATTATAAAGTATATACTAAATGGTAGAAAATCATAGTTTTTCAAATAGTGTCTGCAGGTATAAACAACTATAAAGAAACAGCATAAAAGATAAATTCAGCAGAGTAATAACATACCATAGAATTGTTGTCAGACTGGGTTGGTATCATTGCAGTGGCCAACAGCTGAAACTGTACATTTACTGTTGGAGCATAAAAATTATTTTAAAGGAAAATATATCCTTTGAACTCTCTGTTGGAGACTTTAGGTACAATAGAGTATGATTTGTGGGGGTTTTTGTTTGGCGTTTTGGTTTTTGTAAATATAGAGGAAAGATGTGTTCTTTTTCAACCAAAAAGACACAGGAGGAAAAAGTATATAAAATCAGTTATGCTTTATAGATAAGTGAAAGGTAAATTACCTCCCTCAGGAAGCTTAGAGCAAAAGGGATGCTCTGAATTGTATTAAGACCCATGAGGACCTTAAAAGAGGCCACTGAAGCCATTTTATGCACATTGAATGAAGGTCTAAGCTTCTTGCTATTCCCTTAATTCCAGATGGAGTGACACATTATAGCCAACATGAAATCTAGTGTAATGTTCTATGTGCTTCATCTGTAGAAAAGTGTCCCAAATACTAGCACTTTGATCAAGGAGGCAAATCTGGTATTACCAGTGTTAGGCTAATAATGATGTTTACCTTCATGACTAGAGGAACTGAGTTACATGGTAAACTTATTATAAAACCTTATTATAAATGCCATTAAATCAAGTCTTATACTGTTTATCACCATGCCATTAGATAGCAATATTTCTTTTTGCAGTGTAGCTACATTTCTCAATAATGGCATTTCTGAATGGGTCATTTTTATGGCAGGTGTAACTGAATGGTGAAAGCATATTTCTCTGTTTCATGTAGCTTCCTCCAGCTTTGCAATGCAACTTAAAAAGGAGAATCATCAAGAGATTCAAAAAGTCCCTCTTCAGTCAGCAGAGCAATCCTTGTAATCTGAAATCAAAAAGGTGTGGTTCACTATTTACTACTTGTGGTCAAGTTTCTCTCTCTTTCCATTCAATCATGCTATTGCTACTTGTATCACAGCAATATAAGTGTAAGAGTCCATTTTCAAAAGGAAATCTTTAGAATATGCTCCAGCTATCCTTCCTATATTTGGCAAGTAAGGACTCTCCTTAAGTAAGAAGTTTCTGGAGGTCGGTTTCAAGTTTGTATCTTGTCATTAGAACTCTTTCTGTAAATGAAAAGGACCTGCTAGCTCCTAACACACAAAACCAGACCTCATCAGAGCTCAAAGAGACAAGAGGAAAGGCAATATAACTAGAGGTGATGTTAGAAGCTCTTAATTTATGCAAGCTGTTCTTAATATGTTAATAGTTCTTTAATATTTTTCGTATTTTGCACTGTACTCCTCAAACCATTAATCCTAAGAAAGCAGTGTCCCAGAGTACCTTGAATATAACATGCCTTGTCCTGTTGCTGCACAGTGTGTCAGCAACATTCCGGTGTCATCAATTTAAAACTACTGCAAATTTGTAAGAATGGCCTGACTGAGGAAACATGCTTGCCTGTTTTCCAGTGACATGCTGGATGCTCTCCAACAGAGAAAGATCTAATGACTAATATCAGAATTTCCAAATATTCCTTCAAAATCTCCTGAGAGGACTGTAACCAGCAAAGGATTTGAACATTACTTCCTTGGCGTCTGTGTACTGTGGGAGACTGAAGTTAAAACATTTCATTTATGAATTGATGATAAAGCAGTTATTGGATATATTATTGTACCTAACATTTGATGACTAAGGTGACTTGTTATCATTCACATAATTCTCCTCTGTAACTTAATTTTATTATCATCTACTTCCACTGAATTATGGAATCTGCTATATCATTGTTTGCTACAAAAGAGACAGACTTCAAATGCTGGATCCTTCCTTTGCTTTTGTAATAATTAACCTGAGGTGCTAAAACTTCCTGGAAGGTGGCACATTGGTAGTACAGTAAAAAGGTAGTTAAAGATTCTTCTTTCTGAGCTATTAGTTTCATGCTGTCCTATAAATCAAGTTGGGATTTACATAAAAATTCCTGTATTTCAGCCATAACATTTAATCTAAGAAATAAATATCTGCTCATTGTGTATTGAGTTGATGTTTTCAGAAAAGGATGACCAAAAATATGATAAGAAAAAGGAAGAAAAATTAGGTGAAAACACCTAATCTTCAGGTGTTCAGAAATAAAGGAAATTATTTGTAAGTATTATCAACTGTAAAATTGTGTTAGCTTCAAAACTATTTGGTTTAAACCTGTAGAAAAGGTTAAAAAAGTACTTATTTAAAAAGTAAATGCTAGTAAATTGAAAATGTTTGAAATGTTGAATGCAATTCTGGGCATTCTACCTTGAAGGAAATAGTTATATTCTATTAATGGAAAGAAAGAAAAGAAAAGAAAAGAAAAGAAAAGAAAAGAAAAGAAAAGAAAAGAAAAGAAAAGAAAAGAAAAGAAAAGAAAAGAAAAGAAAACCAAAAAACCACAACACCCACCAAAAACCAACCAACCAAACAAAAAGGTTCAATTAGAAGGATGACAAATTGATAATTATAAATGTTACATAATTTACCAAAAACAATACTGTAAATGTACGGGGTGTTGTGGATGTAATTTGGAGGTAATAGGAGGAACATAAACAGAGAAAAGGATTAGGTTGAACTCCTATAGCAAATGTTGTTATGAAGCTGTACAATTTCTGGAAATAAAATTTTTAAATAGTAGGGGTTTTTTAACTATGCTAAATTAGAAAACCTAATAAGAATTACCGAAAAAAGATTCATCCACTGATCAGTGATGGGGTAAAAGTCTTCCAACAACAGAGAGTTGTTGGAAGTCTTCCATTTCTGTAACTGTGAAAGTGTTATCATGCTGCAAAAAGGCATAACTGAAATTTCTCTCCTGCACACAGAGTGCTCCTGTCAGAGCTGTTAGCAGTGGATATTTTCAAAACTAGATGTTTTTGAGTTTAATGTCAGTATCACTGCCATACAGTCAAGTAGCTGAACTGAGTTTCAGGTTTTGAAAGTGCTGGGTTCCCTCTAAAGGGAATTGTACCACTTGAATTTTGACTAACAATTTCACTTGAAGCCATGGTTTTAAGAACCAGTGTCATCAGTTGTTTCTGTCGTAGGTTCAAGATAATACACTTTCCTTTTTATCTTCACCCAAATGTATAGTTTGTGACATTTTATTCAGATCATCTGAAGAATTCAGTGCTTTATAGTAAGTGTAGCCTGCAGTGTTCAGTATTTCTGGAGAGAAAAAGGTAGGATGCTCATAATTGTGTTCACTTTTTCATTAATCTAAAAAGTACTGAAATTTCTTTTGACTTCTGATTGCACTGGGAAGCATAGGGAAGAGTAAGCTGCCTCCTAGAAGTCTGAAGTTTTGGCAGATGGGAAGGATGGACATTTCAGGTGTTTTTATTTTTTCGGTTTCTTTTTTTTCCTAGTTGCTGCAAGGTTCCCATTAATTGATTGAACCCAACATCTTCACAGCAGATTGCCATGGGGTGCATCTTTCTTCAGGTGGAAATATGTTGCTTCCAGATGATAAAAAAGGTAAACAAAGCATCATAAACTTCTGTAGTGGCATATATATTTCTAATAAAGTTTATGGTATCAAAGAAGAAGGAAGTGCTGCCCCAAGATCAGTCTTTAAAGACAATAAAGTTATGCTGACCACACTGATTTTCTGAGGGGTTTGTTTGTTTGTGGTTTGGGGTTGTTGATTGGTTGGGTTTTGTTTTGTTTTTGTTTTATTTAATTCCTGGTAAGATATTTATGCTGAAATTTTCTACTGATTGAAGAGAGTACACTTTGAAAATATAAAGAAATGTCAAAGATGCAAATAATTTATGGGTCCTCCATGAAAACTAATAGAAATGTTTGTAACTGAAAACATCATACTTAGGATTTACCTGTCCTTGAATATGATTTTTAAATCAACTCTGTTCAAACCCTTATGTTGTTCTTTTGTCATGTTTGAAACAGTTGTAATGAGTTGATTTAATTACATAGCTAGATCAAGCCAAACAATCTTGAGGAGGGAAAAATACACACACACACAGAGATGTATATCTACTTTAGAAAATATATCAATATTTTAATTAATTAGATTTTATTTATTCTTAATTATTGTTATTATTTATTAATTAATTTTAATTTTAATTTTAATGTGTCAATTCTACTTTGGACTAGTGATACTCAGGCAAATCATAAACACCATGTATAATCAAACCTACCAGCTGTGGCATTACCCGGGGTGGGGAACTACAATTCCTGGTTCAGAGACTTTTTCATCGTGTGACTTTTTGTGCAATGCACATAAGGGAGAAGTGCAGCCTATATTTTGGTAATTGGGCCATTTTCATTCTTCTAAATACAGAAAATAACTGTGTTGCAATCCATGGACTAGAGGATACAGTAACATTAAAATCTGTAGGGCCAGAAAGAAGAGTGAGAAACCTTAGTTTTGATGGCCTTTATGTGGAAAATAGCATATCTCTTCCACTGCTTATTGTAAAAACCAAAATTAATACTAGGTGTCAAGGGTGATATTTGAGTAGGAAATGAGTCCCTAACAATCCCTTTAAATATGAGCATTATTTTGTTCCTGGAGATGATAATGCAATATGTTGAGATGCTCGTTATCTGTAATTTTTGAATCTCTTAACCTGCAGGCAATACTTTTGTCCTCACAAATTGCTGCTGGCTGTGTGCCCTTTCCACTGTAAATTTCCACTGTAAGTGGGAAAAAATAAGGAAGTTGTATTTCTGGGTTCATGAGTCCTTCTGAGTTACATTAAGTCTTTAAACTATTTTTCTTTGGTTAGAATAGTTCCATAATGTGTATGAGTCAAATGTTCATTTCATGCCATAAAATGACCCCACCTTTTCAGGGGGTCATTGTGCTCAGTGGGAGTTACTGATCATGAAACATCTGTCTTGTCATTATGTTTGACATGGAATTGCTAAGAAACTGATAAGGGAACATAAACCCCAAATTCAGTTACTTGCCTTTTACTTTGAGGCATTCTTGGCACTTCTGGCATGGCAGAAGTGATGACATATGAGCAGTTACAGGTAAGCTCTATATTTACCTATATGTATTCCTTTATTATTCTTAATGAACATAATTCACTGAAATTAATTTTTTTATGTTGTAGACTCTAATTGAAGAGGTTCTAGAGGAAAGTGGTTATTACAGTTTCTCTTCTAACAGGTCAGTCTAGTCAATTTAAAAAGGAAAGGTTAATTATGATATGCCAAACCCAAATGTATGGTCTTCCTGTTTATGTGACTGCAATTCACTTTAAACTTAGTGCAGAATGTGGTTTATTATAATACATGGATGCATGAACTGGAAGAAATGTATGTGGGACATATTAGCTAATCTAAGCAGCTTTTTTTGGCCACATCTATTTTCTTCATTCAGATGAAAGAGTTGTACAAGTGTGGCAGCAATTTCCTCACATTTTCTCCCCACATAAATTCACATCTGAACAAAAGGTTAATTACATAGAAGTATATTTTATTTTAACACTTTGTCATTACAGGGTTTAAAGGATAAAGCTGATATATTTAGCAAAATATTTGAGTACAGTGCAAAAGCCAATATAAGTGTTAAGTAGCACAAAAGTGCAGAGGATGAAAAAAAAAGTGGTGGTCTTTGAAACCAGGCAAATGCTCTGTCCTCAAGATAGTATATCTTTCTTGCAGGAAAATTTTGACACAAGAATGAAAATATATTAACTATATTATTTATCATTTTTTCACCTATCTTATTATTTATAATTTCAAATATTCTTTAATGCAAAAAACCCCCCATTACTTCAATCAAGTAAGTCTATTTTTGTCTAATCACCGTTCTAAAGTCTGGGAGACTACAGTTAGTTTTCCTAAAACAAATAAACAAACATAAATCCTCTCCACTCCTTGGCTTCCCTATTATAAGTATTAAGAGTTTTAAGAATTTATAGTTCCTGGTGCCTCAGCAGTATTTTTCAGCTATTTTTTTATCTCTGTGAAGTTTTTGGTATGATTCAAGCTTGAAAAATTTGTAATGGTTGTCTGAATATTTCTATAGGCTACTCATTAAACTGGTATTTCAGCTTGTAAGTGTCTTGCAGCTGCCAGCTCAAAGTATTGAAAATCATGATTCAACACTCCCAAAATAAGATAATGGTTCAATCTTTAAACCTTCAGGGTGTACTTGAATTATGTTTACAGATTACTTTTTCATCCATGAGGTCTAACAAATGTCTTGATAAATGTTTTCAAGTATTTAAAAATTTTGCCCTAATGACAAGATCCCAGGATCTGATAAAAAGAAAAAGTATCGCACAACTTACAAAAGAAAAAAAAAAAAAGAAAAAGACATCAAGGTCTACCAATTATAATTATATAATCCTATTATAAATATACAAATGTGTTATAGTTTTATAGGCATTTATATCAAAAAACAGACTAGTAAAAAGTGTCTTACTTTAATTAAGTGTAATGAAGTAAGTGACTATGTTGAATATGGACTTCAGTGGGTTTATTTTTTTACAGGAACTACTGCAGAGATAAGGTATCTATTAAAGGAAATCAGAATTATACTGTATTTTGGAAGGACATGTAAGGATTGACTCCAACTCCCTGCTCCTCACAGGACTTCCTAAAACTAAGCCATATGACCAAGAGCATCATCCAGATACTCCTTGAGCTCAGACAGGATTGATATTGTGACCACTTGCCTGGGGAGACAGTTCCAGTGAGGAACCTTTTCCTCATGGCCAATCTGAGCTTCCCTTAGCACAACTTCATTTCATTCCTTTGTGTCCTATTGCTGTAAATATAATTGCTGAAATGTAGAGCATACTTCAAGATTGCAGGCACATACACTAGTATTTTCAACGTACGAGTGCCACAGAAACGTGCATGGGACTAACAGCAGTGAAATAATTAACTGTCCTTTTTCCTGATTTATTCAGAACTTTTTTTCTGCTCTGCTGGAATTCCTTAGAGAGTAGCTGTTCTGCAGAAAACTAACATAAGATTCTAAATCTTTAAAAATGTTATTTTAAGGGAGGCATAAAAAACTTCTCCTTCATAGCTACACGGGATGACAGTGTAGTATAAGGAATTCTTCTTGATCCTGCAGAAGGAAATGGGTGAAAGAGCAAGCAGTACATTTCAACACGTATGTAAGGTCTGGAGAAGGCCAGGCATATTCATCCTTAATCACATTGATGAATGTGCTATGTCTTCAGTTTTCACAGGAGCACAGGAAAATTGGAAAGCACATTTTGTTTCCCCTGAGTCACGCAATTTCTTTAGCAGCACCTGTAGTATGTTATCCACAATCAGTGCTGATCTGTGTTTTCTTCATGGGATTCATAGCAAAGACAAAATTGACTTTCAAGTGACTTTTGGAGGAATGGAGTGAAATCTCCTCACAAATGTGAATCTTCTTAGAAGCTAAGATGTATGTTGTCTAGATTTTGTTGTGTTTTTTTCTTATTGCTTAGATTTGTTAACAGTGTGCATTTGACAGCTATTGCAGATTTTGCCTGACTCCACTGCATTGTGTGTCACTACAGCATGTCCTGCTTTAGCTGGCAGATACAAGACAGTCATACTGCAACCCTGTTGTTGGTCTGTCACCAGCAACTTGTTTTTTCCCTGTGCTTTTTGTAGTGGATTGACCATGGCTGGATGCCAGGTACCCACCACAGCTGCTCTGCCACTCCCCTCTGCAACTGGGCAGGGGAGAGAAAATATAATAAAAGGTTCATGAATTGAGATAAGGACAGGGAGAGACAGTCACCAATTCCTGTCACAGGCAGAACAGACTCGACTTGGAGATATTAGCTGAATTTATTACTGATCAGAATCAGAGCAGGATAATAAGCAAAACAAATCTTAAAAATACCTCCCCCACTCCCCTCTCTCCTTCCTGGGCTTTACCTCCTCCCCCAAAGTGGTGCAGACAGACAGGGAATGGGGGTTACAGTCAGGTCATCACAGGTTGTTCCTGCTGCTCTTCAGGGAGAGGAGTCCTTCCCCTGCTCCACTCTGGGGTTGTTACTACAGGAGACCGTTCTCCACAAATCTCTCCAGTCTGAGTGCTTCCCACATGTTACGGCTCTTCACAAACTGCCCCAATGTGGGTCACTTTTCCAAGGGGTGCAGTGCTTCAAGAACAGCCTACTTCAGTGTGGTCCTCCACAGGATCACAAATCCTTCCAGGAAACCTGCTCCAGTGTTGGCTCCTCTCTCCATGGGTCTTCAGATCCCTGCCCGGAGCCTGCTCTGGCACAGGCCTCCCATGGGTTCACAGCCTTCTCTCAGGCATCCACCTGCTCTGGTGTGGGTCTCCCCCACAGGCTGCAGGTGGATCTCTGCACTCCCATGGATCTCCCTGGGCTGCAGGGACACAAATGCCTCACCTTGGGCTGCACCACGGGCTGCACAGGGATCTCAACTCCAGTGCCAGGAGCAGCTCCTGCCACTCCTTCTCCACTGACCTTGGTGTCTGCAGAGTTGTTATTCTCACATATTCCTCTCACTCTGCTCTTCTTTTAATAACTTCTTTTAAATCTGTTATCAGAGAGGCATTATCACCATCTCTGATTGGCTCAGCCTTGGCCAGCAGCAGTCCTGGAGCTGGCAGGCATTGGCTCTGTCAGACATGGGGGAAGCTCCTGGCAGCTTCTGACAGAAGCCACTCCTGTAGCCTTCCACTACCAAAATCTGCCCATGCAAACCCAGTTTGAATACTATTATTTGCTGTGATGCATGATTATGTTTGATTCCCCTTCACTGTTATGGTAGTTTTTTCCCAGACAAGGTTCTACTCCCAAATAACTTGTATTTTTTCCTCTAGAAAACAGAAAGACCATGCTTTAGCCTTGACTATCAAAAACATGTCTGTATTTCCAGAGAACTTGCCATATTTTCTGAAGTATGTTCTGCTCAGTGCCATTCAGAGCTTTCAAAACTTAAGCAATTTTTTTTTTGTTTTGCTGCTTGCACACTCCCCAAATAGCCAGAGTCCAGTTTCGATAGGTGTCCAGTATTGAATGATTCATTTCACCAGCAGACACAAATCATTAGGTTTCACCTCCAACTCTCCAAACAACATAAGCAAGCTAGAAGAACAAACCAGTTTCCTGAGCTGCACTGCAAGTCACTTATCAGAGTCCACCATTACCTGGTTTTATTCCATCCCACAGTAATTGGTTTGCAAGCCTTCACAGCAACATCCCATCAGCCATTCTTGCCTAAAGCTGTTTTGAGCCTCCTCTCTTTTACATACAGTGAGACATTTCAGAAGCAACTGCAATATTTCTAGCAGAACCTCAATCCATCCTGTGGCTTTCCTGCGATCCCCTTCTCAGAAAAGTGTTCACAGAAGAGCTTTAGAAAAAAGTACTTAGAGTGATGAGTATCTGTATCTTGTTTGCTTTAGCAACATATAGGGCAATGCTATTTTTAAACTTACTTATGTTATTTTAAAAGCTTTCAGTTAGACTGGGTTTTTCGCTTTTTAAGTTGTAATGATGCAGCATGTGTGGGTCTTTCCCAGTGGTACAGAATGACAGTGCTTCTAGCAGGAAACAAATTGCCTTCCCTTCAGCTCATTATAGGCTTCTAGCTTGTCTAGTAGAAATGAGAAGGAAAAGAACTTCAAGGGCTCAAAAGTCCTTAGAAGGTACATCAAAACACCACAACCTCGTTTTGTGAAATTGCAAATGTTTAGAGATGTTTTTCATTTTAGGGCCAAATTTCTTCATGTTTTCTGACCAAGTTGACATTGACATTATTCATTCCATATATTGTAAGGCTACAAGGTGAATCCTGGTTTAGAACAAAGAATTGGGGTGTGTGCTATGGCTAAATGCACTATTAAATGCAGAATAATCAGCTCGATATCATAATGCAATTTTCTACTTTACTGTGGAACACACTTTATAGAGAAAATTCTGAAAGTACCTTGTATTTATTTTCTGGTTTGGGGGAATTTATATGCATTGTCTTTCTCTCCCATCACTGTTGCCCCTTGCAGTGCCCTTCTGAAATTCCAAGAATGTAACATGGGAAACCAAACCTTAAGTGAGGTGATGACATGAAAATTGTAGTAGGGCAAATAAACTGTATAAAGAGTTAAAAATAATTCAAGCAACTTGATTGGGTGATGAGAGAAACATGAATTCTTTAGAAACTGACAGCTTTGTAAGAATAGTGTCATGCTGCTTTTTTTCCCTATTTTCATTATAGTAGTAATTACTATCTCAATACCAGTCATTTCATGGGGATTAATGACCAGCTGAGGATAATGACCCTCAGCTTTATCTTGAGTAATCAACTTGTGCCCATTTATCACTAATCTCCTGAAATTACTCAGCACTCCAATTGTATTACTTATTTATACAGAAATTTGGTAAACATGCATAAAAAGACCCTGTAATGTTTCCAAATTATTCTGCTCACATCCATTGTGCCACTCATTCTTTTTTCCACCTTCTGATTTAATATTATACTGCACAAGAGTCAAGCTCCTTGTTTGTGAGGCTGTTTATGAATAAGGCAGTGAATACCATTTTCAAAATTTCATCCTGCTTTTTTGTATTAAGGTACACATGTAATACCCAAATTCATGCAGCAATCTATTTTTAATAAATTGCTTGAAGAGACCTAATCCAAGGAGAAACTCAGTTATAAGAAAAAATGCAGTGGTCAGAGACAGGAGATGGAACAGATGCTGAGTGCCATAGCTCTGTTGTGGTTTCACTCCCATGGGCAGCCTCAGCACCACACAACCACTTGCTCACTCCCCTGCAGTAGGACAGGTGAGGCAATTGGAAGAATAAAAGTGAAAAAGCTCTCAGCTTGAGGTAAAGACAGTTTAGTAAGTAAAGCAGAATCTGCACTTGCAAGCAATGCAAAAGAAAGAATTCATTCTCTGCTTCCCAGCAGCAGGCAGGCTTAGCCATTTCCAGGAAAGCAGGATTCCATCACATCTCATGACTACTTGGGAAGACAAGTGCCATAACTCCAAATATACCACCCTGCCCTTCCCTCTTCTTTCCTCCAGCATTTATTGCAGAGCATTGGTGGGGTGGTGAGAGATGCAAAAGTGGCCCTGGTGCTCTGTAAGTGTTGTTCAGCAATAACTAAAACACTGGTATGTTGTCAACATCATTCTCCGCACAAATCCAAAACACAGCAGCATGCAAATTACTGTGAAAAAATTTAACTCTAAACCAGCCAAAAGCATACAAGCTCAAATGACCATGTCTGTGAGGAATGCTTCAACATTTGTTTTGTAGGAAGAAAAGTGGTTGCAGTGCAAGTAAGACTAGAAGGAAACAGACTTCATAATCAAATGCATGTATTGATATGTTGTCACACATAGTTTCTTAACCTTTTTTCAGTGAAATTTATTCCATTGTTACTGAAGTTTTAGAAATAGAGAAGCAACTAATTTTGTCGTTAGAAAGAGCTACTTCATGAACAGCAGATCTGTCAAGTCTGGCTCTAATGATAGCTATACATTTTTAACTACTGAGAGAATATCTCAAGGTATTATCCCCAGAAGGATTATATAGCTCAGGAATGACAGCAAATTCCAAACTGTGCCTGTTTGAGGCAGCCCTCATTTGTATTTGGTCTATGGTCCATAATTCGAAAATAGAAATGCATTAGTGGAGCTTTCTCTGCCTGCAAATTTTTACCATGTTAATTAAGTATTCTTCAACATAATGTACCTCTTTAATTCTGTTAGATGGCTAACGGATTCAAATTTGTACTTCGTTAATGTTTTTTTAATGTTCTAGAACATACCGAACGAGACAATAGATGACAGTACACAGCTCCAACACTCCTGGAATCTAAAGTAGATATTTTAACTTGGTAATATCTAAGTGATTTAAGACATTTTGCTCCTTTTTATTCTCACCTGGAACCATTTCCTCCAATGTTGCCAGGTATCTGTTAATTGTTTTCTTCTTCTTAATGGTTGTCCATGCAGATTCCTAGTTCTCACACATACAAAAGATTGTTTTGACCAGCAAGTCTTAACAGCATTCTGCTGAATTGTACTTGTCCCCAAGGAGGTAAAAAAGTTTGCCAAAACACAGAAGTATTTTTTGGTACTACTGTTATTGTAATAATAATAATAATAATAATGATGATGATGATGATGATGATAATATTATTACTATGATCATCATCCTTATCACTACTAAACATCCATGGCTGCCCCAGTCGTTCATTTACTCCCGCTGCAGTTCTGATGGCTGCCAGCTGAGGGTCTGTGTGGCACTCTAAATTTCCAGTCTATTTCTACAGACCAGCATTCACTTCACCTTTTGAGTCAGCTGTCCTTCCACTAAGAGGCAGTATTGGCTTATCTTTCCAAAGTCACAGATCCTACAGAAACTAAAGCAACATGAAAACCCGGTGTAGCATTTGATCCTAGCTTTAATTTCATCCAGCTCCTGGGGTTAGACAGTGACAAATATTTGCCACTGTCTGTATTTGATGAATACAGAGAGTTCCAATGACAAACATTTGGCCATGAAATTGATTAAAAGACACTTGCTGGACAGGGTTCACTGCTGTACATGGTGATTGTCACAGTGTACCTTTTCACACTTGCTAGAGAGATAATTTTAACCAAGTTGTTACAGCTGCACAGATACCATGCATTCATGGTATCAGAAGATACATGCCCAGGCTTCATGGTAATGGTAAAAATCTACAGAAATGATGACTTATAAACTAGGAAAAATGTATGCATTGGATTTTAGGGTATTACAGCTCTTCATATCAAAATCAAGTTTTTCACAGGTGTGAAAAACTTATTGATAACTATATTTTTAGAGAATTGCAGAAATGTTCTGGTTATTTCATGGGTGACCAGTAAGCTAATAACAAAGAGAATCTGAATTTTTTTTTCCTGGTGTTACAGTACCATTACAAGACATTTTTCCCACTTTGGTTAGTAAGTCTTTTAATTTTTTTTTAGGCTTGTTTTTCCTGTGAGTCAGAATGATAAGGACCATAGAAGAGACTGTTTATTGCCCTTTAGCAACTAGTTAGCATCAAGACTGCTAGGATTGGCTTGTATTACTATTGCTAGGTATAAAAGATGGATTACCTGGCTGTTATTCATGACATTGTGTGGTGTAGAACAGAGAAGTGATCCGTCTGATGCAAGTACCCGAATAATCTGATCATGTGGTAGGATTGTCATTGATGCAAAACCTCTTCCTTCACTCAATCTTTAGAATGAGATATGTGGAAAGATGCATTTCACCTCTTGTTGGAAAAAAATTAAAGACCATCTGGCCTGAATTTAGGCTGGTAGGTCATTGATACAGTTGATACCAAGTCATTGATACAGTTCAGGGATGTATAGACAAAATCAAGTGGTGTCCTGACACTAGAAATGCCTGGAGAAAAAGTGCATGTTTTTGAAGCTGTCTGTCAGCATTTGGACTGTGGGAATGACTGTTTTCAACAGCAGGCAGATGGCTCTGGTCCCTTGCAGAGATCACATGCCCTGAGTTCTCAGACATTCTTCTGTGAGCTCTCCATCTTTGGGTGGAAGCATCCATTGTCACAGACTTGTTTGGCCAAGAGAAGATGGGTTTGCTCTTGCAGTTCTGAAGCAGGTCTTTCTACCAGTTTGAGGAAAAGATTTAAGAACAACTACTGTGCATTGGAGATGTCTGTGTTGTGGAAATTGTGCATAGAATATAGATAAACTCTGTCAAAGAACATCAAATAAGAAGGCAGCTTCCTACTTAAGCTGGTTCAGAAAGATCAGTGTTGTCTAAAATCATTCTTGTGCAAGCATTTTTGTACAGCTACTGTGAACTTAACACTTTCAGTTGAAGCAAAGGGGAAGTTTTTTGGGTTTTTTTTTGGTTGGGGGGGTGTGGGGGGTTGTTTTTTTTGGTGGGGAGGTGTAGGGTTTTGTTGTTGTTGTTGGTTTGGTTTGACGGTTTGGTTCGTTTGGGGTTTTTTTAGGCTTTAATGGTTTGGTCCATTCTTATCAGTTTAGCTGATAAGAATGTAATATCCTTCCATGTCATAGCATGGTGTTTAAACAGATTTCAAGAACTCTTAGACTAAATAAAAAACAGTCTGAAAGTTTGAGAAGAAATGGAAGATGAAATTGACCTCAGTGTTCAGGAATCAGGGCCATACAAAGATAAAATCTTTCTTACCTGTTTCAAGATCTCATTAATGACAATGGCTAGAGGAGGAATTTCACAGTTACATAGGTACATAGGTGTTTTGATATAGGGGTGCAAGACAGACGAAAGCTGTCGATGTCAGTATAGTACTAACAGGCACAATGTTCCTCTGAGTACTGTAGCTGTGTCCTTTGTTTTTGAATACTCCCTTTTTACTAGCAGAACATCCATTTACTGATAAGGGAAGATCAAATCCCCATGTTTCTGACATCGTACTCCATGAAGACAATTTTTAGGTCTCATCATAGCGTCAACTCCAGTTTTGAAAGTTAATTTGAAAGCTTTTACTTAGACAAATCATGGGAAAATGATATAAAAAGAAGGAATAACTGGTTTTCTTACTATGATATTGTATCTGTAAACCTTCTTAATCTTCTGAGTTTTCCATATTTTCATGGAGTTCTACAGTTCTAGAAGTCTGTGTCGTGGAAGGATCTGAAAGATTTAAATCTCTACAGCCCTAAATGGATCATTGAAGATAAGAGACTTTAGCTTACCTTGCTTGCCCTTATTAAAAACATTCTAGTGTTGTTTTCTTCATTAACTTGTGTATTACAGCAAGGATTATCCAGAAAAGTACCTTTTTTTTTTTTTTTCTTTTTTTTTTTTTCCTTACAGGTATGAATTTCATCCTTTACTTAACAAATCCATGCTAGTGTCATAATTTCAAAAAAACCCAAGAGTAGTAGATGTATTCTTAACAGTTGCCTTAATAGAGTACTAAAATGTCTGAAATATTGTCAGGTCAATCTAGACATTGGAACAGAAAGTGAGTCTGTCTCATCATCCTAAGATAAGGCCTGGGCAAAGGATGAACTGATGAGATAGAAGCTGAGAAATGAGAATACATCTAGAGCAGAGCCAAGAACAACAGGAGATGGAATGCAGGAATTCTGAGAAGGAAATTGGTATGGGTAAAAGGAAGAACCACCTGTAGCTGGGACTGACCAAGAGAAGAGTGAATGGTTTGTAGGTGGTAGGTGCAGGGGCAAGTAGTAGACACACAGAACAGGAGTCAGGCTCAAAAGCTCAGACCAAAGGGGATCCAGGGGCAAATTATTACAGCCTTTTCCAATACTTAAAAGGTGTGGGGGTGGGTGGAGCCCCAGCCGCCCTGCCCTGGAGAGAGTCAAGCTCAGGAGTTAAGAAAGAATTTTGCAATTTCACCCAGAGCCCCTAAGACAAAAGACAAGCCTTCTAGTCACCGCGACCTGTCCGGAGACCCACAAGCACCCTCGGGATCTTATGTAGATCTGTTACAATCGATTGGTTTTGTACTCTTTCCCTCCCACCCTGGTGTCCCATAAAAACCCCTGGGTTTCCTCTGGTTGGCAGAGGTTACCTCGTCCCTGGACCCCTTTCACTGGTACCTTTGCAATAAAGTTACCACCTGTGGAAACTCCACATGAGACCCTCTCTCTCTCTCATCACAGCCGGCTAAAAGAGGGGCAAGCTCACAAGGGCAGGAGCTGAGAACACTGAGCTGAAATCACTGAGCTGAAAAATCACTGCTCTGCCCTCCTGCTGAGAAGCCCCTCTGCCAGCTGAGGAGCGCCCTGACCCCCCAAGAAGCTGTCTTTAGTGAGACACCTTTTGGGGGTGAGTGTGGCTCTGGGTGCCAAGCAGTGGACCCCACTACCAGCTGGAATAAAAAGGGGCTTAGAAGAGATTTTTTTTTTTTTTTTTTTTTTTTTTACCATGGCCTGTGGCAATCACATAAGGGGCAACAGTTTTAAACCTAAAGCTGTAGATTTAGATTGGACATAAGGAAGAAGCTTTCCGTAGTGGCAGTGGTGAGACACTAGAACAGGCTGCCCACAGAAGTTGTGGATGCCCTATCCCTGGAAGTGTTCAAGGTCAGGTTGGATGGGGTTTTGAGAACCTAATGATAGTCTTTCCTGCCCATGGCAGGAGCACTGACCTACATGATCTTTAAAGGCCTTTTCCAGTCACAACCATTCTGTGATTCTAATTTTTACACAGATATGGTGCCCTTCAAGGATTATGTTATCCACATAGCAGGCTAAGTGGAAGTTTGCTGTCAGCCTGTACTCCATGTGTTTTGTCTTTCCTTAAGTGCACTTGACTTTACAACTTTAATAACAATCTTTCAGCTTAGGGATTTCTATCTACCTTTGTTGAGGTGTGCGTGCAAAGCTATAAACTATTTTTCATATTTTTCCTTTCCTCATTCCTGGAATACTTCAATGTCCTTCAGTACTTCAGTAATCAAAATAACACTGCTACCCAAGGGAACACATGAATAGAGGAATGTTTGCAAGGCCTTTATGTATCTGAGTTTTACATATTGTATACAAGTAGTCTGGGAAAATTTCAGAAGAGGTCTTACACTTTTATTGGAGACTGGTAGAATTCTGAGACAAAACCAGAACAACCAGTTTTACTTTTTCACAGCATTGATTATGAGAAATCTTTACATCATATTTTCATAGAATAATTGTAAAAATATAATACATCTTGATTGGGAGACAAATTTTACCAATATAAAGCTGTCAGATGCAGCTCCATCACTTTCTGTTCTAATTTTCCATGGAGCAAGCTAAAGAGAAATTAGAAAAGGGGAAGGAAGTGATGTTAGACTTACTTTCAACTAGCTCTCTGTAGTGCTGAAGTTTCTGGACATGTTACATCAGCAACATAAGTTTAAGCTGTCTCCCAAATACATTTAGTTGCATTCAGGCTTCATTGATTATCTGTGGGAGACATTTGCACCATGCTGCTCTAATTCTATTTGTGCACTGTGCAGACTAGTCCATAAACTTTGAGTCAGAGGATCATTAGACAAAGTAATTCCTTGTGTGTAGCATAACTGATAGAATTTCACACAGAGATTTCTGCATCAAACTGTTGTAAACTATGGACTATACCCATTTCTTTTGATAGACATCTGAGGTTCTCTGGCTTCTATATCATGTTCATGCATCAGCTTTCTGCTGGTAGCAAAAAATTGATCCCATGCCTGGTGAGTGTGAGTAGTGGCAAATTCTTACTTCCAACTACCTACCAGGTTTTTTTTTGCCCCCAGGTATCTCTACTATTTGAAAGTAACAAAGAACAATCTAAGAGGAGAAGGTGTGATTCTAAACAAAGGGTTTGGAATTGTTCCTAATGAAGTCAACCTGCCTGTACTTCAGGAGAGGCTGATTACCAAAGGGTCAAGTTTTGCTCATTGAATAGCATACCAATGTGAAACAGCTTCAAGTACCATTTCCAGATGATACTCTTTAGCTTTATTTACAGCATAAGTGCTTTACAAGAAGCGTTGTGAAAAGTGCTTCCAGGTTTCTACATTCGGAGAAAAGCATAATTCTCAACAGTTCATATTTTCTATTTTTAGAATTTCTTTTTAAGCTGTTGTGTAGTCAGGTTTTCTGGAATGATGGTTTGGTAGCCTTATTTATATTCATGTATGCCTTCTGTGTAAAGAAGAAGAGCTTTGTAATATGACCAGACAGAAAATATATGTAGATTCACTATACCAGAATTAGAACAGATTAAATACCATCAGTATAATTTTAATATTTAGAAGGAACTTCACTTCTTACGTTTGGATAGTAGAAAATTCTAATGCTGATGTGCCATGTTAACGTTCACTATTTGCAACTGGCATTGCTTCTGAAATCATTGTTATTTTAAAGCCAGCTGGTTTTACTGCTATTTCTGTCTTCATATTATGTGTCTGTACCCACACACTTTATAGATCTGTGTATATAAAATGTATCATATACATTTATATGCATTTTATATACACATTCATTTTACCCTTTAACAGAACTTAAGTAAATTAAATGCATTTTTTGCTGCTAATCAAAAGTACTTAAGGACATTTCCAGAATAAATGTAGATGAAAATGTCTCACTCCAGTAGCAGAGAAGCTATGTTTTTGTCTACAAAACATTCCTTCCTAAGTAAGGAATTACTAAGTGCAAATGCTTTTCTCTACAGTTGCTACTGTGGCAACCATAACTGTTGCGAATAGCCAGGATGCACTTGGTGATTATTGTTGCTGAAAATTGTTAGCTTACAAGTCATCACTTGATTACTTGTAAGTAATTTGATACAGATGTATGTTGTGTACATTTTTCTTTATTTTTCCCCCAGTTACTTTAAATATCTAATTGACATTAATTTCATAACAATTTAAGTGTAGAATTTTACATTTGTGATTTCAATGCCCCCGAATTGTGAAGCAGTGAAAAGGGGCCCAGTGGACAATGCAAAAAAAAACCAAAACAACAACAAACAAACCCCAAAACCCCGATAGTAATAAAATTGATCCTCTTTTCACACACAAGTTATGTTGAAAGTCACCAGGCACTGCCTTTGCATCTATACAATGCTGCAGTATTGATAGCAAAGGTCTGTTAAGGGTCAATTGCTAAGGTATCACCAGCAGGTAGCTACAGTTTGCACCATGAATCACCATGAATGATGCATTTCCTGCAATGATGCCAGTCAAAATCAATTTCTGTTCTAGTTCAGAGTGTTAGTTTTGCTTTGCCAGAATGAAGAAAGGGAAAGCAGTATGGTTAAATCTGATGAATTATAAAGCAAATCCACACTGTATGTGACTGCCAATGGAATTGATTACATGGTTATTTTATCCAAAATTCTTCATTTAAATTCAACCTTGATATGTTCTACTCAAATTGTATATGAATTCTAATAATAATTTTCCACTGAAATAGCATATAACAGTCTACACGTAAAGTAACTTATTTTACTATAATATTTTTCAGAAATTTTTATAATTCTAAACTGCCAGTGTGCACTGAATGCCTTAGAAATACTTTGGACTTCATTTCAAGTGTTTTGAAGTAGCATTGTTTATATTTTGTCTGGATTTGTATGATGTTAATTTATAATTTATGACATTGTTTCTGTTGAGAAATAGAATATAATTAATTACTCTTAGTGGCTTTTTAAATGTATTTTTAGTGCTTTTAACTTTGAAGCAAATTTTGTGCTTGTTCTGGTGACTGTGAGAAGTGGAATACTAGATATTGGCCAGCAGAGGAGCAGACTTCTCTCCAGTAACTCCAAGAAAATTCCAAATGGATTGGTGGCATGTGCAACCACCAAGGCTTTGATTTAGAGCAGGAAACCAGGGGTCTTTTCTCTTTCTTCCCCAGTGTTCCATAGGATTATTTTTTCCCTCCCTGGCTGCAACAGAATGTACATGCTGACTGTTGTAGGGAACAGCTGATGCATTTTGCATGTAGGGCAACCAGTGCCTACAGAAGATCCATTATCTAAGCTGTTAAATAGTTTATGGCATGAATACATAGATCCTCTCCACTGAGATCTTCCATTGTGTTTCCCAGTTTATGAAAGATAGCAAGAGCCAGTTCTGACATGATTTCTGTATGGCTAAATTCTGTATAGACAACATGGGTAAAGCATGTATAAAGAAACACAGAAACCAAAATGAAGTTGCTCAGTATCATTCAGCAGATGGTCAGCAAAACTGAGAATGGAACTGACATTTCCTGGGTTCCAGTCCAGTTCATAATTGGTATCCTTCAAGGTGTGTAGCTCTTTTTTTCTCATATGTTTGTCATCTTTAATGTAACCTGTGCAAAAATCTGAGAAACAGTCACAGCTGTACTTACTATTTAGCTAATTGAAAAAGCTTCTGCAAAGTGTGGTACTAACCATGTTCAAAAACTACTGAACTACAGCTAACTTTTGATAATTTGTGAGTTAATCTAAATTGTGACTTATACAGGCCTTTCTTTCCATTTGCTTGGTTGCAGTGGAGTACCTGAGTTTATGTAGTGTTCTGTCTTCTATTATTCATGCACTTACTTTCTACAGTGAACTGATTACAAGTCTTTTCTCAGGAGAATGTACCGTGTATGTATTCTGTAGCCTGATTTACATATGTTGTGCTCTGTCTGAATCATTTCCCAGTCCCCTTTCATATCCCTGAATAATCAGATGTTGACATCAGACCAAATCATGAGCTTTATTCCATAAGGGAATTCCTGTTTACAGGCACAGAATAATGTGTTTAAAGACTGTTTCTTACAGTCATTGTAACATTTTGGGATTAGTGCCTGGTTATTGGTATTTCAGATCAAGAAATTTGACTAGTTAAGGAACTTTTGGAATTTTGTTCATTAAAGAAGAAAGGCCAACAAATTTCCATGCTGTAAACAGGAAAGCTTTTGGAGTGACTTCTCCAAACTGAATAATAGACACAATTTTAGCATGTATGAATTCTGCCCTACTTTTGAGAAGAACCAGCAATTCTGAATGACTGCATTTCAGGAGATATGAAAAGAGGAAGCCACTTGAGAATATTTGGGTTTGACTGTATGAATTCACCATGCACTTGAATTAAAAAACTTCTTAGCTGAAGGTTTCATCATTCAATTTGTCTAGACAGATAACAGCAATTGGAAACAAAGATCTTCTAATTAATTTTGTTTCGTGACTTGAAGGAAGCTAAATTGTATGAATACTCTGTGTTCAACTGTTCTCAACAGGAGACAGTGAGAATCGTGATGAGAAAACTAGTAATTTGAAAATATTTGACATTTGAGTCCTCAAATTTCCTACCAAACTAAAACTTATTTCTTTGAAAACTTTATGTCCACAATCAAACCCATTATCCACTGCTGTATTTTGGCCTATGTTTCTAATTTCCACTAGTCAGAACATGTTCCCTGACTTAAACTCTAATTGGATTTACTCAGTCTTGCTCCAAATTTAGGCTTGCTGTAGCTTCATTACTGTCTTTTGTCTGCCTCCATCTCCACTGGTGCAACATAAACAAATACAGATCATTAAGAGTTTGCTTAGCAATGGAATCCGTAGTCAGTTGCAGTCCAAATCTTTATAGACTATGAAGACACACACTTTTTTTTGTACATATATATCTCTGTGTATATATAAGTAATATGTATATATATGCATCTTTTTTTAAGTTAATATAGTTGAAATCTTAGCAGTCTAATGCAAGAATCATTATTAGTCTAGATCTCTTGCAGGAAAAAGAAAGAATCATAATGCAGTTAAATTGCTTTACAAACACTTTTTAGCTTCTCCCCATTTGGGGCAGTTATGCTCACCCTTAGAGTGCTCCTTAGTGTCCCATGGTCAGTGGTTTGGCTCTGGTGGGGTTGTCAGCAGTCATAGTCCTGTCCTAGGAAGAACAGAGTGTTCATATTGATGGCTCCATCTTCCTCACTCTAGGATCCACCATTCAGGATCATTTTCCTGCATTTGCTAACACACTTTTACTCCTTTGCCTTTTCTTTGTTGTTTTGCAGCTCCATGAGACATCTGGATTTACAATGTATGGAGCATTTTACATGTACTGGATAGTGGTTTTTTGTTCTCTTAAATACCTCTAACCCCAGTTTTGTCCAGGTCTGCATTTTGTTGCTGGTCATAGCTGAGCTGTTTACAGTTACCAGTGCCAAGTCTGTGCTTCATCCCTTACCATCCCATAGCTGAATTCCTCTATACCAATCTTGTGTTTTAAGGCACAGCTCTCTTCAAGACCCTGCTGTCTGACTAGACCTGTATCTCTTCATACGACGTCCTTATGTTAGTCTTGTGAGTATTTCAGTATACATTGAGTCACCACTTTTTATAGCTATATGCATAAAACTATCCCTGCTCAAAGAAAAATCAAAGTAAAACAAATTAGAGGTATTGAAGTGGCCAGTTGGAGGAATCACAAATATAGCTATTCCAATTGAAACAAAGATACATTCAGACCAAGCACAGCTGACAAGCCTCAGGACTTGTGAAGCCTTGTAAATTCAGTGTAAGGCACCTGTTGGTGGTAGTGGTGCTGATGTATTGCAGAGCTGTAAGACTGCATCTTCCAAACTTTAAAAAATGCACTGACTTTTGTTCCTGTACCCCGTGTACTGCTCTTAATGCCTTCAAAAGGTACAAGTCATTAACGCCATGGCGATATTCCCATGTGTCAGAAAAGAAGGAAGTTCTTGTTGCTGAAGTCTGGTGTCTGTGATCTGTCTGTTGTGTGATCAGCAGCACTCATTTAAAGAGGAGTAATGTTTCCACCCTTGCCGAAATGGGGAATTGCAGTTGCCGAGTGTGTGACCCTGCAGTTGAAGAGTGATCAAACAGTGATCCATCCTTTGGAGCAGCAAGCAGTGCCACGGAAGGGTAAAAAGGAACGGATGAAAACAGGAGATGCGCCTCACAAGACAGAAAACGAGTCTCTTTGCCAAAGACATGGTTTGAATACAGAGGACTCACTGCCTGTGCATCTGGTGCAGCCTGCGCTGCAATGCTGGTGGATGGGAAGAGACCACTGGCTTTGTGAGCTGAGCAGAACATGCTCCGTGGTGTTCCAGCAGTCTGTGAGGATCTTGGATCCTTCATGGCAGGGCTCCATGAGGAACAGTTTGATTATTACTGATTGTAGCTACTGAAAAGATCATGGCTATGAGGGTACACTATTGGAGAGTGGAATGTCAGACAATTTTCTCTCTGAGCTTACGTATAGTTTTTTTTATTTTTTCTGCCTGGTCCTCAGGCAGCATAGGGATGGAGTCATTCCACAGAGTACCTTCCTATGTTTCTGCCACAGTGTAATATGTATAGATCCTACAAATGCATGCATAAAAGAATTGAAACAGTAAATAGAGCCATTGAAACAATGTTTATTGATATTATTCAGGCATGTTTTAAAATTTTGCTTTAATTAGCAGTATCTGGAATCAAAGTTTTGCATTTCTTTAGCATGACCATGATGATTAACTCTTTACCTTTCCTTAGGCAGGTCATGATACAATGGAATTACACAAGATAATTTATGCTAGTAGAGCAAGTCAGTTTGGTGTAGTGGTCTGACAGTCTGGCCCACAGCCAATAACACAGCATATGCTTGAAGCACTTCAGGTCTACTATCAGTTGTGATCCTTTGTAATCCAGTTGCAACTAATGAAAATAGACTGTGGACAGCAGTGTGCCAAGCAGAAGCAGGACTGACTGATGTTTCACCTGTTGGCAGTGTTGGTATGAATGATCCTCTCCTGAAGATCTGTAGGAGCCAGCAGGAGCACAGTAAACCTCAGAGACTTCTGTAAAACTCTACAATGCAATCTGTTAGTCCTAAATTATGTTGTGCTGAATGGATCATTTCTGCAATTAGGTTTATATTGCAGAGAGTAGGCATGAAATAAATGAGTGAGGTGTAGCACTCTATAATTGCAGACAGCTATTTTTAAAGATGTCTTCAGTGGGGCCTAAATTAAGGTTGACCTATTTGTCATCTTCACTTCTTTGAGACAGACATGTACCAGGCTCCTTTACATACAGTTTGAATACCCTGTCTGAATAAGAAAGCCTGACAGTCAATTAGAGCTTTGCCTTGAGTGACCTGCCCACTGACTTTTAGAAAGATTAAATGATGACGCAATATAGTGATTTTTTTAATTGAAAAATAATTATAGAATGGATGGAAATAGATGTTCCTGACATGAAGGAGTAATGGATAAGGGAAAATATCTTGTTCCAGTTAACCAACAGTGAACTAACTTCTCCTACTCCTGTTCTCAGTAAGAAGTCACTGCTGCGAGACATTCTGGTGAAAATCAGCAGTAAAACCCTTTTTTACCAATAGGAAACTTACTTTGTGTTCAGATTTCACCAGGTGAAACTGAGTGTACTTAGCAGAGCAGAAGTTTGGGACACGTATTTAAGTGGTTGGGTAAGTTCAAAACAAGGCAATAATAATTGAGCACTGTTCTTCTGAAATCACTGTACATTGTGGAGTATTTGATCTGATCAGGCTACTTCTCTGCAATTTTGTTTATTGAGACATGAAACTGCCCATACTCACAAAATAACTATTATAAGTATTTCTAAGAATAATTCTGCTCCTTCGTGCATTTTCTGAACCACTTGACCTTTGCACTGGTGCGTCCAGCACTGAGGTCACACAGAGAAGATCAGTATATATTGCTGTAGAACCTGGGGATCAGCAAATCCCCAAATATAGGGAGATATTCTTGCAGATTTTTCTTCAATGTAACATAGAAAAACAAGTAATATTGCTGGAACATAGAGCTATAACAGCAAACACACAGCATACTGATACTCTCCTGGTGAGTACTCAGGGAAGACTTTGTTGAAGCTGCCACTATAGAGGCATTTTGGAAGCTGGTTGTGCCCTAATGCAAGAAGCCTGGAAAACATGTACAGCTTCTAATCAAATAGAGTTTTCTTAGAATTAATAGCAGGAAAAAGATAATTTCCATATAACCAAAGCTATGCTCAATGTATAAATTTTTAACCTAATTTTTATCACCTTCTGTTGCAATTGCTTCATGTATTCCTGCTTGTTTTTGTCAGCCTGTGAAGAGAAGATAGTATATTTATATGTGGGGGAGACATTAATTTCCTCAGGCCATTTTTCAAGATTTGTTATTTGATTTTGTGTATTCCTCTGTAGCTGCACTGTTCTTTTGTATACCTCAGAAAGATCTAGAAGATATTCTTAGTTCTTCAGCCAAGCATGCTTGGCAACAAGCTGTGTCTTTCTGTTCAAAAATGAAGAGGGTTGCCCATCTTTTTTGAAGTGTGATTGTTACCCCTCTCTTGTCTCGTCTTTATTTTTCAAGACTGCACATTGCAAATGTTCAATGTTTACTGTTTCAAAGAGACAAGCTGAATGCACTGCATTCAAATAAACTTAAAAATAAAATATTGAAGGATATCCTAAAACATGTTTCAACATAATCTGGAAAAGAAAGGCTGGTGAATTTCGTACTGAGTATCGGTAATCATCAGTGCAGCACATGCTGCTGTTTTTTTCCTAAAGCAAATTATATCTATCCTCTTCACTAAAATGTGTTAAGTGCTTGACAGTAATTATTCTACATGTTTGCTTCATTAGCAAGTAAAATATTAAGACTTAAATACCCTTAATGGTAGGGACTGATGTCCTGTAGCTTTGACTCATTTGTATGTTTTTAAAAAGCCTTCCAATTTCTTGGTGTTTCAGTATTAGTCTTTCCTATTTGAGAAGGTTTTTTTCTTTTTTTTCCATTCAGTTTTAGAGGAAGGTGAAGGTTATTACTGTGTGCCACTGGGACAAAGTAGATGGAGAAGGAGGAAAGAATCATGGTAAATGTTTTGAAATTTCATTATTACGTTGGAGAGTTTTGTTTAGATGAGATAAAGCAGCTCTATTTTTGTGTATCAGAGGATGTAGTGGTAATTTGCATTCCTGTGCAGATTTCCATTTAAGGCTCTGAAGTGCTTTATAGACATCAATTAACTAAATCTTTTAGCACCCAAACTAGGTAGAGATTAAGATCTTCATCTTACAGATGCAAAAGCTACGCAGAGACAGATGAGCTTGCAAGAGCTTTACTCTTTTATCCATAAAACAGAGCTCTGGTGGAAGGTTTTGTTCAGTGAAACAGCACATGTCATGGGTGAGAACAGCAAGTTCTTGAGAAATATTAAGGACCTACTTCAGGATGTAAGAGTGATGTTTCTTGAAATTTTGACTTGTATTTTAGCAATTGCATCCTCTTTCTTTTCTCAAAAAGAAGATCTTACATCTTCTTACTATCCTGTATCTAAGAATATTCTTATTGTTTGGAAAAAGAAGCTTTTCTGTGTGTTCCTGAAGAGATCAAATAATTTTCCACAAACTTGGCTCACTTTCTGGTCCTGCTACTTACACCACAGTTAATAATTTATTTAAAAAATAAAATGTGGAAGCAGAAATGTAGTGATATAAAGCTGCCTTTTGACCTCATTCCTAGCTGCTGTTGATGCCGCTGATTGCATTGATGTCTTAGTACTGCCACTAGCAAAAAAAAAAAAAAACCCAAAACAAAACAAAAAACCAACCAAACAAAAAACCACAAACAAACAAAACAACAACAACAACAAAAACCCCCCACCAAAAAACAACAAGACCCTCAAAAAACAAAACCACCAAAAAGGCAGAAACTAGAGTGGTGAATGTGGATATGCAGATTCATTTTTGCAGAAAAGGACTCAAGTTGAACATGCTCTTGTGGCATAAAAGGTGAAAGGGATCCTGGGCTGCATTATGGGGAGTTTTGACATCAGGTCAAGGAAGTTGATCCTTCCCCTCTGCTCAGCACTATTGAGGCCATACCCAGCATGCTGTGTCCAGTGCTGGGCTCCCAGTGCTAGAGTGACATGGACATTCTGGAGACAGCCCAACAAAGAGAGTCAGACAAAGTGCCCCAGAGATGATGAAAGGACAGGAGCATCTCACATAGGATAAAAGGCTGAGGGAGCTGGGGCTGTCCACATGTAGAAGAGGAGGCTGAGGAGGGTCTTATTAAAGTGTATAAACATCTGGAGGGAAGGTGCAAAGAGGGCAGAGCCAGGCTCTTTTCATTGGTGCCCAGAGTCAGGACCAATGGCAGTGGGCACAAAGATGAAAAACAGGAGTCTCTGCCTGAGTACATTTCCACTGTGAGGGTGACCCAACAATGACACAGATTTTCCAGGGAGGTCGTGGAACTATTCAAAAAGCTTCTGGACATGGTCTTGGGCACTGAGCTCGCTAGGTGGCCCTTCTTGAGCAAGGCATTGGGCCACATGACCTGCAGACATCCCTTCCACCCTCAACCATTCTGTATTTCTGTGAATATCCATCATTTGATCAGTTTCTCTGTATCCTTGGGATCTGCAAAACCCAGAAGTTCAGGACTGGCCTGCAAAAGTCAGTTTTTAATCACTGCTGTGGATCAGAATTTCCAGTTCTAATCACTGATTGTTCTATACATGACAGTCATGAAAGAATATGAGAAAACTGCAGGCTGGCATTGGGACAGTTTTTTTTGAATGTGGAAATTCTGACTGCTCCTGTGTGATAGCCTTTCTTGGTGGTACTGAACACCCACGGAATGATTTCCCTTTTGAGTTTTTCAGTGGTGTAAGGGAAATGGTACAATGCACTCTTGAAAAAATAGGTAATATATATCTAGATCATGTAAAGGAGGACTATTTAGGAGGACTATTTAAGACTTAAATCAGTCTTTTTTTCCCTTAGCTTGTTATAGTCTAAAAAAATGCTCTGTAAAGAATATTAGGAATGTGGAAAAAAATCTACAGAATGTAAAATCAAGAATTATGGCATAATTTGGTGTTATATTGCTCATCATATACTTTCTCTGCAACTGAAAATAAACTGACAAATAAAGGAGCATGAAACTGGTAACATTTCAGAGGGCTGAGAAAAATTGCTCATAACCTGCTAAAGCAATGACCACAAAATGAATGCTTTTCTCATATGTAATTTTATTTATTAGATAAGGGAATTTATTTATTACATGGGACAAAAATGGTAAAGTAAACTGTATCTCCATATCAAGGATTTTCAATGTGTTAGTAACATCTTTTTTTATTAATACTGCTTCCTTTTGTCTTGCTTTCATGACTTTTTTGGTTTTTTTGGTGTGTGTGTGTATTTCTCAGAATCTCAGAGATGGCATTAGGGCCACTTGGAAACATTCAGCTTTAGTGATTCTGTAGCAATGTGCTCTCTGCAGGACTGTTGGTTTGCACACAGGAGCATAGACTTCCTGTCTTCCAGCTGAGCTTCTTGGAAAGTGTCATCCATTGCTACACAGTACTACTTAGCTTTTTTTAATTGATGAATTTTATGTTATTTGATCAGTTTCTCTGTATCCTTGGGATTACAAAATTTATGTGAGGATTCTTTTCTCTTATTATGCAGGAAAACCATATATTTTACATGCCTGGAAGAGGTGAGTAAAATCTGAGCTCTGTGTAGTTTCAAGCTCTTATCTTGGAAATTTCCAACTACTGGAGTATAGTGGTCTCCTTTACACACACACATTTCCTTCCTTATTTAGGTGCACTTTGTTTACTCAAACTTTTTATACCATCATTAATTTCAGAGCTGTATGGTCAAAATCTTCCTGTGTAATTCCTCTTTCTAAATGTTTGGGATGTTGCTTATTTCTTCACATTTTACTTACAGTAAGTAAGTAAGTAAGTAAGTAAGTAATGTAGTAAAATATGTTACTGTTTCAAAAAATGCTTATTTTGTTACTTGGAAAGTTGCAGGCATTCCAAGGTGCCATCAGATGTTCTCCAAAACCTACTGACACAGCATGACATTTAGTCATACTTACTAAACTATCGGATTTTTTATTCACAAAACTTAAGGACATAACTAAGTACTCTTAGAATACAATGAGGCATGAAATATTATTTATACCTTCTAAAAAATATGTTAAGTATACAAAACCATGGAATTGTTTTGTAGATCATTTTACTTGCTGATACTGACAGAAATGTCTTTGTTGGCTTTCTATAACTTTCTGTTAGCTTGTTAGCATGCTCCTCAGATCCAAATGTAATAATGTCTTATAAACATATTTAGACTTTTGTTTTTTCCTTTTTTGACTCTGGACAATGTCATTTGCTTCCTGACTGTTTGTCTTTTTATTTAATATGCATTAGCCTGAAACATTCCATGAAAAATGTGCTGAACGTGAATTTTAATATATTTCAGAGACTTAATAGATATTAATAGAGCAATAATACAGTAGCAGACACAGACCAGATTACAGCTTGTAAATTACAGCCAGTGTACTGAGGGCAAACACCATTAAGAAAACATAATTTGAACATTAAAGAGATTGTGTTTGTAATCAGGACATCTGCCAAAACCATATCCAAAGATGTAGAGGTCCTCTAGCACACTTCTTTTGCAGCTTGCATCTGTACAACCCGATGTCTTCATCTGCCCAACTGAATTAAGTATTTAAAGTACAGCCAGAAGGATAATTGCTACAGGAGTACCAGATACAGATGCAATTTAAATGGAGGTAATGTTTGTGAAATGTGGTCTGCCAACAGGCTTGGGTGTAGAACTCTTTATCTGCACTAGCTGATGGAGTGATTCCTATCTCATGTGGGGCCTCACAGAGAATCAAGAGAACTGGGTCGTTGCTTTTCTGTTTTCAGTCTCTTCCTGAGACTACATTGCCTTGTATCAATCACCTAGATAAGAACAGATTTGAGCTTAGTGTTACTTGAAGAGGAAAGTGATCTTCCTAGCTGGAGATTGAGTGTGGCTGAAAATCAGAAGGAGATTCATTTGCATTTTATATTTTGCCAAGGTTTCTGACAGTTTGTCTGCTTTGAGATTTCTGTTAAGCAAAGCAATCAGATCTTCCCAAGTCTGGTTCCTGTATGAAATGTTGTATTTTACCAACCCTGTCAACATCTCCAAATACTTAAGAAAAACCTCAAACCTGGGACCAACTTCTCCAAGCACTTAAGAAAAACCTCAAACCTGGGACCTAATTCCATGTTGCTGAAGAATTTTGAAAAATTATTCTTGAAAGAAGGGGTGAAACTTGAAATGCAAGATTATTTTGCATTGGACAAAGCACCTGAAAAGTGATGAAAACCAGGTATTTTGTATCTGTTCCATCCTTGATTTGTGTGATGCAACAGATTTGCATCAGTTCTGTTGGTAGATTTTTGACATGATATCTATCAGTAGGGAACAATTTCTTTGAACTCCAAAAAAATTGCTTCATAGGAGCTGGAATTTCAGATTATTAACAAGTCATAGACGGTAAATGACAGGCACCACTTATATAAAGATCCATTTTCAAAGTGACTGAGAGCAGAAAGGCCAATTAGAAAGCTATGGACCAGTCATCGAGCTAGAACATCATCACAAGCTCAACAGCTGTTTCATGTCTAGCTCTGCAAGTCGTCAGGGACATAGCCATTGATTTTCCTGGCAAACTGCTGAAATTCTTGAGTTTGCTCTGTACGTGATTCAAATGCTAATAATGTACTAATGTGTGTGAATCCTTCCTCTGTCCATGTAACATCTTTCTGCAGTGGCTCTTAGGCACCTCCTGTTGTGTTTCCCCCATCTATTTCATATTTTGTTTCTGTTGCTCTCTAACACTGGCTCTTGTATCAAGCTTGTAATAATTTTCACAAAAAAAATCTTCAGAGGTCATGTGACCTCTCCTGCATGGGCTCCACAAGCTTCTCACAAATCAGGCCTTCCCCACCTTGAGGAGTAAAGGGCAAGACTGTTTTCAAGTTGTGTGATATTGATGGACTTCAGCATTTCCAGAGAACTTTCCCCTTTTTTGGAAATGACCCTTTTAAAGTTAGTTTTACACATTTACATTGCACCAAAGAGCCAGCCAGGACCTTTTGGCCCAAACTGTTAATAATTCCACGTTTTACTTAATAGACAATATGAAGGCATTCAAATAATCAGTCGTCAGATATTCTTGCCTGACAGTAGTCTTGATCACAGATAGAAGGGGACAGGAGAGGAAGTGTCATAGTGTTATTTCAGTGTCAGGGTGTTTTCTGTAGATATTCTGCTGTATTTTACCTTTGGGCTTTGTTTCAGGCTCCCATCCTAGTTTCATGAAACCTGGTTTCATTCAACCTATTCATGAACCCTATTTTTAAAGCTTATATAGAGATCACGGAGACTTACCAGAGTGTAAAGCTGCCACTCCATCTATGCTCTGGCTCTGCCTGATTTATAGAGACAGCTCTTCATTATGCTGTACACACATCGTGACCAGAGCAGAACTGCTAGTGCTGCATTGAAGCCGAATGTTTGTTTTGGAAGTGACAAAAGAAGGGTTCTCTGTTATTCAGATAGCAGAAAAAAAGGAAAGATTTCATATCCTTGAGAGTGCTGGACAAAGAAGCATTTACTTCTACCCTACCTCAGCAGGAGGTACCTAGGAGACTCAGAGGCCAGAACAGCAGACCTGAATAATGTCTTCTTCTGATGCCTGGAGCCTCCAGTTCGTCAGACTCCATTTCCAGACTTTAGTCATCACCCATATCACCCAAACACTTTCCTATATGATGGAAGGACCAGTATCCCTACAGAAAAAAAAAAATACACCTTGAATCACTTTAAGGCTTTGCAACTCTTTCAGGTTAATAATTTAATATTTCAGGTTAATACATTAATATATTTGTGTGAAGCTAACTCATGCAGTAACTGTTGATTAAATTAGAGTGATGTGAGAGAAAAAAAATAGAAGCTAAGGAAACATTCTCAAAGGAAGTGTTTTTAATGGCTCAAAATCTTCAAACTGCTGTGGAGCATAGCTGGAAAATCAATTTAGAGTTTCATTTGTTTCTGTTCTGAGAAATGATACAGATTTGGCAGTTGTGCTCCACCATTAATGATTTAAGGGACTGAACCTTGCTTTATGAGTAGAATTCAATCCAGCCTTAAGGGTGGTTGGCAATTACTGCAATGGGCATCTGCATGACATGCTTTGAAACTCTATATAATTGCAAAAATGTGGTGAGGAGTGGGGTTTGTGGAGATACAGCAAACTCAAAAGGAATTCCTAATGGCAAAACTGCATGCTAATCTTTATCTAAGCACATGGGTCATAAAGTGCAGGAGGAGATGTTGGTAATATTTGTCTTACACTAAGAGGGCACCATGTCAGGTAACGCAGGAGAAATGAGTATTCTTGAAGCAATCAGACTGAGAGTGTTGGTGTCCCATAAAGTGTTGCCTAAAATTAAGTGAATTTTCTGAGAACAGTGGTGAAAATTGACTACTACTACTATTATTCAGGCAAGTTTTTGACGTGGTGGGAAAAAAACCAACAAAACAACTCTTGAAGGCCTGGAACAAAATCGAGGAGTTTAAACATAAAATATTGAAGGATCCGTTCCTGAACTTTAGTGTTCTCCCAAAATTTTAGAAAAGTAATGTTCTTGATTAATATAAAATGATAAAATGGTAAAAAAGGTCAGCTAAGAAACTAGTTTTGGTAATCTTGTTTATATGGGCAAAGAACAGAAGAAATATGCCAAATTTTTGTTCTCACTGCCATCTAACAGTCTCTGCAGGGATTTTTCCTGTCTGTCAGTGCAAATCTGCTCTAGATCCTTCTCTTTTCCTTCCTGTTTATTCTTATAGGAAGTGTTAGATATTGTCTTTGTAAAAGAAGTGTTGGATTGAGACAATGCTGTCTTTCTAACATTCCCCTGAAATGTTTATGTTTAGCTATTGAGTGTCTGAATTGTAGCTTGTGTTCACATTTGATTAGTGAATGCTTGTCACTTAAAAAGGCAGAGTAAGATGGAAAGAAGTGAAAAGTTTCAACAGGAATGGTAAAATAGAAGCATCTACGTCAAATAGACTTTTTTCTGATATTTAATTCATGAGACCATTTCTCGAGCCATTTCACGAATTTTTTAATCCGTGTTTCAAATATTCCTACTGCTCATTTTAAGGAAGGCTTTCTATCTGCATATAGTTACTTTGGAAGAAAACTCTGGATTACTTGCATGTGTTGACTCTCATTAATGCAGAAGAGGAGTCCCCGATCTCTTGTAGTTCAAAGTATCTGGAAAACAACAGCTTTAACAATATCCATTTTCATAAAAGCAATGAAATATAATTATATCCTGCAGCTCATTTACTAGTGCAATTGGTGCAAGACATTTTCCCTTATTTCTTTCTCTTAGCTAATAGGATCATTAGAATAACAGAAAATAAGGCTGGAAAGAATTTTGGGATTGGTTCTTTTGCCCCAGGATAGGATCAGTTAGACTTGTTAAACCTTTCACAGATGATTGTGTGTAACTAATTATTATTTTTACTTTTTTTTTTGCAAGTTTCAAAGGTCAGCCATTTACCATTCTCTAAATGAGCAAAACCTCAGTAGTTCTAAGACAAAAAAAAACCCAAACAGATAGACCTGTTTAACCTGAATAACTTGTATTTGCTGTCTAGCTGTAGTTGAACTGGTGTTGGTAATTCATGGACTGATAGTTTTGGTAATTCACTTGACAGCCAGCAGTTTTGCTGTGTTCTCAGGAAGACTCAGCCTGCTACATCAGGGGTTACTGAATTGCTGCTGACTTTTGCTGTTTAATATTCACAATGACACTGGATTTTGTCAGAATCCGTGAGGTGGTCATGTGACCAAGAAAGTCACATTGTTAGAAAATCTCACAAAATTTAAAATCTGTCCAGGTGCTCCAGCCCACTCTTTCACAATTGTTAATATTAAGAATTGTTTTTGTGGTCTAAGCTGAGCTTTTTAATTTTAAATTCCAGTTTAGATTGCTTATTTGTTATCCCTTTTCTAAATGAATACTGTTTGCTCTTTGGAAAACCTTTTATATTCTCTGTCTGTGTTCTACTAGGTCATCTTTCGGCTGAGAAATTTGATTTAATTTTTTATTAGAACCCACTGTCTGAGAATAAGAATGTATTTAAAGTCTTCCTTTCCTTATGAGTTTTGCCATTGGTTTCTCTGGGAAAAAGAAGTACAGAATACTACCAAATTGTTATATTTTGGATATTAGTTAGCCCTTGAAATTGATTTTTAACATTAAATTGTTGTTTTAAAAAAACCCTCCTTACACACCCATGTAGAGATTGTCACGAAAGAGGTAGAGACCTAATTAAAAAACAGGAGAAAGTTAGTGGTCATAATCTTCAGTTTCTGAAGTAATCTTAGCCTGTCTGATTCACTTTGCTTACAGGCTATATCTTGCTTTCAGAGTTGTGATCTGCTGTAATGACATGATGTGTCACTTGTACACACTATGTTGTACCTAGTTGATGCACTTGTCTCTTTTCATTAGCAGATTGTTTCTAGATAGTCTGACACAGAGTTATTGTTTAGTTTCACAAGCATCATTTCAACACGGTTGCAGATAATTATGGCCTCATGACTTTAGACAGTGCTGCTAATATCTTCTAATTATAGTAGCTACAGGAGTATGTTAGTTGGCCTTGCACTTTGTGTTCTGGCATGGCTGGATTGCTCACAAACTGTAAGAATGTTTCTAAAAAACTTTTAAACAAGGTTAACAATCTTTTTAAGGTTAAAAGTTGTAAAAACATTTTGTATGTGAATTCTAACACATGCTGATGTTTAACATCAAAGTATGTGCTCACTGCTTCTGTTTTGTAGTAAACTGGTAGGTAGTTCTGAGGCAGCTTATGCAGCTGCAGAACCTATTTAACTGATGGACTGTTGCATACAAATCATCTTTAAATTGATTAGGTCATGGTCACTATACTGAAAAAGAGCATTACCATATGATCAGTGCTTTCCACAACCCAGCAATCTAAATGAAGATCAAAGCTCGGGAAACTAAAAGTGTATGAAAAGCAAGATGAAATGCAATGTGCATGTTAAATATTTGAAAACTCTTTTGTCAAATGATTATTGATGAAATAATAAGATCAGAGCCAGAATTCATCACACAAAATCAGTTTTGAGTTGTCATAGGAAAGTATCTTACTGTCACAAGGTGAAACTAGAGCTATGGTAATATGGGGAGTGGGCTACAGATTTAAACATTGATGAAACAAGGATGATCAAAGATATACACAAAATTATACACAAAATAAATATGGGAAAACATACTGAAAACCAGCTAAGCATCAAGAATGGGAAAATCATCAGGCATTACAGGGAATGGCATAGGCCAGCACATATTGTCAGGACAGAAGCTTGAGATAAAGGGTGAGAAATGGAAAAAATAAATCAGAGGAATAAGAACAAAGTAAGGCAGAGTAAATGGGAATGTTGCAAAACACAACGGCATGAAACTTGGCATAGGAGTGTGAACTGTGGAAGTTGATCGTATATAATCAATATGTATTTCTTGGCACCACATAATCAGTTTAAGTACACAGATTATCAGTTGCTTTTACTATTTACTCTCGTTTATCAATCAAATCTAAGAAGATTGGGTTTTGGTAGTTTGATAGGGTTTTTTTTTCATTTGTTTGTTTTCATTGTTTCATTAGATCACACCAACTAAGCAATTAAGCTTTAAAGGTTTTACTGTGAATCAGAAAACTGTTCACTTTTGTTAGGAAATGCTATGTATACTCTAAAATATGAAGTAGTATGAGTCCTGTCCCTGCAGGTCCTCAGAAGTGTCAGAACCCAAACCTAAAAGGACTAGATTACATCTCAATTGAAGGCAATTCTGTTTTGGTGTTTTTCTGTTTTGATTTTTTTTTTTTAATTATTATTTCCTGGAAAAAAGTTAGATTTACTGGTCTTACCCATGGAAATCTTTCACTAAATTGTCATCAGATTTTCTTTCCATCATTCTTCAGATAATATGTTTGACTTCAGTGATCTCCCAATTAATGACTCAATTCCTTTAGGACTCTTCAGTTACCTGGTTTTGGTGTGTTTTTTTAATGCTGTTTCTTCTGATTTGTTCTAAACCCTTTCTACTGTCTCTTCAGTTAATCCAGCTCTCGTAATTGCCCCTGCAAAGCACTGTGTGGTTGAAGATATCTGAGCAAGCTCCTCTATAGCAAACATCAGTGCAAAGCATTCATCTGTACCCCTCCACGTGTGCTTTGGTGCATCTCTGTGACCCAAAACTCTCCTGTTTCTCATGCTCTTGAGAAAGATGCTACTAGCCAGTAGCAGGTTGCATCTGTTCTTTCGTGTTCTATACTTCTAATGTGCCAGTACTAAGTGCTGGGTTTTGGCATGGATGTGATTTCTCTCTTGGAGACTTCCCTTTTATAATTATCGTGGTCACTATGTCAGTATCATTTTGGTCCAAGTCCAACAATATACTCAGGAAACAGTCGAGCATTGCTTCTCCTCTTCTGGATGTTAGTTGTTCCAAGAAAATGTAGTTTAAGTGGTGCAAAATTATTTCTTATGTTCCATTATGGCATTTACTCCATATGTGAAAGGGTAAAACTCCTCTTCCATTATTAGTCCTCTGCACTCGCACCCTTTTCTCAGCAGCTCCTCTCGATCGTTAGGAAAGTAATAATAAAAATAACAATAGCAAAAAAACCCAAAAAAAATTCTTTTCAATTTGGGCATTAAAAATTCAGCCTGTATGAATTTAATTATTCTTATTGACACTGTTAATTTTTGTGTCCTATTTGGCTGTCGGCTTTCTCTAATATGTTAATGATGTAGATGTCCCTACTAAATATATCATTCCTATATAACTGGTTCACCTTCAGCATTATCATGCATCACATATTTCACTGACTTTTCACCAACGTTTTGAGCTATGTTATTATCACAGAGCCAAGCATTTGAGAACACCAACTTATTTTTAGTCTCTTGAAAAGTATTTGAAAGGATGATCTTGAACTGATCGTCTCTTTTTATAGACCTGCTTAACAAGTTTTATTATTTTTTTTGTTGGCACTGTAATTCACTGTTTCCTGTTAGATGTTTATCAACTTTTATGTTAAACTATTTAAAAAATTATCTTTAGTTTAATGACTTCATCCCTTAAATATCTTGTAACATACTATGTTGTTCTCCTTCACACCTGTTGGCTTTTTTTAAGTCTTAAAAAGCTGTTCTGTGTTGATTTTAATTTCAGTTGTGAACAAATTGTTTTTGTTGTACAGCGAGACATTTCCTTCTTTGTAGGCTCATCTATCCCAAGCTTTCCCAAGTCATAATTAATTAAACCCACTCTGTCTATTACTGTTTTCTGTATTATGCCTTGAATAACTCAATGGGACCTGTACTCTTTGTCTTGTCCTAGTCAAGACACAAGAAGCTCTTCAGAAAATTGCTCTCAGATAGATCTAAGGCTTGAACTGCCTCGTAGTAGTTATGCTTTTTGCCTTGAGCTACTCTTTTTGCATCCACTTCCTTTTCATTGCACTGCAGTCCCTTCCCACAGCTCAAAGACTTATAATTTTATTATCCTCTCCCCTGACTGCAGTTCCTGTTGCATCAGAGTTTCCCACATTAGTTTACTTATTTTTAGCTTGTGCCAGTATACACCTAGCATAGTATGAATGGACAGAAAAGCTTGTGGTAGGGTGTTTTCCACCTGTGAGTTTCATGTAAAAATGGTATTTTTCTGGCTGTCCAACTTGTGATATGAGCCAACAATGGAGATACCATCCCTTGACTTAGTTGTGTTTATTGCTCTCCTAATAATTCCTTGATTACATGGATTTTTTTCCTTCCAGGTCAGTTGCCAATTATATGAATTTATTTCACCAGGAAGATGGTAACATAGAGAAAGGGGATAAATAGAAAGATCAAGAAAGTCTTTGGGGGAGTGTGAGAAAGCTCTAGAAGATTGTGACAATTGAAGTCTGAGACTCAGGATACAGCTGGCAATACTGAGAGTCAGGCCAGGCAGACAAGCTCAGGTTCAGGGGGCATTTTAGCACAAATGAAATGATTTTTTATGGCTGCTTAAGTGAAGCTTCCATTAAAGCCTTGGCAGCAGCCCCAAGTAAGTCTGTGTCGAAGAGATTTAAATGCAATTGGAACAAATAATTCTTATGCAAAACTGAGTCAGTGCTGAGGAAGGAGTGCGTGTTTTTCACTTGTGTATACAAAAAAGAAGGGAAAAGTCTCTCATCATTCGCACATCCAGGAAAAGCATTCAGGATGTCAATACTTTATTGTTTGTCTTGAATTTCATTTGCAGTGCTGCCTCAGAAGGCCTCTGTATGGTAAAAACACTCATTCCTGAGATCATAAACTCTGAACCTGGAAGTTTTGTTTGCCAGGAGGCAAACTAGGTTTCCAGTTTAAATCCCTCTAACACAGGGTGTGTTTTTGCCAGTGTTCTTCAGATAAACACTCTCTTGCATTGTGAGGTCTGTGCAACAGAGATAAGCCCAGCCTCACACTCCTGAACAAGCCTGAAAAGACATATATTCATCAAGAAAGAAGGGATGATTCTAAATTGTAATCCAGACTGCATCCCAATGTGGAACCTTGAATCAATCTCTAGTTTACATCTACTGACCCTTGTAATAGCATATAAGATTTATGACTCTTCAGGATGAGTAAGGTAGATGGTTCATTTGCCTGGCTTTTCTTTTGAGAGCTCTTGACCATAACAGGCATCTGTAGTTCACAGCAAAGCTTCACTTGCACGTGTGTGACCTTTTTGACCACTATAGGAATGTCACTGCCACTGGTCAGTGCCTCTGGTGCCTTGTTTCTCAGTGTTTTGTTGTGAACTGGTTATTGAACTTCTCCTGACACTGCCAAGAGATCTGTGCTTGTGAAACTGGTGACATAGACGGATATCTGTCACCTGTGCACTGGGGAAGCATTGAGCCCAGCAGGCATCAGGGTGCTCAAATGTGCTGTGGCAGCTGTGTAGTGTGATGGCTGTGGCCCTGTGCTCTGGCTGACAGGCTGAGGAGCTCTGCAGTTTGTAAGGGATTTTTCTGCCTGAGACACAATCTTTGTACTGCCTTGGGACTTAAGATATATGAGTTTCACTTCTTTATCTGTCCTTTCATTATTACTATCGACATAAAGCAGTATCATTAATGTGGTTAACATTTCATGTGTGTACATGGCATCACCTTGCCAAGACCCACAAGTAAGTTTTATAGCAACAGCTAAGTATTTTATTTTTGAAATCTGAAGAACTTTTAGTGAAGTTAATCACAGCATAGCCTTCTAAATTTGATATAATTCAATATTAATCAGATTTAATAAGCAAGAGGATGAATCAAGACATTGCTAATAGGATACAGAATCTTTAGACCACCATCTGAAAATCAGTGCTACTTACAGGTTAGTGAGGTGTTTTCTGAGAACTGAATCTGACAATATCTTTGCAGTGTCTCTGGCAATATCTGGAGTGGATACATTCTTCAGTTCACTCCACTAAGTCTTCATTATTTATATTCAGAGACTGGAATGAAAACCCTGGATGAAAATCAGGGCATAAGGTGGGATGGTGCAGCCAGCTATGTAGTGGAACAACTGAAATGCTGAACCTCAGAGCGCTTTGCAGGGAGCAGAGGTTAGTCTGTGACTGTAGATAAGGCATCTCCAAATTAGCTCAGGAGGTGGTTGCAAGAATCTTCATTGCTGATCACAGTTTGTAGAGTCCTGGGCAGATGGGAACTTCTCAGGAATTTTTGCAGTTCTTCCATGGGTGAAAGGAGATTCCCTTGGGCATCAGCTTAATGACATCTGTAGATATATTCCAGTGGTTTTGGAAATAACCAAGAATAGTATGTAGAAGGATGAAAGCAAAGAGGTGAAAAATAAGGTTCTTTTCAGTGAATAAATTTTTATTATTTTGGTTTCTACAGGTATTCAGCCATCACTACAGTACCTAAATAACTTTCAGCAATATGTTAACATGTGCAAATAGTCTCAGTGAGGAGTAGCTTTTCCTTCTTTCATACTCTTTTCAACTTAAAACCTCAAGGCATATTTCTTTAAGGAAAAAAAAATGGTATGTGGTTTATGTAAAAAGTGTACAGAATTTTTTCTTTCTTATCATTATCTATATATAAATGTACAGATACAAAATATTACCTCTCTCAATTACAAAGACTATATGTTTTAGATTACTCCATTTATATATATTTATATCTTGCTTTTTTGGGCCAATGAGGAGATTCTGCAGATTTTGAGAAGGCGATTTCATTTAAGGTTGAGATAAAATGCAATGGAAAATTTAATATATGGAGCAAAGACAGCACAGAAGCAAATGTCTACTTATCTTCATGCCCAGTATGCCAGCTGAGGCTGCAGGCTGGATATTTGTTGAAAGAAAGGAGAAAAATTATGTTCTGCTTCTGCTTCAAGACTTTTGAAGAGTACAAAGAATTACAGCTTTGCATTAATGTTGTACTGAAGCCAGTGAAAAAGAGGTGCTCTCTAACTATTGTGGTATAGCCTTGAAGTATGTTTTCCATAGCATTTGCCTAGAGAAACTGGTTGCTTGTGGCTTGGATGGATGTACTCTTTACTGGATAAAAACTGGCTAGTTGAGCCTAGAGAATGGTGGTGAACGAAGTTGCATCCAGGTGGCAGCTGGTCACAAGTGGTGTTCCCCAGGGATCAGTGTTGGGGCCAGGCCTGTTTAATTTCTTTATCAATGATCTGGATGAGGGGATCAAGTGCACCCTCAGTCAATTTGCAGATGACACTAAGCTGGGCAAGAGTGTTGATCTGCTGGAGGGTAAGGGAGGCTCTACAGAGGGATCTGGACAAGCTGGAATGATGAGAAAAGGCCAATTGTGTGAGGTTCAACAAGTTAAAGTGCTGGATCTTGTACTTGAGTCAGAACAACCCTGCTGAGCACTGCAGGCTTGGGAAAGAGCAGCTGGAAATCTGCCTGGTGGAAAAGGACCTGGGAGTGCTGTTTGACATCCAGCTGGACATGAGCCAGGGTGTGCCCAGGTGGCCAGGAAGGGCAATGGCATCCTGGCCTGTATCAGCAATGATGTGGGCAGCAGGACCAGAGCAGGGATTGACCCCCTGTACTCGGCACTGGTGAGGCCACACCTTGAGTGCTCTGTCCAGTTTTGGGCCACTTACTTCTAAAAGGACATTGAGGTGTTGGAGCAGGTCCAGAGAAGGGCAACAAATCTGATGAAGGGACTGGAGCAAAAGTCCTGTGAGGAACATCTGAGGGAGCTGGGGGTGTTCAGCCCAGAGAAAAGGAGGCTCACTAGGGTTCTGATTGCTCTCTACAGCTGCCTGAAAGGAGGGTGTAGCCAGGTGGCCAACCTCTTCTCCTGGTAACAAGCAACAGGATGAGGGGAAAGAGTCCAAGTTGCACCAGCAGAGGTTTAGATCGGACATTAAGAAAATTATTTCACTAAAAGGGTTGTCAATCATTAGAACAGGGTGCCCAGGAAATGGTTGAGTCAGCATCCCTGGAGGTATTTAAAAGACTTGTAGATGTGACACTTAGGGAGATGGTTTAGTGGTGGACTTGACAGTGCTGGGATAATAGTTGGACTCAGTAATCTTAAAGGACTTATCAAACCTGAATATTTGCTTTGTGGTTCTGTTATGTACAAGGATACCTAATGTCTTTCATGGATGTTTGTTTAGGATGTGAATGGAAAAACAAAGAATGACTAATCCTGTTGGGTTTCAGTATATGCGTATGCTTTGTGTGTCTGTGCCTAACAGAGGCAATACTAGGACAAAAACCCCAAACTGCAAGGGTTGGAAAATGGCCAAGCAGGATGAGGACACTTGTCAACTGCTTGTGGTGTTGTGGAGGGGAGATCTCTAAAATCCTGCAGTTTTCTAGAAGACTTACTAGTCTTCTGTATGTGTAGTTTTCAATATGCTCTATTTCATACAATAAATGCCCAGTGTAACAGGAATCCAATCCCAGCTATCTCCAATTCTGTTAAAAACTCCAGTTTTAGAAGACTGGAGCCAGGCATGGATTCAAAGAGCACAAACCAAACTCTGCTTTTATGTCAACTTTCTTAAAGTTTTTTTCAAAGAAATCAGAATTTATTTGACACGGGAAAGAACATTTCGGTCCTTTCCCAATTCCCTCCTTGACATTGTAAGTACCAGTGTGTGGGTGAATTTGCACAGCTAACACCTTTGAAAAGATTTTGGGTGGTTTCCCAATGTTTGTTCTCTTCTACACTTTAAAGGTAAGAAATGGGTATTCAACTCACCTCTCTTTTGGGCTCTTTAGAAAAGATGAGAGGATATATTTTTGTATAATCTGATCCCAAGCTGAGCCTGATAGGCTCAGCTGCCAAAGTCAGAGTTTAGTCTCTATCTCAAATAAGCCACCCAGTAAGGTAGAAAGTGTAGAATTGCCCAATTTCACAGTTTACTGAAGCCCTTACTTTGCTTATTTACGTAGTCCATCTAGACCTTGTTGTGGAAGAAAGCCTGAAAATGTGAAACAAACAGTTGGATAAATTAGGAAATGTAATATTTATTTTTAATTCAAAATACTTGCAAGCAAAAAAAAAAAAAAATCTATATTTCTGAAGAGCCTGATTCCTTGGCTTTGCATACTTCAGTGTCAAACTGAGTGTAGGTACAGATACATGACTTGAAAACTTTATGTGAAAAGCATTATAACAGAGAGATGGCCGAGATGGTTCTGTAGCTGCATGTGGCTTACGGTGCCAGGTTTATATCACACAAACATGAGGACACTGGGCTGACATGGAGCTCTTGGAATAAATTTGGGGTTGTGGATGTGGAATCAGGGAAGGAAATACAGGCTGTGAAAATACTATTTCCAAGCTGGCCAAGAAAGTCACCCTTTGGGTCTGAGATACTTGGATGTGTCATGTGGGGATTTTTAAACACATGAAGGGTTTGATGTGTACTTGAAAGAGGAAAAAGACTGGTCATCCCTCATCAGAAAATATGCTTTCTCTATATTGCCTAACCTCTCCTTTTGACAGTGCATTTTCTCACTGCTTCAATTTGCATTTCAGTAATGTTTCTGTCCCTGCAAGAACAACTTCTCAGGCAAAGCTGGAAGCTGCTTCTGACATTAGTCTACAAGTTTTGTGCTTTATTTGGGTAGAGGCCAAAGGTAATAATGATTCTGTTGTGGTAAGAGCCAGTTTCTAGGGAGATGAAAAACAGTCTCCAATGAAGGATCAGCCCAGTTTTTGTTCAGATGTCTGCTCCACTTGTCCAGCTCCTGGAGAAGAGCAGGCAGGCAATATGAGCAGAATCCTTACTCATTTCCTTAGAAGGAAGGGCAGGAAGGTGCAGAAGAATCACAATATCTCTACTCTATTGTGCCTCTTCTGCCTCATGTCACCCTGCAGTAATAAGGATATTTGGTTGATTTTTACATTTACTTGAAAGGGAGGAATATGGATCACAAAGCAGGAACTGAAGGTATGAAACCTGGGGAAAAGGTGGTGGTCAGGCTATTTTTGTCTGGAAATTACTTGGAATGAGAATAAGGCTCCCTAGAAAAGGCTGGAAGTAAGCAAATGCCACTCCTATCTTCAAGCAAAAAAAGAAAAAAAAAATCTGGAGCACTACAGGCTGGTCAGTGTCACCCTGATGCCTGAGAGCATGAGGACATGAATATTTGTGGAAACTGTTTCCAGACACTTGAAAGACATGAAGGTGATTAGGAAAGTAAACGCTGATTTATAAAGGAGACATTGTACCTGGCCCAAACTGATAATCCTCTGTGGTGAGCTGACTGGCTTGGTAGATAAGGGGAAAGCAACACTGTTATCTTGACTTTAGCAAGGCTTTTGATACTGTTTCCTTAGATCCTTTGGACAAAATGGTGATGGATGGTTGAGGTAATCAGTGCAGTAGATTGAAAACTGACTGTACCAATGGGTGCAGAGAGCAGCTGTGACACAAAGTCCAGCTGGAAGCTGGTCACTAGTGGAGTATTCCAAGGGTCAATACTGGGTCCAGAACTGTTTAAAATTTCACTAATCACCTGAGGGATGTGGCAAAGTACACCCTCAGCAAATTTGCAGATGATACACCAGAGTGATATGTTCCTACTCAGAAGAATTTCAACAGGCTGGGGAAACCTCACGAAGCTCCACAAAGGTAAAAGCAAAGTCCTGCATCTTGAGTTAGGTAACACCATGCATCAGCTGTGTTGGGAGCTGAGTGGACACCGAGTTGAATATGAGCCAGTAATGTGTCCTTTCAGCAAAGAAGACCAACAATGACCTGAGCTGCGTTAGGAGGAGTTTTGGCAGCAGGTTGAGGGAGGTGGCTCTTCCCCATTACTCAGCACTGGTGAGACACATCTCCAGTGGTTTGTCCAGGTCTGGGCTCCCCCCTTCAAAAGAGACATTGACATACTGGGGAGTAAGAAAGGGGAGTAAGAAAGGTCAAATCAGACTCTTCTCAGAGATGGCAAGATGCAAGAGACAATGGGCAAAAATTAAAATGCAGGGAATTCCACTCAAATCTAACAGGGAAAAAAAATTATGGTTAACTGCAGACTGGAACAGGTTGGCCAGAGGAGTCATTTTGGTGCTAGTCAAAACTCAGCCAGACAACATCCTGTGCAACCTGTTCCAGGTGACTGCATTGACCTAGATGATGTCTGTAGATGTTTTCTTCCCACCTCTCTACCATTTCTGTGATCTTTTCAATCAATATGTAGAGTCAGCTGTCCCAATTGTCAAAGTCTGAAAATCCCATACAAAAACATCGTGCTGCTTCAATGTCAGTGATATTTTTTGTGTGAGGATAACTCATATTTTTTTAACCTTTGGGGTTGTCACTAAAAACTAAGTATAGACATGCTTTGATGATGAAGCCTGGCAACTTAGAAATGGTTTCTTTTCTTCAAGTATAAATAAAGATAGAACCTGACCAACTGTTCGGCTGGCTGTTGAAACTCCTTAGTTGCTGGGAGTGTCTGTACACATGAGAACTTTTTGCCTGGCAGAACCACCGAATGCCTGAACTTCTAGGATATTTCAACCCTAGTGAATGTACCTAAAGAAAAAAATAACTTTCACTTTACCCATGCAAGATGGGGCTATAAATGGGTATTGTTCTGTTGGAAATGAACCTTGCTTTTGGCACTTTTCATAAAATCACAACATCATGTTGCTGGTTTCTTATGAAAAAAGTACAGAGAAGAACACAGAAATTGCCCCTAGATGGCCATATCAGCTGCATTAAATACATGTCCATGATGGAGAGTGCTTTGGCTTGTTAGGCTGTGCTTCCGTCCTCAGGCAGGACAGTATAGCAGACCTCAAAACCAGTCTTCTTATGAGCTGTATTTCCCAGAAGACAGATAAATCTCGTGCTTAAATATGCACTTTGGCAGTAGGAGCACAATTTCCATTGAATTCAACACAGATCAGTCCACATATTTTAAAACCTCCTAATGCAATTAAAATTGTATTAAGGTTGTAAAATCCATTGCCAAGACACAGGAGCTAAAGAAAGTGCCAGCAGCAGGAACAGGTTGTGACAATGGTGACATGTGATATCTTTTCTTCCTGCTGTCACTCCTTGTGTCCCTAACTATTAGCATCTCAATTATTTAGTGTCACATTCCAAATACTGATAGAAGTGGCGCAAGAAACTGTGGAGGTAAAATTTGAAGTCCTCATTATACAAGAATGATTAGACAAGCTTTCTGTATTTTTGCCTGCAGCATTATTTGTCTTGAAAAATGTCTGTCATCTTTCCTTTTGGTGATGCTGTCATTGTATGATAAGGCATTGAAACCCACTGATTACAACAAATAATGTGGAAAAATTCCTAGATACATGCCAGTCTTCATTTTGCTATAAATAATGAGTAGTCAGGATGTTTGTTTTGTTGTTTTTTCCTGCCTCTCCCAGAGTCCGTTTCATTGGATTCTGATTAATGTTTCTAAGTTTGGAGCCAAAAATAAATCAAGAAAAAAGATCATTACTGGAGGAATGCCAATCTGTCTACAGGTAATTTGTGTATTCTGTGAACAAAGGTGTTTATGGGTCATGACTAGTAATGGCATCCTTAGTGATCTTTTCCACTTGAACAGACAACTTAATTCACTTACCCAATTCTGAACCCAAGCAAGGTGGATATCTCATCAGAAAACCATGCCTTAGTGTTTTCTGAGGCACTATATCATGTCAGAGCATGATATAGCCATGTTCTGAGACAGTGTCCCATTTAGAAAAGTGTGAACCTGCACATGGTTATTCTGCTCTCACCTAAACTTTAGACTATATATATCAATGGGCTTGAGAACCTATATCTTCTTCGATTCACCAGAAGAATGATATTACCTCCCTACAGACCTACAAAACCTTTTAGATCTTACTCCCACCTTTTAAAACCTCCACTATTCCTCAAGTTCTTTTTTTCCCCAACACATGGTCCTTAACATACAAATTCTCTCTTCATTTACATACCCCATACAAAGGCCTTTGTGCTCTCCTTTCTAGCCCATTGCTCTTTAAGCAGCTGTCATTAAGTTAAATTTACATACACTCCATCATTCATAGCTCCTTAACTTTCAGCATGTGTTTGCAGCAGCAGATGGAAGCAGGAAGAAAAATCACCTGTGCTGCCAGGTTTCATTTCCCAAGGTAGAGAGTGGCTATAGATCAGGAAGGAATAAGGAGACTTAACAGGAGAATGTGCACTAACTCTGCTGTACTTTGGAGGATGCTTGAACAGCTCTAAGTAAACTGTTCTTCTTGAGTTCTGGGCTGTGAACAGTCCCAGGGACAGCTTCCTTTGTTGGTCTGTGTTGGCCAGCTCCAATGGGGAGTTTGTGCAGGACTGAGGATACCCATTAGCCAGAGACAACACTGAAATGGACATGAAGACAATCTCCACCTATCTGCAGCAGACAGTCTTGGCCCTCAAAATTTAAAATGATTTTTTCCTAAAATCTGTAAAGAGAAGTATTCTGTATACCACAAAACTCCTGGTTTCTGCTTCAGTTCTGGATGAATCTCGCTCCACAATTGCAGCCCTTTTTTGTCATTCCTTTAGAATCACAAAACTTCCCTGATCCAGTCTTCTCTGGGTTCCTGTTTGTGAATAGGTGACATAGGTGCTTAGTGGGGAGGGAGCTCCCTCCCTGACATGGCACAGAGTTCACTGGCTGACATGATGAAAAAGCTGACACACTGGTGTTTGGGGGCTGGGCTGCCTAAAGAATCCTGCTCCCTGACATTCCCTTACATTCCTGTGCTGCTCCCACTGTTGTGTCAGCACACATGATCACACAGCTGGCTGGAAAAGAGTTTTAGGCTGAATCTTTTCCATGCTCTGGGTCTCTGACAACCTTTTTAGCAGTGATATCAGCAGGACAGGGATGTGACCAGGTGGCCTGGGGGGAAGGGCTATTCAGCCAACAAGGCTGCTGCAGATAAAGATTGAGCTGGCCTTTAACAGGCAAAAACAGGGCAAAGGAGAGCACTGTCAGTACACAGAACACTGAGAGTTGAAAAGTCTTTTGGCAGAAGGAAAGTGACACTGGCAGTTTGAGCTATGTGTGCAGAGTGTCCACGCACATGGTAAGAAACAGTGACACTATTTGGAAGTGTAGAACATGGAGGTCTGTCTACACTGTTCCTTCAAAGTCTGTCTACACTTCTCTTCAAAGCCAGGCATGGGATCCTGGCCAGTCAGCCCACGTGTACTTCCCAGAAACAGTACTGACTGCTTCAGTACCTGGCCAGAGTAAGAGTTACACATGTGCAAATATTTGTAGCAAATGTGTTCACTAATGTCCAAATCGTGTCAGGGTTCAATGAATGAAGATATGTCACACTAAAGTATATGCATAATGGGACATGAGATTGTTGGGCAGAGAAGTTTTACCTCTCATTTAACCAAGAAATTGTTGACAGGCCATTCAAGTACAACAAATAGTAATTGGTCCCTTAAAGAAACATCTTTTCCTTCCTTAGTTTTAATCCTCCTCTTGTTGTCTGTAGGTTAAGACAAAATGAAATATATTTGATAGGCATCCAGAAGCAGGATAGAATATTGATGGAGCTGGAGAACATTGAAAGAGAGGCAGGCTGGAAAAACTGTTAAGGTTAACATGATTCAACAGGAAGATGATTTGAAATGAGTTAGGAATACAAATAGTTTACCTTTCAGATGTGATCAGAATAGTGGCGGGCTTTTTTTTCATTTCTTCACCTTTATTTTTTATGAAGCTTTGAAATTGGGTTGTTTATTTTCTAGACTGAAAATAAGTCACCTTGGAAACAAAATGCATTTCACTTACCCTGCTTTGAAGGTGATTTTAAGGTAACCAATTAACACAAGGCATTTCTCATCCACAGGTGAGGTTAGTTTTTAAGTCAAAGCCATGGGATGCCTGAAGAAACACCCAGCTCCCTTATATATCACTCCAGGGTCAGGTACCTGCTAGCAGCTAGGGCAGGTTGGCACAGGACCATGTGAGCCTGTTGAAGAGCTGACACTGGAATAGCTGGGTCTGGGAGAAGTGTCATCTGGGGAGGATACACGAGGAAGGCTGCCCAGCATGTGGCGGGTCAGCAAAGAGTGCTTCCAACTCCTTTCTCTGGGAAATGTGAAACTCTCTGTTGTGTTACTACATCCCAGGCATCCATCCCACAGCTCTAGCAGGTGGTGTGCCAATGCAGAGCAATGCTGGGAGACTTCTCTTGTTAATGTGGGTGAAAGTGGAAGTAACACTGCCCTGCAGAGCAGAGCTGGCAGCTGGAATGAGTCAGAGCAGTCAGTTTTAGCCTCCTAGGACAGGCAGCAATGCTTAGTTCTGCCTTCCCTAATGCCTTCTTTGCTGACTTAATGTCTTCAGCATCTGAGAAAGTGTGAAGAGAATGATATTATTTCTCACTCTTGCACGTTGGGGCATTTTAAGAGGAAGTCATTACTCAGGCACGTATCTGCAGTTTGCAGTTTTACTGTCCCCAGTGTCTTGGAGGTGGGGGCAGATGTGTTCACTGCCTACCTGTAACGTCCCCAGATTGAGGGTTTGCTGAGAGGGCACTGAGAAGAATCAGAGTATTTCCAAGTGTAGAAGAGAACTTTACTAAGTGTTGAACCCATTGTCCCAGGAGGTTGGTTTTGGATGAGTTGTCAGTGTTTGCTGAAGGAGTCCTTCTGAAGTTCTAGAAAGTTTTCTCAGGATTTGATCTAATAATAGATCCCTGATGAGGGCCACGGTAGAAACTTGATTTCCAGATGCCTTGCCATGTCTATAAATTAAACCATTAGCCTGCTACTCCCAATTTCCTCCTGCCATTTGTAAGTAGCACAGAACAATAGCATCTAATGTAATATGATATGGAATGTTTTGAAGCACATTTAAATGTAAAATGGAAAATGAAGTGATGGTCCTGCATGTAAGGGCTGATGTAATAGAAAAAAATGTATTCTTATTGCCTAATGAATTTACTGGAAAATATATTGCCAGTTATGCTCAGCTCTCTCTGCTAAAAGCCACCAAATAACAGATGTGGTTATTTAAAGAGCTGCCAGTGCAGGGCAGATGGAAAGAAAGGAATGGAAATTAGGAGGCACCGTCAATGCATTAAAAAGTGGAAATGTAGAGAAGGCTGTTACTGACAAAGACTGACTGCTAGAGAAACCATGTTTCAATATCATCTTTACATATGTGGCCCTCCAGAGGTTTCTAGCAGATCAGTTAGCCCTTCACTAACACTGAAAAGGTAAAAAGACATTTGAAACTCTAGTATTCTGCCATTGGGATCCTTTACATCAAAACCATGGAAGAAAAATGAGGTTGGAATTTGCTTTGTTTCTTTTCAAACAGTGCTTCTGAATCTTGTGCATGTCTGTTGACAGTCTCTGCGAGATGAACCAGAATTTTTTTCCTCAGGAAAAAAATTCTGTAGTCCTTTAACAGCAATGAATGAGGTTTTCCTGGGAAATAATCTACATACTATCTTGAAAAGGAGAATTATCTCTAGTAAGTGTCACCCTGCAGCAGATGAACTGAGCTTATAACAAGTGTACAAACAAGGGGAAAAAAGCAGTGCACTTTCTGCTCTGCATTGCCCCTCTGTTGCCCTAGCTCTCCATTAGAACTGTATTATTATTCTCATGTGAGTTTTACTGATAAAGAATAGATTTCTGTATCAAATCAATGCATATTTGGTCCTCAACCCTGACCTCATATTAATTCTATATGTGTTACATTAGTGGGCTTTTTGGTGTAACCACTAAGTTAGATGGGTTAGGCAGGTTTGATTATTCTTGTTCAGGGCATTAAGCACTATGAGAAACCAGCTATGAAAACTAATCACAAGGACAGAACTGGATATGGTTGATCTAGTTTTACTTGCTGAGTGACATTTCCAGTATAAAAAAAGAACATTATGGTTTAAAGATGCCATTATGAACTTGCTGCAGCTTAAAAATGAAGCAACCCTAAATGCAATAAGTAGGTACTGTGGCATTCAGTAAAATAAAGAAGTCTTTTGCCTTTAACCTTACAGCTAAAATCAGCATCCTTGGATGCTGTGTGGACTCTGCTTTTACACAGAAACAGCAAAGGGCTTTGACTCAACTTCTGGAAAGTTTCATGATTCTTATATCTCTAGCTATAGAGGAAGCTGTGGTCCTTTAATGACTGTGTTACTTCCCTAGAAATGGTCTGGACTTTTTCTAAATTTCTTCTCTTGCACAATAGTCTCTTTTTTTTAAAAAATTCACTTCAATCTATTTCAGTCCTTGGGAACCAAGTGTGTTTGACAACTGTCTGTCATTGTAGGAGACAGACCTTTACCTTAATGAATTTAGAATTCATTTGTGTAATCTTGGGAAATGAAAGTTTGCTCTAATACGATGTGCTGACATGCAGAAAAAAATGGTTCACTTGCTTCAGTTTTGTAGGATGTCCTAGACTGAGTAACCCATCTCAAAAACAGCACTTAGATTGTTTTTTCAAAGTCTCCTTTTTCAAATATTTCATGATTGTGAGAGTCATTTATTTATTTCTGCCCAATTCATTCAACCTCCAAGCAGCAGCCTTGTCTGGATGATAACACTAGCATTTGACCATGGCTGGGAGCCTGTTTTCTAACTCATGAATAGCTTGGCAGCATTACCAATTCATCTGCTATCACCTGCTCTGCAAGGACCTGTTCTGTCTGTGAAGAGCTGCTTTCCAGTGGAAGTGTGCAGAAAATCCAGGTTAGCTGTTGGAAACTTTACAATACAATCGTGTCAGTGGAGTGCAGCACTTGGGCTAATAAACCATATCACTGAGCAGGTCTCTGTAGTGTAGAAGCAGCACTCCTCAAAGGAGGAGTTTTGATATTCCACTGCCTTCTCTAATCCTGGAGGTGGATCTCTTGTGGATTTTGTTTGCACAGCACTGGAGGTAGGGCTGCTTCTCCAGAGGTGTGGGCTGAGTGGGGACCTACATGCAGATGTGTGTGTAATGGTGCTCCCTGTAGCCTGGCTGCTTCTGCTCCTAAGGCCTCCTGTTAAGAAGGAAGGATGTGAGCAGACTGACAAGAAGTTGTTCCCATTAGCTTCGATGGGAATAGTCCTGAAAAGAAGCTGCTGTTGACTAGTGCACTCCAGATGCTAGCAGTCCCTATATATTCCTTACTGCAGAGACATGCCAGGTTTAATTAATTATGCTGGAATAGTACAGACCAGGATGCAGTAGAAGTAGCATGTGTGTATTTGTCAAACTGCTAATGACACCCCTGCCTACACTTCATATTGAAACAGTTCCAAGACGTGTCAGAAAGAAGAGGTATATAGTAATTGACAGTGAAGAAAGCAATGTGAAATTTAAGCGGCCATCATTAGAGCTTGAATCTAAAAAGTGAAATGAGATTACTGTGGGACTAGCTACTGAGTTGAGAGTTATGAATTTGAACTAATATCTGGCTTGATTGGATCCTTGCAGTGCCCTCTTAATCTGCAGATGAAAGATGGGAAATAGCTTACAATTCAGTATGGCAGTGCAGACACATTAGACATTAATAGAGTCCCCTTAGTTGGTTTTTATTTTTTTTGTTTGTTTGGTTGGTTGGTTTGGTTTTTTGTTTTTAAAAAAAGGAAGGAAAATGGACCCAAATACAACAAATGCATATGTCTCCTCAGAGTTGTGTCAGTAAGGCAGAGTTATTTCAAGATTTCCAGATGATTCACAGTGTCTGAAGTATCATGTTTTCTTGTTCTAACTCTCTGTATCTTTGAGAGTTTAGTTTTTCTTATCTGATTTCAACTCAGATTTTTTTTTTTAATAAATATTTGGTCAACTGATCAATCTGAGGAGACATTAATCCAGAAGTTTATTTGATTCTATTAACTGATCTTTCTTTTAAGCTTTACAACAGCAATAAAAATATTCTCCAACATTCCCTTATATCTGGCCATTTCTGCCAATGGAGATTATGCCACCTCCATCAGCCCAGTTCCTGCTCTGCCTTGAAGGACTGAAAAACCCCCAAGTCATGGGAAGATAGCAAACAGAACCTAAGGAGAAATGCCTGGCAATAGAAGTGATTGAAATGTCTTATATATGCATATTATAGGCTCTGTGGAGAAGCATTTGCTGTCCTTTGGAGGCAGTTTGATCACCTCCATATGGACTGTTGAAAATGTCACAGCCTGCAATTTAGCTCACTAAGAAATACAAGATGTTTTCTTCCTTCTCTCCTGTAGATCTTTCTATCACCTGCCATCTTCTTCAGCCACTTCTAGAAACTGCAAAATTAGGAATGACAAAACACGCAAAAATGAATCATAGGTAGAAGTGACAGCTCAGAAATATCAAAATGTGCTGTAGGTGGGACTTGATTTAAAATGGAACATGAAAAAAGAGCAGGAATTCTTTGAGAAGAAAGAAGTGGTATGCAGAAAGTGAAAATCTGAAGCCTCTGGAAATCCTGGAGAGAAAAGAAATGACAAAAAAACCAGCAGCCAAGCAAACACAGTACAGATCTGTGTAATTAAACAGCCAGATGTGTTAGGAATTGTTGATCCAATTTGCTCCTAAGCATTGGCTTCTGTTGAAGTCTTACCTGTCCATGTGTCTGGTTATTTCTACCTCTGTAAGACTAGGATCAATTACTTTGGTTCATATTTGTACATTCAGTGTAAAGGTTTATGTGCCTTTGGTGACTTAGAATTCACAAGAAAAGACAGAATGAAGCTTTGTTTGCATTGTTGCAATAGCTGAAGTTGAGTCAGGTGTTTGAAATATCATTTTACTGGGTTACCTTCTCATTCTTTACGAACAAAATGTTTTGAGTTTTTTTCTTAACCAAGCCTGCAATCCCTTCACAGACAGTGAAGTCTGTGATTTGCATGTGATTTGCATGTAGGCCCAGAGATTGCTGAAGGATGCTGCTGCTAACAGGTAAGGGGGACACACTAAGCAGCAGTGACATGGCTGGGAGTTCTGGAGTACACAGCCTTGAACCTGCAGCTCTAGGGAGAAACTGCCATGGAAATGACAAAAATTTATTGGGGAGCAAGACGCTTCTACACACCTCTTCATGATCCTGGGACAATGGTAAGCTGTGGCACACTGTGCCTCCTACCTTTAGTTCTGTTATGCCAGATAATGCACCCAAAATCTTTCTAATGTTTAAGATATCTGGGGCAAATGGGTTTTTGTCTTAAACAAATGTTTTTCTTGTAACCTTGGTGCTGTTCAGACAAAGGATTGCAGGAAAGTGGGAAAGGAGGTTTTTAAATCTGAAGAAATTGACAGAAATCTTTTATTTCCAAGGGCTTCATCTCAGGACAACAGAACTGAAATCAGTTCTTCAGTTCTGGAGAGATCAGAGCCAGGGAAGCAGAATTAGTTCAATGTTTCAAAGGATTTTCCCATCTGTATGACTTTCTAAATCAATTTTCTCCTCTTTTTTGATCTTAAGAGTGATGAAAATACCTAGAAAATAGACAGCCTTGGGCTGGTCTGAGGCAAGAGTTCTCTGAATTACATCTGTGCTCTCATGCATGCTCCTGATTCTGAAACCGTCAGGGCAGGCTTAAAGAAACTCTGTCAGGGGATACCAAAGCTTCCAGGGAAAATGTAGACCTTTTCCAGCTCTGTTGGATCTGCCTCGTGGAACCTGTGCCAAAACCCAATGTAATTTTACACTCCAGGACTTGTCTGAGCCTGCATTCCCCTTGACTGCAGGCCAGCATTTCCCTTCTCTAAAGCAAAGAAGGGGAGTTGCTTGCAAAGGAGTTTAAAAGCATGATGGCTCTCTTGCAAGCACAAAACAAGATGCAATGAAAAAGAATTGGTCATGCACCATTCTGTTTTAAACTTTTTTCCACTTGCAAGGAAGGAGGGATAGACTCAGACAGAGGGTTATTTTACATTATATGTTTTTTATTGTATGTCTTCTTCATATGCACCGCATTGGGTTTTAACTCCTGAGGTATTAAAAAGGAAGGTTGTGAAAATAATTGTGAAATCAAAGAACACCCAAAATACTCATAAACAAACCCAAATATTCTGTATATATGCAAGCTGATGCATGGCCTAACTCCTGATCTTGCAGTCTAGTGCTCTCCTGTGTTGGAAAATTAAATCCTTGAAAACAAATTACTCAGCACTAGCAAAAGAAGTGGACGATTTGTTCACTCTTTCTACCAAAACCCCTGTGCCTCACACAATAGCATCTATGTATCTCAGACAGAAGGAGATCACTCCAAGGGATTAAGCACTATCCCAGAAATGCTTTCCCTTCACTTTATCCAAAAACTACAGCCCCCTAGACAGACTCAGAGGTGATAACAGGCAAGAAGGGTGAGGGACAGCTCTCACAAGAGGTGACAGATCTCAAATGAAGACATGGAAGTATAATAAGGGATGTTCAGAGATACAAATATTTTGACAGAATGTTAGAATATCTGTGCAAGTCATGAAGGATTGTACATGGGGAGAAATGTTTTGAGAACCCTTTTTTCAACATGGGCTGCTGCTCCCGAAACATTCCCCTTGTGAGTGCCACCTCAGGAAACTGCCCAGAAGCTTGGAAGCACTGGACTTGCATGTGCAGTAAGACCATGTGAAAAAGATTAGACAAGTACTGCACATAGGTCATGAAAAATACAGAGGCTATCAATAATATATAATGAAGAAGATAAGTGACCTAGTGGCTATTCTTGGTAGTAATTTTCTGTTCATTTTGTCTTTGTTCAGGATTATAAAGCTATAATGTTACTGCTTCTATTTGTCAGAGTCCTCACAGACAGGTGGGAGAGGTCACCTGGGAGGATTTCACGCAGCTTCCATGAGTCTGATAGCCTGCTGATACTCTGGTGTGACTGGTGTGTAGCTCCTGGTCTGCCCTTGTCTCTGTGCTGTTTCTCATTCTGCCATTTGGCTTGGTCTGGCCACACAGCTCCCCATCCTAGCCCAGCCCTTGCAGCCTAGCTCTAGGCATGTCAGTGGGGTGCAGTGCTGCCTGCCTTACACTGAAAGGGCTGTGCTGAGCTTCCTCCTGCTGGCACTGTCAGCCTTTGCAGGCCCTAGTGAAAGAAATTCTCTGTAGGTCTACATACAATGCACTTTGGTCTTTAAACCCTGCATAGGCCCCAGTCACAGTCTGTCTTGGAGAGATTTCAAACTTTAATACAGCAATTAATTAAACCCATTGGGCAGATAGTAGCTACCCTGCTATCGCTTTTTTTTCTTCTTTCCTTTGTCGTTCTTTCCCTCTGCCATTATTCACAAAATTATCCAACCCAAAAGCTGAAAGAAAGGACATCTCATGAGTTGATAGCCCAAGGTAGACTTTGTTTTGTTTGACAGTGTAACTCCCTTTGGTGACCTCACTTTCATGTGTGACAATCTGTGTGAAACTGTCTGTTCAAGCAATGGTGCAGTGATAGGGATAGGATAGCACAGGCTTTGTGTGTAGGAGGGTGTAAAGGGATTGGTGTTAGTGACTAGCTGTGTAATGCACACCACAGGCAAACATCTAAGTATGGATATTCCTCTAAAGGAGATCCTTGTAATCCTTCTATAACTCATATTTTCTGCAAGCTGTTTGTGAAGCAAGAGGTGTTAGCATTAATTCTCCTTGAATGTCAAACCTTTTTCTCATGGAAAATGTCCCTCTCCTTCCATCTTTCCACTACCTGAAGCTAGGGAAGGACTCTCAGGCTAAGATCAGGCGCTCTGTTGTAGTTGCACGCTGGTGATTGGCATCTCCCTCCCTGCCCCAGGGAGGGCTGTGCATGCCCTCCTCAGCATGTGAGACACCCCAGAATAGCCTGAGCACAAAGCTCCTGGTGAAGAAATGGGATTGTAACACAGGGAGCCAGTGATCTCTGGGCGTATTTTAAAGATTATCTGCTGGAATAATTGACTGAGTTTTCTGGTTGTTCTTCCATCCATGTTGACTATCTTGTTTGTCTGTATTTTAGCTAAGAAGAAAATTGTAATAGATTATCTAGAAGTCCTTCTTCCTTAACAGAAGCTGGTGCAGCATTTCCTCTCCTGGAAGTGCTGCCTTCCACAGGTAGCACAAACATGTGTGCTTTTATCTCCCCAAGTCAGCTGTGCCACTGTAGCATTGCTTTTGCAAGCAATGCCTCAAATACCCATATTTCCAAAGGGAGAGACATGGAATAAACACTTTATGTGTGGGTAGCCAGTATGGACTTCCTCAGTCCTGCCTGCCATTTCTAAAATGGTCTTTGAAGTGTTTTTTGATTTGTTTTGTTTTGATTTTTTCCCCAAAAAAGTACATGATTGTAATTAAGAGAGAAAAATGAGCTGTTGCTCAGAAACAAACTATTTACTCTAGCAGCTCAGATACACCTGGGGCTGTGATTGCCATGTGTGATACATCCATATTAAACAGCATATGGGCAGGCTTTTCTTTTCATGGTTGCCTTTATCATTAAAAATTAGTATGGTTCTTGCACAGATGGCTTCAGCCCAAGCTGAGTCTGGATGACTCAGTTGTCCACTACATCTACATCCTCAATTATATTTGGTGCTGAAGAGGAAGGGTACTTAGCTTTAATCAGCAAGCAGGATATGCTGACTTTTTTTGGTGCCCTTTCACTGGACCTGCTCATATAAAATGGAAATGCAGATGATTAATATACTGAAGCAACTGTTTTTAAAGGATACTAGCCACTGGTTTCAGTGGTTAATAGGAAGAAGCACATCAGATTCACTTGGGTTTCACAGAGGTAGTGTAGTTGATGAAGTTGCTGTAAAGCTCTTTTCTACCCCTCCTTGAGTGTTGCAGATTCACAGAACATATCCAAGAACATGTGTCTACCTGAAGTTTCTTCAGAGCATTGTCACAGTATGAAATTACAGCTCTGCCTTCTGGCTGTTGTATGTCCTCATGTATGTTTGCTGTGGCCTTTCAGGCACAAAAAATCAATGCAATTTTGTTGACTTCAGGACCTTGTCAGGTCACATACTCACCTTTTTTGGCAGCAGCCTGTTCTTGTCTCATATTCTGTTTAGGTCTCGTTGTGGATTTAGTACCATGTGATGACTTAAGAAAGCAAATGTTAAAGGCAAATAGCTGCATTACAGAAGCATTACATACCTCTGACAGTGAGGTAAGGATAAAGTCAGAGATCAGTGAGAAGTATTGTTTTCTTGGGCATTTATGCAATCATACTCCTAAACCTCACCTTCAAAAGCTGCAGCCAACTCTCAATCATAATGCAATACTTCCCAGTGTAAGGATTCCTTTGTTAAACTTCAGGACTAAAATCTTGCAGATTGAAAGTGTTGTATTTAGAATTCAGATTTCTCGAAGCAAAGAACAGATGTAAATTCACCAAGGGGATTAACAGATAATTCTTTCAGTGCAAAGGAAGATAATAGTTGAAAGAAACATTAATTATTTGAAAAGGAAGGGAGATAATAGGCAAAATTCCTCTAGTTTTATCTTAGGTTCATGAACAAAGCTGCCACTATAAAGTTGGCAACTTCCATGGGAGCAAGTGTGCAGAAAACTGAAAATAGCAACATTCTTAGATACTGAATTTTAATATACTGCTGCACATCTATCAGAGATCTTGGAAATGCATTGCATTTTCCAGGAATCCTGGTCCCACCACCATTGAATTTGCCATAAAGTTCAAACCCTTTCCTAAAAAACAAATTCAGATGTCCATAGGAGTAAAGCTCCAAAGTTCAGTAGGTGAGAGATGTGGGAAGCCACAGCACACCAGGGCTGGTATGCTAGAGACACTAACATACAAGGAAGACCTGACTGCAGACTGGGAACAGGATTCCTTCAGCAAAATTTTACTTCATTCAAGCCTTGTAAGTCCTGTACTTTTAATCAGTTTCATTTTTTCACACGCGTGAGCACACACCCTGCTCCATTGCCCTTACCTTAAAATACCTGCAACAATTAATAATTTTCCTTATTCTGAATATGGAAGACTGTAAGTTCTTTTAAAAAATGAGATATGATACTTAAACAAGGAGTTTACCTGAATCCCCAGTTTTATTTCAGAAGAATGAGTGCTCATAAGCAGTTTTCCATTCTCTTAAGAGACTGGCTCCAACACAGAGATTGATTCTGACCTGGGTTAATTTGGTGAGATCCCCATCTCCAACTCATGCTGATGGCATCTTCACCTGGGTGGCTTCAGTGATATCTGGGAGATGTCTCCTAAATAGCAACTGACACAGAACAGATGTTATTTAATGTGAGTAAGAGCACAGGAATCTGGGTCTGTATCAAGGTTAGAATCTTGACTGAAACCTCTTGAAAATGGATTAGGTTTTCACAGTCCTTTTCTATGTCACCACTGATTGTTTTCTGCCAGCTGCCATGCTGCATTTCTCTTGTTGTCCATGTTCCTCAGCTGCCCTACCCTCCAGGTTACCACTCTTTGACTCCTTGTCCCAACTCCTTTTCCTTTCCAAGGAAATGAGGAGATGTTGAAGAGCATTTACCTAGTCTCAAGACATTCAGGGAGACATTAATCACTCTGAAATATCTCAAAAAATTCCTCATTAACTGAGCCATTTACTATAATTCTAATTTGATGTATCCTGATCTCTGTTGTGGCTCCCAGAAATAAACTTTATTGAGGGAGGACCAGATGAGACACCTGTAGCCTGACACAACATTCACAGAAACATAATTGATTTCCACAAGAAAGCCTGATCCTCCAGTGCTGAAGGCTCATGTTCAAAGATTCAAACCTTTGTCAACTGCACATAGATTAAAAGAAAGCAAGTGATGTGATGGATGGCTTATTCCCTGGTGTGTACTTTTGGGACAGTGCATTTCAAAGGGGCTTCATTCACTGAAAGTTTAGAATTCATCTGCTTATTCCATGGGTAGCAGGGGATTTGAATATGTTAAGATCAGTCAGATGGCTGTCCTGGGTCAGAACACTTATCCATCCAACCCAAGTTGGTTGTACAAGTGTACTTGGTACAACCCAAATACCCTGCTACCAAAAGTATCTGTGAACAGACTTCCCAGGAAGAATAAGAAATGGCAAACACTTGTGAAACTTCTTCCTGAATCTCTTTCAGGCCCTAAATCTTTCCACTTCAGAGACTTCCTGGTTCTTCAATATATTTGTAAATGTCATTGTATTTCTCTTCCACGTGCACTTTCAACCCATGCCAATTTTTAGCATCCTTAAGTCATTTAGCATTGCACTCTGCAGTCTACAGTTCAGTGTGTGAATAAACAAAATATTGTGTTTGTACTGGACCTGGCTGATGTTATCTTTATTTGATGCTCCCCAGTTCTTGTACTAAAAGACATTGAACATCAGTTTCTATCTATCCATGACACAATTATTTTGTGTGTACGACATCATCCCCAGTCATCCCTTTTCCAGACTGCAGTGTTTAGCCTTAGTATGACAATGCTTTCATGCCCTTGATTATCCATTCTTGTTGCCTTTCTGTCAACCTTCTCTAAGGCTGAAGTAACAAACCACTGATTTATACAGTCACAAAATATTTACATTGTGTTCTGCATTATTTTTCTAAAAATGCCAAAAATCCGAGTTCCTCTGTTTACTGCAGCTAAGTATTGCTGTTTCAATGGAGCCACTTGCAAGAGCCCCAGGACTCTCTGAGTGCTGAAAACCAGTTTAAAGTCCATCATTCTTTGTGTGAAGTAAGGGTTATTCTTTCCAGGCACCTCTCTCTTCTTTTAGCTGTACCAAACGTCATTTTATTACACATCCTGTTTCTCAGTCTTGCTCTAAGACTTTGTACAGTCAGCCTGCAGTCTGGTAAAGATGCTGTCACCAAATTTTTGTTCCACTATTCAATCATTTCCACGTTTTCTTATGAATATGTTGAACAGTAGAGGTCTCAGCATAAACCCCTGAAAAATCCCTCTTGATTCTTCCCTTCATTGAGAGAACAGATGATTTTTCTCTCTTTCCTGTCTTATAACCATGCAAGACCTTCCCTTTAAGAGCTGCATTGAAGGTCTTTCTCAAAGCCTTCTGGAATTAAAAATAGGCTGTATTGTTCAGATAACCCTGTCCCATACATAAGCTTGTTGACATCACAAAAAAGCAGGATTATGACCTTTTATATAAAGCTTCAGTGACTCTATCAGCATGGATTATTTATGGTACAATGCTTATGCAGTTGTCTGCTAACCCTTTGCAGTTTCTCTTAGTTTGTCCAATATGGACATCAGCCTGATATTCCTGTAATTCTCTTCTGGGACCTCTGCATCACATATGTTATCCCCCAGTTCTAAGTACCCAGACTGTTTTAAATGAAAGGTTACACAAGTCTCCCGCAATTCAGCTATTTCATCCTTGAACTGCTTTAAAACTCATGAGTGATTACCATCTGGTCTTGGCAATGTGTTACTACTGTTCTTTATATCATTTTTTTCCCCCAACTCCTTTTGTAGTCACTTCAGTATCAGTTATGACCTAAACTAACCCAAGAGTCTCTATTCCTGGGTGGGTCAGGGCATACAGCAGCTGAGGGACTGATGCATTTTGGAAAGCAAGGACTGTGCTGCTGCTGTTTTGCTTTGGGCTGGGCTATGGTTTGGTTATATTACATCTGGTATCCCATAGTTGCATGTGTGAAGGAATGTGGTAGTGTAGTAGTGAGATGGTCACTTGTCATCAGTTGGCTGTGCTTGGAACACTGGCTGCATGAAGCCAGGAGCGCCAGCACTGAGGTAACAACCCAGTTATACCCAAAAGCATCTGGTGCCTTGCTACAAACCCACACTTATTCCCTGGAAGTAGAGACCCTAGTGTGCATTGCAGGTGCAGGTTAAGAAGCAGGAGCTACATGCTGTGTGGTGTTGGGGCCCAAGGAGTGTGCTCAGGTAAAATCTTTCCTTCTTACAGCCGAACTGCAGCCTCCAGAGAGCTCACAGCTTAAAGCACAATGCACCGGAGCAGGGCATCACATGCATACCTCCTCATGAGAGAACTTACAGCTGGCTTTCTTTGTGCTTAGAACTACTTGGAAACCAAGAATTTAGGGTAGGGGTAACATTTTCTTTGTGTTATGCTGGTCTCAGTTTAGGCTGAGTCCTCGTGTTGCAGCAGCAGGCTTTGCATTTGGTCAGTTCAGGATGTTGAATCTGCACCAGGAGCTTCCACAGCTCCGTCTGCCTCCAACCCAGGGGTACAAGAAAAGGATGATGAGAAGGGGTACTGTAGAGCAGTAAGGGTTGCCTGTGCTTCCCTGGAGGTCAGAGTGGCCTGAGAGAAGATCTGCAAAGCATCTCTGCTTGCCAGCTGATTTCTCCCTGGGTCAGCAGAGCCAACCTTCATCACTTCCAGGTCTCATTTTTTTTTCTCTTTGCTTTCTAACAAAGCAGAATGCTTGAGTCTGTTCATACTGCTCCTTCAAGTTTCTTTTTTTTCACTGCCTCTACAGTGAAAAGATTAGAAACCTTTTCCTGTCAGCTTTCAGCTCTGTGTTGCTTCTGGCTCTCTAGGTTACAAAGGCGGAAGGCACTAAAAGCAGCAAAAACAAATCCCTGGATGTATAATTGTATAATTTATCAAGCTGAGCTCTGAGAGAGTGTCTTCTCTCTCCAAACAAGAACAGAGTAGTGTGAACTAAGACTTTTTGGTCAAGGAATATAGTGGCTACTGATAGATGACTTGCTTAAGTGAGTTTTCATCATCAAGATAAAACATAACAGTTAAGATAAGGCTTAATAACAGGTGGGTTTTTTTCCTTAATAGCACATTACACTGAACTGATCTCTTGATGGTCCATTAGTCCCATCAACCCACAGCTGGTTTCATGTTTTAATGAGAATTGCTTAACAAGTGGGCTGTACTCTGGACGATACCAAAGTGTGTTTTCACTGCGGCAACCCCATATAATTTAAAATAAAAATCTGGTGTGGATGTATCGTTATCTTAAAACCCCAACCCTCTCCTGTGTACACAGTTAACAGTGGAAGGACTGGTGAAAAATAGTATGAAATTGCAGGAAGATTTAGTTAAGCTTACAGACTAAAAGGTAGGAAGAGAAAGAGAGAATGAGATTTCAGAGAAGTAGAAAAATCATGATGAGAAATGACAGTAAGTTTGTTTAAGGGTCAGACCCATTTCCCTGCCTTCAACCACCAGAGAGGTAGATGTGCAGTCTTCAGTGCTGTACCAGTCTTGTCCATGGGAACACATGGGAAAAATGTGTTTTCAAGTCCCACCTCAAGACAGAACAAGCTGCCCAGTCAGAGGTGTTTATGTTCTATGTGGATTGTGGAAGCTGGGCAAATACCTTGGATGGCTAAATTTAGCAGACTTGAACTCAAGACCTAGTCTAGTTTTTAGTGAGGCTTAGGCTTCAGCTTTTATAAAAGCAGCCATGCAATTGAGTATGTGGCAGTATGTGTGTGACATGCTGCCAATTTGAAGGTACTTTTTTCATCTTGCAATTAATGCAAGTCTTTAAGTTATCCTCTGTGAAGAGGTTGCAAAGTTTTATTGTTGGCTTTGGATCTTTTCCCGATTCCAGCTTTCATGTCTTGTGATAGCTGCAAGGACACTTGTTAGCGCTTGTGCTGGCAGACACTCCAAATTCCACCTGGAGAGCTAGATACTTTTATGACTCCAAAACTGCCTCTCTTAGTTTAATTTCAGTGTCTAGCTTTCCCCATTATATACAAATAATGATACTTGAGTTGTAGGTGTGTTGCAAAGACTAAAGGATTGATGCTTCAAAAATTTTATAGAAAATGTAGGCATGTCTTAGAAAAGTGTTCAATTGTTTTTTATACTTTTTAAAGGTCTGATCACCACATTAATTGAACCAATTGAAGCAATCTTGTAGTGTAATTTGCAATCCCCTAATAAATCTCTTTTGAGTTGTCAAAGATTTCTTAGTTTTGCCCTTTTCTTTATCTTGCTCTCTTGACGAGCTATAGCACAGAACGTCTTTAGTACACACTCCAGGTTTTTTTGGGAGACTCTGTGCTGGGAGTGGACTCACAATATTGATAGATAATAAGTATTTCCAAGCTCTTATTCCCAGATGCTGCTTGCAGATGGACCAACAATTAAATCCTTCCTTGCTCCCTTGCTAGACTAAAATTGGTATTCAGCTTGCCCCAAGTTCAGCCCTCATTTTTAAACATCAAAATGCCCCTGATGCCCAAGGAACAGGTGAGTAGCCTGTAGGTAGTAAATCTGCAGTTAAAAGAGATTTCATTTCAAGTGTTTCACTTCTCTCCCCACCTCATGCCCACAGAAGTTTAGAGGTCTCTGCCCATTGCTTCTCAGCTAAAGCACCTCTTGAGCTTTTGCAGAAGGAAAAGGCTGAATGGCGCCACAAGAGTAGTTTGAAGAAAGTGGTGTGGGGAAACTGAAAAAAATAAAATAAAATCTGTAGATGCAATGAAAAGGGTGAGGGAGATTTTCTTTTCCTTACAGCCACATTTTTACCCCCTTTAGTCATATTTGCTATTATTTCTCACAACAGTTTTTGGAAAATAGTTCATTAACAAAATGGTCTCCTGGCAGTTATTTCAGTATGGAAAACTGAGACTGTCATCTGGAGGTATACAAAGCTTTGTGGTTGGATTCACACACAAATGCTTTTTTGGCTCAAAAGTCATTGGTTTTCAGACTTCCTTTGCTCCCATCATACTTTTCCTAATCTCTGATTTTGAAATGATTTAATGAATACCCAGATGAGATATAAAGTACTTAGGTCCCACCATATGCTGGCATCACTGGTCTTTCAGGGCTTACTCTGAATGCTGTGTTACAAATCCCAAATACTACATTGTAAACCCATTCAAAGCATCTGAGGCCACAGAATAAATAATAGGTTTTGCTATAAACTATATGTTAGGCAGTCTCTGTTGAAAGGGAGATGCCTTCTCTGTGCTTTGAAATTATGCTTAAAACTTGCTGAGGTCTTGTTCCAAGCTACAGTTTAGGTAAAGGTCAGTTCCATAGATGATCTGTAAATATTTAATCAAAATCTGGTTTTACTTTAAGGCTCTTTGTCATATTTCAAAACTGTCCACTAAATGCAGTTTTAGTATAGATTCATGGTTTGGATTGCTATCAAGTGCATTTCTAACTCTTTAGAATTGCTTTATTTCAACTGGGAGCTGACTCTTTACTACAGAACATTGATCTGAATTTCAAAAGTGACTTAGGTGGAAAATGGTTTTGAAAAAAAAGGTTTATTTAATAACTGAAAAGCCTCACTCAGCAGATCAGAAGTCAGCTTCAGCCACTCAGACTAGAGAGATACATGTCTACATCACATACAATTGCCTACCTAATATCACACAAACTGTTGTGCAAAAAATCCTGTTTTTCTTCCAGATTTGCTCATCTCTTTTGCTAAGACAGTCCATAAAGACATACTTTCTTTTTATATTTTAGCCTTCACTGAGCCTTCACTTAAAAAGGCCTTCACTTCTTGAAAAAGAGAAAAGTAACTTGCAGGTTGAAGTCTTACAGGCTGAATGATTCCCTGATGTTTACCCTTATAATTTCTGTCATGAAAAGTGGAGTTGAAGAGTACCTGTACTGATTTCTCATAAATGTGCTGTAGTTGACTTGTGGCTAAATTGCTAAATTAGCTAGGAAGTCTGGAGAAAGACGTATTTTATTCCAATATTTTACAGTTTTATCTCTACTCTCAATCTCTGTATCGCAACACAGGTCATTCATCAATGGTGTTAAAATTCGGTGTTTTCTTCCAGGCTTAGAGCTTAGGGTGTGTAAGTGAGCAGCAGCTAGGAAAAGCAAAGACAGTATTTTTTAAGGAAGGTCTTTGAACATGAGACTTGCCAGGGCAATTTTCCTGTGGTTTCTGGACGCTTCCCATTCCCAGGAAACCAGTAGCCCAGGGCTCAGTGTAACTGTGATGGCAATGGGGACCATCTAACTGCCTTGGCAAGTGTGTGTGTGGCAAACTTAGAATAATACTAATGTTATTACCTTAGTCCACTTTCCACATCCCTTGGAAAGTTTTTCTTTTCATGAGATCAAGTCTAAAAAACAGGTTTTGGTTGTGTCAGTTTGGTATTTAAAGTGGACCACAAAAATGTAACACACAGCACAGACAAGCCCCTAAGAAATAAAAAGCAGAAGAACATAAGCTCTGTGGTAATGAAAAAAATTAAAAGGTTTTTCTGAAAAGTAATGCTCTATGTAATAAATAAAGTAGTTTGTTTTTCTTTGCTTTCTGCCTTTCATTATGTAGTTATTAATTATAAAGAGAACTTTGTGGTCCCTCTGTATATTTCTAAGAACATATTTTTTTTGTCTATTAGGAAGAAGATTTTAAATACACTGTCATCAGATAGATAGTTTCATATGGATTAGTGATTAATGATTAATGCTCCTTACTGTAACTGGAATGGCTAGATGCCTACTAATGCACTTCCAAATATTCCCAAAGATGGCTGTGAAGGCACTCTCCAGATTTGCATTCAGAAGGTAATGACCTTACAGTATAAGAAAACTAAATTGGACTCACAGAAATATATTGTCACTGAGTCTTAAATCCAAGTCACCTACTGGGTTTCTATTTAATTTCTGTTTGCTGGGTAATGAAGGATTGACTTCTAACATTCCTTATATTAAGGCATTATAGTTACGAGTGAAAAAACACCCTCATGCCAAAACCTTCTATTCAGTGGCATAAAACCTTCCAAAAAAATACCCTTTGTGCTGAAATTACTTATGTTTTGTTCTCCTTATTGTCTGTTCTCCTCACAGAAGTAATTTGTTTTTAAAAAGTATTACAATGCTCTTTGGTGGTGGTGAGAGAAATACATTTAAAAACAAACAAACAAAAAACAAACACACCCCCACCCCACAAAAAAAAAAAAAAAAAAAAAGATTATCTTATTGCAGAATGTGATTCTTTGATCATTGAGAAATGACTTACAACTACAACTTCAGACTCTCTGGGTTTCATATCCAAGGAGCACAGGTGATTGTTCTGTGTTTGGAAATGTTTCATTAGGTAGAAATATCAGCACAGTCTTGCCAGTTCCACTTGCCTTTTCAAGGCAAACCATGAGTCATTCTGCAGAAATATGTTTGGGGTATGTGTGAGTGTTTGTGCAGTCAGTGGGACATTCCACATTCATAAAACACTGTGTGGTTACCAATGTGTTTTGTATATGTAAATATACACCCACTTTCATGTAAAGCTGTACACCAACACATACTATTCGTGACTATTTGAAATTCCATTGGAAAAAAGTGGCCCTTGGTATTTATTCTCTTGCTTCTCTTTTCCTTAACATAGTTTATATATATATATATATATTATATATATATATATATATATATAAAGAGAGAGAGAGAAAAGAAGAAAGCAACATGCAGATGGATTTTCAATTACATAGCTAAAGATGAAAGTAATCCAGTGGAATGGGGCAGGCAAATAATTTATGAAATAAAGGGGTTTTTTTTCAGTATTATTTTCACATTGCAGTCGGTTTGAGAATAAAGTCACTTAGAATATGAAAATGTAGCATATGAGGAGAAGTGGAGCCATGAAGAAATTAATTGGTCGTTCCATTCCTTGGTTTTGGAAAGTCACAGATGTCACTGTAGGAGCTGTGCCCAAGAACAAGAGTAGTGTCAATGAAATTATTTGTAGTACCACAAGAAGAGGCTGCTGATGGAGTGGGTGAATAGGTGAGAGAAGAGTACTTGGAATTTCACTGGAATGCCTTTCTGACAGAGACACTTTATTTTGAATTACACAGTATGTCTCTTGCCTATAAAGAGAAACTTTGAGGATTTTTCAAAATCAAGTGCAGCAATAAAGCTTGCCAGACTTTTGAGTCTGTTCATGCCCCTTCATTCTTCTGCAGCTGGCAATAGCATACCATAATGACAATCACTGAGCTCTGGTATCTTGATATCAAGTCTCTGTGACCAAAGAATCATACGATTTCCCTTCTATTTGATGTGCACAAGGAAGTTGTATTTACAGGCTGGACCATACTCAGGATGAAGGGAAATTTTGTTCCCTGCAGCCCTATTCTATCACTTGGAGGTTAAGCTAAACTCAGAAACCACAAGGATAGCTGATCTCCATATTTTTGGCTTATGCTTTCCAAATCTGTCGTAATATTGGGGAATTTTAAAGAGCTCTGTTTGACTATACAAGTGAAAAGGAGGCAGGTCAGCTGTTTTTTCTCTTCAGGTCAAATGCTTCCAATGATGATAATGATAGCTGGGATCAGAAAGAAATGTTCCAGGAATCAAATTGCAGACCAGATAGATTAATAAGTCAGTACTAACTGGGGAAAGTAATTTTCAGTAAGTCCTTATGATTTTACAGGGAAAAGAGATGAAAGGATATCATCACAAGAAACCAGTCCCCAGTAGTGAGAGCTGTTACCCAGGAGACAGGTGATAAACCTATAGTAAAGAAAGCAGAATGTAGCAAGAAGAGAGAGAAGGGAGTCAGAATTAGCAGCAGGATTTAAGACACACTGCAAAACCCACCTAAGACACAACAAAACCCTACAAAATGAATCTGTGAATTTTCCTCTGGCCAGTGTCCCTGAGCAGAGTTTGAGGCTCATACTCTTTAGTCTTCATTTTATTGTGCATCAGTTGTTTTGGCATGGCCTCTACCTCAACTTGACAGAGTCCTGAAATCCACAATGACAAATAAGGGGGGAGAGGGTCATATGATATGTTAAGGTATTTCACTCCATCCTTAGTGATCTAAGAGATCTGGGTTTATATCTCCTAAATACTTCAGGGTTTATCATTTTTCAACAGAAATGTAAATCAGAGCCAAACTTCAATGCTCACTACCTAGGATTATAGGACTATTTTTCCTCCAAAAGCTGATCCTTTCAGTCTGTGTTCCAGAACTTGGAGGACATGGCTGTAAGTCATCAAACCTTGATTTATCTCAAAACTGGCAGTCCTAAGTTCTTACAGTCACCAGAAATAACCTCTTGCATCTCAAAAAAATAGCAGAAACTTTATGATGGGAGATTAAATTCTCTTGTATTTCTTCTGCAATTGAAATTCTTCAAGAAAATAAGCCTTTCTCATTTTAATTATCAATGTTTGAAGTGCAGAAAAGTCCCCCCAAAAAAAAAAAAAAAAAAAAGTGAACTTAGCTGCCATAATCCTCCACCCCAGTGAAAAGCAGACACTGGTATCTGTGGTATAGATGGCAGAAAAATGCAGTGAAATTTAACAAAACTGAAAAATCCTCTTTTAAAGCTATTACTCTGTCCAGAGTTTGCTCTTTTCTGCCTTGCTTTAATGAGAGCTTTGCTTAACAATGGGTGATTCTGGTATTAGCATCTATTCTCAGCACAAGGAGAGCTTATTCCTTAACTCATTCAGCTAAGAGATTTTTGTCTCAGCTGTCCCATCAACCCATCTGTAACAGAACTTTATGGCTGTGGCCATCTCATTCTAGTTCCAGAAAGAAAATTACCTTTTCCTACCTCAAACAAGAATTTAATAAGGGAAATACTGCCTAAGAACAACTGTTTTGTGTTCCAGAAGTAAAGCCTGGGACTAATCAGCCACCAACTTGATTTGCTGAGATCAGAATCAGGTGAGAAAGAAGGAAAATGTAAGCTGTGCTTAAGATTAGTATTTGATATGTTTTTACATTAGGGGCTGACTATAAAAGCTAGTCAGCCACGACTGGCCAGTCATGTGAAAGGAGGTCATTTGCCAAGCCTCACTGCTGTGTGCGAGATATTTTAAAAGAGGCTGTGGAAATCTGGGATCCCTTCTGCATATGCCCAGATCACTGAAATAGATTTGCATGATAGTTCCTCTACTGTGTAAAATGTGTATTGGATTTGAGATTTGGCACCTCCCTTTCTCCTCTGAACTGCAAACACACACCTGGACCATTCACCTCTCTCCCTTAGAATGCTCATCCATCCTTAGAAATGAACAAAACCAGAAATCTTGAACACAAACCCACCCAAAATCTCACCCTCTTTGATGTTTGTAGGATAGATCACAAGTAGATTATTGGTTTTTTGTCATTTCCCCTTGCCTACACCCTTCCCCCATCCCCAGTTTACCCTAATCGAAGTTAAAACATTCCAACTAATATCTGTGTTGATGCAGGAATTACTTTGTGTTTCTGAGAAGCACACTTTCTAGGTAACCCTGAAAGCAAAAAGTCTGAGGGGCTCTGCAGAAATGAATACGGGTGTCCTGATGAGGAAATTCTCTGGGGAGCACCGAGAGCTCTCTCTAATTAGGGGAGCTTGACTTACACAGCAGCTGGCCAACTACAACCCCAATTACTGGAAGCACTTATGGAAACCTCAGGAGACATGATCAGGTTTTCAACAGCAGATGATTTGGGGTAAGGACTGGATATTCAGCATTGCACATTGGGACTTTTTTGGGTTTGACTGTCGTGGCTTAAACTTAAATCTCCTGTCAGTGCAACGGGTTTTTTTCTCATAAAAATGTAAAGAGGTGAACCCTTCTCAGCTTCACTGCTTCAGCTTTTGCTTTCTTTTGTCTAAAAGCCTCTTCCTGTGAGCAGTGGATACAGAAAGGTATTGTCTTAATGAACTGACTGCCAAGTCCTGAGCAAAGCTGGCCTTTTTTAAGCCACATTCTATAGCAGAGATGGACTGCAATTCCACCCATAAACCCAGTAATGAACTGGATGACAGTGCTGATTTCATGTTTCTGTCTAAAAGTGAACACTCCTAGAAGGTTGCAAGAGAGGCAGGGCCTGTAGACATTGCTCCAGAAATAAACAAACCATAATACACTTCCAACTCCCTCTCTCATAAAATCCCTTCTTGCTGCACTCAGCAGGATCCTCAGCAGAATTTGTCACCTCTTCCCTCTCTTGATAAGGAGAGGCCTCTAAAATGCTTGGCCTTTTGCCTCAGTTAAATAGCATGGACTGAGAGGCAGAAGTGCAAAAAATAAATCAAGAAATTATCTTTGGTGAACTAACAAGCTTACGTGTTTGTATGACTGCATGGTTTGTGGAAGAGTTTTGTGGTTGTGTTCATAGCAGCAGCCCAACATGTGCTGCATTCAGTGATTGCAGCAAGGAAGGCAGCTAATCTTTGGGGAGTCACCACCTCTCCTGTGGAATGGTGGTGGAATGGCGCCAGTTAGGAGCCACAAATGTCATTCATTGCCAGTTGTCCCAAAGTGTTGTTTGCCATGTTTTCTGTGCTACATAAAGGGAACTGATTTTTCTGTCTGATTCGAACATAGCTTTCCTTACTATATTAATTTATCTTTCCACAGCCACTATTATATTCATTTTTATATTCTGCCATTTCTTTCTGGTATATATTTGCTGTCTAGCTGTCTTAACTAAGGCTCTACTTCCTCACCACCGATCTCAGCAGTGTCTATGATATTATGACAATTTAATGCATATACATTTTCACATGGTTTACTTCTCGTTGTCAGCAATTATGAGCTGTCATTAGAAGTGTGAGAAATGGTTACTGTGTTTTTAGAATTTTAAATGAACAGATAATCTAAAGGGAATAAGGGGAAGGGAAGAACAAAAAGACTCAGAACAGCAGTGCAGAAGAGGAGAACACGGAAAAGGATGAATTAGTGGAAGAATATAAAGAACAGGAAAATGTAGTTCCTAGCCTCACAGTTTCAGTTTATTCCCTGGTACAGCAGGCCAGTGAGAGTTTTCTAGTCACAGTTTAAGAAGCTGTATTTGGCAAAGGAGAAAGAAATGCCCTGCAAAAGCTGGCAAAAGGATTGTCAATATATAGTCAGCTAGATCATAACATTCTCAGAATCAGCTATGACCATGACATGGATGTATATTCGTGGTACCTCAGCCATGTATACCGGCTTTCCCTACAGCAGCTGTTGTGCTCTGTCACAATGTCCCATAATGACACAAATGTCACTATATTGTGATACGTGGGACATCACTGTTACACTTACAATATTTCTAATTCTTGTTTGCTTGCTTAGAAAACAAAAAAGCCATAAATATAGTGGTACAATATTGCCTATCACAGCCTGCATCAGTATTTCAAAATTCAAAGCCTGTGAGGAAAGAATTTCTTTGGAAATCCTGAGATGGGTGGGGAGCATCAGTGTTCAGTAGATTCCTCTTTTTCCCCAAGGCCTAAAGAAACAATATAGCCGATTAGTTTAGTCCAAACCTAATTTTCAGGCAGCTACAGTTACTTTAGGTAAAATGAATGCTCCCCTCTAAAGGTGTTAAACAGAGCATGAAGAACTGAGCAAGCACCAGGAAGGACTTCCCAGACCCAGCAGCAGGTTCAGGATGAAGCTAGTGTATCCAAGCTCTGGCACAGGCAGTCAGGAGAGAGACGGGATGTGGAGGATTCATGGATGTGACAGAGGGTTTGCTGAGTACCATGTCCAGCAAGGAATGAATGGGACTCAAGAGGTTGATGGATATCGTCACAGCAGTGCCATCTGCCAGCAAAGGATTTACAGCAACAGCTCTAATGGTTTTTCATGTGAGGGGGAAATCTTTCTGGTGAATAAGTTTCTAAATTCATTGCTTGATTCTGGTTGTTACCCGAACTTGTTTGCCATAAGAAGCCAATTCTGCATCAACAGGGTAAAGACAGGGGAAAAAAAAACTCCACTTAAGGAAGCTGAGAGGAGTCAAGAGCAGCAAGGCCTCTCCTCTCTGTCACACAGTTATGCCTCCTGAAGCCTGTTTTTTCCACCAATGGGTTGCCTATTCTTTGCTACAGAATCTTGTTCACTGAGACTGTTTTCTGGGTTCTCACAGGATTTTGTGGAAAACAGGAAGAAGCACATAGTCCTATGTTTCTGGCATAGTAGAGAAGGTAATGGAAATGTCTGGTGTGATGTAAAACTAAATTCGAACAGTATGATGGACTTTCTTTTTCTTCTTGTAGTGCCCAGACCATTTCCATGTTATCAGCTGGGGAAAACATTACAACCATAACTACAAATAGACATGGAATTCCTAACATTCAAATGTATCCATATATTGGTCTAAAAATGCTACATTCTAGGGCAGAGCCTGGGCATGATTTTGTTTCTAGAGAATATGCATTGAAAGTCCTGACATCCAGGGATATCAGGGAGAGAGACTCAACACCAGCTCTTTAGAGAGCTGTGTAGAGGATTAAAAGGAAATTAGGAAAGATGATACACTGATGTGTCTTGAGAATACTCCAGACAATTATAAGCATGAGCATGTCAAAGCAAATTCCCGTGTTCTCCCCCTCCAAGGAATACATTGTAAAAGCAGACATTCATCTTGATATTTGGCTGGTATAGAAGTGAAGGTGGAAAAAGCTACAGAAAAGTAGTGGAAAAATTGGTAATACAGTTAGATAAAAGAGTGCAAGGATATCATCTAAAAAGAGGAAAAAGAGGTTTTGCCTGATCCCAAGATATATTGCATACCTTCACATAAGCAGATTGCTACCAGAGGTAAGTCATAAATACCATTCCTAAGTAAGTGTGAAATGGAGTCATGGGATATTACTAGTCTATGACAATCTTGGATAAAAAATATAAGGAAATCAAAATAGAAAAATGAGAAAGGAGGCAAAGAAATTCTTATTTTTGCTTTCACACGCAGGTTGAATCAGCCTGCCATGTAATTCTGTATCAGAAGGAAACTCTATAAGCTAACAGCCCCTCCATCTTTCATAATATGATCAAATAAGGCACTGCCTAATAGGAAGAAGATTGCAAGAAATTTTAATAACATCAGGTTATTGAAGCAGTGAAATACAGGAACATGACAGACCTCTCCTTGCAGGATGTTCAATTACTTTCATGTTATTGCTGACTCATGAAGAGGAGTCCTGGGCTTATCTTTCAGAAGTGAAAGCACAGAGCCAGATCCCTACAGATATTGAGCAGCCATAGCATGTCAGCAGGACAGCCCTTTCTTTTAATCTTGAATTTGTGTAGTATTTGCTAGGTGTCTTACTCAAGTTTGTGTGGGGTTTTGTTTGTTTGTTTGTTTGTTTGTTTGTTTGTCCCCAGGGAACCCTGAAGGGTGGCCTTTTAACTTTTGTTTACCAGCTGGTTTACCAGCTTTCCTTCACAAGCTGCAAGAAGCAATACCTGGCCCAGGAGGCCAGAACAGAGACACTACCTCAGCAGATGAGGATGGATCTTGAGGCTGAGAATATAAATGTTTAGCACAGAACCAGGTTTTCTTTAGCAATGAAGAGAGGTGGAATAAGTTCCTGTCTCTGCCACAGCCCTTCAGAACAAGAAGATGGAAGTATTCAGGTAGCACATCCAGGCTGATGCTAAATGGGTTAAAGTAACTGTGTCTAAAAAACCAATGATTAAAAACCCAAATCTGAAATAAGTATTATGTACCAGGAAATGGTGGAGATCTGTCTAGACCTTGATTGTGGTGTGTGAAAGTGTAATCCATCTTTCAAGTTGGGCAGCTGGTTGACTGATTCTTGGATCAAAGCAGTCTGGGTTGTATAAACAAGTATCTTCCTCATTTATATGCTGTTCATATGCTTTGAACAGAACATGACTATTTCTTAATTTTTCAGCTAAGGATTTTAAATGGCAATATGACCACTTTTGACACTTCTGGCCTCTCCTGCCAGTTCTATAGATATTTATTTATTAGTTGTTACAGCCCACCTCTGAGGCAGGATAGCTGAGATTCTGGTTAATAGATCCCTTGTGGTGGATTAGAGTGAAAAGACAATGAATCACCTGTGTACATATGAGCCAGGTTTATTTTAAAACAATTAAGTTGCAGCAGGAACCTGACACCTCTGCTGCAGAGGGATTTTACACTGTCTGAAGCAACACTGTGGAAATGAGTTGGGGGCACTTTGGGGGTTTTTGATGGTGTGTGACCCCTTCTAATGACCCAGCTGCTGCTTAGCCCTGCTTTGCTTTGTGCCATTTGTGCCTTAGTGGGAGGGAGAAAACCTTCTGGCTTCCATGTGAACACCCAATACCACCCATGGTGGGGAGTTTTACACTGTCAGATGCAGTTTTGACTTTCTGGGAGGGAGGAAATGGACATGATAAAAAAGCATTACCCTACCTCCAAAGGATCTGCTGCTTACCTGCCTTTTCCTCATCTGGAGGGAAAACACTTTAAGTCATCAGTCCTGGGTTATTAGGGAGAAATTTATCTCAAGGCTCAACCAGTTTATGTAAACAAAGTTCAGTCTATCACATTATTTCTGTGTGATTTAACATCCAGGGCATAATCAAATGGCAAATCTAAGTATATTTTTTTCATTCCAACAGAACACTTAGACAGGAGGTAGGGCCAGAAGGTTATTTTGTATTCATATGCTTTTTCTCATTCTCTAAGTGAATGAACAGCTACCACTATATATCAATGAGTAATTTTGGCTGAACCATAGGCTTTCCAAGAAGTGAAGCTGGAGTGCAGTTCATTAGCACTGAAATCCTAGTGACTTGTAAAACACTGAAGCCTAATAAGACCAAGATTTTAGCTAAAAGATATGAAAAAATGTTCCATTTTCCAAAGCTAGCCAAGTCTGCTGGTAACAGACCCAAAGCCATGTAATAGTTTACAGGAAAAGTTTGGACTGGGGAGGTCATGGTTTGTACTTGTCCAGTGTCCAGGCTTGTGACTCTGACATGTTTTGTCCATATTTTTTTAATTCCCATCCTTTGGTCATGCTTCTTTTCATCTGTCTTTTTCTGTGGCCTCTCTCATCTGTATATGTCATAGTCAAGCCAGTCCTGCAAATATAGGAAGGAAAATATCATTGTTCATTAACAGACAGGTAAACTCTAAAACATGTCTGACCAGGTGCTGATTGGCTCCATCCCCAACTCTTTCCCTCTAGCCTGAGCTTGATTTTCACAATAAACAGAAAAGTGAAGTTGTCTGTCTTTGCAGCCCAGGTATTTTCATCCGGGGAGAAACAAGATGTATTTGGCACTGGGCTGGCTCTAGTGCATATAAAATGCATTCCATAGGAACATGTATGTCTTTACATGCAAAGGAAGACATAGATAGATCTGTGCAAAAGATGACAAAGACCAGCCACGGAAAAAACCTTACAGCTTTAAGAGATGTTTTTTAACAACGATAATGTAGGAAATCAAAATGGGATTGATAATCAAGAACCAAATCACACAAGGCTCATATTTTAAACAGTTTTCTGTATGCCATCTCACAATGTCAGAGGCTTAATTAAGTTTGGTTTTAAATTCTTCCAGCCTAAAAAAATAAATAAGTGATGGAATTGAATTGGCATGCCAGTGATTTAGAAGCAGCTTGTACATAGTCAAGGACAAGGAGCTCATTGTTAAATTCAGTCCCAAATCAGAAGGCTTACACTGTTCTGAAGCCCAAAGAAAAGAACAAAACCATCCCTGTGTTATTAAAAATTCTATTTTATGAATTTATTTAATTGCCTTCTCATATGGTCTCAGAATGCATCAAAATTTGTTCAGTGAGTTCTTATCACTTGCATGAGCTACCTCAGAATTGCTATATACAGGATATTGCCTGTTTACCAGTAAAAAACTGTGACTCTTCAAGGGAAAGTAAAACCTACTCCTCGTAAGATACTAGGTAAAATATTGCCTCCAATGAAGTCTGTGGGAAAATCCCTGATTAGTTTAGTGCAAAGAAGGTTTCATCCATGTGTATTTCTTGTTATCATGGGAACCTTCCAAGAAATAATGGAAACTAATGAAAGTTTTGTGTTAGAGAATTCTCTTTAAAATTCTGTTCTTAAAATTTAATGCTGAGGCTACTTGCAACTTTTGTGCTTGATCAAAAATATAAATTAAAGATATAGTCAGGTGTGTCGAGTGAATAGGCCTTGATCTGACATCTCTGCAAAAGGTTGAAAAACAGTGTGACATTTACATTTTTACTGTGCTCTAAATCCCAAACTGAATGAATGTGTTTGGACACTTTATAGCTCTAGCTGCAATGGCTTTTCTGGAACAGAAATACTGCTGGGATATTGCTCTTTTTATCTTTTTAGTTTCCACTAGTTTTCATTAAAACCAAAATATAGGCAAGAAAAGAACTGATTATGGCAAACCAACATATCCAGGTGCTGGCAAATATTGACTCCTGAAGATCAATTTCTCCCCATTTCAATATAGGTACTTATCATATCAATTGCCATGTCTTCAGTATTTAGAGCTAATGAGATTCAATTATTTTCCTCACCTAAGTATGCCTTAAAATCCTAATTGATCACTGGAGGCAAGATTCAAACCCTAACAGTGCTGGAATTGGGAGTGCAAAGACATCTGTGTGACATCCTGGAAAATGGAAGGCTAAAGAAGTTTGTAATTTTGTCTTAAAATATCATGATCATCAGAGGTTGGTGGTCCTATATGTGTACAGAATGCAACACAGCAAATGTGCACTGCACAGGTGATCCTGAACAGGTTTCTGTTCCTCAGAGACTATTAGACCAGCCTGTGGGTGCTCTGTTTTGGCAAAACTGTAAAAGGAAAGATGCATTCAGTTCTCCATCAGTTCAGATGCATTATAGAGCTGCCTTTCACCAAATGCTTCTTCCTCCAACACTTAAATTTCCAATTTGCCTGATCATGCATTGACTTGTGCTTCTGGTCCCTTTTATTTTAAAGGCAAGCTTTCTTATGCAGCTTTTCTGTTCTACCTGTAAATATGTGCGCTGCTATTTTTAACATGGCCATTCCAGATTATTTTTGCTGATCATTGGCAAACCTGTCTCATTATTTGTCAATTCCAAACACTAAATTTTCAGTGCTACTGCTAGGAAAACATATATTCAGTCGTAGTTTTATTGTGTTTCCCTAGTTCTGTGAGAGAACCTTACAAATCTAAGATCCCTTAGATTTGATCTTCTAGTTTAATTGATAGAAGCTTGGCTAGATATTTTATTTTGATTTCACTTCTTTCCCTGAGTTAATTAACAATATTCTCTTTGCTATATCCAGTGAAGCTGATAAGAATGCCTACATCCTGATTCAACTGAGGATATAAAAGAAGCCTCTTGGTGTCTAATTATAGCAAGTAAGAAAGGGGGCTGAGGCCAGAACTGATTTATGGACTAGTGCATCATGTAGTCCACCTACTATAATTCACTGGTTTTCTAAATGGGAGCCTATGGAGGTAAAAAATCTACAGTACTTTTCCATATTTTCTTTTCATTCCAACAAAACACTTAGCCAGGAGATAGAAGGTTATTTTCCATCAATATGCCTTTTTCATTTTAGGGAGAAAAGAAAGCTTCTGAAAGCAGTATAAGGGTAATCCTCATTAAGACATTATTAACAAGGCATATTATTAGAAGTGTTAAAGCCATTGCCCTTGATTATAAATGAGTAAATTGGTTAATGAGAACAGTAGTTAATTGGGGGTATTATTACCAAACAGGGAAATCATATGAAAGTTAAATGCATCACAGCGATTCTTCTACACAATTAAACATCTATGAGAAAAGAGATTAAGGAGGAGAGTATGAAAAAGTAGCAGTCATAAAGTAGAAGTATGTTTTAAAAAGTGCATTGTTAAAGTCTATTAAAACTGAATAAAAGTCAGTGGTGCATATTTACTCTGCTGAAACTCATCTGAAGCTACTTCTTGCAAGACAGAAAATCTCAAACTCCATCAGTGTGCTGAAAGGTTGCGTAATCATAGGGCCATCTGGTAGGGATAAGATTTGCCACCCTGCATTTGCCTTAAGATCCAGGCATCACATCTGTCCTTCCTCAAGCTTCTCCTTTCAAGTGTTTTATCCATCAGGGTTGTTCTGAGCAGTTCTTTGCTGGGTTAGATTTTGCCTGTCCTCTGCAGTCTTAATTGTACTTCCTTTTCCAGTTAGCTCTGACAGAAATTACATGTCTTCCTGCCAAATAATCTGTTGTGAGGGAAAGCAATGCACATAGGTGTTTTATCCAGGCACTTCAGGCAGGGCTACCTAGAGCTGTTTGGCCAGGACCTTGTCCAGACAGCTTCTGAATAGTTCCAAAGATGGAGAATCCATAACCTCCCAGAACAAGATGTTGCAGTGCTTCATCACTCTCAGTGATGTAAAAACAGAAAAAAAGTGACTCCTCATGTTTTGATAGAACATCCTGTGTTTTCCTGTGCCTATCACCTCTATTCCTGTCACTGGGCACTACTGAAAAAAATCTCTCCCTCTTATTTTCATTCTCCCTTCAGGTATTTGAATACATTAACGAGATGCTCTTTGATCCCCTCCTGAGCCTTCCCTTCTCTAGGTTCAACAGCCTTCCAGCTGTAACCATTCTGTGATTCTGTGACTTCTTTTAGGCAGCTGAAATCCCCCCTGAAATCCACCCAATAATCATACCTGGCTTTGGAGGAGAAAAAGTTTCTGTGGGGAAGAAAATTGCCTTGTCCATTCTGCCTTGAAACTACAGATACGGAGATGGGTGTCCACAGTACCCCAGAGCCAAGTGCCAGGCCCAACTCAAGAGCAGGCAGAATCATCTTGAAAGGCTTGGAAGAAATATTAATGGTGCCCTTGAGGATGACTTGCTTCATTAGGTAAATCCTGTGGACAAGATGCTTTTTCAGCTTGGACTGTACCAAGGGCCATTCTCTGTGGCTCTATAGGTATAGTCTAGCAAATAACACAAGTAAGAACTGATTCTGTAACTTTGCTGTCATCTCGAGTCATGCTGTGTGTTTGTAAGCTTGATTCACAAGGAAAACCAGTTCAGCCTAAGGCTGTTGAAAGCAGTATGACAGACTTCTGTCTTTGGAGTTCCTTGCAGCTCCTTAGGCGCAATGAGACTTTGTGCCAACGCCTTTGACTTTGAGGGGATGCAGGGGGCTGCTGGGCCAGTTTGTCAGCCAGCTGCCCTGGGCTTGTGTGCAGGGAGGGCTAGCCCTGGAGATGAAGGGACAGGAGAGTACAGCACTGGCAATACACTTCTCAACTTGTACTAGTCTCCATCTAAAACAAGAAAGATGCACAATTCAAGGCCTTTCAGAGCCACATTGGCAAACACCTTGTTAGCAGCTTGTGCAACATTTAAGGTGCATGTATACACTAGAAGTACTAGGTTTGACTCAGAGCTGGCCGCTTGAGAGCACTGCTATAATTACTAATTGTCTGTGGGGTGAACAGCCTGGGGCACAGGCTGTCATTTATAGTGGCATGTGCAATGGACTGCTTAGTTTCCAGATGAAATTGTAAGACAAACACAGATGGAGTGATAATGCCCCACCCACTCTAATTCTTCTTGAAATTCCTAATTAAGTGTTTTCTCTTCCAGCTTTCCCCTTTATGAAAAAAACACATTGTTCTCTGGAGTGTCGTTGGGGAAGGGAGGGAGGGGCTGTATGTCTTCCAAGTGGAGTGGATACCTGCGGAGTGGATAGCTTTTTGCTGTACATTGGCAAAGCTTGCACTCAGCCTATGAAGGACTGAGTTTTTCATCAGCTTGAGATCTGCTTTGGAAACATGAAGGCGTGGAGGCATGGCAGGAGTGGGTGAAGAGGGAAGGGTATTAGATCCATACTGAACAGTGTTTTCCATTCAGCTGAAGAAAGTAAATCCACAGCATGCTGCCAATTTCCTGTCATTTGTTTGACGGTGGTGGCATACTGTGGAGCACCAAGCTGAGCATCTCATAGATCTCCTGCATAAAAAATGTGTGGGAAGTTGATGATACCTGTCTTATAACAAAGCAACACATAAGGGCTGTGCATCACTGAAGTATTTTTCTATCTCTCCATTTTTTAGTGTTACCCTGAAGAAGAGTTAGCGTTTGTCATCCTGAAGCTGCAAAACAATTTGGTTCTTATGTGAGATAGTAAAAGCATCCTTCCAAAACCATATTGTGGTGGAAAAATTAAATATCAGATCATAGCTCTGTGAAAAGGGTTATGTGGATTATCCACAGATAAACTCCTAAGAATACTGTTTAGCTGGAGCTCCTCTTCTCTTTTCTGATCTCATCTCTCAGATTGTTCTGGTAATGTTTCATTTCATATCTCACTTTAGAAAAGCAGTCAATCAGTATTTGCTCTTCCATTTTCCCACATTGCCATAAGTTAATAGAATGTTCTTTGTCTTACTTGATCTAAGAACACAAATCCTAAACCTGCTGCTCTCCTCCTAATCTCTCAGGGTCATCACGAGAGCTGGTCATGGTTATGCTCTGCTAAGCTGAAGGCCCAGGAGGGCTACTACATTTCCTTCTAATCCTTCATAACCATCTCCTTTTAAGCTTAAACAGCTCTCAGCTTTCCAACAGTTTTTTAACCTTTTGTTCCTCAGTTGCTTTGGCTGTGTCTAGGTTATTTTAAAGAGACAAAATGAATTTATCTTTAGGCCTCTATTCTACAGAGGGAAGGTTAATGTACTAACATAAAGCTAACACCTAACTGTTTTGGCCAGGCACATGCATGGCCTTTTCCCATGGCAGTGTTTGAATGCCTGTTTAAACCTGTGAATTTATTCTTACTGTGCTACAGTCAGCATTCTAAGTCCTTTTTGCTTAACTTCCCCCCCTGTAAAAATATGCCAAAATATTAAGTTTTCCCAGATCATATCCCTTAAGTTTACAATCAAGTCTGAGTCACCAGCCAATACTTTAGTGACACCTTTTTCCAGTTGTCCCAGTGGTTTTTCTGGTGGGGCTCTGCTTTTTCCCAAAAGGGGTATGCAGGCTGAAGGGCTTGGCATGACCCTTCTATGCTGAGTCCCTTCTGAAACTTGTTTTGGAGTGAGATATAAACTTAAGGCATTGTCTGGGTGTTTTGGGCATCTTCAAATAACCAGCACCCAAGCTGTGCTGACAGGGACACCCATCCCAGATTTCCTGAGATGTGAATAGGATCTTGACTCCAGAGCTTCTAGAAATAGACAGCATATTAGCCAGAGAAGAAATATTCTGCATAAAATTCACTTTCAATCAAGCTACATTGGGAACAAGACAGACAAAATCAAACTTCTTCCCAAGGTAAATTACAGATGTTAGCTAAAAGCTAGCTACAGGCTCACATAATTGAAGCTAATATGCTAATTGTAACAAAGCCTGGACTCCAGCCAGGATATAAAGTCATCTTGCAACATGAGTAGATATCTCCTGGCATTAATGAGTACAGAGTGAGCTATTTCCTTAGAGCCCCTGTTGATATCTTATCTGTGTCACCATGAGATGCTGCTCTCTCGCTCAGGGGTGCTAAAATGTGCTCTTGTAATGACAGGTTGTTATGGGTGGGAATTGCAACAGGAAATTACCCCTCTGTCCTTAGGCTTCTTTTAGAACCATTTCTTTTTTTTCCTTGAAAGGTAGCAATGGGCCACACTTTGAATTGGTGAGCCAGTACTGACCATGAGCCAACAATATGCAGGTGTAGGGCCATGAAGGTGTCCCAAGGCCTGCATAAGGTTAATCTGTGAAGAAAGACCAAGAAGTCAAAAGGACCCTGAAATAGACAGGGGAAATCTGGTATCACCTGCACTAAGCTGGCCAGCATGGCAATTCCTTGTTGGAGGTAGAATCTCATGGGGTATAATCAATGCATAATGTTTTATAACATCTCAATCTGTCCTAAAGTCTCCACTCTTTCTTGATGAATGGTGATCCATCTGTATTTAATCCCTTCTCAAATGGCAATTTGACATCCTGGAGCACTGATCTTTTGGCAAGTAAATCCTAGTAGTATACATCACTTCTTGGCATCTATACATTCTCAGTGCCAAAGCTCCCATGGCACATTCAACTAGCGCTTCACTCTAAGCAAGGAACTCCAGATAAAGTCAGGATGTGGGTTCATGACTACCTGAAGACTCAACTCTGCTTGACTGGGCTCTTCTGATAAGTTTGACTACCTAAATACATTTCCTCTCCTTGATCTATATTTTTTGATGACATTTCTCTCAACTGAAGTAGAAGTGCTAAGATGTAGAGTGTTCAAACTCCACAAGTACTTTTGTGTGTATATAAATTGCTTTTCCAGGTGCCTCTGCAGGTGGATTAAACTCGGCAGTGCTACAAATAACACAGTCTCTACTGGAGGGTCTGTGTTCACAGAGAAGGAGAATGGATGACAAGATCTGTGGGGAGCAGAGAGCAGCTCTGAGGCAGGTATGTGTGTACAGAGCATGCCTTGGTGTTCTGTGTACCCTGATACCCTAAAAAAGTGGCATATGGGGCTAAGATATCAGTGCTTTTCCACTGGAATTGCTGGCATGCTCTGCCCTCATCTCACTGAGACATCTTGCCCGGGCAGCTGCAGAAGCCCTTCCCTCAAGGGAAGCATGTAGGAAAGTATGGAAATTCTATTGCAAATGAGCCTGTGAGTTCACAGACTTGGTCTAAAAGTTGTTAGTTTTTTTTGCTGTAAGGTCATAATTCCATAGCAATAAAATTATTGATTTTTAGTTCTAATTAATTTTAGATAAATTAATATACTTAATAATTAATGGTTTAGGGCTTTATGTGTAGCATATCTATAAATAGATAAAATATTTTATATCTTTATAAGAAAAATATAGAATAAAATGAAGTAAGTTTTTTACTTAATTACTGAAGTTAATTTTTACTTAATTTAATACATGGGGTACTGGAAATCTGGCCCTATATGCCACAGTCATGCCTGATTGCATCTCTTGCCTTAAGATGGTAAACTTTTCCCATTCAAAAGAATAACCATTGTAAACACTGTTCTGCTCCAAATCATGGTCAATTATAAGATTGCAGAAGGCAGTATTTTTCAGTAAAATATCCATGGCTAGAATGAAACTATACAGAAAGAATAAAGAAATTTAACCCTTGAAACTGAAAAAATGACTCCTCCTCTGAAGTGGAACTTAGAGGAATGCCTAAGCACAGTACACACCCCGGTATTCTGCTCAGAAAGATGGTGGAATAAATGATGGGGTTTTTGGAGTACCAGAAAGTACTGTGTTTGTATATTAGAATTCCATGCAAGTGGAAATATGGAACACACATCCATTCTAGGTCAATTTATGTGGTTTTGTTTCCCCTTTCAATCTCATATTCAGTTTCCTTTGTTGATGAAGTAATCACCAGTATGTCTCAGGGAAAATCAAAAGATGACACTAGTGCTCTGTCATGACTGGTTGGTTGGTTGGTTGGTTGGTTGGTTGGTTAGTTAGTTAGTTAGTTAGTTAGTTAGTTAGTTAGTTAAACCCAGGGTGAAAGCTGTGAGGGAGCTGTATATCTGAGATAGACATCCATTCCTAATGATTTCTCTAAAATGAATTGCTGAAACACATGTATCCAGAAAATTCCCTGATGGCACCACCCTCAGCTAAAAACACCTATTTATGTAGTGGCAGTTTTTTTAGAGATGCAAAATTGTTCTAAATTTACTCCTACAGTAAGCAGCACTACTGCTTAGCATGAGGTTTGTCCACAGGAGCTCTGTAACATTTCCCATTAGCAACTGTCGGCTCACTCCAGCAGAGCAGCTATTTGATGCTGAGGCTGCTATGACAGCTACTTGAACATATAAATAGAATCATGCTTCACAAATGTGACAGTATCACATGGCTGAATGCATGGAAGTGCTGAAGTGGGAAAAATTTCTCTTACCCCATAATTATGTGTGTGTTAGTATTACATTTAGTGAAGTGGTAGGCCTGGTTAGACCCAAGAATGAAGCATTTTTTGACAAGCTTGGGTTTAAACTATAGCTGTGATAAAATGATTAAATTCAGGTTTGATGTATCTCTATCTGTGCACATAGCCAACGCATTTTGTCTTCAGCTCATAGGTCCCTTCCAACCTAAATCTCTAGTTCTGTGGTTATAGGTGGGACACTCTGTACATAGAAGGAAAGTTAGAAGAAGTTCTGTGCATAGTTTTAAGATAATAAATAAAAATGGATCATTATATACTGTAGTTGTCATGCAGGACCACAGACCAGCTGGGCTGTAAGAAGTCATCAGAACAAATTGTGGTATTCCATCTTGATCCTGTAGAAGCTGCTCTTGCAAGAATGCTTGCGATAGAGACTCCCATCCAGACAGCAACTGACTGTCCTTGGTCAGTTTGAGAGATTTGATTCCCCACATGACCAATAATGTTTATGCAAAATATTTCAGTGAGTAGATGGGATGTTATTTAAAGGTTCTCATGGTGTGATTAACAATAAAGGAGTTTGCAAGGATTGGTCAGTTCCAAGTGGTTTTCTTGGGGGTTTTGTTCTTTCCCACCGATATGGCATCTTTAATGTAATCTTTGCAAAGAACAACACTGGTGGATTTTCTTTGAGATATTGAGGAAAAAAAAGTCAGTCAAAAAAACATAACAATAACCCCAACCAAAACTGTGGTAATTTTTTTTGAATTTGTGACACTTGTTGTACAGCAATAGAAAAGATTAGAATAGAGACTTGTGTAGCAGGTCCTGTTTTCCTCCCTTCAAAGCAATTATGCAGCTTACTTAAGTACTTACAAGAATTTTTTTCCCTTTCTGTTTTACTTCTTCTTGTCTTCTCCATCCCAGATACCACAATGAGCTATGGCATCTCTATGCCATGATGAAGACTGCAATTAGTATTTCTGTGTGCAAGAGGATACATCCCAAGAGACCAGCAGCAGAATTTATTTTCTCTCATACACACAGACACACATATGACAATGAAATATTTCAAGATGTTCCAAATATTTGCTCCTGAAAAAGACTGATGCCACATTCCTGCAATATAAGATCATATTCTGTAGGTGTTGCGGACAGATTATGCCAATCAAACCCCGGAGGCAAGAATATTTTTATGTCATTCCTTCAAAGTCTATCTCATCCTAGAGATAATAGCAAGAACACTTTTTCTTGAAATTCTAATAAATGTACCATTTTCTAGATAGGGCTTGACTTAGTGCTGTCTTGAAAAAGGGATTGGCTTCGATTTTTTGAAACACTATGCATGGCATAAACGGTGCAAAATATCCTTTCCCATTTGTAAGATATTATTATTAACCCTTGGAAACTTTGATTTCTACTTAATCTTCTGCTTCATGCCTTCACTGATAGTGAAAATCATTATCAAATGCCATTTTGATGTGTTACCTCATGGAATGAATTACTGAAGTCAACTGAACAGCAACAAATAGAATGAAGGCTGATGTGCTTGCAGACCTGTATAACTTCACTGATGCCAGTACTATTAAATTTATCTGTGTTCAACTTGAATTGAACCCAGATCTTTATTTAGCTTGCTAGAAGGCGATTTACATTCTCAGAGTCTGTTCCAATGCCAGCTGAAGTCAATGACAGCCTTCACTGACTTCAAGAGGTTTTAGCTGAAGCTCCAGTTTCTGGATGTGATGACAAAAGGTAAAAAACATTAATGCTTTTTTTTTTTTTTGTGAAAAATGATGGGTGCAAGACAGTAGAGCATATTACTATGTAGCCAATGACCCTTTCACTGGACAGAGCTTTTTTTAATTTTTTTTTTTCTGTGAAGCTGGAGCACTCATATGTGGCAGTCAGGAGAGGTAGAGGGGGAATTGTTCCTTTCAACCAGGTTTTATGATTGTTTTTCCCCTTTTCATGGGATTATTTTTTTACCTGATTCTGAAATTTTAATACTCTAATTTTAATTGACTGAGATTTACATTCACTAACAATTTGACCCAGAGGTTTTGGACCTTTCTAATAATCAGTAAAACAGAGTACATTGACAAGACCTGCAACATCCCTTGTTAATTGCAAGCTGCTTTCCCTGATTTACAATCCACAGCAGGCAATTGGTTGTACCAACTCTCCAGGGCCCTGAACTTCTTATTCTACCACTTAAAAACACCTGGAACACAACATCAATGATTCACTGGCTTCCAGTCTGCAGGTTCCTGCCCTGATAGACAGCCCTCTGTTGCTGATGGTCTTAGTTATGGGAGTAACAGTAGGACTCCTGCCTCTTCAGAAAACACTCATGGCATTAAAGAAAAAGAAAAATAATGTCCTGTATATGATTTATCTGCGGCATTATTTATTCCTCAGTAGTCATTTTGCTATGGCTTTTTGTTTCCTTTTTCCAGGTCCTAATCAATGCACCAAATCTGTAATCACCAAAAAGCAGGTCTGGACATATGGATTTGTATGATGGTTCTAACCCAAGATCACATTTTCACTTACCAATAGATTGTTGAACAAAAGGAGATCATATAAATGCTTCCTAATTCTATGGCATCCTTTGACAAGTATTTCAGCTTGGCGGGTACATGGTGCACAACAAACCATTTCCTTTGTTTTTTGTTCTGAATCTGGCTCCCACCAGCTCCATTTGGAGATCTGCAGTTCTTGTGGTAGACAACACTGCTCACAGTTCCTTTCTAATTACCATTGTATAGCAATCATAATTTTTCTGGATAATTTTCCCCCGATCAGAAGTCATAGCCTGCTCAATTGCTTCTTTCATAGAAGGTATTTTCCATTTCAGATTATCCTTCAAGCTTTTCTTGGCACCTTTTCTAATTCTAATATAAATTTTCTGGCACAGGTAAACTCCCAGAAAACTGCATATTTTTCCAATTGTAGGCAACCCATGGATCCATACAGTGTTACAGTAACATTGGCTATTACACTCTCTATTTTTATTAGTAATGCCTACAATTTTAGCTTTTATTTATCTCTGACTGCTACTGACAGATACACTGATATATTCATGGAACAATCTCACTTGTGAATATTAGCACTGGGCTCAGAGCTCATCATTTAAGGTGTGACATTAGGAGTCCTTTTGTCCAGGGCTCACCCCTTTATGTTTATCTATACTGAAAGCTATCAACTGCTGTGATCTACAGTCACTCAGTCTTGTAAATTTTGCAGTTCTTCACTAACATTTATCAATATTGTGACCAGAACAGGCTCCTGCACACACCTCTTTGGTTTCTGCCCACCATCACATTTGTTCACTCCTCTTCTCTTACTTTTTAATGTTTATTAGAAACGCTCGGGAAATTAAATATGAGGAAATCTACTGAAGTTGCTTTAGAAGGACAGATACACCACACCAGCCAGTTCACTCTATTCAACTCCTTCCTGACTTTTTCAAACTTCACTGAGCCTGCAAGGTAAGGCATAGCCTTAAAGAAAAACATGTGGACTCTTCCCTAATTGATCATATTTATCCAGGTGTCTGTTCTTTGTGATATTAGCATGCTATTGGAGCCAGGGACAGGCATCAGGATCCCATATTTGGACTTCCACGGTTCTCCCTGAAAGTGTTTTTTGTTCAGTTAGATCTGATGTCTTCAGGTGTGTGAGGCAGGTTTAAGAACATTATCCACCACTTTCAGTAATCAAACTATTTCATTGGTGAGCTCTTTCAGAGCTGTTGGCTGACCACCATCCTGACAATTTGCTACTTTTGTCCATTTTCTCAAGGACAAAACTAACTTCATCTATTTTACTGTAAATTCAATATTGCACTGATTTTGTAATGAGGTTTCCCACAAAGAAAAAAAAAAAGAAAAAAAAGACTCCAAACAGGGGAATTGTTCCTTTTTCTCTGGTTTGTGTATTGATGCTAAAGTGTTGTTTAGCTTCTTGGCTATTGCTTCACAGAAGCTGAGCATTCTTTTCATATCCTGATCATTCACAGACCCAAAAGATGCTCAAGTGAGCCTCTTTCCCTGACATGCTTCAGGTTGTACTACTGTACTTTTGCCAAGAACTAGGAGAGCAAAGTGATATGACTTAGATTATTACTAAGAAGTAATAGATAATAAACAATATCAAAAAAGTATTCTATGGAGTTTTGGCAATTCCTTTCTTCTTAAAAATGGAGCTACACACAATCAAAGACCATTTGTCCTTTCTGTCTCCTGCTCATTTTGGTTTTGTTTCTCTCTTTTTCCAGCTGGACATTAATGAAATATTTACCACCCAGTTTTCCTGCCAAACTTAAGATGACGGTCTGTGACTGTATACCTTATCAAGCAAGTACTGTCCAGGGAGTAAAAAGAGATATATTAGCTAATCCTACACTGGGGGAAATCTTGAGTCCAGATCCAGGGCCAGCAGCCCAATTCAAGTATTTATCAGCATAAATTGCCAAGACCAAATCATAACAGAGTGCACTTATGGAACAGTGATAGACAGCCAATGTGATACACTCTTTCAAAGACCATGAAAATGTTGACTACTTTCTTCTGTGATTTTTCACATGTAGGATTCAAATGTTATTTACCAATGGAGAAAAACCTAATATTCCTTTAAAATGCAAGTGACATTAGAAAAGCTCTGGAAGAAACTCAGCCTATTCCTGTTGCACTAGGATTCTTTTACTCTAAGCAGATTATCATAAAGTGATACTGGCAATTGCCAAGGCAATTGCAAAGGGTACAACTCTCTCCATCAGCTGAGCAGACGTAATTAGATTGAAAACCTGGGTGCATTAGTCTAATCTAATACTGTACAGAAATGTACAATCAGTTATACATCATATCATCTCAGCACAGTGTCAAATCAATATCTGTTTTCAGCAGGAAAAATGTGCAGGTTGTGCTGGAGATATGACTAATGGGAATGCTATTTGGAGTGTTTGGTGTGCAGTTTGTGCTGTAAGGAATGATGACAATTGGTTTCATCTGGAGTAATTACAGCTCAGTGGCCACCAGTTAGGCAATTACTCAAAGGAAATCCTCTTGAGGGAAGAATATCTCAGCTTTGAGAAGAAAACATAACCAGTATAAATTCCTTATGTGTGGTAGAAAAACATCTATTCTTCAAAAATATATAAAAAGTAATGTAAACAGAAAAATGGGTATTTCACCAAGCCCCAGAGAATTTCATGTTTTTTGTTGAAAAAAATTCCTAAATCTCCCAGTGTCAGGTCTGGTCTTCATGAATTTCTTGAAAAGATAACGAGAGAGGAAAGGCAGTTTTGACAAAGTGCTCGGTCATCTGTGTTTCTAATGCACCACATCTGCTTTGGGTATGCACGCGGTGACTGTGATTTATGATATACACTTTATGGAGCACTGTGGGAATGTTGTCTCTTGGACCATTTTAAGCAGAAAAAACATACTATTTCAAGAACATGCCTAGACTATGAATTCAGGACATTCCCAGTGTGGCGATAGAGGTGTTTTGCATGTGATACTTTAGAGTGCAACTCCAGAAAGCGAGGTAGTAGGAGAAGGATGTTAATAATTGAAGCTATGATTGAGTAAGAGTTCTCTATTATCAAGACTCCCTTGTTATAGAGTAAGAAGACAAGAAAGATGAGGAAAGGGAACACCTGAAAAAAGAGAGAAATGTAGTGCCAGGTGGCGTTCCCAAGACTCTTTCTGGGATTAAAAGCCCACCTCCCATTTTGGTCTTCTACAGGCATAAGCAGAAGCCTTGATGCCAGTCCATCAAACCTCTGCAGAACTGCTCTATGGAATTAACTGCTCAATAAAGCCCTGCTTGCATTGTAGGACTCAGCCTGCAGAAATCAGGCCTTTAAACAAAACCTTTTGACAAAGTTTACAAAGCAAAGACATTACTTTGGGATTTTTTTAGTTTTCCCAAGACTACCTTGAAGCAAAATCACAGATATGGCACTGCATAATTAACTTCTGCTGTTTCTTCTACTTGTAACCCAGGTGAGGATCAATTCACAAAAAGGAAAAAAGCTATCTTCTGTGAAGTGCTTTTAATAGCTACAGAAAAATGAAGCAGTTGGCACAAAGAGACATAAGGGTATTTTATTGCTGAATATTAGTACCTACTGTGTGCATAACAGAGCTGTGAAGCGCAGACTTTTCAGACAGGTCTTCCAGACATGATTACAGCAGGGCTTATTGCAAACTTCACCCCCTCCTCTGGGGATGGCAGGGGACTTTGACATGGTGGTGCTTCTGAACAACTGAGTCAAACCTGCCTAGACAGCTGTGAGGTATCATCTCCATCCAAAAAAATAATTTTACATTTGTGTAGAACTTTTTAAGCCACAGAATCTTCTATTTCTTTCTTTATTTTATATTAAGAGATTTTTAACCCTCACGAAAAAGTATGATATGTATTTTCAGTAGAGCTGAAATCTACTTTGAAGTATTATTACTAAGATTAGTGTGTGTATTCAAGCTCCCAGAAAATAAAGAGCATTTTATCACATATATTTATTATGACTAAATCATGCTTGTTATATATAGAATGCAGTACCTAATGTCTGTCTCAGTACAGACCAGGCAGATTAAGTCTAACCACCATAGCATTTTTCATTGGCTGAACTACATTCTTAATAGAGGTCGTAATTTTGGCACTGATGGCAGTAGTAATTTCTTCAGTAAATCACAAAGCATTCCCTAAGTGGAAAGAGCTTTGCAATTTCCCAAATAAATGGAAAAATAATTTTGCAGGGTCCTTAAAGGTAGCAATAATTGTTATGAGGCTTATTGTAGTTATTGCAAAGAACCTCAATTGTTCAACATAGCCAATCAGAAGTAAACCAGCATAAGAGTGGAATTCATAACAAACAGAAGTGCAGTATAGTTTAAAAGAACAAGTTTTTTTATTGCTAAAAAACAGAAGAGCGCAGAAAGTGGTGAAGTGACTGCTTCAGAAGTAATGAAGTGCAGAACATCAGGTCACATCATCGCGATAAGGTGTGAATAATTTTTTCTAAGGTCCACTTAGAATTAAGCTGTAATTGGTAATCACAAAAGGGTTTTAAATTTTTTTTCTAATTAAAAAGGCCACTGATATCCTAACACCTAGAAATATTTAAATGTTCCAATAGCTGTTCCCAGCTGTACGTGTGTCTTGGGTTATGGAACCAAAAATGTGAGTTCTATTTCATTTGTTGAAAGCAGTTGGGGAGATGTTTTTCTTTATCTCTTGTAACTCTGGGAGGAGGGGGGTCGATGCCTTCTGATAATGGGCCAGCTGTTAAAACCAGGTGGGGCATTGTTTCTTATCTCTTTCACCACCCGCCCTCCCTCCAGGGGGATATTTTCTGCTGATGGACCATTAAGGCTCACCAAGGACATGACACATTCCATCATCCCATTGTGAGATGCTCCACCCATTGGAGGGGGAGCCAACCATTCCTACCTGGATAAAAACTGAGACACAGGAACACAAGGTATCTGGTTCCGCCGGATTCTCAGAGGAAGACTGGACCCTTCTCACCATCACTGGACCCTTTTTCTCTCAGGATCATCTCTGCTCCAACAGAACCACATCTGCCACTCCAGGAGGACTTACTGTGGACTGCTTCCAACACCCTGACCAACAGGGTGTCAGGTTGTAGCTCTGACTCTGTCAGGGTTTCTAGGATTGTTTGTTTGCTTGCTTGCTCAATTTTTTTGTACTAGTGCATTTGTATTTTTTAATATTCCTAGTAAAGAAATGTTATTCCTATTCCCATATCTTTGCCTGAAAGCCCCTAATTGCAAAATTATAATAATTTGGAGGGAAGGGGTTTACATTCTCCATTCCAGGAGAAGCTTCAACTTTTCCTGGCAGATACCTGTCTTTCCAAACCAAGACAACGTGTAGCCATCTTAATGACTGTACCATAATTGTTCTCTATTTTGTTGCTTCCTTTGAAGGCAATAGGGAATCACACCAAGAATACGGGAAGATACAAAAAATATTTAGCCATAACACAGTACATATTAAAATAGCATGAAAATTAATATTACTCTAAATAATATCAGTCCATATACTCCATAGTATAAAAAAGGGAAGCTGCATATGGCTTATTATACAGCTTTGAATGCATATGATGAAAATTTAAGTTATCTCTTGCATTTTTGCCAAATTCATTGTTGAATTATGTGGCAGTTCTCATTTTGTCGTCCTTGAGTGCTTAGAAATGTTGAGGAATTTCTCTGCAAAGTGGTTATCTCCAAACCCCTGCAAATTAAGAGCCTGAAAATCTTGAACTTATATTAGAAGTTGTTTTCATATTTCATGAATGGAAATCTGTATTTTGGAATAAACTAACATTCTGCCCTCCCCCCAAAGTTGTTCCATATCTCCGAAGTTTATATTTTGCAATCCAGGACTAGGAAGAATATTTTTCTTTTGTGAACAAACTTGGACATTTTGCAAAAAAAAGATGCTGAGTATCAATTCTTTTAAGGCAGCACTTCAAATAAGTTAGTTTCAGTTGTACACAAACAGATTTTAATGAACTGAAGAAAATATAAATATAATTTTAAAGTTTAAAACTGAATTTTATGACAATGGAGTTATTTAGATGAGGGCATCAAATGTACATTGGAAGAAAATTAGATGGTATGAAACAGTTCTTTTATAAGGGTTCCTTATTGGATTTTTGGTGTTTTGTTTGGTTTGGTTCTTTGTTTGTTTGTTTTTCCAGGTGGTTGTCCCTATGGCTAGGACTAACTCTGTACATTTTTAAATGATCATTGAAATCTAAGAACTAGCAATTCAGGATGACAGTGTAATATCTTTCAAAGAGCCCAGGCTAAGAGAGATTTCAAATGTAAAGTGCAGCTCAGGATGACTTTGTGTTGTCTTTGTCTGTACACTCTTGCTTTCGACATTATAATCAGGAATGAAACCATTTGTCTTACTAGAATAAATTCACCGTAGTGAATTTAAGGTGCTCTGATGTTAAAAGTGACTCACATTATAGCTGGTAAATCCAACCACTTTGTGTAGATAACTGATTCTCTTTTAACATAACTTTTTACCATTTTTTAAAGGCACTCCCACCAGTACCCACATTCTCAATTTCAGTTGTCTTCCCTTCCAATTTGCTTGATGTAACTGTGAGTAGTGGCCTGCCCTTAAGCAGGATCAATGAAATTAGGCTGGTTGAAAAAAAATCTGCAATCAAGTTCTCTGTGGGAATGACAGTCTTGTCCTCCAGAGCTAGACCTGCCTGCAGGCACCTGGCAAGGCTGAGGGCTGATTTGAGAGACAAGATTCTGCATTGACCGGTGTCCCTGGAGCTCCAGGGAGAGGAGAAAACAGCTGGCATTCCCAGCACTCTGAGCTTTGCTCAGCCCATGCAGACTTCTACACCTCTCACTTTGACAGGAAGATGAGAATGCCTCTGAAGCTGTCTCTGGATGTTGGCTTTTACAGGGAAACTGAAAAGGTCATGTTGGTGCTTTCATGTTTCCACCCAGTTGCTAGCTCTGAAATGCTGCTATGCCAAAAGTGCACAATTGTGCTTTAGACAACATATTTTTCAGACTAAGCCATCACAGTGAGCATGTCACTCAGTGTAAGTACTGAAAATGCCCTGAAGCATGTCAAATTTTTTGCTAACTGCTGTTACCAGCAGTCCAGACTTCTCTTTGAGAGTAGCTGAAATTATGAATACTTTTTCATCATTTAACATCAGCCTCTGCTGGTTAATACTTGATTTAACTCCTGGCACATTGTTCCAGGTAGCAGCACACCATGACAGGTCAGTGAAACTATAAAAGCAGTCAAGAAGGATAGTTAGCCAGGGAGTAATTAGCCAATTTTATTTTGGTAGCAAAAATGTTTAATTGAATAAATAAAAGAGGATAGAAGTGATCTAACTTGTTTCTCTCTGAGGAGGAGCACTATAAAGGCTGATCATGCCTTTGATGCTGGGCACTACAGAATGAATGTATAAGAAAAGTAACTCCTTTGTCACATACTAGGGAGAAAATACTGTGAGTGAATCATCTACTTAATCCAGCAAACAAGGGTACAGAAAAAACATCAAGCTAAAGGACAGCAAATTCAAACTAAAAGCAAGACATAGGTTGTTCTGGTAGGAGTGATTGAAACAAACTATCTGGTGAAGTGATAGATTCTCCATCTTTCAACGACTTCCAGAACAGGCATGTTCTCTGAAGACGTGTCATTTTTTGGCAGTGACAAGTTACTCAGAGGACAGTTTGTAGAGCAGTAGCTGATGAGCTAAAGATCCCCTCTGGCCTCAAACTCTCTAAACATGGTACACTGCCACAGATCTTATAGACAAGGCATAAAATACAAAGATGCTACAGCTTTCTTTTGCCAGCTGCAGGAGAGAAGAACAATAAGAGCCACAGTGCAGATGGAAGCCTGAGAGAAGTAAAACTCCTGTGCAGGTACATCTGAAACTAAAAAGCCTGTGGGATGTAAATAGATTATAGTCTCAGGGTGCAAAGAGGATGTATGAACTTCTCTTTATGTGATGCTTTACACATGAGATCCCATATTAGCTAAGGTGTACATTAATTCAGATGCAATATGCATAAACCAGGGCAAACCCACAAAGCTGCAACATGGAAACAGCTGGTGTACTCTTTAATTGCAATGGACCTCTTTCATATGGGATGTTTGGGATGTGGGATGAAAATAAAATAAAAATGCTGTGAAATGTTGTACTGGTACAACATTGTTGTACTTGTGCACCTGCAGTCTTGAAGGCACATGTGGCAGGTGCCTGTCTGCATGTCCCCATTTTGCTGGCCAATTCCCTAATTTTTCAAAGTGTAAGGCTCTGACAATCACACTACACCTTCATGTGGTGTGTAGGAAAAGGCTTGTTGCTTTTACCACTGGGAACTGAATGAGCATTATTTCAAGGTCTTGACTCATGACCTAACTGTGCTGGCCTGTGCTGGACTCATGACCTAACTGTGCTGGATGTGACCAACCCTGTGCTGCAGGGTTGGTCACATCACCTTCATCTAGAGGAAAATACTGATTCCCAGCCTTGCCCCTGCACCCACATAGCTCTCCTGGCTGTTTTGAGATGATGTGTGGGCAGTTGCTGGCATGTGCTGCATTTTTATTCTTCTACAGAAAGACAAAGGTGGAACAGCAAAGAGGTGGTACTGTCTGATTTTCTCCTTGAAACAAGAAAATGTGGATGCCAGGTAGCTGCACCTCTGAGCAGTTTTTTACAAATGTCTTTACAGGATATCTGGGGGAAAGCGAGGGGGCCAGAGGCAGTCTCAAGGGACCAATTCACAGCTCACCCAAATAAGCAAGGTCCAGCAATAATATTTGTTTCCAATTTCATTCCCAATGCCCCTCCCCCCACTTCTTTTTTAATATAGTGTTTGTAACATGCTATTTTGCTGCTTGTGCTAAAATCATGCGCCCTTAATCCTTTTTTTCTTTCTAAACAGGAGTGAATGTGATCATTATCTTGCAAAGGCTCAAGTCTGTCATTTCCTTGGCACTGCCACCATACTGATGGTATCAGTTGAAGAGAACAAGCTACTCAGAGCTATTACAGATTCATCATTAGAATAGAACCCTATTGATTCTCCACATCTTTTTTCTAAGGCTGAGCTACATGGACAACCCATAATATGATCACTGAGCATCAAGTTTAAATTGGAAATGCTATAGCTTGTTTTCAGTTGTCTCAAAGTAGAATGAACAGCAGGAAATATTCATAAATATTCAGTATGTTTGAGTGCTAATTTTTTTTTTTTTTTCACTGTGGTGGATAGGCATTTTCAGATTGGTGCTTTTCAAGTGGGAGTTAGAGATACGCAGTTGTTTTGGTTTTTCGTCTGCTAAGACATTCAAGAAGCAAGACTTCTTCCTAAGACGTTTTATTCTATTCTATCCTTGAGAACCAGCCTTGATTACCTGCAGGTAGCCCAGAAGGAGTTATTTAGGTATTAGTTAGGTATTTTCCTCCAGTTTCCATCTCTTTTCCTTTACTTTGGTATCAAAGGTCTGCTCAGTGTTAAGTATGTCTCTTCTTTTTGTTTAGCTTTATTATGATGAAATGTGGCTCAGTGGCTCAGTATGCTCTATTGCTTCTTGAATTAGGCAAGTTCTGAGTGGATTGTTCTTTGAATGTTGCCTGCAGATTCATGAGTGCATCCTTCCCTGGGGATGTACATAATCTTCTTCTTTCCCATCAAGGGGAGTGTAATTACAACAGAGAGTGGTGTGACAGATGTGGGTATTATAAACAGGCTATCAGTGCTTTCTGAATAACGCAGGAATTAGTTTTCCCTCCTACCAAACACCGACGGAATGTTCTCTGTATCTCTGTATTGTAAATTAGAATCTTGGTATCAGTTCTCATTCATTCCAACACTGTATTTTAGCCAAGTACCAATAACTGTACATTGCAATGTGTATGATCCCTCCTCCCTTCCTCTGTCTGCTCATTTGTTTCTCCCTCCCTTCCCCTGATTTAGTTAAAGTGGGAGCCTTTATTAATTTTCAAATGGAAATCTGTCTAGATTCGCTCTTACCATGTATGTCATCCAATCTTTCCTTTACTGCCTCTTTATGCATTTCTGGGTGCTGTTTTATTTTTCTATTAATAGAAAACTGTCTTGAACTTTTGCACTTTTTTCTTTGTGTGTCAGTGTAGCTGTTCAAATCACACAGCTCATGGCTCAGTTCTCCTCAGAGTCCACTTTTTTTTATTACTAATGTGTAGTGAAATTGGAGAAGCAATCTGCCTTGCAGTACGTTTTACACTTACATGAACATGCAGACTGGAGACATTTTATTCCTAGAGGTGCCACTTTCTTATAATTCATTTCATGCTAAATAAAATGAAGGGCTCCCATTTTACCTCTGACTTGGAAACTGAAAAATGCAAGAAAGCTCCAAAATGAAACAAAATCTCCATTGATGTTTAAATGCCTTCTTTCTAAAGGAAGAAAAGAACAGTAAGTATACATTTTTTTTGGATCCAAATGCAACTGGAGCTAGAGGAACCTAATGTCCATGTACATTAAAGTTATTCTGACAAATCTAGTCCTGTTTTTTATCTTAGTCCCATTGAGATTTGTGCCACTATAGTATGGAAAATATTCATTAATATTCTTGCATATAAAGGCAACTCTCCTAATGCTTTGGAATTTTATTTTATTTTATTTTATTTTATTTTATTTTATTTTATTTTATTTATTATTTTATTTCTCAGAAATTCAAAGTCTGCTGTCTGGGCAAGTATCCTAGTATACTTGGTTGTTGAGCAAAGGGAATCCTGTTTTCTATTGCTACGCTGCAGTATGAGAAAGATGTGTTCCTGATAGCTAATGAATGCAGAATACCAATGCCTGAGCCCTCAACGAGACCTTGGAGGTTGAAAACCTTCACAGGTAACTGATGATCCAGTCAAGGGAAAGACAAAATTTGAGTCTCTCTTCACTACTTTGCTTTCAGTCTCCTGTCTCCAGTTTTGGACTCCCAGTTCTCAGCCACAGCCCCAGCACTTAGATGGTTTGACAGGCAAATATTTACCTGGCTGGAAGGCATTTCCTCTCTAACAGAGCTGACAGTGCACGAGTTCCCAGTCCCTCAGATTAACTCCATCCTCTCTGGGACATCAGGTTGGCACTGAAGCTGCTGAGATGCAGAAGTGTCTGCCATGCTGCTGATGGGGAGGCAGCAGCAGAGGCACAGCTGGAGATGCAGAGACTCAGGTCAATGGGCTGGAGCACATTCAGCTTCTACAGCCTGTAGGCCTGAGGGTTCTCCTGCTCAGTACATAACTGGGCCATGGGAACACCAAGGAGAATCCACCCTCTGACTCCTTAAAAACTGCAGTGCACAGCTTTCTGTCTCTGAATCTGGACCTTAGAAAAGTAAATCTGAGAGCATAAACCACCAAACAGTGGCTTCTCTCTGCCTCAAGCTGCAGATTGACTGCAGAGTTGCTTCACAAGTATTGCCCAATCCTACAGTGCAGACAGAAACTTTGTGTGAGCTTTTCCTGCATTTCTTGCAGGCATGCCTGCGTACGTTGGCAGGAAATGCAGAGGATCTGCCAAGTAAAGAATTCCCTAGTCCAATTCTCCCTCTAGTCCCATCCCAACCCTTCCAGGGTAATGATCCTTGCAGGAAGCAATTTTGTAAAAGCTTTTTCACAACGTGGAGAAATAGGCCATTTCACACTGCTCCTGGTATTCCAATCTAATGCAATGGGATCCCTCAGGCCCTCCTGTATGACTGCAGACATGGAAATGTGGGCAAAGTCTCTTTTTGTTTACTTGTTTTTATTGCAAATTTTTTTATGAGAAATGTAAACATGCACTCCATCCCAAACTAAGTCATGCTCCAAGCAGTCTTGCAGCACAGGTGTTAGTCTGATGCCATACACTTCCCCATGATCAGGAACAGCCTCTATCAGCCTCTTTCCCTGTGGGATGGGGAGCATGGGACATGCCATTCTTTCAGGGAGCAGAAATGTGGGGATACATCTCCTGGTTCAAGTCAGATGCTGCAAGAACTGAGCATATGTTTTGTTCCTAGCAGCAGCTTTGTGAGTGAATTGGTGAGTAAGGTTTGTTTGCAGTTATATAGAAAAATTGTGAGTAGCAGTCTTGACTGGAGAAGAAAGACCTGCATTTGCAAGGTAATTTATTTGGAATAAATCACAGTGCCTCCAAGAGTGCCTCCAAGCTCCTTCAACAAGAAAGAGAAAGGAGGGACAACCTGAAAGGAATGAGGTGAACAATTTTCTTTCTCAGTGGCTGCTGTTGCTGGATTGGCTGCATAAGTGACTGTTTAGCTGTGCAGTCTGTTAGAATGAAATTCATCTCATATCTAAGCATTTTTTCCACATTTTGGGTTCATATTTACATTTGTTAAGGTTAATAGACCTAACAATTTCTTCATGTTCTCACCAGGGAGCAGTCACTGACAAACCGTGGGAGAGACTGAAACAATATTCTCCACAGAAAATAAAATCTGTGCCTCACAAGGCTGTTACACATTCCTCCCTAGTTTCAGTCCTCAGTCCTCAGTGGTGAAAATCAATGCAGTGCCCCTGAATTTACCTCAGCAATGGCAGTTTACACTGGCAATGTAACAGTGTAAAGTTTACAGTTTACACCACTTGTAGATCTGACAGGCTTATCCTTGTTACTCAACTTCCTCAATTGTTCAGTAATTGCAGTGGAGGCTTAGCATCTCCTAAATCCACCTTTTTTCTTTTCTTCTAGTTTTCTAACTCTTCTGTGTTTGTGCTACAAACCCCCAACTTCAAGTATTCTGTCTTGCCTTTGACATGCCACCTGCAAAAAGCTATTTTTTAAAAGATCAAGTAAAAAGTAGACATGAGGCAAGAGGTGCCTTTGGCCATTTGTAATGTTGCATACCTTTAAAAAGAAAATAGTACAGAAACCCAGGAAATTCCTTCAGGAGTGAACCGAATTGAATTTTAAGGTTAGCTCATAATCTGGGGAAGTATGAATCTGCATTTTTCCTACTGGCATCAGGGTTCTTAGGATATCTGAGGCAGGGATACTACTGAGTCTGAGACCTTCTTCTTTCAGCTTTCTTCCCCTTCCCAGACTCCAAGGAGAACTGCTCAGGCAGGCTCTAAAATTCAAGAAGACAACTAAGACCTAAGCAGTTACCTCTTTTGAGCTGAGCTGAAGTAAATGGCCATATGCCTGCTCCTAAACTAAAATAAACGTGAGCTAAACTATATTAGCTAAATGCAACAATTCAAGGTAATTTGTTTGTTTGTTTTGCATTTAAAGCAGTATGAGTGGTATAGATAGACAGATCCTGACTATGGATCTGACTAAGCTGATGTGTAGTATCCTGCCTCTGAGGGAACCAAATCCAGTGCATGAGTCCACATAGAAAATGTTCTCTCTTCCCCTTATTCCAGGTTCAGTACAAGGAGGCAGGACCTGAAAATTGGTAGAAGTGTTTAAAAGTCCCTGCTTCGCAGATTTGGTTTTAGGAAGTCTCATCCCCAAAGCTCACCTGGTGTTTTATAAGATAGTTTCATTGCATTCCTTTGTGATCTTGCCTTTAATGAAGCCTGGCTCAATCACTGCATTGCTCACCAGTGAAAGATCTGCCACCACAATGCCTTAACTTTAGGGATCGCATGGTCAAGTGCTAATCATACTTGTTTATTTGCAGATCATCCTTCCTTGCACCAAGCCTATCTCATTTCTCTGCCTCCAGCTCGATCTCATGTATCCTCTGGCATTTTGGAAGCCCAGGAACAGAAGTGTTATGGCTTGCCATCAGTGCACCTTTGAAATCTGCTGTCATATCTTGTTTGCCAAGTGGTTTTTGTTTCATCAGGAAGTTCTAGTGCACATCCTCTCTGCAAAGTTTTAATTTAGTCCTTTGTGAGACAAATCTCATATGGTGACTAATGCAGGAAGGAAGATTGGGTAAAAGTCAAATAATGTCTCAAAGATTTGGCCCCAAGTGAAATAATGCTAAATATAAATGCAAATAGGAAAGGTAGACTGGGGGAGAGAAAAAGTGCTGGCTTGCATACAGCTTTTCTTCAGAGATAAATAAATTCAGAACATTTTTAGATACAGGCTGAATAGAGTATAATGCTGTATTTGTCCTCAGCTTTTATCACAACTGAGAAGAGTGAAAAATTGCCTCATCTGTAAGGGCTTGGAATATAATGAGCAAGAATGAGCTTTTCTGTCAGTCCTAATAGCTTTCCCTCTGAACAGATAGCTGCAGTGGGGGAGATGTCACTTCTTCCTGCAGTAACCAAACAGCACTAGCAAACCACAAGTTTGCCACTGCAACTCAGCTGGCTAGTAAGAAATACAGACCCCTTCCATGGGATGCTCTGGAGCATCAGTTACAGGCACATAAATACAGCTACAGATGCACATATAGAAAGGCACACAAATAAATGCATACAGAGAAGAGAAAAAGGCTAAAAAACATGTACCTCACAAACTGTTGTGCTCAATCATTTTAAATACACGACATAAAACTTTATTTCAACTAAACTTTGCATAGAATAACACCATTTTGGCTTAAAATACCCCTCTATACTACATCTATACATACATCTAAAATACTGAACATATATGTAAAAATTATATATTCACATATGGACCAAATATATACTCAAAAATTCATTTGGAGCAGCACTGAAGAGGTTATTTTACGTCCCTAAGACCATAAGGTTTGTTTTACATCTAAACTTAAGGAATAGTAGTTCATGTTCTTACATACCACTAGATGGTGACTTGTGTAATGAGTTGTTGACTTTTATCCTACAGTACATTTCTTATTTTATTGGAATGAAACAGAATCACAACATTAATGTCTGCATTGTGAATAATTTACCTTGAAATATATTTCCACAAATATCCTGCTGGTTATAGGGGGTCTAAGGCAAAGCTATGGAAAGAAAAGGTGAACACGGTTCCTGCTAAACTCTATTTGGGATTTTTAATATCTTTACAGAATTCAAAACTTTTGTTTTGTTAATAGAAGCTGCAGGATGTCACGTCCAAATGATTAGACTACAATTCAGATGTCTCCTGAGACAAAAAAGCATCCAGTTACAATTATGCAATGCCATGTGCATCAGCTTGTATAAACAGTAAGCTTTCACACATCAAGCAAAACTGCCTCCCCCCGTGTGTGTTATGCTCCCACTCAGAGCAACCTCTCATTTTAGCTATCTGCTATTAAAAGGCTACTTCAGAATCATACTTGGCACCTTTCCCTACATGGCTGCAGCTACCACATCAAACAAAAGCGCTTTGTTTGGCAGCTGTAGTCTTGTTCTTCAGCTGGGCAGGGGATCAGAGTCTTATCAATAACAGGCTGTACCAAAGACTCACTCACCGCTTTCGTCCAGTGACACTTGTTGCTATTAATACCCCTCATCTGGTATAAGTGAGGACAGCCTTTAGCCTCAGATAAGTGGTGAAAGTTCAATGATATCTATGCACTGAACAAGGAAAAGTAGTATTTCTCTCTCTCCCCTTAATGCATCATTGAGAGTGGAAGTTTTTTAGATGGGAGTTCGGGGGTTTTTTGTGTTGCATATTTTACAGAACTTCCTGCAAAGAGGGGACCTGTCTCCAGTTGTTTAGCCCAGGATGCCAATCTTTGTCAACAGCAATGCAAGTAGTAGTAATAATAATTCACTGCAATAAGAGCTAGCTTCCTGTAGTTTGGTTGTTATTTAACAGACTGTGATATGTATATTATGGCTTTCAAAAACAACTGAAGAATGAGATTATCTTAAAGACCTTGGATCCTGAGTCCTTTAAGGACTGGAAAATCCACAAACATTAATCATTTTTGGACTATACAATGGACCCCCTTTCTGTATGTGATTAGTGAACAGTGTGCAATGGCTATTCCTGTAATTTGTAGCTGGAGTGAGGGTAGGTATCCCCTTGCTTTACCTGTACTGTCCTGATGGATGACTGCACTACACAGATCTTGTTCTCTCCACCAAATCAAATTTTCTTTTCTCATCAAACTAACTTCAACCTGTGAACTAGCAGTTGTTTTCTGTGAGCATTTACACAAGCTAAAATTTTCTTGTGCAATGGGAAAGCCAAACCAGACCTTGGCTAAATCAAAATGTGCTTGAAGATCCACAAAGGCATCTGAACATCCTTTAAACTTCACCTACCTCCACTATTGATTGATCTGTTATAGCAAGGCCTTGTGTGTGGCTGGACTCCAAGCATTTCTGGTACAGTGTTTATTAATGCCTTGCCAAGATGAAACATTTCTGAAACAAGATTAGCATCAGTATTTACAAGCAGAGGGTTAGCTCTAGAAATAGCTCAATCAAAAGAGGTCAGAGCAGGCAGCTATTCATGGGAAATTATTTGTAAGGGACACATTCTCCCCTCCTCAGTTGTGCTTAATGTTTTCTTCCCACCATCAGATTCACTCTCCAGTTCAAAGCTTAAATGAGGAAAATACATAATTGCTTCCTAGAGTACAGCTCTGTTTATTTTCTGCTATCTCTGTGCTTGCAAAACTGCCTATTGATTTCTTAACCTGTGTATTTCTGTCCTAATGACTAATGACTAAGCCTTAAGCTGTTCCAACCCTGGCAAAACAGGTTGTGTCTGTGCCACACTGAAGTGGACATAAGAGGAATATTTTTTTTAAATTTAATTGAAATAATCTCTGATCGTGTCTTGCTAAGATGAGACTGCTTTTATGTCCAGCTCTGTGGGGAAAAAAAGGGGTGGGAAAAGTCCTGTGAGAGCAGAAGTTTTAGAGACACATGGAATTTATGCTGAGTCCATAAACTATTGGTCCAAGACTATTTATATCCTTTGGAATATCCTAAATATGAACATGGTTTATAAGTCTAGCTTTCTAGCCTAACAAGGGTGTGTATTAGAGAGATCCAAGAGTTTTTCATTTCTCCTTCTGAGAAAACAACAACCAATATCCTGGCTTTCAGAATGGATATACAGCCAAGCCTTGTGAACGCAGTATAGCTAATTTGCAGTGTCCTGCTGGGAGCCTGGTGACACTGTAACCTGAACCTTTGATGTGACCAAAACTGGTCTCAGGCAGGGTGCTTTTCTTTTGAAGCAAACACACAAAAAGCAGTAACAAAACCAAAACCCAACCCCAAGCCAAAAGCAAGTAAACATCTTGGATAAGGAGAAGGCAAAAATAAAATGGTGACTACTCCTGATCTGGTTTGAAACAAGAGCTTTTCCTAGACCCTTATCTATAAGAGGTAGAAACCTCTCTTTTCACTACAGCTTGTCAGATGAATTTTGAAATGCAAGTAAAAAATTGGTAGTTTAAAAAAATTGGTCCCATTAAACTATTTTAGAGGGTTATAATCTAGTAAAAAAATATGTGCTAAATCTAGCTTGCTTTTACTAGCTAAAGGGATTTTTGAAGAGTGATATGCTGCATGCAGCGAACTATACATGCACATGCCTTGTAACTGGTATCAGCTGAAGAGTTAATGCTTATAGAAAATATGCATAACATCGACTAGAGCTCATGTGACTTTCTGTTTTCCTGTTGAATAAAGTATCTGGGAACAATGAGTGCAATACATTGCTGCTACTAATGCTGTAGCCTGTCCCTTTGTTTAATTACTGCAATTAATCTTAATCTGTCTTTGTTTGGCAACAGCTCGGTTAGGAAGAACCAGCTGAATGATTTTCAAAGAGACTGCTGTTTTGATCACTAAGCTCACAGTCTTTTCTTTGGCAGATGAAAATACTCAGCATTTTATCGCAATCCGAGTATATGCTGTATGGTTCTCCAAAATACAATTGTGTATTACTAAGAGAGTGAGAAAAATATTTGCTAAAAAGGGTGGTTTTTTTGTATACACAGTAGAAAAATGAAATTCATTGTGTCGAGAACATTTTGCCCTGTTCTGTCTATAAAAATGACACAGCTGTGTTTCACATTGTATGAACCACTCACACAAGCATTTAATTCACTCATGGTAAATTAAGCTACATAAAGATGATGTAATAATTAGGTCTGAAACAGATGGAAGTCCTACTTTAGATAATACACTCACTAAAATAGCATTTGCTGGCTTCCTTCAATTCTATACATTTTAGTCTGGAAAGCTGTACTTCTGATCAGATGACAGTTGCTGAAAATAATAGAATAGGCAAGGTTTGCAGAAAATCTGAAGACAGATCTTCATTTTTGTTCAGCACTGCATTTTTTTAGGCATTGCTGTATATACGTGGAACACCATGTACGATTTCTTGGTTGTGATTCTAGGAAAATACAGTGAAGGAGTAGAAATCTCATGTAAACAAGATTAAATTTTTCCACTTAAGTGTCAGTGAGTATAAATTTACCCCATATAGGCTGAAGGACTACGAGCTCCTATGGTCTTGGCTGGGCAAAGATCAGCCCCATGGGTCATCTGGCCTTTACCTACCTTTGGCTGTGTGAAGAGCAAGATGGAACACACTGGCCAGGTAGTCACACAAACAAAGGTAAGTTTGCTGTTTCAGATGGGCTTCCAGCACCCCTGTAAGAAGAAAAGGTTCTTTTCCTCCGTTTCCAGTGTTCATTCTTGTGAGAGCCCAATTAAGCAAAGTTTCTGCTGTTTTCAGCTCCTCTGGACATGAACGAGAGCCGGTATCCCATCTGCCATAGCAGAACTTCACCTGGGAGAAAGCTGGAACCTAATGCAGGATTGTGCAGAGCAGGCACTGCCTCATCAGTGACCAGGTAAGCTCAGCTGCTGCAGGTTTCAGTGACCACTTCAGGAAGAAAATACTGGGAGTATGACAAAGGCATCAGGTATTGTAAGTGCTGCAGAATAAAAATTGGTCATGGTACATTTGTATTTGTATTTGCCATTTCTATGTGCTAAACTCTAGGGATATAGGGACATGCCAGTGTTTGTGACAGCGTTGTATGGCAGTGGATAGTGTGCTCAGATCCTGGGATCAGGACAATTTTCTTTTCAGAGAGAACATACGCCCTGACCTCTGTTCCAAAATATTTTAAATAGGAAGAAACCACCTGGATTTTCTGACCTCCTACATGTCTATTTTTCTTCAGCATGGGAAAGACATGGACCTGTTGTAGCAGGTCCAGAGGAGGGCCACAAAGATTATCAAGTGGCTGGACCACCTCTCCTACGAAGGCAGGCTGAGAGAGTTGGAGTTGTTAAGCCTAGAGAAGGGAAAGCTCTAGGGAGACATGGTACCTTCCAGTACCTAAAGGGGGGCTGCAGGAAAGATGGGTGAAAAACTTTTTAGCTGGACCTGCTTTGATAGAGCAGGGGGCAATGGTTTAAAACTGAAGGGGGATTGATTCAGATTAGCTATAAGTAACAAGTTTTTTACAATAAGGGTGGTAGAACACTGGAATAGGTTGCCCAGACATGTGGTGGATGCCCCATCTATGGAAAAATTCCTAGTCAGGTTGGATGGGGCTGTGAGCAACCTGATTAGTTGAAGATGTCCCTGTTCCCTGCAGAGGTTTGTATGAGGAGACCTTAAAAGTTCTGCCCAAACTAAACTATTCTATGATGTTATCTCTGTCCTACTGATGGCCAGTTGTGTCTCACACAGCTCTGCTTGCTGTGAGGTGACATTTTAATATTTACACATTGTGCTGCTTGCTGCCACAATAACACAACTCAGTCAAGACTTGGGGAAAGCTGAAAGGGTTGCATGGATTTGTTTGGAAAATACATCTGTGTGTATAAAATCAGTGTGCTGAGGTTTTATGTTGATGCTGTTTTGGTGTTGGCTGGTTCAGGCAGGTAAGGCTGAAGAAATCCCTCTTTGGACCTATAATCCCAGTCCTTCAACAAAGGGCTCTCTGCTCCAGGGAGTGCAGTCATGTTTCAGACCATTGCTCAGACTCAGTACGAACGAAAGCAGATTAAAGGAAGAGTTAGCATTAATACCCCTCAATTTAATCAGCACAGAGTCACCCAGCTGTGTCTGGGCAGCCATCTCTGGCTCCCTGGAGGTCCAGTTCAGCACTAGGAGTACACGTGCTTGTGTTTTGCCAAACAAACTTCAGTCTCTGCTTGCAAGATGTCCTCCACAGGGATGCAAGTCTAAATCACATAGATGCATAAGAAAATGACTCCATGAGCGATGAGTTAAAATCTAAGGATTTTAAAAGCAAGACATGGGGGTTTTGTTCACTTGAGGAAACATTCAGTATTTATTTATTATTATGAACAAACACCAGCAGCTTATAATTACTATTTTTTTTTCCTATTACTCTGGCAATTGAAGACACTACAGAGAAAACCTGTCTTTGGCCCAAAGAGCTTACAAGCCAAGCATAAGGCAAGAGATTGTAGATAAAAGTGACAGAGGTGTCACAAGCTGCCTCAGAAGTGATATTAATAAATAGATGCCCTATTTTAAATTTGTTGTTAAAAAAAAAATATAAAAAGGAAATAAAATCTCAGGATTGAACATGGTATTGCATCTGACCCCAAATGTGAGCTTGTTATAAGTGCCCGAAAAAATGGAAAGGAAATGAGGAGCTGGATTCTTCACAGAGCTGTTATAAATTTCAGTGTTGGTATCTCTCTTATCCAATGACTCACAAATAGGCATCTTCTGTCGAGACTGTTGTCTCCCAGGAGGAGAAGAGAACAAACACACTGTGAGGCTTTGTTTGGGACAAGGGTGTTATTCATAAGAGGGGCTGAAATCAGACATCCAGATCATGCCAAAGAACTTTTCACGCATCCTGTGCTAGTCCATAGCACTTCTGCTATACTTGTGATGCATGCTCTGTAGAAAAAACATTTTGTGTGAGCTTCAAAAAACAGTTTTCTTTACTGCTGCCCTTTATCTTCACCTGTCAGTCATGCTGCTAACTGCAGGCAGAGGCTTGTTTAGCATACTGCAGAGATGTGTCCCTTTGTTCAGTTTACAGATTCTTCACCAAGGACTTGTTTGTTATTTGGCATTATTAAGCAGCTGATTTTGCAGGAGCACATTTGAGCCATGGATTGTTTGCCAGCAGTTTGTAATAAGCCAAGAATGAACAACAACATATAATCAAATCCATTATGACTACATTAAGATTACAGTAGAGAAAGGAAATTGAACAAACAAAAGTATTGCAAAAGTACAGCTAAGAACAATGAAGATATCTGAGCAATGTTGTAAACACTTATTACTACTTACATAAGGTCCACATGTCTGTGTACTCTCAAGCCTGAGACTGAACAGACTTTCCTTTTAAGGCTCTGCTCAGATAAGGTCAACCTCTGTTTATATGGAATCATATCAAATACAGTTTTCTTTTTCTCAGCAGCTCTCTTAGAAAAACTGCCATTCCCTAAGTGGCCAAACTGTCCCTTCAGTCCGGAAAATTTTTATTATTGAAGAAACAAAAGAAATGCATGTAAGATGATAAAATTACAGAGGAATATAACAACCTTAGGGAAAATAAATATTTAATACAGACAAATTTAAAACTTTAAAGAAAATAGTGAATACAATACGTAATGGAGAACCAGTATTTAAGAAGCATTAACACAGATACATTTGTGAATGCAGAAAACAGGTAATAAACAGGTAGGTGCAGTGTCAATTCATGCCTGGAATGGTCACCTTCTTCTTGATGTGGGGAAGGAATGGAAGGCAGAAAAAAGCAAATACAGGCCAGTAGCAGAGAGGAGGTAGAGCACCAGAGCCTACGGAAGGCGAATGGGAATAGTTTTGTCAGGCAAATGTGTTCTCCAGTTCTCCCTTAGGTGCCATTTGCTGCGGGAGAGGCGTTGGAGGTGGCTGAGAGCAGCAGGCGCCTGCCCCGCGCCCCGCAGGCTGCCGGCCGGCCCCCGCACCGCAGCAGCTCTGACAGGAGGGGCACTGGCAGCAGTGTGCAAGGTCCAACCAGCCAGAGAGGCATCCTGGCTACACAGAAGCATGGGTTTTAAGGGAATGGTCTCGTGCAGTAACTGTTATTGCATGACAGACCAAAAGTCTGTCTTTCCCTGCCTGCCAGCATCTTCCGCTGAAAATTTTAATAGCGGACTTTGGATTATTTGGCCGTTAAGTGGATTGAGGCTTAGCTCAATCAGCTACTCTGCCATTAAGATCAGTGGCTTTCCTGGGATTGAATTTAGCTAGAAAATAATTATTCACTGTGTTCTCAGAAGGAAGGATTGTGTTTCAGTATTTTGGTAGAGAAGACTGCTGAGGCATAACGAGAACACAGAGAAAGAAAATATATAACATGCTGTGCAAATGATATGGTCCTCCTTCCTTCTCTGCATAATTCAGTCCTCGCCAGATTTTAGCAGACAGGCTGCACTCAGTTTGCCTTTCAGAAGTTGATGACTGGAAATGCCAGCTCTCTCCTATTTCTCTGCAATAGGGGAAACATGCACCTCCAAACACAGCAAATTATTCCCTCAAAAGGGAGACTCTGAGTAACTAGAAATCATTACTTTTCCCTCAGGTTTCCCCTCTCACCATTTTGTTGTTTAAGCTTAGCATGGTAGGATTAAAACAGGAACTAGCTGTAGGAAGTACAGGTAAATTAAGCTTATTGAGACTGAAGAGATTATCTCTTTTGGTCACTACAATTACACTGAAATAAAGCTGGTGGGAAGCAGTCATGATTCTGTCCCACCAGGACAGATCTGATTTTATCAGGGGTGGTGGGAGGGAGAATAGAAATATTCCTTTCTACCCTCTCTTTGCAGGGCTCTCTGCTCTCATGTAAGTAGGCAGTAAAAATTAGTTGGAGGGGAATTCTTATTCTTCTTAGGCACAGCCCTCTTGATTACAGCCAGCATTATCACTGCCTTCTGGGAATTAAGTCAGTGCCTTTGAAAATTATATCATGGGGAGGGTTGCTGGTTTTGCAGCAGTTCAAGATCTGAAATACCTTTCAGGCTTCACAGAAAGAAAACCACAGATCTTCACACTCAGAGAATGGCACAATTGTGACCTTTTTCAGTGTAAACTCTGAGAAGATCAGCTAAGAGCACAGAGCTGAGTTGCCTTGGAGAGAGGCTCTGTTGGTAAACTCTGCAAAGGGAAGGGAAAGCGATCAGCAGTCTCATGGGTCAGCAGCTGGCCCCAAAGAGAAGTGTTGGACTTTTGCCTCTCTGCAACCCTAAGTCCTGCTTGGCCACACAAATAGTCTGCACAAGCCCAACACAGCAGCATAGCGCCTGTCCTGTGTATGCCTGAGCCATATTTTAAGTGTGGGCTTGAGCTCTATTCACCCCTCAAAAAATATCTGGGCACAAGTCCTCTGTGCAGAGCAGAGATTCAGGGACTGGACGAGTAAAACCCAGGACTGTTCCATCCCCTGCCTCAGTGTGATCAGGACATGAGCAGCAGCCAAAGCTGTCATCACTTATCCCACGCCTGTGGGAAGCACTGGGTATCTGGTGTCTGGTAGGGTGCCTAGAGAGACCCAGCTTTACCTGCTGCAGAAGCACAGAGACAAGCTGAAGTCATTATGACAAATGGGCACTGGAGATTATGGGGCATCTGCTCAGGCACTAGCCCTCACTGCTGTGCTCTGTGACTCCTTTACTGTGTATTCAGATAATATCTGTGTTCTAGATGATCTATAAATTGGATTAGAAGCAGATAGATAAAGCCTGCTGTATAGGCTGGATCAGGCTGCTGAGGCATCTGTGCCAGTATCCTGCTCTGGGATCAGGTGCTCTGAACAAATGGCTCAAAAGATTCAGTAAGGGACATGTAAATGAATAAACTCCTCCCTGGTCCTCTCTCACAGAGACTATTGAGATTCAGCTTGGCTGAATTAGAGGCATTAAGGATTCCTTCTTTTTTTCAAGGGAAGGAGACTTTTCGTAGAGGGCTAATAGAGCAACTAGTTAATGAAGCATTTTTATGATGAAAAATGGTTTGTACTTATGTATGTGCATTTTTTTGTGAATACAAAAATACAACATTCTCCTACACATATTTACCTTGATATCAGCATATACACATCCCAAATATTTGCTCAGCGTCCCCCATAATTTATCATGGAGAGCTCTAAGTATCCCTTTCTTGGTTTGCCCTCTCTTCCCCTCTCTCATATCACTTCAATAAAAAGCCAAAATCCATGGAAATATAATAATGCTGTACAAACATCTGAAATGTGAAAATAAGTGAGAGAAAAACAGGTTCCCTTACACAAAACTGTGAGGGATAAAGTGAAGACTCATCAGCTCAGTGTAAAGAAGCAGAGATTCAGGTCAGGTATAAACCTTCTCCAGTGCTAAAGCAGATCAGGTTGTGGAATTAACCACCTGAAAAGATCACTGAGTCACATCAAAGGAGAGATTGTGGAGCTGGAGGCTGTGGAAATTGCACTGGCATTAGGATGCAGCGACAGAGCCCCAGTAAGGCTGGTTCAGCTGCCTGACCCTGCCACCTCCACCTGGGGGTCATTTTTATTTCATGCACAATTAAATGTGACTTTTGCCTTATCTGCATGTAACAAGCTTGTTGTGCAGCTCCTGGTGTCCCTCGAGTGAAATCTCAGGCTGTGGCTAAGCTTATCCAGCCTCCAACAGATGGGGAGAGAGATGACTTTGCCCCAGCTCCCTGGGCTTTGCACTTTCTTGGAGCAGTGGAGGGCCAGGAGAGCTCCCTTGTGGGCAGGGCTGGCAGCAGTGGAGGGAGGAGTAACAGCTCTGGCCCACACTTGCAGCAGGTGAGGCGTGAGACCAGCAGCGTCAGCCAGAGCTGTGCCCTGTACCTCTGTTCTTCGTGTTGACCACCAGCTAATGAGCTGGACAGAGCAAATAGCAGAGACATGTGGAAAACAGCTGGCTTGGCATGGCTGTGAGCATACTGAGCACAAACACTGATCTGTCACTGCCATTTCCAGATTGACCAGTTCACCAGGCGCCAGCAGCAGTGCCAGTGGGAGGAGGATTCTTGCTCCATCGCCAGCAGCCAGACCTGCACTGGGTTGGGGACAGGGAGTCTCTGTGTGCAAGCAGACAGTGCCAAGGACTGTATGTGTTTATGTGCTATGTAACCTGTGCTCCTCTTACTGTAATTTCCTTTTTTTTTTTTTTTTTTTTTTTTTTTTTTTTTTTTTCCCTGCTGTGGTTTTCTCGTTTCCATGATGGTACCATATTCCCAGTGTCACTGGCAGGGGTCAAGGGAAAAAAGGTCCTTGGTCACGGTAATGGTACACAGTCATCCTAACTGAGCTGTAGTGTGATGTCTTCTACTTGTCTGGCCTTTTTTCAAGTAAACACTGACTTCACTGGATCACAAAATCACAGAGTGGGTCATGTTGGAAAGGACCAAAATGGGGTCATTTGGTCCAACCTCCCTGCTCAGGTAGGGTTGTCCTAGAGCAGATGGCACAGGATTGTGTCCAGGTGGTTCTTGTGTATCTCAGGTGAGAGAGAGTCCACAACTTTTCTGGCCAACCTCTCTGAAGCTTCATGGCCCCCTCCAGTATTGGATAAGGGTGCACTTTAGAGACAGACAAACTGTGTTACACAAAGCAGCTCTATACAGCAGTTTGGAAGCAGTTTGAATTAAAACCCCCCAACCCATGCTGAGCTTATCTGTCACAGGGATGCACAAGGGCAGTGTGTAATGGCTCCTTCTGGGACCCAAGCTGGGAGGGATACTCTAATGGGTCATAGCCAGGCTGCAATGAGAGAGCTGTGTCTGGGTGCAGTCAGCATCACTCCAACACAAGCTGAAACCTGGCACTTTGTCCTGGCTGCTCTCAGTGACACTGTCCCTTCCCCAGTGTAAGGCAGCACAGCTGGTGCCCATCCTAAGCAGGCTTTGAAAGCACAGGCAGGGAAAGGGGGTGTCTGCAGGCCCCCCACCTCAGGATTTCTGTTCCCCCTGCCTTGCAGCAGGACAATTGCAACATCTTTACCTCTCTCTAGTACGTGCCTGAGCTACTCTACTGGTCTCTGCATGTGGATAATGAAATCTTTCCTTATTTACATGAATTGCAGAGAAAGTCGTGTACAGTTGTCAGCTGGTCACCAGCCAAATGTAACTGAAGTTAAGTAAGGTGAATGATATAAAAGAAATAGTTTTTTTCAAAGGCCCAAGAGAAGGTACTACTTAAAATTTTAAAGTAACAGAACTCTTTTTAGACTGGTGGCAATTAATTTTTTCCAAACTAATGTCCCAAGGTCTATGAATACTTAAAACAGAGGTCTTAAAGGACTCTCTTTTTCAAATCCATTAGGTATTTTACTACAGAGGTGAACAGAAAGACAAGCCTTGCAGGTTGAGTACGTCTGAAATTGAGGTTTGTAATGAAGGTAGTGGGTTCCAAATCTGTGTGTCAGGTTGCTTCAGGCTTGCTTTTGAGAGAGCCACCAATGTGTATACAGCCAGCAAGGAGGGCGTAGAAGGCTGTAATCTGTGCTTGACAGTATTCAAGTGTTCTGTGCCTTGCCAGGTGCTATCCTTCTGCTTAGGGATGTGTTGGTATTACTGTAGCTGGTCTCCCAGGCTGGACACTCAGCAGCTCTAATCCTGGAGAGATATCTGTGTTCAGCTTGAGTTGCATTTGCATGAACAATCGTTGTTATATCAAAAGAAGATAAATTGCTAGTTAGAAAATTATTTGAAAGGAGTTTCAAAATAGTTTTCTGAGAAGAAGGCTGTGCTAAAAACAAATCCCTATTTACGTATATGCATAGTGTGAGGAGTATCACATCAGGACAGTAGGATATAATGCAGTTAAGTGTGCATAATGCTTCTCCACACCTCTACATGCCACTGTGGGAATTAAGTTCCTTTCCCCTATAAACTCCTCCCTGTTCTGGCAGGAGAGAGTCTGGAAAGCAGCTGCCTGCCACTACTAAATGAATTGCACAACCACCATTGCCTTCACCCCACTGGTCTGCAGAGACTTTCTATTTTCATATTTTCAGTTTTTCACTCCTGTAAAGAAACACTTTAAAGCCCAAAGACAGTTGACTTGCTACAGACAATTACGACCTCCCTTGGACATAGCTGGATGTCTTTCCTATTTATTCTACCTTGCCTAAGGGGAGTATCTGTTACTATTGAAGAGCAGGCCTGAGTCTTTCATTAATATAATTTACTAGAATAATGTGCTGTTCTCTTGCTAAAGAAAACCCAAAGTCACACAATCACCTGAAAAACAAAAAAAAATATTTAATGTGTTTATAGATGTCTCTTCATGTCTTCCGCTCAGACTCAAAAAAAATCAGTGGGCACAAACATTCAAGTGAAACAAGCATGCAGTATCTTGCATGCTTCTTTGGTTAAAAGGTTGTTTTTAAAAGCTGAAAACAAGTATATGTTCTATGTATGAATAAGGAGCAGAACAAATATGGAGCAGAACAGTACATGATAATTTCAACTGAGATTCCAACCAAGAACCCCCAGTCAGAGTATTACCTGAATAAAATACCTCATTATGCTTGAAAACACTTCCAGCACCTGTAACTACAGATCTGTGCCTGCCAATTTTTCCTGCATTTGAAGAGTAATTAAATTATTCCCACATTCCTGGAGATAGATTTGCAAGTCAGATAAATTACAGGGACAAGCAGGTAATTAGACAGCTAAATGCTGTCATTTACAATGGTATTTATTTAACCTACAATCTTCTACTTACAGCTGATTGGACATTAAGAAGGGGGTTGTGGATTCACAGGCTCTTTAAAAGCATTGGGTCCATGATGCCTGAGTAGGTCTAAATGAATGTAACAACTTTCCATTGTATTTCCTTTATATTTCTTGCTGTTGTGCTTTGCATCAGCTCCTTGCATGTCTCCCATTCTCATTCAGCAGTGACTGAATCACTTTCCCTGTTCCCTGCTATGTGGTTTCTCTGTCTCCCATTCTCTAGCCAAACCCCCTTCTTTTTTTCCTCCCTGTGGTTTGAAAAATGTCTCATCCCATGTTGCTCTGCACCAGAAGGTTTGATTAGGAAGCCACAGGTCACAAAGCTTGGATAATTCACATACAAGTATATTTGCACTAAAGGTTAGACACTTGCATCATCCACTTCTCTAGCCCGAGGTGCCAGATAACTAATGTGTGCAGCAGCTAAATAGCAACTTGTTGTTTCTGTAAAGGTTACATTGCTTTTAGCTTATCTGCATTATGCTGGGCATGGTGTTACTGGCATTTCATGACATCAAAGTTACCTTTATTCTGACAACAATACAGAAATACCCAGAAGCTGCAACATGATATAAGCTCTTTCTGATGGTTATGCTTAGGGTAGCCTTACAGAAAAAATCAGATTTAACTTCTGTCAGAAAAAAAAACTTCTCTGAGGGCTGTGGTATAAAAGTGAGCTCTCTCCTCATTCCCCTCTACATCCTAATAGTCATTTAGTTCAGTCTGAAAAACCATATGAGATAATCATAAGATATTTATGTCATATTTTATACAATCCTTTTTATTGAACTGAAAGAAAACAATACAGAAAGTAGAACACTTCTTCAGCTGTAGAGGAGGAACTTTTATCTATTTACCTAAATGGATAAAGAAGAAAAAAAAGTCCAACATGCCCTCTCACCCCCACTCTCACTCCCTAAAACACCAAATTAATAAAAGGAAAAGAGCCAGAGGGTAGGTAAACATGTGTCTCTTTTCTATGTCTCTGGGAAAAAAAAAAAAAGAAGGAATTTGTTATTTTGACTTAAAATAATATCTGGTTCAGTAACAATTTTGGGTGTTGCAGAAATTACCAACAGATTCAAGCCAGCACTTTGAACCACATCTTGAAGGCAGCTGAAGGTCTGGTAAATCTAATGAGTTGAACATTTCTCTGCTTCTGAACTAAACTGCTTTTATCCATGTGGCAGTGACAGCTTCAGATTACACAAGTGGGACGCTGCAATCTGTAGGGTTCAGGAAAGGTTTGCTGTACCGGGGCTTTCAGCCCATCCTTTCTGCTCCACGGATTATGGGTCATTTGAGAACCAAGGAGATCTGTGGAGATGGAGCAGAGAAATTTGCGATTAATGTGTCACTGCACATGAGAGAACAGTTGTTTGTTTTGACTCTGTGCAAAATCCCAGTGCAGACGAGGAGAGCACTTCCTCCCCTGGAATTCACCAAGATTTTTGGAAAGAAAAATACAGCAAAGGACACTACTGAACAAGATCAAACATGGAGTAGTCAAATAAACCACAATTTTGATTGAGATAGCAGAAGGAGTGAGGTACTAACATGGGTTTTTATTGCAAAATGGATTTAAAAATAAGCACTTTCCTATCATCAGGATTTGGAAGTGAGGCTGAGAAAGAGCATCTAAAATTACATGAAGATGAGACTAGAATAAAATTTGCCCATTATTAGACTTAGGTCATCTATCTGGACCTGGGAGGAAATGATAGGAAATGTTGACTGGTGCAGAAGTAGAGATTCTCCTGTGGGGCTCCTGTTGGCCAACAAGCTGAAACTGAGTTCCCATTGTGCTGCTGCAGCCACAAAGGCAAATCAGATCCTGGGCACCATCCTCAGGGATATTGTGAGCAAAGACAGAGACATGATCATCCCACTCCATTCAGTGAAGGAGAGCATGCCAATATCTAAGGAAGGTTTATTTTGCTGTAGAATTGCAGAAGGGAATGATTAAGAAACATCCCGTCATAGCTGAAAATAGGTAAGAGAAAGGTTTAGGTTAGACATCAAGAGAAGTACCAAGCCTGTTGTATGACAGTGGCTTGTGAAATAGTTTCTTACAAAATGTGGAAAAGGGTGTTTCAAAGAGTTAATACCACTAAATATATGTCTGGTTATGACTGTTTCAGTACAGAAAGAAAAAAACATGAGTGGTACTTCCAATCCCTTAACCTATTGTCTGGTATCAACACAGTAAGAGGGATGCAGCCATCCTGCTGTACTGTGTGCCAGATTAACTAGGGACAAGTTTAAATCTATGAAGATCTCACTTTAATGTCACTGGGAAGGTTTTTCCATTGGTGCTAGGAAACAGCTTGCTTTACATTTCAACCCCCTTTGTGAAGTTGTTGCTTGGATGTTAAATAAAAATATGGCACCATATATAACATATAACATAACATAACATAACATTATATTTATATATTAGCTCTTTGTTTTCTATTTAGAATATTTTATATTGTTAGAATAACAGAAGGAATATATTGCCAGAAAGGGGAAGAAAAGAGCCCATGAACCCTCAAGGTGTACCCCATTATCTCTTTTGGTAAATATACAATGGTTTATTCCTTGACAAGGAATATTCATTCACCTTCTTTTCTGCACAGTTTTATCTTTTTGTTGAGTGAGTGGGCAGGCTGTGATAAGGGGTACTTAATTTGACATTGCATGTATTTATGACCTACAAAGCTCGATATAGACCAAAAAAGAGTGGGCAGGGGATGGAAACTGAGAGCTGGCTTAGTAGCTGAATATAGACCTAAGAGCCAGTAAATCCTCAGTACTAATTGTACTGCCACTACTGATTTATGGAGTGTCCTTGGGCACTGTTAAAACTTAGCAAGTGTTTTGAGGTGGAAGAGAGCTATGTGTTTCTATTAAGATGGCATAATGAGGCTTTAATTAGGTGAAAATTGGCTACTTCTCTGCTGAGATGGAATAACTATTGTAGATGTGAATATATAAATACTTTACTGAAGCTGAAAAGGAAGCTATTGGTTCCTCTGACTTGAAACCTTGAGAACGGGCCATAGAACAGTTTCAGCATTACTATAGAGATTGTATGTAATTTTGTATGTGCCAGTGTTGCCATCAAAGGTAAATGCACTTTAAATAATTTTAATTTAAAATTAATTCTGTTTGAAAATGTTGTTTTCATTCCAGCGCAATTCATATAAGCCAATATGTGCTCAAGATGGGTGGAAACTTGCCCATATTTCCTTCCCACAGGAGCATTAAGCCAACTTTGACATTTTATACATTTTTAATTAAATCACTATGATCTTTGCAGGCCAGTGTTTGCTCTGACAGTATTTTTAAGCTTGAAATCCAAAGGTAGATTATTTTAACAAATGTGCACAAAGATTAAAAATTGAATCCCTTCAGTGTTGAGACTGCATTGTCTGTTATCTCTGTTTTGAGTAAAACAGATGGTTCATATTGCAAATGATGCATGAATAGGACTTCCCCAATGTGATGCAAATGGATCTGTGAAACTGGCATAGTATGGAGGAAAAGAGGCTGATGTTAGTAGAAACTTCTTGGACAAACATCAGTAATGAACATGTTCTTTGATTATGTTTCACCACCCGTTAAAAAGCAAAGCATGTTCAGAAAAAATAATCAGAGAGAAAGACGTCCTTTCAGAGACTAATGGTTTCAGGGACAATAAAGCAGCCAGCAAGCCAGTGCCTGGTGTTGCTGCTGATTCCCATTGTCACCTTTGGCAAGTGCAGTCACTCAGTGTCCCTGGGTCAGCCTCTGTAACATGAGGGTTACAGCCTCCTGCTGTTTATCCTCTTTCTGATGCATTTAAACCATGTATGTTTGGGGCAGACATTTCCCCTCAGTGGCTGGCACAACCACTGCACACTGCTGTGTTCCAGAAATTGGAAACAAGCAACAGTGTGATGGGAACAATATTTCCCTGAGCTTGAATGACCTTTCACATGCACTGGATTGTATGGAGTAGATATTCTAACATTAAAAAGCCATTTCATTTGAGTAGAGTTTCTCACCTCACTGTTCTCAACAAAGCATTTTCTTGAAATACCTCATTGCTACTTTAGGCAAATGAGGATCAGGTCTAAATTCCTCTTCAAACTCCTACTTTAGAATAGGCCTTAATGAGCTTTCAGTCTGTTCCTACAACTGTCAATATATGTGTTTCAGTGATTAAAATTAAGTACATTCCCAGGTTGTGTTATGCTGTCCAGACTTATATAATCTTTTCAATTACTGATTCTTCCAGTTTTTGATGAAAATTCAGATCTATCACAGCAAACTAGTATGCAAAAATAGTTTCCTTAATTATAGTATTGAAAGTGCCCAAGAGCCTTGTTTTAAAATGGAGCACCCCAATCACCAGCTATTTTTTGTGTGTTTTACTCATTTACTTCTGTTACCATAGATCACAGAATGGTGCTGGTTTTGGAAAATAGTTGAATGAGTAATTTATTTGGGTGTTTGGGCCTGGTAGCCCAGAAGTTTTACAAATTTATGAAATGTCTGTGAGAGCAGCTGCAACAGGTTGAACTGAAATGATGGGGAAAACATGTTCATAAGAAATGAGAACCCCAAACCTTTGCTTGTCCTTTTATTTGCACATCAGGCTATCTTGCAAACTTTGATCACACCAGTTCACCTTCATGTGTTTATTGCACCTATTCCACAGGCACCCCAACATGGTCAATATGTTAAGTGCCAAATACCCCTGGAAAACTTTCCTTTTCCCTATTCAAAACCATAAGAGTTTTGTTTAAGTTGTCAAAGAGCACTAAAACCACCGTCTCTGTACAACTTCCCCCTGGCTTGATGAATCTCAACCTTGTTGATTCAGAGCACACAGGTGGAGACACCCAAGGTGGACCCTACCAGGAAGAATCTGAGAGATCCTGGGAAAGAAAGGTGGTATCCAGGATCACCAGCTGGGAAGGACAGAGAAGGCTTGGGCTGAGAAAGGATTGTGGCAGAGCATGCAGAAAAAGGAAAGTATGGAAATTTGAAATCCTAAGAACACACAGAAGTTTGGAATGGCATGAAAATTTGCCTTGTTTTAGTTGTTGAATATTATATATTCTGTCCTCACCTTACAGGGATACCTAATTTCTGTATAATTACTGTTTTTATGGCATACTGGGCACCCATGTGCATATTTGCTTCAGAGCTCACCAACCTTGGAGACATGGCTGAGGTTTGCTCCTTGCCTAATAGAGGTCTGATCTTGAACGGGTCTATCTAGCCACTGTAGAGAGTGATGCAGGCAACCCTCATAAAGTGAAATGTTCAATAGTCTGTGTGTAGAATCACATCCATTTTCACAACATCTGGAATGATTCCCCTGACTTTTCAGGCTCTTTAGCCCAAATGTTCCATGAAGTCTGTGTACAACTAACAGTTGCTGCTTTTTTTTTTTGGAGTGAGAAGAGAATGTACATTTTTGCATCCATTTGTGTGGCTTCTGGGACCTTTTCTGCTTTTAACATTTTCTGGCAATGTCTCATCCTGAGTGTGCCTTTGGTGGCAGCCACTGCACTGAGGGGCCATGCAGGCAGAATAAATAATAAGGCAGTGTTGAGAGGCTTTCCTTGATACAAATTGCTGTAGGCTGGGCAGAGAGGGCATATTTTTTTAGCAAAGAAAAGGCCCCCACGGCTGCTGCTGTAGGAAACTGATCCATTATTGTCAGTCTCTGTTCTGGGAAGGGACAGAAGAACTTTTTGATTTTCTTTGGTTTCTCCTGTATAGTCTGCCACAGCAGCCAGCATCAGCAAAAACAAGACCCATGCTCATCTTTTCAAAATACCACTTTTATTTCTGAATGCTGATCACTCAGGCAGACTGCGAGGCAGAGCTGTGATAGTTTCAAAAGCTGGGCAACAAATTGTACTGAAGTGGTAATGACACAAAAATGGAGGCAGGGTACAAGCAATTCACTTAAGGAACCTGGAAACGCTGTGAAGAAAAGGATCGTGGCTGAAAGACAGATGTTAGATGAAGAAAGTTTTTACTCGTAACTTGTTAGACCACATCTAGAGTACAGTGTCCAGGCTTGCCCCCTGCAACACCAGAAAGGCACCAATGACCCAGAGCAAGCTCAGCAGAGAACTTCGAAGATGATCAGGGCAGGACCACTTGCCTTATGAGGAGAGGCTGGGAGAGGTGGGCTTCTTCCATCAGGAGATAAGATGGCCTTGGAAGGACTTAACAACAGATGCCTGATGAGTACAAGGAGGTCATGGAAAAGATGGAACCAAGCTGTTAATATTTGGGCGTGATAGGTGGACCACAGACAGTCAGATTCTCATGAGATTTAAGGAGAAGTTTTTTCACTATAAGGATAGTCAGGCAGCAAAACATCCTGCCCAGGGAGACTGTGCAGTCTCCTCTCCAGGAGGATTTTCAAGACCCAACTGGATAAACCCCCAAGCAACATGGTCTGAAGCTCACCTTGCTTTATGCAGGGGCTTGAGCCAGACACCTCCTGACCCCTTCCACCTGCCTGACTACCAGCCCCTCCATCCTACCTACTAAACATAATGGCTGCTCCACACAGCTCACTACACCTCAGTCATCACCCAAAACAGCCACTACATGGACTCCTAGCCTCAAGACAAAATGCTTAAGCCTGCAAGCTCCAGGATCCTTGCAATATTTTAATTTTCTTAAGAAACAAACCTTGAAATGTTGACCTCAAAGTCTCCAGTAGATTTACAGCAGTTCAGGGCTGTGGAGAGCATGAAACAATCATTTCAAGTCAGAAATGTTCCCTACATGTGTTATATTAACCCTGAAACCTCCTGCTTTCAGGCCATCGGTCCTCTTCAGGGTAAGTTAGTGTTGGGTGTTCTACATGGTTTAGCGGTCCAGCAAAGTCAAAGATTTGGGCACCAGGAGAAGTTTAAGATGTTATTTTCTCTTCTTTCAGACTGTGACAGAGGAAATGGTGTTAATTAATCTTTTCATGCCCCCTGGTTTGCTGTTATTATACAGGTATGGTGGTTCTCTGCTTTGAACCTCCTACTGTAAATAAGTTAATGCAAACCCCAGGGCTGGTGCTTTGTAACAGTGTTAGAGAGGGGTAAACAACAGCTACCAGTTAGCACTTGAGAAAACACGAAGGAAGGTAAAGAAATTACAGGAAAAAAAGGTCTGCCAGGTTTAGCATAACAAGGACTTTTTGAGTCATAGTAAAAGCAAATGAAGTAATGAAAGACCACCTTTGCAAAGTGCAAATAGGACCATTTATAACTTCAATAGCCAAAAAAAGAAAGAAATTGACAATAAATATTTATATTCTGTGTTTGGAGAAAAGTCGGTGATAAGCTTATGCCGCTTCAAGTGTTTTCCAGTCCACTGAAAAGTAAGAAAAAATTTACCATGTCTTTAAGAAGAATGTTTATAAATCATCAGACCTGGTAACTTGCATCAAAATGTACAGCCAATTGCTTCAATCCTTTGGTGATGGTACAGTAAAAAGGAAAAATGGGTTAATATGGGCAATCACCTTGCTATCCTGATGTATTTCCCTTCCAAAATAAGAGAAAAACAAATATTTAATTAATGAAGATGTAAATAGAGGAAAAAGGTGTGAATACCATTTCATAACAGTCAATATGATGCTGTTAAAAATCAAATCTTGTCAATACAGCCTGATTTTACTATGAATTATGTGTTTGGCTGGTAATCACTGTCATGTAGACATAAAAGATTTCTATGGTTTAATGTGTACTGTTTGCTGGCATAGGATAATCTGAGCTTTTCAAAAATGAGCAACTGCATGGCAAGGTTGCAAAAATGAGCAATTAGTGTCAATAAAGCTTGGATAAGATGAATTTAGAACTTGCTAAATGGCAGATTGCAAAGCTGTCGCTAACACGAAATTTTCTCTGAATGAGTATGTTTCTAGTGGCATCCCATGGTGGTATGTACTAGAAACAGTGTTGACCAACCAATTTCATCAGTGATCTGGAATTAAATAAAACATTCCTGTTGATTTAAAACAAATCTGTGAATATCACATATCCTGCTGGAATAGAGATTATAATGACATGACAACGATGTGAAATGGTGTAGGGAATTTAAGTGTATGGGTGTAATCAAATAAAGCTTTTTAGTATGGCTGAGACAATTTCTGCAGAGTTGCGGAAACAACGTTGACAAGAAGAGTCTCAGAGTTGCCACAGTGCAAGCAGAGTCCCCCTGTGATGCTCTGGCTATACAAGCAAATATAATGTTGAGCTATATAAACACAAGATAAACAAGTAGGAGCAGGGAAGTGATTCCACTGGAACTGAAATATTGGATGAAGTTCTGATGCAGGCATCTTGAAAAATGAAAATGTGCAGAGATGATTTGAAGCCTGATGAGTTTGAGAAAATGGTTTATTCGTAGAGGGTTTGATCTATTTATTGTGAAGTGGCTTGATAGCAGCTGAAGTAGGGAAAAAAAATAAGGTAGGGCACAGTGAATACTGAATGTAGTGAGAAGTGTTCAGCAAGAAACAAGAACAGGGGTTATTAAGCTCAAATTTTGGAAGCCAAAAAGGGTTGTAGGATAAGAAGATCCACCATTTTTTCAACACTGGGGTATGAATCTTTGAAAAAAAATTAAAAAGGATGATGAATCTGTTTCTGAATCGTCACCTCTGTTAAAAAGAAAATGTCTTGAAAAATAGGTTTTAGTCAGACAGAGGTCACTTGGTGTGGTAAAAGAGAAACTCTTTAAGCATTAAGATGGTTAAACAGACAAGAGTTACTCTGAGATCTTCCCTCCTGTTACCATTTAAGTCTCTCAGAGATGTCCAAGGATAGGTGTGTGAGGGTAATTTTATGCTTGTGATTATGTTTTTGGTTTAAATGTCTATAGGGTTTACCCCACCTGTGGGGCTGCCTGTGCTCTAGCAGCTCTGGTCATACTCAGCCTTTTTGTTGCATGTTGAATGGTTATCACAGCCTTTCTGAAGTGAGAAGAATTGTCTGTGTCTGTCCTCAAGTTCCCTCCAGGCAGGGAAGAAACACTAGGAAAACATCCTGCCAACAGAACTTTGTTTTCTGAAACTTGTAAGTAAGAAACAATTCGTGAAGGGGGTGTGAGCCATTGTATTTATTCTCTGGAAAGATCCCTTTCCATGTTATTGAGACTGGTCTTATTACAGCCATCTCCAGCTGGCAGGAAAGTTATGTATGTACTCAATAACAGCAAACATCAATGAAATGAGCCTTTAGAGCCCCTTACTGTGCTTGACTCACCTTTATTGATGCAGTGGGATGCAAACTGCATTTCCAATAGCAGTAGCTGATGGACCTCAGAACCAGATGGAGAAAACTGCCTGCGACTGGGGAGAGCAAATTCAAACCACTGCTGAGTGCCCCAAAATAACCTCTCAAGCAGTCATGGTTACAAGAGGGAGGGCAGAGCCAACACCACTACAGACATCACCCAGCCAAAAGTGCTCTTCTGGAGCGGCACTTCATCTGCCTGAATAAAACAGGGGTGGGAGTCACTCACCTAAATGTAGGTCACCTGGGCTGAGTGATGACCAGGAGGGGTCAGCACTGAATGGACATCTAAGTGTGATTCAGTCCACCCTAAAATAGACATCTAAATTAAGGCTCCACGGAAGTGTCTTCTCTCTCTCTTGACTGCACAGGGAGTTTTCTAAATGGCTCAGCGACAGATTGCTCTGCTGCAGATGTCTGCCTTCATCAACTTTTAGGGTCTTACAACCAACTCAATTTCTGCCACCTGTCAGCACAGGAAAAGGGTCCTGACTGGCCATGGTCACTTGTCATGTACACTATGTGATTTCTTTGTGCTCCACATGCACAAAATGCACATTCACACTGGCTGATGAGCACTTACTGCAAACAGTGCAGGGAGGCAGTGTGGGGTCGGGTCATCCAGTCTTTGTTAGCAATTTTTGGATGCTGCTTTTATAAATGAGTGAAAGTGATTTCTCAGTTTTTTCCCTGCTCATTACAAATGAGGATTGATCCAACACTGATATCAAAAGGTGACAGGCTCATTCCACTTTCCTGAGGGAAAGCTAAAGGCAAACTAAAAACCAGTTTGAACTTCACACCGGTGAACTATGGATAATATGGTGGTGAAATTTTTCTTTAACCATAAAGTTGTCACTTATGGCTATAAATGACAATCTGAAGTTAAGGTGGGGATGTCACATTCCCAGAATCTGTCACATTCCCAGAACCAAAGTGTCACCAGTGGCATTATCAGACAGGAGGAGCGATCAGCTGGGTCCTGTTGCAGCTCAGCGCTAGGAAGGTAAAACAACATTGCTGAAAATTTTGCACAGAGCTCTGTGTGCTAAGGGATGCAGTGCTGTTTTTGAAATCTATAAAACTAGTAAGTGACTTGAAAGCATCTCATTATCTCATTCACTGGGAAAAATGTCATCTCTGTCAGAGATGGACTGTGAAGCAGTATAACAGAAGCAAAATTACTTCAAGATTCCTGGTTTTTTGGGAGTTGGATAGAATTTTACTTGTGTGAGACTATTTCTCTGCAAATGGAAGACTGTAGTCACAATGTAGATTTGCAGTAGACTAACAGAGAATAATCTGATACCAAAGAGAAGCCTCTGACTTGTAGATTTATGCAGTTCAAATAAATGAGAAACTGCCCAGTAAACCTCTTAAAATGCCAACAGTGCTTGAAATGGGCTAACAAGTGAATTGCCATGTAAAAAATGGCACTGTAGGTGACACCAGAAGCAGCTCTTTCAGCAACTTCAAAAAATCCAGATCGCCGTGAAGTTTTACATGAAAGAGGATTTTAGATTCCTAATACACATAACACGTCTTAAAATAAATATTTTTATCTTTCCAATATACATCTTCTGCCTTTCATTGTGGTTCTTGCTTTCACCTCTTGTCTAAGACCAAATTAAGAGTCAGTGGTAAATGTCCTTTTTCCATACTCACATGTCACATAGGCCAGAAGACACTGAGTGAGCACTGTGCTTAAAGACATCCTCAGAGACCAGACACAGAGGATGTGTGATGGGAAGAACCCAAGGACATGCATTATTTCTGTAGTGAAATAAAGCCTGCAGTAGTACTAGAAGAGGGGAGCATCCTGGTGGTGCTAGCAAATAAAATGGGACAAATATGTATAGCAAGCACTCTGTCAAGACTGAGACCCAGTCAGCAGGCAAAGGAGGGTACACACGGGCAAAGGAGCAGTGATGTGCAGGATCTGTTCCAGCAGAAGTGGATATTGGACTGGGTTGTGTTACATGCAAGCATAACTGATTAAGCAAAACTGCACTATTGTGAACTGTGGAAATTGCTAATGCAACCAAGGTGAATGGTCTTTACCATTTGTGTTTTTCCCAAATGCATTTGCTGGAGCCAAGATGCTGCTTGTGCATCTGCAGTGCTGGTTCTCTTTGTGCTGGAATTGTTTCACTCTGAGTTCATGTTCCCAAACCCCTGCTCTGTGATTTGCTTACAGTGTTCCTCTCTCTCCCCCAGGTTTTGCAGTATCATTGCTCTGACATCCCCAGCACGATCATATACCCAACATTATCCTGTCTGTTTTTTCTTCCTGACAGCCACTCACAGGAAATTCTCATCTGAAGGAGGATTTGTGAAGAGACCGTTGTCTCTGTGTGTTGTCTCTGACTAGTTCCCTTTTTGCAGTTCCTGTCATAGCTCCTTGCTGCTCAGTCTCAGTTCTCTGATGAATCTAATCTGCTTCCCCCTGCTCCTTGATTGAAGATAGCTTCACAGCTGCTACTCAGCACATAGCAAGGGAGACATCTCCATCTTATTACTCTCCATTAAAACCAATGGTTTTGTGCAGAATGTTTTCTTTCTTGGGGGTTGGACTAGATGATCTCCAGAGGTCTCTTCCAGCTCTAACAATTCTGTGATTCCGTGTTTCTTCCCTTTTAAGTCACTCCTTCCTTTGCAATTTTAGGTGGGCTCCTCATTTCTCAGCCCAGATTTGGACCCTGGGGTTTGGAAAGAACCAACGCCTCTGTCACCTTTCACCTGTCACCAAAGTCACCTTCTTTAATCTGCAAAGTGTGTTCTCTGTATTGGTCAAATTCAGTAAATACCTTTAATGTGACTGTCTGCATGTGTCCGTTCACACTGAGGTAGGAGCTTGGGGGCAGCAGTCAGAGGATTCAGCAGTCTGCCCCCATATCTCTCTCTTTCCACCACAAGGCTTCATAAAGCCCCACATTTTTCTACAGATCTACCCCTTGCCTGTGGTTTCTCTCAGGTCAGCTGGACTGTGCCCAGCTCCTGCATTTAAAACCATTTTGCTTCATCTAAGAGTTTGTTAGCATGAGTCAAATAAACTCCTTCAACATCTTCTTCAGACTATTTCTTATTGAAGACCTCTTTTTTCCTTCTAAAAAGGAGATGCTACAACTACATTTTAACCTCCTAATACCACAGCCTTTGCTTGACAACTGCTTCCTCAGTCAGTGGAATTTCTCAATGTGGATGTGAAGGGGCAACCACACTCCTCAGGGCCATATGGCCCCCAGCTAAGATGTGCAAATTCCCCTCCCAGCTCTGCTAGAATGCTGACACATTCACTACAGAGAGCTTGGAGTTGAACAGCAAGGGGAAAAAAACCTTCTTAGTGAGGTGCTCTGTGAACACATTTTTCCCTGCAATGAAATGAAGAAGAGGCTGAAATGTGAAATGGTCCTCACCATTTCTACTAGGGCTCACAGAGTAGTTGGACTTTATTTTTAGCTCTTTACCACTTTTTTTTGGACATTTATTATTTATTTCATATCTTGAGAGAGACAACTATTGCTCATCACTCTCTGAACTTTCAGGTAGTCAAAGAGTTCAGCTCATGCCTTTCTCTGCTCCGATTAGGTATGGTCCAATAAGCCTGACTGCTGGCAGACTCCCAAAGTTTCATTTGCTAGAAAATAAGCTTAATGACCATTATTTTATCCCCAAGGTACTTCATGTTTCCAGACAGCTTTCAAATTTGAGATAAGGAGGCATAAACAAGCCAGTTGATTAATTACAAGAGGTGTTTTATACATTAGATTCCATTTTCAGCTGCTAAGTAGGAAGGAAAACCTCCTCATCTGCCAGAAGAATGCCTGTTTGCTCATGTGGCTACTTTGTATGAGAGCAGGCTGCTCTCTCTTTGAAATTGCTGTTAACAAAGAGGAAAGTTTTCTAATTTGAGGAAACAATGAAGAATGAGCCAAATGAGGCTGCCACCCCCACTGTCCTTGTTTGTGGTTCTTCACCTGTGCATCCTGGATGACCACACAATGAACCAACATGCCTCTCACATGTTGCTCTTTATTTCTCTCTATTCATTTTGATGGAGGCTAACAAAACCCCAGTGTCAAATGAGCACAGCCAGAGTTCATCTTCACCAGAGGGAGGTTGGGAAAGCCTGTCCTGCTTTCCATGAAGGCACACTCACCTATAGCAATGCCAGTGATTCCCTGGACTTGTGTTGTTCCCCTGCTGCCTTTGTAAGGTTGTCTCACCCCAAGGCTGCTCAACCTGCCCACACTTGTGGCAAACTCAGCCTAATCATGGCATTAAAAAGGGCATCATAGGAATCCTTCAGTGTCTGCCAGGTTTGTGTCAGAGGTGCCAGGGTCCTTGTCTCTCCCTCCTAACTTGGGTCTTCACAACTGACAGTACTGACTTCATGGGGCTGGGACACCTTTCCTCTCCATGCAGGAATGCTATCTTTGCAGGTGCAGTCTGTGTATGCTGCCCTTCCTCCATCTCACCAGCAAATGGCCACCTGCCTTAAGGTAACCCCAGCCCCAGACTGAGAGATACAGAAGGAAAAGGGAAGACTAGACCTACAAAAGGTTTATTTATGGCAGCTCTCTAACAGCATCCTATTCATTTAGGCAACTTCTTCCAGCATTTCCCCAAGGACAGAAGTTTTTAGTTGGCTTGTAAGAGGATAATTTTTTCACTAAGTGAAATTGGTCTTGCTACCAGAAGCAGAAGCAGTGGCAATTGACATCTGTTAATTCCTATCCCTGCATCATTCCCAAGTGGTTAAAAGCTTTGAGTGCAGAAGACAGCAGGGAAGGGGGAAGGGCAAATAAGCGATGCCACAAGAAATGAAAGCTATCTTGAAACAGAACATTAGGGTATAATTGAAAGCAGCTGTACTTTTTAGTTTAATGCCCATCCTAGATACAAAATGAAAACAGTAGCTACAATTGTAATGAAATAAAGGCTTAAAACAGTTCTAACTAAGAGTGAGATCTCACATATCACAGATCTGGTCTTCTGTTGGCTTCTGGAGAAAGCCAGCAAGGGTCACTGGGCACTTGCCAGTGTCATATCCTGACATTTCTAAAAAGTCTAGTAATGTACCATTCAAAGATTACAATACCTACAAAAGGTGACTCAAAATGCTGGGAATTTTGAGATCTCCAATTTTGAGATCTCTATTCTGTTTGCTGACCAAAAGTCAAAAGCTGGAGATCTCAGAATAGATTAATAGTCTATGCATAATACGTAGAAAACTCAAGAACCTGAAAATAAATGAAGTAAATAAAGTTCTAAATTGAAGAAGAGATTGCAGCAAAACACATTCTCCCCTCTACCACCCTGCTCTGCTGACAAAAATGCCTGAAACCCATGCACACTAAAAAAATGCTATGTCCTCTAAAGCAAGGTAACAAGCTAGACATGGAAGACTGTGGCAACGAAGACTGCATCCATATTTCAAGTGTTTTCATGACTGACAATGACAGATCCTTTCCTGGCTGTGAGTGGTATAAGAAGGAACTAATTTTCTTTGGCTTTTCTCAGGCATACAGAAAATAAGGCAATGAAGCACAGATAATATGGTTTGGCAAGTGACTTCTCTGAGCATTCAGTAGGACAGATCTTTAGCTTGCAATATGAGCATAGCAGCATTGCCTTCATATTAATTTAACATCTGCCTGTTGCTGCTCTTTCTTAATGGACATTCATACATATCTTAACAGAGAAATCCCCAAAAGAGCTGTCTTAAATCAATGGAGCAAAACAATTCACCCTATAGAAGAAAGAAATGTTGGAATGCTATTCAAGAGCTCCAAAACAATGCGAGTAACTCAGCCAGGGATTTGTTTGAAAGAAAAATGAAGATTCAGGGCATGGTTAAATTTATTTCTCCCAAAACATGGCTGCCCACTCTTGCACCTCTAGCCTCCATGTTTGCATACTACTAAACTAAATCCAGTACTAGTATTCAAAATCATTCCCCAATACAAGGATTGCCTAAATTAGATTAACTATCACTGAGCAAGCATGTGTCCAATCCTTTAGTTGGATTCTTCCATTGGTTGTAACTATTTCTTTGTTCAGTATTCTGTCCAAATATATTCTAGATACAAAAAATAGCGTTTGGTGTTCACATATGAGGAATGTCAGGGGGGAGAGTGGGGGTTGTCTTACTTCTCAGTCAGCAACTACTACCTCAACATATTCTTGCCCATCTGATTGCCTCTCCTTGGACCTGAGAGCATTTCCTCCCACAGGCACTGAAATCTGTACATTTGGAAGCCATAGCAATAGGAATAAACCCTTTTACTGTTTCTTTGGATATTGAAGCTTGCCTCAAAGGTCCACATCTGTCTCTCTGTTTATTACCTACTTAACTATTGGCTGTTCTTTGGCTCTCCTGTCCTTCAGTCCACTGGCAATTCATCTGCTCTTAATGAGGTGTCAAAAATGATTGATAATGCCTCTGTAATTATCTCTGCCTGCTCTTTGAGAACATTCAGGTGAGACTATCTGTCCTTGCTCATATGTGAGCATTTAGTTTGTCACCATCATCTTCTTTGTTCTTTTTCACCAGCCCAAACAACTGCTTCCTTAATTGTTTTCTCACTTTCTCACCAACTGAATCAAAAGTATGACTTCAAATGCAGAGCAACAAATCCTGTACTTACAGATACCTTGCTTGTGAAGTCTCAGTGAGATCAGTGATAAGTGCAAGATACAAATCAGAGCACATGTTAGCCTTAGAGAAATGTGCTCTTGTACGCTTCAATCTATTCCTTCTGGTTAATATGTTCAGATCCCAAATTGGCTCTGATTCCTGTGCTTTCATCTGATGTGCCAGTCTGGGGCCAAGTTTCTGTATTAGAAGACAGATTTTACTCTTTGATGGGGGTAGCCTCTGAAGGCTTTTGGTTGAACTCCATGCCCAAAGCAGATGGTAAAGTCTGTTTTACAACCCAGGACCTTAATTTGGTGTGGATGGATGCTCTAGAGTACATATATTGCAATGAAAAGATAAAATTATTTGCTTTTGAGGTACACAGGGACATTCCATCTATTTATTCAGATTATGGTGCCTTGGAAATTAAGACAGAGGCATGACTGGGACTGATAAAGCCGGTTTTCACTGAAAAATGAGTATAAAATAAATGTTGATGTACAGGATATCAGGAAATTTATTGTCAGTTTTGTCTTCTTAGGAAAGATTCAGTCCATTCAAACAAACACAAATTAATTTCCTTCAGGTACCCTTGATTGTAGGTAAGAACCATATGACTGCACCATTTTTTTCCACTGATTTTTTGGGAGAGTAAAATAACTGAAAAATTGAAGGCATTGAAACTGAACAGGAAAAAGTATATGACATAAATTTAAAAGCATCAGATCCAGTTTTTAGAAACTCATTATAATGCTTTCTACAGACTTTGGTGCACAGAAGTACCCATTGGATATATATATATACACCAAGGCATGTGTAGTGAGCTCTTCATCCTGGTATTAGAGAGAAGGCTTCACTGGTCATATTTATTGGGTACTCCTCCAGAAGACTGGTCTCACCTAATTTTAGACATCTAAAGCAAAGACATTTATAATAATGTCACTCCCTGTAGTCTCCCTCCAGCCAATGGAAAAAACAAAATATGGCCTATCTGTCACTTAGGCATCACCTTCAGAAGAGGAGGAATTGTGCTATAAAGCATGCCTTTTTCTCCCACTTGGGAGATAACACCACTTTGGCCAAAGGATCCCTCCAGAGTCCTCTTCCTCTGCATTCCCTCGGATTTGATGAAAAATCTGGGGTGGTCATACAGAGATAGGTTTCTCCATGGTTGTTTCAAGAGTCTGCTTAGGGTCGGAAGAGATATTTGGACAAGAGACTAATGGTTATGGGTTTTACTGCCTTGCTTGTGGAATAGGAGAGTTTCTACTGCTATGAGATGAGAGCACCCTTGCTGCCATTCCAAAAGGGAATCACTACTAGAGCATGTCCTGCTGTTTCTTCTGGCTCAAGCCTAATGAAATGTGCACTAAGGTTTATTACACTGATCCTTCCCTCTGTTCCCTCTAAGATCTGCTTTTGCAGTTCTGATGATGTGCTATGAAGAAGGGCTACAGTTTCACTGGCATCATTATTTTTTTATTAAGCTCGCCCACATCACACAGTAATTGGGTTTCCTGATTTGGAATCCTGAAGGTTCTCAATATTCTTTCAACCTATCCATCATGTTAATGTCCATACCAAACATGTCTTCAGTCACTGGCACAGATCATTATGCACCCTGCACTTCAGCCCTAGGCAAGTCCCCTTCTAGACCAATCCAGTTACCCCAGCACAGATGGATTCTGCAGCCATTCTAACTACCCAGCCAGTTAGAAAAAAAGATCTAATGTTGGCACCAATGAAAATTTTGTACATATGACTTTTTGTCCCCAAACTGGAGAAAGCACACTAAACTACCCCTCCTCGTAGGGAGGATGACATCCTGAGAACAGGATGCTGCTATGCACATTGCTCTGCCTAAGCAGTGGGACTGGCCTGATGTGAACAGCTTCCAGTTTGGGTAATTTTTGTGATCAGTGTGATGAGCTCTACACAGAGCTCATGTTTCCATGCTGGAAACATAAATACGTATACACTAAGCACGGAAATGGAGTGTTTAGATTATTTTTCAACACATCAAGCAACTTGTCTAAAAGAAAGCCAGAATTCTTTATTCACATGAAGCCAGGCCTGGAAATATGTTTAATCAGGACAGATATTTTAAATACCATTTCTATGCACATATCATGTGGTGGTTTTTTTTTTTTTTTTTTTTTTTTTTTTTTTTTTTTCTTTTTTTTCTTGTTCTTGCTCTTGGTCTTGCTCTTGCACTTTTTTTTTTTGTGGTGGAGGTTTGTTTGTTATTTTTACATGCATAAATATTCAAATTTACATTAAAACTTTTAAACCACTTAGCTTAATGCTTAACTTAACCACTTTAATGCTTTCTTTATTCACTCTGGTTTTGCTCTTGGAGCAGACATCTTGGGAAACACCTTTCCTTGTGTTTTTTGAAGAGATTTAGATGAATCTGAGATTTTAAATAAATCTGAGATTAAATTGGTTCTTGTTAGATCTTCAATAAAGGCAACAATGTCCTGGAACATTTTAGTCATGAAGGCCAAACTGCTAGACCAAGGGAATGCCAAGCAGGAGGTAATAATAATATGCATGTTCATAAATAGCACAGTGTTTCTTGTGAATGTGCAGTTTCCCTGCCCACACCTCATTCACTCAGCCCAAAGCAACTACAAACTACCTCGTGTTTGGCACTGGTCATAACACCCACACAATTACTGCAGATGCCCTGCAGGATGGCAGCTAATGAGGTGCTGATAATGCACCTCCTCTCCGAACTGGATATTTCAGGGTCTCCTGCACTGAGAACGCCTGTGTGGGGAAGGCACAGGGCACAGCTCCGACCCCTGCTCTGGGCATGCCCTTGACCTCCATTCCTGGCACTCCCCAGGCCAGGGAATTATTACCAATATTTTCCAGGTGCAAACATAAAACTTCCTCTCTGCTAACGGCAAATTATTTAGCTTTTGGCAGATTGTTGCTCCAAAAAGAAGCTTTGGAAGCATTAGCCATACAATAAATAGTGCTGAGAAGGCAAGTGTGTAACCCTGAAAAAATAGCATGTTATTCAACTATCAGAGTGACTGACGTGTTGTTTAACTTCAGCACTTTCTTGTTTTAATTAAACATGTCCCTTTCTTTTTTTCCCGAAGAGACTGTCAGCTAAGGAGCGTAATGATTAAAATAAAAATTAATTATTCAGATTTGCTGAGGACAAAGAAAGAATTCTTTCTCAGTAAATTTACAGTGAGTCAGTCTGCCAGGGCCAAGAATCAGCACTAAGTGAAAAGAAACCCAAGTAAGTTATTAACACCAATGACAGTAATGCCAGAGATGGGAGCTCAAAACACAATAAACATAAATGTTCTTCAGCTGCTGATATGTTCAAACTGACTGGAAAATGAGAGCAGTGCACTTCTTCAGAAACTGACTTCAAACATGGAACTGTTAACCCTTACTGCATAACTCACTCTAACCTTATTCTCAAGGCATAATCTTAGACACACATCTTCACAATCAAAATTGTAATTGCTTTGCATTGTTGAGAAATAGGCAGTTGGAGACAACATTACTAATGTGTCAATTCAGTGCCATATTTGGAAAAAAAAAAGGATTCATCTATTACTGGTAGAATTTTCACCCACTACTTACTGTTTTGTTCCTATTTTTGTCTCAGGCCGCTTCACTATGGGATCCAAGAAGTCATGGTAAGTCTGGCACAGCTCAAATTTCAGCTAGAAACCCACAGGAATGGCACTTTATAGGTAAAGTGATGCAGAATCAAAGATAGAGCAAAAGAAACTGATAGTTTTATTTTGATAGTGGTAAAATAAAGACTGAATACTGATGTGGGGAACACTGATGCTTGAATAGCCTGAAATTACCAAAACCATACTGCAGCCCATCCTAGTGCAAGAGCAGATTTTTGGGGAGAGCTGTCCTTTCTTGAAATTTAAGTTTCTTTGAGCATATGAAGTTATCTCTATAAATCATGTTGGAAATACGCTTAAAATCTGCCACACTTGTGAGTAATTCTAGTTTTACACTGCCATAGATATATCAGTACTGCTTATTTTTAAGGATAAAGTATAATTATCAAAGACAAAAAATACCCTGCACAAAGAAAGTCATGTGTTACATACAATAAATTAGATTAGAAAAGGTCAGATGATTACAAAGCCTAACTATATGCCAAGACCTCCAAATACTCATTCAGCTATTAACTGGGCACTTCACACAGAAGAGCCTTGGCTCTTGGCCATTACATTTGACAGTACAAACTTGGTAACTCCAAGTGAGTGCCCTTTGAGGGTCAGATGGTTGCTGCTTTGGTTTGCTTTCCACATTTGTCAGAAGCAGCCAGTCTGACTGCAGATAGAGACCAGAGCCACATGTGTGGCACTTCCCCACTTCTCCAACATTTGGCAACGCGTAGCTGGCAACCACCTAGTGAATCAAATTACTTCTGTCAGACTTTTCAAGAAATGCAGAAACTGGAGATTAGAAAGGGAAGGCACCCTTTTGTGTTCCCTCCTGTTGGTAAGGATCCTTAGAATCAGCCAGAACCTGGCTTTCCAGGAAGTACTCCTTAAAACACGATTTTGCTCTCAACAAACCTCGCCAAAGTAATTCATGCCCAGCATTAAGAGTAAAATAGGATCTTACCATTAACAACCTTATTCAAAAAGGAGAGTATCCTCCTTATGTACTTGAGAATTTTGCCTTTGTTGGGGTTAACCCACAGGTCTCCTGTTAGCATTTTCTCCTCAATTAGTTCTTTCAAAGGGATTATTGAATCTACACAGATATTGTGTAATCTAGTCAGGAAATGGCATAATGAGAAGCGGTTACATGGAGAAGGGAGGTCAAAAAAAGCAGCAACAGGAACTCAGAAAATATGAGGATATAAATAAAAGGACAGGTGCTATCTTCAGTCATGTAATGTGATTTGGACTCAGTAATTGACCTAAAAATAGAGGAGACTAAAAGAAAACATTCTGAAAAGCACAGCAGAGGCCATAATCTCAGCTGGTGTAATTCAATGTACTTCCAGAGGAATGAGTACAGAAGTGAATCACTACAGCAGAATAATAATAACCTATATATTTATAGAAGAAGTGGCAAAAATAGCACTTGTCAAAAAACATTACTCAAAGCTAAAGCAAAATGCTTATCGAAGTAGACCACATTCTGTGAACAGAGCTGTGATTACTATATTATGATTACAGTAAAGGCAGGCGATGCACAGACTCAGTTAATTTTAAATGCAAGTTCAGCAAGAAATATTTGGTAACTATGATACAGATGGTAACAATCCTAAAGAAGAAGGGATCATGTTTATATTTTTCCTTCATGGCAGTATTTTTGGAATGACAATGGCTAAGTCAGAACAAATACTTACTTCTGGATCCTGCTCAGCTGGGTATATATCTGATCACATTTCAAACCTTGACAGTTTTGCCTTGGATATAATTACCTCAGACTCTGTAGAATTACTGAAGGAATTTTACTTATCAGAGGCAACTGGTGATTTTAAAGGTTGGGCATTCCCCATCAGCCTGTGGACAAAAGGAAACCAAAGGCTGAGATTTCCTCAGACAATACAAACCTGACTTTTAGACTTCTTGCTTTGAAATGAGATATTAGATCTCCAATCTTCCCTGTTTCAAAACCACCCTGCTCAGCTCCTGAGAAATTTCACTATTGAGAAAACTTGAGAGACAGAATAGATGAGGAAATGCTACTTTCCTCTTTGGTTGATTTTTTTTTTTTTCACTTGAATAGAAAACTTTCATAAAGTTGGAAAAATTCTGCTCCAAGAGGAGTAAACAGGAGGAGAAACATGCTTTCTGGCTGGTATCCTTCAGGCCAAGAATACTGCTAAATCTGTGCTTTAATCACTGACATTTTATGCAACCGTCTATAATTAAAAGCAGAGTTTTCACCCAAAATGTATCTTATGCAAGCAACATATGTTTTGTGAAAGTGAGCTTAACTGTTCCCATGCACTGAAGGAGCAACTTCATTCCTGGAGAGCTGAGGCCAGACTGCCTCCTTCCAAGGCTGCTGTGCTCCAGGAAGCCAAGCGTTACCCTTGCCAGGCTCGTGAGGAGCGACACCCTCGCCGCTGTAAATCAGTGTAGCACGGTACTTCCTACACTGATTTAAACCTCCAGAGACTGTGCCTCCTGTAGAAGCAGGACTGTCTGACTGCCGAGTCCTCATGCAGCGCCAGCATAATTGCATCCAGAAGTGGCTTTCTCCCACAGTGGCTAAATGCAAAGCCCTGTAACAGAGCCAGCTCCCCAGATGCACTGCTGGGTCATTGCATCCATCTCACACTCTCGTAGCTGAGCAGCCTCCTATGAACCATTTCCGAATGGTGCACCTCAGCATAACAGAGGAATGACAAGTGGCAGAAAGGGCTCTATTATCTCTTTCAATAGGGTTAAGGAATAATTCCATAGAGCAAAAATCACACTGTTTAATTGAAAGTTTTAATAGCTTTTAAAATGTTAACAGAATAGCGTTCCAGCCTTCCCAAAGATCAATGAAAGCTGCATGCATGTGTTACTTCTTTGAGAACTAGCACAGTCACGAAGCGTTATGGAAGCATTAGGGTTATTGGCTTGAAATGGAAGCCAATAAATTATAAAACATCTAAGCCAACAGCTTTGATTCACTCTACTTGCTTTGCAGCCGAATAGGTTAAAATGAAATAAAATTAATATATATGCCTCAAGATTAAAGGATAATTCTTCTATGGAGTAGTAAAGTAAGACACTTTATTTCAAACTGAGGGTTAATGTCAACAAACAAACAAACAAACAAAACCAGGAAAATTTAAACACTACTTGGACCTGTTTGCAAAGCATCAACAACTTCTCAAAAAGGAAAAAAGGCAACTTTTTCACATCACTTTGAACCAATTCTTCTCAAATGCTTAGAAATCTCTTCTAAGAGACAAGAATTGGCACCAACTTCAATTCTGTGCTGCAACATCACAAAATACAGTTTAGTAGGATAATATAACTCTTCTTGTTCTCTTAATACTTTGTCCTTGGTTTCTTTTACTCAGAAATGTCCTGAAGACCCTTTTTTCATTAGTTCTGTTTTGTTTGGAATACTGATCTGTTGCTGATGTGCTCTGTGAACCCATTATCTTATCCTCTGACTAATGTGTCATCAGCTGTCCCTGCAAAGCTGACACGATGGTGCCAAGATGCCTGTTGAGCAGCAAAGATGTTTTCATGGTTTGATTATTTATACTTAATCACTTTAGAAATATCAGAAACTGTGCAACTGGTCACACACTGTGTCACCACTTTTATTGAATCCTATTAACGTAGATTTTGTTCAGGTCTTTTCTAGAGTGAACCTGTGCTTTATGTACATGACTATACTCTGCCTTCTGTGCACAAGAGCCTTCTGGTTCCTCACTGGAAGTTCTGACATTAGCCTTGCACGTGGCCAGAGAAATATGCTTAGGATGGTGCAATGGCACTGAAATGTGTTTATACTCTCCCAGCAGAGGCAAGGGTGTCTGGGGCTCTGCAGTAACACAAATTGAAGACCAAGTCTGCAGCAGGGACAGATGTGATTAGCAAATCTGTCCAGACTTTGTTGAATAATAGGCAAACTCCTTCCGATCACCTAGTGAAAATCATTACATTTGGATTGTTTGAAATCCCATTTATTCCATATTTACCGGTCCGTGTTTTCTTCAATTTGACAGGAAACTCTGTCTTAAATGTTGTCAGTGGGCTGGGACAAGATTATATTGAAAAGTGGACAGTGGTGTTGGGGCTGTTTTGAGACAGGCTTGTAAAATAAGCAGGTGATTGGTAAACCAGTGGTCTCTTCTATGAATATCAATATTAGTGGGATGATGAATACTATTTATTCTCAAAAGTTGAAAACACTGCATCCATTTAAACAGCAACAGCATTGTTTTAGCTGTCATAAGGCCTCTGGCAAGATACGTGGGAGAAGTTGACATGTTTTTGTAGCCAACTGACATAATTGGGAGAAAAAAAAACAAGCAAGAATTTTTTCAGTTTCTGCGGTTTGAAAGATCTTGTCTATTGGGTTCCCCCCCCTTTTTCTCAGCTATATTCACAAGTCTAAGAAAAGACAGTGCCTTTTACTTTTATAACAAGGACGTTAAGCAAGGGAGAGCAAGTGCAAACGTGCTTGTGAACTTAAGAGTAGTGTAAGGTCTTTGATAACTTAATTCAACTGAAAATCCTTGTGTGAACTTTAGTGCTCTTTAATGGTAGATAGGGATAACCAGGAAAAACATATTGCATCCCCCTACATACAAAATTTTGCAGCTGTTTTGCTGAATGTCATACCCATCATCAGCAGTGGAACATCTTAGCAGATGTTCCTGACAAGTCTCAGGTGAGTGAAAACAGTTTAGACAGCTGGGTGTATAAGGGGAACACAGTTTATTTCAATCGTAAAATTCTGTCACAGTGTGTATATATGTATATATTTTATCCTAGTCTGTCTCAAGGTTTTCTGTTGTTTCCCCAACCCCTTTTCCTAGGATAACTGCAAAACCAAGACAGGAAGATGAACTCAGAAACTCCATATCATGTAACAAGCCACAGAAGTTTGTCCCTGAGCAAATAAGCCACTCTGTTGTCAGCTACTTCTGAAGAGGTTGCAGATGCACAAATTGATCTTTATACTGAATTTGATGAGCAAAAGTGGAAGCACTTCAATATGTCACATATTTCTAAAGCCAGACTTTCCCAGCCAGATGATTAATTCATACTCCATTAGGATATGATGTCTGACACCAAGACCTTTAGTTCTAATGAGTAACCAAGAATTTGGATACTCTGAACCCTTTATCCTCATTCAAGACACTGAAGTAAATGCAGTTTTCCTCTGGTGATAGTCTTAGAAAACAGGATATAAAAGCAATGTCATCTCTTTAAAACTGGTTACTAGCATGCTGCATGTGTTTTAGAGGAGCTCTTTAGGCTTTGTTCTCATAATGCCAGAGCCCCTCTCACCTGTGTGCAAAAGATACAGGTAGCACATTCCATGTAGAAAACAGCACTCTCAGAACATGAGACTCCTTTTCTAAACATGCTTCCTCCCATTACAGGAATCACAAGTGGGCAACACAAACTGCTCTGCAGAGCCTGGGTTTGGATGTATCTGCAGATTGCTCCCCTTAGGCTCTGCTGGGGTATGTCACTGTTCTGCACTGATACAGAGGATTGAATCTTCCCTTCAGTGACTGACAGGAAGTAAAAAAGCAAAGTGGAAAGGGAAGAAATAGCTGCTGCAAACATCCCCACACCTGGGGGCCATATGGGAGATGATCTGGGTAAGCACCACACCCCTCCCATGCGCTGCGCGAAAGGTGCAAGGCATGGAGGCAGGAGCAGTGCAAACTCTTGCTGATGAGCAGGCTGACAACCCACCAAACTGGCTAAGCCACACCTTGCCCTCACCCCAGGTAGAGCCAGAGAGATTAGCTCCCATCTGCTTGATTCTCACCCCACTGGGAGCAGTATCCGCACAGACTCTCACTCAGCATCTGTGAGCACAACTGCTCAGCACAAAAAGAAGGGGTCCTGGGCTTGCCTTCATTCTCCCAGGCTGCCCTGCACTTTTGAAATGAAGAATTATTTTTATAAAGAGAGATGCTTTGATTTCTGGCTTTTACCATCTTCCTAAACAGGCATTTCCAATCTTAGGGTCTTCATTAAGAAGATGCTAAAGGATGCCTCCTTATTTAGGAGAAATTTTTAATCACCTTGACTTCCAAAACAATCTGAATAATCCAGCCTTAAGTCTCCTCATTAAGGCCAGATTTATAAACTCAATCAGACTTTTTCTTGAGGTTTTGCAAATTTGGTTTTAAGTATCTGTATACTTAGAGTTGCACAGGTCAGTTTGAAACTTCAGGAAATTAAAAGAAATTAAAACCTCTAAATTCTTTCCATTGTAGCTGCCATGAGAGAAGATATATATTTTGTATGAAGCTTGTCCTCCCTGTCAATTTGGTGGCTAAATTACAGCTGCTGGGTCAAGGACAGATGAAAAGAATAAAACTAAAACCTTCTTGGTTTTCTTTTACTTTAGATCTATTTGAAAGATCAAGAGTTCAGTCTTTCACACTTTCCACGGCTTGATAAAGGATGCATCAAGGATGTTTGAGTTCTTGCATCTTCATGAAGAACTGAAATTGATATTAAAGACTTTACAATCTCTTTTATCTGAAGTTAATTAGCCACTGAAAAAAATTTACATGCTAGCAGAGTCTAAGACAATCTGACTTAAAAACCCCTTTCCTTGATCTTATTAAACATCGTCTCATTTGGCTGTGGTAATTCACTACTTTTCTATTTCTCCAATCACTGGAACATTTTGCAGGATTTCAATTTCAAAAGCAAAACAGAAGAAAGAGGGAAATAATAAAAGTGAACCATCTGTTTTCTGAACACCTTTTCAATCATGCTCCATAGATTCTTTCCTTCACAGGTGAGCTTCATCCAGGTATATTTGTTTAAAAATTGAACAATTGTCCTCTATTTCAACAGGAGTTTCTCAGCCTTTGTTGATATCAAGCACCCCAGCAGATCTGCCTCCCATCTGTTCCCATCTAAGAATGATGAGGTCCTAGAAGAGGCTGGCAACAGAAAACAAGGGGTTACATTCATGGAATTTAAGTACATTTAATGGAATTAAGAGTGGTAATAGACCTGAGAAATTATCATTTCCTTGACTAAGGATAAGATTTCCTTGATAAGGATCTTAGGTAAAGTCAGCCACTGTATATAAAATAAGTTACATAAGCCTGCAAAACAAGGTTTCTTTAACCGCAGGATGCCTGCTTGCAAACTATTTATCCATAAATCCCTCAAAGAAGCAAGTGACATAATACTAGCATTATAAACACAGACCTTAATAAACCTCTGATTTAAAAGTTTTTAACTTAAGACAAAGCATGAGACTGATATTTTAAATGTAACTTAATTTTTTTTTAGATCTTGTTGGGTGAGGGAGATACTTCTAAACTGGGAGGGAGGCATGTCTTCAGTCAACTGAAGAAAAATTTTGCTTTTACCAAAGTCTGCTTTACTGTCCTTGCAGTATAGCAACAACATTTTCAGTATAGTAATAACTTTGCAAAAATAATATTGTACCACATAATTCCAGGCAAAGGAACAAAAGTTATATTGCCCTTCACAGGCTTTGGGCTAAAACAAAAGACAGGTTTGCTGCTACCTTTAAGGTGGAAGAGTTCATGTATATGCTTCTTGTCCTTCTATGTGCTGATAAAACAATATGATCTTTCCAAAATTCAGTGAAGTTCATAATTAAAATTAGATTCTCTTTCTTATCTACAAAGCCTGGAAGCTGTAATAATTTGAGTGCTATTCTTCTTGATCTACTTAGCCCTGACAGCTTAAGTCAATGTTGAATTAAACTTGTTCCAAACTATCCCCTTTATCAGCATCTTTTTCTCTGACAGGAATCCCTAGGCACAACTGAAATAGGAGAACCTTTAAAGTAGACTGGCTAAATATTCCCCCCAAATTACCATGGATTTATTTCCCTCACGCTCAGTGAGGATGCTAGCAGTTAAAAATACTTTCTGCAAGAGGACCTTTACTGTGATAAATGAGAACTGCTCCTTTGATTTTAATGGAATTACATTAAACTACTGCAGGTAAGGATATGACCCTCTACACTTTTGGATTTCACCCAGGAAGACATTACAGCAAGGAAGGTGGTGTCCTAGCTTAAAAATTTCAAAAATACATACAAAGCAGACAGAAGCATACAAGGGATGACTTCATTATACACACTACATCTTCCCTGTGTTTCAAAGGGCACATGCAGCTGGTTTAAAGACCTTTCAATGGGAAAGCAGAGCATGGACATTATTTATGATTCACCTCCTAGAAAGAAAAATATCTTTCCTTTTCAGCCCTTGATAAGGGCTGGACAGGGAAGAACCAAGTATCGGCTTGAAGAGCCAAGCTGTGGGGTAGCAAAATGGCAGAGGCAGATTAACCCAGCAGCCACCAGAGAGGCTGGAACCTTTTCTCCCCCACCCCACCGAGTGGGAAACAGCCTTGCAGCAGGAGCAGTGCCAGTGGTGGGATGCCTTCCACCAACCCAGGTCTCAGGAGCTCCAGGTATCCAGGTGGAAACATTTTGGCCACCCGAGGTGGGACTGGGTAACTGATTATCAGAAGCATAAACACCCTAATACCTCTCTCCTAACTCAGCTTTGCCCCCAACAGCCTTTCTGGAGCAGAGAGCAGGATCAATGGTGTTATGGCAGGTGGAAAACAAGCCATGGTGTCAGCAAGGGCTGGGACAACTGAACAGGAGAATTCCCTGCATCTCCCTCCCCTGCCTGAATGAATGCATATCTCCATGAGAGCTGAGGTGTCTTACCTCAGCTTCTGCTTCCTATTCCTCCACTCTCTACAGACAGTTCAGGGCTTCTCTTATATACAGATTGCCAAATTTCTGGGTTTTATTGGGTTTTCCAGGCACTCCTGTAACCCCTTGCCTCCAATCAAGTTCCGCATCATCCACCCCAGCCACTCTTTTCTCCCTGGGAGCATAACTCACAGATTCTCATCACCCTTCACTGATCTCTTCTGAATGACGTTTTTTTCTCCAACAAGAAATGAAGTTTACATGTGGAAATGCACAATGTTTGAGAGACAAATAGATGGTTTGCCTCCGACAGGCACAGAGAACCCCCCTGAGTGTAGCTGTCAGGTGAACAAGGTGTGTTTTGCTCTGTCGTGTGCCCTGCAGTCAGGCAGGGATGTACCAAGAACTTTGCTGACTCCTTCCCTGGGGAATCTCCCGGAGAAAAGCAACATGACAGGCTCTGACGTGACATGTAACATACGGTAATCAAGTGCTTCTTCATTATGGCAGAAACATTATGGCATTACTGACAAGTAATGGTTTAATTACTCTTTCATTTTTACAGAATTAAACCAGTAAGAAAACAGAACACAAAATAAACACGAGCTACTTATTTGAATACTGCAATAGCACATGATTATGGCAAGCACCCTCTGACCCTCTCCCACCCACTCTCCAGCAAGTGTGCAGAGAGCTTCCAGGGGATGTTGTTGCCACCCAACCTTATCAACTGTATACACAGTAACTCACAACACCCAGCGCAGGAATGCCTGCTCTCCCAGCAGCCAGACCTAGCTGAGTCGAATGTTGCTGCACCCACACAAGCACACACACACGAGTGTGGGAACAGGAAGCTGGAATAGCTGAGGTCCGTGTGTCATGAACCACTGTGGTTCTCCACAAGGGATGAAAACTGGCGTTTCAAACCGAGTTCATCAGGAACAGCATCATAAGGCCTGCAGTGAGGGGTGCCATCTGCTCACTCTCCCTGAATTCAGGCGGCCCACGCAGCTCAGGCATCTTCTCAGTTTGTGTGGAAAAGCTGGTTCTCCGTTGAGCTCAATCCAGCACCTGCAACAGAAGGAGCACACTCGTCAGACACCCAACACTGCTCACGTAACGTGAGCAGTCGTCACCCATACGCCTCTACCAGCTAAAACTGACTGCCGTACCTAGAGTCATCACCACGCTGTGTCAAAACAAATCTTTGTCAAAACAAATTTCCTTGTGGCAGCACAAGGAAAAGCATTTCAAGACTGATTAAAGACTCGCCTGCAGGATCTTCCAAACGTAAAGCCTATTTAATCATTGCATTTCTGTGTGCTTTCAGGAAAAGCAACTCAGCTTTGAATGACTCACCCTTCTGAGCCCAAACCATTTGTTCTCTGTGCTAAGTATGGCATCTATTTACTCAGGCAGTCAGGGGCCAGGCGTGAAATGTGTGTCAGGTCTCCTCAGGTCCATGATTATGTACTGGCATATTTTTAATTGAAGTAGTTTCCATGAAAGACCTTTTTTTCCACACCCTCAGGACAGCTTGGAAATTTAGAACACGTTCCTCCCAAAACAATCACCTCCACAGTGGTGTTCACACAGAGAACACAATACTGCAGAAACAAAAATAATTGTGGAAAAATACTGGAACACAAGCATTTAAACAATAGTGGTGGGTATTTTCCAGAAGCCTGCTGACTCCAGCGATTTTGCTATGAAGTAACTTTGTGGGTGATGCTGCCTGAACTGTGAACCATTACTGGAAGCTAATAACATGCAGTCAACCCTCTTAAACACCCTTTCTTCTTCACTCTAAAAGCCTGTCTTCCTACGCACATACTTAAGAGATTCCAGAGGTCTATGTAGAGCCAAATACAAAAAGACATCACTACATGTCTTTTGCCATATAAAAAATAAAAAATTAAGGTAATTGTCACGGCTATCTGCCACCAGGATAAGGAAAGAATAGTTCCTCATTGTTATGCTACAAGTCTGAAGGTGCATCACTGCAGAGCTGTATGATGTCATTATTTACATGCTAAACCCAAATTAACCCTTTCAAAAGTACAAAAGCCTGTATGGCTCAGTTCACCCTGAATCAGTAACACATTTATTACAGAAATGCTGATCCCGCTGAAGGAAATACCAAAACTTCTGTTTCACATACAGTACAAAGTACATTCCTGAACTTGGGAAGAAAGTTGCTAACAAAGAAAACACAATTTCAAGTTCAGCCAGGAATTTTGGTATATTACAGGGTGAGAACCAAAGTAATGCTTTTCATTAAATGGTAACCAAATTACAAATTAAAAGGGATTTACCATTTAATGGTAACCAAAGAGAGAGATGGATTTTCTTTAATTATCTAAATTATTTTCAGCATTGCAGTTTGCATCTACCATCATGCAACTATAGTTTCAGAGTTGCCACAGATTTTGAAAAGAAAAATATGTACTTCAGACCTTGCTGTTTGAAGGAATACCTTTATACCTTACTCAGCTCTCCTAAACTGATCTACTGTTCTTTTCTACTTCAGAACTTGAGATTAGAATCAGTAAATTTCACTTGGTTCATTTCTTGATAAGCCCTTTTCTTAAAAAAACTTGTGTGTACATATCTGATTTACTTTGTAAAAAACCCCTACTATATTAATCAGTTTACGAACCTTGGAAAAAACATGAGAAAAGAACAAATCTCTGCTGACCCGCGAATCCATTTCCCAGTGAGGTTTACCATTAATAGCAATCAGAAATCATTTCTGGTAAGTGAAAACAAGCTTGCTTGAAGATTCAATCTGAAGAGCCACGAAGATTTTTCAACCACAAATGTAACACTAATCAACAAAAGACTAAAGACAGGGCAAAATATTCTAGTTTGAGTACAGCTGCAATGTGGTTAGACACCCTTGTCTTGAAAATCAAGCAGGCTGTGTTGGTGTTTTTCAGATTATAGGACTGGAAAGTTTGATGTACCAAAACTAACTTGTATCACTCTGAAGGAAAGCAAGCTCCCCATGGTTTTAAAGAATGAAGTCTCTGGGATCCTGACCTGTGATGTATCTGCTACTAGTGGTAAGCCAGTCCCTTCAAGAGGGAGAGGAGTCACTGATCTCATCCAAACAGCAGTTCTCCTCCTTTTTCAAGTGGCCTACACCAGCACAGCTGGCAGTGCTGAGGTGAGACTCTGAACAAACTGCTCTCAGGGTGGCATTTCCCAGACACGGCATTCCCCAAAGCCCTTGTCCTCAAGGACTGCACGAAGAAAGGGAGAGTGGGTTTTGTTTTCTGTAACAGCAGCCAGACCTGCAGCTTCTGAAACAGAATAGTGTTGGTTGTCCCCTATTCAGTCACATTAAGAACATAAAAGCCAGAACATGCTCAAGAACTTGAAACCTCCCTAGTATTACCTTAATTCAACAACTCCTTTCCTTTGCAATAAATTTAATTAACAGGGTATAGAGATATTGTCTAGAGGGCTTATTTGTTGCACTCACAGGTATTTTCAGACAATGTGATATGTTTCAGTATTCTCTGTGGCTAAGAACTCCATTTATAAGAGACTTTGCTGAAAGTGAATGTTAATCTGGCTTAGGTACAGAAATGAAAAATTGGTAAACCATGAAATGCAGCATTGGGCACAAAGCTAATCCTCAAGGGAAGAAAAAAAGAATAGGTTTTGATAGGGCTTATTTTTTTTCCTCTCCTTTTTGTCCTGCTTTGATGTCTGAAGGCAACCTCAAAGTTCTGGGATCTGTTTTTCCTTCCCAATTTTTTCCTTGCTTTTATATATTACAAACTTCCGAAGCATATTTGAAAGAGTATGATTTTATAACCACATCTACTTAAAGAAAATGTGTATTTTTCTAATATATATCTGAAGGGTTTTTTACAGATGTGCAGACAGGAATAGAAGCAGACTTCAGTGCAGACAAAGTTTAGCTAATATGTTCAACTACCATCTCCATTTAAATATGACTAGTGTCACCTTATACACTACCAGTGTTAAAGCAGATGTATTTAAACAGATCTATTTTTTTCCAAATTAAAATGGAGCTATGAAGAATTTAAGAGATCACAAACTGTTTCACTATAAGGCAGTGACTACTAATTGTGAAGGATGAAGATACCTAAACAGAAAGCTCAACATCTGGACTTTTTGTTTGGTTGGTGGTTTTTTTTTTTTTTTGCTTATTTGGGTTTTGTTGCTGTTAGTGTTTTTGTTGTGTTGGTTTGGTTTGGGGTTTTTTCTTCCTCAATGTCCAGTTTAATCTGCCACTAGCAGGCTATGGAGATTGCTGCTTTGTTATGAAAACTGCTTGCAGACTGCCCCACCAAAGCAGCAGGATACTCACAATGTGCTTTTAAAACATCAAAACAGTATTAAGAATAATACAGATGTTTGATTTCCCAAAAAACTTAACTGCTTCTCAAGTTTCCTTGCAGTAGGGAAATCTTAAAACCATCTCATTTTTCATTCTGATGTTTCTTTTGGAATTAGCAGCTGCATTCAGACGCAGCCATCTCAAGGAATCTCCTCCAAGGGCCATAGCTATCTCCTAGGAGAAAAACATAGCAAAACACACTTGTAATGCCAAGGACCTACTCATTTACAAGTGCAGAAGAGGAGAACTGATCCAGGAACATGAGCTGCACTTGCACTCTCCAGTTTTCACAAACGAGGCTGCTCCTTATGAGCTAGAAGGCATTACATCATCCACCTAAATATCTTGCTTTCTAGGAAGTTGTATTGCTTTCTGAGCCATCTGGAAAACAAAAGGTTGTTCACAAAGGTGTGTAATACTGTAATAGCTTGATATGGTAGCCAATGGATGTGACTGAGGATCTCAGAAAGAGGATGAGCTGTACCAGTGTCACCTCATTTTCCTCCTCATTTTGTGGAGCTGGTACTGGGATCAGGGAGCATTGTGAAAGGCTGAGGATGGAGGTGTACTTGGCTTAAATGCAGCATGAATCATGGCTTTGAAGCAACAAAGCAACCCTTTTCATGATTAAATAGGGCAAATGAAAGCATCCAAAGGAGATCCTCCTTATCTGCATGCATGTCTGTGTACAGCTAACTGACACAGTCATGCACACAACTAACCACAGGGAAATATGAGTGAACTTCAGAGATGTATGGATGCCCTGCACATGTACATACTCACAGCTGCACTGGCATGCAAAAAACACCTCCTTCACATGTTACTACGGCATGGCATGTATACTCTTTGTCTGATGCTTGTCGGGGGGTTCACTCCTCAGATTGACTTGAGCAAAAAAACCTGAAAGCTTCCAGGTTTGACAGCTTTCCCGGTCATAAGTGGCACTGTTGAAGTACTTGTACTTTCAAGAAGTCATCACACCAGTTTTCATTTGAAGAAACAATAATGAAGGGGTTTCTTTGCGAAAAACAAGTCCTTAGCCTTGTTTTAATGAAGAACCTGCAGAAAAATTCCCATCCTTTCTTGATGGACCACCAGGTGAGCTGTAAGAGTAGTATCAATTTGCCTTGATATGTCAAACAAGGTCTGAATTAATTTTTCCACAGATCCCCAGTGGAAAGCTGTCACTCCTTTAGTTAACACAGTCTTGGCACCACTCAGCACAGAGTGCTTGAGCCTTGTCCAGCACTTAGTGCTGCGATTCACAGTGAGAAGACACCAGCATTTAAGTGGGATTCTGCTTTCCTGGACTTCATTCCCAGCCCATGTATGGGAAATCTCCTTGTCTGCATTACAAATACCCTCTCCTGCCTCTCAGGAAGGCAGCTTGATTTGCATCCCACTGGACATATGAGAGCACCGGTGCCATACAAATGAAGCCCACCTTCCCTTCCTCAACAAACACCCACAGCAGCATCTCAGAGAGTAAGAGAAGCACAAACCTGTCAGCCTTTCCTCGGATGAGCAAGAACTGTCCTTGTTGGGAACTGTATCTATATAATGTTAGCACTGTTAACTGCTAACAACCTTGACTTCCAAGAATTTGTGGAGCCCCATGTTTTCTTCTCTACAGCAACCTGTACTTCATTTAAATGCATGCTCTCTACAAAAATGCTTAAAAAGACTCCAGCATCTGTTGCCTGATATTGTCTAACCAGATCGCTGTTTTCTGCAGCAAGAAATGGAGATCAGAGCTTCTGAATTTCTCTTTTGTTTACTACTCCAGTTATTACAATGAATTCTAATGGCCTCTCACCTCCATGACTGTGGATGTTCGAGGTCTTCTCCTAGGGAAACAACTTCATATCCTTGATTATCTTATTATCTTTCTCTACATATTCAGTACTTCAGAAGTAAGTTTATTTTTCTTGAAGACAAGGAGAACCTGAACTGAAATGCAATGCTCCAGATGTGTGTTCATCACAGATTTTATTCAGTGGTTTATCGTGCCATTCCACCACGCTGTTTGATTATTTCCCTCCTAATAATTTCTGGTGTTTGTCATTGAAGAGCTTCCCACTGTGCCTCCAAGATGTTTTTTCCATTTGATTACAGCCAATTTAGAGAATATCCTCATGTTCAGATGTGCCATCTGCAGTACTTTGTAATTATTCACACCAAATCCAACCTTCTTTATATCATCATCTGCCAACTTAGAACTGTGAGACCCTTCTGTATTTCTTCAGAGTTAGCTGTGGGCTGGACTGACCTCCATAACTGTTAATAACCCACAAAGCATGCTATCAGCTCATTATCAACTCCCTTCTCCACATCACCCAAGAATACACTGTACAGCATTGCTCCCTTTCTGATTTCTGTGGGGCACCTCAGTAACCATTCTCCTTCAAGTCAACAGACGGTTTCTTTTTACTTTTGTTTTTCTTTTAACCGGTAACTAATTGTTAGGCGACTTTTTCCCCTTCTCAAATGCTAGCCTAGTTTCTTTCAAAACATTTGCCCTGTCTATTCACAGTGTTCCCTTCAATACCCAATTAACTGTTGGCTCTTGCTGAAGTTGGACTCCTGTTTCTCACTTGCTTAGGAAAAAATGTTCCCATTTGTTTTGCTCATACTATGGCTTTACATGTAACCTCACCAGCATTTATATCCTCCTATATTTTACTTCTCTAGAGCTCCCTCCTAAAGTTTAAAATAGTTTTTAAAAACAGATCTCATTTACACTTGTTTAGCTTGTTCAGCTCTTTTTCCAGATGTGGAAGTAGAGGGACACCCTTTTAAAAATTGATTTAGATTCACTCAGAGACCCCACTGCATATCTAAACATGCTGCAAGACTCCATTACACCTTCAGGTGTTTAAGCCTCCAGCTGCTTCTCTTACTTTCCCTTTTTGGCTTTCTAATTCTTAGATTTGTTCCTTTCAAGCTGAAAAACAAATGTGGTAGATTTTCTGCACGGCATCTATTTGGTAAACAAAAATTCTATTCTCTTCTTTTCTTCCTGTGAAGACCAGAAGGAGGATCACCGCATTTTTTGTTCAAACTCAACCCCTGAAATTTATGGCAATTGCAGTGCACGATCTTGCTACCAAAGACTTAAGAATATAATATACATTAACAGTGAAGATATCTGTATCTAATAGTGTACCAAACTGAGGATAAAAGAAACACATAAAGCCTGAGCCTCAATACACACAGACCAAAAGTACTACCACAGATCTTACCCACAGAGCACAACACTAGAAAAATTAGCGGAGAAAAATCACCATTAAAGAAAAAACTAATGTTGAGAGAGTTATCCTTCACAATTTAAAAACAAAAATATGGATGTCTTCTGTAAGAAAATCAGGGTAGAGAAATCACATTTAAGATACTTAGCCCCAGCTCTTCTTTTCCTGAAGCATCTTTAATAGAGCAACAACAAAAAAACCCCCACTGTGTTATGTATATCCCCTTATTTTCTATCATACGTTATCTCCTGTAAGGAAACATCAATTTCCTCTCATCTGTATTTACATGCTAAGGTATCAGAGACAAAATATACCAAATTACTCATTTCTCAGCAAAATTGGTTTTGTAAATGAAATACTTGTAAATGAAACTCCTTTAAGTGCTTCACTGTTATCAAAGTCTAAAAGTTTGTGCCATTGACTTCAAAGGGCAGCATGTAGGCTTTTCTAGAGACAGTAGTTTTGGAAAGAAAGGTGTGAAGTAAACACAGTAAAAACAAGCATCTTGCTAGCTTCTTGGAACCATCCCTCCAAAGCATTTCTACAGAGTAATGCTTAACTTGGTTTAAATTCTTTTTGGTCAGAATTTCAAGTTGGAAAGCTAGAAGTTCAGCTGGGGTGAAACTATACCAGATCCTGTCTCATGGATGAAGTAATAAAGAAAAAGGAAAAAAAAGGAAAAAAACCAAACAAACAAACAAACAAAAAAACCACAACAAACAAACAACAAAAAAACCCAAACAAAAAACCAACCAAAACAACTACCAGAAAAATTCAAGATAACTTACATATATTATTCTTAGTCAGTTTTGGAAAGAGGAGCTCTTTTTGAAAATGCTGCTTGAAATTAAATTTTTAAAACTTGCCAAGTGTTTTTAAAGTGTTTAAAGTGACCAGAATTTATTAAACGTTGTTTAAGTAATTTTGTCCAGATTTCATGGAGAAATTCCTGCATTCAGCTGTGAATAAATACCAAATTCTTGATTGTTAGTACCTCCAGCTTACAGCCATCTTTTAGCTAGTCCCTCCTGCTTTTTCCCACACTAGTATATCATCTGGGATCCTACATATTGCTTGGGGAACACAGTGATAGAAATGAGACCAATTTTACTCAGAAGAAAATTTCAGAGAAATTAGGGGAATTACATCAGGAAGTAATTTTGCTCAGCCTACACAGAGACACTACATGTCCTGTTCAGTAGAGTTTGTTATATTGCCAGTAGAGTGTAACATTTTATCTGCTCTCTTCAGACTCACACGTGTATTTAACCCTACTGCTTTTGGGTCCTGCACACAGAGCTTGGGGGACTGGAGTAGATGGAGCTTGGAAACAGGAAAGCATAAAATGCTAATTAAGGAGGATGTGCAACCAACGAGTACTTCTCCTTAGAAAATAAAATTTTTACTTAAGGAAGCTGGTGGCAGGGACAGAAATATCAGACAGTGGATATTTTACGGACATATACATGTGCCCTTTACAAACATTAACAGTCTCTTAATTTGCCAAAAACTGCTCATGGAGATACGCAACCAGCAAAGTCAGTCACAAGGACTCACCCTACAAAGATGACCAAAAAGTGTAAAGATGACATAAAAGTTGACTCTATGTCCATTTAATTTTTTTTTTGCTGTTCTCTCACTTGCTTTGAAACAAGTTTTAGCTATTATTTTAACAGTGTTCTGAAAAAAACTAAGATCAACACACTTCTGCCCTCATAATAGAACCGTAACAGAAATAATGGATAAACTAATAGGAGAGATTACTCTGGAGAGTTTTTAAAATTTTTTAAGGCTGACCTTTAACACTTACTCTTGCAAAGCAGTGTTTTTATAAATTTTTTAATCCACCCTTCTGTAATACATATTCCAATGTCAGTTAGACAGGATCTGTAGGGACCCAGAGACAAGCATCATTTTATTATGGTAATAAAAGACGAGGAATACATCCTTATGGATTCCTTGTATTCCCTTTGAAAATTTTATCTATGAAAAGGGAAAAACACTGTGTTTTTAAAGACAGCAGAGATTTAAAATATTCATTTCACATGCAAGGCTGAGTTTAACTGTATGTAGAATTTCTATTTTCCCAAACATTTAGCTACAAAATCATACAAAAATATAGATATATATCCTAACACACAACAGAATAGGCCTAGCCTATATATTCATTTATTTCCCTCAACATTTTAGAAGGCTACTCCCTAAAAAATAGAAGTAACATTTACTAAGGAATGAATATACAGCTTAAACCCAAACCAGGTTTGGGTTTTTTTTCAGATATCACTAGTGGTAGTCTAGTTTGACCAGCATACTAAGCTTGCTGTTGCCTTCTTGCTGTACTCCCCAGTGCTGAGATCACCTGCCTGAAGCTCATGCAAGGCTTGAGGGTGCAAGAGGAAAACCACCAAGTGGGTGCAAAATTAAAACCACCAAGTGGTTGCAGGATGAAAACCACCACATGCCCCTGGCTTACCTCTCTTTGATGTCCTGAGGTGCAGCTGCTCCAGGTCGCCTCCTCCCCAGCACTGCCGAAATGCCCTCTGAGAGGTTAAGCAAACATCAGTCCCTTACACTCAGACTCATGGCACTCTGCTCTGCCCACACTGTGCCCCTTTCCCACCACAGCAGGCAGCCCATAAAACAGGCTACCATTCACCAGCTGCTCACCTTGCACCCATGGGTGAGATGTGCCCTCTGAGGACTCTCCAGTCTGGACCTCTCACAGCCCACTTCATCATCGCTCCTCTCTTCTACCTCATGAGCATTGAACAAGCCAAGAGTGCTCTGGCACTGGACAGGTTTCTGATCAATAAATTACTCTGCTTTACATGGTTCAAATTTAAGCTTTTATTTGGTTTTTAAATTAAAAAAATAAATTTCGTTATTAAATAGTGGAATGGGTCTAAACTAATGTTTACATATTAATTCACTTGCTTTAGGATACCACCAGAGAAATAATTGAAGTCTACCACCCGGACAAAACTTTCTGTTAGAAAGCTCAACAGTGGCATAATTCAGTTAAACAGGAAAAAAAAAGCCCCAAAAGTCTTAATGTTTACAATGAAGGTTAGAAGAAAACCTCTGGTTTTAGCGTCATCCAGCTCTAGTTTCCATCACAAAGGCAGTCATTGTATTCAGAATACTATACCACAGTGCTAATGTCATCGGCCTCATCTGGTTTCTTTTGCCTGCTTGGCAGGGATTTCAAGTACTCAAGGTGCCTCCTTGCATCCTCCTGGTTCTGCCGGACGTAATAAACCACGTACGAGATCACCATGGTGAACCAGCCAAACATGGTGACCAGCATGGCGTAGTCAGTAGTCTTTTTAGGGAGGTTGCAGAGGTCGGCATCGTTGGCAGCGTTGAGGAAGGGCCTCCCCGCATGCTCGTCCAGCACAGAGGTCTTGCAGATGACGTTGTTGGCCGTCTCGTGGTTGGAGGCCATGCTCCGCAGCACCTGCTGCAGCGTGCAGTCACAGTGCCAGGGGTTGTTGGCAATTCGGGCCCTGGCCTTCAGGTTGTTAAAAGCGTTTTTGTGCACGCTTTTAATCCGGTTGTCGGACAAATCCAAAGTCTGCAAGGTTTCTGCCACCCCTTTAAAGGCATGTTCATCTATAAATTCAATCCCGTTTTTTGATAAATTGAGGACTCTCAACTGGTGCAAGTCCTTAAAAATTTCATTGGGGATAGATGTTATTTGATTGGAGTCCAAATAAAGTAAGACTGTTTCTGGAGGAAGATCTCTGGGTATTTCCTTGAGGTTTGCATTGCTACAGCTGACGTTCAGACCTCCGGAGTGGGAACAGAGGCAGCCTTTCGGGCACATACTGGCAGAATGAAAGCACAGTATCATGAGGACAAAACTTTGTAAGAGCAGACACATGGAGAGGGAACGAGTTAACCACAGGTCTACCAGATGCATGCTGGGCTGTCAGCATAATCACACGACCACTTCTCATTCAGCCAACAGGGTGGGAAAAGGATCGGCAAAGCTGAAGCATGACTTCCTTTTCTTCGGCGGGATTAGTAAAAACTGGTAACTAACACGCGGGCTTCCTCATGGTCAATATGCTTCTTAGAAGCATGCCTACAGAGAAGAAGGAAAAAAAGTTCTTTATACCATAAACTCCAATCCTAACTTTGTTTTCATTAAAAAAAATATAAAAAAAAGATGTTAAAGGGAAATGCCACGCTAAATAAGTGATCTATTATCTTAGGTAACTCCTATTAGCATTAATCTGAGTTTAGTGCATAAATCCCCAGGACATTTTTAAGAGGATAGACTACACTTACTACAAATTGCACGGGTTTGGTCTTTAATACTTATTAGAGAAGGCACTAGTTTGCTTTTATCGCAGACTCTTCTAAAACAGCTATAAAATTAAATTGCATTTTCCCTTGCTGAAGTAGAAGATGCATCGATAGGAGCTAAGACTTGTATCTCCAGCAACAGTGACAGGTTAAGTGAGAAATTTGTGGTGGTTAACGTGAACTTATCTCAAAATAAGTTATGCTATTTTAAGTTCAAGACAAAGTACTTCAGCAAGGAAATATTTTTACTATATCAAGGAACAAAAATCAGGTAAAGCAAATGCTGCTGCAAGATACCACAATCACCCACCATCTCCTTGTTTGTCCCTCCCCCCTTCTCTTTTGCTTTAGAATGCTGGACTTCTTGTACCTTAGAGCATTTTGTGGGACCCACAGACATAATTTCTACTTCCAGTTTTTTTGAAAATTTTTTTTTCACGTGACAAAAAGAAATGGAACAGTTGCCAAAAACTCACATACCCCACCCTCCAAAACAAATAAAACTCACAAAACCTATATATGAGCCAAACATTAAAGTATTTTATTGAAGGCATCTAATTTGCTAATAGGACATATGTAAAACACTGTTTCTGCTTCTCCCCCCTCAAGCTGGCTTTAAAATAGCAAACATCCAGAAGCTTTTCCACTTTCTCCTTTAACTGGAACACAAATACAGACGTCTGAAATGCTGACCTATATGGTTTCAAAGACAACCCTTTCCCCCCCTCACCCCACCCCTATTATAGTAAACTATGAATTTCTAACAACAACAGGACCATTTGTTTTCATGTACAGGCTCTCTGTAGCAGCTTGGATCTGTGTAGCCTTCAGGTTGTATTTACATATAAATGAATTATGTTTTTTTCTAAATCCACACTGTAGCCCACTGAACAAGAAAATCCCTGCATGGAGGAAATGTGTGATTTTACATGAAAAAGAAGAAATTGCATTGCAATCACTTTTTTGCTTCCAGAACTGACATACCAACTGCAGTTGCTGACACATTGCAGTAATATGGATCAAATGTGTCAAGCATAATTTCAAACTCATAGTTCAAGTTCTATTTAACCCTTTTTGCTGAGGCTCAGTATGTCAGTAACCCCACAGGAAAAGAAAACTAAAACAACCCAAACCAATCGTAACAGCACATACATTACTTGTGATTATTCCATGGCTCAGAAATGGCAAAAGCTCAGCATACTCTCACTGCAGCTATTGAGAGAGTAGTGTATCACCACTAATCTTCCATTTACCTATTGTTCAAATCAGTGATTGCCCAAGAACCGAAACAGAAAGCTTACACCTGGATTACATAAAACTTCTACTCTAATTTTTTTTAAAGTAGTTGTTAGCAATGAGAAACTGTGAAGTTAACCCTAGAAATGTGAAACTGTTTAAGAGTGAACTAAGCAGAGCATAAAAAGCTCCCTTTGAGGAGAGAGAGGTGAGGTAGCACCTCCCAAGTCAATCAAATCCTTCATAACCTCTATGGAAAAAGCAGGGTTTACGTGAAAGAGTCCTGTTGCAGTGGGTACATCCTTCCTATTTCTCCCTTTGGCTCTTTGGTCACTGCAGTGCCTGTTCTTCAGACCAGACAGAAATCTGCTACCAAAGGAGATAAGCTCCAGAAGTTGTTGTTTTTTTCCCAGCTTGCCCCAAAGTGCTAAGTACTTGCTAAAATGTGCAGCCCATTCGGAGGCCAAGCTGGAGCTGCAGCTGCTCCCCCTGGCACTCGGAGCTGGCAATCTGCTGCTCCCTCCAGCAGCCCTGGGTGTTGTGGCAGGACAGCCTGTCCCCCAGTAAAAACAGCCACCTATTGTCTTTTCCTTTCACATTCATGTGTCTCACTACTGTGCTGCTGCACCAGAAGAGTAGATGAGTGGTCCAGCTCATCACCACAGAATAAGCATCATCTCATCACCTACTACTTGGACACAGTGGTTTCCCACCAGCAGCACGGAGTCCTACTGCAGGAAGAGACTGCAGGGAAAGAGCAAAGACCTGAAGTAGTCTCAGGTGATTCATTTTATAGAAGCACAAAAATCACACTTCCCATCGGAGTGTGACAAATAAATATCAAATTTGCTTCATTACAGGCTAAAAAAAAAAACCCCAAATTGGAAATACAGTGTGGACTCTGTTGTCCTCCACAGTACTGTTACACCACCAAAGAGCAAGTATCAGAGGCCCAAAGCACCAAAGACAATGTAGAACATCCTCATCCCACTGAAGACAAATGAAACTATTTAATGTAGTAATGTGTTAGAGGGGGGGAAGTAGAGTCATTACAGACTAAGCAGGATAGTGTTTAATGAAGCAGTGCCTCTTCTAAAGGTCTAACTAAATAAATGAATGTAGAGAGGAAAAAAACTTGCAATGTTTAAAGTTGTTAGATAGAGCAAATAGAAGCTTAAACCTGCAATTAACAACTCAGTCAACAAAACTTGTCTTTATAAGAACAAAGCTCAGCAAATTCCCAGTAAATTAACCAGAAGAAACACAATGGGACTGAGGATCAGTCAGGGTAAACAGAACTCTCTTTGCTTCAGAATATCCGATATAGGGGATAGCTGAGGTTTAGGTTTCAACAATAAACTTAGAGCAAGAACTTTCTTTACTTCTAGTGACTGCAAGAAAAGAAGACTAGGATTCACTCATTTATGATGCCAATAGGAGGATCTGCATGGCTTCAAGTGGCATCTTGAGCTGCATCTAATTTCTTCTTGCTTGAAACACAATAAATAAAGAAGGTGTCAAAGTTGGAATAAACACGAGAGACATACCAGAAGAAACACTAATGACTACAGACAAAGGGATTAAAGACATAGAATTAAAATAAATAGATGAATTAATTATAAATCTATAAATAAAGAAAATAAATTAAAAATAAATTAAAAAGTGAATGAAGGCACAGGGAAATGACAGCAATACCAGGAGCACTTGTAGCAGCATGGTATAAAAAGGCTTTTGTGCACATTTCTAAAATACAAGTACAAACATGGAATACCTAACGCCAAGCCAAATACAGCAGGGGAATGATACTACAGACAGAAGATTGCACAGAAGAGTTCTTTACAGTCTTGCAATTTAAACAGGTTTCCAAGGCTTCCTCTTCTAAAGATCCCCCAAGACCATTCACTCAGTACTAACATCCAATGATGTAGGAAAGTCTACAAACCCTGAAATCCTCAGGGAAAGCACATTGCTTTTAATACATAGTGAGATTTCTACTGAGCTTCAGCTGTCAGGTACTTTCAAGTGTTTGTCTTTACTGCAAACAAGGTGCAGAGACCATATCTTAGCTCCTGAATGCAACATTGCTAAATTATCTATTTGAATAAAAACTTCTCCCCACAAGAAACTACTGATGTAAGGAAGCATCAGTGCCTCCAACTACCAACATGGAAAAGGCCCCACAGACTCAAGGAAGTCACACAGAAAGTGCAGGACAAGGCTGCCTGCAATATTAATTTATGCTTTTTTGTCTTCAGAGAAAGATGATGGGAAATCCTATAACCATCATACAGAACAGCCAAAAATGCACAGGCTGAGATGTTCTTTTGTTTGGGGCAATACTAAGATAACAAAAGATGCATGAAAAGACAATCAATCATATATGTTTAGTTAAAGATGTCAGACTAGGGTAAGGGGTTTCTACTGCAATGTTGAGACTTTCAGAGTCCACATGGCAGCTTTGGTCATCACCCAAGTACTCACACATCCCCTGCCTCCACAAGAGAATGGAACAGCTACCAAACCCTTGCACTTGAGGGCCAGCCACTGCTCTCAGAGGACTCAAAAGCAGAGACTACAACCAGCCTTGAGAGGTATTCTGCCTACAGTATTTTGAACACACCTGTACACACAACTATCTCAGCCCACAGGTGAAATCTGTGGAGCCACTTTTTGATGACACTCTCCTGCAAATTTGTATCTTTTAGATGTGAGAGAGGGATCTAGTCCCTATTTGTTCAGCAGATGCCCTCTCCACGCATTGTGTATCTAGATTTTAGTAGGGTCCTTCAAAGATTACTTTCTAGCACTACAAAAATTACCTGTCACAGTAAAATATCTTCAAATTGTTCCAGTGGGACAACACCTCTACTTGGAATTTCACCTGAATTCTCAGTGTCAGCTGAACTCTCAAACATTTCTGTTGAGGAAAAATCAAGACCATTACCCTTCTCCTGACAGGTCTTCATTAAGCAAGATCTCACACAATAAAGACAAAATTGTGACCTAATGTATAAATGTTTTTATGGGAAGATTGCTGTTGTAAATCACAGAATGAGGGCCACAAATTAAGCCTGTAGAACAGGATCACACAAGGTACTTGCCAACACAAGAGCCCCCAGACTCACACACAGCATCCTCACTCATTTTGGCAGTTTGTCAAACACTGATGGGAAGAATAAGCAGCAGCTCTCTGCTCTCAGTACCCCACTGGCCTTCACCAGATCACAGGCTGTAAGGACTCCTCAGTGACAAGAGACACAGGAGACTTTTATTGTTATAATTCACAAACAAGCAAAAATGGGAAAATGAAAGAAGATCTCATACTAAAAGCATCTTCATTCCATTAGCTGACAAGCATAGGCATTGTGCAGAACACACCCCCCTAGCAAAAACTGGATAAATATTGCAGATATTTTGGAAGATGTTCTTTTGCTCTTTCTTTGGGATACAATATCATGGAATGCCAAGGGAAAAAACCAACGTGAAAGTACTGTGGCATCAGGCCACAGCTAAAGCACAGTCCTGAAAGTTAGAGCATAGCTGGCAGCCACCTATAGAGTTTTATGAAGCTTTTAGGGTCAGAAAGTTTAGTTACAAAGGGTTTTCACTGCTGATCTCTTATGTCAAGTGATACTTCCATCTCATGCACAATCACTTGTGCAGATCCCATAAGCTAAATTATGCCTTCATTGGCATTTCAGCAACTACACCATCCTCTACACATGCACAAAGGGCTGCGCAGCACACACGTCTCACTGTGAAGGAAATGCCGTGACAGCAACTCCATTTTCCCTATAAATAATGTAAGGAACTAGAATAATGTCTCCTCTTCAAAGCTGGACCCACTGATGAAAAAGATTGCATCTATTACTCCAGCAATGTCAAAGGGGTCACAGCTAACTACTAATGCTCAGCAACTGCACTCACAGTTTGTACTTAAGGTTACTGAAGGCTCCATGACTGGAAAGGAATTTCTTGTTACTGTAGCTGATGTGCACAAAGGAGCAGGCAAGATCAGAACAGGGAAAAGGAAGAAGCCAACGGATCAACCACAGGGGGTGAGCTGTTGGCTGCATCATGACTGTACTCAATCTGTCTGGTCTATCACTTTTTAACCACCAGAAAAACTGCAAAAATTATGTACAACCCAGCTTCCTAAGAATGTGGATCATAGGGACTGATGCACAATTCACCTGCCTAGGCTTAGCATGCTTCTGAGGATATACAGCTGTAAAGCTATAAACATGTAAAAACTTTGCTACTAACCTTAGGCACAGTACCCAGAGAAGCCCTCATTTGGAAATGGATCCCAAATTGCACTGCAGAGCTCCACACTCCTTGGGATCACAGAGTCCACAACCAACATCACTGTGTCCTCAACCAATACTGAAAGTATCCCCAAAGGCAATTGCAGGACCTCCACATGAGAGATGCACTGCAAATGTCAGGGTGCCTCCCATCGTCTGCTCGTACTGCCCATACAACTCATACATGAACCTAGAGACAACTCCTATTCCTGTGGACAGCTCTACTGACTTCAAAAGAAGCTCTCAACTCCCAGTAAGACCTCAAAAGATCCCTGAGAAAGAGCTGAACTTTCCAAGCCTGGTCTAAGTAAAGTCCTACCCTTCAGAGTAACAACTTTCTTGCGTGCCAGCATTGGAATTTTGATACAGAATTAGAAAAGTCCAGGAAATAAGACTCCTACAGGGCTCTTTTTTTAGACATCTTTTAAGCAAACTTGCACTTTGACTAAATATTAAAATTTTATAACTAAAAATCCATTAAATGGAGCACTGTAAAAAGATCATTATTTTAACTGACTTCCAGAAAATTACTGAGATGTTTTATAGTTTTGAAAGACCTGACCTGACCTTCTTTAAGACATCGACTATGTTGGCTTATAGAAAAGATTGCTCATTGATAAATCTAGTTTTCTATTTTCTATTAAAACAGGTCTTAACTTTTCCATATTGAATATTTTTGGGTTACATCGGGTTTAGCTAATTAACCATTGAAATAGAAAATATGCCCCTTTCTAATACATTGCTTCCCATGAGTTCTACTTCCTGTAATGCCAGTCCACTTGTCACAAAACACACACACACACAAACACCCTCACCTTGCTATCCCCCATGCACAGAGCTGTGCTTTATGACTTCGTACTCATCTTTTTTTCCCTCACCATAAAAAGCCATATCCTACCTTATCTCTAAAAATATTACCTGGCAATTAGTATTGATAAGACAACCATATGATGGAGATTATAGGCTAAAATTAACAGGTGATTATCCAACCTGAAAAGTCCAGTTTGCTAGAGGACTGAAGGTAGGACAATTTTACCTGAATCCAAAGGAAGAGATTTGCCACCACTACTCCCTAAAAATTACTAATGGCATATTTAGGAAGAGTTAAAACAGAGAAGATATTTGGAGAAAGAACTATTTATATGCATCCTACCCTTAATAAATCTTACACTACTGGCAAACACAGACCTCCCAGTAAGCTGCACATTGGGCTGTCTTGTCCAGCAGGTCTGAGAACAGCCGAGCCTCTGGAGTCTAGCAGAGTATATTGGAGAAAAACATCCATGAAATCCTGCCTGGCTCCACCAACATCTGCAGGCTGAATCAGCCCACAGATTTCAAAAACACAAGAAGATGGATGTAAAAATAAGAAGTTGCAGAGTTGTTTTCTTTTTTTACATACTTATGGATATATGATAGAACTACACCATGGCAATGTGTAGTTCTGAGACTGAGTGAGTGGGTACTGAGCTGGAAAGTGATGATACTTGAGAGCTGGAGCTGGACAGGAGCAGCAGGACCAAAAGGGGAATGCAGCAGCCACTACAGACCTGTGTGCTGTCTGTGCACTATAGAACAACAAATTGCATGGGTACCAAGTGAAATCCTCCAAACAAACAATACAATCCTTTTAAACAATGCCACCTGTGTGCTGTCAGCACACCACGGCCAAGGGCAATCACCAGCTGCACAGACAGACTGCAAGTCAGGCAACTCCACCCTCTCCATGGCTCCAGGAAAACATGAGGAAATTCCATTTAGCAGATGAAACAAGAACATTGTTTTACCTGCTAAATGAAACAGTTTCATGTCTGGAATTGGTTTGGATTCCCAGGACAACACGCATCTCGCCCTGTCACTCATCAGAGGTGGAGGCCTGGCTGCTTCGCAGCTCAGCCACCTCAGAGGTAGGCAGCTAAGATGCTGTGAAGCATCAAACCAGAGAGGTGCCACAAGCTGCTTGCAAGGTGCCAGGTCATTTAAATTCCCAGATGAAAATCTCCAGCAGTGGAAGAGCTTCAGGATTTCAGAATATGTGAAGATGAAAAATCCTAAAGCAGTAAAAAGAGAAATTAATAGAAACCAATGGCAAATGAGGTGGGAAAAAAGGGGTGCAAAAGATCACTGATTCTATGAATAATTGAAATGTCATGATTAATCAGTGTGAGCCTGAACTTAAAGTACATAATGGATTCATTATCTAATGAAACTATAATATTCTCCCCTAGGACAGGACTCAGAATGCCGGTCGACATTTTGTTCCCAAAAATCTTCCAATATAGTCATCTATATATAACTGCAAACCTTTTCCAGTTGTAGAAGCAAAGTGTGTAGGTAAAGGTTTATAGATCCTGAGCTATCAATGCCCTCCCTTACCTGTCACAGAGTAATAAAATGGTTGAGGAGAGCCAAATGAACATTCTAAGCTATAATTACTTTCTGATTGTGAGATCACTGAATGTATCACTCCTTATTACAGATTAACATCTTAATTATACTGTGTGGGCAAATGAATCAGCACTTCAAGACTGATGGGTCGGGTTCATGTTAAAAAATGTATTTGACTTTTTTCCCTTTTCACGTCAAGTCAGGAATTATTTCATAACTCTCAGCTGATAAATAATTGTGTGAAGCTTAGCAGAGATAACAACAGATTGATGACAGAAAAATATTACCAATCATCTCCTAACTTTCCTACGATGCTTTGCTCTTGTAAGTCTTCTGTGGCAACACAATTCTTGGAATGAAATTTGGTGACTTGCTGGAAATTAAAGAAACAGCTGTTGGGGATGCTGTTAGACCTCGTTTTTTTGAGCCTTAACAAAGATTGAATCACCTGCTTTTTAGAAGATATTCAGTGCTGCCTACTTTTCCTTGTTATCTCCTGCATCCTCTTCATCTGACATAGACTACAGACTGCTCCTGTCCCTTCCCTGAGCAATATACCCTGATGGGAAATATAAACAGCATTTTGTATGCATATCTATACCATGTGAAAAAGAAAAGAGAACATTATATACACTTACAGTGCATATATGGTGGCAACATAAAGCAAGTTAAAAATGAAAGGCACAAAATGTAAGATGCACCATAATCTTTAACATAATTTATCACTATATTTGGAAGAAATTGTCTTGACAACTTATAGAAGAAATGAACAAAGGCTCAAGATATGCCAGTTACTGCTCAGCAAACACATCTGCAAAAAGATTTTTTTTTACCACTATGTAAGAACATGAAGAACCACGTTACAGATGCTAAAGGAAAATGCTCCAACACACACAAATGACTACTTGTGAAGAGTTTTCCAAAGCCTCACCATTTTTTTTTTCTAGATTATTAGTGTGCATTAGGGTTAAAAACATTTTTTAAGAGTTTGGGATTATATTCTACCAAGTCTCAGTCACATTTTCTGAGAAAGCATCAACAACCATTCTATTTGGCAAGAAAATCCTTTCCAATTGCAGCTGAGTCAAAGCTCCACATGATCTAGAGTAGAAAAAAAAATATACTCTGAAAGCTTAAAATAACCTGAAGTGGAAATACTTCATCTTCCTTGGGTAAAGAGATCCAGACTAAAGTCTTTTCTAAAGTCTGGTTATGAAGAGAATATCTAGGAGCCTTTCATGAATAAGCAGTGCCCTAGGTTTTCAAGAAATCTGATACAACCCAATGGAAAATGTTCTTACCCTAAGACATCAATTTCACAATATTTGCCAATTTATTTTTCTCCCACATTATAAAATAACATGATCAAAGTGAAACAGACAAGTGCCCAGTTGGAGCCATACTCTTTCCAGTAACTAATGATGGATGCTCCTTCAACTTAATTAGGCATAATCTATCAGATCAGAGAAAATCTCGTCTTGGTCTCAAGATAATTACACTGATTACATCAATGACTACCAGCATAATCAGTGGCAAGTCTTGCAATTTAATCTTGATAACTGCATCTGGTGACTGCAGATGGTGTCCTTGCCCAGTTGAAAATCTCATTCTATTTTTGCAAAGTGCAAATCTAACCCCTGGTAACAAAACTGTGTTATTAGAAACTGATAGGCCTTTAAGGAACCACCGTGAAAAGACATGCAAGATTCAGTCCACCTAGAGAACTTTCTTCCACTTTTAAGAGTGTTTATTTGGTTCTGTGTACTGTGATCTTTAGGCTCATTTGAGGTTCATCCAAATGCTCCTGCAACTCAGTAGAAGACAGAAGACAGGGAGAAGGAGAACAAAGCAGAGATTGGCTGAAAGCTGCTTTTTCCAGCTGACCCATCTGCCACAGAGCAGGTTCCCAGGAACTACAACACGTCATCACGGATGAAACCATTTCTTGGGTTAGACAGCCCAACAGGAAATACAGATGTGAGCAGAGCAAGTGCCACAGTGACAGTTCAACACCCACTTCCACAAACTCTTGCTTTTTCTGGTTCTAGATTACCCTGCTGTCTTAAAACACAACAGTCAAGGCTGTTTCCCTGCACAACTTCCCAGTGGCACAAACACAGAGCAATAATTCATGGCACAAATAATTTGCAAGGAAATAAGCCAGCAGAAGCTATTACTAAAATGAAGCAACCTGAATTACAGTAATACACAAGATGAGACTAGAAAGAAAAATAACATAGTTCCAGAGCAATTACTCTGAAAAAATCTTAAAGGGGAGAAAAACCCCACAAGATAAATTAGCGAAAGGGAACAGCAGTTAAAATATAAAATATCAGCAGTTATTAATTCAGCTCCTAGTGCTTTGAAATATGCTACCTGTATATTAACAGGACCTTAAAGAAGCATGCAGGAGTAGAGTAACTAATTTAGAAAAATGCAAGAAAAATAAAATGTGTACCAGCATATAAAAGAAACCAATCAAGTTTGAAAGTTCCAATTAAAAGCTCTAAACCTAAAAGTGAATGCTCAACACCACAAAACCACAAGCTTCTAATGAAATTAAAACTGTGACTTATCAATATGAAAGAGACAGCAAGTACAGAATAATTATGAGATCAATAAGCAATTAAGTAATTTTAAAAGACATTCAAGTGACCTTCCACAATCAAGTAACATACTGAGTTAGCTACAAGCCATTTGGGCTTGCCAAAGAAACTGGCTGATCAGTGATGCTGGTTTTGCTGTGCCAATGGTTACTACACCTGCACACTGCTGCTTGCATAGCTGAGAGAGCCAAAAGCACATCTACAACACCCCACATACACACAATGTACTTCCCATTTCTGCACCAAAGGTGTCAAGCAAAGGTATCATAATCTACCATATCAAACCACCCACCACAAAAACCATATCCCCACTTCTAATATTTTAATCCATGAGCAGCTTCAAATAACAGTAATTTCTTCTTCACTAGCTTTCCAGAGAAACTTACCTCTTTTTTTTTTTTTTTTTTTTTTTTTTTTTTTTTTTTTTTTTTTTTTTTTTGTGCTAATAATAGATTTTCCTTCTATATTTAGGTATCATTATAACTCTAAAAGCTCAACATGTGGTATTCTGGAATAGTCAGACATAGGGATTTTGTACTGCTATGAAAGCAAGATTAACAGGTTCCCATCAGGACCCACTTTTAGCTCTGCTGGCTGCTACTGTCACTAGAAGCTGAGAAAAAAACTAGCCCAGGTACAACTTCTGCAGCCCTGCTTCAGGTGAGGATCTCCCATACAAGCAAAATCTAGCAGTGTAAAGCTTCAATGCCATCTTGTGCTGGCAGCACTTCCCTAATTAAGAATTTAAGGCCAGATGGAGCCATTAGATCATCTAATCTGACCCCCTGCTTACCACATGACGTTGTCTTTTTACCAGTAAACCTCATACTGAGCCCAAAAATTTAGGTCAGACTAAAGCATGTCTGAACTGAGAAGACTTCTGTGTGCCCAGGACAATACCTTTTGTGCCCACTGCTCTTGCAGCATCCTGCATCAACATTCACTGTAAGAGTTAAACTACTCTAGCAGACATATCTGCTCCACCAGGATCCAGACACCAAGCAAGAGTGTCTGTTTTCAAAAGAAAGGCTATATTGAAAGATAATGTTCCATTGTTCATCATCAACAGCTGCATGCTACCACTGTCTCCAAATGAAAGTTAGACAAACTGGCTATTTTTTAATCTGCTGGTGAGTTACATCAGGCCCTCAGCTGCTATTAAAGAACTTTTCAAATTACATCTAAGCAACAATCAGCACGTTTTCATTTTGAAATAAGTGCTCTGGGGCACCCCCAAGGCTTCCCAGGAAGTCAGGTAACTTATTTATTTAATTTTTTTTTAACCATGTAGTACTTTTCCAAAGTCATAAAAACATTGCTGTACTAAGTTTCTCTTCTGAGGACATACGATGATAGCACGTTGTTATTACAACTTGAGGTTGCAAGCCCAAATCCTTTAGGGGTTCTCTGACCCTTAATCAGCAAAAATCTTCAGCCTGTTTGCAGCTCATGAGCTTGATGAGAGGCAAGCGAGCCTTCAACGTTCATGGCATTGAAATAAGAATTATCACCAACTGCTAAATAAAAGGAACATCTCTAAAGAAAAAAAAAAAAGCTTCTCTTCTCTGGAAATAAACATCAGCCATTATCAGACATGGAATCTAGTTGTGAAAAAAACAAAAACAAAAACAAACACAAACAAACAAACAAACAAAAACACCAACAAAAAAAACCAAGACACAGCTGCTAGACACTGAGTGCGCAGAGATTTTCCAGTCAGCCACTTTTCCCAAGGAGAAAACAAAAGGAAGGAAGAGCCAAAAGGAAGTGTTGCAATGGCTACCTCCAAGAAGAGAACAAACCCTTGAGGTCACATTTTTACTAAGGGAAAAGTCTTTATCAGCAGCACTAGAGCACAACAGGAACAGACTGAAACTTGGTTCAATAAAACCCTTATTTTAAAGACAAGAACATACCAGCTCTTTGCGTGTCCCCTCTGAGGTTACACAGCCAAGTTGACTTTGGCAGACCTAGCTGATACAAAAAGCAAGAGGTGTGAAGGAAAAAAAAGTCTTGATTAGCTGGGCAATGATCCAATAAGCAAGACACTCGAGGCCGCAAGTTCACAGCTGAAGAAGCTCAGGTAGAAATAATTTATAGCAAATTAAGTTAGGTCATGATAATGAAATTTAAAGACATGTGGGACACAATTTATTTTACTAAGGCTTGTTGAAAAGTGAAACCCAAGCAGAGCTAACAGGAAGGCTAATTTAACTCTGGTTGCAGTTGGTACTGGCACTGAGATAAACTTAGCTTGACATACTTGGAATGGGAAAGAGAATATAAGAATAGGATTTTAAAAAACCAAACCTTTTTAACACCATTTTTCCACATTGCAGGAGAAAGCAGGGCAAATTTGATCCTGTGAATCATGGCTGCTTGTTTCCCAATTTTAAAACATTCTGGCATACAGCCCTCAATGGCAAGTGCAGTGGAAATAGCTGATTGCAAGCGTTGGGAAAGGACGGATAACAACATCTGCACTGCAAAGCCCCTGCCACCAAGGAGCAGGAGGCAGGATGGAAAAACCTAATGGGAAAAGGTCTCATAAGAGGTGCAGTCCCCTTGCAGGTCACTGGAAAGCAGCAGCAACGGCAGGAGGGATGCTGTCATCATTGAGGGCTCTGCAAGTTACCTCAACAGGTTATGCGGCGGCAGCCTGGGCTTTGGCTTCACTCGGCAACAGATGAGGTGCCATTATGTCCTCAGCTGTCCCTCCTGCCACCCACGTCTCCCACGCTGTGAAACACGCCAGGTGAAGGGGAAAAAAGAGTCACTGTAATGGATGAACCCAGCCGTTTGCAGGAGGGGGCAGGGAGAGAGTAATGAAAAAGTGTTAATATTAAAGTAATAAAGCTTGTGGCCATTTTTCAGTCTGAAATGCACAACACCATAAAACAATGCTTAAAGGCACTCACTTCTGTTCCAAACCACCTGCACGCTAAGGCACCCTGCTATTAGCACATAAGTTGTTTACTACCAGTCTTATTTCAGTCAGACTCCAGGAGAGCCATAAAGCTGAATTTTTTCACTCAGTACCGGAGTCCAAGTGGCCTCAGGTTTTCCTTGGTGTGCCAAGCCCCAGTGTGTCACCTGCGATCCCTGCCCAGTCACTAAACCACTCATTTCTAGTAAGATGTATAAAAGTCAAAGCAGAGGGAATCTGTGCCTGGCACATGGCACACATACACCCTCCTTCTTGCCTTCTTCTCCTCAAGTTCCTGAAGCAACAGCTACTCTCAGTGAGGTGTGTTGAACACAACTATGATGGTGGATTTATCTGCAAGTAAGCGTCCCTTGTGTCACACTTTCCCAAAATGGTCTGGGCACTGGTTGGTAAAACAAGACTTCTATTTCCTCCACTGAAACAATTTCTTAAAAAAAAAAAAAAAAGAAAAAAAAAAAAAGAGTAATGGAGAGGTAATGAAATATAACGGCAAAGCAAATAAATAATGGATCTTCTTTTGATATTAAGACATTTTTATCTGTTTATTTGTCACTTGGCTCTTTTTTGTTTCTTTCTTTGGTTTGCTCTTCTGTTTGGCCCAAATAAAAGCATGTCAATTCAAAGCAACTCACCCACTTTTTCTCCTCTGTCAGAGGCAAACATTACTATTCAGGGACTCTTCATAGAGATGGCCAAGCTACAAAGAAAAGTCTTTGTCTCATTGAGAGGACTACTAATTCAAGGACAAAAAGACAGAGGCTAGAAGAACTGTAGTACCTTCAGAAAAGTTTAAGGCTGACAGATGAGCCTGTGAAATTGCAGGAAGAGCAAAGAAGAAAGAGAACCAGAAGTTAATCCCAGGCCTGGGCACGCACCATGAAGGAAGGAAGGCAGATGTGGGAGTTTCACATGAGAGACCACATTGGCTCACAAGCCGACGGGTGAGCTCTTACAACCTGAAGCCCAGCGAAACTGCCAAGGCTGAACAAGTTCTATAAATAATACCATCTTTCTGGGAGCTACATGACAAACCATGAAACAGCCCAGCAGCAGCAGCAGCATTCTATTGACTAACACAATAGAGAGAGATGCTCTGGTATGGTGGAAAAACCATAGTTTCCCCCATATTTACACATCTTCATGAGAGACAATAGCGAAAAGCACCCTGTTAACTGTCCTCCTTTTTTCGAAGGCCATTTACATTTATATACACATTTTACAGGCATTCAATTCCCACATCTCAATATAAGTCAAGAGTCAGGACATACAAAGAAGTCCAAATGGCCTAAACACCACTGCTATCAAGTCCCAGACCATATACTATATACAATGAAGAACACCACACTTTATCACACTGTATCACTTGAGAGCAGCATTTTCAAATCTTTTTCTTCATGCTTCCCATCACAGGAAGCATTATCTTATTCATTCTCCTTTCCTTAGTTGCCATAGATGCAGTGCCACTACTGCAGCAACATGCAGCCATCTTCATAAGCTGGTTCAGATCTGAGCACTCGTGCACTCCTGACCACTTCCCTTCTTGCTTTCAGTCTAGCAAAGGTATCCTCCAGTTCCATCCTGCCCTTCCTCACTGGACAGTGAGCATAACAGACTAGCTCAAGCACAACAAAACTGATTAAGCTTCTGTAATGAAGTGGTGCCACACACCTTTCAGTGTCACTCATTCTGGTCCAAGGACAGTTTGCACGCACCCCAAAAGGATTCTTCCACCTCTTCTAAGGAGGAAGGAGAACCCATCCATGCAATCCTACATTTAAAACCTTTGCTAGCCTGAGAAGCAGCCTGGTGTTAAACCTCAGTCAACACAGTGCTGTCAACCCATTTTCAAGCCAATCCATGATAGGTGAGCAGCAGCAGGGTGTTCACAGTGGCAACAACCATGTGTTATTGCACCACCAGGGCTCTCACAGCGCTCTGCACTCAAAAGTGTCTCCAGAAGATGAAAGGGAGACACTCACAGCTATGGCATCAGTGTGTGCTACAGGCTGCACTATGGCAAACAAGGAGACTGCAGGCTGGCAAGCCTGTGGTTCCTTCGGGCACAAGCCTCAATAGCCCTAAAAAGCTACTATCATGGGTCTGCTTTAATTTGTTTAATATATTCAACCTCTCCTTTCTCTTTCCACTAAAAAAAGCTGTCATTTTGCAAAAAAACCCTCTAGAATACTTCAAAGTTGCACACAGAAATGTGCTTTGGCAAAGACCTCTGCAAACAGGGAGGAGTGGGCAAGTCAACCATCAACCCAGGAGGTGTCTTACAAGTTCATCTACAATATTAACCCACTACATCATTTCATATTATAAAGTTACTTTCATGGCTGTACAAAAAACTCCATTAAGAATGAATGATTACTTCTCCATCCACGACTTTAACATCTGCCTTAGTAAGGCAATCATTTATTAATAGCAAAATAAATAAGTAGGCTTCTATTAGAATCTATTTTAGTAGTAAAATGAAAGAAAAAAAGGACTCTATTTATATGTTAGTACATATTTTATTTAAAGTTATCAAGTATTTCCCAGGCGAAATGCTACATCCTACCTTTGCTCATTAAAACAGGACATGGCTTGAAGTCTGATAAAGAGGAAAAAAAATAATTTAATATTTTTTCCTATACAGTGGCATTCTTTCAGTTAAGTAGTTTATTTCCCCTGCATTTTTCATAGCATTTGTATAAATACTGCTACTAAAATTTTAAGGGATATTTTAGCATTATTGAAACATATATGTTCTCTTTATTAAATATTAATTTTGAAACACTTGGAAAAATTTAAAACATGTATAAAACAACATACAATATGAAAATTTTCAATCAAAATATAAAATTTAAACCACATTGGCATTTCTCTGTCTTTCTAAAAACACAGTACATTTTCTTTAGCAGTTCCTCCTCCTCCTGGAGCTTTCAGTCAGCTCTCTTCAAAACAAAAAGAAGGTGTTTCTTTGGTGCATTAAAGGTTGCAGCTCTTTACGAACAGGTGAACAAGGTGGCCCCACTGAATGCTGCTTGGCTGGGCTCACACTCAGCAATGATCTGAAGCAGAAGTTCAGATGGTTGTGGTGAGCTCATGCAAGGTGTTTTCAGACACGACGCCTGATGTGGGCTGTTATGAATGGTCTGCCACGAGCAGACACACACATTGCAATTCTGACTTCACAAGATGTGATGACAACAGCAGATATGCTGAGGAAAATAAACAACCTTTTTTGTGTAACAGTGCCAGCAGAAAGCAGCCCAGAAGTTGGTACAGCTACTCTTGGGAATAATTACTGCAATACTTGCAGCCTCTCACTAGTTTTGAGGCAGTGTCACAGTTCCCATGCACAGCTAGTGTTGCTTCCATGCAGGATGAGGAGCAACCCAGGCAGACCTCCACACGCTGCTAGTCTGAGTCCTAAGTGCTGTGCAACCCTCTGAGAGTCACTGGCTGTTCCTGGAACCTAAAAAAGGGAAAGGCTTTTAAAAAGTTGTGATGAACTTAAATCTGGCTGAGCCATGCTGGAAAGGTAAATGAACACTGCTGAGGACAAGTGGCTCCTCAGCTCTCACTCCATTCAGTGCAAATGTCCAGTGTCTCTCTGGAGGGCAGGGCTGACTCACCTATGCTCCCTGTCAGTGGCACATGCTCAGCAGGAAAGGGATGATCTGTGCTTCGCACCCCTCTCAGCCCAGACTGCTGCTGGACTTGGAGCTCAGAAGAAGGCAGGAGCCAGAATCCTGCCTCAGGCTGATGGCTCCACCTAAGAAGCAGCAGTTTCTGGTCCTACTGAGCTCAGGAGCTGTCAGGTTCCTGTTGAGCTGGAAATAAAAGCTTCACTTTTTTTTTTTTTTTTCCCTCCTTCTTTCTCCCCATTTGACAACTGCACGTAAACACTTGTAGACTGGGACTGTTACACCCCTGCAAGCTTAAAACAACCTTGCTCAGGCACGGACGACAGCTCTCAATGGCAACATGAATGTGACTGCAGACTAATTCACCTTGTTGTTCTGACACATGAAAACCATCTCTGAAATCGCTGCACAGTCTGTAGTCACTCCTGTTACACATCTCTGCACAGTCAGCACACAGCCAAGCCAACAGAGGAAAGAAGCATACAGAAAAAAACAGACCTTTTTGGTAGATTCATACTGTTTTGTGAGGAATTCTTCTTTTTAGTGTAATCATGGAAAGACATTAATAGCTAAATTTAAATACAGGTCTATCAACAGACTCTAATTTTTTAAATACACACACTCTGCACAGGACTGGTTTGTGTCTGAAGCACATTAAGTGAATCTCTAATATCTGGAAACAGACTGCCAGGAAAAAGGTAATCAATTTAATAGGTTCCTTCAATATTCTATGCTCAGAAACCCCAGTGAGAAAATCTGGAGCCATAAAGGCTTGTTGTCAGCAGAGGAGGATCCAGGTAAGGGACATTTAACCACACTGGACATACACAAGCCCATGGATCCAGAAGGGATACATCCATGACTGCCAAGGGAGCTGACTGAAGTTTACAGAAGTTTACTCTAAACTATCTTTCAAAGATCATAGGAATCAGAGGAGTTTATTGAGGACTGCCTGAAAGCCAGTCCTATTTTCGTGAAAGAGAATTCCATAAACTGCAGGCAGGTCAGTTTCACCTCCAACCCTGGGGAGGTGATCAGCAAATCAATCTGGGAACAATTCCCTTAACATATGGAGTAAAATTAAATGACTGGGAGTAGTCAGCATAGATTTATGAAGGCAGAAATCACATCTGACCAGCCTGATAGTTTTCTGCAATGAGATGCCTGCTGAGATGAGGGAAAAGTGGATGTTATTTATCTTGACTTCAGCAGAGCTTTTGATGCTGTCTCCCATAACATCTTCATTGACATACTGATGAAGTACAGACTAAATAAGTACATGGTGAGGTGGAGCTGAACTGCTTGGCTTAAAAGGCTGTGCACAGCAGCACGAAGTCCAGCTAGAGGCCTGTCACTAGTGGAGTACTGCAGGGGTCGGTACTGGGACCAGCACCATTTAACATTTTCACAATAACCTAGAGGGTGGGAGAGAATCTCCAGCAAGTTGGCTGATAATAGAAAACTGGGAGGAGCAGCTGATACACCAGCTGAGTGTGCTGCTATCCAGAAGGACCTGGACTGGCTGGAGAACATGTTGGCAGGACCCCTCATGAAGCTCAACAAAGGTGAATTCCAAGTTCTGCACTTGGGGGTGGTTAATTCCATGCATCACATCATGCTGGGGCCTGATTAACCGGACAACAGGCTTGCAGAGAGCAACATCAGGGTCCTGACAGACACAAAGTGTGTGCCCTCACAGAAAGGGCGGGTAACAGCATCAGGGGCTGCAGCAGAAAGAGCATCACCAGCAGGTTACGGGTGCTCCTCCCCCTCCACTCAGCCCTGGTGAGACACCTGCACAGAGCTGGGTTAGTCCTGGGCTTCCCGGTATATGAGACCATGGACTGAAACAAGTCATCAAAGGCCACAAAGGTGATAAAAGAACTGAAAGATCTGATGTATGAGAGGCTGAGATTCCAGGGACTGTTCAGCCTGGAGAAGGCTCAGGGCAAGTCTCATCAGTATGTATAAACAGACTCTTCCCAGTTGTGCCCAGCAAAAGGACAGGAGGCAATGGGCAGAAATTGAAATACAGGAAATTCCATCTGAAAGTAAGAAAATAATTTCTTTTTATTTTTTTCCCTCTCCCTGCTGTGAGGGTGGTCACACCTGGAACAGGTTACTGAGAGAGGTTGTGGCATCTCCATCCAAACCTGGTGGACATAGCTCTGAGCAACTTGCTTGAGCATGGCAGTGGACTAAGCAATCTCCAGAGATTCTTTCCAGCCTCAGCCTTCCATGATTACTTCCAATCAAGTAAAACAGGACAGCTGAAAGAACTACAGTTCAAGAAGAAAATACTTAAAAGCAGCATAACTTAAGACAGAGGTAATTCTAAGCTTTGCAGCATAATGCTTAAATCCTACAGACGCACATTTTTATTTCCTCTTTGCGTTACACATGACTGTACAACCTGTGTTGTCTGTAAAGAAGAGATGCATTTCGTGGGGTTCTTCACTTCCAACAGGGACTTAGTTATAAACACATACCCCAAATCAGAATTTGGCTGTAAACGTTTTCTATCACTCAGATTTTATGAAATATCTTACCACTGAGTATAGTTTCCACTATGATTACAGTAAGTGAAGAGATCCAGTTACAGATGTGCTCTTTTAAAAATACTAATTGAAAGGAACATGGTGTAAAGCATTAATTGAAATGGTGTTCCTTTCCACAGGAACAGTAGTTCCTGAGAAATGGTTATATTAGCAAGCTAACACCGAAGAGACACAATTACTGTGTTCTGTGTCTCTAAATCTAAGCAGTATTCTTCTTTTTTAACTCACACCAACATTCAAAAGCAAAGGACCAAAACTGAAAATGTTTATTCATTTTTGTAACTGAAGTCAATACACTGAATTACTAAATTGACAGCATGACAATATCCCCAATAAATATGCATAAACTTATCTGTAAACCCTTGAAAGGAGAAGTTTTTTAAATGACAACAAGTCATACACAGTAAATTTATTTAGGTAAATAAATTCCTAAGAACCTCATGGACCAATTAAGTGATTAAGTGAATTCAATGCATCAAACACCAACTTGGGTGCCTAGTCTCATATACACTGCTTTAAAAACACTGCTTTTAAACAAACCAAACAGAGACAGAGAAAAAAGAAGTTTGAACCTTTTTTAAAAACGCTTTTGGGCACCAGAATGACACTCAAACTGGCAGGAAAACAAGGGGAAACTTTCATTCTGTTTTCTGTACACAAATTACAGAAGACAGTCCTCAAAGTGTAACTAGAAAGCTTCAAAACAAAACAAACCCACTGAACAGGCTTTCTAAAATTCCTACTTTTATTATTAATTTTAAGATATTCAAATGGATTGTAATAGGAAATATATGTTTGCATCCTTCATTTACAATATTCTCTTAGAACATCTGAGGCCAATTCACAACCCCTCTACAGGGATATGACATTTGCCAGAAAGTAAAACCCAACTCTGCAGGAACAAGCCACCAAGGTTTTCCCTGAAGCCTCCTTGGGATTTGTAGCCTTAAAAGGAAAAAAGGCTTTTATTATGCTGGTCCCTAGCTTGCCAAACAAAGAGCCCCTGGGTCTGCTTGGTATCTGTCATTGCATTCACTGAGGGATTCTGTGTGGCTTTCTCTTGCTATCTTCCAGCAGAGCCAGCACGGCTGTTTTTATCTCCTGGTATCATTCAAACACTCTATCAGGTTATTTGCTTAACCTAGAAATCCCAGGGCCCCCCAGGAGTCCGAGCTCTGAAGGAAAGTTCAAGTACCAGCAGGCACTGCAGAAGCAAGGTATACCACCTCTGTTCAATACTTCTACACGTCCAGATAATTTCGAGGTGAGAAGGGGAGCACCTCTGCTTGACCAGACTTTTTCTAAAGCCACAGAGGGAGTCATCCATGAGGATAACCTCCACACATAAGCAAAGGACCTACATCGCGGGATCATGCAGTTCCTCCCTTGGAAAAAACAAAAACAAAAATCAAAACAACCCAAAAAACTATCACCTGAATTTTCAAGTTCACAGTAACAGAAACACCTTTGAAATTCACAGTAGTGACAGCACTGATAGCAGACAAATTCCTTTTAAATGCTCTGAACAATTTGGTTTTACTTCAAGACAAGTTTAATTTCTACTTCTGAAGAGAAACTCCCTTAGGTACTAAGCCTAAAAAAAAGGGAGCCCACCACGTACTTGCCCACAGTCATTAATTTTGAGCACTGAAAACCACTGCTTACAGTTTTTCTCATAGTGGAAAAGGGCCATGCAGAGGAAATTCAAATGCCCAGATAATTTATAAAAATACTAATTAAATACTAATACTAAAAATATTACTTTATGTAGCATGGCTAGATAAAGTAAGCAAGATTGAGCAGTATGGCAAAGAGAAGAAGTGAAGTGTAAACATATTTTCCCTTACAACACCAAATGGAAGTCACATTCATTTGCATAAGTATTTTTCTATATTGATAGAAGCCAAAAATGTGGGGTAAACTGCTGCACTTTTTTTTTCTGTTTGCTTCATTAAAAATCACACAGGAAATTTGTGTTCACATAACACTATCAACAAAATGCTCTTTGTTTTTTTGCAAGTTGATTGTAATGAACATTTTAGCTCTCTCACAAGGTGAAGAATAAATCAGCCAACTTCTTTATGCATGTCCTATGAGGATACCCATCCTCAGTAAAAACAAATTTCACTAGTCTTAGTCAGCAAGCTGCAGTGGTATGTGGTAAAACTATGACACGCACCAAAAACTTAGAGACTTGTTAATTGTTAGCAAGATACCAATGAACAAGAATATGCCCACTGAAAACTACCCAAATTTCCCAAATGGCCTTTGAATAGCTTTCATTTTTGAACAGGAACTCGATTATTCACATTCTATCCGTGCACATGATTTTCTCCTTCCTCCCTAAATTCTAAAGATTTTTCTTACATTTACTTCTTCTGAGATTCAGTAGTGACAGTTTCTTCTTTACACTCCTACATATATTTTGCACAAGCTGTTAAACAGAATTAGTCCACACTCCTCTTTCGTGTTTTCCCTGTGCTCTGAAGGAACCTAATACACAGACTTTAGAGAAATCCCAGTTTTGACCCTTACCACCTAGCTACTAACTTGTGCAAACATAGGTTTGGCAGCCAGGCTGAAGGAAGATCTTGTGGACCGGGGGCATGCAGACACTCCAAACGACCACAAGAAACATTTACCAGGTGAAGAAGGGGCAAAGCAAGGGGTATGAACACAGCAAAGGGGTATGAACACAGCATTTGGAAGACAAGTTGAACATGCCAAGTATAAACTCTATGCTGCCTTTAGCTACCATGACATCCCTTACAAACAGATAACCACAAGAACACTGTCTGGAGTAATTTCACAGTTTGCACTCTGTATGTACAATAACCCAGGTTAGTTCTAAAGGATACCATCAGCAAGAGGGCTGGCTGAGACTTGTACCTAAATACAGAAAGAGATTATTTATTTACATTGAGCATAAAGGTACTTGCTCCTCAAATTTCATGACAAGTCTTTATCGCCGATTTCTCCTTATCATTCAAAATCAGGATGAACAAATTAGAATCATCTAGGGAAGTGAAGCCTTGTGGTCTTCACAGACCTAGCAAAGCAGAAAGATTGATGTAAGCAAATTCCCCCTGCCTCCCCAAAAAGGCAAAATTACGCCCTGGTAACTCCTTCAGTTGCAGTTCACTAATTATCTTTGTTAGAAACAAAAACAACCAACCAGTTTTGTGGTAACAATCACTAGCCTAATGTTTGACTTTTTAAAAATACAATAAAAATACCAAAAGAGATACTAGGAAGAAAAAGTGAAGAGACAATGTAAAAGCTTCTGGGAGGTGAAATAATTCAAGTCTTAACATCCTTCCTTCACCATGTGGTAGGACCACATGGCAGCAGGAGCAAAATCATCAGGTGCAGTATCTGAGGCTGTGCCACAGAACAGAGAAAAAAAAAAAAAAGTGGATAATAAAGAATTAACCTATTATGCAAGTGCTGATATGTTTAAATCTGGAGGCACACTACCACTTCCTGCAGAGCTTTCTGTACAGAATCCTTGGGGAAAATGGCTTAGTCCCCAGCAATGACGCAGTGTGAGAAGCCTATCTGGGACATACTTAATGCCGTCCTCCACGCGGAGGGTGCACTTCCAGGAATAAAGAGTTAGTCACCATGTCTACCTCCACCACCCATCTCCTCATCTTTAGCATATCCTGCTCTGCGGAGACGGGAATTCACACCTACAGGATGCTGCTAAGTCATGCAGGGACACGGCATGCAGGGAACTGCTCTTCTAAGGAAAACGCTTGCAAATACAATGGCCATCCCACTAAGATCTCTTTTTTTACATGGATTCCCACAGGTGGTTTTGCTACACCCCATTCCTGAATGGACGCAGCAATGTGCTTCTGCATACCTTCTCATGAAGGTTGGTTGGAAAGGGGCAGAGAACACCTTCTTGCATATACCAAGACTCAAGGGAGTTGTATGAAACAGATAAATTACTAAAATGAATCACTGAAGTTGGAAAAGATCACTATGATCATCAAATACAACCATTAATCTGGCCACATTCATGTTCATCACTAAATATGTCCTCAAGTGCCACATCCACACGCCTTTTGAACACTTCCAGGAATGGTGATTCCACCACTTCCCTGGCAGCCTATTCCAATGTGTGGAACAGCACTTCAGTGAAGAACATTTTCGTAATACCCAGTCTAAACCTCCCCTGGTGCAATGAGGCCATCTTCTCTGGTCCAGTCACCTGCTACCTGGGAGAAAACACAGAGTCCCTTAGGCATAGATTCATATCCAAGTTATAGGAAACAAATTTTTTTCCATTTTTTTCCCTTAAAGTAAGTTTCTCTGTGGAATTGTGATTTATACTGAATTCTGTAAACATTTCTTGTTAGCTCACTTCCAAAGCTCAACTCAGAGTGAGATAAGATCACATGCAGCAATCCCATGAAGCAAAGGAATGAGTCATCAGTCTGAAAGTTAAGCAACAGACAGAATCATAGATTCAGACCAAGGTAAGCATAGTAATGAATGAAGCACCAGTTCTAAATTACATTTCTACAGAGAGTAGTCTAGAAGGGCAACTCATAAATAGACCTACCTAGGACAGCATTAAAAAGCATATGTAGGGTCACCAGTGGGATACTTAAGAGAAGAACTCCATGGAATTCAAGGAAGGGGGAAAAGCTCCCTGAAAAAATGCTTGAAACAGCTGAAGAATTTCAATTACAGCAGCATACACTTCTGTAACTAAGTTGGTCAAGTTTGTGTCCTGTGTTCTTACAGGCAGGCATAAAGACTGTGGACTAGGAAATGTAATTTTTAAACAAAGTAAATAATTAATTTCCAGTGAACTCTCTCAGTTTTCTACTTTTCCACTAAAAGCAGTACAATTTTCCACAAAGAAGAAAAAAAAGGCAATAGTGCAAGTGCTCTCTCATTTTGAGTACAAGTGGTTTCTTTGACTAAACAAATATAGCACTCCCAAAAAAATGAGAGTATATATATCTCATGAACCACGCTGACAAAAAAGGCTCAAAATCTGTTTATGTGGTTTTGCTGTCTATATGCAAGTAATCTAGGTAATAAGTTTAGATTTCTACCAGAGCAACTGAGAGCAAAGCATGTCTCCAGAGTCCTATAGCCTGATTAGTGATGGTAAGCTGAGATAGCACAGCCCCAGCTGCTCAAAAAAAAAAGAGGTGGGCAGGTTCAGAGAAAGCTGCACATATTGGTTTCACTCCTATTAACAATTTACCCCTACTATCTCACTCACCCACTCCCTCTTCACCAAAGCATGAAATGACAGTTGCTTAGATTTAAGCTGTTCAATATTCAGCTTACTGTCATCACAGATTACAAAATAAATTAACAAAATGCCACCATTCCACACACAATTCCCAAATATCATGCTAGCCTTATGAATCTTCAGATGTTTTGCTCTCCTCCCGAACTCTTCTGCTCTGTCTCCACTTAACCAGCCACAGCACCCAGGCTGAGTTGGAGCCACAGCTCCTTCTTCCCTGCTCCAAGGCAGCACCAAGGATCACTGTGGGTGCAGTACACCTCAGGGGAATTTTCCCCCCAATCCTTCACCTGCACCTGTACCTCACGGAGCATTGCATCCCATCCATTTCCCTTTAGTTACTGCATGCTACAGAGATCATATCCACCATCTCCAGGGAACTTTATCCACACCCAGTGCATGACTGCCTGGGTTAGTTTAGCCCTCACTGAGTGAAGGAAAAGAGAGTGGGAAGGAGGAGAGCCTGGGAATAAGGCCTTCAGCTCAGCCCTTCAGGAGACCTCCCCACACGGTGACCCTGCTGGCTCAGTGCACCATTCACAAATTTAAACTGTGGTGGTTCTCTTCCCACTAACACCTCAGCCCAGCCATGCTGCAACATCCTGTGCACTGACTGCATCACCTGGGCAGGGTGATCTCTCAGAGTGTCTGGCTGAGAAGGGTGAGGACCTCACCAAGAAAAGTAATACCAAAAGTGTATTAAAAGGGTGAGTGCTCAAAACAGGGCTCAAACCAGTTAAGAATTTCCAACATTGCCCTGGGTTGTGGAGCCAGGGGTGTGTATTCTATTTCATTTGTTAAAAGAAGTTGGGGAGATGTTTTTCTTTATCTCTTGTAACTCTGGGGGGAGAGGGGTGGATGCCTTCTGATAATGGGCCAACTGTTAAAATCAGGTGGGGCATTGTGTCTTATCTCTTTCACCACTGGCCCATTAAGACATCCCTAAAAGCACACATCCCCAAAGTAGAACATCCACATTCCATCATCCTATTGTGAGATGCTCCACCCAGTGGAGGAGCCAACCATTCCTACCTGGATAAAAACTGAAACGTAGGAACAGAAAGTATCCAGCTTCACCGCATTCCCGGAGGAAGACTGGACCCTTCTCACCCACTGAACCCTTCTCACCCACTGGACCCTCTTCAACAGGATCTTCTCTACTTCAACAGAACCACATCTACCACTCCAGGAGGACTCACTTTTGGACTGCTTCCAACACCCTGACCAACAGGGTGTCAGGTTGTAGCTCTGACTCTGTCAGGGTTTTCCAAAATTGTTGTTTGTTTGTTTGCTGGTTTGGTTGGGTGGTTTTGTTTTCTACTACATTTGTATTGTTAATATTCCTAGTAAAGCACTGTTATTCCTATTCCCAAATCTTTGCCTGAAAGCCCTTAATTGCAAAATTATAATTTGGTAGGGGTGAGGGGTTTACATGCTCCATTCTAAGGGAAACTCCAGCTTTCCCTGGCAGATACCTGTCTTTCCAAACCAAGACAAACATATACTAGCATGTCCCAAAGATGGAATACTACAAAATTTTTATATTAATACCGCCAAACACATGATTCAACAGCTTAGTAGGAAGATAATTTTGAAGATTATAAAGACTACATCCCTTCTCCAATCTGGACCTGCTTCTTCACTTACTGATTTTTTAAGGAAGTTCAGCTTCCATCTCTATTTCATGGCTTCTAATTAGCTGATTTATCATTTTAAGTATTTACAGCTTGGGAGTTGAAAACGCAGCGGGATAAGGGATGAGCAGAAGGAACAAAAATTGGCTATGCAAGAGAACCACTCCAGGAGCTGAACCACCTAACCTGCAGGCAGGATGGAAAGCAGCTTGGGAATGTCTCCTTCCTGCTCATGAAAACACAAGGGGCTGTGAGAGACTGACTTCCCACCAGACTGTAGCTGCACCATACCTACCATGCAGTGACTCAGAGCACCCCTGCCACACACACAATTATGCTCTGTCAAACCACCACTGACCACCTCTAGTGCACAGCACATGGCACGCTTTAATTTAGCGTTAGCAAAATACCAACAGCCCCTGGAGAGACTTGGATTTAATTCTAGTTCAAAAATATGTTCACTGTACTAGAAGCTAAGTAGCACCAATGAATAATAATTACTAACTGTCAACTCTTTGAACATTTTTCTACCTATACTGAAAGTCTTGGAAAGGATGGCTCTTCTTTCCCAACATGAATGCCAGAAACAGTATTTTTCTGAAAAGGAAGATCACGTCAGATTGCAGATGTTAACTCTGTATTTCCTTTCTAAACAGTCCAGATCCTGAAAGCAGAAGAAACAAGAATACAGTATGTAAAACGGCAGCTCAAATGTTTTCAGCAGCCCAGCAAAATCCTTGTGCACGCATTCTTGCGAGTTAAAAAACAGATCTGCTCTGAGGCACAGCATGCATTTCACGGCAACAGGACAGATTTATGTTTCTCCTTCCTGGGAAGTCACTGCTATGTAAAAGGATATGACTGGCTTCACAGGTCAAGGTAAAATTTACAGTTCTGAAACAGACTGAAAATGGAAAACAGGTGTAGCAGCCAAAACACACAGAGCTATCAGAAGGAGTTGAGGAGCAAGGTACATCAACACCAATTTATACAATTCAAATAGCACAGGCGATGCTTTTCTTCTCCACCTGACAACTTCACTTTTTGCTTTCTATTTTCCTTGCTTTTCAGCCCTTTGGAAACCACCCTCACAAGGGAGAAGATGTCACATTTCCCCTGGAACAAAACTGGCTTATGACACACTGTGTAATTCCAAAAATACATCATGCATTAATTTGACATGCTCCTGTCATCAAGACCTTAATTTCTAATATCTTCTTTTCCAGATACTATTAGAAATTTTCCTCTGCCTCAGCTATTTAACTTGTAACACTTTAGGAGGCAAAGTGTCTTCCTGCTCATCCCAAGGTCCTTCACATGGAAGATTCACAATCCCCTGGGGAAGGTCAGCTTGAATCTCTTCTTGAACACACAATGTTCTCACCCTAGCAAGCAACTGCTAGTGAGCTGCTTTTCTCAAAGGAGAATTCTCAAAGGAATTAAAATACAAAGCTAACACTTTGTATTTTAATTCCTATATTTCCTTCACTAATTTCCCCCACCACTTTTTGTTACTGTTAACTCTTTCCTTTCACTTTGTTTTGTTCTCCAGACCTGTGTGTCCCTCTTTACCACCAGACTACCATGTGTGCTACAAGTTGTCTCAAATTCTACAAAGGAGAACAGTCATGATTTCTGCGCAATACCCTACAAGCCTAGGAGTGCTGTCTGGCAACTGTTCAAAGTCTTCGAGTAGAACCCTAAAATTTAAGTGGGACATTTTCTGTAAAATAGATGTGCTTCTGCTACATAAACTTTATGCCCTCCTACCTTCTCTAGAATTACAGCTACTTCCTTCTTGATTGTAAAAAGGCAGGAACAGAGAGAGAGAGAGGATATACAGACATGCTGAAATGCTTTATAATGTCTTCTGGTGGACAATTAACTGTAGTCTGTGAAAGAGGTCCACCTGCTCACAACTTTGTAAACTTTCTGGCTAGGAGTTATACACCAGCTCAAGGAAGTTGCCATTCCACTTCACAACAGACCTCACTTGGTTAAATACTACTACATATCTCTTGCAGACAGCAGAATAATTATATGCACACAAAATCAGATGACATAGTGCTATGTATTTCTCATGGAATGTCCAAAAGTCCCATTCCCTGGTTTCAGAGTTTGGTGGTAAACACCGTAAGTGGGCTCCAAAAACCAGAGACCCACCCCAAATTGTAAACTAATGTTGCTGACATCAAACCTGTCTCTCTAAATCAGTCATAAATTAAAATATAAAAAGGATACTTCGCAGAGATAATAAATACTGGTAACTATTTTTAACAGCCTTTAATACACACTCATTTACACTTGTGAAAGACAATTACAAAACCTTACTCTGACTTCATGCATCACCAAAGCAAAACAGTAAATGTGATGTACCAGCATAGTCCCTCTGCACTGCTCTCTGTGACTGCAGAGAGTGTCAGAAAAACGCAAACCAATATTCATAATTTAAAGACTTCCTTTCTGTGTCCTATCCCACTATTTTTTGTTTAATTGCTTCATGGTCTCACCATCGAAAATCAGAGTACAATTTACTGTCACAAAGCTGTCCTGGACATAAAGGAAAAGCAAAGTTCTTATTTTTGAACCAAATTCCTTAGATGGGAGCATTGCCCAAGCGAAAGCAGCCTGGCTGGGCTGTGTAAGAGGGTAGGAGGCAGGGGATAACGATTTCAATATTTTGGGATGCAAGTTCAGGCAAGAAAAAGCAAAGACAGTTGCTGTTAGCTGCAGAGGACACCTAAGAAGTCACTCCACAGCACTCTACCCATGAGCCAAGGCTGATCTGACTTTTCCTTCCCACATACCTGGGCAAGCAGCCCAGCTAAATGCACACAGCACCAGCAAGGAGACTCTGCTCTGACTGTGCTCTTTATTCCACATACATCAGCCAATTTGACCAAAAAAACACCCATCAATTCTGCCCAGAACCAAAAAAAAAAAAAAAAAAAAATCCAAACAAAAAAAACCCCAAAAACCAAACAGCCAAAACACCCCTGCCAAGCTGGAGAAAATGACCCTGAATTAGGGAGCAGCTGTGGAAGAAGCAGAGGGGGAAAGAGGGGAAGACATGTCTTCTTCTGTTCAAACATACTCTTAGTCATGTTCTTTGTCAGTAACTATTGTTTTTCTGCCAAGTCTGTATAATCCTTTGCACAACCAGGTATGTTTAGCACATCATCTTTTAAAAATACTTTTCTTAAATAGAAACTATTTCAGCAGCTCTGAAATCTAAAAACCTCCAGATTACAGATTTTACTCTGGTCTACTTCATTACACACCTCGTGTGCAGACTTATTACAGGAAAATGTTACCTAATTAAATTTATTATGCTTTGTGGGGCTGTTTTGTTAACTTATTTAATTAAAAACTTCTCAATTTATGTAATTTATCATGGCATGACCATTGTTAATGAAGCTCACAAAAGATACTGTTGGATAAATTCATGCAAAGGAGATGAAGCAGAGCAGAATGAAGGATTATGCTCTCAGAGTTGTGAAGCAAAGAAGCCTGAAATAAATGGAAGTTGTGAGTGTTTGGAGCAGACAGTGCATTTATTGTAATTATTTCAGGCTGCATGCTGATTGGAAAAGATTAACATAAATAGGAGCTGCTATTGCAGATGTTTCTATTCTTGCTAGGAAATCCCTTGAATGTAGGAAGCACAGAATAAAAATGTGAAGATGCTGTACTACAGAACTGCAACTTTTTCCTATTCTTTTTGCCTTTCTGGACATAGAAGAAATATAAATAAAGCTGTTAATCCTTCAGGACTTGAAGGAAAAACATCACTTTTCTCTGCTAACATGATAAAACATCCAGATGTCACCTGACTACCCAGCAATGAACATTTTGCACATTCCCTCCTCCCTTCCAGAAGTGCTCTTAAACTGCATAGCACCCAGGTCACCTCCAGAGGCTACATGGCCTGCAGCTACAACGAGAGTCAGTGAAATAAAATCCACAGCAATTAACAACATTTAAGATCCTTGTTCCTCCATTCACAACAGCAAATTGGATACATAAATAATTCACATGTAATTCTGATATTTCCAACTTCCTTTCTATATTAACCAATGGCAAAATTTCCATTCAGTCTGGAAAAAAATACATAGCATTCTTCTTTTTGAATATTTTCCAAAATTTAGAAGTAGATAAAAATACCCAATGACAGTCCTGGAGGAGTGTATAAGACCTGCCACTGTACCTTCTGTTTACCTTCCTCACATCTCATAATTTGTTTCCTTGTCTTGATAGGACCCCAGGACACAGAAGCCAAGAATTAAAGTAAATTACTCAGGGCAGGGCTTTTTTGACTGCAACTTCAATCTGCTCAGGTCTATCACTGCAACACTTTTAAAAAGAATTATACGACTATTCAAGCTCTTTGGTTACCTGTGGACCAGCTGCATAAGGTATCCTCCACACTGGTGAAGATCAGCATGATTCAAAGATGCTGTGTCAGTAATGTTCTGCCTGAACATTATTTCCTGTGGTTCTGCACTAAACATGAAGCAAAAGGATCATATGGGCCCATCCATACACCAGCACATATCTCCTTTACACTGTGTTTCACAATCACAGAGCACCCAGCTGCACCACCATGGGCCAATCCCCAGAGCTTCCCCAGAGCCTGAAGACCAAAGGTGTTCCTCAGCCCTGTGCTTCCTCCGTACTGGATGATGCTAGGAACACCTAAACACAGTTTTTTTGGCCCAGAAGAAACATCCTCTGCTGCCTGGGACTCACTCTTGTGCAAGGTCAGTGTCCACCAAGATGCTTCAGGGTGCTGGGCACCACTGCTGCCAACTCTACTAGCAGATGGCCCTGGTTCCTTCCCAAAGGAGATCAGGCTGTTGAGGAGGATGGTTGCATGGTGACCAGTGGCTTGCACACTGCCAGGAACCAGAAGCCCACTGAGCATGTCTTTGTCACAGCACAGACACTGCTGTGGTGCCTGGCTATGACAGTTCCAGGGACAAACTCCACTGACAGCACGGCACATCTCATACTCCAGATCTGTCCCTCTTTTTCAGTGTTATGGAACAGTATCATTGACTGCAGCTCAGGTGCAGCTTTAAAGTAAAATGTACTAGAACAAAAACAACAGCCCTGCCTAACATTTGCAGAGCGACTTTCAGCCGAGTGGATCTCATGGGATTTCTTAAGCCTTTCCAAGCCAACTGTATAATGCCACAGGTTTAAACAAGTGTAGCTAAGGGCAGAGTTTGGGTGCCCATACATATGGTTTCTTCAATCCACTGCCAGCTGGAAGCAAACACTGCCAGAACACAGAAGCAATTCCATGTAATAACACTGCAGAGGAAGAGAAGTGTGGCCAGTGGCAGAGGGAACTCCACTGCTGGGCTTTAAGAAAGGAGGGAAAAGGGGGAAAAAAAAAATGCTTCTTCCTCAACACAGCAGGGTTGCAACAGAAATTCTACCCTATTTGCAGGGGGATGGAGGGATTTATGGGCACAATTATGTATTTTGCAAATCCCTTCCAAAGGACTGCCCTTGAATGACTGAAGCAAGATCCAAATCTCCCCAGACTAACTACCTAACAGGGCTCAGCAGGAATGAAATGCATTTGTATGACTGTCACTTCTATCATTTTGAGCAGAAGCTTGTTTTAGTAGTCTGTCAGATGACAAGAGTAGATATGAATTCAAGAGATAATACTGAAGTCCCAGAAACAGTTATTTCAAGTAGTTTTATATTGCAAGTTAGGAACAATACCTCACTTTGCATCTGGAAATATCCTGTGTTCAAATCAGCACAAAAAAAATCCATTCTCAAGGTGTTTTCATTACGATTTTGCTTAAGTCTGTAAAAAATTGAGACAACATGCACATTATGGACATAAATCTATTATGCCTTACATCCACATAAATCAAAGCAATTCCACCAAGCTCAGAAACAGATTTATTTGAAATCTTTGAATATGAGTGATTGTCAAGCAAAAAAAAAGTAAAACAAATCCACAATACTGATTTTTCAAACTAAATACCAATCTGATCACAACCTCTGTACAACCTCAGTCTCAGGTCTGAACCTAGGCACATTCCTGTGGTTTCCTCTCCTCAAAAAATCCAGCTTCTTCCCCAGAAGCTCCAGCCATCAGCTCCAGCAAGGGTACAGGAAAGCCAGTTCCAGGCACCTGCAGTGAAAGACTTTTGTTGCCCTGTTTCATGCAACTCTTATGTCACTGTGGGACACAATAAATGGAGAAGCGGAGTGGACAGAGCGGAGAGGACGGAGCTCCTCAAGAGGAGGAGCCACAGGTTTATTTTCTAAGCTTCTTTTATACTTTTTAAAAATGTGCCCACCTTAGAGGTGGGACCCCTGGGAACCATTGGTCACTCTCAGAGACCACTATGCGAAGTCCCTCCTCTGGGAAGAAACGTGGAAAAACATAGTTTACAATAAGTGATTTTGTTTGCAGTAAAAGTGCCTGGGAACAGAATTTCCTAAAACCAAAACATGGCAGGCACAAATCGTAGCAACACTCTTAGCCTACATAAAGGGTCAAGTTGGTGTCTTGGAAGAGTCCTGTGTACCTGACACCTCAAAGAGAGGGGTAAACAGCTTTTTTCTGAGAGCAACAGCAGTGAAAAGGGAAGACAGCAGGATAAAAAGAGAGCTCTGGAATGTTTAGGGACTGTAGAGATTCTCATTAGTATCAAAATATTTTCAAGGAAAATTACACAAAGTTTACTTTTTATTAACTAATTACAGGTCTATGTTATAATAAAACATCTTTCCCCTTGACTGGGAAACACGGAGATTTTGTTTAATCATTTTGAAGACTCTTCTGTCACCTGAGAACACTTTACCTTCTTATTTAGAAGGACTATTTTCCCCTGAGAGAGGAAAAGAACTATTCACCTCTCATTTCAGACCTCCTAAGCCCCTTCTAGGAATTTTTTTCTTTGCTGTACCAACATCTTTCATGGACTTTGTTCTTCAAACATTACTTTGGTCCAGAGGAAAATTAGAACAAGGTTTTTAAACTACTGGGGAAGCAAAACAAAACAAAGGAGAAATGCCTGACAAGTTAGAAAATATTGCAAACCCATATTGCAAAAGTCACATAGGGACTCCCAGTGCTGAGAACACTGAAATCTCATCTACCCACTTCACCACACCACTCACTAAGGACAAGGAATTGAGCCCTTTTGCTCAGGAATGATTTGGAAAAGCCCTCCTCAACCACAACCTTGAAGGCCTTATGAAAGTAACAGGAATAAAAACACCAGCTACTTACACTGATAATACTCATATTAACAGTCAAACTAGTATTTTAGAGTGCAGTAAGAGTAACTGAATCTGGCAGCCACAGGTACTAGAAACTTGCCATCATTCCTTTTTCACCCTGGATCAGCCACCCAACCTATAAAAAACCTCCACTTTCGTAGAAAAGCTCAGCTCCTGAACAAACTTTCAAGGGATGCCCATCACTGCTGGCAGCTGTGAGCCCATCACACAGCTGTGAGCCCAGAGACTGAGCTCCTGTCTCAGATGCCTCACTGGATGCATTAGGAGTTCTGTGACTTGGCCTTTGCACCAGTGTTCAAGTCTCAGCCTTGACAAATCCCCTTGACCTATGCATGTCCAAAACACTCCTCAGGGCCCATCAAAATGCCTCCTTCAGAGCTGCCAAGAAAGCAGCTGTAGGCTTAGCAAGGACATGCTGTAGTATTAGTGGCGTGTTTTATCTTTTACCTCTCAGCAGAAGTGCAAACCTTAAAGGAAACGTTTCTGCAGGTGCTGATTACTCTGCCCTTCATCTCTTCCAATGAGCCTTCTTACACAGGTATTTTATCTGCCAGCTCTTTAGAGACAGCACTCCCCTCTCATTCCATTTTCCCTAAATCCTGACACGCAAACCCAAGCTGAAGAGCACCAACCCCGTCACATCTGATGAATTAGTGCTGACAGTGGCCAGTGCTTTTGCTTTGTTTGTTTTTTCTGTAGAAGCAGGAAATCAAATTCACCCCTCAAATGAACCAGGGGTCAAATCCCTGCTGAAAAATTAAAGGCTTTCACCATTATGGGGAACTACAACACAGCGTAAGGAGGCAGGGTGAACCTTGCAATGTCCCACAGAGCCCTAAAAAAAGAGGGGCACCCCAAAGCTGTGGTCTGATGTAGCCATAGGTACACCCTTGTCCTTGTGGTGAGGAGGTTCACAGGGAGCCTGCAAATGCCCATGTCCTTCTGCAACCCTGGCACTCCAACCCAGTGTGGGACACCTGGCACTCAGCCCAGGGTTTTCTTTGCTTGTTGCCACAACCATTGAACAGCAATGTTTTTCTTACAGCATCTGAGGAATACAGTGCTTCTCTCAAACCTGAAGTGGTACAGGCAATGGCACCCGAAACAGGTTTCAGAAGGTTTACAGAGATGGGCTTTTTCTTTTTTCCCATTCTGGTGTGAAAATGTTGAAAAGAATGTAATTATTTATATTGCATTTGTTTTGGAAGTGAAGATACAGATCACTTGCTTTTAACTTTCTTTTTCTGGGTTCATTCTTTGTGTAGTAGGAACTACAAAAATTCATTTAAAAAAGGAATGTATTCAAGACCAATAAAGTTCTAGTGCAAAATATTTTCAGAAGCATCTTAGGTAAACTATTAAGTTGTCAAATAAAACCATCTAGTCTAAGATGAACTGGAAAAGGGTCAAAGTTTATGGCTAATATCTCAGATTGAAACTGTTTCCAGGAGCAACACTTCCATGCCAAATATTGCTATGTCAGGTGTATGACTAAAAACAGTGAATCTCAGTAATATCAATGTTAGCAATGTTATCTGCAGTCAGGCTACCTCTGCATCAGCTGACCACAACAAGCTCAGTATCTGTAATTAAAAATAAACTTTTTTTTTTTTTCTAGATGGGAATACTGAAGTGCACATCCCTGACAGCTAATCCTTAAAAATTCAATCTTTCTCTGTCAGCTGTGATATTTAAAGCGACTAAACTGTTACCCTGTCAGTGCCCTTTACCTGCAAGTAAAATGCAGGTAAAAAGTCCAAAATGCAGAAACAATGTTGGAAGGGCTGAGCCCAAATGCTTTTAAAGTCACATTAGCCACATCCTCATACACACATCACATCTACATTCACAAAAATGTCAATTCTACTTCAATACCGATATTTATTACATTCAGCGGCCAAACCCCTAGCCTTACATACTTTTAGAAGAAAGGCAACTATATGCCTTTAAAAAAATAATTTGAGGAAAATATGGATGCATAGGAAGTGGAGGAAGCTCCTCAGAGAAGCCAAGTGAATGGAAAAACACACGAGGCCATAGAATCAGCCCCTAGCCCACTAAGGCTTTACATTAAAGAAGAACTGCTTTGCAAACCTGATAATATTTTAGTCTCCCTTTGCAGATGCCCAAGCATTTAGTCAGTATTCAAAGCTGCACTCCACAGCTTCAAGAATCAGAATTTAAAACTACCAGTCTTAGCTCACTGATTAAATATTGCTTCAATGAAACAAGACACACTAACTCCAGTCAACAAGACTCCTTTTGGGACCCCCACAAAACACCTGCTCTGCAACCCCACAGCAAGGGGAATAAAGGACCTGCGCAACCTCACTCACCTTATGTTTTTCTAATGATTTCCCAGTTAATTCAAATGCCCATAAGCTTTTTAAATCCATTTACTTATCATCAAAGCATTGCCTGCCAAGTCATGCACGCCACGGTGAAAAAAAAATACTAAGATGACTGTGCATGGAACTGACACTGCATAGAGATTGTTCCTCTCAGGGAAATTCTTTGGAGAAGGGACGGGGTCTGTAGAAGTATGTTTGTGGTGATACAGTCACACGGAAAGTCCAGATCAAAATGGTACTTTTATACAAACTAATCCTAAAAGTAATGTAAAATGTATTTTATTGCATCTGACCTGTGGTCAGATTTCACCTCAAGAAAGATCTCTAGCATGACAGCTTCTTACACGGGAAAAATAAATACACATCCATGAGCTAAAATCAGTGACAAAGGTGTAATAGCAAATATCCCCTATGGCAAGCTTGTGAGAAAAGGCTGTTCTCAGACAACAAAGCCTGAACACAAGAGGGTACATCAATTATTGCTGCACAAACCAGACTGAAAGAACAGCACACAGCTGATATGTCCATAGTTGTTCACACAGCACGACAATGGGAAGGGCTGAGATGGCATTAGACAATACAACAGCGTGCATTTCAATTTTTAACAGATGCATGCAATTTTTTTCTTTTTTGCTCACAACCAAGGGAAGTTGCAATGCTACTGACACTGCACAGTTGACTGTTGTTTTTCAATGTGTTAAAAAAAAATCTACTATAATTAAGTAATTGGTTGGCATCTGTCCATTTCATTCCACACTGCTGCCTCACACTTGTTTAAAGAATAGAGAAAAAATTGTCAAAGACGTGGCAGATAGTGGAAAAAAAAATGTTAAGCTTGACTAGTTCACATTAGGTGGTATTTGTACAGATGGAGCACCTGCCATGACTGGCAAGAAGAACAGTCCTGTCGCTTTGCAAGAAACATTTTTGGATCGAAAGTTATTGAAATACCATTTGTATCCATCAGGATTGTTTCCTGAGCCAAAGATTTAGGTTTCTTGCATGTCTAAATCCTGTCAAGTCCTACTCTAGCAAAATAAGTATTTATAGAATCATAGAATCGTTTAGGTTAGAAAAGATCTCTGAGTCCAACTGTTAACTCAGCACTGCCAAGTCCACCACTAAACCATGTCCCTAAGTGCCTTATGTGTACATCTTCCAAACACCTACAAGGGTGGTGACTCAAACACCTGTTCCAATAACCCTTTCAATCACGAAATTATTCCTAACACCCACTATGCATCAGAGATGCCAATAAGCATACCAAGTAATTGATGAAAGTGATGAGCAGAATACAGATAAAATATTTTCTGTCAAAGGGCAAAACCTGTGAAAGACTCTGGAAAGAGAAAATGACCAATACCTTTTCTGAACAGAAATTATTAACCTTTTAATGACAACAGTCCTGCTTATAACCAAGAAGGGGTCGCAAATCCAGTGTATAGGGACGTGACACGTCAGCTCTGCAGCCTCAAAACATACAGAAAAAGAAAGGATTACTTGGATTGCCTGCTGTCATCCACATGTTGCTTTTCAGTCAAAGCTGAGATGTTCTTATTCTATTCAAATTGTGTGCTTTGGTTGTATGCAGTGTGTTAGAAGTGACAACTAAAGGTCTGAGAAATACTGTGATGTGAAATTTGAGGAGTTATTTCACCCTAAGTTAGAAGATCCTAGAAACCAAAATTTCCCACTTCTATCTCATTTTATAAGATAATATAGACCATTTCTTTGAAAAAGGTTTCAGTTTGAAATCTCTCAGCTTTGAGAAACAGGAGGTGTCCTTGCAGCAGCAAAGTAAAATTTGGTACTCCCACCTAGAGAACAGGACCAGGCACACCCAGAGAACAACAAAGTTGAAAACGAGTACTTAGAAGCAGATCTCCTCTTGATACATGCCTTCCCTTTTAGTGCTTGTGTAGACTGGGGCTGACACACATTCATGAGCAGTAATGCTCTATTACAAACTTCGTTAAAAATAGACTGTTTAAAAGTCACCAATTCTCATCTCAATGACTTGGTGTCAACAAAGCTGAAAACAAGGGCAAAAAGGACGTTTAGAAACACCATCACACTATTTGAAGGTTGCAATGACAGAATTAGCCTGCTAACTTCATTTTAGGAAAAAAAACACCAAAAACTAAGGGTCACTCTTTTGACATTTATAACAATAATTACATTTAATAAAACATAAGAAGCAAGATAAGTTTTAAAGACCATTTGCAGCACATCTAGGAAAAAATCCCCAACAAAACCAAACCCAGCTCTAGCAAGATTTACTATAAAGACTAACCCCTGGATTTACCCATTTCCAGTCCTGTGAACAGTCTCCTGCCATTGAGGACTTTCCCTCTTCTGCAACTCCTATATTTGCACATATTGATTCTACAATTTTTGTTCCTGGCAAATACCGTTTTTTTGCCTAGATGGAGGTAAGTAAAACAGAACATCAACATTTCCAAATAAATCTTCAGAAGTGAAAAAAAGCATTAGAGAAGTGTTTTCAGAAGTATAAGAAAAGGTTTCCTGGGGTTTTTGCTTTTTCTCTTTTTTTTTCTCTCTCTTTTTTTTTTTTAAGAAAAGAGTGTATTGAAAACAACATACAAACACTGTGAAGAATTAAAAATGAAAATAATTGAAATGGAAGTCTAAAGAAATTGTGCCGATTTTCGTTTCCAAATGCAGAATAGAAACAGGTTAAAAAGTCAAGAATTAAAACACCAGTAACCTAAATTTATTTTGGCTTTAATGCTGATAAGATGAAGTTTCATCAGTAAGGTATATAACCACCATTGCTTGCTTAACCATATACACCCTAACAAGCAATTTTACACAAAATATTTGTTGCAGTTCCTCTTTAAAGGGGGAGAAGTATTTGCCTCTGCTTTTAAAGGTGAAAGAGTACTTGCAGGAATGCAACACTGTTGACGCAGTTCTTTTCCTTTTCTTCTAATTACAATTCTTTTACAATTCCAAGCACCATGGATTTATTTTCATGTCCAAAGGGTTCACCCTTTTGCCACAAATTATTCACAAGCACATAATAATGTATACTTTGTAAGTATTACAAGAATATTTTGCGTGAAGCAAATTCCACCAAAACAATATACATTTGTAATCTGCATGGGAAACAGATCTCCATATGCTTTTCATATGTCCCACTAACTACGAATACAAACATTTGTAATGAAATGCTGAATACTCATGATCTTGACATACAACGTATCTTTACTGAGTACAGTTGCAAAAGCATGTAACCCAGTTTTGGTAAACTACAAAAACCACTCCATTTAAAACCAATGCTACTGTTTGGTGGAGGAAGCAACTTTGACAGAAGTAAATGACAGCGCCATTAAAGCTAACAACACCCACAGAGCAAACCTGTTAAGAGAGCCCGACACCTAAGACATGCTATCTTTAAAAGCACATGCCCTATTAATGGAGTTTGCTCACTCGGAGGATGAAGTGGGAACATGAAGTGACCCCCAGGAGAACACTGTGTGCCAAACTTCCACAATTTGAGTAAAATACTGCCTGTTATGCAAGCACCACAATATACAGGTAATATTTTTCCAGCTGAAAACTCCATAGAAATCTGAAGTCCATCCCCTGACCCTTTGGTCCCTTCCTGCCCACCTACTGTCTTTATGCATTGTTTCCCTTTCCTAACCTTTTAAAATTCTGTTTCTCTCTCCTTTTACTGTCACTTGAGAACCAGACTTTTCATTTATTGTTCCTTAAATTATTAAATAGTGTCCATTTGCTTTCTTGCTTCCAAGCCAGAGTAGCATCCCATTTATGTATTGTCACTCACTTCTATCACTTCTCATTTTTTCTTATTAGCGTATCATTTTAGTATTATTTGGCAAGCAGAGGTTAACTTTTTTCTTCTTCTCAAAGGATAAGTTAGCAGCTTTATGAAACTACTATTAATGAAGTGCCAAATTCATTTAAAACACAGACACTAGCTAGTTGAAAAGCAGAGGTAAACCTTAATCAAGTACATCAAGATCTGTAGTGCTAATTTTCATCTCTGTTTAAGTAAAAAGTCCAATTATCCAGCTATGTACTCCTGAAAAGGCCTTTTACCAATCCCATTACCTCAAGAGGCATTTTTTATCTCCTTTCTGTCAGCAGAACTGAGATACAAAAAGCCAAATTCAATTCCTCTGCAAGGCTTCTAGTCCGACTGAAATCAACCAACACATCTTTTCTGAAGGCCCATGACAAATCCATGGCACAGCATGGAGCCGAGCCAGATGGCTATGGTACAGCCCAGATCTCCAAGAGTCAAACTACTCAGATCAGCCACTACTTTCTCCCTGTTGTCATCTACTTCTCAGCTGTTTCAAGGGCATCTGGCCTTCCTCATCTGTTCCCATTTGTCTACCTCTTTTTTTTCATCCCTACAAAAGTTCATACCCTCCAGAGAAAGAAACACCATTTTAATTGAGCAACCATTGCCTTTTCCTTGCTGATGGACAACAGAATGCAGGAGCAGGGATGATCCTTATGGTAAAATGACTTCCCCATGTCCATTGTGGAAGTCAGTCAGAAATATGCCAGTTTTTTTAAAAAAATCTACTTGCTGAAGTATTTAAATATCCAGAGGAATAAAAGCTACTTTCTTGTTTTGTAACAGTAACATTTGCCTTTCCAAGTTTAAACTAAGTGTGTAAAGCAAGCTGGTTGCTGCACACAGGTGCTGATGAGCCTATAGGGATAAGCAGTGCAGGTCATCAGTGGCAAGCACAGACACAGGCACCAGTCACCACAGAAATCTCCATGAAGCAGGATCATGCATCTTTAAGCATTGTGAACTAGTGACATCCTCCTCCACAGTGAGTTCCACAGCAATTGTTTATCTGAACCATGAGCTCTGAGGAAGCAGTGAGTGAAACCAATACCACATCACACTCTTTTTCCCTCTGGGATGCACCCACAAGTCTGCTGTACATCCAGATTAACAAACTGCGCCAGGATGACGGAAGCACAGAAACTACTTATGAAAAGAGCTGGACTGAAACTAGAAGCAGAGATTAAATTTACCAAAACATCTCTAAATTTGATGCTACTTCACCCACAGCACGCTGGATTTAAAAGCAGAAGATATACCTTGTTCATCCATGTATCCACAGGCTGTAATCCCTTTAAAAATACTTATTGAAGGTGCTGAGAAATTCCTATATCCTTTTTGCTTGTACTTTCTGTAGACAGACTGGCATTTGATTCATACTAGTACTGAAGTGCTCTATCAAAATTGCATTTTCTGGAGGTTACTTTTAGTAAATAAAATATTTACTAAATATTAATTTAAAAATGCTTGGCCAAATACGCCAAGGTAAATGCTACATATTCTATGAACTCAAGTAATGTATTCTTGGCTCAAAATACCGTAATTTTGACATAGGCTTCTGTTTAACATTATTGTAAGTTTCTAAATTGCTTCACAAGAGTTTTCTCTAAGCTTATGAACAAAGCTTACTGAATGAAGCAAAATTAGGGGCATTATTTTGCTAGCCACAGAACACTAATTTAATTTGCATTCTCTAATGAGTGCTGATCCAAAGACCAGGCATGCAGATGACAAAGACAGTAGTTACATGCAAATCCTGTAAGTCATTATAAATGCAGTATTCCACTCTGAGAGGAAGTACCTTCCTTAGTTCATCTTCTGAATAACTGAAGTGGCAACAACAAATATTTCTACCCATATTCTGTCTTCCTTAAATCATCCACTTCATTAAAAAGTTTAAAATCTCCCTGCTAGTGAGCCATGTATCCCTTGTGTTATTCACATAAATATTCCTAGTGAAGTGACAGGAAATATCCTTAAAAACAAGACTCAGAAGCACCTTATTATTTAACTGAACATCTAAAGGTGCTTTTGAAATGAAGCAATACGTTTTCTCTGGCTTTAGACACTTGAGTTAGCACTTCTGAATACCACAGAATTTTATAAATTCCAGCTCTCCTGCCGGGAGGATATTTCTTGAGCTGACATATCATGTACTTGCTCTGTTACTCTAGTTACTCTATTGCTGTTTCAGTGAGAGCAGGAAGAATTTCCTACCTCCCAAAAGACTTGAAATACGGATCCATAAAGCACATGGAAAAGACAAATCGCACCTGTACCCTTAAGTCTTGCTATTCCATTTATATATGGCAAAGCTCTTATGGACTTTATTAGCTCAGGACTGGATGCAGAGCACAGACTTATATGCCTACTAAATGATATTTCTCTTTCAATTAATCTCACATTTGAGGCAAAACACATAGATTCTTGGTAGTTGCAGTACAATCCTCATTCAGTCAGGCCCTGATCTCCAAGACACTCAGCAGCTTCAACCTGCCCTAAGGCGACTAAAAACTACAATCACACAGGAGAAGCTTGTTTTGGTTGGACTGAAGTCAGTGCAAATTTTACAGCAGACCTCAGGGGAAGGCAAGATCAGGGTTCAGTGACCCAGACAGCAATACCTGAATAAATGCAAGAGATCTGGACTTAACCTCACATTCTTCTCTTACCGAAGTCCAAATCATCCCATTAGCGCCAATGGGCACAACCCTACACGGTGCACGCTGGAACTCTCTGACCATGGGCCTGATCCTGCTATCTTGAGCCATCAGAATATTACCTGTAGAAGTAGTCCCGCAGAAATCCAGACAACTTGCACAAGTAAGGGCTGCCGCGATCACAGTTATTAATTCTCAGCAGTTTTACTATTTAGAAACTAAACTAGAAAATTGAACTCTGAATGTAGCAAAGGTTTTGCAAATTTAGTTCATTCTACAGCTTATTTTTTTCACTTTAAACCAAACTAGAAGCCTATACTTTAAAATTAAATTACTAAGAATTATATCAATAGGTAAGCCATATGAACACTGTGGTGCTCTATACCAAAGCCTTCAAGCTACTGCTTTCAGTAGGGCGTGACGCACACCTTCCAAATTAAACCTACAAATTATTAGACAGGTTACCATGAGAAGAAATTTTTGACAGATCGTTTCAGCATTTAGAAAAGGCTACCCCAGTCAGAGTTTTCAGCTTGAAGAAGGGTTATTTTCCTTTCCTTTCCTTACCAAATCTGTAACATTTTCTTATGGTTATTATATTTTAATTAATTCCAGTAATCGCAAAAGCTTTAGCTTATACTGTCATTTTCATATCTATCTAAGTAACTCAAGGATTACTTCTTTGAGGAGAGCATTAAATGTTGTTTGCCTGGTTCTCATTCTAACTCTTTAGGTGGTTGGTCTATTTATGCTTTTCAAGTTGTTTGACTGTTTCCATTTTGTAATTACACCATTTCTGCTGTCTAGGGACAATCAGAAAGATGGATGATAACCTGCTGCCTGAATCACTTTCACATTTTCTAACCGATACTCTAAAATCTTCTAATTTTTGAAGGCAGAAGCAAAGAAGGAAAGAAGAATTCTCGCTGGCATATCTGAGGCATTTTCCAAATTTTTGGCGAGGGAAATTCAGAACGTGTAGCTTGCCAGAAAGGCGAGAGAAGAGCCCGCGGTTCCCCCAGACACACAGTACCCAGTACCCGCTTGCTGCAAGAGATCACGACATTTCTGTGCGGGCTCAGAGGTCGCGACCGTGCCCCGCTCGGAGCGCTGGGTCGCACGGAGCCCCCCGCGGCCGCGGGACCCCTGAAAGCCCCGTTCCGGTCCCGGGCCGGGGGCACCCCGCACGCACCCCCCGGGGCAGCCCCAGAGCCACCTGCTATGGTCCCGCCCGGTGCCTCCCCGGGCAGCGGGGGCGTCTCAGCTCACCTGGGCGCAGCAGGCACCGCCGCTGCTCTGCAGCCCGCCTGCCCCCGCCGCTGCCATTTGTTGCTCGCGTTCGCAGGGAGATGCCCTCTTCCCCCCCTCCCCCCGCATCGCGGCCACCGCCGCCCGGACCGTAGCAACTGGTTCTGATAGGTCTCAAAGAGGAAAAATCCTACGGCAACACACACGGCGTCTTCCCACCCGTCCCCGCCCCCGCCGCCCCCTTTCCCCGGCAGCCCCGCTCGGCGCCCCGGCCGCCGCCCGCACGCTGAGCAGCGCGACCGACCGCCGGCAGCCCGCCCGCACACGGCCGGCAGGGACAGCGGCCGGGACCCCGGGAGCACACACGGATGGGAGGGGCGCTTGATTTTCCACCCCTTTTTCTGATGTTGCTCCCGTACGGGATCGGGGGCCGCGGGTCTCAAATCCCTCGTTCGCTCCCAAGTGAGAGGGTGTCAACCCCCTTCCCGCAGCCTCCGCCTCTGGATTCCCTCCCCACCTCCCGCTGCCTCCGCGGAATCCCGACCCCGTCACCCCGAAGACTCACGGCCACCGGAGGCTCGCCAGCACGGGCTGAGGGAGGCATCTCCGGTGGCCCTCGCCGATCGCTGCCGGGCGAGGTGGCACGGCACGGCGGTAGCCCCTCGGAGGCAGCAGCGCTGATCGCCTTCCCACCGCTCCCTCCCCGTCGAGTTTCCTCCCGGCGCTGCCGCCCCCCACCCGGCGCATCCGCGGCGCGCCGCAACTCACATCGCGGCGCCTTCCCGCAAAACTTCTCGGCGTGTGGCCCCGGCGCCTCCGCCGCGCTCGGCTCGGCTCGGCTCGGCTCGGCGCAACAGGCAGCGCTGCTCACCTGGCGCGGGGCCGCCGCGCCATGGGAGCGCCGGGCGGAGCCTGCGGGCGGCGCGGCGGGGCCGGGCGCAGCCAACGCCGCCCGCCCTGCTGCTCCGCCGGGCGCCCGCCGGGAGGCTGTGCCTGCCGCGCCGCCGCTCCCCTGCCCTGCGCTGCGGTTGCAGGCACGGAGGCAGGCGGGCAGGGAGGGAGGAGAGAGCGGGGCGGGGAGGGAGAGAAGGAGGAGACCTGCCTCTCGCTCCCACCGCACAGCGGGGAGGTGCTGCCCGCGAGGGGTGATGCTGCCCGTCTCCCTCCCGGGGCTGACTGTGGCTCTCACCCTCCAGCTTTAGGGGCAGGGCCGGGCGGCCCCGACGGAGAGGGATAGCCCTGCCTGTCGGGAGCACCGTGGGGTGCCTTCATGAGGGTGCTTCTGCTCCCCCCAGTGCCCACCGGGTTCCCCAGCAAAACACGAATAAGGTTAATTGTTTCGCTCATCTGAGTGAATAGCTGTCATTGCCAATGAACAGTACTTGCTACGATAGGTGAACTTATGCTATGCTCAGCCTCACCAACCTTTTGTGATGATCCAGTTATTCACATCCTGCTTCGGGTTTACCACGGTTCTGATCACGGAGGGTGACTTTATTCGCAGAAGAGGTGCTTCTGTGAAATGTGCTGTGTTGCAGCAGTTGCATGGCCTGTCATAACCCAGGCTTTAAGAAACATCACCAATTGGTTGCCTCTCTTACTCAAACATACATTCTCTGTTGTGCACTTTTCTACTCTGGCTCTGTAAAGTAAACTTTTTATTCATTTCGTGCACAAAGGATTTTGCTGCCTGTCTCCAGTTGAGAGCACCTGGGTAGATGGGTTTTAGAAAGATCCATCTTAGGTGGTTTGCTTTGAGGGGAAAGCTGCCTAAGATGCTGCATGGAACAGAAAATGAATTGGCATTGATTTCCTCTGGGTTGTTTTTTTTGCCTCTAACTATACAAAACTGTTTTATCTCCGCATCAGCCATTGTCAAAAAGAAACTTCTAGGTCAGAAGGACCAGTGCTATGGCCACAGACAGGTGGTCTTTTGAGGGAAGCAGGGACAGAGGAAAAATTGCATTACCAAATGTAATTTTTCATCAATATCCCCAGTCCTGTGAGTTTCTACCCAAGTAAATATTTACCTCTCTGAGTAATCTATCTGAATCATATTAGCAAGATAATGCAGGACCAGGCCTTTGTACTATAGCAAAACCTGCTCTTTTTTCTCCTAAGAATATTTGCAAATTGACTTATCAAGCCTTATATGTATGCCAATCATTTTAAGTTCTTACTAGTGTAAGAGAAAATAACCAATTCAAAAAGAAACTTGATAAAAATCACTTTCATGAGTTCTTTACACAATTCTCACACTGATTCAACCCAGCTTTGAAGACACAATCAGTTAAAAAATAAAACCATAACACGTGAGCATGCATTTCTTTTTGCAGTGTGTTTGTGTCACAAAGCTGATGAAACTGACTCAAGAAGCCATGACTGCATTACCAGCCCTATATTATTTGTAATGGGAAACAATTTTCAGGCTTTGTGAGTTTTATTCCTTTAGCTGAAACCGACTCAGATTCATTTTAAGGAAGTAGAAAAATATTAATCATTGTTGATAACCCAAACCCAAAATCTAATGTGCAGCATCCCTTTCTTCAAATACAGCTTGTGTTCATATTTTACTACTTGGTGTGTGTATATATATATATATATATATATATATATATATGACAGCCAGGTATAGTACCCAGAATGGATGCACTTGGTTGCAATACACCACATTACCAGCATTGCAGACTTTCTTGAAATGATTTGCTGTTGTTAAATATTTTTAAATGAAAAAAAAAAAAAAAAAAAAAAAAAGGTTTATCAGATTTTTTTTTGTGTCACTTTGCTTGACACAACCCCCCCCCCCCCCCCCAAAAAAAAAAAAAAAGGAAAAAAGATAAAAAATGCAGTCATTTCCCTCTAAAATTGAACATCTGGTGGTACTTTGTGGAATTAACTATTATCTTGTTAAATATCACAACAATGTAAGAGAAGACTGATCTTAGCATGCATAACTTAACTTACTGCATTAGCTATGATGTTTTTCATCTTAATGATTTAAGTGTAATTGCCAAGGAAAACAGAACCTCACAAAAAGATACAAATGCTTTTTTGTTGTTGAAATTGCACCTAATAAGTTTTTTGACCAGCTGCACGTGTGTAGCTGGTATGCAGGTTTGTATTCAAAGACTCACTCCTGAGAGCAGCTAAGCATCTACAACTGCAGTTGAAAAGTGGGTGTTTAGTATATCTCTGAAGAGGAGAATAGAGTACTTTTTTCTGGGGAAAATTACTGTAAAGGGATGCACAGCTACTTGTTGTTAAAAATGTTGCAGATTTTTAAGGACCAATATACTGCTGATGTCATGGTGGTTGTGTGCAGAAGAAAGACTATATTATTATTCTAGGTGAAAGAAACTTTGGTCCTTGAACAAACCCAGCAGCAGATTTGCTGACTGGCTTACTGGCATCGCCTGTCCATTTTACAGAAGTAGAAGTGAAAGGATTAGTCCTCTGTCAGGAATGAGTATAAGTTTAAAGGATAAGGAGAAGGTAATTTGGCTGGCCTCAGATAAGAAAGAAAATGTTAATATTTGCTGACTTCTACACGTAGTTAGGAAAATCAGGGAGCATTAAATAACGGGGGATACCAGATGGTTCTTCAGTTTCCCTCATAAAATAATTTTGATGAGTGTTTGTAAATATTTAAGGGCCCAGTAGTAGTGATCTTTACACAAATTATTTTTTTCTAAAGCAGAAAACCCTACATAATTCAGCAAGACTATTTGTGAGTAAAGATTATTCATATAAACAAGACTTCACAGAATTAGATTCTTAAAAATTTATAAATATTAACAAAATATTTCAATGCCTAAATTAAAGAATCATCTGGTACCATCTATTCCCTTGATCTTCTGAGATTAATAGCTTTTTACAAAATCAGCAAAGAATACCGCTTCTTCCAGTGCTGAGATAAATTGAGTGACCTTCTCTTTATCCCTTGACTAATATTCCTTTCATTACAGGATCAATTCTTTTCATCACCAACAGTAGCATGAAATTAATATTCTAGATGTGGGTACATTAAAGAGCTAAATCTCACAACGTTTTTAACTCTAGTAGCACATGCTTAGGAGTTTAGCAGGAATATTCTGATCATGGTTCAGAGCATGATTTTTTTGTAGAGAGCAGTGCAAAGACATGTCAGGGGCACATTCTCCCTGGGATTACTCCATACTCCAAGGGAAGACACAGTCAGGGCCCGGAGCAGCAGTCTGTGTTGAGCCACGAGAACAGCAAAAAGCATGAGATTTTGCAACCTGGAAATACTAAAAGCAACAATATTCTCACTACAGCTGCATTCCTAAATTGTATGCCTATTTTTGCTCTCTCTCTAGGCTTGATGGTACCAGCAGTCCTCATTCTCCTCTCAGCCCATAGGTACTGCTACTGCATGTATAGATGGTGAGGTTTTGCCCTCAAAGTCCTCTTCACAGAGGGCCAGTACAAATCCTTTGCATCTCTTAATCTTTTTAAGCTCTGTGCTGGCAATGTGCAGACCATCTTGATTTCTAAGCACAGCTACTCTCACAAGGCTTTGAGGACTGGGCATTAAACACTTCCTTCAAGAGGCACCAGTAGTTTCTGGGTTCCTGTATTTGGCAGATCCTGTCATTTGAAAGTTCTTGCTGGTCTTTTCCTCAGTCCTTTTTCTACATAGGGTAGAGGTGGAAGTGGCTTTTAGGAGAGAGTTTCTGTTCCAAGTAGCAGAAGATCCTTAGATTGTCAGTAATTCATTAACTCTGAGAGAGAAACAGTGGCTATAAATAAGCTCAGCTAGTTCAGCTCATACTCCACCTAGCTCTGATTTAGAGAACAATGTAAGTAGGGAAGTATATTTTTCTGCTGTGTGCCATCCATTAGTTGAAAATGATGTTCTTCTCACAAAATAGCATGTGTTTCTGGGATACTTAAATATTAGAAAAAGACTAAACCTATTTAATCCTGGTCAGAACAGGTTAGTCCTCAACACATACGCTTGTGGAATTTTTGGTTATTTCAAAGATTTATAGAAAAGATTACAGGTCTGCATGAGAGAAGCAGCTGTATTGATAGGAGGTACTTGGATTTCTGCAAGGCAGTTAACTTAATACCACATGAAATTTCGATTTCAAGTCTTGCATTGTATGGAATTAACAGGTCACCTATTGCAAGGATTAAGAAGTGTCTCACTGACAAATTTCAAAATGTAGCCTTTTAATGGGGAGATTTCATTCAATGTGAGGAGCTTTCCAAGCAGAATCAGAAACAGTCTTTGCCTGATACTGTTTTCTACTGTTTTCAGCACTTTGGGCCTTGAGATAGAATCTTTGCTTTAAAGGCTTGCATATTGCACAATAAATAAAGAAGATATATTACTTCTGCAGTAATTTGATTTGGCTAAATGATCACTTTCCAACAAGCAGCACACTAAATTCATTTAACTACAGTCCAAAAGCTTGTAGGAATGGACACTGGCTTAGAGAGCAGAGACTCAGGGAATGATAAAAAGTGATTATCCTAATCACCCCTTACATGAGGTCCCAGTACGTTGGTGAGGAAAGGACTCAGCACAGTCCATGCATGTTTCCAAGTTATCAAGAACAGTTCTGGTGCCTGCACTTTAAAGAAGATGAGAAAATTTTGGAGAAAATCCAAGTATTTTGCATGTCAAGTCTTGAGATAGGAGGCTTAAAGATCTGGACATATCCCACTTAAGGAAAGAGTGAGAGGGCACAGGGAACAGATAACAACGGTGAGCTTTTTCACTCTTGCTGACAAAGGCACAGCTAAATCCAGTGACTGGAAGTTTCAGGTTAGATGTAATCAACCTTGAAATCAGATGCAATTTCCTAGCAGTAAAGGTAATTAAACTCTGTAACAGCTTATGAACGGAGGTGGTGCACTCACCATTGCTTGATCTTGTCCTAAAAAAGGCTGTCTTTCTTAAATAAGCTTTACTCCAGCTTCTGGGAGAATTTCTAATGGACAGAGCGGGCTCAGGGAGGGGGAAGGAGGGTCACATCAGGCTAGATCCCCTGGTGATCCCTTCTGCTCCTACATCCAATAGAACACTATAGCTGTGCATCTTCTTCCATTATGGCTGGAAAAAGATGGCTTGAATTGCACCCTGCCCACTCAGACATTTTCAGACTGGCATTAAGGTAATAAGTATAATCAAATCCCATACTTGAGAGCTCCAGTTGGCTGCCTACAGCAGAAAGGAAGAATCTCTTCTCCACTCCTCTGAGAGATATTTGGTCTCATATATTCTGCAGAAGAACTTTTTGCCTTCCCTTGAACCATGTATTATTTATCTTGCTGTAGCCAGAAAGAGATTAAACCAATGCAGAAAATTATTTTAGACATCTGATGCTTGGGTTTGAATTAAACCCAGTCCAGAAGCAGTAGAAATATTAATAGCTCAGACTGGCAAGCATGGTGGATATTTTGCATGGATTTTTTTTTTTTTCTGTGGTTGTCTGGGCATGCCTAATCAGTACTCAAGTATCATAGGAAGCTCAGGTACTTTTTTAGACACTATTTTAGTTTGGTTTCTCAAGGACTAAAATACTATGGGCTAATGAAAGTAGTTCTCTCAGCCTTGGCATACATGTACAACATTTAGCAGGCACCCACATGCAAGACTGATCAGACAGTCTGGTGGTCTCTCTTGGCCTTAAATTGTAAGAAAATTTCAAATTTGTACATAACAACAGCCTCTGATTTCCAGGGCTCTCAGGAATGCACATGATTACACCACAAGCCACAAGCACCAAAAAGTCTCCAGTGCCTCTGGTCAGAGGTAGAAAAACTCACTGAGAATTCAAAAACCAAGCAAAACATGCAAACACAAAATATTTCCAATAGCTTGTAGGTCTTTGCCTTGCAAGCATCAGAAGAACTTATCAGAAGTATCTGCCTGTAGTAGAGGAGTTCTGTCCTCACAGCCTCTGCCATCAGTAGTTCCATCCTGTCTAGGCTGACAGGACACAACTGCAGGACAGAGTGGCAGCTTGGTTATAGAAAAGCAAGATTGAAAGCAGAAAATCTGGTTGGTTTCTGGAGACTTCCAGGCCTAAACTAGGAGGTGCTCCCTCTTCATGATAGGCAAGGGTGCTCAGTATCCCTGCATAAAAACTTGGATCTTTAACACCTTCTCTTGCAAAACATTTATATACACACCATGGTGTTCACACGGGAAGGTGAAAGTGGCTGCATCCAGGAAAATATTACTGAATAAACATAAATTAGCTGTTTCTGTGTGTAGACTGACAAAATTAGTGAAAACTTGTTTCTAACATCTTACCGAAGGAGTCATGAAAAGGAACGAAAGAAAACCAACTCAGACCAGTGAAACAAGGTAGAAACACATCTCCATGACTTACTGCCTCTGAATAGTATACTTGTAAAATAATTGTTGTATGTATCTCTATTAAGTGTGATGAACAGTGTGACACTGCAAGTTATTTATAAACAAAAATGGTATTATAGATCCCCAAGATGTTTGCACCTGGAAGCCTATAAAATCACAGTAGGTATAGATTAATTTAATGCTTATCATCACAGAAAGTGGATTTTTTTTTTTTTTTTTTTTTTTTTTTTTTTTTTTTTTTTTTTTTTTTTTTTTGTTGCTGAAGGGTAGGAGAAAAGGACATATTATAGCCTCAGCTCATCAAAGTATTCTTCTCAGTTTAGATTTATCACAGGGTTCTCTTAAGCTACAGTTTTATTTAAGAAATGGGCTTGTGTCATTGAGTGTATGTACAGACTGCAAATGATGTTTTCCAAGCAAATCCTCTATTGCATAGTCTTTGCTGTCATTTTTAGTAGCTAGATGGAAAAGATGTTTCCATAAAGAATCACTGTTTATGATGGGACATATAAGAAACAACCAGCACATATCCCAGAAGCATATTTCAGGGTGGCTGGTCTGAAAATGAGAAACTTTGGTGGATTTATTGTCTTCCTTAAACAGAAAAAAAATAAAAATTAAGATGTAGTCCAGCAACAATTAACAATAGCAAAACAGCTATTCATTTCAGCCATCTGAGATGTGGACATATGGGACACTGTTCAGAGGATATTGAAGATATTTCTTTATGTACAGTATGATGAGGACTTACAGAACTTGATTGTTCTGGAAGAATTCACATGGTACCTAGGATCTACTGTCTTGAGTCTTTCAGAATAATTGTCTTGATTGACTGGTTTTAGGTTCAATTTTTTAAATTATATCTATTATTGTTACGTACAAAACTCTTAGCCAAATTCACTGGGATATTGTGCATATTTACAGAAAATGCATATTTTGCCACATATTTATGTGGTATTTTTACATTAATAGAAGTATGGTGTGCCCCAAAGAAGCTGCCAGTGTAAGATACTGATCCTGCAGGTATTTACACATCTGCTCCATATAATGTTCCAGGAGTACTGATATTTACTTCAATTGAGCCTTTTAAAGGTTTTAAAGTAAACTATCTGCCTAAGTCCTGTGTTGAATGACACTTGTAAAAATACCTACAGAAACACTAGGAGAACAAAATATGTAGGTTAAATGATACCTCATGCTTAGGCACCTAGATAAAATGGGAAAGTACATGCAATTTACTTTCAAGGTAGATCTTGTTCACAAGATGAAAAATGCTCCATAAAAGCAGTTATTACTTGAGATCACTATTGTTCTTCTGCAGCCAGTTTGTTGAAAAAAATGACTTTATCTTCCTTGAAATTGTCTCACAGAAAATTATGTTATGGTGTAATAACAGGTGTGTTCTGGTATAGACAAATATGGTGTAATAACAGGTATTACAGGGGAAATGACATGATCTGTAGTACATATATATATATATATATATATATATATATATATATATGTGTGTGTCCTGTGTATGATGATTTCCTTCTCACATATCAGCCATCCCTTGTTATTACTCTTCACTGGTGCTGAACATCAGGGAGGACCAAGATTGAAACCCTAAGAAGATGGCTGATTTCTCCACAGTAATAAATCAAACTCTGAAAAGAAGCTGGTGGAGATTTAACAGAGTTTGCAATTCTTATTATCACTTTTCAACAGTCTCCTTTTTTGGAGAATTTCACAGAAAGTCCAGTGTGAACCCCCCCAATTAATTAAGCCATTACCGGGACAGAGAAGCACCATAAAAGAACTAGAGGTCAAGAGAAAATGGCATGCATGTCTGTTTTTTAGGAAATGGGAGAGGCATGACTTTCTGCAAAGAAGCCCCCTACGGGATTTTTTTGTTACAAGGCACTGATCCTAGGCAAATTGCCAAAGCTGAAGTTACAGACTCTTGATAGATACACAGTAATCCACAAGAACAATGGTAAAACAAAAGAAAAAGAAGTTTAAGTAACCAGAAATCTTTGAAGCATAATTGCCTCATTTCTTCTGGATGTCAATAAGATCAGACATTTTTTCTCTTGTTTAACTAGTCAAGTGCACAACTTCTGGCTAGCCTTCTCATTCACCATTGTGTTGAAAGGCACCAAAGGTTGTCATCCAGAGTGTTCAACCCAAAAGAACCACTATATCCCACTTAAAATCAGTGGTCTGCCAAGAACTCTTTCAGACTCAGTGGAGTATCTGAAGCTCTTAGCCATACTGATCATTAATCAGAGGGGAGAAATTGCCCCAGATTCCCAACAGGCCAGAGAAAATGTCCCATGTGTTCAGACTTTTTCTGGTTGCAGGAAATGAGCCTGGTCACAGCATTTGTCTGAATTGTCTTTCTCTCTGAAAAACAGCTGGAGCTTAGATCCTCTTTATTTTCCTATTATATTTTAAGGGAGTCAATTATTCTTTGGCATATTCATTTAAATTGATTTGAATTTTAAATAAGTAAACAGGATTAGACCAAGGATTTGGCCTGAGTCTTGTTCGCTTGGGGGAAACGGTAAGACAAGGTCCCAAAATAATACTGCTGTCAGCTAACAATTTGGTTCACTAAGAGAACAGTCTTATGATGACAGTCATATTAAAAGTGCCTAAAATCATTAGAATTAATTTTAAAATGGTCTCTGGGAAGCAGCTGGGAAAGACTTAAAGGAAGATAATGAGAGAGAGTGAGATAGAAGTGAGGACATTAAAACAGATTGATTAATAAAATATGAACACAGACAAAGCTGTGTAGCTGGGGTTTTATACTACCATTTAAAAATAGCCATAGATATCATTCTGACACTGAGCTTATATCACTTTAAATCTTTTAGAAACATATTAAAATTACTCAAAGAGGGACCATTTTCAAATGGTCCCTGGACTTATGCATGATAACTAAAAAGAGTTTCATTGTAAATCCCTCTCTCTACTTCAATAGTATTATCTGCTTACAGACAACCCTCCGAGGACAAAGTCACAGCCTTCATCTGGCAAAATTATTGTCCAGTGATGATACATGGTTTGTGCTTGCAGAAATGCAGCATGAGCACAATAATATTGGATCTTATATATATTAGGATGCTGTGTTGTCAGGACAAAAACGCCAACTACATTATTGCTTTTACTAATGAGACATTTCTGATATTGTTTGTCAAAGACAGATCCATTTCAAAAGTCAAGGAGAACAGGTAAAGAAAAAGGCAGCTGTATATCAGTTTTCTATTTTAGGACAAATATTCTCTAGATCATACAGAAGCATTATGAAAATATGTGCAAAAATGAATTTGAGGAAGACGAATGCTTGAAAACATCTTGATCATAAGATCTCTGTGTATACATGACATCAGAAGATCATGATCTTGAAAATAATATGACTCAGTAAAAAACAGGGTGGAAAGAAATCCTTTAACTCATTTGGAACTGTATACTGGCAAAGAAAAAGATATCTGAATTTGAAGTTCTTATTAGTCATCACTGAGTCAAGACATGTATCTGTATCTGACCTACAAAGAGGCAGATTTTTTACGCAGCATTCCGCCGTTCCCTGTTGGGCGTGCAGCACAACGTTTTACAACAGCATCCACCCCTGATGCAGAAAGAGGCATGTGCAATTTTCTTCCATTTAAACCTTCAAGACAGTACTGAAGTAGGATCTTTATATTTTCTTAAGTCAAGTACTGATTTCCATCTGGTTCCTTGTTTCCTGTCCCTCACTTTTACATGCATTGAGGAATCTCCTTATGGAGAGGTTTAATGCACAATTACTGTGCACACGTTGGAGGGCGAGTCAAAACACAGCCCCTGTTACCACAGAATGGCAATGAGGAAACTGATTGATTTTAATGAGGAATGCACAGGCTCTTCTATGCTTCTTACAGGTTGGTTTGAATTGTTATTCTTATGAGCCAATTAGTTCAGGAGTTTAACGGTGCCAAGCAGCTCTCTTGTAGGCTACTATTTGGCACACAACTCCACCAGCACAACAGTAATGATTTATTTGGACAGTTTGATAAAATTAAGTAGTTCAACTCTTACCCAGCTCAAAGACAAGCAAAAATGCTAGTGGAGGGTTTCAGATTTCAGAAACTGTATTCAGATTTCACACAGCATCTTTGTCTTTGAAATCTAACTGCTCAAGAAGATGAGAGTTCATAATCTGGGGTGATGGCCATGCCAAGTTAGGCAAGAAACATTGCAATATTGGCATACCCAGTACTAATGGGTAAAAATAATGTTCAGGGATAATGCAGTAAAGAGTTGAAATTCCATGGAATTTGGTTTTAAATATCTGTTGGTAACAACATGAGTCATCTGACATGATGGGGTATGATGATGAATTGCACTCTGTGGTCCTTTGTAAGGTGTTTTGAGATGTGTCAAAGAACTCAGGTTTTACACCTAAGTACATTTAGTTGTTATTGTTTAAGAAAGATACAATTCAGTACAAAACTAAGCATTTTTGGCTGTTATAGATCTTCAAAGAAAAAAATCTTTGCACCTAAAATTATTTAAAGAAAGATGAATTCGAAAACTGTTGCAGTATATATATGTGTGAGATGCATCATGTACTGCACACACTTGACTGGGAATGCATTTTACCTTTTTCTTTTAATTCCCTAATTTTCACAACTGAGAAGGAAGTATATTGGGAGGTATACTGCGAAAAGTCTTGCAACTGAAAATTTAAATTTAGAAGCTTTGAATAAAATAATCGATGACCCATGAAAATGGCAATTATTATTATTATCATTAGTTATTACCAACAGGTGGTATACTCCTGTTATTTCACAATTGTGGTGAAACACTTGCTCAGAGTTGCTCTAAATCTCAGGTCACCAAGCAGGCCTTGCAGGGCAGTCACCAGCCTGAGGTCAAAGTGTAAAATTCCTGACATTGCAAGTGAGTGGTCACACCTGCGGGGTATTGCACAATCGTTTTCCCAAAATGAACAGAGGGCAATGAAAAGCACGGGGTGACCCTCTCATAAGCCATGCTTACCCATGGCTCCTTTAGGCAGCCCTTCAAACTACATAATTTGTGGCTGCTATAGAGTATGAATGTGCTAACTACCTAAATATTTCTGTGCAGACTGTGAAGTTGAGCTGTCCTGGCTCCTATGCCATCAGCAGCACACAAGCTTCCATTAGTGCTCAGGGGTCTAGCAAAGTGGCTGGTTGTCATCAAGGGCAGCAGGCACAGTGGGGACAAGGGAAGCATTTTGTCTTTCTGGAACAAGGTGGTGACTTCTCAAGATTGGCATCAAATTGGAGCAAAAGAAAGCAGCAAGACTGCACATTTTCTTTCACTTCTCTGGAACAAATATGGAATTATTAAACTCTCTTATTTCTGCCACCTTCAGGAAAGCTGTGACAGTGTTTATGAGTATCTGCAACTGGTAGCTTTCATAAGCATTGAATCATATGCACAAAAACATTGCATTTGTTGTTTTGGAGGAAAATTCTGTATTGAAATAGGTAGCATATGTTTTATGAAACAGCCCTATTTCTACTGTCTGCAGACCTTACTGTCCCTTTTGGTGTGGATTGCTGGCAGAACTGCACTTTGTCAGGCGTGGACACACTCTTCTCTTGCATCCCGACAAAAGCGGTGCGAGCACTCCACCTCAACTTTTTAAAAATCTATCTACCTTTAAATCTCTTTGGCATTCACAAACAGGCTCTTTTGCAATTGCTGGCAATTGTATCTATTTTTAGAATTGTCTAACACACTTCAAAAAAAAAAAAAAAAAAGCAAGGATGCAATAAAACCAGGGCTACTATATATCACTTTCATTAAGAAGCAACACTTTAATTGCCGTGACTTACTACTTCAGTGCTTGCAAGATGGGTGGTGTCACCCTTGAGAATTTTCCAGGCACATTTTCTACTAAAATTTAGTCTCTCAGTTTTAGATTCTTCTAAAATTTAGTCTCTCAGAAATAAATTTATTTCAGTTTATTGGGATTGGGAGACCAAACAGTGGTGGGGCAAGAAAAATGCAGCATTGGAGAGAAGATAGAATGATTGAGAAACATTAGCTCGGGGGTACACGTGTGTGGGACAAGGGCATGACCTGGGAAGGAGCACCTTATGCTGTAATATCTGATATGACATGAAGTCCAAAAAGGCTGCTGAAAGAGCCTGTACCAGTTAAACAAGGATTATTGCGAATTACCCGTGGCAACCTCAGTCTTTTTTGGCCCTCTTAAAAGAGACTTTGGGATAGTCACAATCCTTCCTTCTAAGTGAACATAGGATCAGGAATAGCTATTCTGCATCTATAGGAAGTCATGGGATTTTAATCATATGAGAGACAAACTCGGAAATGAAAATGGGTCTGTGCTGCAGAGGAGATACTTCAAAGATATCTTTAATTTTCATGCAATCCAGAATCGTAACAGAGCTTGGCCATCATTGGAAGCTCTTCTGGGCTATATCACAATGAACAAAGATTAGCTGTTATTATTCAGCATCTGCTTCAGTGTTCTAAATATCCTATAAAATTCTGAGCTTTACCTAATTGTGCTAGAAGGAGAAACAGACCAATAAATCTATTTTTATTTTGATTAAGTTATTCAAGCCTGGGAGTAAATAAATGTTAAATAAAATGCATGGGAATACTAGCTAATCATCTTCCAACCATAGGAGTATGGTATTAAGAAGTAGACTGGAGTTTAGAACTGTTGTTCCAAAAGATTCTTTTTCTTAATCTTATAACAAACAGAATAGCCTTATTTTTTAGTCACTAGTGCCACCCAGGCTAGAGCTTGCTAGTGTAGCTGTAGTGATGTTACCCCCTTTTCTTGCACAGACAAGCTGTTGAAATGCATTGTACAAATGCTCTGAAACAGCTGATTGTTTCCAACAACCTTCTTGATGAGACTTAAGAGGCCATCTTTAATCTTGTATGCCCTAAATAGTTTGGAATTTGAGAAATGCCCTACACTTCCATGTGCTAGTGCCACTGGGGAGAAAAGCAGAGATTCATAAAGAGAGGTGCTGGCTTGAAATCCTCTGTATTGGTTTAGATTTTGCTCTCAGCCATGCACTTTTTTACTGTTTGAGGCATCCTGCTCTGCACTCACTTTCCCTCTTGCAATTATAGCAGGATGGGCTGCAGGATGTACATTTATGGGTGCTTTTCTTCTATTCTTACCCTATGAATTTTTAGTACTGATGCTGGGATAGATGCTTTGACCTGTTTGTGGAGCTGGACATGTAGAGATATATTTTGAAGCTGTGAAACTAAATAATACAGCATGTGTGATTAGGAGACAAAATGAGGACTGCAGAATTAAAATTCCCAGGAGTTGTTATTAGACTCCTTTTCTCTATGCTCAGTGATGCCAAGTGAATTACATGTCAGGAGACCTGTGCTGTGAAGAACTACTCTGGCATGTATGGCAGGATGCCTGGCACTCAGGCAATTGGTCTCTCCTTGTTACCAACTGCATCCAAAAACCAGCCTCATCCCAGGGGTGGAAGGAACAGACTCACTTCCCAAATCCGAACAACAGAAGCCTGTGGTCTACCAGCAAACAACCTTAGCCAACGTTATGCCATGAGTGCTAGTGATAGCAACACAACTTCCTAGTTTTGGCTGGGCCAATGTCTTTTTTGATTCATTTCTTCACTGGCAAAGACAAGTTCTGTCTGAATTAGGCAGGTACGAGTGGTCTGGGTTCGTCTTTGCACATTTCTTCAGGCATTTCTCTGCAATAACATGGGGGTAGGGTTCTGTAAGACACTACTAGCAGTTATAAATAGCACTAAAAGTAGAACAGACACTGGGATACCAGCTGCAGAAGGAGCAGTCCAGAACAAGCTTTTTAGGTTTATAGCAGAGGAGAAAGAAGACTTCTAAAATTTTAGTCCCTAAATATTGGAATCCCTCTTTTCCAAAGACTAACCAAGTCATACTATGGCACAAGCTTTCCAGCTTGGAAAACAGCTGAGAATGGATGCATCTCTGTGCATGTCATTTAGTAGTTGGATACAAAAGTATAAACACACCACAGCCTGAATACTTACAGCATTCAAATTCACTGAATTTGCATTTCTAGGAAAAAAAAAAAAAAGAGAAAGAAAAACAGAGAGAGAGAGAGAGAGGGAGAGAGAGAGAGTAGATAGAAACTACTGGGCTTCCATTACTGAGATTTCAAAATATTTTCCAATGGTGACATTGCTGTGACATTTCTGATACTGACACAAGGTGAGTTTCTTGATAGTAATGTAATCATACATTCAGTTACAGTACAAAAGACCTACAGACATGAAGTTACATATGTTAATAACCAAGAAAAGTAAGCATATCAAATGGGTTTTACCTTCCTTGATTTATGTAAAATCTAATAATTCTGTAGAAGTTCAGACATTAAACTTTACTTTTGCAAGCTGTAAGGATAAGGAGATAAATTTCAGTTTGAGTCCCCCCAAAAACCCTCTCATTCATACCATAAATAAATTATTCAAGTGCAAATCTTTGCAGAGACTGACTGTTAGAAAAAAAGCAGTCATTAGAATGGGGTCATGAAACATAAACCTTCAGAGAGTGCAGAGAAGGCATCAGTGTGCTTCGCTGTTACAACAACCTCTGAGGAAACCATGCTGCTCAGAGTGTTTATGTCTGAAATGATATCTGTTTGCCGGCTTCAGATCAGTGAGGAGGAACTGTAGTGCCTTCTTTTTATTCCCAGCCCTATCTGGCTGCCAGCTTCTCTGAGCTGTCAAGGAACAAATGCTCTGACTTCATCTTGTGTGCTCTTTCCTCCGTATTCTGACAACGCCTCTCAGGTTCAGAGATGTGCCAACCCCATTGTAATGATTTCTGCCAAAGCGGGTGCGCTGAGGAATTAAATGTGGAGATATATGTTAAAACTGCCTTTCCTGTTCATCAGAGATGCCAAGCCCCTGAAAGAAATTTCTAAGGAATAAACACATCTGTAATGGTTGGAGGTGGTGGGGGGTTTTTTTGCTTCTACAAGTAACACCTTATACAAAGTATGCTCTCTTCACTCTGGTTTTCTTATCTGAGAAGGAGAGGTCACAAAAATCAGAACCTGAAAACTGACAGAATCTTACCATTAAACCAGTTACAATCAGAAGTCTAATTTCTTTTCAGAGAAGCAGTGGAATTGCATAAAACAGGATTACTCCTTTCCAAGTCATCATGCCAGCCTAACATCTTCAACCTTCCTGTATTATTTTCACAGGTGTTTGTGCCACCTATATTAATAAAGAATATTATGTCCCAGTGAGCAAGCAAAAAAAAAAAAAAAAAAAAAAAAAAAAAAAAAAAAAAAAAGTCTTTAGGAGGAATGGTTTCTTATGAATGGAAAATGTTTAATATACATACATACATCCCAGGAGTCCAACACTCTTCCTTAGGAACAATTTCTAATTGATTCCTTTCAGCAAAGCCTTTGGGATCTCTATTAAATAAATTAGGTCTAGTGGGTAGATTTTGTCAATCCAACAGTTTCCCTAAAGTAAAATTTTAACCCCTCCATTTCTCACAAAGGGATTTGATTATTTAAAAGAGAAGGGGGGAAAAAAGAGTGAGAGATAGAAAGAAGGGATAGTAACTCATGCTATTTAAATGAATGTCAGCTCCAGCCAACTTGACATTCACTGTAAAGATGAATTTTTTCCAGAAGGCCACTTTACAAATCTCAGAACAAAATTTCATGAGCTTATGTTTGGAAACATTTCCATAACATTTTGTAAACTACCTCTCACCATCCATACTTCATCCATAGTCATATTCTTCCTTAGCAGCTTCTGCCTGAACTTCCATTTGATCTCATCCCTGTCCAGCAATTAAAACCTACAAGTTCTGCAGCAGCTAGAGGCCTCAAGACCACGGATCTCTATTGCACCCAGACACAGCAGACAACTTAAGATAAATTAATTAATGTTTCAAAATAGGTGCAGTACTTTTCATTCTTGCATTTAATCCATCCACTTGAAGTCAGTGGAAGCTGAATTAGCTCATGCACTTTCAAATGACTCATCAGTCATGCATTTGCTCCATGAAGTGCATCTCCTCCTGCCCTGGTGCCATGAAGGCACAGTGCAACGAGGGCTGTACTCAAAAAAGGAGGCAGGTGTCCAAACCTCCCATGCCCTTTTCTTACAGCCAAATATATCCTTTCCAGGCCCTTGCCCATACAAGTACTGTAGTATCACTGCTTATAGCTGGTTGCATTACACAAGACTAAGATACATGAAATCTCAGGAAAAATGAGCAGTTGCCTGCATGTAATTTTTAATTGAAATGTTAATGTAATCTCCTATGCAGCAGACAACATTCAAATCAGATTTTCTTCAAATTTGCTGTTGCTGAAAATATACACACAAAAAAAACCTCCTTCACAAATAAGATCTTGAATCCTAACTCAGATGGGAAAATTCATGGGCCGCTCTCTTTAATTAATTTAAGCATCACTAATTTAAACTAAGTTCTCCTGAGTAATTCCAGTAACAGCACTTAAAAATAATGCTCCCATGAAAAGCTCTGCTACTTCAGAAAATTATCAGAATTAATATTGCTCATTTCACAAAGAAGATTGTCTTTGTTGTGGCACATGCAGAAAGTTCTGGTCTATTAGCAAACAAGATCAAAAATGAGATAATTAATACTGGCTGAAACAAACAAGATTTTGATATTTGCATATTGTAGGTGTTATGACAACCTGAAGGGGAACAGGGAAAATAAAGCAAAAAATATGTGTATCCATATGTGGGAGGGAAAACTATCCTTCATGATACTAGTAGACAACTAGTTAAGTTACAAACACTTTTATCATTGCTAAATAGTTCACTAATTTTGACTAAATTCATGTCACAATGCCAAAATTCTCTTCCCGTCATCATAAGCAGTTGCTGGTCAACTTGCATTTTTAGTTTCTTCCTCAAATTTCTCACAGATCAACTTCCAGGCTGCTCTTATTTTATCCCACACACTGTAAATTACTTTGGTCCAGTAAATAGAAAAGTTTTTTTTATTTAACCTAACGATTTTTTGATTTTCTATGAAATGGTGTTGTGTGCCTATATTTCAGTGAGTTCTCACAGAAATACTGATTCTGCAGGAACAATAGAGTTTGTGAGGCAAAATATATAGATTTATATCTATAAATCAGAAGGGCTGGTCTGTAAGTGGACTTAATATATGCAACCAGGTATCTACATGAAATTTCAGTTGGACACACTCAGAACACTAAGTATGATGCAAAAATATTCCTTAGATAGGTTCATTGTCAAAATATCAAAAGTTAAATCCATTGTTTCACAAGTTAGTTTGCTAAAAAAAAAAAAGAAGGTGTGTAAAAATAACTCCTCATTTTAACTACCTGTTGCCTACTATGACCATGAGAACTCAGCTAAGTGCAGGTAGGGTCCCATGGTCTCGGACAATGCTCATTCTTCTTCCTGGTTTTTGGGGGCTAGCAAAATTAGTTTTACTTAAAGGCTATCACCACCTCAACCATGATTAGACAACCTGTTCATTTCTTCTCTATTTCTATTCATGGGCACCTGGTATTTATTAGCACTCTTTAGAGAGGCTAGATTATACACTGGAGAAAATATCACAGACAGGAAGAATGTGTGTGGGGTTCTTTCAGGGAAGAGCAAGATGGCTAATTTTAGATATGTCTATCATTAAACATCTAAGTATTATATAAAGGCTACCTGTCTGGCACTTCATCCATAACTTATATATCAAAAGATTCTGACCTTTTTTTGTTTATGTAGAAAACAACAAGAAGCCATAAAAGTGTGTATATCTGCCATTTTCTTTTTCTAATGCTGCAATCTGTGTAGTGTTAAAAATAGTAGCATTTGGGAAGACAAAGAGATCTGGGGCTGTGATGGTCTTAACATATTGCAGTACTCCTTTCAATGCCTTCCTTCACCTCTAAAATTGATTTTTGTTTTGCTTTTCTTTCTGATATCAACTAGAAAATGAGATGCTATGAAGTGAGCAAGACAAACAGCAAGAATTCTGATCTTTTTCCTCATTTAGAAAGCTGAGATTACTTTTCTATTGGTTTGCATTTGAGATGTGCTGATTTTCAAGTGCTTCTTGCAGCAAAGAAAAAACCCTAAAAAGTATCTCTCCAAAGCACTTTCTAGCAAAATGGATGGTAGTACAAGATTTTTACATTAAACTTAGACTCAAGTATCTGAAAGAAAATGCAATGTAAAAAGAATTCTCATTGAAGTATGTTTCTATTTAGACATTTCTGGGAACTTCAGTCTAATTAAACAAAATCTGACATTAAGTTCTCAGTTGACTTAGGCTTAAGTTGATCTATTGCCCTTTGTTAAAAGAAAAAATAACTGAGTTGCTGAAAAGATGTAGAGTATATCTTTGCCTCGTTGTATTACAGTATATAGCACTAAGCACTCACAGTGAGCGTTAAGATATTAATTTTTGGAAGGATTATCTAAAACGTAACCTTCCCTGGCTTGCACCTGATTAATTCCAAGGCTGAATACTGAAATACTTTCTTAGGCAAAACTCTCCTTATCATTAAATTCTGAGATAATATTAAAGAGTTTGAATCCAGATTTGCAAAGGCATTTAGATACTTAAAGGTGCTGATAGGCATCAAATAGGATTTGTAAAAAGCCTACACAGGATGTAGGGCTAATTCATTTTGAGAAGTAATGCATATTAAATGTCAAACACACCTGATGTTTTGGAAATATCATTGGACATTTCCATGCAAAATTAGGTGCCTAACAGAGTGTTTATGGTTTGCCTTACATCTGGAATTCCTTTAAAATCTGTCTCTCAGATTAGGAGAGTTGAAACAGATAAAAAAAATTAGTACATCAAATGAAAAAAAAAAGTGTCAACCTGTAAATATCTGACAGATAAGTTCTGAATGTTCCAATTATAAACTACTCTCTATGCATATCTCATGACTTATGAGACTAGGAGGGTGTAATGCATACAGAGACTAGATTACCAATTACCTGACTTTACAAAGCTGTTTATTGGAACACATTTGCTTTGTCTCAGCATTTGAAATACATTTAGAGCACACAAGCTCCTTTTCAATTGCAAGTCGAGTACAACTATGTGAACTATTACATTTTTCTCCTGCTGAAATCCAGAGAAATGAAATTGCTGCCTTGAGCCATGTTTTGAACTACTAACTATTGCCACTTGAACCAAGAAAAGCTTTAAAACTTACGTTGCAAGACCTCTCCAGTAGCTACAAAATCCCCCTCCAAGCCTCCAAATCAGCTTCTGATGGCAACATTTTGGTTTTGAGGTTTCCCCCACAGGTATTTAGCTTTCAAGTCAATCACTGCTGACTTCCTTGCGTGTTGATCTTACCTGAGTACAGCCATAGGTCCCTAACAAGTATTTATAAGAAATAATAGTGTGCCTAAAATGTTAGTGTGCCATGACCACACACAAGAAACAGCCCTGAACGTAAAGATCTGACAGATGATCTTGCTGTATCCCTGAGCAATGAGATAAACAAATCTTTGCCTTTCAGCTCTTTGTAATCAAACAAAGAAAACCAAGAGAGATTTCTTTTGTTCTGTAATTTTATGTGTGTCGCTGCCATGCCTTTCCCAGTTTATTTGTTGTGATTTATATTTTCAGAAAGCTCATGTTGTGTTGCATGAGAAATGTCTCTGTTGAATTGTATGACTGCAATAACTCTAGATGAGTTCAGTGTCTTAATCTGATGGTTATTTCTTCTTTTTATAAAACCAATATGTACAGTGGTTGCATTACCTACAGTAATTAATTTTTGTCTCATCATGCAAATCCTTCACTGTGTGGGAATTGCCAGAATACTTTTTTGTTGTTGCACATAGTAAACCAAAACAAATAGCCTGCAGCGAGTTTCTATTTAAATATTGTGCCACAGATCAAACTCTGCTTTAGTTATAAGGGTTCAGATAAACCATCAAGAAGTTCAAAAGGAAAGGGAAGATTTTTCTAAAACTTCAGCAAGACTTCTGTAAGAACTAGCATTAATACACCAAAAGATGACAGAATATCCAAGGTGGCTGGAAAATCACATTTTATCTGCAGATTTCTCTTGTGAAGGTGAAAGAAGAACATCCACAGAGGACGTGAGAAAAGCAGAGTGCAAAGATTAAAGGATCAGGGGTGGCCTTAGTTCCTGTAACTGGGAAGCTAGCAGAGCTGGGCTCTGGGAAAGTGCGCTTGAGCTGCAGTGTTAATATTAAATGCTAACAGCAACTGGCCAGCAGGCCCTACTTGCGTAGCAGACCAGAGAAAAAACTAAGGTCTTGTGGCCAGATCATGACTACAAATGTGTAAGCAGCTGTGTGCCTTTTGTACTGGGGGATTGTCAGCCCCTGAAATTAGAAACCTTTGCCTAAGTGACTAAACTGGGGTGAAGGGATTAGGGCAATACAGGCAATGTGTTAGAAGTAAAATATATCCCAGTAAAACCATATTATACATAATTTTTTTCCCATGGATTTTAAGTTGCAGGAGATGCAGAAGAGCCAACAGATCAGAGAGTCTGCTTCCCTCTGGTGACAGAGGCTGCTCTTCACCCATCGATTCCAGTGCTCGATACTGGGCAGTCTGCTTTATTTTAAGCACATCAGACAATGACACACACAGCCTTTCCCATTTCCCATGGCCAATCCTAGAAGAACTATTCTCATTCCTTAACTTTCCAGCCCTCTGTAAAAGGAAAATTTTAATATACATGCTGAACTAATACAGCATGGGATTTGGGGAGTGTGCCATTTTTTTTTTTCTCTCAAATTATAAAGAATTATTTTAAATTCAAAATAAATTTAAAAAAAGAAAGAAAGAAAGAAAGAAAGAAAGAAAGAAAGAAAGAAAGAAAGAAAGAAAGAAAGAAAGAAAGAAAGAAAGGGATAACCTTACCAGTTTGAATCAAGGCAAAACTATTTTACAGCCCAATACAAGAAAGATATTTGATGCCTGCCCCAGGTATAGTGTTGGAACTGGAAGCACTGCTTTCTCGTACCTTTGAATTTTTGAAGGTGGTGATAATGAAGTGACCCAGTTTATAAACTTGGCTTTAGCATCCTCACGTTTCTGAAAGCAAAGAAATAATGACTTTGGCAGCAGGAGGTTGAGGGCACACACATATCTGTTAGATAAACTGTGTCAGGAGATTTTGGTTTAGTTGATGGTATCATACTTTCATCTTAATATCCTTCCTCAGGCTGGCTGGTATGGGTGGTGATTCAGGGTTTCCTGAGCGAAAGGAATAGGAAATGGGGCACAAAAGGAACCCCTGAGACAAGTCTGGGAGAACTACTGTCCAGACATGATGAAAGGGAGGAAGAGATGGCATGTTTATAACCCTTGTCATGGATGAGAGGCGCTCATCCTGACCCAACAAGTCAGGATGCTATTGTGCTGTTGTAGCCAGCGCTGAAAATGGGGACAGAGAAGCACAACATGCCAGCTTTGGCAGCTGCAGAGGCCACAAGGCCTCAGATCTGCTTTGTGTGAAACACTCACTTATTTCCCAGCAGGTCCCTTCTGGTTTTGTAGAGTTCACTCTGCACAATCTGCACAGTCACTGGTGGCCACATCAGCCAGAGAGACACGTGCTGTGTACAGACACTCTCTCAGCACACTCACACAGCAGTGCAAGCCAGACAGACTTGCCATTTTCCACACAGCTACTGTTACAGGCTCCCAAAATACATGAGCTATTTGCTCATTATTGGCTGCCCAGTCCCAGGCGGGGTGCTTTCCAAATAACATGAAGACACTGATCTCTCCCTACAGAACACAATCCAAAATAGGAAAGATCTTGTTGGAACAGTGGTAAGGGACACCAGATACAAGCAAACAGCTCAAGGCAATTAGGAGAAATCACCCCCCTAAAATACTTCTGTTGCTGCAGTCATGACACAGCAACTTTACATTCTCCCATTGCCTTCATATCGTATCAGCATTCAGTACAGTAATTTACCCCTTCTATCTGGTTCAAATCTCAACCACATTTTTCCAAAGAGCTCAATGTTTTTTGTTTCTCATCTGGCTAAATGCAAAAATTCTCCAGTAATGAAGTGTGTTTTCCAGGAAAGCTTGAGTGAATCAGTCCAATGAGAACTTCAGAACTCCTGCACAAGGAGGTAATTTTAACTGTTTATGTAGCTATCTAAAGAACAGAAGAGATTTTTTTTTATTTATTATTATATCTCTGTCTTACGAATAAGCCTCCAAATAGGAAGAGACCTTTTCCTTTCCACCTGTCCCAAGTTACTTCATAGCTGTGGCACAAGCAGTGCCGTCCTGCACTAACTGAGGAGTGAACCATCCATGGCTGAAAAGACAGTCAGTGCTCTGCATATTCTGAAATATTCTGAAATTTCACTGTTTTAAATATGACCATTTTCACAGTAATGGTAAAAAAATATGCTGAAAAATACCTCAGTAAACAGACTGGGCAAGATGTTGGGAAACTGGCTAAACACTGTGGCTTGTCAGATATGCTAATAGATGAGATGTATTTTCAGCACTGGTCCTAAGAAGAATACACTGAGCAAATGTCGCTTTTACAACCAGTAAGTGAACGTGACTATGGCTAACAGCACTTCCCTTCCTCCTCTGCCTAGCCTCAGAGATTATGTCCCATTTGCTTATTGGAAATATTCGTGCTTCCCCAAAGTTTCATCATGAACTGGATCTCCCTGCCAACAGGACCTTGTACATGGAGTTATGATTCTGCATTTGTTTCTCACTCTTGCCTGATCCAGCCAATTCAAATCATCATGTTCGTGCAGCATTTCTGCCAGCAGAGGAGGGAAGGACGAGTCATGTATAACTTTGCATTTGGTTATGCCACCCTTCAGGGTCATCAAAACAATACCAAGGAGGTCTGCATTTAAACTGGGTGACCCTAGGCTACTTTTAATTTTACATATACTTTCAAGCAACAAACAACCCTGGGTGAACTGTTGAACAAGTAGAGTTCACAAGGAGATGAACAGAACGAGACAATGAAGAAAACCAGCATTGATTGAAGTGAAACATTGGGAAACCATCCCTTCAGAATGCCTGATAACACGAGTGAGTTATGACTTCCACATATTTTTGGACATTGACTTGCCCAGACCCAAGCTCATGCATCAAAACACCTCTCAGCTTTCAGCATCTCCGTGACAGGCATCAGAACCTCCAAAGTCACTCTAGCAGAAACTAGGTTCAAATGTAACATTCGAGTTGAAATGCATTTCTAGAACCAAAACATAACATTTTCTTTTACTTGCAGATAGCTTCTTTTTAGCCCTGCTGTAAACTGGATGACAGTAATTCCTGGGAAATTTTCACATGGCAGGTATCCCCAGAAACACCCCATTTTGTCAAGACACCTGCCACCAGCAACAGGACTATAATGACAACTGCAATTAGATCCTTGAGAAGTAGCATGCAGTATTTCACTGTTTATGAATAGCAATGAGTATGTTACTGCTCACAGACCCGTGAGCTCAGCAAAAACCTCTGGTAATTTTTCATTATACTGCAATCCTCTGCACCTTCAAATCAATCAAGGTTTTGCCACGAACTTCTAAAACAGGGTAAAATACCTCAGGACATGCAAAAACCCACAACAAGGAGAGCACAGCTCATAGCGTAGTAGTAGCATTAAACAACATAATCTCTATCAGCCCAAATAAAATACACCCACTGTTGCATGATTTATAACAAAGCATTTGCAGGGCTGCCTTTGAAAGAAGTGAATTCTGGAAGGTAATAAACAGATTCAAAGAAAGTGTTTATCTGTTAAAAAAAATGTTATGATTTCTTTCTTCTTATGTTGAAAGAAAAATAATAATAAAAAAAGTTTTCCTTATGCACAAGCAAAGCCAGCCATGGCTTTGCACACCTTTAAGCCGTATAAAGCAGACAAAGAGAAGTGGTAGAAGCCCACATCCAGATCCCTTTTTATAACATGTAGCTGAGACCCATCTCACTCAATAGGTCAAGATTCCTGTTACATATATGCATAAATGCATATAAGAGAGACTAACTCAATATGTGTATTACTCACAGTATGTTTTGAACAGGGAGGCTTTCTGTAAATACCTATACTCAGAGAGGTGGCTTTAGTTCCTGTAGAGGCTCTGCTGAAGCATCAGAGTTTTAACAGCAGTGTGGTAAGACCAGGGCATCCAGATGAGCAGTTAAGAATTTTCTTTCCCTCTTTTAGGGGATTCCTACAAGCACACCTGCAGCATTCTGGAAGAAATGCCACAGTGCTGCTGCAAGCAGAGAGTGTGATATCCTGGTAGCAATGGAGGAAATCCTGGCTCCCCTTCATGATGTTTCATTCCTTAATTTCCCTGTAGCCAGAGTTTTAATGGATGACTTTGATAGATCACAGCAAGGATGAAATGCCACCTGTCTCTAAAACAGCCTCCAAAGGCAGTCTGGGCAAAAGCAATAGTATGATGTAACCCCCTCAGTCTGCTGTTTAGCCTGCAGCCTGTAACTACTGCTGGCACCTTACCAGGCTGTGTGTGCCTCCAGCCCCAGCTCTAGGTGACCACAGTGGTGCTCTGCCTCTGTGACACCCCTTGGCTGCCAGCTCCAGCTCTCTGTCTTCACTCACACACAGCTGCTTCTGCTTGCATGCCTCAGGCAGTGTTTCCTTTCCTTCCTTTGGCTCAGAGGATTAGCAAATCAAGCTGGATACTAACCCAGGAGGCAACATAGTCCCCCATAAAGAGCCAACTGTGTGTGATAGCCTGCTGTGCTGCATCCCAGCTGTGTGCTCAGTGGCCCCAGGTCTGGAACAACTCAGACAGCATCGGGACCAGTGTCCCTGGCATCTGACTTGGATCAGTGTAAACAAATTATCAACAACTACTCAAAAAACCCACCTGAACCATACAAACTGTTTCAGTTCTGTGTGGACAGGAGCTGGACCCTGTCAGTCCCTTTCAACTCAGCATATTCTGTGATTCTGTGCAATTTTGGAGAAGAGAGTTTTAACACTCACATTTGAACCTTTTATTGCAAAATCTCAGTTCACCACTTCAAGTCAAAGTTATGGGCAGGATTATGCTATGTAGGACCATAAAACGTGGGTATTTTGGGATTCAGTTTCCTTAGATGCCATGAGATTGACATTCTACATTGTGCTGTTCATAGCAGGTGATACTGCTCATCTTTCTTTCCACCCACGATGTGTTTATCTCCAGCAGCAACAGTACATACTTCAGGCTGCTGGCCAGCTGTAATAAGATGGATTCATATCCCAGGAAGAACAAGGTGGTCTCTGAAAGCCTCCTCTTTCTGAGACTGACTCTGGACCTGGCAATTATTACAGCCAGGAGAAGTGAAAACAGAACTGAAATGCATTTGTGCTACTAAAAGGTTGTTAGATAAATGGCTTCAGAGGAACATTTTAACAGAGAGGAAAATTTAAGTAACCGTCTGGGTTTGTTAAAAGAGGGATGATCAGGGGCCAGTTCCTTTAAGAGTTAACATCCCTCAGGGCCTGAGATGCTCCTGGTGCTGCTTGCATGGACTGAAGCATGGATGAGAGGTACAAATCCTGCTCTGGGTATCTGCCTAGAGAAAGAAGGAAAAGCTGTGGAGCAGTGGGAGAGAGCAGATGGGGATGACAGCTTTTTTCTGCATCTGAATTACCAGGGCTTTGAGTTATTGTCAAACCCTGATGGTAACAAGGGTGTCTGTACCCTAATTCAACATCACTTCAGTTTCTTACAGGCTGGACTGAGGACACCAACTTATTTCATATGACCTATACAATATAGATACAGCATCTGGTTATATGAGCAATATGATGGCCAGCAGGATCCTAACAGTAAAAGGTTTGGTAATGTTTTATTTTCTCTCTGAGTTCCTAGAAATGTAAAAAGAAACAAGGAGACAAATGTCTGAATAAAAGAAATCCAAATAGTGTTTATGAATTTTTTCACTAGGCAAATGGCATTACTTAAACAGACTCTCAAACACATGAAATGCTCTTACGGCCCTCCCTGTGCCCCCAAGACTGTCTATTCATCAGTGTATGTTTGTGTGTGCTTTTAACTTAATAAAACCACCCCAGATGTGTGTTGTTGAGCTACGGAAAATGTAATGCTTCTATGGAAGCATTCAGCTCTGACTCATTATCTGTATCTAACCATAGGATCATGAGTTCAGATACACAGACCAACCCCCATATCAGCACAAGTAGCCTACAGCATTCTTTTTCTCACCATTTTTTTTCACGTAGCATAAAGTTTTGTTTGATTTTTTACCCCAAACATGACTACTGTAACAATCTAAAGTAACGAACGGCTGAGAGAGCATGGGTAAGAGAGACAGGTTCTTTGGCAATGTCCTTGCTAAGCTGCTGGCAAGTTGCTTTGCTCAGGATGGGGAACAGCAGCTGAAAACAACCAAACCAAGCGCCTATCAGGAAGCCTCAGGACTGTAATGCTGTTGCTAGGGATCCTGCTTTCAAAGTGCCATAGTTGAATAAAGTAGGTCAAGAAAATTACCATTATAATGATATTCTCCTTGCTGTTCTCTAGCCAGTCCCCTACCTGGCCCTGTGCTGCTGTAGGACCTTCCTCATTGCTTCAGCTGCTTTCCTGCACAGTGGCCTATCTGCACAAAAATGACAAGAAACTCCATTTCAGCCTTGTGGAAAAGACTCGGCTTTTTTTAGAAAAGGGAGCTGCTGCACAGAAGCCCTCAGGCTGAGAAGAACCCACACTTCCAGGTGAGCTCTGCAAGTTATTGCTGTCTTCTCCCCTTCCAGCAAACAGCCACCCTCTGGCATAGAATAATTACTGAAAGGATGGATTTAAGGATGGACGTATTTAATGAGAAAACCTGATTTAGCTGCCCATTCAGATACAAACATGTCCTGTTGTTTCTCTTTGGCAGACCAAGCATCTTGTTCTTCACTCCAGGGAGCATTGAACAGTTTCTGTGGAGGTGCCTAGTCTTCTTATACTATCCACCAAAAAGACAGGCACATATTTCTGTGATAGTGTCCTAATTTAATGAGTTAATACTAATCATCTAACCTAGGAGTCCCCTGATGCCACACATCTGCCCTATTACAACCCTACCAGTACAAGCTTGTTTTTGACTTAGTTCAATTTGGTTAGGGGCTTACATTATGAATCAGGCAGGGTTCAGGACCAAGACAATGTTCCCAAAATGTACCAACCAAGAAGAACATCGGAAAGACCCTGTCAGCCAGGATTAGGGCAGTTCCTCCCCTGCTTCCTTGTGGGAGTAGTCTTGTTAGCTGGCCTGTATCATCACTGTGGTCTGATCTTGATGGGCCAGATGGTAGCCAACGTTTTGGAAAGTGGTGGCCAGGCCTGATTCACTTCTGTTCTTCCCATTTTGAGAACAAACATATGTTCTCTCTGCTGCTGTGCTACTACTCAGGAAGACTAAGATCAGGTTGTTTAGTTCATGGCACAGCCTGGGGCTTAATCCCCCCCTTTCCAGCTAGCCATGCCCGAGCACTGCCAAGAAAATGACTCAATACATGACATTAAGAAAGAAATTGCTCCTCTGTTCTATCACCAAAAATAAAATATTAATATCTACTTATTTAATAACTAGGAATCAGATATTGTTTGCACAGTATTTATGTACGAAGAAGAGGTAAGAGGTGTTAAGTGTTTTTAAAAAATGCTAAATTTAAAAAATTGCATGAAAATTAACTCCCACGAAAACAATAAGCCTTTTATGCTTACACAATAACTTTTTATTCTTCAGCAGTGTTCCTGTTGTTGAGCTTTTCCATTTCCTTCATGAATGCCAACTGTCTGATGAGAAGACTATTAACTATGAGTGCTGGTACACAATCTCTGTCTTCATCTCAGAAAGAGCTTGAGGGCAGGGAGAGGCAGTTGTATGCCCTCTGATAAATAGCAAAGCCCAAAGTGAGGAATATAATTACATGCATATTTTTGTCATACTTTTGCCTGAGTCTGTGGAAAATGTTTTGGATCTAGCTCTCTTTTTTTTCCATGCATTATAGAATAAACAGATGATGCTAGTCAAGTACTTCCTTTGGTGCCCTCCTCTATTTACAAAGATTGCACTGAGGGCACTATTTCCAAGAAAATGACAGGAGCAAAACAGAATCAATCACCATATTCAGAGATCCCTGATTCTGCCTTCCCAAAGGGGTTTGTGCTAAATATCACTGCTTTCATTTCCTCTGATTTCTCTACTTTGTTTGTCATATTTGTTCTTTTTTTTCCTCCTCACCCAACCACTTCAGAGAGCAATTCACAAAACTTTGCCTTTGCCACCTGCCTTAGGGAACCCATCCCAGATCCACAGCTTCATTGCTGCCAGGATGCCTAGTGAGCAGTGACTTCCTGTGACATCTCATTGTTTTATAAAGGCCTACTTAACTGATTCATCTGGTTAGCTCAACACTCCAGGATATGGTACAGCTGCTCCCTATAAGCAGATACGTAAGTGTAACAAAAGACATGGTTCACAGCAACCAAAATTAGCTTACAACGTCAAAGACAATCTCCAGGAAAGAAGAAAAAGGCTATGAATTTCATAAATACCCAGTTTTTATCTAGAACTAGAGTCAGAGTCTGTCTGTTGGCCTCTGAGGCTTGGCCATCTTGTTTTATTTTGTTTCACAGCAGTTGCAATTGTCCTTTGATTCTGATGGTCTATTGTGCTGTTTTCCCATTAATTCTATTTGGATTCATGTAAAGGGTTTGATTGGACCAGATTTCTTATATACCTTGGTCCTGCTGTTGTTTATGTATTTGTTCCTTAGGTTTTTTAAGTACCTGGCAAGAGGACTCCAGGTGCTGTTAACTGTCCTTTAAGACACTTTGACAAAAACACCAGTTCCAATTAGATCAAACAACCCAATAGTGAAGTCAGCCTTGTACAGGTTCCCCATTTAAACCCTTTCCAGCGCAGCTCTCCATGCACTCAGCCTTCTGCTCACCTCCTGAGGATGAGGACAATTTCTGCAGGTCCTGCAGGGAAACACTACTAGACGCCCACACTTTCACATTTCAAACTGTTCCAGCGCAGGTACTGCTGCTGGCTACAGCTGTTGCAATGACAAGGGCAGCAGGAGACTACAGAGAGTGTGTCTGTAATGTGTAATTTCCTTTGGCACCCTACACTTTCATGCTATCCTTCCCAAAGCCAGGGTGTTTAACACAGTACAGACACTTTGTACAATGCTGGCAAGAAATCTCTGTATTCAACAGATGTTACTGGGCATCTGTTCTGATCCAGCCGATAGCAGAAGAATTTGGAGACATAAAAGAATAGTCCTGTATTAATAAGGGATTTCAGTATATATTTGATTACTAGAAGTTCAGTCACTACCAGTGATAGGACATAGCACTTCCCACTGTTTCCCAGCCACCAAAGACCAGCACAAAATAAGTTTCAGAAATACTAGAGAAAGCAGGGAATTAAGGAGCCATATGCAGTGCTTATAGCCCACAGGCACTCCATGGGAGTCAAACCAGGCCAGGAGAACTTGTCAGAAACAGGAGAGAGGGCAGTCCTTTGCTGCTCTAAGTCTAGAGGAACTGCTGGATCAGGGTGCAAATATCCATCCTTGCGTGGGAAATCAAAACTGCTTTGAATGGTCTATAAACACTTTCTCAACAGCAGCTACTGACGCTGTTAAAGATCACAATGATAGAGACTCTGACTTCAGAAGGCTGACAGTGACTCCATTCATTTCCAGTTATTTCTTCCCTTTTATGCTATTCTACAGAGAACAACTCAATTGGTGAAAGAAAGACAAACCTCTTCAATCACATTGGTCAAGTCAGAGGGACATCAAGAAGAAATCCCTCCTAGGGAAAAGAATATAAACATAGGTCACAGTTAGGAAAACATGTCTCTTGTTGACAGAAAACTCTTTGGGAAAGAGTTTCAGAGAAACCAAAACATCACAGGCACGAACCAGGGCTACGAGCTACGGCATGCTTAGGACCAGCATCTGTAAAGAGGAGAGCCTCTTGCCTGGGTCAAAGTCCTGTCTGCCACATCTGGGGTTTCTCCAGAGAAACATCTCTGATCCACTGACTCTGAACTCATCACGTCTAAGGGTTGTCATGGGGACATGCTGAGATTGTGCCATTTTAACATTTATCTTCCAGATTCCTCAAAGAAACGACTACATAAGCTTCTAGGCAATAAATATGCATACAAAAATGTGAATATACAAACCAACCCATCAAGCAGCTTCAAAGATGCAATATACCCCCATCCTGGCAGACTTGAGTCTTAGCTGCTGTTTGCACAGCAGCTGTGGGAACACTCACTGTCCCCAGACTCCTCTATGCCATGAATGCAAAAAGGAAAAATGTTTGGGTGAATGGCTCATAAACACAGCTTGTTTTCACAGAGATAAGACAGGGAGGGAGGAAACTGCGCAATGTTTAAGAGAAATTTCTGAACATCATTCGTAAAGCTCTACCTGTGTTTTACTTATGGTACCTTTTAAGCAAATTCATTCATATAGCAAGGAGACAAAATTGACATAAAGAGATGTAATCAAAACTTCCTGCTGAACAGCTGTGTGGAAGAGGGAAAGAGGAGAAAACCCTGAGCTCTTACACATAGATGCTTGTGGCTTCTTATTATTTAGACTTTTTACCTTTGCTGTCTTTGGGAGAGGAATTTAAAAAAAATAAAAATTTTAAAAAAATAAAGAAAAAGAAAGAAAGGAGAGAAGGGGGACATAGATGGCATAGAAGAAAGAAGAAGAGAGAAAAGCACTACAGTTGACATTAGCTGATGGAGTACATGTCCCATAAGCCATGGCAGGAATAAGACTGACTTGCTCTCCCCCAGCAACCATGTAGCTGCTAAGTACAGCCCCGCCAGGACTTCAGGTATAAAGAATGGACAAGTCATCTAGAGAAAATTAATAACACCACTGGATTCATTGAAATTTCTCCAGGGATACAGTAAGGATGAGGATGCCCTAGCCAAGTGGAAAATGGTCTGTATTGATCCTCAAGCCCATAAATTGAGGGTATGTTCACACAGCAAGCTGAGGTGTAGCTCACAGGTGACAAAAGCTCAGTTCTTCATGGCAGCTTTCTGTGCCCTGCACCTGCACTACAGCGCAAAGTCTTGGAATGCCCATGTTGTTTTACCCCTGAAAAATGCATGGCACTATGTTAAGAACATCTCTGAAGGCAAATCTTACCCACATCCTCTCCCCACTGTTACTCCGTGCCCTCTCTCACCCACAACTGCTCTGGAGATGCCCAGTCATAGCTAAATATTGGGGCAGTTCTGCTGGCAGCAGAGGCTGGTGTAAACCAGCCTTTAGGTCTAAGGAACAAATCAGGGTGGCTTTAGGAAATGCATTCTGACTTTCCCTCATCCCAAGGGATGGTTCTGGTGATGGCACCGAGAAAAATCAACAAGCCAAGAGGAAGCAGGATATATAATTATGCTAGTTCATACATCCAGCATTCTGATAATGTAATCTTGTAGGTAATTTTTAATTTTTAATACATAAATACTTTTAAACAGATATTTGAGTTGTTAAGGCAAGCCTAAGTCTGATGAATAAATATTTGGCAAAATTTTGATGTCTGAATATGATTAGAATACAAAATACTCTCTATAAATTGGAAAAAGCTTTCTGGGCAAACATCAAGATGTTCTCAGCAGGGGTGAGTGCAGTGTACTACACCCAGACTAAGCAAATGAGTATAGATTGAGCTGAACAGCAAGATCTAGCAAAATGTCTAATAAATTGCAATGAATTATAATGTTTGCATGGGACAATGCCATTGGACAGTGAAAAAAAATCACCCTGAATTATAAAAAGAGGAGTAAAATCTGAAAGAGGCCGTATTGTTAAGATCTCAATAGGAGTGGTATGTTTCAGTTTCAAACATTTGGAGAATGACCTGGAGCGCCTGGAGAGCATGAGAAAGAGCACCATAGTACCAGAAAACTAAGAAACATCGCCATTGAATAGTGATTGAGATAATTTTGTTTATCTCAAAAGAAGCTTTAAAATACAGACAAGACAATTGCAAAGGGGAAGGGAACAACTTGTTTTTGTCTGTTTAGATGTGGCTCTCAATTGCAACGAAGAAGATTCAGAGGCAAAATTAGGAACTATTCTATGATACCAAGAAAATGGAGCACAGAAACAGATATGATGGATCTTCATCACTGGAGTCTTTGACTACGAATAATACTGTCTTTTTGAGGGTGGGATAAGAAGGGAAGGCATGTAAATAAGTCTGATTTAAGCTTCTTAAGCCTGATACTCATTGGTATATTTTATTGAACAATAATTTGCTCTAAAAGATTAGTAATTTATTTTTAATGCAGAAATATGACACAGAAAAATGAAGAAACCAGATATTCAAGAGGGTTTTCAGCTCAGGTGTAGGTTGGTACCCATAGGTACTGTATGAAGACAAAAGAGGAACAACTATCACTAGCTTAGTCTTGCCACTCTCGGGGAACAGTGCAAATAGGGCAAGGAGTGAAATACCAGCATGACCTGAACAAGCTCATTATCAATGAGATTTCAAAATTACAATAACAATCAATAAAATACACCATTAAATTCTTGCATGAATTTAAGGTATCTAGAAGGGGCAGAAATAGAAAGATTGTAGGGTGGTTTGATTCACTTTATCTGAGAAATAAACATTATCTTTTGGCATGTGATGTGGCAAAGAATCAACCACTTAAAAAATTTTTACTATCTTGTGTGCGTAGTCTGCTTCTTAAGACAAAGAATTAGTTCAGGTAATAAGTTATTTCAACAAATGAAGTTACATTTAAGCAACTCTCTTATCAATTAGAATTAATCCTTCACTTCTGACATTTGCAGCTAAGGTGTACAAGGAGGTAATATGATACAGCAATGAGAAAACACACAGTCTGGAGCTAAAAATATCACAACCCACACTTGAAAGTTAGCTGTAAGATGAACAAATTACCCTTTTAATGAAGTGAGAGGCATATATTTGACTATCAAATAATATTGAGTATTTGGTACTAAAGAAGATGCAGATGTTACTAATAATACACACTTTTTCTCATTACAAATTCTGGTACCACATAGTTAGAAAAGACAAAAGTCAGTGTAGTGAAAGGATTCCTACTAGCTCCAGTGCCTAACAGCATCAAGGGCCAGATCAGTGGAGGAGCACTAATTCTTGCTAGATACAGCAGCTGAGATCAAGACTTCAGCATGCCAAAGTGAGTTGCTGGTTTAGAGATGGTGAATCGAGGAACGAGACAGTACGAGCACTGTCCATAATGCCTCACTGAGCTCTCCAGGGTTTACAAGTTGGCTTGATCTAGTAAGGAAAATACATCATGGTTTTATTCACGAAAGCAAAACCATCAGTCTACAGCTCACTGCCCTTCCAGCTACCCTAGCAATGGAATTAGCTGCAACACAGCTAATTCCCAGAGTTTCCCAGTAGTGTATTGTGCTGAGCACATGGGTCCACAAGCACAAACAATGCATTTTGTCAACATCAGTTGCTCTGAGACTAAAGCAGGCATGCTTTTAGCGCTGATGAGAGAAGAGCTGAGCTTCTGTGACACCACCAGTAGGTAACAGCACCACGCACAACTCCTGAACACAAGCAGCATGCCCTGGCTGAGGACTGGGAGCACTATGGACCAGATATTCCTATATCTTCAGTGACTCACTCTGTGCAGCAGCTTTAGCAAGGGAAGTCCAGGCAGCTGCAGTGCTGCCAGCTCTCATGACACATCACACTTTTGTAGTCACTGAGCTGGTGCAAATTGATTCTTGTTCCATCTTTTTAACATAAAATGCAATTTACCTCTCAGAGGAGGAGATTTTTGGATAAGAAGAAACAGTTCAAAAATTAACTTCCGTCACAGAAAGCAAAATTTTAATTTGCGGTTTAAAACTACCTATTAGTGAATGGTACCCAGAGGAGGAAAATCATGCAGCTGTCTGAAAGGAGTCCAAAATTCAAATAAAATATTTCCAGGTAAGCTAGCCAAATTTATCAAAATTACTCTTGGGTGAGCAGACCAAAGCCTGTAATTTGTTGACAGCATCCTACAGCTATGTATTTAATCAGATAAATACTGTAGGCCTGGACTGAAATTCACTCTTCAATAATTGACATAAATAAATACATAAATAAATAAGACAAAACATTAGGGTTTCTGTAGTCACTGTTTCTCATGTTTGCATTCTTCTTAAACTCTTTCCCAGGGATCGAAGCAGTAAACAAGGTCACTCTATGTAAACTATCTTGTTTTTCACTTTTCCCTCTTCTGAGGAGGGACTTTGCTTGTTGACCCTTGGTGTGGCCAATGGGTCCAGGGATCCCACCTCTTAGGTGGGTACATTGTAAAAAGGTATAAAAATAGGTTCTGAGAATAAACCAGTCCCTTTTTGGAGCATCAGCCTTCTGAACCACGAGTCCGTGTCTCATTGATCGTGTCCCACAGCAACAGGTTTCATTTGTTGTTTTTCTTTTTAGAAAACACACTATTTCCTCATTCAGAAAGATAATTTCTTTGAAATTTAAACATGCAGAAACTCCATTATCAACAGCAGCAATGCTACCTTTGCAAGCTCTTTTAAAAAATAGTTATGTGTACTAGACACATAAAATATCTTTTCAAAAGCAATTTATGCCACTGGGAATTGGCTGTCTAAATACCTTTGAGGATTTGTGGTTTAAGGCTGGATTTTTGAAGCCTCAGGTCTTAGGCCTCATTTTTAAGAGTAAAACTCTAACACAAATAGTTGAAAGGTTTCCTTTCTAAAGATCTACATTTAGTTTTGTAACTCACTCGTATCTCCTTAAAGAGTTGCTCATGTTGGTGCTCAGGCTATGGCTACACACCTTATATCCAGAGAATTATTAACTGAGGTTTCCCGTGCAAGGAAGGGGCTCTTAGCTGTCATTGCATAGGAGCTGACAGGGGCTGGCTCACACTATGGGCAGTTGCCAAGTCAGTGCACCTTTTCAGCTCTGTGGGCCCCTTTTTAACACACAAAACTCTTCTGCTTCTCCCCTAAATGGGTAATCAGGTCTCTGCAGGGAGGAAATCACATAAGAAGAGGCAGCCTATATCTGCTCATGGGCAGTTTTCCTCCCTTGTCCTGTTGCACAGACCGTGACACACACATGTGTCATGCTGAGCACAACAAACTAACGAAATTCACGTGTTAGATGGCAGCATGGAGAGCCCTTCCCTACACAGTACCATAGCAAGGAGGGCCAATCTGGACCGCTTGACTGTGCACTTATCAAAAACCCAATCAAAGAGATCTACAGTTGCTGTTGAAAATGAAGTTATTCTTGAAGAAGTGATATAAAAGCAGGCAATCCCCTTGCTCATGGCCATGTTTTATTCAGACTGTCCAGTTTTGTAAGGGGGATTTATTGAACTTTCTAGTTTCACAGAGTTTGTCCCATTTAATTTTGTTCTAAATCCTAAAAAAGCAGTACTTGAAGTCCTGGGGCTGGGTAATGGGAGTTTCCTTTGTTCGTCCAGCTTTGATGAATGCTGACTAGTTTCATTTACATACTGCAATGGTAACATTTCAGCCAGCATTATATCCAAGAGAGCTGATTGGCAGGCATTTGAAATGAAGGATTATCTTGTGGTCGAGGCAGAAGAACAGGACTCAGGAGACCTGATTTCTATTCTTTGATCAATCACACAAATTCTTCATGACACTAGGCAAGCCAATTAATAGCTCCGTGTCTGTGCTCTTTAGCAAAATTGAGGGTACGGAATTTTTTTAAAATTTCACTTTTCTCCAAACAGAGGGGCGCTCTGCAAATTGTTCTTTATTGATTGGTATAATAAGGACCTCATATCTGTTGTGTTCCTCAGTGTTTCCAAAATTCAAAGCGAAAAATCCTTTTATACTTTCATGATCTGTTTTCATATGAATACTGAAAAGTGATCAAGTTCTTTTCTATATAAATTGGGCTTGAGAGTTTCATCACTACTTTTCATTATTTTAATTTGCTACTATTTACCTGGCAGTGATTCTAGGCTTTGGAAAACACCTGAGAACATTATTTTACAACTGCAGTCTGTAGAAATGAGCTCTGGGTGTGGGTGAGAGATTGTGTTTCTGCATCAAAGTAATAGTAGTAGTTTTGCTGCAGCCATGATGGTCAAAATATGCAAGCAGATCAAGTTTTCTTTTATCTCTTACTAGCACAGGTGAGGTGCCAAATACATATGGCCAGTGCTCACGTTGTGTATTCTGAAGTACCTGAGGAAAATTCAGAGATCCAGCCTCCTGCTTGTGGGAGTTCAGGGCATTCCTTTGGAAACCCTGGACAAACAAAATCCTGTACAGGGGGCTTTAAAATCTGTACAGGGGGTCTGAGATTTGTACAGGGGGGTTGCAGACCCTGGCACAGACCCCAGACAGGCAAGGGCCTTGATTATAGTCCTGGGAAAAGCTACCAACACTATGGGAGGAATTGCAAGCCCTCAAAGGTAAAAGAAAGTATTAATATTTTCACATTAAGGGTTTTGGAATAGGGATGACCAGAGACAAGATGGAGGATTCTGGGCGTTGCCCTAGAATCTTCTCCTTCTTCTTTGTCTCCATTTTGTGTAGTGGTGAGGACATGAAGTAGATTTAGAGGGATTGGGTCAAAGTAGAAGACACCTGTTTAGTGTAAAGTATAGGTATTGGTTCACAATTGTAAATAATGTACACACAATTATCTGTATATAAGATGACGAGCCGTGGGCAGGCGGGCAGTCATCACCTGTTGCCCGTGCTGTCCAGACCTTGGCAGAGCTCAGAGAAAAAGAATTGTGATAAGATAAAATAAACAAGAAGAGCAACCTTGAAAATGAACATCTAAAGACTCCTTGTCATTTCTGCCGGCGGCTTGGGGCTTTCCAAAGGACAAAGGGCAAAGACCACCCTAATCTCAGGCAAGCAGAGACCCCGAGACTGCTTTCCTACCCTCCTCTCCCTCCCCAGAAAGTGTCAGCATTGGCACTGATTTTCCAGCAAATGGACAGATACAAGCCCCCATCAAACACTGCATCTGTGCACGTAACATTAATGTATGAACAGCCATTACAGAGGTCAGAAGAAGAGTTTGTTCTCATTTTCCCATCCCCACGCTGCAGCTGACAGCTCAGCACTTGAGCTGCAGTGATGGACAGTGACTGTACCAGAGTTTCCTTTCAACTTCATTTATACAAGACACTGATAATTTGGACAGATAAATATGAGGGCGGAATAATTTACTGCTGTGCTTCTCACTGTGCTGTATAAGTCTCCCTTTAATGCAGCTCAGCTACTGAGAAGAAAATCTATTTTTATTCTAATTTTCTGCATGCTTACAGGGGAGAATCATTGTTGCAGTTATGATTTAATAAACAACAACTTGGACCTGGACCAGGTTAATAGATGAGCACCAGGCATAACAAGAGAACAGGCATAATAACTTTCTACTTTTCAGTCTTAGAAAAAAGGTAAATGCAGCAGGACATCAAAGAACATGTTCTCTTCTTCCTGGTTTGCTTGTAATGAAATAGCCCTACTCCAGATTTGCATCTGGAGCCATACATTTGCTCAGCTTTTCCTACCTGTCATTGAACACCTGGCTCTTTTTAGGAGGGGTAATCACAACCCATCTGCTCTTCTTTCCAAAAGTATTTCAGAGGGGCAAGCCACCTACCTATAGAACATTTTACTAATGAAAAAGAAACCAAGCCATTGCTATTTGATGTGAACTTGTGGTCAGTCTTCATTATTAGATTTCAGGCTAATTTGACAATGACCTTTTTGCCTGATGTTGTTAATTTTGTTTCCTGCAGTTTTTCATTAAAGGAAGATAATGAAAATACAAGTTCCTTGTAAATCATTAAAGACTGTGACTAGCATTGTGATAGCAAAAAGTACATTCTTCTTCTTCGGTTCTTTTCTTGCTCATATTTTGAAGTACCCATCTAAATTCATGAAAGGGAAAGACTCACTAGCCTGCAAAAATAAAGAAGTCTTCATAAGACACCATGCTGTCTTCCATGAGAAGCCCCTGTTGTATTGCCGTTGGCAAAATTCACAAAGAGTAGTAGTCTGTAAAAAGATTCCTTAATGAGGACAGCATGTGTGAACAGAAAGGTGCTGTGTGTCTGGAAAACCCATGCTGTCAGCCAGGACTGAACTGCCCCAGAAGGGCTGGTCATGCATGAGACTTTCTGGTCATGAGAAGACTAAATATCTTCACTACCAGCTTTTTGTAACACTTCTGCTGAAACAGAGGGTGTCGGGTGGATGGCTTATTAAGGATTCATTTCTGTGTGCCCTTTAATACACTGCAGTCTAGACTGGTGCTCAGGCAAATGCATTTCACAGGAGTGCCTCATAAGCAATCTGTACACACATTAGCCGGGAAATTGCAATGGTCTCAAAACTGAAGTAGTTTTATACTGCATTATCACTGTCAGATTTGCTTTAAAGACAGGATCTTTCTTTGGCAATGCCAGAAAAAAGTGAGTGTTCTCACTTATATTCTTCACTTGAAAAAAGTGAGTTTTATTGCAGTCTCTGCTTCTCTTTTGGGCAGAACCAGCTTTTGTCTTATTTTCTAGACTGGGGAGTACTTTTTCTGTGCTATGTTATTCCTCAGTAAAGTAGCGAGGGGTTTGGATTGAGAGGGCAATTTGACTGGAACAATTCTGTTGGTGCTAAGCTATAATGCTTCAGCTGTCCAACTGGTTTGCTCATTCTAACTCCTCCTAAAGGTAAAAATCTGAGCTGAAAAAATAACCTTGAAAGAAAAGTGTCAAGGCTGATTAATGTAGTTACCAGCTTACTAAAAATTAAATCATTAACTATTTAGCTGTTTCAGACTTCTAGCCACCTACAGCAATCGGACAAGTACCTTGGATACTGCAAGAGAAGTGGGTTAACCTGAGCACACTGCAAGACATAAATGAATGAAGGTTACTTGCATAGTAACCTTATGCTGTCCTCCTCCATCATGCTAAAGTTCCCATTCTGATTGTATTTGTAAATATTTCACATCTCTAATGTAATTTTATCAAATAATTACAATCACGAAATTCTTCATTATTTATTGTAAAACAACAGATCATTGGCACTTCCAGTTTTGCCAGTAACCTGGATAATGCCTTGAAATGTAACAAAACCACAATGAACCCGTCAGAAGTGGCTGATGACCTGCAGACTGTCATCAGTGAAGTGAGAAACTGGACCCATGGTATAACAGGTATTTTCATCCCTGTTCCTAGATACCCAGAACAATGCCATTATTTTTAAAAATCTTCTCCACAGATGTTATAAGCAAAAGAAACACAGATACTTGTGACTTCTTAAATATTGTACCTGCAAGAATCTAGACCTTTCTTCCTGATCTTCGCACCCTACTTAGTTAGGCAAGACTTTGCTGAAATCTGTGACAGTTTTGACTGAATAAGGGCAGCAGGATTTGATCCCATGATAATAATACAAAAGTCTGAATTCCAAACAAGGTGTACTCCAGGAAGACTCACAGAAATTCCTTGTAAAAGGAGTCCATAATCTTTTTGTTTAGCAGAAGAACAATGTGGCAGAGAAACAGACTGTCAGACACTTTCGGAATCAGTGTTTCCAGCACAACAAATGCTCATTTTATACAGTGGGATACAAAGCTATGAATCATGTTGTATGTGAAGTGCAAAAATCAAGAAAAGGTAATGAATATAGACAGTTACTTGTTGTAACCTCAACTTTCTACCAGTTCTCAAATTCAGTACTTGAACTAATTCCCAGGTTAGTTCCTTCTGCAACAGTCTAACTTTCTTCTTAGACTACAAGGGATTTCTAGTTAAATAACGTCTCCATTATATCCTTATTAGTTATGATTTCTTTGGTTCTATCTGCCTTCAAGTATTACAGCAGTTATAAACGACACAAAGCAAGAAAGAAAGCATTTCTAAACTGATCAAAGCTCTGTGGTCTGCCAGCTCCATTTCCTTATCACCAGTAACTAGTGGTTGCTGTGACAAGGAAAGGCACCAACCCCCCTGATTACTGAAAACGAGAGAAAGGTTCTCTCCCTTTTGACAGAGACAAGGGAATAAATCTATTTTGTAGGCTGCACTGACAATCAGGTGGAAGCAAGTGACAAAGGCCAAAATCACGGCAGGTCAAGATGAGCAGGTAAAAAAAGATTTAAAAACTCATCAGTTTTCCAAGGGTGAAATGAATGGAAATGCAGTCTAGGATCATCAAAACAGGGATCAGAACAGCAGGATAGGCTCCAGGAAATGAGTATAAGCAGGATCATGTGAGTAAAGACTCACTGTCACACACTGGGTGCCTAATGGTGAAACCCAGACCTGGGCAAAGTAGCCCCCAAGTAGCTGCTGCCAGTGGTGCAGTTAAACTCCTGAAAGCTCATATTTTCTCATCCTCTAGAGAAGCTAGCCTGTAACCAAAAGCCTCTTGAAACTTTTTCCCCTCTGTCAACCCCCTTTTTTTATTATTATTTTTTTTAATTCCTATAATTCTCTGTGGTATTTTCTATAGGAAAATAACATGCTGAGGGTTTTGTGTTTGGTTTGGTTTTTTGTTTGTTTTTTTAAGGAAATTATCTTGCTGATGTCTCATTGACATTTAATGTGAGCCGTCTGACCTGAAGGCATTCCTGGATGGAGAGCCTACAGCAGCAGGCAGAGGAGACCAAAGCCAGGCTGCTGGTCCCACACCAGCTCCCCAGTATAGTCCATAGGGGCACCTCCTGTGCACTCAAAGACTCTCTGGGAATTCCCAGAGAGGTAACACACATCCAGATCTCATGGCAGACACAGAGACAGCTGTTTTTAAGATCAAGGTTATAAACTATATGCAGTTTTTAGGATTAAGTTTTGCTTTCCTCTTGATCACAGCATGAAAGCATTTGTCAAGCGTTACATGAAGGTATCAGTGGTGTCCTTGAGACTGTTGAAATTTTTGCAAGGGTTGGGCTATGCCAGAGGTGCCAAATCAGGGTTAGAGTTTTCATCTTTAATTACTAAGGAAAGACAAAGGATGTAGAAAATTTTTCTTCTTTGTGAATGAGTGTGCACAGACATTTCCCTTCTGGTTAGTAAATATCACACCCTGACTTTGGGCCATCATTTACCATATGATGTGTGAGAACATTTTGTTGCTCTCTTTAAGGATTTATTCTTATTCAGAAGAAAATGGAGTTTAGTTGTGAGCAGCGTGGCACTACTGACAAATCTGCTAAGCCAAGTGCTTTGTTTTTCATGAGCAAGTAAAATGAAGTAAGCTGTGCAGAGTGAGTGCTGCAGACTGAGGCCCTGAATAGATGGTTGTTAGGAATATTCATTTGAGCTTTTGGAGGCATTTCTACCAGGGGCTACCCCAGTGATTCATTGACTCTTTTCAAATCTCTCCCACCTGCAAGTCAACAATCCATCTGGCTGGCAACAAACAGAAGCATAAATCTTGTAAGTAGCTCAGCTTTTGCATTCCTGGGTTTACCCTGAAGTTGAAGATGCTTTAAGCCACACTTTTCTGACATTTTGGAAAGCACTAACTACTCGTGACATACTAAATAATCATTGGAAAAAAGTTTAAAAACCCAAGCCGCACCTTCAGAAACTATAATTAAAAGTTCTGTTGAGTTTGGTGTAAGATGCACTGAACATCAGCCAGAAGTGAAGCCAATGGGCTGAGAAGAGTACAGAGGCTTGGAATTAATGCCTAGTGTTATGAGTACACAGAAATTTCTTCATGAATCTGCTTTGCAAGTTTAATTGTAAAATATTCCCTAAATCTAGAAACTCTGTAGACAGCCTCTCACTTTTGATGGATTTTGACACCACTGGATAGATTTTTGTGCTCCCCATTAATAGCTCACTCAAGTGGTGTCCAAGGCTCAGCACTGAGACCACAGGAACTATGGATTTCATGAGTTTCTCCTGGCTATGTGCGAACTGCACTGCTCCAGAGCCTTGTCTGGAAGAAATGTTTGCTTTAGGAGAGCTTCACAGGTCTCCTCTGCACTTTTGCCACAGATGAGCAGCACAGAATTCCATCAGATACCCATCTCACTCCAGCCAGAATCCACCAGGGAAAAATGGGGTGTCGGGGTGTTTGTTTTTGAGGGTTTTCAAAACCACAGATTTCGAATGTCAGCACACCTTGTGCATCAGGGACTCAGTGATTCAGCCAGGTCAGCTGGTGAGCAGCAAAATTCTCTGTTCTGCAGGCATATCAACCTCACCTGAAGGGAGCCCATCCATATACATTGACCATCCTGACCTGACATTTAACAAACTTGTATTCCAGCAGCATGGAAGATGAGGCTTCATTGCAAATCAGAGCCAGGTGCATGAGAGAAGGATCATTTCTGGTGAAGAATCTCAGCATTTCTGTGTCTGAAATGTTACACAACAGAGTAATAATCATGGCCTTTCTTGAAGGACAGTTAGGTAACACATTCATTAAAGCTTAGTTGAAGGAGCCTCTCAGAGATCAAAGACTTCATCTGCAGCACTCTATTCTTGCAAAAGTGACATTCAAGACCTCTGGATATTTTTAAATATCATGTTTACTATTTTTCCTCTCAGCAAAGGAAGAAAATGTGCACAACAGTATACATTACTTCACTACATCTCCTTTCCAGTGATCCCAAGATAAAAATGCAAATATTAATCCTAAAAAAATACATGAGGCTATGTACACAGATTTAACAAGTGGAAAAAATTATAAACAACCATATTAAAGTGTGCAGCCAGCACCTGACACCACAGCAAGGATTTCCTGTGAAATTCAAAGGCTTCAAATTCAAACACCTCAGCCGTTTTCAAAGGAAACTAATGTCATTACATGCCAGCTTCACTGATCCTCTTCTTGTGGCCTTCATCTACCCCTGCCTGACTAGCAGCAAAAGAACTTTTTTTTTTTTCTTCCAAAATAGCTCATTTTCTTCTGAAACTTAAAGGACTGCATATGGTATGGATTGATAATGTACATTCAGTAGTGAATCCACTTCCACTGCTGGCAGTGCTGTAGGACAAGTGTGCTAGTGAGGATAAATGTAATTTCTCAACAAGGATATCCACTTGTGATAGGAAAGAGGAGCGAACAGATGTGGGAGAGAGAGTTTTGTGGACCAGTTCAGCTCTTACTGTCCTTTCCCTGTCAGATAACCACAGCAGCACCACGGGTTGTGCAGGGAAAGAGGCATCTCCCCACTGCCAGTTCTCACTTCTCTCTCTAACCAGAGGAGAAGTCCTCATCTGTCAGACAATGAGGACAAAAAGCTCATCAACATTTTCCATCTTTCTCATATTCAGGGGGACAAAGAGGATCAGTAATGAAAGGGTAGTCTCTTCCCAGTTTATCAAGGACTGTGGATGCAGGATATATTCCAGGTTATCACTTCTCAGCCCTCTCTGCTTGCTATGAATGAAGCTCTTGGACAAAAAAACCAGAAGGATAGAAAACAAGGAGATTTTTAAAAATAAAGCAGTCTGTATATGCCACTGACCCAAACACAGACAGCTCTCTAACTAGTGAGGTCCCTGATACTTTTTGGGCTGCTTGGTTTGTCAGGGACAGGATGCACCTGGTAGCTCCACCAGGGCCAGTCATCCAGGGAAAGGGAACAGAGGAAAGAAAAAATGAGTGGGATTAAGAGACAACAAAGCCAGGGGCTTGAAAAAAGACCTTTAACAACATGACCATTAGATTAGAAATTTAGAAGCAGCTTTAGGCAGCACTTGAAAAACTCGTAATAGGAAGAAAAAGTAATATAAAAGGAAGACAAAGCCTTTTGAACAACGTAAGCCTTTTCTTTCCATTCCTGAAATAGACAAAATAATGTCTGTGGTGGTTTTCCTGCTAGCCGGAGTCATATCCTTTCCTTGTAATATTCATAAATAGCTTATTGCAGTTGGTTCAATTTTCTCCAGAAACTATAACACATCAACATCTCCCGTTTTTTCTGTGAAATAAAAACACAAAGCAAAGAAATATTGTTGCCCCACAGTGTTAATAATCCGAGGAGATAAGATAAAGTGTGAGAGAAAACAATTATCGTTTATGAGAGAGAAAAGAGGGAGTGGGCACACATCTAGCTGCAGCTGTGACTGCAGGTGGTAAGGTGTACACACTACTCTGCCTGGTGCTACCTGGAGAGGAGAGCAGTGAATCCCTGCCTTTGATTAGCCCATCTTAACACAGACACAAAATGCTGAAAGAAAATAAAATTTTCCTGAAATCACACATGCAAGACTGGAGTTTATCCTCCACAGAAATATTGAAAGTAAGATGAAACGCCTTGGAGCACACTGCATCAGTTTGGAAAAAATAAACCACACACTAATGGGGGTTAATCCGGAAATAATTTTTCTATGCAGATTTGTTTTTCACTGGGAGAAACTTACCAAGTTTTAAAATTTTGTTTTAGCTACACAGAAAACATTTCACAAACAGGAGGACTAGTTTTTCATCTCCTGTTCTGAGGGTACTTAACAAAAACCCAAAATTCACAACCAATTTATCTTCACAGGTGCCTGAAAACATAGCATGCCTTAGCACTTTGGTGCCTGCTGGCTCTTCCAGCAATGTGAAAACTATCCAAGGAAAAAACAGTTTGCCAGAAATAACACTCCAAGGAATCAATTAGGTCATTTTCTCTTGAGTAGCGCCACTACTTCCTCCTAGATTCTATCATTCACAAAATAGCTTGAGAGGGGACCACACTGCAGAAATCACAACCACTGCCCTCCAACAATACTGGTCAAATAGCCCATAACTACTCTGTTTCTCTTATCTTCCAGAACACAATGCAGTAACATGTCCAAAGCACCACAGGAACTGCCATGACTGCACTGCAACACTGACTGCTTGTCTCTCTAAAGCCATCCCTACAGGATATTTCATTATCAGTACTGTTTCAAAGTAGTGGAATGAAAATCACCTAGCACAAGTTCTTCAGGGCCTTCAGGATTTTTTCGGAATAAAATTAAATTTAAAGGTCTCTGGTCCTCTTTCATGCAAATTCTCCTGTTAGAGTAAAGCAGTAGTTTGCATTACAGTCCACAGAAAATGGATATGTGCCTGTATATCTGATGAATAACAGTAGGAAAACTCCAAAAACAGAAAATAATACAGAGCAATAAAAGGTTTGGAGAAAAGTGGGAATGGAAATCCTGGCTGAGAAAATACAGGCTATACAAATAAACTGAAGAAACACATTTCTGTTTCTTGTCAGACTAGCCAAAAGGGGAAAAAGAAATAATCCCATCATATTTGAGATGCACTAAAGTGCTTTCTTATGCCAAACATACATTCAATGTTAGCAGAATTCAGGCTACACATTAGGAATACAGGTAAAGAAAGGTATGTATAGATCATTTCCTGTATACATCCCATATACATTCTTATTTTCCAAAGAGAGATCTTTTCAGTAATTTCTAACTACTGAAACTACTACTAACTTTAGACATTTTCTTGAATAGTCTATGTTGGAAATATATTCAGTCCTATCTTCCTTCATAGTCAGAGGAAAGTAATTGGCTTTCCCAGAGTAAGGTTAAACTTTACAGATATCTACAGGGATTATCAAGGAAACCTGAGCCAGGTATGGCTGCATCTCAAAGGCAAATAGAGACAGCGGGCAGAGTGTGACGTGCCTGGTCATCCTCACTATCCCAGTAAGAACACTTGTCTGCTGGCTTCCCCTTCCCCATATAAACATGCCAGGACACAGGGAAAGAGAGGGTGGTACACACCTAGGTCTTGCCTGAGCAAAGAGCCTGGTTTCTCCCTGACCCACAGATTCATCCCACACACCTAACCTGAATCTAGGGTAAGCACCAAAACTGAGGCAGTTAAAACTGAGCCTTTACGTCTAACCTGTATTTAGAGTGGCACCACACCACTCCCACTGACACCTATTTTGCCTGCCTTAGGTAAGGATCTGTACCCACACCCACGTAAAAAAGCAAGGATTGAAAGGATTATATGCGTACACAATGGAAAAAACACAGTAAAATACGTAAATAAAGAACACTGCCTTTCAAATTCTATTTTAAAACCTGTGTGAGTTTCTCTGATCTTCTCTCTCCTCACCTTTTTCCCCTGTTAGCACAATTGAATGCAGAACAGAGAAACACAACAAAAAATTTCAAGTGTGTCATTCTAGCTGCCTGAAGCACTTTTAACTTACTGTGCTTATGGTGCAGCTAAAACAGAATTTGATAATGCCATGCAGTCTATCGTCGTAGCTTGCACTAAAGGATTAATTGGAGGTTTATGCTGCAGAGTGCTATGCTATTCTTATAAACAAACCCTGTTACCTCAGTTACTGAGGCTGTAAGTTTTTGAGTTCACTGATTTGCATTTTTCGTACACTTCTAGTGACTAAGGAGGGAGGGTTGGAGCAAGATTTAGGGGACTGTAATGCTGGAATCACTTATTTTTACATTTAATGACAGATTATATATAGCCCTCTTTTAAAAAGGCAAAGCAAAACAAAAACTAGAACTAAAACTGAAGAACAAAAGCCAAGTCAATGTCAAAGTTGTGTTTGTTTTATTCTCCTCAATCTCCATTCCTTCATCCTGCACAACCCCCTGGCAGCCTTTCTTATCTGGATTCACAAAATAGGCTCCCTCTTATTTGTTTCGGTTTCAATTTCTTTAAGACTTGTTTTACCTGCAGTGCCCACAATGTGTTAATCAACAAAGCTGGTGGAAGAGAGAACTTCTCTGCTTTCATTGCATCTTTCATGCTTCTTCATGCAAAGCCTTAGCTTTTTCTCTTTCAATTGATGAACCTGGACACTCTTAAAGATGGGATGTTCTTATTCTGAGAGTTTACACCAGGCTGAAAATGCCACCAAGCATTTTTCTGCACTGAGCAGATCCTAATTACAGAGGTTATCAGTGAATACTATTCAGAAGTCTCCTGAAATCAAATGTGATTCTACATTCACAGTTATTAGTCTTTGGAAAAAAGTCTTTGCAAAAACTTTGGAAAAGTCTGAATCCTTCATTGTTGCTTTATCTGTTGCCTTATTTGACTGCATATACAACTCAAAGAGGAGAGACTAGGTCAAATAGAATATTTGTCTTTTTGCCTATGACAGAGATATGGACTAGAGAAAATAAAAAGAAAAAAATTGTATGAGGAATTGTAAATCAATTCTATTACATGCATTTCAAAACAAATGTTCCATTTCATAACTTTTGATCTAAGACAAGTTTGTCAAATTTTGAGTAAATTTAATTTGATGCACACTTCCAAAGATGGAAGGGAAAACACAAAGTTCTTCAGATTATGTAGCATTTTTTCTCCCTATGACTGCACAGTTCTGCTCTTGTGATTGCTTTGGGATAATGACAGCTGGAGTAGCACAGCTTAAGACAGAAAGCGTAGTGTATGGAGGTATTGTCAAGAAAATAGAGAGTAACCTGCAGAACTCTGTAATAACCAGACGTTCAAGTCCTGATGTGGGGAGACTTGAACAGTAGCCCATGGGATAGGGGTGTGATCTGCTGCCAGGCAGGCTGGAGTATCCTGGGAAAGGTGAGCCAGCTCAAACCAGGCTTGCTACAAGGACAAAGACTCTGTGTTCCACCAAGTCCAAGTTTGCCTGCAGGAGGGCTCACTTGTCTCAGAAATTCAGCAATGGCTCACCAGATTAATTCTAGAGGATGCAGTTGGAGAGGTGCTACCACACCAGTGCTTAACATTGCAGCAGCTGCACTTGTGAAGAGCCTTAACTCCAAAGAACTTTACACTTTCCCTCTCCTTCTGCCAAGCAGCAGAAGCAAATTGTGGGATCAGCCTTCCTCTGGTAAAAAACAGCATCATTCCATTCATTTTGTCAGAGCAGTATTAAGTCCTAGAATACAGCTGTCCTCCTGCCAGTCTGTCACTAGCAATCACCTTTTGCTAAGGGAAATATAATTTTATATTGTTCAGGGTTCTCCAAATAAAACAAATGCTATTCTGTAAAAAGAAATTCTATCAGTGATTAAATAAAACTTGAACTGCATAGTTATAATCTCATCACTACTCTATAGAAAAATGGAGCACAAATGCCTGCCTGAAGTTTATTGTATAACTCCAGTGCAGTGGGGATTTCCTACCACAGAGGCATTTGCCTGGATACTTTGTGCTAGGGTAATCACCAAATATTTGAGAATTTTCTGATAAAGCCTGACTTCAGAGCTGCCACCTACTCAGTGTACTGTCTTAGTGATGATGGTGCAGGCAATGCTAGTCATAATTTTTATGGCTCTTCTTCTTCATAAGCAACATCCAGAGAAAAGGAAAGAAGACCAATGAGAATTTCTGTGAATTTGAGAATTACTTTCAGAGCACCACTAGAAAATTAATGAAAAATACATCCATGGCTTCTAATACCATTGGCTCTCTTCATTATGAGGAAGATCATCAGATCTTAGGAAGTTTGGGTATGGAAGGAAAAAAACTAGTTATAAAATCTCATGTGATGGGTGAGTGTGACTGGACTCAGTGCCACAGAGGCTGATTCAACTGCTACAGTGTGCTGGAATTAAGTGTTGTTCACTACTCCTGGCTGATGTGAAGATAGAAAGTGAAAATTTTAATTTTAAATTAGTGGAAAGTCGAGAGTGATGTAAATTAGAAGGATGAACAGTAAACCGTAAATGGAAGTGAGGAAAAGCAAAACACAAAATCCACCACTCAAGCTAATAGAATTGTGCAGGTAAGAAAGTCAGGGAATTAAATATATCAAAAGAATGAAATAAAGAGAGATTATTAAATAAGAAAACTGAAAGAGTTTTTAATTTTTTTAAGAGGCATTGTGATAAGTGCTGCTTCCTTTTAATATACCATAACCCTGGAATAACTATTGCCATTATTGAGCAAAATGAATGTCAGCAAAAATATCAGATTATATACCAGTGCAGTCTGTGAGTATATTTTGAGTACTGTAACCCAAAGAAAATTATAACACCACAATGGAATGAAAATGAATTTCAATCACTGTCTATATTTTTGGTAGTTTATGCTAAAAAAAGGAACAGCCTTGCTACAGATGTGGAAAAGATAAAACTGAGAAAATTGAGGGATATAAAATTGCTAACTACATAAAAAAAACCCCAGAACACCCTACTTAAATCATACCAAGGAGAACAGAGATGGATGCAGAGGCAATCCATGACAAAAGCATGTGATCTATTTTGTACTTTCAAGATTTTCAGTTTTTTAAACCAATACAAAGGACAATGATGGTAACACAAGATATTCTTGATACAAAGCAGTTAAGTAGAAAGAAGCTGATGTTAAACACAAAGTACTCCTTAGAAAAGCAATATATAGATATCGAGTTATGGCACTCCACATGAGCACACAATACCATGGGCCAACTAAAAACAAGAAAATTAAAGTTGTGAGTTAAAACCATTCCAAGCAGGAGGAAACAGACAAGATGGACCTGTCAGAATTCATTAGATGCTAGAAAGTAAAGAATGTACCTCCTAACCAAAATCAGGCAGACCATCTTAATGCCTCCTCTCTGCTAATGTACTCAATAAAATCCAAATGATAAAACAAATCTGTTAGAAAAAGTATTTTTCATGCTATCCATTTTCAGACTGTAGGCAACTGAGAGAGGTAAGAATTAATATGAAATCTAATTAGTTTTCCAGATAATATAGTGTTTTCCTCAGCTTTGAATTTACTAACAGCATAAGTAAAGGCAGTAATAAATAATATTCTAAATAGGCATGGAAACAATATTTTCAGTTAGATGATAATCTAGTACTAAAATAATCTTTAATGTATTCTGCAGTTGTATTATAAAGGCTGAAGACTATTGAAGTAAATTGAGCAGTTCTTTGATGCTTAAATTTGTAGACTCTTTCCAGCATTCCATTATTATTTTCAGGTCAAAATGACATGTCAATCAGTGTATTCAAAACAAGACTAAAGTCATCTGTCAAGCTGGTTAATTCCAGTATAATGCCATAGTTTATGTTCAGAGCAGTATTATGGACTAGACAATAGCTACTGTAAAGCCATTTGAGCTTTATTGAGCCAATTCACAACACCCTTACTTGAATACATACAAAGCCCTTTTTCATAAATCTCCAATAAGATTAAGCTAGAATGACTTTTGCCCAAATATGAGTTTGAAAACAGAAAAAGAAGTCATAGGTTTAAGATATAAGAATTAGAGAGGGAAAATAGAGTTATAAAGCATGAAACCTGTCAAAGCTACCCTGAACTTGAGTGCTGGCTCATGGTACAGTGTCAGATTAAAGAATGGTAGGATTAAACAGAAACAAAATACTCTTTTCCCTCAGAAGACTCTAAAGCTGATGTACCAGTTCTGCAGATTTGTCTAGGCAGTGGACTTGCATGATGTTAAATGAAAAAAATGTCTCCATGCTTTTATACAACTTCCTTGCAGTAGAAAAATTTGTTCAGACATCTAATATTTCTTGCATTTTGAAATGGTAAGAGGTGTCATTGAGAAGTTTAGGAGATCATCAATACAGTTATCTTTATCCTCTGATCATACCCAAAAATCATATATATGTAGTGGCTTTGCACAAGTTTTGTGCTTTTGCTTCAAATGCTAAATACATCACACAAAGCATTACTGTAAGCTAATTCCTCTCTCTGATTTCTTATGAACACTTCAACAAAATGTCAATATGTTAATATTTAACCCTTTAAAGACCTCCATAAACCTAGTGAGTAAAAAGGCTGTATCTTACCTCTTTTTATGGTCTAAAAGTCTATACAACATTAATATTTAAAGCGTATGGCTGATCCTCCTTTAAAAGATAGTTCATCATCATGCATGCCTCAAGATGGCATGTAAATCATGAGGAAATAAGAAATAGAGTCACTCCCTATTAGTCATATCTGCTGATTATAATGTGTCCTTATTTCGGCTGCTTCAGCACCCTTGCTAGTAGCTGAATATGATCTTTCTGCAAACCAGTCTCTGTCCCAGGGAGTTTACTGTCTAAATGATCAAGGCAAAGAGAAGCAGATAAAAATGTGCCTTATGAACAGAATGAATAATCCAATAGTGGCAAATATAACTTGACTCCAGGCTATTTTTCTGGTTTTGCTTGTACGAATCAACATGTTTGTATCAGGACTCCCTGTTTGGGAAGAGGGTAGGAGAGCACGTGTGAATGTTGGAGGAGAAGCTGGGGCATAGAGCCCATGGACACAAGTGGGATCATGTCAAGTGTGATTAGTCCAGGAGAAACCCAGGCAATGTCAGCAATGTCACTGCTGATACTGTGCCACACCTCGTTGACTTCTTGCAGTTTCTGCGCACATGCTAAAAATTTTGACTGCTAAAATGATAACAGAAGCTACAAGGTTTGCAGTCTGAATTTATTAATCTCTTCACAAACCCAACAGAAAAAAAAATAATTGCAGAAAAGACTAGGCAAGAGCGCACTCTCCTCTTCACCAACAAAACACCTGCATGTCTGTAGAAGGACTTTAGTACTCTCCAGTACAACAAAGTGAGAGATAGCAGTTTGCAGAATCTGTCCCTGGAAAGAGGTTTCTGCTGCAGTGGTACTATAGATGGAGTCTCTATCATGGTAACGCAGCACAGGGAGCGTGTCCCACTCCCAAACCGTGCTAGACTGATACAATAGGGAGAGCTTTATCAAGAGGACAAGCAAGTAAAATTTTCATAGTGTATTACTTTGGCACAATTTTCAAGAACTGCCAGTAATGACAACTAAGGCAGCAGTGGCTAAACTCTTCCTATAAAATAAAAAGTGAAAAAATGACAAACCAGATTTGATTCCTCTGACAAGACACTTTTTACATTTTGTAGTAGACTCTGGTCACAACTGGACATAAACATTGCCTTGTTAACCATGAAAAATAGCAAATTCTCTTACACCATGTGGGGAGAATGGTATTCAAGTGCCTGCTGTTATTTTTCCTTCAGCTTTGCAGACTGAATATACTATATCAACAAAATATCATAGCAGGTAGAAGGAGTACAAAGCACTTTTGTATAGAACTGCTTTGAATCTGGTCCTCTTTTTCCTATTAAATAAGTGTCCTGATGATTCTGTTTGGCAAGATGATTTTTCTTTTACATTTTAAACTCATTAAATTTAATGAATGTATTAAAGGTCAGAGGCATAAAGGAAGCATTTACCACTACAGCGCAATGTGAGAAAGCTGAAAAATATCAGCTATAATGAACACAGGCAAGAAACCTCTAATGACACTTCATTATTTAAGGCCGTCTCTCTGCAATTTAAATTGTGTATTTTGCTGAAAGTGCAGTTAAGGAAAGTCTAAAACAAGGACACAAGGCACACATTGCAACTAAACATTATTAGAAGAAATCTAGAAGAAATAATTCAAATTTCCAGAGTAAGAAGTACCACTAGCAAATAGTAAGAGAAATAAGAAAGGGAATGTGAGTACATATTACTGCACAATTACTTTCTTTTATTGCTTCCTAATCATGACTCCTAAAATAATATGCAAAGACTAAAGAAGTTACATTCAGAATATTAGAATGACTCATCTTAAAAAAAAAAAAAAAAAAAAAAAAGAGAGACAGAGAGAGAAAAATCCATAACACATTGGAGGATTTGTTCAAGCTTATGAATGTGACCCAGTGTGGTCCTTCAGGGGCGTTTGCATGAAATTCCAATCTTCAGTTTGAATGCAGAGCTGGTTATCCTCTGCTGTGCTTTGCTCTTCTGTAGAACTTGGCCTCCATAGGAGAGGATGTAAACAAATTTTTTGCACAGCACAAGACTAGCTAAAATGTAGAACTCCAGTGATCATCTCCTAGTTAGGACAGCCACCTGATGGCAAACTTTCAGCTTCTCAGTGGGTACATCAAGGCTAGTGACAACTGAGCGCTGTACTACACACTGGGAATGCCAATCCTCTAAAGAGACCAACTTGTTGAGAAAACAACAAGAAACACAGCTGGAAAAATTTACCTGGGAAACACAAAGATACAAAGCCTTCCTTTTTAACTCTGGGGCAGGCCAGGAAAGAACAGAAAGGAGGAGAAATTAATGGTTTGGGGAAGAATTTATATGCAGAAAGGGACTTGGGCATGGCTAGTGTCTCCACTGCTGAGGTCCAGATCCTATCCCAGCTCCGAAGGACTGTGAGGAAAATGGTAACAGTGAAAGAAATCTATCTCACTCTGAAATACACACTCTAGCAGATTACTGAATTACTCCTGAAATTGAAGCAATGGGCTTCCATTAGCCACTTATAAAGTCAGACTTTTCCTGGTAAGAGCAAATAAAACAGATCTAATCATCAGTCTGAGGCCAAACACTGTTTTTTATCTTCCTGATTCTCTCCTTAGAACCAATTCTTTTATTTGTCCTCACAGAATAGTCAAGGCTTTTCTCCCTCATCAAGTCCTACTCTTCCAAAACACTTCTTCCCATCATAAAGCAAGTTCAGATATTTTTAAAACACAGCTTCTAACAATAGAACAACCAAAGAGAGCAAAATGGCAGAAAATGATGAAGATACATATTTCTGAAACCCCAAGGATTTAGAAAGCGAACATCTTTCCTTGCTCATTAAAAATATTTCACATTTGAAACCACTGAAAGAAGACCAGAGTGAAAATGCCCATCTGAGATACTTAAAAATTTTATCTACCCCAAAAGAGCATATGCCTATTGCCATCTGAGTGATGCAATCATCTCTTTAACTATAACTGATTGTAATTTAAGCACGTGAAAAGCTCTTAACAAGTTTAAAACCAGCAAATTAAGAAGACACATAAAAGAGGATTAATATACAAAGCATCCTGGACACTGTGTGACTTCAGTCTGAGGCTTCCTCAAACTTGCTGAGTAATACCCATATTGATACAAACTGTATACTTCCAAGTACCTGAACCAGTGGACACCTTTCTCCCTGTACCACTGCTGCACACCATGAAGTGCTTTTACTGAGAATAAAAGGCTTCCAAGGGGATGTGAAAAGACTGAAGAACTCAATTAATAAGGCTTTCTTGCTTTAATTAAAGTAATTAATTTAATTAAACCAATTAAATTAACTTAAATTTTAAACATTAATAATTTCATTAATATTAATAATATTAAATAAAAAAACAAGTTCACTATAATTCTGAACCATAATACTAACAAGGAAAAGATCAAAACTTAGTTCTATAAATGAGATACAGCATCAACATTTCTCAGGTTCAATGCAATTCTCAGGAACGGAGATTTATCCTACCAAATTTAAAACAGTATTTCCTATTTCCTAAACCATTGTTCACTTATTGAGGATCAATTTTTTTCCACTAGGGCTGACAAACTGCTGACATTTAAGCTCTTCAGAAGTTTTCAGAAGAGAGCCATAAGTCAAAGGATGCATGTAATCTCGGTGACTCCTGCCAACAGCTTCAAAATTTGAAAAAGATAAGATCTTCTAGAACACAGAAAAAAGGGGAAAAGAGAGCATTCTGGATTTTGATCCAGATCTGGATTTCTGGTATCCAACACAAATCTTTTGTTTTCTGTATAAAATACAGGGATAAGAACTTGGTTTCTTAATACCACAATATAAATATTTTTGTTCCACTACTGGAGAATAAGACTTGGCCCTCTTACACATTAGCTAAGTAAAACATAGTCTTTACTAAAATGATGTGATTTGTTTTTTCCCCGTGAAAATTTTAGGATTAAAAGTAATATTACCTTGTGTTTAATGAACTGCTTTTGAAAATCTGCATCAAGACCATAAAAATAAGACCTTTCTAAGCAACTAATACAGTAATGAATATAAAGATAAAAATTAACTGCAGAAAGAAATTGAAAGTAAAAAAAGAAAATACAGCCAGAAGTAATTGTAGATCTTAAATAAGGATGGATAGAAGGACGTGCTGAGATAGTTATAGCACTTTACTGCCTCAGACTTTTACTCAATGAGCCTTGACAAGTACAAAGCTATGAAAAGTAGTCTTATGAATTAAGTTTGAATAGAAAGAAAATACTCCTTTCCAGAACTGCACTTCAAAGCAAGTATTGATAGCATCACAGGCTCCTGTGAGAAAGTCACCTCAAGATTTTTGTTGCTATTCCAGAAAAAAAAAAATCATTCCAGATGCTCTTATTCTCTGTTTTACGAACAAGTACCTATCAGTAACTTGACTTTAATGATAAATGACAGGAAATCTGAAAATATAATTTTTGTGAATTTTCACCTCCAATTTGTTATATGCAGTAGAATAGAAGAATGCTGAAAAATAGTAAACAGTAAGAAATTATTTCAAATACTAAGGAAAAAAAAAAGAAAAAAGGAAGAATGAAAGACAGCTGAGCTGAAACCTGAACTCCCAGAGTATTCTGTCTTTCTCATTTAGTCTGAACTACAAAGTGCAGCCCTCTTCAAAATGCTATGGAGGAACAAATGTAGAATTTGTGTTGGGTTGAATTCAGTGGTATTGAAAAATTAATTTGGCTCATCTGTCTTCAGAAGGTTTGTATTCAAATAATATCCCCACTGCTGGATATCAATCCCCCTATAGGTTAGCTTTTTAAGGCAAATAATTAGGCAGGCAACACAAAACACTGATGTTACTGTCAGTCCTCAAATACACCAAACTGGTGAAAATGCCTAAAAATAATATTTTAAACACTTAGTTGTCCTCTCTTTCAAGGGCTTCAGTATTTGTAGTTGCTGAAGTTCTAATGTTGATCAGCTTGCTGCTGCTGCTTGGGCTTTTGATGTGAAAGAGAGACCATCAAGAGGCAAACAACTCGCAACAAAAGCACGGGGTCATCAGTACCTTATAAAACATGAAAATCAATTCTGCACAGCAGGCTTGTCTAGCCAGTCTCAGGCAATACTTTTTTACTCAGAGCAGAAAATCAGACAAATACCCTTTAAGTGGAATATTTAGGAGGACATTCCCAGTAAGTAATGTCTAAAACACAAGAGGATCAACTAGCAGTCTAGACACATTTTTGCCACAAAGAAGCATCACTTTATGCTGTTGAAATAGCATATGCAGAAGTCACAAGGAGGAGATGAACATTTAATTAAAGCAGGAATGTCAGTGTGAAGAAAGAGAAAAGTGGCATCAAGAATGAGGAAATTAAAGCACACCCTTCTTTTTCATCCACAGCTTTCAGTGCTTAATGAATCCAATAAACACTTTAGATAATGAGCCATTGTTGACTAAATCAGCAGGCTCTCTAGCATGTGTTGAAGATCAGGAGACCTCATTTCTCTTGTTTGCTAACAGAAATCTAAGGCACAGCAGGATTTTGGACTAGGTCCTTCTTATAGGAGGCTAGTTGTAATGAAGTGCTTCCTCCACAGCACAGTCCCACCCTTCTAGATTCTCCATATTCTCTAAATAAATTAGCTAAAGACATTAATATTAATAATCAGTTTCACAGAAGAATTTCAGCAGGGAAATTAGGTGACATGTCAAAGGCCAAGTGGAAAAATCAGTGATTGAGCCCAAATATGTTGAATCAGGGTCCTTTAATATGAACTCATTTTTTGTCTTTAAGTGGTAGGGTCTCTGTTGCAAGTAGATAGTTGATTTTGCTCCATACAGAGCAAATTAAGATTTACTTCCAGTTTTGTAGACAGAGAAAAAAATACCTTTTTCTCCATATAAAGGGATTACAATTATACTCATTATGATCCGCTGTCCTGAACTAACTCCTGGCAGTATTCTGACTCCTTTTGGCACCTAGACAAGAATAATCAACAATCAAAGATGTTATAGATAGTAAACAGAATTGTATTTCCTGTAATCACGCTCCTATTTGCACTGCTCCTATGCGATTATATATGCACATGTTCTCTGTGAATTCCCAAGGGAGCAAGCAGGGTGCTTTTAGAAGTTAATAAAAGAATTGTGTTTCTCTTACAAATAGCCTGCCTCTTGAGTGCTTACATCATATGCACATAATTCATGTATCTCTGTTAATTCAGATTTATAGTCAACATGATAGTAGCCACGCTTCCAAATATATGTAGGCACTCGCATATTATGAGCAATCTGTAGTGTTATGATAGTTACAACAAAATGAGAAAAGCCTACTTTATTTAAATGCATTTTTCATTAAGAAAAATGAGCATTCAACACTGTTTAGAACTCCAAGCACAGGAATATGAGGTATTTAATCCCTTCTCATTTAAAACAGTGATCTTCATGTAAAATGGCTCTGGTGTGTGGGAAAGGCAGAGTGGCTCAACTAGTGGCTGAGCCTCCTCTTTTCCAGACTAGACACCTCCAACTTCCCCAGCTGCTCCTCACAGCAGCTGTGCTCCAGACCCTTCACCAGCTTCTTGCCCTCCTCTGGACACCCTCCAGCACCTCAATGTCTTTCTTGCAGTGAGGGCCCAAGAACTGAACACAGCACTCAAGGTGTGACCTCACTGGTGCCAAGTACTGCCATGGTCCTGCTGGTGACATTATTTTTGATAAAGGTCAGGCTGCCATTGGCCTTTTTGGCCACCTGGGCACATTGCTGGTTCATGCTCAGCCGGGTCTTGACCAGCACCCCCAGACCCTTTTTCACTGAGCAGCTTTCCAGCCACTCTTTCCCTGTAGCACTGCATGGGAGGGGCAGGCACAAGGGCAGGCAGTGGCAGTGGCACCCTACAGCTGCCTTCCCCCAAGCAAGCACAGACCACTTGTGCCTTCTTGCTGCCCCTGTTTCAGCAGGCTCATAATTCACAATTCAGCAGCCTTTTGGGCAGTGGTAGAAGGGACAGAAAAGGCTTCTGGCTCCTGAATATGTCTCATTAGTTTTCTGTTATTCATGTTATGATCCCTGGATAGATGCTCCTATGAACACTTGTCAGATGAGTACCTTCAGCTTCAGTCCTGCTGGTTTACAAAAGCTTTCTTTAGACTTTATTTTTAGTTATCTTAAAATGTTTGGTTCGTGGTGAATGGAGGATATCTCCATATTTGCACTCTGTTAGCATCAGGGAATCTAACACCTATAATTTCTGAATGTTTAGCATTACCCTGAAAAGAAGGCAGAGGAATATTGTACTGGAAAGATGTGATCCTGAAAAACTTTACTGTGTGTTATATAACTTTCAACTGTTTAAACAGCTCTCCAACATTTCTCCATAAAATGGGGAGCTGAGTTCAACATAATGCCTGTGAAAAAAATCTTGCCCTTAAGAGGAGCTCATCCTTATCCAGCTGAAGGCTTCTCTTAGGGCTGATATGTGAGGTTGATGTTCAACAAGTCAAGCTGTAGCCTTGGCACAGCCTTTTCCTGATTCTTAAACTCAGATTTTCTACTCCAATAGAAGTACAGCAACAGAATTATCCTGAACATTTAGTTTGTGGAACACTCTTTCAGCCTGGCTGAAATGATTACTCCCTCAAATTTTGCTTTGCTATTTCCTCCTTGTCTATATTTACTGCAGATTTACTTATTTAAACTTTTTGTTTAAACTACTTGTTTATTGGAACCAGTAACACATAAGAGACTCCTCCTTTATCACACTGCTGCTTTTGTTAAATTCATAATTCTTTTCTGTGTGTTATTTATTTAGGACTTTTAAACTCTCTTTTTAATCATTCACTGTCAAGAAATGGCTCATGTATCTAGCCTGCTCAGTATTTCCCATGCTTTATTCAACTGGATGATTTAACCCTCACTTGAAGATTTAACCACTTTCTGTTAAAAGGTTGTGAAAACTACTGTATAGATTCATTATCTGAAGAAAAAAAATACAAGGAAAAAAAGGAAAAAAACAACAAACAAACAAACACCCCAAAATTGAAATCACATATTTAGGAAGAACTGCAACAAAGGAAGAGTGATAGGGGTACTAGACAGTTCTTTTTCTGTTCCAAATACCTCTTTAACTGTTACTGCAGCCACTATTTTATTCTCTTTACCTTAAAGAGAAAAGGGGTGTGAATAAAACCCACAATAAGACATTTCTGGTGTCTGTCCTTTCCCTTCTGTGGGTGAACATGGCACCACTGAAACTGCCTAGCTTGTTGTCCCAACAAAACCAATCTGCTACTCTCCTTTGTTAATAGCTTGTCACCAGTTGCCATTTATAGGCCAAATATTTAACAGGTCCCTAGCCATCCACTCTGTTAGTGAAAATAACATTTGCACTTACAAGCAGTAATTTATCTGGTGGTCATATGTGTAATTGCCTCATTTTTCCTGTGCACATCTGGTCTTGTACATGTAAATAAGAACAAGATCAATGATGACAATAAAAAAAAATCAGAAAAGACCCTGAAGAATGATCACTCATAACTCAAACTCTTTCCTCCAGAGATGCAACCTCATGTGGCTGAGAATCACTGGCAGAGCCTCTGTCAGGAAAAAAGGAGATATCTCCATCCTTTGGAGGCTAATATTCATAATAGAAGTATGCAGGTATTTAGTAAGCACTGTAGTGAATTAACCAATTCTCCTCTCTAAAGTAGCTTTATTCTCCCTAATTCTTCAATAATAAAGCCATCAAAATGTAGTGCATTTTCTTGAAAGAAAAGAATACAGAACTTCAGAATTCTTAATCCTCCCCATTTTGCAGCCTTACAATAAGAAAACAGTGCAGAATAAAAAGGTATATGCTGGATATTTTCTGCTGGAAATCCTTGACACTCTAGAAGGGAACTCATTGTCCAGCTTATGTAAAGAAAGAAAAACTGAGCTATGGATTGAAAAAGAAGTAGTATGCATATTTCTCATTCAGGCCCTGAAAATCTCTGGTCTAGGATTAAAGGTCATATCTGAGATACAAAAAGCTCATGACACTACTGGTAGTTCACAGATGCTTCGTGGCATCTTAGACACACTGAGGAATGGGACCAACAGTCAAGATACCTCTCCAACCCCAGGCAGGTGTCAAAAGGTGTCTGAGACCTGTGAGCAGGCTGCGTAGTTCCATGCTTAGGAATGGAAACTTCCTAACTACCAGTGGGATACAGGCTGCTATGATTGCTCCCTAACTGCTCCTCAGGAGGACAAATTAGCCAGTGTCCTGGGTTGATGCTACACTGTATCCCCAATCGTCTGTTTGGTTTATGTCAGATCTGAGAGTAACGGGGAGAAAGTGCAAAGTTGTTTTCAGGAATTGCACAGACTGGCCTTGAGAATATGAGTCACCGGCGCGGAGATGCAGTTTTTTTTTTTTTTTTCCCTGGCAGCTCTCTCTTTTCGCTTTGCTTTTGCTGTAGTTAGCTTAGCTTAGTTAGGGCTGAAAAGCTTCGCAATTTTTTTCCTTTTTTTCCCCCTTCTTTTCTTTTTTCCCTTTTTTCCACCTGTTTTTTGGAACGGTTCAAACCTCCCCCACACCGAGGACCCGGCGGGGGCCGCCGGGGGAGCCGACACCTGGATCCACTGGGAGCTACCCTTCGCAGCAACATCCACCACTGCTGAAAGGAACCGAGACGAGAAACCATCTATAAAAGGGACTTTGCTTTCCATAAGTCATCATCTGGTATTGTTTGATCTATTGCACTGGGGGAGTGTTTTGCTGGTTTAATAAACAGGTTTCTTTCCACTTTCTCTCTCCAACGAGTTTTCTCCCGAACCGGCTGGGAGAGGGGAGGGGGGTGGGGGGAAGGGTTTTCCCTCGGAATTCTCCTCCCAAATTGGCCTTAAACCATCACAGCCAGGTAGTGGCTATCAACCAAGTGACTGAAAATGCACCTCTAGGACCTCCAGACTATCCAGTCATCAAACTGCACACAGATTCCTAATTCCTTATTCCTGTTTTCATGTTGCTGCAGTAGAGCTTGAAGCACTGGGCTGAGGATGAGCAGAAAACTGATACCCAGACTGAGGTGCATTATTGGAAACTTACAAAACAGGAAACTTATGTAGACGGGAAAGACAGGTTGGGCATTTTTTCGTCTCAAGGATGGAATATTCTGGGTACCTTTAACCCAGTGAAATGTTTGCAGGGAAATCAATGAAGGTTATATCAAAGTGTATGACTGACCACAGATCAGAGTAGAAATAATTAAAAAAAACCCAAAACACAAAACCCTAACATAATATGAAAATAAGCTTTTCTTTCAGGACAATACCAATATTTACCTGAGGCAGAAATGATTAGAGTAAGCAGTTATCAACATCCTTTAACACAAAATAGATACAAAATAAATGTCAATACAACACTGATTTTACTGTTTTCAATAAGAACTTGATGTCATATCAGAGAAAGATATTTCCCATGAAGTAAATTTTGCTAGTATTTATAGTATCGCAGTTTTACATTTCAGTTTGATCACAACCACTTTTTCCAGACACTGCTGGAGGCTAAGAAATTACTCAAAGGAAATTTTTGAAGCTGATCTTCTGCAGGCTGTCAGTGCACACTGTAGTGTTCTGAAAAGTGTATGTATGAGCACAAATGGGCATGTGGTTATCGGTGTGAATATCATTCCTTGCTATGTCTCTCTCTTCTTCCAAAGCTATCTGACAAAGGACAGGCACTCTTAATAATGACTCTTGCTGCCAACATCATTTTACGCCTCTTCTATTTCAGGGTATGCACAACGTGTTGCTGTTATGCTGCTTGATGGATTTCAGAATGGTTCCACTTTGGAAAAGAGGCAAAAGAGACAAAACCACTTTACTACTTTCACTTGGCTGCCGGAGGATATTTGGAGACATTTTGTAACCAGATAGTCTAAGAGGTTTCAATGAGGGCAAGAAAGAAAATAGATCTTCAGTGAAATGTAAGGATTGAAATATCATTCAGGGTACTCCATACATTGACTGAGCTCCTACGCATGGGTGACTGAAAAAGTCATTAAAAATGGGCCTCAACTGCCACGTGAAGTCGATACTTTTTTTTTCAGTCCATATGTTTTTGAAGATAATAACAGGATTTTCACTGTGGTTTCAATTCTCTCCAGCTGGGTAATTTGTGTGACACACTTTCAAGCACCCACCAGCTAAATAGTTATAACTCCTGGGTTTGACTGCATCCATCACAGTTGTGTGCTAGAAAGCTGGAGAAAAATATTTTCATTTGACAAATTAGGCACTGCCTCCTCAAAACAATCTAATATTTATAGACATTCTGACAGATTAATGAATAGATAGGTAATAACTATAGGTAACTTGCATAGAAGGACAAGTACTAGTTTCTAGATGAAAGAACAGAGCAATGTGATAAAATGTTAAAGACAGACAAATATGTCATGTAGGTTCTGATTATACCATCTGACTGTCAGGAGAAAAAGCAGTAACTTGCTAGCCACATCTCAAGCAGACAATTCAGCAATCAAAAAGGCTTTGAACATTTCATGACAGCTTGAAGAACTTGGATTTTTGGACCCTGTTGTTATTAGTTATATTTTGCTGCTATTGGAATGGTACCTTTGTAATGATCTCTGAAAACTATCTGCATGTATCCAAGGAATCCAGCATCCCTGGATGAGGTCAGTACATTTTAAACAGTAGCAAAGAAGGATATCTAACATCTTATCTTTGCTATATTATTACATAGAAGAAATCTGACCTTGTTTTTTATTCAGCAGGCTCATTATTCCACCCCATATCATCCACATTTTCCTGTTATCATCAACAGGAAACTGGAATAATGGAAACTGTAAGAAGAGATTATTTGGTTTAAAAAAATCCATCTAATTAGTAGTAAATAAATAATGGAATATTTAAAAGTCTGGCAGGATACTGTGAGAATTAAGTTATCAGTACATTTATGTGAGGTTAGAACAACTATTTTACTGATAGATATTTTTATGAGCTCTAACAAAATACAAAAAGTGAAAATAACTTCATAGAGAATATGTCTATAAGATGCCTTGGGGACCCTAGCTAAGAATAAAGATAGAAAAGATGTAGAGACAGCAGCTTAGGTATTTGGTCTGTAGGGATCCCAAAGGGTTTTGATTAGCACCATAAATAGGAGGTTCTGTCATAGATGTTATTAAGCTGCTTGAGAATCTTAAGGAACCTTGTTTATCAAAGAGAAATCACAGCTTTATGGATATAACTAGCCTATCTTTGGACAAAGATAAAAATACAACATGAAAGAGTCTTTGAAGACTATTCTGCAACTCTTACTTGTGCTAAGTTGCACTTAGCCTTTCAAGGAGGTCACAGTGGAACAAACCTAATGTAAGCACAGCTGCAGAAATATGCCTAATAGCACAACAAAGTAGAACAGGTGCTTCCCCCTTGGCTTAGGGCAGCCATTTGGAGTTGCCAACAAAGTGGAAAGAGTGAACTAGGAAAGTAGCTGGCCAGGTAATGCACTGAGCCATTACTCCTTCTCCTTAATCTTTGATGGGGGACAAAACACTACATTTAGGCCAGTGATTAGTTTTCAGCGCATAAGTCAGAACTCCCGAAGGAGAGGGTGATATTAGTCCCTCAGAAGTGTAGCATTCCTTAAACACTTTGCCAACCCTAGGGGGCTATGGAGGCACAAATGAAGAGAATGGGTTTGCTCAGGTTGTTCACCCTTACAGCTGCAGTGGAAAGGAGATATATCTGGCCCAGTCAAATCTCAGAGCAGAGCAGCACTTCAACACAGTCCCCATAGCATTTGTACTTGCAAGAATAGAAAGCAATTCTATCTTGATGGCAAGATAGGGCATTGGCCACATAACACATAGAATCACAAGAAAATACTACAGCAATTATTTGCTATAAATTACCAAGACAGTTACTGCACAGACAATGCTTTCCCCATCAGCATCTTGGGCCAGAAGAGCAGAGGACATCCCTAGGAGAGAAGTGGGAGCTAGCACCAAACTGCCCTTCCACAAGTGTATAGAGCAAGTGTCACACTTAGGGACTGACCTGTGCTTGCTAATTGCATTTGAATGAAAATCATTCAAATCCTGCAGACTTTGACTGTTGCAGAGACTCCATGTCTCTGGACTTCCCTTTAGTGAAATATTTTCCTGTAGTTGTTACTGGAGAGTTTTTATGGTCCTTATCATGGGCTCACCACATGAACAGCCCCAGCACAACGTCTGACATAATTAACTCTTATTCTTTTCCCCATAATGAACTTTACAGAAAATACTATAAACAGTAAAATAGTATAAACATCTCTTCAATTACTACTTTACTATTACCCCCTTCTACATAGTCTAGCTAGCTATTTTATCCATACTTTCTCTTTTCTTCCTGGTTATTCCAACTTTTATCTGCCCAAAACATCCCTTAGACCTTCTTCCTCTCAAGCACAGGCTCTACCACTAGAGCTCTTGTAATAACACCTTATCTGCTAACTCAGATAGGTCTTATGGTTGAATATTGTTGAGGAGTTCAAACATCCATAGATCATCAAGGTGCATTACTGGCTTTCACTTCCAGAGGATCTTCAGTAGAATTACCTTCTGAATTGAATTTCCAGAACAAGTGAAGCTGGACATTAGCACCTCTGAGATGCTTGCAATATAAAACACCATAGGAGAAGAGGAGAAAAATAAGATATTGGAATACTGAAAAGGTGTAACCTTACCCAGCATCTTCCTGACTCAATAGGTGTTTTTTATATAATTTATATATAACATCCAAGAACAGGAATAACCCCCATCACCTAAATTTTGATTTTTCCCACTTTATTATTGTTGATGTAACTTTGTAGCAAAACAGAATTTAGATCCATGTGTAAATATTACACTGAATAAATTATGAGAGTCGCTGTGACTTTCAAGAATGAAGAGCACTGCAGGTCTGAAGAGGAGGCAGGGTATCATTCTGGACATAGTTCTGTCCCACTGGTATAGATAATCATTGCAAAGACACCACAGACATATTAAAGCAGAACATGGTACTAGGTTACACATGACAAAGATTCTGGCTTCAGCACAGAGGATTCCTTCCAACTTCAAGAACTGAAAACTCCTCCAAATCTGGCTTTCCAACCTTTATTTCATTACTGCTCTATGCGAATTGGAAAATCTGCATCTCTACTCTCCTTGTTAAAATAATTCAATTGTTTTCAGCTTGATATTTATTTTAGTTTTATTACATCCTTCAAGACTGGTAAAGTGATTAGAAGTCCAAGACAGAAAATGGTCATGGATACAATTAGCCTTGCTGTTCTGTGGAAGAAAGAGCTGGCCTTGCTCCGGAAAAAAACTCCACATTTATTTCACCTTCTTAGCTGCACAACCAGCAAAATACCGTAAGTGTAGGGTCTGTAGTAAACTGTGCTGCTAGTAGGGGTGACATGGGGGCAAGACTTTCATCCTTCCCCTCAAATCCACCTTAGCTCCCAGACTGTCAAGTTGCAGAGTTGCCTGTATCAGCCTAAACTATCGCCCGTCTGAAGCTACTCTTTCATACTTGTCAGCTGTACTCAATAATCCACTGATGTAAAGGGTATGAATAGATCTGGAAACTAACTGGATAAGAAGTGAGGTCTGTTTTCTTTCTCTGTACACTTGAGTATTTTTGCATTTGCTTTTTGGCCTTCATTTTCTCTGAAAGCCAAAGGGAGAGTGGGAAATCAGTAGAATAACAGGTATAATGGAAGTCAAAATCACTTGACTTCAAATTTGACACATACTAATGTCTTGACAGAAGTTTCACAGAACACTGCAACTCAGGATATAGAAATAAATATCACATACACACATACAGGTCTTAAACATCTGCCAAAATATTGGTTATCTGGAAGATACAAAAACTGCTGGGAGCAGTCCTGAGAATGCTGACTGAGGTCAGTATCTCAGCACACAGAGGGCAGTTTGTAACTCAGCCAAGAACCAGTACTACAGGACTGGTGCAAGTTTCTAATTATTCACTATAGGCACCCCTTTGAATCCTGAGAGCTGTTTGGCTGCAGTCTCAAAGCACTCCTGGTCAGGCAGGGCCTTTTGGGTCTGCCTGAGCCTTATTTCTGATTTGGGTCTTCTCCATTTCTGGTGATGTGGGCACAGCCCACGTATGCAGTGTTTCTTCTAGGCATGAGGTGTGCCTCCATGCACTTGCCTTCTTCTCCTATGGGTGTAGCAACATTTTCTTGAAGACAAAGGCAGCAGATCAAGGTGGAATGAGCTTTGGATCACCCTCTGTCTCACTCCACACTGAGTCCTTAAGGAATTGTCATCTTTCCTTAGGCATATAAGCAATGTCTCTTGGATCACTGTGATCTTTGTGATCATGGCAGCATTCCAGGGGCAAAACCTAGCTTCCAAGCATGTGACTTAGTACCCAAAAGTGACACCCTTTTATCAAAATCTCCAAAATGTTCACGAAAAATTGGTCAACTAAGTAGTACCAAGTGAATCTGTTTGTCTAGCACAGGGTGAACATATGGTTGTTACATTCCCAAAATGATCATCTCATATTCCATCTCAAACACAATGGGTTTGAGACCAATATCCAGAGCTGTGTTCTGATTATAAACACATAGGCAACAGCTAACCTACTAATTAGTCTTTCTATGGCTTTAATTTAATATCTAGCATACAAGGTTGAACTTGTGAACATGCTGTGCTCAGAAGGAACCACAAGTGCTGAAGCCTGCAGAGCTACTTCATCAGCTGCTATTCCAGTATTGTTGCTGACCCTAAGTAATTCATTGTCTTTGACAACACAAAATGCATACAAGCTATAAGTCCCAAGAAAGAATCTGCTTATTTCTATAAAAATCTCCAGCAACCCTGACTATGTTTAAAAAACAAACAAGCAAAAACAAACAAGCAAAAGCAAAAAAAACCCACAAACTCACAAATACATTAAGAGGTTGCATACACATCTTTGGAGATAGATTGGCAAAAAGCAAGAAAATATCTATTTTGGGGTTTATGTTCAAAAAACAAGTATATCTCAAATGACTCTCTTCTGTTTCTACATACAACTTTGTTTGAATAAAGACCGGTGAACTAATCCTGATGATCAATTCAAAGATCTGCCATTATCACATACATAAAGAACTTCAGAACTAAATGAAATATCATTCTGGAGGAAATACTCCCATTTCTCGCATGTACGTGGTACCCAGTCCTCTCCCCATGGGGAGCTGACAGGTCCCAAGGATATTTTTTAAAACTTTATTAAATTCTGAAGAAAACAAGATTGCAAAGTGTTCAATCTCCACTATAAAATAACACAATCTTAAGCAAAGATGAGACATGCGTCTCACCATTATTTGTTTCCCTTAAGTAAACTTTAGCATTTTTTAATAATATAATTGTTAATTAAGGATTAAGATCACTGTCTTTTATTAGGCAGCTCAGCTGCTAGCAGGTATGTTCCTAGATCTAGAGTTATTTGGTAAATTGATCTGTTTATTGTAAACTTTTCCCTAATTTTATGTATATTGCATTAATTCCTATCACTTAGGATTTCTTTTGCTCTGCAGCTTAAAGGAAGTGCACTGGAAACTTGTGAGATTTTGTAAGTTCCTGAGGAGTTCCAAGCGGACAAGAACAAAAAAATCCATTATGAGCAGCATATAAAATATACATTATATATGTAAATATAAGTCCATAAAGATAGAAACAACACACACATTTTTGGAGAGATGCTGGTGATAGTTATTAATGATACAGCATATTTACACTCAATCTAACTGCCTTTTATGGACTCATAAGAATTTGAAAAGAGCAAGGAGACTGAAACAAACTCTGTGGATATGTTAGCATTTTAGATAATTGTTTATCAAAAAACCCAAATAAGTTTCATTGTCTAGTTGGATCCAATGTTTGGAATGTCTGGGTTCACTTTCCAGGTTGTGTGCTTGCTTTCAACACCTATAGGAGCCAAAGTATAATATGACAAATGGAACTGGTAATGAAAAATATAAGACTACACAGGTAATCTGTTGGAAATTAGAAGTTTCAAGAGAAAGTCAGCCTGTCATTATTGCAGAAAGCAGGTGATCAAAAGAAAAAAAGTGGTTCGTGACAGAGCTGTGAACAGGAAATTTGGTGGGAGAAAAAAGGTAACTACACTGGTTTCTCTTATAGGAACACAAGAGAATAAGTTCCACATTCTTTGGCTTATCAAGCCCATTCAAGGTAGCTGTACAGAGAGTCAGTAAGAATCCAACCCAGAATGCAGACAGCTCAGCCAAGCTGACTGCACACAGACTCTGGTAGCTTGCATAGAGCTGCTTGTGGAAAAGTCAAAGCAAGGCAAACGTGGCTCTGTTTTAGCATGAAGGTTACAAAAATTGAGACTATAAAACTCCTGCATCTTGCTGTCTCTCTGCTACTCTTAAAAAACAATTTTAAAGAACTCTAAAAGTTTCCTTTCATTTCTAAAGATGAAAAGCAAAGTTACTTTTCTTATATATGAAAACACCAGCAGAGACAGAAGAAACATGACTCCCATTGCTGACTTCTTGATATGCACTGTGCCTTGGATAGTGGATGGCAGACAAATATTGGATGACAATAACTTCCAATTCCTAAATATTTTTCATTCCTCAAAATGATATATTGCTGCATTCTTATATTCCACAGTGGCCCCATATAAACATACATTGTTTGTTTTTCAACTACTTTCAAATCCCAGGCATTCTAGCCAACAACACTGATAGCCCAATGGACTTAGTCAACAGTACTGCACTTGCAAAATAAAAATTTATTTGTTTTCCTTTTTTTTTTCCCTTTTCTCTCCCTCTCTTTTTTGACTGCCTTCCTCAGGAGGCAGATATGAGAGCCTGCGTTTTTAAATTCTAAATGAAGAACTCAATTTCCACACTGAAACCATTTTTTGTGCTGAGGTTTTGAATCCACTTCCATAGCTGAACTGAGTATAAAACAGAAGATCAAAGTGGAAGGATCAGTAGAGTACAGCAGTTAAGTCTGAGTTCAGTTCACAGCGGTGGTGCTACCAGACTTGGACCTACCCACCCATAAAAGCAAAGCTTTGCTGCTCTATGACCATGATATTACAGTGAAACACTTTAACACACCTGTGAGAATATCTTGGATGTGCACCTCTGTCAGACTGCACTGATGAGAGCCAAAACATACTTTGGAAAATACGTTTGGTCACACTCTCCTACCTTAAACAAGCCTCATAGAGATTTGCTTTCCAAAAACATAAGAATATGCTTCTCCAAACCAACAATTAATAGAAGAATGAAACAGAAAATAAAGTGTGAGGTAAGATAATTTTGTGCTTTCTCTTGGCCCAAGGCAAGATGGCCTGCATCTATGTCACCTCGACTGGTAGAATGGAGTAAGGAATGCTAGACAGATTTGTAAGAAGTATTTCATGAGAATAATGGAAAAAAATGGGAATATTGGGTGAATAATTATTCCTACTAATGAGAATAATTGTGTGGGTGTACAACTATTTTCTCATCTGAAAAATAAAATGTCACTCAATTTCTCATTGAGTATATCCAGTGTCAAAAACTTAAGGATTACCAATTCTTTTTTCCTGATTTACAAAAAAACAGTTGTTAGTTTGTTGTCAATTATTTTTACCTTATTTTGGACAAACCAAGCAGCTGAAGCCTCTCTAATCTCCCACAATATGATTTGTCTGGAGGAAAATCATACTCGTAATTTGTCACCTCCCCTCTGTTGCTGGCATATCTCATATAGCAGAACAATGGGCAGGAGAAAGGATGAGAGGCAAATGCTGCATCTGTCCCTGGGGCACAGTTTAGTGAAGCAGTGAAGCCTGCAATCCCCTGGCCTTAGCAATATTCTCAGTACAAATGGCATCATTCCCTCTCAAGTTTTGTGCCTAACTCTGCACTTAGATGAAACCTCTCTCACAGGATCATCCTTTGACTCCCTGGTTAGGTGTTAACACTGGTTCCATGTGAGGCAGCACTGAGGGACTCCTGGGATCAAAAGGAAGAGAGAGGAAGAAGAACATCCATGCTTTTCCTCTCTCTTCTTTTTCTTCAATATCTGTATCCTGCTTTACTTTCTTGTGCTCACAGTGCCCTTCATTTCACTTTCTGGACGGATATTTCTCTTCACCACTGTCTGACACGAATTCAATCCGTTGGCCTCCAAAGTAGAAACAAAATTCACTGCTCAAAATTCTAAGGATTACCTTGGAGTTCCTGGGACTGTGAAAAATATCCTTTTCCAAAACAGTGCTTTCAGTGAGACTCAACCCTCTGCCAGGAACAGCAAATGCCTTTAGGTCTGAATATGGGGCTCACTGTTAGAGGTAATTAAATCAGTCTCTCAGCTAAATTCTCTCCATGAATCTGGAAATGAATAATTGTAGCATCAAAATAAAGTATTTGTTTTGTCTGTTCACAATTTGTGCCTCTTCTGTAAAGTAGTAGAAAGAGCCTGTTCTATTCCATGCACTTTCATAGGACACAAGTAAGAATATGGCATTAACTTTGACAAAAAGGCACAAATTACAGGGGCCTTCAGGTTTTTGTAATGCTGAGGTTACTGATAAATGCTACATCCATATGCAAAAGGCGTACAAAGGGCCCAGCACTGAGCCTGAAGTTAATCCCAGACTACTGAGTGGCTCCTCTCTCTTGTGCTGCTATGACTGGAAAGGGAGGAGGGAAAGGAGGTTTGGAGAACTACTCTTCTGATTTCAAAAAAACTAATTAAGACCCTACTGCAAAATTATCTTACTTGCTAGGAATTATTTTTTGTGAGCTATGCCAAGTGTACTGTATGTTTGCTCTCTTTTATGGCTGCACTGCGGATGCACTAAAGGAAGTGATGGAAATTTTGTGCTACAAAATGAAGGAGTTGGTTTAACTCTGATTTCTCTTTGCAATTTTGAAAGTTGAGGGTTTAGTTTCCTAGAGAAACTTGGAGAAGGAAAATAACACCTAGCTTATTAAAAAAAAAATAGTCCATTTGGATTTTGTTTTAATCAAATCAGGCCAGTACATAGGCCTTTCAATATATGACTGAAATTTTGCCATCCTTTTTTCAGCAAGTTTCCTCTCTTGTGTCTCTACACAGCTATACACAGCAGAAGCACCATTCAGTGAATTTTACATCCTTTTAGAAACGCAAAGCATGTAAACAAATCTCATGCTCGGATTGTATTTTTTTTTTAATATAATTTTGGGGAGGGAGTGTCATCAGGATAAAATTCATCTCTTAGCAGATCCTAAGGAAATCCTTAGACAGAGCTTTAATGGACTATCTACATTTAGCCAGCCCTATAATACGTTCATGTGGCAACCTTTATCATTATTCACAGAGTCACACGTGTAACTCTGTGAATCCAGCTCACCAGGGATTAAACTTTAATAGTAAATGACTGTACTGGTGCTTCAGTCTATGCCCTCAGCTGCAGTAGTCAGCCAGGTCAGGACCATGTGCAGCACTGTGAGGTAGGGGCAGCTCTCCAGCCTTGCATGAACCATGGAATGACAAGCACAGCAAGCAATGGAGCCTGGTGCCAAGACTCCTGTGCTGCTGCCAGTGGGGCTCCTTGCACGTGTGGAACAGCTGATGCAAGTACACAACTTTGGGGACCTGTGCTAGCCTGGTTTCATGATGTCACACTGCCACACGGACACCACTCACCGCTTGCAGGAAGCCTGGGGATTCCTAACCCGGTGCTGCCCTGCTGCATGGAGTCATGATTGTGCCACCTTAAACTTGTCCATTTAAATGTGAAAAGCAAAAGCAAGGAAATTAAAAATATCAACACCAACTCCTGACATAAACAGATGCTTTCATAATTAGAAGTATATCTATTTATACGTTGTTATTTTCTTCAGCTCTGAGAAAAAGCATAAGTTTGTTATCGTCTGCCTTCATTTTAAGTGGGCTTTCTGGAGAGGTTTTGCATTCCTAGGTTAATAAGTGCAGCTCTGATATTTACACTCAAAACAGAACAGACTTATCAGTTCTGTCAGACATGATTTACTTATGAATTACTGGACTCCACACTGGTTGCAGCTAGAAGAAGGTGACCTTTTCCTTCCCTGGGAAACGTTCTTCTCCTGTGAGAAGTGCATGAAGAGCTGCACTCCTTAACAAATCTAACAACACATATGAAGAAAAGATTCATCCACAGAAGATAATTTGTCACCTTCTGCACCTTTTTTTTGAGTCAGTGTGCCAGAACTTGGTAAAGACATACAAAAAATATGTATTTCCCCCAGATGTTAGGCATACTTAATCTATACTTTCAATTAAAATCAAATTGATACCTTACTTTCAGTATTTCTTATATTTCCCCATAGATAGATTTAAAGCTGTGGGATGACCTATGTTTTCCATTCATGAAAATTGCCTTTCTCCTAGAGAGGTAGAATTTGCCCCCAATTGGGAGTATAGGCATCCAGCACAGCGTAATTATCAAGCTGCTTTACTCCCTCTGTAGTCAAAGGCAATGGAGCCAAGCCCTTCAGAAGGCAAACCATCTGAGCTGCTCAACTTGGAACAGGATGACTTGCCTTTGGGAGGATGCAGGATGACTGGTTAAAACCAACTGTTTAAATTCAGGAGAAATCAGCATCAACAATCAACAACATCCAATGGCTGCAAGAGAAATGAAGTGACAATCAGGCAAATGTGACCCAGAGGTAAAAGTGAAGTCAGGTGTAAAAAAATTCCAAATATTCCTGTGTATAAGTTATTTTCAGTGACTGTTGATTTCTGATGCCAAATGTGAAGGGGGGAAAACAATAACCAAACTTTCCAGGATTAAATCCCACTGCAGTTTTATGCAGTTTAAGGTTCATCCTGTGGGGCACTCAAAAGCTATGATGCTCAGAAATAAACAATATTGGTCAGCAAAAAATGCACCAAAATAATATCTTAGCAACCATGATGGCAAGCAGACAGTAGCACCAGACCTCCTTTGGCACCTGCTCAGGTGTGGAGCATGATCACCATCATGACAGAGGAAAATCCACAAGTATGGCAGGGCCCTTGACCACACTTGCAGATTCACTGTTCATTTGCAATCACTGTTTGTTTTCTTTTCATTAAATTAGCTTCTCACCAGTTTCCTGGCAGACAATCAAATCAATGTGCATATGATGCTCTGAGGGAGAGGTCCAAGGCATCCAGGACTTAGGAAGAGAGAAAAAACAACTATGTAATTTGAACATCAGTGAGGAGGGGAGAAACCATCTTCCAGTCATGCATGTAGCCACTATACTTCTTTATATAGAAAAATTCCATATAATTTTCACCCCCCAGGATGTTATACCTATGGAGAGTAGAAGACATCCTGTATTTGACCCTATTTTTTATAGCTCTTGACTTTCATTTGTGTTTATGATATAAAATCTCTCACAATTAGCTTTAGCCTTCAAGCTACTTGTTGTTATTTTTGAGGTAAACAGCACAAAACATTTCGTTGCCTAGATATTGTTTTCCCTTCTGAGCAGGAGCCAAATATAGCAGTATGGACTCTGCACTGGGAATCAGTTACCATGGGTTCTCTTCAGCAATAAATTCTGATGGCTAGCAGCAATGGTTTGGGCTGGCTGACCAAGAGTTTCTCTGCGTTTCCTCGGCCAAGACAAGGACAATGTAGAATCCAGCAATATGTGTAAGCAGGTCCAGTTATTTTTCCAGCAAAATTGTTTTTCAAGACTTACTTTCATTTGGTATAACCAGTCATTTGACACAGCTATAGAGATCTGGCTGGCAAAACAGGACAAAACCCAAACAGGTAAACGAACAACAAAAAGGCAAAGAAGTAAGAATACCTTAGTTAGGGGAGCTTTATTAGTCGTATGGTTTTCAACAGAAGCCAGCCAAAACTAAAAATTTAGGATAGGGTTAGTCATTTCCACATTCAGCTTCATTATTTCTCTGAATTCTTCATGATTAAGGCTTAGCTTATCCCTATGCCTGGTTTCCCTTGTGGGCCTCTTTTCCAAATGATGAGTAACAGTTTAGAAGTGAGTTTCATTCCAATTTCCTCACCCAATTTGCACTCTCAACTTGATCTAAAAATATTTTTAGTGGAAAGTGCTCTATAAAAGTCTCAGTCAGAGAAAGTGTCTTGATTTAACCTCAGCTGACAACTAAGCACCTCACAGCCACTCTCTTGCTCCCACCACACACTCCCAACAGGATGAGGGAGGGAATCAGAAGAGTAAAAGTGAGAAGAGTCACAGGTTGAGATAAAGGCAATTTAATGGGACAAAAAGGAAAGAAAATAACAATAATGATAATAATAGTAAAAAGAATATTAAATAAAAAGAGGTAGAATATGCAAATCAAGCAAAGCACAATGCAATCTCTCACCACTTGCCACCTGGTACCCAACCAGTTCCCAAGGCAGCTTTCTCCCCAGTTTATATCCTGGGCATGGTGTCATATGATATGGAATATCCCCTTGGCTAGTATGGGTGTGTTGTCCTGGCTGTGTCCCCTCCCAACTTCTTGTGCCCCTCCACCCTTCTCACTGGCAGGATAGGAGAAGCTGAGGAGTCCCTGATGTAGAATAAGCACTGCTTAGTAACAACTAAAACATCAGTGTGTTATCAACCTTATTCTCATAATCCTCATAAAACTCTCGCTGAATGCAAAACATAGCACATAGGAAGAAAATTAACTCTATCCCAGCCAAACTCAGGAGAGAATGACAGCATTGTCTTCCTTAAGTGTAAGATTAAACTGAAATATTCTGCCCCAAGCACCACTGCTTCCCTTTTGAACAAGAACCAATACTGCATCTGTGGAAAATCCACCTTCCAAGTTGTCTTGGAGTCATAACATTTAGAAATGATGCAGTCCTGGATAGACAAGCACAATGAAGAACTTGATTTCATTAGAATGTCATGAGATCAATTTGTTTCCAATTAACATAAGTCTGAAAATTTTGAAATTCCTTCTTTAAAAAAACGCAAAAATCCCTCCCTCTCCCCTACCCACCATCAACTCCAGCAATTTTGTTTGGGCTTTAGATACTAACTACCGAATTTTGGTGATGTTGGAAACCAGCCATTTATTCAAACAATTTTTGCACATCAGAATTTTTCTAGTGCCTCATACAAATTTAGTTCTCACTCTACCACTGCTTAATTTCCTTAATAGCCTCTTATGATGGATATGCCAATGAAATTAAAGTCAAGAACATCAGAGCAGCTTTTGTTACTATTTTCTAAGAGATTCAAGAACATTTGTATACCCTGTGATGCAGTAAAGAGTATGAACAGCTGGTTCATGATTGAAATCAGCAAATAAAAGAAATAAAAACAGTGAAAAAAGAAATAAAAGACAGTGATTATCTGACAGCCTGTTCTCTTATTAAAATTTCATAATCTAGATATACAACTTAAATCCTAGTCCTTGAATATTTTTCAAGCCAGCAAGAAGGATTTACAGTGTTACGTTTTCCCATATGCAAAGCACAGAACCCGAAGAAAAGATATCTAAACTCAGAACTATGAGTATATGAAGAGATAATATGCAGCTAATTACTTCTGTCCCCAGTTTCAGGACTCCAAGGATATGGGAAGAGGACATGAGCCCAAACTCAGCAAATTAGGTGTGTCTACTTATATTCTGACTGTCCTCTTATGCCATGCTTTTACTAAACTTAAAATTCAGCCATTTGGAGCCAGCTAATGGCTTCAAAGGAGGCTGAATCAACCAGAAGAACTCTGTACCTTGGCCACAGCCATACCGTTTTGACTGTAGGAACAGCCTGGGAGTGTTTTGCTGTACAGGCTGACCATGATTCCCTAACATGCAGCAGCTGTTTTGCTCCAGCAAGAAAAAGAAAGCAATAATAGAAGGTCTGAGGCACCTCAGGCTTCAGCAAAAGAAATCTCTTTTTGTACAGAAAATACCTTCTGCATTTATCTATGATCTGGAAGGAAAACCTCCTGCTTATGTCAGAAGAGCTCAAATATGTTAGTAAATTGTTTTATCAGAGATGTATCTCTCGACCTTTGAATTCACAAATAACTGAATCTTGCAATTAGGGAAGACAGTACCACCTCACCTACAACTGAGTGTTTTATAGCCTACATCAGCAAAAGTATTTTTAGATCAAATTGGAAGTGCAGTGAGAGCCTGAAGCGGACCAGAATCATAATGCAGTGGAAAACCTCACACAGACACCTGTTTCAAAGAGATTCCTGACTCAATTGGCAGATCAAAGAGTGTCAGCTACTGCTGATAAGCTCAGATAAGCCCCTGGAATTCTGGATGCTCTGCAGATCCCACACCTCTTAACACAAGAGGCTCACTTATCACAGTTTCTTTGGGGTCTCCCGAAATTAACTGACAAAATTTCATGGTGTATAAAAGAGGATATCTTGGGAATGAGCACTGCATTCCTTTTTCCCCAGGCTAGCATGCTCTCCCTCACAGGTTCATCTCCCAAGTGCTCAGTGAAGTAAATTAGAGAGTAAATTGAATAGCGGTTCTTATTTATGTTTCCCCAAGAATTAGTGGAACAACAGCTAGAACACACAGAGACACAGATGGTTAGAATGAGTATTATTTTTCTGTGAAAATTTTCTGTCTCGCTCTCTCTTTATCTGTCACAGACACATACTCTATTTCCTCTTCTGATGACAAGACTGACCAGGGTGCTGATCAGCCGAGCTGCTGATATTGACAATGACAAATCCCTTCCACAGTTCAGGAGAACCTTAAATAAATTCTCCCAAGACTCTGGCAGACATTCTCCTCCTTGCTCTGTCACTCATGGTGAAGGCTGAAAGGCTGATTAGAAATTATGCAGGGGCATTCTAGAATGGAAAAAATCTCCTTGATGGGGAGTAAGTCAGGACCATAAAATGTATTTAATTCTGTCTCTTTTCTCCTTCAGTTTTAATTAGGATTAAAATGCCTCTGCCAGATATTTTGGAATTACTTTCATTTTCTTACACTATGCATGAGCTTATCTGCTTCACATTATCCTGAAAAATACTGGAGAATTAACTACTGGAAATAAAATTGTTGGAAGGCAAACACATGCCAGAAAAATCCGAGGACCTATTAATTTCCCCACTCCCTCCAGAACACATGGACATCAAAAGTTTGTGGCAAAAAAACAACCCTAACATCCACTTCTTTTCCCACAAACGTATTTTCATTTCATTGTAACAGAATCCTGTTTCTGGGTTTTTGCAAATGACAAGCAAAAGTGTTGGCAAGAAGTAGAATCTTGGCTGGCCAGGGCTTGTCAGAAGTTTATGGATTGCATTCAGCACTTCTCAGAACTAGGTGCATCATCTCCCAGTAACGTCTCATGTTTTATACTACAGAAAAAAGAAGACAAAAATCAGGTCACCACAAAGAAGAACCAAATCCACCCTCAACACAAAGCTCACAGTGTTTTTTCCTTGCACAGCCACTCATTTCTCCCCCCCACTCTTACATTTTCTGTTCCTCTCCTAACGTATTGTGCTCAGCCATTGGTACTTTTTACAATATGTTGATCCAGGGCATCATTTAAGACCCAAAACTTTGGACCACAACCTTGAAATAGCAAACAGCCATGTTGGAGTCTAGCAGCACACAGGACAAACCCTCAAAGGGCTATGGTGAGAGCCACCAGCAGCCACAAGAACCTCTCCACACAGCAGAGCACTAGGGTTATGATGAAATGGAATTGTTCCCCTTCAATAAGGAAAAGCTTGGAAGCAGCAACCTACGTTTGCATAAGGGAAAAAAGAAAAAAGTTATCACCAACCTGTGGGATTTGGTTTAGATACACCCAGCCCTGAAGGCTGTCTGCCTGATGCTGACATCACCTTCAAATAACTCTAGGAGAGTAAAAGGCTGTACATGACATTAATATTCAGTGGGTTTACTCAGTCATAATTATACAAATATCCACAGTAGGAGCTGTTGTTGTGGTGGACCCTGTAAAGAAGGCTGGGGCTGTGACTCAGGCCAGCCTTGCACGCTGGATGCATTGCATGCCTGAGGTGCAGCAACCCCTCCAAAGCACAGGCATCTCCATGTATCCCAGTCAGCCAAGACATGCACATCCTGTCCTGTCTGAAGGGACACATGTGGGCAGGACTCAGTCCAGGGGTGGAAGTTGCATCAAGGGAAGCGTTTCTGGTAGATTCCAGCAGGATGAGTGCGTACAGGCAGCCTGTGTAACAATGGATATGAAGCAGCACAGCCAGAGACGTCTCTATAGTCCTCCCAAAGACAGAGAGGCCTCCAAGAGTGTTTGAGACACCTTCACACTTGAGGGTGTTCAATAATCTTGTTTAGTGAGATGAGGCCAGGCACAACAGGTTTATAGTGTCTGATGATATGCTTTGATGCAGGATACTAAACCAAATGGAGAAATGGGTCTACTACAATATGACAAGTTACATGTTCCTTTAGATTAATCATTTTAGTAGGAAAGATTAACTTTTCAAAGCACATTGTTCAGAATTTGTCATGATGACTGATGATGCTTCTGTTGATTTCATAACAAATTTTGCATTTAAAAAACATTTTATAAGCTTTTGTGCAAAATTTAGAGCTGTATATCTACCTATCCAGCTATGGCTAATTTTCGGGCAGGTGTAGCTCCAAAAACAGTCATACAATTGAATTATTTTGAAAATATATCCCCACATTTATGGGCACTCTACTGATTGAATTGTCTCCCCTCTTTTGAAGCTCAGGTTGGTTCAAGTCTTTATGTAAGGAACATCTTAGAGCAAACAGGAGGAAAGAGGCTGGAAATATTCAGTGTTTACCTTTCCAGGTAAGTGGAAAGCTTTTTAATTGCTAAAACTTCCACCATAAGTACATAAAGAATATACTATTACTGCTGGTTTTAAGATCCAGCTTACTTTTGTGATGGAAGATTTTGCTCCTTGACAGTCACACTGTTTGTTTTTATTTTTTTTTTCTCCCAGTAAGAAAATATTAAAGCTGCAGAAATCCATTTTCTTAAATACTGCACAGGACTCAAACCTTGGAGACTAAAAACAGAAAGGGAGACTGCAAAGTAATGAAAGTAATGTCTTAAGTTAGGAGAGAGGCAAAATATTACTAATAATTAATATTTATACAACAGAGATTGATTCCCTTGTACATTCTCTTAATTGTAAATTAACTTGTTAAGCAGAAGCGTGGATTCTGGACTGTTGATTTCACTTGGTGTGAAAAATCCCAGTAGAACTACCTAACAGCTCTTTGATTGCTCACTACAGCTGATGCTGGCAAAAGTTCAAGCACTGAAAAACCCAAACAAGATGCTTTTTGATCTCTCCACACAGGTGTTTGCCACAGGTGTTTATCTCTGATACGTTCATGGTGAAAAATTCATTAGCCCAAATGCTTGCAGGAGGAGTTTGTTTGGAAGCTTCTGGCACATTGGATGTTCTTCTCAGGAGGGAAAATTTCCAGTTTGCAAACCTGTTGCCAGTACGACTTAAAAATATCAGAGTGGCATATCATCACTGCTGTCTGTACCCCAGCTTGAGCTCTGCTGTCCCTAGGTCCTCTTCCTAACCAGTGAGGGCATCACAAACATTTGCTGTGGAATTCAAACTGCAGGGAAGCAACTTGCCAAAAGGTTTCTGAATAGAAGAGTTGCAGAGCGAACGAAACATCTCAGGAAATATCTGCTATCCAGCTATGGCTCCCCAGTGCTACAGCTATTTGTGTCCTATAGAGTTAAAGCAATTTGACTTGAAGCTCTTCTTTAGCAGGATTATCCTTTACTCACCTTAAAATGAAAAAAAAAAAAACCAAAACCAGCAATTATATGTTATTAATTTGTTGTTCTGTTTATATTTTAACCAAAGTATGAAGCTATTTTCTGTAAGTTGAGGACAAATCTTAATTCAGAGAGGTCAAGACTTTAATGTCCAGTGGTTCCAGTGTTTTTAGTGCCTGGGGAAAGATGCTTACAGTTCAGCCTTCAAAGTCTGCACAGCTGGTACTGTAGGACATATCCAGGGAAGCACAGCCAGCCCTCCTAACCCCAAAGCATCTTTCTAGTTACTCCGTCACACTGTCTCAAAAATTAGGCATTATTTTTCCCTCTGGCAGCAATCCTGGTTTCTGCCTTACCAACACATTATTTACCCAATTTCCATCACAAAGTCGTTGTGGCATTGACTTTTTGCTCTTATTAGCTTAGAAAAACTAAAGTAAAGCACGGAGTACCTAAAATCCTTATAGATTTAACAATAGATTATTAAAGTTGGCAGGCATGCCATGGAAATTCTCAGATTACTTAGCCTCTTTTGTAAACCAAAGGCTAATATATGACCCAAACAATTACAGTCTGTGAACTTTCACAGACAGCCTGCAGGCAGCTGTGGCAGGTAAGACAGAGCAACAATTTGGAAAGAGCAGCAGGCAGTCAAGCACAGTCTGTCAGGATAAAGCTTCTCTTAGTTCATTAGGATCAAGAGGGAATCAGATAATTGGAATGCACTTGCACATGCATTCAGTTCTTGAAAACACATTTGAGCAAATGCTTTCTCCTAGACACAGCATCACACCACTAAAATAAATCTTTCCTTAGTTCTTGTTCCAGTGAGATAGGAAAGAAAGAGGAGATGGCAAGTTCTCTCTTATAAAATATCAGCCCACCTGTGCTAAGAGCAATCCTAAGGACCTTGAATGAGAAGAGTCTGGTTTTGCATTTAACTCTGCTCAGCATTTTCAAAATAAAGGGGAAAAAATAGAGAAAAGAAATAAAAGCAACAGTGGCTAAAGAAAGACAATGTAAGAAAACTGTGACAGGAATAGCGAAAAGGGTGGGCAAAACAACTTCAGACTTCAGTAAGAGTTTCTGATGCAACATTACAGCTTATTTAAGTCAAAGCTTTTGGAGGGCTTTCTGGAAAATGCACCATGTAATTTTTACAGAAGTGAAATGAAAGTTATTTTAAAAAAAAAGGGCAAAAACAAAGAAAAGCAGCCTTTACAGTTCCTTGAAGCCAGACTTGGATAAACAAGTGGGACAATAGTGTGATTCCTTCCAAAGAAAATTAGATGTCTCTTTTTTTATCTTCTCTCTGCTGTTTTACTGAGCCTTAAGAAAAACAGAAAGATGAAAGCTAGCTCATCTGCTCATCTATTTGCCTCACAAATATGGGGGGCAAAGAATAGGTTTCTGAATTTATCCTAGAAGGGAGGGGAGGGAAAAAAAAAAAAGAAAAGCTAAGCAGAAGCTCCCTAGGACTGCAGCCAAGGATGAGAGAGATCTTAACCCAGACCAAACCAGTGTCATGAGAAAGCACTTGCTAATTCATTTTGGAAATCTGGTGCTGACACACAGTGCTCATGTTGGTACACACCAAACCAAATGAGGGAAACAGGGGAAGACAATGTGGGGAATGTAAAAAAGAAACATATTACTAATTACTTTTTTGTTTTTAAATAATATATGTACTGTTATAATATAATCAAATTATTTACACACTTTTTAAAAAGAAATAAAACATTACTCTTTTTCCTTTGGGTCTCTTCACTTGCATGCTTATCTTCAGGAGAGGTAGGATTCTATGACTCTGTAATGGGGTCATCCCAGTGAAAGATCACCATGGATGTATCTGAATCAGGAGGTGCTGTCAGTCATTCTGATAACTCACTGAATCAGTCTGCAATCCCAGACCAAAAAAGTCCCAATTCACTAGAAATAGTTCTACTGAATCAAGCTGAACTTCTGAAAAGTCAAAGGAGATTTTATTTTTACATGTATGTGTATGTGTATACACAGATACACAGCAGATGGCTTCACCTCATTGCCTCCTTTCTCTGGAGAGATATTTTATGGTAACCAGTGCACACAATCCTCCTCAGAATATAATATCAGTGGCACACATTTACACCCTCAGACTATTCAGCACAGAATATTCACTGAAAATTATCTTTCACTAATTTCCCACACAACTAGGCAAGAAATAAATACTACGTTCTGTTGACATTAATGAGCTAAAATATTATTTGCTTATCTATATGGTCTCTAACACAAGCCCTTTAAAAAATCTAAAGAGATTGTTTCCCCAGTAGCCTTAACCAACCTAAATATTACAAATTCTTCAAATTTATACAATATAAATCTTTACCATCCTCTGCCAGGTACTACTGAATAAATAAGTCTTTATTTTTTCAGTTTAGAATAGTCGAGGCAGCGCAACATCATTGCATACAAATGACTACTTCTAGCACATAAAAGTGTGAATTTACATGATAAGTTTAGAATATCATCAGAAAAAGGGAGCCATGGGACACATCCTGCTATCAGCTACAGAATTTTAAGCCTGCAGTGAACCTGAATGGAGCTTCTCCAGATTTACACAGGATTAACCTAGGTGGTGAATAGCACATTTTCTTGACAAAATTTCTATGTGGTGAAATGAGTGTAGATGAGGCATTTAGGCAAATATCATGCATAATAAATTGTCTTTTTATTTTTTTCCATCAAGACAGATACTATAAGAATAGAGTACAGTTTATATACTGTACTAGCCTGGGTAAAATTAGTAATTTAACTGAAGAGTGATTGTGTAAAATAACAATAAAATATGGATATATGCTCAGGCAGGGATTTCAAAGGGATCTAATAACAGGCTATGGATAGACCCTGCTCTTACAGCCTGTGTGTCCCACAGAAGATGAGAATGATTGTTTTTCTTAACTTTTGTACACTTCTGTTGTTGGTAGCCTTCGTCTAGATGCACAGGGATTCCCACAACACCCAAAAAGTTTTGAATATCTGAAGCATAAACATATTGAAATGGGAATCAACAGAGATGGGCCAAGTTTCTACCTCTGCCACAAGTAGCTGTGTGATCTTCACCAAGCCACTTTTGATTCTGGTTCCCCTGCCATTTAACCATCCAAATGATTAAAAAATGGGTCATCATGATCATTCAACAGGTAGTGGAAACCCAGAGCTTCCACTGAAAGCTTCCCAGAGCTTCAACCTGCAGTTTGCACACTGAGCTACCTGCACTAACTGCATTCCTCAACACTTAGTTGTGAGAGGGTAGGGCCAATAGGAATCAGCAGAGAATAAGGATCTATGAGAACGGTCATGCTCATCTGGTCATATGAAAATACAGGGTAGATGGATTTTAATATCCAAGTAAATTTACATTTTGCTTATTGGTAGGGGAAAATCATTTGCAGTAGAGGGGTTTTGTAAGCAGGCTCACTTGAAGTATGAAAACAGATTTTTTTGATACAGATTTATTACTGTCTTTACTATTAATGCTTCAGGGCCACCACCATATAAATGTGTTTATCAACCATTCATTAATGCAGATTATTGCTATAAAATGATTCCCTTGTGCTCTGTTAAACCATTACTTAGTGTTTCATCAACATTCTCTCACATGTCCTTTAAATCAGGTTGTTGAAAATACTTGTAATAAATTCCTAAACCACAAGTGGTCATGAAATTGTTTACACTCACAGAGCCTATTTTACTGTGTCTGGTCCTCTAAATAATCAGGCCGTATTTCCTGAACCCTATAAAAAAATACTTTTTAGTTCTAAAGTGTGCCCAGTGGATACATGTAATTTCAGCTTTAAAATCCATCATGGTGGCAACACATAAATTATTTCTAACAAGCTGAAAAGGAATCTTAAAATGATTCAATTAGAGGCACACGAATTAAAACATCAGAAGTGTAGTAAAAGACTGAAAGTACCTGTGGTTGACATAAACTCTGGATAACAAGATGGAAAAACTCCTTTGAGACTTGAATAGATAACAGGAACATTAAGAAAGCTTTCCTTGTATGTTTTCAAGCTGTTGCTGGAAGGGTTTCCCAATGAGGAGAAAAAGCCACATTTGACTAAAATTCTGTCTAAATATTCTGTTTACTTTTAGCTATAAAGGTTTTGCACTATTGAGACAGAGTCTACTATTACCAAAACCAACTGCTTTATAATTTATAAATTATATAAATAATTATAAGTGAAGGTGAGAATAGGTAGATGTACTCAGAACATTGTGTTTCCAATGTATTTTAAGGCCATAAAAGAATGATCTGGCATTCAAGCTGTCCAAGAAGTAATTTTCAATTCAGCACATTGCATTTTAATCAATAAATAATCATGAACAGAGGAAAGCATGATTTCTCATGTAACTAGCCACCACTGGGTTACAGGGAACTGCTCACTTTCATGAATGCTGAATATAAAAAAAACCCAAACATAAACTTTGCAGTGTGAATGTGTTATCCCATTGTTTTGAGGTGAGGCTCTGAATTACATAGGGGGAAAAAAGAGAAATAGAAGAAAAAAACAAAAAAAAAAAGAGAGAAAGAACCTTTTTATGTTTTTCTGATAAATTGTATTGTAAACTACTATCATAGAATCACAGAATACCCTGAGCTGGAAGGGACACAAGGATCATCAAGTCCAACTCTTTGCCCTGTGCAGGACATCCCCAAGAATCACACCATGTGCCTGAGAGCATTGTCCAAACATTTCTTGAACTCTGTCAGGCTCGCTGCTGTGACCACTTCCTTGGGGAGCCTGTTCCAGTGCCCAACCACCATCCTGGTGGAAAACCTTTTCCTCATATCCAACCAACCTAAACCTTCCCTTATACAACTTCAAGCCATTCCCTCAGGTTCTGTCACAGGTCACCACAGTGCCTACCTCTTCTCTTCCCCTCACAAGACAGCTGTAGAGAACAATGAGTCTCCCCTTGGTCTCCACCAGTGAGGAGGACAAGCCAAATGACCTCAGTCCTAGTGTGTCTTCCCCTCTAGACCCTTCACCATCTTTTTTGCCCTCCTTTGGACACTCTCTAACAGCTTAATAGCTTTCTTATGTTGTGGCACCCAAACCTGCCCCCAGCACTCGAAGGGAGGCTGCCTCAGTGCAGAACAGAGCAGGGCAATCCCCTCCCTTGCCTGGCTGTGATGCTGTCCCTGATGTCCCCCAGGACAGGGCTGGTCCTCCTGGCTGCCAGGTCACTGCTGAATCACATTCAACTTTCTGTCAATCAGGATCCCTAGGTCCCTTTCCCCAGGACTGCTCTCCAGCCTCTCATTCCCCAGTCTGTCCATATATCCAGGTTGCCCTGTCCCAGGGGCAGAATTCTCCACTTTGTTAAGCTTCACATGGGTAATGATTGCCCAGCCATTTAATTTTTAGGGTCTCTGAGCAGGACATCTCTGCCTCTGAGGGAATCAATAGCTCCACCCAATTTTGTATCATTAGCAATTTTACTTAGTATTCCTTCCAGTCCTACATCCAAATTGTTTATGAAGATGTTAAATGTCAATGGGCCTAAGACAGAGCCCTGAAGAACCCCACTGTTGGGAAAATAAAAGCCATATTTGTTTACTCTTACTACACTGTCAGTTTCAGCCATTTCGTATACACAAGCTATTTCCAGTCTGGTTATCAGCTTAAGGAATTGCTTATCTTTTGTAAGATAGTGTTTTTGAATCACTGCATGTATTTGTGCCATATCAGTCTGTGCCTTCAAACATTCACATGCCATGAACCAGCTAGTCTTGCCTCACTGGTGCTACACAGACATAAAGCACAGTGAGAAGGAGGGGAACCACCTGTACACCCAGGCACAGCCATGAATATAACCTTTAAATGAGAAAGCACCCTCCCAGAAAGTTGCTCCATTTGTTTCATTCAACCCCAGTCATCTAAAATAGACACCTCTGCTTCTCCTGGCAGTTTTGTCATGGTAGTCCCAGGTTCCCTGCAGCCCTGAAATCTTTCCAGGAGGATGTGGAAGTGCTTACACAGGTAAGCCGGAGCACAGAGAAGGATGATGCAGCAGCTTCCCTCAGGCTTGTGCAGAGGTAGCCAGTATCGTGATACCACAGCTTATTTAAGAAAAGGTGCTGTGGGCCAGCTCTTGCCAAGCCATATCTGAACTGAGCCTTGGCCACCTAGCTCTCACCTGACAGTTGCCTGCAAGCCCCAAGCTATCTCTGTGTCTCCAGCAACAACAGGCTGAAGGGACTGTGCATCACAGAAAGAGTCTTCGCTGAGTTGGCCTCAGTGGCAAGGTTTGAGCAGAGCCGGCATTTCACCCCTGCTCACAGAGGAGAGGTGGGAGGATGGAATGGGAGGCAGGGCAGATGAGTAGCTACCAACAGTTACTCTCCAGGCCTCCCACGTGCCAAAGCAGCAAAGCTGCTCGAAGGAGATTCCATCTGCTCCTGGTAAGGAGCACAAACATAAATAACACCGTATGGCCAATGTTATCCAAGGCAGCTGCTGGATCTAAAGGAATACTAATATTACAGTATTGACAGTCTGCACAGAATATTTAAGAAGAAGATCCTAAAGAATTCTAAATTTGGTTTATAAGCTAATGTAAACATGAATAATTTATATGCAAATATAGAAGCAGGGAAAACTACTGTAACACTTTGTAAAAGAATCCCTGTTTGGTGCCACTGAGCAGTAGCATTTTAGCAGAATAGACTGAAATATCTCTATCCAGGCAGATTGATGTAAGCAGATAGCAGAGGGCATGTTCCTCATGCACTTCAAATTCAGCCTTGTCACACAATAACCTGCTTGCCACTCTGCTTAAAACAACCTTTACAGACTCTAGATCATAGCTGAGAATTAAAAATAAGCTTTTTTTAAATTTCCTAGCTCCTGAACTAGAGAAAAAAACCTCTGTATCATGTGAATACTGTTCCCTTGGAACCACATTTATTTAACTGCTGATGAGCAAAGAGAGAAAGTTCTGCTCTTTCCTGTTTTGTTTTTGTTGTTGTTGTTCTGTTGGGGTTTTTGTTGTTTGTTTGCTTGTTTATCAAGTAGCACAAGTTCTGTGCTACAGTTCTTCCTGTAGCTATGTCGAGTGATGGGATAACATTTGTTCCAAACAATATGAATGATGTGATGGCAGGGGACACCAAACCAAAAACCAGAAAGGCAAAAAAATCTCTAACAAAACAGCAGTTCTCTATTTTGAAAGGAACAAACTGTCATATTTGTGCATACAAAAATATCTTAACACAAAGATCACTTCCAGAAGATCTCTGCATTTTGCAAAGGTCTGATAAACACTGCTTCGTGTTTCCCCACCCAGAGCAACATTACATGCCAGTTTCTAAACATCACTTTGAAAGACCTTATAATATAGACTTTGATTTAGCAGAGCTGCTCAGCATGCAAGAGACCATAAGTGTTTTACCATAGGTGTGGGTTTATTATTGAAGATGAAAAGGACATACAAACAAGTGGTTTGCTGAACTACAGCTGTAGTGAATTCTTTACAGAAACTGCTGCCTAACAAGAGCACTCAGTGGGACATCTGTTTCCCTCCATCTTCTCCCCTCCATTTCATCAGGCTGTATCACCTTTGATTAGAACTGAGCAACTAATGTTTCTTTGATAGATTTAAACTTTTGCTTTACATGACTAATTTGTATATAGCTTCTGCTGTAGTTCTAAAAGACACCCATTATTTTTTAGCCCTGCTCAGGAAAACAGAAGACTAGAAGATCTGACTTCCTTTACTTCTATTCTTTCACCACAACTACCAGGAAATGTTGTGCAGACAATCATTCTTGCCACTGATTTTTCAAAACTTCTTTGCTCTAACTCTGGTTTGACATACAACACAAGTGATTTCCAATTAACTCAAAGGATTTTTTTCTTCCTAAGTGCATGAAGGAAGCCCATGGGAAAGAGGTGAACCTTCATAGTTATTGAACTGTAACTGTTAAGTACTACAGTTTGTTGTGCCTATCCCAGCAACCAAAGATGACAACAAGATATCCTGCTAAGAGTGTCCAAATGTTTTGTCATGCTTGACATGCCAATAGATGGTTTAAGGAACACACAGAATCTACAAGTGATGCAGTATAGATCTGCTAACTTACCAGGAGAAGAGCTGGGAACATACTATTGAGGCAGTTATAGACTCAGAATTCCACATTGTCTCTTATTGACATTAATTTCCATTAATGGAAATTAATGGTGGCTGTTGTGGGTTTTGTTTGCTTGTTTTCTGTCAATTTAAAAGCAAACAAACAAACAAAAATCCAACCAACCACAAAAAAAAACCCTTCTCACTAAAACCACAGAAATCACCACCCAAAAAAAACAACAAACCACTAAACAAAAAACTCCAGAAAAGCAAACAAATTTAAGGTCAAGAGGGGCTTCATCTGTCTCCTGATAGACATTTTCTACTAAATTTTACCCTAGACCTCCTGCAGCCCAGAATAGAGCTAATAACAGACACAAATAGGAATGTGTATTTGTATTTCATTTTGAAGTATTTCCAGTTTGTAATGCAATATTCCAGTATTGCCTTCCCTCACTGCTCCTCTCCTCAGTGTGTGATTTTCATTCTTCACTGTAATTGCCAAGGACAACAGTGTAGCTCCTTTTGTTCTTTTTCATTTCCTTCATAGAATATACCAGTTGAATTGCAGTAATTCACCAAGTGAAATGTTTATTTTTAGTGCTGACCCCTTTAGGGCAAGAACATTTGCTCAGACACAATCAAGAAAATGCAGATGATGATACACACAAGACCTGTAATGGAAGCACCTGTTTATACACTGACACATCACAATTTAAAGACGCACTCAGAGTACTTTGTCACCCAGAGTCACTCACTACAACAACAGAGCTGGAGAAAAACAAGGACCAAATCTAGTCTATGAGGCCACTGAGGAAACGTTCACAATAATATTAAACATTAAATCTTCAGCATCTTCTAAAAAAAGCCATTGAGTTCCCCGGTTTGGATCTCTGGGAGCATTAGAAATTGAGTCAGTGCTAATAGAAGGAACAGACATCTCATTGTCTACAGACGCCACTTTCGGCAAAGGTACATGTATTTGGAAGGAAACCAGCAACTGGTCACACGTCCCAATTTAGACAGAGCCTCTGAATGAGTGCTTGAATGAGAAGACTTAGAGTGAACTTCTGGAAGAGACGTGTAAGATGCCATTACCATTAGTTGCCCAGATTGCTTTCTGAAATTCTCTGACCTGCTGAAGCAGCTCAGTTATGCCTGGAAGTAAAATAGCCCAGTCTTCCCCCAAACCACCTGTCATTCAGCTCCCAGGTTCATTAGCACAAGCAAGGAAAATTTGCACTTCATCAAGGCAAATCTCAGCTTGGCTGAAACATATCCACCAACAGATGCAGGAGCAGCATCTCACAGCTCCTAAAAGCTCAGCTCAGTATTTATTGCTCAACTGTTTATGCAGTTATAACACACAAGGGCTTGGTGGAGTACTTGCAGCCACTTGAATATCTTTATAAATTAAGTAATCAAATGTCGTCAGAATGCAAACAAAGGAAATGATAGAAGCTTTCACTGAGGGATTTTGTCTTACCTTTCCCTTCCTCTCAAACATTAAACATCTTGAAAAATACTTGACAAACTCTCATGTTATACTAAGTTTCTTCTTTCTGATGATATCATCAGAAAGATTAAACCCCCAAAGTAGCTGTCCAATTTTATCTCCTTCAGAATATTAAAGCTGAGATCTATTTTTGGTTTCAGCTTTTTAAGTGAAAAGAGACTTTCAGGAAGTCTCTTTTTGTGTGAGCTTCTCCATCTGAAATATTCAATAAGATACTGTTATTTTTATTTCTCTAGGTCTCCTTTTTCAGCTACAAGGTTTAGCTGGATATAAATGAGTTTCCCAAGAGTTATTCCACATCCATAAGCAGGCTTCCCCTGGCAAGGTTGCCATGTGCCCTTGGCTTCCCAGACAAAACCTCTCTTTTCAGTCTTCTAATCCCAGGTCCACCTGTTTTACCAGGGGAAGCAAAATATTCATAAATGCAGCCTGGTGGACCTCGAAGTCCCATCTGGGATGGGGTATTTCACAAAGAAAATAAAAATTAAAAGAAAATGTTGCAAAAGAGGAGTTTAATTTCTGGTACCCTGGTATGACACTTGTTCTCAGCCTGACCCAGGAAAAACAAGGTGGCTGTGGTTATATAACAGATATTTAATTTTTTTTAAAAAATAGGTTTCAATAAAACCTCCAGGAAGCATAAAATCATTACACTTCTGACATCTAACTTGATCCTCCTGTCTGGTGGCAATGCCTCTAAATGTGTGGTGTAAAAAATTATTCAGGCATCTTAAGCCTCATTTTATTTTCTTACTTAGGCCCCCAAGGTGAGCTGTTGGGGGTACCCAGCCCACCAAGCCATGGGCTCTGGTGAACTCCCCCTTTGACATCCACCAAAACTGCAGATAAAATCACACATTCCCTTTAGCCATTACAACGAGTGCAGGGATCTCCAGCGAGGGACAGCCCAGAGGCAGCAACCCTTCAAACCACAACACTCCACATGAAGAATGTCAGAGTCTGTAGAGGGTGATCATAACAAGCCAACTCACTCTGGAACATTTTCCCTACTTTTGTCAAAATGCGGGGTTTGATCTACACAGAACAACACGTGGACTTCTTGATTTCCACCCTCACAAAAACATTCTCTATTCCACTATGAGTTCATTTTCTGCAGGAAACATCTTTTGATGCAGCATCATGGTTCCTCTGCTATTGTTCTTGGCCAAAGAACTTGAAGTAGAGAGGGCAAAATGAGATTAATAAAAAGAAAGAGGGTCAAACCTTTCATCGGGTTCAAGAGATCTGTTTTGCAGTTGAATGAAGTAATGTCTCATTCCCACTTAAATTAATTCCTCCAGCACTAAAGCTTACAAAATAATTATACTAAAGCCAGTCCTGATTAAATCCCCTGTACTTTTAGAATCAGAACATCAATTAAATTAAACAATGATTGCAAAATACTGAATCTTCTCCATATCTTTCCTACTTAAAAAAAAAAAAGTCTGCTTAATGATCTCAATTTTAAAAACATATTTAGCCAGTTCTCACTGAAAACCAAAATCCTTCTCCCACATATACTCCTGTGACTTTAGCTGGTTTGTCCTTAATGTAAAATAGATGTCAGAGCAAAAAAACCCAAACCAAAACAACAAAAAAAAAATCAATCAGAAGTATCATTTTCATTGATGGAATCAAACCCTTAATGAAAGGTCAAGGAGTTCAGACTCACAGTTCCTAAAAAAGTGCTGGCAAAGAATCCTCCAACCATCCTCCTCATCAGGGATTCCTCAGTAGACATTACAATGTAAAAGTCACGTAAGGACAAAAATGTCTTCTCTTCTTATTACTTTTTTTCTTTTTGTCTCAAAGCAAATAAAACACTAATTTCAAGACATGGCTACAAAATTATTCAAAGCTGTTGCTATACTTTTCCACCTGAGGTTTCTGTGGTTTTGGGTGAAGAAATGAAAATGAAGGAGTTCTTATTCAAAGCTAACATTTCTCTTGCCTCTGGTACCCACATGCAATTGCATGTGAGTCTTCAGGTTAGACTGATATAGTTTAAGTTTTAGTTGCTCATTAACTTGCAAGTGGTACTCCAGCATTCACATTCTCTGCAGAGCTATTCAAGTGAGGAAAGGCAGACATTTCTTTATTTTCTTTCTCAGAAGCACCTCATTTATATAGTAAGTAGGGCATGCCCAAAGAGGATGTCCCCAATTACAAAGCATTAAACTCACATCAACAAATTCACACTTAGAAAATGACCCAAGTCTACCAATATACAAATTCTGCCTGATGTAATTTATAGCAGCTGTTTCAAAGCCACACTTGTATTTAAGGGGACCGTAGCACAGGTCTTCTAGCTAAATACACTTAGTTCATCACTCACTCTAGCACCAAGCATTTAATACACTGAGGGATGGGTTTTTGCTTCATTGTTACCAGCCATCATTACAACAGTAGGCACCTTGAATTACTTGCTGCAAGTACACAGAAGTGCCAAAGCCATTAATCTGAGCACGGGTTTCTTCTGAGCCAACACTTACTTCTGGTGGGTGTTTATTTGGCTGTAGATCCACTTCAGATTTAACTTTGCTCATTATGATGGTTGCAACTGGCCTTCAAGACGTGTCTTCTTAACGCAGGGAGTTACGTGAAGAGAAGCTGCTGCATTTTGCCATTATTGGCCTCTGAATAAAAAAATAAAGTGGTGCAGAAGAAAGAGCAAATTGGTCTGCATTCATTTACATGACTTTTTAAGGTGCACTTTATTAGTCACTCAGGAGAAGCTTTTGTGTTCCTAAATCCTCTGCTGAGAATCAAATGCATACCACCAAGGAAGGAACTCTACAGAGTTATCATAACTTCCCTTACTCTGGTAGCAGAGAAGTAGTTTATGAGGCCAGAAAGGTGGTGTTTTAAAGATGTGCAGGACTTAGAATTTACAGTGTAATTAGCATGTAGTAATCCTGGGCCTGCTCTGTGGTATATCAGTAAAATGCAAGGTAACTTGCCTCAGCTGCCATTGTGAGGGGGCATCTGAGACAGGGTTCAAACTGTCCATTGGATCAGAACATTTTTGCTTGCAACAACAAACCTGCACTTTTTTAAACACACCTTTATTTGACTTTTAGAGCCTATATATGTTCTGCATCTAAAAGAATGTTATTCCTAGAGATGGTCACAAAGAGTTACCACCATCACCACTGCTGCACATGCAAATTTAGAATATAATATTTGCCTTGGAGACAAGAAACTAATATTATGGATACACTGCTACTCAGGGATTACACTCCAACCTCTTGAAGCAGAAAAATACTTCCAATTCCAGACATTGCAAAATGGAATTTGAAAACATTAGAAGTCTCCATATGCTTTTCAGGGATCAGGTGAAAATAAATTGAATATCAGGTCCCATTTGAGCACTCAGAGATGAAAATTATACATTCACTCTGCAGCATTCCAGTGTGTATTTTGATGCAACGTAAATTAATTGTCTCTGCTAATTTGCTCCAGTTACTTCACAGTCTTGTTAATTAGGCAGCTCTGTGCAGCATTATTGTGTTCCAATTCCTTCAGAATTACAACTCTACTTTGCTGTTGTTTTTAACTCATTGAGCAGATAGATATATACAACACGTCAAGAAGTAAATCTAGACATGTTTGTGGGAGCTAATCCATCAATATCTAATTTAAAGACAAGATTTTCTTCTTGTTCAACCCCCAGTATGATTCCATCAATTGCCTGAAAGGACTGCTTATCCAACAGACCTCTCCCATACTAAATCCAAAACACACCACTGTGCCAGCTGCTTAGAAAAAAGTCAACTCTATCCTAGCCAAAACCAGGACAGTAGCTTACCAGTGCTCACAACTTCTTGTGCTGCTCAGTTTTACGTGTGCTTTAGCTGTGTCTTTAGTACAAGCACTGATGCATTTGTGGCTTGAGTAAACCTGCTCCATTTTCACAGGATCTATACAAGTTAATACAACAACCACGTTCAAGTCATATTTCTGTAATATGCAATAATGAAGTGTTCTAAGGTTTTATGCTAAAACTTAGCAGGAAGTTAGAAGATTGCTCAGAAGTCTTAGGCCCCATCTAGAACAAAGAGAAGCAAAGACACAGAGTTATTCAGTCCAGCCTTGAGTAGACAATGCCAACCAATCCTCAATAAAAACTTTAAAGATAGAAAATGATTCCTCTCCTCCCTTTTGACTGAGGAAATTGCAGGGGAAAGAAACTAAAACAGGCTTTGATGTGCCCCTATTAATTTTTGTCTGCACAACAGTTCTCCTCACCACCGAAGGGGTATAAGAAAGAAAGCAGCTTCCCTACCTGGCTCAGAAGCATCATCCAAAGAGCAGGGCAGAACCCTATAGAGGAGATAGCTCACCCTGGAAGGCTGCTTTTCCTCCAAGCAGCTGAGCTAAATGGAGGCATGCAAGCCCTAATTAAGGAGGTTGGGCTAACTTCTGCTTTAGTTAGCATGGAGCAGCAGGTGTATTAACAGCAGGTGTATTACTTTGGAATGGGTAAAAAGCAGCTGTCACCAAAAAATGGATGTCTGTCACATACAAAAGAGAAGAAGTTGAGTCAAGAGTCAAGAACTGAAGTGCAATAACTGAAACCAGAACATCCTCTGCCAACTGAAGCTCAATTGCTTACACATATTTCTTCTTGCTAATTGTGTGCAAACTAATCTTGCCCTGGCAAATCTACGCAGACTCTAGACAAGACACACAGAGACCAAAGGAAAGAAAAATAAAATTATTTTGGGGGGAGAGTGAATTGCGTGTCCTGGTACAAGGAGTTTGCAAAATAAGCTGGAGGAGACAGTCTTGCATATACAAATCTGGAAGGGCAGAGATTCCTTACAGAAAGGGTCTACCCAGGAAGAGTGAATGGTGCCATGATAAAGAGAAGAATAGCTGGGGCAAACACAAGGGTCTGGCAGCTTTCAGCAGAAATACCAACTTTCTAACTCTGTGGAGGTGTAAAAGAGGTACCTGTGAAAGTGTTTGCTGCCCAAGTCCTTCCTCAACCTTCTTTTTGTGCCCAGGCAGAAAAATCCACGGGAAGCTGTAATGCATTTAGGCACTGGTTTTATGTATTTATGTGTGTTTTACACATATATGTGCTGGGGTTTTTATCGTTAAAAGGTGTTGTAGTTTATGTTCATGCAAAGTCTGTAGTTACCTCTGCTGCACTATGCCACCTCTGCTGCACTATGCCACCTCTGCATGTCATCAGTAATGATAATTACCAGATCTTGTCAAGGTTACAAGATACAAAAACACAGGAGTGTTGGACCACTCCACTTCTCAGTGCTGGCACACTTCATTTCCAGATGGAACCACATAGGAATGTTATGTATACACAAGAAGGTAGCTATGGAGGGATCATCCTTGAGTAGTAAAGAACTATAAATATAAATATAAATAAAATCCAACTACCCTAAATGAATATACATCTTACCATACACAATACCATATAGCTAGCTGTGGACCTTCTAAGTGAAGTTTTTCCTTGGTTAGAACTGTCTTACAAAACCAGACTTTCATCCTATACTTATTTGTGTGTTAATCTGTGCTGCACTGTAAATTCGCTGCATAGTTAGGAGGGAAAATGCTTGCATTGTACAGCTGGTTTAGAGTTGGTGTTGCAAGTTATTTTATAACATCTACTACTGCTCCAAAAGTATTCTTATAAATATTTCTGGCAGATAGGTTGCAGGAGCTGAAACCTCAGCACAAACAGATTTTACACTTCCCTTTCTTATATTGCCTGATAAAAAACCTTGGCAAAACTAAATCCTACTTCAAAGTTATAGAGCCATAATAATAATGTAATAATACAGGGGTGCAAAAAACCCTGCTACATGCCAAACATATAGCAGAACATATATGTCAAACAGGAGAGTCTGCTATAGCAAACATAACCCCATTTGAAGAGATTTTAGTAAATACCCGAATAAGAAAACCAGAACTTTTATTGGGTTTTATGCTGAAAATGTTTTAATGCTTTAGAATAAGTGATGAAATATTGCTAAAGGAAAAAATAATAAAACCCCACAGACATTTTATTGTTCCTATGTTGAGAGACATCTGAAACTTATTTCAACAGAATGACTAATTAACAATTCACTTTATCAGGACAGGACTCCTGGGGACAGCACCACTGGCCATTCATGCTGTCTTTGTCTGTGAGGGTCTTCAGCTCCACTTGAAGTCAGGAAGGGTCTCTCAGTAAGCTTATTTGTGCACAGAGTCTCCCTAAGAGTCAATGCCTCCCAGAAAAAATAGAGAAATAGGTGAAGTCCCCATCCAGATGAGAGGTCAGTGTCATAATGCAAGTAGAATGTGTTGACTCAGTATTTTCATTATGGCTCCAACCCACAGCCTTGTTCAGAGTATTTTCGGGGCACAATCTCTAGGTCAGGTGTCTGTCAACACCTGTCTGTGGGTGGCTCTGTCAACAGATCCCCAGCAGTGCAAAGCAGCAGTATCCTTGGAGTGCACCTCCTCAAAACCATAGCAGAACACAGAGAAGAGTCAGGGAGAGACTGGACGACACAAAAGGAATAAAGAGCTAGGAAGTGTCAAGGAAAGCAACTGCAAAATAAATAAATACATCCCATGCAAATTTCTCTCTTTAGAGTCAGAAATTATGGCAGTTCCACGTGTTATGATCTCCAGCTCTATGGCAACCTTAGTAAAGTCATTGCATTGATATGTGAACATGTCATTTTATAATTACCCTAATTTTATTTTAGAAAGTAAAGTTCCTCATTATGCACTAATCAGACTTCTAATCCCTCAGCATTCCCTTCTCTTCCCTCCTTAGGGAAGCCACAGAGACTTCTCAAATGTGCCACCTTCTTTTTTTAATGTGCTTATAAGAAGTCATCAGATAAGAGACATTCTGGCATCAGAAAAATGATTAAGCTATTTATAGTAAATATATACACAAATGAAGATACTATTAATTCAATAAGAACTATATTAAAAGATCTACTTTGAATAACAAAGCCTCATTCTCAACTACTTTAAAATCTAGGGACTATGCACTAACTATAAAAGTTATTCTCACACTACTTCCCTGCAAAGAAGTAATAGTAAACAGAAAGAAAAAAAAAATGTTCCTGAGGAACATAACAGATATTTTGGGTCCAAATAAAGGTGTCTTTTTCCACAGCACTGAAGCCAGTGTATGGCCTGAGATGTACCATCCAGGTGTTGGCAGTCAGCTCAGGAGTGTGGTAAGCTGAGAGGTTTATCATGCCTTATAAGTCACAAAGAGCTTGAAAAAAATATAAAAATGGGACTGTCACATGAGCCCTGGCCACCCATGCATATTAACTACAGTCTGTAGCCAGAAATAGATTATTGTGGTGAGGCACACAAAACCTACATTGAGGCAACAGGTAGCTGGTAATATCTGGCTCATCTACCCAAGATTCAGCAAAACCTTTGAATATCTATACACAAACCCAGTTCTCCTGCAAGTTATCATAATGCTGAGTAAAGCATGTGTTGAGAGGCTGCCCTGGAAAGGGATGTCCTTAAAAAAATACCCAAAATCATTTTTCCTCTCTGACTAAAATATGATTTCTTTTTTTTTTTTTTTCCCCTTCATATTCTGGTAATTTTAATAAAAATATCTCCAGATGTTTGTAGCAATAGATCTCCAAATTATTGGGCAAAATGGAAGACCTTTCTAGATTCTTTTTGGATTTGTAGCTTTTTTATTTCATTGGATAACCATTATTTGTTCCTGCACCCTCTGGAGAGTGAACACAAATGGAAACATGTCCTTTATTGTTTGTTGATTGTGTCCTGGGGATATTGTTTTTTCCTAGCTTTTAATCTTTTCCTCTTTTCTTTCTCTTAATCTATGAAAATTTCCCATGCAGCTAAGGCTGTTTGCTTTTCTGAATGCCTTTTATTTTAGAGAAACCCCTCCTGAGACACAGCAGTAGAACTGTACTTGCTGTTCGAGGTGAGGCTGTCAGTGGCATGTTTGATTTACATGATGGCTTTCTCATATTTTCAGTAATGTTTCTCATCTTATTCTTCTTTGTCATCCAACTATTTCAGGTTCCTTACATCTATTCATTCACTTTTTTTGCTTACACTGCTGCTGAAAAATATTGAGTATTGCACCAGGTTCTTTCTGTGAGGATTTGTAGTTAATTTAGTGATCACTATGGATTTTCCCATTATCCTTCTTAAAGTGCATACCTCAAACAGATGAAGATTATTTTCTACATGAACAAAGGTCATATTTCTAGCTTATGGAAGACACTACATCTTAAACTTGCCACAAATCAACTACAAGACATAATTCATCCTATATTTCTGACCAATGTAATTTCTGGAGTACATAGGTTTGGAGAGGGAAGGTACGAAGAAATGTTTCCTATCACTATATAGGCAAATCTGGAACTTGCCACCAAGGGTTTTGGAGTGCTCCAGCACTCCAACAACTAGATGTTGTGTAATAGGCAAACAACAGCCACAGGAATCATTTCCCAAACTCAACTCATTTTTGCTGGGTAAAAAGTTCATAATGCCTTAATTTACACATTTTCTAACTCTTCAGAAAGTCACTTTCTCTACCGGTATGCAGACATAGTCATTCACAAAGTGCCCTCAGCCCCACTAAGCAGAGCACATTTCTAATATGAGCTGCTGTCAACAGCAGCAACCCTTTAAGGATTGACCTTCTGTGACTTCCTGTTTCTCTAGTCTAAGACCACACAAATTTTGCCTTTTCTGTGTGGAATGAGAGAAGATGACTAGACTGAAACAACACAAATTTCTTCAGGGCAAAATACTAATCTTGACCTTCTTCATAAACCTTATCCAAGATGGCAAAGCCTCTGTATTATGCAGTTCTGTTAAGACAACTTGTAGTGGTTTGGTTTCATCTACTGATGCTCCAAGGAATAATTTTCAAAGAGGATTTTATAGTGCTCAGTAAATACATAATCTAGCAGTGGTTCTTGTTCTCTCCACCTTCCATTGAGAATGCATCTATTTGTCTGAATTAATCTGAAAAATAGGAATGTGGTTCAAAACAGTCACATAAGTCCAAGATAGTTAATTCAACATGCCATTAGTGCTGGGTGACAAAAATTAGTGGCCAACTGAGAGGCAGGTCCCTTTCAGCTCACACTGGCCATGCTGGTGTGGAATGCATTGAGCATCTTAACCAGTCAGACACTGGAAGAGGAGGGGTTAGCTCTGGCAGAAAGCAGTGAATCATGGAAAATACTTAAGCTTTTCTGGTTTATTATAGAAAGTGTCAGGCAATGTTATATGAGGGAAGAAAGCAAAGGGTACGAACAATAATTACCATGAAATTCATTGCCCGAAGTGTCAGACAAAGTAATAACTGGGATTCTTTGTGTTAGGAGAACAGGTAAAATTGGCAACATGAGCAAAGACTTTATGAGAGTTCTAAGGTCCAAGTGAAAATAAATTAGACAAATGTAAAATTTTAGTGTTTCAACATAGAAAGGTTGCTATGAACACTGGATTTTACTGCACCACTTTCAGCCAAGAGACATATTGAGGCTTGGAGCAGGGCTGTTTGTAAGTTAAATCCTGTTCATACATACTTGGGTAGGCAGCACCATGAAATAAAGCATGGCAGGGACATTTATGCATTAAAAGCAAATAACAGAACTAAATCACACCTTGCACCTTTAGAGGCTAAAACATGTAAATTATGCAATCTCTGAAGGAGGCATTCAAGGGCAAAATAGGCCCATCTCTCTTAGCCTGTCCTGTAGCATTAGCAAGGGAGATGTAACACTGCAGAGCAAGTGACTGTACTATGGGTTTCCCAAGTTTTGGGAATTGCCCTAGAGCTTCCATGAAGACCACAGAACAATCAGTTAGCACCCTGACATACCTGGCCCCAAGAACTGTATTGGTGGCCCACTCAAATCATTCTGTGGATCAGACCAACTGGTTCCCTCCACAGCTAAGGGTGCCCAGGCCCAGGCAAACTCTTTTGCAGATTCTCACAAATACAGAAAGGTGGGCTAGCACCTGATGGCAGGGGAAAAGAGAGTTTTAAGGGGTGAGACCATTAAAACAGTGGCTCTCACTTCCAGAATGGCACAAATCATTTCTCATTCCTTGGGATGGGAAAGGGATGTAACACTCAGTCCTGAGATTTATATTTTCAAACATCCATTGCTGTGGTTGTCTCTGGAAAGTCAATAGTTACAGATGATGAACATGATCACCCTCAGGACTAAAGAGACGACATGCTTTAACAGGTATAAGAAGATGTCCTTTTGATGTGATGAAGGGGTTTTCGCTTCAGAAAGCATTTCCCACAATATCACATACTCAAGGTTAATACCAAAATCTGAGGCGTGGAAATCATGAAACAAACGGAAAAATGGCCTAGAAAATTCAGAAGAGTTACATGAAGCACGGGGAAAGGACTGAAAAAGCAGCTGCATCTTGCATGAATAATAGAAACATGGAAAGCATGGTTAACAAAGGAAACCAGATGCAACAGAGAGATGTTGAAAGGCTTTGATCATTCAAAGGCTTAAACCTGACAGTACTTAATGCTGATGGACATATATGAAATGAAGATGATAAAAAGAACAACGTGCCAAGCCATAGCATTCAGCTTCATGAAGAATGAAAAGTGAAAAGGGACAAAAGAGTCAAAGAAGCAAGCAAAACTAATCCTGTCTGCCAAAAACACCTGATGGAAATGGGCTCTGTATAGGGAAAGACTGAATGGAGAAAAAAGATCCTAACCCAAAACCCTCAGCATTTGCATCATACATCATCAGGAGATTGAAGAGAACAACCCAGTAGGAGCAAAACGACTCCTGAAAGTGCAGCCAGATCAGGGCAAAGCAAAGGAATTTGCTTCTCTTGTGTTCCCTGCCTAAAGAACACTGAAACTTTTATTGTTCTTCTCGACCACACACCAAAGGAGCAGCCTTGGAAACCACACTTGGAGATGCAATATTATCACTGCCTTGCATTTGTTTACACATTATTTCTATAACTGCATAAATTTTGTGACATTGATAAGTCAGAGATAATGCCAGATTTACAGCAGCAGGAATTTGTTGAAAAAAAAGGATTTTCTGAAGGACAGGCATGTGAGGTTTGGAGTTTTTTTTAGAATTCAGTGGGGGCTTTCTTCCTAAGGAACATTTGTGAAAAAAATTCAAACCAGAAATCTTGTCTGGTTTTCAGTTTTCTTGCAAGAAGTCATTCTTCCACCATGCCCAGGTGACTCCCATGGTCACATTCTTGGAGCATTGTAATATCCTCTTCTGCTAGTTTAAAATTTGCTTTTTTACCAGTATTCCTGACAGAAGACTCATTACTTTGAATTCATGAGCAGGAAAAAAGCAAAGGAGTGCAAACAAATGCAAAAATATTCAATTTTTAAAATGTAGCCAGAGTTTCAGAAACTGGAATGCATCCATGAGCTACACTTAACAAGGAATGCCAACATGTTGCAGAGGCAACACGTTACCTTGTTACCAGATATCTGATGACATCTGTTCTCACAAGTTGATGAAAAATCAGCTTACCTGAATTGCATAAAAATTAACAAGGAAAACCATCTGTATTGCAGCTTGTAATGTACAATTTTCCATATAATCACAGAGTATGTCTGTCTCTGATTTTGGACATTAGACTGGTTCAGAATCAGACAAATCATTGCTTCATCACTCTAAAGTTAACTGACAAGATTTAGTTCTGCCAAATAATAAGAATACATTTTCCTACTAACAGGAGCAGGCATCACTGCTCCCAGTATAGTTTGAAAGGTTAAGACTATTTTAACAAAGTTCACAACAAAGTTCAAAAGAATTAGTCTGTCTTTAATTTTGATGTGTGAACTTAACAACAAGAGACCTGAAGCCTAATTGGCCTGCTTGCTCAGACGCTGAGCTACAACTCTCTGAAGGCTGCTCTCAGCCAAAATGACTCCACAGAGATGAGCCACCCCTGCCAGGGGGGTTCTCCTGCTCCAAAGTTCAACACCCTGTGCTTAATTTAGCCTTTGTTTCATCAAATTTGTGCAGGGAGCAGTTGCAGACAAGAAGCCTTCCTTAATGGCTGCTCTGAAGTTTCATGATTTCAAGAAGTCGGATTTTGTTTAACTCTTCTAACTCTAATTTGTACTTCACCACAGAAATTACAGATTTTAAGAGGTCAACTTGCTATGGTCACAACCCAAGCCCTCCCTTTCAGGTGTGAAACTAAAACCTTTTTACTGCTTAAAGCAAACTCACTGGAGCCAGAAGTACTTTGACAAACATTTTTATTGCTGTTGTTGTGTTCAGAACGTTTCATTTCACTAAGGTTAATTAAGAAAAAATTCAGATGGATAATATATTATTGCGGTTTGGCAACAATAGACAGTTACTCATTTTTGTAGGTAAGAAAAAGACTGTCTCAGAAAAATGTGCTCCATAACAGAAATAATAATATCAAATAGACCATTATGAAGTAATTCTGAGGGGGGAGAAAGGGGGGGATTCACATATACTTTGCTATTTTGAAATTTACCTAGCAACAGTTGGTAAATGTTTATCCCTGCCTAAAAGCTCTGATATTCTACATATTAATTTCCCTAGTTATTTTCTGGAAAAGAAAAAGCCCTGAGCTGAAATATTAGTATCACTTAAATCCCATCAACAAGAGCAATGTGTAAGCAACATTTTCCCATCCACACACAAAGACACACATTACAAAAAATTTTTGATTCCTTCCTAAGAATGCTGTGATTAACAGCCCTTTTGGATGCTAACAGGGATCCCTGTCTAACCACAGGCTGTAACGGGTTCATAGTGTACCATAGCCTTGGAAAAATATCTGAGACTACTCTTGATATATATATAATTTCATAAAAAATTAATTTGTTTTTTGCATGTTGACTAGTTTCAACCCCTCTGATTTCCTTCCCAAGAGCTCAGCTTATTTTCAGGTTAATAACCATACTGTACTACAAGGGCTGAGGGTAGAAAATCCCCTTTGTAACCTGGCAATGGAACAATGTGTTTATAGGAAAACTAAGTGAGGCTGATAGACTTGTTAAAAGATCAAAAGAATTTTTGGGCAGAGTGCCTCTAAAGTAAATTGTTATAGCTGTACCAGGTCTTGGAAACATCAAATATTCCTGGCAATGCTCTTACAAACTTCCTCATACCACTGGCATGCCTGTTAACTTTGGTTTCCAAAGGGTAAGTTTCCCTCTCCAGCATTTGTATGAGCAGCTCTCAGGCCAGCTTGCACAGTTAAGCAGGAAACGCTCTGCTCACTCTTCAGAGAAAATGGATTATGGTACCAGTCACTGCCAATGTATTTTAACTTGTTAAGGATCACTGCTCCCATAGAGAGGGGGGTTTTCTTGCATCAGGTTTTTGAGACTGAGCTCTACAACTAGGAAAAACATTTTTGAGGATAAATATCTAGCTTTGTTATGATGAAATACACACTCAAAAGATAGAATAACAAATGTACTTCAAAGTTTTTTGAGAGAGTGGAATTTCCTTGTGTGGCCCAGCACCTCAGCAGTCTTGTGACTTTAGTTCAATAGTCCCTGAAGCAAGTGGGCTGGGCAGCTCCTCCTTTTAACTTCCAACTTCCCCTTCTCTATTTTCCATTTCAGTTTATCTGCCTGTCCTTCCCTGCCATTTGGCACTGAGGAAACAGAGGCTTTGCAGAAGGCTTCTTACTCCCCATCCCATGTTACTTTTCTTTTGCATGTCTTCTTTCATGTAGACTTAAAGCTGCCTTCTCTGGCTTCTGGCCACCTGATGATACAGCACTGAGGCAGCACAAATTGCATCTCTTGGGAAGTCAGAGTGGTGTGTCTGGAGTGATCATGTTTACTCTGTTATGTTGTTCATTTACAGCTTGTCTTGACATGTAAGCATTAAAAAAACTTGCTAAAGTGGGGCACAGATCCTATCTTGCATCTCACTAAATTCTGTAAAATTTACAAGCATATTTTCATTCTCTGATGACCCATTTCACAGGTGAAACAGAAAAACTGTTTTTTACATTATCTTCCTATGCTTATTTACAAAGATGGGCAGCGTTTCCACAGGAAAACTCAGCACTGCTCTGGACTCAGACAATCAGTTTCCCTCATGTTTCTGCCTGTGCCCTGTAATACATGCACACAAACTCTGTAACATGTGACCCGTGAGGACAGTAGGTGTCTGTCTTGCTCCCAGACATCAGCCCTGTCTGTCTTGCCTTAGTAGCTCTTATGTCCTTCCCTCTCTCCATAAACAGTGATTTTATACTACTGCACATGCATGTATGCCCATCTGAGCATTTGAGTTCAACAACCTGAATTGCTGTCTGCAATAAAGCCTTAACTATATTTACTTTTCAGAAGCATCTTGTTCTAGTTTTGGCTGGCATAGACATAATTTTCTTCTTAGTAGCTGGTACACTGTTGTGTTCTGGATTCAGTATGAGAATCACGTTGATCAAACACTGACTTGCTAAGCAGTATTTTACCCTAATTAAGGGCTTTTCAGGACTTTTCCCATACTTTGCCAGTGAGGAGGTGCACAAAAACTGGCAGGGAGCATAACCAGGAGAGCTGATGCAACTAGGCAAAAGGGTATTCCATACCACAGAGTGTCATACCCAGTATATAAACTGGGATAGGTTGGCCAGGAGCTGCTGAATACTGCTTGGGGACTGGCTGAGCATTGGTCAGCAGGTGCTGAGCAACTGCAGTGAGCATCACTTCTTTCTCTTGGATTTTATTGCCTGCTTTCTCTTTCTCTTTTCCATTAAAAACAGTAATACTACTATTAGCATTAGTAGTGTATTTTATTTTCTTTCAATCATTAAACTTTCTTATATCAACCCAAGGGTTTTTGCTTTTTCTTCCAATTTTCCTCTGCATCCCAACAAGGGGGTGAGGAATTGAATAAACAATGGCAGTGTACTTAGTTACCAGCTGGGGTTAAACTGCAACATCCTTTAATTATTTAAGAAGCTCAGCCTTGTGAGAATATACTGTAATTTTTCAGCACATTTTTGGCATGTTAATCTTTATCATAATTGTTCACTTGGAAATTAAAAGTAGTTCCATTGCATCAGAAGCCAATCTGTGTGAATGGCTCAGGTATCCTGCCCCAGCTTGTGATCTTTCTTACACAAATAAACCCAAGTTTGATCCAGTGTCCACTTTGCCTGAAAAAATGCAGTAATTTCAAAGCTTTCAGATAACTGCAGTTCTCACACCAGTGTGTGGGCCAGATGAACACAAGGTACTCAAGGTTAGCCAAGAAAATTATACAGTGATTGAATGGATAGAAGCATGCAAGGTCACAGTAGTAATAAGTCATCATTTATAGGTACTGTGGGTCATTAGCAAGGATTGTGGTGACTTCTCCTTAACAATAAATTTCTTAGTCTGGATGTATTTCCTACAATGCATGGCATTGCACCCAAAACAATTCAAGACAAAGATTACCTGAGTTATGCAAGAGGCCGGAAATTATCATAAATAATTCTTCTTAATATGATAGAAATTATTACAAATATTTCCTCTTACCTCCAGATTCAAGTAAGAGGTTATAGACTTTCTTCAAGTGCTAACAAGTGAAAAGAAAACAGTTAATGGTGTTGGGCCAAGGAATGTTGAAAAAGCAGTGGGATCTATAAGGAAACTGGAAGCAAATCCTTGCCAAGTCAGGCAGCTCTCCTCTGAGACCCCCAGCAGCCAGCCTGCCACGTTTTCCTTGTGTACCACAACTCCCAGACTTCTCCACCCTGCTGCTGCTGCCATGCTGTTCATGGGGCATGACACTAAATACCTATTTCTCTGATGATGCCAGCTGGCTACCAATTGCTTATACACTGATCATTAATGCAGTGCAGAAGCCAAATTTACATGAAACCACAATTACTTTTATTCCTATATCCAGTATTTGTGTATATATATACAAATGTATATAATTACTTGTTTTCCTATATCTAGTTTTGTTTCAATGAAATGCATTCTCCAGATGTGCAGAGTTGCTGAAAAGAATGCAATTAATATCTTTCACACATCTTGAGAATCCTGACCCACTGACATCATTGGATAATGTCTCACCAGGAGATCATAATTTTCTCCTCCAACAGTTATGCACCACATTACAAAGCACAGATGCCTTCAGTAAAATTAAAAAGTAGGAAGGGCTCTCTGGATCTACCTGCCACATACCTCCACAATGTCCAAGGCCACCATGGTTGAAACATTACATAAGTATTTCCATTGTAATCTGTGTATTTGTAAATGAATAAGCACATACTGATTGGCTATCTGGGATAAAAAAAGGTGTAATTCTGTTTGTAAAGTCATCACACAGTCAGTGCGTGGAACTTTTCTGCATAAAGTTTTGACCAGGTTTAGCAAAATATCCTAGGATAGAAGAACTATAAAAATGTAAATTTTAATTTGCTGTTGCAAAATTCATGAGTGGACCTTTTTAAGGGGATATCTCCAAATGCTCTCCTCAATTGTTAAAAATTAAATTTACAGCTGTCTATATCCTTGGGAAAAGGGAGTGCAAACATAAAGGGAAATTGGCAAGCCTGTAGGAGCATTGCCCTTGTCTGTCCTTCCCTAGAAGAAGTAGGCTAAGACATTGCAATACTTAAAGGAGGTTTTTGGAACATTTAATGGCTGAATTAGAATTCTGTGCCTCATAGTTATGCATTGGAAGACCACACCAAATCACAGCACAATGCAAATTCTTCTATAGAGGATCAGTGAAATAAGCCAGGAATCACTGTGCCATTAGTGCACAAGCTAAGGTACTGCTGCTTTCACAAGGAGACAAATATACAAAATTTACATTTAGGGTATTTCTAAACAATCTACCAAGAAGTGAGCTATGAAGCAATGTCATTTTATCTTCTCAGTTATCATTTTCCTGGTGAAATGATGATCAGAAATGATGTGTTAAAATTAACCAGTGGAACAAGTGGAATTTAAGAATCATTTATTAATGATTCTTAAGAGGCATACAACTGTAAAAATCACTATATTCTGAAGGAAGATAATGTTAAATGTATTAACTGTTCAGCAGCTGATAGAAAAGTTGTCAAGAACAGCAGAATAGGAGTATGTGTGTGGCAGTCATGAAGTAGGGACTTCACATAGAACCAAGGTAAGAAGCAAGACACTTTCCTGGGAAAAGCCAAACAATTTCCTCTTATTGCCAAAAACAAATCATGAGTGACATAAACCAACAGAATTTTTATAGTAGTACTAGATCTAAGTTTTAGACAACAGATGTGCAACTCAAAGCTGTTCTTAGGAAATATAAAACTCCACTTCAAACGCTCCACTCTAAAACACTTTGGAAAACTAAAAGGAGGGTTGTTTGTATCATCCACAGCGTGTCAGTAATATAATTTTTCTCCAGGATCTAGTATAAATATATTTCCTATGGCAAATAAATTTCTGACTTATAGTATTAGGCCTACATTTTCAAAATTGGCTAGCCATTTTTTTTAGTTCTCATCTTCTGATGCCTCAAAATAACATGAACTTCAGAAGTGTAGGTACTTAAACCTCTATAGATTTGGTTCCCCCAATGCATCCAAAATAGACATCTCAAAAATGGCATTTTTTTAGATTTAAATTGAGGAAGTTCGTTAAGGGTTCATACTGAAATCTCCCATTTTTTTTTCACAGAAGGTTTAACAGTACAGGCAGCCATTGAACAAGTTTCACATTTCTTAGAGTCAATCCAGACTGATTTGACAGGATCAGTTCTAAGTATCAGGAGACAATTTAAGCTTCAAACACTTTTAATTCGTGGCTTCTAGCTATAGTACCTGGAGGAAGAATATTTAAATTTGAAATCTGGAGTTGTCAATAATTTTTAATAATTTATTTACTGCATTTTCAGCTCTTTGTTTCCAGCACAGTTTAGTGATCATATCATGTCAAAAATTCCCCCCACGGGAGGTAAGTAGTAACATTTACTTGAGTGACTAAATTGTACTTCATTTACCTGAATCATACTATGTTTAAATTAAATGCATTGCAAGTGAATCAGAACACACATGCACTACTTTGCACGTCTGAAAAAGCTTCCAGGCAGTTACTGGCCTTTGAAGCCTGATATTACAGTTCTTTCTTCATTATTGTCTTGGGCTCCAATCTGACTCCTTTAGAAAGCACAGCTAGTGCTTCAGTGGAATTGAGCTCTAATTTATAGGTAGGCAGAGAAAAAAATGCTGCTTTCTAAACATTGATTTAGACTTCTTATTTATACGAATACTTTTATATGAATTTTATATATTCTTTTGAACTACTCTTTGCCTTCTTTTGAAATACTTCAGACACCAATTTTATTGTAAATTATAGAATTTTCTCTAGAATTAGTCCATATAATTAAATCACTTTTTCCAAATTTCTAAATATATTTTAAGTAATTGGAATAATTTTAGATATAAGAACATTCATAAATTCTACATCTCAAGTTCTCCTTCACTTTGGGATTCAAAAGGTTGAAGAAGTCTGCAAGTCCTCTTCAGTCCATACTAACAGTCCATAATTTTGAAGCTGGAAAATGTAATTTTTCATCCAGAGTCAATAGACTTAAAAGACTGAAGCCATAAAATTTATTACTACAGATCTAAAAAACTTCAGAGACAAAAGGTTGTTTGGAGTTCATTTCAAGTATTGGATGATGAATGGATGAAATATTTGACGTTCCTTGAATCTTCAGTTAATATATTTAAATTTCAGTTGCAAAGTAAAAATAAATTTCACCCTCATTCCCAATATAAAGTTCAAGGGAAAAAGAAATCACTATCTTTCAGATCTAAAATAATTATTTTATGGGTGAAGTCTTACAGAAAAAAAATATTACAGTCTCACAAGTGGTTTTTTTTTCTATTTCAAGTATATCCATGTGGTTTGCAGGATAACTGACTTTACTGGGGAAATAGTGGGCATTTTTCATCCTTTAACTGTTTTTATTTGCTCCTGCATTTTTCCCCTGAAAAATTATTTCTCTGTTTATCCTCTGAAAAATATCTCTAGGGATGTCTTGAAAATGAGCATCTTATCCATGGTGCATTCTATTGATGTGCTCTCAAACAGGAATGAGAAAGGGAATAAAAGATCTTTACATCAAGGCTCACCTGCCTACAATTCATTGTGCTGTTTTTAGAGGCCCCTGCCTTCCACAGCGCCCTGACTGGAATCTCTCAAAGACACTGTAGCTCAGGGATGCACTACTGAAGCATCATTCACATGGAACACTCAAAGGCAGTCTGCAATGCGTGTTGCACTAGAATGTTACAGAAGACGTCTGCCATGGTGAGCTGGTGTCATGATCCAGTCACTGCGAGAGGCCTCTGCCCAAATTAAGGTGCATATGCCAAAGTCAACGGTATGGATTTTACTTAACAATGGGTGATAGGTAGAGAGAGAGAAAAAAATAGAAAAGAGAGGGTCAAGGGGTGGGGGAGAAGAGAGAGAGAGAATGATCAAGCAGGAGATAAACACCACCCATGGATTCAGCAGCATCCTGTTGGTCCTTCTTCAACCTGGGTTTCTTGGTGGGGGAGGTCCTGAGGCCATTCAAAACTTTTTTTGTTATTTATACATTCTAGCAAACAAAGGAATTAATTCTTATTGGCATTATTAATTCTATTATGCTGTTGGTTGATTCCCTTGCCTATAATGCTAATTAGTCCCATGCTCAGTGTTTCTCCTGAGTCAGTGCATTTCTTGGGTTGATGGTCTGTGAGTTGGTGGTCATGACCTGCCCCTGCCAGAATTACATTTTATTTGGTCTGAGCTGATTTCAGCCCAGTTGCTGAGTTCCTTGTGGCCCATAAATTCTGCCATTACCAGTGATACATTCTTCTCTTCCAACTTTGCTAAACTCAGCCTAGCTCTGAGATAACAGCCAGACAATAGCACCACCTTTATCCCATCTCCAGTTCCTGCTGTGATGGTTTAATTTACAGTCCAAGTTCCAAGTATCCACTGAAGCATATTCTGTGGGGGCTTCAGTGGCTGGTGGTCACAGGTGCCATCTGTCCCATAACTCTGTGTGACCCTTGTCTGACAGGTGATGTACTCATGAGCTCCTTTATACAGTTTGCCAAAGGGGGAATTTTTTGTCGGGATGCGTTACCTGGGATGTGCTACCCAGATCTCAGCTCTGCCAGGCTTGGAGCTAGTGCCATCCTGTTCTGTGCTGATCTCATGGTAAAGTCTTTCTGTGGCCTTAACAGTGTTTGAGACAGGCACCTGTGGTCTCGAAGCCCTTACAGCTGGCTTAATGAGCTGCATCGACAGTTTCACAGAAGAATTTACCTTCCAGATTGCAGCACATAATTTACGTACTAAACTGCACATATTTTAACATACTTTTTTGTCTTCAGCACATGGAAACTGTTCTATTTTTTAAGAGAAAACCATGATAGTACACGTACATATTGATAGTACACATACATATATCCTGTCAATTGGCACCTGCTTTGGGAGAATTCTTACCTCCTCACTGTTTTTTACAAATAAAACTTTCAAAGTAACTGAAATTTGAGGCCAGCACACCAAATCCAAATACCTTAGATATTTTCCAGCTTTCTCTATGAAAAGCAATATTTGTGTAACTTTAGAAAACTGCCAGAATATTTTTAAATCCAGACTCCTGATTCATTCTCTCTTCTCATTGTTGGAAATATGTGATTTGGTGGAAAACATGCACTCAGTACTGTTATTATTGCAATAAATATACCACACTGAAGGAACAAATTTGATCACTATTATATTGAAAATTAGGTCAAATGATCAGTCAGAAAGCTCAGGGGAAACCCTGACATAGGTCGATCTCAATGCTATATTTCAGGAAGATATCTCCACCTCCACTGATTTGTACATAAGAGGTTTGTACTGTGAATTGAATCAACTGAGAGTCCTGCTGAGGCATTCATCATTGTGCTGAATTTGTCTTGAAATGGAGGCCAATTGTATTAAAGTGACAGGGATGTTGTTTCTATATACAACTAACTTATATTATTATGAAGTCCCTCTTTCTTTCATCAGTCTTTAGACAGAAGATCACTTACTACAAAATCATTTTTCCTGTCCAATTAGGCTCCCAGGTCAAAGATACAGGCACCATATTAATTATTTTCAGTAGCATGTAACAAAAATATGTCAATAGGAGACAAATAACCTTTGCTATCTTGTTGCTCAATCCTAACCCTTGGCTTTTATCAGCCAAGTTGCAACATTAAGTCAAGATTTAGCCAGTGGATGCTTATGCCTAAAACTGGAACTGTTCCCACTTCCCAGATGGCTGAATGTTAGGATTGGACAGATTATTGATGTAGTAATTTCTCTCTCTTATACTAATAAATGTAAAAAATAATCTGCCACAGTGTCAGAAAATTTCATCCATGACTTATTACCTCTTTCTGAATAGAGACAAGGGAAATAAAAACCAAACAAAAACCAAACCATGAGCCAAATAATTTCTTCAGTTACCTAATGACCTTTTAATTTCAAGTATGTAGAAAAGAATAGATGACTTTCAGCCCCTGTCAAGTCACTGAAAATGTTGGAAGTTTCTTTTTACCATGTCTTTATATAGAAATTAATAAGATTGGCTGTGATTTTTTAAGGTTAAAATTGATACTTTTATACACAAAAAGATAAAGATAGGAGAAAATGGAAAAACCAGTCAAACTAGTCTCTCCATCCCCATGTATGTTTCCACAATGAAAACTTTTATTTTTTTCATATTCTTTTCTATGTATTATCTTTCCAGGAAGTGGAATTTTAAGATGGATGTCTTAAATTTTAAGATTAATCTTTTCAAATTATCCATCTTAAAATTCACATAAAACAAAAAGGAAAAACAAACACCATAACACTCCCCCTCTACAAGGTAAGTACAACACATCTTCAAAATAATTTTGGCAGCATTCCCTGGATTTAGTTCTCCATATGCTAATATGGGCTTGCCAATATACATTACACAAATGTCTCTCTGTCATATCAGTTCCCACTTATTCATTTGTGAAACAGTTTTATGGCAGTGAACAAGACAGGACTGTAAAAACAAGCCAAGTGTTGCACGGGCATTCCCTAGCTCTGTCAAAGTGTACTTCTCCAGTATGTTTGCCCATCCTCCCCCATCCTCAGCAGCCTCAGCAAAGCCCTATCAGCTCACATAAGAATTCTCCCAGAGCGCTAAAACCCATAACAGAAATTGCACCAAATGGCCAAAACCCAACTACCAAGAAATGGCCATTTCTCCCTTCTGTCTCTCAATACTGCTCAGGGAACACACATGGACATAACAACTCCTGAGAGGCAAATTAAGGACCTCTCACTGAACACAGGAAAAAAACTCTCACTGGCAGTACTTCTGTCTTCCCACACGTAGTGAGGAATATGTCTTCCTCCCTTATGGAGCCACTGTCCACCAGGAGCTCTGGATGACCATGATTTCCTTCCCCCACTCCCTCGAAAATGGAAACACTAAACTTATTTACTCAGGGGAGTTTTTTCCAAACATGTCTATGTCCCAAAACCAGTGACAAGAAGGGTTGTTCCATGCAGAGGGCAGCAGGGAGCAGCCCAGACAGGAGCCCTTTTCTGCTGCAGTCTGTAAGGACAGCCTGCAGCAAGGTGTGGTGGGCATCCTTCTCTGCACATATAAAGCAGAGCTTCCTCCTGGGCTTGGCCAGACTGGTCAGGACCTGGGACTTGCTCCCCAGGGAAGCACACCATAGACAAGGGCAGCTGCTGATGAATCACAGCACCAAGTGTTTTGACACTATGTTGGACACAAAGCTATCTTCTTAGCCATCTCTCCAGATCTTAAGTCCTGGTTAAAAAAGAAGCAGAAAGCCTACTTTGAGCCAGTAGGAAAAAAAATTACCTACTTGCTGGAGAATCAGGGGACAAGAGTTTCCTAAACTTTTTTCATCAAATAGGATATTCAAGTGAGTGTTTCAGGATGTGATTCATCACATATAAACCTTCAAAGGGTTGAGAATAAGACAGTTTCTGATGCTCACCCTTATGCTACTCCTACTAGGCCAGATCAAATGTTTCAACACTTGGTCATTCAGAAACATCAGTACAGAAAATGTCAACAATGAAAATCAAAACACTGTAGAAAAGCTACTTTATAAGTACATCATGACTGAGGCCTTGGATTTCTTTATAGCAAGTCTGACCTAAATTCTCACTTTGGGCTTGTCAATGATGAAAATTAAAAGATACCTTCAGTTAATTTTGAAGTAAAATTATTACTGAATAAAATAAAAATGAATAGTGCAATCACTACAGCATCTTCTCTGTTATTTAATTTGATATTTATATCAATTATTTTATACTTCTACTTCATTTTTAATGTTTCTGTAACACTGTGAAATTTTATGTCAAACTATGGAATTTATCAAAGAGGGAAAGAAAGGTAATTTTGAGAATGAGATTGATGAGAACTGCAACTTTAATGGGTATTAAAAAAACATCTAGATCACTGGAATTGCTCATACTATATCAATTTTTAAAACATCAATACTGGTGTAGAAATTAATATTATTAAATTTTAGAACCAACATCTCCCCTGCTGATGAATGGAGCAACTCACTCCTTCCCCCAGTGCCATTGGTTTAGGCTGCATTTCTTGAAACAGTTACATCCTTTCCTAACTTGGTTCTTAAGTGGATAAACCATCTGCTTAATAAACTTGGGAGGAAGCGTTAGGGAGCTTGCACAGGTGACAATGCTGGTTTGAGCATTGCTCATTTTTATAAGAAAGTCTTAGGAGTAGGGTCCATAGAGAAACAAAAGTCAAGTCTCAGAAGAAAAGTATTGCAGCAAGAGATGATATTGGTGGCCAAGTTCTCATAGCTGGGTGACAGAAGCACAGAAGAATTGAGATTAGTGTTTATAAAGACATCAACATTTAAAAACAAAATTCAGAATGCTCAGAGAAAGCATTCCTACCAGCAGGATAAAAGTTAGCCCACTTCTTAGGCATTATTTGTCAAAAACATTACTGTGTCAGGAGAGCAGTAATACCTGTCACACATGAGCCAGAGTCTTTAAATGAGTTTGATTCCATTAACTCTACTAATATTTGCTTTACATTATAACAAACAAAGGAAATATTTTCATCTTGTTGATGGATCAGTTGTGTAACTATTTCTGTCCAGCGCTCATGGAATGACACGAGACAGCAATAAGAATGTAGTCAGGTAAAAAGAAATTTGGCATTTGAAACCACCTTCACTTTAGTCTTCAGCGACAAATCTGCTATCACCCGTGTTTGGTGCTGAAGAGAAATTATTTTTTGATCTGTCTGGAGGTTTGCAAGCTGAGCATGGCTATTTTGCTGTCTGGCACATCAAAGCTCCAGGCTAGCAGGTAGTACTTATAAATATAGAGTGCACCAGGGATTGCTGGAGGAAATATTATATGTGTCTCTCTCACTCTCTGAGCTCTTTTCCCTTACTTTCAAGACTCAGAATTGCTGCAGAGGGAGTTTATCTGTGCCTTCTTTCTGGCCTTTTCTGTTGCAACATTGACTGGGCTACAAAGGGGCAACTTGCCTGTGGCCACCATTCTACTAGGAAATAAAAGGTCAGACCTGGTGCATTCTTCAGAGTTCAAAGGATTCCTTTCTGCATTTAAGTGGACCCCAGCTGCAAGAGCTTGTTTTTGTCAGACATTCCCAAGTGAAACCAGCTGCTTGTAAGCAAGAAAAGAATCAACAATTAAAGAAAAAGAAACACTTACTCTTGCTCTCTTTTATATTGACTGGCTTTTTGTCCTAATAACCATACTTAAATATGTTAAATACAATAAATATCACAAAATTCCATAGAGCAGTAATCCTCTACAAAGACAGCTGTCACTTGTTTAAGACATAATTTTGTTAACACAGTCTTATTTATGTTTCCATGCCTGCTGCATACGAAATTGCGACTTCACATGTTAATTATTTGCTGGCAGAGCTTCCCATTTCTACTTTGCAGGATCTGTCCTGTGGGGCTCATATTATACCTTAGGGAGAGGAAAAGAGAAAGGGAAGAAGCAGCACTTAAGTATTTAAAGAACCTTTTACTCCTGATTCTCTTCTACTGTACAAGAAAGCATCGCACATTGCAGGGTTTGTGGATAAGTTCTATGCAAGATCCAGCTCCTCCTCTCAATGCCACTGGTTTGTGTATGCAGAAATCATCATGAGCAGAGAGTTATTCACTTTATATTTAACTTCTGGCACTGGTTGGCATTTTCTTCTACAGTAAAAGCTTTCTTCTGAAAAATAGTGGTGGCAAATACCTGGACATAAGGGCAAGTTTCTTTTGATGCAGAGACTAGCCCATACCCTTAAAAGTGAGGGATTTTATAGAATTTCCAAAACCTTGGCTGTATTTCCTAAAAAAAGAAAATTGCTTTAAAAAATTGCATTTATCTTTCTTTCTGTCTTTATCAATTGCCAGACTCCTCTGCTTGAATTCATAAAAATGTTAAAGTCTATGCAGTAAGATTCCATTTCTAAGAGGAAAAAGCCTGGAAAATGAAGAGGTAACATGGCTAAGATGGTTATTACATTTTTTTTCTTTTGATTAAGCTGTATGATTTATGACAGATAATTTGTCTCATAGAAATGAATTAAGTAATTCTTAAGTAGAACAGAAAAGCATTCAAATAAGAGAGGCAGCAATTATAGGCAATGGAGATAATGTCTTAATTGCTAGTGTGCAAATTTAAATTTTGCATTTTTCAACTTTTTTACATTTTTTTTAGTGGTGGTATTGTGTTGCATAGGAATTGCATACATGGCAACAGATAAGTCTTCGATGATATTTGAAGGATGTTGAAAGTTTGGATTATCATTATGCATTCAGTGCTTGCTGCAAGCTCTGCTTGAGTCATAGTTCTAACATAAGGACATGGCTTACTTTCTAAGTGGCACTAGTGGTTTATTCATTCCTACTATTCTCTGAACACTTTTACATTTTTTGAACTTTCTTTGAAGCCAAGATTTTGCACTTTGATCTGGTTTATTTGTCCCATTCATACTTTACTTTTGCACAGATCTTCTATTGTACTTGAACCCCAGGGAATGTACACTGTATAACATTACAGTCTCAATATTGAGAACAGTAATGTGAATGATATAAGATCAGATTGTAATAGGTATAAAAAATGGAACTTTAATCACACTTGTAAGAATTCCCACATGGAGGAGTAGCATAATTCAAAAGTGTCAAATCTTATGAATGAAGTCTGACAACGATCTACAACCTCAGGAGCAGAAAGTTTCTCCTTTCTAAAAGGGAGCACTTTTGGTTAGCTGATATTTTTTGCTATTTATTATGAATGAAATTCATTTTACACAGGGAAGCTTAAATGTACACTTGTAAAATGTAATTCCTTCATCTGACAGACAGTCCCAATAAACACAAAACAAAGTAAAACTAAGTCACCATCATAGAACAATCTCCCAAGTGCATCAATAATATCTATGGACACAGAGACAAACCTTAAGTGTTCAGCTGATGTGGAACCCTTCAGACATCAAGAGATTTTCAAAAGAAGTGAAAGAAATGCTGTCTGACAGGATGATAAAAGTTTACTGGATTCATCACCTTAAACATCTTAAACAAACGTATTGATGACACCAGTGATTTAACAGCATCAAACCTTCACATGACCTCTATTTGCTGATTTTAAGGTATTTCTGGTAATTATTTCACACTGAAGTTATTCCTTTGGAATAATCTAAAGGCAAGAAGCAAATTTTAAATTTTCATTCTGGTCAAACAATTCCCTGTTCCATCATATCAAGCTCCCTTCATTACAAGGCAAATGAAACCACAAATATGATTTGTTTACAGAAAGCTCTTGGATGCTACAAGCTCTAAAACACTGCTTATATTAAAATAAAAGAAATTAAGAAATTAACAAAAAAAACAGTGGTTGAAATGTAGGCATATTAGAGAAACATTGAAGCTTGGTAATGACACCTACCCTAGACAGAGTTCTGTGTTTCACCTTATTTTATCCATAGGCATAGTCCTCGAGTAGCCTGCAACAGGAAGTTACTATAAGCAGCAATTCTTTCATTGCTGACTTCCTTAGCCAAAGACTTCTTCAGGCCAACCTGCTACCATCCCTTAGGAGGTAATACTTATGCAATATAAATATTGAACTGTCACAGCAGACCTCACATTAAAGATAGAAATGAGACACACACTTTTGTTCAACAGTGTGAAAAGGTCCCAGTTTATTCTTGCTCACAACCTGGCCAACAGACTCCAACTCCAGCAGACTCCCACTGTAGGCTTCCCTTGCAGACTCTGACCTCACAGCAGATTCTCTCTTCCATTTCACTGGTCCTCCCCTAACCAACTAACCTACTCTTTTTTCACACTCATTCTTATTGAACATAGGTGTGACCTATTAAGGACAAGGCTGGTTTTGGTAATCAACACAGCTGTGACTTATCAGGGATGAGGTTGCCTGTAATCTATTCTCCTACATGGAAGAATCCTCTAGTCAATATAAGAGTTCTTGAGTTAACATATGCTAAAATATAAAGAACAGATTTCAACAAAGCTCAACTTTACACAAATAGAAAGAAAAGAACCAAACCAGTAAAAATATTGTCTCCTATTTGCTGTCTTCAGATACTGGCTTTGCCTGTTCAAGAGTACCCCTGACAACAAGCAGCTGAGCTCACAGAGATATTCAGTGCTCCCAAAATGTTATGACTGCCAGCCCAGTCCTCCTGAGACAGTGAATGATAATGAACCCACACAACATGAAATAGCAAGAAAATTCCAATCACATCTATTTCCTTAAGGAGGCAACTAAGTGACAGAAAGTGTAAATGCCACCTCTTTTAACCACAATAAATCTTGTTTGTAGAGATGAAAAACCAGGACAAGACATGTACTAGTCTTCTGACCTTGCTGAAACTAACTCATTCCTTCCTTCTAACTGCAGTGTTGAATTTTAGATTCCCTTAATTTTCCAGGTATTGGAAATACTAACTTTCTACTTAAAACAGCTACTCAGGAAAAAAAACTGCAAGTCCCAAGTCAACAAGTCTAATTTGCAGAGCAGAGAGCCAGCAAATGTAGCTATAGCTATTATACTCAGTGTAAAATAAATACAAGAATGACTGAGTTCCATTCAACTCACTATAAGACCTTTCAAAACAAAATTCCTGATTTTTTTTAATAATAAAAATCAGGTTTTTACCTCTTTTGAACTAAGCATGCCAAAATTCACACAAAGAATTTACTTCTGCAACTGTTTCAAGGACACTTCATCAAAACCAACCTGTAGTTTCATAAATATAGTCTTCAGCTGTGTGTCAACACACAATGAGCTATGTAGCCACATGAGTTTCTTCATTGAGCTCCTGTGCACTAAAAGTACATATGCATGTTTATGCACGTGTGTGTGTGTGCAGTGCAGGCTGGGGAAGGGGGTTTGCATTTCAAACATTGAGCAGGTAAAACAGCAGTAAATATACAACAAAGATGAACACTCCTTGAAAATTCAGCGTGCATAATTCAGTCAATCACCTAAAGATCAGTTTGGTCCCTTCCCTACATAGGTTGTTTCTTCAGTATAGCAAATTCCTCTAGTTAAATTCTTAGCCATAGACAGGACAGGAAGTACATAACTCAGCAAGAAGGGCTCAGCTGTCATATGTAATTGCACTTGGTTTTAAATCTAGCCTGCTGAAACCTTTCAGAATGAAGAGCACTTAGACTTCTTTCTGAAATAAAAGGCAACTTAAATCTCCAAGAATTTCAGAAGACAAAAATTAATCTTGATGCAGCAAACTTCAGGGAAATACTTTTCTTCCTACTGAGACCCTATTTATTGTTCAGTGGGACTGTAGAAAATAACTGCAGCCACACACCACCATCACATCCCATTTGGTACAATCTCCATCAGCATACTTTGGAGCACATTCCAGCCTTTTGAAGTTTTAGAGGTGTGATTAATTCCCAGAATTTCTCTCAAGTAAAGCAGGCAAGTTTCAGGCAGCTGGAAAAGTATATAATTCTCAATTTTGATGCAGAAAGGTATTCAGATGAGTAACCTGTTTTAAGGAAAATCAGGAGAGTGAAACACCAGCATTACCCTGTTTTTCCATCATGTGTCAAAAACTTCCAGCTATTCTTACAACAGAACTACAGATAATTTTCAAATTCTGCTTTGCTGGAAGATGAATCACTATTTATGTTAGAAGAAATTTAGTGTGTTCTGCATGTTAGCAGATTGTGAAAAAATTGCTTTAACTATGCTTGACAAAACACTGCCAGAGCACTAAAATTGAGAGGTGTAGTAGGTTGACCTTGGCTGGATGCCAGGTGCACACCAAGCTGCTCTATCCCTCCCCCTTCCCAGCTGGACAGGGGAGAGAAAATAAGATGGAAAATGATTCATAGGTTGAGATAAGGCAGTTTAATAAAGCAAAAACAAAAGTTTGCATGAACACAGGCAAACAGTTAAAAAAACTTTTGTTCTCTACTTCCCATCAGCAAACATTGTCTGACCACTTCCCAGGAAGCTGCACTTCAGCACATGTAGTGGTTTCTCCAGGGTAACAACTTGATGGGCGGGGAATGTTGGGGAGCCAGCAGAGATGCTGTGCCAGCGCTGCTCAGCAGTGCCCAAAACACTGGGGTGTCATCAACACCTTTCTAACTACCAATGGAAAGCACAGCACTGTGAGGGCTGTCATGGGAAAATGAACTCCATCTCAGCCAGACCCCATACAAGAGGACAATATTTCTTGCTCCTCATTTTTGAGAACTAAAACACCCTGCAGACCTTCACAGCTAACAGAATTTTGGCAATGCATATTATGATCAAAAAAAAAACAGCATGCAACCAATACTGATTCAGCATGTATGCCATGTCTAGAGTAGCCTCTATTGTTCTGAACAGACTAAATATGATCAGAATTTAATTTACCATTAAAGTCTTGATGGTATTTGAAATGATAAATAAATGCATTGAAACGACAACAATCAAACTGTCAAAGTAAGAAAATATGCATAATAACAGCATTAATAAGCCACAGTCTTTTCAATGGTGCCTATTAACATCAGCAATCTTTTGCTGCCTTTTAGAAGTAGGCTGCTGCATTTAATTTTTAATCTCAGCTTTGCTCTTTCAGTGCTTGTCAAAGATTGGGGATCTCATCTTTTCAGGAAATATTTGTAAAAAGAGACCATGTCCTTTGATACCCTTTAGCTAAATATCATAATGTGTCTACAGGCTCTGCTACAGTGAGCACCACATATTTCAGACAGCTTTCTTTTCCCCCAAAATTGGCTTAAAATTTATGATGTTTGAATTTAACTGGACCAATTTAAATCAGGCATGGGAGAATGAGTACTGAGAGGTTATGAAGGGCAAGAGAAGCAGTTAAGTATCACTTTGTTTGTGAAACTCTGCCTCTGAGCAAAAGCATAATTCCTGCCTTAGTTCCTAAAGGGCCAGAATAACCATCACACTAGAATTCATGATTTTTCTTTTCCCAGCCCAATTATTTTGTTGAAATTAATTCAGTGATTTGCACCAGAAGATTTATCATCTCTTTTATTTGTTTGTTCTTTAGCCAGCCACATACAAAATAAGCCTATTCCAACTCTGTGGTCTCTGATCCTTATCTAAATCCCTCCTTTAAAGGACTAGAATGAATAAGAAATAGTGTCTGGGTGGCAGCATTATATTAAATTGCTTTTCCGTTGTGCTGCTGTTTTCTCAACGAGTATGACTACGAACGTAGGAACAGAGTAGAAAGCTGCTCTGTTCTTTCTCAGGAGTAAAAATTTGGCTTAATACAAACGTGATACACACTTGTCACATGCTGCTGCCCACTAGCTCTTCACTGCTAAATGTTTAGGAGACTCGGCCAGGTTGAGTGGATTGGGAACACATCAGAATATCCCACTCTCTTTCTTGCTTACCACAGGTATCATACACAAACAGAGAAGATCTAAAGGGAATAGTACTCACAGAATCACAGAATTTTTAGGTTGGAAGAGACCATCAAGATCATCAATTCCAACCCATGCCCTAACACCTCAAGTAGATCATGACACCGAGCCACATCCAATATTTTTTTAAACATATCCAGGGATGGGGACTCCACCATGTCCCTGGGCAGGGCATTCCAGTACTTTATCATTCTTTCCGTGAACAACTTTCCTAATATCCAATCAGTATTTCCCTTGATGAAGCTTGAGACTGTGTCCTCTTGTTCTGTCAGTTGCTACCTGGAGAAAGAGACCAACCCCCAGCTGACCACAACGACCCTTCAGGAAGTTGTAGAGAGTGATAAGGTCACCTCTGAGTCTCCTTTTCTCCAGGCTAAACACCCCCAGCTCCCTCAGCTGTTCCTCACAGGGTTTGTGTTCCAAGCCCCTCACCAGCCTGGTTGCCTCCTCTGGACACCCTCAAGTCTCTCAACATCCTTCCCAAACTGAGGGCCCAGCACTGGATACAGCACTCAAGGTGTGGCCTCACCAGTGCCAAGTACAGGGGAAGAATGACCTCCCTGCTCCTGCTGGCCACACCATTCCTGATACAGGCCAGGATGCCATTGGCCCTCTTGTCCACCTGGGCACACTGCTGGCTCATGGTCAGCTGCTGTCACCAGTGCCCCCAGGTCCCTTTCTGCCTGGGCACTGTCCAGACACACCATCCCCAGCCTGTAACATTGCAGGGGGTTATTGTGGCCAAAGTGCAGGACTCGGCACTCGGACTTATTAAACTTCATCTTGCTGGACTCTGCCCATTCATCCAACCATTCCAGGTCTCTGTGCAGAGCCTTCTTACCTTCCAACAGATTGACACATGCTCCCAGTTTAGCGTCATCTGCAAATTCACTAATGAAAGACTCAGTACCCTCATTCATGTCATCAATAAAAATACTGAACAGAGCTGGCCCCAACACAGACCCTTGAGATTCACCAGTGGTGACTGGCTGCCAGCTGGATGCAGCACCATTCACCACCACTCTCTGGGCTCGGCCATCCAGCCGGTTCCTAACCCAGCAGAGAGTGCTCCTGTCCAAGCCGTGGGCTGCCAGCTTTTCCAGGAGTGTGCTGTGGGAGAGTGTCAAAGGCCTTGCTGAAGTCCAAATAGACAACATCCACAGCCCTTACAGGTCACCTAGTCATAATAGGAGATCAAGTTGATCAAACATGACTTACCCCTCCTAAACCCATGCTGGCTGGATCTGATACCCTGGCCATCCTCTAAATTCTGTGTGATGACACTCAGTATAAACTGTTCCATTATCTTGCCTGGTACTGAAGTCAGGCTGACTGGTCTGTAACTACTAGGATCCTCCTTCCCACTCTTTTTGTGAATGAGTGTCACATTGGCCAGCTTCCAGTCATCCAGAACCTCGCCACTGATCCATGTTGGTAAATGATGGAGAGCGTCTTCATAAACTCATTGGCCAGCTCCCTCTTCACCCTGCGATGGACCCCATCTGGTCCCATATATTTAGGAATATCCAAGCATCTCAGCAGTTCTCCGACTGCCTCCTCTTCAATAATTTACTAACAGGGAACCATTCTGTTCCCTGACACAATCAACCAACCCAAGAGGACAGTTGTCTTGAAGGCAAGTCTTCCCACTAAAACTGAGGCAAAGTAGGCATTAAGCACTTCTGCCTTCTCCTCATCTGCAGTTACTAAGTTTCTCCCTCATCCAATAAAGAACAAAGGTTGGTCTGGCCCTTCCTTTTACCATTAATATATTTGTTAGAACATTTTTTATTGTCCTTAACAGAAGTCACCATTTTAAGTTCAAACTGAGCTTTGGCCTCCCTAATTTTTTCCTACATGCTCTAGCATCCCCCTTAAATACTTCCTGAGACACCTGACCCTCCTTGCAAAGATTATACATCCTCTTTTTATTCCTAAGTTCCTCCAAAATCTCCTTGCTCATCCAGCTGGACGTTGACCTCGTCGACTCATCTTTCGGCACACAGGGACAGTCAGTTTCTGTGCCTTCAAAATCTCTGTTTTGAGGCATGCCCACCTTTCCTGAACTCCTTTGTTTTTAAGGGCTGCTTCCCAAAGAACTGTCTGAATAAGTCTCCTAAGCAGGCCAGCATCTGCCCTCCAGAAGTCCAATGTAGTCTTAGTAGTGTTCCTCCTGATATTGCCAAATATCAAGAACTCTATAATTTCATGATCACTATGCCCCAAGCAGCCTCCAACCACCACATCTCCCACCAGCCTATCTCTGTTTGTAAACAACAGGTCTAACATAGTCCCTCCCTTGTGGGCTCACTCACCAGCTGCGACAAAAAGTTGTCCTCCATACACTCTAAAAACTTCCTGGACTGCCTCTTTTCTGCTGCATTAAGTTCTCAGCAGATGTCTGGTAGGTTGAAGTCACCTGCAAAAACAGGGCTGATGAACCTGAAACATTCTCCAGCTGCTTGTAGAATAAGTTGTCCACCTCCTCCTCCTGGTTGGGTGGACGGTAGCAGACTACCAATAGGATGTCAGCCTTATTGGCCTTCCCCTTAATTCTTTCCCATGGGCATTCAACTCCATCTTCATTAGTTTCAATACCTATGGCATCAAAAGTCTCCTTAATATAAAGGGCCACTCCTGCACCTCTTCTCCCTTTCCTGTCTCTTCTGAAGAGCTTGTACTCCAGTGCAGTGCTCCAACTATGTGAGTTGTCCCACCATGTTTCTGTGATGGCAACTACATCATAGTTCTGCTGTTGCACCATGGCCTCCAGCTCCTCTTGTTTGTTACTCATGCTGCGTGCATTGGTATACATGCACCTCAGCTGGGCTGCTGATTTCACCCCTAATTTGGCCTTACCACCCTTGGGCCTGCTTCCTGACAGTCCATCTGCAGCCCCTTCCCTCCTCAAACCTCAAACAAGGTCTGCCAGTTCATGAGCTGAAAACCTTCTTCCCTTAACAGAGATGTACCCCATCTGGTTCCAGCAGACCAGGTGCCGTAAAAGTTAACCCATGATCAAAGAATCCAAAATTTTGCTGATGACACCAACCCTTAAGCCACTTGTTAATGATGTGAGTTCTCCTACTTCTTTCATCATCTTTCTCCGCCACCAAAGGGACTGAGCAGAACGCTACCTGTGCCCCTGTCCTATCAACCACTTGACCCAGTGCCCTAAAGTCCCTTTTAATTGTTTTGACACTCCTCTTTTCAACCTCATCACTGCCAGCCTGGAGTATCAGCAGTGGGTAATAATCAGAGGGCTGAATCAGCCCAGGAAGTCTCCCAGTGATATTACATACACAGACCCTAGCAGCCCATGGAACATAAATACAATTCAGCAGTTTTAGCTCAGTTTCAACTGCGCATAAACAGAAGTGTGGAGAATGCTAGATATCTAATTCTTTATTTTGGTACCTTGTTTAATCTTATTATTTGATTACAAGGGCACAGATAGGACACCTGTTAGAGATAGCATAGCAAACTCATGGTTGTGCCTGTGCACACCAACTGTGTAGTGATGGTTTGAAACTCCACGCAAGATCCACAAGCTTTCAGTGCATATGCTTCAAAAAATTGAATTAAGAAATATAGACCAAAGAGTTTGGACAACTGGGAACAGCTCCATCTCAATAAGCATATAGCTATGGCAGTTAGTAGTCATTTTGGTAGGCAAATAAAACGAGGTCATAGGTCTACAGAGGAATAAGAATTGGTATAAAGGAAGTGTTCTATAAAAAAGACTTAAGCCACAATCCCAAAGAAATCTTTAAAAGATTAATCTCTGACAATAAATTTAATTCCCAAGTCCAGAACACTCCAACTTGAAAACAGACATCTGGAGACATAAAACACAAAACAAAGAGACTTTTTTATCATGGTGTAACGAAACAAAACACTGTTTCCTAATATTTTTGTCTCTGACAATTTTACAGTAAATGTTTTAGTTCTTCCATAGAGAAGGGCTGTTTTAAAGAAAAAAATTGCGTTAATACATGTTTTTATAACATAAAACCCAATTAAAAATATAAACTCTTATATTTTTAGATAATTTTTAACTTTTAGAAGTAGAACTTTTTAATTTTTATGCACCGCGTAAGAAGTGCCACGGAAGTTGTCTCAGGACTCAAGTTACTAAGGCAACAGTGGGGGAAAACACAGATAAGAAATATCAGTCTACGTAGTAGATGTCATCAATCTAATTTTACATCACTGATAAGAGTAAGGTTGATGATAAATGCAGTAGTATTAATGAAACGCTTCTTTAAATCTATTGATTTGATAGATCAGGACTGTGTAGTCAGGAACTAGAACACTACAGAGTTAGCATGATAACATTAGATACATTAAACACTGGATAACCAGTCTTAAAAATATAATTGTAAATAAGAGTTCATCAAGCATTCTTTCATGAGGCCCTGAATCTTTTTAATATGCTTGTTGATAACCTACTGAAAAACAAAGAAAAAGTACTGTAGATGATGCCAAATTTAAAAGAACAGTATAAAATTATAGTCATAGAACAAGCTGAGTTGGAGGGGACTTACCAGGATCATTGAGTCCAACTCCTGGCCCTGAACACAACAGCCCCAAGAATCATGTCATGTGCCTGAGCACATTGTCTAAATATGTCTTAAACTCAGACAGGCTGGTGCTGTGATCACTTTCTTGGGGAGCCTGTTCTAGTGGTCCACCACCCTCTGGGTGAAACACCTCTTCCTAATATCCAATCTAAACCTCCCCTAACTCAGTTTCATGTCATTTCCTCATGTCCTGTCACTGCTCATGAGAGTGAAGACATCTGTACCTGCCCCTCCACTTCCCCTCATGAGGACACTGAAGACCACAGAGGTCTCTCCTCAGTCTCCTCTTCTCCAGGCTGAAGAGACCTCAACTGCTCTTCGTAAAGATTCCTTTTGAGCCCTTCCACCATCCTTGTGGCCCTCCTTTGGACATTCTCCAATAACTTAGACCATTAATACTGAACAGGCTCAACCAATGGGTGGTATGGACACAAAAACCCACTGTAGACTCTGATATCTAGAGAGAGGCAAGACTAGGATTTCTAAGAGACTAATAAAAAGTAGCAACACTGAACAGAGCAGAGGGAAAAATCATAACAGACAATAAACTACACATGTCTTTTAAGTGCACTTAAGTGGGATCTCTATCAGAATAGCTTGTTCACTTCTATATTCCCACCTCAAGGATTATGTTAAGAAACTGAGAGGATGGTGACAAGTGGTAAGAGCAAGAAAACAACTACCAGAGATTTTCCTAAGGAGTATACTGAGTACAAAGTTACAACACAGTACCATCAGACCAGAGTAATCTGTCTGCAAGGAATTCAAAGTGCTGTTAATTATTATAGATCAAAGTACAACACAATCTAATGACCAGCACAGCAAGGTTCGTTAACTTGAAGTCAAAACAACTAGGTTATTTTTTAAAAAAAGGTGACTGCAATTTTTCATCACCTCTCTTTGTAGTAAATGGGGTGGTATATCATTGTGATTTTTAAATTAATAGTGGCTATTTTTCCCCTCTCAAAAAACTTCCAAGCAAGAATTACCTCAAGAAAGTTTTCTAGGTTATGTGGAAGGGCAGGATGTAACACCAAAAGGATTGATCCTGGTCCTATAGTCAAAGTATAAATTGATCAGCATTCAGAACTTAAATTAGCACAGTAATAATCTTAATCAGATTGAAAAAGTCAGTTTCCAAATGCATTGGTTCATAGAACTTGAAACTGTCCTCAGTTTCCTTAATATATATGTAGTTTTTCAACATTTTTGGTACAAAAGATCAGGCCTGAAAGTTATTCGCTAGGACATTTCAACTCATTTATTTGCACTTTGATTTTCAAGTGATAAGTGAAGAAAACATATCTATCAGACCAGATAGACAGAATGCACATTGATGAGTTTACACCCACCTTAACTCAATTTTCTACCCTAAAACAACAAATATTTTCATGAGCAGCAGAACTACTCATGAGCTGTTTCCTACAGATTTCTTAGCTTGCTCATGGTCCCCAGCTTCCTCCCTAAATTGCTCCAGTTTAATCCACAGTGCTGGAGGCAGCACATTACAGAAGACAAGAGAAGGCATAGATGTGTACTGATGGGCCCAGTGACAGGCTGGCTGGCCAGCACATAAATGCCAAACAACAGCACAGCAGCCAAGGTTGGCACTTTCCCTCAGTGTGAGCACTAATTGCATCTCTCTCTTCTCCACAGATTAAGCTTTTGACAAAGATTTTAAGAACATTGTTCCAGCTGATATTTTTCCATCCACTTTTAAGTTTAGCTGCACTTGGACAAACAGTTTAAAAGTTACTACGTAGGACTTGACAGTTGAAGAGAAAGTCGGTGTTATTATATAAGCTTCATTTCCTTAGGAAACCAGGCTAAAAATGTAAATTGGGATTCGAAGCCTGATAGTGCCCTTTCAATAAAAAGAATGAAGCAAGAATATATGCTTGCTTTCCTGCCAGAGGAAATTGCTAAAACAGGCATTTCTTTTAATTTAAAGAACAGACTGCATAGAGTTGCTATTTGCCCAGACACTGTCAGAAAAGGCCATTGACCTGCTGGTCCAATAGAAATAAGTAAAAGAAAGTAAATTACTATTTAGAAGAGGGATCTCACAGTATCAATCCTTAACATTTAGTTTCAATTATAAATTAATTAGTCAGCAATCAGCTTAGGTTTAATTCACTTGTTCATCTCCTTTTTATCCTGACTTTTTGCTGTCTGTTGCAAAAGCCTGATGATATTACCATTTTTATCCTCATCGCACAACACTTTTACCCATAGTAGTCAATCTTGCTGGGAATGCAGTATGTAGAATTCCAATAGTTCTGCCTGTTCCTGCAACTGCCTCTTGGTATCATCAAAAACGACGTTAAATTTAATCACCATCAAGAACCTCAGCGTATGAAGCTACACAGAGAAAACAAATGTGTGGAAGATCCAAGGATATATTGATCAAAGAGAGCTTCAAAGCACTGGAAACGCCACAGAAAGCATAATAACACAAGCAAATATGGCATCTAAGAATGCTGACCAGGGGCTCTATTATACAGTCTTTGCAGGCCAACATTTAAATATGTCTCCTTCATTCTCCACTGCTCACAAGCTCAGCTAAAAGCTGGGAGAACAGTGACACTGTACACGCAGCTCACATAGAGAAATATTTTGGTTGTTATTCGCTGACATCCAAATGACAAGCTACACTTCACCACTGGAACAGCAGGGACCAGCAGGATCAGCGCCTCTCCACAAGCAAGGATGAGTTGGGAGCCAAGGAGAATCCCAACACAATGGGGACTTCCCCACCAGGATGTCCTCCCATAGGAGACGAACAGTGTCAGGATGGCAACCAGCCCCCTTGACGCCTCCACACGAGGTACACTGATGAATGACAAGGAAAATTCAGTCAGGACTCCAGTACAGATCCAGAGCCCATCCAGGAAGCATGGACAAAAGGTTGAGGACAGTGTGGCTTTGGAAAAAATCCAGTAAAAATAAAAAATCCATAAGCCAGGAGAGCAGACAGGAGTAGAGACATATTTCTGATGAATATGAATATAGGAGTAGAGGATATTTCTGATGGAGCTCAGGCCAGGTCTAGGTGCTTTCTGGGTCTGAGCTTAAAGGGAGGCCTGGGGTGTGGGGAGGGGTAGCAGGGATGGGGGTCCCAGCTGAGACTACTCAAGTTAATCACAGCTTACAAGTGTCTTACAAACCCTGACATGCATTTTGCATAAAATAGTAATGGTAGAAGGAATTCCTGCCAAAATTGTTAATTTTGCACTAAATGATAGAGGAATTGAAACATTGAATTTTTAGCCAATATCTTAAAATTAGAAGAGTATATGAAAAGCATGTTTCTTTCTTGAGAGACTAAATTCCTGCTGTGAAAATTCTCTTTTAAATAAAAACTTGGTTTTCCAAAGGAAGCAGAATTTAATGGAAAACACTCTAATGGAAAAAAAAATCATCTCTTTTCAGTGTTGGAGGAAATGAAATCCAATTTTTCTTTTTCTAGGCTTAACCTTCCTGTTGTGCCATTGTGTTTGAATCTTCAGGACCTGCAGGGCTCATCAGTGTTAGAGTCTTGCAGCGAAGAAGATAAAGTACACGTGAAAAGAGGCACTATGGAAAGGACATCTTTTTTCCCTGGAATGTGATTTCTTCCCTCCTACCAGCAAGAGGCAAGATATGCTTGCTTCAGTCTCTGCTGATGAGATGATACTTTAAGGAGGACTCGTGCAAATGAAATGATGGAGGGGAAGGATTTCCTGTGATTAGATTTATTTAGGGTGCTTGGGGCATTCAAAGCTGCTGTTGAGTCAATGAAAAGTTGGATTCCTAAATCAACAACAAAAGAGATGTAGCACCACTCTGCTGATAAACACAATTAGACTTGTGTGCAATGCAGTTAGGGCTCCAAGGCTTTCAAGTGATTTTCTTGACATTTGTACTTTATTTGGGTCAGCTCTTAGAGGGTCTACAGCAGCTGCAGTTCCTGCTGACTTCAGTGCACACTGTGCATGCTCAATAACCTTCAGAGCTTGTCCTTTAATTTACATTTTGAAGATACTTTAGAGCAATTATGAACAAGACATGTTAGTCTGCTACCCTTTAATTTCTCCATCAGCATGATACGAGCTGAACAGCTTGCTTTGGCATCAGCGAGTTACAGAGATTTTCCTGCTATCACACCCACAATGAATGACGTTGCTCCTTGCAGACACCTGCCTTCAATGCAAAGAGTCTGTGCAGGCACAAAGACCATCATCCATATGTGGCAAATGTTAATTAAAAAGGTAGGTACAGGGAGAGCACCTTCAGTTATTCCACTGCAGTACTCCAGTGGCCACATCCTAGTGTTGTGAAACCCTTTTCCAAAGCCTGCAGCCAGCAGTCAGCTGACCGCAAGAGAATTGCCTACCTGAAACACATTATTCATCTTCACGTGGGATAAACAGGGATGGTTTGTGATGGTAGTCGTCTCTTTAAAGCCCAAGATGTAAGTTCTGCCTTGAGTTATGTATTTTCATAACAACTGGAGTGAAAGGATATGTTTTTGTCAGGTAGAAATTTCCACCCACAAAAAGAATGCTCGATTTTGGGAACTAAAAAAGGATAAATCACAAAATTATCATTCTGAACCTATAGAGCTGAGTGGAAATATTAACAATTTTCAACAAACCCTTTTGGTTAGCCAAAATCAAAACATTCTCTTTTTTTTTTTTTTAATAAAAACCACTCCTTAATAAAAGACATTCATCATGAATGAAAGAATGAGCAACAGTACAGATTATACATCATAAAACAGTTTTGGGTGGAAGGAACTTTCAAAGGACATCTTTTCCAACCTGCATGCAATGAGCAGGAACATCTTCAACTAGATCAGGTTTCCCAGAGCAATGTCCATACAATTTTTTTTTAAATTATATTCTCTTATTTATTGATCCTAAATTTTAGGGGGAAAATGGAGCAAGATGTTTTCCACCCCAAATGTGCAAAATTCTGTTGTAATTCTTACAGACATTAAGCAGTGACCAGTAGAGTTTTCCTGTATTCCTGTCATACTCACGAACACCTTCTCTCACGCACTTATTTAGGACAAAAATTGATTCAAAATCTCTTTGCAGTAACTGCAGTAACCAGTTTCTATTATTTTGAGCCTTTGGGTGAGCAAGGGGAGTTTGTAGCTTTGGACCAGATGTTTCTGACTGTTCTATCAAGGAGCAAAACATTTCAGAAACTATTGAATGTATGTAAAAGGTTTGTAAGAGACCATTTGGCTATGTTTAAAACACATTTAACACTATACCAAAGCCTTTCATCTTCATTCAGTTTGATAAACTTTACCTAATTAATCATAGAAATTACCCTACCTTGTTATCTGGGAGACAAGCCAACAGACCTGAGGTTAAAGCACTTTGATGAAAAATTATGATCATTTTGTGTTTACCACTGTGATTGTTCCATGGATGCAGGCAAGAGCTGAGTTTGCAATTCAAATAGTTCATTCACTTTAAAATGGTTTATAAAAGACAGCTGAAAGGCAGCTATCACTACCCATTAGTTTTTTTAATAAGCTTATGAATTTTAAAAGACATTTCATGGAAGAAAAAAGCCGACAACAAGCATTTGTGGGAGAATAAGGATGAGAACTAAATACAAAAAATCAAGAAATAGAATTTAGTTTAAAAGCACAGCCTTTTTTATTCTGCTCCTATGTACTTATTGTTAAAATGGTGGTCTATCACAATAAACTATCAGAGAATTAATAAGGTGCATAATGCAAATTGGATGTGAATACTGTGCAGAAAAAAAGCAAATGGAATTTTATGCAATTTACTAGTATACAAGATGATTCACATTTCCTATTTATCTTCCATTTCACATTTAGAGTGCAAAATAAAACCTTAAAAAATTAAAGAAGATTTTTCCCTTTTTGAAGGAATCATTTTTAATTATTCTAAAAATAAACCACAGCCACTTAATGCAGTGGCTGCAATTAAACCAAATTTAATGGGTTTTATTTATGCAATTGCCACAATTCACCAGATATATAATGAAAGCAGCATTAGAATCTAATGCAAGAAAACCAAGACAAAACACTGCATTTTCCTGTCATGTGTGTTGGGATGTGCTGCCTGCACTTTTAGAGGGTTTTCCAGACACAGCAGAACCACAGAGGGATGGCATCCCTGCTCCAACCCCTTCTGCTCCTCCCTCTGCCATTATTATCTGCTTGGCCAACCACTAGTCCTGGAGCTTGAGGTCACATTTACTTAGATGGAAGGAAGATGTATAAGCCACAGTTTGCTCTGCCAAACTACAGGTTAAATGGAGCCAAGGACATCAATAGTTTTCATGTAATTAGTTTCATTTTTGGTGGCAAAATTATAATCACGAAGAAAATTTGTGACGCCTTATTTTAAGAAGCTTATTTACTGGGGCACTGACCCTCTGCACTTTAGATGCTTTGATCCTTTCATACTCAGAAGTCAAGCATCTGATCTTGAACAACAGAAATTAAAGCGCCCCAAAGTAGAGATGAATTTCAAAAAAGCAGCCATATCTAAACACACAGGGTGTAAGAACAAAAATTAGCATAAGATTTTCCTAGCAAAACCTAATGATGCTATAAATTGGCAATGAGGACAATACTTGAACATGTGTTATCACTTTTCCAAGTGATTAGAGAAAAAGCTACAGTAACCGGCAAATTTTTTGAAGCTGTTATTGATTCTGTTGCATGTAATTACGTGGTCATTATAACCCTGGACAGCATAGGTTTTCTTGATCAAATTAAATTATGTAAGTCAGATGGAAAGACTGTTAGTATTGCAACTAAAGGATAAAGAATGGATTTATGTGTGCTGAGTAATGTCTTAGGTCAAGGAATGAGATATTCAAGCCACTCAGAAATATGTGCCTACAAACCTTGATTTTCTCATATTCTTAAGAAGGGAAAGTCACTGTGATGACTGAGAATGCAACAACAGTCAGGGCTAGTCCAGTGCAAAGTAAGAGTGAAAGACTTTAATATAAAGCAATGTTGGAACACTATTCTACTGAGCAATTTAATTTTAAATAATTTAGTCAAAGCCACAATAGGAATAAGAATCTCATCACCAGGGATATTCACCATGCCATTAAAAGGGATTAATAAAATGGATTTATAAAATTAATGATTAAATAATCCAACAGAGCAAGTAGGTTCATGTGGGTATATCAGTTACTAGTGATGTTTTTAAATCAAAGATTAATTTCAACTTTTAAAGGAAAAAAGCCATTAATTTGAATAGATAATAGACCTATACTAGGTGAACAGGCACTCACAAAACTGAATTAACTTTATGTTCATTCACAATTGACAATAAGCTTGGAAAACAGTGTGTTGCTTACAGTGAAAACTCATAAGGAACAATTCAGTTAAAGAAACTGCCCTCAGGAACAGTATGAAATTCCTGCTATTTGATAAAGCACTACAAGGAAAGCATAACAAGAAACCAGAATTATTAAGATTCAAATCTCCAAGCAAAAAAGTTCTACAGAGCAGCAAAGAATTTATTGTGATATACTCTGAAGTCCTTACACAGCTACGTGCCTGAGGAGATGAGAAATGACCCTTACCACAGGGTCAGATCTACTAGCAGGCTTGAGAGAGAGGTGGGAGGCTTTTGGCTGATACTGTTCACACTTAATGACCCTCCCTTTCCTTGAAACCGGCTGCAGAGACAGACATCTCATACATTTTCTCCCACAGCTCTTGAATAACAAATCTGTTTTCAGTCACTAGAATACTGAGGTATGTTTCTCAGTGTTCACTGGGTTGATTTTTCCTCTTACTCTTTCTGTAAAATCTTGCTAAGTGGTGTAACTTTCCAAAAGACAGGAAGTTTTCAGCTTGAGCTTGGGACCACAGAGGAAAGATGCTGCCATTTGTAAGAAAGAACTTCACCAAAATAACCAATTTATTAGTAGGGGGCATGCCCAGGCCTACATTCCCAGGACTTCGTGCTACTTTCAGCATCCCTTCCTCACAGCACTACCTGGAGGAAATTAGGTTTTTTTCTTGCCGGATATATATCTTTGGACATCAATATCGTTGGTGATAGATTTTTTATTAATATGGTTCTGAGACCTTTTGTGTCAGTGTGTTACTTAGTTTTCTATCAGTGTACCCAGCTGCAAACATAAGGCCCCAAAAGGTATATGAAATTTTCTGTTACAGAGGCACAATAGGATTTCTATTTTGCCAGCTATACATGAGACAAGGGTTTCATCTCCAGTCCTTGTCTTGAAAACATTATCATCCGTATATGCAGCAAGAGCATTTAGTTTTGATCAAGAATCCAGGTCTCACTGTGATAAGTGCTGGATAAACATGGTCAGGAGAAACACAATTTTTATGGCTTTAATGGGAGCACTCTTCTGTTTGTTTGTTTGTTTGTTTGTCTTAATATCAGGATACTTTAAGAGGCACCTAAGTATGGATTTAAAAGGCAAACTTCAAGCTTGATAGATAACTTGTTCGTAACTTTTAGCAAAGTTATGTGTGAGAATTAAAAGAACAATCACACTTCACAGCTTCCTTTCTCTTGAAATTCAACTGCGTTTGCTACAAAATTCAGTTTCACTGCCCTTGTCCAGCTTTCCTTCATTGGTAAAAATCCCTAAGCAGAGCCTTTCAAAGGCTCATTACCCACTCCAGCCCTGAGGGCAAAATCTTCTCCATCTCTAGGCCAGCTGTATTTCTGTAGTCTGTATGATGTTGACTTGCCCCTTCTGCAATGTCTAATACCTCACAAGGATATCTGGAAGAAACAGGCATCAAGAAAAAAACCTTCTCTCTGTCATCTCGGACACAGAGCAGAAGTGAAATAAAAACTCTAAATAAGGTGTTTCTGCCCACATTTTTCTGTATACTTTCTGCTATAGGTTTTTGAGTGTATTTTTAATGGCTTCATTCCCTGGTGTTGCCTTTCTAGCTCTCACTTAGCAGGAGCACAGAGATTGCAACATCCTTATCTCTGCAAGGTGATGGAGAAGGTACTCAGCAGTGTCTGTCTATTAAAAGAATGAAATCAAGGTCTCTGAGAGAAGTAAGAGTAAATGAAATAGAAAAGTGATGGAAAATAAATTGAGGAAAAATTTCTGAATGTTTTCAAGGAGGAGTAAAGAAGAACTGGTTGTCCTGCCCAAAAATTTTCTCCCGTTTCTTACGTTACTCAGAGTTACTCATACTTTATACATAAGAGTGACAGTATTTGTCTTTTTTCTGCCCTATTTGTCTTTCTTTGCCCTTTTCATATGCTTCCGTGTGTCTTCCTTACAGTTCATATACAGAAAAGTAACTTTAAAAGAAACACTTTATTGCAAAATCAAGCACTGTAAAGTTAGGATATGTCAGGGTTACTGATGCACAAGAAGTCTTAATTCAGGCCATTTCATGTATAAATTTGTTTTTTAATTACAAGCTCATGCACTTTTTCTTCCTCAGGGTGTCTGACTTGTTCAGTGAAGACTTTTTCTTCTTCTTTTTTTTTTTTTTTCTTCTTCTTTTTTTTTTTTTAATCCACAACAGTCAGTGTGTGGCCTGCAGGCCTTATTTAAACTGCCCTGTACCGAATACAAAATTATGTCATTTGTTCCTAGTGCTCCACAAAATTTGAATACATACATCTTTATGGCACCTCTCTGCAAAACTGATAGCACTACCCTTACAGGAGGGGAATTAAAGCATTGAGATTAAGGCTGCTGCTTCCTGAGCCTCCTCAGTGCACACAGGTCCCTGGCATCTGCAGCTTTATTTTTCCTCAGATTCTGCCTCTTTTTACCTGCATAATTTGGGTAAGCATGTAAGCAGTATAGAAAGACAGAGACGTATGCTGTGAAAAACATAGAGGCACAGCTTCTTGAGATAGACTAGCACCTACCTGCCCTGCTAGGTTTTCCTCTCCACCAAACATCTCCCACCCTCGCTGTGGCATTGCCCCCCTGCTGCTGCCTCGTGGTTCCCTCTTCCTGCACTGCTGGCAGTAGTTTTCAATTTAAAACTCAGTGCAGCACTAGAGTTTCTCATCATCATTTTTGTTTTAACATTACAGAATGACACATCTTTCCCCAGCCTCCATCTCGCAATCAGACAAACCATTTTGGCTGTCAGACAGGGAAAAATACCAATTCCCTTACGGACACAGATGAGCTTTCAGCTGGAACTGCTAGTCAGGAAGTCACTACTGATAGACAAGGTGGTCTATAAATACCTCACATAAAATGGTGTTGAGGCACCACTGCTGCTGCTGTAAAACCAAATATTCAGAAGTTAGGAACTGCCAGTGTGCAGGACCTGTGTACAACCCTGAGCCAGCCCCAGAGCCAATCCACTTCAAAAGTCTCTCTAGCTGACATAATGCCCTTGTTTACCTGGATTTTACAGCTGGAGATACCAACCAAGCCATATTTTCTACAGGAGTATGGCAGTCAGCATGAAGAGTTTCACCTTAAAACAAAGTACTGGGGATTTTATCATCATTTACCACCTGCCCTGGTTTTAGCTGCCCCATGTCCTTATTCAATGATTTTCTGTGGGAAGCTGCACTTGCATAGGCTCCTGTGCTTGGCCGATGGGGAAGCCAGCAGGGAAATCCACCCCTGACCTGCCAAGAGCCATGCTCCCTCCACAGCTCAGTGGCCAACTAGGCAGCGGGGAGATGAAATTGAAATCCATATGGTTTGTCCCTTTCACATGCTGTAAAAGCATCTTGAACTTTTTCAGCTTTTCCAGCTCTGTCACCTTCAAAATGAAATGTTTCATTTTTTAAAGTATTTCAAGTATTATCTTTAAATATAAACACCAGAGGAACTGCAGTAGATTGCCTGCTGTTATTGACTCTGGAAGGACTGCTGACTGAAGCGCTACACACCAACAGAGCAATAGCGATTTAATGTTCATTAGTGTTTAGAGCAGTATCTCAGCAAGAAGATTAAGAGGCCAGGAAAACCACTGAATTTCTATTCTTTGTGATTCAAGGTAAGAAAATGCATTCAGCATTTTCCTGCTCAAAATCTCCTGGAGACGTGACCATGATGGGAGATAAGACGTCCCCTCCAGTACTCACAAATTCTTTCAAAAGATGATTTAAAAATAAAATATTGTTCTGCGAGGGTGAATCTTGATAATGCAGCCTTACAGTATCTTTCAGAGGAAACAAAAGAAAGGGTGCGATGCTGCTACAGTTCAGAAATTGCTTTATTATCGGACTCACACTTGGAGCAGAGCAGTCTCCACTCCTGGCATCTATCACAATGCATCAGAAGAGCAGCGCTGAGTTACAATTTTAAAATTACAATGGAAAGAAGCTATTATTTCCACTTTGTAAGACTATGATAGAAGCCAGGTCTCTGCTCTCTGGAATAGCTATTTCCCCCCTCAGCATGTTCATTTCTCAGAATGTGCCTGTTTGGGGCTCATTAGAGCTTTTTTTTTTTTTTTTTTTTTTTGGTCCAAATATTTTTGCCTTCCTACTGTCACAAAGAAGAGAACTGAAAGAAAGTCAGCAATTTTTTCCTTTTTCTGTTGGTTTCCCTACTGATATATTTGCTAATACAGTAATTAAAAGCAAATTATACTCCTCCGTTAGCTACAGAAGTAATTATGGGCCGTGTCTAATAACGGTTGCCAAAACAACTAACAACTCTCAAACTATCTCATAGAGCACTTTCTCCCCTGTGGGTCTCTAACAAGCTCAGCAGCTTCTTTCCTTTCCCAGCCAATCTGTCTCAGCACTAAATGTATATAAATACCATCCTCAAAATGTATCTATGGTTTCATTGTCCTCTGGCTCCTCACTACAGATCAAATCTTAGCTGATGTCAGAGGTGAGATGCCCCAGAGCACAGGGACAGGTAAAGAAGCAGAGTAAGGCCTTGAACTCAGCAAACTGTCATTTCCTGTATTTATCCAGCTCCATGGCTTCACACTCCTGCTCCTCTCTATTGCCTTTGCAAACTCCACTCTCCCACATCACCGCTTTCTCCCCTTGCCTATTTCCTTCAGCATTAGCCAGGCAAGCCAGCCAGTGCACAGATCCATTCTTGGGGGGTTCAGGTATCTCACATTAAAGCCACACTTGGCAGGAGACACCAAACTGGTAAGAGGGCCATAAGAGGATGTTACTACAGTCCTGCTCTGTAACAGTACTGAGGTGTCCCTCAGTAAGGGATGAGGGAGCACCTTCCCAAGCACTCTCACTCTTTTCCAAGGAGCTCACCATTCCTGTTGGGACTCTTCCAGACTTCTTTTCCTGGAGGGCCAAGTGCTATGAGCGTTATCAGGGAGCACTGCTCACCAGTGGAGGAGCAGCAGTTATTTGTGGCTATAAAATGCAATTATGTCCTAACACGTCCACAAACTAAAGGGACAAGCTCCCCTCATGTGATGGAAGTACTCTCTCTGGAAAACCTGAGGTCCTACTCTCTGTTTCCCACACTCACGACATAAAAATCTGTTTTTATGTTATCCTTTAGAGCCTTTTAGCCTAGGCACTAAAGATTATAGCCATTTGTTTCCTTATAATAGATGCAAGGCATTACTCAACACTTGTGATAAGAATGCATCAAAGAGAGAAGCCGTAAAATATTTCTGGTGCTGTATTAACACTGAGAAAAACAAGAAAGTAAAAAGCAGACTGAAAGACAGGCTTTTAAAAACAGATTTATGAAATACAATACCTTAAATTTCATTTTGGAAAGAAGAAATTCAGCTTTACGAGAGATGAAAAAGCTGAATTTGGGGAGGCTCACATCCATTTTTCTTCCCAGTTTGTACTGTCTTTCATCTCACATTTGACTAAGCCACTTAATTCAAAGAAGATGAATTGTTAGGTCACATTTAGTGTCAGTGAAATTGTCTGAACAACAGCCCCAGAAAGTGATATAATCCTTTGCACATGAAACCTCCTGGGGAGACCAAGAATGCTGAAGACAATTACTAAAAATTAAGAAAGAAAAGCAATTTTGCATTACCCTCCCTCTAACTTTTTAAGAATCAAAGGTGTTGAAAATTGTATGCCCTTGGGTTTTGTTTTTATTTCTGCTGTAATAACAAGCTATGCAACACATTCTGGTTTGCTTTTTTCTCCAACAATGCACTACTTCATCTTAAAGCAGGAAAAATAAAGTTACTTTTCTGGAATAAGCCTGGAGTGACACAAAAGTAAATCAAATCATTGCCTGGGATTTTTCTTCTTTTATAGATTAGCTATTGTTGTGGTATTTGGTACAGTTCTTGTCTCATTGAAGTTCAGAGAACTTTGCTATTTACAGCAAAAAATGAAGAAATGTTCTTGCTCTCTCTGTATCACCATTTTTCTAATTAATATCACCAATATGATTAAGTACATCTAATATTTCTGCCAAGGGAGCAGAATATGTATTCCCATGAGAGTACATGTGTAGTAGTTTTCAGACCTCACTTAGGCTCTTCTGCTGGTAACAAGTTTTCTATTTCCATAGGGACTTTATTTATTTTACATTTGACACTCTGAGTATGCATTATTTGTTGAAGTGGCTTCTTTCACTATCCATCTTCCCTCTTTAGCACAATTTGGTACAATTCTCCAATTTATTTGGCTCCAGAGTCAAATTTATGTCATGTGTTTTGCCAGACAGTGAAAGCACAGTCTCGTACAGGCATTTAAATCAATCAGTTCATAAGCTCTCAGTCCTGGGGAGCCACTCTATTGAAAAGAATTTATTACCAAAATACAAAACTGTGTATCTGTAGAAATAAATCTGTAGCTGCAGTACATATATCAGCCAAGGAAAGCAGATCAGGTAAGGTAGTGCCTTGTGAACAAATGCTTTGAATTAATGCTTGTGCTATGTGAAATAGATTTTACAGCGCCTCTGAAAAAAGAGTCCAATACATTCTTCTTAGTACTCACTATTATATTTTTGCTTGTTTCCTTCTAACTTAGTGTGACTGCAGTCATCAGAGATATGATGCATCTGTAAAAACTCATCACTATGTTCTACTCAGGCTGTTTTCCAATCCTAACACACTAAAAGCCATTAGAGATGGACTACGAGACTTCTGGCACTCAGGAATCTGAAAGTTTCACAGTTCCCGTCTATGACCTTGGTGTTTGATGAACCTCTCCAGCTGTAGTCTTCTAAAAATCTACCCTGTCATTGCCCATCCTTAGACCCTGGTACCAGCAGTGGAGGGACTGTCCTTCTCCTGTCCCAGGCAAAGGACTCCACCATCACCCTTGCCTAGACCTAGGGGGTAGCAGGGAGGAGCCCTCCAGGACAAGTACTCAGGGACTGAAATCACAGCAAGGAGCTTGAAGAACAGTTGCACAGAGGGTGCCTGACTGGCAGTTGAGGTGCTCAAAAATACAGATCCTCCTAGCAAGTATTCTTCCCTTTCAATATTCATATAAGTTAAGCTCTAGCCCACATTTGAGGGAGAATCCCAGCAATACCTCAGCACTTAGCTGACCATATGTTCTGGATGAGCTGAGCATGAATGAGTGCTCAGCCCACCCACAGACACCTTGAGCCCTCTGCACAACACCCTTGTTTTCAACCTAAGCAACTGGAGAGCTAGCACCTAGAAATAACCAGCAGAAGTAGAGCTCAGGTGGCCGAGGGCTGCTGACAAAGCCATTCTTAACTTTGCGAGGAAGACAAGGACAATGACTATAGAACTGGACACTGCTTGTTTGCATAAGGCTACACACACATATAGGTATTGGCAGCAATATTGCTTTTCACTTTGTCCCTCTCATAGCAATAAAATCTCCACAGCAAAGGTAAACTTGAACTGAAGGAGGTGCAGCAAAGGACTGGTAGGACCATTAAGAAAAGATGCTAGAAGAACTTGGCAGACATAATAGCAAAAGGAAGACTGGGCAGAGGTACAAGAGATTAAACATGAGCAATTATGCATCTAATGGACCTACAAGGCTATACTGGCCCAAGAACAAAAGGATATAAAACAAGCCTGACTAACTCAGGCTGAGAATAAGGGGAAGGTTTCAGATTCTCTCAGCAGTGTAGTTCTGGAAGGTCTTTTAAAAGGGAAGATGCATGCACAGCACACTGGTACTGAAAAATCACCTGTGGCACATAGGGCATGTGGAAGTAGTCCCTACAGACTGCTTGGTGCAGGGATCTAGCTGCCCAGCACAAGGGACAAGGGACCTGTGCCAAAACCTGCTGAGCAAAACATTGGTGGTCCAGGGCTGAAGTGATCTCAGCTGTTAATAAAGTCAGGAGCAGGAGCATGAAGGTGTCAAGGTGAAAGCTTTACAAGAAGTGTCTATACCAGAGTTCAATTTGTACTTTATAACCTGTTTTTATTATTATTTTGGACTTAATTAGGCTGAATAATTAGCATTCAGCCTGACAATGTGTCAGCCAGCCAAGTGATTGAATTTTGAAACACACTTACTTTTCTTATACTGTTAAGGGAACAAAATAAGGAATAAATTCAGTACAGTATTCCATTAAGTGTTATTGATACAGGACAAAATTCAGTCTTGGCATAAAACAGGTGTAACACCAGGGCTGGATTTGGCCAACTCTGCTGTTCAACAGTAATTTGTTTAACCTATAGCTGAATATATGAATATGACTGAATTATGTTTTCAACATGTAGGCTCAGGTCAAACTTGACAAGACCATCAAAACGGAGAAACAGATGTTTAATCGTCATGTGTCACATAGCAGCAATGCCACCTTGCAGTAGAAAATTGTTCACCTTCAAGGTAATGGACCTCTCAGATCTAACAAAAGCCATGGAAGATACAAAGCAACACAAACACTTGTAATTAAATTCCAAGATTTTCTGACTGATCTTTCAGCCACATACTCATGGATAAGAAACAATTTCCAGGTTTACATCAGCAATGTAATGACAGCAGAATATGGACACTAAAGTTCAGCAAGTCAGAAACAGCAAACATAGGGGGGCAAAGATGTATTTGTGGCATTCCACAGGCGACTTTCTAATTAAAGGTAGCTGGAGAGGAAAAGGCTTGAAAAGGAGAGGAAAATAATACTTTGTCAAGAATGTATAAAAGCTACAGTTTTGGAAGGAAAGAATTAAATAAAAACCAGTACAAATGACAGGTAAACACTGGGTGGAATGCAAAGGAAGATAAAGGGGTAAATAAGAAAATAAATCACAAAGGAGGATAAGGATCTAGAAGAAGAAAAAGCAGCCAGTTAGGAGAGGTTTAGCTACTCTAAGCTCAGCACAAAAAAAAACTTTAACAGGAATTGAAGGAGAAGAAAAGGAAATGGTAAATGGTCCATAAGCAGAGGGAGATGACAGCCTGCCCCAGCTTTGTAGCATTCGTGTTTTTCTGTGGGTGGAGAACTGCATGCCAAGAAATGTTCCTTCTCTAACCTATGCCAGGAACCCAAAGACCTATACCATACCTTGCAAGCAAGGGAGGTTTTCCAGAATGCTGGTCACATATCCCACCCCATCCTCATGCTAGCTGTTAAAACAGAGAGGGGGAAACCCTGACATTCTCTGACTTAAGGAATGCGATGTGATGCTGCAGGGGCTGCAGGGGCTCACCTGGTGTCTGACCCTCTCCCATAATCATCCTCATCCACAGGAACCGGCAAGAAATGCAGAAGGTCAGTCCATGGTGTGGACCCACCTGAACACGTCTGAGTTTCTTCAGCCTGGAGGCATCACACAACCTCTTTTGCACTTGTGTGAAAGACAGTAAATTACAGTCTCTGGTGGTCAGAGCAATACCCAGGTCAAAGAGGAGATAAGACAGTACAGACTGTTCCTTCATGATTTATAGGTGAAGCGTTCCGTGCCGGTACAATGAGGAGGCGGCTTTGCACCACACATTGTGATGCACTGGCACGAGCCAGGGTGGAGATTGGCAAGGGGAAAGCAAAAAGCTATTATTTTTGAGATTGTACTGTTCTGGGACTACAGATACTCTGCAAATTGAATTCATATTGATAGTATGTAGTAATCAAACTATTTTTTCAGAAAGAGAAAACTTCCAGTCTGTTCTCAACTATGCAGAGAACAGTGCCATATTTCAGAACAAACAGTATTAATTTTCCTTCTCCACTCTTAGATTAAAATAGGATTTAATTCCATGACCAGAAAAAATACCATTAATAACTGGCTTATTCCCTGACACTGTACCTAATAAAAATATACTGGCTAATATTTTGCTTTCATTCTATTTGTACCACAGATACGTTTGAAAGCCAGAGCCAAACCATCTTCTGACAGTGATCAAATAAAACCATGCTATTTTACAGTTTTTACATGCCATCAGAAAAAAAAAAAACCCCAACAAACAAAACAACAACAACAAAAGAAGAAAATAAATAAATGGACAAAACAAAACCAACAACAACAAACCAAACAAATCTCAAACCTAAACCTTTATTCAACCCCTGCCTTACCCCCAAGGATTCCATTTTCAAGGACTGACTTAGGAAACCACATTCCTGGGTCTCTGGAGACTTTCTGCTTGCCAGAGTAGGGAATTAATACAAAGGAAATGTGTAAAAAAAAAGAAATTAAGGTTTATCTTATATAATGAGGTGATTGGAGTGAATGCAAACACTGTCAGTGGCTGATTCCTGGTACTGGGAGTCACAGGAATTAAAACAGCTTGAAACTACTGATTCTTAAAGGGGAGAAAAAAAAAAAAAAAGCAGACAAAGGAAAATGAAATGGCTCTGTATTATTTTATCACAGGTAAATTTTGCTGTGATTACTCTATCTGCTTAACATTAGTACATTTGCTACCAGAAACAGTAGCCACAATGCAGTTAAATTCTGCAGGGCAAGATCTGTGACTTGGACAGCCACATACCAGCTGGACTAAATGATGTCAACTAAAGCCATGGAAAGAGTTCACTTCATCCAGAAAGAGATAAGATTACAAAATGCTAGAAGCTTAAATGTGGTTTATATTTGTTGACATAGAGATATGTGTTTTATATAGGATCTGAATATTATCAGAGTCAAGCTTTCAGGATCTTAAAAGAAGCTGTGACATTACCCAACAGAGAGAAGCCTGGATGTACCAGTTGAACCTATGGCAGTGAAGAGCTCTACTGGTAACAGAGTTCAAAAAAGATACATCTGCTCTTTACAGGCATTGGCATGGCTCTGGAGAATGAAACCCCTTTGAGAAAATGGCTTTTATCTGATAAATCATAGCCCTGCAAGTGAAAACTCCCACATTGTATATTTGGAAGCAGGTGACCAAAAATCCTGAACTTCCAAAAGTTAAAAAAGCAATTCTTAAGAATAATTACACCAGGTTACACTGAGAAATTCAGAAATATGACCTCTCTTTTTAGAGGTCATATGGGAGAAAAGATGGAGTATGTGGGGATTTTCTGGAACGGTAAACTGCAGTTTTAGGAGATTTTAAAAGATCAGAAGCACAGCTTGATCTAATGAAGGACAGCTGTTCCTTTGAGAATCAGCATCCTTACTAGATCAGAAAGCAAAAATGGAGGGCTGGACCAAAAAAAAAAAAAAAAATTGGTCCAGTTGAAGAAAACTTTTTATTACAATAAATTATAATTATTTTATCTTCATTATAAAAGGCTAAACTATTTTGGCTTTTTTCACTCTGCATTGCCTTGAAGTAAATAATCATTTCAAGTTGATAAATTTTGAAAATGCACTACGGATGTTTTAAATTGCATTTAAAATATGATGTTATATCCTGTGATAATTTGTGAAAGAAAACCCTGAGAAGTATTAAAAAACAGTTCTTTATGAAAACAAGCTTCATTATTTATAAGGTATAATTGGTACTTAAAAACTTGGTATAAAATTCATAGTTATAAATACCATTAAGCTTTTAGCAAAGTCTGAAAACTCTCAATATTATAATTGCCATTAAATGGTGTTTACAGATGTTTTTCAACTGAGATATAATTTGGAATACAAAATTTTAATTTAATTCTTTAGAAATAATTTCTAAAATCTGAGTTACATAAAACGAAATTGGTCTGGAAGTTATGAAATAAATACAGTCTTAGTTTAACCATAATCAAAATTCTCCCTCTTAAACTTGCCTATGTAGAATTTCCATTAAACAGACTAGATTATATTTCTTTCATATTTCACATGTATGAAAATGGTGCTGAACCAATGATGTAAGATAAAGTTTCTTAGACTAGAGATTTAAAGTTAATAAATGCACATTATATTTTCAATCTTTATCTATGTTCATCCTATTTTTAAGTTTTATACCAGGCTAATGATTCAGCAAAACAAAAACAATTCCTATTTCATTGCTGTATTGAAGAAGCAACCTAATTTGATGCAAATTCATAATTAAAACTCTCATTCTAAAGAAAAGTCTTTTTTTTAAATAATATCCTTGTGTCATAACTGGAGTTTCAGAATGATAGTTAGAAGTAGAGGTGACACACCAGAGCAAAGCTGTGAAATTCCTTGCATAGCTGTCATGTTTGGGTCCCTGAATTATCATACCACGAAAATAACATGACCTTTTTTATAATGCCATGGGAGGGCATCCTAAATGCTGTGTAAACTCACAACTGGAGCTGCTGTGTAAACTCACAACAGGCAAGTCAGGTCTCCTGCTCTGATGATAAATATATAACCCTATGATTTCCCAGAAGAAGGACACAGCTTCTCCCCTCAGGTTCATGAAGGCTTCTGCATTTAGAGCATCCTCTTCTCACCCCAGATGTGAGAACCAGCAGTCACAGAGCAATTTCAGCAGCAGCTGTTTTTTAGCAATATCAGGACAGCAGGCCAAAATCCTCACTGGTGAAACTCCACTGTCTAGCATTATTTTGCCCTTTATTTTAAACAGAATTGGCCCAGACACCAGACTTTGCAGGCAATGCTGCTGCAACTTCATGCAGAGACCAGGAAAGAAGATGAAAAGCAAAAAATAAACAATACATATACATATCATTGACATGATTACCTAAATAAATCCAAACCAGTAAAACAGAAAGATGGCACTGTTGAGAGGAAGACAATATCAGAGAAAGTCAAAAGGCATCCTGGTGCTTTGGTTTTATTTCCTTTCTATACATAAACAGTGCTTAATACTTTAATATAAAAATAATAAAAATACTTTAATATAAAAATACCTACTCAAAGAACATACTTTTTAAAAGAAAATTTCTTTTCTGGTCCCCATAAAAACTACTAAATCTAATTGAAAGCAATCCAAAATTAGAGAGACAAAGAATGGAAGGAGTCCTGGCATTTCCCCTCCCAGCCAATAAACAGCACAATACAATAAGTAATTTATTTCTGATCTCTGTCTGTATTTCCACAGTGCAATGGAGAACTGCTAACATGCAATACCTCACATCAGCTTAGACACCAGTGAGACAAAGACACAATGCTTGCCAGGATTACAGATAAGACCTGGTACCTGGGGATGAGGCTAAAAACACAACCAGCTGCAAAATTCACAGAAAAGATGGGAAAAAGGACATTCCTGGCAACGCTTTATCAAGCCTGTAGCAGTTTGTGGTGCAGTGGATGAGCACTGTGAGCCTTCCAGACACACAGAGATGCAAAACCTTGGCTGAGTGCTTTACTTGCTCTCAGTGTAACTGCAACAAGAGAATGAGCGGCATTCTCTTCAGAACAGTGGGGAGTAAACCACAAATTGAGGGCTCTTTTCTAGAGGGTTTTTTCCCAGGGGAAGGATGTATGCACTTGATATTTTCTACTGTTAGATTTTATAGCACTTTCCATTGCTTAAATTTTCTCATGTTGAAAAGCATTTTTATTTTACCATGTAAAGAGGTTATTTCTGCATCCTGTACTCCCTCAGTTGAAGGTTGGATGCATGTTTCCCTTTTATCTCTAGCAGACATCTCTCAAGCAACAAAATCTCCCAGTTCACTCTTTTCCTTAAAAACCACTTCTGCCAAGCCTCACTCATCATTTTGCTATTCTTCTCTGAATTATTGGCTTGACTTTAGTCATCAGAATCTCCAAATCAAAAACCTGCATTTGATACATGGCCAACAAAAAACCAGTGCTTTATGAGGGTTTTTCCCCTCAGTAGTAAACAGATCTCTAGTGAGTCTAGAGAGGTATATGTGTTTTCTAAACAGAGTACCCGCTTCGAGAGAAAGGCTGGGAACCAGACATAGGTTTAGAAATCCCAATCAATGTAAAATGTTGCATTGTGCCATGTAAAATTTTGTTTTTCAAAGTACGTATAATCTGCCTTCTTATCAGAGATAATTTTTGGAATAAGTTTTTAGCAGGTATCATTTCTCCTGGTACTTCTGAAACTCGCAAGGAGCGATGGTTAATACTTGTTGGAGAGGAGAAGTTTCTCCTAATTTTGTTAGACCTTTGCCTTTCCCTTCTATCATCTACCAAACAGGCAGAAAATTATGAAGAAAGCATACAGATATCTATCCAAGAACTTTGTGCTGATGAAGACATGGCAGTGGCTGACTTTTTTCAGCATCTCTAAACTAGTGAGCAGGATGCAGAAAACACAGCAACCAAGAAGGAATGGCATTGCATAGTCTGGTCCATGACAGATCAGCATGGTGTGACACTGGAATGCATGATTCAGGAAAAAAAAATCTGCATTGTCCCACATGAAAACAAAAGAAATTAATCCTAAGGTTTGAGGACTACCCTAGGGAGGACACACTTAGTCTTCCAAAGCATTAACACTATTCCAAAACTTCCCAAGCCACAGGGTGGATTTGAAATCTCATATTGCCCAGGCTGTCCATTTCCAAAATGCAATCCCAAACACAGCATGAATGGAAAAAGTGATAGAATCAGTTATCAGTATGAAAAAAAATAAAGAAACAACATTAGTCTGTTGTTTTGAACTAAGTTTTCTGAAGGAAAATCTCTGATTTTTTCATAAAGTTCCTATTACAAAAATATTTGCAAGATCTGATTTTCACCCACTGGTGTGAACTCACTCCTAACAGAAGAGGCTCTGGAAGACAAACTCTTAGAGCAATTCTGAGCCCGCCACCTCTCTTCTCCTTTTCTCTCTCCAGAACACAGCTGCTTCACAGGCAGCCAACTCCTTGGCTGAGGGCAGCATCTCCATGGAGTTCCCAGCAGTGCCTTAACATGCTGGGAGAGCAAAGACCCCCGGGATTTTGTGAGTTCCATTGGGTATGCATTAACTGTGATGGAAGCCATTATTTAAGAGTCATTCTACAGCTGTACCAGACTAATAGAGTGGCCGTGGAGGGTTTCCAGTAGTCACATACATATGCCCTTGGAGTCATGCTTCTGTCTCACCACTGCTCATGAAAATAACTGAAAAATTCCCCATGAGTTAGTGCCATAATGACATAAAGCTGCTTGAAAACTGACTAAGTCGCTCTCTGACTAAATGCCCTGCAAAAAGTTGCAAAGAGAAATTTTAAGTGGAAGACAAAATAGTCACAAAAACAGATTAAAAAAATCATCTGGGCTCACTGAAATATTTGTTTTAACATTTTTTCTGAACATTGTCAATTGAAAATGAAACTAAACCTATCACTAAACCCCTTAAATGTTCCATGCCACCTATGTCAAGCTCTTCAATAAAAATCTCTGTTGCCTTTCTAAATGCCACTGCATGCATAATTTTTGCAACAATCTTGCTTTTATAAAGCTCAACATAAAATGTTCCAGCTGAAATTTTCCAACAAGTTTCTTTCCGGAGAGGCTGAAAGAACACACTAAATTAAATTTCAAGAAGAAATCAGGGCTAAACACCATTCATAGCGTGGAACCTGTACAGAAACTACAGGCATGAGAAAACCACCAAATACATGAGCTGGTATCTGCCACAGAGCACTGAATGCCCACATTTGGGAAAAGATCTGTTTAGGCACCCTGCTTGTGTTCAAGCTTCTCTGCAGTATAATTAAGCCCCAAAACCACAACAGCCTTAATTAGATGCTTACAGTAACTGTAGATATGACCTCTCTTAAGGGAAATCCAGTTGGCAATACTTCTCTAACAGAGAAAGGCTAAAGAGATTTGGGTATAATTACCTATACTATAATGAACAGGTCTCACACATCCATACAACTGCCAATCAAAATATGTATCTTGGTGTGCCTGTGTGATGGAGTCTCCCATGAACAGATGTATGCAGTGCAATGGGAAGCTGCAATGGCACAGGTGTTCATTTGGGGCTGGACTCTCCTCACAAGTCTCAGTTGTGGATGTTTTTCTCCCTTTCTTTCCCTGCAGCCCTGCTAAAGGCATGATGTCAGTAATGCCACTCTGAATCCCAGAGAAACAGCCCTGGAGCCTTCCCACCCACCACTTGGACCAGCAGCAGAGTGGCCAGCTCAGCTTCCACTGCTCCTGCACTGGCAAAGTAGGATGGCCAGGCAGGAAAATTCTTCTCCTCCTGTTCAAAGAGAAATTTGGCAAGACAAGACTCCAGAATAACTCCGAGGCATAACCAATTGGCTGGTTTATTTACGTAATTTCCTTACCCATTTTCTCCACCCTAAAGCTTCACTCCGTTGTGCGTGGGGGGAAAGAATATGACACCAAACCAAGGGAGCAAGCCAAAGTAAGAGTTGCAGCTTGGCAAGTACATGACAGGAAAGATAATCTTGTCCTAGTATCGCTCACCTTGGCAGACTGCAGTATCCTCTTTTCCCCTGCCAGTGACCAGCCATATCCTCCAACATCCTTTTGTGCTTTTATGCTCTTATTAGGATTCAGATGGATGAATTCAATGATTCCAGTATATTTAGTCATCACTTTTAGCTGTAAGCAGTTCTGATGGTAACCTTTTTTTTAAAAAAAGGCAAAGAAAAAAAGGAGATTTTTTTCAATGTTCTCCATTCTTCCCATCAGTCACCTTTTTTGTCTCTCTAACTCAGTTCAAGTAGTTTTGATAAATCTCAGCTGAAACAGTAGTACAACAAGACTAAAGTGAAAATAGACTACTAACTTTGATCCATTTTTCTGATGTTTAAGAATGGAGTGGGGACCCAAAAGAAATTTGACAGAGTCACACTCTTGCCAACACTCTGTAGGCAAAAACCAATACATTTCTGAGCACTCCTTTGGGTGAACAGTCTGTCACATTTAGAATGGGTACCTTAAGCACCGGCGGTTATGCTTGCATTTCCAGTCATGAATAAAAATTAAGTGTTCCTAGGAGAGGAGAAGTATTGGAGGCTGAAGCCAAATTTATCAGCACAGAAAAGTGCCTAGTAAGAGCAGGTATGGAGCTGTACTTCCCTTCTCAGATGAGCTCAGCTCCTTTGGCAAGCTGAACATCTACAAGGGGCAGAGAACCAGCCAGAGGCTCTGGCTGTGTTTGCTAGGCCAAGCAGCACATCAGAGAAGATGCAGCAAAGGTGATAGGTAAGGGCCACAGAGTTTCGAAAGGACAGGACTGCAGTGTTATCTGCACTTGGTAAGCACCCAGAGCAAGCAAGAGGACAGGAAGCAGACATCAGTGTGAAAAAGCACTGCTTGTCATACAGGGACACTTCTCTCTCCCTCCAAACCCTGTCCAGGAGCCACAAGCACCCTGCCAACGCAACCTCCCCAAGTAGCTGTGGGGAGACCAGCAGGCTGCAGTGCCAGAGGAAGGCACAATGTCCCATTGGCTTTGGTGTGAAGACAGGGGGCTGTGAGTCCATCAGGCCTGAGGATCTTACTGCAGGATAATACATTGCTGGCATTCAGGAGCTTGATCCTGATAATGACGTTCAAATACCATCTTTGCCGTCCAGTTATGAAGAAGAGGTAAAGCAGTTCCAGAACAAAGCTTTGTTTACCCAGCAGAGGAGATACGGTTTGGGCTAAACAGCTGGTGGTAATCTTTAAATATTTGTCAGCTTCCCCCATTGTCTCTTGCATTTTCAGTTGCAGCTGTCATAACCAGCAGTACCATCCATCTGCCTTGGAGAGCCTGGCCAAGAGCCCACTCATTTTGTTGACTTTTGCTTGTAATTTTTCCTCCCTGATTTTTCCCACCCGTTCCTCTGGCACAGGTTTGTGGTTATCTTTCCTCCTCACAATGAAAGCAGATTCAGCAGCATCCTCCCCTCAGGCAGGGACAGATTTGCTGCAGCCACCTGTCCTTTACAACCTCTCATTTTAACTCTGAAACCAAGTTATTATTTCATAGAACCTGCTTGCCTTTCAGTGGCTGTCCCTGTGGCTCCCCTCCAGCACACAACATCAATTTGCAGGGATTTTGAATTTGCTTTCTTTTGATCCAAGCCGCTCATGCTGGTGAAGTCATCAGCCCAAATGAAAAAACTGATGTCCCAAAACCACTGTGAGATTCCATAATCCCTTCCCTAGGGAGCACTGTCCAGTCTCCAGGCAGGATAAAAAGACAAGTCTGGTCTCACATGGCTGTGACACAGGTTTGAAAATGAAGGTGTTATGATTTCAGTGTGGAGGAAAGACCCTGACTGAGACAGCTGCGATTGTCAGTAATGCTATCATTACATTCTCCTTTCAGAGGTAAGGCTCACTGTAGGCTACAGAAATTAGTGGTCACTGTGCCTAACACATAATCACATTGATCCAGCCAGTTGTGCAAGCATGAGCCTAATGCTTCTGAAAACCAGGTGTGACATTGCTCAGAACAAAATCCTTTCTGCATCAGAGGCAGATATGGCCTGGGCACTGAGTGTGATGTGTTCAGATCCTCCACTCTGACTTCAGTGAATCTGTTGAGGGGGACAAAACCACTCTGAACCCTATACCCCCAGAGTACTGACACTTACCTCCAAGATCTAAGCCTAGAGGCAGTGATTTTAAGACATTCACAAAGGGATTCTGTTATTTCACTGGGTCATTCAGGCTGCTTTTCAAAACACCAAGAACTGATTTTTAGACATGGCACCAAAAAAAAACCACCAAAAAACAAAAACAAAAACAAAAACAAAAACAAAAACAAAAACAAAAAAAAAACAAAAAACCAAAAAACAAACAAACAAACAAAAAAACAACAAAAACCAACACACCAAAAAAAACAAACAACAACAAAAAACAAAACAAACAGATTAACATTCAGGGGAAGGGAAAATATAATCATACATCATAAAATCATCTCAAACTCAAGACTCTAAAAATTAAGCACTCAGATGCAATAGTCCATCATAAAAATCCCAGCAGATTTTGGAGATCTAGTTTTAGTTACATAGTAATGAAGTAACCTCTGGTTAGCCTGCAAAGAACATTTCTGAGCACATTCTCAAATTATCAGCTGTCTGTTATCATAAAACCTACAATGAAAAATTCAAAACTAATCCTGATAGAGCAATAACTAGAGTTGGCAGCAGGCATATACAACACTAATTTGTAAGTACCAAGATAAGGTAAAAAAAAGCCTCCAGATCACATATGAACATAATTTATAAGAAAATTAAATTGCTGATTCATCCTGGTTAATTTTGATTATGACAAGATGTCTGCACAGTTGATACATGTGCTAAAAGTAATTCAGCTTTGAAGAGAAATCTGGTTCAAAGTTTCCAAAGCCTGAATCACCTACTCACAGCCACGCTCCAGGTGAGGAAAACAAGGAGCTTCTAAAATTGTGCAGAGCAAATACAAAGAGCTTTGCGGGTTTTAGTGCTTGCATTTCTGTAAGAGGGAAGGTTGCTAAGTTTCTATGCAATAGGAAGGCAGGCAAGAGATCCAGCATCTTCCTTGGAAACCTTTCCCTTGTCATGGTTGTGGGAAAGAATCCCTGTAGCTTTAGATGAGCATTACAAGGGGTTTTTTACTGAGTGAAAGATGGTGTTACCTGGAAGAGGGCTGTAAAAAAAGGAGCACATTGATGGAGTAGATATGTAAAGTAGGACCAATAAGAACTCTGGGAATAATCTTGTTAAATTATGTGAGGCTCAAAGAAAAAATAGGCATGCAGGCTGAGAGGATCCTCCAGGGGTCCAGGTAAGCCTCAAGCCTAGAGTAACCCAGCTGAAGCTGACAGAAATGCACCAGGGTGTAATACAACTTACTTATATAAAAATACAAGATACATAGAAAAATACAGATTTTTCAGGTGACTCTCCTTTTACAAGACACAATTTATACAATAGTTTAGAGAACAGATTTTTTTAACCCTTACTAGAGGAAGGCAAGCAACTCGTCCTACCCAGGTAGACCTTCTTTTCTGAGGGACTGTCTAAACTGGGGGATATAAACCTCTGGGGATTTCTACATTTTATAGATGTTTTTCCAACTAATAAAAGGGCTTGTTCCAAAGAGACAATTAAATTATTAGCTATTGTCTCTATCTTCATCCCTCGGCATTGCGTCCTTACTGGTGATCAGTCAGCCTGTGAGCACAGCTTTCATCTTTGCAGCCTGTATTGCAACCCTGCATCAAAATGACAGTCTTATGGAGCTTGAAATAGATGAGCAAATAGTCCACTTCCTTCTTAAATTGCATGAAACTACGTGAAGCAGTTTCTCCAGCCAGTTTTCAGTTAGAAGGAAATAATATGGTAAAACCTACTGCAGGTTTTTTTCCCTTCTGTGATTTCCCAAATGGTTTCTTCTCAGCAAAAATCTGTGAGGTGTGGGTAAGCTGCTCTTCTGTGCAGCTACTGCTGTGGGGCCTTAGCAAAAACAGCTCTCCAGACACAATACAGGCATGGTCCTGCTTCTGAAGGTGCCTCATGCTGGAGCTGCCCTGACTGATGTGTATAAAATGGCATAGAGAGCTGCAGTGTTTCCCCTGTAGCTCTGTCCTCTTGAGCTTGTTAATGAGGGCAGAGGCAGTAAGAAATGAGGTAACAGTGCTGAGGAGGTCCTAAATCAGGGGGGTTTCACAGCCCCTCTACCTCTGAGGCCATTACCACAGAGTCTCTTCCAGAGTCCTGGATCAGGGAGGTGGCCAAAAGCAAAACCAGACACAGTCAAGCTGACATAAAGATGGTCAGGTTTTACCACCATTCAACTTTGTCTCACTTTAAACTTTATCCAAACCAAAAAAAAAAAAAAAAGGTTTGAAAGGCTTGTTTCAACAGAGCAACAGAGCTCGGCCAACATCTCCCAGGAAGTTTTGTGCCACATTGTTGACAGCCTCCCCCATATCACATCATATCATCAAGTCACTGGCTGTCACATCTCCTGCTGTCCTGTTAACACTGTCCTCTTCTCATATAGGGCTGAAGTGGCATTAAATTTCTGGATGGATTGTTTCCACCTAAACATATGACAGAAAGCTGTCAGCACAAAGTCAGCTGAGAAAGTCCCTGGGGATTGCTGTCAATTCAGACACCACAACCCTAAGAAAGTTTGTTTGTATGGGGAGAGTCTGGTTTGTATCTCTAATACTGTAAGGCATCTGCACCTTTAACCGTGATTGCTTTTACTGACTCAAATATTTTTAGAAGAAAATAAGTAATTAAATAAAAGCAGCCTGCTCTCAGAAACCAAGGAATAATTTATAAACAGCCACCAAAACTTGAACTGATTCTGACACTTCTCTCAGATATTTACAGGAAAGAGAAATTCATATCAAATATGCTCTGAAATCCATTTATAAGGGCAAGCTGAAAGATGGAAAATATAAAATACAGAAACATTACCAAATGAATATAAAGCTATTTCCAGTACCCTCCATATTGCAGCACTTTACCAACAGTAGATGCAAAATACAGTTTTACTTAAACCAAGTCAGTTGAACACACATTTCCTCATATTGCAACAGTGCCAGGTTATGAGAACCCCATTCATGATCCATTTATGTATATTTAGCCATAGACTCAAAAAGGAACTAGTCCTAATAAGCAGAGATTTAAATACTGGTATAGCTTCATTACATGGGAAATAATGCATGAGACAATTACCTGGATTGCAAACAATTGATTTTTATATTGCACATTATCTGATGAATTTTTGCTGATAATCAGTAATACTGTAAGTCAGTTATTCTGGACTTGAAAGTTGGTTAAGAGTCCTTAACTAATAATGAATAGCTGTCTCAATGTAACAGAGCAGCTACATCATCCTTTCAATTAGGCAGGCATTTCTCTGTCATCCCTGGTGGTTTAGAATAGTCTGTAAGTAGGACAGAGCAGTTATCCAATAAATTTAGTTTTAAACAGAAATTATTCATTACTAATAGTGAAACAAAAGCTTTTTTAAAATCCCTCACAGAGTAGGTTTAATAGCATAGCAATTGTCTCATTTCCCTTGCTCACAACTGCAAGCAAGAATTGCCACTTGACAGCAAAATAGTTTATGTATTTTATAAATACATTACTCTGCCTCACATGATATATAAAAATATGCATCTCAGAAACACCTTAATTCATAATCATAAATTTCTTTAATAAAAATCATAATGATCTTTTATCAGAAGCACTACTATATAATAACATTATCAATCTCCTATCCTTATTAACATAAGAAAACATCATCTAAATTAAAACCAGCTGATTTTATAATAAAATCTGTATAAAATTAAGATATTTAACGTTCATTGTAAAAGCTGATACAATAAGCCAAAACTTTTTTTAATCCCAGATTCAGCACAATGTCAGTTTTAGATCCCAACCACACACAAATCAACATCCAGTCTCATGGTTTAAAAAGAGGAGGTCTAGGACCTACATGAAGTTACTAGACTTTATCTCTGCATATAGCCGTGAGCAACTGAACATGAAAAGCAGACTAAGAAGAAAGGAATGCAGAGTTTAGAGGGGTGTTTTTCAAAGGGCTTCTTCGGAGTTCTGGCACACACTGGGTGATGTGGAAAATTCCAATTGCTGCATCTCTCTCTCTATATATATCTCTTCCCCCTTGTAAGGAATTAAAGATCAGAGTTGCCTATCTAAAGCACTTCTCAGTCATGGGCACAATTTACTCTGGCAGCGATTGTAAAGGAATGTGGTGAGGGCAATTTGTCCACTGAAATTCAAAAAAAGGAAAAGTAACCTTAGATAATACAACTAAATTTGGAAAGGATAATAATTTTACTTATAACCCCACCAACAGTAGAGCCACAGTTTTTGTTTTGTCAGGATTAAATCACAACAGATCTGTACACTATCACCTGGTTGGATAGATCTCTATCCCACTGGAATAGAGTATGGGCTCAATACAAGGATATCCTTGCATAAGAACTTTTTGTGTGAAAACTTTTTTATATTTTGCACATTAAAAGTTAATTTTTTATGGAATTACAGAGTTAGACAGGAGCATTGCCTACAAAATTCTTCAAACTGTATGTGGATGTGGTGTAGAGAAAAACCTATCTTAAAGCCGCTGAATTATGTGTACACACCTCCTGGGCAAACCCTTTCACACTTGTTCCAGTTGTTGTATGGGACCTCAAGATCTTCTTGAGATTTGGCTGATTAAGATACATCCTAATATGTGTCTTAATACTCCTCTATGGGATTAAAAATTTGAGATTGACTGTGTAATTCTGTGGCTAATTTCAAGACAGATTGGGACTCCATATAACAGGCATGGTATCATGGAATCCCTCACAACCACTATTCTTTAAAAAACACTCTGATCCTTGGGACTCTTGGGGTGGGGCAGTGGCTAATGAGAATTGATTAATGATGGCAATTGGATTTACATTTTTAATGACTGGGATAGCTATTGCACACAGGATAGCTACTTGCCTTATTGTTTCTGCTGCTTTTGTCTTTCCTTCTACTATCTTCTACATGCACATCACCCCCATGGGCAACCCGTGAACTGACAAAAAGTCCCTGGAAAACAGTCTTTGAGTCACAGGGTGGTGTAAGGGCTTTGAGACCACAGGTGCCTGTCTCAAACACTGTTAAGGCCACAGAAAGACTTTACCATGAGATCAGCACAGAACAGGATGGCACTAGCTCCAAGCCTGGCAGAGCTGAGATCTGGGTAGCACATCCCGGGTAACGCATCCCGACAAAAATTCCCCCTTTGGCAAACTGTATAAAGAAGCTCATGAGTACATCACCTGTCAGACAAGGGTCACACAAAGTTATGAGACAGATGGCACCTGTGACCACCAGCCACTGAAGCCCCCACAGAATATGCTTCAGTGGATACTTGGAACTTGGACTGTAAATTAAACCATCACAGCAGGAACTGGAGATGGGATAAAGGTGGTGCTATTGTCTGGCTGTTATCTCAGACCTAGGTTGAGTTTAACAAAGCTGGGAGAGAAGAATGTATCACTGATAATCACAAAATTTATGGGCCACAAGGAACTCAGCAACTGGGCTGAAATCCAGGCAGAGTATAAGGTAATTCTGGCAAGGAGAGATCATGACCACCAACTCACAGACCAAGAAATGCACTGACTCAGAAGAAGAGAAACACTGATCATAGGTCTATTTAGCATTAGAAGCAATAAAAAAAATCATTTAAACAACATAAGAAGATAATTGTTTAGCCAATGAGCACTTATCCCTTTATTTGCAAAAATGTATAAATAGTGAAAAATTTTGAATGTACTCAGCTCTCCCACCACTGAGAAGTTAAGGGTGAAGAAGGACCAACAAGATGCTGCTGGATTCATAGGTGGTGATTATCTTCTGCCTAGTCTGTCTGTCTCTGTCTCCCTTTCTGGTTTTTTGGTTTGTTTTTTTTTTTTTTTTTTTTATCTCTCTACCTCATATTCAATGCTAAATTAAATCCATACTGTTTACTTCAACATATGCCCACATTTGCACCTTGACTCGGGCAGAGGCATCTCTCAGTAACCGGATCATAACATCCATCTCCACAGAGGACAACATCCCCATAAGGAAAGCTGAGAAGCACATTAGCCTGCTCCAAAACAGAATCATGTGCCACCCCAATAAGTGCCATCCTTCATCCAAATTTTCATCATCTCTGCCATCTCATCCCATTTTCTGTACTAATTTTTTATCATTTGCTTGATCTTTGGTTCACTACAGCAGACTGATCGCAAGCAGGTAATGGTAACATCACCTTCCACAGGCCAACAGCAACCTGTGTATCCCTCCAGCAGGCCTGCAACACTACTGCAGATCAATATCACAGAATCAGAACAGAGAAAACTGATCTTGAATGGTCTGATTTATACCCATATGATATTTGTCCTTCTCAGACTCATTTGACCACACAGTTCCTGTTGTGGTACCTCCACCTCCATCAGGTGTCCTCAGAGCAGCCATTTCTCAGACAGAGGATCTTGGGTTACCTGTTTTGCTGCCAGCTGTATGACCTTACTTTTCTTGCTATTCTTTTTGAAGTATCCAAATTGGTGTGTAGGTTTTGATCTTCATCCTTTATGTGTAGGCTATTTCTCTAGCTCAGTAAAATGCTGCTTTTCATGTCTAGTGAGAGCACATACTTTAAAAAAAAGCTCTTGGAGGAGCAGTGGTTCAAATGCAACTCCTTTTTATTTCTACTTTTATATGATTCCCCTATTCTTAGGCATTTCTACTCTCTCTATTACATAGTTAATCCAGAATTTAAAGATGCAAAGCAGCCCATGAAATTAAAAGCAATTTTCATGCATCAACAGAAATGGCTTCTTTTATTTTTTTTTTAACATTTTGAGCTGAAAACAGCTAGAATGTAGGAGCCTGATCAAATGGGTGTTAAAAAATAATCCTCAAACCTCTGCTGAGGTATGGAGAAAAACGAGAAGAGAAAACTTCAAAGACTAATAAACAAAAGATATCAGGGTAGCAGCAGCCATATTTTCCTCTCCTGAGGTCAAATCTCATCTTAGTAAAGTTAATGAAAAAATCAGAATCAACTTCAATGGAATTTCTCCCCCGACTTGGCATGCTGTGGATGTGCCATGATATCAAGGCAGGATTAGACCCTTAACACCAGCTCTTCTGCTGGCAGCCCTCAGCATGGCAGGCTACTGCAGCTACAGGAGATAATGATTTTGAGCTTTTAGAATTTTAAAAATGTGAAATAAGTACAGTCCCAGCTGAAAAATTCACATGTATGTATTGTACTACAGCCTGTGCTTTTTAATCTCTCACTAGGTATACTTTGGGAGTTGGAAACCACTAGCAAGATTTACTTTCTAACATGGGCTCTCTTTGAAAGCTTCCACCAGCTGACCATGGCATTTTTCCATTTCACCACTCATCATCAAGAGGGTGTCAGAGAGCAAGTATCTATGGGTGTCACAGAAGGACAATATTTTTTCATGTTAGATCTCATTTTGTATCAGCATCTTTACCATGTAAGCTCTAAAGGAAAATAAATTTAATAAGAGCCATCTGTGACATAAAACTGCAAAAGAAATAATTAAGATTAGTAGCAGACTTGGTTTCTGAATGAAGATATACAGTGTATAATGCAGGTTTATGAATCCACTTTATCTAAATGATTAGTAGCTCACTTTTTTGTTGAAGGCATTTAGGGCATGAAAAATCATACTGGTGTATTAACCATTTGATTAACAACTTGTATGATTAAAAAATAAGAAAAAGAAGGTACTATTCAGTTCTCTGACTCAGAGAAAGACTATAAATTTTAGATACATAAATACATTTAAGAATTTTGATGTGATAAATGGACAGAGGCAAATATTCACATTCATGGAGCTTATTTAAACCTTGTTCTCTGGAGTCTTGCAAAGAATATTTAGCTTTTCATTTTCCTTTCAGAAACTTTGCTTCAGAAGCACCTTAGAACAACTATTTTTGGGTTACATATATCATTGTAGGGATGCCAGTTCTAATCTACTGATAAAGTTGCTCAAGGATGCCCTGAAATTAAGCTTAGCAGATGAGAAAGGGCATACAGAATTTCTTTTAGACCATGATCCTTCAGAAGTCTCTGCTTTACACTGAGTGCTTTCAAACAGTCCATACCACCTTCACCACTTCCAAAGTCTTTTATTATGTATGATTTTCTATGTGTATTGAGATACATTTTAGTGTTTATAAAGTTATACTCTCCACATGTTAAGCTGTCAATGAAATTCAATAGATGACACAGACTTTAAAAAGTGATTAGGGTCTGCAAGCATCTGTTTTAATATCTCCTCCATTCTTTGGGAAGGTTCAGAAACATGTCTACCTTCATGTGTCCTGTTATCTGACAATAATATATTCCCTAATTTTATCCCCCAAAAATTTCTGGAAGCAGTATTGAAAAAAAGTTAATTGTAATGATCTTTTAAGAATTATAGAATTACAGGGTTTTTTACATGAGAAAAATGAAGGTTACTCTTCAAGGCCATGTATTTAATCCTACACTGTATGAATACACTGTAATCAACATTGGTACCTCAAAAAGAATGGATGAAAATTTTCTTCTGTTGCATAAAGCTCACTCAAATTGATCAAACATTACAACCTGCACATGGATTTCATGCCACTTTAGAAGCTCAATTATTTAAACAGCCCCAAATCCAATAGCCTACTAGGTGCCTGCAGCTCCTCATTCATATTTGTATTTATTCATATTTAGAGCTAGGATAAAATACAAACTGTTCAAATACAAGAAACTCATTCCAGTGTAACTCCTCTATATTCAAATAATGTTCAAATAATGTTCATCTGAAAGTAACACAGAACTTTTCCCCTGCTTTATTTTATCATTTACATTTGTACCTTAAATATCTAAAGGTTTTAATTCAAGGCTGGTGCTGCTGCCTAGTATCAGTAAAACCAGAAGGGAAAGAAGTTTATGCAGACTCTGAAGGATGGCAGATACATAAATTAAGCTACATTTCAGCAGTTCTGTACTTTGGAATGATCACTCACCACGTGAATGAAGCACTGCTAAATCAAACTTGAAAGATGCAAATATTTATGCCTAATGAATATGTATCTTAAGAGAAATATCTAAACTTGTACCTTGATACCCAATAAGATTATTCTGAAAAGCATCCCCTTCAATAAAATTGAAAATATCTTTATCAAATAAATTTCAATTTTCTGTTATGCCATCACTCAACATGAACAAAAGAATTTTTTTAAAGACAATTACAGATTCGGTTTATATTTTCTCAGTGAGATTTTTTTTTTCGTTATTTTCTTATTATAATATTATCACTACATGTCTAGTAATCAGCCTCTCTTGCAGCAGATTTTTTTGGGTGAACAGTATTTATGTACTGCTCTGAGTTCTCTTTTAGACACACAGTGTTGTCCAAGGGAAAGTAGTCCAGGCTGGATCTCAAGAGACCACGGGTTTACCACTTACTTTGCTACTGACCATGCGTACTTTCATTACTTCTCTCTGTCCGCATTTTCCTCATTTCCACAGTCAGAAGGTCAAAATATTTGGAGAGAAGCTGTCATGTTGTGTGCCTTCCTCCCACTAGGCTCTGCAGTAATACCAATCTATTAAAAACTTGTTCTTTCCCCTGAATTACTAGCACCTGAGCGCAAGATTATGTTCCCAGAAAGCAGCGAATTCAAGATTAGTCTTTTAAGAATTAAAAAGGGCTTTTTAGGTCACTACTCTATAAAGTATGAACCCTTGCACTCTATCAAGATGTAAGTGCAGTATATGGCATCCTGTTATTATTTAATCTCTTTTAAACTCACTCTCTTTTAACATACTCTTACCAACTGTATTGAGTTTTATTTTCCATGGTGTAACAGTTTGCACAATCTCTCACAAGAGTTCTTGCCTTGCACCTGTCCCAATAGAGTGTTTATACCTGATTTCCCTGGGATGTTTTACAGCACTCTTATGTTGAAATCAATCACCCAAGCTAGTTCTTGCAAAAAAGACTGACAAGAAAGAAAAATTAATTTTGTGAAGATCTATGAGCTTTGAGCTTCTGTCGCCCAACTCAAGACCTTAATAGCTGTGTATTTACACTGAAGCCTGTGACACCTCTAGGAGGTTTGTCCTCGGCCTTAGTCATTCTCATGTTGATCCTTAAGAAGGATCCTTGTTAGGCCAGCTAATCTGTGCTGTCCTTTTACCTTGTCTCCCTGGAAACACACAGATTGCAGACGAAGGGAAACACCCCAACTGCAGGTTTGGATAATAACACTGCCTTGGTATTTGTCTGTCAGTATATGGACTGTTTGGAGATACCAAATACCAGGGCACTCCTCAGTTTTACAGGAGCCCAGGTGCTTGATAATTCTCAAGATCATAGCAAAAAAGGAGATTTGTTTTTAATTTGTCTACTCTATACATTAACATCTACCTGTTCACTCCATCTCCTTTCACGTAGAGTGTAGAATTAGAGTAGAGTAGAGTAGAGTAGAGTAGAGTAATCTTGAGTTGGAAGGGACCCACAAAGGTCACCAAAGTCCAACTCCTGGCTCTGCACAGGACATCCCTAACAATCACACCATGTACCTGAGAGCATTGTCCAAATGCTTCTTGAACTCTGTCAGGCTTGGTGCTGTGACCATTTCTCTGGGGAGCCTGTTCCAGTGCCCAGCCACCCTCTGAGTGAAGAATCATTTCCTAACATCCAACTTAAACCTCCCCTGACACAGTTTATTTCCACAGTAAACAGAAATTTGTTTACTCCTGGCTTTGAAATGTACTACCATGTTCTCTGACAAAATGGCACCTAGAAGAACCCCAATGAAAATCACAACTTTGAGCAGCTCTCAATATTTTGTTGTCTTTGAATCTGGGCTTGACCTTACTAGTTCCTCGACAGTATTAATAATTTTCATTCCCATTCCATTCCAATAATACAAGCTTTAACAAAATCCAATATTTGAATGTCTGCATTCCTACCATGCCAAGAGATAGCAGCAGAGAATACAAATACACTGAAGTCAAAAGGATTTTACCTATGGCAAAAGTCAGGGTTGGAGGATATTATGATTTTGGCTTTTTAAACTACATTTCTTTTCTCCCAGTGCTGTGTATCTGTATCCAGCAGACATACTTACCCCTTTTTGCAGATCTTCTTCCTCCTCTCTTTTCGCACTGGTCAACTGGTGCTTCCCCTTGTGCAATTGAATTTGGCAGGTGCAAGAGCACTTGTTTATGCTGTGCACAAGCTGGGGAATGCTATTTTGACAGCTGATGGTTCTGCAGCATCCTTGGAGACTTTTAAAAGCACATAGAAAACTTCCTTATTTACAAAGCTTTACAGCTGGGATGCACAAATCACCCAGGGCCAATTTGTCAAAGGAATGTTTGACAGCATTTTTAGGTATCCACCTTGTGTAGACTTTGCACAGAGAAAGGTATTTTGTCTCATGTTGCTATTTTGGAACTTTAAAATTCATGTTCCTTCATTATTGCTCAGTGCTTGATTTTCTTTTTCATTGGGTAGTTTGAGGAAGGGGGTGTAGATTGTTGGGGTTTTTGTTTTATTTGGCCATTTCATATGCTTTGGTCACTGCAGTGGATGCAAGATGAAATCTGGGTTTTCCTCAGCAACATTTGGCATCAGAAGATAGTCACAGAATGGCCATGATCCTCTGAACATGTCCAGGATGTTGTGCAATATTCCAGCCTTTCTTTTTATGTTTGGAAATCCACAAATTTCTCCAAGTTTTTAGCAGCATAGCATAATTTATATTACTTCTAAGGTCTATTTCATGACCATTTCAGCAAATGTTGCTTCTTGCTCTTCTTCCTCCTTCCCAGTCAAACAATATTTTATGCTGAGATATGTGCAGCTACTCATGTTTCCACTTTCCTTACATCTCCATTCCCCTCACCTCCCTTAGCTTAGAATAACATTAGGCACTGTTTTTTAGCAAACGCCCATAGCCTGTATAGAAATCAGCAGGAGCAATGGGTTCATCTGCTCTGAACCATCAGGCCCTACCTGCATATTTATGATGAGCTCACTGATCAAGGAGCTGAACACCTGTAGCAGGTTGGTGGTGTCAATTCTGGTGATTTTATTTCCAGTCTGAGATTATGCAATGGTTTTAAGCAGTGTTTCTGGGAATCTCAGTGTTCATCATGGAACTCTGGCCCTCATGAATCCAGAGAAACTCAAAAATACCATCCAGGTGTCAAGGCAGGTCAAAAATCTACTCCAAATTTCTTTGTTTGATGAAGTATTAATTTAAGCCATTTCTTTGCATACAGAGGACACAACTCATGGTGCTTAAAACTCGCAGTAATGCAAAGCTTCAAAGTGATTTTCACTTTGTTCTCAATGCCAGTGGAAAGTATACAAGGTCTTTATTATAGAAACTGGGAAAATATTCATACTGAGTGGTGACTTGGTTTATTTAATGTTCACTTAAAATAAGCCCATAATACTTATGTAATCAAGTGTTCCATAAATACTCGAGTAAGCTAAGAATCTGACAGGAATGTTCACTGGCTTCTTCTGAAGGGTCTATTATTTATCATTCACATAAATCCTCCCCAGAAACCTGATCCACATCCAATCAGGAAATTGAAGCATGCTGTCTAATGTACAGAACAATCTGAAATCAAGAGTATGGTATTTTCATAATAAGCTGGACATATATATTGGGCACACACACAATATAAACCTAATATTATTAATATAAATTACTCAGAAATTAATTTTGGGCAGAAAAGGTCTCAGGTTTATAATATGTTTGCAGACAACATGAAAACTGAAGTAGCTTGGATACACTAGATATTTATTTGCTCAGCTCAGATTTGTCTTAAAGAAAATACTGTATTTTCTTCTCTGTAGGGTTCTTATTGGATATGAATAGGTCTCACAATGTTGATCTAACTGCAAAATAAATTGAGGGATAATGAAGGACTTTCAGCAGTTTTCTCACCAACATAATAATGGCACAAACAGGGCAGTGATGTTTCTGGTACTTGCTATTTTGAGAGATTTTCATCTCCCTTGAAATAAAGAACCCAGTGGGAAACAATAAGCAAAGGTTTCTTGTGGACAAACAATCACTGCTGCTGGTGGAAAGGAGCCTCGCTGTGCCTTGCAGAGGTGTGCATCAGACTCATGCACTTCAGGTTTGTGATCTGTCTTGCCCTGGTCCTTCTGTTAGGCTTCTCCTGGGGCTGCTGCTGCCAAAAAACAGCTTTTGGGATTTGCCAGAGTAGTCATCCCTCATTACCTGGGACAGCACTCAGGGAAGAGAAACAAAATGCTTTGCCGCATCCACCTCCTCCACTGGGAAGGCAGGAGGCAGGACAACTGGAAGGGCTGCTCTCCTAGGCTGAGCAAGGTTGCAAGGTTGGGCTGGACTATGTCTAATGTTTGGTTGCATCTGTTGTGTTGGTGTTAGGAACATCCTCAGCCAAATAATTCAGACACAGATGTTTAGACAGTCACATAAATCACATTATATGGAAACGTTTTTTCTCTAGATTTTGTTGTTGATGTTGCTGCTAATTAAATGCAAAGAATAAGATGGTTTAGAGGCATGGAGGTTTTGTCTTCTTTTGTAGTTGACAAGGTCATTTTTCTCTAATTCTGTTTGATCTCTAATATCTGTCTGATAATTGATTGTATGTGTGACTGTATATGTTCTGGTTCAGTTGTGTGTCCCAAATCACATCCGGTGTAAATAGTAGTTCCTGTCCCCCCAAAAAAGTTTCTATAATTCTTTTATTCTCTGAGCTTATGTTGGATAAATTTCAAGCTATAGTTTTGTACATCAAGGAACTTGATTTATTTCCTCGCTGCGTCTCATGTAAGGAGCAGACCTGCAGAAATAAATGCAGATCGAGTGGGAGATAAATGTAATCATTCACCAACCAGCCCACCATGATTGAAGAGTAGTTATATATTGGCAAAATATAACATCTTTCTTTCCTTCTCCTCTTCCTCCTATTTTTCCAAGCAAACAGACACTATTCCCCACTCACTAATAGTGAGACTGACACTGACTTCTCTTGGGGTGGGAACTCTGCTTTATGGACCATGATGCTCCTGATTATTTCCATCCCAGCCGTGCTGAGAGGACTCCAGAGACAGGCAGGACAGTGCAAACTCCTCATCCTGCTCAGTAATATTATACTTTTTCTACTACTATGTGTAAAGAATAAATTAAAAAAAAAAAAATCTAAACAAAGACATTTCTGTGGAAGAAGCAATTATTTTTTCAGTTGATTTAAACTAAGATGGGACTTCATTGTCAACACTGCCATTCCTATTTCAGTTGCTGTTTCTTTTTGTATTGATTTTTTTGTAAACTTTGTGATAGTAGCAATTAGTGACACTAATTGGCAGCAATGAACATTATAAAAGGTATTTTCTGAAATAGGGTGAGTGGGGACAAGCGGTAAAAATTATCCATGAGGAACCTAGGCCAGCTTTTAATCGAGTATAGAAAGACTTCTGAAAATCTGTATAAATGAACTTAGTTTGATCATAGCAGTAAAATTTTTTTTTTTTGTGTCCCACAATGTGAAATTCGTGAGCAGGCAAGGGCCTTGTGGGAAGAAACACTCTCCTCAAGCAGTACTCTACCAGGTCACATCCCCTGAGAGACATCTCCAGGCAAAGCCCTTCCTGCAAATTTGCTTCATGTTACACTGGGCTGGATATCAAGCTCTGTGATTTTCAAAATAAGGAGAGTAACCTGGATACGGCTGGAGGAACATTTCTAGGTACTGCAAACCTGATAAATCCTACATGGAGAAAATCCCATGGAATCCCAGTGACAAGTGAGCAAGACTGAGACCAGGATTTAGGTGTCTACATGTGACCAGACACCAGTTCAGATCTCTTAATCCTAATCAGGATTGGAATCCTGATCCACCTCCCTCAACTCATACCTCCTGAGAGGGACTAAAATTGAGTAGCCAACTCTGTGGAATATAAGAATAAATTCATTTAATATGCTTTAGAGAACCACAAATGCATTTACTACTGCATGGGAAATTTAGATAAAATATCTCTTGAAGGTATTTTTGAGAATGGAAATGTTAATACTCGAGCACATTTTAGACTAGTGCTCACTTACGTTATATAGAAAAGTTAGTTTATGCAGAAGGAAGAGTCTGGTGAAGATAACGGAGTATCTAACTGTGGTGATAGCTAGAGGAAGGAGCCCACAGCACAGCTGATTGCCGCTGTGCAGTGCAGTATCTGCTACCTGATTAGATGGACAAGGTAGCCATCAGCAGCCTTTTGCTGCACTGTGCCACTGATTGCAAATGAGACAACTCAAAACCTCAAATTGCTCCAACTTGCCACTGATTAACTGTTATCTGCTGTTAAGAGGGGGTTGATTATTATCAGGCACACTGAAAGAGGCATAAAAACAGTATGTTGACCTGTATAGGGAGGTTTTTCTGCTGCGTCATAGAATCAGTCACAGAATATCCTGAGTTGGAAGGGACCCAGCAGGATCCCTGAAGTCCAGCTCCTGGCCCTGCACAGGACAGCCACAAGAGACATACCACCATGTGCCTGAGAACACTGACCAACACTTCTGAACAAGTGCTGGGATGACTTCTGTCAGGAGCCTGTTCCACTGTCCAAACACCCACTGGATGAACAACCTTTTTCTAATACCCAACCTAAACCTCCCTGACACAATGCCATGTCATACCCTCGGGTTCTGTCACTGGTCATGAGAGAGATCAGTGTCTGCTCCAGTTCTTCCCCTCAAGAGGAAGTTAAAGACTGTGAGGAGGTCTCCCTTCAGTCTCGCCCTTCTCCAGGCTGAACATATCAACTGACCTCAACTGTTCCTCATAAAGCTTCACCATCTTCATAGATCTCTTTTGGATGCCCTCTTAACAGCTTAGTATCTTTTTTATATTATAGCCTGCAAACCTGCCCCCAGCACTGGAGGTGAGGCTGCCTCAGTGCAGAGCACAGCAGCACAATCCCCTCCCTTGCCTGGCTGTGATGCTGTCCCTGATGCTCCCCAGAACAGGGTTGGCCCTCCTGGCTGCCAGGTCACTGCTGACTCACGTTCAACTTTCTGTCAATCAGGACCCCCAGGTCCTTTTCTGCAGCTTTTTCTCCAGCCTCTCATTCCCCAGTCTGTCCATACATCCAGGATTGTCCTGTTCCAGGTGCAGAATTCTCCACTTGTCTTTCTTGAACTTCATACCATCCATGATTTCCCAACCCTCTAATTTGTCAAGGTCTCTCTGGCTCTGAGGAAGTCAATGGTTCCTCCCTATTTAGTACTGTCAAACTTGCTTAGTACTCATTCCAGTCCTGCATCCCAGTCATTTATGAAGGTGTAGAAGAATACAGGGCTGAGGATGGAGCCCTGTGGAACCCCGCTAGTGACAGGTCACCAGTCTGATGCCACCCCGTTGACTACAGTCCCAATCTGTGAGCCACTTTCTCACATGAGATTTACCTGTAACCCACTTGTTAATTCTGCTCCAGCAGCAGTCCTGTACAGCATCAAGATATGCACATGGCCCTGATGCCTGGGAAATCTTACTTTCCAGGTGAGGAACCTTTCCTTGACATCTTACTGGAAGACAGAGGTGAGCTCAGGAGGTCCATAGGACTGGAAAGCACAACAGGGCACAGGAGAAGGCACCAACAATGCTTGGAGCTTGCAGAGAGTATTCCAGGACAGGCTGCAAGCTAGCTTGAGTGCTTGTTTGCCTTTTGACAGCTTGGGGATATGCCTGAGCATGCAGAGAAAGAGCCACAGGATCCACAGAGTACAGATGAACTAAACTGGTTATGCCTTTTTGTGGCTTGCAGGCTGAAAGCATTTGTTGGTGTCTTTTATCTCTAGTCAGGGGGCTTTGAGAAATGCTCAGAACAAAGTGCACCAAATTCTCTTAAGTACCCCTAGCCCTAGAGCTTTCATACCATGTTGCTGCCCTGGAGACCACTGAAATGTCATAGAGCAAAGATTTCTTTCCCAAATATCATCTCTTCATATCTCACAGCCCCCTCTCTTTTAGAGATTTCAGCTATAGATGGTTGCAGCTGAGTTGGGTTGCCATTTGTCTACCGAGCTGCAAAACCATCCTAATGCTCACTCCTATCTTTGAGCAGAGCCACAAAACCTTGAGACTTGAACTACTCTTAGGGTCACAAGAGGTATTACTTAGCATTGTGAAGTAATGTGAAGCTCAGCTGACAAAGTCAAACAATCTGTCCATACCCATCAGCTAAGTTACATTGGTACTGTCTTTATTTTGGATGTAATCTTTCATATTATTTAAAAACTAGCAAATAAGAATTAGTAACTTACAGTGTCAAGGAGACAGGCTCAAGTGCTTTACAAGTAAGGTCCAGAAGCTCAACGGAATACCTGTCAGATCTGTGCTGGCAATGTCAGTCTAGAAATTACTGTTCTTTGTTTGACTTCACCTCTGGAATGAGGGAGACAGCTGTAAAACTAGGGTGGGAATGAGTTCAGCCCAAAAATGTAAAGAATAATTCCTATTTTCACTGGTGCATTGGCCGGGAAAAAAAGGCCGGGAACCTTGTTTGAAGCCAGCTGCAGTCCCCCTGCAAGCACCACCAGTAGCTGTGCAAGAGGTACTGTGAGCCACCTGTAAAGCTCCTCCACATCAGCCTAATCCCCAAGGGCACAGAAAGTATTTACTCAGCATATACATATCTTCCACTGTCAGCCAGGAGAGGGAGTTCAGAGAAAGAGGAAAAATAAAAATCCCAAAAAAAAACCAAACAAAAAAACCCCCCAGCTTTCAAAACTGTGTCTACAGCAAGCAATCAAAGGCAGCTCTTCTGAAAGGATTCCCAGCAGGGAGCATGGAAAGGAAGCAGCAGTGAGTGCAATAAAGCAGCAAAGTCAGTCCCCAGTGCTGTAGCCATGGTAAATGCCGAAGGACGGCAGCTCCGGAGCACCTGCGTGGTAAAGGCACATTCTGTGGTGCTGCTCTTCAATGTTTGACAAAAATACTGGGAAGAAATAGAAAGAGAGGAGATAAATAAATAAATAAATAAATAAATAAATAAATAAATAAATAAGACAGTGTGGCCTTAGAAAACACATGTGGTACAAACTGGGCTCATGACACTGGCAAGCACGCTTCCATTTTAAAAAGATAGATAGCAGATAAGAAACATGTGTGTGTTTCTGCTTGTGTTCATAAATAAAGCACACCATGTGTAGATGCATACCCTGTAAATACTTGATGCAAACATATTGTAAAGTGAGCCAAATTGTTTCTGTCAAAAATTTATATTTGCCCAACTCCACAAAATGGCATCAACCTTGCTTATGTGGACCCCTGCAAAATTTGCAGTGGAGCTGCTGCCCCAGAAAATTGGGTTAAGCCCTTCTGAGATTGTTTTGCTTTCTTTCTTTACTTTCCATCACTTACATGGAACCAATTTTTGAACCTTCAAGGCTCAGTAGACCATAGATTAAAAAACACTGCCCCAGAAAACCTGATCCACAATCTAAGGCCTGCTGTGCCAAGCATTTCCAAACACCAGAGGTCATACCCCACCTCAAAAGGCTTTGCAACAAATAAATGAGATGTAGAGACAGTAGACACATGGAGTGGGAAGCACAGAGAAGAAACTCCACTTGCCTGGGGTCATACGGGTCACTAGCAGAGCTCCTGCTCACTTTGATGGTGTGCAACTCTCCTTGGAGTTATAAAAGCTCGTTTCTGTCCTGGGGCAGCGCTGAACTGAAGGAAAGTGGGTGAGATTCACCAGACAGAGGCAGCACTCTGGGTTTCAGGGGATTTCCATCTCTCTTTGTCCAACCTTTCCAGGTTTCACACGCTCATGCCAGGCACTGACCACACCTGCCAGAATAATTTAAAAGCACTTTTGTGTCTTCTGGGGTCTCCTGTCAATTGTTTTCACTCCAGCAGCCCTTGAGAAACAACATCAGACAATGCAGTTTCTCATTAGCATTATCAGAGCATTGTGCTGCTGTAAGCCATGCCCATGCTGAGAGGAGAGACCCAGAGACAGAAAATGAGTTTGCTGCTGCTGCCAGATCTCTGCTATTAGATACCCCTGATAGAGAAGGCACTTCAAATACCTAGGACCAACTGGACATGCTGTCTTTTCTCCAGCTCAACAGCTCTATAAGAGACACCAATGCAATTTACTAGTAACTGAAGTAGACTATGCCATGTCCTGCAGAGATGTCTTTGCATCTCTTAAAGCCATATTTCTGGCTTTAAAATGCTTTCTTTAATTGCCTCAGAATTATGCATATATGCAAGCTATGTAAATATTTATAGAAGTATTTCCATATGTACAAAAAAAGGCCAAATTATGTGCAAATTATAGAAAGATAACACCTGCGTAATGTCATTTTGGACTACCCCAATGCGAGAAATTCACACAGAGTCGTCAGCTGTGGAAGACCAATGCAGAGGTGAGTTTGCTGGGCATCTGCAGAGCAGGGATCCAGTGGACTTGTATAAAGAGTTAGCTCTAGCAGCAGGAAATAGTAGCTAGCAGTAGACTGCATTCAGGGATGCAGTGATGTTCCTCTGGATCTGAGGGGAGATAGCCATCACTTGAAAGAAACTGAACAGGAGAAGTTTAAATTTAGAAAGGTTCCTGAAATAGCAGACAAAAGAAACAATAAAAGCCAGAAAAGATTTTCTCATTTCCACTGAAAGGGAGTCAGCTGCCAGGGCTGAAAATGCCTGGGTGCCATCCTGAGAGTGATGCCCATATAGCCACCCTGGGTCGAAACAGGGAGAAGGAGAGCCATTGCCTTTACCCTTTGACCTCTGTATTTCTCCCACTGATGAGGACAGTAAGTGGAGCAGTCAGTAAGTGAAGCAGGCAGTGATCCCAGAACAAGAACTTATTGTGGCTTCTGTCCAGACTTTTCTGGTTTTGATTTCCAATCAGAGCCCTTTCTGGGTTCTGAATCTCAGTACAGCTCACTCACACACTTGATGATATACTCAGTCATTGAGCAGTTACCTGAGACAGCTCAGTTCCAGTGGAAATTAATGCAATCTTTTTATGATATATTGACTCAGAGGGACAGGTTGATGCTAAGGACAACTTTTTTTTACTTTTATTTGATGTGTTTGTGTTGAGGGAGTTTTTTCAATGAGAATATGAAGAGCTAGATCATGCTTTTTCAAGGTACTCACAGAAGTCAAATATTTTTCTGGTATTATAAAACATACAAATGCTTTTGTACATTTTTAAACCTGTGGCTTTCAAGTAATAGAGCAATGTTGTTAAAACTTAATGACAGAAATAACTTTTCAGCTCATTTTTGGCAATAAAATGCTGATTTTTTTTAGGAACCCAGAGATTTATACTTACTTACTGATGACCATGAAATTTAGCAGAGTTTTAACAGTTACTTTTTAAGTAAGCAGACAGCTAAAAATTGTATGTTTTCTCAGTCTTCTATATATTTCTAAACATACTACTTCCAGTTTTCTGGTGCTTTTCTTTGAATAAAATGTTGGAGAACATGCTTAATTTTATGAGGCTACATCTGACCAGAAATAAACTGTGGAATTACATACAAAATATCACAAAAGTACGACTTGAATGTATGTCAGTTGACAAAGAAGTAATTTACCATATAATATCCACAAACACAAATATATTTTGCTGCAGGAACCCTACCAGAGGGTTCACAAGAGAGTAGGAGCAGATGAAGGAATCTTACTGGTTGACATCATGGTTATTTTTACAGTTCCCAATAATTTTTTTTCAATCTACTAATAACTCAAATATAATAGAAATTGCTATAAATATGATATTAGCTGATGAAGAGAAAAACCTGCAGCAGAAATGTGTAAAATATCTTAAAAATGAATGTCAAAGTAAATTAGAACTTTGCTCACAGGTTGTTATATTAATAAGCCGTGAGCATTTGGGCACAAGAAAGCAGCAACATGGGCTCTGCAGATAATAACGTAAACCTTTTCAGTTATTTTAGGACACTGCATGAGAAAAAACCTGTTTGTTTTGTGGGCTATAATACTGGATGGTCTCTGATTCTGTACTTCCTGTGCTCAGAGAGCAACTGCAGCAGAGCTCTGAATAACTGCACACAGCAAACCCATGGGAGACATCAAATCACAGGGAACCAAGAGCACACCCATGGGAGACATCAAATCAAACCCTCTCAAGAACAAGTATGTTGCAGATCTATTAAATCACAGTTATAAACAAGTTTTCTTCTGTAGAGGAATAGTTAAAACTAAATATGTTGACCATGGTTTCTAGAATTAGCTCTTGACTATTAGCTACATAGCCAATGTATTTGAACAGAATTAAGAGCAGTTAATACATTAGTTAATAATAATAAATTAATACATTCATGTTACCAAACTTATTAAATAACAAGTACCCTGGTAATTAAGCCAAATAAAGTCGACTGCTTGTGGGAATAGATCACTCACTTTTTTTTTGATCCTGCTATTTTATTAACTCTCACATATTAAGATAAGTAGATTGTAAGCCTATCTATGTAGATCTATATAGAGAGATCTGTTAAAGCTTATTTTCACATATTATTCAAATTCTTTTCTTATGTTGAATTAATAATCTGATTTAGTAGAATCTGCTACCCTGGTAACACACAGAAAAATGGTGAAGTTCTGTCTTTGCTTTCTTAAAATAATAAAAAAAGTGTATTCTCAATTAAGTGGGAGATAAAAATACTATTTATGTAAATGCACAGTCATTGTTCGGCTACAACACTGCAAAAGTTTGTATCCTATATTTTACACAGTTTTAACTTCAAATATTGAATATTAAATACTTACAGTGAATGGTTATTAGAATTTAATAAAAACAACTTCAACAAGAAGAATTCAAATATCTGGTTTTTTCCCCTAAACCTGGGTTTAAAGTCAGAATGAATAATTTTGCATAGTCCTCTTGCACGTACATTTGCGCAAATGTGTTAAAAGATTGTCCTCCTGCCTGGATTTTACAGAATGATTTCATATAGCTATGATCAATGTGTATTAAACAGTCAGAAGATATATCTTAGAGCTCTAGCCATATTTATTGTGGATATCTCTTGTCTCTTATCCTGTATTTGGATTTTATACAATTTGAGAGAGGTTTTAAGTTATGGCTACCCAACTCCATTCCACTCCAGAGTCTGTATTTATAAGTTCATGATTATATATTATATTTTGATCTGCCTTTTGACATTCAGAATCTATCCACCCCAGGCATGTGTGAGGTATGATTATTAGTGCTGCATATTTTCCAATATTTCTAAAAAAAAAATATTCCTAGTTGTTCCAAAATCTCTCACATTTTCATGCATCTTCCCTCTAAGGGACTGATGGTTTTCAACTATCCCTCACAGCCCATCCTTCATTTAAAAAAAATACTGAAATTTTATAATAAGTGACAAGGATCTCTTGATGCAAGGAAGAAAAGAATTTCTAGCACTTCCCTAATAAAATGAAAACTGCTAATATAAACATTATCACAGCATAAATTTTATTTCAGGTATCTGTGGGCCAGATAAACTTCAAAGACTGGTATCAGTGACTGAGAGAGGACGAAGGCTACCTGAGAATGGACACTGCCCAACTAACTAACAAGTCTGCTTGCAAGGATGTGTCATGATTCAGCAAAGAGTAAATTGGGTTTCAAAGCTGCCTGTGCAAGATGAGAAGTGCACCCACTACATGAAGCAAAGGACAAATCCATCTAAGGACACATCCTCCAAGTGCAAATGCATTCAAAGACTGTCATAGATTAAGGTTTTTTTTATAGGACGCTTTATGGCTGAGAGTGCCTCCAGCAGCCAGAAGGAGGCAGATACAAAATTCTCAAAGTCAACACTGACTATTATGTATCCTGCCTAAGTCAAAAGAAATGCAGACTCGTGCCCACAGTCAAGTCAAATGCGTCCTGCTGCATCCCAGCAGCCAGAGCTGGTACTAATGACCATGGAGCCTTGGTTCCAGAAGAACAGCACTTTGTAGGGTATGTTACAAAACAGACACAGCACAAACAAAGCACTGGGTCCCAAATTTGCTTCTCCTTTGAAAAACATGGAACTACAGACACATCCCACAATTACAAGCATGACCCTTCTTTCCAGTAAGAGAATTTTCTCCATAGTTTTTTTGGGAAATGTAATTAATTAATTTCCTAATTTAACTTAAGAAGTAATTAATAGGGGCAGCTCATTTGTTAGTCTTTCTAGAATTAATGTATTCCTGTGGTAATTTTAGGAAAAATTTTATGGTATGTTATTAAGAGGCATTGCATAATCAGAGGCATTGCATAATCAGAAAATTGTTTAAGTGTTGCTTTGTAACACGGTATTTCTGGCATCAGTATCACAATGAAAGGAAGACTGAAAATTCCTGTCTAGTTTGGCTATTATACAGAAAAGTAATTTATTCTCTTTTATAGACAGCAACATTCCTGGCTTCAGCCAACAGACAAAGCAACTGAAATATTCTATTGAATATTTACTACAACAGTTGATTTGGCCATTATTGCACTTCTTCCCTAAAAAAATAAACCAAAACAACCACCCCAAAACAAAGAAAACCAGAAATACATAAAAAAACAACCAATCTTCTGATAATTCAGAAGGGAAAAAAATTAAACAACAAACCAACAAAACAAACAAACAAAGGCTAAAACCTACACACAAACAAGCTAAACCCCCACAACGATGCAGGTCAGCTCTTCCTTTCAGCTAAAATGAAATTACAGGTTATGAAGGCAGTGCTTTATGGAATGTGAGTGACATATGATTATCAGACCTTTCCATTAGGGAAGAGAGTAGCATATTTCTGGAGGTACAGAAACTATATTCTAAATTGATTTGTGAACATTCTTTATTCTCACCTTTACTTCAGTAGATGGGAATATTATTATCAGGTCTATGTGATTCTCAGCAGATTTGCAACTTTGGGCATAATATCAAAATACAGCATATTGTACATCATATTTAACAATGCTCAGAGCTACAGAAGACAACAAGAAATGAGCAACCATGAATAAAAATTACACCTCTTATTTTACATATGAGAACATAAGAAGCTCTGAGTATCTGAAGATTCTATTTCATAACCAATTTATACAGCATTTAAAGGATGGTTTCTTGATTTCACTTTATATGATGCTTTTTTTCCAGCATACATTTTTGTAAACTTGTTTCACTTTCAATAATCTCTGAGGATTGCCTGGGGGACTCCATGAAAGAAGATCCAAGCTCTTTGAAGTCCCTGGCTGATAGAAGTCCAACCACTTCAGAACTGGGAGATGATCTGCAGTTTTGTATACAAAGTTAGGTTAGTGCTCCAAAAACTATTATTTCAAGATATCTTGATGAGTCATGATAGATTCCAAGTATAAATTTCTGTGTAACAGGAGGAAAAATTCACAGGCATCAAAGAGATACTTTGGCATTTGCAAAGACTGCACTATTTCAGAATGCATGTTAATTTCAACACATTTTTCACTATCAATGGCACTCTCCCTTCCCACTTATCAGTGCCTAGAACACTCAAGTCAAATTCTGAGTGATCTCTCTTGCTTTCACAGGAAACAGGTTTTATATACTCATGGTAAGAACAAAAGGCTCATCAAAGCTTGCAAGCTTGCATTAGATATTTTATCACTATTACTTCTTCTCTAGCTAGGAGAAAAAGGAAGTTACAAAAAGAGAAGAGCAGAACTACACCATAAGAGCAATATTCCCTCTCATCAGGGAGGAAGCTTCCTAACAACAAGCATTAAGGATTGTTCAAAAGTTGTGGCAGAGAGAATATTGATGCAAAGACAGATTATGCATTTCAAACTCTACTTCTTACCTTCTTATGACCAAAAAAACCCACAAATATGGGTTCAAGCAAGCAAATGTAATTGATTGTGGTAGGCAAAGTACAACATCCATGTCAGTGGGAAAAGGAATACCAGACAAACCAGTCTTGGTTGCTGCCTTCTGTGAAAGGGATAAATAAAAATCATCACTAATGGGGGAAAGATTTGGTACTGAGAGATCTGAGCTGCCTAACTGATGGGATATCAGAAGAAATGAAGCATTTCCTGTTCAGAAGACCAATCTCTGCACCAAGGAATACTCAGGCTAAATAAAGTGCACACATTTGAAAAGCAACAAGAGCTCTGCTCTGCACTGTGGTTACTTGGTAGTGCTCAGCAGAGCATGGAAACTTGCTCAGAAGTCTTTTTCCTTGGCAGTAGAGATCCAGCTAAATACAGAACTGCTTAAACTGCCAGTCGCTACCTTGGCATCTCCATAAGTAACACGGGGGTTCCTCGCTCAGAGATTTTTGTTATTTTCGTTGTCTTATCCCTTACTTAGGTCAGAGAGAACCCATGATACAATCCCTTTCTCAAGGAGCTCACAGTCTCTACAAACTCACAGTCCACAGATTTTGGCATCTTTACTTTGATGTACGAAAACTTCTTGGAACTATGCTGTAAAAAGGTGTTTATATCCCCACAGCAAAGATTCTAAGCAAGATAAAAGGTGAAAAAAAAGTTCTCTAGGAAACATCTGTTGAATTGCTATTTCACTTGTTTCTCTCTTCATAAAATTAAAATACAGATGTACTGACTTGTCCAGAATCCACGTCCTTCAGCACCAAAAAGAAGCCTTTGAGGAAGCCCAGAGCATCTAGAGAAACCACGGAATTGGCAGTTCTGCTGCATGTCCTTGTGGGCTACTTGTCTGAATCTGAGTGCTGCTGCTGAGATTTCTGCTGTGACTGTAACACTGTTCTCTGCAGATGATGGAAAAGGAGACTAAAATTGCAGATGAAGATAAATTCCCCAGGGGTCCAGGTTTGTTCAGATCTGTCTAATGCATTTTTCACTTTAGCAGTTTTATATGTAAATAAAACCAGGGTGCTATTTAAGCACAAATTACTTTGGATTCCTTAAAGCAGATGTGCCAAGCCAATATGAAAGTTGAAAATAGAAAACTGAATAACTCTCCTATGTAGGATCCAAGAGGGAATCCAACAATGAAGAAACACAGGCTTACTTTTTATTTCAACACTGCAAAGGGAACTTTTTAATCCACTGACAGCCAGACTCACCAGGACATGGGTCCAGTTACAAAGAAAGTGCAATAGTTTCTGGAAACTCACTTTTGTATTCTTCATATGCTGGAGACAGCATGGGCAAGCCTGTCTACATAAGTTACAGCAGGTTGTCCTGTTCAGGCACTGCCTCACAGGACCAGAACAGCAGCTGGAAATTGATGTTCAGGAAGACTGTAGCAGCACAGGGAGCAAAAGGAACTGGCTGTTCTGATTATTTTTATGAAGACTGGTTACTGAAGTTTTATTTCCTTGTAAACAAAAATAGAAATAAGGTATCTGAGGTAAACAGTTTCTGGAAATACCTGTTAAAAAGGCTGGGCTGTATGATGGGGAACTTCTTTGTCCTGGGAACCACACAACAATGCACTGCAAGAGATCAGATTGTCACAGCCATGGCAGTCAGAAACAGGACAATAGGATCAAAATAATACAGGAAGTAGGACAGGGAGTGGTCTTCAGTTGGAAGAGGCTGGCCAAGATGCTGTAAGGCTGAAAAATCAGCAAACAGCTACCTCAGCAAGCCAGAGATGACAATAACTTCACATAGAGGGTATTTCCAAGACACACAGTGAAAACCTGGCATTACAGCAAACAGATCTGTGGAGAGGCTCCCTCAGGCCCAGCCTACTAAGGGACACCAATACTTCAGCCCCTCTTTAAAATCTACATCTCTGCACACCAGATACCTCTCAGTGACTAATGATTGCTCACTTCTGAATAAGTAATTTCTGAGCTTCTTTAATCAGCTGCTGCCAGTGGCTCCCAGACCAAAGAGCTTGCAGGTGGCAAGCACAGCTGGGCCTGTCATGTTAATGTGATTGGTTTTGCATCTCTTTGTGGATGGAGCCTCTTGATCTCCCCAGCTCTGGATGACTTGAGCAGCAGCTCCCTAACCACTGCTGGCATTGGTCAAAGGCATCCATTTTGTGTTTGAACCACAACTCACTCTTTTGAGTGATAAAATGAAGATTTGCCTGTGCCAAGAGCAAGAACTCTGACACTAGCATTTACGTTTCCCCTCAGGCACTGGAGGGTCCCCCTTGAGCAGGAGTCACCCTTCCAGCACTGGTGCTTCTAGCTGGGCAACTAAAACATATCTCCAGAGCTTCGTGCATGTCACACTGGAGATACTGCTCTTCCATGGATGTCTAGATAACAGGGACTTTGAGAGAGTTTCATATTATAACCAATTAAGTTAATATTGCCTGCTAAATGCCCTCACCCCCTAGCTAATGAGTATTCTAATTGCAAGGCTTAATTCAGTTTTCACTCTACTTTTAGAGTTCAGCCTGAAAGCTTCTATTAAATTCTTGCTCTGATAGTTCAATGGCAAGTAGCAAAACCAAGGTAGTGTAAATTTTTAAGTCAAATTGCAATGAGAGGGCAAGAATTGTTCTTCTGTAGATCCACATAAAAAATTCCAGTGGAAACCAGTGTATTAGTCCTTGTCAGGATAATAGCTGCTAAAGAAATTTTGTGCTGGTCATTTTAAATAGAAGAGGAAGCCAAATTCCTCACCAGCCTGAACTTCTGCTTCATTTTGTCAAGCTGCATTTACGTTCCACTGTTCCAACTACTCAATTTTTCAAACGGTGTTCTTCAATGTAGTAGCCTATTCTACGTAAATATCAAAATGTTTAGTTATTCCATTATATAGAACATTTCTGTAAAGCAGCAGGTATTTTATATAAACTCACAAGAGACAAAAAAACAATTAAGTACCCCACAATACCAGTCACAATTTAAGCATCAGACTTCCAGTGAAACTCAGCTAGCTCACCAGCTATCAGATATAAATTGACAGTTTTAAGAAATGGGTCTGTATTCCCTGTGCTAAGTTCTCACAAGATGCTGAATATTCAGGGATGCCTGAGGTAGTCAGCCAACTGAGATGACCTTTCATCCTTAGGTGAAACCCTTCATCTGTGGCAGGGTTTGCTCTAAGGGAACAAGGACTGAGCACATAAAAAAAATATATGAGCCTCTGTTTATATACTGCTTTTTTTTACAGCACAGTTCAACTCTGTCACCATCCACAATAACTTCTCACTGTTTAGCTCACTGGAATATTTGTTTTATTCTCCACTGCATGAAAGACTGTTTGAAGCCTGAATAGCTAATAAAACTTTGAGCCTTTATTAAGCAACACAAAGTTCTTCCCTCAGGTATGTAAGCATAGGCAAAAAACATTCCTGTGTTTCAGGACGGAAATAAAGCTGCTAAGTTACTTACAGCTATCAGCAACCTCTCTTCATGCAGTTTGTAGCAATGAGTATGTTCGACAGATAGCAAAATTAAATAGGGCTTAAATCTACTTCCACCCTTGTTTTTTGTACATCAACAAAATTAAGCAATGGACATTAGCTTTCCAAAACCAAAAACAAGCACAAAAGTGGGAGTTTAAATTTTGACCTGTGCTTTTACCAGTAATTTTAGGAAAGATGGCACTCTATTTCTTGGCCCACTCCTACTTATTAGCAAAAGATTATTCATTTTTACAGCACAGTTCAACAGTGGCATCATTAGCAAAAAAATTATACATGTGTTTTGTTTTGTTTTGTTTTTTACCACTGGTCTACAGGCTTCTCCTTACAGTTCTGGCATCAAGTAGAAAAATAAAAAAGTACATTTTATTCATTTTATTTCACGAAGATTTTTACTCTGTCGTGAAGTTTTGCCTCCACTATTGAACATCATTATTTCATAGGAACCAGCACCTAAAGCTATTTCCTTCCAGAAGTGGCTGGTTTTCCTCCTAGCAAAGACACAGTATATGATATATAAACACAGGTATAGGCTTTAGCTTAGGACAAAGATGACCAGAAAAGATACAGCTTGCATCCTTAGACATACTGCTGTTTTCATCAGAGGGGGTGATAGCTTTGTGTAAGATACAACAAAGAACACGAAGTATTAACTGGAACAGTAACCGAAGTCATTTTGTTTTCTATCTTTGCTGCATACTGAGCACAACATGACTCCCTCAAATGGCTAACTTCTGCACACCGAGTCTAAATATTGCCACCCCGTGGTCTGACAGCACTGTCTGACAGCCCTGCAAACAGGGAGATGAAATATTTCTAGGCTGAGCACTGCACATTCCAGTCCCTACATGCTGTTCCTATTCTACATCCAGTTTTGTTTTCTTCACAGACTTCTGCCAGCAGAAGAAATGGTTCCCTGATGACCCCACTTCCCTCTTTATACCTGTTTTTCTCCCAGGTTCCACATTCTGACTTATTCCCCCTGCAGCCCAGCATGAAGACTGACACACGAAGCAGCAGAATTAAGCAGCAAATACACATCCATAATAAAACTTCCACTGCAACATCACACAGCAAGTGCAAATTCCCTTTTGAGGGGATGGACTGCAGAGGCAGGGAAAATCCTTCCAAGCCTTATTCCTTGCCATGCCAGCATGATTTCCACTGGACTTTGTGTACAAAGCAGTTTCTACAACAAACATGTGGAGCTACTCTTATTTCTTTGTGATGAAGGAGGGAAGAATTAGCCACAGGCTTACAGCTTTAGGGATCTATTCTGACTGTACAGCTCAGCAAGTGCAAAGTGCAAATAGCAAGTGCAGAGGAACTGATCCTGCAAGGGAACAAAGTTCAAAGACCTCTCTTCTTATAAGTCTTCTTTCTGTCTAGTGCCACAGTAAAACATGCTTCCTGGAGAGGAGAACTGAAATGAAACTCAGCAAAGACAGATTTTATATTCTTAGTTTTGTGGAGAAGCCAGAGAGTCAAAGCAGATGGTGGGGTCCCAAACCTGGAAGGGACCACCAGAATTGGCTGGTCTAAACTCTGTAACACAAAGTCCTTAGTTAATGGCTCAGTGAATCAAAGTATCTTTTCAACGAGAAAACTTCCAATGTCTCTGCAAGGCTGGAATCCACCATTTCACAAACTGCTCCAGTGACCAGCTGCGGCCACTTTCAAATTGTTTTGCCCACTTTGATCGATGTCTAGTAACACCCTCTACTGAGGGATGTTTTTTATACCTCAGCTTGCTGGACTAAGGAGTATTACAAAGCCTCCATTTCCCACGCAGCTGCTTAGGGACAGTTTAAGCCTCTCTGTAGCTCTCCCTATTTGAGTGTCCTCCGCAGGCTCCTCCTCCTCAAAGCCACAGGACACTGGGCAGGAAGCCCCACTGAGTGCTCCATCAGACACCATTAGAGCACAGCAGCAGCTGCCCCAAGGAGCCAGACCCAAGTTACAGTCAGAAAGTGGTACTGGGCATCATTCAGGGTTACTGTCATGCGCTTCAAAGAGCATGGGGTACTCTGCTCATCTAGCATTAGGTCATTTCCCAGCCTCTAGGGGATTTTTGTTTAACCACTGAAGTTAATTATCCTTCCCTACTGCTTGACAGCCTTTTCAGAGTTATAGATGTTATTACTGAAAACTCCAGATAGTCTCAATCTTTATACAGAGGTCTGATGTCTTAACTTTGCTTACTCTTGGCAATAACAGTATCCTGTGACAGACTAATGTGCCTGTTGTAAAACAGATGTTTTAGCACAGCAATGATATTGCCATATATCTGTATCTCCTAATGGACCATTATTTTTGTAGAGGGACTAGGCTGCACTAACAAAGCAATTTTTGTGTTACTGAGAGGAGACATGTTAAAGGCTGCTGAAAAAGTCCAGAAAAGGGCAACAGAGACCTCTGGGAGCACAAGAGAACAGATGCCAGAACTACAGGACTCACCAAGTGTTGATCTCCAGCCACAAATGGCCTGCTACTGGTCACTGAGTAAATCCACCTTTGAGAGCAGAGTAGAACCATTTCCAGAACATAACTTGAAAACATAGACAGTTGTGTTACAAGTTGTTGCAGTTGCTCAAGATTGGTGGCCTAGGCAAAGCTGTCTTTAGATTATCTATGACTGCAATGAAGGCAACTGACTGTGCAGGATGAATCTTTCAGAATAGAGCAATCTGTTACACTGTATCGATAGGGACAGATGATTTCTTAATTATTAAAGGGGAAAAAATAATCTTTATTGCTTGTGCAATTTTACTGCTTGTGCTTGGTCTGGTACCCGCTCCTCCCCCTTGATGCTTTATTTTACTTTGAATAGAATAAAATACCAGAAAATTGCTTTTAAATTATTTTTTCAATTCCTCTCTCTAAATAGTTGTCCCTTTGGTTTTCTGACAATGGAGAACAATTGTCTTCTTTTCTGTCTGCTATCATGGTCACCCTTTTTTTCTTTTGAAGGGAAGCAATTTTTCATTCACAACCAGATGCTGAGATTCTGGAACTCTAAAGGATAATCCAACTGAACAAAAATCAAAATAACCTTTAAATTCAACTCATTTATTCCAAATTCTCTATCTTATCCTGAATACTCTCCACTTCTTAAACATCCTCTGGAGGTAAGAATAGCCAGTGCAATTCCAGAACAACCTAGATCTCATCTGGATCTGATCCCATCACTACTTCCTTTTAGAGCATGGGAATGCATCTTTATTGCTGGCTGCCTTATACAATGGGATTCCTAGTATTTTATTCATTGTCCTGGGACTCTGAGTTCTCTGTATAGATGTTTAGGCTCCTTCTGGGCTGATGGATTTGACTTACAGCCCATTAAACTCCTTAATAAGTTTCTAATAAGGTGGAGTTTTGCCACCCGGTGATTATTCCTTCACCTCACAGCTAGAGCGACAAAGGCTGTGGTGGGAGGAAAGGCAAGAGCTGAACTCTGCTATCTTTCCAGAGAGAGAGGTAAGAAAGTTAAAGCTCAGGAAGCAGAATGATCTTGACACAGTATTTCTTGTAGCTGCAGGGAGCAGAGGGGGATGAAGGCACCTACTCACCATGGAAGAGAAATAGTGACCTGGAAAACAACTGTTATTAATAACCCAATAGCAAAAGGAAAGCTTCAGAAAAGCTCCCTTGTATTCTCTCCGAGATTTCTTATAGATAAACAGCTTTTCAAAAGTCCTCAACTGGCTTCTCATAAGCAGAACTCATGCTGAAAAGAAATATGGTCTCTTGCCAATCCTGTGCTAATTAAGCCTGTTTATGTTCTGCTTGAATGGATGACAACACGTCTTCCTGGGAATCCAGCAAACCTGGGAAGCAGGTCCCTGAATTTTGTTTTTGCCTTGCTGTGCTACTCTTGCTGCTTGGGGTAAAAGCCTGGTAACATTTCTATAAACTTCACCTGAAGGATGAACATGCCTGTGCCCTTGCTGAAAGTTGGCAAAAGCAGGGTGCGTTTTTCAAGGTAGGAATGTACCACTGTTGTTTCAGTAATGTTCCTTGACAACCCAAACCAGGCCTTGGAGATTCAAAAGTCTTTGACAAAATGTTTCTTCCCCTTTGGGGAATCTTCTGCTATAGCCATCAAAATGCAGTGAGGCACCCTGGGAAAGTTCTTGACAGCCATCCTCCCTGTGATTCCTAGTCCAAATTTGTTCCCTCAGGAGGCTGGGACTCTGTAAATAGACATGTGACTTACAGCCTCAAAGCACATCTCTTTATCCATCTTATTTCTTCTTAAGAACAGTACAAAGGGGAAAGAAAGGAAGCCTAATTTTGAGATACCGCAATAGAAATATAAATCCTTCAGTTGGTTTTTTAGAGTTCCAAAACTGATCTGCTACTTGAATAGCTCTGCAAAGTCAGTGTGAAGGTGGAGATTTTGAAAGAAGGTTTCGAGAATTTTTTTTTGCCAAGGCTTCCAAAATCTAAGACTCCATTCTCTGTTTGAACATCTCAGCCAGATCACATGAATAACCATTTAATTAACCCTTAATCACTAACAGGAAACCTGCTTAGCTTTTTTCTGGTTTTCAAACGAGGGTTCAAATTAAACAATTAGGAAAAAAAGGGTCTTTGGGTTGAAAGATCCTTCCTTCGCCCTTCCCCCTAGAGCCCAAATGTGCAAAATATGGATTTTCAGGCAAATGGCCAGGCTTTTATCCAGGAGAGGTTAATACAGAATATATGAATGGCAAATTATGCTACATAGTCTGGAAAATTCTTGGTTTATGTTACAGCCTGGCCTATACTTCAACACCAGTATTAACTTTGGCTTAGCAGGTTTTGCTGCTGATCTCACATCTTTTTCAATAAGACAGTCTGCAATGACATAACAGATGATAAAACAGAATCTTAAACTTGAAAGTCAAAAAGATTTCCCTGTGCTGCAAAATCAAATCCTCAGATGTCCAGCTGCTCGCTCAGAGACCATTTCACTCAGCTGCCCCCAGCCAAAATCTTCCCAATGCTTACAATATATGGCCTAACTTCCGAAGTCACTCCTATAAGTGATTTTCAATGAGGAAAGCTAAAGGAGGATAGGAGCAGGAGACATTGTCCTCAAAGTCCACCACCTGCTGAGGCTTCTGCAGTTCACACAGAAAGTGAAAACTTGGCATCACAAAGCTGCTGAGAGTAGAGCTCTGAGCGGCCTCAGGAGTGACCAAACCTGCAGTGGCACTTGCCAGTCTGGGTTAGTCCAGCTCCAGGCACTGGGTAAGCTCCGGTTGCCATGGGCAGTAGTGCACACCTGATGACCTAGCAGAGTACTTGAGCTGGGGCATCTTTCAGCACATCCTCATCCTCCTCTCTGCAACCTTTGTGTCCCAGGGAAAACCTTGTGCAGTGGCTTTCCAGTCTTGCCAAGTTTTTCTGCAAAATGACTGAGATCTTATGGAAAAAGAATAAGTTGCAGTGCAGTTGGATGGGTGTGTTCCTGAACAGTCTTAACACCCTTAACACTATGGTATCTCAGCTGCAGTCCTAATCCTTTTAAAATTTTTGCTCATAAGCCCAGATCTTAGGATGCACATATTAAAAAACAAACAAATAAAAAGAAACAAAACTCCTAAGCCTGCTGCAAGGGAACAAAATAAATCCAAATCTTCTGGATATCAGAATAGCCTGTGATTTCACAGTTTAATAATCCCATTTTAAGGGGATACAAAATCTGCTTCAAAAAACATACCCAAACAATTCCCCAGAGTTTAACATATAAATTCAAACTAACAGATTGTGCAAAATACTTATGTCCAGTTAACAAAGATAGAAACGAATTTGTGGACATGTAAATAAGCTTCCAAAGAGATTTAAAAAGCAGCAGCAAGTGTCTCTTGGCACTTAGCATGCTCCAAGTGCCAAGAGACATGGCAAGTATGGTGTGGTCTCACAGATTTTACTGGTGTAAAGTCCATAGAGTCAATACAATTATTTTAAGCTAGTAAGAGTACTTACTGCGACTCATGTTTTTTGTGAAAAAGTACCCCAGGATGAAGATGACTGTTAGCATTCATCTTGTGCCCACCCAACAATAATTCCAGCTTCTGTTATTTCAAAACCAGCAAGCTGAGAGCTGAAACAGAAAAAAGACGAGAGAAGAAATGTCCATTAAAGGCCCTTCAAGTCCATTTTATTTCTGTGACTCGCAGATGTATGATTACTGCTTGCTTTCTCTGCCCAGGAGGCAGACACTTTATGTATGACTGCTTTGTATATGGAAAATTCAGAACGGTATCTTATACCCCTGGATTTAAATTCGGAAAAAATATTTCTGTAATATACACTAGCTGGTAACAAACACAAAGCCAAATTCTTTTCATGGGCTCTGAGAAATGAAGAGTCTAATACACGTTACATTATTTATTAGGATGGCCTCATATAATTTCTTATTCCTCCTGTATAAATATTATAATACAGAGTTTTATAAAGCTGCCTTATAACTTTTTTCCTTTTTTTTTTTTTTTTCTTTAAGGAAAAGCAATTCCTGCCTTGGGAACTTAAAATAAAATTAAAAAAAAATTATAGACAAAACCCAGACAATGCAGAATGAAGCCATGTCCTGGATAAATGGAGACTCCAATAGCAAAAAAGGAAATTCTTATTACATTACAGAAAACAAAACAAAACCAAAACCAAAAACAAAAAAACAAAAACAAATCCCACAAGAAACCCACAACCAACTAAGCAATACTAGCCGCAGATGGATGCTACAGCCATTTTGCCAAGCTGCTGAAGGTCACAAGTCCAGCCCGCAGCAGCACTTAACTCTAATGGATATTATTTATCTCACGCAAGGGTGGTGTCATTCCACGGAAGAATGAAACCCATGCTGGGAGAGTCAGCCCATGCAGTGGACTCTGCCTAACCCATTTCCATTTAAATGCACATTCAATGCAGGCACGAGTCTGCTCAGCTGGCTGCCCTTAACTGCAGCATCCATGATGCACAGAGCTGGCACCCAGGATTGCCCCTAGAAGGCAGCTCAAGTAGTGTGATCACCTTCAAGGCAGCTAAAACCACTCTCCAACTCAACAGGAATAAAGCTGCCTTTCAGTAGCTCCTAAGCTATGTATGCCCCATGTAAACATGTAAAATCAAACACTCACCTTTTTCTTTCTAGCAGCCCTAAGGACACATATTCTGTCCTGTTGCAGGGTGACTTTATGATGCTTGTATCCCCAATTGTCTGTTCTGTTTGTGCTGTATATTAAGTTCTGTACTTTTAAAATGGTTCTGGGAGTGAAGGGGGAGAAAGAAGCAGCCGCAGTTTGTTTTGAGAAAACTGCCTGACTCCCACACGGCCTGGCTGCGGCGTTCGTCTGAGGGACGGACAGTGGTGGGACAGAGATCTCCTGTGCTCTTAGTTAGTTTTAGCTGGCTGAGGCAGAGAAGTTCCCTGGACTGTTTTATTTCCTTTTCCTTGGGACTGTTTAAACCTGCACTGGACTGAAAAACCCAGAGGAGCAGCGAGGGCTGGCACCTGCGGCCCGCCGGGCCTGGCCCTGCGGAGGGAGTGGGGCTGGTGAGAGACTGAGCGAGCTGAGCTGCACCCACGGCAAGGACTGTCTCTGTTTGCCATCTCTCTGCAGAGCGGCCAGAGGTTTTATTGTTTCATATTATTCATTCTTCGTGCTTGTGGGCATCTTGTTTGTTAAATAAATAGTTTTTTCCACTTTTCTCTGAGGAAGTTCTTTTCTTCTCAAACTGGCTGGGGGTAGGGGCCATTTGGGTTTGCTTTCTAGAGGAACCCCCTTTGGAGATTTCCTCCCATATTTGCCCTAAACCAGGACATATTCAAACTTTCAACATTTCTCTGCCTCTCCCTTTTTGAACATCAGGAAGCCACTTGGGGTCAGTTAGCTATGTCTGAAGTGTGCTTCTAAGTGTTTGTAGCTGTATGTTCATGCCTCCCCCTACCACTCTTAAAAAGACTTGCTATTCAGGAATGCAAAACAAATGGAGCACTGCTTCTGTGAGGACAGGCTGAGAGAGTGGAGGTCATTCAGGCTGGAGAAGAAAAGGGTCAATGGAGAGCCTTCAAGAAAGCTGGAGAGGGACTTCTTACAAGGGCATGTAGTGATAGGTGATGCCTTTAAATGGAAAGAGAGTAGATTTAGACTACGTATCAGGAAGAAATTCTTCACTGTGAAGGTGATGAGACACTGCAACAGGTTGCCCAGAGAAGTTGCGGAAGCCCCCTCCCTGGAAGTGTTCAAGGCTGGGTTGGACGGGGCTTCAAGTAACCTGGTCTAGTGGCAGGTGTCCCTGCCCTTGGCAGGGAGCTGGAACTAGATGATCTTTAAGATCCTTACAACCCAAACTTTTCTATGACTCTATGACATTTCATTGTAAGGGAGGAAGAAATAGCAGTCTCTTCTCCTCTCTTGTATATGCAAGCAAGCATTAATTTGGAGATCCAGAAGTAAACACAGGAACATGAGCCACCTGAGCATATCTTTGAGAAGAAATCATGGTCTTAGATGTTAAAATATCAGTTCTGAAGGAAATAGGATGAAGTTCTGGTAACATCGTGTCCTAGCAACAGAATTTTGCACAGCCAATGCAATGCAGTGGATGGGAGCATTTGCAAAGGAGGTCTTAGGTCCAACAGTTTCATTACTGCAAGATATAAAATGATTTCAAAATAGCCTAGGTTCAACTGCTCGCTAATAAGTTGAGGTAGTTATATATTCACACTACTTCCAGAATTGCAGTATCCAGGCTATTCTTAATTACCTACAGTTCACTGCTTTTCTAATATATGTTAGCATAGATAGTCTTTCTGCAAATTTTTCGTTATAACTTGCACATTTATTTTTGACTGGAGTGAAACTGTGAAATGTCTGAGTACTCAGAAATCCATACATTTCTAAAGCTCCTTGAGTTTGCTATATTATTGTAATTTCTGGGTGTCAAAGAGCATTTGTGTTATTTTAATTTATAGCTCAGTTCTTTATTCAAATTTAAAAAAAGGCCATTTCTAGCTGTATTTTGAAAGCCAGACCAAAAAAATAAAAGAAGTTAGAATCCTCCTAACCAGAGATCCAAGAAACCACAGAAATAAGCGGTTTGTTGCACCACTGCACACTATTCCTCTTTGAAAACTGTAAGACAATGAAGAAAGGAAAGTTCAGCATATAAAAAGAATTACATATAGAAAATCCAACAAAGTATATTAAAGTAATGTGAATGAATAAAAAATTTAGGAAAGAGGTATGTCTCATCTGTATACTATGAGACAAAGTTTAGAATATGCTATCGTCTTGGGTCAGCAGCAAAGAAAGATACTGAGGCCTCAGACCAGAAGCCAGCAGCTCAGGCCAGAAGCTGCCTGACCTCACCAGCCACTCCCTGCAGGCAGCGTGCAGCCGAGGAAGTCCCACTCAGCACGAGGGACTGACCAACACTGAGGTCAGAGCACTTTGACCACAGGGCCACACATGCCTCTCCAGGAAAATACCTCAGATACACATCCCTGCCTATATTCACTTTATAGAATAAAATACTCCATGTGGACAAAACCTTCTCAAGATCAATAGGGGATACAGATATAAACATACAGATACAAATATGCGTGTATATATGTATATATACACACATATAATGCACAGACACTAGCAAGTATGTGTGTTCAAAAAGAATTTTCATGTTTGTCTTTTTCTTTCAGGTGGACTGTTTTGGGGGGTGGGGGTTGGTACAATTTTAGGCACCAGAGTAACAAAAGTACTTTGATCACAGGGTTTTAGCCTCACAACAGCAGAAAAGGCAAGTATGCAGAATTTTTTGGACTTGTTTCACAGCTGTAAAATGTTCTCAGTTCCTCAAAAATAGCTAGCGATATCTTATAGTTGAAAATTAATTAACTCTTTAATTGATTTAATTAACTGAATGAATCAATGACTATGTAGAGCATGTTGTAAGAAAAAATCTGAAAAAACTCTTACTTCGAGATTAAACAATTTTTACTTAGCCATGTAGGTTTAGTGTGGTGCAGACCTGAAAAAAATTATATCTAGTTATACTTGCAGTGCCACAGAAACAGTGGAGAACTTGAGAATATGACTGGTGAGTAGCTAGATAGGAGGCTAACAGATATGCATAACTCATCCAGAGGTCTAACAAGGGCTATGCAATATAAGTCTGCTACTGTAAGAGGAAAATAATCAGAGGCAGCATTTAAAGTTGCACTGTATCTAAAGAATGCCTAATGCTGCCAGCTGCAGGAGCCCGAGTTCATGCTCAGTGGATAAGTTAATTAACCAATTTAATACATCGTGATGGACGCATTAGGGAAGATAATCGCTGAGAGGAGGCTGAGGGGAAAGTGTGTGAGGGCCTGGCACAGTGCTTATAAAGAGGACCTGCAGTGCTAGATTTGGGATGCCTGGGGTCTGCCTGGTAAGGCCCCAGGTGGGCTTCTTGGTCCTGGGTACACAGCCTGACATCTCTGATCTGACAAATTACCTGGGTTAGAAATGCCCTGCTGGGCCCTGAGCCTGAGCAAGGCACAGTGTGGCTGATCCCAGAAATGAGAAAAAGACTGGAAATAGGCAGCAGTGGTGAGTGGTTGCCATTGCATGAAAGAGATGCCTCAGTCAAGTGAGGTCAATGAAAGCTTGCAGATACAGAGCAACCAGAAGTATCCTGTGAAACCCAGTGCACAGACACCACCAGGCATAATAAATAACCTCTGTGTGTAACAGCCATGCAGAAAATCCTCCAAAACCTCTTACCACCAGTACATCTTCCATAGTTTTAGCTGTTGGAGAAAGCTGCCTTCAGCAGCCAAAATACTGTACAAGAAAAAAAAAGAAGTATAAAAACTAGATATGAGGTGGCAGAACAGCAGCCATAAATGCTCTTCCAGAAATCCAGAAATCCATGGTTTCTCAGCCCCAACAACCATCATCTGATCCAGTTAAAACCAGAGAAAACTGAGATTCTGACCTGGTTGTAAGGACAGAATTTAGAAGAGGTGACTGACTTGCAGTCACTTGGAAACAACAGACTGAATGCCTGCTGAAAGAAGACAATAAGTAATGCTGAATTACTTTAAATAAAGAAAATAATAAAGAAGTAGACAATAAAACATTCACAAAGCTAATTTTTGAAGAAAGGAGAGTAAGAGGCTGCCAAAGGAGAGTGGCAAAGGTTAGGATGCTTTGAGGACTAAGAAATTAGCACATCTATAAGCATGACCTATTGCAAAAACCAGGTATTGCAGATGTCATTTTTTTTTTGAAGCACAGTCAATCTTAAGCAGCATGTGTAAAGAAACTGCAGAACATAAATATTCACACAGCCCTGGTGCCTGAATTTCTTTCTTATCAGGGAGCAACCCTGCCTTGAACTGCACACATTTAGCAGAGTCATATAACAGCTGAACAGCACTGCAGATCAATCATGGGTACAGACATATCTTTCTTCCATGGTTCCACAGTCTTAGAAAAAAAAATAAAAATCATCTCCTGCAGTTGCTTAATGATAAGGCTTCCTAAACTGTTAAATCTCTGAGACAGAGTAAGCTGTAGGCTTAAACATGCTCCAGAAAAATAATTAACAGGTTTTTAAAGATTATTTTGTTTTCTCTTTCCCAGCTTTTGCAGCAGATTTTCTGAAGATTTCTGGTCAAAAGTATAAAATCCTTTGCCAGCTGGAAGAGGTATTTAATCTTCAAATAGTCAATAATATTAAACTTACTTTAGAAAAGCAGATATTTTTTTCCAAAAAGCAGACAGCAATCTCTAATTTAATTCATACAAGAACTCAAAATGGATTGCAAAAGGAAACTGAGTACCTTCTAGAAGAAGCCAGGCATATTCTCTCCTGGAATAGATTAGGTATGTTTTTACTAAAATCAGTGGAATGTACAATTTGTTTCTCACTTTTGAGTAAGTTTTATCATCCTGCCAATGGAGTGGAGCAACAGACTAAAAAGAGTCATGAAAACAAGTGATGGTGGGAGAATTAAAGCAATATCAAAATCTTGACATGCAAGAGATATTTAATACTCAAAAATTGTTTCTTCAATCCTGCAGCTGAAACCGTGTAAGAAGTACTTACACAGAAACAGAGAATAAATGCTGTAAGATCATGGTCATAGCCCAGGTATTCTATATTAAACCTACACCACTAAGCAGCTTGAACCCCTTCATGGTGTCAGTTTTTATGATATTGATATTACCCTAAAACAGACCAGAAAAATAAGACAGGATGTGGGCTCTTCCATGCCATTTTTATCCATCTAAAATTCTCATTAAAAACCAGATGTGTAAGGAATGCTAGGTCACTGTGTCACGTCTACCATTTTGTGAGGAAAAGCCTCTCCAAAATGTAAGCACGAAATGAAGCTAGCCCCTTCCAAACTGTTGGTCTGTCCATACTTGCAATTTGATTTGTGCAAAGCAAGTCTGAGGCCAGCAGGGATACAACAGCTAAGAAAATTAATGACAAGGTACAAAACTTCGGCAGTGTCCAAACCCAGTAGTGCTACTTGCAGAGAGCTGAGATCTCTCCCTGCACTGTTCAGCCCTCCCACTAACAAACACAAAAGCTCTGATCCAAGCACAGAAGAAGTCTGGCCCTTCCCCACAAAGGTTCCCTCAGCTTTTGTTCTCCTTATGAAAAAAATTGGAACAAAATTGAGGAATATTTATTTAGTTTTTCTACTGGATATCACAAAAGAAAAGAAGTTTCTCTCCATGAGCCTACTCAGTGGCATCTTTGTACCCCTCCATATAGTTTCTGAAAACGAAGCCCATTAGTATAACCCAACCTATCTCATCAAAAGCAAAATAACATCCCAAGGCTATTTTTTTTTAAATGGGAGCATACATGAATACAAGTCTTCCAACCAGTGGATGCAGCTGCTACTCTTATACCCTTATTTAACAGTACATAAAAAGGATGGATGAAAATTAGTTCATAAGATCAAAGCTATCCTAAAATAGAAGCAGAAGGAATTGAAGCAGAAGGAATGCTTTCACCTGTTGTCAAGTAAGGCCTGTATGAACCTATTGTACAACCACATCACCAGGTTATATATAGTGGTTATATTCCCTTCCATGCACACCAGCTTAGCTGAAACAGAATGCCTGAATCTTTATGCATCTATATGGCTAAAATATCAAAATCAAAATAAATATAAACCTAGCAATTATATTATCCTGAGGCTTATTAACCAAAAACTAAAAAAGTGAATGTAATCTGAGGTTTTAAGATCCACATTTCTTGCTGAAAAAAAGCTGATTTTACTTCTTTGCATGAATATTACTAAAATCATTGACAACAAATTGCAACCAAAAGAATCAATAAAAATAAGAAAATGTTGCCATAGTTCTATCATTTCCAACTTTAATTTAAATTAAGAATCAAACAAAGTTGCTGCCAAAATTAAAGTCAAATCAAGGGTCTAACCTCAGTAAAGAATCAAGAGTCAATTATACAAAGTATTAGGTCAACAACATTTCTTCAAGAAATAATCTCTTTGCAAATTCTAGAAAGTAACAATCAATTTACTGAATCTCCACCTGAAGTCAGGGTGATTTAAAGTGCATTCCCACAGCAGCGAAGCAGAGTTATCTAATCTGCAATCTCAGCCTACTTGAGCTTCCTTGTGAGAAAGCTGCTTTTTGGTAAGAGCAGATTTACACAGCGTGGTTCTAAGGCTCCTAGAAGTGCCAATACAGAGACCAAAAACTAAGGTTTCTGAAGCCATGCTTTCAGAATTATTTCCATTTGCAAATTTTTTTTATTCTTTTACCAGTGTTTTACAGGAGCTCACAAATCTCTCAAATAAATGATGGCCTAAATTTAAAACTGGGATATCTCTCATCCTAATAAAATACAAGCAACAAAAAGGAACATAAGGTAGAAAATTAGGCTTAAGATTGTCAAGGATTCATAAATGCATCAGCTCAGAGTTTCCTGGCCTCTCATGTGTAATCACTGGGGCAGCCTCAGGGATCAAAGCACCCATAGTGGTGGCACAGAGCTGTGAGGCCCCAAGATTGGTTACAAGCTGCAGTTTCCTGTTAGTCTTTTTGCTTCTTCTTTTCAAGATTGCCCACAAGAGGATTTTAGGAAGACTTGTTTGGGATTTTTGCCACAAATTCCCTTTCTTCTTGAATTTTGTTTCTTGAGCCTTGCAAAGCTTCCCATTAAGGTCCTTAAGCAAACAAGTCAGCACACAGGCATGCACCACGATCATGTTCTGTTCATCAGCTCAAATAGGGAAAGAAATTTATCTGAGCATTTTTAAAATTCATGTGATGTGACCAATCACAAAGCCTGAAATCTTAGAGCTTTTAGAATTTTCTAAATTGCCTTTGGATATAATTTAGGATCATAATTACATGAATAAATATTTTTCAGTTACATTTTCCCACTAATATATGGAAAGCATTTTTAAAGCCGATTTTATCAATAATCAATCAAAAAGTGTCTAGCCCATGAAAAAACGGTAAAAATGAACATGAAAACTTGTTACAGCTCAGAAGAAACAATCCCATGTTAGAACACAAGTTTTTATTTCAAATAGGATCTAATAGGTCAAAAAAATCTACAATCTGATGTTTCATTTTGTTAGTTCTGTTCAAAATATTGCAAACCAAACCTCAGTAAGAATATGAACTCTTTTATTTAGATTCTTTCCATTTCTCTAAGGAGTATCAGGGGAATATTGCATTTGCTGTTGAACGACACAGGAAAGCACTGCCTGTTGGCAGATGGTTGTCTCAGAACAAAAACAAGTCAGTGATTTTAGGCAAACTGCAAATATGAATTTATGGACATGAGGATAACAGCAACAATATGCCATTATGAAAGTGAGTTACATGCTCAGGTTTATTGTTCCTCATCTTGTCAGAGTAATTTAAAAGTAAATCAATAATGATAAGTGATCCCCAGCTGCCAATTAACAATGCATTGTATATGTCTTTTAGACACTGTAATAAAGATGATACAGGGCATGGATTTTGAGAGCGAGTGAGGAGTAGCTCAGATATCATTTAGAGATTTATATCCACTTGGAAAGGGATTCCTGAAATAATACAAATACACTGGAAACATGGAAAACTGCAGGTAAGGGAAATGTACACTACCTAAAAGGCTGAGAAGTCTTTGTGGAAGGAATTGTCACAGAAGCTTCTTCCTTTCAAATGAAGGAAGTGCTCTCTCTTGTTTAATGGCTCAAGGAGGTTGTATTTGTAAATGCAGAGCAGAAAATATGTATGCAAGTTTATGATCTCCCAGGCAAGGTCAAGCAATTTTAGGGCTTGATCCTGCTTCTTCTCCCAAGCCCCCACTGTTGCTAGGGAAGTTGGACTGGGGAGCGAGTCACAAAGGGACAATCTCCAGTTTTAGGGTTAAGGAGAAGCAAGAAACTCCAAGACACAGCAGCATGGGGCAAGCTGCAGGCACTGACCCAGCAGCCCTCAAGCACAGAAAAGCAAAAGAGCTGGACTGTGACTTGGACCATCACCCATAACTAATAGTTGTAAAGTGCATTGGGGCTTGGCCAGGCCTTTAAGCCTGACCATGATGAACAGTTTAAATACAGCCAATTTTCTCCAGGGCTTTGGACTCCCTTCAGAGCTCAGTTAGTTATTTCCTGACATTTGGTATTCAAGCCATTTATTTCATGTGACAAATAACGCTTTACCTATTTTTCTAAGTTAAAATCCCGTAATTGATCTAGCCTTCTTTTAAGTAAGAGTTCACCAATAAGAAGACTTTTGATCTAGATTCAGCTCCAGCCCAGCTCCACCCCATCTTTCTGATGATGGATTCAGACCTTCCACAAGCACTCCAGGCACCAAAGCATGAGCCTTGAGAAGAGATCCTCTCCTTCCTCCTAGTTCTCACTTCTCCCTGTTGGAGGAGGGGAAAGAAAGAAGAAAAAAAAAAAAAAAACCCAAAAAACAACAAAAATCCCCACAACGAACCCACCACCAAGCTTAACTGTGCCAAAAACAGAGGACAAAAATAAACCCTGCATTTCTGGGCTTCGGCTATGGCTTCAGTTGCTCCAGGGTACCCTGACAAAACTAAAGGGCAGAGGCAGAACTTTGGCAGGAAGAAGTCCATAAAACTGGACTGTGCAATTTAAGGGGAGGCTGTCGAGGTGGGTCTTAGTTCAGACTGAACAAATGTTGCAGAATCCTTCAGAAGCTGGCACAGGAAGAAAAAAGAACAAGGTTTATACCCAAATGCAGCAAGACATCCATGTTTCATCCATAAAATGAGTAAATCTGAATCTGAGTTAGAGGTGAAATAGTATTATATGTTTATATTTACCACAATTGAATAAAGTCTTTAGTATTACCCATTCTAAGGCTGCTATGAACACTGCTGAGGGCCTTTAAGAAAATCATATTATGCCATGGAGAACGGCACAATGATCATATCCTCAAGTTAATAGAATACAACCACTGGCTATGCATAATATACCATAAATTAACTTTTATATATATGTATCCAATAGGCTTATCCTTAACAACTTGACATTTCCAATCCTGATGATGTAAACTAGTATGTCATTCTCTCCTGCATGTGGTCAACTGACAGTGTGTTTTTCCTGCATCATTCTATCATTATAGCATTTTAGATTTACAGGGGTGGGGGGGGCAGAGGGTGGAAGAAAAGGACAGTGACTCCACTCAAATCTCAGCTAACATTCTCCCAGCACTACGAAACTGAATTAAGTTGGTTTGCCTAAAACAAGCAGACATCAGTGACATTTTAGGCCAGGGAATTAGATTTCAGAGTAGCCATCAAAGCGTTTATTAAATTCATGAAATGTTAATCTCCTAATAGTAATATATAACCTAATTTCATTCGCATGAATTAGCCATGAATCACAATGGTAACAGAACAACTAAATCAGACAGAGGCTATGTTCTGTAGTGCTGGGTAATTTCCTTATTATTTTTCTTGCTCTGAAAAAGTAGCTTAAACATGCAATTTAAACAATAGTCAAGTACTTGAAAATCTTCCCCATACACTTTTGGTGAAGGATAACAAGACTCAAATCTCATTTTGGGCTCCATAGCCATACAATCGTAACCTATGCTAGTAGTTTTAGAATCAAACTTCAAGAAACAATAGAAACCAGGGAGCTGGACTTAGATAATGGTTGTGGGTGCCTTCCAGTTCAGGAGATTCTGTGGTTCTAGAATTCTATGACTAAACCTCAGACACTGAGAGCTTCCTTTTGAAACAGAAATTTAACCAATTGGAAAGTAATCTTTAGTACTTCAAGACTGTTATGGATTTATACTCAAGAAGTGCCTCATTAGGCAAACTCATACTGCAACCTTATCTTTGTGACACCTTCATAGAAAAGGTAACAGGATGTCATAGAAAGCTATAGACACAAGTCTAATAGAAGTCACTATCACTAAATGTACGTTCAACAAGACATAGTACAGCAAGAGAGCAAGATCTTGACTATTCTGCTGAAATTGATGGGCACGCTGTAGCTGAAGCCCCATGGATCCTTTTGTAAGTATGCCTATTACATTGTTTTATAGCAGCCTACAGGAAGAAGACTTAGTCACCAAGGCTTCAAACTAACTGAAACTAGAGCAGAAACTCTGTTGCTTAACATAATGGGCTGACAGTAACAGGCACACCAAAATGTCCTTCCTGAGGACAGGAAGAAAAACTCTGTTCCTAGTTCACACATAACCCAGGTGGAGAGGTTAAACCTGGGAGCATCCCTTGAGCTGAGGGGACCACACTGCTCCTTGGCAGGGGAAGAATGAACAATGGTGGCCCCCAACAGGCTCATTGTCAAAAGGTGTTTTGTGAGCATGGCCAGAATGGAGAGTGTGAGGGAGTGAAAGCGTCATTTTCCAAGCCCTTCTGACAAGATATTTACCAAATTCTCTATAAAGTTATACATGTTGTTTTTTTGCGTTAAGAAAGACAGCTCATTCACCTAAGTAAAGATCAGTAATTGTTGTTTTCTGGCAGGATGGATGACACATCATGATTCCAAGTCCACAATTGTCTTTAAATACTATCAACACCCTCTTATTTTTAACCTTATTAAAAGAGATTATTGGTTTGCAGCATACACAGTGATGTTGCTTTTCAATCAATAGATGAAAAAGGGTAAGTTTATGTACAATTCATTAGTACATACAACTACAATTCATAAAGATCCTAAACCAATCCAAGTTCAACTATAAAAGGTGTACAAGGCTCAATGAAGTTAAAAGGGCACAATGACAGGAACAACCTTTCCCTGCCTGAACTGTACAGAGTTCTAGTCCATTTAATAATTAATTGTTTCCTTCGTACCACTTCCCATGTGGTCCTAAGGGAAACACTATAAACTTAATATTAGCGGCCTTGCTCAGTTCTTGAACTTTAAGATATTGATATTTCTTTACTTTTTCTATTGTTATTCCAAATATGTTGATTTATCTCATAACTAGCTATGATATCTACTACAAAAGCCTGATTTTCCTTAACAAATACCATATCTGGTTTACATAGTTAATTTTATTCATTTTTTAACATTGCTTCCTGGAATACTACCCTTTTTTTTTTTTTTTTAAGCTTTATTCACCTAGGTGTCACATAGTTGGTTATGTTTCTTAATCTTAGCATCTTGTACCACAGAGCAGAATGCAATAATAGTGCAAAGGTCTCATTCTCCACCTGGCAGTGTCCTCATGATTTAATTTGAGTCTATCCTTAATCAGAAGCTCTCTGGCTGGGTAGGCATTAGCTCTCAACTGTTTCTCTGTAATGAGCTTTCTACAGGGAATTCCTCTAATGTCAAATCCAGCTGCTACAGATATCCTTCTCAAAGCTGAAAATTTTACATCCTTGGGACACAAGCTAGGTCCAAATTATGATTCTTGGTTTTGCCAAGGATTTCAGAAAAATTACCTTTCCACTGGTTATGTCCCATTCTAAGTCTGGTTCCTCACCACATAATCCCTCTGATATGAGCATGACTTTGGAGTTTCAAACTGATGGAATTTGAAAATACTTGAAAGATGAAATCTTAATCACCTCCTGCTGCAATTCTCAATCTTTCAAACTCTTTCTCAACGTCAACCTGCTCAACAACTGCTCTTGATGTGTCATCCAAAGAAAGCACAATTCTGTGCAATCTTAAAGCTGGCCACACTAGGGATCAGTCCTGAGATTAGTCTGGTAATACTTAAACAATCAAATCACAGGCTGTGCTATGACTTGGCAGATACTTTCCAATAGATGTAACCTTTCCTTGACAGCAGATCAAATTGCAAGTCTAGGGTTTCTAGGAACAGGGGTTATGCTTTACCTGGAAGACCAAACTGATGTAATCACAGAATAGTATATCCTTTCAGGATGTCAGCTTTATAAAATCTTTCAAATGGAGCTTTCCAATCTGCTGCAACCATCCTTTTATCTGTTCCAGTAGTTCTGGGTTTAATATTCCAGTCTATGTGTCAATACATAGTCCAGCTACTTTTCAGGGCTACCAGGTTCAACCTTTTTGAGGGGTGCTGTTAACTGCCCATGTAGGACAGTAATTCATCATATGAGTCTTTATTTGATGTAAATTCTGTCTCCTTTTATGTCTTGAGGCCAGTTAGCTCATAGAAGAAGCTCAATAGAAGCAAGTTGTGTGCAAAGATCATACCTGTTTATTTTTCAAGAAATATTGAAACCCATATCCCTCCTCATCGAAATTACACAGTTACAACATCCATAGATGAGTCAAACAAAATTGGAGACATCTGCTCACCGTGTTTTGTACCAATCCAACAGTATCCAGTTGTTCATTTTTCAGGTCAATGTAATACTGATGTTCTCATATATCTTCATATAATGTTGTGATTGTCACACCCTTCTGTTCAAGAGCTGTAATAATGTGAGAACGGGTTTCAGTTTCAAGGGGTTTTGCTAAGTCCCAGGGGCCAATATCCCTTCATGTTTCAAACTAACAGTTGTAATGCTTTTAAGTTAGTCACATGTCCTGATGATCTCATAAATCACCTTGGATTGCTGGAGAGCCCAAGAATCTACCCACAGGATTCAGTGATCAGCTTCACATTTATAAAACAAGACTTTTTACTTTATTAATACATTGGCACTCAAACTTTCTTCAGGAGTATGGACATCTGGCATATTTTCAAGTCAGATACTACATCTACCCTACATCATTTTTTTTCTGTTCATATCCAGTAGAGCATTCAGAAATATTCTTAGCTTTAAGCACAGGTGTAAAGTGCAATTGCTAAATCAGGAGTCCTGACTTTACATGAATTTCCACATGAGCCTTCTGTAAATGTTAGTAACCACAGGCTATTTTTGAAAGGCATATTAAGGAAGTTACATTTAAGGACAAATAAGAAAGCTTCTTTAAATTATATTTACCTAATATACCCCATTTTTTTTAACAGAAAATGCAAAATGTTTGTATTTTAACAGCTTTTAAGAACAGTCTTCATTCTTGGAGCTATTGATAAAAATGTTGGTCGCTGTATCCATCTAATGTGTCTTTTAGAAAAAACAGTTCTTAAGGCAGTGTTTCAAAAAAATTGCTTTCTCTGTTATCAGATTCAATTAGCCCCTTCAGAAAAGCAATCAATATCCCACCTGATTTAGGAAAGTTGCTATGCAATGCTTTTATATAATGGCAGCAATTCTTTTAGCTTTGGGAATTCAGACTGTCTCCATTGGTACCATGCTCCAGCCCTTGAATTATATGTCCCTGCATAAAGACAAGGAGAGAGGGGGGAAGGGAGGGAAAGAAGAAGAGAAGGAAGGGGTCCAAGCTGTAGCAGACAGAGTTTCTTCTGAATGGCCCTCTAAAAAATCCATTGGGAATTTCTGGTGGGTACAGGGGTTCTTGCTTCCCTCACTTTTAAGAGTACATCTGTAGTCATGAGACATGCACTCTCTGCCAATTATCAAGGACCACAGGCAGGTTGTCAGGAAGTTCTTGGCACCTAATCTGAGCACCAAGCAAATCAGGCTGAATAATCCCCTGATTATGGGCATTAAAAAAACAGAAGAATCAAAAATTATTAGATATTAAAGATTCTGGCTGAGGTCCTGAAGCAGGATATTAATCATTATCATTAGCATGGTGTCCCCATACTAAACTGCACATGTTTGGCTAGTTAATTTTGGAACTACTGTGATGATTTGAGAGCTAAAAAGAACATACGTAAGGCCTGCAATAAAATAATGGTACTGTCGCTGATTATGTGTACAAGCCATGAGTGAGAGAGCATTGATAGACACAGCTGAGAAGTTTGTTATCCAAAGATGTGTTATTTTAATAAAACTTCTCTAACTTCAGTAGACAGAATGCCATAGTTCTGCAACATTGCATAAATGCTAATCATCTAAACAGACAAAGAGCCCTGCAAAGCAATCTCTGTACTAAACCACAAAGTATTTGTGTAATTGTCTGAATTAATCTGTATGAAGAAAAGGTGACTGCATTTGAGTAGGCTAATGCTGATTTGTTGGGGTTTTTTTTGATAGAAGTTATATAGCAAATGCAGTCTTGAAATTATTAAAATGCAAAATAATGTTAGCACTGTGTACTCTGTGGCTTTGAAGGAATTTTGATAAACAGAAGATGTGTATCCCCTTTACTCAACTGTAAGTATGGAGGTCATTTGCATAAAGACAGAAACATAGACAACGGTTCTAAACAGCATTACAAGTAAAACTGGAAAGCAAAAATAAGTGACTGATTCAGTGCAGCTTTTCCCAAACATTTTCAGGATTTTTCTTCATTCAGAAATTCACTTGAGAATCCATAAAAAACTAAACCACAATATTTAGTGGTCTTTGATTTAAAACCCCAATTGTGATATTTGAATACATCAGGGATAATGATGTTAAAACCAACTGACAGATGAGAAAGATTCATCATCAGTGGGCTGTGTATTACAATACTTGTACACAGAATGTACAACAGACTGGTCAGTTGAGCACAGTCCCTGACTGAAAAGCTCAACCCATCTGTTATAGTGCCAGAGCTTGGCAGGGGGGAGTGTCAGATAGAAATCAAGAGGTAGTAACCTCTTAAGCCATGCAAGCTCAGTCACAAGAGCACACTGGATTGTGCTCTGAAGTCTAAAACATTTCAGCAGCTAAAGTACTGTGTTGATTGATGATCACTGTTCCAAAATAATTGTTAAAGAGGAGAGACTATTCTAACACTGGCCAAAGTAACTTGCAAAGGAGCGAGGTGTGGAGAGGAAAGCACATCTTACAGAAAAGAACTGTGAGAAAAATCAGAGGAGCAGCTAGTTTTGACTGTAGTGGTGTCAGGTCAGACATGCCTATAGGGAGCTTCAAGAAAAAAGGATACCACTCCATGAGAAAGCTTTGGGAGTAAGGGAACTCTTCAAGGAAACATGCTGGTATTGCTGTCTAGTAAGAAGTGCTCATTTTTATTAAAAATTCTTAAAAAGAAAGATAATCCATATACATAATTTTATGCTTGCACTTTCTAGAGAGAGCTTCTAGAATGGAGTACAGCAAATAAGTTGTTTTTCAGTATTCTACCCACCAGTAGTGGGTACATTTCAACAACAGTAACCTCCCTTCAGGACATACATCTCCACCCACTCTAAGAATGGCCAGCTATGGCCCATGAGTATCAACACACACCACATTGCATCTGTTCTCATTTCAGACTGTATTCATGCAAAGCCACATATTTGTTAAAAAAGCAAATATGTCAGCGATAGGCATAGGTGAATGAATAATAATACCTGCCCCGAACGTCGGAGATACTGAAGTGTGAAAGGCAAATGGCAACATACAAATAGAGTATGAAGTAGAAGTTGACTGACTGCATCACTCATTTTAATGTCCTAAAGCATGTCTTGGAGGGAGTAGTATGGCAACCTTGAGTCAAAACTAAAGCTTTATCTGTTGGGGCTTGAAATAGCGATCATTTGTTTTAGTTTCTTTCTACAGAGCAACCCAACTATTTTACAACCAGGAACAAATGTAAGAAAAAATCCACCAGTTATTCATATCTAAATATATTTACAACATATCAAGATTCTCCAGTCTCCTTTCCTTATTGACAGCTTTAAACACCAGACCTGCCATCAATCTGCTATAGGAAAGCTATAGTTATGGGTTGTCTTCTATTGAAATTACATACCACCCACCCTTCCTTCTGTTTTCTCATTGCTCCTAAAATAACTCTAAATAATCCTGATGCGTCCAAAATTCCTTGGAGTTACATATTTCTCACAAAATTCTTCTGTACTTCAATAATGTCTCTAGCATAACCACGTATCTTCTAATACCACAATTTACCACCTTTTCTCCAATAACTAGTCCGTCTTTGCACCTGGGGATCACCAGTGTGTATAATCCCATGTTTACTTATTTCTAACAACGCAGTCAGCTTTTCTCAAGCTAAATTTCTTTTAGAAAAAGCTTTAGTCTCTTTTCTGATCAGGAGATCATTGCCAGTATGGAGGATGTAAATTTCCTCATATGTTCTAAATGACCATAGTATTCTTTGCATGAAATTGCTGATTGTAGCCATTGTGTCAGGATGTTAAATGTGCTCATCCCAAAAACTTCCATGCTGTCAAACCTTCCAGGACACTAACTGTATTATGTTGTAAATGAATCAATATGAAGAAAAAAATAAAATATTAAAAATACATTTAGAAATAATTTGACTGGTCATACTGCAAAGCATAAACCCCCACTGAATTTGAATCTCATAGATCCCTCAATGACTGCATCACAAAAACATATTTCTATATTGCACAGGTGAATGCTTCAAACTATCAAAAATATTTTTACTTCATCAGAGCATCCTGTCCTGCCAAATTCTTAGGAACTCGGTACAACAGTAGGATTTCATTGGATTTATCTCTGTATTCAATAATGCTCTAAGCATAGGAAATCTGCAATCCTGATGTTCAAGCTCTGGACTTTGTTCATGTTGTAAGCACTGTCTTAGATAAAAAGACCATTGGTGGGATTCTGTTTGTCCAAAATCTGGCCGTTGGAATAACATTTTGGTAATACCAACACTAAGTTGTTACACACAAAATATGGAAGAAAATTAAAATGTTCTGTTTCACCCATCCCAAAGGTTTAAAAAGTTTCATGTCAAAGAGGATGAGAATCTACAAAGGTAAGGGGAAGGGCATCACTTTCTCAGACCACTTTGTCCACAGTTACCCACTGAGGCATGTCTTTGAAGATTTGTAAATAAGCCAAAATCCAATCATCCTCAAGACCTGAATTTGACATTCCTTTTCTGTCATCTGCATCACCAAATTTACTACATATCCATTTAGGGTCCTTCAGTAAAATACTTAAACTGGTGGTGAAGAAGGTGAAGTGTTTTTCCAAAAACAACAACAGAAATTTTTCCTCTGTTCTTAAGCAGAAGACAGTATGCTTCAAGATAGCTGAACCTTAAGCAAGATATTGCCTAATTCTCCACCCTTGGTATCTTAACTATTTCAAATCAACCTATACCAGCCACTTGACATGACAAACATCTTGAACAGCAGTTCCTTACAGTCTTTCTCTGTATTTTATTTAACAGCTGTAGTCCAATATATTGCCTATATTTTTTTACTCAAAAAGCCCCAACTCCTAAGCTGTACTCTAGTTTGACAGAAGATATTTTCAAATACTATGTATTCAAATGGAGATAAAATTATATGAAACTAAAGCAGTTGAATTATTACATATCTAGTGCATGATTATTACCAGTTCACATAAAAATGATATGGAGTAGATCATGAAATGGTAAAACTGTTACATATGGAAAAGATATTTTTGTTTTTGTATAAGAGAGAAATGCTTACTTTTTCACTTTTTTTTCTGTGATAATTATCCAAGTCTTACAGGCATGCAAGCAACTAACAACATTGTTTATGCTGATTAGAAGTATGACTATATAGAGTGAATTTGGGTAGTGAAAATGATCAGATTTTTCACCAAAAGGTGTATGCACTTGTGTACAAACTCTCTCCAGACCTCTGAGAGAATGTAAAATAAAGGTCTTGCTCCCTCATCTTTAAATATCCAGCACTTTTCAAAAGATTACTGGTTCTGCCCATCACTTTCTGGTCCATAGTATCCATGTCCTCTCTGGCTAAATTTACCACCCCATTTAACAAAATGTAAACCTCACTCCATCTTCCAAAGGCAGGGACATGTGGTGCTGCATCCCAGTGGAGGGAGGAGCACTGTGTTGATCTGACTCCGAGCTTCTTCCATCTCCAAAGGAAGAGTTATGTGCAGTATGGCAGGAAAAGAGGAATGCAGAAGTAAGCGAGCAACTTCACCAGTCCTTATCAAAACCTTAACTTCAGATAAAAGGAAGTTTCAAAACTGATTTCCTTTGATGGAACCACAGTGGATGGAACCACAGCCAGGTTTACACAGCCTCACAACATAGAGTTTTGTAGCCTTTGCTAGGGATCCCTTTCATTATAAAAAAGATAACGGCAGAAAAAATCAATCAATTTCAAAACTGCCCAGCTACCAGCAATGCAGGCTTTCTAGCAGCGATGTAAAGATAAAAACATTTTCCCATGTATAGGCACAAGAACACTCAAAGAATTATGATGCTCACATCAGATTAATTTCCAGTGGGCATTTCTAAAGAAAATATCTAACTTAGGAGACTAAAAATGAGTTCTTATGTATCATTAATAAGACTTTATCTGTTTCTTGACACCTAAAGATTGTATAGGTTAATAAAACAATCTTTTTGATTTTAGAAAGAATATTTGCCATCTCATCAAGTAATATTAAAGTACAGGCATCTTTTCATCATGCAGTTCTTCAAACTTCTTTGCAATTCATGGACCTTGAGTAATGATAGTTCATAATGTTAAAGAACACTTAACTTTGACAAAAAATTCTAAGCATCAGAAAGTGTGGAAACATCACACAAGATATTTAGATCAAGACCAATGAAACCTGTAAGCCACAGGTCTCACTCAGATCTTTGAGGGAGAACTTAAAATCACACATGAAAAACTGAAATCAGAAAATAACAAATAGAAGAAAAGTTGTCTGGGTTATTTCAGTAACCTCTTTTTTTTTTCCAACAGTCTGAGATAGTCCACACTCATGTCTAGCAAGCAAGAAAATACTTTCCTCATTTATGAATTGCAAAACATATAAGTAACACTAACAGTATGTAGCAAATAAACTGAACATTTTTGCCATGGCGACTTAGAAAATCTCCAACAAAACTTTCTCTTTTGTTTAGAATGAGAAGTAGAATAGCATGTTAAATATAATTTTTCAGTTTATGCCCTACAATCTATCCCAAAAGTATACCCCTGACCTCAACAAGAGTTTTCATAGGAACTTTTCACTGTAACATAATGCAACAATAATTTCATTTTGGTAACCAACATGCAGTCAGTGCTAAAATTCCTACTTCATATGCTCATGATTTCAGCGCTTATTTTTATTTTAACCAAGAATTCTACAGAAATGGTACCATGAACACAATTTTTGCTTGCTATATGTGCACTGAAAAGCTCCCTTTTTACATTACAGAAGTTTCTCAGCAAACAAGCAGTTCTACTTGCAGGCACTGACAAAACATTTTCTCAGTATTTCCTGTCAAAAACCTCTCTTTTCCATTGCTCATGGCTTCCACCACTCAGGATAAAGTCCTCCTCGATCTTCTTCAACATGAGTGTTTTCCAGAAGCTTTGGACCAGACTTCTTGCAGAAAGATATCACTGTTTTCCATTAAAAAAAAAAAAAGGAAAGAAAAAAAAAAAAAAAAAAAAAGAAAAGAAAAAAAACCCCACCAAAAACCGAAACACCACTGCAACCAATTTTGCACTTCTTTGAAGCTTAAACTGAGTCAAATCTCCATAAGAAGCTTGTCAATATTAGAAAAGACTGCCCATGGTGAAAAGGAATATAATTTAATCCCCTACTTACCTGTAGCCATTAATATAAGCAATCCTTTAAGTGGTTCCAACTTCCTTTAGTTAGCCAGAATGATCCATAAATCTGACATCATCTTCATGCTGAAGGAACTCCTCTCTAAGAGTCATGCTGCCCCTCTAGCATGTTTCAGAAAGGCCTGTGAGAGCTCTGGAAAAAACAGAATACTAAGTCTCTGTAAAGTAGGTAATTTTTGAGAAGACAATTTGCAAGTTCTTATAGACAGAGGAGAAATTCCAACCTTGGCTGCAATTATTTTTTTTTGGAGCACTGAAAATACTTCACATTTAACTTAATTTGATCCTCACAGCCTGACCAAAGTCACAACACAGTAAGTCACCCTAAATCAGCAAGGAAAATGTAGGTTGGGAGCCAAGTCATTCCCTTTATTCCTGTACTTCAGAACTTCTCCATGAGAAGCTAGGAAAGTTCAGCATTGAGTGCTAGTAACTTTGTTATCAGTACTAAAATGTTTGAATATTAGAATAGTATCTTCTACCTGGAAATTTCTTGATTACTACAGAAAACCCAGATGAAAGTGAGAAACAAGATGTACTATCACTCAGATTTTCATGGGCACCAGTGACCTGGGCTGCATGAGTTAGGAGATCTCTCCTACTTAACTGCAAGCATTTCTTTCAGGGCTACTATCAATAAGGGGCAGGCTTGAAGACATCTTCCCTGCCAAGCAGAAACCTTCTAAAAGTGAGTTGGAAAGTAAGATACAACTCTGCAATACCACCAGATTGTCATAGCTAGCTTTATCTCTGATTTAAAAAAAAAATAATGTTACTAAGGTACATTATTTAAATGGCAAAGTCAGATATTCAAAGCCCAAGGAAATGCCAAAACTGAAATTTGCCTTATAAAATGAGGGTTATAGTACCTCAGTATGTCTCAGGGTGGCTATAAGAACAATGTTGGTGAAACACACAGAAAAAATAGTGACAAATGCTGTAGAAAAAGTCAGAGGAAATTAATACTTCTTTCTTCAGAGCTGGGTTTGAATAGGATGTTACCCAACATGGCAATAAAGACCAGCACTGTATACTGAACACTGAGGCATTAAAACAACCTTGAGTAGCTGCCCATTAAAGGCAGGATATATCCCACCTAAATGTAGCAGTATAAAAAGTCCACTCTAATGTAATCATGTAGACTCTGCTCTTGCTGAAGAGATGCAGACAACTCCAGCAGCAACTCATATGATCCCAAGTAGACTTCTGAGATGAACAGGAAGAATAACCATCCAGAGCTCCTTTTATTTCCCCCTTGACTCAAGACAAGAATTAGACATCAGGTTTAAGCTATGTGCCTAATTGGTAAGCAGCTAAAGTGAGATGAAATTAATCTGTCCTAAATAAGCACTATATATCCCATGTATTAAAGGATTAAAACAACAAAATAAAACAACCTAGTATATATAAACTTGTAATTGAGGGGTTTTATGACGCGTGTGCAGAAGGCATTTCTAATGCATGGTTTAATTCTGAAAATCTTCCTATTTTTAAAGACCAGTTCTGCAGACCCTAGTGTGCATCTTGTTATACAGAGTGCAAGTACAAGTACATGCTAATTAATTGGGAACACAAAAACTACATGAAACCTCTCTTTCATACAGTCTGTGTGCTTCACCAGTTCTGATTTCCTCGTGCTCTGTATGACAGAAGAGAATCTCACTACATGCATATTTATTTTCTTTCCACCATCTTCCATGCTACACTAAAAGGTTTTCATATTCTAGTCACCAAATTCCATCACACTAAGAATTGCACGAGGAAAACTCAGTACCTGATAGTTCTTCACCATAGGCTCTGCTATGTGGAAGTGGTAGCTATTCTTGCTTTTGCTCCAAGAATGTTCATTTGATTATTCCAAACTAGAACAGACACCATAAGATGGGATTATTTCCTCATAATAAAGACTCAAGTTCATTAAAGGCTCTGCTCTAAGAAAAGCAGAATTACTCTAACTTTCCAAATGTCCATATTTTCCTTAAGAAAGGAGATGTTAGTTTCCTACAATAAAACATGCTTCTCAGGCAAATAAGATGACTCATCCACCCTCAGATATTTCTTTTTGCCAAGGAAAACTTTAAAAAAGGCATTCCATATTGTAAAAAAAATAATCAAAGTAGATTTTGAGTCAGCAGTTTGGCCAGGAAAAATGGTATGCCAGGTAGGGTTATGCTATACAGTGTCTGTTCCTAACTACAAAGATATAATTGAGGCAAGCCTCTGGAACAAAATAGACATCTCTACCACCCCTCTGAGAAAGTATGATTGCTTTGTGATACAGTGAAATCAATCATTTTCAGGAGCATCTGAATCACCCTGACGTGGCATAAGTGGTGCTGCTCCAGGGAGCAGACTCATACACAGCTGCTGGCATTTCACACACTACCACCACTTTATGTGTCTGCCTACCCACTCAGAGGCAAACGGGGATATTCAGGAGAAAACTGAAGCACAAATCTGACATGTTGCTCAGGAGAGGAGGGAGTGCTGAAACCCCTGCCATCACTCTTCCCCTGGAGCATGGAATGTGACTGCAAAGTTAGTCACCAGCTATCCAAAGAACAAGTAGATGCTTAAAAGGCTGAAATTATGACTCTGAGATGCTTCAGTTTCTACATAATCAAAACTTTTTGTTTGGAGCTCCTCTAATTGGAAACTGCCAAACTTGTGAAAACAGCATCTACCTCAAGTGAAATGAGCATTAAAATGCATTCAGACCCCAACTGTCTGAAAAACAGATCCTTAATCTCTAACTCCAGTGATTCACAAGACTTTCCAATTCCTATTAGAAATAAAACCAAAGAGCACAGCATGAAGTTGATAAAACTGATGGGATCTACAAGTCTGATATTTCACAGCTTTCTGAAAATAGAAACAAATTGATGGAGGCAGTAGATTTTCCAATCACTGCTCATGAACCAAAAATTTTCAATCACTGGTTATTTAAGTTTCACACAGACACACACTGTATTTCTAGGCTACACTCCAGAGATTAACTAACCTTTCCCTGAAATAAAACTAATGCACATGCACAGCAAAATTTACCCATCAGGTAGCAACCAATGGATTTAATTCTGTGTTAATAAGACCACTGTCAAATATACTTCACACCTGTCTACTGAACCTTCTGATGTGTGCTATAGTGCTGTTCAAGACTAATAGCTCATCTTTACATCCTGCATGAAAGCAGGAACGTGAGGAAAAGCCAGCTCCTCTTGCAACACCTTTCAAAATTTATCTCTGTTTTGTTCAAACCAAAACTTCGAAAGAATTTTTTAAAGGACCCACATAAATCCGCTTTCAGATTAAACCTCAAAATGCATAGCAGGCTTGTCTGGATTAGGATGAGGAGCTTTTGTAAGGACACTGAAGGTCAGGGCCCTAGTCAGAGCTGCGCTGATTCAAAGCAGACTTTTAAAGAAGCAAAAGATTAATTCCAGTTGAGAGCTGGGAGATAAACTGCATCTCCAAATCTTAGTCCAATGTCACAAGCACCATATCTTCCAGAAAAAAATGAAAAATAAATAACTTTTTCCTCCACCATTCACCTCCACCCAAAAAATATAGCCAAAGCTGCTAGAAATCCCTGAAAATATCCAGGTTCTATAAAAAAGCACGTTCTTCCTCTACATCCTTAAAAACCTCCACCTAGCTCTACGAAAATGTCTATAAAATATATCAGCACAAAATCAAGTGAGTTAAATAAGATGATCAAGAAAAATCAGAATGTGCCAGTGGAGAAGGTGAACTGAAATTTACATTTTTCTTTAGAGATATGCAGGAAATCTGCTTATTCCAATTTAACAGAAGCCAGAAGAATGAGAAAAAACAATCAGCAAAAAGACCAGAAGACTCATAGCTCAAAATTTTGAAAATTCTAACAAGGCTGGACATGTAACAGGATCCACAACCATCCAATCAGCTTGGGATCAGGTGGAATCTTTCATCAAGTATATTTTTTCATGTTTACTTGTGAACCAGAAGGAATATCTCAAAGGCACAGAGAGCTGGCTAGTAAGTTTGGAGCAAAGCGTGGTAAGGCAAGAGAAGACAGAGCAGGATGGAAGTCATGCAACAAGGTCAAAGCAGCATCTATTGAGCCAGAGAGACCTAAATCCATTGCAGATGTAATCCGTTTATAAGTTAGGAATCAGAAATCTGCCAAGCAGATAGATTTTCTGCAGTTCTTTGACCAAAGCATAGCCTCAAAAGAGACCAAAGTAGTAAACCAACATTACATTCATTTGGCTTACATAAAACCTAACCAGAAATAAATACTGCTTTACTCATATAGGATGTGCTCTTGGGAAGACATTGTTTTAGTTTTAATCCAAAGAAAAAATATTTTTCTTGAGAATATGATAAAATACTGATGTGATCTGCAATTGGAATTTCTCTTCCATTAGGAAACTCTTACCCATGAACATTTGTTTCCATGTCAGGGCAGATGCTGCAGTAGTTGCAAATTTTACTGAATGTGAAGTTGTCCCCTCCCTCCTTTCAAACCTCAAGGTGTCAAAACATGTTAGAGCTCAAGCCTGAAATGCTTTCCATTTTACGTAAAGCCTTCAGGGGTATGGAGCTAATGATGGATCTCTCACAGCCTGGACCTTTCCACCAGACTGCTGCCCATGACTGCTGCACATTCCTGTGATACACAGAACACCTAAACACAGGACAAAGCACAGCCTTATTTTGCACAGGGAGGCCAGAACACTTCCAAGGGGATGGATATTTCTTTTCACAGTGTACTACAGCATTTCAGGCAGACAGACTTACCAATGAATTAAAAATATTTTCTCAGCAAAAAATCAGTTTCAGCCTACCAACATTTTCCTATTGATTATTTCAGCTTTGTAGAAACCAAATGCCAGGCACCCAGATTTACAATCTTTCCCCAATATTAGTATATACTTGCAGCTTTTAATTAACCCAGTGGTTCCAGTTAGTGCATAACACACCAAGTACAATATCACAAATCACAATATGGAAATGCTGACACATTTGAATGCAGTGAGAACTTCACCAGGATTTTATGCACAGTTTGAAAAATCAAATAAAATCCATTTAAAAAATAAGAAGGGAATAGGCACTATTGGAGATGGGGTAACGATTCATCTGATTCTGTGTCATTTTTATAATCCTAGCTTTTGAGCTTCTGTGGCTTTATATTGATTTTCTCTGTTCTTTCTCTACTTTTTTCTTTTTAAATTATGAAAAGTGAACACATTTAATATAAAACAGATTTTGCTTTATTTTTTCAGGTAAGCCTGTTAAAAGTAGAAAATACTTCATCTACTGCACACAGAAAAAGCGTAACATTAAGCATTTGACATTAAATCTTGGTAGATAAATATCGTCTCTATTTAATTATCTGTTAAAAATTGATAGAAGGCATCAGCTTTTGAAATCCTCAGCAGCAAAACTCCCACTGATATCAGTGGGTCTAGGATTTCACTCAGAATTTACCTTTTTTTTTTTTTTTTTTCTTTTTGAACAAGCAGCATCTCTTTGTGCAATAATTGGCAGCTATTAGTGTCAGTTTGGCAGGTCCAAAGCTGCACGAGTCTGTGGGAAATTTATGCCTCCTAACATGCCTTGCTAAATTTAAACCTGTTGCATAATATGCAGATTGATTCTCATGCATGTAATGCAGCTAAGAATATCTGAAGTTCAAGGGAAACTAATACACATGCAGACTAAAAAGGAGGGTTTAAATGCATTTTGGGCTTTACCACATGGAATAAAAAGCATTGATGACTCCATTTAGTAAAGCTATACCTTCTCACAATCACCTCAGTGAACATACATTTCATTCACATGACCAATGTGAATGGTACAAAGCACCATGGACACTAAAAATAGGAAGACAAGAAAAGACAGACTTGCTTTTTGATTCCATTAAGCCATCACTTCAGTCCTAGCTCTTGGGGCACCCTGCTCTAAAACACTTCTGAGGAACTCTGAAGCCTGCTTTTTCCTCCAGAATTCCAAACTGGATAACTTACTTCTACAATGCCCCTCTGTATTCCATCTTTTTTCCCCCCACACTACACATAAGAAGCAGACCTCTTTTTCTGTTTGATCTTTGAGACTGAAAAACCTTCTTGTTATTCACATTTGTACTTCTGATCTGAGTCTGAATACAAGAAATTACAACTCAGGTAGATATATCTACATCTTTTCTGAAAGTTAAATAGCAGATTTTTCCTATATGAATATTTTTAAAAAATTTATTATCAATCATAACAAAGAACACAGTAAAAAAAAATATAAGAAGGTTGGATGAAGTTCCATCTCTTTGGTCTTAATTTCTAATTCATATTCCAAAGTGGAAAAACTTCTAGAAACCTTGATGGACTTAAAAGGAGAATGGCTAAAGAACCATTGCCATTATTTGGGTTTTTTGTTGGTTTGAGGGTTGGGATTTTTATCACCAATTATCACCAAACCTTTTCTGGAGTAATTCCCTGAGGACAAGATAATTCCTAACCTATAGCCCGATTCTCAAGTCACTGTTCATGTTCCTATTTCATCTTGAACTTGATTGACCAAAATGCCTTCAATATTAGCAGCCCAGACAGGTTCTTAATTCACACAAAAATATTCCAGCACCCCCATCCAAATACTATGCTTCACACAAACCACCTCTCACAGAATACATACTTAAAAATTTAGCCTCCTGATTTTCAGTTTCAGACAAATACAGGTTTCCTTTTGCTCTGTCAGGCCAGCATATCCACAAGCCTTCTGCAGATGACATTTACTCTCACAATTTTATCAGGTATCCCAGCCTTACTGGAAACAGCACACTGAAAGATAGCCCTAGTCTGCATTAATACAAAAGAGCGCCCAGTGACAATGTCAAAGAATTTACTGGTATCACAAGCATGACATGGTTGGAAAAGGTAGGAGATATAACAAAATTCTTTCTGTGTTCTGAACCATTCCCTGTGTTTCAGTGCAGTGTCATACTGATGCAAGGCTATTAAGCCCTCTGATCTTGACAAGATATCAGTTTGAGATTAGTACTCAATTACTTGACTTTTTGGTACAACCTGAGTCTGCTTTTTTTTAAAGAAAAAACAGAATATGAAAACTTTCAAACAAAAGTTCAGGATTCTTACAGCAGAAAACCTCTCCAGAAATTAAATATTTTGAAAAATATGAAAAAGCACACGGAAAAAAAAAAGTGGGGATTGTTATTTATTGTTGCTATTGTTAATTACTCCAAGCCAGAAATAAGGTTGACAGGAAAATCTGAAAGAACTAAGTCTGTGGCAACATACATGGTGATTGGCTCAAGATAAAAAATAACCAGAGAAGAGGAAGAATAAGAGACAAGTTGAAATATTGTGAGTAGTTCCAAGCAAGAACTAAGCACTGAGGGAAAATTCACCTGTACTTATGGTGTTTGTTAAGAATTTTATGAAGGTTTCTAGGCTTTATGTGCAGCATGCCACTATATTGTTGTCATGAGTAGTGTATAATACTGAACAAGAAGTTCTGACCAAGAATAATTTCTGCAAGCCCACATCAACATGGTCTAGCCATGGACAAAGCTGGATCCCAAGCAACAAACATCTCTCAGCTGTTTGGGACACAGCTTTGCAGGGGAAGGAGACAAACCAAGGTGTATTAGCACCTTGCTTCACTATCAGCTGCTAAATGCAACTATGACCAAGCTCAAAATAGCTTCACTAGGAAGCCTGGTGAGATGGTGACTTTGTCTCATAAATAATAAGGCTGTAGATAAGCCTTGAAAGTCCAGGTGTAGAATATTCACTAAGGCACTGACAGAGAGTGGCTTAAGCTTAACATGACATCTCCAGGAAGGCTGCAGAGGTAATTAAAATATTGCCTACTTTTCATAAGAATAAGGATTGCTGAAGCCTCCTGAATAGAGACATAATCCACTCTGCCTCTTGGAATGCATTCCAGTTCTAGTTCTCAAGACCTGGAACAATTCAGTGTTCTATGTATTCTCTGATAATATTGTACTTCACTAGCTCCCTTTGCTTTGCCCAAGATATTTGATTTCTGGTGTTCTGTGTGTCTGACTCACCTTTTAAAAGGTTCAGTCAGGAAAACTTCTCTTTCAACAAGTCTATTGTTAAAACACACCTTCCAGAAGACAATGAAAACTCTTCTGAATCTCTTGAAACAAGTGTTTATGAGAACAACAGATATGCAGCAAAATAGTAGAAACATGATGAACACAAGTTTTTCTTCAGTATATGCTGTTACACCTTCTCTCACTAGCAGCCCAGCTACCACAAAGCACAAGCATTTTAAGAGACAAGTGTATCAAAGAGAAAATACATGAACAAAAAAGCAGTTCAAAGGAATTTTTTTTTTTCATATTCTACTATCATGATGCCTATTTAATCATTACTTTATTAAGTTCTCCACACCTCGGTCTAAATCTCCTTCACTTTCATTATTTTCCTGGCCTCTTGCATCAGAACAGACCAAGTTAATGCTGTTTACTTCCTCAAATAAGTATTCCTGACTTGTATAGCTGGCAAATAATTTATTTAAATGCTTACTAATAAGCAAAGAGAAGAGAATCTATCACTAGAATAATCTTGGAGCCCTCCATCTGTTATAGATAGTGTGTTTCTGTTCAAACAAATGCTGGGAATGAACAATTTATTTCTCTGTTTACTTCCTAACCCATACCCTGCATATTTCATAATGATGGAAAAGCCTACAGATGAGTAACTAACCCCAGAGACAGCAGAGCATATATTTCCGAGCTGTCTATAACTTCAGAGGCCAAAGCACCAGCAAAAAACCCCAAAAGATCAAATATCCTAAGGTACTCTTGGTGAGGAGCAGCCAGTATTCTAAATTTCATTCTAACCTGTCAGGGTAGAATACAGAAAATTTGAGGGTCCTACTGACATTTTGTTTGATTTGGAGAATCAATGGTTTTGAAAAGACTCAGTAGCACAGTTAGGGCCAACGCTACCTCATCTTCTGAATGGCTCCATTATCAGTCCATTTGCTTGGATTTTGGGAAAAGGAATGCATTTCAGCACCTAGCACAATGATCCTGACCTTCTGGGTCCTTTGGCATGACCCTAAATTAGGCTACACTTTTAACAAAATGCAGAAACCAACACAAGTACTGATACTTTCCTTAGATATGGCCTACCTGAAGAGACTAACACATAGGGCTAAGACAAGCTCTTCTCATATTTTGTCAGGGTATTTTGAAACTGCAAACAATATAAAACCATTGCATTATTGCAATCTATCTGATTTACCTGTACACTGAAGTCAGTCCCCTCTTAGCAAAAGTTTGCTCATCTCCCTGGTTAGGTCTTCCATGTTTTTATAAACAGCAACAGAACCCATCAACCATCTGGTGATCTTCAGCCAAAATCTAGGAAATAAACTGCGACTTGCCAGTAACGCAGGATGCACATATAGCATATCAGGGAGAGCAGGGGGCTGGAATTAAGACACACAGATAACTCATACCACACAAGGTAAGCCCAAGTGCTGCATCTGAGCTTAAATAGGCTCTTGGGCAGTGGGGGGGGGGGGGGTGTCCCAGCTGAGGGCTGTCAGGATAGTTACAGCCTACAGGTGCCCACAGGGTCCTGGCACACATGCAAGCATATGCATAGATGTGCAAAGGGTTGGTTAGTGTTTAGAGTTTAATAAAAAGATCATTGTGTCCTGGATGTATGTATAAGAGACCTATCAGAGTTCCTTGTGTGCTGCAGAAGTATCCTAGTCATCCTAGGATGTCACCCAAATCATCCTAGACTTCTTGCATTAGCTTAGAGGAGATTGGTTTGGGTTATGTGCTCCATAAATCAGGGAGAAAAACCCCACTTTGCTCTCTCAGCTGATTGAATTTTTTTTTTCTGACATATGCAAGTCACTGTGCAAGCACACCTAGAGCAACAGGCAGGTTTCTTAGAGCACTGGAGCTCTTGAGCAGACTGACAGCCTTATTCCTGCTGAAAGCAGTAGCAGTTTTGCAATTTACAGTAGGTAGGTTTTGAGCAAGAAAATCAGGAAAGGATCTGAAAGCCTTCTGAAGTTGAACTCTCTAACATTCCTAGAGTTCACCGGTTGTTCAAAAAGCACCATCTTAGGTAACTGTGAGTCAGCCTGGGGATATTCATAGAATCATAGAACGGTTTATGTCGGAAAAGATCTCTAAGATCATCCAGTCCAACTGTTAACCCAACACTGCCAAATCCACAACTAAACCGTGTCCCCAAGTGCCACATCCACATATCTTTTAAATACCTCTAGGAATGGTGATTCTACCACTCCCACAGGCAGCCTGTTCCAATACTTGAGAACCCTTTCCATTAAAAAAAAAAAAATTCCTAGTATCCAATCTAAATCTCCCCTGGGGCAACTCGAGGCCATTACTTTCTTGTTACCTGGGAGAAGAGGCTGACCTCCACCTTGCTGCAGCCTGTGTCACACAGTCACGGAGAGCGATAAGGTCTCCCCTGAGCCAGTTCCAAACAATAACCTGTTCTCTCGGACATTTCTCACAGGACTTGTTCTCCAGACCCTTTATCAGCTCTGTTGCCCTTCTCTGGACACACTCCAGCCCCTCAGTGTCTTCCTTGCAGTGAGGGCCCCAAAACTGAACGCAGGATTTGAGGTGTGGCCTCACCAGTGCCGAGTGCAGGGGGACAATCCCTGCCCTGCTCCTGCTGCCCACACCATTGCTGATACAGGCCAGGATGTCATGGGCACACCCTGGCTCATGCTCAGCTGCTGTCAACCAGCACCCCCAGATCCTTTTGCATCAGGCAGCTTTCCAGCCAGGCTGCCCCAAGCCTGTAGCATTGCCTGGAGCTGTTTTGACCCAAGTGCAGGACCTGGCATTTGGCCTTGTAGTATGGCCTCAGCCAAAAGCAGCTCCTACAGTCAAGGGTCAGTCCTCTCAGAGCCTCTCCCCTCAGCAGGACCAGGCAGCCCCCCTACGGCAGCTCTGAGCCAGCCCTGAGCCCCGAGGCCCACAGCCCTGGGGCCTGGCACTTGCACTAAAGAAACCATGGAAGTAAGAAGCTCCCTCTGCCAGACCAGTTCTGGAATTCAACTTCAAACACCTAAAAGTATCTTTGGGACCAAATCTCTGAAAATTTTTAGGTGTATTTTACCTGGTCCATTACAAAGAAGCACAAGGAAGGAGCAATGACTGTGTTAGTTTTTTAAAAATCTTCCCTACCAAGCAATAAGTGTTATCCTTTGCCTATGAATGCAATTTAGGAATTTCTTTTGAAACAGTCCCCAGGGGAGTCTTCCTTTCTTTCAGTCTTGTAGGCCTCTCCATGCAGAATGCAGGTGTCAAAAGATGAAGCCAGAGGAGGAAAGGAACAAGAGCAGGAACAAGGTCTGAGTCACATTCAATATCTAGTGAAGTAGAGGGATTTTTAAGCTGTCTCAATTAATTTGCAATTTATAATGGGAAATAAGTAATCCTAAAACACTCATGAAGAAGGTCCAACACAAGAAGAGTGAGTCACAGCAAATATTGAGTTATCCCCAACATACTTCTATTTTCAAACTGTATGGTTCCTTCAGGGCTAGAGCCAGCAGCAACAGGGACCTCTCCTGTCCTCTCTGTGTCAGCAGAGATACCCAAGCACTACAGCATATTTAAACAATTCCTTTTCCTTTACTCTCATATTTCCTTCCTCTCAGCAAGTGTACAGTATGCTGCTTAGGAAACATGGAATCATTTCCCCTCTTCACTGCTCTGCCCGTGCTTCTAGTGCCTAATGGGGTAACATCAAGGCTTTCAAGAGCTGCTGACCCCTTCAAAGTCTGTGCCCTTCAGCAAGTCAGTGCAAACTCGAGTTTAATTCACACAGAGGAACTCAGATTAACTTTATGAAAGAAGAACAAAGGGTGGATGAGATGTGTTTAGTCTGCTTTGCCCTGCTCTTTTCCTTTGTAAGCAGCGGCTCGGTGGTGGTTTGGGAAGGAAAGCAGTGACACTGAGCAGCCTGCTCCGGTGGGAGGTGTCCCTGCTCACTGCAGGCCACTGGGCAAGGTGACCTCTAGCGGTCCCTTCCAACCCAAGCCGCTCCAATATTCCCGGGATTCCCGAGCTCCGGGATAACTGGGATTTTGCTGCCACCGTGTGGTCACCCCTCTTGGCCGGCCCCACCGCGGCACGCCGCGGGAAACGCTCCCGCTTCCCAGGCGGAGAAAAGAGGTCTTCCTGCAGAACTGCTCCCCGCATAGACGTGCCCTGGGCCAAACCCCGAGCTTCACCCTAAGGCTAACCAGCCAAGGCCAACTGAGCTTGATGCATGTTTGGGGAGCAGGGGTGGCTGCTCTCGGTAGTTGGAGGCTCGCCAGTTTTACCCAGTTTCAGAAGATGCTCTTCTGTGGTTTCTGATGTCTCTGCACTGGTCCCCCAGTGTCACCCATTACAGATGGATAAACAGGAGTGCTCAGGGCAGAAGTAGTTGCTTTGCAAAGCAGCAAAGGTCTATTCAATTTCCTCCCATAAGACTAATAGTTGATAGTAGTTTAAAATATTTAATATTCGGACTGTTCTGACACAATCTTTTGGCCTTTATGTGTCACAGACATAAACAGCCTACTAAGTCCATTTCCTCATGAGCATCTACTAATGGTGGAAATGCCTCTGGAGCTTGTTACACTCAGTATGGCCAGAGGATCAAGCACACACTCTTTAACCAGGGCATTTTTAAGGTTTGTTTTGGAGACCTACTGTAGCTGATTGGAGGCAATATTAAAATTCTTCCCAGAACTCCTACAGCACAGCTCTTCCTAAAGTGATCCTATAGCATCCATCATGAGGTACAGACCAATTTGGCCCAGTGCAGGAATCTGTAACATTCCAGGACAGACCAGTGCGCTGGCAAATGAACCTGGCTATCAGCCAGTAAACCCTGGCTCACAGCATGCAAGCCACAGTACTACCTTTTTAATCTGTTTCTAAAGAGGACATTGTTGTTCCAGACTAGGAACAAATCATTCAGTACTGAAATTAGGATGTCCCAGTGACCTGGTGACCAGATACACGTTCTTTCTAGGAGCCCTGTAAAATTTGTGGTTCTAAATAGTAAATACATCTAAGGTTTTAAGTAAGCATGATTATTTCAGGCAAGGTGACCCTTGGGAAGGAGATCTTTTGTGTCAGTCCATTTCCTGGCTGAAAGGCACTCACATTCAAAACACAACCATCACAACCAATCATTGCCAGTCAGAGGAGAAACAAAGACTAATTAATTGAATAAAGGCCAAGTTATTCACTCCTATTATAAGCATGACATTGGCAAGAATCCCAAATGCATCCAGTGGTAACTTCACCTAGTTTGCTGGATATTGCAGTTGCCTCTAGGGGAGCATGTTCTATTATTTCCAAGGGCTTCAACAATTGTTATTCCAAACACTCTCTTCCACACACGTTTCAGCTATCTAAAACAGAACAAAGGTGTCCTCTACTCTCTTACCACCTTATATTGCTGATTTACAAAGAGAATGTCTCTGAAACAGATGTGAATAGAGAAATTATTACTCCTCATCTTCATTGCTCTGTTAGACTCCCTATACAATTTCTAGCAGTCTCAGGAATCTGCTTTTCTTAGAACTTCTGGCAATTTTTTTTTTTTTTTTTTTTAATTCTAAATTCATCTGAATCCTTCCCTCTGTGTTATTGAAGAAATTCAGCGAGAGCTATTTCTATAAATTCCACCCCCACATAGTCTGCTAAGAAGGGCTTGTGCAATGAGTAATTTGCCTACATTAATGTGAAAAAATGCACTGACAAAAACTGACTTGCATCCATGACAAAGGTTGTTATTCTCTTTTTTTTCCAAAAAGGGAAATAGAGGCAGCTCCCTTATGTTCTGATACAAAGAGTGAAAATCAGTAACATCCCTCATCTAGCACTTAAATTAAAGGTATGTTTAAGACTATTCTTTTTTAAACCAAAGGATGACTTATGGGATTTAGATCAGACTCAGTTTTACCCACTTATGCACAGCTCTGGCCTTTACTTTCCATCCAAGAGAGGAGTCATTCTGTCCATTGATGTTTCAATAGACAAAGCTGAGATAAGCCTATCATTGGGGTGAGTTATTTTATGTCAGTATGTAAGTAATTTTTAGTGTGTAAGGAATGGATAGCTAAAGAGCAGTGTTGGGACAAGCCTGGCTCCAGAGACTCCTTTTGGTGTGTTGCTGCCAGCAGCATTTCTCTTTATCCACCCTGGGCTTGTTGCAGATTGGGTTTTGTTAGATCAGGACCAGCAAAGTTTAACCTCAGTTTTACTGTCCTGTCCTCCTGCACTTATCCAAGGCTTTAGGATATTCACCAAGTGTGGAGAATTTGGCTGTTCCCAATAGAAACAGTAATGGAGGTGGTTGAATTTTCTTAAGAGCCAAGAGTATTGCCACCACTGATTTAAGAAATTCCTTGAGCATGCCTAGGTGATTCGAAAAAAATCCATATTAAATACAGATAAATGATACCAAGCTACATGTAAACCTCCCTAGGGGAGACACCATTCTCAGAAAAAGTCTTCAGGAGAAAATAAGAAATTATAATACTCATATAAAAATAATTAAATTGCAGATAGAATTATTGCTTTTGACACTCTTTCAGAACTTACATACAAATATCCCATATCAAGCTCAGTGTCAGCAATCCATTTTCCTCTTTCTATCCTTCCTTCCTTCCTTCCTTCCTTCCTTCCTTCCTTCCTTCCATCCATCAAACTCAAAATATCATGAGAACTGACTCTTAAATGAATTCCTAGAACACATTTTATGTCTTGTTTCAGCCCAGAGACTGATGGCATTCTGAACTCTAGGAAATAGTCCATTGAGCATGAAACAACTGACCGCTGCTTAGAGCAATAACATTTTAACATCGAAATCCTGACAATGACAGAAAGAGGAAAACTACAAAATTATATTAACTATCACATGGATGTCCAGCTATTTAGCATCTGATCTGCTTTACAGCACTCTAGGAGAACTACAAGACACATATTAAAAAATATTAACCTCTTTTTCAATTATAGTTCCTTGTTTGCATTTCTTCTGCTCTTCATGAGCATAGGTCTTTTTTCAATCCTTCTTACTGCTATTTTATTTCACTTCATTCCTATTATATTTTGTTGGAGACCTTGGGCTACAATAGCCTATATGCTACCAGTTTGATATATTAGCTGTGTATTAGCTATCATACTAAAATAATTGTGCCTCCTATACAGAGGTACTGGCTATAAGTAATTGATATCGGCATATTTCTGTACAGTTCAATAACTGCAGGTAGGAAATTGGCTCTCTATCAAGTTAAAATTATTCATCATTGTTACAAAATTTGGAGTGGTGTCTACTGCCCAAGCAGATATTATTGCACATTTTGCTTAGGTTATAAAACTGCTTTCATCCTAGTTTTTTTTTGCTACTGTTGCTAGCTTTAGAAAACATACAGGAGCCCATCTTAAAATAAAAATAGATTAAAAAGGAACTAAAGGTATATCCCTCAAACTGTGATACATACAGAACCATTATTACAAATCTAAGCTAATTAACTTTAAAATCTTTATGATATTGCTGGAAATATCCAGAAGGAAGAAATATTTTCACTATGGTCTTAGCTGTGATAAATGATAATTCTACCTTCACTTTCCTATTTTGTGAAGGCTAGCCAGTGAGTATGAGCCAACATTGCTATCCAAATCTTGAGGGTAGTTACTTTCTCCAGATGGTAAGAGATAGAAAAGTTTGACTTTTGTCCAGATGACAAGCAGAAGCCCTGGAAGACTTGCCCAAACTCACAGTGCTGCTTAAAGAGGAAATGTCATTTTGTTCCAGGTGAAATGTGATTTACATATTGAAAATGAACGACAGTAAGAATATTTAAAATTTAAGTTGCACAGAGGGCCTCTGACAGAAATATCAGGTACCATGCAAGCAAGTTCATCCATTTTTACTGCTACAGAAGAAGCTAAAGTGGTGGGTTTTCACAAGCCATTGTCCAAAGACCATCAGAGGAAATCAGAGACATCAGGATTTTTACATGCCTTTAAAAGCACAAATCATTTTCATTCTGCAACATATTTCACTGTATCAGCCAAATTTGAAACACTGTGCTTCTCCTCAAAATATGCACTTCTATAAAACAAGGTTTATACATTCCAAAGTTTGGGATGTTTATTGTTTTAAAATTATACTTACCCCTATGATTCAAACTGAAAAACTACAGCCAGAGTTGTTGGTTTTTTTTTCTTTTCAGAAAGCAAAAGCTAATGGTTATGTATTATTTACATAAATTAGGAAAGGATGCAAGAGAGTGAAGATTAGAAAAAAAAGGGGGGAGAGAAAAAGTTATCAATTCTTTGCACATTCTTTTCATTCTCTGATACCACAACATGTATGTCAGCTTCAAAACAAGAAGAGCATTTGCCAATCTAAATCCTACAGTTTTGGGGGGAAAAAAGTATTTAGAAACCTTTTCTCAGAAACTGTCCAGAGTAGAAATGCTCCATATAGTCCTCAAAACCTAGTAAAATGCCTCCTCTCCTGATTATATTCTAATAGAAGACCAGCATTTACCTGAAAATATAAATAAATTTAGGGTTTTTTCCAACATCAACAATCATTGTAAAGCTTTACTACATAAAAAAGTATATGTTCTACAACAGATAGCAAAATTAATTATTTTACATACCAGTTGTTTTTCACATTACCTCTGAGATATTGCCCTTTGCTTTCCAAAAATCCACCTCCTAGAACACTTCCAACAACATTTTAAAATCAGTAGAACTTCTCATGTTTCTTATCACAGATACTTTTCTCTTTATTTCAACAAATATACTGCACCATCCAACTGTCCTTAAAGTCTGCTTTTGAATTCATTGAAACACACAAGGAAAGACTAACTAGGTCACAGAGAACTGGGAACAAACTCCCTGGGTGTTTCTGTACCGACTGTTTTCCCATTCCCCCTCTGGTCACAGAAGTCCAAAGGGTGGTCCCACAAAGATGCCACCCCAAACACTCTGACATCACCGAGAGCACAGACCCCCAGCATGGATGTCCCATCCATGGCCCTGGCTGTCAGGCATGGTGGGAAGGGTGACAGAACAAGGTTGATCCTCAGCCACCCATGGTTTTGCAGTACACATTTCTCACTACAGACCCACTCATGGCTTGAGAAATCATGAAACATGATCCAAAGTACACTCAGAGTGTCCATGCTAGAGAAAGGCAAACTATCATCAGCTGGTAAGCAGGAAATCATGCTGAGTTGCATCTAAAGGTAGTCTCTGTGTTAGTTAGCTTTTTGTTCAAAAGAATGCCATAGATGCCTTGAAATAACTATAGTATATACCTATTGTTGATTTTTATTATCATATTTGTAAACTACGAATCCCATTTCTACTCTACTCAAAAATAAAAGCTTTTGCTCAGGGCTTCTTTCAAGCGTTATCTGGATTTAATTTGAAAGCATTTACAACCTGGAAAGACAAATTCATTCAGTAGCTAAAAATATGCTGTATACCTAAGTAAAAAACTTCTTCCCACTGAACTAAAGTGATCTGCAGTAAACTAACATGAGGAATATTTGCTCTCTACACTGGCAGAACAAGTTGCAAAAGTCTGAAATAAAATTAGGTTTATCATTTAAAAAACCTGCTTCTGGAGACAAAAAGTAACCCTAAGCAGTGGCTTGATCTTTGTAAGACTTCAGCAAGCATCTGCTGTTTACATTTTTTATAACACATATTTTTATCAGGTTCCTCTAAGTAAATGAGTCCAGGTCAGTTACCATAATTCCAATTTTTGTTTCAAATGCATTTATTTCTAAAAAATATTAGCTTAAGTTAAAATCCTTGATTCAAATCTAAACAATATTTTAACCAGCTGGAAAGCAGGTTGATAAAAAAAGTCCAGTGGTCCTCACGGACTTGCTGCCTTTGCAGTAAAGAAGACCAAAATCATTGTGGGCACCAGGAAGGGTAGCAGCAGCAGCTCATGTGAGATGATCCTTCCCCCCTACTCATCAGAGACATGTCTGCAGAGTTGGATTCAGTCCTGCACTCCCCAGTACATGAGAAACATATTCATACTGGAATAAGTCCAGTGAAGGGCCACAAAATGATAAAGGACCTGGGGGATCTGACACGGGAGGAGAGGATAAGGGAGCTGGGATTGTTTGGCCTGGATGAGACAAAGTTCCAGTGAGGTCTTATCAACATGATTAAATACCTGATGGAAGAAGGAAGAAGAGGGAGCCAGACTCTTCTCAGTAGTGTCTGCTGAAAGGATAAGAGGCAATGGCCACAAATTTAAATACAGGAAATTCCACTGAAATGTGAGAAATTTCTTACAGTGAGAGTGACCAAGCACTGGCACAGGTTCCCTAGAGAGGTTGTGGAGTCTTCACCCTGGGAGATACTCAAAACCCAGCAGGACACAGCCTTGAGCAACCTGCTCTAGCTGGCCCTGCTTGGAGCAGTGGGGCTGGACTAGGCAATCTCCAGCCTCAGCCACTCTCTGATCCTGCCTGGAGCATTTGGCTCTCATAAGTGTGTTGGACCACTTGGGAAGTAGGCTTCAAAATAAACACTCTACCAGCATCTCCGAGTTTTGTTTATGAGATGGTTAGTAATTCCAGACTTACACGTCTAAATATGAAGCTTTTTTAATCCAGACTCTGGATGCTTAGCTCTCTCAATTATTGAAGATGAAAAGAGCATTTTAAGGGAGAGCATTGTTTTCACACGTTGGTCAATTTCCTCACTTAATAGTTTAGCAACACAGATCTATTTTCCTTTTACGTTTGCAGCTACCATAATAAAGAAGTAATTAGCAATAAGTAGTCCCTGATCAGCTCAGTGGGTATGTGACAAAAAGAGATGATTCAAAAAAAAGTACATAAAAATGAAAACTATATGAGCAAATTTCAAATAGACAGGGGTTAAACTTGGGCTCTATCATTTTATTTTTTTAAATAAATCCAGTTTCCCTACAGGGTACACTACTACTGCATCTAGGCATCTTAAAATGATCCATAATCAAAACACCTAAAATAACTATTGCCACAAAGCTTTCATGGTTTAAAGGTTACCTGCACCAGATGATTAAATTGCAGTGGGCTGAAGAGAGAAATAAACCTTTTCATCATTTCAGTTTCTGTTTCATTTTTCTCTGTGACAGTATAATCTAACTTTCCATGGTTGGCACACTGCAGCCTGCACCCAACACTCCTGGGGCCATGATCTCTGCTATCAGAGGGAAAAGGAGGCATCTCTGCCACAGTATTAATTACAGGCTTCCAGCTCAGTAACAAGACTGGGTGAGTTTAGTTAGACTGTACTTCCAGTCCACAACAATGCAGCACTATCTAATCTTCCCTTATTCTGCCCAGAATCACAGCTACCTGAAAAAACACTGTCTCCAGAAGAAGCTTGCTGGATGATTTCCTCCACATTCACCCCCCTCCTGCTCTCTCTCCTGGAGTCTGAATTCTTTACATCAATTTCTTTTTGCATATAATTTGCAGAGGGTATTGTTGAATTTTATATTCTGCCTTTTATATTGCATGCAATCCAGATTCTCATTCATTGTACTGCCATTGTTAATTAACATAAGCTAAGAGAGTTGTTGGTATTTTCCCTGACAGCAAACTCCCATACTCTATCTTGCCTGCATGCTTTCACATTTTCCCTTTGCTAATCTATCATTTTACTTTCACGCTTCTCATTCATTAATCTGTTCTGGGCTGCATTGTTCTGCATGAACTCAGCTCCTGATACAGTCTCAATCATTCTCCAACTGCATTTTTCACAACAGCCTCTTTAGCTTTCTATTCAGTAAAGACAGCAAATGCAAAAATTATGCTGTTCAATATCAGCATTCAGACTATTTGTGTAAATAATGAGATTTCAGGGTACAGCTCAGCCTCATGATAGCCCATTAGTAAGCTCATTCCAGAATGGAATTTACTTACAAGTGCAGCTACTTTTTATGTCGTTTATTTAAAATCTAGTGAGTTACTTTGCCTTCACCTACACAGGTCAGAGGCTAAGACTGACAATTTCAAAAAGAACACTGGTGAAAAGTCTTTTAATGAACTAACCCACCAATATCAAACGCCACTCACATCTGCGCTATTGACCAAGCCATTATTTGGCTAAGATGCTTGGCTGGTGCCAGGAGGAATAGATAAAGTCCTTTACTTTTTCTTTGCAAAACTACATCCTCATCAATATGTTGACTTTAGGTATAGTTTAGTGTTCCTGTTCTTTCAGATTTATTTCTTAAAGACAATTTTTCTTCCTAGAAGAGGCCCTGTTTCACTAATTTTGCTAGTTCTACTTTTCCATTTTGGCAGAAAAAAACAGATACTTCCCAAGGATATACTTACTCCTTTCTGTATAACTATTTTTGAAATCTTCAATGCCATACTTGAACATCTAACTTACTATGCTTGTACAGAATCTCAGAACACAACAGGTCATGACCTACTAATTCTATCTCTGTGCCACATGGAAGATGTACAGGCCATGCTGTATGCATCCTTCAATGTTAGCCCATGGCTAACAAGGAAACACAACAAATGAAAATGAATAAAGGCGAAAAGAAAATGAACCACTGCCAGAAATCTTATGAATGTCTGTCTATATTATTGTCCCCTGAATATCACCTGTGTGGAAGAATGTACATAAATCTATGAAATTTGAGACAACTCACCATGAGGAAAAAGGCAGAATTCTATATGGAGTGGGTAACAAAGGGGAGCTCAGTCACAAATCTTGTATTACCAGGTAGTTAATTCATCACATGTGGAGTCCTAACTTGTTAGCCAGCCTCTCTTTTGTATAAATGATTCCAAACAATTTTTTTTTGTCACATGCACAGAAAATTTTTTCTCACACAGTTTAACCATCTCTTGCTCTAGTCAAGAATAAAAACTTCTTCATCACACAAAGAATAGATCTTTTATTTATTTTTATTAAAATGAGTAAAAGAAGTTCCCTCTTTCTAAGAGAATTGGTGTAAACATTAGGGTGAATAAAGTTCTTATGTATCAAATGAGCAACTCTTAAAGCTGAGAAAAGATTACAGAACACACCAGGGACAGCAGTACAGAAAATCAGCATTGGTGCCATTTCTTCACACCATTCACAGCATAAGTTAAACACTTGCAAAGCACAAAGTTGCATTAGTGCCACCAAAGCCAAATGAATTTGTGAGTGCTATACGCCGTTTGTCAGTTTTCCACTCCTGAGCTGTCAATGGAACATAATTGAGATCAAACTCTGCCTCTGTTTTCTGTAAGTTTAGAGTAGGTGGCAACATCGCGTGGTAGCAGGACAGTGCAGTAAAAGCTGCCTCAATAGCTCCTGCAGCCCCCAAGAGATGTCCCGTTGCTCCTTTTGTAGAGGAAACTGCAATATTACGTGAGTGATCTTTAAAAAGTCTCTTGATTGCTTGATTCTCAGCAGCATCTCCTAGAGGTGTAGAAGTTGCATGTGCATTGACATATGTTACATCTTCAGGTTTGATCCCAGAATCTTTTATTGCTGCAGACATGCACCTAAGGGAAAAAAAGACAACAGAATGCTGATTTGCCCAATGTATTTTTGTCAAATGTACAAACCAAAAGAAAATGTATAGGTTGTTTTAAAATGTCTGTCAAGTGTGAAAATCTGCTTTAGCAGAGATGTAAATGACAAGAGGTTAACTCATCTCACTAAACACATTAGCATCTACATTTGGTACCAGAGGAAGACAATAGAAGTAAGGCCCACTATAAAATCAGACTTGCTGTTAAAAATTCCACAGCTAGGAAAAATACAAAGAAGAAGAAAAGAAGATATGAAAATCAGTCTCTACAGACTACATTAATGTATCAAACACCCTTCTCACCACAAAATTTGAAAACATTTGAGAGAGAAATAACTAGCAATATTATTACAAAAGTTCAGATACACTTTCCCCAACAAAAATACTGGCAAATGAAAAAAACATCTGCAGTCATCCTCCACATGAGCTTCTTTTGTATGCTTTCCAGAGACTAGAAAATGTCAAGGAGATAGCACAAATCCCTATATTTCATTTTATAATGAAATTTACTGAAAGTCACACTCTTCTAACCCCTGGCATGGAATGTTGCGATGACTTGTGCACTGTGATTGCCTCTTTAAAACATGTTTTTTTATTAAAACCATGCAAGTATCAACACAGTTCCATACTGCAGTTTCTCATAGATTTCCCTCAAAGAAAGGGATGAATCAGACATCCCTCCTTGCACATAACAAAGAAGCACCTCTGAGCAAAAGACCACTGACCCTTTTGAAATCTATGAAAAATAAGGAAATAAAATGAAGATCAAAACCAGATAGCACAGGCTTCTGGACATATTTAAATATCTCTGCTACAGCTTCCTACAGCCTGCTAAATGCCCCTTTAGAAGCACCCAGCTTAGCTTAGGGTGGAGGCCACTGGCACTCACTGTCACTACATAGTGAGTCAATATTCAGGCAAAAGAGATTACTGATAACTATGAGATAAATTAATTTAGTTAAATACATTATCTGCAATGAACTTATTCACTTAAGGAGATACCAGATTACTTGTGTAATACACTCTTTATATCCCCAATTCTGAGTCTGGCTTTGCCTCTCCTTTCCTGCTGGTTTATTTCAACATACGTATTAGCCTCCAAGAGAAGCAGTTATTAGAAGATGACAAAAAACATACTCCTCTGATTTTTTTTGATGTGGCAAATCAAATTCCTACAGAAGAGTGAGATAAGCACATACATTCCAGATTTAATCCATATACTACTGCAGTAACAAAATACTGGGTTGAAGACAGTATTAAAATGTATTATCTTATCTCAAGGGTGGACATGCTTAACGTTTTGGAGATACCCAGCAACTTTCAACTCTTCCTACTGTGAATTTAATTTACATGCTACTGCAATAATAAAATACACAAAAATTCTATTACAATATACTGTCATATAATCTCAAGGGTAAACAAGTCTAAAAATATGAAATAAGACACTCCTGATTACTCATCTCACACCTAAGTCTGCAGAACAATTAAATATAAATCAAAGAGTATAGATGGGAACACGGTATATTTACACTTCTAGAAAAATCTGTTAACCTTATAAAGATGCAAACACAGCTTTACAATACCATGCAGAAGTTTGATCTATTTGTGCAGCGATATTTTGAATTTTGGTGCTAAATATTCACATACATTCAGAATAAGGCAAACTAAATCTTTACTAAATATTCCAATGCCAGCAATAGTACTCAGCCTACGCAAAGCTTCCACGTGTAATATAGCTGACAATTTAATTAGGTCAGTGATAATGATTAGATGAGTATCATCTACTTGTGAATGGGTTTTGATGAGATAAACACTGCTGAGGCCTTGCCCCCTCCCTAAACAGTACTAAAGTGTATTTCTGCTATGCCCCTTCACCAATGCTCTTAGCTGCATCCGAATGAAGAACTGAGTATTCTAACAAACTAGATCTTCTAAGTGCTCTACAGCTTTCATCACCTGAGATTTCTTGCAACAAATAACATGCTTTTGCGGGGGGTGGGTCTACCTTCTTGATGGAAAAAGAGTGAAGGAGAACCTGAAAAGATTCTATCTCACCAGAAACATCTTAAAAAGAAGTTTCCATTGAGACTTATTTATATGAACAGCTGTATGCAGCAAAAGAAAAATGTTTTCACACAGAGAAAGCTTTCATAACTCTATGGAAAAGGTTGATTCCAACGAGAACTGGACTTCACCCTCCTACTAAAAAAATAGAATCGAGGCACAACGTTACCAGCTCTTTCATCTTCCGGATTTTCAAGATTTTGGAATATTAATTCAAGATTGAACATCCCTTCTCTATGAAAAAATTGTCTATATACAATGACAGAAACAAATGTACCCACTACAATTAACGTATGAAGTAGCCATTATAATCAGCACAGTGCTCTTACCTGAATGCACCATCTCCCTCGGGATTAGGCGCTGTTATGTGGCAAGCATCACCGGACAGTCCATACCCCAAAACTTCCGCATAGATCCTGGCACCTCTTTGTACGGCACGTCCATACTCTTCCAAGAGCAGCACAGCAGCACCCTCTCCCATTACAAACCCCTCCCTCTGCGAATCAAAGGGGCGACAGGCCGTTTTAGGGCTCGAGTTAAAACTCGTGCTGAGGGCACGAGCTCTTGCGAATCCAGCCAAAGACAAAGGGCTAATGCAAGCCTCAGTTCCTCCAGCCAGCATGACATCAGCATCACCAGCAGCAATGAATCTAAAGGAGTCTCCAACGGCATGTGCGCCCGTGGTACAAGCCGTCGACACAGCATGGTTCGGCCCTTTCAGCTGGTATTTAATGCTGATGTGGCCTGCTGCCATATTGACTAAAATCTTTGGGACAAAAAACGGGCTGACTTTACTGTAACCCTTTGCTTTAAATAAGGCAGCTGTGTCAGAAATTTCTTCCAGTGGAACCATTCCCATCCCAATTGCCACACCGGCAGTTAAGCGGTCCTGTTCAGACTGGGGAGACCAGCCGGAGTCCTTCATTGCAAGCTCTGCTGCACCGATGGCCATCACAGTGGCAGAACTCATGGACTTGATCTCTGACTTCGACACAAAGCTTTCTTCACTGAATTCACCCTCCTTGTTTCCCCTTGGTACACAAGCAGCCACTCTACATGGGATGCCTGCATATTCTTCCCCATCTAGTGATGTAATCCCACTGCCTCCTTCCAGAAGATGCTTCCACACAAACTGAGTCCCCACACCAAGAGGGGACACTAAGCCAATACCTGTAACAACTACTTTCCTTCGACATGCAGGCAGTGACTTGCTGAAAGCCCTTCTGTGGTTTTGTAAACGTACACCTAAATTCAGACTCCGGAGATGAAGATTTGCAATCTTTAACAGATCCTGTGAGCACTGTGAGGACATGGTGGCAATAATCAAGCACATTCCTGTAAATGGAGCAGGGTGGAGGGGGTGGGGAAAGACAAACACAACAATAAAGCAGCCAATGTGGAAAACCTTCCAAGAACATTAAATCAATAACTTGCTTTTTACATGACAGACTATTTTGAACCTTGAAGAAAGGGATATAGATTCTGTGTCTGTAACAAGGAACAGTATGAGTTATGGCAGATAATGGCAAAGAAACATGTTCACTTTGGGAATGCCTCTAGTGGACTCTTCTAGATTAAGCTGCTGATAAATATGACTTTGCACCACTGTGGACTGTGAAGCACTCTCCGGTTTTGCTGAAAAGTTTCCCCTGGAGCTTTAACCACCAGCTGGCTGGAGACAGAAACAATGAGCATTAACAGCTTCATTCTCCTAAGAGAAAAAGTGTGTGTTCACCAGAAAAGCAGATGTCCCACCATTACCAAGTAGAGGATATTGTCATCTCAACCTCCATGTCAGGCAGAAAGGTCTAGAAACCTCAAACAGGAGTCAATAAACTTGTCCTGGTTCTGCTACCAATGTAATTACACATCTAGGACAAGACTCCTTCTCTTTCCACCTCCACCTACCCTTTATCAGCCTTGGGTAATTACACTGTCAGGGGACAGTATCTCAAGTAGCTTGAGCAAGATATGAAGCACAGCACCACCTCCGTTGAAGGCACCACCACCAGACCCCGCATATCAAGAGGCACAGCAAGTGATGGCAGAAGGCCCCTGCTGAGAACAAGGACTTCAGGAAGGAGCAGAGGACTATGCCAAGCAGTGGTGGTGCTGTACTGTGCTGTAGTCTCTTTTCCTTGTCTTGGCCACTGCCAGGTCCACAGCCAGTCTGATTGCACACATCTACCATGCTGGAGCAGGGCAGTGGCTGCAGTACAGCTCTGCCAACACCTACAACACAGGCTTCAACAGGTTGCCTGCTTTTTGCCTCGTCCAAAGAGCCACTTGATATCCCCAGCTCCTTGGTAAAATGGAGAGTTGTATGAAAACCATAAGGGGCTGCTGGGCACTCCTGCTAAAATACCCAGCAGTGTTACTGAAAAATGCCATGGAACCACAGAAAGGCCTGGGTTGGAAGGGACCTTAAAGATCATCTCATTCCAACAATCCCTGCCCATGTGCAGGGACATGTTTCATTAGACCGGGCAGCAGAGACTGGCATCCAGCCTGGCCAAGAACATTTGGGATAGGGAATAAAAATAATAAACAATCACATATTATAGTTATATGTATTTTATGCAATAATTAAATTTAATTATTGAAAAATATTTTAAAAGGAGTCTGTTTTAAATCCTGACCCAAATATTCCATTTCAGTATTTTAAAACACTTAACCTGGACTGTATAAAATAGGCTCTGTGTGTGTGTGTGTGCATGTGTGAATAAAAAATATGTATTATATAAATATACTATGTATTATATAATGCAAGTTACATATACATATAAAGAATATTACATATTCTATATATAATATAGAATACAAAACACCTTGGCAATCATATTATATGTGTATTTATAGAGCATAACATAAATGTTTTATAGATAAACTATATATGTTGTATACCATATACAATGTGTAAGATAATGTATTTTATATGTATTATTATGCACGCGTATAATAACGTATAGGATATTTTATCAGTGTATATACATATATCTCAAAACGCACATATAATATGACTGCAGAGCTCTGTCAGGCAGCTCGTCCCGCAGCCCCACGCAGCCTTTACTGAAATGCCGTCACCCGGTGCCGAGCCGTCCTGTCCGACCCAACAACGCCCGATACCTCGTGTGCGGCAAAACCAGGTGCAGGATAATTTCCCCCGGGAACAAGCGCTACCGAACACCCCAGGTGTTTCGAGGCCCGTGGCTACTTTTAACGTGTAAACCAGGAACCAAACCCCAGCGCCACGGAAGTGCCCAGCGCCGCCATTGCCAGCACGGCCCGCCCCGCCGAAGCAGCGTCCCCTGCCAGCCCGTGCTAGAACCCCCGCCTCCCTCAGCGGTACCTCCGCCGGCCGTGCTCCCCCCCCCGCCCCGCGATGGTTCACTCTGCCTCCCTCTTCCTTTCCGACGGCGCGAGGCCGCACCACTCCGCAGGCGCGGGGGGAAAGAAGGAGGAGTGCGGGTACGCGCGGCTCACGGCGCTTCCTCCCGCTTGGCCCCGCCCCGCCAGCGCCGGTGTGGGCGGGCGGGCAGCGGGGTCGTGTGAAGAGCCCAGAGAGCAGGAAAAGGCCGTGAAATAATTTCCTTCCCAAGCCGCGTGTTTCCATCACGCGCAGGAGGAGTAAAACAAACAAACAAAACCCTCCAAACCTAACAGCCTTCAAGCAAACACTCCGAGGGAGTAATAAGGCAAGATTTTGTGCCGCACAGACTGCCATAGCAGAGCATAAAGTGTTTGTCAGTCTCATCAACAGAGACATGAATTAATTACATTGTGAGTTTACTTGTTAGGTGATACCTTTATATAATTTTAGTATACAGCAGTAAGAAAACTGAAATAACTTTACCCCCACACAACACAATAATGTTTATTAGCTGCAAACACAGCTACTTAAAAATACAAACTGTAGCACAGTATTGAGGCACGTACTGCAGGAAAAAGGGGAGAAAAAGCCAAAAAGGGGATAAATGCAATATTTAATAAAGAAAACATATGTGCACGTTTTTAAAATGAAGAGTCTGTTTTCAATTTAGAAATAAAATTCCTTGGGCATTTAATGGGTTAGCGATTTGTTGGAAGTTGGCACTTTGTTTTCTAAATTTTTCACGCTGCTTGCCTATGAGCACTTCCAAAGCATTGTTGACAAATGCCATACTGAGATGCATTATGTATTTACGTGCATAGCAATATAGTTAATCTTTGTATTTCCTGAGGCAGCCAACATTGAGAGTCACATGCCGACATGAAACACACGGAAAGGAAATTAAAAGCTGAAGTTGCAGCCATGGAACATGGCATCATCTTAAATTAAAATTTTATTACTTTGGTACCAGTTCCATGATCCTGAGGGCTGAAATAGTAACTTTTTAACTATGATAGTAGGAATAATAAATGTAATCTCAGCAAAAGTGAACTGCCCCGTGTAAAATCTCAGCTTTTGTGAGGGATATGTACCACTATCTTAAAAAATCATAGCAGCTGAGCGGTGACCTGTCAGAAGCAGGCAGCAGAGCTATAGTGTATTATCACCTACAAAATCAGAAGACAGCTTGAATTTTAAAGACCTCTCTTGCTTGGAACTCTTTAAATCTGTGTTCCTAATAAAGCAAATCTCCACAGGTCTTTGTGTCCAAGGCTCTTCACCACAGTTCTTTCAGTAGCAGCACAAACTAGATGTTTAGAAGTTTTAGATGTTTTTTGTTTTTTTGATTATCTGGGAAGGACTTTGGGTAGTGCAGGGAAGATGTTCCAGCAGGGCGAGTCACCACAGTGACATTCCTGCTCAGGCAACCCAGGTGAGCCTGAAGGTGTGGCACCCTGAGTACTGTCAAACCAGGGCAGTACAAAAGGAGATTTATATATTTAATTATGTTACTGCCTGCCAAGGAGCTCCCGATGTTGCAAAATATGGGATAGGTGAACATTTTCTTAAGAAATTATGCTCTTTGATGTTTGATCTTTGTATACTTTCAAGCCAAATCAACCAGAAAGGAGATTTAATCAAGCTCTAAGTTGTGCCCAGGTGTTAGAGAGACAAATTGCTTGTTGGCAGAATTGCTTTTTTAGGACTCCACATGTTTGAATGAGAAAACCCAAAGAGGTGGAGGTTTACAAAGCTTGGGAAGAAGGATATACCATTAACAGTGGGCATGAAGAATGCAGAATTCATTGACAAAGGAACATTTGGCAGAACTCCCAAGATAAGTAAGAAACGAGCAAGGCCAACTCAGCAGCTGTGCTGGGATCAGCTCTGACTGGATCAAAGGTAATTCTGGCGGGGGGAGTTTGCAGCCATCGACTGGAGAGAAAAAACAAGCACATGGACTAATTAGCATAAGAAGGGAATAATTTAACCAATAGAAGATAGCATGTTAATTAATAAGAGAACTGTGTAATTTGTATCCAATGATCATTAATGCCTTTGCTTGCTAGAATGTATGAATAGTGATGAATTTTGGTAGTCATCGTGCTGGCCTTGTGCACGCCTTTCTGCGCAGATCTATAAATAAATCGAATACCTCGACCCTGGGCGTGGATTGGCCCCTCGCACAGGAGTGAAAGAAGCTGCTTTGGGACACCGAGAGCCCGGTGTGACCGGGAGGTGCCGCTGCCCCGGGGGTGCAGCGTCAGCATTAGACCGCCTCGGGCCCTTTAAGGCGCCCCCCGCAATGCGCCGCCTGTGGGCGCGGGGGCTGCGCGCGGTGACCTCACCGCTCCTACCGCGCATGCGTCCAGCGGCAGGCGGCGCTGCCCGGCAGAGGGCGGTGACCTCGGTACTCGCACGGCGCATGCGCCTGGCGCAGCGCCGGGGGCGGGCGGCGCGGCGTGGCTGAGGGCGCAGGGGCGGGCGGGGAACGGCGATGGCGGCCGCCCTGGGGCTCTCGTCCTCGCCGGGCTCTCCCGCCGTAAGCGAGCTGTGCCAGAACAGGCGGGAGATCTTCCTGGAGGCCTCGCGGCTGCTCCTCACTTACGCTGACAACATCCTCCGGTGAGCGGGGTCGCCGCCCTCGGTCCGCGGGCGGTGCCGCAGGGTCTCGCCGGCCGCTCCCCGTCTCCGCGCGGCGCCTTCGGTTCTGTTGTGTAATAGCGGAGTTCAGAAGTGTCTCGTGTGTTTTTGTCGTTATTTTAAAATCAGTGTATTAGTATTTTAAAATTATGCTCTGGTTTTCTGTTTCTTTATTTATTGCTGGTTGGTTTGTTTTGAAAGTTTTGGAGTTTGTGTATTAACCACAAAATGATGCTTTATTCCTGATTCTCCATCTTAGGTGGTATTGAACTACCTAAAAACCAAGTGGATGCACAGCAAGTAATTTTACTTGATTTAAACTTAAGTTTAACTTCACTATGTTTTTACTCTATTTTCCGCTTGCCCTTTGCTTCTGACTTCGCAAGGTTGGTACCAAGAGTTAATTGTAGCTGAATTTCTGCGAGGTGGCTCTGTAGGGTGCACATACACTCCGATACGTGTGACTGACCTTGATGTCTTCCAGCAGCTCGAGGTGTATGGGCTGTCCCTCTCTGTCTGTACCTGGCTCATCAACCCCTTGTGAAAGCTGCTGTGTGACAGAGAATGGCGAGTCCCGGGCTGGCTTCTTTTAAAGAGAGAGGCGAGAGAACAAGGATTTTGAAAGAGTTGAAAGAGAAAAGGGGAACTAAGGGGTAGCACGGAGACTACAGTCATTTCACTCAGGTACCAGGCAGTTTAGCACAGCCTCCGTGGTGGGAATAAAGTGATCCAGCATTTACCTGACTGTTTTACTACAATGCATCAGGTACAGGAGGATGTGAAGTTGTCTCTAAGTGTCCCTACAGACTTAGCCCTGCTGGGTATGACTGCAAAACATAAATTCATAAACATGTGTTGCAAGCGAAACTTTAGCACCAGTTGGTAACTCTCAGAGTTAAGTACAAAAAGACATTTAGAAAGTCAAGGTTTTATGTAGGTTTTGCCTAAGCGATGTAAGTGAAGCTAAACTTCAAAAAAACTCTTTCATAGTATGGTTACCCAGCTTTTAAGTGTTAACTTAATTTGCAGATATAATTATTACTTTCAATTTGTTCAGGAATCCCTATGAGGAAAAGTACAGATTAATTCGGATTGGAAATCCAGCATTTTCCACAAGGCTGTTGCCCGTCAGAGGAGCAGTTGAATGTTTATTTGAGATGGGGTTTCAAGAGGTGAGTATAATGTAGTAACTTCAGGTGATTTCATCAGTTTACATGGTAAAATTTAAAACTGGATTTTTTTTTTTCTGCTTCTATAGTTGCAAGGCAGTAGATTTTAGGGCCATTGGTATTTTCTTTCAGTCCTTGTCTGCAAATATCTGTAGTTAACCAGCAGAGAATTTAGATGTGGCTGCTTCAGAAAAATGGTGAGCTAACCTAATGCATAACAAGATCTTTTTTTGCTGCTCAGGCACACTGCTGGTTTACTGAATGGCTGCATACATATCCATGCTGCACAAAGTGGTGGGAACCAGGGTGGAAACCCCTTCTGTTTGTAGCAATCTGCTGTTAAGTGAACATCAGACGTTATAAATGAGAAACTGCCATTTTAAAGAGAAAAAAAAATTAAAATGCCCTGCTCTTCTTCATGTTCCTACCATCAGTAGGACCCTGTAGTGATTTAGATAAGGGGAGCTGATCTGATTAAAATTTGGTCTTCCAGACCAAAACCAGAAATGTTTATCAGCCAATTCACAGTGCAGCTGCACAAGTACTGATGTTGTCATGACAGCAGTGAAGGGCAATAGACTGACTGTTCAAGTAGTAGTAGGAGGGTGAGTCCTTTAAAACCCATTTTTAAAAGTTATGAAATGTTATCCTAGAGTAGTCTTGAGTGAATCTTGATTCTGTTGCAGTCAGAAAGATGTATTTCAAAGATTGCTTTGTGTTCTGAAGTGGTTCCTGTCTTGGTGGAACTAAACTGCCAAAGCTTGTTAAACTAGAAGCAGGTTTTGTAATTACTGGAAAGCTGGTGAGAAAACCCAGCTCTTGTTTAACAGTGCAGAGCTCTTGCTTTGCTTTAATTTGTTTGTTTGATTCCACACTTCTGTATGAGTATGTACATTATGTTACTTATGGCCAGCTGTCATGAGACCTCTACCTTCTCTTTGGGTAAAGTTAATTACTGTAGTTGTTGAATTGAAAGGAAAAGTATGCTGAAAGAAGTGACTGTAGAGGGAGAAATAGTGAGTGGATTTATTCTCATGCTGGTGCTCAGGAGACTTTTAACCAGGAGGTGGGCGGTGTAGCTAGAGAAGCACTCAGGCAGGTCTGAGTGTGTGTTGGCTCAGTCTTACTTTTGTGTCAGTCAATGCTGGAGCTTACAAACTTCTCTTCAACTGCATGGCTAATATTGTTCCTTTTTTCATTTCTGCTTGATAATGGCTTGATACATTACATTTAGTTTTGTGGTGATTTTAAGTGTTAAAGTCTCCATCTGCAGTGATATGTGACCTCAAGTAACTGTAGGTAAACAAATTAGCTTAATAAATAGAAGTGCTGCAGTGGTAGAAACTGAAACTGTTAAAGGATGAGTGCTTCAGGATATTCATGTTTTTAGTAACCTCTTTATGTTAAGTACACAGGTATTTGATTCTGTCATAGTTACTGATCTCTTGTTATGCTACCAATAATCACATTGCAGTCAAAAATAAAACCCAGAAATCAACCCAGGTACCAGTTTTAATAAGAGTAATATTGCCTATCTGAAAACTGAAAACTTAGACATAAAAAATATTAGTATGTTAAAGAATTTCCAGCAGATGCCATTCTAGGGGCTTCTTCCCTCAACATCAGATGTCTTCCTGTGTTGCCTAGGATTTCACTGCTGTACTGTGAGAACTGAGCATTAATTGTTCATTTCTATTGTTGCTGCTTTCTGTGCCAAACCATAACTGCATAGCCCACAAATGCCTCTGCAAAACAAGTTACTAACAAAAGCATGTTGTTATGAGCTTTCTTTCTCTAGATTGACTTTAGCTTCTTGATCTGGTAGGCTTCTGAAGCTATGAGAGGCTTCAAGCTTGTAATGTAAGGGACCTAATCTAAAAACTTGAATCCTGCCGGGCCTTAGGATGTAAACAGTAAACTGTTAGCTACAGCTACAGATCATTGACCAGCTAAGACCTGCATTAACTGCTGAATTCATTTGTCTAAATTTCAGGGAGAAACTCACCTGGTTTTCCCTAAGGAAGCTTCGATTGAGCAACTACGTAAAATCAGAGACTTAATTGCTGGAGAGAGGAGTAGCAGACTGAATGAGTCAAACCAAATTCACAGATCAGGATCCTCTGAAACTGTCAGCAGCCCTCAGACAACTGCACAACGGCCTTCAAGACCTGTTGATTCTGTTCTTGCCCCTGCCCGTCAGCGACCAGAAGCATCACTTGTGCAATCTCTTGAAGTGGTAATTATAACCTTCAAACTTCATAGGCTCATTTATCTGGCGTATAAAGATTGAAGAAGAGGAAACTGTTAGGACAGGTTGCAGAGAAACTGAGTAGTGTCCTAAAGCAGCTTGGTCTGACCTCATAGCTAATCTTGCTTTAAGAAGGTTGGACTAGACTTTTTTTTCCCCAGTGGTTTCTGAAGGTTTTTGAGTGTTTTCTTCAGTTTATATGCAACTTAAGCATGAAACCTGCCATAAACAGAATATTAGCAAGGGATTTTGTTGAAGATGTCCATAAATATTCTGTTGATCAGGGTGTCAAGAGCAAAAGCTGATACATGTTGAAAAGAAACAGCAAGATGGGGAACAAGGGGGAGAGCAGGAAGCTAAGAGCAGGGTTATGTTTGGTATTTGAAAGCCAGCAGACCAGGAGCATAACCAGAATGTTTATAATTGTTGGTGTCTTGGTTCATGGATTTTGATCTCTATGTGTAGCCTGTGAGGAGGGCTTTCCTTTTTCACATGTGCCCATCGTTAAGGGCAGGAATTTAGCCAGACAAGGGCAAGTTTATTGTTATTTAGGCTGAGTTTTCCGTGTCCAGGAGACAAGGAGGTGAAGTTCCTGATCAAGACAGAGCAGAGTCCTTTCATCTGATGTTAACTGGCCTGATGGGAGAAGACTCAGTACCTCATACAACTGTGAAAAATTAAGTTACACCTTCTGATAAAAGTTTTTAAGGATGCTTTGGTTTAACTTTCTGAAGAGTTTTTGCTCCTAGAACCAGTGTCACTTTGGTTCCAAAGCTAATATAAGATGAATCCTTCCAAAAGCTCACTTCCTATGCATCCTTAAACATAGTTTGCATGTTTTAAATGATATTGTCAGTATATTATTGGGTATGAACCATGACATACTTGTTTCTTCCCAATGCCTACCCAAGTCATTGAATGAGATATGGCAAAGCATTGTTTGAAGTGGTGGCTTTTGGGGATAGAGAGCACTAAATGACCTATCCTCACCCAAAAGGCCCTTTGGGCGAGGTGCTGGTGTAGGCATGTTGTCTTGGGATGTTTGATCAAATTATGTTAGCATGGCAGTAGTTGCCTCTAAAATATGTTGACTGGATTTGTTTTACTTTTTGGGGGGTTTTCTGGGTTGGTTTTTTTGCCTGCATCTAGATTTTTACTGTTTGCCACTTCTGCAATGGTGGTTGGAAGCAATTATGAAACCTGTAGAGTGATTTGCTGCTGCTGTACTGCTTAGGTCAGGAAGGTTTAAAAGTTGATCCTTCAATGACAATAGTGTTGCTCAATGTTGATGCAACCTATTCTGAGGTTAATCCTTCCAATTTCTAATTACTCTGCCCAGACATACACTAGCCATCAGTTGTGGATGCATTTCTCTGAAACTATTAATTTTCCTTGCTTGATGATGGGACCAAACATAGTACTGTTTAGAGGCATTAGTAATGTAATGTTGGCATTCTGTTAGAATGCTGTGTTTAGCTGATCCCTGCAGGGAACTATACTGATAGGTCTCTGAGCCATTGAATTTGGTCTTTATAGTCTGAATTGATTGGAGGCCTGGCAGTGACTTGGCTGTTTTGCTTGCACAGCAGTGAAGGGTTTGTTTTCCAGTGACTACGTGCAGAGTTATGGCTGTATTATTGTTGTATGCACTGCTGACAGATGTCAGAGAGATTTAGAGTTGTTTCTGTAGTGCAAGCATTTTTTTTCTTGCTTGTGTGTTTCACCTGTCATTCATGGGAGGCCTGGTAAGTGCAGGGAAAAGCAGCTTACTTGAAAGAACAGAGGAATATTCATAAATACCACAGTTCTAGGGACCTAACCCACCATTAATTTGCCTCATTGTTTTCTTCTGCATTTCTTGTCATAAAATATTCTTGAGACTTAGGAAAAGGATAGCTATGGCTAGTTGTTAATTCTGGTGGATGGATTCTGATCCCTTCCTGAACGGCATAGTGATTACAGGAGTAAAGGTGTATCCAAACTTAGAACTGCAGTGAGGTTCACCTCGCTTCTAAGATTAAATGTTTGCGTAACAGTAGCTTTCATGAAGCTATACCCTTTCAGGAAGCTGACAGACCATGAAGGTCTTTAAGCCTTTGTCAGTGTCTAATGTCCCTTATTTCTTTCTTTCAACTTGCGTTTAAGTGTATCTTTAATGCAAGTTGAAAGAAATCACTGTGTCCACTGAATCACTGGACACAGTGGAGTTTATGATGTTAAACCAGTTGCCTGCAGCTGATGAGCTCTAGGAAGAGCAAAACCAGCTCTATTCTGCTTTAACAGTTGTGAAAATTAAGGACTGTTCCTGCAGTGCTGTAACAGCATCAAAACAACCACTTGTAATTTAAGTGCTCCTTTAAAAGAAGTTATCTTTTGAAGAGTTCTCACACCTGGGTGTATTATAATGCATTTGCTCCCAGTCTCTCAGGAAAGCATTTGCATTTTTGATTAAATTAAGATGGTAGCTAACAAGGCTAAAGGCTGAAACCTGATGTAGCAATAGAGAAAAGGTAATTTAGCAGTGCCACAGGCTTCCCCCAAAAATATACCAGGCTCTTACTTTCAAAATCCCATTTCACTTTCTGTATTGTTCCCTTTTAAATGGGAGCAAATAGTCTGCTCATCTGCCAGCTTCGTTATTACTAACTTCAACTGTTGGTTTTAGTATCTATGTGTGTACCTTATTGGGTGCAACGTGCCACCAGGTGATGCTTTGGATAACTGACTGAAGAAACCTAATTCTTATATCCAGTTGCTATTGGAACAGACTGGGTGATTCAGTGGGTAGTCACTGGGCTGTCTATACAAACCTCTATCAGAGCTGATCTATAAAAGAAGGAAGTAGAAACAGACAAGCAACATTCATGAATAAGAAACAATAACCAGAATTCATCAATAATATAGTTCTACAAACCAGTTTAGCGGTGTCCAGAAAATGAAAGGGATTGCATGTCTTTTTGTAGATTTTGGGTGAAAAGTGTCCAAAAGAAAGGTGGGGAAGAGAAGTCAAAAACTTTCCCATTAGACCTTCTTTAAAAACAGTTGTCTCCCTAAGTTAGTACACTTTTCACTCAAGACACCATTCAGAATGCTCAGAGACAACAAGACTGGCTTTACAGTTTGGATGATGGTGTCCTCGGTTTTTGTTGATATCTTTGCAAATAAACATTTCACCTGTAAATAATTATATAATATAAATATGAACATAGAATTATGATTGACTTAAGCTAAAATAGAAGAGCTTGGTTATTCTGCCTGAAGGTTCATAAATCATCTTGTGACTGAAAATCCTTTTGCAGGCTGCAAATATCTTGAAAACACTTCAAACAAAATTTGAGGATCTTGTATTGATGTATGAGAATCCTTCTATTCAGCAGAAAGCACTAGCTGCAATTCCCCTCCAGGAATTGAAAAGCAAGGCTCAGAAAAAGCTAGCACAAGCTACAAGACTAGACAAAGGTAATGCTGTCAAGTTCAAGTGTCTTATGAAAGTAGAAATGTTCTTTCAAATGTACTATACATTGTCAGTGTGTGTTTGGTCATATGTCTGCAGGTTCCAAATGCTGTTTCTAAATTGGAATTGCCTTCTTCCTAATTTACTACTCTCTTCTCTTATTTTTATTTCACTTTTGTCATCCATCTTTTACTGCTTTTATGTAGAAATTTTGGACTCTTGTTTTCTGTATTAGTAGAAAAAGATGCTGGGGAAACAAATGTTGCACTCCTTGGAGTGAAATAGCCACAACAAGAAGAGGGGAGCTTCTTGTTCAAGTAGTCATTGTTATGAAATTCTCAGAGTGCAGATTTCCTGTGCGTACTACAGTTCTAAATTCAGAATAATTATTTTTTTAAATACTGCTTCTCTTTTTTAAAGTGATATTGGTGAGACTTTGAATGAGATCTTTCCAAGATGCAACCTGATACAAACAAATGATTGTTTTCCTTGCTAATGCCTCAATGAATTCCCTATTTCTCATGGGGCTAGATAGGAAATGTAGGCATAAATACTTGTGGCATCAGTGTCTAAAATTTATATTTGATTCATAAATGTGAATTCGTTTTGACTGTATGAAGTTTTTGTTAGTTAAAATGACATATTTGTATTTTCAGGTGATGGTTTTAGATATGTTACAGTGGTATAGTGAAATGTTACTTCTGTAGGATAAATATTAAAAAAATACAATTCCAAGACCATATTTAAACAAAAAAAAATCCTTTTCACTGTGAATCTTTGATAGATGACTGTTTCAAGCAATTCTGCTAACTATAGAAGAGCTGTTGGTTTGCAAACCAAAAATAATCTCTTCACGTGTTTTTTTTTTATAAATTACTTTGTGGTGTCTCATGCGGCCACATGGTAATATGTAATTGTGCCTTTGGCATTAAGGAAATTTTTAACAATGGGTTTTCTTAATAGTTTTTTTTCTTTTATAAAACTGTATTGGGAAGTAAGAAACCACATGAGCAAGCACAAAGCATCCTCATTCAGCAACATGGGACAGTACAATGGGGAAAAGAGACTTAGCAGTAATAAATTGCAACTATTAAATTTCTTTATGAAGGAAAAAAATAAAAAACAAGCCTGCCTCCTAGACTCTGTTCTCATACTGCTGTGCACATTGTTTAAAAAGGGGAAGGAAGGAGGAGGATAGTGTTCTGGGTGCTTCTTCCCAAACCATCAGGCTGACTTAGTCAAAATGGCTTCCAGACCTTAATTTAGATGCAAATAAAGGGGATGGGATGGAATTCCACTGTTTCAGATTGTGACAGCTTGAAAGTGTTTTTCAGGAGCTTTATAGAAACATTTGTTTTGGAATGGACTGTATATGAGATGTTTGGGTAATTGGCTTTCAGCTTCTTTGGTTTCTGTCATGCTGCATTAAGATTGCCACCTGTGGGAATAAATACTTAGTGTTAGGGGACGCTTGTTTTTAGGATAGGCCTTGCAACATGTAACAAGCATTTTTGGCTCATAAAGACCATACTAGGAAGATAGCAGTCATTTGATGGGAAGTATAGCTTTGATTTTATTATTTCCCTTTGCCACATTTCATTAGAAAGATGGACTGAGCAGTCAAAAATAGCTGTGTATCACAGCCAAGTGTTTTCTGTAAAAATAAATCCCATTTGTCATTTTTCCATGTGATGTTTTAATGAAGGATTTATTTTGCAACTCAAGGGAAGAATGTTTATAGCATAGCAGTCATATTTTCACAGACGGGTTACAGTTTGAATGTTGTTATACAGAAAAAGAGAGTATGGCCTATGCTTGAAATCTTCTCATTCAGCTTTTAGCAAGAAGTTTGAATATACAAGCATATCCATTTTGTAAGCAGTAAGCCTTTGAGTGTTCCAGCACAAAGGTTTTTCACACACATGAGTAAAAATGGAAATTTTACTATAATTAGATGTCAGGTGTTCTTGCTTTGATTAACAGATGATCTTCATCCACTTCATGATCTTGGCAATGTATGTTTAATAGTGTTAGTGCTCCTACAGAGTCTTTTGTACCAAAAATGGCTACAGCTTCAGAGCAAGATGTGAAATGAGCTTAAACACTCACCTTAGGTTTTTTTTCACCATCCTGAAAAAGGAGCTAGTGCATACATTTTTAGTGCAACTGCCTTCAATTTCCTTTAAGCAGCATTTTTACAAATTTATTTCGTATGCTAATATTCATTAGTCAAGCCTATCTGCACTGTGACTAGAATGAAGCTGTAGTGCATAAAAATAACCAGGCAGTAATACCTATGATTGCAGTGTGGCCTAGATGATAAAGTTATTAGGAAGAATTATTGGAATATTTATGTATCTGAGCAGGAAGAGTATCTCTCTGGGCATTGTAACAGGATGTGCATTTAAAGATTCTAAGGAGTTTAGAGGAATGAATATCTCTTGAAAAACTGGATTTTTAGATTTGTTTTTTAAGTAAAATAGGGCTATTTCCAGGTGTCAGAGCAGTGAGAGTATGTGAGTAGATTCTAACACCTGTTGTAAGCAGGAAGATGGGCCAGAAGAGTCTGGTGTGGTGAAATCAGCTAGAGTAGAAAACAAAAGACAGCCTGTGTCTACCTTGGGTAAGCTAAGAAAGGTGTTTATTTGCTGAAATTAGAACAAACTCAACATGTTTGCATGGTATATACATATTTTCTGCAATAATTAAACTGTGTTTGTAGAAAGTCTGTTTATAGAAAGCCTGTACACCTGGTTGTTTAGACTGCTGCCAGCGTCTGGCTCTTTTAGATTCTGAAATCAAAGGAATTGTTTTTCCTAGTTTAATAGCTAAGAATAGGAAAATATTTTGGAGCAGAAAAATAATTAACCCTCTACTCTGAAGTCCTGGAAGAGTATGAAGGGCATCAGGAACTTCACCAGGCTGAAATGTAAATTTGACTCATTTTTCTGAGCAATTTCTTATTCTCATTCTAACTGGAATATTTAGGACTGAGGTTTTTTGTTCTTAAGTTTGGACTTACTCAGTCTTGACAACTTAGATTTTCTTTTTTGTATGTGTTTAAGTAATACATGAAGCTTTTAATCTGGCTTTTATATTTAAAAGTACATAAAAATAAAGGCCCAGAGATGCTGATATGCATAGGCACTGTCAAGTTCAATTAAATTACTTCTCCATTTGAACTAACTGTGTGTTGTATAAATTTTGCAGGCGCACATGTGAATGAAGAGGACTTCTTATTGTTGGAGCTTTTGGACTGGTTTAAGACTTCCTTTTTTCATTGGGTGAATAGTCTTCCTTGCAGCAGGTGTGGTGGGCAGACAGAGCCTAAAAGTGACAACCTGTTGCCTACTAATGATGATCTAAGGTGGGACGCCAGTCGAGTGGAAAACCATTACTGCAACCAGTGTCAGCTCTGTAACAGATTCCCAAGGTGAGAAAACAGAAACTTGCTGTCTTTATTCTTTCAAGAAACAGCTTTGCATTTGTGCATTTTGTGAACAGGTGAGAAGTTGTTAGTTCAGGGAGTAGGGAAGCTGTTTTAAGTAACATGATAGAATGTTTGATGAACCAGCAGTTTCTTTACAAGATCAGAGACTTTTAAAAACAGTATGTGCTTTCTGCTATGTGGACTTGTTCTGAATGCTTGTCTGGCTTGGTTGGGGATTCTTAACGTTAATTTGGTGAACTACAGCTTGTAAGTAAAATATATTGACAATCATTTGTAGGTAGTGTTTTGTTATTGCAGGGAAAGCTTCACTTCTGTAGGAAATCACAATGTAATGTACATCTTTTGCTTAGTTTATAGCGGAAGAGCAAATACACAATTTCTTTATACTTTCGTGACATTTAGACATTTTAGTAACTACTTAAAGGACCAGCATATAAAAGTCATATTTTAAGATGTCTAAATTAATTTTGAAAGCTTAACCAGATTTGTTTTAGAGCTGCTATAAATATATGATGGAGTCATGTGAGTTGAGATACATCTGAGCAGAATGCTATTTTGTGCAGTACAGCAATTATTTCCATTATCTTCTGTGGACTGATCAGTACTGATCAGTCAGATCAACAGAGCACGACATAAAGATTTCTGAAAGGTGAAATATATTTTCAGCTGTTCTTGTTTCGTGTTGTTTTTCTCCTGTAGGTATAACAACCCTGAAAAACTTCTGGAAACCAGACGTGGACGCTGTGGCGAGTGGGCCAACTGTTTTACACTGTGCTGCAGAGCCGTGGGGTTTGAAGCAAGATACGTCTGGGACTATACAGGTATCAGTGTTCTGGAGTATTGTAACATTAATACAAACCTGTGCAAAAGGAGGTGATGTCTTTCATGTCTCTCATATCGTATTAGCCGTCAGGCAGTGTGTGCAGTTATGCAGTCAGCTAACAAAGACAATATACGTTCAATTTCCTGTCTTGCCTGATGAGGTGGAATACAGCTCTGCAAGTAAGGTCAGGTGACTGACCTCAGAATGATACAATCTTTAGCTGAATGTAAGGGACTGTGATCCTGCAAAAGAGGAAGCTTTGGTAATGTTTTTAAACATAGATGAACAGAAAACATGTTCTTTCACGTGTTCCTTCATTTAATAAATTGGAAAAAGTTACAATATTCTGCAAGATTAGAGTAGAGGCTGTATCGTTATAAGTCATTGTTTATTCTTGGCCTTTGTTACATAGATCACGTGTGGACTGAAGTATATTCTTCATCTCAGAAGAGATGGCTTCACTGTGATCCTTGTGAAAATGTCTGTGATAAGCCTCTGCTCTATGAAACTGGCTGGGGAAAGAAGCTCTCCTATATATTTGCCTTCTCCAAAGATGAGGTAGGAGTAATGATGCCAATAATAAACAAAGTTGCCCTGAAGCAAGTGTGCAATCACACCTTGGTGTGATTTTTAGAATTATTGTAGAAAAGTATACTTTCATTAACTAGCCTCTTTAAATGAAACAAGATACGTGGAAACTTTTGGTTGCTTTATTTTCTTCCACTTGTGCTTGAGGTTGTTGATGTCACCTGGAGATACAGCTGTAAACATGAAGAAGTACTCTCTAGAAGGACAGCACTCAGCGAGGCTACGCTGCGAGAGACAATTAATGCGCTGAATAGAACGGTATGTAACTGTTTGTCAGTGGGTTTCTGAGAGGGAAACACAAGAACCTGCAGAATGTGAAGTCCTCAAACAAAGGAATGCGTTTGATAACCTCGTAGGAATGCACTATAGATATAAAAAACGCTGTTAATTACCCATTTTACCCTGAATACAAGGAATCAGTCGCAGTGCTGAACTTAGGGGAAATAAGATATGGTATGTAAAAAATAGTAATGGTATGTAAGAGGATTATCATATTATCTCTTACATACACAGATGTGTGTGTGTGTATTATTTTTCTTAGGGACTTCAGAGCAGACTTGTAATTGCTGGGAGTAAACTGCAGCTCCTTAGTAACTGTGTGGACTCCTTCAGGGTGACTGCATTTTTTCCATATCAGTGCTGCTACAACTTGAAAACAGTTGCATTCACGGTTGTAAGAAATACAGGTTTAATTTGCTTTCAGTGACTTTTTACAAGCTCTAAGAAGTGAGAGGAATGATTTATGGGCTGGTTCCAAGGCTTTCAAAAGGTGTTGATACCATCAACAGAGCCTTGACTCAGAGCTACGTGTATTTACACTGTTTATGCTTAACATCCCCAAAATACGTGGAGCCATTTGCACCTGCATGTCATGGCTGCAGAAGCTCTCTGCTAAGCTTTTTCCACTCCCTACTTTGAGACACCATGAACTTGATTCAATGTAGTATAATACCATAAAACCTTGAACCACCTTGAGGTTTCAATTTTGTCCTCCCTTCCTTACGGGGCTAATTCCCATGCATGGAAACTTTAATTCTGGTGATAGTATGCAGCTGATAACTTAATAAACAGATTATGCCTTTTTTGAGGCTTGCTGCCTTTAGAATTGTAGCCATAATTTAAGACTGTGAAGAATTGAGCTGGATTAATATTTTGAGACCAGGTCTTGAAATCATTTTAACAGTAATGAAAAACTAGAGTCGCATAGCAGAGTGGAATACTGAGGAGAGTAACCAGAGCAGCAAAGCAAAATGAGGTAAAGGAATTTAGTGGCATCCCTTCCAAGCCCGAACCCCTGCTGGTTACAAAACTAATCTGAGGGGTCCTTTCTTCTGATCTATTGGCAATAGAAACCAGTCATCACATTCTTCTCCTCCACAGTTTTGTGTACAGAAAGAACTTTGGAAATGGGGCACTAGTAAGTTGAAAAATTTCCCTGACAGTATTGATGGAATCAGGAAACTATGGCATCCTTGTCACCTCAGTGATGTCACTGTAGGATCATGCTCTGTCTCACTTACAGAAGTTTAGGAAACTTCTGTAAGATACTGCCATCTGTAAACAGATGGTACTTCATCTTGGTTTGTTTCTTACTCCTTTCTGCCATCTTTACAGGACAGTGCAGCTCTCTAGCTGACACGAGCACGTTTCAAACAACAGGCATTCTGGTCATACTTTTTATGAAAACTTAAAATAGTAGAGAGAAGGAATTTTACATGTGTTTCCAGTACCATCTTTATGGTTTTCCTATCTTTCTTTCCCTATATGTGAAAAATCCCAGTTATTAAAGCTGTCTTGTGATTTTATAAGAATACCTTTATCAGTCTTTTTAATTATATTCTATTCTGAGGAGCAGCTTATTCTCTCTACAGAGTGAACGATACAGTCCTCCTGCTACATAAACTTTTTTGTCCATTAGCTGTTCAGAATGTTTGATTCATTAAGTTAATAAATTTAATTCCTATAAGTATTTGCTCTTGCTCCTTTTTTTCTTTTGTCACTTACAATAGGAATTAGATTTCAGAGTCTTAGAGGCAGTTTGTCATCCAGTTGCTAAAAGGACTGTGTATCCTAGTTTTGTTATCCTACATTTGTCCTAGCTAAAAGGCCTTTCCTAAAGTTCATACTTAGGTGACAATGCAGTGGGGAAAAAAGGAGCTGTAAAAAGTTGGTGTCCAAGATTCTCTATGTTGTATTCTGCAGTCACAGAGGGCAAAGGTAACTCATGCCTGGAACTTTCAAGATGTGTTAGAGCAAGTTTTCATTACTCCATTCAGTCACAAGTAGGTTTCCTTCACTGCAGCCTGTTCTGACAATAACAGTTGTAGAGGCCTCCTCTAACCTGCCATTTTCCTATCATCTAGAGAGTGGTTCCAGCAGGAGGAATTATAGTATTTGTACTGTTTGATGCAGAACTCCAACACTAAGTCTTAAGCTCAATTTTTCTGAGTTACAGCTAAAAAGAAGCATGTATGCAGTATACATTATCACCTGTATCACCTGCAATGTTAATGAAAATGGAGTCTGAGGGATCATTGTTTGTCTGTCCCACATAAAGAATAAAGGCTATGGCTGTTATTTCTCTGGGTATCTGTCTGTTCCATTGCCAAGCAGAGGCCACACAACAGCTCAAAAGATGTTGAGTGGCTTGCTGATAAATGCATAGCAGATAAGAATAATTTAATCTCTTCAGTACTTATTTTACTTCTCAAGAATACTTTGTGTGTTTTATCTGGGCTGGGCATTCCTAAATGGAATTTAGGATTTCTGGATTACCCACCATCTGATAATATTCTGTGGTATTATAGCATACTCTGACTACAAATTTTCTTCATCTACTGCCCTATTCCAGTCCATTGTATGTTATCCCGATAGAAAGTGGGAGAGGACCTTGAACTTTCACTGCTTTCTTTGGAATTTAGATGGTGAAACAGAGAAGCAAATTATTTTTTTATTTGCTCCAGGCCCCAGTTTTTTCATAGTGATTGTGAATGGTTATAGTTATAGCCAGGTCAACTCTTAAAAGGAGAACTAGTAATTTAGATTGAATTGCAAGCATTTCAAGCTCATTGATGTGAGATGAACCAGTGTTCCTTGTCAAAGGTTTCAAATTCAATTCCTGCCCTCAGATTATGTGTTGCTCAGCCAGCAGTGGGTCTACTTAAACTATGGGTTACTGGTCTCCTGAAAGCACTAAGTCCTTCAGGAAGCATCAGCAACACAACTCCCACATGACACAGAACTGATTTTAAAGGTGCAGTTCACCATCCCTCTTCCTCCTTAGTACCTTTGTCTGCCAAAGAGAGCTGTGGCCTGAGCAGGTATGTAGAGAGTAATACCTTCAAACAAACAAAACAACAACAGCAAAAAAACCCAAAACAAAACAAAAACAAAAAACCAAAAAACAAACAAACAAAAAACCCAACAACAAAACAAACAAACAAAAAAAACCACCAAAAAATTAAAAACCAAACAACTCAACCAAAATAAAAACCAAAAGCAGGAAGTTTGAGCCATGGCAGCTGGAGTTTTTGCAATCGATTTCTGGTGACAATGTCATTGGTAGGAAGTATAGTTACAGATTTTCCTAGCACAGGCTGTGTTATGTCTGCAGTCTGAGTGTTTGGCATGTCAGGCCTGCTGCATTTCTTAGCAAGAGTCTGCTGGGTGGCAGGAGATGACAAGAATTAACATATTTCTGCTCTTTATAGTTGAGAAACTTACTGAGGTCTGTTTTCTGAAGTCTTTTCATGTTGAAACACTGCTCTATAACTGGTTTTTTCAGCTGTTGTTACAAAAACTACACAGCAAAGGCATCCAGTTCTCAGCATGGCATCAGTGATTTCAGTGGTGATGACCACTGACACTGCGTTTCTCCTACATCAAAGTGCTTACAGGAAATTGTGGATTGGTATTGTTAATTTAGGATAAACCTTATCAAACTTCCTCTGAGCTGGAGCAAGATCAGTAGTGCTGCATAGGGATATCCTAAGTGTCAGGGCAACTGTTAGACTCAGGAAGGCCTGATGTTTCATGGGAAACTGCTGCAACTACTGGTTGTCGTCCATCAACACGAGCAGAGGTGTGTTTCCTCCCTTGCTGTGTTAGAACTGGTATTTGGCATCTGGAATTTGTTCAGCTGGAGCTGTTTCTCATCATTTCTCTGTATTTACTTTCCTTTATACAGTTCCACATTGTTGTCTGGAACAAAAAAAAGTCTTCAGATGTTTCTTTTGTGATTTCTGTTAGCAAAAAATTGCTGGGGTCAGAACTGTTTTTGAAATAATTGAAATGCTTATCAGCGTTAAATTTCAGGTCCCAGTGGGCTGAGTGTGCATGTCTTGGGTGATCACCAAAGCAAAAAAAAAAAAAAGATGATGTGTGTAATAATGTACATACTCGCTGTTGAACTTAATTTTTTCAGCCCCATGTGGCTTTATCCACAGTTAAAAAATCGAAGGGTTTCACATTCCAGATTTGTACATTTGACATGAAAATCATGCAGACAAAATACTAACATCTCTAAATTTTTAAGTGTTGTTTACCAAAACATTGCTTAGTGTAGGCAAAGAAGACATAATTCTTTTTATTTTTCACTAATTTTTCTGGAACTAAGTTTTATCTGAAAAATAGGGACGTCATGGTTTGTTTATGACAGAATCAGTGAAATAACTATTTCAAAGACTTTAGTTTGGGCTTAATCACAAAACCAAAACTGTTGCCAGCCAAGTCATTCCACCTTAGAGAAGAAATATTTGACCACAAATAATTCTTGCCTTCTCTTTCCTCCAAATAATATTGAGAACAGCTATGGTACAGCATACATATGAATAGCTATAAAAAACTATTATGGAAGTGTTTTATCATCCAAGTAGATGTATTAAAAACAAAGCACAAACATTATTTTAAAAGAATTCCACATAGTGCCTGCAAGTTCCTAGAGAAAGCACTACTGTCACATAACTGTGCGTTTGTGACTGGTTTATATTTGTGTCTGTGGTCTAAGTTTAATGTCTCTAACAATTTGGTCTATATTTTAAATATTAATTTGTTTTTTCAATCCTAATTTTCCTTGTTGGTGTTGCTGTAGAGCAGAATTACATATACCATTCTTTCTGAATGTTTTCTTTTTTCCTAAATGTCTTTTTTTCAGAGACAGAAGTCTTTGTCAGAAAATAGAAAAAGAGAGCTCTTGGAAAGGACTATTGTGGAGCTTGTTGAGTTTATTTCTCCAAAAACACCTAAACCCGGAGAATACGGTGGAAGGACATCAGGATCAATGGCTTGGCGAGTAGCCAGAGGTGAAATTGGTCCAGAGGTATTTAACTTTTGCACTGATGACCATCTTAGAGGTAGATAACTAAGGCTTTGTGATTATGGTCTGTAAAAAAAAAAAAAAAAAAAAAAAATACACATCATGGTAGGTAGCCAGATTCAGCTCTAACAAGTGAATCTTGCAAAAACATTAGGTGAAAGTTTTATGGGAATTCAGTAGAGGTCCACAAGTAATTTTTGAGAGTTAATGGTGGTCCATTGATTCTAATACTGTTTGGGACTCCTTGATAGAAAGTGTGTTTTGTTCTTTAAAGTTAAAAATACTTATTTTTCATTAAAGTAATTAAGTTTGACAGAACTAGGAATTTTAATTATTTGAAAAAATTGGGAAAACTGTAAAAAATTCTTGTATTTGTATTATTAATTACTTCCAGGTTTTAACAAATAGTAGGTTTTGACCAATTATTTTTGTTATTCAATCAATGTGGGAGCAATTAGAATCATGTAGATTAAGCAATCTCTTAAATAATAAGCTTGATTTATTTTCACACCAATGTTTTTTTACTGTTTCCAAAACCAAGGCTCAATTTTTATTTATTTTATGCTAAAATACAGTTTCCCAGAATGATAATAGTATTTAGCTTGAGTCAGGTTGGGAAGGTGTGACCTCAGTTTTGTAGCAATCCCATCATGTGGAATGTCTAACTGTCCTAAATAGAAGCAATTAAGTGAAATTAGTGACTGTCTTAGGATTGTCTAAGTTTGAGAAACTAATAGTTTATTGCAGTGCTCTGTTGTTTGGAAGACATAATTTCTGAAACTCGTAAGAAGAATGACTTTTTTAAAAAAAAGAATACTGTGAAGTTACCCAGTTTGTACTTTAAGTTTTTTTAAGTTGATTTGTAAACTGGTGTACACAAGTACCTGTGTATGGGAGTCACAGGTTTGCTATTCAAAATAACCATTTACTTATTGTTGTACAAGCAATGTACTCAACATATAAATTTTCTGTTCTGAAACTCTGATTTCTTTCTTAAATGATACTATTTCATGTTAGTTTGTAAAAAAATTACTTCTAAAAATAATTATATGAAAATTTAGAAAGTGAAATGACTCCTCCCCTCTGGAAAAGTTGCAGGTGTACTGAAGGAGACTGATTTAAAACTTTTCTTCTGCAGAAGTGGTTTTGTACATGACCCCCTTAGAAAGGACTGGGTTTTTTTACTTGGCAGCAAAACTGAATTGCAAACACATGACATACTGTTTAAAAGTAACATGGTCTTGGGGGAATTCAGGCATTGGGGTATGAAGGTGCTTTTATTTTTTTGGCTTTTTCAGAAAAGAAAAGAAATAGTTTTTATTCCCTCTGGAAAGGAGAAGACATCGAAACTGTTCCATCTCGTCTACAATGTAATAGACGATAGCTACACACGGATTTCCAATAACAATGAAAAAATAAGTGGCTGGGAAGCAGGTGTTTGGAAAGCAGAATCTATTTGGAGAAAGGTTGAAACAGATTGGAAAATGGTAAGAATAGCAATTATTAAAAGCCTATAATGTACAGTAAAATTATGATAACTACAGGAAAACAGTAAACTGTTGCCAGTGTTTGTATTCAAAACCTCTCTTAGTACCCATAGAATTTAGCTGATGTTAGTAAATGCTATTGTTAAGATTCAGCAAGATGGCCAGATGGTACAAGAAATTAGAAATAAATTTAACTTGTTATTCAGAAAGGATGATTGAATTCTCTGTAGGTAGGTAAAATCCTTGCCAGAATGCCAAATTTTTAAAAATGGCTTCCTTCTTAGGCTTTTGGGAAAATACTGTTTTATTGAAAAGCAGTATTTCTCTTGAAATAAAAAAGGTATTTTTTTAAGAATAAGAATTTAAGAATAGTTTTTAAGAATAGTTTTATAGTGTATCATATCTCTTTGATATAAAGCCAAAGGAAGAAATTGTCATCCTAAATAATACAATTCCATCTGCAAGAAGACAAAAACCTGTCAGTTATCCAGAATATTGCATACCCTGCCCAGAATCCTTCCCAAGCGTCAGGACTGAGCAGCACAAGAGTCATAGGCTCTAAATCTAAGAAGAGAAGTGCTACCTGTGAAGTGGAAAGGGGTCATGTAGTAGCAAACAGCTTTTCCCACAGCAGCAACCAACTGTGGAACTGAACGTTCTTGTCAGGGGCCAGAGCACATTACTGCTTTTTTCCTCTGCCATTTTACTAGTCTGAAGATTCTCTGACCAAATATTCTTCTAGCTTCCCATTGATGAAAATGGAGCTAAGTATGTATCTGCCTTTTGAGATTTTTCTCTCCTGGGGTTTGCACATAACTGACTTGCAGAATGCAGTGGTGGAATAACTTGAAGAGGCTATGCTGCAGTAAAGAGAAGGAATAAGGAAAGAAACAGGAGAATAGTATAAAAGATGTCACAGCAGGGTAGACTTAATAGTAAAAGAGAAGTGACAAAAACTCAGAGTAAGGGACAGATGTTCTCTGCTTCCCCAGGATCTGCTAAAAATCTGATAGCACATTATGTTTTCAGTTCTGCAATGATCAGTTATCCTCACTTTTGCAAGAAACATGCTGTCCCTGCACTGAAACTAAACTACAGTTTTTCTCAGCTCTACTAATCAGATAAGACAGGGTGGCGTTGATCGTAAGGCCAGGCAAAATACCTTTGTATTCAGTAATACCTCAAAAGGATGAGATGGTGGCATTGAAAAATGAGCTACAGCTCCAAGTGTTTCTCAGACTTGTGGGTAAGACCTGTTAGTTCTGCAGGAATTGCATCCTGCAGAAAGTGTGCAAGAATCTAAGAACTTAAAATTACTTCTCATTGGGTGTTGTTTGCACAATGGAAGATAACAGCAGAGGTAAAGATTGTTTGGGGTTTGCCTGTTCTTTCTGTACAAGGTGCAGCCTTGGAGTTTGATTCAGCAGCTGTCCAAGAACTTAAAAGCCAAAGGAACCTTTACAGAAATACTTGGTTAACATTTATTATGTGATGAATGGAAAGGCATTTAAATCTAAAAACAACAGAAGATGTATCTGAAAGTATTAGACCAGGAGCAACAGAAAAGAACCGCTTGGTTTTATGGTAAACAATGCAAACAGCTACAAACCACAAATTCAGTCAGACTATCCAGAGATAACCTGGTATCCAGGATTCCAACAGGCAGACCACAGTAGGTGATAATAATAGCGTAAGAACCTGTAAATCTGAAATAAACGGATTTGTAAAAGGCTTGTTTTCCAGAAGAATTGCTGCAGTGGAAGAGAATTTGAATGAATTGGTTGGTTAGGTTTTCTTTCCTCTGAATTCAGACATTTTTCAAATAATACTAGAAACAAAACAACCAAGTTTGAAAGTTAGAGGAAAGTCAAAAATACGCGAAAGAAAACTTAAAATTCTTTTTTTTTCCTGATTGTGTGCTTGGATGTTATAATGAAAGATAAAAGAGACTAATGTCTGAGACTTTTCTAGCATTCAAAACTATGCTTAGTGCATTTCAACCAAGCAATATTTAACTCAAGTTTGCTCAATCCTCAGATTCAGTAGGATCTGATCAAGAGAAAGCTTTTGCTAGAACCAGCTGAGATACTTAAAAAATGTGTGGATGTCAGCAACTAAATGAACATTAAGACTATCTTCACATGAGAACAGCTTAAATCATTAAATTTTCATAGGTGATCTTCAGTGTAAGACCTCACAACTTTGGGGATTTTGAGCTTTCTTCAACGTGAAAATAATAACACTAGAATTTTGCTTAATACTCTGTCAATTACGTTTCTATATTAGGGTGGGATCTTTAGTAAAACAAACCACGGTGTTTTATTATTATAATTTTATTCTGGGTTGTTCTTTCAAGGTTAAAAAATAAGCAGCTGACTAAGTTCACTCAGTATGATTTTAATCAGAAGCTTGGACATGACAGAATTTTTATTAATTTAGGATTCCAAAAGGGTCATGGTAGTTTATAGGACTCTTTATTCTGCAGTGTCTGTTATTTAGGTTTGCTGATAATAGATGTTGGACTTGAAAGAACTGTCAGGCACTTGTGACCAAATTCTTGACAGGGTTCATAGTAACTTTAATGAGTGTTAATATGTGAGAGTGACTGTTCAGCCAGGTGAAGTTCAGAACAGCATTGGGACTAAATTAAATTATGCAAAGTTGTAACAGTTCAAATAATGTTAATATGGGATTTATAAATGGCTGACTTGTATGATTTGCTTTAACTGAGACCTGTCAAGTCCTAGGAGAAGCAGTGTGCAGCCATAGCTGAAGAATCCAGTGATTGCACAGTTCTTTTCATCAGCAATACTGAACAACTGAAGTGTTCTGTGCATTAAAAAGACCCCAAATTCTCTTTCTTTAAAAAATAATGAGCTCAGGTGTTTTTGTGGCTTGAACTTCACTATGGATGTTGAAATACTTTAATGTTTCCTAGCAAGGGGCCGTGAACATGTACAATTACTTAACTGTGGAATATACTTGGGGATGCAGAAAGAGGTCTTTTATGTAAAATTGTACTTTTTACAATTTTAAAGGTTTAGGGGCTTGACAAAGAACGGAAATGTGTTATCTTAAAGATTTTTATGTTTCAATGGTTTCAATGGTTAATATAATGTGTGTTGGTCATCTCAGTTTTTGACATGCTGGTTGTGTCTTCTTTCCATGTAGGTTTATTTAGCCCGAAAAGAAGGGTCACCCTCTGCTTCCATCAGCTGGAAGTTTGAGTGCAAGTCAGTCGGTCTAAAAATAGATAACATTTCAGTTAGGACAAGCAGTCAAACATTTCAGAGTGGAAGAATACAGTGGAGACTTTGCTCTCCTACAGCAGAAGTTGCTCTGATAGGAGGTAAGTGTGGATGTAGCAGAGCTGTAACTGGAAATAAATAGTTTATATGGAGACAGTACTGTGCAAACACTAAAAACAAAACATGAATATTCTTTACTTTTCCAACAGTGTTTCCTAGCAAGATCAAGAAGATGCTGTGAATTTAATTAAAGCTGGTACAAAACTCAGTTTTATTAATATACACAGCCCTACCTGCAACAGAGCAGGGCAAGCAGGAACACAAGAATACAAGATACTTGTGTTTTTCTAGGAGGGATAGATCCTCCTATGTCTGGTGGCAAATGGATCTGAGTAGTTGCAACTGAGATCCTTAAACATCCATTACAGCTTAGCCTTTTTAACATGCATTCTGTTATTATGTACTGTCTGGAGCTGTGGCTTACTGAATTATTTATCTTTTCCTTCAATAGATAAAAGTCTTTGCTCCTATTCAGATTTTTCTGGAGCAACAGAAGTTATGTTGGAAGCAGTTCTAAATGGAGGGGATGGTGGAGCTGCATGGCAACACACACAGCTGTTTAGAGAGAGCTTAACAGGACATGGGGAAAATTGCTTGGAGATAATTATAAAACTCAGTGATCTCTGAGGATCTGAACTGCAGAAATGTACCTTGGATTCCTTGAAAATGTTATACCATGGATACAACATGAAGATTTGGTTGGCAATTCCTCTTCATCCTGCTGGCAGCTTATTTCCTGTTTCACTGCTTCCATTAAACCAACTTGAAACTGCACATGTATTGAATAGGTAAACATCACAATGAAAACCTCTTTGCTATAAAAACAAACACCAAAATTAAGGGACTGAACCATAAAGTACCCTTAAACTTTATAATGAGAAGGAAACAATTTTTAGGAAGCAAAGCATGATCACAGAAGCACAAAGTAATTGTAATTGATTTTAATTTGGAGTCTTGAGATGGTCTTGCTGATTTTTTGGGGGGGTTATAATCTACTTGGAAAAACAGTTTGAATTCCGTTTTCTAATTACAACAGATGCTTGTGATGATTTTAAAATATTTTAAACAATACTAGAGGATTTGGATTTTTTTTTAAAAAATTGATTTTGTGTAGTATCCAGAAGTGATGAAATTAAGCTAATTTTAAGATTGCTTCAAATTTTCCATGTTAGATGTCTAAGTATTAAACACAGGTATTAAACCTGTGTTTAATACCTAGAACTATTTGGAAGCATGGTTGCTGGGAAAATAACCTCATTTTGAAAGAAGTATTCATTATATACCTAACATTTTCATGGCCTCTGATATGAAATTGAGGCTTAAAACTGAGTAAGAACATCATATTTTTTTTCTAAGAAAAAATAGGTTATTCATTATAAATACTTTTTAATGATATTCATTCTGATCTGGTTACCTTTTAAGCTATTGTCTTGACTTGCTTTAAATACCATACCCAAATTTGATGTCGAAGTATATACTCTTTTTTCATGTTCAATTAATGCAGTGTTTAAATTCATTTTCAGTCAATATAATAAAAAATTCTATCCAGGAGATGTCAGATGTTGCAGTGCTATGAATAAAGCATGGAGTGAATGTTCAGATGAGATAGTCTCCTTTATCAGAATGTGAGGAAGGCCATATGTTGATTATACAGGAGATTTTCTATTATAGAACTAAAATGCAAAGTTTAAACTATGGTTTTATTTTAAAATAAGTGAGAATTAAGGATGATGTTTTCAAGATCAGCGTTTTTAAAGATTTTCTTCCTTTTTCTGACCTTTCCAACCTCTGTATTGATTTGAAGTGTTTGTCAAAAATAATTTATGTTGAAATAAATGTTTGCTGACCTTTCAACAAATCTAAGCAAATACAAAACTATTCAGATTTTATTAGAAAACTGCATATGCACATTGAACACAGGCATCTTGAAAAACAGTAGATTATGGCAGCTCAGAAGTGACAGAAGAGTGTGTGATAGATTATATACTTCAGAGTGTAAATGGACAGTTTATGAGGGGAATTGAAGGGTCTCTCCCCTGTAATACAGAATAACACAGTGGTGGGGTACTATATTGTACATACTGGAAGGGTGTTTATCAGTGCTTGACTAATGCAAACTGAATTTGCCAGTCTGCATTTCAAATTATTCCTGTATTTGGCTTCAGTTAAATGCTGTTTCTGAGATTTTGAGTGGGAACCCAATAGAAAAGTATTTTAGGCTAATACGGATACTACATTGGAAGAAAAAAGGAAAAGGGAGATAACTCGGGTGCCACCAATCAACAAAAATGTTTCTACTTAAAATTTTGATAGCTGAAAAAAATACTGCTTTAAGGCAGAATTTGTTTTTGCAGTGTATTATTTAGAGGACCTTGAGGAATTGCACAATTCCTTAACTGTATCTGATAATTCAAAATCAAAAGGCAAAATAAATTTAAAAGTAGTAAGCTAAAGTTATTTTTGCATAATTTTGGTCAGAATCTCTGGGGGAAGAGTAATAACTGCAGATAACTTAAAACAATGAAGTAATTGAAGTCCATTTTTTAAAAGTTTGAATTAATTAAAAATGCCTTACTGGAAGAATGCCTTACCAGTCTAATTAATCAAGAAGTACTTGTGTATTTGTAAGATCACATGCAATGAATAGAAGTGCTTATTTTAGGAAAGAATTAGTAAGTAAAACACTCAGGCTGAATAGAGCTAATATGAAAAATTTGAATGGAACTCCTTCATGTCTCTGTATCTCTTCATACACGAGCTGTTTTAAAGGCACTAATTTCCTATATTGAGCTCCATTTCAACTCAACTCTTAATACATTTTAATTTTTTTTTTTTTAAACCGGAGGTAACTCTTCATTCACAGTTGTTTAATGTTAACTTACAGTTTCCTGAACTCACAGTATTACATGGTAGAAAGATCTGTGCTGCAATCTGCTCCCAAAGTGTGGTTATTAAGTTTTGCTGGCAATGGTGCAGTGCTGGGGGAGTGCTAGATGTTGATCAGGGCACATGTAGATAGAAGTCAGTGCTTATTCAACTTTTTAGAAGTTTGACGAGGTGGAGATTAAGTGGGGAAATTAAAAATACTGTTGCCTAGAAATGCATGGCTTAATACAGGTAAAATCAGCAATGTTTTCTAGAGTCTAGCTTAGTCAGGTACATTTTAAAGAATGACTGGCTGTCCACTGTGCCATCTGTGGGTGCCTTCCAAGGTTGCACTGAGGTGTAACAGTTTTCCATTAAAGTGTGCATGAATACCAGTACTGCCCAGTTAATGCTTGCAAACTAACTTTGGATTGCACGGTTTCCAACAAGTCTCTGTGGGAGCCTGTGCACAGAATTCCTTCTTTCAAACAAGTATTTGTTGTACTCTTGTCTGTCTCGAGTTGGTCATCCATCTGTTGATTTCTTCATATCCTGTTTTGACACTTAATGCTTAGTAATTTCCTCCCCCCCAGGAAGTTGCTGGGAAGATGTATCCTTAAAATAGATGAAGGAAGCCCCTTCTAGGCAGTGTAGAAAGAAAGGGTACAAAGCACAGGTGTGCAGGAATCAAACAAACTTTGGTGTAAATTATATAACTTACAATGAGAAGCAAGTAGTGAAAATTATCTTGCCTGATCCTGTATGAAAATCTATCTCCTAAACTCATCTGTTATCCTTGGAAGATTTTTCACATATAGTGGGTTGGATTTAAGATATAATCCTTATTATGTGCAACATCAGGAAATGTAGAACACTAAAAATAAAGTGTGTTTGTCTCCATAGTGCGGTGGAATGAAAACAGATGGCAGGCAGCACATATGGCTGCCAGAAGCTGGGAACACCCATTTGCAGAGTTCTTGCAGCTCTAAACAAAACAAGCCAAAACAAAGGAACTCCAAGAGGGGCAGAGATTGTTCCAGGCAGATATCAGGATATCTGTCCTCTTCTCTGCGCCCACGCTCCTCATTTCTTTACCTTTGGTTGCTCAAGGTAGAAATGGAAGTATACTAGTAGTTAAAAATTTAATGGACCATTCTAGTATTTTGTCAAAACTTAGCATTTCTTAAGTATAGACATTATTTAAAATAAATCTTCAATTTCCATTGTAGGTTCAAACCTTTGTGTTTGAACAAAATTTGAAGTTCTGCCAGGGTCGTAGAAGCAATTCAATAACATAAAAAAGTGTCAATATTGAAGGGACTTCTGTATCTCAGCTTCATATCATGTGGGTGGTTGAGAAGGAAATTGGAGACAGGTGCCTTCCTTAAACACAGTTGCTGGAATAGAATTAGGTCCTTTTTATACATTGAATATTTTGGGGGAATTTATTCAACATTAACGGCAGTAGTTCAGCTTACCTGATGCTGGTTCTGAAGGTTCTTTATGCGGTACTGCTGTTCCAGGCAACGCCTTGTGCCTTGTGGCCTCTCTAAACAGTAGTCAGTGATGAAATGTGTGTTATGTGTACCTTTATGATTGCTGGTCATATAGTTGTCAACATAAGCAGAAGGGAAGAGTAATAGCAGTAATACCTGGGACAATTTTGGGGGTTTTATCCTAATCTTGGATATTTAATCCAAGCAGAAGATCAGTAGAGTTTAAAAAAAAAGTCTTCAGACATCCCAGCCTATATTATGGAAATTGGGAATGACCAATTAACAAGCCGAGGTCAAATTTTAAGTGTACAGGTATTATGAAATGTGTAAAAACTTAAATGTGACTGTGAATAAGACAACAATGATTTTCTCTGTTGTTAAGTTTTTTATTTTTATTCTTGGGCTTGTGGGCTTTTTTATGGTAAGCTTTGTAATTGATCTTTAGCTTTGTTTATGATTAGCCTGCTTCAGTTTCTGCAGCTTTATTTTTTTCTCATCTGATTTAAAATACATTTTAATTTGCTTTAATTTATGTACACAATTGCAGCTGTATGGTAAATACATTATGACAAAAAATAAGTTGGTTTTTTATTTGGTAAAAGGAAATGATGAAAGGGATAGATTAAAAATATTCCAACTCAGCAGGAAAAAAAAAAAAAAAGCAATAGTAATTAAATTGATGATATCCAGAAACCAACAAAATTACCAGGACTTAATAAAATTTTATGGTGAAAGAAAGTGTAATGGACTACATAAACTGATGCTGGCAAAAGTAGCTTCCAATGACTGACCCTGTTTTTAAGACATATTACTGTGTGTTTATTTATATTTAGGTCCCTGAAAGTAGAAGAAAATTGCTGAGACTAGTGAACAGCTTTTTTTTTTTAAGGACTATCTGAGTTTAAACATTTTCTATTTTTACTAGGTTAAGCTATAGAAATAATTTTCAAATTAAGAACAGGATCCCACTTGTTGTAGATAATTCCTTCCTTTGTTCCAGTGAATAATTTGGATCTTTGATTTTTGAAAAAGTGTGTTTAGTGACATGTTGTAACCAAGAAATTGGGTCCACATTAGCTGTAAGGATGTGAGATTTCAGTGTAGCATTGAGCACCTGCTTAGACTTGAAGGACTGAGTCTCCTGTTAGAGGTCTTATAAAATGGGGGAAAGATGATTTCACTATGCATTTTGATGGTGATGTTTCAGTGTATGTTCTGTTGTTTTGATCCTTTTATTACCTAATGCTGGTTTATTTCATGTCCTTGGAGCTTCAGTAATATATTATCTCTGAAGTCGTGAGGGGACATACTTTCCCCATTGAAAATCATCAACTAGCAGCTTATCTCTGTTGCAATCAAGAGGAAATGCTGGACTTACTTTAGATAAGCACTTTGGATAACAATATACAGACTCCCCTGTACAACAGTCATAAGGAAACTGGCTGACGTAAGAGAACGAAGGCAGCTGAGAGCACTGTTGAAGCAAACTCGAACTAAAGTAGGTGGAACAGTTGGTCACAGTCTCTTAGAGCAAATGGGAACAGCAGCCAAGTACAGAACAGGAGGTGAGAGCCCTGCTTCTCGCCTCTGCATTATTGCTACTGTGAAGAGAAGGATGGAAGGTAATGAAATCTATGTGTGTCCATGCTTGCATTGTATCGGAAGTCAAAGGAACGTAGTTAGGCTGCAGCAGCTTTCACTTTTAGCCAAAGTGCCAGGGAAATGTATGGTACATCAAAAAGCAAAGTTCACTACTGGCAAAAGGATGTAAAATTTTATTGGCCAAAAAGGAAGTGCCTGGTTTTGGACTGCATTAAGAATTGTGGCACTGCTCTGGTTTGGTTTAGCATGCCCAAAACTGGTTTTGATTTGTATTTTCTTTTGTTAGGTTGTGTAGGCTGGAGTTTCTGCCTGAGTATGCTGATTTCCATGATGTTGACAATAATGGTTTAAAAGAAAATAGTCCCGTTTCCCCATTCCCCCTCCCCCCAAAAACTGAAACAAAACATTCAAAGTAAAAAAATAAAAACACCCCTACTAAGGATGTAGGAACACAAACAGGAAGTGTTAGAGGCTGCAGTTTAATTTTAACACTAGAGGATGGAAAAAAGTTAAGCTCAACGCTAATCAATGAGTGTCAAATTTGCATCATTTGTTTTTTTTTTTAGAAAAGCTAATTGTTTCCTTTTAATAAACCAATTTTTTTCTTTTGAAAGGATTTTATGTCATTATGGAGTCTTTCAAAAAAGAACCTTAGGAAGTTCTTGCCCAAGTGTCAGTACTGTACATGATCTTCGTTTATAAGTTGTCTCAGCCCCTGATGACATTATTGGTCATATCAGTTTTTCCTTTACACTTCAAAGTCTGTCTTTGAAAATGGTATTTTTTAAATATAAATACTTTTTTTTTTTTTTTTTAGTAAGGGTGAAACCCCAGAGATCGTATTCAGTGCAACTGACATTGCAATTTTTCTTGACTATGCACAGTAACTATATACCCTGCAAATTAATTTTGTCGTTTTATTTCACATTTCAAGGCTTGCTAGTAATTCATATTTGTACACCAGCTTATTGATGAAAAAAAATGAATGAGTGACAGAAAGATACGAAGAAATGGGCTTTCAATCAGACACAACCTAAGAATTTTCTGAAGGCACTGTGACTTACATGCATTTCTGGCCCACAGGAACAAAATCTGTGATTGGAAACAGACTAAAACACTTGCCAGAATACATTTACCTTCTCTACTTTTGATTTCATTTATTTCACATACAGGACTGATTAACAATCATGTGAGGAAATTCAACCTTTTGTAAGTATTCAGTGAAAAATGCAAAGTCCATTTGTGAACAGAGCATGAAGTCAACATGTATGTGGGTGAAAGAGTGGCTGGAAGATTTTGGATGTGGAAAAAAATAATATAATTAATTTCTAAAGGTCGTGAGATTTACTGGCATGTGATAACCAATTCAATGGAAATCAACTAGAATTTATTCTGTTCTAAGGATTGAATGTTAAATCCATAACTGGAGAATATTTTATTGAAAAAGTTGTATGGAAGGGACAGTCCAGTCATACGGTGCAGAACTGGTCAGTGAATTTTGTGTTTAAACACACATTAGAATGAGAAAACCAGGATGAGCACTACATACTAGCATTACCTATATTAGGGGTAAGATGAATAAGCAGTGATGTTTGGTCCATCTTTTGGAAGATTCCTTTGTTTAACCTGTGATATCAAGTGTCTCCTGGGGTAATCCTCACTGTTGTCTGGGTAACCCTCACTGTTGTCTTCACTCTTAAAAGCCCTTCCAAATTTCCATTTTTCTAAACCAGTGATTTTCATCCTTTAAAGCAGTATCTGCTGTGGCGATGAAGGCAACTTCCCAGTGACTCATAGGTATGATCTGGAGGCTTCTGCACCATCCCTGGATTCTGTCCTTTTTTCTCTTCCCTATTATATCACAGGCTGGTACCCCAACCCCATAGTCTCCATGTATTCCCTAGTTATGGCAGCTGCTATTCCCTCTCTGATGGGCAGTGGTGGAAGCCATGAGGATGACAGTAGCATGGTCTGCTGAGGGAGTTCCTTGAATGTAGTCCTCTAAATGTACCACAGTCTTCATTATTGGAAGAATTTGTTCGTCTCTTTTATCATTTCATTTCCTACCTGCTTTTTGTGTTGTGTCATGTGTCGCCCCACTCCCCATGGCATATTCATAGGACAACTGAAGCCTCAGCCCCTATCATTCCAGTAATGTGTCCCTCCCTGGGATGCAGTATGTCCCTATGTTCCCAGTATCGTTCTGGGTCCCAGCAAGTCTACTGGCCAAGAGCAGCCTGCTGCAGGCCTGGTAACATAGGCCTTTCCTCCTCATTTTGAGACCCAATGTTGTCCAGGAGCCTGAGACATGATAGAGGTGTTGTAGGGCCCACAAAGCAGGGGAAAGTAGCAGCCATTTTGAGGGAAGGGTTTTAGGACCAACATTACAACCTAGTGTTGTGGTATGCTTATGCATATAGTTCAAAAGGGCAATGAGGCTCCTGATCAAACTAAATAAGCGGATTTTACTTAATGGGAAAAATTTTCTCCACACCTCATAGAAACATTACAGAAGGACAACTGAAGGAATTGCCATGGAAATTCAAAGAACTGAATGAATGTCTGTCTATACATTAAGTTTGCATACTGTGCTACAGGTATCTATTTTAAGGTTATGAATGCTGTTATATATTCAATTTAACTCCAGAGAATAACCCAAACAAATGCTGAATTGAGAACAGTATTTTTATTTCATGTCTTTTTGAAAGATTAACTATTACTTTTTATAAATATGCAAAGACCGGTAGGAGTGGAAATGCAAAGCACAGCATTCACCCCATTAACATGCTAGTTTATTTGGAGGGAATTGAAAAAGCAGTTTCACCTATTTCATTTGCATGTCCCTGCTAGTCTGTTACAGAACCTGTTAAGCCACCATGCCCGTGGAATAGTTAACAACTCTGGAGGGAGCATCAACCTAAGGGATCATGGGATGTCCCACCATGTACGGCATGGGAGTAACGTAGGTCAAGTGTGGGATGACAGGCACTGCAATCTTCCTGTTTGTGAAACACAGACAAGTGATCATAAATTAGCAGGGCAGATTTAAGCATTAAACAGGAGCTGGAGGGAGGCGTGGGAGTGCTGTGTTCTGCATGTACACTCTGTTGGGAGAACGTCTGTTGTACTGGGCAGCTTGGGAGTGCTGCCTGCTGTGCCTGGCTAAGGAGATGTTTGGCTTTGTGGCTAAAAGCAGTCATGCTGGTTTGGTGAAGCAACTCAGAGCTGAAGCATGTGCCATGGAATTTGTGTGAGTGCTGCAGCTTGTGCTACATTCCCATGGGTTGGTTAATGTGCCTGTCTCTATGGCCTGTGACAGTGCTCTGTCTTTACTGTAATCAAAGAGCTGCTGTAGCTCTGGCTTTGCTGTACTTCAACAACAACAATCAGGAAAGAAAGCATTGTTTGCTCTGAATTCTCTTCAATTCTGCACAGCAACTCAAAATTAGTACCTTTAATTATTTGTGAGAATGGACTGTTTGATTAGAAAGCTGAGGAAAGCTTTATGATATGAGAATTAAATGTTGCAAAGAACCATATGTATGCAATTGATCTCTTAAACTTTAGCTGTTCTATGACTTCAAGTAATTTCATTGTGTTTTCATCCCATACGCCAGTGTGCTCTTTCATCATCATTAATCATGTTCCAGAGAACTGAGTCCAACATATTTTGGGAGAAATGATAGAAAATAATGAGCAATTGAAAAAAGAAAAAAAAGAAAAAAAAAAAAACAGGTTAGCAAACCAGTGGAATTCTCATGCATGAGAACTAACAAGTGACTTTTCAATAAACTAACTGTAAGATGTAAAGTAAAAAAGGAGCTTCCATGCTTCTTATCATGAGTCACAAGAGAAATGAACTCAGCAGAAAAATGTCATGTTTCAGTAGCGTGTCCAACATGTCTCAAAGGGTACAGGAACATAAAAGAATCTGTAATAATATGTCTGTCTTTTCCCAAAGAACCAACATTAGTACTGGTTCCAAAGTAAATGGAATTCTGACATGGTTAGTGTCAAATAGTTTCAAAACCTGCTAGAAAATACATAAAACCCATTTTCTAATTTAAGACACATTAGAGGAAGGAAAATGTTGAATGGGATGGAAACTGATACCATGTTGAAATTTCTGGGTAATGTGTATTGCCTTTTCATGAAAACCTGGTGAATTCATTGCACTTATTACCTGGAAATAGAAGAATGTGAGCAGCAGTAAAAACCAAGGTAAAAGGAACCACACTACTTTCAGATAAATTTCAAGAGCTTCAGAGCTTCCGACTCTTCAAAGGCTTTCTGCAATAAAAGCTTCCAGCAGAAGAGCATATGTGGAATAACAAAGCTTAGTAAAAGTAAAAACCAACCAAATTAAAAGGAAGGTGAGTTGTTATTACAGTTCTGTAGCATGATGGTAAAAAAATTATCGTGAGCTTACTATGAGGCACAGTACAGGAAATGTATTCTCTCTAGCTGTTATCTAGGAACGCGGGGTATCACTAAGTTGTTCCTTGCAAAACTATTTTTTAAAAATGAGGAATGTGATTATAGTATAACAGTTAACAGATTTGTTGCAAAAATAGATATGCTGCCTTTTTTGACACTTGGGTCTGTCAGTAAGATGAAACATACAGTACCTTTTCTTTCCTTCATAGTTTGCAAGAAATGAAGGAATATTGTAAAAGAACTGCATTGATGAAAAACATTTTTCTTTACTGGTCTTCAAGTTAAATCCACAGTAGATTTCAAAAAGAAATGTATAAAATAATGAGGACTACAGCGTCCATATTGTTTAGGTTAAAAACCCCCACAGGTGTATGTATATCAAAGCAAGTTAGTTTTAACATATCCTGTAGATGGAAAACTTTTTTCTAGAACATTAAACTGTGAATTCACAAATTACTAAAGCACATTTATTCAAAGTCATTCAAAAGACTGTTTTGCTTCTTCACAGTAACAGCCAGGAATGCTAAATCAAAGAAAGAAATGCTGTGATCAGGATACAGCTTGCTGAGGTGCTTAGAAATGGAAAGATACTTTTGAAAACCATGCTGGACTGAAGAACTAGACTGAGATTCCCAGACTCTAATGAAAATATGGCACAGCAAAGTGCTGGCTAAATGATGCCTAAGTAGTCAAACACATTGTCCTGGCCAGTACTGAAAGCTGTTGCTACTGCGGCTTCTGCTACCTCAACCACCAGTGGCTACAGTCAGAGTGAGCAAGAGGCATACAAGAACCACTGACCCAGATGATTTTACTTCATCTGAAAATGGAGGTAATGTGTTCTTACGTTCCTCTAAGAAAAGCAGGAGTGCACTAAGGAGCGTGAAGAATCTACAGAGCTGATTGGAGCAATGTAAGGTACGTAGTGGAAGGAGAACATAAGCAGTGTTGGTTGGGTAAAAATAGAACCAAGAGACCATAACCTAAACAAAAAATCATATTTCATGTGTTGCATTTGGTGCTTTATTTACCCATTCTCCTAATAAATACAGCAAGACTAAGATGCTAAGCAGAAACATCACTATTGGAAAAAATCATGGAGGACAGCTGCATGGTATCTGGGAGAGAAACATTCAAGATCCAGAAATACCAATGTGTTAAAGGATCTAAAGGCATAGCAAAGGATTTTTTATGAATTTCTGATCATCTTTGCTTAATATAATAATACCTAAGGAAAATAGAAAAGTGCATGAAGCAGCTAGCAGTGACCATTTTAAAATACTGCTTGCCCAACCACCCAAGCTGTTGAATTACACAACTCCTACTGAAATAAATAGGAACTGCTGCTGCCGAGCCTTGTTATAAATGGGGCCACCTGATGAATTGTTGAATAGCTGATCTATAACAAGTAATTGTTAGGGAGTTGTAAATTCAGGTAATGCTTATGGTTAAGTGGGTGGCTGAGTCTTGTCTTTAGCTGAGTCTTTAGCTATACCCTTTGTATTTTTTTAGTTGAAGTATACATCTTATTTTTGTAATTACTTTCTCAAAGTCTTCTGAAAAATTAATTCTCAAAAGCCTTAGATAGTCTGCTGACATAGGTAATCTGAAACAATACATTTAAGCAAAGAGAATTATTAGTAAACAGCTTACTGGAAAGAATAGCAGCTTAAGTCAGCTAGAAGAGAATACTCACAAAACAGTATTGTATAAACTTCCTTTTCTAAACTGCCTTATAATTGTCAGAAGGGCATGGTGAGCATATTCCCTGCGCTGTGGGCTATAAAATAGTAATCCAAATTTCAGACTATCTAGTACCATATCAAAAACACCATGGTCTAGTAATTCAAAGCACTAACCCAGTATAAACTCAAACTGCCAGTACAAATTTACTCTAAGGGTTTCTTCATTAATTTGTTGCATAGGTACGTGCAAACTCTCTGTGGTTCTGCTATTCTGTGCCTGACTGGACCCTTCATAGTTACCCCTGACTTTTCTTTTTGTTAGTTACTACTTCTTGTCTTCCCCACTTTCTGTGTTCAGGTGTATTGTTAGCTGATGCCTTCATGTGTGCCTACCCTAGTCCTCTTTCAGAAGGATGTTCACAGGTCGTTCACCCAACTCTTTTGTTGCTCTTTGCCTCAGATATTCATTTGTTCAAGTATTCCAAAACTTGTGGCCTCCTTCTCTTTTTGCCTTTGACCTCAGCATAAACATTGTGGGTGCAGTGGTCACACTTTAATGATGTGCTCTGCCTCAGTGGAGGTTGAGCCATCTTAGGTCTCTTGGGTCTTTCCTGAGACTTTTCTCTTGTGTTACCACAAGAACTACACAACTCCCTTCTGAGAAGGGGAATGCAAATGCACACCCTGACCTAGTCGTCATTGATTCCAGTCAAAACTGGTGATACAATGAAGTTGTGCAGAAAAACTTGCCCTTTCTATTTCCTTCTCATAATAAGTCAAAACATAATGTGTCAGAGGTGATTGAATTTTAGCTCAAGAGAGCAAAGTACCATCTCTTTAGACATTTCCCAGAATAATGGGCTTCTCTGCTGTCTACATCAGTCATCACCTTTCCCCACAGATTCAACATTATCCACACATGCCTTGTATAAAACAACTCCTTCACCTTCCTGTCATTCCAGGAATGAGTAGACATGACCTTCTGCTATTAGGAAGCAGTCTTAATACTCACTTGAAATCTATCATGGATTTCTCTCTGGGAGACCTTCAATGAGCAAATAGAGTCTTGCTGGGTAAAAATAAATTGCTACTCACATTTTCTTGCCCAAACAGTCTTGGGTGAGCTACTAGGGAAAAAAAAATGCATGTTTTAGTCAAAAAAGAATTTGTGCTTTGGAAAGAGAGAGCTCCTTTACAGAGGGGTTGGGATAGAGGGACAGTAAGAAAGCACAGACCTCAAAATACATCACCTTCTCCATTCTGTGTTTTTCCATTGTTTTTGTCCCTCCAGGCTTTTGCATCTTTTCTGACTGCCACCAACTCTTCTAAAAGGCTCAGATGTTAATAGCATGGATAGTAATTCTATTCATGTTGATAATTCCTCCCAGTACGGCCAGCTCAGCTTTCCCTGCTTCACCTCTGCATGCAACTTCTCTTGCTGTGTGTGGCCATTGCAGAAGGGAGTTTGTCCTAGACAAGGAATTTTGATACAAATATATTTAATTTCTATGACCAGTCTCTGCCAAAGCAACAACTTTGCTTATGCTGCTCAATGAAAGTGTGTCACAATTTAAGACTGAGCTGACAGTGAGGAGACTGGATGGGCTTGGATACTAAAGCACTTCCAGTCACAGATAAATATTTGAAGTTTACAAGTGACAACTTCCATGTTCTGTGTGAGAGATTGTGCAGTTCAGGCTAGAGGCCAAGTAAGTCAGTGTGATGGTCTCTAACACAACCTGCCTCTCCTGCAGCAGGGAGGTGGTGCCATCCAGGAGGAAGTCAGGTGGGTCAGAGCAGCAGTCCCAGCCATGTGATGGGCAGTCCAGGATGGAGCCCAGAGGTCCCTGCACCTAACCATGGGGATTCTGTTGGATCTCTTCCCCAGCAACAACCTGGCAGGAGCATTCACAGCCTACTCCACTTCAGTTTTCCACACCTCTGTCCAACAGCACAGCACTTAAGTTGGTCACTAGGGGAGGAATTGGAGGGTAAACAGGGCTTAAGCCATCCAAACCCTCTGTCAAATTGTCACAAATTGTTCCTGGAGGATTAAGATGGAAATGACCTGGTGTTTTTCAGGAGACTGGTTGTGGAACAGCCTGGCCCCAGGAACAGCTACTGACAAAAATGCCATGGATACATCAGGTGTGTAAGTCCTGGGCACTCAGAGTGTCAGGCAGTGCACACCCACAGAAAACCACTAGTGTGGCCTCTTGCTAGTTCAACAAAGGTGTTTGAGATACAATTGTGTAAGAACACAGGACCTGTCTAAATTTATATCATTAGGTGATTCAACCGTGGGTAGACTTCTCTTAAATACTTTGGAACCGTGGCCTGAAGGTCATTCACAATCAATGCAGTGCAAGTATGTTGGTCGCTCTCATATTCTACTGCCACAATCCTACTCAATAATTTCATCAATTATTTCAAAATTATGTTAATGACTTACAATGAAATTTTAAAGTGCAGTAGAATATGGAAATCACTGTGTGTTTAAATATTTAATATTAAAATATGCAATGTTTGTTTATACCTCATTACAACTACATACAATGTGGAGTGTATAATGTAATGGACATCAGCTTAGTTTCATAAATATTTTAGCACAAAATCACACTTTTTCCTGTGTAGCTTGCAGAAAAACAAGAGCTGTGATTGGTCATTTAAGTAAGTGGTTGTATCTGAGTATGTTCACAGAGTAGATAAATGTACATAGTTCAACAAATAGTCAAGTTTTAAGCCCTTTAAATCTGAGTCCAGAAAAGCCACATAGAAAGAAAAGGTTTTATTAGATATTAAGTAAACTGGAAGCAGCAAATAACTTAGAATATGTGGGAAGTTTGTACATACCAAATATAGAAGTACTTAAAGATCATACATACAACTGTCTTCTTGCTAAAATAATTGCACACAAAGTAGCATTACAATAAATATTTTGCTTACTAAAAGCAGTAGTGAAACTGGTTTAAATAGATCATTGTTTTAAAAGCGTGTAGGATACTTCTGTTTATGTTATGGTTTGCATCTATGAGGACAAGTAAATCTTCAATGAATTGAAATGGGACTTTGTGTGTACTGTCTCAAGGGGATTATTAATTTAAAATGTTGCACAGTAAGTGTGAAGTATTTGACATCAACTGGTAGTGGTTTGGACAGGTTGCATCTAGTAAAGTAATTCCACTCCTATCAAAATATTATGGCACTTGAATTTGATTCATGCTCAAATCTACTTCTATGTTTGTTTTAACAGGGATCTCTTTAAATGCGATGAGCAATCTCATTTCACTGCTTCACCTCTGCAGTCCACAGGAGCAGCTGCTTTTAGTCTCATGAGAACTTTGTCCCACAATCCTACATGACTAGCAATGCAACTACTCAGCATACATGTATAAGCATTAGGGATAAAACCAACATCAACAGTAAGTCAGTAACATGCAATGCAGCTACTGTAGTATAGGATGATAATTAAATAAAATCCAACTTGGACAAAGTAATTTCAAAGACTAAAGAAAATGCCTGGGGGGAGCATCAGCATTTCCTCATACATCTGCTCCAGCATGACACAGACTGAACATGTCTGACCATGCACATTCAAAGATCAGTAACTGCCAAGAAGAAACTCCCTCTGTCTCTCTAATATACATGGAATTGGCTGCCTTCAAGTTAGATTGCTATCTTCTACTTGGCTCATGTTGCAAAAGGCACACTTCCCACACTAAGGACAGCCTACTTATTAAACAGCTGGAGCTAATGAGAACATAGTACACTAATGTTTGGGACTTGCTCTGTTTCTGCTGAATGCAGTAGTGGTCCTCTACCAATGCAGAAAGCTTTGAACAGATGCACTCCTGTTTTCTCTGAGCCTCACAATATTCATTGCAGCAGTTCACCGTACATGATTCATTTTAAGGGGTCCTACATATAAATTTGAGATTTTGAAAAAAAAGAAAAAAAAAAAGTCAACACAGTTCTAATCAGCAAGCCCAAAATTCTGAAGCACTAAGTATAACCCTGAAAATGTTACCTTCTGGTTCTGCAAGAAACACTCTTTATCTTGCCAAAAGTAGAAGAAAACGCAGCCTACAGCTCAGAGTTACATGCAGCTGCAAGAAAACTAGGCTGGAACACATAAATTACTGTCCCTTCTAGGCAGATGCCATTATTTTCCATAATCCTTGTGCAGCACTTAGATATTATTTTAATAGGTTCCTTAGAAACTGGCAGAGTAAAATTATGCTAAATAAGCAATATTTACTAGAAATTCTTCTGATCCTTCCCTTGAGGCATAATTGAACATTACAATTGACTCCTCCAAAGTGGCTGCTCCATTTCCAATCCCTTTACTACATAGAAAAAGTATTTTGCAAAAGGAAAAACCTTTAAGTTATTGCTCTTCCTTTAAAATGATTCTCTCTGGTTTGTCTGCTAGCTCAGATGCAGTGCTCCTACTAATCCCTCCTTTTGAGACTTTACATTCTTAATAATTCAAAGAGTGAAACAGGCTGGGCTAGGTAGGTCCTTTGCATTTCACACAGCAGAATGAAAATTACTGATTGAGAAGTTGTGTGTGTTGAAGCATTTTTCTAAGCTTGTTAAAAAATCTGATCATAATATTTATGGTTATATATACATAAATATATATATACACTTTTGGTGCAAAGTATCTAAAACTGTACATATTTTTTGTGATTGCATGGATTTTGGGCTTTGTACCCACACCAGTTAGACCTAGGAAGTAGATGCTAAGTTTTTTGGCAACATCATTTTTTTTTTTCAAAACGGTGAATAGGGTCGTAGTACACGGGGTTGTGTACTGTGTACAGAATGGGGTGCTGTGCTGTGTGACCCCGTATCAGGACTTCACACGGTGATGTTCAAATGCAGGATAAAGATCTGTGAGCTGTCCGAGTCAGAGAACTCCTCGGGCCGATTCCCGGAGCCCAGAAGAGGGCAGTGAATTGTAAACGCTCTCCTGCCTGGAGCCCCGGGACTTCCACCCTGCTGCTAGCGCTGCAGGTCGCAGCGGTGGCGATTGCAGGGATCAGTGACGGCGCTGGCGGAAAGGGGGCAGCTGCCCGCGTACCCCCGAACACCAGTCCCACCTACCGCATCACCTCTTCTCCGCCCGCGCGTCGCAGCATCATCCACCTGGAACACCAGGGAAACGGGACAGCGGTGCTCTGCCAGTCCCCAACCCAATTCCCATGTGTGATCACGGGAAAGCGAGGCGTCTCCCTGCCTGCCGTCGGAGAGCGGGACGGTGGGCAGAGGGAGCCCGTAGCTGACCCGGCTTCGCCGCGATCCCTATCCCGATCCCCATCCCTATCCCGATCCAACCGCTCCGCCTCCCTCCGTGCCGCCCCCCCGCGCTCGGCAGCGCCCCCGTGCGGGCCGTTCCCGCCCTGTTGCCACCCTCGGTGACGTCACACGCGGCCTCTCCTTCTGGCTTCTCGGATTGGCCGGCGTCCCGCGCAGCCTTCCCGCCTCCAGCGCGCGATTGGCCTGCCGGCCCGTGATTGGCGGGCAGAAGGCGCGGGGGGAGAAGAGGCCCGGGCCGGCTGCGTGGGGAGAAGCGGCCGCGGCGCGGACGCCGAGCGGGGCCGGCGCGGTTATTTATTGTCTACGCGCGGTGTTCCGGCGGCGGCAGCGGTTCGGGGGCTGTGCGGGGAGAGGAGGGGGAGGAGGCGACGGCGGGGGAGCGGCACCGGGCACCGGGACGCAGGGTGGAAAGAGGAGGGGAAGAAGGAGGGGGCCGGGCTAGCACCGGGTGTGCGTGTGTGCGGGGGGCGCGGAGCCGGCGGGGGGGATCTGCGCGGGAACGCGCGCGCGCGCGAGGGGCGGGAAGGGAGGGAGGGAGGGAGGGGACGAGGGAGGAGGGAGGGAGGGGGAGATTTTTTTATTATTAATCTGTTTTCCGGGCCTTTGTGGCTGCGGGGGGGGGACGGCCCGGGGGTGAGGAGGAGGGCGGGAGGCAGCAGCGCTACGGCGGCGATAGCGGCGGCTGTTGTTGCCGCCGCTGCCGCCGCGAGGCGAAGGGACCGGCCCGTCGTCCCTTTAAACTAGCGAGAGCCGCAGGCCCGGCCGGGCCCTCCCTCCCTCTCGCTGCCTCCCCGCCGGCGGAAGGGGCGCTTTGTGCGGGCCCCTGGGCCGCCCTTCCTCGGTGCCGGGGCGCCGGTGAGGGCGGGAGAGGCGCGAAGGGCGGGCGCGGAGCGGCCCCAGGCGCGGTGTCGGTGCCGGCCCTCCCGGCCGCCTCCGAGCGCCCTCGCCTCGGCTGAGGAGAGACGGGCAGAAAATGGCAAAGTCTGGAGGAGGAGGAGGAGGAGGCGGCGGTGGCGGCAGCGGGGGACTGACTTGGGTGGTAAGTTGTGGGGCTGCATTTCGTTGTTCGTGGGTTTTGCTACTCGTGTTCTATTATTATTAATATTTCTGTTTGCGTCCCTTGTGTGCGTGGAAAGAGCGCGGGCTGGCTTTGAAAGGAGGGAAGAAGCTGAGGGCTGGCGTGGAAGGAGAAGCGCTGTAGAGCCGCCGCTCGGTGGAGGGCTCCGGGGTAGGAGGAGGAAGGCTGGGCTTGGAATTGGTGTTCAGGAGGGGAGCTTTTATCCCTGCGAGGGGCTTCTTGGGATGCTGGGAGCCGTAGGGAGGAGATCAGTCCCTGAGCAAACAGGTGGGACGCTCCTGTGGGGAGCGGGTGGGTCATCAGGGCTGTCTAGAAGTCGCTGTCCTCCAAAGCGAGATGTGGTCTGTCTGTCGTCCCGCCAGAGCTGCAGGTATCGCCTCTTGTTCCTAGAGCAAAGCCCTTGTGGGCTAGCAGAGAGAGGGTCTCTGTGTTGATCCCGTTTTCTTTTCCAACTGTGTGAAAGGACAATACTTGAAGTTCCCAAGTTTCAGAGACAGGAAGCAGGAGCTGTGGGCTTGCTATTCCATCTTGGCATTCGCTTCATCATCTTCCAAAAGTTGTAACTCTGTAACAGACCCAAGAAGGGGGTGTTTTACTGCCTCTCTTGGATTGGTCGGAAATACTAAGATGAGAGAGGGTGCTGGTGATAACTGACTCTAGAATTGGCGAATCCTTTTGAACCTCCTCATAGTCCTTTGAGAGTACAAGCCCTGGCTCCCAGTGCGGAGGTGCTCCCCTCGACAGTAGTGAGAGTGGAGGCTCTCAGGTTTTGGTGAGACCTGAGAGGAAGGAGGAGCAAAGGTGACCCGAAGGGGTCTGGTTCAGCCAATCACTCACTGATCACTCACTCCCCTGCCTTGCTCTTGCTCAGCATAGAGGGGTAACTTCTTTAATGCTTAAGCAGAAGACACTACATCTTGGTGGGTAGGTGGTGAGGCATCTTTAATCAGACACCTGCTTTACAGAGGTGGGAACTCCTAGCAAGTCTTGTTAAACACAATTATAGTAAACTTGTTCTTGTGTCCCTCTGCATCTTGGAGCTGTTGAAAAATATTGTTGTTGGAGTGAACAATTCTTGCGTGTTCTCAACGTGGACTATTTCCATGGCTCTAATTACTGCATTTTAAGTTGGTAATTCTCTTTAATTTTAAGAAGCTGGCAGCGTGGAAAGGTATATTAAAAAAATTTGTAAGTTTCTGGGTGTGCCACTTGAAATCAGACAGTTTAGACACGTGAACATGTCTAAGTTGAGAAGCTAAAATTATTTTTCTTTCTTTCCACAATACTTCACAATCTTTATCAGCTGTGGTCTTTGGATGGCTCTTCAGAATTAAGATTTTACCATCTAGGTTTGACCAAGTAATTGAAAGTTTTACAGCTCATACAGAAAACTGCGGAATGAAGTGTGAAAATTACTGAATAGGCATTTTTATTGAAGCATGTTCTTAAATGTAATGGGGTTGAAATTATGGTGAGTCAACAGTTTCCTACAACTGGAAATGATCAAACTTTTCATTCTCTAAAAGCAGTAAAAGTTAAAAGTGTTTTTGTCAACTCAGAGTCGTTGTAGGGAAATAATCCGATTTTAGTTAAAACTGTGTTAGTTTATTTTTTCAGAAAACACTGGGACATTCTTTCTTTCTCTCATGTGCATTTTAAATGGTGAAGGTAGAATTTCTGAGCCAGCTCCTAAAACCAGACCTGTTCCATGTCAGCTGCAGAACACTGGCATACAAAAGAACAATATTGTAGTAACACTGAGTTGGATGGGGCCATGGCCAGTGTGCCAGGCTGAAAAAAATGTTGGTTTAGGTGGTGGTTCATTTGTAGGTGATCATATGCTGTCCTTGAGAAGGGTGAGAGGTACAGAGGTAGCATAGAATATACAGGGACAGAATAGTTTCAGCTGTCTGGCTTTAATCGGCTTGCCATATATCTGCTGGATGTGCAACCTCTTGCAGTTTGGTAGTGGGTTGTTTTAAAAACACCTTGATTTCTTTAGAATTCTTGCTAGTGTGTTGAAACCACTAGGATGCTTCTCTGTCTGAGTAATGTATTCTCTGTAGTTTGTGGTTTCTTAATAAGACCATAAGTTAAACAATTGAAGGTTAACAGAAGAAAGTCTGGCCCTAAAGATGAGGAAACATTTAAAACTTGGTGGGGTGTTAATTTATGTTTCAAACTAGCAGATTCAGTGTATGTAACTTAGTTGCTCACATTTTAGTAAAGAGTTGTGTCTGTAACTTCAGCTTTGGGTGTGATTCAAAGAGCATGCTTGTAGGTGGGAAAGAATTGCAGTTGTGAAAAAGGAAAGTTACTTCCTAGAATACAAAATTTACCCTAGAATGAATTTCATAATAACACATCATACAAGCATCAGGTGATTCCTGCTTTTACTTTTTTAAAACAAGAGGAATTAAATGTTTATGGGAACAAACAGCACGTTGTCTGTATTTTTAGCTGTAACAGGACTTGAGGAAATATAACTAGATAGGCACAATTACCAGTGATGGGAACACGTGAGAGTATAATAACTGAGAATGCTTATTGGGAAAACTATTTAGCATTATTTAACTGAAGACAAACCAAGATAACCCCTGATTTATAAAATGTGCTTGCTTGGTTTTTTAATAGCTTTTTTTTTCTTTTTTTGTTCTTGGCCTATTTGATGATTTTCTGAAATCAACTTGCAGTCCTGTGCTCTAATAGTTGGTAGAAGGTGGAGTTTTGACAGAGTGATATAAATTACTTTTGGTGGATGATCTCCAAGTGTCACTCACAAAAGTGTGAAGTTGTATTAAGAGTTAGTTACAAAAACGTGGATTTGTAGCTAGGGGAGTTTTCATTGGTGAAATGTAATGGAATTTTCTAATGCTAGAAAAACTTACTGTGAACAAAAGAAATAATTCTTCAGCCTCTGTGTGTGTTTAGGAACTACAGAAAATGAATTGTAATGGCATAGTAATAGCACTTATTTTTTTAATATAAATATACCTTTCATAGTGAAGGTGAAGTCATTGCAAGTAACACTTTGAAGTGCACTGGTTGCGATACAGAACCACTAATGCCCAGTTTTCAAACAAGCAACATTTAATCACTTACTTCTGTCAGTGTTTTCAAGACTTTTCCCTGGATGCTAAGAGCTATATGAGCCTGATAAATGGAAGCTGAGAGTGCTGATAGTAATTTAGGACTTTGAACACTACTTCCACTTTCCTGTCCGTGGTGAAAGGGACAGGTTTTGGCTCTAGGAAATGCTAGCTTAAAGTGAATATATGCTGATGTTCATGCAACTTCTCTTTTTAAAAAAAATCATTGATATCTGCTCCTTAGATGGAGTGGAATGGAAATAATATATATTATTAGTAGAGGGAAATACTGCTTGTATTTGGGTTATACTTCTTCGAATAAGTACAGTAGCTGTATATTGGTAAGTGAAAAGAACTAGCCTTTGAAATAATCTAAATTCAGATATAAGCCTCTTTCAGAAGATTCAGTTTACCTTAAAAACAACTTTTAACTTTATGCTGTCATTTTTTTTTAAATATAAAGAGTGTACATAATTAATAAGATAGTAGGCTCAATATATATATTTTTTAAGCACCAACAAATAAAGCCTACCTTAGTCCTATTAAAGGGATCTTGTCTTTCTTCTATTGTTTCATTTGAAATCAAATACTTTTAACTTTAATAAAGGGATTACTTTCAGTTTGATTTGACTTTTAATATGTTCTGAGAGGATTAAAACAAGTCTTCCTGTTGAATAATGTCTGGTAACTTCTAGTGACATGCCGTAATTCACTGGCTATGGCTTCTGCACTGGGTGGTTTCTAACTTTATTGGGTAGGTTTTTGCATCTGAAATCTGAACTGGATCTCTGCTGCCCCAAGGATCTGCCCATCACTGCTACACCGAGCTTTGAGAGTTCCTCTGATTTGGGAGCAGGGGCTTTTGGATGGGAACAACACAGGCGTTCCCTTCTTCTGCCAATGTAGTGCTGGAGGGAGAGTGTTGGGCTGTGACAGCGTACCCAAGAGTTGCCTTGTGTTACTGCTCTCTCACGGGTCTGTTTCTGTAAGCTGTCAGGGTTCTGCCTGCCTGAAGCACAGTTGGCAGATATGGTCAGTAATATGACCAAATCCTAGTGAAATCTTCTGGGTTTAGAAATAAGCATGCTGTCCTAGAGGTGAACCGAGGGTAAATAGTTCTTTATCCTTTTTATTGCTGCTCGTTACTATGCTATTCATTTCAAAGCAGGAGTAGGTGGTTGAAGTTCCTACTCCTGAATCCTTTAGACCTCTTTCGTTGCCTCTCCAGATCCAGGTTAAAGGTCAGAATTAGCTTTCTGTTCTTTCCATTTCTTTATCTGGATCAGACCTTCTGTTTCTCTGCTGTCTGCAGCTGGGCTAGGACGCCGTTGTCACATATGTAACACTTGTTACATGTGCTGTTAGTTTGTCTTATCTTTTCTCTGCTACGCTGTGGCGTCTGCAGAGCGGGTGGGGTGTGAGGGAAAAGTCTTGTGTTGTTGCCAAGCCTTGTTTCAGTGCTCTTCTCTTGCTTTACATGAGTGTCTGTCTTTTGCTATTATGGTGACCAGAGAACTGGGAGGTTTTTTGTCCTGTGTGTCCTTACTCTCCCTCCCCCTCCTTTTTTCATAGTTATACAATGAAAGGAAGGTCAGACCTGAAATACTTGCCCCAATGTATTAATACTTACTTTTACTAAACAGACTGCGTTTTGTAGGCTTTAAGCTACAATTATATAGTTATATCCAACAGTTGAGGGGAAGCAGCATTCCCTCCTGTAGTTCTGATTCTGCTGCCCTTAAGGAAGCAGTGCTGTAAAGAGATGTCATGACTCTCCTGGATATTCTAGCACCAGAGGGAAATATTTGTGGCTCAGTTGGGTGAGTCAGACACAATAGTTCTGAAGAGGGATTCCTCAGATGTTTTGGTTTGCCTGCCCATAAAAAAAAAAAAAAAAAAAAAAAAAGAAAAAAAAAAAAAAAAAAAAAAAAAAGTGGTTGCTTCTTGTCCTTTACCCTCCACACCACCACCATTCATTAAATACTTCTGTTGTCCAGTCTTCTCCTTGTCAGAGTGCTGAATAATGCAGGATCAAAGAAGTGATAGAGGTGATATCAAGTGGAGGCTTGGTACTGGAACAGGATCGGGGCCACGTCTTTGACAGCAGCTGAGCCATCTACACCCTCTGTATTCTGAGCTGGGAGGAAACCTTGTTCTGGCATGGGTGAAAGAGTGATGAATGCATAGGAGTGGGGAGTTAAATTGTAACCAAGTCTAGGAAGGAATTTATATCTCAGGTTTTGGGGAGGGGTTGATTTGAGGAGGTTTGTGGGTGATTACTTTAGGTGTTCAGTGAGGAAAGGTGTACATTCGAGCACGTGCCCCCTGTTAAGGTTTGACCTGTGAGATTTGTGTCTGTGTGTACCTTTAATTTCTAAGATACCTGTGCTGTATTAAAGAGTAAGTAAGGAATTACTTTATTTGGACAGATAAAGTAACCTTTCCAAATAAAAGAACATATAAGTAGTCTAAGATAGACAGCATAGGGCTGAAAAAATTACTGATTAAATTTAGTATTCCATTTGCATTGACTTTATTTTTCCAGAAATAGGTTTTTACCTTGCATCTAAACTGTCTTGTGTGTCTATGTGCAATGGCAGTCTGCAAATGCATGCTTATGTTTCAGTTAATGAAAAGCAGCACATGTGATTCATAGCTGATGGATGGGAGTGATTCCATCCCTGGGAGTGAGTTTTATATATATATATTATGGATTATATATAGAAAACTTAAGAATGAAAACTGTTACAGAAAACTTAATTTTCCTCATTTGAAACAGTAAATTTCTTTCAAGCCACCCACAGTGAAAACATTATTCTGCATTAAATAGGTGCTTTGAATGTTTTCAAAAGCAGATTGAGCAAAAAAAAATACATAGTTCTAAATGTGTATAACTGTGTGAAAACATCTCTTTTGAAAATTACATGCTTGGGAACATAGTGATTTCTTCTCAAGTACTTTTACTGGAACACAGGTACGTTGGAAGAATGTATTTTAAGGCTAGTATTCCAGATTTAAAGTAAATTCTATATCAAGGCATATAAAATGTTATTACATGGCTTTGAAAATACTAAAATTTGAAGTATGTTTTAAGTTCTAGCAATAAAAACAAGGTGTCAAGATCAAACACCAAATATTTATTTATGTTGCAAATATAGAAGAAAACTGTTTCTCATAAGTGAAGTGATAAACCAGCTCTTAATAATTTTTATTCAAAAGTGTTTCCTAGCTGTTTGCTTCAGGTATTTCAGTAATGAGTACTCAAAAATTTGGTGTGAAAAGCAGGAAAATATTTCTCCCCTCCTTGACAAGTGAGCATCAGATCTGCTGTTTTTAAAATTTCATTGTGATTGCAAATGCTTTTACTCATATGACCTAAGTTCTTTTGTGTTTTGAAGTGAGTTGTTAACTTATTCTATGATATCAGCTCATCTAGTTTCATTTAATAAACTATTTTAATATCCTGTCTGCATCTCAATGCAATTCCAATTTACGTAGAAATACAGTTTGCCACTGAAAGTAAAGTACTTCTTCTATTTTTTCATTTTGTGACAGTGATAATTCTGTGTATTTGTTGCACTATGCACAACTAGCAGTTTTAGTAGTTTTTTTCAACAAGTAAGAAAAGAGGGTGTTAGCCAAGTTAGTGTAAAACCTGCTTGAACTAGAACACGTTTGAAAGCTTCAGACCTAAACATCAGATCTATATTTTCCTTTGGACATAATTTAAAAAGCTACCTTAAAGAAAAAAAAAAAAAAAAAGATGTAAAAAAGGATTAAAGTGTTTAATCTAATATTTTTTCCTGATTTGTGAAGTAGAATTGCAGTTGAGATATTAAACAGCCCTCCTCTCATGAACATGACATGTCTTGATTTCTTTTGCTCTTTTTTAGTGAATGAGTGGGCCTAGTTAGTCTTGGGCTTCCTGTTTCTTTTTCAGACATCAGAAACTTGTGAGAAGAGCAAATGTATGAAGAACTGGGCAAATGTCTACTTTAGTGAGGTGCCAAAAACTCACACTATCTTTCTCAATCTGTGAAGGAAACTTTAAGGAGAGAACAAGAAATAATATTTTCTTGTCATGACAAAATACAGGAGCCATTAAGGTAACAGTGAGAAGTTATTTTCCTGTAAATCAAAAGTAGACAAGATAAAGTAGAGGAAAAAATAATAAAAAAAAAGCTCTTGCAACGAGATAACCTGGTATATAATATTGCTATAAGAGCAGTTAGAATTCTGGGGTTGTCCCCTAAGCAGGGCATTTTTACTTATTGAGATATGGATAGTGTGAGCTTCACTGGATATATTTCCAGCTGTGTAATCCGTGGTAGCTCTGGGCTATTTGGAGTTTTTAGGGACCATAGTGTAGTAGGGTGTGAGCATTTCAGTCCTGTCTTTATTCCCCAGTTGTATGCCATGATATACAGGTACAAGAATGGCAAACTGAACTTTGTCTCAGTCCAGCTGATAGAAAGAGTTGTGCTACCTGGAGTCATTCAGGCTGTTACTCCGTGCATCAGCACAGAGCTTTTTGTTGGCTGAGGTAGTGTTTCTTGTCATACTCTGTTTCATGATCCTAACTTAGTGTTTTCCACCACTGTTGTGTTACAGCATCATCATGAAAACTTGGGACATGTCACAGTCTTGGAACAGAAGGGAGGCAAGTAGCTTGGAGGAGAGCAGTTGCAAGAAGTGAGGCAGTTATTCTTTTTTGGTATTAAGTAGATCAAGGAGAGGGTTTTTCTTAAAGTCTCAAATAGGAGACTGTAAAAGCATATGAGAAATTGGCTGAGGGCAGAGGGAGAAGTTCCATACTGATTTGCTGGGGGTGATGGAGGCAGATGCTTGAGAGAAAACAAACCTAAAGTTGTATCATATTAACCTGCCCTTCCTGATATTAGTTAAGTCTTTCAGAAAATGCCATGTAGACTTCTTTGCCAGCTGAGTGATAAACATACATGTCAGGTAACAGAAAGTTGATGAAAATGCAAAACCATTTAAAAATTGTTCTCAAAATGTATTTGAAGTTATTTTATGAGTGTTTTATATGGTACCTTTTATGGAGAGGTTGATTCTTCTGCCTGCCAAGACACAATCCCTAAATAGCAAATTTAAGGGTAAAGTTTTGATGATCTTCAAGATTGTCAGCACTTTTAATGAACAATCCTAAAAGGCTTTTCCTAATGACTTCTGTAGGAGTGTTGTTGTGGGAGGATGAGTGGCTGAGGGAGAGAGGGGAGTTTTGGAACAGTGTTAAGGCTTTATTGACTCATTGATGCATCTGTTTTCCTCCTTCTGAATTGCTGTCAGTGTCTAGAACACCAACCCTCTGTTCCTTTCTCATGGAATTTACTACAGGATTGAGACTAGAATTTGTAGTATATTTATTAGGCTTATAAAACATTTCAAGGCTTGTAAAGTCTCCAGAGGAGGAGTAGATGTTGCATAGTAGAAGCTGAGCAATTAAACTTAAGTAACTTCTTTCAAGGAACACTGGATTCATACTTATTTTAATATGGCAGAAAAAATAGACTTTTAAACTAGAGAATACCAGAAAATGTGGCTGTGTTACTCTAGGTGCTTCTAATTATAAAAAAGTAGTTTTTAGTGTGAACCAAATGTAGTATGGGGTGTGAATGAGTAGAGTTTGTTTAATGTTTGGGACAGTTTTTTAAAAGGAAAAAAAGCTCATTAATTTTCATTTCTGTGGTGCCTTGTGTTAAGTAAATATGTTGCTCTTGCTTTTCTGTGGAAGGTTCCAGGAAGCAGATGTCTAATAATTTCTATATTGCATTCCTTTTTAGAGCACCATATATATTAAAATTATGAAAAACCCATGTATCACAGTCAAGGTGTTTTAGGATTTCAATGCAAGGTAGGCAGGCGAATAACATAAAGGTATGTTATTATAAACAATTTCTAATATACTGATAGCTGTTATATTTGTGAGAGTTTAAGAATTTGCTTCTCTTGTTCAGCAGAGGATTGCTTCCCACTGAAGAGTGCAGTTGGATAAGTAACCTCTGAAAGATATTTGGGCTCTCCTCTATTAGTAATGTAGTGTGGCTACATTAGTAGTCCTGAACCTGACCAGAAACGTCTGGGTTTGGGGTGCTCTGTAGAATAAAATCTTCATGTGTGCCAGTTAACATGAGCTCAAAAACTACCCTGTTGGATTTGTTCTCTCCATGTGCTGTCTTGCAGCATGAACATCTTTAATGTTGCCTTAGTCCTGCCCAAAGCTTTTTCTAAAGTTTGTTTGTTAATAATGCAGATAGGTCAGCAGGGAAGAAATACCTTGCAGTATGATAAGGGTTCAAGCTGGCCATAGAACCCAGAGCATCTGAAAGAAAATATCACGGTGCTGATGTGATACTTGACATACAGCCTGTATGGGTTTCAAAGATTTTGTTTTGCAGAAACAAAAATCTGTCAGGTTGTGGCAACTAATCCTTGCAATTGGGAAATGGAAGTGTGCTGGGAGTCTGGAGAACTTTCACAGTGCTCAAACTAGTGATGCAGTAAAGCATTAGAAAAAGGTCAGGGATGTGGGAAACACTGAGGTATAAAGAGGTGCAGGCAGATGCTGATAATCTGAAGTTCAGATGTCAGAACCTCTAACTTTATGATTTCTTGGCTAGTGGAGGGCTTGTGTGTGAGCTGGCTGTTGAAACAGTGGACCAAACAAATTTGGTCATCAGATCTCAGATCTCATCTCTCTATCATCAGATCTCTTCAGCCAGAGGTTCCAAAGACCAGTGTTACCAGAATCTGTAAGAAAACAGTCATAAGATGTCTTAAAGTATAACATTAATAAATTCCTTTTTATGTTAGGTTATTTTTTCCCTTGTTTGTTTCTGAATGTTAGCTGGAAATAAAAGATTCTTAGAAGATTAATCTCTTACCAGATCATCCATGGATGTACTTTTTGATAGTGTGTGAGCAGTAAAAATTTTAGTATTGAAAAGAACTTGTCAATGAATAGACAACAAAAAACTTCCAGACCAACAGAAAAATTTGGCAATAAAATTCAATTTAATTGTCATGCAAAGGCAGATGTTAGGTACCTGCTTTTAAAGAGCATAATAAAGATCAGGGTCTGAATGTATTGCTGGTTGTGTACAAGCCTGTGCCAAATAAAGTGTTAACTGTTGCTGTACTAACTTAGTATGACTGAAAGTGAAATAATATTTAAAATGATATACATAATTTTCTGGTCAGAAGTAATTACTATGAGCAAGCATTTTTGCGCAAAGGTGTTTTGCACAAAAAGAATGGAGAAAGCAAATCCCTAAATTTTTATTTAAATCTGGTGTGCCTCTATGTTCTGTATTAATAATCCTAAAATAAAAATAATGCTACTTTTATGGTGTTTAGGTATTTACTAGGAAGATAATGCTCTGTAATTCCAAGAGTGTCATTCCATCATGCAGCTAAGCAATCTAGCAATACCTGTTGAAAAGTATGGGGGGCAGGGGGTTTAACCATATCTTCCTGGCTGTATATTTCTGCTCTCTTCCTTGCACCACTAAGTTGTCTGATTCTATAGCAACCTTGTTCAGAAAAGTGAGCTGGTGGACAACTGATTGCTTCTGGTTGATGAAGTATAGGGAAAAGATATGTTTGCTCCCTGAACCAGATTGTAGTGAGGTAGACTTGATTTTACTATAAGGAGCAGAGGAGGGAAGAAAGAAGGAATTTTGCCCCTTTTGGCAGCATTTAATACTTTTGGTTTTCTATAACAGGGAAATCTGACCAGTCTGAAGTTATTCCAAAACTGGGTTATCATCACTAAACTCTATGTAATGTGGTGCTTTCAGAGTCCAGAGCAAAGTGTCAGAATCAGGGGATTAAAAAAAAATAGGAATTTAAAATGAACAGATAGATTAGTCTCACTGGTGAGACTAGTTCTAGGTGAATTTTCCATTAACTTCTTTCCATGATCAGCTTTTGGAAGGATGTGATAGAGAGATTTAGTTCATGTCACTGATGGCATGCGACAGTCTATGGAAGTTTGCTGTGGTAAAAGGGAACTGTTACTTTTGTGTGTTTTCATCTTGGCAGGAGAGCCCAACCATTTGTTAAACACAGCAGGAGAGTGGTTTATTTTGAAACTCCCTCCAGTTTTGTTTTCATGGTGGGAGGTATTCTCAGCCAGAGCTGTCTTTGGGAAGATAGCAAAATGTTTAGGTAAAATTTTATTTCTTATCTATTTTTCTAGGGCAAGAAGAGGCCATTATGACCTGATATGACATACCACAGACAAATGCATGTTATCTACAGAATTCCCTAGTAATTATCATATAGCACCTATACACTTTTTTTTTTTTTGGAGGTATAGCATATCTCCCTCAGAAGAGGTAGTTCTGTTTTGAACTGTAATCCCTAGATTTCATTACTTAATTAACCTCCCAAGGTTTTACAGCTTAATTACACTCAAAATTTACTGTCTTGTCCCACTAAATGTGCTTATCCTACACTTTATTTAAGGAAATGTAGGACACATGGTATGTACTCTTCTGAGTTGTTATGTCCCAGGGCTGCATTTGCCTATTCAGGAGTACGTATCTGGAGCATTCATTATATGGAGTAGTTTTATGAGTTTAAGGCAGAAAAGACAAAGCCAAAGGGAAGGAAACCTCTTGTTCACCTACATATTCTCTTCTAGGCTCATTTATGCTTGTCTGCCAATGTAGAAAATGAGCCCTTTTCTTGCCACCTAATAAGGGTAAGAAGGAATGGGCAGAAGAAATGGTTTGTTAACATTGTTGTATGGAGATATTTTGCAGTAGAGGAGAATATGGCAGTTACCAATACAGAATTAAGTTTGTGTAAGTGGGGAGAGACATTAATATTAACATTTTTCAGGTTTTTCAACTTTCTATTGTGTGGAATTCATCTACTTAAGTTAGGAGTAAAGCCTTCACTTAAAGTAAGGAGTCAAACCAAGGATGTATATTCCAGCCATGGCAAGATTGAAACTGATGATGAAACTTGCCTTCTTTGTTGTAGCTTTACATGTTACTCTGTCTTTAGATAGGAATAGCTTTTCTCTGGTGCTCTAGATCAAGTCTGTATTAAGATTTAGGTGTATTAAGTACAGCTGTTTGCAACATAAGTAACCAAACTCAGCATGGTGGGTCAAAATGCAAAGAAAGATGACATGACCCAGTTTTCATTACAAAAAGACAGTAAAATGGATGTCATACATGCCTTGTTATACACAGAAATGTCAATGGGTGAAAACATGACATGAAAAAAAAAGGCAAAATGTGAAAAAAGGGGATGCCAAAGCGAAACATGTGAGTTCATGGGTTGAAGGTGGGCAGTAAAAGCCTTGTTGCCAAGCTGTCATCTATCAGTGGCTACTTGGGTTATGACTCTGGAGATGACCAAAGGAAAGAATGACTGCAGCTTTCACACAGTACTAGATAACTTTGTGGCAAAAACAGCTTCAAAAGGGAAGCTCTGCAGATATTTCAATTATCCTGGGGAAAGCAGTTGCCATGATAAGACCTGGTTGTGACAGCATGCACAATAGTCGTGATGTGGTAACCTGCAATTGCTGTCAACTGAGAATTGGGGTTTTTCTATCCAGTCTATGCTGTGTTTAAGAGTGTGTAGGAAGCTGGCACCATCAGAGGTCACTGTATGAAGTATGACTTTGTGTCTTTGAAGGAGGATGAACAGTGCAATGAGTTATAGCTTTCCAAACTACTTAAGCATGGTCGTCTTGCTGACTTACCCCTGTGTGTGTATTTGTCATCAGTCTGCAGGGTTAAAAAGCCTACAAGATTAGTAAGAATTTGTAAAGTCTTGAATGTCACAAGACCATTGGGAAAGTCATACACTGTCTAAAAAAAATAATAAAAAATTAAAAATTGGCAACATTAAAATTGCAACGCAGACCTTGAACATTGGGTAACCTGTACACAAACAAGCAAAAAGCAGTCTTACTGTGAAGAGGAAGACTTAAGCCCTTTGTGACACTTGGTTAATTCTCTTTAGGGGTTTTCTCAAGAAACAACAGCTGGTGCTGTTTTGAGAAGTGTTATTGGAGCTTTAACAATATGAAAATCTTTCATACAGGACAGAATACAAAAGGCATTCTTGAGACAATTCCAAAATATACAGCAGAGATTGTCAGTTAAACAGCACTGTGGTTAAGTGCTTGCCCAGTTTAAAAAAAAAAAAAAAAAAAAAAAAAAAAAAAGTGGGGGAGGACTTGCCTGTTGCATTTATTTGTATTTTAAGTAGTAGAAATTCAGAAGTTGAAAACACTTGAATTTTATTTTGATTTTTTATCAAGGAACACAAAATGTGAAGACTGTGGAGGATGTTAGTGTCCATAGATGTCTATCCTGTGCTTGGTGATGAAGATTTTCTCGTTTTTGGAATGAGTTCTAACCATCACTTGAACTCTAAAAATATCCATTTGAGATGGAGATAAAGAGATTCAGGATTGGTTTTCTGTTTTACAGCACTGCCTAAAATGCTTGGTCTGGGAAACTGCAGTTCTGTGGGCTTCTAATCCTTGCATACCTGCATAATTGCATTTATTTTTATAGTTGAATATTTTTGGGCTTTTATGCTTGTGTTTCAATAGCATGGTAAATACATTCTGAATGTTTATAATGCGAGGGTTTTTTGCATGCAGAATATGTATGATTCTTGAAGTATTGTATGAATAAAATCATACATCATGAATAAAATCTGTCCTTTATAACAAGGAATTGAACATATAAGTTTGGCATACTTTGTGATGTCTCAATAAAAACTATAGCATTAAAGTTCTTGAAGACTACTTTTTTCTTTTTTAAATCACTGAGCAGAAAGAAAATGTTATGCTTTGTGTATTTTTCTCCCTTCTTAAATCATACATTATTGTGTTCCAATGAGTGTGTTATAAACAGTATGTGTCCCAGGGAGAGTAGAGTGGCAGAAGATCCTTACTAATGCTGGCCTGCAGCAAACCTACAGTGTCCCCAGGAAGAGACACTTCTGCAGGGCTAAGTATTGCTGGGCAGCAGAGTTTGTTTAGGTGTGACCTCCCTCGTCTGTCAACGTGACGACAATTTGAAAGCAGCGTCTCAACAGAAGACAGAGTTTTGATACTCTACATTTATTACTGATAAATTGGAAAGTATCAACTCCTATAAGCTGTCAGTAAGACTTTGACTGGAAAGCAGAAATGCATTTCCTAGCATTGTATTAAAGGCAATAGCTTGTAGAAATCCCGATACTCTATTCTGTAATAATTTTTCCCAATCGAGAATTACTCGATCACAATAAAATGAACCTTTGCTAATCTTGTGACTTTTACTCTATTTGTCCCATAGCATTTTTGCCTAAATTTTTAGGCTAAGATTTAAGTTCTCACTTTGTGTTAATGCGTTTGCTGTGCTGTGATGTGTAGTTAGATCCCAGTCCTCACACACTGGATGAGTAGAAGTATTTTGGAGATCTGTCCCAGAACAGTCCTGAGAATATAATACTGATATACATGTCAGCTGAAGAACTATCATGGTAACTGCCTATCACAAACTTTCCTGACTGTAAAAACTTCTTAAAGCCCAAGAATTGGGAGCGAATGAAACAGTTCTGTTTGAACAAGATTTTGATGGTCTTTGCACCTGAAATTGTTGCATTCTGTATCATTGCATCTTCTCTCTTCCATTTTTTCCAACACTTATTTAATCTGAGAAGTATTATACTCTCTTCCCGCTAGTCACCAGTCCCTTAAGAACAAGTGAACATAGTAAAACAGTGTTAACAGAGTTGCTGGACCAGTAAGTGAGCTAAGGGTAGTTCCTATGAGATATGATTTCAAAGATGGCCATAAACTAAAAAATATTCATATACATGTACAGTGAAACTCACTGGAAGCCTGGACATCATTCATGGAACTACTTCAATGAAAAAAAAAATTATGTTACATCTACTGGCAATTCTTCTTTAGTAACAATTCTTATTCCTCCTCTTCCATGTATCAGTTTAATGCATCTATTTGCAAGGTTCTGTTCCTTTTCTGCTTGCTTAGTTGATTCATAGCTAGTATTTTTAGGGTGATGGTGACAGGGTTATCACAGTTTAAAACCAAATAGCTGTGAAGGCTAAATTAACTTGGATACCAAAGCCCTTTAATCACCCATGTGATTTTGCAGCTTCCCTGTTTGGCAGAAAATGAGATAGACTCCAGAAGAATAGTCATGAGAGTGTTGAGATTCCAACTCTGCTGTGTGTAATCCTGGTACCAGATTGTGAGGTTTCCTGGGTTCTTTCCCCTTTTCCTCTGGATGCTGTCAGATACAAGAGTAGGTAATAGAGAATTTTATTCTCATTTGGCATGTTCAGGTTTATTCCTGGCCAAGTAATTGGTTGTTGTCATAACTAGTGCACACAACCTGCCTCTCTCAAAGTTCTGGAAGTCTGTTTCCTAGAATTTCCATAAATAAACTAGAAATATGTGATCTCTAAATCTGGAGGAGAAAGGTAATTTCCCTGTTTTGAATAGAATTAAATGCTTTATTCTTGTGCTTGCTGGGCTGGGTGGAGGGAGGTGTAGAGGTGTCAAAACCTGAGTATTAGAAGCTGGAGAAAGTAAATGAGATTAATATGTGGAGAATTGTGTGCTAAGGTGTTTGGTCCTTTTGATTCTGCTGAAGTTGTTTATGTGAGTCCAGTATCCTTTACTCCTTTTTCCTATGGATTTATGTGCTTTCCTGCCCTTTGCTTTCAGTGCTATCCGAGGCTGCAACAAAAGCTACATCGAAGGAGAAGTGATTACACTTCCCTTTGGCCACAAAATTTGCCTGATCACTGGTTAACTGAGGGTTGGAGTTTAGTCTGTATTTACTTTATATAGACACATACTGGAAACAGCTAAATGAGAGAAAAAATTTGCCTGAGTGGCAAGTGGGTTTTGTCCTCATTAATTGTCTGGTGATGGTTTCTACTGGTAATGTAACACCTGCTTCAGAGTTGATAAACCCCCTTTGAGAGAAGGAGGTTGTTTCAGGTACTGGGTGGGTATGGACAGAATTTCTTACGTCTTCTAGCCAGGCAAATAAATCATGTGAGTTGAAGTTACATTTACTGGCATTTTTAAGATAATTCCAATTTATAGATAGGAATGGATACTGTAAAATGTCATTACTAGTCTCTTTTTATATATGCTTTTACTGTCTCAGAATAGGGCTGGTCTATATTTGGTTGTCCTGAGATTAACCTTTTTTAAATGTGGTTTTCATTCAATGGCAAGGAGGTATCTATCAGGAAAAAAATTGCTGAAAGTGCACCAAATCCCACCTCCTTCCCTATCCCAAAGTGGATTAGTTTACCATAAAACTGCTTTTCAAGGTATTTTTCATAAAATCCAGACAGATTAGGCTTGAATTGTGTTTAAATTCCAACATTAGCCTATATGATTCTCTCTTCTTACAGTCCTTGGCTTATTTCATACAATCATAAAACGACCTGGGTTGGAAGGGACCTTAAAAATCATCAAGTTCCAGCCCCTCTGCCATGGCCAGGGATGCCTTCCACTAGACCAGGTTGCTCAAAGTTCCATCCAACCTGGCCTTGAACACTCCCAGGGTTGAGGCATCCACAGTCTCTCTGAGCAGCCTGTTCCAGTGCCTCACCAGACTCACCAGCCTCACAGTAAAGAATGTCTTCCTCATACATAATCTAAACCTACTCTTTCAGTTTGCAGCCATTCCCCCTTGTCATTCCTCCATATGCTCTTGTAAATAGTGTCTCTCATTATAAAGCATTCTGGGATTGTATCAGGTTTGATCACTTCAGTAGAAAATGTAAATTATAGTAATTGAGAAGCCAGTAGGAGAGGCATTATAGTGTTTCTTAAGTCCTGCTGAATGAATTGTCCAGACTATAATGTGGAAGTGTAGTATTGCTGTTACCATTTAGAACAGTATTCAGTGGTTTGGATTCAAATGCTTATGCACAAAATGGATGTTATAAATACTTGACCTGAAGAGACATGTGCCTTTTGTGCTGTTGTTTCCTTATTTTGGTTTATTGTGCTTAGTAAATCGTTGAAGTTTGAATATGTGACAATTTGTTAAGGATCTGTCACGTAATCTGTTGATCTTTCTCTGTTGCAAGGATAGCTTTATCTTAATGCATCTGAAAACTTAACATTTAAATTACATGACAAGTTTTGATTGCAATTTAAATCTCTGTCAGATTTTGTTTATATCTCAAGAGTGACAGATTGAATGAGGCTGATTGTTGGTTTGGTTTGTTTTTTTAGACATTATTTGATAATCAGATGAATGCTTCAAAAAAGGAAGACTCGGAAAGCATTAATAAAAATGACACTTCAAAGAAGATGTCTGTTGAGAGAGTTTATCAGAAAAAGACTCAGCTTGAGCACATCCTCCTCCGTCCAGATACCTACATTGGCTCAGTTGAACCCTTAACTCAGGTAAGTGTCACTAAATTGACAGTCTTAATGGTTTTTGTTGTTTTAATGAGGAAATGTCTGTTCTGGTTATTAAATAGATGCATCTCTGTTTTTCTCAGTATTCCAAATTAAAAACTGTGGTCTTGTTTATGTGTGCATGTGTAGGAAGGGGATAAGACTTGCTTTAAGGCAAGTGCTTGGTTCATCTGAAAAGATACAATCAAAAAATGTTGAAATCCATTGAAAACACAAACACCTCTGTGTGCAAACAGACAGCTACGTGTGTATAGGTTTGTGCTCACAAACATGCCTGTGTGCACACACATATGTATGCATATTTGAAAGTAGCATTTGTTTGAGGTCCAAAAATGCTTTGGTCTGTTTGTTTAGGTAGAGAACAGAGAATTTAAGTCTCCTGCTGGCACTTTCTTCAGTTTTTTTTGTGAAGTTGCAAGTTACGTTGAACTTCACTTGTCTGTACTGTTGGGAGTTCCCCACCAAGCAGAAAAAAAATGGATTTTCATTATGGAATTCTTTGTGGGTACAGCTATAACTTTTGCAGACTTCTGCTTTTGTCTGGTATGGCTGCAGTAATCAGACTGTAAGAGGAAAGTTCCTGAAGGAAATAGGTTTTAGAGAATCGTAGGCTAAATCATAGGTTTACCAAGACAGTAAATACTTCTATTTTATTTTGTTTCCATGTAGTTAATGTGGGTTTATGATGAAGATGTAGGAATGAATTGCAGAGAAGTTACCTTTGTTCCAGGCTTGTACAAGATCTTTGATGAAATTCTTGGTAAGTATTTTTAATAATAATACTGCTTTAGCATTATGGGATACAAGCTTTTCCAAGTGCTCTCAAAGTACATCAACTTGTATCTAAGTTTAAATCCCAGACTTGAGTCCTGCTAAACTATAGGGCATAAAAATTTAGTGCATTCTAGAACTATAGAACAGTTTAAAAGGGAAGAGTTTTCAGCTAAACTTGTAAGGAAATGTAAATATTTGTTACTTAATGTCCAAACTAGATCATTCTTTATGATCAATATTGTTTTTAATCTGTGAAGTATTATTAGGGCTACAATTTAAAGCGACATTTGAAAGAAGATTATGCCTCTGAAAGAATGCAACTTCTAAGTTGTCTGAGTGTTCACTTAGATCATCCTTTCATCAATCATTAAAACTTACTCCTGTACAGAGGGATAGTGATGGTAGTTTTCATGGATCATTTCTAGACTTCAGACAGTTATAAAATAAATAAGTGCCATAAGTGCATTAAAAAGCACTATGCTGAGGCACAAAAAATATTTTTAGAAAATTTTGCCAAAATTCTCTGAGCTACTGTGACTTACTGGCTGATGATATTCTATTGGTGACAGGCACACACTAACCAGCAGTAAATGTGTGGAATATCTAAATACTGTGCTGTCTGCTGAACTGATATTTTGGCCTAATTGACATGAAATCTTGGACTTACCAGCTTTTATGAAGTCCCGTTTAAAGATTTGGTAGGATTACCTAATAAATTAAATTGTGGTCTACTGAGGTCAGTTTTGTCATGACCTTCATTAGGTTCACAACTTGTCCACATCTCTAAAATTGCTTTACAGTTTTGCTGTCTTTGAGGCAATAAGTACTATGACTTTACCAGATGGAACGGAATGCTTAATTTTATTATTATTATTATTATTATTATTATTATTATTATTATTTTTAACTTGCTACCTAATTTGATAAACATGGGAATGAAAACCTTTAAACTCTTCTGTTTTGAGTGCTGCCTCATAGTTTGAAGTTTTTTTTGGCTTCTCATGTTAGGGAGACAGACTACTTTCATATTGTCCCATTCAGAAGGAAGATCAGTATTCTGTCATTATTGGAGTACTTCATAGCTTATTGCTACTTTATGAAACACTGATAAGTGCTCTAGAGAGAGTGTGGTTTGAGAGCTAGGTGACAGTGTAATAACATTATGAAAATGGTACATTTTAGCTATGCATGCTTTTGAATGAAACTACACTTCAGGATTTTAGCAAAAGCACCTTGAAATATCTGATATTATACTGAGGTCCCTGTCAGCTGTTAAGATATTGTACTTTGGTGTTTTGGGGTTTTACCTTCATTGGTTTCATGGATGATGAGACAGATGCTGAAAATGACTGTAATATGTTTTCATGTTTAGTGGCCACAGTCACATTTCTGCTTCCTGTAATTCATATACATGGCAGTGCAATTTAATTAAATTCTGATCGAATGTTAATTTCCAGTTATCCTTGTTTTGATCCTAAATTGAGTAGATTGTTATTTACAAGCCTTGCAGGCTCTTTAGAGAGAACTTCTGCTGGAGTCAAAACACTCCTTAATGGATGTGACTTTTTTGGTGGGTTTCAGTGTGTAGACTGGTCTAGTGATGCATAGAAGTTTCTAGGGTTTTTCACGTGCTGCAATAATTATCCAAACAAGAACAAGAGAAGAATGATGTACTCAATACGTTAAGAATAGTTATGAGCTCACAAAGTACACTTCTGTGTTTATTTCTGAGATAGTCTGACTGCTAGAAATAGAATCAGTAATTATAAGAAGGTTGAAAAATATCTTCTTGTAGATACTTGGTTATATTTGTGGACTCCAGTGCAAAGATACGTAATATATACAAAGAGCTACCAGATTAAGAAATACCTGGACTATTGTAACTGGTGGTGGAAAAAATACAAAATCAGTTTTACAGAGCAAGAGATTAATAATTGCCTATGAAGTGTTAATTTGTGCTACTTTGTTTCATAGTAAATGCTGCTGACAATAAGCAGAGGGACAAGAATATGACTTGTATTAAAATATCCATTGATCCGTAAGTAAAAGCATGTTTTCATTTGCTTTCCCTGCCAGTGCTCTTGCAGTTTAGATTTGTACAAATGATTTTGCTAATGAAATCGTATTTCTTGAAAACAGAATATTTTTGGATTATTTCCATTAGCTTAATATTTTAAAATGAAGAGGTGAATTTAAAGTGGTTAACAGTAAGTGCTACCATTCTGAATTTATAATAATTGCTTTCCTAAACCATTTGTTAATGTTTGAATGAAACTTAAAACCAGAAGTTCATAAAATTTATGATAAATTGAAAGCTTGGCAGTGCATAACTATAGCCAGCCAGGTTCTTTACAAATCTTAAATACCAGCTTTGAGGTTTTGTAACACAATTTTGCATTTCTTGAGCTTCTGCTTTAACTCCTATAGGGTTAAGATAAGACTGTTTGAATTAGTCATCTATATCACACTGAAATTTCATCTTACAAATACATCATTATCATGTTCTTTGGAACTGAATACTTGAAGAGAGAATTTCTGGTGAGAAGTACAGTATTGAAATAGATGCTGGTTGGGTTCCTTTAGTAATACCCTTTCAGGGACATTTAACTGAATAATTACTAAATTAACTGAATAATTACTAAATAAATTACTTAGACAGCTAGTTTTCAGACCTGACTTTTAGGATAAGTATGCTGAGAAGCGATTTTTCTACTTCCATCATGGAGTGGGAGAGAAATGGTAAATGTGTAAATTTGCCTGACCTGTCCTGATTGTGAACTCTCTAATACTCAAAAATGAAAATTCTGTGTAAGAGCTAGAAATAATAATGATGCCAGATATTGATGGATTTTTGGCACTGATACATAAAATAAGTCACAATGTTTATCATAACTCAGAAATAACAGTTTTAAACAGATGATCACTTATCTGAGTGGACTTCAATGGAACCTTAAAAGCTACATCTCTAACTTGAGTGTAATTGTGTCACTAAGCATCAGGATCCTGATGCAGGATGTTGACAGTGAAAGCTCTTGAAGCAGATTTTTGGGGGTTATTTTTTTAATATGAAATACTGTCATGTGTGGACAATTAAGCTCCTTCTTCCAATAACAAAAATAATTGGAGCTTTTTGTAATTAAAACTGTTAGATCTCTAAGTAAATGTGGTAAGAATATGGTCTTTCACTATATTTTTATGTAGTTGTTTTATTTTCTGTATTTAAACAGGTATGCAGAAATCTGTTTTCAAGATTGCATTTATTTGCTTAATGTCTCCACTATTTTCTAGGGAATCAAACATTATCAGCATATGGAATAATGGAAAGGGGATACCAGTTGTGGAACACAAAGTAGAAAAAGTATATGTACCTGCTTTAATCTTCGGGCAGCTACTAACATCCAGCAACTATGATGATGATGAGAAAAAAGTTACAGGCAAGCTATTTAATGTGCTTTTATTTTATTCAGTTAAGCCATTATGTGCCTCTTCAGTATGTCTTCCCTTCTTAATTTTTCTCTTTCTTATGTGTTTCATAACAGGTGATTACTCAGTCACCATTACTATAGCACTTTATTAGAGTAAAAGGACTTAAAGGAAATATCTTACTTTTCCTTTTCTAAAACCAGTATTTACAGAGAACTTTACGTTTACATCTCTAATGTCAGTACTCATTACTGAGTAACAAACTGCATACTTATATTTTAATTGTAATTATATGAGTATTTAAACACCTGCTCCTGAAATGCAGGGAAAAATAAATTTGATAAATTAGGATATGATTTATTGCTCTAAATTTAAACTGACCCTAGTTTACTATATGTTGTTTTTTTTCAGGTGGACGCAATGGCTATGGTGCAAAACTTTGTAACATATTTAGTACAAAGTTTACAGTTGAAACTGCTTGCAAGGAGTACAAACACAGCTTTAAGCAGGTATAGAAATGTTCAACACGTCTTTCTTTTTTTTGCTGTAGTTACGGGTTTAAAATCTAACACAATATTTCAGGAGTATTTAACAAAATGGATAAATTCTCATTCAAAGGGATGTGTAGAGTTTGCAGGCTAGGTTAGTTCAGTCGATAAAAATTGGTATTTCTATGTGTTAGGCTTTTTGGTTAAAATAATACTTTCTTTGGAGTGTTAGGTGACTAAAAAAACCCCAAATTTCGTTAAAACTGAAGTATGTTCATGTACATGTGAAAAGGAATATATTCAATTGAAACATTTTGAAATTGCTGTTGTATAAATTGTAAAAAAATCTTTCTACTTAGCTATGCAAACATGGAAACAATTATCTGTGTAATTTTGTATGGTGTTAAGAAACAGATTTTTCACTGTTTATGTCATGAATTTAACTAGCCCCATGTGGACTTGAGTGCACACCCCTCACTTGAACCCATTGCTCGTTGTTAGCATACAGACCAAGGGCTGAATTTAATCAGGTCTACTGTATATGGCTTTGAGATGTCCACCTTTCTAAAAGTCTAAAGTATTTTGGCAGAGTATTAGATGCCAAAGTTCTTTGGCTTTACAGTCTTTCCCAGCTGGAGGCTTTCTTCTCTTACTTTCTGGACAATTAATTAATTTCTGGTCATGCTGTCTACTACATAAATAATACACTTAATCAGTTATGCCTGTCTCTTAAAAAATGTAATATTTTATGCTGACTGCCAAAGGGCAAATTAATATTGGTTCGGGTGTACTTTTTGAAAATGACTGAATGCTTTTTGACTTAAAGTGCTATGTTTTCCAGTATTTTCACAATCTGTGAAAATTTATTAGAACTGAACTTTGATATATGCTGTGAGCAGACATTCTGCTTGATCATGCAGATGCACCCACGTTCTTAAATAGGGAACAGTGCAAGACTCCTGAGTCAAGTCTGAACCCCTTGGGGTTTGTTTTTGGCACACTGCACAGCCACCAAGATGCTGTCTTGGAGACTACTGAGTCTCTGCAGAGGGACTAAAAAGCCTCTGTAGAGGTGTGTAGTAGATTGAAAGTGTTAAACGGGTGGGTAACAAGGACTGTAATCCCAGCTCACTTGTATCTAATTTAGTAAATTCTGTGGGAGGCCCCATTTGCATTAGAATCATGTCCATCAATGAACAGAAACCACAAATGTGCTGCCACCTATGTGTGTGCTTACCTTTGTAAATCAATTAACTTTGTTTAGTGTTTTACCAGACAAAACTACTAAAGGAAGTTCGTGAGCTTTTTGTTTTGTAACTGCTGCAATCCCTACCATAGCCAGAAAGGGGAATTAAGGCAGAGGATAATGTGTTGTAAACTAACATCTAAAATGTTTTGTTTCCAAAGACTTGGATGAACAACATGATGAAGACCTCTGAGCCCAAGATTAAGCATTTTGAAGGTGATGACTACACATGCATTACATTCCAGCCAGATCTGTCTAAATTTAAAATGGAAAAGCTTGATAAGGATATTGTGGCCCTCATGACAAGACGAGCGTATGATTTGGCTGGGTCGTGCAAAGGAGTGAAAGTCATGTTGAATGGGAAGAAACTACCTGTAAGAACATCACTTGATATATCTTGAGTGTCCTGAGTATTTGGGCAGAGAGTAGTGACTGTTGCCTGTTACTTGTAGGTAAATGGATTTCGCAGCTACGTAGATCTTTACGTAAAGGACAAGCTGGATGAAACTGGAGTCGCGCTCAAAGTCATCCACGAAGTCGTGAATGAACGGTGGGATGTGTGCCTCACTCTGAGTGAAAAAGGGTTCCAGCAGATCAGCTTTGTAAATAGTATAGCTACCACAAAGGTGAGTGATTAGATCAAATGGTACGAAATGGAAATGATAAAGTGTGTGCTGAGGCTGTGCCCAGTCAGGTGTTTGATAAAAAAGTGAATCTGGGTTGCTATAAATAAAAAAGTGAGGTAATCCTCTGCATGAGAGGAACTGGCAGAGCAATGGGATGCAATCAAAATGCACTCATACCAGTATTTCTACATAAGCCCTAGTTTTGAAAACATTAGTAATCATTATTGGTGATACTAATGTCTTATGTGAACATACATGGTGTTGAAGAAAATGGAACTAATTTATTTCTTCCTTTTTAACATGTTGTGATAAGATAAATCTGAAAGTAGGGTTAAAAATGTACAAATGCCTTTAAAGCTACCAGTAGCAAGTTTTGGAGGGCAAAAATGGCTTTTGGTGTCCTTGAGAAAAGGCTGTGCATTTATTGCTTTACAATGTAAAAAATTGGCCTGAAGTGTTAAGCAATTTTCTTTAATTTGTGTATCTTTGTAAGGATATCTAGGTTTTCTTTGCAACTATAGTAGTAGTGATGTAATAATAAAGAAGGATCTTAAATTATGCTGAAGCAGCAATATGATCAGCATACTAAATAAAGTACAGCTTGGTGCTTCTCAGCTTGTGGGGGTGGTCGGGCAGGAAAGGAGTCACCTGAAATCAACCAGCATAACTCTTATTTACGCTCTTCTGGCATGAACAGGGTTTAGGGATCTGCAGTCCATCATGGTGAAAAAAATGCTACTACAAACAGTAGCTGTGGTAGAAATTGTAGTAGAAACCTCAGCTATAAACATAGCAATCTAATGACAATTTTCATATGGTGGCACTGCTAACTGTAATACTACCAATTATTTTAGCAGAAATGTTCAGTCAATACATTTGCAGTGTCAGATGTTATACTTACATGGAGAGAGGATCCCAGCATGTTAAAATTTGCTGGAGTTCAGCAAGAAATTCAGGATTATTCTAGATTTCAGATTTAGCTTCATAAAATAAATACAATTTTAAAAATGCAAAAGAAAATAGGATTGAAACTGTAAAACTAATTACATGAAAACTTCGAATTTATAGTTAGCTTCTGAATTTTACTACCATATAAACCATCTGTCTGTCCATAGAGTTCAAATGTAGCTTACATCCAGATCGATAGAAACTGTTGGCTATGAGAAGACTAGAATGTATATAGAAGGCAGTCAAAGCTTCATTTTTAAGATTTTTGTTAGCAGTTAGATACCTTTGCATCCTGAAGTTTGCAAGACAGGGATTCCATCATTACCTTGTGGTAAGAGGGTTATGCAGTTCTAGCTCTCTTTTCCCATAGTTCAAGAGTTGCAGTAGTCTTTGGCAGCCCTCTAGATTCAGAGGGTATTTTTGCCTTTGTGTCTTGTATGGAATTGTTCTGACAGCTGGGGCAGTTCCAGGCTGTTCGGTCCCATAGTGGGTACATTTGCCACCTGCTGGTGAGATGGTTGAGAAGGTCCCAACTGAGCTCTGAACATCCCTCACTCACAGCTGCACGCTTAAGAATGGACACAGGAATGGAGAACTGCTGTAATAACTGGTATCACCTAAGAATAGGAAAAGCTATAATAACTAGTATCACCTAATAACAAGAATTACTGGAAAATTGCTGGTTTTCTTGATATGTCAGATGCTACTTTTAGCAAAACTTAAAAATTGCTAAAGTTTTAAATGCAGAAATATACTGAGATGTTCCCATAAGCGTAAGTTTTCAGTAATGTGATGAGTAAAAGAAATGCATTTCAAGATTGTCATTCAAGTGTGGAATGATTTTGAAACGTGTAATTTGGTATTTTCCTGTAATAGCTTTTCTTTACAGTTTGGAAATGGATTTATTTTTCTTTAGAGTGACAGGATATTGATAAATCAGCTTTCAATTGAACTCTCCCTCTGCTGGAACTCTGTCATCCATATGTGGATAAAAACAGTTCTGTTTTAATTTTGGCAGCTTTTAGGGTTTGGATGTGGGTTTTTTGGTTGGTTGGTTTTTTTAGAAGAAAAGCCATGAGAAAAGACTTTGTATGGTGCTTCTAATGGTTTGTGTTGCTGTTTTAGTAGATGGCTCTAGAAACTGAGAGAAACCATAGATGGTTTCTTTGAAGTGCAAGTACTGGTTTGGTTATGACTAATAATATTTACTTGTTTAACCATTTTGGTTTTATCTACTCTTTTTTTTTTTTTTTTTTAAATTTAAATTTCTGCTTTCTGCTTTCTGCATGAAGCTGAGAACACAGCTGCAATCCCATCAATTCAACTTCTTTACATCTTCAGTCTTTTCACATGCATATCCTGCCTTAAAATGTAGAATCCTGACATTTGAGGTTTGATTGCTAGTTGTTTTCCTCTTTTTGGCCACTGTTTATTCTTGGTTTTGTTTTCTCTTATTTCTTATCTATCCTATACTTCCTCATACCTGTCAAGAGCTTTTTTTTTCTCTCCTCAGTTCTGTTTTAAATGCAGCTTTAAAGAGAGAGGGTTTTTCTGTTTGTTACTTCATGATGAACTTAGATATGTGTTCTTTGACTGCTCTAATGTAGATTGGTCTGAAGAGGAGCCAGTATTTAGTCTGTATTTTTGTAAGGTGCTAACTATCTAAAGCAGAGGTGATATGTGTAAAATACGGGAAGTTGAGTTAGGTATGTTTTCATTTTATGGGCTTTGTGCCTACATCACTCCACTTTTCATTACAAGATTTTAGTCAAAGTGTTATGAACTTCCTATGACAGTCACTACAATTTAACATTTTATTAATATTTTAGCTTTTTTGTCTACAAATTTAAACAAAGGTATTTGAGTAATCAATCATTTAACTTCTGTCATCCTCACTTGAATGAAGACTGAATGACCTGAAAAAACCCGATTTTTCTATCTTGTGTTGCAACTCAGTGTGCATGGATTTCTATACTAAAGTATGACTACAGGAATTTTGTTAATACAGCTAAAATCTATTAGGAAATTCAATGGTTATTTTGTTTATTTTTTTTTTTTTTCTCTTTCCTCTTTCAGGGTGGTAGGCATGTTGATTACGTGGTGGATCAGGTTGTGGGCAAACTGATAGAAGTGGTGAAAAAGAAGAATAAAGCTGGAGTTTCAGTCAAACCATTTCAGGCAAGTAGCTTTATGCAAAAATATTGAAAAAGATGAATGTGAGAATTTTGTTGAGTAAATTGGTTTCTATGTTTTAAACAGGTGAAGAACCATATATGGGTTTTTGTTAATTGCTTGATTGAAAACCCATCATTTGACTCCCAGACAAAGGAAAACATGACATTGCAGCCTAAAAGTTTTGGGTCCAAGTGCCAGCTGTCTGAGAAATTTTTTAAAGCAGTAAGTGAAGTTTTTGTTGTGTTTTTTTTTTTATTATTATTTTTCCCTCTGTGAAGCATGAATTGACACACTGGACCAAGTGTATGTGTGTTCTGTAGCAGAAGGTTGGTTATAGTTCATTATGGTACTGCAGTGACATTTGCAAACTCTCGAAGTGGGATGAAGGAATGTCTGTTCATTCTCTGGTCCTAATAATAGATGCAGTGACTGTGTTTTGATTGTTGCCCTGGATTTAAAAATGAACTTCATCTGATCAATTTATTTGTTGGAGATTCTGGTATTTAAATTGGTGAAATGAATTTGATTCTTAAAATCTAAACGAGGTCCTTGATCAATGTTTTTTGTTTTAAAATACTTTTCTGAAGTTGAGAATATTGTCTACCTTACTCTTTGGTATCAGTCCTATTCTGTTTCACTGGAGGGAAAAGAAATGGAGGGGATATTTCACATTTGCTTGTTCATCCTGTAATCAAGGAAATGTAAAATGGTGCCTGTAGTACTCAAAGTGATCAAGTGATCATTATTGTCAGGCAGTAAGTTTAAAAATTTTTCTGTAGATGGGCAAAGAATTGCTGTTCTACATGAATGTATTTGTAGAAATACATCAGAGAGATTTTTCCTCTACTACATTTTCATACAATGAAGGAAAAGTAGAATTCTGTTAGCCAGAATTCATTATACTAGGTCCTATTTCATGCCAGTAGCCTAAAACGAAACTCCAGTAGTGAGGAGAACAGTGCCACTGCTAGTGCTCCTGGCATCAAAACTTTACTGATTGTATAGTGGTTTATTCTTCTAATTCTGTGTTATGGGTGACATTCCTATAGAATTTAGAGGGAAAGAAAATCCCACAACAGCCTTGTATAATGAAACCTGAAGAATGAATACATGTTGTGTGGCCATCAGCAGGTTTGATTTATAGTGTTTCTAATATTCCCAGAAGTAAACATTGATTTCCAGATGCATTAAATGTGCAGCACAATCTCAACAATGAATGCTGTATTATGGAGGATAATTAAAAGCCAAAGCTCACAGTATTTTGCTCTATCTGTGTTTTCTTTTGATGTGAAAGAAACCCTAAAGCAGTTTTAGTTTAGAAAATATACTATATGCTATTTTTGCTGCAGATGTATTTCTAAAATTGGTATCAGAGTCTCAAGTGGTTGGTAGAAAGCTGATTCTCAAATAGTTTTGATTGTCTTTCAGCCATTTTCAGTCATTTCCAAAGAAACTTTAAGTGGTCATAAATAAGGCTGCTTTTTGCTGTCAAAATCCAGGAAACAAGTGCTTAGTACCTAAAATGTCTCAGCACATCAACTACACAGCATAAGGCAACCTCTTATGGTCTCAGACCTCCTTTGCTCTTTCCATCAGTTATAGAAGTGGTGGAAAAGGAAGCTCCTTTTGTGTTGTGTTTTAGTTGGATGTGCAAAAAGTGTTAAATAATAAGGTGTGTGTTAACTACTTGACCTTTCATATGTTGTCATTTTTAAAATTCAGAGGACCTTAATGTTCATGATTTAAAACTGAGATGTAAGAATCTGCTATCTTATTTTTCTCATCCACAACTGTGATTTGTTGCTTGTAGGCCTCTAACTGTGGTATCATAGAGAGTATTTTGAATTGGGTCAAATTTAAGGCACAAACTCAACTGAACAAAAAATGTTCATCAGTGAAACACAGTAAAATCAAGGGCATTCCGAAACTGGATGATGCTAATGATGCTGGTAAGAGCACTTACTTTTAAGTTCTTTACTGTCTCATAAATTCTTCACAGACATGCTTACTTGAAACCCGACTTAGATTTCTCATCTGAATGTGGGGGGTTTTTTAATAAAAATCTTTCTGGTTTTCTAAACTTTCTAGAGCTAGAATTCAAACGCGATGGTGAGTTTGGCATCAGGAGTGCAGTCCTCTTTAGGGTAGAGAATTAATAACACTGAACAAAAGTGGCAGTCTAGGTTGGTATTGGAAGAGTGTGTATCTTCTAATTGTGGTTCCTGCTAAATGGTGTTACCAATATTCCGTTTTGGAGGTGACTGGTCTTCTTGACCTTTCTAATGTAGAAAGATCAGAATCTTTATAGGGTCAGAAGGTACAGGAAGTAAATCATGTAGTGTGCAGACCTGAGGGAATGGTTCAAGAGACTTATTTCATTAGACTTTAAATGCCATTAGGTACCTGTCTGGGAATATAGGGCAAGCTGGCAATCTCTGCTGACTTGCTTCCTTAGCACAGATAAGGGATCAGGATCAGCTGGGAGTCTTTGTGCCAATAGCAGTGGAATGGGAATTGTTGCTGAATGATTTGAGGGGCACACATGGCTAAAGAGCTCAAAATGTTGCCAATCTGTGTTAATGTGTTAATGCTAGTTGGTTTTTAATACATCCTCACATTGAGCAAAGGTAGAGAAATTGCAGTGTAGTATGTGAGTAGGCTGAGTGGGTAAAAGCATGTAAGATTGAGAAAGAGGCATGGTTTTGCTTGGGTTTTGCGTTTGGTTTGGGGTTTTTTTATGCTTCAACATTCAAGCCAAAGATGACTTGATGAGATGATGGTTCTGTTTAATTTTCCTCCCCTTTTTTTTGGTTCCTTGGTTATTAATTTTTTAAATTGAGGTTTCTTCAGTATTTAATTTTTCATTTATTCAGATGTCATATTTTGCCTCAAAAGTTGATATTCACATCCACTCTATATTTTGCCTGTGGAATTTTTACTCCTCACTCAGATATATGTTCCTGATACTTTCCTTGCCAAAAAGATTATGTGCTTGAAGAAAATACATATTTTCATGGATATCAAGCCTAGTGCTCCTAAATCATATAATGAATGATTTAGGACACACTTTTTTCTTTTTTCGTAGTTTTTTAGCTTTGCTTTGGAGATCAGGCTTCAAAACCACTTCTTACTTGTTTGTTTGTTTGTTTTGGGTTTCTTTTGTTTTTTGTTTTTTTGGGTGTGAGGGGAAGGGAGACTCTCTAACAGGGGAGCTAATAAAATATTCTGTTGTCCATTGTTTTTCATCCTGAGAAGACAAAGGCATGTAGGGATTCATTTGGGTTGAACTCTCATGCCTAAAGCTTTGCATGACTTGAATGCTGTTACCCAGGTATTTCTCTGATGCCTAGTTATTGTTTCATGTTGAGGGAACTCTGCATCTCCTGAGGAGTCTTAACCAGGTATTGGTTTATTGAAGATCTGGAGGGTACTGGATTTCTGACATTGAAGGCATTGCACATTCAGGGTGGACACACAGGAAGTGCAGCAGGGAGAGAACAGTCTCTGGCCACAAACCCCTCTGACTTTAGTTATTCTTGTGGGTTTTAGATTTTATCTTCAAGAGTGAATTTGAAGCTGAGGTCCAACATTCACAGATTTCTTGTGTGCCTGGTACCCCAGAACATTTTAATCATTGCCAGTTAATGCTTAAGAATAGGAGAGAGGTGTATCTGGAGAGTGATACACTTGCTGCAGATTTCCTCCCCCTCTGCTGTAACGAAAGGGTCCTATACCTGGTCATTCTTGCTTTCTTGTCATCTTGAACAGCTATACATAGTTCTGTGGCTTGTTGCAGGAGAAAAGGTAGAAATCAAAGCAAAAGTTAAGAATATAGGATTGTAAGGGAGCAGCTAGATTACTAAATCAGGTGAAGCATAAAAGCATTTTTTGAACCTGTCAGTTCCTGTAGTTTTGTCTTTGAGTTCTTTAGAGCTGTGCTCAGGAAAATACCTGGCTTATTGTATTTCTGTGAAATTAATTGCTACTGATTGCATCCATTCCAGGAGAAAGTGAACCTGGATGACATTCATATGTGTTTTTTTGCAGTTCATTTATGAAAAATACTGGCTTTTAGGTATTCTAAAATGGCAGACTGGTGTTTTTCTAGGTATTTGGAGTCCACCTTGCTGGTAGATAGTCACTGCCAGTGTGAATAACTGCCTTAGATTATATTGAGTCACACATCTTTATTCAGAAAAGCAAAGAATCTAAGTTCTGTGTAATAGGAAGTATGGGGTGTTTTTTATCTGACAGATAAAGGCAAATTACAGCACACATTTTAAATACCAGTATATTTAAAACCACCTTATTAGCAGTAGATGAGACTCAACCAGCTTGAAGTTTTTTGGAGTTTTTCCTACCATTGGCCTTGATAAAATAGCAAAGCTACTTAATGAGCATTTGCACTGTTGCAGAAGGATGGGTTCCTTTTTTCAGCCTGCTTGTTATTTAGAACATCTATTCCACTGCTACAGTTGCAGGAGGCAGAACATGAATGTCATTCCAGTTTTGAGCACACAGACATCAAAATGCTGTGTGTCTTGTAGAATCAAAATTACACTGTTAGTAAGGATTTATTTTTCTGTTTGAGAAATTTGTGAGGTATAAGAAGTGCAAATGTCCTCATCATTTGAGCTTTCCTGACAAATTTCTCACACAGTTGTCTGGCTTTAGCTGATAGATAATAAAAAGGGAGAACCACAAAAATGCGATTTAACAGATTACTCTTTAAAATATACTGTGAGGAAAGTGAAACTGCAGAATGGGAAAAAACTCCTGTATGTAACTCAGACATGTATAATATATGTGTGTAAGAAATTTGCAGCTAGCAAAATGAGATGGTGAAGGTAGAGAAGGAATTTTTTCTGTCCTTTTTTGTGCAGATGTGTGGGAACCATTATATAAGATGTGCCACTATTGCATCCCATTTTGCCTGTTTTGCTCCTTGTCCATAGCAATCCAAAGTGTACTGCTCAGGGCAAGGATACTAATTGCTGTGCAGTTTTAGTGGTATGGAAGGCCATCCCTAAGAAGACAAATTCAGCCTACTTACATTAACTGATGAGAGGAAATTACCTGTAGAATAGAAAGAATTCAACTGTATTTCTTTTATTTGAGTTACACTCTCTGGTTTGTTGTCTTCCCTCTACTTCTTCCTGGCCTGCAGGTGGCAAACATTCCTTGGACTGCACGTTGATATTAACAGAAGGAGACTCAGCCAAATCTTTAGCTGTCTCAGGCCTAGGTGTTATTGGTAGAGACAGATATGGAGTCTTCCCACTCAGGGGCAAAATTCTCAATGTCCGAGAAGCTTCTCACAAGCAGGTGTGTAGTTTTGTCCTTTCTTTTTTGCTGACAAGTGATGTCCTCCTGTTTATTTTTGATTTCTAGATTTGTATCTTCATATTTTAATTTTTAATTCTTTTCATGGAAGTTTTGTGACTGAGATTTCATCAAGTACCAGCTATTTTGAAGCCTGTAAATATTAACTGTAGCAGTGCAGTACTGGGATGATGAAGTTCATTTCTTCACAAGTGAAAAGAAATCTTGCTATGACTCATATTCACGTTTCTCATGAGTGCTTAAAGCCCCTAAAACTTTGTATTCTCTCCATTAGCATGTGATTTCATAGACTCACAACATGAGTCAGCAGCTAGCAGCATTACCCCATCATATTGCTCCTGCTGCCATTCATAATTTGTCTGTAATAAGAGATGTGCTGCAGATGCCCATGAAAACAGTGGAAAAAGAAGGCAGCTTTGTGAGATGACTTTTTGTTACTTGTGTAGTTTTCTCCCAGCTTCCCCCATCCAAAGTGCTTTGGCTGTAGGAGAAAAGGTAGAAATCAAGGTGCAGTCTTGAGAATTTGCATGTGCAGAAGAAATCATTGCAAGTGCAAAGGCTTCAAAGGATGAGAATATAAAGCTTATGAAGTTGAGGTCAGGGTGCATTGAAAAAACAGCTATAAAGCAAGATTGGGATGTTTCTGAATCTCTGCTTTTTACACTGGCTGCAAAAGTAACTTTTTTGTACAGATTATGGAAAATGCAGAAATCAACAACATCATCAAAATAGTTGGATTACAATACAAGAAAAGCTATGAAGATCCAGAATCTCTGAAAAGTTTGAGATATGGAAAAATTATGATCATGACAGATCAGGTAAGTCTGAAATTCACAGATTTTAATCTACAAAGCCTCTTACAATGTGTTTTGCTGCAATTTCACAGGTTATGAGGTTTCTGTAAGGAATTAATTTATCTCTATATATTGTTTTGGTTTCTCTAAAAGGACAACTGAACTTTGCTGCACAGAATAGCAAGAAACCAAAGTAATAATAAAAACATGCTATTGATAATTCAAAAATATGTTGAAAGTAAGGACAAAAGTAGACAGTAAATGAGGTGGTATTGCTAGCAAGTCAGGTATAGAAACAAGAATGTAGGCAATTATGTATAGATAAATCTCACAACTGAACTATCAAGCATCTTGCCACCAGTGAGAACTGTGGCTGGGTTTGGCTTTTTTCCACAAAAATTCAACTCTGTGGTGTCTGGGAGAACTGTTCTCTCTAGCTCCCAGCAGGAACATGCCACAGGCCGAGAAACTTTGAGCAGCAACCATGCACTTGGCTTGGAAGAGCTTTTTAATAGCTCAGGACAGTGACCTTCACTGGTGGTTATTTCATATCCAGGTCCTGTTTGGAATCCAAATTAAAACCAACTGTTTCTTTCTATGTTTTCTATCATCAGGCATTGTGTTGATGTATTCAGGCCAGTGAATGTGTTTTTTGGTGGTTTGGGGAATCTAATACAAGACTGCTTCATGTTTTCATGTTCTAATTCAGGATCAAGATGGATCTCACATAAAGGGCTTGTTGATCAATTTTATTCATCACAATTGGCCATCACTGTTGAAACATGGTTTTCTTGAGGAATTCATCACCCCTATTGTGAAGGTATGGGTTCTGCTATTGAGATTTTATGGATTATTTACAGCACAACAGAAATGTTGATTTTGTTTGTTTGTTTTTTTCAAAGGCAAGCAAAAATAAGCAAGAGCTTTCATTCTATAGTATTCCTGAATTTGATGAGTGGAAAAAGCATATGGAAAATCATAAAGCATGGAAGATAAAATACTACAAAGGTTTGTTTAAAAACAAATATGTGAACCCTCTGAGTAAATAATAACAAATGGGTGTTATGAACTTTTATTTTAGCTGTTTTCATGATGGAATCTTAAATAATGATTTTATAATATTCCCGGGAAAATAAAAGGGGTAAAATAATAAAACTTAAATTTTGATTATTGAGTAACTATTTATTTTTATTGTACAGGATTGGGTACCAGCACTGCTAAAGAAGCAAAAGAATATTTTGCTGACATGGAAAGACATCGGATCTTGTTTCGATACGCTGGGCCTGAGGATGATGCTGCCATTACACTGGTAAGAACTCACAAAAGTACTTCAATATGATATGTTTTAGTTTTCATTGTGTGCTGAAAATGGCACTTGAGGAAGTCCTGACAGGGCTTGTTTTGGTCTTGGTTTATGTGAGTACCTAAAAAAAATAATTTGGGCAGCGAAAGAATCTTTTGGAAAATGTTTTAAATTTTGGAATAAGCATAATCCATACCACAAAATGAACTCTACCTTCTTTATAGAAGCTTTTAGCTTTGATAATATTGTGTGGTGTGAATATCAAGAAATGCTACAGTCAGAATTGCTTTTAAAGACAGAACATACAAAAAAGTACTTTGAGGGGTTTTTATTTGTTTGGGAAATAGAGCCCAAACAAATTGTGTTTCACATCTACTTAGGGGTCTGCATTTTTTTTTCTGAGCAAATAAGATGAGATGAATATTGTTTATTCATTGAAGATCTGTCACTGTGTCATGTATGTATTCATGCATGTGCTCTGCATATTTGAATTTGAAGTTTTGTAAATAGATGTGTGCAGGAAAATACTTGTGTTTCAAAAAAAACTTGTGGAAGGGCAAAGTATGAAGTGACTGGAACAGAGCTGTTTTCTCAATAAATATTTCAACTTTTATCTACTTTAATTTACTATTTTAATTGCAGATGACATTAGTGAGAAAAAAAGGGTAGGAAAGAAAAGAAAGGGAACATGGAAAAATACCTGTCTTAGACAAAACAACTTTTTTCTTATCCAGTGTGTACAGTAAAGTGTGTGGTTTTGCTGACAGAATTATGATCTCTGTTTCTGCAAAGAGACCTCCATAGACAGGCTGGTGTATGAGGCCATGTAACCACTTATGGCTGATCCTCACTGTTACCTAAAATAGTATTGTGTCAGTCTGGGAGGAAGCTGTTCACCTCTGTTACACCTCAGCAACTCCCAGCTGGTGCTGGAGCAGTGTACAGGAACTTCACTTACACTTCCACCTGCATTTCCTCTGCTGGTCACTGGAATCCCAGCCCCAAGTTTACCTCTGGGTGGTGTGTGATTATGGATCCCACCAGACCTCATGATAGCTGGACTCCAGGAAAGCAAAAAAATATTTCACAAAGCAAACTCTTCAGCGTTCTGAGGAACTTTTCCTAGTAAATGAAGCATTAGAATACCAGTTTAAAGTGGAGAAACAAACAAACAAAAAAAATCCCCTTCTTATTCTATTGAGAAATAAATACTTGAAAACAACTCTTAATTCCATTAAATCTATTTTTATTCAATTGAAATAATTTTATGCTGATCCAGCTCTTGGTCATTTGTCACTTCAGTGGTCTAGAAAAGGTAGAGATAAACCGAAAGGAGCTAGAAGAAAATTGTAATTTAGTCCTGTTTTTTACAAAAGCCAATCTTGAATTTTCAGACGTCTGGCACTGCGAATTATCAAGCTTGGTTCACAAGGGAAGTCAGTCTGACACAAAACAGGATGATCAGGCTTAGTCCCTTTCTCAGAAACTAAGTTACATTTGATATCTATTATGTGGCATCATGGTGTCCAAGGAGTTGAAGCTACTCATTGAGCTCTTTTGGAGTGCTTCAGTCAGAGTCCTTTGAAAAAGGTGGTGCTGATGTCTGTGTTCCTATGCAGGAGAGTGGTTGAAATGAGGACATGATGAAGTTTCTATATGTTACTCCCTGAGAAAAAAAAAGGCAGTACCTCAGCAGCTCACAGAATTTCCCCAAAGTAGTCAAAATCTTGTTTAAACCACATAATCAGTTTTTATATATTTTTCCGGTGTTTGGGGAAGAAACTCACTGGAGGGGAACTCTGTTTCTGTAACACCATGAAGTCAGAACATTCCTGTGTCCTTTTGTAGTGATAAGTGGTTGCTGGAAAGTGATGCCTTGTCATCATGAAGGCTGAGGCTATCAGTTAGCTGGCCCAAACTCTGGCTTAGGTTTTTTGTGCAGTGTCAGTTTTGTCAGGTTGTCAATTTTTGTAAGAGGACTAGGCATGGCCAGTCAGGAACAGCTACAAGTTACTGACAGAGCAAAGAGGGCGTGGAAATGACAAGACTGGGATTTTTTTTCTAATACTGTCAGTTGATTTTCTTGATGAGAGCTGGTTATAGCTCAGTCTAAATGATGAACCCAACCTTAAAGCTGTATGGGGAAAAGACCTTCAAACTTGTGTGTCAAAGCACAACTCTGATGTGAAGAGGGGAAGAGGAATGATAAGATTTGTCTAAATGTGTGCAGATTTCAGGAAAGCAATATAAATTTAAATTGCAAACAGTGAGAGATCTGTCATTTCAAAATACCTTGTGCAAAAATGTCTGAAAAGTCATGTACTGGTACTGCTCCTTAAATGTAAATGTTAGTTATATGGATTAGCTTGTCCAAATAAGCCTTATTGAATACTTGATCAGAAAGTGCAATATACTTAAAATTCTGACTGAAGTAACATACATTTGCACAAACATTTATATGCTGATACTTTAATGTGCTTGGCATCTTTCCAGGCCTTCAGTAAGAAGAAGATTGATGACCGAAAAGAATGGTTAACAAATTTCATGGAGGACAGGCGACAGCGTCGACTACATGGCCTTCCCGAGGTGAGCCCTAAATAATAGCAATAAATCTGCCAGGTGAGATTTAAATGTAATGTAGTTTTTGTATTGAATGAATAATGTATGTGGTTTTTTTCAGCAATTTTTATATGGTACAGCAACAAAACATTTGACTTACAATGATTTCATTAACAAGGAGTTGATCCTTTTCTCAAATTCAGACAACGAGAGATCTATCCCTTCCCTTGTTGATGGTAAGATGATAATTCATTATGATTTTTTGGAATATTCCTGTTTATTGATGGTTTTTAGAGCTGTGATTTGCATTGGAATCAATGCATTCGAGCAGAGAATATAAGAACTTCCATGTATGTGTTTGTTATCATTTTGTGTCACTGGTGTCCTGGGTGCATTAGGAAGAGCACTGCCAGCAGGTCAAGGGAGGTGATCCTGTCCCTCTGCTCAGCCCTGGTGAGGCCACATCTGCTGTGTCCAGTTCTGGGCTCCTCAGTGTAAGAGAGACTTGGAGCTCCTGGAGAAGGTCCATTGGAGGGTTGTAAAGATGAATAAGGGATTGAAGCATCTCTCTTATGAGGAGAGGCTGAGGCAGCTGGGCCTTTTCAGTCTCAAGAGGTGATTGAGAGGGGATTCATAAATGTGTGAAAGTATATAAAGGGGAGGTGTTGACAGGATGGAGGACAGGCTCTTCTCAGTGGTGCCAAACAATAGCAGAGGAGGCAGGGGACTGGCACTGATGCAGGGAAAGTTCCACCTGAACATGAGGAAGAACTTCAGTATGTAGTGGCCCCACACAGGAACAAATTGCCCAGAGGGGGTGTGGATTCTCCCTCAGTGGAGATATGAGGGGGAGACCATATCCTGTGCAATGTGTTCTGGCATGATTCTGCCTGGGGAGGTTGGACCAGATGAGCCACTGTGGTCCCTTCCAACCTGAACTATTTCATGATTTATGTGCTAAGTAATTGCCATGTTTCTTCTGTGAGGAAGTTTAATCTGGTGCTGTGCAGGCTTTTTACTTAACCAGACCTATTCCCTAGGCCCTACAAGCGCTTTGTTTCTGCTCATACCATCAGAGAAAGCAAGTCTCTTAAGTGCTTATAATAATTAACATTCAAGTCAGCAGCCGAGTGCAGATGAAGATGCAAATGTTTTCTCCCCTCAGTCTTGCACCACAGGCAGTGCTCTAGTGTTTACTGACCTGTAATCTTGCTAGGCTGCTGTCAGTCAGGTTTACTAACCTTCCCCTTGCAATAGCATGTACATTAAAGTGAGCAGTTTTTACTACACTACTCGTTTACTCATTTGTAAAACTGTCTGCAGACAGCATCAACAGGGATTTCTGCCCACGTGTCTGTGTGCACAAGCTTACTGTGATCAGAAAAAAGGCCTTGAGACTTCGGGGGTGGGGGAAGTGCATTCATCTCCAGCTCCCAGTACATTTTATAGTGGAGCTGGTCAACTTTCTTGATGCTACAGACTTAGACCAAAATATTCATGCAGCAAGAGCTTTTTTGTGTTTTGGGTGAGAGAGAAGGATCATTCAAGGGGTAGGGGCAGTAGCTTCCAGGTAGGATGGATCCCCAGCTTTGATGCAGAATGAAACTGAGTTAGGTATGCATATACACACCTAGGGAACCAAAGGAGGTCAGTTTCTGTTTCAGCTTCTCCAGACTTACTTCCTCCCATACCCGGGTACTTACAGAGCTGTGTGTTTCAAGACATCATTGCTCCTTACAGCATACTGTACCCAGACTGCCTTCTCAGAAACAGCAGAATGATTTTGCTGTAACTTAAAATCAGCAAAATGAACTTGCAAGAATGAACTTGCAGTAGACTGTTTCTACAGAAATGTAAGAAAATAAGAAGGGGATGTAATTGTTCATATATTTGTATGTGTCTATGTATATATGTAACATAATGTAGGTGTATATATAATACTACAAATATTATTTATAATTCATATGAATGTTTCTGCCAACTTTGGCTGTATTTCTGCATTCTGGGCATGGATATGTGAATTGTGCAGCAGGTGTAGTGCTTTAGCAATGGTTTTTGTCCTTTAGCATCATCAGGTGATATATGACAGGCTAGCCTGATGGCAAATCTCAGAAAAAATACTGAAGAGGAAGAACATTTTGACTACCTCTTCACAGCTGGTAGTTAAAGTTCTTACTACGAGGTGATTCTCTTTTGTGAAGGAAGTCCTTTAAGTCTGTTGTATTCCGTAGATTGCTGGTAGAAGAACATGATGCAGACCCACTGTAAAAATTTTTGGATATTACATATTTAAATGAAATGGAAATTGAAGTCAGTCTCTTTTTTTTTTTGTCTTCCTTCCAGCTTTTGCTCTTGTGTTTGACCCACTGTAGTAATGGTAACATTTAACAGTATTTTAGTGCATTTTTGAAATGTATGTGAATTAAAACACTGAATATGTCAATAAGCATGATCTAGAGCTGGTTATCAAGTTCTGGATAGCATGCAGGAAATACGATGCAATCCCTTCCACAGAGATGTTGTTCCTAAAGTGTGCCTAAGCAATGAAAATAAACCAGAAGATCAGAGACTGGCTTCTTTCTTAAAACTTTAAAAGACCTCAAGAGGATAATATTTTTGTTGTTGAATTTCAATGCATATTTGAGAATTTCACACAAAAAGTAAAATTTCAGAGTGCTGTGAAATACAAGTAAGCTACAGTTACAGCTGTCATCACTGAATTTGTGCTGATATTCTTAAGAAAAAGATTTTACTGAGTAGAATGGAAAGAATTCTTGACTTGTGGAAGTTGCACATTTAGGATCAAGGTGCAGTTTTTTAGAGTGATGTATTGGATGCTGTATAATTGGCCAAAAAGGTTGTGTTTCTACTTTTTGGGTAATTTTTTGAGTTTGCTAAAGTGTTTTTAATTACTTCAGAAAATGAGATATTATTTTGTTACCATTACAGTGTGAATGTGCTTCTCTTTAATGTTTTAACTTCTTTTGAGAGATTAGAAATGATAATAAGGCAAAACAAGTTTATCACTTGAAAACATTTGCTAGTGTATGTGTTGAAAATGGGATGTTGTTCTTAATAGGTCTGAAACCAGGGCAACGCAAGGTTCTGTTCACTTGCTTTAAGAGAAATGATAAACGTGAAGTAAAGGTTGCTCAGCTGGCTGGTTCTGTGGCTGAAATGTCAGCTTATCACCATGGGGAGGTGAGTATGGAGGATGGTGAAGTCGTGAGGACTTTTTAGCCTATGTAAAATATTAGGTAAATGTTTCTGCTATTAAAATTGCAAACTATTTACTGTAATTTTACTAATCACAGATGTGCTTTTAAAGGAAGTGAGCCGAACTGTATGTAGCTTAACAAGCCAGCATATTTCATTTCTTTCCAAGTGTTGGTGCACAGTGTTATCCCAAATACATTGTGGGTTGTGGCAAAATCGTAGATAACTAATTACCTAGGCAACTTCTATATTCTGAAATCATAGGAATATAGGAACTATGTACTAGGGCAATTTTTGTCTGAAACAAGAAATGCAGTATTTTAAGGGAATAAACAGAGACTCTGTTCTTCAAAAACTTACTACAATGTCAGAGCAAAGATTATTTCTAGCTCCTGATTTGTTTATATTTATCTGAAATATTAGCAAGAGTGGCCGTATTAACAACCCATCCATCCCTTCTCTTCTCCCTTTAGTGGCCAGGAGTTGTGGTTTGTGCATGCAAGTGTGGTCAGTTTATGTCAGTTTATTTCCCCCAGAGAAGTGCTTTAGAAGAAATTGAGAATCTCAGGGGTTTTCCTGAGCATAGACTGTGTATTCCCAGCAGCCCTTGAAATAGGTTACAACAGTCCTTTCTCAGGGAGACTGCTTTCTTAAAAATTTAACTCAGGTTAGTTTTTTTTGGGCTGTTAGCCAATTTTGGGCTGTTAAAAATAGATTTTACTGGCTGATTAGGATGGACTGTCTCATTACTATGAATATGTATTTTCTTGCAGCAAGCATTAATGATGACTATTGTCAACTTGGCTCAGAACTTTGTTGGAAGTAACAATGTGAATCTGCTACAACCTATTGGTCAGTTTGGCACCAGGCTTCATGGTGGAAAGGATGCTGCCAGCCCTCGCTATATTTTCACCATGTTAAGGTAAACTATTAATGTCAGGCCAAATGCATACTTTTAAATAGCCTTGTTGTGAAATTCATCCTTTCACAACACTCCTTTTTTGTGGGGGTAGGGGAGAGAAATGGAAAAAGATTGAAATATTTTGATAGAAGCTCCTGTTTTGCTTTGGATCTCTTAAGTGTGGTTTTGAACATCTGTAACATTTTGCTACTCCTACAGTTAAGCAAGGAAATTTTGCAACTATTTGGATGCTGTGTTGTTTTATTACTGGGTGCCCCAGTGTCACACTGAGCTGTGTGTTCTGAAAGCTTCAGAGAATGATATTTTGTAGATGTTAAATGTCAGCAGTTGCTAGTATACCAGGTACATGTGTTACTGTGAAGGAAACAAACATCATCCATTGTGAACACACGCTTCCATTGGGAAGAACTTTGTTATCTCAGGAGATATGTACATTGCATTTTCAGCTTCAGAATGACAAAGAGAAAGGAAGATGTGAGAAAAATCTGCAAACAGATCATATCTGGGCCCAAGGGCTGTTAAAGCAAAATGTTCTTTACTTACTGGACTTGAGTTTAAATGGTTTTCTATTTTTTCTTTTTAAAGCCCTTTAGCAAGGCTGCTTTTTCCATCAGTGGATGACAACTTGCTTAAATTCCTGTATGATGACAACCAACGTGTAGAGCCTGAATGGTACATTCCCATCATTCCCATGGTGTTAGTAAATGGAGCTGAAGGAATTGGTACTGGCTGGGCATGCAAACTTCCAAACTATGATACCAGAGAGATTGTAAACAATGTCAGACGGATGCTGGATGGCCTAGATCCCCACCCAATGGTAAAAATAATAGCATATATTTGTATTTTATATGTGTGTACTTACAAAATGAATTCCCATCTCTCTAGAACTTCTTAGTTATTGGAGCATCGGAGTTGGTTCATCCCAGTAATTTTACACAGAAGCTTTACTTGACTGTAGGGATATGAACCTGGGCAAGTTCACCTTGAAGCAAAAACATTGCTATTTGTATTTTTAGCAATTATTTTAGACTATTAGGACTTTCTGTTCAGTCTGCTGACTGTTACAAGTCTTACAGGATAGTCGTGACACAGCAGTAGAATAAAAAGTTGTATCACTCTCTCTTTTTGAAGGTACTACTTAAGTATCTTAGGCCAAAGTTAGCATTTCCTTTCTCTTGTCTGAATTCTTTTCTTTTATATATCTGTAGGCAGAGGAGAAGATATTGCTCCTGTTCAAGAAAATCAGCAGCTTCTGAACTGCATTTAGCTTTTGTTCATTCAAAATTTTAGAAATCATAGAAGTGGTGTGAAAAATATTGGTCAGGAAGAACACCTGTGTGAACCCATGATATTTGTGACCAAGAGATGAAATACAGTTGATGTAACCTTAATTTTACAATTAATCAATGTTGCTGCTTGGCTGTGTTTACCAGGCCGTAGAAGCAGAAACATCTTTTCTTCTCTATTTAGATCACAGCACACTGAGTGTACAATATCAATTTTCAAGACATAGTGGCTTTTCTTTCTCAAATTCTTGGGAACAATGAGATTTTTTTTTCTAAATTAATGCAATCCATTGCCCTTCCTTTAGGACTCCTAGGCCTTCTGTGTATTCTCAAAGTCAACTGAAGCTCACTGTGGTTGAAAGGGGCAGTTCTGCCTCCATCTAGCTCCTTTCTGTGTGCTGGTATGTGTTTGTCTCAAGCTGGATAAAGAAATCAATCCTGCATAAAAAAAATTCCTCAGCCTGGATGGGTTCCACTATCTTTGCTAAACAGCACAAAAATAAAACAAAAATGGTTAGGGGAGTTAGCACCACTTCTGTAAAGTTATTGTGGGGTCTTAATCTGCTTTCTGTCGTGCCTTATTTGTGCTTAGAGTTTTCTTTAAGAAAGAGGAAGAAAAAATCAAGATAAAACCTCACCACCTCACTGGGCTTACCTGCATCTTCTTAACAATTTTTCTACTCTGTGGACAGTAGGATAATTGGTCCTGTCACTTTTGTGTGTGTATTCTGGGTTTTTTTTTTCCCCGCAGTATCTTTCCTATGACTTCAGATTTTCACAGGCATGAGAGGTTTGTTGATGGGTTAGTGCAATATACAGTGGTAACTGTATGGAGTATGGAAAAGAAATACTTTACTGATATTTTATTATAAAGATTATTACCACTTTGTGGATTTTTCTAATTTCAGCTCCCAAACTACAAAAACTTCAAAGGAACCATTCAGGAACTTGGTCAAAATCAGTATGTAGTGAGTGGTGAAATATTTGTGGTGGACAGGAATACAGTAGAGATTACAGAGCTTCCTGTAAGGACATGGACCCAGGTAAGTAATAGTGCAATACATTTTAATATAAACAAAAGATTGAAGAATTCGTCATTAAGTTATTCAATCCCACGACTGAATGAACTTCTAACACAATTTCTGATTATGTGTACATGGATTGGTTTCATGTACATGGTTTCATTCTCCTGTGTGCTTTTGTAGAAGATGGTTCTCTGTGACATCAGCTGTCCATACTACAGAGAACACCTGCTTCTCCTGCTGAATTCATAGTTAATCCACTTTACAGTAGCCTTTTCTGTCCTGGTTTCTGCCTCTTACGTTTGTGCTACTTTTGGCCTGCATTTCCCAGGTTATACTGGTTTCTGTGAGTTATAACTGGTATCAGATGTAATGCACAGAGCTTTGCAAGTTTATGTTGTTCAGTTGGTTTGCAGTTTTAAGGCATTTCAAGTGGTTCTGTTTTTTGCTGCCCTATTTTTGACAGGTGTACAAAGAACAGGTTCTAGAACCTATGTTGAATGGGACTGAAAAAACTCCAGCATTAATTTCTGACTATAAGGAATACCACACTGATACAACTGTGAAATTTGTTGTGAAGATGACAGAAGAAAAACTTGCACAGGCAGAAGCTGCTGGATTGCACAAAGTCTTTAAGCTTCAAACAAGTCTTACTTGTAATTCTATGGTAACTTTTTCATGTTTGGCTATCAGAATCCCTACTGTTGCTTGTTGTAAAATCAAATGTTTTTGTAGTATACTTTGGTTCTTGGTATTGAACAGTGCATTGTGGATTTGAAATTGTTTCTATAGTAGAAGACTGTAATGATGACCAATACTAAGTCAATATGAATAAGCAAATCCATTTTAGTCCTGATGAGTCTTTCAAATAAGACAGGCCTGTGGTGATTGCCTTCCTGTAATTGAAAATTTCCTGTGCAGCGAACCAGAAGTGGTTAATGTAAAATAGATCATACAAATAACTTTCTGCCATATTATAATTAAATTTAAGTTTAAACTTGAGACAAATTACATTTTCAGAATTGCACTTTCTGCAGGACTGTTACTTCTCTAATAGGAGTTAAATGATCCAATGTTTCCACCAGCATAAATCCAGTTTTAGGTGGTAAGGTATAGCAAACACTGTCCTTAAGCTGCTGAAGACATAATATTGCTGTAAATTACTAAGAATATGAATAAATACAGATGTCTATAGTTTCTGTAAAGATTTCCAAACAGATACTGAAAAAACAGTTCTATTTTTTTATGGCAGATGCTACTTTCAGATATTATCACAAAACACAAATATCATTATTGCTGCTATTGCTGGGTACATCAAAAGCTGTGTGAAAATAGGTTAAAAATGAATTAAAGACTGTATAATTGGAAAAGGAAACAGGCCTTGCTCAACTAGTTTTGTAGATTGTACTTGAAAAGCAAATCTACCAAATCAGGGTGATGATATTTCTCACATATTTAAACAATTGTAGGAACTATTATGAGAATCTGTTGTCAGTTTTACATTTCACAGATGACAAAATGTTTTGCAGCCGAATTCCTGCATTTTCTGCCTACCAAAATGAATAATAAATTGTAAGAGCTGCTTTCTGTACCTGTGTAGGAATTAATCTGCCCTAGTGTAAGAACCTTAAAAAGTTACGTGAGCTTGGCTATTGTCCCCCAGCTCCCAAACAGCTATTTTGGATAGATGAATTATCCCCTAGAGGGGTTTATTTCTTTCAGTTGACTATGGAGGGCACCAAGGGTGACTAGTTCACCTATAAATGTCTAAACTGGAGATGTCAGAAGCCAGGCAGGATTGATTCCACCTGTCAAGTAAAAATGATTTCTTACTTTGTGCTTGAACTTGAAGGATGGTAGTTTTCACAGCTGAAAAGTGACAGATTTCACAGCTGAATTGGGAGATTATTAAGGATTATTAAGCTTTTCAACTGTTATATTAAACAGTTGTGAATCATCGGTTGCTACTGAACTTGCGATTTAAAATGTAGATAAAATTAGTCATTCAAGTGAATTCAGGCATATTTCTCTATATAGCTGTCTTTTTGTTTGATTGTGCTACCATAAATCTCATCCTAAACTTGTGAATAAAAATAGTCCATCCAGCTCTGTGCTGTGTAGCTCCACAGTGAGGTTTGAGCTCACACTCCTTGAAATATCCCTTTTGTGCGGTACTTTTTTATATGTGCAATAGAACTGAGCACTTACACAAGGGCTAACAAAGTTCCAAGTTAGGCAGCCTCTCTCAAGTCTACCACGTATTTTCTAGGTGCTGTTTGATCACATGGGGTGCTTGAAGAAGTATGAAACTGTGCAGGACATCTTGAAGGAGTTCTTTGATCTGCGGTTACATTATTACAGCCTGCGCAAGGAGTGGCTGGTGGGAATGCTGGGTGCAGAGTCCACCAAGCTGAACAACCAAGCTCGTTTCATCCTGGAGAAGATACAAGGAAAAATTACCATTGGTGAGTAAACAGAAGTCAGAATTGTTAACACTGGGGAAAGATCTAGAAATTATTTAAGCATACTAGAAAATACTTGCATGCAAGATTTTCATGACACTGACTTTCCTTCTTTTTTTTTCCTCCTCTCCTCTGTGTTTGTTTGTGTCTTGTAGAAAACAGATCAAAAAGAGATTTGATTCAGATGTTGGTCCAGAGAGGTTATGAATCTGATCCAGTAAAAGCCTGGAAAGAAGCGCAGGAAAAGGTAATAATCCAGATATAGTTGATGATGTTACTGTTATAAATGATACTGGTTGTTTTCTAGTAGTCTAACTTAATTTATAACACACACATAGCATTTTAAAAACATTATTCATTATGCCTATTGGCTCCCATTTAAAAGAAAATTAAACTTATACAAAAATAGCATCACGTAGTATTGGTATTGGATATGGATAATGCTTACAAGAAGACAAGGTAGTACAAGTCTGAAAAATGAGATTGAAGAGGACTGAATTTCTTAATGTACCCAAATCAAAACTGGCAACTTGATTTCTGACTGGCTGGTACAGAAAGTACTGCATCAGTTACCCCACACATACAACTAATTACTAAATGTAATTATTTCTACATAGCTTATTGTTTTTCTCTAAAGAAACATGGATATTATAAAGCTATGACTTTTAAATTTATTGTAGTAAAATTGACCATGACCTTGACCTGTATTTTTTTCTGCTTTTTTTAAAACCAAGCAGTTTTTATCATTCCAGAAGAGAGATGTGACAAGTTTAATTTCAAAGTTTCATCCCCTTTACTGTAGGCAGATAGAACTGCTTTGAAAATCAGCTTTAAATTTCTGTCAGCCACCCCTTTTCTGTGTCTTTGCCACTGTTTTAACGATCTGTTTTCATTTCACATTTGTTTTGTATTTTTAATACTGTCTTTTAACTCTATGGAATGATTTCTATTTTATAAGAGAACTGTTATTTAGGGAAATTTTGATCTACTTTCAAATCTCAATTCGCACTTTTGGGGCTTTGATACCAGCTCTTGTCCAAAGGACTGTGCTAATTTTCTAAAGGAGCAGATGTCCATGAATACCCAAAGGGCAAAGGCCTCAGCCCTGAGAGAAGGGTGGGACAGCACCAGTACCTGCAGCCAGCAGTATACAAGGCCCTAGCACGGGTTCAATTCGTTTTCTTAAATCAAATTATTAAATAATCAGTTCTAGAAGGTCACAGGAACACAGCCTTTTGGAAAGGTCCAGAAAATGTTCAGGTTATTGAATCTGTGGGGGCACACCTTGCTACTCAGTGATGGGGCTTTGGAGCAGTGTCAGAGTTCATGCACAGAGCCAAGATCACTAATGCCTGTAATTGGGAATGTTTCACCTCAGGCAGCAGAAGAGGAGGACTCTCAGAATGCAAATGATGATGCTTCCTCTGCTTCTGGTGCAACCTCTGGCCCTGACTTCAACTACATTTTGAACATGTCCCTGTGGTCACTCACAAAAGAGAAGGTGGAAGAGTTGATTAAGCAGAGAGATTCCAAGGTTGGTACACCTGGAAGGCTTGTTCTGAAATGACACAGTAATTGCTGATGTGCCTGTTGGGAATGTTCAGTCTTCAGTGGCATTTGCTTTAGTTGTACTTACATTCTCTATACTACTTTCATGTTTTAGGAGAGAGAACTAAATGATCTTAAAAGGAAGTCTCCTTCAGACCTCTGGAAAGAAGATCTAGCAGCCTTTGTTGAAGAACTTGAAGTATGTTTTACTTTATATATATTTCTAAAACATGAAGTTCACATTAATTTAATTAGAAACACGTACTAATAAAATTATTAAAATTTAAGAAAAATAATTGAAAAAAAATATGACTTTTTGAATCAAAAGTAGATACATTTCACAGTAAAATGGTAACTGGGAAATCAGTATAGGCTATCTGTGTTCCTGGTAGTGTTTCTCAGCGATTATTTCTTGCAGCTATCCAGTTTAATGTTTGTTCCAAGTCTGTGATCTTAAAAGAAAAATAAAAGAAAGTTTTCAGGTGACACAGAAACCTGTGAGTAGTAACTGGTAATGGTAATAATTACAATAGTTCTATATGATCTAATTTTTTGTGAGGTGGTAAGTATTACCAAATCCAAAACTGTACATTCAGGAATGAAGTGTGTAAACTCTAAGTACTATATGAGGGGCCCTTAGTTTGCCGCATCAGTAATTCTGGGAAAAAGGTAAAGTCACCTTGGTTAATAACCTGCTGAACCTCAGTTTTCCATGTTGTCTGAAAAGGGCTGGTGCAATCTTTTGAAGTTACACACTTCAAAATTAAATGTTTAAGTTAAATGCTGAAATAATGGAAATTTACAATAGTACCAGCACCAGACAGTGAGAAATAGAAACTTGATAGAAGAATTTTCAGTCTAACAGTGTCCAAAAGTTTGTATTTATCCTTGAATAAAAGTGTAGCTTTTAACTCTGCAGAGTAAGGAATTTACCAAGATTAAGTGGTCACCGTTCCGGAACTGAAAATTGTGTTCCAATTCAAGTGAGAATTAAGGGGAGCCTTATGCTCCCTGTAAAAAGGAGCTGAATCTTAAATAATCATCATGTTCCACTTTGTCCTCCTTAAAAAATGTGTTTCCCTGCTCCTGCCCCCCAACCCTTGTTTGTTAGAAAGTAGAAGCACAGGAAAGAGAAGATGTTCTGGCTGGCATGGTTGGCAAACCAATAAAAGGCAAAGTTGGTAAACCCAAGATGAAGAAACTCCAGCTGGAAGAGACCATGCCATCACCATTTGGCAGAAGAATAGTTCCACAGATTACATCTGCCATGAAAGCTGATGCCAGCAGGAAATTGCTGAAAAAGAAAAAGGTAAAACCAAAATGACTGCTGCAGTTGAATTATTTATTATTTAACTGGTGTATTTTTCTACTCAGTAGCATAAATCCAAATTGCCAGATCATCACTGGTGCTGTATTTGTGCTGTTTTGCTGACCTTATGCATAAGAAATTCATACTGGATTTCTTTCACATTTGCAAACCTCTTTGGACTGCTTATTGTTCAGGTGTTATTACTGAGATAACTTCTTTCCAAGACTATTCAACAAATGTCAGTATAGTAGTCTACATTCATTTATTATTATCTGCAAAACTATTCCAGTTCAGTCTTGAGATATAAAGGTGCAAATTATTTTGTTTTGTAATTTTAGGGTGAAACTGATTCTCTAGCAATAAAAATGGAATTTGATGAAGAGTTTGGTGGTGTGCCAGCTGAGGGTGGTGGGGATGACTCACTGAATGCATCAGCTGCAGCAGCTAAAACCCCTAAACCCAAGAGAGAGAAGAAGGAGCCTGGTAAGACCCTGGCACAGCCATAGTTAACCTTAGTTTTGTATGTACTGGGCATGAAATGCATTTTTTGCACAGCATGAGAAGGGAAATACAGCACAATAATCACTGTTTCATGGTTTTCCTCCCTAAAATGAAATATTTGAAAGTACTCTGCTGAAATTTCTTTGTACAAGCTACTTTCCTGGGGGTGATGGATTTTACATTTTTCTACATTTGAATTTTTTTGGGAGGGAGATCTGAATCTTCAAATTTGTGTATAGAAAAATAGATTATTTTTACATAACGAGGCTAATTCTTTGCAAACTGAAATGTCTAGTTTGTGTGCTCTTTGATATTGAAGGACAGGGCAGTCACCTTCAACCCCTCAGCCTGAGTAATGGTATAAGATTGTAGAAATTGATTAAATAAATGTATTTTTCTACTGACATATTCAGTCATTCTGACTTTCAGAAAGTTATGGGTGCTATGGCTTGGCAGACAACCAACGCTCACTTCCCCATTTCCTCTGCTAGTGGGAATTTATTTTTCCTGTTTGAGAAATACACAGTAACAGGGAGGCAGCAACAAAAAAAGAAAGCTGGAAACAGAAGGTTTGAGTGGGGTATGTTTTCAGAAAAAAAGGGGAAAAATGTGGAAAATAATTATTCTGAGGTAAGATCTGGTTTTAATTATTCAGGGGATTATCCAGCCTCAGTAGATGCACTGAGTACAGTTATGACTGACTTGTCTGGGTGCAGCTCAAATCTCCCACAGCCAGGGCTGAGCCAGGGCAAATTAGCCCAGCTTGACCTGAGCTTGCCCTGCAATTGACTGACCACATTTTTACCCCCCTGCAATAGGATACCCTGTGCTTCCCATGTTTGTTGCATTTCTCCAATAACTGTTTCTCATCATGTTCCCTGAATAATGGAAAAATGCACGTTCTTTTCCTGGAAAAGTCTAGCAACCTTTAAAGAAACACAAGTTTGATGGCAAAGGAGATAAAACTTAAAATTAGAGACTTTATGTTTTTCAGTCATAAAAGACTTTGGCAGCAGCCAGTCAGGTTCTGTGTGAAATAATTTCATATTAAATCTTCCTTCTGGGAGGAGAAAAAAATTTACAACATTTAAAGGAGACCTTTTTAAGATGAAAATTCATGTTAAATTTGTAAACAATTAGAAAACATGAAAATATTTTTTACCCTGACTGTAGTAAATGCTTTTGCTTTTGGCAGGTGCCAGGGTAAGAAGGACACCCTCATCTACAAAATCCAGTGCAAAAAAAGTGAAGAAACGAAACCCATGGTCAGATGATGAATCCAAGTCTGAAAGTGATCTAGAAGAAAATGAGCCTGTGATTATTCCAAGAGACTCTCTGCTTAGGAGAGCTGCAGGTACCCAAGATATTGTGAATTGTGTATTGTTACTCAAAGTTTCAACTACAAAGCCATTTTCCTTTGACCATAGCCTCCCTTTAGGACTTTATTTCATACAGATAGCTTGCATTACATTTTCTTCACTGTGTGAAGATTACTGTTAATGTCAAGATCAGGAACTTGTTATGAAAGATTTTCTAACTTGGATCAGAAATCTTGTCCCCTATTCTAAACACTAGGATGGAAATTACTCACAAAACGAGTGAATTACACAAGAAACAGACGAGACAATATTCTTACAAACAAAAAAATTACTCTAATACAGTTATACTGCCAAATAAGGCCTAAAAGGCAAGTAAAACATTATCAAAAAATTCTAAACAGTCCATGAAAACCAGCACTGAAAGTTTGAAAAATGTGTAAGCATTTGATGGTTTAAAAAAACCCTCACAAAATTTTTTGGAAAAATAGGAAGGATGTTCAAATGGTGGATTCAAGAAAACTTCAATTGTAAGTGAAGGATTCTCATTCCTTAAAAGTACTGATGCAGAATGTGTCCATAATGCCCTTAGCTGAAGGTGTCTCAGCAAGCCACAAGAGGTGCTGGATATTTGCTAGCATCTAAATTCTTCTTTATTCTTTTCAGCCCTTTGTTCATCCAGGCTGAAACAAATCTATTACCCACCACTCTTTCATCTTGTGTACTCTGAGGCAGGGGTTGTTCACTGACCTCCACTTTGATTTGTATCTGTATCTGTATTATATAACATAAACAACTCTGCTGAACTGTGGACATGTGTGATTTTCTCAGCTGAGAGGCCCAAGTACACTTTTGACTTCTCAGAAGAAGAGGATGATGCCGACGATGATGATGATGCCAACAATAACAATGATTTGGATGAGCTCAAAGTAAAAGCCTCTCCAGTTACAAACGACAGAGAGGATGAGTTTGTTCCCTCAGACAGTTTAGAAAAAGATGAGTATGACTTCTCCCCAGCCAAATCAAAGCCATCTCCAGAGTAAGTGCTATAACTCAGCAGGATTTCTTTATTAATAGGTTTTTTTTTCAGTGCAAAAGTTTCTGAACAAAACTGAGAAACATCAGCCTGTTATTGCTTTACATGCACTGCGAAAAATAAAATGTGGAGGAATTCAACTGTATGTGTATCTCAGCCTTGCAACTGACCTAAGTAGGGGTGACTCATATATATAAATATATAAGAATATATAAAAATAGTTATGATACATTGTCTGTAATATCATCTGTTAAATTACGTTTTTGAAGATTCTCTGTTTTCTGTCTTGTGCCAGTCTGGTATAGAGAACTATTGAAAAAAATGTAATTCTGTTACTTTTAAATGCCTGGAGTTCTTGACTGGATGTCAGTTTTAAGGGTTTGACTGCTGCAAGCAGCTACAAAAATGCTGGAAATGTTAAATCAGGATTTAAATTTTACACGGATATTATGATGTCCACATACTTCAGTATGTACTTAATGTAACTCATAGAATTCCTTTTTTTTTTTTTTTTTTTTTTGCTTTTAAGTAGAAAAACATCTCAAGCCAAGAAAAATCAAGATTTTGGGAACATCTTCTCTTTTCCATCTTACTCTCAGAAGACAGATGATGGTGAGCTTGTTCTGTTTCACAGTTCTGTTTAATTTTTATAACAACTCTTAATGGGATATTTTGGGGAGTGGTACACACAAACTTCACACAGTAGTTACAGAAGGATGTCCACATCCTCCCCCTTTATAAAAGGGAAAAGTGAAGGAAGTTCTGATCTTTAGAGGAGCAAAGCTTGTATCATAGGTAAGAAAGTCACAGTACATCCATAGCTGTAGCATCAGACTTGAGATAAATTTTTACTGTAATTAATATGATGTAATTCATATATGCTGTGAATGAATCTCATTCTAAACTCAGTCTGTGATTGTAGATACAACAAAATTGGACAGTGATGATGAGGATTCTGCTCCTGTTTTCTCATCATCTTTTGCCCCAAAACAAACAGAGAAAATTCCAAGTAAAACAGTAGCTGCTAAAAAGGGTAAGTATAGAATTGGCCTGGAAGCCAATCCTTTTATTTGAAAGTCATTATCTTCACCTTTGCATTGTCTCTTCAGTCTTCAAAGTGGGAACTGCTTTTATTTATTTTGAACTCCATGAAATTCAGCAATAGGGTATGAACTTTCTCCAACTCCTTCATAATATTAATTTGTTTCTTTCCACTGGCAACTTTGTAGTGTCAGAACTTAATATCTTCCTGGTCTGGAGGTGGTGTTCAGCCTTCAGTTAGTTTAACTAATGGGAGGGTTTTAGCTTCAGGGCATAAGTAAAGTGGAGCACAACACCAGGAGGTGTGTAATATTCCTTGGGTCAGTGGGAGGCAGCTGTCTAGACTGTCCCCTCACAACTCCTTGTGCACCCCCAGCCCCTGGCTGGTGTGATGGTGTGAGAAGCAGAAAAGGCCTTGACTCTGTGTCAGCAGCAACAAAATATCCCTGCATTGTCAACATCATCTCCAGCCTCAATACAAAACACAGTCCCAAACCACCTACAGTGAAGAAAACGAACTCTGTCCCAGCCAAAACCAGCATAGAAGGCTATCACTTTTTCCTCTTGAAACAGAGAGACTTTCCTCAGACTTCAGAGGTATAAATTCTTTCAGTTATTAGTCAGCTTTTAGAACTGTCACCTTGCAGTATTTTTTCCCTGTGATCCTGTGGTCTGTTTTTTAAAATTTCTTTTGACCAACTAGCAGCTAAACTTAATATATTAATTCTTTTGTAAAAAAAGGTACCTCAAGGAGATTGACAAGAAAGCAGCCAGTTACAATAGTTAACTTACTCTCTTAAAAATGAGAAAAAATAATCTTGTTCTCTATATTAGGCACCAGTGAACTGCAGCATCTTTTCATGCTTTCCCCTATTGCCTCCCTGTTTCTAATCTATTTCTTGATGCATTGTTTCCACTCCCTGTTAACAGTTCAAATCAGTGAATGCCTTAATACTCCTCAAACACTTCCAGCTGATGGTAGAGGTCTGTAGTACAGTAAATAAAGATTGTATACAGAAATAGCTGATCTCTAATAGAGTAGTCTTTTATACTGAGTTTCTGTACTGCAGCAAGTGCAAGAGAGAGCTCTGTATGCAGTAGCCAGGCATGGATGAAATTTAACATTCAGTATTTCTCCCTCTGTTTTTTGAGGGTCTGGATGTGGTGAATTGTCATTAGTCTAACTTGAAACCTTAAAATACAGCTGTTACCTGTTTCAGAGTTTCTGATTAACCTGTACAGACACAAAATAGGTATAAACAGGCTCTCTTTCAAGCAAGAGTTAAATTTTTGACTTCAGAGTAGCCTTAGGAGCGCTGTCCTTCTCAGTGCATGGCAACATGACAGGTTGCTTTCACCAGTTTTCATCTCTTCTTTTTTGCCCAGATCAGACATGACCACACTTCCATGATCACAGTTGGACAGTCCAGTGATAACCCAGCATGTTCAGTTCATTGGTCATCTTGGTACCCTTGTCATAGTCTCTTTGGTTCTAAGTCCATCTTCATGGACTTAGCAGTAGCCTCCTCAGAACCAATTTTCTGGTAATGTAATGTTCTACCCACTCACCCTCACACTGGGAGTGCTTATTCTGTGTGGCTGGAATGATTGTTCCAGAGTTGTTTGATTTTCTGTGACTTCAGACTCCGATCAATTTGGGATGAAATCTCTTGACCTCTGCTGTTCGCTACAGAGGATCAAGAGACAGCTGAATTTTTCCATGACTATTGGAGCTGTCTGTGGTTTTAGAGCTTTATAGAAAGCCTAAGGGAAATTTGAAAAGCAGGCTTACTCTTGATAAGCAGCTGCTCAGCTTGAACAGCCTTAAGATTCTAGCAGTGATATGTACTCTTTACATCACCTGTGGGACTGATACCATACCTGGACTTCATGCCAAAAACTTGGGCTTCTTGAGAGCCTGTGCACACTGATTGTGCTGCAGATTCTGTTTCCTGTCGTGCTACCTAGTGGAGAGCTTGGCTGAGCTGATTTGCCATCAAGTTGCTGTCAAGAGATCCTTCACACTTGTGCAGCTTTTAGGGGTGTAAATTAAAGTAGTGGATGAGAATCCCCCTTATTTAGTACAGAGGGAAGTCAGTGTTCTGGACATTAGTCCTTTAGCCACCAGATAACAGCTAAGAGGTTTGCTGACCCTGGGACAGACTTCACAGGCATTACCCAGTGATGCCAGGCTCTGTTTCCAGGAAAAGACAATTCCAGTGTCTGTGGTAATGTGTCATACCTCTCTTTCTGCAGTTCAAGGCATCATAACCAAGATGCTTGTGGAGATGCTCTCTTGTTCTCCAAACACATTCCCCTTGTGATCCCAGAAATGAAATTCGAGTTCTCACAAACATCCCCCATTCCTGGTCTCTGGAGTGTTTGTACATGTGTCTGAGGCATCTGTGGCTGATAGAGGGTAGGCTGAGGTTTCTGCAAGACTCACTCATCTGTAAGCCTGTAGAACAAATGATCTGATGATCTTAAGGGTCTTTTCTGACCTAAATAGTTCCATGATTCTATCCCTTGACACCCACTGTGGGAACATTTCAATGATCATCTTTTAAAGACAGCCAGACTAGCTGTGCAGCGCTGATGGAAATTCTCCAGGAAATGCAGAATGATCCCTTCCTCTCCTTTCTGCATTTTCTGAAGTTCCTTTTCACTGAGATTGACAGAAAGCTGTCAGTCACAGAGACAGAGGCACTGCTTCCCAAGCTCCTGCACTAATCCTGGGGAAAGCTGTCCTGCAGTCATAGCCCCTGAAGGCAAAAATGTCACAAGCAGCTGTTGCAAACACTGTAATGTATCCAGACACGGTCAAAGTATCCAACCTGGAGGACTTCTGTGGCTGCTTTAGTTACTAGCAACCTAGTTTTGTACTCAAAAAGATGAAAGAGTATTCAGCCAAGGGCACTGCAATTTCCTGGGTGCACCAATCCTTCTCAGAGCAGGACACAGGAAACCTCCTGTTTATTCCACACAGTTCCAGCATAAAAGCTGAAGTATGTTTTCCCCAAGTGCAGAAATCACTCATCTTGTTTTAATATCTGCCATTTGTGCTATAATTGGAGTATCTAGTACAATTGAATATGCCCAACCAATATGTGAATTTATTTGGTATCGTTTAACTTCCAACAGCAAAACTAGATGCGCCCCCTAAGCCTAAAAGAGCTCCCAAGGCCAAGAAGGTGGAAACTGTGAACTCTGATTCCGATTCAGAATTTGGCATTCCAAAGAAGACGGCAGCACCCAAAGGTAGGAGTCACCCCTGGGCTCTCTGGAGCACAGGGCTCACATTTACTGTAAGAAGCAAGCTGAGTTGTGAGTACATTGATCACTGGTAGATTACTCAGCCTTTTCTGTGACAAATACAGTGTATTGACCTCTTGGCAAACAATGTGTGAACTTTTTATCTGACCTTCACTGCTGGGAATGCTGCACCCTCAACACAGCCTTTTCCATTCTACTGGATGCTATTTTTTATTTTTTTTTTTAAATCTCAACTCTTTCCAAGCCAGTAAAATTGTGGTAGTGATTGTAGTAAGTAGCACTTCCTGGGTTTTTAAGTCCATTTTTTTGGTATCCCAGTTCTCTGAGTCCTCAAAACACAGCAGAGCAAGCAGTGTAATTGGAGGAGTCTGTAAAGGTTGCACCAGTGTTGATGGTTGAGGTCAAAAGTAAATATACTAAATAGTAACGGTGAATTAATGCTGTGTAATCAGTGCAGAGGTGACCAAGGACTTGTAGGTCTTCAGCAGTGTAGAAGTTACCTGATCTCGTGAAGTTTGTCCTTGTCTTGAACTGACAGCTTGAGCTGTCAGAGTGAATGGTGACTGTGGAAGAAGTAGAAAAGATCTAAAACTGAGAAAATAAAAAATATCATATCATACTGCTGTTGTGAAGAAGCTTGAGTAGTAAACTGGATTTGAACTTAACATGTAGACATGCTAAAGTAACTTCACTACGGGGTTTTGATGAAGTCTGGAGTTTATTAAAAAAAACAAACCAAAACAACAAAGTTAACTCATAATCTCTGACCTAGGAAAAGGCAGAGGGGCAAAGAAAAGGAAAGCATCTGGTTCAGAGAATGAAGGTGAATACAACCCTGGGAAGAAAACACCCAAGTCCACACCAAGCAAGGTCAGTTCCATCTGTGCTCTCTTCTCCTTGTAAAAAGAATTTCATGGATTACTTTACATAAAAGTTAAGTTCTTATTATAAGTTGCTAATATGGTAATGGGGCTGGGGTGTCATTAGCAATTGGATGCTAGAGAGGTTTTTTTTTTTTCTTTCAATTCTGAATATTAAAATGGAAAATGTACAAAACATCACAACTGATTTGTCTTTTCTCTTTTAAAGAAATCCAAGAAGGCCGCTTTTGACCAGGATTCTGATGTGGAAATCTTCCAGTCAGGCTTTGCCTCCGAAACTGCCCCAAAGCCACGGACAGGCCGGGCTAGAAAAGAAGTGAAATATTTTGCAGAGTCTGATGAAGATGATGATTTTGATATGTTTAATTAAGTGCCCAAAGAGCACAAAAATGTTTTCCAACAAGTATCTTGTGTTGTCCTTTCGTCCCCTCTGTCGCAAACTTTTGTACATTTGACTTATTTTATGTGATAATGTAATTGATGGTTTTTATTATTGTGTGTAGGCATTTTAACATTTTGTTCTTACACCTACAGTTTTATGCTCTTTTTTACTCATTGAAATGTCATGTATTTGTCTGACTGGCTTGTAGAGATGTTCTAGACAGCTGTGCTAAAGCACATTTTAATTGTCATGGTTGCAAACAGCAAACCTGCTTTTTGAAATGAAGTTTAAACATTAAAAAATGGAAAACTACCGTGTGTGTGTGTGTGTGTGTGTGTGTGTGTAAAATGTGGGCTAGAGGGACTACTTCTACACAATTTTTAAAATAAATATATTTTATTCTTTGCCAGGAGACTCCATGGAAAAAGGTAAACAGTATATGAACATAGAAAGCATTGTTAAACAATCTCAATGTACAAACAGAGCCAGTGAAAGTACATCACAGACTTGCTAGAATATATAAAAAAAAAAAAAAAATTCCACTAGTGCTTTAAATGAAACCTAAGAAACTGACACTTTAAATCTGTTAACCATTCTACCACAGTTTCCACTCTGCTTCATGGTGATTTAACAAGGCCAAGAAGGCAGATTCTCTCCTTGTGTTTCTGGAAGTCCTAGCTGTACTTCCCTAGCACCTGGAAGGCTGGAAAGCCCAGCTGATTCCTGGCAGTTGATTCTTATGGAAATACCCTGGACTCAGCGATTCAAAAGCTGTAAGTGAGTCTGCTGGTTATCATCCCATGAAGTTTCCCTAATGGCTTGTGAACAAGTAAACAAAAACATGGTAACACTGAAAAGTGTTTCTGCCTTGGCGGCTATAGCATTGCTGTTGAAATGGAGCAGGTAATTGTGGAGCTAGGTCACCAGCCAGCTAAGAAACCACTTCTTTAAACTTTAAAGTGACATTAACAGTGGAACAAATGACATCTGAATAACTGATCTGGCAGTTAATGCTGATACCGATACCTCTTCTGCTGGGGTTTTGTATACTTTTTACAGGGAAGGAGATGCAAACTGAGGGCAGCAAGGACAAGTTTTCATATTTCAACTAAATCAGACGGTCCTTTCAACTTCCTTCTCTGGATGTGTACAGTAGTCCATGTCCTGTGGTTGGTATCTTGATCATTTTAGGTATGAGAGACAAAAGGAAAGCACCAAACATCCAGTATGGAGAGTACAGCCATACATTTGTATGTACAAAGTCATCAGAAATGCAACCAGAATTTGAAGACTGAGATCTGTCTTGTCACCATGCAATATTGAGTGTTCAGAGAAGAAAACAGAAGCTTAACTATTTTTTTTTTTTTTGCATGAAATGGCTGATTTAGAGTTTCAAAAGTTTGCATTTTCTAGTTTTAAGAGTTTAAACAGCAAGGAGTATATATCGATACATATGAAAATTTCTTGGTCCTTGTTGAGTTTATCTATATATATATACATATATAGATATACATTAAGTCCAGAAACTAAGCAGCAGTAAAAATGTTTTTTCTTGCTTTTCATCCCTGTACATAAGGTATTAGGAATGTCTGAAGTAGCTGGAAAATGTCTTATTCCACCATAGGGGATTGACTGACACTGCTGTTATCCACTGAACTGGGTGAGATACTGGGACTGTGTTCTGCAGTATTTCCGTTTGAGGTTGGTGTCAGTGGTTCATGTCCTTCAGAGTTCTCCAACATTTCCTGAATAAGAGGTGGCATGGATCCAGGAATTTCCATTTTCAATGTAATGACACGTTCTGCACCTTTAAAAACAAAACACAAAATCCCTCCCATGAGCATGATTCATACAATTTCCTTTCTCTCAGCATTACAGAAGTAATTTCAGTGTGTATTTTGTTAATAGATTTGGTATCTCCTTCTAGATTTCTTGCACACAAAGGTGTGTGAGTGAACTCTTCATTCAGTTCAAGAAGAAGGAGATAGGTGAATGCTCCTTAACAAATTAATTCAAACCTATGACATAGCAACTGATATTTCAATACAAGTAAGTTGGATGAGCTGCCTCTTTTTAAAGAAGGACCCCAAATGGCATTAAACTATACTGAAAAATTAAATTAAGCTGTGATCATGTAGATGTCTTTATAAACTGGAATAATGTTTTGTCTTTATTCTGTACTGGAGCTGCAAAGAATGACAAAAATTCTTTCTATGTTAAATAGGTGAGGTGAATCCTGCCAGAGAACTGCAGTGATCTAAGTCAAAACGTTTCCTTCCCACAGAGAAAACTGGAATAAGACACAGAATTTAACACACAATTACTTTATAAAAGAACACACTCAGGCAAAAGGGTACTTTTTTGGGGGGGAAGCTGCCTCCTGTATTCTTCAGGCATCTTGTCCTGTGCTAAAGAACCGCCAAAGTGTGCAGGAGCCCCAAGTTCAGCTCTGCCTTGGCTGTTTGTGTCGGGCTTGTCAGGAGTACCGGGCATTTGTCTGCAGAGGGGGCTCTGCAGGTGAGTGCATGCAGAATTAAAGAAAATTACTCCATCAATCCTGACCACTCAGACTGGGAGCCAACAACAACTGGACTAGGGAGGAAGAAAAGCCCAACACAAAGTCTTGGCGTGTGGTCAGCAGGCAGGGACACAGCACAGCAGGGACACACACAGCAGCCAAGGCCCTGCTGGACACTGGGCAGGCAGCGCTGAGGGAACCCTGTATCAAACAATTTATAGCCATAAACCTCAGCATTCCTGTTGTTCAGGACTCCTGATCATCTTAAAATTGGGGTCCAATAGAAGAGGAACCTGTGTTTTTTAAACAAGTAGAACCAGAAAAAAAAAAATATAGCAAAAATAGTTTGGTTATTGAAGAACCATTCCAGAAGAGGGATCCTTTGGAAGTACTCTGCTTATCCACGCTGCTGCAGTGGACATGTTGGAGAGAGCACCGCTCACTCCAGGCTGGAAGGGAGCATTTAAGTGTTTATGCCTTACATGAGGAGCATCAAAAAAATCATCTACAAAGGCAATGATTGACTTTCGCAGTGAATGCTGATTTAAAAGTCCCTTTAATAACTGTAATGGGAGAGATATTAATGGGAATGATGCTGAGAGCTTCTCTGAAAACCAACTATTGTCAGAATTGTGCTGAGGAACTCAATTTGACCATGTTAAACACCTGCTTTCCACTGTAATGTCTCGTGCAATTAAGTGTTTGTGTGGGTCACTCAGTGCAGAGCCAGAGAAATTTTTCAGGTTTCGCAAACTTCCAATTTAATCAGGGGATAAGAGAACTCAGAAGATGAGAGGAACTCAGAAGTGTCTTGCTTCAGGCCCACAAACACTTCACCCTTTAGTTACAATACATCTAATGCCAAAGGAGACACTCTCAGTGTTTCAGACTCACGCTTTCTTTGGTGTTTGCTTTCAGAGATCAGGTACCATCCGAAGTCATTATCCTCTAATGTACATCTTTGTCAAATGTAACTCAAGACATCCCCACCCCTCCAGGACATCACCATCCTTTGGTATGATTTAGTTCTACTATGAAACATTAATGATATAATTGAAGTTAAATACTTATGTCAGAATGAAAAGAAGCCTTTCTTGTGAATTGAATAAAAGGAGTTGTGTTCTTGAGGAGCAGAAAGGCTCTGGTAAAGAAGGAGGGAAGTGGAAATGGATTTCCCAAAGTACAAACAGTGGAACAAAAGGGCTCCCCTAAATGCTTTTATAGCTCAATACTGCTCTAAGTTTATTTTGTAGATTCAGTTGGATGGAGCTTGTTTTACTTGAGGGTAAACTGCAAGCTTTAGATAACCTGGTAAATGGTTCCCTTTTTAGGATTCTTTTGCTTCCAGCTCTGGTGTTTCTCTTCCAAGTTACTTCTTTTGGTTCTAATCAATCCAATTAAATTGCTCACTTCTGTTTACAGAGATAGCTATAACTTAATCATTTAACTTGGATTTATATTGTTTGAAGTGGAGCAGTTAAGGTTTAAATTTAAAACAAGGGCATTTAGTTGAATGAATTAACTACTGGGGTTTTTTTTCCCCTGAGTCTTCCCCAAGCCATGTCAAGTGAGACTGGTACTCTTCCCAAAAGCACAGATCCAACCTACACAGGCACCTGTACACACAAGCTCCTGTGCCTGCTTATCTATTGGGGTAGCAAATCTGTTGCTGAGTAAGCAGAGTAAGAAAGTGAAACTGCATCAGCCACCCTAAGAATAAGAATTGTTGCACTTTAGACTCTCTGCTTGCAGACTGGTACATCGAGGAACCTGCTCTGATCAAATGAAGGCATTCAGCTACACCTGTGCTTTAGAGAATGTGTGACAGTGCTTAGACTGTGAATTGCACAGGATCAATCCAGCACACACAAGACTGCATAAAATGTTAAAACAGATCCCCGTTTCAGGCCCTCTAATCCAAACTAAGCATACCTAATCTCCAAAGGGCTGGATAAAATCAGTTTTAAATCTTCAATACCTCAAACCACAGTTCAGGAGAATTTTGGTTGCTCAAGTATTTTCTGCAGTCTGTAACCAGACTGTTTTTTAAAAGCCATTGGTGATCCAAAGCACGTGTTGATCTGAACCCCCTTGTAAACATTAACAAAGGTTTTGTCTTGTCCTAAAATGACTGAGGAAGACTTTGTGCTAATGATCTGCTAAGCCACTTGCACCTACAACATCGTTTTCACTATCAGTTGCATGGAGAGTGGAGCACCATGCATGTTTAAAGCAAAACCAATTTCAAATTATGTAAAGAAGCTGGGAAGAATAGTCACAAGGACCTTTCTTAGATGTGTTAACAAAATAACAACCCAAGAGTCTAGGCCAGTTCCTCTGAAATGCAGCTCTGCCATTCCTGCTGTTCCTGGGAGAAACTGTACCTTTTGCACTGATGCTACGAAGATCTGTGATTTTCATTAAGATCTTTGGGAACATATGAGGCTTGTTGGGTCGTCTCTTCCGGATATAAATTTTCAGTGCTTCAAGCAAGGGCTCCTGAAGCTTATCCACTTTCATTGGTTCTTCAAGGTCCTGGCGATCTGTAGAAAAGTATCATATCACTCATATGATTTTAAATATTAACTCACAGAATCTCCTCTATGTTCTTGAGTAGAACTCCACGAATTTCATTCTCTGCTAAACAATGCACACTCTGTAATGAGCATTCCATAGGAAGAGGATAAACCACAGCTTTCTGAAACTTGGATTAATTTTTTTCCTTGGTGACTGGAAAGGTTTGTCATGTGGGTGGTCAAGAATTACAAGTTTTCTCTTGTGCCTCCCCCTCCAAGGGGAAAACGCCTCTCTGCGAACAATATTTTGGAATTAATTTTATATGTATCACTGGTAGGCTACCCAGGTATATAGAGGTTACAGCTATTTTTTGTTACCACTGCTACAGTAAAGTGAGTTACCATCAGGAATCAGCAGATGGCAGTGCTGGCTTGAGTGACAACAAATGCCACCCCTCTGCACCAGGACATACCAGTCACATATCAATGACATTTAGGAGCCCATCAATGCTTTTAATGAGTTAGGATTAGAGACACATAAAATCGGAATGATTTTGTACTAAAGGGCCACTGCCAACAAAGACTGACTCTTGTGTTTCAAACTCTCACTGGTAGCACCCAGTCTGTGTTCCAACAAAATGGCTCAGCTAAACAGGGTGTGTTTCTATTGCTAATTCAGATTTTGCCAAGGAGGAGAGAGACCAAGTGATTAAACCAACAGAAGTTTACAGATGGTTTTGGAAATTCTCTGAGACTTCACTTTTTGTATTTTAAGCCTATGATTTTAATTGACAATCACCTTTTCAAGTTCCCTTCAGCCCTAGTTTGGAAGTATAACACATTTTTTCGCTAAAGAAATTTACCACCAATGGTTTCCACGTGCCTGAAACCAATGCAGATGCACACAATTGTATTTGTGAGTAAAAGCTGTGTAATTGGGCATCTTGCTGTAAGAAAGCTCATTCATGCAGGTACCCAAACACTTCTTAGCAAAAATGCAGCAGGACCTGATCTCCAGAGGTCCCTTCCAACTCCAGACTTTCTGTGAGGAATCTCAATGCCCTTTGTCAGGCAAACAATAGGACTGGTTGCTTGACAGAAAGACTCCAGTAATTTTTTTTCCCAATTAATAGTAAAACCAGTAACTATCACCAGTGGAAAACAAACCTTTAGCATTAAGTAGCTTATATAATACGAACAATAATAATGTTGCAATATATATATATATGTTTAAGTAAAGGAAAGCAAATCAAGTAGAACATAAATGAAGACATTATCACGTCTGTCCTTTAGAAATACATTAGAGTTCATGCTGTATGGTACCTCCACAGATGAGGCAGATGGCACTAAGGAGACCTGTTTCTGTATCATCCATTTCCAAAGGCAGGAGCTGGTTGGCAAATGTGAACACGAGATCAGTCAGCGGGCCAAATCCGGCGTTGTGCATCTGAGTTCGGTTTAGGGTAAGGCCATCTGAAAAGGTCATGGTGTCTTGTTCCGGTGTGTATCTTGTGCAAATTCTAAGGATCTGTGGAAAAAAAAAAAAAAAAAGAAAAATAGAATCTGAAGGATTTAATCCACGAGAGGTTTGTTGCATTTTCTCGGTGCAGTGAATGACTCCGTGGAACTTCAGTATTTGGCCACGTCAGAACAATCTGAAAACAAACTCCAGAGTGTGCAGTTCTAGCAACACAAAAACCTTCAGGTACAACATAAGTATACTCTACTGACTATGTGTATTCCTTGTAACACAAAGGTAAGAACAGAAATTTCCCCTTAGCTACAAAATAATCAAAACTTCGGAGCAACTCTCGCCACTCAGGTCACCAACATAGCAGCAATATCCACAAGAACAAGTCTTCCATTAGTCTGCCACCCGCATCTAACCAAAAAATGTGATTGATCTAATGAGCTGCTGATCTGATCCAACAAGACCCTAAAAGCATCTCACCTCTTTGAACAAAGGCATATCTTACTGATTTTGGGGATGACTTTTGCACGGCAGCACTTCCCTGGGTTGTATCTTTGACAAGGACAATGCTGGCCTGTGGAACCTTGTGGGAGTGAGTGTGGACAGCTGTGAGCTGCTGAAGAGGCAGAAGTTTGGGCTGCCTTCTCCTTTATGGGGGCAAAGCTCCCATCTCCCTAGCAACTGCAGGTAGGGTCTCCTTGGGATCACCGCTCACTTTGTCAGCCTGGGAATTTGCACCCAGTGGAATACCAAAGGTAGCACCTCCAAATGGCAGCACCTACCACTACCGGCCAGTGGTCTGAGGAGTTGGCCCAGCATTTCTTCTTTGATGGCGGTGGCTGCTTCTGTGTGCCGTGACACCAAACCTCCTCACCAGCCTGTTGGCTCCCAGCCTTCCTGCAGGCTCCGGCTTCCCCCTGCGGGGCCCCAGCGGTGGCAGAGCCGCCTGCCTGCTGCACAGCTGCTGCTGACAGCGCCGCTCCTTCCCGGGCACGCCCAGGCACTGTTGGCTTTGGCAAGTTCGCCTCTATGCCGACAGCCACCCAGGGCTGACCCCAGCTGAAAGAGCCTTCGAGGGGAGGATGGGGGGTTCACACCTCTAACTGGACACGGAGGAATGCAAAACACATGAATAAAACACCGAGGACGCTCTGCATTTTGTTAGTAAATGCCTCTGGGGTAAGGGCAGCGTCAAGAGCGCTGTCACAGCAGAGGTGGCAGCACGGCCAGAGAGGCAGTGTGTGCCTGAACGCCTCCTGGAGCACACCCAGGATGTGTCCCATGATAGACTCTTTGTGGCACAGGATCATTTGTACAGCTGCAATTAATGAGCACGGCCTTAAGGACCAAATAAAAGAGACGTCCATCATGTTGACATATTTCTGTTACATATATCAGTGCTTACTGTTTTAAATAATCAGAGGTGGGAGAGGGCTTATGCCTAAACTAAACTGAACTAGAACCCTGCCGAAGTCAGGCTGATCAGCTGAGTTAAGACTACAGCTGTGTTTTTTCAGGGCTTGACTGTATTTATTTCCCATCCTACTTGATTTTAAAGATACAACAAAAAAGTTTTACGTGAATATAAGAGAGCACTGGGAGAATTCAATTACTCCTATAGCTGCTGAGGCTCTGAGTCAGAGGCCCCAGCACATGGCAGCTGACCAGTCTGGGCTTGGTTCTCCCACTTTCATCTCTGCCTGGCAACACAGCTCCAAATAAGCAGGGAGAAGAATGAGGAGAACACGGTCTGTAAGACACCTATAGGGAAGCTTTTATTTCTCTTCTTCAGTTCCTTGGTAAGAGAATAGGGTGTATTTCTGCAGATGGATCTTCAACTATTATTTATCTCAGCAATAATCTTATCTCACATTCTGGCTATACACTGAAGCACTGAAACTTTGTGTGGTTGGACAGGCATGTTTGACATTGTTGCCTTACCCCTGGATTAGAGTAAGTTCTTGAAGTTACTTAAATCAATGACTAAGAGAGGCACAAATACAAACACACAGCACATTAATTCCTCAGTGACTACAAACTCCCCATAATATATGTCATCTTAAAAGCCTGCTGGTTGCTAGGTTTTTGTAGTAGCCAATGTATTGCTCAGGATCATTACAAAAAATTAACATTATAAAGCACAGCACCCTTTCAAGTGAGAGGCAGCATCTTGGAACTGCCAGTAACCACTGGCCATGCTCTCCCCTGAAGTTCACAGTGGCTTGCTCTTTTAAATCATTAAAAGATTGCATAGAAAGGAGAAGAAACATGGAGAATATCTGGTGTCCAAGAAAACAAAGGTTTGAGAGCTACACATCTACTGTGACACCCCAGAGCTGCTTGGCTCACTTCTCTGATGGAATGCAAGAGGAACTGGAGTGCAGCTCTTCCCACCTGAGGCCTGCACAGACAGCAGCTGCCTTCCAGTAAGGGTGCATGGCTGAAGAAGATCAGGTATCCAACTCTGGAAGGAACAAGGAGGAACACTCTGTACTTCTTACCTGGTACTGCTTTTCCCTTAGCTCATCTGGGGAGAAAGGCAGCCCCTTTGACTCCAGTGCTATTTCAATTGGTAAGCCTTAGCAAGGAGAGTCCCCCCTCCACAGCCTCAGGACTCCCTTCCCAACAAATGAGCAGAGCAGGATTGGGAGCCTAATTGGGCAATGCCGTGGCAGCTTCCCTGGCAGCTGCCCGAGCAGGGCTGGCAGACAGGGATCCCCCAGATCCTCTCTCACAGGGTAGGTCTGGACACCAGCTGCCACAGAGATCCCTGCCCAGAGGGACTGGGCTGCTCTGGAGTGATCTTCCCCACCAGCCCAGAGGCCAAACACACACCTGCCACCATACACCAGGCTGCTGGCTGCCTCGCAGCAAAGCTCCCTGTGCTTGTTCCCCTGTGCCACAAGCCCCACTTGTGTTTGGGGCTGCATGATAGGAGTGCTCAGCAAAGAGACCTCCAGGGCTAATGCAGAGGAAGAACTTCCAGGCTGGATCCTCCTCGGGAACAAATTTGGGGTGAGGTTACTCAGCCTCGAGCCAGCCCCTGTGCACATGCACAGAAAGGGACCTGCAGGGGGCCTGCAAAATTTATAATTAAAACATGAAGTTGTGTAGGATTTAGCTATTTCCAGGCTTAGGCAGCAAGTAGGACAGGTTTTTGTTAAAGGCAGCCTGCAGGCCTTTGTACCCCAAGTGCTGCACCACCGTCAAGCGGAGGAGCCTGCAGCGGCTCCGCTGGGCACTGGCACAGCTGAAGATCAACTACATGTTTTCAGCAATGCACTTAGCTTGACTGCAGCAATCAGGTCTCAGGTTTCCTCTACATTCCTTTGACATTATCCCACAACACGCTGTTATTAAACTCCAAGACAGATCATTTGAAATGGTGTTTTTCTTTTTTTTTTCTTTCTTTTTTTTTTTTTTAATTTCTTTCCTTCATCAAGATCTGTGAAACGCCATGGATATTGCTGATCGTTGCTAAACTGTTCTTGGGCAAATTTCCAGTGTCAAAGTAAAGCTGATTTCAAGCTCATATTCACTGAAGAACATATGGGAAACATCAGCACTTCAAAATAAGAAATCACAGTATCTTTCTCCATTTTAAACTGAACTCTTAATGTCCTCAGTGTTGTTTAGATTTTGCAACCAAGCCAAGTATTTTAGTTGTCACTCTGCTCTTAAATGCCACTTGCAGCCATAAATACGGTTTTTCCTCATTATTAAAGGGCCCTTTGTTTTAAGGAATATTTATACATTAAAGCATTAGGGATCCTTGGGAGCCTATCATAAAGTGCAAAGCAAAAATCCTACCGGAGGCACAAAACCAAAGTCAGCCAGAAAGTCTCATTTATAACATTGTTGCTGCCGCAGAATTGTTAGTCATTTTAAACAGACTAGGTAGGGCAAGCTGGGCCTATTTTTTAAGAAATCCTATTGTTAGACACTACCTGCCTCAGCTAGCTGGAACAATTCCCTGAGAGGAGAAACCCAGGTAGGTGACTCTGAAGCAATGATGCTCCATGGCGCTGCCAAACCCCTTCAGCACAGGGTGTTCTGCACACACGAATTCCTGCCTGGCATTAACGCACAGGGGCTGACAACAGAAAGCAAAAATTACATCATTAAGGATTAGCATTCAAGGACTTCTCAGGTTTTTATCCACTGGATTTAAGACAGACTGGACTCTGGATCCTTTCCACATTCGTCTTGCCAAAGCTCAGCGAGGCTGTGGATGCCTGGCCGCTGCTGGGCCAATGTACCAGCAGACAGAAGCACTTACTTTTACAAGGGTTACTGACTGAATTTTAGTAATATTTATCCCTAAAACTTTTGGCACCAGACAAGATATAAATTCCACGATCCTCAGTTGGCGCCTCGAGCTGCCTCAGGAAGCTTGATGTTTTTCCCTTCCAGAGTTAGTGTTTGTTTGTACATAAAACAATTCTTTGGCCCATACCCATTGGAATTCACTGAGCTCCTGGCACCATTTCCTTTATCAGCCTGTTTAAGAGGGGCTTAAGCATCCACAGCCAGAGGAACCAGATGAGCAGAGACCTTGGCAGGGTCTATAAATGCCTAAGACTCTCCACAGCTGGTGCTGAAGGGCAGGCAGGCAATGAAGCCGGGGCCCTGCTGGCAGGGAAGCCTGGCCACTCTACCTGAGAGCCCCACGCTGCTCCTGCCATGTGCTGCAGCTCTGGAAACACATCCAGGGCATGGCAGAGCAGCAGGATCACGAGGGCAGACTGCTGAGGCTCATGGCCCTGCTCAGCAGAGCTCACACAGCAGCCACTGGGTGCTTGGTGCAGCAGGAGGAGCAACAGCGCTCGCTCTGCATCCCAAGGCACAACAGAATGAAACGTTTGAAACGCTCATAACTAGGACAACCAGCTTGTTGGGGAAGGGGGAGAATATGTGTTATTGAAACTGCTCCAGTACTGATGTTCAGCTTAAATAAAGATAGAGAGAGGCACTGCAATTCCAATTATGTGCAGGTGATGTGGGTTTAATGGGTACAGCATTTCACAGGCAGCGCGCACACTACGCATTACCATGTCACGGTAATTATCCCATTTTGTTTTTAAGCAGCACATAAAATAGTCACATAAAGTTTGTGTAAATGTCACACAGGAAAGTTAGGACTATTTGCCATGCCATATCTGTTCCTGGGTTTGGAAAAGCCTCAGCTCTTCCCAGCTGCAGGCTCCTGTGATGCTCGCTATGCCCTGCTTGCTCAGATGTGTCACCTTCTCTGGCTTTGTGAAAAATAAAAAACAGAGTGAGCAGGTGATCTGGAATGACAGGCCTCAATAAAGCTTATAACTAGAGCTTGAAGGTTGCCAATGGCCACAAAGTAAAAGTGGTGAATCGTATTAAAGAATCAACTTTTCTATCCATTAATTAGTTGAAATAAAGTCACCATTTACCACCTGCTTCATTCTCTTTTTCTAATCTGGCAACTAGGCTTTTATTTAATCACTTTGATCAAAGTGATCGAGGCATTTCAGATAAAACCCCTACCAAAAAGGGTCCACTCAGTTTTTGAGCCAGTGCTGGTAATGGCAGCACTGAGTGGAGCTGCTGCAGGGACAGTGGCTGCAACAGGGGCTGTGCGGGTTGCCAGGGCAAGCTCCCACTTCCCACCCTAACAAAGATCACCACATCCAAAGAGCTAGGAGTATTACAGAATTAGGGTATTTATTATTCCAGCAGCTATGGAGCCAGGGCATGGCACAAACAAATAGGGTGGCAGCTTAAGGGCTGAAGTTTTAGGGGTAAAAAAGTTTGGATGTGCAGATTCTTACCATCTCCTGGCTCCACCCCACCTTTTTTGTGTAGTTTCTGTATTAACTATTTGTTAGGGGTTACAGCAGCACAGCACAAAGCAGTTCCCATCCCCTACTGCTGGCAGAACACACTCGAGGCAACGCTGCAGTTTTTTGGTCACCATCTGCCTCTTGTGTAAGGGGAACATAACAGAATCTGATCAGGGCAGAGCTGGTGATGACAGGCGTGCAATCGGTAACGAATGGCCCTGCCCCACGGAGGGACACTCTCATTAACAATGAGATGGCTGAGCCTGAATGAGTGCCTGGATTAAGGGAACAACAAGAGGTGACTCTCAAGCATGGCAGGGCAACCTCAACCTTCCCTTTTTCTATAGGCCAAAGAATGATACCCCTTCCCCTCTCCTACCCCTCTTCCTCCTTCATCAATGTCCTCTTGATGCGATTCTTCCAAACAGCTTTTGACAAAACAAGAGGAAAAGGTCACAGCAGTTAACGTCCTCCCCAACATGATCCTGTTTGAAGCAATGCACTTTTAGAAATTCCAAGATTAATTACTTCAACTTCAGCTTCCCTAGTTTAAACTCCAGCATCATGACAAAAAATATATCTACAGTAGCCAGCCTAAAATGTGCCTCTAGACTGGCCATGCTTGGCTCAATGAGCACCTGAAGGTTTGTGCTCAGAACAAAACATTTAAAATATGTTTACATTGAACATACTGTTTTACTGCAAGTTATTGCTACAGCCAGTAATATGAAGCATATTTGCCACTAAAAGCCTGAAGACCTCTAAGGTCTCGATAAAGAAATGCTGAGATCCCAGAGGGCTCCTCTGAAGGTCAGCATGACAGAAACAACTGGAGACAAAGGGAGGGAAGACAGCTTGCCTTGACATAGTGGCAAGGCAAGGTCTGGAGAAAAACTCCCAGCCCACCTGCACAGTTCCCTCCTGCAGGTTGTATGTTTGCCTATATAAAATTAAATTACATTTAACTAAAATCTGTACTGAGTCCATTATATTGGCCACTTCTACAGATCTCTGCAGCACTGGAGAAGGCAGGGGGATATGGGTGCCACATCTGGAGCCATAGAGGCTTGCATCTGACAGGCTCCAGGCACACCAGCTTCCCCTCTAAAACCTGAAAAATCCTTAATTCTGAAGGCTTGTGCCTTGTTCCCTAAATTCCATCATGACCACAGGTACAGCACGTTCCTAAACCATTGTATAGTGGACTGTCTCTCTAGGTATCCTGTATGCATAGGACTATGAAGTGGGAGGAGGAAGGATGAAGGAGAAAGGAAGGAGAAACAGGTCTCTCTTCAGTGTTAACAGTAAAGAAAATTTTCCAAAGTTACACATGCCACAATACCCAAATGAGCCCTTTTTACTGAAACCCAAGTGTAGGGACTTATTTTGAGAGGTATGCTCATCCCCCAAAACACACCTCTGTGGGTGTGCTGGAGTCATCTTCTGACCGTACCAGACTACTCAGTAAGTTCAATTTTGCAACAGTAAGGTCAGGGCCATATTTCACCCCCCTCTTCCTGTCACTTACAATAAAAAGAAGAATAGAAAACACATTAGTAGGAGAACAATGATGTTAAAAATACATACCAGTATATCCAGGCAGGCTGCTTTGAGTAGAGTTATTTGGTCTGCAATGGTCAAACTTGTAAAGCCTGGCAATCGCTTTGCAAATTCCACTATTTTAATAATGCACTTCGTTGCAAGTTCACTGAATTTGTCCCAAAGCCCAAGGTCCAGTCGAACTCGATGGTCTGCGCTGGAGTTCTGGAAAGACAGACAGAAGGCACCATAAATCAACAACGTCCCTTTCAGTAAATGGTTTTCAAGGGAAGGAAACAACAACCACGTTTTCCTTCCAGAAGTACTTTCTATTAACATTCCAGGCATTTTCTGCAGCTTGCTGTTGGGATGATGCTGGTTTTAAACTTGGATTAATCGCCTGAAAATTCCTTGGATACTTCTCTGTTACTTATGATTGCAGAGGCCATCTGTACAAGGAATACAAATGAACTTAAACATTTCCAAATGCCACCCTCATTATTCTTCCTTGCCATTATATAATAAGTGCATTGAGAAAGACAATTTACAGTTGTACCCCAGAAAATATAAATGAACAGTGGAACAAGAATATTGGGTCCTCCTCTGGAAAAAGCAGCACAACATTTGGAACATAGTTTCACATACTTAAGGTCTTAGAAAATTAGTTCTGCTTAATTTCTCTGCTCTGTGGCTCTGCTTTCTGAAGCTACAGTCTCTCATGGCTTACAGAGCATTTATTTACACAATGTTAAGGAAAATCCCGTGTGCCTTGATGAATGCTACGTGCTCATTTGATGGTGCAACCAAAATACACCCCCACTGTTGGAAGTGTGACAAGGACATTCCAGTGGGATCTTTCAGGGACTCCTTACATTATATTACCTCTCCCAATCCAAGTGTCCATCATTTTCTAGAGTGCATAGGAAATTGTGGTCTAAGTTTGTGATCAAACTCACATTTTCATACATTTGAAACAACCACTTAACACTTGAAAAAGCTGAATGTGTCAGCCAAGAATCGTCTGACTCAAAACTTGCTGTGACCCATTTGATGCCAGCCCACCAACACTGGGTGTCATGAGAAGACTTGGTGAGTCCATTCCAATCCACCCAGGATTCCCACAGAGTGACAAGAAACCGGTAATGACAGAGGAATATCCAAATCTCCTCTCCTTTTGCCCTCACGTGCAGTGCATTGCCAGCATTTGATCCAATGCTATTTAGGATGCAGCCAGTGTGATGGTGTCCCCCAGACCCCTACTTCATAAGCCACCAAGTTTAGTGTGCGTTGCAGCTGCCTTCAACATCTGGGGGATCTCCACTGCAGGAGGAATTTTACCTATATAAATATGCTCAGGCAGTGGCTTTCTCCCCAGCTGCAGAGGAAGCCCATGTGATCAGCTGCCTCAGTCTCAGCTGGTTGAAGTTAAAATGTTAAATTAACTTTAAAATTAAAGTTAAATGAGCAAAGTCTCAACCTAAAAGTCTAACAGACATGGCAGATTAAATAGCCATCAAAAAAGCATTCAAATTACACAGATCACACTTCCTTGGAGGAAACATTTCCAGTGAGCCTGCCACCACCACTGCTGATGGTGAGGACATCCACCTCCTAGAAAACCAGTGAAGCCATTATCTTGTCAGCTCTCTTCGGTTCACAGGAAGGACACAGGGCTGAAAGAGGTTGGTGAGGGAATGTGAGGGACCCCATCCTGGTGCTGCCTTCACAAGACACCACCACCGCCATCAGTAACGAAGGGGAAAGTCCTGCCGGGTCCCCAGGGTGCCACCAGCCTGACATTCACCCTCACTTGGAACAGTGTGGAGATTTGAGGCAGGAACATTAGGGCTCTAATAGCAAAAAATAAACGTTAACCGTGCTGAGCAGTCCGAAGGAGCATGTGTGCTCTCTCCTGCTACCCCACTCTTTAGGGGATAATTAATTCATTTCATCATTTGTATTTGAATTTTTACTCTGGGAACTTCCTCTATTTTTTTCTTTTTTTTCACTAAATGACAGAAGAAAGATAGACGAAAATGTCTTTATAATGCTAAATCTAAAGAATTGCCTTAAAAATGGTCCAAAACTAATGAGTTAACAGTCACTGTAATGCCCTTTGAAACATTTCTTTTGGCTACTGGAGTATGCATCCTTCAGATTTATTTTATTTCATCCTCAAGGACCTTGGTGAAATACAGTACATTGGAGGAAAAATAAGATCAAGATGTGCAGTCATTCAGGCTGTAATTAAATTTAATAGGCAGTTTATCCAGTTCATAGAAAGATGGCATAGCAGAGAGCTACACAAAGCAGAGCCTAAAGCAGGAAATCATTTTACAATAGGGCATCCATCTGGAAAAAAAGACGTTGCGTGAAACCAGCAAGTGTGAACGAAATCTTCATCAGTATCATATGAGGTTACTTTATCATGCTGCAGTGCCAGCAACGGAAAGTTTGACATGTCTTCTATTAGGAGTAATGCACAGCCATTGTAACAAATGTAAATCTAACTCTCTATTATGCAAACTGAAGAGAGGGAGCAGTTAATAAAATACAAAATAACCAGGTGCTTTATTATGCCAGGCGCCAGATCTCTCAGCATTGGAGCTAATGTGGTTTTACACATTATCTCTAAGATGCTACATTCTGTCTGTTTTAACATTCTATCTGTTAATGAGTGTCAACACAAGTGTCACAGGAAAAAGAGCTGGATTCTTCGCAGCATTTCTCAGTATTTAAAAGCCAAAATTGACTCGATATCAATGAACAATAAAACGCAGGGTTAAAACAGTGTACAGTAGAAATAAAAACTCTGATTAAATTTGCCTGGAGATCTCCTCTATCCATGCTGTGAAAAAAATGCAGACGCTCTGACTTTTCCTGAATATTTTAATGAAGTGGGTTTTTGGGTGTCTTTTCCAGGAGCAGTCTCACATGTTTTTCAGGCCTATGCACCAGTGCACATATGGTGGAACAATACCGTAATACACCCTAGTGGCATCTTTATCAGTGGAAAAGCCCAACCTTGCTATGAAATCCAATTAAACAGCCATTTTTGCCACATAAATTGATCCCATTTTTTCCATCATTTTTGTTTTTTTCATTGCAGGCTGCTCTGTCTCCACATTAACAATACGGGATGAGGTACTCGTAGAAACACACACAGCAGCAGAATCCCTACTGTCTTTAAAATCCACTTTACAAAGGAAACAAGGCTCACAGGGGCACTCTGCCCTAATCAGGAACACCCCTGATGCCTCTTTAGTAAAAGCAGCAATGCACTCCAGCTCTGGCGAGTTCAGAGGGCCACGGCACATATCCCTGCTCAGTCCCAGGATCAGGAGATACACACATATTGTATACATGCACACATACATATATTCCTCTGCAATGGCACAGAACAATAGCTGGGTAGCTTCTAAGCCCAGCACTTACAAAGAACAAAATGCTGCCAAGATGTTGAACCTCTTCACTTCCAGCTAGCCAAGAGCAACCCAGGAGAATCTGCAGCAAGAGTCTGCAAAGCCAGAGTTGTTTTCTGTTTTATCCTCCCTTTATCACCAGGCTGGATGTAACACAGCTGTAGACTTACAAATAATACCACTCTCAAGGGACAGGCAGTATAGTTACACTCAATTATACTATAAAGTATGACATCTCCAGAGAAATTACTCAGGCACTCTCTCTTACCTGGATGACAGTAATAAAACAGATCTGTTTATGATGGACTTTTGGAATCCATTACATTTAAACAGCTTGCTGATTCTCATCATTGGTAGAACTGCACTTGTCACTGCCCACCAAATGCAACTGTTAAGTCAAATGATTCAGGGAATTTAATACAAGTGCTATTCTCCCATTATTTTAAGCAGACTTCTATTAACTATGCAAAGTATGGGGCCACTTTCTAAAGAGCAAATGGATATAAAAGAAGGTACTTGAAAATGCTTCTCCCAAACAGTTTTTAGCAGGTGAAAACACACAATGGGGGTGGAGGGGGGAAATCACCATGTGATGTAACCTTTCTTTCTGGGAAATTTAGGCTGCAGTGCTCGAGAGTGAGAGGAGCCAGATAGACAAGCGAAATGCCTGAACCAATTTATTTGGTTTTACTGTATCTCTGTAAGGTCTTTTTTACCTTACACTCTTACGCTCTTACTCTTTGCTCCTTTTAGCAACAAATAAAATCTTCTTTTAAAACAGTCTGAATGATCATGTAACTGAAGGCACTCAGGGGCTGTTCTTGCAGAAGTTTCTTCCTTCCACCACCCCTGTCAGTACACAAGTGCAAGGCTCACAAAATTCAAGGGAATTCACATTGGTTAAAAACACTCACTTCCCACCTCTCACTTAGAGAATTAAATTAAAAACTCTAAGGTTATAAAAGCAATCTGTGTGTAGTGTGAGCACACCATACTTCCTGACTGACAGCACACAAAACCAAGCATAAAATCAGAACTGGGGGCAATCTTCTAACTGTACTAGATTGTTACTATCAAGAAAAACAGAGTACCATAGGCTTCAAGCTCCCCTTGGACATAGCACTTAGAAAAAGGGCTTTGTGCTCCTTTGTTTTTTGGTTTCTATTTCAAGTGTCTCAGATTGTTGTTGGAGCCCTGCCATTTGATCAGCAGCTGGTGGCGGTGTCCAGGCACCAGAGCTGTGCTCCTGTGACCAGCACACACAGCTTCCACATCCCAGATCCTCCTGTATCCTCAGTGCTGCAGAAAGGATTCTTCCCTGCCCCTAGGCTGACAGGCGGCTTCAGGGTTAGATGACCCTTACTCCAGCCCTACACTGTCCTTCCCACATGAGCTCTTAACACAGAAGTCCTACATAAAATGCTGGAGTGGCTGTCAGACCTCACCTAGATGAGAGATTTAAAGCTGCATTTCACACACAGAGTATAAGAATGCATTTCACACACAGAGTAAGAGGACAGCATTTAGCAGTGCTGCTGTTAGTTCTGATCCAGCATTTGAATGAAGGTGCACCGCTCTCAAAGATTCAAGGCAAGCCAAAGGTAACTCTTTCAGTATCATTTTGTTATTGCAACTTGCACCGTGACAAAGCAGGAGGGAGCTGAGCCCCGTGCAGCAATTCACAGCTTTGGACTTCCAACAGAACAATGCTAAAAACAAGGAATCTCCTGCCCCGGGCTGTTCCATCACACTTGAGATATGAACGATCAATATCCAGCCTAAGAGTGTGGTCAAATCATGGTTACTCATGTTTCATAGGCAACCCAGATTCATCTGGTCATTACTGAGGTCCAGGTGCTCTCAATAAGGGCTCTGAAATTCCAACAGGGACATAAACTCACCATGGGGTTCAGACGGAACCTAAGGACGAAGGCATCAGCTGTGGGTGTGCTATGCAACAAGACCCTCTCCAATTTCATCCACTTGGATCATTTCAAGAGCTAAAAGATTAATGCTACTTCAGCATCCAATATCTAATGCAAGTGTAGAGATGCCAAGGTTTATCTTTCAGCCCTCGAGGATCTTTGGCAATTACCAGGATGCAGTACAGTACCATCCCACCAGCTGCAGTGCACTCTGCTAACTCCTGGTTACACGGAAATACGTACTCACATCCTCCTGCTGGGAAGGACCAGAGAAGCATGGGGAGGGCAGGCTCCTTCCCAAGTACTAACCAGTTCACATGGGGCTCAGAATTGAATGTGAAAAGTGTTTGTGAAAATACTTTCAGCAACATGAAAACGGTGACTTTTTCTGGAATCACACCATACGTGCTTGTTTTCTTGCACTTAAATACCAAGTCTTACACTTATACCTCAGTTTTGAGCCTTGCACTTTGTTTTGTAAATAGATTAATATGCCATAAAAGAGCACCCTGATTGCTAAAACAGTGAATATTGATGGCACACAGGGATTTGCCAACATCACTCTGAGAAATTTAATGTTTGTTTCAATAGCAGAAAATTTACTCAAGACAGAGAGCAACCCAGTGATAGAAGTATTTCACCTGGCCTCTGGGGATTGGTCCCAGATCTTCAGCTGGGGCTGGAGGGCAGGAACCATGGAGGCAGCTGTCTCCTTGCCCCAGCCATGTCACTTCTGAACTCCTGCTCTCAGCTATGAGAGCACATGCTCGACTACCTCAGGATGTTTTGCTCATCCCTCCAAAACAGCCAGTGCTGCTGCAACCAACAGCAAGCCCAGACCCAGAAGCCATTTCTCTACTGATAAGGCTCTAAGCATTATCTAATGGTTATTTTTTATCATCCCTTTTATTATTGGATTTGCAAACCTGACACTGAATTTTCTTTAATCAATTAATATCACTGACTTTCCCTGTATTTAGCAACATATATATGTATAGAAGAAAAATTATTTTCCCGAGTCATCTCTGGAGAAATTCCCATAGTTCTGAGCTTCTTGATGGGGGGGCTGATTTTTCATTTCTAAAAGCAGCAGAAGTTTTTGCTGTTATGGGATATTTTGGTAGACTGAGAAAATATGTGTAATTTTTGGGGCTGTCATGTGCAGAGCCAGGAGCTGAACTTGTGGGTCCCTTCCAACTCAGGATATTCTATGAGTCCAGGAATAAACTGCAAATGAACATTTTGGAAACTGTTTTACTTAAACATTTCATATTTTCCTTGACCTTGGTAGCTTTGGGACTATCACCAGTAATCCAGCAGCATTTAAGAACTCCCTACACCTGCAAAGTTGTAATCTGCTGATGCACGAGCAGAGATCACATCTTTGGAAGCCAACAAATTTCTAATGAATGATGGAATGTAACTGACTCATGGTCTCAGAGCTGGTCATTTGGCTGGATTAATCCTTCAGGAGTCTCTTGTGATACCGCTAAGTAGCGCACACATCTAAGTGCAATTTCTCTCCCCAGCAGGCAGCATTTGCACACACACCTCTCTTTTTTCCTGGCTAAGGAGGTGCAAAGAGTGAATCTACTGCTCCATCTATTTAAAATGTCCACAGCCTCCAAAATTCACATCACCCAGGCATATCCAGAACGCACTGTGCCTCAAACCATACTCACCGTGGTGTATTTTCCCAGCTGGCAGAGCGAGGGGAAGGTTTCCTGGTGAGCTTTTCGGATCTTCTCAGTGAGATCATCTAACTCTGCTGTCATTTCATAGTTTTCTGTGGACTCCTGCTTTGAAGGTTCCTTCTTCTTTTTGTTCCTATCATTTCTGACAGCTGGAAGAAAAGCAGAGAGACAGATCACATGGGGTTATTCGGATCAACCTATGTTGAACTTGCTGCTCTATTTCCAATCACTGTAAAATGCTGTCATTTTAAACACACATTATTTTAAGTGAATAGAAAAATGTTATATGCAGCTAATAATTCCAGCTTACTCATTAAAAAATAATTTAAGAACTAAATGTAGTGAGCAGTGATGAAACCAAACTTCCACAGGGGTTTGTTGGGGGTGTGCCATCACAATCCCACAGTATCTGCCTTCCAGGAAAGTCTACTGCAACGTCATATGCACAGTGTCTTAGTAGCTCTGTGAGGTGGGATTTTTTCACTGTAGAACTACAGTTGTGTGTGGTGGATGGTGAAGTCCTCTGCAGTGACGCAGTCGCTATTTTATTGGATGTGAACAACACCAAAAAAAGACAGCAACTGCCTTTCTTCTTAAGTACCTCTGCATGGAAGATAACAAAGCCCCATAATAATACTAACTCCACCAAGCAGAAGTTATTTAAAAGGAAAGTTAAATGTGAAAACAGTAAACAAAAGATGAAACACGTTAAACTCAAGTTCTGAAGATCAAAGGAGAAGCACAAACACTTGAAAGAGAAGAAATGGCACTGAAGCTATCTAAAGTTGCTTGCCATCTGCTTCTGCACTCAGATCAGCCTTCTACCTTCCCCCGGCCGTGGGGGATTACTGGAAATATGCATTGTGCGCACTCGTGCTGTAATTGATTTCCCACATATTTGTGTTTTGTAATAAAATATGACAGCTGCTCCATCACCATGCTGCTCTTTGTTCTTTTAATGAAAATAGCTTAATTTTACAAAACGTGCCCAGGAGATAACTCCATGTCCGTAGTATTGCCAGTAATTGTGAATTTTATCAAGACTCTTGCTGTTAGCTAAAGCTAACGTCTTAAGTGTAACCAGATGCATAAGGCTTTACAACAAAGCCAAGCAAAATCAATCCCTCTCCCCAAAGACTCCATGTCAATATTAAACACCCTGAAGACTAAATCTTACTGGATAAATAAAACCAATCTTAACATTTTTAGTATTCAAAAACCTCACGATATTTAAAACAAAGCCCTAAACTCGGAGGGTGCAGCTGGTGGGTTGTCACATGTGAGCATGGCCAGGGATTTTGGATGGCCAAAGATCTGCTGATTCTTATTTGTACTGTCCTGCCCCAGAAAGTTCATCCATCCGTGCCATAGGGAGGGAAGCACAAAGCCACCTCCGTGCCAGCTCTTTTTCCCTGTGGGTTCCCCAGGCCCCTCTCCACATCTTCTGTGGTCGCTTCCTACATGCCAGTGAACCACAAATAATCATAAAGAGCAGAAAAAATAGTGGGCTGGGAAAGCATCAGAGTCAGAGGCATCTACAGAAATAACATACTGTGTGTAATAGAAAACAAGGAGCAGAGATGTGGGGAACATTGTTTCTCCTTCACAAGGCCATTAAGCACATAGTCCATGAAACGTATGGCTCTGGTTTTCTCACTAAAGGTCTGACTTTGCTACAGAGAGAATTCTGATGCCATTAATTCACATTTTAAACATGAACTTGACTTAACTGTGTGACAGACCCGCACTGAAGTCAGTCATGTGCTTGGCTGGATCAGGGCTGGGATGCAGAACATCCCACTGGATTAAAGCCTAACCTTGAACACCATCAATTTTGGTGTTTGGAGAACACAGACTCAAAGGGAACCAGCAAGAGTGGACCAAAAAGGTCATTCCTTGCAAAGGTACAATGTTACCACTGTAGTCAGGTTTAGGAGGATGGACTGGTTCCTCCCCACTTCCTTTTCCATGTTTTTCCTTCAAGCAAATGCTCTGGTTTGTTTGCTGGACCCCAGGGCAGAGCAAAAGCACCATGTTTTGCACTGAAAAAACACCCAGGACCCAGAGGTACATCTTGAGTGCTGCAAACTGCCATTGCACTTCAGAAACAAATCCTAATCACTGCTGTACTTGGGAGATAAAAGAGCTCCTTAGAAAATTCTGTAAACTCCTACACAACCACAAAGAGCAATAAACCTTCGTCACAAAGCCCCACTTACTTAAAGCTCTACAAGCTGATTGACAAATTTGCCAAGCAGGTGGCCTCAACAACTACTTCCCTCAACAGCTTTGAACTCCTCGTGGAAGACGAACACATTACTCAGGCCAGGCTTTGAAGCAGCTGCCAAGGGCTCCCAGAGACCAGGAGATAACTCTGGCAGGAACCCTGCCATGCTCCTTTGCCACCCCAGCACTGCTCCTTCTGCAACTGCACCTGAAGTCCCTTTCCCTCCAAAGGTCACCAGAGGTTGGCCAGTTGCTGATCAGTCCTCATCACCAAATTGGCCCAGCTCTGTCCTCTTTCTTTTTTTGGTGTAAATCAGAGGGTAGAAAGGGGAGAAGTAACAGAGTCAAAAAACTAAGAACATTTTTTTGTTCCTTATTAGCTTTCTTATATGATTCTGATAGCTTTTATAGTAATGATAAAGCCAGAATAATATATATCTTCTTGCTTTATTCATTAAGATCGCAACAGACATGTCAGTGTTTCTATATTTCCTGTAAGATAATGGATTAAAGTGCTGACGTATAACAACCAAGCTCCAAAAATATAAAGCATTTCAGTAACACTGAACTATTGGGAGGATTTAACTACAGCTATAATTCAACATGCAAAAAAAAAAAAAATAGAGAGAGAGAAAGACCTTAAGACAACACTATGTTTAAAAGAGTTAAATAAAAACATATAAATATAAACATACACACACATTTACGCAGTAAATTTAAAAACCATCACTGCTCTGGGAACAGGAACTGTCACACCGCATGTGGGAAGGGTTTTGGATTACAGCTTATGCTTATATTACATAAATCACACCTTTTGGTATCTTGATCTTTACACGCATATGATCACATCAATCCCCGATGCAATTCCATTGCCTTTTAATGACGATACGCCAGTGATGAATCTGTGCCACAGTTAATGCTGCCGTAGAAAACTCAGGTTATGAATTTCATTACTTGTGCACTAAATTCACACTTGATGGCTGCATTAACTAGGAGCTCCCAACAGGGGACAGTATGGAAGCTCTCTTGCCCTGTGAGAACTCTCGGGGGTTAAAGAAATGTAAGTAAGGTGGTAGTGTGGGGAAGGAGAATGAAAAAAGGTGTATCTTGATACGTGAGGAAGCCAGGACTTGGTGCGTCTCAGAAGGCTGAGTGACACACACCCACACCTCTGCACGTCTGCTCCAATCCATCTTCCTGTGACAGCTTCCCTGTCCCCTTGACACGCATGCCAGGACTTGCACTTCCACACCCAGAAACCTCCAGGCAGCCACAGCAGGGTACGCAAGCAGGCAAAGGTACTTCTGCCTTAAGAACTAGCCGCTACCTTCAGATGTTCAGCCTCCTCCCTGATGGTAGAGGGGCAGAACATCACCTCTTGTCCTGTTCAGCTTGTTCTCCTCACCCCAGGTTTGCCATTGCTTTTTCCTTAGCCTCAGATACAGTTTCCCTCTTCTGCTCGAAGCGATGGACAGGGCACAAAAGTCGTATGAGGGTCAGATGTACTCTTCAAGGAAAGCAGGGTCTGCTGTAGATGGAACTAAGTATAGAGAAGACACAAACAGCTTCTCTTGGAGAACCCTGGTGCTCTCATTTAGTAACCATGCAGCAATTCTCCTGCCTGAGTGGGGTCATTTCAAGCATGTCCTAATGCAGGGAATCGTCCAATTTTTAACACGAGCCCCTAAGGTCCACCAAACCTAGCCACTGCTTGGCCTAAGAATAGCTGGGGATCCAGCCCATGAGATTTAGACAGTTTCTAGGCCATCAGGTAAAATCATGGAATAGTGAGTATTTGTACATCCATTTGTCAGAGGTGGCACAAATGTGTCCAAGGGAGAAGAACTTGCCACTTGCAACGCAACTTTTCCTATTACTTGCACAACCTGTGCTTCCCCAGATATCCAGAAGATAGGCAGACAGCTCCTTTCATGTATTATAATGATTAATCAGCTATAAACTCATGATTTGAAATGCTATCACTGCAGTTTGCCTCTTGGAGATCCCCGTGACCTTTGAAGAGCTCTGTGTACTAGTTAGCTGGTTTTGTTCCTGTAGCAACAACTACTAGTGCTTCCAGTCAGTTCGCATTCCTGCAAAACCACACTTCTCTTGTCCCCAAATATTTTGGAAGTTACTCGTTAAGCTAACAAACCTCAAAAGCATCACAAAGCACACAGAGCAAGTCAGTAATTGCACAGCGCTGGGCACAAGGTCGGTCTGCAAAAAGACTCCTTTTGTTTGTAAAACCCAATGAGAAGAGAAATGGGAGGTGAACTGAGGTAGGAACGCTGCAGACCTGCCAGTTCTCCTTCTGGGCAAAGGCACACTGTCCTGCCTGTCCTCCTGCTCCTTGGGAAGCCACCTGTCCCTGTCTGAACGCCAGGCAGCCTGGGCAGGCCGAAGGAGCCACATGCGGCTGTGGGGCCGACGCTCAGCACTGCAGCCAGGAAATCCAGGAGCTGTTTGTTAGGGTGGAAACCCACAAACCTTGCACCTCCATGCTCTTGCTTCTCCAACTCCAGAGGCAGCTGCTAAAAAAATTCTAATTCTGGCACAAGTTAGCAGCTGCGGCCAATTTCAGTCAAATATTTCAGTCAAATAAGCAAAATGCTCACCTACTGACAATGCCAAGTTTGCTCCATCAGGTTAAATGCCCAACATATACCACACATTACTCTTCAACAAACTGTGCTAAATGGCATGGAATGGCAGCCTATAAGGGTGTCTTTCCCAGCAGGCACTTTAGAAAATTTCAAACCAAGGGAGCCTTAGCAAGCCTGCTGCTGCTGCTGAACTAGACTCTCTGACCCCATGGTCAAAAGCAACACACAGCTGAACATCCCAGGCAGCTTCCAGGCCTGAGAACTGGTGGAAGAAAGCACAAAGATGAGGGGAACTCAAGGTGTTTGAGTTTCCCATCTCCAACACAAGCAAAGGAACAAAACAATCATCTCAAAAGCAGCAAAATCATGCTCGACAAACTGACGAGCCGTCAATTCAGGACGGTGGGACTCCTGTTCACATTAACAGCAGTGCAATTGCAAGCCAAACATACTAAAATATGCAGAACACCAGGTAGTTATAAATAGATTGGTTTGCTAGGTCGTGATTTCCAGATGAAATAATGTTTTCTTTTAGGCAAAACAGCTCAGTCTTAAAAAAAGCCAGGAAACTATTTTAAAACAAATTTCCATGCCAAAACTTGGCTTTGACATATGGAGAATGATTGGATACAAAGCCCATTTCAAACACAAAACTCTCATTTCTAATGGACAAAGCCAATAACAAGTACACAGTTGTGTAAGAGGCTTACAAAACCAAAACACATTGAAACCTGCATATTTTGTAGCTGATTCTGAGAAATCAACCATGTCAGCTGTTGGATAACAATCACCAGAAGAAAACATCTCAAATTAACTGAGATAGTATCTCTCTACAGACACATATCAAAATTAACAGGGAGCACAGAGAAACAATCATGGAAGACATTTCATAAGCACCTGGCACGCTATCATTTTTCCCCAGGCACAGAGCAAGCACATACATTACAGAATTCGAGCCCGCCCAGGGTTTCCTATTGAGAAATAACATTCAGTGATGGCAAACCCGCCCCGCCAATGCGCCAGGAACCTCAGTTCAACCACGGGGGAACACACCACAGATGCAGAAGTCACCTGCTTTCATGTACACTGGCCCTTCCAGCCACTCGTGGTATTTTTTTTTTTCTTTTTTTTTTTTTGAGGAAGGTAAATTTGAACTCTGCCTTGAAGCTTTGTATTATTTGTTACATAATTACTATGTTTTATTAGAAATATGATGATCTATCATAATCTTGAATATGGTAACTTAAATGACATTGAAAATTAGATTATTCTGATTATTAGAGAAGTGAGAAAGGTATTAAACATTTGTAAGGCTGATAATCAATCAGTGTATCCATGTGAGTGCAATAAAAATCAATCAGGAGCTAGTGCGTTTAAATCTAATTTTTTAAGCATGACATTTTCTTCTGAGTTTCTTTTTTAAATGTCACCCTCTTCTACAACAGTGATTGATTCTATCCCCAGGGATAGTTAAGTCCAACTGTTTTATTCATTGCACTGAGCTCTTGTATCCACAGTCTTTTCTAAATATCAAATTAATGACAACAACAATATTTTTATCAAAATGTGAAATTCAGAAATAGGCATTCACGGAATCAAAACAGCAAGAAGTGTAGCAGTGCATTTAAACTGCTTCAAATAGCAGAGACCCTTTTAACTAGTAGGCAGTGGACTTTATTTAACACAGAAAATGGTGGAATTTTGTGTCCCTCCCGTTTTCTTTTTCCTCCCATAAAAGAGAAGGTCAAGGATTTGCTTGTTTAAAACATAATTCATTTAGAAATGTTTCAGTGGTGAACAATGAATCACTGGCTATGGGGAGTCTGTGAGTAATTACCTATGCCTTCAAAATAACCTTATTAGGCTATTGTAAGTATAGGGGAGACCTTTGATACCTATAGCCCAAGGGCCTCTATTTTTCCATTCATGCACAGGGGATTTATATGGTTATATCCTGACGAAAGCAACACATCTCCCATTTATGTGTGAGGATAACTGTGGGGTTAATATATCAAGAGCTAAGTTATAAGAACAGGTTTCATTATATGAATGAATGATACAAATGGATGCTCTACAGCTTTATTTAGCTGGCCTGAAACTTCACTTGTGGTTTCAAGGATTCTCATCAGTCTAAACAATTTTATTTTTGACATGAAATTTGGCACCTGATATTGTCACATCCCTGAAATATTAGTAAGTGGAATGAGAAAAAAAAAAAAAAAGGAATTTTTGGTCCTTTGAAAAAAACCAATACCATCTGAAATCAGATGTAGGACCAAAACTGAAAAGCCAGTGCAAAACAACAGGCTGAAAATACCCCTCGAAATTAGCTGAAAGGTATGCCTTTGGCATTCTTTTTTATTATTTATATTATTTCACTATCTTTTAAAAAATATATTGTTGTTTTCTCTTTTTTTATTTTTATTTTAAGACATTCAGAACCAAAATCGGCAACTATCATACTTGGGATAACCTAGAACTGCCAATCCAAGACCCAAAACCACTGCTGAAGGAAAACAAATGGTTCTACAGGCACATTTGTCTTAAATGTTGCAGAAGAACAGGAGAAAAAAACCCGAACCAAAAAAACAAACCCCAAAACCAACAAACAAAACCCTCAAGCCCCTCCCCCCCAAAAAACCCCCAAACCTACCAAAATCCCAGAAGCTGTTTCCAAGTGTATGAATATACCAACTAATGCCTACATTTATATTTACTATAATATTTTGGGAGTGGTTCAAGTTCTGCAAAATATGCCAAACAGAACACCAAATGCCCAAAGAAGAAAAATCAGGACTTCAGAAATACAAATGGAATACGCCCCACACTTCCTAAACAGGTCCTAAGAACAAATGAGAAACGAAGAATTTGCAAAAACAGAAAGACAGTAAACAAGTGGGAAAAAAAACCCAGACGAAAGTGTGTTTTGCAGCACATGGATGTGGGCAGGTAGAGGATGAGGAGCAGCTGAGTCAGAGGCAGGACAGACAGCACACAACCTATACCGGGGTTGAACTGAAAGCAGATTCCTTGGTCTCCCTTACCATCTCCCTACATACTGCAATCAAAGGGAGGAGAGATGGGATTATACATTAAATGATAAACTGTTTAAATAGCACTTGCCCTGTGATTTCCATTTTCAAAGTGCTTTAATATCATCAACTAATTGCCAGTGTGAAATAGGATAATCCACACGCTCTAAGCAGCTGATGCTTAAAGAGCTATTGAAGGTTGTTAGCATTAACAATTGCAGGCAGAATAAATCACTAATATTTCCCGTGAAGACTAACCAACATATCTGCAATGGAAATAGCCTAGCCATACTCATTGACTCAGACAAAATTAACTCACTGGTATGCTCCCATCTGTATTTCACATAGGCATCACCTCAAGTTACTTAATATAGCCAGAAATTCCCATATGTGAGATGGAGTATCTCCACATGCAGGTCTTGCAATGTCCCTGTGCATCTTGTGCAGCTGTTAAATTAAACTACACCTGTCATTCCCTCCTCACTTGGGTCATGCCCCATCTCTCCCAGTATTCTGCATGAAATCAGTCACTTCCTTACTCTCAACATAAAACCTATGATTTTTATTAAGATCTACCATGCCACTTGCAACAGGTTTGCAAGAAAGTGCATCACCCAGTGGGTATTGCCAGTCTTTCCCTTGCCTGCACGGTGCAGGAATGGGAAGGAGCTTCGGGAATCAATCACTCCATCTGGGGAGATTTCCTAAATTTACAGGGCTTCTGCAGGTAACCCTGGCACTGAGAAGTGCCAGTCTGTGGCAGAATCCCCATGAAACTACCAGAACCCCCAGGGAAGCAAAGTGTTGTGCATACTATCTACTATTTCGGCTGCCAAGATCCCAATGGATTTGCTAGTAACTTCTGTGGCAGTCTAGATAAAATTCTGCATGCAGCTGGTTAAACCAAAATACTCTGGGGAAATGGAGGACAGCTTTTCTGGAATTGCAGTGTCTTAACACATCAGCTAAAAATACACAAGACCACAAACACAAAGTGATTATTCTTTCTCTTCCTTACAGCTGAAGTGACCGAATATATACACAGCAGTTGAAAAACTCTTCTAAATGCTCAGCCTGAAAATGAATTTCTATTAGGTTACAATGCATTTCTTTTACCATAGGCTGGGTGAAGAAAAAATCCCTAAATTTCAAACTCTGAACTTTCAGTCAGAAATCACTGAGAGGCCATTAAATCTGTCTCATCTGATTTTAGCTGTTGAGGTGCCCTTTCCAGCTACCTTCTCAAAGCAACTGCCCTTTTGAGCTACAATCCTGAAGCCTGGTACACTAACTCTTTATGGATAACCGATTACGAGCAAAAATATCCTGAATCTGACCTTTCTCTCCAGGGTCATCAAAAGGTAAATCAGTCTACTTATCTACAGATATTACAATAATTTCTCTTAGGAGACAGTCATGGTAGTACGATGCCTCACAACTGGGAGATGCTGGGGTTATCCAAAGTCCTCATTTCAATTTGCTGGGCATTATCCAGGACCACTGATGGCCAAGGAAGTGTATGGCTGTAAGCTAAGACCAGACACTGCACGCTCTGCCTGCCCATTGCCTGCCTGTAGCACTTCACACTTCAACCTGCCGCAACTATTTTATTTCTTATCCTAACATACACTGAGGAAAAGAACATGACTTGCTTTTTACTTAACTAGCAAGCTACCTACCATGACAAATTGCAACCTCTTTCCTGACAATGCCATTAACAGACTCCTTCCACAAAATAACTTTCCAAAATAAGCACATTTATTCAATGCAATGAATGAGTCCAAGCTACAGGACAAATTCTGATCATGCATGATAAAACTGACTTTATGGGACAGCAAATGGAAAGGCTATCAAAAAGAGGAGTTGAGCTGGAATACTCCTTCCCTTTGCTTGCACACTGACACTCAGGACTCAGGACAATGGCTCCCCGGAAGGAAGAGCAGAAGTTCAGGAGCAATACCAAGACAGTGTGTCACTGCATTTCTCCCTTTTTTTATGGGTGGTTTCACGCAGTGAACGCAGTCTGGCTTTCCTCAAACAGGGTTCACTCCTACATTATTTACCAGAATTAAAAATAACAGCCCCAACTTATCCCCACTGCTGTTTTTGTCTTGCAGTGGTGCTACTCCACGGATCGCAGCAGAGTCCTATTAGTGTAAACCCACAGTAGCGTAGTGGGGGATCAGGTCTAATATCTGTATCTGCAGATGGATAACACGCATTCATACCTAAGTTTCATTTCTTTGTTTTGCCCCCAAGGCTGAATTTCACATTTGTACCTCCTGGTGGCTTGTGCAATTGTGTAAAGGTGCATCTAGCGAGAGAGCTGCCAACTGACAACACGTCTGAGGGGGCTTTGCGTGCGCGGGTGCTCGTCAGGCGCAGGAACACATCGCCTCCCGCAACCGTAAATTGAGCTCATGAAGGCGCAGGAACAGTTGTTCCCGGCATGTTTTAAGAAAGGGAGCTGCAGTCTTGAATCGCAGCGCTTGCCTGTGCTACAGCCTCGGCAGCTTGCAGCCCTGGCCTCCCGCTAGGCCAGGGACAATAAAAGCAAAGAAATAGCTCAGAAGCTATTTACCTATTCCTCTGAAGCGAATGTGGAAAACACGCCATTATGAACTTACACACACTCCTTCCTAAATGCAAAAGCTTGTTCATACTCCTACTGCTAAAACAAAATAAAATAGAATTGCAATTGGGAGGTTATTTCCACATCTGAAGGTGCCAGGATTGGCACCCAAAGTGGAGGGCAGGGGGGAAAGAGTGCATACCCCACAACCACGCTCAGCCTCCCTGCTCAGGCTTACCCTCCTGGCTAACTGAAGCAGCAGAAGAAGGGAAGAACAGTATCATTTATCCAGGTAGACTAGAAGCACTGCTAGATCAGACAGAAAAAATTGCCTGTTTAAGCCTCACACTGATGCACAGTCCAACACAGCTGGTGGGCACACATCTGCACTGGCCAGGGGGCTTGGACAGCAGGTGGGTTTGATTTTTTAAAGAACAGTGTGTATTGTTAAAACTGTTTTATCATAATACTTAAAAAAAAAAAAAGCTTAATCAGACGGGAAAATAACATGCCCAAACAATACTGCTGCATCTCACTGCATTTTAGTGTGTTGTTTACATCCTCTCCCTTCCCAAAAGCTGAGCAGTTGGAATAAACAATCTGCAGATTTGTTGTTGGGGTGGGGCATTTTTTTTGAAGATTACATAGTCCTGTTTTTACCAACTGTAAACCAAGGAGAAAGCAAGGAGTGAGGTCAAGGGACTTCTTTTTCTTTCCATCTCAGGATTTCAGGAAAGCCATGCCAAGGCAGCCAGCAGGCTCCGGGAAAGCCCTGCTGAAGCTGGCTGCTGCCACAGGTAAACAAGTTTATTCACTTTCAGCTTTAGCGTCTCACTGCCCACCCCGAAGCGCTACACCCGCCAGCTGAGGCACTTAAAAGGCCTTTGCCTCCCAGGCTTTTCTTCAGATGCCTTTCTGCCCATGCATGGCATAAGTCAGCTCTGAGCTCCAGCCAGGCTTAACAGGCAGCAGCTGAAGCCCCAGCTCACTTCTGGGATCTCTGTGCCTGGGACAGCAGCAGGCTTTAATGCGACTCTTCAAAGCAAAAGGTGCCTAGGAGACAAAGGCTCTTGGTTTTGCCTTTAATAAATACTACTCCATCTGTAATTCACATGCAGAAATAGTGCTTCTCATCTGTTAATGCAGGCTCTCTGGACATCTGTACTCCTGCTTTATGTAGAGGCAAAAGCATCACAGCATTACGGGGTCGAATTCCCTTAACACACCTGCAGCAACCTCAGCTGTTTCACAGCAGTCACGTTATGACATGAATCACTCCACAAGCCTGCACCTAATTATCAGACTGTCTATTTTGATATATTTTATCTTTTATGTACAATGCCAAAGAAGTTCCTTAAAAATGCATTCCAAATATTCTTTTATTAAAAAAAAAGAAAAAAAAAAAGAAAAAGCTTTCTTCTCTGGGACTGAAGTTCTGAAATAGCAGGAGTAAGTGGACCACGTTATTTTAAAAAGGAGGCATGCTAGTAACTACAGGACTGGCTTAAAGAGCTTAATTCTGTCAGTCAGGGTCAAGCAGAATCAAATCCTTATTTCTCCATAAGATCTTTTAAATATCCCCAGTAAAGCCAGCACATAACCTTTTTACATTAAGTGCTTTCACAGCACACCAGACCAGCCTGATGTAGTGATCACACAAGAAGCAAAGCAGACAGACACTTGTTTCCAGGAAATAGAAAGATACTAAGAAAAGCAGCCTTTTTATTTTTGATTTGAAATCAGAGTGATTACTGAGGGCTCTGCAACTTCCAGAACAAGATTTAGTGCACACAAGGGAGTTCATTTTGAGAAGGCAAACAGGCAGCAGGTCAACACAGAGTTAACTCAATAAAATAATAATTTCTACTTGGATAAACTGACCTAGTTTTCCCAGACTTCTCCATGAAAACAAAGGATGCAACTTGGACATGAGATGACGTCTGAAAAGGAAGCCAAAGGCTGGGGCAAGGAGACTGAATTCAACACACAGCTGGTCCTTAACTAAATGAGGGTAGTGGTCCCCAGTTGGCACCAGAAGTGACTACCCAGCAAGGATCCCCTGGCACTACAGGTGGCTGCTAAGCCCACCTTGTCTCATTGATGCTGAGGACAGATCTTCCATGTCCATCACCAGTGTGGGATTGGGCCATGAACTCATTGCACACAGGTTGGGGCCTGCTTCCTGCTAGGATGGTCTTCTCCAAGACTGTGGCAAGTGCAAGATGAAAGATGCACTAACAGAAGGGTTTGTACGAGGTCCTCAGGATATTGTTCTAGGGCTAAAACTCCCGAGGGAAGCATGGGCTAAAACCTCAAGATTTCCAAAAGCAGAGGTTCATTCAGTTCCTAAAAGAGCTGAACATCCACCTGCCCAGACAGCTGCAGGAATGCCTAGAGCACCAAGCTGCATGGTAGACACAGTGCAGCCAAATCCTGCAGGGCCTGGGATGTACAACATAGAGGACATGAACAGATAAGGCTCCTTCCCACCCCCTCTTGTAACTCATCCCAAGATTCTGCAAATCTGAACACAACAGACAACTCTTCATTTTGGGATTCCACCCAATGTTATTTTCAGCAAAGCTTTGTTGTGCTGGAACACCTCCAACCAGCTCAAGTTAAACAATTTGCCCAGAGAAAATGTTCAATGAAGGGGAAACATAAAAGTATGCACAGAAAGAGGCCTGAGTCCCCCTCTTTTCTAATCCATCACACAGCATTAGGGATTAAATACTCATTAAAAAAATATATAATAACCTGTTAAGACAGGGTTTCTAGTGATTCCTCTTAATTGCCTCATTTTTTCCCATACCCTGGTTTCTAGGGAATATTTTAAAGTATTCCTCCTCCATTAGTGCAAGGCCCCTTTACCAGAGGGTTACCTCCCTGCCTCACTACCCCAGCCAAGAAAGAAGATCCCAAACCTCATGGGTTTATACTGCATACCCTATGAGTGGCAGCTGATATGTCTGTGCAGTTTATGTATGTTCACACCTTACAATGCCTAAATTCTAGTAGGAAGAATGTTCCTAATAAACATGTGAAATAGCTGTAGCTGACTCAGAAAACAACAGGAAAAGTTGCCAAGAAAAGGCTTTGACTCTCTTTTGAGGACAAACAGGATTTAAGCCTTCTTCAGAATTAAAGGAATAAAATATTTATGCTTATACTCCTTTGGCCCTGTTTACTTTTCCCTGTGTTTTCCCTGTGTTATGAGAGAGGTTTGAACATAATAGGGCTTCTTTTTCTCAGTAACAACTATCCTCTTGCCTTTATTTATTGTCTTTTTCATTATTTTCATTCCTTTTCCATTTAAAATTATTTTCTGGATGTTCTGATTTAATAGCAGTATTCACCCAAAAGAGGCATCCAAAGAAGGGGCAGGAGGGAATGTATGCACTGAGGTTCTTTTCCAAATTACTGAAAGGCAAATCAAACATCCTTCTCATAAAAAAGTGCTGTCAAAAGGCTCTTGTGAACTAACAGTCACTTGTTCCAAGGATCTGGATCACATGGGTTTTATCCTGGAGCTACTCGATAGGATAGCCAGATGGTACAGCACAGTACAATGTGGACTACAAGACCAAACCCACACTGAGCTCTGGACTTCTTCACCAATCTTCACAAGATTCCTAATTGGAAATACGAGAGCTCCCTGCCCAAAAGAGGCAGCCTGGTACTGCCAGAGAGCAAGTCAAGCTCCCCTAAACCTAATGCTTCTTCTCCCAGCATCAACAACTTTCCTGTATCAGAAAAAAAACCTCCTTAATGAAATTTCAGATGTGACACTTTTTTGAGTCTCTTTTCTCAGTTGTGTCTCCACTAGAATCAAAACATACCATGTCACAAGTCACTTAGAAGAAGTGCTATGGCAAGAAAACCATGGGAAAGACAGTCCTTGAATGAAGCACAGCTATGGTGCAGTGAGGGATTCTGAAGAGGTGAGGTGCAGCAGTTCAGTACATATGGATATTCACTTACTGCTGATTTGTCCTCCTGGGCTGATGTCTCCTCTAGTGGTGTCTCCAGCTTACAAAATGGCTAAGACCTGTGCAATGCCACTATCAGCCTTCTTGAGATATAGAAAAAAACTCTCATGTATTAACAAACACCTAATATACTTAATTTTTAGAGCTATAAAAAGTAGATCTCAATCTTTGCCATTGGAATGTTCTCTAGAAGTACACAGTATATAAAATTACTGCACTTCAGTAGAGTATACCTGATTTGCGGATTCTTTGAAATGTAAAACTCCCCATAAGTTTCAGGACTTCCAGGCAATTTCCATTTTTTCTGCCTCTCTAACATTGTATTACTTTTTCCATGATGCAAACTGTAATGAGCTTGTTGAGAGTTAAAAACAAGGAGAGATGGGAGGAAGCAAAGGATTTGCAGCAACACCCATCGCACCAGGGCTGAGCGACAGCAGAAAACCTGCTAATGATGGAAACAGGAGGAGACAGAGGAGGTGAAAACAGTGTCCCTGGATCGACCAGTGTGTCAAGGAATGATGTCCTCTCCCGCTCCTTCAACCGCACAGTGATGTCTTCACCAAAACCTCTTGCAAAGCAAATAGAGCTCAGCTCTCTGCCAGAGACCTGGCACCCCTCAGCCATCTGACAAACTGTGTGTGTGCCCGCTGCTGAAGGAGTGAGGTGGTCTACAGCATTTCTAAAACACTTTCCTTTATCACCCAATATCATTCAATTTAGTATCTCTGCAATGTTTTAATTCCTCCTGACTGCTAAGTTTTCATATTTAAGTCTTTTCTCCCCCAAGCTCTCAAGTTTTACAGCAAAGACTTTCCCAGGTTCAAATACATCAAGTCCTGCCTCCAAGAAAATACTGATGGTGGAGCATCAACCTCCTTATTACAGGAAAAAAAAGCTAAGTTGCAAAATGCACAACACTACCTGCCAGTAATCCTTCTCCCCCCAAGTTTAAAGACAGCAAATGTTTAAAAATATAATGCATTGAAAATGATACAAATGTAATACGCTTTGTTAGTCTGTTATTTTCAATGGTTTGTAAAGTCCTCCCTCAGAGGATTGGACTTAAATCATTCATTAACTTGAAGCTGATTGCTTTGTCCTGCAAAGGGGGAAGAACATGGATTTCTCAGATGTAACCCAAGTTCCTAACAGAAACAAATACAACCTGATGAAATTCTGTTACCAAAAAAATCTACCATACCCTAAACAGAAGTGTAAATAAGTTAGATTACAAAATGAGCTACTTCACCAAAGTTTAACTTTATGGAGAGTTTTAAAATTAACATTTCATGTGCTTTGAAATTGAAAGAAAGAAAGAAAGAGGGAAGGGAGGAAGGAAGGGGGGAGAGAGAGAGAGAGAAAGAAACGGAAAGAGAGAAAGAGAGAGAGAGAGAGAAAGAGAGAGAGAGAGAGAAAAAAAGAAAGAAAGAAAGAAAGAAAGAAAGAAAGAAAGAAAGAAAGAAAGAAAGAAAGAAAGAAAGAAAGAAAGAAAGAAAGAAAGAAAGAGAGAGAAAAGTAGGTCAGCATGTTTCCCCAGCATGTCTTTCTGACTCCATTAAAACTGTCTGTCAGATGACTAACCATGCCTGTAATCCAACTAAAAGCATGTTTGCTTTCTGTTGCACTTTTTGCCAGGGGAAAGGAAGAATTCCACTTAGCTTTAACTCTGAAATTCAGGTAAATGTCTCCAAAGTCAGACAATTTCCTCACATTTACTTACCAAATCTGTTTATATCAACAACAAGCAACTGGTTATGGATGCATGGCACTGAGGAATGATCCTGCAGCTCATTAAATGCCGACCAGCCACAGGCACCGCCTGTAGGGCTTTAAGCTACAACTTGTAGAAGTCAGGTTTCAGAGCTGCTGTCTGACTGACAGACTTTTCATGAGACCTAGATTTAAACATTTAAGAGCTTTCAGAAACGGGCAAGCATGCAAACAAGTACTGGAGGAAAATAAGCTGGGGCAAAACCATTTCTGTTCATTTTGGGCTAGAGGATATTAAAAATTCTAATGCCTTATGATCTTACTTTTTCCTTTTATAGAATTGGCAGCTGAGTGTTATTTAAGTTTGGACAGAAAGGGTGTTATTTCTACTCCTTGTACACCATCTACTTTAAAAAAATCCTTTACACTTTCCACATGAGCGCTGAAGAACTGGAAATTAACTGTTCTGATGTATTTTAAAATGAGCATGTGATACAAAGTCAAACTAAAAACAAATCGAGGCTATTTTTAGAGCACAGTCCTAGGGCCAGCATCCCAGCAGGAGGAGCTGCAACGTGTCAGCCGGCTTATCACAGGCACGGCAATGGAAAACTCCCTCTGCTCTAACAATTCATCCAGCGGATGAAAGCAAGCCGTGAGAGCCTGACAGCAGCAGAGGGAAATCCATGGCCTCATCTACTTATGGAGAGATCTTCCTAAAGCGTCTTTGAGCGCTCACTGCTTCCCGAGTGCCTGCTTTCCATCTTCGGCACCATCAGCACGGGAGCTGCTCTCTGCAGAGAGGGCAGCAAGAAAGGAGCTTTGCTGCTTTGCCTTTCGCAGAGGCACCCGCCCCGTTCAAGACCATCTCCAGTAAAGTGATCACCAGGAAAACAAAAGTTTGCAGATATAAACCAGTGGGAAGACATACACATTCTCACATTTGTTTCTTCTGAGGGGAAGGGCCAAATAAGCCTCTCCTTTGATAGAGAGTCCTTCAGGAACACTCGGATTGCTGCAGTTCAGACTTCCCAGAACTCTTGGGAACAATTTACTGCATTTCTCATGAACCTTGGCTACTGTAGATAACATTTTCAGGTTGGCCTGACAACCAAATAAGCCATGTTTAGCTTCAAGGCCCAGAACACTGGCAATTTGCTTGTTCCCAGACTGATATTTATCTCATTGACATTTCTCCATCTTTTGGAGTCAACATCCCAAAAAAAAAAAAAAAAAACAACACAGGAGAGAGAAAAAAAAAAAAAAAAAAAAAAAGAAAAAGAAAAAAAAAAAAAGAAAAAGAAAAGAAAAGAAAAGAGAGTATTCAAAGGGAGAAAAAAGATACCAGAGAAATCACAGGGGCCAGTATAGAAAGCACAAGCCACATGGCACAATGGCAATTAGAAACAGAGAATGCAAAGATGCCTTGCATCCCCAAACAACAAAATGATCCGAATGAGGAATACGAAGCAGTGAACTGAGTGCATAAAGGAAGAATGGAAGCTCTGAAACAAAGCTTTTGAGGTCATGGGATTGGGGTCTCAGCAGTTATGTCCGCATGACAAAGCAAATGTGGCCTCAGCATCATTCTTAGGAGTGCAAGGACTGGGTAGGCACTGGCTACCTCCAGATTTCCCATCTGCTCTTACAGCAGCATTGCCCAGCACAGGACAAGGCAGAAAGGATAACCCAGGTTTTTCTTTGCCATGAAAACAACTGGGATAGTAAACTGAAGAAGGTGACCTGCAATGCCAACACAAACGCATAGAGCCAGTGTCTTTACATGTACAGTTTGGAATAATGCTATAAACCAAAGTGGAGGATGAGAAATAACAGAAAAAGGCTAGGAAAAAAAAATCTATGTTGAGAAGTGATTTTGTAAGAGATATCTGCCCAAAATGCCTTTTATTGGGAAACTGACAAAGAAGAAAGCATTTGATGATTCCTAAAACACCCTAAAAGTGTAAAATGAAAAATATTAAAAGTTAGACCTGTGTCAATGCCAACTGCTCTCAAGGAAGAGCCCAGTCTCCAGAGAAGAATCTCCACAGAAGGTGGAGAGGACTGTGGCAGGACTGCCACAGAAACCTGAGCTACAAGCACAAACAGACACACCATGGGCTCCTTTAAAATAAGGATGAGTTCAGCAAGGTCTGAGAACTTTGCTAGAGCACTAAACAGTAGCAAGCACTTCTCTGGAGCATGCTGCAGGTCTAAGCAGAAATTAAACTGTGCGTGCATTACGCTTTTCCCAGGCCCTAGTTATCTTAAGTTTCACCTGTAATGAAAGAAAAGCTGTAATTGTACAAGGACTCTGTGCCACTCAGTTGAGTATCTTCCACAGGACAAGACTGAGAGCCATTCAGAAAGTCCTTTCCTAAAGCACATCTCTTTTAGAGCATGGGTGGGTACTGCAGTACAAATGATTAGTGTAATAACTTCAGAAGTGTCACAAATTTAATAAAACACCTTGTTAAGCAAAAACGTAAGAAAGGCACACATTTACAGTCGTCGAGGACTAGGATTGATGGATGCAGACAAAGGCTGCAGAGAGCACACGAGCCCTGGTAACTTCTGCCAGGATCTGTGTTGTCATAGAGACAGCAGAGAGCGTTGAAAAGTTCACCACGGTAGCTATACCTTAGCGAATAAGTCTTAATGTAACTTCCAGCTGAGGACATGTAATCAATCTCTGTATGAGATTATTGAAGGAATTCCCTTTATGCTTACTCAGTCCTCAAGAGCCCAAAATGAGGGAAAATATTTTAAAATATATATTTTACTACTTTTGAAGACAAGCCAAGCGCTTCTTTTGGACTGGGAGAATAGGGATGGTAGTGGCAGGAAGATAGCTGCTTCTTTTGAAAAAAAAATTCTGTAAAACATTAAAAACTTGATAAAGACATTCAATTTGAAAAAAAAACCCAAAACACTAGCACTAACCAAAACAAAAAGCATGGAAATAGTAATTGTAGTGCAGCCTGGCAAGTTTGGCCACATGCAGCAGTTTCTCCACCTTTCCCAAACGCTTTCCCTGCAAAGGTGGTTGCAGCCCTCGCATCTCACCGCTGCTCTTCTCCTGTTGGATTCAACCACCTCATTCCCTTTTACACTGTAGAACACAGGACTGTCCCTGTTCTCTCTTCCCCCTCCATGCCTTTCTCCTGGCATCTCCCTCTGCAGTGGCATTTGACCCTTGGTTTACCTTCCTCAGGGCAGCAGCACCCCGTGACCTTTCTCGGGTCCCTGCTTCGGGCTCTGTCCCACCACTTGGGAGGTATGGGACACTGCAGCCCACAACAAGCAGCGCAGAAACAGTGCCAGGGGTTGTTTATTGGCTGAGGTCTTCAATTCTTAGCTTACACAATTATGGGGTTTCTATGCAAGGAAGGGGAAAAAAAAAATTTGCAGCACTAGCGTGCTGCAGTTTAAAGTTACAGCTATTTGCATAATGCCTGAAAGGCAAGGAATAGAAGAAAAAGAGAACATTAGGACGCTATTCTTACTTTTCCCTAACATTTTAGGATATAAAGATCAGACTAATTACCAGACAGTCTTGAGTTGAGCAGGGTTCACTAATCACACTCTGCTTGAGGAATTAGGAGAGAATTTACTTAGCTGCATCATGAAAGGTGCCAATAAATTGTTCAGCTGGAGAGTTAACATAATAAAAAAAATCATTTTTTATGTTATTTTCTTTAGCAGTTTATTAATTGCTGCCTGAAATACTTTTCTGAAACACAACGAGCTGCAAATGAATTCATGGGCTATTAATCTGCTGTACATGGCACTGGAGGGAAAGCTCATTAGGTGAGTTGATGCAATTACTGCTATTACATAACCATCTTCACAGAACATAGAGTAAATTATGGATAATAACATTCAATCTAAGTTGCTCCTTTAAACATTAAAGCTGGCAAGTGAAAGCTATGCAAAATCAGGGGTAAAGGCTAAAACACAGAAGAGGCAGACCCCAAAAGGAGAAAGGAAAAGCAGATTTGCTTCTTTGAAGACAAAAAAATGACGTGAAAAGAGATGTTTGTTTAACCATGAGAAACAATGCACAACAAATAGAACCCAGTTCTCTACAAGAGAATTTTAATTGTATGTAGATAATTTTCAGCCACCCAGCATAACAAAGTGTGCATTATCTCTGGCAGAGCACAGGCTGACACTAGAGCAATGTGGTTTTTGTTGCAGGAAGACCCTTCCCCATTAGCTTTGCTCTCATCTTAAAAAAATCTCCCCAGCAGTGATATTGAGAATTTGGCATTAACTTTTAAAAGTTCCCAATTTGTCAGCCTGAAAAAAATTAAAAATACAAGCTTTCCTATCTGATCAGCAACTGACAAAAATCTCCAAACCAATCCATCCTCAAAAAACAAAATGAAAAACATGTGATCTCTATGGCTTGGGCACAGCTTCTTCACTATCTATATATTCTCCAATTCTTAATTTAATTGGTATTTTCACAGTTTACATCTTTCTACTTTCAAAGCATTTACAATATAAGGTCTCTCAGCCCCTGTGAAAAGACATAATTTTCACTTCTCAAGATAGGAAAGACAGAATAATCAGCTTGCAGGGTTTAGAGAGAGGAATTAGTCCCAGAACAGAATTCAGGGGTTTGTGATTTTCACTCTGATATTTAGCTCCTGCCTCTCGAGAAAGCAAGTTAACAGGCAAGGCAACTACTCTGAAATTTTTGAAAAAGCCCCCAGCCACTGTATGGTATTTAAGCATCCAGTTAAAAATCTAGCCTGTAGCAAAGCAGAAACAATTCCTAAATCTGGTGCTTCCTGCTGGCTAAAAAGAATAAAATAACCCCAGTTCAGTTCTGACTAACATCTAAATAAAGATTGCATGCATTCTAATTAATTCACTTTAAAATGACATCAGTGAAATCTGCATGAACTTCTCAAATGCAACTATGCAGACTAGCCCTCCACTTAGCCACTCACTGTGGGTGGAATCATGCTTCATTAAGGAGTCTGAAAAAAATTAAAGAGAAATAAAAAATACAAACATGACAGTTCCTCAAGTTGATGTTTCCTGCTTTGCCAATTTCAACCAGAATGAAAATAAGTAAATCCATTCATTCTATTGTTCAGTAGCAGAATGTAATGCTATGTTCCAAGAAGCATGAACATTTAAATATTATAAGACTCAAGTCTGTGACAAAGAGTAACAGACATTTCTGGGCAAGTTAAAAAAAACAAACAACCTACAAATACAGAGCACAAAAACCAGATTCTCTCCTTTTCATGACAATTTCCCTGCATTCCCTCCCTCCCTCCCTCCCTCCAGAGAGGTTAATTGTAAGCAGATTTGCAAATCTGAGCATTGCTTCAGTGCACTGAAGTAATCTGGAACAATTCTGTGCCTTTATAAACATAATTTTGTTCTATTAGAGCTCACTGCAGACAAGGTTTATGCCAGTATAAAGAGGGCTTCTCTGCATCACACCCTGGTACGTGGGCTGGGTTGTGTCTGAGCGGACCCCAAAGATCATCAAGTACAGTGACAGTCCCTGCAGCCTGCACAGTTTATGGAAAAGGATGGAAGTTGAAGAGCCGCTGGGCTAAGCTGGGCAGCTTGTGGCAGAAGGGAGCTCCATTTTCTATTTTCTTCCCCCTTATACCCTACAAAAAAATCCACATTGGGTTCTCTTTATGAGCAGGCTTCACCTTACAAAGCGACTGTTGCAGCATCCTGCTTGATGCAAGAGTCCTTTCTTGTCGGAGAGTCCTGCCAGCCCGCTGCGCGCTCCCTTCAGTGCAGGAGGCAGTGCCGCAGGTGTGATCCCCCTCCCCGATCCCCGCAGCTCCCCAGCACCGCGGGCCCGCACCCAGCTGCGAGCTGGCACCCGGGGGCACGCCGGGGACCCTGCCTCAGCAGCAGCCTGGGGATCACCTCATAGAAGGGCAAAGGTTAGCTTCCCAAGGCTCTCCATCACATAATGAGCCACTGTCAGCCTTAAGTAGCCTTCCCACTTCAGCAGCAGCAGCAAAAAAAAAAGAATCCTGTGCGATCACCGTTTGTCTCTAGGAGGTAATAAAAAACCAAACAGACTGGGGGGCTACGAAGGACAGAGGTCGTTTGGAGCGGGCTCCAGAGCCTGGGCTGCACCTACACTGCCCTGAGCACTCACTCCTACATGAGCTGAGGTGGGACAGCCGAGTAACAATCCCCAAACCTGCCGAGGGAGCGGCTCCAGGCCCTGAACCAGGAACTGCTGCTCAAGTTTCGGGGACAAAGCTCTGGACTTTCTGAAGGAAGGTATCTGATTAAAGACAGCAGGGTTTTATTTCAAGCTGTGTTTTGTCCTGTTGTAGGATGATAAGGCAATCATCCCTAAGTCGTTTCCCCTCACACTCTTTGTCTTGACTATCTGAAAGCACAAACTTTTAGCAACAGGGACTACACAATAAAAGAGGGTCCCTACACTAGTGGGATCCAGTTTCAGCAGGTCTTGCAGATATTATCACAAGGCAAATAGCTCCACTCCTGCCCTGGAGGTAGTGTAGTTATTGACCTCTCTTGACCAGATCTGGGGAGTAAAATGGGGTCGAAGATAGCTTTTTTCCCCCTACACGAACAAAACAACCTATAAAGAAATGCAAATTTGGTGCATTCCTTCATCATCTCTGAAACAAGATAAAAGCACACAAGAAATGCTCAGTATCTCTTCTCTTTCAAACACCGTACCCCCATTCTTAAACCTCTACTTATCACACTGGCTATGCACCCAGTTCACATCTCTCCTCTGATGTTTGTGAGGAATACTCATTAAACTCAAAGGGAGCTGCATATGCAGGTACTTTTGCATGCCCTTTAAAGACAGAACAAATAAACACAGAACTGTAGCTTTTAAGCACAGATTACTCTGTATACTGAAAACCAGCATCTACTCCTCCTTAGCTCCTGGGAACAGACCTTGGGGTTCCTATTTGCAGGTGCCATCATGATTGCTTTCCCCATTTGGGACTGGTTTGAGCATTGTAGGCTTGTTTCCCTGTGAGATTTCTCTGATACTTTTTTCTGTCCTTTGTTCACGGCTTTCACATTACAAGATAACAGAATTGTAAGAAGACAAAAAAATAAAATGTGAATAATGCACTGGGGGAAAAAAGAAAAACCTCTATCTGGTAAGAAAAAGCCGAATGACAGATGTGCCTTTGTTTACATAAACTTCTAAAGAAATGGAGTTGAAACCTAGAGATATGTATGAAAGAAGGTCAGATAAGAAAATAGTTTCTCAAATCTCTTAAGAGATGAAAAGCTCCTGTTTATGAAGGGATAATACAGAATCACTTCAGACTTAGTTCTTAAACCCAGAAGACAAGACACACTGCATTCAAACTGATGACATTTAAAATAATTTCTCTGTTCCCTTGCAAATGCCTTCTACAGAAATGCAGCCAGAGGACATCCCTCACTTCTCTCCAGGATCCTCTGTTCCCCCTCCAACCTGTTACCCCCTTTCGGTGCCTGTAGAATTTTGAGATAAAGGCAACTGCCAAAGGGTAATTTTACTCAGTTCACCCCAGGAAACAGGCAGAGCAAAACCTTGATTCCTGCTGGCAAAGTTCCAGCTACCCTATGGGAGAAAACAATCCATCACCTAAAAGGCAGTCTTTATGCAAAGTAACTTTGGTTAACATGTTAGAAATACTGCTTATACTTCCAAAACCTACTCCGATGTGAAACGTCACAGCATTTAATAAGATTACTATTTCACGTCAGCAATAAAGTCCTTAGGAATTCAAGACCAACAAGCCCTCAGGTGAGGAAAGTGCTTTTTCTTCTCTTCCAAATGGCACCATACTTTTTTTATCAAAGAAAAAAAAGCTTCATGTGCACAAGTACATATGCAGTGAGATGGCTATCAATAAAATCCTCCTCATTCAATCTTACATCTATGCATTCAGCCTACCTTCTCCTTTATTCCTATCACAGTCTCCACTCCAACAGGCCTATACCTAAGTATAGATAAGTGCACTTCAGGCACACAAGGAAACTGGAAAACCCAACACGGACAGTGAAATCATGGAAATCCTAAGACCTCCTCCCTCACTAGCTTGAAACTTTACAATAACTACCGCTTCACATTTCCATGAAAAGGAGCTGGAAACACAGCACAATGGGCCTTAGGATGTATCTGGTTCTTTCTCCACTTCTCAACACTCTTTCTCTGAGAGGAAGGAGAGGGTAGGAGAGAGAAATGGGATGCAGTGAGGAGGGACAAATGTAACTTTAAGACCTCTACCTCCTGACCAACTACAGAGAAGAGAACTACAGAGATGTCCCACACAATTCAGGGATGTAAAATGCTGAAGATGAGAACTGATTTAAATCACAGTTCAGACATAAATGCCTCATCATTGTCAATCTTAAACTCTCTCCAAGAAACTCCTGTGGGTGAATTAAAGTTAAGAACTGGTGTTGGGCAATTTTCCCTCCTCTCTTATGCACACACTGCAAATTTCTGTAGTGGTTATTACTGGAATTGACCTACTGACACCAGGAACATCGCTGATAGAAGTAAAAACCCTCAACAATCTAACACATCACTACACCAAAGACTTTTTTGCTACTGCAATCAATCCAATCAAAAATGAGAAAGTTTAAGAAGCATTAACCCATGGGATCTGAGAAAGGCTTTTTTAGCTATATTTTCAGCCTTGATGGGGATATCAATAAACTGGAAAAACATATTTCTACATAAATATTTTAAAATGTTAATTTAAAGGGCAAACCAGAGATTTCTAGAAAAGAAGGGAGAGGAAAATCCTTTGGCGTTTTGGTGTGCTTTGCACAGTCAGGTTTACTGGCTTCGCAGGTTTAGAGAAGAGCATTTGGCAGCTGGTTTCACCTTTCAGAGAGGGTCCAGGCAGCAAGAACACATAGCTTTTAGGCTGCAGAGTTAAGGACTCAGAAGTCTGTAAATACAGGTCTAAAGTTGTATACCAAATTCATACTCCTTTCCCTCCATATGAACGCAGATCCTGGCTTCAATCACGTAATTGCACAATAATTTTTTTTCCCCTTAGGACCGCCACATACATGTAGGATATGACAAACAATAAATTGTTTCTGAGGCAACTTACATTCTTTGGACATTCCCACTTCAAAGCACTTCTGTAGTCTGCAGTACTGGCAGCGATTTCTGGTAACTTTATTGATAACACAGTTTTTATCTCTGTGACATGTGTAAACCATGTTCTTCTGGATACTCCTGCGGAAAAAGCCCTGGAATCAAGAAAAAAAGAAATCAAGTAAGCTTCTGAGCTTGCCATAAACCTTAGAGGCAGGCACAAATGTTGCTTTAAAATAACAAAATAAATTCAAAGTTATGGCTGGAGTATGGCATCGTTAAAGACTCGGTCTTACTATAATTTAGTACTGTTTGTTGCAACATAAGACTCATCTCTTAAATAAAAACTAATTATCTAATGCAACCTAAGGCCAAAATAAACAAAGCTGGAACTAGTAAGAGCATTCAGGAAATTAAGTCCTGGATTTTACAAAAACGCTCAACTAAAAATGGTTTGAGCTTATGAATGTAAGTAATGAGTTGGGTAAACAACAGCCTTCCTAGCAGATCTACTTGGAAGTCGGACACTCATCCAATAACAGACTCTCTCAGCCTGAAGGTGCCATCTATTTTTGTTACTGCAGAGAGTCTCTAGTTTGAAAGCTGCACCTCAAAAGAGAAATAATTTGAAACCCAGGTCTCTTAACTGCTGAGACTCCTACAGCAATTAATGAGGCTTCTGCAGGTGGGAGAGTTCCAGTATCAGATTATTGAGTTGTGAACTTGTACAAGTTGCCAATTACAGCACTTTTTTTCTTACTCAGATACAGCTGTGAAAATAATCAAGTAATTACAATGATCTTGAACAGAAATTTAAAAACCTAGAGGTCTGGTTTGTACTTAAGGAACACCATTTGACTGAACTCCTCCTTCGACAAGTAAAAAAGAGAAAAATATCCATAAATGGTAAGGTTAGGTGGCACAGAAAAAAGGCAAAACCCAAGTTCATTTCTTTATCTGCACTAAACCCCAAGCTTTAGATAATATCACGTAATAATGAAGAAAAAAAAGAGGATTACTTTAAGCATTTTAGAGCTCAACCCACAGACACTCAGAGAAAGTATTTCTGCAACAGACATTTGGAAATTTGACAGCACTATTTAACCTTCTCACTCAGATTTTGAAAATCGTTTCAGCAAGCACCAGGGTCAAATTTCAGTCAACATCATAGCATTATGGAAGAATAGTTAGCAATGTAATATTTGTAGGAGGGCTTGAGAGGTTAAGACTCTTCAACCAGCCACATGTTTACACCCTACAGGGAAGCTGTAAACTCGATGCCGCAGACGATAGCCCTGTGCCCACAACGCATTTGTCTAAAGATGCAATCATGGTAAGCTATAAAACTGGCTCTCCTCGAAGCGCTCACTGAGATACGTGAGCAGTTCAAAAGACAAAACTCCCATCGTTCAGAGCTGACTGAGAGACTTTCTGGCTATATGATCAGGGAGTGGTAGGGCAGGCAGTAAGGGCTGGTCATAAATTCCTTGCACAACCAGCGTGCTATAGATGTTAATGTTATGAAAATACCTCAGATCCACTCAGAACTGAAAAATGCCTCCTTAATCACGTAACCCCTGGCAAAAGTTTTCTGCAGCTCTTGCACAGGCAAGCCTCATCCTGAGGTTAGGACCTCTGATATAGGAGGTATTTAATACTACCATCAAACAGGTAAATAAAAACTCTCCGCATCTTTTCCTTAAGCTACTGGACACAGAAGAATAATTTAAAGCTATTTGTTTGGATAATTTAAACCTTTCAAGTTATCAATAAACACTGCTATTTTATATTCTACACTTCTGATGATCAAGACTGCTTGAATTGTTGCAATGGCAAGTATGGCAAGTATATGTACATTTGTTTACTTGCCAAAAAGAAAATTTATGGCAATATTCACTCCTTTCTTGCTTTGACATTCCCCTGTGATGCCTGGCTCTGGGGTAATTGCTGATGTGTCTAACACCAGTGAGGATCTATGGCATTTTGGTTTAATTCAACAGGCAGAAAATGTCAGCTGTGCTGTTTCAAGGGTCTCTCAACAGTTTATTTGGTCATCACTTTCTAGCTGGAAAGTTGCAGGACAAGCCAAAACTGGTAACTTCTGTGGCAGCCATGCCAGCCTAATCCAGTGCTGCTGCAGGGGATTTAACACCCACAGCCACCATTATTCTCCTACCACCAGCCTGATAGGGCAAGAAATAAAATGGCCCAAATGTACAAGTCACCCAATACTGGGAAAAGAAGAAACAGTCTTCTCCAAACACATCCATACTTCACCAAAATATAACCAGTAGCTAATGACACCTACTGAGCAGTTGTTCTGATATATAGCTGCAGAGTGTGCATCCTTATAAGCCAGGGTTTGATTACAGCCCATCAGGAAGGAAAGCAGAGGAGGCTGCCTCAGTCCTTACCAGACAAAGATGACCACACAGCACAACTGAAAAATGTGATCCATCTGCAGACAGCAAGTATAAAGCATTTATGACCTCATTACTAATAAAAAAGGCTTAAGAAGAAATTTGGAAAAAGCAGATCTCCAGGTCAAAATGAAGACAGCTTCCTCATCAGCCTAACCTCCCCAGGCAATGTCCTTCACAGACTGAAAGATATAGAAGAGAATACTAATTGTGGAAGCTTTGACTGCTGTTTGACAAATTACTTTTTAACACCTGTATTTTATTTTCTTCCTGGATTTACTCATGGAACATAAATAAAAATGACCTTGTTTCCACAAAATATTCAGGTGAAAAAAACAGGTGTAACATGGTCCTAGTCAAAGCTAAGGACATGGTTCTTAACAATGTATTAGTGTCCACTCACAAGTATTCTTCTTCAAGTCAGCATTGGGATACCATTCCTTGTAAGATTTGTGACAAACTCATTTTAAAAGCTAAGCAGTAGTCATTAAAAGAATTTATTTTTAAACTTTCCTCTGGACAGACACAAAGTGAATTCTAATTATCTTTGCACACAAATCCCAAACCAAGCTGTCCTGGGAGGAGGGAGAGGAGTGCATGCACTGGTGGGTGAGGAGCATCATTTGCTGGGCACTGAGGGCTCAGTTTCCCCACCCACCTCCAGAAGGCTGGTGCTGTGCAGCCACAAGTCATGGATGGCACTGCAAGGAGGGTCATGCTCAGAGATATTTCCTAAATCTGGGCTGAAAAAACAGAATGTCCTGTCTTTACCTCTGCAGGGGTTTGGACCCAGACTTTGCAGCAAAAGAAAACTGCAGGACATGGAGAGGGCAGAGCAGGTGCTTGCTGCCCAACAGAAAAGCACATTTAAACCCTTTCAAGGCTGGGTCCCAAACAGCACAGGTATAATAACACTGGCCTTTTCACTAAAAATACTGAAGTTAGAAGCAAGCCTAAGTCTTCCTCCAAGTGATTTCTGTCAAATTACTCCCATCTGATCTCACAACACCAACAGTTCCTTCAAAAACCAAGAAAATCCAAATGTGACCTGATATTAAGAAGCTGTCAGAAACTTCAGAGACTGAAAACCACCACTGCTTATAAATTAATCAAATTCTAGTGTCTACTGGCTCTTGGAAAACAATATACTACCTACTATAATACAGTCACCTTGAAATGAATCTGTTTGGCTGAATACTTACATGAGCCATTTTTTATGCAAATATTTTAGCATCCCGTCCAAATTAACACCCTGTGATAGGAGATGAGACACTCCAGTGCCAACAAACAATCACAAATGATTCTTTCTTTGTAATTTAAAAAGGCTTAAGAATAGAAAAAAAAATCCCATTCTGTGAGACATAAAGCATTACTGTCATACATAATTGTTTTTGATAGCACCTACAAAGTACTTGAATTTAAAGTAGAGGAAGCTACTGAAGGCCTATCAGGAACAGTGATTTACTCTGATATTCCTTTTATCCACAACTTTTGAAAGGAACATGGATCTTGTGTTTTTATTTTAGAGAATACAAAGCTTTGTCTTCTCTAAAATTACACTTTTGAATTAATTCTGTTTTTCTGAGCTGCTTTTATCAGCATCCTTTCCATAGAACATTTTGGACAAACACTTCAATTTTTAATCTCATCTTTTCTGTGTATCACACCACGCTCCTCCCAGGCCCACCAATCTTGTTATCTTAATGGATGACAGATAGAGTATCACTCTGACCATGCCACATTAGGCATCCTCATTTACCGAGTGCAAGGAAAAAATGCTGAGTATAAATTATTCAGAAATCTATTGTATCAGCGTGTGTTCCCTGAGCATCCACCAGTGGCAGAGCAGACAGATTATTTTTCACTTTTAATTGTGTTGATATCTTATCTGCCACACTGAAAGCAGAGAGTGATATGTGAAACCATATGTATCAAGCAGCAAACAAACCTGGCTTCCTAGGTCTGTTGCACAGAAGTAAATAATCTATTTAGTCAATCCAACCTCAACACAATGCCGAAGAAACCACCTCACCCCATTCACCATTTACTTTTGCAGCAGTTGCCTGTGAATGAGTTAAACTTGTAGAGCTTAGTACAGAAGAGAGTGCCCACAGAGAGTATTAACTATTTCAGTAATATTTTTGAATGTCATTATACCACTGGCTGTCTGAATGCAAAGGACCTCATTAAGGAGGAGTTTTCAAAATAAGGTTAAGTGTTTAAACTTATCAAGTCTTATGGATTTGTTCGCATGAACTGCTACCCTGACATATTTGATAGAGAATCTATACAACTCCCTCTCCTTCACTGTCCAGTTGATTTTGACAAGGAAGATGATTTAGAGCTCAAGTTACACACATGCATGAAGAGATGGATCATTTGATCACAACAATGTCTTAAAAATATTTGCCAGCACAGGGCATAGCAAGTCTTACTTGTAGGCATAGTGGGCTTACAAGATGAAAACTTGCACTGCCAGCCAGGGACAGGGTAATTAGCAGAGAAGGGCTATTGCCCTCAGCTCAATCTGTTTGAACAGTGCTCGGTTCATCTGGTTCAGCTTTGATTACCCCCAAATACAGGCAGCCAGCTATGACTCCTGCAGATTTAGAGGCCATTCTTCGGTAAATTTGCAAAATAAGCTTCTGAGTGAAGCATATTGCTACTTTATCGTAAAAGAAACAAAGGAGTAGGAAGGACTTTTCCATGGTGCAGTTTATCAGTCATTTATAAACTCTGACTGAGATCTGAGAGGAAAGATAAATCCCAGTAACAACTGAAAAGAAAATCCAGCCTACCACATACCTGAAATCTCTGCCCTTAGCTTTATTCTGAAATAGGGGCTGAGCAAGTATGCGCACTTTTTACAAAAAAAAGGTTGTGATGCATGGCCTCTTTTCAGTCTCTCTATTTTAATCATTTAAGTTGCCCTTTATCCTTGCTAACCCTGTAAACTGTATTTAGAGAGGGTAAAGCTCCCATTCCTGCTCTCTCTGGAGCATCAACAGACGTTTAAGGTATCTCTCAGTGATGGGATCTGCACAAAACTACTTTGTTCTGTGACCAGGGAATTGCTCAGGTACCTGCATGAACTAAATGTAGTCTGCAGTATTTTTAACAACTAGTGGCAGCAATCAGGGAGAAAAAACAACCCCGCCTCATCAAGTCCTGGTAGGCTCAACAGTCAAGCTAGGGCAAGGACACGCAATTTTTAGTTGTTAACCAGGAATATTTACTCTGGAAGGCCTTGGTAACACGCAAGCCTGCAACTGGAGTTGCATAGAAAGGGTTACAAAAGACCTACAACCCAGCATATGCTGTTTGGTGACACCACACAGACAAAACACACTGCAAAATGGATGCAGCCAGAACAGGAGACCCCACAAGTAATGAAAGCTACTAAAGCAGCTATCTAAAAGGAAGCTCAAATGAGCTTATTCCCAGTTGCACAGCACTTTTCCAGGATGTCTGCACTGTCTATCACACTTTGGAAGTCACGGCTTGCAGAATAAACAAATTAATCGTCTGACATTGTGGCTGGAAACCACCGCTGGCGCAAAATGGAAGCAGCTACAACAATAAGTAAAGGAAGGCTCGCTGCCAGAAAGCAGGGAAATTGTGCTGATGATGTACATCAGGGCAGGACAGGAAGATCTTTGCGAAAACAAATTTTAAGAGCTGGTAGAGAGCACCTAGAAATGCCAGCCAGCCAGTGGTGGAGAGGCTCAGCACCAGCCCATCCTGGGAAGGGCTCTGGCTTTGTCTGTCATTGCTGGTATTTCCAGCTTGCCATCTATATTTCTGCTTGTCTAGCCCTTCATTCTGAAGATGAAGAGCAGCCCTAAGATTCCACGGCCAAAGAAACCTAAATTTGCTCCTCAAACCAGTGTGGCAGTGATTTTCCTTCTTTTTAATTGACAGAACTCAAAACACAATAAGAATAAGCAGCTGTCATCCCACATCTTGCATATGAAAATACAGACCTGTGGATTTAAGAGCAACCCACTATGGTCAAAAAAGGTCTATTATCTTTTCACTGTTGTTACACAAATGGAAAAGTTTGAAATATCTCAGGGTTTTCTCATTTCTTAAGAAGAGAAAAGGGCCCAAAGGACATGGATGAGCAGATGAGGAACATACCACTCCTCTCTAAGCTACCACAGTGGGGATATCTGCAACTACAAAAAATTCACCAGCAAAGACAAAGCAGGCCATGTTTGATAAATCATAATAGTTTCTAAAGTGAAAAAGGTCTTACGGGCTTCAGAGGGCAAAACCAAAAATTCTGTTGACAAAGCTTGAAGAAAATTATTAATGGGGCTAGTAACACCAATTAGCCATTACCCCCTGGTGAGGCTGGCAAAAACCACCACTTTTAATTGCTCCTCTTGCCAAAATATCTTCTGATTCCACAAACTTTGGTTTAATGTAAAAAACATTCTATAAACCATCAAAACATTGACTACTTTTTTTTCTTCTTTTTTTTTTTCTTTTTTCTTTTTTTTTCTGGGGAGTTTAAACACTTCTGCTGGCCAGCTGGCAGAGAGGCAGCTACCAACAAAACCAGGGAGATGTGTTCCATCAGCTGCAAATCTGCAACAGCCAGATTCTTCCAGCAAGAGTACCACAGCATCCCTAGGACTACGCACGTATTTTTCCGCAATTTCGATTTTCACTGAACTCCTGACCTTTTTAGCAAACATGTCAAAGTCTCCAGACAGAACAGTCATCACCTTGAAACAATATGTGAGGGGAAAGAACGGCTGAGATTTTCTGCTTCTCCACTTCAGTGATTTAAATGGAGAGGAAGGCACTGACATGTGCTTCCATCTGCTTTTTACAAATTAAGAAAAAAAAAGGAGATGGAATGTATATAATTAAAAAGTTACAGTTAACTTCCTTTCAGTCATGTCTGTAGGATGATTTTTGGCCTGCTATGAAACTCCAGATGGGAAGAGTAATGAATATAATTTAATACAAATAACAGGAGATCAAAGAAGCGCTTTTCTGAGTTATTTCACACAGTTTAATGGAGAACTCAGGAATGAATTATTGCATTTTGCTGTTGTTTTATATTTTTGTTTATGCAAATCAATTCCCTTTAACCTAAATTGTGAAGGATCAGACCTATAACCCAATAAAACCATAAAATGTCACTAGGATGGTTGTACAACTGGCTAGCATTTATCCAAAAGGCTGTATGTCGGTAACTGCTCATCGTTTTTTTCCTCTCTTCCCCTCCAGTGCCTCAGGATTTATACCACCAATTAAGACAATAATGAGTGCCCCAGGTTGACCTCCCAGGAGCAAGAATTAATTAAGCGCAGTATTTCTTCGTAAAGAATGACACTTTTCCAAACCATTTATGTAGCTTCCCTCCTGCATGGAAGCACAGTATCACACAAGACTTTCCAAATTGTTATCCTTCAATTGTATGGCCGATTTTGGTTTACGCTCATAATTCGTGTCTTTGTTTTTATCCACTGGGTTTTTATCCACTGGGCTGGAGTGGGGACACCATCTTCTGTGGACAATGTCACAATTTTACTGGGATGCACATCAGGGTTCTTTTTTGCACAGAGCTACAATGGAAAGACACTAAACAACAGCTACTTTAACAAAGTAGTGGACCTCCTAGTAAAAACAAACAAAAAAATTCCACCAAGCTATGCCCCTGCAGTGACATGCAGATTCCTGCAGCAGGCAGGACAAGGAAAAGATTCATGTTAGCTATGCAATTACCATGCTGCAATTACTTGTAGCAGTCCTTCTAACTAACCTCTCCATTTCATTGCTTGGCAGAGATGGAAACATGTGAAGAGGAAAAGGCAAGCTCAAACACAAACCTACAAGGGAGAAAGAAGGTGTGTGTGTGCTCCAAGGAAATTCCCCACACAGGCAGGCTTTGTGTCCTCCTCCTTTTCCCCTCCCAGTCTTCCCCACAAAGGCTTGCAGAGCTCCTGCACATATTTGGCAGCAGAGCTATTTATCAAAAGAGGCACAGGGACTTTATTTAATTGTCAGCCAGTACAAAAATCCCTGCATTTCTGCACCATCTGAAATTTATAGCAGCACTAGTTTCTTTCCCGCTATCAGCAACCGAATGTTTAGAGCTCAGCTGAAATAATAATGCAAACTATGCCACAAATATTTATATATGCCTGCAAGCTGGCTGAGGCACAATTCCCCTCACGCTAGCAGAGGGATCTGCAGTTTGCGTGCACAGCCAGCTGTTCCCTGCTCTCGCCCCAGCTGACACGGAGCCAATGCAGCAGCCCAGCCTGAGCCTGGCTGGCTGGGTGGGTGCCTGTGGGTGCTGGCAAAGAGCTGGCTTTGGCCATGCTACAGCATGGCCCCTGCTTACCTTCAACACCCAGCATGTTTCTATTCTCTTTGTCTGACCTGGGAGGAGTTTTAAAACATGCCCGATCCACAGCAAAGAGGTTTCTGAGGAGGGATGAAGTGACGTACGAAAACAATGCAGAAAGCAACTTAAAAATGCTCAGAAGAAATAACATGGACATAAACATGCCAAAATAAACCAGATGTCTTGAGCTTTATGCTTCCTGGTACAGTTTTCAGGCATCTATCTGAATGACTCATCAACACACGTTCACTATCTCCCCATAAATTTTTTTTGCTCTTAGTTTTGACAGTTGACATCTAAACAAATATGTTGTACCAGATCTCTTGAAATCTGGCAAGTAATATCTTGTACTTACTGCTTTATGCTGCACTCTCATTCCCCTGTGTTCAGCAACAGAGAAACTCTGCTAATATAGAACTATCCACCAAAATCCTTTAAAGCCTAGAGTTTAGTGAAATTCGGATGCCTGGAGACTAGAAAACAGAGTTCAAGTAAACACCCAGAAATATGCAAGTCTGGCTCTCTAGTACTGGCAGTAGTCAAGGAAAATTACCTTTCCACACTGCAGCTGAAACTCATTATCAAAGGCGACAGCAGAGGGATGAGTTGGAGCTGGACCAGCTTGGAAAACCCACCATTTTTAAGAGTGAGATGGTGACCATATCCCCCTGCCCAGTTTCCACACACAGTCAGAGCACCTACGGTCAAAACTGTCTGGACAACATGGGAAAGCAGGCTGAGAAAGTGGATGAAATGCAGTCTGTGCCAGTGCCAGTGCAAGGGACTAGCAACTGCAGAAACAGAGCCAGAGGAATCAACTGACTAGTTCCTCCAAGCAATGAAGACTTTCAGGGTAACACTAATCAGAGAGATGCATCTTTTTGCAAACCCCAACACAAATCACACTGAGATGCTGAAAAAGCAGCAAAGCTTTCAGGACAAATGCAGTGCTGCATCCACCTTGCTCAGTGGATCATTCAGCCTAGCTGTAGGGGAAGCAAGGGAGAGTCTCAGACTGGGCAACTTTGATGATGAGAAAACATGACCTTTCAGAGATGAGTGAATGAACTGGAGCTGATTAATCTAACACAGGAAAATCTTAGCAAGATGTTTTCCTGTTTTCTCCCTCCCCTGCCAGACTTCAATCAATGGCCAGATTCAAGCACAGTGCTCATATAATCACAAGACGATCATTCTTTCAGTTTACGAAAATCACATGGACTTAGGGTAAGATGAAAGGTCTTTTTAGTTAGTTCATCTGTTTGGTTCCTGGATGTTGTGCTTGCATCTCTTCTGATCTCCTAACACTCCCTTTTCTTTCCCTTAAAAAAAATGTGTACTTTTCACTTTTGCTTCTGTACATGTAACAACCACTGTGCATTAGTATCAACAAATGTGGACACAGGGCAAGACCATTTGCAGCCGCATCTGAGAAATGCCTTGATCGCCGGATCCAAAAAAACTCGTAAAAAATGGTTGTACTCATTAATTTAAAAAATGACGGGTTGCTCTGCTTAAATATTGCTATATCTGGAGCACTGCCACTCTTTTGGACCAGCAGAAAGCATGCAAGGATCACAGCACACACTGAAGCATGGATCTAATAATTTGCATATATATTTATCACAGGTGCACAGGGCTCCAAGCAAGGCAAGCACTCCAGAGACAGGGAAGGCGTCTCTCCTGTTTGGAAGATTCATCTGGAGAGCAGCCAGCAAGGACACTCACAGGAGGAATGAACAGTAGCCCACTGGAGTGGTTACACCACAGCTATAAATCTCTGCTTTCCCTGTTAAGCGCCTGGGAGGAGGGAGAGGGAACTGGCCACAGCTGACACTAATGGGTCCCGTTAAATTGTCGCTTTTAAAGAGACTCTAAAAGGAGAACAAACTTGCCTCATAAGCATTTGATCAGTTTGCCTGACACCAGGCAGTGGCAGATGCCCTGCTCATGTGCAGTGGCTGGGGGTGCTGGCTCTCCCCTCCATCACTTGGTTCTGAATAGCTGGAGTGAAATCACTGACTGCATTTACAGCCAACCAAATCTACATTTTTGGCACTACTTGCAACTGTGTCTCACCTTATAATTTATGTATCCATTATTCTAGACAGGGGATCCAGAAACAATATACTTTTCCCCTCTAAAATATAAGTATTATGATCCAGTTTTTATTGCATAGTAACTTTTCCCACTGAAATATATTAAATGAGAAATTTTAAGCATGGCCACATGAAATCATAAGGGACTTTATATACAAAAATGTTTTTCTACTTCTCAGCTGTCTCCTGAGTTGAGCTGTGGAAACTGTGGGGGCTCCTGCTTATTATCAAAAGGAAGAACTATTTATGAGTAGGGACTCTGAATATTTGGCAAACCAGCTGCAGCAGCACACCACTTAAACAGTTTCCATGCCAACATACCAAAAGTACCAACTACAGAATTGGGTGCATGACTTCTTTAAGACTACAAGTTTTCATAACTAGAGTACTGAGATGTACAGGTGTCACACCTAGAGGTGTCCCCTGTATATGGGAAGTTCCATTGAAATAATAAGAATGAAAAGAAATAAGAAGTGTATGTAATGTATGTAATTTACATGATTCTCAGGAGACAAGGTATCCATATTTTAAAACAGTACAATCTAGATACAAAGAGGGAAAGATAGGCACACAGTTGTAATTTCAATTTTGTCATTTTCTGCTCTTTTGAATGGGTACTCAAAAGTGAAAGATTCTTTTTTAGTAAGGCATTTGTTTTTTTTTACAGGGCGAAGAAAAAGAAGAATGTATATAATAAACAAATTGGATAAAGAATCTCTAAAGCTGACTTCATTGGAAATACTGAATCTTGGAAAATTACATCCAGTTGTCTTTTCTGCTACAGCACAGACAAAGACCAGCTCCACAAATCTGAACAGCTCTGGGATCCATGATACAAATTCAATTGCACTCCGTTTCCAGAAGAATCTAAAGCAAATACTCCTCTAGGAAATTTTCTCAAAGGAACACTTCATTCAGGATTAGAAAGAACCTCTTTCCATTATCAGGTCAGTCAGTAAGTGCAGATGGAGATGGAAGACTACTTTCTAAGGTCTAAGCATTTCTGCAAATTGGGAAGCTGACCCCCAAGGTGATGGTTTACAATGACCAGAAATTATAGATAGGTGTATCTTTCAAAGTAAATTCCAAAATCATAGCAAACAAAGAGCACCTGAATATCTACTTAATACATAAGTGTGAAAAAAATTAGATAATTATTAATTCCATTTTCTACCATTATGAAACCCCTTAATTTTGGATTTACTTCTCTAAGATGTTCCAATCAGAAGGTATTTAAATACTTGCTAAGAAAAACCTCAAACTACAAATTGAAAAGATGCCTAAAGCAAGAACAGCAGTGACTTCAACCATTTCACCAGCACCAAAATCACACTCAGCCAGAACTACTCTTGGCAAACTATTCTAATCTTTTTTTCCAACAGGAAAAGCTGCAATTTCTTATGGGTGCAGCAAGCTATCCTAAATCTAAATTCAATAAATCAATTGTATACCCTTCCTGTCAACTTTTCATTAACCAGACTTTTTTTTGAAAGTTCCAGAGTTAGAAAATGAAAGCTAGTTCATTGTAATTTTATACATTTGTAATTGTGTAAATATAACATGGTAAAAAAAAAAAAAAAAGAAAGAAAAAAAAAAAGAAAAATCAGCTAGTAGTGCTATTAGAAAATCTCAGAGTATTTAATTTCCGAGATGTTTGCTCTGATATACCTCTTTCCTTATTTGCTGGATTACATCTGCAAACAGTACTTTTAAAGATCATATTATAAAATCTTATGTTAAATATGGTGGAAAGCTGCATTTTTTCCTACACTTGTACAATTTGCAGAGTGTGCACAGAACAGCCTGTACTCTACAACTATAATTAAAGGCCACATGTGGTCCTTACACTAACAGAGAGGTATGAAATAGATTGACAAGATGAGAACAAAATAAAAGGTTTTTCCCTCTTTCTAGTGAAGAAAATTGAAAAAGTAAAACCCGTCAGAACCTAGTGACAGGAAAACAAAAACACACTCCACATTCCCTGCATGCAGGGGACTTCTCAGCAGGCAAGTGTTCCAGCTGGAATTGCAGCCCACCTGCTTCTGCCTTCTCTGGTCAGTACCTCACGGCGTGATTTGCATAGACAGCACTTTTACATGTGGATATAATTTACTTAATTCTGCTGAAGGTGCTGTAAACCACACACACATTACTGATCCGGTGTGAGCCTCAGCTCTCTCAGCCATGGCTAATAAGCCACAACAGCTATGGGCAGATGAAAGCTGGATAGAAATGTGACAAATACATCTACAAGGACTCTTTATCATCAACTCTGGTGCGAGAAATCATGATTCAACTCCAGTAACAACATGTACAACCACATATAAATTTGTAACTTCTTTTTACAGTATATATTTCCAGATAGGGAAAGTCATAGAGACTGCCAAAAGAGTAAGACTCAATAATTTTAGTTTATTAATAATAACAACGATAAAAAAAAACCCCTGTAATTGTTACAAACTAGTTAGTTGCCCAAGACCCTGAAAAGATATGCAAGGTCAGCAGGCATGAAGGCTACATTTATATCAGGAAATGCTCTTGTGAACAGTCACGGGCACTGCAGCTTGCTCCCATAAAATGGGAAAGTCCACATCTACCTTAGATAACTCCTGCCCTCTGAAACAGGACAGTTGTACCCAAACTATCCACAGGAGATGCCTGCCTGCAGCAGGAACACCACTTGCTACCAGAAATCTTCCAGGTACACAGCACAGCAAAGCTGTGCCCCAAAATGTGGCTAGTCACCAACACACCAGAGTTCAAGAGTCAGACATTGCTGCTCTTTTTTGAGAAAGCCTTCACTAATGGTATCAGGAATTTTATGAGAGAAGGGAGTGCAAGATTTAAGCTAAACAATTATACATTGTTATTTGACAGTTCATGGAAAGTAAGAGAGCACTTTCCAGTTCCTGTTTCCACAGGACATTAGCCCTTCTGCTCACAAATAAATGGAGCAGCAGGGTTAGCACAGTTAGAAAATTAATTTGGGATAATATCTGAGCTTTTATAGCACCAGCATGGTTGCCAGAAAAAAAATACAGTAATTAGTAAAAAAATAACTATTCTCACAGCTTAAGATGAAGTCCTGGTCTATGACAAGGCAACAGGCAGGGTAAGAGGAAAATTAGCTGTGGATGTAGGTGCTGTACCCTCATGGAGACACTGGTGCTCTTTGTCCATCTCTGCCCCAGAAGCCCAGTGCAGGGGAGCAGTTGAGCTATAACCCACGACCTGGGTCCAAAGCACTGGAAAGGATATTTGGCACACAACACAATTTACATTTTTGCTATCTGTCATGTGGAGAAAGTGATTTTATTTCTTCATTCATGGCATTCACACAACCAAGAGAGAGATTTTAATAAAACTGGTAAGAAAAAAAAATTTTGTTCCTGATCCCACCCTATTTCATCATGTTTGCTTGCTCTCAGAGTGCTTCCAACTAATATGTGCTTCCAACTAATTTATGCTTCCCTGTCTTAAAATTTTTTAAACAAATTCAGGATCTGTCAAAAGTTTTATCTTACAAACAAACAAACAAACAAACAAGAACTAAGAACTTACTGAAATAGATACCACCTTTTTCACAGGGCACCTGACCTTCCTGGGTTTGTTATTTGAAAAACTAAAATTTCAAGGATGGCATTAAAACAATTAGGTCTCCTCTGATAGCACAAAATGAATAAAATTTCCAGGTTTTCAGTACTACATTTTAAGTGGTTGCAACTCATTTAGTGTCTTTCTGCATATGGCATTGCTTTCTGCAAATGAATAGCTTGGAATGTTGCTGTGCTGCAAAGTGCTTACAGTTTAAGATCAGATTATATTAATAGTATGCAGAAATGTATTTCAAAATACATCTTTCACCTTCTAAAAAGTATTGTTGATTTAACTGAAACTAGGAGCAATTTTCTGTGATTTGAGGAATTTTTCACAGCTGTGCATGGATGACAGCACGCATCTCTACTGCTGGCACTGTCACTAATACAGCCTAAATGGAGACGAATACAGCTTGATCATTCAAATATTTTTCTTTGAACCAAGAGAAGCTTTCCCCACTGCATTGCTGCAAACAATGTTACTTCTTCCCCTTATACAAATCATACCATGCACATGTTTTCAAGTTTACATTTCTTACTTTCTGTTTCAGTTGAAGGTGATTAAAACATGCCGAGAAAACAAAGCCAAACAAATACATGGAATTTAGCTAGCTTTATGAATTGTGCTTTTATTTTTTACTGCTAGATAGCTGAGAAAATTCTATGTCTGGTTCCTTAATTCCCCGTAAAGGGGCATAAATATAGGCTTAAACATAATTATATTATAGCTAGAAGATAGCGTGCAAGAGTGGTGTTATCAAAAAGAACTGCTGCTTAAGATCCCTCCACAATCCCAGAACAGCCTAAGAAAATGCAAATCTGTTCTCACATGATGCAAGAGACATTATTAAAAGGAAAAGGCATCTGTCCCAAAGGACACTGTTCCATAAAGGGAACTTTTTTATAACAATTCATAAAATATTTTAGGTCTCTCAGCAACATTTCTCGCAGGCCAAAGCATAATATCATAGAATCATGATATCATTTAGGGTGGAAATAACATTCCTGCCATCAAATTTCAAACAAACAAAATGAAAGCCAGTTCCCCTCTCTCTCCCTCTCTCTGTGTAGCATTTTGTAAACCAGTTGTTGTACCAGTGCTGATCAGGGATTCATGGCCTGCAACAGGGAAACTCCAAGCCCCTCAGCATCCAGAGGGACATAACCATAGGAAACATCACATCAGAGAACATTAACACAGTTGTGCTTGGGCACCTAACTTAAAGGCTCATAGGGACAGGCTGTTCCCATGGGGACAGGGTGACCCAGAGCAGATCTGGTTTAGATGCTTTGAATCAGCAACCAGAGGAGTTTCTCTCTCCCTTAACAGACAGCAGAAAGCCCCTCCTTCAAATTTAGCCAAGTAATTATGGGCCTCAGATTGAGTGGTGGGACTGCCTTGTGCTGCACCTGTAAGTGATTAAGTTAAAACTTAACAAAATGACAGCTTTTCTCCCAAGATTAACATCCTAAGCTTAACAACAAATTTGAATGAAGCAAAAAAACTGTTTCATTTTCTCTCTCTCTTTTTTTTTTTTTCTTTTTTTTTTTCTTTTTTTTTTCTTTTTTTTTTTCTGTGTGTATTTTATCTTTTCTGGGGAGTCAGTCCTACTTAAATGTCAAGGTTTATATCAATGTCTATTTTTTCATACTGCTGCAAGTCTTTGCCACCATAAAAATATATATTTGAGTCAGGAATATGTCAAACAAATAGACATATTTTCATAGCTGAAGACCCTCGAAAATGCATGAAATGTGGCTTCCCTTTTAATTTAATGATCCCACATTAGATGTGATTCTATATGAAAACTCTGATGGAAGGAAAGCTATCCTTATTTTATGATAAAAGCCAACTTGGGATCACTCAGTATTGAAGCAGATTTATCTACATTTTTGTCTGTTAGCATCAATAACAGGCAGAGAGGCATCTTCATCATTCAGACAAAACTGCTGGACCGTAAACCTACCCTCTTATATGCTGCACTGTCTTCTCCCATCAAAGTGCTCTAGGCAACTTTGCTGCCTACCGAATTCAAGCCAGTAATCCGGGCAGGACTGTCAGCAGAGGAATGCTGTCTTTTAAATGCCCAGAACAAGAGACAAGGCTTTCAGAGGCAGCTGAAGCTGCCAGAACACCAGCTTCTCCTCCTCACCCACACAATGATGGCATTGTGTGGGGAATCCAGACCACCACTCTCAGTCTCCCTTTCTGCAAACCCGGCCACAACAATGACTCAAGTCAGGACCAAAGAGCTGAGCATTTGGTGACAGTCAGCCCTATAACCACTTGCACCAGCTGGATAAATCCAAATTGCTCATTTTTGGTGGAATTTGTTTGCATGCTATCTAGCAACACCCAGAGACTGGGGGGAAAAAAGAGAAAGATCTCAGAAGTTTGTAGCTGAGGTCATGAAACAACATGAGTAGATTCCAAAATCCACGTCTGAAATGCTAGGCAGTTTACAAAACAGAAAAGTTGTAAATAAGCTGAATATTGTCAATGTACTGTTTTACACATAAAAAGATGGACTGTCTATGGAATTTTTCTTACAAAATACAAGTACACTGTGAAGATCAGTTTGATTTTGAAACTCTTAATACGTTTAGAAAGGCAATGACGAGCTATGAGGCACATACACTTTTGTGTTTTGTGTAACACCCAGAAATAAACTCAGAAGGACATTTTTGGGTTTTTTTTTAAATCACTTTGAAATTCTCACTGTGGTTCACAAGTGCCTATTATGAAATACTCCATCCTCTAAAAACCTTAAATGATTAGTATATCAACACAAGCCACAGAACAGTCCTCCTACTACAGCACAGTACTGAAGACTCCAGTAATGAATAAGACACCAATGTCAATTAAGTATTTGGCAAAGGAGGTTAGGAGGTTGTTTCCAGGTACTTGAAAAAGTAAGAACCAAGGAGGACAGTGAGTGAGAAAAGAGGAAGGGAGGACAGGAGAAGGCATCAATCCCATGTGAGAAGACCACAGAAATGGTTTGACAATGAAATCAGCTGAAGCCAGATTCTCAGATTCCAGAGGAAAAATGACAACAGATAGGGTAAAATAGAATAATGCAGAGCAGAAATTATGTTAGCATGACAGGATGTCTGAAAGAACTGACATTATAGTTGGTGATGACACAAAGAGAGGATGGAAAGTTCTGTCTTCATGAACTGTATGTCCAAGGTAGCAGTGAGGTGAGCAAGATGACATGCCAGGGAAAGATGGGAGGGGATAAGTCAGAGAGAAGGGTACTTTGGAAATCATCTATGGCTTGGTGGCAGCTGAGGGAAGATAAAATTTACAGTGCAGTGTTTCCCAGATTGAGCATCACAAGGTCATAGTCACTATCCACTGCTCTCCAAGGGCTCCTGGCTTGGGAGGGTCTCAATTAAAAATACACCTGTTATAAGCAGAATAGTGCCATGACATCCCCCACTGGTCTACCATAAAAAGAGGCCAGTAAACAATGCTTTTTTAAATAGAAAATAACTGAACCTTGGGGAACGGCATCAGGAAGTGGATAAAGAGCCATTTTAGAAGATATTGAAAAACCAGCAAGGAAAGAGTCCTGAAAGCCAGGAAAAAGAAAGCCTGATGAATCAAAGGCAGCCATCAACCCAAAATCTGGAGGACAGAAAACTGTTCCTTGCATTAGATGATGACTAATAACGATCACTGTGGCAGCCGTGGATCTTCACTGGAGCTCAGAGGAGAAAGGCAAAAGAGAAGGAAACAGAGAAAACTAGAAGAAAACCAGTGGAAAGCCAGCACAGAGAAACAAAAGATCATGGTCCTAATTAGATAAATATGATGTGAGCAGAGTTTTCCATTTGTGTTTCCCTTGAGAAACAAGACTGCCAGGAGTTTAAAGTGAAAGGTAAATTAAGTCAGAAGGGAAAAAAAGACAAGACTTGAGGAAAGGACCTCAGAACCGAGGAAGGTGCAAATGCAGGAGAAAAAATGAGTGAATTTAAGATTAAACATCACAAAATGGAGATTGCAAATTTGATGAAGAAAGAAGGGAAAACAGAAGTGAAAAAGGAGAAAACAGCAACACAGTCAGATGAAAAGAGAAAGAAAGGGATTGGCTGATATTTTAGTCTAACTTCTCACAGAATGAAATTGCCTCTCCCCATCCCAACAGCTTCTGAATATGCTGGTCATCTTCAGTGACAAATCTTGAAGAAAACAGAGTTCTCCAAAATAGCATGGAAATGTGTCTTCAAAGTAAAGGAGTAATGCATTTGAGTTTCCTAACTACACAAAAGGCTGTAACACGAATTCTTCCTTATTATTATTGCTCCCTTGATTTACCAGAGAATCAGCATGAAGCTGCAGCTCCATACCAAGCAGAAGCAGAAGCCAAGTGAAACACAGGCTCTTTAATAAACTTAGGTTAATCAATTGAAAGGCAGAGACCCACAGGAGAGGAAGCTTCCTTTGAGCAGCAGTGCTCAGTTCTCAGTGCTTACTGAAACTGGCAAAGCAACTGGCTAATTTTTGTATGAAGAAGGCTGGAAGGAAAAGAGATGCATGAAGAACTGATATTGAGAACAGAAGGTGAAAGTAGACTTGAGAACAGGCAGAAACCTGTATGGGTTGGGTACAAATCAGAAGTTCAATGTGGTAGTTTTGTTGAGGTACAGGACCAACAGCAGATGACAGTATGAAAGCAAGTATAAAAATGAAGGAAAAGAAAAATTAACCAAACAGTGAAAAGGAGTTCAGGAGAAAAGGATAATATTCTTCAGAGAAAGAGTGGAAGCACAGGTTTCTAAGGTGGCCTCTGGTGTTGCAGTCTGCTGTCTGCTCTCTGCTGACATCCAGGTCACCACTTCCGTTGACCTGAAAACTCCGACAACTTTCAACAGCAAATGTAGTACCTGACTGTCCACCAAAGGGACTGGTGGTTGATTTAGCAGCCACATCATGTTCTTGCCATTTTCTAGCATTTGCTAAGGAATTTGATTCAATCCATGGAAGAGATTCCATAAAACCTTAGTCCAACCTGTTGCAGAGCTAGCATCAACAAACCCAAATATTACCAGTCTCAAGCAGCCAAGTTACTTCTTCAGAATCTAGTTATTTCTCATAGACTGAGCAGTTTTGTGTGTAACCTTTTTTTCTTCTTCTTTTAACATCAGCTATCATTATGTGCTGAATTACCCCATCTTGCAAATTAGCAAATAAGTGAAGATAATATTTTTGTTCTTGTTGAGTAATGGCTAACACATTACAAGATGGGTTTCCTCGTGTATTTTGACAAAGGAGATCTTGCTTTAATTATTTAAGAAAATGCTTTGCAGTAGGTCAATGAAAGTCCTATAGTGTATTTTTGCATATTTTACAAAAAGAAGGAACTCTTAGGGACACGTGACCTTTCTGCCACGCTCTGCAATTATGTCTGTGCTTAGAGATAATGTGGGCGAGCAAGTTATACTACCAGCATTTGCATGTTAGCATCTGGGTATGGTGAGATTTCCTACTTAAGGAAATCAGCTACAGCATATTCTTTCCATAGGTCTTCTTAACAAACAGTTAAATTTTGATAGTTTTGTGGTATCTAAAAGAAAAAAATAGAGAGAGGACATCCAAGAAAAACCTCAATACCAGAAAAATGTTCTAAAACTGAGGTGAGATTAAGAAGTTACTTTCACTAATTCAGCCTCTACAGTTATAAAATAGGGGGGAAGCCAGATTTCAATCCTTTTGTTTTTTGTCTAATGACACAAACCCAGGACTATGATATTTTACGTAAGAACAAAAGGCCACTAACATGAAAGAAGTTGAAGTTGAAGGATAAAGTAAAAATGGCTAACCATCTGAAAAACACATTTCACAAAAATAAACCAGCAAAATGCCTTTTGTTAATTTATTCTAAGAATGTTATTTATATGGCTATAGCACCTGTCACATTTTCAGCATGCATTAGTGTACTAAACTGTACTAAACACTACACATCTATTTTAAGCTAAAGGATGAAAATCATAGGTCTTTTCTTTAACTGTTAAGAAAGATCATTGCACTAGGGTATGCTAACAAATTTATCTATAAGAGCGTCTGCCCTATGATATCATTCTTTACCATTTTTCACTTTACCTTCTTCCTTGCATGCATGAAAGTGCATACTGTGTGCACACCTGTAATTATTGCCACACAATCATGGTGTAGCTGACATTGCTTCTCTGCTGGATGTCTTCAGACATTCTCTACTTTTGAGTAGCATGTTTTATTACTGCATCCTATGGACAGTCATCAATTCATGCTCTGACAATCACAGCACTGGAAGGCAGCTGGCAGATGTGCCAGCAATGAAGTCTGATAGATTATATTTTGCAAGTACAAACCTGCTAATCCTCAAATTCCCAAATTGATTTGAGATTAGTTACATAGCTGGAGACTACACCAAAAATTTCAAGATGATCACATTCTGGTCCCAAATTCCAACCCCCTAGTTACAGAGAGGTAGAAGTACTCAGAAAAAGGACAAGAGCAGCCAAGGGCCATGTGAGATCTCAGGGAATATCTGACCTACAGATGTACAGTGAAGAGTCTCGAAAAGTTTTCCTTTTATTCTTTGATTATGTCTACATCTATGACCACATTCTCATGCGAGTCAGTACTTAAGGAAGTCCCTGAAAGACATATTTGGCAGAAGTTACAAAGGGAATTAATTCCAAGAATGATAGTAATTTACTTGTCTTTAGTCATGAATCAGAATTAATTCACACAAGAAAGTTACAGCTGTCTTTGAAGACAATCAAGTCACATCAAACTGTGTGGCTTTATCCCTCTCCTAAGATGAAATGCAGCCCTATAAAAGGAAAGGGAGATGATGGCACTCACCTTACATCCCTCACAAGCACTGACACCATAGTGATATCCAGATGACTTGTCTTGACAAACAAAACAGGGCTTGTAAACACGAGGGGGTGGAAGTGGTGAAGGAGGGCTCGGAACAAGTTCCTCAGAACTGGTGCTCTGAGTTTCAACTGCTACAAAAGAAAAAAAAATTAAAATTGAATGATTCATCATAATTTTGAATAAATTATTATATATAACCATATTGTAAGTATCAAACTGGCCCATATCTTTCTTTCCATGATAAACATTAATTTGTCTTTCCTAGTAAAATTTAAAGGGAACTAAGCAAAGCAAATAATGGCAGGACCACATCCTACAGCCTCAAAACTAAATTTTAAAGTACCCAATAATTTAGATGTAGGGCATGAATCTTACCAGGCTCCTAAAAAGGACAACTTTGGGCTCATGATCTGGTTTTAGCTTATTGAATTGTATAGCATCCATGTGTGCAGATTGGATATCAGCCTTTAAAGGAAACTGTGATGGGTACCTAACCTTCAGAGAGTTTTTTTAATCTCTTGCCTTTTTCTACAAAAGGTAACACCTTCAGTGTGCAATTCTGACCTAGCAGGATATAAAGAGTGTGAAATCTGAAGTGAAAAATACCTAAACAAATTGTTTTTTGTTTGGTTTGGTGTTTTTGTTTGTTTGTTTTGTTTGTTTGTTTGTTTTTGTTTTTTTTTTAAATCTGCAAAACTAGCACAACTCCTTACACTTCCTTACCTACCTTAGGACCTGTAACATCAGGAAATCTCACTGAGAAAAAGCTACTTATGTATTAGGACCCCCACATCCCTTTATTGCCTTAATATTTCTAGATGGTCATTTGTTTTGACCCTGTTGAAAAGCCAGTAACCCCTTTCAAGGAAAGGACGTGAAAGCTCTACAGTGCAAGATAAGACATGTGAACTACATCTTTCCAAAACATCTGCATTAGTTTTCTGTGATATGCTGTCATCATTCCTCACGTTTATTGTGGATGTGCAATATATTTTCATGTCTCACCTAGTCATCTGCTGCTTCTCAGATAAATCCCTCTAACTTTTCAACAGATATACAGCAATGACAGGATCTGTGAACTCAGATCTATCCAGAAATATTAGGCACTATCAGCAGAGCTATATCTCCAGAGTACTAACAGCAGGCCCTAAAGAATATTACTCAATGGAAAAATTTTAGACAAGATTTACTGTACATGATATTTTTCAGATTACAATGATGATACATCTGTATTAAACTCATGATTCATTGTCAACCCATGTGTTGCCGAATTCACAGTGGGCACATGAGGCAACCTCTGATTACTCGTGAGAGAAGGGCCCCTTTCTGCCATTTTTCCTTGGGTTAAGCTAGTATCAACCTCAAGGACAGACACTTCTTGAGAAGAAAATAAATGCTAGAGTAAAGTATTAAAGGCTCTGATCCAAGCAAAGAAATACCTTTGCAATTTAGTTGTATATCTAACAGTAAGGAGTCTGTGAAAAAAACAGAAAACTAAAATAAGTAAAATAACATGGCTCCATAAATTAAGACAATGTCCAGAACCATACTCATTCTTTCCAGTATTAAATAAACTGAACTTGGCAAACACCTACGTGTTCTTACCACACCAAGAAAACTTTAATGAAGCTTTTTCTTAATGAAAATTCATATGAGAATGATAATTTCTTTTCAACAGTAATTTTTGGTATTTAAGAGAGAGAGAGAGTGCACTGTTATTGATCTCTGCACAGCCACTCTGCTTGAATCAATAATCTATTAGTACTTCTAAATTAAAGTTAGATTCATCAAATGCCCTTGAGAAGCCCCAAACATACCTTGCCTTATTTCATGCTTGTACATGAATCATGGTGGCTTCCAATGAGTCTAAGGGATGATAAAATTTTAGCTTTAAAACTCTAATACCAGCAGACAATGTGTTTTGTATTAGCTCATTCAACTCTCTCAGTCCACCTAAAAGGCAGTTTTTAGGCTCCCCATGGGAAAACAAGGTTGTGTCATCCAATAAAACAACTGTGCTCCTGCAATCCTTCTGTTATTTCAGTTTGGGGAAAGCAGCCTTTCAGGAATAATACTGATACACTTCTGTTTATTCATCAAATCACCCTAAACAAGCACTAGCATCCAATAGTGTTCCAACCACAAACAATATTGTACACCAGAGAGGTCTGTCAAATACTGTAGGAACAACAGGAGCTTGTGATACCTAGAAGAGATTATGCAAACAACTCAGTTGATAAATACACAACAGAGTCAGCAAGAGAAGTGTTGAAGGAGTAGAGAATATTTTCAGGACAATTTGAAAAGGTATATGACAACAAAGGAGCCAATGGAAACCAGAAGATCCTCCCTAAAGCACAGTGGCACTTACATGTGCCACTGAAAGGACTTAATCTAATAAAAATAGAACTTCCATTAGTGGAACAACTGTCTAGAGAATTTGCTTTTGGTTTTTTGTTGGTAGGTTTGGGGAGTTTTATTTGGGGTTTGGTTTTTTTTTGCGGGGGCCGGGGGCAGGGGCGGTTGTTAGTGGCTTTTTTGTATAATAAAACCTAATTTGGGCACATTCACTTTTGATCACAGGCAAGGTGTGCAGTTTTCTGGAGAAGGCTTGAACCCAGGTTCAAACTGTGCTTGACTCTTGCTCCCGTTTCTGACTTACTATTCTTCCTTGGATTTAGCTTTTGTAACTCTTCATTTGAAAAAGTACTGTGTGGAAGTCCTGTAGCAACTCATGCTCAGCAGGTATGAAGTGTTATTTTTGCAACATGTTGACAGCTAATGGATGCATGACAGCAGAAGCTTTCTTCTATGCATGTCTACACAAGCAACAAGGAAAAAAAAAAAGGATGGGGGGTGGACGGTTGACTTTTCCAGAAGCATTTTTAAAGCAGCCCTACAATTTTATGAAGAATTCAAGAGAGGGAAAAGGAGAATTAAAAAAAAAAAAAAAATGCAACTTCTTTCCATGCCCTGCTTTCTTGTCCTGTGGGATGTGACACTTCAGGATCCCTACTCACCTGAGACAACAGAGCCTCAGTGCTGTCACCCAACACCTGAATGCAGCTTAAGCACACAGGGACTCTCAAACAATCGGTCACTTCACAATTCCTAAGATGTCTGAAATTTTTCTAAAGGTTAGATAAAGTAGCAGATAAGATCTTTAAAAGCACAGCGTGCTTTCTGAGAGCTAATTTACTGCCAGCTAAACCGTGTTGACAGATGGAGAAGGTATTTTATTTTGAGACCAGCTAGAAGCAGGCAGGCACTGCAAAACGTTCATGTTCTCCTAGAAGCTTAGATTAATAAGCTTGCATGCTAATGCACACTTTGGACAGTTGAGTTTTAAAAGAATAAGAAGTTGTAAAGCAAATGGCATTTCCTGGATAGCCTCAAGGGAATTTTGAATACTGAGCTCAGGGTCCCTGGTGGGAAGCAGCAATTTCAGCTAATTAGGGTGAATAGCAAAGTGTTGCATTTGGTCAAAACATTCTGTTAACCCTCATTTTTGTTGGCACCAACAAGAGTCTGGATTTTTTGCCTTTTCTTTTCTTCTTTTTTTTTTTTTTTTTTTTTTTTGTGAATTCACTGCAGGAGTGCAAGGCACTCAGCTCACATACATTAGGCAGAAAGTCAAAGGAAACGCCAAAGTTCAACTAAAGTACAAGTAATTAGAACCAGATTCTCTGCTGCTTGTATGTGTGCATTTGATTGTAGAAGTTATTTATAAGCCTCCAAACATTTGAAAAAATAACTATATACTGTAGATCATTTAATTTTTATGTCTCGTCTGGAAAAAAAATCTGCTTTTAATCATCTTCCAGGAAAGAGCCAGGAACTGGGAAAGTGGGTCTCAATTGTTTCAATACAAATTTCTCTCTTTCATGTGCCACATAAAACTATACTATAAAATTAAATCCAAAATATCATTGACTTTGCCTTCCCCCATTTTAATAAAAAAAACTTCTTTGAATTTGTCATGCTTAAATAGTTTGCATTGTTATGAGGGTTTGGGTTTTTTTAAACTCTTGTTTGGAAGACGGACAAGGGGAGAAGAAAAAAAAAAAAAAAAAAGAGTGAGAGAGAAAGAAAACATTATCGTGGAGACTTGCCAGCCTTGACTTAGTAACCTGGCCATGACCCTCCAGCGAGTGTGTGTTTGACCCGGTCACACATGACTCTAGCTGCGTACTGTTGCTGGGTTATAAGTCCCAGATATTTTTACCATATATACAACAGGTGGGGATCACAGACAACAGAAAGAGGAAAACAAAGTCTCCCCTTGTGGGAAGACTCCCATTTTCTCCCTTGCAAAGGAAAAAAAAAAAGCACAAAGCAAAGAAGTCGTGCTACTACTTCAGTACTGGCACTTGCTGCGCTGGGTCGCGGTTTTTCCCGGGAGGTGCACGCACGGAGGTGGGGTGGGCTGAGGGCAGGAGGACCGGGGAAAAGGCTCAGGGGGAGCAATGTGCAAATGTTAATCAACACAGAACAAATTGCCACAGTCAAAAATCTTTCCTCATAGAGCTGGGTATGCATCGAAGTTCAGGAAGGAATGCTTTGTATTACAAGTGAACACAACATACCCAGATTAAAACCTACAAAAACTTCAGACTAAGATATTATCACCAGAATTTTCAGAAGTACCTAAGAAAGTTTGTTTTCCACATTTGAGGGTTTCTTTTTTATTTATGCCTTCGTAGCTGCACACATCTGCCTTAAAGCTTGATGCTAAATATATTTATTATATTTTAATTATTGGTTACAGTTTTTCCAGCATTAGTTTTAATCAAGTCATGCATCTCTACCAGACTGTCCTTTAAAAAAAGGCTGGTATTCTGGATGAAAACCAAAGAAACCCTCTAAAGTCTACTGGTTTGCATTCAGTCTGAAAAGGGGCATTCTACTTTCAATGGGACATCAGAAGATGAAACTCCATGACCTTGTTCCTTTTTGAGGGTGCCCAATCACAAATGAACCTTTTCTGTTATTTTAAAAGCTAACAGAGTATCTAACACATTCCATTATGTGCTGCCCAGGATTCATACAGTATGATTAAAATAACAACAGAACTAGAAAGAGGTGAAGGTTACAGAGCTCAGAAGCCTGATCTGCAAGGACCAGACTAATGGACAAAACTGCATGCAAGGTCACCTAAAAGGAGTCTCAGAGCCAGGGCACTTTAAGGGCCATGCAAAGGGCACAGGCTGCTGCTGCTGCCAAAACTATCTCAGACAAGGTGCAAGTCCCGATAGGCGCAGCCGAGTTGGCAGGAGCTCTCTAAAGCTGAAGTACTTTTGCTGCTACAACTCTTGTCAGCTGAAGAGCGATAGGGACAGCTGGCTTCTGTCCCGAAGCATCTGGGAGAAGAGGGGTCCTGCTGAACTCTGCCCTCCGCCTCAGAGTACAAGAAGCAGTGAAGCACACTCTCTGCTCTGATATCCTCACCCTAATGAAGTTCCAAGTACAAATTTGGCCATTGCTCCACTGCAGCCAGACATACCATCAGGGCCGTATTTTCTTCCCCCACCCTTCTGCATCTCACGCATTTAGACAGTGCACTATTTTGGGCAGGGCCTCAGAATGTGCTGTACAGTAACTGGCACTGCAGGACTTTCCAGTGAGATTCCAATTCAAATAATGGTAATGATCGTGATCCTGCCAAGTCAAAAGATATTTGAAAGAATGAACCCTGAAAGGCCTCCACAGCCTTGAGGGGAGACATTACTTGAAAAGTAGGTCCTTAGAGCACTTTCATTTTAACTATTGTAGCATTTCAATGTTAAAACACAGATTAAACTTAAAATACGATTTTTTTAAAAAATCATATTCAACAAATGTCTTTGCTGTGTATACACCAAGTTGTATTTGTCAACTGACAGAAAAAAAAAAGTGTTTACACTTGTCTGCTGCATCTTGCCCGGTTTAGAACTGGGAGAGAGAGAGTTGCATCATATTCCTTCAAGACTTTCATCAATGAAATTGCCAAGTTTCAATTGCAAATCTGTAATGTTAACCAGCAGAGTCATGTAACATAAGTCAGTGGAGTCAGTGGATACTGATCTTGGTCATACAACAGGAGTACAGCCCTTTGAAACCTGTATTCATATCAGGTGATTAGGGCCAAGAAATAGTTTAGTATCCTACTACCAGCATAGCAGAGCTATCCAGATTTTTTTGCTCTAAGTCAGATAACAACATCTATCTTCTAGTTATTTTTTTTGTTCTACTCTCATAATATAATCTCTTTTACTTAGCAGCTAACTTCTTCACAGTTATTTTTCACAGGAATTTTATTATTCTCCTAAATGATCTCTATCAATTGCCCACTGAAGAGTAGATTCTTTTGTAACATACTTTTCTATTATGACACAGTTTGGCCTCTTTATTCATCCATTAGTTAAACACAGCAATTTGGTCACCTGACTTTAGGCTGGCATTTAATAAGGCACTCCAGGAGCCCCACCTGCCAGCACATCTTCTGGAGTAACATTCCTGCACAGATTCACTGAGTGACTCTCCTCAGGCCCTGCTGTCCCTGGCCACACAGCAACACCAGCACCACTTCTGGTTCTGCCATATTTAGCAGTGTGAAAGATCCTTCTCTCTTCTGCTTATCTGATCTACAAGCATGGTCCCTGCCATCCCAGTATGTGAATAACCCATGAACATTCATATTTTTACCTTTGTAACACCTAAGGGAGATAAGGGAAGAGCTGTTCTTACTTTACAGACAGGAAACGGAAGCACTGACAGTGAAAGAGCTTTATTTGCTTGCATCATAAATTCCTAGAAAAATACAAGCACTACCCAACTGGGACTTTCAACAGCAACTGAGAACCTAGCTGTCTGCAGCACTAAGCAGTGTCCTCAAAATACAGCCTTACGTGTCTTCCCCTAGGTTTCACATGGGATACATGACAAAGCAGGGGACTGTGTTATGTCTGTGCTCGGTCCCTCTGTTGCAGGGGCTCTGAAGCACCCCCACATCTGCATGTGCCCCCCACTCACCTGCCCACTGTGAGACAGGACAGGGCTGGGTGCCTCCTCCCTCCAAGAGCCACTGCTGCTGCCAGCAGGGAACTCGGGAGAGGTGATGAAACCTTGCCTTCATTTTCTGACCCCCGCAGCCAGCTGAGAATCAGCTTTCTCTAAGACTACCATCATATATACAATTACACAGGAGTGCCCTGGCAGGGAACTGACTTGCCTGAGAGAAACCCTGAATCCTCTCCTGAAGGCAGCACCGCAGCAACTGTGCATGTGGACTGCTGTGTACCACACAGGCATAAGCAACACTAGAAACTGCCACAAAAATCCTCTACTCCTGACTGTACTGTCCAAGCCTCACATACCACCAAGATGTATAAGTCTGAATCTAGCAGGCTAGTCTTACAAATTGTGTAAGTATAACCTGAAAATCACCAACACACCATCAGGTATTTCTGAAAGAAAACACCCTAAAAAACCTCTGTCTGAAACTGTTGCTTCTTTTTGCTGTGTCCCACAGATACACAGGGGAAGCTGTCACTGCAACCACTTTTGGTGCTTCTCCCAGCAGAGTCACAACTTTTGGCAATACAGTCTCTTTTATGAGTACACGTATTTACTACAGTTAGCAGTAAAGGACAACGAGGATGCTGCAGCTGCTCTGTAGGTTTGCAATTTCTGGTTCTCAAGCACCAGCTCCACTAAACCCTGAGGTAGTATGTATAACTAACATCACCTTTTCAAAGAAAATTATACTGCTTTTCAGGCTGATTTTTTTTTTTTCTTTTAACAGTTATGTCAGCAAAGCAGTTCTACATTTGGGTTTATGTGTCCGTATAGCCAGAGAGATGTATTTACACCTGAGCAAACGTGGAAAGCAGAAAGCTTGTCAGGATTAATTATATCAGGGCCAAGAACTGCATCTGGTTATACCTGTGTTACTCTCAAGACAGCGAGACTTAATGACGTGCTAGTAACTGAGAACAGGAGCATCTTTTGCTAAATAAATGGCCAGGCAGACACCATGAGTGAGCCGGGGTGAAAGTAAGAGTAGAGACAGGATGGCCGCAGGGTTTGGCAGGCAGAGTTTACAGGGCAGCAGCTCATCACTTTGTATTAGGAGTCTACCTTCGAAATGAAAAAGAAAACATGTTAAATGAAAAAAATAAATCGTATGGAAAACTGAAGAAAAACATCCGAAAGATGCTAGCTCTGTAGTTTTTTCAGGTCGGTGATTTTCTGCCTGTCCGTTACCATGCAAAACCACATCAGTCTCAAGTGAAAATTCCGCATTACTGCAGAACTGAAAAATAGGATCTTCCTTAAAAAAACAACAACAACAACAAAACCCCCCATAATTGTGCCACCATCTGCATGAAGTTAGATTTTCCTTTGAAAATGAATTTTTCTTACGATTCATGCCCTGGCTGCTTTACCTGTGAATTCCTATGGTCATATCCTTATGGGGAGTAAAATGGAATAGGCAAAGAAGATACACAAATGTAGAGAGGATGAGAACTCTGAACCCTTTATTCTTTATTTATGAAAAAGAAGCCTACTTCTGTGGCCTATTGATACAAATGTGGTGTAACAAATTCAGTGCTTTACCTACAGGATCAAAAATTTTAAGAAAAGGCCCATTGTAAGGAAAGAAAACTTAAAAATAAAAGAGGTCTGATTCATTTTTTCAGTTATGTTTTATGGTGTTGCTAGTCCATTGATTTCAAAAAAAGGCTCTTGTAAACATAAATGGGAGAAAACCCAGATCCAGAATCATCAGTAAGAAATGAAAATTGCAAGGGCAATGAAATAGTTGCTATAATCTCTACACACATCCAGATATTTTGCTAAGTCATAAAGTCTCCATTTATAGTTATTAAATGTTTTATAGTGTTTTGAGGACTTTTAAGTCTTTTCAAGCATTGAAACAGAATAATTCAGAGTATTATTCTATTTTTTTCTTCAAAACTCACCTCCTATCCAAGTTGGTATTAGTTTTTGGTATTACTATGTCTGCCAAATAACTTTTCTTTTATTTTCTATATATTCGACATATCTTGTGACACTATGCATCATGACTTTTTGCTGTGGCTTGAATCCAGTAAGAAAAGGAGTGTTTTAATATCTTTAATCATGTAATACTATTACACAGTTGTTCAGTACCACATGGACAAAATAAAACTATTGTGCTCTCTTTGGAAATGCCATAAAACTGACTTGCAGTGTAATATTTTACATATCATTTCGTTTCTCAAATTTTATGACCATTAGTTCAGAACATTTTGATCTTTAAGTGTTTTCAAACTTTAAAATTAATAGAGTGGTTAGCTCTCAAGAAGAGCCAATTCAGTGATCAAAACTACTTCAAGTTAGTAGAGCAGCAGTTAAAATGCTTATCATTACAATTAATTTGTATTACAGCCACACTGCTGGGTATCACTAATTGATTTATATACCCTCCTTTCTATACCCATTTACAAGGGCAATTATGAACTCCATCACATATGCTTAAATGGGTTACATTAGAACATTATCTAGAAACTAGACTGCCAAGCTTAAAATCCTTAAGAACAGGTAAATTCTTCATTAATGGGTATGTTATCAACTCACTACAAACGGCCTATAACCTTTTAAGGTAGTACACGATGCTAATATTTTACTTTTCATGGGCAGTTGGAGGTTGGCTCCAATGATGAGCTCCACCGCTATCTTTGTTTTTAAAATTGCATATTATAGGCAGCAATAAACACAAATTAGTATTATACCATCCACAGCTTTCTGCAAGGCATGGTTTCTATAAACAAGTTAAAACGCATACATCTGTAAATAATAAGTGTAAGTATGCTGAATTTAATGAATAAGGGCACTAAAAGAAATTGAACAGTAGGGGTTCAGCAATTAGAGTAACTGCCCATTTTATTAAAAATGTATTGTTTCCAGCTTTCACTTTAGAAGGCTTTTATTGCTTTGCTAATTCTAAGTTTAGATTTCCTTTTAAAAGGATGTCTATTTTTATCCTTATTTTTCTTTGACAGCCCCGTCACACAGCACTCGTCTTTTTTACAAGGCAGTGGACAACCGTGAAGCTTTATATCTCCTTGCTCCGGATCTGACTCTTAGGCCCTCGCTGCAGACCTCTGTTTGGCATTAGGCCACCCAGAGGTATGATCCTTTATCAAGCAAGGTCTCATACCACAGCGAAGTTGGTATGAAAGCTGCTGAACCAGCACACCCCAGCCAGCCACCCTTCGGCCCTTTCCCAGAGGTTACCAACACTGGCAGAGTGGGGAGGGGAGGAGCACACTTCCAGCTTCCCAGCCGTGCCCCAGCAACTCAGGGCCATTTGCTGAAGCTGGCAAGGCTCAAGCCACGAAATGGAGCCATGAGTTTCCTGCTGCTGTTCAGCAGCAGCCTGCTGCAAGATGACAGGGCAGTGTGTAGACTGGGAGAAGCAAAGGTAGCTTCTCAAACCAGGCAGATATCCCAGTAGATGTCTCCCACGCCCCAGCATCCCTGCAGTGAACCCCTGGGCTATCCTTGCTTGTATATGTAGGTTTTATATCCATATAGCTCACTTTCCAAGTAAGTGTTAAGATTATTCCTTACACTAGCCTAATTGCACCCACACTTCTGTTCTGTGGGGGTATAATTAAAACAATCCATTATTTCCATTTAGACATGACACAATAACAAGAAAAATATGGCTTTCATCACTTGAGCTTATCTGCAAATAGAAGGATGGTCAGACCAAAACTTGACCTTTCTAACATCCTACAGCACATGTACATTTGCAACCTCTGAGACCAAAAGAGGGACATTCCCTGTCCCCCTTCATCCCCTCAGCTTGCCAGACTAGGACAGTGCAGTACTAAGAGCAAATCACCCCAACATTTCTGATGCTAATGTAAGTAATTCCAGTTTAATTTATATTTAAAAACTTTGTCACTATCTTTTGAGAGAGCAAATGAAATATAGAATTTACCAAGCTGTAAAGCTCACCTGAGCAGTATTTCAGTATTTTTGAATTGAATACCTGCCAGACTAAAAATGTTAACACAGTGGGGAAGGTAACATGGAAACTAAGACACTAAAAAATTTCCTTTCCTTGTAATTCACAGCACCTTGACATTGAGTTTATAAAATTTTTTGTTCTGTGGTTTGGTTTTTTTTTTTCCTTATAACTTTCCATCAGTGCAGTTAACATGGTAAACAGCCCTCTGCCCCTCTCACAGTAGGTCCAGCAAAAGCTGAAATCTGGGAAGAAGCATGGTGTCCCAGAGCAGAACTGGTAGCAGTTCTCTTGACTGTGGCTCAGAGCACACTTCCACACTGCCTAGAAGATCTAAGATCAATAAAATAAGACATTCACAAGAGCCTGGAGACAAGAGGAGTAGCGTGACTGGAGGGCACATTTCCCAATATTCTGTTTTCCTATTCTCTACCTGCAGTAGATTTTCCTACTAAACCGTTGGAATAAGGAATGCTCATCATTTTACCTGTATGTTGTCTGTCATTACTGTTCTCACTCAGAAGTGAAAAAAATATGCACACACTGTACTTCAGGAAAACACATTTATGCTAACAGTATTTCCTAGTCACCTGGTCTTTCTCATTCAATACCTACCTTCAGCAGTCATTCTTTTTTTTCCCAGATAAGCTACTCACAACTGACTGCAATATCCCTGCCTTGCAAACAGGAAAAACGTCAGCTATACTTTATATAGAATATGACAAAAAGAAAGCACTATGTTTCCAAAGAACTGAAAAAGCAACGTTCAGTCCTGGTAGCTGACATCCCAAGAAACTTCAGGCAAAACATACTCTGAAAAAGTGAAGTTACATTTCCCCTATGAGGTTAGAATTCAGAAGATCTCTGGTTACTGTGCTCTAATAATTTTAAAATGTTTCTATTATGAATATCCACTATTACACTAAGCTTATAATTATGTTTTGTAAAACATACCTTTTTTTTTTTTTTAGGGGGAAAAAGCCCCTTTTTCTGCAATGTTTGAGAGAATTATTTCTGAGGAATTAGGCTAATATTTACAAATGCTTTTCTAGTTGTCACAGTTCATTCAATGCTATCTTCCCAAACTTTCTGAAGGACTGCTTTAGTGCCTCTGCCAATACCCAAAGGATTCTGAAGACACAGCAAAGTATTACTGCCAACACACCAAGACTGTTAAAAATGTAGACAGCTGTGAAACTGTAAGACTACCCATTTCATTCGAAGGTCCAGAAAACCTCCAACCTGTGGCACTGCTATTTCAGAGTCACTGTGACAAGGCAGAGCAGCCATCTTAAGGAATTAGTAAAATCAGCAGTGGAGTGTTGCTGGTTAGGAATCATTGCTTTTAATTTCTTAGTATTTGCACAAGTCTGACAACTGCACAGCTGCACAGAGTTGCCCCAAACTGTAAAATAAACTGGGCAAGCTTTCCACAGAGTAAGTTCAATATGCTTTCCATTACTTCCCATTCTAAGGTCTGATCCTGTTTTGGTTTTCATTACATGGACTTGTCATAAATTTTGGAAAATCTTCTTAGTACTTTTCCTACATTTTATCCACCAGACACAAGTTCGTCATCCAAAGATGACAACTTATAAAACCAGTAATTTTAAAAAAGTGTAACCTGTGAGTTCAAAGGATGCTCTCCGAGAAAATTCACCTCTGACCACCTTACCCTGGGACCAGACAATCCCAGTGGGATGTGGGCACATTTTGGAAAGCTCTCATACCACCCAGGAAGAGGGGGACCCTGCTGTTTCATGGCACCCCGGGCATTTGCAAACCAGTTTGCCTGATCACTGCCTTCTATTGTTTCCTGAGATAAGCAGGGCCCCAGTGAACAATTAGAGCTTTCAATAAATAATCTGTAAGCACATTCATTTGATTTACTGTTATTTGATACAGCAGTTAGTTTCAATGGGGCAGTTACTATTGATCACTTAAAGTACTACAGACAAACATGAAACACTTCCAGAACTCCATGGATTATTACTCTTTATCTGCCACTCATCTGGGTTACTTGTAATGGTTGTGAAATTTAAAATCAATAACAACAATTAACGTTTGTTATACTCTGAGGAATGAATCATGTGAAATATGTTTTGTTACTAAAATGAAATGCTGGACAGCTTGCAAACAGGAAAGACTCTTGGAAATAAATAGCAAAACTCTAAAATAATTTTTCTTGGTATTATTAGTGTCCAATATAGGAGGTAAAGAAAATTAAATACAGGTATTTTAAATGCACACAGAAGTATTCACACAATTATAAAAAGGCATCAGCAGGATTTTCAAAGGAATAAAACTTTCAACAAAACTGGTGAGAAAGATGCACCCAAATTTTCCTTTAAAATTCCACTACAAGTCCTATAATTTCATACTTCTTGACTTCTACAGGAGTTTTGGGTTGTTAATCATGGCAGGACTTGCTCCTATGTAGATATAGGAAAAGCCCTGACTCCTCTTTCAACTAGCTTTTACTGGTGATTATCACCAAAACCAAAAAAGTATCTTAGAAATTAATTCAAAATGAAATTAATGAAAGCTGGAAACTGATTTTCAGGTATATATGCTGAAAAATACCTTTTCTCTTCAGATTCATATGAATAAGTTGTGAATCTAATGAAATGGATGGAAATAACAGTACTTTGAGATCTCGGCTAAAGTAGTAATGCTACATAATTAAAATGCAAAACAGTAAGAGAAATATTTTATCATTAAACTGTAACCAGAGCTCTGTGTGAAATCATCCATTCAGAAGACTTGTTTTTCATCAATTATTTGTTATTTATCTGATGTAAATATAAGAAGGTCTAATTAAAATGTATGACTCCTTATGCAGCTTCTTGTCATTAAGACCAGTGAAAGCATTCTGAAGACCATAATGAAATAATTATGTTTGCCTTTAAGAATCCTCTTCAACGACACATGGTAGTACCACACTAAATTAAAACATCAGGAACTAAATTTCTCTTGCATCTATTTCCATTTTCACTAATTATACCCCCAAGCTTTCTAATAGACCAGGCCCTAAAATTCTTTTGAAGCTGAAACAGCCTAAGGTACAGCAACCTTTTCATAGTAATGGACTTTGAAGAAGAAACAAAGGTAATGTAGCCCTGGAAGGATTAATATTTCAAATAGAGTTATCATGTGAAAATATGTGTTTATTTGAAAAATGGGGAAAAGATTGTTGATAAAGAGCCAAATATGTGTTCCAAGGAAACCAATACTCTGATTTAATCTCATTTAATTGCGTCATTCCTTCCTAACCTCTTTTTGTAAGAGTATTTTCTTGGTCTGCACAAAAATTCAAGTTAGCAAAAGCATAACAAACACAGTACTGCCGGGCAGTGCCAGTGTACCATGCTGTAACTGAGCTCTACTTTCACATTTTGGTGAAGGTGAAAACAGCCCCTGTGAACAATTGCAGTGTTTATAATGGACTCCATTTCAGGGAGAAGGGAACAGCTATTTGCCCAAACTGCCTCCAGACATGCAGTGCATCCTAACACACAGCTCATGCTTTAACCACAAAAGTCTTGCAGGACCTCACCAAAACACAGAGAAAGGAAAGGATTCAGATAAGGAAGAGAAAAAAACAAAACAAAACAAAACAAAAAACACAGAAGGATATGAGTCAGCTCTGACTTCTTGTGGGCAGCTGAAGGCTTCTTTTCAAGACTTCAGGGAGATAATGGATCCTTCTTGGTGTGGTGTCAAAGAAGTGAATGTGGCAATACACACAAAGCAGAAAGATGAGCAGTTCACATACCTAACCTGCATAGCCTGTGACTACGTGTACAACTAGAAAAACACAGCTGGAATGTGCTCTCCAAATGGAGAGAGGAAGGCAGAGGTTCACTAGGGGATGAAGACTTGGGAAAAGTAGCTTGCCCTGTTAGCCCCCCTGATCAAAGACACTGAAAGACATAGGTGATTTGCCATTTGTTCTGCATTTTACACCTTAGTGTTCAAAGTGTGGAGTGAAATCAGAAAGAACTTTACAAAGTCCAAGACTTTCCAGCTAACCTCTAAGGAGGATTTGACATATACCCTCATCCAGTAACCAATAAAATTTCTTCCTCAGCTGAATGAAAAGAGGAAACTCAAACAACAAAGCAATGCTAAGGATTACTCTGCAAGATGAAGGGAAAAAGGAAAAACCTCCTCAGACCAAAAGTTGAAAGGCAGTAGTATGAACAATGGCTTAAAACCAAAGAAAGAACCCCCAAGCTCAGGGCCTTAACAATAAAAAAGTTCACCCACGCGTGGCATTTTAGCCAGTCCTTTAATGTGTGCCCCAAGCCAAAACCCACAGGCTGGTGGATCAGTGAGAGTGGATCTCTGTGGAGGAGGGAAAGATTGTAGAGAAGTTAGGACCTTTGATTAGAGTAACCCAGAGAGGAGTGCAAAATCCCAAGAGAGAGTCAAGCTTTGAGGGGCACAGGCGTTTCCCTGCGCCCAACTCAAGGTCCTGGGGGACCATCTGCCTTGCAGATCCACAGCCCTTGCCCAAGGGGAGGTCTGGGTGTCAGGTATCGCCAGATGGCACTGTGACACAGATTTCCAGCTCCTTTTTCTTCATGTGTGAGTGAATGTTCAGTCTTGGAAAGACAGGCAACCCTGGTCTTGTGAGTTTTTGAGTAGAAGATGAGGAATTAAAGTGGCAGAGAAGCCTGTTTCCTGCCCCGGACTCTGCCCACGGCCAGTCTCTGAGCAAAAGTGCTGGAGTCTCTGAGACCCCCAAAAGCCAGGGCAGAGCAGCGCTGTGCCTGAACACCCCTGTCCCAAATTGGTATTTGTGAACAAGTGAAATACTTAAATCACCTCAGATGCTGTTACATTAACTTATCATGCAAGAACCTAGAAATTCTCTTGGTATCAGTCACCAGCTGGCAGAGGAGTGATTCTGGTACAGGACTGGAAGATGAAGGAACTCACATAGGAGATGGGATATGATGTGCTGCTGTGTCACCAACCAGCCTGGCAGAGAGGACCAGCAGAGTTGGTTTAATGGCCACTTCAGGAACTACCTCAAGTTGCACTCAGATTAAAAAAAAAAATTAAAAATGCAGGATTCAAGAGACTTTTTGTGTTCTTTAACTGTTTTGGTGAGGTTGGAATTTAGTGGGGGGGGTTTTTGTGGGTTTTTTTGGTTTTTTTTTTGTTTTTGGTGTTTTTTTGGTTTGGTTTGTTTTGTTTTGTTTTCTTTTGATTTGCTTGGAGTTTGGGGTTTTTTTGGGGAACTAGTAATTGAACCATTTCTTCTACTGTTTCTATCTTACAGGCTTTCTATAATCAAAGCACTTACTGAACAAAATCTGTGTTAAAATCAAACTGTGTTTTTTTGTCCCCAGCTGGTGCAACATTGGTCAATCTGTTTAATTGTTCCACACCTCTGCTATGCATCTTTAAAAGAAGAATGATCCTTCTTTCTTTTTAAGAATTGATGCTGGATGTTCATTGTGCTGAACATCCAGCACAGTGACATGAACTTTTACTGGTATTTCCTAAAAGTACCAGTACATAAATACACCGAAGGCTCACTCATACAACCACTCTGTCTCTGAAACTCTTATTAAAATCGAGGGTGGAGGTTGAGTGCATTTAAGTGCTTCGCTAGATAAGGCTGTAAAAGACAAAGATATCCTTAGTTTGTCATTTTATTGTTCAAAGATCCTTGCTAAAAATACAATGTGAGCCTAGAGAAAAAGATTATGGTTCAATGGAAAGAGATCCTCCAAACCATTAAAAGAAACTGAGCGGTGCTAAAAAAATCTCTTTGTTGCAAGACATTTCTCTGCTTTTTTTCTTAGTGGATGCACTTAGAGGGTAAAATGTAAGTCACTGAAAGTGCATAGAACGGAAATCCTTCCAAACTATGGATGGACTCTTAACATCATGTCCTTAGCAGTGAAGATCCAGAGCACTCTGAGAATTTATAAATACTCATTCAAGCTTTAACCGATTAAACCTATACAAGTGTTGCCCGCATGTGTATATTTAACTTCCATCGTTTTATAATATTCAGTTTATATATGGTATAAGCACGGGAAAGAAAAATCACCTTGTCCAAGGGGAACAGAAGGTATATTATATACTTTGTGTCTAGGATTCTTTAACACAGACTTGCTGGATTATATTTCCATCTCTCTTAACAAAAGTATTTGAAGAAGCTGCAAGGCTCAAATAGAACACTAAAAGAAAGTGGGGTCAGTTATATAAGGGCTAGCACTAGTTTGTTAAAAGTTTTTTTCCCACCCACTCCCAAATAAAGGGACAAAGAAGTGCACATTGTGGGAATGTGTTTCTAAACCACATGATATCCTTATCAGATTGTCATGTACAAGGGAGGTTCTCACACAGGGACCCCATGCTGGTGAGCTGCCCTGTCACATGATGCAAGTTCTACGCTCCTATTCAGATTACTAAAATGAGCTGAAGAAAGCTAGATTTCCCCTCCTCCCTCCCCCCCCACCCCCAAATAAGCAAAATGCACAGTGACCAAAGTCATATTAATTCACTGCCACTGGGAAAGCAATCCTGAGCAGCTGCAAATGATGAGTGAGTATATGAAGGAGATAATCTAGCTATTAAAATCTATACTGCAATTAATATCTGCTGAGCAGACTTTATTGCAGAGAAGCAAACAGAGAATCAGAAAAACCTGTGAGTCAGACAAAATACAAGGAAAAAAATTCAGTTGATTTGTAAATTTATGGAAGGAGAGTAATATATTTTTATAAGCAAGTCCTACTTTCTCATATAAGTGTCTCTATTTTCACTCTTGATGCTGTGAACACCGTCATTGAATTACTTTTTCATGTAGTTTGGAGGAAGTGGAACAGTCCTGTAAACATTTTTAATATTAAATGAAGGTTTTAAATAGTATTTGATCATTTAAATATATGGCCTGTTTTAAAAAGTGCTGAGGGAGCTCCTAGATGCTCAGCATATTTGGAAATGAAGCCATGAAATGTGGATTTAGGATGCTAACTTTAGGCTACTGTTCCTGACATTCTTAACTTTTGAAACACATTTGCTCATGCAATGACAAATTAATAAAATCCCAGGCCTTCCATTATTTTTAAAAAGACAGTTTGAAATCCTTGGTTTGGGATGCAAGTTGTTTACAGATTACAAATAGGAGAAACAGCTAGGATTACTGTGACCAAAAAACTGCACAGAAGTATTTCCACATTATATCAGTTTCTTTCTTTCATACCTGGAATATGTTTCTCATAAAAAGGTGGCAGCAGTAAGACATTACTCCTGGTTTGCCTGCTAGAAAATCCAGCTTCGTTACTCTCCTGTCTATACTTTTCTTGAAGCATAGAGAAAATGATTATTCTGTTACTTTAGAATAGTTTTGAGCATTTTGCGGCTTGTATTTTCGTGGTTCCAATTGGTTTGAAAGGGCTTGGATTTCAGCAAGAAGTGGCATGGGTCACAGTGCATGGGGACAGACTTCATGCACATGAGCAAAGGTCAAAATCAATCATAGCTTTGTATTTCCAGGCCTATTACTTTTGGCAGTTTACCCTGCCAGAAGGGGCTAAAATATTTGCCTCCCAAAAGGAGTAAACATCAATAGGGGGCAGGAATATAATCAGCTTCTCAACCACTCAGCAATGAGAAATGATGGTAAAGGATCCCCTCCTCGCTGCAGCCACTAAGCCATCTAAATGTTAGATGCAACATTTTCAGCAAAAAGTTGAAAGATTTCACAGCACAGTGACTTGAAAAGGACAATAGGCCTATTTAGGCAATTATATTATGCAGGCTTTGTTATTAGGCAGCCCTGCTCAGCCCCAGAAAGTCTGGATAATCAAAAGTGTCCACGTACAGGAAGGGGAAAAGTACAACCCCACCCTCCCGCACAGCCGCTGCCAGGACCTCTGGATTTGAAGGGTAAAGTCTATTTACCGAAGTTCCTTGGCCATTTTATACATCAACTGATATCCTTCCTCATGGGGCTGCGTGCTACAGCCTAGCAAAGCTCTGGAAAGCCCTCTGAAACCACAACTAATTTGGCCGCAGCCGCCCGCCCCTGTAAATTCACTGCTCAGAAGCTGCTGCCAGCCCCCCAGGCAGAAGCTGCGAGGGGAGAGGGATGCTCCCCCCCGGCTCGCACGCATACCAGGGCCGGTCCCCACGGCCAAACAGATCTGGAAACTCATCACAGCTGGGCTCTGCTTTTGAGGTCTCAATAGGACGGGGCATAGCGTGGCCGACCGCGGCAGACAGCAAGTCCTTCCGAGCACAATGTCCCTTTCACAGCCCCGCTCCCAAATCTAAATGCTGGCTGTGTAACACAGCCGCACTTCATCGGCTGCGTAAAGGGCGGTATATAAATTAGACCTGAGCAAAAGCAGTCACTTGGCGTGTTTCGGGGAGGTGGGACCGTAATCCGCCGAGCAGGGCGCCTGGCTCCCCCGAGCAAAGCCCCTCGGCTTGGCCGCGCTGCGGGGCTGGCGTGACGCACACACGGTTAACAAAAACCGCTCAGCACTAAGTAGGGATTTAACTGGATGTGAGGATGACTAACTTCGCTGTCTGAAACACTATCTCCCTCTTTCAACTCCTTAACTTCACCGTAACCCTCTTCAAGGCATCGCCTTAGAAGCCTGGCTTTGTTCTGACAAGTTGCACCTTTGCTGCACAGACTCATTAGGCAAGCAGGGAGTCACCCAAAGATACATTGCTTTTCCTCCAAGCTTATCCCACCCTGACTTCACCAGTGAAAGCCTCTCATCATTTTTGTCTGCAGGAGTTTTTGACAGTGGTGCGTGTCCATTAGAGTTTTCCTGTGCCAGCAGCCGAATCAGACTAACTCCATCACAGTCTACGTAGAGAATAGCTTTCCCCTTTCAGTTATTTTGGAAGAAAAATATCCCCACACAATTTTTTTAAAAAATCAAGTGGATCAGAAACAAACATTTTTTTTCATCACATATTTCAGAGCATTAAGCTAGACGTATAAAAATTTAAACAAAGACTCTATCCCTAAGCAAATCAGACCTAGCTATTTAGCTGTAAAGTTTATAGATGAACTTCAAAGAAAATAACCTGGTTCAAACAGATCTTGCCTTCTGGGCACTCGCAAACACACCTGCAGCAATTTGATACTTGGGAATGCAGATTACAAGTCCTTCACTTCAAAATGTTTGTTTTTTAATTCAGAAAGATGAAAGAAAATAAAGTAGTGAGCTTCTTTTTTTTTTTTCTTTTTTTCTTTCTTTTTTTTCTTTTTTTTTTTTTTTTTTTGTGGAACACAGATGTTTCCAGTGCTGGCAGGGAATGGGAACCTGACCCAAACATCGCAATAATCCAGAATTTTGAAGGAAAAAGCATGCTTTCAGGAGTCCCATCTTCATGAACTTTCAGAAAGTTAACACCCGCTAGCTCCTCTCTAGGCAAACACTTCCTACCAAACAGAAATAAGAACTGTATACTACATGAGCCTCAACATCCCAGTGTGTTCTGCTGCCATGTCCATAACTTTTGACTTCATCAAATTTTTTATGCTTCTAACCCTAAGGAAATGCAGTAGGCAGTAGTCATCTACTTGATATAATTAGCTGAAACACTACATAATGCCAAACAAACTTACTCTTGTTTTGGGCCTGCTCATTTGGGGTTTTTTGCCTGTTTAATTAATGAAGACTAATGAAGACTTTTTTTAATAGGCTTTTCCAAGGTCAGATCTCCATTCTTAGCAGCTCCTCTCTCAGATCTGTCCTGTTCCCACTTCCGCAGTATTTAGTTAGCTCATGTTTCACCAAAAGTTACTGTTTCTCTCAGTATTTGTTGCCACTGCACTAGGAGGGAGCAGAATATTCTAACTTACTTAAGAAACAATAAATTACTCATTCTTGCCATCTTAACTCTTTTGTCCTCTTAAGAACTATCCTTGTCTAGTTTAATTATACCAACCTGATTCTTATCTTACGACAAAAGGCGCAAGAACGCATTACGATTAGAAGTACAGTTGGTTCTAGTCTCATTTCTGACTCCAGAATTTTCTTTGCAAACAAATAATCTCATTTTAAATCTGCAACAGTGTAACTAGAATTACACAAAACATAAACCAATACAAGCGCAAAATCAGGGTGGTTGTTTTGCGTTCTTGTAACACACCGTGCAACGTGCAGTGGCTAACAGTTGTGTTGCAAACCCAGGGCAGGTTTTTCAGCCCACAGGGGAGAGGAAAAAAAAAATACCACACAAGTTAAGGTCATGTTTGGGTTGCATCTTATCCTCTATTTTTACTTTGCAGACCCTCATGGACTGGAAAAGTCATGATTCTGCAGGAGTGCACTAGCTTAGTGAATTGTAACAGGATTAACGTACGGAAGATGTGCTGAAGTTGGAGACCTACAGCATTCTGCCCTAAACTCGGCAATGGCCAATTTTGCCAGCATTTCATTTGAAACCCTCATACTGTCTGGGATTGTTACTGGCCTGTTCTGAGTTTGCACTATCCATGTACTATTCCCTCAACAACCATTTACCTTTTACTCTACAATCACCTCTCTATCAAAGCGATATTTCTAAGGCCTAAGGCAACGGCTGCAGGTGTACTAATTTTTTTTTTTTTTTTTTTGCAGAGCCAAAAGTTAAACAACAAATTAGAGCAAAAAAACCCTAGCACATTCTAAAAATTACAAAATTTGATTATTATTACATTACATTAAATCACAGAGGTCTTCTTAAAACTGGAGAATCAGGAAATGCTAGAGGTAGAGTTAAACATTGCTATCCTTGTATTTATAAGCACTGGAGCAACCTTTAAACTATTAAAAGCTTTCTGGATCACAAAAATTCTAGTTCTGTCATATTTTTATGAGATGCAAGATAAAAATCTTACACTTTGAGAGAATTTTAGTATTTCATAATCTGTTTATATATTTACTCATGCATAAACTGCTTACACTTTCTTCAAAACTGAAAACAAATTTTCCTCTAAGATTTCAAACACAAATCTTCATTTGGACTCTAACTAAATTGTTTTTCCACATTTCTATGCCATTAACTTTCACAGTTCAAATTACAGCCACTGTATTATGATTCAGGTTTCCGCCCGATTTAAATTCCCATGCAGTGAAGATTAATCCTACTGCTTACAAAGTTACAAGACTGGATTCCTGAACGAATTTTCCTGTATTTTTATTTACTCTTGTTAATATGAGTTTCTTTGATTAGCTAAACTTTCCTGTTATCAACACTTGTCTCTTATCACAGGCCCTAGGCAAATGACATATTTACCACTCATTCCATTCTGATAAGGGTAATCCTGTGTTTAACTTGCCCAAGAACAAACACCATATATTTTGTTTTTAAGAATCCTGCTTCTAGGTATTAACAACAAGAGAAAGAGCAGGACATTTTAAAGCCAGGAGTTATTTAAAGAATATTTGCAAGTGTAAGCTTTTAACTACAGTATATATGTCTCCTACTCCAGGAAAGTTTATTTAATTCCAAGTTTCCGCAATATCACCACTGAAGTTATACTAAAGTTTAAACCACGAAAGGAGGAAAACGCATTTTTAGTAAAACATCTGGTTCGAATTTTTGTTTTTGCTAGCTGAAGCTCTCCCATAGCTAGTAACACTATTCTGAAGTAAAAGCTTTGTTTCATATTTTGTTTGAAGCATTTTGAAAGCAGTGCAAAGAAATATCCCATGCTGAACTTCACAGACTCCTTTTAATTGTAAAGACATCAAAACATTTGCAGTGTTGTAGGCTGCTAGTCACTGATTTTTACAATTCTGTTTTCATTACTCAACCCACACAAATGTCATATGGTGTCTGAAAACTTCTGAGCCTAGTGAAACACACTATTTCACCAAACACCCTTAAATTTATTTTTCAATTACCTACTCCACCCCTTTGAAATGTCGAAGGGAGAACTCCTCCAATTCCTAGTTAACTTTTTAACATACCGCAAACCAGAAATTTCCAACAGCACCATACAGCTAATGGTGTATTGAAGTGTCCGAGAGCGTGCTAAAAACATTTTGATAGATAGCCAAGTCATTTATCTAAATCACCGTCAGAGCAGTGAAGCATCCTGCAAGCTTTTAAGCATAGTATTAGGTGATGTTTTCTGGCACTTTTTGTCATTTCTCAAACTTGAAACTGAGGTGTTAAAATACTGCTATTGTTTATCATCTATATATTTCAGCAACAAATCAAGACCCTATAACATAGTAACACATTTTCAGAAGTGTCCTACCACTAACTCTCACTCCTCTGTTAACAGTGCATCGCTGTCTGAATCTCAAGGTATAGAAATAATTGATGGTTAAACTCAAAGGGTGTTCACAGTAAGTAGTTTTCTAGCAAAACAGCAACTTCTTAGAGCAACAAAGTGAAGAAGAAAGGTGGCAGCAAGGTCAGTACAAAGAAATATTGCCTTTTCTTCAGAAACTTATAACTACTGTCTGATTTTTGGAATGGCACCTATCCACTGCAATTCCACATCTTTGCAAGAACTGTAGAGATCAACATTTTAATTACTTGGCTGCTCTGCTAAAATGCACTTCAAGACAACATGCATCCTGATTAGCAAATGTGCTACAAAATTAGATTAAGGGGTTGCGGGGAGGGGGGTGGGGGGAAGCGGGGGGAAGCTACCACAGAGATGTTATGTAAATTCGTCTTTCACTGGTTGGAGTTTTGCAAGTATTTGCTGTATTACATTACGATTTTATGTGTTCCTGTTTGGCTCCACAACTGTTGTTAGGATCAATATGCCACATGAGAAGGAATAAACAGAAAGAAGTCCGGTGCTTCTTTCCTTTTTCCTTTCTTGCCAAAAGGAGAAAAAAAAAAAAAAAAAAAAAAGCCTGCAAACCACATTTTGCACAAAAACTCACCCCACCCCTCATTACCTCAGCGCTTAATTACCAGTCTTTCTTTTTTTAAATACATGCAAGTAAATAAATAAAATAAATAACAACAACAACAATTATAATAATAGTAATTGCTTTAAAGTGGAAAAATAACCGTTGGGACCTACATTGAGCACTGTGCCGGTGTTGCCACTCTGTTTGTGCCAATCCACTGAAGCATGCTTTGAGAGCCTTCTCCTGGAGCATGCAGGAAGACGGACTCGCAGTGTAGAAATCCAGCATCTGAGCAGGGCTCACTGCTAGAACGTCCATACAGTCAAACATGATTCCCCCTGCACAGAATGCCTGCAAAAGTGCTTTCCTCTAGGTGTGGAGGAAAATGGCACATAAAAGTACACCCAACTCCATCAAACTCTGCCCCTTTTTTGGCACGTAGGCTGTTGGTCTTTTTCCCAGACCAGAATCATGAATTATGACAGACAACACGGCTAAAAGCCTGTAATTGATCCAAATGATCATTTACCATTTTCCAGGCTGCCCAGCCAATCCAGCAAGATGGGGGGATGCGAGCCGCATTCCAAGTTTTAGCTACCATCAATTTCCCCCCAAAATTCCTTGAGAGTCAGTCCAGCTCCTGGGGCGCTCGCCGGGTGTGTGCCGCGTCCCACGCCGTGCCACTCGCCCACCTCCCCGGGATAAAACAGCTCCGGTGGAGGCTCGGGATCCCCCTCGGCCGTGAATAGATGCTTCTGCCTCTGAACAGCTCACTTCCTACTACTTGTGTCACAGGGAATGAAAGATTGAATTGCCTAATATATGCGAGTGAACTTTCCGTGAACCCTTCCCAGGCTGCTAACCTTCAAATGACCCAAGCGGTCTGACATCACCAGCTCCCAGGATTCTCACACGCCTTCACAACTCCCAGCAGCCCTGCAAAAAGCCAGGCAGGCGGGCGGGCGGGCAGGCAAAGGCGAGCCCCAGCCCTGCCGGAGTCGCCCCGCGGCCGCCGAGCGGGCGGGTGCGGACGGGGAGCGCAACTTACGAAAAGATCCAAAATAATAAAGTCATTAAAAAAAAAAAAAAAAAAAAAAAAAAAAAAAAAAAAAAAGCCAAACACAACAACGAGGAGGAGGAGGAGAAGGGGGTGGGAAGTAAAACCGCGGTGTTTTCAGCGGTTGCAGGGAGCGGAGAATTTGAAAATTCCAGCTCAATTTGCTGAAAGTCCTGTGCCCCCCTCCCTCCCTCACACACACACATTCCTTTCCTCCCCGGAGAGGCCACGAGCGAGGCGCAGGCGCTGCCGCTGTTCCATAGCCAGGGACACGGGCTTCGCCCCAGCTGCTGGGCTGGCGGGCTGGGCTTGGGAGCAGCCTCATCCCGGCGCTGCCCCGGCACACGCCAGCGGGGACCCCGCTCAATGCCACCCGCGGGGACCCCGCTCAATACCGCTCGCAGGGACTGTGGCCGGTGCCAGCCCCACTCCCAGCGGGGAATCGCAGGGGCCCGTCCCTCCTGGGCGGGTCAGGCCCCGTCTCTCCGCACCATCCATCCCTCACCCTGGCTCCTAAGTCACCCAGCGCTCCCTGGTTTCCCCGATGGGTCAGATTTGGCACTGCCCGCGAGGGTCTGTCCCCACCACCGAGCCCAGGGCAGGAAGCAGCCAGGCATCCCCTCTTCTCCCTCGCAGCCCCGCCGCCGCCGGGTCCTGCCTGTCTCTGATTAGCAGAGGGGCTGGGGCCGCTGGTGCGGCCCCGGAGGGGCTGTATCAGCTTTCAGAGGGCTAATGAGCCCCAGCTCCCCGGGAGGGGAGAAAGGCCACGAGCTAATCCATGGGGAACAGGGCCCAGCCCATGGTGCTGGGCGGGGAGACCTCCCTGGGGCAGGTGGCCCGGGCCAAGCTCTCACAGCCGCTCCGAGGGCAAGGGGCTGCTCCCACCCACTGAGTGGGTGCTAAACCACACTGCCGACAGCCCTCCCTCATGGCCGGTCTAGGTCTCAAAGGCTGCCCACGTCTGTGGCCACGATGCCACAGCCAGCCCTGTGTGGGCCCACCACTTGCATGAAGCTAGCAGAGAGCTCGATGCTTTTTAGGTGGGTAACTACCATCTCCAAAATTTGGAGAAAGACTCCATGGAGGCTTCCACCAGTTCTTATTCCCATGGACAATTTACAAATTAAAAACAACAGCCTGGAAACACTCCCTCCGCCCCAGTGGGAAGGACATGAGCTCAATAACCACAAGCATGCTTCAATTTTAAATTAATAAGCCAAGCCACCTCTGCCCCAGCAGTGAGCATCATCCAGGAGCAAGGCACACAGGAGCCTTGCTTCCCTGCTACAAGGCAAGCACAGGTGCAGAAACTAGAAAACGAAACACTTGATTATTGCCCATTTCTTGCAAAGCCCGGAATAGGAGTTGGGCAGAGAGGGGCACACTGAGCAGGCATGGCACACCACTGGCGACCGTAAAGAAATGCTGGAGAGAGACTCACCCTGGGACCTGTGCAGCCACTTTAATGGATGTGGTGTCCCCTCTCCACAAAAAGTCCTTTGATGAACCGAAAGCTCTCTGACAATGCCTGCAGATTGTATTAACAAAACTTTTCACACAGATTCAAGAATTTAAAAAAAAAAAAACAAAACAAAACAAAAACCCAAACCACAAAACAAATCCCCCACACAGCACACGCACTTGTTCCCTGAAACTGATATACCCACACTGAAAACCAGCAGCCAGCAAAAAGACCTGCTGCAATCTGGAAGCGAATCCTTTTGAAGAGATTAAAACAAAAGCTTTTCTTAGCCTCCTTCCCCCCTCAATGGGAGAGCTGCAGTTGTCCCTGCAGCAGGCAGCCTCTCTTTCCCTGTGCTCTTCAGGCAGAAGAGTTACAAATGCTGGAGTTTAACAGTGTCTTTTTAAAGGACTTTTTAAGGACTTTCTCAGCCCTTTGGGCTGTCCCCCTCAGCCTGAACTCCTGCAGCTGAAGAAGCCCCTGACACTCTCTAATCTAAAATTTATGCACAGCATACGCTTACTGAAAAAGCCATCCTTCAAGGAAGGCTTGTTTAAACTATTTTAGAGCAGCAAAACAGTGTTTGTTGCATTAAATAGCCAAGTGGAAAAGTGGCTAAACTTTTTTTTTTTTTTTTTTTTTTTTTTTTTTTTTTTTTTTAAATCTTGGCTGGCTACATTGCTACAGTTTTGTTTGGAATAGCAAAGCTAAATTAACAGACAGTTATTTTCTAACCAGACGACACAGGATGCACGAGAAATTTGGAATACGTAACGTATCACTACAAAAATAACTGGAAAGGATGACACAAAACACAGTATGCTTTTTTTCAGTTTCCAGTTTAGGGAGAAAACAGCTTTTTGTGGGGACCAGGGTTCTTGGAACAGTTTCAGTTTTTGCCAAGAAAAACATGTTGCCTATGTGAGTTAAAAGTAAACAGAGTCAGACAAATCAGAAAAAGTGTTATGTTTATCCCATTAGCAGTCTTACAATACCATATTCAAAAATAATACCTGTTGGTTGTACCTCAAAATGTAGAGTGGCGACTTCTGAAAGTCAGTGTCGGGAAGTGTGTATGAACTGGAAATACACTGCTTTTTCTCACTGTATCAAAATGAGCCAGCTAGCTCATCATGCTTTGTTACAAATAATAGTTGCACTGAGGCTTATATTTATTACTAAATGCACATGTAATTTAAAAATTCCTCAAATAGCTCAGGGTTTGCTCAACCTATGCATCTCTTATTTCACTTTGAAATAGCACAATGCTTGTTTTTCTTCAACAGAGTATCAAGAAAAGCTACATTCATAAAATGGGGAGCATTTTCTAATTTAGATCAGGACTAATTGTAATTATAGTGCTTACTAATAGTCATCTAGTTCAGATGTAATGAAACCTTAAGTATTGCCACATATTTTAAATGCCTACCCAGCACCCACAGAGGTGCAAGGAGGCAACAACTCTCCAATATCTTTGACTTTGTCCATGCAAATAAATTGTGGTCTCACATCAGTGCTTTGATCTGTTTTCTCTCAGCCTGTGATAGCAGAAACTTTACAATAAACATATTCTTAGGTATAAGTGAAATAAAAAGCACAAGTTCAAGTCAGAAATCTATTTCCTCTGGTGTTACTGTATATTTGTCAGTGTGACATAGCACATTTGAAACCCATAATCATAAAACAAAAATTTACAGCCAAGGTTTAGGGTCTACATCTGTTTCTCTGGTTTTTGTACTGCAATTACCCACTGGACAATTCAGAAAGCAGCACTATGAATCATGTACTGCACACATGGTTGTGCTGGTCACTTTTTTGTTAGTACAAGAGGCTGAGGATGCCATAATGTGCTTCACTGAGAGAGAGAGCATTAACTAGAATTAGGATGAGTGCACCAGGCTCTCTAATAAAAATGACTTTACTAGAAGCAACAGAGCACTTCTGGAACACTATAGGCATATTTATAGGATGGAAAAATTAAGAAGTGTATGCAGAAATTCTCCCCAACTAAGTACCTCAGGGGAAGCAGACTTTTTTTCCTTTTGCATGCATTTTACTATTAATCAAATGTAGCACTCTCTTGAAACAGTTTTGACAGCAGAGTAAATGGTTACTAGTGAATGATGTGTGTGTTTAAGCAGTGAAAGCAGAGACAAAGTGATGTTTTCTTCTACTCCCTAGGCAAGAGCTGACACTAAGCTTGCTGCCTCAGCTTTGATACTCACAGATTCCTTTGTGTCAGTTGCTGGGAGAATCACTGGCAGTTCACTAGCCCTGCCTCACACACAGGGGCTTTGATTTTTTACCTCTTCATTGATGATAGATGTTAATATGAAACAGTACTTGCCTGCCTTGGCATTTTTTTCCCTCCCTCCAACTGGTGATACAAATCTGAAAAATCTGAAAACCTGAATTCCCCCTTTGCTACATGTAGTTTTTAGTGTTGAAGGATGCTTTCTTCATGTCTCAAGCACATGAATGATGCCAAAAGACTATGGGAAAGAAAATCACTAGGTCACAAGAGAATGGCTGAATATTTAAAACTCTAAGGTAGTCCTAGGAAATGGATATCAATTGTGAGCAAGAATTGCCCTGAAGAAAGTAAAACAGTAAAATTACTGGCATGAAATGGCACAAATGACATGGAAAAAAAAACCCCATGAAACACAGTGAAATTAAGTAAAAAAGGAGTTTCTTCAGTCTGCTATTCGCTACTATGCACAGCTTGCAATGACCGAAACAGGAATTTGTACTTACAGGAAGAATTATTTCAGGCCTGAAATGTAACAGCAACTGGCAAAAGACAATTCAGTGCAGAGCAGTATTTTATTTTAGATGGGAAAAGCAGAGTTAGTCATCTCCAGACCCAGAACTTGGGCATGCAACCAGTCTGCGAATCACTTACTGATAAAGGCTTTTTGTCTGTTTTAATCGGTGGATACGTATTTGTAAAGATGCCCTTAAAGCTGATTGCTTAACTTACAGGCTATAAAAATAATTCATCTCCACAAACTTGAGCATACAACCATGTTTCTTAGAATCCATACAATCCTTTGGCCTGGAGCCAGGGGAAGAGAACTGCCCTACATGAAAAAACTGGAAGTGTATCTGGCTCAGCAATCCATTTCTAAGAGTGACTGCTACTAGATTTTTCTAAGGAAAATACAGGAATCTCTAGTGATTGGTGAAGTATAACTCACCCATAGGTCCTCTAATAGCCTATTCTCTAACAGCAAATCACTTAAGCATTAAAGCATGAGATTTAATATCCCTTCCAAATTTTTTTTGGTAATAGGCCTGATATTCTAGATATATAGGCAACATCTTTTTGGATTGTGATAAGTTTGTAGCTCTGTGACACAGAACTAGATAGTAAGTTATTAGGCTTTGAGATAAAGAAGGATAACTTTTAAAAACAAACAAACAAAAAAAACCCCACTGTAAAACACATCCATGTTGCAAATAAAGGAGAGAGATCAAACTGCACCTCTTTGAGGCCCCAAAGGCTGATGGCTGCAGGCTCCTGAAAGGTTGGCAAAGAGGCAATGAGATCATATGCATGAAGAGGGGACAACATGAATTTTTGAAGGATATAAAAAGAAAAGAACATTATTAGATTAAACACTGGCTACATACTGAATCTACACTTGCTGTTTATGAGGATCCCGCAGTGCAAATACCACTGCTAAATGGTTGCCAGAAAAAAACCAGAAGTGAGGAAAAAAAGGTTTGTTTCATTTTGTTTTCTTTTTAAATGACTAGAAACTGCTGTTTCAAGGTTTAGCCAAGAAAGAGATTTTTACTGCTAGCCTATAAATCCCTCAAAACATAGAATTATAATGGAAATGCTGAGGTAACTGGAGTGCCATGCGTGGCACTGACACATTGCATTATATAATCCAGGGAGAATGAAGGTTGGGAGATCTATAAAACCTAAGTAGAATCAAGATGTATGAAAAAGCAGAAGAGTAAGTAGAAATGCTGAATATTAAACTGCAGAGAATACTACTACTAACAATAAAATTTCCTCTATGCTGAATATGCCTATGGTTGGCTGAAGGCGAAAGAGCACAGAGCTCCATTAAAACTAAAACAGAGATTCAAAAGGCTGTTCAAGTAACTACTTCTGTTTCTGCCTTTTTTAAGGGGGTAGAAAAAAGGAAGTTACCTAACAGAAAGATAGTACTTCCTGATGTTCTGATATCCTGAAAGGTGTCTCAGGATGTATAAATAAATAACCTGAGAACATGCAGAATATATGGGAGTTCCAAACATAGGCATCTTAGTACTCCAGCTGTAACCAGAATCAGAATATAAATTCGGACAACTGTACTTCTTCTACAGGTTTACTCATTGCAGCTTAAACTCTTGATGAAAAGTTAGCCCTTTTTGATGGCTTTCTTCCAGAAAAAGGCCAAAGTTCCAGCAGTGACTGGAACTCCAGCTCAATACATACATATAATCCTAACAAAGACTAAACCTTACCCAAGCCCTATTTCATTTAAGTCAGATTTAAGCAGCATTTAAGGCTTGTGCTCCCGCACTGCTGACAAGGACAACCAATAGAGAGGGATGGCAGAGGCCTGAGACGGCTGAAATACACTTGAGCCATGGTCACATAAAGTGGAGATTGGACTGGATTGTACCATGAATGCAAACTGCAATAGATCCACGCTTGGCAGCTTGACATGCATATTTGTGACAATCCAGTTCCCACTTAGCTAGTTCCCAAACCTACATCAAACACTGAAAGAACAGCCTGGTATCGTATCTCTGGGTATTTTAGAAAGAAGAATGAAGGGGTGACTGGAAAATGTGTTGGCATAGCTACCTGGCTGGCAGGGATAATGACAGCAATGACAATGTGGTGACATTGCCTGAAATCTGCTGGTAATGATGGTCATCATGCCAACACCTCCGCTCTGCCTGTTGCCCTAACACACTGTACTTTTCACACCTTTGTTTCTGTCATGCAGATGTGATTTCTGTTTGGGAACAGCCTGTGTAAATTTTTGCTGTAAATGAGGTAGAATTACCCAGAAGCTGAGGTGTATATTTAGCAAATAGATGTCTGGTTTCTTTTGTAGAACATGTGCCATCAATAATGCGTGAATTAACTGAGGGCACATGTCCTCTGAGGGACGTTGTTATCACTGTAACTTTATTGATGTAGCCTGAAAAGTAAACTTTACTAACAGGGGTCAGTTTTACAAGCATACAGGTTATCATAGTGTAACTACTGTTGAGCAGGTAAGGGATTCTGTATATTCCTTTTATACTACAGTAACTGGGCTGTGACAGGTAACTCTCAAAAAGGAACAACTGCTTTCTTACCCTACATTGTTATACCAATGTAACATTCAAACATAGATGAGATCTCAGGAAAAGTCAGGCTGGGCTGGACCTCACTGGCATTCAGAACAAGCAATGGCGCCATCAATGACTTCCAGTCTGAAATGTTCACAAGATGTTTCCTGGTTTTCAAACTCTACTAGAATATACTTATCAAATTGTTCTTTGGTGCATTCCTCAAATTCTACTTGACTTGAGCAATTTAAGCCAACAAAGAAAAATTTGCATGGTCCTGAACTGCTCCACTAAGCTAGTCCCACATGATTAAATAGATCTGCAAATTCCCATACCCTTAGATTGTAAGACTCTCATATTGGACCACAGAAGGGATTGAATTTCCACATATATTATGTCCATGTTCAGGGAATCTGAATCACAACTGACACACATGCTTTAATCTAAGAAAACTTACAGAGCTGGGGTGTAGTTAGATATTGTGGTGGTGAACAGCATTATGTCCCAGGCTTTGTGCAGAATCATGGATTTTTTTTCCCCTTTTGGGACTTTTAGTCCAAATACAGTAGTGGATGTGTAAGGTGGTCTCTAAGCATGTGGTGATCCCTCAGCATAACAGGCTTGACAGATCTATAAAACTATCAAATTGGTTTGCATAAACTAGACCAAAACCAACTCCTTTGGGTATATTGACCCTTCTGACTGAACAGTTCTGTACAGACCTTGTCATCACACTGAAAAAAACCCCTTTTTTTTCAATCCAATCACAGTTTTGAGCAAGCATCCTCAAGAACAGGCTTCTCATTCATGGGCACTGATCTACCATGTATTGTTATCAGACTATTAGAAAAACAGACCTACTCAACTTCATATGGGGACATGGGAAGAAGAATATGTGTTCTGTCCTTTGCCAAATGGCTTTGAGATCTCACCCCTACTGCATCCATCCATTCTAACCTTGGCACGAAATATGCAAAAGGGTATACCAAAAGACAGGTCTGTGGCCAAGCTCTTTCAAAGAATTATCAAGATTGTTGGATGGGTAAAGTAAGCCTGAATCTATAGGAGCTTTAGTTACAAGAGAGGCATGTGCACATTCCCAATCCTGAAAAATGTGTTGTAATTCTCCTTAAAAAGTACAGCAAGGTCTTACCCCCAATCAGACCTTAAATGACAAGTTGGTGCATATATGCTAATTAAAACCTTAAAAAAATTAAAGGTCTACCTGTTGGATTCTTAAATTTGTCCAAAAACTGTTAGTTTTTAAATTTTTTTTTAAACAGACTTGCTAAGAGCAGAAGGGCACACCACTATTTTGCTAGCTGTGCAATGCAGGAACATTCTGTCACTGGGAGGTAGAACTTCACAAGCATGCAAGAAAGGCTAAGAGCTTTGCCAACACAAATTATCAGACAGAACCTCACTGGAAAAAATGAGGCACAAAGATCTAAGTGGAGTGTAAAACTTAGTGAGACTTGAACGACATGTTGACAGATACCACTCCACTCTCTTGCTTCCTATCAGAACCCAACAGCCAAAGCAGAGATTCCTAAGCAGTGTTTTTACAGGCTAGGCTTAGTCTCTCCCTCATCTTATCAGTAGCCTTCAAAGGGACTGTGGGTGGATCTCCTCCAGGGAAAAAAAAATAAAACAAACCAACAAAAAAAACCTTCAGAAGTGCCACCTCTTCCATACAAATATATTGGCGCAACCACAGAGGTTTGGCTTGAGCTGAGAAAACACACCTGGCTCTTCTAAAGGAGAAATTAAAGAATTTGTGCTTCAGCCCTCAAGCCTTGAGTGGCCTTAGAGAAGAGGAATAGCTAAGGAGAGAGTCTAATCAGGATGCAGGGAAAATCAATACTTGCTTCTTGATATGCCTTAGGCAGGAAGGAACAGTTTAAGGTTGAGACATTTTTCTGCTCTTTCTGTACAAGAAAATGTGCTGAAGACTGAGCGCACAGGTGAGAACAGAAAGGTAGGAGAAGGCTTTCAGGAAGATTAAAAGCAATCCAAAGCATGTTATACCCTAAAGTTCATTGGGAAATCTCATCTTCTAAAAGTTATCTAGTTTTGCTGCATGAGAAATCTTTCGACACACACCACTCAAAGTTGCCCAAAGTAACATTTTCAGGGATAAAAGCACACCATTGTACTGTTATTTTCTGACTTTGGTGTGGAATACAATTATTTAAGACTCAGTGGGAGAGTATGAAAGGAGCAGGAGTGTAATTCCAGTTCAGGAAAAATTCCAATAACTGACAACAAGTAAGAAACACAAGATAGATGCATTGTATTGTAGGGGTGAGTCCCATTGGCTGGAAACCCTGACTCTCCCAGCAGGACTCAGTTACATAGCAACTGCTGAGGGCAGATTAACCCTTTCCCAGTTAACATATCTGGAATGATTTAAGAGACTTTTCCTTCTCCTGCTACGGAATAATTTCATAGGTTCTCAAAAACAGTTTGGAAAAAAATGAGTTGAATACTACCAGGGTAAAAGCAAAGCTATCTGACTCACCACAGGATACTGATGGTACAATGAACAGAGAATGTAGGGAGTTCATATTGGTCTAAATGATATTTTATATCATCAGGTTTTGTGACATATGTAAAATGCAAAATGTATTTTATCAAATAGCTCATGCTTAGTCTGTGGGGACCCTATCCAGAATGCATTTATCAAGTACCAATGATCTTTCTCACCCAAATTCTGCCCACTCATTGACTTCTGTCTAGATAATTACTGAAGAATTAAAGAGTCCTCAGCTGGCATAGATAGTACTTAATTAATCTATTTTTCACCATCAGATAATGTGCTGCTTTCATTCAGAATTGTACAGGTTGATTATTGTAAACTCTGAATTAACCCCTGCAAATCTTATAATACTAGTTGGTTTTCTTCTAATAGTGCTTTCTAATTACTGACATCAAGTAATTTGATGAATTTGGGAATCTCTATTTCATCACAGCATTTTCCCTATTTTGTTTTTAGAACTGCATTACACTTTGCTGTATACATACATATCAAATGTAAGCACAAATACTATATACTATGAGCATAGCACTATTCACGTTCTTCTGGTTATCAGAAATAACAAAGTTTGAATCTAAAAAATCAAAATCTAAGACAAAGACTCCTAAAGCTCTCTATTTTTAAAATGTTAGAATGCAGTTACATTAGTTTTCTGCCTTGTAAGAGAGCTAGACAATCCCTGGGGACCAGGAAGGGCACATTCCTCACTCAGGGCATCCCTGGTGTGGTCACACTCCACTGCTTTGAGCCACAGCTGCACACAGTTAGGAAAAAGGAGCTACTACGTTTCCAGAAAAGAAAATAAGAGATCAGACCGATGTGATATTACACTTTTGACTGTCTTCTGGTCACAGTAAGTGAGCTCTGTCTATTTCCTCTTTTCTTTCTTTTTACAGGCAGTATTGGACTCATGGTAGAACGGGCATTAAACAATGCTTGGAAAGGCAGGCACCAGTGACACTGCCTTGATTCAGACAAGCAGGGTAAGACCATACCTTTTCCTTACTCTGGAAGACCCAAGGACACTCTTACCTGAAGGTTAGAGGAGAAAAGCCTTGAACGAGGTCATCTGCTGCTGCTCTTCCCCCACCCACCATTCTTGCACGTGGACGCGGCAGGTTCTGTAACACACATCTCCCACCAACATCACTTCATGAAGTAAAATCACTTCTCAGCAGAAGATCCTCAGTTCCCATTCAGATCAGTCAGAAGAAACCACAGTCCTGTTAAAGTTTCTTTTTTTTCTTTTTTTTGTTTGTTTGTTTGTTTGTTTAGTTGCTTAAAAAAAAAAACCCCAGGTAGCCTTTGTGTGTTACAGAAAGGACTATCTACATGGTTAAGATATGCCTTGCTTTTCTAAACTTTTCCCATTCTAAAAGTTCATCTGCATTTTCTTTCTATGGCTATCATACATCACTTGCAAATCCAGATGGGGTAGAAAGATATAATTTAAAATTCTATTTATTATTTAATTTGGCTTCTTGTAATATATCTTGAAAACTCATCTTGAGTCACTTGGCTGCTGACTTTCATAAAACTAGGAGTACCTAGTTTTATAGTGGGTGGGAAATTAGTACAAACAAAGCCACTTCAGAAATATTTTGTGATCTGAAAATTAATTAAGAAGAATCAATTTAATTTTGTATTATGGAGTTTTTTTTAAAGTTCATATTTTGCTATCATTATTCACCTAAAACTATCGCTGACACCACTGGAAAGGTAGCCTTTAAACGGGTAAAACCTGAAGGACCAAGTTCAACATGCTTATGGTCTGTTGAATGTACCTTTTCATATAAATGCCAACACAGACCTACCAAATATTTGTGTTCTTCATTAAACTAATGCCTCCCTACACCATAAACAAGATGGTGCAAAATATAGGTGCATTCCCATGTCCTCCTACTAAGGTAGGTGATATCAAAATAGATTTGCAACCATATCATTATATCAATCTCCAGTATTACTGCATCAGTACTATAACCATAATTAACTAGCTGCAGGTCAAATTTCTAATAAATCTTTAGAAATTAAATGTATAATTTGTCAAAACCACATGTCTTCATAAATTGATTATTCAGAATTTAGAAGCTTTTTAATTAGGAAGAAATTTATGCAATACCATGTGTAATAATTACGAATCAGCTCTTCTGTGATATTTTTGTACATCAGCAAAAATTAAAACATTGGAAAACATTACCAGGTCATTGCAGTATTTCAATGTCAAAAGAAATACATAGTTTAAATGTAGAGGTTAAAGATATTTTCCCGTATCTTTTACATCTTATATAGCTTTATGATCTCAGAACTGGAATCATTAACCAAATACAAAATCAATGAGAAAAAGATCTAATCTGACCGTTTTCAAGAGCAGAGTCACTAAAAATGATTTATGCCACTGTAACACTTTTTTTCCATGGTCCTGTAGTTTTATTAAACAGCACATATTCTAAGTCAAACTTCCATTTTATGCTACACTAAGCAATATTTTGCTTCTCTCATCCCTTCCAGCTAAAATTTTGAAAGAGTTTAAAATTTTACAAACAACGCCTTTGTAACAAGTGTCAAGATGAGGGGTACAACCCTGGCTACCAAATAGTAAATTAGAGAAAAAGAAAGTTAAGTGATATTCGTTCATGGCATACAAGAAGCAAAAATTGTACCCCAGCTCTCCTGCTCTCCCCTCCTGTGCTTTCACCACAGGCCTATTCAAACTCTGCACCCCCACAAGGGCTCTGGGTACTTCTATCAACATTTCATAGGAGAAGATTTTTTTTGACAGAGAACACAAAAGCTGCTTTGTGTGAAGCCTGGACACTTTTTTTCTACCTAATAAAAACATGAATAGAAGTGGGACCTCAGCAAGCATATGGCAGAAAGTCTGGACTAACTGAAAAAAAGGGGCCTAGAAGAGTTTGCTCTCTGTCATTCCCCACCGTGTTTACTGGTGAATGTATATGGTGTAAATAAGGAGTGTGCAGAGCAGCCCATAATGGAACATTGTTTATGTGCACATCCTGGCAAATGCATATACGGCGTGGAGACTATTTCCAAGCAGAACATAAACACAAAAGGGGAGTGATGACAAACAAGTATTCCAAGGCAAGAAAAATGTTATTCCATATACAAACCAAACAAACTAAAGTGGTTTCTCCCCTGCTAGGATCCAACTGGCAGATCTCAGCTGCACACGCTATGTAGCTGTTAAAGAAATGAGAGACATTCCAGGCTTACTGCTTGGCTTTCTTTTTCTTAAGAGACCTTATTATGCTCCCAATATTAAAAAGAAAAACACAGTTAATATTTTATTTTACTCTCTAGCAAAAACACAACAAAACAAAACAGCCCTTTCTTTCAGCCTGAATAAGAGCTGGGGAGATAGAGCTGATGCCAAGAAAACACCGTAAGGAATTAAGTCACAGCTTTTCTATTTTGAGTTCCCACTGAAAGATGGTGATGGTTCTTTCTTCTGCAGATCTCTCCAACAAACCTATTACACGGCTTTAGCAAGTGATACCAGTGTGACAATAACTTAAAGGTTTCATGCTCCTGGCAGAATTTTTTTTCTTTTAATCATTACTCATATAAAGGAAGAGGGTATAGAAAACCTAAGTCCCTGCAATTTCAAGATAGCAAACCAGGGGTGTGAACCTTTTTTTGTGTGCTTACTTCTGGAGAACAGACTATCGTGCTTTGACAGTTCTATGTAAATAAATGAGTGTAATTTTATTCCTTTAAAACTAACTTCAAACACCCAACTGAAGGAAGAAGAGAAGATGACAAGTAGGAGAACAGACAGTAGAGTGACAAGAACCACAAAAAAGAACCACTGATAAAGCAGAGCTTTTAAAGTAATTAATAGGCCTTTTCAGGATATTAGACACTAGAAGCTAGCAGTTTTAGTAGGAGATCATAGGATGTCCAGAACAAGAATACTTTATGATCTCCTACACAAAAATACAGAGGCAGCCTGTGATTTTAGCCAATTTTAAGATACTCAGAGTGTGTCTCACTTTCTCCAATGCTCTAGATATAAACCCAACAAAATTGAAATACAAGTGGAGAATTGGGGTCTGCACCTATAAGTAAGATTTTTGCTAGTCTGTCAAAATGTGGATGCAAATGTCCCATGCTCTGTCTTTATGAACTCTTGGAACTCGGGTGCATCGTTCATTGGGAAGTGATAGAGCCCAGACTGGGAGTACAGGTAGTACCTTTACAATATAGTCCTGTAAAGGTAGTACCTTTATAGTCCTTATGGAATCACATTATTCTTTGATTTTCCTTTTTTCCTTTTTTCACTTCCATTACAGAAGACCAAAAGAACCCCCACAAAGCCTCTCAGTGGTGACTGGTTTAATATTTATACTTTTCAATTAAAATCACACTTTAGAATCCAAAGGAGGCTTACTTAATTTTACTTTTTTTTAATTACTCCTGAATACACACCTACCTCATCCCAACATGACCTTATGCACACCCACTGCTTGGGTTTTTCTTCAGATGCTTGCAGACTTGTACAGAGCCTTCACTGTGCTTCACAAAACAACACGTTTCTCATAATTACTCTTGGCTGCATGGACCACTTACAGCACGGTGACAGGGAGGGTTCACACCAATGCCAAGTACAAGCTCCCATGCCCTTTCCTCATTACAGAAGGTATTTCTGGTGGCTGAATACCTTCTGCATATTAGAGCTGTCGGCTGTGTGAAGGGAAGTTTTTTGTGATGTGTGCTACACTGGGCAACTGTAAGGCAAAGAGGAGCATCTGTGATGGCTGTTGTAAAGCTGACTCGCAGTGGGTGCTCTAAAGATTTTAAATAAAGCGGATTTTAGTAAGACTCCACATCTTACCAATTAGCTCTTAAAGAAAGGTACTAAATTATGGGAAGAATCTTAAAAAAATTTGTCAAATGTATAAAATTCATCGTGAGATTCAAAGAATCTTTTTATTCTCTTCTTTTTAAGTTTCACCAGTCAAGCAAGCCACCCAGTTTTCATCAGAGATGTTTTCAGCTTCTGAGGACTCAGAAGAATGGCCTACAAACGTGACCAGACTGGCATGTTGAAAGGCTAGGAAATGGAGGGATAAGGAAGAGGTACTCTAAATTACTAGGACTAAGCCTTTTAATTTGTATGTCAGCATTAAGATTAATTTTACATTTGAGGCTGACAACACTGAGTAATTCAGATATGCTAAAGTGAATTCAGGACCTGCAAAAGAGGCAACAAAGGTACTGGAAAGGGACTGCAAAAACACTCTGAGACCAGCTTTGTATTCCTTACTAACTGTTGTCCAAGCTGTGAAATCTTATACATTGTTGTTTATTAGACAACTACATAAAAACTAGTATTCTTCATCTACTACTCCCATCCCCCTTTTAAATTAAAATCGAGTTGTTATTTTAACCCTATTCAAGTATGTAATATAGTGATGATTGTAAATCTTTATGATCACAAAATCCCTTTGATTTATCCCTCAGTTTACTAGCTTTAACAAACATAATCCTAAAAACAATACAGAGGAAGATCTTACAGACCTTCAAATGATGGAGAGGGAGCAGGGAATGACTACATAAGTAAAGCTACAGCTTCAGGGCTCAAGACTTTCCTGTTGGGAGGCTTCCTGAACGCTGCTAATAAGGTCCTGCCAGTGGAACCAGAAGAGTACCTTCATTAAAAAGGGCCTTCAGTGTGGGAAGATACAATTTTCCTGAAATTTTTTAATAAAAAGCTAATAGATGTGGGACCTGAATCTAACAATAGACATAAGTATGTCTAAATACATAGGAAAACATGAATATTATTAAAGGTGGCAAGTCCAGCCTGCCTACCCCCCACCTCCAGATCTGTAGTCACGAACATGAGGATTTTCAAAGCTTATGCGAAGATACCAGACCCATCTCTCCACTATTAGTGACCATATGGTAACAGCCAGCAAACACACAAAAAGAATTACTTCCTTTTCTGCTCACTTCCACACTGTGACAGCCAGAAGAAAATACACGGATATTTATGTCAGCAAAGCAAAGCAAAGCAAAGCAAAGCAAAGCAAAGCAAAGCAAAGCAAAGCAAAGCAAAGCATACCTGCCTTGTCTATCAGCCTTGGCCTTAGCCAAGATGCAGTCACCACCCTGCATCACAACTGTCCCTCTGAACATTTTGAGAATCTGTATTAAACCAACATTTTAGTAATAACTCTCCCATATGAATTCCAGAGGGTCTGTGTACAGGCATGGCAGTTCCTTTTGACTGTACCTACAGTCAAATACATAAATACAAGGGGCCAGAGCTCAGTTCCAGCCCTGAGGCTTAGCTTGCATTCAAAGAGTCTCCCACCCCATTACAGCACAGAGACAGCTCCTCGCTCAACTGTCCCTGATCCACACCTGGTACTGCTGAGGAGAGGAGGCCTGCGTGCTACCTGTCAGTATGGACAACTCACAGGACATGACCTCAGCCCATGCCCTGACCCTGCTTGTCTTTCTGATAGCCTTTGAGCCCCTTCAGTTCACTCTATTCACCAACATGGGCAGGAACTAAGCAAGTCCAAGAGTTTCCTATGGCTTTTGCTGACTCTCAGGACAGTTCACCACACTCTGGTGGAGAAAGAGCCCATGTGAGTAGGTGTGAGACTTCAAGCCCACGAGAAGTTCCTGAAAACAAGAACTACAACACCCACTGTCTTTTCAAGCATGACTGCTAGCAGAGGCCTGGAGTCCTTCCATGAGTGCTCTTTGCAGTCTCTGGAGCTGCATGGTTTGGGGAAGAGCTGCCTCCACTTGGCTAGAAATACTTAAGCAACATTTTTATGTGCTCACTGGATCCACTCAAGAAATCTGATCAGCTACCTTCAGGAACCATCCAAAAACTTTGGAAGCTTCCAGCTGGCTCACTTGTTCGCCTATCTTGGGTACTCACACATCTTATATAACATTCCCTTCTTAAAAAACACAGAATTTTAATGGGTTTTTTACTGCCTAATATTTAAACATATATATACAATAAATCAGTGCCTTCAGTGACATCATCCTCCTCTTGTGCTGAGATATGGAGATGTATCTGATGAAAGAGTGAAAAGAGTTTAATTTTTCTCTCCTGCATGTATCTCCCGAATGGGCTTGGCTTAGGTAGGAGTGATGTAATGCCTCTTTTGAAGAAGATGTTCTTAAAGGGTCAAAAAGTAGGAAAATATCCCTTGAACACACCAAGAGGACAGTGTACCACATGGGAATTCTGGCCACCTATTTGGAGTTCAACTGCAACCACAACAGGTCTCTTAGTGCTGGCACTGGCTCATGAAACTGGAGGTAAGCTTGCTGGTCACTTACATTTCATTAGTACAATGAAGCTTATACTGATTTCTTATTAGTGAGAAGAAAAAGTGCCACCCTAGTTAGTAAAAGTTGCTATGCTTTCCCTAAGTGTAAAATTTGGTGCTGAGACAACCCAGGTGCCTAAGCTTATCACACCAATAAAAAACTCCTTTCTGGGTGGAACCTACCCTATCTTCTCTCATTAGTTTGGTCCCAATTCTATTTATTAGCTAATCATCATAGCCATCATTAGCCTCACTCCTGTCTAGCTAAAAGAACTTTGGCCAAAAAGGCAATCATTTAATGTGTCTAGTAAGCTCTCCATGCCTACCCAGGACATCCACTGTCAACATGGAGACGGGACTGCTTCCAGCATGATGGTGTTGGTCACCTAGTTAAGATGCCAGGAAGAAAGGGACACACTCCATAGCAGCTGAGAGGCCAATCTCTCATCCAAGGAGCCAAGGCCAGCCAGTCTATAACCCCCAGGGACAAGGCAGGCTGCAGCGCCAACACAAAGGGCTGGGGCAGAGCTGCCCAAGGGATAGAAATCCTCTCAGTGATCCCGCCCAAAAGCAGGAACCACTGGAGAGCCAAGCGCAGTGCCCCCCAGCCAGTCAGAGGGGAAGAAGCTGGCATGAGCTACATGACTCTGTAGCTTTCTGTAAAGGGGGTTTTTAAACAGCAAAATCTCTAGGCCTTAATCTGTCAGAAGCACTGCAGCTTCCTTATCTTCAACAGGGTTTGTTCCTGTTCAGCACGTTAAAATGAGACCACCTCTTAGTGAACAGGGCTGATGGCAAATACCTTATCACTAAATAGAACCATTTAAAATCAGACAGTGCTGGAGGTTGACAATCTAGGCCTAAACACCCTCCTGAGCTAATATTGCTGCTCCTAGGGCAAAAAGTATGAAAGAAATAGGACACTTAAGCACAAAATTGACATATTTTGTGCTCAAATAAAATGAAGTTATTGAGCAGAACCATTTTTTAAAGCATTTCTGTGAACTCAATTCCGACCTCAAAATATATAATTTGTTGGGTTTACATGACATTTCCATTGCTGATAAACTATGTTCAAATATATCATGCAGAGGATTGCCTACTTGTTTTAAGTTCTAATTGTCAATTTTAATGGATGGCTTGTAACAAAATTTGCAATCCTGTGTTAGGGGAAAAGAGCCTAGACAGAATTATATGAGCATAACTATTTATGTTTTAAATTCATGCCTTCAAAGCCAAGTGCATGCCACTGAAGTGAAGGATTTAACTGGTGTGGGTTTCTGTTGTTTTTCAGAGTTAGGGATACTGGGATAGCTCAGTCTATAGAGAAGTCAGTATAGTTGGAAAAGTGGGTGAACAAACATCTTTACTGCCACAGCAAACAAAACCTGATACTGATTTTTATTATCCATACTGTAGACATCACAAAAAGCTACATAGCTGTAAATCCACTGGAAATAATAGTTACTCTGAGTTGTTGCTGGTCCAATATAGCAGAATTTGACCTGACATGAAGGCAGAAGAACAACTTTGCAACTTCATTTATGCAAGAAAATAGTAACATAATATATTCTTTACTTAAGAACCCTACGAAATATTTAAACACTGACATAAACTCGTTTTCCTATAAAAAATTCATTGCTGAATTTTCAGGGCCACAGTAGGCTTTCAGATAGTATGATATAGTATTAGTATGAATTTGGGCCAGCATTTTCAAACCAAACATTTAAAGCTAAGATAAATATCTTTTTATGTGCCAAGTATTTATGTTTCACAGACACACTGATAATGACTGAGTCGGGCAGGACAGATCCACTCCAGCAGTGAATTTTAGGGATGCAGCCCCTGCTTGCATCAAATTAAGGTAACTATGCTGCTGAACCACAATCACAACATGAAAAGCCAAAGGTCTCTAAAAATACTCAGTCTCATATAGGTCAAAACAGAGTAGCAAAGTTTGGTCAGTAACTTGGGGACTAGTCTGATCCTATCATTAGCATAATTTTTTAATGAGATCTTAACAATTAAAAAAAAGCACTATCAACTCACAAAATATATGGCAGCCTTAGAAATTAAGAAAAAGGGCATAAATCACATTTGAGCCAAAGGAAAATAAGTACCATGAAAAGTAGTACTTTTTGTTGTTTTAGTTTTTGTTTCTGTACAGCTTTATTTATACACAGGATGAAAAAACTCTGCAGAAAGTTTTAACACAAGCAGGTTTTTAAGGTGATCTCTATCTACTACAAAAGTAACTTACATTTCCATTATCAGTCTTAAATCTTTCCTGAGAGTCTGAAAGCCAAAGCAAGTTTCTAATCTCAGCCACTGTCTACACCGCCCATTCAAAAAGGAACCCTCAAAGCTCAGGCTCCTTAAATCAACTCCATTTGGTGCAAGGCTGGGTTTCCTGCTTGTTTGCTTTTGGCCTTCCTGCATATTGGTTCAGGACTTAAGGCCGAGCTCAGCTGCAGAGATAATGCAAAATCAGAACGATTCTTTTCCTCTGGCTGCCAAGGAAATCCCTGCTTTAGATTAGAAAATAACTAATGATTGTGTGTCCCTGTATGCTTTGGAGTAGGGCCCCTTATTTTATCTACATGGCAGCTACCTGTCAACGTGTGGTGCTTGGAGTAGCGCACTGGGAGTTCATACACACCAAGACTATCTAAACAGACCATTAAGTGCTAGTAAAGTAACACATGTGAACGACAGGTCAATAAATTTTAAACAACTTATGTTCACTGCAAGGACCTGGCTGTTCTAGAACAAGCTAGTGTTTACATAAAATCAATTTTTACAAGCATCTAAATAATTAGGGAATATACTGCAATAATAATTATATTCTAAGTTCAATATAATAGTTCCAAACAAATTCAATGTATCACTTGCTTGTTTACACAATTCCTCCCCCCTCCCTTCCCAGGTCTTGCCTCTTAAATAACTGCTCCTCTTTACAGAAGATGTTCAAATTCCAACTTGTGTCCAAATGAGAAGGAGCTGTTACTCTTTATACTAATGTGCCCTGATGTTCATCCCACTGCATATGTATGACTGAGGTCAGTAAATCACAATTCTAACCAATGTTGTTATTTTACCCTTTCTAACAATATTTGCCAATATTTATTTTAAATCAGATTACTTACCCAGAGCAATCTATGCGTTAACAGAAAATTAGAATTAGCCGAATTCAATTTTGGATCAAAAATTCAAAAGCTTTGGATTAAATGATGGTTGAGATCTCAACTTCCTGTTCTTTATACAGTATCAGTCTATTAATTTAAAAGCTGCATATGCATACTCAAATAAACATACACACATGCCACATGCGCTCACACCCAATTGCAAGTAGATGGCAAATAAAAGAACCCAAATTTCACAATTAAGACTAAACTAAATGTTATCCATAGCTACAATGGCAAAGACACTGGCAAACTGATTTACAGGGCTGAGTTTCCACCTTATTTTTGTTGCTTTCAGCTACAGGCAAAAGAATTTAGCATGTTGTGAGCGCTATAAATTCACATTTGCCACAAGAACCCATGATGCCATCTGTTCCCTGGAGCGTTTACATAAAGTATGCCAATGCTAACCATCTGCAAACTGTTCTTGCATGCGAATTCTTGTGATAATGCAATGTGGTACATTTGCAATTTCAAGCAAAGACCACTTGAGCTTCTTTGTAATTGCCATGCTTAACTCAGATTTCTATAGAAACCTCTTTGGAGCAGGATTGTGGGGTATTTTGTCGGTGGTTTTGCTGAAGTCCTTGATGTTAACTCTTTGCCATTGTTTTCAGGTTTCATTACTGCAGGATAATGGTGCACCTTAAGGTAAGGGTGAAAGGAGGGAACACAGAGAAGCAGGACATCCTCCCTTCCCTTGAGCTAAGGACTTTTTAACAAACTCTCAGCCTTTGGGGAACAAGAGAGCAAGACCTTTGCTACTTATATTAAGCACCGGATTGTAGGAACTGTGGGTTTGCAAAGCACTGCAGTTCTTTCTATCCACTGCACAATTATATCTCTGTTTCTTCTTTTCAAAACTCACTTTTTTTTTTTCTTCTTGCTATTTAAAAAAATTGATGGGAAACAAAATGCTTATGAATGACATGCTGATATGCACTGATATTGTGAGCAGCATTGGAAATTTTCTGAAATAGTAATGGTGGAAAAGGTACACACACATATACACACTCTACACTCCCCCCAACAGCAGAAATCCCTGCAGATCCCCCAGCATTTGGGACCCTGGTTAACTCTTTTCTAAATTGATTAATTACTGAGCCTCTAAACCATTTCTAGGTTTCTCCAGTTGGTATCTAAATTTTAAATAACCATTTATTTCCCCACACAGTGAATTCAAGTGAATAATTCTTTATCTTGGATCAAACGAGCTGCTATGAGTAATCGGTGTGCATGTGTGCTCTGCTTCCTTTTCTGATTTGCCATAAAGAGGAGTGGCCAGTATCACCACTTAGTCATACTTCTTTAGGTAGCACAATTTCACACTTCTGCTGCTACCACATATAACATAACTTCGCTCTTCCCTACTACTCAAACATGCCTTTAGTAAAAGCCACTGAGGAAAGCAAAGATCTGGCGGAGCACTTGGGTGACACCCCTCAATTAGCCAGCCTGACACAAGCGACACACCCGTGCTGCCGCCCCTCTCCAGCTATGAGCCCAGCTGACTCCAGTGCATTAGTTGATGGTTGAAGAGTGTATTAAACACTGACTGTAGGAACGATTAGCCATACTTAAAAGGTTCAATCAGCTTGTAATTTGGCTCAGTATGCACTCGTGCTCTATGAATATGAGAATCTGAATTTTCCCCACTCTGTGAGTGTTACTAGTGGGAAGTTTCTTGTGACAGCTATCCCCATACACCAGCCTTAAATTAAATCTTAGTAAAACTAGTTCTGAGATTTTGATTTTTATCACTCATTCACTCTAGACAATGTTAAAAATTGTAAAGGGCGACATATATAGCATGAAACTTCGACAGTTTTCATTTGTTTACATGCAGAGGCTTTATTTTCCATTATCTTGTTTTAAGTAAAGGAAGAAGCTAGCAAGCGCTGACATATATGGCACACATCACATCCCTCCCAACATTTCTACAGCCAGTGAATGCCAGTTTTTAGTGCCAAATCTGCCTTTCTTCAGCAAACCTGCTTCGTAGCTCCCTCCTGAGCCTCTGGGACTAGTACTCACCCCAGGCTGTTTTCCAGAGTAGGTTATGTCATGCTTTGTTGGGAGTTTTCAGCACGCTCAAAATTTATGCGAAAGAAAAAAAGAGATGATCAAAGTAGCAGGAATACCTGAGCTTCTCTGCCTGTGGTAGCTCACTTTCACTGAGCAAGCCCCAACAGCATCTGTCACTAAAGCAATGGATTGTTTTGCTCAGACATCTGTGGGTCACATTATTTCACAAGGCTGCAGCAAGAGGGGAAAGTAAAACTGAGGCAGGTTATTAATCACTTACTGTTTCCTGTACGACATAGAGGAAATAATCAAGCAGTATAGTGGGTTATAAAGGGAGATTCCTGAGAAACAAAAATATGCACTTCATTTAAGGCATTGCAGGAGGCCGCGTGATAGAGGCGGATTCAGTTTGTGGAAATTTGGCTTTATTTTATTTATGAGATTAAGTAACTGACAACAGCTGCCACATCTAAATGAGGGTATGATGGCATTCACCCAGCAACTGAGAAGAGCAGCGCTTCAGATTTACAAGTCTTCTCCATTCATATCCAAAAAGCACAGGGCTTGCAGGGTGGAACAAGCCCAAACTACTCTCAGTGATGATATTACACGACCAGATCTGGAGGGAACTTGCCCCATATAAATTAATGCCAGCCTTAACAAGACTAACTTTGATTCATCGATATATGCAGCTGTGTCCTCACTAGGGAGTTTTCTGGCTACATAGGATTTTATACATCTGTCAGCTTTAAATCAGGGATCCAAATATAGACTGCAGCATGCCAGAACACTCCATCAATTTGTCCCTTTCCCTTGGGCCTATAAAGCACTAAATGGGCAGAGACTCATCAGTGAGGGATCAAGTCTTGATCCTACCAGCACCCCGCAGGCCTGTTAAGCTCAGCAGTGCAAAATGGGAGTCAAAGAAAACAAAGCTGCACCCAATTTTTAAGTATCTCCCCCACCCTCTGCCCCAAATTTTCAATGTACAGCAGATTGAATTTTTTTCCATTTTTCCTCCTGCCATGCAAATGTGCAAGCAGTTTCCAGCAGCTAGCAGTGTGAAAAGTCAAAGGGTACACAGCGTCAGCAACGACAAACACCAAACCGAATTAGACCATTTTCTGGATCACTATTTCTGTGATGAATGAGGGAGATAAAACTTCCTTTGAAGAATTTTCTAAAGCTACACTGAAGCAATCACCCAAAACACAGCAGAAGTGGCTCACACGGAAGGAAGGATATGGGGGCAGCGTTCTGGGGTTTTGTGTGGATTTTAGCTACATTAAGAGAGGAAGACTTAGGGCTGCTACCTTTGGTAATTTATACAAGGCATTTCTAATACTGACCTATTCTTCTGTTATGCTTGCAGGACAACAAAGTCTTGTCCCTGTTTCTGCTCTTCCCATGAATTTCCAAAGGAAAAAGTCAGTATTCAAAATCAGGACTGGCCATGCCAGCAGATGAAGGTGCTGCTATGGCAGCTCAGCAGTTCAATACCAAGTGAGTTAAATAAAAATAAAATTAAAAATTAGCCCGTTTAAGCAGTATCCACTGCAAGTAACAGTGATATTCACAGTAAAAAAACCCATCACATCTCACTAATATTATTGTTATTAATATTGATGAACCAAACTTCCAGTAAATGCAAACACCTCTAACATGGAACACTGAAATGCACAAGAAGCAAAGAAGCAACCCGCACACCAATTTTTTTTTTTTTTTTTTTTTTTTTTATTACTAAGCTTTATATTTCAGTCTTTAGAAATAGCTCAGTCATCAACGACTGTGACCCCCATGAGGGCACTAATTGAGGAATGGATAGAGTTTCCCAGAGACTAACAGCCCAGGGTAGTGAGGCTGTGCTGCCCTGCTACGGCACTGCTGAGAGGAATACATATATGACAAGACCTTTGGTCCGTAACCGTGATGGATACCAAGTTGCTACAGCAAATATTGCCCTGGATGACTGCCAAGGATTAATCTTTTGACAATTAGGAACTTGTTTCATTTTGCAGCCTAAGTGAGGGTATGCCTTCGCTAACCTAATCTCAGTTTGAGAGATGTCAAGCATATTCTTCAATACGAAATTAAAAGACAGGCTGTTTTATCTTCAAAAGAAGTGACTGGAACATAGAAAAATCACTCTTAAATCTATCACTGGATATAGGATTAGATGAAGACTGACTGTGTTTCACTGATACATACAGCTTTCAATACCCTCTTAAAAATCACAGTTCTAAAAAAACTGATGTCAGGTGACAGAATTTGGTAGAAATTGTATTACTTTTTAGTGATCAAATTCTGTCCTTAGATGTATACTCATGGGGTTTCAATTTGACAGCAAGCCTGCATAACCAGAAAGCCTTCATCTGAGCACAGAATCTGACCCACACATGCAGGAAAATATCTATGTTTGATGTAGCAGATTTCTGTCCTTTTAGAAGAGTAGCATCTGGACCTGAAAGTATTTTAACACACTGAGACTGATGCATTTGACATATTGTAGTCTTGCTGAGTTCCTTCCTTTATTTGGAGATGATGAGCTTGATAGCAGTCTGCATTACCAAGTGATTAATCAGTCACTTTTGTAAAGGTTATCTGTTAAAAATACATCTGATTAATTTGGTCAAATGACAGAAGAGGAGCTATAGATCCCTTACGGCTGACCCAGAGGCCATCACTGTGTAACAATGGACAGGTTTCATTTATAACATGGTGAACACACATGGAAATCTGCTTGTAATTAGAAAGTGATAATGAATCCATCTATCAAAAGGAAGCTGGTTTGTCAGCAGTTCTGGATTCAAACCCTGATATTTACTGTAAATCCCTCTGGCCTTCCCTGGGGAGCCTAATTGTAAATATAAGTCCTCAGCACCTCAAACAAAAGTCTTGCCAGGTTCTGGTTTTAAGAAAGAGATTTTTCTTCTTGGTCAATTCATGTTCTTGCTCTACCAGTGAATAAAAGTGGCAAGTGATGAGTTACAGACATCAATCTTTTTCTTCAAACATTATTGTGTCTGTTTCAGTAGAGAAGAAAGATGCTTAGAGACTCTGATGATCTGAAAGACAAATGAGATCTGTACAAACAGAAAATGCTTGAGCGAAGCAGAAGTATGACTGCCTACAGGTAACAGAGGATAATTCAAGAGAGTTGTGTACCTAGTGTAAGATCCTGACAAAGGGTACAGGTCATTCAATACCTATAAAGATTACTGGGGTGATACTAAAGCTGTTTCACAAATAATCTGATTAACACGAGCTTCTGAAGAAGGCTCAGACTGAAAAAGGACTTTGAGATTATGAGCTTTGGAAACTGGAAAAAGAGAATTACCATCAAAGGAAATTATCAGGAAGGATGAAAGGGAATGGAAGGCACTTGGAAGAGCCCTGACAACAGCTGCTAGCCTTTTTCCTTTATATCAGCATTTGGGTGGAAATATCTGCAGATACCAGAACTCCAGTTCCAAACAGCAACTGTAACAGGAACAGAGCCATTACTCAAGGTACCTGAACACCTCCATCACCCTGGCAACTGATAATCAAATGTAAGTAACGTCCCTGAAGGAAAGCCACAGTAAAAGAGTTCAATACATTTCTGAATATTGATTCCTTCCAGAAACCAGAGCAATCCAGATAGGGCTAAAAGAAAACGGGACATCAGTCTTTAGTGTAAAATCAGTTACAATCCAATTAAGCATCTACCAGAAAGCCAACATAAACACTCACATTCAGCAACAAAAAACAAAACCAAGTAGTAATAGTCCTCTAAAATTTAACACCAGAAGATGAAGAGACCTGGCCTGTTTCACAGCCACAGACAGATGATTAAAACATAAAACACACATGTCAGAATAAAACTGTTAAATAAATCATTTTACAAGGAGGAATTCTAGGGTTTATTTCCACTATTTTCTTGGCAACTAGCTAATTACCTGCTTATATCTTCTTAAGATGAGGAGGAAGCTGAAAAGAGGCCATTAATAAATCAGATGCTCCCCAGCAGCCCCAAGCCTTTAAACACAGTGGACAGCAGTTTTTACTATGGGAGAGTATAGCCAAGCTCATAACAACATTACTCAAAAAGTCCAAACAGCCCTTCAGCCGCCAGTCTTCTCAAGTGTTTGTGGGGAAAAAATCCATTAAGAAAACTCTAGAATATACAAACATGGAAGAAAGTGAAGAAATGAAGCACAGCGAAGCACAAAGGCTAAGGTCAGGCAACCACAGCAAGGATTCTACGGCAGAGGCACGGCATCAGAGCAGCAGGATCATCCAGAATAGTTCATGACTGGCAGAGAGAAAGAAAGCATTCCCTGTGGCCTCATGGATACCACTGACCAGTCCTAGGGGCATGATCATGGCTTTGCCATGAGCACTGAATATCTGCAGGATACAGCCAGGCTGGGGTGGTTGGAGTCCGAGTGTTGTGAGATCTTCCCAGGAGCCCTCCCATGGCTGGACATGACAACATGGAGAAGGACCAGCATAGCAAGGGGAGGAAATGACCAAGAACACTCTTCAAACTCTAAAATATGAAACTCACAAACTTCATTGGACAGAATCACCCGGTCAAAGCAAAAGATCTGAAGTAAAAATTTGGCTTTCAATCATAACATCTAATTCAAATTAAAATAAGATGAAGAAGCCAAAAAAATCCAAAGACAAGCACACCACTTCCACCAATGTAATGTGAACAAGCCAGAGCCTTCATTAACACCAAATCCACAAGAATGTAGACTGTCACTCAACCATAGGTAAATGAACCAATTCAGAAAATTTGATTAAAGCATGACCAGAGAAAAGAAAGTGGCAGAAGAAACACACTGCCTCCTCCAGCCAAGGCAGAGGACAATCACCACCACGCCCTTCTCAGCACTCCAGAGAAATCATCCAGAGCAGCTGTGGCTGGAAGGACAGACAAATGCCCTAACAGCCATCTCATGATAAGACTCATATGCCCACAGCTCTTGGGATACAACCAGCAAGGTTTCAAAAGGGGTTTATTTATGGGAGACAACCATTCAGACCATAAGCTCTCACACAGTTGCAGTCCCAACAGGACCAGGCAGAACCAGAGCATTACAAGACATTGCTTGTTCTCTGTAATTTTAACTGTTACTATGGAAATAGAAGGAATTTTTTCTGGCACTTGCCAAATGCAACCAAGAGCTGCTGCAGCTATAATGACCTAAGGTGGACAGACCCGACCACCTGCACCAGTGGAGCTGTAACTGGGAGGCAAGAGGCCCTGGAAAAATAAGGCTACTGAAGGCAGTGCAGCAGGAAAGATCAGGCAACAGAAGGCTCGAAGAGGTAAAGGGTCACAGAGTGGAGAAGCATAAGGAAGAGGGGGGAGGGCAATGGAAACCACGGTAGAAGGAGAGATGGAAGAGAAGGATGATGCGGGAAGAGGCACATCAGCATGTGTCACTGAAAAAGGTTCAGAATCCAATGACTGCCACAGAAAATGCTACCCAACCAGTAACACCAGCCCCTCCCAGCACACCATCCAGCAACCTGCAGAAGGCAGCCTTCAGCTTAGTGTTTTGGTGCCAAAGAGTTGAGTGCAACACAGTTACTTGGCAAGCACTGAGCCTTCAAATTCTACATGATTGAATGTGTTTCCCCTAATAAAACAGATTTATTAATACACTTCTATTTTTAAATGGGATTTTTAGAAACTGTGTCATCCAAGAGGTACACTGCAGGGTGGAAGAATGGAGAGGCAGAGAGGGGGAATAGATGCCTTCTGAGTCTTGCTCACTGAGACAAAGCTATTGGGAAAGCAGCACTAAGAGAGCAGCAGATACGGAGCAGACACTAAAATTGTGAGTGGTGATGTTAGTGAGGATGCTGATTACACAGGCATGTGCAACAGGGCCACGTGGTTCTATTAGATACCCAGAAGTTCTGAAACACAGCTGGACTGAGCCTGAGTTATGTGCCAGGTGAAGGCAAAGGCCAACATTAAAATTCCTGCAAAGCTGGGCATGGTCAGTGTTAATGTTTGTGAAGTGCCACAGAAGCTCTACATTTTTCAGACACCTAATGATATTGAGGCACAGAAAGAAAGCTAAACAAAGAGCTTCATTCACTCCAGCTCCATTAAAAACACAGAGAACAAAATCAGTTCCAGACATGTGGGAAAGAACCAACAATTGCTAGCAAAAACACTAATACCAGCATTAGTGTTCCAAGAAGCAGAAAAAAACCATGAAGGAATAAAAAAAATAATCACATGAATCACAGAGGATGTTTTCAACAATCTGAGTACAGTTTAAAAATAATTACTAAAAGAAATCAAAACTAGCTTACTGAATTCAAAATGTACTTGTCTGAAAGATTAACACTGCTTCAAAGATATTCTTGTATAAATGGTCAGTAATAACCGCCCATATAATAAGTACACAGTAATTAAGAAATACAGATAGCAATAACTTAATGAGGACATCATATTTTCCCCTAAGGAAGGACATGAGCACTGATATATCCATCTGTTCTCTTCATACCTTGAGTCTTGTCATGGTGGCACAGTCCTCACGTACTTCAGCCCATACTATTTTGTGGGAAGCATTGGACAATGCAGTAAATGTCCTTATGCTTTTATGTTGACTTATAAATAATAAAAGAGTAGCTCACTGACGTTTGATCTAGTTAAAAGAGGTTTGTGCCTAGCCATACGACTTATTTCATCCTTGTCTGGCAAAGCTAACTGACAATGTCTTCTCTGCTGTTAAGTGATCTTACTGCCCTGTCAAACTGCTCACTCCCCACTCTCCCCCACACTTGGGGAAAGTCTTGCTCATAGCCAGAAAAAGCAGTAATAATCCATCATCATATACACAGACCAGCTCCTCAATTCTGTTTTCTTTTACCTTTTCAACAATCACTCATTTTTCCATCTTAGAAAAACCTGTCTCTCATTCCTCTTGCTGAAATGGCACCTTTAAACTTCAAACACAGCTGCCTGCACTGCCAATGTGGGTTTTTTGTTTGTTTGTTTGTTTGTTTTCTGGCATCTCCTAAAGTGACCAGGGCTTTTGAGGGCACAGCACTTCCCAAGTCAGCCTCCTGAACAGATTAAAAGGATCAAGTATGCCCAGTATTTGTTCCTGTCAAATGTATCATACAAATACTACTCTGACAGTGTTTTTATGAGTAGCACAGGAACATATTTGGAAACAAACAAATCTTATCCTTGGGACCAGAGACAAGGATATTAAGGAAAGAACATTTTGGTGTATGTGAATGTATGTTTTCCTACTTACTGCCCAGTAGGGAGGAAGGTGAATTGCTACTTACTTTCACAGACTGTGGTAAGATTTCCGATTCACCCTGCCAGGCTCAGACAGTATTATCACCTGCATCAATTAAGGTACCTTAGCAAGGGGTTTTGCAAAAAAATTACAGTAACGGCTTTATCAAAGCATGAAAACATAAATGTGCCTTCATTTATGAGGAGGAAACAAATTATTAGAGTATGAATGCATCGTTTAGGGTGATCTGCAAAATAAGAGGACGTGCTGTAGGCACTTTTGCTGGTAGGTAAAAAATAGTCTCAAGAGAACAAAAAAAGTCCCACTGAATTTCATCCCTGCTAACCATTGTCCTTCTTCTGGTTTCTTATTTGGCATTTAAGTATATAATTATATACTTTCATTTTTTCCAACAAAAATCTATTTCTAACACTAACAGGACACTAACCCACTATCTTAAGGGTTTGTATAAGGTTCCTTATAGCAGCTGCAACATCAGTCTGGGTTCTCCCAGGCTGCCCTCTAAATCACTTCAAACCAGCTTCACAAAGACTGTCAACAAAGCCTCTCAAATAAGCACAACTGCAACAAGGGTTTTCTTGATAAGAACAGTACTTTCCCTAGGTATCCCTCTCTGCTCTGGTGCTGTTTCGCCCATGATCCTCCCAGCTTAAAGCCAGAGTCAGGACAATACAGCCTGCATAAATACACCTGGTCAGTCTGCCTTTTCCTGCTAATAGAGAAATAATAAGTCACATACTTATATAATGGGCTTTCTAAGTTTTTCACTCATTTCTACTTTTCCAGATGTGCTAGGCCAACTGCCCCCTGTGACTTTTATGCCTGGTCTTTATTCTTCATTACTGGAGACCTTAAAACAGCAATGCTGTCCTCTCCAACTGCAAAGCAAAGGGAGCTACATCTGACTGTGAATTTCTAGCTGAGGATGCTGCTTGATAGGGTCTATGTCCTCAGAAAGCAGAGACATAGGGACTGTGTTACAGGCTATTTTCAGAGAATAGTACAGAAAGTGGTTTCAGAGGGAGGTAGGATACTGCAGAAAAGTAGTTCCATGCCCTGTAGGAGAGATGCTTTGCACTAGTCGAGCCTCTTCAGAATGGATAAGTACTGAGAAGCAGAAGCTTCACTACAAACTGAGTCTGACCATCAAAATCTTCACTGATAGAAATTTCTGACAAGGGTTCAGGAAAAGGGCTGGTTATAATATAAGTGGATACACCAACCATGGTGATTGTCCCTCCATTTGGTTTGATGTCAAAGTAAACCTCATCCCACAGAAGAAAGTAAGGAATTCTCTAATAGCTCCTCCCTGCAGAATCAAGGTCTCATGGAGTTCACATGGCACAGAATCATAGACTCACAGAATGGTTTGGGTTGGAAGGGATTGTAAACATCATCTAGTTCCAACCTTTCTGTCATGGGCAGAGAATCTTCCAGTAGACCAGAGCCCCATCAAGCCTAGTTTTGAAGGAGAATTTTAAAACTGTTTCAAATTGTTTACTGGTGGTTCTCATGCTGAAAATAATTTGTAGTTCAAAGAGAATCAAAAGAAATGTTGAGTATCACACCCTTTGTATAAAGGATTTGCATACTTCTTGGTTTTTCCACTTTCAGTTGTCCAAGTGAAGAACTGGGTGGATAGGGGAAGTGTTTATAGTAGGCACTTGTTTCCTGCAGCATTTGAATGTCTTAACCTCTGGGAGAAGGACCACAGTGACATCCACTGTGGGTGGCTCCTGTGTTGTTCAGTCAACCTGACAAAGCTTGGCAGTGAAAATTAAACTCTGTGGAAGTTCAAGGGTTTCTCCGTTGCATCATTAACAGGTCTCAGAGGCAATGACTGTCAGGAGACAATAAGGAAAAGGTGATATATGAAGAATATAAATAAGAGCAGACAACTTCCAACAATAGGTTTTAAAGCATAATGCACTTTCAGCCGTAAGGTTGGACTACTACTGAGAAGCACCTGGTTCTGCCAGGTCTCTTCTCTCAAGACCAGCACCAATGCCAATAGTTGCTGGAAGTGTTTAAGCCAGAATAGTGTGCCACAGTCTATTTGCAGGTCTTTGTGACTGACACATGGAAACTATCAAGCTGTTTTCCTAATATATGCCTGAGCCTCACCAGAGCCTTTATAGGAAGATTTATTTTGTGATAAGATTGTTTCAGGAGTCAAGTTCCTATTTCTTTACTTTGCACAATGAAAGACATTAAGAAATTATTCCCATTTTGATACCCCCTAATTGATAGTCCCTAAAAACTGCTAAGTATCTAACTGGGGTTTTCTGGATTTTCTGAAGCAGAAGAAGCATACACTCTTTCTGCCCTTTTGGGGCATTTACCACACAGCAGGATGGGTGAGGCTTGAAACAGAGTATTTTGTGTGCACATTTCACAAGGGTGTTTTGCCAGTCTGCCCAGCAGTTTGTTACTTCACAGTTACTGACATTGAAAACAGAAGTGAGGACTGTAAATGAGTCTATGGATTGTACAGTCCTTGAAGATTTCAAAGGAGTTCAGCCTGAGCTAAAAGCTGGCAAGTTGGAAACCATTTAGACATCTTACTGCGATGGTTAGTAAGAGGAAACCGAGTTTCAGACTACCTCCTGCCTTAAGTAAACAAGATACATGTGTAGTCCTGTCAGAATCAACTAGTCAAGAACAAGGTTCAAGCACATTTAAAACTGAATCTATGCTGACCCTGACTTAAAAGAGAAGCATATTGTTGGTAAGCTTATATAAAATTCATTTCTCATTTACAGAAAGGGAAAAGAAAGACCAATTCTGATACAAGCTTGCAGGTCGTCTTATTTCTTGAGCCTTCTAGATGTAGAAAAGGGTTTGCCAAGAAAGGAAAACATGCTGGGGATTTGATCTATATTTCAAGAGGTCTTTGCAGTCATATAAAATGACCCAGACTTATTACAACTTCAAAAGACACACATAGTTAATACTGATTTTATCAAATATTGTAATGCTACACAGGCTAGCATTGCTTTTGAAAGTATTTGCATAATGAAGAACATATCAAGCTGTGTAAATCTTTACATTTTTGGTTTCTCATCTAGATAGCTTTTAAACAAGGATGGAAGCAAAGCTACACGTTTATTTGGCCTTTTTTTCTGACTTTTAAGCAAAAATAAGATTTGCTATTTTTCAAGCATTTGTTGTCCCTCCTTCATTTTGAGCAAGGAGAAATGGTCCTGACATATTACATATGACATATGACATAATGGATTTTTGGAGGAATCTTTTGCTGATTAACCATGCAGTGAAATGAAATGCTTAATAGAAAACACTTGGCACAAGCTCCCTGATCAAAATGTCACCTTGAAAATGGCTCATAAGTCATTTGTCACTGTAGATTTTAGCCACATTGCACAATACTGGCATCCCATACTAACACACTGCAACTGTGAGTAGACAGCCTGGGGTGATAAGGAAATTACAGGTATTACCTTTCTGGTTATCCACAGATAATTAGCAGCTCCCATAGGTTGCAATGATCTAGGAAATACCATGTCAAAGGCAATCCCTGTGCAAGTACTGACTCTGACAGTGTTTTACTATCTTTGGCCAAGGTTAAATTTGGGTCACCGTACATGTGAACGTATGGAATCACGCATATGATGCCAAACAGGCTTCGTCCAGTGTTTGACCTTTACAGAGAATGTTTTTCTTGCAGTATCTAGAAATTATTTGTAAAAGCTGGCATCCAAAGTGTGAATACGGTTGAGAAGTTATAAACAGAACTAGGTATTTTCATTTGCTCTGCTGCTATAAAGTTGTCTGGGCCCTGATATTTTAGACAGAACCGGCTTCAGCTGAGAAATGACATCAACATTAGTCCACACAGTGCCCCTTCTGATTGCAGGCAAAATGAAGATTCCTCAGACAGGCGACTCAATGCTCTTGTAAAGGGTAAAAGTCAAATTCTGCCCTTTTGAAGAAAAATGTTGGTAGCTGTCTGCCTGCTCTGAAAATTGCCATACACTCTCTGCAGATATGGCTGAGAACAAACATGGCTAGTGTTTTACCCCTACAGGTCTTTGCTTATTATTCTTATACCATTCAGATTACCTCAGAATTACTGTGAATTTGAGAACTTCTTTATTTTCCCTGCTTTTTTAATGAAATAATGTAAATATCTGGAACTCATGGAACATTTGGGTGCCACAGTCTGATTTTTTAATCCAGTATTTGTGGCATATGCAATCAAAATCAATACATCATCAAAATGGTCCCTAATTCCTGTATTCTCATCCTATATGCAGTAAAAGCAGCCCCCACCATAAAACACTGCCATGCAAGTGCAGTGGTACCTGGCATGTTGTATCCTTTCTGCTCTGCAGAATTTCACACCTCCTTTCATTCTGCCTGTGCTCTTTGTAGCCCATCTCTAGATGTCCACCCTATGTACCCAGGATTCACTGCGTAGCCTGAACGCTACACCACGTTGTATCACTGAAGGATCCCTGGACAGTTTCTTGTAGTAAAAACAAAGACCATATTTCTATTTGCATGAGTGGCCTGGTTCCCTAACCAAAACTACTCAGCATACCTTTTATTTTTTCAAGTGAGATTTTCATCCCTAAAAACTGAGAACCTCTAGTGCTACCACATCTGTCAAAATGCTTCTTTACTCTTCCATGCATCCCTACATTTGCAGTTTGAGGCAGACTATTTGGGTGTTACTTACGGTGCTTTCCTCTACCTACAGCCCTGGGAACACTACGATACACAGGGGTGAGACATGCTAACACCAGGTCCATGAGTGATTTAATCAGGCCTGAGTGTTTTTTCCTCTTTCCCTGAACAGTCTGTGGTACAGAAGGGAAAAAACAAAATACTTCCATCATCACAGTACTAAACATTAACCTTTAGGTAATGAGTACCATAATTCAGGCCATTCAGTTCAGTTCAGAAAAATCACACAGAAACGTGAAGAGAAGGATATAAATGAGTATGCCTGGATCTACATGTCCCTCAAAAACATGGGCATGTTGTGGTGGACCAGTCATACCTTCATGAACAGCACTTGTGCTTCACAAATGGTTAGGAGAATCCTTCAGTCTTACCAGCCCTATGAGTGCTTCTGTGTTGTGTGTAATCCACCAAAGAACAAACCAATCCCAAGCCATGAAGGGGGCATAGTCTCCCAGAAGAAATGTGGCAGCAACAGGAAATGTCCATCACTGGCACATAAATGTGGATATAACACACAGATGTCCTCACCTACGCTGCCTTGTTAGTGGCAATGAGCAGAAGGCACCTCCCCCCACCATCTGTGCCTCCTCCTCCTCCTATTTGTGGAGGAAAGACTAGCATATTCGTCAAAAATAGTACGTATCAATGACTTCGCTTCTTTCAGTGAACTTTAAGTCTTAAGTGAAAAAAACTTACATGTTTGCATGTGCCATAATCAAGTGACTCTTCCAAGGACTGGTGGATTTGCAGGAAGGTAGAGGACATGCCTGATTATAGCCTCCAATCAGCATCTGCCCGCAAAACTCTGTTATTGAAGCCCACTCACAAAACAAGGGACATCACCTAATGTCCCTGCAGATGATTTTGGGATGCTGCTCTGGAACTCCCCTCCTCTGCTGGCCAGCAAACCTCCTTTCCTCTACAAACTGCATTCATTTTCAGACCTGTGCATTCCCAGAGTACTCCTGTGCACACACTGTCCTCTAGGTGTAACTAATCACCTTCCCCTGTGGCAGCCTTCCCCTCTGCGGTACTCAGCGTACACCGTGTCACTGCCCAGCCTGCACTCTGCTAGACTAAACACACAGGGCTCTTTCAGCCTCCCCTCTTCATGTCTTCTTTGAGCTGACACTCATTCTCCTGTTGCACAACATGCTTCCAGCCCTCCACTGCATAAAATTTCAATTGTTCCAGTTTTAACGTGTGGGAAGTGCTGAGCCCACTTCTTGGTTTTGCTTAAAAAAAATCACTACCTCTAGACAGTGCATTTACGAAACAGGCTGTTATCAAGTTATGCATATAAAATAACCTAACCTAGTGAAAATACAGCATATAAAAAAACTTAGCTTCTATGGATCATTTGATTCTATGATGAAATGTAAAGCATTTGCTACTCTGGAATAGAAGCTAATATTCACCATAAGCTCTTTGATTAAGGTTTCTGATTAGGACTGTGTTTTAATGTCTAATACAGCAAAATCCAATGTTCATATTATGTTGCTTCTGTAGATCAAAGCTTGTCTCACACAACCTGTGCAATTCATTAATTTTATTTTTGTGTATCTAGGATAGGTCATATCATATTCTGGATGTAAAAAAATGAAAAAAGACAGAGGGGGTAGCTTACAACTCCACTTTTTCTGCCATTGCCTTGAAATATATATTAGGTTTAATGTGGAAGAGATGATGATGCAGAATATATCTCACTTTTTCTGTCAATGTAAGCAGTATATTGGTCTGGTTAAAAAGACAGCATAGGAAATCCTTCACTGCAGCACAGCAGTGAAATACACAGGATAACGCCACATGTGATACACAAATCCCTAAAGAAGGACTTCCTGAATTCCTTTTAAAGTTTATTTAAGCTTATTTCCTTCAAAGATTTTTCGCCTTTCAGAAGAAGGTCAAGACAGCTCTCCTATACTTCTCCCTGAGCAGAAAAGGAGATGGAATATCTACAAAATGCCTGTATTGCTTAGATGAGCTCAAAAACTGGTTCTGTGGCCCAGAGCTGTTGTCATCTTTGCCATCCCTGGCAGAGGACAGCACATCATTTCTTACAAAAGTTCAGAGTAGCCCCTGGCTCCCACGTGTTGCTGCTGTTTCTTTGTCCTGTTCCATTCTTCTTATCTTCCAGTTGTCTGGCAACCATGTCTGAAAGAAGAAAGTCCTCCTACAGGTGATCCAAGGCACCTGAACCAGAGCTGGTGCCACTTACAAGTTTCCAGCTTCCCAGACCAGGGGAATTGAGGTCTTTCTGAGTGACCACTCATCCCCAAGACATCAGTGGCATGCATCAGATTAATACCGTCTCTGAGGATGTCCAACCCAAACAGAACTTCAGCGTGACTACATGAGCATTTTAACTGGGACAAAAGGGTATTTTCTACCAGATGCTTTTTGGCATCCATCTGTGTGTACCCTGTGGTAGAGATGAGGCTGATTAATTCATTCCTCTGCAAAAGATGCTGTGAGATAAGGCCAGTCCCCGCAGCTCGAGTGAGGGACCTCACAGGAGCACGTCTGTGTGTGGAAACTCCAAAGCTGTAAGTGATTTCTGCCCACGGATGAGCACACAAACCTCCCACTGAGACCCACAGGGAGCCTAGAGAACTTGTCTAAGGGCAAAACTCAATCCTGCCCTTATAGCTCAAATTATAAGATAATAAAACTTCCCTCCACACGTAGTCACGTGACATGCAGCTAATGTTGCATGATGGAATAATACAACTCCCTCTGTTTCCTGGCCTTCTTGCCAGAAAAGCAACAAAATTAATATTTAGCTTCACGTAGTGTTTCTTGTCCTATTTCTAAACCCAAAGTAAACCCTTCTTGGAAAAAGCATTTCAGGAACCTCAGTGACACAGAATCTCTTCACTGGCAGAGCCTCAGTAACAGGCATGTTTGGTCAGAGATGTGCCCCATGCAGCAGCATCGTGTCCCACTCCCCAGGAAATACCAATAGAAAATACCTGGCAGCAACCAATGCATAGCATAACTGTGTGAGCTTACCACAGCTTACTCTGCACACAGAAGTGAGGAGAAAATACTGCAACATGTTTCTTCCTGTCCCTCCTCAACAGCACATGGAGTATTTAACCCAAATTTTCCCAATCAAGCCTTAATAACAACAGCATTACTTACTACAGTAGATATTTTCGTAGCATATCATCTCCTCTTTAAAAAAACAAGCAAACAAAAAAAACTGTCCAAGGAGTTCATCCTGAAAAAATAAACTCCTGTAATTCACACAGAGCAAATTCCACTGTGAAAACATTCTTGTTCTCTTCAGGAATGTGAAACTGTTTAACTCCATCTACAAACTGGGCTCCACAGCCTGGAAAAGACCCGGCTGGGCTTTCTATTTGTAAACCAAGTTGAACGTCCTACCAGCCACAAATAAGGCCACATAGCAGAGAAGAGCACTATGGAGACATGAAACTCTCCTCTGCCCTCTGAATCTTTGAGGGGTTTTTAACTATGCATGCTGCATTATGCAGGTTTTACTTGCCTGGTCTGAGCATGGTGAGAAATGCACTGTTCTGAAAAAGAAACTTCTGCAAATGCAAAGGCAAAGAGTGCAGCAAATACTGAGTGAGAGAATCTGGGAAACTGCTGTGTATAACTTTACAGAATCCAGTTGATATTGTGAAGTTTTCATTTAAATAATTAAAATACCAGTGCGTGCCTCTACTGATGGCAGAAAGCAGGGTGGGCAAGCTGAGCTCAGACCAACAACGCTCCCTGCCACTCTGTCCCTCTGCGGCTGACACGTGCTGGAGCAGGAGCACTCCAGGACAAGGTACCAGAAGAGGTGTGACCCCTTTCCACAGAAATTAGAGAGGGAAGGTAGCTCTTGGCAGCACGTGGCCTGTGCAGTCCCCACTCAGTGACAACATTTCATATGGCAAAAAAGAGATGGTTCCTACATGTTGAGAGGAACAAAACCAACCTGGAAACTGGAAATAAAAGAATAATCCTCACTTTTCTATATGCTGTGCACACACAGACAGATAGGTGTGGACACGTGTATATATATATACACACACACATGGTTTTAAATAATAAAGAGCACATAACTCACACATATCATTGCACATACACAAATCATGCAAGTATGTGAAGAAAATCTGAGCACTTGGCAGGAATATTCTATATCATCAGACACAGTCAAATGAATGTTTTGTAACAAAAAGTTTCTGTAAAACACCATGGAAATCTGTGCATAAATCTTACTCAATTTCAAAAAGGCTGGATGTACACACCACAGAAATGATCCCATGTTTAATGCAAACAATAAGTTACTAAATTTATTTTCATTTTTACACAGATTCTATACAGTATAAAAGCATTTCTGTTATGAGAAATCCTACATCTAACCCACATTCAGATAGAGGAGAATGTTCCTCATCCTTTGACAAACCTTGGGGTGGTAAAATTTCTCCTGCATCAGAAAATGTCTTTTTTATTTCTTTATGTCTATTTTTTTATTGTGCTCATTCATAAGAACAAATGTAGAATGCATCCAGAAAATCATGCTAACAGGAAAATTTTCTTACAAAAACATAAAGACATGGGGTTTTTTATAGATAGATAGATATGCATATATATGTATCTGGAGACATATGTGCTTAGGCTGTCACTGATCTTCACTAAACAGGGATTTAACAAAATTTTCCTACAGCAGGACCTCGTTACTATTTTAAAATCATAAATATGTGCAGAGGCAGTTACAGACCTTTTAATTTATTCTGCACACACTTACTGAGACTTGTAAGATACGCACAAAGAGGCACAAGGAGAGCTAAAAGAAGAGACAGTATCTGGCTTAATTTCAGCATCTAGAAGTTAGATGTCTAGTTCTCAGTTAGTCAATCAAGGCTCTTTCTACATTTAGTAGGTATTTATAAGCATACCTCAGTATCATCCTGTCTAGACAGTCGCTCTGGAAGTGCTTGTTCACTGCCTGTCAAGGGGGCTTACAGTAATGGGTTAGTGGATAAGTTTTAGAGATGTCTAAAACTGGGTGAGATAGATCCTGACGTTCACATATGCCTTTGCAGAGGTGCAGGAAAGCCCCTTTCAAACCCACAAGACCTCCCTGCCATGCCAGCACCACCCTCCTGCAATGTGATGCCCACAGGTCCCAGGCCATCACTTGGCCCATCTCCTAAAATGGTACAGCCAAGGCCTGAATACACATCAGATGTGCACCATTAGCAATGATGTTTCCTGCATTTGCAGCACATAAACTTGTTCCTACAACAGCTCTCGCTATTTTCCACCATTTGGCTGGCGCTCAGTGATGTAACCCAGTGTGAATGAAAGAACCCCCTTTTTCTCCAGTCTCGACAATGTGCCTATTTGTGAGCAAAGCCACTGCTTTCCCCCACGGATCTGGTTAGTAGTGATATTTTATTTAAAATTCCTGTGGAAGCTTAGGGGTTGAAGTAACTGTGATGTGAAAACCAGATGTCCATGGCAAAGGAAAGACTCAGAGGGCTTTCAGAAATAGGGAGAGTCATAATTTGGCTTCAGAGACTGAGTTATTCTCCTCCATGATGGGTCCTGGCGATGGGCAGGGGGGTTGCATGCAGGGATAGGTGATAAAACACATCTGCACTCTCACTGTGGGATGTGCCTGTGCTCAAACACAGGGGGAAAGGGGGTGAGCTGGGGCCTGTCTCTCCCTCAACAGCCACATCCCAGAAGTGCCACCTCATTAATCTCCCAGGAATCTGTAGGGGCACAACCAGCATGGCAGCAGCTCTGGGCTGCTTATGTGCATCAGCTTATCCTGCATCAGCTTATGTGGCCTTAGTCACCATGCTGCAGATGTCCCCATGCGGTGACAGCAGCTGTAGCAGGTGACAAGGCCAGCAAGAAGCTGCTTCATCACCCCGCTGGGGATGTGAGCTGCAACACAACCACGCATGAGCGGCAGCAGGAGGCTGCTCCAACATGCTTAGTCTTCAGAGCTCTATAGGGACCTCTGCTCAAGCCTACCTAGGCCACTAAAGCAGAGGCTCACATGCTGTCATACTGCATTGATACTGAGAAGAAACTTGAGCTTGGAGTCAACCAAGAGTCAACATGTTCTCCGACTACTTTCCTCCTTCAAAACATACACCTTACCATCTGGAAGTTTAAGGCAGCAAGGCAACTTTGATGGCAGGCTTCAGCAAAGCAGTATCATTAACTTTGTTACCACCAAAACTATATATATATGTAGAATAATTAGGCCTAGAAGAAGCCAGATCAGCGCACCATAGCGATCGATGCAGTTTGTGCCTGCGTTAGAAAAACAGCCGCAGCTAGTTTAGGATTTTCTGAGCATGCTGGTATGACTGATCTACTTAAAACACTAAGATGTAAGAAATTAAAAACTTGAAATGGCTCAACTATAAAACAAGATCCAATTACATGTCAAAGCCAGCCTGAACGGTTTTGAATACATAAAAAATTTGAAGGTGTGTTTTTGCAACTGTAGGTGCTTCGCTTTTTGCCAAAATAATTTTGAATCCTTTTAAAACTCTCCCTGCATGTCTGCCAAAAGATGTGCTCACTGACAGGAAAAGCTAGTAATAGATGACAAAGCAGCAACAAAGTCCTTCCCACTCAAAATGCTGGTAAGATCTTGTTTAAGTGGGGAGATGTCTGCAAGTGCTGTAACAAAACTACTGTACTTTGATCATGTTTCTTTTAAAAGTTTAAGCTGTAATTATATCAAGAGGAGTTCTTTATTCATTTTTACAATGGGTATAATGAATTCAAATATGCTTTTTTAATAGTTTGTGTCTTTCAGCTTTATCCAAGCACAATTAAGAAAATGGCTGTGGAGTTATTCCAGGATAACCTCCCCAAAACATATTATTTTTTTCCTCTCTCCATTACATAACAAAATGTGACTTTTACTACAAATTATTATAAGCACACTCCTGGAAGATATTCTTTTAAAACCTGATATCCTATTCTGATTGTAGGAAAATGTGAAAATAAAGTAAACAATCATCTACATTTCTCTAACCTTTAAATATATTACCTTTGAATATGTATTTTAAAACACCATCTCCATTCTCTGTATTTTTTCATCATTTTAGCTTTGTTTCCTTGTTTTTAAAGACATGCTTTAATAGACAGATAAAATTTCAAGTATTCTGTCTGTGTTATGACTCCTATTAATTTTCCCTCCTCCTAACAAAAAACTTCTTCCTTTTTGAGGTCAAAAAGTGAAAGAGTTGAAGCTAAACCCCAGGAAGTCAAGGGTTTAAGTCGGGACATTGCTGGCTGTGATTGTCCAAAAGCAAGCATTGCTGGTGGCACCAAGGCAAGCTGTCCCAGCAATACTCCCAGAGGTATTGCCCTTTGTGACATTCATCAATCTTCCTGACACTCAGTAGGAGACAATACTGCCAAAGCTCGATGTAAACAGAAGTAAGGTGCCTGCAAAGGTGTAATTTGTATTGGCCTTCAAGTGAGAAAAAAAATGAAAAGCTCAAAAATATAACTTATAGGTACAACCAGCAAACATGTACTTCAGCATCTGCCCCTGCAAACCAGAGCCTACTGTCATTGCTTTCCACCTTTAAAAGCACCTTATAAACCCCACTCCAAACCTGGAATTTTTAAATTCAACAGCACTAAAGACTGCTTTAATCACTTTAACAAAATCAGAAACATACAGACACACAACACAGCTTCCCACAGGCAGGGAAGTGCTCTGTATTTCCCTGTAAGGAGGGCCCTTCTTTAATAAGAGCTTCATCCGATCACTGTCATTGTTCTGGATAATGGATTACCTACACATACATTTTCAAGTGTAATGACACTCTTGCTTATTAAAGACCTCTCAGCTGAAGGGCCAGAATATTATGAACTGGCCAATCCATTCATTTCGTTGAATATGTTATTCAGTATTTTATGCTAAACCAGCAATACACCATCCATTTTAGTACAATGATCCTTATGTTCAATAAAACTGAAGTGCTGGATCATAAATCATTATAGTCATTTATTTTACATTAGACACATTAGCCACTATATTCCATAATCTATTACAATAAGGTGGATTTAAATGTACCCCAAGGAACTACAATAATAACTTGAGAACCAAATATAGCAATTATGGATAAAATATGCTTAACCTAAAACTGCACTAGCTGCATAGATTGCTGTGAACTTTAAATAAAATTTAGGGAGGATGATAACTGTCCTGGAATAAACAAGTAACAGGAAAATCAGAACCTCCTCTTTATACTTCAGAGAGTTTAACATGTTCTGTCTGTGGAGAAGGGGATGTTATGCTTATAAACCAGTGTCTATTAAAATATTATTATTCCCTTATTACTGGTTATGTTATCTTTCCACCATGTGAAAATTTCCCATATTTTCCTGGTGTATTACATCCTACTTATGTTTTTTTAAATAGCGCTCTTCCTTTCTAGCTCTTGGATTAATCTGTTTAGATTCCTTTTATGTTCTCCAGACTCCCTCCAACCATTTTTAACAGTTTTGGTAAAATTTCCGTAACATGTCCAGACCTTACTGGTGCTTTCAGCTCTTGGTTGAGCGGCAACAAAGGGCAAAGTCTGTTTGTCTCCTCCAGACGCAATGTCTCTGCACAGTCCCACAAAAGGGGCCATTGGTAACTTTCTGGCCCCAGACCAAGAAGCAATCTCAAATGCTTGTGAACACAGTTTAGCATTTCTCAGAATTAGTGCTCTGCCAAGTATTAAAATATAACTGCATGTTAAAGAAAGCGATTGTGTTTTTTACGGGAAGGTTCTACACTTCAGACCACTGGGACTCCTGAGGATGCCTGCCACCAGCCTAGTGCAGAGGAGAAAGAAGATTGAGGGCTCTCAGGCATCCCCTGTACGAAGAACCAATGTATGTCGTGCCCAAACTTCACATGTGCTGCTTTGTATTTATAAAACCATATAGCTTTCTGCATAAATTCCATTATCCTTGAAATATTTCTCTGTGGTTTTTTGCCTGATTTTTTTTTCTTTCCAGGAACAGAAATTACATTTAAGAACTCAACACTCACTGCTACCAGAGTAGCTGCTCTTACCTATTACTATTAGTTCTCTATTATTTTCTGTGATTTTTCCAAAATAACTTCTATTAACTTAAATAATTTCCTAAGGGGCTTATTAGCTAGATCTGCAAACATGTACACTGGAAGTTCCCTTTTCCAGTTGTAGAGGCTATTTACTTCATTTTCTTTACTTCCTTTTTTTTCCTCCCATGGAGGCCAAATATTGAGACTGGATATTGAGTGTAGTTTCTAGAAGTAATCAAGCAGATCCAGTTGGAGGCTTATAGTTAAACCACTGCTGCCCTAGGTGCACTTCTGCTGCTTGCCCTGCACCTACACACACCTCAGTCTCTAGTTGCCATGCCAGCACCTTTCATGAGAACTTCACATAAGTAAGAGAAAATGTACACATTATTCACTACAAATTCAAAATAAAATTTTGCTTTGGCTCCAAACTGTTAAATATATTCAGGCAAATAAGGACATCCTAGCCAAGGTAAGGCAGAAGCTTGCTTTTCCAACCCTCTGTTGATATTTTACTTCGTAGCACAAGAGCTGTGGTAGTAAAAGGTGTGCTGAATGCAAGAAATCTCAGCTCTGTGTTCTTCCTAGCTCCTAGTCTTCCTAGTTCCTATCGAATGCGAGCTGACCTGTTTGTTTTTATTCCACAGTTTCTGACTGAGGGGAGCTGCTGTGGTGCCACCAAGAAGGGAACAATGCACCCAGCTCTGTGTGTTTTGGGAGAGAAAGTAAATATTTTGTATGACATCCATTGTTGAATAAATAGCTTTCTTTTTGATAAACAAGCACCAAAAATCTGTATATATCATGAGAAGAATTCAAACCTCTGTGATAACCTTACACCACAGGCGTCCAGCAGAGCTGTGTAACAAGCAGCTGAGAAAGGCAGCAACTCTCCCATCCCATTTTGGCCTCGCACTGCTCCCTACAACTCTCACGTTCCCCCACACATGTGATACAGGAAGAGAAAGGAGACATGAGAGGTGTGTATCTAACCAAGTCACTGTAAAGTTTTGTCTGAAGCAGGACAGAGCCTCAGAGGCAAGATGCAGGTAAACCTTAATTCCTGCTTGCTTTAGGTCCTGGGTGGGGTCCTCTGCCCCTCCACCAGTGCTACAGCCAGTAAGCTACCTCTATCTGACATCTCCAAAGGGCAAACTATTTTATAAAGTACAGTGCCAAAATGGAAGGTGGTGCACAGGGAGGACATCTGATCACTCAGGAGTTATGGCAGCCACTAGAGTCCTCCCAAGGAAAACCTTGCTGTGTTACTGGGTACATTCAAAGATCATAAACTAATCAAGTGGGGCTCTCCTTCCTTCTTGGTCCTCCCCAAGAGAACAAATGGAAGAGGGAGATGAAAACAACAGTGACAAAACCAGGTAGCATGCATGGCATGCTTTGCCTGAAGGCAGAGAAAACGTGGGCTGTACTCAGGGCTGCCCATGCAGACTGGGGCTAGGACAGCTCAGTGACCTGGTGGCCACCACGGCCCTCTAGATCAGAATGTGGCCAGTAAAGGCCAGTAAAGGCCAGTCCCACGTCCCGCCAGCCAGACCTCATGCCAGGCAGGCACCGTCCCGCTGCTGCCATGGATCTTCAGCACAATGCTGACTGCAAACAGGAGAGGAGCCTGCCCACAATGAGGCATGCCAAGGCAGCCACGCTATCCCTGAGGCAGGATGGCACAGGCAGTACCAGGAAAGAGCTCACAGTTTCAACAACATAAAGACAATTATATATGTTTAGTTACACAGAGTGCTCACAAAGGGCCACATACTGATCTTCCCTAGGCATAAGACGTTGTATATTTTTAAAAAGAGACAGAAGCTGCTAAGGTATTCAGTTCTCTCTGAATTCAGCCCTGGAAGCTGCAGTGCCCAAAGAGCCCTGCCCACTCCCAGGGCACTGGGTGGTGCCCCTTCCCTGCACAGGGACAAGGTCTCCGTGCTAGAGTGGAGGAGCCACAGCCAACAGGCCAGTGTCCCCGTCCCCAGCAGGGCCTTCTCTCCACAGGCTGTGCCAGAGGCTGGGGCGAGGCAGCTCTCCCAGAGGACATCCCTGCCAGGGCCCGGGGCGCCGAGGCCCTTCCCGCTGCCTCCCCAGCAAAGCAGCTGGCCGCCTGAATTCCAGCAGCCGCTTCCTGCCAGCGCTGCTGGCAAACAAACCTGTGGAAAAGTAAATACATTTATCACGCAGATTTCCTCTGGCCCTTTTTAAATAAGGAAGGGCTCGATTGCTTTCCTGAGTCAGACCCATACCATGCTGAGGCCATATCATCGATAAATATGCGCTCCCATGCTCATTCCAATGACTACAGCCCCGGGTGATACAGGGTTGTGTGGTTTTAGGATAAAATGCAAAAGAGCCCCTCTGTGAAGGCACATTCCCACCCAGAAGCCAGCATTAAGTATAATGTGGGCCAGGCTGCATGAGCCAAAATGCCAGGGCAGCACAGCGAGATGAACGTGTCCCTCACCCATTCGTGCTGAAGCCAGCAGATACGCAGCAGCTTCCTAATGGAATGCCTTCCCCTCACAAATAGGAAGGCCTCTTGAAAGAAATTGTAAGTGAAATTTAGCCCTGTTAACAGCAGGAAATAGCCAGCAGTTTCAAATCACCTGGGCCAGGGATTTGGCCTTAAATTTTCCAATCTGACGCTAGCATGGCATCAGTACCTTTAAAGTCTCTATTAAGAAGGGGTAAAAACAGTTGGAGAAGTCAGGGTCATCTCTGGGAATTTATACGAGAAATGTTTGCTGTACTGCAGATCAAAATAGCATTTTGACTCATTGATCCCCTGAATGCCATAAAATCTGAAGCAAGATCCTAGTGCTTAGCAGTGGGAAAAATGAGTTTCTTTGGCCTCCTATCATAATATAAAGAATGAGCAAAATAAAGGAAAACAAAGGTAAAGAAATGAGATATAAAGCTCGAGATGAGGGCAAAGACAAGCAAGCAATTAAAAAAGATATATGGACTTCAATTTACAAAAATACACCCTAAACCTCCGCCTCAGTAGCATGTTTAGCTCTTAATCAAGTCTTATTACAATCGCATGCAAATGCCGGGATGGCAGGACATTCCTTCAAACTATGTTTTCATTAAAGATTCTGCTTTTTCCAGAATAATAGTAAATGACACGTGAACTTCATATGAACTATAGGTCATGAAAGGATTTAGTATTGGCATTTTTAATCTAAAAAGTCTGTGCCAGAAAATCAATATGTTTCAGTCGCAGCATTCGAATGCAATTTTCTTCACGTAACAGGGTTCTTTCTTTCACTCCTCCTTCCTCTCCCTCTCTCTTTTTCTCTCCCTCTTCTTTAAAAATAATGAATAATTCCCAGTTTTTCTATGAAACAAGCAGGCACATTAGAAGGCAACGACATCAATAACGCGTTACATGTAAACAGAAAATGAACAAAAAAATCATTCAAGGCCCCTTTCAAACTGGCGTGCTTTTCATCAGCACTATTACAGGTTCCATTCACATTATCGGATTGAACCACGCTGCATAACCAAGGTGCTGACAAGCCTTGATTACCCAATAACTCCTGTATTCCTTTCAGGCAGGTTCACCGAGAGGACAGGAATGCGCGGCCTTCCTGTGGGGCAGGCTGCTTTCCAGCCAGACCAAGTCAATGAAACCCAACGCCCTCTCGCTCCTGCGCGCCCAAACAGCCCCTGCATTTCCTGAGAGGCAATTATGACTTTTCCCTTCTTTATTCTCAATTGTTTCGGATAACAATTTATTGTGCATCGGAGGGGCCAATATAAACATTTTAAACTCTTTTCATAACACTTAGAGGGGGCTGCTAAGTCATCTCTGTAGTAAATCTGTTGTCGGCTCTTTCCCATGCTGCAGAGTCAACAAATCCGTCTCTCATCCAGGGCAGGGCCAGCCAAGCACTGCAAAAACAGGGGAAAATGAACGCAGCGTCGTGTCTCTACTTGCTCCGACTTTCCCTGCACGCTTGTTAGCCGCCCACCTTTCGCTTTTCCCTTTGCACGACATACCTCTCGAAAGACAGATTGCTCAAAAAAGAAAGAAGAGGGGGGAAAAAAACGGTTTCAGGCCATAAGTGTTTTCCACGTTTGGATTAAACCCCGCTCGGTCCCGAGGAGAGGCACAGGATGCATTACACACTCGCTCTTTCTAGCAACTTAGGCTGGAGCACTAATGAAAAGCAGGAGATGGAGTTGGCAGCCAGATGTGGGGCGAGGGCTTCTACCGAGAGGGAGCTGGAGCCATTAGGGCTGGGATCTAACAGAGGCTAATTCCCTCACTATGTCACTTGCCTAATTCCTTGCAGACAACTCCTTCTCCATTCCCTAAAAAGTATGCATATATCAAAGGCAATCAAGCAAAATAAACATTTGCAATAAATTTATTTTTGGTAGCAATTTATATTGAACTTACTGTTATTTCTCCCTAACTAAGCAGTTCTTGGTCCTCGTCTATGTGTCCCCTGAGTGAAACAGCTGCTTTAGTATCATTTCGCATCCAGAGCTGTGGGTGTATTATTCCTCACATTTCTCTAATTAACTTCTAATGACATGAGCTATCTGCATGTTTTTCTTATTGTTTTTTTATTGTTTTCAAGTCAAGCATAATTCAGCTTTTACCTGGTGCCTGCTGCACATGCAGCAAGACTTGTAGTGCTGTGCACAAAGCTCCTGCCCAGCTCTGGCTCTGAGCAGCCCCAGCCGCCTACCAGCTGTAGGGCCACTGGGATCTCCTGCTCCCTGGATGCTTCAGTTTTCTTACCAATGCCTGTGGGATCAAAGGGAGGACTATGTGTGTTCCTCCCACCTTTGTCCAATGCACCAAGGCCATCCCTCTTCCCAACAGGGACTTCAGAGAGAGAAGAAGGAAGATTCGGCTTTTGCAAGCCCCAGAGATTCTAGAGCAGTGGGCGAAGGAAGGGAGAGCTGTGGGATAGGGTCAGAGGAGCAAATTCATTGCTGCTGGGGCGAGGCTTGACCAAGTCAGCTCATAGCACAGACCTCTGACAAGGCACTGCCACACAGGCCCCACACACATAATATATTCTTCTTTCACAGGTATTCATTGCACATATTATATTCTTCTTTAAGGCCTCAGTTCTCCATTCCCACAACGGTAAGACAATGGTAAATGCAAAGGCATGGGTGCATGGAGCCCACAAATTCCGAATTGGTGTCTCAGTACTGGGTCTCTGAAGTGGCTGAAACCATCTTGCACAGGCATGTGGAAATGCACACAAAAGTCTGCAAATACACACAAGGAAATTTCCCTGCTGCAAATATGTGCTGCCTAGTTCTCAGCTTTTTTCTTTATTTTGTCGGTTTTTCCATTCTCCACACATGGCTGTTACACTCAGCTCATCACTATGGTCTATTTGTTGTCACAGGCCTTTTAAATGGCAAATATTTTGACCTATCTGTGGTTCTGTCAGTTTACTTTTCAACACAGCAAACTAAGGGCTTTTTACTTGGTATCTCCTAGAACTGGAACAAAAAGTGATTTCCTACGCAAGTACAAACAAACAAAAGCTAGACCATTTTCCTTCCAAGCAGTGGAGTTAGTCTTGCCCAAAGAAGTGTGCTTTAGCAGCAAACACACTACACTGGGGATTTTCTCACAAACTTATAATATCAAGCTATAAACTTTTCTGCATCCACCATCAAGAAAGCAGTGTCAGACAGGAGCAATTAAAAAACTACAAATCTGACCTCAGTTTTTACCTTAGCTGACCCATGGCTCTAACAATGCAACCTCTCAAAACACCCAACTATTTTTAAAGCCAATATTAGAGTAACACAGATTATAGAAACATATTAAAGTAGGATGAGAAAGATGGATACAACAACCTTCAAAGAAAATTCTTGTAAGCTATTTTCCAAGATACAGCATTTACAAAAATGTTTCTATCTTACCTGTATCTAAAATAATTTGCTACATTAAAAGAAAAAGAAGGGGGATTAACTGAACTCCAGGAAACCATAATAGCAATGGCAATGAATTACTTGCCTATTGAGTACAGAATAGACTTGAAATCTGTGTTATGGATGTGCTGCTATTTGGCAGAATTAATAACCTGTAGGAACCTTACAACTGAAATGCGGAAGTCATTGCTTCCTTATTAATTTAGTCATGAATTTTAAAGTTTATTTATTCCTAGTTTATATGAAGAAATCAAAATTGCACCTTGTTGTATTTGTCTGGTATCTCTCTCCCAGCTTAAGGACAACTGTTACCAAGCAAATGCCCCAAGGAATATTTACTAAACGTGACTCTAAATTGCAGTCTGTCTCCAAACAACATCACAGTTGTGAACTGCAGCTTTACAAAATCTCAGCATATGACAAAAAGAGACCAAAACTGTACTGCTGGATTTTTTGTAGTTCAGTCTCAGTTCTCTTAGGCTGGGACATAACTACCACATCTTCAACTTACATACATGTTAGAATCTTCCCTTAAAAATTATCTCTATTCTTCAGCTTCTGTTCCAATGCCTACCAGAATGGAGACTCCATATAGAAATTTGGTTCAATAAATCAAAAAGAAAAGACGTGTCATCATCCCTCTCCATCCATTGTGTTGTTTGTTGCATGTTAAATTGTGACTGCTGTGGCCTTACAGGTTTTTTTTTTTAATTTTCTGAGAAAGCTTCTTCCTTAATCGTGCTGAACAAATCATAATGATGTTTTTTAATAGATGCTTGGGGACAGTTCATAAAAACTCTATGCACCATTCAAATAAAGGTTTTATAGAGCTTAACCAGATAAAGGTGAAATTAATCTATTTTCAAAAAACTATTATCCTATACACTGAGATATCCTTTCTGCAGTCTGGCTAACCATCCTTAATCTGTTATATCACCTCCTGGGACAATAAATCATAGGAAAAGGAGAAAAAGCAGCCTGGAGTGTGAAGACAGTGCTGTACCACATAAGCATAAATCATCAGCAGCCCATATTTAAACTTCAGAATAAAGTCCATGAACACTGCAATCCCAGGAACTTTAATGGGACAGATTGTGGTGCTGACTTTGTTTTCCAGTTTATGTGTTATTTTTACTGCCACTGTATGATAGTAAGTCTTTTCATCGGGAAAGTCTTTAATCAGATTATTTTATTATGAGGTTTTGCTGCTCTGTTAGATCTTCTGTGGCCCTTCAGTCAATGCAATCCCTTTTTTTGTCACTCTCTGCCACGCAAGCAGTAGATGTAACATCAGCTAACCCCCTCTCTTCTCAGTAAATATTGGCATCAGACATCAGTGACAACAATGACTGGATGGCACAACATCCCTCTGCATGCCAAGTCATAATGCAACACCCTGAAAAAGTTCTTCTGACACATGGACCCAAGTCCCTTGAGTCCCTGTCACTCAAAAAAACCCAACCCCAAATCATCAAACTGTATGCAGTAACCCACTCCAAAACAAATTTCAAAGGAAAAAGTTCAGAATCAGCCCAAGATAGAAAGAAGTACTTTGGTCTGAGCCACCAAAAAGACTCCACATTAAGTTAACACCAGGCTACTGTTGCCAACATGGCAGGTGATTTCTCTCTCTAAGAGAGAAGTCTCCCATCCATCCATCTGGATTCAGACCAATTTTGCTATGGGACTGTTTCTCAATCTGTATTTCTTTCTCCCAGTGAGCCACGTTACCAACTAGGCAGGCAGCCTGTCCCCAAACGCAAGCGGCAGCCATCGGGCCAGCACTGCTTTCTGAAGAACCAGTGATATGTACAACACTCAGCTGTCTGCAGGACCAAAAAGGGCTGCAAAAGGAGCTTTTTTTCATTAATTAGTCCCTTAGGAAAGTGTTTGCCCCAAAGCAAACTGCTGGCAGCATGAGATGGATGAAATCTGTATTTACCATGCAACACCACGTGGAGGGCAGCAACACTGGAACCGTGCGCTGAAATTCTTTGTCATTGCACAGCAAACTTTTCCTTTTAAACACAGGAATAAAAGATTTAGTAGACTGTGTGACAAACAAAATCAAGTGACTGTTTACATAGGAAAACCAGCCCTCTTGTAGCTGCACAAATAAATAATATTCTTTTTTCTTTGAAGAAAGAGCATATGCTCAACATTCCTTTGTCCTGTATCACAATAGAAAAACCCTTTGCACTGGAATATCTGAATCACTTCTTGGCAGTCCCTCAAGGTAAACAGAGTAAATTAAAAATGAATGTTTATTGTAGACACACACATACACACACACACACTGCAAAGTGGAGTGCTGTATTTGCCTATCAAACATAAGAAGCGATTGAGTCCATCAGTCATTCAAACAAGCAACTGAAAAGTGGAAATAATGGGATGACAACATCAGAAAACAACCTCCCAGAAAGAGATGAGTTTCCTCATAGCCATTTGTCTTGTCTAATTAATCCCACATGTGGGACTAGGCTGGAACATTAAAAAAAATTAGGTACAAAATATTACTTTCACTGGAAGCTTCAGAAGTACAAAAGAAACAGAAATGCTTTATGGTCACACTTTGCTTTCAAACTCCCTTTTTCATATCATCTTCTTAATGTGGCTAAGATGAGACCAAGATAGTGTTAACAGCACAGAAGAAAGCAGTTGGAAAAGCTGGGGAAAATTATGTCGTTGCCACTAATAAAACAACTTGTCAGTTCCTAATAGATTTAAAACCTGTGTATTAGGTTGCAGACTATTCCTGGGCACCCATGGAGCGGTCATGCCCAAGAGCACTTCCCTCTGCTCAAGACCGGTGAAAAGGGCATGACCTATTCCCTTCCACGCAAACCTTGTCACAGTTTATCCGTATTTTTGTCAACTTGGAATTGGACTGCTGTAACACACTCTCCACAGGGCAAAACAAAATGCAGAAACAAATGCAGAATGTGTCAACTGCTGACTTAATGGAGTTTCATGCCAGAAGCTTGTTGCCCTGATGTGCGCGGGTCTGTGATATCTGTCCTCACAAGAGATCGTGTAGGTAGAGCAAGGTGGTGGGTTTAATATGCAAACCCAAGAACTTTTCAAAGGTATTTCTGATCCTGAGTATGGAGACAGACACACCTGTCAAGGTTCTGAAAATTGTAGCCACTTCTGAAAGATGTGTTGGGGTGGGTTTTTTGTTGTTGTTTTGTTGTTGTTGTTGTTGTTTGTGTGTTTTGTCTGCTTTGGGTGTTTGTTCCTTGTTAGTTTTGTGGGGTTTTGAGGGGGTTTTAAAGTATACAGCAGACACCTCCAGCACCATGTGTATCAGGCAGGCTACCAGAGCAGAAATGCAAGCAGAACTCAACTGAAAGCCCCCTCAACATGCAAACATCCTTCATATGCCTACTACTCTGAAGCAGTCTACCTATCTCCCCATTATGAATGTGAAATAATGTGAGCAGTATTAATCTATTTCCACAGACTTTTGGAAGAAGAAGGAACTGCAGGTTGCGGCATTTCAGCAACTGCAGTCTGAGGAGTGACAAATATTTGCTACAGTATTACTGATGCAGCTGATAACATCAGGACATATACTGGATATCACTGGAGAGATGGACAGAGAAGAACGGTCTGAAATGCAACAATGGCAGAAAGAATAACCCCATGCACCAGTACAGGCTGGGGGCTGACCTGCTGGAAAGCAGCTCTGCAGAGATGGACCTGGGGCTCCTGGTGTACAAAAAGCTGCTCATGAGCCAACAGTGTGTCCTGGGGGCCAAGGAGGCAAATGGTGTCCTGGGGCACATTATGAAGAGCATTATTGCCAGCAAGGCAAAGGAGGTGATCCTGCCCTTCTGCTCAGCCTTTGTGAGGCCTCCTCTGGAGTGCTGTGTCCAGTTCCAGGCTCCCCAGTACAAAGGAGACATGGAGCTCCTGGAGAAGGTCCAATGGAAGGCTACAAAGAGCAACAAGGGACAGGACTCTCTCTTATGAGGAAAGGCTGAGGGAGCTGGGTATTTTCAGCCTCAGGATGAAAAAAAATTATAAGTAACCTTATCAATTTCTACAAGTATCTGCATGGAAGGTGTCAAGAGGACAGAGCCAGGCACTTCTCAGTTGTGTCAAACAATAGGACAAGAGGCAATGGGAAGAAACTGATGCACAGGAAGTTCCACTTGAACATGGGGAAGAACTTTACTGTGTGAGTGACCATGCACTGAAATGGGTTGCCCAGAGATGCTGTGGAGTCTCCCTCACTGGAGATACTCCAGAACCACCTGTATGCATTCCTGTGCCACATGCTCTGCGATGGCCCTGTTTGAGCAGGGAGGTTGGACCAGATGACCCACTGTGGTCTCTTCCAACCTGACCCATTCTGTACTTCTGTCAATTTTTTAATGCAATGAGGTGAGATATACTAACTAGCCTTTTGCACATTAACAAAACTGTTGAAAACAGTGAAAACTGTTCTGGCACTAGGCATGGTGATGACACTCTGCCTGCTGGCACCATTTGCCAAAGAATCCCTCCAGGTAACATCCCACATTGACGCCAAAAGGGAAAGTGGCACGGAACAAAGCACTGAGAAGCTAACAGCTTCATACACAACTTTGCACATTTTGGCAACTTTTTAACAGAAAAGTAAAATGAGGATTCAAATTATGTGTTGTGCCTCTGTCTAAAGCAGGCAGCAGTGAGCCTACTTGAGGCATGCAAACACTAATGTGTGCTGTGCATGTGCATACCCATCTGTATCTGCACACGTATATGTATGCACACAGATCTCCTGGCACCCATATGTGGATCACTGGAACACTTCTGAGGCAAAGAATATTTTTACATCTTTTTGTTTCCCAGGAGAACCGTAAGGGGCATTTTCACGATTTTGCTAAAGACAGTCCTTAGTTTGCTCTTGAGAGTACTTCTTTCCCCCCACCCCACCTCCCAAACTCTCTTCAGTTTGCATTCAGAGTAAGCAGGTGCCACTTTATCCCTCCCACTTTGGCCAGGAATGAGGTGCCTGAAGTGCTCTGTTCCATTCCTCTCTCTGCCTCCATCCACGAGAAGATGCCCCCCATGCTCAGGGACATACAATAGCCCACACCAAGTTAAATGCATTTAATTTATCTGCTCCCTGAAAACCACTTCTCCCATGCTTCCTGTCTTAGTTGAAAGTAAGCGGGTTAATTCCTGTTGCAATATATTTGAACCAGATGTACTTCTATTTTTCCCCCACAGCCAGAAAGAAATGGAGAATTGCAAAGTTTTCCTTCTCCTTTGAAGGAAAATGTACAATTTGATTCTTGAGTCAGCTCCAGATCTCACATAGAAACAGCTTGGCATCCAATTCCTCCTCTACTGTATTGCACTTGCATGTTTTCCTTTGGCATCTATGGGGGCCTGAACACAACATATCTGTTAGAAATATTTGCAGTGCATAACTCTCTAAAGTAGGAAGAAGATTACACCCTGGTTAGCACACCAGAATTTTATGTCAGGAACACTAATAACCAAAATGCCTGCCTTTGGCATTGGAAACCTCTTCAGGAGAAGAGTCAGCTCACAGTACTAGCAGAAAAGTCTAAGAAATGTATCAACACACATCAAGATTTAGGAAAAACAACAGCAGAGAGATCTGTTCTACTAGCACCACTAATAAATAAGGTATTAAATCGTTAAGATTTCAATTACAAGGGAAGAATGTGGCTAACCAAATAAAAGCAGGAGGAATTGAAATAAGAAGTAGGTTAAAGATTAATATTCTGGGTTCAGAACAAAAGGATGCTCTTTTGTGGCACAGTGCTTATGCCTCTGAATGTAAACATTGTTCCGAGAACCATTTTTTCTTTGCCCAATCTTTAAAGGGTAATAAATTAGACCTTGGACAGCCATACAAGCTGCTACTAGATGTGAATGTGAATGTGTCTGTAGAAAAGGCTGACTTTCAATCAAAGTCTATTGAAAGAATAGTTGGATTTTCTAAAGAAGCATGTTGTGCCTATTAACCAACTTACAAAAGGGGCCATTTTCTTGATTTATGTTTGGTTGCTATAGAGATCTTGCAGTACAGACTGGCAGGTGAAGCTCCCATTTAACAATCTCACAGGTTTTTCTTAGCTGTACTCAGAGGACACAGAGCTACAGTAGGTAAAAACCACCACACAAATATAGCATATCTGTCAAACTTAAAGATCAGATTTAAGGCTTTTCAAGAATTTATCGGGAATACTGTAGAGTTATTACACAGTCTTTGCCCACAAATAGTTTACACTCTGAAAAATCTTATTGCAGCAAGCTGCTTCAGCTCTGTTGGGTTTTGTCACTGATCCACTTCTTATTCACCAGGTAATTACGTGTGAGTATGATTCCAGCACATTGCAGGATTGTCACTTATTTGTGGGGCTTCTTGCAGAACATACAACACATTCACAAGGAAGAACCTTTGCTCTGCAACAACTGATGTGACTGTGTGCAGGGAGGTGTCAACTAAAATGCCAATAATAATAATAATAATAATAATAATAATCCCCTTGTCATGAAGCTCAAAACACCAAGAGAACATGCTACTGAGAAACAACGCATCATGTTGAAGTCCCATAAAATACTTCTGTGTGTCAATAGGTCACAGGTAATTCAAGACCTGGACTTTAAAATGTTAGTTTATAAGACCAAGCTTTCTGCCTAAACTCTGACAATAGGTAGCTGTGCAGAAGGTAGAGTCCTGGAAGAGGAAATTACCAAACAAAACCAAATCAAATGAATATTTAGGATGCCAGTCTTTCCTTAGTTGCATCTTGGCATTGAAAGATACAGTATCAAATATACAAAACTGAAAAAATACCTTGAAAAGGAAAAAAGAGTTAAAAATATTACTCTTACTGTATTTAACACAAGAGAAAAAAACCCACAACAATTATTTCTATGTGACTCCTTGATTCAACAAGGAATTTCCATTGGTAGTCCTTATCAAAAAGGAGTCTGTAATTCATAAACCAGTGATTTAATCAAATTAACAATTTTTTTTAAAAGGCAGTGCCTCAAAGCTTCCTTACTTATCAGTACCTTCCACCCTATTATTAAAATTTTTTAAGAAATAGAGAGGAACAATGAAAATGAGAAATTAAAGCATTATGGCTCCCGATCATTTTACAGAAGCTGATAGGGGTGTTTTGGCAGAGCCAGTCCCACAGTTCACAATCTCTCTGTTCACAGCCCACGCTCCTTAACCAACAACTCCCACCTCTTGCCAGGAGAAATGATCAGTTTTGCTTCTCTACCCTGCACAAACCCATCATGTTCACTAGGCTCACCCAGGCAGACTCAAACAGCATTCATCACCAATGAAAAACACCAAAACCACCCTTTATTTTTTAGTTATTGCTTGAAGTTGCTCCCAAGGAGACCTGATTTCAGTTCCTGAGGTGTATTTAGTGTCTGCAGAGCAAAGATGATATTGGGGGGCACCAAACATCTGGAGCCACCAATGACTGAGAAGGCAGCAGCAGCAGCACATCATGAGATAGATGTAGTAGAGTAACTTCCGTGTGCAAAGGCAGATTAATCCAAAGCTCATCAACACAGAGAGGTGAGAGTCACAGATGGCATTAAAAGGTGTAAGAGAATAAATGGTTACCTCTTGCTAAGGCCAATACAAATGTCTCTCCAGAGGCAGATGACTTGAGGGTTGAGATTGGTCTGACCTTGTACAGCTGAAGTTAATGAAAAGGAGCTTTGCCACCAAGTTCAAGAGGGCTGGATGGAGGAATGGGCAGGAGGAGCTCTGACGTCAGGCACGCAGAATTCAGCCTCTCCAGAAAGGAACTTCCCTTTCTAACCCTCTGTCAGAGCAGAAAGCAGCAAAAGCTTGCTAACGGTTAAAAGGGGGAGGGGAGGATAATTGCAGTAATCTTCAAAGGATTTGTTTTAATTTTTGCTGAAAGGACAGCAAGTCTTTCGTTGTTTGAACATATGGCTTTTGGGAAGAGGGCTCCGAGTTATTTCATTACTGCTCTTTTGAAATTTTGCTGATTATCAGGAACAAATATGGCCTTAACACCAGAGCTGTGATGAAGAGAGATGACTTCCTTGTAAAGCTCCTCGTTGTTTGCATCCTAGTAATTATTCAGCAAATAGATTCCACCTGTTGTACTTCACGCAGCACATACAGATGGGACTGAAATATATCCTGGATTTATATTTTATTTGGACTAACAAAGCCAGGATTTGAATTCAAGGGGTAGTGAAGGAACTAAGAATGTTCTGCATCAGAGACTTGGAAAAAGAAATACAGGGCTTTGGCTGTGGCCCTTCTGCTCAGATTATCTCCAAATATTTTATACAGTGACTCCTCCTAAGGAAAGCAGGAGCGATCAAATCCATTACAATCTGATGCTGAACCCTCAGGCCTCCTTCTTGACACATTTCTTTAACTTCCTGTAATTTATTTTTTACATTAAAATCACTGGCAATATTTTGACCATCTCCTGCTTTAACTCCAAACCATGACAAAGGCACATTTGACTGCTAAAACAATGTTACACAATATCTGTCATCCAGATTGGACAGTAACTTATTAGACCCTGTTTTATTGAGAGTCTGCATGTCGGCATTTTGTTTTTATACCTTGCATGTGTTTTTAGTGTTGAACTTGGCTTTTCCATGAATCTCATAAACATAAAAAGCACAAAGACTGAAATCCAGTCCCTGCTGAAGTAATAGGATTTTTGTCACTGTCCACAGGGCAGGATTTCAACCCAGATTAATAACAGATTTGGTTTTTTAAAAAAATTTCAACTTGTGTCTCTCCAATATATACCTTTTGTCTGGAGAGGTCAGCACTCCAGAGGACTGGAGAGGGAGGAAAAAATTGGAAAGAAATACTACTATTAAAATCACAATCTAGACAACATCCCTGTGCATGTGCATGCACAAAACCTCTGGAAGAGCTGCAGAGAGCACATGGAGTCACTCAAGGTCTGACACCCCAACTAAGAGGACAGCAGTTTTAGACTTGGGATCTTTAAATCCCTAAGGATACATCCAATATCTTAGAGGTTCTAAACAGTGCAGAAAAAGAACACTTAATGCTGATCCCCTAACCGTATAAAAAACATTTTCTACTTTCTGTCACTCTACAGGATACAGCATTCTAGATTTTGGTCTTCAAGATATCTACACATGGTATATATAAGCAAACATAATAGGGTGGCAATATCCATGCAAAAAGGTGCTGCATCATGGAATAAATTAATTTACTGAACATATCCCCTCCCTTTTGCCTGGTAACTTTTGGTCCTTTTCTGTTTCAATGCAGTTAATGTCCTTTCTAAAGCTGTGCATTGTAATTCCATGAAAAGCAATGCGGGTAGGGAAAGAGGCCGTCTTCTCCCTGCTCTATGCAGGAAAGGACTCTAGGAATCTCGCTTCTTTGTTGTTGTGAAAGTTTAACAACTACCTTCAGCTCCACCAGTGAGCACTAAACGTTTGGTGTACCCACCAGTTAAAACTTGAAGGTTATAACATCAAACCTTGTAAGAGAAAAGTTCTTAGGTCATTTCTAAAGGTGTTTTGCTGTTTAATAAGCATACCTTCTCACTCTGCAGGAGCAGGATTTTGGAAAAAAAGTCACAATAAAACTTAAAGCCCTCCAAAAGATTCTTAAATAGCTTTTCTATAACCCATATGGCATATAAATGAATATAGGATAGTGTTGTGTAACAAGTTTATTGGCATACAGTTGGTATGGCCAGATTACTTGTCCTTTTAGTGTGTAACCTTAGACTGCAGCCATCTTAAATGCTTGCTGATAAATCCTAAATGTGCCAGTCCACGGTGTGTCATTTGTTCTTCATACGTACACTTCTCTTGGAGTATGTAAGTAGATATTTACATATAAAATTCTGATGGGGCACAAAGGATTAGATTAATGCATTCCTCTGTAAACCCACCAAACCCGCTATGTTTTCCATCACTGATAAAACCTCTAAGCTTTTAAACTCACAAATGTATTTTAACAATTGTTAAGCTGCTGTTATGGCCTGTGAAAGTTCCTGGTCTGGTAACAATGGGAACTGGAGTCTTATGTTTATCTTCAGGCCAGGACGGATGGAGGCAGCAACAGTATATGCTTTCCTAAACTGACCTGCTAATGACCTGAATCCTGCCCTCAGGGGTTAGTATCCCTCGGAGTAAGAGGATATTTAGCTCTGATGCCTGTTCAACCTACTCATTTAAAAGAAATTGCCTCATCCAAGCTAAGAGGTTTAGATCCTCTTCTCCAAAATTAATCATTTATGCATGTTATTTCAGAAACATAGATGTTAGTTATGAAAAATATATCATTAAAACCTGAGCAGTCTTGTACCACAAAAATTAATATGGCCAGTGCCAAATGTTGAAGAAAACTTCAGTACCACAAAGACTTGATAAAAGGGTTTGACTGCTTATTCCTTTCAATAGTCCAACTTCAGTGCATTTGTTTTGTGCATCAGCCATTCTTGTGTCTCTGCTGAACCAAGGACATCCAGGGATACCTGTAAGTTCTTTATTGATTACCTTCCTCTCTTAGAAGGAGGGAGCAAGCAGTCATTAAGGAGAGTGACTTCAGTCACTCTTTGGTTAAAACTGATCTGTCCTGAAGTCATAATAAATTCAACTACACTAAATAACTATCTTGCTTTATCATATGCATGTGCATTTTAAATGTTTCTGAACAAGATCAAAGACAGAAAAGGGCACAGGATGGCTGTTTCCATGATATCCTCTCACACATCTGGAGATTACTGACACAGTGTTCCAGACTGACTATGCAATTTGGGAAACCCCAAGATGTTTTGAGCACTTACTCACAGACACAAACATGCGGCCTCACCAAGCGCTACCAAAATACCACACTCCCTAATTTTCTTCATTATCACAGTGATGGTATGATCAGGAATCCTACTTCCTGGAGTCTATGCTTTCTTCTTTATCTCTGTGTACATCTGCCACTCAGTGTTGTCCAAATTAGGAGCAGTACTAGCTATTATTCTACTACAGGTTTTCTTTGAATGCTAATCCCCTGGGAATCTGGCATCCCAGCTCAGAGCAAATCCTGTTCATGCACAAGCTCAAAACAAGAACCCAGTTTACCATTTTGCAAAAACATCAGCAACAAGAATTAAAGTTACAATAAAACAGCAGATTTATTTAAGTTTCTCAGCATAATTCCCCTCCAGATAAAAACACTAGCCTGAAAAAAAGTCACAAGAAAAGTTTGCTGAAATTTCGCACCTAAATAATTTCAATGTCTTGGGAAAAAATCTCCCTCTTCAATGCCTTTTCCACTCCCTCAACCCCTCCAATGGAAGAAAATAGGTTTGTATTTTAAACATTAACTTTCAGGTAAATTCTGCTCTGCAGATCTAAATATTACTTTCTTGGGATATTCCACACCTCCAGTGGCAACATTTGCCTTCTTCAGCATGTAGCAAAATTAAAATAAAATAAAATAAAATAAAATAAAATAAAATAAAATAAAATAAAATAAAAGTAATGATAATGATAATGATAATGATAATAAAGTAGTACCACACACATGGCTAGATGTAAATCTACCTGCCACCACATTCCTCATATATAAGTATAGAAAAGTATTTAGCAGTAAAGCCTTTCCTGAAGATTTTACAGTAATTTCCTTGCTCCTGGACAACTTTTGAAACTTACAGTCTCAACTGCCTCTGAAACCAAATTCAGTGATTCCTAAAAAGTTCATTTAAAGGCATAATTTGCTACTGCACACAAAAAGCACGCTACCTACCTAACTGCTCTATGCCTGTATAGACAACCAGTACTAATAAGTCATAGAATTTGAGGAGAACAAAGCCTGCTCTTTACAACTTTGCTCCCCGAGCAGGCACGGAGCTAGGTTATCCCAACAGCTGGGATGAGGGTCGAACCAGAGCACCCAAGGCTTTCCAGCAGGATGCACTGAATGCTCCTGCACTAGTGGGGGAAACAACTCATCTCCCAGCAGATAGACAGTGTTTCTGTCTTGCTCACTAATAGCAGCCACCACCTACTCCTATCTATCTGCTCCTATCCTATCTGCTCTGACTGATACAGAAATGGGTGCAGCCTGGGCCCACCAGGGCTGCTTAGAGCCGTGACCTGGAGCCTCGGGTGCTGAGCAGGAAAGGGGAACATACCTGGGCACCCCTAGAGCACTGCAGACAACAAAAACTCACAAGCTGTTGCTCAAAGCCCCCACCAGCCGAAGGCCTGTAGGCAGCACTTCTGGAAATATGCCCAGGCAGGTGGCCTGCACCTCTTGGAGGCTGGAGATCCCAAGGCGGTCGGTGACCTTTATCCTGGCAGCTCCAGCCCAGGGATGTTGCAGGGCATGATTGGCGCCGGCATGTACCCACCTCTGGATCCAGGTGCAGTGTTAACAAAACTGTCTCTCCTAGAGAGCCTGCAGAACAATACATTTTATATTCTAATGAAGTAATTATTAAAATAGGTAATTATTGAAATAACCGCATCAACTCCCAGTCATTAAAATCCTCCTAAACAGAACTGCATGATGGCTTAGGCTATTAGAAAGCTTGGCAGCCACCCAACGCCTACAATAGCTTCTAATTAATTGATCTCACCTCTAATCTGCTATTGTTAGCCTAGTGCTGATCATTTGTTTGGCCTACAGATCCTATTGCCCCTTTCATTTGATTGTATTTGTTACTGTACCCTCTCTATCTCTTTCAATTAAGCACAGGTTAAGTGGTTCAACCGCAAGAGAATAGGAGATAATGGCACCAATCAAAGTAATCTCTTTAATTTGCTAAATGGATTACAGGGAAACCCCAGCCAAAGTGAAGTCATAGCTGGTGGCCTTCACTTGAACTATACACAAAGAGTATCTAATTATTAACCCACCACATGCCAAACTTTACAGATACCCAATAAAATAACACAGCGGTCCCATACTAGTGGGGTTGCTCTCATTACAGGGTTTTCCACTGTAAAATTACTTCATCTGTAAAATCCTTGTTTCAGTGTCTTTGCAAGCACACCATACGCTTCACTTTCAAGTGCAACGTATCTAGATATAACAATCAAAACAGTGCACTGCATACCAGTCAAGGGAGTGGATTTATAATCTCTTTAAGGGCATGCTCCTGGTAGAGTTCATTTTTCATATTTGTACTATAAATGCAAATGCAGCTTTGCAGCTAGTATTGCTTCTGCTGACTGGAGAAGTTTTAACAGTAAATGAGCTTTGTCCTTAAACTGGCAAGCGGGTTTCTTCCCTCTCTCCTCTTTCCTCCGAAGTGTTTTTGAGCAAGCTGTCTGGCAACAGAGCTTCACACCCAGTACTTTGGCTGTGCATGTCCTTGGCTAATCAGTCAGGCAGTGAATTCAAAAATGTGAGCTGCATGAGACAGAGGGTCATTTCCTTGCAATGACAAGGAGAGTAGAGCATCAGAAAGAAAAAGGGTAGGAGGGGACAAAAAGATTTCATGCCAAAGGAAACTCAGCTTGTTGGAGAAGCAGAATGTCTTAGGAGCAGTTGTATCTCTGCCTTTTCATAATAAAATATTTTTAATAGTGACAAAACAGAGATTACCAAATACAAATCTACTGCTCCTGGCAGAATTCAACTTGCATCAGATGATGGGCCAGTGAAACAGAATATGGTATCATTTTGCACTTCCATTTTGCCTGTGGTTGGTTGCTTTCAAATAGAATGATTACGTTAGCCTCAAGCAGACCATCTAAGTGAAATCTCCATATTAACTTAAAGGAAAGTGAGCTGGATGGAGAAATAATAACCTATATTCCAGGCTGGATGACTTCAGATCCTACAGAAAGGATCCTACAAAATGAAACAGAACTTGTACTTTCCAAACCTAACACCTGGCCCACAAGAGAGCACTTATTTCTAACATTCACTGCAGTTGTCTTGTAAAGTCAAGACCTGCAGTTTTGATTTCTGACTTAGCTTTTTGCATCCTCACTTGTTTGGGCACCAGAGCTTCTGTACTGGGATTGTCAACTTTACACAGTGGTTCCAGGTCGTTTCCATGCAATACAGGCATGAACAAAGAAATTATATATATACATCTCCAATTTTCCAGCAACGCTCCCAACACAGCATGCCTCTGTTCCAATGAGATGTCATATTTCATAACATGTTTTTGTTTGCATGGTAACTAGCCAGTAACTTGGCATTCCTCTGCTGTTCTGTGTTTCGACACCAGTTCAAGCACTAACTGCTTGAAGCTGAGCACATACTTCCTGAATTATTGAATTAGCAACTACATACACACACTATAAACTTCAGCAAAGTCCTTGCAGCAACCGCTTGTATAGCAGGCATGGCTCCACAGGAAAATCACAGCTGACTCCAGGTTTGTCACCCACAGTCACCTAAAGGTACACACACAAGGAACCTGCTTGCTCTGAACATGTTGAGCATTTTGAAAAAAATAAGTTCTTTCTGGGTGCAGTTTGGGGAACAGGGTGAGATGCTCTTCTTTTTCCACTCCCCAGACTTCAGCCTCACTATACACTGCCCTGCTTAATATGTCCTGGCCTGAGACACCCAGGACATCTCCATAGGCTGACTCCACTCATCCAGCCAGCAAAATCAGGGGCTATTCTCCATAGGATGTGGGACCTGGTTTGGCTCACCAGACAAGCACTGCAGCACCAGCAACTGCAACCAGCAGGGGCTGAGAACCGGCCTGGGGGACAGGATGCCTCAGCCACCCTGTCATCTGCCAGATAATACTTGTCCTCCTCCTTTTACATACAGCATGCGAACAGATCAAAAAGATCTGGAGCATGACCTGCAGCTCATTTCCATTTTTACCTTCAGCAAGTCCTTATGGAGATGTACTTTCTGCCCACAGCGATCCATTGTGCCTGCGTATGCACACCTGACCTAAAAATACATGGCTGGCTGACACCTTCCAGCATGGAGGAAATCAAATGCCTGAATTTCCAAATGCCTTTGCCATTTGAGAGCACACGTAAGGCTATATTCTGCTTTCCAGCTGTCGCAGCTCAAACGACCTTAATGGGTTTAACAGCACAGATAAAAACAGCCTTCCAGACTTTACCCAGGAAAGAATATTTTACTATTTTAAATTATCCTGTTTTTCAGGTAATTCATAAAGATTAAACTGGGCAAAAGGGAAGGTGGAAGCTTACCCAGTAGTATTGTTGGGTTGGACGATATTCAGAAAGCTCAAGCTTTAGGGATCTGTGGTGCTGATTCAGCCCATTCACAGAGCCAGGGGTCAACCCACAGCTCTACTTCTCCGGAATGCAGAAATATTTATTCACATCTGGAAACAGCCCATCTGCACTGGAAACTTTTCTAGCATTTTCTCTTCTATTATGATACAAAAGGTACCAAGCAATCTTTTTTTTTTTTTTTCCTTTTTAATTGTTGTTTTATTTATCCAGCAGTTTTCCCTTCATTTATATACCTACATTAAACAAGCAAGTCATGCCTGTTAGGAAGTAAATCAAAATGCTTTGAAATCTGCCAGAGTGGGTACCAATAACACAAATTGGTACATAAATATTGACGCCCTAGTAATCCTCCCTCAACAAGTGAGCCAAATAAGAAACCAGGTGAAGCCCTCCCTTTTTAATTCCGCTGAACTCTTGCTAATAGCATGGAGGCACCCCAGCACACAAAAGTCCCTGGCTCGAGTGATGGTTTTCAACACCCCCTTAATTAAACCTGCCCCAAGCAAATTTAATCAGCACGGCGAACAAAATGGCTTCTGAAAGCAGGGAGCACTTTACATCAGGGTTTGCAGCACAACTGTCAACAGTGCTGTGAAAACATTTTGCTAAGCATCAGTGGTGACTTCTGGTTACAAAGAAAATAATTCCTGTTGCAAGTCTTGGAGCAAACCACTTTAGAAAGATCCTGAGGAAAGTGAACACAGGGAAGACACTTTCCCACCTGCATCCCATCCCTTTCAATGTCAAGAGGAACTTCTTGAGCGTCTGAAATCTGCCCCTATGTTTAATGTCAGTGGTAATATTCCAGGACTTAAATTCGGATCACAGACAAATCTATTCCTCTTTTTCCTGTTTTTTCTTAAGTGTCTGCTTACAGTCAGGGCAGAAGACAGATTGCTGGGCCAGACGGACCCTGGGTCTGAGCCGGCACAGCCTTTCTTACACTCACTGCAGTATGTTTCCTACACTACCCTGTCACAGGCAGTGCAGAAAGTATTTGCTCTTTCTTTCTTCTGGCTATTATTTAGGTAATTACACTAGGAACTGTACCAAGCAAATGGTTTCCTCCCCTATTGATGCAAGACAAGTCTCAAGACTGACGATAATTCCATTGCCTTGCTATACAAATAACATAAGTCTCACTGATGGATATTTTGCATGATCTCTGATTGAAAACAGCCTCGGAAAAATACAACTGCCTTTAAGTCCTTTCTTCCCTAAACCCAAACTACTGTGGAAGCAAACAAAAAGCAACTCTTTTGTTGAGCAAACTACAAGAGCACTGTTAAGCAAAGCCCCAAGGTATTTCTATTAATTTCTGTATCCAGCAGCACAGGCAGATCTACTGAAGAGCTGCCCTCCCTCCTCCACGCCACCAGTCAAAGGCGTGCTGGGCAAAAGGCACAGGACTCCCCTTGCATCCTATTTGCTGTGAAAAATAGCTGGTGTTGCCAACAAGGGCAGGCAAATAAAGAGGAGATGTAAGGCAGTGCTACAAACTCTGATCTCCTACTCCCAGGGACCATAAGGAGAATGGGCACACAAACCTCTGACAGGGCTGGGGTCAAAGCCCTCTCTTCCCGCACATCGTTGGAGCCAATTGGCATTCCCATGGTTTTGCTGCCATGTACCCCATTAAAATGGATGTTCTTAGGGACTACAGCCCCGTTGCCTTTCCTCAGAAGTGACGTGTCTTCTGCATTCGCTACAGACACAGATTCCCAAAAGCACAGTGTTAGAGAGAACATCTAAAGGCACAGTTACATCCAGACAATAAAGTTTCATCTCAAACTGTTTCAGTCAAATGCAAAGATGAACATACACAGAGATCATCAACAGAAAAGCCTTTGCAAGGACTGCTTTTAGTAGCCAAGTGTAAAAAACCAAGAAGTTTGCAAAAAAAGCCTACCAGGCAATCAAACCAATTCAAACAAACAGTCGTAAAAAAAAAAAAAAAGTCTTTAAATTTCTGTTGATAAGTAAAACATCCCATCTCTCTGTCAATAAGTGCAGACTTCTTTACAGGCCCTATGCTATTCAGGCAATGAATATGTAAAAAATTTAATACTACTTCAGTAGGAGTTAAACACAAATGAGAATACCTCATGTCTAGAGCACTCCGGCAGAAACCATCTGCTAAAAATCTCCAATTTAAACTTAGGCTTATGACACGCCTGTCCCAAAGTAATGGGAAACGCAGGAGAAAATGCAAGCTTTGGTGCCTTTTCTACTAAACCTCAAAAAAATCTGTGAAAAATATCTCCTTCTTAAGGGGTGTAGCCTTCCATCCTAATATGCAGTTTTAATCTGGAGAGGAAAAATGCTTTCTTAGCTCAGGACCACCAGATTTTTTTTCTTTCTCCAAGTAAAAGTGTTCTCTAAATATGACCCAAATTATCAGGTAATCTTGTTTCACTCTAAGCTTAATTGTTTCAGCAAATCAACCCTTTGCAATCTGCAGTCATCTTAATGCCACCATGCTGTCTGGAGGACCTGGTTTGCACATATTATTTACACAGTAGCAAATACAGTGCTGTTAGAATCTGCTCAGAGTTTTCAGACTGAGGATACACAGAAAAGCTGCACAGTCCCACAGGGCTCTCCAGGCTGCCTGGTTTGGCTGGAAATGAAGCAGCATCTAGTGCTAGCCAAGGAAATACTATCACTCAAAGACACTGAAATAACCATGGAAAGAAGACACCATGCAACAACACAGCACTCCTATAGCTCTACTGTAGTAAAGTACCGCTCTTCAAAACTCTTACAGAAAAATCAGAATTGATCAGTAAAATATTTTGGGTTACTAATGAGAATGGAAAACAAACAAACACCAAACCTTTTACAGCTTCAGCAGAGCATGTAATATAACTTAAAAAAAAAAAAAAAAAAAAAAAAAGCTAAGCACGTTCAATCCTCAGGCTTTAAATACACTGTTCACATGATTTCCTAAACAAAATTTTAATCCATTAGTATTTCAACAGTTCCCTAAATTAGTAAGCTATACTATTTTATAAAAATCTGTTCAAACAATAGAAAAACAGAAAGTGGATGGTGTCAATTAGACATTAGCTGAAAGTCCTGATGTATATTAAAATCTAAAACATATCTAGAAGTTAAGACTTTAGAAAAATATTAATATGAAATACCGATGAGTACAATCTTTGAGGAAAAATAATGTGTTAAGCCAAGTACATATGGAAGCAGCTAAAATTACAAGCTCTTATTCCAACTCCTGGTTATTCAGTAGCTAATCTGCACTGGAAGAAGGTAACTAAATACAAATGAATTGTTAAGAAAAACACCCAGTATTTGCTTGAATATTTAACAGCTGGAACAGCTGGACTGGATTACTGAACAATGAAATTCAGTGTGCAGTCAGGTAGCAAGGCAAGAAAGTTCCCTGAACAAAGCCACACCAGAAGGAAATAAAATAATAAGCATTTATAACAATAATTTTTTTATTCTTCTTAGCCAGCTATTGAATCTCACACTGAATGTCCCATTTCATAAATACATGTGAATCAAATCAACACATCTAGAAGCCAGTTTTAAGGCTTTTAAAGGCTTCTTAATTTCATTTTATAGCGACAAGATAAAATGGGATTTCTTTTTTCTTTAATTGAACATGTTGGATTCCCAGGGCTGGAAAGATGCTAAATTTCATCTATTTATTTATTTATTTGGAAGTATATGAAATCTCAGGAAATTTTTCAATCACCCCTTATCTACACTAGCTGGTATCGCTGAAAGCAAGAGGCTTATCTCAGATATTGACCCAGGACAGTTTTATTGAACTTGTGTGAACTTGCTCTGATAGCCTCTGAAATATACAAAAGTGCAGTATAAGCACAGGGGGCCCGAACCATTCCCAAGGGACATGGGACTGCAACATGCAAAGGTGTCTCTGGATGAGGAGTTGTAGCTCAGCAATGAGAGCAGTGGAGATAAAGGAAACCATTTTTCTTTTTTCATTTTTTTGGTTCTGGTCCCCACAAGCTCAAGGATCATCTCCTCATCAGACGACAGCAAATGAGATCCAGTCCACCTAGTTCAGACGGACTCTCTTGCGTAGACATGTTACACACAAGTACTATTCTTTAAATCTTGCTTAAATGGCAATTCCGTTTGCAAACTTTCAAAAGAATCTTCTTTCCAGTTCAAGGAAGCTGAATGCTTATTTTACAAGGACTGCAGCCCTGGTGTCTAAAACCTGGATTCTCTTCTGATCTGCAGTGCTATTTTGATTTGAACCACCTTCTCCCTGGCGATGGACTCAATGGTCCTTCCACTGCCAACTTCTGCCTCCAGCTGCCTCATTTTCCCGATTCAGTGAAACATCTGCTGTCAAGTGGCCCTTCTGGTATCCATATCACTGCAATAGTCAGGCAGTCCAATACCAGGGCCATGAGTACAGGGTAGATATCCCAACAGACTGATCACCAATCAAACAATGCGAGTGACCAAGTTCAGTCTTGACAAACTTTTCTTGGTGGGAGCCAACACCTCATCAGAATGACCAAAACCTTGGAAAACACAGCAGTATGGAAGACACTGTCAAGTTCAGGCAGTTGATGCTGTGCCAAAAGACCCATCAGAGCTGCTTCAGATCCTCAAGTGGAATTCCTTTATGTTCAGGCACTGACTTGTCTTGCCAAATATTTCTAATGTGATTTGCATACCTCAGAAAAGATCCCAAACTTTGCAAGTTAAGCCAAAACACAAGCCCAGCCAAAGCCTCCACCTGCGCAAAATGTTTATTTTTAGCAGCTGCAGACTTCGGGGAGCCTGGCAATAAATTTGACCTGCAGCTGCTCATCATGCCAACGCTGTGTCAACAAATGGCAAGCTGGCAACCGACACATTAAACAAAGCACTATCCAATTTATTCATTGCATTCCTAATCAGAGGGGAGACAAATGGTGGAACATGCAGGAGACCTAGATTTAGAGGAGGCTCCTGTTTGTCCATTTGAGAAAGAACTGGCTTGAACTGCCTTGTTTTCTTGTTGGCTAGTTCCATCCATGCCCATTCACTATTGTCTGTTTACTATTTCGCAAAGGAAGTGGGTGCTTAACAACAGATGTTTGATCACAATTTTTTCATTGGATTTCACTGTGAGCAGGGGAAATGAAACAAAACACTGCAAAAGTGTAGATGCAACTCACATCCACAGACCTCTCACCTTACTCCAGTCTTGATAGGAGTGCATCCTGGGTGCACTGGTGGGATGCTGCATCCAGGCAGCATGTGCAGCTGAACTGCTGTGCAATGCCTTCTGCTCCCACCAGCAGTGCCAAAGAAGGAAGCAAGAACCAAGCACGTTGGGGAAATGAGAAGCCTACAGCATTCCTTTGCCTCCCTTGGTCATGCAATGGCCTGGAAAGGGACTGGAGAGGGCTCTGGTGCAGTGGGACAAGGCAGGAGGGAGGGGACAGTGTTTCTCAGTGGGAAGGTAACAGTGACAAGGAAGGAGGGAAAAGACAGGGAGCAGGACAGTCTTCGTGCTCAGGTGTGGGGCAAAGGGGTGAGGGAAGACAAATGCCCATGGCTGTGATCCATTCAGTTTCTGTACAGCTGAGACACCCTGAGGCAGCACCACTTTTACCTTTTCTCAGACCAAAGGGAAACAAGTACATATGGAAAAAAGACTTTGGGTCAGGCCTGTCACCTATGCAGGACCTTGCAGTATCCACTGGGTAACCCTCACAGCTTTACTGACTCAGCCCAAACCCCAGCAGGGTTTGGAAAGCACCATTGATCCCATGGGCTGAGTCAGTCAGTGCAGCACTGCTCACAGGAAGGCTCGGGGACTGTCACCTTCTGTTCCCAGAGCAAGAGTGTGATGGAGAGGTGAAATATTTGATTTCAGGTAATGGAGAGGTTGTCAGCTGCTCTTTTGTTTTTTTTTTTTTTTTTTTTTTTTTTTTTTTTTTTTTTTTTTTGTTTTTTTTTGTTTGTTTTTTTTTTTCCTCTCTTCTCCCAACATCCTTGCCAGATTATTCACAACTAAATTTAAATGGAGAACAGTTTCACAGGTGAAACAAATAGGAGGCCAGGCTGCATGTCACATTGTTACTTTTGCTGCCTTGGCTAAATAAAGTAGTTTTTTTAAGTCTGCTGGGCTCAGTGATGATCAACATGCAGCCCTGTCAGGGTTTGACTCGTGGGGAGGCACTACTCATAGCACCTTTGTTGGGCACAGACTTGCCCAAAGGCCAAGGGGACTCATGGTCTGAGGGTTAAATGCCAGCTTTTCTCCCAGCTGAGAAAAACTTCCCTGCACAGAAAACAGGAATGACACACAACCTTCGCATAACCCAACCCCTCTGGGCACATACCTTCAACAGACAGCTAAAAAAAATAATAATTTTAAAGCTCTTTATCTGATAGACAACTTGTTATTATACTGAAAGAAGGGAAATATCAGAGACAAAATCCTGAACAGTGCTGACTACCCACAAATCCCATTAAATGAGTTTTAAAAAAAGGCCAAGACAACAATGAAACTCTTCACCCTTAATCCTGGATTTATACATGAGTTGTAATTAAATATAAATTGAATTTCAAAGCCACTTCAAATAAAAGGGCAGCTCAAGAGGCAGAGCAATGAGAGATCTATATATAAACATCAGTTATACGAATACCTACTCAATGCCAACATAATATAACCACCAACAGCTGAATACCCTGTTATACAACACTGGCCAAGTTTTTGTAAGTTTGGTAAAGAAATGGTACTTCAGAGGAAACATAAGAAAACAATGGCCTGGCAGGGGGGAAGCTCATTCATATTACAACTGTTAACCCAAAAAAGAAATTGGGAAGAGCAATCCCTCTTTGAAATCCACTGCTGTGTTCTGTTTTCCAAACACCTGCTGAAGGTATTTTTGGTGCCCAGACACAGGTCTGATTTTGGCCATCCACTGTTAGCCTATGAAATAATTGGTATGTTTTATCATCCTTTCTTTGCAAGATGAGAGGAGGGGAAGGTAGCAAAAGGAGATGCCTCTGGCTGAACACAAGGGAGGATACTTTCCACAAGAAGCCAGGCAGGTCTCTGGACAGGGGCCATACAAACCTCCCCCAGTCACATCCAGGCTGGAAAAAGCTGGAAGTGGGCTGGGCTAATCTCAGAGCTGGCCCTCCTTCCAGCAGAGCACCTGACTGGAGCCCTCATGGGGTTCCCTCCCACCTGAGATACAGGAGATGCCACATCCTCCATGGGGTTGGCAGCATCAGACCGGAGCTTGGAACACCCAGGTTTAGTTTCCAGCTCTGCCACAAATCCCACATGTTACCCTGGGCAGGGAAACCTAATCCCCATGCTTCTCTTCTCCGTTACCTCGGCTTTTCCTATTTGTCCGTCTCCTCTGATTAAATGTTGAACTCTAAAAGCAGGGGCTGTGTGTTCATATGGTGTTTCAAGCAGTGTGGCTTGATAGGATTTGGCACATTCATGTGCAGTGAAATAAATCAATCAATAGAAGAGTTGCATTACAGCATAGCTTGGGCAGAGACATCTACTGCAGGGTCTACCTTTAGTTTCTTGATTTGTTTCCAAGAATCTTAAGGAAAATTTTGTTTAAGTATGTAATGAAAAATTAGGGCTAAATCTGTAATACACATGAAAATGAAGTTATGCCATGCAATGAATAGTTACTGTCCTCCTCCTAGTAAAAGTTTATTACACACAAAATCATTCTGGAGGCATGGGTAGCTATTAAAATGCCTGCACACCTTATTCTGGTTTCATGGCTGCACAAAGCCGTGGCCTCATTCATCCCTCTGCAAGATCCCAAAAATAAAGAGCAGTTGTTTTCTGGGAAAAAGAAAATAAAAAATAGGCGAAACAACCACACTCATTTGTTTCAGCTGAGCTACTGTACAGTAAGAATGAACTGTGCCTGCTGCCTCTTCCAGCTGTCAGTGGCTTACCAACACCACACCTTCCTTGCCTTCCTGTTGCCAAACCCAACCTCTTGGGTCCCTCCAACCAACCACTGGCATCATTTTGGTGCAAATCCTCTGCCACTCCACTGGCAGAGGACACCAGCATGGCAGGAAACCTGCTGGAAATGACAGTGACAAATGTTCCAGCACTGAACAGCAAAGCCATAGACTCTCTTAAACCAGCCGTTACAGCGCCTATATTTTAATTTTAATGGCGAATCTTATGGAACAGACATGTTGGAAGAGCAATAAATAATAAGTTATTGTACCCGGTCTTTCATTTTTGAATAGTTAAGGAGATTAATGTACTTGTCTGCATTACTACTCTGAGCTATTCTGAAATGAAACCCCAGGCAGAGCAACTTCTCCATGGCCATGGACGTACCAAACCCTTGGCATGCTTTGCCACGTGCCTCCACAAAACATACTGCAGCATCTTGTTTGGATTGTCTTCTCTAAATAAAAGGCAGATCAATAAATAAATTTAATTAGCACATTAGAATAGCCATTATTTGCTCTGACACATAATGACAGAAATGAAACAACTTCAAAAGAGATTTGCTCAATTAACACAAGACTTTATAATGGCACTAGAATAAGATCTTATCACAAATCTAAATAGCCTGGATTGCAATTTCTCTCTGGCACATACTGGCATGCTCCTGACAGTCATACTATCATTAGAGGGATCTGTCTGCACTTCCATGATATCCCTAATCCCCTGTTTTGAATATTTAATAACTACAGCAAATGAAAATCAGCACACCATACTTCAGAGATAATTCCCATAAGAAGGACAGAGGGCTGTATTGCTGCAGCCTATTCTTCTAGCTGTTCCCACTCAAACTTCTCAGCTTTTCCCTGTGGAAAAGTCAAAAGACCTGGCTTTGTTGTGGGTAGATCTGGCACTGTCATGCAGGTATCCATAGCTGCAGACCCTGAAATGCAATTCATCAAGAGCAAACGCTGGATAATGCAGTTCTCCTTTGTGCCTACAGCTGAAGCAGCGGCCCTGTTTCGCCACGTGGTACATACAGGTACGGCATGGAGAACAATGCTAAAATTAGGGAAATTTAGCACAAAAAAAGATTAATCTCTTCAGTATATTTTTGTTGCTGGTAAAACCTCTAATAGAATATTTTACAAGGGAAAATCACAAAAGTTGTTCTTCAGAGCAGTCACCTCCACAGTGTCACAAGTCAAATCACAGAATAATTTTTCAATGAAACCCTGAACCAACCAAGTTTTACTTCAGGCAAAACCACTGAGATTTTCCTTAAAAAACAAGCAAAATTACATACATATGACCAAAATGCTGCAAGTCTTTCTTGTTAGGATACTAGCTGAAAAGCAGTCAATAAAGATTTCTCACATCTTCAATTTGTCTTGTTTCTTTTCTTTTAAGAAAGAAAACCTTCCTTGCAAAAAGGAGGAAAAAATCCCTCAAAATAGCATTTTCCTAGACCTGCAACAAAATATAATTCTAAAACAGCTGGGTTAAAAAAATATATATCTTTATGGCAGCACCTATGACCTCACCCACAGGCAAAGGCAGAAGTCTGCCATGACAGCAATTCTGTGCAACACATAGGTTCTTCTTTTAATGTACAAATCAAATGCCTCATGCCAGTCCTCACTAGGGGTTGTGTTCAGCAAAAAACCCAGGCAGCTCTACTAGCTGCCACTTTTCAACATCCATAGATATCTATGAAAAAAATGGTGTAACTGTAAGAAAGACAACAGGCATCTTTCATCTTAACTTACTGTTAATTATCCCGCTCTTATAATTTATTTCTTGGTAATTTTACAAAGAACCTAAGCAACTGTGAACTCAGTTCAAAAGCGGAAAAAAACCCCCTTTCTTTGAAGGTTTCTGTGAAATTCTATTGCATGCGCATGGAAAAAATAACCTTGTCAGTACAAAATGCCTTAAAGGAATCTCCCATCAAAACCCCAGTGAGGATGTAGACTCTTGACTGAAAAGAAGAGATCAGTGCAGTCTCTGGAGACAGTATCAAAGGCAGAGATGCTAAGCAACAGCAGATTTAGCAGATCTCTCACTTCCATCTCTTCACTCCAGGACGCCAGCCACCTCAAGAGACTAGCTCACATCAAACAGAGAAAACGATCAGCTGTAGGCTCGAAATTAAGCTTACACGGTTTCACAAAAGACCTGAGTGTTTCTGAGAGATAAATACACAGCTGAATTTTGAACAAGGAGCATGCCGACCGCTGACGGCATCCTGCTCGTCTCCATCAGCCGCTTTGACGGGAGCCGCGGCAGAGTTCCATGTCTGCAGTACTGAGGGTGCTCCTGGCACCGACAGGCTCCCGCTCAAACCAGCACCCTTGCCTTTTAATTCCCCTGGTAAACATGCAAACCACAGGGGTTTGACATCATTTATATACAGAATGGTTAAAACACAAGTTGAAGAGACACTCTTGAGAAAGACCTGGATGGCTGGACAGAAAACGCTACTACCATGTTTGGCACAGTGAAGGAAGTGATGCCAAGAGATCACATAAATGCTGTAGCTGTAGTTTGCTCCAAGCACGGATCATGCCATAACAGCAACTTGAAACTCATGGGGGATGCAGATTCTTGATAATATTAAAGAAAATCTCCTGCTTCTAAAAGCTAGTCTACGTGCCATCACTTGGCAGACGTTTAAACTGAAAATCTTTACAGTTACAAATTAGTGGTTTTAAACACTTACTCAAAATACCTCTTGTTTTAAGGCAAAATCTGCTCTGACACAACACAGAGGTATGGTGCTCCAGCAACTGAAAATCTGCTGGTTTTTAGGATTTTGTTCAGGTTTTTTTTTGTAAGATGAGCAGCCTTGTCCTAGCTCTGGGTCACAACCAGCACTAGATATTTTCTAAGAACATTTTTCCAAGAAAAAAACTAGCTTTCTTCTTCCAAGCTTGCATGATGCAGACTGATTAAACATTTGTCCTCTAAAAATGGAAATGTTGTTTTACATCAGGAAATCATAAAGGTTTTCATTTGTTTTGGCTTTCATTTGCAGTTTGCCTCTCTGAAAAAATGATACAGGAAGTACCAAAACATACTGTACTTGCACTCTACATAAAGATAAGGACTATCAAAAATCTCTTCTCTTGTGATGGATAACTTTTGCGGGAACAAATACATAAATAGCAATATTCTGCCTTCTATTCACATATTCAAATCATTTCAAATTAGACAAGTTTATGATGTCTGGAACAGCACAGAATGAAAATGGCAACAGATCCCACCCCAATCTCACTGGGGAACTCTGTGTCAGCTGCTGGAGAACTGTCCTGCATCATGGAGCAGTGCTTGGCAATGTTTCCTCCCCTACAGGAGTGCTAGCTTATCAGCTGGCAGGTGGAGCAATTATCAGCTGGGGGGTGGAGCAAGAAGAGAAAAAGAAAGCAAGAAGGGAAGAAGGGGGGGGCGGGAAGGAGAAAGTCTATTTCTTCACAAGACTTTAAATCTTGAAATTGTTGGCAGACCCTCATGAAGCTCCCAACTTCTCTCCTGGTGAGAAATCCCACACAAGCAGAAGGACTTCCAAATGCAACTTGAATGGTAATGTTTTTAAAATATAAGCTTCTCCACGCCTCAGTTACCCAGCTGTAACACGGACACAATTATATGCCTTGCCACACTGAAGTTTTCTGAAAATAATAACATATGTATTTGAGGCAAGCAGACAAGATATGGTAGGATTGATTGTCCCACAAAGGTCTCAAAAAAAATGTTATTATCTCAGAGAAAATTTTCAATTACATGGAATAAATACTCTCCAGCCATGACAGTGAGTTAATTCCTAATTATTCACTGTGCTCGGATATATTTTTTTATCACTTCTTTGATTCCTAGCTTTTCAAATACGCCTCTTTTCTCAGCCATTTCCTCCAGGCAAAAATACTCCCCAGGTAAAGTGAAAACACGACATCAAATAGAAACCAAAATAGCAGGGAATGCTGGTATACAGAGCGGTTATTGTGCTCGCTGTAATAGCCACATGCAAGAGCTGCACTAAAGTCCTGTGATAATACAAATATAAAATCCTTGCACAGACAAAGATACACGCTGAGGCATGAAATAAATGAATGCCTACTACTGAGTTACATCAAGGCTGAATTTTCCCCTGGAGTCCATGATTGATTAATTCCTGTAACTTTGGTACCTGAAAGACAGGAGATTTTTCTTGGTAGTAAAGAGCCTTATAAGATATACTTAAACGGATTATGTTGATACCTTTCATGATGTAACCCTAATGATAATTTAATTGAAAAAGTGCTTTAAACCATAATAGCAGAGAAGACAGGATTTCCTTTTTTCACTTTGACAATTATGGGCCAGTTCAGACCTGCTCTCAAAATAAGGAGGAAGACAAATTTCCAATCAACTTAAAAGAATGTGTAGAATTCCGCATCAGTTTTCCTCAAGCCAAATATAGAAAATACTAGCATCAAAGCCCACAGATTTTTCTCATCATTATTCCCAGGTCTTTCCTCTTCCATCATGGAAATCACTCTGTTTTTATCCATGTGCAAGCATGCTCACTACCATACCACCTTGTACATACCATTTTTGCTATCCACTCCTCAGGGTAAAGGGCTCCCTGATGACTGAGGAGCCAGTGGGCAAGGCTACCTAACTTTTACCTGCTGTCCTTCTGTATACTATCTTAAATCTTACATCTTTTAGTGCTTCACATGCATTCTTTGAGATGCCATCAGGTTTATAAGACTGAGAGCATCAAGCCACTCATGAGTGTATGATCATTATCATCACCTGCACTGGTACCACCACCTCACAGGCAGACTGATAGTAGAGAAAAAATAAAATATTTTCTTTTATTTTTATATGATCATTTTCCTTTCCATAGGTAACTGCTGATTTATATATTTCTTGTAGCCAGACTGTGGAGTACACACGAACCAGGACTCAGGCTAAAATTCATTCACAGGACAGTGCAGCAGGACATGGTAGGCGTTTCTCCATGATCCCATCATGTCTCCCAGGCTAGGGGAGAGATGATGCAGCCAGCTGAAAAAGCTGATTTTCTGCCAGTATTTAAAGAGGGTAATCAGGATGAGCTAGGTATTTACCGATCAGCTAACCTGGTACTGATTTCAGGCAAAATAGCATAAAAGCTGTTATAAATGCAATCAGTAAAGAATTGGGTTGGTAGGGTAGGTAGGGTTGGTAGGGTTGGTAGCATAACTAGTGAAAATCAACAAAGTATTATGGAAAAGCAGCCTTATTGCATAAGCTTGGTATCATTACACATATGGCTGGAAATACTGTTGGGAAATAACACCCTAAAAACTACTGTCAGGCATTTGAATTAGTTTTACACGACATTCCAATTAAAAATTATCAGTGGACGTAATCAATAGAGAAGAAAATAGATTAAAAAGCTGTCTGATCTATCCTAAATGTAATTGTAGATGGGAAGCTATCAGCAATTACAGATATTTCTATAGCAATTTTACATGGATTTGGTCTCACTCCAAAGTTGTTCAAATTCTGTCAGTAACTGGGGGATAAAGTGAGTAATAGTAACAATATCCCCTACAAAGGTTTTTGGAAGAACAGTACTAGGTAAGAGAACATCAGACCAGATCAGTTCCAGAAGGACAGTAATTGATAGAGGAAACTCAGCCTCAAATAACCAGCCTCAGTATAATCTCATTTCAAGTTCACATACGTACAAATAAAAAATATATTTTGCCCACAAAGAGCACAGGCTGCACTTGAAAAGCTGTGACTTAAAGGCATTTATCATCACTGTGGCTGACCAGTTAAATACACGATTACCACACAAACCAGTCACAGAGAAAACCACCTCTCACATATGGAAACCAGAGAAGGAAGTCGATATGTGCAACTGTAGATGATGCTAATGAAGCATTTATGGCACACCAAAACTTCTGGCAGCCACTTTTCCAAAAGGAGGTTGACAAGCTCAAAATTACTCAGAAAAGGGCAAAGAAAAAGGCAAGTCTTCTGGGTACTTTGCCATATTCTGAAAACAAGAAACAAAACAGAAAGCACACACATACAGCCAAATGAATGAACAAAATGAATGAACAAAAGAAAAAAAGGCCTGAGACTCAAGTCCAGGTCTCAATTTGTCAAGAAGGAGAAATTGGAAACACTTCACATCATCTGTAGAAAGAATCCCAGATGTGCACAGCAATAAAAACTTGAGTGGATGAACTCACAATGAAGGGAAAGGAAACACAAATAGATAAACCGTACTTTTCACCCCTTTTCCTCTAATATCAGCTTTATTATCCAGCTACACTCCATGGCCTAGAACCTGAAAGAAAGAAGGAATAAAGAGGAGGAGGCAGCGGCACTGGGAAGTACAAAGCAACGTGCACTAAGATACGAAACAGCTAACCAGGCATAAGTGCTGATGCTACAAACAGCAGGGCATTGACGGTGTCCCTCTGATAAGTGGGAAAGCTTTCTTTCCCAGCTATTCAGCAATCCTCTGCCTAAGGCATAAACATACTCCTCAGCCATAGAATTCCATCCCTATCTATAATGAAGACAAGAACTATGTATGTGCGTGCACTGACTGGTGAGGAAGCTCAGAGCAGTTTCTACCCTCAGCTTGCTTTTCCAGAAAATTTATTTGTATCGTTGAGCAATCATTTTGATGAAAACCTTGCAATTTATTTTGCCTTCCAAAGCAGTGACATCAGCACTCCCTAGGCAGGAAGAATCCAGAGATTCAGAAGAGTTATCCTCTAGCCACAGACACAATCAGGTTTTGGTGACCCAGTGGGCTTTTCATTCCTGATTCAACCACAAGGACCCTGGCCACCTTTCATGATGTCACTCAAACCTATGTCTAATCACCTACTACCCTCAACCACCACAGTAGTAGTGCTTCTCCTGTCATTTCACAAATTTTCTGAGAAACAAAATACATAGCAAAAATAAGACAAAATATTATTTAGATAGGTCCTTTTTTGTCTAAACTTTAATGGGTACCATTGACTTGTTCAGATAACGGTTCAGTTTTTCTTTGTGGTCCCTTGCAGGTGTTCTACTTCTGGTTTTGTGAGATGAGGGAGGAAAGGATTAGTTAAGCCCAAGAGAGTCAGAACTGGCATTACAAAGCCATAATATGAATGGGCTGGCCCAGTTTCAGCTTTTCAAATAGTCCTGCATTCCTAGTACATCCTAAGGTCGTGAGCATTATATGAGTCTTCTGTTTGTTGTATACACCCAGAACATTTTCATATGGCAGGAATTTAATACTTGCATTCTCAGGCATTTCCATTCACTGGTGCTTCATGCATCCCTCCTATATTTTCTCACTTTTCATTGCTGCACATCCCCTTTGTGGATATGAAGCACTCTTCCACAGATATGTAAAAACAAGTTATTTCATCTCTAACATACTGCTGATCTGCTTATCACCCACACTTCTGACAGGGAAATCATGGAGGCACAGAAATCAGCATAAAGACTAGCACATTAAGGGATGAAAGAGAAGCATTTAGAAAAACTTAACACAAGAAAAGGGGACAGAAAAAGACAAGGTTAGATCTAGACATGATGTGAACAGAATGAATATGCCCACAGGGCATAGAGGATGCAAACAGTAGGTGGTCTTTAAAGCTCTCATCTTCATTCCCAATAAACTAGAGGTGGCAGCTGGAGAATGCAGAAAGCCTACGGATAACCTCACCACCATTACCTTCACTGTCAGCATGTCCCACCACCATACTCTGGAATTCGGCTCCCACATCTCCTGGCTGTTTACTACAGAACATGTCCCACCTTCCTCCTCCCTGAGCTCACAGCTGCGAGATCCCAATCCCTTCATGTCAGCCTCGCTGTTCATCTGACCTGTGCCATTGATACGGCAATTTAGGGATCTAAACGGGCAGAAAACATTTCACTTTTAACCTTCCTCACATGTGGTAGCAGTTTGGTTCTCTGAACTGGCTCCCCAAGGTTGAGAGGGGCACCCAAGAAAAGGAGGTCACAGCCACCACGGTGCAGGAGGCTGGAGCAGCAGCAGCACGCCCAGCAGCCAGCAGCTTGGCCATGAGCAGAGCCACAGCACGAAATTGCACCCTTGCTTAGCGCGAGACCCTGTTTTCTAACAGTATCACATTCATTACCTTACAGAGCACCTTCTGAATGAGGATACGCTACATTTTTGAGTGATCAGTCAAACCCAAACAATCAATTACACCTTTTGTCAAAACTGTTTACGCTTTCACACTGTGCTGGAGTCATTAAGAAAGAACACTGAGCAGGACTGGTTATTTATCCTCCTCCTCTTGCCCTGAAAGGGAATTAATCTTAAACTTTCCGTTTAATGATCTCAATACAGGCTCACTGTAAATGACAGCAGGCTGCACTGAGAAATATTTAAAAACAGAAGGGCCTCTGAATGACAGAGTTTAGCAACACACAACTGTTCCTCCACATGCACGCCAAGGGAAGCCAAACCTCTGTGGAAGGCGAGGTTAAAAATGTGCTGCGTGCCACTCCAGTGCTACAGAAAACATGCTGTAATTAGCAACCTCTAGAGATTTATTCAAGCTGAGAAAGATAAAAGTGAAAGGAGTGATTCAAAAGCAATTCTTAAAACTGCTGGCCGACCCACTTAACATTCTCTCAGCGGCTACACAGAAAATGCAATTCTTCTGTCAAAGAGAAGTAATTAACAAACCTGCCCTTACCCATCCATCGCCCCTCTCAGGCTGCTGGCCACCAGCAGGCTCCAGCCCGCACAGCGAGGTGGGAGACAGCGCCACAGCCCCACACGGGTGGCAGTCACACACAGCACCCTCACCTCAGCAATGCCTCAGCAGAACATCTCAGACTTTTTGTTAAATGCAGTTCAGGGTGGGACATATCCCTTGGCTTAGCCTGGCTGAGGTCCTCAGCAAATCCCTCGCTCTCATGGCCCTGGTACCACTGTGACCTTTCCATATCCACCAAAACCAGCAATACATGTTGTCAGAGCAGAATAAATCAGAATGTTTCAAATTCTGGTCTGGGTGATTTTCATCGATATGCAAGGGGGGACATGGGACTTCACCGCATGGTGATCTCCTCCCCACCGCCATATTCAGCAGATTTAATTTGCAATGCTTGTCTAGGCGAGGTGTTTATCTTATTCCCTTCCCCTCCAGAAGAAAAAGGAAGTCTGTTTTTACATAGTTTAAAAAAATTTTAATACAATTATAAAAACTATTTAATTTTTATCATTATTTTCCCATCATTGTCACTGCTCCCCTCCGTGGTTCGCCTTCCACCCGAGCAAAGCTGACAGTTCCCCACAGCAGCAAGCCACATCGACGGCCATCATCTCATCCATATGCACACTCAGAGCACTATAAATCTGCTCAAATATCATTCCTCCCCCGGGGCAATGTTTTTTTTCCCCAGAATATCTACATTGCTAGCTGCAGAAATTTCTTCTTCTAATTAACTTACAGGTTCCAAATATCACCAGCTGGAACCACAGCACAAAGCCTGGGCACTGAGCACAGGGGAACCCAGCTGAAGGATGAGGGTCTTTGCTTTCCTTTCTTTGCTTAGCTGCTTTTTTTTTCTGTTTTCCCTTTCATTTAAGAGCCAGCAAGTTGAAAACTACTGAACCCTTTATCGACACATGAATGGACAACGAACAATCCATGAACTGAATGAATTGAAACCATCCACAGAACCCTTAACTGATATTTTTGTTGGCCATGTCACACCACGTTATATTTCTGACGTGTCATGTTTATGCCTGAGTCACGGTGCAGCCTGATGGAAGAACAAAGCACAGTACAATGCAACAGGACATACTGGTGAGGTCAAAAACCCCATCTGACTGCTGATTGACTGCCCACCGCTAATTTGGATTTAGTTAATTCCTTCTAAAAGACAAGAACAAAAGTTCAGAGAAGGTTAAAGGGCGCAAGTCGAGTTTAATAATCTATTAACACAATAACCTGCCATATATGACTATGCAATAAGCTGAGGGAATTTGCCAGAAACACTTCACTCTGCAAACATTATTTACAACAAATCTTGATTCATTACATTCTGTATACACAGAGAAGGACAGTGTTTCTCTAACAAGAAGGCTCCAAGACATGAGCTGAGTAGCTCTAAGGTAAAAAACAAACCCTAAGCAGCAGCCAAATCATAAAATTAAGTTTATTGTATTTTTAATTTTTGTTGAAGAAAACTTTTTACTGTTGGGGCTGAATTTAGGTAGCCTGGGAAAGAAAACCTGACTTCAAACAACAGCAAGGAAACAAAGTCATTCTAATCTTAAAACCTTAAAACCATAAAGATCAACTTTTAAAATGATCTCTGCCTTTCAGCTCCTGCTTTTCAATGGATAGTTTTTGCTTTTATTGGATTTTCTTTATTTAATGCATTCAACAAGACTGATCTTCATTTTTATTTAAAACCAAAGGCAGGTATCAGACATGGTGCTGACTCTGAGAAGAGAGTCCCTAGACTTCAACTCTTCTGTCCATGCCTGATGTACTGCAAAGGTTTATTCCTTCCACCGCTTCTGCATCACCACAAAAGAGTTTTGCTGCACTGGCAGGCCCACCATCCTCCTGGAGAGAGAACTGGGAAATCTGGAATTCTAAACCAGTCTCAAGCAGGAGCTTGAAAAGAACAGGTTTGCATTCCTTACAGAAGTGAAGGAGATCCTGATGTTGAGGAGGGTGTGATTTGTGATGATGATCTTAACCTAAGACCACTTCAAGAAATAAACTAGTTACTGTCTTTTAAGGCCATTCATACTTTGCCCAAATAAGGCTTCAAGAAAGTTACAACTGAAGTTCTTTTGGCTTGGAATACTGTTTTTGCTGCCTAAATAAGCCCATAGAACACTTAACCAGTAAAAGAGTGACACCACTAAAAGTCTCCTTGTGTTATACCAATATGTGCAACATCATGAATGAATGAAACAAGGTACAGCATCAAAAAGAATCTCCATTTCTCTACAGTAACAGAAGGCTCAGAAAGTACTCCTGCAAAAACAGTCATGCTGTCATAGTATCTTACTGACTTGAGTATGCAGAGAGAAGCAGTTGGCAAAGAACTTATGGGAGTATGACAGGAAAAAAAAGAGGTGGCTGACAAATTCCAAGAAGGCCACACTCATGCTCCTCAGAGCACTCATGCACTCAGCACTCATGCAGACCAATTATATGGTAATACAAAAAAATCAGAAGCAAAGGGAAACCAAATTTTGCTCAACCTACTCTAGAACCACCCCTTGGTTTTGATGATTTTTTCCTGTGACTGGGAAATTTTTTTAGAAAAAAAACAACTTGTGTGCAGCATTTCAGTATCAAAAATACACAATACAGCTTCAAAAGCACACTAAAGTTCAGAATCCCTTTAGGTTTCCTTGTCTTGCACCCGTTAACTTGATGCATCCAAAAATCATTGTAGAAAACATTGGCCATGTATAGAAGCATGTTCCAGAACTGTCTATTTTGTAGTTAACACTCCCTTCAATCCTACTACAGATTTTTCATCTGGAGTAGTGCAGTCCCTGTATTATACATGGGAGACCACTGGCGACTATATTCCTCCATCTGGCAGTGCCTGGGACTGCTACAATCCCATAGAGCATGTCACAGCATCACAACTGTGATTCCAAAGCATAAAGCAAAACCACCTGATTGCCTCTCCTCTTGAAGTATATCTTGCCCTTGAGACAACTCCCATGGGAAGGATTGTTTTGCTGTAGGATCTTTCAGACCAAAGAAAGCCAGTGGGTTGACACACATGAAATGGAGGGGTTTAATTTTTGTAACACGTGCTTTTTAAATGTATTTATCTTAGTCCATGTGACTGAAAAAGGAAGACGTGTCAGGGTGACACTAGAAAAATCCCTAAAATTGCAAATTTTGGCACCAAATTTTCATAAACCCTCTCCCCATCCTCAGGAACTACATAACAGACATTCGGGCAGCAGATTTACAGCTTCCTATTGAAACCCTCCAGCCATCCATCTGAAGAATCAATTCCTGCTCTTTCCAAAGAGCAATACAACAAAGCCAGCCCAAACACACCTCTTTGAAAATACAATCACAAACTCAGAGCATACAGAAGCTACCCCCACCATTAACGTAGTTATGAAATTGGGAAGCTGCATCAGTCTCAAGCAACATATTTTGCCCTCCGTTCATGATGTTCTGAAACAACACAAGGACTGTGAGATGATTTTCTTACTGAGTAGCACCATACTTGGAGTAATACATTACTGGTGGGACTCCCCTGATGATGTATTACACTAATGCATCATTAGGATGATGTTTCACACTGATGATATATTGCAGTGCAACATAATGAGAGCAATAGCTCACTGGGTGCATAATCCTGCCAGGAGCTGTGCGCCTGCAGCTCTCTGACTTCATTTGTAGTTCAGGGTGTCCAGAAGCTTAGATGGATTAGATCTCAGATACACACATCTTAAAGGATGGCAAGAGTTAGAAAAATGCCAGCATACAGGTGGGTGCAGTTAATTACAGGCTTCAATGTACAGTATGCTAATATCAAGATGTACTTTGGCACTGCATTTTAACACCTGCACAAAACATCTTCTTCAAATGAAGAAGTGGCTGCAACAGAGCTGCTGAAGCTCCTTATTCTTATGCTTGCCTGCAGTAGCCATCACAGAAGACCCTGGGTGCTTACAGCCTTGATAAAAATACCTAGCTTACATTTTCCATGGCAGATGTCTGTTAGAAGGAGGAGGAAAGCTGGGGAAAGGGGGTGGTTGCTTGTTTTTAATCAATAAATTCAGTGGAAGCAGTTCTGTTCAGATATTTTTATGACCCAGACTAAGAAAAAAAATAGGTAGTTTTGCCAACAATGAAAGATTCTGGTGACCTTTTTCCTGACCTTTTTTAACAAACAGAGCTATTTGATCTGTATGAAATTCTAAAAAGACCTTTGCAGTATGATCAGTGTCACTGACAAGAAGGCAACATTTTAAGATTTGTGAACTCTTAACCGTGAAATCATATATAATATTCAAAAAGAGAGCAAACTGGTAAAAAAACAAGGAAAGAACAAGCCAATTTGAACTATAAAAGAACTTCTTCAGTCTCTCACTGAAACATTAACATTTACAATTGAACTGCAACTTCATTATTTATTTAGTTTTTGCTTCAATACCTTTGGGGTTCTCAAATAAATCTAAATGTGCATGCAGACACACTCTCACAAATATAACTTGGATCCTGCATGCAATTTCCATCTTTTTGTATTTGTTTAGTCCTGAAAAAATATAACAGTATTTTAGACAACCAAATAATATGTTCTGCATCTTCATCTTCAGGTTCTCCAAAATGAACAGACCAGACTCCTCTCCAGGGAACAGCAGCCTCTCTGGTCACAGATTTAAAAAACGTAGCTTTCATACCTTTCTTCTGACATCCATAATTGAGAAACCACAGGGTAACTCATGAACTGGAAAAGAGTATAGACACCTCAGCTAGCTAAATGATGAGTTAATATCTCCTCCTTTCTCTTTCTTTACCCCCTCATGTGTAGCCTTTCAGTTGCCTGAGCGATAGGGCTCTGCCTTGTAGATGCTATCTCCAGTCAGTAGAGCACAGGTTGGAAATACACAACAAGGAGCTGATCTTTCCAAAATCTATCTGCACCAGAAAAAATAAAAAAAAAAATAATAAAAAAAAAGACCAACCCAAAAAAAACCACCAAAAAATACCCAAAACACCCAAACAAAAACCAAACAAAGCAACCCTTCTTAAGCCGCCCTCGCTTTTAGAGGACCACTTCTGATCAGCCCTCCAGCACATCCTGCAATGAATTAAAGTATAAGAAGATAGCACCAGCTGAGCATCACTCTGAGCTACAGTAGCCTGAATCCACCTGTCAGCGTACCGCATGTTTTCCACACAGGGCTGTTCCCTCCCTGTTTCCCAGGGAGAGAACAAAGTCCACAGCAGAGAGAAGAGGACAGCACAAACCTCACCTTGTAGTTTGCAGCATGCTGTCTCCAAGCTTGGGGATGGCAATGAAAACTCACCTCTTTAACAGGCTATAAGATAACAACTTAAAAAAAAAAATAAAAATTACTTCATGTATTTCCCCCACCAGTCGCCCATGCAAGGGCCAACCACGTCCTGGTCATAAATTCTCTGGCACAAGAACATTATACCAAAGGAAAGGAATGCCTTTCCATCTGTGTATTTCCCCTCAGGCACTCACTTGATAATGAAACCAGTTAAGGTCTTTGGGTTCACAACGTTATTATAGTTGGATAATATTTTGTTTGCAGCCAAGCCTGAAGAACTCCTAAGTAGTGCAGTACAGGCACCATACACCTGTTAAGTCACGGCGTTCCTTCTCTAAGTGGACAAATCTGTTTTAGCCATCTCCCGAGATTTTCCCCTCACAGTTAATTACAAAGCGATGACTGTACTCATTTCCTGATCTTGGAGGGAATCTATAACAAATGTCTGCCACGGGTGAAGGCTGTTCCCTCTGTCCCTCAGAAACACCAGCAATCCTTCTAGCAGCCCTGGCTGCCCTCCTTTCTCCCAGTTGACCCAAATCTTCTGCTGCAACGCAAACACTGCACAGAAAATAACAACCTTTCACTAGGAAAGAAACAACATGGGCTGACTGAGACTAACATTTTCTAAAATAATTGAACAGTGCACCTCCTGAACGCAAAAACACTGGCACAGGCATTCAGACCAAGGTCATTCTGCAAAGACCTACACTGAGATGGACAGGCCCAACTTGTCAGTGATGTCCATGCAGAGAGCCACCCAGCAAGGCAGCAGGATTTTATTCACTTCCTGCACAGACATACACGACTACAGAGTTGAACATGTGATTCCCAACAACTTGGGGAGCAATTTTGTTTAAAGTGATTAACAAGCTCACAAAGAAATTTGCCCCTTTTTGGATCTGAAACTCATTGGAGCCACTTTCACCCCGTGACATCCATTCTAGTATACAACATTGATCCAAAGTGTTGTTGTGTCTGGTAAAATACAAGACATTCTGAAATCAGGTCAGGCACAATAAGCATTCTGGGGAAAAAATAAGGGGAAAGTAGTCCATCCTAAGAAGAAGTGATACCTCATTGTGACAGCAACCTTTCTTCATGCTGCTCCTAGCAGGCTGATGTCTGATCCTGGGCACAAATGAGTCTCCATGACCTTAGAGACATACGTTAGGTCAATGGTTCCCAACTTTCCGGACCAATAGCCAATTGGAAAGGATCAGCACTTTTTGCAAATCGTCACACACGCTTACCATCAACCTTGCCATTGGAAGCTCAAAGGTGATGTGACTCAGCAGCATGGCTCCAACACCTTCTTCGTTACCCTTGTGTGATGACCAGTGCTCAGCAGACACAAGTGAAGAGCACCCCTTGGCTGGAGTCATCTCAGAGAAACATAGAAATTGAATTTGTTCAGTGGCTCACATGTTTTCACAAGTTGTTTCACACCATATCCCAGGAGCCAGCCCTTGTGTCATCATCCAGGCATGAACTGTCACAGACTGTGCTCCCCCTTTTCTTGACTGCCAAGAATCAGCCTAACCTTCTAGAAAACCTCTTCTGAATCCCTCTCACTGTTGTGTGCAAAGACAACAGCTCACTGAAGATGCCACCCTTCCACTTTGAGGATAAATACAAAGCAATTCCGTCAGCAAGGAAGGAGGGAGCAGAAACATTTTCTGTAATTAAATGTATGGAATTAAAAGCACAGAAGTGCACACACACCACATAAATCAATTAAATAAAACCAGACACAATCAGACAACTTGCAGAGACAATAAAGAAAAAGATTAAAGGGACAACTCCAGAGTGATGAGCAGATGAACTGTGACTTGAAGCCCAGGTAAGGAAAGAGACTTTGGGCACTGGATTCCTTCTGTGATATAGCTCCATTTTGCCAGCCTCAAACAACAGATCTGACCCCAAAATTATTCTTTTCCTTCAAAGAGAAGAAATCTGCTAGAACCAAAGTGTGCTCAGTACCTCTGCTGACAAAGGAGAGGCACCAGCTCCAGAGTGTCCTTGCAGTTGTCAGAGAGCAGCTTTAACAATTTTATTAACGTCCTCTGAAACACTTTTTTTTTCCCCAAAAAAAGAGACAAAGTTTATCAGACAGGGCCACATATTCTTTATCACTTAATTGCTTTCTTATTGGAACTATCATTGTGGAGTCTTCTGGGCAGTCAAAGAAATTTCATGGGTGCAGAACTGATTAAAAAACAGATTACCAAACAACATCTCAGGAGAAAAAAAATGCACATATCTCACTCTGGGTTTAGTGTTAATGCTCTTCCTTTGCACACTTCATTAGGCTTTTAAATTCTGGGCTGTCCATTGTATAAAATTCTCAGCACTATTAGAAACCCCTGGCACTCATGCAGAGTGCTTCAGAACAATGACAAGGTTTGGCAGAAACCCCATTTTGAACTGCCCACATCAGTGGCTCTCCATATCCTTGCACTAGAGTTGGACTGCCTCAGTTAGGCTTTGCTTTGGCTATGAAAGGTTCCAGCTTCATCTTGGACAACAAGGTAAAAAAATCCTTTGGTTATTAAAAAAGCTGAAATGGGGAATATATCTGAAACAATACCTCGATAATCACTGAATAAAACTGGCATTTCCTGTGACTTGTGCTATACGCTTTTATTCACTTTCTCAAATAATTTATAATGATTCTTATTTTTTACTACAAGTAAAATACCATTACCTATTTAAAAATCAAAGTTATTGCAACATGTTTTCATTAAGTTTGTGTGAGTAATTACACATTAAAATGGCAAGCATCCCTTCCAATAACACCCTGGCAGAGCTCGCTTCTTCTGCAAGTAATAAAAGTGAAAGAGAGCAAACTGTGCTTCAAGATATTTGGCTGCTGCGCCATGAGGCAGCTGATGCATTCCAAATGTCTGTCAGGTCACTTTACAACACCAACCACTGCTAATCAATAGTGAAATCTTTCTCTCTGTGGCTTAAATATATTTCTGGTTTTGTTAAACAGAAGAAAATTGCAAATTAGTTGGACTCTGATGGACCATGCAGCTTGGTAAGAGCTGACTGGGTAAGAGTTAAGACGATGCAGTTAAATTACCATACTTAATCCACTATCGACCATGCACACAGGTTTTTTGAAATGCACTGCAGTATCTTATTGCTGGTCTTCACAAGAGGCAGGTCAGTCTCCACAGGCTGTTTTGTTTCTAAGCATCTGAGCATTTTTCTTAAAGCCCCAAACTCAGCTTCCCCTTTCTAGGATGTGAGCCTTCCTTCACCCCCTTTACTTGCCCCAGAAGTCATGTCCTTTTCTCTTACTCTTCATATATCTTCCTTTTCTTGATTCCAAGCTACTTGGAACAGAGATCATATCCGTCTTTGTCTGAAGACTCTGTAGCAGTCTTCATGTTGCAGTGGTACCATAAATATAAAGTAATAAAAATGTTAGGAAAGTCTTTTAAAAAGTCCATGTTATTTTTACTATTACTCATGCTGTCGCTATTTAAGAAACAATGCCAGGAAGATCTAGGACTTGAAGGGGACTTATAACAGTTTTTGTAAGAATACACTATTGGAACTATGATGTTACTGACAGCAAAGCGTTTTGCAAGGTGTACAGGTTCTCCTGCTGCTTTTTTGAGTGCTTCTAACAGATGTTCAATTTCAAGTGGTCTGCAGATACCAATAGGCTGATGGTTCTGCAGGAACCGGAGCAGCAGATGTGCCCTGCATTATGTTTTGCTATTCCCTTTATGAATCGGCATGTCACCCTGTGGGTTTATAGCCAGTTAATTTTGTAATGACATCACTATTTCTGTACTTTTAATGATTCTCACAGGATTTAATTTCTCCACTAACAGAACTCTTGATCCTGGAATTGCCATGCAAAAGTAGTATATAATAAACAGATTTCTTTACATGATACAGTTCCACTTCCCACCAAATGCCTTTAAGGTAGTGCTGGTATGCACGTGGATTCTCCCAAAGACTCCAGATTTACAATGTGGCCTCGTTTCAGGGCTCGAGACGAACGTCTGTGCATCTCTCTCCAGGATCATTACCCTCGAATAAGTATCATTCAGTGGCTGGAAGGAATGAGGATAGGAAGGGAAGAAGGATAGAAAGAATGGGGATTTCCACTGGCTCTGCTGCAGAAGGGTAGGTATTGCCTCTGTCAGATGCTGCTTTCTGCAGTGGCCATGGTACCCAGCTGAAATCAGAGTGCACAGGAAATTGCGCTGCATTTTCCACTGACAGGGACCTGATTGTGAGGACAGGACTCCAGCTGTTGGCTTGGATGCTTTCAATCTTAAAAGGGAGCCAAGTTTTTTCTCCCTCAAATACAGTTGCAGAGTTTGCTAGAGCCCAGAGGTTTTTGGGCAGAACCTCTGGTAACAGCTGCAGGCTGCACAGAGCAGCCATAGGACACCACCTTTCTTCTCTGGAGTATTCAGTACTGGTAAAGAATGTCTTTCTTCTTCTTTTTAAATACATAGAGGAAAACGTGATGCTATTACAGCTGTATTTAAAGGACTTTTGGCATTTCCTTCATTTAAACTAACTATTAGGCATTTAAAAAATTGACTGGAGAAAACATCACGGGTTGTAAAAGGTTCTAGTTAGGTATCTTGTGTTATGAAGTCTTGAAATACACCTGAAAACTTTTAACTTTGAGAAATGAGAACTGTATAAGCCTACATTTTGCCTCCTCCCCATTATCTCAGAAATTGTATGCCCCTCATTACTGTAAATATCAAAATACATCTTTAGTAAAGTCAGCTTTTGAAAAGCAACTTAGATCTTAAATTTAAGGAGTGAATGCTATCTGTTCTTACTGATCTAGCTGAGAGATCAAGGCCTTAATTTCTAAGAACCAACTACATAATTTTTGCACACATACAGAAAAAAATTATCTCCAGTTGCCACCACAGGCAGGCTAGATTCTTCTCAGTGCTTGCAGGAGCTGCGTGGTCATGCTGGGATCTGAATCCACCTATTAAAAGGATGAGGAATTCCATCCTAAAAGGATGAGGTAAACATTTTTCTGAGATTTCCACAGTATTTCTGGGGGTTTTTTTCTGCCCATCTTAATTTCTTGCAGTTCACATTTCTTAAAAAAAGTTGAGTATCAGCCTTAGTACAAGTTTCAGATTGAAACATATGAAGTTCAGGAAAGCTAATACTAAGGTTAAATAAAATTTGACTGGCCTTCAGCACTGAAAAATAGTAAAGACAAAGCTCCACCTGGAGGTCCACACCTATTAAGTTACCTGACTTCCATTTTTAACTGAAGCTGTAAGCAAGTGTGTTATCTAATGCCACGCCGAGCCCATGGATATCTCAGAGTACTCCAAAAGCAGAAGCGCATTCCCCAGAGACATGGCACATCACAAGCCTCCAGACCCACCTCTCCTCTTCTGCTCTAGCCTCCCAAGAAATGCTGAACTGAACTCTTCCATCACCTGAACTCAGCATTTCTGCTCCAGAGGCTTGCAGCAGCCAGTTGTGACTTTCAGCCCCTCTCCCAAACCCCTTGAACTATGGGATGAAACTTGTGCTCAAAAACCTTTTGCTTCTCTGGCATAACTGAAGTACTTACACCTGTGAAGTTTGTTTTTGCAGGCACCTAAACATCCTTGCAGGCTTTCCTGAGAAGTGAGGACCACCATAAAATTGTGTTGCTAAGCCAAGGGTGCCTTTGCCTTTGCCTTTGTCCAGCCTTCCCAAGTATGGAGACACGGCCGCACAGGGACTTCCAGTGCCTCTCCAGCACTTCCCCTCCTTCAAAACCTGAACTCCCAGCCAAAACACACACCTTCTTACCAACACACTGTTCCTGACTCAAACTATGAAGAATCAAACACCCAGAGAAGATGCTGGGCATATTGCTCACTGCCCAACTTCAGAGTACTCAGATACAGCCACCAGGAGCTCAGCAGCCCGACCCTGGTGAGACCCACTATATTTAGGGTATGACTGCTTTCTAAAAATGCATTATCTAGACAAAACAGTTGAGTATCTTAGGGATGCAGGTTCTGGTTTTCTGAATATTTCTGATATTTACTCTGACATTTCCTCTGAGTGTGCGTGGTGTTTGGAAAGGAAAAGAGTTTTCTGTTGCTTAAGGCCAGTCCTTCCTGTTTGTTAGTTTATACCAAACCTAAGTTTTGACATGAGTAAAATTGTTGCTTTAAATCTGATTTCAAACATGTGGTAAAGGCAAATCTAACAATTTTATGAGATATAGTTACTTTTGTAGAGAGTGAGTCTGCCCTGGGGAATATTCCCTGACTAGATTTATCACAAGTTTTTTGAACCAGATAATTTTGTTTGATAGCACATCTGGCAGCATCATAAAATCTTGACGTCCCAAGCTATTACACAGGAATTACTTTTGTAAATCATTTATGAATATTACTGATGTAGGCCTATTCTGGGCAGTAAGAAAGGAAACGGATTGCTGAAGGACAAAGGAAGGAAAAAAGGATTCCCTGCCCTTTCAGGGCTCATCAGATAGGGTGGGTATTTATCATTTTAAATGGGAAACATGTTGTCATTGATACAGCTGAAAAGTCCACATAACACAATTTGTTCCCCATATTCCCTAAATAGACAAAAGGGGAAGATATTCAACCTGAGGAAAACCATAAATTGATCTCTCCTGAAGAAAAATCTGTCCCTGTACTAATCTTAAATAAGACTTCCCAATTAAACACCATATATTGCTAAAATCAACTAAACACAAAAGGAGAAAAGTCTGACCAAGGCCAGCACAATAGAAGGCCCATTTTAGCCCACAAAAAAAAAAAAAAAAAAAAAAAAAAAAAAAAAAAAAAAAAAAAAAAAATTTACAACCCCTCCCCCCACCGACGCAGCAACCTGCCTTTTGAACATGGCAACATGACTGAATGGAAACTCTTCACATAGCTAAAATGACATGATTAGCTGCTAAATGTACACTTTCAGACAGAAAGCTGGCAAAACAAAAGCTTATGTTGACTTTTATTATCATGAACTAACACACTATTAGCAATTTCGGAAGATTGCATCTATCGATTTGGATTGGAAACACATCAGACATTTAAATAACTCTGGGTGCTGCCACCTTGCCAAGCCCAAAGCCTGGCATCACATTCCTTTTAAACATGTAGTGGGATGGAGGAACTGACACCAAACACACCATCAGTGGGTGGAGGGGCAGCAGAGGAGTCACCCCAAATGAACCAGCCATGGGGGACTACAACAAGCCCTTCACTCTTCATTCCTGATGTCCCAATACTGGGAGCTAATCGGTGTTATTCTCTTCAGCCAGAGCAGAGGAGAAGGTCATTTGCAATACTCTGCAGAAACGTATTTCCAGCCTTAGGTAAGAAGGCATTTTGTTGGGGAATTTCCCTGCTTTGGGGCCCACAAGGATGGAAGGAACAATTCTCTGACAGCTCCTATTTGACTTTCAAACACCAGGCTCCTTCAGACTATGGCATGGCTACGAGGGATGCACAGAGCCATTACCGAGCACATGCCAGTACTGCACCGCATGCTTTCCCTGCCACAGCAGAAAATTTCTAAATTTAGTTCCCCCCAGGAAGCAAATTCCTGTGCATACACACCCAGGCAAGCATGATAATATTTCTCACAGATAAGCATGCTGTCCACTAAAATCTGAAGTGGGCTGCATCCACAGGGTGCTGAGGACCCACCCGAGCAGGGCAGTGGTGTGGCAGGAGTCATCAGCTGCCCCAAGTAGAGAGGAGCTCCTGGTTTATTTGAAAGTGGCAATACTGAAAAAGAATCTCTAACATGAAAAAGCAAGCTTAAATTTTTCATAGTTTCCAATCAACTAGATTCTGAAAATGACAATGTAACATAGTTTTAATAATCAAAGCATGGATAGTTTCAAGCTGCACAGAGCTCCACCAGAAAAAAAATCCACAACATGACATAAAGGAAGAACTGAAAAGAATTGGTGGTTTCCAGGGTCATGAGTGGTATCTGCAGGGTATCATCTGGACATTGCTCCTCAGACTTGAAAGCATGAGGCAACATTGGCTGTGGCTAAGACATCTGAGATTCGTGTTCTGTTCGCCGCCCTCTTTCTGAATGCAAACACATGTTCTGCCTTTCCAATAAAGATGGACAACACATGCACTGAGTAGGTACATTGAAAATAATCTGTTAATTGCAGATACATGCAAATGACCACACAGCAAGCTTTCCCAGGGAGACAGGACTGCAAAAAAAGGAGACAGCTACACTAAGATTAGACGCTGTGAAAAAAAAAAACCTCAACATAATCAAACAAGGTTGATTCATGTATTTTTTTCCTAATTCAATACAACTATCATAATACTGTTTTAGATCATTCCAGAATGCCTAAGAGTGATGAGGGATTTTTTTTTTCAGTCCATTACAGATAGCACTTGCCTCAGTAACTATGCCAATGGAAGAAAATCCATCATGTACTAACCATACTCCAATCTCCAACAGGAATATTCCCCATTTTGCGAAATAAAGTGAGATGTGGGAGTCCTTGACCTTCTGAGTAATTAAGGGAAACAGAGACATTCTTGTTTTTATTAGAGACACACTAAACTATTTGAAAATAATTTGAATAGCTGGAGAATTAGTGTATTTGCCTGCTCATGAGTAGTGCAGATAGTTTAGAGTTCTCTTGGGGGCAACACATCGTAATGAATATCTGCTATTCATATTTAATGCAATCTGCCAAAGAGTGCTTTTGGGAGGACTTTCTGTGTCAATATAATGATTAACAACAGGACTGGAAAAGTAAATGAATTCCTGCAACGGGTGGGGCTGGCAAAAATATCTTGCAGTACTATACCAGTTACACTGGATTTAACTGTACTTTTTTAGTGATACCAGTGGCAAATCCATTTCCCAGGGAGGGGGGGTAAATAAAAAATAAAAAAAAGAGTAATCTTTAAGATTAAGTTCAAGTAGTAAATAATTGCATTAATGGAAGGAAAAACAATTCCAGCAGAAAACAATATCCAAGACAACGATCTGCCTGTCCTGATCATGTCTGTAAAGCCTACATATAATACTGACTACTAAATAAAATCATTAGTATTTACATAGCACAACCCAGACATAATGCTTTAGGTACTTCCTTGTCTACCTCTTCGAGTTCCTCAGATTATCTTACTTTCCATACATTTTCTCATATTTTGAAGACTTACATAAAACAGAACATAAAGTCCTTTATTCTCTACAATACACTTTTAAAACACCCCAGACAGAAAAGAATGGAAAAGCTTGGCTAAAATACAATGAGTGACCTTAATATGGAATTTTCTCCATGGCATCCCAACAGTCCTCTAAATAACACATTCAGATTACTTTTTTCCAAGCAATCTGGATGAAGCAACCTTACTAAGTTTATATAAAATTCAGGACATTCTTGTATCAGGCTAACTGATACTGCTCTTCCCTGCCCCTTTTCAAGTTACCCTATTCCTACCTTCAATAAATGGAATGGGGGATATCAAGGATTTGAAGGCTCTCACTGACAGCCTGAGGACCAAAATGTGGGGCGGGGGTCAGAGGTAGAGTATGGGGGTGCTCCCACCAACTGCCATGGGCTACACAAATGACCTCGTTCAAGCAGATGCTCAATCCAAGAAGCAAGGGAGCAACTGCCAAACAAAGTGTTTTATTATTTAGTGGCTCCCACTGTGGTTATTGTCCAGACTATTTTTTAATTTGATCCAGGATACACTCAGGGATTCCTTTCATCACAACATTAGTTCAAATTAAGCTTTTTCCTCCAGCTCACACCAACTGGCTTAGTTGTGTAGTGGTATGTAGCCATGTTAAACTAATTCTGCAAAACTCATTCTGGTGGAGTTACTGTTACAGGAACCAGTCTTGCAACGATACTCTACAAACAACCAGGGCTTCATCTTCCCCACGCTGATATTTGCTTGTGAAACTGCAACATTGCTGTGCCTTGCAGTTCCATCAGCCGTAACATAAAGGCAGCACTTTTCTCAACAGTTTTGTACTCCATGGATATACTACAATGTTCTGTGTGGCTTTTACATACCTTCCTTCTCAAATTTCAGGTGGTGATTCTCTTGGTTACAAGTGTTTTCTTGGAGTTTGGGGTTTTTTGTAAGACTAACTTTTATATATAATCTTTTTCCAGAAATTAAAATATACCATTACAGCCACACAACAGACATTTTATAAATAAGGTAAAGTCTTCTAAAGCTGGTATCCTCATGTTGTGACAGTTGCCTTACTGACCTCTGGCAGCAGCATTAGCTCTCATAATGGCCAGATGGGCCTTGACCCTTCTTGCAGGACTGATGGAGAGTGATGCCACTCAGATGCAAGAATTGACTGTCTGACTACTCACCTGAATCCAAGGTGTTTTTACTTTAATAAAATGTCAAGTAACAATATTTGCCCATATTTATTTATTTATTCCTCCCCAAAATATTTCACAAGTGTTTTATGATTTTCCTATTGCAAACATGTCAGGCTCTGCAGGACTTTTGCCCATTTCTCATAGCTGTTCCCAGCCTGCAAAGAACCAAAACCTCTTGGTCTACAGGCTGGTGCATGACCCAAAAAGCACAGGAATGCCCCCAGTTCTGCCTTCTCTCACCATTTCTAAGTGAGCTAAGCAGTAACCTCCTGAAACTGTCTCTGCCGTGTAGAAGAAACTCCTCATTCATTAATGTGGCCAGGGAAGCCTGCATGCCACCTGATGTCAGGAGTGAAGATGTCTGCTCTGTGCTCCATGGGGTAGCACAGCAGTAGGTAAATCAATTGGAATTCACAAAAGTAATGATCTTCTTGGCCGTGGTCTTGTTCGGCGCTAATGCATCGTTCACGTACCCATAAAGGGGGTTTTTTCATCCTCTGACCTCTCTAGCACTGCGACCAGACCTCCAATTATTAAGTATTTTGCACTATGTATCTCAGTATAAAAACAGAAGCTGAGTCACAGGTCACAGAGGCAACAGCATTATTAACATCAATGAAACTAAATCACTCCATCCTGAGCATTTATGGCAAGCCCCTTGTGCTCACACAATTCATGTGTCTAAGATGTACTGTTGTCTGTTTAATGGGACTGGAGATACCTGCCCCAGCTGTAGATTAAGATAATTTAATGCAACTTGATATAAGGTTATTCTGCCATCATTAAAAGTCTAAAACCAAGACAGAACAAAATAAAAGACATTAATACGAAAGCTCAAATGGCGCTAACTTTGAACAAAAGCTGTTGAACCGCATTGTTTTAAAAAGATTAAAGAGATCTTTATAACATTCCTGTTATGTAAAATCATTTCTATTGGATTTTATATGAATGAAAAGAATCTGGAAGATAAATAGCACGATAGCTTCAAGCATGTAGAGAGCACTGGTTTGGCCAACCTTTAATTTTTTCAGGTCTTTGCAAGAGTTCCCTATTATTCCACCACACAGTATAAATTCTAACTTTAATAGGGACCATCAGTCATACTGACTTTGGCCTATGGGTGGCTTCATTGGGAAAACAAACAAATAAACAAACAAAATCTACAGTGGAGAACAGAACCCTGAAATACTACCCAAAGCTCAACCTGCATGCTTCCAAGAACTTGTCTCTGTAAATCCAGTTATATAAACCTCAAGCTCCAGAATCAGAAGTCTACAGACAGAGCATTGACATTTCAGATATGAAAACAGAGTAGTACAAACCAGAAGAATCATCCTGCAGTGGACTGTGTCTCAAAAAAAATTCTCATTCAAGTCACCCTCCTTCCTATCTTGCCAATTTTAGCTGGTATTTGCAAATACAATTGCCTTAAGCTATGCACAACAGCTGCCATGTGCTCAGTCACAGAGAGTCACAGAGAACCAGTGCTGCAAAGCACTTCAACAAAAATACTGACCTGAAAATGCTGGGACCAGGACATAAAGACACAAACCCCAAGATTCAGAAGTAGCCACTTATTTTGCATATTGACAGAAATTCATACTAACCACTACTTTTCTGAGAGGCTGAGCACTGAATGGTTTATTAATCATTAATAATGCATCAGCAACACAGCCTTAATTCCACAGGAATAATTCATAGAAAAGAAAAATTCTGCATCGCTGATCAAATATTTTTTGTATTTACCAATCTATGCCTCATAAAATGTTCCCATTTACCAATAAAACTATTTCTTCAACAGGTGAGTATTCCTGAAGTAGTGCAGGATAAATTCAGATTTGTAATCTGATAATCAAACAGGATATTTTCTGATAGGATTGGAAATTGAAGTTACTTGTAGACCTTCTGGCTGTTTTGTTTTTCATCTCCAATAAAGACAAACACCTTGCAACAGAACAGGGAAAATAAAAACCTTACTCAATTATACTTCTTCACATATGTGACTGGATGAAAACTGTCCACACAAATGGACAACCAAACAAAAAAAACCAAAAACCACAAACCACTACTTTACTTCAAGATTGCCCAGCATTCCAGTATGTGTATGTAACACATGAAGCCAGAATTAGTATCGAGCAGCAAAAAACCTTACTCTTCAGAAGTACTGTCTTCACTGCGATTTCTCATTTAAGTTTGGAGCTGAAATTTTGTGAGATTTCTATAAAGAACTCTCTGAAAGATGTACCAGGGACACTGCTATAACAAGTGTCCTTTTCCTTTAGTAGATACTGCATTGTTCCACACATGCGCTGTTTGGTCAAGACTTCTCCTATCCAACAGTCGCAGTAATGTGTTTAGATGAGCACCTTCAACAACAAACTGATTTGCAAAGCTGTATACATCTGGGTTTCCTGGGTAATAAATACATCAGTCACCCACTGCAAAGACCTCCAGAGATGTAGTTGATCTACTAGTTAAGTGACACTACTTAAAAAGTTTATACCTGGGACAGCTTTGTTTGGAGCCACTTAATCGCATATAAAAGTAAAACCAAGCAGAAAGCATGCTTGTCATAAGGCAAAGAAAAAACCTTGCCCAGCTAATACACTCAGCAGTGCTGAATATTGAACTGCCCTGGTTTTGGCTGGGATAGTTAATTTTCTTCCTAGAAGCAGGTAGAGTGCTGTGGTTTTGTGATTGAGTATGAGAATAATGTTGATAGCGACAACTAAAGCACCACCTTGTTAAGTAATGTTTACTCTAAGTCAAGGGCTTTTCAATTTTCCATGCTCTAACAGTGAGGAGGTGCACAACGAGCTGGGAGGGAGCACAGCCAGGACAGCTGACCCAAGCAGGCCCAAGGGATATTCCATGAGATAAAATGCCATCCCCAGTATATACAGTGGGGGGAGTTGGCCAGAAGATGCTGGGCATCTGTCAGCAGGTGGTGAGCAACTGTAGTGAGCATCTCTTGTCTCTCCTGGGTTTTACTTCTCTTTTTGTTGTCCCCTTTTTGATTACAACTATTCTCATATTATATCTTATTTCAATGTTAACTTGTTTTTATCTCAGACTATGGGTTTCACCTTTTTTCCCCTTGGTACTCTTCCTCATTCCACTATGGGGGAAAGGAGATGTGAGACAGCAGCTATGAAATAGCTGGTTGCTATCTGAAGTTAAACCACAACAGAAACTCAACCACAGACTCAAGGGCTCATTCTGCAGCCACAGGCAGCTCACAGCTACCAGCTGTCCACTGAGCTGCTCTTCAGAAGCTGCACATGAAGAAAACAGATACTCATGGAAGAAAACTAAAGTAGTAAACAGTTTAATAGCTGTGCAACTTCAGATAATTCTATACTGAGGAATCATTGCCAATTATGATTACAAAAAGGTCAATTTTCCTTTAAAAGCAACACTGGATTCTGCAGCTAATATAATAATGCAGGATGTACCAAAATGCACAGCAGGTTTTGACACTCTTGGTTTCCATAGCTTTGGCATGCCATACAGTCACCTCTTTATGTTTATAAAAACAAGAAGAAGTAAAAATTTCAAAACAAATGCATGCTCTTTGCCCAAATAAAATACATCATAGATGAACAACTGCAATCACTCTTGATACAATTTCAGAATGAACACCATCAATCTCTATTAGAGGAGAGCTGGTCAATAATAATACCAAGCACTTACTTGCAGGTGATGGGGTGCTGCATCCACTAGTTGGTGGGTGACTCCGGAGCCCATGGAGGGAAGGTAGTGGCAGTCCACCAATGACTGGAGGAAAAAGTAAGGGATATGGTGCTGCTGGATAGTGAGTCATATGTCCATTCACGGCCGGGACTGGACATGTGCGGCTGCTGGTTGTCATGTTAACACCTCACAGTGGACAAATATTATGTTGCATCACTCCAGGCCAGCAAATTAGATACCTCAAATTATGAATGATGAGGGCTGTCAAGTCTGAAGGTACAGCTTAAGCTGGATTGCGTGGTGATGAAAAGGTAATTCACTAGATCAGTTCCATCCTATATTTCATCCCTGCTTCCTACTGCTCTCTCTTCTAGGACATCCTTGCTCTGCAGACTGTGGATAGAAAGTCTTCTTACTCTGGTATCAGGGTGCAGTTCGGTTGCTTATGCAAATGTTTCTGTGGGAGCACAGTTGCTCTCTATAGATGCATACTGACACAGTCTGGGGGAAGAAAACAATGTATTGATTAAAATATACATATTTTTAAAACATGCACATAGAAGAACCTTTTTTTTGTTACTTTTGTTAAGCTACTTTATTTATTTATTTATTTATTTATTTATGTGTTATTTATTTATCAGTATCCCATGAGGTCAGCTTGATATTTACCTAGGGGTAAAACTTCATCCTATTACTGAAGCTAAGAGTAGAACACCCATTAAGTTGATTTCCCTGCACAATGTGCAGGACAAAAGCTGTTTCTGGTGTGACACAGTTTTGTTGTGAAAACTGCCAGATTTAAAACCAAGGCATCAATAATTACCTGTAATATTGATGCTGGGGGGGGGAAAAAATCTACTTCTGAAAAATTTCCCCTGTTTATGAAAGCTTTCAGAGTCCCCGTAAAGAAGGATTAGCACTGGGGAGGCTCTCAACTCCCTTCAGTGCCATGGCTCAGGCAGGGCACTGAGGCATGCTTCTGAGGGTGGTTTTGAGTTGGGCTGTTAAAGCAGTAATTGCTTTAATAATGACTTTTTTTCACAAAGAACACTTAGTTTATTTTCCCTTAAGAGACACCTCACTAATGGTTTTCTCTCTCTCTCTCTCTCTTTTTTTTTTTTTTTTTTTTTTTTTTTTTTTTTTTTTTTTGAGGGGTAGGCGGAACTGCCCAAACAAACAAGCGCCCATTATTTCATAAACTGAGTGACAAGAGTCAATACACTGCAACACATTGCTCCTGTGCTCTGCTAGGGAGCTTGCTTGCTCTCATGACCACCATCTTCAAAGTCATCCAGAGGTCCACGCACCTTCCTCAGTGTTTCACCCAAAGAGCTGCCACCTTTCAAGGGGTCCTCATTTTTTCAGACTCTGTGCCAAAAGCCTCAGGATGAGAACAGAACACTTCTTGTGATATTCCCATGAAATTTACTCCCACCATAGCAGTTCAAGTCTACATACAGCAAATGGCTGGTGGTCTCTGAATCAGCCTGCTGGTGCAACACCAGTAAATGCTACTGGTGTCTTAAAAGAGATATGGCACTGGGAAGGCTGCAACCACTCTGTATTGCAAACACTGCTCCTGTAGCTACCCTGTAGTGCTCCAGGCAAAAGCCAGTGATTGCTGCAGTCTACTCCTGAGCTACCCTGCACAAGGAGTTTACTCATCTCCTCCAACACATACTGTAGAAAGAAAACGGTAGGAGCCAGAGAGCAAACTCAGCCACCCAAAAGTAAGGCAGTCCACGGCTGCCTAAATCTTTGTTTCCTGAGACAGTGTACTGCACTCTTGCATCTGGCACAGTCAGTGACCAGTAACCACATCCACCACTATATAGAACTTTTATCTGTAATTCTTCGAAATTATAGCCTGAAACCACAGGCAAGAGGATTTTTGGGTGGGAAAATGAAGGAGCGGTGAAATGATGTGTCAAGGTCACAAAGCAAAACTGACGCCAGAGGAGGAAAACTGTGACAACGCAACACTGACTATCACTACTGCTACTCAGTGCACCAGTTGTCGGTAAGAATTCAAATGAGCAAGGAGAAAAAAGAAAAAAACCCAACTCGGATGCATATGTTTGCCTGTCAGAGAGCAGCAGAGGGTTTCTGCTCTGTGTGGAATACCAGCAAAGGTTACCAGCTGTGCATGTTGTCAGACAGCAGCTTCTGCTGAGTGCAGCCTGCTTGGGGAGAACTGAAATGTAGCTTGTAAGTATTTGATAACTGTGTAAATTATGCACAAAATGCCTTTAATGCTAATGGAGGCAAACATATGCAGAGATGAGGCTGTAAGAAGGGGATACAGCAAGAGAAGGCACAGCTGCTGGCCAAGCTGAGCTCAAGGACCAAATGCCTGGAGACCAGTGAAACCAGGCAGATCTTTAGAGGGAGTCCCGGCAACTAAAATACACTGACTCACTAACAACACAAAATGAGATGAACCATCACTGGTGCCTGTTTTACCTAGCTAAGGTAAAGCTTCACAAAGCTTAAGAGACAAGGAAAGTCAAGTATCAAAGGAACACGCAAAGTTTTATAAAGCGATTCCACAAAAGCTGATCAAAATACTATCCCTCTAAGTGTTTGCAAAATAAAAAAACAGGACAGGGATGCTGATGAATACCAGCCCTAAAAATGTGTGCGGTAAATTAAACACAGAACAAGGTCGTCTATTTTTAAATGATGTAGGGCTTCAGAAACAAAATCCATCTTATAAAACTATCTAATACCTTCAATTATATTTCTATTAGCCAGAGAAATGCAAAGCTCATCATAACTTAAAAATGTTCCCAGAAGCACATCAGATATATTTGCATATTTAAGTGAAAACTCCTTCAGGATAGAGGGGATAAAAGGCACTCAAGAAAACTCCTGGTCACTTCATTACTGAAGGAACATGGTCTGTGATGGAGCCAGTGATGACAGAACACAGCAGGGTTATTGCTCATCAGTATACAAACACATATGTTTAACAGTGCCAAAACTAGGTTATAATCCTATAGTTTTGTGTGCTTATAATTTTACATGAGATGTAATTAAAAACCAAAATTACTACATAAAAGTAAGTTTTTCTTGCCTTACTGAAAAATCACGTTCCTTTCACCACTTGTGGCCAGAAATTTCCTGCAGATAGTTGGAGATAAGTCTTCAGAACTTGTTCCTCTTCAGAGTTCTTCAGAAATTTACTTTCCATAGGCAGAGAGAGAAGACAGTGTAAAAGTCATGATACTCTAAACAGTGTATCATTTGACTCCAAGCTGTGTCCCTTGGGAGCACCCTTTAGTTCACATTTAGCTAAACACCTCTGTGATGGTCAAGGAGAAAATTGCAGGCAGATAGCTACATAACAGCAATTCCAGAAGCAAATGCCACTCGTGTTCTACGGTTACCAAGGAACTTCAATTCACTAGCCCTGCTAACAGAGATTACAGACCCATCACTGCACAGCAGAGGACATCCCAAAAGCAGAAACTGCTGCAGAAGAGGAAACCCAACAATCTGTTTTCTCATTCACACCAGTTCCATGGCACAACTCCCATGACACATTTCAGTAATGTATCACCAGACGGACACATTCCCTGAACTCACTGATGAAGACTGATGAGCACTGGACATCAGACACAGATGATGTCTAGGCTTCGTGTTATTCCAAGGTGAAAACATCTCTTTTGCCTAACTAAAACTGTACCATAGCTCAAAACCCTGTACAAGTGTCAGCTTTGTGATGGAGATTTTCTTTTTTGTCACTTGCTGTGGTAAATACTCCACAGCTGATGAGCTTACCCTAAACAGGTCAGGAAGAGCCAGCTACTACAGATGAGGATTAACCAAGAAAGAGCATGCCAAACTGACTGCAGAGTCACCTTGATGGTGGACAACCACCATTCATGTGATGCAACAGCATGGATTTCTGCCTTGGAGGCAGAAGGCAAAATTTTGAGAAAATGGCTGTAACCAAGGCACTTCAGAGGATCTCTTCAGCATACAATGAAAATCCTCTTCCACACACTTCTCTTCAGTGACTGTTCATGAGTACAAGGCCCTTAGTACAAGCAGTATGGAAAAGGATCATACAGAAAAGTTCCTTTGAAGGTTCACCAAGAGATGATCACACTGAGCACTACTTTGCATTGAACAGCAGCCAATGACTCTTCTTTGACAGAACATATGCCTCCCCCTCTTTGGTTTTTACAGGTCTTTTATTGACTTGACTTCAATGATAAAGCAGATGGCCACAGGGGAAGGAGGCTACAGTAGCTCTAGTGCAGAGAAGAATACTTATCAGCTGCAGTTAATGCAGCAGGTGTATCTGTCTCTTCCACATTTCTTCTCACTGTGCAGCTAAGCAGAAATTTAAAACTACAAATTTTCACATTAAAGCTTCAAAATTTACTGGGTAAACAGTAACCCAACTTTTCTTATTGTCTCTTAATTTCCCATGCATTTTTCACAGGCTTGACTACAAAAAACAGCTTTGCTTTTCAGACATCTGTCAGTTCTCCTAAAATACATTAAATGTATTGAGCCTCATTCATTATATTGCTATTTAGCTTCCATTTGGTAACAATATTTGGTATTACTGTAACATAACTCATCCTTCTGAATTTTTCACTTGTATAAGATTTATTTGAATTCCTAAAATCCCTTTGCTGTTACAGGTGACTTTGATGCACATCAACAGCTGGACAGGCAAGAAGCCAAGGCAGGAGGCACTTGGCCAATTGTTCTGTGTCAGTAGGAAGGTTACAGTCTGTCCTCCCTTTTGCCAACAACACCCTGATTCCACATTCCTCTTCCTCCCTTCTCACTAGCCAGAGCAGGGAATTAAGTTGTCAGCATTGCAAGTAAAGCAGGATTTTTTTTTTTCTTCCCTCACTTCTGAAAACGTCAGTGGGGAATTCTGCCCTACCTATGGTTTGAAATTCAGCAGTCATTTTAAGATATCCATGATGGAGCATCCAGAAAACTTCTAAGCTAAATCTGTCATCCCTACATCCTTCTGCCATAGCAAACTGCTGTTGCTCTTCTTTACAACTCAGGAACAAAACCAGGAATGCAGAAGAGGCACCCCGACACAAGGACATGTTCTGCACAGAGCCAAGCGCTTGGGAATTTGCTCCTGCAAGCCCTCAGTCTGCAGCATTGCTGTCCCTGAAGCTTCCAGGGTCACAGAGGAAGTCTCTTCTAAGTTCATTTCCCATTTTCCTGCCAAAGCCCCCACCCCTCCCTTAAATCTTAGGCTTAAACAGGAACCTCTGGACTGGGAGAGCAGCCTGGGCAGTAAGACAGGAGAGGCAAGTTGCTCTTTTCAGAGCAACAAAACAATTTCAGAGAAATTTTGCATATAAAACCTTTCAACAATATATTACCTCTTTTTCCCAAGGGACAGAGTTGGTGGAGTTCTTATTTATTAGCTGGCTTCAAGACATATTCTAATGCTGTTTTCAAAACAAGTCAAGTTTTGAGAACCCTTACTGTATTTAATGTATAGTTTGTATTGAAATCCCTGATTATGCATATGCTTTCTATTATGCTGGCTGATGGTGTTGCATTCAGCAGTACTGAATAATTCAGCAGATTTAGCACGACTCAAGTGTAAATCAGTCAGATCCAGTAACATGATAACCACACTGCCTTTAAACTCTTAAAAATGCATGGAAACTTTTATTTCATAAAGAGGCTGTACTCTGTTCTGCACCAGTTCTCACTGACTGTGAGATGTTGCATTTTTGTTTTCATGGCTATCCAACGAGATTTAATTAAACAATAAACTAGTTACCGTGGCAGAAGTTTAAAAAAAAAAAAAAAGCCTTTGGAGTGTTATGTTTCCTTTATTAGCATAGTGATGTGAAACTAAACAGAAAAAGCAATCTAATAACAAACATTCCTTTGAGAAGGGCTCTGGGAGCAAAAGGACATCCACTTATTGTTCAGCCCATCCCATTGGTCCATATACGGCAATAAAGGTACAATAGAAGGAAACAGGAAACAGACTGGCACATCTGCATTATCTTATTAGAGGCTAATGGATATCTGAGAGGAACATGCATCTGATGCTGAATAGTCTGTACCAATCTCCGAAGCAATTACTCTTAATTAGTGGATTCTGTTTATAGATGGAACTTAGTGTACCCTTTTGTATCAAAGAGATGCAGGCATCTGGAGAGAGATATGGTTTTCTTAAAGGGAAAGCACTGCAGCACAATGTGAGGGTTGGGCTGGTTTTGGTTGGGGTTTTGGTTTTTTCTTAGGGTTTTTTTTTGGGGGGGTGTTTTTTCTTTGCAAATAAAAGCTCTTTGAAGCATAACATATTCTACTGCATTATTAATCAAAAGAGCATGCTGGTTTAAAAAAAGTGAAGGGGAAAAAAAAGACCATACTCTTAATCTCAAACTCTGAAAGTAAACACAGAAAGCTAATACTCGTATATGAATTATATGACAAAAACCACTTTGATGATAAGCAAATAAACAACTGAACCTAAAATTTCCAACCGCTGGCCAAAAAGCTTAAAATAGCAGCTTAAGTCAGAAGAACAACATCTGCATTTTGTATCTGCCAAGTCTGCAGCCAAAAAAAGTAAACCACTCTATATGACCAGATGCATGAATAAAAAAGAAAATGCAAGAAACAGAACTTCAAAGTCAGTTTACTGAAAAGCAGATCTGTAGCTCTTATATCGCATAACCAAAATTGTCACATATTTTCAAATATAGGTGCAAGACTCATGGAAAGAGAGAAGAAAATTTGTTGTAACAGAATTAAGACACTCTTACTATGACACTTTCCCTGCGTCTTGGTATGCAAGATAGCTGTCTGCTGGGGGACTGTGAATTCCTTTTTGTCATAAAGCTGACACTTGCAGAATGGGTTTCTGTTTTATTTGGGGTTTTTTCCCCCTGACATTGTTAAGAGATAATTAATATAATTAATGCAATTGCTGTTTATTTTAAAATCCTATTGGGAAGTATATAAAGGAGGGGGGAAAAGCTTCTTTCTCCCCAAGCAGTTATGCTTCGTATTGCCTGCATTGCAAACACACGCTTATGTATGCCTGAAAAAGAGCAAATCTAAATCTGAAAGGGGAAAAGGGAAAAAAAAAAGTGACACACAATGACACCCATTTATTTACACACCATACAACAGTACCCTGCTGTGCCAACTATTGATTTTAGTGGAACTGAGAGTCCACGTTGGAGAGCAGCAGCTGTGAGTACATAGCTTGAATCCTCATATGGGAACAATACTCCATAAGCAGAATAACCTATTTCAGCCAACCTTCATGTATAACAACTAACATTAAAAACACACAGAGCTTACATTTCAAAACCTGAAAGGCACTATGGTTATTTGTTCCGCAAAGGTTCAGGGGAGTTACTAATTTATTTGTGCTAACACAACCAAGAGGTGTGAAGGATTGAAAATCCATGCTTCTCATGTCTGTTATTCTACAGAGATGCTAATTCTGTTCTATACTAACCATATTTAAGATCCTGCCACTGTATCAGGCAATTTGTCATCTTCTCCTGTTTACTGCTTTAAAGGGCTGTTTGAAACTGAGGTGTGGGGTGGTTGGGCTTCTGGGTTGGAGATTTTCTTTGATGGGGGCAGGCAGGGGTTGATTGTTGCGGGGTTTTTTTGTTGGCTTTTTTTTTTTCCTTACAGCTATGCATTCCATGTTTTTTCTTTCATTACTCAGCAGTTGCCAAAACTATACTGAGAAGTAAAGATAAATGGTTAGGTCAGGTGATGGGGTTAACAATTTACTGTGTGTACTGCACCAAGAGCCAGAAATAGTAGAATTGGCTCATGTTTATGTACAGGATGAGAAGTTGATTTCCTGTGCAGTGGCTCTCAATCACCTCTGTAAGGGACTCTCTTGCAGTTTTCTGCAGAGAATTCAAAGGGCTCTGAATACATTTTGTGCTGGTATATAGGACACTCCACGTTGTAACTAAATGCATTCCTTACTTACTCTGTCACATTCAAAAAATCCTGCAGGACAGTGAAGAAAAAAAGTTCTCTTTCATCTATGGAAACCAAAGGAAAGGTAACTGGGCTTCCTGCTCCCTGAGTTTAAGTGAATTTGTACACTCATTATGCTCCCCAAATTTAAAAGGTATTTCTTAATGCTTAAAAATGCTCTTTCAATGGAATTAACACTTCTGTTCTTGCATAGTCATCTCTGTTGTTCCTTATTAGCGTTTCCAAGGGTGTAAAACAATAGCTCCATACTGAGGACACCCTTTGTGAGAGACTATCCGTGTGTTACAGAAGTTTAGGAAATCAGAGATTTGCCAGACCAAAGCTGCAGGGCTTTTCTGCAGAACCTGTTTCCTTGTTTCTGGCCATTCACAAAACTCAAAAGGAAAAACAAATCTCTTCTCTGAAACACAATTCAGATGATCCTCAATTTAAACAGCACAGGGTAGCTAGCTCTTAAAAAGCAGGTTGGTCCCTCAAGTTACACAGAACCAGAAACTCCAGTACAAAGCTTTTCCCACTCCAGGTGCTGTGCCTATTGCTTTGGTTCTCTGACCACATTTTTTCAGCAGGTGTCCTGTGCTATGGAACAGTTTCTCCCTACGGTTCAGAAAAACAAGACTGGATTCAGCAATCCAAATTTCCTTTACTCTCCTATGTGTCCAATCAGATTGTTTTGTTTGTAGCTGCTTCTATGTGAGATGGCAACCACAAAGGTGACATACAATCACTGACAGGACCAAGGAATCTATCCTTTGGACTCCCCCCTCACCATCAAGTCAAAGGAGGGAAAAAGAATCACAGGTAACAAAGGTAAGCTGCAACCAGCACCAACGCTTCTAGGATTTTGGAAGATTTACACAGGCCAACAGGTAGTACCTTAAACTGACAGCATACTCAACTATCTGTGACCCTTATGCATGAAGGAAAGATAGCATCTCTGATTAAGTTCAGAATGGAATATGCTCCCTGTATAGCAAAAAAAAAAAAAAAAAAAAAAAAAACAAACAACAAAAAAAACAACCCCAAACACTTCCACTGAAGTCTTCTCCTTAACTGGCAATTAATTGGTCTTTACCCTTGCCTACAAAGCACCACAAGATAGCATCACATGGATTCCCAGCCAAAGCAAGCTTTTGTGAGAAGAGCTCTTGGAAAGAGACGGGAGGCCAAGGGAAGGGAGACTGAGTAAGCAAGAAAAACCACATCCTGCTGCCTATGTTCAGTAATGTCATCCAATATTATGGGATGTGCAGACATTTACAAGTATGCCAATTGCTTCCCAAGTGGCATTACAGCAAGGAAGAGTGAGGAATCTATCTGAAGCCTCCCCAGCACACTCTCAGAATGCTCATCTTTAACCTTCCAGCTGAAGAGAAACATGTCATGGTGACCAACAGCAAATACAGCACTTACCATCACTGCAACTACTAAAAAGGCCTTATACTGGCTGTTTATAACTTTTAAGAGGCCTCTGAGATCAGTAAGAGGGGGTCAAGTGATGTTATTGTTTTGGTGACAGACGGAAGATCCGTAGTAAATGATCCCAGTGGCCTGTGAGTTATTAAAAGAATGGAGTACTTCATCGGCTCAGAAGCTGAAGAGGAAAGCAGCTTTGGAAGGTGGTTCCTTGACAGAAAAGTGCACTTCTTTGGGAGGCCATCACTCTACAGTCACAACATGCACTGCAGAAACAGGATGACAAGAGAAACTTCCTTAAAGGAGAGCACAAAGACATGCAACACCCGTGACAACCTTTACTGGTACTGGTCTCAAAAGCTCAGTCAATGAAGTCAGAGTCAAGGAAATGATTCATCAAATGCTCTATGAGCGGCAGGTGCAGAAAACATTAGTTTTGATGGCTATGCTTTATCTGAACACCCACATAGGTGATGTTAATTACCCAGAGGCTTATGTTGGGAAAAATCAGGATAATTTATACCTGAAGCCTTTGCTGTTAGCTTTTTGAATTGCTAGAGATGACTGTCCCAGCACAGAAGCAAATCTCATCTCTCTGTTCAGCCTTAGAGATATATTCCTGAGAAGTCCTAGTCCTAGCAGAAGCACCTCAGTAAAGCAAAGCATCACATCCTCTCCCTGCCTGAGGTCATTTGGGTAGTCTTCCTCTGCATGGGTAGGATACCTTTAGTGCCACTAAGGACGGAACTGAGTAGTCAGATTCATCCAGCCTGGATGTCCAGCCACAACCGCAAATATTGTCATTAGACTTACTTCCACCACCAAATTAAGGCAGGAACTTCTCTACATCTTTAATTTCTACTTTGTTCAGTATCTGGACAATCAGTAAATGCCAGTAGATCCTTCTGTGCCCCACTATGACACAAATGTGCTGCACAGGAATGCACTGATGGGTCAGCACAGTATGTGATCTTCACACACTGTGCAAAGAAGCAAACAGACTTCTACAGTCACTGAGATAAAAAAAGATGAGAATAAAATTCTGTTTAATTTAGAAAACATGCACTACAGCAGAAGGTTTTGCCTCAGCTCAGCACACTTCACTTTATAAGCCACACAAAGAAGGATCCTGCAAGAATCCACTTAACTGTAAAGAAAAATTTTGCTATCTGGAGTAATCTAAACTCATTGTTAGGATAAGCATGTGGATTCACTCAAAAAATGGATAATGTTTATTCTGTTTATAATGTTTCTCTGAGAAACCTGAAAGGATTTTGTAGAGGTTGTGCCTGAATTGTGAAATCACATAGACTTCCCAGTCCCCCAAGGTCTGGGAGGCACAGCATTATGCTCAGGAGGTAGGTTCAATCTGTTAGCAGACCAGTTTTTTGCACTACAAGGCTGGAAGTTGTCTTTGCTCTGAGCTAGAGAGTTTGCATCCCTGCTGCACCCATTTATCACGTGAGGACAGTGATCCAAGTGGAACAGGGGGAAAAAGAAGGTTCAAGCACTGGTTGTGAACTTTGTTTCTGAAGACTAGTCTATTGGACTAGAGGTGCATCTATCATTTTGATACCACAGAGGTGTGGACGCTGTGCTAACACAAAATAACTTAACACACATAATTTATCACCTTTTGTTATATACGTCAAGTCTAGAAGTCTGTTTGCTGAAAGGTTCTGCAATTCCTCTGAGTTATTAGAGTCCTCTGTCCTACTTTACCCAGAAGACGACATTTCTGCTGTCTACGTCAGGCTCCTGAACCTTCACTTATTAGATATCACAAGTTTCAATATATTCCCAGTAAGACTCCCTGAGGGTCAGCAGAATATGCCAGAGGGCTGGTGGAGATTATGAACATCTATTTTAAAACCTCTGTTCTCTGTAGCCCCCTGTCACAGGAACAATAGGGTAGCAAAATTAGGAACAAGCACAGCCATTAACTAGGAGGGGACAAAGCCACAGCATGGATCACAGAACAAAAATAGCATTTTTATTGTCAATATTTTGCTTAACAGGGAGCCAATAAAGCAATTGTAAAATGCTAATAATACGCTGAGATAACACTGCACATGTAAGCACCCTCAGAGCCATCCTCTGAATCATCTGAAAATGTTGCAAAAACCTTATCAGCCAGGTCATAAGGACAGAGGCACAATAATCAATCATGGTAGCCACAAAACCAGCACATCTTTTCCACGTTCTAACTTTCAGAAGATCTATATCCCAAAATTTTCTGCTAGAGGCACTGGACAGATGGATTACATTGTCAGAAAGACCAACATGAACTATGACCTTACATTTCACGTCCAAAAACAACTAAGAGGAACCTAAGCACTGACAAAATTCAAGGAGACTTGTGTCATGCCCGCCAGTCTGCAGGGCAGGACTTCTGATACAACACAAAGGTATTCTTGCAGAGTAAGCAAGTGTGTGAATTAACTGCACAGCAATCATTCCCAACAAGCCCTTTTCTGAAAGGGTCTTACTACTGGTAAATGCAAGACAACTTTCCCACTTCTTGAGCAGAGAAACCAGCCTAAAAAACTTCATGTTCATGGTGCAGAAAGAAGTTGCATGCAGACTCTTAGGGATGGGGACAGGTAACACACCACCATGCAGCACTTAGATCTGCCCAAACCTGCAGCACATATTTAATATATTAAATATTTTAGCATTTCAGCCATAACCGAGATGAAACATTATCAGAGCAGCATTTATCTTCTGAATGCATTGGCACCACTAATCGTTCAGCTTCATTGGCAGAGTAATGTATTAAATAATAAGTCTTGAAAACATTTAAGAAAGTAACAGTGAGCATTTTCATAATTAGGTCATGAGACATGGGTTAAGAGCAAAGCTTTCAAGAACATTTGTGATCCCCCAGGAGATGCTAAACTTGGCTAACAGTGCCAAAGATGACTCCTTCTGTGGAAAGACAGTGTGGTTCAGGCAGAGCTTCTTCCAACAAGTCTTCAACCAATTCTGAACCACCACAAGCAGTACAACAGCAAGGATATTCAGCCTTGGCAACGAGATGCTCATTTCTGCAACCTCCGACCCCCACACATCAATAAATATAAGCCAATAAGAGAAGCAATGCTCTCAAAGCACCTTTACCCCCACGACAGCAGTCAAGCCCAGTGTGCTGCTGACTATAAGGCAGCACAGACCCATCTCCTGGTACCAACAGCACCATCTCTGCTGCAGTAACCCATCCTTCATCTGTGCTTACCAGGCTGTGCTGTCTGAGTCACTTTGCCAGGTACTCTGCATTTATTGTCTAAAAAAAAAAAAATTCCAGAGCCAGACAGCTGGGCAGGTGTGCATTCCATACCACTTGTTATGTGGCTGGTAAATGCCCTTCCCCACCATAGCAGAATGATCTTACCAAGGCTCTTGCATGATTTTCAGGATATCAGCACTTCACAAATCAGGATCCAGCAGACCAATGCACTACAAAGAACACAGAGGAGTGAGAAGCCTGAAAACCCAGCTGGGTGCCCAAGGCTGATAAGACAATCTGATTTAACCATGCAAATACCTAGCAGCCAAGTAGAGCATATCTTGGAATTGGGAAGTCAAACCAGACAATACAGAGAACAGAACCAGTCACAACAGAGAACGCTCTTTTAACAGCACCTGAAGTTTCTTCAACAGATGCACATTAGGTGAGCAAATAAATTAATCCCCCAAGGAAAACAAAACAAAACAAAACAAAACAAAAAACAAAACAAAACAACAAACAAAACAACCAACCAAACCAAAAAAAACCCACCCAAAACAAAACAAAGGACAAAAACCCACAACCAAAACAATGGTCTCAGGTGCTGAGATAAAGCCATTCAAAATACACTCCTGTGTTTTGTGATTATAATCAGGTCAAAAGCATCTCTTAAGTGGAGTAGTCCACTCAGAGATGGCTGAAAGATACATGTTGATTCAAGCACTTCACAGTATTATCCCAACTGCATCCTCTTTCCAGCTAATGGTGTCTATGCCAACTGAGGGTCAGACACTTGTCCATTATATGGGGTCTCACAGAGCACCATATGCTAGAGCAAATCCAAAGTAAGCAGAAAAAAAACCCAATTTGTTTCCTCAAAATGATGCATAAGCAAGAGAATGCAATAGAGATTCAGCTAATGGAAATAATCTCTCAAAATAAGTGACATCTCTAAAGGCTGTCACTTCCTTCATGTAGCCACAGTTCTTGAAGATATTCCCCACATGCAGCTCTCCAATTCCCAGTGTGGAGTCCGTCACTGTGAGATGAAGGCAATCGTGTTGCTCCAAACTGCATATCCAAGTTTATGAGGATAAGGAGGGGAAAGAACCAGAAGTAGGAAGAAAAGTGACCATGTTGGGTACAGTCACTGCAGCTTAATTTGATGACAGATGTGAAGATCCCCCTCTCAAGGATGCCAAGCCCGTGTGCACTGTCAGATTTCCACAGCTACAACAGGCTGAAAAAAAACCCCTCAGCCTATGTAAATAATTACTTAAAGTGAAAAGTGACTACATTTTGTGGAATACTTAGATATTCAGGGACATATTACAAGCAACATACCTGACTGAATGACACATGAAAGAATACTCCAAGAAAAATGATGCGGAGTTCTAATATAGCAAGAGATGGAAAAGGTATTGAAGATCATCAAGAAAAAGCATCCTGTGGAACATTATTTTGTATAAACAGCTGCATTTACAACATGGACCAGGTCTCATATTCACACAACCACTCTGCCCCTGTTTTTGCCAGACAAAAACATCAGAAATCAGGAGATATATTCCACAGTAATAATGGGAGTTCAGGTGTTAAAGAAAACCATAAGATCTCCTCCCTTCTAAAACACTTTGTAATCACAGTAATACGCCTAGGCTACAGTTTTACCATGTGTGAGCTATGAGAACTTTTTCCTGCATGTGTTTGAACAGTTATGACGGGCCTTAATAATAATAAAAAAAGAATCAGGTGTATTGTCTTTATTATGAGAGTATAAGGGGTTTCAAACAGAAAGAAATATCTATTCTCTTGTACAAAGAGGAATGTAAAAATGTAGCCTCTGCATGTCAGATTTATGCATCAAAGACTAAATGCTTAGAAGTAGAATAATATGAACATTTGAGAAATGCTATAGTGAGAACATAAATTCCGCCCTAGCATTTGATTTTATGATAATCCTCCAAAACCAGTTCTGCATCTGATAAATACAGGTTTAAGATCCAGTTGTTGACACATGGTAAGGAAATGAAACACATTCTCCCTATATGAAGTTCACATTTTTTTGGGTGAAACAAAGCACAGTTGTACCTCATGTCTCCAAGGCACATTTTAAAGCAATGAGGAGAACTGAAAGGCATCTACATGAAGCAGTTTTATCTGACTTGCTAAAAGGACCTGAGTTAAATAGCCTGACTGTCACATCTACTCTTAAGCCTTATTGAAAAATAAGGAAATCCAATTTAAGGTTTACGTGACAAATCCAAGGCACACAGTTCCTTGGCATTACAACTCTGCTTCCCATACCTCACTGGAGTTTGGATGCTCACTGAACCTCTTCAGCTCAAGCAAAATAAAAAGACCTTTAACAAAAATGAGTGAAGGTAGGAAGTTTGGTTCACTAGAACATCACCAACTCTGATTAAGAACAACCACAATAATATCATATACTCCTTTAAGAAATTCTCCGCTTTTAAAGAAGAAACAGAAATATTAACAGGTCTGGCCAGTGGCAGTGAAGGCACCCATGATGAATAGATGAATAGAACCATCATTTAGCCATGTACCAGCAACCAAGATTTTGTCCCTCAATTTTCAAAAGCACATAATTCTAAATAATGATGTTGCTCAATGGTCCTGAGTACTACTGAACAGAAAATGCATCAAATGGGAAGCTAAATTTTATAATTTAAAACATCCATACACATAAAAGGGGAGAGGGAGAAAAAAAAATACATAGTTTTTCAAAACAACATACAAAATTACATAGCAACAGTGTAAAAGCTTCTGAACAATTTCCTTTCCCTTGCCTCCAATGGAGGGTTTATTCCAGAGGGACAACCCTCAGCAGACAAAGCCTGCTTTTAAACATAGAAACACAGGAATTGCTATACTGGGTCAGATTAATAGTACATTTAGTTCAGTAACCTCTTATTTGACAGCAGCCAGAATCAGATGCTTTAGGGAAAGGATGAAGAAATCTCTAGGAGAGCAATTACAGAAAAAAACTTTCCCATAAAATTTCTTTCCAACTCACATCATCTACTGGATGGCTTATGCCCTGTAACAGGAGATTTTCTTCTCGTCTTTTTGTTTGTTTTTGCTAGCCTGAATAATACAAATAGCACTAAATAATACCCCAAGCACTGTGGATATCTTCTCTATCTATGGCCCATATGTTTTTAATCCCCAAAATTGTTGGCCCTAGAAGAATTGAGAGTCACAGAGTTTCAACATCACCAGCATGCTGTTTAAAATAATATTCTGCTCTGCTTTTAAATAACTCTCACGTTTTACCTGGGTGATCCTGTGTAGTTATAGTACCTAGTACACCACAGTAAAAGAAATGTTAAGTGGATCTAACTCACCTTCTTCAAGAGTCCCTTCTGGTCTGCTTTCCTCAACACAGTTTACAGCAGTGACTTTTAAGAAGGCAGCCTGGAGAAGGCAGAAATGCCTCCAAAATTCCTTCCCCCCCACACCAAATGTTTCAGGTTTCCTTCAGGATAAGTATTAGTTCCTTTGTCAAATTTACTTGTTCACCTTAATTGCTAGTATACACTTCTTCGAATGTCACCCCTCCTAGTTAACAATTTCCTTAGATTTCAGGGCAAACACTTTTCAGGGCAGAAAAAAAAAATCAATTCTTGAATAAGTCAAGAGTAGCAAGTAGTTTTTCTAATTAAGGCATTGACTTTCTATTAAGATTGTACTAGAATTATCTGTATAGTCACTTCCATGTTAAAAGCCTACGTAAATATTAGTAAAGAAACAATTACATCAATTAATAGTAGCAGCTGACACACAAACACTACCAAGAGGACTCCATTCTCTCCTGAGGCAAACACAATGCCAGATTCCAAACGAAAGCAGAAGGGGAATAATATGGACCCAAGCTGTCCAAAACCTGTATTTGCATCTGCAAGTAAACACTTAAACTCTGTAAACACCAAGCCATTACCAGTCTGCTTGCCATGCTCTCAACTGGGCCACAGCAAACAGCTGATGGGGAAGCTCCAGAGGAGCAGGGACACTCTGGCTCTTTGGCAGCGTGCCCCATCCACTGACCTTGGTTGGCTTTAGGGTCATCGCTTGGGATTTGTCCATGCTGGCTGAAGTCTGCCAGCTGTCTCCAGGATTTCTGGAGAAGGTTGAACATTTGCAATTTTTCCTAATATATATTCACATTGTCCATGTCCATATGTCTTCATCTGCAAGTCAGCTCAAGCATGGAAACGACTAGAGCATGAGCAAGTATTAGACTAAATTATTTCAGCAATCACATTACTTTCAGTAGGCTGCCTTTTGCCAAACCAAAGCATCTGCAGCTCAGAAATGTAACTTCTAAATTTAAAAACTTTGCAAAAAAGTGCATCAGTTCACACAGATCTGGATGGTAACAATCCTCCAAAAGTGATTGCTGTGAATAACACTAGCATAAGCAAATGAGCCCTCTGAAATCAGTTCTGACAGAATATCTGATCAAGAAAAGGCTACATGGTGGTTATTTTTCCTAATTTTCATTTCTGAACAAGTTTTTAAACATTCATTTCAATAAAAATGAAAATAAACATTCATAAGCAAAATTTCACACACAGTGTGAGTACCATACTTCAAGGCTGCTCAGCCTCATTTAAAATTACATTCTCCCATTCAGTTCCACCTATCTCTAGTCAAAGGACACAGCAGAAGCACCAAGAGTCTGGTCACTGCTTGAGACTTGGGCTGAAAGAGGAATTGAATGCACAGAAACAGCCACTGATGGAGAGCTGGGAAGTCCATCACTTGTATCCCCCTCATCTCTTATTGCAGGCCTTCCAAACAAATTCGGTGAAATGAAGTCTTTGCATGGGCAGATAAAAAACAGAACCAGGTTTGCATCCAGGGACTAGCTCATACTCTCATGTGATTTGCCCCTCACAGCTCCTCATGGGTATAAAAAGCAAATACCATCACATATCAGACAGAATAGGGAGAAAAATGCTCCTGATCTCAACACAGCTGCTCCAAGTGTCTTAAATACAAAGCAAGATGGAATGAAATGGATGCATTCAGGATTTTACGACTGTCACTGTAATGTTTTTCTTTATTATTCACAGGGCTTAGGAGATGCTTACCCACCATCAAGGAGAGTCAGGGGCTCAAAATAACAGTCTTGCACTATCATCAAAGTACAAAAAAGAAACTATATATCAACCAGCTTAACTGGTAGGTCTCTACAAGGGACAATATGTAAGAAGTAAGTTCAAAAAATATAAGAAACCACTTCTGAGCACTGTCAAGCTGACTGAAATCTTAAGAGTATAGGAAAAAAAAAAGGAAAGTGTTGTGACAAGTAATCTAAACAAATGTTAAAAGTGAAGTTTGACAAAGATGAAATATCTGCCAAACACCCAAAACATAAATGAAACTGCCATTCAGCCAGGGCCAAATAAAACAAGATGTAGCCAGGCAGTTTCTGACAGAACAGTAAGGGCATTGTTAGGTCTTCTTATAGACCTCCTTTCTTTATGAAAAAAAAAAAATAAAAAATCCAGGAGGGTAAAAAAAAAAAAATCACACCACTATGTGGCAAAGTGTGCCTCCACTTCAGTGCACACCTCAGTCTCTCTGTTTGTCTGTGGAAGAAAGGGGATGGGGGTGGGGGGCTTCCGTGGTTTCTGCTGAGCACCGGGGTGCTGCACATGCTGGAGGTTTCCAAGGACCAGAGCAGGAGAAGAGGTTGAAAGACAACAGGGAAAATCCAGCAAGAGGAAGGAGAGAGTTTGGGGGTGTGGTAAGCTCATCTGAAACATTTAGCAGGATTTTACGGCTATTTGGTTTCAAAGGCTAATTAGCATTTTGAATAAAGGGCCTCTTCACTAAACGTGTAAACACCTCATCCTTCCAGTGACTGCCAAAAATCAAAGGTTACCAAATGAACATATATGAGGTCTTTAAACTTCTAACGAACAATAAAACTATTTTCCCCATAAATTTCCAAATAAAGAAATAATACTGCACAGAGATTACAATGCCAAAAAAAACCCCCAACCCAGAAAAAAGCCCAGCTCATAAACTCTTCAGGTTTTCTGAACAGTATTTTGATCTTTCCAGAAAGGAGCAGTAAAAGCAGCATTCCCTACTACAAGCTTCATTTTAGGATCAAAAGGATAGCGAAATGCATACATTTAATTAGTAGGGAGAATACAAAAGCCCATTAATGGAAAACAAAACACATTCTGGAAACAAAAATACACTATAAATGTTACAGACACTGGTGTGTGCTCCTCTGTGCGTGGCAACTCTTCAGGGGGAGTAACTTCTGGAAGCAGCGCATCGACTTCCAGCTCACAGCCTTTCAGGATATTCACCCTTCTGTGACTGCTTAACATGATCTCCTCTATTTATAGTGACTTTTTTTTGCAACTGTTATCATATGGTTATTAAAATGAACAGGCAGAGTCACAGAAACACCTCAGCAACCAACACCAGTGACTGAATAAAAGACACTACTTTTCAGCACACGCTTTTGCTTGTAACTCGGGCAGCTTTGAGATTTTTGTTGGCAGCAACCCCTGTGCAGGTCAGGAGAGCACCGGAGCAATGGTGTGGGCTGTGGCTGACCCAGGGCTGCAAGCCATAGGATGAGCCCTACTTAAAGCAGCAGAGGTCTCAGTGCAGAGCACACACTTCCACGTCTGGCCTCCCGACCGCCCAAACCAGCGCAGCCACAGGGTGGTGAGGGCTCACACCAACCCAGGGCTGCTCCTGGGAACAATGGCAATTGTGCCCTAGTGCAGCTGCAGCCCTCAAGCAGCAGGGTCCCTAGGATGCCCTGGAGCCTCCATTCCCTAAAGCACCCACCCAGTCAGTGGAACTCTGGAGAAGCAGATCTCTCGTGGCCACCCTGTGTGAGCAGCCCTGCGAACCCACTCCGACCGGCCACACTGACTCCAGCCAAGATACAGCACCCAGACTTCCAAGATTATCTCTGAATGCACACGTATACCCAGCCTTGCTGTTTTGGGAGAGGGTTTACATCCTCAGACACAAAGAATTCTTCAGTTTAGCCTTGGCCTGCACCATAGCTGTTCCCTCACATGGGTCCCATGTGTTTCTATTTGTCTGGTCGTAGTTGCAATACATTTCAATTAATTGTACACATTAGAACTGGATTTTATACAAATGTATTTTTGCAGTTTTCAGTTCAGAACAGCCTTTAGTCAGACTTTAGAAGAAGCTAAGCTCTCTCCTATTATAAATGCAGGTCACATTAAACTGAAGAAAGCCAAAGTGTTTTCTGCTTTGTTTGCAGGAGGGAAATCCTTTTTACATGTCATTATGATAAAGATGATTATGGGCAAAAAAAACCCCCAGCATTTATTTTAAAATTTGTTGATTTAAGCTTTATTTTAAACCTTCTAGAAGACAAGAAAAAAAAATCGAAACTCAATTTTGTCTTCATTAATTAGAAAATTAACCTTTAAAACCATCATATGTCATCTATCACTAGTTTTATTACTTCTAAAACATGAATACATTGGGACTGCCAGGGTTTGGAGTCTCAGACAGGAGGGGATGGTCGGTGGGGTGAGCATACATTCCTGCTGCTGTCAACCCATTCTGGTCCCAAGCAACTGGTATGAAGCTGGTATGAGCCAAGGTTGTAGACATCAAGTGAAGTAATCTCTGCAATGGCAGCTTCTAAAAGCTCAAGAAAAACGAAAATAAAAAAAAAAATGTGTGTACACTTCCCAACCTGAAGCCTTCCACACCTCCAGACCAGTTCTCATCAGAGGGCTACCTATATTCCACTTGCACCTATCAGCCTCCAAGATTCAAGAGACAGAAATCCCAGCTGCAGAGACCATGCAATTCTTCATGCAGCTCCTTTCTTACCCTTGTATCCAGAAAGTGCCAACCAAGAGAGGTTCACACAGGGCTGGAAGCAAGCCTCTCTAGGCACTGAGGCACCATCCAGAGTGAGAGACCTGAGTGCAATGAGACCTGAGACCACCACAGCTCATGGAGTCAGTCAGATGGACACTCACAGAACCAGAAATAGGAGGGTGACAAACCATAACTCCTTCAGAAAAGAACATTTCAGAAGCACCAGAAAACAAGTCTAATGTGTTTGGGGTTTTTTCAGGTGTTAGTAAGGAAAGAGATAAGTATAACACATAAGGGGTCCCCAAGCAGCATCTCACCTCAATGAGACTTGAAAGGAAACACTGGTAAACCAATAAACTCCAAGGCTCACTATTCCCATTAGGATTTAAGGGCTTCCTGATGGAGGAATTCCCACCTAGGGTTAGGCAAACATACGCCTCTCAATATCTTAAAGCTGGGACTGGATTACATCCATCTCAGAGAAGAAACAGCTCAAAGGCCCAGATAAAAAGGTGCAAGTGTACCTTTTTTTCTCTGCAATCTCAGCTTATTGCTTCTAGTCTACATGGGAAAAATAAATCCAGAGACCATATTGCCTGTTTTGTATTTTAATTAAGTAAGTGCCTGGAAATAAGTTATAGGTTTTTTCCACTGCTTTCTCTTGCTAGCTGCCCAAACACAGGGTTTTCCATAACCTTGTCATGGACCAAGTTATTAATAAAATACAAACAAAAACCGTACTGGCACATAAGCTAATTAAAACGTCTCTACCAATTTCACCTTTGCTTCTCTTCTCAGAAATGAATACATCCTCCTTTGACACAAGCCCCCGTATTCTGTAATCCCAATGTCTCTCCAGCTATCCATGGTTATTTTGCCGTTACAGCATATGGTGTTTCAGAGAGGCTTTGACAGTGCCATTTCCTTACCCCACTCCCAAAGATGCACAGACTGAGTTGCATTCATTGCAGGAAATTTGTTCATGTCCAATTTAACCAACGCTTTCTGCAACAATTTCGTGTTATGAATGGCTATTGTTAGCCTGCTGCTGTTCACTACTTAGAAATGGGGGTTTGGGTTTTTTGTTGGTTGGGTTTTGTGGGTTTTTTTTGGTTTTTTTTCAATAGTCTGCCAAAGTAAAATATTTTTTCAACCCTTCAGTGTTGTAAATCCATGTCTAGTTACTGTATTGGTCTTGGTGGTATAGCAGTCCATACAGTTGAATCTTTGGCTGGAACAGAGTTGATAACCCACTGATGTTCTTGTTATTGCTGAGGAGGGTTTGCACAGCAGCAAGACCTCCTCTTGTGCTCACTCTGCCCTGCACCATCCTACCCCATAGGCTGCGTATAGGCTGGAAGAGGGCATGGGACTTGGAGGGGACACAGCTGGGACAGCCAACCTGCACTGACCAAAGAGATACTCCAGACCACATCATGATGTGCTTGGCAGTGGACGCTCAAGGAATAGAGGAGAAAGGGAGAGCGTTCATGGTCATGGTGTTTGTCTTCCCAAGCAACTGCCATGTGTGCTGAGGCCATGCTTCCCAGGAAGCAGCTGGAAGCCTGCCTGCTGATTTGAAGTAGTGAATGAATTATTCTCTTTGCTGTGCTTCCGTGTACAGCTCTTGCTGTCATGATTAAAATGTCGTTATCTTGAGCCACGAATCTTCTCACCTTCCTTCTATTTTCTCTCCATCTCATGGGAGAATGCAGGAGTGGGTAACTGGCTGTTAGCCAAGGCTAACCCAACACAAGGCTACAACTGCCAATAATTTTCTTCTTGACCTCCTTCTTCATCTCTAGTTATCTTCTGTTTAATTAATCCAATTAAACCATATTAATTTAGCAGATCAAAGAAATTCTTGACATAACAGCTGACTCAGTTAGCATCACTGCGTGCTTGGAACCACAACAGATTTACACAAAGTCACTGGCGGAAGTTGGATGTCCTCCTTAGGCCAACCTCACTCTCTAATCCACAAAATAAAAGTAATGTTTCAATTTCTAATGATTATTTCAAGCAATCATTAGGACATGACAACAGAAAGAATATCAGAACTGCAAGATTCCAATTGATCCAGGTGGTAGCAACTCAATCAAGTTGTGTTGGATGTGTGTGATGGACATGGAGGGCACTGGCAGATGCCAGATGAATGACCCTGAAAAGCTGTAAAGTTGCTCATATCTTTGTCAAATGAGCATAAAGGCATTAATGAACCAAAATTACTTACTCAGGCACTTCAGAGTTGTACGTAACCACATAGGGCACAGGGGAGAGGGCAGCTGGATTGTATCTTCAGATCTGACAATGATTTGCTAGTGACTTCAGGAAAGTCATTTGAACTCCATCTGACTCAATTTTTCCATTTGTGAAATGGAAATCAACATGCACTTCCATTTTAAGATAAGTGAAATACTCAAGGCTGGCAACATCATTAACTCTAAGTAACTAATAGCTATTAGTACCTGGTGTACACGATTGCCCCTCGAAGCGGCTTTCCTGGGAGCACAGGGGAACATGACTTACAGCTCAGCACAGATAACAACTTCATTTCAATAGCCATTCTGAAAAGGGCAATGTACATGCTCCTAAATGAATTCCACACCCCAAATCAATTCAGTGCCTAAGAAGAAAAAAAGTATCCACTGGAAAATAAGACAGCATATTCCAAGAAGGCTGTTTTATCTATCTGATATGCTTCCTGCATCTTGTGGTGATTTACCGTAATAGGTAATAACTAGTGTACATTATATCTAGTTTTTAATAACCATACTTCCATTATATTTCATTTCCCAAAGGGACTATTTGTGTTTTTTCATATCTTTTAACTGTAAAACTGTAAACTGCTGTAATCAAGTAATGTTTTCTCTTGCATTCTGGACATCCTCAGTTGATTATAATCACTGCCTGCTGAACTTACCTTCAAAACGTTAATCAGGAATTGAAATAAAAATTGATATTATTACATTATGTACTGCCCCATTTATTCACTCTTCTCTTCTTAACATAGGAAACCCGGAATACAAAGAAATATAAAACAGAAAAGAAAAGAAAAAAACAACAGAAAAGTTAAAAAATAAAAACAAACTAAAAGTATTAAAAAGGTGGGGGTGGAATGAATTGGCTTTTCAGAAAATGAGAATTAGAGAAGACCATTAAAAAAGTGAAAGTCCATCCTGTTGAACCTGGTGTCTGTAAAAGAGATGTAAGCTCTGAAAGTATGTTTTGAGGTACTTGTACAACATCCCCTGTAACTCTGGATAAAATACATTAAAAACTCATTTTACAGTTTATTTAAAAATAGCACATCTCTATATGGTGCACTACTTTTTTGGAACTAGTGACTTGGTCCCACAACCACCTACCAGCAAGACCACATGAGGAGAATGTATTTTAGAAGGTGTCAACACAAACAAGCATGTAAGTGTGTAAATCAAGCTGCAAAGCCAGCTGGATTTTCCAAAATGAATCCACTTTTAGGGGAATTGATTGGTTCAGAAGGATGCCATGACTGAAAGATCACTGGATACTACCTGATAAGATCCACAGTGACATTTTCAGCAGCCTAATACATAACATTTCAGAGATTTCCAGGTTTCCAGTACTAAAATAATGCTGGGTTGGGAAAATATAAAATTCTTGGTTTAACTTACACCCAGCATAAAGGATGCACGCATGCACAGCCATACCCACGGTGTTTGAGTTTTCTCTGCTCTAACAAACAAAGCTAATACTAAAAACTAACAAACTCCAGTGTGGTCCATTACTTTATCTTGATCAATGCAACCTAAAGGCTGGCTGTAACTGCATCCAGAAGAACAAGACACAACCACAGCCTTCTTGAAAGTAAAGACCTCCTGAGGAAATCGTTTTAATGGAACATGCAAAACTTAACTCTCTCAAAAACCTTTCTTCTATTTATCTGGACACTGTCACCAGAAGTAACTAACATTTCCTAGCTTCCTTCAGAAGAAGAAAGGGATGAGCACTTGCAAGTAAGATCTGGGAACACTGTACAAATGCAAAGTTGGGCAGATAAATTCAGCCAGCTGGAAAATAAAATCAATGAGCTAAAAGCATTATTAATTGAGACAAGTGAATATGGGCATAGTCAAAGCTACTGACAGAGCAGAGGAGATAAAGCAGACCAACCATTATCACCAAAAGTAAATAACATTGAATCAAGCAGATATGATCAAAGGAGCATGTTCATAAGTACTGGTGATATTACTTCTGAATTTGATTTATTTTATCTTAAGTCACAGCGTATATCACTTAAGCAAGCCAGTTCCTTCCAGGTATCTTGCTAATATCCCTTAACAGAAACAAGACTGGATGCCCAGACAGTAAAAGATTACATGAAAAGGCAAAAAAAAAAAAACAAAACCCTAACAAGATAGAAAGGCATTATTAACAAATCTCCTATATACAGAAAAGGAAGAAGCCACTATCATCATATAATCTGGCCAATCACAAACACAGGGCATGTATTTACCCCCAGAACATGGATTAGTGCCATTCCCTATTTATATAAAAGAAAATACTTCAAATGGTGGCACGTTCCTCACTTTCCCATTAAACTCTCTTCTCTTGTCCTCTCCCATTTATGGTTACAGCATGCATACTGAAGGAAGAGCTGTAGAACTGATCCCATGGAGCAGGGACCAGCCCCCAGGAAGTGCCTGCCTATGTAGCAACATTGACTTTCTCCTGTTCCAATATGTCCAATGTGACCACCTGGTTTAGATGCCTCCCTCAAAAATTTTATCTAATGGAAACAACAATGTGGTAGGTAATATTCTTCACTTTAAGTAAATATCAATCCTGTGAGACAGGACCACGGTTCTGATTCCAGGATGAGTTCCAAACAACTGTTGAGGATTTATACTCAATACTATTTATCATCTGCAAATGGGTTATCATACCCAACACTCCCAAACTGCATGCTTGCATAATACTCTTGGGTAACACTGTATTATAAAGTCAGTTGTGACGCTTTTACCAAAGCTGACCAAAACTGACTGAAAGGAGCTCATTCACTGTTATCTTAATAGTCCTGAACAACCTACAAGAACCGTGACAGTGTGGTCCTCACATGGGAGACAGATGCACTCCACTGTATTACAATCATTCATCATTTATTTCTATGATTATAGATCCTAAAACCCTAAATACCAAAAAAAATGGAGAAAAAAAAAAAAAACAACTCCCCATAAAGTACCCTACAGAAGCAAAAGCACTGATAATAAGGTATTTATTGGATATGGTTAATTATCTCATTTTATTTTTACTACTCAATAATATTTTCAAGAAAATTAGAAAGTCCACGAATTCCTGTCAGACCTGAAATGATTTGTAAAAATGTACAATATTCTAGTAATGTTTCTGAAAGTCTGAGACTATAACTGGTGAACAACCTGCCCAGGCTTTGTGATTTCCTAACCAAAAAAAGACCATTAAAAAATGAGTGCTGCAAACTTCATAACTACGCTGTGTTTCTTGTCATGCTGGGATTAGTAATAGCAGTGCTATCAAATATTACTGTGCAATAAAACCTGTGGTTTGCATTTAGATTACATTTGATTTCTTCATGTGGAAAATGCATGCTCTAATTTTCCTCTTACAGTAAAATTGATAATACGTAGAATACAACATCACAGCAGATGACACAGTCTACAAGGTAGGCATGACTTGTTTTATAGTCATAAAGCTTGTACTTCTGGCTGTGATTTTATGAGCCAGGCACACAAAAAAAAAGCACAAAAATGATATTTATAAATAAAGGCATACAACAGTAAATAGGAAAGGAGACGAAGTTACAGAACAGATTGAACTGGATATAATCAGAACCAAACAGCTTTCACAAAAACTGCAAACTTAGCACTTGGATACCTCACCAGTCAATAACGTAGGTACAGCAGCCTCCTATAACAAAAGAAAGCAATTCTAGGCAGGAAGAAAAGGAATGTAAATAGGACAGGCAGCATCCTCACCAGGCCAAAAGAAGAAAATTCTTTGAATATATTCTTTTAAAGCTAACAATATCATAAATTAGCCCTTCACCTCCCCTCAGCTCCCACAAAGTTGATATCATCTATCACTATTTTCTTTGTAATAAGTAATCTTTCAAAGCATTAATTCCAGTAGTATCTTTCACAGCGTATTTCAGAGAAGCTTCTATACGCATCCAGGAACTTATTAGATAAAAAAAGGGAGGTGTACGCCGCACACGGTCTCCATGGGGACATTGCACATGGCAGAAGCTGTGAACAGAGCACTTCCATCACAGGAAGGCAATGGGGAAGAATTACACAATAACGAACAGAGAGCTCATTAGCATGTAAAAGCCATAGCCCTATATCCACTGCCATATTTTTGTACGTCACCGCATTAACAAATTGCTGTTTATTAGCCATGATTTACTGAGTCGAGCACAACAGAACTGGGCACTAGCTGAGGCAAAGCAGCTGGACGCAAAAGTAATGCAAACAGCTAAGAGGAGAGTGATGTCTTAACTGCTTCTCTGCATAGCTTGATCCACCAGCCAACAGATGAACTGATTACATACTGTAGCAAAAAATTTCACCTTTTGCTACAGTGCAATAATTCCTGAATAAACACAAAACATGGTCAGTCTTGACATACTGAAATATGAAGAGCCGCAAAATGATTCCTCACCTCCACCGAAGATGGTGCTGTCAGTATTTAGAGAAACTATATTTTTACAATGCATTAGTGTTCTTGTATACAGGTCAACCATGAAAAATCACCAACTGCAAACATATTCCTTTTTAAATGTTTGCATCCACTTCAAAGCACACATTTTTCTTACTACTACCACCATCTCACCGCATTACCTTACTCTTCTGAACCTACAGCTCTTTCCACTGCAGTCTCACTGTGGATGCACACCTCAATACAAAGAAACAAAATCCAGACTGCACAAAGCCAATGATAATGCCATGCTCAAAGCTCAGGAATTCAGTAGAAGCATAAATTCCCAACAGAGACCACCACCAGTTAGTCTCCCTACGATGCTCAAGCCCAGGCTTGCATCCCCTTGCTTGCTTAGGCTTTGCACCTGGCTTCAGAAGTGCCAGTACCAGGAGAAACACACTTTTACTACATGTTATAAAAAACATGCTTTAATGGCTTATGGACTGTTACACTTCTTCGCTTTTTCCCTTGTTACACTAAAGGGATTTTGCTCAAGGAGAGACGAAAAAGAGGAATCAAATCTTTGCACTTGTTTTTTTCTTGGAAGAACCAAAAACCCCACAAACCTACAGAAGAAACATTCAAAATGCAGAAGTTCCTAAAGACAGCAGCAGGTTAAGCTCCTTTACTGTTTTAGTATAGTTCTGAGCCCCTAAATATCAAGTTCACATCAACCAAAATTAAAACTCACTGCAGATTATCAAGTTTCATGTATTTTTTCACTATCCTTATGCAAAATTTACTTTGGCAGAGTACAGGAGTGCATTATTAATCAGCATAGGTTTGTTTGAAAAAGCAGACTCTATTTATTCAGAGGTAGGACTGACTCCAAATCCAGGCTTTTTTTTTCCACATGGAATGCAAGTGTATCAGATTTGGTATTTGATTTTTCAGCTCAGCTGTGAGGGACAAGTCGAACTTTGTAAAAAAGCAAAGGTACAGTCTACAAGGTAACAGAAAAAGAAACCACAGTATTTTACACTTTTTTCTTTTTTGGTGGTGGTGGTGGTGGTTTCAGGTATCAAAGTGAAAATGTCAAATGTCTCTCACCACACCCATTACAGCAAAATCTCAGACCAGTTGAAGACAATGACGCTTTGCTATTGGCATTAAATGAATCCGGTCTCACCCACCCATGACCAAAAAAGACTCAGCGTCATTTCAAAATCACAGTCACTTTCCTATCAACTTTTTGCAGTTTTCAGATTCGTACATCCTCTTTTTATTCTCATACTGCAGTCAATTAGCAGATATAACTAAGCAAGCAGATCTGCGTAGCTTTAGCATGAATTCTTTAAAATCACTGATCTTTACAAGCTACTTTGATGAAAAGAGAGACTATTTACCAGCAACTATTAAGCATGAAGTTTGAGGAAACAGAAGAGGCTTGTAGGAGGATTTGCTAATGTAGTTTATTGCTGTTACTTTTCATATCTGAAAAGATACTGCCTCTGAAGTCTCTGACGAAAACGCAAATAGATATTCTTGGGAGACAGTACAAGCCAAACGCAAGTTACAAAATCAGATAACTCGGTCTTAAGAACTTCATCACATAAATCCACTGATATCTCAACAGTGTCACACTAATACACATGTAAAATCAGAATCTAAGTGTCCGGTGCTGCTGAGACAAGAGATGGTGGAGACACACAAGGATTTTCACGCCAGAAGTCTTCCCCATAAATGTGTGCAGGAAACCTAGAGACAAAATCCCTCACAAGAAGACACAATACTACCTACCAGGCAGTGATAATCTCTCAGTGGTCACAATAGGCATGTTGTTGAAACAACTAGATGGGAAAAAAAGGCATCCATGCTTGAGTGATTCTGCAGAGCAATGTGCCTACATGTAACACAATGGAAAAACTATTCAAGAATAGCTAATCTTGTGAAACTACGACTGCAGAATGCTGTTAGAAGCAGTGAAAACTGAAAATCCTCTGAATTAAGTGTTCACTGAGCAAATTAAGCTTTAGGTAGGTATCTCTCGACCCATCCACTCGCATACCTGAGGGTGGCATCCATGTGATAAATTGCATTTAACATGCACCTGCACTCCACCTAGCAATCCATCCTCACCTTGGCTACTTCTAGCATTACAAATCTCCAAGGTATTTTGAACAACTGCCTTCTGCAAGGAAGAATTGCTCTGCAAAAGTGTATTGTCAAGAAGCCAGGAAAGATTTAGGTACAAGTATACTGCTGTTCAACGTGAATGGAAATAGGATCTTTACATTCTTAGGAAACAAGGTTTCTATGGGGTTTCAGGACCATTGCTATATCTAGGAGACAGAAATACAGGATTTCTAGAAGGAAAACTAATAGTTCAGTCACTAAGCAGTAAGCAGCTTGGAGATGCATATCCACAGCTGAGGATGGGGTCAGGTAGTGAAGCCCTGTAGATACTGACAGTGGGATAACATGCACAGCTACTCTTGGATCACCTACAGGTAAAACCATCATTCCTTAAGCCAGACAGACTCGTCACACACTTGCTCCCCTGAGAGCTGAGTCCAGACAATGCCAAACAGAGGCCTCAACAAGGGGAACAGGCTCTTCCATTGCTGAACTTCAAGAAAATCTGGAGTGTTTTGAAGGTACAAATTAAAGATGCAATAAATGCATTGGGGAAATGCTCAACTTCCTTCAAAATACTGCAGCCACTCTCATGGCATGGCAATTTCGGGAGAAGACTTCTTATCTCCAAACTGTGTGCTCTATGGCAGCTCGAAGATGTGCCTGGAGTAGCACCAGAGCTCCACAGAAACCTCTATCCATGCCCACAGTACTAAGAGTGCACCTCCTTCAACAGATAGGAAAAATCTCTGCCTCAAGATGAGAGAAAGAAGGATGGAAGTACGAAGGCCAGTTTGTTATTATTTCAACTCTGGCCGGGCACCAGGACTGGACCCCAAATACATTATGCCAGGATATATGCTCAGAGTTAGCTTCCCTTGCAGTTCTGCACAAACAGAGATCAGCAGGAGTCCGGCATGTAGAACGGCTTCCGAATCGGGTCATTAATCTGTACAAGCAGAAAAACCTACCAAAAAACACATTAGCAGCCACTGCACTCCAGGTTACAAGGCTGAACTATCATGCAAATTGATACACATCTCTTGCCTCCTCGAGCTACAGAGGAGGGCACAAGCAACCTACAGGGGAGAGAGCACAGAAACCTATGGATGCGTGCTCCTGGTGAGGTGCAATGGAACAGGACAGATTTATTCAGTGATGATGGCATGGTATTATTTTTTTTCTGCAACAGCAATGCAAATTATTCAAAGATGGTCACATCCTGAAATGGCTTGGCTCTAGAAACATGTTCATTGCCATGAAAATCTTGCCAACTGAAGTGAGCACACAAAACCACAAGGGCAGAAGACAATTCAAGGTTTTAAGTAGACAGAGACACACAGATTAGTCACTAACATCTTTTTCTATCTACTTGTTTGATGATTTATCAATAAACTAAGCAATCTCCACCTGCTATCCAGTCAATAGCTGATTAGTTAGATGACTCCCTCCAAGTCCTTCAGGAGGACAGAGTCTTGAGGTCTTGCTTTCAAGGACAGGCCAGTAGTTTTTTCATAGTTTTACCGCATGCTATTCCTTAATGTAAATAAAGCAGAGTGAAGAGAACTTTCTTTTTCAAAGCTACTGTAAAATGTAGAGGGGACTTTACTTTGGGCTCAAACCAGAAACATATTTTTTTCCTTTTTTTTTTCTTCTTTAAATGCTGATAATATTGCATGAGAAGATTTCACTTTTCTAGTCCCTAGACAAAACCTAACACTCTTTAATATAGCTACAAGCAGGACAGGTCTAATTGGGGCAGAAAGGCATATCTCTCAGACACTGTTTCTACCATAAAAACACACATTATGTACATCAGCCCAGGAAAGAACCACATATGAGGCAAGTCATGAAACGAGAACAGCCCTATGTTAATCATCTAAATTCCTAACTATATAACCCACAAACAAGATCTGAGTTAACACTGGCTGGCAGCTCTTCAGGGGGCTGCAGGAAACAACAGGGACTAGGGAAAGTAAGAGGAAAAAAGGGCTGGCTGAGCAATGCACCTGCTCCCTTGCTTCCTCTTCCCATTTTGCACAGAAAAATTTGCACAGCTACAGCTCCTAAGTGCACATTAAACTTATGCCCTTCTATATTGACACGACTGTGCAGACATTATGGTAGGTGTAAAATACTATACTACTATTTAGAAGCACTTCTGCACTACCAGCTGGTGTAAAAGAGCCCTTGTGCAGTTAGGAATTTTTGTTTTCCTATGAAAGATAAAAACACAATGATGAGTCTTGTTCAGAAAGCACATCTAAGTAAAAAGAAAAACACCTACTAATTTATACGTTTGTGTACATAAAAAAATATACAAATTACATAAACTTATAAATACAAGTACTTATAAACATATATGGGTACACATATAATTGGTACACATAGAGACATAGTAGTACACGTGTGTATATGTATATATATTTATATATAAACCCTCTTGAAAACACAAATTGCCAAGTGTGTGTAACGGGGACGACTCCTCTCGCACTCTCACCAGAAGCCCAGAATCAATTCTTGAAGTAATAGTAGTGTACGTTCTGCTTCACACCAGAGGAGAGTCAGTGAACAAAAGTTTGAACTGTTTCAAGTGAGCCTGAAAGATGCTTATTCACCAGAGTTTGAATCTGTTGCGAACGGCTCATTTAATTCAACCTCAGAGGCATTTGCTCTCCACTTTTCAACCTCAGAAAGCAGTAACCTAGCTAAGGAGGTTAGATGCAGTATCACCAGTTCAGATCAAAAAGATGCCAGTGAACAGCTGAGACTTAAATTTATACCCAGCACGGCTACGCGGACATGAAAACGAACAGAAGATGCAATCGGTTTCAGCTATATCATGTATTTTTGCCTGCTCTTAAAAAATTTCAGAATGAAATACGTTAAACAAAATCCTGAAATTAAAATCAACCAGGGAAAAATTAATCTAGCTGCCAAGAAGAACTGACTAAGGCTTCATGACAAGCACAGATACATATTCAAAATTAGCTTTAAAAAAGCTTCTAAATTCAACTAATGCGCTATAAAATGACAAAGACGCGTATTATACGAACCAATTATAAAACATTGCAGCAAGCATTAACTACATGCACAGATCTTATGTGCACCCTGGGAGCAGGAGAGTGGACTAAATAAAGTCAAGTAATCTTGAAATCCACAGACTTTACATTTTTCCTGTATCAAAAGGGTGAGAGAGGTGTTCAGAAGGTTCTGACTTTCAGTTCTGAATGAGAGAGGAGAAAATACAGCAGATACTTGGAGTATCTGAAGATTTAGCCTAGGTGCAGAATATTTACCAGAAAATTAAAACTACTGCAATCCTGCAAAATCTGCTTTTATCAGAGACTCACCTATTTCCAGAAAGATGACAACCATTTATAAATCCATTTCTGCAGAAAAACTATAAAAATCCTTTGGATATGCAATGTTCGGTATTCAATATTTGCCACCAGCAGACACTGCTGTTAAACAAAATGGGAAGAAGCCCTCAAAGCATCCAGATAGAAAAGCGAATCGTAGCCTCCCTGTAAATCCTGCAAAAATATATCTCATTCACTTGTGTGGATCTCTTTATTGCAGTTGACATGGGCTTGCCCAGGGGACTAACTTGTTGTTCCATAAAGATCCTTAAATAGGCACTACTGATGAAACATTTAATCCAAGCCCTGGTATCAAATGGCTGCTATTGCCAGTGACAGTGATAGAAAAATCTATTTGCCAATTAAATAACTGCATGCAAAGCTATGACTGTTTATTATACCTTTTAACATAGTTCAGCTGGTTTGGATCATATCCAGTGAGCTTCATATTTTACAAAAACTGCATTCCATATAACTCATAAGTAACGTGCTTTAAGCCTTCGTTTTTTAAATACACCCTTTCACTCATGTTGTTATGAAGTGTTTACTTGGGCAAGGGAATACATTTTACACAGAAATGCCACTTATATCATTCAACTATACATATATATTGCATTGGACCTCTCTCTGTTGATAATGAAATTATGATTTATGCTTAGAACAGATGACCGTATTTCAGTTGTTGGAAAAAAAAGAGCACTTTAAAAACTCGCTGTGTTTACTTTAAATGCTGAGAATGTACAAAAGCTATTCTTTTTTTGCAAAACTAAGGGAATACATTTTGATCCCATGAGTCTAATAAAACTCTGCATAAACATAACAATAGGGAAAGCTAAGATGAATAGTTGAGATGAACACTTAAGCCTGGACTTCATTCCGGTTGGACTTCCACCATGCCAGGAAACAAGAAAACAAGTGAAGGGGCAGTAATTAAAAGGGATTTAAGATTAGTGGCAGAGCACGTGTGGAACACCACTAAAATAGGACACAGCACTCAGTTTGACAAGGTTGTAATTTAATGAAGTACATAAGGGTGCAAGTATCAGCTCAGAGAATTCACCTTTGCTGAGAGCTTTTGCTTAACTTGAAATAACCAGAGCTTAACATGTGCTTTGTGTCAAGCATGAATATACATCTTTGGGACATAGACTGCATTTTCATTTCAACTTAGAATGAGAAAAAAAGAAATTAATTCATGCTAATGTTTAAAGCAGTATTGGATAAAAATGGGACACAAATACTGGAAATGGCAAAACATATATCTGAAATTAGTCCCTTGCCATAAACAGGAAAAAAGACAGACAAAGGTAAGATTTTATTTCTCTTAATCACAGGAAAGTTAGGGGTTTTTTTTGCTTGATCTTAAAAAATTTACCAGATGTAAGTTAGTATCTTACTCCTATTCCCCAATGCCCTAAATTCAGTATAAACTAAGAAAAAAATACTTACTGCTTCAGAATGAACATTGATTCTTCCACATATTGTATTAAGCTTTCATTTACTGCTTGATATACCATTTTTAACTTTGTAACTATTTTGTCAGGATAAGTTGTAGCTTTTACTGAACCAATGTCTGGAGAAAATGTTTCCATCTTACTTTATCAGATTTTGAAGCAATGTATTATAATTTCTGGAAAGCACTGTTTCCATTTTTACCTTTAACCCTTAGTCAAGGAAATTGTTTATGAATTTTAATAACTCTTTTAAAGTACATAGGCTGAAATTGTTAGGAATCAGTAGGAAGGTTCATTGAAGACTTTTGTGAAGTAAATATACTGATTTAAGTGTGCTGTTCTACCACAGCTTCATGAGAACACAAACTGTAGTATTATCGCTGACTACATCAAACAGCCTCAAAAGTAAAAAAACCCAACTGCTTATCTAGTAAATAAAGTTAATGCTCTGTTATATTACAATACCTCTCTTCCTATAGTTTATGGCTATTTATATAGGGAAAAGTCCAGACTATCAGTGCTTAAAAACTGGATTTGGGCCTCTTTACTTCCTTGATTTCTCCCTGCTGGGCAGAAATTTTTAATCACAAAAATACCTCCTGTAACTCCATCTCATATCCAACTTGGGTATACTCAAATTCGAGCACAATCACTTTGTTGTACAAATACCTTCAGAGCAGTCACAACTGGAACCCATTAGGTTTGCATCTGAGCAGCACATTTTTGTGAAGGATACGAGAAGACAGCAGGACCTGCAGAAGCACTGAGACCCCAGCCCTGCTAATGTGCGGGTTTGGGGCTCACAGCCTGCAGGTGAGTGCCATCTCTGAGAGCTTGCAGTTGCTCTCAGGTGCTTCTTCAGCTGCACTGGACCACAGCCAGAATGCACAAGCTGCAGGAAAAGAAACTACTCCTAAAAAATGCAACATCTAATTTTTTAAATTTTTTTACCCCCCCCCCCCTTTTTTTTTTTTTGGTAGTTCTGAACAAGACATTTTTGTGACAAATATTCATCAAAATCTCACCTGACATTTTAGACTTTCTAGCACATTTTTTTTTACCAGCTTGGCTCTGACACACATTCAGCAAATGTTTTGGGCATTTCTCATCTGCTGCTCTCAAAGTTTCTCTCAGATCTACAACAGCAATCATCAAAACTTTTATTTCATTTTTCTAGGATTCTGATCTCTAACATCTACAATTACAGTTATTTACTAGTGTATAAAATATCTTTAACTGTGCCAAATCCACCCCAATAAATATACTTCAATGCATAAACTATTCCTTTTTTTTTTTTTTTTAATGTATCACAATGAATACATTGGCTTTAACATCTATTCTCTTGATCAGTCATTTTGAGGTGGTCCACTTTTGTTTTCCTGACTTTCACAAACATGCTTGCAGCCAGTAAGAGACTCTTCACTATGATTAATGGCCTCCCATTGGGTATACAGAGAATTTCCCAGCCTGGTTCCCTTGAGAATGCTCCACTACATGGATTTCTACGCAAAGCTAGATTAAAAGAGGAGGAGCAATAGCTATAGTCCACCTACCCCACAGCCATCAATTATATACAGTTATAAATCAAAGTTTTCAGCCAGAACAAAGCCTAGTGTGGCAAACAAACAAGGGCGTTCACAGCAAATTGTTTTGAAGCAGAATAAAACTCTTGATAGAAACAATGGGGCAAGCAAAGCCACTGTCAATATCACTATAAAGTTCCCTTGATTTATTAAGAATTAGACACAGTGTATCCAATTACTGCTGAATTAACTTAAACAGAAAGCAGCAAGTGGAAAAATAATCAAGGAGATGGATTTCTCTTTTGAAAGGAAAAAATCGCGCAATTCTATATCATAGTTAATTGAAGACAGTAACGTGAATCATAAAGTATCTGTACTTTAACTCCCTGTATTTGTGTTTCTTGGCTTTTGGTTTTAAGCTCTCTCTTTCAAGAAACACTGGTACGTCTATCTCATCCATATTTCATCTCCGGTCTGTTTGTTTTCCCGGCTATTTCTGCCTCCATGCCATAGATGATTTTGATCAGTTTGGATATTTTTAAATACCCTTCACGCACAATCTGCTTTCAAACAAGACAGTAGAAAAAAACACTAGGGGACGTGGAGACAAAAGGCTGTTAGCATCGCTCCTCACATGTCTCTTCCCTTCTGGACAACGTGAATTATCTGCAGGGGGTTGGGCCCCTTTTTTTCAGTCATTTAAAATTCCATTTTTTGATACACAGCAGCTTTTGGAAAGCCAAAGTATATAGTCAAAACCAGTCACAATTAAAGTAAGCCTCAGCCAAAAAATTAGTTGATATTTGCTATTGCACCCAGTCCTCATTGCAGAACATTTTTCACATAGACTTTGTCTCTTTCTGAAGAAACAGATGCTTGTGAAGAGTTCTCAGTAATTTTCAGCAAGTGAAAAATTAATTTTTTACAACTCTGACTAAAGCTGTGCAGCCAAAGGCAAAAACCTTTAGGATGACTTCATGTTCCTCAGAGACAAACCTTGTCTGTCCCACACCACATTTTCCTCAGTCCTTCCTTGCGCTGCAGTCCTTCAGCTTGCAGCAGGCATCAGCACCCCATTTTTGGAGTAAGATGGAGTTTTTGCACCTCTGACAGGGTAGGGTCACACATGACATACAAAATCATAGAATGGTCCCATGTAGGTTGGAAAAGACCTTTAGTACCGTTGGGGACAGCACTGCCCAGCACTGCCAAGCCCACCACTAAATCATGTCCCCAAGTGCCACTAATGCACAAGATGTCCAGACCTACATTAATGCACACACAAGCTCCTGCCTTCTCTGCAAAGGTCTCTTCAAAGAGGCCCCATGCATCCAGAATGTACAGGCACCATCCACTTCCTGCCTAAATAAAGCTGTAGTGAAAAACAGCTGGTGAGAAATTCCCAGGAAAACTCCAGAACAGTCAAGTGTGCTTAGCATCTTGCAGTAAAGTACATATCAACAGTACTGGTTATTGACTAATTTTGTCTTCCTTTTTTCTTTCTTTCTTTTTTTTTTTTGTTTTGTTTTGTTTTGTTTTGTTTATGGGGATAAATGACTGGCAAATAGAGGGCAGAATTGACATGATATCTGGAGCTCTAACCCCAGCTCTCCTCTAGCTCTGTATCACCTAATTCAAAACACCTAATAATGAAAGTCTTCATCCTTCAGCAATCAAATAAAACTGCAGAAGATCAGTTTCTACAAAAACAGGACCAATTAATGCATACTTGAGTTTCTTTTTCTGTCTCCTAAGGGTGTTCATTCTGCATAGACCACCTCAGTTTCCTTATCTGATGGTAACTTTTCCATCAGATTCCCATGCTTGCAGGTATGCACTGCTTAACATTTGTGATCCTGAAAAAAAAACCACCTTTCATCCTTAGATTTTCTTTCAAATTTCTGAATCTGGAGAAGAGGAAAATGATGTTCATACAAGACTTTTTTTTTTTTTGAAGGTACTCTCCTAGTGTTAACATGAATTGTCCTTCTGGAAAGCTACATTATTTTCCTGGCAAGACTATCTTCAAGTAAGAATAACAAAATTTGGTATCCACAGGTTCATGGTCCACTCATCCACATTAGTGGATCTTTCCTCCTATGTATTTCTATGCTGATAAAAGAGACATTTGAAAAGAATTCCATTAAGGACTTCCACAATCAGGAGTCACAGCCACACACAAAAGACCTCTACAATGACAACTAAAGAGATGCACAAGTACATATTCCATTTAGGTTAAAAATGTCAGTAAGTAGTTATCAAATTTTCAAGGAGTTATGAGACGGAAAGTGAAAAACATTAACAAAAACGCTTTTGTTAGCAAAAATCAACTTTTAGGATGATATACTGTGCATATACAACTCCCTTTAAATCAATTTTATGCCTGAATTACACAAAGCTGTTGGTACAGGTAAAATTATGCTGTTTTGAAGAAGACACCAGTAACAGGTATGATTCAACATACTTAGAAGTAACTTAAGAACTACGTGTACTACTGCTGAATTTCTCCCCTTCTTACAAATTCCTCCATCTCTCTACTGTCTGACACACACACTCACCCCTATTGTATCTTGTACCTTGGAAAATACATTCCTTGAGGGAAAGGGCAACATGGAATTTTGCATGTAGAGAATCTAGTCCAATCCAAACGAGGTCCAAGCTGGCAGAAGCTTGTAGCTGCTTCTGATACGTGCTAAATACTAAGAATAGAAACTAACTCTGCTTTCACGGCTCAGTGATGGTATTTGAGTGTCTAAAATTAAACGCGAGGTCTATTGATCCACAGCTAGTTTTCAGTGTCGGGCAAATTCAAAGGGGGAAGAAGAGAATGATGACCTTGACACAAATGTGATTGAAAAAGCGTACTGGGTGGGAGGAAAGTCCGTGTTTTTCCAAGGAGCTGAATGTGTAATCCTCCAAACAGACTTGTGGCTGGGTGCAAGAACATCAGCTGAAGTGTGACATCAGCCAAATACCTTGTTTCTTTAATGCTCATCCTGCAGCCCTTCCAATAGGAGGGAAACCCTTCATCATCCTGGTTAGATGTTCGGGGCAGGAGCTCCAGGAAGAAGCCTGACACAGCAGATACATAAAGTTTAAGTTTAGCCCTTTCATTGAGTAGATACAACAACAGGATTTGAGTCGTAAGGACAGAAAGAGGACAGATATACATAATTTGTTATTGAAAATTAGTCATATTTTGACTACTTTTATATACAAATTATTCTGGAAAAGAAACCAAAACACATACCTAATCTGAGTAACAACAGGCTCAAGGTCATGCAGAAGAATTTAATTATCTTCAGAAAAAATGGAGGCAATATTAAAGACACAGCTCCCTGTATGAACTTTGTGAATGGATGAGTACATCTTAAAAGAGCAGATGGAGAGAAACCTTCCTTTTGCTCACTATATATGAAGTTACGCCTGAACCATATAATATTAAGGTAAGCACTATTTGTGGATGCAAAATTACTTTTTGAAGGGGTCACAAATTCAAACACAGCACCTCAGCCTAGCCTGAAAGCGTTCTCTTTTTTATTACTCCTTTTTAAATGTTTATTTCATACACATTTACCACAGCTCATTTCAGCTGAACAGAACCCCCATGTTTGTGATTTTTGCCTACAAGAATATTAAATTTCTGCACATCTGTCTTCTCTCTAGGGGTTTCTCTAGGGAATATAATAGTCTATTTGCTTTTCTATTGATCTTGTATCTAAATACTGTTTTCTCCTTTCAGAAAAAAAAAGAGAGCTGCCAAAGAATCAGTAGTGTCACTGTGAAAATGTTTTTCTTAGCTGGATGAAATGATGGCAGAGCAAGATTGGGAAAAAATATTTTTCAAATCTGTTTTAATAAGCGTACTTCCAGATAGGGATATGCTAGATATTGGTCTAGGCATGCCCCAGGCCTATGATCCATCTTTCATCCTTTTTACCAATTTCAGACTGACAGCTAAATTAGCTCATGGAAAAGGCTCCCGTAGGCAGTAACCAATAACCTGCCATCCAAGGTAAGTTGCAACAGTGAGAAGCATAGGGAAAAAAATGGAGATAGAAAGCTGAATTTACATCAGTCAATATGAAAAAAAAAAAAAACCCGAGGATACAAAAAGGATCAAATTCAAAAAAAAATTAAATAAATCATGCTGGAAAGAAAAATAGAAATTGTGATTTAATGTTATGTTTAGCAATAGGCATAGACTGACCTCTTAAGACATAACTAGCCAGTTCGAGTTTCTGTAGTTAGTAAAACCAGTAAGTTTACAAATACATAACTGCAAATGGAAGGGCTTTCTCTTCCTATAATATTTAGGCTTACTACCACCTAGTTACTGGGATGTGTTCATTGGGAGACAATAGCTGGTCATAAAAGGCAAGATATCAACAACCTTTTGAAAGACAAAGCTCATTTTCTTCTCAGGCAAAATAAAATCCTCAGCATGGGAGAGTTCACATTACAGTGCTAATAGTGCACATGTGCTGAATTATTTAAAAAATAATAAAGATAGGAGGAATGACACATCCGCTGGTTCACTGACAAAGCAGGCACACAATTAGTATTTAATATTTGCACAGTATCTGTCTGACCAAGTAACTTGAGCTTATTGAAGCTGACGCTTAACATGGATTTCTGCATGAAAAATAACTCCTGCAAACACTTAGAATAAACTCTTTCTGAAATGGGCTTAGTTATATCAGAACTTGCATTTTGTACTGACATTTTTGTCATTTTTTTCCATCAGGCTCTATGATAGGCAAATCACAGTTTAAAACCAATAACTTCGGTACAGTTAGTGATTTTCTTTATGGTAGCAATTTCCCCTAACGTTATTTATGGTACAATATAACATTAGAAATTATAATTAAAATTATGATTTCAAAATAGGGTGCAGTACTCCATTCAGCACTGTTAACAAAGTTTCTCCTGTTTCATTCATATAGATAGATAGATAGACAGATTAGAATTTCAACAGACAGTTCCAAAATGTTAACATAGATACTGGCAAAAAATCCCTTTTTGTTTAGTGGGATGCCACAAAACATGACAAACCCATTTTGTTGCTCACTGCAGCTGTGTGTCTGCGTTTGAAAAGCATGCTTAAATTAAAGATACAAAGAAATGCCTGGGGTTTCGTTGCATTGCAAATGTAAAGAAAGACTGATTTTCTTCAAAGGAGGTTGATAATAACCTACAAACAGCAGGTATTTTCTGCTACCAGCATGTAGCTGGCATGTCATGGCTAGTACGTCTTTAATCATAATAATGAGTTCTGTGGTAATAGTGATAAAATATGTTTTAACTGACAATGTTTTTACCTGCCATTGCTACCCTCTACTGAGAATTAGCCAACTTCTTTTTTTTTTTTTAGTTTCTCTAGCTTTAGCAGCACATCTCATTGAGGCAGCTGTATCATTAGCTGGGTTACTACTCTAAAAGGTTTGCTAGTTATCAACATTTAACTCTTAAATATCAGTTCAAATACTGCGAAATTCAACTGACTGCTCAGAACAAGGAATACACATAAAAATAACAGAATGGTCTGGAACAATAAGGGAAATTGCCATTTCTTTTCCTGCAATAGGCAAGCAGATTTTTAAACTTCTTTCTCTAAGCAAATTTTTTTTTTCTGCCACAGTTAATTCAAAGAATCATAGAATGGTCTGGATTGGAAGGGAGCTTAAGGATCATCTAGTTCCAACAGCCCTGCCATGGGCAGGGACACCTTTACTAGAGCAGGTTGCTCAAAGCCGCATCAAACCTGGTCTTGGACACTACCAGGCAACCACAACTTTTCTGGGCAACCTGTTCCAGAGCCTCACCACCCTCACAGTAAATAATTTCTTCCTAATAGCTAATTTAAACTTAAACTTTTTCAGTTTCAAGTCACCACTCCTTGTCTTGTCACCATGTGTCCTTGTGAAAAATCCCTTTTCCAGTTCTCTTGTAGTTTCCTTTAAATACTGAAAGATTGCAATGAGGTTACCCCAGAAATTCTCCTGTAAGTTCCCATTTTCTCTTATGTGCATTTTCTCTAAGATGTTTCCCATTTAAAACTAGCATATTTCTCTTGTCTGTTGGGGAAAAAAATAATCAGACCCATAGCAAGACTCTCTCTTGTTGATGGTCCTAGAGCACCAACACCAAAAAAGGGCCAGTTACCCTTCCCTCCAGCAAGCATTCCATCCCTCTCAACCCAGTTACTGAGGGCACTTAACTTTTGCAACTCCTAACTGCAAGTAGGAACACAGTACTTTACTATGAGGGGACACCAGCTTCCAGCCTACTCCAGAAAACCTGATTCTCCTTGAAATGTTGTGGATGTCCCATCCCTGGAAGCATTCCAGGCCAGGTTGGATGGGGCCTTCAGCAACCCGATCTAGTGAGTGAAACTCCTACCCATGGGGTGGAACTAGATCATCATTAAGGTTCCTTCCAACCCAATGACTCTATGAAATATCACCTTCATATTTTAAGACAAAAATGAACACATTAAAGAAACCTTCTGCCTTTTTTAATTAAAGAAAAATATTACCATAATTAGACAAACATCACTGAAATTCCACAAAAAATGTGGAAGGGAAGCTAGGGAGAAGTGATTAAACCTTTTTTTAAAGCACAACAAAAGCTGCCCAGTGAAACATCCTGAACGGCAGAACATCCAGTATTAAAAGCTAAAACCAAAAATAAACTTAATGTCTAATAAGTCTAATAAACTTCCCCCTGGTCCACAATAAATAACAAACAGGTGGCTATGAATAAATGCAACCTCTTCCACCAGGCTTGTAGAGGATTATTTGGAAGGGAAATAAGCAGAGCTCTTATGTGCAAACCTAAAATGGTTTTGAGTGCTGGGGGTGAACCCAGCATGGGCACTAAGCCTCATGCAGCACAAATATCTGCTCCACAGCCTGTTTCAAAAGCCTATGCCAGACCTCAGATACTGGGTTTGGCCAGGACAGAGTAAATTTTCTGAGACAGAATTAATTTTTTTAAACCACAACAGATCATCACATCACAGAAGAGCCCCTGATGTGTGGTTTCATTTTTTCTTCTGCCACTGTCCTCAGAGTGGTGCCAGCAAGACTGTTCCTACCACCATCCCCCAAAAAATTATCTGACAGCTGCACCTTGGTCACAGCACTTCCAGGGACCTAGGTCTCCATCCCAAACCCTTTCATAGCTGGGAATCAGCTGGAGCAGTAATGGTGCAAGATGAGGTGGGAGCAGATTATCCGAGGTTATAGCTTGGGCTGAGTCTCCTCCACCATCAGTCAGCTGTTGTGTGCTGCACAACATTGATAAAACCTTCCACTGCACAGGGGCATTATGACCAGCGCTAGAGACAACACTCTTGAGTTATTCAGATACGGTGGTAGCACAGCTTTATTCAATACCTCAGGTATTTTGTACAATGTAGGAAACATAAATGCACCATAGCAGCTAAGACCTCTGCAGGAAAAAAAGTACTTAAAGACTAAACTATGAAGAAATAAGCATTCTAAATGAGCGCCCATTTCAAAAGCATTTTTCTTTTGCCACTTATTAAGGTTTGCAGAAACCTGCTGAAAGGATGTTTCTCTGTTACAACCTTTAACTCCAAGTTCTTAACCATACCATAGATCATAATATTGTCATTCTTCACTGTCACCACTGCGTCAGCAGCTGTTTTTGGTCTCACAAAAAAAGGATTTGACCTTTGGGATGGACAGGAAGCTGAAGGAGCAACTTTCTGAAAAAATAGCCTCCTGTTTACATTTGCCTTGTTTAGCGAACAATTATCTTGGGAGACATAAGTAATAAGCATGTAAGTTTACATAAGCAGAAGTGTCATTTTGATAGCACTAAATATGAGTGCATGTCAAGCTGTCGGTAACGGTTCTAACTGCAAAATGCTGATCTGTATTTTACCAAGAGAACACACAAAAATGCAAATGACAAGACCAACAGCACAGTCTGTCATAATCTAACCCCTATCTATCACAATGAGGCCCATCAGCAACCACAGAGAAAACAGCAGCTGCCATTATTTTATGGCACAATTTTTAGTGGTATTTGTTTACAATTGTATCTTTAATGCTGGTAAATTCAGACCACCTATCTATGATTCTATCATCTCTATTGAGAGCACCAGCAAGCCTCAAACTATTCCTAATATATGTCCTAAATATTCTCAAGTACTTTAGTTCTGCTATAGTCAGCATTAAGTTTTCACAAATATATATATTTGTGTGCTGAAAATAAATGTTTCATATGAATCTGAGAAGCAGTAGGGTGAATTATATGCAGTATAACATCTTATGAGTGTTAAATGTTATGTTACAGATAACTCATAATGCCAGAGACAAAGCATTTCAGTTCTTAAAAATCTTGTATTCTGCTAAAGCTATAATGCTGTTTAAAGATATTGCAAGTATTTACATTCATTGTCTAGATAATCTTAGTTTTAATGAAGCATCACTTCATTTTCTGAGGTTTGAAAATATGCAAAAATCAAATATGAAGTATAATAGTTTTTTTCCAACTTTGTATTTTACACTGTCTTCAAAGTGATATTTACTTTAAATATTTTAAAGGGTTGTAAAAATTGGAATGTACACTATCCAATCAGGAAGCCAACCTCAATAGTACCCCTGAGAGTGCACTTTAATAGTACAACAGAATACCATTTTATCTGCTTGGAAGAAAATACTACTGTTTAGAGTCCTTATATTCACACTTTTATATGAGACCTAGAGAAAAACTACATACATTACAGAAGAGATTTACTGCTATATATGTGCATACCTCTTACATTTGCATGTCTTTAATATTCAGCAGGTTCTGTAGACCACCTCTATGCTGTGACTCAGTTCACTACAGGATAGTAATGACACTGACAACAAACTCATCCCCTGAGCGTACTCAGGCAACTTCTCTTAGTTACAGTAAAAGTCTCTTGAAATACCATCCTTGCTCAAGGGAAAATTTAGGTCTTTATTTACTTAAATTTTAACAAACAGCTGGAACAAAGAGCACAATGCCAAATACCCATGACTGTCACCACACCTCCCAGGGTAGGCTGTTCTCCTCTATGTCATCTCTAACATTAACAAATGTAAATGAAAGAAAACACTCAAATCCCCACTGGATTATTTCATGATCCTGAAATGCAAGAAGAACAATTTTTGGCTTGCTATATAAGGTGGGGAGAATATCTCATCAACCAACACACTCAAGGTGCTACGGAGCAGGATCATATGCAATGTTCAGAAGTACCACAGTGAGAAAAGAGCACCCACCTACCTGCTTTTAAACAGCTACTAATGACTCAAATTACAGAAAGCTCTGTCAGAAGGCAGACATGCAAGTCATCTGCCTCAGCTCAGCAAAATCCTGTGTGCAGGTTCTGTGGTCAGCTTTTTTTTTTTTTTTTTTTTTTTGATCCTTTTCCAGCAAAAGATGGATTATGAAACATAACCCCTACATTTAAAAGTCCAGAGGGATGGCTGTGATAACACTACCTGTCTTACTGCCTAACATAGACCATTGTGTTTTGGTTTCCCCTGCTTGGGCTTCTTTTTGCAGCACAGATGTCAGGAATATTTCTATTTAATATTCAGCACACTTTTTTTCACTGAGGAAAATTAAAGGCCTCCACAGACTTCACCAATGTACGCTTTTTTACTTATAGAACTTGACTTCAACTTTCCATCTGTCTCAAGTTCATCCCCAATCGGTGTGCTGAGGCAGCAAAAGACTATGGATTAACCATCCGTCTGAAGAAAGCTGAGATAATGTGCCATCCTACACTTGGGAGACGATAAAGATCCAGCATGACAATCAATGCAGATGTACTCTCATAATGGATTTCACTTACTGGGATGAGTTTTGTTTAAGCACTAGCCTTAGCGATCACTAAATCATTACTTAAAAGTAAAAAGTTGTACCTTGCCTTCAGTGAAGTACCCCACTGAACCTGACACCAGCACAGTGTGAGATCCGACAGTCCATCTGCACTCCACTTCTACTCTAGACTTCAGCCAACTCTCTTTTTCTTTTCCTTCTGCTCCCCAGTGGACCTCAAGACATCTCCTCTGAACTTCATTTTGTCCTCTTGTCACATAACTGACTCTCTTTCATCACAAAACAGACAAAAACCCCCCAAAACCAAACAAAGCAATAAATAACCCTGTTCCTGGCAAGGTACTTGCTGCCATCCCGTGTTTATTTGGTCTGAGCTCCTTCTCCCAATGCAGGTCTTGTCTGCTGACACCACAGTCCCCTTGAGCACAAGGGCTATTTGCCTTGAGGTATTTGCACACTGCCTAGCACAGAAAGGTTCTCCAGTAACAGCACAATTTCCTCACTCCATAGACCCAGTGTCAGGACACTACTATTTTTAATGCAGCTCATCCAAGGGGAACCTACATTCCTTTTTTTTTTTTTTTTTTTTTTTAATATGCTTTCTAAACAACAAAACAAGTTTTTGTAACTGTTTGTAGACACAACTGGGCATGCAGGGACATATGACATCCACACAACTGCTGGACACAGGGAGTATTACTTAGCATATCGACAGGCTAGTGGAGTAGAGGCATCCTGTACCATTCCCAACATCATTCCAGGGGAGGTGAAGTAGAAAGCCAGCTTGTGTTTTCAGCCTTAGGTAACAGACATCCAAGACATTTAACTGCCAATCACAGGTTTATTTGTCTGATCCTACAAAAATATGAGCCCAACTCATTCCAGATGGGTGCATACCCAGGTGCCCGAAATTACTTATGCAAGCACACAAACAATCTCCTGCACAGACCCATGCTGCCCACCCAGCGAGGAGCAGAGCAGACCCTTAAAGTATCTTTTCCACTTCTGTCCCACCCCACACACTGCTGAAAACTACAACCTAATTTTAATTCATTACATATTGTTCTGCAGGACAGTTTGTGGCAAATGACAACTGCTAGATAAAAACATTTCTCCTGCATTACTTTTCAACAAGTTCCCATTTGTATTCATCTCCTCTGTGCAGATGAAATGACACTGCAAGTCAGCCACACCTGTTTGACAAGTGAGGTCATCTGGGACATGAATTTGTCCTCTTACACAAGAAAAGGCCTAGTCACAGAATAAATAATAAGAAAATAAAAATAATAATACACATCCATAAAGCAGTATGATAGCAGAATTGTGCAAGAGTGTTGGTTACTTCTCCCCCATAGAAAATTCAGTCTAGTGAATGTTTAAAGAAAATGTTTAAAAAAATAATTTTAAAAAGTTAAAAAAAAGTAAAAGCCTGAACAGCAAAGTTGTCGGGAGACCGACAGATGAAGGAAAGAAAACATCCTGGCCATTATGACACTAGTCTCAACATCTGCAGTGGGTGAGGAACAGAATTTATTAAGGCAAAGTGAATCCTCAGGGTGAAAACAAGTTTGAAACATACTTCAACCTAAAGAAAACAGGATGCTTCTCAAGCAAGGAAAGCAGTTTATATTTCAGAGAACAAAAACAACTTTATTCATTTGTCTTAGTTGCCAAGTGCCATAAATTGAACTCCTCCAACTTTATTTAGCAGTTAAAAACATGCACATTTAAAATAGCTTTATCTCTACTTAATTAATTGTCACCTATTGCCCTTTGTTTTCTCCCTTATGAACCTGAAAAAAGCACCAATATGTTTCTTTTTTCTTAACCGAGGGTGAGAGATAGATGCTCAGAAGGTAGGTGTTTCCCCATCCTCTCAGGCTTTTTATTCAGACTCATTGAAAAGAATTTTCTGCTATGGCTGAGCCCCTGGCTTAAAGACTTTAAAAGTTGTACTGTCACATTTTTTAAAAATACACGTATTTCTAACAGGCATACACCATGTGCATCTGAGGACTGGTTGAAGACAGATTTGGACCAAGACAGAGTCAAATATTGTTGGGGGAGAAGAATCTCTCCAGCACCACCACTCTGTAGGCACGTTGTACATGACTAGAACATTCAGGCGGGATGCCGACTCTCCAGTGTGTGCAAGGAGCACCTCCACCACGTTTTTTCCATGTGACCATCTCTGCAATGCTCTTTCCCACATAAACTCCACTGGGGCTGCTTCTCACCAGCAAGGTGCCAGACTGCTGGAACACACCTGCACAGAGACAGTGGCCCCAGGAGCAGATGATGGTTTCTGCTTAGGGAGTGGGTGGCTTGTGTGAAGTGCCAGTGGTGTTGACGATCGAGCTCTGCTGGCTGCCAGCGAATTTCCAAACAAAGTGTCATGTTTTTGGTCTACCTTGCCTGGTGCTCAACATCTGCAGCACTATTTCTCTCTTATTTCCTTCCCTCTCCTCTCCTCTCCTCTCCTCTCCTCTCCTCTCCTCTCCTCTCCTCTCCTCTCCTCTCCCCTCCCCTCCCTTCCCTTCCCTTCCCTTCCCTTCCCTTCCCTTCCCTTCCCTTCCCTTCCCTTCCCTTCCCTTCCCTTCCCTTCCCTTCCCTTCCCTTCCCTTCCCTTCCCTTCCCTTCCCTTCCCTTCCCTCTCACACTCTTACCACCCCTCCTGCCCTCCCCTGCAATCAACCAGTATTGCCAACCTGGAAACCCCTTCCTGTGAATTGGATGGGCATGCTGGTGGGATGTGATCCCATCCAGAATCTCAACTTTGTGATTCCTTGGATGCTTTGGCTACTAAATTCTCCATTTGTGACTACTCAAAGTATGCTGCAAGGCTAGTCTCACTTGCTACCCTGAAGACTGGGAATGTTTCAAGCTCATTTTGTTGCCACTGAGTATCTGTCATAGAGAGATGAGCAGTCATTTCTATTCCAATGCTCTCTGTACTATGTACTAATTACAGGAAGGGCATCCAGAACATAGCTTAGGTCTCCATAATGGCTTTTAGAAATCTAAACACATGAAAACAAACATTGGATTTTGTTGTGTACATAATCCTTACCAGCTGTGACTGAGCTTTATATAAACCAGTCTATTTGATAGACTTCCTTAATGAGGATTGCCTTGTAGTGTAAATCATCTGAGGAGGTAGGACAAAAAGCAAATTTTACTTAGCCCTGTGCTGTAGTGTCATCACTTAGAAAAGGAATCAACACAGCAATTAATTATTTTTACATGCACACTCTCATCTGAAGGACCGACATGATCTAGCACCAGACAGGTAACTGTACAAGTCTGGTAATTCACAGATGTGCAGCATATTTATGGAAACAATCCAAAGACATTTGGCTTGGGGAAGGTGGGAGAGGGAAGACCACCAAAACACTTTGGTCTTCTTTCTGAAGATTTGGTATGTGCCCACCAGACCACATGTTAAAGCAGCAACTCTTTAATGAAAACAGAATCTTAACCCTGGAAAATTACAAGATTTGATAACGGAAAACGTCAGCTACAAAAGTTGCAGTTCTAGACACCAAAAGCAAACTATAAATCAAAACTAAAACACTCACTATGGCAGGAAATAAGCTATCTGTGTGAGATGCCCAAAGACTAAAAGGCAGACGCTTTCTCATTAATATCAAAGCAGTATTTACCACATCCTGATCCAAAAGCCAAACACGAGGTGCCACACTCTGGACACACACCAGAGTTTCATTCTCTTAATCTGAATAATATCACCCATATCACTTCACTGACAAGGTCAGAAATGTTCTCTCTCTTCCTCAAAAGGTGGGGGCAATGGACTGTGTTCATTGACTGGAGCAGTATCTGCTCCCTGAGCAAGGAAGAACATAGCTCTACCTTCAACCACTTCAGGGTGGGTATTATCGATGTCACATGTAAGACTGAGCAAGCCTCCAGGGGGTTGGATCTGAAAGCAATGGCAGCTTGATGGAAGCAGAGTGAGAGAAATACAAATTATACCAGACAAGACCACCAGCAAACCAGGAGGCAGTGCTGACTTTGAATGAGGAGTGATGGAATTTCATTTCTTTAATTCTGTCTAGAGGGAAGAAGCAAAAAAAAAAAAGGAAAACAACCTCCTCCTCTCCATATACCTTCCAGTCATAAAAAGTCAGGTGAAAAGGAAGTTGATTTTACTTTATTTTAGAAAATTCAGATATGTCTTTTCATGATTACTAAATGTGGAATGGTGGAAAGCTCAGAAGATAATTTGGCTCTCACTTACTGTTCTGCTAGTGGAAGACGGCTGGGGGGTTGGAATTAGATTATCTTTAAGGTCCCTTTCAAACCAAACCTATGATACTGTGATCCTATTTGACAAAGAAACGGGTGTTTTTAAAGCGATGTTTTACTTTAACTTATTTAAAACAGAGATCTAGGATCCCCAAATTAAAAGAAATCGCTTTACCTAGCAGTAGCATCAGATGACTCCTTCCATTACTAATGCCAACTACAACATGGAGGGCAAAAATGGCCAAGCTGTGAAAAAGTTTATTTTTCCAGCCTACCAATGGCTTTTGTGCCTTTTTCCACAGTACAGAGACTTGAACAGACAAGACTCATTCTCAAAGTCCTTCTCAGCCATGCTACAGATGAAAAAAGATTTTCCAGTATGTTATTTAATCCATGGCCCACCTATAATTACTCATGCACAGGAAGAGAAACTTCTAGTTTCAGGCTTCTGAAAGCAGATTAATGAAAGTGCCTTTGTTTGTGGGGAAAGAGGGAGCAGGGTAACTTACTTAAAACGGTACATTTTTGCCATATGTAGGTAGAAAACAAACCCATCCATCAAGAATATATTAAAAATAGATGAAAACTGGCTCCAGACGTAAGATTACTTGGTGAAAATGCCAGAATAATGGACACGGAATTTTTATTCGATCAACTCTGAACAACAGGGGAGATTAGCTTATGCAAACTCCATGGAACAAGCCTTTATTTCAGAAAGTAATCCCTCAATTTAGCCAAGATTTTGTTTGCTCAGAGATACAATGGAATAGAAAAAAAAAAAAAAAGGAAATATCTGGCATACAGAAGGACAAGCCTGTGTACTGCACTTAGAAACAATTAAAGATGTGCTTCGCACCAGAGTAAAGCTTTTAACTATTGGAATAGGCACAGCCAAATCTCGTATTTTGTGCATACAGTTTAAACTGCCAAACGGGGTTTATAGACCGATTAGCAGAGATTATGTAGAGTGGTACAGCCATTTTTAAAAAATACAATATTATTACAAAGAACTCCCAGAGGTTCATATGAAGATGGTCTCTATTTCATAGACAGTAAAATCACTGAGGCATATCATCACAGCAATGACTTACTACTCCTGAAGGAGCCAAGGGAGTCAAGCTCAGGGCTCTTAATGCAGGAGCAGCCCTCCCCTACAACTGAACATGCAAAAACCAGTTTACAGCTTGTATCAGGTTTTTACTGGACTTTGACCGAGGTCTTAACACATCTGCATTGCCTGTCAGCTTCTCCCAGCTTTTCTAAGGAATTAGGACAAATTAAAGACACCTAAAATATTTAATTTAGGAAGTCTCTATTTCTTGTCACTCTAGTAACACCACCAGTGGATGTAAATCTTAACCAGGCTTTTGGGAAAAGTCACTTCCACAAACCTACCATGGGCATGGGACAATATTACACACTGGATCATGCCCTTCTGACATTCAGGCTGGGATGTCTTGGGCCTTATTTCAGTGTTCTGATCAACTTAAGGCTATTTATCTTCGCTACAAACACAAATAGTTGCATTACTTAACAGCTCTAAAAATGTTTTTTTGGATAATCTTCATTTTGGAAAACACATTTAACATGATTAAAAGTCAGCAGCAGCACATGAGCTGTATAATATAAATATAACTGGATTTTAGCAGTACATCCAAAGTGAATAACACAGAGTGCTTAAGAGAAAACAAACACGTTTTTCAGTAACAGCCCTTCTCTACAGCTTGACACCATTTGGAAAAACTGAGGTGTTTATTGTGGACATCAACAGCAATACCAACCTTACCCATTACTTTGTCAAATACTGTCATACTTGGATGTTACCTGGATCATGTCCCACTTCACCTAGACCAGGTACTGCTGTGTGTTTTCTAAGTGCCCTTGGTACACTACTCTGTGCAATATAAAGCCACAGGTACACGTACTAGCAATGACCGTGTGCTGTGCATGCAGTATGCTCAACGTTGCCATGTCTCTCTCATCCCTCCATGCACTCCAGGAATACTCCTTGGAACATCCTGCTCTCCTGCTTCTCACATCATCTTACCACCACCCAGGCAAATCTGCACGGGAAGCAAGACCAAACTGCATTTTATGAAAATATGCACCAAAGGCAGCTGCCCGTCACCAGCTCATATCTACTTTTGGGTGCAAACTCCACAGGCTCTCCAGACCCTGCTCCCACACACAGAGGGCATCTCAGCCCCACAGAAGCAGGGTCAGTACCCTCAGCTTAGCACAGAAGATGCAGGTAAGGCTTTCAGTTGGCACAACAGCTTAACTACACTATGTTTAAGTATGCACAAAACATACCTGTGTCTCTGTGTTCTACCTCAAAGCTGAGGAAGAAATTTTTCTTCAAGGAAAGTACACGATTCATGTACCTGATGGTACAATGCACACCAAAGTCTTCATGAACATTATCAAGGCAAGCACCTTCTTTGACCAGGAGATTGCACAGCTTACAAATTAAAAACACAACCGCAGTTCTACCATTGCTCCTACCATCTTGCTGCCAAAGCAGAAAAGAAAGTTGTACCCCTTCTTTTGGGAGGGGTACAACATGCTGACAGGACAAATCTAGACCTCAGGATCATCCCACAGAAGACCATCGATAGACTGAAGAAATTCTTCTGGTCTACTGACTGAGAAAGCCTCCTTGAGTGAAGCAGCCCTGGAGGGAAAAAACATCCCTGAGCTAAGGGTGTCCTGGGTTATGGATAACAGGGAGAAGTGAAAGATGCAACAAGCCAACAATAAAGATAAAGCTAAAAAATTGTTTGCCACTTACTGCTCTTTTTTTAGAGCTGGCTGCAAAGAAAAGCGGCCCAAGCCAACCACACTGTCTTAGAAGAGATCTCTTTCCAACCTAGGTGCCAAGATATAACACAATTTTCAGTAACTCCTTATCTCTTTGGTGCATCCAAAGGAGGACTAACAGGAAAATGTGCTTTTTATTTTGCCCCTCTCTTCTTCTCCAAATTATTAATATCATTCTTATTCAAGAGACTTTACATCACTTTCAAAGAAAAAAAATTCCATTATGTCTATCGTTCTTGTGACAGGAAAATACTGTGCTGAAGTTGCCAAGAAATGAAGTGCATGGTAAAATCATCCTGAAGATAAACAAATGTTTAAGGCCAGTTCTGTCCCAGAAAGAACAAGCAGGACACCCCTGAAGAGCTGCTGTCACCTTCCCTCTCCTGGCTGGCAGGACCACTGTCCAGATGCCAGCAGCACTTTGCACCAAGTAAGTTGGCCCTCCTCTAGCCACAATCAGCTCAAGATGCAGAAATAATTTCAAGCAAGATTTTCGCTACTCACAATTTTAGAAAAGGAATTCCTAAACCTGAAGGAGTTCTCCATTTGGAACACACATTTAGGTGTATACTCTTTCAATAATAATGAGTTCAAAGGGAATTAGAGCTCAAGCAACAAAACACTGGAACACTTTAGACAGTGGAAAATGAAGAAAAATAGACGTCACACGAAATAAACTGCTAGGCTCTGTGTTGTAGTGAACTCTAAGGCAAGGAAGAGAACTGCTGTCAAGCTTCAAGGGAAAAGAGCATCAGGCAGGTAATAGCACTATTTAGAGAAAAACTCCATTTAAGGAGATGCTGGCAAAAAAAGGGAGCAAGTGCCTAAAACAGTCCTTGATTGGTCTGAAGAAAAGCACACTCACATCAACATCAGCCACCAAAAGGGCTGCAAGGACTTTGTGTCAGGCCCTTTTGAAGACTCCACCATAGACAGAACAAGGAAAGGGGCTGCTCTTCAGCTGAAGTCTTGTCCCTGGTCATAGCAACATCTATAGATAACTGGATATTTTTATCCAGTCTGCAGATCAAATGTTTGCTAAAATAAGTTGATTGAAAAACTAAAATATGCAAATATATAGCCCAAAAAGCTTATAGGACAAATACTGGAAATAAAAATTTTCCATAAAAATACATGAAGAACAGAAGATTCAGTTTCAAATTTCCAGGAGTTCTTCACATGTATATAAGAAAGTGCATAGAAAATAAAATTTAAACATTTTATGTATTGTTAGCAAAGGCAGTTGTGACTGGCATGACAACTGCTTAGCTTCTTATCCTGCAAAATATCTGAAATATTGCTTACTATCAAGTCACTAACCTTCAAAAATATCAGAAGAATGCAAAGGCAGTGTTTTCAACTACAATTCAGAATTTGGATGATGAAATTAGAAATAGGTAATATGTCTTTTAAAAATGAATTATATGGATTTATAGCTATTTCATAAGCCTGTTTAGAACTCTTTAAAAGTTTGTCTCCTAGTGCTTCTCTTCCTTGATGCAGAAATAAACTTTTTGCTGGGATGAATATGAAATGAGATCAGCTTTGTTAAAGTCACCACAATAAATATAAGATGAATCAATGAATATCAGGCAATTACTGCTGCGCCTTTTAAAGCCGTCCTACTGCAAAAGTACTGCAGCACTAGAAAGATACCCAGACTTGTTATAGCTGCAAACAGGCAGTGCCAATACTGAGAAAAATGTAGAGAAAAATGCTCTACAAATCACAGCTTGGAAAGGGAAACCGGTGGTGGCCACAAAGATGCTTAGGATAATGAAGGCACAGCCACTGCTCCATCACAGCAGTTAACCATCCAAGCAGTGGAAATGGCATGGAGCTCGATTTCCCCAAAATGTGAACTTGAAGACAATTTATTACTGATCTTAGGGCTTAGGCTTGAGCCTATGCACAGGTCAAAAACAGAGTCTGAGCCCTGGAGAGCATACTCATCACTAAAAAGAACATAAACCATGATTGACCATGAAACCATGAACTATCTTTCTTGAAGCTCAACCATGGAGGGAATCGCCTTTGCTGCTCTCACCCCAAGAGCATATGCTGCTCTATTCAACATTGTGGTATGGCTAAAATGGGTTTCCTTTACTCCCAAACACCCCTCTTGCCACATAAGTCACTCACCACTTTCGACTCTGCACAGAAAAGTTTTTTACGTGATCGTGATCCGCCTAATACTGCTCAGTGAAGCAATTCGGTGCCATACCACAGCACTTGAGGCATGCACCAGTAAGCTCATTCTGCTGAAACTACTGCTGTAAGACGACAACCAGGCAGAAACAGAGAGCAGCAAAATACCTTAGTAATATTTGGCTGCTAGCAGAGAACAAAAACCAAAATGAAACAAAACAAAAAAAAAAAAAAGGGATGTGGAAATCCAGATGAAAATCAACACTGCGGGCTACTGGCTTGAAAATAAACCAGCTTTCCACCCTTCCACCCGCCAGCAGCAGCACCGTACTTGCAAGTCACCGAGACCTCGCTAAGGCTGAAGATTTGTTCCTTGCGGTGCTATGACCCATCATCCCATAGTTCACCGAGGAACCAAGGAGCTGGGTCATGCGATGGGCAGATGCACGTGGGAGAGAAACCCTCGGGCTGCCGGAGCTGCTCTGGCTCCCGGAGTCCCCTCTGTGACCAGTGAAGCACATCAGCTCTCCCGCCCCGAGCTCCTGCAGCCCGGGGAGCAGGCACAGGCTGAAACCTGGGCTTCTAACCTCCTTTGGATGGATACCTGACACGCTGAAAAAGTCAGGTCCATCTTCTTCTTCTTCTTCTTAAAAACAAAAACAAAAAAAAACCAAAAAACAAAAAACCAAAAAACCACCAAAAAAAAAAAAAAAACCACAAAAAAAACCCACAAAAAAACCCCCCACAAACAAAAAAAACCCCACAACCCCCCCCCAAAAAAACCACCAAAAAAACACCCACCCACCCCTTTAAAATGTTAAATTTACATGCACAAGACAAAAACAATGCAGAGAGACAGAACGACAGTCTTCCTCCTTTCAAACTAAACATCACATAACTTGTTTTCTTAAAGCCATGCCCTAATTTGATAGATGTGGAAACTGACTCCCTTCGTCCTGTAAAAAAATGAAAAAGACAAAAAAAGAAAAAGAAATTAATACTAATAATCCAGAGGATTAGGGCTCAGAGGTCAGTGCATAACCTTTTAATGAGCAAGGTATTTAAAGACTGATGACACAGTATATTTTTATTCTTCAGTAATTCAGTACAGAAGTTTACATTGATTGCTTAAAAAGCCATTCGATTTTATTTCCCATATTTAATTGTTCTTAGTGCCCAATAAATGGGTGACTGAAGAAAGTAAAAGATAATTTTATTCTTCTTGTATCATTAAAAATACTGTCAGCCCAACTCACCCATTCACACGCCCTCTACATGCCCTTCATGTTTGCACAAAACCATGCGGATTATCTGTTTTTCATTACCACCAAACCTGAAACCCCCACAGTGCTCAGGCTCTCTAACCTGAATTAAACCTCTCACAGGTGCATGGACAAAAAGGAGGTATTTTACCATTCCAAAGCAGAACTTTATTAATATGACAAAGAAAAACCATAAGGCTTGCACAAAGGAATTTTGTTTTACCTTAGAGTTTATATCTTCAATGAAAAAGGGCTGCCTGCTAAATCTTATGTCTTATCATGGCTTGGACCTTTTTAGATCCTGCTCGTTGAGCAAGAGCCGCAGGTCCTCAGACCAGGAAAACATGCATTTAAGCACATGGCTTAGTTATATGCCTAAAGTTCAGCATGCCCTTAAATTAGCTCATCGTCTGCTCATTCTTCTCCTTGTCAACAGAGAACAAATGTGAAAGACATAGGAAGGATTCTCTCGCCTATCCAGTCTTTGTTGTATCTCACAACACAGCTAAATTATGCCACTCAGTGAACATCATGACAACTTCCTAGGTACAAAGTTATTTTTGTGCTTTCCGTGAATTATGGAGTTATCTGGACAGTTCCTACGTTGCTATTTATGCAACACCCAGACATTGTGGGTACTTGTTCAACCCACCTACATACATGCACAATTCCAACTCAACAGAACACCCCCCTCAAAAAAGTTCCCCAAAAACCACCTGTTATTTTTTAGTTTCTTTCTTCAGCATTTCTATGATGTAAGAAATTATTATTACTATTCTCCATCCAGGCAGCTGAGGTACAAAGAAATATGGTTTGGATTTGCAGAAGGTTCTGAGGAAGTTTAAAGCCCAGATCACCTTATCTTAATTCCTAACATGTTAGCCCTACTTTCAACAAACTCAGAGGTGAAACTGTTAATGCCATTGAACTCAACAGGATATTTTACAATGATTTCAACAGTGTCAGGATTTCATCCTCTAACACCAGAAAGATTTTTATCTAAATAAAATCTGAGGCTTTATAGCAATTGACAATATTTTATCACAAACCACTGAATTACCGAAAAGTTAACTTGATTCACTACTTCATTTAAAGGAAATCTCCCTCAGTGGAAAATACAGATTCTTAACAAAAAAAAAAAAAAAAAAAAAGTATGTAGCATACAACAAGTTTCACCGAAATACATATATGCATATAAAAACCTATTTTTAAAAGTATGTTTCATGTACCATTCAATATTGATGATCTCAAAGATCACCACTGTAGAAAGGACTATTGAAACATGAACAAAAAGGGAAATGGTGTAAAATACCTTTTGAAAGATAACCATGCAGAGTTTTTGAAATGCAATCACATAGTTGAACTAGTACAATTTATATTGGATCTGTAATCTACTTAAGTATTTATTGATTGACACCCATGACAAAATAACTGTTGCCCTAATAAGATTCACATCCAGCATTTTTTAGGTTTTCCAAATAGTTCACATGGTACATTTACATATAAATCAATTCATATTGACTGATTGATCAATATATGCACAGTATGAAAAAGAGTTTTGGCGGCTTTATGTTCTTCGCAGAGCAGCTTTACCTACTGATGATTAATTTTAATTTACTTTAAAGGATTCTATTGCACTGAAACTTTAATTAAAAACGAAATGAGAAAGTCTATAAAGTCTGCATAGCATCAATTACCTAGACTTGATATCCTGCACTTCGCCTACCCTCTGTACATATGGTTTCTGTTAAAATAATTGGAAAGCACTTCTGAACAATGTCACCCACACATCCATTCTAAGAGTGAGAGGATATATTACCATTAAATGTCACTAATATTAATAAAGAAACAATTAATTCTTCATTATCCATTTCTAAAATACACCATCAGACTCTTTCAGTTCAAACACAAATAAAATGTTACACATGCCTGTCAGTGAAATGGGTAATCATCATCGTTGTTGTAATTTATACTGCTTTCTGTTGTAAGTCTAATGCCTCATTTATTTATAAAGCTTTTTGGCTGACATTATAAATGGCCTCTTTGAAATATTAAAAAAAAAATCTAGCTCTTATTAAGCAAACTCACATACTTCCTGTCAACTCTTTCCTTATAAAATGTTGATTTTAATTTGCATTGCACCTTTCTCGGTGAACAGGCAACATTAATTTTTATAAATGTTATTGTTTCATTAAAACACACAAAATAATACTTTCCATTGATTCATGTACATATATAAAAAAAAAATGTGTTTAGCAGACTACTCTCAACCCCAAACTAAGAAAATCCATACAGAGAATTATTTGAAAACTGCTGGTGAGCTTACACTAAGAGTAAGTCCAGTCAGCATCTAGTCTGATTTAAAGATGAACCCTACCAAAGCTGATTTGGATCAGGGACAAGAACAGCTCAATGTTTTAATTATTAAAAAAGCATGGAATTGTCACAGTCCTACTCTACTGCAGCCAGCATCAGGTTACAAGCTTCCGTGGTGTCTCTGGCACACTGCCTGGACTATTTACTGCTATTTGTAAATTAGACACTTGTGTAGGAATGTCAATTTTAGATATCTTTGTTTAAATGAGCCTGATAAGAGATGGCCAGATATACATTTTATGTGACCACTAAATAACTGCATCACACGCAGCCAGCTTGTGAATTTTAAAGGACAGCTAATAACAACCTACAAGGTAGCTTGTGAATTCAACATTAAAAAGAATAAAGCCATCAAAAACAATAAAAAGCGTACTCTATAAAGCTGTAACAACAAAAACACCAAAAAAGTCAACTACCATCCATAACAAGAGTAATCTCTGAGCTCTCCATTTCTGAGAGTAATGGAGAGTCTAAGGTGCCCCTATCAATCCTGCTAATACACCGCCAGCAATTATTTTCCATACTCTACATCAGGAAGTTAAAATATGTTCCCAATGCCTAACACAGCAGTCATTAAAGTTTCCCCTGGTTCAATCAGCATAACTAATGAGGCCACATAATAACAGAATGCAATCTCTAGTGAAAAGCCCAGCAAAGTCTCCCTGCTACAATACTGCTCATGATTTAGTATTCGCAACTTGTCCATCCTCCATCTTTTACTCTGTGGATATTATCACCACTCAGAAAATTACATTTCAATGAACTTGTCAGGAAATAAGTAATAAATTAATCAGGCAGCATAAACCAATTACACTCATTTTCTGTGTGTTTTCTTCCAGGGCCCAGGCACGAATGCAGTACTGGCCGCACTGGTTATTCCTGCTGACTGCTCAGAAAGGCTGCAGGCTGTGAGCAGGAATGTTGCTGGAAGGAGGGGGAAAGGCATCTTTGCTCTGCTGAAGCCATCACAAGTACTGTTGATGCCAGAGGACATCCAGCACCAAAACACTGTTATTTTTTAATTTGTTTGGGTTATTTAAAAGTATATATAAATCTCTATACAAAACTGAACCAGTTCGGGAACTTTGAAAATACCCAATGCGAAAACTTCCAGCTCCTCAGCGGGTCTGCAAGGGTAGCCCTGTCTATTTCCAGTTGTCAGTAGTGACAAAGAGGGGTGCCTACAAGACTTAAGTTGTTGTCATGATTATTTCAATGTCACATTTGGGAGTACCCAAAGCAATTTATGCCAATGGCTATGGCTAAACTGAGGGAACTAAGAGAGCATTCTATGGATCCCAGCGCTGTTTAGGCAGCACCCAGCTGTAAGGCAATTCCACTCTTTCCCCCAACTGCTAGAAAAACCTTTGATATTGATGATGTTACTTCTAAACATGGGAAATGAGCAGCAGTACTACGTGAAGCAGCAGTCAAGAGCTCCCATGCTAGCAGGGACTGAACAACGATTCAAATTGGATGCCTCTTGCTCCAGGCTGTGTGAAAATTTGGGAAGAGCAGCGCACTGGTTTAGCACCTCTTGTTTAAAGCATGATGTCCATCTTCACAAGCAAGAGAACCAGAAAGACTTTTTTTTTTTTTTTTTTTTTAACAAATAAAGCTCAGATGCTGAAGCACAAGGCACATTCTTTCATGGCACAAAATTTCACAGCAAATTATTCAGATGCAAAATCTGAACTACATAGACTTCTGGTCCTATAGAAATGAGCCCAGGGGACACAAAACGGCACAGCTCCTTGCTTGACAAGGAACACGAGTCCACACACTTACTGCCTTCAAAAGGATTTAGCCAGACTCAAAATAGATGTACTTTCAAATAAAAACTTCCTACCAACTGCTTTTGTTGATATATAATGAAGCTCGTATGCATGCAAACACACTCTTTCCATATATGAAATACTTCAATGAACTCTTAAATTTAGTCCTGCAAGACTAATTATACAATCATCATGCACTGCCAGATTCTAGAACCTCATAGAGCCCCAACACCCTTTTCATGAATATTGTCTGTGTTCTGTCTCAGCTGGGAATAGATCCAAGTGGCTTAAGCTCCAGGAGCTCATAGTCATTGCCACTTCTTGAAGGCTGAATATTGTTTAACCTTTCCCCTGCAGTCTGCATAAAATTCCTAGAGGGCAGTTTGAGACTCACATGGACAAATTAAAAGTGGGATTTATTAAGACTAGAACAAAATAAATTGAAATAAGACAAAATATGTCATGATACACATAACCTCATATTTGGCATGAGGTAGGCCAGAAGCGCAGTAAAAAATTAGGTTACAGCATTTAAAAAAAAATTATCTACCAAGCACTTTTGCCACCAAGCTAGCTGCCAAAGTAATATCCCTCCTTCACCACTTGTACAATTCTTTTCTTTTCTTCATTTATCCTCTCAGCAGACAGCTCCTACCAAGAAGTCATGTGCTCTCATACTCTTCCCTATATTAATTTCAAAGTGCATTTATCTACCTTAATAGTTTCAGATCCTCTTTTTTTCTTTTCTTGATTGCCCATTTTATGTTATCATCCTAAACACTTTTGTAAAGGTACAACCAAAGACGCTCACAATTTCACAGCACAGGTCAAGGACATGAGAAACTCAACCAGATGTTCTACTTTTCACCTCCAATTCCAACAGCATGGAATAACGGTTACAAAACAGGATTATTTGAGCTTGTTCAGGTACTGATAGCAGTGAAAATGGAGAAACACAGTCACTGGCTGGCTTGGAGATAGGCTCTCATGTGTTCAAGTCTATGCCCATGGCACGCTTTCTCCATGGCTCAGGCAAACCAGACAGACTAAAGGTCATCATCCTTTGACCATTTTTGTTGAAGCCACATCTCTGACCACAGTACAGGTATCTCTGTAAACAGCACATTTGACATGTGTATTGTGCTGCCAGAAAAACCATGAAAAAAAAATGGAACATTTCAATAGAAATGAAAATGGGTCACACACAAAGTCCAGTCCTACAAAGAGTGGAGGAGACAACCTCACTAGTCAGACCTAATGCACTGTGGTGACAGTGCCAGTGGCAGCATTTTCAGTTTTTTGCTGCTTTGCAGTAGGTTTTTCCCAACATGTTCCAACAGCAGCCAGCCCCAGAGCCCCAGCAGGATTTAGAGAAGCTGTGCTGCTCAAACCTTTAACCCAGTTCACTGCAACCACAAGCAGGAAAGCTTTAGCAAGCTTTGGGTCCATTGCAGAGATAAAAAGTGCTCACAAACCAGTACATTCTGCAACACAAGTTCATTTTGCTATCCCTGGTTCATCTCCATGCCACAGTGCAACAGCCCTTTTAAGTAAACCCCTTTTCCAGCCAGCTTCCATTTTCATGTGTTTAATTTCCTCGTATTATCCCAACTACATCACAGTGTGTCATGCTAAATCATTTCTCTTCTTTTTCTTTTTTTGGTTCTGTACATTTTCATATACTTCAAAAAGAGTGAGGCAGTTCTTGTGCCCCATCCTTTCAGCCTCCATTAGCAAATATTTAAGTCTTTCAAATTTGTGCTTTGAGTCCATACTTCCAGCACCTGAAGTTTGTTTAGTTCACTGGCTTTCCGAGTGTAAGCATCCTGGTGTCAAATGCTGTATCTTACCTTTCAAAGGAGAATATAACTCCAGTTACACTCATTTTAGGGTTTTTCTATTCTGGGAAACAAAGCAAAACAAACAAAAACAAACAAATGCACCATTTTCCCCAGTTGCCCTTAATTTGACTTCACGATGGTCCACATTAACAGAAACAGCAGCTAAACTGTCTTTGAAACTTTATTCACCATAGCCAGAAAAAAAGAAGGAAAAAAAGACTGATGAAATGCCTTTAAAACATGCTTTAATCTAGCTGGAATGCCATAAATTGCTTCCAGATGTGCTCCATACAAAAGTCAATCATAGCTATTTATACTGACACTCTACAGTCCAAACAATCTGAATCCAAATGCCATGTCTCTGCTACAATAAAGCTATAAATGTCAGTCTTGTTGAATCTGGAGAGGTGTTGAAGAGTTCATGCTAGTTTGCTTTCTGGGATATTTGTTAGCCAGCAATTATAAAAAAAGAGAGAAAAAAAAAAAAAAAGGAAAGAAAAAAAAAAAGAAAGGAAACAAAAAGAAACTTTTAAAATAGGTCCTTCCCTTGCTGAGCTGTTCTTAAAGCACACCTGACACCTTCCAATCATGACCTTGAAAGTGCCACAGGTTACAAGTTGAAATTCATTTCATAAGTTAGAAAAATGCAGTGCTTAGGCTCTGAGCCAAGAATAACTGAAGGGCTTGGCAAGGCTCCCATGCCCTCCCCTAGAACGAACACACACGTAGTACACCTGGGACTAAATGAACTGAAGTACAGTAAAATGACACATTGACTGCAATAATACTCCTATTCAAAAATCTTCCAGGGTATTGGGGGAAAAAATAATTCGTGCTGCAGGGAAAAAAAAAAAAAAAAGTTTGGAAACTGTACTCTCATCTGTTGTTTTGCATGCAATACACAGCCATTGGAATCAAAGTAGTCTTCACCTGAGAAAGCTGAATAACCAGCATTTAGATGAAGAGATGACCTATGGAGTTATTCCACACTGTTTCAGGAAAATATATTATTTTTGTGTAGTCTCCACAGAATTTTCTCATTCATTTTTATAGACTTCATTAAGATCCTTTCCCCTCCCCTGCAAAACTGCACCTGCATTTCAATTTATGTATAAATGTTCAGTTTTAATTCTGGATTTTTGAAAGCGAAAGACAACAGGGAATTTTCTTATCATTGCTTGCAGTTTGGAGAATTAAAACATTTCAGAAAAATCACAACATGTAATGACTTTAGTCTTCAGTTCCCTGCCTTTATTTCTGTTGATGTTTGCCTCCTACTCCACAGACTTCCTCTGCCTTCCCTCAGTTCCTTACATTTTTCCAAGTCCAGAAGATGATCCCTAACAATGGAGCTGAAAAACACTCCTTCCTCCCATGTTAAGCTGCAGCATGGACTATCATTTTTAACCACACAAGCTGAGAGAAAAAGGACATAAAATGCACATTGAAATGATTAAATTTTGGTCTAAAACTTTCAGAGAAGGGAAGGAAATTGTACAAGACACAGTATTCCAAGATTCAAACTAAATATATATATATATATACAGAAAAAAATGTAATACTTTAGAACAAGATTTGTGCTCTCAGTTCAACTTACTGGAAAACTTCAGCCTTTAATAAATCTCTTCAGTCAGAGGTTATACAGATGACTACAGGAGCAGCAAACATAATACCTGTATTTAAGAACGGGGGAGGAACCTATCTAGTGAACTACTGAGCTATCAGTCTGGCCCAAACATTAAGCAAGATTTTGTAACCTATTTTGAAGGAATGTAATTTCTGTGTAATTGCAGGGGGTTGGAGGAGAGATAAGCAACAGAGAGGGAGAGAAGCTATTCAAGTTAAAAGACAATTCTGGCATAAGAAGGAACGATTAAGGCTTGGCTGCGAAGCCACTAAGAATGGAATTCACAAGCACGTGCCTAACCACGAGGAGGGTGAGATGCTCCAGCTACTGTCCCATGGGAATGAGATGGAGGCAAACCCTACCTCATGGGAGGCTGAGAAATTTACATGACTTCAGTATTCTGCAACAGCAGGGGATAAAACTCGGTGATGCACAAGATGCCTTCCTCTCCTGTATCAGCCTGCATTCATGTATCTATCTTTATTCCTAGCTCCTATCAGACAGTGAGGAGTTTTCATTGCATTGGTTCTCCAGATAATAACATTTAAGTCTTCCAAGAAAAGCTTGAGGGTTGCTAAGGCCATAAATAGAGGGCACCAATACCATTTTTCAGCAACATCTCTCTATCACTGTATTTCTTCCTTTTGTTCCACCCCAGAAGTGATACCAACCTTCAAAAACCTCCTTGCTCCATGAACTTTACCATACAAACCACCACATTATTGTACATCCTCATATTATCAAAATTCATACAGAAAGTCCTCTCACATCCTACCTCACTGTAAAGGCCTACCACACTGTCTCTGAATATGCCATGGTCTCCCTGAAAAGCCTGCCCACACGTTTTTAACATTTTAAGACAAATGCACACCCAAAGGAAGCAACTAATTTACTCTGTGTCTGTAATCCTCACTGTATTCTCTCCACCAAAGCACAGTGTTCTCCCCTCAAATGTGCATTAAGCTTTCCATTTAGATGCCAAACTACCTGAATCCAGGATTTAGAGTCTTTTCATGGAGCACCACCCCCACTCTGGCATACAACAAAGTAAAGTAACTATGAGAACAATAATAACTAACACTAACCACTATCACTGGCTTTAAACTCTATCAATCTGTTCTGCTTTTGCAGCTGTGCTGTTTCTTCTGAGGCACCAGTGGTGCTGCCCACAGCCTAAATGTTAGTATTAATTCAACCCATCCTCCCCATCCAACAAAAAGTACCATATCTCCAGATCTGCATAGTTTCTGCATTTGTGATGGCTGACCCCCAAAAAGAGATAGAAGGAGAACAAAAGTCACTAAAGTTACCAAAATATACAATACAGCTACTGTTTCAAATGAACAGGTTTGAAGCCAATATAATTTCTAACAATATCATCCGATGTTTTATTTGCTTTAAATTTGTCATCCTTTATTGGAAACAATAAACCTTCAAAAACAAAACAAACAAAAAAAAATAAAAAAGAGAGAGAGAGAGAGAGAGAGAAAAAAAATCCCTCACTTCATATTTAAAATTATTTACTATAGCTTTAAAAGTAACAAATGAAGCACTTGAGTCTCAGATGTGTAACCAGTAGGGAGTTGGCTCGATGCACCAGTTTTTACACCTCTTGCAGTTAAATCAGAGATCCAAATGCAAAATCTAGCACTCAGTGGTGAACTTATAACACTCCCTGGAGGAGTGTGTCCATAAACCATTCACTGGATTACACTCATCCATACAATACTTTATTTTATAAATCCACTCCCCACCAAAAAAAAAAAAAAAAGGTAAAAAGGGAAGAAAGGAAAAAAAAAAGAGAAAAGCTTAACTAAGGTGAAGTTAAGGTTGCATAAACTATAGATCATTTTTGTCATCACATGTCTAAATCTCTGCTTTCCTTTTGAGATTTCATTAGTACAACTTTCCGGTGTTTTTATCTCAAATGGATTTGTTTCTCCAAATTTGTGTCCTGGCCAGAAAAGGGATCCAGAAACACCCAATGACATATGTGGCATGGCCACGCGTGGCGCAGGAGCACTCCCAGGCCTTTGGACCATGCTCAGCAGAGTTAAAACACTTTCAAAAACTGCTGTGCTGACTTTTCTGTGGAATGTCCTTAGTGACAGTTTTTTGGGAGTTTCACATTACGCCTCATGTTCTTATGAGTCTTCCAGACATTAAGTCTTTCGCAATGTATTTCATAGAGTCATGGAATCGTGAAGGTTGGAAAAGACCTCTAAGATCATCAAGTCCAACTATTAACCCAGCACCGCCAAGCCCACCACTAAATCATGTCCCTAAGTGCCACATCTAGACACCTCTTAAGTACCTCCAGGCTTGGTGATTCAGCCACCACACTAGGCAGCCTGTTCCAATTCTTGACAACACTTTCTGTAAAGAAATTTTTCTTAATATCCAATCTAAACCTCCCCTGGTGCAGCATGAGGTCATTTCCTCTCATCCCATTGCTTGTTACTTGGGAGAAGAGACCAACTCCCACCTGGCTACAACCTCCTTTCAGGTATAGAGAATGGTAAGGTCTCTCCTGAGCCTCTTCTTCTCCAGGCAAAACAACCCCTGTGGTCTTTCAGCTGGTCCTCGTAGGACTTATGTTCTAGAGCCCTCATCAGCTTCCTTCTCTTCTTTGAACATGGTCCAGCTTCTGGAGCATGTATGTTAACATGTGCACACACTGCATATGCATGCTGCCATGCAGGTGCATGTGCATACACACATACCAACACACACACAGTCTGGGGCTAAAGCTAGAATGGATAAAGATCAGTGTAGCTTCACTGAATTCAAAGGAATCTCCATCAGATGAGAAAACCTGAGGACAGTGAACCTGCCTGATGGCCTACTGACTATTTTAAAGTTGACAGAATGCAATAAATGTGAAGATTTCCAAGGTCCTTCATGATTATATAAAAAAAGGAAACGTGCACTAATAACAGAAAGAGTGGGAGTTTCGTGCCAGTGAGTACCATTCTCTTCACTGACTAGCTCCCACTGTCAACTCCTTCCATGTCTCTTGTTTTATTAAAATTGCAGAATGAGTGGCTTCTAAAGTTTAATAGTAGTGTTTGATTAGACAGCCTTCGCTGACCACAACAATTTTATCTTCTGGAATATGACAGTTATCCAGATTTCTACATTTACTGTAATTTCTCAGCTATGCCTGCATGGATTTATCATGCTCCAGGAAGGCTTCCTATGATTCTCTACCAATTGTACACCACAATCTAAAAACAATCTTAAGCACAATTCTTAAAATGTGCATTAAGTTCTTGGGAATTTTTTCTAGTTGTCTTATTAAGTAACATTTTTGAAAGAAATATTTCAAACTTTCAAATTTTGAAAATTTGCCATAATGCTCTCCTCCCCCAATTCAAATCAAACATAAAATGGGGTTTCTCTTCCAGTGGTTCAAGTTCATGAAAAATTTAAATACACAAAAAACTCAATTCCTTTATGGGTTCATTAAGCTTTGATCAAGGCAGAGATAATTTTTCACAGTATTACCTAACACTGCACTCATAGTTTACCCTGAAGCCATGAAGATACGCACTGGATTTGCCACTGGAATTTTAGCTATCACAGATCCATTTCTTGCTGCAATGGGGATGGCACCAGCAGCAAACCAGCTCACCTGCAGACTTCTGCTTCAGCTAGGGCCAACCCCAAACAGTGGGGTCAAACCAAGAGTACTATCAAGGTCAAGTTGATCCATTGCACGACTCCACACCAAGGAAAGATGTGCTCTGAGACTGATGTGCAAAACTGACTAACAACTCAATTAGTCAGTATACGTAATTATGCCCTCAAGTTTTAGGAAACTGAAAAGCCTTTTTGGTTATAAAATACATCGGGAATCTTAATGCTATGGTCAATAAGACAACAGAGCATTACTTATACTGTGTTTTATCTAATCCTTGAATTCAGCTCCCCCCATTCCTGATGTAAGATTTTCATTAGCCATTATACAGCTGAACGTGAAAGCCAAGCCAGAGAAGCAAAGCCACTCAAAGACACAGCCACATTAATAAGTTGACAGCACACGCTATAAAATACAACTGTGGGTCTCTTACGTGAGTCACAACCAATAACTTTTACAGCAGGACAGTCAATAAAGAATAACCACCACCTCAAAAAATTAAGAGTGTCTTGGTGAGCAATAACAGGTAATGGTTTGTTCGCCTGTTTACCAGCCAAGCTCTAGAGAATAATCTTCTCCAATTACACCGTTCTCACGCATCGTGCCATACTTCATTGACCACATCTCCGTGTCAATGTTTTTTAATTCTTTTATCTCCCCTAATCTTCTGCTTTAAAGAGCTACCCTAAGTCTTTGCTTACATCATTCTGCTGAATTTCCATTACCACGGAAAAACATCTGCCCCTATAATTTTTTCAGTGCATTTTGTGGTATGTTATTGCTTTTTTTTAGAATCAACTAATAAAATCATATCAGAGAGTTTTTCAGTGCAGCCTAAGCAAACACTGGCATGCGAGTACAATGAGGTATAGTACAGTATGCAAGAGAAGTCAGAGGCTGAAATGAGAATACAATTTCCCATGAGAGAGTTCTATGTTCGAGCCATTTAACTTTAAAACTAGTTCAATATTTGAACAAGACACTATTTTATTCCCATTCAAAGTTTAAACACAGATCGCTTCGAAATCAATCATAAATTCAAACCTCTTTATTTTAGAAACTGTTTCAATATTTAAAAGCTTTTTTTCTCTCTTTAATGTAACTGCACCTTCAAGGCTGCAGAAGCAGAACTGACTTTGAGATCCTTAAGAGCAATGCTCTTTTCCTGCCAGTACATACAAAAGGCAGTTCTAGGAAAAAGAAAAAACCCACAAAGGCGAGGCTGTGCTTTGCTTCAGAGTTTAAGAACAAAGTCTGGACAAAGAACACACAGCCTAGTCTTCAGCCCAAACTAAAGTAAATGAACTTGCTGTGGGTGCTTTTCAGGGCACACCACCATAATTCCTTGTTGCTGCACTGCTTTTGTCCTCACCTGGGTGTAAGGAAAAGCCAGATGAGTGGGATCAGTGTAGACAAAAAGCAACCCTCCTTTAGGATGGTTGTTTTCTCAGAGTAAGAAATCTGCAATTCAGAAGGAGGATACAGAGCCCATTTGTGGCCCACATGTACTTGGGTCCTGTCCCCACCCTGCACAGTTGCCCTGCTGCCTCAGAAGCCTCACAGCCCTGCTGACAGTGCAGAAATGGACGGCTCCGCCTCTGCGACACAGAAAAAACATTTCAGCCTGGTGAAATAGCAACATTTCACACCCATATATCATTTCAATGTGATGATCTTAAGAGTTCTCGGGGGTGGATGTTACATTTGCTTGTTTTTAAACCTTAAAACTCATTCTCCAGATAAAGATGAGTCTCTATCACAGAGAGTCAGTGATGGAGAGGTGAAACTAGTCGAGTTCCTGAACTGTGTCAGTGCCAGCTCTTTGGCACATGCCACTCTCATCCAACCAATTTCAGTATCAATCTGTTTCTGAAAACTATCTTTTGTGCCCTCATCTTTGTGCAAAGCTCTTTTACACAAGCCCAGAGCATACAGCTCAACACAAACGTAACATTACAAAAATCCTCATATCAAGTAGAAAAGACAAACTGACTGTTCTAAAGCAAACAGTCTTATTAACCTCACGGGTGCCCTGTTCTGGTTTCTGGTCAACTACAGTCTTCACAATCAAATTAAAAGATCCCACTAAATAGGATTAAGCATCTGTACTATTAAGAGACCACAGAATAGGAGCAAGAATTAGGCTGTGTCTTTGTGATATCAATGCACTTAACCACCTATGGCTTTGTATGAACCCAGGAAGTATTATTTGGCCCTATACATAGGAACATGATAGACCTGGCTGCATGGGTAGTCATGCTGCTGCACTAGCATCTGAATGTCACCTTTCCTGGGAGAGGGCAGCTGTCATTCATAACCATCTCTCCTTAACTGAAAAATGAGGGGTCCCTATTTCCAGGAAGCCATAGGCCAAGAGCATTAGGCAATAAATGAGCTTTACTTCTTACATACCTCCAAATAAAAAGAAATCAGTTGTAATCAACACAGCATTAACATACTGTCTTGTAATATTTCACATAAAACATGTCACTGAAAACTCAGTATTGAGCAGGAAGGAATTTGATGAATCAAGTAGATGAAGCCAAGATGTAGTTATTAGATGCATTACATCTTTAGCACATCATCTGTAAAAATGTCCAGGGTAAACTAACGCTCCAGGGGAAACCTGACCTTTAAGAGGCTCCCTAATACTACATCTAAATTAATGTCAGTGACAGGCACTTCAATCTAAAATAGCAGGGTTCTTTCATTCTATCTACACTATCTATTCATCCATTTATTTGTGTGTAAATGTATGTGTGCATAAATGGATTTGTGTCATTCTGGCACTGGGGGGAGTGGGTGGGGGACAAAAAGAGCTCATAGATTTTTTTTAAAAATTCCTTTTATTTATATTCCTTACTACTCCTATGCATACTGCTTTGCAGGATTCATTCAGAATCCTTTTAACATAAAAAGGGTAGGAAACTTAATTTTTATAATAACTAAATATACTTCTCCAAGGAGGTATCAACCTTGTAAAATAAATGTGCTTGAACTAGAGCAGGATGGAACTCTTGCAGCAATCAATATAACAAGCAATTCTGAATTTGTTTTAAACAGCTGGGCTGGCCTCTGACATGACTGGTGGTCAAGATAAAAATCGTAACTGAGATCAGTTTTGCTGTTTCAAAACAAAACACTGAAAATAAATTCAGTAGAAGATGCATTTCTGCCTTGGAGGAAAAGAAACAAGTGAACAATACACTGCAAAATACTGATCATAGAATAATTTCATGGCTGTTAGTCAAATCATTGCTAACTGTGGTGGCCAAACCTTCCCTCAATTCTGTTTTTCATTCCATTTTGGAGGTTTTATGACCAAGGGATGAGGCCACTGCAAAGCAGCCATTCTGATGAATATCCTCCAGGCTTCTTATGGTGCTCTTTCTCCCTTGCCAGCACCTCAGAGAGGACCAAACCCACCCAGACCTGTGGTTCTCTGTCCTTCCTCTTCTCAGAGACAACTGTATATTGGTGTTTCCAAGAGATAGATACGTCTTCATGCAATAGAAGCTGAAATCTGTTCCTTGGTGCAAAGGATTTTCACCTTGCTCTGAAATGAGGACAATCCCATTAGCTAAAGCCTAGTGAAGTAAAATTGTTAAGTCTTTTCACATTTTGTTGATCAAGAACCCTTTTATTGGAACATTTTTCTTTTCAAACCTCAGTTCAGTAATAAACTATCCTCTAATTGGTCTTTATGCTATGAAGAGCTACCTTGCATTTTAGCTACTTTATGTGTGGTTATATTTTCTTACAAAGACACAATTGATCAGGAATTACCATAATCCCACACAGAGAAGTACTCCTAGAAGCACTGAGTGCATAAAACATTAATGTCAGTAATGCAGACATGACAAGTTTCAACTCTCCTTTCAGCTAAACAATCTGCCTCTTTCATACTAACATCACCGTTCAGCCATGGGCTACATAAACAATGTCAAACCTGGTTTCAATATAAAGTGAGCACATGAATGTTCCCACTAATACACATTTCCCAGTAACCACTCCATTAGATTGCTTAGTTCAAACTGCATGACATATCCCATAACATATCAGCCAGCTCAGATTCACAAGCTCAGAAGATACAGATATTCTAAGTAATAAAAAAAACCCCAAAACTTTCTTCTGTGTGTACTCAAGAGCCCTGCTAATACAAAAACTCCCATCAGGCCCTCAAGAAAACATGCCTGTGTGGAACACAGCCCTCCTCTGTTCAGTGAGAGGGCTTTTTGGTTTTTGCCTTTTTTTATTTTGGATGATGGTCTTTCACTTACTTCTTCACACAGAATACTAAGTAAATGGACACAGAAATATAGACGTGCTGTTCAGAGCAAATAATCCCTTGTGGATTATCAGTGGGTCCAGCGATGTCTCTGTTTAACCTATCCCAAAAGCAAGCCAGTTGAGTGGCTAAAAAATTTAATGTACATGATGTAAAAATTCCCTAATTTAGATCCACTACGGATCCTCTGATTATAAAGCAAGACCCTATTCCAGACACATGAACTTTGTCCCTTCCCTCACACCCAATAACAGCACAGCAGCCGCAGTCTCAGGGTAGATGGACATGAGAAGCCCCCCCACTGCAAGGCAACCTCATGTCATCCTCTCCTGAACCAGCCCACGGTCCCACAAAGCACAGTGCACAGGCTGTACAAGCAGCGTGCTACAGACAATACCACTGTGGCCTCCCATGTCAGTCCAGGTTATAGGGTGGTTTATTATGGGCTGGGGACCAATATCCTAGGAGCTCACGCTTCCAATTTTCGCGTTCAGCAGCTGGAAAGGCAAATATCCTCAGCCAGAAAGTTCATTAACCTAGAGATTTTCCATGGCCAGACTTCTCCAGTATTGCAGTAAGATGCAATTTTACATTTGGGTTATGGTGTTTTGAAGAATTTAATGTAGCTGGAAGCCAACAAATACCAGCTAACCTTATCCCTGAGCTTGATAGCGTGTTGTGCAAAATATAGCCACTTTGAAATAACATGACTTTAAAACTGTTTATGCTTAACACGGTGAAATTAAACACACTGAGTCAGACATGCTAACTTTTCTATGTTATTGAGTAACACTTAATACCTTAAAGAAGTGAGAAACAGGAAAGAGACTCAGGGATTTAGAGAGCAGCAGGGAATTTCCATAAAGCCATCTGATTTCTCAGAAGGAAAAGAATGAAAGTTGAAATTGAATTAATCCTAGAAATAGGTAATGCATGCCCCCCACTAATCAGACTATGGGGAGCACTCAGCATAGATAGAGGAAGGTCCAATCAATCTTTTAATGAAACAATACCCACTCTGAAGTCCTCTGGCTCTTCCAGGTTCACTAAACTTGACCCAGAATACATAAGTCTGGACTGGCACTGATCTCATAAGGCACATCCTCAGAAGGTGTAAATCTGAGCAACTCCACTGACTTCAAAAGTCTGCTGAGTCTCTAGCTCCAGATGTCTGTGAGCAGTCACGTATTCCTGATTTCAGAATACTTTAACACATCTAAAAGCACAGCAAAGGCTGAAGTTATTGCCCTTGTTGTTAAGTAAACAATTAATTAATGTTAAACAAAATTAATATCTGAAAGTATTCCACATATTCTGATCAGCAGTTGAGATTTATTCCATATATTCAGGTTCAAAGCAATTTTGCTTTGGGCTTCAAAACTCACTTTTAACATCAGCCAGCTTCCACTGTCAAGTTCCAGGATAAAGTTCAATAAGGTTTACTTTCTAGTAAGAGTTAAGCCATTAACCTATACCAAACACTTTTTCATGTACGGTGTGCCTACTGAAATGTAAGTCTTCAGAGCATTGCATTATGTCAGTCAAAAGGAGGTCTGGCACAAAAACCCCAGTCAGGGCTATTTCAACCATTCAACAGTCCAATTACTTACACTATGTTAGACCTTCCAGCTCCATGAGTGTAAAGCTCTGTACACTCAGGCAGCCAGGGTTGCACTGATAGGCTTGTACATCGTGAATTATTTTGTCAAAATACAGTGTTTCAAATATAATTGCCAGAAGAGATGTAACATGTAGGCTTGCAGCCTCATGTACAATTTCCTGGCAACTACAATGGTGCAGGCTTATGGATTAACACATGAGCAATTCCAAATAAAAGTGATGCAAGTCCATTAAGACTGGGTTTGAGTAATATCCCCTCATACACAGGATTCCCTGAAACTGGGAACAGAATAAACTAACATGGAATAAATTCATTTGTAACATTTAGCAAGTGGAGATGCTATCAATTAGCTGTCTGTGTAACTCATTTTGGAAGATGGTATCTACTTTTTCTTTCCTTCTCAGATTAGATAAATGAGCATGTCCTGCAAGGACTTCTAAATACGCTGGAGAAATATGTACTCCAGCATCTTTTGATACCCAGAAACCCAGGATTCAAAGGTCCTTATCATGCTCCACTTCTTCTGCAGAATTATGAAAAAAGGACACCAACCTGAAAGGGAGGTGTTAGAAATTGTTCTGCCTACAAATTCCTCCATCTCAACAGAAGCAGTATATCAGGTACAATGAAGAATGAATTTTCCATTGCCACCATCAATTGATTTTTCTGAAATTTGGGTTCAATTCACCTTGCATCATAGATTCCTATTCTTTCGAGAATTACAGCAGCATCCTATGATAAAAATACAGAAAGAATTACAAATACATGCCCCAACAACAGCCCAGAATCTCTTATGTTCTAGCTGGTGAATCACACCAAGTTCTCACATAATCACCTCCAAGGTTGTGGCTCTCCCACTAGCCATGTGCACAGTAAGCTGGTGGAGCTTCAAATCATCGTGGACATTGATGAAAAGACAAAGCAAAATGCTGGATATACTATTTTTCACAAAGTCAGGAAATAAGATTTGTGCAAGAGGAAGAAAAATTAGATACTACATCTTGACACATTGCTGAGTGGGATACAGATTTAAATGCTGGAGGAGTTGGAAGGTCTTGCCAAAGAACTGTTGTGCTACTTATCAGGAACCTGATTCTCCCAGAAAGGTTTAGAAAGAAACTGAAATGCACAAGTGTAAACAGGTATGAGGATTCAAAAACCACTGCTTAGCTGTGATCCACTAATAACTGAGCAATGCTATTGCCTTATTTCTTAGTATTTTATCAGAGATAATTTCCTTGAAATGGTATTGTTACAACACAGCAGTTCATTATTCCAACAGCCAATTTTTAAAAGACACCTACTGTCATCTTTTCTCTGGTTTTGGCCATTTAGATCTAGCATTGTGTGTTTCCCTTCCACACGTACCATTCTAAGCAGCAGCATGCAATCTTCTCCTGCCACACCGCTTGGAGATTTAGGGGATCCACAGAAAGGAATAATCTGGCTCACCTAACCCATAGCGCAATTGATTCCACTTGGGTGGCTGACAGAAAGCTCACTTTCAATTTGCATCATGATTTCTTCCCTGCCAAAATGCCACTGCTGAGGTGCCACCAGCAGTGCGTGTTGTGTAATCGAGACCACCATGCTCGGGGCAGGCAGAAAACTGAAGGCTCCTCTGTGCCATGCAGACATGCCTACACTTGGAGAGGCAAAGCTGACTGTAAGCTCCTTGAGCCCCTTCCCTGTGAATTATTTTTACTTCTGCGGCTTGACTTCTTAATTTCCTTTCCCTCTCCTTTCAAGCTGATGCTGTAATACGGTCACACTGTAGAAATCCCAGTCAGTACAATATTCCTTGGAGCCACACAGCCCTCCAATATTTAGGAGACTGCTCCTGATTCATCAAGGCTTCCTTGATGCCTCACAACGTCTTGGCGAGGTCACAGGGTGCAGGCTGCAATTTCCTTCGCCTTTTTATTTGTATTAATCAGGAGTTTGGGGACTGCGTATCCCCGTGTTTGCTGGCCGGCTCCAGGCATCACTGCAGCACAGCGGCACCTGGTGGGACGGGGCAGGGCTGGAGCGCGCCGCTGCCCACCCTGCAGCCCCGGCAGCGCCCAGACACCCACAACAAAACCAAAACTAGCCTTGTTTTGCTCTGGCAGGTCTTTCTAACATCTGTTGCTGTGAAAAGTTCAAAATCATTACCACTGAACCCTACCCTGGTACTTGCTAAAGAAATGCAAAAGGCTGGATGGGGAACAGACCGAGTGGTAAGCCACATCTTAGAAATAGCCTGCAACCCGAGGGATCCGGGAGATGCTGCACACAGCACCAGAAGGAAAAAACAATCTGATAAATAACTCATCTCCAAGGCCTCTCAGCTTTTGATTCATTAGCCATCATTAAAAATTTATAAAACTATATTAGAAGTAAAGCTCAGTTCAACCACCCACGTGTATTCTAGCAACAGTGTGACACATTGAGGCTTTTTCTTTTGATTACTGCCTTCAATCTCATCATTTTTATTTTATGGGACGCAAAGCATCAAATTCAGCTTCAGAAATACAATGTTCAAAATATAGTGGCCAATAAATGTTTCATCTTTTTCACAAACTAGACCTTAAAGAGCTTCAGTTATTTATTTTTATAGCAGCAGCATACATAAGTGTATGACACAGTAAAGGATACTGATCTCTGAAGACCTCAGATTATCTTAAACTCCAGAAAATCAATATCAAATCCTGTGTTTACGGTACTTTTCATTATTTATTTTAGAGCCTAAGGAAGTGGACAGTGGAGACTGCCAGTTTTGTAGAAAAGAACCTAGCAAAGTTGCAGTCAGATTTATAGGTCAAACACTACATTACAAAAGAAACCATTTACTCCCAGGAGCTGAAATCACTGCTGTTCACCATAAGCAGAACACTTTTATCAAAAGTCTGCAGACTGTTGCTACACCCCCATCTAATTTACTTCAGTCCTTACACCCTGGCCTGTGCAAGGTGCATAAGGGCTCCCACACAGGTACAGCTGCCTTTGAGGGCACTGGAATTTGCAGAGTGCAGCTGGAGCTGAGGGCGTTGCTGTGATCTCCAGATGCTCACACACCTCAGCACCGATGCAAATGAGCACCAGGCATGTCAGACTGTGCCCACTGCTTTCAAGACTACCAGCTCCTGATCAAAAGTTTTTCAAAAGTGCAAGTCCATGATGCACATGAGAAGAGGGAGGAAAAGGATGGAAAAGGAATGAAAGAAAAAAGTTTAGAGAGCTTTAATCCTTAAAAATACTTGGATGGAGAGAACATCTGAAGACAGAAATAAGGCTTTCTGTCTCTTAAAAAAATCCACTCTTTGCATTATGGTTGCTGGGCTAACTGAAGAAGAAAGATACTAAGTTAGATCTACATTAAGTGTGACTTTAAATCCCAAATTAACTTAAGTGGGTTGATTAAGAACAAGAAGAAATAAAGTCTTAAGGAGTGTACACATTAACCTACAGAAGTGCAGGTTTAAAATGCAAAAAAAGGCCATTAAAGTGAAAGGGGCTCTTACTATCTCTGACTGTGCCCAACATACATTTAGAACCAATCCCTCACTGCTGTAATGACTCTAACACTATTCTCCCATATCTGAAATAAAAAAAAACATAAAAGATAATTCTGATAGTAAGCATCTCTCTTTTCCCCTTGATTCTTCATACCAGCATTAAAATGTCAGAAAAATAGTGTTGCCACTATATAAAATAACTGCATACTCTTTACATTAAAGACTGAGATCTGTTCTTGTGATAAGCAGAAGGTATAGATATGAAGAATTGTTGGAACAATTACAGGCACTGGAAGAGTCCTGCAGGGTAGGGACTAGAAACATTGACGGGAATCCTTTTAGCTTAAAGACGAGATATCTAACAGAAGGCATGTTTGAGGTTTACACGAGACATTAGACATTCCTATTTATAACATACAATTAATTTGTGGAATGCACTCCTACCACAGCACACTGACATCAAAAGCACAGCAAAATTCAGATAAGGTTTAGATAGATAACATGAAAATTAAGTGTTGCACCAGAGCAGATTTAGGAAACATGAAGGATTTAAGCCTTTTTGCTACACAACACAGACCAAAATCTACTGACAGGATTTTTAAAAAAACTTACAACATAATGTGAAAGACATTTGAAAGTTTACTGTAGGGTCTTATGCACTTTTGTCTGAAATACCCAGCTCCAGCCTGTCTCAAGAGAAAGGACAGCTTCTTAGATGGACCACTGGTTTGATCTGGTATGGCAAGTCCTATATTCTTATGCTCCTACCAGATAATCTGCAGTAATTTGAGTGACAATGGATGGGTACCCATACCAGGGAAAAAATACTCTATCATTCTATTTCTCAGTGCACTGAACTGAATTATGTTAGGTTAAGTGTTGTCACACTGAATAATCCCAGGCTGTATCACATGTCCAAAGATACAACTCAGTGTCATGTGTAGGACAGTGCACTCAGATTTGCTACAGATGCGAACTGGAGGGGGAGGGCTTGAAGTCTAGTGAAACTTACAGCTCCTACAACAGCAGTAAAAAGCATGCTAAAACATTTTAATTCAAAATGCTGTCCAACTCCAGAAACAGAAATTGCCTGAAGATATAAAACACTTGTCTTTCCTCTTTCTGCCTCTCCTCAGCCTAACTTCATACAATCACAAACTGTGTTTAATGTCAAAGAAATTCAAAGGCATTTCTCATTAAAGCAGTTGGGATGGTACAAGTAAACTGAAGACTCCTTAGCTTCTATGAAAAACATAATCATAATAGGTCAATGTTACAAATTCATTACACTGAATAAAAGTATTTTATTTTGTCTATTAAACATGAGAAGAAGCTCTCAAAAGAGTCAGGAGTGAGAGCCTCAAGATTTCCCAACTCCTTGGAAGCTTAGGCTAAGTTTCTCTAACTTGGCTCTTTCCACAAAAGGTGGGACAATCTGCCTCAGCTGTTTTTGAGATTACTGTAATTTTTCATTGAATACAAAACAGGTAAGAAAAGAGAAGACCCACGTGCCCACAACCCACCTCACGATGCACAAATGTTCATCCCTCCACATGAACGATTCTGTTTGCTATGCTTGCTTCTTCTTCTTGTTCATGGCTATTAATTACAATTTTGAATAATTTTGTAGAGCAAGTTTTGCAAAACAGTCACCTTTGCCGAGCTTCCAATTTAAGGCCCAAAACCCCCACCAAAACCCCTGAGCCCCATCCTCCATTTAGACAATGTAACATGTATAGATGAACTTTTCATGCCTAACCACCTAAAGTCTTTGGATACCCTTAGTGGCTTTAATTGCCCATATTTCCAAACAGAAGCTGAGCAGGACATGAGCAGAGGACACTTCTGCATGTGAAGGAACCCTGTCTTGACGGCCACCCAATGCAGACATCCCAAGCACTGTCCCCCAGGGACAGGAGAGCCCAGACGACAGGCTGTCCCCAACACGACGGGTAAGTGGCCATGGAGGGCAGAGAGGAGAAGCACTGTGTAATCCATTTCCCTGTTTTCAGGGGATTAGGTGCAGACAGCTACTCATGTCTGGCAGCTTGCAGAACTGAGACCCTGGTTTGTATTTTAGTGTTTGCCTTTCAAATCATGCATTTAAAACAAGATTTTTTTAAAATTCTTCTCCATAAAAGAAAGGCTTTTTACCAGCGGCTGCAGCCCCATATCTACCAAGTCTCAGCAATGAGATTTCTCATTTGGCTTTTCACACTTTTACACAGAGACTCTCTAAAAAACATCTTGAGATTTGATGTCTGACAGCTCCACTTGCTTTGAGGATCTTTATATCATGCACAAGAGGGTTTGATTTTAAAATTATAGTTCTTTATTATTATCACGTTCTGGAAGATTTTATTGCAGAATTAATGATGTTTAGGTGGCTCTTTCATTACCTTCTCAGAACAACAGGTCAATACTAATTCATACAGGGAGTGATAAGAATTCCTTTCAAGGTGTAATTCAGTAGCCACCATGACCTTTCCCATTTTCTGCCATGGCAGTACTGCCATTTTGACCAGCTCTACAATGCCTTTGCTCTGCAATGCTCAAAGTAGTTCACAAAAAAAAAAACCCAACAAAATGTTGCTGGCACCATCTGTTCCTTGGAAACATGCCAATCAGCATCCAAACCACTGAGAGGAGCTTCTGTTGGGATTTACTTTGTATCCATCCTTTCTGGAGGTTTGGCTTTTGCTGCTGTCCCCAGTACCTACCAGCAGCTGTAGAGAGAGCTTTGATCCGTTTGTGGGGGAAAAATGTGTAATCTAGGAACAATTTCCATCACAGGCATTGAGATGACCTTGTCTCTTCAGTTTACAGCACACGAACATCGTCTGGTCTGCAATGACCCAAAGTCATGGAACATTTCGTCCTCAGTGCTTATAGCTACCCTGAACATGGTGAAAACAAGGAACAAGAACAAGAAACCTATACAAGGTGTATATTGCCAGTAACTGAAATCCAGCCACTTTTGAAAAGGGCAGAGCAGATCTGAAACACACAGCATTCTTCATTAGTGTTTCAGAGATGAAGCTGGGGCTATGGTGTATGACTTTCGTAGTTGAGAGTAAATAGACAGGAAGCTCACAAAGGACAATGTCACCAAATTTGGTCCACACCCTAGAGGTAACAAACCTCCTTACTAAAATGTTACAGTATTCATGTGTTAAGATATCTCAAAATTGGATGGGGGGGGAAAAAAAGGAAGGTAAAGAAAAGAAAAATGGGGCAATGTGACATAATGCTACCAGGAAAGAAAATCCTGCATGAATTCCATACTGACACTGCTAACGTTTACCTGAAATGCAGTTTATTTATTTATTTATTCATTTATTTATTTATAATCTATAATAACTGGTTTATAATATCACAAATGCACATTCACCTCATTTATACTTGTTGGTAATTTATGCACACAAAGCGTCATTTTGTTCTACTATTTTTCATACTACAGCTTGTTTGGGGTTTTTTTACTACAATTGATATTGCTTTGCTAATGCTTCTGTGAGTCTCTATTTACTGTAGCTCTTGGCTGCCTGTGTACAATGGCAGCAGGCACTGGCTTCAGTGCTGTGACATATCTATTTAATTAACCCAGCTGTTCTCTCTACAGTGTGAAGTACCAAGCAACAGTGCCATACTGGAAAGCAGGACTCATAAAACCAAAAAAAAATTACAGTGCCACTTGGAAAATGAAACACAAATAAAGTCTGCTCAAAAAAAAAAATACAGATAAACGCATCCCTGTCTGCCTTGACAGGCCTCTGCTATTCAGTTAGATACTGCACAATATCACTGAAGACATTTAGAAGTGCCGTTTCTTATTTTAAATCCACCTCCTTCGTCTTGAATAAAATTAGCAATTTATCTGCATGTGAACAAAAATGGACCATTTTCTTAAAATACAAAAAAATTCAACAGCAGGCCTTTCCTGTTGGCAGTGTTCTTTTAACAATGCCTTTACAGTGTCCATTCTTAAAAGTGCTTCTGTATAAGACATAAAATAGAAACATCTCCCAATGCAAGCTGATATTGCCTTTTCCTTGAAAGCTCATAATATCAAAATCAAACAAATTAGATTGTTTATCAAGCTGTCACTTTGCAGCATGCTGAAGGGAAGGAGGAAAAATAAAGCATTCACTGAAGTTGAAGATTACGCATCCATTGCACATGAACACGACAGTAAAGATAATCTAGAAAATATCTCCTGCCCATCATGAGCTGGGCCTCAAAATGAGTCAGTTGTGCGAATAAAAAGAAATATTTAAAAGAACAGCGCCATACCCAGTTTCTTTGAGACGTGCTGTCCACACAGACACACTGAATTATGAAAATCAGTTAATTGCTTTGGAAGAACAGCATCCACTGGAGCTATAGCCATATTCAAGGATGCCTCCTGACCATGGCAGCTGGGACAAATGAGACATGGCAGCTTCAACTGGTCTCTCCAGTCCTCCAGCAACCTAGAGAACCTCAGTTCATACCCAGTTGGAAATTAACTCAGTTGCACCAAGTGAAAGACTGCTTGCTTTCCTTAAGTGCTGTCAGACCCCTCCTGCACTTTCAGCTGAGAACTGAGGAGGCTGTCAGTGGTTCCCGGACTGAGGGCATTTGTGTCATCTGTGCCAAGGTACTCAGCACATGCCATGCAGGTTTTTCTTCACCCCACTGCGGAGGAGTGGAGAAGACAGACCTTTTTAGTGATGTGCCTACATTGTGGGCACAGCAGTGTCAGGGAATGAAACCCGGACAGTTCAATTCAAAAGCACTTCTAGCCACTGATTCAGGGTAAGGCTACTATGAAAAAATTCCCCTATGCTCTAGAATACAAGCAATTTAAACAGATGCTAGTAAAGTAACACAGTCTGAATACAATTTATTGAAGTTTAAAAAAAATATTATATTTTCATTGTTGTTGAAAAGATCTGAACCTTGCAGAGTTGTTCTCACAACAAGCAATGACCAGTAACAAGAGAAGGAAAAGCTATCTAACATCCTTTGGCTTCTTATACTCTTGGCTATTGCAGCTACAACAGTTCCCAGGATTTTAAGTACAGCCCTGGTGTCTACTGTCATTAAAACTATGTAATACAAATATATATCTAGCGTAGTGTTATGGCAAATTTCTACCTACCACACGATTTTGCTTCACCTGCTAAAGTCAAGATCCAGGTGAAGCAGTCCTATGCTAGTATTTTATTTTCAGAAGTATCTGAACAACAAAAGTTTCTTAAAATACTTCACCCAGGGTACCTATCCAGAAACCTGCAAATTAGGAGAGATGCACCTAAATCTATTTCTGGTGCAAGGTGGAACACGAACCTTAAAGCCAATTAACTGAAAGGAAAAACATTTCGATTGATGTCGACATTCAAGGCACTCAAGAGACTGCATTCCCTGCAAGTTAAGAGCAGAGAGAAGGAAACAAGTAAAAGAATTCTCTATTAGAAGACCATCCTACAAATGTAGACCTAGAAATGTACTGACCTTTCCTGTGACCCTTTTAGAAAAGAGATTTTTGTGAAGTCTTTGGTTTTGTAAGCACAGCATTTTATTGCATTTCCCAAACCTGCAATATGCTTTGTCACTCTTCCCTGAAACAAACTAATCTACACAAATATGTCAAGCTTATTTTTTAAATTCTCACTGTTGTTCATCACTACAATTCACCTTTAGCAGTAGCTTCTTGTAAGATAATGCTGCATGTCCTGATGTCCCTGTCAACTTCTTTGGGACCATCACTACACGACAAGTCAGCCCACTAAATAATGCGATTCAGAATCTCCAGGAAAAGACTTATGCAACTTTTATTTTAACCAGACTGACTGACTGGAGTAAAATCTTACTCAGCTATTCAGACTGGCACAGCTGCTAACAACGGATTTCCCAACTGTTAAATCCTCAAGCTAATCCAGTAGGAAAAAATCCTACTTCCCCAGTGGAGTGAAGTTGGATCATGTTGAACAACACTATGAATTGGTTTCCTTATTCCTACTATTTTGTAGGGGGAAATAATGGTGATCCCCAAAACCAAGAAACAAGGCTAAAAGCAGCTCCCCAGAGCTTTCTCCTTTGCCTCCACCAACTACTGTTTACCATCTTTCAGGACTTGAGAACTTTCTCTTCACAAAATGGCAAAATAATGGCAAAAATAATACCTTGCCCAAGAATCCAATCTGGCTGCAAATAATTAGTTTACATAGAGAAACTGGAATGCTTGATTTATGTCAGTACCCAAAACCTACAGTTAAAACAAATCTCTGATTTGTGTCTGCAATATTTTTCTGCCATTGCAGGGCTGAAAAAGAAAAGTGAAAAAGCTTCAGAAAATTACATAACAATAGATTAGGACAGGACAGTTTGTGGCACATACTTCAGCATGAATCATGAGAAACAAAGATGAAAACAAAAATGAAAGCTAGGTTAACAAAACATTTTCATTACTATGACTAAAAATCTGAATCCCCACTGATTTTTTACTAAAGCAGTTCACCCACTTGAGTTGAAAACGGAAGAATCAAAAGAAAAAAACTACTGCTGTAAATGCCACAAAAAAATTAATGAAGAAAATATTCAAAAGTAAATAAATCAGAAAAGGAGTACTGAAGATTCTTGCATGCATTCAGAAATTTGCAAGGACAAGCAAAACACTGGCACTGGACTGAAATACTCTAGCTTTCTTATTAAGGCATCCTTAACAGGGTGGCAACTAGCTAAATACCAGTTGTTCATTCAAGATAAGTAACAACACTGTCTCTAACTTAATTTCACTTTAATTTTAGGTTTTCATCCCAACATTTCCTTGCCTAGGTATTTCAAACATGTTTACTTTCTGCAGCACTGCAGGGAGGTAAAGCTTCCCTTTCTTGTTTTTTTTTTTGTAGTTGTCCTACTTAGCAACAAACCAAGCACCTAAGGTTCAACTCTAGAGCAAACTCATGTTACTCTCAGCTCCCTGACCTCCATTCAACATGAACCTACGAGAGCATCCTGAATTTTTCTGCTGATGGAAGATTTTATCAGTGAAGAGCCAGGCACCATAGACCATCACTCTTCCTCATGTGCTCCATATTTCACCACCCTGATGGAATCAGTAGCAAAAGGGAACTATCAGTGATCATAGCAACTCCTAAGTAGGCCATCACTGCATTGCAGAGGTGAGGGCAGTTTTACAGAGCATAACTCCTTTGCATTCTGTAGTGGTAGGAAAAGGTGCTTTCCTGAGCCCCAAGCCAGGCTAACTGGTTCATCCCCTAATTACCGCATTGTTATGCAATAACCTACCCCAATTTCACTAGGGTGCCATAAATCAGGCCTCACATTCAGGGAGGCTGTAAAACCATCAGTGGCAGATAGCCTGTGTCCAGCTATGGTCTAGTGAGAGTGCTCTGAAAACACTGACAGTAGGAAACTTTACCGCTGTCATCTGCTGCACAAGGCGAGCACAATGTTTGTGATACAAGGGGCTGATGTCTACCAGACACCCAGGAGGAAGCTGAGGTGCAACCTTTTGCTGCTGAGGTCTCTCTCGGCATTCACTTTTATCAGCTCCAGTGCAATATTTTCAAAAGCTCCCCAAGGGTGATGTCCTCCAAGCCTTTTCTAGGTATCCACTCTCAAATTTGATTTTCCTCCTTTTATTCTCCCGATTCTTCAAAGATCATTCCAGAAACCTGATTTGATTAGAAGTCTCTTTTAACGTAAGCAATTCATCCTCACACACGCAGAGCTGTTGATTCACCTTTTCTTTAATTTCATTTTGTCTGACTTTCATTTGAGCTATCTCAATTTTAACCTCTGTTAAAGCTCCATCTACCTTGTTTACTGTTTCTTTGATTTGAAAGATCTCCTCCATTAAGTCCTTAAGCGACAACTCCGTGGCCATTTTTGGCTCCAGCTGTTTGTCAGGAGAGGTCATCCACTGCCTCGGTCTTTTATTTGTCTGGAGCAACATTCAAATTGTTTTCAGAGAAATTGTTTTCTTCCCATTTCCTGCCATCTCTCTTTGAAAATAATCATGAATTACCTCAATTCTAAGGAAGGTTTCATCCCTTTACTTTATTATCAATTGCAGGGAGAAAGACTGTTTCGGAGGTTGGCACCCTGCACAAATTTCCTCAAGTCTTGCATGAGGAATAATAGTGCAGGAACAGTTAAAAGTTATCTTTTACATGTACATAGGATCCTGCAGGAAAGCACTTGAGGCTTCAGAAAATTCACCTTCTTAAAATCCTTAAAAGGCAGGGAAGTATTAGATCTTCTGAACAAGAGGGCTAGTAGCAAAAATACTTCATTTAAAACTTGCATACTATAACAAAATTCCTGGAGTTTTTTCTTCCTCTTTTTTTTTTTTTCCCCTGCCCCAGCTCTGGTTAGCAGGATCAGTTCCTTAGCAGGACAGGAAGCCTGGGGCAGCTCTGGAAATAGGCTTCTTGCCTTGATACGGAGTTGCCAGACTATATTTTCTCCTCTAAATCCATACAAAATGTGCTCAAAGAAACACATCCAACACACAGAACTGATGAAAGGGTAGCTTTAGATCATAAAATGGCCTTTCTCAAACAAACCTTTATACTTTGGTGTATTATTTCATGTCAATAAGGAAGATACAGAGACTTAAGATGTGTATTTAAGTGAAGGCGTTGTTTGTTTTTACAAGTATCTTTACTTTAAATCATATCCCAGCTGTTACGAAGCCCACCTGAGAATAACCATGCTGTAGATTAATATTTTGCCTTAAAAATCTAGATTTTTTTTTCATTTTGAGCACACTGTTTCCTTCCCCCTCATGTACACAAAAAATGTCACACTGAGATTCATGCACTGCCCTGCAGACACAAAAACATATTTTTTGTATTTCCTCCCAGGAGAAACATATCCCACCTTTACTGGACACTTCTCTTTAAATGATATGACTCCTTATCTATAGGAACCCTTCCCTTTCATGACTGAGCTGAAAGGCTGGATAACTAGCTTATATGTGATGCCCTGTCCTTAAGGAGGATAATCTGAAGTGATAATGAATCTCGCACTTGCACACTTTTTTTCCAAGTGGATCCATTTCTAGTTTTAACATTAAATTTCAGCTCCATTAAGGAGTGACGCTGTGTTTTTATTAGAAGCTGCTTTTCTAGCACTACAGAATCTTTACCATATCAAAGAAATGTTTCAGTATTGCCTATAAACTATCTTTGCAATAATTTTATTGCTGTAGTGTACTTTCTTACACTATAAACCTGTGTTTCTTACAAAACAAACAGAAACACAAAGTAAGATTCTTAACCTTCTAAAGGACACCTAGCCATACAGACTTAAAAATACTTACGTGATTTACAAACTTCCACAGAATTAACCTGACAGGCAGTTTAGATTTTTTTTGACCTTTGACTTAATGGAGGCAAATATTTGCAGAGAGAAGATGGGTTATCAGATTGTTGCACGTACAAATTCAGGCCAGTTTCTTTATAAGAATGAAAGTCCAAATTTGTCTTTTTCCATCCCAAATGAGCATTTTAACACCTCCTACCAGAAAGAGTATCTTGATGTAAAGTTTTAATACATACTCTTAATTAGAATACTATAAAATTTTTCAGTAGTAATTACAAATCTCTGGAGTGAGAATGGAGTGGGGGGGGAAAGGGACATCAGTGTACATAAAGAGGACTCACCACTTTTGCTTTAATCTATAATACAAACAAACAAGGAAATTTTATTACTTTCTTCTTGCATTAAAGAATGAACACACAAATGTTGTCTCCCCTGGTGCAATCTATTTGGTATGTCATAAAACAGAAGACAAGCCAGCTGGGTCTTGAGTCCCATTCTCACTGGGGCCCCTTTTCATTGCCAGAGCAGTGTAAAGCAGCCTCTGTGTCAAAGAAACTGAGCCCAGATGAATGCATGGCTGAGCACAGAGACTTTGTAGCTGTAGCTACTAGGAGAAATCCAGAACAGGATGTAGGAAAACTGTACAAGCTGAGCCTAAGGAGACAGAGGCCACATCTGGATAAAAGGTTACATGTAAGTGTGCTATACACTTACAGGACAGAAAAATAAAATTACTGGGACCTAAACTGAGACATATCACAGTGATGACACAAAGGATAAACAGCACCACTATGAGCTATGTTTGCTTACCAAGCAAGGAATGAAGCTTCATGAAAAATTATCATTTTAAATGATCCTAATGCTGGGATACAAAACCAGCACATTTGCAGACTGATATTTCTAATCTTTACTTAATGTCCATAGTAGCGATTGTATAAAATAAACCACTAAAAATTCCTAGCCAAGCAAAAAGCCTGATAATTTAACTTCCTGGCTTGGCTTCCAAAGACTAATGCAAAGTTTAGTAGCTGCACAGTCAAATAAATCTTTCAACTACCGCTTTCTTTTTTTTTTTTTTTTTTTTTTTTTGAGAAAATGGTAAATATGGTATTTTCCATATTATATACCAGAACTATAGTCACAACCCAAGAATGTAGATCTTTCAACCATTCATTACAGAAAATATTGCTTGGGGGAAACTGCTTTAAACTGATTTATGTGGTAGACACCACAGTCAAATTGGACAATGTGGCAGATGGTAATGGATTTATGCATATTTATGTAGCATGTATTTACTTGTCGACTTTGTTATCCATCTTTTGCCCCTTCCAAAAGTAGATAGCAATTTATAACAACTGTGATGCTGTGACTGGCTGACACTCCCTTTGCAGCCCTTTCCTCTGGACAGGCTAAAAGGCAGCATCCTTTGTGCAGCTATTTTAATTGTTTTACAGTTTTATTACAAAACATCCTGTCTGTTACACTTGCTTCCTGAGGCTATCATAACAATGTTAGTTGCCACTGCTTAAATCTGCCTCAGGGTATCTGTTTTTACAGTTACAATTAAAGTCAGTAAGTAGTTCACCAACATGTTAACATTAATGTGTCTTTTAATTTATTTGACCTTTTAAACTAAGCAAGTAACTCACTGAGGTAAGGGATGCACAAAGTTCAGCTGCCATTTTTGCAATAAGGTGGTTTTAGGTTCTTTTCCATCAAAACACTCAAGTGTTCAATTGCAAGTTCTTTTATTTATTCTAAATCTCTTCAGAAAAGAAAATATATTCACATTGCATTTAATATGCGTGTGTTTTACATAACACTAATGCATATACCACCGGTATAATTTTTAAAATTCATAGCAGAGAAACTGAGCAATCTGAGAAGAGTTTCTAAAACCTTGATGCACTAAAACTGCTACAACTCTTACAAATCCTTATATTACCAAGGATTGTTTACAGAACACATTAGAACTGATGCGAAAACAAAAAACACAAGGAACCAAATTATCAGAAGGCAACAAACTGCTTTGGTTTTGGAAACATTTTCTCCTGCAGACATGGCAAATGTAAAAAAAAAAAAATAAATTGTTATCAGTAACTTTTGATGCCCTTTGCTCTCATTGAAAAATGCAGCCTTATATCTGTGTGCCTTACACTGGTCCCTAGAAGTTCATGCAAAAACACCCAGGGACACATTTCAACATTTAAGATAACTTATGTATGCAAATACCTTTTTATAAAGTTGTTATAAATAAATGCAGTTTTATATTGATCACCTATTAATCTAAAGTATATTTAAGTAAGTCTCCCAAGCTGCAGGAAGAATCCCCAGACAGAGTTTCAGGACCACTTTAAGCAAAGTCTAAGCTGTGCTAGCACAGCTTCCCCACGTTTTTGGTAACATGCCCTTTGCCTATGGGCATTATTGTGAGCTGCTGAGTCTATCTAAAACCCTGATAAGATGAGAGGGGTACCACCCACATCAAGAGCACTCCCTGGTAAATTAGACGTGGGGGATGGTGGGGAAAGACTCATCAAATGGTCATTTAGTGTCAGAACCATTCAAGCTCAAGCAAGAGGCAGTAGAGAGGGAGGGAAGCTTGGGAAAAAGAAGGCTAAAAAGAGGAAAAGACCAAATGAAAACAGCCACTACCACCTAATAAAAAATTAATCGTCATAAAAAAGATAAGAATTCATTCACTCCCTCCTGGTTGATTGAAGCATTTGACTCCTTTTCTCACAAACCTCCCCCATGACAACCAAAGCTTTAAACTGTTATTGCCATCTTCCTCCCAAGTTCCCAAACCTCTCTCAGCTGCGAAAGCCCTTATTCAGCTGTGCTCCTGAGCATCTACAACCTTCAGCCTTCATTTTTCTGCAGCCCAGGCATCACCAATTAACACAAATATTTGCACCAAAATGACAACAAAAAAGAAAAGAAAAGAAAAAAAAAAGTTTTATTGGATGGGGGGGGGGGGGGGGGGAAGGATGTATTAAAATACAAGGGATTTAAAAAATATTTCATTTTGGCATCAACAATAGAAATCCACTTTGCATCTATTTGATTCCATTTTAACATCTGAACAGTGCATACCATTCTTAGAGATACTTATAACAATACACAATGCCACTAAAACCAGCACCCAAATTTAAAAAACAGCCAACCAACCAAACCAACCCGGGCCAGTTATGTATCTTTCTGTTTCCTCTGTGCTGCCAGCAGAACCACCACGCTGACATGGGATTTAGTGCAGTGAGCTGTGGAAATAAGAAATCAGGCTGTGCCTCACCTAAGCACCGAGGCCACACAATATGAAGAAAAATGCTACGGCTGGAAGTGGTTGTCGGTCAATTACTCACCCTTTAAAATCCTATTATCTTCCAATTCTGCAGAGGAAAAAAAGGCACTGCTGAACACAGAAAGGCAGAACAAACACTATCTTTTTAACCAAATGTGTCCAAAAGAGTTTGTCTCCCCATATGCTGCCAGTCACCCAGCTGAAAGGCTTAGTTCTGACTGGGTGGCTCACAGCACCAAGAGAAGTTAATGGCATTTTAAGAAGAGAGGTGTATGTGGCAATATTTGACTTAAGGCTGTTTAGCACACTGTGGCTACAGAGTAAGCAACAGATGAATTCTAGATAAAGCAGATAAAAGGAATGCAAAACCTAGCCAAAAGAAAGACTAATGCCTGCCAGGTAAAACGCAGAACTATGTGTCAAGAAGAATGTTCAGTAATGAGGCAGCAAGACAGATTCAAAATATATTTCTAGCAGAGTGGAGGATCGGCACTCCTGCCATTACAGAAACCGGCCTGAGTGCCCCCACATCAGTGTACCCCTTTCACACTGCTAAAGGCATAAATGACAATTCAGTGAGATTTATCAGATGCCATTCTGTGCTGGACGAAAGGAATAAAACTTTGCTTCGGTTTAAGGAATAAAGGTTTGCTCTGGTCTAAAATGTGACAGACTGTTTTATAAGCTGACCGCCAACAGGATATTTATCCCACAGTCCGAACTCCAAAAACCTTCATAGCATCTCTCTCTGTCTTCATACTTGTATCTCAACAACAAAAATATTTAACATAATTAAAATGGGGCCACTGCAGAGGGACTGAATTTTTCCCCTGCCCTATGGAGAGGAGACTGCCTCACATACAGCCTGAAGAGAAGCAAAGGAGACTACAGGATCCTGCACAGCTCTCCAGAGCTGGCTGATCCACAGGACCATGAGAGCAGGAGGACCACTGTGGAAAGGTGTGTGCTTAAAGCTCCTCTTCCCTGGCAATAACGGTGTGAGGGATTATTTCCCAGGGACAGAAGCCCTCTGCTGGTCAACGCTTTTTGTAAGATGATTTACAGCAATTAAATGCATGCAAGTTTTAATTTGTCCCTGGTTTTCCTACAGAAGTAGAACCATGAATGAGAAATACAAAAATAGATTTCACTTTCCTTTTGAGGAAAAATCGACTAACCAGAGTACAACAATCAAATCTTTTTTATTATTATTAACTGGGTAACTTCTGTTTTGTTATTTAAAAAAAATGCTGTTCACCCCGGAGCTAAATATGTAATCAGTTTCAAAAAGCCTTCATGACTTAAACAGTGCTGATATCACATATTCACTCTTTCACTGTTCACACAAAAATGACAAGAACTATCCAAATAAAACATGTTACTGACTTAAGTACTCAACCCTGCAATTTGTTCTCCAGTACATGTATTTAATATTTAAATGCATTAAATTTTTCAAAATTTTAAATATTTAATATTGCTATTACACATCTGAATTGTATTTTGGGTTTTCAAAATTATGTATAAGCATAAAAAAAGGCATTACCTCATATTCCCATGAAACGAGAACACTGGTCCTTAAAGTAAATCAAATCAAGTTTTGGTTTTGACTGTGAGCAGGCCCCCTAGCTGGTATTGAAATTGGTTATTTGTACTTTTAGGGCTAATTGTGTTTTTGGCACCTATTCAAAAGTGGAATTATTTTCCAGAGTGGGATAGGAAAGTAATGTTTTTAGACACACCCCTCAAAGTTCAACAGAAAGAATTAATTCTTGATTTCTTCAAAATATCCAGCCAAAAAGAGCCTCTCTAGGTAAGTCAATCTTCAAATACACAGACTTTATCATGCAAACAAATACACAAACACACAGGATTCCTTGTCTCAACACCATTCTACAGCTCTTATTATTTATTTATTGTTGTTACTGATTCAGTCAAGAATCAGACTTTACAGTCTAGTGCTTTACTCATGCACCAAGAGTAAAGATTGATCCTGAACCCGTATCATTCATGTAACAAAACTCTGAAAAAAAACTAGATTATCATCTTCAAATTCCTTAGTCCAAAGCTCTTAGTCCACAATTTTGCAGTTCTGTGCATTTATGCTTGGCATCTTTAAATCTATCCAGGATAAAGAAATCTAGGAAAATACGTAAATAAAAGACCTCAAATAAGGTGCAGTCCTACAGATGCAAATTTTGTTATGTGGTGGAAGCAGTATATTTCTAAATCTATACCAACAACCAAACAGTATATCAAAGCAACATAGATTGTCTACAAAAGAGACACCTGATACTAAGAGATCCTTAAAAATTATTTTTAAATCTAATACAGGAGGATTCTTAAAAATTAAACGAATGCCATTATCAATTAATTACAGAAGAATCCTTCTGTCAAAAAAAGGTAGTGACCAGCATGGCACAGCACACCACTTCTGCACCTGTGTAATCCTAATCAGCTGGTCATTGCCAGACATGTCACTGCTTGGCTGCCAATGTATATTTTGTATGTCAGTCAAAAACTTATATTTCTCTACCCTGAGTCAGCAAAATGGAATGCTTATCCAACCAGCTCAAAAATTCTGGCTCACAGGTACCAACATTTGCCCATGTATCCAAGTTTAGCTAGCAGCTGAATCCTTTTTCCACAAAAAATATGTGAATGAAAACACAACAGGCTTTTCCTAGAGATGCAGTAGTCTGCCCTCAAGATCTGAATGACCTACAATAAAACACCCAGTTCATCACTCTTGTTAACAAATTATTACAGCTGCAGACAATAGCCTCATTCACGTGCACTGAATTCAAGTTGCTGATACCATAAATCTGTTATTTTCTTATTTCTTAGCATCTAACTCCATAACCTCAGGCAACAGTGCTCTCCTATGTGTTTCCTGAGTGATTTTCTAGAATTTTTTTTCAATGATAGAGAGAATTTCTATTAAATTATATTACTCTGACAACTACACACATCAAGATGAGGACTGATTCCTCAGGCTCAACACCCAGCCTTCTTTGAGGTGATCACAGGGAGCAACCACCAGGTAGCTGTCCTCCAGACCCCAACCTGATGAGAAGGGAAGTGCTCTGTCTCCTCGCAGGACAGAAACAGAAGTTATGGGTGCCAGCCTAAAATCCAGGGAGGAATTTGCTCCAGTAGACACAAACTCTTTTTGCCTGTTCAGTCTGAGTTTCCCGCTCCTCCTCTCCCTCAATGCCCCTGGGTGCTCCTGTTCTCCATGCTCCAGAGAAGGAAAAGGACATGAAAGGCCTGTTAAATAAAAGCATCGCACCCACACAGGGTGTGGCTTTACCGAAAAGAGCATTCTCAGACAGTCTGCAAGAGGACATAATTTCAAAACATCATTTTGGAAGAGAAAAAAAATAATAACCATAGGACAAATTACGTCCGGTGCAAAGTAACTTGTACCACATCATATTCTCTCAAGAATACTCTACATAGCTAAGAAAAGAGCTTAAAACTTTAACTGCAATTACAACAACATGTTAAAACTCTTTTAACATAACTCATCATTTGATATTTCTGACAAAGTACTTTCTGGATGCATTACAAACATCTTGCACTGGCTTACAAAAAGCCAAGCATCGTCTCAAAGATTCAAGTTTATGAAAACCAACAGATAACATTTATACTTAATTTTGAAGATTTAAGACAAGACTGATGTTTCCACTTACATTAAAACCGCTATTACTGGAACAAAAATGCAGATTTTAAAGCCTGGAGAGGACTGGCCATCAGTAAGCCAAGCTCTTGGCAGGACAGTTACAAAGGGTGGAAGTTATTAAAAATAAATTGCTGTAAGCCTTAGTCCTAAATCTATTATGAAGCAAATGTACAGTTTAACCCATATTTCAGCAAAGCAAGCCTCCCTGAACAATGGAAGCTGAGAGGAGCATGCCAAACCTATAGCATTAAGCCAACCAACCCTAGGACAACCAACCTGGGTTCTTCAGCCCAACCTGCTCCCCATGGAGTTGCATTAACTTCAGGAAAACCTCTAAAGGAGTGATCTGTCCTTAAAGCCAGTACAAATGGCACAATCTGTCCCTGCAAAGTGCCAACCCAAAGCTCTGTGGTGTTAAAGGATGTGTCATGTATTAACAGTATTAAACTGTTATGGTATTAACATTTAACTATGTTTAAGCAGCAGATGTCAAAGACAATGCATTGCTGCTGGGGAACCTGGAGCAAGGCGTGATTTGTGGTGACCCTGTAGAGCTGCAGTAAGAGCTCTAAACTGCAGGGACCAGGAGAAACCTCAGTGAGGTTCTCACCAGGGACTGAGGGTAAGGCCAGGGAAAGCTGACACATATGTGCACAGACACAGGAGAAAATAAAGGATTTCACTAAATGGAGTGACTCACGTCGAACAGACTAAATACAGAAGGACGAATTATGCACAGATCCATTCTGAAACAAATCAATCAAACTGAACACTGTTCTCCATAATGTTGAATACGTGCCACCTGAATAAAACAAAATATAAATACCTATTAACAAAAAGAGAAGTTCAGTCAAAAATAAAATCGTGCCAAGTACCAGAAACAAATCAGTGCAATTGACAGCATAAGACAGTATCTCTAATTGCAGTACTTAAATTGATTATAATTGCGGGAGCCCGGGTACACCACAGCACCCGTGGCACAGGTCAGGCAGAGTGTCTCACTAGGGGCTGTGCCAAAACACAGCCAAGCCTTGTCCTGCACACCAGCACCAACACCACCCATGTGGGTACCTCTCAAACACGGGCCTCAGGACTCAGCAGCTGCTACTGCCCCCAGTTCATTCATGGTGCCAAGAAGTATGTACAGTCCTCATGTTTAACAGGAATAAAATTCACAACTATTAATGAGGCTAGCAAGACTGAACAGTGCCAGAGCAACACAGGTTTCCTACTGTTCCTCCAAAGTCATTAAGTAAAGAGAATTTCTGATCACTTTAAGGCCCCCTTGTATCTGATAGAACATTATACTTTCTGAGAGTACCTTGAAATCCACACTACTCCATCCAGAGCAAGTCACATGGATTAAAAAAGAGAAACTATCTGCAATTCTAAAATTAACGAATGATACCTTGGAGATACCTTGTATCTCCAATGCAGCAGTGGGAAATTGTGGTTTAACTTATAGCAAAACTAATGATACACAAACACATTAACAGGGATAATATTGTATTGTATTGTATCTTTTTTTGAGCCACAACTTAGCAATGTGTTGCTCTGTATTTATCCCTCTGGAGTCTGGCTCTATCCCTACAAATTTCAGTTTAGCTCAGATGGCGAAGGTTGATGCTTGCTTGTGACAATATTTCAAACCCTGATACTGATTCCACAGGAATGGTGAAGAGGTTTTCAAAAAAGTTGAAGTAAGAATAGTAAGAATCATGTGTAGCAACCCAATTATGGGAATATCATGCATTAGGTTTCTCTATTTTGCCACAGATATTTGATGTGGTAAAAAAAAAAAAAAAAAAAAAAAAAAAAAAAAAAAAAAAAAAAAAAAAAAAAAAAAGCAGGTGTGCTCTGGTGAGGCTCCAGTGAGGCTTTAACTTAGTATCAAGTTGAAAGATAGTAATGAAATAATTAAATCTATGTGAGCACATCTCCTTAGTAACTTAAGTAAATATATATAAGTGAGTCAACTTGAAGCTGCTGAGACTTCTCTGAGCTGGACCACTCAGTCCTGTCACTCTAGCAAATGGTCTATGGTCTCACTCTAGCAAATTATGCTTTCAGCAAAGGTGAAAGGAAAAGAGGGGACAAGGAGAAGGAAAAAAGTGAAGACAAGCAGGCCAATGTTAAGAGAGCAATATGTTTAGGTGCCTGATTTGACAGCTCACAACTCATTTTGTTTTGTCTTCTGATAATCTCCCTTTCTTTGTTTCCTTCAATCTTCTTTAAGACCCCATGAAATAATTTTCTCCCCCTACTTCCTCAATTTCTTTGCCTGCATATCCATCAATATCTCTTTTACTTCTCCACTTAGGTTTCCCTCCCTTTGTGAATTTTTCCAAGTCAGTGGCCTTTTTTTATTTTTGTTTTAAAAATTAGACCTTTATTTTATGGTTGCTTTCTCCACACCCCACCAGAATATGTTCAATAAGTTGCTCTACTAAACCAAATATTTCCTTCATGCAAGAAACAGCTTTGAGGGCACCAGCAGTCCTGTTGGAGGCAGGACAGCAGTATTACAGCATACTAATTAAGTAACTTTTCCTTCAAATTCCATATGGCCTCTGCTTTTGCCATGATTAAGTAGGACTTATCACGGTAATTATCTTCTGGACTATGAACAATATTGAAGAGTAGCACATAATATTTATATAAAAGCACATTACAAATTGATCCTGAGGGCGGCTGCAGTAATTTTGCTGTCTACACAAACTATCTTTAAGTGCAGTTAAGAAATCATTTCACAGGCTCAAACTATATAATAAGATGAAGGTAATAAGCATGACTGAGACACAGAGGGAACAAATTATCTTCTGGCAATATATCCTACAATTGTGACTATTAATCTGCAGCTGAGCAGAAAATGTATAATCTGAAGGGATTTCTTCATTTAAAATAAAACAATCTGCTATCCTTTGATAAAACAGTAAGAACTTTCAGTATTACACAAATTACAGTAAACAGCACAATAGGACACACGTCCAAGAGAAAAAGAAGTTTAAAAAGTTACTCAGTATCTCCAGCATTAAAAAGTTCCTTCAGTTGACTAGAAAATACGAGCTAATAAACATCTGGTATCATGAAGATTCCTCCTCTGCTCACACATACCTTTCTGCTGATTCTGAGAATCCAGAGCTTTTTTCCTATTGCTCCCTCCTGTCTTACTTGTACTAACTATCTGAGCTGTTACACTGAATTAATGTAACACCAAAAAAATATTTCATATGAAACAGCTACTCAAACTTCACTTACAAACCATGGATGCTTTTCCACATGAACTAAAATGATACACATCTTTCACAGACAAAGCATCTGAGATTTAACTACGCAGAGTAATTTCAACACAATTATTACTAATTGCTTCTTGTGATTCCATTTTCCAAACGTGTTCTGACAAGAAATACGTAAAGTAGTGTAGGTGAGGTCTTAAAAATGAAAGCCAAAAGCAATATTATAATTTAAAAACCAGTTCAATCCATTAAATTAGAAAAACCTCTCTGTACATAAGCAGACAAGCAACATAAACCAATTTAGATCGTGCTGAAGAAGGTTTCTACACACAAGAAGAAAACAGAGTATATTATTCCAGCCTAGAAACTACAGACACAGCTATTAAAATTGTAAATTTCTCCTTTTACAGTCCCACAGGGAAGCCCTCCACAGAAACACCCCTCTAAGAGCAGAGGGGAGTTTTTGGTTTTCCCCCGGACTACATCAACCTGCCACTCGCAGATGCGGACGCTGCACTTCACAGGCAGAAGTACAAACATCAAACTGGGCTGCTGCAGACTCCAGGCGCTGACTTCAGTGGAAGACAGCCACATCTTGCTGTGGGGAAAACAGGCCAAGCAATTAAATATGCATCAGCATTAAAGCTAAATATACAGAAATAGCTTACAGACATAATTCTGGCTTACCAGCTCGGCATGCATAACCTGCATACATATTTCATTTTTAACTACGAAGACAAAACTTTTGTACAATATACTTTCAGTGACTCTATCATTCTATGCATCACTGAGACTTGGAGCAATAAAAAATAATACGACAGCATTAGTAGAAACTAGGCTTTTATTTTTTTACTAGAAACTTATTCAAGGTATAATTGACTTTAGAGATAACACCTGTCAAATTAACATTAATAACAAGTATCTCATAAAATTCCTTCCTTGGTGCTTAACCCTCCAGCGTACAGCTCTGACCTTCCAACTCTTTCTTTTTTTCCTTCACCTTTTTCTTTCACAGTTAATTCCCAATAATATAATCCATAATAACACGAATTCATAATAAAAGGCAGGCCTATGAGCCATTCTGCCTCAGAGCAACATCCATAGCACACCAAAAAAAAAAAAAAAAAAAAGGACAGAAACATTCAGCCACAGCCACACATTTATTGCTTACTTCCAACAGCAAAATGAGGCTATCTGCATCCCACATTTCACATGACTTAATATATAATGAATCTCTGGCACATCCATAGGTACAAAAAGGAAATTCTTTCTTTCCTGCACTGTGGCAGCTCAGAATAGTCTGCCAAACCCTTCAAAGTGTCAGCAAGCTCTTACAGAGAGATAAAGACAATGGATAGCCCTACCAAGCTGCTAACATCTGCTCAAAACCTGCAGCTTCTCTTTTCTTCTTCCAGCACTTACCCAAGCTAGAATGCACTTGCATAAGTCTTTAAAGCACTGAACATTTAAGCATGTCACAATTCTATGATGTCTCATTTATATAATTAGTTCTAACATATGGCCCACAATCAGTGTGGGAAATCTAAAATATTCTTTGGGAAGCTGTCAAACCTAAAGGGATATATTTTTCACTAAGTGAAAAGAATTAAGTATGCAAATTCTGCTCACAATAGGGACAGGGAGGAAATAGAAATCTAGCCCAAAAGGCATGCTTGCTCATTGCATCAAACACGGGTTATTGTGCTCTGTACCTGTCAGTGCCAGTTCAGATCAGAATACACAGTGACAAGCAGAGAAGCTCTGCAGCCACCAGGATTTTAGCAGTGCTGTGGAAAACCGTACAGTAGATAAAACCAAAATCCACTGAAAATGCCAGCTATAATTAACACACTGGGCTGAATATGGATTCAAGGCAGATTGTATTAATCCATATCCTTCTCAGAGCTACAGCTGTCCCCTGGACGGGGACACCTCTGTAACATCTGTAACAAGTAACACACCGTGTGCTAGCAGGGACCACTTTCATGCAGGCTCACCCCAATTCCCCCTTCAGAGACAAAAGCCCAACAACTCTAAAAACCTCTGGACTAAGATTTAATTCTTCTTCACTCGTTTCTGACTAGGAAACCTGCATCTGTTTCACTTGTTGTACCACTGTGAGCAGTGGTGGTAGGCATCCCCCTCCCACCACTGGGAATGACCAACTCAGAGAGAACCGTAGCCAGCATCCACGTCCTGGCAATAGGTTATCTCACTCCCCTGAGATCCCTTCAGGATCTACAGTTGCACCTGTTACTTATCAATGAATTGCTAATTAATCAGTTGTACAGATTTAGGTGAAACACTCCTGGAAACGCACAGAAGAGCTCCCAGTGTCAACAACAAACAGAGCACCAGGAGAGTTTCCATAGGATCCAACTTCCCTGGGAAGTTTAACTGGCTTTCCTACAAATCAAAGGAAGTGGAATAAACTGCAGCAAAAATAAACAGCTTATATGTACAGCTAATAACTTTAGTCTTCAGTACAGCATTATTTAGCATGGAAAAAGAAAAATCCAAAATCATCAATGATCCCACAGTAAGGAAATAACATGCTCCAAAAATAATTTCATCATTCACTTTCAGAATAAGCCCTGAGATATGGAACCAGCTATACATTTCTCAAAACAGTTGGTAAGGAAAGTCAAATCTCTTCAGTAAAATGCTTTCCTAAAGGCAACTTGAGCAATGTAAAAGCTCAGTAATTTGTCTGAATAAAATCCTGCACCCTGTGGTTAAGAACCTGCCAAGCAAGCCAAATACACTAAACAAGCAGAGCTGGCATTTGACATGTCTCTTAAGAGTGAGCTGTGACAAGTTACTAATGATCTCAGTTAGAAAGCAACTAATAGTGTGCTGTAGAAGGAATAAAGACATGCAGAAACCTGGTAATAAGGACCAAATGCTGACTTGAGATAAACAGCTGAAACCATTTTCAGCGAATGACACCGCTCAGTTCAGCTCTAAACCTCTCCCTCCAAACGTTCTGCACCTTTTGTTGTTAGGTGGATTCATCCCTAACAACACTCTAGGTCTAAAATGTGCTCTATATGTGTGAACAACAGTATGTTGACAGAAAATTTGTTTTAAATCTTAGAGTGAGCCCTAAACGTGCCACATTTGCCTACAGTAAGAGCTTCACAAAGCTGGAAAACTGGCAGTTGTGAAAAGGAATTAGAAGTGTTAACAGGTGCAGAAGAAAAAACTTAAACCATTGCACTCCATGTAATGCCAAAAAAAAAAAAAACCACAAAACAAAACAAAAAAAAAAAAAAACAAAAACAAAAAAAAAAAAAAAAAAAAAAAAAAAAAAAAACCACCAAAACACCACACCACCCCGTCAGAAGGGAGATCACCATGAGAGAAAACACTTGGACTAGAGACAAGTTTGTAAAGCCATCATTAGTGAGTGGAGGCAGTTTCATTAGTGAGTGGGGGGATTTCCACTGTCTGGGGAAAAAAAAAACCCAACCCAAATAACCCAAAATCTAGAGATGAGAAAAAAAAAGATCCATGCAACGCAAAGAGTTATCCTCAGCAAGAAAGCATACAGGGCCTTCCTTATTATTTTAAGTATATTTAGGTTACTATTTTTAGTTAAATTTTACTTGCACCTCATTGAAATTGCTGTCTGAACCATCTCTCCCAATTTTCATAGGTGGAAGGAGAAATGTATTAAGCTGATATCTTATTCAGATAATTCAATTTTTCTAAAATTACTACCACTTTTAGTTACCTAGGCGTTATACAACAACCAAAGTTGGAAGCTGGTTTGCTGTGAGAGGAAATGAAACAGACCCAAAGTGTTCATTTTTGCACTCAATTACTGAATGAGAGCAATGTAAGGTGATGCAACCTGACACAGTACTCTCAACCTTGCATTTTCCTGGTGCGTGCCTGTCAAAAAGGTTTTTTTCTTTCCTTCCCAGTCCCTTCCCTCCCCTCCCCCAGTTTCAGCTCTTGACTTCTATGTCTTAGGTTGCTTGGTATTAATTAGCATTATTAAAAGGAAGAGTAAGTACATAAGGAGCCAAACATACAAGGTATCATATTTTTGATACTTATTTCAGTTCTTTCAGGCATTTGACCCAGTATCCATGCAGCAGAGATTGCTACTGCCAGAAGATGAGAGTTAATGGACAATCAGGAAAGCGTGGCAAACAAGGTCACAGAATTAAATATTATTTAAGAGCACAATATGCAGTGACACAAATGACATTTTTGCAGGGAAACAGCAATATTAGCCTCAGAGCAAATGAATGATGTTCATCCTTCCTACTGTTAAACTGTTCTTTAATAGAGACAAAGCACGAAAAAGGATGCAAATGCTTTTAAACACAAAGGAGATTACAACCTAAAACCTTAAGCCAACCCTTTACTTGTATTTATAAGGCTGCTTTACATCACTGCAGTGAAAGAAAGGGATCCTTTAAACCTTTCCACTGTCAAGGCATCAAGAGTAGAAAAAAAAATTATATTTTTTATCACCTTTAATATAAATGAGATAATCAACTTAGCAAGATTCAAATCGAGGTAGACAAAATAACATACATTTTTTACATAGTGCTGTATCATGTATTATTATATTATACAACCTGTTATAGATATTTTATTTAGAAGTAGGGAATGCAGGTAATTAATAATCTCTTTTTTCCTCCCCTGATACATAAAGAAGAAACATTTTTTTCAGATTTGTCTTAAAACCTGAAGGCCAGAACTATCCCTAGTAGCCAGGGATTCTGATGCCATATGCTACTTAGGAGAAACACATAAAATTAAGTTCCTGTGCTTTCAAATATAGTACTAAAAGCTAAAGGAGTTTGTTCAGTTGAGTTTGCTTGCTCCTTCCAACCTTAGCAGCCTTTCAATTCCTTGTATTGATCATTATTTTTTCACCTAAAGACTATTCACATATTTGACAGGCAAGTTTCAAGTTGTTTAGGCATGGCCCAGCCAACAGGAATAATATTTAATCAGCTGTGTTACTGTTTATTTCAAAATGCACAAGGTAACTCCTCCAATCAGATAAATCATTGCATTCATTCTTCTCTTTTAGAGAAGCACAAACCATTCCCAAAAAGATCTTAAGATTTCACTTAAAAAAACTGCAGTAGATATCACAAAAATATGTTTCCATTAACAGTTACAAAGGAATAATACTGGTTACTATAGTGAGAATATGATAATTCAAAGATACCAGACAGTGTAATATACGCGTAGTTTTAATATTAGTAACTGCAACAAAAGAAAAAAAACAAGCATTTTTCAAAGACAAACATTAATGTTGACATTCTCAGGAAACTTGGGGTACTCTTTGTAACTGAAAATCATTTTGGACCCTCATTTCAAGAAGTGTACTTCACTCCTACAGCATTACAAAGGCCTACAAAGCCTGACCTTACATTGATGACTTCGGGTATCTGGACAAGAAACTAACTGAAAATGTGCCTGAAAATAACCAAATGTCTTTGTGGCCAAAATCAAATTACTTTTTGTAAGGTCCTCCATTTTCAGTAAGGTGTGTTGTTAGAAGAAAGACAATTCCACGTACATTTTATGCAACACAAAGTTTCCAATGAGTGGATGCACATCTTCAAACGTAATGTCAGAAAAATAATATGCAACATAAATATTCATGGGCTCCCCCCCCCAAAAAAAACCCAAAAAAACAAACAAAACAAAACAACAACAACAACAAAAAAGCAACAAACAAAAAAAACCCCAAACCTCCCACAATATCACTTGGTCTTCAGATGGGCATTTCTTCATGCTTCCATTATGCTCTAGTCAAAGAAGTTGTATTAAGGAGGCTTTTTAGTCTTGGAGTATTCTATCACAAAAAATCACTTTAATATGGTCAGCACCAGTAAAGAACTTACACAGTCTTACCTAAGTCTTTGATTAGTTCTGTTAAAACCAATGAGGAATGCATGAGCTTAAAATAGGTTTCCTGTGTAAATGCTCTAGAAGAGGGTTGCAATTTCATTTCTTTCCAGTTTATCAGGCAATTCTTGCTTCTGGTACAAGATACCCAATACCTTCACCAAACAGTGTAGATAGTAACATCTTTTACTATAACTTCCTCAAAAAAGAGGGGAAAAGTGCTCTCCCCCATATCCTCCGTAATTTTATCTTAGAGAAAAATTTAAATTGTTAAAGCGGAAATTCTCAGCAATTTGCCTGACTTTGTTTTAAAAAAAATACCAATAAAATTTATTAAATTCAAATGGTTTATTAAAAACTAAAATTAATTTCTGTCTATTCACAGAAAGAAGTATTTTCAAAGAATATTAAATACGTGGAGATTTTTTAAACAGTTTTGTAGAAAAAAATAAAATCTCATTAAAATTCAGAGACAAAACAGAATCTTACAGATCTGCCACAGCACTTTCAGTAAATGCACAGTAAGCAAAAATGATTATAATCCTCACACACAGTCTGAAGATGAGGTAGGAATTACAGCACTTATCAGGAAGACGTGTCACGTACACCTTCATGCCCTGCTGTATTTGCAATACCTCTGAAGCCCAACCCTCGCTATTCTTCCAGTTTGGCAGCTGGAAGGGCAGGTCAGAGTAACATAGACTGTAAAGAACCTACCCAGCACATCATCTTTCCCAGAGTTACTGGCCCATCTAATCAAATACAGCTGAATTTCACAAGTCTCACTGAATGCAGTGGTACAAAACAGTATCCCTTAGAAATATAAAGATCAAAGAAGATTATTTATCATTGTGCTTTACAAAAGGAAGTTTTTTGGGAAGCAGCAGGAGACTTTCTATATAAAAAAAAAGAGAAATCTTTCTTGATTGGCTCTTTGATATTAACAAAGGACTCAATTTCATCCTCAGTGTGAGCACATAGCTTCCCATTAAGCTAAAAGAAGTTACACACGCACACGGGAGAATTTACAGCATCACCTCTTGCAATAGAGTCCTTCAGTTTTCACAGCATTCCACCTATGGTCACATTCTGAAGGGAAAAACACCCAACATTCTGAAGTTAAAGGCAGACACTGCATCTGAAGGATGGAAAATCATGAAGCTGCTAAAACTGATCAGCCCTAGGGTCTCCCTCCAGCCAAACCCTCTCTGCAGTAAGGTACATTCTCTATTTATTCATAAGCACATGCAAAGGAAGCAGAAGCTTGTAACCAGAGTCAGACTTTGATTTCATACATGAGCTGAAAACCCAGTCCTTGCACTGAATAAGCAGAGGAATTCAGTATCAGCTAATTTCTACTGATTTTCAAGATGAAAACGGTACATGTGTTTAAGTAGGGCTGGCTGTGCAGCAATAGTTTCACCTTGTATAAATGTGAAATCCTCCAACACTAAAAAAGCTACAACCATGCTACAGTGACAAAAATCTACGAAGGAATCAAGGGGAAGATTATGCTTAGGGAGGCCTTACACCTCCACTTCCATCCTGCACAAATTTCCAAGCCAGTTTGAGTATAATAATATGCTTGTGATGCCACTGCTTTTCCCTCACAGAAAAAGAAAAAAAAAATCACATGCTTCTGTACTAGGATTGCATTTTCCAAATAAAGTGAGTTGTGGCTGAAATGCTTATTACCCAGAAGAAATCCTAACAAAAGCAAATGTCATAAACTATAACTATATACTAGACAATATATGCAGTTTCTCTGCAAATGCAGCCCTGGCCATGAGAACAGGAATGTCTTTGGAGTCCCATTACATATTGGACGAATAAGATATTTATGAATGGGCAGTAGCTGCTTGTGCTCATTGTCCTGGGAGAAGCATATATATTCATAACAGCTACTGGACTTGAATAAGTTCCACATATTTACTTTGTTTCAGAAGAATACATAAGCTACACCACAATCCAGGATTTAAGGCTCATCCAAATCACTATCAGTTTTCATGTGAAGGAAAAAAAATAATCCACAGTCAGTTAATACATAAAAGTACACACTCCATCCTGGAACACACTTTTGACAACTGTGTAGTGAGTCCTCAATTTGGTATGACTCAAGATCTGTTTTTCTTGAGGGCACTTCCATGAATACACTCTCAATTACATAAATAATGTATCACTAGATATTTGAGAGACTTTCGTTATTCAGAAATAAGTCTTATTCTGTGAATAAGCACTTCAAAAAATAATTTTTTTTCCATTTCTTCCCTTTTGAATTACTAGAAGCTTGAGACTTCAGTATTCACAGAAGAGTTACACACTTCCTCGGCACGGCAGTTGCATAAAAACTGAGAATTCTAAAAAAAAAAGAAAGGAAGGAAAAAACAACTGAAAACAATCAAAATAGAAAGTCAGACACAGGAGAGCTGTGGTCTATCAATGTAAACCTTTGGCCCCAACAGTGCCTACAGTACCATAGGAAAAAAGGGTATACTATAAGGCACAAGTACAGAGTAACTTGCCCATAGTACATTTGAGGTTTTTTTGCCTTAAGTCACTGTGGTGGGATATTCACTCTAACTTCTGTTACTGTATCTATTCTAATTAGCCATGTAAATGTCAGTTTTCTTTTTTGAATTTATGCATTTAAACCAACATATCTAGTTTGCCACAACTTCCCAAAGTTAATTATGCGATGTATAAAAGACGCCCACCCTGTTTAAATCAGTTCTCTGCATTTGCTGCCTTTCAGTGTAGTTCTTTGTTCTTGCTGTATGTTAAAGTGCGTGATTTATTTATACACACACCCCCCACTGACTGCTCATCCTCTAACTTAACTGTGCTGGTTTTATTTCTTTCAATACCTTGACACAAGAAATTCCTTCCAGTGCCACAAAGCACTTCTGCCAATCCTGCAGTCCTTCTCTATTTTTATCCTCTTTTCTTAAGAGTGATTCATAGCAAAACAAATAATTCCTGTTATAAAGCAACATATTATAACCAAGCAGTAACCACTAACTAGAAAATGCTGTCATTGTTTTATAAATTTATTTGTTAATTTCACTTTATTTTGTTTGGATTTTTTTCTAGAGATGCAGACAAAAGCTTAACTTGCCAGCTTTCCAGTTGCAGCAAATGTAGTTAATTTAATATTCAGCAACATGCAATTAGGTCAAATCATGTATTCAGAAGTTTTTACTTGGATTTGTTAGCTGCAAAATTTCATCAGCCACCACAATGCCTGTTCCCTAAGATTTGCTAGATATTCCCTTGTGTTTCTCAGCCTACCTCCAGCTCATTTTCTATCACTCACAAATTATAGCATCCCCTTACTCATCTTTTGAATTGCTACATAAAAGCAGCATTAGTGGCATTCACCCTATTACTCATACTTCTACACCTTCCCACTAACCTTCTATGATGTCCACATGGCTCTGAGCATGGCACACACCCTGGAAGACAGTAAAACTTCTGTGCCACAACTCCTGCAGAAGGAAGAGTTCCATTAAGTCTGCCTCATGCTTCTCCATTCCATATTCTCAAATGTTTCTTACAGTTTTGGGTAAGAACCTTTCCAGAGTCTAGAGGAAAGAAAAATGTATACCCTTTAATGTCTTCTGACACAAAAGAGTAGTCTGGGTTAGCTGTAGCTGTAGCTGTACCTACTTGTTAGACCTAGATGTAGAAATGCTCATAACAATCTATTATATTCTATCATGTTATGTACCTTTCTTTGCCATTCTTCCCAGGAGAATCCTACTCCGAACTGCAAAAAGGGACACAGACATCCTGTGATCCAACAAACCCTTTCAATAGGCAGCAATACAACCAAGGAAAGGAGAGGTTATGCTTTGATACGAAACATCAAATTCTTACAGTATTTCACTAAGCCTGTCTGGATGCTGCTTCCATCACCGATACGTCTTCTTTCTTCTCAGTCCTTAGTTGGGCAATCCAAAAGTGGGGCAATAAGACAGCTTGAAATACTACATACAAATGAAGTTCACTCCTTTTGCTGAAAAGCCCTTTGTCCCAAAAGGCACTCTTCTAAGCTCAAAAGCCTGCAAACAGCAATGCTTCTGAGAGCTCACACGCATCCCGTACAAACACGTATCCATTTAAATGTCAGCTCACAAGTGCACCTAAGATGTACAAAGAAAGCCCTTCCATTCCCAGGATTTCAGCAGGTTCTTTGTACAACTTTAGCTAAGTTGTAGTCAGCCTACAGTCAGATATTACTCCACTGGATCAGACATAATTTTATAGCAGCAAGTGCTACATTTATACTCCACTCTCACTGCTTTTCTTTGTCTCTTTTTGAAGAGTGAATTTCTTCCATGTTTTCACAAACAGTTTGTCCTTGGTTATTTTAGGCACTGTGTTTCCATCTAAAATCATCAGAATTAATGATTCAGAAATACTCCTATAGGAATCTTTTTCTTCTAAAAGCACAGTATCATACATTCATTTCTATCTTGCAGCCTTCTAAATCTAAAATAGCTTTAAGCTATAAGCATAGATATAAGCCCAGCATCTGAATACATCCAAGGAGGTAATACATTTCACATTTCTAGTACTTATTATCAGCAAAAGCTTTAAAGCATAACAAGCGTAGGTAGCAAATCACAAACACTACTGAAACTTGGAAGCAGAGCCATCCAGTAACTTAAAATGCAGACTGTGCAATTGTAAAATGCTTAAGAGAAGCAATTCTGAATTGAATATTTTAGAAAAAGAATGGTGCATTATTTAATTTCTTGAGTGGATCAATATAGTAAAAACTGGATGTAAAAGTAAGATTGGCTGCAAATATGTAGGTTCCTTCCTTCTTTGAACTGTCACTTTGCAACCATAGATTGGTCATTCAGACTTCATCTAGTGAAATGCCAACTCTCTGCCAATCTCAGTCTACAGTTTTTATTGTGCTGCTAACAACTTAACATTTACATCCTTAAATACTAATTTTCTCAGTCCTGTGACTGCAAAGTAAAAATCTTAAAATGCACGACCCTTATGAACTAATAAAAATCAGCAAACAAATAACAAAACAAATACAGCCTTTTAATTTAATCTCAACTTAAAAGTACTCGGAGACCAAAAGAACTGAATTTTTAATTCTCTGGAGAGAATAAGGAAGTCTTTGTGCATTTGATGCTTGAACATCACTGTTAGAATTTCTGCAGAAAAATAATGGTTCCTTTTTCCTGCTATCTGCTAAATACAAAATGTGAATTATCTAAGCACATGTGAATCTTCTGAAAGATGGACCTTAACGAAAAGTCTCCCTAAGTCTTCTTAATAACTAAGAAGACAAACTTAATGACAAATTGCTCACAAGGATGTGGATCAGGCTTTCCAGCTGCCCTCCCAGGAAGCTGTTGTATCATGGGTTTGAAACTGTTCAGGACAGAGATACAGATTCTTTACAGTCTCTTTTCTGAGGACGTACTGTAATATAGTTCTGATCAGATTGAGAAAAGCAAACAGTTCCCTTTCCTTCAGCAGTAACAGAGGTTAAAAACTCATCCCCAAGTTCTCTGGAGAGTGCACAATATGGTATTGAACAGATCATTTCATTCTTCATTACTCAAAGGCATTTCAGCATGAATCCATTCCTACACATGGAAAGCTTCAACTAAATACACATTCAGTCCCACTGACATAAGCTGAGACTTGGATCTCATCACCAACCACACACTTTGAGTTCCCTCACTGAACATATGCTTTCTGAATGGGGCTTCAGTCAATTCATACATCAGGATGCCAGAAACACAAGGGCACATTTGCTACATGAATGATGAGATAATGAAGATGCTGAAACATTACAAAAATGCCATAAACAGAGTTTAAGTCCTGAAGTGGGCAATGGTGAGTCTCCCAGCACGGGTTCTGCTGCACACTTCTTGGGACTCCTCCTGGTAAAACCACTTTCTGTAAGACCCAGCTCTTGGACTGGTAGAAATCTCACTCCTGTGCAAGGAATACCAACTAGACAAAAAAAAGAACTGGCAATAAACTGGGTGAAATATATTGATCATATTTTCAACCATCCAGACCACAATTTCCCAGATAATAAAAATGGCAACTTGTTAGCATGAGTTTTCCTTCTTACACGTAAAAAAACAAAACACATTCACCACCTCCAATTTTCAGCTAAAGCCTAGTATTACAGATGAACTTGCTATCATAATGAAACATCTTGACACCTAACTGCAGGATCCTTTAATGAAGCAAGCAACAAAACCAAAAGGATACAGTGTCCCAAGTTTTCTGTTAAAAAAAGGAAAAAGCTGATTTCGCCTGCAGGGAGTCAGCTACACTAATTCAAAATACCTAAAAACTAACCAGGACCATAGTCCTATATATGAGGTTTAAGGAAAAGAGACAAGTGAAAAAGCAACCACTGAAGTGTTTGCAAAAAAAAATTTGGATCATATTGCTCAGGAACATCAGTTTCACCAAAAATGAAAGATGATTTAAAAAGGAGAGATTTTGTCACTTTGGAAGGAAAAAATACTTTTGCATATGTAATACACAAGCTTCTAATAAGCCTAGTATGATCCAAAACTACCAAAACTACGGTGCTTCATATCAAGGGCTTCCTCTGTCTTATGTTTTATAAAATTAAGGTTAGTTTTACTTATTTCTTGTCTCTGGTGCACAGCAACAGTTCACAACCAGAACAGGTCTGTTGGTCAAGGCCATTTTCACACCTTAGGACAATGACTTTGGTCTAATCAAAAGGAAATGCCACTTCCTAACATGACAAATTATCTTTTTTGACATAACAGACAGGACTGTTGCTTCTCTCTGAGTTCAATCTTTATTTCATCGTCACTTTTATCAGATCAGTGCTGTTGGCAATACATCAAATGCTTAGAATTTCAATGAAATTGTCATTACAAAGGCTTTCAGGGGTCTGCAAATGTTCTGAGTACAGAGCAAGACTGGGGCATGCAGCAGTCTGTCCCACATTCCCGGCTCTCCTGATTTCCCAGTGGTGATCAGAGCAGGCTCTATGCTTGCCATCTCATCCTGGGTACCACCCAGGGTATTTGGTATTTGTGAGTGTCACCCAGCAGGCAGCTTTATATTTTATAGTAACTTGGAAAGGTTGACAGCAGCTATGAGTTGATAATAAAACTATACATGTACACATATATGCTTCAACCACCTATGAGGAGTTTCCATGTTACTCATGGTTATATAGAATACATATCAGTTAGTTATAGAAATGATCCACATTTATACTAAAAGTACTTCCAAAAATATACACAAAGATGCACAAACAAAACATACAATATAATTACCACTATTTTCTTACTACATATAATCACATCAATAGTCAAAAGAAGCAAAAAACTGAAAAGTCACATACTAGGTGTTTGATCCTTTAAAAATTACATCTTGATGGTGCCTCCAGTAATTTTCTAGATCACTTTATACATTTTTCTTCTTCTCAAAAAGCCCTTCCTCACTTCCTTTAACATAATATTATAGTTTGTCCAATTTCAGTACCTGGTACCAGCGAGCTGACTTTGCAGGAGTACCTCACTGATAGCCCATCTCTTACACATATGCACTGCTCTGCAAAGAAAAAGAGCCAGAGGATGCTGAACCAATTTTCTGAAGTTACCATTTTAGAAACACTATGAACAACTAAGAGAAATATGGCTGCATAATTTTTAACAAAACAATATGGAACCTGATCCGGTGCATTAACGGCCCATAATGTTATTGAACAAGACTACAAGAGAGACACTTTACTTGCAGTTGCTTGTCAGACAATTACTCTCTGCTACTGTAATACTTCATGTGCATACTTCCAAGGAAGACTCATGAACGCACAGGTTCATTAAGGGAATGAGAGAATCGATTGTAAAATGGAAAAGGCCGAGTGAGGTCATATTTCAAAGAGATGAATATGGTACACTCCATTATGTTGTAATCAGCCTCTCTCTTTCATCCTAAGAACTGTAATAGTCTATCCTAATTTTCAAGGGAAAAAAAAAAAAAAATTCTCACTGCCTGCATCGCACCTTCATCCCAAATACAGTGAAGAATTCAAATGTGCTGCAGGCAGTTTCCATTAACCATGGTCTTTGGAGCAGACGGTATTGATGTTGCTGACCATTTTTCTCCTTAATAAGAAAAACATTCAAATGCTACTAATATTGCTGCCTTGGCAAACCACATTTTATAGATGGGACTTGCCCTGTACATGACACATAGAACATCAATCTAGGCTGAATTTTATTTCAATTTATTATGGTTGCTGTCTAAATGAAAAAATGCTTATATCGTTAAAATGTCTTACAATATAAATGTGCAAATGATGTAACCACCCATTTTGTGAGAAAATTCTGATTTTGATTAAAAATATCTACAGTTGAACTCCTAAATATTTAATAAGCGTGGAACAAAAAAAACCAAAACAAAACAAACAAAAAAAAATTAAAAAAAAAAAAATTTAAAAAAAAAACACCAAGCACATTAAGAAACCACAGTAATTGGTATCTGGTGTAACAACTTTGTTTTATGCTTGATAGCTTTTATCTTTAGAAGATGAGTTTATAAGGTATTCTTTTTAAATGTTAAGAGCTGCCTTTTTGTTCAAATCATTGAGAATAAATTACTTCAATCTTGACTTCATTCAAGACCTCATGTGTGGTTTTTTCAAGTTACCATTTATCACCATTCTTTGCTTGCTGTAGCCAGCTGTCTCCGGGCTGAACCCGGTGGCCTGCAAAAGCCCTGCAAGCCTTCCCAGACACGCAACTCTGGACACCACACAATTACCAAGGGGCAGAAAGCAGCACCTTATAAGAAGAGAGACAGTACTCAATTTTGTAATTGACTGGAATTCACAAAGCTGTCCCAGCTATTGAGACAGAATTTAACACTTGGCAGAGTCCCACTGGCACGCACCACATCCGACATCCCCACCACACTCAACATCATGTTCCTGCTGCGGAGAGCACTGTAGATCATCAGGTCAACCCAATGGCATTGAAAACACATTAAACTCTCATATTCTCTCTGTATCATTAGCAATGGCTATTATATAAATACAATACTTCCCCACTCATGAACAGCCAGCTCTTTCTACTGTGTTTATCTGACAAAACTCCAAAGTTCAGAGCCTAGGTGCACTGCAATCCATCAAAGAATGATAAATTGTTACAGAAGTTTACAAGTATACAGCAGACCAGAAACAAAATCCAAACAGTTCCTACTAGAAAATGAGAGTTAGCACAGATTGGCAGGCAACAGATTCTCCCCTTTTACTCTGACCCCACCGAGAGTACCACGGGCAGCTCCAGGGCCCTCAACAGAAGGAGGAGGATAAGAGGGCTGGAGCACCTCTCCTGTAATGACAGGCTGAGACAGTTGAGGTTGTTTAGCCTGGAGAGGATGAGGCTCCAGAGAGACCTTAGAGCACCTCTCAGTATGTAAATGTGGCCTACAAGACAAGACAGAGAGGAACTCTTTATAGAGACATGTGGTGACAGGACAAAGGATGATGACTTTAAACTGAAAGAAGGCAGATTTAGATTAGAGGAAGAAATTCTTTACCTGGAGGGTGATGAGGCACTGGACAAGGTTGCCCAGAGAGGTTGCAGATGCCCCGGTCCTGGCAGTGTTCAAGGCCAGGATTTTGAGCAGTGTGATCTAGTGGAAGGCATCTCTGCCCATGGCAGGGAAGGTGGGACCAAATGATCTTCCAGGCCCCATCTAATCCAAACCATCCTATTAGTCCATGTTTTCCTAACTTGGACAAAAAGTATCTAAGCAGGAGTTTGGGTCCAATGAGCAAAAGACTGGACTGCAAAAACAGTGGTTTAGCATGTACTGAAGATGTGGTGAACAAATGGGTACTACAGCTACAGCCTGCTGCCCTTTGTCAGGTAACCACTGTTCATGCACAAGTCCCAGCATCTTTCATGGGAGGGAAACTTCTAGAAGGTTTTTGCCCTGCACTGAGTTTTATCATAGCTGAGAACTGAGGAGGAATTTCAACTTGGCCTTTAAAGAAAAAACAAAAAGGATAGATAATTGTAAATGAAGGAAGTGTATGAGAGCTACATGGCAGATAAGTGGACTTTTATAACATTTCATATTGTAAAGTTTGCCAGAATGTATTGAAAGAAGAGTCAGTATCCTGGTTAAATCACATCCTGCTGCAGCTGTCCAACTTTATAGTTAAAATACTCACATTAGTTTCATTAAACAACTACAGAAGGAAATCCAAAATATTATTAAAAGTATGTTGGCTTTGTGCTATCTTTTTTTTCAGATTTAGTAAGAGATAAAATAGTCTTGACTTCAAAGAGTGATTATTTTTTGTGTGTATTCACACCCTGGAGGCCACAAAGCAGTTGTCCTATGGAAATCCTACAAAACCTAAACTTTACTATACATTTCTGACAGACGTTTTAGACAAGAAAGGAAGGATATTTTAGCATTTATGGAGCTGGCCTGACATTTAGGGGATCTCAATTTAATTTCCTTGTCTGCCAGACTTCCTTCATAATCCCAGACAAAGTAAATCATTTTCCTTTCCCTAGTTTCTCATCTTCAAAATGGAGAAGACCATTAAAATACTTGGATCATGACAGATTTGAAAGAAAAAAAAACAAAACCTTTTTCTTCTCAATTTTTATTTTTTCTGAAATTTATCTGAAAGTTCAATCTTCCAAAGGCTTCAACTGTATGTTGTTTTGTTCTCAAAATCAACAAAACACACTCTTTATAAGTAACACACTTTGTTGCAGATCTTTGTCACTGGAGAGCCTTCCATTTTAAGCTGCCTGCTCTGTGATAAGAAAAGATGTTGAAGAATGAGCACAGGGAAAGTTAATAAACAAAATGCATTCATGGCCCATTACTTCAAATAACTTTACTACATAAATAGTCCACTCATCAAATAATGGTCTCAATTAACATTTATTTCTCAGACAAGGCATTTGTAATGTACTGTAGGGATTAAAAGTTCTGCATGAATATCACTATCCTGGAAGTGCCACTACTTACAAGAGAAGTACTGACGTATTTTCCACTTGATTAAAAACAATTTCTAGTCTTTCCTCGCCCTGCTTCTCTCCTAGGCCTCCTTGTCCTAGAAGGATCAAAAGAAAAGATATATTCTACGTAGGAGATCCCTGGCTGATGATGACCTTGCTTTTAAAATCCATAAGCACACAAGTGCAGCATTACTACAGAGGAGCAAACGATCCCTGTGACTTTGTTAAGAAAGCAAGTGATGAGAATTCCCTCATGTAAGTGCATGCCTCAATCTTTTTTACAACAAGGTAGAACAAAGCAAGTTTTTCACAGAATTTTCTCAGTTGGAAGGGACTCACAAGGATCATGGAGTCCAACTCCTGACTCTGCACAGGACAGCCCAAGCGTTACACCCTGTGCCTGAGAGCACTGTCCAAACACTGCTTGAACTCTGTCAGGCCTGGTGCTGTGACCTGGGGAGCCTGTTCCAGCGCCCAGCCACCCACTCAGTAAAAAACCTTTTTCTAATATCCAACCTAAGCCTCCCCCAATACAGCTTCAGGACATTCCCAGAGGTGCAGTCACTGAGCACCACAGAGAAGAGATCAGCCTCAAAATAACCTGGAACACATAAGCTTAAAAAAAAAAAAAAAAAGTTAGCACTGCCAGAAATAAACATAAATAAACATGAGGACAAGACAAGGCAACAATGGAAGAGCCTGACATTATGTGGACACTTCAACAGTGACAAGCGCTGCTGAGATGCTTGCTACTTGATATATCTAAATGTGAAAGACCTCCCCTCACTCAGCCATCTTGCTGCTAATGGTGAAAGAGAGTATCTTTGTAATACGTGGTTGCTTTTATCCTGCAACATAATAACTGAGCATTGATGAGATGATAACAAAGTCAATTACTCAAACACCAACAAAACACATTCTAACAATGACAGCCGTATTCATGGTGTCATTTTAGAAACTGACTCCAGTACATTCAGATTTTTTTGTGTGTGTCCTGTGGGTTTGACCTGAATCCTAATGAAATTAACTGCTAGAAGAAACCAAGCCAGTACGAGCTCCCAGATTTCAAGGCATGATGCAATATCTGCCGAAAAAATGAACAGATGCTTCTAGAAGCCAGAAAGAAGGAAGGTCAGAAAGTCCCTGGAGAGCTAAAATGGACCTCATTGTGCTTATGGAGAAGTGACAGAATAAAAAAAAAAAAAGTTAACCTACAACAGAGATCTAAATATGAAATCCTGCCCAGACCCATTATTCTCAAAACATGTTTTAAGTCCTGTTAGGACTTCAGCCTGTGGGTCCATCTAAGGCATGAAAAAAATACAGTTCAATGAAAATGAAATATCAAAAAAAACCACACCTGCTTCTCAGCCGTTATTTTCCTCACAAGTATTGTCTTATTTTAAATTTATTGCTAATACAGTATGTTAGCAGTTGTCTTTAATAAACTCTGCATACATCCAAGAAAAGTGCATACACTGACAAAGATGCTTCTAGTTTTGCACAACACATGGCTTTTTTTATACGGTATGTTCTCTCTTGAAAACTACTCCTTCACAAAATGAAAATTCAGCAGAAACTCTAATAGCTTTCATATTTCAGTCTAATAGGTAGCATGGCATTGCACTGCCACCCACCTTTGCTACAATATTGCACAGCACATTTAACAGACATTCGCTTCCTTCACTCAGTCCTTACGTGCGGCTTCTGCAGGACCTTAGTATTAACATTTAACAGAGTCTATGAGCATAAAGCACATTTATGAACACCTGCTAGAACATTTTATTTGCCTTAAGAGTTTTATTATAACTGTTAAATTTTCTTGCTATGCTTTATGGGCCAAATCCTGGTCCAGTTTTAGCCTCAACTCCCATTGACTTCAACAGCAAGCAGATTTGATTGTATGTGGGTTTCCATACCAATTCAATACAACTTTAAAGAAAATGGGATCACTGGTAAGCACAATACTGGATAGAAGAAGCCAGCACTTAGCAGCTCTAAATATCCACCGAATACAGCCTTCAAATGCAATTAAAACAAATAAATAAACCCCACACTCACAAGTCTGTAACCTCCACGCTGCATCAAAAAACCCAACCGACTCTGAGGTTAGAAGTACAAGGTATGCAGGTATCCCACACACAAATAGCTTGGTGGGATGTATTACCACCAACTACTCCCTCTCAGACCACTCACTGATGCTCCTGTCACCAAAATTTGGTTCTCTATATTAAAGCCATCAAAGGCCAGAATCCAGCAATGTCAGTGTTGGTCACCTCCTCTGACACATCCAGACGGTCACAGCCCTCTTCAACAACACAAGAGAGGCTGGAACAAACCATGCAGAGCCAGAAGCTGTAGTTGATGAACAAGAGTCCAAGGAAGATGTTGCAGAGGAAATCACACCAGAAGTCTGACTGTTCCCAAGATGTTCTCTACACTGGTTCTTCTCTGACAGTTTCACCATCTTACTGGAGATGTTCAGAACACCTCTGTGAGACTGAACGTGACTATAGAGAAGCAACACAGCTCCTTATAGTTTAGAGAAAGAGAATAACAGAGGACTCCAGGAAGTCCACATGGAACTTCTCTAAGAAAATTTAACTTCATTTGAAATTTCGCAAGAGTTTACTTTGCCCATTGCTATTAAAACACCAAAAATAGTAAGACAGGTAGCTAAGAATAGACAATATGGCAATGCCACATCTGTTTCACAAAAGCTTGACAGTAAATGCTTGATTCAAAGCATATTCTTAAGCCCCCCAAACTTCCAGCAATTATAAAAATGAGATTATAGGCACAATGATGAATGACAACAAATGAAATGCTAACAGATCTAGCACCATACAAAAAAATATTGATTTTCTCTGATTACTACTTAGGTGATCAGAGTGTATGAGGTCCTAGTTGCCCGCTTGCTCTAGATTTTATTAATGCTCCAATATCAGACACCCAATTTGGAAATCAATGCTTACTTCATCATTTTTCTCTGAAGGATCCTATTATTCACAATTGATTTAACAGAAATGAAAGGCTTACCATTAACAAGACCCAGCTGCTGACACTTCTTAGATGAATTATTGAACTTCTAAGAGTGAATTAACTTAACCATCACCAAGACTTATTGTCTGATGTTTCTCATACCAAAGTCAGTGTATTTATAAATACAGAACCAAGTAAAAGAAAGTAACTCCTTTGCTGCCTCCTCCAACACCATATACACCAAGTAAAAATTAAGCTTTGTAAAGATAAAAATGTGAGTTATGCACCAAATTCAGTCAGTTGGTGCTTAGTCTGTAACTGCCTTTTGACACCCTGAATCTTCATTTATTTCTAAAACTCATAGGTCATTTCAAGGTTCAGAAAGAGGAAATCCAATTTATGGCAAGTTACATCTTCTGTCAATGAGATTACTACAGTCAAAGATCCCTAGGGCTGACCATGCTCTGCCAGAAAGCCTACAGAAGATTATTATTAATTCCCTTTAGGTACAAAGTGAAGAACCACCTTATGAATTGAGATAAAAGTAACAAATATTACACTACTGCAAGTAGAAGCAGTACTACCAGTCCATCGCAAAAGCAATGTGAAAGTACAAAGCCAAAGGCCTTAAAATTTCCCATCTGAGCCAAGGGGATATCTCTGCTCAGAACATAAATTCATCATGCCCATTTTCCAGTCTAAGAAGGACTATGCATCACCCAAGGTGAATTCAGTTCCTCAAATTAGAGCTTTTGCTCTGCCGAGTAAAAAATTCAGTACCAAAAAAGAGCAGGTTTGGAAGGGCAGATGATCACACCAGCCCCTATTGTAATCCTATCAATGACTATGTAAACCTGTGCAGTTCCCAAGCAAGTACACTGCTAATAATGCTCCTCACGAGTCACCCTTGAGAAGCGGCAATGAGAACCCTGAGTGCCGGAACACTGCCCAGCTGCCCTGACCTACAAGCACATTAGTGTCAAGAGCACGGAGCTGTGCTAGGCAATATGCTGTCCCTCAGTGGACAGGAGTACCACAGCTGCCTGGTGACGCAGCCAGAACAACTGCTCAGCTGTCAAAACCAGTGAACATTTCAGGTCTTAGTAGACTTTTGGCTAATCTGTACTACCTGGCTGAATATGCCTTCAAACTGCTTGAATGGCAACTGCTTTCTCCTTTAGCATTCACCATACTTGCAGAGGTCATCTTGATTATACTTAACCTCTGCAACTGCTCTGAAGACTTCAGCACAAGACCAAGTTCAGATGCAACACATTCGGGAAGTCTTCTGGATTAATAACACAATTTTTTGCTTCCTTTTTATTCCACAGAATGGTGAGATAACAGACCTGTTCTATCCTTTTCACACAAGCTGAAAGTCAACAACTGTCCAAAATCACTAGAGCCTCTTCTCAAAACCCTCAACGGATTTGAGTGCTTTCACACTGCTGGAGGCAAAACACCTGGGCCTTTTTTACCAGGGTTAGTGTCTGAGGAAGATACTCTTGGAGCAAACCAATCACTTTTTGAATACTGTTTTTCCCTTTCCCAACCCCCTCCACCTGTTTTAACCCCTATCTTACTGAAACTAACCTTAAAATTCTGCTTTGGACATCAGACAAACACTTTAAAAATTAAGCAAAACAGGAAGGAAAGAAGCCTGAGAGACAGAGCCCCCAGGCTCACAGGTCTAACTACATTAGGAAAACAGGCCAAAAATCATAAAATTATCATTATTTTTAAAATATTTAGGTATCGAAAATTTTCAATCTGAGCCTTCTCTACAGAATAACACTTTTGAAATGGAGGATGGCTGGCCATAACTTAATTCTGCTTAAATTTGATATCTGCATAAAACATCTCTCAGCAAGTAGGTTGGAACAACTTTTTTAAAAAAGACATGGACTTTGGCAGATTTCCTGCTTTTCTTACACTCATTTCTTCCAGTACTTCCCACATTGTGAAATAACTCTTAATGCTATAAAGACAGTGCAGACTGCAAAAATTGGTCCTAGTGGTTCCAATGGGAGTAATGTGGTCAGAATTTGGCATCAGCAAAGTTTCCATTTCTACATAGGTTTCATTTATTTTTCAGTTTAAAAATAAGACCATATTTTGGCATGTAACTAGAGCTGCTCCTGCAACTCAAAAGAAATAACACTGCTGGCAAGCCTCAAATCTGTTCCAAGACAAAAAACTGTGTTGGCAGAACTTTTTCTAAAAGTTCTTTTTGACTAGAGGCAGAATTCAACACCAGCATAAATGGAGAAACTTCAGTGAAAACAGTGATGTTACACATTAAGTTTATATAATGCAAATATATTTAGCTGACATGGAATTTAAATTCTGTTGAACCAATTCTGTTTATCTTCTACATGTACATAATAACTTAGCACCAAATTCTATAATCATTCTTCTGTGAATACTCTTTTCCCTCCTACATAAATGGTACTGTGCTATTTACAAAGTACCACAACCATGCCACACATTTTTTTAACGTAAGAGTTATCCAATTAGGATGTGGTGAAATTAAAGCTGCAAGATCTATATTCCTGCATCAATTACAGGCACAGAAGAAAATAACATAAATCTGACATTTCACAACTTCTGAGGGTTTGATTTTGCAACCTACTTTCTAAAATACCTTTTTTGCACGTCATACCCAAGGGTTTTTTTAGAGCATGCATACAGTTAACCAACGTGCAGCGGTGCTTTATCAACACAGATCACAGCAAAATTTGACTCCCAACTCCACTACAGCACAGACAACAATGAAAGCATTCAAGTACCTAGACAAAGATGCCCATGCCCCTCAGATACTCAGGATATAGGGGGTTGATGGATAGGACAAAGTACTTACAAGGAAACCTGTACTATTTTAGATTAACTGTTGAAAAAAAAACGGAATTGAGTTCTTCTTGCCAGGGAGAGGGAGAAAGTTACATGAGAGTGGTATCAGGCTGCTTCAATCCTCTTGAAGAAAAAGCAATACAAAGCCTAGATATGTAGGTATTTCTAGAGTCAAGTTCTAAGCACAGCTTGCTTACTCTACCCTAAATACAGCTGACTTAACTCTAAATACAGCTGTCTGAGTATTGCATTGAACATCTTCGGTGTTTTGCTTTTTGTCAAACTATGCTTTTTTTACATTTTATTATACTGTCACTGAAGAAAAAAAGTACAAAGAAATGTAGATTGAATTTATTTACTTTCATATTCTTAAGAATTTTTATCTAATGCACCACAACTCATGAACTGCTTCAAATAATTCAACTAAGCGCATGGAGTAGAGAACATTTACAGGTTCCCTTCAAACCCAAACTATCTTATGATTTGCAACACTTGATTGTAAAAGTCAGTCTGCCTACACGTAAGGTATCTTTTCAATAAAATATACCACTTTAGATGTCCACTGACTTAAAATAATTCAACAAATAAAAAGAAAAGTAAGAGGTGATGCTTATGTTCAGACCACAAATTAATGCAGGTAATCTGACCACCAATGTAATTAATACAATGACCAGATAAGTACAATCAGAACTCCAAATAAACTTACTATGCTTTATATATTTTATATAGTTAAAACTAAATAGAATATAAACTGAACTTTTGGTCAGAAATTCCAACCAGCAGTCTCACTGAGAATAAATTACACAAAATTTTTGGCATAGTGTGCCTAAGAATTGATGTCACAAAAATCATCAGATCTTCAGAAATTTAAGGCAAATTTGCCACCAAGTATAGGAAAACACATTAATCATCTTTTTATTTCCACTGTAGAAATAATGTACTACAGGTGTTTCAGAAAATCTTTGATTTTCAAAAATAAGTGGTCTCTTTCCTTCTATACATTACCAAGTCTAACAGAGGCACAATTTTATTTAAGCTAAATCATGCCTTATGGGACACACTCAGGAGGAGGAAAGGAGGACATGCAACTGGCATTTGAGACATATTGCCAGTGCAAAGCTGCCAAAAGCACACAGCAGGGAGCATGTTTTGGCTATCCATGAGCAGAATAAGCATGCACTCCTTAACCACTGCCAGCTGGCATTTGTTTCCAAATACAGAATGCTCACTAGGCAGTTTGGAGACTGGACATACTCCTAACCTTAACTATGCTCCCATAAAAGCATGATGCTGAGATACCTCATTAACCATGGCTGCCTCTTAGCTGACTGCCAAATGAGAAAGACTGAATGACAAACAAAAAGGATACATTTCTCCCTACGCATAAAGAAGTACCTAAAGTATATCATAACATACTCTAGTGCCTACAGCAAAAGAGAGATTTTAAGAGGGTTGGAAGAAAATTCTGCCAGAATCTCAAAAAGCAGAAACACTGCCACTCTCTACTGTACATAGATAGAAAAAGTGAAATCCAGAGACACAGAGTAGCAAGAAAACACAGCAATGTATAGAAAGAGTGGCTGGCACTGTGATTATAAACTGTACTATCATCTTTAACACAACCTCTAGCACTCCCCACAACAGACGCTCCCTGCTTTATGTGCTGGGGCAGATTTGTGGGTAGAAGATTAATGTCCCCCTCCATCTGTTAATGACTATATAGGTCCCCTGGGCTTTGGACCAAGGGTACTTTGCCCTTAGGATGGAACAAGAAATGGGAATTTGTGTTTGTTACAACACACGCTTACTATTTCCAGCAACACTAGCAATTGCTAGATGTGTATTATTTCAACTTTATCTACCAAAAACGTATTTTATCATGGTAGTTCAACTGTGATTCCAAGTAGTTTTTCAAAGAGATCAGTTAAAAGGAGAACAAACCAACAGGGGGGCACTTTTCACTTTCAAAGTGCTTTCCTGACACACACACAGTCTGCATTGGTATTTGCCCTGTAAGTGCTCTATTCATTAACTTTTCACTAGAGTTTCAAAGTGACTCCACTTTTTGGATTTCTTTTTCTCTGTCACTGATAGCCTGCTGTCATGGACCAAGCAATTCGGAAGGAAGAAATGTACCAGAGACTGCCATGCAAAGGAGAGGGCACTAATTAAAGTCTTCATTTCCTTCAGGGGGTCCTGTGAGTGGATTTTAACTTACCCCTGTTAACTGTACCTTTGCTCCTGAACCTGGAGGCAAGTCAGAAGGAGCCTGACACCATCATAGTCTTCATCAACCTAAGCCAGTTTGATATCCTGGAAGAATATAGGGAAAGGACAGTTACAAAATGAAGTTCTGAAGGAATGAGGCAAACATAGACATCACCAGCACAACAATACTCAGAGCAAAATCAGAGAAGACATTAACATTATCTCCAATATCCACAAATGAGAAATCAAAAGCAGAGCACTGCTTCACTAAATTCTCCTAATGTGGTGTCTCAGGTTTGTTTCATGCTTCCTTTCTTCCTTTTCCCATCCCTATCAATTGCAACACTGACCTCAATTCCATCTCGAGGAAGAAATAGTTCTCCTGCCTAAATTCCCTGTGAGCACCAAAGGGAATTCCAAGGGCAGTCGACCATGTTTACATTTACACCAAGTATATTTAATTAACTTCTCCAGTTTACTCAGCTTAACTTTGAAAAAGGCTGGAACACCTTTGCAGCTGAACCATCAACACAAGAAAATTCTACCCTCTTTTTAAAAAAGGGAAATGTGATTTCAGTGTATGACCTCTACCAATCCTTTTGATCCAATTGGGCTCTGTTTCTCTCAAATCATTCCTGCCCAAAAATAAAAGCAGGATGAGACCACAGTCAAGAGGGGAAAATAAAGAAAACTGAAAAGGAATTGCTCTCTACTGTCCTTCATCTTCAGCAGAGAATTTCCTGGTCTCAAATGCCACCAGAGTGAAGAAACTGAAGCCACAAAAGCAATTTTTTCCCTCTGTATCAGGAGCAGTACAAAACAATGAGTGTTGAACTAACAAAGTTCAACTAGGCCTTAGTAGTCATAATATTACACTAAAAACACTTCTCTACTGGCTTCCCAAATAAGGAAATACACTAAATCAAAGATACACACTTAATGTTGTTAAAATTAATTGTAAAGCACAACAAAAAAAATCCCAGCCTGATTTGTATGTATTTTGTTTTCATAATACAATCTTGTAAGAATCAACAGAGCTTCTCCCAGATTTCTCATCTAAGTCTAGGGATATTTGGCCTTTTTCTTATGCTTCCTCAACATGGCATGCATTTCACCTTTTGAAAATTAAAGGAATCATCTTTTCCTTTAATCTGTGTACAATACAGGAAAACACATTCTGAGTATGACTTATATACACAGAGCAGGTAAAAGGGATTCAATGCTAATATTTCTTGATTAAGTCATTATCAGGTCCTTTTGGAAGTCTGAATTAGAGCTGAGAAGCTTGAAACTCAATGCTAAAAAGAATAAAAAATATACAATTAAGAATATTAAAGACAAAAGCACAAGAAAGCTAAGGGACAAAGTAAAGAATTGCAGTTTCCCTTCCCTGTACTCCATGTAGGGAGTACAAGATAGCATATGTCCTGACTGATACTCCTTTGAGCAACAGCTTGCTTTCCTTAATGTGCCTCCTCAATTGCCATCCTGTGACCTGCACAGGTAGGCAGCCCCTGGAGAGAAAAGCCACTGAAGTCTGTGCATCCTGCAGAGTGCTGACAGCAATCATTCGAGCTTTTATACAAACCCCTTGTACCTCTGCAGAAAGGTTGCTCTCAATCTGGCCCTCAAAGAAAATACAGCAGCCTCGACTGATAACATCTACTTACACTGCTGCTGATTAGACATAGACTGTCTCCAACAGTCTTTCTGAAAACTGAACAGGAGCCTTAAAAACTTAAGCCTGAGCCACAGCTAGCATATCTAACTCAAGTACCAGTAAAACACATTTAATGTCAATTGCAAAAAAAAACCACCCCAAACATATCTGTTTGGGAGCATGGGAGTTACTGTTGCTTATTTGTGGAGAAGAAGGGAGGAATGTATCACGTCTGCACACATACATTAGACAGATGTATGTATCACGCATGGGTACAGGACAACAAACACAACTTGCTCTCCACTACAGAATTTTCCACTTTGAACATATAGACATCAATATATAAAGCTCATGTTATTTTAGTGAGATACCTTTTGAATGAATAATGCTGGCAGGATTACAATTCATATGACACAGATTATTTGGTCATCACTAATTCAAGGACAAATTGAAGTCTGAAGGTCAAATCTATGGGGATTTTTGGTAACATCACTAAGACCACACACAGATGCCAGAGACAAGTAGTGCTGGTATTTTGCCCACCTTTATACCACGTTAGTTATGAGAAATGACTCAAAAAGCAAACAGTCAAACATATGCCCCAACTAACAACAGTGAGCAACTCCATCAATGGAGAGTACTCTCATCACATCAGGAGCAAAGGACATGAGAACAATCAATCTTAAGAGAGCTTCAGTAGCCATTCTGTCAGAAAAAAAAAAAAATAACCAACATTTTTGTCAAAGTATGAGTCATTTCTAATTTGTTATATACCTTCCCAGGCTTGTGAAGAACTCACCAACAATACCCACAGCCAAGTCCAGCAAAGACTACCACCTGGCATGTGTCACATTTATTTGTCAGAGCTATTCTCAACACACAGCAGCAAGATTGTGACTAGCAAGGCAGCAGCAGTTTGCCCAACAGTTTAAACTTGTTCCTTTGCACGTGCTCTTTATTCATTTTTATTCTAAATTATCTTGTCCATGAGTGCTACACAAAGGGCTCCTCTGATCCCACAGACAAACAGCTCTTTCATCCTAAGAATGTATTTTAAAAGACTATTTAGCATAACTTTTACAATACTTATTTTCCCTACAGGAAATCTTCTTACAGAATCAGAATAATTTAGGCTGAAAAGGACCTCTAGAGGCCATGTCCTCCAATTTCCCAGTCAAAGCAGAGCCGATTTCAAAGTTAGGACAAGTTGTTCAGAGTCTTGTCCAGTCATGTTTCTCAATCTCCAAGGTCAAATCTTGCAACTTCCACAGACCTCAGGTCAGAGTTTAACCATTCTGACTGTTAATTCTTTTTCCTTTATGCCCAGTCAGAATTGCTCCATTTCTATATACGGCAACTGCACCTCATCCTTGCTCTGTACACCTCAGAGAAGAGCACTGCTCTCTGTTCCAAAACAGCCTGTTGGGAGGAAATGGAAGGCAACAGTTCATCTTCATCTTCTAATCCCCAGGCCAGGCAAACGCAGATCCATCAGCATCTCCCCGTATGCCATGTACTCCAGACACCTAATGAAACAAGGCAGCTGCTCCACGTTAAAGCTCTTTAAATGATTTATGAAAATGTAACAAAGCCTTTCACATACCTCACTTTGATGATACATCATTACTTTACAGGTCCCCTGACACAGACACGACCATTGGTACCTTACTTTCTGATCCCAGAGAAAGTTCTGAGGACAACCTCAGTGGAGCAGCAAGCATAAGGGATTTGACAAGATGATGCACTGAGTGGCATCTCAGATCACCTAAACACTCTGTAAGAGCATTTTTTAAGGGTACAAAGAAAAAAAATCAACATTTAAAAAAAGTTTATTGTGGTTTAGAATTTAGCTATACAGCTTCCTGCAGCTGACCCCAGAAAAATAGAAGACGTGTGACGCATAACTTCCTTTGACTTTTCTTTGAACTCTAGATAGAAGCTCCTGCTTTAAAGAGCAGAAATTTTTTTATTAATTACTTCTACAATTTTTGTTAATATTTCCAAATAGTACCTGATGCTAAAATATTTGTCTGTACCAAATCCCTGGGTTAGAACACCCTCTCAAAGAAAAGCAGTTTCCAATTATTATTTTGAGATAAGGTGCACTGCACAACTTTGATGAAATGAGCAGTACCCACCCCTCACTTGACCGTGCTTTTAATTCCAAAGCATTTGCAGAGAATGTAGACATATACAAGAAGAAGGGTATGCAAGAAAAAGATGTGTTACCCTCGCTGAGTTACTGAGAGCACACCTCCTTGCATGGCAGAGCAAAGCATGCCCTCACAGGGCATGAATCAGATTTCATTCAGGGACCCAAGGAAGTCAGCTTTCTTTACAGCTTCATAGGATGTTCCCCATATGCAATAATGGGTTTAATAAAGATTTTATTTATTATTTATTTAGAGCTTGTCTTTGCTACATATTGCTGCCACGGGGAGAAGCTTTTCATATCTGCCTAGATAAGACCTAAAACCTCTGGAATCATGACTGCCAAGTACTCCAACCATCAGCAGCCCCAGACCTTAAGATTAAGCTGTGCAAGTTCAAAACCTGCCCCCTTAGCAGACACAGCAGTTCCACCCAAGAACACAATGTGTATTAACGCTGAAAAATAGGCATGGGGCTATTTATACCCACACCTGTATATTCATTTGTGCATACTGTTGGCAGAATTCTGCATGTTACACACATAGCCCATATTACACATGTAACCTTCAGCAATTTAAGTAGTGTCTGAAATATCCTGTATTCATGAGAAAAGCCACGGCAAACACACCAGAGCTGCCACATGGTAATGGCACCTCAGTAGTGAGCCTGCTGCAACTCTGGAGCAGCATAAGCATCCAGCCCCACAGTGCTCTCCTCCAACTCCCCACACCAACCTAGACACAGGGGACAAGTTGTAGCACTGCATCAGAAGAAAAAGAGAAACTAGTGCCCCTTTGGAGAGAGGCCCTTCTTCTGCATCCAGCACAAACACAGACATCAGCACAGGATTCAACTCAGCTCTGAAGTTTTACACATGACCTGGAAAGGTTTTGCCATCACTTGTCTAACAAAAAGAACAAAACCCACTCTATGTGCAAAGGTTTTTAATGCCTCTAAAACTGGCACTTTACTCTCCAGCTTGGGGTTTTTTCCCTCCTTCATCCATCCTATCCTCTCATTTAGCTTACATAGAGACCACCTCCAGAGTGCCATGCTAATTAGCAACAGCTTGCACTCTGTATTAAAACTAAAAATAACCCCAAAAAATCTAGTGAAAAGAAAAACTGAATGAGCCCATATGCATTTCATCATTTCAGTAACATTGGTGTATTTTAATTATACTTAAACAATTTTAATTCTGATCTGAGTGGCAGACGAACTATAATTGCTGAAAAATAAAGCTATAAACTAAACGTGAGATATGGTAGAGTCTATTGGTCTACAGACTTGCTATAAAGTGCTACAAAAATATATATGGCTGTAACCAAAACTAACAATAAGCTCACTGTGTGGGGATAAAATAAAGAGGTGAACAGTAGAGAAATGTTCAGCTGGTGTAGCAAATAAATCCAAAAACCTACAAAGTATAATTTCAGCAAACCAAACAAATCCTTAATAAAATTAAGTTCTTTTCACTTTCAATAACGTGAGTAGCCCTTAAAAATAAGAAAAAATACACTTCACTTATAGGAATAGACATATACCTATAAATATATATCTAGGTATATTAGGTATATATTAGGTATATTATAGGTATATGTCTATTTTATAAGTTTTCTATATTTCCTGTATGTTGTTTAGCTTTTTCACAATGGGCCTTATTCTGTTTCCTTATGCCTGTACTTCCTATATGTTCAGCATTCACCAATCTACCTGTCTTGAATACAAACTAAACTACAGATTACAGAAAAAGAGAAGTTCAATGACACTTCCAGGCTTAGAGATTTCACAGTACTGTAGCAAACGGAATACTGCACATAGCTTTGTGGGAGGGAAATATGATTTAACTGATGTTTCATCAGTGTCTTGGGAGTCAAAGACCATCTCCTATAATATTGAATATTTAATTAGAACACAACTTATCAATAAGAAAATATCAGACATAATTTTCCCCTGTATCTTTCCTAAGCTGTAACAATAGTTTGCACTTGCAATATTCACCGCAGTAGACTCCATTATTATAATTAAGATCAGCTAAGCTGTTTTAGGGAATTTCAATAGCTACTGTCTCCTCCTAATAGATAAACAAGAGAGAGTCAATGATATTGAGAGGCAACAGATTCAGTGCAGATAACTTACAGAGTTCAATAGCACAAAATATTACTGAAACAACAGGTTATTAAACCTGGCAAGATATTAAAGCCTTGTGCATAAAGTAACTGCTAGCTGAGAAGGGATAGAAAATCTTCCACCCAAACAAAAAGCACTCTGTAACTGCTCATAGCAGCTGGATGACAACGGCTGGACTTCGTACTCCATCCCACTGAAGAGTGGCAGCCTTAATCGTTGTTTGCATCACCTACCAGGAGAATCACACCCTGGGGTGCAAAGTAATGGAAAACTAATCTTTGTCATGAAAATACCTGTACTTCTTGTGTGAAACACCAGTATTTGCACAGATCTGGTTGAACCAGCTAGCAACTGTAATTTTACGTGTGTAAGTCCACAGAAGTCAACAAGAACTTAGATTATGTTACCTATCCACCATATCCATACCGACAGAAGTGTGAAAATAGATGATCCCTTTCAGGCACACCTGGCTCAAACTCCTACTGTACACACCTACAGACACTCATAGTTAGGAATTTGCTGCAATAATTCACTTATTTCTACAGAAATGCGGATATGTGAGAACACTGAGCCTTCTACACCTCGCCCACACTAGAGACCCACTACCCCCAAAACAAGTTCTATCAATAAATTCCTTTTACTACTGACAGAGACAAAATTACCTCAGCAGAAAATGAAAAAGCAGTCCTTGATGGTGCCACTCTTTCTACCTAGAGAGAACCCAATCTTCATGTGTAACAGAGACACTTTACACTTTGCTATTAGGGTGAATTAGCCTGAAAACAAGAGGACTGCAAGACCTCTGCAAGAAGGTGCAAAAGAGATGTAAAGTACCCCAAAGTGCAACCATCTGCGGTGGAGCCACTTCGCATTCTTCACAAGCAGACTTAGTCACAACATAATGGCAACCCAGGCTGAGACACTTATTTACTAACACTGTGACACTACTATACAAGGACAAATCCTGCAAACCTTCATCTAGCAAAGTATGTTTCGCTGGGAGCTGACCCACATAAAAAGCTGAGGATCAACCTTCTCTGATCATTAAAACAGACACAGACAGATGCTGACACAACAAGCTCTTACCCAGAGCTCGGTTCATAAAGGAATGATTTAATTAATATTTTAAATCAAAACAAACCTTCTTGGTTAAAAAACAAAGCACAGGCTAACTCCTGATGCTCTTATTTTAAGAGCAATGGTTTTTTTATTCAGTTTTGCTTCCAACTCTTCCCAAATGACATAACCAGAACTACAAACAAGTGATGTCCACATGGCAACTTCTGCCACAATGACACAACTGATCTAAATTTACACTGACACCACCTTACCTTAAATCAGCTTCTCCTACATGCACAGACTTTTGCACTGGGTATCTAATTCCTTCAGTCAGCCTTAGCATAATACATAATTAACGTATGCTTGCTAAACTTCCTCATGAGAACTCTTCCAAAAGAGACGAAGAGCAGTCTCAGTGAATTTCCTTTACTTGGACTGTTGCTGTAATGTCCTGGTGGGCATCTTTCGAATCTAGCACAGTCCTTGGACAATAATATTTTTTGTTGCTCCAATAACTACTTTGTTTTCAGAATCCATGCTATTGTTCCCCTCTCTCTTCAAAGCATAAAGTTAGACCGCGTTTATTGCCAGCAATTTAGCCCTTCGTATTTTGTTACTATTTAAAAGCACATCTCAGCCAAAGACAAAATATCAACACTACCAAACCAGCAAAATTCTGCCACAGATTCAGCCCACCAAACTGTCACTCTACATACCAACAACAGTGTGCCACTAGAAAACACTAGAAATGCATAAAGAGCATCCCTATTACCTTCTTGCATCAACGCCTGTGACACGCACACACGCTGCCGAATCTTCTGTATTTGCTAACCATGGATCACTCCCTGGCAGGCAGCAGAAGGGATCCAGCAGACCCCCACACCGCCAGCCTCACTCACCCAGAAGTAATCCCTGCTCCAGCCGCGCGGCCACCGCGTCCCAACAATATCCTCCGGCGAGGAGAGGAGCCGCAAAACTGAACTTTCACTCCCAAAAGGCGCAGGAGAGCCGCCCTGCACGCCTGCCCGGCCGCTGCCCGAGTTGCCGGGGCACAGAACTAGCGGGAGGTGAAGCGCGCAGCCGGCTGAAGGACGCGACTCTCCCTGCGCAGGAATCTCGCTCGCAAGGCGCGCATCGCTGGGGCTCTGCTCTCGCACACCGAGCCACTCTGCACAGCAAGCGCTGCCGAGACCCACTGCCTTGTTTTAACCACATCTGTAAACGTCAAGTTTTGGGGGATTTAGGTTGTTCCGGTTTTGGGGTTGTTTTTTTTTTAATTTTCCGCCAAAACAGCCAAAATTCAGGCCAACGCCGCCCAGCAGGAGAGCAGCCGCAGCGGCGGAGGGGGTGCCGGGCTGACAGGGTCCCGAGCACAGCCCGGCGCTCCATGCTCCCAAACCAACCCCCGACGCGCCCCGGGCGCGCTTTTGTCTGCGGAAGAGAAGGCACGGAGCGCCCGGGCGCTGCCGCCACATCACCGCTCTCCCGGGCTGCAGCCCAAAATAGCGCCCGCGCCGCCGCGCGCCCCGCATCCCGCCGGGCAGCGGGAGGGCGCTCCCGGTGCCCCGCGCTGACCCGCTCCGAGCTGGCGCGGGGGGCACGGACAGGCGCGGGGGGCGCCGCGGGGGGAGCGCCGCGCCAGCCGGGACCGCCAGGGCACGGCCCGGCAGCGCGCCCCGCTGCCCTCCCCGTCTCTCCCCACGCCGGACGCGGCACGGCAGGCAAGGAACCGACCCCCCGCTCCGGCCGCCGGCAGCCCCGCTTTACCTCGGCAGCCTCCCGCTCCCGCCGCCGCCCCGCCAGTGCCGCCGACAGCGGCGGCGGCGGCCCCGGACCCCCCGCCCCGCCCCGCCCCGCCCCCTGGCGGGGCCGCGGGGGCTCGCGCGCCCCCTTGCCGCGCGCGGGGCCCGGGGGGCGCGGGGCGCTTCCCGCCCGCGCGGGCCGGGAGGCGGGAGAGGCCATCCATCCATCCATCCAACCATCCAGCCATCCATCCAGCCATCCAGCCATCCAGCCATCCATCCCTCGGGCGTCCTGCCCGCTCGGGAGCTCCGCGGGAGCTCTGCCGAGGGGGGCAGGTGCCGGGCGGGACGGGGCACGGAGGCGCCCCAGGGCTCGCCACTCTGCTCTCCGGACGCTGTCAGGCGCTTCCCGCATCGAGCGCCGTCCCGCCCGGTCGGAGCAGTCGTACGCCCGTCCCTCTCCGCCCGGTACAAGGGACCGGGGCACGGGACACGCTTACCCTCTCCCGCCGACCTCTCACCCCACGAGTGCTCTGCGTTTTGACTGCTCTGCACGCAGCCTCTGGATATAGTTTTTCTTCCATCAGACTCTCAGCGCGGCTCCCGCTTGTCGCACCGTCAGTGCCGATGTGCCTCCTCTTGCCTTGACGGCTGCACTGACTCCCCATGGCCTCTGCAGGTGTGTGGGTCCGACGGGGAGTGGGGCGTGCAGTGAGAAATCTTAAGAACTCCTGCTAGGGAAGAAATCCCGAAAAAGGGAGAAAAGGTGTGATGATGCTTAGGTGGGCAACGGGCTCCAAGCCTTCCATCCCAGCAGTACAGGAACTGACTGGGCCTTCAGCATCCTCTCAGCTGCTGTTCATCTCAGCTTAGAGACTGCAAAGTCTTCAAGAGTTAAAACAGGCAAAAACACCCTCTATTCAGATTTTTGACAGCTGTAATGAGCACAAGGAAGAATTATGTAAACATTATTAAGTGTTAATAAACACATGTCAACATTAGGCACTCTTGTGTAGAAATGTTGGTAAAAGCCACGGTGAAAGCTTTATTCATAATGTCTTTTTAACTTTATGTAGCTGGTGTAATAGGCCCTGTGCATTGCTGTTGCCTCGACGGAAAATCATTACCCAGTAATGGATGAGCCAGTTCGGAAGGAGTGCCACTGGGATACTGCACACTTTCATTCAAAGATGCTATGTATTAGAGGAAGTAGCAGGAGACCTGCCAACTTTCCCAATTTAATTATTAAACTGTCAGTTCCTGACTCCTTGTTTCAACTTCCTGAGGCAACATCTGGCCGTAATAACAAAAATAAATAAATAAAATAAAATCTGATCATTCACTCAGCAGCATTCTCTTTGCAATGTCCTTTTTACAGCAATTTTTATGAAGAGCTCAATATGGGGGATCCAGACCCAGCATCTCTCTGAACTACCCGAAAGGGAAGACAAGAACAGTTTCAGCTGTGATCCTCAAGGCAAAGATGTGCAGAAGGCTGTATCATATTCTTGAGCCTTTTTTTCAGCGAGTCTGGTGGTGTGCTTTTTAATCTTCCTAATCCTTCTTTTATTCATAAGAACATCAGCGGGTTTTTTTCGCTGCATGAATCTGCATGATATGACTTTGGGAGATAAAAAAAAAAATCTTTTGCTAGCCAAGAATTTTTGCATTTTCATCAAACATTGCTTTGAAAGGGTAAAGTTGGTTTCAAGAGAAAAAAAAAAAACATAAAGGATATCAGATTTAAATGCTACCAAATGTGAGCAAAACACTGAAGAGAAGTTTTAAAATATCTGAGACTGTGTCTTCACGTGTTCTCTGGATCTGTTTCATATGATGTGACAGCTTCAGCTCGTGATTCGTTATTGCAGTGGCTTTTGGAACTGAATGCCTCTTTTTTCATATCCTCGCTCAAACACACGCACACGCTCACAAAAATATGTATCTATATATGTACACATGCACATGGAGAGACAAATACAGAGTGACTCAGCTCTGCATTCTACTTGCTTAATCAGTTTCAAATCTTCAGTACTGTTCCCTTGCCTCATTTAAAATGCCTAAGGCCACCTTTCTCACATTGCTTATTTCAGTGCTGGGGTACAGAGCCTTTGACAAAGCTGGGCCATCTACACGGCCTTCTGTGGGTCACCCTCTCCTAAAAGCCTTTCTGCAGGGCAGGAGGTCAGCCCTTCCATTAATCACACTGCAGCTTGGGATTCAGCACTCACCCCAGGCACTAGTCCTAGGGAATCCTCAGAGACCCTTTTCCCGGTGGTCACTTGGAGCTAAGGAAGGAAATCTGGATCTGGAGGCAGAGGCCGTGCAAGCCCAAACTGCAGAGAGATGGTATCAGGAATGCTGTGGGGTGCCCACCATGGCCATGCACTGCACAGTGATTTGGTCTGCCCCGTGCTGTGAACAGACAGGAGTTGTAGCAGCTCTGCTGGTAAGTACTAGTCAGGCAGGTATGGCAGCAGTGCCTAATTCAGTACCTTCAGGTATAAATCTCCTAGTGCTCCCAAAGAAAGCACTCCTGATTTTCTCCCTTCCATCAAGAAGTCAGGTAGACAGATGAGAAGAGTCTGAAGTCAATGTTGCTGTCTTTTGGGCTTCTGTCAGATATTTAACATTAAGTCCTTGGCTTTCTTCCTCGGAAGTTTCCTTCTTCTCATAGCTCGAAGGAACTTCTGGAACATTTTATTGAATTCTTAGCTGCTCTGCACTGGAACTCCTCATAATTTCTTGCTTCCTAAGGCTTCCTTTGGGTACTTTTTCTTTTGTATCCCCCAGTTCAAGCAGCAGAAAATCTAACTATCCTGTTAAGTAGGGCAGCCTTTCTTAAATTGTCGAAAGAATTCTGGATAATCCTTTCATACCTGTCTCCCATCTTCAAGTGAAATGACTATGCCTCTTAAGTTGTCATAGGATGGAATTGAATACTTTATATAAATTCTATTCAAGATTTTCCTGTTTTCCCTACAGTTCATGACAGATCAGTCAGACTCTTCCTTTAGACTGTAAAGAAGAAAGAAAATAGAGAGAGAGGAGAGTGTTCAAAGTGGATTTTGTGATCAAATTCTATTGAACATTTTTGCTACTATTTGCCAATTCCCAGGCCTATGGCTCAGAATTGTTTTTAGAAAAGCCACCTAGGGTTAAAAAAAAAAATCCTCAAAACAAAACATTTCAAAATGTTCTGGAGCAAAACGATGCTCCCAAGACAGCAAAGACTATCCTGTGGCCAGATGCGGCTTTGAAAACTTCCATAGGAAGTAGAATTTGTACTATAGGAAGGAAAATTTGTACCTTTGTACATTAAGGAGTCTATCATCAGTCTCCCTACTTTTTGCTCAGGAGATCCCATGACAACTTCTGTACCAAATATTAATTCAGAAGAGAAAACTATGCAAAAAATGAGCAAACCCTCCATGAAATGAAGGTCAAATAACAGTTTAACACAGACAATTTCACAATCTGTTGGAGAAGGTCAATAGCATGATGGATAAGACTACAGCAGATGTATTTGTATATCTACAAATGTGAAAGCAGAAATTAGGATCTTATTAAAAGTAACAGCTGTTAATTGCCAGCCTCACATATAGACACATGCTTGGAGAGACTGTTAATTAACTGAGTGAAAAACTAGAGGAGTTTCAGCTCTGAGTTACTGCCATGGCCTTAAGAAGTTTGGTGAGAGACTGTGATTCCCAGGTGGATTCCAAGCTGGATAATATTTGTTGGCTATATGGAGGCATTGATGTCTATCTGAAACAGAATTGTCTATGCATAAGGATGTGCTGATCCACTAGGGTCAGCATCAGCAACTATTAAAACAAACTGACATAAAGAGCCTCCCAGATATCTGTTTTCATATAGTCTGGAGACATCAGCTCATATAAAACTGCAAAATACTTGAGACTCAGAATCTAAAATTGCTTTCCTTAATGAAAAGCTTCCTTTACTGAAAGGAAGAAAAAACATCCTGCAGGATTTGAAACATCAGCCAGCAGACAAGAAATCCAAAATCCTACTAAGCTTGGGGCACACTTACATGAACATTTGTTGCAACAGCCAGCACTTACCTAAGGACATGATAAAAATCCCAAGGTGTTAATAATAATAACAACTCAGTCCCTAGCAATATTCATCGGTTGTTGGTTGCCGGGGGTTTTTTCTGCAAGATACTGGCAGGAAGGAACATGGAGTCTGTGTACAGAATTTAGGGCATTAATTTTGTGTCTACCATGCTTACTAGGTAACAGAGATGATATTTTACCTTTAGAGATGAAAAATAAAGCTGTGGTGCACTCAGACCATCATGCAATAATAACTGATGGTGGCAGCTGAGATTATAGGAGCATCTGCAGCTACGAATACTCAGCTGGGACTCCTTTAGGCTTCTGTGTATCATCTGGTCTTCTATTATCTCCTTGAGAATTAAACTAAGCAACACATGGGTGCCATGATTTCTGAATGCTTGATAAAGGAAGTGAAAAACAAAGCTAATGAAAAATCCAACCAGTATAACTGATACTGTAAAACCTCCTTTACTGAGCTCGGTAATGACTTAACAGGGGCATGCATAAAAGACAAAGAGCAAAGGCGTTAGAACAGCTAACCCATTTGTTACCTGAGAGTTCTCTTCAATGGTAATGAGAAGATTGGGAGAGATAAGTTGGTGCATTGTGTTTAAAGAACAGCTCTTCCAGGTTGTCCCAGGGATGGATTGGCAGGGAGTATCAGGTTTCGAGTGTACTGATAAGACAACATGAAGAACATGGGAGGAGCATTTGGTGGGAGTACAAAAATGGTTGTAAAGGTCTTTAAGGAATTAGGATGTAAAGTTGCCGAAAGTAATGTTAATTTGTAAGAAATCATGTCACCTTGGCATATAAGCAGTGACAATAAGCTGGAACCCTGATTACAGGGAAAAAGAATAGGTGAGAAAAATTGCTACAAATACGGAGGTAAAGAGATCTGGCTAAAGTACTTAGTGGATTTAGCTAATAAGGAGAAACTCAACTTGGATGGAGAAAGAACAAAAATGTAAGTTAAGGAAAGACAGAGGTCTAACTCAAGCTGTGTTTGTATTTCTGGATTTGTCCTATACACTTATGATAATGTGTAATCCCTCCAAGATTTCTGCTAAATTTTCTCTTGAGGGAAATTATGCATCTAGTAGCAGATCAGTGTTATTTGAGGGTCTGAAATTAAGAGTGAGCTGTATTGGACTGTAGAAGTGCAGTATTTCAGTCTTGCAAAGGTTCATCACAGTACAGAATTCACAGAGCACATGGATTATGCCACCTGCTACTTTACAAGGCACCATCAGAAAGATGTTACCAGAAGTAATGAGTAGAAATGAGTCTTGCTGCTAGAATCTTACAGCAGAGCCAGCTTCAGCAGAGGCTTTGGGGCCCAGCCACGGAGGGATGAAGGAGCGGGGACAGTTGCACGTATGCTGGTGAAACATGGCATCGCAGTTTGGTCCTGCAGGCTGCGTGTTCCGGCAGAGGAGCCCGAATGGCTGCCGTAAGTCAAAGCTTTAGACATCCTCAGACAAGTATGAGCTAGTGTCTGTCCTGCAAGTAATGGAGGGGATGTACTCTGTAAATCACATCACTGATCCAAGCTTAGAGTTCTGATCAGAGAAGAACAACAAATCTGTGTTACAAAGGTCCCTGTGTCATCTTTTTGAGTAATACTACTCAGCCCTCAACAATGCAGTACTGTTCTGATAAAATTATTTTTGGATTCATGCTTCCTGAGATACTTTCCTATTTATCAAAAACTAGCAAAGACTTCTGCCCCTGCACAGGTGCCAGATGCAAAAGACTTTTATGTCAGGGACCTAGGGTAATATTTCAAAAACCAGACCAATATATGAGTCAAATGCATTCATGCCAAACACAGCATTAAAAAAAAAACCAAAACAAAAACAACAACAACAACAAAAAACACCACGGGAGGGCAATAATAATCGTTACAATGCTACAACCAAATAGTGAAAGACTGAATCTAGAGGAGAACTTAAAAAAATTGAATTTTTCAGCATAGCACAGGCCCAACTGCTGGGCCTGGACCATAAGTTTCGTACTCTCTATTGCTCTATAATTGTAGTCCATCTACACTGAGAATAACTACCACATTTATAATCTTGGTAGATGATGGGCTTCCTGGTTTTCTAGGAGTTTTTACAATATTTAAATTTGTGTTGCTGGTTAGAATTCTTGTAAAATTCAGAAGATAGAAAGCTGTAATAATCTCTGCAAGCAGTCACAGGGAGATATGTGTGTCAATAAATATGTAATTTTTAAACGTGTGTTTATATATATATATATGTTATAATGATAATGATATTAATTTCTACCAGCACATGTAGAAGTTCTTTTTTGCAATGTCTTAACATACTTCTCCCTGGCTCTGCTTTCTGAATTCAGCCTCTAGGGCAGATGTTCAGTCCTGCAATTACTTCTAAAATAATATTTCTATAGTTTAAGTCCTAAGCAAGTAGTGTGGAGTACAGTATGGAAGGGTACTTAGGTATTTAGGCGACTTGTTCTAACAGTTCCTTCTTAGTCTTTTACAAATAGTTTGCTTCATGGATACATATATTGCATCTACCTTCCCCAGGACCTTACATGTCAACAACAAATATCGCATGTAATAGGGAATCAAGAGTGGCAATTGAACCCACATTCCATTGTTCCTCAATGTTATCTTGGACATGTTGCAAATGGGTAGCATGGCTGAAGGAAAGATTAACAGGTACTCGACTGGTAAAGGTACCGCAGGTCTATTGTTGCTGTAAGCTGTTGGCTCATTACAGGATCTGCTCCAGGTTTGTAAGCAGTCCTGCAGACACTGCTGAGCTGTGGGGCACAATTCATGGACTGAAACCTAGGATTCTGATCTCCTTCTGGAGAGCTGTCTGAGGATTATGAAAGATACCCTAGGGCATTTCATATTGTCACTCAACACCTATATCACAGCAAGCCTTTAGATTCTCCAACTTGGAGTCAATTTTTATAGAATATATCTACATGCATTCCAGCCTTTTTTTTTAAGAGGGTCACATTGAATCTTAAGTATTTAATTATTTTCTGCTTATCTGGAAATAATTATCTCCAAAACAATACAAACAAGTTAGCAAACAAACAAGAATACCACTAGAGTGTTTGCAATTGAGACCTTAGGCATAATTGTTTATCTGTGGTGGATAAACCACAGCTATTTATCTATGTTAACCTTTGACTACTTTCTTAGTCACATGGAACAGCTTATTAAACAAGAAAGGGTGATGTATAGAGGTAACAGCTACTCTGAGGAGGTTTGCAAAATCACGCTGTCACTGTTTCATTCAGCCCGATGAGGTCAGAGCCTTCTAATTAAATTCAGTGAGTTCAGCCTTCAGTCTGCACTCTCGGTTGTCATAAACACAGTTGATATTTGTTATTGTTTATGTTGTAGTACTTTTCCCAGAGGGTTTGGTGCATATACAGGAAGAAACAGATTCATTGAGATGGGGATAATATGTGCCTTCCTAACTCCGGAAAATATCCCTCTGACCACTAGGCTTGGTAAGTGCTACTGAGTTTCATCCATTGCTTATATCTGACTGTAATTTGCTTTGGAGCGTTCTGCTATAGCTTTCTATAAGGACTAATATGAAAACTGCATTGAATCATACTCAGAAATGAAAAAAAAAAAGGGGAAGGAATGGGAACCACCAGCTTCAAAGGCTCAGCTAGAAGAAGCACCCCACCTGGCTGGCAGGGCCAGTGCAGTGAGAGCTCCCTCTTCCGTTGCAGATAATTTTCATCATTGGGCATGCTGTCATTTTAACCCCAACATCTGGTTACCTGCTAGATTTTGTCATTGCCCTACTTTACTTACATTTCCCTTTCAAATTAACATTACTCTGTTCTGTTCTTTTACTGCTTGTTATTATTTTCCTCTGCTTGGACTTTCCGTTGACTATCACAAACATCAATATCTCTTCTACAGAAAAAAGTCTGAAAACGGTGATACAATAATAAAATCATTAGGGCACAATTTTAAGTAAAAGCAAAACAGGAAAGTACAACATACTTAGAACAGCCTTCTCTATGGCCAGTTGTAAGAAGGCGTCTTTGACATTTGTGGTCTTGGTGAAAGTTAGTTTAAAATGTCATCAGTTTTTGTAAACATAGAACGAATGTACTGCTTGGAATAATTATTAATACACAAGATTGTTCTTTTAGTTAAGGAATTTATTTACTTCTTTCATCTCAATATGCTTACAAGGCAAGTGTGAAACTTGTTACTCTGATGAGGTCCATCCACAAGAATGAATTTTTAACACTTTGCTTTCAAATGCAATAAAAATAATTTCAATAAGAACTACTTATGTTGGACATTGTGTTACTATCTCCCAATAATCAGCCTCCTTCTGTGGTGTTATGTCCTTCTCCTTGTCCCCCAGCTGACTGGTTCATCTACTTAAGTCTTTGGGGAAAGAAGAGTCATTTTGCTAAATGCTTTCACAGCCCATAGCACAGAGGGGTCCTGACCTGACTGGTCTTTGGCCTTAGAATATTTTACAGGAATTTGTTACTTATTATTCTTGTTCATAATATGTCATGGAAGATTTCCATTGTTCTCATGTTGTATTGAAGGTTATTTTTTATTCCAGTTAAATATACCTTGGTTGCTCTCAGAATGCTGGGTTCCTGATACGTCAGATTCTGCAATACAATCGTGGCATAGATCACACGGAACAATGGTGGTGTTACAGTAAGACATGAGGAAATAGTGCAATACTTTAAAGTTTTACAGTGACAGCACAAATGACACACCATGATTTTGTTTCGTTTGGACTCTGCTGGGTTGCAAATGTCTGAAACAAAAATCCTGGGCTTGTCTACAGGCAGTTACAGTACTGCCATCAGTGTATGTTCCTGTGTGTTTGCCTTCCTTCAACTCTGACCAAGGATGAGCGAGCACCATTTTGAATACAAAGGCACTTCAATTTTCATGCTTATTCAATCCTGGGCCTCTGCTGAGACTATGCTAGTAAAAATGCCACATATAAAAATGGTTTTATGATACATTTGTCCTCAAAAAGTCCAGCTGCAATAGTAACCAATGTGTCTGATGATAAAGAACATTTGTGTGTGTGAGTGAGAGAGTGTATGTACTTTCAGAAAGATTCAAACAAAATTATGGGGACAGATGCATTATTTGAATATTTTTCCTTTTACGTTTGAAAATTCTGGACTGTGCAACCAGCAATTTCTCTGCCTTGTCACCATGTGTTTTAAGTCTAAGCAGCCACAAAATTCTCTGACCACTCAGATGACCAAATTCCTTCCTGAGTGTAGGAGTTCAAGTCAGCTACACTGTCTTGAATTTTTACATCCACAAATTAATGAAAAATGTTGTATTTTTCTTATAATAGTATTGCCTTCTCCATTTGGTTTTGCTCTACACCAGTGAAAAAGTCTTTGGAATTTCTTACACGTGATGTGCTGAGAAAAACAATGGTAAGATTTCAGAAGTTTATAAGCTGAGTTTCCAGGCAGGGAGGCAGGCAATATAATAGTCAGGAGTCTTTCCAGAAAGAGATCTTGACCACACTGGATATTTAAGGTTTCATTGCATCTAAAAAAACAAAGAACTAAAAAGAACCCCTCTCCTCCTTTTCAAGTATCACATTTCAATTTACAACAATTAAAGTCAAATTTAGTTCAGTTTTCTCCACATATAAAGCAGGCATGGCTGCATTATCCTTTTTGCCCGTTCTCCTTCCACATTAACCTTTTAATCCAGTGGCTATCTTCAATTGAATTTGTGAAAAGTGTCAAGGATATAAAGTTGTTACAAGTTCTGTGGATTTCATGACTAGATGGAGGAGAGAGATTTTGCTGTTGCTGCTGCTGAGGGAAGGAAAGTCTGTTCATGTGGGATTTGGTGTTTGGCAGCACACGGACCCATGACCTGCCTAACCACTTACCAACTGCCAGCCAGTCCTTGCAGATTTTTCTTCACCTGGAGGCAAAAATAAAGTATATGAGGGTGACACAGAAGGGAGCTGGTAGTCTGGTGGATACATCAGGGAGGTTTTGCAGGAGGTGAGTTAATGGTCTGAAAAGAATAAGGGCAGCAAAATAAGGGAGAGGCAACTACAGATACAACAGCGGAGGGATTTAGGAAAGAGGAAAGCCAGCTAAGCACAGGTGATTTTGGAGAAGATGTTTCTTCCAGTTTATAGGAAGCAGGGCTGTCTTAGTGCTGTTGTTACTTAGTACTGTTGTTACAACTTGCTTACTGTAAATGTAATTGCTTGTAGAGAATAGAAGACAATAATTGTAAATTACAAAATGTAGTGCATAAACTGTAATTTATATATAATATGAGACAATATCCTCCCTGTTAACAGGCTTGAAGTTTAATGTCTTACTAGATTACCATGCCAATAACGAAGTTTTGTTATTTAAAAGAGATACATTAAGGGAAAAACAATCATAGCTGCAGTATTCAAGTACTTATCCACTTTGCAGTTTTCCCATGTTTCCAAGCTGTTAGTTGTTTTAAAAGGAACTATAATTACATTAAATACTTCCCTGTATTCAAAAACTTAAATTGCTTGGCTTTCCATAAGGTTATTAACCTGCAGTAAACATGGGTGAGGTGTTCAGTGTAAACATCATTGAAAAAGAATAGTCAACACTATCTCATTAAAATGATGACTGCACAGCACAAAACACTGAAAAAATATTTCTCTGTTATATAAACTATTGAAGAATATTCATTTACTCATAGCTCTACACTGATTGTATAAATTTAGTTAGAGTACCTGGATTTTCTTTCTCCAGCTCAAGATAAATGCTTTGTCTCCTCAAAACTAACTAATTTTACCAGTGGGACTAGATCCCTTTACCAGTAACGTGCTGACAGCTCCAAGGAACAAAACACTGCATTCAGACCTAAGGGATCCTGTGTACATACAGTGCTGTCACAGAAGAATATCTGACTCTCAGTTCCCTCCACCCCATCTTGCTTGTTGGTTTGGTTTTTTTGGGTTTTTTTGTTGTTTGTTTGTTTGTTTTGGTTTTTTTGGTTATTTTGGTGGTTTCTTTTTGTTGTTTTGTTTTGGGTTTTGTGTTTTTTGGGGTTTTTTGTTTGTTTGTTTGTTTGTTTGTTTTTTGTTGGTTTGGTTTTTTTATCTAAACAACATCAAATTTAAGCTAGATATTAGAAAAAGACTCTTGATCCAGAGGGTGGTTAGGCACTGGAACAGGCTCCACAGGGAAGGGGTCACAACACCAAGCCTGTTCAAGAGTTCAAGAAATGTTTGGACAACACTCTTGGGCACGTGGGGTGACTCTTGGGAGTGTCCTGTGCAGGGCCAGGAGCTGGACTTCGATGATCCTTGTGGGTGAGTCCCTTCTAACTCAGGATATTCTGTGATTCTGTGACATTGCTAAAGGAACCAAGAAGAAGAATGTATCCTTAAATGTAGGAGAGTTATGGTCGACAGCAACAGCAACTAAATTTAACATCCACTGGAAATTCAGGATGGAGAGGTCCTGAATAAAACTGAGAACTTCCACTCCAATGTAATTTCCAAAGCAATATGGTCCAGTCAATGCTGGTCATTTACCAGGATGTTAGGAAGAAAAGTTAGATGGGTGGGTGAGCACCTGATAAGGAGTCTAGATACATGACAGTTTTCCCCATCAAGAGGGATCCAAGAACTTACAACAAAGCAGGCATTTTTTTCTTATTCAGAAGACCGTGGTGAATATTCAAGGATATTCTTTCTGAATGCCAGCCCACAGATTCCCTCTGGAAACCAGCAGCTGTAAGAAAATAAAGGTATTCATAAAAACAACTAAGGAGAGAACAGGAAGTTGGGCAGCTGATGGGCAGTTAATCTCAACAACAGACAGAAACAGAAACAAAAACAAATCTCATGGAGGAATGGGAAAATACTTTTCCTCCCTGAACAATGGTGCTAGCAATAGAAAAGTTATGTGAACGAATAATATATGTAAGACAGGGGTAAAACCAAAGATATTTGGGAGAAAGAAACACTGCCTTTAAACCTTGTGCTCATTTTTTCTTATGTATTTTTAATGTGAGAACAATAAAAATTTCATTGCCCAGACAATGCAGGTAACATTTTCCTATAATACAGTAGTGTAGAATTTGTGTTCATATCTGTGTAAGTGATTACAAACCTTTCTTTCCTCTGTCTTAAAGAATGGCTGATTTAAGTTAAGGAATTTGCTGTATAATAAAGAAATTTACTTTATGGTTAGACAGAAAATACATTTTGTACAGGGACATCTTATGCTATGTATACCATTTTGGTTCTCAGAATAAAGTCTTACACTGGAACTCATGCAAAAGAATAAATTCAGAGCATTTTCTAGTCACCACAAGGAGGATGTATTTAAAATGTAGGTACAAATTCATGCATTTTGATGTATGTCTGTGGAGCCGAAGTGGGGTTGGCTTACAGCAATTCAGCTAAGCTCATTTTAAATGCCCCTTTTTATCAGTGACCTTTCCTTTACAATTTCTGTGATAACACTTGGGGATATCACATTAAGTTTCTTAGTATAAAATTGAGCACCGAACAGACTTTTAGAAAGATGATGGTGCTAGAGGGATATTTAATGGTGAAATCACTTACTGTAGTACTCATTTCTGAGAGCAAAGGTCTGAAGTGAAATGAATTTGGTGATCTTTGATTAGTCCTCGTTGGGCAGAGGTCCATGTCTGAAGTCAGCTATGTGTATAATTAGGTATAATTTTTACATCTGTTCAATAGAGGTTAATTGAACTATCATAATAATTGAATTCCAGTACTTCTGATTTTTTCTGTTCCAAGTGTTCCTGTGAGATCAAAGCCAAGTATTCATCATCCAGCATATTTGTAGGAAATTCCTGTTGCATTCAGTACTTGGTTTCTGGGTTAATGCAGGGCATTGGCATTTTTCAAACGTCTAAGCACAAGTACAGATTCAAGCTTCCAAAATAAACAAGCAAAAGAAAGAGCAAAATGCAGGCTACGTGTACATTGATTCTATACTGAAAACTCCTCATAACTTAAAGAAACAGGCAAGAGCAGATAGGTTAGCAACTGACAAAGCTGGAAAGATCTAATAATCCTACCTACGTATTTTGCAAGAATTTAACTCTTCTTGTGGTGGCATTTTAGATTCAGTTTTTATTACACATATTCAGTAAATAAACACTTTGCATTAACATTGAACCTGAAGTAATACAGCTTTATTCTTTTCCCGCAGTCACAGGTGTGCAAACACATGACAAAAGCATATGCATGAATGCTGTGTGTATTTACTTTTCTGTGTATGCAAGCAGTTACACACATTTTACAATGTTACTGTTCACTCATTCAGAAAACTAACAGGGGTTTTTTTCCGCTTTCTTATGAGAAAAAAAAAATAGGCATAGTGATGAACAGCATCCAATTATACATTCATCTGGGATCCAACATTATTGCATTATTTTTGGCTCACTACACTTGTCAGACCTACTGTTTAATTTTTTAAGGAAACATTTTCTTTTCGTTTACCGACTTTAGCATTTATGAAGAGTACAGACTTTTGATATTGAAGTTTTCTGTCCATTTAAACAGGCAAGGTACTGAATAAGTTTTCTTTCACAGAACAGGAAGGAAAGGTGTTGTCCATACCCGTTTAACTATAGGTTTCTCAGTGAGGACTGTTCACAGAGGTGTCAGAAATGGTGAGGAGTACAATTTCACCAGAACTACTTCAGAAATTTAGACAGCTCATGAAAAATCACAAAAATTAAAAATATTCAATCTGAAAGTAAATTTTTAAAAAATCAGAAATACTGCCATATTGTCTCAAGGGCTTTATGAACATTAAGGTTGAATGATCCTGATCTGTCAGCTCACTGGACTATGTCTCTCATGGTACACAGGTTTGATATTAGCAGTGTCTCACTTGGACGTAGCATGGGAGTTATGGGAGTTACTGTCTCTCTGGGGAGTCCAGCTATAGTGGAAAATAGAGGTGAGGCACAAATATATCACAGTTACTAAATTAAAAATTCAGTTTTTAAAATTTCATCAATCCCCTCAAACTATTGAACTTTTTGCTGGTAAATTATTTCTTTTTTAACAAAAAGTATAATTTTCTGAAGCAGGTTTGGCTATCAATCCATTTTACTTTTAACTACCAAACGATTTTCTGAAGAAAGTTTAATTATTGACCTATTAGACAAAGGACTGATGTTACTACCCAAATTAATCCAAGTCTGTAAGTAATTGTCTCATAAACTTTTAGACTCAGTCATCTTGGTGGACTGATCACAGTGGTGCTTCTGTTTGAACAACTGGAGTCAAGAACAGTGCAGAGTTTCAGCAGTGCAGAGAGTGCAGGACTGATCCCTATGAACACACTTAACCTTTTTTGCAACTAAATCCCATAAACCAACTTTAGTGGTGCAATGAAGTTCATTGTCTGCTAAGTCATTGTGAATCATAAAGTCCCCATTTGTGTGGTATAAATCAACATAACTATTCAACAATTAAATCTACAATGAATATATTTTTTTAAATTGCCAAGCATTATGTTTCATTTTACAAGCTTACACATGCATTCTTTACAGCCTACTGTCGTGTAATGCTTTATAAATGATACTTGATAAACAACAGCTGTATAATCTTAGAAATATTCATCAAGAGGCACATATATCCATGGTAAATCACTTTTGACTTGTACAATGCTGGTGGCTGGCATATATTCTCCTAACTGCTTACATGTGGAACATAATACGGCGTGGCACTAGGCTTCTGTGAGACAAAAATACATTCAGAAAACGTACTGGGATATCAATTGCAAGCAAGAATGAAAAACGTTTGTCAAGTGCACAGTTGCAAAGTGTAAATCTCATAGTAGATGCTATATTTATGCGACACCACCACGCATGTTTTGCATAATAATGCAAAATAATGCTTATTTTTAAATTGGACTTCATTGCACTAATTTTCACAGTTTATTGGCACTGAAAAAATAAAGCTTAGAGAAGATTTGGTATCAGAGATTGGCTTTGCTCTCCCATAAATTAAACCAAGCTGCCGCTCCTGTATTTCTCTCAGCTGTTAGATTTCTACTAATTCCCTAGATTATGTTATCTGTTATACACATTCCATCTTTCAGAAAAGTCCTTACATGGCAGAATATAAAATAAAAGGGCTCAGGTATTCTTTTAGATGCTGCTCTGTGACTTCTGCAGAGCCAGATACAACAGTTCATATGTCACAGTGAGTTTTGGGGAGGAAGAGAGAAGGACAGCAGAACATCATTCACATGCTGATGGCAACTTGGTACTGATGCTGTTACATAGCAGTGGGACTAAAGAATTGAAGTGCTCTGTGATTGTTACCTTTGGGCTCTGTGCTGAATTGAATTGCTCGTTACAGCAGCCTCTAGCTTTATTGAGACCGTGTGGTTCCTATTTAACATTTACAGTATAAGGTTACAAGTATTGCTCAAGAAGCACCGTTTATCTTTTGTTTAGTATCTCCTGAGGAAGCCAAAGTCTGAGGTACAAAATGTACCTACTCCACTCACACAGCAATTTCTGGGACACAAGTTATGCTTGATTTTTAAAAATCATGGATAGAATTCTCCTCACCTAATCAAGCAAAACACACCCAATGTGAACCCCTCAGCTAGGCTTCCTCTAATACCCAATGGAGAAAAACAGACCAATTAATCCCATCCTAAATACTACCTGAGAAAAGAGGATAAGCCTCCCTGTGGAGGGTGTACAGACTCTAGAGGCAGCCTAAAAGGCTTCCTTGGAGTAGAAATACTTTTTTTTTAATAGGTTAGTGTGAAGTGAGATGAATGCAGCCAGCTGTGCCCCTTTTAGTCTCTGTGCAGCAGCCATCCCCACCCCCCCGCCCAGCACAGCTGCCCTTAACTACAGAGCACATGAGGGTTGTGTGCATGTGGCACAGTTTACCCCAGCTGTGTGAGATTTCATTCAGGGAAGTAGCTTCGTTTACCTGATCTGTTGTGTCTGCTTAAAATTAAGCTTGATCCATGAGTGCATAAATAGCTCTTATACGAGTAACATGAAGTGGCAGAAAACCCCTTTTTTCCCAGCATAACCTTACAGGATCTGTAGCTGTTTGAGGAAGATGCTGCTTGAACAGGCTTTCTACTAGTTGTTTGTATCCATCATACACACTTAGAGGAATTTGCTATCTCTGCAGTTCTGCATTTGGGTCTGTGTTACACCAAAACATCTCAGGTTTTTGACAGGAGTTAAAAGATTCTCTTTATATTCTCTTATCTCCACTATGGATAGAGGAAAAGCTGAAGCCTATCTTCTGTTCACGTAGAGAGGCAGAACTTGGGCAGGAGCCCTCAAGAAAGGAGGTGCTGCACAGGACGTCTCTTGGCAATCTAATTAAAAGGTGAGCTTTGGGCTGAGGGGAAAATTGCATACTTCTGAGACAAATGGTGGAAAACTAGGGAATTTTTCTCATTTCTCAAGTCTGAATTTGGAAATATGACTCACACAAGACAACAAATTTCTCAGCTTCATTTCTTGCTCATTAGAAGTTCTTATTAGGAAGTGTAAAAAGTACATTTTCTTTGCCCTTTTTTTTTCAGACTTGAGGAACTCCAACAAATTAATTGGCACTCTGTTGTGTTGGCATCTCTGGTTTTATCTGTGCATTGTGCCTATGTCTGTTTGTGAACAGATACAGGTCCTGCTCTGTATTTACCCCTGAAACCTGTTTTAGGCCTTTTAAAACATTTTTAAGAAATGAGCTCATCAATATTTTTTCTTCTTTTAAACATTTCTGTAGAAACAAAGACCTACGAAGATCTACGAAACCAAGTCCAAGAACAGAAGAGATCTTACTGGTCTACATTTCCTCATAAAAGACAGCAAGTAATAAAAATAATAAAAAAAAAAGTTAAAAAGTTTCTTCAGTTAGTAACAGCCTAAATTTACATTTTGTATTTCAGCTCACTATTAATCTCACACTGCTAACAATATAGGACAAAAAAGCTTTACAGTGTATTCTACTACTGATTAATTCTTAACTACAGAAGGCCTTGCCTTCCTGGTGACATGAAGGTTTCCAACAGAAGGCAAAGACAGATATTTAAGAAACAAAGCATGTAGAGGCATCTTTTCCCCTTCTATTCTATTCCAGCTTTTGTTCGTTGTTTGGATTTCCTGAAACAGAGGCAACATCTGTAGAATTGTGTTTAAATTCATTAATGAGCTTCTTCCCCAGGGACTCATCTAATCCTTTTCTTGATTCATTTTAATTTTGGTCTCCACCCTAAAGCAATGAGTTCCACAGTTATATGATGTATAAAAGCATTTACTTTTGTTTGCTTTAAAACTGCTGCAATCTGAATGTGCTCCATTTCTTAACATGATGAAAAACAGTGAATAACAATTTGCTACCTACAGTGCTGAAATAATTTTTTTGCTTTATAAATGTCTGTGATGTTTTTAACCTAAGATGTGCTGTAGATTTTTTTTTTTTTTTTTGCCAAGATTATTGCCATCTTTACCTCTGTTTAGTTCTGCTGAAAGGTTTTTGAAACAGGGTAACTGGAATATGCAGCATTGAATGTGTTACACACATGAGTTTTATTAAGTTGTTTTCTGTTTTGCTCTCAGTTCCTTTCCTGAGAAATTCTAACACTACAGTTGACACCAGTTATGCCATCAACTTGGAGATTATCTTATAGAATGAACCCCAGTAACCCTGGATTCTCTGTCCAGGATAGAAACAGTTAATTCAGAGCCCATTCTTTTAGTAATCAAGACTGATTTACTCCAAATACATTATCCTGCACTTACTGATAATGAGCTTTATTTGCCATTTTACTTTACTGTCCTTTCCAGTGAGCTCTGGAAGTCCATGCTGTCTTACATCTCAAAGTTCCTCTGCCAAGAGGAGCACAGGAGAATGATGAACCGTACAGATCCAACTACAGATATTTAGGGAATTTGTTGGTTGAGGAGGCTGACCACTTACAGCGATTCTTTGTCATCTGCCTTTGTCATTACTAATCCATGGCAACAGCTTCCTGTTAGTCACATGGTAATTTATTTTGTAGAAACCTTTAATGGAGAAATATATCAAAAGCCCTTTAAAAATCTATCTATTCCATAGCATTAAGATCGCTGTAATTCACATGCTTGTTGAGAGTTTTAAAAAATTCAAATACATTTGTAAGAGATATCTTCCCTCACTAGAACAGTGTATTATGCAATATACTTTGTTTGTCCAGGTGTCTATTAATCTCATCCTATATTACAGTTTTACCATTTGCCTGTACAGAAAGCAGTCTTGCAGTCTATGGGTCCAAGATCTCTCTGAAGTCCCACATAAAGATTGGTGTCACATTTCCCACCTTCTGTTCCTCTGGCAATAGGTTAGACACCACTGTTAGTAGTTTAGCGATTTTATATTTGGGCTCTGTTATAAATCTTCAGTGAATACCATCTGTTCCTGGAGATTTCTCACTGCTCAGTGTGTCAATTTGCTCTAAAGCCTTTTCTATTGACACTTGAATTTGAGCCAGTTCCTCAGCCTTATCTCCCATAAGGAATGACTGATATCAGGACCTCATTCTCTTCTGTAATGAACACTGATGCAATAAATTAATACAGCTTTCCAGCAATAGCCTCATCTTCCGTGAATGTTCCTTTCATACCTTGATTGCCTATTGGTCCCATCTGAATCTCTGTCAGGCTTTCTGGTAATGGTATGTTTGAAAAAAGTTTTATTAATAGGTTACCTGTCCTTACTGTTACTCCTTCAAATCCCTTCTGGCCTGTCACACAGCATCTCTGTACTCAGCTTTCTGCCATTTATACTCCTTTCTCTTCTGTTTGTTTTATGCAGCTCCCAGTCTTCATTTCTGACAGCTTTCTCAGCTTTAGTATTTAACACAGGCCAGGTGACTTTTTGTTTCTAATTTGTATTTTTAATGATTGCATATATTTTTTTTTGTATCTCTGATATAGAACCTCTAAATTGTCTTCCTGAAAGTATTTTACTCCTCTGATGGTTGTTTTTCATTTTTATTTCACTGTTTCACCATTTTATATTATTTCTACTTTTAAAGGTTTCGGTATTGTAGCACATTTGGGACCTTTCCCTTTCCCATAATGAAGATAATGTGGTCACTAATGTGGTCACTATTAGGGGACTCTGTATGGGCAGATATCTCTTCCCTGGGTAGCTGCTCCATAAACCAGTCATCTCTGATACCTAATAATGTTCTCTCAGGAATCAGTGTGCCTAGAAATAACATTTCTAGATAAATTAATTTATTTTCAGAAAATCTACTTTTATTTACAATAGTAAAACAGTTACTGGGAAAAAAAAAAAGCTACTTAGATTTAGACCTATTCTACCTAAAACTGCAATAAATTTATATGATGTGGATCATATTATCTGCTATGTAAGTATGACATTTCAATTCTTAGCTTGATTTTTCTCTGGAAATTTTTCTTTTTCCTTAACCAAAGTAAGTCTGATAATTTCAGTGGATCTACTTAACTGATTTATACTGAAGTAGAAGTAATATCAGGTCTTAAACCTGCAGATACACCTAAAAGGGATATTATAATTTGTAATAATTGCAGACATACACACTGTGTGGTCATTTTCAATCAAGATTTTATTCCATCTGCTTTATTTCTCCGTAATTGTTTTAAATTTATGGCTTAGATAATGTATTTTCCAGTGAAATTACCAGTGAGACTCAAGAACACTACAAATCTTCTGACTTAGATAACTTTCACCTTCCCTGCTAATCTGTGTACTTATGAAGGAATTTAGCTATAAATCAGCAATAACACAGCCCTTTTAGCAAAACCAAATATCATCCACTCATTTGACTTCCGGTCCCAACACAGCCAAAATGCCACGGGGTGATCAGGAGATGAGTGTAAGTGCTACACAACAGTGCATTTAGTTTTTTTCCATTTGTCATAACATGTCAACTCATACTCTTCAACTTCTTGCCACTTAAGATGTAAGCAGGAATAGCTGTCAATATAATCTTCAGGACATCTACAAACAAATTTAATCAGCTGAACACAAGGGTGACTAAGAAATTCCAAAGAGAATCAAAAGTCTTCTCTGGAAGCAGAAGAGATCTCAGCGCTTTGCTTTGGAGTTCATCTGTGTCACTGCCCTGCAGTCTTGTACTAAGTGCTTTCTTCTGATATTTTGCACCCATGGACATGAACCTCCACCCGCATGTTTTACCAGGAATCCCATTCAGTCATAACAGATATCTCAGCACCATGGATTTCTGCGCAAGAAAAGTTTTGAACCTTATGGAATTACCAGAGGTATTTCAAATTAAAACCGTTTTAAGGAGTGCTTATAAATTATAAGAAGAAATAATTTTAAAAAGTAGTTATGTGGAGTGAAAATTTGCATCTGGTAGTAACAAATGGAACTTTTCTCCAAACTAAATGCATATTTAATTCTGGTACTGTTCCTGTCATTTGGTTTCTTGTGTAGTGTGAAAGTAATTTTCTTATAGAGCTAAGAATATTTTGTTAGCTAATATCTAAAATCCTAAGAATAGGTTGCTGTGGAACCTCCTTCCTGCACTAGAATTGTTATTGTTCAGAGTCATGGGGGCAACTCTTATGTTTCTGTGCCAAGTCATCTTCCCTCTTTACACCAGTCTAAAATGTTCAAGAGTTGGAAGGCAAGAAGGTGCTTTTCTTACTGAATATTTTGTTGCAGTAGAGAGAAATTCTTTCTGATCTGTGACAGGTACTGGCACAAAGTTCTGGCAACCCAAAGCTGATAAAAGCCAGCTCTGATTATGCCCGTTTCTTGCCATCAAATGTTGCATGCTTCTGCCATTCCAAGTAAATCCATCCAACTCATGAATCATAATCTATCAGAGGTTGCTTTTATCTTTCAGTTTCCAGTGATATCTATTCTATACTTCTGGTTCCTGCTCTTACACCTAGTATAAATCTTATGTGCAATTATTACTTAACTATTCAACTGCTTGCTTGGTTTTCATGTGTGTAATTCAAATTAAACAACTAACAAATAAAAATGTTCCTGAAATTTTATTTTAACTTCTGTAAAGAAGAGTTAATTGCTTTATCTCTTCCAAAAGTTTTGTCCAATGTCAGAAAAAGCTATAACTATTTTTATTTACTTCTTTCTTGAATGAGGGTGTATTTATTGGACTATATTGTATCTTTTTTTTTTCATTGTTTTTGTAATGAAGAGGGGGTTTGTGTTCAATTTAGATCATTACATGATATTACATTAGTGTAATTTAGCCCTGGCAGCTGGTAAAACAAGACAAAGAAAGACAAAAACATTATATTGGTTTTTTTTTTTAATTTTCCATAGACCCTATTATTGCTGTTTCTCTTTTCAAGACGGGAGTTGAAGACTTTGGCTCCCTTTAGTCCTTATTAATTTGTCTGTGCACCTTATCAAGAGGAGCTGTTTCCCAACAAAGTGTGACATCTTTGCGTTATGGATGCTATTGACAAGAAATGGTTGAGTTTGGTACCTTCATTACAGCTGTCCTTTCCTTGAGCCACTCAGAGGGACAGAGTTTCTCTCCAGTGATGCAGTCTCCTCTAGTTCTAAAATCTCAAGTTTGTGCACAGCAGTTTTGACAATATGTACAAGTATTATGACTACTGTATTTTATCAGAGATAGGATATTATGAGAGGAAGGGACTGCTTGTAAAAAATTATAGTGCGTAGTGCTTTGGCTCTATATCCTGCAGGTAAACTGACTGATATTTTAATTTCCTTGGACTCTTTTGAAAGCTCTGTAAATGAAGGTTCTGAAGAAAATACATAGCTTTGGTTATCATATTTTATGGTTATTACTGTGTACACATTAAATGTGAATTAATGCAATAAAACAGTACATTTCACATAAAAAATACTATGAATTTCACTGCTGTTGCTGACATGGCACATGTATCAATGTAATTATGAGTTACAAATAGTTGGTAAGAGAGGCAAGTGTTACAGTTTTTGAAATTTCCCCATTATGTGAACTCAGAGAGAATGCTGCAGCTTGTATTACATTTATCTTGTCTGGTAGGCCTTTCAAAAAAGCAATATTGATGTCAGATTTATCTTTAGTTTGATGACAGCCAGGGTAAATAAGCATGTGGAATGTACTAGTGCCAAAGAAAATGTTGGGGCTTGCTCCTCCCGGATTAGTTTGATGGTGTGAAACCGTCACAGACAAGTGAACAGAGGAGCTGTGAGGCTTTTTGCCTCTGCAGGGCACTTACAGGCCTGACACGTCATGGGAGCTCTCTGCTTTGGACTCGTTACATTTGCTTTGCCTCCACATATTTGTCTGGGGATGTCTGGACTATGTTTGTTTATTAATAAATCACTGATCAAAAATGAGTCTTTTAAAGCATTTATGCAGAACAGTGAATCTGCAAACTCTCCTATTCTGAAGACAGCAAACAGCAAAATTTGGTGTGCCCATAGCTGCGTATCTAAGAACTTGGATGAACAGCTGCTTTATGATGACTTAAAGCACTGCCAAATCCCCATACCAGAAACATCTCCTGAGCCTGCTGAAAATCTCTAGCAGAGCTTGAAACCTGCACATTTCACTTCATGCTTCCCATAAGTGAAAACCTTTTGGATAGCCAGTTACCATGGCTCAACTGAGATATCATATCCCAAATAGCTGGGATAATTCAGTTGTGCATCTGAGCCCATGAACAGGATATTTATTTTATTACCACATTATTTGTTTTACTGTGTCATTCATTCATTGCCAGTTGAGAATCAATATAGTTTTCCTACCTTTATGCTTCACAGATCTGTCTAAATACCACTTTTATACTCTTTTACATCATCCACAGTGATATTTTGTCTTGCTGATACATGTAAGTGTGGAATTTCCTTCCAGTTTTGATCCTCTGATCTTTCAAATCTCTCCTTCAGAAGTATCAAGTCCTCCAAAAAGCTTACCTACATTAATCCATTAAGGTAAGAAGTGTTGTCATGACCCTAGTGTTCAGAAAAATGCAGGCACCCCAGTACCTGAGGAGTACCCTAAATGAGGTGGAGGTCAGTAAATTTATTGGCCGTACCGCCAGTTTCCAATAAATGAAGAGCAGCTCTTTACACATCAGTGCTAGAGGTGAGTTACAGCACAGCAACAATAAAAATCCTGATCAAGCAGATGGGTAGCTGGTTGAAATGGACTCTGGGAAGGGACAAGATTGGAAGGGAAGGGAACATGAATTAGTAGATCTCAGCTAAAAGATGTAAACTGGACTGAAATTATTAAAACTGTGGGGAGATAGGTTTAGACCTTAGGTATCTCATTCCTTGGAGTCATAGTGCCATTTAGGTTGGAACAGTCCTTTAAAATTCTCGGCTCCAACCATTAAATTAACACTGCCAAGCCCACCACTAAACCATGTTCCTAAGTGCCAAGTCTGCATGTCTTTTAAATACCTCCAGGCAGGAATGGTGACTCAACTACTTCCCTGAGCAGCCTTTTCCAGTGCTTGACAGCCCAGTAACTCGAGAATTTTTTTCCTTATATTCAAACTAAATCATCCCTGGTGCAACTTGAGGCCGTTCTGTCTTGTCCTATCATTTGTTACCTGAGAGAAGAGACCAGTCCAAGAGACCACCTTGCTATACCCTTCCTTCAGACAGTTGTGGGGAGCAATAAACCCACAGCTCCTTCAGACACTCCTCATCAGACTTGTGCTCCAGACCATTCACCAGCTTCATTGCCCTCCCCTGGACACGCTCTGGCACCTCAGTGTCTCTATTTTAGTGAAGGGCCCAGAACTGAATGGGATTCAGGCTGAGTATAGGAGGATGATCATGCCCTAGTCATGCAAATCTCAGTGTCCCATTTATTTATACAGCTATTAGTGGTTGTTTCTTTCTGTGAGAAAAAAATTATTAGAAAGCATTCAAACTTTAAAACAATTAAGCATTATAACAATATTAGTATTTAAAGATATTAAACATCTTCTATGAGTATATGAACAGTTTCCCTTCCAGCTTAGAGTCCCTTGTCAACATTTTCAGTGCTCACCAAAGACACAAGATGCAGATGGTCAGCACCTGCTTGCTTCAGGCATTGGTTTGGCTGTATGCAGTCCTAAGTGCACTGTCACTGCTTAACAAATAGATCATAAATAATTACTGTAATTAATACTGAAGCTACTTCTTCAGGATACTCATGATTTCTCTGTCAGTTCTGCTGCATATAATAGTGTTAATCTTTTAGGCTAAGTAGCTATTAAGTTCTTTGAGTTTGGTGAGTTGTTTCCAGCAGCAGAAAAAATTAAATATCATTAAAAATTTGCCTCATATTTCTATTTATCCTCAGAGAATTCATCATCAGTTCTTGCTTGTCTGAACACATTAGGAATCAGTCAAAAGGAGACTGCTCATAATCCCTAACCACCATTTCAAGTTTTTCTACCCACTCCCTAGTCCTGAAACACTGTCCCTTAGCCACTACCATGATTCCTTTGCTATCTTCTGGGCTTTCCTGCTGCCTTTGTGGTGGCATCTGACTCAAATATATTTACAAACAGGTCAGAGCAACACTCAGTCTCTGTAGTTCCATTCAGACACCAGGGAAAACTCATAAGGAGTAGTTCTACAGACATTTTCTCCAGCAACAAATATAGTTTAAAAGGATCCTTCCACTCTGCACTTTTTTACTTGTTTTAGTCCCTCTACTCTGCATTAAGTCCTCTCTGAATTACCAGTGCAAATGTTTATGGGATTATAGTGTATGCTTGATCACTGACGTGCTCCAAGGTAATAATTTCTTTTTCTTATATTTGCAAACCTTTAAAAAAGTTTAAAAGCACCACAAGTGGATTTTTTTCATGGATTTGCCTTAGCATACAACCTTACGCCCTATTTGGGATGGTAGAAGATGAGGAAGAGCAGAAACAAACATGAGCAAAGTGTTATTTTGTCTGCTGCTGAAAAAAAAAATAGAAAAAAGAAAAAAAGGCAGTACCAGAACACACCCACAGCCCTCATAGCTCAGTGTTTATCCCAACCTTGTGTACTGGTTTGTGATCGGGACACAGTCTGATCTTGTTTCATAATAAAGAGGAATGTGACTGTTACCTGATTTAACCTGACTTGAAACTAGCAATTATACTTACAGGTTCCACAAGGCTTGTGATGGCCAAAAGATGACAGATGTTCTCTGGGAACCAGCCCACCTCTGATAGACCTGCATCTCGCTGCATTGGACTGTGTTTCAGTTTTTGTTTGCACCTAAAACCAGTTGCTATCAATTAGCTATCCTGTCTTTCTCCTTAGTTTCTATGGGCAATCTGAAAATATCATGGCAGAGGCTCAAGAAATGAAAGGGGACAATTGACTTTGATGATACACTATGTATTTTGTTACTTTCAGAACTCCTCTTTGCTGGCACACAGCCTTAGGGATGTTTTGTTATTATCGCTGTTGTCAGTTCTCAACACTAAAATTTACTGTATTTGATGTCAAAATCTCAACTCAAGGTTGTAATATCTATAAAGAAAATATTGCTGTAAAGATTAAACTCTGAAGGGGCTGTTCACATCCATGCGCAGACAGTAGAATAAATACTGAAAATCTTATCATTTTCTATTTCTCTGAGAAGCAGGAAACAATATGAAAAACATTTATTTCTGTTTGAGAGAAAATCCTTTTAACAATACATAATCATTACCAGTCAATACTAGATGTTGATAGTAGTTGTTTGGAAGATGCTCTACATGATGACCTTTAAACGCCACAGTCCTAAGGGATGACATACAAAGAATATTCCTTCATTCCAATATCTACCAGGAAAAAGTTAAACTGCTTTTGAGTATAAGCAACATGCATGATAGTGGGACATATCTATACATTGACCCTGCACAGTGAGAAATGAACGGGATAACATTCTGAATTTGAAATCACCACCTTTGGGCACGGCATTTCTTGCTGCAAACAACCCTCAATTCACTACTCTTTAAGTACAATGTCAGTACCTTTTCTATGATCCATCTCACTTTTTTTCTCACTAGTACATCTATACATACTATACAAAATTATTTTCCCAAATGCAGTCCTAACATGTTAGTGTTTACCTAATTGTCAGCAGTAAGATTTTGCATTAATTTTACAATTTTATCCAGCTATGCAACTTGTAAGATTATTCAGAATCATGTTAATAATATATTTTCTCAATTTTGGAGCTGCAAAATTCTTAAATTGTGTCACATTACTCAACAGAAGGAGCTGAGGTGAAACTTTTTCTATGGGAAAGGTATTCAGTAATTGCCTTTTTAGTTTCTTGAATATCTTTTTGAATTATTTCAAAGTACGTGATCAATATTTGATGCTGGCCATAATTCATTGAAGAGAATATTGTGGGGTCAGTAAGTTGAGAGTGTCCTGTATGTATTGGCCAAATCTTGTATGCAAGTGATTTTTTTCATTCAAATATCTAGGAAGTAATTGCTGTAACTGATTCATTTTAAAATAAAACGCAAATGTGAACTTAGGCAAATACAAGTTGCATATTTGGTCTTGTTGAGGTACTTAGAGTTGTTGAAATACAGAATTTCAGCAGCAGAAATACTGCTTAGGAAGCAGATAATTACTCTGATAAATCAGATAATCTTCAGAATAAAATGACATTTACAAATGAGAAGAGTGTCCCCAAAGTCTGAGTGCTTACCAAAAGAAAAAGAAAATATCTGTAATATTTTATATTGCAGAATGAAGCACATGAGGAGAGGGAAAAACTAATTTTGTGAAAGTGGGTGGAACTGATACAGGTTTTTTTTTTCTTTTTTCCTTTTCTTTCAAATCTCTCCTTTGCATTTAACTTCGCTTTTATGACCCTTTACGCACAGTAATCTCCAAGCTCTTTTAAATCATTAATGAATGAACCAGGCTGAACCAGCCTGAGCCAGGCCTCCCACTGATTTTATAAAGCAGGAACATATAATTAGGCTAATTTACAGGAGAAAGAGCTGATGTACTGGAAGGGTGAGTGACAAATCCAAGATCCCAAAGGACACCCAAACCAGAATCTGTTATAAAACCTATGCCTTTTAACAGCAAATCTTTTTTTTTTTTTTTTTTTACGAGATACTCTTTTGTAGTAGTTGTACAGGAATGGGTGCTAATGTAAAATACCATCTCCTCCTACAAAAGGACTTGTGCTCAAGCACTGGACAACTAAAAGTGCTTGTCAAATTCATAGGGTGATCAAGTTTATGCCTTCATTCCTCACCACAAGTTGAGGCAGGCAGGATCCAGGCCTCAGGTCTGGGTCAACAGTTAGCAGAGGGAGATGCCCCAGTGCCTCTGCAAATTTAGGCCTGTTTAGTAAGAAGACCAAAAAAAATCTGCTGCCAGGACTTTTTAAAAAGATTTTACTTAATGGACATCGAGGAAAAGGAAACAAACTAACAGAAGTACAACTTAACACTTAAGTCCACTGTGAAACCTGCATTGAAGCGATAAAGTGGTCTCTGTGACTCAGTAAAGGCCTCAGTTTTTGTCAATCCTTTATTTAAAGCTCCGCTGACCTAACCACATAAAGGAAAATAATCTTCAACCTATTTTTGAGAGATGATTAAGTCTGCATGGGCTCCAAAAGCAGCCACGACTGACAGTGGAGAAGAGGGTCCTGGGATACTCAGCTGTGATGTGTTGCTTCTGTGAAGGTCATCTCTTCTTTCAATCACAGTGAATGATTGACTCAACATGAAGTTCATATTGCACGACGTACTTTCAGAAATGATTCATGTTAATAGTTTATCTCAAGGGATTGATGTTCAACAGAAGCAACATCTCAAGCTTAAAGAATGATTTAGCAATATGAAAGCCTACAAACCAAAGCTCATGTAAAGACATTTGCTGGTAAACATCAGAGAATAAATACAACTAAGAGTCATAAAACTGGATAGACAATAAATCTGACTGTTTAAGACCTTTTGGGGCTCAAATCATAGAATCCAACATCACTTACACAGCCATTCCTTGATTCAGCTGTGCATTTTTTCCTGAGATGAAAACAGAAGACATTTTCAGCATTCTGACAGGCTAGAGCTACTCAGTGCAGTAGCTATGTCAAAAAAGATAACAAAGTTCACTTCTGAGGAAATGCAACTCCCCCAACACTACCCTCTCTCCCCATCTCAGTGTTCATGGAACACACCTTTAGCAGAGAGGCACTGGCAACCTTTATCTGGATTTGGAAGCCTGACAATGCCACACTCAGGCTGTGGCTAGAAGGAGAGGTGACACACTGTGCCTTTCTCCCCAGGAGCCACTCTTCCTCTGCCTCCCCCAAGGCCAACACTCCCCTCTGTCTTGGTTTGGAAAGACAGGTATCTGCCAAGGAAAGCTGGAGTTTCCCTTGAAATGGAGAATGTAAACCCCTCACCCCCTCCAAATTATAATTTTGCAATTAAGGACTTTCAGGCAAAGATTTGGGAATAGGAATAACAGTTCTTTACTAGGAATATTAACAAATGTAGTAGTAAAACAAACAAACAACAATCCTAGAAACGCTGACAGAGTCAGAGCTACAACCTGACACCCTGTTGGTCAGGGTATTGGAAACAGTCCCAAAGTAAATCCTCCTGGAGTGGCAGATGTGGTGCTCTTGGAGCAAAGATGATCCTGAGAGAAAAGGGTCCAGTGATGGTGAGAAGGGTCTGATCTTCCTCCAGGAATCCGGTGGAAGCAGATACCTTCGTGTTCCTGTGTCTCAGTTTTTATCTAGGTAGGAATGGTTGGCTCCCCCCACTGGATGGAGCATCTCACAATGGGATGATGGAATATGTCGTGTCATTGGTGAGCCTTAATGGCCCATCAGCAGAAGATATCCCCTGGAGGGAGGGCGGGTGGTGAAAGAGAGAAGAAACCCTGCCCCCCACCTGGTTTTAACAGCTGGCCCATTATCAGAAGGCATCTGCCCACCTCCTCCCAGAGTTACAAGAGATAAAGAAAAACATCTCCCCAACTGCTTTCAACAAATGAAATAGAATGTACACTTTTGGTTCTATAACCCAAAACACCCTCTTTCACATACATGGATGTGTTTATTGGTTAATGCTGGGCACATGACACCCCATTATAGGAAAGACCAGACTATGCCAAGGTTTCTCCACCACTGTTTCTCTCTGACTCAGCTGTAAGTTTGGTGAGGAGACCTGGTGGCTGGCAGCTTGCTGGAACTATTGGTGAGTGCTTAAGGAGGAGGTTATGAGGCTGGATGTCATGCAAATATCTACTCATATCAGGACAGGGTTATGCAGGGGTGGTTTTTTTATTACTATTCCAAAGCACATTTTGTCTTTGTCAGACATTGACATTGATGGGGGAAAGGGATTGTCCTTGACCAAATATAAATACAGAAAACAAGAAGTCAGAAAACAAAACATTACATGTCTTAGTTTTCAACTGAACTGACATTTGAGAGAGATTTCTGCTGAGGAAAGGCAGTGTTCTGTTTGCAATTGTCTGAGTTTAGATAGTCATAACCAAATAAATGGATTTTTAAAGATCAGGTCAGTAATTTTGAAGATTATCTTAGCATATATTTGATGTCTTTATTAACATGTTATGGTAGGACTATAAATATTTTTTCTGTATTGGCTCAGAAATGTAAGTTATCTTCAGCTTCTGCTGTCCAAATAATGCATGTAGCACCCTGAGCTTCAGAGGAAGTTATACAAACCTCGCAGCCAGTGAGTGCTACATGATAGCTATTAACAATTTTTAAAAATCGTTACTTAATGATAGATCTATGTAGTCTTGATATTTATATGATTGTTCAGTTCTTTTCTATCTTACTGAATTCTTAGCCTCAATGATTTCTAATGGTAGTGAATTTCACACCTGAAATACTGAAAAAGTGCTGAGCTTTCTGCTGCTTTCTTGCACCGAGTGGCTCCCTCACTTTCCAAACAAATCAAGCTCTGGGTCCCTGAGGGCCTGCTCCAGAACACACAATACTGTACAGACTCAGGTAGAGTAAGCAACCTCTATCATCTCTAGGGAGATTCTTTTCTTTCCCCCATCCACTTGGAGGCTGGGTGACACATAGCCCACCGTGTTACATCTCTGTTCCTGTAGTCATTTCATGACAGCCACTCCACTGCTCTCCACACTGGCAATTGCCACAACCCATTGCACAGTCCTGCAGCAGATTTGCAGTTGCACATTGATCTGTGTAGACTGTCAAGGTCTCCTTTAGATGATATAATCAGCTGAATGCTTTCCAGGTTGAACAGATTATTTTTCTTTGCAGCTGGATTTTGATGCTCTTTGTTATCACTCTGACTTTTCACCTATATTACTTAAGTTTCTTTAATATTCTCTTAGGTCCTGTACAGGTATACAACTTAGTTTTCTCAACAGACCTTGTTGAAATGCTGTTCTTTCACCTTTCCAAGTCATTAATGAACTCATTAAACATCATGGCATATCATAAGGAGCACCTGGGGCAATTAATCCACCACTGTGATGGGATCTGGTTATTTAATCTTACTTGTTTTTCATCGCTAATCGGGTCTAGACTGCAGCAATCTTAAAATCTTGTATTTAAAAGGTTCAAACTGTGTCCTGACCTATCTGTTAATGTACATTTATTTCATATTTATAATTAATTCCCCTAGGATTAAGTATAATTGAAAGCCAAAATTCAAAAATCAGTCTAAAATTCTAAAGCCTACTTTGAAAAAAGCCCAACCAAATGGTCAGCCTGCTGTGTTATTACCTGGTTAAGCCTTTTACACTGGTGCAGTAGGAATTGTACAAAAAATATTTTCTGCTGCTTAAAATATTCCTTTACCGGATGGAGAGTCTTAGGCTGCCTTGTCCATCTACTGTTCTAATTTCCACATGTTTTTTTAATATCTTAGCATTTAATTTGTTCTAACTAACTGAATGGAATGATTCAAATCTACCACAGAGCTGAAAGGTGGATAACATGAGAACATAAATAATTTGTGGAGCAGAGACAGAAATCCAGGATTCTCCTATCTCAGGAGATCAACAACACCTATATCTCTTGATTAATGATCACAGGAACAAGAAATTTATCATAATTCCCCAGTGATCTCTGCCCTGATGTTTATCTGTTATTCTCTAATTACTTTCTTCATGTGAATATACCCAGTTCTATGAGGGCAATCTCATATTTCTACAACTGTTATCTATAGTCAGATTGTCTTGCACTGTAATTTTTCACACAATTTTCCCACCTAATTTTTTTTGTTGCTGTACATTATAGGATACAAATGAAACTGCTGGTTTCACCTACATTGTGAACAATGGCATTTCTGATTTGCTTTTTTTTTTAAATGTAAACTGATACGAATTTTTCAAGTATGGGCAGACAAAAGGCAAAACAGCATCTCAGCATGGATGCACATTCTAGTTATTCTTCTGCCTCCTGAGAAACTGCCCTCAGGGACAAGGGAAGACAGGCTGAGGGAGTTGGGGTTGGTCAGTCTGCAGAGGAGAAGGCTCCAGGCAGACCTCATTGCAGCCTTTCAGTGCCTAAAGGGGGCCTATGAGAAAGGTGGGTGAAAGGGTTTATATAAGGGCCTGTTGCAATAGAACAAGGGGAAATGGTTTTGAACTAAAGGAGGGTGTGTTTAGGTGGGGTATAAGGGAGGAGGTTTTTTACAAAGAGTGTGGTAAAACGCTGGAGCAGGTTGCCCAATGAGGTGTGGAAGCCATCAGGGTTTGGTTGGATGGGGCTCTGAGCAACCTGACCTAGTTGAGAATAATCCTGTTCATTGGAGGAGGGCTGGACTAGATGACCTTTAAAAGATCCCTTCCAATCCAAACTGTTCTATCATTCTAAGAATATCAGAAAATGAATCAATTAAAAAAGGAAAGGAAGCAAAATAAGAATAATAATCTTCCTACAAATCTTGAAATTGCCTTCTTTTAATCAATTCTTAATCAGAATTCTTTTAAATTTTCTAGTTTATTGCTAACATGAAGATTCAAATTTTTTCCTAATTTGACCACAAAAGCCCCTGCTTGGCCTCTCTGAAATCAGAAACTTTACTTCATCTACTAGGACCTGTTTTTTAGCAAGGAATAATATGATTTTAGTTGTATCAATCACCTCTGCTGAGCTTCAGCAGCTCTAGCAAGGTTAGCAAATGTGTAGATGTAATGGGCCCGCAAAACATTCCATTTTTTTGAGACCTGGTGATTATTTTTCTTTGTCTGCTGAATTAACCAAGTAATGATTAATGTTGGCCTGATAAATCTTACATAAAAGTGAGGCATTAATTTTATCTTTATCATTCTAAGGCTGTCTAATGTTGTGAATGGCTGCAAGAGGTCTGAAATGATTAAATAATTTTGAGAGAAGGCTAACCTTTCTCATCTAAGAAAAAAAAGTCAAGACTATTTTAATTATTTCCTCTTCTTCTAGAAGATACATGAACTGCAGCTGAAATTAATGCAGTTTACATTTTTTTCTGAGTTGCAATGGCCCAAAGGGGGCTGCTTTTCTTCTTGAATAGTTAAAACATAGCTTTCATCAATCTTTTTCTCTTTCTGCCATTCCAGGAAAAGTTGTCCAATTTACACATTTCAGGGTGGAGCAGGGAAAATATTTACCAAGAAACCTCTTGCTTTGAGAATACTCCTGAAATACCATTTGTGCTCCACTGTTTACCGGGCAGCCCAAGAACACCCCACGATCACCACCTCTCTTAGATAAGTCACTTTCTTTGGGTGAATGTTTTTATGCACACGGTAATACCCACATCCTGCTACTGGGTAATTCAGTAGAAGTGTGACCCCATATTTCGAATATTATTCACAGGCAACCACTCAAACTCACAGTGGGAATCTTCAAAAGCACAAATAGAGGGTAAGTCTCAAATTCTTTTTTTCTTCCAGCAGGACTAAGACTCCTTGTGGCTCAGAACATCTCCCATAACCAATAAAATGCCAAGCTAAAAACGTTGCACTGCAGTGAGGTTGACTTATGCTGAAGATAAGACCATGTCTCTGAGTTTATTGAAGCTATTGTTTTGGGTAGTTTTATAGCTTAACCTTCAGTAAGTGTTATGAACACCATATCCTTTAAGATTACAGGGAGAAGAAATTTATCTAAAAGATAAAATGCCTGATAAGTAATGAAAAGAAAATGCTGGTTTTGTATCAAGTTCAAGATTTAATGCATACAAATGTGAACTGCCTTGATATGCTTGTTGTAGTGTCTGCACTACGACATGTTCCCAGAGGAGAGAGTGCAAAGGCAGAGGAGGTTTCCCCATGAGCAATGCCCTGTGAGGTACCTGACCCAGGCACATGCTGGGGGTCTAGCTGTGCAGTTCCCCCTGTTTCTAAGTACACTGAAGCTGCAGCCAGTCTTAGTATCCTTTCACACATCCTTAATCGTGGCGTTTCAGTTTATTGTACACTAATTAGATAGACTTGTTGGTTGAAGGAGAAGATTCAACACCCCATAATTATTTCATTGTAAAATGTAATGAGCTTTGGAACCTGACTTACTGTAAAAATTGCAGCATAATAAATAGAACACAGTTTTCCAACTATAAACCAGCAGTGAATTCTGTTAGTGTATTTCTTCATGAAACATGTTTATGTGATAGTCTTCCAATTTTATGGCTGAAGTTTATCACCATAAGGTGCATTTCATGACAGCCAAATAACTGCATTCAGTTAGACTTGTCACCATGTGCCTTCAGTATCAAGACACATGCTGATTGTATCAAACAGTGTTGACTGTCTTTGGCTGCAAATAGAAAAGATGATTACACTCTTCTCTTTAGATGTGATGTAATATTATTCACCTCACTAAAAACTGAAGGTCAAGGTTGTCTAAGAACATGAGAAAGATCATCAATTGAAGGCTTCATGATGTGATGATAATGCACTAAGAGAGACAGCATAGTTTTACATTAATATTTCTGTGAATTCTTATGCACGAGGCAGTACACAGCCTACAAACTAAGCAAGTGACTACTGCTACATTTATACAGAAAACAGAACAATTCCAGGAATTCTGATTCTACCATATTTTGCAGTCACTTTCTTATCTCACAAAGGTCATTAAAAACAGTTTACACTCTTGTGTGAAATACCAGCAAAGGATTATTAGTACATTATCAATGTATTTATGGAAGAATGTCATTATCATCTCCCTGAGCCTGTGAGAACTCTTGAGTAAAATAAGGGATAGTGATGGAATCTAGTGAAGTAGTTTGAAGTAAAAAGAGTTTGCTCAGGATCAAAGCCAAGCCTTGTAAAACCACTGGCGACACAATTTGTATTGAATGTGGGTGATGGAAATGCTTGAACCTCATTCCAGGAGTAGACACCGAATATATTGCACACCATGGTACACATGGTGGAATTGGAATGGAAGTATGAGGCTCTCAGCAGCTTTAAGGGGAGACTGATTTCTGTCAGTTGCACCTCAAGCAAGGAGTGCATCCCTGGATGAGAGAGAGGCAAGGGGAAGGCAGCCAGTGTGGAATCACGGTGTGTGCCCTTCACCAGAGCCTGGTGTGGGGATGGCTCTGGCTGCCATGGCAACCACGAGAGGAGCTCCCGCTCTTTGCCCTCAGCTGGAGACACTTGGTCCCCTGCTGCCTTGTCGCCCGTGGCCCTGTGACAGCCAGACACTCACCCCACTTCCCTGAAGAGAGCAGAGACTGGGGAGAGAGAAACTGATCTGTGGTGGGTTTTCAGCTCCCCCCACTAGCATGTGAGAATAGGAGAATTCAGAAGATAAACCCAGCTTTTATATTGACATAATAATCATAAAGAACTAGAGTATAATCTGCTTGGAAAAGACAGTTTAGTCTGATTTACGACTGCATGTGGTATTTTTATGGTAGACATTGAATGGCACTGTGAAAGCATAGGAGGACAGGCATTTTCACCCTTAAAATGTGTCATTGCAATCCTTAACCTTAATTTCTCTCTTTTAGGACCCCCAGTACAAGGATAACATATAATCTACCTGAATAATCTTAATCTTATCAGTACTCAATAGTACTGATCTATATTCTTAACATCAACCACACCTTAGTTTATTTTAGTTCAGGAAAACACATAGAGCCTGGAATAATGACAGAAGTTGAAATTATCTTATCTAGAAAATGTTGTATTCAGGGATTAATTTTAATGAAGTTTTAATATACATTTTATTGCTTTAATTTTAATTTTTGTGTTTCGTTAAATGAGAGTTGTCCCCTTAAGAACACATTTAGAAAGAGAAACAAATCATCTTACTAAATAATTTTGATAAAATGTCACCCATGACAGTGCTGAAATTTTGGTAGATGTTTCAAAAGATCAGATAATATACCAGCATGATCATCCCAGGTTTTCCTTTCAATAAGCAAAGGGAAGTATAAGGAGATATCACAGAGATTGTAAAAGACAGAGAGGGAAAGAGAAAGCAAATGATACAGAAAGAAAAGTGAAATTGAAGTCATTGACAGAAAGGAATTAAGAAGTAGAGGGACTGCCAAGTGAATAATGAGCTAGAACCACAAAGACATGGGTGGGTGGATCTCAGCTAGCAGCTACTGATGCTGCTTGGAGCACCTCTTGCCCCATCCCCATGCCAGGGGATCTCCACTGGGTGCCTGTTGTTTCTCATCTTTAAATTCTTAACCAGGAGGTGTTCAGAAAGGGATCCCTTCTTCAGATCAGCCAACACCACGATCTGCACACTGGCATCAGTTTTCCTGCCATAGTGGTTTTAGAAATGTGAGCCCATGCAGGCGCAGCTGAAGTCAGTGACTGCTGCAGGTGCTCAGCTCCCTCATCCCCTATCCTTTTCCTCTTCCCTGCACCTGCCCCTGCGAGGTGCTCTGAGAGTTCAGTCGGAGAGAAAGAAAAGAGAACTGGAAAGCTCCGAACACATTGTGGCTTCCATATCTCCTGTCCTGCTGCATTCCTGCGTCTGGAATGGTGTTTGTCCTGTGCGTGACCAGGAGATTGTGCTGTACCTGTCTGGGCACTGGGACATGGTCAGGGACAAACTCTGTCCTCGGCATCCCTTCAGAGAGATGCAAGCTGGATTACTCGTGTGGATAGAGTGGCAGTATCAGCCCTTTAAATAGTTACGTGGGGGAGTTTAGGTTTCTCATATATGTAAACCATTATATTTAGATATAAAACATCTCTTTTTCCTATAGCAAAAGTGTTCCATGCAGGTTTTGTTTCTTACCACAATGGGGCCAGAGTTCAATTTTGTGTAAAATATCTGGCGATCAGAGAGCATTTGTTTTGTCTTTTTTAACTGAAAACAAAAGAAGACTGCAAGGAAATTAAAAAAAACAAAACAACAACCAAACACTTCCATTAAGCTTTATTGCTAATAACCCTATGCATAATAATCAGTATTTTGTCCTCCTGATTGTCTTCTTCTATCATTCAATTTTCAAAGGGCCTAGGTCAGACTATGCAGTCCTTATTACTGAACATGCATAACGTTATCTTCTAAATTCCCTGTAACTATTCAAATAGCAGCTCGAAAAGACACAATGTCTATCACTCCAAAGTCTTAAAACAAAACAAAAGGCACCATATTGCCACTTTAGGGACACATTTGTTGCCTGCTGTTGCTATTATATATGTCATTTCAGTCCTGCAGTTAGCCATAAACTACATCTTTTCTTTTTCCAGAGAGAAATAAGAGATGCCTGAAGGGAAGCAAGAATGGAAAGCATCCTTAAAATGACTGATTTACAATTGGTAAGGAGATACAATATGAAAATTATAGCTTTCTGAGTGTGTCACATGCCAAGTTTGCACAATGCTCTTGCTTTAAAAGCTGCCCCATAGGCCAGTGTGATGCCTCAGAGGACAGCACAGCACACGTGGGAGAGACCCCAGGTCACGGTCCCAGGACAGGCAAGAAGCTCCTCTCGGGGGATGAGCTCATGGGACACCTCTACTGCAGAGACTGCTGCAGACAACCCCCTTTCTGCACAAAGAAAGAATATGCAGCAACCTACCTTTCTGCAGTAGGTCTGAGAGTGGAATGGAAACAATAATGAAGGCCCCAAAAAACATCAACTGAGAGGAAAAAAAGGCCCCTGTGATTCAAGCCAGAGTCTGTTTCAGGAAGTAAGCAGCCTTCTAGCATAAAATCCTACCCAAGTTCTAGTGAATAAATGAAAACCAATGCATGTTTTATGTGACTATGAAAAGCAAACATACAGAATGTTATTTTTAGGCTCCTAGGATTTAGGAGTCTGATGTGAGTTAATCTGCTTTAGCTCCTGTGCAGCTTGGTCTCTGACTTAAGATGTTAAATAGGATCTTTGCTGCAGCCTCTGCATTGCAGGGTGGTGTTCTAGAGCACCTACCTTCACTTTATCTGCAAGGTATAAGAGGAATTTTGGGGTGTAGGAGAGGGCATTTTGGGGTGTTCTTTGCCTTTTTGCACTCTAAGCCAATAATGACTAGAAGAAGTGCTGATTCCTTTTACATTTTAAGCAAAAGCATGCCCATGGTGTAATTTTGGGCCCAGGCCCAGGATAGGTATGGTGCCTGGCTCAAACACCTTCAGGAAAGTTCAGATGGATGCATTGAGTCTGTATCTAAAGCTCACACAGTTTATTTCATAATCTAGCATTTCATAAAACTCCTGCTACTTCCTACAAGCATAAACAACTCAGGATTGTGTTGGACCATCACATCTATTATTTACTAAAGTGCTTATCCTCTGTAATTTAAAAAGCTCCTCTTCAACACCGTTTGTATTTTTGCTGCCTGGATTTTACGGTAGCATGGGATTCCATATTTTTCTTTCATCCTTTGTGAAAGCACTTCACTTTGTTTTCTGTTTGTTACATGATAATTCATTCCATGCCTGCTCATTCTGATCTTATCAGAAACAGAAATATTTCCTTGGCAGCGTAGTTTTCCAGTCACCCAGGACTGCAAAACCTTTTCTATAACTTTCATACTCACCTTTAGGATTAGCTACTTTGAATAAAGCAGAATCAGCTGCATCTTTATTCATTCCAGATTTACAATGGTTTGCAAATAATTTATGTGTAGTACAGATCTCACACGCAGACTACTTCCACTGGGCATCTGTAATTTACTCCTGGTATTTTTTATGTATCAGTATTTTATTTGACATTAATCCATGAGAGGCTCTTCCCTCTTACTAAGTAATAAACTTAGTACTCCTAAAATATATAGAGATTTTCTTTATTTAAAAATCTGTTATTCTATAGGGAATTCTTGAAGTATGGAGCTAGTTGCACCAGTGTCTTCAAGAAGCAAATTTGGTTTATTATAGCTATAAGTGAGCTACTCCACAGAGCTTTACTAATAAGTTGCACAGTGATTATCACTCTGGTGCTCTTATTTCCCCATCACATGCTGGGATGGTTGTTTAAAAGTCTTGTGAACTTGTTTTGAAAAATGATCCTTGATGCAGTAACCCGAGAATATAAAACAGGGTGACATTACAGTTCGTGTGTCTCCGGCTTTAATTTGTATTTAATAACCTAGCTTTTGTTAAGTATATTAAATTTAGTTGAGTTTTAAAAGATCACCCACTGAGTTTTATGCACATGCAAATTGTATGTCTGTTTGCTATAGAATTAAACCTTCAATTATAATGACAATAAAGATGTAGTTATAGTTTTAATAATCAATTATCGAATAAGTATCTTGATTAGTACTTGGGATTAGGTTACTGATTAAATATTCCCTTATATGGGAGTTTAGGGAACTGGTTGTCTTAAGTTGATCCTCAAACCCAAAGAAAGAATACAGAATGGATGCAGATTTATACTTTAAAAAACAGGTAAAGGAATTTGCTCTGATATTTGCACTTATTGCCACAATAAAGAATTGGAGGTCTGTGTCCTGCACAGATTCCTACCTGTATCAATGATAACTTAATCTGCACCTGGTAGTCAACTGTAAATGGGGATTCAGTGTTACTTTCTGAACTGTTCATGAGTAGTTCTATTGTTTGAGACTAATATGTCAATTTCTCCATGGGCAAAGTGGAAATAACAGGTACTACCTATAGATACTGTAAAAAATGCTTGAAGGCATGGAATTTGGAAGAGATAAACACAAGATACCACTGGGCTGAGACATAACTGTGATTGAACAAAAAGCTTGGGGATAGGAAATCAAAACAGATAAACAATTTTTCTGGCCTTATTCCTAATTGGCTGGTGATCTTGGGTAGTGTCAGGTAGGAATTGCATACGAGACCTTCTTCATAGGGTGTTAAACTGCACACCTCAGTGCTCTGTACTCTTCTCATCCTGTATCTAAGCCTATAGCATGTTTTAGTGAACTGCTTGAAAGTGAAGTTTGTTCACCACTTGACATTTTGAGCTAGTTTATTTTCAGTATGTTGTCAGAATTAAACCTCCGATGTTTTCTCATTTTTATGTGCTGTTCAGAGCATCAATGTTTGCCTTGTTGTTTTCCCCCTAGGAAGATTGCCTTGTCTCCTAATTTGAATGTTTTAGCCTTTTAATCTACATGGATTTTAATGAAAACTCTTTTGACTGTTAGTTCACAGATTTTCTTTGCATTAAAAAGAGCCTGAGGTTTTTTCCATTGAAGTCATTTTCCTAATATGGTGAGAAAATGCCAGCATCTCGAAGTAGTGACTTAAAAGGAATGAATTACTATTTGAATAAAAATAAGACAGGATATTAATTCTGATTTTACAGAACTTTTTTAAACAGTAGAGCAAAACCCCAGCAAATCTAAGAAGTCACATCAAATCTTAGACTATAGACTATATAGAAATCAAGAAAACATGTAGAGATTTCAGATTCACGAAGAGAGCAGTAATTTAGAGGGCAAAACCTAGCATCTGGATTTGGGAGAGCAATGGTTTGGAAGTGGGGAGATGGAGTTACTGATTTTGGAGAGCAACAGCAGGAAGCGGTGAACAAGCATTTCACATAGGTTCCTCTTGTTTTAAAAAAGTCGTACCTGGCAAAGAGAGCTTGCCCTGCCTCTCTTCTGGAGCCTTCAGTTTAACAGGTCCTTCCAAACCTTGCCCATCTTGGTGCATAATTTAAATTGTACTGTCCAAAGAGGTCCCTAAAAGTCTTTCTTTCTCCCCCCTAGTAAATTGTTATCCTTCTCTGAATATAGTAGTGTATGAAACACTTATATTGAGAAAATACTAGGTTAAAAAATATTAGCAGTGGACAGTGTCTACTTCCCAGAAAGTCACAGACTTAGTCATTCAAGCATTTGAATCTCTGCAAGAAAAACCTCACAGGTCTTAAGATATTCCCAAAGGACTTACTTATGGTTCCTCTTCTCCTCCTGATAGCACTTAGCAAGAACCACATTTCCAAAGCCTTCTGACCTGCCCATGGCCCTCTGTTTTACTGAAAGCTCTTACCAGTGTACAGGACATATGCAAGTGAACAGGGACATCACTAGTTACCACAGCTTCACTTCAGGTTTCACAGATGCTGATTGTCCTGGAACTTCTGCCCCACTGCTGACTCAGACTTGTCCAGACACAGGAAATTTGTCCTACTTTACTCTAAAAATTTCTGTCAAAGGTTAAGGATATCCTGAATATTTGTAAAAAAGGGGTGCTAAGGTGGGAATGTTTTTATGAAGATCCACAATCACGACCAGCCGGTGGGGATAATTGTGTCTACGGGCAGAGAAAGATCCATTCCAGACAATTCCCCACTTCTTTTGTGTGACTGAGAGATAAAACAAATAGTGTCAGGTTTCTGACAATTTTTATCATTTCCATCTCCTTTTATCACTATGATTGCTGTGAAGCAATAAACGTTTCAAAATGCTACAGAGAAGGGGAAAACTAAAAATTTTCTGACCTAAAGAATGGGCAGAAAGAGAACAAAAGGAAAAGGCAAAATCCTAATATTTCAGAATTCAAAGTTTCAGTTTTAAATAAACCTGCTTTACCTAAGAAGGTAAAATATTTCTGTTGAAGTTTTTGCTACTGAGAACAAACGCATCATTTCAATTTGTGGGAAACAGGATGCAAACATAAAATTTGAAGTGGAACTGTGTCAATTTTGAATAATCATGGGTTAGAGGAAATGATAGTTCTGTAATACACACTTACTGTGTAACAAAAAGCCGTTTTTTTTCTTGTGGTTGTATTTAAGATTGAGGCTACATTCTGCTTCTATTGAAGAAACTGAGTATCATGATATAACAAATATATCCCCCAATGTCTAGACTCTGGAACTCAAAGTGGGTGAAATCTATTATGTATCTGCTCTCTTCTAGAGCAGCCTGAACATCTTTATTGTTTCAGCAGCATCAAATATGTATAGCAGATGCCATCTCCTGGCAATATAATTTTTGGAAAGTAGTGCTAATGTGCTAGTTTGGAAAGCTTACACAGCTTACATGCAGGAACTGATTTTTAACTATTTTCGAAATATGTTTAACATGAAAGAAAGTTGTTATATCCTTGGAGATTCACAGAAAGCAGTAACAGTTCAGAGACATTAGTTAAATGTCCTGATTTTCACTTGTCAGTTCCTAATAGTCTTGTTGGAAATGACTCTGTTAAAAGTTTAAACACACATAAAATAAATATATATTTAAAATATTTTAGAATTCTTAAATTAACAGTTTACAAGTGTTTGGTTTTTTGTTTTTTTTTTTTTTTTTTGGTTGTTTGTTTGCTTGTTTGTTTGTTTTTTCTTGGACTACTTGGTACAGTTGGAAAGAACAAGCTTTGGGACTCAAGAAATGGTTTGTAAACTTATCTTCGAATTCTTGTCTAATTTTGTACAGAAGAAACAGGAATCAAAGTCTAATGATTTTCAAGAGACACATGTCTTGACTAGCAGAGAAATCTACAGTAACATGGAAAAAATATCGGAATTCAAGTGGATTAAATGCAAACCAGTCTGATTTGACTTGGATGTATTTAGAATATTTTATTGCATTTCATGAATAATTATTGCATTTCAGAAGCATCTCTAAGTGGCAAACAAGTATGATAAGGCCACACAACAAGCTCATGGAAATGAGGTTCTGGCATGCAGCGATCTGCTTTATTACACCAACAGATTGCCTGGCACTCAGCAGAGAATCTCCATGGGGTCTGTGGCCCTGCTGCTTTCACAAAGCTGAAGCAAAAACAATAGTGGTGAATCTTACAGCTAACTATAATCTCTGTTCATTCTGTATTTCCAAGTCCTTTTGGACTTACTGATGTTCAAGTAAGGAACTAAGAGTGGGTGTCTCTTTGCTCTCTCTCTCTCAAAATAATATGTTTGTACCATCCTGTGTTTTGTGATTTCTAATACAGACAGATTCACACAAGACACCAAACTGGTAAAAGTGAGGAAGTCGGAAATAGGCTGCAAAGTGGTCTAAAGATGTCAGGGCCACTGGGGCTTGAGGAAAAAAAGGAACTGGTAGAAAAAAGCTGAAATTTTACACCAGATCAACATTGCTACACTTTAGACAAGGAGAAAAATGCCACACACGTTTTAGGACAGTGAGTTTAACCTTGCTGAAGCTTCTCCTGTGTATTTAATGCAACATATTGCCATTGTTTCTTCTATTAAAGGATAAGAATGTAGGTGATTTAAAAATGTCGATGCTCAAAGAGTATCCTATATCATTTGCAGCTGACGAATTCCATGGCCTAGAAAATGAGCATTTTGCTGTTGTCAGACATGGAAGTTGCAGTCAAATACTGAAGCAGTAGTGGTTAAAGGGCTACCTTTCATTACATCCAGGAGTAGGATGTCTTTCTGGATAACAAAACTGGATAAGAAAACAAAAAAAACCTCTGAGAGGTGGGCACTCCTACCCCTACGTGTGTTTTGTCACAGGGCAGCATAAACCCCTGGTGATCCATACTTGAAGCAGGGTGAGGCTCTCCCTTGGAGAATTGTAGTTAAAATTGCAACTGGCCCAAATCATGGCACAAAAACATTTGGGGTCTTCGGAGCAGACCCACTAATTTGGAATATCATATTCATGTAGAGTAAATATATCTGTGAGGTACTTCTAGACCCAGGCAATCCCGTGCATTCATGTTTGTGGCAAACAGAAAACCTTGTCTCGGCTGCTGCAGCTGGAACTGCTTATATTACATTTTAGTAATAAAGCCAACAAAGTGCTGCTTACCCAAATCATACCTTCTGCAGTGGTTTTAGAAATCTTCAAAAATTTAGAGTGCTTTTTTTTGGTAGGGCTTTATTTTGCTTGATTTTTATATCATTCTGCTGAGACATTTTTAGGCAATGTTTTGCTGATGTAACTGTATAGGGAACAGAGCCTCAGTCAGGGGCTGGTTTTGCCACTGCTGCCTGTCTGGGAGCTGAGGGCCCATCTCTCTGGAACATCCCAGCTTAGCTGAATGCTTCCCACCTCTCACTGAGCTTGTGATCTTGGTAGGGCAGAGACTGTTTCCATAGCCCTAATTGCTCCCTTTGCAAGGCTCCTTGTTACAAGTGTTTTTGCGCTTACTGAGGCATGTGAATCAAACTTGTCTGTGTTTGCTTCAGCCCCATAAACAGTGCTTGTTACAGTATGGGCTGTTTGCCTGATTATTCAGAAGTCTAATCATTGTAGGCTTCATTCTAGCAGCACTCACACTGAGCTCGTTTTGCAAAGCCCTCTCACGACTTCCATTATTGTTTTAGTTCTATGCAATTCTTTCAAATCATACTGTTTTCAGAAAAGGAGCGGGGAAAAAAGAAAAAGCAGAAAAAGGCAACACCACAGAAACAGCTTCTTTGCAGAGTACAGTACAGTACTGTTTTCCAAGTCATGCCCAGAGCTACTACTACTTATTTTGCTCTATGGGAAAAAGGACTGCTTCCCTACAGTAATTCTCATCTGCCCAGTCCTAAGCCTCATTATAATCTCTTTTTCCCTGCTTAAGTAATTATTCCCTGGCTCTTAATTCCAAAAGTAGAATCAAATAATAAAACCTGGAAATTGCTGTCATTGATGTAGGGAAAATATAAACCAGCCATGTTTTCCTCCTGGAGGTTTTAACTTGAAAAACTGGAGCGTAACTGTTGTCATTGTCTGAAACTTCTGTAGCGGCTGGTAATTTACATTAATTAAGTATGCAAATAGATGACATAAACAACAAATTGGCCTCAGCTTTAACAGTTTTCCTCCCACATTTTGAGACAAGCAAAGTGGTATAATGGTATGGAAGGGATCTAATTCATCCTAATTCTGATCTTCCTCTGGGAGCAGAAGGAATCCAGCTGGGCTGCTGCTGCTGGTGTTAGTAATTTTGACACATGGAAGAATTTGGTTTTAATGTAATTTCAGATAAAGACTGCTTGACTTTTTTCTAATTTTTTTTAGCAACATTTACAGCAAAACAAAATGTGATGAGAATTAGGCTATTGCTGGTCAATCACATTACCTTAAACACGCAGAATTCCTGTTTTGCAAGTGGAAACAGAACTTTATCATTTTTAGGAGGCATCAAATTAGTGCAAATTATTTCTGCATAGTGTTCAAGAATTTTGGTTGCAGTTCTTACTGCTCTGAAGCAACTGTCTTGTTGGAGCTCCGGAAATCAGTACTTAAGGTTATTGATCCATTTTCTCTCTGGCCGTGGTAGAGAATGTATGTCAGAAAAAAATTTACAACAACAATACTCATTTATCTTTAGACATACTCTTCTTTTATAGCTAAACAAAATGAATAAAGAATGTATTCATATTCAGATATCTTTGTGCACTCCCCACAGTTCCCCTATAGATCACTCCTTCCTTTATGTTTCATCCATTTTTCCCTCCCAGAAGGAGGGATGCCACAACCTGCCTCAGCCCTGAAGTCCTGGCTGACTTCCCCAGCTGCCCCAGATTGTCCCACAGGCCATTTGTTCTGGTCTCACGCGTTGCTCATCTTTCAGTCATGTCATGCATGGGGTTTGCTAATTGCATGGTGGCTAACTAATCTGGGTCTCTCACTCATTTGGGGGGTGGAGGGGCGGGGGGGACACTTCTGCTCTGCTGACAGGCCTCTGCAACATCCCTGGCAGGGTAACTGTGGGTAAAGGACTGAGCTGTGTTTCATCAGAAGCTTAGCTCTTTTGACTAATGTATTTTCTTTGCAGATCTATTTCTACAGCTGTACAATGCTGAACATTCCTCTTGTCTCCATACCCATCCACGTTTGCTACATATAAATAAATGGTTGTAGAGCAGAACCATGCACTGGTGCTCCCATTGCTTCCTCATCTGCAGATCACTGCAAGTTTTACCTGTTTGAAGTGAGATTTGCTTATTCTGACTGGCAACATCATTCATGTGGTTTTGTATTGTCTCTTCTAAGTGGAAGTGAGACACAAGTGCAAATTCTACATTCTGAAGTAAGAATGCTCCTCTGTGCTTTGCCAGTACCTTTGTTCATCAGGGCACTGGCAGAAGCCAGAGAAAGCAAACACATATAAAATCGTATTCAGTAGTTAAAAAATAATCTCAGGTGTTAGCTTGGCTCCATTCACAGCCTTTGAATTTCAAATATAAGTCAGAAAAGTCTCATATTTAATATAGAATGCAAAAAAAAAAAAAACCAAAACAAAAACCAAAACCAAAAAACCACAGCTGTATTCCATGGTCTTTATTTGACCAAATTACTTACAGTTGCAAATATCCTAAGCTTTTTATTATTAAACTTTACTATTTTGGAGGCTGGTAATTTTCCTTACATAGCTTTCTGCTCAACAAAAACATAATAGAATTATTTGATCCCATATGCTATCAGGACAAAATAAGGACTTCTCCAATAATAATTCAAGATTGCTCTTCAGAGTTTTCAGGTTTCAAGGTGTGAAGACAAATGCAAATAAGTTATTTTAACACTGCTTTGGTTTTTGGTAAGTTACATATGAGCTTTACAGACTCCAGCAATCCTGACACAGATTAGGGTCTTTGAAGATCAGTCCTTGAGAATTTCTGTGTGACCATTGCACAAAAAAAAAAAATTCTTAAATAATCAGCTATATTATTATTTCCTGTCAAAACTGCAGGCACAGTGAATTTGTTGTGATTGCACTGCAGCAAGAACTACCAGAAGAGTCAGGCAGCAGCCCAGATTTCAAGAAATTAAATTTAAGCAGAGTGTCATGCTCACATTTTCTTGCTCTAATCTAGGCCTGTTTGAAGTGATGATATCTGGAGAGAAGGGCCTTGACTTCTGATACTGAAGAAAAATCAGTGTCAGTGAAGTGCAGATTCAAGTGATAGGGCCGGCATGAGCTTCTTCAGAGAGGAAAGAGCCAAGGAGTTCCTGAACTTGGGATAGGCAAAGCATTCCTCAGGCCTGCAGGCTGATTGATTTGAGGCTGTCTAGTGGTGTATAAAGACAGCTAGGCTCAGTGAAAGATGGAAGGGACATGGCCATAGACTTACTTTTCCTTTGGCTGGATTAGGAAAATAACTGTGCACAAACCCGAAAGGCTCTATACAAATGGAGATGCCATTTCTGCTTAACCCCAGACTCCCACTGCTTGGCTCTTAGTTAATTGTATCGTGCTCTATTTGGATCATCTCTCTAGGCAGTGTCCATGGGGAGCACTGCTGGAACATATATTATTGTTTGTACAGAAGGTACTGAAATACAAATTTTGATCCGAACTGAACCTACCCTTCCCAAATACCGTGTGGTGGTGACCACAGGGCTTTGAATCATCTGCTTCTCCTGAAGGGAAACTGGCTCTGTGCCCAGTGAACCACAATGACCTCCTAAATAAGCAAGGCAGTATAAAACTCCATGTTGAACTGTACCATGCATACTGGCCTTGCAGGCTTTATACCATGCCAGACCACTTTTATAAAAATAATAGTGTTTTTAAAAAAAGAATTGGCATGCGTGTACATTGACAGCCATCTTCACAGGAAATATTACATCTCTGTATTAAAAAAAAATAAAATTCTTTTAAGACATCCTGTGCTTTAACCCTTCTTGGCCTTGTGAAATCTTTAAGATTGCAGTGGAGTATCTGAAGTCTTTGGTGAGGTGTAATGAAATCTTTATGCTGAGGTAACTTTTTTTCCTTAATAGCATGGTGGGAGAAAATCCATTACATTTTAAATCTGTCTTTGTCTCTGTGGAGACATTTATTTTAAAGTAACATTTTAATCATGGCTTCAGCCTGCAGGGAAAAAAGAAGATACCCAGAGCTGAATAATGCATGTCCAACTACCAAAGGGGATGCTCTATTAACTCTGATTTACATATGACTGATTGTTTAAATTTGTAATATCACCGTTCAGATGGCATTTTGGAAAGGTGAAGACCTAGTTTAGGGCAACCATAATTCAAGGAGTAAATGAACATAGTTTAATAAACATTATTTGAAAGCATACATTGTCAAAATAAGGCTGACCCCCACCACAATTACTTTTACAATAAATCAGCTTCCAGGGTCTTTTTCCTACCACTTGGGCTTAGAAATTATTTGCCTGGGTGTTTTTTACTGTGGCTATTTTTATGGACCCTTGGCAATTTTAGGGTCAGAAATAACATATATCAGCAGAGAATGTGAATTTAACAGAAGTCATTATAGGCGCCCATTTCTCATACTCATTTTCTTTCCAGAATCAAATAGTTCTGCTTAGTTCAGTTTGGCCACTTGTGTTCAGTTAACGGGTCTGTGAAGGGTGTTCCTCCATTTGTTTTTCAGTGGTCTCTCCTGGCTTTTCGGGGCTGCGTGCATAGGGGAGACATTTTGGCATTCTGGCAGAGTTTGTGCATCAGTGGTGGGGTGTGCTGGAGCTGGGGAACGCCTGGTTAAAGGCTTCCCACTCGATGGAATGGCACTGCCTTCAGTGACAGCCCTTCAGCTCCAAGCCCTGACCTGCCCACTCCTGCCTTTGAGAGTAATTGTGCCATCCAGTGCCACTAGTGCTGGGCAGAGGCACTAACACTGCCACAGACACACATAACCTAATACCTTATTCAGAATGCTTGCAGAGTAATCTCGATGAGAATACTTTCAGGATTTTTTTTTACGAGCTAGAAGCAGTGAACACTGTTATAAATGCTAGCATATAACACTCTGAGAGGAATAATTGCAGCACATAGTTACTTATGTTAATACTATCACATTATCTTGTGATAGCTGTGCAATTAAATGAGTCACCACTACGCTAAAATCTCATTTGTCTCCAAGCACTCCACAAATATGTTACATTCACTGTCTGTGCTTCGGTCTGATAGCTTTTTAGTCACTGCATTCTCTTTGTGTTTGGAGAACAACAGAGCTGTGGAGCCTTTGAAAAGATGGAGCATACTGTTTGAAATTTAGTAATAGAGGGATATTAATCTAATGAGTAGTTTTCCCAAAATGTATTTAAGAAGATACTTTTCTGAGTGATATTTATACAGCAATGTCTGAACCATAAAACAGTGTTTTAAGAACAAAAACGATGTTGTGACACAACGGTCTGCGTCCTATTTACCCTCCACTCTGACTACAGCCTGTGTACTCCATATCCCACTGAAGCAAATCCCATTGGCACTGTTTTGATTTTCAGATATTCCCAGTAATATATGCAGAACTTTTGACCTGAACAATACTGGAACATCTCAAAAGTGAGCTAATATTCCACTTGAAGAGTGGTCAGCTCTTGGCTTCTTGTAGGAAAAGAAAAGGAACCTAGCAAACAGATAGGAAAAAGCTCATTGATGTTCAGGGGAGAACATTTTAGACAATAAATACGATTTACCCCTTTTGTGTTAATCACAGTGTTGCAGATTTTTGCTGAAGAAATTTTATCCTGAATGAGGAAGAAAACTGATAGAAAAGCATTCCTTTTCCAAGCACAGAGTCTCTTCTGTTTCTTTTCCTTAGAAAATCTGCAATGTGATTTTTGTGTACGGGAAGACCCCTCTCTGGCCTGGAAACACAGCCAGGTCTAAATGTGGGTAGAAATTATTCAGCTTCCACCTAAATCATTGTAGAACTAGAACATTGCCTCAACGCGAGCAAAAGCTCAGCACAGGCACAACAGCTCCTCTCCTGGTTGCTGTAGCAGCTCAAAAACCAGCTGAGGAAAAACAAAGAAAAACAGAGTTAAGCAGCGCTTGAGAAAATGTTCCCTGTGGCCTCAGGACACCGTTCTGTTATGGTCAGATGCTGTTAAGGTTTAAGAAAACAGAAATCAGGAGTGGTACATTTATACCCCAGAGTTTAATTGTGACCTTTTGTATTTAGGCAATATCTTTTCCCAGCCCAGGAATTAAATATAGTACAGAGAGACACTCCTCAATGTGACATCAAGTATCGTTCTTCCCCTGAAGAAATAAATGTGAATGATGAAAGCAGGAATGTGGAAATAAAAGTGTTACTTCCACACTTATAATGCCAGCTAGCACTTGTTACCAAACTTGTGAAAATAACACGATTTACTGTAATAGTTTACACTTGACTAGTGAGGTATAAAATATCTTTATCTTATAGCCATATAAACTAGGGTTAAATTAGGCTGAAGAGACACACAGAGCAGTGCCCACAAAAGGATTAGGAGTACAAAAGCATTACAAATACAAGAAGCAGAACATCCCGTTCAAAATATATGTCAAATGGAAATGAAAGGAATTGAACTAAAAAGAGGATGAAGCAGGTCACCTCTTGGGTAATTCTTAATCTGAAAGAGAAGTTGATTTAGGCTGAGGCTATACAAACCCCTTACTTCCCTGCAGCATTTTGACTGAGTAAAACAGGGACTCTAAATGTGAGAATGGTAAGAGATAATGTGATTAGTCTGATCACACAGATTTTCACCAAAACAACAAAAGCTTTGAATTAAGTAGCACCATTGCATTTGTGTGCTCTCACCTATCTAATTATTTACCTTGAATACAAGAAATTTTCAAGGCTTGTTTTGCTCTATTTTCACGTCAGGATTACTCAGAAATCTGAGGTGAGAGTATTTTCTGTTCTTGTGTTGGAGGAAGATAGGGATATCAAACTTTCCTTTCCAGGTATGGGAATTAGTGGATCAAAAATAAAAGTAACAAACCAAACAGCTGAAAACAGCCTGAGCTGAAAAAACATCTCAACTGAATTACACTTTTCCCATTTCCCTGATGTGATAAACCTTACACTCTAAAAAGATCTGTCTTTTAGATGGAAAATCAAATGGAAAACCTCAGTGCTTTGGGTTTTTTTATACGTCATGAAATATTGAACAAAAAACAGGTCATAAGCCATTTTGTTGACTTTATAGGTCCCATGAGACTTTTTCAGGCTCTCTTCTTGTTTGCTGCTGTACATCTGGAGTGAGAGTCATGCAGAGACAAGATGGCAGGTGTAAGTTGCTCTTGGAACATTACATTAGAAATGTAATACATTTTCCTCCACAGCATGCAGAACAAGCGCTTCCTTTCCTGTTTCCACCAGAAGGATAGAAACTTTGGGCCATGCTCTTGCCCCCCAAAACCAAATTTTTTTTTTTCCAGTAGTTCCAGCGTGACTGGGATTTCCTCCTATAATTGAAATATGCAGCTTCCTTTTGTTGGATTAAAAAAAAAAAAATTAAAAAATTAGTTACTACCATGGGAAAAAAACCCCCATATTCTCCTAAAATAGTCATTTAATGTTGTAACGGAGCATCTAAAGAAAGACTAAACCATGGGAAAATGAAGGTAAGTATGACTCAGTGTGCACTAAAATTAAAGACGTCTATGTCTATAGCAACAGCAACCAAATTACTCAGGAAACGTGGCCACGGTGAGCTTGTGAGAGGCAGAGAAAAGTTATAATCCTTCATGGCGTGAGAGAGGCTCCCACCGCCCTGGCCAGCCCCGGCTCTTCCCAAATCGTGCCACCGGGTGCCGCTGCAGGAGAGAAAAAGGAAATGTTTTCCCGGCCCTTGGCCAAGGACGAGAAACATTGATTTCCATGATTCCGCGCTCCCGCCTAGCTAAAATAGTGTTTTTCCTCCTAGAACACGTGCTTCTTGTATTTAATACTTCTTGTATTAAAGTTCTATATCATGAGTTATTAATTTTGCTGCTCTTGCAAGTTACGGGGGAGAGAAAAGTGTCGCAAAATCTGTGTGTGACTCACACTCAGCTGAAGGGCAATGCAAGGGTTGATGGACTGAAATGATTTCATTTTGCTTAGAAAACCCCCAAGACTTCACTATCCAATTCTGTTGCAGATAAATCTCTGTGGTCAGTTCTGATTTCACACTCTTTTAATTTGTTTTCAAAAGAAACCTCTCTAAATCACAGCTGCAGTGCCTACATTGTCCTAAAATTTTTACATTTTTGCAAATATTCACCAAATAGTTTTCAGCTAAAATGCAGGAGGGGAGCCCATCAGTTCTAGCATAGCTGACTTAGTAGCATTTAGGCCAGCTGGAGAGAGGTTCATTCACTCTGTGCTGTCTTACCTGAGGTCTGATCGGTTCTCATTTCATTGACAAGTTGGTCAAATTCCCCAAGAAACAAAGCGGGATTCTGGCAGGAGCAATGCGCAGATGTTATTAGAAATTGTAATTAAAAAGAAATTCCTGTGTTATGAGGATTTGCCTAGGAACCAAAAGGCAGTATCAAAGCACAGGTCTCTGCTGTATACTATTAGACTACTATGTATTATTGAAATATGCAAACCATGGCTATTAAGGAGAAATTTAAAGAAGCAGCCAAAGGAGTAAAAAGTTTGCAGGTGGCATGCTGATTGTTTAAAGATGCTGTACCAGAGACTAACAGCAAACATTTACTGCTTATCAAAAAAGACTTTAAAAGGACCACACGCACACAGAAAGCTGGCATGACAAAACAGAAATGTGAAAGTAGTTGTTAGAAGTAACAGTCGATCTTCAAAAAGTGGAAATTTTGTTGAAATGAGGAAAACAGAAAGAACATAAACTCTTACACGTTTAATATGAAGCCTTTATAAAACGGGCCAAAAATACTTTGAGGAATAACTTGTGATAAGCACAAGAGTGAATAATAAAACTTGCTCTAAACACATCAGAAGCATGAATTGTGCCAGACAGTTTATAGGCATTCTATTATGTTTGGGCTATAAAAGAAGTATTTAAAGGCGATAAGCCCAGAGCTGAAATGCTAAATGAATTTTTCACATTAATGTTCTCCATGGACAAGCTTAGGCTGGTTTCAACAGCAAAACCATTTTTGGGTCCAAGTCAAAGAAATTATCTCGATTTGAAGTGTCAGAGAAGAAATTTTAGATTAGACAGAACCAAATGGTAACAAATCAAGTAGATTATATCAGGTTTTCAAAACACTTCTAAAGGAAGTCTGATATATGTGACAAATTATTAATGCGATGTAACTTGTCATGTAGATTGGCTTCTTTTCCAAAGGAATGGAATGTGGCAAATGTGATGTTCATTTTATTCTTAAATTCAGTGGGACCTCAGGAATTACAGCCCTATAAGCCTGATCTCCTGTAGCAAGTTAACAAAGCTTTTTCAAAAGAAGAGTATAAGGCCCAAATGATTAGAGTTTATTGAACCATTCCCAGCATGAAAGGGAATGAGAATGATTTGGATGATACATTATGAATGACACATCATTGACGGATTTCCTAAACCTTTGAGCAAAGATCCTTCATTGAAGCATGCTGAAGAAAGCAAGCATGATATAAAGCACCTTTTCTCAAGTGTCCATATGCAATTGAAAGGATAGGGAAAGAATGGGTAGCTTTCCATTTTCACAATAGCAAGGGTCTCCTTGTAGATGTTCTCCAAGATTTGATGCTGATTCCTGGACTACTTTAAATTTTGAATGTTTTAGAAAAGAAATAAATAGTGAGGTCATAAGATCAACAGACGATGCAAACCAAGAGCCACTTGTGATGGGATGCAGGATGTTCTCTCAAGACAGAGAAATTTGGCAATAAATGGTGGAAGAAATTCAGTGTTAAATACCGGATAATATCCATGGGGAGAAAAAAAGCATCCTTATGCAAGTGCAGCTTTAAGTAGGTTATAACAACTACAGAAGGAGGTGTCTGGATTCTTCAGGAGATACTGTATGCAAACGTCAGATTAATATTCAGCAATGGCAAACAAACAAAACCCTGAAGTATTAGCAGAAGGAAATGGTGAATAAAACAGAAATCAGGATGCAATTATAAAAGCATGATACAATTTGCAGATCCAGAGCTATAAATCTGACCTGTATTTTGAAGACTGGGCATTGTTCTAGTTGGGCTTATTTAAAAAAAAAATACTGTAAAACTAAGAAATATAATAACTATGGCACTAAGTGTGACCAAAGATAAGGTATGGTTACCACAAAAGATGGAACTTAATAGAAAAAGCATACCTTAACTTGGATGAGAAACATCTACCTGGGATATGAAATAACAGAGGCTATGAAATCATTTGTGACATGGAAAAAATGTAGAGGGAGGCATTCTCCTCTTTCTGTCAGAGTGCAAGAGCTGGGCTCCATGAAATGCCTCTTGCAGATAGTAGGTTCAAAATCAAAAAAAGGGAGTGGTTTTTTATTTTTAGTTGCCATGGAACAGTAGCCGCTGTCTCAGCAGCAACTCCTACTCTACAGAGATTTGCAACAGCCCACAGAGACAAAAGAACATTAGATAAAAGAGCTTAACTGTACCTCAGTCAAGTATAAACAAACATGGTTGTCAAGAGTTCATGAGAGATAGACAGACTCCCTAGCTCAGGGAGGTCTGTTGTCAGCAGGAACTGAAGTCTGTAGGCTTGAGGAAATGGTGTGTTGTGTTCATTTAAAAAGGAGTCTATTGGATATCCAGTTCAGATGTACCCCTCTCATTTACAGTAGTCAAATCAGTAGTCAAAAGTTATGATTATTCTAAGAAGACATGGAGAATTTTTTCAGTAACCATTACTTAACCAAGAATCTTGACCATTACTTCTGAATGGGATACATTCCAGCTAGGTTTTGTGATTTGTAAGCCAGTGGATGCGGCCTAAGGTAGCTTAAATACCCAACAGACAGAGCAGCATGCCTTCTACATGCAAGAGGCACAAAGTGGCCCTGCCACAAGATTTTTCCCATCCTGAACTACAAGGCAGATATGTGACTGATCAACTTCCAATGGCACTGTCTCCTTGCATAGGATTCTCATGAGACACAGGGAGCATTCAGGTCTTTTCAGTACTACGGTCCTGTTGTCTTTGCTACAGAGCTAACTTGAGTTAAAGTGATATGTCTCTGCATTTTTTGTGCTGATGCTTTTGTTCAAGACAGCATTAAAGAAGTTAATATGGACTGCAGTTTAACACTTGAGTGAAAACAGCTCCTACAACCTAAGTATCAGTGTTTTCCCAATGTGTATTTCTGCCTTGCATTTCCTCTTTTGCAGAGTAAACCTCTACTGTGGACAAAAGAAATGCTAGGCACTATGAGGAACAGGTTGCAATGACTAATAAAGATAAATGTGTGCACAATCAGTGCAGGTGACCATGAAGTTCCAGGCAATGCAGAAACCATTTTAGCTACAGTAGTTCAGAACTATGTCCAAGCTAAGTCCTGGAGATTACTTATATTTTTACAGATTTTTAGCAGTTTATAAGGATTAGTAAGTTATTGCTGAGACTTCTAGCTAATTAAGTACTTAGTTATGATAACAGAGTAAGAGTAGGATGGTATATGAAATGGCTTACCTCTGACACAAAGAGGTCATCTGGTTTTGTTAATGACATAGTAAAGCCATAAACCTTATTACATATGAATCTGTTAAACTATAGTGTGTGTAGAATGGGAAATAGGAGTGCAATATCATCAAAATCTCTGAAAAGACTTTTATAAGGTCATGATATGCTGACACCAAGCATTTTAATTGAAGGTTAACGTCTTCTAATAATACATTTGATAGCTATAATAAGACTTTCAATGTAAAAATTATTTAACTGTGATATTTAACTTTAAAAATTATAAACCTCAAATGTATTGTGGCATGTATTACCACTATAAATTAAAATTAATGTATACATTACAGAGTTACAGGAGAAAAGGGCTCATCTTTTGATTAATGGCATGGTAGTAGTTCTGTCTCCTTTCACTTGTTTCTGCAGAGTGAAAGATGCTATGAATATGAAAGAGAAACAAACCATTAAGAGGTTTAGCTTCTTAACTTCTCCTTTATTTCTGTCATGCAAGCATAATATATTCTGTACCAGTTTCCTGGGAACTTCAGAAGGTTGAACATGAAAAAGAAAAGGAAAGACTGTCTTTCTAAGCAGCCTTTGTCTAGAAACCAACATTTGTATTAAAGGCTGAACTGTGTTATTTCAAGCTTTAGCATATATACCTCACCAAACAAGGGACCAGCCAACTTATGGAAAAGAATAACCTGCCTCTGAGCAGAACTTATTAGCTTGGGCACGGTTCCACAACAGCGTGTCCAAACAGCTTTTGGATTGAATGTATCTTCCATTTTGCACCTTAGAAAATGAGCTAAGCTATTCCACAACTGTCTCCACTTGACTACAGAGACATACCTTCATAATACAGCTTGGACCAAGGCCCTTCCCCAGCTTGCTGACACAAGTTGGCTGTCAACTGCTCTTACTTCCCAGCTGATGTGGGGCAGTTGCAGCACAATGAGGTCAATATCTATATTTACAGGGAAGTCATTAGATGGGCATTAAATGAGCACTCAAGAACACATAGCTTAGCTTCTGAATTTTGTAGGTTCCTTAAAAATGTTGTGTGAAAGTAAACAGCCCTCTCTGCTTCCTTACTGCCTTAAAATAAGGGTTGTCTGGAAAAGGATTGGAGTTAAAACTGAAGACACCAAAGAGGCAGTAATTTCTGTCATTTAGCCCTATAGATCAGTTGATCTCCAGTAAAACATAAACTGTGTTGAATAAAAATTAGGAACTCTTCCCTTCAAAATACATCTTTATCTGAGGAGCACCTGTGGTTCAGAGGAGAAGGACCATCCAGCAGGAACTCTGCTCTGGGAGTGGCTGTGTGGCACCCAGTAAGTGTTGCGTTACTGGAAGGCATTGCAGGGAATGTGCACCTTCCCAACCCCCCAGTTCTTGAGTGCATACACTTCAGCCTGTTCTGCTCCTTCCCTGTCTCTCTTCTCAAAACCCAATGCATTTTGGATTTGACATCTGGCGTGTATGTAACAATTTCAGCATTATGGAAACATTGTATAACTATGTGATTGCATGCTACAGAGAAACTTGATGAAAGCCCAAAGCACAGAAGGCCACATAAACAAAAATATTAGATGGAAAAGTAAAGATAGGGTTCAGCAGCCAGAAAAAAAAGCAAAACCACACCCCTCAAAAACATAGGAAAACAGAAGGGGCAAGGAGGAGAAAGAAACAACAAATAGTTTAAATATGACATTGATTACAAAGTTGCTTCATTGTTCATGTTTGGCAGTGGAAGAGGAAGGGGAAAATAGCTTTTTGGAATGCTGCATGAACATTAATATTGATGGACTCATAAAAGTAAATTTGGGTTTCTCAAGGGAGAAGAGTGCAGACACTCCTTTGCCATTTAAAGCTGAAGTTCATGTGGAGGAGAGTCACAAAAGTCTTCAGTCTGTGTACCACGAGTATTCAATAGACCAGATATTTTTGGCAATGTGCCTGCCTAGATGAGTGTGTTAGTGCTGCCTGCTGGCTTATGTAAGGGGGGATACTGCAGCAGAGACAGTGAAGCAGGAAGCCTGAAATGTTCCAGAAGACCAACTGGGATTTCCCCTGCTGCTATTGTCACAGCAGAGCCACTATTTTTAATTTAACTAGTAAAAATTAATTTACTTGTTTTATTCTAAACTTAGGCTGCTACCAAAAAGAAAAAAAAATCAGGCAATGCTAGTGGGATTTTAAACATGCTAGAGTTTAAACACACTAATTTCCTGACTGGAAGGGAGAAAGCTGGAAGACCAAGCAGCACAGACACATTATGTCTGCCTCATGAAGTACTGTGATGCTTGGTGATGGGGGAAATACTTGGCTGTGGTGCAAAGGTGATAGAAAGCCAAGTGAAGCTGGCAACTCTGCTAACATAAACCAGAAAATAGCCAAAACTCTTGAGGGGATGCATCGTTAAAAAAAAAAAAAAAAAAAATGGAGAGGGCAATGTGATGTAATTAGTTATTAAAGCAGAGGGATGGGAACCAGAATGCCTTGATTTCCAGTGTTGTCCAAGTTACACACTGAGAACACAGTCATGCCAGGTACTAAATATCTTCTCACTTAGGCTCTTCTATTCTGTCTATTCAGAATATTGTTGTGTAGCCTTTCCGTAGTCACCTGCTTTAGCCAAATATTTGGACTACAAATGCAGTTCAAAATACTCCTCTCTTGCAAGCTAAAGCCAGACACTTTTCTGTGTCTTTGTTTCTAGGATGAAAGCATTATGTACACAGACAAAAAACTTTTAAGAGTAATTATATGAGAATCTGGTTCCAATAAGATGCATTGTCTTTTTTAATATTGCCTTTTTTGAGTGGTAATATATGCTGCAGTAACATAAATTCTGTGACACATCTCTGCAGGCTGTATTTGCACATGATAAATATACAAAACAATATTAGCTCTACCATGGCTGAGTTGCTGATGAAAAGACACAATAACAAAGACAGTAAAGTGTAAAAAGTCATGCATTAGTCACATATGAAGCAAGAACTAACAGTTCCTGGACCCCAACCCAGTGTACTTTTCCTTTGGCCAAAGGGTAAATTTTAGTGTAAAAGAGAAATAAAAAGTTTAAATGTGTCCATAGTTACTTGAATTTCAGAGTTGAATACATGACCTAGGAGAGACATGACTTCAGAGATGCAGAGGAATGTGGGAGAATATGATGAGTATTGATACATTCTGAAAAATTAGCAAGTGACTAACAAGTACTGCAATGCACTTACAAATAATTTCTTTCCAGAGATTTATAATCTGTTCAGTGATTTCCATGGCACATCCCATCACAATCCCTGGCTCCAGTCCTGATATCCCCACTAAGTTCCTTGTCTAGCCATTCCATCTTCCCCCTCTCCTCCCTGACCTCCAAATCCTACAGTTTTCTCATTATGAATTCTTGATCCAGAGTTATTTTCTCTCTTTCCACAAGTGTACAGTTTCTTTTTCTACCATGTTCTCTCACCACTTACCTTATGCTTTAACTTCACACCCATTTGTACCTTACATTTTGGTCAGGCAGCTTTGTTCTCTATCAGTAACAAGGAAAAAAAAAAGAAGAAGAAGGAAAAAACAAAACAAAACAAACAAAAACAAAAACAAAAAACCCCAAACAAACAACAACAACAACAAAAACACAAAAACAAAACAAAACAAAACAAAACAAAAACCAAAAAAAAACCCCAAACCAACCCTAAACAAACCAAACCAAAACAAAACAAACAAACAAACAAAACACCAAAAAAACCCCCAAAAAACAAAACAACCCACAAAGAGAAGATAAAACCCCAGATAAAACAATCTCTTGGTCCTGATAGGTAAAATCCCAAATCATCAATTGTAGCTAGGAAAAGCTGAGGATATTGCACCCTTTGGAATTTCAGGTGAAAAGTGCAAGTGAGCCCCTTCTGAGCACTGATGAAGAGATTTTCCAAAGACTTGGACTCTGGTCAAGTTCTTCACTGAACATGGAAATGGACATATTCATTGCCCAGAAATTGCCCCCTTACAAACTTCACATTTTCCAAGATGGGAAGTGGTGCAGCTGTTCAGAGAAAAGGTTGTGAACAGATACAAACCCACAGTAATGGTAAAAGCGCAAACTGTTAAAGCACTGTGAACTTATAGCAAGACAATATAGGGTATTATCTCAGAAAGTGCCAGACAAACTTACTCATAGCTGATGCTATCAGCACCACCTCTTACTGCAATACTGCACACATAGTAAACTCATACTTTTTCTGTCATAGTTAGATTTTATGTTTCTGAAACACATCATAGGCTGATATTTTTCTTGAATGCTTATGGCAAAAAAATCCTGTTGCTGATCCTTGTGATTTATGTATCAGTTTACCATTTTAAAATAAGTGCTGTGCAAACAGCATAGGGATTAATATAATACTGGGGGAAATTGTAACCTATTCATGTACCAAGGTTTCATCAGATTGCTAAAGGCAGGGGCTTCAGCTACATCTTTAAAATAATTGACACGTCTTTTTCTGTAGCCCTGAGTCTGCAAATTATCAATTGCCTTATATGAAGCCCCCAAATCTGTCAAAACATTTTGGATCAAATATTCAGCTCCTGGAACACTGAACATATACCAATTTTATCTGGATGCTGTGTTTAGTCTCTTAAAACTCCTGTCTTCTGTTATTGTAGTTTACACTCTTGTGTATTCAGCTTGCAGACACCCTTTCTGTTGATCACTTAAAACTTTGGCATGACTCCGAATAAAACATGCAGCATTTTGTACTGTGTGCTAGGTGTGGAATAACTAAATGATGTTTGTGTTCCTAGAAATCAAAATCCAAAAATATACTTGTGCTTAATCATTAAATATCTATTTAATCAACCATTAAATGATTAAACTATGGGATGTATTTAATCAACCATTTTCCAGACCAGAGAAACATGGTTTTTATATGGTAAATTAGTCTGTGTGAGATGATCCATATTTTTCAGATTTTCCAAGGTGCTTATTTTAAATGGCATAAGGTTTTTCTTTTTTTTTTTTTTTCTTTCATCAGGAGTATCACAAAGTGCTAGACAAACTATAGCACCGAGTAGTAGAACATTTTTGTGAGGAAATATGGCAAGTAGTGACAAACAGGAAATCTGTGTGCCATTTAAAGACAGATTTAAAAAACAACAAAAATCCCCCACACTCCAAGCCAGGATCAGGTTGAAACTGTTAGGATGGTTATCTTCCTGGATGTGAATCTTTGACTCAGCTTGTACCATTCTAATATTTTAACTGAAGAATTAAGTTTGATTACAAAAAGGACAGGTTTGCACTGGGAGTCCAGGTTCCATACAAGCTCTTCTTGTGCCCCTTGTTCTTGACTTTATTTGTGGCAGAAGCTGCTAGGTGAGCTCAGTTCTGGGTAGTTTTGCAATGTGCACAATCACCCTGTAGAAAACAGAATTATTATTCCCTCTGATTAATAATTACTATTGGTTTAATGGAGCTTTACAAAACACAAATTGAAATACATTCATTTTCATTCAGGCTCTCAAAATCAAGTGGATCTAAATGTGTTGAAGACAGAGCCTATCCCTTTATGGGCCTGTCACCCATCTGTCATCTGCTTTGAGGAAGGTTTTCAGGGAGGAAAGAGTGGTGCTATGGACGAGACGCTGGAATGGCTCCTAAGACAGCAGTGCAGCAGGTCTATCACATTTCTGGTGGCTCCAGGCAGTTTTACTGCAGACAACCTTGTGCATATCCCTGCTTACGAACTGAGCGCCTGTGTAGCTGAGCTCCCAGGAGACAATGCTGATGCCAATCCCCTTGATTCCAGACCAAGACTCCTGAGCTTCCCATTCCTTCTGGATCCCACTGCCAAAGCCTGCAAATACTACCAAACCCTTTGCTCCCTTCATCCAAATGTTTTTACATCCAATTCGATTTTCCATTGGAACCCCATTCCTTCTTTCTTCCCTATGCTCATCCTGCAGCCCTGCAATGACTATAGGGCTCCCAGTGAGGAGAATCCTGCTCTGTTTAGCCTTTGGCCTGTCCCTTTGTAACTCCCCTGCCAGAACTCCTGCCCTAGCCTGCTACTCCTCCTGCTCTGCCCATCCAGCTACTGCTAGTTCCCCACCTCCTACACTCCCTAGCCCTCTTCTTGACTGCCGTGGCCACCTAAGGGTGGTGCCTATCTATGCCATGCCCACCTATTCCCTCCTTCCTGCCCACCTAGCAAGACTTAGCCCTTCTTCTGGTAGCAATTCACAAGAGCAGGTTCCAGATGTGCTGCCTGGGTGTCCTGTCTGAGAGCTGCATCAGAAGATGTATTCTGAAAACAAAAAGGCCATATGAGTAATCCCAGTACAACACTAAAGAAGGCAGGAGGATTTGTGAAAAAGAACAGAGCAGAAAAAAACCCCTAAACCAAAACAAAGATCATGGGTCTAGTCAGCTTGGGAAGGGGAGAGATGGAGCTCCAGGACCTGAGAGAAGATAGTGGTGCTGTCAAAGACTGAGAGTTCAGGTGATTTTGGTGGGGGCAGAGTTGAAAGTAAGGAATGGAAAGAAGGAAACAAACATGCTAATGCACGTCAGGAAGGTTGTGGAATTTCATTCTTGCAATTGTGGAAAACTGTGAGGAAAGGGTAGCAGGAGTCGTGTTTTATTAACTTTCACCAAAACCAAACCAAACAGCATTATCCTGTGCTGGGAGGGGAATGCTCAGCCGTGGACCAAAGCTGCAGCCTGTGGCACCCAAGCAGACCTTGTGCTGGATACCACCGCAGGATGTGGATGCGATGCTACTGCCTTTCAAACAAAAAAACCATTTGCTTTTCAAAATTGTCGTTGAGAGGCACTGACAAGCCCGGGCGAGGAGGTTTCGACAGCGCTTTGTGGAGTGTCACAGCCGCTCGTGCTTGGCAGCGGCGCACCCGCGTTGTGACACAGCTGCACAAAAGCTGGCAGCCACCTCCCCGCGGCCTCGCTGGGGACAGATGATTATCGCCTGCTAATCCACACCAACAGCTGACTCGGGGCTCTCTGTCGTGCATCGTGCAATCGCATGACTGCGCTGCCCGCATGCATTGTGTGTGCCCTGGCTGCTTCTGTAACCCTCGGCCTCTGTGCAGAGCTCTCGGATGCTCTCTCCGCTCTAACTTGCCTTTTTTTGCTTATGGCTTCCATTGTCGTGACACTAGAGGGTGACAAAGATTCAAACGAGAGCCACGAGGAAACCATTAAAACTGGACAACTTGAAATTCAGATGAATTTTTTAAAACTGACAAGTCTTCCGGTGGAACGGGCATGAGGATTCAGCGCTGCTAATGGCATTTTAATGGAAGCTGGTGCCACTTAACAGAAGCTCCTTTGATTTGGATCAACCCTGAAACAGACCGTTTAAAATTAAGGAAATGACAACAAGGTGGTTTTGTTTTTGTTTTTGTTTTGTTTTTGTTTTTGTTTTTGTTTTTGTTTTTGTTTTTGTTTTTGTGTTTTGTTTTTTTTTTTTCCCCCTGGGACTTTTCCAGAACAGAGCTGAAAAAAAAATTAAGCACTTTTGGGTGCAAAATAAAGCAAATTTGAAGTAGTGATGGGAAAAATCTGTGTTGATGGAAAGTGTGAATAAAGAGAAGACAAAAAAACCACACAATCAAATTTAGGCACAAAGAAGTACTGTTGCTAATATGAAAAGCAGTTTTCAGTTTTAGAATTATATAGAAAAAGAACACTTTTCTGTATGTCATACCGTTTCCAAATCTGAATACATTGGCTAAGAAGTGAAAAAGGTCCAGTTGTTTTCACAACGCCAAGGAAACCAACCTTGTTTTCTGAACCAGTCTCACCATTTGCTACTGCATTTTTATGGGCATGCATACAGTTTGTGTTTCACATGAAAACAGGGTTTGGATATGTATTAGACACTTGATAACACACACATAGCAAGAGATTTACTTTCAGACACTGTAGCAATCATGTTAAGCCTTGCATCACTTAAAACATGGTCTATTATGTATGTAAAACATTTAAATTATTTAAAAATAGTAAGAAATGCTCTGCTGAGTTAATTACCTTAGCTTTATTTGCCAACTCCAGTAATTTTTTGAGTGAAATTTGCATGATGTTACCAGCTCCCAGGGTCTTATCACAAAATTTGGTAGAAACTGCAATGTACTGGCACTAGGAAGGGTGTAAATCTCAGCTTTCATGTCTACAAAATATTTCCAGGCTGTAAGACAGTGGAAAAGGAGTGGAAAAGAAATGAATCTAAAGTTCCAGCGTCTAAACTGCAATGAAAAAGCTTCCCTTTGTTATTTTAAAATGTTATTTTAAATTTTATTGTTATTTTAAAAACGTTTAGGCAGTTTTGTGATCATCACTCTCAGGGCTTGCTGTTGGCAATCCAGCATGCAAAAGGCACCAGTCTGTGCTAGCGGGATCACTGACTGTAGTGAGGATTTTACCCCACCCTTTGAAATGAGCAGAAGATGTGTAAACTCCTTTCATGGAAACTTTGGGAAGAAATAAGAGATTTGGTTAAAGATTCTGGCTGCTTAAGCACTTGGCCAAAAGCAGTAATGTTTAGTGGTCAGAATAAGACACAGACTGTAATATCTGCTATTGCCAGAACTAAGCCAGCTCATCACCCAACAGAACAAAAGTGCCATTGCCCTCCTCCATCCCTCTGCACAGGTGCCCTCCTGGATGATGTAGCATTTTCTGGCAGATGGGTTGGGATGCCATTTTTGTGGCATCTGTGCACAAGACACAGTAAAAGTCAAAGAGAAGGTGCATTTTTTTTCCCAAGGGAGGATGAAAGCCCCACACAGACTCTAATGCCTGTGTTCTCAACTTTGGATAATCCCATGGGAGAGGGAAGGTCACCTCCTTTGGGGGTGCATGTGCTTCCTGAGTGAAGCAAAGAGGGCAGGACACTGCTGTAGTACAGGGGACTGGGAGAGAGACCCTTCACATGCTTTAGTAGTCCACCTTTTGCTCCAGCTTTCTCTCTAAAATCGCATTCCTACTATAAAAACTTTTGTAATGTGTTTTGAGATCTCTGTGGTCCAACACAAACACTGGTAAAGCCCGACATGAAGAAGTTGGTGTCGTAGACATGTGTAGGCTGAGCAATGAGGCCTTAAAGCCATCCAGTCTAACTGCAGGTGTTCAGCCACCATGGGTGTGTTGGGGCTGTACCTGCCTTTGGTGCCCAGATAAACAGTGACTGGAGAGCTACTGGACTTTTTGGGCTTGAACTGGCCCTTCTTCCCAAGCCTGTCATTTGCCTTAGTGCCATGCTTTCCGCTGAAAGAGACACCAGAAAGCATTCCAAAGAAAATACGTTTTATAATGGTTGCTTTATGCAATCTTTTCAGTGTTCCAGCAGCCCTGGATGATCCTCAGTGGTAAAAAATGAGGTTTGTAGCCACCCAGCAGTTAGCTGGTCTAAGAGGAAGAGAGGGAGTTGCTTTCACACAATGCAAGGACTCAATCCCAGCAAAAGCATGCAATGGCAATTAGATCACCACATAGATGGTTCACATAGCCACTGGTGGTTTTGGGAGAAGAGGAATAACACTAATGTGCTCAAGATGCTGTCCAGAGAGAACAATCTACACTGGTGCCTCAAAGACTGTGTCCAAGGGAGTATAATGGAAGTCAATGAGAAGGGAAGTAACCCAAAGCACAGGACAGGTGGAGAGCATCTGATGCTGCTGTGGGATCTGGGGCTGTACTTGTATGTGCAGGACACTTAAGAGAACTGCAGGTGGGAGATACCAAAAGCCTCCATGGTTAAAAGGCTGTTGAGCATAATAGAAAGTTATTTTTTGTTTGTTTTGCTTACAATCTTTTTGTTACCCCAGCTGTTTGTTTTATTAGGCCACTCAGGCTATGGGTCAATACATGGACAGCCCCGCGGTGCCTGAGGTACCTGTTTGGCAGCCCTGCAGGCTGGGAAGTGATGCCTGTGAGGCTGCAATGCCCACTGCTGATGGAAGGAGCACAGAGTCCTCCCTCACAGATGGGAGAAGAACCTCCACAAGAGCTGGCTGTGGTCCAGATCACCACCCTCATGTAGAAGCTGCTGTCCGCTGCTCCAGTCTAAGCAACGAAGCAGTAGATCACCAGATTTTTCAATATGTGCTGTGGAAATCTGTTTGTACTCACAACAAATGGTCCCTGGAAAAGGGCCTCCAGTGGAAGGCACGAACACAACATCTTGCCGGTTTGTTTTATTCAACAAGCTGATTTGCCATTTAAAGGAAAATGCCTCCTTCCTCTCAGACACTTTTTGTCTGTGGCTATTCCATTCTTCAAGAAGAAGATGGAGGGCTTTCCCCCCACCTTTTTTTCCAGATATTTGCTTTTTTCTTTCTGTCTCCCTAATTCTTCAGTACTTTCCTGCCAAAAAGTAATTGCTGGCGTATTTTTTCTCTAAACACTCTTTGTGGGAGATTAAAAATAATTATCTGTATCTTGGAAAGAAGAAATCTAGACTATTCTGCACCTTTCTCTAAATGATGTTATGCTTTGGCATGGATTGGAAATTGTTTATAGCATTATTAATGTCAGTACTTAAAAAGTTGACCTGATCATGTGCTTTGCACAGAAACTATGCAGACACAGCATATTCCTCCAGAAACATATGGTTCTGAAGATATTTAATAAAGATATAAAAAATATATAATGCAGAAAATCAATAAGTACCTTGTAAATGTTGATTAATCTGCATTTTGGAATCTAAAATTATACACTTACTGATTTTGATTTCTACAATTGTTTTAAGGTTCCATCTATTTTATAAATTATCTGGGTAAGTGTTGTGTCTGCTAAACTACACATAATCTCACTGTGATAAATTTCTTAAATTCATCCTTGTCATCCAGTCCTGTGCTACTAGCTTGAAAACTTTGATGTTGAGCTTGTAAATCAGCAATAAAGTCACTAAGAAGAAGCTCTTTCATGAATACCTCGTGAACTGATGGTTGGAGCCATGATTCTTTGCTGACATTTACCATTTGTCACCACTGTAGCTTTTGTGAGCTGGATCTTCTGTGGTACAGATTACGTTACTTCAGAAGCAGAGAGCTTATAACCCAATGGTAATGGGGACTGTATTTCAGAGAGATGCACAGAGAGAATAGAGCAGCTTAATGGGATTGTGTCATCTCTTTTACCTCCTCACTTTGGAACATGGGGTAAACAGATGAATTTGGAGCATTACTTGGCTCCAGTAATGAGAGATCTGCTGGGAATTGCTGCAGTCAAAACACACTGGAAATCTGTAACAGTCCTGGCTTTGGGGAGAGAGCTTTCAACAGGGTTAGAGGAAAAATAAAAGGAACAAAGTTGCTGCACGTCTATTTTCTCCCTTCCATTCTGCATAAGCCTTAAGTGTGGGTTGTTAAGAGTGGAGGGTACGCTTCCACAAAGCTGTCTGTTGATGCTTTGCATGATTCTTAAGTTCACAATACTATTATATCTAGGGGTAATTTCTCTACCTTTTTACAGATTCTTCTCTCAAATAAAGCCAAAGGAGCAAGCAAATTCAAATAGGCTAGAAGAAGCCAATTGTGGAGACCTCGTGGATTGACAGAAACATTTGGGGAAGTTTCAGAAAATGGATGACAAGTAATGTACAAAATTCCACGAGCCAAATCCTCATCTGGTTAATATAACTTTTTTTCCTATGAAACTGAAACCTCTAGATTCATTAACACCAGATGAAGATCTGGTCCTTGTCTGAATTTTTCCAGGCAGACAGTTATTACTTTTGCCCTCAAATACTAGCCCTATTCCTTCAATAAAACTAAGCAGCCAAAAATTCAAAAATTAGGGGTAGGGATATAGAGGGAATTTCAAATTCAAGCCAGTAATGAAAAGTTTCTTCAATCCAGGCTGGAGTAATAACTTGTGCTTCTCCATAATGGTCACATTGAGATGATAAATTAATTCAGTCGTGAGGGTAGTTGATAGCAATCAATAGGATTGATTGATTGCTGTCAATACACAGGTTTTGTTCAATGTTCCATGTTTTCAAAAGAGTATAAAGTCTTCCTTACAGATATAGAAAATAGTTAACAATAAAAACAGAATTTCTTGTTTGCCCCTTGTCTGAAAGCAATGAAAAAATCCTGCTGGTTTCCCAAAAATAATTCAACTGAATTCTGAGAAATATGGTTAGGGAAAGGTCTCTTTTTCATGAAAAAAAAAAAACCAACAAACCAACATGGGGAAGAATCAATTTTACTTTTTTCCCTTTTTTTACTATGCTGAGACTCTCTGAGCAAAACTAATGTTACTGTGGTAACTGTACAAGCTGCAAGACACCATCCTCCAGAAAATGACCTTCTTATCATTCAATGGACATTTCTAATGCCTACATGCCAACATCTTGCTTTTTGTAAACTACACCTTGTGGCTTTTAAAATGGACCTTTTGTGATTGTTCTTAATGCAGATCTAAACCCACGTGTTTCCTCTAGTTCATATAAGCTTGACGCTGTTACACAGACACTTTCCTTTGTCTGGGTGTCTGTGTGAGAAATATTGTCTATATTGAATTTTATCACTGAGCGACACCCACTGTACTTCCTGTGCTATGTGCTAAGACATATTCATCAGTTTTTACATTTGTTCGGATTAATATACACATTTACAAGTGGATAACAAGCTTCTTTAAGATAATGGGCTCCTTCAGAAAGTCCAAGTACACTTAGGGATCTGGACTCAATGGGTAAGACCCCAGAACTCAGAGTCAGAATAGAAACTTTGAGCCCTGGATCATCCAAATGCACAGAAATGTGTGAGAAACCAAGCATCTCATGAGTCTTCACTGTAATGTGTAGAGCCAAGTAAAGTAACAATTTTTTTCTCTCAACTTCAGTGGTACCAAGTACCACTGACAGACAGACAGAATCCTTGTATTTTGTAGCCCTGGAATTACGCAAGGAATAAGCTTCTCAGGAAAAACTTAACTGTTGAATGTCATCAGACACATTGAGTCATGTTCTTATCTCGAGCCCACAATATATACAATTTTGTCAGATACCTTTTTTTCATAATTATTTAAAAATAATCAAATAAAGGGACTTTGTCTGGGATTTTGAGTCTGTTAGCAGACAGAGCACAGCAGCTACTTGGAGGGGTTTCCTGAAAGTCTTTGTTCAAAGAGAATTACAGCCAAACAAAACATTACTAAGATGGAATTAGTACTAGCTACAAAAGAGGATGTTAAAAAAACCACACGTACATATCAGACACTTGAGAGCTGATCATGGGCAAGATAAAAGACATGCAAAAGCAGTCAGCTTGTGTGAAATACTCTTACCCTCCCTCCCTGCCTGCTTTCCCAGGGTAATATCGCCCAGGCTACCCGTGTTATGGAACAATATGAGCCTCAGTGATGAGTAATGGTGACCCCTCTGGGCAGAACCACTCTTTTGGTCACCTCTCATCCAAGCATCCATTTCCTCCATCAAACAGCAGCAGGAGTAGAAACTTTGACTGGGTTCTCTCACACTTAATTCTTTGCCTTTCTTTGATGTTCCTAGAAAAAAAAAATAATCTACAAGAAATATTTTATTTCGGGGGTGGGGGGGTTGGGTTGGTTTTGGTTTTGGTTTGTCCTCTGATTTCTGTGCCCAGAAGCCTGAGTGTGGTTTCAGTGTTGTCCTCTTAAAATAAGAGCAGCTCTTAGGTCAAAACAGACAAAATTCCATCTGACACCCCAACTGATTTTTTCTCCACCAGTGAAATCTATGTCCATTTAAAATAAATGCCCAATGAATTGCCATGAGGATGCATAAATAACTTAAATATTATTTCATAACTAATAGGAAACATAACTAGCAAAAAGTCTTTTGCATATGTTTAGTTGGTAATTTGTTGTTAGCAAATGGTAAGATGTCAATAGCATCTAGTAAGACATCAATTGCTTCTCAAGGCCAGCTTAGGAGTAGAATCAAATAACTAAGCATGAAAGATAGGGGGTCTTCATGACCTTAAAGTATTAACATCTCAGAAGTAAAATTTTAAAACAAACAAACGGAAAAACAAGGCCAGAGTCTTCCAATTTAATGAAATCTTCTGTGACTTCTGCAAGTGAACTATGATATCACTTTTGCTTTCTGGTGCTGTAGGTATTGCCTTTGTGCCCAATGAAGATGTTTTTACTAAGAACCAACCCTACTTCTAAATCAGTAAATACCAGTTAAGGTACACTGATAGAAATGATAAATGGGCTGTAGTTAATCCCAAACAGAGTTCCTTTGTTTCATGCAGTGAACTCTTGCTGTTGTCAGGGAATATTAATAAAAAAAAAAAAAAAAAAGGAAAAGGCTGCAAGTAAAAGTACATGTCAGGTTCTTTTGGAGTGTTGCGTATAGAATTTGGAATTGCTAGCATGTTCCTTACAAATAATATCTGCATATGATTAATAGAATTACTCACTGTTGCCACAGATCTCTCTAGAACTCATGCAAAAGTGCCTCCAGATGAACTACATAATTAATGGCACCACAAAATCTTATTCACTAATATCAGAAAATGATTTATTACCACAGCTATATGCAATCATTCAGAAAAAAAAATACCTTGCATTGGATGCACACCGTGTTGGATGAAGTAATGTGATGAAATTATCCTTGATAGTCTTTAGATATGTATCTGAGAACCCTACTGAAAGTTACATGAAGTCACCTTTCAGTGCAGTTGTTTTTTTCTATCATTTTTGTAATGGGGACGTTAAATGCAAAGACAAGAAAACTAAAAATGCACAAAACTTGAAAAATTGCTGTCCGTTTAAAGAAAGCTATGTCTAGACTTTAAAAGACTTGAACTGATAATCAAATACATAGGCCAGTTACATTTCTGACTTCATCATTATGGAAAAATACTGTAACACGTCCATTATATTCTGTGTTTTTCCCAAAACTACTTAATAATTTATCATTGCCAATAGTTTCAGTATGGGAACAGATGTATTTCTCCTTGTCCCTATAGTATATTTGAGTTCCCCACGAAGGAAAATCACTAGCAGAAGATATGCAGTTCTACATGGCAGTTCTGCAAAGCAATGAAACTTCACTTTGCCCTTTCTCATAAAAAAAAAAGTAACCGAAAAAGAAAAATCTTGATTTTTAATTCTGTCTCAGTTTCTTCTCAAAAAGAAAGTTTAGGTCTCTGAATATCATAGGCAATGGTCTGTGCTGGAGTTTAAAATAGTTCAGACATAGTTACAAAAATGTCATGTACTTGCTGTCTGAAAACATGAAATATCAGCCTACTACTTTTTGTGATATTCCCTTTTCCAAAATTCACTGAAGTAAGTGGAAATGTTTCCACTGATTACACGAGTTTTGGAACAGATTGTGTTCAAGCCGGTTAAGGTTCTGCCTAAGGAAAGATTACAGGAATATGATTCTATTCTGAGAATTTAAGAAAATGCCTATTTTAAGAGATTTCCATTTAACTTTTTTTTTTTTTTTTTTTTTTTTTTTTTTTTTGCTGGACAACTGAGTATTTAAACAAAACTGAAAAAAAAATGGAGCTAAAGGAAGAGTAATCTGCTTACTGGGTGGCAATCTCTTCTTCTCTATCTTATTATTATTTTATTCTAAATGACACTTTTCTTCATAAATATTTAATATCTAAAAATAGTCAAATTTCAAGGAAGAAAACGGATGGAATTATTTGACTAGTATTTCAATATTGCTGATATTTTGCAAATTATTAATTTAATTAAAGATACTCAGGAAAGTTTAATTAAGTATAAGTAAATTCTGGCATTTGCATTGCAAGATTTAATTGACTTCTTTGACTAATAAATACTTCCCTTTTCTCACATACAGTAGATTCGAGAACTGCTGGAGGTAAACTTTTGAAGTCTGGAGAATTGTCTGAGCTTCATGACATCAATTATAGGCTAATTATTCTCAGTTGTTTGATTTCTGTTGGTTCCCCCAGGATTGCAATGCCCATGCTTTGAAATTATATCAATAAATACACCAATGCCTTAAACTTATGGCAGGTCCCTTCCAGTAGCATAGATATAAATGAAATAAACTTCTTCATGTCTTATGACTAGTAAGATATTATATAAAATGAATTTTTTCATTAGAAAATGACACATTTTTCTGGTGTCATGTAAATAGCAAGGTTACAATACAGAAATTCCACATATGGAAAGCAATCTGTCAGTATGATCTTTTTCACTAATGAGTACATATGGTTTACCCTCATGTTTTCTCTGAACACTTGTACCTAACCCACAGTATTCCAGAGCAATCAGATATTGTGGCAACAAGCCCACACACAAAAAATAGAACTTTGCTTATGCAGGGAAATCAAAACTTTGCTATCATGTGTATATATATCTCTATGAAGGGTTTTTTCCTAGGAGGAAAAGAGGCAAAAACATCAAACTATTTTCAACAATGAAGACTGACTGGCCCTGCCAAATGTAGTTGCCTGTGATAACAGGGAACTGGACCATATGACTCAGTCCTGTATTCCTGTTTAGGACAAATCTGATTTTGTCTATAGAAAATGTTGTAGGAAATCTCTAGGAGGCAGCTAAAAAAGAATTGAATAAAGGTAACTATATTTTATTCATTATCTATATGTAGGCAGAAACTAGTATGCTTGGCATATGTTATGACTTGTACTTCATTTCTTCTCATGAATGTCAATAAAGTATGGTTTTATAAATACTTATGCATGAGTTAGCAAATCCTGAACCTCCTAAAGAGGAAGGTATTTTATTTGGCTTCTTTTTCTTTTTTCTTTTTTTCTTTTTTCTTTTTTCTTTTTTTTCTTTTTCTTTTTCTTTTTCTTTTTCTTTTTCTTTTTCTTTTTCTTTTTCTTTTTCTTTTTCTTTTTCTTTTTCTTTTTCTTTTTCTTTTTCTTTTTCCTTTTTCTTTTTTCTTTTTTCTTTTTTCTTTTTTCTTTTTTTCAATTCTAATGCAAACTGTATGATGTGAACAGAGCCCTGGTTTTGGCACTATTGCTTTGGCTGCTTCCATAGTCATGACATTTCTTTGACAGTTGGTGATGCCACCAGCACACAGGGCACCAAGGTCTGCTTTAGAGATCAACTCTGTGCCACAGAGCTCACCTCCTGAAGAAAATCTCCCTGGGCTTACCTGAACCTAGAGTCCTGATCAGTTAGACTGACTCTACTCTTCCTTGTAACATAGGAAGAGCCCTGCTGCATTTCAGCCCCTTTCTTCAGGGTTACCAAGGAACCTAAAACTGAGTGAAACCCCAAGAGGAACAGCTTTTCTTCCAGCCAGGAAGATTATGGCTAGTCCATCTGGCACTGACCCATCAGCTGCCTGTGCTTTGGTAGTAGACATCTGTAGAGACTTGATACCAAAGGTCTGGGGTGAAAGGAAAGGACAAAAGGGGAGGTTAGCAATCTTGCTGAAATGATAACTGGAACTGAGAGATCTGGGACGTGGATGAGAATTGCTACCTCAGTGGACAAAGTTCTGGGTAGCACCTAGAAAATTTATTGCTCAGCTCTGCAGATGAGCTCAGGTAAGGAAAAGGGATTCACGTCCCTGCATATACTGTCACCATTAGGGGAAAGAAATGATAATGTACCTGTATTGCTTTATTTCCTGTTGCTTTTATGTAGTTACAAGACTTTGGTAATGTTAAAAAATTTGCATGCAATTTTATTACTCTTCATTCTTTCTCATGTATTTACATAGCAATATGTAGCACAGTCAGAACCAAGTACTAACAAAAGTGAGCCCAATCTGAGCACTTTTAAAAACCATTGCAGACTTTATCTGCCAGCTGAGGAGCAAATCAAGGCACAGAGAAGGCAGCTAATGCTACATGAAGTCAGCCTCTGCTGACTAGCTCTGCCTTGTCCCAAACTATGTCTGATACCTGGTCTATTTTGTGTAAAGCTGCCTTGAGTATCACAACTGCACTCTCCAATCTGCAGGACAGATCACTACAAATCACAGCATTCCACAGAGCTGGGCTTGGAGCAAGGTGTTTTCCAGCCCGTTCCTTGAGATGGCTGTGTCCAAGGCCACTACAAGATGAGTTAAAATCAAAATGCTGTTTGTGAAACAGGCTCTTTCCAAGTATTTTTAATCTGAGCAAGAACAACAACGAAGATTATTTTCCCCTAGATTGATGAATTTGTGGGGATAAAGGATAGATTTTGCCTTGTTCCCATTTTTTTATGAGTGGCAGCATACATAATAGACCAAGGTATCCTTTCTCTAAAGTCTGAGCTCTTCTTTAATTTATAGAGAAGGAGTTCAGATCCTCCACTCGTGCCAGAAGCACACGGACTGGAATAAAATTGCAAGAAAATGAGCTGGTTTTGAAGGGTCATTATAGTAATTTTTTCTAAGCTGTGCCAGCACTGTTCTGATATTACCAAAGGACTTAATGATAAAGTATTTCACAAGTAACTTAGGCAAACTTGACTGTAATATTAGTCTATACAATTTCAGAGACTAAATAAATGCTGTGAAGATTATATTCAGTTGTTATGTCTAATTTGAAGTCATATCTAGAAACTGAATTGAATACGACACAAGATCAAGAAAGTACAAACTACCAAAGCATTTTCCTCATCAACTTTTGTCTGAAAGTTTGTTACTGGGGATCCAAGCTTTAGTCTTGGGTGATAGATGTTTTTATCGGCACTGGGGGAAAAGCCAAAGTGGAAAAAATTATGAGGCTTGTGTCTGTCACATTTTATGGATTGACATAAGATTTATTATTGTTTAGCAATATAAGATTGACGTAGAAGGAGAGATTTATTGGAACTGTTCTAATATCGAGATGCTTCTGCAAACACAAAAATAGATTTAAGACCCAAAGGGTATCCAGGCTCATTTCAATGTCATGTACAAGTTTGGCAGTCCTCTTTGCTTTGGTTTATCTGCTCTGTTGCTGAGTCCATAGTCTCCAAGACTGGCTCCTTGCTGATTATCATAGCATTATGGATTTCACTGGCTGTAAATGGGAGAACTATTTATAGAATACTTCCACAAAATATTATTTTATCATTAAATTATGTTTTATGTCATAAAACTATAGCAGTATTAATAATTATTTTCTTTTAACTGCATAATTTTTTTAGATTACCTTTTCTAGAGATTTCTTAACAGCACTGGCGACAGAAAAACAAAACAAAATAATGAAAATACAAATAAATCTCAGCTGACAAAACAACATATAACTTAGGGTATTATTTTCTCTTCCTGTAAATATAAAACATATTTCATATACCTTTCCTGTGTTTATCTAGACTTTTCTTCCATAAAACCTATGACTGCAAGAACTTGCAGACCTCATGAAAGAATTATTTTTGATCAAAATTTCACAAACATCCAGTGATTATTTTGTTAGCTGCGTGCAGACTGTGAAATCAATAACCATTTCAGAAAACTGATGTCAGAGATAATATTTATCTAGCATAGTTCTGGTATTTTCTGCTTTTCCCTGTTTTCCCACTATCTGATTTTCCCTTCCACTTGAAATATTTTTGAATGTTGTCTTCCTACTGCTGTTGTGCATTGTCTTCAATAAAACCGTGCCTAAAGAGAAAATAAACATTCTTCAGCTTTCTGCTCTGATCATTTGGCAGCACCTTCTCACTGGTTTCAGTGTCTCAGTATAAAGCCCAGTTTCTATTCCCCTGTACGCAGCAGCAAGGTGAAACAAAACATTTTTAAAAACCTAAATATATGTTTGAAATGGCAAGAATGGAAGGGGAAGCAGGAAGTGTGGGAATACATACTTGATACATTTAATCTCTGATCTATTGACCCAAGATAGAACATTCCTGTTTCATGACTTTTTTTCTTGTGCTGATGATCTAAGTGAATTTATTGTCCTTAAATCCTTCCTTAAAACTCACCTCCGCCCTGATGTATACCCTGACCTTTGCAAGGCAGCTGGGCTGGGTTCTCTTACCTAATTTAGTCATCTAAAAGGCATTTAAGCACTAAATATAGACCAGTTACCTAGGTGCCTACTGCAGTCAATGGACACAACCACATGCAGAAAGTGATTCATCACATCCTAAAATATGTTTCATGAATGGCCCATTTTCATGGATCTCTCACTCTCCATGGACTATGCCAACAGCCCAGGTGTCTAAGACTGAATGCCTTACTTTTATACATCCCACTTCTGGTGTCTGCATTGGATTTCCTGTCTTGGTTGAAACAGTCCTATTGTTTCTTTGTCTATCTTGTCTGTGGTAACTTTACATAATTTTATTTATTGTAGACATATGTTCTGATTTCAGTTGTTTTTTCTCCTACACCCAAATTTCAAGCTCTTTAGAGAAGGGACATGAAGAAGTCCCTCCCTCCCCAGTTTCCCCCACTCCTCCTCCCTCTAAAAGAACAATAAGAAATAATTCTGGTGCCAACAAAAAATCATTTGACGCATACCCTTTAAGCAATCTGTAACTGCTAGTTTAGTCAGTAGAATTTATTACATCTGCTCATGAAAAACCCCCACAAATAATTTAAAAACTGGTACTGGAAACTCTTACTCTCCCAGTTAGTACTACTGAGGGCAATGGAAAGATTTCTATAAATAAGGGTTTGAAATTAGTGAGAAGACATGCAAAAAAAAAGAATCACTTGCATCAGTAAGATTTGCTGAATGCTTCCTTTAATTTATCATCTGCAAATGTGGCCCAGTGAAGATGTAGTAAGATTTGCTCTTTTGTAAAAGATTTAAAGCTCCAGATTGTGTTATGTGATAGCCCATGATTAAATAAATGCATGGTATTTCTGAAGGATTGTAAAGGGATATAGAAAGATTACTTTCTTTACCACTCTTCTAGTGAAATTTCATGTATTTCAATAGTGCATAATTGCAAGCTACATTTATTGCTATTTCCCTTTTTTAATTAAAACTTATGAAAGTGGAAGCCAGAAACAACATCTCTGGGTTCATTATGTGGGATGTAATAGGATTAAACCTTCAAAAATTAAAAATAAATGTCATTTTCAGAATCATTAAGGCTTTCACAGCTTTTGAAGTTGGTTTAAACAATCCACAATAACACTGTCCTACACTAAACCTACTGGATTCTAACAGTTCCCATTCCAGACTGTTAAATTTATACAATTTGGGCCAACTCTTGAGAAGATCTTTCTAATACCATTATACCTAGCTTAGTCTTTTGTCAGGGTTTCTCATTATAATTTAGAATTTCATCATTTCATTTGGTTGTAGAAAATGCTTTGGACAGCTGGAATAAAAAGAGGCTTTCATAAAATCATTTAGGTAGTTTCTTATGTTTGAAAGAGAGTAGTGCTGGAAGGAGTTTGAAGCAGACAGAGAAATTGCAGCTCCTTCCACCACATTGCATGTGAAGAAATAACCCAGAGAGAATTCCCTTTGCTGAGCACGAGGCCAGGCTTTATGGAGCACTGAATCATTGCCAGCTCTCAGAATTTTTTGGCAGTTACTGTTCATCCTCACCTTTAAACATGTAGCTGCAAGAGTAGTTCTGTGGAGTAATTTCTACCAGTTCCTATGGGGGTTAGATATTACCCATAATCAAACAGAAAAAATAACCCTCTCAACTGTTAATGTGGGAAGTATTTCAAACACTGTATTTTTCAGCTTTGCAAGAAGAATTTGTAAATACTGAAGTGATAGATTGCTCTCTGTGTGATGGAACCATCTATTAATCCATGTGTCTGTGTATTCAAAATCCCTGAACCAAACTGGTATTTTCTCACAAGAAAGAGGCTTTGCGCCTGCCTCCATAGGAACATCTGAAATGAAATCTCACACGTTTCATGCTGATGGTGGTTTGATGCTAGCTTTTACAAAGCAACCTCAGACTACATTATTGGGGAAATCCCTTAGAAGAGAATCATAGAATGAAGAATCACTTAGGTTGAAGAGGACCCTTAAGATCATCAGGCCCACATGAGTCCAAAAGAGGACATCAAGTCTGAATTTGTCTGTTTTTCTAGAGTGTCATTTTACTTTTTCCATTATGTGGGGAGATGAATCAGGCATTGACATCCATGGAGGACAATTCACAGTAGTCAATGAATGAAAAGAGAATTTTAGGATCTTCTCCTCTTCAGCTATGTACTGGTTGAAAGTTTTCAGTCTCCTTGGGTCAGGTAGATAAATCCAGTTTTCAGAAAAGTTGCCAAAGTGCAGCCACATGGTTCCTGACCTCAGGGCCCAGGTTTCTGTGGAAAAAGAATGGAGGTTCACCAAATGAAAAAGAGCTACTGTGCTCCTGAGTCCCACCTCTGATTTGGGTGATTGGAGAACCCAAACTCTGGGTTTCAGGCACTGTGTTGTGTGAGGAATGCATCTCTCTCCTTTCCCCAACTTCTTTAAATTCTCATGCTGCTGCCAAGTCACATTGTATGAAATATGTTCTTTGATGCTCAAGTATTCCTTGAAGGATTTTCTTATGTAATAATTTGATTGCCTTATATTTACTTTTGCATTTATAAATGATCCATCTATTTTTAATTTAGGTAATGAGTTCCTTCTACACTGAAACATCTCATTATATTCATAGGTACACATTTCAGCAGACATCTTAAAATATTAATAAGATTCTGTAGTTGTTTTTTTTTTTTCCTAGGCTGTGAAATAGTCCCTGATAAAAAGGACCTGATCCTGCTTCTGTTTAAATCAACTTAATAACTTTTAATTCCCCATGGACAAAGATGAGCTCATCACGATACTGAGGGAAGTTTGTTTTACTTTTCTTCTCTAGTAAAGCATGTTTTGCTATCCTTCTGTAAAACCAAAGTACTTGCCAATATTTAAACTTTATTTAGGCAAAGCTCCCGTGAATATTGGTGTCAGGATAAGACCTATTGGCTCTTTTAATAAAGGAGGGGAAAAAAGCCGCAATCAAACAAAGCCCTGACATATTTTTCTTTTCTGTTAGAGAAAAGCAGTAAGCATTTTTCCTCAGCTCCTCCTACCTTAGTGTCCTGGGGTTATCCCTGAGGGCAGTAGGCTGGGTGTGAAGAGGCCCAAGCTGCTGCCTCTGAGATTTTGGTTAGGGCTGGCTGCAATCCAGCACATGGGGGATCTGTGAAGGCCGGTCCCTCTGGAAACAATCCAAGGTGGATTTTTGTGTGGGGCAGTACAAAGAAGGCTGTAAACCCCCCGACAAATCCACCGTGGTCTTTCTTGGTTAATGCCTTGATTTGTGGTTTTTCCTTAAAACTTTTTTTATTTCTTCTCTGTCATATTAGGGTTTAATTTTTTAAGTGGAATAACCAATACACTCCAAATTCAATGCATGAAGCTTCCCTGCCAAGTCCCACAAACAAAATGACAAGGTCTGGTGAAATCTTACACTTCTTGGTTATTAGCTCTGTCAAATGAATCATGCTTCTGGGGAATCAGATGTTCTTAGGATTAAAACACTCATAAATGCAGAAAAATATCAGAATAAAAGTTTGCTGTTTAATGAATCTCAGCACATGATTTCTGCAACCTGTCCTGTTACAAAATGTAGGAATAACACAAATGTAGCATGACATATATAGTAACTATCATAGCCCTTGCTAAGTCATTGTATGAGAAATGAAATTTATAATTAATAGTGACCCGTCTCTTGTGGAACGAGGTCCTCTTTTGGATAGTTTCCAAGTCATTCTCTGTGTCCCTAGGCACAGACTCACTGAAGAGTGTCACAAAAATTTCTTGCTTCAGAAGCAAGAAAGATAAAATAGTGTTAAAAACAATTTTAAAGCACTTGAGATGACTAAGCTTAGGACAGATTCATTTTGTAAAAATCACAAAGGGAAAAAAGCACGTATTGAAATATTTTCCTGCAGTTCTTTGATTGTTGGTTCATTCACAGGTTTTCTTTTCATCTGCTGTGATGTGTAAAACATAAATAAATATGACTGAGCAAATATAAACAACGTAACCAAATTAAAAGAATCATCAGCAATTACCACTGTATTTCTCTTAATTTGCCAACTTAGTACTTGCTCTGACAAAGACAGAGGCAGGACAAATCCTATTTGTACTATTTTTTAGGAGATAATGCCCATTGCAAGAATCCCTTGTATAGCAAAGCTTCAGATGAAAGTGAGGAGCACAGCCTGACTCTAATCCAATTTTGATGCCTTCTCCCAGGAATAACTGGGGAGTTCTGGAAGTGTTCAGCCCTTTGGTGGTACCTAAGTGTCTTATTCTACAGCCACATTGCAATTCAAGCATGTGAGAGCTCTCACTTCTTATAGTACGTGTCATGCAGAATATGCTGGCCAAACCTGCCCTAGATTATTGAGGGAAGGGACAAAAATCCATAATCTGCTGCTTTTGCTAAGTTTAAGTGGTACCTTATTTTAGAACCATCTCCCTGGAGCCAGGGCTCTTATGCACATCCCTGCTGGAAGCTGTGTGCCCATACTGTCTCTGTGTAGACCAGACAGGTCTGTGCTCCAAGGATAAGCATGGAACTGCCCACAGTCCTGATGCAATGGCATCATGCCAGTTAATCTGCTAAAGAGATGACATCAAGCTACCAGGGAATCTTTCACCCCTCCCCTGTGCTGTCTGAAACACACAGGAACAGAATTTAGTAGTTGTCCTGGCTATCAGGACTGCTGAAATCCGTACAGGTTATGGCCATTGTGAGCAGCAGTCAGTCCAGCCTCAAACTTTCCAAATCTTTTAAAGCAAAAGAAAGAAACCTCAAAACCCCCTACAAATGAAAAAGTAAAACTATGAAAAGCCCTCCTAAGACATTTAACAGGCAACTGAAGTATTTTTTGCAAGATGCCCAGTACTGGATGGGCAACAGCTTTGAAGGAGGACATGCAATACGCTGTAGAATTTCACCTCTTTGATCGTATTCCCATCATGGAACAGAAACTGACTTGGATTTTGTGTGGGTTTTTTTTTTTGTTTTTTTTTTTTTGAGCTTGACTCTGACTAGTAAAAGTCTTTCTGCTACAAAATGTCCTCTGATGTTTCCTATTGTAATGACTAGCCTTACATGGTCTGTTCCTGAGTCTGTTATGTTTTAAAATTCATTAAAAAGAATGACCCTCTTTCTTCACTGTTAAATTCATTAAACCAGAGGGACTTAATCTCTGTAGGAAATACTAGTTTCAAAGAAATTTAAAGTTCTGAAGTTCTAACTTACTTCTTGTTTATCTTCTATCTGATATCATTCTCATATCTTCTCATTGGAAAACTAGTGTCAGGAGATTTTGATGGTGTATTTTGTATTTCCATTATTTCATTCTTGCCAGATAAATTATTGCCAGAACTTCTCAGTCACTGTCTTTATTAACTCAGTTAAATTTCTCCTTTGGGTCATTGTCCAGTAGTTTGTCCAGCTCACTGATCTGCTGGCAGACTGAAGTATCCAGTGTCCAGAAGAGCACTCTAGCAGGGAAGATGATGAAATCATAACATTTTTGGAATTACACTTTTTGTTTTCATTGAGAAATAGTTTTATGAAAACCAGTCACTGTGGGTCCATTTCCCTCAGAATACAAAGGACAAAACAACTCTGTTTAGTAAAATAATTTGTTTGGGTCAGACTAGTTGGTTTTAAATACAGTTTTTCTCTGAAAACAAAGCTTCTATTCACAAGAACAACCATAGCCTGTGCTGTTATTGAGGGGTGGTGCAGCATCCCTCCCACCCAGTGGGGCCCATTGAGAGGCTTAGTGTTATCTTCTTGTTTGTATTTACTATACAGATAAAAGCTTCCTCCCCATCTAAATCTTCTCCCACCATGTTCTCACAAGTCTGCATAATGAGATTAATAAATAAAGCTTCAAAAGGTAACCCGATCAACAAGACTTTGCATTCCTCAGCTTTTGGTTGTGGTGAAGCAACCTGATGGTGAACTGTGGTGAACTGGCAAGCTCCTGGTGCTCCCAGACTCTACAAAGCACCTTAAATTACAAATCTATTTTCCAAAAAGTGATGCTAGAAAAAATGATACAACCAAGTCATATTTTTATATTGTTCTGATTTGTTCCAGACAAAACATATCAAATTTACAAGTGGAAAGGAAAGCTATCTCCCTTTTCAGTCCTAATGCATTAACTTGCCAATACTTGGCTCTATCAACTTGCTAAGAAGCTGAATGTCATTTTGGATTCTTTCTCTTGTTTTTCCAGTGTGTTGCAATGAGCAGGCCAGTTCCGCCACCAGAAACACTTGGCAATCAGACTGTCTTCAGTAGCTTCGCACACATACAATGGATTCTGACACTGTACAAGAGAAATAACAGAAACCATTTCACTTCCTCTGGTCTGTGCAGAGTTTGCAGGAGTCAAAATAAACTGCCAAGCCTCCAGGCAAACAAATAACATGAACACACATGGACCGAGGCTGCAGCAACAATGGCCAAACTTTTGCAGGATCCTATAGGAAGCTGCCCTGCCTAAGAAAGCAATGGGAAGCACAGGCAGTCTCCCCCTCACCCCCTTGCAGCTCCTCAAATTGCACTGCTGAATGTCTGGTCCACTCAGGGAGGTTGGAGCAGACTTTTCCTGGAGAACTGGCCCACGTTATACATCCATCTTGGCACCCATTCAGCCTGCAATCTTTCTTCCCTGGTTGCCAGAAAGCATGCTAGTAATTCAGATAGACTGGTGGGTCTGGGATATGAATAGCTGGCCACTGGGAGCAGTATGAAAACTTTATTGTTATCCATAGCCCATCATAAACCAAAAATGATTTGCCACATGTAACTGAGCTGGTTTTGGATTTTAAATCCTAAGACATCAAGCCTTCCAATTTATTTCAATTGCTTTTTTTTTTGTTTCCATTGCTCTGGGAGAGAGAAAAAAAAAATAAGCTTCACTCCAACACACTAAAAAAAATCCAGGGGTTATCAAGAGGCAATTCTGGGATTGTTTGTGGTTTGTCAGGCAAATTTATGCAGTCCTTAAGTATACAGTTGGCACACTACTGAAAATGGGTCATTTCTGTATGTCTTTTGGGACAAGGAATTTAGCAGGTTAGTCAGATGGAGAGTTATGCAAACATGGTTTAAAAAGCCATGCTTTTGTAGACGGTTTCAAAAAACAGATTCAACATTTGCAATTCATCAAAAGCTGACCAGAGAGAGATGGGGAAATAACATAGCTAAAAATTAAAACATTGGAAGATAGATGGGATTTTCTTCAACAGTGTGATGAGGAACTGACTGTGAGAGTTGACTCTTCGTGGATTCTGCTGTATTATGCTCTCAAAGCCATTAAAAGAACTGTTGAAAAATTAACCACCATACAGGAGTTCAAGAAATCTCTCAACCATGTGTTTATTTTTCCGTCATGACACAGCTTTATGCACGCAAGAGAAAGTAGCAATCTACCATTTGTTTAAAATAACAGAGTCCCAAGAAGCCCTAGCTCTTATATAATCTACAACTAGCAATATTAAAAAATCTATCTAACCATTTCTCCAACTGGACTCCTTACAGCATATTTCTGTGTCTTACAAGTCCGCAGAAGCAGAAGAGGCTGCTCCTCTCAAAACTGTCAAAGGTGTGGGCAGGTTTGGTGATAATGCCATTGCTGCAGTGGGCAGATACAGCAACATGGAAATCAGCTGAGCTTTGTCTCATTTCAGGCAGGAACCCCACTGGTTTTCTCCACCTCACCTTCTTATGGTCTCTCACAGCCTTCGGTACATGCTGGAGTATCCTTCAGCTGTTCCAACTCATTCTCTTCACATGTTGGCAGCTAGTCATTGCTAGCTCTGTCAGACACAAATCATTGCTTTAGGTGGAAGAAGGAATAGCTCTTCCAGTCCATCAGAAAATGACAATGGAAACCTGTGTGGACAAGGCTGGGTGCTGCCCACCCACTCTGCTTTCAGTCAGTGACAGCATTTCCTCTGTTCCTCCTTATTTTCCTCTGCTCTTAATTCAACTACATGTTGGTGTTTTGTACATGTAAGTGAAGCTAGCAGGAGGCTTGCTGCTAACTTCAGTGGGGTTGAAATTTAACCCCCTATCTACATTTCTGCTTGTAATATTAAATGAAGGAACTGAAATTTCAGCAGTGCTTTTACAGACAGGGAGATGCACACTTGGGTTAAGATCACTCGGGTGAAATTCAAGCCTGTTGCAGTCACTGTGGGAGCTATTTTTTTCACTACGCCTCTGTTTAGCCCACACTTGAGAAGAAAACACACAGAGACACCAAAGAATTATTTATTTGGAATAAACATCAGTTGATGGTGGAATTGAATGGTGGAAACTGCTAAATTGTTTGTATCCTTAGTCACAATCATAAAAGCTGCCTCCAAAAGGACATAGCATAGAAATAATATTATTCCTTTGGGTTTTTTCTCTTTTTTTCTATAGAAGTCTTCTCAGTAATACTCTTAATGATTTGGAAATGCAGAAACAGCATATTGTAATACTAATTTGAGTATGGAGGAAAAGCATTTGCCATCAGTATTAACCTTTGTTTATTACTGTGAAAAGAACAACAGTAGCATGTCATGCAGATCTAATTTGAGAATTATGTGTTGAAATTATTATGTAATTCTTTTGTTTCCACCCTGTTCAGATGTTCTATGACTGTTTCTGTGTATTTTGTTCTAAAGTGTTTATAAGATTGTTTACAAGGCTTTGTTTGTTTATTGTCTAGTAAGGTAATAGATGCCAGAGCTGAATTTACCTTGGTTCTTCACCACTTTATACTATTATAAGTAGAGTTAACTTCCAAAAAGTCAAATTGCTTCAACTGTCTTTTCTGTGCAAATAATGTGGTGCATTTGGCTGCTCTTTTAATTCACTAATTTGTCTGTGTATCAGATTCTGGTACCAGACTGAAAATGCACCTAAATTTATTAAATTGGTAGTATTTATTGCATTTTGTATGTTGCTTTTACATGGCTTAGCTTTCTTCCTCAGGGAAAACAAGAAACGGAGTGAATTAAAAGCCTGTGCAAGGACACAGAAGAAGCTGGTGGCAGTCCCAGTAATATTACTGCAGCCCCTTAGTGCTCAGTCTCATGCCACTGCCCTTCACTGTGTTGCCATTTGGCACCACCTCAAGAGACAAACAGGTACCTCCTGCTGTAAACTGGGCTGGAAGTGATGCAGGTTTGAAGCTTATCTTTCAAGGCAAACTTTCCAGCACACACATGGGAGAATGTTGAACAGTAGATACACAGTTCTGCTTTAACGTGCTGGTGGAGGGCCAATATTCTGTTCCACAGTAAATTTCCTACAACATCCATTCATTTCTATTTCTAAAACATTAGGTTCCTCTCAATATAGAAGTCCACCTGTAAATTATGTAAACTGCTCTGGGAAGAAGATGGAACACATTTGTTTTTCATGAAAAGCACATGACTATATATATATAATTTAGTATATTTTAGAGAGTTTTATGTGCTTTTTCAAAGGAATATAAACATATATTCATATATATAAAGACTTAGTCCTAATACCCAGTTCTCAGTAAAGAAACAAACTGGTCTAAGAAGCCAAGCAGCTCGTGCAACCAAATTTAAGACTTTTCAGTTTTTTTGTTGGAAAGCTTCAGGTGGGTGCTCGTGATTGCACAGCAGTCTGTGCACTGCAGCAGTTCCTATAATAAGAAGTGGTTTCACTAGCTTTGCAATCTTAATAAAAAGTCATTCTATCATGGAGAAAAAAAATTCCTATTTTTAAAAAGTGTGGTATGATTCATCTGTGTTTAAGTCACTTTTAAGAATAAACAAAATTTATGTTTTTAGAGCACCAGTCTCTTCCACGTTGCTGCTGGTAAGATACAGCAAACTGCTGGGCTTCAGCTTCCCTGGACAGCAAACACTGGGGCCTATGGAACCAGTATGAACAAATCTTACATAAAGGTTTAACTCACCCATGACATGGGAGACAAAATAACTCTCCTGCATGTTTACAGAGCCTGCTGAGTCGTAAAAAATGCAGTACTTCTGGAAAACACGCCATACTACGAGTTCAGAAATAATTTATACTCCCTTCTGAGTATATGCTGAATATTGGCAGGGCAGTCAAGGAGGACTATTTTTAATATGTAGTAGTTGCAAAAAGTTATCTCTTATTTACATGAAATGAAAAAAAGGAAGCTAAGTTAATAAGATGGTTGGAAAGGTAAGTTGATAAAGAAACCTTATACTTTTAGACATAAAGTAGTCAAGTCGTTTATGAATATGATTGACACTTCAGTCAAAATTTTGAGTTTGGGATGACTTATTATGGTTAGACAGTCAGAATTTCACTTTGCAGTGAGTGTCAGCAATTTGTCCTTTTCTCCTCCTCACAAAGGGGTGCTTTTATCAAGAAACTTTCCTGCGGAAGAGGGATGACCAGGCTTTTTATTTTTGACACTTGTTAAGTAACGTGACATGTTTTTCCTTTGTTTGTTTGTTTCTGCAGTTCTCATTTCCAAAACATATCCTGTGGACTGTTCAAGAGCACTTTAAAAGTGAGAACTAAGTATATCTGCACAGTATCTCACTGCATCGTGTCTGTCTGAAATGAAATGACAAAATGAAATGACTGACTCTTACACTAATTGAGTCCATCCATAACTGTACCAGGGTTCACACTGTTACTCCTCTTTGAAGCTCCAAATTTAATCCTATTTTGAAGGGCAAAGCTGGGTTTTTTCCACATCCCAGATGTCTATCCTAGTTGAGCACTGATCTTGGCACAGACAAAAAATTCTACCTGTGAAGTGTTAGTTTTTCTTGTTGGACAAGTGTCAGCCTTCCTATCCTAGAATATGAACAGTTCAAGGATTTTTTCTGGAACAACTGAGCTAATTATATTTATAGTTTCACAGTGTCTCCGACCCTAAGATAATTTTCTGCTGCACTTTTCCCCCCTTCTTAGGTTACTTTGTTGTAGATTTTATTTGGTTCCAGGAGGCATCAGGGGCCAGTGAGAACTGGGTGCTCTACAAAAGCAGGGGAGCCTTGACTTTATTCTGGTTGCAGCTTCAATTGAGGAAAGAGGAACATAAGACATTTCCCTCTCTACAGCAGAAAACCCAGTGATTTGCATGCACTCTGATCTCATCTGACTGTGGTTTTAGCATGGCTGCTTAAGATATTAATAGACTACTTTAAACTTGGACCTCCCTAAATATCCTCACAGCGGTATTGTTACGGTAACAGAGCACACTCCTACATGATCCTCTTTGGTTAGCCTTAAAAATACTTTAAAACCAGAAAGGAAGAATGGAGTCTTTGTCTATGAATGCTAAAATCTGTCTTCATCCATAAGAAGCTGTCGATGATTGCCATGGAAACATTTACTAATTGTCCATGGAGCCTGTAAAAATAGTAACAAAAAAAGGTAAGATTTGTCAAGAAATAACACTTTGTGGGACATGACCCGAACCAGCAGGTTCTGAAAAGACAGAAAGTCATGGTGTGGTATAGCAAAACCTTTTCTTCTCCTGATCCTGTTTTGCACACAGACCACCTTGGTGTCCTACCTAAAGAGACCACATTCCCATTGAATAAGAGTAGTGTCACCAAGTCCATTGTTGTCTGCTTACAAGGCATCTTTCAAAATACACGGGCTGCTGGACTGTGGCTGCAATCAGAAGTCAGGACAGCCATCCATTCTGTATCATAATTTGAAAGATTTGATAAGTCATATTTCTCACTTTTCTTTTTTAAGAATTCTTTTTCACTCTGTAAAAATGCCATGCTTCTAGGGCTAGATCTGATGCAAACCCAGTTGTAGCTCTCACCCTCTGGAATCTAAAAGCTCACAGCAAATCAGTGCATAAGTAGGAGAGGCAGGACAGAAGAATACACTCATGCATAATTAGGTTGGTCTGCAGCACATCTCAAGAAGCCTCAGTAGTTCGTTGTTGATTTTTGTTTCTGTTTTTTAAAAATAATCTTGAAGTGCTACTGCTAAAATCTTATATTTGCCGTCAGCTCTCCATTGGCCTACCCAAGAGGCATTTGAGCTCTTAAAAAACACACTAAAGCTCTCTAGATCTTTAAAGTGTTAATCATCAGGTAACAAAGGAAGTATCTGTTCAAGGAAGTACTTTTGTGGCTGCAATTGTTTTAAAAGTGTTATGAAATGACAGGACCAATTTTGTTCATCACCAGTTCAGACTGCCAGCTATCAGCAGTTATTGACCTAACCTGCTTGTGTACTACTCGATTTAAACAATTCTTTAATCATTACATAGGTCATTTAACATGGGCAGAAAATAGAATCAAACACAAGGAGTGGCTGTGCTTTACCTCCGTCCTCCCATTGCAGAGGACTCTGCTCCCTACTGGGTCCCAGTGCGAATGAACAAGCAATGTCTTCTCTTAAGGGAAACAGATTCCTTACTCCCTAGCAAAATGGTGGAGCTTAGAGTTAGTTTCTGCTGAAAAGCTTTCCTCCTTACTGTTCCTTCGGGTTTTATAAGAAGAAACACATCTATATATAATTTGCTTAAAAGGGGATGGCATACAGACTTCTGCCATGTTGTGGGCACTCAGAACATGCATGACAGCATATTACTACAGCAGAATTCTTGAATAAAATTGCCATTTCAACCACCACATGCCTAATGTTGATTTTAAACCAATGAGGCCCCCTAACAGAGGGATAGCAATGGAAATTTTCAGTGTGCTTTGGATCAGAAAGAAGTAATGAAATTGCTTTATACGTTCCCACTGGAAACGTCACAAACCCGCATTTCTTTACTATCTGAAGTCCATATTTGACACGTGAACAGCCGTGCTTTCCTGCAGGTGCAAAAACCAAGATCACTTAGGGGTTTAGTTAGTCTCTCTAAACTACCTCTTGCAGGTTTCATTGGGGATCTTACGAAGAGAAAGAGGTAACCAGAAAGGTGAGAGGGAGGCTTATTGAGAGGGAGGCTTATTAGGCTGAAGACAGAAGCAATGGCCAAGGCAGAGCTGTGTGAGGACAGGAGCTGTCCAGGCAGCCCAAGTATACTGGATGAGAGCCACTGCACAGCTGAGGGCTTTTCCCTTTCCAAATTTTTTTCAGCTCTTAAGCCTATGTTCTTTCAGTAACAATACCATAAAAGCCCATTAAGTGACCTGCACAAAATTTGTCTGCTCCTTTATTTCTTCTTGGTGGATAAGTCTTTTCATATGGTGAGTTGGCTGAGCCAAAGCTCATGGCAGAAACTTTGGTCCAGGTGAACTTTATTAGATATTTCCCTCACGGGATCACTGCTGGCTTAGAGATAACAAGTTTACTCCTAGCTCCAGTGCACACTGTGTGATGATCTCACCTGTGACTGGTCAGCACATGGCCTTAGCAAGCTACAGTGCCTCTTTTTCCATATAAACGCTGGCTTAATGTTTTTGCTAATGTAGAAAAGGGCACTTGCTCTTGTTCATGCATAATATTTCTGTGATGCATAATTTTTCTATTATTTGTTGTTACTTACACATTCCAGTGTGTATCAGCACTCTTTAAAAACAATCATCAGAGGAAAACTGAATAGGAAAAACTAATATAAACCATACACATTTCACAGAAGCATTTGGTATTTTCTGTTCTGATATATTTTGCTGTATCTTGATGAAATGTTTTTTATCAAGGAAAGAAACTAATATCAACACAGCTTTATATCCAGGTGCCGCATGCACAGATAAAGTATAAGCGAAATGAGATAAAATATTCTGCTTGATGATTAACAGTGAACAAGGTTGTACTGAACAAAGAGATGCCAGAGTTTTTTATATGAGTGCATATCAACAAAAATGACACTGCAAAGTATTAAATGTTTTGGGGTTGCTACTGATTCACTATCAGAAAAGTTTAGGTAGCCAGACTACTAGACATCAAATGGTTCAAGAGCAATATGCTGGAATTTTATTCAACTAGAGACTTGGATCTTTGGTATCCACTCAGACATATAAAAACATCTGGAAAGGTGAGCTTAAAGACTACTGAGCATGACAGTAAACATAGGGTTTACAACAATAATATGAAAAAAAAATCCAACAAGAATCCTAAAATTCAAGCACTGCTTTAGAATGCAAAAGAGTGCAAGAGATGAGTCAGTCTCCATACCTTGGCAGAAATATGCAAGCTAGTGGGGATATCCAGAACGAAATCATGTCACAAATTGGCAAGGCAGCAGCTGCATTTATCTGCTTAAAGAAGATTCAGTCCTTGAAAATCTACAACTTAAAGAACAAGCTGAATATTCAATTCATGTTATTTTCAACCGAACAGATGGATGGGAAAGCTGGAAATCTACCAGAAGTATAGGCAGTCATCTAAGAAGTCTGATAAAACACCCAGAGAACTTAAACTTAGAAAAATAGTAATTTTTAAAATAAGTGAATTTCTAACAAATTTTCCAAAATTTAACAGTATGTATTATCAGATATTCACAAGAAAACAAAAAACAAACAAAACAACAACAACAATAACAACAACAAAAACACGTATCTGCAATACATGTTGGTAATAAACATGAAGAATGCACTGGGTAAAAGTGCATACAGAAGTGTAAGAAAAAAGGGAGAGCTAAAAGGAAACCTTCTGCTGAACACTCTGAAGGACTCCCCACCATGAAGATCACAAAAGTTGCTGTGTGTGGAGCCCACCTGGCTGCTGCCAGGAGACTCCTGGTGGCCCCCAGCTCTGGCCAACCTCCCCTTGCCCCTGTCCCACAGCAAGGCCTCCCAGAGCAGGAGGAAGCCATGGGTGGCTGCTTCCAAACTGAGGAACAACCACCATCTCAGAGAGTATCTGCCTTCTAGATGGGCTTCTACTCAATTCAGGCCATGATAACTGAGGGTGTTTGCAAATTCCTTTGAGTTTGTACAATGCAGCAAAGCAGGTGCTACTGTGTGCTGGATGGAAGGGTACAAGCACTGCAATGGCTCAAATAAACAATGCCTGCATGCATTAAGCAGCTGCTTCATCTGGTTGCATTGTCTGCTTGGGAGTTTTTCCAGTAGATTCACCCCACTCAAAATTTTAAGGGCAAAATCTGCAGGAGAGGGTATCTCTTTTATGTAAGCAAGTACAGAAAGACAATTCTTGTAATTTTTCTTCATATATTTCAAAAAAGAATCATCATTAGAGAAGATAGTGTGACAGTCTAGTAGGAAGCATGAATAGTAAAATGGCAGATCCTGCTCCAGACACTGTTTTTCATTACACTGGGCCTTCTCTGCTCTAACATGCTTCCCAGTTCTTCTCAGCTCCAGCCAGTTGTGTCTTCCTATCTGGTCCTTTAGCAAAGAGAAAAATAAAACTGCATCAGTAATAAAGTCCTGTATAGCTTAGATCCACTCTTTTGCTGCTGGCTGGAATGATAGAGATTCCACATAAAACAAAAACAAACACAAAACAAAAACAAAAACCAAAACCAACCAACCAACCAAACAAACAAAACCCCAGGAACTTAAAATGTATCTCAGGAAAGGTCTTGAAGACACCCTTCTTTCCTGATGGTCACTGTCCCTCCTTGTGCTCCTGTCTACAACACCGCTATCAAACATCCAGCTTCCTTCTCCTGAGCTGCTATGTTAAGGTGAAGTTTGTGTCCTTATTTTTTTTCACCTTGCTCCTTTGTCACTGATTTTTTGATTTTAGTGTCATCACCTCCCTTACCTTCCTTCATTAGCAAAGTGTGGAATAACATCTTTTGTTGACTCATTACAGTCCTAGCCTACAGACCTCCTTCTATGCAGAGGAACTGGACTTATAGCACACCTTACATATCCTTGCTAGCTGAAAATCCCTAAGTTTGTATAAAAATGAATAAAGGTAATTCAGTTCATCAGCCCTAGATACTTTAAAGTACATTTTTTTATTCTCTCTAGAGTAAGAATGCTCCTTCTTTAGGTCTCTAGAATATGTTGAAACTTTTCTGGACAGCTGATCATTACAGTAGGTTCTGAATTTGACACATTCACAAACATGATATGGATAGACCCTCTAGCAGTGTGCTCCCAGGACTCAGGACCAAATTTATGTTTGTTTAAATATGTAGCACGTTTTACCTGGATTATGAGGATTTATACCTTTTTTTTGAGTAAAAATATGCTTCTTCTTTGGTGAAGACTTGAAGATACTAAACTGTGTATAGAAGTTATATTTTAATGTATTTCAATACAGTGAACTTAAATAGCTATTCTATTGAGAGGAAAATCCCAACTGGCTTTGCAGGATTGTAATCCTGTAACATCTTCTACATACTAGCTGGGCAGAAGCATGATGTAGAAAGCACTGAGGCACAGTCAGCACGTGCTATCCCATTTTCAGAGCAGAATCACGTTATAGAGCAACTGTGTTCTAGAAGCTTAATACTAACTGGGATGGAGCTGTAATCCCTTTACTGCCTTTGAACCGCTCTCCTTTCTCAGCTGTGATGTTATGAGGCTGTCTAGTCGAATTAATTGCATCCCCTAGTAGGAGTCATGTAGGTGCTTCTCTTATTTCTACATTTCTAATGCAGGCAGCACTGTGATACCTTGTGTCTTCTTCTTTCCTTTTATACCTTATCACATGTAAAAATTGCCGGTAGATAAGTGAAAAACAGAAAGAAACAAGACATTGAAAACCTGTAAGCGAAATGGACGCCTATTTTAGCAGCTCTGTAGGTCAGCCTCCACACCTGGCCACTGGGGGAACAGCGGTGCGAAGGAAAAAAAAAAATTAAAAACAAATAAAAATAATTTTAAAACCCACAAAAAAAAAAAAAAAAAAAAAAAAAAAAAAAACTTCTGTGCAGTCTGTAATACAGACAGGTGCCCAGCGTCCAGGAGGTGTTTGGAGAACCATCTCCTACGAGCCTGGGCGCAGCGGCCGCTCTTACGCAACCCGCTGTGCCCTGCTGGGCGGCTCTGCGGAGCGGGGCTGGGCGCCGAGCGGCGATAGCCCTGAGCGCTGCAGCGGCACTCCGCTGCCAACCACGGCACCGCCCGCACCGCTCCAGCCCGCCGGAATTAACAGCACTCGTTCGCCGGCAGTTCTGGCCGTGCAGAAAGGGTGCATTCCCGCGGGGAGCTGGCGCGGGGCGGTGGGGCCTCTCTCCGCCGAGCGAGTGACGCTGCAGGTCCCATCGCCGGCCAAGCCGGCAGAAGCGCTCAGGAGGGGCGTCAGGAGCTCCGGGATTCCGGGCTGTCCCCGCCGCCCTGCCCGGCGCTCCGCGCCATCCCGGCGCTCCGCTCCGCAGCGCTCCCCGCCCGCCGCGCCGCTCGGCCCCGGCGCTGCCCGCGCCCGCCCCGCTCCTCTCCTCTCCTCTCCCCTCCCGGCCGCCTCCCTCCGCTGGGAGAGCCGCCCGCCCGCCTGCCCGGCCCCCCCGGCCCCGCGTCCCGCAGCCGCCCCCCCGCGGGGTCACCCGGGGACAGCGCCCGCCTCCCGCCGCAGGAAGCGCCGCAGCCGCCCCGGCGCCTCTCGCTCGGCGCTCGCCTGTGGCAGGTGAGACTCGCCGCGTCCCTCCCCGCTCCCCCGGGGGCCGCCCCGCACGCTCTCCCCGCCGGCCGACGGGACGGGGCCGAGGGGAGCTCCCCCGGGCCGGCGTGTGGGGCGGGAAGCCCGAGCGGGGGTTCGGCGGGCCGGGCCGGGGTCCGGGCCGCGCTCCGGGGCCGGCGCTGGGCCGGGGCGGCCGCGCTCCCGCGGGGATGGAGGGGCGCCGGGAGGGAGCGGCGCCGCCGGCCGCCCCCGCAGCCCGGGCCCGGCCTGCCGCCGGGGCGGGGAGGCCCCGGTGTGCCGCCGCCCGGGCAATGCCGCTCCCTTCCCCTTCCCAGACCTGCCGGGGCTCCCCTCCCGGCCCCGGGCTCCCTGCGCCGGCGAGGACCGGGCTGGAGCTGCAAGGGCAGCGTCAGCTGCTGAGTGTCCCCTGGCCCTGCGTTTTCACTGGCTACACGGGAAGAAAATAGGCTCCAGGAAGGGCTACGTCGTGTTTGCTGCTTCTGCAGAGTTCATTCCACCCTTGGGAACTGCTCAGACCTCGCAGGAGGGGCAGGGCTGCTCCGTAGGGAATTCAGGCGCTTTCCCTGCGCGGCGCGTGTGGGAGCGCTGAGCTCAGCTGGGATGGCAGAACGGGAGATGGCTGGGAAACCCTGGGGAGTTCGGGTCACAGATGGCAGCGGCCGTGTGTTATCATTCCAGACTGCACTCTGCGACCAGCTGACAAATTGAAACAAGTTGTAAGAACCTCTCTGCGAATGCAGTAAGGCTGTTTGTTAATCGTACATGCGACTGCAAAGGATCATGAACCTTTCTTTTTTTTTTTTTTAAATGGGTGTTACTGGCCTCCTACTCAGTGAAGCCAATACTCCTGATGGAAAACAAAAACAAAACCAAAACCATAGAGTTGCATAGGGTGTTCTGCGGGATGCTTCTGCCGGAGTGATGTAAACAAACCAACCCAGAATAATATGGAAAATGAAATACGGAGTCAGTTAGGTCCTGCAGCAACAGGTGGCAGAGCTGAGAGGAGAGTGCATGTCCCGGCTCTCTGTCTTGCATCTCTGTCATAGCACAGTCTTCGTCCATTAGGGGTAGGGCTTTTGTCTCACCAAAAAAAGTGGCAAAACACGTGGTGAAGTGAGCACGGAAGCTCTGCTGGGTCGTGCAGCATGGCACAGTGGTGCCCTGGGGCAATCAGGAGGCAGTGAAAAGCAGAAAGAGCCTCAACTAAAAGCAAGCACTTGCAGAACATCTACAATAATCAAATCACAGCTTTTTCCCACGTTAAAGATTCCCCCCCCCCCCCCCCGAAAGTATACCTGAAAGAAAATACTGCAGGGTACTGAGAAACTAAACCAGTGGCAAAGGAAAACAGAGAGATACTATGTTATCGTTAAAAAAAAAAGTTTCATGGAATCAATCTATGCAGGCAAAGTTGCCAAAAGGGGTTAGACTTGCTCAAGAATTTGAAGCACAACAGTGTGCTTGGCTACAAAAGTTTAAGGTCTTGGCCTTTCTCATTGAATCAATAAACATAAACTGAAAATAGACAGATTCCAATATAAATTTATATGGAGCAGTTGCGATAAAACTTGAACAGAGTAAATGAGAAGGCATTGTTAGGAAAAAAGTCTTGGGAAATGGTATCAGGATTTATTAAGGAAATGAAAGAAGACATATTGTCTCAGATTTAAAAAGGAAATCTCTTAAAAAATGAGGCCTAGGGCCTATCAGAAAGAAAGAAAGGGAACCTGCTAACACAACAATACTTTTTTTTTTTTTTTTTTTTTTTTTTTTTTTTTTTTTTTTTTCATGGAAAAGCAGCAATGAAAATGCTTTGAGAAAAAAAAGGGCCAGGGGAAAAAAAAGTTAAAGCAAAAGAAATGTCTTTGATAAAGATGGGAAAATCCTATTAAAAAGAAACTGAAGTGCTCCAGGAAACCCAAACATTTTCAGAAAGTAATAGTTCAGAAACTTTGGAGTAAGCTGACTAGCTTAAGAAAACAAACAAAGAGGACATGAGATAGTATTACCCAGAAAAAAAGCTGAAATGCAGGAGATAAATTACATTAATTTTCATCACACAAATGGTAAGAATCTGGGGATCAACCCAAGTAAGACACAAAAGAGAGGTAGCTTGCAGAAAAATTGTGGGAAAGGATTAGGAATAGAGAGTGGGAAACAGAGCACAAGTAGATAGCTGAACTGCTACAGGCATTTCTGGAGACTTTTATATGGGAGGGAAGGATGGCACACTGCTGTCCTGGAGAATTTTGAGCTCATTTTGCTATGTGGATGGCAGCTAAAGCTAGAACCCCAGATCCTGGGACTTCACTGTTTTATTTTCTCGGCACATGAAGGTACTTCGGAGAAACCTGAGAGAGAAATTCTTGAATGTACTATGGGCTGCACTTCCAGAAAAAAGGACTAAGCAGGAAAACAGCTGATATAGGATGATGTATCTGCCATGACTGGGGAATGTCAGAAGCAAGGCCAAGAAAGTTAAGGAGAAAGACCTGAAACTCCCTTATGGGGCATTGAAAACCAAAGGTACTTACAGAAAACACAGATTTTATATACATCTGAAAGAAAGACAGAAGATTGTGAGGTGATTTCCTGGAAAGCATTACCAACTAGAAGGGGCAACTGTGATAAGGGCTGAGGTTCAGCCACTCTTGTAAGCAGCACATACACAACTGTGAGGTCTGTTGTGTTACAGGATGTCCTGCAGACCAGGAACAGCCTAATAGCTATCCTGTACCAAGCTGGGCTTTCTAAGCCATGACAGACCAGCATTTTATCTAAAGAAAGGGAGAAACTAATTTTTTTCATCTACCCAAAGGAAATGTAGCATTTTTAATGGGGTGTTTGACACCGTAAGAGAAAAAAAAAAAAAACCCAAACCAAACCATGAATAAAAAGGAAGGAAAGCTTTTGTAGAACGACAAATGTAACAATGTGGTGCAGTTACAAGAATATAGACAGCTAAAGAAAAGGCATTACATAAATAAAATCAGAGAAAAAAACAGAGTAAAATTCCTGACCTTTCCAGGTCAACAAAGCAATTCAGCCCCATTTGCAATCAGTCATAAATAATGGCAGTCATTCTAACAAAAGATATCTTACAAGATATCCTATCAAGGATACATCTTGACATAAGCTTTACACTTAGGTGTGACTTTAGCTTCCTGAATATGGACCAGTTTGTTTTTACAGTTTTTATGAAGTTCTCAATAATTCCATTACAATTATTCCATTTGCATTTCAAAAAATGTGCTATGGAGGGGAAAACAATAGTATCATTCCTAATCAGTTCTGTCCCTACAAGTTTAGTAAAGTGTCAGGGAGAACACATGGAACCTACAAAACCTGAGGAACCTATGGAACTTAGGCTGAAAGACAGACAGAGACATGCGGGATCTTCCAGACTTTTCCTGGTTTTTATATTAATGGATTAGCAAACCAATAATGGGAGGAAGAAAAGGATCCACACAAAGCTTTCAGCATATTAGCTAAAATGTTGCACTTTTCTGACATATAGCGGCAATAATTCAAATGAGCTATTGGGGCTGCATTATATAAATGCTTCTATGAGTTCTGTCCTCTCCCTTGGTGAATTAAAGTTTTAGTCATAGGTACTATATGTGAAGAGGTTTGGTCTAGCTGTTTTTGGAAAACAACAGAACAGAAAAGCCACATGGTTACTTCAGAGAGGTGTTCTCCTTTAGGTTTCTAGAGACAGGCACAAGAGAAGCCCTCGACTCTCTTCTGTGTGATTAGGTCCTGGTGGTTAACCTTGACTGGAAACATGGTAAAGCAAAACTGCAGGAACTGTACCTGTCCTCCTGGTGAAGGTAAAGAGAATTTTGTTAAGGGGTTTGATTTCTGAATGGCAGGTAACTGCGTCAGGCATGAGTGGAGGGAATGTAATCCTTGGTGTTGAGATAAACTGCTGAGATCCTTTTTGTAAACTAGCCAGCTGAAGATCAAATGATAAAAAAAAAAAAAGAGTAACTAAAATACACAGGAGGACTTTTAGAGGGTTCTGAGTCTCAACATTGTAATTAAAGAGCATTAGAGTGGAAAATGTTGCAAGTAACTTTTATGACTTTGGCAAAAAATATGTCATATAACACCGCCTTCCTAATTTTATTGGGATAATGACAGGGCTATAAAAAAGTAAAAGGAGACTGTAAATAAGCAAGTAAGTAAATCAATCAATCAATCAATAAATAACCAACTAAATAACTAAGTATGGTAAAGTAGGGACCACCGTGTTTTGAAATGGCAGAACAGGTATACATCTGGAACTGGAAACTCAGACTCAGAACTTAGACTCTGCTTACTCTATGTGTGCACATTTTGTTCTCCTTTAGTCTACCCAGATTATATGGATTTAAGTTCATTTACAGTGATGTCTTTTTAAATTTTTAATTACTTCACAGTAAGGATGAATAAGTTATTTACTCTTTTGAGATATTATAGGAGATGTACTTAGGATTTGAGATCCGTCCAGTCCTCTGGGATCTTGATGGATGATCTCATTAGGTTCAGAGTCAGTGCAGTAAAGTCCAGAAATATACAGATGCTAAACATAATGCAAAATCTTAATTATTGTTTGCAGTTAATTAAAATGCTATTTTTGTTTGGTTTGCCTCCCTCTGGCATACTCAAGTCCTAATTAATTCTTAACTGTGGGTGGTGGGATTAGGATTGGCAGCAAAACACACCTCAAACAGCCCACCAGCACCATGGGGCTGTACGTGCAGAAGCTCTGCCGAAGCAAGGATCACATTCTTGAGAACTTAGATAAAGGCCGCTATTGTTCTTGCCGCCAAGATTATTTTTATCACATTGTCAACATAGTTGTTAATGTACAAACATGAAGGTGAGATACAGAACACATGAAACTCATAAAAGAGGTGGGGACGTTGTATGCACGTGCAGTCAGAGCACTGGAGATGAGATGTACATAAAAATGCTGAAGGGGAGCAAGTGTTTGCTTGACAGATTAAGGAGCTGGCTGGCACTGTTCCTTGTGGTGAACTGCTTGGTGACATTTATGGCACTAATAAATAAATTTTGTGAGCAAATATCATTAATTGATGTAGTTCAAGGAGAGGCTGTTTGGCACGTTTCTATGGAGGTGGTAATCCAGGTGCCTAACCAGAGCAACACTGAGGGGTTTTGTGGTTTTTTTTTCTTCTTCTTTTTTTTTTTCCTATAATGTTGCAGTTTTTTCAGAGTACAATGAGATTTTTTGGCTTAGAAGTGCTGCTGTAATTGGTTTCTGGGACTTTCTTGATTTGACCTAATTGGACATTTTGAAAGGTTGCCAAAGTATGGGGTAGGATTTTGCCAGTTTTCCGTCAATGATTAATAAAGCTCATTTGGAGGATCAATCAGAGTTTCAAAAAGAAGATTTTGCACCAGAATTGTTACGAAACCAATGAATTCTATTTTAAATGGACAATTTCAATGTTGAATGATGAAAAACAGTGCTACAGTGAACAATAAATGCACTCTTTTTTTGGAGAGAATTTCCTCCCTTCAGGTTGTTATTATGTTATTTCAGGAATTCTATAATCAGAGTGGGGAAGCACTTTAATTCTGGTTTATAGTGATACTTTTGGCAAAATTCAAATTGTTGTTTTTAAAAAAATATTCGACTATTAAAAAGTGGTTTAAACAGGTAAGATTTCCTGAAATGTTTATTTCCTTTTCACAGTGCTTGAAGTTTAAGTAGCAGCTTTCTAAAAGTCTTCAGAGAGAATAAGTGACTGCTCTTGGTGTGGTCTGAAGACCCAGTGAATTTAAAGAAGTGATATGTTTGGAGGAAGGAAAAGCCTGTAGTGTATGCAGTTTCTAATCATCCCAGCTCCTCCCCAAGCTCTTGTTTTCATAAAGATAATTTAAAAACAACATGCAAGTGGTTCAGCCTGTCTCTGTGCATTTATAATTTGTTTATTTCCCCGGTACACAAGTATAAATTTGGTGGATTGTTTTTTCTACAGTCAGAGGACTGACTAGGGTGGATAAGTTAACAAGCAGGAGGTTCCTGCATGTTGGAATTAGCAACTTATCTGTCTCATCCATTGCTTGTTTGCTCATGTTTTTCTCATTCAGATGTATCCTAAAGAAATGAGATACCCAGCTATTACAGTAGTGCCAGTTTCTAATTTGTTCCAGGAGTTCATAGCCGTGGGTCTGAGCGCATCAGGAAGGACCTGTAGGTGTTTCCATACTACTTCTGATTGCATTTGGGTCATAAGTAAGTTTTTAATCTTAATGTTATTGGGTTTCAGCTGACTGGGTATCTAAAAAAGTGTACCACTGCTATGCTATGCATAGCTATGCCATGAGTTGCTATACTTACTCTTTATAAGTCAAGCTTTTACTGAGGCACTTCCCCCTGCAAAGCTTTATGCACACCAGGTAACACTGCCATTCTGCTGCAGTGCTTGAAGGTCTCTTGAAAAGCCAGAGTTTTGACTAAAGTAGGACTCTTCCTTCCTCCTTTTTTCCTTCCTACAGAGAGATTTTTTCAAACTGGCCTCCAAATCCCAGTAAGAATCCCAGGACCTTCTGGGATTCCTGACAGATCAGTTTTTCTAGGGGAAGGAACTGCTTCTTTTGCAGACACTATTAGCATAAATATCACAACATGAAGCCCATAATCATACTCGGAGGATGCTTTCCTCTTGTATGTCAGGCAAATTGAGTTTAATTTGGCATTTACTGAAATATGACTGTTGAAAAATCTACCAGCACTGCATAATACACTGAGCAGGTATATATACTGCACTATGTGCTACACTTGGGGCAAAAAATGGCAAATCATTCCTAACTAGTAGAATTATAGCACTACCCATTACAGCATTTCTGCTAGCACCAGGGTAATATTTCTGTTCCAGTCCTCTCAAGAGAATTTAAGAACCAAAATACTTCCATGAAAGCTCTCTGTGTATCTCCAAAATCTTCCAGAAATTCAGCTATGAATGGATTCAGGATTAAGATGGTAAAGTGATCTCATTTGTTGCATGTGTTAGGCCTGCTAAAATAAAGCTTAGCAAAATACTGCTAAAGAAAGAGTGGAGGATGAATGGGAAGATTATAGAGCATTATTTTACATGTTTTTACTTACTGAAATGAGTAGATGACCTCATCTTCTCCAGAGTAGAGATAGCAGGCTTCTACCTTCTGTTCTGAACTTAGTACAAAGGTGGAATCTCAATTCCTAGATTTTGTTATTTTTACTCTAAGGTGGAGGCTTTTTCCCAGCATGTCTATGTTTCTTGCTCTCTTTTCCATAGTAATGATCAGTTATGAAGAACAAGTTGATGTAGAATAGGACGAGCTGCACGATCCCTCAATTAATGCACCCACCCACCTGGTAGCTGAGCTCCATATGGTCTTGGATTAGGAATAAGAGAACTTGCAAAGCTCTTGCTTCTGTCAGGCCTCCAAAATCAAGACTCTCCCCAGTGTGTTTTAGCTTTGCCTCAGAGTAACCCAGTTAAAATTATTCCAACTGAAGGAGCCTTTCCAAGCCCTAATCTTTTAACTGAAAGGACTGCGGTTTGGGACAAGGCATCTGGTTTCAATAGGACCTCTACACATCTTCCCACTCCACCTTCTCTCCTAGCTGTGTTCACTCTTCATTTGATTCTTCTCAAAAGAGATGTCCTTTGTCCACTGCTGAAAGGGAACTGTGTGGCAAGCCTTTGGTGCTGCCACAACCACTTCAAACTAGAGGCTTTTCTGCAGGCCAGTTAAATGCTATTTCCTCTTCCTGATGGGCTGTTCAGTAGACCTGAGCTACTGAAGTCTGTAATTTGTCATCTACTTTTTGTATTAATATTAATTTATTAATGTGAAGCTGCTTCTGATATGTATTTTTGGACAATCCAAACTAGGTCCACTATCATGAAATTTGGAGCCATGACTCATTAAAAAAATCGTCACAGATGGCACTAGGACAAGAATGGTCTTGATGATCTGTTTAGAGATTAAGAAGAATGAACTACTGGTTTTGTTTTCTCCAGTAGCCCACCTAGCCCAGTTGCCCTTGGCTGATGAGTAGAAGATGCTTGCAGGAGGACTGGAAGAAATAGAACAAGTGTAGGATTTCGTAACTTCTGGCAGTCAGAGGATATGGGAATTTCCTAAACCAGAAATTTCACTGGATTGCATAATTATGTTTATTGGCCATTGATGGACTTGTCGACCATAAATTGTCTGATCTGTTTTGAACTTCTTTGAACCTCCACATCATCCTTTGATAACCGTCCAAATAGCCTTTTTTAGTAAAATAGATTTTGCAATAAAAAGGAGAGCCTACACAAATTCCTGTTTAGTCTGGAAGCTGGCTTCTGTCTTGGAGAGCTGAGACCTGTTTTTCCCCATACATTCTTGCTGCAATTTAGAAACACAGATCTTAAAAATAATTTTTGATAAGAATTTAATCTTACTGTTTTCTTTTAGTTCAGATTTTTTTGCCTGTGTTCATTTGGTTTTGTGGACTAAGCACTAATATCCTGTGTCATAACTTGAAAAAAACTCCCTGCTGTGTTTTTTCATGACAGATCAAAAATGGATATGAACTGTGCATTGGAGGTTAGAGTGTGCCTCCAGATTTGTTTCTCTCTCTTTTGCTTTCCTTCTTGTTATTTATTTTTCTTTCCTATTTGTCTCAATTTTCATTAATTTCTCTTCTGTTCTCACACATCCACTCTGGTTCCCCTTGAATTTTCTTATGTTAGGATGGAACTGGATCTATGTACAAAAGCAAAGTATTATTACATTAGGTTATTTTTATTTTCCCCAGAAACCTCGAAACAGACATATATTGTACTGTATTGGAAAATGGAAAATGAAGAGGAAAAGAAACAGTATATAGTACTACTGGTTTATTTCCCATTTTTTTCCAGGAAATGGTTATTTGCCCCAGACAAAGACTAGAGGATGTTGGCCAAATACCTTCAGTTAACTACAATGTTTTGAAGGGTTTCATGGCATTTAGAGAAGATTGGCTTCAGCTAGCATTAATAATGAATGGAAATTAATCTAAAGTCATTGTAGTCACGTACTGTCCATCAGTTTTGTTGAGTGTATAAGCACTGCTTATCCATCATTTAAAGAGGGACTCACACAGGATGCTTTCCTGCTGTGCTGACTCACTCCTGGTAGTCTAAAAATGAAAAGGGACATGTATGCTTCTTGATTTTCACATTCCTTTTAACACTTTTGAAACAAAATGTTTTGAATTCTCTTTGTCTGCCAAAAGGTGAAGTTTTCATTTAATCAGCAGACTGGAGTAATTTTTAAACTGCTGCTTTACCATGATTGTTTTCATCTTTAATCACCATGTCCTCATGCACTATAGTACTCAGGAAGTAAGGGGCTTGGGTAATTGCAAATAAAACCTGTATGTCTTGTAAGACCCTCCTTCAGAAAGCGATTAGAGGGTCCCCTGTCCACCAGATAATGTGTGCTAGGTGGTCAAGTGATTCAGCTTAGCTCATGTTTCATTGTGCTCTCTCTCTGCTTGTGTACAAACAAATTAAAAATGGAACAGGTGAGGTGTGTAGTACTTCTGAGAAAAACACCAAGTCATTTGTATCAGAACTGATGTGCCAAACAACCACCCTAAAATCAAAGATCTTGTAGAGCAAAACAAACCAACCAGTAACAAGGAAATCTGGTAGCTGATGTAAGATGCACGATGTCCATTACCATTAGAAAGACCAAAGAAACTAAAGCTCTCCCCTGCCTGCCCAGCACTGAGGTGTGACAGCCAGACAAAAATTACTTAGGAGGAAAAGTAAATTGAGAGCAATAAAGGATAAAAAGCTGAAATCCATCAAGGTACAAAGTTGTTGTGTTAAAATGGAAAAAAAAAATACATTGAAAAGCTCATTGACAAGAGCCTTATGCCCTGAAAGGTGTACAGATTCTCTTCCAGCTCATCTCAGAGCTGGATTACATCCTAGGCACTCCTAGTCCAGCTATCCGGCATTTGATGAGGTCAGTGTTAGGTTGCTTTTTGACTGAGGGGAAGTTTCTGACTCCTGCATTTGGGAACAAAGTCACGGGCATAACTGATGCAGTGGGAAATTGTGCCGGTATATGACCTCAACTTTGCTTCTCAGAGAGGAGGAATGCTGTCATTACTGTCCTGGTACAAAGTATGTGCTGCCTCCCTCTGCTCCTCCCTTCCTCTTTAGTGTCTGCTCCAGGTCAGGCAGCACAGATACTGCAGGGTTTCAGAGGCTCTTTGACATGTCCTGCAGTTGTACTGAACCCTCATTTCATGGCTGGTAAGAAAAGCATTTATGTGAATGCATGGTAGTCACAGCACATCCCTGAAACTCAAAGAGAACAACAGGACCTTTCTTTTTGCGAAACAGGAGTGCTGTTTCAGGCACTGGGGGGGGAGTGGGGGGGTAGGGGGGGGGGGGGGGTTAGGGAGGGTGGTCATTGATAGTGATAGTCGCAGAGGACTTAGGGTCCTGGATTTCCCAAATCTGGGGATTTACAGTTCATATGCAAGTATCATCTCCTGCCTAAGCAGATGGAAGGGAAACTGTAGTCATGTGAGAAGCCAGGAGCGTCTGTCCTCATACAAAGTAGGTGGCTAGAGAAACACTTTGAGATACTTTGACATATCTATTCCAAAAGATACAGGGAATTGGCATCAGAATATAGGAGGAAGCCATACCTCTCTAATATCCACAAATATTTGCTGTTGCCGTCAGTGTTGGTTGTTCTGTGTTGGTTTCATTTGATGAGGATGATGAGACATTGTAAGGCTCCCATTCTCACCAGCACATGGCTTTGTGTCCCTGCATTTTAGTCATTTCAGAGCAGTGCATCACCACCCCACTGGCTCATGCTGTGCTCTGTGTTTAGCAGCACATATTTATGACATGGGGAGTGAAGAATGAGGTCTAACTCAAGTCCTTAACTAACCCGTGAGTGAGGGATTAACTGCCTACTGCAATCTTTTTCTAAGTATTAATCACTTAACATTATTTCCATTTTTTCGAAAAGTCTTTCGCTGCCTTAGTATGTCAACATTCAAACTGGGTTTGAAATCACAGCTTGAGGGACTGAGGGATTGCAGATACATTAGATGGCTGTGTCTGTTGTTAACCTGACAAGGGACCTGTTCTGTTACTTCCTGGGTGAAGGAAAAAGTAGTCGTGGATGGGCCACAGCTATCAAGGTTTGCTCTTGCTTTACAAACCTGTCTTCCTGGCTGTGGTAGAGTTAAAAAAATAATTACAAGTTTTTCAAAGGATCACCCACATACACATGGTATGAGAGCTCTTTTCTTTGTTGGTTTCATTTTATTTGTACATGACTCACTCTTGGCAAAATGAGTGAGCCTCATGAGCCTGTAAAAATTCTGTTTGGATTAAATGATTTGCATTAAATGATTTATAACTGCAAGAAGGCTTTAATATTCCTGTAATTCCTTAAGGAAAAACAAACTGATCTTATTCTTTCAAGTAGCTGTTGCTTTCACGCCTTTTACTTCAGACGCCATCTTACTCTCTCAAGCTGATAGCTGTTAATGAGACTCTGGGCACTTCTTCCTTGCTTCCCCTGCCTGGCGAATTAGAGATGGGTGGTGGGGATTGTACTGTCATCTTCTTCTGAGAACATTCTTCTGAACACGACTGAAGGCCAGGAAACCTATAGCCTCCCAGACCTGCTTGCCTTGCTAAGAGCAAGGAACAGCATTTATGCTGGCCCGAGGTGGGGCGATCATGTTTCTCAGACCAAATTTACCTCGGTTTTGTAGCCCAGAGGCCCATCAGTCTTCATTTTCCTGTCAGAGCCGGTGTGCTGGTTGCAGCCACCTCATTCCTGCTGACTTCTGCATCCATCAGCTGTCAGCAGGGCAGCTGGGGAGCCCAGCTACCCTCACACCCTGACCCCTTGGTTCCCCAAGCTCAGAGATGTGGGGGCAAAGGGAGAGCCCTCACTGGGCATCCTTGCAGAGAGGAGACTCCCAGCCGCCGCCGAGGCTGCCCGCACCCTTGGGATAGAGGCCTCGCAGCAGGGTGTGCCTGTCAAAGCCCATGGGAAAAGCGTGCGAGTCAACAGCGGGACGACACAGCCGGATGCAGGACGTGCCATCAACAAGCCCTTTAACTTTGTGTTTGCGCAGAGCCGCGGCTGCCCTGGCTGCCCACTCCAGAGGCTGAGGCGCGGCACAGTTGTTAGCGGGGTCGCTGCCTTCGGTCTCAGACCACGGGCAATCCTCCTCCGTGCCCGTGCCCCTCTGGCAGGAGGACCCGCGGCCACGGGATTTTATTATCCGAAGCAGAAAAGCGCCGCGGTCCCCGCGCAGCGGCTCCCCCGCCGCCCGCAGCCGCTCGCCGCGCCCGCACCTCTCCGCCCGAGCCCCTGGGGCGAAGCGGTCACTGGCAGCGCCCCGGGGCCCGCCCTGCCGGGCACCGCCCGCGGGGCCGCGCCGCAGCTGGGGGGATCCCGGCTCCGGCGGCGCTACAAGTGGCCGCCGGGGGCGGTTTTGGCTCCGGCTCCGCCGCGGTTTCCCCCCGCCCCGCGCCCGCCTCCCGGCGACCCTCTCCGCGGCGCGGAGGGGCCGCGGGGCGCGTTGCGTAACGCGGCGCTGGGCTCCGCTCCGCCGCGCGTCGCTCGGGGCGGCGAGGAGGCGCGGCGCGGCGAGGCGGGTCGGGTCGCCGCGGCCGGAGGTGAGCGGTGGTGGCGGTGGCGGGGCGGGCGGGGCCGGGCCGGGCCGGGCCAGGGGGGCGCAGCGCGGCGCGGCGTGTGCGCGGCCCCGCGGGAGGCGGCGGCGCGGGCGGGGGGAATCCAGGTCACGTCCGCAGCCAGACGGCGGCTGGCGGGAGGGACGCGGCGAGAGGCACCGCACCGCACCGCGCCCGGGCGGGCGGCGAGCGGCGCGGGGCAGGCGCGCCACTGCGCTCCGCCGGTAAGTCCCGCGAGTCACCCGGGCTGCGCGCCCGGCCGCGGCCGTGGGCGACCGGGGGCCGCCGGCTCCGCAGGTTGGCGTCCCGGAGCGCCCCCGGGGAACTGCGGGGCGAGCGCGGGGGAGCCGAGCCGCGCTCCCCGGCCGCTCACTATATTTAGCCGGCACCGGTGGGGAGAGCGGCGGCAGCGGCGCGCAAACGCTGTCGGGGACAGAGCTCCGCCGGCCCGTCGGGGCGCCGCCCGCAGCAGCAGCAGCATCCGGGGGCGGCGGGGGGCGAGCGGCGGCGCGGCCCGGCGGGGAGGGCAGGGAGCGAGCCGGGGCACCGCCGGTATTCATCACCGCGGGGGGCGGCGGGGGGAGCGGCGGCGTGCGCGGCTGCCGGCGCTTCCTGATTTATTTATGTTTGCAGCATAGGTGGTATTTCCCCGTTAAGAGTTTATCCATTGAAGTTTTCTATTTGACTTTCTAAATCGGCGGCGACAACGACAACAACAACAGAAATCCGCGAAGTTAAAAAGCCAAATGTGTTAATTGTTAACTAAATATAGACGAGGAAGGCTTGGAAGCTGTAGTGGGTGGATTGATCAGGCAGCGTACGAGTGAAAAGGAAAAGGCTAAATTGTCAGCCCCACGAAGCCAGGTGCCGGTAGGAAGGAAGGATCGCACCTGTTCTGGTGAGTGGTAGGAGCCCCATAGCCCCGTGGTCCCCCGAAACCTTGTTTACCCTCCTGTGATCCGGATGGAGGAGGGTGAAACACAGGTTAAAAATGCTGTAATAAATAGCAGGTCTGACCAGGAAGGCAAACGGGACTTTTTTTTTTTTTTTTTTTTTCCCCCTACAGTATAAGCCGTGTTCCCTTTAGAATTGTAACTTAACACAAAATTCGTGCATTCAAACTGAGCCATCTGCTAGTTATAGTAACATATTTAGCGTTTATTTACAAAACTTAGTCTGTCGTAAATATATGTTTGCATAATTGATAGACTGGATATTTTTATAAAGAATGGTTTGTTTTCCTTTTACAGTTCAGTACTACTTGTGTGTTGATACAATTTTCTAGATTTTCTGGTTCCTGTTTTCCCTTCTGAACAAACATTTAAGAAGAAAAACCAAAACAACAGAGCAAAAAGGGTTTGCTCTTTTATAAGAAATTTCCATAATAACAATTTAATTTTCAGGAGACTAATCAATGCAGTTGCATTGCCTCATAGAGAGGCTTGAATTTTCTCCCTGACTTTGAACTCTAAAAATAACACAGCTATGTGAAGATATAGCCATTTTTGAAAAGAAGAAGCTGGAGTAAATCACTGGAAAGTATAGCCCTTCACTTTCTCATAGAACAGCTGTTTAAGGCACAGTAACAACAAAAGTTTTGTGAAACTGTGTATGCCTACTTCCTTCCTGACAAGGCTTTTTTTTTTTTTTTTTTTTCTTTTTTCTTTTCTACTAACTGGCATGAAATCACCCTTCGTATTAGTCCAGGACCCTTAAATTAGTCTCAGCCTTCTTCCAGTTTATTTGAATTGGTGACCTTTGGATGAGCTGGTGTGTTCCATTGTTACTTGCTAATGATGGAATAATCTAGTCCTGAAGTACCAGTTGTGAAACCAAGGGCGCTTCTGCTAGATGGAAATTCAAATGTCTTATGGCTCCATGTTGGGAAAGGCAGGATTTAGCTGTGGTTTTCTTTTGCTTTTAACTCCATGGACTCTGATTTCCAGAACTGAAAGGGCTCAAACCAAACTCTGTTAGAGTTGATGGAAGAATGTGCCATTGATTTTTACTGGTTTTGGATAAAATCTTGTATGAGATGGTGTTGAGGATGTCATTGCTACTCCAAATTGTTCAGTCATTTTGAAATTCTTTGCATATCCAAGTCATTATGTAAAGTAATTTTTTTTTGTGTGCTCTCTATCTCTTTATGAGAATGTTCTTTTGCTTAGTAGAAAGTGGTGGTGTTTTTATTCACTCTTTTATATGCTACAGCATTGATTTTATTATCTGATCATTTCTATTGTGTGAGGATGACATGGGTGATTTTGGAAAAAGTGGAAGTGCTTTTGCTGAAGGCTTCTTACACATACAATTTTCTTCAGGTATTTTTCAAAGAATTTGCAGTAGTGGGACATCTGAAGCCGTAAGACATGCTTTCTCTGATGTCTGTGTTGTACTTCCCTTGTCCTGTATATGCTTGTTTGCTGCCTTTTTGTTTGTTTTTTCTTACAAATGTGAAGGAGAGAAAGTTGTTAGTGATAACAGATACTGGTGTTCTGTGAAGAAGCTTGCAGAATAACACATACCTGTGGTAGGCATATATCTTCTCCTGGCTTCCCTGTTGTTGATGATGAGCAAGATTTTTCCTCTTGGCTATATGTAAAAACCCAGCCAAGAGAAAGTAGGGAGGAGAAGAACTGCTAAACTTAAATCATGGAAGTTTGTCAGAGTTTATTGTCTAGTGTAGCCTGTCTTGAAATTTGATTCCATTTGGAATGGAGTCAAGGGATGAAACCTCAAAAAAACCCACCTGATTTGAGGCAGGACGTCCTCCAGCAAGAATCTCATTTGCTACCGGAAGGGTGAGACCAGGAATTTTGGCTCCTTGGAAAAGGAAATTCTGGAGCTCATTATCTCTCCACCATCATATTCTGATTTACTGATTTGGGGTTTGCTTGTTACTAAAAGTTGAAGAACGCAAAAGAGGCATGCGTGTGAAAGAAGCTCGGGTAAATAGTCTGAGATGAGGGAAGGCAGGAGAAGCACAATTGCTATGAGCCCTCATGCCTTGGATTTCCAAGTGCTAATTTTCCCAGCTGAACAAATTTGCTCTTAAATGATAGATGGCTGTCATGGCAGAAAGCAGAGCTGAAATGCAAGGTGCAGGGTAGCAGTGCAGAGCTGTATCTTTTCTCCATCTTGTCCTTTTTCCTGTGGGATTTCCAAAACACATGAGAATCTGGCCTCAGGAGGAGGAGTGGAGATAGTGCTGGGGCACTCCCCACTTACCTGCAGGGACTGAGGCAGCACATCCATGCCCTGGGTTTGCAGAGATTATGGCCAGGATCTAAATGTGTGAATTCTCTGTCAGAAAGGGTCAGAGGATCAATCAGGAAGGATTGTCCTAGTATTTCCAGTTTGCCTTTGTTCCCTTCTTTCCAAATAACAGAAATGACTATGTATGTAGTCCTGGATTCTCTCCTGCATGGCCCTATGTAAGTAAATCAGTAAATAAAAGCTGTTCGGTAGCTCTTCAGGTGTATGATGGCAGAGCTCTGCCAAGTCACCCAAGTGCTTTCCTTCCATCTGCTTAGCTGAAGGAATGCCTTTGGATGAGTGAGGAAGTCTTAGTCCAGGGAGTTTCTTGGCTTAATTTATCCCTAACAAAAAAGTTAGCAGAATAATTCACATGGCCACTAGTGTGGCAGTACTGCTGCTGGCATTTTTTAAACTTTTCATTAATGGTGCAGTGGAGAAATAATGTCCCTTCTTATCGATGAGCTAGGATTTTATGTATTGTACAGGGATAACTAAACAAACGTGTTATGAGAACCTTTGTCATTAAAATCAAGGGTAGACTATAAATTTCTGTGTAAAGATTAAAGAATTGTATTCCTTTAATTCTGTGTTATTCCATCAGTTGTATGTGTTCCAAGAGGACATTTTGAATAAAGTAATTGAGTCTTGCATAAGTTGTTTCTCTCATTTAATTCACAACACGTGAATAAGGTTGTTTTCATTATTCATCACAACTACTTAATTTAAATATGGTCATGGTAGGGGGACAATGCAAGTAAAAAGACTGGCTGAAAAGTTTCTGTTGTTAGCCTTTTCAGTGTATGGTCACACTGCCAAAGTGCATGTCAGCCTGCAACTGGAGAGGAGTAAATTGAAAGCAAGTAAAATGTTTTTTGGTTTGCTTTTTTTTTTTAATACAAAAGTTAACTTGGGTATTCCATTTTAAATGCTTTTCGTAATAAAAATTCTCAGTTTACTCTAACCCATTTTAGCTTATTAGAAATTAAATATCCTGTGAAGCTAGTGAACTAATGGAAGAATAAAGGATAAAACCACAGTTTAAAAAAATACTTTATATCCTCAAGTGTCTTAAATATAGAGAAGCTGTAATAATTTTTACTGATGAACTAAAAGGGCAAATACTCTTATGTTATAATTGGATTATACGCATGAAAGCAGTGTGATCATTCTGCAGATCTGCAGAACTGTTCTGTGTCCTCTGGTGAACCTAACCCAATAAATTAGGGTTCTGTTTTTCCATTGGAAGAAATAAAAGGACTGATTATCAAGCTGCCTAACGGTAAGGTAGAAAGCAGCAAGAAGATCAATGTCTCATCAAGTGAATTTAGAGTCAAACCAAGTGTAAGTCTTTGTTCTGCTGGGTGGAGTGAAGTTGGTACGTGTAGAACCAAATCACTTGTATGTTTGCACACACAATGATTACTGTTTTATCTTGGGCAGAAGTTCATTCTGCTCACCTGCTTTTTTTTTTTTATTGCCTATTTTGATGCTGATGTTTGAGTGTCTTTGTGAATACTTCATGGGAGTTGGTTGGCAAGAACTGCATGCCACAGGTACAGCATCAGTGTTGCTTGACAGTAAGATTTGCTTTGTAACAGCTGTGGTGTAGGAAAATAAAGGAGCTCTATGAAGAAAATTAGAAGTATCTGTCAACTACATAAGTAGTTGGATCCTTGAACAATTGCTCACTAACTGATATCTTAGTGACATGCATATGGATGAACCATTTTCAAAACATCCACAAGAAAAATACACTTCTGTGGGTAAAAGGAGCTGTTTTCATCACCATTGCAAGTTGGCTTCCTTGAGTCATGTGTCATGTGTGCTGTCATTATCTACATCTGTACAAGATTCTTGAACTATGGGCCTTTTCCTTTCTTATGTTTTCATTTGTAGATGTTCACATCTGTCTTCCACTGACTTGGTCTTGCACCTTGGCCCTCCCTTAGTACTCATTATCTGCACACCTCCCACTCATGACTTTGCATTGTTTCTCTTGATTCTGCTATACCAGCTCCTTGCCATGTGCTCCAGCCCAGCTGTACTTTGGCAGGTATGAAGTGCTGCTGCTGCTTAGTTTCCTATCAGTGGAAAGAATAAGCACTAATAAATTGAAGCTATTTCTTCTTTAGCCTTGTTTTTTTCCTCTGACCTTTAGCACAAAATTATTACTGGTCAATTTGCCTACCTTCTTGCAATTTTTGACAGGTAGGATTGCCTTCATGTGACTTTATACTGTTTTCTAGCTTTACATTAAAATAGTTTTATTTTCATGATTTATGATCCTGTTCCTGGCCCTGTTTCATTTTTAATATTTCATACATCTTTTTTAAAAGTGCATGTTTGTGTGCAAGATGCTTCAAAGTATAATTATGAGCTATAACATTTATGTATAAGGCTTAAAATAACTGTGTTCCTCCCTTCAGGAAATTGAGGGGTTTAGCTTGAGCCTTCTTTTATAAGTTAGGTGTCTTACTTTCCATACTGAATTTTTTCTCATTAAAAAAAGATGAGGTGAAATGCATTATCCAGTTAGATAAACAGAGAAAGAGTCTGTACAGAGTTGTATCCATGTAATTCCAGAATATACGTGACCACGCACATATGCACTAAGAATATTCCCCTGCAGAGCATTTGTGGCAAATTTAATTTTTAAGGCAAAATAATTACTTCAATTAAATATTAAAGTATAATTTTATTTCTAAAAATACTGAGAAAATTGTGTCTGGAACACAGAGTACTTCCTGTGCGGCACTGAATTGCACGCATTTTGTTTTGTGCCCAATTCACTGATGTGACTTACTGAAGTGATTTAGTTTATTGAAATTCTCTATGTGACCAGAATAAAACAGCTTGGGCCAGAGGACTTGAATCAACTATTTAACTGCAGAAGTTGCTGATTATTAAGCTTAAAGAAAGGAGAAGAAATACCAGAATTAGGTTTGATATGCAGGTGTTTTTGAATATATGCAGGTAGACAAAGGTTTAGAGTCCATGGATGATATTGCTTCCCTTTTCAGGATGTTTAGCCCTATGTAATAATTGTCATCCTCGAAAACTGTACCTCCTCTTTATTTGAAACCAGGAAACTTGGGATCAGATCGCAGGGAATGCAATTGGTTATGTAGAATATTGTGAGCATGTGGTCCTTGCATGTGCGTTATACATGTGTAACCGTAATTTTTCACTGGTTGTGAATTTTGAGTTGAAGGGTTTCTAACCTGATTACCCAACTTTGTATATAATTGTTGCAAACTCTTCAGCTGTTTTTATTTCTCTTGCTTGTCCTGTTTTCCCTGCCCTCAGTCCCATGCCTCAGACACCTCACACTTTTCTCCTTTGCCAGAAATGGGAGAGGGATGCTAGAGGCATTTAATTTTTCTGAGGAGTCTTATGCGTGGAGATAGCATCCTTGACCTTCTTTCCCCTTAGAACATCCTGTCAGTTGCTCCAATTCTGAATCTAGCTGATATTGAAGGCAGCTGCTATGCATCTGGTTCTTTCTTATGGAGTCTTCTTGCCACCAGAAGGGATAAGCCAATGACAGGAGTCCCACTTACCATTGTGTTGGCCAGAACCTGTGCTTTTGCCTTTTTGACTTTTTGCATTACTAAGGTTTGAGTTCTTTGGGTTTGTTGTTTTTTTTTTTTTTTTGTCCCCAGTCCCGCTGCTGCTTGGCTTCTCCCTCCCTGGCACCCCTACCCTACCCTTGGGTATTCTGCTGGCTGTGTATGCGAGCACTGACGCGTGCTGTGAGACTTGGACAAAAGTTATGATAGCCTCTGCAGCCTCCAAAATGCATGAAGCCTTCTTTCTTGCTGAATTGGTTGTTGCACAAGATACCATCTTGATGGCAGCTGTCTTCATTTGCATTGAACTCTGGGAGAACCCAGGGACTGCTCTGATAGTCAGGCCGCCTAGGAAGCCTGTTTGCTTTCATCCTCTGCCCAGGGAAGATGAATCTCACCCGCTGCCACTCTCACGGTAGGATGCAAGGAATCTGCTTGCAGCCATTCTGGCCATGACTTTCCAGTGGGTGGATGGTGGGAGTGTGCTTTGCAAGGCAGAAGGATCTGCTACTGTTATCTCTTCAAGAGACCTCATATCAAAGCACTCTCTTAGTTTTGGGAAGTGCTTTCTGTGCTTGGAGGTTAGGCACAAATGGGAATAGCATGACCCGGGGAAAGGAAAGTGCTGGATTCTATAATTCCCAAGGGAAGAAGGGCTCTAGTCGTACTGTCTCTCTGGAGCAGTTCCCTGAGCTAGCCATCCTCATCTCTCCATCCTACTTTCAGTGACATGGATAAGTCTCCTTGCTTTGGCTCTGCAGTGGCTTCTCTTCAGTGCCACTTTCCTTGCATGGAACCATGTATGTCGAAAGCCATATGTATTTAGAGTGTGCTCCCTTCTGGTTTCAGATGTCTTCACATCTTCTGATAGATTGTAAATTCAAGAATCTGGATGAAACATGTTTCTTTTTCTTTTTTTTTTCAAATACTACAAGAAATTTCTGTAAAGCACAAATAAACTTAGGCAATCCCCTCTCCCCCACTTTGCCTTTTTGACTAGATTTTTATTTTCACAGGGACAGCAGGATTCATCCTTGTCATAATGTCCTTTCTTGCCAAGGTTCAGGTTCTCTTCCACGCAATAGGATTCAAGTAATTGAAAGAAAAAGAATTTAAAATTTTGCATATAGAAAAAAGCCCAACCCCAAACATTTCCTTTGCTACTTCTGCAGAAATAGCAAGACTCTATGTACAGGTTGCCCAGAGACATTGTGACATCTCCATCCCTGGAGATACTGAAAAAACAGGTGGACATGGTCCAGGGCAACCTGCTGCAGGTGACCCTGCTTGATTGAGCAGGGTGGTGGACTGGACAGTCTGCAGAGGTCCTCTCCAGCCTCAGTCATTCCTTGACTGAAACTTTCTGAAAAGCTTTTGAAAGACAATTGCAGTTCATTTTGATAGTGCTGAGTGAAATACAAAATAATTTAAGGTAGATTCATTCAATGAGAAGTGTAGAGCACACTTTCAAATTAAGCTGGTCTGCCAGGATTGCCCAGAATAAATTGACAAGAGTAAAAAAAATCATGAATTTATACCAAATTAACAGAGCAAATCATATTGCTTCTGTCTACACAAACAGCTGAAGCGTTGCTATAACTTTAAGAGGTGCTCTAAATGCATTTTCCATGCACAGATCATAGTTAGGAGCTTACTTAAAACTTAGAGAATTCATGCTCTCACCTTTGCACATAAGAGGGCAATTCTCAGGATCATTGCCTTTGATCCCATAGAAAGAATCATAGGCTTACAAAGGAGCCAGGACTTGCCTGCTGTTTAGTAGTAATTTTCTGATTATACTTTGCTCATAGGAATGTAAATGTAAAGAGCCAAATTTACATAAGCAGACTACTCTGTGAACCTTTGCCCTCCCCTCTCCCTCGATCTTTGCTGTCCAGTTTGGCTTCCAGTGCATTTTCAGAAGTCTCATTCTAGGGTTACTTGTCTCTCTAGCAGAAACCCAAGTTCTGAAAGCAAGAAAGTGGTGGACTTGCAGCCATGAAACCTGAACTCAAGCAATCTTCCCTCTCCCATTACTGCTACACCTACTCATGAGGCAGCCCTGTGGGGACCAGTGTGGACACTGGCTGGCAGCCAGGCATGTACAGACATCTCTTTACCTTTGCTCATCGATAGAGCTCCTCTGCAAATGGCAGCTAGAAATTCATGTCTATAAGTTCACGTTTGTTTGACCTGTGTTTTACAACAACAGTGCAGGCTGCCTTTTTCTTGAAAAAAAAAAAAAGCATTTCTCAATATTTTTAACATACCTTATTTCCTCAGCTTAGCAGGAAGGTTTATCAGCAATTTATGGTGGAGATAGAAGGAAAAGAGGAATTGGATTGCTGACAGGATATTGCTTGTTGGCTGCACAAACGTAGTGTGCAATAAGACAAAAAGCTTGGACTCTTTGTGAAGTTCAACTCCAAGCCAAATTAACTTGACCTCAGCCTCTTCAAAACGTGTCTGTATAAATATAGCTGTAGTCAGTTTTGATGATCACAAGTCTGCAGCTGAATTAATTATTTGATGGTGCAAGAAAGATATGTAAAGGGAGACCTTTACCACTGAAGCCCAGATCCACAAGATCAAATCTACAGTCTGATTTTCTTTTCTAATGTTTTCTTGCTAACTGTTTCCTTATACATCATGCCTAATCTTGTCAACATTTCTTTAGGTCTTGCTCCTTTAAATAGCTCTGGATGGGTGGAACATCCCGTACTTTTTCAAAGATCTCCTTGAGTTAGGGAAAGCCATTTGTGTGAACATGGGCAGCTGAAAGAAGCAAAGGCATGGTGAGCCCTGCACAGTCTTAAGACGGTCTGTGTTTGGGACATGAGAGTAGTATGGCATTACTCTGTTTGCTTTGGAAGGTAATCTAACAATTTGCTTGAATCTAACAATGAGCTTGAAACAATTTGCAAATTAGGATTGTGGAAATCTCAATGTTGGTTTTTTTTCTTCTTTAAGAGAAGAACTATTTAAACTCAGAAAGAGAATTAGGCAGGAAGAATTTGAGAGACTCAACCTGGCAGATGTTGCAAGGCATGTGATAGAATAGGACTGAGATTTACCTATTGCTGTGTGAAGTTAAGATCTGCAATCTCTGTTAGGAGCTCCAGATTTCACAACACTTGGGTGATGGTGTAACAGGAAGAAGGGTGTGGGCAAAACTACAGAGCTACATATGAGTAATTCAAGACCTCACCTGTTTTCCCATATGGAGAGCAGGACAAAGTGGGGAAAGCAGATGGACGGATGAGAAGTTAGAGTTTAATCGCTTAACTTTTGCTGAGCTTATCTGTATTGAGGATAATCTTCAGGGATTCGTGTCTGTTGCATGCTTTTTGCATTTTTTGGTGGATGCATTTTGAGTCAGAAAAAGTGATGTCTGGTGTCACACCTTTTATATTCAGTCAGCATAGCAAATCTGAGCTACTAAGTTATAGCCAGCAGATGCCAGCAGTCTTTGTGGTACTATAGTGTTAGTTTACTTGGGTTTTCTGTGTTTTCTGCAATGATGTTCCTAGTGGTGAATGAGCTATCTTTTTAATAATATCAAAGGGGTGGAATTACTGCCTCATTTCCGTGAGAAAAAGTCTCAGTGAGTATTACAGGCAGATTATGACCTTAAGCAGTGCCCAGAAGTGATATGTCAGAAACAAAAATCTATGATCCCAACGATGATTTTGGAAATTCAGTCAACATTAAATATGTGTAATAAATGAATGTTTTCTTGCAATGTTTGAAATCGGGGTCAGGACTCCAAAATGAAACTTAATGAGGTTGTCTTCAGTGGCTATTACGGCTGGAGAATCGAGAAAGGCAAGAGTAAAGGTAGGTGATACAAGCTTGCTGTTTTCCAAAGCTCCACAGTTTCATGAATAAAATTATCTGCTTACAGGGTGTTTTTAAGATGGAAGTAATTTTATCTACAGTGCTAAATTTGGAATCAGTTTACCCAGCCATCTGCATCTGTGTATATGGCAAGTCTAATATCTTGATTTGGGGATTAAATTTATACCATGCTCTTACGTATTTTTCTTCAGACCCTTCCCTTAGGTTTTGGTTTGTTTTTGTGTTTGTGGTTTGGTTTGGTTTGTGTGTGGTGGTGTGGTTTTGTTTGTGTTTTTTTTTGTTTTTTTTTTTTTTCCTGTTACAGTGTGAGATCTCGTTGAATATTGTTGCATTTCTTGTTTACTCATCTTTATGAAAAACTTGGTGAACGTTTGTGAAAACTCAAGGCTCCTTATACTCCTGTATGTCAGTTATCCAGTGGTATTGATACTGAATGCAATTAATGCTCTTCCCTTTGTAATCCAAGCTAATGTCCTCTAATCAACATTATGTAATTCAACAAATAGAGCAAAACCTACCGAATTAAAATACTGTACTGTTCTATTATCTCTGGATGTGCAGCATAGCACGTATTTTTGTATCTTCTGAACATTTTGTAGACCAGTAGCTGAATTTCTGGGAGTAAATGCATTGTATTTTTGAGTTAATGAATTTCACTCTCTTTCAGCACTTATGTTCAAGTTCTGTTTCTGTTGAATTACACATTGTTAATTAAGGATAATTTTATCTCTTTGGTTAACAGAAGAAATTGGGGCATTATTAGGGTGTTGGCCTTGCTGTTTCCATAACAGGTTAGCTGCTTTGATCTGGCTGTGTTGACAGTAAGATTGGGTCTTTTGCTTGGACGTGTAGAAGTATGTGTTTGGTTAGACCGTTATCAAATTGGAGGAAGTAACTAGAATCAGTAAAGTGAAGACAGGCACAGTAATGATAAAAAAGAGAGAAAATTAAGCAATGAGGGTCATGCAGAACACTGTCGCTTTGCTGATGTAATTTGTGTCTGTAAACAGAGGTCATGGCATCACGCTACAGCTATCCCAGCTCTTCTCAGTTTTGTTCTACTTTCCTGTAGCTCATACAAGCCAGTACTAGACCACCACATTGCCTTTTGTGTAGTGCTCCTTATTTAGCCTTTTTTTCCTAACCAGAAGAGACTAAACGGGAAAGAATTCAGGCAGGATTTGGAAAAATAATAGTGAGTGTGAAACAAGAATCAAACTAGAAAAGACTGCAACGTGTCTGTATACATCTGTTAGTGACCTTATCTGTATTGACTGAAAGCTTTGGTAAAAGGTTACTGCAAAAATTGAGGGTTTTTAAAATTTTAACAAGGGGATTTACTTACTAGACATTGGTCCATGTGTGAGGGTATTACCACCCTGGAAGTGGTTGATAGGAATTAAGTTGTGCAAAACACCAGCCACTGTGTATTATAGAACAATAAAACTTTGGTAGAGTGAGGGGTAGGCAGCTACTGAAGTCCCCTCTTGTATGATCATTTTTGGTGACATTAGTGACGTGTCCTGGTTTTGAACACTAAATGCCTTTGACCTAATTTAACTCTAGTGTAACAGCATTGAGAATATGGGGCATTTACATCACAGATAGGAGAAAGGGAAATACATTGAAGTATTTCCTTATTTAAGTGTAATATTTTTCCTTAGTTAAACATATGCAATAATATAAAGCAAGATACAGCAAAAATAGGATTCAGTGGTATCTGGATGAAGTAAGCATATGCAATCTTGTAAGTCCTGTGTGACATTTTAGATTTTATTTAATTTTCCCTTTAAGCTTCAGACTGGAAGTTAATGTGCCCTAAAGAAATCTTTATTCTAGTTGAAGTGCTCTGACTGCACAGATCTTTTCTTTCTTTTCCTTTTCTTTTTGGTAGTATTTTAGGGTTTGTGGATTGTCAGAGAAGAAGTGCCATCTCTCTTGTTAGGAACATTGGCAGCTAAAGCTACTCAGTGCCTTTTCAGTGATCTTAACAATCACCAGTCTGCCAGAAAAGGAGGAGGACCTTGCAGAATTGCAGGTTATAGGCGACCCTAATTCAGAAGTGTGTCTGTAATTTAGAAAACTTGCAGGGCAGGTTGTGAGATCCATGCTGTGGTTGGCCTTCTCACTGCCTGTCTGGTTCTTCTTAAAAAAAAAAAAAAAAAAAAAAAAAAAGAAAAGCTGTTTAAAATGTTACAACAGCTTTTGTAAAACTTGTGATTTAAGACCACATAATCTCAAAAAATCCAAACCGTGAACTAAGAATATGAAGATTGTAGGTTGCTCAAGGCATAAGAGATTACATTTCAAGACCAATGCTAGGAGAAGTACACAGGGAGGAAATGGGGAAAAGCACCCTTGTCTCCATGTCAGAATTACCAGCTTTTTTCCTCTAGTTGCTTGGTACCCCAGCTGGGCAGCACTCCACAAAATGGGGTGGTCACAGCTGGGTTTGAACAGAGGTGTCACAGTAGAACTTCAGTGCTTTTCAGTGCAAAGAAATCTAATGGGACTCTTTCATCCCCATGAAATTTTCAAATATACCCTGACATCCTGAATTTCAGAATGTAGCACGTCAAGTAAAGAGCAATCGTCCTAACATTTGGACAACACCCATTTCAACTGGATCTTTCTCTAATACAGTAGTGTTCACAAAGAAAGCAAGTTAGCTTTCTTTGTGAACACTATATTCACATAATTCCTTACTGTTGTTAATTTTTAATTTCTTCCTTTAAGAATCCAGCTTGTTCTAGTATAGTCCTTACAAGGAAACATTTCAGAAGATTAAATGAAAAGTCACAGTTCCAGTAGGGTATGGTCTTTAACTCCTGTTGTTATTCCAGAGCCACCACTCTCAGCTGCTGCAAAGTTGTAAGGATCACTAGATTCCATTTATTTTGTCTTCTAAAATTGCTGATGAGCTTCACAGGTGTCTGGGTGGCTCTGTGGAATGGCTGGGAGCAAATTGTTTTAGGCAAAATCCTTACAGGTGAATAGTGGATGTAAGCCTATTTTTCACAATCTTCATTTGGTCATCATACTCCCCTGGGGAGCTTTTGGAGCCTAGTGGTGGTTTTAGAAATGTATAAGGTAGTCTTAGAAATAAGATGCATATGGAAGTAGCAATAACGAAGGAGAGACTATTTCACCACTGTTGGTGGTCATCTGGAGATGAATTTCCTGACATTAAATTCCCAAAGTGCTGGGAAGATAATATATAACAAAAGTGAGCATTTTACATCCCTGTTATAATTATGGTGTTAAATTTGTGCTGCTTTCTTGCCTGAATTCCAATATGTTTGGTCTGAATTGTTTGTAACGACAGAGTAGTAATCCATCAAGAATGACAAAATTGCCTTAGTTTGTGTTGTGTTGTCCAAATAAAAATCCCTTTTCTGTTTGTACCTGCATATATTTAAGACAGCATTTACCTATTTGTATGTTACCCATTTATAAATGGTGCTTTACAATCATATGAAAAGAGATACAGTCTTTTCAAGGTCTTCCAACATATTTTTATGAAATTATGGTTATTTTCTATAGCTTTTTTAACAATTAGGACAAATGCACCTGAGTGTTTCAATTTTCAGTGCTGTTTGGTTACCCACGTTAGAAATTATTCTTTAACTCTGTGTGTTTGCTTTTTGGAGGATATCATGACTCATTATTTACTTGTGGGTAATCATCTTTAGTAAACAGTGCATCTTGTGAGGGCTAGTACAGAGCTCTGTGTGTATCAGTTAGAATAAGACCCTTCGATTCAAAAGTTCTTGCCAGCTGTCACCTCCTCAGCTAATACCTCATAATATAGAACTAGTCACAAAATACAGAAGTACTGTTTGTGTTTTGAGAAACAGGAAAGCTTGCAAATAAACCAGAACATGTATGATTTCAGGGCTGCATCAAAATATATCTGGGCATGTAATAGTACAGATTTCTGGTTTTTGTCTGCTGTGTTTAGTTGGCACTATATACATTTTCAATTAATGGAAGCAAGAAAAAAAAAAGGCATAAAATAGAATAACTTAATCTTGTCCTTTTTCCTGCTGTGGGAAGAAAATATGCTTTGTATCTATTACCAGTTCCTTTCCTTAACATGATATCCTACGTTTAGATTTTGAATCATTCCCTGGCTGACTAAGTGATGATTCGCTCGTTTTGTCTCCTATTTATAAAAGAAGTGAAAAGATTTAGCTCATGAATTTTTCATACAGACTACAGATGTACTGGTTGGGGCCAAATGCTGTCCTCAGTTACAAGTCAGTGTCACCAGTGAGCTGTCAATGGCAGCGTTGTGAATGTATTTCAGCGTAGTACTGAGATTTAAATGTTTTGTTTCTAGTGTGCATATGGGGGTAAGAATCAAGGAGATGGTAGATAAACTGATTATAAAAATAGATAGGAAATAGAGGTTCATTTTCCAGTCCAACATGCTGCTGCCAGTACTGAAGCAGGAGTAAAACCATTACTCACTGCCCTGCGGGTGCTGCACCCTCCAATGAATGAGTACCATATTTTAGAATATCTAGTAACATTATGAAAAACTGAAGTCGAAGCAGAAGTTCAGATCTTAATTAGTGAAACTGCTTTTCCACCTTTGGTACTGCCAGCCAGAAAAATCTGATTATATTTTCAACTTTCCCAAACAGACTTTGCCTTTTCCCTTCTTAGGAACTGCCTGTGAAACCAAGGGCAAGGAAAGGTGTAGCACAGAAGGCAGTTTTACATGCCTTCACAGCCTGGTTTCAGGTTGGTAATAACCCTCTGAAGTTTTACTGTATTCTCTCAACCTCCCTGTTTTTCTGTACTTTGAAGTTAAAAACCAAGTTAACCTTTGACCAAGAATTTCAAAATCACCTGGTAGAAAGCCCTTCCCTTTCTGCTGCTTGATAAATGACAAACTCTCCTCTGCATATAGGGCTCAAAAAAACTCTGTAGAAAAGATGTGAGGCTTTATTAATTCTGAATTGCAGTTTTTCTGGATAATTCTCTTTAGGAGGAGGCACCTTTTCCAAGTGTTTGAAGCTCTCCCATCCTTTTGGACCTGGAGAATAGAATACTGAGCAAAAATAATTAGAGGGAAAACGTTAGCAGCACTGTTGGGAAGTGAAGACCTTACCTGCAGCTGGGGTCTGCCAGGTAAATGATGAAGATGGCTGTCAGCCTTGCCAGCTCGACACCTGATATTAAAAGAGCTAACACAAAGAAAGCTAAATGGAAATATGCCCCTGCCATGTGGTTTTTATGCTGTAATGAGGGAAAAAAACCTTTGTGCTGAGCTTAAGGTTGTTTTTTTCCCATTGCTTGTCTCATTCAGCATTTATTTTTTGAAAAAGGGCAGAGCATGAGCCATTGCTGGTTTCACAGCCCTCTGCAGCTAGTGGGCATAGGAAGTCTTCTCAGCTCCTGTACTAAATTTCAATAGAAAACGAAGAGCATTTTCTGGTATGGGGTAGATGGTATATTTCATGTTTGAAATTCCAGTCACTGCTCCCTGCATGTGCATCTTGAGGTTTCTGCGTGAATTTGTTAGCAGTTTCATAGATTTCTGTCCTCTTGTAAGGGTTTTGCCAACTTTTTTTTCTGATCCTGTGTCTGGATGGCTCACAGAGGCACTCATGGGCTCTGCTCTGTCTGTGGGAGGGTTTTGTGTCAGAGGAGAGCTGGGTATTGGTACCTCCTGGGCATGGCACCCCCGGGTGCTCCGTGAGCTCGTGCTGTGCCTGCTGCTGCCTTACATCCTCCTCGGTGCTCCCAGCAAAGGGATTCACACGGAGGAGGCTTTCTGTCAGATGCACAGGGTAGCTTCAGTGGCATGGTTCAGCAGACCTACAGTTCTGAGTGAGAGGGGGAGATTTAGAGACTGCATCATGGTCTCCAGAGCTGGGTGAGTTGTCAGCACCTCTGTTGCACCCATAGCTAGTCTAACAAGCTTTGCAGTGCTGTCTGTGCATAAATGCTGAATGTTCCTGCTTCAGGTTGGGAAAGTCAGAGATTCCTGCTCATGATGCAGCTCGGAAAGCATCATGGTAGGGCATTTTTAGCACCTTTTTAGGAGGTGATACGTACCTGGAAGGGACATTCTTCTGAAGGAGGCAGCGTTCTTTATTGTGGGATACACAGGGAAGGCAGGTGGGACATGCACTCCTGAAGTACTACCAGGATAAGGCAAGGTAGGGCTTTTAAGAGAAATCATAAACATGTTTGGCACATATACACAATAAAGTGTCTCCTGTAAGACTCATTCTTCCACTGTTGCCTAATCAATTTGGTACGCTGTTTTTGAAGGTTTGATTTCTTTTATGCCTTGTGTCTCCTTCTGGTATTCAGATGTCTGGCTGGTGAGGTCTTTTCATGTTATGTGTTGTATTTATAGCCCTTATGAACTTGTCTTGCAAAATCACTAGATTTTAATCACTCGCTTCTTTGAGAACTGAATCTTAAATATGCAGACTCCTTGGCACTTAGACAGCTTTATTTGTCTATCAAAACACATTAAAGGCAAGTCAGTCTATCGGAGCTGGCTATCTTGAAAGGGTTACTGATTAAGTTATCAGCTTTATCCAGGGGCAGCACAGAGGTAAGTAACAGTAGATAGATGGACAGAAAGATTGGAAAAGAATTAATAATTTAAGTATCTTGGAGTCATAAACTCCTTAGCAGAGCAAGTCTGTCATTATCTGTTTTGCTGTTTCTGTGGGAAGTTCTGATCTCTCTAAGGCTGCTGCTTCTGAGTGCCATTTTGAAAATCTTGTCAAGGATAATCACTGTTGCGAAGGTAGATATTCACACGTTCTGGAAGATGCCTGGGATATAAAAATGGTGATGTCTCTAACTACCCATTTCCTTGCTTTTTCTCTTCTTTTCCTGAAATTTTGAAAAAGAGCTGTTAGGGAATGATGCTGGTAAAATGGATTGACTGCCCTTGAGTTTTTAAATTCCATCTTTTCTTTGTTTTGTCTTTTGATTTCTTCTTTTAATTTCCTGGATTTTTCTTTACCTTTTAAATTATTTTTGGTGGAGAGTTAAAATTCTCAGGGAGATTTTTAGACATAGAATATGAACTGTGCTAACTGAACAAAGAGCAGTTCCTATCAAAGCCTGTGTGGCAACATGAACACAGAATGGAAGAAAACAGGATATTAAGGAGGAATCTCAAAGATGTGATAAGTCCCTCCTTCTTTGCTACTAAAATACCTCAAAAAATGAGAGAAAGCTGAGAAGGCAATGTGTTGAACATAGGCAATATACTGTATAAAAGCACAAGTTTAGCTTTCAGCTTACATAATAGACAGGGGGAAATGTCACTTCAGATTATACTGGTTGCACTAAATGCCTGTCTATTAAAAGCAATTGAGTTTTTTTCCTGCTGTGCTGGCATATAGAGCTGCTGTCTGCCGTGCTGTAGCATTCAACCAACACAATTTCAGCTATGTGGATTTTTTTCCCCCCTGAAACTCTGTGTCTGTCAGTCACTTTGCAGAACTTGCTTGGAATTACGGATATAAAAGTTGTGTGACAAGGAAGCAGGCTGCTGTTTCATCAATCTCTGCTTTTTAGTGTCTTTTCTTGGGGCAAAGCAGAATTGTAAGAGTTTTGGAATACCAATTATTCAAGTGTTGTGCAGGCAAACCGCTACTTACGCTAATTTTACTAGGTAAATTTTGGGGAATTTTGGTCCTTAGCATTTATATTCAGTGGTAGAAATATGATATGTTTAGTTTAAACTTTTAGAGGCACAGTGCTTGAAATGGGCTGATGTAGCATTACGTACCATGTCAAAAAAGGAGAGGAGTTTTTGTTATTGCTATTATGATTTTTCTTCTGAAGCACAGGCAGAAGTTGTTTAATTTGTGAGCAATCTAAAATATTTTTTCCTCCATTTAAGAAAGAGGCTTATTTTTGTGTTCATTTGTTTGTTTTTAACTGGCCAGTTGAAAACTTTAGCTGTTGTGTTTTGTTTTGCTTTAGGAAAGAAACTAGCCAAAGTTGTCTTTCATTTTCTCCAAATTATGGTGATACTCTGATAATAGTTAAGGAATTTATTTTTTGCTGGCTTTTGATACTAGATACAGGATCTTAAATTTTCAAAAGTGACTCATAATTTGGCATAAGGCCATTTTAGAGTGTGTAACCTAAAACATCTGAAAGATGGTATTCAGTTCTTACTGGAAACAAGATTCCATTAAAGACATTTCAGTTGGTCAGAGAAGTGCCCAGGCATCCAAAATCACCACTCGTATGTGCAAACTGAGCTTATTAGATTTCCTTCCAGACTCTGTTTGAAAACTTTAAATAGTTTGAATTGTTAGAAGATCAAAATCAAACAGATTCTCACATCTGTAATTACATAATACAATGTGATGATAGTATAATTTATGTTATAATGTCATTTATTATAAAATTATTTGTTACTATTGCCTGTATTAATGCAAGGGGAAGGCAAGCAGGCATAATTGATGGCTAGACAGTGTGTTAGGTTCCGCTATTTTTGTAGAGCTCTCTGCAATAGAGAAGCCCCTGTAGTTTTCCCTTTACAGCCCTTACAACACTGATTTTGTGGCTATTTCATGGAATCACAGAGTCATAGAATGGTTTGAGTTGGAAGGGGCCTGCCAAGGGCAGAGATACCTTCCACTTGATCAGGTTGCTCAAAGTTTTATCCAGCCTTGCCTTGAATATGTCCAGGTTGGGGCATGCAGAACTTCTCTGGAAAACCTGTTCCAGTGCCTCATCATCCTCATAGTAAGGAATTTCTTCCTAATATCTTATCTAAGCCTACTCTACTTCAGTTTAAAGCCATTCTGCCTTATCCTGTGTCTGCATGTCCTTGTAAAAAGTCCCTCTCCAGCTCTCTTGTAGGCTTCCTTTAGGTGCTGGAAGGTGCTCCAAGGTCACCCCAGAGCCTTTTCTTCTTCAGTCTGAACAACCTCAACTCTCTCAGCCTGTCTTCATCAGAGATGTTCTCCAACCTTCTTAGCATCTTCATGGCCTCTTCTGGACTCACTCCAACAGAAAGCTGCTAAGCAGCCTGACGTAAAAGAAATAACTAAATGCTATGAAGTAAAACGTAAAACCTAGCAAAGGTTCTTAAAACAGCAGCACCAAAATCAAAAGTTTCATCGAATGACAATTTATATATAGGTAGATAAAAGTGGTATGGTGTGTTTATTTCTGCCAAGGAAATGTTCAGATTTTTGTCACCAGTAATTACCTGCAAGGATAATCTGAACCAGTACATTGTCCCCAAAATACATTTATGAAGATAGTCCATAGGCATGAACTTGTTGGTGTATTTCATCCCAAACATTCGTCATTTCTCTGAACTGCTAAAACAATCCAGAAAACAGTTTGAACATCATAGATAAAAAGATCTGATTTCAAATAGATGAGACTGTCACAGTCATATTTTCTGTTTACAGCATCATTTTCAGCACAGTATAAAATGGAAATAAAAAAAATCATATAAGAATTCACCGTGGATGTGTCCTATGGGTCAGGTTTGCAATTCATTACTGTTATGAGTGAAGAAAACAGGTAAAAGCCAGAAGGAAATCTAAAATGGTTCCATGAAACAAGGAGCTGCTCATCAAATAATCTGATAATAAGTCTCAGCATCCGGTGGAAGATGTGTTCATAGTTAATCATTTTGATTCTTCATTGGTGAGGAAACCACAGAGTGTTCTGTCCAAGTTTTGAAAGATGCCATCCAAAATGCCGTCCAAGATTTTGATTAAAACAGAGTATGCCTTTTGCACAATGAGTTGTTGTGGCTGGATCTAATTAACAATGAACAATTGGAACCACGAGAGAACAAAATAAAATAATGATTCAGATAAATTATAGAGGTTTTCCATTACGTAGTCCGTAGGACTGATCCAAAATACAAAAATTGCAGATTGTTTGGGTTTTTTTTAATTTCAGGATCAAACACCAAAGTTGAAATATTATATGTAGCAAAACTCTTCTGGTTTGTAAAATTGAAAATGTGGCTTTGTAATGCATTGTAGTTTAGCTGTTAAATTCACTTGCTTTGTCATAGAATCATAGAGTATCCTGAGCTGGAAGGGACCCACAAGGATCATGGAGTCAAACTCTTTGCCGTGTACCAGACAGCCCCATGTGCCCGAAAGCATTGCTTAAACACTTCTTGAACTCCTTCCTTTTAAAAAGGAAAGTAAACAATTACGAAAACGTTTTCTGAATGAAATGGAAAAGAGAGAAAGTAGAGTATTTTGTCTCTTAATATTGCCTATGAACATGGAATCATGAATCAGAAGGATTAAGCTGGAAGACCATGAACCTCTTCTGTCCCCTGTTTTCCCTGTCCATCTCCTCTGCAATAGGTTTTGAGCACCTCCTATTACCAACAGCTCTATGCTGCTGTGGAAGGATAGTAGAGGTGATGCTGCCCATTCCTCCCTCCAGTCAAACAGGGGCCACTCAGCCCCCTTGTGCCTTGGGTTTGCTCCAAGTGCCTCCTACCACTTTATTCCTCCCTGTGCATTCCTGTTGCACTGCCTTCCTGCAGCCCTGACTAGTTCAGGGGTCCATGTCAGAAGTCAAAACGTTGTAATTAGTATATTAAACAAAAGGTTATGCTTGAGAAACATATTACTAGTGCAACTGATGTCTTTTGCATGGATCTGGAATTCCTTTGACCATCTAATTAATCATAGCGCCTGTCTCCATAAAAGCAATTAATAATGAAGTAGTGGATTGGTTTTTTTGGTCATGCAATGCACTAGCAGCTGTTCCAATGTGTTCAGGTGTAACCTTAAAAATCCAATACAGAATTGCACGGGACTGATACCAGTAGTCGGTTATTTAAAAAATCTAAACTAGGAAAATGAATCACTGATCTTGGAGGTTTGGGGAAGTAATCCTAATTTTATTTACTGTATTTTCTTGAGTAATTGTTGGATTCTTCCATTTTAGTTTACCAATAAGCTAGTAAGGTCAAAACCATCTCAGAATAAATTTATACAAAATGTTTTGACTTTGTGATTCCCAGCTCCATGTTTTACTGTGAGGAGATGTAGAAATCATTGTGACTTAAAAAGAGTAGAAGCTGTGGTGACCATTACTAAATAAAAAAAAATTATTCATCATATAGTAAAATAACTTCTCAGCTACGTTCTGCTCATGGAATATATTGAAGTGAAACCTAACATCATCTTTAATTCAGACAGTGGGATGCTTGAAGTCATCTTTGCTTTTATGTTTTCTCCCTGTTGGGACAAGCTGGCTGGCAGCCAGCTTCAAAGCATCCTCAGGGCACGGCTGTAACTGCAGTGGGTCTCCTGGGGAATGCTGTGCACTGGTGCACTGGGAACACCTATCCTTGGAAGCTGCTGGTGAAACAGGAAATCCAAAATCCTGGCTGAATCCCCCGTGGTTTAGGGGCATCCTGCTCCTGTGTGTCCAAGTGCCTTTCATGACCAGATGGACCAGTGCAAAGGCAAGAATATGGTTTTTGTCCTTGGTGTTGTGTTGCTGAAGGGGTGTGTTGTCACTGGTGCTGGTGCCCTCCCAGGAGCCTGATCTGCAGCCAGGGGTGCTCCTGGCTCCGCGGTTGCGCTGGCGCCCGTCGTGCCACCGACAGTGCGGCTGCTGGGCACGGCACGCTCCACCTCTCGGGCCCTGCTCCCCACTCACTGCCAAGGCTTGCAGCAGCTGACATGCTTTGGCTGGTTGCTGGAGTGCATCATCTGCCTTTGGTTGGGTTTGTATTGGGCTCAGGCTTTGCTCTGCTCATTCGTCATCATTTGCTACCCATAAAACAGGTATATGTTACCAACTTCAGCCTGCATAGGGGAGCCTGGCAGAGTCTGCAGGCATCCTTTAGCATGACATGCATTTAAAATTCCTTTTATGGTAAAAGAGCCCTTACTATAAGTAGTGATAATGCTCAGAGGATTTTTTTTTAAAAAAGGTATTTTGCGTATAGTATTTCTTTTAATACATCCTTACGCATAAACCCTCTCAGTATAATTACAGCTTTGTAAATCCCCATTATTTGTTCTCTCTTTATAACAAAGGATTTATCTGTTGAGTTAACATTGCAAGTACCTCATAAATCCAGTAGCTGAGTATTATCTGTGATATACTGGAAGAAAAAAGCAAATGCCACCATCTTTCTAAACATACAGAAGTGTAAATGAAGCCTTTTCTGTGGAGCATCTAAAGTGAGGGAAATACCACTTTCCCCTTGCCTGCTAGCTGTGCATTTGCAGTTCTCAATGTGCACGAATCCAGTTTTGAATTTGAATACCTTGATAATTTTTTTTTGTTCCGTTTTCCTTTGGTAGAGACAACCAACAAACGGCAATTCCAATGGATTGGCTTTGATACATTACTACATAGTTCCTAAACAGATATCTTAGTTCATTTCTTAATTGGAGTTTAGCCCTATTCCACCTTTAAAAAAAAAACAAAACAAAAACCAACCCTGAAGCTACAGCACTTGACCTTACCTCCAGAAAATAAAGCAAATATATTTTATTGAGGCTTTTGTCCTGTTAGCTTAGCCAGCAAACCTTGATTCAACAAGATTTTGAATTTATATATTGGTTGGTTAATAAATAAATAAATAAATATTTAGTTAGTTGGTTATCACTAGCAAATGATGTCATTGTCACTGGCAATGGTTTCCATCACCTCTGCACAGAAGATGAAGAGAAGTTAGGCAGCTGCAGACACTAATGAAATATAACTCATTTTAAGTGAAGATTTATATTTGCTCTATATACTGGGCACAGGGAGACATTTTCCAAAGCCCCTTGTTAGAAATACCTGTTTCTGTTTTGTTGTCTGTTTCTTATATTGGCAACCAAAGCTGCCATTTGAAAAACACCTCCCTGCAGAATTGTGGACATGATGATTATTCAGCGTTGTTGTACAATACACCTTAAAATCTTTAGAGTAGCATAAATAAGAAGAAATATCTCTTCTCTTTAAGCTTGCTTTCAGTGACTTTCAAATGTCATATTTCCATTTTATTTATTCTTTGGGTACTTTTCATAGCTCTCAATATGCAGTATGCAGAGCCTAAGGCCATTTCTTGCTCAGATCATGCAATCTATGCCACAGTTCTGAACTGCATTGGGACAATTTACTGGGACACATGCTATACATAGGACTTAAATGAGGGCACGTGCTATACAGGTAAAAAAAAAGTAGAAGAAAGGAGTGTAACAAAAAAAACGTCCTAAACTCAAAGCAGTTAGTGTGCTTCAGACCAGTTCACCATATTTCTCCCCCATTAGATGCATGTATTAAACCTTTGCTTTCATGGAACTTGCCTTAATTTTGGATGAAATTACCCTGACAGCGGCATTCTAGTGTGCAGGTGTGATGGTTGTCAGCCACCTTCCCAAAAAGAGCAGAACAGCAGCAGTTATTAGAAAAAGCAGTGGGGGGAAAAAAATACGTGTTCTGGATGTATGATGAGTTGGAGGCTGCCAGGCTTTATTAAGTTCTAGGATGTGTTGGGTTTGTAGTGACACCCTGGAAAAGATAACATAACAAAGTCTGTCATGTTTTATTCTAGGACTCAATAATGAACTTTACTGGCTGGGGATATTATGCAGCAATACTTACTGTACATTTGTCCTTCAAGATGCTAGCTTATTTAATTCGACCACCTCACAGAAGGTAAACCAGGCACAATTAAGTAAATCATAATCATTCCCTTGTCAGTGGGGTGTTCATAAACAGAAAAGTATATGCTTTCTGAGAAAAAATATGAAGGTCCAGGTCTTGTCTCTGCAGCACATTCTTTATGCTTACTCAGACATATGGACAGTGATTAAAATCAGGCATCTGGTGTAAAACAGTCTGAGTCTAAGGATGATTGAATGGCTGAAGAAACCTTGTTTTGGCTGTCTCAGCTTGTCTGCTCCCTGGGTTCCTCTTCAGTAAGTTGGCGGAGGAGGGGAGAAAATCCCAGGGTGCTGTTGGTACCATCAATCTCAGAGGGGGTGACTTCCACTGATAGTGGCAGTATATGGTTAAACACAGGTGGGATGAATACCCCCGAGTTCCCAAAACTTCCCAGATCACCATCGTCATACTTTGCATATAAAGCTTGAAGGTTCCCCTTAGATTTTAACTATTAGTTGGTTGGTTTTTTCAAAGTTTTGATGAATATCAATAATTTAAAAATATGTGTGATGGCTTGTTTTCAACATCCTGTTGCTTTTCATGCTTGAGACGTTGGTCCTACACAAGGTTTTCAAGCCTGAGAGGAATGCAAGATTTCTCATCAGCTACAGTGTGCATCATTGTGCTTTTTGTGGATCTGGGCCATGCCCTATGGAGATGACATCCTTAAATACCTTTCAGAGGAAGAAAATAATTGGATTTAGGGCATATGATTATGTTATGTACAGAGAGAATAGCTGCCCTTTTCTGGGATCTGCTTAGTTCTCTTGAATTCAATTAATTCTTACATTACAAAACTGCATTAGCTTTTCTTTTTAATGGCATAAGCAATGTGGTTTTTTCTATAAAGAGTAGTAGAATAAGTTTGAAGATGTAAAACAATTATTTTTGGTACAATTTTTATTTTAAAGGTAAATTAATTTATCGTTGTACTTTTCAAAGTCAAGAAGAATTGCAACATTAATGCTTCTAATGTAAATACAATGTACTGTAATAGAACTTGAAAGTCTACTAGCCAAAGTGTATTTAATCTTGTTAATTCTTTATCAAAGCAGAGAATTGTTATGAAAATGCTGGCAAAACAGGACTGCAGACATTACTGTCTGTGGACTCATCATTTACTGGGGAGGATAATAGGTTCTGGACAGTGTTTTTGTAGCATTTTCTGTAAAGCAACCTTAAGCTCTTTGGTATGGTCTCAACAAGCATACAGCAGTAGCAATGATGATTTTTGTTTTCACATTACTCCATCTCTGAACAGTTGGGTCAAGCTACCTGGCTGATAAGTTTAAGACTTCTTAGACCCAGGAGGACAACTTGCTTTAAAAAAAAAACATTGAAGTCCCTGGTTTCTGTGACAGCCAGTCATCAACAGCAATAATAAATGATGACTCTTTCTTGGGTGCTTTCTTGGGAAGCAGGACAGGTGTGAGATGGTGGCTCTTGGCTGGTCATGTTGGTGGGGCAGCAGGGCACATATTCCACTTGCATTTGGCAGTCCCTACACAGGCAGGTATAGCTGTTGGTGGGGTTATGTGCAGTTTTTTGGCAACTGTGGTTACTTTTTAATGCTTTAAACTGAGCTATTTTATGCATTTTCTGCCTCCCAGCTATGATCTTGTTCTTGCTATCCAATCTAAGCACAGGCTTTCTCCTGCCCTTTTATCCTGCAGAGAGCCTATACCTGCATGCTGATTATGATTAGCATTGTAGGGGTAGCAGAAATCTTCAGGATGCGTCCCTAGGTCCCAGGGTTCAGACTGTGCACACAAGCCTATCTGCCGCCTCGCAGCACCAAGCAATCCCAGGCGTGCTCAGGAGGGTTCCAGAACTGGGAATGCCTGTCACAGACCAGACTTTGGCATGCTGCAGTCATGGCTTTTCACTCTGCAGAGTGCATGGCACAACTTCCTAACTTACTGCAGATACTGGAACTGTGAAATCAAATGGCCTTGAGTCAAGACTGGTGGGACAGGAAGAATTAAATTAACTTTCTGTGCCAGCAGAATTCCTTGCATCTTGAGGAAGAGCTTTGCTGAGGGAGGTCAGTGAGATTTTTCCCTGCTGTCTTTTTCTTTCCCCTATGTTTTTTTTTGTTCTTTTTTTATTCCACCTCCACTGACATGCTTTTAATTCTGACTGGGAGCTGCTAAACAGAAGAACTGAAAGCCAAACTTACTGGAGCAGCTTTAAGAATGAATTTATCTCCTGGTCAGGATTGTTCATCCCCCACCCCTTTCTTTTTCATTCCTTGGCTCTGATGGAATGAGAACTCTCTGGCTTTTTCAGGCCTGGCTTTCTGGGATCTTTTGTGAAAAAGGAAGTTGTAGTTACTTTGTTCAGTCAGTCTCTTTGTGGACCTCTGAACACCAGAGCATCCTGCAGAGACTAAAAATGTAAACTGAAAAAAAATTCAGGGGTGAATCTATCCAGAGGACTGAATAGATTTCCATCTTTTGGTAACTTTGTTTTTTCTAAATGGAGATGTCTGTGACGGGTGTGAGGAGCTTGAAAGTAAGTTTTAATAGGATGAATGGGATTTGATGGATAAGAAGAAAAGTATAAGAAGAAAAGTACTGCTCTCATCCCTAATCTGATATCTGTTCAAAGACTTAGGCAGAATATGTACTTTATATCTAAATTTTCTGAAGAGCACCTGGATGTCTTTTCTCCTACTGTGTACTGGATAAGTGTTGGAGCATATGGAAATGAGTTGTTTTAGCTAATTGGGTGTATTCCTTTTAGGGATCAAACCCATATTTTAGTTAACAGCAAGTTATCGTCAGGTTCTCAGTTTCTGCTTAGCAGCATACAACAAAAAAAGGTGAAATAATAGTGACTGAAACAAAATGGAGCATTTTTATTTGTACAACTCCATGCAGTCAGGAATTTTCTGTGTGTTAAAGTAGGAAATTTTCATCTATATCTATTCTGCTGTCTGATCATTTTAGCAATATTGGTTTCCTGTGGTTCAACAAGTCAGTTGGTGAGTCTTCCTTAAGAAAAATCATGAGCAGCTTCAGTAGCAAAGTACATTGTTTTAACAATCTCTATCAGTAGGTTTTTTAAGTGTTAATTATAGTATTTATAAAACTGAGAAGGTTCATAAGTTGTTCTGAAAAAGATGGAACTTGAAAAAAGATTTACAAGTTGTTTTTTTTTTTTTTTTCTTTTTTTTTTTTTTTTTTTGATACCTGTATTGAAAGGGTAATTGTAAATACCCTGTTGAATTTACAGAGCCTCTTGTCACTGAGTGTGGACACTTGTCTACTTAGTTTAACGTCATGGTACTGATGTGCCTTTGAGGCAGTCTGGTAGAATCTGAGAGTCTGTCCAAAGTTAACACATTTGGTGACTGGCAACAAGTATAGTTTTTACTGTAAAGAGGCATATGCTTAGCAAAATGACACATCTGAATATTGCAATGTAAATGTCCTCACTTTTTTTTTTTTTTTTTTTCTTCCTGTAGTGCTCTCCCATTCCATCTACGAAGTAGGCATTAAGCATGGAGGCAGTGCAAGCAGTTATCAGGAGCTATATTTTAATTTTAAATTCTTAAATTCTTTGCCAAGGTGTCCAAGGAAGATAAGGCTTGGGCTGATAAGTCTTCTGCAGGGACCATGGAATGTTTGAACCTCACATATCCAGGGCACACTGGAGTGGAGGTTATCTCCACCTGGATAAAAGCCAGATCTTCTGAGGCTAGAAGCTTCCTGCTACCTGATGGAGATAGTAATGGGTCCTCTTGAACAAATGTCTACTGAGACCATTGGGCTAGACAGGCAGCAGGGCCTGTGAGAACCTGTGATAGGAGGTGCTCATGGCCCTCATTATAGCTTGTCCTGTTATCAACAGCTAGATCAGATATGGAAAACTTATGCCAATTGTTTTTTTAAGCATGCTAGGGTGGATTTTTTTTTTCTGGGAGTCATAAACCCTGCCAAAGTAAGCTTCCATTCTTCTTTTAAAAATATGTAGGATGCGTTAAATATGCTTCAAAGCAGCTTGCACTGTGAGTGTTTCTAGCATAGAAATACTTCGCTTTAAAACTGTGGATCTTGTCACAAGTCCAGGATGACTTTTAGTCTTCTTCAGACTTGCTTCTGTACCTGCTTTACGGTTAAAGCAGGTTAGCCTGTAAGATACTCCTATCCATTCCCAGAAAGCATGATTCTGGTCCCAGAAACTTTGTGCTGCGGACTGCAGTAGTATTGTGACAGGTGAGTAATAGAGAATCAGGGATCCAATCTGTCCTCAGTTGCACTCTGGCTAGCTTCAATGGGTGTTTTGCATGAGAAAAGTAAGAAGGATTTGGCTCGTGCTGTAATAAATCCCACTCAATCCTATTGAAACCCTGCATAGCATCCAGTGATAAAATACTTGCTGGTTCTGTCCCTTGATTCCTGCATGCAAAATCTTTCTTAAATTACCTTTTGTGGGTGACCCACGCCTGAAGCCAGACAGGTAAATGTGAACTAATCTGGTAGTGATGCATGTTTTTAATAGCTGATTACCAGGGGGAGCTGTAGAAAAATTAAACCTATGAGGATTTTATGTTTGACTAAGTAATTAAATGACCTTATAGTTATTCTTCTTCCTTTAAAGGTTCACATGTGCAGATACTCTGTTGTGGGAAATCAGACTTTGTAAATGTCAGCTCTCATGAGCTGACTCATAAAAATGGGATCTCACGACTTTTCTGAAAACAGGTGGTTAATCCAATGATTTACTGCACTTCAGGAATGTCCCTCTTTAAAGTTTGCCTGTTCCATTTGTGAAATAGTCTCTCTTTTATAGGGCTCTCAAAAATATCAGGTGGCCATACCCTAAATGAAGGGAAGAGGCACTTCTACTATTATTCTAAGCTTTGTTTCCCTCACAATGACAGATTAATTCCTAGAATGCTCTGTTTTAACCCTGCTGTCCCCCAAATCACAGTATATTCACTGTAGAGCAAAGAATTCATCTCTTCAACCATTGCACTGATTGCATGCTTTGAGGCCAAGCTTCGAATTTGTCCTTGGCAAAGATGAACAAGGTCTCTCCTTGTTTTCTCTTCATCTGTAAATCTCTAACCATACTGACTGATGGCTAATGAAGTGTACAGAAAGTGCTAGAGGTTGAGATGCTTTGCCTGTGACTCAGCATGGTTTTCTTTGCTTTCAACAAATACTGCTAATAATTGTCAGATTTTATTAGACTTGGCTTTCTGTTTTCTATTTCATGCTGTATATTTTGCTAATTTAGAAAATTAAATAAGAAAAAGTGTGATTTTCTTCTTGCATGCATTGGTGACAAAAAAATACTCATTTACTTCAGAGTTACCAGAATCCAATTCCCAACTATAATGCTGATGCTTGCAGATAGTTTTCCCTGGTTGTAAAGGACCAAAAAAAACCTCACAAAGAAATGAAAGGTTAATTAATATTTTTGCACGCCTCAACATTCATTGATTGTTCTGAGTTATGCCTGAACTTTCCCAGAGTACTCTTAAAGCTTTTCTGCTTTCTGATTTTGTGATGTGTGTTGGGAAATTGTCGACAAATGTGTCATACAGAGCGGCTGAGTTGAAGTAGGTGTTTATTGAAATGGCTTGATGCTTTCTTTCTTCTAAACTGCCACTGACCCTACCTGTTTAGAGGTTGAGCAGAAAATAGCTACTTAAAAAACAAAACAAAACAACCTTCCAGGCTGAGAAACTCTTTGAATGGGCATACTGCAATGCAAACCCATCTTATAAGAGAAAATATGAAATGTCCAATAAAAGTAATGGCAGCACAAGCACAAATACTGTTTATGAGTTACAGCTTGAAGTGAAAATAAACCTACTGAATGTGTCTGATCAGCCTGTAGTTTAGGTGGTGAATTGATGAGATCAGATGTTTATATTGATATTTCCAAAGCATTTGAAATGTTTGTTCAGAACAGCTAATTAAGATGGCAAATAAATAAAGGCCTCCACTCCAGAGTGTTGGGAATGATTAACCCTGCAAAATAACAGACTTAGTACAGTTATGTAAAAAGAACCTTTTAGTTTTGGTGTTAATTGAAGTGAAACTCAAATAGCTACTTCAGAAGGTTCTTTTTACCAAATGGATCTTTAATACAGATTTCTTTACTCTTTTCAGTGAAAGAACAGAAAATGAAGCTCTAATAAGGTAAGGTAATTTTTTTTTTATTCCACTTTAGAAAGATATTCAAGTTAATTTGAAATACTTTTAATAAATATACTCAGCATTTTAGGCCAGATCCTGCACTAGTAGATTTCAGCATTTCACTAGTAGATCCCAGTTTGGGTCAGTATGTCAAAGCACAAAAAAGAGAGAGTACAGTATTGCAAAATTAATCTAACAACATTTAACTTCTTGTTGTTGTTGTTACTGAACCACTATTAGGTCTTTAATCAAAATAAGATGCCTTCATATATTTGAAAACTTCTTTTTGCCTGTAAGGAATTTAGAGCTAATTATTTTTCAGCAGATGCTATAATTTTCTCTACGCAGGCAATGAAAACCTTCACTTTCTTCCAGTTTGAAAGTTAAATACTAGAGGATATGCTGGTAAAATAAGTAGCTTGGTCATGGATTTTTAGTTTTGAGATGTGGTGGTGGTGTTACGTAGTTAAATGAATAAAGGAGGGGTGAACTCTTCCAAGAGTGAGTATTTTCCCCGTATATATAACATAATTCAGCTGCATTCTGAAAATGGATTGTGTGTCATCTGCTAGATGGGCAAAAGGTAGAAGAAGATCATTCAGTACACTACCAACTGCAAGAGTTAAAAAAAGTGGTTTTATCTTTCTGTTTCTTCCATTGCTAGTGAGGATGCTGACATTCATGTGGTGTGTCACAGAAAATGAAGCATCCATGTCAAATAATAAAGCCAGGTGCACAACAGCAAGTTGTTCTGACAGGCAGCTGAAGTATGAACCTGTTCAGAGCATTACAAAAATATATAATTACTTTTCTGTCTCAGTTAATATTTAAATTATAATAGTCATTCTCAGGATTCCAAGGAAGGGAAGTGTTGTTGGTTCTTGTTTTCTTTTCCTCCCATATTTGCCTGGTTTGGCTTTTCGTATCAGTGGTTAAAGTAAAATTTTGCAGAGCTTTTAGCTGGATTTTGTACACCTATTTCAAGTCAAATGGCTTCCAAATGGAAGTGTGTTCAAAAGAATTATTTTTAAAAGCTGTTGACATCAGTAAAAGTTGATATGTCTGCATAAACTGTGTTCCTGGTTTGCAGAGGGGCATTCTTGGAATAGGAAAGAGGGAGGCTTAAAAAAAAAGGCATTTAAGCTATGCAAAATATAAACTGCTAGAAACCACAAGTGAGAAGCAATGTGAAGTACTAATGGAAAAAAATTAGTGTTGTGAAAAGGTAATGAGGTGTCATAACAAATGGTGGTGTAAATAGCGGACTATCTTTGCAATTCTTACTTTGTATTGGTACATGGAGAGTATGTGCATCTATTTGCAGCTACAAAGGTGTGTGCTTATATAATACATCTCTGAGACAGCAAGATGCTGCTGGTTTTCACCCAATCAGTGAGAAGGACTGAAAACCCTTCTGGAACAGGGTTAATGAAGCTAAGGAACTTTATAATGTGTTGAGAACCACATGGGTAGTGTAGGGATTTAGCAAATGCCAGAAGAAATTCTAGTTCTGAGCAGTCTTTGTACACTGATCTCATCAGCATCCATGATCCAGGAAGAACACAAGTCCTCCTTCTGTCTCTTTACAGGATTCAGCCATACAAGCACTGGGCAAATGTTGAAAAAACGAATTAGACTTGCTGTGTCTGTAGTTGATCACCTAACACAAGGGAGCCTTATGTGAAGCCTCTGAATACTACAGTAATACAAATACCTAAGTAATATGCCTAAGTAATATAGCATGACAGCAGTAGTGGAAATTTACTTATCTTGTTTACCAGAGTCACAGCTGGAAGTATTTTAGGGTATACATTGCTCACTCCTGGATTTCTGCCTTGGCAGTGCCTGCAGAAGTACCAGGTCATTTTTATGTGATTTGACATATGGGCAGTAGAATACCACCTGCCATCAGCCACCTTTTTCTTTCTAAGTTAACTGTAGGCTTTAGTAACTACTGATCCAGTTTGAGCTGGAATTTTTCAGCTAGGTTGAAAATGAAGCTATGCGGGTCACAGTGCTGTTCATCCCAAATTTCCAGGTCATACAAATGGGTGCTACAGAAGCTGGAAAAGCTTGTTAAAGAAGATGTTTGGTGCCTTCCCCTTGCATTTGAATTGACTTCTCTCTTTTAGTCTCTTTAGAAATAAAGCTCTCTCTAATACAGCACTGCAGATGCTGTGCAATTGACTCAGGACTCCCTGTTTTGGTTTGCCAAGCGGGCAAACTATTTATCTCAGTTAAGAGAATTTTGAGGTGTGATGTGGTTAGTATCTAAACATATCTGTGTAGGGAGATGGGATAGGGCTCCAACAGACAAAAACATGGCAAGATAAGGAAGAGGAGTTCACATTGGAATTACGATACTGTGGGTGTAATTAACCATTGGAAATGCTTAGAAAGGAATGTGGTAGATCACTTGGAGTAATTAAATCAAGATTAGATCTGCTTCTGAAATATCTTCTAGTAGAATTACAAGTTCTTGTGCTTTGTAAAGAAATTGCTGCATGAGGTATTACAGGCCGTGCCAGGCAGGAAGTCAGACCCGATTACCATAAGAGTTCCTCCAGGCCTTTTAAATCCACATCTCCACCAACAAAGGCTCTTATGTGGTACAGGCTGCCACAGAATTTCCAAAATCTGAGGTGGAGCAGGTCACTCTTGTTTCAGTGGTGAAAGGTTGAAAAGTCTTTGAGCAGATCCTTGCAGAGACGCAGTGGTGGGTACTCAGTGCTGCTGAGCTTGTACATTTTGTGTGCTTCACAAATGCTGAACCAATACTGAACCAGTTCCTGCCCTTGTCTGATCAGCCCATAGACACACCCTTCTGCATAGTCTTCTATTTTACCTGATTTATTTAGTGGTTTGCATTTTTTATTGAGTTCAGTGAAAAATAATAATTATTCCGTGGTGCTTATTGAATCCCTTCTGTGATACAAGTCCTGGATAAGTTCAGAATTTTTTTCAGTTACTCAGTGAGCATAATTCCACTGTCTTTAACACAGGATCTTCTATAGCCACACTTAATATCCCTGTGAGTAAAAAGGGTAGGGGACATTTTTTACAGATTATGTAGAATTCCTAGGATAAAATAATTTGCTTTCTCCAAAACTGAAAAAGTAGTAACTTGTATGTTTGCTCTGGGACCTGCATGAAATACTGAGAGCAGAGGACATTGGTCTTTCAATTCTCTTCAGCTACAGGGAAGTGTATTCTTGTCTTACTGGGTAAGAGGCAGCAGATCCTTTTAATAGAAAAGAGATTAAAATAGATCAAAAAATAATTTTATACTAGAAGAAACACAAAACACTGTGGTGAACAAGAATAGCCCTGGCTCCTTGTTACTTTGATAAGCTCATTAATTTCAACATTCAGAATTAATCAGGAATTAGTGTGCAAAATCTTGCAAATGGAAAAATCCATCAACTTGAGCTCAGAATTATGTCACCCTACTGTACTTAGGTTGCATAGCTTTTGTTACAGGAATGTTCAGTGTAATTCCTCAGCAGCATGACAGGAAGAACAGTTAAGAGTTGTCCTGGCTGTCCTTTTTTAAGCGGGGATAAAAACTTATTCAGGAAAGTCTTCATGTAATTCTAGTTCTGTAGAAAGATCTATGAAAAAGCTTTTCTGTAAAATTATCCAGGGTGAATTCAAGAGTGAACCCAGGAATATTAGATTTTTTTTTCCAGAACACCTGATACCCAGCCTGACAGCAGGTAATTTGCATTGGTATCTGGCCATCCCTACTGCTCTCTCTCCCTGGACCAATGTGTACTTATGGTTTACACATGGCAGCCTTGACCCGAATTGAAAAAAATATTGGACTAAAACAATAGTAGAACTAAAGTAGAGAAGAGAGATACTATTGTGTTAAATGTTAGACTTTGTGATAAACCAAAATAAGGTGGTTGGGGCAAGTAAGTTTGTGTCCCTCCCTGTGGAGGCTCCACCTGCTTTCACAGACATCCAAGAAAGAGAGAAAGGAGAAAGAGAGGACAAGACGCTGGAAAAAGATTAAAAAAACCCCCAACTTAATCACCCTTGCTAGTAGGTTAGGGATTCGTGGCTGGGGTGAAAGGAGAGAAGACTTTGGTTAGTCAGAAATCAAACATGTTTCCTTGGTTGCTATGCAATAATAGTTGTGATTTTTTAGCACGAGATTTCTTCTGCACCATGTCTCTTGAAAATATATTACATGCCTATGGGTTTTCACAAATTCCTGATAGCCATAATACTGACTGTGGAGAGTATTTAAAAACAAACTTCAGGATGTCTCTTTTTCACTTATTTTTGCAACCAGTGAGTCACTCTTAATGGATACTTCAGTTCTGAAAAGGAGTGGAGGAGGCAGTGCCATGGGAGAAAATTGCCCTCACCATTAGTAATGTATTTGAGACCTCATATTGCTGCTATTTCCTTCCATGTGAAAGCTTATGGCTAAGTCATTTAATGTAAAGGAAAATAGTGTTTTCTACCACAGCAGAAGTGCCTCTACTGGCCAGTGGCACACAAGCCTGCAAAATTGACTTTAGTTATCACTGAGGGTTTCCTTGGCATTTCTTTCTGTTCAGGCAATTAATGCTGTTAAAAGCATTCCAGATGACAGAAAAGAGCAGTTGTGTTGAAGTCTGGGGAGTTCGTTTGGCGCATCTCCAGTGCCCTGCTAGTCCCAATTTCATTGTTTGTATCTAAGAACTGAACTTGCTTTAAAAGCCCAGTTTTACTGCATCTGAAAGCTATTCAGTCTTGTTTCCTGCACTTTGTTTACTTAATAACCCCTATACAAGAATCCATGATTTTGCCTGGGTAACTTGCTGCTCTCTTCCAAGAGAGAAGTATACTGTTTTTAAAATTTTTTGAATCCTGATGCTAGGTTGGAGCACAGGTCGGTGTAAAGAAGTACCTGGAGCTTACACTGTGCTCACAATGTCTGCCAGAATGAGAATCAAGCCTGCTTGCTCTCTGTCACAGAACTCTGCAAAAAGTGTCGATTCAGGGAAGTTCTGCTGCCGTGAGAGAGCGGGAGCATCAGGAATGTTCTCTCCTGGTTAATGGAAATGTGGCTTTTGGTGACTCGTACATTGAAAAAAAAAAAAGCAGATTGCGTGTATGTGCTCACTGACAGAGTCCAACTTGAACATCACAGTGATGTTCAGGACAGCAGATCCTGCTGTTTGCTGCAGCCCTGGGAGACTGGCTGAGGCTCTGGTAGCAGCAGGCTGGTACAGCATATGTCTGGCTGCTACCGGAAGGGATTTGCAGCTGTACAATTTTTGGTTTTGAGTAACCTTTAGAAGAGTGCATCTGAAAAATTGCCAGGATGGCCAAACAGATTAATTCCCATCAGCAGGAGAGACAGCTGTTCATTTGACTACATCTGCTTCATTTGACTGTGTGGATCGTCTTACTGGATGGAATGGGCTTCAGAGACCTGCCTGTGGAGAAGAAAGGCAGGTAGGACAACGTGCACTGGGTCAGAAATTCCCTTTGCCATTGCAGAAATGGCCTTGCCTTATGGATGTGGTGGAGGGGTAGGCTGCTTGTTTGTTTGACCATTGCCCTTTTGCACATAGCCCCTCTATTTCAGACCTGAAGGATCCTACATCTACAGAATAGATGGGTTAATTATAGAGCATTTCAGATGGCTGCACCCTGCTGATAGCACTAGTCAAAGCCTCCCCACCTCCCCAATATCTTACTGTGAAAATATGGATAAGAAAATAAAGGTTGGAAAAGTCAGTGTTGAATAATATTAGTCCTAATCTCTCTAAGCAATATGTATTCTCTGCCTTTTTGATCACTTTAAGGGTAAAAACCCTTTTAAGGGAAAAAAGTCTAGAAGCTGCTAGAGACCTAGATGGTGTTAGCTAGATTTGCTTCTAGGTCATTCTCATTCAGTACCATCCTCAGAGCAAGCTTTGGTTCTGTTGTTTCAGTTTCCCCATCTGTGGCTTTAATCCAGTTCTTTTTCCTTAATCATGGCCTATGTAGAATTGTCCCACAGCTCTTCTCCACTCCAACTTTAAGGTCTCAGTTGTTGTGCTGGAGACCCTGTGATTTTATTTTGTCAGCTGAGGTCAACAGACAGTAAAAACGAACATAAAGCAATGCACAAAGTGTTCTCTAATCAGTTATTCGACAAGCACATTTAATTATTTATCATCGCTTGTAAAAGTAATGAAGTCCTTGTAACATGAGATTTGACACTCTCATATTAATTTTTTTCCCTAAGAGGTGGGAAAAGACTGCTGTATTTTTGTGTGCAAACTGAGAGCGTGAAGCTAATGAGATTTGACTGAGAATACGTAAAAGGGGCTGGAACCTTTCAGTGCTCCTTAAGAGTTTTGCTAATAGGTAGTAAATCCAAGCACATCCCACGGTTAGATAAGATTCTGCCTGTGTTGGCAAACCAGAAGGTGCTGTCTGATGCTTTGCCAAAGCAAAACAGAGTTTTCTTGGACCAGCTGTATTTTTTTTTTGAATGTTTAGCTTAGTAAAAAGAAAAGCTGTAAGTCGTAGTCTTGCTCAAGAGGTATCATTCAAAACAATTTTTTATAGCATGATAGATTTCATGTTGCTACAAAATAAATATTTAATCAGTGCTAATATTTTTGGTTCCCTCAGGCAGGGAGAGAAGTTCTAGCTTTTTACTCAAGTAAGTGCAAATGGAATCTAGCAGGAAGTTCAAAGTAAAATGCATGTATATTCTAGAGATTCTTTTAATGTATTTTAGGTCCAGCTAGCCAGGATTGATGGCTGATTTTGTTCCTGACAGAGAACACTTTATGTCAAAGTGTTGCCCAAAAGTGTTGCCTGCCCAAAAAGGAAAAGAACCCAAAAAGAATCTGTATTTGCTTGGTTTGAGTTCTATGGTGAACTAGATCAATTACAATTCCATTGGAAAAAAAAAAAAAAGAAAAAGGAAAAAGGCAGCCTGAAATTTTGTTTACAGCCACAAAGCTGCCTCAACCACACCAGCCCAACTCAATGACTGAAGGGAACAGTCTAGTGACTCCATGGCCTTGCACTTACTGGTTAGTTTCTAATTCCTTGATCTTATGTCATCTACTGGGCTCTTTATTCAGAGGCTTCACTTAGTAGTACAAAAGAGTATTGTGTGCAGGGAATATTTCTTATCTTGACAGGTGCTCTGTCAAGCACAGTAGCAGAGTTTGGCCCTCTGTGGGGGCACATGAGCTCTCTGTGGGCTCCCTGCAAAAGCTCTAGCTCCCACAATCCTCATCAGACAGGGGGATGGGAGGCAAACACTTGAATTTTGTGCTCCTCCTGTGTCTGCAGAGGGAACAAGGACTAAATGGAGCCCACTTTATTTTTTCTTCAAATGTGAACCACTGAATGAGGCTCCTTCTGCTGTTTTCCCTTTCTGCTCAAGAGTCAGTAAGAGCTTTTCCCTGGTACCATGATGGGCAGGCCTCTCTCTATTTTTAGTGGATTGGTCTTGAGACAGTCATCATGCTTGCATTTAAGAAAATCTTTCAGAACACATCTGCTCATTACTGCTCTCTTTCTTTTGATCTGTTAAAAACTCATTCCCATACTTCTAGCCATCAGCATCTTTCATTGTTCTTTCACAAATTCATTTAAAAACCAATCATCTTTTTTGATTTAATAATCACAGAAAAGAATAAACAAAGGTAAAGGTAAAATAATACAATTTCAGGAGGGAAATTGTGTGTTCCGAACTGAAACTTGAATGCATGTGCACCTCACAGAAAGACAGCAGGTTTCTCTAATGTTCACCCAGAAATTAGGGAAAGTATTCCCTGCCACGTCTGACTGCCACCAAGGAAAAGTAGTACTGAATTTTTGCTTACTCTGAGGATGTCAGGTTAAAATTTGTCACAGTCCTTTAGTTGTCGTAGATATATAGTACAGAGAGGGAATACTATTGAGCAGTTATGACAAGTTTTGACATTTCTGATTTCCTTTATATTAAGATGCTAACCATAGGCACTATTAGTGTCACCCCCTGATTGGGCTGATTCAGAGAACCTTAAGTTTTCAGATACAGAGTGAGTGGATTTGTAAAATGTTAAGACATACAGAATAGTAAAATTTTCAGTGCAGAGCTGCTTTAAAATACAGTGACTGTACTAACACATCAGGATTTCCAGGTGAGTAGTCACAGTGCAGATGTTCATCAGCTTTGATTTTCTTGAGATACAGGATGTTGTGCTTTTTCTGGCCTGAAATTCCATTTCTGGAAACAAATTGATTGGAAAATACTTAGATTTATAGGAGGAGATCCTGCTTTGCTGGCTTTTGCCGCCAGCAAAGTGAAAATGACAGGGAGTGCTCACTTCTTTCTACAAGTTCTGTCTTCAGTGGGAAAATAGCAGGCTGACCCTGGTGTGTTCCAGCTCTGTGTGGGAGGATTTCATGTACATTGTTTCCAAAAGTTGGTTGTAGTTGCAGCTTTCACATATGGAAAGAGACAGAGGTTAAACATGCGACTGCTGTAAAAATGTTCTAGCATTTGTAATTATATTTAAATTTTATTATTCCTTTCTTCCTTGAAATAAGGTCATTAAAGGAGCATAAAATAATAACAGAAGAGGAAAAAAGTAATTTCTTGTTCTTGTAGGATCATAAAAATATAGAGTGCTTGGATTGGATTGGAAGAGACTTTAGAGGTTATCTAGTTCCAACACCCCTGCCTAAGATATGGACCCCTTCCACTTGACCAGGTGACTCAAGGCCCCATCCTTGAACACTTCCAGGGTTTGGACACCCACAGCTTCTCTGGGCAACCTATTCCAGTGCCCCACCACCCTCACAGAAAAGAATCCTAACCAGGTTCCTAAATCCTGGTTCTGATAATATTGCAGTCATTGTATCAAAACATTTTAGATCCTCTTAACTTCTCCTGCCTTCCTTAAATTGCCAGTACAGTCGCTCCAACTAATTCTTAAATGGACTGGAAATTACACAAATAGGAGTTATTTGAAGCTGCAGAATGATTTTACACTCATTCTTATGTAATGAGCTAGAACTGCACAGCTGACCAAAAAACAGTCCTTAGTTCAGAATTCCAGCCTGTTTTTCACTTCAGTGGCTTTGTAAACTTCCCTCTAGTCTTTATGCACCATTTTATGTGGTTTAACTGGAATTCTGAGAAAATAAAGAAAAATGAGCCATGGACATGGAGAAATGTGGAGGGACAGATGAAGTGAGAGATTTCACATCGGAATGGGGCATAGAGAAAGCAGTTCTGTAAGAATGGTTTGATCAAAATGTTTGGGATGGTAAAGTGACATAGAGAAAAAAATTTGATTAATTGAGAGAGAATGCATGACAGGAAAGATGTGATTTATTGGACTGGAAAAGTCTTCCTTGACGACAGCAAGTGGCATGGTCTTGCAAAGTGTCTCTTCTTTGGGAACTAGAAACTGGGTTGCATAAAGACTAGAAAATACCAGTGTAGAACCTGTGCTTCTGTAGGTGCAAAAAACCTTTTCTACATCCATATTCTGACTTGCTTGAGAGAGCTCCATGAATCTGGTTCAGGCTTGGGATAAAACTATAAGGTATGTTTTCTCTGCTTGCTCCCTTTTTCCCCTAAATGTTATTATATTGCAGCTTGGCTCTGTCCACACAGTCTGGAGCAAACTGTGTTGTAACTTGCTTTAGCCGCTGCTGAATTTAACAGCTTTTGGCTTTGTAAGTAATGCCTTAGGAGAACTCTTGCTCATCTGTTCCCTGAGCCAAAGGAAAACTCCTCCAGTAGCTTTCCCAGTGTTTTCTCTGGCTGGAACACATAGTTACCGATTGCTAGGTGAAGATACACTATCTTTAATCTTATTTTTGTATTTTCAGTTTGTCCAGCTGACATATTCTAAGATAATCACTTTGACTAAAGCAGTGAAAGAGGACTTTCACAATGGATTTTCTTTTCTTTTCCCTGCACTCCATGTAATTAAATTCTTCCACTGGTGGGAAAAAATGCTTTTCCTTGATGTAAATGTGTGGCAAATATCCAGTCAGACACATTTCCCTGCTAAGCATACTATTTCCAATATTTTTCATAACAGAATGACTTATCTTTGTTTCTTAGCCCTGTACAGTTGGCTTTCTGATCCTATTGTCGTTTAATCTGTTGCAAGAAATGCATCCATTGGGAAATAGTTAAATAGGATCTCAATAAACATTTGGATTATATTTAGCAAGTACAAATCACTAGGAGATATTTGCATATTTATTTGTTGAATCTCAGCTTCCACTTCAGGTTAGATGAGACATAAACAATTATACAGCACCTCTGGCAAAGAATTAGTTTTCAAGCAAATCAAAGTAACACTGGGAATTTGGAGGAAGATTTCTGAAGTTTAAGAAGGAACTTTGAAAGGTTTGTGCTTTGTTTTAGCTCCACACATTTTATGTCAAGTATGGAATTAATGTTGTAGACTTTTACTCTGATGCATCTTGTTTGTTTTACTCTAATATATCTTTCTATAATATCTGTATGGCAGTACTGGTCAGAGACCGCACCTTTGCCTGCATCAGTAATGTAAAAATTACCCTAATTTAAAGCCAGCTAAAAGATTTCAGGGATGGTGGTTTGTTTGTTTATTTATTTGGTTTGGGGCTGGCTTTTTGTTAGTTTGTTTTTCATTTTCCGGGTCTGTGGATCAGAGTCTGCATTGAACTTTGTAACAGAGGCCACAGATAACTGTGATCTGCCAGAAAGGTTTTAATAGGTTTTATGCAAGATCCAGGATAAGGAGGCCAGGTACCACAGCATGCTTTTGTGCCCTAGCAGAGGAAATACCTCTTTGGATGTGTTCTTGGCCTGCTTCATTTTAGGAGAATCGCTGTGTAAATTATAAGTGAAAATTAACGTAATTAATTGTAATTAGTATAGTGTTTATAGTGGATACATGTTCCAAAATCCTTAACAACAGTGTAGGAGACTTCATAGTTTTCAAGAATTGTAGATTTACAGCAGCAATTAGATCATTTAGGCCAACCCTGAATACCTTTTGAACTCTGCATTTACTGCCCATTTGCATCTTTGAAAATCCTCCCACTTATTGACAGTTACATTTGATGCCTTTTACTTGTTTACATGAAAGCACTTGGCATACTCTTTCTGTTTGTGTCTCAGTGTGCCTTACTTATTTAGTAGCATTGCTGGATTTTAAGTTCTGGAGATAAACCAAAGCATTAAGGGCACAAGGCTTACCTGCTGTTCATTGCTTGTCCTTTCTTGCATGCCTGGATATGCAGGAAAAACTTGCACTGAAAGTGAGACTGATAAGCTTCCAATTCTCAAAACAAAGTGCTATTTTTATTATATAGTAAAAGACTTGAGATGGCACTTTGCTTGGTGCTCTGTTCCTACACATCCACATGTTCTTTGAAGCTCTGTCCTTAATATTTATGCTATAAAATCTGTATTTTTAAAGGGGGAAAAACAATAGGTGTGTTTTAGAATGTGTTCTCCATTAATGTTATTTCATACTTTGATGGGAATAATTGAGGGTTGGAGTCTGTACTTTGATTAACAGAAAGCTATCCTTGTTAAATCCTTGAACTGTATTTTCTTTTTAGCCACATGCTTCTGCAATCATTTCCAGTTTTGCAGAATATTATGTTTAGAATCCTGTGTTCTGTATGAGGTCCATTAACTTAATTTTTCCTATTTCACAAGCCTGAGGAGTCATTTGTTAGTACCTAGCCTCGTCTCAGAAACTGAAGATTACTCAAACTGGATTTGTGATCTCTGACATGAAATTCCTCCCGCTGCTTCTTTCATTTTCTTCCATTTAGGTAGGCATCCATTTTTCAAGTTCTAGTAAAGCTTCATGTACAAGGATCCCTGCCCTACATTGTAATTATTCTTTCTCTTCTTTCTTTTTTTTTTTTTCTTCCTGGTGTTTGCGAGACCAATTTGCAGTTTTTTTGCGGTGGATTAAACTTGTAGCTGAAGAAGATGGGGGACTTTTTCTGCCTTTGATTGCAACTAAAACTTTCCACCTAAGAGAGCTTAGTTCAAGCAGATAACTGCCTTTCAGTCAGTGGCCAGAGGAAGCCAGCATTTAATGAAAATTTAGAGTCTGGATACATTTCATCTGGGCTATTTATTTTTCCTTGAAGGCAGAGATAAGGAAGGATGTGCAGTGATGCAGCACTGAATGAAGGATAGCAGAGGAGACACCAAGACTGGATGCAGGAACAGAAGGAAATTTACTTTCTTCAGTGTTACCTGATAGGATCTATTTTTATATAGAAATGTCACTTGACAGAAATCAGGAGAGAGAATATCCAAGTAGTTTAGATGCAGCTAGAGGCAGGGAGCTAAAGCCACGAGGGAATAGAAGAGGCAATTGAGGTGATCTGAATGCACAGCTGTATATAAAAATAGTAGTTGGAAGGGAGAGGTCTTTGAGGAAGCTGACCACGTACTGCGTGTGCCTATAATCACAGCATAGAAGTTGGCACTAACTGGTAGTGGGGAAATCAGTTGAAAGACTGATGTGTTATGGTGGAGAACTCAGGAGCAAAAAGTGAGAAGCAGATGACTGAAAGAAGAGCGGCACCAGAAAAAAAGGAGGATAAGGTGGAGATAAGTAGAGATTTAAGGGTGAGAAGGAAGAAGGATGTGATTAAAGAACTGAGGGCAGCAAATATAAGGTAGTTGGGCAGCACCAGGGTAAAAGGGAAAAAAACCCCAAACCCCATGAAAATCTGGGTTTCCTAGTGGCATGAGAAAGACACAAGTGTGTGAGTCTGAAGACTCATTTTCTTTAGGTGGAAAGGCAAATCTGTCAGCAGTCTTTCTGGGGAAAGAGCTGTGTTTTTTTCTCCAAGACCAAAGAAACACTATGGAAAGATAAAAATAAAAACAGCCCTGGAGAAGACACTTGAGGAAAAAAATCTCAGAATCCCTTTTGGAGCAAAACAAAGATTAATATATCTAGCCAGAGAAAACTCTCCTAAAGTCTGTGGCTGGTGTGGTTTTAGTAGGATTCCTTGGTCTCTGAGAAAGAATTTGAGTGAATGACAAACTAATGAACATGTACCAAGAGGCACGAAGAACTCAGGGTCATGCATGCATGAAAAGGTCTTCATGCAATGGCATGTCTGTACTAGTAAATTAAATGGAATCTAGAAGCAGCCCCTGGCCCTGAAAATAAAATGTATCTACTGTTGACTGTCCCTGGACTAGTTTTGCTGTACACTTATGGGAACTCACCTGAACTGTTCCCAGGTAAGGTTTGAAAGTTATCTTGGGATTGTTCCCGGTAGGCAGTTTGAAAGCAACCACCATGTTTGGGAGGGTGATAGACTTTATTAGCATGGCACCTTTCTGTGCCAGTTGGCCCCAACGTTCTTGGACATGTTTATTTTGCTTGTAGAAATAGAGCTGTAAATGGCTCAGTAGATGTAATCCCTTAGAAACTTAGGACATCGACAGTCTTTGATGCAAGCTGTGACAGGCAGCGTGTATGATTTTTTTCTTTAAAATGTTGCTGAGCTGAGATGTTGGTGTGCTCTCAGACTTTGTTTTCATGGAGCATGATGACATTGTAGAAGAGTTGGTTACACAAAATAAGTTTGTATAAAGCATGCATTTACTTATTTCCATTTAAATGTTATACAATCGTGAGCAAACACGGGTCATAAATAACACTCCATCTCACAGAAGGACAGGCTGTGAAATTAAGGAAACAAGGTGGTGAGGTTGGTAGGTAATTCAGTTGGCTGGACTAAAAAGCCCAAACATTTAAAAGTAGCAAAAATATTTTTAGAAGTTCTTGAAACTTGTGTAAAAACAAGGTAAATCTCCAGACCTAAACAGATAAGATAAATATGGATCTAGAATGGAATAGGTGTAATGTGAAGGTGATGGAGGCATGGAAACTTTACAGTGAGTGTAGCAAAATTTATAGGATGAGATTTTATGTGTTGTTCTGGATTTTGAGTTCAGAAATGATTCAAACTAAAGCAGGAACAGCACAAAGAGCGTTGCTGAGAGCCTTTATCTTGGCAGAACAGGCTAGCAAAGTGAAACCCAGAGCATAAGACAGTTCCTTGAAAAATACAACAAGGAAGGGGCTGGTACAGAGGAATGCTGGTTAATTAACCTAAACAGTGTTGACACATGAACAAAGTTAGTAACAGATGTCAATTTTAGCAGAAAGCAGTCAATTGACTCTGAAACTAAAGTTAGATCACCCATGTTACTAGAAGCAGCATGCATCAGCTTGCATTTTCTAAATGGGTTCATGAGCATGACCTGTTCTTAACCAGGCACAACATCAATTTTGTGAGGAGCTTCAGAGATGAGCAGGAGGATTGCACTTTCCTTTCGAATGCCTTAGTTTCTGAAGAGTCAAATGCAACATTTTTGGAAAGGACTGTGCAGGGTATTTGGCAGTCCTCCTCCAGCATTTCATCAGTCTTTCAGCAATCATCCTATACTCATGGATCCTTTCCTCTTCAGTTACAGAATTAGAGAATCATAGAGTGGTTTGGGTTGGGTCTTTCACTAGACCGAGTTGCTCAAAACCTCATCCAACCTGCCCTTGAACAGATCCAGGGATCAGGCATCCATAGCTTCTCTGGGCAACCTGTTCCAGTGTCTCAGCACAAGAATTTCTTCCTAATCTAAACCTATCTTCTTTCAGTTTAAAGCCATTGCTTGACCTTACACTACATGTCACTGTAAAAAGTTCCTCTCCAGATCTCTTGTAGGCCCCCTTTAAGTGCTGGAAGGTGCTCTAAGGTGTCCCCAGAGCCTTCTCAAGTTCTGCCCTTTAGATTTCCTCTGTCAAGAGTTGTATATGTTCTCCATTGTCCTGCCATCACACGTGCTGTGCTGCTTTCCTGGTTCACCTGTATGGGAAATGAAGCCCACACAGCAAGTTCACCTGAAGGAACTTGTCTCCAGGGACTGTTGTGTCAGACTGTGTCAAACTGTTGCACTATTTTTTTCTTGGTTTGCTCTGTTGATGGAGCAGGATTTCACGGAGAGCATCCAAAATGCATGTCAGTGTAATACTTGGAAATTTTTTGTTTATGTGTGACTGAATGTGAATGTGAATTGATAACCCCAAACTGTGACAGAAGGTAATTTTAATGTCTTTCTTATTATTTTTGTTGGCCTTTACATATTTCTATAAATACTGTGTAGTTGAATGAATACCAGAATGATGAATGGGGAAGCCCTCCATGTCTCTAAATGAAAACTTTCAAATATAAATAGCTTTAAAACTATAAATAGAAAAAAATCTCTATACTATATTTATCACTGACCACTTTTTTTCCCTTTCATTGCATCTCCCATTTTATTTTTAGTGATGCTTACTTAAAATAGTTTCCCTGCTTTCCTGTTGGCCATTATATGGCCACTGTGGAATCCAAGTGATTTCTAAGCCAGATGGTAAGGAAGGTGTTCCTTACTTGAGCAATGTGAGCCTGAAGTCTTGTCTATTCAGACCTTCTTTACTGATGGCATCAACTTTGTCTGTTTGGTTGATTTCATGTACATATTCCTTAGCTGGTTTCACAATGTGATCCCAGTGTTGTTCAGGACCTCCTGTTCCTCTTACATTGATGTTATTCTCCCTCATAAGATGGTAGCTCTGGTTTTGCTAACTTACTAAAATCCATACTCTTCACAAAAGTCACTATGTTGATGTGACTTTTAATAACATTTTTAAAAAAATTTCTAATTTAGTTGATTTTTACAATATTGATATGTTAGTGATCACCTCAGCTGCACACAAAGTAATAGGAATAGCTTTAAGTTTTGATGGCCCTCAGGCCTTTGCTTTGACTTCACTGTTGAAACTGCAACTTCCTGTGCACTTTTAATTTGTGCTACATCCTTTTCCCCCTGTGTATGTGTGTTAGTGGATACATAATTTAAAGTAGGGTTGAATGTAGTGTAAGCCACGTTACTGTTTGTTAGGGTTTGCAGGCCACAGTTGTCTTCCAACACTACTTGTTTGAAGGGGCTGCAAGGGGCATCACATGGTTCTTTTCTCCTGAACTGCCTCAAGAAAGGGAAATAAGTGTTTGTAAGGACCGGCTGATTATCTGCACACTGCTCAAAATGACAGACAGAGTGTAGAAATGCAGTTATTTAAGGCAAATAAGATCATGGTTGGTTCCTTGTAACTCTGACTGCGTGCTTTGGTCTCAGCCTGGACCCATGTTGTGGGAAGGAGGAGGAAGGAAGCAAGGTAGGAATTCTTATGGCAAAGAAGTAGGAAACAAGTAGGACCAGTCGACAAGTTTTGTGCCCACATCACCAGCAGGGAAAGGCTTCCTGGCATTTCTGAGGCAGCAGTGGTTCCCTCTTGTACCAAGAGAAATGCCTTCTCCTGTGTCACTTGCCAGCAGCCAGGAGATGTGTCTGTATGGGCAGACGACCTGGGCCCAGGGTACACCTCAGGTGTTTGGCACCTTTCTTGTGGTGTTAGTGGGGTCCCAAGAGCAGCAGATGTGGGAGCTGATGTGATGAGATGGAGTGAGAGGTGATGAGATGGAGTGAGAGGTGATGAGATGGAGTGAGAGGTGATGTTCCTGTCTCCACCCAAGCCTATACTGCTGTAGTCATTGCCATGAGACCACTTGTACCTTGGACTTCTTACAGCCCTGGAGAAGCAAAGACAGGAGCAGAAATGACAGCAGCATTGCTGCTTGTCAGATAGGAGATCCCCAGAATGGCCAGCTACTACTCGTGTAAAACTGTTTTCCTGTCCTTATCAGTCAGGAATGTTTTTTTCCTGCTGGTAGGCCATCATGAAGATTCCTTAACTTTATATCCAAGCAGATTGCTGATGCATCCAGCCAATCATAGGTAAAATGGTCTGTGTTCACATGGCTCTGAGACTCTGGGGAATTATGAACTCATTTAACCATCAATCTTTATGCTTTGAGGTATGCCAGCATCTGCAAGCTTCTTGTTAATTTTAAATGCGATTGATGTAGTTTTATTTTTATGCAGCAGCTTGGGATGCCTACTGAGAAGGGCTCTTAAAATAGGTGTAACTTAATGGGCTGTTCAGACTTCTCATTAATCTGCTTGTATTAACTCTTACCCAGAGGTAAAATACCAAAGCTACAGAGGGAGGAGTTTGGAATAAAATGATAGAAAAGGGGGCTCTGAAATAAAGACATTTAGTACTGAGGACTAAGACTAGCAGTGGAGGAAACAGAACAGGATGTTCAGAAAGTCCAGGCCCTTTGGCATGAGTTAAGGAGCCTGGAAAATAAGCAGGGCTACAGTGAATTTGTGAAACAATGTTTGTCTTCTTAAACTGAATACTGGAAAGGATCCATTTCACACTTTGCCTTTGCCAGCGCCCTGATATCTATTGTAGCACTCATCTTCTGGTCTCTTTATTTTCAGAGAAAAGTTTGACTTTGTGTATAGAAGTTATTTGTGCTTCCTGCTTTCTTATGGCACTAACACGGTCATGTTGTGGCTACGGGGCTAAACTTCAGAGCCTTAGTCTTTGGTCCTGCTGTGCCACCGTTTATGATGTTTGTATTTTAACTGCAGCCACGGGCTTAAAAGACTGCACTTCCACTTTGCTTCACCACTGCTTTGTCTGTATGGGTAAATTAATCAGGGCTAGGACTTGTATCTTATGATTGTCCATATTGTTTAATTTCTAGCACATTCCATGACATGATTTTGGTCCGTGCCAACTAGCACACTCCCAGATGACAGCTGTGGCAGGATGGCGTGGGAGAGAGACTGTTCTCAACAGGCATTATTGAAGAGGTAACCGTGTTTTGCAGGGGAAAAGATGTGAAGATGTGGATTGGAACTGGCTTTGCCTTTCTCCCCAAGCCTCTGGATTCTGATGTGTTTTATACTCTAGGACCAGTCTCTCCCAATCTTAGCATTTGCGAAAGATACTGAAATACAAACTTTTACTTCCTCATTGCATCACTAGGTGCTGTTATCCACAAAAACATCAAGCCACCTCCTCCTTCTCCCTGTGGGCCATCTGCTCAGGCTTACAAGCAACACTTCCATAGTGATAAGATGTTTTATATTTGAATAAGAGTCAGGTTAGGGGCAGTCAAGTTTTATGTCAAGCTAGTTCACGACAAAACCAATCCCTCTGAACCCAAGTGAGCTTTCCAGAGAGTGGTCTTCCATCAGGCAGCATATTTGCATGCAGAGGTACAGCAGTAGCTCACAAAGCCAGTGTTGTCACAGGCCCACAACAGCAAGTTAGATAAGTAATTGCTGTTCTGGTATGTATGTGTTTGCTTATCACACAGGGTTATGATGATTGCACATACAGATTGTACATTTGCTTGCACACACCAATTTTTTTTTTGAATTTCACACCTATAATTCACTCTTCAGGCTTTGTTTGTTGCACTTCACATGAAAATAGGGAAAGTTTACTTTCCCCTGTGGGACTCCTAGTTCGTGAAGCCCTCTACAGTTCTCTCTTGTGTAAGGGATCATTGAATTCCAGAGCATTGCTGATACTTTGGCTGAATGTGTTTTTCCAAAAATTGTTTGTATAAGGTGCACCTCTGTATGAAATATTCTTTATAAACCTTGATTGCTCTTTCTGACTTCATTTTTTAGTGCCTGAGTTTTTAGTAGCAAATGGAGAGATATTATTAAAACCATAGTCTTCCTCACTCACTGTTGCAAATATTTTTTCATTTAGGTAGTACATGGCATGATGTTTGTAGGATGTATGTCAACAGTAGCTACAGGCTGCACAGACTTGGGTTTTTATCTTGAAAATGATAGGATTAGCTGCACAGTGAACCTGTATCTATCATCAAGATTTAAGCTCTTGAGCCTGTTCTTGGTGCCACTGGAGCAGCAAAGGAAGAAACCACTGCTGAGTCATTGGACTAACCAGTGTAGGTTTCTACATCATGACAATCTGTGTACAGCACTATTATCAAGGGGGTTAGAAACACTGGACAAAAGGGATTTTGTTCTGTTAGTGCTAAATGAAATGGTGCTTTTACAAAATGGTGTGGTGGGCAGTTTTGAGGCTAATGAGAGCTGTGACGGTAACAGTCACACAGAAATTGTTAGGACAAAGAAAGGCTGTGAGAAGTGCAGGGTCTCCTGTGTAAACTCTGTTTACAGTTGTTGCCAGTCAGTGCACTCCTCTCCGTATTCATTAGGTGAAGAGACTGAAAAGCCAGTCTGGAAGAGATTGTGCTGACTACAAGTTTCTGTAGCCTTTGGTGGTGCCAGCTGCAAAAATAGGCAAATCCGGCTGCAGTGGAAGGGCGTGATGGGGCAGCTCCAGCCCAACTGCTTCCCTGGAGGTGTTTTGGAGGCTTTGGCTGGAAGCCGTGAAATGCATCTCCCAGGGGAGGACTGCATTGCAAACAGACCTTGCCCTTCCCTGTTGGTGGATTCCTTTGGCAGTAGGCTGGCATCAGAGCACCTAAACGTATTTATGATAAACTGCAGTGATTTTTTTTTTTTTTTTTTGCCCCTCTTTGAGATGGATGTGAGATTTGCATTGTGTTCCTTAATTCATCTCACATGTGACTCTTTCAAAAGGTCTGGTTATAGCAGCCATTCATTAATGGTGGCATTGTGCCTGGCTGAAGGCCAGGTGAAAACATGTTTCTCAATTTCTCAGTCTTACATGGCCTAAACCAAACATTGACAGCTCTCCATTGATTTAAGTGGCTCTTGATTGGATCAAACCTACTCTGTTGCATGAAACAAAGGACTGGAGGAGTAGTTCCTATTTTTCCTTGGAGTTCAGTTTGCTTAAAGAGGAGAACTGAGAGGTCCTCTGCACCCCAACCTGAAGGAATACCTTTGAAATAGGATACTTGTTTACATGTATAAAGAGATTAACATTAGAAGTAACTTACAGATAATGAAAAAACCTTTATGCATGTTTGAGAGGACTTTTTCTTTTCCCACAGGTCCTTGGTAACTTGGTCAACTCTTTGTAGGAAAAATCTTTCTGGGAAGGAGCTAATGGTCAGGGAGAAAAAGCCCCTGAACAAAGCAAGCTTTCTGCTGAAAATTGAGAGAAACATAAAACTGCTTTAACTGTTATATTTTATGGTTTTTTTCAGGGAATAATTCATTTTTCTTGTTCATCTTATTTACTTTTCATAGGAAAGGGAGAATGTTCACTCAGTAAACAAGAAGTCTCAATAAGAGCCGGTCTTTGCTTCAGGCAGCAATTGGACCACAGCAAATGCAGGCAGACTGGTGTTAGCTCCCATGAACTGTAATGATACTTAGGTTGTTGCTGAACTAAGTATGCAGGTCAATGGGTAGGTCTCTGCATCCCATACTAGAGTTCTCACTGCTGTATGATTCACTGCTTTTAGGACCTGCATTAGTAAGATTAAAGTCAGTGCTGCTTTGCCTACCTAGCTCCTTCCTGCAGGGAATGCAGGGGAAAAATACTTGTGAAATCCTGAGCACACAGAAAACAGAGATCCACACTTACCTTGTTGCAGTGATTTTGAGGCTTTTCTACACTTTTCTGTGGGCTAGATTGCTGTGTTGTCTCATGTTGTTCTGGTTCAAACATCAGTTATTCAGTTCTTAGCCTTGTGCCAAAAATCACAGATGTAGAAATCTTGGACACTGTGATTTTTCACAGCATTCATGACAAAAAGACAGTTGGCTTCAGAGATCAGAGGCATCTTTGAATATGGAAAAAAGCTCTTTTAAGTGTGTTCTTCCTTTGTAAAGGCAGTTGCTCATTCAGACCGCAGTCAAGTGTGAGTACCCTCAGCTGGAACCCTCTGCTGCAGTGTGGTCTTGCTCCTGTTTACAGTCAACGGGGGTGTTTGGGCCACTGCAGCTCATTACCCAGGCTTTTCATCAGCTGCTGAACTTCATTTGTTTTCTGGAGTTTATTCCCTTAAAAATATGGTGGCCATCAGTAGAGAACCAATGGAAACAAGAAGTGTTGGACTTGTTTTCCATTTTAGGTATTACGTGGTTCTATAGCAAATAAAAGGTATAGATTATTTAGTTTTATCCAAACAAATAATTTGCAACAGCTGGTAAGGAAGGGGAACAGCCATGAGCTGAAAATAAAATTTACAGCACAGTTCTGTGTACGTTGTCAGGGAATCATTCCCATGCAACCCAGTAATGGCGCAGAGATTTCAGGGATTATGTTCAGATTAAATGTCATCAAGAGCTGAGCCTTGGCAGTATGCCAGGAAGGTCATATGAGGAAAGTCCCAAAATTTTACACTCAAATAAAATTGTGTTCTGCTTAATAATCATAACACGCCGCAGGTTTTAGCACAAATAATGGCTTAGGTTAGGAAATCTGATCATAATTTTATTTTTACAACATTTATTATTTAGTTTAGGTTCAGGATTTTTCACTGCTTTTTGGGATTTAAGGCTATGTCAGCAATTTTATTTGGGGCTACAGGTTTTTTCTTGGTAGTATGACATAAGGAAACTTTAGACCAAAGCTTTGACCAAAGCTTTTACTGAAGTTTTAAAATTTGAAATTTTTCATTTTCAAGTTAAACATGAATGGAATTGCTGCTAATACTTCCACTAGTATTATTATTTCCCAGAAACACCCCTGTTATTTTTAAGAAGTCTAAAATGCTGTAATTTCATGGCATTTATGGAAGATTATTATTGGGAGGGAATGAGAAAATAGTTACAAATTCATAGTTGAGAATTGCTTTTTCTTTTATTTATCTGTGGTTGGTCTGTACCATTCCAAGGAAGGAATATGCTGACAGTCAAATACTGCATTGAGAATGTCTCATTTTGGTTTAATCTGATCTGTTTATAGTAGATTGGTTTCAGCTACGGAAGGGAATTCTTTCCCCAGAGGATATCTATACATGGAATTGTAGAGCCTTAGCTATACCACTTGAAATAAACACTCTTTTAATCTACTTGCCATCTCTGGAAAAAAAAAAAAAGAAAAAAAAGAAGCTGAAACTATTTTAAAAGTGATTTCTTAAATCTCTTAAGTGCTCTCAAATGTGATCCTGCTATGCATATGCCTAAGGGTATATGATGATTTTTTCTGTGTCATCTGCTGCCTAGCACTGACCCCAGCAGTGGTGTGGGCACACTCCTTCCTGCTGCCCTTGCTGGGCATTGGGTGCTACAGAGAGAATTGTCACAAGACTTTATTTTGGGTGCGACCAACCTCCTGAATCAAGCCACAGCTGTTGGATTTGATTTACCAAATCAAACTTCAACAAAAAGGGAGCAAAAGTTGGAGTCATTAGCCAAAGCAGTGATGAGACCAGTGCTGATGGACTCAGTGCTCCACCTTTATTTTCTAGTTGTATATGCATCCCATATTTGTAAACCTTATTTTAGGTGCACTGTATATACTTAAGTATGTGTTCATGTACCCAAGTATGTGCATGCTGAAGTTTATTTTCCCCTTTCTCTGCCTCTCCTCTTTGCTCACCGTGCCTGCTGCAGTGAGGCACAAGACAGGGAGGGAAATTGTTTTAGCTGAGGAAGGCCAGCATTGCGATGAGAGAATCTACAAACTCATCTTCAGTTCATTAAAGTGTAGAGTTTGGGAGATAACGATCAGAGTTGTCAGATTCTTGAAGAGGTCACAGTGGTAACAGTGAGATCAAAAGTCAAGCTGAAAAGCACCAGGAAATGTGTCTGGGTGCAGCAACAGGACCCCAGGCTGGGCACCCAGGCTCCTGAGGCAGAGGTGCTGCCAAGTTTTGCAGAACAGATTCAGTTGGTTTGTTGTTTATGAAGGGTTTGGTATGCAACCCTCAACATGTCAACAGCTCTTTAAAGTGCAGATGTAAGAAATTCCAGTTAGAAGTCAGTCCTTTAAATACTATGAATAAAAAAGGTAAATTCATTAATTATTTCAATAAACTTAAAGACCACATGTTGGACCAATAATTTGTCCTGAATTATTGATAGGATTTTTTCCATTACTTTTCTAGACCTTTATTTAAACTGCAGTCAGTAGAATTTGACCATCCTACATCCCCAGACAAACAGTAATAAATCAGCCATAATTTCCTTATTTGCTTGAAGCTAATGTGACAGCAAATAGTCTGTTCACATACATTATTTCTTTGTACTACATCGTATGCAAATATTTCAATTATTTTCCTTTTATCTCTATAATATTTTAACAACATGATACAACATGTTTCTCTGATAAACTGAGTTACATAAAAGCAGCTTCACATCTACATAATGCTTTAACAAAACATTCCCTTTATTTCAAGTTAAAATGTGTGTTCAGCTTGGAAATATCCTCATAAAGAAACTTAATTTGCCTTATTAAGAAACACTTGTGTATTCTCATAAGTTTCAATTTTATTTTTTTTTAATAATAATTTTATCACATTTTGGACTCCTGCCTTCCCAGGCTGCCTGGGGCTGGCAAAGCTTTGCTAAGCTGAGTTCTGCAGTTGAGTTGGTTTCTTGTTTATAAAGGATGTAGCCTGACATCCTTGCACCGTTTTTTTTCCCCCTTCTGTGAGTATTTATGTAACTGGATGTTTATTTTCTAGTATTAATCCCTGAGAACGATGGCTTTCCCTCCGAAGCTGGTAGAACCCTGAAAACTGATCTAACCCCAGCAGGGTTCATCCACGTCCATGCCTGTGCAGCGCTGTGTCACCAGCATTATTTTTAGGCAGGATTGTTCCGAGGGCCTGTGAGATCCCTTGGCATGCTGCAGCCTCACCCTGTGTCAGTGGCTGTGTCCCGGTGCCTTGCTGGGACGGGTGGGAGTTTCAGTGCTGTGGTGTCTGTCACAGGGGTGGCCGTGGCAGGTGCTCTGCTGGGTGCTGGAGGTGACCCGTGCGTGCTGCCCACCCAGCCTGGCCTCCTCAGTACCAGCTGAGTGTGGGGTGCTTGGGGCTGTGTGAGGTTGCACTGCTTGTGTCCTGAAGTATTTCAAGTGTTCTATCCTAGTGTGTGACGCCAAATAAGCGAGGGAGGAGTAGGTGTGTCTCCCCCTTTCCCAAAGAAGGGGAAGAGAAACACATAATGATAGAAGAATTAATTTCCTCTTAACTCTGGCTGTACAGTCTCAAGGCTTTTTATAAAACCAAACAGCATTCCTAAGCATCTGTTTCCTGCAGGGGTGTGAAATAGCCAGGTGTGCTTAGTGTAAAAGTAAGTGATTGTAGCCTGAAACATCGCTGCAGACGCTTCGTGAGTCAGATCATTCATGACTGCAATAACGAGATTATTCATTGCAGGCTCTTCATTGTGACAATGCTCCTTTGTTTGAAGTCTGCATTGTGTATGTGCTATACTTCCGATTTGAAGATTCCTTCTCTGCTAGAAAACAGCACTGCAGCAGGGAACCAGAAGTGAAGATCAGTGCTGCTAAGTTCAGGATGTTACTCAGTGCTGGAAATAATTAGGCAAGTTCATAGTTGGGTTAAAAGCTGTAACCGTGAACTTCAGTGGCATGGTACTATTTCCTACTGGTCCTGAGGTAGGTTTTTAATTTGATTTTTAGTAAGTTGTCTTTTGGTTTTGTGGGTTTTTTTAAACTCTTATCTTCTGATTAGAACTGATTAAATACTGCCAAGGGAGTTTAGTTGCTCACGGTCATAGAAGAGGTGTTTTGTCTTGATGGTGACAGTCCTTTAGGTACACAGCCATTTTTTTTAAGGAAAGGAAGAACAAAACCACAGCATTTCTTTACTGTTCAGACTCAAGTTAATTTTAAGTTCACCCATACTCTTAATTTTTAATGAAATGATTCTTGCCTCTATTATGTAACTTTTGTGACATCCCTTGTGTTAAGAGGTGATTATCTCCCAGAGCAAGGTGGTGGAACCATGACCAGGGTGTTTTAGGCTTAGGTGCTAGAATATGGCTTGGATTTGTCTCCTGTACACCTACCTGGGTGGTCAGGCTGAAACCAAGGCCTGTTGTGCTCCAGATCTTTCCCCCACATCACATCATTGTGTGATCTTCCCGTGCCTGGTACACAGAGCAGCTGGGAAGCTCATCCCTGGTGAGGCAGGCTGGGGAGCAGGGGGTACTGGAATCCTCCTGCTCTTGAGGAGTCCCACAAAGCTCGCAGGCAGCTCTGGTGGCTGTGCTGAGAGGAGGCAAACTCTGCCACCACTGGGAAGATGACGATGGTGAGTCAGGGATGACTTTCGGGAAGACTGAGAGACCATCCCAGTGTGGCAGCAGCACCTCAGAGGGAATCACCAGAGCTGTTTGCTGCAGCAGCAGAGTTGAAAATAACTGTGTTTCCCATGGTCAGCAGCTTGTAAGTAAAACAGAGCAAACTCGGTTCTTGAAAAGCACATCTGAAACTAAAATACTGCTTTTGTTTTTACTTTTGATTCCAGCTTTTGTCCTTGAAGCTCAGAGGTTTCCTGGTGTTTTCTTTTGAAACTGTGCTGTTTCATGCAAGGCAAACAAGACTAAAATAAATCCAAAGGAAGCATTACAGAGACTCTGTCCTCTATTTGGGCATGTGATTTTTAATTTTTTCCCCCAATTAACTATTATATTCTACAACAGAAGATTGTTTGAATTGTTATGGATGTTAGCTATGAATTTTGAGCTGCAGTATCAATTTGAATTCCAGGTAATTTTGTTGCATAATATTTATATGCTCACTTTCAGAAATAAAAAAAGAAGGATTTAATTGTTTGACAGGAAGAATAAAGCATTTGACTATTTTGTATTGTGTGGGATTCTTATGACAGAGTTCTTTTGGTTGCACAGCATTCAAATTATACAATCAGTGGGGTAATGTTACATTATGTCATCTGTTGGTACTTCTACAAGCAATTTCATTACTTCATTAAAAGTTTACAGTGATCTGAAAGGCACTTTGTGACAGATATAATAATAATTATACAGGTGTGATTTTGTATAGTGTTACGTAGATCTACATTTTCTGCATCCTATAGCAAGAAATAGACTACTATTGCTCTTGAGATACTTGCCAGCTAATTGAATATAAAACCTGAATTTTTTAGTGAAGTATTTAGTATTTGGATTTTAGCCATTTCACTTGCAGCTGACAAAAATGCTTTCACTGTTATTGGGAAGATAATCAAATTGAGTTTGCTGAAACGGAGATAAATTTTTTGAGGCTGATTTATTTACAAATGAGATTAAATGGGAATGCAATAATACTTTTTGCCCTAAGCAGTTAGAGGGAGCAGTGTTTACTTATTACCTTTAACACACATCTAGATCATGGCTGTTTAAATTGCAGGTTTTATTTAGGCTTGAACCATACATTTAGTTGACCTTGCTATGATTACGTTAACTCTCCCTGATGGTGTTGGAAATGTGGCACATCTTGCTATTTTTCCACTGTCTTGGAGAGTGGATTCACCATTCCTAGGTGTCAAGATTGTGCATGACTCTTGGATAGCCATGAAGATGCATATTGATCTCACAACAAATAGCTGAATAGACCTTAGTAAATTAACTGAGTAATGCAGATTAATACAGTGTTATCCTGTTATTTATTGCAAAAGACTTTAATTTGTTTAAAACGAAAGGAAGAAAAGATACTGTAGAATTCTGTCAGTGAACTTTTGACAGTTTTATTAAAAAATCCTCTTTTCTATGAAAACATATATAAATTTCTATGAAAATGTATAAAACCTTTGTTGTGACCAGAACTTAGTTACCTAGTTTAATTGGTATTCATGTAATTTTTGCTATGCTAGGCTTTAGGAAGCCCTAGGATATTACACTGGTTATAAAGGTTATGAATGTCAGAAAACATGTTGGGAGTGAGGGGTTTGGCTTCTGACATAGTCCTCCATGTGTAAAAGTGCAAAATGAGCTATAGTTATATTGTCACTATGAAGACATGTAAGGTGCAGTTGTTGGGATAAGAAGAGATCTCCTTGGAGTTACTAAGTATCTGGTTCCAGTTTTCTTATTTCTTTTTATGTTTTGAGAAGTTCACAGATTTGCAGTTGAAGTTTTATAGCAAATATCAGGTTTGAAACTCTTCAGCAGAACTACTGAAGTGTAGTTACTTCATGTACACAACAGAGGAAATATCTTGACAAGAAAATCCTTCTATTTCCAGCTTTAATTTCCACAAAACTCTTAAAAGGAAGAGTCATGTGAAAATATTTTCTTAAAATTGCTTGACAGTGCCATTCAAAAATGAGATGTTTTGTACTCCTACTTGTTAGCTCAAGCACAACCAGATAATGATAATGCTTAGACCTGTGATTATTCATTGCTGATTTTATTAATAATGGTACTCTTTCATTCTTGGATAGTAGCTTTCCAAAGCAATCTCTGTAGTGAAAGGCAGCCTCCTCATATTTTCTCTTTTACCACCATAGCAGTCTCCTTTTCCTTTTCTTTTTCTTTTTCTTTTTTTTTTTTCTTTTTGATTTTCTCTTTTCTCTTTTTCTTTTCTATTTTTTAGTTAATTATTATATAAAAAAGGACATGAAATTTTAATATACAGTCTTGCTAGGGAAGAGAATGGAGGGAAATAAGATAAATTAGCCTAAAAGCAAATTGAAGTCTAAAACTGAAATAAAGCTCTAAACTCAACTGAACTTTGAAATATTTATCTAGATCAGTAATGATTTCCTCTGTGAGCACTGTTAAAAAAAAAAAAAAGGAAATCTGGAATTATTTGCCTAAGGTTGAAGCATATCATTATTAAATATATGTCGCTACTATCTGTGGATTATTCAGTGGTTAATATGTAACAATCATTCTTTATAGTGGCCAGTTTATTTGTATCAAAGTTTGCTCTTTAAGATCTTCACAAAAGTTTACGAAAGAGGATGAGGAGAGATTTATTTTCTTAATGTGGTGGAATTAAAAAGAGAATACTAGCACTAAGCCTATTTTATGACTATTAGAGGAGATGTCTTACATATGCTTTCATCAATACTTTATCCATAAACATATTTTCTGCTTCTCTCATTTTGTGTCAGTCTGCAATAGCTATACCCCAAAGGTGTCTTCACTTCATTCTGAACTTCTCCTGGACTTGGGGTTATTCCACCCATACACAGAGACCTCAAAATACTTGTCCACTGAAGTGTTTTTTTCTCAAGACCTCTGGAAATCAGTCTTGCCCTGAGACTGAATTGGTCCATTGTTCAGCTCAGCACTAAGTAAACAAAGCATCTTCATATTTAATAGGAATGGAAATGTATTTCCATGCTCATGAACTTCTACAGAGAAATCCATTTGCTCAGCCTTCAGTGTAACAACATTTTTGACACAATTTCTGGATGCTTAGCATCCTTTTTTGACATTACTGGAAGAATTTGGAATATGTGGTAAAGGCCAATGCACCATACCATAATGAGGCTTTATTTCTCTGTTTTCCTCTGTCTGAACAGTTCTGACTTAGAACAGGTTATGTTACCATATGAAGGTGATGGTACCATATGAGTGAAATATTTAAAGTTACAGATGTGAAGAGGGGCTGTTTTAACTAGTTTGTCCAGGAGACAACGTTATTAAGTCTGTTGCATGTACACATCCTTCTTAATCACTGAAAATTTCTTAAGGAATTTCTGGGTTAGTATGAGAGCTTGGCTGTAGAGCTGGAGTAACTGAACTTCAAAGCTGGAGAAGATCTGAAATTTACCTGGTGGATTGTCATCTGTACAGCTCAAGAGATGACCTAGATCAAAACTTCACCTGTTGGAAGGGCTTCAGAACAAGTAAAAGTAAACTGAATGCAGTTTTTGAACTTTGATTAATTTTATTGGACTGTTGCACTTGGAAAGATCCTAGCCAGCCCATTGACAACAGCACCAAAGCGGGCAATGATCAAGACAAATATCTTAGTAGGCAGAGTCACAGAAACCTTTTGGAAGCATCCTTTAATCTGGTGGTGTGGCATGTGTGGAATCCCCCAGGGGTTACTGTCATTAACTACTCCCACAAGACTCCTGACAGAGAAGGTTTTTCAACACCAAATGTGAATCATGAAGCATGCCTTTGATTGATTGCAGCCTCTTGTTTGGGAATGTAATTAATGCCCTGGTTCAGCTGCCAACACACTGATGCCCAGTGATACTTGAGATGTCACAGAGGGCTTCCCCCTTGGCCTTCAGCAGTGGCCCTAGAAGGAAGGGTATCTCTGTGGGAGATTCCCCATAATGTTGGGGTGGTACTTGGAAATAAGCAGTTGGAAAAAAAAAGACCTTCTGTCAGGAGTGCCTTGCGTTGTTTGAATTCGTATGAGAATCTGGGATTTTTTCCATTTTCATCCTTTTGCCTTTCGCTTTTTCCTCTTTTATAAATAAAACTTAAATGTTTCTGTAGAAGAGGACTAGATTGACAGCAAAAATACCAGCCACTTCTCACAAGGAAAGAATTATTAGTCTTGGTCTTCATGATTTGTAGTAATGGCCAAATGATAAAAACATAGCATTTTTCTTCCTTAGTCTTTTTGATGTGGAGATTAGCAAATAGTAAATGAGTTTCTACTTTGGCTGCCGATATCCTCATTATAAAACTGAAGGGTTCTTGGGGCAGTTCAGCAACGCTTTCAAAGCATTTCCTCTTGGATGAGATCCAGAGGATTCCAGCATGGTCGTTTTGGCACAGTTGGTTGGTTTTATAAAACAGGTGTCTACATGTGTGTAATAAATCCAGTTATGCTGATAAATCTGAACAGATAATTGAAAAGCGTGTGTTACAGTGAACAAGGCTGGTAATTTACCATGTCAGTAAAGCAAAATATAAGCAACATTTCTGTAATAGGTGTAATGTTCAGTAATTCTGTAATTTAATGGCTCCATTGTGTAAGCCATTTTTAAATTCCCGTTCAAGATGTTCTTGATCCAGATGTTCATATATTTTATTTCATTACTAGCTGCCTTTCAGTTAAAATCTGCAAAACTGATCCTCTTCTTGCTTTACAGTGTACCAGCCAGTCCATGCCAATGATATAAAATTAATGAGGAAGTGGAGAACTGAAACATACGCATTAAAAATATATGTAGTAAATGAAAATCATCAGTGGGCTTGTATTACCAAAGAGTCACTTTTCCAGGTGATGTTCCAGTGTATTCTTTGAAACAAAAAAGCTTTTTAATCCTGCTCATATCACTTACATCAGACTGTTGCTAGTTAAGTTGCTAAGATTCAGCAATATCTCAGATGGTCTGGAAATCTTAGAAAAGCAGACTGGCCATTTTACTGTAATGAATTTCATCATTAGCATTGTGATGTTTTGGGCTCTCTTTATACATTTCCTTCCAAAATTTTGAAGTCTCAGTCCTTATTTCAGGTTAATGCATTGACCTAATTATCACCATATTTGTGTGGAGTCCTATGATCTTCAGAGAAAGGTAGAGGATCTTCAATATTTTGTAAAGCTCATAAACAGCTGAAAAATGTTAAGCTCGAAGGCTATACTCCATGATTACTGCTACTGAATTAAATAAAAAAAACATTGCAAGGAGACAGTTATTTTGCATTTACTGGTTAGTGAAAGTTCTTCTAAGACCCAAAGGATATGCTGTAGTTTGGTCTTTGTTCCTCAAGTGTGTGGTGGATTTCAAGGGTTCCCTCCAGCTCTGGGAAGAGCTAGGACCTGTGGCCAGAAATTTCAGAGATGCAGGGAGAACTGCTAAACGAAGTCCTGGATTCTGCAGTGGTTTGGGATGTGTGCAGAAGCTGAGGATCAGTCAGTCAGGATCAGTAGAAGAGTATCTAGGTGATGTAACTGTACATATAAAGTGTATCTATATTGTATCTGTACATTCAGGATGTGTGTATTTAAGGGATGTGGCCTCCATAACTCGTCAAATGATGGTCCAATCCCTCATTCCTTTAAGTGCTCTGTAAAAGTCCAGCATTCTTAAGAGGCCACCTGCATGAGAGCTGACAAATGGGATTGTAACAGATTCTTTTCCCCTCTTTTAAGGTGGTTTTTTCTTTGCACAAGCTCTGAGAATAGGTCTGATCCTGAGTAGACTTACCCTAAATGCCTTTGTTCAGGGAAGTGTATTGTTCCTGTAACCTCCCTTCCTCTTGCTCAGGATATCCAGCTAGAGCTAAGGGTAGCTTGGTGAATTAACAGCTTTTGCACTTTATTTTGAGGCTATTTTCATCATCATGTGTTTAGGAACACAAATTCCTTTTAGGATCTCTCTGAGCTGCGAGATACAAGTGAGGGAGCTGTTCAGTACATTGTCTGAAAAAGCAGGTTTATGAATCCTCTTCAAATTGGGAATATAATTTCAAGAAAAGAACTATATTTATGTAGATGCAATGACAGCCAGTTAATCTAGTTCTCTTAGCTGAGTATTATGGGGGGTCTTCGGACCTAAATTCAAATATTTAAGTAGAGTTAGGATCTGTAGATGAAACACACACCATTTGTGTGTTGCTCTTCACAACCAGCTGTGCCAACCAACAATTTGTGTGTTGTTCTTAGATTCACCTATAATTATGTTTTGTGACCAAGAAGAGAAGTGTGATCTACAGTGTTGAGATTTGTGATGCTTTCCATTAGTTTTGACACTGAAAACAGTGTTGGAGCTCTTGTACTGTGTGCTGCAAATCTCCCCTAGATGAAAGTAATATGGACAGAGCAGGAAAGCTGTAATAGTAACAACCATGCTTATAGGAGTGTTGTGTGATAATCCATTTTAACTCAAATAGTACAAGTTTGTGTATTAAGTCAAATAGTACAAGTTCTTGGGTTTGTTGTTGTTGTTGTTTTTGGTGTTTTTTTTTTTTTTTTCTGTGCGTGTGAAATCTAAAGTTCCAAGATATACAACTGTTGAATTTTTTTTAAGAATTAATGTCTATACTTACTGCCAAGTCAACACATAAAAATAAATTAAGCATTCACACAAACATTCTGCTTACCATTTCTGTGCTCAGAAAAATTTGAGGGTTTTTTTATTGCCTCACTCAGCCAATATGTAATGACCCAGCGTTTCTGCTGGTGAACAAGATTGATTTATTGTGCAAAACTGATGATACTAATTATTCTATCTGAGCTGTTTTCTTATGTCTCAGCCCAGTACTTTGGTGGTGATGTGGGGGTAGGGTTCTAAGGCTTAGGTGCCTGAACTGCTTGCAGTAAATCTCACAAAATCACAGAATATACTGAGTTGGAAGAGATCTACAAGGTCCAACTTTTGGCCCTGTACAGGACCATCCCCGAGTCACTCGGTGTGCCTGAGAGCATTGTCCAAATGCTTCTTGAACTCTGTCAGCCTTGGTGCTGTGACCACTTCCCTGAGGAGCCTGTTCCAGTGCCCGACCACCCTCTGGGTGAGGAACCTTGTCCTGATACACAACCTAAACCTCCCCTGTCACAGCTTCAGGCCATTCCCTTCAGTCCTGTCACTGGTCACCAGAGAGAAGAGATCAGTGCTTGCCCCTCCTCTTCCCCTCATGAGCCTCTTCATCTCAAGAGCATGCACAGGTTGCATCAGAACACGAGTGTATGGTATGGTTGTTACGCTTGTAGTGTCTTGGACTTTATCTGTGTAAGAGTATTGGAGGGTTTATGCCCTGCAGATTGAATATCAATGGAATGAATGAATGAAGAGTTGGATGGGAGTTGAATTTCTTATTCCAACACCAGTTTTCAAGTGTAACTGGATTGAAGTTACTCTGCTTCTGCTTTAGAACTAGAGAAGTTTTTAGAAACCCTAATTAAACAGGAACGAGGTCTAGATTTATCATCTGGTAAATGGAGAACAGTCCTATGCTTTTGGCTCATCCACTGCATATATTCTCCATAGTAATATGGCCAATGCAAAAATAGTTTATACCATGTATTAATGTCTTGTTCTTGCATGGATACAGCCTCAAAGTTACATGTTATCTTTAAAACAGTGAATGGAGATGGACAGGAAATATGAGACAGACCAGACTAAGGAAGGACAGTGCAGGTTTTATTGATGAAACCTCCAGTACTCAGAAAGAATTGCACTGGGTTTTGTCAGTGTGAGATACATACAGTACGAGCAAGACTGTTCATGCCAGCCTTGCCTTGGGATTTTTTTTTTCAGTGATGATGCACAACCTTTTGTACCAGAAGGGAAAGAAGTTAATGAAGTCCTTTACAAATACATGTGAAATACGCAATAAATAAAATGTTGTAAGAGTGCTGCTTAAGGTTATAGTGTTCATATGTCAAGCTCAGAAGAAAAGTCCAATTACAATCCCCACACAATGAGTGGTTTATGTTATGTGTGTAGTACAGGTATCATAATAGTTTTCTTCTCTTGATATATTGGTAATTTACTGAATAGTGGCATAAGATAGTGATTTGTTTTATGGCTGTCTAAGATCATGGTTTAGTGTTAATGCTTCATATTCTTCAGACTGAAATGGTTTGGATGCCTGCTCTCTTTTATTGAGGTCTGGTGCCATACATAAATGTATTTTACCTAACACATTTATCAGCTTTTTGTAACTATATCTGAATTGTCTCAAATACCCTCCTATCCCAAATCATTCAGCTTGTGTTATAGTCACTCAGACACCTTCCTCACAGCTGCCTGTCCTGTATGATCATCTGTGCTTTTACACTTTTTACAGAAAGTGTAATTAGAGAACAATGACTTAGCTTTTGGTTTGACATACACTAAAAACTTACTACATCTACTGCTGTTGTCTTATCCAAGTTTTATAAGTATCTCTTGTTTTTCTCCAGTTAACTTCCCAGCTCTCTCAGAGGTGAAATGCTCTGTCCATTAGCCATATAAAACATGGTTGTCTAGGCAGGGAAGAGAGGAGTTATTTCTCTTAGCCTAGTGTGGGAATTTGAAGAGACAGAATGTAATTAATTATCAAGCTTGAGTTTTGGCCAAGACTCTGTTAGAGATGAGAGTTACAGTTTACGAATTTCTTTCATTCTTGTGATGATAGGATGAGCAGGAGGGAGACAAGAGTGGGGTTTTATGCAAACATAGAAGTTTGGACTCTTGCTGTGGCAGCATGTTTCAGTTGTCATCATGTTAAACTAGACTGTTTTATGTGGCTGTGGCAGGAGAGTGGGGGGTAAAAATGATAGCACAACTTCGAATGAAATTGTTTGCAGGGGAAAAAATGGTTAATTATACATAAATCAAGCTCACAAAAACCAACCAGAGCATGAAAGAGCTACAGTGCATGCCCTCTGCCTTTCACAGGCTCTTTCCAATTCACTTGGTGCTTTGTGTTGCTTTTCTGAGGCAATTCTTTTCCCTTTATGTGCACCAACACACATTTTGTCATAGTTTGTTGATGGTAATTTTGGGACCAGATCTAGCAAGTCTCTCGTAGGCTGTGTCGCAATTAGATCGAATATAAATCAAGAAGTTGCTGTATAAATTATATTTTAATTCATCTACCATGTCTAGAGTTAATTTCATGGGGAAGGAATAATCACAGAGCCAAGCATTAGGACTGAACACATCCAGAACTGGAGGGGAGGAGAAGTTATTTGTCCACCAAGGCCGTTTTTCTGCTGTGTTATTGGGAGCATATGCCACATCAGCCAGCACTGAAGGAAATAGTCTTAGGCAATGGAGAAACAGAACTGGGGAGTAGATGATCTGTCTTTGACAAATACCTCTCTTGTGAATTTTCAGTTGTGCTCCTTTTTACCATTAAAATTCTTCAAATGTTATCTAATAGTTTATATTAAAATGATGGAAGAAAGTAATTCAAGGTTTCAACTTTTCAAATCTCTTGCTTTTATGAATTTGTCTTCTTAAATGCATGGTATGCCAAGTCCCATTATGTCTCGGTTCTTAAAAAATAGGAAAATAATAATCCACAGAGAATGAGATCTGTTTTTCTTCTGAGAAAATGCTTGGATTCTGAAAAGGTTGTAGTGGTATGCTGTGTAATGGTTCCACCTTCCTTGCAAAAGAGTATGTACTTTGTCCTGTTAAAATTAGAACTACTTAAGAGATGCCACACTTAGGATGAAATTGCAAATCGTCTCTCCTGGGAGAAGGTGATTTTCCTTGCTGAAGGAAAGCTGACATTGATAAGCATATAATCCATGAAAACAGTGTTGTCATAAATGGATATTGAAGTTTCAGTGGGAATAAATCAGACTGTAGAGGGTAGGAAGAAAAGCAGGGTGCAGCTGCACAGCCAGTGTTCTTCTCCATCTTCTGCCTTTAGGACTAATTCATCACATAACCAACTAGTTGTGTGAAGTAGAATTCACTGTTGAAAGGAGAACAGGTGAATGAGATAGAAAGTGAGCAGAAAATTGAAAGAAAAAAAACCACCTGTTTATCTTTCAAAGACTAATCACTGGGTACAACCTTGAACCCTCAGTCACAGGAAGTTTTCTGCCTTATTTTGTTCCATTTCAGCTCTGGACTGTGGTGTAGTTGCACATGCAATGCCCTCTCTCTGTTGAGCAATCAACACATGAAAGTTCAATAATTAACCAGCACTTGGCTACTGATCAAAAATCACAGCAGAAATCAGTGAAAACCATCACAAGTTCTCCTGTGCTGAGCCAGATGACCCATCCCACTCTCTGCCCACAGAGGACAACAGTTCAGGGCTGCCCTGTCCTTGCCACTGCCTTCTGGCCCTGGCTGTGCTGGCATGGTGCAGCTGTGGTGGAGCAAACTCGCCAGGGCAGGTCCCAGCTGTGGCTGCTCCCAAGGCAGAGGCACGGGGGGTTTGCCACACACATTCTCTGCTGGGTAAAAAGTGGTGTGTGCCAGGCTACACAGTAGCTACAAAATAAACACACAGTTTGACCTCTCGACGGGTTTTGTTTAATGTTTTGTTCTCACTCGTGATGAGTAGCTCCTGCGTCCTTTCCACAGGACTGGTGAAGTTGTACGTAGCTGGATTTGTAAGGAAATTGGGAAGATTTTCAAAGGCATATTTCCTTTAAAAACTCTGTAAAACTGTCTACCTGACTGTTGTAAGAGGTACCTCAGACCATGTTTCTCATTTTTTATATGTACATTTCTAATCACGGAAACAGGGAGTGTATTTTTATATAAGAGTTAAAAGGATCTTTTCCTGATAAACAGAGGTTTATTTCTGACTGCAGTTTTGGGGATGTTTCAAGTCTCAATAACAGGATACCTCTAGTGAGTGGCCTAAATATTTAGGAGCAGCATGTTTTACTCAGTGTCTGAGAACATCAGCTTTGAGTTGTACATTTCTGACTTAAAAAGTTGTTATATTCTTTTAAGTACATTTTATTCTTGCTTAAGTGCTGCACACATACAACAAACAGAGTTTGTAAAGTCAAGTGCTGTTCCCCACCTATGACCCTTTCTGTTTCCTTTCATCATAAACTCATTATCAGTCAGCTAAATCCTCTTCTTTTAAATCTCTTCTTCAGGGAATCCTATTCTCTTCTTCTGCATAAGGGGTCTGTATGGGCCAGATATACCTTATTTCTCCTATTTCCAGCAGTTTTTCCCTGCTGGAGTCAGCAGGGTCAGCCTGGTCCCACTCTGTGCTGCCTGACCTCCATCCTGGGCTGTGACTCAGGCAGCAAAGGCATCTCATCTTCCTCTCTTCACATGAGGATAATGCTCGTCAGTGGAACCCATCATTAAACCCAGTATCTAGCACCTCTCACAGGTTTGCAGACATTTGGAGTGTCATCACGTTTGAACTGATTTTAACTGGCCTGGCAAGAGCAACTTCCCTGACTAAAATGTACTCTCTGCTATTTAAAACAATATTTGAATTCTTGAAGATAATATTTTCTCACTGCAAAACAGTGGTTTTTTTTTTTCCTGGCTTCTATCTTGGAAATAATTGAGCCATTTTGGTTAATGTAAGACAAAAATAGCCTGAACCACACATCCAGTGTGGAAAGTTTCAGCCCAAACAATCAGTCTGGCAAAATTATAAGCAAGTGAAAATTAGATTTATAGGAAGTACTGGAGTGCTTCCTATAAACTTAGTAAGTGTCTGTCACAGCCCCCACCTGCGTGTATTGAATTCACAAGACAGCTTTCATTTCAACATGCATGCAGCTTGCTTGCACACACTCTCATCCAGTGTATTCTGCTGAAATGCATATCACTTAAATAAATAATCCACTTAACATGCATAAGAGTCACTCTATCTAAATATGACCGCAGCTAATCACGTGTTGTTAAACCTGTTAATTGCTTATCATCTGTTTGCGTAGATTGCGTTTTATAACAGCAAATGGAGGAGCAAATGCTCAGTTATCCTTTATAATTTTTTCCTGTTAGACATGTTTTAATAATTATAAAATTATTGTCCATCCTCAAAAACATACAGTGAATTTATAATATAAAAGCTTAGTAATTGAAATGCTATTGTGACACAGAAAGCTGTCTAGCAATTAATGGTTCAGGAAAACAATAAGTTAGTGCAAAGCCTTGGGTCTTCATTCTCCTAATACATCATTTTGTTTATTTCCATACCGCGTTGTTCACAGTGGGAGTCAGAGGAAGCCTTTGGCTGAATATTCTCTACCCCTAGCTAAGAGACTCTGTTGTGTTTTCACTACATTTGCCTCACATAATTACTCAGTGTTAATTTCAAAAAGCCTTTGATATTTCTGCATGTATGTGTCCTAAACAATAAGCTGATCCATAATGCAGCATGATTTATTGCCTTCTGACCTTACACACAGCTTCTCCTCGTGGAAAACAGCTTATGAGTCTGGGTGTTAACTGCAGCTTGAGTAGCACAGAAAACTTTCTTCCTGTGTGCAGTACCTGCATTCCTAGGCAAGGTCAGTGATCTGGTCAAGTGAGGCTTTTTTGTTTGGATGGCCTGTCTTGCCCACATTCCTTATAATAATTTGTTTCCTATATTCAAGTATGCTTCCCAAACCAACTCTGTGTGTGTGGAGGCTGGTGATGCAGTGCATCTAGGCTGAGTACTCCTAGGACCAGATGAAAAATGCCAGTGTGCTATGGAAAACCAGCAGCAAGCATGAACACCTTTCCTTCAGCTTGTTTGTTTTTGATGGGTTCACACTGTGCTACCAGAACAATCTGATATAAGGGATGCTGGGGCAGGAAGGCTGAAACTTGCCAGGGAGACATGGAGAAGGAAGGTGGTGTGCAGAGAACATTGCCTTAAAGCTTATAATTTTCAGAGAAGCTGCCTGCAGGAATGCTGTAGGCGTGGGGGAATGATGATTTCAGGAGGTTGCAGTGGCTGTACCCTGGATATACACCCATTTGTGGGAGGAGTCTTCTCACAATGTTGTAGGTAGAACTGTGTAAGTGTAAGTGGCCTAACTGAACCCAGAAAATCATTGCCCAGCATTAAAAAGTTTGAGTTAGGAATTTGAGTCTAGCTACTCTGCTAGCTGCTACTTAGTTCTCTGGCAGATAGATACTTGCTGCTTAAGGCACACGGGAGGGAAAGGGTTAGAAGAAAAACAGTAAGCAAAGAATTTGGAAATCCGGTGTCTTTGCACAGGAAGTATGATCAAAGTCTGCTCGAAACCTTTTGTGAGAGAAAGAATGTGCAGTTAAAATAGTTATTTGTTGTTCAGGCAGGTTTTTTGGAAGAAGGTGGCTGACTGAATCTCCAGGTGCTAATGGTGAGAGTGGCAGTGGTTACTTTTTTGGTTCTGCTCATTGTCATGGCTTGGCCAGTTTTTCCTCCTCTGTCAGTCTTTTCAAGGTGGGCAGAGCTGAGGAGTATTTTACAATGGCACCATGCCTTGCAGTCAGTTCCAGAGTAAATGGAAATCATGGAAAAAGTAATAAGAAGGCAGCAGTAGTGGGGCAGGGAGAGAAAAAAAAGGAGAGTACAGTGGTACTGCCCTGTTCTGTGGGAATGAAGGATCACACATTAGGGGAAAAGCTGGCTGTCATATGTATGGAGATCTGCCACACACATGCTCATGTGCTGATCATGGTCAGTGACCTCATCCATATGCAGGCCTGGATATCACAGTGGTTAGGATTTGCCAGCCAAGGACTGACTCTGGAGGAAAGTGAAGACTGGCTGGTTTTGGCAGAGAATCCCCTCTCTTTGCGGAGTCACTTGGAATCTTGTGAAGGCTATGAATCTTAGAGTCTTTTCTTTGCAGGGCTTTAAAGGTGCATGGCAGATGAAATAAGTTCATTTACTGGTTATTTAATTCCTCAACTAAATCTGCTTTCTGTTTGTACCTGCATGAGCTCACTGATCTGCATTCCTGTAATGTGCTCTTTCTCTTTTATTTTTTTGGGCTATCTCACTGTAGAGTCCCCAAAATCCAATACCCCACTAAGTCCATTGAGACACTGAGGAATGGTGACACCTGTTCCATGTGCAGGCTGATGAGAATGACCTTGGAAAGGCTCAGGACAGTTTGGATCAGCAGTACAAGTCTAGGCTGAAGCCTCTGTCCCTGCAGGTGCTCGCAGTTGCATGTGGGGTCACCAAGCTGTTTTATGTGAGCTGGGACTCGTTCTGGAACTCAGCATTTCCAGGCAGGGAAAGGCATGCTAACAGGACTGCTCTTTGCCAGCAGTGAGCAGTGCTGCTCAGCTCTGTCCAAGATGTGCCAAGTCCTCATTAACATCTTTTGCCTACTCTTGTCATAGTTCTGGGATGGCAGTGGTTGGTATTTCTATTTAGAGGGACTGTTTTTTTGTTTCCTTTCATACTTCTACATCTAGCAGTCCTTGCTAAAGCATACAGTAAGTGTGTATGAAACTCTCCTGCGTCCCCACAGCTCTGCAGTTCTTTACACAGAGCTGTGTAAAGACCCCGAGAGACAGAGCATTTTCCCATAAATTCTTTGCCTTGTCTGTTTCCAAATTAATTGGTGATGGATGAGGGGGAAGAGGAAGAGAAAGAATAGCATAATAAAACTCCCCCATTGCATCACTTGAAATTCTCAAGGAATGTTCGTAAAAATCAATGTTGCTTCTCCTCAAGCTGCTGGGGGGCACAAGTCTTTAATCAATTAAATTCTCATTTTTAGATTTATTTTTTTTTTTTGCAAGGCTTATTAAATGTCTTTGTGCTATTATGTGTGCCTGGTGTTACTTTTCTAGCTAAAATAATTGGATAAGTTTTGCATATTTTAAGTATATACTAGATAAGCAAATAATAATGGGTAACATGAAAGTATGGTTCACATTAAGAGTTTAAAGTTGATGTAATCTGAATGGGAGCCACATGAGTTTGAATTGTTTGGCTAGTTGAGTTCATGCAATTGGGAAAATAATGGAAAGGAGATCTAAATATGTGTGGTACATTTGGTTATTGTGGATAAAGCAGAATATCATCTAAAATTGCATATTTCTTTTTGTGATAGTCCTTTCCAGTCTTAGGGGGCAATCAAGATAAAAGAAGGTTTGTGAACTGCCATTTTCCCTGTAAGCTGTAAAAACTTATTCTGGTGATTTGTTCATGAGCAGGTGAACGTGGCTGTTCCTATTGTAGTCCTAATTTTCATTTTGAATAAGGATATTAATCGGGCAGGCTGTACTTGATTTGTGATTCAAAAAAAAAAAAAAAAAACAAACCCACAACTGGTGGGATATGTGTAGGCCAGATAGGAATAATTTTATCTGAAGATACTTGCTTCTTTAATAACAAGTCATCCCTTCTTCTCAGTGTGGTTTATCCCACTACTTTTTTCACCCACCAAGGGCTGGTATCCTGAGAAGACCTTCATTCCTTGCGTTTTGTGTCTGACCTACCGACAGTAGTACTTGTTTACCTAGGGAGATAATTGTTTTCTGGAGAGCATCCAGCTGATAACTTACTTTTTCATTAGACCCCTTTTTCCTATTAGTTATCTCCTGTTAGTTGATCTGTGTCATTTGATAAAACTAATTAGGTAATAAAAGACTGTTTCTGAGCTCCTCCCTTTAATTTTGGCAGGGTGAAATGTGCTTCTTGGCACCTTGCTCTTTCCACATAAAGACAGCCTTCAGTTGACAAACAACATTAATCCAAAAGAAAACAAGCCATTTCACGCATCCTCTCTTGATATATCCTTGTGCCAGAACAAAATAGTTCCTAACAAATTATTTGTACCAAAGATAGTGACATAACCCTGGCTCTGTTTTAGAGTTTTGCAAATGTTTGCAGAGCTTCTGAAGAGGCCAGGCTAAAAATACTCAATGAAACCATTCAGAATTCTACTAAAAGCATTTTGTTTCCTAGGACTTTCCTCCCTTCTGAAAATGCCCTCCCACAGCTGCATGGCATTTATTAGAAGGTGATGAAGGTATAAGGTAGGAAATCACATTTTATATTTTATTTTTTAGGCTTATTTTCAGGCTTCCTTTTTAGATCACATACATTTTTGTAAAGAAAGGATTTTTCAATGGAAAGTAAGTTTATTATTAGCCTCAAATTGATGTATAATCATCCAGTGAAAAAGGCTGATAAGATAGTCCTTTATGAAAGAGTTCAGTGTGAAGGTTTGAGGTATCATGGGACGCAGCATTTCAAAGACAAATAGCCAATAATTGCCACTCCTTTATGGACAATGGCCTCTGCTGCACCCTAATGTAGGAATTTCCTGAGGATGCTGGTGGGTTTTTTTTCCTTGATTGCTGCACCCCAGAATAAAATTCTGCTTCAAAGTTTACTTTGGGAAGAGTATAGAACATGCTTTGCTCAGATGTGACACTTGAAGAAATCACTGTAGTCATTTTCCATTCAGCCCAGAGAGAATCTGTCTAGAGCCAGTGAAATTAGACTAACAAAAGGATCTCCACGGTAGCTGTTCTGTGTTTTACACTCAGAAATGTCATATCTCTTAGAAGAATGGCTTCTACCTGTTTGGTGTTAAGTGCAAGCAGTGCTTTTGGTCAGGTCTGAACAACTGTTTTTGTATTAGTTGCATGTTTACTGTGTGTTGTATTTACTTCCATCCCAGAAAGATCTACCATGGGGATGTTCATGTTGTGCATGCAGAGATTTGGAGTATTACATCTTCTGGGATGCAAGAGCCCCAAAATAGCAGTGTATGAAATTTTAAAAGCAGTGGTATGATAAACCTGGATAGCACCAGTGTGTGCTTGTGAGTCATGTGATAAATAAATTATGGAAGTGATAGTGAGAGTCAGTTACAGCAACAAGAAGTGACTGTTTTAAAAACTAAGGGGAAATAAAAGTTTGTACTTTCGTTTGTTCAAATTAGATTCAGAAAGGTTTTGACTTGCTTTTTGCCCCTGAACATTTTTTATCATCTCCTCTAGAGGCACTTATAGCCAATACTGACTCATGGGTATTCAGCTAAGGTGCCTGAGATGGTTATTGTCCCCTGGAGCTGCTGCTTTTCCTAACAGGAACAGTTCAGAGATGCTGGAGTTTACAATGTACCATAATGTTAACTACAATTTTTTTTTGTCTATTTTGACTATCATACCTTGTATCTCAAGCAGAGTTGATTTTGCATTTCTAGCATTAAACAAAAGCTTTCCAAGCAAATAGCAGTTACCACTGCAAGGGAATCAAAGGCATGGGTTAACCTGCCATTGTGTCAAATCTGATAATTGGTTTTCACACATAAGCAGCTCTGGAAATCCAAACTACCAAGCCTGTTTGTCCTGTGTGCTTTCCTTTAATGTACTGCTCATTTTCACTTCAGATAGTTTCTTAGCCCTCCTGGCTGAAATTCAGTGCCACAGGAAGCCCCTATCAAAGCCTTGCTCAAATTGTTCCAGCTCTGTGCTTGCTTCTCTTCTGGTAGTGGTGTACCAGTGAATTGTCTGCTGTGTGGCCTGATCTTCAGCTTACTGTGAACAAATTCTCCAGGATTACAGATTTGCTAGGAGGTAGTGTTGGGAGTCTCTGTATTTATGGGCAGCCCTGTGGTGCCCAGCAGCATGACGCTCATTTTCCCTCAGGATCCTTTCTCAGTCTGGCCTCTGTGCTGTTTGCCCCTGTTGTAAGTAAAGATGTGGAGCAGTGCCAGAGGTGCTCTTGCCAGCAGGGTTATGGGCTCATTTTGGCCTGACCCCAGAAGAAGGGCAACAGATAAGGAGCAGAGGAGGCTATAGCCCAGTTTTGAATGGAATTGCTCTTGGTTTCTCTGCCATGGCTCAATGTTTAGCCATGGTCTCTGCACAGCTGTCAAGATCTGATCCATGGGAAGGGAGAGAGACAGCTTGGCTCACAGTGCTGCAGTCCTGTCCTGGGCACTGCAGAAATAAATGAGGAAGTGCTGTTGAGCAGAAGCACTGCTCTGGGTGTCCTGGCAGGAGACAGCATAGCACCTCTACTGCTTTCTTGGCTGGGCGGGTTGAGAGAACTCACCTGCCTGCTGCTCATTTGTGCTGCTGACAGATGCCGCTGGTAGAGCTGATGGGAGAAGCAAACCTTTCCATCTCCACCCTCTCACATGAAGACAATACAATTTAATATAAGCATGTCCTTTTCACTGCTTATTAAAACAAAGCTGTTAACATATTGTGGATTAAACCACTAATATTCACATTTTCCCTCATATGGGGTCCACGAATGCTATCTGTATATGGAATTGAGAGTATAGCTGTAGGAGAACTGTGTCTTCACTAGCTAACTACTGTGCAGCATTTTCTGAATTCATGAGAAATTCTACAGTTCAGGATTGTTTTTTCTAGTAGGGATTGCCGTTGTGACACTAGATTCTTTTCAGGTTTGACCGCATTGTGCTTAGATGAGACAATTATTGTTTTGTTGGATTTTTTTTTTTTTTGAATGAACACGTTGGAGAAATGCCTAAACTCATCTGAAAATTAGAAGGGGAAAAACACACACTATTTTACTGCCATGCTAGTGTGAGCTCCACTGACAGTTCAGCAGTCGATGATGTTTTACAGTGCTTTTGTTTGGTGCTAAAAAAAAGATTTTCTGATTTATGTCTAAGTTACATGGAATACATATAAGAGCTAAAAATGAGTGTATGTCTTGCAAAGGAGAATTAAAATTGGAAGGAAAGTACACTAAATTGTGGTGTGAGTGGGTTGTGGCAGTGACTTTCTTCTATGCAAAATTTAAGATAAAAGATGAAAAATGCTAAAAGCTGAGTAACAGCTGGTGCTGGTAAACAGTATTTGTCTTCAAAGAGCTGTAGGGATTTTAATGAATTTCAAAAGATCCATAAGTGAAAGAGATTATTTGGCTTGACTTGCAGATACTGCTGCCGAAGCAACGAACTTAAGTGTCCATAGCAGAGCCAAAATGAAATCTGACTCAGGTATTCCTGGTCTCTCTCCTTGTTCTCCAGTTGCTTGATTGTCAAGGCAGACTGACACAAAATTTTCAGCAGGTTGTCCCTGATTATTTTTTTCTTTTAGCAGTAAGAAACTGGTTCTGTGGAACAGACAACTCTTGTATTACAGATGCATAAAAGTGGTTTGAGCATGTCTGCTTGTGAATATGTTTTATTTTTAGAAACTGCAGAATTTTCCCCTGTTCTTACCATTTCCTGTGGTTTTACTCTGGAGCATGATGGATGAAGAAGGCTATTTGTGTGATTAAGGTATGAGAATAGCAATGTGGGTCTTGGGTTTACAGTTGCAAGTCAGATGTGACGGTCAGTCCCTGAAGTGTAGTAGCAACAAGTGAACTTCTTTGTCTACAAAAGAATATTTGTCCTATTAGAAGTGTGTAGGAGAAGTGAGGCTGCATTAATATTTTAATAGTCCTGTGGGATCCATGTAGGAAAGTGTCCATAGAAGTGATATTAAATCAGTGAGAGTGTAGAAACAGTACATTCACCTGTAGCAAGCAGTGAGAGAATTAAGCTAAACAGGAACACGGCGCACTGGAATAAGTGTTGACACATGGAGTTAATTGAGAACAATTAGGTCTGTGCATAGACAAGATCTACACAGCCCGTTTGATGCATGGCATTATGTGAGTAAAGGGTGCAGGATTAGACCTTTTGTTTACCGATTTACCTAATGCTTTAAACTATTTGGATGAATGGTGTTACACAAATGTTAGTCATAATTATTATTTAATTATGACCGCATGTTTACTTTGAACATAGTCCTATGCTTAATATGTAGGAAAGCCAGGATAATGTTGCAGCTTCAGTGTGTGAGCTACTGCTTGCCAAGGAGCATTTCCCTAATGGCTTCTCCTTCCACGGGATGAAAATGCCTCCCTGGACGGTGAAGTTACACCAGTTGTGGTATGTAATAAGCAAATAGCTTGCATAAGAATACCATCAGCTAGAACATTTTGGAATATGCATCTGAGATAGAATGCTAGCTTATTAAAATTGATGTTATTAAATGTGCTGCTTGTATATCATTTCAAAATCCCTGAGATGCCAGCATTTCATTCTGTTTCCATTGAGAGTGCAGAAAGCAAATTTCATAGTATGATTCATAATATAGGAGTGCTACAGAATTTCTGTAATTCATGTGTTGCTACTTTAATTTGCATTTAAATGTTTAAACTGCTATAAAATTGAAGATTTCTTAAACATTTTTTTTTCTCATTCTTAAGCAGAATGAAGTTGTTCCTTATTTAACTCTATTCTGAGACTTTCCTTTGTTCAGATCTTCCATTTCAGATACTGTGTAGATCTTAAGACAATTTTATGAGTGGCTACACATACAAGCAAGAAAGAGATCGGTGGGGTTTTTGGTTGGGTTTTTTGGGGGGGATAGTTGGGGCCTGGTGGTTTTGTTCTGTGGTGGGTTTTTTTTGTTTTGTTTTGTTTGTTTGTTTTTTTTTTTTTGTTTTGTTTTTTTTTAGGTTTTTTTGGTTGGTTGGTTTTTTTGTTTGGTTGGGGTTTTTTGTTTGTTTGTTTTTTGTTTTTTGTTTGGTTTTTTTTGGGGTAGCTTTTCTTTTTATTTTTTTCTTTTTTTTAAAGCCCTTATAAGAAATATAATTCCGTAGTATGGTATATCCTAGGTTGCAAGAGATGGGCTGCTTTCTGTCCTATCCTTTTCACTAAGTTAATGTGAGTATTTTTTTAAGTAACCAAAGGTAATGGAGATTATGAACCTTTTCCTTAGAAAGCTCTTACTGCTTTGAATGGAGATACCTCAGTTCCTCCATACCTGGCGTTTTACAATGATTGTTGGTGCTACTGAGAGGGTGAAAAAGACCTCTCTTGAACACAGGCTGTGCATGTGGACATGTGTGCAGGATCAACCTCATTAATTCAAGAAATATTAGTCTTTTCTTTAACCCAAAGTGGGAATCTTCTGATTCCTGACTGAGTTACTGAATCCCATATAGTAATTGCAGCTTATATTTTTCTCATTGTTTAAGGCACTTGATCTTCCTGTGGGCCTCCCCTGCTCATCAGTCAGTAGAAGAAGATTTGTGAATCTCCTGGTGGAGGCAGGCTTAAGGTGACATGATGCTTCCCACATGCACCAAAAAAGCATGTATTTCTCTACTTCAGTTTTCCTGAGCACCTGTTTGCTTTGGTGACAAATGACTTAGCCAGTACATTTAAAAAGCAAATTAAAGTAGTCGATCATTTAGAATAAGTGCATGTTTTCTAAAGGGAAAAGGGGAGACATGCTGATTCCTGCAGGAGAGAAGAAGTTTTTTTTAAAGTCTAGGTGTTCAAAGTTTAAGTAAACTTTCTTTCACACGAAAGACATTCTGTTCTACATGACTGTGTCTACCTGGAAACAAAGTATTTCAGTAGAAGTAATTTACGTTTGATTTGAAAAGTTTTCTGAAAGGAAATTTGGTTTTAAAAAATTATTTCAAGTTTTCAATTTATTTTTTTGGTGTAGAAATTAAGGTAAAAATAATTTGTGAATGCAGTTTCCTTGAGAGGGCTTGAGTTTCTGCATTCCTTTCCTGTGTTTTTCCAGCCCAGCCATATGATTGAATCTTTGAATATTGTAGTGTCAACAGCTCCTTGTATTTTCACTTGATACAGTTGAGCAAAAATTCTGACATTCAGCTGAAATGTTTGAGGAGCCATTACCAGCATAATTCTGCTTCTTAAGTAAATCTCATCTCAGTGCTTGAAATCTAAATGGATTAATATTTTTAATGTCTTGTTTACAATGCTGCCTATGAAAGCCTGTATTTGTCTACTTGCCAGCCTTCCTTCTTGGCCAGGAACCATTCTGGCGTGAATCTCAACGCTGGGCTCCCATCCATTTTCCTTGAGTCTCTCTCTGGTTCCCTCCCTTTTCCTCAGGGGCTCTCTGGAAGATTGTCAGAAGGGCTTTAATTTCTTGAGCAAGTCAGCTTTTTTTGACTCCTAAATATTTCTGCCCCAGCCCTGAATTTCAGAGTTTGCCAGCCGATCGCAGATGGCTCGCCCCGGTGGCGTTACAAAAAAATACATACATTCTGAGGTTTTGCCGAAAACAAACCTAAAAACAATCCAGTGTTAGCTTTGTAAGTGGGCAGAAAAAGATGCTTGAGAAAAAAGAGTCATGGGGGTGGAGGGGTAGTGTGTGTGTGTGTGTGTGACTTGACAGGGTGCCCAGCAGTCATGGTGGAGTAAAGGTGAGTTAGTAGGTAACTCCTGATCTAGATTGTGTCCATTATAGCATCCTATACCATTTATACGTTTTACCAGCAGAGCCATACTAGCTACAAATGCCCCAAAATTTACTAAAATCAGAAAAAAACCCACATATAACCAGTATGGTGGCACTGGTTTGGCTGTGATTGCTGAGTGCCTTCAGGGGTAGGGGGGTTCTTAGAGGAGAGTCTGGGGACTGGGTGAATGTGACATAAGCCCGAGTGCTAAAGCAGCAAGCAGGTTATTAGAGAGTAGAAACCAGGGGTGTATGATATCAGACTACATTACAGTAAATTTATGCAGCTGTAGGCATGGTGAACCCTCTCTTCTGAGCAGGCCAACAAATCCTCACTAGTGGTTATTTTGATATGTGATACTCTGATGCTAATCTAAGGAGTTGAATGCGAAACCAAAGAAACCCCAGCAACAATGAGAGCCCTTAGCTGAGCGAGGAGCACTTGGCAGTTCCCTCTGCCTTCCTAGAAACAGAGAGTGAGCAGGAGCTCACGCAGTGACAGCGTGCAAGGTTCCTGGAGAGGCATGGCCGGGTGGGTCCCTGCATGGTCCCCTGGTCAGGTACGCGTGGAAGGACAGATGGTGTCCCCACAGTGCAATACTGGGACTGGTAATCAAACAGCCCCCCAAAGCAACAACAATTTCTGCTTGGTCTGGCTTGAGGTGGGGGTTTTCTGCCCAGTCTGGCATTAGAGGGGAGCGCAGTGGGGTGGCAGCCCTGGAGCAGAGCCTGGCCAGAGACACGTTTTGCCAGCCTGCCTCTGCCCTTGGAAGAGTTGGGGCCACTGCGAGCCCTTGCTGGAGGAGAATTCACATTGCCCCCTGCCATCAGTACAGTGCTGGTCTGCCTCCTGCCTGTGCTCCCCCTCAGGAGCTGGGCTCCAGCCTCCTGCAGAAGGTCCCCTGTGCTGGAGGTGAGGATGAAGGTGTGAGTGAGAAGAGACAGCCAAAGCCCTGCATGCCTGCCCATCAGACACAGGCGGGGCCAGCTGCACCCCAAGAGTGAGTGAGTGAGTGAATGCATGTGTGTGCGTGTAAGATGCTGATTTCCGAGGAGATTTTAATTTCTGGTTCTTAACGTGCCATTTATTTTTGAGAACATGGTATTACTCAAAGTGAGATAGGTTGACGAGACACAATAATCTTGACAATCTTTCATTACAGATATCTGAGGGAATATGAGCATTCTTAATGTTTTATAGACTAGCGTGTCTGGCTCTGAGAAATAATAAAAGAGGTATAAATAGCAGGGATAAAGAAAAGGGAAATATGGATTTAATATGTGAAGCAGCCAAGTATTTGGCTACCCTTTATCATTTATTGATCATTCTCTCCGCTGTTCAGAAATTATTTGGAGTCAAGGATTCTCAGATTTTTTTTTAAGTCTCCTTGTCTGTCTCAGCCACCAGGGAGTGTGTGAGTCAGGAAACATGTCAGTGGAGGTGGCTGTGTGAGCAAGGCTGTAGGTAAACAGAAATAAAGTTAATTGGCAGTTTTCTTGTATGCACGGGCAGCTAAAGTCCTTTTCGCTGGAAGAAATTTTCTTTTCCCATTATCCTTCAACATTCTCTTGGAGGAATTGTCTCAAGGGAAGTGAGTGAGTCAGAAAATATGCCAAGTTCATGTCATGGCTGTTTCGGCGTTTCTTTCTCTTGCTGGCCTCCAGGAGCTTTATTGGCAAGTGTTTTTAAAGGAAATATTGGCACAGGAAGGCCTTATTGTTTATGTCATGAAAGTCTCTTGGCTTCTTCTGCCTTGTTATTTTCTCCCTTAAATGGGGAAATTAGGAGTGGGGGGCACTGAGAAAGGAAGAGAGGAGAGAAGGAGAAACTATTGACGGTTGCTACCCAAAACTCTTCCCCCTACATCAGGATGTATCTTGGTGAGTCCTCTCTTTGCTTTTTCTCTGTTGCTGCTTTTCAGGCTCTGCTACAGCCAGTAAATGGGTTTCTAAATGCATAAGTTTCCTTTTTGTGCTTTTCAAGATGTAGCACTTAGAGACTTTTTTGAAAGAAGCCAGCAGTTTTCTGCTGAGCTCTGCTCTGCCAGAACAGGGCAGGGAGAGGCAAACACAGAGCCCAGACAGGGTCAGATCACTGCCACCTTCTCACATGCGGATCATGTGAGATGGGCTGTGGAGGACATTTCATTAAATTCTTTTCAGTTCTGTGTAAGGTTTGCATACAAAATACAATGTGATTTACAAGAAAAAAAATAAAATTGGGAAGTTCTGCAGAGCAGATGCAGTGAGTACAGATAGAAACAATAGTGAGATGATGCATGGTCAGAAATGTTGCTTGTTAAAAACCAAAGCAGAAAGCAAAAGCATTCCTTCAAATGTGTACACAATCTTAAAAAAAATACCAAACCAACAAACCAACCCCCTCCTTCTACCTAAACCTACTCATATGCACTCAGGCAATTTTGGCATAACATAAAAGCATACAAAAAAAGAATTATGTCCAGTGCAGCAATAAAAATTGCTGTAACCTATTACCCTCAAATTAGGTGAGAGTTGGAAAGTCTCTGAGGATGCTATTAAAGAATTAAATATTAACATTTCAAAGACTGTTTCGGTATTTAATTTTTTTTATTTGGAAAGTAAAAAGTTAACTCTCCTTGTGATACGTCGTAGCAGAAATTCTGTTTCTAAACCAGGTTCATTTGTATTCATGATATTTGCCTCTCTAATTCTTGTGTATGCAGCTCAAAGATCTAGTCTAAAAAATTCTTTCGGGTTAATGTTAAAAAGGTATACATTGATGTACAAAAAAAAAAAAGCATAACCCTATTTCTTCTGGATTTGTTACCACAGAAAAAGAAATTTAAAACAAATGCCTATTTTTGTGAGTTAAACAGAGAAAATGACAGCTAAACCACTTTTCTTTGTACCCATTTAAACTAAGGATTGTCTGTGGCATTAAATATCTATTTCAAGGCTGTGATGCAGTTTTTGTGATGTCTCTTCAAACACTAAGTATTTGTTGGTACATAATAATTCTTTTTATTGTGGCATCTTACTTGCATTTTGGTGATGCCTTTTTGGAATGCTCTTTTTCAAAGGAAAGAGAGATGATTAATCTTGGCTCTTTAAACCTATATTGTTTCACTTTTCAAGTCTTTCATGTTCTTTTGTTTTCTAACCTATCTATTTGTGGCATCTGTGCAAAATTCTGTAGTGCATAACAGTTTAATTTGTGGAAGCTTTTCCCTTCCCCCTCTACTTCCAATTTTGTACTTCGATTTGCTCAGACCTTGCTTTTTTACTTTCTTAAAACATCTATATACAATTGAAGGTTAGTTTGAAGTTCTTGTGGAACATGCATTTCTAGACCTGAATATTCTTAGAACTTGTTATTTTTTCAGATTTGGGATCTTGCTCAGCCTGTTACAGGAAAAGTAACTGCCTGCCAACATTAGAATCCAGGGTACAGGAATCTGCATTTTGCTTGGAAAACATCTTTAGGAAAGGTGGCTGTGGCTTTTATATTCCTGCCTTCAAGTGTTTGTACCAAGACTGAGCCACAAGAATTATATTGTGAAATGATTGTTACAAAACCAGGAAAAAACACCCCTTCTAGCAGTACTAGCATATTTGTTTATAATTTATTTGGATGAATATGAATCTGTAACAAAGTAATCATTTAAACTGATATCATAGTTCCATACAGGATGTTGCAAGTGAGCTATTTTCACTATGTTGTAATTGTTATCTAAACTGAAACATAAGCTTTTTTGGTTCTTTTCTGTGTGTGCATATACCTGTATCTATGAACATATTTGAATAGTTATATCAAAAGGTAAGCACTGTAATACTTATGTAATATCACCATGAATTTTTCTTCAGTGTTAGGAATCCTACATTTGTCAGTTCAAGCAGACAGAAACCTTTGTGCTGTGTTCCTTCTGCCTCATAACATGAGAAAAAACAAACCATAAAACTGGGTGTGAATAATTGTACTTTGGCCTGTGTCTGCTATCCACTTCGCCAGACGGCCAAAATTCTTTAGACATGGCAGTAAAAGCTCAGTATTAAATCATCGGCCCATACCTACTGCTCCAGTGTCAGGTACACTCTGACAATATTGCTTTATCACCACGCTGGAGCACCAAGTGAAATCACCTGTTTCCTTAGGGACTTTCATTGGAGATGTCTTTCTCCTCTGACCCCTGAAACTTTGAGGTCTCTTCTGAGCTAGGAAGCCCTCAGTTTGGGCTACTCCATTGGTATTAGGCTTGTTGGTTTCCTTAGCAAAGGAAACTCTAGGAAAGCTACCTTCTCCTTTTCAAGAGCTTTTTCCTCTCTCCCACAGCTCCATTCATTTTTGCTGCATTGAAGAAATAAAAGAAAATAAAAATTGGATATGGTTAATAACAGATTTGTAAAAAAAAATTTCCATAATTCAGAACTTTGAATTTTCTGACGGCCAGACTGTCACGTATGCATAGAGAACTGATCAGGATGAGTGCTCTCAAACCACAGCTACAGTTTAGTGCTTCAGCATGAAATGAATGGGAACAGGGAGTCAATTATCATTTAGGATTGTGTTGTTCATTATGCAGGCTAAACAGCCTGGCTTAACAGGAAGAGCTCAAAATTCAGAGGTCTACCCAGTCCTTCAGGGGAGGCAATGATTTGGGTAAAAATTATGATCCAGTTATAATCTACTTGAATATCCAGAAGTTATTAATAAGGTTCTTTCCTGAAGGCTTATGAAGAATTAAAGCTGCTGTGCACTGAAAGGGAAACTTGTAGTGAATTAATACCAGGTTAAAAGTTAGGAAGCAATAGGGAGTAAATCATGGAGTTTTACAATGGGGGAATCCTGTAAGGCATCAATCCAACAAAAGGAAAAAGGAGTTATTATTGAAGTAATAGAGCCTGATGGTGGTGCTTGACTCAACTGGGAAGAATAGTGCAAGGATTTGACAGTATTGAGTGTGACTGAGCAATTCGATGGCAGAGGAAATTCAGTCACAATAAATGTTAATATTTTTAAAAGGAGAAGAGTTGCAATCATAGTGGACTTCTGGCCACTTAGGAAAAAAGTGCTGGTGTCTAATAGATTTTTTATAAAGGTAACAGCTGAATGTCCATCATATGTCAAAAGCAGACAATGGGAATTTTTAGGAAGGGGACAGAGGAAAAGTCATATTCTCCATGTTACACTTTACATAGGACTGCATCCAAGCAACATAGTCTTTGTTCTGACCTCTCAGATTTTCGTGTCTGAATTGTTAAAACATGTATGACAGCACAGTATTTTTTGTCCTCAGATGCATCCTTTTCTGACATGATCTAAAAACCCTATAATAGGAAATGAAGATAGACTAATGCCTACCAATGTTGTAACACTTTGATAGAAGCATCTAGCAGTTTCTTACTGGCAATTATAAAAGGAAAACACCGAGAGCATATCTAAAACATAAAAGGAGTGAAGCCTGTATGAAATTTCAAGCTGGGAAAAAATTACAAATGTAAACAGCTTTATGTTGATCAGAGGTCCCCCTTAATAAATATAGTTCATCTGGGGACTTTGATGTAACAAGCCTGTCTTCCATAATATTTTATTCCAGAATGGGTTAGTCCCAAAGGACTTTTTGAATGTGTGGATTCAGATGTATGCACGTACAATTGCTGTACCTATCAAATCCTCTGTTTATTCCAGAGCAATTCTACCCAGCAAAACTTATGCCTGTTAGGTACTAAGCACCAGTATCGTGGACATAAATATGCAAAATTAACCAGTTTGCCAGGTACTTTCCAGGTACAATAACTGCTACATATTTTGTATATATTTAAATTGTTCTCTTGGTTACAAACTTGCACATGAAGTATGGGATGCATGCTGCATGTAATGATTTCTACTTTTCCCTCCCCATCCATCTGAAGATCTCAGATATTAAAGAGAAGAAAAATATTCTAATCATGCATTCATGAAAGCCATTGGTCTTTGGATCATTTTACTTATGGTTCTATATGATGTTAAAATTTCACAATTTCTGACAAAGAAAAAAAATTACAGAATTCTTTGTCACCTACAAAAGTCTTGAGATCACACTGAGCAGGCTGCGCTTCAGAATTATATAGGTGTATTCAAACAGCTTAAAAGATTATTATCATTGATTCCCTGATTTAAAAAAAAAAAAACAAAAAAACCCACCAAAACAAACAAAAAACCCCCCCACAAAAACAACAACAAAAAAAACCAAACAAAAAACCAACCAACCAAACAAAAAACCACAAAAAAACCCCAAAAAAACCAAAAAACCAAAAACAAAAAACAGAAAAAAAAAGAAGAAAAAAATTATGCTAATGTTGTTCTAAGGTTCATCTAATATAGATACAGAAATAATAAGTAATTCTACAATTAACACAAATTTAAATAGGAAAATATTAAAATTAAAAGCAGAAAACCCAATGGATAATCAAATGTCTTTTTTCACAGTAAAAATAATGCAAAGATTTCTACTGTATAAATAGATTCTGCATAATGACAGAAAATGTTATTTCTACATTGCTTAATTTCTCATTTTTCTCCCTGACATTTTGAATCCTGCATTAGTCTGTAGAACAGATTCAAAATATCAGAGGTAAAACAAAAAGCCAAACTTTGTCTTCAGGATGTAGTTTCACTAACTTGATTGGGCATTACTCAGAGCAGATCCATTTTTAGCATATTGTAATTTGCATACTGACCTTTTCTGCACTGTGAATGAAAATTCATGCTGTGATGTGTTGATTAGTCCTGTAAAATAATGTTTAAGAGATAATTTAAATTTATTTTTTGGTGAGCAATAATGGCATCTACTCTATTATAATAATAAAAATGTCCATTACAATAATAAAATAAATCTAGATTACTTCCATATAGCTGAAAAAGATGATCTTATAAAGCTAAGTTTTGTTTGCAGAAATGTTCACTGACATTTTCAGTCTTTGGTAGCTCTCAGTAAAGTGCAGAACTGCTGAAAGTTTAACAATCCTGTGCAGGATGGATGTAGACATCAGGTCTGAAATGGGGGAATGTGTACATTTGCATGTGTGCATAGGCTGATGATAGTAGTTTGGAAAAATGTCACCTCAAAACTTGAGACAGAGCAGCCACTCCAGGTGAGCTACATAAATGGATGCTTTCATTTCTCTTCCAATGTGATCGCTGCATACTTTAATATAAACTGAAAGCAGACTTACTTCAAGAAGAATAATCTGGAGTAGTTAATGTGTAGATGGCCCTAAGTAATGACTGCAAAATATGTGCATAATTACTTTGACCTGCTGAGGTCCCAGGTGGAGCACCTGCTCCAGTTTAGTATTGTAGGAGACAGAGTGAGCAACAGGAGACAGTCTAGACAGGAGTATCAAGAAATACCAAAGGCATGGGAAGCTTGAGTTCTAAGTAAGTTTTTAGTAAAGCACAGCTGCTTAATTTTGTGAAAAGGTGATTGGGAAGACCATGATAACAGTTCTAATGAAATGGGTATAAGTTAGCTGTGAAGAAGAGCCAGCATTGCTTGTGGATCTAGCAGGACACTGACAATTGTGTCTGCAGTAAGAAAACCTTGTACTGTGAAAAACACTCGAAAGGAAGGAGGAGATGAGCAATATAAGATGTTGCCTAGGGTAGGGTGTGGTGTTTGAAGTTGGCATAAGTGGAACTGGGTTTGCAGGAGAGATACACCAACTGGCAGATCTCCCTTAGTCCCAACTGGTAAGGTGCTCACTTTGTCTCAGGTGAGACATGCTATAGTATTCTCAAAAGGTAGCCTCTAGTATGCCAGAATTTGTATAGACCCCTATAAGATGAAACCTCTTTTGATCGTTGCTGTCATTCACTACTTCACCCCGCACTTACACAAATCCTGCTCACAAATCACAGCAGCCAGTCTGTAAGGACAGAAAAAGTAAATCCACTGCTGGACCAGAGCTGATCCTGCATCGAAAGAACAAACTTTAAACTTGTTGAAATACTAAAAGCCTGTTGAATGCTGCACTTAATTTCTTAATGCATGGCTTAAGGATGTTTCATTACTATACTGAAATTGGGAAAATAGATGCAGATTGTACTGTTTCAAGAGAGGTCATTTGGTGTTTAACTTTCAGCAATGTGTCTTGGAAAAAGGAAGCAAGCTTTCCATCCTTCACACTCCAGTGTTCGTTCTGAATGACGTTTAATGTAAAGCCTACTGTGGCACCTCCTTTAATTAGCACTTGCTGCTTTTCTTCTTCTAAAGACAATTGTGATAGTGGCAGACTTCATGTCTTTATTAGCAGCAAGATGGGAAAGGCTCCTGTAACTTCTGTAATGACGGGCTGAGACAGTCTGGGTGCCCCTAGCTCCTAATGAGCAGCGCATGACACGGTGCAGAGTATTGGCAAGATTAACGAGCCCAGATTTCCTTACCAGCACACTGCCTTGTCATAGCAGCATAGAGAAGGAGTGAGAGCATTAGCACATAGTTTGCAATATCCCTTTGTACTGATAGGAAAATCCTGTGCAACCAGCTGCAGGAATAGATGTGAAAAAACTACAGGTTTCTATTTGCAAATCAGGATTTCTGCAAATGGTTGGGGACTGATCATTGTTATCAGACTGAAGCCCTAAAGGAGGAATCTGCCATTGACCTTGTTTTGGGAGAATATTCCCATATAGGACATTATAGCAGATCAGAATAAGCTCCCCTGCAAAACTGTTTCCAGTTCTCTTGGCAACATCAAAGGGTATTTTTTCTTCATTGAAGTCCCTGTCAGTAATTTTCTGACATCTTTAACAACCTACCTCATTTTAAAAAGAAAACATTATCACGTAAGCCCCCTGAACTAAATAATACTAATTCTGATGTTTTCTAATCAATAGGTTCCTCCTAAGTTTTTTTCTGCACTGGTGAAATTGCTTTTTAAATGCTTTAGTTTGGAAAGCTAATGACATTAGCAGTAGTTTCTGACTAAGGCTTTGCAAATACCTGATTTTCTTCTGAAGTTTCTGATTTTGCGATACAGACAGCTCTAAGAAAGTGTAATCTTTTGGGTGATCTTAAGTGTGAGGACACAGAGAGACTCATTTGAATTGAATCACATATTATAACCATTCAACTCATCATTTGGCATCTAAAGTGCTTAAAAACACCCACTGATTTCTTACATTTCCTGACTCTTAAGGAAGACCAGAAAGATGAAATGTTAGGAGGCCGTATTGAATTGGGATGAAAGAAGACTGACAAACAGAGTATGTGCTTTAACCTAACTTTCTTCAAGGAGATGAGCACCTGCACACTGGAGAGACCAGAAACTTCATTTGAGATCAAAAAAGCGAAGTGCAGCACAGGATTCCTGCGCAGGCAAATACATGAAGGTTTTGCTTTGTGACACCTACTTGTCAGAATCTGAAGATTATTTCAGGCTTAATTCTTGGTGTTCCTTATTGCAATTATACACGAGCCCCTTCCAGCTGCCTACAATGAGAGATGCCTTTGAGAGGAATGGAAGCAAAGTCTTGCCCCTAAGCTGGTGAGTTAGGGCTGACAGTGCTCAGTTCTGGAGTGAGGCAAGTTGTATCCTTGCCTGTCTCCCAAAAGTAGGAGGAAATGCCTGATACACAATAGAGCAGTTTGGCAGCACTGAGGCTTTCCTATTTCTGTCTCTCATCTTGTCTGATTTGATCTCTGACTGTGAGCTTCCTTGGTAGGTAGGAAGAATTAGCCAGTGTGGGTCTCTCGGCATCCCTGCTGAGGCTGTTTCTCTTTTGATGTAAAATATTTAAATATTCCCTGAAAACACAAAAAGAAAATTATCGGCCTTTTCTGGGAGAAATCTGTGCAGCACGGAACTGAAATCAGTCTGGAGTTGTTTTACATAGATTTAGAAAACAAAACAAGACAAAACAAAATAATCACCAGCTGTGTAAAAGTACTGAGATGCAAGCGTTGCCCAGCATCAACTGAGGGTTCATTTGGTGAGTATGTAAAAATGTAGATTTCTTCAGATGATTTACATGGTAGTACTAATTTTGTAAAACAGAAGAATATTTCAGAAATGGGTTGTCCAGCTCCAGAGCAGCTGATACTTATAAACAATGGGTGCTCATACACTGTTGAAATTTCATCTGAAAGCCTTGATCTCAGGCAGTGCATCTGAGTTGTGAGACAGTGCACCAGTGAGGGCTGTGGAATTGCAAATGAGCACCACGCTCCTCTTCTCCAGGGTGGTGTAGGCAGCTTTCTGCTCCAGGCTGCTGCCTACCTTGCCTGCTGCCTTGAGCTATCTCTGCTTTTCCATGAAAGAATATAAGCAGTGGGTAGAGAAAAATTCTCTCAAGTGAAATGGGAACGGGATCGGGATCAGACTGCTTGTTGGTTTTTTTCGGTTTTGCAAAGTCAAAGTATTTCAGGTGAATGTCATCTTTATTCAACCACCTGAAACAGGGAACTGATGAACACTGTAAAGAGGGTTTCACTTGAGATCATTCTTGTGTAAAGCTGCCAAATGTTATATCTGGGCCTCAAATAAAATTTTGAGTGTTATATCAAAGACCAGGAGAACTGTGATTGTCACTGCCTAAGAATTATGGAAAGTCATCCAACCATATATCCATTATGATTTTTTAAAAATAAAATTAATGCAAGTTCTTTCCATCTGATTTAACTATTTTAAAATTTGTTGGGAGTTTCAATAGCTTGTAATTAAGAAAAAAAAAGTTTTACCTGAATGTCAGAAGTTTTTCCCACTAAGCAGTAACAACAAAAGAGGCATACAAGTTATTTTGTTACCTTGTAAGTGTGATTTTTGACATTTCACGTAGGTTGATCTATTTCCAAATTCTTGGCTATTTCAGTGATGAACAAATCCTAACAAACAGAACTTTTTGTTTAGCAGCTTAAAATTTTCTTCCTATTAACAAACACACTGTGTATAAAATGCTGGTCTTCCTGAGAGATCATTAATAAAGAATGTATGGTACTGTTAAATATTCTAGTAGTTAAACCAAGCAAGAAATATGCTGGCAGTGACTAACATCCCAAATCTCAGATTTCTCCTAGGAGTGCCTGGATTCTCCTGGATATTATGCTGCTCTTTGTGCAATTGTTTGCATTTTGTACCATTGAACAGTGCTTTTGCTCAGTTGAAAATGTGCTGTGAATGCAAGTGGACATTTTTCAGTGGTTATGCAGTAGATATTCAGTCACTGTCTCTGGAAAATGGAACAGATTTTAATTTTAAAAAAAACCCTTGTAATTAATAAGATACGATATATTTTGTGATGTTTCTGGGTTTATATCTAGTGTACGTGTCTTGGGTGGAGGCAATCAGATTTCTTTCTGCAGTCTGGTCTCTGAATTTTCTTAAGTCTTCTCCTTAATGAACGACCCCCTTTTTCTTCTTTTTGTCTAGCTCTCTTTGAGAGTTGCAGAGTTCCCTTTTTTGTTTTTGAGTATAGTGACTCTCATATATGATTACTTTTTGCTCTGTGGCATCTCACTTCAGAATCTGAACTAAACTTCAGAAGCACAGCTGGCACCCAAAGACAGAACATCTGTCTGCTGGAAAACTGAGCCTTAGTTATTTCAGCATCAGTAGTTTACACTTTGAGTGGGGGTACTTGGATTTGGTATCTGTGAGGATAATACACTGTATACTCCTTTTAAGCATAATTTGTGCAGTATCTAAAGGCAGTAATACTTATAGGAAAATTTAGTCTGTATGAAACAAACTGCAAAAAGATCTAAGGGTTATTTTAGAAAAGCACCAGGGAAAAAACAATTTGTGAGGAAGAGACTTTTGCCTAGTTTTCTAGCTAAGTCCCTATTGTCTCCAAAATAATGCTTTCAATGTAAGAATGCAATAATTTTATGTAGCGTTTTTGCAACGAAATGGGCAATTCAGTTTCATTACCTGCTCTTCCACTTACTGAATTTGAAGACATTAACTCCTTCTTTGGGACTAGGCAAGCAGTGAAATGCCTTCAGATGATTTTTCCAGCATGCATATGTTGTGCAGAGGCATCTAAAAATAATCATCCCCTCCTAGCTGGTGAAATTATCCTGGCAAAGCCCCTAATACATACGAAGCTATGCCAATGGAAAAGTGCCGCCGCCTTTATCAATTTAGCTGATGCCATTTTGGGGAGATGACGCAGCGTTGGTGGGAGAGGGTTTCCTTCTGCTGGTGTGCATGTGAGGAGAAGGTCAGGAAAAGGCTGATGCTGTCAGGCTTGGTACATGCAGCACCACGACAACACCGAATGCTCGATCCATCCGCCTTGGATGTTCCCCTGTGCCCATCCCACTCAGTCCTCCCGAGTGCGCCAGCAGGTCAGCACACATGATGTGCTCAGAACAACAGGCTTGGTTGGTTGTTCCAATTTGGGACAACAGGCTGCAGTACTCAAGTGCACCCCCATCTCATCGTTACCCTCAGGCAGCCCTGGTTAACGTCATTTGCATCTGCTGTTACTACTTCTGTCATTTCTTGACCCTCCTATTTGCTGCCTGTGTACCTCTTTTCTCCAATCCTGTCTCCTCCCCAATAAACAACCCAGCCTTAATTGCTTTTTTCCCACCTTGATCCCATTTTTTCCCCATCCGTCTCAAACTTGTAAACCTGGCCTCAGGTGACAGGATTGGTCCTGATGGCCCTGTGTGGCTGTACTCCCCAGCAGGTCCTCTGCCCTCCCCTTTCCCTGTCTGTGGCACTCAGCCATCTCTTGCCAAGTTCCCCTTCACCCATCAGAGAAATCACTGAAACCTGTGCAAAGGGTGCAGAAGTGACAGTCCCAGTAGAGTTTATTGAGCCGGCTCAAGGGAAATGAGTGCAAATGAAGACAAACAGAATTTGGCATGAGAAGTTCTTGTTTGTGTCCTAATCCCTTGCTAGAGGAACATGGTACAAAATAGCTGATGTCCGTAGAAATACTCCCTTGGCTTCGTGGGCCTTCCAGCAGACCCTTATCTTTTCTCTTACTGTCTTAATGCTGGCAGGATGACTAATACAGACAGATATCCTAAAGCTGACAATGACATCTTAAATCTGTCATAAAGGCTCAAACAGAATACTTATTTCTACAGCTGAGCAGATTTTTCATGACTTATAGCCCATTATTCTACAAAAAAAGTGTAAGAATGAATAAAATGAAAATGAAGAAATACTTGTAAAATGTAGCAAAAGGATATATGGTTGAATAAAAGATAACTGGAAGAGAGACACATATTTTGGCTATAACTGTTGACCACAATACCTGAGAAATAAAGCCTAGTGTGGTTACGAAACTCCAGAAAATTGATGGATTGTAGCGATGTCGGTTTGTTCAGGAGAGATGTCTGTGTTACTAAGACATTCCTAATGATCCAGTACTGTCAAATTGCACTCAGGAACTGTGAATCAGGTCATTACTGCCAACTCCGCTATTTCATTCTGAATTTTTAAGACTTTTTTTTTTTTTATTTTATTGTCTGTATGTAATCAAGGACAGTGTTTTATAGTCCACTATTCCCTGTAGCTTCTGTGCCAGTTCAGAAAATGCTGATAGTATACCAGTCTCCTTTTTGAGAGACCTACAAAGATTTATTTTTTAAAAAAATATGAGCCTCACATCTCATCCTGTTTCTTCAGTCTTTTTTTTTTTCTATAATTTGGATAGGATACCTCAAAGAAAATTCTATTTTTAAGTCATTATAAATAACTTCTTATGTAAGATTCTCCAACAACTTCACAGATACTAAAAAATAAGCCCTCTCTAGAAGCTAGTACATTTTGTGCTTCCCATACAAGCAAACTGCTTTGTCATTTAGACCAAAGTCTCTTAGTGGATGGCAGAGCATGAAAATAAATCTGGGAATCCTGTTCTGATAAAGTTTTCCCACAGCTGGTTGCAGATACCATCTACAAACAATACAAGGTGTTCTCTCATTCTGTCAATATCTTTGGTTTTTTTCTAATTAATCTCTTTTTCATAGGAGAGAGAGATACTCTGTTTTGAATTGCATGAAATAACAGAATCCTCCATGCTGTATTGTTTTTCCACATAAATTTCACTATGAGCTTTTGCAATCTCCACATATTGTATCTTGGCACAAAACACTAGCTCTGCTTATGGTTTGCATCATTAACTATCAGATTGGCTGCTCACTGTGTTTATAGGATACAACAAGAAATAGCCTGTTAAATCTGGCTGGTTGGTAAAACTGATGTTAGTTGAATCATTCCACTCCTGTGTTCTCACATCGTACAGAGAACAGAATCCCATAAAACTAATAAGCTGTAAAATAGAATTAAAGTAAATGGCAAAGAATATGCCCAAGTGTTGTAAATAAATTGAGAGTAGCTTTCCTGAAGTCTAAAAAAAGTAAACACTGAGAGAAGACTGGAAATGCATTCTGTAAAACTGTTTTGAATTAAAAAATGCATGCCAAGCATTATGATATTAATAATAGCAGTTCTGGTGGTTTATCTGTAGATCTTACTGGCATACTGTTGGAACTGAAGGCAGTATTATCATCTCCACCTTACGGATGAGGAAGCTGGGTTACCGTAAGAATAAATTTTCAACACGGAGCATGAGGCAGTGCTGACTCCAATTCCCATTGCAACTCCCCAACTTTAATTATTTTTGTGTGAGCTTCATTTGTTTCTCTTCGTTATACAGAACTTGTTCTTTCAGCACAAGGTAATTTGGATAACATTGAATGTAGATTAGATCCATCTATTAATACTTATGAAACTTATTAATTCTAAAATTGCTGTGATAGATTAGCTCCTTCCCATCACTGGATGGGAAAATGCCCACACCCTTAATTTAGACTGGTGTGTTGCTTTTCACACTTAATATTTTTCTACTTGAGACACTGAAAAGCAACAGGAAAAGAATATCTCTGATGCTTATTTGAGCATGTTTCCAGATAAGCCTGGTGGGAAGTATGTGGAATATCACTTCTAAGATCATGTATTTTCACTGTCCTTTTTAATATCTATGTGTTGCTGCTGAGATAAATTATGGGAAGCCTCAGTATCAGCAGTACATGGATGATTTCCCATTTTGCTTCTCTTGATTCATGTGAGTAGCATAAAAAACTGTCTCTGTCTGGCTAAAATCAAACTGTATATTAGTTAAATAGAAACGATTAAATAAATGGAGGACTGAAATCTACTGAAAAGATAGCGATTTCTATCTTGTCTTGTGTTTGGGACTTGTTTTGTTGTGGTTTTCCCCTTGATTCTCTTTGTCTTCCTTATGGTCTTTATTTCCAGGGCAATCTTTCCTGAGATAAGCAGCAAAAATTCATCTGCTAACTTGACTTGGGGTAATCCTCACATTTGTATCTTCCATCCCTTACCACTGCAGTGTGTTTATGTAGAACTTTAACCAGAAGATTCTTCAGTTCCTTGGAACTGTTCAGTGTGCTGTACCTCTGGGAGCACTCCCTGCTTTATCACTGTCTTGCCCCTGGCACTCCATACCAGCTGGGATTCAGCATCTTCCTGCTAACCTTTGAAGTCATCTCTGCTGGGTATCTTAAAACAAAGTTTTCCTTGAATGGTGATTGATAGCCCCTGCTTGAAGCTATGCTCTTCAAGGATCTGTTTGTCAGGCAGCAGATGCACAGGAGCGGCACACAGAGATGGAGTCATCAGGCCCATGGCTTTGGCATTTGGTGGTGGAGCCTGACAGGAATGAAATGTAACATCCAGTTTTCCTGTTGCACAGTTACACAAACAAGATGTGAAATTAGAACAGAAGGAGAGATTAATTGGAAAATTGGAAAGGAGGACAAAAGAAAGAATTATGTATTCAAAGAAAAGCCTGGCTCATCCCACTGACTCAGGAGAGCAAAGAAACTCGGATTGATTCCTTGGTGTTACCTCAGTCACACAGCCATTATGAAACACTGTAGTATTGAGAGCTTAATGACCTTAATAAAAAAGGTGGATAGGATTTCTTTATGTGATTTTTGGTGTGCTTTCTGGGAAAGTGTATCTGATCATACAAGAGTTTTGCTTCAGACACTGGGAGGATGCTGCTTCCATACTGCTACTACTCCCTCTGCCTTTTCAAGACCCCTAATTTTACTGCTTTGTTAAATACGTGCTCCAGGTCATAAACAGGGGTTGAATGCAGGCAGTAGTGAAACTGGAAAGATCTGAGCCAACCACTGATAAGCCAGGCAAAGCAAATCAGCTTCACATGTGCAACTCACAACCCAGGGGAAGAAGGTGGTGCTGAACAGGGCCTTACAATTTCATTTCCCCTGCTCAATTTTTCCATGCTTTTCTTCCAGAGGCTTGGACTCCTTGTGTGTTGTCTGCAGCATGGACCTATGCCTCTGTGCACCTATGAGCAGGCCACCCTTAAAGCTGTTGTTTCTTTCAGTGGTTTGGCTTTCTCTGTCAGTCTAAGCTTCTAGAACACCTGCCCAAAACCTCATCATCTCAGGACAAGTCAATATGGATCATTTTATGAGACATATAACATGAAAGCATATTCAGAATCAGCTGTTAGAAATATCTTTCTGAGTCTTACTGCACTTCTATTGCTGCATCTTTGATTTTTTACTTTTTATAAGTAAACGCGAGCTTTCTGATTGTATCCTCGCTCTCTGTACAGCAGATACATCTATTTGTGGAGCTTTTCATGGCTTCCCTCTGACAGACTTTGCTGTCCCTGAAGGCCGTCCAAAAGCTCCTCGTTGAAAAATTTAAAGTCTCCTGTTCTAGTTTACATCATTCTGCAGCCCCTCATGTTCCTCCTCTGCGCCTGTGAGCTGGCTCACAGTGCAAGCGTTATCACAGCAAATGCAGGGATGGGGTGTTCTGCCGAGGAGTGGCACAAAGACTGGGGGTAGCAAGGTGATCTTCCCACAGGCAGGCTTCCTGTGGAGGTGTGGAGCTACTGAAATCAGTGAGGAGGCATCAGGGTGAATGCAGTAGTAGAAATCTGGCAGCAGCAAAATGATGCACCAGAATCTTCCAGCCATGTCTTGGTAGCCTGTAGGTGAAAGTGAGATAAATAGGTGACATAGCAAGCTGAAGAGGTCCATTGCAGCTTCCTCACTGCTCAGAAAGATTGTCTTTTGGATGGGTTACTGTAGGTCTTATTCATGTGTGCTCCATAAGCTACTTTATTTACTCTATTCTTTAATTCACTTCACTCCTGATTTCATACCATTACTTTTTTCTGGTAGAAAAAAATGTTTTCAGGGAAGAAAACATTTAACGTCTAGGTTGGTCTTGGGTTTTAGTGCTGTTCACAGATTTTCAGAACAATGTTTGTGTGGCAAGTTCAGCTAGCTAGCTGTCAGCTAAGTCTTTCCTTTGTGTGGTCTTTATTATTTATTTGACCCACTGTTACATTTAGGTAACTTAACAATGATGTGGACTTGGGTTCTTGCTGGAAATTTATTCTTGTGTCTCAGTAGTACTGGATGCACTTTACTTAGTGTTAAAGGGAAGACTGAGCTTTTCATACTGTCATTCTCCAGAACATACAACTAGCACTTTTTAGTGCCTTCCTTCAGTGTATAAGGATATAAACACAAAAAGAGCTAAAATGAATTACGTTGTCTTTAGGGTTTTTTTTTTTCACAGTGCAAGACTTACGATCTTCAAAGGTGTTTCAGAAAGCTTCAGAAATAATTTAACAATTAAAAAGTCATTTCAATGCACAGAGTCATAAATAAATATCCTAGTTTATTACAAAAGACATCAACCCATCCTGTGTTCTTTTGGTGTGCCATTTTATGAGACAGGGTGAACCTCATCTCCTTCCGCTTGCCTCTGAGCATCTGTGGTCTCCTGCCACTTGGTGCCAGCTGTGCTGGTCACCAGCCACCTCACAGGGATAATTCAACTCACTAACCCAGCACAAAACCCAGCAAAAAGTGGGTGTTTTCTGCAGGGTCAGTGGAGCGAGTCAGGTCATGCAAGGGGTAGAAGGGGGCTGTGCTACAGAGAACAAAATCTTTTATGTCTGTCCTCATTAGACATTATGTCTATCCTTAAAGCTATCACCAGGTTTTATAGTGTTTTGCATGAAGATTTTTGATGGGTTGACTGTTAGCCTCAGAACTCCCTGGGCCCCATGTGTTAGGCCTTCTTTATTCTCTTTATTTTGAAATTTGGCTATTAATATATAGTTGTGTTGCATTTCAGGAGTTGTGCTATACAGCAAAGTAAGCACTGTGGTATTGGCATTTTCTAGAACTATTAGCATAATTATTGCTTTATTAAAAATTATTTCAAGCAACAAAATAATGCTTGATGTGATCTACATACTGGGAATAAAAAATGACCTCCTGTATTTGCAGTCAACTTTCATCCATTAGAAATATGCCACTAGACATTAAAATCAAATCACCTAAGGAAAGCAGCTTAACTCCTCTTTATCTTCAGCAACTTCAGCAGTTTTGCAGAGCCACCTGTAACTCAGAGTGGTTCAACAGCTCCCCACTCATGACCCCGTACAGCCATACCAGGAACTAAATAAACCCTACTTACTAGCAATTAAAGTGATTTAATTTAAAACACACTGACAGATGCATAATGGGTTAATTAGAAAATAAGTAATTAGCAAATAGGATGGAAAAGGTTAAAAGGTTGTGGACTTTTGTTGTTTGCTTGGGAGAGATAGCGAAATCATCAGCGATTAAACTTTTTCTTTTAATTTCTGGGCTTAATTCTATTATTGTTAGCTGTAAATGAGGCAGCAAACAAGAAGAGAGGGCTAAAAAAATAAGAAGAAATCACTGTTTTATCAGACATACTGAAAGACCATTGTCAATACTTAGGCTATGTGATGATTTATTTCCAGTCTGCACACAAAAGCAGGCACATATCTATGATGTTTGTAGTTAATATCAATATATATACATCTTCTGAGAAGAAGTAGTTGTCCTCTCCTCTCTTCACTGAGCCCCCAGTGAGGTCAGGAAAAAAGGGTATAAGATGTGACAGAGATTAGGAACACCTCTTAGGAAACTCTGCCTGCCTTAAAGATTAAATCAGTGAATTATGTAGTTGGGAATATGCCATAATGTGTTTGCTTATGAAAAAAAAAAAAAAAAAAGGAATAGGACTTTGAATACAGTAACTTCTGAGCTGTAAAAATCCTCAGCTGAAATTCAGTTAACTACATGCAGTGCTGGTTACGCAGACAAAGCCATTACAGAGGGTACAAGCAGTTTTCTGTTAAAAAAAAAGTGAAATAAGAGCTTCCACTTCATTTTCAAAACTATTATTCCTTCTCTCCATGACTTTTGTCTGCCCAAAACCAGAAGCAAATGGGCATTTAGATAGTTTTAATACAGTCATATTTTATGACCGCTAGCTTATTGCCTGGTAACTTGAAACTCTTTATTTATTTATAATAATTATAAATGTATTTATGTATCTATGAAACATGTGGTTTGTGTTTTGAAATTTCAGAGAGGATGTTTGCAGAAAGCTTTCTCCAATTTGAGCCTAATTTTTACTGAAGTCATTGAATTTTTTCTTTTGAAAAATAAGCTTTTCGGTGAACCTCAGAAATAGCAATATGAAGTTTTCCATTTCAAAATATCAATTAAAACCAGCCATGATTTTTTCTTTTTAAATATAGCTGCCTGCTAACCTAATTACATGTCCACCAGTAACCATTAGCATAATTTGACCAAATTTCCCATAGCAATCACATTCTTCTATCATTCCTTGCCCTCTTCTCAGCATGGCTATCCTGTGTTCACTCCCTCGTCACTTCACCAAGCCATAGTTAACTCTCAATAGATATCTGTCAGTCCAGCCCCATAATCATTTAACTTTACATGTTTGTCCCTCCCTTTCTATTAGTCATACTTTTTTGTGTGTCTGGTGTGCTTTCAGTGTACCTTCAGGGATGTTTTGTGCTTTACTGCTTGATATAAAGCCTGAACCTATGCATCCAGAGATGCACTGTTCTCTTTTGGTGTGTGTCACACTGTCATCAACCCTCTGATACCCTTCTCCCTTGAACCACTTCTGCAGTGGCAGGCAAAGGCTCTAGGTCTGCCAGTTTGACTTATGGAAAGGATCTTGCACAGATTCTAGCTAGACTTTATTCACCCACCATAGTTCTTGCTGGCCAGGGATATAGATTTCAGAAAACAACTAACTTCTTGTTCTGGTCTCTTACTTTGATTTTGTTGAAGATCAACTCCTTCAAATTTTTTTCCCAATTATAATTGAGTTTAAGCCATATATTTCAGGTCTGGAATCTGTGTCAAGCATTTCAGAATTCAGTGGTTTGGCAATTAAGCTATCAGTTTTTAAGAAAAATAGAATCAAATTTGGAAACTCATCAAGTCACACAATAGACAAAACCCATGAGGCTAAATCCATAGCTGTAAAAGCATCTCTTGTTTTGTTTTCCAAGGCTTTCTGAAAAGTTCTATATATTTGCACACTGTAACTCAAAGCCTGCAATATAGATAACAATTTTTCATTTAGATTTTTTTTCATTTTAGAATTCAATCTTTCAACTAAGTGGTGACTTTCTGAAGCTCTGGTTAAGAAAAACAGAAAGCCTAAAGCAGAATTAATTCTGCTGTTTATATCTGAATCCCTGAAAATAGCTCAAACAAATGCCAGTACCAATCTTTAGGGTAATACTTATCCCTATTCAGAGTGACATTTGTAGATTAGAACATATTCATTTCTGCTTCACTGATTTTTTAGACACAGCGTATATAAAATGCATTGACAAAATGCATTCGTGTTAACAAGATTCATCCAGGTACCTCCCCTCTTGACATTTAGAGAATATTCTTTTACCTTATCTATTCCATTGTAAGGGGGAAAATTCACCAGTTTCACAGAAAGTCTTTGAAATTTATTATCTTTGGGATTAATGAACGTCAGTCAGTTGCAGAGTAGGTAGGTAATTCAAGACAGCCTTCATCTAATATACACTTCTAAGTGAGTAATAAGAGAAATTAGCATCGAAGATAAACTGTCCCTTGTTGAAATTTCAGGGAGAGCTAATGTTTCCCGAGTCAACAGAACGAAACAGACAAGGAACGTTTTATGTCAAAGCTGTTGTCTGAATGGAACACCCGTGTGCTGGAGAAAGAACACAAAAGCCATGAAGTATCTTACAAACCCACAAAATTACCACCCAATTTAGAGATCTTTTGTATAACCATCCCCCCCCCGCCCCCCCCGCCCCACCCCTTGCTTTTCTATAATTCTCGGCCCTCCAGGATCCTTGCTCAACTGGATATTTATTCAAGCTGGTAGAAGTTTTTGTCAATAAAGGCTTAAATCTTTAATGATGCAAACATCACTTAATTCACAGTTCCAGATCAGCTACTCTTTGGCAAAGCTGGCTAGCTCACGCAGTAACACTTCATGTTAAGAAAATCACTCACAGGCAATAGAGCCCTGGTTACAGTGGCTGAGCAGGGCTGTCTCCAGTTCTGTGCTCCTCTCATGCCCTCCTGTGTACACATGTAGTAGGTCAAAGCAAAGTGCTGAAGAGCTGACATTTCTGCTGGGGGATGAAGTAAAGTGAAGAGAAGGCTGCAGCCCATTATGCTGACCTAGTGTTAAGCTGAATGTAAGTAGATTTCTTAGAGCCTTTACATCTTAGGGGAAGTCAGCAGCTCCAGATCATGATAATAAGTGATTTGAGATACTCTGGAAATGAGATAACATTACTCATTTCTGTAAGTATAGGGCAAGAGGAGAATTACATGCTCCATTTTCTGCTTGATGCTCAGGTGGTTTAAAGGTAATATTACAGTCTCCCTCTGTGTTCTTTCAATGATGCTTACAAAACTGTCTTTCTAATCTGTTCGGGTTACTGGGAGACCAACAGACACACTAAAATTCTGTTTCTTTTTGCCTGTGAAGAAATGCATTATTTTATTATATTTTCCATGCATAATAATTCATCATTATATTTTCCACTTATAAAAAGATATATTTACCCCAGTACAGTAAGCCATTAAGTTTTGAGGAAATCATAAAAACAACTTCTATTTTGTTTCTGTCTTTCATTATTTTATTTTACAGTGCTGGGTCACTCTCTCTCTTTTTTTTTTTTTTTTTTTTTTTTTTTTTGGTAGCTATGTTCAAATCAAGCTTTATCATTCAGGCTGTCCTGCAAACCATATGCCAGATCCAAAGCCTTAGTACAATAGTACAATGATTCTATAGGACGAATTAGTTTTTCTGTCTAATTCAGTAGTGTTTATCCTGCAGATCTGGTTATTGAAACACAAGAGCTTTCAAAAACCTGTTAAACAGTGAAGTTACCGTTATCTTTTACGAGACTTATTGTCTGCATGTAATAATTTTCTGGCTTTCATGCTGTAAAAAATAAAAATCTGCTGATGCCTGCACAGAGCTGAGCATGAGTTGAGTCTGTGTGAGGAGGATATTACACAGAATTACTTGGACGTTCCTATTAAAACGCTCAACAGCTCTTTGCCTTTTTGTTCTTAGGTTTTGGGATAGACTGCAAATGTTTATACAGATAAACTGTGCACTGTGGGTTTTGATTTTATGCTTTATTGCATGTTTTTGTGTCCTCGTGAGCTGAGCTATGCTAGCAATAAAACGCATGAGTCAAAGCCCACTTCTGAGCTTGTGCCTACAAGCTAGTTCTTATGGGTGCTTTTCCAAAGATAAACATATTTGGAAAACGAGATAGATTTTTATTTCTCATGCAATACACACTTGTTCATTATGTTTTGCAAGGGAGGAAATACTCATGATAAATGTATCATGTACCATAAGCCATAGTCTAGTATGTTTTGTACTGAATATGTATAACTTGCAAAATCCTCTGTGTAACTGCTCCAAAATACTAACTCTGCTTCACTGTTAAATATTGAAATATTAAATATTAAAAGAAATTTAAAAATTCAGTTAGGCATCAATAACAGCCTATGGGCTACCTTGTAATTTTTCCTGATGCGGAGTTGCTATTCTGGATTTTTCACTAAAGACAAAAGTGAGAGCAACTTCCACAGAGGGAGTTTACAGAACAAAATATTCAGATGATAAATCCCGTAATTCATCACCCCCAAACCAAGATAGCCCCCAATAAAAAAAAAAATGTGCCATAACTTGTGGAATGGAAGGGCATGAGGGGCTGGTGTCCTGGAGCTCTTGCTCTGACTGAGATGCAGCTTTCCCCCTGTACCCGGTTCCAAAACCTACATGCTCTGCTATCCTGCTCAGTGCCCCCTGCTCAGCTCCCAGGACCTGGGCAGGCATCCCCCCATCCCCAGGTCTGCCAGCAGCCTGCCCCTCTTCTCAGCCTCCCTGGAGGCAGTCCAGCTCCTTGTGAGCCTTGTGTAGGAGTGTTGTGTAAAAGTGCCAGGGATAAGCCAGAGGCATTGGCATTGCAGGTAGGGTTACAGGAGGGACTTGTGCAAATGAGCCAGGTTGCCCCATGGTCCTTCCTATGGCTTTTAAAAGGGGATGTCAAGAGTAGTCCAGCACGAGCTGGGCAGCTTGTCAGTGCTTCTGCAAGGTGCAAAATCGCTTTTCCCACCTGCCTTGAGAAGAGACAGGAGGCAGCAGTGCTTGTCCACCCTGTGCAGCTGCTTGATGAGTGGGAAGGGAAGCCTGAGGCCTTCCAGAAGGTGTGCAGTTCATGGTATGGACAGGAACCAGGATTAAAACCACAAAATTACCCTGGCCCTGGCCTAGAGGAGTCTGGCAGCCACCATTTGAATCTGAAGCATTAGAATACAGTCAAAAACACCCTCATCCCCTGGGCAGCAAACTCCTGTTAGATAGTCATTGGTTAATCTGATGCATTCATGTGAAGGAGGAGGCACTTGTTGAAAGTGGGAAAACACCTAACTACACTGATTAATGCTAATTGGTTAATCGCCTCTCATTATGGAAAAAGTAAGCATGTGCAGTAAGTGGCAATATGGCTAGACAGTGCTTGTGTAGTGGAGACCAGAGCCTAAGGATTAATTCCAAATATCACCTAATCAGGCCAGGGGAGCTGAAGATTCCAAAGATGTCTTTTTTCAAATGTCTTTAGGGGCAGTATAAGAATATTATTTTCCTGGTGCAGGGCTGTAGATCTGAAACAATACTGTGTATCAGGATGCAGTATGCATTTTGCTGCTTTCATTTCAGGAATCCAATATGATCATGACGACCACCTTGTTTAAAAAAAGAAAACCAAAAATCGAACAAAACAACAACAACAAAGAAAGAGTAGGGTATAATGCCAGTGATGGAGAAAGAGCACAGTGCCCAGTCTGCTGCTGCCACCCTCTAGCAGGGAGGTCATGCGGGATGTGTGAGACAGCAGCCTCTGAATTGATGCTTCGTGCTCAGGGACTGTGACTCAGAGCCATGAGACCTTGGGTAGCTCTTTTGTGGGCAAGTAAGTGCTCAGCACACAAAAGATAATCTAACAAAGCCTGCTCCCTGCTCCCTGTGACGTTAGCAAAGCTTAGCCATAAGAATTGTGTCACTTCTGGCAAGAAAGAAACTTACTCTGCAGTGTCCGTAAAGACCCCCAGACATTACTGGCCTGATGTAGTGGAGACTCATCCGTGACTCATCTGCATCCTTCCCATTTGTGCCTGCTCACGTACTTTTTAGTTGTAAACTCTTAAAAAGAACCTGATTGCCTACAACATCTTACACAACTATGCCTTCAAGAGGAACAGGCTACAATTAATGTAGACACCACTTAATATTCTTGCTCATGTGAAGTAGAAGCTGTGTTGTGCCTTCAGAAGACAGTGCTATATATGTGCCAGAATGGATAAATAGTTCTGTATTTCCACAATGTTTCCATCTGTGGGCCACATTCCTTGGAAAGAAAAATAGGAAATTACTTCTGGCATATAAAATGCAGTATAAAAGCACTCTTTAGAAAAGATCCCAAGACATTTGGGAAGATTATTAAAACCATAAAATATTTTAATTAACACTATGATTTTAATTATTATTTATCATTATTTTAATTAATGGTTTAAATAATCATCACAAAGCAGGTATTACAAATGGGCCCAGTTACTGTCTATCTTTTGGCAGTTGCCAAATTGACCTAGTGGAGATGCCAGTGGGCAAGATGTTGTACATTTACAGCAACATCAAGACCTGCTCCAAGAAACTTTACCTCTAGGCAGGTATGAGGAGAAAAAGAGGATGCACACTCTCCATTTTAAACTGTGGCACACAAAAAGACTGCCAAAGCCAGATATGTTAGTGTAATGCTTCAAAACAAAAGACCAACTTTTCTTAGTTATTTCGTAATTAGTTTTTTTACACAAGTGACAGCTGCTTTTATGCCAAGTCCTAGTCTCATCAGGGAAAATGGCAAAACTCCCAGGATAACTAGAATTTTTTTTCTTTATACAGAACATTGTATTTATCCTTTTTTTATCGTCCTTTTTAATAGATTGGTGCAAACCCAATAATTTTAGGTTTAGCAAGTAATTATTTACAGGAGGGGCAGAATTTTTGTTTAAAACACTTAAGTGTTTGCTTCAAGTATGCCTGTGTGTCACTGAGTCACCAAACCACAATTAAATTCTGGGAAATGGCTTATTGTTGAGGTTCACGACGTCCCATGATGTGGTGGTATGGGTCAGAGTCTGATTTTTACTTGGAGGCCTGATCTAAATTTGTGTCCTCTCAAATCTGGATTGACAAACTGTGAAGGATTTTGAAGTTCCACAAGATGTCAGCAGCAAAAAGGAAGACCTTGCATTGTCGCCTCTGGTCGTGTGGTTTGTACATGGCAAATATCAAGCAGAGTATTTGCTCTTCCCTTACGAGATTAAAGAGGTTCCGTCTTTTCTAGGAGCCCAGATGAAGTCGCAGGTGCCTTACTTTGGAGAAAAGATGAGGTAAAAACACATTGTCACATGTATGCTGGAGGATATTTTACCAGTTCAGTCTTGTTAGGGTTGGACGGGACTTGTGGAGATCATCCTGTCCAACCTCCCTGCCAAGGCAGGATCACCTAGAGCAGGTTACAGGTGACACAGGAACGTGTCCAGGTATGTTCTAAATGTCTCCAGAGAGGGAGACTCCATGACTTCCCAGGGAAGCATGTTCCAGTGCTCTGCATCCCTCATGTAAAGAAGTTTCTTCGTAAAACTGTAGTAAGTTTTGCTTGCTTTGCAAATAGGATGAACATTATATCCTGAAATCAGTACTTTCCATTCAGTATAATATACTACAGGGAGAAATCATTTCAGATCACTAGGAAATTAGAAAGGACAAAATAAATTGTTTCCCCAGGGAAGTGGTCACGATCCCAAGGCTGCCAGAGCTCCAGGAGCCCAAGGCAATGCTCTCAGGCACCTGGTGTCGTCCGCAGAATCACAGAATGAATCATAGAACCCACTGAGCTGGAAAGGACCCATCAGGATCACACTCCTGGAGTTGTCCTGTGCAGGGCCAAGCGCTGGACTTCGACGATCCTTGTGGGTCCCTTCCAGCACCGGATAGTCTGTGACTATGGGCTTGTTTGGTTTTTTCCTGTACTTTTTTATTTGGGAGAGGGGGGGTGTATGTGTGTTTGCGTCTTGTGGGGGTGTTTCTGGTTCTTTAATGTTTCGGTTTCTTTTTAGTCAAGAACAATTCCGACCTTTCGGAGTAACAATTAATTTAATTTATAGCTATAGGCAGACATGCCCGGTTAAGGCAAGGAGGCACACGGATTGACGGGAAAACCCGGGAATGGCGCTCCGGGCCTCTCCCGCGGGGCCGCCAGGGGGCGCTGCCGCGCCGCGCCGCGGGCGGGCTCTGCCTGAGGGAGGGAGGCCGCGGCTGCCCCCGGTGCCCCTTCCCTGCGGCTCCTCCCGGCGCCCCTTCCCCGCCGAGCTTCCCGGTGCCCCTTCCCTGCGGCTCCTCCCGGCGCCCCTTCCCCGCCGAGCTTCCCGGTGCCCCTTCCCTGCGGCGCTGCCCTGCGCCTCTCGTCCGGCAGCCGGCCGTGGGTGGGCGCGGGGCATGGCCCTCCCTGCCGCGCACCCCGTCTCGGGTTGCGGGGCGCGAAGCGGTGCCCCGGGCTCGGGGCGTGCCGCCCTCACCGCCTGTAGCGGAGCAGAGCCTGAGGGGTGGGAGCGCCCCGGAGGCCGATGGGCTGAGGGGAAGCGGCGGGGCCGCGCCGCAGGTACATCAATTACCCGGCAGTGCGGCTCACCCGCTCTCTCGTTCTGACCCCCGCCTAAACACAGCAGCTGTGCTCTGTGTTCAGCCCGCTGCTAGGCAAGGATATTTATTTCAAGGGAAAGGCTCCCTGTGTGAGGAAACGGTGGCCAAGAGGAAGCAGGGACAGGGCTATGGCGCTGAATGGATGGAGAGACCGAAAATCTACAAGTTTGTTAACAAAGACCAGTTTCTTACCATAAAGTGATGATCAGGACAATTTGAGAGAGGTTCTACTTCCTCTCTAAAATGAGAGGAACTAACATTAAAAGAGAGGTAATTTCTGTTAATAGAATCAAAGAATTAACAAGGCTGGAGGAGGCCTTTTAGATTATCCAGTCCAAATATCAGCCCAGAACTACCACAGTAACCCCTAAACTACATCATCCAGCACCAGATCCAGATGCCTCTTAAACCCCTCCAGGGATGGTGACTCCACAACCTCTCTGGGCAACTTACTCCAATGCCTGACCGCTCTAACAGCAAAAAATTTTATGTAATATCTACTCTGAGTCTCCCCTGTCTCAGCTGAAGGCCATTTTCTCTGGTTCTCTCACTGCAGTCACACCTCACTACATTCTCCTTTCGGGGGATTGTAGAGAGGGATGGGGTTGCCCCAGAGCCCGTCCTCCAGGCTAAACAACCCCAGCTCCCTCAGCCCTTCCTCACAGGACACATTTTCTTCACAAGCCTTGTTGCCCTTCTCTGGACATGCTGCAGCACCTCAATGTTCTTTTTAAAGTGAGGTAAAACTCATCCAAAACTGTGCTTGAGGTGTGGCCTCACCAGTGCTGAGCACAGGGGGATGTTCCAGAGGGCATGACTGTGTTCTCAGGCTAGTTTTCCACAGGCATTATTGGGGTCACTTGTAGGCCCGGGATTTCTTACTTAAAAATTCTAATGAGATCTTGTCGCTATTCTGGAGTAATGCCTTTAGGATTGCCTCTGCTTGGTTGGATTGTTGGCGCTTAAACTAGAGAGCGAGCTGGGATCATCCAGCTGGGCACTGTTTTGGGCAGGGATGGCTGAGCAAGGGCACGCTGCCTGTGATGCCTCCGTGTGAAAAACATGAGGGCTGGTATAAATACCAGCACGGCTGAAGGATGTTGTCTTAACTGGTATCCATGACTTTCTCTCATGGCGCTAAATTAGCTTGCAGGGCTTCGATCTTTGCTACCAAACAGAGGAAGAGTATAGTCAGTATGTCAGTGTGTGTGTGTGTATGGACATATGAAAGGAGACATGATCTAAATATCAAAAACAAAGCTTTAAAAGGCCTCATTCATTTCTTCACAGCTGCAGATGTCTTGTTAATAAAATAGAGGATGTCATTGTTCAAAAGTTAAGTGTTAAGTACATGTAAATTAGTTTTCTACTGTATGAGTAAAATTACTGTTTACATCTCAGAACTTTGTAAAAATCAGTAGAATTATGGGTTTCAAATGATTGAGTAAGAGTCGGTGTAAATGTGACAGAGAATTTCTAATTCCTTTGAATCCTCTGTTTCAGCTGAACCTGAGAGTAATGGGCATAATTAGAAACTGTAAAGTAGAAACCAGTTAGCTCCTAAAGTCACATACGAGTAGAGTAACATAAAAGTAAATTGTGAAAAAAAAAAAAAAAAAGGTTAAAGTGTTCCATGAAGTGGACAGAGAGGCATTTTTTTTTCAGCATCAGTAGGCATAAGCTTTTAGATGTTGCTTCCCAATCCCTGTTAACCATAGCTCCTCCAGTCCATCATGTTTTGGACCCTGTTTACATTTGTTACCTCATGCAGCTAAGCAAAGTACTTTGAATTTAATGTGTTAAGGCGTCAGGCATGGACCATGCTATTCAAGATCCAGAAGGTTCCATCTTGGTTAAATGTTAGTGGTATTCTGCAGATGAGCATTTATGAACATATTACATGGAGTTTTTTTCCTCTTTTTTGGCAGGTGACATTGGTGACAGAAGAAGGACAAGAATGATTACATATCCATAACTCCCAGCAGTATGTCAGGTAATCAAATCTAATAAGAACATCTCTGCAATATGTCTTGCCTTTCTGGAGTGATTATTGCTAAATATTTATTGAAAAATGCTTCTTTAACAATTTCTGAATTCATTGGTGCTGGAAATGGAAATCTTCCCTCCATCCAGAGCGTAGAGATGTGGGACACGTAGTAATCTTCCCCAACAGTTTTGAAACCTTAATCATCTTTGGTTTGCCTTCCTGAACCTAGTGGTTTTTTGTTCTAAATGCACATCCCAACTTCAGCATTCATGCTGAAGCTGCCAGCACAGGAGCAGTTTCTGCTGAGTATCCTGGCCTAAGTTATTTTGTAACATGGACATATCCCCTGAGCTTCAAAGTGAGACAAACTTACATAGGTTGCCAAGTACACTTAAGAGAATTATTGACTAGGTCTGCAAGTGGGTTGAAGATCCAGAGTTGACATGACCATTACCCATTTTAAGCCTGCTTAACCATCTTATCCCTGCCAGTTGCAAAGCATCTGAAGGTTACACATAAATCAGCTGTGTCAGAACACCCATGTATCTAATCCCAGCACAGGCTGTCTAGAAAGTTGTGCTTATTATGTGGAGATCATACAGAAGGCCAGATAATTTCAGACTTACAGAATTTGTTTTAGTATCATCAATTTACCTAAGAAAATGCTCTACTGATGTTGTTTGTCAGTGTGTATTTCAAGAACCAAGTGCATAAATGGGACCTTTTAAAATCCTGCAAAATACAGCATGTGCTGCATAGGAAAAATCATCACTAACAAAACTGTATTCCTGGTGTTCTGCCCAAGGGACAGTTTATTTTTACCTGACTATGAAGATCAATTTTCTTTTCCTTTTCTCTAGAGGGCTCCTGTCCATTTGTATTGGCCAGCAAGGGGTAACAGCTGCATTCACCAGCAAAGATTGTCTTCTGACTTTAGGTTTCTAGATAAGAGGTAGAGGGAAAAATTCATTGGAAGAAACAGAGTATTATGTAAATACATGCATTCATAGTAAAACGTATTACTTGAGAATATGAAAAGGTGTGTCTTTTTGTGGTTTCTTTGCTGCCCATTGAAGCAGAGACAAATATAAGAAGGAAGCAGAGAGCATTGAGGCATTTTGTGGAATGAAGTTGGAATACTGACCCTTGGTTGGTGTGTCAGGCTCTGACTTAGCATCATCACAGCCTCATGAGGACTGGGAAGGAGTTAGTGTTCTTAGGCTGCAGTGGCAGGCCCTGCTAGAGTGGTTTTGCGTTGTCCTGCAGGCATTCTGGACATGGTGATTTCATTTGGCAAATGCCTATTTTGGAACAATTTAAAGCACTGGCATGTTACTTGATCTCTCCCAGCTCTCTGTTGTGCTCTACCTTGTTTCACACTAAACTGTGTTTTATGGCATTTTACTGCAGGGCTTGACGTTGCTGTGGTTTTGGAGGGAGCAGTTAATAGCTTCTGCTGTGTGATGGCAAGAGATGAGGAAGGAAATACCGTGTACCTACTTTATCCTCACCTTATCTGTTGGGTCTGTGGCTTCCTGTGGAGGGTGGGTTTGTGGAGATTTTCCACTAGCACACTAATCAATCCTGTCTCTCTGGACTTGCCCCTGGCCCAGCAGCTCTGCAAAGCTCAGGGAAACACAAAGCCTAATTGGAAGGATCTATATTTTCTGCATTTCTTTTGTCAGAAGTCAGCAGAACAAATATGTGCAAAGAAAATTATCATCAAGAAAAAAAAAGTTGAAATGGAGATGACTGTTTGTACAACTGCAAATGTCCAACACTTTTCATTATGAGCAGTTCATATTTTCTGTTTCTGGTTATAGGAATGACATTTCCTACATGAGTGTAAATGTGAAGAGAGGCATGGATGAAATGGAAGTCTTTCAAACTGTATAAAAACTTCATAAACACCATGATCCAGAGCCAGACGAGTCCTTTCCTAATGAATTATAATGGAAGTTTAGATTCCGTTACTGAGTCACTGGAATATGGGAGCAGAATCTGATGCGAAACCAAACCAGCTGGCTGAAATAACAGGCTGTATTATTCTATATTTTTGATAATTTTTCTAGTTTTTCTCCCCATATGTTACGTTTCTACTGCGGTATGTATTTTTCACTTGCAGGCACTGCCTGAATGCCTTCAGGTTCCACTGTAGTCTAGGGAAGTTTTTCTGACAGGAGACTGTAGAATTTGATCTTGACAGTAAAACCAGGCTTTAGTACATTTGCAGTTTCCATAAGAAAAGTATTTTGAATATTTTGACATCTCATCTTTAAAAATACGTACTGGTATGATTATTTTATGTGCTTATAGCTTTTAATAGAGAGAGTTTTATTAGAGAGGGTTCTAGTTTGCCAAAACTATTTGGGGAATTTCGAAGTTATGGGTTTCATGGAAGGATTTCAGAAATACAGAAGCCCTTACTTAAAAGTTGATAAAATTAAAAATAAAAAGCAGAGCGAATTTGTGAGGTAAAATATTTGCATGCAAAAAGCTAAACTGAAACACAAACATTGAGTTAATGGAGTTGAAGCTACTCTTTCTTTTCCTTAGAATGCAGTCAGAGTTCACCCAGCAATACAGACAGAGTTAATGAGCAACCTAATATTGAGTTCTTGCTGTCATAAGAAGCAGACAAATGAAAAGCTGGACCTACAGGTTTTGTAGGCACAGTGTTTGTCCATTTGATTTTGCAACTCTGCCAGCTCTAGATGTCAAGACTTGCCTAACCAGGTTTTTTTACACCTAGCACAGATGATGAGCAAAAGATAAAGGGATGCTTCAGGAGAAGTGGACATAGTATGTCTTTGAGTATTATGTCTGAGACAGGTGCATTCTGTTCTCATTAACTGAAGCTTGGTAAAGTAAATTGTTTTCACATGAGCCATCCCACACTTAAATGCAACAAAGCAAATCTGAAGGTTTAGCTTTTCTGTTTTGAAACATTGTTTTTATTAAATGTGCATTGTCTTTTGCAGAAACACAGAATGGCTTAAGTCAGAAAGGACCTTTAAAAGTGGTCTTGTCTTGCCCCCCTGCAATGAGCAGGGACGTCTTCAGCTAGATCAGGTTTCTCCAATGCCCATCCAATCTGACTGTGAATGTTACCAGGGCTGGTGTGCCCCTTCTCTGGGCAGCTTCTTGCAGTGTTTTAACACCTTCATTGTAAAAACCTGCCTTATATCTAATCTAAATCGACCCTCTTTCAGCTTAAAATAATTACCCCTTGTCCTTTTGCAACAGGCTAAAAAATTTGTCCCCATATTTCTTATAAGCCCCCTTCAGGTACCAAAAAGTCTCCCCAGAGCTTTCCCTCTTCAAGGCTGAACAGTTTCAACTTTTTCAAGCTTTTGCTGTAGGAGAGGTGTTTGATTCCTGTGATCATCTTGGTGGCCCTCCTCTGGACTAACAGGTCCATGTCCTTCCTGTTCCGAGGACCTCAGAGCTGAATGCTGTGCTCCAGGTGTGGTCTCATGGCAGGGGAATAGAATCTCCTTCCTTGCTCTGGTGGCCACACTGCTTTGGATGCAGCCCATGGTACAATTGGTTTTCTGGGCTGCAACAACAGTGTTCATCAGCAGTTTTACAGCTGACTCCAACAACTGCTGCCCACAGAGTAATGTCTGAGAAAAAAAACTTTGTCAGCATTATACAATTAGTACTATCTTAGCAGTAAGAGCAAGTTCTTTCGTGTGCATATATTTGCAGAATAGAGTACTGAAAAAGTTGCAAAGTGTTATTTTCTCATTGAGAGAAATGAGAAGTGAAAGTACTTTCAAATAAATAAGTAAAATAATTTAAAAGGTTTCTTTCAATTTTAAAACTATAATGAAGCTTCTGGTTTATTCACTGGCCACAGCTATCACTGAAGGCTCCCTTCTGTACATTTTCTCCCAAAATGCAGAACAAACCTTGAGACATATTTTCATCTTACTTTATTTATAAGAGTGAAAACTGAAGAAGAAATTCAGGAATGAATATTATGTGTAGAATACAGTAAATCTTTTTTTTTTCCTTCATGTCAGATGAAGGGAGACTGTAAAGAGTGTAATAGTGGTTCCAGTAAAAACTGCAGCAGTTCTTTCACTGATTTCAGTAAGGCCAAGGTTTTACTCTGCTTTTACTTGGGAGCATCAAAATCAACTCAGTCATTGTGCTTCTACTCAAATATCCACACTGTTCTATTTGGTAATGACTGTGAAGTTAGATCAAGATAGGAATTATAATAAAATTAAGTGCTTACATCGGGGAATATAATTTAAATGTCATAAATGCATATTTTCAGTAAGTAGAATTTAATATGCAACATTTCTTGAAACAGGTCCCTCATTTGGAGAAGAAAATTAATCAGCTTTTGTGCAACAAATCCATTTGAAAACCAGTGTCTCCAAGGGTATTGCACGTAGTTTCCAAGAACTGGGAAAAGTAATAGAATAGGAAAGGTACCACATTTTCTTCATGAGTCTTTTCTCTGTGATGCACATTACCCTGTAAAGTTGACATTAATTCAAGCAGAGAACAGCTTATTGTTTAACATCAGCTGAGAAATTATTTCTCCCATTATTTCTATAATGCTTTTCCTAGGATAATTTAATTTGACATCACTGTCTGACACTTCTCTGCCTGCCAGACCATGATAAAATCCAACTAACTCGAATGTATTATATCTTTTAAGTAATGGACTTTCTAAGAGGACGGTAAATACTTTAATATAAGGTTTTGTTACACCAGGATTCAGCAGCTTTGTAATGAGCTTTTGGGGATTTTCAAAAGGTTAACAAGATTTATATTGTGGGATGTTTTTGCATGAAGCTATGAATCACTCCATGATGGCTCTTATTACTTAGAAGCGTATTTCTGAATATGCAGTTAAAAATATCACACTTGCTAAGTTCTAGGTTACAGACACTCTGGATTAATTTTACCTTTTTTTTTTGGTTCAAACTTTAATATTTTTATAAGTGCTTTGTACAAGTGCTGTATAAATACAAAAGCCAGGTAGTCTGGGAAACATTTTGTAATGTTTCAAATTTTATGCAATTCTTTACTATGTTGTGTTTTCTTTCCAACTTAAAAATACCTGCTGTTTTTTCCACAGAAGATCACACATTTTCAAAAAAAAAAAAAAAAAAAAAAAGGGAGTAGGGGATCTGATTAGATTTCACAAAGAACAGAGAGAACTTTTTTGCATAGTAGCAGTATTTTTTTAGTTTTGTAGCATTTGCTAGCCATTTTAAGTACATTTCATTATATTAATGCTGGTTTTTTTCTGTTTTGTTTTTAATGATCTATCAGTATGTTTAGTCCCTTTCTGTAGTAGTTTTATTTAAGCCAGAGCTGTTTCTTTTGCTAACTCATTTTTCTGAAAGTTGTTTCTGATGGGAAGCAGACTGTTGTGTTTGAAATTTTGAGAGTAATTCTTAGACTGTGTAGCTGTGTTTCACTACTGGCATCAGGTTAGGAGCACTGCAAAATGTTGTCAGTATAAAATGTATTTGTTCATTTTGCAGGCAAGAAGTTTTTAGAGTAGTTATTTAAAAGTAGTAAAATGTCCTTTTGTTTTTCCTAAGTCTTCTCCAATAGCCTATAAAATAAAGCACTTTGCTCTGCTTGCCACAGGAGTTGCAGCCTGCCATTTTATGATCTTCAAAAGCCTGACCACAGCTGCTGCTTAGTTCTTCTGATAACTGTATGTCAGAGCAATGAACTTACAACACTTGTCCTTGGTACTGATCCCTATATGTAGAGAGGACTGTAATTTTTTTTTGTGTCGATTGTAAAGCTGTTGGTAAACTGTAGGATCAATCCAGTTGGGCATTTTCCAGTTATTTCCGTATAAAAATACCTTTTACATTTACTAAATGCACTTCTCATTATGTTCTTTAAAAGAATCAGATTTGCTACAGTGCTTACTGTAAAAGAAGACAAATGCTTAAGGAAGTGTGTAAATGTTGCCATACACAAAGGCCTTTCACTCTTGCTTTGTTGTGTTTCTGAAAATAGTTTAGAGCTGTACCAAGCTTCAGTTTATTTGAAGTTAAAAGAATTCTCTCCTCACATCCAAGCTTGTCTTTCTTACTGAAGAAGCTTTGACTGCATTGTGTGGGCAAACTTTATTTGTTTATTTGCCTTTCCATCTTTAACAAATTACGTATTTGTCAAGACTGCTAATTTTAGTACCTTTGTTAGTTTTACCTGGCCATTCCTCAAACCTCAGTCCTTCAATGGGAGGTGTTATTTCAAGATACTGGCTATCTCTTAAAGCAGTTTTAGAACCAAAATAACTTGAACTGTTTCACCACCTTGAAAAAAGAAAGAGCTGCAATGATGTGCATATATCCCCAGGATTTTTTTAGGAAGCAGCAGCCAAATATGCTGTCCAGTCCCCAGTGAGAAGGAGTGGAAGCTCTAATGACAGATTACAGAAAGACCATGTGAATTGATTTGAAAGCTCATGACGAAGGTAAAATGCAAAATCAGGATTTTGGACAACGGTGGCAGTGATCTGAAGTGATTTGTGGAAGTGATTTGAGTGATTTCCTAAATGGTTTCATTGTAACTTACTTGTTTTTAAAGATCTGGTTTAGGTATTTTGAGCCATAATCTGAAAACGGTATTTTGTCTTCTCACTTTTATTTTAATAGGTTCCCAGGCTCTACAAGAATTAAATAACACAACATGAAGAGAGTAAGCATCCATTAACATTCCCATATTCACACAAACACTAGTCTGCAAAGTGAGCCCTGGAGAGGTGGATTGCTGTCTGTTGGGAATTGAATCAATGTTGTTTTAAAACATATAGGGGGAGGTGGTTCTGCATGTGAAGAGACAGACACTGGAATTCCTTGCTGTAGATGTACACAAGAGTAGACTGGGCTGTAGGTCAAAGAGAGATCCATTGGGGACTGCTGCATTATAGAAAGGCCACAAGGGCTCAGGCAGTCCCTTGAGTCCCTTGGGCTGAGGAGTAGTGGGGATTGAGAGACTCTTGGTGGAACTCTCATATGTGCTTGCTCTGTTCTTTCTCTTCCCTGGGTATCCACTTGTGACTCCTGTTGGAGAACAGCAGCCAGGTGAGCCCCGTGGTTCAGGTATAGCTTCTTCTCAAAAAAACTCCCTCCCATGTGTCATGCAGAACTATGAGAGTGAGAAATGCATTTAGCATCTATGTGGCTGTGTTGGTTAGCACCACTGTTCTAGTTCCATAGTGTGTCCTGGTATTTTGCTGCTTTTCTCCATATAGCTAGCTTTGGTCATTCATTTCTTTTGGTAAGTTTGTTTTATCTGTAGCTGCTAGAAGATTCCATATTGGTCTATACAATTCCTGTTCATTTCTCAAAAGACAGTTTTCAGAGAGCTCTTTACATGCCAAAACCCTGAACCTGAACTGTTTGCTTCTCTGTGCTCAGAACCTGCCTCTGGTCAACTTACAGATGAACTATCATGTTCTTCCAGGCATTCTTTTTTTCTGATTAATTTTTTCTCATGTTTAGAAATTTGAGCATAATGTCAACCTCAGCTCTTGCTGAGATAAGTATATGTGTAATATTACTTTAAAAGTTAATGGAAATTTAGCATGTTTTTAAAAAGTGATTGCACTGATTCACAGAAGAGCTCACTAAGAAGGATAAAGCTGTTACACTGTTTATTACAAGTTTCCTAATATTGCCTATTCTTACACATTAGAAACTGTTTACAAAGTTTATTGTAATTATCTGGGTGCACTTCTTTCATGGTGATTTAATATTTGTCCAGAAGATTGGAAATATTGAAATTTAATCTTGAAATCCATATTCTAATATGTAATATTTAATTATAACATTGCCACTGCTAAAGCAAGTAGCAGGACAACAGTCCTGGATTAAATGACCTTGGCTGTTTACTTCTACAAGCACACACATACGTACATGTTTCTGAAACATTGAAAACCACCTAATGGTTTCAGTAGACATTGCTGGTTCTGCGTGCTACAGTTCCTTTCACTCTACAATATCCTTCTTAGAGGCACTGTAGTTTTTATATTTTAAAAATTTAGGAAAGCACATGTTCTCAAAGGTTTTATTTAGCACATTTGCAGAGGCAGAATTTGCATATTTAAGAAGAAGAGTCTGGCTAGACTGTGTGAGCTGGGCTCCATCCTTCTGCTTATTCAATGATCATATGAGCCTAGTTTAAAAGTTGTGAAACTCAGTTGTGAAGTGTTTCCCTCTTTTATAAGGAAGCATAAAGAGAAAATGCTTTTTTTTTTTTTTTTTTTTTTTTTTTTTTTTTTTTTTTTTTTGGTGGGGGCTGGGGGGAATGGAAGGATGGGAGAGAAAAGAGGAAGAGGAGAGAAGAAGCAAAATAAGTGAGAGAAAATAAAATGCTGTGAGCTGACAGCAAGATTAGTGAGAAGAAATGAAACCTTAGCCTTGTCTGGCATAGAGGATTTCATCTTTCCCAGCACAAACACACATGAAAACTTTACATGCTTTTCCTATAGTCACTTTGTGGGGTTTAAAATACTGGAATAAAGTATGAATCATGTGTTGACTTTACTGGGAACGTGTCCTTTAGTTGTAGCGTGGTTGCATTTTTCTTTTTTTCTCTCAAGTCATCAAGTGAAAATCCTCTAGTGTTGTTTGACTGGGTCCGTACAAAGCTAGGCTGCTTCATCAACCTACTGTGCGTGCCTCAGTCCTAATCCTGATTACATTTGCCTTAGCTGATCTCTCTGAAACCAACCCACTCCAGTGTCCTTATATGCTTGCATACTTCAATGGCAAAACAAAAAAAACCAAACCTGTGAAGTGCTTGTTGTCTTTGCTGCTCTTTTTTTAGTAAATCTCAAATATCCAAAAAGGCAAAGCTTTTGTTATGTTTTTGCTTATGCTACGTTTTGCAATCAAGTAAGTTAATGACAATTCAGAGATCTCTAAGTTGCTTTCCCTACTTGCCACTGTTTTGATCAGCTGTAAATTGAATCTATACTGTGTAGAGAGAATTTTCAGTGGAAATTCTGCTGTGAGCAGTTTCAGAATGTAAAATAACTTTTTGTTGTTAGAGGAAGTGTCTTTGTAACTGGGAAAACAGCAATCCTCTGACATCCCAGAATTGTTAATTTACCTTTGCCTAAGTGACAGCCTGTTGCTGAGGGTGAAAAATAAATATTTGCACTCCCCCAAAAAGTGTGAGCATTGTAGTCAGTCTCTGAGGAGCGGGGCCTGATTGCTTGTATGGTCACAGCAGCTTTCATCACCAATGGATCTAGCTGTTAACTGGAGCTACTGTGCTATAAAGCAGTAATAGTTATAATGGTAATGCAAATCCAGCCTTGGTTGCAACAGGGCAGATCCCAAGCAAGGAAAATTAGTGTAGCTCTTGGGGCACAGCAGGGGGAATTTAATGCAGTGTCTCTAAGGCTGTTGTGAGCATGGGGCACAGGCACTCTTTCTGTGTGGTTTTTGGTCCTATTTTGTGAGTTTTTGTCAGGATCAAAGTTCAGGGTTGGTATACAGCTCATTCCAGCAGGAAACACTGTCCTCCTGGCTGGCTGGCTGCCACCTCCCATCTTTCTGGGGAAACAACTTACTGTCTCTCTTCACTTGAGTTGTACTAAAAATGGGAGAGCTTTTTGTGTATTGCTTCTTCAACCACTGTTGGCAGATACTAGTAGAGAATTGGGAAAAAAACCCCACATCACTGAGAAGAAAACAAATGAATTGTTCCATTTTTTTGTAGTCCTTTATATACTGACATACACATAACACTGCATGTCTGAGAACAGGCCACCCTTTACAATTATCCATTAAGGAGTATTTGCTTTGGCCTGTAATAAAAGGATTCTGAGGGATTCCCCTTGCCTATCCTTTTAGTTAAGCTTAATGGGCAGTTCATCTGCTAGAACTTTTCTTCTATAAAAACAAACTTCCCTTTAAAAAAAACCCTTCTGGTGGGAATTTGAGGAAATCTTTTGACCTCTTGACTGCTGAGATGCCTGTTATTGCTACAGTGTGCATTTTGAAGTTGCTTGATGATTCCTTGATGAGAAGAGCTCTGGCCCTGCTTGTTAGTCCCTCTTAACTCTGAAACAGGGCCTGTGGTTTTAGTCATGGTTCATCCCAATAGGCTGTACTGCTTCCTGCCTTGATTTTAGCCATTTTAACAGTAGCTAGAGGGAGAGAAAGATGCTTCTCTTACAAGTAGGAGCTTGAGACAAAATTACCTTATCATCCTTTTTCAAAAATTTTGGGTTGACAAGACCAAGAGCAGATGCAGGAGACTTCATGTGTGTTTTTTGTTAAAAAAAAAAAAAAAAAAAAAAAAAAAAAAAAAAAAAAAAAAAAAAAGCCTTTGGGAAATTCAGGCAGTATGTTAGAACCAATGGAGTAGAATAAACAATGTAGTCCTCTCATGAAACTAATTTAACATTATAATAGGCTGAATGGTAGTTTAGGACATAAACATCCACTGTGCCACACTATATGAAGTACAAGAAAAGGAGACAAAATATAAGAACCCTCAGTGGTCGTTCCTTGCAACTTAATCTTTGACTAGCAAAACTTGAATGTGAAATGTCCCTGGTGACTGAGGAGAATTTGTGAAATAAAATGGAAACTTGTAAAATTAAATGAGATGTAGCTAACATGGCAGACAATATAGAGAGACAAATTTCAGAGGGAACTAAAAGGAAAAGAGAGGATATAGCTTCTTGATGTTTGTCTAGCCTTGGTTAACTCTGCCTGGGTAAATTCCAAATGATGGAAACTCTAATAGAATCAATTTCTCCTCATAGTTTAAATGTGTCTATAATCATATTTTAAAGTCCCACAGATGCTTTGCAAACAAAAAAATTGGAAAATATGTTTTGATTTTATTTTTTAAGTTATGAAGGGTTTTGGAGTTCCTGTTAAAGGTAAAAATCTATAAGCCTTTTTTGACACCCTTTCTGAATACTTGGGGTGCAAAATTTTTACCATAGTCATAAATGTATGGGTTTTAAATAAAATCAAAGTTAACACAAATCCTCATAGGCTAAAAGACAGCAAAGATGTCCTTTAATATCAAAGATAAATTTGGGGAAATATATAGAAATTTTTGCCTAATGGGAATGAACAGCCTGGATTATGATCTTGAGGACTGAGCATATAACTGACTTTTCTAAACAAGGTCAAGAATTGTTTTGCATCACTGGCCTGCTCAAGGAGCTGACAAAGCATGAGTCTATTTGTGAGTGTATTATAGAAATGCCTATATTTTTAATATATATTGCATATGCCTGACTCTCACATTTTGTGAAGATGCAATATCATCCATGCAGGGAGATAATTGGGTTGTGAAGGAACTCAAGGGAGAGTAGACTTGTAAGTGAACCAGGTACACTGTTTGAGGTTATGCAAAGTCTAGAGGAAAGGGGGGTTGTAATGCACAGTTCCTCTTTGTACCACAGAAAATGAAGTGTTCTAAGTTCAGATCTTAGAGGGAAGTTCTCAGCTCCCAGAGAGTCTTATCAAAGAAATCCTATCTCTCCCTCTGAGCTTAAATTTATGAAGTCAAGAAAATACCAAAGTGTTCAGATTATGAAAAAAAGTTTTATATTCTGTTCTTTTATATTTTTTTAAATTGCCTAGTATTTCTGGGTTACTTTGACTATTCTATTTTAAACTGATTATCCTCCTACAAGTGATATTCTCTTGCCATATTACCTGCATTTAGAATTAGTTTTTACTTTTAAAATCAAGTCTGAACTAAGAGCAGATCTATAAAGCTAGAAGTAGGTAAGGGCAAATTATGCAGGTAACTTACCTGTCCTTTGCATTGAAGTCCGTGATGCCAGGTACTTTCTCAAATTCGTGTTGCTGGTGTCCAGCTGAGATACAGCAGTAGAAGAAATGGACTTGTAGCTGCAAATGTCAGGTGAGCTTGTATTTCTAGCAGAAGAAAGGTGTTTACATCTAAAATTAAATAACATATTGAGGAAAGCTGGATGTACATACAGGAATTAACATAGGATAACAGTATTTAAAACCCACCATGATTAAGTTTTCTGAATTTGTCCTGTACTAACAATATTCCACTTAAGACAAGTCCTAGGACAAAGGATTCAGAAACACCAATATTATGATAGATCAGGTAACTGAAATCCCAATTTACTTTCAATCATTTTTTTCTGGAAATTAATGACTTGGCATGTGCTTACTTACTAATATATTACTTTACTGAGTGAAATGGATGTAAAATTAACTTAGCTTAATTAGAACAGCAGAATCTTACTATGATTAAAACCACTGTAGGTATCGGTCATCAAAAGTCTGGAATTTGCTATTTTCTTTATGCAAGTTAAACAGCTATTTTGTATTTGAATTTTTTTACATATAATATAAAATAAAATAATTTCTTTAAGTACAGAATATAATCTTTGATGGGTCATTCCTACCAAATTTAGTTTTGCTGCCCAAAAATAGAAATTGGGCTATATTTAGTTTTGCAGATTTGTCAGCTAGTGGTATCTCAGTTTCTCCTGTACCAAAGAATAAGCAATGACCAATTAGATGAAATCATGCAGCTTTGGTATTGTTCATTATCCACACTGGAGCCAAGTGTCCGTGCTCCTGTGATAAAATTAGCATCTCTGATACTCCACTGTGACCGCAGGCGGAGAAAGGCAGTAGGTAGCAAAAGCGGAACTGCTAAGCATGCCCACATAAGAATGTCACACTTAGGTAACAGAGTGTCCCTCAGGTCAGCCTACGATAAGAGCAAAGTCAAACAAGGCTGAATCCTTGATGTTTTGTGTTTTAAGTATCTGAAAATTGTTCACGACCAGCCTCGACCTACAAGACCTCAAATGATCATATGAGCAAGGCAATAAATCGGTGGTAACTTGCCCTGGGGCCCATGTTGTAGTTGTGATGTTGTGAAAGTTACATCTAGTGTTAGCCTGTCCACATACATCTGCCTGCTTTTTCAGGATTCTCAGACAGGAAAATTTTATATTCACTTTTACCGAAGGGGAACTATGGTGGCTGAATGGGCATGGCTGAAAGGTTCTGCATCGTATCAGTGCAGTCCAGTGGAGATGCACGGGAATACCACAGCATCAGGAGAGCTGGGGAACCACTTTCTTTCCAAAACTCCACACCTGAGCAAGATTTTGGCAAAGCCAACAGTTTGTAGCCCTGCAGTATTTGCCAAACATCCAGGACGTGGCCTCCTGTTGTGGGACAGACTGATTCACCTTCCTGACAGAAATCAGAAATGGAATGTAGTGGGCATAAGAGAAAATCGTTTCTGTAGGAAAAGACACTTCAAAAATTATGATATCCAGAGGAATGGACACCAGCTTCTGCAATGCCTGCATGCTTCAACTTGGACTAGTACAGTTTTACAGCCAGGCCATACAAAAGCAAACTTTCAAATCATGTCAAGTGCCCAGGAATACCAAAAAGAAGAAAAAAAGTGTAAAGGTAACTGACGTCATGCAGAGCACAGCAAATGCTGTACTTAGAAAAAACAAAACAAAGCAAAACCAAGTTATGTCTTTGTTTACTGTCAGGGGTTTGGCCATTGGTAAAAGCATTATTATGTGGGGATGTTTTCTTGCTACCAACCTTTTTTTTTTAAATTTTTTTTTCATCAGTAGTAATTGTGGTTTTTAGTTTTCGCTTCTATTAATTTAGTAGCTTTGTGAAGAGCACTTATGACAATGTGATGAGTACTTACTGGGCTTTTCTGTGTGATACCTAATACAAAATAATATCTCTTATTTTAGAGCTTCTAAAAAGTGTGTCTCTCTCTTTATGATCTTTATAAGCTGATCAAAAATCTTTTCTGAACCTGGCCTTTTAAAATAAAGCATATCTTTGATACATTAAAAATGAAAAGACAAAAGAAAGCCTTCTTTTCTACCTTCAACGCTTTCAGCTCTCACCTGTGACTGTGTTGTTTGCCTTCTTTCTTGTTATTAACCATACCCAAAGCCTCCGTAAGTGCATGTGCAGAGCTCAAGCGGGGCTTCTTGTTAGGAATATTCTCTGCCTCACTAGTCAGGAGAATAAACCATTTCCTCTGAGGTAGGTTGTTTTGTTCACATCAGCACAGCATTGAAGGAATTCCTTTTAGGAATCACAGTTGCTAAGGTATTATCACAAATGTAGTGCTTAAGTTATTCTTACTCCTTTTTAAACTTGGATAAATAGTTCTTCATTGCTCTTTGCCTAAAAAAAATAATTGCTGTATATTGGGAAGGGGGAGATTACAAGTTGTTTTCTTTTACTTAAGTCTTGCGTCACTCCAGGAAGAAAGATTACAGTGTCAGGCAGGATATCACCTCATGAAAAAGTTAAACTGGTCTAAGTACCTGATTTCTTTAGATTTAGTTGTGCTTTACCTCAGAATGCCTCTTTGCTAACAGATGTCAGGTGTTGATCGCTTTAACGTCTTACTAAGGGCTGTCAGGAGGCTACCAAACCCAGACAGTCCCATCCAGGAGCCTGTTAATTATGTTATGTCAAGCTAAATTAGCCTGTTTTCTGCTTGGTTTTATTTTTGAACAAATGGAACTTCTTACCTTGATGTTTTCATGTGAAGTTGAGGCAGGGAATGAGTCAAAAAAGGTACATGTTTTAAGTATTGGCCATTACTTTCTCAAGAGATAAGCTCTGTAATTAACTGATGTCTGCTAACAGGGTCTTCCAATTATGATATATGGGGAGGCTTAACAAATTGGGTTGTCTGGGTCACAGGTCTATAATTACTCTTAGTAATATTTGTTCAAGGGCCATATTAAAAGTTGTCAAAACTATTCAAGAATTTGTTTTGCCCGTTCGTTGGCCAACGTCTCAAGGAGCAAACAGTCTTGTTCTGACAAGACTGTGTGCTACCAATCTGTGTTGTGAATAGTGCAAGAAAAAGGAAGCGCAGACCCTGGAGGAGTCCTGATCACAAAAGAGCAAGCTCCATTCTCTTTTTACAAATTTATTCAAGGTTTCAAAAATATTTTGAGGGATAACTGGAATTGTAGTGAATCTGAATGTTTAAATATAAACATTCTTTAAATGACATTCTTTGTTACTCAAGCAGACTAATGAGTCTGAAGTATTTCAATAAAAGGCACATCACACTGGCATTTTGTGAGTCACAGACAAATTTAGTGTCATGTCATAACCAAGGTACAGTGGGTTTTGTGAGAGGAACAGTTTTAGAGAAATAACTAACTAGGTATACATGGAGAAAAGAGGTGTGCTGTTGTCTAAGGTTTTCCTCTGGTTTGACCAGAGAGCAGCTAGTTTGAATCTTCCTGCATCTGTTGCAAACCCAAGGAAATCATTTTATGTCAGCAAGATTTAGCTTTTTTTTTCCTTCAACTGCTATTACAAATGTAGCATAGACAAAATTATGGTTTTTAATGTCTTATCTTCCACTGAAATGTATGTCCAGGAACTGTCAAATGCTGTTGTGACTTATCAGCACTAGAATTCTATAATCCTACCTACCTTATGACTTTGTCACAAGTAGAGTTACGAAAATAAGATAAGCACCATGAAGAGTTTATTTTCTGTTCTTTTAAGTGCTTGTTGTTATTTTGGATTCTGATGTTTGAGGTTTTCTTAGCTTAATCTCTAACAGTAAGTTTGCAAAGTCATATTTCTGAGGGGCCATTTTGAGTCTTTGGTCATAGTGCATAAAGTGAATGAATAAGGTGGTGCAAATACATACATGAAAGAGAGATGGTAACTCATTGTGTGGGCACTGAGATAGTTGTATTTGACAACTTATGTGTGTTGTAAAGCCACATTAGTAGTTTTGCTCAAAAGCTGTTACAGTTTTCAGTATATTTTCCTTACTATATGAGTAGATCTGTCTGGGATGTAGCCCATGTTATGAAAGTGCAGATTTGTGTTTGCTCAGAAAAGCAGTGATCTAATCTTTTTTTTTTTTTTTTTCCCCAAAACCATCAGAGGTGGCTGAGACAATTCAGACAACAATAAAATCTATAAATAGGAAATATAACAGTTATTTTGTAATGTGTAAAAATTTGTTTAACAAAACTAGGAACTGATAATACAGCCATACAAAACTGTAAGGAGTTCAGAATGGTATGTTTAATCTTTGCAACTACATGTTTAAATGTGCAAAATTTTTTTACTAAATCCTGGATATTTATTCATCTTTATGCATGAAGTCTCTGAACAGCAACCAGCATAAGATCCTTCCATTTGGTCCTTCAGAAGTGGCACTTTGCCCTGACTGATTTGAATGTTCTGCAATACCTCCCACATACCGACACTGCTGAATCTTTTAGAGCAGCATGCAGGGGCCCTGTCTGCAGCACTGTGATACCCAGGACTCTAGACCAGGGGTGCACAATTTGGAAAAAGTCAGGAGAATAGGACTTCTGCAGGTAATGTGCCACAGCAGATTAAATTGCACTCCATGATACTTCTTTTTTCCATGTCAGGGACCTCTGTTGGTTGAGCTGTAGTGTCCAAAGGGTCATCCACCACATTTTTGACTTTCCTTAACATTTTTGTGAGTTCATTTTGGTGGGTTTTTGGGGGGTATTTCATTGTTTGTAATTAAAAGTCTTAGTCATAATTTGTAAAAGAGGAGTTAATGAAGAGCTGAATGGTGTAGTGTAAGGCAGTCTTTTCTGCAGACTCCCCGTTTCAGGCATTCTCAGCCTGATTTCTGCCTACCCAGTTAATACCACTGACTGCGCTAGACTTACTTCTGATTTACACCAGGGTGAGTATATAAAAACCTTTGGGGCATTCCAGGTACATGTTCAACAATTAATTCCTGCCTTTTTTAGAACAATGGACTAACACCTTTAGCTATGAAGAGGTTTGATCTTTGGATCCTCTGCCGTTACAGTATCAAAATTTCTATTTTATCCCTGGCCCTTTTGCTCGAATTGAAGGGCGTATTCTGATGGTGATTAACTTCCATGTGTTCACATAATCAGACACATGTGAACTAATAAAATTCCAAGTGTGATATTATATTGCTGGAGGCAACAAAAGCTCAACATGACACAATGTAAAGACATGAATATTCAAGTCAGACTACAAAACAAAGAATAACTGTTAATATTATTCTACTCCACTTTCAGACTTTTGATAAAGACACTGTCTGACTGTCTTGTATCAGACAATTTAATTCAAAGGCATACATGAAATGAACCTACAGGATTGGACGCTAAAAAATTTAAATGAAAATATTTTAGGAGTGTTTTAGTTTTTAAAATCTTTGCAGTGTTCTTTGAACTGATTTGTTTCCAAGGGAACAACAATCTGCAAAGCTTTAAATCTCTTTAATATTAACATATCACAGGTAAGGAACCCAAATTCCCTGGCAGTGTTCATCTTTTTTTGTTTGTTTGCTGGAAAAGTCTTACATTCATTTTTAATTTTTCCTCATCCTTCACAGTTTCATGTAATTTAATTTCCTTGCAGTATTAAAGGAACTCCTGAAAAGAACAGTACATGTGACACATTTCTAAACATTATTGATGTAGCAATAGAAAATAAGAAATGTTTGAGGGTTTTATTGTGAAACAGAAGGTAAGTCACAGGCTGTGCCATATTGAAATACCATTTCCTCATGTGCCATGCTGGCTGGAACAAGTTTACTACTGAAAAACTAAACAGAATCGAAACATGGTTTTGATTCTGTTTAGTTTTTCAGTAACAAACCTGAATCCAGTCAGAGGGGGGAAAAAGAGAAGAAAAGATTCGTGGGAGTTTTGGCTTTTCTGGCAAAGCAAATCCACATGGGAAAAAAATCTCACTAAGAATTTAAAGCCCAGCTCTCCAAAGCTTTTCTGAATGGTGTAAAAGTATCTAAGTATTGTGCTCTGCTAACCTGTAAAATAGCCTCACCTCTGTGGGAGCTCTACATAAATTCATGTTGGTGGTACAGGGGATCTTTCTGTGTAAATGAACAACCCAGGCACTGTACTTGGGAATGTTTTATTGGGAATGTGAAGAAGCAAACTCAGCAAGCAGTACACAGTAACACACACTGCAGTATTACCAACCCATCACCTCAGTGGGAATGGTTTGGGGATTTTGGTATAAACAACTATTGCAGAATTTCTTGAATGAAACACAGGCGTTTTTATGAAGTGATAAACACCCATTATTGAAAAATCAGATCCTTCATGAGACATGCTTTTTATCACAGAAAAACTCACTGTTTGTAAAATCTAGATGATGGGCCTGAACTAAAATGAAAATTAACTTCTATTGTGTGCTTTTTCACACTGTCTTTTACAGTGGTATTTGTTGAGTTAGACAATGGTAAATGAATGAGGGTTCATTAGGGTGTTACTTGTTGGATTTCAGTAACTGTTTGCAGTCTTAAAGAAACAAAATGTTTAAATTATTAAAGTTTTAGCAGAACAAGTTCATTTTGGAGGCAACTTCATTGACTTCAGTAGCACTGATCTCAATAGAGTTCATTTTGACTTAACAGTTGTATTATTATTTTTGGAGAAAATTCATAAGAAAGGCATGTTAAAGATGCATCTTTTATAGTTAGAGGGGGAAGAAGAACTCCAAATAGGAATTTTAACTTTTCCGATCATTGGAAGAACTTGTCCTGGATTTGGTAGTTAGACATTAACTGGAAATGCTGCTTATTTAGATCAGTTAGTTAGGGTTGTATGTTGGAAGGGAAAATGTTTCTCTATTGGCTGTTTTTATTAGTCTGAAATATTTAGCAATATCAGATAGGGAAAAATATGGCTATGTCATGCCCAGTTCTTACCTATTGCACTGAACTTTTGAGGACAATTTAAAAGTATGTTCCTCAAGATTGTTATATGTATACTTAAGATCCTAGAAGAAAAAGGGACAAGTTACACGTAATTTTGGCAGTCCTTTAGTTTAAAATGAGTGAAATAAGAAACCTCTCATTATCAAAACAGTAATAACTCAGCTCCCTATTAATAAGAACAGATAATAGAAAGGGATACCAGTTTGTTACTTGACAAAACTTGACTTCACAAGTTTTAGTGTATCTTAGCTATGCTGTAAAGAAAAAACACATCTTCTTAGTTAAAAAAAAAAAAAACAAACCAAAAAAAAACCAAAAACAAAACCAAAACAAAAAAAAACCCACAAAACAAAACAAAACAAAAAAATACAAAAAAACCTCCACCAAGTAGCATCTAATATAAGTTAATTTTATTTTTTTTTTAGCTCAAAAAACAATGGCTGATTAAAGAAGGTGCATTAACCATACTGAAGTTTGGGGTGCATTAAGCAATTAAAATGTCATACAGTTTTTGTTGTGGTGGCATTGTCACGTTCGTAGTTCATAGGTGAGCCAAAATGAGCAAAAAAAGTTCCTTCCTTTCCTCGCTCCGTTATCAGAAAGAAAAGCTCTTCTAAAAGTACTTCATTACTGAAACAGAAAAGATTACAAGGCGGAATAGCAAAACAATTAGTTTATTGATAATATTTAAGCAGTGTTCTTTTTGCCGATTATATTATTTTGAAGTTTCCCACCTGTTGAACTCAATAGAAATTACTTCTTGAAATCACTGAAGTTTACAAAAGCCGCTTTCCTGTAAATTCATTACCAGGCAGTGGGGAGGATTGTGTATGTGTGGAGGGCTGGGGAGATTCATGCATGTAATTCTGTAAAACAAAATCAATAAAGCTGATGACAGATTAAGTTGCTAAATTTTGTAAAACTAGACTACTGTTTGGGTCATCAGCACAGCACTATTGGATTTTCTATGGTTTAATGCTGAAAAACAGGATTATTGATTTTAGGATTTTCAGCGTATCCCCTCTGGGAGTTCTTAAGCAGTCTTTATAATTCTTCACACTTAAGTTGACAACTACAGTGTGACATAACTGTGTCCTCGCCTTAGTAATCGTTTTCTAATCATATTGGAAAAGGCTGAAAATGGTTTATAAAATGATTATTCCAGACAAGCGGGAGAACAGGAGGGTTGTCAGGATGTCGCTTCTTTGTCTGGTGGTCATTGCTACCTGACTGCCATCTTCCCTTGGAATTAACTTACAGTCACAGATTAAGACCTTTGACTGTCATAAATCTGCTTCCCAATATGTTTGACTGGCAGGGGAGTTCACAAGCCGTCCCAATATAAATAGGATTTTAGCACATCAGGTGCTGCTCCGAAGTAAAACGGGCTGTTTTGCAGTCGACTTTGTTGGTGTATATTCATTGCTCCTCTCCCGATCCATGTGTATGCATGCCTGCGTGTGTATGCATGTGTGTGTGTACGTAAAGTAGAAGCTGAGATAGGCTAACAAAATGAACTACTGTATGCAAGAAATATATGAAGCGCACCCAGCTGCTGGTAGCAATTGCTACATGCAGTCCACTGATTATTGCACATATATCGAAGATAATCAGGGTTACAGCAGTTGTGATGCTCAGGTCCTGCACAGTAACAACATATATATGGAACAGGCCTGGGCGGTGAATCAGCCTTATACCTGTAGTTACCCTGGAAACGTGTTTAAAAGCGAGTACTCTGACATGGACATGGCCCTGAATCAGTACAACCAACCTGAATTTTTCACAGAAGAAAAACCTACTTTTTCTCAAGTGCAGTCGCCATCGTACTCTCAGAAGAAAGGTAGGGGCATTTTATTTAAATAACAAAAAAAAATAATCTCTGTTTTTGTTTTTGTTTTGCTTTAAACTTACAGTCGCATCAGTTGGCTCAGATGCATCTTTGAATGTGAAGGCTGCCTGTTCAAAATTGAAAGCAGCAGTAACATAGGTTGCTAGGTGATTGTAAGGTTTTCGGTGAGCGATGAGGATTTCCAAGCACTTTTTCTTAATCTATAAGAGACATTTGCAAGTATATTGCATTTTTTTCTGCTTTTCTGGGCTATTAAGTTCCTTTGCTATTCACCAGTGAGCCCGATAAGAAAGTTTCTCTTCTGAAATGTCGTCATTATATATTCTGCATCTTAAAGCTGTGTTTCTGGTTACATACAAACTGTATAAGTCCGTGTTTTCAGTAAATGTGAACTCTGCTCAGCAACTCAGGTGAAAGAATTTGAAAACAGGACTGTAAATATGTATGGGAAAATGATTGTGTTTGAGTTACTGTCTTCTAAGTGAAAACCACAAGTTTCTGATTATGCAGAGCAAAAAAAAAAAAAACAACCTGAAAATTCAAGACTATATCTATGCAAGAAAGAAGACTTTGCATCCAAAAGATTGATCTTATCAATATGTTTGTGAGACAAGTGCAGTGTCTGCTCCCTACGGGTTAAATCATTGCCGGTCTTTAAAATTTATTCTTTTGCTTTCAAGTAAACAAAGGAAATTTAAAAAGAGCCCAAAACACTAAAAAACACTTGGAAATGTTTTCAGTGTTGTTTGTTTTGAACTCGGTAACCAGACTGACGTATACAAGGTATACATTCTCTGTGTTTCTTTAAAATCACATTATTAAAGAAGAAAAATAAACTGTATGTTATACCAAGATAATGTCCTTTTCTGATCAGACCAGATTTTCTGTATGCAGTTTTCCAAAATCCGGATGAATCTGATGTAACTAGTGAGATAAAGAAAACACCATTTACTACTTTTGAAGTATCTTTGTAGTGAAAAGTAGACTGTTTATTTTTATTAACTACATGGAAAACTGAAATATTTTCCCTTGGGCAGAAAATATTCATTAACCCTTGATGCAATAAATCTCTATGACTGATAGAAAAAAATTAATTTTATACATTGAACAGCATCCAATTTCATAATAAAGAAAATTATTTTTTAAATCCTTCTTGGAAACTGTAGCAACATGATTAAATTGTAGGCTAAATGTATTTGTGGAATAATATATGTTTTTGTGTTGTCCAACATTTTAAATGCTTTTTAAGGCTATTTATCTGTTTTGGGGCTTTAATTAATGAATTTGTAGCCTTTATAGACTTTTCTCATGTCTTATTTTTGGTTAAAGAAAAAGTTTATCTCAGGACTAACTTAGAAAAAATAATGACTTGCTGTTGCAGTCACTGAAGGAATACATTTTTCATAGTGTTAAAGGTTATAAATAATACTTGGTGCACCTAGGTCAGAGCTTTAAGTATTTTCAGAACTCAGACACCCGACCTCTGCCCTGTGTCAAGTTTTTGAACTGGTTTGTTTGAAAGAATACAGAGTTGTTTTTAAAAACGGCTTGTATGCCCTTATTTTCTACCTCCTCAGTTTGACTAAGAAATGGTGGTGAATTTCCGTGGAAGCCGGCTCTCAAGCAGGCTTTTAATTGATCATTCACAGAGACTGAGCAATGTGTTTTGGGATTCTTTAGAGCCTTATTACGGTGATAATCAATAAAAAGTGGCCTCCCTTCTGTCAAACCTTTGCAAATGTTGAGTTTGTTAAGCAGAAGAGATCTAAACTGCATGGAACATGTGCATCTTCTCTTTTTTTTTTTTTTTTTTCTTTTAATTTCCATCTTTTAAGCAAGCTATCGTGAAACTAACGAATCTTTTAATCCTGTCCTAAGAACAGAAGGCTTTTCACAGGGCATGTGTGTCTGTATTGATCCAGAATTGATTGGGGGAGCGAATGAGTTTGTTACAGAAGCCTTGGTAATAGCCCATTAAAGCAAAATTAAGTCCCTAAACAGGTGTTCATGAGGAGTCTTGATTGTTGCAGTTGGTATTTTTGTTAGTCCCCTGAAATTTGTCATAATCTCAATAATGTGCTGTTCAAATCACATTGTACTTTACAGTAGCACATGGACTCATTTCCTATCAGAACTTTTGCTAGTTGCTCAATGGTTAAAGTCTTGTTTTCCCCCTGGGAAGAAAAAAAAAATCAACATTTTTTATGTTGAAAAGCTTATAATTTGTGAAAGGGTATTTAATTACTTCTTTATTTTTATGTCACTTTGAAAGAATTCAGAAAATGACTTGAAAAACAACAACCAAAGACCCCAGCAATGTGTCACTAAGGGAAAAAAAAAAGGCATTTATAAAGCATAGCCAGTTATTCTACATATCAGAAAGCTGCTTCAGTTATTACAGTACATTAAAAAACTATTATTTCCTGACTATCTGTCAGAAATTCTGATGAAAGAATTAACTTTTAAAGAAAAGAATTGTAGTCCAGAAAATCAAGAGGTGGAGATGTGGCTTTAGCTTCGCGTCTGCTTGTTGCTCCATTACCTTTTGTGCTCTGGTGTACGCTGTTAAAAGGTGACAGCAGAACATTTGTGCAAGAGTTTACTGTTTTATTAAGGAAGCCTTTTCAGACTTGATCCTGCCCTAGGAAACAGGCAGCCAGATATACACTTTGTTTTCTGCGTAATGCTGTGAAATCTGATAAGCAGAACAGGGCTCATCGTCCTGAGAACGAGCTGCTATTCTCAGTTTTGTCCCAAACGACTTAAAGTGGAATATTTTTCCCCTCATACAGTGCTGCCAGCTGTGGTGAGCTTGCAGCAGTGCCTGCTGGATGGGTGATGCTCAGGGGGAGCCTGTTCCCCCCTGGCCCTGTGCAGAGGCTGAGCAGGCAAGCAAAATGTCCCCGTATCTCTTCGCACCACTTATGCTTTTTGGAGGAGTACCCAGTGACAGGAAGGAGATAATGCAGTTAGGAAGGTACAAAAGAAATATGTACAAGAGTCCAGAAACCTCAGTCTCCCCACACTTGGTGTCTGCACAGTGTCTTGAACATTTGGACAACGTGGGAGAAAGGTCTGCAAAGTTAGAACTGGGATGAGGGTTGGCTTTCACTTTCCTTTGCATGGTAATTTCTTGGACAGTGTTAATTGAAAGATGTTGACAGGTGTCTGTGAGTTTTGACTTCAGATTCTGTGGGGCAGGGAGAGGCAGAGGCTGCCCCCCCCAAACAAGGGTTTGCAGGGGGAAATTCTTGAGTTTAGGCTGTAGCAGAGCCAGCTTCTCATCCCTGCAGCTCATCTTGCTTCCCAGATACCAGTGAGAAACCGGTGAGGTTAATGCCATGTTTTGAAGGGCTCTTGGTATGGTGGGAGAACGGGGCTTTGAAAGTTGTTATTATTGTTGTTATTTTTATAATTGTATTTGCCATAATTATTTCTCTTTATATTTTCTCGGGCAATTCATGTGCAGCTGAGAATACGTAGTGTGCCAGTGCTAGAGTATGCAACTGAATTAGCCCAAACTGAGTTCTTAGCAGTGTGAGAGCATTAGGGTACTTTCTAAATAGCTGAGAAAAAGTAACATGAAGCTTATGCCAAAACATCATCTCATCAATGCAGGGAGTGTGTGTGGATATAATCAATTTACAGAAGCACTGAGAATTTGTCATCCTGGCCTTTGCAGCAGAGCAGTTCCCAGTATGTTAATGATTATTCAAGGCTTAAAAATATTAATTTTGCTCTTGACCACCCATCTAAGGAAATAACACTAAGAAAAATTGCATAATCCATTGCATAAATCATTATGCATTTAGAGTTACATTTCTTTCATGACAAAAGTCAATGGAAATAATATGTTTTCATCTCCTTTACTGTAACCTTTCCACAACCAGATGAAGGACGAGAAAGTGAAGTAAATTATACTTTACTTTGTTCAGTGCGGCTTAGATCCCTAAACAAATAACTTTCTTGCAGTACTAAGATATTATCTCTAAAAACATTTGAATAATTTGAGGGGTGGGGGAATTGCATGATCTGACCCTTAAAGTGATGTAGTTTGTACCTGTAGTTGGTAATGGCTGCAGGTACAGTACTGATCACAGAAGTTTAAGTGACAACACAGTTTGGGCTAAAATGTTTTCAGCATGTTCTCTGCAAAAGCACTGTTGTTGATATGGCTTCTGACTCAGCCTAAGGAACAGAGCTAATGCACTGAAAAGTCATTGAGAGAAAAGGGACTATAAAACGTTTCAGATTCGATCTTTGCAGAATCTTTTGCCAAATTTTAGTAATTTCATAAATCAAAGAATGTCACTAAAGATCAAAATTGAGGACATGTGAGCCAGTTAGCTGAGAAGAAAAGTGTGAATTTGCTCGGCAACATTCTCGGTGCTTCCAAGCTCGAAGGAGATATAAGCCTTTTTTCTCAGTGGGAGTAATTTAAAGAAAGTGGGAAAGAAGGATCAGTGTATCTGCCCAGCCTTTCAGATCAATGTTGATAATAACACAAATAAGAATCGAGTATGCTTTTTCTCTGTCGACTCTATGCTTTCACCAACAAACACTCCATTTAAGCTGTTTCTGCACAAGTATGTCAAGGATGATGTATGGCTGGTCCTTGTAATTTTTTATAATTTGTAAAGAGTTCAAGGTGACTATGAAAGCAGTAGAACAGCAGTACAAATTTACATTTCAGTTTTAATACAGTTGAGGATTCTCAAGGTAGTAATTAATTTCATCTTTTTCATTTTCATACTGCAGTGTCTAGTAAGTGAATACTAGCTTACTGGTAAGCCCTAACTCCTCATTTTACTAAGGGGTGTCTAGTCATGCAAACCATACCAGATGGGAGAAAGAAAGATTTCAGAGAATATATTTAATATATGACTCTGCTAGTGTACAGTGAAAATTAAAATACTGAATAAAGGTCTTGAAATGTAACGGTCCTTCTGCAATAGCAAAAAATGGCATTTTCTGCCTGCAAGCTGTAAATCTATGGTGGATTAGGAGCAAGCTAATGAACATCTGGAAGACAGGCATAATTTGTTTGCATCACTGTTACTCATATCCCTGTTTGGTAGTCAAATACCGTTTGGTTCTACAATTTTTTAAGGTGTGGATTAATTCCCTAGGCAAATATCACATTATCTGTACAGACCTGGAGATAAAGTATGTGCAACGATACTTTAACAAAACTGAAGTAGTTCTTTTCTCAAAACATGCTTCTTCTTGTTGTTGTTGTTAATGTGTACCAGGTACAGAGGGAAAAGAAACACTATAGTTTTCCAGAGTTTGTTATAATTGAAATAGAGGAATAGCCACTGAATTTGTGGCTCATTTGTGTCTCTCCAGCCTGTTACACTGTGCAGGGTCGTATATGGTGCTTTAAGGCATCATTCCTGCAAAGGGTAATTCAAGAGTGCATGCATACAGTATTAATGGAGGAGTACCTCAGATGACTGCATAGGTTAGCAGATCTCGTTCTGTCCTTATGGCTGCTTGGGGCAGATGCATTGTGCATCTTCCTCTTGAAGGGGATTGTTTCCTGCCATGCCTCTACAAAGCTACAGTTGTGGTTTAAATCTCTCTCAAGATTGGCTGTAATGGATTATATGACATATTCTTCTGGAGAGGGGCAACTGGTCCTGCTGTGTACTTAGCCTTGCCAAGACAGTAAGATTAGGCAGACTGGCAGGTGGGAGTCTGGAGACCATAGGTGTTACTTTAGGCTACAGTGGAAACACCAGACATGACAGATCAAGGTCATTCACTATTATTCTCCACTCAAAACAAAAGTCCAAGGTGGGTATTGAGATAAACAATGTCAGGTCATACTTGACAGATAATTAACTTGGAGGATCATATGGGATGCAACAAATGACAGTCCATGAGGATGATGAATACAGCAGACAGACACTTGAAACAAGAAGGAACAATATTGGTTGTTTTTGTACAATTCAGAGAGATTGGTGTTGTTCTTGAACAGTTCCTCTTAGCTATTTACTTAAAAGGTTTTGACCAAGAAACAAGAGATAAATTATGACCACTTGAAATAGGAACGTATCTGATGTTCGCATGAGATTTATCAGACATTCTTCTTAAGTAAGAGAGCACCAGGGTTACACTGTTCAGACAGCATCTGCTTTTCCACACAGGCATTTTTATCTTTTCTTCAGTGTTATTGCACACACATGAAGCAAAAGTACTTGTTGATATGAGAGACAACTTACTAATAGTGGTGCAAAGAATGAGACAAGTCTGTTGCTCTTCCTCTTCCTCAAAACATCTAACAGACAACTGTGCTGCCATCCATGGCATCCCCAAGAATCTCCACTGCACTATTAATTTCTTCCATGCTGGTACCATCTTTAGAAAAACTGTTGAATTTCTTCCTGCTAATGTTGTTTCTAACTCTGAGAAGCAGAAAAAATGTACTGAGTCTGTTTATCTGCACGTCTTTCAGATTAAATTGTATTGAATTTACACAGAGGTCATACAGAATATTTGCAACCACTAGAAATTACTTAGAATGTACACTAGTGTTTGTAAAAACTGAATGTAAATCCACTTACTCCTTTTGCAGTGATGTCTATCTGAATTATAGCTTTTAAAAATACTACTGAAGGGCCAGTCTTCCCAGTCTAGCTGTTTCTGACCCCATTAGCTGTTGAACGAAGTGTTAGAAATGTAGAAAACTGTAATAGAAAGATATGTGTATTGCACACTTTTGTTGCCAGTGATTTCTTGGAATAAGATTTTTCTATTCATGTTTCCTGTTGAATCACTAGAAGAGTTCCAGGTATGTACTTCCCTTGTGACATAGACTAAATCTGCAGAAGTACTGAACATAATGTTTAGGTAGCTTAAGTAGGTGGCACTTAATGCTTGTGATGCAAGAAAACTGGCAATGTGGTTGCATGTAAGGACACCATTTTTAATGCCTGACTAGGAGTGCCCCTAGGCAGTTGTGTGTTCTGCCAGATTGGAAACTGTTTTTTGTATTGGATAACAAAGCTCCAGGAAGGAGATGGACAGCCGTGGTCACATGCATAACCAACTGTATATATTTAAGGGAGCGGTTTAGACAAGTGGTCTCCTGCTCCTCCAGTAGAACAAGTTGCCATTACATGAGCAGCACTAACCAGCTTGTACAATTAATGAAATATCAAGGCATTCAATTGAGAAGCAATTCTTGAGGAAGCTAACCAGGGATACTGAATTTTCAAGGATGTAGTTTATGCTGTGCAAAGACTGTATTTCATGAATACCAGTAACCAGCAATAACAAGAAGCCATTGATCTTCATGACAAGTTTAGGGGAAATTCTGCATCCCTTTTGCTGCATCTTTTGCCCACTTTGTCAGCTCTATGTTGTGTATGTGTTGCATGTGCAGAGGCAGGTGTGAGCAGAGTGGGAGCAGGATGGAGATAATAGCCTCTGCTAATCCCTCACTGGCATAGTGTCTATTAGGGGTCAGTGATGTAATTAGAGTTGAAACCCTGCTGTCTCTCATCTCTCAATGTCACATGGCCACCAGTCTATCCAAGCATAACTTGTTCATCATGGAGAAATCTAGCCTGAATATAAATCTGGTCTTCTGCTGTCTTGTATGTAGACTGGCTTGATACAACATTAAGATCTCAGCTCGTTCCCCCACTCCCTTTTCAGATGTCAGTAGGAATATTGGCAGACTTGAGATGCCTGTATCCAGGAATGGCTTCTGAGTACTACTGCTGCCTTGTTTTAGAGAAGAGGGATATGTGTTCCTCTATAATTTGAGGTTCTCATAATTATACTCAAACTAGGCCATACAAATACTTTCTACCTTCTTTACTTTCTCCTGATTTACTAACCAGCCTCCATAAAGTTTAAGCCTTTTAAGCTCAGTTAACTTTAAGTGTTTAGTCTAATTTGGGCTTCCCTTTCTGGAGAACCTCTGGCAACATAGCCTTGAATTTAAACTGTCTGTTACTGAGCTGACCCTCTGGCATGTTAGTTGCAGGAAGATGATGGCCACCCCTCTTGCAGCATCCTGCAACAGCCTTCTGCTGTCCTGAGTCTTGCTTCCGGTTGCCCTCCAAGTGACTGTTGGGTGTCCCAACCCATACTGCTGTGAGGGCTGCATAAAGACAACAAGCTTCATGTCTGGCCTTATGTCTGGTGCTACAAATGGATTCAGCAAGCCAGTGATAAGGGATAGTGTTACAGGCAGCTGCATCCAAAGGGCACTCCTTCATTGCGCTCAAAATTCCACTCAGACAGCTGGCAGTTGATACAAAACTGGGAAGAGCGGCTGGAGCACCAGATGGGTGTGCTGCCATTCAGAGCAACCTAGGCAGGCTAGAAAAGTGGGCTGAGAGGAATCTCTTGAAGTTCATCAAAAGGAAGGGCCAAATTCTGTGCTGAGGGAGGAATAATAAACACAGTAGTGCAAGCCCAACTGGCAGGAAACTGCTTTGCACTGAAGTACTTGGGGGTTCCTGATGGGCAGCAAGTTGCATATAGGCAAGCAGTGTGTCCTTGAAGCAAGGGGGGTAAATGGCATCTGGTCTGCTTTAGGCAAATCATCACTAGCAGCTTGAGGGATGTGATCCTTCCATTCTGTTCAGCTCTAGTGAAACACATTTGCAGTGTTGGGTCCAGTTCTGGGCTCCCCAATAGAAGAAGGACACAGACATCCTGGAGTAAGCCCAGCAAAGGGCCACAAGATGATGAAGAAGGCATTTAATTGAGAAGCAATTCTTGAGGAAGCTAACCAGGGATACTGAATTTTCAAAGATGTAGTTTATGCTGTGCAAAGACTGTATTTCATGAATACCAGTAACCAGCAATAACAAGAAGCCATTGATCTTCATGATAAATTTAGGGAAAATTCTGCATCCTTTTGCTGCATCTTCTGCCCACTTTGTCAGCATCTCTTCTATGAGGAGTAATTGTGAAAACTGGTACCCTTCAGCAGAGAAGGCCCAGGGAGTCATGTCGGTGTGCATGAATACCTGATTCCCCATACTGTAGAAGACAAGGCCAGACTCCTCTCAGCTCTCGGTGACAGAATAAGGGGCAATGAGCACAAATAGAAGTACAGGGAATTCCTTCTAAGAATAATAAAATAGTATTTTCTTTTCACTGTGAAGGTGACAGAGCAGAGCACTTGCACAGATTGCCCATAAAGGTTGGGGAGTCTCCATCCCGGGAGATACTCAAAAGCTGTCTAGGCGTGGGCCTGGACAGCTGGCTCTAGGTGGCCCTGTGTTGAGCAGTGGTGTTGGAGCAGTTGACCTCCAGAAGTGACTTCCAACCTTAGCTGTTGTGGGATTCTGTGAAATGTTTACTACACTCCACTAATCTTACACAGTTATACATATAGGTGTATCTCTCCCCTCAAGGGGAATCTGGGATTTCTATGTTACATTTCATAGTGAGATTTTTCAGAAGGTCAAGTTACAAACTGTAACTCCATTAGTTATGAGTCATGGAAACATTGATTTTGAAAGGTTTGTATTTTACCCTGTTTAAAAGTTGTCTGTGGTTATGATTACTTTTTGCTTGCCATCAGAATTGTTTTGGTTTTTTTGCTCAAATTGAAAATATGTTTGTGTTTTCAAAACAAATGTCATTGTGGGAGAAGACCAAGCATTGCCAATTCTTTTCACAGCAGGAATATTTTCATTTGCTGGCTCTGGTAAACCACTTCAGAAGAGAAAATTTCATCCTAACACATACATGTACACACATACATATTTGAATGTCCACGTATTTTGCTTTAAATTCAGGCTATGTTAAGTATTCCTGTGGAACACGTCCAGGTCAGGTATGATCAATACAGCTTGGGCTATATGTTACTAGTACCTCTCTGCTTTGAAACAAACCATCTGTCAGTAAATACTTCATACTACCAAGGCCCCAGTCACACTGAAACCTGGGGTCTCATCAATATACAAGTATAGTGAGGTTTTTTCTGATATATTGTATGCCTTCACTGCTGCTTCATTATTTCACATCAAATCTTTTAAAGTAGTGAATATTTTCTGACATAGTACTTCACTCAGGAGAGATAAATCATGTTCCAGCTTTTCCCTCTTGACCAGTAGATACTGAATCAGTCTGATGAATAGAAAATCTTACAAACTGTGTTTAATTAAGCCTTTAACATATTCTATTCAGGAAATTCAGTGAGTTTAGAAGTATGGCGATGTTGGACAAGATTTGCAGTGGATTTTAATACAATCTTTTTATATCAAACGTATCATATAATTTTGTATAGAGTTTACATGCCACATCCTCTTTTTCTTTGCAGGGTATATACCCAGCTACTTAGACAAGGATGAGCTATGTGTAGTATGCGGGGACAAAGCCACCGGATATCATTATCGCTGCATCACTTGCGAAGGTTGCAAGGTAACTGGCACGGTGGGAAAGTAGGAATCAGAAATAGCTCTCCAGCTCCTCCATTATACAGACTTCCTGAACTGTGCTGTCAAATCAAATAAAGACAGATTAGAAGCTAATAAGAACATCCAGTACTGATGATAAGCCGTATCTGGCCATGCTGCTGCTCTTCATATGCATGAGGAATGTAGTTGGTTTTTGCCGTGTTTGCTTCTGAAAAGAAAACAAGAAATTTAGATTGTTGTTGTTGTTGCTATTTAGTAGTTAGGTTTTGAATTTCCATTTTTTAATGTTTCTTTAGCCATGTTCTCAGCCAGAGTACATCAGCATGTTCCCAACTACTCCACTGAAGCTGTTTATGCAATAGCTGAAGTTCTGCTTATGGCCATGAAGAGTCTGTAGCGATTAGCAGTGTTCCAGTGCCTCTCGCCATCCCTGTGAAGAACCAAAATCCTTTCCACATGCTCATACTACAGTAACATCCATCAATTTGGGAAGCATTGGCACCCAGTTAAAATAGTTTCAAATAGATTTTGACTTCTTTAACTTAGGGATATTAAAATGTGCTTTCAGCCCTAAAATGCATCTCCAAGACTCCATATAAAATTAAATTTAAAAAGAGATTGCTTTGGGCAAGTAAATAAAAAAAAATGAGTAACAGAATCAGGCACATCTTACATGACTTCACTGCCATGAATTTGCCTGAATAACTTGAGATGCTGTAAGAAAGCTATTCTTTCCTGCAGAAAAAAAAAATAAATTGTTTTTCTAAACAAATGGGACCACACATGTCTTGAACTAGTGTAAGGAGACTAAGCCATGAAAGTCTCATTCTGTTCATACACAAAGTCTGAAACATTTGGATCTGAGATTTTGGGTTTGGATTGGCTTTAGAGCTCCTCATCACAGTAACTCTTGTGTTGAAGTAGTTCTTTTGCTTGTACATTATTGCCCTAAGTTATATTTATGAAACACACAGACACCTATATATCTTAAATATAGCAGATTAATGGTAATATTCATAATGGTTTTGTACATATACTTACATACAATGTATGGAAAAAGTACTTATATCTTTAAAAAGAGCTATGGAGCTGCACAAGGGATTCTTTCACATTTGCATCCTGAATACCAGATGATAACGATATATAACATGTATGGATGCAACTTAATTCAGATATAATAGGAAGTAAGCAGCACTGTGGCATTATGAAGTATATTTAGCTCCCAGCTGAACAGCTGTATCTCCTGCCAGCTTTCCTGCTAAGGTTTTTGTTATTTCAACTCAAGTAGTTCTTTTTATGCCTACCAGCTATTTTAGAGACATAGCATACAAATCTGCTTTTATCTTCACATACAGTTCTTCTGTCTGATGTACAATTTAAAATAATGCTTATGTGCACAAGGAACTGAGATAAAAACTTGCAAAAAGTAATTAATTTCTTGGAGGGGCTGCATAGGCTCTTCAAGTTGCATGATATATCAATGAAGTTATATGTATTATCAATACACAATATATATAATCAGTTTTCAATTAATATCATGTTTACTAGTCACTTCCACTCAAAGTCACTTTAATTTTGTAACAAGCATAATCAGGGCTGACAGCCAAAGATTCGCTTTGGCAAGTGCTTTCATGAACAAAGCATCCTCACACTTGATTTCTGAAGTGTAAATTGTGAGGAACTTAAACATGAATAAATAAACACTGAGTTCTGACATCACTGAAATATTTTTCCAGACTTTACCCATTGCATCTACTGCTCTATAGGTGTGTAGTAAAGGAGTTTAGGAAGAGTTACTGCCTACAATACTACGTGCTTTCTTTTGTTGATGAGAATAACACTTCTGAGGTGAAGTGTTTGGACAGATATAGGAGAGCAGCTTCCTTAACATATGTCTAGAGGTGAACAAAGAAGGTATTTTGCAAAATTTTTCTGGGAAATGCAAAGAAATGAGAAGGTGAAATGGGCTGTCCCAACAGAGGTGATTGCAATCATAAAGCTACAGCTACATTAAATCCCGTGCAAGGTTTGGGAAACAGAAGCTCACTCACTGAGATTTGTTAGAGATTTTTCCATCTCTTGCCATAACTATTGATAACCCTGTGACTCTAGTTGTCCACAGCCATCTTGGGTCTTCAGGAAGGGGAGGAGCAGATCCTCTCTCTAGGTATTCATCACAGGGTTGAGAACAGAACCAAAACCGGGTGTTCAGTAGATGAGAGTTTGAGACTTATTCCAAACCCCATGTAAGGATATCTTGCCTGTGATTGCCTGGATTTTATCTCAACACAATCAGTCCCGGTCTTGCAAAGGCTCACACACAACCTTTATGCCACTCAGTTTAATTAACATTGCAGGTCTTAACGTAATTAAGGAAGAAAGAGTTGTACTCTTAGCTCAAACTGAACCTCATATGATAAAACTCTAATGAGGACAAGGCTCTTCATTGTCTTCACAGGAGTTAGTAGCACAAGCTGAAATACAGACTTATCTGTACATGTTAATTCAACATTCTGTGTTAAAAGCAATTGTGCACTGCCATAAGATTTTACTGGGTGTTATTTAACATGATTTAAAAACAGACCTTTCGCCTACTGAAGTGAAGAGACTATTCATTAGACAAAATCCCAGCTGAGGAGACTATTCATAAGGTAAAATCTCACTTGAATTTTGCCATTGTTTTGACTGAAACCAAGGCCATTCTGAACAGCCTCAGTCAAACAGGACCAGGGTTTCAGTCTGTTCTCTGTGTCAAGGTAATCCCGAGCTGCATTGCTGAATGTAGATGGTCTCAAATAATGGTGAAACTTGAAATTAAAGTGAAGTCTAAATTTCCTGCTTTTCAACCTATCTTGTTCATATCTTGCAGTCTTGGGGAGTTTATTCAGCCCTTGTGAAAGTCAGTGAGAAAAGTCATGTTGAAATTAGTACCGGGATTTTGTCTGTAATGTTCAGAGATAAATTTTATCTGATTTCATTACCTACAGCAAGGTTTTATGGGGTGTTTAAATGAGTGAATTGAGTGGGATTACATTAGTTCATATGGTCTTAGGATCTGTTTAAATTTGCAATATAGATCTGTATTATGATTAGATAGATAGATAGATAGATAGATGGATAGATGGATGAATCTTTGGTGGTGATGGAGCTTTTGAAATTCTGTGGTAAATACAAATTAAATTTGCTTCTCAGAAATACAAATAAATTATAAATTAGGGATCTTTTGAGTTTAGAACAAAACTCAAAAATGGTCTAGACTGTATTTGCAAAATCTTTGTCTTGCCCAGATTTGGTTGGTTTGTTGGTTGGTTATTTGTCTTTTATGGAAAGAAAGGAGTGGAACTGTTTGTCCTCAATCCTTTAATAGCACAAACACACCACCATTCTTACTATTTGCAGAAGCTGCTTTTTAATTAAAACTATGTGTACGGCTTTTAAAATCCTTCAAAACTATTACAGAGTTTGAAAAGGGGCTCAAAATAAAATACTTCATATACAAAAAAATTAACACAGTAAAACATAAGGCTACAAGAAGACATGTACACAGTATTTTTTCCTCAAGACAGCATTATTTGCACCTTTACTTATCTAAAATGTCTATATGTTTTTAATTCTTAAGGAAAATCAGTAGAAATGCCATACACTATAAAACTGATTTGGGAGCTTTGAGAGTTTCAGGGAATGAAGTGTGTTACCTTGCATACTTAGGTACATGCCTAACAAACCATACAGCTCCCAATTTTTAAAAATTGCTCAGTGCTAATACTTTCCAATGTGTTTATTTCTTCCACCTAGGGTTTTTTTAGAAGAACCATTCAGAAGAACCTCCATCCAACCTATTCCTGTAAATATGAAGGAAAATGTGTGATAGACAAAGTAACAAGAAATCAGTGCCAGGAATGTCGCTTCAAAAAATGTATCTTTGTTGGCATGGCAACAGATTGTAAGTATATTTTCCTGGTTTTCTTTATTTTTTTTCAGTGTCTGTGTTTGCTTAAAGTATTTTGATTGATGAAGCTTGTTAAAGTAAAGTAGAACTGCCAACCCTTTTCTGGTTTTAATAACTTGTACCAGGGAATTGCACTCATTGCATTAAGGCACTTTCACAGGGTTGTAATTTTTTGTTTATCCTTCATCAGGCTGCACCTTCTCCTGGCCTTACCAAGCTGAGTAACAGTAGGAATGTTCACTCTTTAGAGGAGAGGAGGAAGAAATGCATCTGGATGGACACTTTGCTTGAGATAAAAACATCTTGTTTAGAAAATTCTGGAGGATGTGAAATTGAATGTCATTGTATGAGTCATCCTGCAGTTGTTTGTTTTATTTTTAGCCCTGAAGAAGTTATCTGCTGCAAAGATTTCAGCTCTCATTCTAAAGAACTAGAAAATATGGCTGTAAGATTAACCCTTAGGGGTCTTCTTTTCCTGCTGTTGCTCAGGGATTTACACCAATAACTTCAATTCCTACAAATTGGAGGAAGTCACATAAAACCCCCAAAGTCATATAAATCCCCTTGCACCTTCATGGTTGTTGCCAGTATAATCCTTTGCAGAAGAACGGATTGACAGGAAAGCAGGCCCAGTAAACAGAAAAATAATCTAACTTAGTATTTTCATTGTTAATGTAATGTATAACAGTGTCCTCTGTCTAGAGTGATATAGAATAAAGGAGACAATTTCTTTGTGGCCAGGTGGACCTTCAGGAGAGGGGCTGGATAGCAGTGAAATTGTGAGCAGAGCAGCCCTGGGGCCTGTGTATCTGGAGTCACTGGAAGTAATGGTTTTCTACAGAAACACCACTTGTGGGGGTTAGGGAAAGAGCCAAACGCATGTTGATCTGATTGCGTCGTGATTCAGGCAGATGAACCTTCTGTGAATAAGTGCTCCCACTTTCTTCAATCCATGTTACCTTCTGCTGGCTTCCAAGAACATGTTCTGCACTTCAGAGCAGTCAGTGTGAGCATGCTGATGTGACTTTAAAGAAAACAGAAGTGCATCTTTCCCAATGTGGATTACTCCAAATCTGTTATAGGAGCACTTGGACACCTCACAAAGCTTTTGCATATTAGTTTTCTTGGCGGAATAACCCCTTGAGGGCAATGGCAGTATACAAAGCATTACCAGGAGGGTAGGTCATTCTTTGCTGCCCAGGCTTCTGAGAAAATGAAGTTTGAAGGAAGAAGAGAGAACTGTCTCAACTGTGGGTCTTGTCCAGAGTACTTCCTTACTGATTAGTTAAGGTGTTTGTAAGCAACTGGTACCTCAGGCATAGAAAAGACCAAAGTTCTGACAGTCTTAAGAGCTTCCTGCCATTTTTGTATGTTTTTTTTCCCTGCTAGTGGTGTTGGATGACAGCAAGAGGTTGGCAAAGAGGAAGCTGATAGAAGAAAATCGAGAGAAGAGACGTCGGGAAGAGCTGCAGAAAACTATTGGGCACAAGCCAGAGCCAACAGATGAAGAATGGGAGCTCATCAAAATTGTTACTGAAGCACATGTGGCCACCAATGCACAAGGAAGCCACTGGAAGCAGAAAAGGAAATTTCTGGTAAGGGCTTGTAGCCTTCTTAGAGCTAGCTTCTGTTCTTTCTTCTGCAGTGCCTTCCCAGCATTGCAGCCCCAAGGAGATTTTCTTGCCAGTGTACTGATGTTTGTGGAAAAAGGATAATTTTGCAAAGTTATTTCTTCGTTTTTCGTGCCTGAACCTCAGTGTTTGATCAGACCATGTATTTCAAAAGATAAACAGAGTGTTGTTATGTTAAGGCTTACTCAGCTGGATACTTTTATTGTGCTATGATAAGAAAAAGTAGAAAAACTGTTTCACTCCTGATTGAGAACAGAAGCAATCTATAATGCATGCTGTATTTTTTAAATATATTCTATCTAGGGATAGTTGTATTTATTAGGGACCATCATAAAATATATTGAGAGTGTTAAAACAGTAAAATTCTAGATGAAAGCTGGTGTTTTTTTGTTAATAACTCAGGGGTTTTGCCTCTTTTGGTTAATGGTGAATACATTAATGAAAATAAATTAGGCAAAGAAAATTAATTTCAGTGAGAACAGGATGATACATACACTATACCATTGGGATTGCAACCTACAAAACAACTTAGATTTTCATCCTATAACTAAGGGTCAGAAAATAAATTGTGATTTGTGATGCTCAACCTTAAAAACTGATTTATTTGATTTTTCTAAATTGATTTTTAAGGGAATAAGTGCAGAATGCAAAATGCTTGTACAGCACAAAAGAGGGATTAGAGACTGCATTTCAGACTGTATTTCAGAGGTCTTTGACAGTCAGTGTATACCAAATCAGATAGAGTACACTCAACTTTTTGCAAGCCTAGGCTCCTACTGTGTAATTCACCATGGGAATTTCAACTTACTGTTGAATTGCTAAGAGAAATTACGTATTCAAAGCAGCTGACCTCTTTTATAATATTGTTTTTATAATGGGGTTTTTTTAAATTCCAGGTACACCATCTAAATTTCTATATGAATGGCTCATGTTCATAGTACTCTACAGTCAGGAAACCACAGCCAGTCATCACTGGCAAGAAGCAAGAGAGCACTTTCCAGGGGTGTTGCAGAGCAAGGTGTGAGCAGATCAAAGAGCACCTGCAGTAGTACTTTTCATTGCTTAGACAGGAGTGCTGTTCTTCGGGTACCAGCTGGTTTGGGATAAAGCCTGGGGAGCTCAGGCTGTTGTGGAATAGGAGGCTGTAGAATAGGAGAAGGGAACAGGCTGTTGTAGAATAGGAGAAGCTGACAATCTGCCCTAGGAGCTATGGATTTGTTCTGATGTGGCTGAGGCTGGTTCTTTGACAACAGGGACTTTGTTGGGGTCAGCACCTCTTCTCTGTTGAGTTAGAAAGGACCCCCCCTCCAGTGTGTTAGCTTTAGCTGGCTCTGCTGGCTTGCTTTGCCTTTCCTGAGAAAATGCTGTGCTCCTTCTTTTTCTCCATAGCAATGGTTCATGTGGATTTAAGCATTTGCTCTTTTTGCTTGGAAGTGATGAAGGTTGTTTATCATGAGCACACAGGCAATGCGGTTTAGTTACCCAAGATTCAGGCAGGGAGAGAGCCTAGAAATGAGTTTGAGTTTTTCAGTAGAAACCATCAGATAATTGAGCCCAGTCTTCTTCATTGTTCCTTTACAATGGGTGCTTGCTTTATTAACACATTGCTGAGTTTCTTCTTGTAAGAAGTTAGATTTGGATTCAGATTGGTTACAGAGCTGTGGAAGGATCTTTTATGATGTATTTCTTTCAAATAGTGGTTGAAAACAAATTTTTTATTACAGACAGCACTTTGAGCACCTTCCCTGTTTAAGTGTCTTACATAAATGTCATGGAGCCTATCAGTCTTAAACGTTTACTTCTCTGGATTTTGTCTAGTTTTTGACCTTAATGTGAACAGAATGAAACCTCTGCATGTTGTTTGGTAGGTGTTTTGTAATTGCAAAGCCACACTTAACAAATGAAACAGTTTTGATGTGCCTGTTTTTAAAATACGTGGTAACATTGGCCAGCTGCATAAAAACCAGATGAACAAGTTCAAGTGTAGTTGGAATTAAAAAACACTCACTACATATTCTTTTTGAAACTATTTTATTGTATATCCCTGTTGAAATCCTCAAAATATGATTTGTTTCTCATTTGGAGAAGCCTTGAGCTGAAATCATACAACAGGCGATTTTCAACCAAAATTTTACCCAGATGAGTTCAAATTCTATTTACATTATCCAGGGAAGCTTTAGGTTAGCCTGTTCTTTCTCATAGGTTGTTTTAACTTTGCACATAAGTTGTTTTAGCCTTTTGGAAACTGGCCTTGGCAATTTCCTGAGAGGGCCCTGTGATACCTGGCAATATGTTCTGGGGAGACTTTCCAAGCTTTGAGTAGGTGAAAGAGCCTAATTCTGAAAAGCTTGCAGCATCTTTTTAGGGGTGTCTCCTCAACTCTCTTTGCTTTTAGAGAAACTTGAGGGCTTTCAGCTCCTGTAAGGAAAAACGTGCCTATGTTTTTAAGCAAAAGAAGCATGTGCTGCACCCATAAAATGCATAGATACAGACACAAGGAAGAAACTGTGCACAACAGCCCAGCTGTCCACAAAGAATGGGTAGGAGCATACCAGTCACCCATTTCTCTTTGCAGTCACCTCTTTCACAAATACCTTACAAATAATTTCACATTCTGTGACGTAAATGGACTTTACATATAAAGCAAATAGTGTTGCTTTTTATTTTAGTGTATGTTCCATCACCAAGCAGGACTTTTTAGAGTACAAAATTGTTGCTCTAAGACAGACTGCTCCTTTAAATATTTTTGTTTATATCCTTAGCCAGAAGATATTGGGCAGGCACCAATAGTTAATGCCCCAGAAGGTGGGAAAGTGGATTTAGAAGCCTTCAGCCAGTTTACAAAAATTATCACACCAGCGATTACAAGAGTGGTGGATTTTGCCAAAAAGTTGCCTATGTTTTGTGAGGTAAGAAGACTTTCTTGCACTCCTCATTTATATGCCTGTTGTTAAAAATTACTCAAAATACTCTGGCAAGGAACTTAAAAATTCAATGTGTCTAAAAAGAATTAAAGGCACTCAAAATTGATGGGACTAGAATCATCTGGATTTTCATGACTTTTCTTTTTCTTGTGATTACTGAAATCCTGAGTTTGTTAATCTGGAAGTCGTTGTGGTTCATTAGGGACTCAGATATGTCTTTAGAGGTAGCCCTGAACAAAGCAAATGAACAAAAAGATACTGTCTAGAAGCATCTAGAAGCTGATATGTTTAATAAAATCTTCCAGCAAATGGTTCCCTATCTATCTTCTGGTTCTTTGGCAGGTACAGTACTGTCGAGTTGGGTCTACGCAGTAAAAAATGCTTCAAATTCAAGAAAGCAGCCCTGTCCAGGAGTGTCACTTGCCTTATTGGGTTCCCTAGGCTTGGTTTTCCTGAATGGGGAGGTTGTGCATAAAAGAGTCTGTGAAAGTAATGGATTGTCATTCCAGGTGGATACTGACATGTAAATATACAGTAAATAGATTCAAAGGCTTGGTTGCACATTAGGAATACAGAAGACTTACGCTGATCTCATTTGTACCAAGGTGTCATTTTTATTGAAGGACCAGGTGCAGTGGCTGATTTTTTTTTCTCCAATTTAATAAATGGTATCAGAACTGCAGCCTGAAATAATATTTCAGTCTTAATAATCTTAATAATTTTCAGTCTTAATAATCTTAATAATTTTCATAGAATCATAAAATTGTTTGGGTTGGAAGGAACCTTAAAGATTATCTGGTTCCAGCTCCCCTGCCATGGGCAGGAACACCTTCTATCTCTCCCTTTGAGGTCAACATCCTACCAGGAAGGAAGGGTAAGGCAGCCATAACATTTTACTCTGCTGTGGCTGGCAGCTTTTCTTTGAAGTCAGTCAGGGAGAGCCATATATGTCTCTGGCAAGTATGGAACAAGAAGAGGTAAATATCAATAGTTGTCATAGTGTCATCTCACCCTGGCCAGCCTCTGCATTGACACCATCAGTCAAGGAAGCATGAAATAGTAGCCAAGCATGAAGATTTTAAAATATGAGGAATGTGTCCATAGATCATGAGGCCCCTGCATCATTTAGCATCTGAGGGAATCTGTCTCCTCTGATCTGGCATTTGCTGGTGGGAAATTGTAGTGATGCACCAAGGTAGTCTTTTTAATTTAGAAAGCTCTGCCAGTCACACACAGACTTCAGTGCCCCTCTGACATCTCCTACCCCTCCTGGCTACCGTGAGCCCACTTGTGTCAGAGCTAGGCAGGAGTCATGGATGAAGAAGTCAAGGCATCATTGAGCATGACCTCTGTATGTTATGTGGCTCAGCTGGACAGGCTTTGTTTGTAGCTGAGCCACTGTGTAAACCCGACACCTGCCTGTGTACAGCAAGATCTGATGGCAGGGTGAGGGACAACTCCTCATGAACACAAAGGGGTAGGACAGATGTCCTCTGAGTTGTCATATAGCACTTACTGTAGCATGAAGAGAATGACAAATATTTGCTCCTTTTTGAAGGGGCGCCCTCCTGTTTAACTTTGTTTCCAGTATGATTTTTAACCCTTGTATTTTTCTCAGAAGCAACCCTATATGGGCTGTAGATTTTTTACCAGAAAAAACACTTTTTTTCATAGGACCTGCAAAGCATTTAAACTTAAATCGGTTTATAATTCCAGAAGCTCTGAGAATGTAGTAAATGTCGATGAAAGAGGGACATGACAGAGAACATCCATGGCCACTTACGTTTTTATGGCTACTTTTCCTTCTTTTTTACATCTTTGGACATACATAGAAGCCAGCTGTGAGTGCCTAGCTTAGTTTGTGTGCGCCCATTGGCCCCTGCCTCAAAACAAGTATCCAACCCCAGAGTAACCAAAGGAAAAGTTAATTTGCTTTTCAGTATTTCCCCTGTTGTTTCCTTCCTGCTTTTCTTTCTGCTTAGAAGATGAAGATTGAGGAGAATGAGTTTGATGTGAGTTTTAAATGTCAAGGCATCTGGTTCCACAGTGGGCAAAGCTGTGTTAATACTCTTTGAGGTCACTCAGTTCAGCTCAATTCCATGGTGCTACGTTGCACATGTGTCCTGCAGAGGTGAGCACCTCAGGTTCCTGCCTCGTGCTTTTTCTCCCTGCAGAGAGAGAAAGGCCAACACATGGCACAGTTTCAGTCACACTTGTTGATCCAGCTACTTGAAGATGCTCTGGTAGCAACACTCAAGTGATCAGTGTAGATAGCATTAAAATCTGCACAGTTGAGAGTAGAACTGATGTTCAAGCTTTTTGTCTCTGGTAACTCCTGCTACTGTTAGATAAGACCTGTGGCCTGGCATCTGTGAAACAGGTGTCCAATGTATCCTTCAGAATTAGGAAAGTTGGTGAAGGACAGGCATAGTCAGACCCTCACTACCATAAAGTTTTAAGATGGATCAAGTAGAAAGAGAAATCCTCATTAGGTTCTTGGCTCACTAATAGAATAGCTGAAGCATCACAAAATATCTTCTCTACTGTTTTTTGTTTCTTTTCTACTATTCTTCTATTTAGAGGCTTGGTGTTTTTTTTTCATTTCTCTTTTCTTGTCCCTTCTCTCTTCCTTTTTCCCTGTCCTTTTTTTCACTGCCATTGCTTATTCCAGTATCTCTTCATGGTTCCTCTCACAGATCTATTCTCATTTTAATTTTTTTTAACCCTGTTTCTTTCCCTACCTCAGTCTCTGCTGCCAAACAGTAGAATTGTCATTGGGTCAAAAGACTGCTGCTGTGCCTGTGCAGTCTTCCCCACACTGCTGCTGAGCTGAGGGTCATCTGTAGAGAAGCTGATTTGCCCTGAACAGGATGAGTCAATTTTCTTGTGTATTAAGCACTTCACACCTGAAGCTGGCATTGCTGGAAAAGTAGCTGCATGACTCAACTCATTTTCCTGACCATGACTAGCTTTGTGCTTAAAACTCTTTGCTGACAGGGAACTGCTTTCCACTTGCATTAGGTAGCTCTGCATCAATGCCCACCAAATCAATGCACTTGCTTTGCAGGTACACTGTTGCCATGTAAACCTACAGTTCATGGGGGTTTCATTTTGAATTGCAAAACTGCTAAATATAGTAATTTTATATTAATAAAAAATAAATGGCTTTTTGCCTCCTTTTAAGCCAAGTAAAAGTGTTGCTCTTTCATATATGGGACCCTTGCTGTTCACGTATGTGAACAGTCTCAGAATTGTCTTGGTGAGTTTTGTTATCATTGAATAACCTATATGAAAACATAAAGACATGCTGTATAGAACATGTTCTGCTTATGTGTCATCATCCTGGTTATACTCTGTAAATACAGAACCTACATCTAACAATTTGGACAGCTTGCCTTACTAGATTAAGTATAGATTAATAATTTCTCTGTTGTTAAAATGGGCAGTGAGAATTACTGCTCCGCTGACTGAGTTATATCCTCTAGACATAAACACTTATTTAGTTCCTTTTATTTAAAACACAGTCCACTCTTACAGACCCTCCCAAATGTCCTTCTTTTCCTCTGGTCGGGTAAGAAATAAGTATGGCTGATAGTGAATTTAACTGGGATGGCTGAGGTCTGCACCAGCCCCAATTACAGTTTATTCTGCTGTGGTAAGTTTAGAGCTGAGGGAGCCATCAGCTGTGTTATTGCTAGATTTCCTAAGAGTGTGTGGGTATGCTAACCAGGGAATGTTAACCTGCTAGCAGTTCCTGAAGACAGGAACTTCAGGAACCCCCAGGGGTTTGTGCAGAGCAGCGTGTTTGGAGAGGAGCTGCACTATGTGAGTGTCCTGGGCTTCAACTTCATGCTCATGGATTTATTGTAGTTGTAAAAGCCACTCAGTTTGACAAACACGAATTTTTCTTTGCCATTTATAATTTCTGCAGCTGCCATGCGAAGACCAGATCATCCTTCTGAAAGGCTGCTGTATGGAGATCATGTCGCTCCGAGCGGCAGTTCGCTATGACCCCGAGAGTGAGACTTTAACCCTAAATGGGGAGATGGCGGTGACAAGGGGCCAGCTGAAAAATGGGGGTCTTGGCGTAGTGTCTGATGCCATTTTTGACCTGGGCATGTCTCTTTCTTCATTTAACCTGGATGACACCGAGGTTGCCCTTCTTCAGGCTGTTCTGCTCATGTCATCAGGTGAGAACAGAAATATATTGGGATGCAAACAATTTTGAAACCCTTTGCTCTTTGTCACAGGCCTCTTTGTAAAGAAAATAAGATAGGTTAGGTCTTGTAGTGCTGACTTGAGTAGCGTGGGAGAAATTTTCTCTCCAATCCCCAGTGACGTATTTTGATGAGCGCTAGGAAAGTTCGGAGAGATGGACAAAAAAGTGGTTTTGGTAACACACCTTGCTCAATTTGGTATTTAGGAATGAGCCAGGGATGATCATCAAGAAGAAATCAATTCTGATTCTGAGGCCGTTTGCCTTAAATGAAAAATGGGTAATTTAGCAACACTGGTCCTTATGATAAGTTCCCTCTTCCCCTGAGTAATGTCATGCATTGGGCATTCATACACATTTCCACCAGTCTCATATGTTTAGTTTGATTTGCCCTCTTGTTTTCCTAATTAACAGCACCACTGCTTCCTAATGGGCATTTACGAGATCTGCTGTTTCCCTCACTTGGGACATTTGCAATTGGTCATGATACAAAAGCAGCACAGACAACTTCCTATGATTTCCAAAGAGTTTCTAACCTTCTCAATTTGAGTATGTTTTCAAATATGCTTCCAGTGATTGTGCCAGCCCAAAGAGGAAATTCCATTCTTGGGCAGTGGCAGATTCGGCATGACTTTTTTTTAGGATGGCTTTGAAGATTGGGCACTGAATAACAATACACAATCAGTGATTTACAAGCACTAACTGCATCTGAGATAAAAAGGTTTCCACATTAATCGCAACACAGCACTGCATCTTCCCCATCGAAACATTTTGATTTCTTTTTAGGTCCCTACACAGGGATACAGGAGCAGGGCTTACAGAAGGCAATTCAGAAAGGACCTGCTTTCCCAGAAGTGACTCCTGAGATGTGACTTGTGAAAGGTCACAAGTCCTTTTCCAGTCCTCATCTGGCTGCCAGTTGAAGCAGCCAGATTTTTGGCTTTTTTTGTTCCTTGATGCATCATAAAGCTTACCTGGGATCAAAGCATGATCAAAGCAGGATCAAACCATTGGTCAGATTGTAGAAAAACAGATAGAAAAGAACTGTAATTTAGATATCTGACAAGGAAATTTTTTTTGTTTCTTTATTAGTTGTTTTACAGAAAAATATAGGTAGAAGCCTTAGCTGAAATCAGGGATCTGATGCTCTAGTCACTGTAAGGAAACACTTCCCAAACAGCTGCACTCTTAAGTGAGCAAAGCAGGCAAAGGATGAGGAAAGGAAGGATTATAAGGATTATCTTCCTCCTTTAACAGAGATAGTACTAACAAGTGAGTTGGCTGGAGTGAAAGAAGTTTGTGGCAGAACCACAAATATTCCCTGTCTCTCTCCTTTCCTTCCTAGCATCAGAATCATCCTGTTTTTCCTGATTTATGATCGGGCATTTGTTAAAGCAAATAAGTAAGAATGATAATTCTACTGCTCTGTATCTACAGATCGCCCAGGCCTTGTCTGCGTGGAGAGAATAGAAAAGTGTCAAGAGGGTTTCCTTCTGGCATTTGAACACTACATTAATTACAGAAAACACCATGTTGCACACTTTTGGCCAAAACTGCTGATGAAAGTGACAGACCTGCGAATGATCGGAGCCTGCCATGCCAGCCGCTTCCTGCACATGAAGGTGGAGTGCCCCACAGAACTGTTCCCTCCGTTGTTCCTGGAAGTGTTTGAGGATTAGAGAGACTGAAGTGGTTCTCCGCACCCCATCGCACTACTGGCTGTTGTTTCATCCCGTTGCCCAGCTCTTCTCACTTGTTTGTTCTTCTTTCGTGGTCTTCTGTTTCTTGAGACGGGGCTGGGGTTTTGTTTGGGTTTTCTTTTGGGGTTGCTGGGGGGCAGTTGTATACACATGGATGAAAACATCCCTTTAATGCGGGTACTTGTGACTATTGCAATTTGTTCTTCAGTCCTTTGATGTGAGTGCTTTGACAGCTTAACAGTGAAAATACAAACAGACCAATCTCATTCACCAGCATTTGCGTGGTCACCAGCTCACACCCATCATTGCCTGGAAAACAGGGGAGAGAGATTGAAGTGGCAGAAAAACAAATTGGCCTTCAAGTTAAAACAGCTATTGTTAATTTGACCCTGACAATTCTGTCTTGTATTACCTCCTTTTGCAGGGTACAATTGACAAATTCATAATACGAAATTTCTGGTCTTCATGATTGTTTCTATTGTAACAGTTACCACTATGATCTAGGATCTTCATCATCATCATAATCTCATCATTCTCTGAGGTTTTTTTCCAGCAGATGCAGTTTAACTGTGCCCCATAAATCAAGTACTTAAATAATGCAGTGTGTTAGAAGGGACTGAGTATTTTTTTTTTTCCATGTGTATAAGATATTAAGATCTTCGGTTACTAAATTTGGACTCCAGGTAACTTCACTGGAAGGTTTGTTGGAGTGAGGAGGGACATTCGATCCTCTGAGGGGCTTTTCCTGATAGCGGAGGGGGTCTGCTTTTTCTGAGGTGTATGGAAAATCCATCACTCTGAGGGAGAAGGCTCTCTGTCAGGATAGCAGGCAGTGTCTCAGAGTTATTCAGGGATTTGAGGGCTCACGGAATGAGGACAAGGAGAATGAAAGATATCAGGTGACCTTCAGATGGGACAGAAACCAACTGTGTTATTAACAACACTCAAGACTGTAGAGCTTTATCTCAGTAATACAAATAGTGTTGCTCGGCAGTAATCCTTTGGTTTATATATATATATATATAAAGTTTATATGCACATATATATATAATTTTATATATATATAATTACAAATCTTCAGCAGATGTCTTAAACATGTTTCCATATTTTTTATCTTCTCTCTCTGACTCTGTCCTGTGTGTGTGTGCGTGTGGATCAGCTGAGTTCTCCCTCCCTACACGTGTGTCTGTATGTGTTTCATTAGGCTAGATGCTCTCTTGATTCTTTTAACTTATTTCCACTAACTGCATTAGCAGGAACCAAACTAAGCAATGACAAAATGTCCTGCTGCCAAAGTCTGCAAGCCAATACTCACAGTCCTGGAATGTTTGGAGGTCAGTGATGAGGACACTGTAGGTAGAGGTTCCTCTCTGTCACCGTCTCCATTCAGGGATGCTGTCCCTGGGTTTTATAAACTTGGTATTAAACCATCCTTTGAATTTTTATGACACATCTAAAATATCTTTCTGTTCTTCCTGGGAACCAGAGACTTAGTTCCTATTTTTTGCACTGCTTCATACCCTGCATTGTTTCATGTTGTGCATTGATTTGTACCAGTTTCTTTCTCTGCTATTTATTGACCCATTTGCCCAGCAAGTTGTGGGCATTGTTAGCATGGATGTGTCGACTTGCAAAGCTCATGGCCCATATCTGAACCCGTATGTTATGTGCTTATCCCCACATAAAAACAGGATACTCAGGAAAACTTATAGATGGAACACAATATATGTGTGTCAGGAGTTAAATTCTACCCTTCTTTCCCTACATCATTGATGAAGCATTTGGAGTGCTATTGGGCATGTTTTTAGGGATGTGGAATCTTGTTCTCCCTGTTGTTTGATACCATATGCACCTGTGATGAGCTATGAGCATTAATGTTATCACTTTGGGGGTTTTTTGTCAGAACATGAAACGCATTGGGGTGTTTAGGAGTTTTTTTGCAGATAGCAGTGAAGACACACCATTGGAAATTAATCTTTAAATATTTGGTGTAGAACCTCTTTTGTTGGCTGCGTTGGCTCCATCTTAAAGCATGTATCTAAACAACATCTCTATCCACATTCCCTGTAGAGCACTGTCCTGGGGACAAAGAGTCAGAAACTGGCTCTTTGGATAAGTGATTTAGGGTGACTCGATGGAGGACTTACAGCACGTGATAGGGAACTCAGAAAAGCAGCTGATCCCTTACTTGTGCTGATGCCTTCACAATCTAGAAACAAAACTTCAAACTTTAGAGCAAATATTAATATAGCAAGGAATATAAAAGCAGAATTGGAGGCCTCCAGGTGCAAATACGGAAAAGTGCACACATGATACAGAACTTCTACAATTTATAAGTTTAAAAAATTAGCATATTTAACCATAGTGTCCAATTAGAAGAGCATTTCGTTAGGTAATTCACCCTTTTGGTTCTGCCCATTTGGAGCCCCTCTTGATTTTCTAGCCCCATATTTATTATGTCCAGGATACATGGTAAAAGGAAATAAGATATCCTTGGCTAAAGACACAAGACTAAATAATATTTCAGGAATGTATCCTAATATGTCATAGAAGGTTATCTTATTGATCTAAAATGTAGGGGAAAAGGGGTAGGAAAAGTACTGGGAGCTACAGCCATGTATTAGAAATCTACAAAGCTACAAATATATGACAAATATATGAAAAGCTTAGGCAACAGTGCCTAAGCCCACAGTGGCTTGCAAAGATAAGAGAAATGTGCGTGTTTTTTGAAGCCCTGTTCTGCCATGGATCTGAGCATGGAATTCCTCCTGATGCCAATGCAAGTACCTCATCTGTTTTCTTAATGTGAGCTTGAGTAGGCAGTCAAGCTTTTGACTGTGCTGCAGGTGAGACCCAGGAGAGGAAAAACCACGTCTCTTCTTGTTCCAAAGTACCAGTGCTCTTTGGAGCTGTGCTTAGTCAGGGTTCAGAAAATCAGGCCTCCTTCCTTAGGTGATTGCAGATTGACTGCAGTGCCTAAAATCAGGCAACCAACTTAGACAGTTCTGGCAGTGCTCTAAGCAGAAAGGACATACATCAACATGTTTTTCTAGCTTTTCAGGTTAAGTTGGAGTCTGGCACTAATTAACGGACTGAGTTAGTAGTATTCCTTAACTGAAAACTAAAACCAAGCTCGTAGTTGGACAGATTTGATGTACTGACATCTAATGGCCTCTGATCTTCTACCTTTGTGTCCCTTCCTTTACTTCCTCAGTATGACTGCTGATTTATGTGATTGTGAGAGCAAAATTAACTGACCTTAGCTCTGCAAAGACGTACTTCTGAGTATCAGTGGTCTGAAGCCATTGTGGGATTGAGCCCCTGGACTGACCATCTCAGTGGCAGACACCAGTGCCACAATCAACACCCTTTGTAGTAACTGGCCTTCTGAGTGAAATAACAAACTTGTGCTTTCCAGTGCAGTCCAGAGTCTTGTTTCTACTAGTGCCACATGGCTGTCACGTGTACTTTGTGGTCCACATGTGGGTCTTACACAGATGGTTTTTTCCTGTCAAACCTGATTGTCACCATTCATGGTGGTGACACCATGCCCTGAGTAACGTGCATTTAGATACTCATTTCATGTGTAATCTCAGTTAAGTTGTGATATTTATTATAACATATATAGTGTGTGCTAATGATTTTTGTTTACATTCTGCCAAAATGTAGACGTTAGAGTTAGACCTCCCAGGTCCAAAATCATCCTTGAGCAGACTGCTTGCTTCTTCACAGGCAGGTACCAGAAAGAGGAAAAAAACTGTCCAGAAAGACCATTTATATCAGAAATCTGCCAAGAGAGGGCTGTTAATCACAAGCAGAGCATGTCATTGCTAGTGATGTATTTTTATGCTATGGAACTCTAATCTGTACGTGTCATATTGACTTCTTGCTGCATGAATCATAAATTTTAAAAATCTGTCTTATGGTTTTGAGATGTAGCCAGCATTCCTAAGGCTAAACCTTTTTCATTGACAGAATCAAAATCCACAACCAAGGAACGTTTTCCTCTCACTGTGAGAGCAACTGAAAGTGTTCAACATTTATCTTTTCACAAAGGAAGAGGCAACAGAACCTCTTAATGTGTCTTGTTATTGTGATCATCTGGAAATGATCGCCAGACGTTTCCTTTTGATATAGTAATGAAGTGATCTGTATTTGAATTTTATAGAGAGAATTTTATTCTAGTGTGATAGAGATTTATTTTCCACTTAAAGACTCAAAACGGTGTGAGCACGTTTTGTTTTTGTTTTTTTTTTACTATGGTATATTTTTGCTTTAAAATTAAAAACAAAAAAAAAAGGTTTGGCCTTATCACAAAGTTTTAGCATAGATGTTAGCAAATGCAAAGAGTATGCATTATTTGTGTGTATCCACATTGACTGATGTCGCCTTCAAAAAGCAATATTGTGCAGGTAATAAGTTGTTTGTGACTGTCCATTGCACAGTTTACCTTCTTTAAAAGCTAACCTTGTTTATGCACAAGACAATCAAATGTAAATCTACATCAGCACCCGGGTGTGGATTAAATTTATGTAAATTACTGAGCACAATGTAAAACATTAAAAGACACTTTATTTAATTACACATTTAATGTTGGTAAAGATAGTATCAGGGCATGAACTAGCTGACATACTGTAGTTTCTTTTTCTCTTTTCCTACTTCCTTAGCACTCTACAGCTTCAGTTTGCTCATAAATACATCAAATTAGTCATTCATAATTTTTCTAAAGAGGAGGGTGGTTTAGGTTGTTTATTTGTTTTTATGAAGTTGGTTGGGAGGACTTACTACTTTGTCTATGAGGTTTGTGGGTTTTGCTTATTTGTTTTATTTTTTTATATCAGTTTCATGCCCTGAGGGTAAGGCAAGCATTACACCATACAGTAAAAAACAAAGTACCTTGGATGATGTATTTTTTTGCAAACAGTGTTAAGAGTTATGCTAGATTGGTAATATTTTTTCAGCCTGAAATATATTAAAAAAAAATCTGTGATCACAAATGTTTTAAACTATCTAAAGAGAAAATTTGTATATTTGGGGAAGAAAATAATTTTTACATAGCTTTTGTATGCAGATATTAAAATGTAATTATGAATATAGTGGGCATAGATAACTGTGTAAGCTTGAATTCTAAAAAAGAAAAAGCTTATAACTAAAAAGTGGTCCTGGTGTGTCTGTCTCTTTGTTGTAGGCTCTTTTGTCGGCTTTGTCACACTTCCAAGCCACTGGAATGGGAAAAGTAGGACCTAGAGCACAATGTTTTATCAGCTCTAACCTGCTCACATTTCTATGCTTCTGCATCTCTTTCATCACCTACCGCATATCTTCTCTCCACCCTTCCCTTGGGCAGCCAACCAAAGGTTTTCACTTCCTCACTCTTCACAGCAGCCAATCTTAATTTACTCCAGTGAACTGGCTCTTGATTTATGTCTCACTCAATTACATTTTTTTAAGGGAACACCCTTTCTTTCCTTCTCCATTCCCAGTCTAAACAGGGATGGTGTGACAGGAGCAATAAGCTTCCCATCGTTTCATACTTTCCATACCTAGGTCTCCTACCTATTGATATTGGAGATCTCATTCAGATATTTCCTCTAGTCTTATTTTCCTTTGCAGTTTTTATTTCTCCTCCAGTCCTTTCATTCCCTCCAGGAAGAAAAGCCAGGCCTATTCCTGGATCCAAAGCAATTTCTTGGCCTGTCCCGGATGGCAAACCTGGTTTGGGCTCTTGTTTCACGGTGATTTCCACAGGCACTGACTGGCTGGCTGCCAGCTCCTGCTCCTGGTCCCCTTCCACGGGAGGTGCTGGGAGCCTCCCGGGCCATGCTGAGCTCCCTGAGCTCCCTCTGTCTGGCACCCCTGGGAGCACATTCCTGACACCGGGCTTAATGTCCCTGGGGAGAGCTGTGGCAGCACCTTGAGGGCTTGTTCCCACTGGGGCCTGTGGGAAGAGGGGCTGCCTTCAAAGGCAGGAGGTGGATGTGAGGAGCCAGCTGTGCCTTAAATGGAATCCCTTCAAGCACTGCAGTTCCGGCACCGCGTGGGGAAACCTTGCCAAAGCCTCTGCTGGGTTTGCACCAAGCGAGCAGCAACGTGGGTTGCTTTGGCCCCCCAGGACCAGCTCTGGAGTGAGGAATTAATTTGCTGTGTAAAAACTTGTTTACTGGATGTGAAGAAATAGTTCTGCTTCCACAGATGCCAGTGCTCTGGGTATAACATTTTCAGGCTTCATTTGTAGTGGTGAAATCTGTTTTTCAAAAAATAGTGTAGTATCTGTGGATACTAAGAGCCACATGAATTTGCGTCAGTGTCTGTTCATCACTACAGAGAAGGACATAAGAGATGGTAGCTCTTTCTCTGGAGCTCTGGCACTAAAGTAGGAGTGTGTTCTTGACCTGTTGTGGGCTGCCTCTTGCCCCCTGAGCCTGTTGGTGAACACGGGTGCAGTTTGTTTGTCCACTTGGCTGTGTGTGAGGGTTTTCTGTCCTTGAAAACTGAGCCGCGTCTGAAGGATTTTCTCCGTGAACTTGGGAGTCTAACAACAAACAAACTTGTGTTGTACTCATGGTCACGTGTGCTGTGTGGTACTCCCCATAGCATTGGTAGTTCCAAAATGAAAACTTGGTGATGAAAAATGAAAAGTGACTGCAAACACATCACCTTTGAAATAAGCAAAGGGTATGCACAAAAGTCCCTGTTCTGTTTATCATATTGCAGCCCTCCTTACCCTTTACCAGGTAGAGAAGACTCCTTTCCAGACCAAATCACAGAACATCTTTCTCTCCTCTCATGCCTATGCCTGGTGCAGGTACTGCCACAAGCTGCCTTGGTATGCACAATGATGTGCCTGAAGTCCCTTAGAAATACTAGGAAAAAACCTGAGGAAGCTCCTTTGTATCATTTGGGAGAGTCTTGAGACTTCTGAGATCAAGGACTACTTGTGGGATGTCTGAGTCAGAAGACCCAAAGAGAGAAATAAAATGTCTCCTTGGTCATCCTGTGTTGTATCTCTCTGGCATCCCCTCCCCGTGAAACCCTACCTGCCCCTTGACTCTGACCTATGGCCTTTGGCCATAGGTAACCCCGCCCCCTACCCTGAAATGCATAAAACCCCCTTTCCCTCCGGGGTTGGGGCTCTTTCGCCCTGGGATCCCTTCTTGGAAATAAACCTTGGAACACATCTCAGGGTAAGAGCCTCTTTTGGTTTTATGTCCCTATCCTGAAGATTCCCCTCACCCTAACCTCCATAAATCTGAGCTAGCAGCTGGCCTCGGGGGGCAGAGGGAAGGAGAACACTTCAATCCTGAGCTTGTGGTGCCTTGAAAAATTACAATATTGGAAAAGTGGTCCAACTTCTGTACCCTGCTATGCAGCACTGGAGTGGAACCTATAGGGAAAACAAGACAATCCTTAGTGGATTGTGTTTGGAAAACACAGTGTAAAAAATGGAGAAGGACATCAGTGAATCAAAAGCAAAACCCAGAATGAGTCCTTTTCTGAATTTAATTGGAATTTGAATTTTTTAAGAGGCTGTCTGAGTGGGTATGGGGGTAGCTGCAAGCAGTGTTTCTCTGAACAGAAATATTCTAGTTACAAGAAATAAAAGCAGTTTTACAAAATTCAAAAAAAGAGCTGTATTTAAAGAGGAGAAACATATATGTGGCTGCAAAGTGTTTGGCATCTCGTTGCTCAGAGATAAGAACAAAAAGCGGAAGAAGTTGTCTTTGCTGGGATAACCATAGAGGCAGAAAGCTTCACTGCCTGATGTAATGTTTAAAATGGGAATGAAAGCTGGGGCATATCTTTGTGTGTCTATAAAGTTGCAGCAGGAGTTGGCTAGGGCTGATAAAACATGTCCCAGGTGAAATCTCAAAGACATGTTCTGTAATCTAAGAAGGAAGGAAGGAAGGAAGGAAGGAAGGAAGGAAGGAAGGAAGGAAGGAAGGAAGGAAGGAAGGAAGGAAGGAAGGAAATCTGTGCCCCCTGAAGATGGAACTGTAGATAATGACAAAAGATGAGATCCAGGCTATGGTTTGGTGAAGTTGTTCCTTGCTCCAATGAAGTGTAGGAGAAGTCACAGGTATTGTCAGTTGCTTTCACAAAAGGCACAAGAAAATGTTTGGCAAATGAGACACAGAAACATATCCCACACTTTAAAACAGCACTTCTTGGTCAAGTGGGTCAGAATCCATGACTCTGAGGAGCAGAGAGCCTGCAAGATGCATAACCATGAACACATCCCAGAGGACTGAGTCAGGGAAGGCTTGGAAACCTCTAACTCAATGTGATTGTGCACCAGGAGTTCCTTTACTTCTTCTGGGCAGGGAATCCAGAGGAAGGCCTCTTCAAAAACACAGAGGGATCTGACAGACAATAGCTGCCAGTGCCTTTAAGCCTCCATAGTCAAGTGGGACAACCTGGATGTCCTCTTGCTGTCCCACTGCTGTGTTCCCTCCCCACCTAGGGAACAAGTGTGGTAGCTTTGCCTTGCTCTGTGACCGTAGTGGGAAATTTTTCAGAGACTTCCAAAAAAATCATGGGGCAAGCAGGGTAGGTTTTTCATCTGAATGCCAGAGCACACACCAAAGCTGCTGACCTTTCCCTCTTGCCAAAGTGAGCTCCTTGCTCTCTGTGCCCACAGTCGTGGTTCTAGCCCTGAGATTCCAGTGTGGAGTGAAACAGGTGAGCACATTCTATGCTGGCTCAGCGGGGTCCCTTGGAGGTGAAGCCCAGCTTTGTGGCTGCCTGGGCAGTGAACAAGGCACTTTTCCATTCAGTCAGTGCCTGCTTTGTCTATCACGTATTAATCACCTCAGTCTAGACATTGTTCTCTACCAGAGAGAACAGAGAGCTCTTCCAGAGCTCCCACTCATGGCCTGTGAAGGCAGGTCCTGACATCCATCTAGCATTCCAGAGCAGCATGTGTGGAGAAGGAATGTACCCCAGGGGCAGAGCCTCCTGGAAGTCCTGCTGACACCAGAGCCGGGATAAAGGGCACCAGAACAGACCACCAGGTAAGGAACTACAGAGATGGAATGATGGTCACAAAGGTCTGCCTGGAGGACATGGGTGGTGACAACAGGGACAGGTCTGTGGCCTCCAAAGCCTGTTGCAAAGTTCAGGAGGAGGGTACTCTTTGTCAGAACTCTGTAGTGGTAAAACAGGCATCTGTTGGTTCTAAAATCCCAGCATTCACTTGTTTGTTCCCCTCAGAAGTATCCTGTCCACTGGAGTTTCTAAGTTTGTATTGCTGCCAAGGCCCAAGAGAGAACTGAGAGATTATGGGGGAAGGGAAGGAAGCTGTTCCATCCAGAAAGAGAGGGGGTTGAGCTCCCTGCAGTCTCTGTGCATATGCACAACTTTGCACTCAACGCATTGCTAAAAAACAAAACTGAGCCAAGCCATTTCCAGGCTATATCCCAAAGCCCTGTGTTGAAAAGGAGGTGCTGATTGTCCTTTGAATCAAAGGTCCTCTGGGGCAGTTCATTTTGGGAGCCAAGGATGGCTTCATGTCCCAGGCTGCCCTGTGCAGAAAGCAGGGGAACACACCAGGCTGGGAATATCCATGGTGAAATCACAACATGCCTTGAGCAGCTGACAGGCACACAGCCCTGTGAGCCTGGAGCTGCTGGAGCTGCACTCCAGCTCCAGCTCTAGCTCCAGGGCTTGGCTGCTGGTCAGAGCTCAGGGCAGAAAGGACACAGAGAATCCACCTGGGGTGTGAGGTGTGAGATTCTTCTTAATTTCATTTTTATTGCAAGATTTATTGTTAAAGCAATCAGAAGTGAAACTAGGCAATCACCTGATGTTAGTGATAGCTTGTCACATTTTTAGCTGTGCTGATCTGATCAGATTTGCCTCTAGCCTTGGCTTCAGACAGTTGAAGGCACCTACACTCCATTATTACCACACATGTTTTTTCCTGAACTGGGCATGAAGACAGTATTTCAATGTCAAAATAAACCCCACAATATCCATTCCTTTTTTTATGGTGGAAATCAAGGTGTTTATAAGGATTTTGACCAGGAGATGTCAAGACAAGATAGGTGTCTAGGCTGGTAGAAGAGGCTGGACTAATAAGCCAAGTTTCAAAATCATTTTTATAACCTGTGATGCTGCAAGGTTTATTCATCCACAGATCCAGGGTATTGACCTCAGTAATATTTTCATTTTCATCAAGGAAGTAAGACTTTTTTTCCCTTCTTCTGGGCTTTGTAAGAGACTTAAAAGCTGTTTGCCTTCCTCAGAGCCAAGATGCTTGACTTCTTTAAAGTCAAAGGAGCCCCTCTCAGCTCTTGATGTTTGTCTCTGCTGCAGATGAAGTTCTCTTCCTATTCAAAGCGTATTTTAAGCAGAGAAGTTGGTCAAGAAGAGGGAATACTTGTCTGCACTGGCCATTTGAGCTTCATTCCTACATGTCACCCATATGCACATGCTGGCTCCTGGGCATTTTCCTCTCTGCTGCCCTTGGATCAGAGGTCAGGTGTCAAGGGCTTGTAAGAAAGAGAGTTGTTCTGGGTGGTTGCTGCTGCTCTGCATAGATTGGAATTGCCATCACTCTAAAAGTACTGCAAAAGCTTATATTCTTTGTGAGAGCGTGCAGATTTCTCCTGTTGCATCAGTTAAGGGTCAATTACAAAAACCTTGCTGTTCTTTCCTTTTACAAGCTGTGAGATAGCTCAGGACCACATTGCTCTTGGACCAGATTTGGAGTAGTCTAGCACTGACCATAAGAACACATTCTGAGCTTCAATTCCCTTGGCACTTATTTCAGAAGTTGACCTAATATCACTGTGTTAAGAAATCTGTTGCCATCCATCTAAGCATGTTCCTGAAGTGGGTGCTGTCTAGTCTCTGCCAAGTTTTCCCTTTATTTTTTTTTTTTATACTCTGTCACTTCAGGCCCACTGGATGGTATAATTTTTGCACATTGCAAACAAACTGATGACTAGTAATAAGACCCAAGACTTGAAGCTGCTTTTGAAATTCAGCTTCTTGAAAACAGACATTGAAAGAAATCCCTCCATTTATCTTCTCTGTATAAGTCTCTGTGTAAAATGCCTTATCTAATACAGAAATATTTCCTACTGGTTCTGCATTGGAGCGTCAATATTTCAATGATTTTTAAGTGCAAATGGGGAAACCAACAGATGACAACTATAGCCTACTACAGGTAAGCAGAAAGAGAAGGGGTAGCTTAAGGTTTGTTTTATTTAAAGAGCTGCTCTAACTGATGATGATGTGTTTGGGTTCAGGCCTAAAAGCTGTTAAAGCTGTTCAGAAATCAATTAGATAAAAAAAATTACTTGCATGTAAGTCAGTAATCCCCAAAACATATTTTAGTAGGAATCTTCCTGAATAAAACCTCTATTTCTTTTCCCAAAGTGGAAATAACAGCATTGAAAAGTGCTATGCTTGTCTAACAAAAAGTGAAAGAACTCTGGCATTTTTCACAAGTTTTACTCTGCACTTATGCAAAGCCCAGCTCCTTTGGGGCTTTTCCCCCTTACACAGGGGAAAAGCCCCAGAGGAACTGGGCTTTGCAAAACATCTCATTTGGTTGGAAAGCAAACATTCTAGCTAACCCAGTTTGAAGCACCATCTTCCAACTGTAGGTTGAATGCACATACACAAATGTAGCTACAAAATAAAGTGGGTTTTACTGAGCCCTGATTTTATGACAGCAGCCTAGCACACTGAGTGCCTGGTCAAACCCTGCCAGATGTAAAGCAGGGCAGAGTGTTAGCACTTCTGTTGTTTAAAATGTCAGGACTCTTCCCACATGGAAAAGGTGGTGCATTATGCTGTCAATGTTGATTTTGCAGCTAGACAATAAGTGGTAGCTTGTGTGACAGACACGCTGATGGATAGATTCAGGGAACCATTTATCATCTAAAATGTCTCTGATGAGAAATATCCTCTGGCTGACAGTCTGGAGGGACCAGGATTGCTGTCAGAGCCTTTATAAGCACCAGGGTGGTTTTGGTCCGATTCTGTGCAGTTTTCTTTGAACTGCCCCATGGTTCTTACAGCACACAGCTGGTGAGGACATGCCTGAGGGAGGGAGGAAATTTTGCTGCCTGAAAATCATATCTTATTCACAACACCAGCATCAGTTACACTCTTTGTAACTGGGCCGTGAAGACAGGCTGAGCTTGTCCCTTTGAAGAGTCTGAGCAGAGAAGTGCTTTGAAAGCACGGGTAGTTGTTTCCTTTGGATCTTCACTTGTGAATGCACACTGGGCTCTTTGGAAGACTGCATTTCAAACTGGCTTAGAGACAGTTTCCTGGTTTTCCAACTGAATTAGATGTTTTGTAAAAGCATCAACTTTTTTCCATCAACTTCCTTGATTCTGCAGTTTGGGTATCCTTTTTCAGATACAGCACTGCAGTTTATCCTGGGTCAGCAGCACAGGCATGAAACCCCAGAAATGAACACCTTCAGCTGGAACAAAGTGAAACTGCCTTTGGAAATACAACCACAGGATCCTCTGAAGCTTATCTCCCTAGCCAGCCTGCCTCTCTCATTCCTTATCACCTGGCCCCTCTGCACAATGCCACAAACTGTGTAATGGGCTCTGAACTCCAAAGACCCCTCCCCTGCAGCAGAATGGGGACACACAGAATCCACACCATGTGCTGTTGGAAAGCATCTCTGCCATTCCTGATTGACTTCAAGATAGCAAATGAAAGCTTCTCTTTCAACTACTTTCTTTCCTAAAGTACTTTGCCAGAACTACAAAAGTCAGAGAAAGAAGAAAAATCCAGCTAATCTAAACTCCAGCAAACCTCTGGTCAAGGAGTTTGCCAGACTGATGAACAGGTTACACATATTACTGACTTATATTTACCCTTCTGCCTCCTCCCCTCAGTCATTTGATTTCACAAGCTTTGTTAGGGAGATTGTAGATTAAATAGATGAGCTTTGCCCAAACCAGTAGCAAAAAGTACCTGAGAGCCTAAAGTGAAAAACAGGAAGCTTCTATACCACAGGAATCCTGAACGTTCAGTTTAAAGAGGATTCACTGATTGGAAAATGCTAAATATTGACTTGAGGGCAATAGAATGATGAATGTTCAGAAAGGAGGATGTGAGATCCATTTAAAGAAGGAAAAAAAAAAAAAAAAAAGAAAAGAGAAGAAGTAGTCCAGCTAAAAATCTTATTTTGCATTTTGGGAGGGGAAATCTAAAATTATGTAACTATGCAAAAGCCCTAGGAAAATTGTTAAAGACTTCACCAGATAAGCAACTCCACTGAATACTGAGTTTAATACAGCTTCTAAAGCTCAAAAAGGAATGGTAAAGTCATTCTCAAAAGGCCAGAAAATGTCCATTTACTTTCTTCTGAATATTAAACAGACCTTCCAGACATGGGAATACTTGTCACAGCCTCGGTCTTTGCTGCCTCCTCCCTGGTCATCCCTCAGACCAAGCTAAGGGCAGGAGTTTGTGGTGGGCAGCCCTGAGCTCTTCACCCAGCCCCATACAGTGCCCACCTGGCTGCTCAGCAGGAGCCTGGCTACAGCTCAGGATGTGGGCTCTGGTTTCCAACAACAAAGGCTCCTACTAAGCTCTTGCAGAGCCTGGAGGCAAGAGTTTGGCATTTCACTGACTAGGAGCAGCACTTTCATCCCCCTCCTGTGGCCAAGAACATTTGCACTTGGCCAGGCTGGTCAAGATGACTGAAATGGGCAGAGTAGCAGGAACAGTAGGAGAGCTGGGAAAAGAGTGGCTGCCACACTTCATTGTTTCCTGGGTTTTAGAAACCTTCCAAAGTCAGGTTGAAGGCTAGGACACACAACCATTTCTATGTCTCCAGCTCTTTGATCTTAGAATCATTAAGGTTGCAAAAGACCTCTAAGACCATCAAGCCCAGCTGCACTTCCAAGACCATCATTAAACCACATCCCAAAATGCCATATCTACATGTCCTTTGGTCACAAGAATGCTGATTCGACTGCTTTCCTGGGCAGCTTGTTTCAGTGCCTGATCACTCCTTCAGTGAAGAAATTTTACCTCATGTCCAACCCAAAGCTCCCCTGGTGCAATTCAAAGCCATCTCCTATTGTCCTGTTGCTTGTTAGCTGGGAGAAGAGTGACATAGAATCACAGAATCCTGAGGCTGGAAAAGGCCTCCAAGATCATCAAGTCCAACAAGACCACCTGAAGCCCAAACTCAATATGCTGTGTGGTCTGACACCACCAACCCCATTCTATCACTGCACCTAAGAGACAGAGACAGCCTGGAACTCCTGCACCTGCTCCTGGTGTGTTCAGCTATGGGGCCACACAGAAATTCTCTTCATCAATTCCTCCTTCAACAAACTTAATTCTGAAAGTGACACCAAGACATTCCCCAAATTGTGGGGGAGCCCAAATGGGCCTAGCACAAATAGGAGACCTCTCCAGCCTGAACAGCAGCTCTATGAGCCTCCCCGGCCTCCCTGGCCAATTGTGGGGCTGTTCCTCCTATCCGGGCCACAGATCCCAACTCTCTTTTCAGCTCCAGCCACACATGATGGGAGAGAAAAACTATCAACTTGCTGGTTGAAAATACCAATTCCTACCTAGCTTGTGCCATCACAGAGCACCTACCCAGCTATTCCAGGTATGCAGAACCAATGATCCATTTTCATCCTGCCTCTACTCTGACTTCCAGCATTAAGAGAGACAATGCTGTCCTTCTGTACATGGGAAAGTCACTCCTTTATTTCACGTATTTTCTGTTCAATCTTTGCTGATTTTCATCTCTAACTTAATTCTGCTTTTCTGTAAAATGTGGTGTGCTGTTTAATTTTCACTTGTTCTATTTGCTTTCCTTGACAAAGATAACACAGTAATTTTGAATTCTTCATCAAAGTCCTGTTGCTGCCCATAGTAAGAAATTAAATTGTTCATCACATATAATTCACTTTTATGATCGTGTGTTCATCCACCTCAAAAGAGTGGGACTTATGCAGAAATAATTGAGTAAATTAACTACCTAGGAAAGCAAAGGTAGGACTTAATAATGTCCAACATCCTTGCGTACTTGAACTTTATATCTAAAATCTGTAACACAAGCAGTTCTTGTTCTTTCTCACCTTTTTGCTGGATAGACTAGCACCTATTAGAACCAGACTGTGTGCCAGGCTTGCCAATGTCTTGAGAATCTGAAAATCATGACCATCATCTTCTCCAGTGCTCCTCAAGGAAGAAGATGGCTTTCCAACTCAGCACTAATCTGCAGCCCCCAGTGCTCTGATGGGGGACTCTGACTTCTCTGTCCTGCTTGTAAGATACACCCATGGACAGAGAGCCAGCCTTTTCTGGGACCTAAGGTCACTTACCAAGAGCTCTCTTATTCTTTCAGTATATTTTGAAAAAAAACAGCAGGCTGGAGCCAACTGATAGTCTGTTTGCAATGTGTGGGATCTGACAGGTCTGAAAAAGGTATGGAAAAACAGGTAAGACTTTGTTCATATGCCAGTCAGGACAAGTCCACAAAAGCAGACCTGTCATCTATCCTTATCTCACTGGTTCAGAGCAATTCAGTGCAGAGAAAAATTATGTAATCGGAAGATACTGACATATACCCTGGAACAGTTTGCCCAAAGAAATTGTGGCCACCCCACCCTTGGAAGTGCTCAAGGCCGGGTTGGATGGGGCTCTGAGGAACCTGGTCTAGTGAAAGATGTCCCTGCCCACAGCAAGGGGGTTGGATCTTTGAGGACCCATTCAACCCAGGCCACTCTGTGATTTTATGATCTTGGTAATAACTCCTGGTCATTGACAAGCAAGATGGCAGAGAGTAATGCAAGTTCCCTGAGCTCTGTTGCATTAATTATAATAAATATAAGACAAAATCAGAACCCAGAGAAGCACAAAATCAGAACCCAGAGAAGCTTTTACTTAATCACACTTCTTTAATTAAAATGTCCCATTCGTGTGGTCAGGGAAAGAAACATGCTAATGTGAGCACAGTGGTGTTCATAGCTTAGCATCCTCTCATTCTTTCCTCTTAGGATGTTGTCTGTTATACTATAAATACCTTGTGTCCTTTCTTACTTGTATTAAGAGAATTTAAGAGAGAAATGGGAAAAAATGGCAGATATATTTTAAAAACCTATCATCAGTAGCAGGATTTCATCAGTTTAGCAACAGTTTAGCAACAGCTTAGCATCAACATTCTGAACTTGTTTAAACTGTGCAAAACCAGAAAGTGACAGCTTTTGGTTGCATCTTACATGTTTGCACATAAATTCCCAAATGCATCTCAACTTCATTTCTGTCCTATTTCATAAGTGTGGAGGAAACGGTGACTGTTTCCTCAGCTGGCAAGGCTATGACAGAGTAACTAAGAGCAAAATTGTAAAAATTTTGACTTCTCAAAACATTTAAGTCCTCTGATTCCCAGCTTTCTTTCTCCAATCTGTCGTTTAAAAATCCTGACTTGGAGAGCTTTTCCACTGGCAAGGCGTTTGCCATTTGCAGAGAAATCTGGCTCCACCAAGTGACAATTGCTGTGATTGCTGGTCTGCACCTGCAGCTAAAATAATACAAATCTGGCACTAGGGCCCACAACCAGCCACTGCATCAAATTGTCATTGGAGAAGTTTCAGCTCCAGCAATTTTAAACCATAGGATTTCCTTTAACTCATATGATGCCAGTGTGGACGCAGAGCATTGTCACTGATGTTCTCAGTCTTTGTTGCACTGCACTGTGCCACCAGCATCCAGGTTTCTGTGTGCATCCATAATGGATAATTGAAAGATATACATTCCATGCAGGGGTTCAGAAAAAGTGAAGTGCAAATATACATTTCATTGTCTATGTTTCTCTCTTCACTACATATATACCCTGAATCTAAAAAATAACATTATACATGTTACCACTATATTTCTAACAGTATCAATGTTGTTAATTGGTGTTTGTGCATATATATATATATATATAAACAGTGCCATGTGATGAGGATATATCTGTGGCATTCTAGCTTTTTTCTCAACTTAGATCAGCATATGCTAAAGTATCAGTAATAAATTTAGCCTATAGTAGAAGAAAAAACAATTTCTGATCTATATAATAGTTTCTGATCTATATAATATATAGATCTGATCTATATAATAGTTTCTAAAAAATTGTTTCTGATCCATATAATAACCTCTGCATTTATTTTCTTGTTTTGGATTTCCTCCATAAATAGATGAGAAGGTTTATTCATCTTTCACTTACCTATTTACACTAAACTGGTGAATAACCAAAAAACAATAAAAAAATTTACATCTTTTTCTACAAAGGACTGCATTACCAATTTCTGTTACGAAGATCCAACAGAAATTATTTAATTGCAGTTATAACCTGAAGAATTTGTTCATGGGAGCAACAAAACCAACTAATTAACATGGGACAGGACATTCCAGATCCAGCTTGTTGCTCAGCTGGGAAAAGAAATTTTCTGACTTAAAAGCACTACACGGAGTCCGCGGCAGTGCTGTATGTTGACCTCTACACCACGTGTCCTACAACAGCGAGTGGCTTGAGTTCCAAAATCCTATGAGAAGTGTCTGGAATGCTGCCAGAAGTACAGCCCTGGTTCCTTTGATTTAATGTAACTGTATGATGTAACTCTACTCACCTGACTTAGTAGAGTGAGATCAAACCTGACTTGAGGTTTTATCTTTGAATCCTTGTCCTGGTTTAGGGCAAATTCGGGAGGAAACCTCCAAAGGAGGCTCCTCTGGAAGGCAAACCCAAACAGCCCCTCCCCACAACCAGTCTGGGAAAAGAAATTCCTTGGAGAAAAGTGGAAAAAAACTATTTATTTAACAAACCAGATGCCTACAAGCACAAAGAATTAATAGTATGAAACAATAAAACCTCTGGCCGCTCTGCAGAGAGATGGCAAACTGAGGCAGTCCTTGCCGTGGGTGCAGCTCAGCTCCCTCAGTCTCTCACCAGCCCCACTCCCTCCGCAGGGCCAGGCCCGGCGGGCCGCAGGTGCCAGCCTCGCTGCTCCTCTGGGCTTTTCAGTCCAGAGCAGGTTTAAACAGTCCCAAGGAAAAGGAAAAAAACAGTCCAGGGAACTTCTCTACCTCAGCCAGCTAAAACTAACTAAGAGCACAGGAGATCTCTGTTCCCCCGCTGTCCGTCCCTCAGATGAACGCCGCAGCCAGGCCGTGTGGGAGTCAGGCAGATTTCTCAAAACAAACTGCTGCTGCTTCTTTCTCCCCCTTCGCTCCCAGAAACATTTTAAAGGTACCGAACTTAATATACAGCACAAACAGAACAGACAATTGGGGATACAAGCATCATAAAGTCACCCTAGGACAATCCTCCACCGACTCCAGCTGATGCCTCAAGTTTTGGGGTTTCGGTGCCTTGTTCTAATGGGCAGGCTGCCTTGTTGTCGAGTGGTGCTCGGATTTGATCACAAGGTGATGGGGGCAGGGTAGTTTGGGTTTCGGCGCAGGATTCACATCTTCAAGGACATTCTCCCTGAGCTCCAGGCCCCAAAGACAAACAACGTGGAAGGATGGAACATCGTCATTTGGAGTTGTTGATTGGACAACGAATGGGGCACGTGCAAATAGACTGAAACCTAGAAAAGGGGGGTGGTTCGGTGACTCGGCCTCCTTTTGCTTGCATATTGGAGTGACCCAGGCAGCCGCTGCTGTGGCTGCCGGGGCTGGCCTTGAAGGCCTAAAATAAAATTCACTTCAGCCTTTCCCTGACCGGCCTCTGCCTCTGCCTCCATCTTAGGCAACACAGTCACTGTAACAACAGTTTTGCCATATGAATATGCTTACCTGCGATAAACTAATATTATTAACAGATACAATATAGCTTCGTCTTCATAGAGGAAAGACATCAGCTTACAGTAGAGAGTCGTTTGAGCTTGAAGTGTTGGCTGTTTGGGGGATATGGCCAGCTGCTGGGGTAAAAAGCAGTGGAAGGTTTGGGAGATGTTAGGAATGAAGGTAATTGTACAGTATCATATAACCATTACCTGATGGGCACTTGTTCTGTAACGTCCAGTGAAACCCCTCTTTTCCCTAAGCTTGGGGGACTTTTTGTGTTTAAGAGGAGGCTGGTAGATGTTTGGAGGAGTTAGGAAGCGTGAAAAGGGGGACAGAAAGCAGAGTGAGGGAGAGAAGAAGAGAAACTGAAATGCTGGTTTGGCTTTCTCTGACATTAGGAACTAAAGCGGAGGCTTTAATTAACTAATTTACTCATCATTTTCCATATTGAAGACTAAGAGATTGTCACTCTTTATGTATTTCAAAGGGGGATCTTTACACTGGATTAATGAAATATGTTTCCACAGAAACTTAGTTGACAGAGGGCAAATGAATCTCAACTTTTTTGATGTAAGTCAAGAATAAGTTAAACAAAATAAATTACTTTACATCATTGTAAAAGCTATGCAGACAAAGCCAGTAATTTTGAGCTGAAGAAACAAAAATTATAGAACCTTCCAAGGGCTGGGTACACAGAAATGATGGCTGTTTCCATTCCCAGTGTATGAGAGGCTTCTCTAGTTTGAAATATGTCCCTGCCCATGGCAAAGAGTAGAACTAGGTGATCTTTAAAGGTCCCTTGCAACCAAAACCATTCTGTGATTCTGTCTTCCTGTGTTCTGTGTAAGTACCTTCTATTAACCTGTGTTTATGCTTGAAAATTCTACATAGTACACTTATCCTTCTGATTGCAATACAACTTGTTTGCTGCCCTAAAAATGTTATTCATTGAATTCTACCTTTTTTCCTTAGAGAATTTCCACAATGTGCTGCTGAAGATGGTGAAACACTCAGATGTAGAATCCAAGGTTGTTAGTTACAGAAATGAGCCTTCTCGTTTTATTTCAGAGGTCTGCCAGGAGCCTGACAATGCTGTTTCCATAACGAAAGTGGCTCCAGACAAAAGTAAACAAATCTAAGTAGAAATTAGGCATTGTTTCTACAACATAATTACTGCTTTTGAAGTAATCGTGAAGCAATTTTCACTTATTATCATAAAAAGGGTACATTAATGTCAGTAGAGGATAGACCTTTTGGATGGAGATGCCTAGCAGAACAGAAGAATTTGAAGATGGGCTTTCTTATATCTACAGTCTATTTTCATTATCTACTGAGCAGTTAAATAGAGACAACTATTGTTCAGTGGTGCAATTAGTATTTATGTAATCAACAGCTGTTACAAAGTAAAAGATTTAGAAAACCTATTTAGAATAACAGATGTGGCCTGCAGCTAAAATTCCCAAACTGCAGTAGTTTAGAGGAATTCTTAATCAGTTGTACATTCATGAGTTCCTTTCTGGAGGATGGCTTAAACAGAGATTTTTTTGGTAACTATATGTTTGCCCATCCAAGCCTTTCTAGAAACCTCCTAACACTCTAGTTGTTTACAGGTTCCAAATAGGATCAAAACTCTAATTTTTTTTTTTCCCTGGCTTGTTTTCATTTATAAGGGTGTGCAGCAGGTTCTTGACTGGACAAAATAGTATCAGAGCCAGGAGATACTTTTTTGAGTGAAAAGAGGCCATTTTACCATATGTTACCAAAAAAACCATGCCCACTGAGCATCACTGTTCAAAGGATCACTGAACTCAGGATGCACTTGGTGTGTGCAGCTTGGACCATTAAGAGACAGCAGATTCAATGGGAGAGTTGTGGAAATGGGGGCAATTGGACTTGAAGGGCTAGAGAAGCACACTGTAAGGAATATAATTCCAGTACTTTCCCAAGATATATCCAGGATGAAGCACCTGGAAGGTTAGATTAATAGACCTTTAGAGTGTCAGTGTAAATGTTTATTTAATCTTAACTGAAAGTTGCCTCTGTGATATACAGCTGGGGGTTCCTGTCTGGCACCTTCACAGACATAGCCTTTTAAGATCCTTGTTGGCCTGAATCATCCTGAGTGCATAATGATCCATCATACCTCACGTTTTTAAATAGGAGAAACTTCTGAGCCACGCTCTGGTGTTGTCAGAAGAACTTCATCATCACAGCACGGTGAATGCACATAACTGTCCCAGAAAGTGAGGGCCCAGCAGCTCCAAAAGGAATTTGAATTCTGCACTTGCCATCTCTCAAGAGGCAAATATCGAAGGAAAGCTACTTAGTGAAATTAAGCTGAAAATTAAGTGCATCAGGCTATCTTTAAATGCAGTCTTGGAAGAACAGGTATTTATATATGAAAAATGTATTCTTATTTAAAACCTTTAGAGAAGGATTGGGTAAGAGCAATACAAAAGAGTTCAAGTAGAAAAAGACTTCCTGCATTGCCAAACGTGTTTCATGGTGTACTACCTATTGGAAAAGGTTTCCTCATTCAGATGTTATCTCTGTTCCCATACTCCTTTGCAATTTTGAATTATTTTCCAGTCCTTTCATTCCCGTCAGGAAGAAAAGCCAGGCCTATTCCTGGATCCAAAGCAATTTCTTGGCCTGTCCCGGATGGCAAACCTGGTTTGGGCTCTTGTTCCACGGTGATTTCCACAGGCACTGACTGGCTGGCTGCCAGCTCCTGCTCCTGGTCCCCTTCCACGGGAGGTGCTGGGAGCCTCCCGGGCCATGCTGAGCTCCCTGAGCTCCCTCTGTCTGGCACCCCTGGGAGCACATTCCTGACACCGGGCTTAATGTCCCTGGGGAGAGCTGTGGCAGCACCTCGAGGGCTTGTTCCCACTGGGGCCTGTGGGAAGAGGGGCTGCCTTCAAAGGCAGGAGGTGGATGTGAGGAGCCAGCTGTGCCTTAAATGGAATCCCTTCAAGCACTGCAGTTCCGGCACCGCGTGGGGAAACCTTGCCAAAGCCTCTGCTGGGTTTGCACCGAGCGAGCAGCCCTGGGACAAGGAATTAATCTGGTGTGTAAAAACTTGTTTACTGGATGTGAAGAAATAGTTCTGCTTTCCACAAATGCCAGTGCTCTGGCTGGGATATTTTCAGCTTTCATTTGTAGCAGAGAAGTATGTGTTTTTTTAAAAAACAGCATAAGGATGTCTGCAGGGGCTTCCAGAATGTGTCAGAGCAAGTCTGTCAGACCACTGTGCAGTGAAATGGCTCTTGAAATGGATGGCAGAAGTGTGGGGAAGGAACTGCAGCCTACATTTGGACTGTGCGTATCAGGTTTTACAGCAGAGTTTGTCCCATCCCAGACTGAACTCTGCTGACCTTGCAGGCAAACTGGGACATCAGCAAGTGTTGTGAGGCTTGGGGCATTTTGAAGGGAAGACAGAAGAGGGACACAGTGAGCTGGTCAAACCACTGGTGGTTTGACCAGCAGTAGCTAGCTTTTCCAGGCTTTCCCCCAGGCTTTCTTCATTGCCCCTTGAATCAGAGGTCCTCTGAAGCAGTTCATTTTGGGAGCCAAGGATGGCTTCAAGTCCCAGGCTTCCCTGTGCTGAAAGCAGGGGAACACAACAGGCTGGGAATATCCATGGTGAAATCACAACATGCCTTGAGCACACAGCCCTGTGAGCCTGGAGCTGCAGCACCAGCACCAGGAGCACTCGGCTGCTGGTCTGAGCTCAGGGCAGAAAAGACACAGAGAGTCCACCTGGGGTGTGAGGTGTGGGATTCTTCTTCATTTCTTCTTTTCATTTTTATTACAAGTTCTGTTAAAGCAATCAGTAGTGAAACTAGGCAATCACCTGATGTTAGTGATAACTTGTCACATTTTTAGCTGTGCTGATCTGATCAGATTTGCCTCTAGCCTTGGCTTCAGACACTTGAAGGCACCTACACTCCATTATCATCATGAGTGTGGTTTTTCCCAAATGGGGCATGATGACAGTGTTTTCAGCTTTAGAACATGCTAAAAATATTCCCCATGTTTTCTTTTTTTGTGGGAATGAAGTCAGTAATAAGGATTTTAAAGAGGAAAGGCCAAGACAAGATAGATGTCTAGGCTGGTAGAAGAGGCTGGACTAATAATACAGACTTCAGATTTGTTTTCATGAGCCAGCACTTGCAATGCTGTACTTCCAAAGGGATCAAAAAGGACCAATTTTGCAATTCCCCTAATTTTACCAACAAAGTAAAGAAGACTTCTTTTTTTCTCTCTTTGTGAGCTTCAAAAGAGACTTAGATGATGCTCACAGCAGAAATTCTCCACCCCTATAATCTTCTTGTTGGCCCTCCTCTGGACTTGCTCCAACAGCTTGAGGTCTTTCCTGGATCTATCCTCGCTATAAAATACTGCACTTACAAAAAAAATTGTGTTCTTTATCAGGTAAAGTTTTTTCTGTCACTTTAACAAAAAAGGCAAAGAAAGTGGAAGTTTGGATGTCCAGGAAGCCCAGCTTTGCCCTTGACACAAAGCTATGATTTGAGGGCTGGGTGCTTGATCAGACCATGGCAGCTCTGGGGCAGAACGTTTGCACCTCCATCATTCAGAATGTTCTCCATGAAATGGTCGGTTCATTCTGCTGTGTTTTTGTGCACCTATGCAGTACAAACAATAGCTTTTGTGACAGATATCCCAGTACATTGATGCAGGGAACCATTTATCATCTTAAGTCTCCCTGCTTTGAAATACAGCCTGGCTAGGAGTCCTAACACATCTGGTCTCCTGTCAGAACTTCTGTAGGTCCAGGGTGATACCAGTCCCATTCTGTCCAGATTTTTTCATACTGGTCCATGTTTCTTGCAGCTGGTGTGAGCATCATGGGCTGCCTGAAAATCATGTAGTATTTTTTAAATCTGCAGACAGATGACTGTGCCCTTTCCTTGCAGAAACCACTGGGCATGACATGAGGAGTGGCCAAACATGACAGACTACCAGGGAGTGAAGAGATCTGTACCTGCCCCTCTGCTTCTGCTCATGAAGATGCTGAGAACCACAGTGAGGTCACCCCTCAGTCTCCTCCAGAATTAACAAACCAAGTGGCCTCAGCCACTCCTCATAAGACCTCCTCCTCACCACCTTTGTGGCTCTACTTTGTACATTCTCTCATTAAACATAATGTCTTTTTTATGTTGTAGTGCCCAAAACTGCACACATGACTCAAGGAGAGAAATACAAGGTTAAGAATATCTACATATCAGAAGTACATAATTGGGATATGGATCCAGCCAGATTATGATTGAAAAGGAAGAAATAATTAGGGTTTTCTTGTTTATTTGGGAGGAGACTAGGGTGGAGAAAGGAGGATTGAAACATGGGAAAAGACCTAATAGATGATAATGACGTAAGCACAGCTGTCAATGGGTACCTGCCCTTTATCACTACAGCCTGAAGCAGGACAATTAGCCAAGCCTGTTGTTGGGATCATACCACGCATGTCTAACTTGTTTCCAGAGCCAGGAGGCCCGGTGTGCATTCAGTTGCCAGCAAGAGAACACCCAGGATGGACAAACTGAGCATCCCATCATCACCATGCTGGTATCTGTTCCAGGACTGATGGTATCAACATCTCCCAGTCAGCCTGACATCAGTATTTGTGACACAAATGTTGGTTTCATTCTTCTCAACAGACTGATTGCCCTGCTTCAAAATGCTGTGTGTATTTTACTGACTCATCTTGGAAAATTTCTTGTTAGTCAGCCAAGATGTAATAGGGAGAAAAATTACAGTCTTGAGGCAGGGGCTGTAGGATGAAGCCTGCAGTTGTCCCTTTGAGGACCCCAGAAATGCTCTGAGAAGCTCATACAGCTTTTATGTTGTTTTCTTTGGATCTTCAGGGCTCAAGCTAATCTAAATTACACCAAACCTCAGGATAAGGAACTTGCCAGACTATATGGTGAACAGGTTTCAGAAATTACTTCTTCATATTTATCCATCTGATTTCACAAGGTTTGCTAGATTAAATAGAGAAATCTTTCCCATGCCATTTTTTGTATCTCTCTAGTACTTTTTAGTAGTAGAGAGTTATGAAAATTCAGAGTCCTACACCACAAAGATTTTGAACATCAGCTGAGCACTTGGTTCTTACAGGACATCGTGTGCTTAGTTCATGTTCATTACTGGATCCTGTATCAGGTATTCTCACAGCACTGCATTTCCAGAGCTGATCTTGCTTATTTCCCTGTTTACCTGCTTGTCACAAAATGAGCACTGAAGGGGAAGGACGGGGATATTTGTTCTGGCTCAAATATATTGTTTGTAAATGGGAATCTAGGAGAGTAGCTTGGTGGGAGGTTTGTTGAACAGGGGTTTCTTCATGTGCTCCTCATTCAGTTCCTGGGACTCAACCGGCCCAAGTGAATTCTGTTCCCAGAGCTCCAGCTTCTCTGCCTGCAGTTCTGGAGGCACACTCAGGGCTAAGGTGTATGTCACCTCTTACCCACTTGTCCCTCATCTTGTTTTGACTTCTGGTTTGGGTTATGTGGTGCACTGTTGTTGCCATTTGGTATATACCCTGTTCACCATTGAGAATGAGACAAGAAGGGGGTTGATGAAGATGGAACTGAAACTCAGGAGGTCCAAAGTGCATTCCCACCTTAGCCCAGGATCCTCTGTGTGATCTCGTGCATGGGTCTTAAGCTAAACTCTCTGCAAAAAGGAAATAACATGACTCTGCCTTCCTAGAGCACTGATGACATAGAAATAGCACAACAATAGGAGTCCTATTTACACCTTTTAGAGCAATGTAGGACAGCCTGATCTCTTCCATCCATGTCACATTGGATGTCACCCTTTGTGTACAACACTGTTGTCAATTGCCCGAGTCAGCTTTGCTTGTTTGAATGAATACCTCTGGATTTAATGCAACTCATTTTATCAAGCCTTCCTAGGCTTCCTGACAGGGTAATTAATAGTAACACATGCACAGCATTGGTAGGTTTTGCGTGGCTCTTATTGTGAAACACTTGTAATGATGAAACATTTTCACCTGAAGTCCTGAGGACTGAGTCTATAGGGTGTTAATAAAATTAATTGAACAGAGTGAAAAGAATCCCAGGGAGGGCAAGACCTTTCCTTCTGGCAAGCACAGGTATTTTGCAACTGGGCGTGCAGTTCTGACAGCTGGAGTAAAAAACCTGCTGGTTTCCAGACAAAGAGCAGCCTGGTCCTCATTCTCCATTCACTTTTTTATGTCTGCAGCAGACAGAAGTGTCTTGAACCCCTCCAGTTCTGCCTTCTCAGTATCCTCCTGGCATGTAGAACCTGGAATTGAGCCATGTGGAACAGAAAGCTTGCTCCTGCTCTGCTACACTTGGTGTTTTCTTCCACAGGTCAAGTAACATAAATTCCACTGATATTTTCTCTGTGATTTCTTTGGCTGTTGCATTAATGGATATGAATTAACACTGAGGAAGAAATGCTTATGAGTTGTAGATTCAGGATGTACTTCTCACTGCAGATGTCTGAGGGTGCTGGCAGGATAAACTCTATGGTTCAGTCCAAGAGTGAGTTTATTATCCAACCATTCAGGAGCCTGGGTAAATTGTGGTCACAGGTTTTACCTCAGGAAAAGATTAGCCTTCCTAAGAGACTGGCATCTTCATGCCTGATGTGAGACATAACATATGGAGCTGGTGGAAGGCAAAATATGACAGGTTGAGTGTTGATGGGAATTGAGTGTGTGTCAGCCCAGAGCCATTCTCCAATTTCCACTAGTGTCCAGAAAAGGACAGCAAAATTAATTCTCTGAAAACACCAGGAGTATGAAGGAGGCATCATGAATAAATGAAGAAGGACAAGAAAACACTTTTTTTTTTTTTTTAATGCCAGTTTCTTAAGATGTCTGTAATTATCTTTCATTCTCTCTCTCTTTTCATGTGATTTGATGCCTCCACTGATTTTACCCTTCCCTCTCATCAGTAAGTTTTGACTCCTGGTGTTTTCTAGAGGAACTGAAATCTCAAAAGTGCTGGCTAAGAGGCCTCAGGTTAAAGGAGAGGTTCTGCTCCCCTTACTATGGCAAAAGACAAGCTCAGTGCTTATTCAACAGAGAAGGGTTCCGTGTGGGACAGACAGAAGAAAGGGAGCAAGCACATGAATGTCCATGTCATGGAAGTGCATCATTTCAAGATGACATGGAGTCACAGCTAATTATTATCCACATGCTCAACACTTTTTGCACCCCCTGTTATATTCTTATTATCAAACACGAAATATGCTCTTTGGCAGCAGTGAATAGGGTCTGAAAAAAATGTACACAACTATTCTAAGGCTGCTGGACTGAAAAGACGAAGACAAGAGCTTTTGAGAGAAAAGAGAATGAAAATAGGAAATGAGATTAACAAGCTATTTTAATACTTTAGACGACCTATTAATTTTTTTATATATATGTTTTTCCTTGATAAGGATAATGAGGGTTGTTTACATTACTCAGGGGTGCCACACAGAAGGGCTACCAGGAAGGCTTAGAAAAAAGACAGCTTTGTGGATGAACTACAGCTCCAAAGGTTCAAACTATGAGCTGCAGGGTGTGCCAAGGGGCATGTGATCTTGTGCAGCTATGTAGTGGTTTTCAGGGATGTGTGGCATGCAAGTGGTAGTCCGAAGAGGCCTTTGGAGTCTGAAGGGGGATTTGGATGCTTTTGAACCATGTCTTAATATTATTCCTGCACAATCCTGTTTTTTCAGAAAGTTCAGAGAAACAGATTACCTTTGAAGAGGCTTAAAACCAAACTGTCAGGTGTATTTTCTTTTTTTTTCATAATTTACCCCAGCCCTCAAAGTGTTCTACATATTCTGCAGATAAGGAAGGAGGCTGAGGGATAATTCAGCCATCTTCATGCACAATAGCAGCCTCAGCAGTAAGGTTTACTCTTCTCTGAGGGATTTATGATTTCCTAGAGAAAAGTCAACTAAATAAAGAAATAAAAGAAAGTGTTGGTGCAGAGAAACTTAGCTGTATCTCCCTCAACCAGTGTCTAGTAGTTTGATCTCTCTTTGCTGTTAATTTTTAAATTTATATTTGGCATCTTTCTGAAGTGCTTCTCATCACAATGGAAGCACAAATCACGTTAATTAATGAGTGTAGCAGCCAAAAAAAAAAAAAAAAAGAAATGAGCTAGCACTTCTTTGCCATAGTCAAGAGCTCTTGAAAAACTTGTCCTTGATGTTGTTTCGGCTGAACAAAAATTAGATGCATAATCACTATTAGGCTTGATTGACTTCATAATTCTTTCTATTACACTGATGAAAAGCACATGGCAAGAATTCTTAGCCTTGTACAACTTTATTGCCACATATACATATTGCTAAATAGCTGAGCATCTCCTTGCCTTGGACATTTATCACTGAGGGCGTTGAAATGTCTGAGGTACTCCACAATAGTTTTGGCATGATGGAGAAAAAAATCCTTCCTGTTGATGTAAAATCTCTGTCAGGCATAGGATTAGGGTATGATACTGTGAATCAGCACAGTGCAGATGGAGAACCCCTAAGCTCCAAACCCTTGGTGACCTTCTTATACTCATGCACATCATTCAATGAAGCTGAATTTAAGTAACCCCCTTTCTGACCTTAGACAACAGCTCACCTTGCTCACTGTGGGATGCTGTCTCCCTAGCCACAGAGCAGCAGACAGGTTCCAAGAGACCACAGAGGCTTCTTCAGTCACAAAAACAAAGGAGTGCAGCCTGTAGATCCCATGACAGAAGGGAAGGGTGCAACTAGTAAAGTTCTCAGCAAAGGCTGCCTTGTGTGTCATTAAATTCATAACCTATCTGTCGTTCAGTGGTTGCTCCCCAACTCTCCCACAGCAGCCAAATGTTTTTCTTGTGGGCTCAGATATGACAGTGAAAGAGAAATAGAAATTTACAACCAGGGTTTATTCAGTTCCTTCTCCATCTTCAGATGAGAGATGAAAATGTCATCATCATGGCTCACTCACCACCAGCAGCAAAGTGGTACAAGTAGCTTATCAGGGACACACAGTGTCTGAAGGACAGACTTTCCTATGCACTTACTGTTCATCTCAAAGCTGAATCAGGGTTATATGTAAACAAGGAAGAAAATGAACTGGGTTTCCCCACAGCTAAAGATCAATGTAGTCTGAAGATTTTAAATGCAAGACTGGTCCTGAAAATGCACTTACAACCTTTCTCTAAAAGCCTGCCATCGTTCAGAGCTGCTGTCTTGGCAGGAGTTAAATGGAGCAGAACTGGGTTCTTGCCCTCCCACCTGAATAAATAATCTTTGAGATCTCTGGTGCAGTACCCTGGTGTTGAGTCAATAGGTAGAGAAACCAAAATATTTCAAATGGTTGACAGCTTAAACAGCTTGAAAGCTGTGGCTGACACAGCTGCATCCATGGCATTACTGAGCTGTCAGTCATGTGCTGTTCAGTGCTTGGTAAACATTTTTCTGGTCTAATGGCAGATCACCCCTTGTTTCTTTTCCCCTTCTTGATCAATCTGTCGTTAATAAAATGTTATTGATTGCTACTGGGCTTCCCAGGCACAAATCAGAGTCTCAGTGCAAATTCAAGTTGTCTTTGTGGCCAATTCTTGATGGTGTCATGGGGTGGTGGGATGGAGGAGGCTGCAAGGGAACACTTTCATTAAGGAGGGGAAGGGGAGAGAATCAGCATCAAGCAGGAAAGTGTCAGTGGGAGCAAGGAAGCTCCAACAGGAGCTCCAACAGCTCCTGCTTCAGTCAGGCAACCTGAACTGAAGCAGGCAGCCAGAAAAGGCAGGCAAGACGCAGCAGGATGTGGGAGAGAGCCTGAAGATGGCTGCACAGCTGCCTACTAGAGGTGAGGAGGGGTCTCAGGAAAGGAGAGGATATGTGTGGCTGGAGGTGCTAGAAGATCAGAGCAGGGGTCTCTGCTCTTTGACAGGCAAGTGGGCAGAGCAGGAACAAAGTGAGCTGTAGAGGACATGATGTAAACCTTGGTGTTACCTCATTTAGCAAGGACAGGAGGTATTGCTGGAGATGAGACTTGAGACAAGGCACAGCAGAGCTGGATTCCTTTCTCTCAACTGAAGTCCAGCCACAGCAGATTCCAGCAGACTCCTCTGGAGTTGGGGCCTGGCATTTAAACATATTAAGGGCTGCTATTCATGGGAGCAGTGCAAACAACCCAGGGGGCTGGCTCACAGCTCCCATCAGTCACACATGAAACTCTATTTATACCTTCCTGCACAACCAAATGAGCTGTGATTAACAAACACAGGCCATTTCAAGCATCACAGACTAGGCTTGATGGTAATTTAAAAAGGGGATAGAGAGGGGAAAAAAAAATCCAGCTCCCCCTCATGCCTCTTCTCTGTCTTTGTGTTCTCAGTTTTGCTGGCAGTCTCCATGTCCTGCCTCCCAGAAGCGATTTAAAGGTTCTTTGATTATATGAAGACTGTTTTGTCTTACAGGACAAAACATCATCCCCTGGGAAACTTAGAAGACGCTCGTGCTGCATGTCCATGCCTGCATGCCTGCAGTTGATGGTCCCCATCAAGCCCCAGGTGCCTGATCTGTGTTTGTGTGTGCATGTGCACGCATGACTGTTTGTATTTGTGTGTGTGCACCAGCACTCAGTGGCTGGCCAGGTGGAATCTCTGTGTTTAAACAGGAGAAAGCTAACTTGTGAGCCCTTCTGGTTTGGGAAGGAAGAAAAAAAAAAAAAAAGAAAGAAAGAAAATCAGGAAAATGTGAATTTGAATACACACACAACCCCCCCCCCCCAAACAAAAACCAAACCAAACAAACAAACAAAAAAAACCCCCTTAAAATCAATTACTAAAAAGGAGGACAGTTAAAGGTATCTGGTATTATTATTTCCAGGATCCAGAGGAAGCATAGAGGTTGGTGTTGAGTCCTGTTCTGTAAAGGGTTTCTTGCTCTTAAGGTTCACTCCCTCATCTTTGTTTACCAGAAGGAGCAGTAGCCCAGAAGGGAGATGTGGGACAGGAACCACAGGCAAAGGCAGAGACCCTACAGAGACATCACTTGAATGCTCCACCTCTAATGCTGCAATACATCCCCTCTCCCCTCACCAAATGCCCACCACCAAGAGGAGTTCAGCAGACTACATTGCATCCCAATTACTCTCAGCAGTGATTTAGGGCTCTTCCCATCCCCTAATTCCCTCCTGCTGCCTGGCTGTGTTCCAGGGCCTGTGCCTGTTTGTGGGGCTGCCGCTCTGCCCAGCTCTGATGCAGAGGCTGCAGTGAGAAATGGCTGTGCATTGCTCAGCAGCTGGAAGCAGTTATTAACTGAATTTGGCATCTGAGCTGAACTACAAATGCATCTGGGTGGCTTGAATTGTTCTTAATTATATTTTTGTTTTATTGTTTTCATTTTGAGCTGTGCTCTGCCACTACTGTCTGTATATCTCTGTGCTGTACATTTTCTCTGCTTCCAGCCCAGGGTAATTGCTCCTTGTCGTGCTGTGTTTGCCATTTTAATTTTTTATCATCTCAGATACTTTCTTTTCTTTCCCCCCTTTTGATTATTTGGTTATGTCATTCCCATTTGCCCTGACATTTCAATAAATTCACTTCTACATTATCTTTGTCCCTAGAGCAGCAGTTTATCCCTCTCTTTCTAATGTCTCTGTCTCAAAGCTGGATACGAACTGTTTATTTTTTTCCTAACAGCTTCCCTTTTGGACTGAGCAGCAACCAGCAGCAGAGAGCAGCGTGCTGGGCTGCAATCCTGGAGCCAGAGTGCCCCCTTCCAGAAATACTGAGGAATAACACAGCTCCCTTCAGGGGAAGAAGCACAGCCAGGCAGGGTTCTGCAGCTCAGTGTCTAGCCACAAGTTAATATCCAGCTACTTAGAGGAGACTAACTAAAAGGATGCTGCAGCAAATGATGTGTAAGGAAGTGAAGTTTTTTGGAGTACATTCCTAGATTGAGGGAATGCCCTTTATCCACTGGATTTTTCACTTCCCTCTCTCCTTCAGGCGCTTCTTTTTGTCTCTTTCAAACTTGCATTTTGATCCTTCCAGCTAAGAGCTCAGAGAAAGGGTCTTACAATGGTGGTGGGCTGCAGAGAGAGCTCTTCTCCTGCATGCTCAGGTTGTGCATGAGGAGGTGGCCCTCCTGCAGGACAGCATTTTTTCCCTTTGAAGTAGCTGATTCCACTCCAAGCAGGCAGTTTCTGTTTGGCCAAGGCTTTTGGCTCTGAGCTTTGGCAGACACCGGCAAATGTCACTCTGTTGTTAAAGACAGCTCTCAGCTGGCCAGTCCAGTCACTTACGGAGGGAACAGCCCCTCTTGCATCATCAGAGGAGAAAAAGAGGCTCGGGGGGGACCTTATCACCTGAAAGGAAGTCATAGACAGGTGGGAATTAGCCTCTTCTCCCAAGAATAAGAGGGAGTGGCCTCAAGTTGCAGCAGAGGAGGTTTAGATTAGGATATTAGGAAAAATTCCTTTACTGAAAGTGTGATCTGGTGTTGGAACAGGAAGCTCAGGGAAGTGGTGGAATCAGCATCCTGATATGTTCACAGAGCTGTAGATATGGCACTTGGGGACATGGTTTAATGGTGGACCTGGCAGAATTAGGTCAATGGTTGAACCTGGCAACCTTAAAGGTCTTTTCCAGCCTTAATGGTTCTATGATTCTGTGATTCTCACACTTTTTTGATCAGCAGGGTGGCATGAATGGGAGGGTTCAGAGGCCTTGTCTCTGGTCTCTGGCTTCTATGGAGCAAGATCTGGCAGCTCAGTTTAAAGAGATTGATGAAGATGGGTTTTGGGGGAGCTGTTGGCCTTTGTGCAGATGTGGGGTGGCATAGCCAGCCATTGCATCCCAGTTTTCCTGGGGGAGGCACAGGATGGATAATGATGGGTGGAGAGATGAGTGGAACAGAGGATCATACTTTATTGACCTGCCTTTTGTGGGGCTGAACAGTGCTTACCTTGTCACCACTCTCTAAAGAAAGGTCCTCACAAATGGTTTTCTGTAGCAACAAAATGACTAAGACCTGGAACTGTGGTGAGTTCACCCCAGCAGCTCTCTGTACACAGGTCTCTCTGAGGTGCTTGTGTTGAAAACGTTTGTCCATTTGAAGCTAGAACACAAAGAGACCTTCACGTTAAAACCAATCTCAGCGCAGAGGAGGCTGCAGTCATACCTGCATCAAGAGGAAATGTGAAGGAAACCTACTGCCCACACTTCACTGGAGAGAGGTATGGACACATATGGTTCATTTGAACCTGTAACACCAGGATTAAGGTAAATGTAACATTGTGCAATCCTTTTAAAACACTCTTCTTACTGCTAATTAACTTTATTAATACAAGAAACACCATTTTCCTTCAAGGCACTCCTTTTAGACTTCAGTAAAGTTCTCTTGTATTAACAAGCCACCGGAGTCTTGCTCTTCCTCGTATCTTTTAAGACACTCCAAAGAAGACAAAACCCACCCTGGCAGCTGCGTGTGTTAAGTTCCAGGGCAGGAAGGTCCCTTGCTAATACATGGCGGCTCCTCAGCATTTTGGGGAAGACATAGGCTCCTCTCAGGGCTGTCCCAGGGGTCAGCTAACATTATGGAATGAGAGGCCATGGTATTCTCACATGGTAAGCACTGTGCTATGTCGGGGAAACTCGGGCAGAGCAAGGGATGTGTCCAAGAGCACACAGTGAGTAAAGCACAGGCACTAAACCCCAGCTGCTCCTCTCTAGGCCTTGCCTTCACTACACCACTTCAATACACCACCATTTTAAGCCATAGCTGCAGTAACACCAGGAATGTGACCCACAGCCACGCAGCAACACTCATTCAGGTTCTTCCACTGCCAGGCTGGCCAGGCAGAGCAGCACCACAGGCTCTGAGGCACTGACACTGCTGCCTCGGGTGGGGATGCACACTCCTGAGGGACACACACTCCTGAGGGACACACACTCCTGGGGGATGCAATCTCCTGGCTGAGGGCACCTTCCCACCCCTGAGCCTCAGGAGTGCCGAGCCTGAGCACACAGGAATGCACGGGTGCAGTGCTGGGAGAGCACCGGCACAGAAGTACGGCTGCACCCCAGCAGGACAAGGCTGAGGCTGATCTCTCCTCTGTGGAAAGCTCAGCAGCTGGTAGACATCAGGGGATTTGTACAGTGCAAAGTACTGTGCTTGGGTCACAGGGCTGAACTAGCTACTGAGCCTAAACTGTGCCAGTTTGTAAGCCAAGGGACAGTCACTGCATCAGGGCTGCATCAAAAGCAGCATGGCCAATAGGCCAAGGGAGGAGGTTCTCTCTCTCTGCTCTGCACTCATGAGACCCCATCTGGAGTAATGCATTCAAGACATGAACATGTTGAAATTAACCCAGAGGAGGGCCACAAAGGTGATCAAACAGCTGGAGCACCTCTCCTATGAAGACAGGCTGAGTCAGTCAGGGATGGAGAAAAGACTCTGGGGAGACCTTATAGCAGCCTTCCAGTACCTAGAGGGGGCCTTCAAGAAAGCTGAAAAGGGATTTTTTACAAAGGTGTGTAAATTGAAAGAGGGCAGGTTTAGATAGGAAGAAATTCTTTACTGTGAGGGTGGTGAGGCACTGGAACAGGATGCCCCACCCCTGGAAGTTGTGGGTGCTCCATCTCTAGAAGCGTGCAAGGCCAGGTTGGATGGGGCTTTGAGTAACCTGTTCTAGTGAAAGGCGTCTCTGCCCATGCATTGAGCTGATCTTTAGGGTCCCTTCCAATCCAAATCATTCTATGATTCTATGATCAGTAACTACATGACAGTGAGGGTACATATGCATGTCTACAGACATATGTGAACAGGCACACAAAGCTCTGTCCCAGTCCTGAGGGTCTTACAGTTTTATTTCTCTTCTTTCTAATGGAATTATAAGACTAAACAAGGAAACTTGTGTCATTAAGGCAAACTTAACTCGGTTGTAAGAGTTTCTGGCTGTTTTGGGGGCTAAGATGGGTGAAGAGGCAAAGCAAATACCACAGCTGCCATCCAGGTTTTGTGCTGAGCATGTTTGAAGGCCAAGCCACAACTGGAAAGCCTCACCACAGACAAGCACAGTGTGGACATCAGAGCCAGCAAGCACTTTGTTCCTCAGGCCCAGAACTATTTTTAAAGATCCTGACCTGGTTACAGACCTGCAGACACCTGGCTGGTGGGAAGGAGTAAAAACAGGGACCTTCTCCGTGATTTGAAAATAATTATTAGCTGTGAATGTAGTCACCAAGCCTTATTATCCTGGCCCATCCCATGTTTGTCATCTCATCTCCTCCAACCCCTCAAACGTGACACACTCTTGTCTTGGCTTCAATGCATTGGGAGGTTTTCCAGAGCCAGATTTTCAGTCTGAGTGTGGATCAGAAGCTGTGGTGCCTGGGGCAGCGAGGGGAGGCTGACACCTACAAAGCAGCAAAGGCTGAGCCCACAGCCTGCTCGTTCATGCCAAGGAATTTTGGCTGCAGGTGTAAGTTAATTCCTGGTATTGCTGGCAGGCGATCCCCCTAGCTATTCACAGCAGTGCTTTAATTCAGCCCACCTAGGCTCAAGCAAGGATCCTGTGCAAGAACAACCCTGTGCAGAGCTTACATGAATTTAGCTACCAAGAAAGGCTTTTTTATGGTGAAGTTAAAAAGTGACACCCCACTCTGCCTCAGAAAACAATGGAAGGACGTCTCCATTGGTGAAGCACCATAAAAATGGTACTTCTGTGCCCAGGATTATTGCAGCATCTGCTGCATGCAGATGTATTAAAAGCAAACAGCCACTGTGTGATAGTACTGGGCTTCCTGCTATGTTGGCAATGTAGCACAGAACTGTGAGGCACAGGGCAAATGATTGTAAATAATTATAAAATCATAGAATCAAATAATCATTTGTGTTGGAAAAGACCTCCAAGACCATCAAGTCCAACACTGCCAAGTCCACCACTAAATCATGTCCCCAGGTGCCACATCTACATGTTTTTTTGAGCACTTTCAAAAATGATGATTCCACCACTTCCCTGGATAGCCTGAACACCCTTTCAGTGAAGATTTTTTTTCCTAATATCCAATCTAAACCTCCTCTGGCACAACTTGAGGCCATTTATTTGGGAGAAGAGATGGATCCCCACCTGGTCCATCTACACCCTCATGTCAGGTTATCTGCAGAGAGTAATAAGGTCCCTCTTCAGAGCCTCCTTTTCTCTGGGCTGAACAAACCCAGCTCCCTCAGCTGCTCCTCATCAGATTTGTGCTCCACACCCTTCACCAGCTTTATTGCCATTCTCTGGAGCCACTCCAGCATCTCAATGCTCCTCTTGTAGTAAGGGCCCCAAATCTGAACACAGAATTTGAGCTGTGGCCTCACCAGTGCTGAGCACAGGGGGTCAAGCCCTGCCCTGCTCCTGCTGGCCACAACATTGCTGATACAGGCCAGGATGCCATTGGCCCCCTTGGCCACCTGAGCACACTGCTGTCTCGTGTTCAGATGGCTGTCAACCACCTCCCCCCCCACCCCCCGGACATTTTCCACCTGGCAGCTTTCCATGAATTCCACAAATTATGGAAAACATGACTGAATTCTCCTTGTGAAGTGTAAGAACCAGCATTCATTCTGTGATGCATTAGCCTGGCAGTTTTGCTCATGCTCTCATAAAGGCACTAACAAGACAGATGTTCCCCTGCAGGTGTGTGTGCAGGGGGTCAGTTTGGCCCCGTGTCAAACTCTCAACAAGGGGAAGCCTGTGCATGGGTGCACAGAGGGCAAAGGCACACTGCACAGTAGGAAGTAGGGCTGCCAGGCCACACGCATGTTAAGCAGCTTGGAACAAGGCTGGAGGGTTCCTATTGGGCAAGAAAAAGAAGGTGAAAAGAAAAAATCCTTCATGCAGCATTGACTGAGCTCTGCACCACATGCCAGCCAGAGGGGTGCTAGTTTAGACACTGTGGAAACATTGTTGAATGGTTAAATAATTTTTGCCATCTGCCACTGGGAAACCAGGTGCATGTTAGGTTGACCATTTCCCCGTGTGTTTTCTCTATCCCAAAATGTTGTGCAGAAGAGAAGTCAGCTATCAGGATGTGCACAGGTCTGGGTTGCTTCCTCGGGTTTCTGCATGAACAGAGGGAAGGGGACCAAAGGACACTTGAGGTTCTCCTCGAGATCCTCCCATATTCAGGGACTATCCAAGAACCAAGTCATTCTCCAGCCAGGTCAGAGACAACCTTCAGCTGTGTGCTGGCAACTGAACCTGCCAAGGCGGCATACAAGAGAGCATTAGCATCAGCCTGATTTTATACAGCATTAATTAACACTGCAGCCAATCCAGGGCTACCTGCATGAGGCCTACATCACAGACGATGGAGAAGAGCTGTTGTACAGCAGCAATCCAGCAGCAGATCTCTCTGGATGTGCTTCATTTTGAGCTGCAGCTTCTGGGCCAGATGGGCTTTTGCCACGTTGTTTTCCTCTGCCTTGTATCATCTTACAAGTAGCACTCCATGCTGTTGCATGGAATAATTTGAGTTACGATCTTCTTAAGATGAGGGGGTGGGGGCAGATAGAAGGGCCCTTTGAGAAGATACCCCCATCAAGTTTTAAGCATTTAACTTTACAAGTAACCCCTGAGGATCCCCCTCCAGCAGGTGGCAAAGGCAGTCCTGAGGCACAAGGCAGGGGAGCAAAGCCTGCCCTGGGAATTCAGGCTAGGCAAGAGACAGAACAGTTCATATCAGACAGACAGACAGACCCATATCAGTGCAAGCTGTGCATCCACAAACAATTAGGGTGTGCATTTACAAAATGAGGTGAAGGTATAAACTGCTTTGTGAAGGAACCTGGTGTAGCAGCACGGAGGAAAGGTTTTTTGGTGTGAATAGGCATAATTGTTCCAAAAAGCCGGGAATGTGCATCCTCTCAGCCCCCCCACCCAGCTGCTCAGCTCCTCTTTGCTGGTGATGTGTCTGTGTCCTTGACCAACTTTCTTGCCCAGCAAGCACAGCCTCTACAGAGCTTTCAACAAGCTGCCCATTGCAGCTCAGTCAGCTGCCAGGGGCGGCTGCCTCCAGGCTCTCCTCATACCTGGATGTTCCTCCCTCCCCACTCCAGCTTTAAATAAAACCCAGCAAATTAAAAGGGGAAAACAAGGCGGCATTCGCTGATGAAGGCTCTCGCAGCTGCTCGCTGTACTCATCAAAGAGGAGGAAGTGCCAATGACTTCCTTGTAGGAACTGCTTCTGTAATCAAAGGGCTCTGTGGTTGAGCTGCAAACGCCGATTCCCTCCCGCCCAGCACAGCCCCTGGGTCATGAGCCAGAACAGGAGGTAGCTGGCTGCCCACACCCTCATCAGTTCACACTTTCACACAGGAACACTCATACCTCTGTCTTCCTTGTGCCATTCACCATTTCCTGGTGGAGTGAGGACAGGCCAGGCTGCTGTTGTGAGTACATTCACTCAGGCTGGCACTGCAGGCTCAGAGAGCAGCAGATTTCCCATGAACAAGCACAGGTGCTTCATGCTCCCATCCCCAGAGCATCCTGCCAGACAGGGAGGCTGGGGGACTGAGGGGAACAGATTCAGGTTTTTGCTGGGAAATGTCTTTCCTGCCCCTGCCATTTGCTGTGGTAAGGCTCCTGCAGCCAAACAGGGAAGAATTACAGACCAATTCTGCAAGAGTTGAAAAGAGCTCTTTCCAAGGACCTCTCAGGCCTTGGAACCTCTGTGCCTTATGGCACTACTCACAGGGGCTCAGACTTTGTGGCAACAAGGAAAGTCATGTTGCAAACATGGCACCAGAGAAAACATGCCAAAAAAAAAAAAAAGAGCATTCTTGTGCTGTTATTTTTTTCCAATGCTGGCAGTCATAATTTTAACTTTTTTTGGTCTGTGCCTTTTTTTTAAAAATACCAGTAGATACATTTCCTGGAGAAGCTTCCCTTATCTCCTAAAAGAGTGCACACTCTAAAGTAGGAAATTAAGCTGGAAAAATAACAGATCTTTGCCCCTCCTACTCTGCTTTTTCTCTACCTCTCTTATAACCCAAAGACTTGTCTTAACGTTATTTTTTTTCAGTTTCATTCTTTAGTGTTTTATCCTTTTCTCAGTTACAAAGTTATATTCTCCACATTAATGCAGTGTTTAAAGTAACTATTTTAATGACCTACCCAAAAAAGCCCTGTAACTGTAGCAAATGAAGTGCACCAGAAAACCCCATCCAAACACCTGGGAAGACAGAGCAGTAGCACAGAGAGAGGGAGATGCTGGCTCTCCCTGCTGCTGTGCCCCAGCACAGCCCCATGACCTTACAGCAGCTGATGTTCTCATCCAGAAGAGAACCTCTTCTGCTTTGTTCATCCCAGCATGCTGTCCTCCCCGCCAGATTTCATACAGAGAAATACAAAGAACACAGACACACGTGTTTAGCTTGCTGACATAATGCCCATATTTAATCTTTTAAAACAAGAACAAAATCAAGAATAAAATCAAGAATAAAAATTTCATTTAAGTCATACAGTACATTAATCTTTCAGCAATGACCCAATCTACAGTACTCAAATGCCTGGCATGAAGTCTATTATCTCAGCATTTAACAAGTGTATAACCAGTGACACAGTAAAAGAAGAGCTCACAATACACAGCTAACACAATGAGTTTAGATTTTCTTTTAAGAGTCCAGCTAGGGTTTGTAATACATGAGTCACTTTTGAACCATATTTTAATCAGCTTCTTGTTCAGTCAATCTGTTTGGGGCTTTTTTTTTTTTTTTTTTTTTTCTTTTATGTGAGTTTTTCCATTATGTACAGGAAGATTATTTCAAATGAAATTGCACAAGTTAGAGTATCTATCTATAGGCATACATGGTCAATCTAACTAAAAAAATTTAATAAGCAGTAATTACTCAGTCCTGGTTATACATTCCTAAAGGCTTAATAATACAGTTTTAAGAAAAAAAATAAAACAAAACACAACAAAACACAGCTGTAGGGTGGCAATCTCTGTAAGAAGCCTTCTTCCCTCCCAAAACAACCAAGGGCTAACTGTACTTTCCATGTTTGAAATGGGGTCTACAAAGAAGTCATTTCAGCAACTAAATAATAAAAACCGTGTGACTGTGTCCTCTCTAACATCTGAATGGTTTGATGCATAATGCAGTGAAGCTCTCAAATAAATAATACTGGTAGGATGCAGACTGTTAACAGAAGTTAGGACAATATGCCCTGATAGCACATTTGGGTATCTGTATGTACGACGGGGCCATCACCCAGTGGCTAAAGCAGCTTGAAGCAGGAGAGCCCTGCCTGCAGCAGCTGCAGAGGAGGGGAAAGGGTGGGCTCTTCTCCTCCTTAGCCAAGGCTACAGGTGAATCTTCCCCACCTCTTATCAAGCACTTGCCCCGCCTGCTCTCAGCTCCTTCCTCCTGAGGCAGACGCTCCAGCCCAAAGGCGAGGGGAGCACGGCAGGGTGCCAGCCCTCCCTCTTCCCATCCCAGATCCTGATGCTGAGCAGCAGGCACAGGTCTGCCTCTGCTGCAGCTCCACCACGGGCAGGAGGGCTCTCTCAACCCATGGTGCAGGCAGAAGTGCTGTAGGCTGGAGGCTTCCTGGGTCCTGGCCCTGACTACCAGGAGCTTTACCAAACACTAGAGACCCAGAGGGCTACCTCTAAGGCAAGTTAACTGAACAAGGGTGATGGAGCACCTTCTTCCCACATTAACAAAACATAAATGTAACTAATTAACACAACCGCTTTGACTTCTTTTAATCTCTCTTTTCTGGTGCCAGGTCCTGCTACACATGGAAAAAACCCCATAGAGAGCTGCTTTCCTAGATGGAAAAGCAGCAGAATCTTAAGCCTTGTGGATCTGCTTTGTAATTTGCTACTGGCATAAACAATAAAAAAAAAAGTCCCATTTGTTTGGTTGGTTTTTGTGTGGTTTTTTTTTTAAAAAAAATACAGGTCGTCTAATGCACCTTCTCTGCACATCACACACGCTCAACATGCACACGCACCAACGGAGAGCTCCAGAAGAACAGGCATGGGAACCACAAAGCCCAAATGGTGAAAAGATGTGGGGAATCTCACATTTCTGTTTTCAATTCTCATTTAGCAATGAAGCAGCGAAATGATGTATTGCAAGAAATAAACAGTCACATAACACACATACACCCAAATGCAATCATGGATACATTTTTCCCATTTTTTCTTTTTCCGACAGACGTTGCTATTCATCTGATAGTTTCTCTCTGGCTGTGCTGAAGTTTTTGAAGAGCATCTGGTGCTTATTTAACTTTTATCAGAACACAAGAATCTCAGTGGCAATGGACAATCCATCTCATTAGTGCCACAACCAACCATCTCTGCTTGAGATTCTCTACGAAACCCTTCTGGAAGTTGAATCTAACTCTGCCTCTTTAGTGCCACTCTTGGTGGTTTTTGTCTTTTTTTATAAATTAACAAACACAGCATATTAATGCAAATTTGATGTTTTCTAAAAAATGCTCAGATAATTAGTTCAGCAATATGCAAAGTGCATCTATTTGGTTCTTTCCATAGATCACCTTCTGTTTTAAGTTTAAATTCCTTCACAGTTTAAAATATTGTGAAGAAATTATATGTATACTTTATGTATAGAACTATTTATATACATACACATATATACACACAACTCTGTACTTTATATAGCCATAAACACTCACTACTTAACTATTTATATTATATACACATGGCATGAACACACGCTCGGTGAAGAGTTGGTGCAGGTTGAAACCATTCCATCGGGTTTAATGGAATAACAATAGTGAAACCATGATTGAGTTATCAAGAGACACAGACATACATCTATTAGATAAGTGAAAGACCAATTAAATCAGCTCTTCCATTTTCCTATTAGCACAGGATTGTTCCCACCCCATTCCATGCTCCATAAGCACATACACAGCTACTCTGCATTCAGTTTACGTGAGAGGGCAGTGGTGGTTCTTTTTTCCTAAATGAAAGAAGAGTCCATATTTACTCGGGCTCATCGCAGCCTCTTCTGCAGGAGAGCGGCACAGCTGGGCCTGGATGCCATGGAGGGTTCCGAAGGCTGCGCCGCCGTCAGCTGAAAGCACCTGCCAAAGCTTTATTGCATGGTTATGGGACAGCTATCAACTGTTCACAGTCTGTGAACTCTCTCCAACAAGTGGTACAACTGTATAAATACATATTTTAGCACAAAACAGTTTAACACGAGGCAAGTCCAAGTACAAATGAGACCTAAAGGCCTATGGGTGAACTTTAAAGGCCAGCAGTTCTTCAGAGTGCATGTTGTTTAAGGAACGCAAGTCGGGTAATTTCAAAAGAAGTTTTGTGAAAATAGAGGCTTCGTTTGGGTGATTTTTCATAATTAAGGTCCTTAATGCACGGATTAGTGTTTCCTGAAGTGCCTCCACAGAATTGACATTTTCTATTCCAGAGCGATCTAAACAGAAGGGCAGGGTGAGAGGGAGAGAGAGAAATTAAAAAACAGGAGCGGGGGGGATGGGAATTGACTTAATAGATGCAGTCTGCAACATAAAACCAGGGCAAGAATCCCTTACTAAATTAACAAGCACAAGAAAAATCAGATACTTATGCCAGAAGTTTTAAATCACACACCAAAAGTCTTTCAAAGGTTATTTAGCATTAACTTTTCAAAGTACTAGTTCATGCCAAACTGGCAGCATTCAATCACTATTTCTGTGATCCCCAACCCATGTTCCCAGAGAGGGACAGATTGAAGCAAATGCTTAAATATGTTGCTGAATCACAACTTTCAACCCAAGGAGAAAGACAGGGCACATGAAAGCAAAAATTTCAAATTTCTTAAGGCTACATATAGAACCCTAAACTTAAACTGAAGGTTTGAGGAGGAAATCCCAACTCAGGACAAGCCACAATTGTTATCTGCACAATGGGATTCTCAGGGGCAAAGGAAATACAAGCATTAATACGACTGGACACTATTTCTGAGCATTTCTGAAGCACTTACAAAATGAAACACGATGCACCCAAAAATTCCCAGCTGGGAAAAGAAGAATGTCAACATCAAGACAAAGATTATGTTTTCACATACTGCACTCCCACCATGCCTGGAGCATTTCTTTCAAGAAAGCTGTATTTAAGAACACACCTGGTATCATTAGGTGGAACCTAAGTAAGCAGCTTGAAAGGATGAATTTTTAAGTAAAACATCTCACCTCATAACCATGCACAGTAGCTGGTTTTTTCCAAGCTGTAGCTTCTTTTCTTAAACACTATGTAAATTCAGCAGGGCACACACATAGCCGAGTGACTGGCACAAACAGAAATGTGCTTTGATGTGTACATGCACTTAAGCACTTTGCAGAACTGGGACATGGAATGACAACAGCTTTCTGGAGTAACACTGAGTCAGATTGTACAGTCAGAGTGGGAATCCCTTCCTTATGCTGTCAGTGTCAATCCAATCAGATTGCTCAGGTGAACAGTCTAGGAAGTCCTCCTGGACTATTCAGCGCAGTTCCCTACTGCTACAGGAAAAATTATTACATAATCCACTTAAGGATGCATTTTGAAGCAGTTACATGTATTTTGTTCCTTTAGGAAGATTGTTCCAGAATCTTCTACAATTAGGAGCTCTGATTACTACTAAACAATTTTTATTAGTACACACTCCACTTTTCTGTGAAGACTGTTCATTAGGTTTGACAGCTGCTGTCCAAGAGAACGTGAGTGAGGAGACATCTCTCTGCCTTTATTTATTAAATGATCTCTCGTGCTTGCCCCCTGCTCTGCAAAAGCTTTGCTCTATTCAGAGCAGGTACAATGGCATTTGCACAGAACATGCCCAACAGAGCTTCTCAAGAGCTCTGTACAGTGAGAATAGTACTGCCTTGCCTCTGAAGGTGGAAGAATGCAGCCCAGCCTTTCCTGGCTGCCTCGGATGACTTACTGTAGCCTCCTCGCTTCAATTAGTCCAAGTCTTCCTTCTCACTCTCAGTCTACTTCCAGCGGCCAGCAGAAGATTTTGTTAAGCATTATGCCAGTAAGGGATAATAACAGAGGGTGTGTACTTCATATTCTTCTACCACAAAGCAAGACCCTTAGTTAAGGGATTATCTGGTTTCTAGATCTGCACAAACCACATTCTTTCAGCTTTGCTTCCGCCTCGCTTTTTCCCTCTTCAGTGGCAATGATCCACCTTGCTGCCTCTCCTCCATCTTCAACACATCCAGCTAACTGAAGCCAGAGATGAAACATTCTTTTTATTCTGGAACGGTACCAAGATAATTCCTCAGCACCACCCAAGTGTGATCCTGCTTTTTCTTTCTTTGCCATATGAATGGGAAGGAGAGGAGGTACAGAGTTAACACACAGTCCTTGCTTCTTCTGCACATTCTAAATACTCCTCTTAAGAGTGGTTATTCATCCAGTGTTAAGTGGGGATGTTTCTGACAAACATTCTCCCAACCAGCAGCAGAGACCTATTTTTCCATTGGTGGTTTTGGTTTTTTCTTAATTTTAATCAACTAAAAGTCTTAAAAAATATCTTTAATTAAAGCAGCATGGTACTTTATATTGTGGATCACTTAATCAGCATTCAACGGTCACACTCCTTTCTGCTTTCGGAACTGATGTAAATCTTGACTACTGTCTTCCTTTCAGTCTTCTCTTGAATAACTTCCATTCTGAGATGAAGTCATAGTGTTTTTTTTCTTCCACACTCAGTTTTTCATACGTTCATGGCATTTTTTTCCTTTGCCTGCAGCCCCATGTCATTCTCTCTGATCCTGTTCTTCAACTCTGTATCTCTAATGAAGTGCCACCTCCCTTTACAGGAAATCACTTTTTCAGTTACACTACTCCTCGAAGAGTGGGATGCAGGGATCTGTCTCCCAAGATCTGTTCAATCAACACATACCCACAATCCTTCAGCTCTGCAGGCACCTTCTCCTCCTGGCAATCCTTCATACATCTTCCCCAGGAACTCCGCTGAGGCCACTTCTTCAGTACCTGCCTGAGCATGAAGCCTGCTCATTTACTCACTTGTGCAATGTAACAACTGCAGCATTTTAATCCAGTCTCATATAACAGAGTAAAGTTGCTCTGAAGATTTTTGAACTCACAGTTATCATCAGGGTTAGCCTTGTGTCTGGAATACAGCCCCAACATTGACTAATAAAGCTGTACTTCATAAAATTCTATACAATTTTGTGAAGATGTCCAGGAAGGCTGTGATCAGACTGCAGACCTGATCATGAGGTTGCTACAATAGGCAGCAATAATATCCAAAATATGATCTGAAAAATCCTCAGCAACTGCAAGAAGCCTGAACACCAAACACCTTCTCTTTTTGTCCTGTTGCATGGCTGACATACATGCTGTACATGTTACATGCCATCCCTAAGTTAATCCCTGCTGGGAGCTGGCAATCAGCACAGTGCTTCAAAGGCTGGGGAGATGGCACTGTGCTAGAAGCAAATTTAACAGAACAGATACAGCCACTTAGACTGAAAACAGGTGGCACAGAGAATGAGATATTCTAGGACCCAGGAGCTGAGCAAGCAAGAAGAATGGCTGTAAGCCTAGTTAGAGTGCAAAAGAAGGGAAGAGACCTGGTTGTCAGTCCTTATTTTAAAGGCTGCCTCCAGTTCTTGTCAAGAATTTCCAGAGTCTGGAAAGGTAACTAAGACCTCAGGTTTCCCTCCGCTACCCAAACATTTTCATTAACAGATTCCACATTTCCTTCATATAATAGTGCCATGCTTCCTTCACACTGCCATTTGTTCTGGCTCTTGAAGCTTGCTAACTCCGTGCCTCCCTCTGCTCATTATCACGGCTTAGAAACTGAAGAGGCAACAGCTGCCCTGTCCTGTGCTGTGACACTGCAGTTCAGCCATGCACAAAGCTATTAGACTGGACTGTCCTACCTTGTCACAGAGGCCTCCCAGGCCCACAGCACCATGCCTGGGTGCCCCTCCTAGATAACACGTGGGTCTAAGTTGCTCATGTGAAAGGGGTGCACTTCTTCAAGGAGTTCAGTGCTCCCCAGCTGCTGGCTGGTTGTCTAACTGAGCGCTGCGAGCATTCCGGCTACCTACCTCTAGAGAGCTTCTTACCCAGCAAGCAGGGATTCTGCATCGTGCATTCCAGGTATTATATGCAGAGCTAATGTGCCTAATTTGAGGCTTGAGATAATACTTCAGAAGTAGGTGCTTAATCCTTCTTTGAATCTGGGCCAGGGTGTTCTGTCTATCCAGGGACTGAAACAAGATAGGAGGCCGGCAAAGATGCCAGTGGATTGGCAGGCCTTTGGTGGTAAGAAGTCACGATGCAGATGACAGATGACAAGAGGGCTTTCTTGCTGACATAGGCAGAGATCAAACTGCTGGATTTAGGCTTAAGTAAAATACGCAATAGACTTAAATGACAATACTTGGAAGCAAAAATACCACCTTATCCATAGACTTACACTGTGCAAGTCAGGAGTAATTTCAGTGATGCTGTCCTGTGAAACATAGAGGAGTCAAACAAATAGCACCTAAATGGCCATGGGGCAGCTATTTGTTTTAGCATTACATAGAAAGCAGTAGGAAAACATAAGCCTATTGTCAGCCTTTTTTTTAAAAGGCAATCTTAGAAAGACTAGGTATGTTAAAAAGTACATTTATGGGCTGCTAGTACCTTAAAACCTACTCAGCTGCAGTTAGACATGAAACAACAGGGTTATACATTTTACAGAAAACTTTCAGTAGAGAATCACATTCAATTTTTGGCAAAGGTGCAAGTTAGCTTTCTCTCCTTACCAGCAGATACCAGGACAACCGCTGTAAACAAACTCATTTCCTCATCGCTAAGTTGCAGGGCATTTAGTTTCTCACTAAATTCAAACATTGAGTTGAGCAGATCACCAGCTCCCATTGAATGCAAGTCATCCACACTGTACTTCTTGCCACTCAGGAAGGTGACAGTACGTTCCTTTGCATCAAACAAAGATGCAAATCGTACCATTAAAACCTGGTGAAAGAAAAAGGAAAAAAAAAAAGAACAACACAACCAGATGAATGTAGATGCACTTCTAGAAAAACCAAAGAAAAAAGTTAAACTTTTTAACATCTTTCAAAACGTCTCATTAACCATTCTAGGAGCATTCTATACAGAAACCATCAGCATGCTACTGAGCTGCAAAACACAGTGTAAGCTCTGGCCCAGTAATCTGAGAGAAATAAACAAGTGACAAAATTAAGAAGCGGATGCAGGGGAGGGGCTACAGCATACGAAAGGCAGGAAAATTAAAATTTAAGCCTCAGACAGCCCAAGCCACACAGACCATGTCATTCATAAATATGCCAGTAGGACAACTCGCTTAAGCCACACAACAGCCAAAGGCATACAGAGCATTAAAAGAAATGTTTTCTTGGCCATATTCATGAGGAGCAAAATGAAGGTACTGAACCAGATTCTCACTTGTCTTAAAGTGGAGCAGCTCTGTGGAAACAATGCTGATTTACACCACCTGATGATCGGGCCCCCTAGGCATTCTTTGGAAAAGTACCATGCCACATCACTGTACCCACAGGAATGTTAATGAGCTCTGCTAGAAAGGAGCCACATGTAGAGCTTTTAAAAGGCTGGGGAAGCACAGCTTGAGATGGCACCTGGTCTGCAGCAGCTGGGAATACCCCTTTAGTACAAGCACCTGGGCTGGAGCAGTTGAGGTGTGCTAAACTTACCCCTTTGGGCTGAAATTTCTCTTGTGGTTTCTCAGTGGTACTGTGAAATGTTTCCCTCTGGAATGGCTTGTAAAGTTTCATTTGCTCATGTTCAACAACCTTATTTACATTTTCAAGGTTTAAGTTGCACAAAACAGCCTTCTTACTTGAAGAAAATGAACTAACTGACATTGGTTAAAACGTCAGACTCGCTGTAATTTCTTGTGCGACAGTTGTCTCTTCTCATTTACCCTACTAACTGCATTAATTCAAACGTTTACTACAGGTGAGAGGAGAACAAGGTTTTCAAAGACTAGCACCTTTGATAAGCTTAAAGAAAGGTGTGTTCAAAACAAATGAAAACGTTTGAGAATTCAAACTCTGTTCATGCACATTACATGACCTGCTCCTAAATTTTATGAGCCGAACAACATGCAGCAACCTTGACGGGCACAAGAGCACTGGGTACTATTCACTGCTGTCAGCTAAGCTCCCTGTCCTGTGATGACATTAACTACAGAGTGCAGAAACCCAGACGCAGAAGCCATCGGAATACAACAAAAACAGGCAAAGGGCAGGCAGACAAAGCTGAACTTGTGCATTAGAACAGACCCACCAGGTATCCAGCAACCTTTCAGTTCAAAACGGTATTCTCCCTATAGAACTGGGCTTTAGAAACATCTTTAAATAATGAGCAACCAGGATTAGTGCTGGTATTCAAAACTGAAGCCCATAAAGTTGTGCTGACTTACTCTAAGGCAAAGACCTCACCTATTTCAATGCTACCATTCTAAAAAGGAAGAACAGTTTGGACTATGGCATAGCACAGGACTGGGTCATCCCATTTCACTTCAAACCAGGCTCATACTTGTGCATGCTGAGGATACACTTGATCAATCCTATCACCTGACCACAGCAATACAGGCACATAAAAACCTCCACTCTTGGAAGTTACTTGATCACTTCCCTACCAGCTGTAGCCAAATCTGAGTCACTACTCAAAGGGATCCAAGGGCCTTGTTAGTTCTACCACCAACTACATTTGGAGGGGAGGTGGAGGAGAGCCCACTCAAAACCAGTTGAATCCCTTATTTTAGGCTCACTGCTGTTTCTGAGCTGGCTCTCGTAAGAAGCCATGCAAATGCCACCACGGTACACTGAGCTCCCCAGTACTCCCAGTTCGAAGGGTCCTTTTCAGCTTACATGTGTGTGAATATATTTAGCTGTGCAGCTTCTGCACCAACACTGTCTCCATGTGTCCTCTTACCCGGAAAGGAACAGGCACTCCTCAAACCCAAACCGCTAAGAAGCACAGTGCCAAGCCAGCCACACCAGACTTGGAGGCAGCACTTTCACTTGGGTTCTGCTATTAACATACAGACATGGGAATATCCTGGTTCAGTTACCCAGAAGACAGACAGAAATGACCTTGGATGCACCAGGCTCTCAAGACGCTTTTGCCTCTATCGCAACGGTTTCATTAATCCCGTTGTGGATTTTTTTCCACTGTTCTGCAGCCCTACGTTCTTTTTTTTGTTTTTTCCTGTTGCTAAGATGCCACATAGGCCTTTAACTAGAAGTTGTAGCTCACTAACAGCAATCATTAATGTTTCTTATAAATAAGTGAGTAGTGACAAGCATGCAGCCATACATTATTATTAATTCCCCTGGATATAGAAACCTCCTTATCAGCAGTGCCTGTAACTGGCAAAAAGGCATATGAGTGAGGCCTGAGAAAAGCTTCAGGTAAAGCAAGGCCAAGACAAAACATTTTACTTGCAAAACATGAAGGTTTGGCTTTACATTATAGGGACAGTTCAAGGCAAAATTTTCACCCTCCTCCTCCTTCACAGAGAAAGGAACCAACATTTTTGTGTAAAGTGGAAGTAGTGACAAAGTAAAAATACAGCCCCTTCACTAGAGGAGTTGCAGATGAATATTAAAAGGTCAAGAGTAAGTACAACAGAAAAAAATACACAATGGCAAAATGAAGGAAACACAAAAAAACTAATAGGCTCCAGGCAACAAGTCCTCCTGTATAACTTGTGCCTTCCAACCCAACAATTATCCGTTTTAGAACTGGGCTATATAAATGCAGACAGAAGACCCAACACATCACAAGAGAAATGTCTTAATTTCAGGTAAATATAAAACCCAACATCTCTCTTTGAAAGAATAAATCATGTAAATAAAAGCAAAGGCAGAAAAGCACAATAATGTCAAATACTTGCGACTTCGGCTTCTCTGACACTCTCTATCCAAATTTCACATTTTAATATTTATGAAATGTGTCCTCTCTACTCAAATTTCACATTTCAATGTTTATGAAATGTGTACGGTCTCCCATAGACACAAGGGTCTGGAAGGGCAACTCAAACATGATGTAAAGGTCATCCAGTGAAGGTCACTAATTATAAAACAGCACCAAGCCCTGTGGTATCATTTCCAAATTAATACCACTAATTCACATATACGTCATGGCCACAAGTGGATGCAATTAACCACGAGGACCTAGTGGGATTAGTCTAGAGTAAGTCAGGCTGCAGCTGGCACAGAGTACCTACAGAGCTGCAGCCATACAGGTAGTTACCAATGTTACTGCATTGGACAGGGATGCTTCAGACATTCCCAAGCTGCCACCACAGTGGTGACGGGTCAGGATTGGATACTCGGGCTTTTGCAGGAAGCAGAGTGGCACAAGGACATGCACAGCGGTAAACACATCCTTTGACAAAACCTGTAAGTCAGTAGACACCTTTCTAACCTATCCACCCTTCCAGATGCAGTATACTTCCCCAGAGTAAGCAAAGGCAGCTAGAAACCCCTAATCATGCATTTGTTAATGCCCAGGGAAGAGGGAAGGGCAGAAGGGCTGAGCACTTTTGAGCTCACTGGAAGAAGGACAGGTCACCAAGGTCTGACCAAGCAGATCCCTTGGACACCATCACCTCAGAGAACGTTCAGAGCATCCATGAACGAGCTGGTTTCACCTGATGTAACCCAGTTCCATTTGGTTCTGTTCTTACAGGGTCAGACTGATGCACAACTCGTCAGGTTTGCAATATACACACAGTGGTCTCACCTCAAAGGTCCCAGCCTTCAGAAGATTGACCTGGTCATGCTGGGAGAGATCTCGGAAACCTGGGATGCGCTTGGCAAACTCCACCACTTCCTTCACTGCAGGAGTAAAACTCAGGGAAAACTCTTCCCAGATTTCATGGCCAGACTTGTTTGGGTCCACATGGGGAGTCTTACTCATTGGGCAGACCTGATGTTTGCAAAATACAGACAGAAAACAACTTTTAAAGGTATCACTCCAAATACTGACAAATATTTAAAAGAAACATGTTTATTATTCACCGAAACTTTGCAATAATGACACAGAGGGAAAAAAAAGTTCAGTATTCCTCAATCAATTCCCCAAAAAAACTGGATTTCTTGCCCTTGCTTTGAAACAAACAAGAAAAAAATCCACGGGATTGTCAGCGACCTATTTATAAATTTGTTAACTTTGGAACCTACAGCACTGTGTACTGCAGAAGACCTGACAGAACCAAGGTTATGCTATTCTTCCCTGATCTCAACTGATCTGCTCTGACATCTGAATTTCTCTTTACCTGTATTATCCCTGTAATTGCATAATTTGTGATTTCACAATCAATCAGTTGCAATCTCAGTCACTGTGACATTCATTCCCCTATCTTTCTTGTTTTGCAGGCAACTGAAGTGCTTCAGTCAAGGTGACAAAGATGTCAACACCAGAGCAAGAAAGCAACCCTTGGTTTCCTGAGTCACAGGTTTACACCCTCATTACAAGGATAACCCTCTTCTGCAAGTTTGCTTTTACTTGTATCACTGAAGGAGGAACACCAAGGAACTGGTATTCCAGTATTTCTTGGTCACAAGATGACAAAATGTTCTTTCTTTTATACAAACATACAGCAATTTTTTTGTAGGAAAGTCTGAATCCATTACATTGAGATCAGACGTATCAGCCAGGGCTGAGTGCCAATAAATTCCCTCTGCAAGAGCCAACCAGAAGCTCTGTGATATTTTCAGTTCTAGCTTCTAAAATTTACATCTTTTAATGAAGCTTAAACCTTTTAAGATTCATTCCACCTGTCATCATCAAGGACAAAAATTCCTTTTAAGTATTCCTCGCAAGTATACTAAATGGTGTATGTAATCCTACATAATGTCAGCAAAACAAAGAGAAAACAGTGAAATAGATTAGCAATTCCTCAGAGCTATGCTGTTTTCGTAGGGCATCTTGAATATGGTAATTGCCTAGGAATTCTTTGCGTGGGTGGTCCTAAGATTACAAGACTATAATATTTTGGCAAAAGGAAAGGTCTAGGCACACAACCAGAAGGACAGCAGATGCCAACCACTACTCTGCCTGTGATACTGCAATGGTTCACACAGGTACTGTTATAAATACAGCACTCTCTGAAAATAAGGAATCTCTGGTCCAGTACCCTGCTCTGCAATGGACATAAAAGTCACCTTAACTTCTCATTCTACACCAGTATACCCTTAGCCACAGGCACTCAGTCCCAAGGGGAAACTACCACTTCCACACCCAGTGCACTGTGTCTGTGGTCTCTTGATAGACCCCTGCCCAAGAATCAGAGTATCTCAAATTAGAAGAGACCCATAAGGATTGACTCCAAGTCCGTGCTCCTCACAGAACCACCTAAAACTAAACCATATGTCTAAGAGTGCCATCCAGGCACTCCCTGAACTCTTGACAGGCTTCCTATGGAAGCAGCTGTCGGCTTGTACAGTCACCAGCTCTCTTCAGAGAAACCTCTTCAGGAATGACCTGTTCTGCTTTTCTGGTTACAGAGGTATTGAGTAAAAACGACCAAACCCCTGAACACGTCTCCATACTGGTTCAGAGCCTAATTACTTGCCCTTATTGCTGCTGACTCATTTTGGCCAGATCCTGAACTCACTGAGTTCTTGGGCAAATCCTTCATTGTATCAGCGATGTGGGGTGGGGGAGCTGCAGTGCTCTGCTGGATTTGGCTTTGTCTCCTCATCACTGACTAACTATTGCCTGCAGCTGCCATGCACAGGTCAAACTGACTGGTTGAGCCCCTGCAAAGCAGCACCACTCCCTGCCCGCCCATACTGACAGGTTTAACCTCTGCCTCTCAGGAGTGCCAAGAATGCCGTTGTAGTGACAACCACATACTTTCCCTGCAAGGAAGAAAGGCTGGGAACTATTATTTGCCATGTTGTAGGGTCTGGAGTCTGCAATTAAGGTCAGACCCTGCTAGGGATGGCATGGTCTACATATGCAGTAGACAAAGAAGGGTTAAAAAAAAAAATAACAACAACAACAACAAAGGCTCCATGGAAATGCAGCATCAAAATAAACACCTTCACTGTGGAGACCTTTGGGGGTCTTCAAGAACCTGTGAAGGATCTTCACAGAGCAGGAGGAAGAAAAACACTGGCAGCTCAAGTACTTCAGAAAGGTCAGGGGCTCGTGCTTCACACCAGGAGCGCAGGATGAGAATGAGGATGTTATGTTCTCTCATCCCAGGCGGCTCCAGTGATAAAGAGAAGGACAATCTATTTTAAGGGGCTTACAGAACTGGTTGCCTGAATGGCAGAGAAACAGCAGGTGCAAGGCAAATGAGAGGGACCTGCTAAGCAAAGGCAAAAAAAAAAAAAAAACAAAAACCAACAACCATATACAAAAAACCAGGAAGCATCCTTGTTAGCAATTCAGTGAGGAAACACTCTGGCAAAATCATCTAAGGTACCTAGGAGTGTGTCCAGAGCCTCACCTGCGTGAGTACTACAGAAAAGACCCTGAACTTCTCTCCAATGGTTTAGCCGTGCATCTTCCTCCATAAGATGTCCTACATTGAAAAGGATGTATAGCCTGTGGGCCTCATTAAAACAAAACAAATCAAAAAATCCCCATCAGCAAAAAAGCATCCTACCCTGCAACAGAGATTTTAGAACCCATAGTAAGGCCTGTAGCCTGGCTTAAAATCCTAGCCCTGGGGTTTGACCCCAGAAATTTGCTCTGAATGCCCTTAAAGAAAATACAGTACATCTGACTGTGTAGATTATTTGAAACTAAAGTCTTCAAAAGGACTGAATGAAAAGGGGAATTTATAAACTCCTATTTTCATTTTAAAGTCAAGTAACATAAACCCACGACTTTTTTTTCAACCAATACTCTTTGATGTTATTTTACTTTGTTAGCTAAAAACCAAGCCCAAAGAACCCCATCACTGAAGGTATGATTTCAAATCCTTCACACCTTGAGCCATTTTTGTCCTTCATCACAATTTGCACTGTCAAGCTTGTGTCACCCTTTAAAGTTTCAGCAGTTGTGCCAACCGCGTGCAGCGTCACTGACTACTGAGGCACATCTGGATCACACCCCCAACAACTAAGGCAAATCAAACAATTGATATCAATATACCAGATGCATTCTTCCTCCAGTGCTGCAAGAGTAAGTGGTATTCTTGCTTGGAGAAAAGCCATCTTCTGGGATCCTCTCACACATTCGCTGAGTGTAACCACTGGTGAAGTTCATGCAGTGGCTGTTTGGGAAGCAGACGGTGTGCCCGCTTGGATAATGCATCGCGCTTCTCCCTTTGTACTGTCCGCCAAGGTGCTGCTCCCTTTCAGGGTACTGAGGGCCACCCAGGCCACCAACACAGTGCTCGCCGCTCAAGATGTACTGCTCAGTGCTCTTTGACACTCTCTCCCCACCCTGGGGCTGCAACATCTCTGCTGGGTTTTGGGACTGCTCCTGATTGTACATGAAAGTGTCTTTGTGGGCCCTGGTGACCATACCGATCACTTCCTCCTTAGCCATGTCAGCGCTAGGAGGGGGAGAAGGGCTTTTGATGCTTTCTCGCTCTTGTTTGGGCTTGGAGGAAAGATCTTCTTGAGGTGCTTGCTCTTGATGTTCTGTTAATGCTTCACTGGGCAAGTGACCACTGAACTGACTGTTCATCATGGTTTTCATGGCACTCTGCATTTCAATCAACATCCTCTGTTTTTCACGTTTGGGAATACGGCCAAATCGAACAGCTATCAAGGTGGAGAAATGGGTAGTGGTGGAAAGGGGAGGAAAAAAAAAAAAAAAAAAAAAGAAGAAAGTCAGTCCTGAAAGTGTTAGCATGCACACACAAAATACACAGACCAACTAAACATCCTGCCTTTTAAGGCAAGATTTTAACTGCTCTCACCAATACTACAGCAGGGGTATTATCAGTGAAGTCAAAGAGCTTCTGGGGCACAGGACTGGCATGAATACAAATGTATCCTGCTGTTTGCACACAGGGAGAAGGCAGCTCTAAGGCACAGCCTGTAAGGCCTTTGCCCCTTTTGCCTCACACCTGGCTATGCAGTATACACACAGTTGTGTTAACTGAAGAAGTGTCAGGCTTTAAGATTGGATCTATTAAATCAGCACAACTTCATGAGCTGACAATTAGCTGAAGGTAAACACAGTTCATATCATCTTTGCATGAAAGTCCTACAAGACAGGTCCTCACGGACCAATTACGCAACTTACCAAAACAAGAGAATCAATGCTGAACGAAGCTTACCTTGGCAAATTTTCTTGATAACTTTGCCTTGACAAGGACATTTTCTGCTGGCAAGGGGATGGGCATCATTGTGGCTGCAGCACTTTTGACCCTGTCCTAGGGAATCTACAACTGCCTCTAGCACCCTGTCCAGCCGCAGCCGCGCAAGGGCTTATAACCAGTTTCGACTGATGTAATTATGCTCGTGCAGTAGTCCATCATTAATGTAACTAAGCCTCTTTCATTAAAGCAGGTGCAACCTTGCGCGCAAACAAGCGCCTAGGGGATGAAATAACTCCTGTGCACGACAAGAACTCGGAACAATTATTTAAAATAAGTTCTAACACTCCACCCACTAAATTATTAACAGCCTGAGATTCCTAGTTCTTGTGAAATAAACACCCAGAGAAAATTAAAAAGTGAAACAGAAGGAAGAGTTCTGGTTGTGGCAGTAAGCTGGAGCAGACAAATGAGCTACACTTGCAGCATTATTTATTAAAATGTCACAAGGAGTGGACAGCCAGCAAGGTGGTCAGAGACACAGACCAATATCACCATTTCCTCCTTGCCTTTCCTCTCCCTCTAAGAAAAGAAAGAAAGAAAAAAAAGGAGCAGATACATGCTCATCCTATGCACCCAAAGCTAACTCTTTAAGCTCTACAGTGACTACTCTAAAGCTATCAGGTTGGGCAGAATTCCCTTTCATTGAAAACACAATAGTAACAAAAGAAAACAGAAAAAAACAAAGGGAAAAAAAAAAAAAAAGAAAAATATGAGTCTTGTTCAGATTCAGGTAGGATACAGCTGTAAGTCTTAACATTAAACCAAAATCGAGATACTTGTTACAACCCTGCCCCTAGCAGGCCACTGCAGCACATCCCACTGCATCAGCTCCAGAGCTGGGAGGACAGCTCTGCAGCTGCCCGCAGTATCGCCTTACCAGCCCAGGACACTCATGGAGCAAGAAGGCAAGCTGAACTAAATGCTCTCAGACAGGAACCCTCTCCTTGACAATAGGGCTTAGCTGCATGATCTGCCGTTAAGACCCTCAGCAACTGGTTTTGAGGTGGGCAGCAGATTCCCTCTCAGAGGATCCCTGCTCAGTACAGGAACGTACCATCTCTTGACATCCCAACAGACAGGCATTTTTTGAAACGACACTGCTGGCATCTGTTCCTATTCATTCTCATTATAGAGCAGTTGTTATTCTTCAAGCACTTCTTATACTGGATGTTTTGCTGAATGCTTCTTCTGAAAAAACCCTGTAAACAAGCAAAAAAACCCCACAACTATCATTACAGCACATGTCAAATCCTTCCACCAAGGTTCATCTCTCTGTGAGCACAGTAAACCACACTGCATCACGTCAGCTGCTTCAGAGCCATCAGTCCCAAGAGATTTTAAAGAACTTGGCACTCCTCATGACTTACTTCCCCTTTGTGTGTGATCTGTATGTAATGTGAACTAGTTATGATTTCTAATTACAGAAGATGCTAAGTTGTCCCCTGCGTAGTCAGCACTTAAGAGCAAAGTATCTCCAATACTACCTCTATCACTGTACTAACAGTTCCTAAGACGTTGCTCTCAGACACTTATGACATCAAGTGCAAAGATGGGAGTCAAAATAATGTATTTTGACTTCCATCTCTGCAGTTTGGCCACAAAACCATCCTGCTGCACCACACGACCTTCAAGGGTTTTTTCACACAACCATTTACGATGATAAGCTCCTTCACAGAACACAACATTTGCTATGTTACAGATTAAGAAAACACATACTTAGTTTTGGCTTTTCCGGTGGTAAAGAATTGCTTTTCCAAAGCTGTTTTGTTCTGTGTCCCAGCCCAGGTGACAACTCACACCCACTATCTCTTAATGCAATTAACATGCACATGTCTTGCGTGACATGATCCTTACCACCTCTGCTTCCAGTTCTTGTTCTCTGCTGTGAGGAAGGATTGGACAAGGGGTGGGAACACAAAGTACTGCAGAGTTTGGAAAATGTTATATATTCCTAAGTAGTTTGCCTGTTCCCTAAAGCTTCTGAAATTTCTCATATTTAACAGAGAACTACACCAATTTTTTTTTTTTTTTTTTGGCAGTATCACCCCTTTTCCCCTATGGGGAGAACTTGAGCATTTCACCAGCAGAAAGGTGAGCAGAAATATAGCTCACCTTGCAGCCCTCACAGGCATGAACACCATAATGAAATCCTGAAGCGACATCTCCACAGACTTTGCAAAGAAGAACCATGCCATTAAATTCTAGAATCAAACAAAAAAGTCAAGGATATAGAAACCAATGACAACTGCAGGAACATGTTTCCAGCTTTTAAAACCTGGACTTAAATTAAAATATGTGACATCAGTTCAACACATGAAAATATAGAGCAGAAGAACAAACATGAATGTACAAATCCCCTGAACAGTTCAGAAGGTACCAGTGCAAGGGTGGGGTAAAAAGAGGACAAACATGAAGCATTCAAACAAATAGGAAGAAAGCACATATTCAACTGGGCTTTCAAACAGAGTAGCACTGCACACAGCAGCAGAAAAAGAAAGTCTGCTTACATTTAAGCACTTTTAAAAGGACCATTCAGTTAACTAGGCCACCAAAGTTCAGGCTCAATCTGTTTTTTCCATCAGGACAAGAAAGCCTATGAAAGGCTACAGTTTCCCCAACAGAGAATAAACACTTTTTCTTAAAAGCCAGAAATACAAAAGGACATTTTATAATATATTCAGCACCAACCATACACTGTACCTATCTGATAACAATTTAGGATTGGTAGCTCAGCCATATCTACATATGTAGAGACCACTCATCTGAGTGCATATCCAGAATGGCTTGCACATTTGGACTTGAAAATACCGTCTCGATCCTGTAAAAATGCTCACGGTTTGGGTTTTTTAAGTTTTTCCCCCACCTATTTTATTTCAGCTTGTCAATAATTTTTTTTTTTTTTTTTTTGCAAGTTCTAAGTGCTGGTCTAACATTGGTTTCACTGAAGCCAGTGGGAATTTTACCAGTGAGTTCAGTAACCACAAAATTACCTTAATCCAACAGAGACAGCTGGAAATACTCCCACAGAAACATATTCTACCAGAAAAGTAACTTATTTGACATTTGGGTTTCATTTGTAAAGAGGAACTAAAACATTTTTTTAAGGTTTTCAAAAAGAAAAAGAACTAAACCACAACTTTATTTTTTTCCTTTTTTTCTTAAACACAGTTAGTACCGAGCTAAAAAAGTTATCTATCTGAACAGTTTACAACAGGCTTCATTTCAGCAACCTCTGCCCTGACACCAAAAACCTAGTTACTAGAGAATTTTTAAGTAAAGGTTCTTACTAAGAACTTCAGGTCAGAACACTTAAAAAAACGAACCAAACAAAACAAACCCCTACTTGAGGTAGAACTATTAGACACTTACTCTAGCTTCATAACAATCCAAAACAATAAAACAATTCCACCAGTAAAAGAATTCAGCCCCCAAAAGACTAAACTCCAGCTGTTTGCTGAATCACTCATTCCAGTACTTATTTTGAATCCTGCCCTTCCAAAACTGTTCAAATATACTTCTCTGATTACCAAAAGAAGTGTGAAGTAAATAGCTGGAGATAGATTGTTATATGTATTTTAAAAGGCCATCCTTTAGTTCTGGTTTACAAGTATTTTGTTTTTCACATCCACAGAATTAAGACTTGGAATCAAAAAGATAACTGTTCTACCCACAGCTATAAAAGTATTACTTGGGTAATTACTTGGGTAATTTCTTTATTTTGTTCCTCACAACTGCAGGGGAGGGAAGATGAAGGGGTAGGGGACAAAGTATGGAAGAACACAGAAACTAGATTTCCAAGACAGCTCCATAAATACTCTTGAGGCAATTTCTGATTGTATTACCTTTACTTCATTACTTCTTTTTAACCAAGTGTTTGATTTTACTACAATCAGTTTTCACTAATAAAAATCTGAAGTAAAGCTGGACTGTATTTATGGACTGTTTGAAGTTGGCAGCAATGGGACCCCCATTGTATTAGCATGTGTACGGCAATACCACACGTATCACCACACATTTGATGCCAAAAGACAAAAAATGGAGGCTTTGCTATGCACCTGCACCACAAGCCAAAGGAAGACCTGGCTGTAACACACGGGGTTGTTACACACAAGGGGAAAATGGTGTTCTCAGGAACTGGCACCAAACATACTTGTGACTCCATTATGGCCTTTTGTCAAACCAGCAACACTGGACTGGTTTGGTTTAATAGTCTCCTCCAGCCGATCGCTCTTCGCTGCCCCGTCAGAGCCTTCACCGCTCCGGCCATTGCATCCGCTTTCCGAGGAGGAGCTGTTTGGAGGAGATGGTACAGGCGAAGAGGACGACTGGAAACCGCTGTCTGAGCTCTCGCTGTGACATGAGGCTGGGCTAGATGCCGAGCTCGAAGAGCTGATGTAAGCTATCACACCCCCTAAGGCAAGAAAAAAAAGGCAGCACGTAGTGACATAACCAGCAGACATGCACCGCTGCCATGTGAGCCACGCCGTGACCCAGCACCACCAGATCAGCCATTACGTGCTCCTGGGAGCACTCCTTTCCCTCCCTCTCTCCCTCAAGCTTGTTTGTCTCCATTCGTTTTCTACAGCTGACCTCTCAGTCTGCCCCATCCCCTTCTCCCATCTTATCAGCCTCCTCGGTCCAGGCCGAGAGGAAAGGGCACAACCAAAAGACAGAGCAACAAGCTGTGGTGCTGGAAGGATGGGGCAGCAGGGACAGGGCATGGAGTGACCCAGAGAGGGTTTCCCTGGCCACCCTCTGAGCAGAGCTCATCTGGAACCAGAGAAAAGACAGGATCTTACAGCACTGTGGAGCCAGAATGCAAACAAGCTAGGTTAGGGACAGAAATAGGGCAGAGAGAAAGACTTCATGCAGGCTAGGTGCCAAAGGCACAGAAAGGAAGGGCTGGGAGGTGCTCACGATGCAGAAGGGAAGGGGGCAAGGGAAGGAAATAGCACTGCAGTCTGGTTAGCCTACTGAACGCCATTTGTCCGGCTGCAAGTCTTTGCAGCGCTTCTAGCAGCAGCTAAACTCCAACTGCCAGGCTGCTATTTGCAAACAGCCCCTGTCCTGCCGCCTCTTGCAATCTGACACACTTGAGAATCCCTCAGATGAAACAGCTTTTTGTCCTCAGGCAGACCTGGGAGCAGTTCTGGCTTTTCACAGGCTTCTTCTTCTTGCTCATAAGCAAGAGAAATTGTTTGCACTTCATATGAATTTGTCTCCAAGACTCAGCATTTCAAAAGTCAATATAAAAACATTTGATACTTCACACAAGAATTTCAAAAGCCGTAGCCATGAAACTGTTTAAATAAATTACACTTGGTATGTTCTACATTTTATGCCTCTATTGCTCAGTAGACTCTCCTCACTGATGACTCAGGACATTGCAGCAAGGAACTCCACACACCAGCAAGAATTCAAAACTTTAAAAGGGCCATGCACTGCCTTCCTTTGGCAGAAAAAAGCACTGGTGTCTGTGGAGTCCTTGATCAACTGAATTGGCACGGCAGGCAGATGCTGTAGCATCTTACATCAGCCATCACCTCCTCACAGATAAAAGCAATGGTATTATACAACCCTGGAAATACCACTGCTTGCAGGGAACAATTCTGACTTACAAATTTTTAGTACTTTTATTAAACATAACTGTCCTGCTAGCACCTCCGTGGCAACAAAACTGGCCCACTTCCTCTTCAACATTTCATTTTTTTTCTCCCCCTGGGCAGGAGGGCTCCCTAAAGAGCAGGCAGCCCAGGAGCTCCTGGCAGAGCCGCCTGGGAGCAGAAGTCAGACTAAGGGGCCTGTGTGACACGTGCAGGACACACAGACTGCGGCTCACGTTCCCAGACACCAGTGTCCCTGCACCCTGCCACAGGGGCTGCTCCCGCACAGACTTTTTTTTTTTTTTTTTTTTTTTTTTCCCCCCCCCCCCAAAAGAAATCCTCCACACAGCATAGCACACATTCCGGATCAGGTTTTCGGAGAAAGGAGGATTGGCAAGGGGGTCATGGGTTCAGCCATGGCCTGAGAAACAAGGCACCATCAGGCACCCGTGCTGGGCTAAGACGCCACCTGTTTGACCAAGGTCTGTGCCATCCCCCAGCGCCGCACGCGCCTCTGCCAGGTGCCGGTCAAAGCTCACAGTTCACCTGGTCCAAGGGAGGCACCAGGCTTCTCAGCAGGCGCCATCCTTATCGGCAAGGGGCAGACCGGGACACGCAAGCACAGCCCCTGCAGGGAACTCCACGTTTCTCCGCGCTGCCACCGCGCCCCATTATCTTTAAACCCTGCTCATAAAAGAGATGTCCTTTTCCCTCAAGGGTAAGGCCAATGTCACCGAGGAGCACAGAAAGCGTGTGCCTCTGGGGGAGTTTCACCCCGCTTCTCCTGAGAGCTGCAGGAGCCCCAGACACCTGGGCTGCCCCGGCACCCTAGACAGCTTGGCAGTCTTGCCAGCGACACAGTCGTGATTCCTCATATTTTTTGTTATTTTAGAAGTTAACACTTCCCCGTGAACCCCGTTTTTGTTTAGTCAGCAGTCAAAAGTTGACTCTCACACAGAGCACGGAGTGACATCTGAGAACAAAGAGCACAGACAAGGAGCACGTACACGTGCACACGGAGGCTGGCACGCCGCAGAAACGGGGCACCGGGGTGCTCGCTGGAGAAGGCAGCCCCAGCCCTGCGAACTGCCGGCGATTCTCTAAGGGAACCCACCTGCCGGAGGGCGGTGAAATGAGTCCTTTGGGCTACGCGGATCCGCGCTACTGCTGCTGCGGCGGCACCGCCGGCTGAGTGACCAGGAGGACCCTTCGGGCTCCACCTGGCGGGGTTCACTTTAGGGATGGGGCAGGGGGGCACCGCAACGTGCTGGTATTTCATTAACACAGAGATCTGGGAAAGCGGTAACGCCGCAGGGGCGCGAAGCAGGCGGCGAACCGGCCTGGAGATCAAACCGGCCCCCGGGACGTTGCAGCGGCAGGGGCTCCCCGGCCGGCACCCCCGGCCTCCCTCGCTAACAAAGCGGAAAGGCGGCGGGGAGCGCGGTCGCCGTGCCCGCAGCCGCCCTCCCGCCTCACCCCATTCCACCGCACCGGGGCTGCGGCTTTTCCCTGCCGCGGTCACGCGGCGCCGGGGCTGGAAGAGCCGGGCCCGCCCTGCGTTGCCCCCGGGCCGCCCCCTCCCCGTTACACAACACCGCCCCCGCGCATCGGACGGGCCGCGTGCCGCCGCCGCCGCACACGGCCGCACCGCGTGTCCCCCCGCGACCCCGCGCACTCCCCCGCACCGCGCCGCGCCGCCGGCCGCCCCCCGCACCCCCCCCCCCCCCCGCGCTCCACCGCGGCGGGGGCGGAGCCGCGGGGGCGGGGCCGCCCGGCGCCGCAGCTGCGGCGCGGCCCCACGTGTCCCCGGCGCGCCGCCGCCGCCGCCCCGAATGTAGGTCACCAAAACAGCGGCCGCCCGCCCGCCCGCGCGCCTCACGTGTCCGCGCCGCCCGCCGCCCCGCGCCGCCGCCCCGCCGCTATTATGCAATGCGCGCGTCACCGCCCCGCGCGGCCAATGAGCGGGCGCGCCGCGCGGAACGTAAACACAGCGCGCACATGGCTCGCCCGGCGGGTCCATGTGAGGCGGCGCGGGGCCGTCCCGGCCACCAGCGGGGCCGGGGCCGGGCAGCGCCGCCGCCCGCCCCGCTCCCCCCGCCCCGCCGCGCCCCGGCCGACCCCCGCCCGCATCCCAGCGCCCGCCCGGCCCCGCGGGACCATCCCGCACGGCTGCCCCCCGCCTCCCGCAGCGGCCGACCCCGCTTACCCGCGCTGACTTCCATGGCGGCCTCCTCCCGCAGGGGCACGGGCGGCGCCGCGCTGGGTTCCGCCGGGCCCGGCTCGGCTCCGGTCGGCGCGGCGCGGCTCCGCTCGGTCGTTGTCTTCCCAGCTCCGTGTCTCCGCCGCAGCCCTACATGCAGCCGGCGGGAGGCAGGCAGAGAGAGAGGGAGGGAGGGAGGGAGGGAGGCGGCCGCGCTGTCTCCTGTCAGAGCAGCGGGTGCGCGTCCCCGCCGCGGCGCCCTCCCCTTTACAACAAAAGCGCTCTCGGGGAGCCGCGCAGAGCGAGTGCGGCACCGCCGCCCGCCCCGCCCCGCCTCTACCCCGCCCCGCCCCGGCGGCCGCCCCGCCCCGCCCCCGGCCGCCCCCCTCACCCAGTGACACACTTTCCGCGCCGGCGGCACCGCTCACGTGCGGCGGGAGCGTGCGGGAGTGCGGGGGCACTGCGGCGGCGGGGGCCGCGCACGGAGCCGGGCCCCCCCGCCCCTCGCCGGGCGGTGCGGCAGGGGAGCCCCGCCGAGGTCACCGCCGCTGCCGCAACCGGCGCGGCGCTCGCCCACCGCGGCCGCGGGGCACGGTGAGGGGCGGCGGTGTGTGTCAGCTGCTCCGCCGCCGAGCACCGGCAGGAAATGCCACCGCTGTGACTGCCGCAGCTGACGAGCTCTCTCCTATCCCGACAGGAGCATCTGACAGCTCCCAATTCCAACTGTCAGATGCTCCGTGCCCTCTTAGCCGCGTGTTTTCTCACTGCCGGGAAAAGGGAATAGCCGGGAGAGACCCCTCTCGGCAGCGCACACACATCGCTGCAGCCACAGTTTCTCCCTCTGCGGCCATAGGGAGAGGCCATCACACAGTTGATCCCAATCTCCGTCTCTCCTGTTTTCTGCCAGGACGTGATTTTGTCGCTCACTCCCAGAGCGATTCCAGCCTCTAATACCTTGTACCATGCAGTGATGTCTCTGCGCACAGAATCCCGCAACGGGGGAGGGAAGCGCCCCCCGAGGACCTAAAGCAGGGGTGTCCCCTCCAGGGTCCCCACACTCCCGCTTCCAGAAGGAAACCCACGAAGAAAACGCACCCCAACAAAAATGGGAGCAGAAACTTGGGGAACACTCTCCATTAAGCGAGCACAGAGCCCAAAATGAAGCTCTGTCCCTCCCCGACCCCGGGGTTCAGAGGCAGATGTGTGACTTCACGTACTATATTGACCTCCAGACTGAGAGTGAGGCAGTGGGGTTAAACGAGGTTAACAAGTGGAGGTTAAACGCAGCTAAATGTAGTTTACTGCCTGCTAATTTGGGTGAGTTTCCTCTCCTCTCAAATGAGGTAAGCAGGTCAGTTTGTGTGAGCTTCATTGCTTCTCGAATAAGGAAAGAGGGTGAGTTTTCCCATTTTTCTGTGCGTGATCAGCAGTTGGGAGGCATAGGGCTTTCCTCTTGGTCCACACTCAATATCCATCGTTATCTCCAGACCCTTCATCCCCCAGCCCTGATTTCCTACAGAAAAAGCTCCTCCTATTCCCAGTTCTCCTCCTCATACCGACTTTAAACTGCGTTTCCTAAGCCCTGCCATGCTGTCCTCTGGTTCTTGTATAGTGCCCGCCTGCGCAACTGGCTGCCAAGCAGCACTGCCTGCCCTTGGCACGGTCAGATACAGGGCACAATGGCCCTGCTCAGGGCTCTGTCTCGCTCCTCTGCCTGGCTGCTGGTCTTTGTGGGCAGAGCACGAATAAGATGTATTTGATATTAGCCTATCACAGCGTCTCAGACCTCTCAACAGATGAAATCGGCCTACAGACTCAAAGGAGAAGGTAGTGAGTACATCAAATGCTATTAGAAAACTAGCTTGGACATCAGGAACAACAAGAGAGCAAGTCTTCTCTGTGTATTCTGTGTCTCTTGGATTTCTAATATTGTATTTGGATTTTAGCAAAACAGATGTTTGAGTAATGTTTATTAACTGGTGGGTCATTGACCCCAGATGTTCACTTGGTCTGTTAAAAAACCCCTACAGAACTCTTGCTTTTGGATAAGGCTTCACTTTGCAGGTTGTGGTGGAAACAGCCACAGATGAGTATGGAGGCACTGGCACTCAGACCAAAGGTCCACCTGGCCTGCAGGCCATTTGTGGTGCTCAAGGGAGGCTCCAGATTTTTCGTGTGCATGGACTCCATTCCTGAGAGTGGTCAATAAAGGGAAGGACTGCTTGTTCACTTCCTTTGTGGGCAAGGATAAATGCTGCTGCTCCTGCCTGGCGGGACAAATGGGAAAGGCAATGTACGCAGGTTCGTAGGATGCCATAGGGAGAGGCCATCACATTATTGCTCCCAATCTCAGTCTATCCTATTTACTGCCAGGACATGATTTTGTCACTCCCAGAGAGATTCCAGCCTCTAATATCTTTTACCATCTACTTTTGAGACTCTCGGGGATCATTATAGCAGTTTCAGCCCGCTCTTGCCTCTGGTGCTGCAACTGGCAATCCTGAAGCCAACCCCCATCTATCTATCTTCAAGAATGTATTTATTTTGCTTCTCTCTCCTATCTTGGAACAATCTATGCTTGTTCAAACACACCTAGGACTACTCTCTATGGTCCAATACTACATCCTTTCTGGTTCCTTCCCTGAGCCAGCTCCACATACACAAACGGTTTGCAGGAGCCAAGCACTTCTCTTAGGGGTAGAGTATGGCAAAAAGCAAATAATGGGCCCACCACTGACCCTCGCACAGAATCCTTGTCCACATCAAAGGCACCAAAAGGTGTGTTTCCTGAGAAGGTCCAGCAGGTAGAGCTGGCTGTGGGTAGCCACGGGATGCAAACCCGTGTGACTCCTGTCCTGGAGTTTCTAAAGGAAGTCTCAAAAATGGCCCTGTCCACTCCTATGCTCTAGTTCTGCTGTTCAGCACAAAGCTGTGGACTGCCACAGTAGACCACGAGAGGCCCTTCAATGTTTGGAGAAGAAAACTGTCTTAGAGGGCATCATGGTTTTTAATCCTGCTGGAAGAAGACTCCACTGTGCCAATGTAACAAGAGGGTCAAATTTTTCTTGGAGCCTCTTTCTGCCTACCTTTTCCAAACCCACACAAGCAAACACCTGGCATAGTAACTTGTCGCTTTGTGTGCTGGTCAAGTCACTGTGCCTGGGCTTCTTCTTGAGGGGCTTCTCTTTGACTCTTGGTTGCCAAAGCTCTAGTGTTACTTGCTGAGCTGCAAATAACCTTCTTTTAAAGATGTGATACTCAGTGGATATTCCCTGGTCCCCGCAAGGGACTGTGATCCAGCTTTCCATGAAGGGCAAAACAAATCCTAGCATTATGGAGAGGCAGTGTACTGCTGGCATTCACAGTGGCATGGCACCTCTCCAGCCTGAAGGCTGGGCAGGCATTTGAATGATCACTGGAAGAGTGATTGGGAATTTGTGTGTTTGGTCAGTCCTTAGAATCCTTCCACCTCTGTTTACTGCTGCTGTCTGCAGAAGACTTGTGGTTCTGGGAACAGACTGAAGAGAGGCATTGAAACACGAAAGGGTAGCAGAAGGGAAAAAGCAAAGAAGGTGGGACAGAAAAGCTTCTTCAAACCCCTTCCCACCCCTGGGAAGGAACACAAACATTTATCCCTCCTTCCTCCCAGCCCACACACGTGGAGCAGCAGCTCAAGCGGCATGTTTAAATTCCAGAGCCTGCAGAGTGATTTGCATCTGTGCTGCCTCTGGATGGGAGATGGCACAATGTTGTTGCACCAGCTCATGCTGACTTAAGTGCAGCTGATAGCTGGATGGAGGGACAGGATGCACTTTGGCCACCTCAGCAGAGGTATGTAGAGGCTGATGACTCTTTTTCCTCAGGCCTGAAATGCTGGTGGTTCCTCAGGTTGGAACTGAATGCCTGCACCTTTCTGTCCCCGTGGAGAGGCCCTCCTAATCCTGGTAAACATCCACACATCAGCCAGGAACGTGTGAGTTTCCATCAGCAGGCATTTGTGCTTTCGGATGAGTTGGATTTCTTCAGCGCCTGGCACATTTACAGTAATATTAGTTTGATCAAAACATAAACACTGCAGAGAGAAAAACACTGTTTACTTGAAGAGTGCCAAGGAGCAGCATTTTTTCGTGCCGCAACAGCTCCTGAAGTTTTCGGTTTCTTTTTTTCCTTATTACCTCAGGAAAAAATTCCTAAGCTCTTATTTGTCTTTTTGACTGATGCTCAGAACAGTGCTGACATTTGCACAGATCTGCAGTAAGATCAAGTTCTCTTCCCTGGTTGTTTCTAGCATAATGTACATGTAATGGTTTACATGTAATAAAAGTTATTTTCCCCCATATAACATTCTTTGTCACTCTTTTTTGTTCTGGTCAGTCTGTGTGACAAGAACCTCCTGAAACTCTCAGTAATGTGTCTGTCCTGAAAAATTTGTGCTCCACAACTATAGATGGAACTAGTTCATACCAGTACACTTCTCTTAGGTGAAGCAACTGATACCAAACCCATGCTTGCATTTCCAGTTTCTTTAAAGCAAAGATTGACTTGCTATCTACAGTTACTACCTTAAATACTGCCCTCTAAAAGTCTTTATAAAGATAGCTGTAACTGTGACTTCTTTCGTACATTAAATGATATAAATAGCCATAACTCATCCAACTAATCTTAGCCTCTGGAAGCCAGTGGAAATTTTTCTATCGATTAGAGTCAGCTTGGGTCAAGCCCTACACAGTGTTTTCTGACACCCTGCCCTACTTTTTCTCCATTTCTATTTAACATATATATCTCTAACTCTTTCAGTTGGTGCACTTTTTTTCTCTCTGTCAAAGAGAAATCCTGATAAGGAGGTCCCAGAGGTCTTTAGCTTGTCATCACTTCCCTTCACAGGCTGAATATGTGCAGAATGCTTTAGGAAGAAGCAAAAGCTAAATATAGAATAATTTAAAGCTGCCCATTAAGGGCATGCCTACATGACACAAATGCAGCTAGCTTAGGTACTGGGAGTGGTGCAGTCACAGAGCTAAGTATAACCAAGCAGAGGATGTGGCTCACAAACCATCCCCTTGCACTCACATCCTGTCTCTCGGTATCAGAGCCTTAGAGGAAGATATAAAAGCTCGTAATAGACAGTCATATAACTTACATATAACTTACCCATAGGGTAACTCTCCTCCTGATTAAGCTCCTCAGCAGTCAGTTTATAGCCTGAAGCACATAATCCTGCCACTTTTTTCTCTTACGTAGCATTGTTGCAAGTGTGCTTTTCTTCACATACTTTGGTAATACAACCGGTTGCCTGGGCTGGTCCAGTTGTTGGGAAATAGCCTCATGCAATAGTGATGTATTACCATTAGCCTCATCTGCCCCTGTAGACTTTATTGGAAGGTGATGACTTGGGCTTTTAGTTTAGAAAGACAAACCATTAATTCTACATTAATTAAGCCTAACATATATGGCAGTAATATCACTGCCCACCGTTTCCTTTTTGTGCTGTAAGTTCCTTAATCTGTAAGTATATCATCTATTTGTCCAGAAATAAAATCATCATCTAATGAGAGAAGGAGATGAGAATATGTACTGCTTGATTGGGCCAAACGTGATTTCTGGGAGAGAAGCAGAATGGCTAGTGCAAAGGATGCACAAGGAGCTACCCTTTGCCTTCACTGAAAAAGACTCACACAACTTAGCTACAGGTGATTCCTGACACATTGTGCTGTCTCAGAGAAGGCATCCGTAGTGTTGTATTGAAGGCACAGTCAGCAGATGACCACTGCCCTAAGCTCTGACAGCTGCCAGTCCCTTCTCCCCACCACCCAAACCTCTCCAGGGGCAACTGCATTTCCCACTCTGGAGTCTTTTGTAATAAATACCCTTCTAAGTCTGGATTTTTGTATTTTCCTCTGCCTCTTTCCAACTCTTTTATACCACAGTGTCCTGAAGAGCACCTTATTTCAAAGCAGTGATGCTCTCTAGGAAGTTAGCTAAGCTGCAGCCTGGCAGCAATCACGTTGGCACTGCATGACATGGTGCTGGCCAGGACGTCCCTGGTGTGGTGTCACTGCTGTCACCAGATCAAAACCATTGCTTCAGAAGTCTTCTCATAGCTCAGCTCAACCATTCCCCTTCTGAACCCTCCAGACCACCAAAACACAAACCCAGTTTGATTTTTCTCTTTGTAAGCTATGTTCATTCTTGGAGAGATGTAGTGTAACACAAACATGAAGCTCATCCTGGGCAAAGCAGAGATGCAAATGATGCCTCCTCCTTGTTTTGGGGAAATTCTGCAAGTTGTGTGACAGGGACACAGAGAGAGATATGATAGCCCTGGCTCCTGTAAGGTTTTGTGTATCACCCTTTCTTCTCTCTTCTGCTGCAGCACAAGCTTGTTGTGATTACTGATGTATTTTACAAGGAAAATTCCAGAGAAATCTCAGCTCAGTCACCAACAGAGCCAAATATGACTTGCATCTGGGCCTTAAATAGCACAAGTTTGTGGAAAATGAACAACTTTCATCACAGGTGCCATTGATCCCTGTACATTGGCCCAGAGAGTGAGAACTGCCTTTTACATCCAGGCAAAACAAAGACAACTATAGTCAAATCTGAAGAAATTCTCTTGGAAATAAACCAAAGTGCATTTTGGCCCTGAGACTTATTACCTTTGACTACCCAAAGGATAGCTGGCAGCTCAAGGGTGAAGACAGCTCCAGCCTCTAAACAGCACAGTGTTTTTTCCCCTGATCGTTGTCTCATCCTGGCTAACTTGGAGGCCAAAAGATGACTTACAGCTTCAAGGTGCTGAGTTGAATAAAAGCTGATGCATGGGACTCTGTATTGGACCTTGTGCGCTGCTGGATTAGGCCCAACTGGTCAAACTCTTGTTCTGAAAAGCTGGCTTCTGTATTCTGCTAAGAGCCTAAAGAGTTAAAGTTATTAACTGGCTTCTGAATAAAATGCATTAGGAATAAATATGCTTTAGGATAAACCTATTAAATGGATAAAAATGCCATTACCAGGGGTGAAATATGATTGTGTGACCTTTTAAATAAATAAGCCTGCTATGCACCAAATTATGTCAGATAATAAGCTTTATACATGACAAAGTCATGCATTAGGTCTCAATCTTCAGGCATTCAATGAAATATCGCTAACCATAAAGGGCTCCTGAAATGTTACACTAAAGAAAATTGCTTCCAGCAATAAAAACTTAACTGTTAAAACAAATGGAGTTTCTCTCATAAAACCCTTTGCAAGGCATTGGTAGCAAGAGTGAAAGCTTACTAGAAACAAACCTGAGGCATTTGCAAGTACACAGCACTTCTTAAAATAACTCAGATTCCAGATCTGGAATAACTCTATTGAAAGCAGAAGGGTGTAATCCCAAAACACCAGCATGAGATCCAAATTATATTTGTAGGGTCTTAGAAATATGTTGGTGGGATATCTCTGGGTACAAACATTGCTGTGTATCCAAACTAATCTGCACTTGCAGTTCTGGCACTTGTACAAGTGGTGGAACTGCTGACCTCTCTGGCTGTCCTGAATCTTGGGTCTGACTGTGTTATGCCTCAGTGACTTGCCCAGATTACTCCTGACACAACAATATTCCTACTCAGGGACCATTTGTATTTGACAGGATGGAAACAGAGCTGGATATTATCAGCCTTGTGAATAAAGGCAGAGATGCATTTAGTCAGATTCAGCTACCAGCTTCACGTGCAGCAAAACTGGCTCTCTGCATTAAGTCAAAGTAAGAACTTTCTGCTCTAAACCAGTACAAACAAGAGGGAAGGAAGCCAATTCTCTCATTCCTTCTAGTGATCACAGGCAAATCAACAAAACCTCCTGGTGAGGCACTTGCAGTTTTAATAAAATCATCATGGTCACTTCATCTCTTGTTACATGAACATCAGCAAATAAATGCAATTCCCAGCTTGGGTCTTGTGCTGGTTTTGGCTGGAACAGAGGTAATTAGTTTCAAACACAGTTCCAAGGGCTGAAAATACTCATGGAACTCCCTGACAAAATCAATTATCTTCTTCAAAAGTTGATATTAGACATTGACAAAAAGGACCATTTCTGTTTCTTCTGGCTTTTCAGGTTGGTTTGTTTGTTTTGTTTGTTTGGCAGAGTTTTCATGTGTTGGGGGTGCTTGTTGTTTTTTTCCCCTGGGTTGAGAGAATGCATCCTAGAAAGGATCATCTTAACCTTCATCTACAAACACTGACAATTTTCACCAAAGCTCAATCCAGTGCAATCTTTTCCAGGAGGGGCACTTAAAGAGACATAGCAAAATTCAAGCACACAAAATAAGCCAGCCTTGCTCCAGTTCCCAAAGAGTTCACTCTCTGAGCCTTAGCAAAGAAAGAGGTCCATTCTCCACAACTGGTTTTAGTGCTCCTGCTCAATGGAGAGAGGTACACTATGGCAAACAGAACCTTAACAGGACTGCTGCAAAGGAATGGGTAGCATCATGATGCTAGCAGTGAAATTTTATCATGTTTTCCTGAACTGGAGTGCAATGCCTAGAAACAAATTATAGATCTCTTCCAGGCAGGAGCTCAGCTGTATCCTGAAGGTGCCTCCAACCACTTGCCATTTTGTTTTATTGCTGTTCCTCAACACTGGTGAATTGTAAGCATCAGTCTCACAGAGAAGACACATTACCGGGGTGAAGGACAACTGCTTGTTATATAATCCTGCCATATCCTTGATACAGCAGTTCTCAGCAAACAACTGTCTTGCTCTGAGTCATCTGGCAAGTCTCTGGTTCAGTGAGCTTCCAGGAGCAGACCATCAAAACAGGCTGTATTTCCACTTCCCATTTCAAATTACAGGAGGCACTTATGAGTCAAGGCAATAATTTTCTCTTTATCTACCTTCAGATGCCATCCTGCACACGGATCCAGCCCGTGCACCTGCTGAGCCAGAAGCCCTATGGGAGTTCCCAGCCAGGGCTGGATGTCACAGCTTACAGCTGTCCTGGGTGGCTGCTGGCACGAGGGCAACCACAGTGTGAGGAAATCCTTACCCTGCACTTCAGAGAGCTGGACATTCTACATGTGGGGCTGGACTTGCTCCACACTCACCAGCCTTTTTCCAAATGCCCATCACTGGTCCCCATCAAAAGCAGGCACCATACCCATTAGACCTCTGGGCTGGCCCTGCATAGCCATTCACATTTTTTTCTTGTTTTATTTCCCTTTGAGGAGATACCAAGTCTTAATTCAGTGCTGGGCCACAGATCCCAGCAGGACACATTACACTGTGTCTGTCTTGGAATTAGGAAGTCTCCCACCTCAGAGCTGGTCAGCTCAGACCCATTGCTCTCCCACCTCTGCTCCTCCCTGCCGTGCCTGACAGACAGTCAGAATCAGCTCTTGTGACAACAGCATTGGCACAAGAAGCTGAGCAGCTCATCTTTTACAAACCAAACAACTACAACTTTGGCAATCTCACTCTACTGAATAACAACAACTAAAAGAACCGAGTCAGCAGCAAGCAGTAGCCTGTTGCACAGAGCTGTGAATAAACCCAGGAGAAACGAGATGGGTCAGCTTGGGTTGGCTGGTGAGTGCTGAAAGAGCTGGTCCAGGGTTACCACCTCAGGGTGGGCCGAAGTGGGGGAAGATGGAAGGCAGTCACTTCCCTGGTTCTCTGTCTGACTCCCTGCATAGGACAAAATTGCTTCAGGCTTTATTGCTATTACAAACTTCCTATGAAAGTACCATACAATTCAATGCTCAGGCTGTAAGGCAGTTAATGTGATTTCAGGACAATTTGGAGAACCTGCGAAAACCATCAAGTTTCATATCTGTGGTTCATTTCAACACTGTCATAATTTGGCTAACAGAATTATTCATGCTCAAAACCTTTCTTATTTTAATATTTTTTTCCTTAAAATAGGTTAACATTTCAGATTCTTGTCAGAATAGCACCTACTAGAAGATGAGATGGTTTGCTAGAGAGGCATTTTGAAGTTTTTAGTTCTAAACAGATGGGGCCATCACTTGAGAAATAGAACTCATGTATGCCATATACCTTACATAGTTTCATGATTCTCGTATTTTTTATTAAACTAGCCAATGAAAGTAATAACTATACTGGAGATTTTCATTTAGCCTCAGGAGTCAGAACAGTGATTTCAGTTTTTCAGTTTTTCACAGTGTTTTCTGTTTTCCTCTTCGACAACATAAATCATAAATCTAGGAGTTGGGTTTTCAGTGTGACTTACAGTCTTCAACTTATTTTGTGTTTCCCATTGATATGGTATAACTATTGCTTTAAAATTGCTGCTTACAACGGACAGCAATCACCATCACAGCAAAAAAATGTAGTATCTTACTATTAGCTCACATGGGTTTTTAGTCTCTGCCTCTTAAGAACTACAGGCATCTAGCAGAAATAAAACTACTTAGACTAAGACTGTGGACTAAATTCTACAGATTCAACAGAACCAAGTATTTTCAAGTATTTTCTGTAACTGTATTAAAAAAAACAAACAACCAAACCTCAAGAAAGGTCCTTTCACTTGCACTCTGACTTTTCCTGCGTAGCTGAATCTTACTTTGTGTCTTTTTCTGTAAACAAGATCTTAAGCAGCTGTTCTCCTCCAACACTGTAGCAGTAAGTTGCAAAGTGAAAATTATACAAAACTTTCTGTTTTGCTTAAAAGGTTCACCATGACTTTGTTTAACCGTGCCTAGGTAAAACCGCTTGCCAAATAGTTGCAAACAAAGCAACTTATAAAACAGTATTTTTGTATATGGCTCTGAAAGAACCGAAAACACAAAGCTCAAAACACATAATTTATAAAGGTTGCATAACTTGCTATCTAAACTTATCTGACTAATCATGAAACCCGTGAGAGAGGCAGGTGGATTGTAACAGCAGATGAGTTGAAGGGCCGCGATTCTCATACGAGGAAAGGATTCAAATAATTGCTTGTTAGTCACAGAAAAACAATGCTGCAAGAAAACTGTATGAATAAATGAATGAGTGAACACTGCACTAATGAGCTACTTCCTCTGCTTGGTGGATGAGCTCTCAGGGGATGACGACTCATTTTCGTTACACTCGTGAACAGAGTGCAGAGTTAACAGGGTCTTGGTTTCTGTCTGCTGCTCTATTGACACACAGCCTGGTGACAAGGCCTGGGACATGGAGGGCTTGAGCACTGGACAGGACATTTATTTCACAGCACCAACTGAGAACTCCCCTCCTGCTCTGGGTGCGAAGTGCAGCCACTGCCTGGTGTTTCAGGGCAGCAGATTGATACCAGACACACAGGTGGTGCTTTTCTGAGGAGCTGTAGGTTCATTCAGCCAGGTTTATACCGTGGGCACTGCCCCACACAGACCTGGCTGATGAGCCCTGAGGGACCCTGGCTAGCTGTAGCCGCCTCTACCAAGTGTTCTTGTCACTGAGTAGCACCAGGGTACTAAAAAGCCCCACTGAAAGCCAGCTTACTTGTCCTTTTATTTCTCCTTTTTTTTTTTTTTTTTTTTGTTTGTTTGTTTGGTTGGTTGGTTGGTTTTTTTCCTTTTGATGTGCCTCTCCGTTCCTGTGTTTCCAAGGGAACTCAACTTGCACATGGACAGCCAGCTTGGGTCCAGAGGCATTCCTTTGCTGCTCTTGTGCAAGGAGATACAGGCTGCGGGGGTACCTGCCATTTGAGAGAGCATTATCAGCCAGCATTGGTCTTATCAGAGCCAAGCTTAATTTAATCACTCATCTGCTCTCTGATCTCCAGGATACCCCTGGCTCTCCATTTCCCTGAATGATGGAGAGATGACAGTATTTAATGAGATTGAATGTCATCTTCATTACAATAAGAGCCTTTAATTATGCCACTGAACATCATTTGATACCAAAGAAAAGCATGCTCTCTTAAATTTCAGGCAGTGACAAGGGGTCCAGAAGAACTGGGTTCCAGTCCTGGCTTTGCCAGAGGCCTCTTCTGGCCCATTAGGTAAGAGCAGGATAGCCACTGAATTAAAGGTTGTGTGAGCAGTGTAGCTCAGACACTTCCTAACTGTAGGGAGCTCTGCAACCTAAACATTCTGTGTGTAATTATTAAATTGAAGCCTATTCAGAACCTTGACACATAAAGAGAACAACCTACAGGCTCTCCATCCTTTCATACAGCTTTACATTTCAAACTATTACTTCAAAAGGCTTGGATCAAAAAGTTGGTGGTTGCTCAAAGCAGAAAAGAGCATCCCATTCAGTTCCAAATGGTTTTGGGGTTTTTTTGCAGCTGCAGCAGTGTTTCAACCACTCTTGGGTATTTTAGCTTGGTATCTCCAAACTAGACTTGCGTCTACTGGAAAAGAGATGTACAAAAATATGGTGGTTTTTCTGAGCTTGGAAAGTGAGTAGATAATAGAGTAGGAAACAGGCTCTATTTTTAGAGCCTAGCTTTTTAATTCATTAGCTGTACAGAACTCTTCACAGGCAGTCACTTTTCTCTACTGGGTCAAGGCTAGTGAACAACTGCTGCATTACAAGGACAGAGATAAGCGAGAAAGTCGAGCTATAACTCTCCTCCATCGCTAATTACTTCATCCTAAGGCCCCCACAAAAATCACCAGTGAAATTCCATGACCTTCTGCTGCAAGGAAGGAGCCAACTGCCTCCTCCAGCAGCATCTGTGCCTTTTGCAGGCATCATGCCAGTGTCCCTCTCCCAGCTGCCTCGCAGATTCCCAGTGCTTCTGAGACAAAGCAAGGAAACAATGACACTCGCTGCTGATTAGTGAGTCCCTACCTTTCAACCTAGTTAGCATTGCCAAGTAATGAGCACTTCTATTAGCTATGTGGAAGGGAGTTTACTACTTGCTTATTTAAAGAACATCCTAAATCACACAATCTGTTTTTACACATCCTACCCTTTGGGACAGAAATAGTGCCCTTGCCAGGTCCTCACCTTGTACCAAAAGCTGAGTGATTAGCTCATCTAGGCAGCTGACACATAAGTGAAATCCAGCCTAACAAAAGTTTACAGAGAACTATTTCCAACAGCACCTAAAACCAGGCTGGTGCTGTACAGCCCCATTTCTCTGCAGTTTAACTGTGGTATTCATTTTGTCTTGCCTAGAAGCCAGACAGCTCTTTTAATTACATCCAAAACATGCCTGCTCAGACTGAGAAATGATCAGTCCTGCAAACAGAGCCAAGTAGATGGCTTGGAAACAGATTACTAGATTCCTCTATGTCTTAAGAGCTTTGCCTAGTGAAATTCCTGAAGTTTCCTCTTCCCTCCCCTTGCCCTCCTTCTGCTACAGCTTAGTGTCCCTGTTTCAGGCAGACCCTTGGTGTCTGGGGAGGGCTGAACTCAAGTTGCAGCCTCCCACTAGGACTGTCTCAGATGACTGGTTTCTACCACAATCTTAAGGAACACAGACTACTTGCAATCTCTTGAATTTGCACAACAGGCTCAAGAATCAAGCAGGGAAGGCAGAGACCACATAACCTCTCTCTAACCCTGACTTCCCAAGCCAACAACCCCATACAAAAAAGCTTTTCCTCAATGTTTTGCCACTTTAAAATAAAGATTTTAGTAAAATATAATTTGTCTTTCTGCTTCACATAAATTCTGCACAGCAATGTCCCTTCAACCCCAAAATCCTGTCTAAGAGCATGAGACACCTCCAGTGTGGACAGACACAAAGGCAAGACACTAAGACTTGGAATGAGCTGTACATACCCAGAACATCCACTGAAGGCACCAGTATTTGTTTCAAATTCGTTCACTGGTCTAGATACCATGCCCTTTTAGATACACTGTCACCAGCGGTTTTCAATAGACTTCAATAGAGGAATAGTATTTTCCCTCTTATTTTAAAGTTCAAAGAATTACAGGACCACAAGGGCCAACCTAAGGCAGGTCTCACTCACTGAAGACACCTGCCACATGCTGCAAGGTTTGAATGCTGGCAAAGGACACAGGATTGGTGCTGACTGCTCATCACCTGCTGTCATCCTCCCCCATCAATGGCAAGGGTCCCTAACAGCTTAACCAAACCCTAGTACAGTATCATCAGTCTTGAAGTTGTTGCCTTAAAAAAACAACAAAATCATAGATTTGGGTTGAAGGAACCCTAAAGACCATCCAGTTCCAAAACCCCTGCCATGGGTTCCTTCTTCTAGACCATGTTGCTCCAACAGACAAAAGAAATTGCAAAGGAATGGACACACTGGCCACATTTGGCACCACCTGAAGCTGTTAAATCCACAAACCAGGCAGATCAGCCCCCTTTCTCCAATAACCCCTCCATGCTCAGGAGACCTCACTCAGCAAATCTGCTCTGAGGAACTTCCTGTCCTACACCATCACAGCACTAGTGTTCCAAGAACACTAGTGATACTTCAAAGAAAAAGCAAAAAAATCTCCTTAAACGTCTTTAGAGCAGATAACTTTAACACTTTTTAGCAGATTATTTTGCATTTCTCTTGTTTGAACCAAAAAAAACCGTATCATCAAAGAACTGTCACCTTGAGCTGCTCTTCCTGGCTTTAAGAACACCCTGCCAAAATGTCTCTTCTTCAGACTACCACCCTCCTGTAAGAACATAAACTGGACTATTAAGTGAATTTCTAAGCTGAAGGGAAAATCTTGACATGGTTTAAGACTCAGGAAAAAAAGCATTCCACATCTCAAGCTGAAGTTCCAGGAGGACACAGCTACTTCTTGGGCCTTCTATCAACCTTTCTTCCTACCACTACCTAATGGATATAGTACAGAATCTGTGGAAGCTACTACCAGGAACTGCATTTAATCTCTCAGCCTTTATGTGCAAACTGATTTCATGCTGAAAAAGTCACACTGCTTTTTTCACAAAAAATAGTCTAAATACATTCATTCTACCACCTAACCATGCCGAGTAAATCAGAATGCAGCTCTTTAACACAGAGACATGTTCTCTGTTCTAGTATCAAAAGGAAGGTTTAAGAAACTGGCCCCCTCAATCTTGACAAATGAAATAATACCTACTCTACAGTCAGTATTTTACTATTCAGTCTAAAACCTTATCACTCTTTGTGATGTGTCCACATTTTTAATACTGTGCACTCCAATGAACAGGGCAAGCTTTACCCTTCCATTCTAAGTTGATATAGACAATGTTTGTAGCTGAGCGGCCCAAGAGCTGGTTTGACACTGAAGTACAAAAAACCAGAAATTGAAAAATAAAATAGCTGTTAGTATTTAATCATCTATAAAAAAGAAATGAGCACTTTCAGTTTACATCTCATTGCACAGAATCAAAGCTGGCCTTCAGTTCAAGCACAGGACAAAGAGACCCCAACCTACAAACAGTGACTAAATAAACTCAGACCAAGAGAGAAATGAGCATGGGCTTTCAAAACACATTGCACACGTCCTTCCATGTCATCAAAAGTGAAACCCGTTACAGAACTCTACACTCAGGGCCTACAACCTTCACAAGTACCAAATTACATATTCAAAAGCCTGACAAAAGACGGCAACGCCTGAACTCCTGGAGAACTCTACGCTTATCCAAGAAGCAGCAGAAGCACTGTTGAATTGAACAACCTGCATGATCTTTATTAGACGGCCAGCTTTACAAGAACTAGCGGTAGCGGTGCAGCTGCAGGGTGTTGCGCCTTCTCCAGGCGGCACGGCGCGAGCCACCGATGGTGTGGTGGAACTTGTGGCCCTTGCCAAGGCCGCGGCTCTTGCGCCCGGCCGACGTCAGCCCACGCATCTCCCTGTGCTTGTGGACGGGCTTGGTGATCCATTGGGTGTCGGGGTTCCGCCTGATGGTCTTATGGAAGGGATCAATCAGGATCACCTCAAAAAACTTGTAAGTGGAATCTTCGCCCACCCAATATGAGTTCAAGACTCTCAGAGCCCCACAGTGACGACCAGCACGTTCCTAGAGGAAAAAATAAATGCAAAAGGCTGTAAAAACCATGGATGCAGGGCAGTTTTCATGCAGAAGGATGACTAACTCAAACATAAAATTTCAAGTTTTTCCTAGGACAACCTCTTTTCCTTCAAAAACTCATCCCCTTCCAGCTGCAAAGGTGCAAGAAAAGTAACAGCTGCAAAGAATGCCATGTTACAAAGAAAAAAAGGCACTTTGGATTCCTGCATGAAACAGGTTTTAAAGACCATGAGCAGGAAGGTGCTTGGTTGACAAAAGAAAGAACTCTGTGTACACAGAAGCACCCAGTCAGTAAATACACAACGTTAAAAATAACTTCAACGTGAAGATGAAGAGCACGAGCTGCACTTGGGGTCATGGAACAATCTTTTGTGGGAAGTTACGAAAGACTGATTAATTTGTGCATCCAAAGCTACAGGGCAGAAAGAAATTTCTGCAGAGAGTAAGCCTGTACTGTCAGGAGTAAAGGAATAGCTGATGTAACAAATCTTTGTTTGACTGCTCACATATTAGTGGTTGTTATTCCTATCCTCACTTGTGGTTAGGAAGACACAATCTTAGTTTAGAAAACAAAACAAAGCAGAAAATAGCAATTGTGCAACTCAATCTGCTTCTCCTGTCAAGAATGCTCCTTATTTAAAACACACTGAGTGTGTTTAATAGTAGGACTCTATCAGCATCATGAGGAAGCCTGAACCAATTGACCCTGTTCATCTTCTTCCCCAGTGTGATCTTAACCTATTGCTACAGGCTTCCCTAAACAGCCCTTGTCTATTTTTGCACATTTGTAACATACTTTATCTTGACTAACATTTTTTCAAGTCCTTCTATTCTAGTGTGAGAGCAACACCTGTATGAAATATTAGAACCCCAATCACTCTCGACCAGCTTCTATTCCAATATGAGAGCTCCAACTGAGGCCTTGCATTTCTGTCATCTGAAAAATGTAAGTCTTCTGGAAAGACTCTCAGATTCAGAAAATTTCAAGCTAAAACTGAGGGCAAATAACCTCTTCCATAGTTGTCATAAGTGAGCAAGTGATTAGCCATCAAGTGTCTGGGAATAACACATATGAAGAGAATGCCATGAGCACTGAACACAGAACAGAATTTCAAATTCAAACTCATCACCTGTGTTTCTTTTAAATAAGCATGTCTCATGTATATTTTTTCCCTGAAAAAAATCCCACCACATTCAACTTGCACAAGTCACTCAGCAGTATTTTCAAAGTCCTGAGAAAAGTCTTCTGCTTCAAAATGGAAAGGCAATGACAATCCCCCTTCTTCCACAATGTCTCTTTTGAGAATGCAGCATGGTGTTAACTCTAACCCACTGAAAAAGGGTTTTTCTGTAAAGGTGAGAATTCTATCTCTTCCAGACTACAACTGACAGCAATAAAGCTCACAAGATCACATCAAATCAAAGTTTACATTTTGAGTATTTCAGTAACAAGATCTCACCCAAAAATAAGTTAACCAGCAAGCTGTGTGCTTGTGAGGTACCAGTTTTTTATGAAGCAGCAGAAGGTCTCTGGCACGCTGCCTTCAACCCCTGCTTCAGCTAAGCGTGCTGTGCAGCACTACCACCACACAAACAGGTGCTACAGGCTTTAAGACAGGAACTGGTGTGTACTTTGTGAAAGGACCATCACCTACAGCTGGTGATCCACACCACATGGCAGGGAACACAGGAGTGGGATTTACTGACAACTTAAGATACCTTAGCCCATGCAAGTTCTGATTTCTCATGCCTACCTCTTTAGTTTTTCATAACAAATACTGTGGCATACTTCAGAAGAATGAACTTCACTAAACCACCCAAATGGTTCCCCCACAGACACCATTTTTAAAGTCTGAATAGCTTTTTTATTGTCTTAATAGAGCTTTTAAAGACATTTTGCTGCTTCCCTGCCACCATTGTTCAAAATCTTACTAACAACTTATTAACGAAGCAGCTGGTTTGGTTTTGTATTTTTTGTCTCTGAGTATGTTCAGCCCTTACAGGCTAAAACTTTCCAACCCAAATCTGTGAGCAATAACCAAAATACTCACCTCTGCTACAGACTGAAGACTCCGGGCAAACTTGAGCTGGTTAACACCGTGATGCACAGGTTTACCGTAGGTCGCACCTTTCGGGACTGGGCGTTTGCGACCCCCACGGCGAACACGGACACGGTAGATAACATAACCTAAAACAAACAGCCACTTAGGAACTAGAACAATTCTAGCAGCAATTTCATCCCTGTACTGCATTTCCAATCCCCAAAAATTTACACGAAATGCTGCAGCACAAAGTCATTATACCAATTTTTACCGAAATTCACAACTCGAGGTGGACAGTACAAGATGTTTTTGTTGTTTTCATTACAACTGAGTAAGGAAAGTCGTATCCTGACAAAACTATTTTTTGGTTCCAAACCAGAGCTTATGGCACCTTTCCACTATCCAGCCCCAAACCAACTAAGATCAGCTGCAGCTATACTGTAATACAATCATAAAATATCCACCAACAAACAAACCCCAGCAAAACCACTACCCAAACTGCACAATTCAGATGGCAGCACTCACAAAGCACTGAAGCACAAGCCATCCACAGACCCTTCTAAAATCTGGTCACTGAGAAATGAGCAAACTAGATAAGCAGTGCCAGAAGTGTCAAGTCTTAGCTTTTTATTTTCTTTTATGAATAAACATACTGGGTTTTAAACTAGATCTCCACAAGTTACACATGGATGGTCACCCTTCCTTTCCCACTTCTTTCTCTGACCAGTAGCTGTTTTTCATGGAGTACAAACTCCATCATCTCGCCCAAGTGCATGCAGCTGTAATACAGTCATGGTAAGGCTTGGGTTGGAAGGAACCTAAAAGATCATCCAGTTCCAATCCCCCTGCCATGGACAGGGATACCTTCCACCAGACTAGTCTGCTTAGAGTTCCACTGAACCTGACCTTGGACACTGCCAGGGATAGGGTGCTCACAGCTCCTCTGGGCAATCTGTTCCAGTGCCTCACCACCCTCACACTAAGGAGCTTCTTTCTAATATCTAACCTAAACCTACTCTTCTAGATTGAAGCATTCCCTCTTGTCCTGTCACTACATGCTCTTGTGCAAGTCTCTATCCAGAACTCTTGTAGCTCTTTTCAAGGTGCTAGGTCACGGTTCAGTCACCTGAAAAAAGTCAAAGTAACACATGACAAAACTTGGGCAGAGAAAGGAAATCCCCCAAACCTAGGATACTAAAAACCCTGCTCAATTCTTTGGCACTAACATTGCACAAGAACAAAAACTGAGGCCAAAGCCCATTTGATCTTCACCTGCCAGAAGAGCAACAGAAGGCACAGACGCAAAACTAAGAGAAGTTAAGGTTTTAGGCTGTGGACACTGCTACCAACTGAGGAGATTTACGATATTCTGTTCATTTCACACAGGACAGTTCAGTTTATTGGGGGATGCTTCAGTTTCAGATTTTGTCACTGTGCCGTTGCTGAAGGAATCACAGAATCACAGAATTTTTGGGTTGGAAGAGACCTTCAAGATCATCAAGTCCAACCCATGCTCTAACACCTCAACTAAACCATGGCACCAAGTGCCACATCCAGTCTTTTCTTAAACACATCCAGGGATGGTGACTCCACCACTTCCCCAGGCAGGCCATTCCAATACTTTATCACTCTTTCTATGAAAAACTTCTTCCTAATATCCAACCTATATTTCCCCTGACACAGCTTAAGACTGTGTCCTCTCGTTCTGTCAAGTTGCTGCCTGGAAAAAGAGACCAACCCCCAACTGACCACCCCTCAGGAAGTTGTAGAGAGCGATAAGAAGCCGATGTCACTGCACCATGAGTGGCACGGACAGGGGAAGCCCCTGTGCCATTACCTTGCTTGGCCTTGTAGCCCAGGCGGCGGGCTTTGTCGGGCCGCGTGGGGCGCGGGGCGCGGTGCAGGGCCGACAGCTGCCGGTACTGCCAGCAGCGCACGCGCAGCAGGAACCGCATCACGTCCGACTGCTTCTTCCTCCACAGCTCCTGGATGTACTTGTAGGCACCCATGTCTGTCTACCTGCTGGAGGGAGAGCTCAGTGAGAACAGTGCACCCAGAACGATTCCCAGTCTGAACACCTTCCAGCAGCGGCACTGCACCAAATCACACATGGAAGAGCACTGAAAGACAGGGAGCTCTCAGGCATCTTTGTCCCACTGACACATCAGGAACACGCATCACGCCGGGCAACCCTCAGCATGACACCCTGCCATCACCATTCCCAGCAGTCCTCTTCCTTTTTATTTATTCTAAAGTGCTAAACTCAGTTGAGATTTTTTTTCAGATGCCTTATGTCTGATACTACCAAGTTAACACCTGAAACGAGTTTTACGTACAAATCTATCCAGAACTACAGGACTATGAGGAGTGTGGCCTTTATTGTTAACTCTGACCTCGGCAAGGTTTCACTTCTAAAGTGAAAGCTTAACAGTAAGTGGAAGTTTAACAGTTGCTTAAGGAACAAACTGGATTGGGACTTTTGTTTCCTTAGAGCTATTCACATGGTGCCTCCCTCGAGAGACAAGGCCTTCCTCCACATTCACTGAAACTGGGCTTTAGGTAAAACAGGGCACATTGACTGTGTCATACTAAAAAAGAAGTGTCATAGCTCAGTGTCCCACTGCTGCTGACGTTTATGTTTTGCTCCAGAGATGCCCTGTGGATTTTTTTTTTTTTTAAGTGGTTTTTAAAAATCGTTTCTGTTGAGCACCATTGGGAGTAGTTTGTATTGACTTCAGCAGAGCAAGGGCTCAACACAAAGTTCTACAGGTCAAATTTTGTCCCTAAGAAAACCATGATTATTACAAATTCCCTCTTCTGAGCGAAATATGTCCTAAAAGTTGAAGGCATTTCAAAAATCAAATATTACTTTATTTTTTCATCACGTTTACTGCTGTTTTCCTAAAAACCCGAGGCCTTACACATCTGCAGCAATTAGCACGTGTACCTGAACTCCATCAAGCCCCCACCCAACTCACCATCAGATACAAGCAGCTCATTTTATTTACATTTGAACACATGCCAGAAACAGTTCATGTGTGATTTTGGAGACCCTTCTTGTTTGAGCCTGCCCAGCTATAGCTCATCCACTCCCATCTCCAGCCACCCCAGCTTTTCACGGCCGAATGGCACAAAAAAAGCCCAACAAACAATCCGCAAAGCCGGAGCAAACCAGGGCGCGCTGAACTGCACCCGGCCTGGCGCGCCAGGGCCACCCTGGGTGCCCCGCTCCCCTTCCCGCCCCACCGAGGCGCAGCCCGCGGGCCCTCCTGCTCCGGCCTCCCAGAGTTGAGCCTCTGGGAGGCGCAGCCCCATCCCACCCGGAGCCGGGCGGGCGCGGCGTCGGGACGGACGGATGGGCGCTCGAATCCCGGGATGGGTGCGGATTGAGGGAAAGGCCGCGCGCGGACCAGCCCTCACCTGATGGCGCCCAGCGACGGAAAGGAAAGGCCCTACTTCCCACAAACGCTCGGGCCACAACGCACTTCCGGCGGCGGCCGCGGTGCCTCATGGGTAATGTAGTCCGGCGGGCGTGCGGGCCGCGAGTCCCTCCCCGCCCTGCCCGGCCCGGCCCCCCGCGCCCGCCAATGGGAGCCGGGGGCGGGGCCCGCGCGGGTCAATGGGGCCGGCCGGGACGCTCCGTCCAGGTGCGCGCTCGCGGCGGGGGGGGCGGCCCCGGGGGCGCGCTCGGGGGCGGGGGCGCGCTCTGGGGCCAGGGCATTGGGGCACGGCCCGCCCGGGGGCTGCGCCTGGGGCAGGGGCCTGGCGAGATGCGGCATCCCCTGAGATACCCCCTTTCCCCAACCCCCACAAGAGCCAGGGACTGGGGTGGGACTTTGCTTAAAACCCCGAAAAGCCTTTAAAAAAAAACCCTCTAAAATAATAATAATTTTAAAAATCGGCGAAGGGAGCTGGGTTTGTTTAATTTTGTGAAGAAGAGGCTCGAGGGGAACAACATCATTCTCTACAACTCCCTGAAAGGAGAATGTAGTGAGCTGGGGTCGGTCTCCTCTGCTGTGACTGCAGTGAGAGGAGCGCAGGAAATGGCCTTCAGCTGGGACAGGGGGGGGGGGGGCTCAGAGTAGGTATTATGTCAAATTTTTCACTGTTAGGGCGGTCAGGCATTGGAATAGGTTGCCCGGGGAGGTTGTGGAGTCACCAGCCCTGGAGGGGTTTAAAAGGTGTCTGGATTTGGTGCTGGATGATGTAGTTTAGTGGTTTTGTGGTTACGGTGGTAGTTCTGGGTTGGTGTTTGGACTGGGTGATCTTGGACTGGCTGTCTCTTCCAACTTAACGATTCTATTCTAAATAATAAACGGTAAGGGAAAAAAAAAAAAGCCCCCTCCCCAAAAAAAACCCCAAAAACCAAGCCCTAAAAACAATCCTAAAACCTTTTCAGTGGAGGGTAGGGCGAGGGCACCATGGAGTCCCTGGTTCTGCAAGGCCCGGCATTACCCACTGATTTGCTCCTGTCCCTGCTCCCATCCCTCCTGCATATGGCATGGCACAGGCTGGATGGGGCATTGAGCAACCTGGTCTCATTGGTGGCATCCCTACCCATGGCAGGGGTCTGGAAGATCATCTTTAAGCTGCCTTCCAACCCAAGCCATTCTATGATTCTATAAGTTCAGCTTTCCCAGCCTGCAAGTCTTTTCTGCCTCCCTGCCTGTGGCTACAGGATGACCTTTCTGTTTTTCAGCGTATGCTTTTCAGGGAACCCTGGCTTGTGAAGCATTGCCTGGTTAAACTGGAACTGAAACAGGACAACGCCAGCCCCTCCTGGTGCAGAAAAGGTACTCTTCAGCTCTCTCTGTGGAAATGGCTCCAAACAGCAAACGGAGTCAGGGCCTGCTGCCCCCTGCCATGGCTCGCTGGGCAGTGCCCCTAGCTGCTGGATGCCTCCTGCTAGAACCAACCCCACCCGTCAAACTGATTTAAATCAGACCAAAAAAAAACCTGCTTCTGCATTTGCTTTCCTGCGCTTCTGCCTTTAATGCTCCTGTTTCGTAGTTCCTAGTCCGTAAAAGCTAGAAACTTTCCGTGAGCAGAATAAAAGGGAAGGAGCCACCATTTTGTTGCATTTCCAGAAGCCATCCTGGTTCCATGAGATGCCATCAAGCTCACTGCAGACCCGGGAAGCCCGATAAGGCCGTGCACGCACACCCCACCGCGCCCCGGGGCTCTGCATGCTGCAGCACACCCGCTCTCCCCCAGCCTGACAGGACAAGTGTCGAGGCTGCAGGCAAGCATCAGCACCACTGCCAGCAGCCTAAAACCTGAAAAAAAAAAAAAAAAAAATGGTGTGGGAGGAAACTCTAGTCCTAAAAATATCGGTCGCTGGCGAGCGCTGGGAGGGAGCTGTGCCCGCGCTGCTTCGCGCTTTGCCTTGCGCCTTGGGCGGGCTGGGTGCCCGGCCGGGCTGACAGCCTCCCCTGTCCGCACAGGGCTCCGCTGCCCCACCGCCCTCACCGGGGAGAGATGGGAAAGGGATACAAGGTGGTGCTTTGTGGAATGGCCTCAGTGGGAAAGACTGCGATTTTGGAGCAGCTTCTCTATGGAAGGCATACCGTCGGTGAGACATTTTTACTTTTTGGGGGGAGGTTGTTTCCTTTTCTAGCGTCTTGTTCGGTGTGGGCCCCGGAACACCAATGAGGGAGGACTGCGAACTGCGCTGAGGTGAAGGAGGAAATCGATGTGGTTTTGTGGCATCTCTGGGCTGTTCTTAAAATTCATAGTCCCTTGCCTATGGATTTTTAAAAGAGCCTTGGAGAAGAAGCCGTTCCATGATGTTCCCACTAATAAAACACAAGAATGTTTAAAAAGAAACAAACACTGAAAGTAGGTGATGTGCCTGCCGTGTATTTACAAAAGAAATATCTCAATGCCGTAGATGCCTGAAAAATAAATAGCTGTCACGTGATGAGTGTAGACACTGTTTAGACTTTTATTTCATCTTCTTAAAGCTTTGTTTTGCTTGGTTTTGGCTAACGTTTAATCAAAGCTCTGGAAAGAAAAACAGCTTTAGGTTCCACGTTCTGTGCTGATTTTCGAAGGCCAAACGTCTCCACTCTCTAAGAAATCCTCATGGGGAAAACAGACTTGACAGAGGAACAGGGGATGCCTGATATTTGCTGTGCACAAAAGAAAGGCAACAAAGGCAAAGCCAGCACATTTCCCTCTGCTTCCACATTTGGCTTTGAAAAGAAGGGCAATGATCATCAGGCTGACAAATTATTCCCTGCTCACCTAGAAACAAGGGGCGGCACCAAGGCTTTGATAGAAGATGTTTTCTGAGCATTATTTTTCTTGAGCCGGTAAATTAGACATCAGGAGAAGTTGTTGGATAAACACAAGGATTTCTAGCATGCTGTTTTGCAGCACTGCACCTTTAAAATTTGTGGATGGGAGGAATTTGCTGGCAAAGCGTGATACAGAACTGTGTGCTAATACCCATGTTTAAAAGGAGGATTTCCTCTAATGTTGCAGCAACATCTGTTTCCAGCATCCTACTGAGCGCTAGGCACGTAGCCCCGTGTAGCTTTCAACGTGAAGGTTGCAAAGCTTTGCAGGCTGAAGGTTTTTCCCTTGGCTACCGACCTGCCTCTCCTCTGTGCCGGGCTGGGTGACTGTCAGAGACACCCGAGCAGCATGAGCAAGGCCACGTTGCTTAAATCGTATTGCCTTGCATTAATTCCTGCCTCCTATTAGCAACCCAGGCAGGAAGGATATTCGGGTGTTGCTGATCAGAGGAGCTATTTATGGAGCCAGCCATGTACGTGATTATATAACGTCATGGACACCGGCTGACAGAACCGGAGGGAGGCCTCGTGCCTGGGGTTTAGCCGTGGGTGTCCCTCTGTCACTCCCAAATGTCTTGCTCCAGCTTGGCCATTGAGCAATGCAGACCTCCCCCCTGGCCCCCCTGCACTTAAAAAGATCATTTTTCCTTGCCTGAAGCTCTGCTCTTATTTTTTGGAGTTACTGGTAAGGTAAGGAACAGCTGATGGTAGATGGGGAGTGCAAGGGAAGAAGGGAGAAGGTAGTTTCCTGTTTTCTGTGATGTCAAGTCGTATTCCCAAGACATTCAGAGAAAGAGGGCAAGTAGCAGAGTCAAGACCAAGTTATGGAGAGGGTCATTACAGAGCTGCTGCACCCCCAAGAGATGAGTGGCCGTGGCCCAGCAATTTTGATATCCCCTACACAGGCCATCAGGCACACTTGGGGGGATGGACCAACAGGCTGGTGCATTTGGCAGTCCTGCTGAGTGGTCACCATCCTCCCTGCCTCTTCCTCAGCACACAGGCAGTTGTGGCAGAGATTGCCTGGAGTATGGGCTGGTGGAAAAGGTTCCCAGGAGACCTTCAGCTACTCTTCCACGCTGTGCTGATTTAACTCATGAATTGCAGAGACAGGATGCCATTGTGAGGATCTCACTATACAAGGACAGAGTTTGAGGAATGGCAGGTCTTTGATTGCTCCTTAGCTGAGCTGCTTTAAACTCCACAATGGTGCTACCATTGCAGGGGTGGCTCTTCCACACCTGAAACATGATTACAGCATCTATTTCTTCATTTCCTAAAGCTTGCGAGCTCCAGAAAGCTGACATGTACGTCTTGGCTGCTGGCCTTTTTGGCTGGAAGCAAGAAGGGACTAGTGTGTTTGCTGAAAGCCTGTCTGTTCGGAGCCAACCAGCAAGGCAGCTCACCAGGCATGGCAACATGGACACAAGCTGTTTCAAAACCTGTGCTTCCTGACTGACGTCAGGAGCAGCTCTGTGGCCGCTCCAAGGGCCCAGGAGCCGTGGGGAGGGTGGCCGAGCCAACACAGGGAGTCCTTCCGTTCTGATGGCAGGCACCTCCTCCTCTCAGTGACTAGAGGCACACTAGAACTTGGTTGGAGGCTCAGAGCACAGGTCTACTGCCATTCTCCAAGGTGTTGCAGCCACTGTCACGAGGGTCTCCTCCTGGCTGTAAATCAGCCATGAGTGTGTCAGTGCTCATGTGCCTCCTGTTGACTTTCCTGTAAAAAGGAGTGGTGGCACAGCTGGTGTCAGGGAAGTGATTAGAGTCCTTGGAGGTTTCACGCTGCTATGTAAAGCCCTTGGCTTTGAGCCTGTGCTCCTGGCTGTGTGCTTGGTGGTGGTGCTGTAAACCCAGTTGCACTGTTTCGTCTCCTAGAAAAACACGCACCTTTAGGTCTCCCTGGCTTGTTAGGGATGAAGTCCCTAAGTGCCACTGTTACTTACATGGTCAGCAGCTAACACTCTTGCAAAGGCACTAAGATTGCTTGAAGTCAAAGAGGAAAAAGTACTCAGGAAGGAGGAATACCCCATAAAAGGACTATCTGTGTCCCTGTAGCGTGTGAGCAATGATGTCTGGTATTGGATTTTGTGCTAGGCTTTAAACTGCAAGGGAGTTTGCCTTGTGTCCCAAGGTGGGAAAGGAGAGGACAAATAGATGAGAGATGCTCTCAGAGCCACATACAATAACGTAGCTATTGCATGGCAGACACTCTCACCAAACTAATACAAGGAATTAGAAAACAAACAAAAGGGAATGTTTGAAGTGGGTGCAGATTTAGCATTGAGTCATGTAGGGACTGTATCACCGTAAGTCAGGGCAAATAGTTGTTAAGGATTGCACAAATGTATGTGGTACATACACGGGTACAGCAGTGTGCCCAGGTGGCCAAGAAGCCTGATGGCAGCCTGGCCTGTGTCATAAATGGTGTGACCAGCAGGACCAAGGCAGTGATTGTCCCCCTGTGCTCAGCACTGATGAGGCAGCATCTTGAACCCTGTGTTCAGTTTTGGACTCCTCTCTACAAGAAAGACATTGAGGGGGTGGAGTGGGTCCAGAGAAGGAAAATTAAGCTGGTGAAGAGAGGGGTCTGGTGCACTACTGTGATGAGGAGCAGGGTTTGTTCAGCCTGGAGAAAAGGAGCCTCCTAAGGGGGACCTTATTGCTCTCTGCAGATACCTGACACGAGGTCATAGCCAGGTGGGGCTCAGTCTCTACTCTCAAGTAACAAAGAACAGGGCAAGAGGAAATAGCCTCAAGTTGTGCCAGAGGAGGTTTAGATTGGATATTAGGAAAAATGTCTTCACTAAAAGAGTATTCAGGCATAGGAGCAGGCTGCCCAGGGAAGTGGTGGAGTCACTATTTCTGGAAGTGTTCAAAACCCATGTAGATATGGCACTTAGGGACATGCTTGAGTGGTGGGCTTGGCAGTGCTGATGGAGTAGTTTGACTCGATGGTCTTAGGAATCTTTTTCAGCCTTAACTATCCTATGACTCTGCTATTGCCTGGTACCTGGGATGATCTCTCTTTTTGTGACTTAAGTGTTGTGTTTGTCCAAACCCTTCACCTTCTCTTGCTATCCTGAAGAAAGAGGTCATGAAAAGAGTCCTTGACTGGCAGCAGAAGATGGTCCCACTAAGTACCTGTGGTACCTGGCACTGCTTGGCCTGACCCGGCTAGCAGGAGATTTCCTGGCTCGGCTTTGGCACGGGACATGTAAAGAGGATGGATATTTTTCCTTAAACAGTGATGGTGCAGAAAGGAGTCTTCCTTCTACCTTTAAAATATTTCTGGCCTCTCAGCCTATACTAAAGCTTATCAGCTCAACAGGAGGAGATGAGAACTCTCCCTTGTAGAAAACTTCTGTCTGCCTCCTGGCTGTGTAAATAGCTGGTATGGTCAGGTAATTCATAAGCAGCTACTTCAGATCCCCTTACTAGCTAGGAATGAAAACACCATATATTACTGTGGTAGAAGCCATAATGAGAGAAATTACCTCACTTGTTCCAGCTGGAGGGATTTGGGGTTTTGGCTTACTCACTTTGGATGTGGAGGCTTATTAACCTATTTATGCATTCATAGAATCATAGAATGGCTTGTGTTTGAAGGGACCTTAAAGATCATCTCCTTCCATCCCCCTTGCCATGGGCAGAAACACCTTTTTACATCTTCATTTCTTAAATTAAAACTTCCTGGTAATAGAGGTGCAGTCAGCTTTGCATTTTAGAAATAGATAAAAATGGAACTGAATGTATGTAACTGAGGGTCACAACCTGGCCATTTGTTGGTGGGACCAGTACTTCCCTAGCAGCTAAATCCAAATAGATCAGCTCCTCTTGAGGTTTGTCCAGCAGCTCTTTCCCAAGTCAGGGATCCTCTGATACACTGTCTATTGAGATCTAAATAAGAAAAGCCTGTTGTTCTGCAATTTACAAACATAAGGAATAGCAGGTTTTAAGAGCTCTTTCCTGAATTCCTCTGGAAAAAGGGAAAAAAGAGATTACATAGGAGATCTTCAGAAGTACTCAAGGAGACACAAAATTTGTACTGCATTAATATTCAAGATCCAGCTGGGAACTTTTGAAACTCCATCCCCCTTGAAATTATGATTTACTTAGGTATTCACAGTCTATCTGCTGTGCCTAGCCTGAGTGTGCAGTATTTATTAGTATATTGAACCTTTTCTTTTCCTCCCTGGGAAGCCACAAGGGGTTGGAACAACACCCTTTTTTATGACTGAGGCTTCCCGTTGCAGTTCCTCTGTGGCAGCAAATTGGTAAAAACAAAGACCATTCTGCCTCTCCTAAGATTTGCTCCAGCTAAGTAGGTACTAGAGAGTGGCATCACTTCTGTCTATTCCTCCTTTCTCTCTCCAACTTTTTTACATCCTTAGTTTTCAAAGGAAGCATGACATTGTGCACTATCTTGTTAGATCCCCTTCCCCCACTAACTTCTGAACCTGAAAGCTGGCCCACAGCAGTGCTCTGCTCCATGGAAAAACTACTCAAGCTGACAGCAGTCTGCAGGACAGTAACTTCCCAGCACAAGCTGCCCTTTCCTACCCAGGTAGAGATGGTGGAAGGATGCCTGGGGATGCCAGTGAAGGGAAGGAAAATCAGGATCTTTGTGGCAAGGAGGATGGGATGGTGCCAGCACCTTTCTAGGACACTGACTAGCGTTGCTTCTCTTACAACAACTTGCCTGACCCGTGTTTGAATGGAGACCGAGGAAGTGTTTGAATAGGGTGTTACTAACAAGAAGTGTAAATGTCATTGTCAGCAAGATGGGGCTGGTACATGGTCTAGGCTTTAGGAGCAGGGCCTAGAATAAGGTGACACAGGTATTTCTAAAAATTATCTATGTTTACTTAGGAAACTACTTGCATATACTCCCTCCCCCAATGCAAGTAGGTGAAATTTCACCTCTGGAATCTGATACTGGTGCATAAATTCCAACTCCCTCCTAAGTGCCTTCGCTATTTCACATGAAAATTTGTTGCTCTGTTCTGTTAAGTCCCAGATCTTAAAATTTTCCTTTTGGTTTTTAAATAGGATGTTAAAAGACATACTTTTCACTGCTGCTTTTAATACCATTAGGAAGAGATTGTCACATGATATATTAGAGGCTGTTGAATTACAGTGTGGCATTTAGAGGATGAAAAACTGCACAATATTATTTGTTGCTTTTTAAAAAGAAAAAGGAAAGTAGGTACTTATGGTTCCTTCCTTCTTGCCAAAGCCGTGTTTACTGATGCCAGTAATTTCCTTGACCTGTCTGTACAATGCAGTGAGGCAGAGCAAGAATATAGTGCTGTGTCTAAACAACAGTGCTATATCCAGAAAGGGCTTTGTTACTACCTCAGTCTTTAAAAATGCCCCTTTAACACATTCTAGAATCACACAGGATGCATTTGTGCTTCCTCTTTTTATTAACCTTTACTTTGTCCTTCTGTTCTTGGTTTTGCTCCCACACATTAGCATGGCTATATTTGGAGGTGAGGTAAATTAAATCTTTGGAAACCTAATAAGAGTTTGATCTATGAAGACTGCAGAGAGGGGCAAAAAGAACAGCTTGTGCCACTTTCCTGCACAGGAATGCTGCATACATCACAGGAAACCATCAGTGTGGGTGGAATGCTTTAGCTTGTTTGTCAGTGTGAAGTGTTTTGAATAGTGTCATTGAATATAGCAAAATCCTTATTTTCATAGGCCAGATAATCCCTTGTGTTTTCTTAAACAATACACTAAAATGGTCCCTTTTTGACAGACAAAGACAATAAAGCAGGACTCATTATTGTAGTCCTGCAACAGCAAACAATTGTATGTAGGAGTGCAGTGGAGGCAGAAAAATGGGTTGCAGAGGGCTTAGATAAATACTTAAAACCAACTCTGAAAGTGGCCCAGCTACACTATACATAGATTGTTTTGACCTGTAACCTTATGAATCTGCATCCAGGAGGAACACAAATCTAAGGTGATTTATGTGTTTTCAGGTTTGGAAAAATAATTTTAATTAGTTCAAAGCAAGCTGCCTTGAATTACCTCACATTTACAGTGTGGAGAGGACGAGGGATGGAGGGCCAGAATGCAGATAGTCAGGGTGGAACAGGTGATACATATATGAAAGCTTGTTACCTTGTGCATGCTCTTGCCTTGCAGTAAGTGAACTTGTTCCTATTAGCAAATCTGAGTCATTTTAAATCCCTAGGGGATGGAAAAAAGCTCCCTGTGTATGTGAGTAAATACAGTATGCAACTTAATTTGCCTGCAAAACCCCCTGTCCCTTTCTGGCTTAATTTCACCTGTTGGTTAGTTGTACCAGCAAGACACATTCATCTCCAGAACTATTCCTTTGGCTCCTGCTTCTGCAGTATGATCCAGCTCATTATGAGGCAAAGAAGTAGGCTTAAGATGTTAGTACTTGACTGTCTGGTATTCCCTGGCTGTTGTTCCAAAAGGGTATGTTCGGGCAGGCTCGTTTTGCAGCATGTTTGGCACAGAACTGGTAAAACTGGGTGGCTGGAGTTTGGAAAACTTGGGAGGAGAGCATACATCTGATCCTATTTTGAATGTTCATGTTGTGTAGATTAATTTTACAGGCATAATCATGTGCTTACATATTAATGTATTTACAGCGTCACTATTGGAAATAGCTAGTGCAGTCATCTATGAATACAGCCCTCCATGGAGATGCCAGGCAAGGTCAAGGCCTGGTCAAGTCACTCTGTAAAACACACTGAAATCTACTGTGGGGCGAAATACTGCTGCACTGCAAAGAGTTCTTCTAGTGAGGCTGTACTTACTGCCGTGGAACATTCCTGCTCGTTCTCAAACAGGCTCAGAGGAGGGTGCCACAATGGAAGATGTGTATTTGGCATCGGTGGAGACAGACCGAGGCGTGAAGGAACAGTTGCGGCTTTATGACACCAGGGGTCTGCAGGAGGGCGTGGAATTGCCCAAGCACTATTTCTCCGTGGCTGACGGCTTCGTCCTGGTGTACGCCGTGACCAGCCTCGAGGCGTTCCAAAGAGTCGAACTGCTCAAAAAGGAGATCGACGTCTTCAGGGACAAAAAGGAGGTAAATGCATGGCTGGCTAAATGCTGCATCAGTGATAAGAAGTTAAGCGTAAAGCCCAGCTTTTGTCGTGTACAAAGGAAAATGAATGCACCCACAGCCTTGAGCAACCCAGCAAAAAGGAGGCCTTCACATGCCAGGGAAGCTTAATTCACGTGCCATGCAGGTCATGCAAAAGAATGCTTTTTTTTTTTTTTTTTTTTTTTCCTTCCCACTCCTTATTTCCTCTACTTCAGCTAAAATCCAGTCAGCTGAATGCACCAGCCAGGACACTCATGACTAATAAAACATATGGTCTACAGCAGTGCAACTCATGTTTTTTTAGATATTGTACAGGGGAAGTCAAGTGCGTAGAATAATATAAGGAAGGGCATTATCTTTGTTTGTTTTGTATTCATGTACTTGATGGCTTACAAACTAGTGTAATTGACAATGGGTCTCCAAGACATTAGTCAATTGGCAAAGCAGCTTTAATGTATTTTAACAACCATATTGAATCAATTCAATTGTGTGAAATGACTGCTCTATTTTCCCTTAGAAAGCAGCTAGTGTTTTCAGCTGACAGTGTTCCAGCTTAGCTAAACAAATATAACTTGCATGTGGCATTAGCATTACAGCTTTTCCTGAAGTATCTATATTCTGGAGTGGTTTTCCCTGTTAAATGTCTTTAGCCTACAGCTTTCCAAATGCCTGTTTTATGCTGTTTAAAAGGGAAAAAAAAAATGCATGAGGAATTAATTGGATAATGGTAGGGAGAGACTTTGCAAAAATGTAACTTGTTTTGTACTGACGGCACACGGGGTGGTGGAGGAAGGCAGGCCCAAGTCTGATGGCAGATGAATGTGCAGTCACAGGAGAGGTATGTTAGGTGGTAGGGCTGGTGTGAGCTGCAGCCTGTCACGTATATCAGGGATACAGGAGTCAAGCATAACCCCCCTGCAGGGCAAGGAAAGGTGGACAAGCAGGAACCTTTTCCCAGGCACTGTTTTGTGACAATCCTGATTTCATACTATACAGCCTGTTGTAATGCAGAGAGGGAGTCACAGCCCTGACAGGATCTGCATCCTGCTCATCTGTGTTACCTGTCAGAACTCTTCTCTCTCATTGCATGCAGGTATTTTAGAAAACAGCCAATTTGCTTATGCTTTTGGAGAGCTTAAAACTGTGATTTTAGGATAGCTTAAAAACTGTTGGTCACAGTAAGATGGATAAAATAATTTTCATTCCTGTGATTTCCATAAAAAATAGGCTTTAAGGTGTACAAGGTGAGATCAGGAGTCCACCTTAAGGTAAACTGTTAATCAGCAGATTAATGATTCTCTGACTTAAAGTCTGGGTTCCACTAGAATGAATTCTTTACTGAATTGGGGATGTATGTGGAGGCACATGGTGCTTCTGTGCTGGCAGAACTTCAACTCGTTGAGTGGCACAGTCTCCTGTTGTGTGGCAGATGACAGAAAGCACTGATGGCTGGTTCCTTGCCTCTGCTGGCTGTGGGGGCTCTCCAGCACGCACCTTAAAGCCTGGCCAAATTTTATACTAAATGGAGATTTTGTTCTGTTATACTGACAGAACTTTGCCACAGCTAAAATTCAGCTGGAGCATGCGGTAAATACACATGAAGATTATAGCTTCTTTCAAAGCCCTCACAGAGGGGGAAAAAAAACCCCTAAGCAGCATTTTTCCAAACACCCTGGACTGCTGTAGAAAAGTAAGGAAGCCTCAGACCTCACAGGAATAGGACAAACATCGCTAGCTGGAAAGAAACATACAGCATTCTGGAGTTAGCCTCATGAACAGGAAAGAGCAAGCAGGTGTGGCCACAGTAAACCCCATAAATCATCAGCAAGAGAAGATTTTATCACTTGATCTTTGTCAAACCACTAGTGTAGAGATGAAAACAGTTTGACTAAGGACCTCGAACTAAAAATGTAGTCATGGTTTCCCCAAAGAGCTGGTGCTGGTAAAACATTTTTATAAAACAGTTAACTTAAAATAAGGAGGAGCAGCAGCTTCACATGGCTGAAGCACTGGGAAGGCTTCATGTACTTACTGAGCACGGCCACCCTGGACTATCTGGGTGATACACAAGTCGGTTGATGGGTCCTTACAACTGCAGATCTGAGTTGATACTGCTGTGCTGCTCTCCTTAGCTAACCAGCTGCTCTTGAAACTGCTTCCCCAAGGAGGACGAGGATGCTGCTGGTGGCTCCTGGTGCCTGGGGCTGGGCAGCTGGCATGGCTGAGCCTGGAGAGGGGCCCTGTAGCCCAGCCTGCCCAGGCTGCTGGCATAGTGGCTTTATTTATATTGTGGGATGGGGCTTGGGAAAGAAACAAACACAGCAAAATCCACCACTGTGGGATCCAGGCTTTCTCTGCTGCTGTGCATTTTTTCACCTCTCAGGCATCTGCTGCTGTGACCTACTCAGATGTCATGCTCTTATCATTTGTCCAGGGCAGCTCAATTGCCAAGTAAGTGGAGAATAGGGCTGTTTAACTTTGGATCTCTTGGGTATCGTTTCCCTTCAAGCAATCATTGAGGGCAGGGAGTGGGGTGGTGAGAAGGGGAAGTCCTGCATATCCTATGATTAAAACAAGCTTCCAACCCATAAGCAGATGAGGCTAATTCAAATCCCAGACCCTGATCTTCCAAACTACATGCAACTTACTTTGTGCCAGTGCTAAGTTACAGAACAAGTCTGAACTGTGTTGCTGCTTCCCCGCTGTTTAAAAGGATTGTGACTGATGGATGGTTTTAGTATAAAGCTCATCCTCTTGTTTTATTTGTAGGTTGCAGTTATTGTTTTGGGAAACAAAACTGACCTCCAGGACCAAAGGCAAGTGGAAACAGAAGCAGCACAGCAATGGGCAAGGGCCGAGAAAGTGAGACTGTGGGAAGTGACTGTGACAGATCGGAAAACACTGCTTGAACCCTTCACCTTCTTAGCTAGCAAACTGTCCCAGTCCCAGAATAAATCAACATTTCCCTTGCCTGGAAGGAAGAGCAAAGGGAATAACTGTGAAAACTAGACTAGCTTAGCATTGTCTCCTGCTGCCAGGTCACAGTCTAAGTCCTTTTTGTGCTATTTGCTCCTTGCAGTTTCACTTAAAGCAATAATATCATTCAGCAATAAAATCAGCAAGCTTATAGCTAAGAGGTATCCTTCCTTCTCATAGACTTGGCTTGAAAAAGCCGCTGGTGGTAAAAGCCTCAAAAAGCACTTTATGAGAGCAGTTATTTTGCAGCCAGGGTTAAGGAGAAGGAAGGGATAGATGGATACCTCTCTAGCAGGGCTTTTACTATGCCTGGATACAGCCATGTTGAGGGACAAATCAACAAGCTTACCAGTACATAATCCCCCTGCAGATCTATAGCCTGTAGTCACAGAAAGTATTAGCTGCAATAAAGCATTCAATTTGGAAAGGTGATATATTTGAAATGGGAACAGTTCTTTTACCTTGACCCTAAAGGTAAGGTAAGGGCCATGGGGCTTTTTGATGTTGCAAGAGGCTGAGATCAGTGTCTTGCTGTAGGGGAAGGGTATGGAGCAGGAGGTAGTTACCAGGTTTAGCCACTGATGTTTTGCTAAGGTCTGGAAGAAAAAATGCCCAACAAAATTGTAAAAAACCACACCCCACATCTTTTGGGAAATACCTGAACATCAACCTTCTCAACGAAGTATAGTAAGCAGTGCTTTCAGGTCAGGAATTCATTTGTGCTCTCAGAGCACTCATTGATTGAACAACAACAATCTAAGGACAACATAGCTGTGGGTTTGTTCCAGCATGTCCACTACAAATCAGTCACATTCCCATAGTAATTTTGTAAGGTAATTTTACTGAGAATTATATGGATCGATTTTGTATGCAGGAGGTATTGCTGGGCTCTGCTTAGGGCATGCTTACCTGGCTGCTCAGGCAAGCTGCAGCAACCCACCCTCCCTAGGCCAGATAACAACTGGTACAAAGTGCTGCATGACTCTGCAGGTGGGGGCTAAGGAGGGTAGGAGGCTGCCTTTTTGGAGACATCCCTGTGGCGAGTGCCCAGAAATACCTGTACATGGTCTGGCTGCAGGAGCACAACTGCACGCGCTGTGTTTGACTCAACACTGGCAAACCTGTGTGCTGCAGGAATCTGCTGTCCCAGGCCAGCCTGGCAGTAAACTGAACAAAAGGGGATATATAGAGCGACAGAATGAGCAACTTTTCCCAGAGACATGGGCCAGTTTTTGGCATCTAACAACCTGGACTAATTGATGCTAGCTTTTCTTTATATTTGAAGGCGAGAGCAGGGAGAGGGAGTGAAGTACCCAGCATTTTCCACTAAATTAATCCTCTTTTGAACAAATACTGAGAATTTCACTGTGAATCAGCAAAACCACAAGCAATATTTGCACTGTCATATCATAACTGCTAAATAGCGTGCTTAATGATCACAATTAAGCTCATAGTATTGCTCTTCCTGAATACTGATTAATAAAGCCTGTCAGCATTACTAAAGTCTGTCAGCATTATTAATGTCAGAGCAGCAGTACACTTCACTGAAAATTAAGCAGGAATCCCTACCATTATAATGAAGGTAGACGAAACTCTTTATGTGCTTTGCTCAATATAGTTTGAATTGCTGTGGCCAAGGGGTAAGATAAGAGAGCAATTATGAATGAGCAAGTGCTTGTAATGCCCTGCTAGGAACATACAATTGTTTCCATTGCAACACTGCAGCTGAGTAAGCACTATAGCACGGCCTCCCCCCACCTGGCCAGTAATAGTCATTGTCCCCAGCAATGCTGCAGCATGACACACCCTCCTCACTCATTTCCTACTGAGCACACGTGTACTCCAGGCTTCTCCCGACCCAGAAGACTCCATATCTGCCTGCATGCTTGGAAAGCGGAGGTGACTTCAGAGCAGCAGTGGTTCACCTCCTCGCTGCAACCTCTTACCAAGGAACAGGTCACGTTCCTCTTCTTCAGCTCTGCAGAACCCTTCTTCTGGAAGGGACCTGAATCAGCCTTGGATCAATCAAAATAAGGGAAGATGTCTACTTACAGCACATCACTAAAGCTGACCCTTGAGCCAAGGGACTGCAGGTTGACAAGTCAGAATGAACTTAAAATGCCTGGAGATGGAAAGAATGGGGATGACTGGTTTCTGTCCATCTCTGCATGCTGCAGACTCGGTGCCAATTCTTCTGCCAAGACTGATGTCACCTGTAGGCTGCCAAAGCTGTGCAGTGCGAGTGTAGCTTGCTCACTTGGTCGACTGGACTCCCAGGACTTGACAATGTTTTAAGACAGTCAAGAAGAACAGATCTTCTAAATGACTAAGGCCATTTTTCCAAAGAGGCTACATAAAGGCAAACACACATTCTTTGATTTGGCTAAATTTAGAGTTTAGATCATTTGAGGCATTCAGATTAAAAAAAAAAAAATCAACACCCACTGTTTTCTTTCATAAACTCATTCTGATGTTTTTTTCTAAATATTATACTGTTTTACTGACAAGTGATGGAAAATCTAGTGTTTTATCTGCAAATTATATTCACGCAGTGGCTGGGACTGAGTAAAAATGAAACTTGCTGTAGTAGAGTTTTACATGGGGTTAGTAAGCAAAGTACAGAGTATAACATAGTAGCTAATGGGCAGAACATGTATTTTGTTCTTACTGTTCCACTGACTCAAACCCTGTTCTAGGTCACTGGGATCACTTACCTTCTGCAAAACTAGAGTCCCTTCACAAGATAATGGAGAAAAAATTATTATAAACAGTATAAATAATTTATTGTTATAAATTTATTATATACTATATATTGAAACCATCTTTCTCTGCTCCTCTAAAGACTCTACTCTGCTGAATAAACACTGTACAAATCAGTCGCCCCACCAGTTACAACAGTTTGACATGTCCTGATTGCACAAAGCAAGAAGCTGGCAAAAACCTACTGAGATTAAGCCATTTACTCTTTACTAAGTAGAGGAGAGGGAAAGATTACTAGAGATGCTCCTAGTGTGATATAGCTATATACCAAACAGGCAAACAGCTGAGGGAGCTCATACACTAAAACATGCACTATGTCGAATGACAGCAGTTCAGCCGATGAGGGTAAGGTGCTACAACCCACAGCCACCCAGCAAAATCTCTAATTAACAGATTACTTTGGACCAAGTTAGATTTGCTCTCTATCTAGATAACAAGAGAAGCATGTAAATGAAATACATACAGATTAAAGTACCAAACCAAATCCGAGAGCACAGATGACCACCCTGCACTCACAAGAATGTCACAAGGTGAAGCACTTGCCATGTGAAAATGAATCTGTGCTTCCGGCCTTACCTTAAGGGAGTGGTCAGAAATGCCATATCCACAACTAACTGCCTGGTTGCTACACACCTCAATGTAAGCAATATGTCTCTAGGAGATAATCTTTATAGGTAGTTAAAGGATCTACAGATACTCCTTTACGGTGTTATCTGTTACCTTACCAGGACACAATTCCTTCTCTTCCAAGTGTGAATAGACCACTCCATCAGAAAAGCATCAAGACATTCTTTTCTTCCTTTTACTTCCTGCATCTTTCCCTTCCAGAGAGCTTACACTTCTCTGGTTGTACTTTGAAACAACCTGCCAGTCCTGCAGAGGCAACGCTGGGAAAACTTAAGCTAAAAAGTAACTATTGTGGACTCTGTGTCCAGTTACCTTCTAATGCCCAGGTCCCCGCACAACACTTAGTGAATGGCTGTGACGGCCTTATGCTGTCATTCATTGTATGGTTGTCTAGAACTGTCTTCCTAAAATAGCAGCAGTCAGTGCACTCACCTGCAGATCTCACTTGTCCTTAACCACACCATAAATCCTCCAAAGCATACAGAGACAGCATTCTGGCAAAATGACAAAGCAAGGGACTAAGCAGAAATCTTTTCTTCTTCTTTTTTTTTTTTTTTAAACATCTTTTTATTAGCACAGTAACAAATGCAGACTTAAGTAGCCCACAACATACAACCAATCCACTGAGTGACTCCTATTCCACACCTTACAGTTAAACAGCTTAAGGTATTTCACTACAGGTTACCGTAAGTCCTGATTAAACCCTTTATTCTTTTCACAAAGATAGATTGGCTTATAAAATAATACATTAACTACTTCTCATTTCATATATGAGGCCATATATCCACCTCTCCATATCACAGATCATGAGATGACCGTCTTTAAAAAGGATTTGTTAAATACCAATGTGCCCTCCATAGGGAAAAATAATCCCAACATCTTTTTACAAAAAAAAAAGAAAAAAAAAAAAAAGAAAAAAAGAAACTCAACCCAGAACAAAATAAATCCCTCAAACCCAAACAAACAAAAAGAAAAAACAGTGTGTAGAGTCTTGAAAGGACTTTTACATAAATGTCAACCTATGTACCTGTACAAAATTAAGCTGTTTTAATCTTTTACATATTGCAAGCAAACTGAAAACCAAAGAAGTCTAAGAAGTTTACATTCTTCTCGGTACTATATGTGAGCTAATATTGCTGAACTAATTACAGTCTTAAAGTATGCTATTCCAAATCCTAGCTGTCTACTGTAGCAAGATACCTTAAGTTACAACAACAAAATCTTAGGAAATAAAAGACTGAATAAAATCTGTTATAGAAATACCCTACTCTTTACCAGCACCCTCCCTCCCCCCACCCCTTCAAAATCATAAGCAGCTCTTTCCATCACAGACAAATAATGTAAGAGTTTGACGAAAATCCAATTTATGTAGCGTATCTTTTGGTCCATTGTCTGGCCATTCTGTCATGCTCTGCTCTGTTAGTCATGTACTGAGTGGCAATGCTTCCAACCAGGGGGTCAGCTGAAAAGGAAACACAAGCACTCATTTCAGACAAGTTACTCAATAAAAACTTCTAAATAAAGCTGAAGTGTGAATTTCATACAAGGCAAACACACAGGTAAGGTACACTGTAACAACCTAAACGTGTGGAATTCATGATCTGTATCTGATGTTGTGTGTTTATGGTGATGTACTAATCTGTAATTTAATAGAGTGAAATGCCAATAAAGTTTTAAGAAGTTTAAGACACAACAATCAATCATATTTTGCATTACTGAGCGTTTTCACTAATTCATGCATTTCAGGTTTATTTTATTCCTTCTAAGGGTGCCTGAGATACTCATGCTAAGTGTACCTGTAACAAGGTAAAGCTGCCTTCTAGGAAAGATAAAATCTCAAGAAAGGGTTTAGTACAACAAATTTAGTACACTGTGAAATCTGGTCTTTCTCTCCTCTTTAGACATATAAAAATGCAACCTGTAAAACGACTTTGGAAATGAAGACATATTCCTCTTCTTAACTCGTGTGGACAGCGGGTGGGTTAGAGCAGCAGTGCTGACCACTTGTGGCATAGTTGGTCACTTTTAAATGGATGATGGAAAGTAAAAGGTCAACCCCCCTGTTTTCAGAATGCACAGTTTGTGGCTCCTCAAGCTCTGTTACTGAATTACTGTAGCCCTACAGACCAGTGAAGACTGGATTTGGAAGGGGAAGGAGTTTTCATGTACAGGAGGATCACTTGTCTCCTCGTGAGTCAGCCTGAGGAGCCGTGGACAGCAGGCTGGTAAGGTGTATCTCCCCTCCACCATCTGCAGCCCCTCTCTGACTGCCCTGGAGAGGAAAACGTGCTCCACAGGAGGCATGAGCTCAGCTGGCCATATCAATGGAATGAGGAGGGCCACGTTATTTAGGTGCTGGGAGGAATGCGAGGCGCCAGGTGGACTTACCGGGGTTACAGTCTGTGAGGAGGGAGCAGATGGAGAGGAGAACTTTAGAAATGGTTAACGCTGGACTCCAGTTGTCCTTTAAAATGTCCAGGCAGATGACGCCTTGGCTGTTAATGTTACAGTGGTAGATCCTTGTCCGGAACGTTACCTGCAAGAGAGGGGTTGTGAGCGGCTGTGCCGGGGTGCCTCAGGCTGCGGGGAAGGACAGGACAGGAGCTCCGAGCGAGGGAGCGAAGCAGCGCCCGGGCCGCCGGCCGAGCCGGGTGCCGGGCTGACCCACGCCGGGCTCCCCGGGCCGCCGCCGCCCTCTCGCGGCGGAAACAAAAAAGAGCCGGATTTAGAACAAAAATGAGAAACACTCTCAAGAGCCAACCAACTTCCACGGTCAACGGAAAGCACAGGTTGTGGTGGGTTTAATTATTTTTTCTCACTTTCATTTTTTTAATTAATTTTTGTCGTTTTGTTCCTAGTGACAAAAGGGCCTGGGGCCTTAACACCAGCATTTTTCTCCTTCTGAACGCCCAAGGATTTGTAAAATCCTCCAGACAGGCCGAGGCATTTAGAATCACAGCTTCCATCACTTCTAAGAGGCTCAGCAATGGGAGCAGTTGTTTCATGATGTGACTGAGCTAGGCAGCTTGCCACAGAAGTTATTCGAAAGGGAAACACAAGCACCAGGAACCATTCTCAGAACACCACGGGACCTGCAGGGAGGCCTTGCCCTGACTCACTGAACAGTGACAACAAATTTGGTGCAATTTGTATCAATTAGGATTATGTACATAAATAAAGGCTGGTGGGTTCATGTCCCAAATCCTCAAAATTTGTCAGCTATCCACACCTGGAAATTTTATTGTCTGTTTATAGGTTACAGAAGTATTTGCAAACACTCTTGGTAAGCGGGTGGTATGACAAGAACACACTAGTGTTTTCTTGAGATGGGACCAGCCCACACATAAAACTTGCCAGTCAATTCTCATTTTTTCTACTGCCTTTATGAAGCAAAAAATTTGTCTGTGACCCTCACTCTCACAGGCTTGGGGAGCAGGCATGGGGTGGGGTGACACAGCTACAGAACCCTGGTGACCGGCATGTCCCCGTGCACTGAATCCATGCAGTGTTTCCAAGAATGCTCCCAATGCACAGAGCACATGGGCTATTTTTGGACTTGCAAAAGCGGTTACTTGTCAAACAGGAGACACCCACACCGCATGCTTGGGGAGATTTTATGCTTTATTTATTGTGAGCTGCTTGGATTTTGGATTAAAACAGGAAGCAAACAAAGGAAACCCCAAATCCCTGCACATTTGCACATTATGGGGGAAACAGCAAAATGACTGCAAGAGAGCAGAGATGTGTTACTCCCCCCACACACCTTTTGCAACAAGCTGCCACTCCAAAACCAAGAACTCCTGATGCTTTCTACCTAGGGAGCCTTAGAGATATAGCAGACAAGAAACCTAAATGACCTTTGTTTCCCATGTCATCTAATCTTTGGAGGAAAGGCAGCAATTACTCCCTGCAGTCATGTGGAAGTCCACGTGCACCAGCCTGAGCAGAGGGCGGATCTGCCTCTGCTGTACCTGCCCCAACCCACACTGCTCAGGGCCAACCACATTTGTGACATTTGCAGTTGCTGGCAACGGCTCTGCCTTGGGTTCCTGAGCAGCCCTCAGCCCAGCCCTGCTGCTTGCTCAGTATTTCTGTGTTTGACCTGCACCTTTGGTCTCCTTCCAAGAAGGTTTCTAGCTGTAAGCAAGGTAACAATTTTGACAGTTTAAACACTTCCAGAAGGGAAGGATGGAGTATTTCCAAGTTGATACAATAAAGACCAAATTAACACAGGTCAGCAGTTCTAATTTGTAAAGACAGAGAGCTGTTAATCCTGATTCTCAGCACAAAAGCTAAATACTCTGTAGACAGTCTCTCAGTCCAGTTGACTAATAACAGCTAACAAAGCATGAATGCTGTTTGCCTTTAAGATTAAGATTAATTTTTAAATTATTTTTCATGAAGGAGGGGAAAGTGAAAATGAAAGAAGACTCCCATATACTTACAGAACTGCCTGGCTGCTTAACACATTATCCCTTAAGATATAATCCTTAAGGGATATATCCACAACACTAAAAGCAGTTTTCTCCAGTTAGAGGAGCTCTACCAAGCACTGTGGAAAAAAATTTAAATGTGTTCTCATTTTAGCAGCAACTCAGAACTGGGATGGTGTTAGACACATGTAGTCCAGCTGTTTGCCATTTACAATTTTTGCTGATGTCACAAAAGCCAGCAGTGCAGGGAAACCAAATGGAACTGGAAGAGGGAGAAATTGGAGGCTCACTTGAAAACAAACAAAAATATTTAAAGTCAATGCTCATTACACTAAAGAGGAAAAAAATCTCACATAAACCTAGTACATTCAGACCAAAATCAAAAGAAACTGAGTTACTTAGAAGATAGTAAAGAGAACAGCATGTGGAATAGCACAGAAATATAGTGTAACTGAACAATCCTTTGGAAATGTCCCACCTGAGATTACATTAATGCAGTAATTACCTGGAGTTAGGCACAGCTTTTGAAAAGACGTAAAAGAAGCTAATCTCAACCTTACCCTGAAGTGATAGCAGAGGTTAATTTACACAAGCAGCAGAATAGGAGTGGGTGGGAGGAAGTGGTTAGAGGTTATTAATACAAATGATCAAAGCACACATACCAGGTCAACACAAGCCACTGTTTTCACCTCAGTAAATGAAATCTAACCCAACTATAATGTAACTCTTGGGAAAATGTCCATTGTACTAGTACAAATACTAAACTCTTAAATTCTAATTATACTTGTTTATTGGATTCTCCTAAATTCAGGCACACCCAGAATGTGCCTGACTCATTTGCCATCTGAAACACAGACAAAACCAAAGTACCACACAAAACGAGAAAACATAGAAAGCAGAGAATGGATTAACACTAACATCTTCAAGGTGTTGTATAGAATGCACAATTAAATGCAAAAGAACTCCATTATACATATTTAGGATATGAAATAGAGGATCTGTCCCTGTATCAGATTTCTCCCATTTAACTTCCTTGTACCATGCAATGCATTTCCAAGTCAAATTTTAAGATTTTTCATTTCTCCAACTTCAAGCACAGTAGTGCAGTCCCTCTCAATGTCCTCACAGGAATCTAAATATCACTTCTAGCACAGTCTTTTGGCCCTCCTACAGCAACATCCTCTCCAAAAACATTTACTCCAACACACTGAAGCACACCCTTAGCTGGAGCTAGACCCAGCCCTCAAAGCTACACCTGTACATCCTTCATCACACATCTCTAAGATGCTCATCGACCACACAGCATTTGTCAGTGTTTATGCCTCAACACCTTCTCTCACACATATTCCTAAGGGCTTGGAAGCTTGTCAGGATAACTATTTTCACCTGATTTTATTTAAGAAAGTAAATCCTTTAATGACATTTCATTTTCAGGTTATGAAATGTGTAAAACTACAGGCACTTTACCATTGGGCAGGAACCGTCTGCACAGGAGTTACCAAAAACTCACAGAGGTTTTCTTCCACTGGTCTTATAGGGCTTACCAAAGAAGATCCAAGGGTTACTAGGCTTTTTTCCTTACAGAGCTTCATCTTTTCAGAGATCAAGGCTTTTAAAATGACATTCTTCTCTATTTTAAATGGACTACAGTTCTGTGAGTGCTTATCATCAAAGTGAAATACACTGGGTTTTGTTTCAACCAGCTGCTTTTTTTTATTTCTTGCCCTAAAAGGTTGTTTATAGGAAGGCTACTGTAATTACATTAGTCTACCACTTAAACACGATCCACAGACAGTATTTACTCACTACTGCAAGTAGTTGGACAGTCTGAAATCAACAAAACAGCAGGAATAAAACAGGAGTGATATGATAATCATATTTTCCACATTACCATTTATTAACACTAGAGCAGATTTTAATACAGGAGCAGCTTTGGTTCTCAAAGAAAGGTTCTTAATTTCAACCTGAATTACCTAAGTAGGAAAAGTGTATTCTATTATAGCACCAGCATGCTTTCTCCTACATACCATCTCAACGAGACTGAAAGTACATGTATTTTACTTCCATGCATACATGTGGTTTGTAAACCAACTTGGATTTCACTAGATAAAAGACTCCATTTAAATGAAACTGCTACAATACAGTGAATCATCACTAAACTTGTCTTTTAAGGCCTCAGTAAGTGGTGCCTGTTTGGTGTTTTAATCCCACCCTTCTTTTTATCTGGGTGAGGGTTTAGATCCAAAGATAAAGGCAAAGGGATCTCAGTCAGAAGCACTGAGCAGAAAGCAGGGCTGAGCTGGACTGACATAACTGTTCATTTGGTTCTGCATCAGGGAATTCAGCATGTAGGGCTGTCTCAGTAGCTCTGGTAGTTACAGTATGGTCCTGCAAGGCATCCTACTTGACCCTCGAAGCAGCATGGTGGGAACACATCTGAGAGCAAGGGCTGCAACTCTAGCTGGGGCACTTGCACCATCTACCCTGCCAGTGGCAGGTACTTCTACCCAGATGGAGCTGCTGAAGGAAGAGGCTACAGAGCAGGCTTCAGACTGCAGGCAGCACCGAGACCTTTCTCTTGGGCAGGCCTGTCTGCAAAAGGTGTTGCCCATGTGGAGGACCTCCTGCAGCAGCTGGCTGAGCTGTAGGAGGCAGTGAGAAGCCTGTGTGGCATCAGAGCTACTGAGGAGGAGTTAGACAGCTGGTTCCAAACTGCACTGGATGCACAACCTATGGCCAAACATAGGGAAGGGCGGGGACTCAATAATGCAGAAGAATGGAAGCTTGCCATGGCAAGGACCTGCAGAAAGAGAATTTCCCCCAAGGACTGAGGTGTCCCTGCAGAATCACTTTGCTGCTCTGAGACTAGAAACACCCATCATATCAGAAAAAACACTAAAGCCAAATAAGGCAGTCCTGGGAGTAACAGGAAAGGACCCTGGAGTATGGGCAGTTTTTTCATCAATCCTCCTGGTCAAAGGGAACAGGTTCCAAAAGGCTAGTGAAATTTAGCAAACCAACAAATGGTTATGGGGACTGGTGCCACAGCCGGGGGTTTGGCTACTTAGATGATGGGACTCACTTTGGGAAACCTGGTCTGCTGGGTGCTGATGGGATGCATCTGTCAGAGAAGGGGAAAGGGCCTGCACAGATGAACAAGGAGCTCCTGGACAAACTCAAACACAGAAAGGAACTCTGAAGAAGTGGAAGCAAGGACAGATAGCCTAGGAGGAACAGAGAGAGGTGGGCTTATGAACTCATGAAGTTCAATGAGGCAGTGTGCAAGGTCCTTGCACCAGTATCTGGCAATCACAAGCACCTGTGAGACCCCACCTGGAGCGCTGCATCCAGCTCTGGGGCCCCCAACATCAGAAGGACATGGACCTGTTGGAGTGAGTCCAGAAGAGGGCCATCAAGACAGTTAAAAGGTTGGAGCACCTCTCCTATGAAGAGAGGTTGAGAGAGTTGGGCTTGTTCAGCTGGAGAAGAGAAGGTTCCAGAGGGACCTTAGCGCAGCCTTCCAATACCTAAAGGGGCCCACAGGAGAGCTGGAGAGGGACTTTTTACAAAGGCATGGACAAGGAGTAACGGCCTTAAAAAGAAAAAGGGTTAATTTAGATGAGATATTAGGAGGAAACACCTTATTGTGAGAGTGGTGCGGCACTGGAACAGGTCGCTCAGAGAAACTGTGGATGCTTTATCCCTGGAAACATTCAAGCCATATTGGATAGAGCTTTGAACAATGTGGTCTAGTGGAAGGCATACCTTCCCACAGTAAGGAGGTTGGAACTAGGTGATCTTTAAGGCCCCTTCCAACCCAAACCATTCCAGGATTCTATGATGAGTCTGAACAAGCCTGGGCTGATAAATGCTTCTGACCTGTAGCATAGAAAGTGAAGGTGTAACAAAGCACACATGGAAAAACAAAAGATCCCTCTTAAACGATTACTGGGCTCACAACATAATAAATTGCATACAGTTGGTTGGACTACAAATTATTCAATAAATTAAACAAAAACCCACAAAACCAAAACCAAACAAACAAAAAAGACCCTACTCTAAATTGAATTAAATTCTGACATGAGAACAATCTGTGTTGCCAGAGAATCTCCAAAAAGAGATGGACAGATGTCAGCAGAAAAGCACTAGAGATGTCCCGAGGCAGACCACACTGTTTGTGAATTGGAGCCCTATCTTAGACGTAGAATTAAAGGACCTGTTGGTACTACCAGAAACCCTGAAGTTATGTGAGCAAGAACAGGCAAACAGTTTTCTTAATTTGGCAAGTTTCTATTAATTTGTCTTGTGTAAGCAATTAGCACTACTCTGTTGAGATGCCCTGATTGCCTGAAGAAGTCCTTTCCACTGCAGACTAGACCAAAGTCTGAAAGATGGTGCAGTCATCGGCATTTATCTCATCAATTAAACAACTTTTAAGTAGAAAGTTAAACATGTACATAAATGCTTTCAGATACAAGACAAACACCAAGTGTATACACAAGCACCTCTTGTAACCCAACACTCTTCCTGCGGCCACATATTGGAACCACCAGATAACATTCACTTGCACTGGTATTTGCCTTAGAGCACTGGAACACAACAACACTGGAATGTAAGGGCTTCACAAATGTAACACACCTACAGAAAGTTTGTTACTGCACAAATAGGTGAACACAAGTGTCCAACAAAACTGAAAAATGAAATACTACTTTGGTGCCCAAAACACATGTAACTTATGCTTACAGTACCCGAGTTGCTTGAGAAATAAGTATTTGTAGCATTTTTCCTCTTCTCAAGTTTATTCCCAGTTTCTCAGTCCTGTCCCAGTGCTTGTGCTAACTGCTTAGGACTTCTTATAAACAGAAGCCGGAAGAAAAAAAAAAAAGCTCTAAAATAATTATCAAGAGGACTGGAAAAGCTGTTAACCTTAGCTAACAGAAACTCCTGTAATGTCTAAAATGAGCTTAAGTTTGTTTTTAAGAGGGGACTTCAAATGGCCCGTGTTCTACTAACTGCATGCTATTCATGTTTAGCACTCATGACTTAAGATGTTAGCTACAGGTCTCTTACCTTTGGAGGCTTGAAGGGATATTCTGGTGTAAATGTGATGTCAAGGAAGAAAACACCTCCCTCATAGACTGAACCTGGAGGTCCTAGAATGGTTGATCTCCATTCGTAGATGTTATCACCTTTGGGGCCAGCACTAAGAGATAAAATAAATCAAAATAATTTAGAAATACTACCACAGCTCAAATAGGACTTCTTACATTCTTCAAGTATGATATGGAAGAAATATTTCAGTGTTACTCTTCATATACCACCTAAAGTAGGGACAGGGATTAAAAAAGATTAAATCTCTTTCAAACACTCAGAGATCTTACCTGAACATATCAGCGTTCCCAACTGTTTAGCAAAGCTGAGAAACTAGAGGTGGGGTATGGTTTCCCTCTTCTTTTTCTGGACAGTTACAAGAGCAGCACTGCCCAGAACTACTCCTAAACATACTACACTATCAATACAACACAAGAGGTAAGTTTCACAGAACAATTTCCTACTGTATTTCAGAAACAGCTCTTCCATCTCAGTCTTAATAAAACTGTACCTCATTAAAGACCATACTAAACAAATTAAGGATTTATGTTCATTTTATTAATCTTTTGTGTTCTTTAAAAGTAAAATACATCCTGCATTGTTGTTAAAGAAAGGCTCATAGTATAATTGAAGGAAGCCAAATTAATGATGACACTGAAATGTCAAAATTTTCTACACTTTTATAATTTTGCTGCACTGATTTCTAAGATGAGGCCACACGATCTTACCCTGTTGATATCCTTGCATTGTGGAACTACTTTTTTTAGGGGAATTAAAATCAGTGTGTCAAATTAAATCAGCACTTTCTCAAATTAGCTCTGCTTATTTAAGATCCTGCCTAACCTGCCAGCAGCTCACTACGAGCAGTAAAAACCAAAGGTGTTGCAGAGATCAAATGTCTGCTTGGTAAAATTAATTTTACTGATACTGACACTAGTTTTAGACACTTGTACTTGGTAGTGTGCTATATGTCACTGAGTATTTCTAAGTACAGCTCAACCTATAAACTCACTAATGGTAGAGGACTCCTTTGCTGCCTCTTCCCTTCTGTACTGCTATGAAAGTATTTTGTTTGTAAGATGCCAGAGCTGGAAAAACCTTCTGCATAATGGGAAAAAGCTGACACAGCTTTTTCCTTCATGGATGTACCATGGCTTCAGAAATCTCTTCTCCCCTTGTTCTGAAGGGGATGGATCTTAGCATTCCTAATACAATGAAAACTAGCCTTGCTGTTCTTCCCTCCTTCTTTTAACAAGGCTCCTCTAAGAAGGTAAAACCAGGGTCTTTTCATATTACAATAATCACGGAGCAATATTACTTCAGAGGGAAGATAATACAATAAATTCAATATACACATGACAATATGCATTTGATTAACATGCAGGGAACCAGAGTAATCACTAAGTGTTAATAACATTACAAACAGAAATACAATTTCAAGAACATAAACTGTCATAATAACAGCAGTGATCAGAGACTTTTTTTTTCCCCCTGCTCTTCCCAGTATTGGTGAACATGTTCTTGACAGCAGGGGAATCAGGAAAGGGAATTAATTCTGTTATCAAACTTAATTTTTTTTCCTCCCAGATTAACCTAATAAAAAAAATTTCACAATATGTTAGTGCTAGGTAATTCAACAATCGTGAAGTTATGACTAAAAGTATGCTTCTAGGGAAACGAAAGCATGTAAGAAAGCAGTAAAGGAAGACAGATTCTCTGCAAATGATGCACCAGCCACAAGGGAAAGATTTTTCTTTCCAGAACACAAAACCCTGCACAGCTCAAGATCAGTATTAAATTAAAGTAAAAGCCATTCCATCCTGAACACTCCTGGCATCCCACTTCACCTTAATGACTTGTCCCTGTCCTATGCAGTTCCATATATTTGAGCACTCAGTAGTCTCCAGCTACCACTTGCATGTTAGACTGGAAAAGTGTTGTATTTCGACGGGAAGCTCTGCCTCTGGAAAGACACCAACTTAACTGTGCAAACTTACTGAAAAGGACTCTCTGGGGCACCCTTAGCCACCGCTCCAAGGAATCACCTCTTTATGTACCTATTAGCAACCTACTGACACGCTGTCATTACACCAAGTTGCGCCGGCAATCATCCCCGCCCCCCTCCCCACCTCCCCTAAAGGTGGAGCTACCGAACGGGAACGGGTACTTGAACTTCGTTAGCACCGATTTACTGTTGGAATTTATATCACCAGAACTGCCAACGGAGAGCAATTCAGCACTCAAGAAATGTGATGTGCGATTAGCACTGAATACAGCCCTCTGAACCAATGAGAAATATTTCAACATTTCACACTTTATTTCCATCTTCAGCCCAAAGGACTGTCAATAAAAAAAAAATCCCACAGACTTAAAAAACATTATCATTAGTAATAGTCTTAGAAATCTCTTGTATCCTATTAGGTTTCCAATTAGAGCTATCACTGCACGCAAGTAATATACTGCCATATTAAGAGTGCAACATCTTTGTAAGACATCAGTAGGCTTTAACAATGATGTGCTAAGCTTTCCTTTTAAGCTTTTCATAATTCAATTAACAGAGTAAAGTAGCTGTGCATGTCCAACTTTTACACATTAACATTGATTTCTTATAAAAGAAAGACTGAAAGAGGAAAATGCAAGTCAGCTTCAAGTATGATACTGCTTAGATTTATTTAACTTAGGATTAATAATATCAAACAGCTCATGAAGATCTAGTGCACAACAGATAAGCAACAATACTTGACCACAGTGTAAGAACAGTGGCATTAACTTTTAGTGGAGATACGGAAACTGTCAAAGGCTAAAGATCACATTCTTTGTTTAAAATCCTTGCAATTGTCTGCTTCAAAAAGAAATTCACTGATGCATGGACACAGGACTCACTGGCACAGCTGTCACCTTGCCTGATATGTGTCACCACTGCTCAAATTAAATGTCTAGATCTACTAATACAACACTTTGAAGCTGTCCAACATATGACCACTGAGAAGACAATTTTAACCAATTACATAGAAACTGTATCCACTGCAAGACAAGAGTATGTGAGCAACAACTTTCTGTATTAACTCAGCAGCCCACAACCTCTTCACTTCCAAAGAAAGAAATGAATAAAAGACCAGCAATTCAGACTGAAAAATGACATCTGAAAGAAAACTGAAAAGATTCCAACCCATTATTATCCTATCAAGCAGCATCTGTTACACTGCAGTGCAACTGAGATCTCTCTTGGGAAAACAGCGATATATTCAGTGAAGATGCACTGCATCCACTGTAAGAACTGCTGTTATGAGAGAAACACCCCTTGGGAAACCTCCCAGAACCAAGGTATTGTTCATGGAATATCTAATTTTCTAAATCTAGAAGAAGGAAAATGCAAGGCATTACCTCCTGGTAGATGCAAGGCAGAGAGAAAGTCTCAGCACAAGTGATACCAACCTCAAAATCCTGCACTTACCAAGTCCTAACCAGCCTTGTGCTGCTTTGGAAAAACCTGCCTCTGCCTCTATTTGCTGGCAGGCGCCATATTCTTTCCCAGCTTAAAAAATCCAACAGGCAAATTAGAAATGCCTGGAGCAGAGGCTGGGGAGCAGATTGATACCTAGGCAAATTAGCTGCTGATACCTTGCACTACTGAGCAACCATAAACACAGAACTCTGTCTCAGAGATTCAGTGTTCATGGAGAAGACACACATACACGCTTTCACATTTGGAAAAAGCTGAAATGACAAGACAGTCTGCAAGAGCACCCAGCCTGTGGCTTTTTCGTTTGAAGTCAGCCAGACATAACCTCCATCACAGGTCTGCAATGCATGATACCACCCTGATATTTAGCACACACAAACTCAGCTTCCTCCTCTGCCCTGGCACCCTGGGCAAATCACTAAAAATATCCCTATGCCACGGAGGGAAGGCAGGACTTTTTGGTGTTCACCACATATAGCTAATGCATGAAAATCCCTGGGAACACAGGGACGGTACTTTCCAGGAGAATGACTCAGGAAGTGTCCATTGTTTATGTAAACGTGCTACTTCATTTGGAAACTACCTGGTCCTTTCTAGGAGCTGACCAAATGATAATGTTAGTGTTCCCTTTAGTGAAAATTTAGACTGGCAAATAGTTTAATTTCTCTTATTTGAGATACAGAAGACACACAATAGCAGATCACTGCAGTGATAAATCAAAATAGTTGATGCTACAGACACTAGGTTAATACCCTGATATAACAAAGCAGCACATGTTTAGCAGAGTAGTTTAGAAGTGCCAGAGACTGCTATCTGTCAGGGCGATGAGAAGAAGGGTGATTCCATGGTATGATGAAAGAAATAACACCTAATAAAAACCTGTAATATATTTCACTTAAAATTGCAAGTAACAAACCCACAAACTCATATACCAATTACTCCATATCCCTAGGTGCTATTTTTGAGGCTATTTTGTCCTAAACATGAAGAGTCTGGTGCTAGTAGCTGAGCTGTTTTGAAGTTGCACACTTGGGGAAAATAAACATAAATTCTAAAAACACTGCAGACATGACCTTTTCCAAGGGACATAGCTCAAATCAGAAAGCAAACAACATACTAACGGCACATGGGAATTTCAGGGTGGCACAGAATCTAATGATCTCCAAAGTAAAAACTGCACCATTACAAACTGACAGCAACATTAATTTTTTTGCTGCTTCTTTGTTTTCTAGCAAGAAACAGTTAATGGCTGAACCTGGAACATTTTAGTTATGGACTTACTAGGCAGCTATAGGAAATAGCTGAATGTTAGAAGATACTACCTTTTCTCCCTTTTCTTCCTGCCCCCCCCCCCTTTTTTTTTTTCTTTTCTTTCTCCAAAGATGTAAACCCAAAACACATTAGAGGTTTTGGATGCTAGGTAGGCAGGATATTATTCTCACACGAAGTTCTGTTGCACCTTGATCTTCCCAACCCACTCCTGACCTCAGGGTAAATACACTTTCTTTTCTTGTAGCCCACCACGTGGGTCCACCCTGAACTTGCCCTGAACTTATATTGTTCAGCTGAATCTGGTGGAGAGACTGGAAAAGCACCCCAGAAATACAGAATCACTGAGGGAGGCAGGTGCCACCTTTACAAAGGAGCAGGACAGCTCATTCATTTTAGCCACTGAAAACAAACACCAAATCCTCCATTCAAAGACATTTTGCTCTACAGATCTTCAAGCAAGCTGTCTTAAAATGGGAGTGCTGAAGGACAGAGTGAAAACCAACAAAACAAAATGCAGCTAATCCTTTGGCCCAAACATAACTTCAAGACCTTCATATTAATGCACAATTCTAATTTTAGAAATAAATTTTCATCTTCTGCACATGCTTTAGCTACCAAAATCTATTATTATTATTATTATTTTTATAACAATAGCACCGAGACATTCCATTCCTGGGCAGGACCCCACTATGCCAAGCCTGCTACAATACAATCCAAAGACCTGTGTATACAATTTACAAAGGTTTTTCAATTATAAAATAAGCATTAAAACATTACACAGTTATTAGGAAGAAATCCAAATAGACAAAACAGAAGTAGTTAAAAGGATACCCAAGGCCATCCATTTAATTGCTATTTTTTGGCAAAGTAGTTTAGAAATGAGATGCCTCCCATTTTTAAGTCAAAGAATGGGAATTAAAGGAAAAAAAAGAAATCACAACACAGGAAAACCACTCCTGGGCAACCGTGGCAAATTAAAGGTAACACACTGAATTACCACGTGCCTACGTGAATCAGTGGCAATTTCTGCTCACTATCACTACACACAACCAAGCTGCCCCTCTGTGTTAACCTAAAACTGATGGATTGATATCAGGTGAAATTCCTGCAGGCTCAATGAGAGATAGAGAGAAAAGACAGCAAGAGAAAAAGTTGCAGCTGGCTTTAGTTAAAACATAAGAAGGGAGCAAAAGAGGTAGAGAGGTGAGCAAAGATGGAACATAATATTGCTACAGCAATTCAAACATAAAATTTTGAAAATAGAACTTAATTCTCCTTCTAGTTCAGTTCAGGGATATGGTTCTCAAGTACAAAGCTGCAAACACTATTATTTTTTTCTTGTAAGTCATTGAAAGCATTGTGTTTTCTGTCTTCAATTTAAAATGCAGTCATAATATTATTGCACAAGCATAAGTGCCTTACAAATCCCACCACATTTCTGGAGTTAGTAATAATATCATTCTTCTCTGAATTTTCATGCACAAAATTTCTGTTTTAGCATCTGGGAAAGCTTTTCCCTTAAGTAACAACCCAATGTAAAATTAGGAAGGTTTGAACAATGGCACAAAGCTTAAGCTGGAGGATAAACGGTGCAGTGAATTACTTCAATACTAGGTTAAAAAAAGAACTAAATAACCAAATAGCTCTGATAATGGAGCTGATAAGGTGTAATGCAGGGATTTACGAGACTTCAAGGAAAATTGATCTGGGGGATTTCTTTGTGGGAAGGGAAAAAACCAAACAAACTACATTTTCCAATTTATATAAAAAATACTTGGCAATAAGATCACACAACAACCAAGAGTTACCACAGCCAAGATCTCATTCTTTTTCTTATACAATAGGAACAGAAATGCCATGGGGTACTTGCAAAGTTAGGACTTTTACCTGAAATATTTCAGTCTCTGCAAAATATTACTTGAAGCTACTACTAAGCTACCTGGTGAAAAGGCCAACCCTCTTAAACAATTTCACTGCCGAGTTTGACTTCTAAACCAGTCTTCAAAGATTTAAAATAAAATCTCAGTTTTGACCTCAGGGAGGTCAGGAGGAGACTTATGATATTCTCAGGAGTGTGCTGCAGCTCTATTTAGTTGAACAATAATCACTCCAACTTAGGAGCAAGTCCTTATAAAAAGGTTCAAGAGAAATTAATCCAGTTAACGTTGGTTCCAAAACTGAAAATAAATCCAGCCTGCTCAGTTCTCAAGGGTTTCAGTTTTTCTTTCCAGTGGCTTCTTTGTAGCCTTCTCTACTGCAAAGTACTGGAAGTTTGCCCCACTATGTACATGTAGGAACATTTTCAGTGTTAAACATGACTGCAGAAAGGCTGAGGCTGAGACTTCAGTATGTACAGTATAGAAATACAGAAAATGCCAGACTAAGTAATCGATGAAATTATTTTTATTGTAGGCAACTTTTTTTCTTTTCTCCTCACAGATTTAGTTTGAGGCCGTGACCAAAAATTAAACTCTTAAAATGTCTCATTTTAAATAAATTAAAATGTGACCTTACATGTTCCATTATTTCCTGTATAAGAAAAATAAAACAAACTGGGAAAGAGTAATATTATCTGACCCACCTAACAATTAGCAACATCTCATTTAAAATGACAAGAAGATGTGATGGTAGAATCTGTGGTCTGCCAACATAACCTCATGTAATTTTTAAATCAGTTTCCTTCCTGCCATTTGTCTGTAGACTATCAACTACCAACATGGGGACAGAAATCATTACACATTATCAGCCCTCATCTGCAAATTATTTATGTATTTATAGCACAGATGTGTAATTTACAGTTGGTAAGCAAAACAAATGCACTATTTCTGCAACTACACCATTTTGGGGGGCCTCTTGATATTCCAGCAGGTTTTTGGAAATTGGTGTAGAAATATAAGCAGTGAACCTATTTATTTCTGTAATTTTAATGGTTGCATAAAGCAAGCATACCCTAAACTGGTTGCCTAGCATCAGATTGACGGACCTATAATTAAAGACAAATAAAAGACAATCAATACTACTAATAAATATGAAAGTTCTTGTGTCACTAATCTCAAATGTGGTATACTCCCGAAAAGAAAACAAATCTACTTCCTCGTGGCACTTACTGGGATATAGTAGGTTTTTCATACATGGAAAGGAAACTACTCCTTCTGACAACTAAACAGCTCAATAATACCTCCTTCCCCTCTGTAAGCCCTAGAGGTGCTACACTGAATGATAACAGGGCTCTTTCCTAAATACTGTGCTTTATCCATTAAGGAAAATAGAAATCTACTACAATTAACTTGTCATTCCAGAATCAAGCTGAGACCTACATCTGTGTTTCTGCCTGTCATGCCCATCTCCTGTTCTGTTCTCATCAGTGTGAGAATATGGAAGGCCATCTCTCTAAGCAGATAAACCCCCCCGCAGTACGCCTTAAATATTTAGAAGCCTTGTAGCACATCAGTTGCAAAAGTAATACATTTGAACCCACATGATCTGGACTTGTCTCTTTACAAGTCACTTGTCCTGTTAAAGAAGAAAAAAAAAAATAGAGGATCCCATCTATTTCATAAGCCTACCTACCCGGCACAAAGCTAACATAGTGCATTGATTATTTTGGACTTTATCATTCATTTGCCCTATTGATTTCATTATAATTCTGTAGATCAAGAAATGCATTCCCTAAATAAGTTGAATTAAAAGGGCAACTGCAGCTACAAACCAGCTTGAAAAAAAACAGCCCCAGAAAGTTAATGTGTAACATCTGGCAAGATGCCTATGCTATGCTGAAAATTGAAAGCAAACAAGACTATCGAGGTTCCTCGAACTAATAAGGACAAGGTTCTTGAGGCTTCACCCAACTTGAGCTGACTTGCTTACTTCCATGGGGAGGAAAAAGGCTACTTGAAAGAGAGGAGTCAATACATTTCCAGACTAGAGATACACTACCATCTCTCTTGCACTGAATGGCAGGGATTCTGCTTAAAGGTTGTACTCAGAACAGATGAAGTAATATTTTAAGATTACTAGTTTATATGTAACTTTTAAGTTTTCAAGAGAACATAACCTAAGGGAAAGAAACCTGCTCCTGTACCACATGCTCCTAAACTGATTTACCTGTCCCATCATCTACCTACCCACCAACCAGCTTGCCCTAAAAAACGTGCTACAAATTAGAACAATCCATCAGCCAATCAATTAACAAAGATTGATTAATTCTCCCCTCCTATTAGATGTATGATAGGTAGAGTCAACATCACTTAACCAGAGAAACAGGCCATCCCATTATCTTGGCTTCACATCTTTATGTTGCTTCCCATCAGCATACCAGCGCTGATACTGATAACACTATGTTGCTGAACAAAACACAGTACGTCTTGAACAACATATCTTAAAGAAAGAAAGATAGAAAGAAAAAAAAGTCTAATCTCGATGTCTTCCCTTTCTCCTTTACCTACATTAAATCTCCTTTCCTTGCCACTCACTCAATAAACCAAGATCACTGCATTTGAATGAACCTATTTCAGTGTGAGTGCTAACAGCAAAACGAAACAAACCAGCCAATAACAGCTCAAAATTTGGTTACTCTTCTCAAAACAACAACAAAATATTCTCAATTATGTTGTACTACCCAGGGCAACTCTTTCCTGATTTTCACAGTTCTAAACTATCAAAATTACCTGGCAGGAAAGTAAAGTAATTTGGAAACACTGCCTTTGAGTGTTGAAACTCTGGCATGCACAGACTAGAAACAGAAATCTAAGATGAGAGTTTGCTTTAAGTAAAACAAGATTACTTACACTGTAATACAGCACAGCTGCCAGCCAACTACATAACAGCCACTAAAAATTGTTTATATACCACTGCAAGTTGTTCCCATAAATAACACAATAGCTAGCCAACATTTACTGTAGTAGATACAAATATATCAAAGCTGGTTAGAGGGGAAAACCTTTAAAAAACCCCCAGAATCCATCAAGAGATTTAATAAGAAAAATAGAACTTTGTTTTTTCTACAGCAGATTCACATGCATAAGGATAGCCTAAACAGGCATTTGCAGTGACTTTCCAAACTTTTGTTTATTTTTTTGTTCTCGAAGTATTAGGAACATTAAATTGAGTCCCAATTAGGCACATTAGGCACAAGAGGACTAAGCAGTGATCTTAAATAATGTATAGTTTCTTGGCCAACTTGCATGCCTTAACTTGAAGAACACATATAGTCCTTCAAAAATTACTTTTTTTTTTTTTTTTCTTTTTTTTTTTTTTCTCCAGAACTCTATTTGGCAATTGATATTAAGCAACTTCTCCACACAATGCAAAAAAATTTGAACTTCCCAATACCTTTACTTTATGACTCTTTTATGGGGAAACGTTCAAATGTCCCAAACATAAGGAAACATTAATGACAATGAAGCATGAAGTGACAGGCAGTAATAGTTTCAAATTAAGGCATTATATCACTTACACCTTTTATGAAAAACTTGTTACATTAACACAAACCAACACTTGGTGTCTTTTCCTCCCTGATTTCCACCAAAGAGAGGCAACTTAGCAACAATTTAATAAACTAAAAGACAACTCCCATGTGTGGCAGTTAAGGTCTGCTGACAGAGGACCATGGCAGGCAGGGAACAGGGAATGGCCAGGGAGCACAAGAAATTCAGGCATCATCCTCAACATTACTCCTTGATCCCACATGGCTTAGAAACTTGCTTCTTCAGCTGATCACTGACATTCTTAGTTTAAACTAAATTTAAACTTTTCAGTGCCATTAAAAAAAAAAAAAATCATGTTAAATTCACACTTTAATTACCTGAAACTGCTCATGTTAAATAATACTTCTTGTATGTTGCCAAGGAGGTTTTTCTAGTCATTAAAAAAGAAAGACATTTTCCTAACAAACTTCTGGTGCAATCCAAGAAATTCACAAAAAAAAGGTCAAAAATACACATTTCTTCATTGGATGGCAGTAACATTTTAATTGGTAGTAGTTCTAGCATGAAGTTCTCTATTGTAGAGGCAGAAGGAGGACAGCACACCTCACAGAAACATCCAAGTGTTTTAGAGACAGAGAACAGCATACATTTCCTAACCTTTTAACCCCAGCATTGTTACAAGTTATACTTTGAAGCAACAGTGACAAGATTAGGCATATGTTTTGAGAGTTGAGCCTTGCTTTTGTTATGCTGTAACCATTTCCATAAATGCTCCGGAAACTGCAAAACTGACATAGAGACAGACGAGCAGTTTGCACCTAATACTACACTATTAAGTTTTTGAACACAAACCGAAAACGTTGCTTCTAATTAGGCACAAATATGAAAACAACATAATAGCAAGCAGAGGTATGGCAAAACACCTGGAAGAACTGCCAGCCTTAATACCCTTAATACCCATGCTTGATGCAATTTTACATACATAACAACATAAGAGAAATAAATCTCTCACTAGCTACAAATCGCAGGGCTTTCAGGTATGAAGGCAGGGAAAATCTCCCTAAGCACAAAGAAAAGTGATTTGTTTCTAGCCACTCCAGAGCCGTTCACTTTGATTTTTCTTACTAAAAGGCATTTAAAGTATTTCTTGTAGTGAAATAACGATGTTCAAACACCTGAACTTCCAAGATAAAATAATAAGCAGGTATTTCCTAATTAAAGTTTCTATCCCAAGACCTCATTTCAGAAAGGACAGTAAATAAACTCTTAGCGTACACACAAACTGCCTTCTTAACAAATTAGTGAGAATAGATGATTTCCAAGGACAGCTGACATTCCTATCATTACAAGTGACTTATCCTTTTTTAAAAAAAAAATATATATTGTAGTTACAGGTTATGATAAGCCAACTTTTTTTTCCAGTTAAGGTAAAATAGCTGAAAATAACTCTCTTCTGCTGAGCTTGTATGTGTCAAAAGAGCAGAAGACATTACTCACAAAAAAATCACCCAATGACAGTATCATTAACAGATTAGAAGCTAACCAATACTAGTATGATTTTTTAATTCCCTCTATATAATTATACACAAAACTCCTGCAACTTTCAAGCCATGAGTTAATGATAATACAAACTTGAAATCTGATAAGGTAAAGTCAACCTTAAGTACTCGAGTAAAACACCAAAGCAAGTCCTTGTTTTGTGCTTTAAGTCTCAATTCTCTGAGAGACACATTAATTTGACAAAAAATATAACAGAAAATACTTTTAGAAATCACTCTTAATAGTGGTTTTGTTATATATAGACACACACATATATATATGAGTATGTGTTTCATACAGCAAGAACCTTTTTACAACATGGCTTATAAAGGTTTTTTTTCTAAGCACATTTTTCCTCCTATAAAACAATGTTAAAATAAAGTTCAGTTCCCAGGTTAGTATAGTAGAGATAGCATGACTGCAAAGATTTTGATCACAGGTCAAGTGCAAATTTTATCTACTAGCTTATCAAAGAAATATAGAACCACCAGGCTGGATGTGATCTGATGTGCACCTAGTTTAACACCTCATATCTCACTGGCTTCCAGAGTCAAATGGATCAGAGATGGGCATCAGAAGGTTTCTGCCAAGTCTTCTCTTTTCCTCTACCCTAGTAACACCCTCAGTGGTAATTGCTTGAGCCTCAACACCAAGCATCCATGTTTTCCTTCTGAAATCAGTATTATGAATAAGCTGCAGTAATTCTGTCTGATTTTGCCCTCCACAGAAGCCTGAGACTTTTTGAAGCTTGCTTAATTGCTGCTTTCAGTAATGTAACACAGCAAGGAACCCCTGTGCCCCATTTTGTTCTGTAAAAAGTGAACAAATTAAATTTCACTATTTTTTAATCTCATTCCATATGCCTTTGTTCTTGTCTCAGAAGAGGAAAAAAAGCTTTCTTCTCTCTTTTCTCTCAAGGTTAAAAAAATAAAGAAAATATTCAGGCTCTCCAGGGAAGGGGTCACACCACCAAGCCTGACAGAGTTCAAGAAGCGTTTGGACAATACTGATGGGCACATGGTGTGATCCTTGAGGATGGTGCTTCACAGAGCCAGGAGTTGGACTTGATGATCCTTGTGGGTCCCTTCCAACTTGGCATGTTCTGTGATTCTGTAAATGCTATGTTTGTTAGTTTGTGGTTGGTTGTTTTTGTGGGGTTTTGTTTGTTTGTTTGTTTTTGGTTTGGTTTGTTTTTTCTTGGTGTATTTTTTTTTCCGAGGAAACAATCCCTGTGTCTTTACTTTACAGGAGAAGTCCTCCTGTTCCTTTTTTAATAATTTCAATCTCTCCTCTCCATAATCCACTTACTTCTCCAATACACTCTTTTAGATAAAGTGGACAGCATTCCAGAAGCTGACAGATGAGCCATTACTTTGTATGTATTTGAATTAAGCCTTTTCTTCATTCACATGATCCTTGTTTCAAAATGGGAAAACTTATCATCATAGGTGATAATGCCCTTAGTGAGCACAAGGCCACTAAAGAGTAAGTTTCTTTCCCTACTTCAAAGTTTGTGGCCACTCATTGTTAAAGATCTAACCTGTAAGCATACATTTGTCAAGTTTCTTCCTAAAGGCAAGTGCTTCTGTATCAGCCTGGGCTAGTTGAAGTCAATGACAAAAATTCCATCAAGTTCAACAGAACTAATTCATATGCAATGCAGGGCACAGATATCTCTTGGGAATCCAGCAAAATCCCCCCAACAAAGCCAGCAGCAACTCCAAAAGCCAGATCACTGCAGAGCACTTGGATTGAGGGGGTTGCTTCATCACACTTAGCCCAGTCAGTAATAATGGCATTCGTAATTCCCACTGTCAGCAAAGAACACTTTTGAAAGCATCCTTGCTGCATCTGCATCCCAAGAAAAGACAAAATACTGTATTTTTATGGAAGAGTAAAATCTAAAAGTTTGTTATCAATCAATGCTGCTGCTGAGCATCTTCAAAACAAGAAACAAGCTTTGCTTCTGTCATTAAACTGACAGTAGTTTATAGATAATTACAGAAAAGCAGAACCTTATAAGGAAAGCACAGAGCTTTGTAGAGACCTGAACTCCTCTACAGGAGACATTATAAGGTTCTTTTGTTTAAAGACACATTATTTATTCAAGTTACCTTTCCTACACTCCTAATAAGAGAATTTGGAGGCCAAGAATATTTCTGCTTAAGCCTAGGTACTTCTAATTATTGTTTCTATTAGTTTTTAATCAACTACCTTTTTCTTTTGTCTCTGAATCTACAGCTGTGGGCTCGTGTTGGGTTTTTCTGTTATGTGGTTTTTGGTTCTTTTTGAGGGGTGTGTTTTTGGTTTTGTTTTGTTTTTTAATAAATCTTTAGCGTATCAAGGTACTAATCCTCCCTAGCCCCAACATGTAGAAACTGTGTAGTTTAAAGTCCTGCTGAGATTTGCAGGCATAAATGTCAACTATAATAGTCTAGCCTTTTAACAGACTTCTTCCTTCACTCCTGATATTTTTCCACTTGGTGGAATTAATTCTGTAACATGAAGTGCCACTTATTAAAAAGGCAAGCCTTGGTAAAGAGCTTGCTACCATCATCACTTCCTTTACAGAAATACAGTGATTTCACTCATTACAGCACACTCAAGTTTAATCACCACTGTGGCTTCTGCTCTGTGTAGGTATTAATCATTCATAAGTCTTTAGATTCTATTGCTCACTTTGTAGGTCATTTCCGTAGGCATTCCCTTGCAACCTGATCAGACACGATGCATAAATGTCATTTCTGGGATGACCTGATATGGAATGGGATGTGGAAAAGGAGCATGAAAAGGGATGAAGTCAGTATGGGAGGAGGATTTCTGGTCCCAAAGAGACACAAGACAGGTGTGCACATGTGTATGTGGAAGCAGGGAAAAAACACTCTTTGTGCAAGCTGGGATTGGACAAAGATCTCAATGTATTGCTCAGAGTTTAGTCTATAGGTAAGTTTAATTGGAAGAAACAAACAAAACAACCCCCCCACCAGCCCCAAAAATCCCCTTCACCATACTCTTCTGGTCCAAGACCTCAAGGTATCTTGCTTAAACCTAGGAGCATGAGTTTAATACTGCTCCCAAATAACCATAATTAATAACACTGACTTTGAACACTGATGGCAGCCACATGCCTGCCCAATTTTATTTCAAATTCTGTTATGCTCTTGGCCTCAATAATTTCCTATGACAGTAAGTTCCAGAGACTAATTATATGTGTGAAATACACATATAATACCTTTCTTTTATTGCTTTTCTATTTGCCTTCTTTGATTTCAACAAAACACCTCTCTTGGTTCTTCTGTTATGAGAAAAAGAAAACAGATGTTTCTAATTTATTTTCTCTTACACTAGAAATCAGTGCAGCATGAAGTTAGCAGTTCATGACTGCTAACTTCAAATGACTGAAGTATTTCATCTTGATTGTGTTCTTCCAGACAGAGTCAATGTCTGTTCTTCCAGAGTAAACTTACCTACCTACTAGGAGAATCAGAGAAAGATGAGCAAAGAAGTAAAGAAATTCAAACCTATGAACTTTAGGCATAAGGTTTATGACAGAAAATGAGAAAACAAATATCAAAAGCATTACAAATGGTCCCCTATTCAGTGCTGGTATGTCTAAATTTGGAAAAAAACCAAACCAAACAAACCACCCCAACAAACCACAAACAAACCAAATGAAATACAGTGTGTATGAATGAAGATGCTAGTGAGGGAGAGGGACAATTAAAAAAGCAAAAGAACAGAACTTTATATGTAACGTCACCCAAACCTCTGGTATCACACATACTCAGCACGCTATTTTAAATCTCATTGTAGAAGCAATTAGTCAAGAGTTGCAGCTTCTTTTGTGAGCATAAGCAAGTTCTCAGGTGCCATCATCAGGGTCATGGATGAACAGCTTAAAAAGGGATCGATGCCACCATTTTGCAATGACATTTCTGGGCACTTGCAGGAAAGGTATCTGTATTTGCATGTAACCACCATTACCTGGGTGTAAGCAGCATCAAACAAAAAGCACAACTTCAATTAAAACACTTCATTAAATAGGGATGTCCACGTACAGGCATTAAATTTGTAAAAGCAAGTGGAAGTAGATTTCAGAGGAAACTCACCAGACTGAAGACTGATGACATTGGCGTTACAATTTCAGTGGACACCTTGCTTGATTTAGTTATTGCAGGACAGGAAAGGTCAATTCAGAGAAATGACAGAGCTTTTATGTTACTTCAGCTATAGAATTGATCCCTAAATACAAAAGTTGCCTACCTTTAGATCCACCACCAGCCTGCACTGTGTCTTACTATACCCAATTCCAACTTTCCTCATTTATCTTAATGGAAACAACACTGCAGTTGAAGAAAAATACACATTTCAATGCTTCATTCTGCAGGATGATGGGATCCTTGATCTTTACACCAGCATACATTTGATACACGTGAAAAGGGCTCACCTATAGTGCCCAGCTTTGAGGACTTGAAAACAAATTTCTGGAGCTGAGAAACCTTTGTTGACAATACATATAATTAAAACTAGTTTTTTTTTAAAGGTGTATTTAAACAACAGTGAAACAGATAATAAATAAATAAAGTGTTCTCATACAGTTAGGAAGTTCATTGTTCTAAGTCAAAATACTGCAAAAACTAGAAGAAAGCCTGCTATGATTAGTTAAGGGCACAAGTGTACAATTAATTCTTACTTGATGACAGGATCAGACACAAAAAGGAAACCCAGATGGGTGATATACAAAATGAGGTGTCCTGATTGAGTGTAACAACATTCAGATTGAATTTTCTATAATGTCATATATCTTTTAACAAACTTGTGTGATAATGTTCCTGTTGTATGTAGCTCTGATCATACAGACACTATTTCATATATAAAATTGGAATACACAAAACCTGTACACCCCCACAGCTGTACTCACTCTGTTCACTGACATGTGAACACACACACTCCTGCAGGTATTCTGTTGCAGCAGATCTAGAATGGTGTTATCCTTTTTACTACAAAATAATGACAAGAATATACATTATGGCAGCACTGATCCCCTCCCAGTCATGAAAAGAAGTTTGACTTTACCATTTATACTCCTGGTATTAACTAGCAAGTCAGTGTTATCCTTGGAGTTGGTTTTGCACACCCCTAAGAGACTTTTGTATGTGTGCTTCTTCTCCTGGGTGATGCAATGTTTGCAGTTTATGAAAACACATACTCTGTCTACTTCACAAGTAAAATTAAATGCTGAAATAAAGGAAACTTGATCTTACAGTAATTCTTTTCCACACACCTACTTCTGCACATTCAGGAGGGAAAAAGTAAAGAAAAAATAAACCTCTTTCTCAAAACATCAACTGCACTGTGATAAGTGAATGCAAAATATGTGTTTGCACACACATACATGCTTTAAACACACTGCTGACAAAAAGCAGATCTGATTCAAGACTGCTACCCTAGAGCTGCTGTCCTAGATAGTATCTAACAGTTTTAAAGTGTGCAAATGACTATGAATTACCTCATAATTTGCAAAATGAAATGGGGGGAGAAAGAAAAATCAAGCTAAAATCTACTTCATCATTTCAAAGTTGAAGTCCGGTAGTGGTTCAGTCTTGAGCAATTCAACTACTGCAAAACACATATTGAGAGGCACCATTTAGAGTCTTCCTTAGTGTAAGGGATTTACTTTTAACTGCTGGCAAAATCCTCAACATGTTCCCCTCCTGAGCATCTTTTAATCTTTATAGTTTCTGTTTCTTTAATCCATGTAGAACAGATCCCAACCAAGTAGGTATGTCTCCCCAGCCCAGGTTACAGAAGGCAGCTCTGGTTCAGTGTCAACTGAGTTCAGGTATATTTCTGAAAAGACTAGAAAGCAAGATCTAAGCTGTGCAAGCTCCAATTAAACCAGAAAAACAGCTTAAACTAAGAAAAAGTCTACCTATTAAAAACGTCTTAGCAGCTGTGACAAGCATGGATTAGAAATGGTGAGAGAGGTTGCCCGGTGGCTGTTGTGCGGGTTTCACACACTTTTCCCACTAGGGCAAAGAATGATCAAGAGACTCATCGTCTCAATGAGTACTCTTACTGGAAACAGCTTTTGTGGGAAGTCAGACCCTTAAATGTACACGTCGTCATTTTACTCCTACGAGACATAGCGTTTTACTGCATACTTAAAGATGTACAGAAAGAATCAAAAATATAGGATAATTTCAGCCTTTGTTTTCTTCAGTACTACTTGTAAAGAGAAACCTGAACACATAAGAGAAATCACCCTTCATAGCCCTGCGAGTGTGCTAAGGATGCACGTGGGCCTGACTGCCCACAGGCATGCAAGGATTAAAGAAAAGGAGTTAAACAGACCACCCCTCATCCAGATCAATGTCTCACCGCACATACGTTTATCTTCTTTGTCTGTTGTACGGCCACTAGATCTACAACTCCTGAAGTCTCCTAAAATCAGAGGACTTTAACAGCCAAAACAATGCAAAGAAAAGATAAAATCCCCAATCCTCCCACCAAGAAACACCCCAGCATGTCCTTCCTATCTTTTCTTATACTGAGAAACAGAATAATAAATATGAGTAAGGAAGCTATGTGAATCTGTGCATAGCATTACCTTTTTTTTTTTTAACAATCTATATGTTTGCTTTTCATTAGCTTCCTGTGGTGGCAAAACTATAAATGTAAAAGTTAGAGACATAAAGGGAAAAAATAAAGTAGCCAATAGCAAAGATTTCAAATATACTTAGACAGCCACAGTTTTTCTTACAGCTGCTTTACATAACAATAAAAATGTAATATACCATGGACTTTTGGCAGTGTGTAGAGAGGCAGCATCAAATGGCAATAACGGAGTAAGCACAAATGATCTCTTTGGAACAATTAAGCAATTTTAGAAGGACCATTATGTCCAACAAGTAATGGGTCCAAAGAGACAGAAAGGTCAAAAGTGTGAGTTTCTCTGTACTGACCAGAGATCATATATATATGACCCTCTGGAAGAGAGGATAACTTCATAACCATATTATATAACCCTTACTAGAAAATAACCCTAAACAAAAATAGAGATCTTTCCTTCAGACACCAAAGCCAAGAATGCTTTCTTCCATATGGTTGTCTCAGCAAAACTAATAAATAAATAAAGGACAAAAAAATGCTTACCCTCTGTGCATAACCAGCTGAGAAAATACTTGCCTATATATAAAACAGTGAAGTTCAGTAAACAGTCTAGCACTTTAAAGAAAAAAAAATGGGTAAATAATACATTTTGTACATTAAATTCTACAAACTGTTTTAATGACCTTGAACTCTAGTAATGTAAGCAGGGACAGGCAAACACACTTATTTCTGGACACAGTTCATTCACTACCTCCAGCAAGGACTGAAATTTAACACTGGACCTAGTATGTCATTAGGATATGACACATTATCTTTCAGGAAAGCCCATCTAAGCAAATATTATTTTAATATCTAAAAAAATGAGATTCTCCCTCTGAAAAGAAATAATTTGCTACAACAGCAACTAAATGACTTTCCAGGTGTGACATTCAATGTGTACATGAGAGGAGAATTAGTAAAAATACTGACCAAAGAACCTTTCATTTGCCTGGCATACAGTAGTCTGCTGTGTAATGCTCATACACGCTCACCTTCCACACAGTCAAATGTCCTCATAACTCACAAGTGAAGTTTAGATGTATCCTCTTGACTAGAAACCTTTCAAGCTAATAAAATAGTTTTCCAATCACCAAAGAGTACTACATAAAGAAAGATGACAAATTTCAATTTCTCTATTACCTTGCAACTCAGGTTTATCCCATTTGCCCATTTAAGTACTTTAAAAACACTTTCCTCTTTCCCTTTCATCAAGCTACTCTGATTCATGACCAGATACCTTAGTAATTTAAAAAAAAATCTATATACACATTCAGTGTTTTAGCTGATCACTGCTACTTCATTTGCAAGTAAATTAATAAAACAAGAATGGTTATGTCTGCTTATTTTTTAATTCCTAATACACATTTTCTTTCTGTCAACAGGACAACCTTGCCTCTTCAGTTCCCTGTAGGCATAGGCTGCAGACTTTGGCAGATGTAATGGTTTACTGCTGAAGGATCAGTGCAGCCATCAGGAAAGAGAAGGGACCAGAACATGCTCTGCTCAGAAGGTAAGGAAGCAGGAGACACTAGCACTTTACAAGGCTGAGATGGTGGGCAGAAAGAGGCCCAGTTCCATGGGCCAGAACAGGCACTCTAGCTAGCTCTTTCTTCCAGAACTTACACCACACTGGTGACTTGGAACACATTAGACTATGATGAAGGAAAGGAAAACCTAGAAAAGAAGCATAGAGATTGCTCAGAGTCTCTGCAAAAGACTGTAAGATTTACTAGTGGAAAGGGATCTGGCAATATACATGTTTTCTCTCTTGTTCCCTGATTTTAAGAGTTACATCTAATCCCACCCTATATTTTCACTCTTTTCTAGTATGTCATAGTTCAGCCATCAACTCTAGCTCCATTTTTTTCTCCTCATTTGTTCAGCATCAGCGAAGACTGCTGGAAACACAACAGACTTCAGTAGGTAAAAGATAGGTCTCCTTTCCAGATCCAAAGCTAAATCAGTACTCTACCCTTACCTCTCTAAGTCCAGCTGTGAATCACTAAAAAATCTCACCCAGCTGTTCAGCCAGCCATGAAAGAGGTCATGGCACATCCCCACTTACCCACAGCCCTTCACTCTGCTGCTACCACTTACAGCTGGACCCCTTGTTGTATCCCCACTGCAAGGTGTTACCACACAAGCCTCTGCTGTCCAATCCCAACTTTTCAGTCTTTCCTGAAAAAAATCCTGTACTAGTTAATAAATACACCTTAAATGGCTACTTCTGTGCTACTCAGCATGCAGTGAAATGTGCACCTGAACAATCTCAAAGCTAAATTATTTGTCTGGACTTTACATCTCCTCATAAATAAGACTCTCCTATGAAATACAAGGCAAAATCCTTGAAATGCAATGCAAAAAGTAGAGATGCACAGTCCATGGGTTAGAAAATTTGCGGGTTTTGTGGGAAAAACAATGTACAACACATACCTGATACATTACAAAACCTCATACATAACGTAATATTTATAGTCATTAAGAGTACACACACTGAATACTAAGTACTTGACACTGGAGTGTCTCAACACTTGTAATAGCTATGCATTTTGACTCATATTTCCCTAACAAATAGTTACAGTCCTCCTAGATATTGGGGTGGAAGGTGAAATAGGAGCACAAAGACACCAAAGAAAGAGATTAGCTGTTGGACAGCTTCATTATTTCTCTGCCACTATTCAGGAAGAAAAAAGCCCCAACACTCATATATCTCAAAATACACTATCCTATTACAAAGTAGTAGTATCACAAAGTAACAGCTGTGATAACCTTGGTGTGCATAAAACCGGAAAATAACCAAATCACATATTCAAGATAATACAACAGCTGCTGAATAAAACAACTCACTTATTTACCTCCATCAGATAAGGGAAAAAAAAGGCATTTTTGCAACATAAGCAGAACTTTTTTTGGGGAAGAGAGGATAGGATGTCACCTACAAGCCCAAAGACTAAACCTATTTTTTTAATAAAGAACATTTAAACATAGATGGAAATTTACATACTGCTTTGCCAACACTGACAAAAATTAAAGAAGTGCTTTACTCTGAAAAGTTTACAGTCTAATTTCAGCAACACAAATGTATGAAGGTTAATCCTTCACGAAATCAAGAAGTGGCTGAGTGACAGGAAATAAGAGCTTGCTTTAAATGGCAAAGCATAAAAAGAAGAGAGGCAAGAAGGGCAGAAGTTGAGCATTTTCTGTGGTTAAAAGCCATGTCAGCTGGAACAAGGAAATAGAAAAGAGCCTGAAGTTAGTGGGGTGGAATGAGGGACAATGGGGTGGGGGAAGGAGGTCATTTTGTGGGTATTCCACATAGAGCATAGAAAGACCATTTGGGGTCATTTAACTCAGCACCCTACTCCTGGCAGTGGTAAAAGCCTACTCCTCAATTAGGTGACAGTGGACACTCTCTGTAGTCCATTCCTTTTGTACTCCCTCAGAATCCAGAGCCACTGGATTAGGGGTGCTAAAGGGTACATGCCTGACTTTTCTCTTTGTATCTGTTTATGGACCTGTTGCTCATGATTTGTTCAACCCACTTTTGAACATGCTGATACTATCTGCCTCCACAACCTCCTGCACAGGAGTTTCCAGAACCTCACTGCCTACTGGGTAGAAGGACCTTATTTGTTCTAAAATGATCTTTTAACAGTTTCAGTGAATATGTGTTTCCACTATTATGGAATTTACTGAATAACAGCTTTTGCCATACTTCTCTCCCAGTTGTTACAAAAACAAGGTGTGCTCCTTTGGGAGATTCAGATTCACAGGGCCTTCAACAAAATTAATTTGCAACTTCCTATCTTTAATACTAGTCTATTTGATTAGAATTGACTGATTCATTTGTTCCTCTCTCCATTTTCTGCCCTCTTCCTCCATTTCTCTGCCTGCCATTCACTCCCTCTGCTTCTTTGCTTGCTATCACTTCTCCAGTTTTTTTCCTCACTCCTTACACCTCACTGATGTGCTTCTGGGAGGACATGGCTCAAGAATCACGTGTGATTCAAGCAGGAAGTCTGCAAAGATACAGCAGGGCACCTGTTACACATATTCTTCAAGGTACAGTATGCTGTACCCACTATAAGATCATATAAGTGCATTCACTTTATTACTAAACTAATATTTTATCTCCCAAGTGGGGGTGTAACACAGTCACCACAGAAAAACTATTGTTGCAGCTTGTATGATTTACTGTTTCAAAACTCTACTCATGCCCAGGAAGAGAGTGGCCCATGGATGATCCTCCCCATCCATCAAGAGAAGGATGTCCTGTATCTTCTGTTCCTTACAGTGCAAGGAGCAGGAAGCAGAGATAAATTGCTGGAGCAGAAAAAGCACCAGTCTTTGTCTCTACTTCCAACTTTGCTGCAGCTGTTCCAGCAATCAATGTAAAATCACCTCAGTCACCCTGATGGGCCACCTCTCTCTGCCATCCCTTATAGTCTCCGTTAATGCCTTGTACAATCTTGCTGCCTTGAGAGGTTTTACGTCCTTTTCTGTTCCTCACCTGCAACTCAGTCATCTCCCAGTCTTACCACTACCTGCAATCTGTTTAACCTCACAAGAGAAGTGAGGGGATGGAAAAATTGAAAAGATGCTATTCTAAAGAAAACATTAAGATTTCACTAGAGATTTCAAACCCTGGAATGCAGCTGAAAGACAAGCAGCAGGGCAGCTGAAGGCCTGGCACTAGTTACATTCAAAACTTAGATCTCCTAGGTCACTCTTGTCGCTACTGTTCATCTTTCTGCCTGATTTCCTAGGTTATAAGGGTGCTGTTAAAATTCAATTTAAAATAGGAAGGAAAGCATCACCACAACTTTAATGCAATGGAGAACTCAGTGAGATTCATGATATTTTGAGACTTAGCATAGCTATTTAAAGCCTTCAGTCTTTTCTCTCTCCCACAGTCACCCAAGTGTAAGGAGGCATACTTTTATCAGAACTCAAAGCACTACAAAAGATGATGAGAATCTCAAATTAAGAATTACCCCATCAAAAAGGAAGCTAGACAATTCTTGTTGATAAATAACTTACAAGGAAGACAAGGAGGACACTAACTATAAAGGCTTGTATGCATCACCTAATCTACCTCCTTTAAAAAGGTTACTAAGACATATAGAGAATACAGTGCACATACAGTATTACAACAATCTGATTGAACCGAAGCTTTTGATAAAATGACCTTTTGTGGTATAGTACAGTATTGATCTAATTACTTTAAAACACTATTATTACAATTGTGTACATTTTAGCAGTCTTTCAAAACCATCTGCAGCAGCTAAACTCTGCTTTAATGAAATAAATTGCACTTTCTCCACCATTTATAGGCCACTTCTCAGAGCAGCTACACTTGTTCAGGATATAAAATAACACACTGAAACTTTCTAGAAGTTGTCCACTTGAAAACTGCAAACATATGACAATCCATAGCAGTTGTAAGCTAAATTAGGACCTTAAAATGTCAGTGAAGATATTCAAACTGCATCTAAAACCTTGAAGACAGCTACCCTGGCAGTTTTCCTTGTAGAACAACCACTGTCTCAAATAAATCTGACAAAGTTTTTAGATCATATCAGAAGTAGGGTTTTGTTTGTTTGTTTGTTTTTATCAGTTCACCTATTGTGAAAACACACTTTTGCTTTCAGACTTAATTTTTAATGTTTGGGGGTCTTCTCACTCCTGTGTGCAACTCCTGTATGATCCTAGGCATCAAAAGAAAACACACCAAGATCCCTCTCCTGATTTCTCCCAGTGAGACACTGGGATTAGTATGCTGCCCAAAATGTATTGCTTACAGACCCACAGCAGAAGAAGTATTAAATATTAGCAGTCCACCTGCTCCAGAAAGCTCCTCCCCATTTTGCTTTTACAGTTCTCGGTACCAGGCCAAAATTCTCTGTGTTTCCAGCAAGTCCATCTCTCCAGAGGGAGAGATGAACAATCTTCTTAAACAGTCTTTTACACTGATACAAAGTACAAAACACATCTAACATGCTTATCTGATTAGGTCCACACTCACTTTTGACTCTAAGTTGAAGCTCCTGGAGGAATTGAGACCTAAATTCTACACCAATTCACAGAAACACAGAAGCAAAGAAATCTAACAGGACTCTACATCATTAATCGTACAGCCTCTTTAATCCAATTACTTTGTATTTTCTCTTAAACAAATGAACTGTCAAAACTTGGCCTGGACTCAGTTCTCAAAACAGCTCAATTTCATCTTACCTGACCCATATTTTCAGTTGTGAAATTATGGAAGAGATTGGAGGGAGTGGGGAGATTCAAACACCACATCTGCCCCTGAGCTACAGTCTGCATGCCCCACTCTCCTCCTCTGCCCCAGCTTCCTTCCCCCAGAGTCCAGGTTAATAAAGAACACTGCAAATTGGATATTGAACTTAAGCATACAGCTCTGCAACATCTCCTTGTAATGTCAATTAGCCCCTTACACACAGAAAATATGTATTAAATGCATGGTTGCAACCATTACACTTTCCACAACTGCCTTGGAATTTTAATTGCATGTTGCTGAAATTTGCAAATTGGCAAGAGAAACAAGAAAACCCCTCTGAATTCCTGAGTGCACAGTGCTTATTTTGACAGTTGTAGTTTATTTATAGTACTTGACAATACATGTTCCCTCCTCGGTTTTGTAATATAATGAAGTGAGTATTTAGACCTCCACTGTTAAGCCTCAGAGGGAAAAAAAGTATAAATTTATTTCATTCAAATAAATGTACAGATTGGCAAGATTTTACTTATAATGACTAAATTGCATCATTAATTTAACTTAGTTTGAAGCACTTTGTTTTGTGGAGAAAGCATAGCCCTTAACTTTGAGCATGGTGTGTGTCTGCACAGGTGTGCAGTAACCTCTAAACCCATTCACATAAAATGGTATCCTTTTTTTAGTACATTAAATGCTTCTGAAAAGGTGCTGCATGGAAGGCTGGTCTGTCATGTACAATTACAAAGAGTGCAGGCAGAGGCTGCAGAAGTTTCACTATGCTCAAACTCACTGATAACCTTAGTCCACTGATGTACCAGTGCAGGTGAGCTCTGTTTCCATCCCCAGCACAACCCCCTCCAACAGCGGGACCAAAGCGAGCATCTGCCAGACGCAGTGACACCAGCTCTCAAAAACAGCCCATCCTTCAGAAACCACATGGCTCTGGCAACCCATTCTTGTTGAAATCTTCAAACATGAACCCAATCAACCCAACATGACTCAATCCCCTAGACAAGCCAGTTATCCATGGGTGATTCTGTCTTCATATAAAAACACAAGATAGAGTCAAGCCCTAAAGTATAAACAGCACACATACATTGTTTCCCATTTATGTCTATGAAGTATCATACACATACAGTGTATGCTTCTTAAAACAAAACCAGACATATAAAATGCTGCTATACACATATCCAATATAAAAATCTAGACAAGCAGCACTGGAATACAAGTGAAAAACCAAATAAGACTGCGTAACCAAAAGGGAATATAAGAATTTGTCAGATAAAACATATATGCAGCATCATAAACACAGTTGCACAGTGCCCTCCAAGGGCAGCAAAACTGAAAGTCAAATAATAAAATTAAGTGGTATACAAGGGAGTGTGCACAGAAGGGATTTCAATCCTCTTTGTTCTTAGCCATGATACAATTTCACAGCCGCGCTCAAGATTCATCGTTTCCATGTTTGGCATGCAAGAGCACAGAATGCAGTTCATTTGGGAATTACTGAGCCAGGACATGCCAAGCAAAATCTACCACAGCATCAGCCAGCTCCTGCCACAACATCCGAACAGCCTGGCCATCAAAACATTTCTGACAGTTAAAATAAAAACACAAGTGGCTTCAGAAAAGTTAATTCCTTTAATATTAACTAATCGATCCTCAGCAAAGAGGCTGCTCCTGTGCAGCCTTTGTCTGAGTACATCAGGCAGAGGACTTCGCCTGCAGGAGCTGCTACCTCCACATACTTAAATTCAGCCAGTGTAGAAATGTATTATTTTTATGGTTTGCAAGCTAGACCATACACAGCTGCAGAGGATCTCTAAATTAGTTAATACACCATTTCAAAAGGAAGAGTTATTTCTCCAGGGATCATGTGCCAAACAAAGCAAGGGGGGAATGTCGAACCACTGGTAGTTTATATGACAAAAGATATTTTTCAACTACACACGGCACTAATTGTGAAGGTCCTTCCTATCCTACTTCTGGAAACTTCTCACAGAAAACACTCACATTTTCAACAAAACACGAGGGGAAAAAATAAAGCAGTTCTAAACCCACTTTTGTAAGCTGATAACTTCACCTTCCTTAAAGGCAATAATAATTTTTTATTTCTACAAGGAAGCAAAAGCTGGCATTTCTGTCATTCCTGACCTAATAATCTGCCTGTGCATATTAAGGAAAAAAGTCATAATGAAATTAAGCTTGTTAGTTAGAAAATGTAAGACTGGAAAGTTTATGCTATAGAATATGATTGTGTTCAGGAAGGGCTATTTCACACATGGAAGTAACAAAAACAACACTGATACTAGAATTTAACAGTGACAATCCATTCTTAGATAATATACTACATTTAAAAGCAAAAGCACTTAAAGCATTATTGGAGTTGAAAATATTGAAAAAAATACATTTGCAAAAAATTACAAGCACCATAAAGAAATGTAAGCAAGACAAATGCCAGACTTGCATGGTATGTAGATGAAACATATTAATTATAATATGAAGCTGTTGAGTTCAAAACTGCCTTTGAGCCACATATTTTATGCAGACTTCTCTCAAGCCAAGAAATCTTAATTCCACATTGCAAAGTTTTGAAAACTATTAATATTCCATATGTTATAACGGAGAGCACTTCTCCCCACCATCTTTACTGAGACACATATTTATTAAGTGCTGACAGTTAACTTTCACGAGACTCTCAAGGAGATCTGGTCCTTATTCTGTGAATTTACAAAAACTGGGCTGAAGGCGCCAAGAAACACAACTGTATTTTATTATTATTTAAATAATGGATTTGTGATAGCATTTTACTCTGAAGCAATGGTAAGGCCTGCAGGCATATGCCTCCTTCAGTGAAGGTTTGAAAATTATTTTTGTTTAAATAACAGCTGGTCTTGCCTATATGGACTTAAATGAGCCATGTGGAGACAAACTTGTTTCAGTTTGGCTAAGATAGATTAAAAAACATTAATTCTAGTTAATATCCATTTTGGTCCCTCTACACAGATGGGAAATATAACATTAAATTACCATGCTTACATACAGTCAATACCAGACACCCAATAAAAGCACAAATTCAAAGCCCTGCTCATAATGCAACTGATGCACACAGTTCCAGCAGAACAGCTCAGCTGCAAGTTAGCTTGAAACAAAAGAGATTTACATTCATTTCTCCACCTTGCCAGAGACTTCCTACATGACCTTGGACAAGTCACTTGTTATTTCTGTGCTGTAACTCCTCACCCCTAAAAACGGGGAAAACCACTTGTTCCATAACCTCACATCAATAAGCAGATCTACTATCAGGAGATGCTTAGATACAGAGGTTGAATAAATGACACAGAGCGAATAAAGAGTACTTAAAGCTTTAATTAACTTCTCTTAAAGCTTTGGACACTTATCACAGAGACAGAAGGAAAGCTTTTGCACAACACTCGTAAGCATTACCAGCAAACAAAAGTCAGGACTGCCAACATAGCAATGGAACCATATTTTGACATCTGCAGACCCAAAGCAAAGGCATGACACCTCCTCTGTCACCAGCATACACAAAAGACCAAAAGTAAGATGTTCCTAGTTACCTTCTTTGAGTTCTAAAGCAGGAGTTAAACTCTCTGATATAAAACAAAGTAGGAGAAGAGATCACCAGATATACTCTTAAAAGATTTAAAACACTTTAGGTCCAAATAGTCATTCTCCAATTCATATTAACCACTAACCACCTTTTGAACTTGAAAGCCATATTTAACTTTCATAACTCAGTATTAATACTGAGAGTCAAATCATCTTGCAGAAATTAAAGACCTCCAGAGCACTGGCCTACTGAAAACAATGAAGAGGACTAAAATCCATTCAGAAGTAGCTGTCAAACATACATTACAGTAGGACACCTACGAGGACAGCATTGCTCCGAGCAGGAAACCATAAATTTGCGACATGTATTAAATATATCTTCTTAGAAAATGTTTTCAAGTCCAAAAATCTACTTTTTGCAAGCAGGCCAAACAGAGACTGTTTCCATGCACATACTCTGCACCTCTGCAGAACTAACTGCACTAGCCTGTGAAAGTCAAAATCACAGCCTGAGGAAGGAGACACAAGCACAAAGGGACTATGAGAAATGAAACAGCCAATGAGACACAAGGCCAGGTAAGCTCTTGGGCAACACAGGCAAGCTATGGAGAAACCAGAAGCAAGGAAAATACTGAGGAGAGAGGAAGCTCTGGAACAAACTTCCCCTCATATTACCCACATATGTGTAAAAACCACACAGCTGCTCAATCACAGGGTGTTGAGTGTGCTTGGGGTTTGGGTTTTTTGGTTTTTGTTTTTTAAACAGATGATCTGTGGGTTACAGACATGAAAATACAGTCACTGAAAGCTACAAAAATAAAAATGAAACATTTATTTTTAAGCTATTTTGTTTGAAATGTCAAATGGTTGTCATTATTTGTAATTGCATCTTGTATGTCATATTTTATAAGAAGAAAAATACCTCATGTAAGATGTGGTAAAACAGTTCTTACTAAAAATCATTCTCAAATGGAACCTTTGTCTTTCAATATGCAGAGCTGCTTTGGGATGTGTTAAATATCTTGAACTCCCATTATTGCAATAAGACTGAAAGTACAGTATTTTGCAGTGAGGCCAAAAATTAAAGCACAGCCAGCCATGAACTTATATCAAATACCATAGAACAGGCAAAAATACAAACATGGTGGTAAGGGGTGTAAGAACAGCCGTCCAGAAAAAGAAAAAAGATTATGATGTTTCCAATATAACACAGGATACAGTTTTGGACAAACATTTTCAAATGTGATTTGAGGCTTTGGCAACCCCTAAAATTGACAGCATAACAGGTAGTACGTGGCATCATACATAATGCCCTGAATATTTAAGTTCTAAGATTAAACTTGCAGAAGAGAGCAAGATGCCTAAAAGGAGAGGACTGGCTTCTCCTCCAGTGACACCTGAAAAAAGACTGTAGAGGCACAAAGGCAGCAGAGATATGAAGGGCAGGAGGTCAGAGGCAAGGTTACAATAAGCAAAGTCATAAAGGCAGGAAACTGAAACTAAGTTCTCGACCTATGTATTTAATACCTCCTTCACAGTATGCCAATAATGTTGATACGAGAGGAAAAAATATAAAGGAAAGCAGTGACCCTGTTAGCAGGCTTCCCAAGAACAAATTTTGGTAACCTTACACATCATGCAGCAACCAGAGTCACTCATTTGCTTAATCCCCTTACAGTCATAAATTGGCTATTTCTATTTCTTTTTTTTTTTTTTTTCCCACAAGAGGAAAACTCTCTCCATAACTGCAATAGCTGAAACTCATCTCAGCTGAAACAATAGCTGTTGTGGCAACCAGCACCTGCCTGCCTTTTTAGAAACCATCCACTACAGGGGCAAACTCCCAGTGCTTGACTGCACAACTAGAGCCTTGTTAGCCATAAGCAGAGCTGCTCTTTTTGACCCTCAGCACCATATTTACAGAAATAAGATGACTTCACCCCAGGATGAGCAATACCAAAACTGCTTTGGTCACACACACACAACAAACCCCTCCACTCACGTTTTCCTACCTATCAATATATTAAAAGGCAGTAACAGCTACACCAGTTTCATGCATTACTTGCAGGAGTTGCCAGCCTTCACTGTCACTCACCTGAAAGTCAAAAGGAATGCAGAATACTTGTAACTCCACTATGGATGAAGATTAATCATCACTACTAGTACTACGAACTGATTTTTACCATTAGAAATATTTGTCAAGGCTGAAATAACGCAAATTTAGTATGCAGACTTTGAAGTGCATTACCCTCAATGGTCTACATAATTAAAAAAGGAAAACCAAAACTCTATTGTATTTTGACAAGTAGTCAGCTAGTTCACCTTTACCTGCGAATGAATCCAATTGAAACAAGGACAAATTAGGGTTCTAATATCATTTACACAAACCCTCAGAAGAAACACGCAATCTAACGTACTCATATACTGTCACCGCTTTTGGACAGACTCGCAAAGTTCAGTCTGAAGTCCCAGCACCTTGATCAGCCAGACTCAGTTATCTAGAGAGCAAGTAACAATGCCTGACATGTTCTTCTGAGATTCTTTCCCATGAAAATCAGGTTAAAGTGGGAGGAGGAGGGAAAATCATATGGACTTCATCCTGACACAGACCTGGGATGCACACGGGACAGACATCTCCAGCCCAAGAACTGGATATTTTGTAATATTCAGGTAAGTCATTACTGTCCCTAAAACAACATTGCCACAGCTAAAGATTTCAAACCTTATTGATTATCATCTCAACAGCACAAAAAATCTTCTTGGTATCAGATTAGATGTCACACATCACATTCAGCCTCTCCTTTAATTAATTATGATCCTAGGGACTGGTAGTGAAAGGGTGGCTCTAGACCTGTCAGGCTAACTCTTGTGCTAATGCCTCCCCACTGACTAACAGTGGCAAAAATCTTCAATAAAAAGGTTCATGTACATTTGTGGGTGGAAACTCAATATTAAAAAGACCATTTTAAAGAGTTATTTATAAACAGAATTTTCTCTGATTTCTGCTATTACCAACATCAAAAGACATCAAACCTCAGCTACAGCAAGACGATGGGAACAGAGTTACGTGTTGGCAACTACAGCAAACACAGACCAGAACGAAAGCCTCTTTCCTCTTGGATGAGCAAGTATAACCAAAGATGTTACACTACTACTGCCTTCTCTCCAAATGCAAAGAGGTTCAGGGGCACCATGCAATGAAACAAATAACCTGCTAGATGTTTTTTAAAAAAATACAAGTTTCTAAAACATACTTAAAAACAAGCTGCTTTATAAAGGGCAACACAACATCCTTGCTTTCTGTTTCATCAGCTAAGATGCATGTTCCAGTGGGGCACCCACTGAGCGACAAATTCGCACTTCTCTTCCACTGTCAGCTGCTGCTCACAACAAAACTCTGAGCTAAACACCTCAGAGCATTCTCTGCTTCCTTGGCAGGACTCTTATTTATATAAGATTAGTGCAGTCAGGCATTAGATTTATAAACTAAAACCAAAAACAAACAAGGAGAAAGTTTTCACACTCTTCCTTAGAGGCCAGTGTACCCACAGAAAACAGTAAAACATATTGAAAGGCAATTGTTAAAAAAACAAAACAAACCCCCAAAACAAACAGAAAACTGGTCAGAACACATACAATCTATGGAGGTACCCCCACCTGGAAACTATTTAAAGTCATGCAAGCATTCACAAAAGTACTGTTAGCCACCTAAAAAGCCATTCCTCTGCTCCATTCCTCTGCTGCCTCAGAGAGCAGTTACAACACACTGGCGCACTGCAGCCCCTCACCTTCCCCCACCCTCCTCAGGTAAGGAATTGACACCAACCTGCAGTTGGGAGGTGGATCTAAGGTGATGTCAGCCAATTCCTTCTGAATCCTGTGGCAATAAAGCAAGAAGGAACAAAGGTAAGCCACTGTGTGGGATAGCAGTTAACACATTCTCCTTGCATACATACATAACGTCACTCTGAGCTTAGCAGGGTACGTGAGAGGCACTCTCAGATGCAGCCTCCCACCAATCCAAACCCCCTAAGCAGGACAGGCGCCCTGCCCTGTTAAAGAGACAGACAGGAAGGCAGACAGGCGTCGTGCACTGAACCCAGACAGGTGCACTGCTCCATGCTCCCACAAAGATGCCAACCACACAGTGGAAAAGACTGTCCGCTTTGCTCTGCCAACCAGCCTGCAAATGATGGGAAACCTCTGCAAATGTGATGCACCAAGAGGAAACTGCAGTCTGAAAAGGAATTTTGTCTTACAGGATTGAGAGAAACAGTCATTGCCAAATTGGCTCCCTCCTCTCTCCCCCAGCTTCTCATCACCATCCTGAGAAAAAAAAAACCAACAGCCCTGAGGGAGTCAATAACTGCGCCATTCCCAAGGACACTTTAAGGAAGGTGAATATCTATTTCCGAGGCTCCTGCACATTCCTACCACCTTCAATTCTCCCTTCTCTTCACCCTTCAGAGCCACAAAACACCCCCATGTCCCCTCCCTAGGACTCCAGACGCTCCCTCTCTTCACTGTGCTCAGCCAACACCCTGTCCTCCCGGCCCAGACTATTCTGGGCTTACGCTGCTTTTGCCACAAAACGCCCAACCAGCTATCATCTTCTTCCCTGGAGTCCCATTACTGTCACTCAGGCTTCCCTTCCAGATTTCCCCACCCAGCACTCAGCCTGCCTCCCTTCTCCTCTAAACTCAGCCATCATCTCCTGCCACTTGTCACACACAAGAACCACAGCCTTTCCACAGGAGGCAGTTTAAAATCTTCTCCTTAGAAGAGTGAAGGGCACAACATGTAAACACTGCTTGCCACTATCTATGTCAGTTTACCATGGAAACCCGCTGAGTGGAGATCTGGAACAACCAAACTGCCTAAATTCTACAAAGCCACAGAGAACTTAGTTGCTGCGACAGGGCATTTGCATAAAACCCCAGTCACTTTAGACACCTACTGATACAACCTTTCTGCTGCTTGGCAAAGCTGTTCAGTGAGATGGTTTATTATTCTTACTGAAGTACTGCAAGTTTGCTTGAAAACCTCCATTTGTCACCTTAGCTCCCTAGAGCAGGATGGTGCTGAATTCAGGTGACAGAATAAATAAGAAAGGGTAACTTTTTTTTTTTTTTTTTTTTTTAATGGATAGCTCCAAGAGTCTATCCAAGTAAAGAAAACTGACTGACATAGCTGTTCTGGAATTACTGTTCTACGCAGGTGTCTCTCCCAAGACATTCTTCTGGAATAAAAATTACTTTATCCTCAAAAAAAGCCCAAACTCACTCTGTGCTGTGAGCAAAGACTATTTTAGAGCAGAATGTCCACAAGTGGGCTTGCTGTGGATTATTTATTCCAGTCAGCATCCAATCATACATAGAAAATTCAATATAAGTGATGGGCAGACAAAAATAACAGTAATGTATTTGTTGGTAAAGATCTCAGGCTATATTATACCCCTTGCACTGGAGTGCACTCCCCCAAAGCAAGCAAACTCAAAACTTCACTAATATTAATTAATTTCCAAATCAGTCCTGGAAAGAAAAAAAAAGACACTCTAGACTCCAACCCAAAAGAGAGGGAAATGGTTGTTGAAATGCAATGCCTTACTTAGGACCATATAACTTCCAGTAGGAGAAAAAGAAAAAAAAATGTCTAAATGTCAATCCTACCCCATTCCCATAACGAATGCTAGTAAGGAAAAAGGAAAAGACAACAGAAGTAATTGAGGGTCAGGATAACAGCCCAGAAGAAGAAATGCCAGGAAAATATTTGGAGTAAGCAGGAAGAGGGACAAGAGAGTAGTGAAGCTGGGCAGACACTTACTGCAGGGAGACACTGAAAAAAGTGAGACAATAGCAGCTTCGAATGGAAAGGTTGAGCACAAGGGCTAGAGATGAGGAATGAGAGCAGCAAGGGAACGGAGCAAAATAAAATGAGGAAGAAGGGAAGATGCAACAAATCAGTGAGAAAACCGACTGCAGCCTCACCTCTTGGCACTGGTAGATAGCAGTTTAGAATTTTTACTCATGCTGACTTTGCTTTCCTTCTTCTTAGGCGTGCTTGTCTCTTTCTCTGTCTGTTGGTTGGAGGATGAAGATGAGGAGGAGCTGGTGCTGGCCCTCGAATCGTCATCCGACATAGCGACCCCCCCACCACACACCCCAACCTGGAGAGGAGACACCATGGGGCGTGGGGAACAAACAGTGAACACAAACACACACAGAGAAAGGCTGCTGACAATCTCGCTCTGTGTTTGGGTCATGCTCCTTTTAAAGGATCCTCGTGTCTCCCTCTCCTCTCTAGGCCCTACAGCCAAGCAGTAGCTTCCCCTGCACTAGCAACACCGAGGAGCAGGGGGAAAGAGACTTTAAAAGCTTCCTTTCAAAAAGCAAGTGTGGAATGAGAGGAGACTGGAACAGGAGACTGCGAGGATCAGGAAAGCTCAAAGCAATTCTTTCTAATCTCCCCCAAACTGCACGCACAAGAGGAGCCATCACCACCCACCACTATCGAGCCTAGGGGTGTAGGAGATAAAAATGGAACAGCTCCGGTCCCTTGGGTTCCCGGGAGGCACGTGGGGGAGGCAGGAAGGGATGGGGCCGGGGGGTGACCGTCGCCAGTTCTAAAATGGAAGTGGGGCATCACTGGTAACATAGGGAAGACCCTGGCAGATGTGTGACCTGTGGTGGGGAAACCCCTGCCTGCTGGATAACCCCTGTCTGTGGGATCGGGTGTTGGAAGCCGTGAGGGGAGGCGGGCAGGAAGGGAGCAAACCAAGGGGAAGGGCTAAGCAGGGATTGGGGTACACTGGTGGCACCCACCGAGGCCCACTGCACTGAGGGGCATATGCCAGGGGAGGGGGAAGGGAGCAGAGGGTCTGTGCCGGGGGGGCCGTGGGGGGAAGGAGAGCCAGGGCCTACGAGGGGCGAAAGTGGAGGGCCCGGGGAGGCCGGTGTCAGGGAGGGGGGCAGCGGGGGCCAGGGGGAGGCAGCCCGCATCTATGCGGGCACCTCAGGGGCACGGGGGAGGAGGGCGAGCACGGCGGGCTGCCGAAGGCAGGTCCGCAGCCGAGAGGGGCGAGAAGCCGTCGGGAGGGATGGGGGGGGGCGGCAGGGCACCCCGGGAGAGTTCGGGGGAAGGCTCGGGGGGCAGCCGTGGGCGCGGTGGGGGCAGCGCCACAGGGCCGCCTCCCTCCCAGGGCCACGGGCCCCCGGGGAGCTCCCCCGGCCCCGCCGGCCGAGCGCCGGAGGGGGCCCGGCCGAGCTGCCCCGGCCGCGGGCCCGCAGGGCCGGGGGACAGCGGTACCTGACAGCCCCGGGCGCGACCCCCCTGCCCCGCCGGCTGCCCCCCCATCGCCGGGCCGCGGCCGGCCCTGCCCCTCGCCCCTGCCCCCGGGGAGGGCGGCGGGGGGTGCCCCGTCCCCCTACCTCTCCCTTTGTGTCTGGCTGCTCCTCCTCGGTGCGGCTGGGCCTGGCCACTCGTGTCTCTCTCGCTGGGAGAGAAGCGGAAGTGCTGCAACAGCAACTATTAAACAGGCAATGGCTTCCCTGGCTGCCTCCCCCACCGCCGAGCGGGGCTGGGGGGCGGCGGGGCCGGGGCGCCACCCGGCGCGGAGCGGGGGGCGGCGGGGGCGGGCGGCGGAGCCCCCGCTCCGGGGATGGAGGGGGATCCCGGCCGCCACGGCCCCCTCCCTTTCCCTCTCCCCGGGGAGGGAAGAAAGGGGCACACGGAGGGGGACGTGAGTTTTTAATGGAGACCCTCTGAAAAGTAACCTGCAGGGGTGTCGAGGGGGAGAGGGACAGGCGCCCTCCCCGGCTCCGCTGCTGCTTCCGTGCGAGAGCCCCGCGGGGACGCGATGGAAGCAGGTGGCTGGGAGAGGGGCAGCTCCCGGGGCTGCTTTTTTTCAGGCTCAGAGGGGGGTATTAGGCTCGGTGCGGGGGCTGCTTGCTTTCCTCCTATTCTCACAACAGTTTCAACCCCAAAGCTTCTCCCCTGCCTCACCTGCTTTGTCCCTCCGGAAGCAGCAGCAACTTCTCACCTGTCTCAGTTTGAAAGCAATAAGGGGAAAAAAAAAGGGGGGGGGGGAGGGAAAGCGTAGCCCAAAACCCACTCGCCCCCACCAATCCAGGTAAAAGGAATCCCCGGCAGCTTTCCCGTCTCTCACCTGTTTCAGCCCTAAAGCAGGAGCTGTGTCCTCCCTTCCCTCCCCCGGCTCAGCCCTGAACCAGCAGCAGGAGCAGCCGCTTCCCACTCGCCCTCGCCCGGAGTTCAGGATTCCATTGTCCCCCACACTGCATTTGGTGACATCACTGACACACAAAGAAGGGGCACTTCGTGATGTCATCAACGCATGCTGGGAGAGAAAACAAAATTCTGGGCTTGGCAGAGACAGCACTAACACACAGACGCACACAGATACACACACAGACCTTTCAATTTTCTAAAGGTAAAAGTATTAGGGATTTTTTTTCCCCCAGTCCCCTTATGGGGAGCTCGTCTGCGGGAAAAGGCGTGTTGTATTCGCTAGCGTGTTGTAATCGCGAGGCGATTTATTCATTTCTCCGAAACCTCTGCTGTCCGTCTCTTGCTCCCTGTCCACCCAACGGAGAAAAGTGATTTGGCTGAAGCTACCCACTAGCCCCGGCCCAGGCGTGGAGAGCAGCTCGGGTGGGCAGCCGCGGCTCTTCCTGGAAGTGCCGGACCCCCTCGTGGAGGGACAATGGGGACCAGCATTCCCACCGACCTCACCCGGGGCACATTTGGCTCGGTGCCGCCAGTTTCCACAGCCTATCGAGGGATCGCCTATCGAGTTACTTGGTGTCTTCAGTGGCCGAAAATACACTGGACTGTCACCACCACGCACCACGATAATGGATCGGAGTTTGTATGTCACCCTTTCTCCCACGGGAGGACCTCGAGGTGATCCGCAGGCACACAGGACTGCTGGCTCCACAGGGCGCTGTTGCGACATGACACCTTGGGAGTCCCGAGGGGTCGATTACAAAACCGAAGCCGCAGGAGCGGCGGGGGACGAGGGCGGGGGGACATCCCAAGGCTGGACATCTCCGCTTCGCAGCCACCGCGGGGGGGAGAGGGGGCAGCCGAGGCTGGCTCCTCCTGAAGCCCGGGCTTCCCGTCTGACGCTGCCAGGCGCTGCCCGTCCCCGGGCTGCCAACATGGCCCCAGCGGCGGGCGCGGGTCCGGCCGGGCGAAGCCCTCCCCGTTCCCCGCGGCCGTGCCCAGCTGCTGCCCTCGGGCTCCCGTGGGAGCCGGCGGCCTGCCCGCCGCTGGCACCGGTGCTGTGAAGCCGTCCCCCGGGAAGAGCCTGTCCCTTAGCTAGGGCGGAGGCTTGAGTGGGGATGAAACCCTTCAGGCTTGGGTGGGGTAGTGGGTGTCCGGGGCTTCGTTTGGGGTCAGCAGTCAACCAGGCTGCCTAGGGATGCTGAGCCCTTCCTCCGTGGGACAGCAGCTTCACACTTTGTGACTCAACACAAGGATCTGCTCATGGCACTGGTCTTTCATCACTTATGTCCTGTAATCTTTGAGCCAGAGGTACCCCTAGAGCAGACATCCTTGCAGGGACAGTCTTTTCCTGTCACTCTCCTCTGCTCCCCTGGACTTTTGCATCTGCTGATTCTCTCTCCTTAGCCTCTCTGTTTCTCTTCCCTCACCCATTTTCTGCATGCATCTCAGCAGCAACTCATTTTCCCTGGGCCCATGCCAGTACAATCCCTAACCTACCTACGCTCCCCAAACTTGCTCCCTGTCCACCCTGCCTAGTCTCCTGTTTGAGCTGTGCAGTGTGCTAGATATGTACACCCCTGTGACACTGCGAGTGTCACCCTGACAACAGAAGGAATCCCACTGCAGTGTCACGCTTAAATGGTCTTTGTGTGTGTGTTTTGATTTTGGGGTGCTTTTTTTTTCTGCTAACCCTGCTCTTCAGTCTTTATTACCTGTAGTACCAAGTATTAGGCTTCAGTAAACTTTCTTCCAAAAACAGTTTGCTAGCAGAGACAACCTGTCCAGTTTGACCTGTGGGAATGATGCTTGGGAAGCCATGGTCATCCTGCCTTCTAGGAACTGTAGAGCTTTGGCATCTTCACCACTGACCATGGCCCTGATGACACATAATAAATGTCATGAAAATTGGCATTTAGATAAAAGTGGATGATCTGATTACTTCATGCCCCTCATTGACAAACAGTGTCAGAATTCATCTCCTGAAAACCGCAATAAGCCCCTCTGCCAGCATTTTCTTGACTGACCCAGGGGCTGTGGAAGACGGGGCTGGAAGTATGGTGCTATGTGTCAGGTGACAAATGCAAAAGATGTGAGGACACAGAGCAAAGTGACCGGGCTTAACAAATTTCACTGCTTATATGGAACAGTTCTTTTAAAACAGAAAATCTTCATTTTCACCACAAAAAAACCCCAACCAACTGAAAACAAACAAACAAACAAAACAAATAAAACAAACCCAAACTCCATCCCTTTCCTGTTGTCACAGGAAACCTTCAGCGAAGTCAAGTGCGACAACTGATATTAATAATGAAAGCCCTCCAGTTCTGTAATAAGGGGCAGAGAAAATGTAAATATTGCTACAAAATCATAGGCACTTTGCTATATTATGTTAATAATCGGGGGGGGGGGGGGGGCAGGGTTATCTGTAGATTAATTTTTTCTGTAGCACACAATCCTTGGTAACCCTGTTCAAAGTAATAATATGATAACCAGCAGCCCAAAAATGCTTTTGCTGAGAACACCTCCTAATATCAGTGCTTGAGCAGCTGTTACAGTGGCAGCTCCTGTTTTATGACTTACCTCCTAGGTCATGGCTAGGATCAGCAATGAGCTGTTCTCCTGTGCTAGCCATGCCATACCCAGAGCACTGGAGAGAGAGGGAGCCAAGAAGCTGACTTCTATGCCCAGAAATATTTTGCAGCTTGCTCTTCTTCCATGCTTGGCCTCTCAGGTCTGCACAGACATGGAAAAAAGGGAAGAGGGTGTAGTACATGATTCTTTTTCCACTAAATAGAAGAAATACCTCCTCTAATCAGTCTCATCCCACCTTGGGACTTTTGAGAAAATGCCACTGGCCTGCTTCTATTTCTTTCCTATAGAGTGTGTGCAGTTTATTGGGTGAGCTTTCCTTCTTATCAGTGTTTCCTCTTCCTGTCTCCTTAGTTCTGTGTTGTTTTTTTTTTATTATTGTCTTGTCCAAGTTGTGCAAAGGACTTGCAGACGAAAACTGACCCAGATTATTCATTTTCCCCGTGCCCCAAGCTTTTTTAATTGATGGCACTAGTTCAGTGTAGCAACTGAGTAGGATTAGTCACTTTTCCCTCTGGATTGAGTTTGGAGGGGGCTGAAAAGATAGATGACTGGAATTGAGTTGCCTTTGGGGCTTTGAGCTTAATTCACAACAGAAGGTAGCCAGTTCAAATTGCTCTGAGTCTTCTGCTAAGGGAAGGTGACTCAGATTAGTCCTTTTGTACCATCTCAGTTCCAAGTACCTTTTCAGCATTATTTCTGGCTGATCTGTTTGGGTCTGAGCCAAAGCACCTCATATTTCCAGCAATTCCAGTGAGTTTTGCGTCAGGCCTTTTGTGGGGAGCAGAAGGAAATTATCATTTCTTGGGCTCTCCTAATGTCAGCTTGCTGGTAATGTCACACTTGCAAGTGACAGTGGCAAAGTGAGAAACATGCTGATATCTCGCACAGTCCTGTGATGACACACTTTGTCCTTTCTGTGTGACCCTGTGATACAAGGTGAGATGGCAAGGATAAGTTACAACAAGCTCAGGACTTATGATACAACTATTTGAATAAAGCTAGACAGAAACTCTTCCAAAAGAGGAAGGAACTTCATTCAAATGAGACAAAATGTAGCAGAGAAAACACAAGTGGCTTATGTATGTGACATAAGATAGTGAATTTACCCATTGGTTTCCTGTTCACGACTATCTTGCTGTAACTTAATAGTGCTGTCCAACTTCCCTTGCTGTAATTTTCTCACATAATACAGCTCTTAGTCCTTAGTATTATATCTTTTTCAGTTCCTTACAGAAGAATGAAAGGGTCCACAAGCAGAAAAAGTCTTGTTTTCTCTCCTTTTATTCCAGTACAAAAGAGGACTTAGTTGTGAAGGAAAAGTTTAGGTCTCATTGTCAGACTCTTACTATTTACTACTTGGTTTTGGTTCTGTTTGAGATTAGTCCTGGGACCTGAAGGCCTTGCTGGGAGACTGTCAGTGTGGACAGAAATACCTGAGATCTGTTACATGTTTTTGCCTTGTTCAAGTCCTGGCTGAACCCCTATAGATGTAGAGATCGGCTGGCAATTGATTCCAAAAGCTTAAGCAGAGAAGTATAACTGCATAAAACTATACATATCTTCTGCCTCTACTGTGCTCCTTTTGTGCATCTCCTGGTATATAGTCTGGTTTGTTTTGGTAATTGAAAAACTGAAGATGCTTAGATCAATTCAATTTCACTGCCCCATAAGAAGTTTCATGAGATATATTTCCAGGGGCTTCTGCCTCACTTCCAGGTGATAAGATTGAGTCTTAGAATTGCTTTACCTTGAAGGTACAATGATTCACTGCTTTCTCAGTTTGCCCAATCCATAGCTATTACTTAGCAATCAAGACTGAGAGATAGGTGGTTCTTCCCTTGTCTGTGTTTCTGGCATTGACTCCGTATTTCTGATCTTCATTTTCCATCCTGTAGAAAAAGAGAATGATGTTTATCTGGAACGAGACTGAAAGTATAAATAGAGGTCCACATTCAGACTTCCCTCATAGCTACCCATTAGACTTTTTTGTCACTTCCTTTTTCTTGCCTGATGGATTGATCTCTTTTTCAGCAGAATGCTGCCTCTCTGTGCTTCCAGTGGTCTCTGTGCTTCCTTTGGGCTTTGCAGTACCTCTGCTTTTCTTCATAGAATGGTTCGGTTGGAAGGCACCTTAAAGATCACCTAGTTCCAACTCCCGTGCCATTGGCAGGGACACCTTCCTCTAGACCAGGTTCTCTGAATTGCTGTATTCCATACTCTTTGACTCTTTCTCTTCTGACAGTGTTTTCCCTGTTTCTGCCTATTTTTCAGTTTATAGGAACTGGTAATTTATTGGTCGACATCAGCTTTCCATTTCTACATACCCCTTTTCCACGGCAGCAGTACTCAGGTTCTGAAGAAACTCAGATAGTGGAGGGATTATACTAGACTAAGCAGTAAATGGACGATCATCAAACAGTATTGCCACAGGAAAGATCCCAGGGTGATGGCATCCCTGCTGTCAAAGTGCTCTGGAAGAGATGAAAGACGTGGGCCAACATGACCCAGAGAAATGGACCCCTGGAAGTGATGGGTCAGACTGCAGCAAATACACTGCTTTTGCCTCTCTTCTCTTGCTAGCATGCAGGAAAGTAAAACTTAACATTTAAACTTGTGTTTGCTTTTTATTTGTCACCACTAAGTGGCCCATGGCAGTGTCCACTGCTGGAACAAATCTGTAGCTGACGTATAGTTAAGGTTCTGACATACATATGCTGGGATAACACCAGCTGTAGCCCAGTAAAAGCCAGTCTAAAAGACTGGTTTGCCAGCACAGGGTGCACCTCCTGACATTGCATTTTGTCTGTATAACTATATTGCCTGCACAGCTACCCAGGAGGTCTTTTTCTGGTATAAGCTTGACCTCAGAGTGTCTCTGTCTTGAAACAAAATAGTCAGATAGGAGAACTACTGTAAATGGCCTATTAATAGGCTTACAGTTTATGCCTCTGCCTTTGATTTTATCACTTTGATAAAATCAGAGGAGAAAGGACAGTATTTATCATATGGTCACCAGAATGTTAGATTGACCATGGAATACATACCCTGCAAAATCACTCATTGTGGAAATGCAGATCTGCAATAAGGCATATAAAATGTCAGTCAGTTGTACTGTATGGGCTATTTAAGAACTTAGTAATAAGTGGACAAAAATTTTTTTCTTTGTTTCTCAATTTATAAATAATATTTACGCCTGCAGTCCTTTCTTTCAGCACCTTCAAATATCTTTCTGTGTCACAGTAAGTTTCTCTCTCGCTCAGATGGGTGAGTACAAGAAATTCTGCTTTGCTTGCTCATTCGCTGAATTGGTAATATTCTAGGGGGTTTTTTTCTATTAAAAATGAGAGGTTTCCCATTTGCTGCAATTCTGTGGATTTCTAAATCCATGTGAGGAAAAAATCTACATGTCCTAACTTCTTAGAAAATGTATTTAGTGAGGATTTCAATTGAGTCTTTCAACCTCTGGCTCCTCATCTAACAAAGGTTCTTCTCAACAGAGAAGGATCAGGAGAGGTGTTCGGGGCTCAGTAATTTCACTCTGTGGCTTGACTACAGTTCAAGACTTCAATGGTCTTCAACTGCAATTTTTCTCCCTAGGCCTTCTTATTATCAGAGTCTTCAAAAGGAAGCAATAGAATCACTCAGACTTTTACAGATCCCTGATGCTGTATTCTTGAGAAACCAGTGTATTGCAATTCTTTTCTTCTCTTTTTGTCTGACCAGTACATGAAAGCAAAGAATAGAACACGCATCTGATTGTTAACCAGTACTTATATTTAACACCCGAATCATATAGCTTTTCGTCTTTATTGAGTGATAAAGTATTCTTCATTTCCCATGTAAATAATTGAAATGAAAAGTGCAAGTTGTTAAAAACTCCAGCTTTAGAGACCCCATAATTTCAAAACTTCTTAAACATAATTGTCTTTTTTTTCCTTCCTGATATGGATCATGGTAACTCATAGATTATTCCAAAGGTTATAGAAGTGTTCACAGCATGGACTAAAACTTCACACTTAACACTTTTTATTTATCCCTTCTCTCATGCATGTTCATGAAAGTTCCATGTAGCATATTCAGCCATTGCTGACATAGAAGTATAAGCTTAGGAAACATAAACATTTCTGAGTACCTGTAAAATATCATTTTTTGTTGTTGTTAAATAACCTCGTGCTGTTTTGTTCTGTTCCCATACCATCATAAAAGGCGTCTTTGAAAAGGTGTCTTTAGCTAAGCTAAAGAACATCATGTCTATGGCCTGAAGAGCAGCTAGATAGTTCAGTCTTTATCCACACAGACACGTTTCACCCTTCAGATCAATGATACAGTTAAACAAGCATAACCCTACCTGTGAACTCCTGTCCCACTATAAAAATGCTGCCTCTGGTTCAATTATTAGCCTTTCCAGACCAATATAAGTCCAAACTGGAAAAACGTTCACTTCTAGAGCATTCACACGGGGTACTGTATAATTATATAACATTATATAATATAACAACCTCTTTGGTTGCACAGACATGCTTTGGAAAACTTTATCCATGCTGTAATGAAGTTTCTTTGCCAATCTCTTCATTCAACATTTCTGTTGAGATAGAAATGGAGCAGGAGGAGCTTCCTTTAATGCTGTGTTTGCAACTCTTTCTCAAAGAGTTAATTGTAATTTTTCTACCCCTCTGACTTTTTCTTTTCTTTCCTTCTCCCAACAGCCTGAAACACTGTCTTTCTCCATATTTGTATGACCATGATTCTCTGATTGTTTTTTACCTTTTCAATTTCTTCTTCCTTTTCTCTTTACTTAACTCTCTGCAAGTGATTCCCTGAGTTTTGTCAGGGAATATGCCCAGTCAGCCAGATCTTTCTCTCCCATATTCTCCAAGCATACAAAATGGTCAACTAATTCCTTTCCCCCATCCCCTCCCTAGTAAATGCCACTACACGAGGTCCTTCTCCATGTTTCCTGTTTCTTCCAGGCTTCCAGGCTGCTCCTTGAAGGGCCTTGCAACTGTCCATGGAAGCAGATTTCTCTCGAGTGATCAGTAACTCAGCAAATGCTCCACAGCCTCTTAGGTCCATGGAGGCCTGCAGTTTGAGAGCCACTACCTCTTGCATCAGTGGATGTGATACAAATTGGAGCCCTCTGGACACCAACTTCTCATTCCTACAGCACAATTAAGCTTTAGTTGTTACCACCATATGAACAGGACATAATAACAGAATTGCAAAATTTTAAGTCCTGTTTCAAGGGTTTCAACTCCTTTATTTTTTTTTAACCATACCCCAAATCAATAGATATTTTCATAGAAATAAATCTGTTGTAGTAAGATGTCTCCCAGCCCAGAGACATCTGTCTGGTAAGAATCTGGTGATGTGTATGCTTAGAACAAAGCAGAAGAACATACCTCCTATACAGAATACAATGTTTAAGGTGTCAGTGAAACTGCACAACTCTGTGGCATTTTGGGTGGCAATTGTACCACACCCTGAAAGGGTTTGGTTCCAAAACTGAGGTTGAAAAAAAAATATAAAAGACACTTAACAACAGATGTCAAGAGTACTTCCTCCACTAGGTATAGTCATAAGGAGAGTTGCTCTTTGAAGATTTGCGCATAAATTGTCGTGTCCTCAAAAATGAAATTTGCATTTCAGATCTCAGAATTTATGTATTGAAACTACAGGCAGTCTTCACAGCATAGGCTGATATGAAAGCATATTAATATGATTTTTAAAAAACAGCTAATAAGGAAATTGGGTATTACCATTTTTTTCTGGGAATTTGTTGGCAAAAAACCTGGAAATTTTTCAAATAGCAGAGACAGGGCTAACACCTCTCCAATGCCACTTTTAAATTCTGCCATTAGTTTTGCTTTAAACATCTGCTAATCTCAGAAGATGCCCATTTATTTTTTGTCCATGCCACAGAAAGACGACACGCACCCAACTAAATATACAGTGTCACAGAGGGCAAAAAATGCAGTACAATCATCTGCAACCTCAGAAACTGTGGGTTTATTTAAAATGACAGTATTTCACCAGTTTGCCTTTTATTTAAATTCATCAAGCCTCATGTACTGAATGATGAAGTCAACAAGATTCTTTTCATTAGTTTGATATGTTTCAATTTAAGCCATTGGATAGGAGCCGATTTTTAGAAGCAACTCGTTAGTGGAAATTCTGCTGCTTTCTGCAACTCAAAGATTGCCATTGGGGGAATCCTTTAGTTGCCTTAACATCTGTACTGTAGCCATGTGTTGTGGATGTATTACCCAGGTATTGTGGGTTTCTTTAATTTAGCTGTCTTAATATCCATTCAGTTACACTTTTTCCACCGCTGTGAAATATTATTTTCCTGTCTTCCAGTTTCTGTGCTATTGGCAGCCCTTCCTCTGTGCTTATCAAAAAAGCAGGAGAGGGGACAGTGTCACACTTGAGTGATTTTTTATAAGGTTGGGTTATACTGTGGGTTTCACAATAAGATAGCCTGGCCAATGGAGTTTGTATATATAGATTTTTCAGTTTCGTTGCAGCTATGGGATTAGGCAGCACAGTAAAGGAAAAAAGTGGAGAGAAGGATTCTGACTTTGCCTTGGCCTAACTCTATTGAGTTCAGCAGGCTTACTCCAGATTTACACTGGAATAAAGGGAGCTCAGAGTCAAGTCCAATAGATCAGTTTACGGTGCTTTTGGAGGCATCAATTTACTCAGTCACTTGGAAAATCTTACTCCTCTACTGCCAAAGATCTGGGACAATTCACAATTCTAATGCATTTGTGGGCCTGCTCTGTGGTGTGTAGATGTGTTTGCTTAGTAGAATTAGGAATCTGTTAAGCAAATTTCATACAGCAAGCCCTTCCTTCCCTTATTCTCAAGGGCAAAGTAGAAAATAAGATGCACAGGGAATCTCCCACCACTGTAGGAAGACAAAAACTAATGAGTGTTGCTTGCCTGTAGCAGACCTGGATGTAGCCTTTCAGCCACTGCTTGCTTACACAGCCCTCAGAAGCAAACTCAGACACAGGTCTGAGTGCTCTTGTTCATGGGGAAAGGGATGCCAAGAGCCTGCTGTGAGGAGCCCTGGCCTGACTGATAGGATTTCTCCCAATCTCAACAGCAGCTTTTCTCCCCTTCATTGCATGGACAGTATTTTCATTCGTCCATTAAATGGCTTAATATACTCTCTTTGTTCTGTAATTAAACAGCCTTAAGCAAACTTGGAGATGTGGGCAGAAAGACTGTTTGCTTCCAGTATCAGGGGCAGGTACATGAAGTAAGCTTATATATGTTGCTGTTTGGAGTTTTTTTGATAGATTTGGGTTTGGTTGTTTTGGTTTTGCTTTTTTTTTTTTGGTCCTCCCCAAGGTGTAAATTGCCACTTGGCAAAAAGTATCTGGACACTAGAATGTGTCATTTGGTGCCCTAAATGTTTATGTCCAAACCCCTGCCACTGATGACACAACATGCTGCAAGAACAAAAGTCTGTTGGCTGGAGTCCTGACTGGTTTTCTAATTCACACCTGTGCTTTGGCAGACAAGCAGCCATCAATCACAGATTCTTGCATATCCTGGCTACGCTGCTATGGGCAGAGCTGCAAACATTTCTGAGTGCTGATGAGGGGGATTGGGTACAAAAAAAAAAAAAAAAAAAAAAAAAAAAAAAAAAGAAAAAAAAAAAAAAAGAAAAAGAAAAGTAAGAAAGCAAAGGTAATAGATTTACAGGAATCAGGGCTGCAAAGGGTATCAGGAGGCTGAGTTGACAATGCTGGTGTAATTCCTGACACATGAGATTAAAAACAATCTCTTTGAAATCCATTATGGCCACAGAGCCACAGATACAATTTGTTAGAAACAAATTACTCTCTATATCTGCTAAACCTTAAAGCACCTTCCCAGAGTGGTAGAAAGGAGGTTGAGTTGCTGTACAGAAGTTGCTACATCTTGCTTTATTTGAGTATGTATAAAGTATCTGTATGACATATTTATCTACAGGATGGAGGAGAATAGGTGTGCATGATTTTTGTAACACTCTGACAAGAAATGGAATTTTCCTAGAGTAAGACTTGTGTAGTGTGCTTGAAACTGAGCTCATAACCAGGTTGTACAAGATTTATGGATGGATTTTGTGTTTAAGAAGCAGAAGTAAATAAAAGCAGATAAAAAAAATTGACTACTATGCAGCTAAATCATCTTTAGAAAGGTATCAAGGCCAGGTCTCCTCATTAGTTTCTTTCTTCATTAGTACTGGAAGAACAAAGAACAGCATTTACTCTGTATTCTAAAGATTAATTGAAGTGGGGGATGGAGCAGTGAAATTGAATTAGTAAATTATTAACCAATTTCTAAGTAATAAGAAATAATCTATTACAGAGGCTATCCCTCCATCTGGAGATTTGTCTTAAGCATTTGTCTTTAGGAGAGATGGAAGGAATAAAGGGATACAGACTAAAGACAATCCATCAAGTCAGCTATTGGAACATGAATAATGAGGACCTTTGAACTTGGCAAATCTTCCAGATTTCTCTCTCTTAACTGTGACTTACAGATTGTTTCAGGGTTGCTGCTTAATCTAATAGCCTCTTTTTAATTCCCTTCCCCTGCCCCCCTCTATTAAAAATATTCTGTTATAATCTCAGCATCTGACAGTGAAAGCAACAGTTAACAAGGCCTAAATCTGGCAGTGTGTCAGCCCAGGAACTCCCTCCAGCCTGCAAATACAACTCCACCCACTCACATTTTCAGAAGAGGAGCCTGGTGCCAAGGCAGCGCTGGCAAGGTGGTGACTGGGGAAGTGGAGGTTCTGTCTTCTTTGATTTCTGAAACTGCCTATGAACAACTGGGTTCTTTTTTCCTTTTAGAGTCAAACCTCACTTTGATGGCTGGAAGGTTTCCTCCTTGCCTGTTTCTAAGATTAAAACTATGATTTACTTTTAGAAACCAAAATAAGTAACACTAGTGTCCAACTGAAACCAGCAAACTTGTGTAAAGTTCTGACGAAGAGAAAGGGTCTGGCTCTCACTAAGAATACTCCTCAATAGTCTTGTGGTTTAAGGGTGTTTTGAAGCAGCTCATGGGGGTGAGAATTTAATCTGTCCATCACCCCTCCTGGCTTCTGGCATATGGGATGCACTTCCAGCATGTGTGAAAATACTGGGAAGGAGGAGGGGAAAAGGCTTGTGGGATATTCACAAGCATCTTCACCCACCCCAATTGCCCAGTGGAGGTTATGGCTGTTCTAAATCCACCTGGTCCCCTGGTTTGGGAAGGGCTAAAGCCTTTACACCAGGTGTAAAGCTCTGTTCTTCTCTGCCTGTATAGTGGTCTCCTTCTGCCCTGCTTCATAGATATACTTCTCAGCTCACAGCTGCAGCCCACAATACAGGCAGTCTGCTTAAAAGTACAGATGTGTTTTGTCCCAAGGTCTAACTGTGTTCCACAGTTTATAGAGCCCTATGAATGGCCTTAATGAATTTTAGAAATGGGAGTGGAGAGGCCAGAAGTTGGATTTTTTGGAAAACATCTACCCAGTGTTATCTAAGCTGTGCCAGACTTCCCTGGCTGGGCTGCAAACTGTGCAAACACACATTGCTGTCTCTCAGACTTTTGCTTAGGCTTTAGTGCAAGCCCACAAATTAAGTACTGCATTCTTTACTCCCACTTCCAGTGTTAGATGAATAGCTGCTTGACTCATTGTACTCTATGCAGAGTTTTAATGAATCACTTCAAATCCAGGGCTGAGCCTCTCTCCCCAGCCTGCCTCCCTGTCCATCAACACCCCTGTGCTCTCCTCACCTTAGTCCAATGGCTTAGACCATCTTCCATTCATTTCCAGGGCCTGCCAGGAATGGGAAGTCTCAAAAGGACACAGGTGAAATTATCCTGTGCCTGGGTTCATTTTCACCTCAAATGGAGCTCCTCTTGTTTGCTATTAGCCTACAGGTCTCAGCTCATATTCAAGAGGGGCCTGAATCCAATTTCTCCCTTACTCCCTCACCTCCTAATGATTCTTGGCTCTGGTTTGTAAACAAGACAACAGCTACACACCTCAAGTAGCTGGTCCACAGTTTCTCCAGAATATACCCTACCTCTGAAAAAGTGAGAGGAAGCTCTTGGACTTGCTCTGCTCAGCTTCACGGTGTAATTGTGCTCTAAACCATATCAGGCCCAAGGGCAGATCTACAGTTATTGCCTGTTGTCTGGCAACACTGACTGGTGATGATTTCTCAGCAGAGCTTTTGCTTGGAAAACCTAATTCCTTTTTAAAATGCTCTCATGATGCTGTGTGTGAAGATGAGCTTCAGTAGCATCCATAGGAGATGCACTTCTGGGTCTGGCTCTCCCATCCCTCGTGTCTCATGTAAAGTTCTGCTCTTCCTCCTGCTGTACAGAGACACACTGCATCTAGAATCCATAGATGGGGAGAGCCTGCACAAAATTTTCCTGACTACAATGCAACTGGTGCCCTCTTTCAACACTAGTCTACATTCACTCTTTCTCTGTGATTCAGGGGCAGGCTTACAGTATCTGAAAAATTCTGTTTTCTCCTTCTTATATCCCAAGCCCTTTGAGTTAAACCATGACAAAGGAAGATACAAAGATTGCAAAGGAACAAGGGATTTTCTTGTAATTTCAGCATTTATTTCCTTCTTAAAGATGCAGTTGTATTAAATAAGTGATGTCCTGGCAAAGGCTAGTGTTATGCTGTGCCAGATAATTTTATCACCCTAGCCCATGAAGGCTCTAGCGTACAAGATAAAGCTGCTTTGCTTTCCAACATGCCAGGTTTTTGGTTTTTTTTTTTTCTGTGCCAGACCTCCCTTGGCGGAACCATGGAGTTTTCCTTCAAAATTAGCCCCTCTTCAGCATCCTTCTGCCCTGCTGTAGGTGGCACGGGTGCCGAGCCCTCGGCGACAGGAGGGGGAGCTCGCAGCGCGCCGCCTTTCATCGGCGAATTAATTTAGCAACGCTGCAAAATCACCACCGCGGCTGACATGTCCACAGGGCCTTTCTCCACACCTCCTCCCCCACCCCACACAAAAAGAAACAGGAGAAAAAAAAAAAAAAAAAAAAAGGGAATAAGGGGGGTTTATCTTGCGGTTCAGGTTAGGATGGAGAATTAAATTAAATTGAAGGAGGGGTGAGAGGTATATATACAGCTGCTGGGAAGTGATGGAGAGGGTGGATCTTAATATATATTTCTGGTGCTAGCAGTGATGAGTAAGATGCTCCCAGTAGTCAATAACACCTCTCCTCTGGTAGACTGGGACAGTCTACAGCTGGTGTAGGCTCCTCAGATCAGCTGAGTGATCAAGGGTTGTGCCCACTCACACTAGTGCTGAACTTAGTTGTGTGTTTGCTCTCTTCACTTAGTCTGTGAAGAGAGCAAAAACCCCATGCCAGTGGAAAAATCTTTGCTTCCAGAAGCGAGACAGAAAAGCATCAGCTACCAGTGTCAACAAAAAAAATCATCAAAATCTCTTCTGGAGTATGAATTCAGGAAAAGGGTACCCAAGTCTGTGCTGCTACATGGAGTAATAGGGGCAGAATTTGGGTTCATGCACAAACTTCCTGACACACCTTTTGGCCTGACTCCAGGCTCAGCCCAAGTTAACATCAAGCTTCTCAAAGTTAGGATTATTTTCTGAAAAATTCCTCTCAAACTTGGGGGCACCAAAGTTTACTTCTTTTGCTTTTGCTACTTTTACTCTTTTCTCTGAGAAGTCAGCTGAAGGCAGAATCTGGGAAAAATTCCTAACTTGTCAAAGCACCTTCCTGAAGACATTTCTCCCCAAGAATGCAGAGGAAAGTGCAGCTTTCAGAATGCATTTGTCCAGACAAACCTAACACCAGTTGTTGTGGACCTAAGCCACAAGGAAAACCTGGGCTGGTTTCACAGCAGTAGTGAGAGCAGGTTTTCATGGCGGTAGGACCATCCCTGCCTTCCCTCCTGCACAGCCTGCTGGTGCAGTACTGCAACTGAGCTCATCTCTAAAGTGGGCAGCAGTTCTCCTACTGCAGAAAGCCCTATAGGAAGTTAATCTCCTAATATTGTAGTGATAAATTGGAGAGAGATTTCTTTTATGCCCCCCCTAAGTGCCTGCATAATTCTCCTGTATAAAATCCACGAAAATTCCCGAAGTTGATATCCGGCAATCTCTCATGAGATAGCCTTTTAAGGTAAAATATCCCCCTCCTTATCTATAAGCTGATGACCCTCATTATTAGTGCAAGCTGAGCCTATGACTAGCAAAAAAGAGCTTACCTCTTGACCTAGAGGAGAAAGAATCTAGAGAGATCAAAGTATATAGTGCCAAATTAAATAATTTCCTGATGAGCTCTCACAGATAGAGGGTTGCATCTCCCCTTGCTGTGGAAAAGGAGCAGGTTCTCTGCAGGCACAGAAAGCTTTCTACAGATACAGCCCTGTGATACATTTAAACAGAATGAACCTCATTCTTAAACCTATCTAAAAATGTTAGTAGAATCATGAACACTGACCTTAAAATGAAAAATGATTTGCAACCTTTGCAGAGGTGTCTTTATCATTGTGCCATATTTTAAAGTATTTTATCCACTCAGCTACACAATCTTACCATTCATTTGCAGTTGTCATTTTGCCTACAAAAGGGTTCACTTAATATCCCCCAAAGCAAGAGAAATGTAACGAGCATTACAAGAGGAAAATTATTACTAGTATATTATATAGAAAGGCTGTAAAGTTCAAACAGAGGGAGTTGTGTGTGCATACCACGATTCATGCAAATTACGCTTAATAGTTTAACGCTGCATTAAATTTTGCCTCCTGAATAAAAACGCTTCTTTAGTTATTTTTCTAATAATCTATGTAACTTTGGGGAACTAATTAAGGCAAACCATTTCCAGTGTGCCTGTTTAGCTGCCTATATCAAGTGGCCTGCTTTTTAAAAGTGCTGACTACTGAAGCTACAGTAAACATTTTGCATCCCTCGCTACCTTGTAATTTTTATGTGGTCAGTATAAATTTAGGAGCCCTATGTCAGCTACCTGTGTGATATTTGTGGTTTAATTATTTACCTGTAGGACCATAGCTCCCAGTAAGAAAATTAAATCTAAGAAACATTTTTAGTAAGCTCATTTCTCCTTTCCTTTTCCCCCTTCTGCTCTAGGAAAAGATGCCGACCTATAAGATGTAGAAGTGTCTCTGTAGCTGCAGGAAAATGCTGATATTGCTTCTTGATTGCAAAAGGAGCATGTGACACATAATTAATCCACACATGGACAAGGATGTCTTCCAAGAGTGGAAATGGAAAACTAATCAAGAGTACATATGACACACTGGATCCAACACACATGCTTCCCTAGGACTTCTTGGCTGCTTCACATCTGGCTGGCTTGGAGTGCAGGCAGAGCAGCACATGACTGCCTGCCTGCTTTCATGGAGATGATTGCTGGTCTGAAGCCTGGCTTTGCCCGCAAGGCTTTGGTTTCATCAACCCAGTGAGTGCTAAGGGATGGTTTATCTTGCCTGGACTAGGGTTTTGAAAGTATCCATTTGCTTCCAGTGAACTAACACTATCCAAAATGAATGTTTTTAATCCTAAGCCTTTGACTTGGTGTACATTCAGGTCTTGTTACTCATGTAACTAACAAAAGCACTAGTGTGATTTTTAAAACTCTTTTTTTTTTTTTTTTTAATCCAGGGACATATCCCTGAGAAGAGAATACCTGCTGGCATCTGACTTGAAAACTGCATACAGAGACCTTATTTTGACTACTGATACAGATGCTGAATTGACATTGACTTTAGCAGAGAATCTGCTTTAGAAAGGATGGAGATGTCATGTTTTATATCACTGCGTTGGCTACTGGAAGCAGCTGTGCTTTCCAGTCACAGGGAGAATTCCTGACGTCTCAAACAGGATGCTGAGATTCCCATGGCTGAGCACCTCTGGAAAGGTTTAGATTTGGTTTCCCAGGAACTTACATCTTTCCTCAAAATGTAGATGAACAGGAAGACAAATTAAGTCTTCCTTCCTGGATGCCATGTGTTATATAAAGATTTACAGAGCTGTTTGTAGCAAGTGTTTTGGCTATGTTGTTTACTGCTTCAATGAGACACCAAGTAAGATTTTTATATTCCTCCCCCATAATATTTAATGAGCAATATTTATGCTTATGTCAGAGATATGCTTTGAGCCATGGTTATTGTCTGCAATTTTGCACTCTAATACGATGTCCAACTTCAATACTCAGTGTTATGAGGCACCATTATGAGTCAGTGGTCCTTGTCATCTGATCTTACAAAATGTAGAGTGGTTGAGTGGTTATGGTTTAGAAGGTTGAAAAGGTCTGTGAATATGAGTAATGAATTATGAAACTGTTGAATTTTTGTGTCCTGAATCTGAAGAGCAGCCAACCAAAGCAACATACCTACAATATATATATACACACACACATAAAAATGCACACATGCGCATACGCAAACAGTACAGGTATGGAGACAGAAATTCAACTCTGTACATGTGTCCCGAATCAAATATACTAAAATAAATCTCAATCCAATCTCAATTGTCTCAAAAGCATCCCATAAATAGAAAGGTGCTCAGACATGTTTGACCCTGCTAGCAGGGTACCATGCCTCAGCTGCTCTGTAATACCTCACTTGAAGCATCTGACTCATCAGCCATGCCGCCTCCCTTAGACAACTGGCCAAGGGGATGGGCACAATCTCCCATCTCATGGGAGGCTATTTGTTGGCCTTGTACTGAAGGCAAGAGTCTGAGCTCTGTTTCTGAGGGAAAGAGAAGACACAAGGTTAAATCAAAGAGAACATAAGGGACAAGACCTTGGTGTGGCCAAAACACTGTAAATGTATCAAAGAGGAAATTTGCATCACCTCAAGATAAGGACTGATGTACTTCGAAAACAAAGAGCCTTAATGAAACAGGGCATAGTTTCTCTTTAAACATCTGTTATCTGTTACAAGTCAGAGTCAATCAGCATTTCAAAATGTAATTAATAGGCAAAGATTGGAAAAGTACTTCAGGTTTCCCTCAAATATTCATCTTAGTAGAACTGTGTTTGAGGTACAAAACTTCCATTGATATCTTTGCATAGAGGCTTTTAATCCTTCTCATGGAAAGACAGAAGGAAAAGAAAGCAGATAGTGAGCAACACTCATGCACAGGTTCATGAGAGGCAGAGGGAGGGGGTTTAATGTCACGGAAATTGTCAATTCCGGAAAAAAAACTATCAAAAAGTGCTTTCACAGTAGCTCTCTTGGGGAGAACAGTTCTTCAAGCAAGTTCTCTTGGGGCTGAATCACACAATTCATTAGAGACAATTGGTGGGTAAAATAGTAGCAATGATCTTTGAAAAAGAAAGGTCCAATTTCCACTTCCCATTTTGTCATGAGCTGTCAGGAAGTGTTACACAGTGCTATTTAACAGCTGTTGCTGTTCTTCTTAAAGATGTGTGATGTAATGCTGGTAGAGAGCCTTACTCTCAAGAGATCTGTGAAATGGGGCGGAAATACCTCTGACCCCCACTCCATAATGCTGTGAAATCTTAATTGCCCTGGTTTTCTTTCTGAACGCAAGAAATTCTCTTTTGTTCCCTGGGGCATTCCTGGGTTGGATTTTAACATTTTTTTTCTTGCAGAGTTCTGTCACCAGCAACTATCACTTTGAAAGGTTCCAGGTCTGGGTGAGGAGGCAGTGGAGAAACAGGAAAGAGGATGGTGGGAGAGGAGATGATGGTCATTCAACTAATCAAAGCAGGTTTTTTAGTAGCTAGTCCTAGGTACTACTTTAGCATGCTTTTGTTTGACTGCTGACAGGCAACAGTTTTGTAGTGACATCTACACTCTGTTAGGAGATTTGGAGAGGAATTAAGACTGCACTTTGAAAAAGGTCTCACTAGCTCTTGTTGACATCCTCCTAACATCCTCCTGACGCCAGCATAGATGAGAAGAGAAGGTCTTATAAAAAGCCCCCAGATTACCAAACTGACATTTTTCATGTAATTAAAGCTGGCAGGGTGTTGGTGCTACCTCAGAGAGAACTGAATCAGTCACTTTGGTCCTCATTCCTGCTGTTCTTCAGGCAGTCAAATGACAGTGAGATGGAGGAGCTGCAATGCATGTGTTGCAAAAAGCACTAGAGTGCAAGAAGATGGGGGAAGAGGCAAGCAATTCCCTGCTTCAAAGCACCACCCAGCAAAGACTCCTAACTCAGTGGTGCAGCTGAGGCTGTCAGCCCACATCTGATGGAGATGGTTTGAATGGCTACACTGAGCTGTTCAGCGTTCACTACACTACCCAGCTGATGCTGTGAGGCCTGTATACCTGTGTCACCATCAGTGCTGTGAGCACACTGCCAAAGGGTCCCCACTGGCAGAAGGGCCCTCCTGCTCAGGTTATCCTCCCTGCAGCAGCTGTGGAATGTCTTCTGTTGCCAGGCATCTCTAGGCACATGAGGGGCCAGTCTCTCACTGGGGATGGGCCTTGTGGGAAGCTGCAGTGGACACCCTTGTTCTCTAACAAACACGGCGTCTCCTGGGGTCGTGCACTCGGAAGACGTTTTTATGCCTGCATGCAGATAGTGGGTGTTACTTGGAGAGAGTTTCTATTTTTAGGTCTCACAGTCATTGGTTTATATGAACTGCCAATTCAGATGCTCCTTTCACCACACAGCTGCAAAGGAGCTATTACTGGGACACCTTTACCACTGATCCTGTCCAGCAGCAGACTGTGCAAGCTGAGACCCTTGAGAGGAAAGATCTCACTCCCACTGCCACTGAAGACAACGTCTATTTTCACAGTGTAAGGGATCAAATGCCAGTGGGAAGAGCCAGGAATTTTCAGGCTTCTCAGAGGAATATTATAAACAAAGCAGAGTAAAAGCAAACATGTATAAAATGCCTTGACAGTGCCTTTTAAGAGAGTTGCCATGTGTTATTTTAGCCAAGTCTTTATTCTTTTCTACTTAATGTTGTGTGCTAAAGTTCTCAAAGCTGCTGGCAATACTCAGTGGAATAATTTTAGAGCAACCTTAATAGAATGAGCAGAATAAAGGATTGTTCAAATATATTGTAGAAAGATAGCTTTTTAATAGAACAAGTTATTCAAAACACTGATGGCTAGGGCTTGTGAATGGAAAAAATCTCCCCTGTGTTTAATTACCCCAGCCTGTCTTTATTTCCTTTGTATAATTCTAAACACTGTTCGCTTGTGCTGGATGTAGTCCAGTTGGAAAGTTGGTATTTGTTCAACGATGTGTCCTATTAAAAAGCTGGAGATCCAAAGTGGATGACTACAGCCAACCATCCTATCTGACCTCCCACATAATGTAGGTTATGCCATTCCACCCTGCAAAACCTGCAGTGGAAGGAATTATTCTTTGCCGCTGTTCCGGATTCAGGAAAGCATTTCTATTTAGAGCAGCACTTAAGCACACACTTAACTTTAATGATATGCTTAATTCCCATTTAAATATGCAGTGAAATGCAACTTTTGAGTTTGGACATTTGTGAGCAAACATTATGGGGTCCAGTAACTTGGTCAAACTACAAAGTGTACTTTATGACTACCAGAGCAAAGTTAAATCTGGAGAGTTTATTCAGAAAAGTCAGATGGCTTGCTGATGTGACCTCCAGAGAGGTCAGTTTTGTTTGGAGGTTTTCAGGCCTATGGGGCTGCAGTGGTATTGCCATTTTCAGTATGAAGCTGCCCAGGAACTATAAGTGATATCCCTTTTATTTCACTTAGTAGAAAGGATATATGAATCAATAATATTTCATTAATTCAGTAACAACCTCTGTTAAACCTCTCAAAAGACAAGAAAGAAGAGAAGCTGATTTTGTCTTAATTTCCAAGGTTTTTTTCACTTGCTTGGGGAATGGAGAAAATCTCTGCTGCACCATAATACCCTACCTAATTGAGCTCTTAGATTAATGTTTAAACTTCATTTGCAAGTCCATTACCAAATCTAATCAGTTACAAAGGTACCATTAAGGAAAGGATTTTTTTTCAAATCCAATTCTAATTCATATTCCCCCTCACAACTGTCCAAGGCTCTGGCAGTGGCTGCAAGTACTGTGTTATAGATATTGTACTTATACCAGGAGGGAAAAAGAAACTGTAGAATATTTTCAGTGGAGATAATAATATACAAAATTACATTAAGTTCATGTACTGGTATGAGCCAAAAAGGGATTGGTTAAATCTTGAATCTACTGAAACTTTCCATTATCAAAAAAAAAACAATACTAATGTTCAGCCTCCTTTAAAGTGATGATACCACCTTTGAGAAGGTGTTAGATTGATTGCACTGAAGACTTTTCCCTAGATCTATTACCTGCAAGAGATGTGCAGCTTTATCCACAGCACCTTCCTGTGAACTCAAATCCTGGCACAGCCCAGAAATTTCAGGTCTGCCTAATTTTCAACACTCGTGTAGTCCTCAGCCTTGTTAGTGATAAATGCTCTTCTTATTCAAAGTGTAATGTTCCTTTGGAGCTGCACTTCCGAACAGGACCACCAACTTCTCAGTATTTGAGATTGCAGACAATATAAATGCTAACACACTGACCTGACCAAAAGCTGAATGGGTGACTTCAAGCCAAAGACTGTCTCTCCCATTACCTAATCCCTGAGACATCCAGACTCCCATCCTCATCAGTGCTTAAAAAAAAAAATGAAATCTGGACTTTATTTTTGTAACTGTTCTCAGAAGATACACAAGGCAGAAATGAAGATCAAGAAATGAGCAGTATGGTATTAAACAGACACCTCTACTTTTAGGCAAATCAAAATTTTGCTCTTGTGTCTGTGTAATTGGGGAAAGCTCTGCCTACCCAGGGTGGTCGGCCTGAGCTTTGGAAGGCAGGGCTGTTTAGAGGTAGCTGCTAATAGTCGGGGGTTTAGTGACCTCTTGTAAATCTCCTGATGCATATATTCATTTCCTAATCCCTATGCACTCTTTGCACCCTGCCTACCCCATCAGCCTATTAATCTCCACAGAAAGCAGTGATTGGGAAGGAGTTTTGCAGAGTGCTGAGAAGAAAGTAACCCTATTGCTACAGGAAAGATAATAGATACTGTGCTGTGCTGGCTTGTCCATTAAAACAAGGGTATCTTCTGCTGGTCAAAAGTTCTCTGGTTATGGACAAGAGAGGCCTTTCCACCAGGCTTCTTGGCTTAAGAAGCACCTAGCATAAAACTGTGGAAGCTCTAATGTCTCTCCCACTGGCCTGCTGTGCGTCCTTCGGCTTCTTTCTTAGCACCACTTCTCTGGCTCAACAAAAACAGGAATGATAAATGTTGTATTAGCACTTACCTTTGTAGAGCACTTGGAGATCTGTGGATTAAAAAAGCGCTGTGTAAGTACTTCTGCAATGATATGCTGCTGCCTTTTCTGTCTCCATGTGCAGAAAAGAACAAGAGCAAAGAACAAAAAGAGAAGCAGGTAAGAATGATTAATAAATATGCAGCCTACGATGGCTTCTCTCCCCAGATAAATGTAATAGTGACAATGAATGCAGAGAAGGAGAGGGGCCAGCGTATGGCAGAAATGAAAGTGTAGACAATGCCAGTATTATATCCACAGATCATTGTCTCTATGGACTTCAATCACCGCTGTGTGCTTGAAGCTGGTCAGAAGAATCCCCAGCAGAGGTATCTGACTACATGCCCTTAACACAGGATCACTCTGCCTACTTTAAACATGAATTAAAAGGAGGGAGGAAGAGCCCCAGGGTTCAACGTCAACAAGATCTAAACTACTTGACATTCTCGTTCTGAAATGCCAGCTCTTAAATTATCAAGGCCTTTTTTTCTTTCCTTTCTCTTTTTTCTTTTCGCCCAAGAGCTCTGTATTTCCCCATGTAACAGTGTGCAAACATTTTATCAGCAAATACCAAGGGGTTGGGGTGGGGTGTGTGTGTGTGTGAAAAATCGGCTATCTAGAACTGATAAAGCAATTTGGCACAGACACAGCAGCTATCACTTATAAATGGCTACGGGCTTTCCGAGGTTTAACAAGTTGCAGGGATAAAATTCTGGAGACTGACTCCTCTGAGGGTGAACAGGAAGCTGTGCTCACTCACCCTGTGACATTCCTGCTTGCTCCACTGCCCGTGTTACTGGGACTGTGCCCTAATGAAAGGGCTTATGCTGCCCTGCCGTACAGCAGCAGCCCGTGACACTGTGCTAACAGCATGCTTGGGACCATTACTTAAGTGATAATCTCACTGCTCCTTTGTTTTATGAGGCAATAATCTGATTCCCATGTGCATAAAATGAGGCCAAAGGGTAAATAGTTTGTTATAATGAGGGAACAACATTAAGACTGATGAAAACTAGAGGTCAGTGTTATTATTTCTGTTATGACACCCATTCATTTAATAATCCTTCTGTTCATATCCTAACAGCAGGGATCCATGTCCTGGCTTTTCAAGGCAGTATCTGTCCCCTAATAAAGGCAGATATTATCCTGCTGTCTCTCGTATCTAGCTCAGCTCGCTCTCGATGTGGTTCCTCATTACAATCACATCTGAGAGACTCCCAACATGGCTGTGTGGTGAAGGACTACTGGAGAAGGACCAGAGACACTAAAGAGACATTATCTGCATGGCCTCGAGGTATCAGTGGCAGGCCAGGGAACTCATCACAGGTTTTCTGTTTCACAATGAGCTTCCCACTTAGAGGACTCTCCTTTTCTGCTGCATCTTCCCCTCCCCCACAAAGAATCTACTCTCTACCGACAGTTTACCATTCCCAGCTGGGAAGACATTCCCAGTATGTGTTAGTACATCAGTGAAGCATTTCTATAGATCTTTTTTGTTTTGTTTTTAGAGAGAGAATAATAACATAGTTGGTCTACTTAGAAAGGACCTGAACATACCAACAATATTCTGTTCTTAATCACAGAATAAAATAAGTAGTGCCAGGGTTTCTGAATGGGATAAGTTTCCATGTGTATGAAATGTATATAATTTTGTAAACCATCTAAATAAATAAAATATTTTTATACAGACCCTTATTATAATATACAGTCTGGAGGTATCTGGGATCCACCCATCTTATCCTCTTGTCACCCAGTTAACCTCCAGTTAGGTAAAGTCCGTCTTCATCTTACTACTGGCACATGTTCCGCTGCCTGTGGAGTGTGTATATACACATATATATGTGTGTGTGTAATATTATATATATATATAATTATTAGCATTATATTTTATATAATATATTATTATATAATATATTACATTGTTATCATCATTATTATTATTACTTATGATCCTGTGCTGTCTAGCAGAGGTAATATACTGGAACAATGTACATGGAAGAGTAGGTACATCTTTTTTTTTTTCACATCAGCTGTCGGCAAGAACATTATTATAAAAACAGATGGGTGATAGAAAGCACCAGTAGATGAATAGGGGCCTTATTGTACGTTTTCTAACTCATTTAATTTACAGTAGTCTGTATTAATGCCACTTACATAAAAAGAAAAAAAAATTTCTTACTGAATTAATAGTGAGAAAATTTGACTTACGGTTCCAGTGAAATCAGCAGAAGTGGAGTTGGCTCTAATGGTCCACATCCAAGAGCTTTACTTTGCTTAAACATATTTTTTTAGGTAGTCCTAAAGGCCAAGTTTTCAAAAGGTTTAATGAAACAGAGAGGCAGGTAAGACAGACAAAAAAGATCATTTTAGAAAAGGACATTTTTATTATAGGAGCTAAATGAAAGCTATTAGGATGAATTCCTTTCAGGTCTTCTAGAATATTGTTTCTTGCTTTTGGGGGAAATAGGGAAGTTGAAAAACAAAATTATTTCCTACAGGTGTGGTGAAACTAAATTTTATGTTGGAAGCCAACAGTCTCCTGGTTGTGGAAAAGATACTCAATCTAGAAAATAATCCAAATCTTGGCAAAATATAACTTATTGGGTCATTTATTTAAAAAAAAATAAAAATTCCTACAGAGTGCAGAGTTTGAACAACTATAGATGGAATTCCCTGGTGTGCATCCAGATCAATGCCAAAATAACTGAAGTCCATTCTATTGACCAGATGTGGATACCAGACAACTGCATAATGACTGACTGAATGTCAGTGAATCTGATAACACTTCTACTCAAATAACTCCGTGGAGACTCCCTTTAATTTCAATGGCTTTTGGACTAGGCCTTGTATTAACTATTTGTCACAGACAATAATGGGAATCCCCAGATTATTTGCTAAGCAAATGAAGACATTTGTTTAAGCAAAAATTGAAAGCATACATTTTGGGTTAAGAAAATAAGGAAAATCTGTTTTCCAGCCTGTTGGTGGGGAAGAATTGAGTGAAGGAAATTCTCACCCCCCAAAAGTAAATTAATTTCTTGCCTTGTAATAGTATTGCTAAAGGGCAAAGTAATAACTAAAGTAGCAATCTTCTGGATGTTAGAAGAATCCTCCACTCCTCCCTAGATGCCAAAAGCACCAATTCATTCTTTCCCAGTTGGCAATATCCTATAGTACCAGAATCCATTCCTTTGATTCACTGATGCGCAGAAGTTAAGGTGAAAAGGGATCATTAGATATTTGGCATAGCCTCCTGTGCATCACAGACCATTAAATTCCTAGCAGTTATGTCTGTAATGAAGCCAATAATTTGCATTTGGCAAAGGCACAGCTTGATTTGAAGATGTCATGAGATGAAGAAGGATTTGTTCTTTCTGGTCATGTGTTCCAATGGTTGATCACCATCATTATAAAAAAACCCCCCACACAACAAAAAACACCAACCTCCCCCGCAAACCCCCAAACCCCCAACCAAACAAACCCCTTACTTATTTGATTTGGGCTTGCCTGGCATTAGTTTCCAGCCATTAGTTCTTACTACAATCTTCTCCACTAGGCTAGGGAACACTTCTATTTTCTGCCTACAACAAAGGTACTTTGTGCTATAATTCAGTGCCTTCAATATGCTGTACAACAAGCTAAAGCACTAAGCCCTTGCATCTCTTGCTGCAAAGATTTCTCTCCTTTCGGATTTGTTTCAAGTACCCTTTAAACCCGAGGACACCAAAACCAGATGTTGTATTCCAGTATAACTTGCCCCAGTGTTCTACCCAGAAAATAACTTCCTTAATCCTACACAGTAATCATCAGTTTAGAAGTCCCAGAGTAAGATTGCTCATGTTTTATCACACAATTGCCTTTGGAGTCCATTCTGAATTGCTTTTCTGCTATAATCATTTTCAGGTCCATTCTTCTACAGGATGAAGTCTATGACTTTGGCTTGAATCCATCCTGCTAAATGAATTGCTTTACATTTCACTGCATAAACCCACATTTTGTCAGAATGATCCAGGATTGCTGAGCTCTTGGTCAGTTTATATGAGTGGTCTGTACTAATAATAGTCTTTATGTCATCTGCAAATTTTATTAGCAGTAATTTTATAATAATTTCCAGAGCATTATTTTAGAGATGTCAAATGCCCTTGATCCTAATGTTGATGCTTAGAGAAACCTGATAGAAGGCCCTCAATACCATGTTATGCAGTTATTATTACTTTTTGAACTCTTAGTAATGTGTTTCCCAGTCCACTGTAGGTTAACTCTGTGGAAATTGTATAAAGTCAAATTTTAACAAAATGGCACGAAGCCCTATGTCAAACATATAGCTGGTAAAAATAACTACACAACTATCACACATTCAGTTTGCTTGACATGTTTTCCACAACGTCTGTTGATTGGCAATTATTATACTTTGGCCCTTCATTATTAATTGAGCCTTGTAACATAATTTTCTTTTTTTCTCCCTGTGATTGAAACCAGCCCAACCAGTCTGTATATCATGTGGTGACCCTGGAACCTTGGGGTGACATCTGCCATTGAGCAACACAACAGCTATGCAATTTATTGTCTGATATATATGCAAACCTAACACAGGGCAAATATCATATACAAAATATATTCATAAAACTTCTCTAAAAGCCAGCTTTGTAGCAATTGAACTCACAGGTGCTTCTGAAGATCAGGCACAGGTCACCATAAAATACCTGAGGACACAAGGTATTGTTACATACGTCTGGGGAGCCAGCCAGGAGTGTGGGTTGTGGGGTCTTGAGATGCTTGGAGTTGCTAGCACAGGCCCAACATGCAAAACTGGGACAGACTGTCCTGCATCACACCAGGACCCCTTCCAGCATCTGAAGCAGGCAGGACCGTGGGAACATTCAGGAGGTTCTCTCTTCCCAGGGATAAGAAGTTTTCTTCAGCTCCTCTCTGTACATGTTTGCGTGGGTTTTTCTGCCTCTGTACTGCTTGAAACAGATGTCTATTAAGTACTGGTTGGCACTTTTCACAAGGTCTAATGTGGTGTTTGCTCTCTCTCTCTTTCTCTCACATTCATCCCAAAAATAAATGGCACAAAAAATTAGCATTAAAAATAACAAAGTGCCCGAAGATATTAATGCCTTTATTAAACTGTATACACATCATAAGACATACAAGCAGTACTCACAGGCATGATGGTATCTTTTGTCCTGTCCTACCTACAAGTCATTGCAATTCTGAGTCTCAATTTCCCCAGCTTGTAAATACCCAATAAACAGCCATTAGCACCTGATTTATTTTTATTCTGTGCTTGAGAAAAAAAAAAAAAAAAGTAGTGATAAAAATAGAAAATCCCCACTAGGAAACAAACACTAATGCTCTATAACATTCTGAATAAAACCAGGATTTGTTGGAACTCTACAAGTAGAGATAGCTGATGTACCAAGTGTACATTATGAGCCTCCCTAAGCTCAGTCAAAGTTTTCTGGATAGAGAAAAGCTTGTTTTTTTTTCTTATTACTTGGATTTATTCAACATAAGTATCCTATTAACATTGCCTGGATCAGGACTCAGATTTGTTTGCAGTGCCACTGGTGGAGAAGCTCTAACTTGAAATTCGGCCTGAAGTATTTTGATAGGAGCTCACCAAAAAGGTGGAGCACCTCCTGAGGACTTGTGGTAGCGGAACTGTTGCAAAACACAACATGTAGCTCCACAGATGAAGAAAAAGAAAGCCCAGTGCTTCAGTCCAAGGGATTAGGAAACCATGTGTCCGATGATGAAGGGCTGTGTTTTACAGTCAAATGACACAAATGACAGTGTACGATCCAGACAATAAAGGACAGAACAGGAAATACTGAAAAACAATACTGTAGTCATCAGCCTGGCTACTGGAGGTGCTGTGAGCTTGTTTCTCCACTGCCAGTCTTGTTTGCATTAGGCAACACAGATTTTTGTACTTTCAAAGAAAATAAAAGCAGCAATATGGTATTGCAAGGTCAGCTGCAGTCATATGTGTTATCAGTGGTTATCTGGAAACACATGAAACAACAATCTCTTTCCTCACACCACCTCAGTGCTGCCTTCTTGTGCAAAAATGGCTTGCACATGAGGAGCTGAGAGGGTTTATTTTTCCTCCCCTCAATGCAATTCTTTTGTGATTTGTGCAGCTTGAAGAGTAGCTCCTGCAAAGTTGGCCCATTTCCCATGAACAATTCTGAAGACAGTGGAAGTGGAGGTTTCACTGTGGAAAGCACCATCCCTGCACCTTCTGCAGGTTTTAAAGGAGGTGTTGAACCACCAGTTCAGAGGGCAGAGAAAGGATTGGTGATGGCCTTCTCCAGTTCTTTTGTGACTTGTCCAACACCCGGAGGAAGACAACAGCAAGAACATCTACCAGGCAAGATGTGCACCAGAGCTGTCTAGTGTTGGTCCTAATACAGGTTGTCTCCAAACAGCAGAAATACCCTCCTGCCTCTGTTTCTCTGCCTGTGGGAATCAATTCTTTGCAACAGATAAAAAAATAGTTTTAAGGCAGGATAGTCACCCTCCTTTGATGGGTGGTACATGGAGCCTCACAGATGTGAGAGTTGCAGCTCCTGCTGACCTGCATCTATCCCCAGAGGTGAGGCAGGCAGCAGGTGCTGGTGTTGCTGGCATAGGCAGCCCATGGTTTCTGTAGGTGTGCAGCCTGTGCAGGGACTGCTGCCACAAATTCTTTTCATGGGAGGGACAGGAAATGGTGTTTCTGTAGCGCAGTGGAAAGCAAACCATTCACTGCCGTCAGGGTTTCGTCTTCTCACAAATGAGATCTTTGTTTAGAAATGTGGCTTTGTAGTTCTGTGAGAACTGACAGAGTTCCACTTCCAGGAAAATATTAATGATTAACCATAAATAAGTAAAGAAGGATGAGACCTTTGTGGTATCTGCTGAGAGACAGCAGTTATATTGTCATAGCTGACAAAAAATCTCAAGCCTGTAGCCTGTGAATGCTTAGTCCAAAGTTCCACTTACCCAAAATCAAGGCACATGTCACATTGCTACTCTCCAAATTTATCCAGAAAATTTCTTTCCCCCCTTCAATACATAACCCTGGGGATTCTTATCCCGAACCTCCCCTGGCCCCTGCAGCAGATCAAGGGGTAAGGACCCAGATTTGCCCAGATTCAGTGAAAATAAGCTGCAAAGTTTATTAATTTTTCCAAGGTAGGAATTAGTATCTGTTCTTCCTCCTTATTCCTCCTCCACCAGCACCAGCTGCTGCAATGTGTATTGCCCTATAAAACACTTTTTGTTGGATGCTGGTGCCCTCAGGTGCCCTTCTCCTCCCCCATCCTCCCAGATGAACACCTGTGAGAGGCAGATGGTACAGCTAATCCAAAATATATTTCTTGAGTCCATGTAGAGAAGCTGCCAAGCTGCTGATTTTTTGGCACCATGCCTTGTGGCATCCATGGCTGGTGAGAGACGCAGATGCTGCCTGAAAATAGCTGAAGAGGAAATTCTCCCAGTGTCTCTGGAGGTCCAGGAAAGGCTGCTGCTGCTGCTGCAGGGTTCATGGGCAGATGTCCCACCCGAATCCTTGCTGGGGATGCCTTGTGAGCAGATCTTCTTCTCTCATGTCTTAATCATGCCTTCCTCCAGCTCCACTCCAACGGGTTCCATGGGCACTGCCTTTCCTTCTCACACTGAATGGTGAGAAGCCATTTCTGGTTGGACGTGGCCTGGCAAAAGAAGGAAATGTGTTTGCATAAAGCAGGGAGCTGTTGTTGGGAGTTGTTTCTGCCTGCAGACTTTGTGTCCATGCACACTCAGAGGCTCCAGCAACAGACACCTCTGCTCATTTGTTTTCAGAAAAGATAAGCACTGGCACATATTTATGTCTGCTGGGGGTATAGAATACTCACTCTCTTAACCACTGAGCCTTGTCAGAGTGGTTGCACAGGTAAGAGAGGGAAACTCCTCAGCAGCCAGCACCCCCAGCCCTCTGGGCTGCAGTGACAGGGTCCCTGGGACCAACCACCACCAGTAGTGGTTCAGCTCCCTCCTGACAGGACAAGAGCTTTACAACATGTGGTTGTGCCTGGGAAGTAGCTTGGTTCCCACATGAAGAAATGAACTCTGTGGTAGGATTCATGCCCAGGCACAGCCACAGTACCTCCCCTGACATTCCTCAGGGCCTATCACAACTGAAGCTGGAGGCCAGCAGTCACTAGGAAAAGGAGCTGAGAACAGTGCACCAGTACATAAAGCCAATAAAAAATATCAAAGAGTCAAGATACTCTGCTCTTCCTATTATGTGGGGCTTCAGGGCAACACAAGTTCTTGCACTACCTGGCTGGATCTGAAAGGGCACATTCTTATTGCCCAGGATCTGCTAAACAATTTGTGGGCAGGAAAGAGAGCACAGTCCTTGCCTGAAGGGGATAATGGTCATTGGCAGACTAACAGTAAGGAAAGGGAACAATTAAGATGAAAAAGGTATGTCAGTGTTGGAAAGTGTGTGGTTTGCCCCAATATATTTTGAGAAACTGGAATAAAATGACAATTTTCTTTTCATTGTTTATTCTTCCCAAATTCTATAACTGTAAGACCTGTAACACAGGGTCTAAGCTCCTTCATTACCAGTATTCAGTTCTTTTATGCACATTTTTCAGAAAAATACCTCTTGCTGCTTTGCCCCCTCTTCCTTCTCCTCCAAAACCAGAGCACTACACCCAGCTCCTTAAAAACACAGGGGTACCTAACCCCACTGGGATCAAATAGGCTTAACCTGATTTAGATGCCTAAATACCTTTGAGGATCTAGGCATTAATCAGCTCATTTAATGAGCTCCTGTAGTCAAAATGCACAAACAAGATCTTAAAGCCAGTGGCTCTGAGACCTAGTGCAGAACAGGGTCTCCAAATCCAGACACCAAGGCAAAGGGTCAGGGAAAGTCTCAAAAAGTGGATTGAGATGGATGCAGGTATCCCACTTCTGAAGCAGAAACACTGTGTCTGCACTGAGTGATGCAGTAATGATCAAAGAAGAGCAGTGGCTGCAGCAGACCTGCTTTTGCATTCCCTGTAAGGCAGCTCCTCCTGCTTCTCTCTTCAGAAGGAACCTGATTTCTTGAGGAAGAGCAGGTGACCCAGAAGCACTGTGGTGAAGGCACTGTGGAGAATTTCAGCTGTGCCAACACAGTTTTGGGAAAATCCTTCTTCCCATTAAAGGACACAAGGAACAAATCAACATCAGCCACAAACAACTTAGTATAGAGGCTTGAAGGAGGTCACAGCTGTGGGTGCTTTTGCTGCCCTACCACAGAATGGAGAAGAAGCTCCCTCTTAAAAATAATAATGCTATTCTCATTACCACCGAGCTTGCACACTGAACCCACTCTACTACAGAATATAACTCTGCCAAGTACTCTGTGAACAGAAAGCAAAATTAAAAAAGGTGCCCTTTGTCTTGAGAAGTTTAGATGGTGCTATAAGCAACAAGAGGCAGTATTGCTGCTGCAGCAGCTCAAACATAAACAAGTCTGAGCTGTGTGTTTTAGTGTCATAAGAAGAGACAGGAAGAAATTTTAGCAGGAAAACAAGATTGCTTTTTTGGTAGTTTATAGGCAGCCTGTGGGTGTGAAAATGTAGATGATGAGGGCTAAACAGTGCTATGCTATGAGCTGAGGCAGTTCCAACCCCAAGGCTCAGTGAGGACTCTGCTCTCCTGAGCAGATGGCAGCTGAGCACGAGGGCACAGACATGCACCCAGCCTCTCCAGGAAATCACTTATCTGCTACCTTGCTCAGGAGGTCTGAAACAGACATACACACATGATTCATGCTTGGGTTGCTTTGTTGAAATGCAAATAGGTGTTATAAAAATAAGAGGTAGTAGTCTATGCCTTTCACAGAGGATTTTGGCTTTGATCATAGAGAAAATCAGAATTTTATATTGTTTTATATTATTCAACATTTTACTGCCTCTGGGTTGGCTGACAGATCTCAGGAGCCTTTTCTAACAGCCATATCAGGATGGAGAACCATGACTTAAAATAGTCCTGCACAATGATAACAATTTTCACTGTGAGTTCATCTAGGAAAAGCCATTTCTTGATATTATTACATAGAAGGATACACTGATACTAAGATATGTGTGTGACCTTGGAAAAAGAAGGGGTAATTTAACAATATCTAATGCAGGAGCTGATTTCCACAATAATCAAGACAGGTGATAGTAACAGTTCATAGTATATAGTTATGCATGGTGAGTCAAACTCCTGGATTTACTTTCTCAAAGAAATGTTGAATGAGCTGGAGATATGAATGGAAATAAAGAATTGGCTCCACAGCTGGCAGAGACGTCTGGTGCTTCGCTGTGTTCCTCAGGCAGGACTGAGGTGCAGAAACTGTTTTATAAAGATTGCAGCATTACGTGAGGCAACAGAGAGCCATTCTATCTAACCACAGCATGACCCTTCAGCATTGCCTGCTGCACCTGAAGATGCTTCACTTCAACACAGCACAGGGCACAGCTCACCTGCTGCGGTGTTTATCAGCTAGCAATGGGCCTTGATGCCATAGCAGTGTCTGCAGGATGCATCAGAAGGGGCAGAGGGAGCTGGGATAACCACAGCTTGAGTAATGGCAGTTCCTGGAGGAGCTGGCACTTCTGTTTTATTCAAGTGGCAGTTGCCAGGCCTAGGGCTGTGCTGGGTTTTGGCGGCAGGCCTCCTTCAAGGCAGTTGTTTTAGAAAATCCCTGCATAGTTCATAGATTGCTCTTCATTTGAGTTCTCACCAGAGCCCACTCCAACCCCTCTCCTGCTCTAAGTGATGTGAGGATGCTCAGACCAACAGATCTGGAAAAGAGTAAATGGCAGCAAGCACCTTTCCCTGGGCACTTGCAGAAGCACCACTACATTTGACCGTGCTCCAGGCTACTGCTGTGTTTAGAAGACCTACTCATTTCGAGGTTTCTAGCCCAACCCTCAGCCCTTCTGACACAGCAACTTGGATGAAAACCACCTGTTCCTTCAGATGCAACCTAATCCTTTCTGGACAGCCTAATCCCCTGCTTGCTGGGGTGGCAGGATTTCTCAAGCTAGGAAGGTACCTGAAGAGCTCAGTTTGGCTCTTTTACAAATTCTGTGAAGTATTGGTGCAGCAGGAATGCTGAACTCTTGAAATCAAGAAGAGCTGAAGACTAAGCCTGAAGAGACATCTTAGGAGTGCAGATGTCTTAAAAACATGTCCGGTCTGCATTTTCAGGAAAATATCCTCTTTTCAAGATCATCCTCCATGGTTTCTTCTTCATTCTAGCAGTGCTCAGGGTGTTAGGTAAATGTCATAGCACTTCCAGTGAAAAGAGGCATTAGTGCAAATTATAATCAGGCCTGAGGATTCAAATCCTCCCTCCAGGTACATCACTGTGACCCTGGCTCCAAGGGGGGGGCACTGCTTCAAGCATAAAATGGAGAGTTGTCTGAGGTCAAGATGGATTAGAAATTCAACTCAAGCCCCACACAGCTGCACTGTAACCAGTATGGGAATCCCTGCATACATATTCAACTTTTAGGTTAGCTTTCTCTGTAATTAATTTCCTTTTATAATCTCCATTTCATGTGTACCAGCAACAGATTCTGAGCTGAGGTAGATCAGCAGTGATCCATTGCTGTTAAGTGAGTGGCATTATTTTATAGCTGTTGAGGGGATGGCCCCTGGCTATTAATTTTGCCTTTCTCCTCTCTCTTGACAGGAATAATCTCTTTTAGAATTTGAGACTAAATAAAAAATCACCCCTTGGATAGCTGAATCCTGTAATTCTCTCCTGGCCTCCACTTCTGCTTGCTGCCAGTGGAAATGAAGAGCGCTGAGCACCTGGCAGGATCAGGCCCTCGGGTGGCTCAGTGGCTGTGCCAGCCCTCTAATTCTGGGGTAATGATAATAATCGGGCTTGCACCAAGTGTTGACACATATTTATTAATTGCAAGGTGCGGCTGGCTCTGCACTTTGCTAAGACAAACACTCGCAGAACAATGTGCACAGAGGATGCTGGAAGCCGTCCAGCCATGTGTCAGCAGCAGCTGAGAGGGGAGGAAATTGCTAACTGTCCCGCACAAGGAGGCAGGGAGCTCAAAATCCGTCTGGAGATGGAAGGATCTCCTTTTCTCGGGTTTCCCTGTGGAGAAACCTTTCCTGTTCCACCACGTAGCCCCTGACCTCACTGCAGCCCCAGCTGCTTGTGACACAAGACCAAGATGACACAATTGGAGCCAGGCTTCCTGTCAGGGCTGGCAATGATTTAGTGACATTCCTAGAGAGCAGGGGGAGGAAGGTCCTGGCCCACAAGCTGAAGGTTATTTGAGCAGAGTCATATATTTAAGGTAGGAATCACACGAATCCCAGAGGGTAGGGAGGGAAGGGATCTTGCCTGCCTGACTGCCTGTGGAGTGGCTTATCCCACAGAGATAAACTGCTGCATGCTGGAGGGAGAAACCAGCAATGAGACTGGGACAGAAAAGAGCTTTCATTCTTACTTTTAGTACTAAAATAATAAGTAACAAGTCATTACACTGAATTTATTTGCTGCCCTGTAAATGGGGCCCGGTGACTCACTCCTTTTAGTACTTTCCTTTATCAGTGATGAAGTTGCTCTCTCCTGTGAGCAACTACTTTCCTTCCTTTTCCTTCAGCCTGAGGATTTACATAGCAATACCAGATAAGCAAAGACAGTGCAAGACAGCTCACTGAGTTTATACCTCAGCTTTGGTTGAGTTATGCCTGGCAAAACTGCAGCTAGCGTGAATGTGTCTGTGGGCTCTTCCTCACTCTGCCTCTGCCTGCTTTCCCACACAGCTGAGAGCACTTTGAAGCTGTGCTTACTCATGTCACTTAGAGCAATTTTCAAAGTCCACTTAACTTATCTGCCCTGTCATAGCCGTGACCAGCCTGGCACTGATCCGGATGTTCAAGAAATATCAGCCAGTTACTCACAGTTGTCTGAATCAGCGAAGAGGAGAAACTTCCTTTCTCATTCTAAGTAGTTTCTATATGTCTCGAGATGTGTTACAGAAACAGAAACTATACCTGATAAAGTGCCAGCATTAATCCATTTGATGTATTTAAGTGTTGCTGTTTAACAGCAACATATCAAGTTAATGTGATACTGATGGAATAAGAAATGGCATCAGAGGGTTTCAAAATATTTCTTATCACAAGGAAAAAAAGGGGTTTTGACTTCCCATTTCATTTCTCAGTGAATGAGAACACCTTTGCTATTTACATTATTTACTGTTTACCGTAGTAGAGTCACTACTGAAAATCAAAGTGATTTGCAGAGCCCTGCCAGTTCTTTTTATATCTCCTTTGCTGACTCAATAAACATCTGACACTCCAGTATTGTAACTAAGTGTACTGATTCTGCCCTCATTGAAAACATCTTTCTAAGAGAAAGGAATTGTTCTTCTTTTGCTTAAAAATGTGATTTGTCTGGTGAAGCATTTGTAAAAGCTTTTTCCCACCAATGTAACTGTGGCAATTGTAAGCAGTTAGGCATGTACGGTAACTTGAGAAGCTCTGTGAAGTCTTCTGATATGCAAATACACTGCTGTATACATGGCAAAGAAGAGTTTTGGGCACATTTACATGAAACAGAGTTGCAATAACAAACTATTCCCTTATATGCCACAAAAAACTTGATCCTGAAAAATGATGCAAAGTAAATATTCCAAAAAGCCTGTGGTAGTAAGGAAATAGCTCTGAGTTCAGACCAGTTCTGCCCCAGGCTAGTTCTGTTTCTCCTGATACAGCCATCTTTAAATAAAATAGAGTAGGATTGAAGCCAAGGAGCCCAAGCAAGGTGCAGCAAGGGAAGATACTCTGGTAGAAGCTGGTCTTTCAGGTCTCACTTGGCAGAATCAAACTGGATGGATGCCTCAATGGGAAAAGGTGGCCTTCCAGTCTGCAGAGGACACACTGCATCTGGTCCATATCTGCTCTTACACACAAATTCAGGCAGGGACGAGAAAATGGGAAACCATAAAGAGCAGTCTAACGCAACAGCACCATGGTGTTCTTGGATGGCAGCCATAGGCAAGTCATCCAGGTAAGCAGAGAACACAAAGGAATTTATGAGCACATTAATCATAGGAGCTGAGGATGGGAAAGGCCACTGGAGGACTAGTCAATGCAGGCCTGTTTTCTACAGGGAATTTCCCAATTGACAGTTTTAAAAATTTCAAACAACAGGGCTTTAACTTTCCTTTGGAAGAAATTCAAGGTGGTTAGGGACCTATCTGAACCTTTCATCATCTCTGTGTGTTTCATGAGACTAACACTATATAGATTCCTAGCAGCTTCTCCTGCAGGCTTTTAGATTCAGATTTCTTTTTTTGCTGTTTATTCCAGGCTTATTCTATAACGAAGCAAACCCAGAAGTGGAGGTACTCACTTCAGGTTTGCCTACACTGGGATTTCCCCATATTTCCTCTCAGGTAAACTGAGTCAACAGGAAGTGGCGTTGTGAAATGTCCCTGGGTGAACAGCCTGGGTTACAGTGAACTAGGGAAATGTATTGGAACAAGAAAGCCTGCATGTAGCATTGTTGTGGGATGTCTGCAATGTGTTGCAGTTACCCTCCACCATAAAGTAGTCTTCGCAGCAGGTCCCTAAGATTCGAGCCACTTCCACAAATTGCTCCTAGAAACTGGGCTGAGTTTCACTAAGGCAGATCACATCTTCAAAAGGCTTTGCTGGTCTGCACTAGGCAGGCTGTTCATCATAAGCGACTCTACAATAGATTCCCAAAGAAGAAAGAAAGGGCACTCAGAAAGATTGAGGAAACCACCTCTGCCCCTTACATCTGAGAGTAAGAATGTTGGAACAGGAACGGAGACCTGCCTGTACTTAAATTCCACTTTGTGTTCTCTGTAGAGATGAATAGAGTCTGTTGGCATTTTGCAATGACTGTGAGGAATTTTAGTGGTTAATTATATCCTCTGTTTCTTGCCTTGCTATCTCTATGCACATTCACACAAGTCCTAAAAGGAGTTTACTGTTCAAGTGCCTAGGCTCTGGGCCAGGAGCAGTGCCTAGATAGAATGCTGTGAAACATCTCCTCGTGTGCTGTGATAAAACGCTTGGGGACATACTATAAAGAGCTATGAGTGTGCCTGCAAAGTCATGAAACGTTATGTCATCGGTCCTGCGAGCGCTGCAAGGTTGTGATCTCAGAGCAGGCTCTCAGCCAGAGTGGGAGAGTAACAAATCTAGTCAGCATGAAGCACTCAAGGACTGTGTCACCATTAGATGGTTGTACATTTCAGCTGGCTGGGCCCAGGGTAAGACAAAGGTGGTTGGCCAAAATGTACAGGTTGGTGCAGTGGGACAAGTGGGGGAGTAACACAGTGGGTGAGAGAAAAGAAAGGGTGAAAAGCAGGTGACAGAAGTGGTGGTATAGTGGCACAACAGGGGGAGGCCAACAAAAGATTCCCAAGGCAGTGATGTGCTTAACCATTTCTTCCTGTCCTGGGCTGGTCACTTGATATTGATGTGTGAAAGGGAAGACAGTGGTGTGCCATTGTGTTGAGCCATTGTTTTGTGCCAGGTGAGAGTCAGGAAGTGGGAGAGGAAGGGGATTTAGGGTGTGATAGTTAAGCCATGACTGGAGGAGGAGGGCTTGTGTTAGCCTATGGTTTGTTTGAATTGATCACCATCCTTCATCTTTCCCTTTTACATCAGTCTCACCACCATTTAAATTGAAATGCTACTGAAATATAAAGAAGGACAGACACTTTCTACTGAGGTCCCTGACCCTGGACTGGCACTCTGCACATTCATGCTTGTGCACAATCTGCCCTCTCCATGCATCTCTTCCTCCTGTGTTACAGGGAGATCCTTGTTTACAAGCAGGGATGCCCTTGTGCCCCAGCCTTTGAGGCTGTTCCCTGAAACCCTGGCCAGGTGAGGGGAGAAGGGCAATACAGTTAGCTAAGATAGAAAGCAGTAAACACATCCAGTGCTGAAATGGAAGAGGGGACTTACCTCCAGCTTTCCTCAGTTATACTACTGTAGTATGGTACAATTCTCTGGTTAGGTCTCATCAGATACCCTGCCAGTCCCAAAGTATTCAGCAGTCTTGACTAACCCGAGGCAATCATAGTATAATATAGTTTAGTAGGAATGATCCATGACAAAGCCCCCTCTCACCCATCAGAATTTGGCAGGTAGCACAAACCCTGCCAGAATCTGACTCCTTTCTTTACAAAGCACTTCACCTCCAAGCTCCTGATTGAGAGTTACAAGGTGCCCTGACATGTTCTTGCTCCAGCAGTTCATTAGCTGTGTCTTTCCACAATGATTGCTGTATTGCAGTATTTCTTCAGGGCTTCCTGGCTCTCCCCGGGAGACAAGGAGCTGCAGGATCAGCAGTGGGGCGGTGCAGCAGGCAGCGCAGCCGTGTCCACGGCGGAGCTTTGCTGCTGATTCCAGCAGATTGCAGTCAGGAGAGAACTGCACTTGAGTGCAAGCCGGCACTGAAACACCGGCCTGGCCATCTGGCCAACGTGATTGCAAATGGATGTGCAGGTACTGATCCATTTTGGCATGACACAAAAGAGAGTGGGAGGGCAACTGGAGGCCAGTCAAACCAGCTGAGAAGCGTTAATCCTCACTCCCAGCATGTTATTAGCGAGCAGAGCACAGACTCCAGTGTTCAGACCCACTGGAAACTGCACTGGGGGGTGCAGGGAATTTCAGTGAGGGTAGAGCTGGGCTTGCTGGAACTCTTGTGCCAACAGGCTCTGACAGTAATAGCAAGCGTGGGAAATAGGAAGCATGCTGTTAATTTCTGTGGCTTTCCTGAGACCAGGTCCTTCCTCTTGGCTTTTTGCCCTCCCCCCTGGTACTGGGTCATAGTGACTTCTTTGGAGCAAGTTCTGTACCTTCAAATGGGTGTGAACACAGTGGCTTGAAGATCTGGTTTGGATAACTTTGCCTGCACACTAGGAAGTTCAAATACATCCCTCCCTGCTCAACTGCCAACCTGTGCTAACCCCTCTGTCTATGTATCTGTGCCACAGTGGCAGAGAAATATGTGGCAGGAAGGGGTTAACTTGTTGGGGGGGCGGGGGTGGTTTGCAGGCAGAAGGGAGGAGCAGGGTAGTATTTCTGTATTAACATGCAGCTGGTTAATGCAGCTGAATAGCCCTGGCTCAGCTGTTACCTTTCTCAAAGCCAATGGCAAATGATGAAAAACCGTGGCAATATCTATTAAAAGTTTGTGGAAGGGGCCTGCTCAGTGGGAGCTTTTCTATCTCACATACAAGTGATGATTTAGAACAGAGAAAGATCCCCTCGAGGGGATTTTGTGAACCATGCAATGCTAATTAACTCCATTGTTGTATTTTGTTTTGAACATAAGAGTCCCTCTGGGATTGCAGCACTCTTTCCTACTGCAATAGATTTCCATTTTGCACCACTGTATAAAATCTTCTCCACATCCCATCAGCAAAAGGGATTAACAATAGGGAGAAGCATATGTGCATAGCTTTATGGGGTTCTAGGGAGGAATGTCTCTCCCTTCACCTCCCAGATGCATTCTCAATGGGGGTCATTTTGTACATCCTCGCTTTCGCTATTTCTTTAACCTTGAATGAAGAACAAGTGTACATCAGACTGTGGGTAGCATCTCCCTTTGATCTTTAGCATATTCAAACCACTTCCTAACAGGCTGTTCTAGAGTTTGTTTTAGTGGTTGGGCTGTTTGGGCAGAAATGCAAAAGTTAAAAAAAAAACCCAGAAAACCAAAAACCAGCCCCACCAAAAAAATCAACAAAAGCCATCAACACCAAGAGTGGAAGCACTGATGAATGAGTGATTTGCTCATATACAGTACATTCCAAAAGAAAAACAAGAGAATAAAAGCTCTCATCTGTTTGAAGCCCATACTGGGTTGTGCCAACAATGTTTAGAAGATGTTTGACTCCCTCTCTGATGATCAGCTTTTTATTTTCTGGACTTCTGGTGTCTCACTTCAGTTTGCCCAAGCTGGGCCCAACCTTCTTCTCTCTGCTCACTCCTTTTATATTGAACAAAGTGGATCCTGACTAGCCCTGGTGCTCTGGTTATTAAAATTTAGCAGCAACTTCAGTGAAGTCAGAACAAGGACAAGATCTTTCAAGTGAGTCAAAAGGCTTCTTAATTTTTCAGCTTCAGTCTCTGACCTCACTCCACTCTGAGAAAGCCCAGATCTTCATAGGGTGTCTTGGATACTCTCTTCTCTCCACTGCCTTAAGGTTCAGCTCTGTACAGCCCAAAATTTACAGAGTGTTGATTGCTGCTTTAAGCAATTCTGTTGTTTCATGGTAAGAAATACTTAGCAAGCTGTCCCAAGGGAGCTGCTTTTACTGTATTGGAGTCTCACTTATGTCTTCTGGATGGTACTGGAACTGCACTGGGAGCTACCTGCCACCAGCTATAATGGAAATTTTGCATGGGTTTGACTAAGAGAAGCAGAGATTTGCAAGTAAGAGACTTCTTTGTGCACTTATAACACTGTAAATTCTTAAGCCTTGGTTCTTAGTTCATCCTGGAATATAATTATAATCAGGGCAGTTTCTGAGTCCTCTGAATGAACAACTGGACAGATATTTAACAGCATCTTCAGGACTGTAGATAACACAGGCCATAGAGGAGCCCAGCACTACTGCCTTTGCACTCAGGCCCCCGAGGACATGACTGCTGTCTCTCTTCATCAGCGACACTGCAGCTCAGCAGAGACCCTATCCTCCCACCAAGTCTTCAGTCAGCTAAGCACAATCCTGTGTATACTAAACAGCTTTTTCAGGGATCCTGTGGGGATGCCCATTGAGGCAACAGCCTCTGTGGCATTGGTACTAGGCTGATGAAGTAAAACTTCCCATTCTCCCAGCAACATCCCTTGCTTTACCGCCAACTCCTTTTTTGCTTTCCGAAAGGAGGGGAATCAATTAAAAATATTTATACTGCCTCTACCCCAAACCTTCCAGCAGCACCATAGCTGGATGTGTTTTCTCTTGGAATAGGGCATTCAGTGATCCCTGTAGAAGGTGTTCCTGACACCCTGTTTGTTCCAATGCTATGAAATTACTTTATGCTGTTGGCTCTTGAGGGCTATTACTACATCAGTTGTAGTTGTCTGTGTCTGTGGTGGTCTGCAGAACATATTAGTGTATGTAAAGCAACATACTGAAAGGACAGTGAGAGTTATTCTTTCTGAAAATGCTGCCTAATCTTTTCTGCTTGAGTGTTACAGGTCCATCTAAATACCTATTTTCCTCCTTTTCTTTGCAGTCTCTTTATACAAATTGACAGAACCAAAAAGGCAAAATTCAAGAGGAAAGTCTTGCCATTCTAAAATCCTTAGCTCCCTTCAAACACGCATAGTGTTTTAGTGACCTCAACTTCTTCTCACTCACATCTGTATAAAAGGTTTACCTCACTCAACATCCAGAGAAGGAATGGTAAGAGGCATCCCATTTTTGAGAAGCATTTTCATTGCAGTAGTCTCATTAGGATCAAATTTGTCAAATCCTGCTTCTTCTTTTTTTTCACCTTCTAGTTTATATAGCTACAAGGGAAAATTTGTGTGAACAGAAAATAATATCTCAAGTAATTTTTTTCTACTCCACACTCTAAGCTGGTCTTCCTTTATCACTTTCTGACTGCTGGTTTGTTAATGAGTAGGAGGGGAGAGCAGTGAAGGCTCTGCCAGCATGGTCCTCATCATGCCAGCCTGACAAGTTGTCTTGGTTTGAAAAGACAGGTATCTGACAGGGAAAGCTGGAGTTTCCCTTAGAATGGAGAACGTAAACCCCTCACCCCCTGCCAAATTATAATTTTGCAATTAAGGGCCTTCAGGCAAAGATTTGGGAATAGGAATAACAGTTCTTTACTAAGAATACTAACAATACAAATGTAGTAGAAAAACAAAACCACCCAACCAAACCAGCAAACAAACAACAATTTTGGAGAATGCTGACAGAGTCAGAGCTACAACCTGACACCCTGTTGGTCAGGGTGTTGGAAGCAGTCCAAAAGTGAGTCCTCCTAGAGTGGCAGATGTAGTTCTGGTAGAGATGATCCTGTAGAACAAGGGTCCAGTGATGGTGAGAAAGGCGTCCAGTCTTCCTCCAGGAATCGGGTGAAGCTGGATCCTTTCTTGTTCCTGTGGCTCAGTTTTATCCAGGTAGGAATGGTTGGCTCCCCCCACTGGGTGGAGCATCTCACAATAGGATGATGTAATGTGGAGAGTCTATTTTGGGGATGTGTGCTATTATGGGTGTCAGAATGGTCCATTAGCAGAAAATATTCCCCGGGCAGTGAAAGAGATAAGAAACAATGCCCCACCTGGTTTTAACAGTTGGTCCATTATCAGAAGGCATCTGCCCCCCCTTCCTCCCAGAGTTACAAGAGATAAAGAAAAACATCTTCCCAACTGCTTTCAGCAAATGAAATAGAATACACATTTTTGGTTACACAACCCAAGCCACAAGTGTGCAATGGGGACACCAAATGCCATGGGAGAAACAGAGCCCTTTGCTGACTTCTGAGACCACAGTGAGCCACAGAGCAGTGAAGGTTTTCCACAGACACAGGGAGTGTATTTTGGCTGGAACTGCTCCTGTTCCTGGCACCACAGAGGCATCGTACCCCTCACCCTTTCTCTCCCAGGGTAAGTAGAGAAGACATTTGGACTCCCAGAAGTTTCATTGACTCTTGGAGTTTTGCAGCACAGCTCTCGATGAGTAATCTCATCAGCCCAGGGAGGTCCCCACTGGCTTCTCTGGGCCTCTGCAAGAGGCTGCACACCCCCAGTGTGCAACTCACAGTGGGTCTGCCCACCTTTGGTTTCCTCCTTTCAGCAGCAACATGGAAATGTTTTTGTGGCTTCCATGGTACAGATGCATAATGCCAATGTCCATTTGTCCTCTGTAAGATATCATTTTCCACACTCTGCTAGAATAGGTGAGAAGCAACTCTACTGCTGCTTGAACAGCTTATGCATGCTGTTAGGAAGAAGCTGGATGCAGAGAAGAGGGCACAAGGAAGGTGGGAGCTTATTTCACAGCCTCTGAGCTTTCTTCCAGGTAGTTTCTGGGCTTTGCATTTCCATGTGAACATTTTTCCCTGTCAGACAGAAATGAGTAGAAGTAGCTAACCTTGCACATCGTGCCAAGCACATGGTACTTGCAAATACTATTTTAACGTGTCCCTGCTCTTCCCTGTCTTGCCCTAATAATTGCAGTAGATAATTTTTAAAGCCTAAATAACATAGGCTTGTGATTGAACACACTTTTCCCGAGCTAAACTCCACCCTGTCCCTCAGTAATTCCTTTGTCTTGGTTGCCCTTGTTGAATCCTCAGGAGAGCAGGGCAGAGGCTCAACCTCACAGCCAAGTCTCACAGCCAAGACACAAAGCCCAGTGGCCACCCACATGTACAGAGAGGCTCTGGTGTCTCCTGTATCACACCCAAATACAGCCCTCTGCCTTTCTCTGGCCCTTTCCACTCCACTGTCATGAATCAACCTCAGAATTTTTTTTTTTTTTTTTTCCAGGAGAATAGGGGTGCCCTGCCTGGTGCTGGCAGCCCCACAGAACTCCTCCAGGTCAGGTCCCTGAAGTCCCCAAAGTCTCCCACTCAGCTGCCAGCCAAGTGACAGGAGGCAGAGGCGGGTGTCACGCCAGGATGCATTTCAAAGCAAAAGAACCCTTGTTTTAAGTCTGTGCAACAACCTTTCTCCCAGAAGACTGGCGAAAAAGCTTTTAAAATTAATTTGCATAATTGGATCTTTAATTCTCTTTAAATGGAAACCAAAATGGCACTGTTCTCAACAAAAAAGACTTTCACAAAAGCCAAAGGATTGGTTGCAAGGTAGAGATGTGTTACTGAGCTGAAACTAAGCCCAGATAAAAGATAATTAGGCAGACTGAACAAAATTCTGCTTACAGACAGAGGGGAAAGTCTGAGGTAACAGCATGGGCTTCAGTAAAATTACTTCACATTCATGTCAGCATAACTGAGCCTTGGTCTGCAGTAACTACTTTAAGTTTTCAGCTCTGTGGTTAATTAGAACCCTTTTCATTAATGTGTTTCTTTTTTTAGTTCAAGAATTTATTAGATTAATAAACACTGCAGATATTTTTGTAACAGCAGGGCAAAAGTTCTGTTATGCAAAAGACCAAGACACCATGTGAGTCAATCTGACTGCGATCATTTAATTCGGGGGCAATTTTGGCCCACTGAGATGCTATTAGGAGAGCTGTGCATAGAAAACCAGAAAAAGTTCAGCTAGTAAAAAGCTATTTTCATGTGCTTGTAAATGAAAAGCAACCTTTCTAATGAAGAGCAATGTATTTTATCTCTCATCCTTCTCTGAATTACATGTGCAGTTTTATAGGGTGTTTTTAGCTTAAAATAATAAAAAAAAGGCAATTTTAGCACAAATAATCCGCCGCACTTGTTTCTGAAGAGCTGTGTTTATTGTTAAAAATATCCAAATGGCAAGGTACAAACCTGTTCTACAAGAGAGTTTGGTTTTCTCTCCCTGCTTGCAACAATTCATTCTTTAATCAAATACAAGGAAGCTCCATTGGTGTCCTCTTCTCACCAGGGTCTTTAGTTACCCAAAGCCTGAGCACCAGCTGAAGGCATATGGCCATAACCTCCTTAGCCTTTGCTTTAAAACAACAGTGAGATAGCAACAGAGGAGCTGGGGCAAGCTGGCAGAATACAGATAGAAGATCTCTGTGACTTGTCAGTCCTCCTGGGTGTTCCATCACTTGTGGCTTGTGCCATGGAAATGCACTCCAGGCAGCAGGAGCACATGGAAGCTCACAGCTAAATTCTGCTCATGGGTAGCCTGGTGTAAATCCAGAGCAACACCACCAGAGCCACTGGACTTAAATGGGATTTTCATCTGGGCAACCACAATGCCTGAAGAAGTAAGACATAGCTGGACTGCTGCAGACACTGCCAGGAATAAAGCTGAGCTGTCAAGGTTAGTTGCAAGTAAGTACTGCTGCTTCGATCAATTTAAAATTGCAGCTTTACAGCTTTCACAGATATCAGTATTGCCCTGAACAATCAGTATTGTTTTGGGGGTGGGTGTACTTTAAAAAAAATTGTAAGAATAAAAACTGTGCTGCTATAAATTAGAAAATCCTCATGAAATACAGTGAGAGCAACACATACCACACTGTGGCACCAGGGATGTGATCTGTTTTACAAAACACATGGCTTCATGTTTAATGAAGGGAGCCTGTTGAAGGATTGCAGACCAGGAGGGCACACTAGATTTGTTGTTTTATTAGGTTCTGGGTTATGTACTTCTCCTTTTGCTGCATATCTGACAACATATGCCATTCCATTCAAAACTGAATGGGCTGGGGGAAGGAGGGCAGAAAAAAATAATTTATGAAGGACTGGAGCGCTTTATTCTCTACCTTTTGATAAAAGTGTTAAAAAAAAGGTGTCATTTCGTCTAAACTAGAAACAGAAACAGATGGAAAGAAAAATTGAATTTAAGCAGATAGAGAAGAACAATTACTCTCCACAAGCACAGGGAAGGAATTGTTAGAAATACTTAAGTATATTCACCAACATCCAGCTCATTGGAATCATGCCCCTTTAGATGCAGCAAAAAAATCCTCCCTTATATCAGGGCCAGATCTTGAAAATTCTTCCTGCAGGACAAATTGGAGGCACTTTCCATCCTACATGGGATAATTTGCACTTTATGGGGTCCAAAACTGCATGGCTATGATCAGACTGCTTACAGTTATGTGCTCCATGCTCCATTTCTGGAACTGCCTGAAACTAGTGAGCAAAGGGCACTGCTGGGGCTGGCATTTGCTGCCCCTCCTCATCCAGCACTATGGTAGGACACTGCTAGAGGGGTCAGTCCTGAATTCCTCTCTAACACTGGCTGCCTGCAGAGAGGTGTCCTCACCTCATTATTTTGGTTTTTGTGATCTGGCAACCACTGCTACTCCGTTTCAAGTTTGCCCAGGTTCCCTTTGTCAGAAAATTGCTCTTTCCAGACATTCCCCAGAAAGCTCTTGACATCAGGCTAGCAAGTTGTGCTGGTTTGCCTACAGATGTACAGGAGTGAGATTTGACGCAAAAAGCGATGAACTGGAATCTGGTGCTCAGGAACAGGAAGGGCTGGATCACCCCTTCCAGCAACAGTTCACATAGGTGTAACTTGAGGCCATATGTCTAAAATTTGATTCAAAATACCCCTCAAGACATCCAAGCCTCCTACCTGTACACTAAGGAGCTGCCAGAATGATCCCACAGAAAATACAAACAACAAAAGTGGGCTCTAAAACCCAATCCCAACCCCAAACTTTAGCATAGAAGGGCGGCTGCAGGAAGGTTCACTTTGGCTTGTTTGAGTTTCATAATCCCAGGCTGACTCCTGAAAGGTGTAGAAACCTCCTTCAGCCTTTAACGTGATAACCTTCCACTTAAGACATTGATTTGAGATGGGTTTGTAAATGAAAAGCAACCTTTCTAATGAAGAGAAATATATTTTATCTGTCATCCTTCCCTGAATTACATGTGCAGCTTTATAGGGTGTTTTTAGCTTAAAATAATAAAAAAGGCAATTTTAGTACAAATAATCCACCACACTTGTTTCTGAAGAGCTGTGTTTATTGTTAAGAATATCCAAATGGCAAGGTACAAACCTCTTCTACAAGAGGGACCTGGGCTCATCTCCCTTCAAACTCAGAAAGGAGTTAGACCCATGCTTCCTAGGAATTCAAGGAATAAGTGGGAGTGAGGACAAGGTATCGTCCTCTTGACAGTCCAGCACTGTGTGGCAATGAACACAAACTCATACAGTTGCAGCTAGGCAGAAAGGAGCATTAATCCTCATTTCCTCTCCTAGGTCACTGATTAGGGCAATGAGTGTGAATACAAATTGCTCTTCAGCTCTTCTCCTCAACCCCTATCCAGACCCGAGCCTGTTCACCTCTTCGGAGTAGCACGGATTTCATGCATTTGGTGGTTTGGTGTTAGCAAAGCACTTAACACTGGCAGGACTTTGCCTAGTAATGGTTTTAGCTGGAGTGCCTTAAGCCTGTTGCATAATTGTGGCACTCTGGTTCCATGACATCACCACCTCAGCTGGAAATTCTGCATGCTTCCTGCTCTCTCCTTGAGCCCCTTGGGGAACACCTTTTAAACTGTATTCTGTACAGGCTCCAAGATATTAACTGTTGGATTTTCTCACTCCCTCACAGTGCAAATATCCTTTTATTAGCTGCTAGAGCTACTGGATATGCTGATGACAATGTCATAACAAAGCTCCAGCACTAGTTCAACTAACAGACCCCATATTTACAGCTTTAGTCTTGGATATATAAATAGACCAAGGCTGTGGTCCCTCACTATTGCTGCCAAAGAATAATCAGTGAAGAGGTTGGCCAGGCAGAAGTGTGGGGGTCCCCTCCCCAGTGCCCCAGGCTTCTCTGGCAGGGAATGTGTGCACATTTCTACTAGAGAGCTGCATGCAGCAGCACTGCAGAGATGGGTGTCCGTCCCCTGGGATCACCCCTGGGGGAACATCCTTCACTTAACAGTAGAGGCAGATTTCAGTTTTAAATCCATGCCACCTTTTCCTCATGAGCTCAAAATAATAAGCTATGACTCTTCAGTGAAAAAACCCAACACATTTTAACATTTCTCTGAAGACATTCAGAAAAAGTCCCAGGCCCATGGGGTCTTGTTTATAATTGCTGCCAGGCTGATAAATCCTGGTGACAGAGGCATCTGCAGGAAAAGAAAAAAAAAAAAAAAAAAAAAAAAAAAAAAAAAAAAAAAAGATTTCCAGTAGCACAGGAAAACTGTGCAATACCAAGCTATCATCACCTTCTGATAGACAAAACATTTATAGTTTATTGTCAGGAGGACTCTGGCTACAAAGCCTTTCCCTGAGCCAGAGTGGACTGACCTTTTGCAGTAGGCACAATAAGACAGCAAACACAGCTGAGCTGTCAGAACTTCTGCAATAACCCCAAATCCCTTTTGACAAGGGGAATCAAAAGCACACAGCCCTCCACCACCTCCTAATAATGCCCATGACCTCAACAGTGCCTTACAAATCTGCTACATATTTTGAGAGCTAGGTGCAACACCTGCTTCCAGGCAGCAGCCATTTGTTTTCCTCTGGATAGGTTCTTGGGAATCTCACATCTAACTGTCCAGGCATCAAGTAAGAGAGTTTTCATCTCCTATCACGCTGTCCCAACGCAACCTGTCCAAGAAGCCTCATGGATATGACAGTGGCGAAGAGCTTGACAATTTCCTCCTAAATAACACCCTCCCACTCTGCTTTGAGCTCTATGGTTCATGTCTCACTGGGTATTTTAGGAATTCTGCACATGTAGTTGAAAGTATGCAGTCTTGAAGAGTCAAAGTGCATGGCCCTTACTCCTATCACCTTTTGAGGTACTGCTTAATAAAGACACAACTCAGAGAAGGCTCCAAACAACCCTGAAATGGGTACAGTTGCTTTTCCCTCTGTAGTATGCTTGTATATATATATATATATATATATAATAGAAATATTTAGGTAGGAAAATACCTTTAAGATCCTAGAGTTCAACCATTATCCCAGCACCAATGTTTTCACCACTAAACCATGTCCCCAAGTGCCATATTCACATGCCTTTTGGACACTTCCAGGCTTCCTGATTTTACCACTTTCCTGGGGCAGCCTGTTTCAATGCCTGACCACCCTTTCAGTGAAGACATTTTCCCTAATATGTGTGTGTATATATACACATATATATAAACCCTGCTGTGTCACATTAGGAAGTTTGGCAACTGGTCCTTGCAACTACCTAGCCTACCATAAAAGCAGCAATCTATTCAAACCTCTTGCCTAATTTGCATCAAAATGAGACTTTTTTTTTTTTTTTTTAATTTCATAGAAGTTCACTAATAGGGGTAGTAAAAAAAACCCAAACCAAAACAAAACAACAAAATAAGAGAACTTAAGGAAAAAATGAGAACAAGCCAGATAATGAATCATGTTGGGAAGTTACCTTGGGTGGTGGACATGAAATACAAGTCCACATTTAGAATCAGGGTACCATTGCCTAAGCCACAGCACATGTGTTCAGCTGTCAGCTCTAGAGGAGTTTAAAATCAAAAGGGACTTTACGCTTTCTGAGCTTAACTACTATTTAAATTGGTTTAAACTGTTATTTAGATATTTGAGTTCCACTGATCCCTAAAAATCCCTAAGTGCTCACTACATCAGTTTGCTCAGTGTCTTCCTTACACCCAAACTCTTTCCTGTGCTTCAGTCATTCCTCTGCCTGTGTGGGGGTCCTTTGCAAAATCATCCTGAGCTCAAATATTTTCCTTAAATAACTGGATATGACTTCTCTCCTTAGAAAATAAATGCAAGCTCGATCTGAAAAGGGTAGGAGCTGTTCCATGTGTCTTTGATTCAGGCAGTGAAATCCTAAGTAGAAGGCAGGCTTCTCTGTTTCACATTTCTTGTTGGCAAAGTAGAAAATTCTCCATTCAGCACGCAGATTTGCTGCAGTTTGCTTAGACACCAAGTCTCCATCTGCTCTACCAGGGTTGTAAACCTCTTGGCTTGGGTTCTGCTAGGCCTTTAACTTCCCTTGCCATCCTCCCTTATCTGAGGGTAAGAAGCAAACCACAGAATCGCTTAGGATGGAAAAGACCTCTAAGACCATCGAGTCCAACTGTAAACCCATCACTGTCAAGTCCACCACTAAACCATGCCTGCAAAATGCACATTAAAGTATTCAGTTCCTGTCTGCAAAAGGAATTTCAATTAAAATAAACAAAATTGCTGAATGAAAGTGAGGTCAATAGCATTTTATTGCTGCACAGCAGGGCTGTGAAGGTAAGTAAAGATTCTGAGGCTGCAGTAAAGGGAGATGTATATGTTCCCTAGATAGATGCATTCATTTTCATTTAAAAATGTAAACCCAAAGGATGACTGTGTCTGTACATGTTTTCCCTCCTCCACCCTGGACAATTGAATCCGTTTACCTACCGTTTGATCAAGTTACAGCACAAAAAATCCTATTTAAAACCAAGGCACTCCTCTTCCCCTTTTTACTCACATCTTAATGCTTTACAAAGCAAAACTCCAGACACTTTGTGAGTCACATATCACTACCAAATAAGTTGCAGTCATTGAATGGTGCCTCATAAAGGAGGCAGGAAACAGGAAAAGCTCAAAATAAAGCTGTTTGTAAATTAAAGAACTGAGGGAAAGAATGGATAGGAAATGAGTCCCTTATTTCTTCTTCAAAATTATTCTGATTAATGAGGAGAAAGATCAATAGCCTATCTGCAGCTGCCATGGGGAAGACAGGGTGAAGAGTGAATCCAGATCCAAGTATCCCCGTGGTGCCAACACATCACATTCTGCACAAGCTCGATATAATGAGCTGCAGGGTGAGATCTCATGTGACTGCACTACTTTACCTGTCTGTCCATTCAGTTCCTCATTATAGCTCGATGTGCTCAGTTAGAGGGTACCAAAAGGAGAAATGTATGGCATAGATTTGTGAGTAGTCAGGGAAAGGATTGCTTTCATTCCTGTAGCACTGCTTTCCTCCTGCTGTAACAAGAGCCCCAGACACTCCAGGCTTCCTCCTGCACTGCTGCTGCATGCAGCCCAGAAGTCATGTGCACAGCGCTTCCACAACGTGGGGCAACATCCAGGCCCACAGCCTACTGAAAGCAGCAAACATTCTCACTGACATTTTCGGATTTTGTTTTTAAACCAACCCCTAAATGAAGCACCTCAGATATCGCTGCCTCCTTTATTAATGTTTGGTTTGGGGACTTTGTAATTATGTTTAGCAGCTTTTGTGGGCCAACACATTCCAAGACAAAATGACCTGGCAGGATGCTGAGGCCATTTCCACTGTTTTTGGAGCGCTGTGTAAGGAGAGAATGACTGGTTTTTGGATGGAGACCCTGGGTGAAACAAGGCAAGGCATCATGCTCCCATCCACTTTGGCTTGCCCCAGAGACAGGGAGAAAGTACCCAGCACTATTTCATTAAGGTTTGGCATGTCCCTTAATGGCATTCGTGGTAGTTACAGGCACAAAGGAAGCATTTATCCCCGGTTGTTTTTTCCCATCTGCAGCCATTCATTTGCAGATTCGCCCAGAGATCAATTCACACTGGCAAGAGAGATAAGAGGGACCCCTGACGCTGGACTTGAGAGATTACAGCAGCCAGGCTGCTCCAAGGGCAATTACAGAGCCGCAGAAGGGTGCTGTAGTTTTGAGCAGCCCCCGCCACAGGCACCCCAGGAACGCTATCACCGTCGGCCGGCTTGCTCCAGGCTCTGCAGAGAGCTGATGGACACCAGCACTCAGATGCAGCTGGGGAGGGATTCCTCCTTTCTGCAGCAACCGGGTACAGACAAAGAAACACACAGAGAAAGGCTAGTGACAAAGATTATTACCGATACACATTTGTAAAATAAGACAAAACTCAGTTTCCGTTGCCAGCTCTCCAAAGGACGTGGTCTCCTTTTCGGCATAACCCTGCTCCAAACCGGGTGGCAATCAAAGAGCTTTTAGCAGAAACCTCCTAGCAAGGGGCACTGCTCCCGCAGCCGCAGGAGTGACTAGCAGTCAATGGGACACAGTTCTTAAAGAGCTGCCTCCTTGGCTATAAATACTTCCAACATTTAAAGGTGCTTAATGTGAGTGTTTGTGAAATCAAGGAAAACAGCTATACAATGCTCATATTTAGATTTACTGAAGAAAATATTTTCATTTGGTACTTAACTGTATCCTTACACTTGGGTTTAAGCCACCCCTAAAATTGGCTCAGGCTGCCACAAAACAACAGCTTAAACCAATTTAATTGCTGTCTGCTGCAATCCCACCCGACTTCCCACCCCTGGCTGCACATTCCCCATCTCCTTTCTTACGCCAACTCTCGTGCTTGTCCAACCCTGCTCTGAGCCATTTGGGCATGCAAGCCAGACACGCACCCTCGACACCCTAAAACCCACCCTTTTCCTACGGATTTAGCACGCTGGGGTGACTCAACACCAGGTCAGATGCACACTAGAGCCGGTGAAAAGGAAGGCGTGGGATTGCTCAGCTGGGGCAGCGGGGGACCACGAGGCTCAGAAATGACATCTCATCCCCCCAGTCCTGCTCCCTCCACTGAAGTGTTTCCCTTCCCTCTGCCCAGGCCGCTTAATCCCATCCCGTGCTAAATTATCCAAAGTTTAACCTGACCCTCCTCCCTACACACACACACACACACACGGTTTCGGCAGGGTCAGTAAATTCACTCAGCTCAGCATGGAAATGTATGGCTGGAGGTGAGAAGGGCTTCTCCCTTTCAACACCAGGGAGCCATTAGATCATCTAAGCGGTGCTGTCAAGCCACAGCCTCAGGCTTCTGCATGCATTTGAATCCCTGTTACCCTAAAATCCGGGCTAGAGAATTAGAGACAAAGCTTTAAGCCGAAGAGAATCGAAGAGCTGAGCATTAACCATGCTTCCTAGGGAAGGCTTCTGCAACCTTGGCCTTGTAGCAGCTGCTCAACCTGGTCGTTCTAGTAGCCCTGTTTTAGTATAAGGATACCAAGGACTAAGCCAGATCCTTCTGGAGGACATGTAAATCAATTTACAAGAAATTCAAAGATACCAAAGTAGCCAGAATGTAATAAAAACAAATGCAAAGTGGGGGGGGGGGGGGGGGGGGGGGGGGAGAAAGAAAAGAAAAGAAAAGAAAAGAAAAGAAAAGAAAAGAAAAGAAAAGAAAAGAAAAGACCACACAACCAAAAAAAAAAAAAAAAAAAAAAAAGGAAGAAAAAAAAAAAGAAGGCAAGAAAAAGCAAAGCCCTACAGCAAGAAGACAGCTGAGTTTTCTGACAGGATACCTTTCACTCAGGCTGGATTTACCAGTGTTTTGTGACACAGCCAGAGTCTTAAATATGAAGATAAGTGCTTGTCTGTAAAGTTTTTTCATGCATTATGCAGCACTGTCTCTTCCACACTTCATATACATCTGTCTGTACCTATAAATAGAAATTCTGTCTCATGTACACTATCATACATTACAACCTCTGATAATGTGGTAAAGGAAATAGGCAAAGGAAGTAGTGTGCTTCCCCAGATCATGCAAACTCCACAGAGCCCTGGTTAGTCAGCTTCGGGCAAACCAGTGCCGGAAACAGTACAAAAGCGTGGAAAAGCAAAAGGATGAGAGAAAAGACAGTAAACCAAGGGGTTTGTTTACTGTCAAGCAAAAGACCAAGTAATCTTGTGGAGAGGCTAGAAGACCAAAAAAAATCCTTGCATGCTTAAGACTGGAGTATTGCACAAAGTGGCACAGCATAAGCAAGGAGAACAGGCCGGAGCAGGTCTGCTGGGCAGCACTGGCAGGAAGAAGACAGGATCCCTGCAATGCTGAGGCCAAATCCAGAGTCAAACCCCAACTCTCAGTCTGAAAGATAGGGGCCTGAACTGCTTGTTGTTTTCCTTTTTCAGTATGTGTCACCTCTGCATTGCTGGAGGGGTTTCTTTTTTCCTTCAAAAATAAGAAAAAAAATCTTAATTCTAATGCATTTTATGAACTGATGAAATATCTTCACAACTTGTTCTCATCAGTGTTTACTTGTTTAGTATTTCAGCTTGACCACTGTGCCTACGGGGCTAATGAGCCGTGGCTGGCAATACAATTAAAGATAGATTTGATGGCATCCTGGCAGACAAAAGTGTTTTAATTAAACTGAAAGAAAATTTTTGTTTATGGGCCAGGAGCTTATACTGAATAGACAAAAGTAAGCCTTTTGATAGGAGAAATCAGTGCCACATCTAAGGGGTGGGGAAACTGAGGTTTTACTCTGGGCTCCAGCAGACTTCCAGCAGAGCCCATCACTTTGGGCCAAGGGCAAGTTTTGACTTGTCTTTTGGAAAATGTGGAGAGTTGAGTCTCAGCCTCCCTGGAACCTTCTGGCTATTTTCACTAGGGAGGGCTGAGCAGAACCCAAAGGGAGCTCCACACTGGTTAGCATCATCACCACTTCCTAGTTCTCCCCATAACTTCATTTAACAGTAAAACTCAGAGCTCAGCTGTTTAAAGGCCAAGCTAAATCTGAACCAGCCAGGGTTACATTGGAAACCACAAGACTTATAAAAAGCAGTCCCCTCTCTCACCCTGTTAAGGCTCAAACAAATACCAAAACTTTCCTAAGAGTAAAGTTAAAGCCTCCAAGTTTGCTCTTTTATTCACCTTCAATTACCTCTCACCAGCTTTGAAAAGTGCTTGATCCATTGTGGAAGGGGATGGAAGGAGATTTTGGAGAGAGAAAGAATGGTAATGAATCAATTTCTCAAAGGCAGAATTATCACATATAGGCATTTCAAGGCCGGGCAGGCAGCTTCCCTTATTGAAGTTGTGCAATACTTTGCACTTAAATAATATATTATCACTTCACTTTGTCGGCTTTTACTGCTTGATCTGAAAGCTCTCACTGGATGCCACAAGTTAATCAAGAAGATACTTTTTCTGGTTTTATCCAAGGGGTTCCTTTTTTTTTAGCCTTGCCAGAAAACAAAAAAACCAAACAAACCCAAACAAAACACAAACAAACAAACAACAGAAAAAAACCCCAAAGAAGAAAAAATAATCAGGGAAAAGTGTTTAATATTAAGAGTATATATACCTCCACGAGTGTAATGTTATACGTTATATCTGGAGTCTGACACAACAATGACCTGTGAAGTCTATGAAAGACACGAGAAAACGAAAGTTACAAGACTGACAGTGTAGCCCATCTAAGTTCACCCTGAGTGAGAAGTATAGAGGCAGAGGATCATTTACACAAGAACTGAAGTTGATTCAAGGCCACCATTACCTCCCAGTGATCACCTCTCATTCAATTCAGATTTAAAAGCTACGGTGCTTTGCAGGTCTCTCATACTTTCTGTGGGTGTTCTTTAAGCTGCAGGTAAATCCCTCCCATTTACAGTAAGCTTTCACCTGAAACAGAAAATACATCCTAAGGTTTTATCAACTGTCATCTAAGACTTGAGGCACCTCCTGTGGCTTCAGTTGCTGAAACAAATCAGCTTTTTATTTTGCAAAAAGGCTCACACATAGAAATACTTATAATCCTTTCTCTTTTTTTCCCCTCATGTGACACGAGAGGTCAGAAGCATTGGTACCTCCAGTCCACAACCTCAGATGACACAGCTGCCTGAATACACATTCAGAATACACGATTTTAGTTGGAGTCAGTTCAGGGAGAACAGGAACGCATTTAAGCTCAGAGAACCAAAAAGGAAACTAAAAAACATTGCAGCCAAATTTCAATAAATAGAAATGGAATCATGCCATTCGGCAGCTCTCCTTAACCTCAAGTAAAACTCCTACTTACCTTGGGCCCAGCAACCAGCTTTTCTTCACAGTCTGTGCATGACCTGGTCAGCACGGAAAGTCTTCACCCCTTACCCACTCCCCATCCAGCTCCCACCCCCAGGGCCGTCTGTGGTGGCCAGCAGACCCAGAGGAGAGGCCACAGAAAATCTCTGGAGCTCACTCCTGCACTTGCAGATCGCTTCCTCCTGGCAGAGCACAGCTGCTTAGAGCATCAGAACCAGGATAAGCACAAACAGTAAATCAACACCTCTCTTTGCTTATGCTACTAATGACACCCCAGATTACTAGCACTTAATTGAATTTACTTTTCAGTGTGTTTTTTACATTTTGCTTTGCTGTTAGCTGAGACAATAAAAATCAATTCCTGTAGGGCAATTTAATTTAGATTTACATGGTGTTTTATATTCAGATTTTCAGTGTTGCAACGTTTGTGTGGTAAATCCATGCAGGACTGTTTTTAAGCACTTCTGTGAAATTTAAGTAAACTTATACTGAGGGTAGGTGCTTTAACAAGCAAAATACTTAAAACCCAAGTAAATATGTAGGAAAAACAATATAATGGATAAAAGTTATTTGGTCAACTGAAGAAGATTGGTTAGAGACATCTCATACATATGCTAGAAATACATGTATAAATATTTGGAGGACTGATGACACAGATAAATAGTTAGTAACTTTTTTTCTAATGAGTTTTATATTAGATTTGTTACAAAATACTGTGGAAATCTTCTCCCCCTGGGCAAAACTACCTACCAGATGAAAGGTCTTGTTTGTGAGAAACATCTTCACTTGCTGAGCTTTGTGGATCAAGGATGGCTGTGCAGATCTACAGGTCGTCTGTAACTCACAGGGCATGAATTTACCCATGGAGCAGGCTGGCTGAGACTGTGTATGGGTCTTGTGGTCTGTCCCTCCTGCTCAGGAAGGGTGGAGCACTGCGGTGGCTGCTGTAGGGAAAAGGGAAGTAATTTCAGCCACTACTTAGCACCATACCACTTCCCTGGAGAACGACTAACTCTAATATATTTAACTTTTCCGATTTAATAAAGACACGGAGATATTTTTCATTTTCTTCTTGCTGATGGGCTTTGCTGCTTTCTGGGAACAATGTTTATTTGGAAGAACAGGTCTTTAAAAGACAAGTATTTAGTGTCAGGAAGTTCAGCCTGAGGAGTGATTTTACTTTAGCAGATTTAAATATTTCTAATAACTTTAATCATTCTTATTCAACTGTGCAATAGCACATATGGATTAAGTAACTAACATTTCAATATGTTTCTCTCTCCCTGGACAGGGCAAGTCTATAAATTTCAGGGCTGTGTACTAGGTGTCTAGTGGAAGGGTCTTGTTTGTGCTTTACATTGTCTCGTAGTGCAGACAGGGAAAAGCTGCTCTGTAGTTGGGATAATCATTTATCATTTATGATTGGAAGGTGACATTTTGCTCATTAAGTCACCTATTCAGACAAGTTTACTTCTGCTAGACCTACAGAAGGTTTCTACTGACATTTCCCCCTTTCTGAATTGCTAAGTGTCTCACCATTAGTTCCTGTTAGCATTACTATTTTTTTTAATTTCACCTTCTGCATTGATGGAACCACCCTTCTGTGCAGCACTGGAGGTGGTTGTGCTTTCACCCAACACTGCATCACTGGGGGCAGTTGCAGGTTTAACCAAACCCTCTTTGGTCCTGGAGGTGCCAGCAGGTGTCCAGAGCAGGGATATGTATATAAAAAATGCAACAAAATACACACTTATCTGCTCCTGGGGGCTCGACAGGGGAGAGGCAGAGGGAAGAGGAGAGGAAAGGATCTATATATATTGCTGGAGGAAATTTGTAGTGCATGAGTGCACTGTTTATTTCTCTAATTGCTTTTTGTTTCTTCTTGGTGTTTGACTGCATCTCTTGTCCTTCTGCCTCCAGAGTTTCAGTGCCACCTTCTGAAAATTAAAGAGAGTGGTTACACCTAACAGCTCCAACCAGCACATTAGCAGGGCTCAAGTGACTACTGGCTTTTTTTTTTTTTTTTTTTTTTTTTTGTTTGCAGATTTCACTCAATCTTTTATTCAAATTGAAAGGAAGAAATTACAAACAGGATTATGTTTTTAAGGCAAGTCAGTCCACACATGCTGCACTGCAAAAGAAATAGTCTTCTCCTTCTGCTGGAAAATTATTGATCAAAGTTACTCCAATCTGCATTTATTTTAAGTAGATAAAATGGCAAATGTACATGGTAATGAAATATAGTATTTCATGATGTATACTATGAAATAGAAGAGAATGAGATTATTTCTTTAAGCCTATAAATTATTAAATTATCATTAAAATGTATGTATATAAATAATCCTGTGAGACTTTCTGATTAGATTATTACCTTGATATGACAGAACGCATTGTGCTTATTCTTTAGTGCTTTATAATAAGTATTTAAATTCTAAGTAGATTTCAGGAAGATTTTCTTTTGAAACAGCAGCAAGAGGTAATGGGTGGATAATACTTAATGAAGCAGAACAGGAAAAAGGAGCGACTTTTTAATTTACTCAATTAGTTTCCTGTGTAAAAGATGATGAAGTTACCACTACATAGAAATTTTGGGGGAAGTTTTATTCGGTTTATTAGATATTCAATGTTCAGGGCATTTAATACAAACTGTTTTGCTACTACTTGCAATACTGGAAGACCAAAGGAGAGCGCTGTCGGAACTTTGAGATCAGGAGACCTGCAGAGAGAGGATTTGTACCTTAGTGTAAGTGCTGAGTGCCAGGAAGATTACATTCTCTTCCACATAAAGGAGAATTGAGCAGGTTTTCATCTCTCTTTTTGCAAAGATGGCAGCAATCTCTAGTGCTGGGGTGGACTTTTCTTCAGTGAGATGTTGGAGCACCACACTGAGACAGCACTGGGCTGCGAGCAGTCTGGAGCAGAGGTGACAGGAGTTTGCTGGGTTAAACAAGGGATTTGGGTGCCTGAAGCCTGGGTGAAGAAGCAGATTTAGGAAATGGGGAGCAGCAGAGAGAAGCAGGGATGAAGGTTGCATGTGGTCTAAAGGACAAAGGAAGCAGGATTTTTGCAGATCCCTGGCATTGAGCAGTGATTACCAGAGCAACGTTCATATAATTGAGAGGTGTCGAAGAAATGTAAATGGAAGAGTTTGAAGGTGGGCAAGTGCACAGTTCAGCTGTGCTATCAGCAAAGTGTTTCCAAAGCTGACGAGCAAAGCAGTTCCTTTGCCAGGTTTAAGACAAGTGAAGAAAGGAGCAGGGCTGTACTGAAATATGTGTGGTAGGAGCCCCATTCATGTGAAGAGGCTCCATTCAGGGCCTTACAAAGGCTATGAGTCAACTGCAAAGAAAGAAGGCATTTCACAGAAACTGAAGTGTGACCCTTTGTTTCGTCTGACCCCAAGGTCCTCAGTGACACAAAAGGGGACCCCGGCACTGATTCTGCAGCAACAAATGCCTGTTGTGAGTGAGTGTATTTGAGGAGCAGTGACAAAAAGGAATGACCCGAGGTTCTTGTTTCCAGCCCTTGTTTCCCAAGGGACTGTCAAGGAGGGAGTCCCTCCCTGCAGCCTGACTGAGGTGGGGAGAAGAAGCTGCTGGTGGATTCCTAGTGGATGCATTTCCCTTGAAAAACTCTCCTAAAATGCATGATCTGATCATCCACATGTACTGTTAGGACACCTGGACAATGAGGTTTTTGAGTCTATAGAAATCAATACGTCTTTTATTCAGCTGTTACGTGAAGTGGGGTTTTTCTAATTTAGGACTGGCAAGGGATTAGAGTGTTTTAGTAGCCCTGCCTTTGTTTTAACCTTCCATTAGTCCATGACAACTTTCTTTCAAAATCAAAGTAGACATGAAAGGGATGTTTTGCTTTGCTCTCTTCATTATTCCGGAGAGCTGTAAGTCCCTGTTAAAGTTCACGACGGAATCAGGGTGCAGAATGATGGATTTAAAGGTATCATAAAACTCCTCCTGGTAAGTAGTAGTCCCCAAATATATTCCAGTTGTGACCTGAGAGAGGCTGCTGGAGGTATCCCAAGCAGCCATGCATTGGCTCTGCAGATCCTTTGAGCTGAGGAAAATTCATTTGCATATGGATGCCATGCTAAGGAGGCCATTTCGGATTTCATTACTGCTAATGATGTGTGTGGGAGAAGTGATTTCGTTTATAGCCAGTGCCAGGCATGGCACAATGAGGAAGTACTTAATTCATACAAAGCTCTTTCTTGCTTCTAAGACCTAAAAAAATAGGGGACTTCAAGCAGCTCCAGTGTTACAGACTTGGTGTCCTCATGACCATGAACAGAGCTGTGACTGAGGCAAGGGAAGGAGAGAGAAGGAAACATCAAGATGTAGCATTTATGTCATAGAGGAAAAGATAGGACGAGAAAAGAAAGGGAATGAAAAGCAGAAGAGAAGAAATACCAGTGGATGATGAATAAAACCAGCAGGGAGAATTGGCTCTGCAGTAACTGGCTGCCAAGGCTGGATGTTTGGACTTTGGAGACGACAGTATTTTCACTGGATCTTTGGTATAATTTTCACAACTCAAAGTGCAGGCCCACGGCAAGATGCCTATCTTCAGAGATAAGTTTCTGAGAACTGTAAAGGAGAAAAGAGACCCCAGGATACCACTGAAGTTGGAGCAGTTGGGAGTTACTGCACTGCCTGAAGGCATCCTCCTACCCCACTGGAGCCACCTCTGCTTTCCTATTCCAACAGACATTGCCTCAGACAAGGGGGATTAAGAGGGGCCTGGGGCAGGTTCTTGGCACCTGCTTCAGGGGTCAAAGGGGCTACTATGCTCAGGCAACTTCAGGAAGAGGTATTTGAACTAGGATCAGTGTCTTGGGTGGCCTCTCAGCTGTGAGTAACAAATTCATCAAGCAGAAGAAAGGATCCAGAAAGAAGGAGTGGGTGAGTGAGAGGAATAAATCAGAGGGATTAAGGCACACCATACCAACATGCTGAAAGTGTCTAGAGCATGCACTGCCCCCAGAGCATGTGTTGGAACAGAATTTAAAAGGTTGAGAAAGCTTAGAAGGGGAACCCAGTGCTGCGGTCCATGGGTCCCAACCCCTCTGGTGTTTTATACTCCCCTGCTATCATTGCACAGGGCAGCAGGGAAGAAGGGCTGTGAGCTGCTATCCATTGCTTGGGCACCCCATATGACCATCCATCTGCAGCCCAAAATACGAAAACCTGAACAAAGATCTTTCAGGAGGAATTGCTCCTGCCTTATTCATGGCACAGCAGCTGGTTGTAATGAATTTTAACTGTTTGGCTGCAATCACCCACAATGCATGCAATCAAAAGGCTTATGGCCCTGCTCACTCCTGCAGCAGCCTGGGAATGCTATCTCCAAAAACACAGGAAAACACAAGGTTTGGAAACCTTGATTTAAGCATTGTTGTTCTGCAATTTTCTGAAGAGGGAAATCAGCTGGTCAGTTGGACAGGGGGATGTGAACGCTGCTTCAGTGATCCGTGAATGGGGAGTGCAGTTTGGAGAGCTCCCTGATTTCTGCTTCATCCGAGCTGAACTCCAAGGGTATGGAACAGTGACATTTAGCTGACGTTACTGGAAATTAAATGTTGTTTACTTGATATTGCAGTTGAATTCAGAACAGCTGTAAGATGTCTTTAAAGAACAAGCCCCAGCTTTAGCACTTGTGTGTCCCTGAGAAAATACTGAGATTTGCTGAACTGATGGCCTTTGCATGTGGTTTTAGGCCAACTCTATGCTCTTGAATGTTTTAGTATGTGCAAGTCACTTGAAGATCCTCATACCCAGCTGTCTGAAAACAGCACACAGACTTCACCAGCTAGAAGGAATGAGAAAGACTATCTATCATAAAAGAAGAAGCAGGAATCAGATAAATTTAAAGAAGATCTGAAGAGCAAAGTAAGACGAAATAAAGTGCAATTATTCCTAGACCAAAGGAAAAAAAAAAGAAAAAGAGATTATGCCAATGCTTTATTTTTACTGGGCCTCTACTGGCAGACTGAATTGTGTTGGGGATGGCTCATTTCTCCTCAGCAACAACAGCAGGTTTTAAATAATGCTTCATATTTCCCAGGTTTAGCAGATGAAGAAAAGTAATTACTTGGGAGGCAAATAGAGCAGATTTGCAAACAGAGGAGAATGTTTTATGGCCAGACTTGCAAAGATTTGGCTCCTGCAGATGCCAGAAGACTCTGCATCTGCTTTAATCAATGTGGGTTGGTCCTTGCTCATTATTTCTTTCAGATCCTCATGGTTCTTAAGGCAGTAGTTTTATATTATCCAGGACAATGTGATTGCACTGCTTCACAGAGAGGGCAACTTACCTGCAAATTTGAAGTGCACAGCTTTTGAACTGTAAAACCTTCTGGTTCAGGGAAGTCTGGGTTTTGTGTTTTGTTTGTGAAATGCCACTGTTCATGACTGTATTTAGGACCCATTGGCCTCGAAATGTTATATGGCTGGGCTTGTAAACACTTGGCTTCTACAGACACCAGAAGATTCTCTATTTGCTTTGATCAAGAGAGTCTGATTATTTCTTTGAGATCCCCATGGTTCTTGGGGTGGTAGTTATAGACCATCTACAACTACATCAACGCTCAGCTTTTCTTCATGCAGAGGGCAACTCACCAGCAGACTGAAGTTGAATGTCTGCTCAGTTTATTAACAAATGACCAAGAGACAAAGAAAAGAACCTGAAAATGCTGGACAATGCAGTGGTGGGTGTAGAGGCCCTGTGGTGTCACTGCTTTAGTTTTCATGATGGTTGAATTGGGTTGGAGTGTGATGGGATTGGGTCTCCCTCTATGTGACCCTGATGCAATGTATCTTCTTTAAGATAATATCTTCTTTAAACATAAGTGAGGAGAGAGGGGAGAGGGCAAGCAAGCACTGTATATAGCATCTGTAAGGTTTAATTATATGAGACAGGGGTTTTCCAATATGCCTTGCAACACAAAGAACATTCAGCTATCAGCATCACAGTATATATTTTCTAAATCACAACACCCACACATTTCTTTAGCCAAGTAGAAGTTTTCCCTCCATGGCTGCATATCTAAAATTAGCCTGAAGGTCAAATCTGAATAGAAATACCCTTATCATTGAATGTGCTGGGAATGATTGGTGCAGTGGGCTCAATTTTCCCATCGAAAACCTTCATTTATTTTTTTTTAAATAACAGTTGCTTTTACAGTCAAAGAGCTTGGAGAAAGGCAAAATGAGGCCTGCTGTATAAAATCAACATCAGTATTCTGCTTTCACTGCAAGGCTATTTTTATTGCCAACTATTTTAAATGTAACAAGATGGATATGGTGAAGCCACAGTGTAAAAGATGCAGCAAGAGGCTTCTGAATAGCAAGGCTGAGCACACACAATTGAAAGAAAGGCCTTGAAATTTGGAAGATGTTTGTATATGAAGAAAGACACAATGAAGAATTCTAAGTTAAGAAATGCATTGTTGAGAAGAAGTGAATAGTTCAGGTCTAAAAATAGTTTTTTAACCTGCAGTTGTATTATGTGAGGACTAAGCAGCCTATGCTGCATACACGCAAAAGCACTGTCCTGCAAGAAGTGCATTTATCAGCCACAGTGTTTTATTGAGTGCTTTAATAATACAAGTGTACATCAACTGATCCACAGTCAAAAGTGGCAGGTCCCTAAGAAATTTACAAGCACTTTTTTTTTCTGTTTTTTTAAGTAAATCAAAATACATATTAATTTGTTCAATGCAATAGCCTTTTGTGTGGGAAACAGAAGGCTAGTGATAAACACAGTCTTAGTAATGCACAGTGATTCTTGATTTTAAGCTTTTATACAAAACTTGTTCCCAGTAGCATGCACCCACCATTAAAGACTTCAGTACAAAAAAATAACCCTAAACACTACATTTAAGTAGAAACGAGATATAATTCTGAATTCATTTGTTTTCCCCAAAACCACATGAAAGAAAAAAAAAAACCCCACACATTAATACAAAGCTTTCCGATAAAGCTCTATACTATTACAGATCCAACATTCTTTGCACTGATAACCAAGATTCCCTGTCTACATTTGAGGGAAACAACTTTCAAGTTAACAGAACAAAAAAAAAAAAAAACACAAAACCAAACAAACAAAAAAAAACAAAACAAAAAACCCCAGAACAAATAAAAATAAACCGAAACGAAACGAAACAAAAAAGGAAGTAAGGACAACCTTTTGTCACAAAATGGTTCAAAATTTAATAAAAAATAAGAATGAAGGGAAGGGCTATTGATGCACTTAGTGAATGTGCTTGCACAGGTCCAGCAAATCCTAGAGGAGGTTCCTATGTGGCGTATCTCTTGGTCCACTGTCTGGCCATTCTGTCGTGCTCTGCTCTGTTAGTCATGTACTGAGTGGCAATGCTTCCAACCAGGGGGTCAGCTGAAAAGGAAACACAAACCGTCAAACGCGCATCAGCCTCGGGAGGAAGAAAAAGCTATTTTTAGATCCACACTCGTTCAGTTCTCTCAGGTCTGACTGCCAGAACAAGGTGCCTACACACACTGGCCTTGTTTTCAAAGCATGGAAGGAAGGAGGTGAGGGGGAGGTGGATGGCAATTAGCTATACGTGTCTCATAAACATATAACTGAGACAATTTTCGGAACTTCTACCTCATAAAAAATGTTCTGATAATTTTATTTTGAGCTAAAACTCACCTTCAGGTGATGTAATTTATTTACAGTATTAAACTCCCACAACTATTCATAGTCTTACCCAAGAAGAGGATGAGCTCTATTTCTATTATCAGGTTGAATGTTCCAGTTTTTCTAAATTCTTTTCATTTCAAAGCATAAAAAAATGTAAGGAATTAGGGCAGGAAGTAGTATTTTCAAAGCAACAGAAGTTAATTCCAAATTTGGGGATTATTTGGGGTTATTTCATTCATGGGATCTTTCTGAGCATTCCTATGGCCAGAATGCTGCATGATATGGTCTGGAACTACAAATTACTTCACAAATAATTAATCAAAACAAATCAGATCAGTCTCCTAAAAAACAAACCAACAAAACAACCCAAGGCAAGACATTCCCATAAGTGACTCTATTTCATCGACATTTTTCTTTTTCAGACAACATTTTTCTCTTCTCAATTTAAGCAGACAAAATTTACAGTTTCCCCTTTTTTGAGGGGAACCCATACTCTTCATATTTCTGCTGCAAAGTAAATGTTCTGAGACTGTACCATGCAAGTCCAGAGGCACTGATACCACACTTCTCCCTGACTTAGGACAGATGAACATAACCTCTTGTGAAAGCCAGGTAATGATCAGCTTTGCTGTTGTCTGAAGATGGTGCCATTGAACAATATGAGCATCAGCTTTCTCGGTACAGTTGTAATCTGAAGGTGGTGCTTGCACTACTACTCACTGAAATTCCCAGGACGAAATGTCAGGCCTTCTGTCAAGCAGAGTAAATCTGGGCTTTTTTGTTTGGTTGCTGATGATAAGAGTTTATGATAGGGGAAACATATTGGCTTAGCCAAAAATAGTTTGATTGGCTGACTGCCAATCTCACCGAATATTAGCGAGTAATATCTAATAAAAAACATTCCTTCACTTTCCATGCATAACCTGCACTTTCAGGAAGAGCCTGTGATTTGAATGTTAAGATTGCACCTTCTAAATTAGTAAGACAAGTTATCACTGTGACTGCAGTGTACTAAATCCCTGTAGTCTCCGTCCTGCAAACCTTACTGCATGTGCTTACTATCTTAGTATATCCAGAGAAGGTCACTGAGGCCTGGGCTTGATTATTTTTACATGCATGTGTGTAAAAGAAGCGTATCTGGTCTAAGAGTTTAAAAGTCGTAGACTAGAAAGTATATCACCTTTAATTCCACAGCTAGGGAGAAAAACTGTGTAGGGGATTATCTGAGGGATTTTGTCCTGTGGAAATAGGAGGTTAACAGTCTACAGTCACTTAAATAGCAAAAGGTTATTTGTGGCTGGAATGAGGTCTGAGAAGCACTGCAGGGTAAATGGGGAACCTGAGCAATAGGAAAGGGCAACATTTTTCTTTGCAAAAGATTTCCCTAAATTGCAGGGAAACCTTGTCATAGTGTAATGGTAGCTTGGGGATGAGTGTGAGAGCACTGCTGCAAATTCCCACATCCTCCTCGGACACAAGGCCCCTGTGCAAAGAAACACTTCCACAGACTCGTGGAGAAATGGAGACTGAGGGCTGAACTTGAAAGGAATCTTTGAAGCAAAATTTGAAGCATATCCTGGTTTCCATCCTTGTAGGGGAATGTAGGGTTTGGCCTCTGAGACATCTGGTTGGGAAGGGTTGCAGAAACATCACAGCATTATGATCTGGAATGCGGCAAGTTTTTATTGAGGCTTAGTGTGTATTTAAAGTGATGCCTCTGAGGTCTTTATAAAACCTTGTATGAGTCAGTGAACAGTGATGTGCTGTAGTAAAGGTTTATCTAGTTCAAATCTGGAAGTATTTTTTATGGGCAGGATGAATGTTTCTGCAAAAGCATGTCTTTCACATTGAGAGCTGTAAATTGATTTCCTTGATATACTGCAAGGATACTGAGGATCACAACATCATCCCCAAACCTGGATGATAATTAAAATGTTTGGTTTCCTAGTGTGGGGTTTAATCTACATCTCCTTTTAGGAGCAAGAAAGTATTTCAACAACATACATCTTTACAAGGCTCTGGAAGGTACAGGCTCTTCCCCTCAACCTCCTCCCAGCATGGGAGGGGGTCTCCTTTCCTTTGGGGTGAGAGAATCAGTGAGAGGAATTCTTGGTAAGGTGTGAAAATGTGTTCAAGTCCAGTAATGTAAAGAACAGGGCTGTTTATTTATCTGTATGTCCAAGCCTTTGCAGGGCTTTGTTTGGCAGTTGAAAGAGTGGAGGTGACGGCCTGTAACATGTCTACAAAGCTTTTGTTGTAGGTGTGGAAATCCCTGCTGAGTGACCTGAGAATCAACTATCAATCATCTCAGGTGCTTCCCCCAAGCCAGTGCCTCCCTCCATTGGTGTCTGCCTGAATGAAGCAGGACTGTGGAAGCAAAGAGAGGTCCTTGCTTGCTGTAGCATGAGCAGCACCAGCTGCACCCAAAGCCAGCTGCCAAGCAAATGCTACTAAAAGGTACTTTCAGTAATTACAGCAATGGCATTGATTTTTTTTTTTTTCAGTTTGGCTGTATGCTTTATTGGTTATAACAATATTGAATAAAAAAAAACCCCAAAACAAACCCCACAGTTTGGGAAAGCCACTTGCTCATTTGAGAGCAAGGAATTTATTTCAAGGAATAGAAAAATAGTTATTGACAATGAGGCTCAGCTATTTCACATCTCTGTCAGAGGGTCTGGAGGTGTGTCACACATAGATATTTCTAAGGACTTTAAAAAGGACATTTCAAAAGGTGTTTGAAGAACTGGCTGAAGAACTTTCACAGCAGTTGCTGTGAAACCATAAAGCCATGAGGAGGCACAGTTGCCTTGTTTGGGAGGCCAGGACAGCTGGCGAGGAGGGAAATTTAAACTTCAGTCCAGAGCCACCCAACCAGGGGCACACTGGCCAGTTTGAAGCAGCACGCTGCATTTGTGCCACAGGGTGTAAGGACAGTGTGTGAGCTCCAGAAATGCCATTGCTCTCTCCCTCATCTGTGTGGGCAGCTCCAGCCAGCACCTCCAAGGAGACACATCTCTCAACACTTCATGAGTCATTCCCCGTGATGGGTCATAACAGAAATTACAAGATAAACTGAAGCATCTTAATTTAAAAAATTAAAAGATTTAACTCCCAACATGCACAAGCCTTTGTTATGGTGCCCAAGTCCTACAAAATATCAAGTATGAGGAGGAAACAATGGTCCCCATTTACCCCCCTTAAGCTATGTAGCACATGACTGAGCACCACCTGGTGCTCAGCTGGGCTGCACTGTTTAAGGGTTATTGTGAAATATCCATTAGTAAGGCCAAATATGTATTTATAAAACAACCGCTGCATAAACTATCTAATTAAGAGATGAAAAGGAAAATTGGATCTCAACATTCATAACAACATTTTTCTTTTGTTTCCATTTCTTACTACCAGAAAACTTTCTTATTTTCCATTTGTATGTATCTGTGGTTTTCCCCCTGATGCTAGAAATTTGTATTATAACTAGTAAACTGCTTTAGCTTTTACTTTTTTTTTTTCTTTTTAAAGAAGTAGCATGATTCATCAATGAATCAGGGTTAATTTCAGAATTTGACTCTAAACAGGACTGTGTCCAAATGACAACAATTACCAGGGGATAGGAGTATAAAGCTACGCCAGGAATGTGTTACCGAAACAATCTAGTGAAAGAAATTAAAATAAACCCACGATAAATTAATAAAAAAAAAAAAAAGCATATCTATGCAACTCGTGGCCTGGCAGGAGAAATGTACTTTACAGATACTTGGTGGCTGGCTTGAGAGCTTGGATAGCACCCTCAGTGCAGGGCTCCTTCCCTGTCCTGTGGGCAGGAATGAGCTTCCCAGCCTTTGGGCTGCTGGTGGCCGTGCCAGCCCAGGTGAGGCAGGGTGACCTGTGTGATCCTGTGTGGCACTGGATCCCCGAGCAGCTTTGCAGGTGGCACTGGCTGTGATGGCCACATGTAGGGAGCACGGGAAGTTGTGCTGTGGGCCACACCCTCAGCTCACTGCAGGAGCTGCTGCAACTCTGTGGACCCAAAAATCTTTAAGGCCTTGTAATTTACTGTTCCTTCAGTCCCAGACTTTGAACTTCTAAAAACCCATCCTAGGATGCCTCCATAACCTTTAACTTGTGTAAAGGAAATTTGTTATCCTGTACTCTGATTAACTCCATGCAAAATAATAACACACCGGGAATTACAGGATCAAATTTCATGTCAGGGGACAGTGCATGGGTAATGAAAATATATAAAAAAGGCACCATACTATATAGGCAAGGACAGAAGCTATGTTTCAGCAACGTAGTTTACAAGGAAAATGTCAATCCAAAGAACTAGACTATGAAAAAAATCTTCTGGATGATTTACAGGAAGACTGCAGCTGCTAAATCCCTCCTTCCCTCACCATATGTAATCCTCATGTTATATCAGAATTCATGAAGCTGCCCTGTATTTATGGGTTCTGAAAGCTGGGTGAGCTGGAGCTTGTCCCTAGCTTAAAAAGGTTGGATGCACTGCTCTACAATACCTTGTCATCTTCTTTTGCAGCCACTTAATATGACTGTATAAGGAAGAACATTTGTGTCTCATGTCTATTGTAAGGCTAATCAAATTTACAGTTCAATTCTAGGGAGTTAATGCTATTGGGGATTTGGATGAGCTGAGGTTTGGTCATTACAAAATTTCAGCTGTGTTTAATGCTAGTTAAACAGCTTTATCATTCAGAAGACAGACTATAATTCTTCTTTAAAAGCTACTTTCCCCCCAAATAAATGAAAATATATTGCTACACTGTATTTTTCTCGGCTTGTATTTTTACAGCTATTTCTATGTCAGCAAATAGCAATTTCAGAGCAGAATTCATCTCCTGGGCTTTGCAATGCTCTTTTAAAAATACAGCAAGCATACTCTAGTGAAATAAAAAATGGAGATGGTGTGTTTAACAGCTTGATTTCAATGTGCCTTCCCCATCAACCACACAATATGCAATGAAATTCCAATCGGCAATGCCAACATGGTTAAAGAGACACACATTTAGACTTAAAACGTACATTACGGGTGTTTGTAAGCATTTTATATATTTTTTATGAGCATTTATAAAGTAGAATTTTATTTCCTTTGCAGTATTTTGCAGTTTTAATAGAGAACAGCTGATGGAGCCAGTTATTATACCACCACAAGTGGGTTTTCAGAAGATTTCTGGAGTACCTTAAAACCTAAAAAACCCCACAGTTCTATAAAAATCTCACAGTTTCTTCAGCCAAATATTTAGAATGTACTTTTTTTTTCTTGGTCCAGGTTTAGATTTAGCTCTGTATCAGGCTGTAAGAAGTTGGGCTCCAGCTGAAGAGCAGAATTAAAGTGGAAGAATTTCCAAAGGTTAGGTGTAATTTGAAAGGTCTTATTCCTTCTCCTGAACTAAACAACTCCATGCTCATAGCTGTGAGGGCACCCCAATGAGAGGCTCTACAGAACTACCTGTACTGAAACAGCAGTCAGCAAAACTTAAATGGCTCCCTTTTTTGGATGGAATGTGTGACACGAAACAAGTAAGTAATTTTCTAGTTATTTTAGCTTCAGTTACACATTTAGAAGTGTTTTTGGTTTAGGGAATACTACTTCTTTTTTTTTTGTTTCTTTTAGGACAGCCTCTCTTACCAGATATTATGCTGTATTTGTTTTTCAATTAAAAAATGTGGAGTGCTTGAGCTTTTTAAGGAAAAGTTGATGAGCTCTGTATGTCATCTACAGGATACCTGCATTGGAGTAATTTTTATACAGCAGTCCAGGCAGGATTGGTTACCCCAAAACCAAACATCCCCAGAATAAAAGTTCATATTTTCAGTAACTACATTTTGTTTGGTGCTTTCATTGCAAATAACAGTGCAGGACAGAACATATTCCCATACTGGCTTGCAGTGAAAGATTTCTGAATCCAATTTTTGTTGATTTAAATATTGTACCAACCTTTAAGACTTAAAAGGCAAACAAACAAACAAACAAGTAGGACAGGGACAAGAGCAGAAACTAATACTTCACAGAAACACCAGTTCTCTTAACAGCAAATGCTGACAGTTTGATTCACACCAAAACCACCCTTTAACTTCATTTAAAATTATTTAATATATAATTATATTTTCTTATGTTGTTTTCAGTGGTATCCAGGTCAGTGTTATAAAAAGACCAGTCAGTGAAAACTGCAAAGGCAGTGTGAGACATGCTATGCCAAATATGTCACAGAACAGTTTAGTACTCCAGGAGGAAGGTATTAAGAGAAGATGAATTGTTTGTGAGTCATTTTATTTATTGTGTCACTTTGCCTCAGGAAGTTTTCATAGTTAGCCACATATCACCTGTTTCAAACTCAGTGAACTCCTAGAAGACCACGCCAAGGATACTACGAGTCTTGATGTAGAAAATGAGACATGTGAAATGCATCATTGCATCCTTCAGTGATCTTAGAGCAGCAGTGTTGCTCTCTTCTGCTGTCGTCAATAATGCTGCACAGACTAAGTAATTCTTCGGAGGCAGAGGCAGGTGAAGTGGCACACCGAATTACTCCACTAACCTTTCACCTTTGAAAAGAGCGCTCCGAGCCGGGGCACGGGTGAAAAGGAGAGCGGCAGCACTAATCCCTGTTTGTGCAGCAATAAAACCAGCTCGCGGTCGGGAGCCTGATCAACACACGCGCACGGACTGGAACAACAGCGTGATTCAAGGCAGAACAAAGGGTGGTAGCAGGGCTCTGAATTGCTTTACACAGCCTACAAGCTGAACTACAATTTATTCCTGACTTTCACAAAATCACAATTTCAACTATCCGCACAGAACGCGTTTAACCATCTGCGGGGCTCTTTGAAAGCAATACAGAAGAGTGATAAAGTGATCGATAAATGCTGTATTAAAAAAAGAGAACAAATAAAATTAGTTGTTTCAGTAAAGTAAAATTATTGTCGCTAGAGGAGAAAGGAGTAAATTCTAGAAAGATCAAATGTCTACTAGGTAAAAGGTCAGTGAAGCTAATATCAATTTTAAAAATTATAGTTCACAGTAGAAACCATATAATATGACATATAATGAAGCCTGCTTCTCATTTCAGGAACTAGTTTTACAGATTTGTCTGGTCACTTCTCAACATTCAACAGAAACATTCGAATATATATAGAAAGAAAGTCAAGTGGTCTTACACTGATGCCTTAGCTTCCCATCTGTAAAGCTGGACTAAAGCTTTTCCATCACCCAAGCAAGGTATCTATCTGGATACTTTCATAAATGTGGCTGTACACATGTACATCACAAAAAAGACTACTATCCATGACTTGACTCTAAATTTTGAGCTCTGTAGAATTGCCAGAAATACATTTGACCTCTGTTAAGTTTGCACAATGATTGCAGTTACACAAATATTAAGGCATACGTGACTTGATTGCGATGTCCAAACTGTTCGTAGAAAAAAATGTTACCTATCTTCAAAAATAAAAGAGCTCTGCAAATCTAGTTCAGGAAACATCCATTTACTAAAATATCTATTTTGTAAGCATGGAGGGAGAAATTCATTCCTCTCTCTGGACTTGCGTTTGATCGCTGTCAGGCTACCTACCACAGACCTGTGTGAAATATGAGGCGGCCTAAGAAAAAGATGTTTCAGAAATAAGGAGTATTATCTGGCCCAATTTTATTAACGCAGCTCTTAAAGGAAAGTGTTGGCAGTGATTCATCTCTGTACCTTGCCAAGGGAAATCATTCTTGTTTAAAGAGAAAGATTTTCTTTTTCAGTCTTCAGTTTTTAGCAGGATTTCTATAAACGTTCCTGGCTGGCTGGGAGTTAGCTGAGGCAATCATGGATCAGCGAGGCACAGTGTACTGATCTTGAAGAGTTGTCTTTAATTAAGGAAGAACATGCACCTATTAGAAGTGCCAGTATGCTGGAACAATTAAAATTCTGAAATAACACACTTCACTTTGATGCTTGGATGCGTCTCAATATTAAAAACACAGATACATTAGCAATGTGTCTGTTCATAATAACGAACTCAATTGAGAAGCAGCCGTTGCTATTAGAAAAAAAAATTAATAAAAAGGTGTTAGTAACTGTAAAACTTAGTTTGAAAGACATAACATAGCATGTGGTTTGATAAAATTTGAAGAAGTTACAGCAATATGCATTTACCTTGTGGAAGATGGCTGTGAGTGGATAATAAGAAAATCACAGCCCTCGGATCTCAACATGTTGTCAAGCAACCAAAACACTAAGACCCATAATTAAACTGGCTTTTATCCATAGGGTCATAACTGTATTTTCAGAAAAGCACCGTGGATGTGATTTTTTTTTGTGTGTCTGAAGATTCACTAAGGGAGGGATAGATATTCTGCAGGAATGCTCTTCCCTCTAAAGATAATGGAACCAGTTTTCCTCTGGATTTGTCTCTCCTTATTTCCCACTAATCACCTCCTCCAGGCAAAAGATTGACCCATGGGTCTTACACATCCTGAGCAAACAGTTTAACCCCTAAGCAACTGTGGGTAAAGCTATTCTCTGTGACCATGTTTTGTGAGGGGTTAGGCATCCTATAATCACATGTACCAAAGGTAGATTGCTCTGCAAGAAAACCAGGAGGTCCTATAGGAGTCACTTACTATGTGGATTCCCAGAGGACAGGGAAGGGAGGAGGTGTTACTGCATGGTCTGGGCTTTTAGACACTGGGAGAAAAATGAGTCCTAAAGCTCTCTTCCCTCTTAGAAGAGTGTTTGAATGCGAGCAATATCAAAAATCTTCAACTTAAACATACCCCATTTTAGGTCATGCAGGTGTCATCTGAATCCTGCTCTTGAATCTATCCCTTTATACCTTTATTGCAATTCATCCTTAGAAAATAGAAAAGCTTATGTATACTATGAATGCTGCTTATTTTGGTTTAATCTGATTTTCCCCTTCTCGTCCTATTAAATCTCCTTATTAATTTGTCAAATTTAAAGCCAAACCTCATTATTAATTTGTCAAATTTAAATCCAAAACTGCTATTAAGAATCCCATAAAAATGTCAAAAGAATACAAGAGGCCTTTATTTACAAAAGGCGGGGTTAGTGAAGAATTTTATCCCTTCTAAAAGCCTACTAAATACAACTCTTTCATAGCCCAGGGCCTGAAATCCCTTGGCAAGTTAAAGATCCATTGGAACAGGAATAGGAACTTAGGTGTGCCTTGCATGAACTCACCTCTTACTGTTGTGTTACCCAGTAACACAAAAAAGTCAGGCCTCTCCACCCCCTGTCTCTACAGGAAATGATTGAAGAACCAACAGGTGAGTGACAAAGTTAACCCCATTTTAGCAACCAACTGGACTATCCACTTCTAGATTAACTTCAGAACATAAATATAATTATGCCTAATTATGAACAGGTTCTAATAGGACTAGAAGGAAAAAAACCAGGTTAAACAAAATAAGTAGCACTCATCACATCGGTAAGTTTTACCTCTGGGTTAGTTGCAGTGAAGTTACATGGCAATACTGAAAAAAGATTGAATTTGTGATATTTTACAGCAATAATTTCTTATTTAGTAACAGTTAAAATAACTTGATTTGGAAATATTATCTTTCCTGCCTGAAGGGTCACATTGACTCCACTGGCATGCCTGACTAAATGATAATCACTTTGCAAAATGATTTCAGGCACTGGCATAAAGAGTCCTAAGACTGAGCTGTAGAAAAAAGCTATACAAGGCAGAGATGAAAAAGACACAGAAGGTCATTAAGGAATTCCTTTTGCTACTATAATATTATGTCTCACAGTAAATTCTACTTTCATGCCACTTTATACAGCCACTTTATCTAATCAATATTATAAAAACCCAAGCAACGAGGATTCCAGCCCCTGAGAATTTTCTGAAATCTAATTCATCTTGGAGTTGTAAATGCTCCACTCCATAGAAAGGCCTTTTTCTATGCCTTGTGCAGGTGGAAAATTCCACAATTTACTAATCAAAGCTCAATTTCTGTATCCCACACGAATATGAAATCTTACAGTACAGCCCATCTGATATTTGGGACAATTGCACCATATATTTTGGTATTTGAATAGCTGTCTACAACTCCATCTAATGCACCTGAACTTAATTTGCTGTGAAAATAGGGATTCTGAAACACACATTGCATGTAATTTGTTTTATTTGTTGCCTTTGATAGATTTGCAAAACTGTAAAAAACAAACAACCGTTTCCTCCTCCCCTGCTGAATAATGTAGAAAATTAGCCATGCAAACTACCAGAGACATGTCTTGCAGAGGTGTAAATCATCTCTGAAGGTAGAATCTGAATGGCTCAGGAATACTAATTTCTGAAATCCTAAGCAAGAAAGAGAGAGATGAAATGATTTAATAGCTAACATATCCAGGCTTATAAATTTTGCTTTTCAGGACTGGATCTACATTCTTATTGGGAATCTGTTAGCCAAATGTATCAGGCTTGCTTTCAGGAGCTTAAAGAATGTGGAAGAGTGTGATTTCTATGGTGAAACAAAAATAATTGTATTTTAGGAACAGGAAGAATCAGTCTTAAAAATAGTTGTGCTAATTAGGATCCTGAGGGTGGTTCTTAGGCAGTTAGAAATGTATGGCAAGAAATTTGGAAATCTGTCCTTGCCTTTATGTTAAAAAAGCTACACAGGGAAAAAGAAAATCAACAAACACACAAAACAAACCCTCACTTAGTAAAATGGAACAAAGTCTAAATGAAAAATCCGGAGCATAAAAGCTCAGCAGGACTGATGCCAGTTTACTCCATCTGAGATTTGAGCTATTTTTACTGGCTGGGAATAACAAATATTAGATTAAATTATTGTGAAATTAGAATGTGATGTCTAAATTTATTGATTTTCTAGTTTTATGTGTTTTTCCTTTAAATATAAACAGTTATATTAATGAGAAAAATATATTCAGTAGAATGGGTAAGTGAGGTATCTACTTCATACAAACAAATAAAAAAAGATTCCAATGTGATTAAACACGTCTATATCGGCAGACAAAACCTGCATGAAACAAAGAAAATACATTTAATGATTGTAAAACATTAGAGTGTATTTTGAAAGGCAGCTTACTTTCTACCTTGGAATTCATTCAAATTAAGCTAGAAATCTGTATTTTATTTATGAGAAATAATTAAGAGCTTTATTTAAATACTTCACATTGTTAAACATTTAACACTGATGACTTATTTTGGTCTGGGTTCACACAAAGATTTGTGATTTGTATGCACTAAATTACCTGTCTTCTCTCTGAGGTAATGGGCATAGGAAACATCCACTGGTAATATTTTAAATTACACATGTTTATTGGAAAGAAAATGAATTCTAGTCTTTTGTATTTGTAGCATCCATCACTCATGCATTTTCTCAAGTACTTTTAATTTAATGATGGTTGAGCCTAAGCTTAAAGAAACTCTGTGCAGAAACTTCTTGAGCAGAAATCAACAAACTTGAAAAGTCGAGTATGTGTATTTATTTATGTGTATAGCTTTTCTAAGTTTCATGTAAAAAAAAAAAAAAACCAGACCCCAAAGTCAGGTGTATATTTTCCAGCTTTACTTCCATTTTGCAATAAAACTGTATTTTATATGTTCTAGAAACCCTTTCCGAGGAATAATAAAAATGAGGAACAGTTAAGTGTTGTGACAAGACTCTTTTTTCTTACGAGTGCCAGTTACATCCCTTTACATTTATTTCTTGTCACAGACATACAAAGCCTCTTTACCGATTTGGATTTTAGTCAATCTCTGACTTAATCAGATGCCATTTAATAAACTGATGGTTGGCTATTATTATGTCTGAAGTCCAATTTTTCTCACATCTCCTTAAGCAAAAACAAATTAGGAACAGAAACATTATTGAAAAGGACAAGAAATCATTAACTGCATGGTCAAACCTTTTCCATTTAAGGAATGGTTGAAATCTCAAGGTGATTTCTTTGAGAAGGAAAAAACCACAAAATAAAATGTGACAGGTAATTTGGTAAAGAAGATTAAAAAAAAAAAAAAAAGTGGTCTTATTTATCTTTTCCATGGCAAGAGAGGAACACAAAGAAAACCCCACCACATTTAGCAAAAGTAAAAAGGAAGGCGATGCTTCATACACCAAATTATTAAGAACACACAAAAAGTAGGAATACTAGAAGGTGATTTAGAAAACTCAAAAAAGAATTAGAAAACTTGGTAGCCACGCACCATTGCAAAGTCTGCAGTGCTCATGCTTCAGCACATAATCTGATTGCAAGCTGTGGCTAGGAGGGAATTTCCTCTCCTGTGTATTACTGTGTGGGTAAAGTGCTTTGAGGAATTTTTACACTTTTCTCTGAACCACTGAGGGATAAGCAGTTGCAGGCAATGTACCTGACTCAATGAGCAGCACTGGTCTTCTGCTAGAGAATGACTGTACTCCTTCTAGTCATTATTCTTTGCAGAGTTCCAGATACATCAGAAAAAAACCCAAAAAAAGCAGAGTAAGTGCGTGTGTGACTGGCATCTGGAGCTATAGCTAATGACTGCATCATGCTTTGGATACCACAAAATCCAGATTTTATTTTTAAAAAGTAATCTCTACCATTTGCTTTCTAAATTACATAAACCCTCCAATTTTCTTATGTAAATATTTCCAGACACTTTTCAGAAAAAAAAAATAAAAAATTAAACAGACTGTAGACTTCTGAAACTGTAATGGAGGGTTTAAAACTAAGTATTTCTAAACAATCTTACTTCTATAGTTGTGTTAATCTTTTTAATGATGTCTTGTGAGCTTTGAATAGCCCAAATCTAAACACACTAAAAGCCTCTATATTCACAAATAATGGTCTTCTACCCATAAGGTGTTGTCAAAGTGCAACTGAAAAGAGCAATGATTTAGGCCAACATCAATAGTAATCCTGATCCAAGCCTCCTCCCCCTGCACACATAATTAGGAGATATTCCAAGACATATTTTCCTGAGAACTACTAAAGGGATGACAGTTCACAAATGTTTTTCCTGCTGTTATAATAATCCCCACAGTCATGAGTTCATGGTGAGGGGACTTACTCAACTGATAAGAACAAATCTTGTAACAGTTTCATCAGCTTTCCATGGCAAAGGAAATTAATTCCATTTCAATGCATATCTATATGCAATTTTCATAATGTGCTGCTGCATTTCTTTCATTTACATCTGTTCAATTTCATGTTTATAGATCATGTCCACAGAGTTTAAGGCATATAGGTGTATGTGTCTGCAAATATTTAAAGACCAGATGTATGTAGCAAGTCTCTTCCTGGCAGTGCTGAGAGGCTCCTAGTGAGACTTCAGATGTTTAAATCCCATGAGAAGCACTGAAAACCCTGCCAGCTGCCAGCCAGCAGCTTTAGGTGCCTAAATGCCTTTAACATATTGGTACTGTGTGTTTAGCTCAGCATATGAGAAACTGTGAGTGATTCAAACTATAGAATAGAGGTTAGTGTTGTATACACACTACAGCGTGACTGGTATAGCACAGTATCTTTTAAAGGGAATGGAAAGAGAAAGCACTGATGAACCACCATGAATTTGTAAATATCAGCTCTAGATTCTATGATATGATCAGTGCAAATATATAATTTTGCCTATGTAGCAGGTTCTGCAGAACAGGGATGGGAACATACAGTATTTATAGAGACACAAGGGCTTTCTTGCAGAAAGAACTTCCTTGCAGTTGCTGGGATCCGATTCGCTCATGTTTTCCCCAAGACAACTCCACCTTTGATGAAGTCATTCTGCACCCACGGAGAGCAGAACAAACCCCATCACCTTTATGCTGCATTTTCCTTTCATGCTTCCTCAGGACAACTTATTAGGATGGCCTTTATGCCCAACACCCATTTGCTCTGCTCCCAGCCCAGCAGCACTGAGGCACCAGAGCAACCAGACACTGCACCTTGTCTGTGCTAAGCCAGAGCCTCCTCAGTGAGCTCATTTCACTTGGAGACAACTCACGTCAGAGACGTAAAAAGGAACAGAAAGGTTATGTTGCATCTCAGAACAAACCAGAAAACATTACTCCCTGAACTGATTCCTGGCTGCTTTAATTTTCATTTACTCTGTGTTACTTGTTGCCATGCTTGAGTGACATGGCATAGAGTATTTTCCTGCTTCAGATACAAAGAAAGCATTTTCCATTGTGCTGAAACAGCTCAGAAACCTGCCCACTTCCTGACAGAGTACAGTATACAAACTCTGAAGAAAAGGGAAAAAACAGCTCCAAGCTAAAGAATACAAATAATCTCAGACAACAGAGCAATTTCATTGTTTACATGACCCGCTGCTGCTTACAAAAAGGATACATGGGAAAATGAGATTGTTTTGCTGTATGTCTGATAGTACTGTGTTGTGACATTGCACCTGGTAGCCTGTGGGTGCCAGGAAAGAATCAAAGTAGCAGGGCTTAGCCAGCCTCATAAAATTGGACAAATTGATATTGTTTTACAACTTAAAAGTATTTCAGTCATTTTCTAGAATATTCATCACATTTGACAAAGCTACTCAAATACGGATTATTAAAGAATGAGTATTTATAATTCTAATAAGTGTTTATAATGAGTGCTTATAATTTTCCTGTCTTCTATATATCTTGGCAAAAATGTTCAAAAAGGAAACAAAATTTCACTAGAGACCACAACAGCATGTACTTGGGCACAGGAAAGCTTAAGAGTCCTTTCTGATAAACTGAACAAAGCTGATAAGATGTTAAATGAGAAAGAAAAAACATCAGATTGGATTCTGAAGCAGTTTCTGATAGTAGCAAAATGTGCAGATTATGGCTTTAAGAAAAAAAATTACAAGAGTGAGGAAAATAAGAAGTGGCTCACCCGTTGAACTTGCTGTCATCCAGACTTTCTAAATTCACTTCACAGCTGGGGGTGAGGGGAAAAGAAGGAATGATAACTGGGAAGTCTAAAAAATTGCAGAAGGAACACCTGATGTGAACCAGCACTGACAGAAAGCAGCCTCTGCTATGGGGAAGCACGAGATGAGGGGGAGCATGGTACATGCTTCCTGCTGGATCGAGATATATGGAGTAATGGAGAGAAATGAAGATACATCCAGGCTGCTGAGTGGTGAGGAGCACAGACCTGCTCCTCATTACCTAGGGCTGGGTAGCTATTTTAAAGTTTGAACATGGAAGCCAAATAGCAGAGCTGTGACCGCAAGTCAGCCAAATTCCCACTCAGAGCCAAATGCTCCAGCATGGAACAGATTTTATTATTACAGCTATGTTACATTTTCCTTTATTAAGCTGCCTTGGATTTATTTTAAGCTTTTTTTTTTTTTTTTTTTTCTGGACAGGCTAGCGTTTTCAAGCATCACAGTAATTCTGAAAATAGATTTTTTTTATTGATACAGTGGACATCTATTAGTGTATTAAAATGCATGCTGGTATGGCTGGGGCTTTGCTGGCTGAAGAAGCAGAGCTTTTCCTGTGGAACCTGATGCACCAACACACACTTGATTTTTAAGTGGCAGTGGCAATTCTGGCCCTTGGTGCTGCTGTGCCAGAGATGATCAGCCCAAAGCAGTGTCAGGAGCATGGAGTGTGTCAGTGGGCATCAAAGTCTGGCAGCCTCACTCCATCTCCTGGTGGGAGATGCATTTTCCTGAGAGGGTTTAAGTGAATCTACTCCCCCTTGTCTGGGGTGTGCAGAAGACACTTCCATGGGTATTGTGTTTTATATCGGGTATTCCAGGTATTTCTGCCAATATCTGTCAGTACTTTATGCAACTTTATAGAGATTGTGGAATTGCTACAAACAAACACTTGGATGAAGCTTAAGTTTCCCAAATACCAATACAAATTCAAAATGCAGAGATGCTCAAAACTTTCTAGATAGCAGATCTATCCATGTTGCACTTGGAGGTATGAACCCTGGCTGGAGCAATTCCAACAGGCGGCTTTGGGGATGGCTGCTGAAGGCAAACCTGCCACAGGAGAGGGCAGTGGCATTGCAGCAGGCCACCAGCTTCCCTCCAAGAATGTATAGTGCTGTCTGAAAGGGAAATGGGCTGAGAAATCACTAATTCAGTTCCCTCCCTTGCATGTTGTCTGACTTAAATCTCCCCACATACTCGTGTTCTGCAGAGGTTCTGGAGACAGCAGCAATCCCAGCAGCTTTGTAGCAGGGCAAACACCATTCAAGCTTTTAAGATTATGTTGAAAAGTCACTCTCCAAAGTGCTGTTTTAGATCCCATTGAGGATCAAAGATCTGCATTAAATTACACTATTGAATCCTTTTCTGCAAAAGATGACAGAACTGGGATTTTATACCCTCGGCAAGAAGAGTAGAGAACCTTGCACACCCTTAGGAAAATTATAAGGGGGAAAAAAAAGGAAAAGGAAAAAAGAGAAGGAAAAAGAAAAATGCAATAACTGAATCCCATACCAATACCTTCAAGCCAGGTGTATGTAAGGGTGTTAATATCTTTTGGCAGAAAGTTTTGGCAGGCCTAAATCATGCCAAACCACATGGATAACTTGTAATTGCAACAGAAAAAGAACAATAGCATGTTATCCAAAATTGCCCATTATACTTTGTGATAAAACCAAGAAGTTTCTGGGGAAAATAATGGCAAAATGTAAGGATGAGTCATATGAATAAAGCTTAAAAAGCATGTCTTGTGTCCTTTAGTGAGACACATAAAGATCCCCATAACCTTAGGATCTTTGACCTTGCTTATCTATGCTTAGATAAATGTAAGTCATTAAAATGCACAGCCACATTACTTCATGTGGGTTAACAAAGTACAAAACCATCTAGTAAATTCATGATTCATGGCAGTGCTTGTAAAAACCAGCACATCCACACCTAACCGGGGTACAATATATTTGAAAGCCACAATGTATGTTACAGAGTTGTTTTTTTTTTTTACATAAATAGTCTACTTTTCAGATGTGTTGTGCAACTGTAATTACTATAAAAATTGATGGGTCTCACATCGAAGTAATGCAGTGCTGCTCATTTACTCTTGTAAGTACATTTATTGAGAGGACACACATGCTTCAGCCTCAAACTACCTTCGCAGCAAACGTTACATGAAACACTAAACAAACTGCCTCACACTTTCTGCTGAGTTTAAAAGGTAACTAGAGAAGCATCTTTACACTGATGTTACTGAAGTATGCCCTTTCTATCAAAAGCTTTTTCTTTCTTTTGCTTTTCCTTGTTTTTTTCTTTTCTTTCTCCTTTTTTCTCTTTCCTTTTCCTCTTTTCCTCTCTCTACTGTTTCACTCAATTGGGTCAAAAAGCAGACAAACAGTAAACATTACGGGGCTAAGACAGAAATAACCTTCAGTGGGGCTGCCAAGTGAGATAGGCACATCCAACAGGGAGCAGTAAATATTTCCACCTGGATGATGGTGATGATGAGCAGGTTAGTCTCTAGCTGTGCCTCATGCCCCAATGAACTCCAAGAGTCAGGCACATTCAGGAAGGATAAGTGCAGTGAGGATGAGCAGAGGAACAGACAGCCTCTCTTAGAGAAGGAGGCTCACAGACACAGGTCTGGTAGTGTGCAGCAAACAAAGACAACAAGGGGAGAGAGAGGATGGTTCTTCATTAGTACACCAGGAATGAAAACCAGAAAAATGTCACTTAAGGTATAGGACAAGACTTACTTAAAATCAAGTGGGTACAAAATTCCTGTGTGTCAGTTCAGGTTAGGAACCAGGCAGAGGTTTCTAAAGAGCAAAGCAAGTGAGGCTCTGTAGAGCCCTTCAGCAGTTACTTTGGCCGCAGCTGCCATCCAAGTGTTCTGCCTAATGCTTGTGGGAAAGCAGAAAGGTGGCTGGCCACATCTCAGCCTGCCACCCTCATCCTCTTTGTGCACCCCCTGGCACATCCCCATCGCAGGAGCTCGCAGGGGGGCACGGCTGACACGAAGGGAAGAGGGCCAGGAGCAGCAGCAATGCATTTGCTTCCAGAATGTCAGCTGAGGGATAAAATCACCGCTGACCGTGGAACTTGCACGTGGGAAAAATGGTAAGGAGCCAGAGGATGACACCAGAAGGGAAGAGGCTGGTGTGAGGGAGAAGTAGGCTTTGTTCTGATGTTCTAATCAAGGCTTAGCTGTGTGTTATTAGGCAGACATGATTCGATGTTAAGACTGTTCATACACTGGCGATAATTAGGCCAGCCAAGTTCAGATTTTGAATGTGAAGGAAGCCATGCAAAGAAAAGTGTTGCAGTGTTACAATTTATTTTCTCTGAAGCATTTGTAAATGGTATTTTTCCTCAAGAAAAGGGGCTCAAGAACCTTTGTCAAGGCCAGGATGGCAATGATCGTCTGAGAAAAATAAACATTCTAACCTAGATCAGCATCATCAGCTCTGTAACTATAAAAATAATTAATTTGCTTAGCACTTCAAACTTAGTAAAACACAAAATCTCAGGGGCCATCTGTACTTGAAAGCTCTTTGGATTAAAGCAGTGTGGGAATTTACACTCCCCAGGCTCTGCTTGAACACTTAAAAGTGTAGTTGACTTTTAGTCCAAGCAAGACAGGTTTTTGTAACTTAATACATTTTCAAAGCGAGGAGTGTCCACACATGGAGTTACCCTGCAATAACTTAACAGCCCACATAGGCCAGCTAACACTGAGCAGCTAACACTGGAAGCAGGCATTTTCAGCACTCAAGCACAGAGCCTATAAACTCTATTTGCTCACTCACTCACTCACTCACTCACTTTCATGCAGGTGAATGTATCTATCAGGTTCCATGGGGTTGCTCATGCACATGCCAAAGTATTTACAGGACTGGAGCCCTGATTTGTAAAAAGGGAGGTATGCTGTGGCCTCAAGTACCACCCTAGAGAAAAATGCCTGGACTGGGCTAGTGTATCCCACATCTCTCCCATCCCTGTGGTACATTTGGCTCTCTCACACTCCCAGATAATGCACAGGTGTTCAGTCACACACAAACCCTACAACACCCCTTCCCCCCATGGAAAAATCAGCCAGCTGTTACAAAATTCAGATCTTTCATTAACACAGTTTACTGGCTGATACTGCCAAGGAAAACAGAGACAATTAATAATAATCAGGACTGAAGGCTCTGAGACAGCATATGAGTAAAGGATTGTGTAAGTTGTGTAAAAAGGACAAACTTCCTCCTGCCTGGAGTGATAGGGAACAAAGGGCAGTGATGTATAACCAGGGAGGAAAGAGACTCTCTCCGTGGCTTTTGTAGATTATTGTGTGAATGACAGGAGCGGCAGGAGCAAATACCTCTTTTCATTTGCTCAGCCTGCTGGAGAAGAATAGCAGCGCTTGCCAATGAAGCTGCAGCTGTGCTTCAGTGCCGTTTAATCACTGTGTATGACTGAGGGTTAATTAGCTGCCATTCTTACTCCTATTTGTTGTTCTAATGAAGATTTGCATAAATGTAAGAGTAGGGGGTAACTGATACTTGATTCTTTGCTTCAGAGGCCAGGGTGGAAGACTTGCCCATCCTATGTGTTTATGTTTGTGGGAGATTCAGTGTTGCCTTTCCATTTGACTTGATCTGCTCCTGGCTGATGAATGGTGAAAAAAGAGTTCAAAGTTGCTTATCAAATCGAGACCCCTGTTGTGTTTCTGCCTTTAGAAAGGGGCAGACTAGTTAGAGGAAGAGCGGACTGAGGGATTAGAAAATTACTCCCAGCTGATAGAGAGGAAAAAATATATATGCATGTTTCTGCAGCTACTTATGCGTATGTATGTGATATATTTCAATGATACATATATATATATCAGTGACACATCTTTCTATCCATCCATCCATCCATCTGATGGCAAGTTACCAATAATTTTTTAATGATAAAATATCACAAAAAATAATGGGACAGGCAGTACAACTGCAACACATGAGGCAATATGATGAAAAGTAAGGACTTGTAAATTTCTGCAAGCCTTCTGCTGTACATCACTAACATTCAAAGTTCACATTTAAATAAAAAGAATGTCAAACATGAAACAGGCAATTTCCAAGGAAGGCGAAAATGACTCAACATTTCAAAAATTGCGTTAATTCATTAAAAAAAGGGAAAATTTTACCATGAAGCAGCAACAAAATCCAAAACTACTTCATAATTAAAGAGAAGATTTGAAAATGAAACATCATAAAATTCTTTTATTTACTTTGGTCAAGGCAATGCTTATGGCTGCTAACTGAAAGAGGCTAAATGGAAAAACTTCCCATTTTTGTTATGTTAACTTGTACATGACAATACGGTATGGATAACTGTTTTCAGTATTCCTCTTACACACTTGATATGCTAAAACTGTTGTTTGACAGCATCTGTAAGGATTTAAGATTGAGAAGGCAGAAGTACTGAATTTTTAAATCTCAAATCACTGCTGGAAACTGTCCAGCTTTCAAGATGACTGTATCCCTCCAAAGAGAGTTGACCACAAGAGAGCATGTATTTACTGCCCATTTCTCAATCCCTACACAGCCTTGCAGTGTCTTTAGCTCTTTACCTGGTCTCTAGGACACATGAGCAAATATAATTTGGTTTTTGTACACTTCTGTCATCTATCTGCCCGACTACCCACAGACACTTCTGCATATTTTTGGCCAAACACTAACAGAAATCAATCTTTCAGAGATGCTAGTGGAGAGCATTCGATACATCTGAAATAAATGTGTATAAAATGGTAACACTCTATCACTCCACTTCTTAGCTGAAAAGAACACCACAGGTTTCAATGTTTTATACTGCAACAAACCCACATGAAAATAAAAGCAGTCAATCACATTTTTGCCCGCTCTCACCTTCTTTTGAGTTTTGAAATACTTCAATATTCTACTACAGCTTTCGATTCAGCCCCTGATTATGCCAAAATCTCACATTCTGCCCTTTTTGAAGCAATTTTTAGCCCTTCAGGCAAATGAAAAATAATATTGAATAATAAAATACAAATATTGTATGATAAAAAACAAACCAGCAACAACTCTCATGACATATAAACAGATCACATATTTTTTCTTTAATGATTTTTTAGTAATTTCTACATAGTGTGGTTTTCCAAGGCTACAGTCAGAATTATGCATTGGTAAATAGGGTAGGAGAAGGTGGAAATTACAGATGTAGTGGTCAATGGCATAAAGCAAACCTAAAAGAGCTGAGGGGAGAGGTTAAGTGCTATGCTAGTTAATAAGAATGACAGCTTGCTTTGAATACTCATGCTGACTGTCCAAGATATTGAATAAACCTCATTGAAACTAATTTTCATTATTTGTAGAGCCTGCGTTAGGCATCTATCATTGTCAGTGCTATTAATATTCTTTTCAGAGACCACATTATCAGCATATTTAAATGAAAGCTTTCCTTTTCAATATTTATTAACTCATTAATATTTTGTGGTGGTAATATCCTGGTTGTAATATCCAAATTAGTGCATACTAAGGTATTTTCTACTGATCAAACTTTCTGAATTAAAAAAAAAAATAAAAAAATATTCTCCAGCACCAAAACTGCACCTGAGCTTCTGAAAATCGGCTTTCTTTTTGTACTGTTTGTATGAATGGCATTTAAAATTTGCATTTTTGTGGTTTTTTTTCAGCAGGTACCAGTACACCAGAGCACTGAGCAGATATTAGTGGGCTGACCGACGTGAACGATGTCAGTCGTGAATATGAACGACGAAGGAACGAGGATAGGAAAGTTAATTTTTCTTACCCGGGTTACAGTCTGTGAGGAGGGAGCAGATGGAGAGGAGAACTTTAGAAATGGTTAATGCTGGACTCCAGTTGTCCTTTAAAATGTCCAGGCAGATGACGCCTTGGCTGTTAATGTTACAGTGGTAGATCCTTGTCCGGAACGTTACCTGGAAAGGACAGTGTGTCTCAGTGCAACAGCGTTCAAGCCACAATAATTACACAATTACTAAGCAATGAGAAATCATAAGAACAAACATTCTGCTTTCCAGGCTGAAATGACAGTACTCTGCTACTGCTGTTTAAAGACTGGCAAGACAAAATAAAGGAAATAAACTCTGCCTCTTGTGTCTGTGGCCAGCAGTGAAACCGGTTTGTGCAGGCTGAGAATGGGACACATTTCCTGAGCTTCCTCCTGCCTTGGTCTTATCAATCTCACTATTTTGTATACAGCCAGAAAAAAAAAAAAAAAAAAAAAAGCTATTCCAACCCCTGGACAGCGTTCATAACTCAGGTCCACAGCTCTTTCACACTTTGAAGGAAGTCAGAACAAGACAGATTCTTCCACTGTCTTCATCTGTTCATCATCTGACACAATAGATTAAGCTGTAAAAAAATGCAGAGGCATCACAGCAGTGACTCCTGAAAAAATTGAAGTGAAATATTTTTGAGAAAGGCTGCTCAAATAAAATGCTTTTATTTCCAAATTTTAGGTTACATTTTTTATCAGCAGAATTGTTTACAAACACTTTTTGGGGTATTTTAGTAGTTTATTTTGATGACTTCTGTATCTATTTTATACAGTCTTCCTGGTGATCCTATAGGTAACAAACCAAGGACATTATTTTAGCCCAAAATAATGTTCTTCTTCTTCAAGGTGAAGACACAGTCTTTTTATGTTAAAAGAAGCTCAGCTATGAAAGTTTACTTCATAGTTCAGAATGAATACTGGGGCTACTGGATAAGAAGGGACAAAGTGAAAAAAAACCAAAACACCTCTTGGAGGTCACCAAAGACTAATTTCTCCATCAGTTCTACCCAAATCAAGTCAAACCCAGATGGCTTCAACTACATGTTCATAAAATCTAAAATTAAGATGCAGAATTTCAGGCATCTACCTCATCAGCAGCAGCCCTGTCAAGAGAGGGGCTGAGCAGGCAGGAGACAACAGCAGGCAACGCGCTCCCTGGCTCAGGGAAGCTGTGCTCCTCACTCCACTTGGACAGTGCTAATGTCAGCTGGGAGTGCCTACAAATCCACCTCTGCCCTACCACAGATAAACTTGTGTCTGGAGAGTAAAGCAAACTGATGACAGTCACGCTCCTCTTCTGATTTTCTTCTTCAATATCTGAGCTCTCAGTGATCTGAGTGGGATTATCAGGCTGCTCAGCATGCAAAAAATACCAGTGAACTGATACAGTACCTGGTTTATGTCTATAAAAATATAATTATAGAAATCATCCTCTAGCACACTGAAAAATTCTGCCCCTTTGGATTAAATCAAGAAGCTTTGACAAAATAATGGAAAGAAAAGGTAGTAGATTTATGGTATTAAAACATTGCATTCAACAAGAAATACTTTTTCTCGTAAGTACTTTTCCACATAGATATGGAAAAATGCTTTGGAGCCCGTTGTTATGCACCAGTGAGCTCTGTACCAAAGAACCCTTCTAAGCTAGTTCCTCAGTTTTTAAATGCTTCTAAATCTAAAGGTATTGCTAATTAATAGGATTTAATTTGACAGTTTGCCACTTCATATCCTATGTATTTATAGGTTCTTCCATTTTTCCCCGTCACTTGAGGTTTTGCTTATTGTTTTCCAGACTAAGTACTTCACTTCTGGGACTTCTACGAGAATTTAAAATATTTCTGGCACAATGATCTCGATTAATCTAAATGCTATAGCCAGATGATCTATTTTCTCCCCCTCATTGGAAGCCCAAGCACATTCAGCATTTGGAGGGAAGGAAGTCTTCTGTGAGATCAAAAATTTATTTATTTAAATAATTAATTATTCAGTGATAAAATTAAGTGTTTGTCTACAAAGGGAAGCTATTTTGAACAAGGAAGGTTACTGATGCACAAAAACCATAAACTACCTTACACAAACTGCATGTCAAAAGTGCCCAGAAAGGGAGATGGTGTGGAGGACCATCCTGTGAATTGTAGGTGCTCATTAATTCCCCAGGTAGATTAACTCCAGGAACTCTTATACTCCAGTTGGAAGTGAATCAGTGACTGCTTCCTAGCAGGATGTCCCAGGACTCAGGCAAACACCTGCTTAATTTAAAGTATTGTATGCTAACATTTTAATGCACTATTAAAATAAAGCTTCTGCTTAAGTATTTTACCTCAACAAAGGTGCTTCCCTATACTTCCACAATGAAAAATTTGAGGACTTCATTCAGTGGCATCTAAATACACTGTGTAATTAATGATCTCACTGAATGTGGGGGAAACACTGAATCCACTGCACTGATTAAATGATACCCTCTAAAATATTTATAAGCAGGTCAGTCTGAGCTTGTAACCTGCTTCAGAGAAGGTCATCAATTTGAGCATGTATTTTAAGTGTAACTGTTTTGCTGCCAGCAGAGAGGACAGACACTGCCACATGTTCCCCTACCTCAGCTGCTTCTGAAACACTGAGGCAGGGGCACTGGGAATCTGGCAGGATTCAGAGCCACTGAGATGAATGGAGGTAGTTCATGTCTTTCATGAACTGTTCAACACTCCATTGCCACCTCAGACTATCTGGTGGATAAACGTGTGTGGGACTACGCCTGTTTACAGCTGGAAGGCTGTTTTTAGAAAATGGTTAGACCTGAAATTTAACATTTTTTTTACTGAGTACATATCAAACCTATGACATTGAGAAAGGTAAGATAAGGCTTGCTGCTTACCACTGACAATGTCACCAACTCGCCAAACGTGCCAGTGCATGTTAAAATGCCTGCCTAAGACAGGGGCATTTTAACTATTTATATAATCAACATATTAATTATTTTCTAATGACAATGTTATATTTTATTGATTAATTTTAATATTGAAAAATCAGTTCAATTAATTAATGAAAAGTATCACAGTGTTCAGAATTGCAAAAGAAGCTGTATTAATAACAGCCTTAACATGCTGGAAACTGTGGCCTGAAGGTGGAAGGTAAGAGAGTTCTTACCCCAAGGCAGCAGAGTACAAATGGGATGACACATGGCTTTCCTCATCCATGTATTGCCTCAAATTGCTGATAATGTGGGAAATGCTGACATCTAACTTTCTGGATGTTGTGCTTACCATACCTATGTTATAAGGTTATGCAGGGTCCTCCTATTATATGTGTAGAGAGAAACCATGTGTTAATATCTTTCCAGGGGAGCTGCATTTTCTTTATTATGGTCATATTTTTATATGTCACATTGGTGTCACTTAAATGTTTCCTTTAAATGGTGGACTCTAATTCCATTTATCCCCTAATGAAAACACCTAAACAATCCCATGCAAAGGCTCAAAAGAGTGTGTGGGTGTGCAGGCAAAGTCACCTTCATGCAAATTAAATGGCAGAGGAGCAATTTAGGGGTTTTCTTGAACAATAAGTGTTCCCTATGGATTTATTCTCTTTCATTCTGGAATTTAAAGAGCGTACCTAATTTTTGTTGAATAAAAGTACAGGTCAGAATAATACAAACTATGGGAAATAGGGAAAAACGGGACCACCTTCTGAAAACTGTGAGTACTACAATCAAATTTCCAAAAGGTAATAATAAGGAATTTATATTCAATCAGTTTTAGAAATAAACAATAATAAGCTCATTTGTTATCTACTGCTGAATGCCAAACATGCAAAGCAATGGCTGGCTGTTCACTGAGTAAGTTTTAAGATTGAAAAAAGACCCTTTGCAAAACCGGGGAAGAGGAAACTAAGATGGATTTCAGTTGACTGATTAGAGGCAACTGGTTGAAGGCAAGATAAGCAATTTCTGGATCTCAGAGTGATTTTGAACACCAGTTTTTCCAACATGATGTAGTCTTAAAATAACTTATCATCTCTCTTTTTCATGGAGGTCTAAACACAATAGTCACTATGGTGCCTGGTACACCATCTCACACGCTTTCAGACTCCACTGAATTCAGTTGCAATCTTCCTCAAGAACGTATCAGGAGGAAGAAATGATTCCCCAGTTTTACAAGTTACATGCAAGGGGTTACAGTGTGCCCTGAGGGTTTGCTTTCATCAGCCTTTTTGGGTTCAAACCCTCACCTCCTGATTCTCAGTCACTGGAGCCTGGTGACTGTGTAGGGAGAGAGGAAAGATTCCCACAGCCAACAGGAGAATAAACAAAAACAACCTCCTTTTGATCAGCTAACACTGGAAACAGAGCTGAGATCCCAAGGCTCTCATTCCCGTGATTTTGGAAAGTTCCTTTTAAGACCTTTCATTTCTTACAATGATAGAATCCTGCACGCCTGCCTGAGATGAAATTTCAGTCTTCCTCAAATATTCCCCAGGAGTTCTCCTTTAATAAAACTGCAGTGGCTCTACCTGAAGTGGAAGAAGTTGTACTGCATACAGAAAAGGTTATATATATATAAAAATATGATGCCATTTATGATGATGTTCATAGAGCTCAGGAGAGAGTAAGTTGTTCCTGTCTCAGTTTGTCAGACTTTATGAGCAATACATTTGTCCGCTCAGATAGAGAAAATAAAAACAAGATCAGGCCTACACTCTTTAGTCATATGAGAAAAATAGTCTAAAACAATCTAAATGAAAAATGTATATAGCTCTGAATGACACAACATTCATGCAATAACCTTTATATAAATCAGCACCCTTTAATTTCTACAGAATGCACTTCATTTATCTGTGAGCACTGAGGCTGCCTTTCTAAGACAGGGTGGACTGTTTACAGTTTGTCAGTACAGATTTGTAGCATGCACATGAACAACTGTTGAGATACTTAATGATTTATCACAAAAAGTGCATAAAAAATGACTTGCCATGTGATGCTTACTACTTAAGAATACATTTTAAGTTTACATCAAGGAAACTTCACCCAGTTATCAAAACACTTGATTACATCTAATTTTACTCAATAAAAGCCAGATATAATTTATTTTATTGAAAGGAAATATATGGTATCTGCATTAGCAGGAAATAATAAACTGCAATTATGTTTGCTTGACCTACAGAGAAGTCTGATATGCAAACTGTGCTGTGCTTCTTTGGCAAAATGCACCACGCATTTGGCTGCATTAGTAGCCAAAAGTGGTAACAATTTAAATGGATATAATAGCATCCACATGAGTTAACCTTTAATATTACTGAAAATGAATCAGTATGCAATGTGAATAATTATTCATTATATTCATTGCAATTATGAAGCTGAATAACTACTCACACTGTCTCATTGAACAGTGTTGCAGGGGAAAAAAACTGAATAAGCACAGCAGCACTAAGCATCTATATTATATAAATGCACTCATTTTGCACACAGTTTTAACAGCAGGAAAAGTAAAAAGAGACCTTGATGATCTCTGATGTATCCAAGAGGGCAAATAAAAAAAAAGAAAATCCAAAACAGTACAAAAAATACGTTCTGAAAACGAAGGAAGAGAAGGAGAGGACAAGGGAAATGGATTACTGTTTGGGTTAGGGATGTTCAGAATAGAAACAAGATGGTAATATGCCAAGCATCAAAAGCTTTCTCTGACAAAGTCACTGTGAGTTTTTATAAAATGATTTTCATATAATCAGCACAATCTTTCTTACAATTAGTAGTTCCATATGGAAAATCAGCAAAATAGTTCTTTTATAGAGAGCGATTTTTTTTTAAGATTTACTGGCCATTTAATTTTTATAAAATAAATCCTCCCTTTTGAAAGCATGCAGGCTGTACTGTCCTACATGTACGCTTCTCCCAGTTCATCAGAGTGCTCCTGCATGGTGCTCCAGGCACGAGACTTATTCCTAACTTTATTCTAAGAAACAGGGGCCTCTTCTTCCTCACCCAATTTCAACAGCCTTTGGGTATTTAGGTACTACATACATGAGAAATCCTAGGCAGACTGACTTCAGAACTAGTAGTTTTTTGTCCTGATCAGTTCATCTGCTCTCATTTTATAGTAATGATGTGCATAAAATTCTTTCTCCCACATATGTGTATATTTATCTGTGTGTGGCTAAAAGAGGACAAGAAACACCATTGACATATTAGATATTTTTAGCTCACATGGATTTAATACAGTAGTAAAACATGCTTGATGCAGCAGAAATATGTAGCTTCTGACACACTCGTAGCTAAAGACAAGTTGTCTTCTGAAAATATATTTGACAAGCAATATGAAAACCAACGCTGTGAGGCAGAAGATATTCCCCATAAGATGCCTCTACAGGCCCTCTTAAAGAGCTTGGTGTACTGGGTATTCACAGGAAATTGGAAGAAATGATAAACCACCTAAGTCTTGGTGAAGGAAAACAGGAGGGGTTTAGTTACATAGAGCTGTTTGCATCAAGATTAAGTAAATCAATAGAAACTACTGATATAAATTAGTGTATTACAAACAGAATGAAAAAGGAGGCTATTTGTTAGAAGAATCATTGGCAATTCAATTTGCCAAGAATTATCAGATAAATTAATTTAACGGAAATCTCAGAGATTTCATTTAAAATATCTCTCAGAGATAAGGCATTGCCTTATCAAACATATATTTTGCACTTATTCACAATGAAACATAGTTATTGATTCTCTCCTCAGTCTAACTTATTTCTGCTCACATCTATTTCGTCCACTTTCAAACTCTCATTGTGTCATTTTGAGAGACATTACAGTTTTTTAAGCAGCAACCTGGGTTTGAGCTGTCCAGAACCCTGTACCACTGCATGCTGGTTCAGTGTCATCTGAAGATTTCACAGACTCACAGAATGGTTTGGGTTGGAAGGGACCTTGAAGATCATCCAGTGCCAACCCTCCTGCCATGGGCAGGGACACCTCCCCCTAGACCAGGCTGCTCAAAGTTTCATCAACATCAAAGTTTCATCTGGCCTTCAACACTTGTAGGGCTGGGGCATCCCAGGGATGTGACTTACAGAACAAACTGTTTCACTGCAGGTGGTGCAAGCATGGGAGCTGCTCTTGGCAGCTCACATACCTGGAAAGAGCTGCTCCAGAAGAGCAGGACAGGGGCTGATCCTGCTGGCTCTGACAATGGCCTGCTGGTGGTAGGTTGTCCATTTCTCCCTCTCAAAGACTCCCCTGCATCTGATTTCTGCCTGCAAACACCCAAAGACTTCACTTGCTGGGAAAACCTGCCAACTCCATTTATTGTCACGGATGAAGGATTCCCGGGCTGCTCTCAGCAAGAAGATGCAAATAGAAAGGCTGGGCGAGAAGAAAAGGGAGCACGGGGGCACAGCAAAGGGGCGGCGGGAGGCAGCGCTCTGGGAACGCGCCGGGTGAGGCACCGCCACACCATCAGGAGGAGGAGCAGCACGGGGAGGGCAGGAGGCAGCTGAAAAAAGCTGTGAGCAGCACAGCACGGCCCTGAGAGCTAATAGGATGTGACAGAGGCTATGAGAGAAGTATGACGAGGCAAATGAGTGTAAGGGATAAGGCTGACAGGAGACCGCTGCATTTGAAGGCTACCCTTATGATGGCAGTATCTGGGAAGGGGGGCAGGAGGAGGTAGATTGAACCCCTGCCTGCATCAGGGTTGCAGAGATGGTAAAAAGGGGTCCATCAGATGGGCTGTACTTAAGGAGTTTTAGAGCTTCAAGTGCAAATTGTGTTAGTAGTGATAAACACAATTTCAAGTACACGTCTGCCTTGTAAGGTTCATTTTAACAATTTAGGTTAGAAATACCAAGGAATGCTTTTTTTTTTTTTTTTCTTCTTCTTTTTTTTTGCATCTACTCTTGGAAGCACTGCTTTTCTATTACACTACAGATAAAAGTGTCCTTAACAGCCAATCACATATAAAACAAGTATGAACATGTAGAGTAGAAGCCAGGAACAAAACGACAGTAAAAAAGACACGAGGCTGAACTTACAAAATAGGTTGAAAGCATCTACCACAGGAGAAGAATTCCACGAAAGGACATTCAGTGCGTTGAGATTAGTGCTATATTACAATTATGTATAAAAAAATCCCTGAAGAGATGTTTAATATTGCCATTAAGATCAGACTCTCTAGAAATAGTGCATTATATTTAAAAAGGAAAAGGGCCTCCCTTGCAGTCCAACAGCTGGTTTAACACATCTACATGTTCAAGTGCTGAGAACAGTTTTTCAGTCAGTCAACAGGCATAGGAGATTCACATGGAGGAAATAGAGTTTTCTGTTATTTTAATTTTGATTTAAAAGTGATTTAGCATATTACAGCTTTCAAATCCTATGAACCGTTTTTCAGTCAGCTGAGATTAAAGTCCCCAGCAAGATTAATTGTAGAGTTGGGACTAAGAGATTCTATAAATTACTCAAATTCAAAAATAAAGCTAGCAGAATACTAGGATAATGATAGATATATCCATATTGTATCAGCCACAGCTAAATTGAATTGACACTGTAAGAGACTGAACGTAGTCAAATATGAAAGTAGAAGTTATTAATAAAGATTATTCTTGATGAAAATGCAGACACCACTGCAGTGACAATTCCTGGGAGGAAAGTTCTCTTGAAGAGCACTAATTTTTCTACAAACACCTGTACAAAAGACTGGTATGACTTCCTGATTTGTCAAAGCTTCCTGCTCCAGAGGGACAGTATGCAGGATAAGGAATTTATTTGCCTTTCCTTCAGTTGTGTAGTGTACACAAAGTTGTGGTGTTTGTACTGATGGCTAAATTTTAAAGGATCTCAGATCAAAACGTTGCATACTTGGGGAATTCACTGATTTCTTACATGGACTGAGGACAGAAATTGAGGTGAAATTCCTTCTGTCAGTCCAGGCTGACTAGAAGACGTGATACCCCCTACTCAAATACACATGAACATATACATATATAATCACACATGCACACCCACAGATATACACACACATGTCCTCCCACAAGAGACATCTGTGCATGGCTAGATCCCATTCAATACCCAAAGAAGAAGCTTTGGGGTATTGAATGGGATAGAGAGAGAGAGAGAGAGCTTTCTTCTGTTAAAGCCAAGTGGTAAACTGTCTGAATCCATTAAGGATGAAAGGAAGATAGTTAGCAGGAAAAAGAAATCTCAAAGTATTTCTAAAAAAGGTCGAGGGGGTCATTAAGCCACTGAAAAAATGTAAGGTTATTTCCTTGGCAGGTCATCTAAGCATTTTCATTCATTTCTGCTGTGAACAGGGCACAGCTTAGTCTTTTTTTCAGTTCTCTACACTACAAGGGATGTGCTGTATTTTTTGGGCTGAAGTGAAGCCTCACCTTGTGACCGAGATTGAAGCCTCAGCAGCATCTGGCCTTTAGCAGAAAGTGAGCTCATCACCACATCTATGCCTCACTTTGTGTGTTCCATGCCTTCCTTCTGTCTGGCACCTCATGAAACCAAGTGACTGCCGATACAGCCGAGAGGAGAACGGTGGCCCTGCAGCCCGCCTGCTTTCTTGCTGACTCAGCCAACGGGGTGCTCAGCTCCTTTCTGCAGTGCTACAGCAGCTTCCTCACAGTGGAGGCAAGGAAATATTTTTAATTGATTAGAGCCTCCCAGAAAGCCAAGGCCAATTTGTCAGTTCTCAGATGAGAGAACTGTTTTTCTCATTTTCTGGTTGTAGAGCTTAATCAGAGTTAGGCTGGGCTGGCCCTCCATCACTCCTACTCAAGCTGAATTGGTCAGAGGCAAACTTTTTTGGGGAAGAACAACTCCCTCCTCTGTATGAGTGTGCTGCAATTGTGAGTGAAGCCAAATGCCACTGATTTATAAGGAAAGCAGTGCTGAAAAGGTCAGTGACCTCTGGCTCAAAAAATTCGGAGTCCAGTTTCAAGGCATCTGACAAAGCTGTAATACTGAAACAGACTGACTTCAAAGGGGAAGAAATTAACAGTGTGAGAGCAAATTAGACTCCAGCTTACCACATGGTTTATTCTGTGATGGTGAAGAGTAACTTAATTTGATGCTATGCTTATGGTTTAACTTTGGAAAGACATTGACAGGTGAGGACAGAGAAAAAGAAAACTATGGATCCATAGGGGAAGGATTTGTAGGCACAGACTAGAAAGGGAAACCTGATGACAGCGATGTGTTGCTGAAATGTGAACTGGATCACACAGGAGAATTAATGTGGAAAGTGGAGACGAAACTTGAAAATCTTAAGATTGTTGGAGGCTACAAAGGTGCAAAAACTGAAGAAATACCTAAAAGTGAAAATTTGGATAGATACCTTTTCTTTGTTAAACAAAACCTGAATGAAAGAGTGATTCTTTCTTTTATGTGATAAAGGCAAAGTAGAAAAGCAGATTAACTATCTAGAAGAGCAAATGAAAATTACTTTGTACATTTGTTAAAAAAACCCCCAAAATATAGGTCAAACATCTTCACTTGTGCAAGTGTGGTCTTGGTTGTTTATTTAATTAATGTTTTCCAACATGCAACAGGGTGCCCAGTGATCAGAACATCAGGCATCAACAGTGTTTATAGAAGCAATCTGGATCCCTCAGAAAATATCAAGAACATCGTATAATACAAATCAAACAGTGGCTACACCACAAATATATTTCAACAATGGTAATAAAAAGAAAAGACACATATCCAAAATCCGTTTTCAATGTATTTTTCTTATTTAAAAATTATTTTACAGTCCTCAAGATCCACGTGTGACATACACATGCATGATAATGGAGTGCACAATGTCTGAGAATAGGTAAGGAAAAGGGACCTTTCTGCAGATTTTAACATACTGTGGATTAGGCCACTTAACAGTGACTATGTTATGTGACACAGGAATTTGCCTTTGGAATCTGGGTGAAGTAATTGCATCTGAGAAATACAGTTTCTGTTTATTCACAGGGTTTTTGTGGTCACATTTTTGGAAGATCAATTTTGACAGAACTTGTTTAAATATTTCCTTGCTTCATAGTGAATTAGGGATGGAAATGGCCCACAGAAATCTCAGGAGTAATTTATGAATTCAATCATAGTGAAAAATGTGAATTAGACCCTTTCTACTATGTTCTTACAGTGAGATAATCTTGCCAACACTCAGGATACATTTTATGTCTTTCTCAGTACATTTCACAGTCTTGTACTTTATCCCTACGCTTTTTAAGACGATAGAGCCATAAAGAGTTAGAAAAATTAGAATATAATTACAAACAAATCTAAAATTACCTATGCCCACAACCCTATAATCCATGATTCTGAGAATAGCACAAAATATCACAAATCTTGTGGTGAAGCAGAAGAGATGCCAACACCCAAGTGACACAAGATAGCACTGTACCGTGAGGCCATGTGTTACATTCCACCTAAGGCACACGTTCCTCAGTACCTTTCTTCTGCTAAAAATCAGCTTGGGGAGAACATATTTAACCACCCTTTCCCAGCACAGCTGACTGGCAGCAGCTACCTTATGATAAGCAGTGGTCTTCCCATGCTGCTTTGTTCAAGGGAATTCCTTAACTATTTCACTTATGGATGAGTTATGTAAGGCCTGGAAAAGAGGTGTAATGAAATACCAACTGTTTGAGAGGTCACAGAGCAGGACTGAAAATAGGGGTCATTTAGAACTGTGGCTGAAGTGAATAGAGTAAGAATCCATGTGTGTAACACATGCTTATGACACAGTTATATCTGACGTGAGTCCCCCTGTGCACAGGCACTCATTATTTTTTCAGATGACAATTTCCCTCACCATAAATATTGGCCATTTAGTAATACAATATGGCATCATTAATTCTCTTATCCTCTATCAAACAGTACGTTTTCATATGATTCATATGCACACATTTCTTACAGTGACAACTGGCATCAAGATAAAGGCAGACAATAAAATCTATTACGAGGCAGGACAAGAACCACCTCTTTGCTTGACATTTCATTAATAAGCAAGGCACAGTTGCATTACTCATGCCTCAAAATAACACAGTTGCCGAGCACAACTGAGTGCAGATTGAAAAAGACTTTACCTTGTGGTGAAATAGCAAACTGGACCTTCAACTTCTATTTTAAAAGGGTGTCTATTGCATACACTGCCTCAAGACTCAATGGATTCAACGGAGAGAATGACAATATCTGTCATTCAGAGCTAGTTCTTACATACTACTTCTCTGAGAGAACTTCAAGCTCTATTTTATATGCCATTTCATCCCCTAAATAATATAATTTTAACTTTCTGGGGGGACTGAACATAACCCTTGCATGGCAGCTAGCACAATCAGACTAAGCCCCAGAAAGAAGTAAATAAATAGGGCTTGTTAAAACAGACCTTGTACAGACAGTGGGCTGGGCTGTGGGGAGGCAGGAAGAACAGGACGGGGGAAGAATAGAACAGGACTGACCTCAGCTCAGTGTGTCCACAGCTTTAACTAACTGAAGGAGACATTATAAAGTTTCAAATCTTTTCTTCACTGTGTAACAAGAGCTGCCTAAATCTGAAACTCTGCAGTCAGCAAGGTGTACAACTCCTCTAAGACCTCTTAGTGACATCAAGGCTTCTCTAAACTGGAACAGTAAAAGTGGGAAACAAAGTTAGACCATCTCTAATACTGCTATACTCACCCATCTTTAGGTTACTGGCTGGGAAAGTCCAATTTACAGAATGACAAGTGCTTTGCATTTATATCTCTCATTTGTTTTACAAAACTTTTCCTGATAACAATCAATGTTATCTAATACTGTAAACATTACTAATGTGACATTAAAATTCTATGTATAAGCACCTATATTTCAATAATCTACTCAAAGTAACCAAATAGGAATTGGTTTCTCTCTCTTTTCATGCAATATCCTTCTATTATTGACCAACATGGCATGGTCATCTTTTCATAAACGCATCAGAAACAAGGTAAATATTTTTGATCTCATAGCTCCTTCCATGGGGATCTTCCAGATGCACTCTCCAGAGCAGCAAGGTGAACAAAGCACCTCTTTTTACTTTGTTTCATGGAAGACAGCCCCATCAATTTATTTGATTCTATTAACAGCTCAGCGGGATAAATTTTCCTGGTTTCTGTTCCTGTTAGCGAACATGTGTGTTAAGATTTGCACTCAGTCTTTCAGATAAGGTCTTCCAGGCGTCTTGTATCTGACATTAGTAATTCCTTCTCTCTGTAGGCCGAGGATGTACATTAGGAAGACGCTTTCCAGTTTTATAAACACATTAAGCAGGTGGTTTGCCATAATCCCGTGATCAAGCAATAAAGTCCCATTCTGACATCCTCCTCAGAAATTACTACTAAGGGTTATAGATGGCTTTCTGTGTTGCCACATTCCACCCACTTCTGTTTTTGCAGTCTTCCTAACCACTAGATTTTTCATGTTCGACATTTCAAGTTGATCAAGGTAATGTTCACCTTCATGTTATTGATACAGTTCTCTGTTTCTGGCTGGTATCATTATAGACAGCATTATAAAAGGAATCTCTAAGGATTTCTGTAAATCTCTGTCACTCCAGTTTCTTGACTTTGGTACCATATTTCCACATCCTTCCAGAAAACTGATGTAAAGCAATGACTTAAAATATCTTGCACCTACAGATATTAAATGGGGTAGTGAAATAGGTACATATTTTTGTCCAGAGAGCCATACAAGCCTGGTGAATTGTAAGGGTCAACAAGAAAGATTAAGTATCTCCAGCCACTTATAAAGGGTGTAACTAAAATATAAGCGCTTTCATATTAGAAACAAATCCAAATTAAAAATATAGCTACTGGAAATTATGCAACCCTTTGCTAAATAAATCCATATCCACACAGCTATACTGGCAGCATGCAAGCAAATTTCAGCCAGTTATTTAAATTCTTTCCATCAAAAAAGTCAAGTTTAAAAATTCATTATTGCTTTGGAAGTTTTATGTTTCATCCTAAAATGATATTCCAACATACACATTAAAAAATATCAGAAGGAGAAGACTCCTATCAGACTTTGAATATCCTTCTACTAACCTTGGGTGGTTTAAAAGGATAGTCCGGTGAAAAGGTTATGTCAAGGAAGAAAACTCCACCTTCATATACAGACCCTGGAGGCCCCAGTATAGTTGACCTCCATTCATAAATGTTGTCTCCTTTGGGTCCAGCACTAAAATAGAAAACAAAAATATAACATAATAACCACATACAATCAAGGATATACTGCATCAGTTATACTCTACCAGTAGTACTGCTGGTTTTGTAACACCAGAAACTAAAATTGTGCATCACATTCATTAAGTTAGTCCCCAACAGAACATGCATCTGGTGTCCTAAGCTCTGTCAGAGAAGTGATACATTCAGCCAGGAAGAAGTATTAAAATCACATCATAAATTATTCAAATAAGCACAGAAAAATTCCCAACTGTCTTATCTCAAATATTTCAGTGGGCAGATGTGAAGTATTTACAGTGTAAGGATATAGAGACTCTGCTGAGATGCCTTGTCACCGTCTTGCTTCATGAGCCATCCTATTTTCACCTACCTCCTCATCCACCCACCTCCTCAGTCAGCAGCAGTGTAATTACACGTATTACACAGCACAGACTGTACTAAAGACTGAGCTGGGTACAAAACCAGCCTTGCAGCTGCAAGGTTCTTAACCTTGTTCACTGTTCCTAACCTAAGGTCTCCAGTCACTACCACAGAAGGTGGTACTTTGCTCTGCAATCATTGTCCTATCTTAAAAATAATATCAACAGCAAGTGGATGATGTTAATTATGCTAAACCCAACAGGAAGTGTTGGATTATGTTAATTCAAAGTCCTTGGTTAAAAACACAGTACTGAAATAATATTTAAAATGTACAAAACATAATCCTGTAGGAAACAAGAAAAATCTCTCCCCTGTATGGTGAATTTCTGAAAAAGATGAAATAAAATACTAACTAATAGAAGTTCTTGGGCATGACTCTTCTAAAAGCCAACACAGACTCCCCTCATACAACAAAATGCCTGCCCATACAAATATGTATTTTACTCAGGATGGCCTCTTAAAACACAGGTCTCTTCTTTTCCATTCACAGTCTGCTGATTACAGTTACTGATACAAGACCTGATTTTTAATTATGATCAATTGGAATGGTGATTTCCAGATATCTGATTAATATATTTTAGAGGAAGGCAGTGCTGGTAGACATCTCAAAAAAGTGATGTGGTATTGTCTTAAGGCATTTCTTGTGAAACAATTCTTGTTATGTTTGCAGTGAAGTTTTCTGCAGCATACAGGGGTTTGTGGAAACACCCTGTGTGTAGAACAGCTGAAAGCTCTTGGCTATGCTCCATGCCTCACAATGTACCCAAGGCATACAATTATTATACGGTATCATGTCATGTTCACTGCTCAACTATTCGTTTTGTTCACTGGAAGTTAATAAAACCTGCTTTCACCTGCAGTTCCTTGGGCTCCCTTCATTAAAACTTCTGACTGCACGATTCCCTGAATACAGCTGCATGACTTAGTCCCGTGCAGAGCACTTCATTAGTCATGGTACCTACATCCATTTTCTATAATAGCTGTTAATGCTTCTTGGCTTTCCAAACTACCTTGCTTTCTCAACAATAATGGGTTACAGAGACTATAACATTATGGAACGTTCATTTTCTATCAGCCGTAGTAACAAAACTAGCAATTGTTTTAAAGATAAAATCTGGCTTTTTAAGTGGCACAATAGCAGAAGTGTTGCCATCCATATTTCACAGTGTCGATAATACATCAGGTTGCTAGCTGCCAAACAAATTTAATTTACCCAGTTCTCAGTTTGCATTAACCTTTGAATAATAAAGCACAGCTGAGACTGCTGTAAGAAACAAACCAGAGAATGAATAATTAAAACCACCTCCACTGCCTTTAGAAAGACCAATCTTGAGTCAACAGGGAAGGTTTAATTGTGACTGAACTAGGCATTAAGGAGCTAATTGAACTCTTTATAAGCCCAAACAAATGCAGTCCTACATCAGTGGTATGGTATACAATGTTCACAAAAAATAAAACTCCTAAAAAAAAAAATGCTGGCAATTATTTCAAATAGAAAAGACAAGAATCAAGGCAAGTCTAAATCTTACACCAAAAAAAGCCCCTACTATGTGAAAGGAATCCCTTCTCATTCTCTGCAGTGCATTTTCTAACACTTAAAGAAGCAATTCCTAAGTTGATGCCAGGAGGTTAAAACGGAAGGGATATAAATGTCATTCCCAGAGAAATGGTTGGAAATAAGTAACAAAAGCTAGCCTAGCTCTCTCAGAACTTATTTAGCCAGGAGGGGATGTTTGGGCCCTTTCTGGATTTGAGTGAGGCTCACTTTTTTGATCAGAACTCCCTCTGATAGTGGCATTTTCATACTTTATATTATTTCTATTTGTTTTGCCTATTTATTTAATTGCATTAACAGTTGAAATGAGCAGTCATTAATTAGAATAGTTGGAAAATGCTCCATCTGCCAGTTGAACTGTTTCGGCACGTCCAGCTACAAGCCCAGCCTGATCATATTCTGAGGATGCTGATTACCATTAATTGAAGGTTTTCTTTGCAAATGAGAGATGAAGCTTTATTAAGTATTATTATTAATTTGAAGAATAGCTTAAATTGTATGGAGTGTGGGAAGACTGCTGTTATTGACGCTGCCTGTTTGAGTGCTTGCTGGCAGCAGGGCTGTTCAGCCATGTGAAATACCAGCCCATGTGCACAGGCAACAGCTGGTATTAAGGGCAACAGCATGCACAAGCATCATGGTTTTTCATTTGTGCATTAATAATACAAAAAGTTTGACAGGTGTATTAGCTTTGTTTTCCTTCTAGTTTAGTTGTTAAGCCTTTTATTTATCCACATTACTGGCAACCCAAACAGGCTTCACCAGAGAAAATTCCCACATATGCAAGACCTCAGCCAGAGCCTTATTCTGTAAGGTTTAAAATGCAAGAGGATTTAATTACCCTTCTCTCTATATGGATATCTGCCTGACACACTAAAGCCCAAATGTTTTACATTCACTATGATTTATATTCCAGCTCTATTAAAGTTACTGGCAACCAAACCACAGACCTCAAAGAAAGTGCACCAAACAGCTCAATGCTTGAAGTTCTGTAATCTTTGGAAGGACAGATTCAGATGTTTATCCTCAGCAAAAGGCAGACCAAATCTGTCCTGGAGTCAGGTGACCCAGGGCCAGAGCACACAGGTGCTGCCTGGGACGAATCTACAGCAGTCAGCTCCGAGGGAGAGCGAATGGTGGCTGGGCAGCTTCAGGTGGAAGTGGATGAACTGTAAGGTGGTTAGGAGGACAGGTCTGCTGTCATCTGGGCTCACACTGGGAGCCTGCTCGGCTCCCAGTGTGAGCCCAGATGCTGACAACTCAGTGACTCTGCAGGGTGGGGCAATCAAGGAACCAGCAGAGAGGTTGTACAGTGTCTCTGGAACTGCTCCCTACATTTTCAGAGTTACCCCCCAGGTGGAATATGTAACATAGGACCAAGGAGGTGCAGCTGAGCCCTTGGTGACTTGAAGTTATTAATGGCTTGCCAAGAGCCAGCTGTCTGCTGCTATTATTCCCCTACAGCTGATGAGACCCTCCACAGAATACCGTATTTCACCTCTGCGGAGGTTTGCTCAGTGGAAGAGCTGAAATGGGTGGACATGGAGCCAGTTTTCTTCCAGAATGATATCCATATGAGTGTATGAAATTCAGGACAAAGGAGTGAAAACATGTAAAATGGTCTTCTTTTTATTTCACTCCCCTTTGCCTCTCCTATATTTCAGTTCTGCCACGGCTTCCCATAGTTACTTGCAGGTGAAATGTATGGACATCAGTTACAGTTATTAGAAAACACTTTAAATGCTACTAGAACTGAGTTAACTTTGCTTTAAATATGCTTACCACATGGAGTACTTTCTATTAAATATGTTTCAGGCAGGCAGCCACTTGAAAGTAGTCCTGCTAAAAACTGCTTGTCCAGTGCAATGCATTATAAACACCAAACTTTCCCTGCATTTAAAATATCCTAAAATATTAAATGCAAAAGAATGTATTAGAAGACTTGTATGAAAACAACAGCACCCATGAGATATACCAGATGAAAACCTACCTGGGGAAGTTATTAAAGTACAGTTGATTTTTAGCTGTCATTTGTATACAAATGTACTTAATTTCCAGTGAATAATTTTAAAAAGTGAAAATACAGAAGGTCAAAATAATAAAAATGTCTACTTTGATTATCAAGTAGTCATACAAAACAGATTAGTTAAAAAGTGTTATAATTTTTAATCTACCTTATATTTCTTGATGAGGGGGTCACATGCTTTGCCAGTGTCTATGACTGGAGATAGCATAAACTTGTAGTATGTTTCTGATAAGGTGGAAAATAAGGACTATTTCAGTGTCTCCCCTCCTGTTCTTTGTCTCTCAGTCCTGCTGGGACCCACCATTAAAGTGGATACTCTTTAACACAAGGGAAAGGCAAGTCTGTAGCACAAAACATGTAGGATTTTAATTTCAAGGGTTTTTTAGACCTGATACATGAACAGGGAATGACAGGGAGCTGCTCAGGCCAAACGAAACAGGAAAGCACATTGGTTGGAGCCTTTCCTATTCCTCAGGACTCGGACAGAAACTGAAAGATTCTTGAGCATGTGAGTTTTCCTAACAGTGAAGAACAAAGCAGAACCATGATATCATACTAACGCCCATGAACTCACTTTCCATGGCATTGTCTATGGCAATTCACTCCTATCATTACACAGTGGCATTCACTTTGTAATCTGAATTGCCTTGGCACACAGAAACACACACCAGAACCAGGGTGCAGTCTGTGGAGGATGCAGTCCCTGTCAACTATCTTTGGTAACTTAGGACAGTAGTGAAAAGAAGGACACATGCAAGGCTCTTTCTCTTCCTTGTCTTTTATTGTGCAGAGTCTTGGCCTCAATGTTTAGGATTTTTTCCCACTGAGGAGAGAAGCTCATTACAAAATGATCTCCATTTCTAAGTATTACAACAGTTTCTTGCAATCCCACTTCTTGCACATCTAACAGATATGCAGGAGCAGATCCTGCCTCTAGCTGCTTTCTGGGAAGCCACTTGCTAGAGGGCAAAGTGGATGCAAAACTATCGGAAGATTGGCAAAATAATGTAAGAGCACAGCTGGTGAGGGGAAAACATGGATGTGGCAAACCAGAAGACTGCAGATTCAGCTTTCAATGAGATACATCTCTTGAGACACAGATATGAAGGAAGCTTCATTAAAATAAACTCAGTGTACTCTCTGCTCTCTGTTGTGAACACAGTGCCAATCATGAAACATGTTCCAAGCAAAAATGGTGCTTGGGTGTGCACCACACCTCAAGGTTGACCCTGTGCTTGGGGACAACCATGAGATGAGCAGTGGGGAAGTGGTTGCTGGATAATCTCAATCTGTGAAGAAGCAAATCAGCAGCAGCTATGCTGATACATCACCAGGTGATGTATCAAATCCACCTCCAGAACCCAACCAACAAAATGCAAAAAAATGCCATTGAGAAGCAGTGGCATCACAGTCCTGTAAGCCACTGCCATGTTTCTGTAACTTTGGAATGGATATGGACAGTATTAGGATACAAATGGCGCCAGCAGTACAGGTTATCTGCTGAATTCCTTCTGCTCTTGTCCCAGTACTCTCTCCTCTGCAACCTGGAAGCTCACCTGATCTACCACCTCTCGAGCTTTATGACTCCCTTGTTAGTGGCTATTAATCTTTGTAATGGATGTATTTTCCAGTTTCTGCCTGAGGGTGGTTTCTCCCCCACCCTCTCTCTGTATGGTGACAACTCATTACTCCCTCATCATGGTGGATCCTTCCCCACTTCAGGTCCGTGCAGATCCCACTCCTCCTAACACCCCGCTTCTTTTTTCCTCATCAAAAGCCATCAACACATCCTGCTATTTTTTCACCTTTTTCCAGAGGTGAGGAGGGGGTGAAAAATGGTACAGGGGTGGTTTATTACAGTACAATAATTTTGTTTCCTTCCTTCCCTGGAAAATGAAGAGCAGGCAGAGTGGGAGCTGCAGGAACACTGGTGTAGGGAAGGGAAAGGGAGTCACAGCTGCCTACCCCAGATGCTACAGTGATATCAGGAGGTACTTTGGTAAATGTATGTAATAAACAGTTGCCACAGCAGCCAAAAGAATACACTTCTACAAAACAAAAACAAAGAGATAGCAGTGAGCACTGAGACCGCCTGTGGCAATGGGCGCTGTTGTGTGGTTAATAATACCTCTGCTATGAATAAAATTAGCAGTCTGGTCTGCAGGCAGTAAAATCAAAGAACAATTAAAGAAATAAACCCTTTCAGAATTAGAGATAAGTGCTTACTTGGGCTATAATATTGATGACTTGAATTTTCCTCAAGAAATAAAATTCCTCACTTTCAGAATGCATAATATTTTTAATGTCTTTCTTTTTTCCCCCTGAAAATCTGCTGAAAATCTCCCAAATCTTCCTTTTCAATTAATCAGTTAAATAATTCATTAAAACTATCATCATCTCAATTCCTTCATCTAGATGGTGCAAAGAAGTGCCATTATTAAAATGCTGGAAGAAGCTTATTGTTCTTACTACTAGTTATAATCTAGACCAAACTCAGAAATTTTTCAGCTATAAATCTGAGGCCCAAGAGATCTACTCTAAGTACTCTAAGTAAATCAACTCTTTAAGTAAATTACAATATATATTTACATTAAAAAAAAAAAGAGTTGTTAGAGTTGTTAATTTTACTTTAAATAGACTCAACAGTTAGTGAAAAATCTTGCATTACCATGACCTAACACTTGAATTTGGATCTATGCACCCTACAAAATAAATGGGAATTTATGTCTTACATATGTCGGACTACCAACATTAGATGAGATAAATATAATTTTTGAGTAGGTATCTTTCATTAGACTTCATTATTTATAATGGAAACAGAGGTCAAAGTGATTGGGCCACTTGTCACTCAGAAAGGCTTTGCCAGAGTGAGACACATCAGACAATTCACTTACACCACGTAGCTTCCATTGCAGTGAGAGAATTCAGCTGAAAATTTTGAATCAGACTTTCTTGCAGCTTTTTCAGTTTTCTGACTGAGACCATCTTTCATTAAGAAATGTATTTTTTTTAAAAAAAGTAACTTTTAGGCAAGCAGCAAAGGAAGGAGGATATTAAGACATTTTTCTAAGTCAGGCTGCAATTCTTTTGAAGTGGTTATATCCTGCTCTTATTATGTGCTTTCTATTGAAGCCATTTACTGTTTTCATGTACACTTTGGAATCAATGTTTGTGGTATACCTGACTGGAAGAACATATAAGAAAACTGATCCCAGGGAGCTGCCAAAGGAGGTATTATGGGGTATTGCCTGACATTGTTTCTCATGCTTATTGAAACCACTGGAATTTAGTATGGTACAGCATTTTTTAATTGTCGGTCTTCTGTAGTTTTAGCAAGGTATTTCTAGAGGTTTATTTATCACCCAAAGTGAGATGCAGTTTAATTTTAGGGCTTCTGGCCTCTTTCTTCCTTGCAACAAACCTGCAGCACACTAGGTCAATGTGCCCAAAGTCTGTATGAAGCAAATCCTTTTTTTCTTGTGATAAATTTTATCTGCCCTCCTATCACGGGAGCCATTAAAAATTATTAGCTGAAGCTGTGAAGCTGTGTTGTCTTTAAAATTAGTAAGCTTGGGACACAGTATTAATATCAAATAGATTAAGGCCAAAGTAAGTATCACTTAGTTGATTTTGTTATTTGCTTCTAAATAATATTGCTAAAAAATATTAAAAGCATCCTAGTGCTTTAGCAGACTGGTATTATTCAAAGAGTACTTTGATGCTTTTATTCTCCAAAGCCCTATCCTCAGAGCATTCCTGAGATAGAAACCATCATGAAGAGAACTGCTACTTAATGCACAAAATAGTTATTTATATTATACTATCTACAGCAATTTATTCACTGCAAACACCATTACACAGTGTATGATCACAGCATGCTGAGTATTCACAATGAGATTTTAAAAATGGCAATTTTGTTAAGTATTCTCCGCTTTGTTCAGCTGAAGAAAATTACATAAAACCCTTCACAGAAGGCCTGCCTTGCTCAGAGTAGGAAACAATCATTCGCCTCCTATTACACACCCATGGGCTCAATTCCCTTTTGCCACATCTTTTGTTTCTTTTTCTTTTAAAGTAACACCAATATCTGAAGTTCCAGCTCTTTTAAACTAGCAGAAATTTACTCTATATTCTAAAAAAGATAAAATATTTTTCAGTCTGATTTGTCTCTATGGGAAATTATATCAAGCATGATTTGTAGCCCTATTTTAATAAAAGAGAAAAGCACATGTAACTAGGAATGAAAAACACTACAGAAGAATGAATAGGCTGTCCTGGGACCTTCTAACACGACCTCCAACCTTGCAAGTTGCCAAATGATATTAGTTCCATGTTACTCCTAATTTGCTTTTCCTTGAGTTTCTTTTCTTTTCCAGGATTGTAATTTATTTTTCAAAATATAACTACTTTTAGATTTCACAGCATTTCCCTTAGCTGACAACAGTTTTAATTTACCATTATCTCTTCTCTAAGTTAATCAGCATCTGTGACATGCAACAGTGGGGTGGCACCACCAGGCACTGTTTTTTTAAATTTTAAATCTAATTTAAAAGTATGAGGTGACTAAGTGCAGACAGATAACACAAAAACCCCAGAGCAGCTCAAAGATTTAAGAGGTGTAGTAGGGAAGAAAGCATTCTTTAAAACAGCATTGACTTTTTAGTTTCTGTGGAAACCTTAGAGGCAATGCAGGAGGGAGAGGTAGACAGGACTAAAGCAGACCAGCTCAAACATACTAGAAAGACTTCTCATGAATGGGTGGAACACACTGAAAGATTTGGATTTGAAATGCATTTGATACGTTGATTTGATCACTAATAAAAAAATTATGGCAAATTCTCACTTTTTATCAGAAATGATGAAAAATGACAAAAAAGGCCACACATGATGTGTTAGTGATGAATGGATTAACTGAACTTCAACTAACATGTCCTTCACTTTGAGATAATGGACTGCAGATTTAATGTCAGAATTTTTTTTAAGTTGTATCCAAAAAAGATCTTTATACTATTACACTACTGTACTTTTAAAAATGTTAGTGTAAAAATATTCTGCAGTAGTCAGACATTTCAGTAAGTGAGAATGATTTAGACAGGATTATTTCTAATATATATACACGCACACTTCCTGATTATTATGAATGCTACAAGCAAGGCAGGAGAATTGTTCAATGTCTGCATATTCTCTGTTCCTCAGAAAGCTGATCCACTAGTCACTGAATCTTACCCCAGCTCGTAAATGATTTATCCAATGGGCCTCTAAAGAAGTTTGATTAGTTCAAGACTGTGATCTTTAAGAGTCCTTAGGCACTTGTCTAAAGAAGAGCCTAGAAATTTTGAAACCATATGCAACAGAATAATTTTGCAACTTTTTATTCTGAAGGGCCTGATTCTGAAATTTCCTTCTGAGACATTTTATAGACACTTTAGTTTTTACACATAAGCTGCTTGTAAAACTTTTCCAAAATATTAATGAGGAGAAGCAATGAGAAACAAATTTAAAGAACTATTTACAGTTTATCTCAAGCTATACAATATAGCTGTGTAACTAACAAGTCTGCTTGTGTCCATTTTGTAAACAGAGGAACAGGCTCAGATACAGACCACCCCCCCCCCCCCCCCTCATTTCAATGGGAGATTCACACATGCTTACACGTGAAATGCTTGCTTATACAAGGAAACAACTCTTTATTATGGCACAGATTAACTAACATGATGTTAAACACATTATAAAACAAGTAATTTCCTCCTGAGTAAACAAGCCTATAAAGCCAACAGGCACAGAAAAAGGAAATTTGATTCTGAAATCCATATACTTCAAAAGCAGATTTCTTTTATTTAGTCAATTTAGTTAAGAGGCTGTCTTATTTCTCCAGATCTCTGGTAAACATAGGAAAACACACTTGGAAATTACTGGCAAATGGACACGTTTTCAGAACTTTTCCGCCTTAATTTGAAATGATTCTCTTACTTCAAATACGAGGACCAGCCACAGGTCCAAGGTGAAAGAGACCTTTAAATGTCTCAACCCTTGGTTGAGACTGATTGCCCCCATTGCAGCCCACACTCTGACTTGTCAGAAGAAACCACCATTTACAGACAATTTTCTTAGCGGTGTCCAAGGTATGAACTTTACACCACTTGACTGACCAGCCAAAATGAACAGGGATGTGCCAGAGTCAGACTGGGACCCAGTAATGTGGCTTCTTCTAAGTCAACAGAATATTGTTGAGACTTTTTAATGTTTCTGGGGTGAGGGGACTTATCTGGATACTCAACAGAGTAAATAGAAAATTAAATATAAAGGAATTTCTTGTTTTTTCATCAGCATAATTTTCTCCTAGGATCTTTGGGGAGAGTCTTTAGGGCTAAGGAAGGGGCTTATATAGGAAATCTTCCGTACTGAAGTGTCTGGAAGCCTCTCAAAAATCAGACCTAGAGTTACCAAGTGCTGCTACAATAGTCCCCAAAATGGTTATATCACAGACTTCACTATAAGATTGCTCCAACATGTTTTTCAGTAAAAGGGAGCTCACCTGGGACAACTGAGGCTACATTCTTCTCAGTACACAAATCTCCATGGTGCCCCATGGATCAGAACTTCTGATTAGAAAACCATTCCTTCGAGTGACTTTCATCCCTGCCTGTACTTAAAAGCAGGATTGGAAAATACAAAGTGGTTTTGGGAAGAATGATGGCAAGATCAGTTTAAGAAAAGGACACTTGTTTGTCATATAAAGGTCACAACAAAAGGGTGTGCCAGGAAGGAGAAGTCCTCTGCCTCCATTCTCAGAATGGGAAGGCAAACACCCAGGTGCAGGTACCTGCTGGTGAAAGCAGTCTTCACCTTAGAGCTAGAGTTGAGGAGCTCACAGCTCTGTAAAATTCCTCTCAAGATTTCAGGTGACACTTTCACTACTTTCAGGGCCTCACACATGACCTATATGAGAAATGACACCTTATGTAAAGAAACATCAACATTTCTAATTAGCAAGAGGGAACCAGAATTCTAATCTGTAAGTCATAATCTCTGTCATACAAGAATTAAACATTTTTTTTTTATAACCACTGCCTATGTTCCCTCCATCAAGATAAAATACCAACAGTTGAAATTGCCATTATAATTTCCTTGGCAACAACAACTTGGAATCCTTACTCCTACAGATGTTTTTTGCATGATGAAAATTACATTTGTGTTGTTTTCTTTCCCATTTTCAGTTCCAGCTCATCTCCTTGGCTCAGCTACTGGGGATACCTGCTCTCATCATTGTTTATTTACTCGTAATATTACTGGTTGTCTGCACTAAGTGACAAACAGCTGGTCTTTGAGTCAGAGCTACCACCACCAGGAGAATCCCAGAACACTACACTAGTCATGCAGAAATTCACAATGCAAAAATAACACGTGACTTAACCTATGGACACTAGAGCTGTATTAGTTACCATTATCATGTGCTACTGCTTATCTTTATTATCCTAATCACTCTTGCTTAAATCTTGTGTATTCAAAAAAAAAAACCAGCTGGAGCAAATGGCCATGAGCTACAGAAGTGTTCATCCTGTGTTCTCTGGTCCAGTCCTAGCCCAGATGGCTGCTGTAAAGTTTTTTGTACTTGGAGACTCTTTGCTGCTCTGCATTTAATGAAGAGAGTATTTTACAAATCCATCTCTCAGTCGACAAATACCTCACAAATACCTCAAGTCCTTTGATTATCACTGCTGATTCCAGCTGTGCTAGCAATGTATGGAGGGGGAAATACTCTGGCTGCATGTCCCAGGTCTTGGTGGAGGCCCTGAGAATGCCATGGAAACACATGCCAGACAGCTGCCTGTCTTTACTGCTTATTCACCCGTTAATTAGGGGTGTATCCCTACTAATTGCTGTAACAATTGGTCTGGTACTCTTCACAAACACCCTATTTGGTGTAAGAAAAATGCCCTGGTCTCTATTTTCTAATGCAAAGGGAAGGCGTGGTGGAGAAAATTCAAGCTGTATTACTGTTTAAATAACTTGGATATGATCAAAGTCACCAATGGTTCACCTGTTCTGCTTGTGATAATTTAGTAGAAACCCAGCTGCCTGAGAAAGACTTAAAATTTGCCAGTATAAGTATTAAGAGGAAAAAGTGTTCCTCTGTCAGACCATACTGAATCACAACAACGTGCATATGTATTCTTGTCACAGTTTCTGCACTTTTGCTGGTTTTGATGCCTTCAAAATAATCTTTTTTAAAATTAATGTACTTGCCAATTGTACATTCTGGAAGGCAGAGCAGCTGTTTCCTCACAACTGTATGCATAGCCTTTTGAAGAAAATTTTGTTTATTAATAGTAATCTGTTTTTCATAGCTTTGCAATTTCTTAGATAATAGGGTAAAACACAATCTTCCTTTCATGTTCTCTGCATAGTGAAGAGACAGATGCAATTGCAACAGACTACTTATGCTGAGGGCAAAACTTAGTACTGCTTAATATGACTTAATGACTAAAAAATGTGTATCATTTATAGATGACATCTAATACTCTGCTAAGTTGTTATTATTATGGTCAATGAATATTCTTCCCTGCTGGTTAGTAAAAGGATTTGGAATTAAATCTGTTTTTATTTTACTTGTTTAAGTAGACACACTGAAAGCAACTGAGCTACCCACATACATAATGCAAATGGGATTTAGTCTTTATTCCCAATCTTTTTCTAAGCAGAAGCTCCATATAACAATATATATTAACTTGAAACACAGAACTGGGAGAAAGGGAAAAAACCACAGGACTGAAGAAAGGCTATTTTACAGCTACACAGACATGTAAACACCTCCAGGAACTTTGCTTAATAAGGCCAGCTACTTTCAGCTATCACTTCACCGCCCGTGACAATCTTTGCATGAAAGCATTTCTTTCTCCCCCAGGCAACACTATCAAGTTAGTGCAGTTCCCTCGAAATACATAAATGCTGTATTTAAAATTAAATGTACAGCATATGGAGGACTGGAGCTGTGCTCTGGAAAGCAACCCCCTCACCCACCCAAAGGCACTCGGGTGCACAAACATGCATCCCTGTGAAACGTGGCAAATGTGACTAGGAAAATGTCAGAATACAGAAACTTCCTGTAGGTTTCAACTCATATCAAGACATGCCCTTGTGTAAAAGGTACCACAGGGTCCACAACTGATCTTGAGTAACCTCAGAACATGATGTACATAATGAAGAAGTCAGCTCAGCAGTGTTTAATACATGAGCACTCCTCCCCTTATGGAATACATTACTCAGCTTCTCCTAATGATACTGAATTGATTTACATGTTAATTTACCAATCTAGGTGTATCCAACCCCAAAACAGAGAAGCTGTCAGTGACACACAACTTTCCTGGGAAATGGAGGCTCAGTACTGTGTATTCAAGTGCAGATCTGGGTTTCAGAGATGCCAGGGATAAAACTCCCACTGACTTCAATACAGTGCACAAAAGAGAGCATTTATGAACCGCTTATAAGAACATAAAATGTGCATGATGTTGTGCCTGCAATTTTAAAATCACCTATTTTTAACGAGTCTTGTGGGAAAAAAAAAAAAAAAAAAGTCTTGTCTGTATAATTGTAACTCAAATTTACGTTGACCTACTTTAAATTGTTTTCAGTTTATCATGTTAGGAAAAATATTCTAAAACAGTAACCTCAGATGATCAAAAAATCCCCAACCCAAACCTTCAAAATCAAAAAGCAGGGTATGGTGGTTTGGTCCCTGAAACCACCAAGATTTGATCAAGGTTTTTTTTGTTGCAGCAATATTTCAGAATTGCATGAAAATATGAACCACACTTGTTGGTTGACTTCCATTCCCATCACTTTAGAGAGAGTCTGTGTTTGTGGAGAATGACTTAAATACAATTCTCTGACATTCAGAACTGAAATGTCTGTTCCTGTGTGAAATAAGACAACTCATTAACTTGGGAAGTCTATTAATTGTTTGACAAATCAAGATGCATTACATTTTTTGTGTACATTTCTTCATAAACTAATACTCCCTATTTAAATAATATTCTATTTTCATTTGCATTTTTACACTTACTTTCAAGTAATTTTATCATTGATAGGGATTATTGTTGGTTTCAGGACTCTAATCTTAATACAATACAAAAAGATGAAGCACTTTTACTTGAGTAATTTCTCTGCAGAGGTAAAAGGTCAGAGGAGCAGGAGAAAATGAATTAGTAAACTGAAGGAAAGATAATCAGTCTGGTTTCAAGGTTAGCTTTCTGTTCTTTATCACAGTGAGGTTTTTTTTATCCTTCTTTTTTTGAACTTCTAAGAGCATGCCAATTCCAAGTCCCAGCTTGCTGTGCTACTGCAGCAGAAACTACACAAATAGACAAAATGTCTAAGAATCACACCACCTTAAGAAACCCACCCCTGCCCCTCAGTCACTCCCTCTGAAAAAATGTAGAGGAAAGAAATACCCCTTCTGTTGAAAATCAGGAAACTGAGGTCCTGTCAAATGACAGGTAAAGTATCTTTCCCAAAAACACGACTATGTGAATAAGAGGTGCTCTCAGATGTGAGCAGTCAGCTACCTCCCCAAATGTGACTGTAAATACTGTGTTTAAATACAGAATCATAATATTTACAAATGGAAATTACACACAGCATGCCCTTCAAAATCTCTCTGCCATTGTCTACAGGTTTTTGTGGTAAACAAACTAGCACAAACAGTGGGTAGTAAAAGTGGTTTAAAAATAATTTTATTTTTTGCAAATGAAGCAGTATTTGCAACAGCCATTGCTCTTATGTTGAGACTGCTGTCTTATTTAACTCCTTATTTTGACTTCATAAACAAAACAAATAAATTTTACTTCACAGATTGAGGAAAATCTGCAAATATCAATTTTCTTTTTCTCTTTGCAAGCTTTGGAGAGCTTATCTAAACTGTCCCTACACCTTTATGTGTGCATAACTTTATGTCCAAACTTTCATATATTTTTTAAAAAAAGACAGGAGATACTTAATGCGGCAAATGCCTCAAATACAATTTAAATTTATGTTTTTCAACTTATGCAAATTAGGATTCCCCAACAATGTTACTTAAAAGTTTTGCATTGACATATCTCAAAAAAATCACGTCATTTCTTTCATCCCTTTTCATCCCTGTTTTCCTATAATAGCCTCAAGTATTCTTCATTTGTCAGCTATAAAACATTATAGTTATTCATCACATATGGCCTTGGCATACTTGTTATAGCTACCTAGAGTACATTTCAATACCAGAATACATTTCTCAGTTTAATACACTACTAATGAATCAAATAAAATCCAAGTGGTTTGGGGCTTCAGCTGACACTAACTTATTACCCCTGTAATCACATCATGAGCAGAAGTGGCTCTGTAACTTTTGCTCCGTGTTCGGGACCTGCAGTGAAACTCACCACAATACTCTAACTCTGTGGTTTATAATTTACTTCCAAAACTCAGAAAATGTATTTACATGTACATTGGAAATTATTTTTTCAGGGGAGGTGGTGTAATACTACCCACCACAAATACCCAAAAAATCAACATCCAAAAAATGCATATTCAAATATACATCCACAATTATTTTCCTGGCATTTTAAAGACAGTGGTTTGCTTCATTAAAATACTTCACACCAGTCGCTTCATTAAAATACTTCACACCAGTCCTCCTCAGCAGAGACCGACCCAGAACCAGAAACTCCTGACTGAGGAGTGGGGATGTGCAGCCACTCCCTACCCAAATATATTCTCAAATCCTTTAACAACCCACACTTAAGACATTCTTCATTCATTCAATAACATTTCTTATACAGGCACACAGAAGAAAAATGTGAAAGGTTCAGAGCAATGCCTAGTCCTTCTCTGGGGGCTTCCCACACAAAGAAAAAGACCTGGACTTGAGGGGTGAAGGAATAGTTTTATGAAGCTATTTCTCTGCAGTCACACAAAGTACAGCTGGCAGAGTCACTGCTCTACAATACTTAAAACTTAATAATATGTTTCCCTGGGGTGATGCCAAGGAAAATATTCACTACTATAAAGGGGAGTCATTAATTATCTTCAGGTCATTACCAAATGTTAGGACCCAGTACTAAAAATACACATGGAGGTGAACAACAGTATTTTGTGCACACGAAGCTACTTAAGGACATAAGTTGCTCACTACCCACGCTTCCAAGAAGCAGCTTACTGTTTTTGACAGCAAAGTGAAGAGCTATATTCTAGGAATTGAAATAAATTTCTTTTATAGCATTATTTTTCAGCCAGTACACTACCAGAAGGCATTAATAAGGAAGGCCTATTTAGTTCTCAATTACCCAAGGATGGTGCATTTCAGAAGGGCCTTAAGAGTTTAGTTTTGGATTTTCAGGGGGTATTTCTGCTTTTTATGGTTATAGAGCATGCGGTAAGTACCCACAGCAGGCACAGAATACAAGGCTTGTTATCAGCTCAGAGAAACATTATAATCAGGTTTTCATCTGTTCAGCAGAAGTTCAAAACCAGGATGTCTTGTGTTGAACATCTGTACCTGCTTGTACCACATGACAGTGGGAAACAGGTTTTAGAGCTTGAGGTGAAGAGACCCAGCCTCCTCACACAACACCTTAGTGTGCTGGTGGCTGTCTGTTGTAATTGACTCTTCTTAACTACAAAAGCAGGTTCAGCCTCACTGCAATACATCCTGCAGGGAAAGGAAAATGAGAAAACTGACTGTGGTACCTCTAATGAGTAGAATGCTTCAGCACATATTCAGGTTCACTGTTCATAAGGAATATATTTACTTTAAGATAGGCAAGCAAAATCTCTGTCAATGGGCAGAATAAACACTGTTTAGAGTGGAGCCATTTGTAACATACCTTAATTGGCAATTTCCCCTTGATGACTAATATAACATCTTTCACATGAGGATTCTGCCGCTCTGTGATTTTCTGTCCCTGAATTATTAAGAGATATGAAAACCAATGCACAAAATACACTCTCTTAAGAACAGAGCTTAGAATAATACATCCATTATCACAGGGATCACACTTGTTTCCTGAAACCAGATGAATGCAACCAGAGCAAGAAAGTTAGGTAAAATACCGCCAAAAAACCCCAGCATATTTGCCTCAGAACAGATGGCAATACAAGATTAAATTTAATTTCATCCTTTTTATTTTAAAAAGGCTTTTATATGCTCTGTTCTTCTTCCTTAAATTGGGCAGTACCTGTCCCTCGAGGGTCTGTATTGGGACCAATAGGATTTGGTATCTTCACCCATGACACAGACAGTGAAATTGAGTGCACCCTCAGCAGGTCTGTGGGTGGCACCAAGCTGAGGGGTGCAGCTGGTATGTTCTGAGGGAAGGGAAGCCATCCAGAGGGACCTTGCCAGGCTCCTTGACAGGCAATGGTTTTAAACTGAAAGAGGGCAGATACAGATTGGATATAAGGAAGAAATGCTTTTTAAGAAGGTGTTGAGAATACCTGGTATAGCTTGTCCAGAGAAGTTGCTGATGCCCCATCTCTGAAGTATTAAAGGTCTGGCTGGATGGGGCACTGAGCAACCTCACCTCATGAAAGATGGCCCTGCCCATGCACTTATTTGGACTAGATGATCTTTAAAGGTCCCATTCAAGCCAAACTGTTCTGTGGTTCTATGAGTCTATCACGTATCATATTAAAAAATACACTGGTCAATCATAATACATCATTCTGCACTGAAGTCACACACATTTCCATGATTTCATTTTCACTAGAATAAACACCTACTTTTCTTTATGTTGCCAAGCATGTTCTTATCTGAAAACATATTCCTTCAAGAGTTTGTCAGTACCAACTAGAGCTGCTTGTAGCAGAATGAAAAAACACCCTCTTCTTCTAACACATGTATACGTAAAAAACCTCTCATAAATGAAAGTAATGGGACAAACATTGTCATGATACAATTCAGAGCTGTACAGGCTTACTGAGGATTAAACTTGGCTGAGGAAGATCATTAAGAAAACAAAAGGCTACAGAAATAAATTTTTTTAAAACATGGAAGTGGATTGTAGAAGCTCACAATGGAGTAAAAATTAAATAACTGAATAAAGATAATTACACAAAATTCTGTCCCAAGATCAGCACTGTCAGAATGTGATCCAATATAAAGGAACAAACACTACCAGAGAAAAATAGAATAAGATAAAAATTCTCCCAGGTTCAATGCAAAAGACGTTTTCCCCTTAGAGAAAACAGCATAAAAAGCTTCCTCTCTTTCGAGGAGGCAACAGAATGGAAGGGAATGAAAAGAGGCAGGTAAAAGCTCTGCATTTCCAAACATTATTCAAGGTTAGAAAATGAAAATGTTTCATTACAAGGAAAAAGACAAATCTGATCAAAGTCAGTCAACTCGCTTATTTATATCTCAGCAAACACCTTGGGTCCGCATTTTGTCAATCTGTAGAAAGCAAAAGATTTTTCTGACCTCATGAATTGGCAAGAAATGGTTTGTGCACTGATCTATTCAGCTCAGCAGACACTTGGCATCATTTACCCTGGCTCTCACAGAACCAAATACACTTACCATAAGGGCGACTGCTATGGAGTTTCTAAAAGTCAAGAGGAAAAAGCCTCCTTTGAGCCACTGGTATGTCCCAGTGGTGTCATGCTTACCCTGGTCTAACTGCTGACACAGCTGAAGATAGCTCCACTGAACACTACGAGGGTCTCAGCCCTGGAGACAGCACAGCTGGGGTACAGTGAGGCAGGACTTCTAAAAAATTGTCAGATATGTGGGGGTCATGCTAAAAAATGATGGGGAGACGACACCTTGTTTAGTGCCTGGAAGTTTCACTCAGTTTCCCGATCCTTTGGGATGCAGATGTCAGCACCAAAAAGGTTGCAGTACAGTGATGTACTGGCGTAGAAACATCTAGAGAGACCATTTCTGAACATACACATATTTCTGATCTGTTAGTATATATTCACATTTAGCCTGCTTGGGAATAACTCACTATATGAATAGGAAATAAAGAGTTTATTCATTAGGCTAAATGAGATTTTACAGTATCACATTCATTCTCTCAGCTAAGTATGAATGCTGGCAAGGTCTATGTATGGATTTTATACTTGGACTAGACTGCAGAGAGTATTTACTATTTTTTAAATTATGTTAGCTTCTTTAAAAATATGTATCTTGAAGACACCTCTTCTAAAATCTTCATTCTAAAGTTTAAAACTGTGGAGTCTCTCTCCCATAATGGGACTGGGTCACACACACACACTGATCCTGAAGCAAATGTGGCCATGGAGATAGCTTCTCCCACATATTGTTTCTAAAATCAGTACAACTATTTTTTGTATCTTCCATATGCATTAGCTCTTCAGAGCACATCTAACCTCGGACTCCTTTTAACTTGGTTTTCTGTATCCTGATATTTTCCTTTTAAATAAATATTATCATGGTCAATTGGCTCCACTACATTACTGCAACCTCTGGAGTGAGCAGGACTGGCCACTGAGCACATGCTGTGACAGCTACCCTTTTAAGCAACACTAAAAGGCTGTCAGAGAAGATGCACCTGGTTTTCATTTAAGATTTCAAATTACCTCTTCAATGGTTTCTGCTTGCTGACAAGCAAATGCATGACCCAGGAATCAGCAGCTAGAATTACCTATTTGCTGAAAGTGTATATTTGCTGACTTAATGTGTTTATCATTTATCACATACACAGAGGAGTTGACAAATACAATCTTCTTGTCTTTAGTAATTTTGTGGAGCAAGAAATAACTCGGTTCATTCTTCTTCCTTACTTTACTTGTTCCTAACTATGGTACCGTGCCAAAAAACAGCTCACAGCTATTTCCCTTCTCTAACAAGAAGAAGGGAAAGTCAAAGTCAAAGTAAATTTCCAGCTGGCAAATAAATTGCAATGTTGATTAGGAATGCAATATATTTGAAACATTTGACCTTTAAAGTACAAAAATCTTGCATCTGAAATACAGTTTGTCACATATCCACAAAGCCATATCAAATCAGGAAACACAGTTGTTAAAGCTGATTGATGATGACTTTGCAGTTTCGTGACTTTTGTATATATGTATGATAGTCCTAACCTTGTGAGAAGAACACTGCAAAGTTCCTGATTTACAAATATAAGGTCCTACTTTGAAACCTCTTATGGAATTATGTCATATATATACACCAAGACCCAAGATTCTACCTTCAAACTGATGAAGTGCATCAAAGAAAACAACTGAGAGCTTGACACTGAAATACACTCTAAATCTTTTCAGTTTCATGCTATTAATAATTATTGTGTCACAAGCCATCAAACTCTGAAATTCCTTCATATTATTTAGAAACTCACCCCCTGACAAGTTCTGGAATGACCTTAAAATTCTTTTCCCATGCTGAAATAAACTGATTTGTGGGCTCAGATATTCTCTGTTGGGTGTCTAACAAGAAGAGGCACAAAAATCCCGAAACACTGGATATGAGAAGTCTTTAGTTATGTACCGTTCTGTGACTGAAATTCAATTCATTTCCTCATTCTGCATAAGCGTGGACTCAAATTCTATCCATATGGGGAGGAAGGCTTATTCAGACCTTATGTTTCAGAGGTTACTGCAGCAGCTAGCTCTACCCAGGACTTTCTGCATGGTTCTTGGGGGAAAAATAAAGGTGTGAAAAAGGGGAAAGCCTACAGATATGCACAAGTTCTTCAGTTCTTCCCTTGTGTTACAGGATATATATGAAATTATGGCTATGATGGTAAAAAATAAAGCAGGCAAATTCTTCTTACAGAGCCTATTATGCGAACAACAGGCTGAATATTATTCCCACTGAACACAGGCAAGTTGGTAGCAGAGGCTCCCAGTTAACTGCATGATATTTGGAACATATTCTGTGATTCAGATTCTCCTCTTAGAAAATAAAAACATTTACTTTTCGTCCCAGTCCTGCTTTAGCCAGACTGGAAAGAACTGTGTACTGATTCTAATAAAAAATAAGCTCCTTTCAAATCTAGTTTTGTATTTTGTTTAGTTGAATGCGTAAAACCACTTGCCAGTAGAGGGGGTTTAGCTCAACCATTTCTTGTGCTAGAAGGGGCTGTTACAATACAAAGGAGAGGACAATATGAAGAAGAAGGGGAGGTTGTGCAAATTTTTGAATGCTTTTAGAAAGAGGAGCTGCAATGGGAGAAGGGCTTCTGGAATGCACCAGGAAAAAGCAGTAGGAAAACAAATATTCATTTCAAGCTTTTAGCATTTTAATATAAGCCAATCAAAAGACAGAAAACATCATGAGTACTGATTTCAGACTGAAACCTCTTCTGCTAAGTATTTTAGCTCAACAGTGTAAATATCCTACTTATTTTGAGTACAGAAATTCTGTGTGTCAAAAAAATTCCCGGAATAGACCCAAGCATCATGTAATTCAATGAGTTTCAGCATTACAGCAAAATAAGATGTTGATGTATTCTCCTTGAGAAATCATGGGCAAAAAAACTTAATACCATTATGTGAGTCCAATCTAGTTGAACTGGAACACTTGTACAACACTTTGCTATGTCCCTATTGGAAACAGCAAGTCCTGGTGAGGAAAAATCCCTCCCAAAAAAGGGAACACACCTCAAGGTCAGACAGGAGATGTGTTTTTATGCTGCAGATTTCCTGGCTGCCAGTAAACTAACTGCGACTAGCGAAAGGGAAATTTTTCAGATTTCCAAAAATATGCCTGAAGAATGTTGACAAATACATGAGCTGTCATTGACAGGCAACTTCAGGCTCAATCTACCAAACCAATCTCTTATTTAGGAGGTCTGGGGTTTTGAGTAGCTATATTAGACATTTTTATGTGAAGACCTCAGAAATACCTTTGAGGACAAGGTGTGGTTGCCCAGCACTTCCCAAATTAGACTCTCAGGTCATGATTCAAGAAACCTCTTTATTAAGTGCTCAATTGCTAATCCAAATGCAACTGTGTTATTCTGAGCTTCAAAGTCAGACTCCGGAACATCCAACGAAGGAAACCCTTTTTGAGTTTGCTCCAGCCCAGTAAGTGAAGCATGCCTTGCAGAGCCTTTCTAGAAGGATCCTGGTCAGGTATGAATTCTGCTGAAGCTTTGTAACACTTCAGGGAAATACCCATCTTTTCTCAGACTTCAGCTGTACAGTAGTTTAAAATAAAAGAAAAACCTTCTGTGATGTCCGAGAAAGTTAAAAGGCTTTGTTACAGGCTGGAGCAAATCATGTTTAAAAAGCAAAACACCCTGATGCTACATGTCAAACTATTCTTACATTTTAAAAGTGAAATAAATTCCACTATTGAGTCTTACAGTCCATGGCCTCAAATGGATTTAAAGGGGTGTAATTCAGGACAGGATTAGCTCTGCTGTCACCACTCAGTTTGAATAGCTAAAACCAATATGACATGGGCAACCGTGCACATCTGCTCTATTCATGCAAATGTGGGGGGCTTTATACACATGAATTTTGTGTAATACAGGCATCAATCAGTCGAAGCAAAATGTACCTGTGTTACATAGTTCACTTTATCTCTGTTAATGATATTCAGGGCAACCCCAAGAGGTGGTTCTTTGTACATGCCACGTGACGATTGTCAACATGATCCAAATGTACTTAGAAATAATTTTGCCCATAGGAGAGGCTCTTTGCCCAGAATACACTGCACAACCACTACTCAGCTAAAGGCCTGTAACTCTATTCTCTCCTCAGAGAAATCAGAGGAAGAAAAAAAGAGAAAGAAAGAAACAGGAGAAAATGCTGCAGTAAAGAAGGTAATTATTTATTTCCTTGTACTAGGCTAAACAGATGCAAGTTCTGCCTGAGAGATTCTCTTAATCTCTCCAGTTGCTCCATTTTTTCCCTTAATCTTTTGTAATTGCAATATTCTCAGATAGTCCTTGTCTCTAGTAAATTACACCTTGCAGCTCACATGCAACCCAGAAGAGGGGGAAGAAAGACAGAGGCAGAAGGCCTTACTTCACCCAAAAAAACCACACTGTTTTCTGGACTTCAAATGTGTATTCATATTAAATTCTTCTCGAGTGCCAGGAGGCTAATTGTATAATTAATGGAAAATCTGACATTAAATGAGTTAATTTTGTTCTCCTCAGTGTGGGTAACATATAAATTTGAAATTTCCTCTCAAATTGTTAATTAATTTTTCTAATACAGACCTTAATTCTCCCAAGTGAGGGGAACTGAAGGGAAACATGTTTTGATCCCAGGAGCTCCACTGCTTAACAAACTTACAGGGTCAACACTGAATGGAGGAACATCTATTTCCTTTGTAGTTAAAGCAATAGGGAGACCCATGGCCGGTTTGCTGCAAAAGCTTTCCATGACAGTTCCTGGAAAAAGCTGGGGGTAATCTGTTCAAAGGACATGTTGTGGCTTTAGGGTCTCTGGCTGTATTCATACCAGTCTGTATTGAAATCTGAGAGATCTGGGTTCAGTTCCCAACTGTCAGAGGCTCCTGGGTCATCAAATAGGGCAGAAGAGTCAATTAATTTCATTATGTCTCATTTCCAGTTGTAATGTGAAGATATAAAGCTCCTTTATAAGGTGGGGAGGAGAGGGAGAACAATCAATTACAGAATATTTAAGAATGAGTAACTGAAATCCTTCCCTATGAACAAATTAAAAAACAAAAACCAAAAGACCTCATTTTAATTAATTGAGAGAAAAAAAGATATCGATATATATATATATATATATATATATATATATATATATATATATATATTTCCAGGAAAATAACCTGTTTTTTAAAAAAGTATTTTGAGTTGAAATGAAAAAAAAAAAAGGAATGAAAATTCAAATTTCACCCAGTACTGCTCATTTAGGATTACTCACAAGTGCAAGGATTTGAAAGAAATAAATCTGTAATTATACTGAGACTTTGTTTCACACACAGGCTGCAGTTTCCTGAATAACTTCACCTTATTTACTGCTACTGAGAGCAGCAGTCCTGCCCTCCCTGTTGTCCATGATTGTGTGCTCCAGCTCTCTTGTTTGTGCTGGCATCAGTGCTCGGGCAGCTGCGCAGCTGGACTGAAAATTAATCTGACTACAGAAAAAAAGGGTTTTTTTTTAAGCTAAAGCAGCTCTCTGAACCGACAAGCCGTGTGCTGATACAGAGAGAGGCAGCAATGAATGGCTGACGGATAAAGGAGAGTGAGGGACAAACTCTTTCAGTGACCCCAGGGACTTAAATAGGCTTAAATCCATCATGAAACCACTTCCTCAGCCTTATCCCCACTGGCCAGAGGATCCTTTTCTATCTTTGGTGGGGGAGAGCATCTTCACACAGACAGAAGGCTAAGGAGTTACTTCCCACAGATACTGCTTGTACACACATAGGAAATACAAAGATATTCAAGACAATTTGTCCTGGAATAAAGCAAAGGTAAATGACATTTACCAGACTCTGGCCATGGCCAGTCACCACCAGAGCATTGCATGTGCTTGGTTTATGTCCCTTTTGTAATCTGCATTTTTATTTAGCAGAAAATAAATGATAACTCAATATAGTAACTCCCTTAATAATGTCAGGAAAAGATTTACTTGACTCAAATTAAAGAAGTAAAAGGGATCATACATTTGACTTCATGACAAAAAAAAAAGTGGTTTTGTTCATAAAAAATAATTTGTCCAGGGAAACATTCTAGAAATAACAATCTAAATATTCCTACAATTTTTATTACAATTATGAAACTTGTAACATTTTCTCCTTCTGTGTGTCTTTGACTGAGTGCTGATTTTAATACAAACATCATTTGGATAATCTCACACTTAATTCTGAAGAGGCTTACTTTCCTAAAATTCAAGTTTGACAATACATGTTTAGTCCTAGTAAAAAAATTTTACTTCTCTGATTCTGCTGAGAACTTAAAAAAAGGGTCCCTAGTGACATTAGCTGCATATCTCTTGCACATATATAAAATATTTTGCAACAGAAGTGTTGTAGAAAATAAAGCATCATTTCACTGAATGTCAAAACATAACTCAGTAATATCCTTAACTTTAATTTTTAATGATGCAAATACCACATTGATACTTCATCCTTGTCTTGATTACATTTCCAATACTCTTTTATGAGCGGCTTAAAAACAACAGAGTAAGAACAATGTCTTTATGTGATTTAAAAGCACCAACAACTGAAATGAACCTTCTGTGCAGTCATGCTTAAATCAATTAAATAGATCCAGATCTAAGGAAAGTTCTCTAATTATACTTCAATTACTACCCAAGCTTTTAAAAAAATAAAGTAAGCGAAAAAAATCTACAAGTTATCAGATGCTTCATCTTCCTTGTTATTACATTGAATATGCAATTTTAAAAGACATCCTACGTTAAAAGACAGCAATAAGGAGTTCTTCATTTATGCCAAGTGAGCTGATCATTTTCTAATGATGAAAGTATTTCTCTGAGCAGGAACACTTAAATAGAAATGTTCACAATCTTCTTCTCCAGCTAATTAAAAGCACTCAGTCTGATTAAACATAAGTCTGAACAATGTTTTCCATCCCTATCCTTCCCCATTCCATAATAAATCAGGGCTCTTGAGTGAGCCCAGGCTCTTGGTTTAAGTACTGACCCTAAACTAATTTTATTTTTATTATTTTAAGAGTTCTTAAAGAAATATTAGCTCAAGTGAAAAAAAACGAAGGCACAAAGTCTTTGCATAAAGGCCTAACAGATGCTGCCAGCATAACACTTTAATGAATGACCACTTCCACAGAAGGGAGCAGATAACATTCTGTGCTGAGCGGTCGCAGGGGCCACTCAGTAATTGGAAGGGAATGAGCAGGCTCCCTCCACAAGATCTGTGCTCTTCCCCCCACCTGCATGCTCTGCTTCATGCATACCAGGCTAGGGCTGCGGTGAACGCGGTTGAATTAACACAGTACCTACACTTTTCCTGTTTTTATTAAACAAAATTTACCTGGCTAACTTTTTTAGTTGTAAAAACATTAACTGAGCCCTGCCACAAAGAACAGTACTGCTATTTAAGCTATCGATAAGCAGAGCTTTTAAAGCAGTTTTGTTTCAGGTAATAAGAGTTTGTAAACATATCTAAGAGCTGCACTTCGTTCTCCTAATGTAAAAATAAAAATGTTTTAAAATATATTGTCTTCATTTTTTTTTTAATGTTACCACTGTAAATATTAAAGAAGCCAGAGTAAGACTCTGGTGCACCTTTTAATACTTACAATACCGTTTAGCTGTTAAATTTTTAGTGCTATGAACAACCTTTTTGTTCAAAAGCTAAGCATTATGCATGCAGTATATTTTCAAAGGAAGCCCTAGTCCGTATGAACAAAACACCACACCACCAATGCAGCTCTCTGCAAAAATAGATGTCTTAAGATCATAGCCTGCTAATGAAATCTTTTCTTAATTTTGCCCGTGGAGTTCCCATTCACATTATGCAGCCTGAGAGATGACTGAGACACAAGAAATATGATAATTATTTCTTTTCATAAAAGGCAGAAAGCATAGCTGTAAGATTACCTTCTAAAATGCCTCCAGCTATCCGAATTCAGAGTAGCACCTTAACAAGGGCAGAAGGTAACTCCTCACAGTATCAGGCTGCGAGGGAAAGACAGGAGTTTAAAGGAAAATAGCTGCTCGTCTTTCGTGAATTTGCAGCCTAAAAAATTTGAGGTAATTGTACCACTAACAGACCCTGTTTAATCCTTGAAAGTACATTTGACAGATCAAACACAGAAGCTGTAAATTACTAGTAATGTCAGCAATCTTTCCATTTAACTATCAGTGTATCAAACCACAAACTCAGAGAACACAATAATAACTTGAAGATAGGAATCTAAGGAGACTCAGACTATGTATTTGGTTCTCAAGTACATGGTTAAACTGCAAAAGACAAATATGTTTGGTTTTCTCAGCAATAACAGGGATATAAAAAGAGGTAAATGCAAAAACTAGAACACTGAGTGCCAGAACAATTACATTTCCCAAACAGTGCAGGTACAGAGCCAGATGCAAAAGAGCATTTTGAGCTGGAACACCCACATGAAGGGAATGACTGAGGGTTATTTTAGTGCAGCTACTGGCCAAAGGAGGAGTAGCCCAAAGGCTGATCTTGCTTGTGCTCTAGTGCCTGGCTGATCATGATCTTCAGGGAAGAATGGGACCATGTGCAATATGGAAAAAAGTAGTGCTGGAACACCTGGCTAAATCTTCTGTGCTTCAGAGAGCACCCATTGGCCTATTACTGGTATTAAAACATTGGGCTGTGAGGTTAATATTTTTGAAAAAGTTTTGTGGAACCATTTGTAAGCCTGGGAATCTGGCCTGGTCAAAACCTGACAATTGCAATGAATTCAGTCACACGTGCATTATTTTTTGTACCAAGGCATTTCTACTTAGAAAAGGCTTTATAAGGCTTTAATGATAACTGTAGCAACTGTAGTTATTTCCTTTGCCAAAGCAAAAAAAACCCCATGAACATAAGGAACCTCTGTATCAGAATAAATGAACTACATGATGACAACTGTCTTAAATACATGTATGGATTTAATTAAAGCAATAACATTTTATAATGTAAATAACACAAAACCAATCAATGATAACCACCCATAATTTATGCTGTAACAAAAATAATAAAACCAGGCAGTAAAACCATGTGCAATTTCAATTACTATGACTTCTGGTTTCCCTGATGTTGAAGCACTTCATACAATTACTGCATTTTCAGTGCTCAGTGTTAAAGCCTACACAGGAGAATCAAGACCGTACACCAGTGTATTATTATTCTTCCTTCTTTCTCTCTCCCATGAAATCTCTTTGTGAAACAGTATTCTTTAAAATTGTTTCTCATCAATCAAAGCCCATGGTTAGCAATCCATACATCACGCCCTGTGTAAGGTTGCTACTGAAACTTCGTTAAAAATTTTCAAACCACACATCTGCAAAGTGTATATTACTATTTTTAATGGATGGGATAACATCTCTCTCTTGCCTACTTTTCTTCTTAGAACAGTGCCCCCTACAGCTTGAGGCCAGTTTATTACTGGATGACTGAGGATGTTCCCTGCAGCAGCAGGAGAGGAGCATGTGTTTGGCATTATACCTATGAAGGGATATGGGTCCAGCAATGCTGAGGGTCATCACTTCTCATCCCAAATGCTTGGAGTCCACCCCAAGCCTCTCAGGACCAGGTTGGGTGCCTGAGGTCCCTACCTGTGGGAGAATAGGATGCCTCAGAAAGGAATCCAGAGCAGATAGCAAGGTTCAGCTAGGAGCTGTTGAAACTAGCCAAGAAAAACAAGGGAAGGGCGTGCCTCAAATTCTTCTTTGCAGCTTAGGTATCTTTTTTTTTTTTTTTTTTTTTTTTTAATGGCCTGTAAGGCAGTGCTTAAGTGCTTATGTCAGCTAGGGTTTCAGAGCCCCAAATCCATCCTAACTTGCTCAGGTACCACAATTCCTCCTTTTACAACCATAACACAATATGTGCTCATGTCTAAAATACTGCTGGAGGGTCAGAATACAGACAATGTGGAATTAATTCCTACTTTAATTCCTTCTCTAGCTTGACATAGTTTAAACCTATATTTCTCACTTCCCAGCAGAATGTTCCAACCCTATTATGCTGGGGAAAACCCAGGGGTGGGAGAGAAGAAGAGGTCACTGGCCCCTTTCTGCCTAAATTGTGCCAGTGCTGCAATGAAAGCAATTTACTTAGTTACAGCAAAAGGTAAATTACAGTAGTCTCTTGCTTTTCAGACTAAAGTTTAAAGTCTATATATTTTTATATTATATTATCCATTACTCTCATACTCCTATTCCCTTGCTATAGTCTCTTGGGATTCTTCACACTTCTACTTAAATTCCAGGGACACACTGCTTAGCAGTGACATTCAATTAGTTCTCCACTTAATAAATAACCATATATAATTGAATATTTTTGCAAATATTAAACATAGAACATATTCACCATTAAAATTTAAAATCTTTACTTCTATGCTTGGAGGCAGTGAATGACATCGTTCACATTGAAATAAAATGAAAGGATTACAACATGGAACACTGTAATGTTTAGAAATGGGTCATTTGCAATTTCAGAAAATAGGTAATTTACAAAGTTTAAAATAAAATGCATGATTGCATTGTTCTTAGCATTGAGGGACTGAACAAAAGGCTTCCGCTTTCTTATCAGCATCAATTATGGCATGAGTGTGAATAATATGAATTGTGATTGAATCATTACTAACCGTTTTTGCATAATTTTCCGCTTTCACTCCACCAATAAAACATTTTTGTAAAAGATGAAACTGTATTTCCTCTAAGAGCTGTAAAGAAAAACCACAGCGCTTGATCTGTGACAACTATCAAGAAGATACAGATGATCTCTCCATCCCTAACAACAGTAGCTAACAGCACTAATGTATTTTGTTTTCCAGCCATCATCCCTCACACAAAGCTTTTCACCTCAGTTTTGATGAAGGTAGAGCTGGGAAAAAGTTCTGCAATATCTTAAGGTAGTCCTTCTTACACTTCACTGACAGTCAGAATCTGGGGACCAGGTCTGCCACACAAACTGGTTGCCAGCAGTTTGTTTGCTCTTTAGAGAAGCCACAGTAGTTGTGGAAAGAGAAGCTTTCTTGCTTTTTTGGATTGCTTTTGCCCTGTGTTATGGGGTTATACTCAGTTGCACAGAAAATTGGATAGCATCTGGTAGGAGGGCAGAAATTGTGGCTCTACGTGTGTGAGAGACATAAGCAGGCTGGGCTCTGCAGCCTGTTAATGAAGGGGATGGGGAAAGAGTGATCAATCCTGTGCTAATTATGGAGCCAGCAGATCGTTCAGCAGCTAATATTTCTTTTGTCTGGAAGGTGACTTGAAACAGTGACAGCAAAGTATGACTACTATATAAACACTATACATTTCCATGCCTTTCAAATATAAGCTTTAATTTGGACCAGGAAAAATATGAGATTAAAAGGAACTTACACTTGAAGCATGTGATAATCAATCATCCAGAAAAAAAAGTTTGATTATATGTATTGTGTTACTTAAGTGCTCTTTGAAGGTAGATGAGATGAAATGTATGTTTAAAAACGTCAAACATGCTCAAGGAATATTTTAAACAGCTCTTGTACAACAAGATGACTTAAGGGATGGTCTCATGGCACTGGAGACTTGGGCCCTCATTTCAGTGTGGAATACACTGAAGTGCAGGATTTTGGGTCACATAAATCACTCTACATATGCACGTATGGCCCCTACCACGGACTACAAGACTTGCAACATTTTCAAGTGAAAATATTGTTTTTTCCAAAAGTTATTTAACATACTGAAAGACCCCACAGAGTGCACCAGGAAGAAATGCAACACTGCATTTGATAAGGATTTCTTTCCATCTTTGTACAGATACCTCTCCAAGGATCATATTTTGTGAGATTTTCTTCAGGAGTGCCTGGATTAGTAAAAAGGCTTTTAGGTTTTTTTTTTGTCCTCTGATGCTTTTATCTTGCCACATATCAAAGACACTACAAAAGCATGTAAATCATTAAACAAAATTTAATGAAGGACAATGCAGATGTTTAACTGTAAATACCTGCTACACATGTTTCAAGGAATCTTGGAAAGTAGGGGATACTGAGATTTATCAGGTTCTTATTTAAGGCAGCATCTTGATTTGAATGAAACTAAGTGAAGCATAAAGATCTGTGAGACAAAAAACCCCCTGTGTATTAGTAGAAGAGTTTTTTTCTATCACACAAAAAACGAGTGACAGGTGTAAGCCAGTAACGAAAAAGATGAATGGAAAGGAAACTTGCATGGTTACTTAATCACCTTACAAATGACATTTTATATGAAGGCTCCAAATTTCTTTACACCTCACAAGAGGATAATTAAGCAGCCTAGGTGAACGTTCACGCTTTTGGCACTCCTTGTAAACATTAACTGTGTTAAGACAAAACCAAAGCCTTGCCTAGTAACAATGCTTGAAGATACTGTATAGTCAATTCCAACATATCAGAAAAGAAAAAAATCAATCTCTAAGAAACTTGTAGAAGAATTATATGTGTTCGACAGTCTTGCTCTACAACTCAACAAGGATAGTAGCAGGAATGCCTGATGATCAGAATAACTGCATAAACCCACTAAGAATCCCTCAAGTTTACAGATAAACTAGCATGGCTTTCCTAGGGAATTCAGTTGCTTCAAAAGCTCAAATTATGGCAGATGGCTGTAGGATGTTTTCTCCTTTACAGACCTGTGCTACCAAATGTGCAATTAAAGTGAACTTAATTATTCTACACCCTTCATTTAGGTGGATCTACCCTAGGAGTTGGATGGATTACCCTTGAAACTCCAGGGAGTGACACGGGGTCTTACTGGCCAGAGTGCTGCCCCCACATATCTGGGCTCTGTGGTATTATTCAAAACAAACCCTTCCTAACCTTCCCCATGTTTAGTGTTTTTGCTTAGCATTTGACTCTGAGCATTAGAAAATTGTTGTCTTACCATACTTGTGTGGTTCTCTGCAGACCTGCTCATCTGCAGTGTGGCATTCCTGCAGAACATTTTTCATAGGGATGAATGGCTGCTACACAAATTGGAAGGCTTTTTATGGAGGACAGACACCCCTTGTGACACTGCTTCCCACCACTACTGTCTAAGCACACTTCCGATACCACAGCCAAGACGTGTAATTCTGTATTCAGAAGCTATGTGAGAAGCCTTTTTCAGCCGTAAGGATTCACTCATTCCTTGAACATGTGAGAGAGAGTATTTGTTTATCTAAACCAAATTTTTCCAAACAACTACTTAAGGCAGACACTTTAGATATTGCTGTGGCCATTATTAAACCTTTGCTTGAAGATGGTGGCAAACAGCTTCATCCCACCACCAACCTCACTAGCATGTGCAGCCAGAAATAGTTAACTTCATAAAGACACCTCCAATATTCCATAAAGATCTCTCCCTCTTCATGGTGCTAAGTATTGTCATCACCCTCACAGGACTTGGGATGGGGAAGGCGTGTATGTGCCACGACCCTTCATCCTGCATACTGCCAAGCAGTCCATGGGAATCCAGGGAGGCACCCAACAGGGAAGTGTGTCCATGTGGTCACTTGGTCTGTTCAGCCTGGAGGAGACTGAGAGGAGACCTCATTGCAGTTACAACTTCCTACAACAGGAAGCAGAGGGGCAGGCAGTGACCTCTTCTCTGTGATGACCAGTGACAGGACCTGAGGAAAAGATGTGAAGCTATACCAGGGGAGTTTGGATTGAATATTAGGATAAGTTTTTTCACCAAAACAGGGCTTGGGCACTGGAAAAGGCTCCCCAGGGATGTGGTCACAGCACCAAGCCTGACAGAGTTCAAGAAGCACATGAACAACACTCTCAGACACATGATGTGATTCTGGGGGTACATGGTGCAGGGCCAGGAGTTGGATTTAATGATGCTTGTGGGTCCTTTCCTACTCAGCATATTCTATCATTCTATGAAAGGCAGTGAAAAAAACATGGCATGCATATGTAGTATTCATTTTGGAATAGCCTTTGATAATCTTAAAAACAACTGCCCAAACGTCCTCATCAGTGTTTTATGGACACCATGTCATAACAAGATGTAATGTGGGTTTTCTTGATATCCATTTTTCTCCATAAGTTTTTAACTGTAATGCTCAATAAATACTTAAGTGCCAGCATGGAGTGGATTATTGCTAACATGTTGCAGGAAAATTGCACAGTGCTAAAGCTTGCAATAAAAATAAGCAGAACGCCCACTGTTAATACACTGTAGTTAAGTGTATTAGCTGTTTTCAAAAGCATTAACTCCCACACAAATAGCAATGCTATTTTGTTCAATATATTATTATCAGACAGTGAAAATCAGTTGGGGACTATCTAAAGCCTTTATGCCCACATGTATAAAAATAAAATTGCTTCACAAAATTAGGAAGTTGTGTGGGGACAGCACTTAAGATTTTACCAGGTGTAAACATAATAATAATAATAATGATAATAATAATAATAAATTATGAAATTACATACTACTCATACAAATGACTCTTCCCTTTCCCCACTGATATTCAGAATCACTGAAAAGAAAATATTTGTTTCTCTACCTCTCATTTTTTATTCTATTCTCTGTCTCAACAGCTGATAAGATTTCATAATTTTTGAGCTCTTGTACTTTTCTTTCACCAGAGTGGGAAAACCAATATTGGATAATAATGATACACAAGAAGAAGCAATTGTTAATGATCCTAATGCGGCAGTGTAAGCTCTTCACAAATCTACTGATTATCCTTTTGTTTCTACTTCCTGTTCATCCGTCTCAGCAGTGACATCATGAAAATAATAATAATTTGCACCCAGATTCTCAAAGTGGTTTGCAAATATTAATTAATTGCAAACCTAATTATGCCTCTGAGACAGATTTTATGTTCCTATTGTGCTCTGGAGACCCACGTGCCTCTTTCCTTGAAGCGTATTTTTTCTCCTTACAGGGCTATTCAAAGCCCCCTGAAATTAAGGGGAGAAAAAAGAAAAAAAAAATATTGGGGAGGAATAGAAGACGGTACTGGGGGAGGGAAAGAGAAAAGAGGAAAGAGAGATGAAATAAAGCCCTCATATTTTACTCTCTGCTTTACTGTGCTCTATCTGCCTGAATCAGGAAAAATTCTGTATTTTCATGGAATTTTCTGTTAGCAGTAATATTAAAAATAACTAACTATATTTTGTTCTGAGGTACTGTTACATGGCAAAAAGTAAAAATATTACCAAAATACCAAAAATCTGTGTTTCTATTTTTCACATTCTTAGATGACAACAGTGACCTGGCACCCAGCAAGCTCTGCTTCACATGTGGCTGTGGGTTTGGGTTTGGGCTGAGCTGCAGGGGTGCACTTGTCACAGCATCGGGGTGCTGTCACAGAGCAAGTGTAAACCCCGCTGCCACATCCCCTTTCTGGGGTCTTATTGTCACAAGCGCACATAACGTGTCCTCAACAACCACAGACAAACACTTGACAATGCATTTTGTAGGGGAGCTACTGGTACATTCTCTTCCTTTTTGGGAAGCTTACTTTGGTATAAAGCAAGGATGTGTCCCCCTTGGGATAAATATTAGAAGAAATGCTTTTTTCACACTCCCTTTCATTGCAGTGGTCCTATTTCTTTCTCAGAAAGTCACTCATCACACTGAGGGATAAAAATATGGAAAACACTGTGGGTTACCTTTTACCTCACTTTAACATCATAGATAATCAGGTAATTTTTCCCTGCATGCACTACTCCTTTGACTTTAAAAAATATGGAAGAATTACGTCAGTCCTAAAAAAGTCATTTAAGCAACTCATCCCCTTAGAATAAGAGCAAATAGAAGAACATGCCAATTAGAGCCAATGAAACTATCAGCTTCAAAACTCTGATTGTCACTAAATTATCTATTTGCCCTAATGGAAATATACACGCTTCCATAACACAGGTGCTTTACCAAACCAAAATACCATGCAGTTCTCCAAATGCCTTACCAAAATTAAATGTTTCTCCTGTAAAAAGCACACAGGCTGGTGAAGAGCAACACAACAAATAGAGCTCAAGTGATGTTCAGGACACTACAGGAGTGCATCTGGGATGACAAGTTCAAGATATTGTCTTTAAAATTCAAGTAATTAAAAGTGTTTGAAATCACTTGTCTTGACTAGCAGAATGCAAATGAATGAATATCGTTTGAAAACCACAATCTTGCTTTTTCTTTTCTTCATCCAATAGCATTAGAGTACACGGCATAGAGGTCAAAAGGATTTGCAAATAATGTACTAAATTAATTTTACTAAAAAGTATGCTCTAAAATGATTACCTGACTTTTAAAATGAAAGCAACACCTTGGAAATTTTGGTCAAATTTAGTACTTTGGTTTACTCATTTTGTTTCTGAGAAGAGTAATTGAGCAGATGAGAGTGGATTTGTTCCTCCTAGTATTTCTACATTTTGGAATACAAAACTGTGGATGTCTAAGAGTGAAATTCACATAAGAGGAAATAGCTGAGTGCATTGAAAGAGTCAATAAAGTAAGAAGATAAAACAAAAGAGCTTGTAGATTTTTCACCCAGTCATCCCACATATCTTTAAACCCCATTTTAAATAAAAAACAATCTACAGACTTATAAATCAGAACATACTTCTAAGATATTGAAAGCCTGAGATTTGAAGCTGTAGGAGAGCCGCAGAAAGGGAACTGTAATACACTGGAAATAATCTCTGGCATGACATATGGCAGGAGAAACTCTGTCTCTTACCTTTATTCACCATATGCCATTTGACTGATTAAATTGTATTCATGTAGCAAAAAGAATTATAAAACAACACTCATAACTATAGCTCTTTAGTGCACATGATCACACTCATTTTTTTGGTGCTGTGGTAATCCGTCTGCAAACTTCACGCATTTTTGTCCAGGTTTCCTCCTCCCTGCATGCAGTTACTTTATGTTTCTGCATCCCTACAAAATAACAAGCACCCTGACTCCTTAAGTTTTTAGCTTTTATATTTTTTCAAATCCTGTACTGCATTAGTGTATAACTCTGAACTCCATATAGACTGTTAGTTAGCTGTCTTCACATCTTGGTCAGACATAACAATCCCTCCAGGCCTGAGAACCAAGGACACCCTTTTGCCTCAGGCCCTGAAAAGTATAAACAAAATTGAATTGGGGCAGGTGGAGCAAACTAGGGGAATATGACTTCATTACCTGAAGCTGTAATTGGACAATTAACCCCTGATATGCAAACAGACCAAACTTACATCTGCTTGAAGAACTCGTGACCATTGTCCATTTTGGGTGCAGCCTCTGCGAGGCTTTTGCACCACCCAAGGTGTACCTGTTGAAGGCCTTTAACAAATACCTACTTTATTCTCTTAACTCTCTAGCCTCTGCTCTAGGCAGCCACTCCAAGGCATCACCCCAAACTGCTAAGGCTGTGATCTTCCTACCTGGCTGAGTAAAACCAGCTGATACTAGAAGAGGAGGGAAGACCTCAGAATTGGGGCATTTGAAAGACTTTGGTAATTCAACAGGCAGCAAATCTCTCTCAGCAAGAACTGATAGTGTCAGACTGTGCATTTTCTTTTGCGAACCAGCTGGATGAGCACCAGATCAGCTTCCCATGCACCTTTACACATCCTTACACAATGGCTTCTCCTTGTCACCAGAACTCCACTCTTCCTGTCCCAGCCATCCAGGACAGCACAGCACATCTCAGTAAGGCAGGAGCTGCTGAGAGTCAAGAGAGAAGTGGGCGTGTGTCCCTGCTTTGTGTTAACAGTGCTGGTGATGTGCTCTAACTTGCCTTAATCAACATGCAACCATTCATTTATCCAAACCCTGCTGAGCCTTACAGGTAGTCCAGGGCAGGCCTGTGGCTGCCGCTTTTAAGCTTGGTCCTGGCACCTGGGCTGGGCACAGTGCCTCCTCTGGAGCTCTCCCTGGTAGGCCCTTTATTCATAGAAATGCCAATACTCTGTAAGAAAACTGGGAATGACCTGTAGATAGGAGTTGGAGGTCAGTCTGCTTTATTCTGATCTGGTTTTCTCATTTTCCTGAGTTAGGCAAGGACCATTCCCACCTTGCTGATGGAGGCTCTGCTGGTGCCAGGTACAGCCTGGAGCCAGCTGGGCCAGGCTCAGTAGGCACAAGTGAATGTGGGAAGACTCTGTGAAAACCAGAGCCCATCAGGACTCACGCAGTTTGGGGAAGGGAGTGGGCCACAAGGAGTGTGAGAGAGTGACACCAGCTATCCATACAGCTGATTTTATCTAAACCAGGCAAAACTGCACTCTCAAATAAGTGAGCCAAGACCTGTCTGCAAATAACAGAATCAGCAAACCAGGAATGACTGGTTCCAACGATTGCACTGATGGAGAACTCCTCAGTCTGACTTCAGTGTGGATTTACCATCTGCATCAGTTGACAACTGTAGCCCACTGTTAAAAACTGTTTCTAATAGCTTTGGGCCATTATTCTTTATCTTGATATCTTCCCAGACTGGGAATAATTCCTTCCTTCATCTACACAGTTACTCTGAAAGTATTTATAGATGAAAATTAGGTCCCTTCCTTCCATCTTACTGAATTTCCTCTAGGCTGTAGGACTGACTTACCACTTGGTATACTATCCTGTCCTTCAATCCTACTTCCACTCAGAAAACAAAACAAAACAAAACAAAACAAAACAAAAACAGAACCCAGCTTCAAAGCTTCGGATATAGAGACAATCAGAACCACTTCTGATACTGCAGGATCATTTATCAACAATGGAAAATAAAGTCTAAAAAGAGAAAGTGACATGAAGTAGCTCTTTTTCCACATTAAAAAGATTTTCTTAATGGGATCTGTGAATATTCATTAGACAGGTTGAGATTTTTGTTAGTTAACACCAGTAAAATACACAAAAGAAAACAGAAATTTTAATAACATTCAGCAATGAACTCAGTGAGGCTTCTGCTAGTTATTAAAACAGCTGTGGGCTTCAAAAAAAATAAATTTCCAACTTACAATTGAAGTGGTGAATCATAATGTCTTGCTAAAATGTCTTCCAGGATACAGGTAATTTCAACTACACTCAGTTCTTGTTTTTTAATTCTAACGTTATTAATTCTCCTTTCTCTATGATGGCAAGTAATAAACCTTATTTTACCTAGCTCTTATTTTACCTAGCTCTGGATTAAAAATGGGGCATTATCCTTGAAAATTACAATGCTAAATGATTGCCTAAAGTATCCTGATTAAAGTATTTCCTGTAGTACCATTTTATGGTTTTTTTAACAGATGTGGAATCAAATAAAACATTGACACCATACATAAAGCTAATAAAAATTTGAAATAGGTGTACTAATCTGAAACAGATACCTAAAAACTGGATTAAAATTTCCCTGGTATACAGAAACAGACACAAAGTAGCAAAGCTAGTTAGACTGTCCCTATAAAAAGTTCCTCATTTTTATTTAACACTGCCAATTTTCAGGCTATTCATAAACTATTTTTACCCTCCCTATTCCAACAAATAAAATTAGATCTCTTTTCATGCTCACTGTTTACCAGTTAATTTGTTGATAAGTTATTATTAACTGTCTTCAAAAGTAGAAAACATTATTTTATTTGCACACGTGTGGTAATGATATTCCTTGGTCTAGACAAAAAAAAAAAAAAAGAGAGTTAGACAAGATATGCTAGTGAACTGAGTTTTATATTTACAAATAATGAGCTAACATTGGAGAAAAGTGGTATTTTGTTACAGTTAAAAAAACCCCCCAAATGCTACTAAAATGTTTTATTCAACCCTTTGGAAAGGGAAGTAGGGTTTCTTGTGAACTCTAGTGATACAATAAAATAATATCAAATTAAGCATTAAACTGAAACAACAAACCCATTCTAGTTGAACGAAGAATATAATGAAATATAATGAAATAAATAATGAAAAATCTGTTTTGTTACAAAAACATGGGAAAAAAACACCCCTTATTATCTTTTTTTCTTAGATTTAGCAAATACAACATCCTGCATTCAGGTTTGTTCCCCTGTCTCTGTGAGATGAGATTATTTCAGTGAGATTTACCCTCACAGACAGATTCCCAATCCACTTAAACTATTAACTTTGTGGATTACACGTGTTAAATATTAAAAAAAAAAAAAAAAAAAAAAAAAAAAAAAAAAAAAAGGCGGCAAAAAAAGCAAAACTGAGCCCTTCTGTACATAAATATAGTATTATTTTAAAAACCCTGACACAATGCTCTATCAAGCAGGAGAAGGATAAGTCTCAGAGTAGATCAGTTTTGGATAAGGGTCTTTACCCCATAATAACAAATATGTTAGAGTAAGGCAGTATTATATGTATTCTCCTTTCTGAAAATCAACCAACCTCTTGTAAATCATAGCTGTAACATAACATACACTGTAAGTCTACTTAATCTATATGACTTATTTGTGAAATCAAGAAAAATTGTACTATATTCAATGTAATTATAATGCAAATTGCTAATTTGGTAACAAATTTATATAACATGCTCACTGCACTGAAGTCAGGTAAATACTACTTAATTCCTCCTGTGACAGCAAAAACAGTGTGAAGACTCATCCAATATTAGTCTGTTCCCACCAGTTTCAAGTAAGTCACCTGAGTAAAGCCGACTTCTTAGGATATGCAAAGACAACAAGGACCTTTTCATAATATTTAGAAATAAACTGATTATCATTAGAAATCTCCCCAAGTCCTTCCAGTTAGTTACATGAGACTATTGTTAGATTGTCTTTCCTCTGTGAAGGACCACAATAACTTTTTTTCTGGGTTTTCTTCACAGTTTAGAAAAATCTACAGTGCTTTAGTTATTTTACTTTGCTTATGTTGTTTTAAATGAAACACTGCCTTGGGCTAAGGAACATCTGCTCATGACAACACAAGGTTACAAAAATTAGTCCAGATAGCAGAAACCAGATTAAGTCTGTGTTAATCTAAATACCAGACCCCAGATTTCCACCATCACACATTTCTTTATGTATTTACAAATTATTATCTTTATCAATCATCTCCATTTTTCCTGGAGAACAGATGACACTCAATGTAATCAGTCCAAACTTGTTATTCACACAAATCCTCCGAGAACAGTGATAATGCTGTCACTTCAAGTACAACAGAAACCGTGTTATTTATTTATGTGTCCTGAACTGAGCTATAAGCACCAGGAAAGCACAGAGAATGTTGCTGAGAAGTTTGTGTCACAGTGGAGAGCAGTGGTGAGGGCAGAAAGTGGAACTGTAGCTCATGTGAGGTTACTGAGTAGGGGTCTGCAGTCACTGAACGGGGCCAGGACACAGGGATGGGAGAGGGCAGGAAGGTGAAAGGAAAACCAGGGAGGAGAGCTATTCCTCTGAAAGAATCTGGCTAAGAACTTGTGGAACTGGGATCACATGTGACTCAAACATGTCTGGATTCAGGGAACAGCAAATGAAACAGCCGAGATTAAAAAAAAAAAAAAAAAAAAAAAAAAAAAAAAAAAAAAAAAAAAGAGCAGTTTATTTGTCTGTGAAATTGAAATTTCAACAGTAAGGTTCTAGACTCTTGCAAGTAAAAACTGTAAAATTAACATTCCTAAGCCCAAAATATTTTTAAATAATAAACAGTATATGTTTTATATAACTTTTATGGAAGATTTTCATATAAGCTTTTATGTATAGATCTACTGCTTCTCATTATTATATTACTATGGAATGATAATTACTGGAAACCAAGTAATTAAAAACTGTGCCTGAAAAGTATCTTATTTGCATCTCATTTTTATCCTTTTTCAGTCTATTTGTTAAGCATTTTTTCCTAGCTTATATCCTTTATTTGTCCCCAAAAATATTTTAGAATAATCTAGGACTAAACAAACAAGAGAAAACTACATGGAAAAAAGAAAAGAGGCACATTTTTAAAAATTTAGACCTATCATCAGCTAAGATCTGGGAAATTTCAAGCACTCAACAAACACTTTCAGCAAGAGGCCCATTGCTTAAGTTTGACTGAAGGCTACTCTGCCATCAACCACTTGATCTAGATCTCTTTTATCATTCCTGGCCTGAGTAAAGAACCTTTTCAGGACTGAAATTATTTTTGCATGAAACAAAATTGTTCTCAATATTTAAGTTATGTAGTGTCATTTTCCTAAATGAATCAGCTAGTTTCTTCCTTCAACTAGTCTAACATATACCCCACTTCTTCCTGCATGAAGATAATATTTTTGTGTAGTACCATGGACATCAGACCAAATGAAATGTTCTGCTACCTGATGATTATCTTTCCTTAAAAGATTAAATTATTTATTTGTACCTTCTATGATACCCTGCATTTTTTCTCCTAAATACTTTAAGATCACCCAAAAAAGAAAGAATTTAAAATTATTGAGCTTATTTTCATTTGTGGCATAAACATGCAACTATTTTAGAGGTAGGCATTTAAATTTCCTTCTTGGCTATTTCAATGGTATTATAAAAATAAAAAGCAGCTGACTTCTGTATTACTGTAATTGTGCCTTATTTCTTGTAGTGCCAAGTTGCCAAATTGGTTGTGGTTACTCTGAACTAGTGACAGTGCTTCCTTCTGATGACTCAGTACTAGAATTTGTTCTGAAATGTTTGTATTTTTCTCATTTTCTCATTCTTAATTTACATAAGTGAAAAAGCTAACAATTGTAATTAAATTGATCACGGTGTCTTTCGTATGTGTGTATTGGTATGCTAATATGTTTTACATCCACCCACATGAACCTGAGGAGAACTATTTTAATTTTTTCAGTGATCAGAAGTGATAGAAGTGTGTTGTAATCAAGCTCAAAAAAGCTTTCATTGAAGGTAAATTTCATTGAAGGTAAATTTCATTGAAGGTAAATTTTCCTAACAAAATATTAGGTTACATGAAGCCCTGTTTTTGCAAGTATACGGTTCATTAGGTCATGACATCAAGGCCGGAACAATACAGATTTTGTAAAATGAAGATCTGTCTCTAGACAGGTGCTAACTCTTTAATCTCACTGGTATCTTGCTAAGTGTCATTTAACAACTAAAGTAGCATTTGCAAAGTAATGCCAACTACTGATTTCAATAGGACCCAATCTGGCACTTGGCGACATTAACACAGTCATTATGATATTATACAATTTTATGTTTGCTTTTAAAAATTAGGATAAGCTTGCTTTTCACTAGAGTGAGGCACAAATGACCCAGCCCCCAAAAAGCCTTTCTTAGTGCATCATTCAGCACCAAAGTGTGCATGGGTAGGGTACCTTGGGTAGGTCCCTGACAGCATCTCCATCTGACACAGTCAAAGAACTCAGACAATAACTAACAAGGCTGAGTCTTTAACCCATGGGACATTGGGCTAAAACATACTCTTTTTCCTCAAGTGGCAGCTATACTCCTGAAAATCCTAAATCAGCAGAAAGATTGAAAGATGTCAAAGTTACTGATGGCTGAAACTGAAGCCATATTAACTTTCATTTTGTTTGCACTTAATTGGGCAATGATTTTGAAGATTTTATTTTATTAAGTATCTTGGGAAATGGTCTTTATCTTTCTCTATAATGATGGGAATATAATCAAAACATAGTAAAAAAACACATCTAAGAAATTTAATTTTTTTTCTGCAATATCTAACTGCAACAACTGAAATACTTCTGGTGTGAGAAACAAAGCAGTCACTGTTCACAGAAGGAAACACAGAGCTCTAGCTCCATGTTCCTTATTGCATTTAGCACTTCTGGGTAAATGCATTCAATTAAATAGGTCAGAAATGCAGAGCTCTCAGAACTCAGAGTATCAATTTATTCTCTTTAAAAAATATTTTTTTCAGCCATTCTCTATATATTTTCTGGTTACTCCTGTAAACACATCATCTTTAATCTCCTGATACTTAGAAACTTCTTTACACGGTGATCCTTGTAAAATTCAACAGTTATATTACTGATTTTCCTGCAAAAAGAAGCCTTATTAAATTAAATTGCTTCAAAATACCAGCGTGCCAGAAACTTGAAACTCTGTTTTGTGAAATTTAGATACTTCACATCCTACTGATGAAGCCAGTAGCTTCCTGAAGCTTTTGGTAGTAGCTGCAATTGAAGCAGAGTTTGCAGAACAAAGTTTGCAGGCTACTGAAGCAATATGGCTCTTTGGTGTGGATTTTTTAAGATATTCAGGCATTGATGGCCATGGTAATTTCAATAACATTCTGTTAAACATATTCTGTTCTCAAAAATGACACATACAGAAGTGAAAAAGATGTAAAAATGACATGAGCCCAACCTCACTGAACACTACAAACTTTTGCTGCTAAAATACTGTGTAAAAAATTAGCAAGGCTAAAAACCAGAAGGACTACAGATTTTTAAAACATGACATCTTACTTCAGAAAAGGGATTACAGTATCTGAACAGCAGAGTTCATCGTATGGCTTAAGAAATGATGTAGCCACAAGGAATAAGACAAACAACTCCACAAAATAAAACTCATGCATGCATAGACCTGGAAGTAAATAACTTTCTAAGATGCCTAGATTTAATGCCTATGTCTCCCAGTCTCCTTGCTAATTTCTTTTTCCTTGCTTTTTTATTTTTTTTTCAATACTTCTTGAATGAACATAGCTGTTATGGAGACCATAATTGCTCTCTGCTTATGTATTTTTCCTTCTCACTGTAGGCACACAAACAAAGCTACAGAGATGGGTATCTTTGTAGTCCTTGGGAGCCCTAGATACCCTCAGCTTCCAAAATCTGTGCTGCTGAGAATGATTTCTTCTCAAGCATCCAACTAAGTAGGGTTGACTGACATTTCCACAATTCTAACTCCAAATATTTATATGACATATATCCTCTTGCTAACACCAACTTATCACAGGGTAGTCAAATGGGTTTAGTACCTCATCTGTCCAGTAACTAGAGCTAAACACACTGATCTCACCAAATCCATGAGAGCTGCTTATTACTTTTCATAGAGCAATGACAAGAGATCCAAATCAGACCAAGGTTCCTTTAGGTAATACAGCCATTGCATTTAATGAAAATATGGTCCCAGTCCAAAAAGGCAACACAGTATTTTTCTAAACAAAGGAACAGTGATTCATACTAACCTGAATAAATCCAGTGCACTTACAGACAAACGGAATTTCAAAGAAGGATTACAGAAACTGTATCAAATGCATTTTAAGCACTGCTTTACACATGTCCATTGAAGTGATGAAGGCAACACATGATGAAGTTACAGGATTGCTCCGACAATCTTTGAAGGCTCTTACCCACTACACACATCATCCATAGAGGAAATACAATGATATACATATCAAAGAAACTAGTTTTTCCTGACCATATTGTATTTCTCATAATCATTAGTTACTACTGTGTCTCTAAGGCTCCCATTATGGTAATTTCTTCCCTTTGGTAAAGAGGCAACAGGTCCTGGCAAACAGATGAAACATTACACTGCTAGTTTAATTGAAACTATCACTTCTGATATAACTGTGATTTCCTTTTCCCAGCATATAACTGAAATTCAGGATCATAGGTATGGACCTTTTTCTCAAAATTTGAAGAACAGGACTTTTTGTGGTTTCCCTTCACCACGTGGTAGAATTTGATTAGGCAAAACAGCTACCCTAAATTGTATTTTTATGAGTCCATGAAACTATGGAAGTATTTCTCAGCCTGCTTAATGAAACATCTGTTAACAAGAAAAAGAAGGTAGCAGGTACGACACCACTGTGGTTGGAAAAATTACTAAGCCAAAACAATAGCTTTTCTCACAAGTTTTACTCTCAGAATGAGTTCACAATCAATTGAGTTTTGCAGCAGCAAGACTACGACCTTTTAACCACACTTTATTCATTGGCACTGCAGCATCAGCACAGGCGTGAGACCACAAGCACAACTATTATCACCTCACATTTTACGAAGTAGGTGGCAACCACCCCAATATGTCTTTGAACTAAACAACTTGAAGATGAGAGAGTGCTTCAAAGTGTTACCTTCTCTGCTGCATCCCACAGAAGCACTTAAGATGAAATGAGAATCTCCACAGGAAGGGTGTAGTAAATATAAGAATTGTTAATAAACTAAGCTCTTTCCTAAAAAAGTCAAAGTTGGCCATTCTGAATTTTAGAACACTGGTTTTTATACATTATCAAACAATACCTTGCCTCGCCCCTTTCCTGCCTTTCCAAACTTTATTTTATTAGGTTACCTTCAGTTGTTTTTTCTTTTAGCCATTGAGACAGAGTGGTAGTGTAAACCTGGCAAATGTTCAGGATGCATGGGTAAGCTTTTAAAGCTTGAGTTCTATAAATAACTTTTGTAAGTTATACTAACTGTATTTTTATAAATTACATAGGAACATCCAATGTGAGGAAAAATGACAACATTAAAAAATGGCAGATAAATGCCACATTTATTTTTTACACAAGAGTTAACTTGCAGATCAGTTTTTCAGGAATGGAGGTTTTACAAGCTTACAAAAGCAGATGCACAGAGAAGAAGAGAAACATGATTCATCTGATACTCTTCTTCTGCTTTTTTTCATTCATCTTTCAATGCAAAGCACTGTCCTCCCAGTATGGCTGTTTATTTGCTTTCTAAATATGCAGGACTAGATATCCAGAATAAGTGTCCTTAAATGTTTGAAATAATACTGTGATAGAGAAGGGCTCACTAAGTTTACAAATATGAATTATTTTCACTCAGCTTTTTACTGTGTGATAACATCTACAGATTGACTTGGAAATCTACCATGGCAGATGCTATGCACACAAGTAAGATGAATTGCCTAATCTTCCAGGGTTTATCGTTCATTTTGAAGTTAATGGTTGGTCTTTCTGGTCTTTATGAAAAAAGTCAAAGCTCAAATGAAATAGTCATTAAACTTTCAAGAGCTATGAAAATGAAAACATTCTTCCATAATATTTACTGTCATTGCTATATTATTTAAATCTTTTGTTTATTACTTGATTGGACTTCTAAGGCTTTCCTGATTCTCTCAGGGCTAAGAACTACACACATCTTCTCCCAACAGTTTGGGCTCAAAGCATTATGTTCCACCTGTCCATATGAATATTGCATATCCATATGTGATATTCTTTCCTTCACTTCTGTTTCCCTCTATCCCTTGGGGCAGATAATCTTAAATAAATCTGAATAGAAAACTGAGAATGAATAATACTACTTCTCTTGAGAAGAGTACAAGTACTTCCTTAAAAAAAAAAAAAAGAAAAAAAGCAAAACAAACTGCCCACCAGAATTTTTCTCCTGTTGCTGTATACAGTGCAGTTTGGACAAGGTCACCCTGGGATTTCTCCCTCTGCAAAGTGACAGAAATAAGGTAATGCCAAGCTTAAGGAAAACATCAATAACGCAGCCATCCAGCTTTCTGGATTTTAGATGGTCTGCTTCCCCTGGTAGGATGGATCTTTCTCTTTTCTGCAGTAGCACCAATCTAAACCAAGTATATGAGGCATACATCTGAATATGAGAAGGGCAATTTGTGTAAATAGTTACTAAAAAATATTAGCCAAATGCCTGTAAAAGCAGCAAGTGTTTAAAGATGATATAATATCTGCAGTTTATAGCACCCTATAATCCAGTTCTTAAACTATGAAATATTTAGTCTTCTAATAAGATCTCAAGGCCATAGTTATCTATTAATTAACCTATTTTAATATCTTGATTTGTGAGATAAGGAAAAAACCCCATTGCTTGCTTGTGTCATGTGACACCACAAGCTTAATTAAAGCTGTTTAAAAATAAAATCCATTAGATGCCATAAAAGTGCCAGGTGTACAAGTCATTATCTCAGGAGAGAAAAACACATTTCACTGGCCATAAAAGCTTAATTTTTCTAATACCAGCACCAATAAACCTTTCAGTTAATCTGAAAATGCAGAGTGCTTGTAAAAGGTAAGCACAATGAAAGTATTATCTCAGACAATGTTTCTTCTAATGAACAAAAATGAAAAATGAACTGCAAAGGACTTCCCAGCATGGACTGAGCATAAACAATTGGAGAATGTGGCTACTGTGTACAACTGTACATTGTGGAGAGTCAGTTTAAATAACCCACCCACTTATCGGTTCTTCCAGAGCAACCTTACACACTTAAAATGTATTAAGGGAAAAACAGCGGTATACCAGCCTTTTCTGTAAAAAGCAACTTGGGATACTCAGCAAAGAATAATGGTAAGAACTCAAAGTCTGTTAGTATAGGTAATAAGTCTAAAGCAATTACTACCTGCTACGGAAGCACTCTATTGATTTGGCCACTTAAGTTTGATAAATGGGTATCATATAGCAGAAACCATGAGAAGGATGAAGCTCATAATCCTGGCACTGAATCTTAATTTATTGTAAGAATGTCAAAGTTAATATTAAAAAAAACCAAAAAAAACAACACCCTGGTATTTGTGATAATGCAGGCTGCTTTCAAATGACACCCTCTTCCCCCCAGCATAGCAAAATGTCACAAGCATTAATATTTCATTATAAACTGCTTTTTCCATCAGAGAAGTTGCAATATACACCACACAATTGTCTGCAATCTGGAAAAGAAGATTAATACTTGTTATACTTATCAATTAGGATAATTTTAGAATCTTTCATATCATCTGCTGGCAACAGCCACATCCACATCCATGTGCCATTAGTATTTTCACATCATCAATTTACTTCTCCCTCTGTGATTTATTATATAGGTTTCAGATGACAGAAGGACTGCACCACAGCAATTATAATGAAAATGCTTTATATGTAGTAGAAACTTGTTTCAAATTTTAACAGCCTACTGAAATATTGTTGCTTATTATTTGTTTAAATAGTTAATACCTGTCAAAACCAATCTAAAATGTATATACTCAAATCACTATTGGATACAGTTTCATTTAAAAAAATTCTGCAAATTCTGTTGAGAACTTTTAGGACAGCAGTATGTAAAACCAGAATAAATAAAGAGTTCCTAAACCTTTATGAGAAAAAGAGATTTACTCCCCCCAAAGGCATTAGACAGCTTCTAGATCATCACTAGACAAACTTGGGATGGAAATAATGTGAAAGTGCACTGAAACAGAACATTTGAATGAATTGGCTAAACATATGGGTCCTATATTTAGGCAAATTTCTGGTTCAGTTGCTAATTTAACAACATCCCAAAGTTTCCACCAAAGGTTTTGCATTCACATAATGGCCATGATGGAGGAATATATATTCATGACTTAAATAGGTGGTTCCAATACTCTCTTCCACAAATCAGTTCCAGAATAAACACTATTCAACAACTTTCATTACCAAGCTGAAAGGTGATTCCTGATAAAACCACAGAATGCCTCAAAGAGTGGTGAAAAGTAAAATGTTTAGAGGAATTTGCAGTCAACAGGGCTTGTCCATAAGATGTAGTGATAGAAAGAAAGGAACCCAAAGCTCATGAAAACCTAATGGGAATCAGTAAGCATTCCCAGCACACTGCAGTGCATTTACAAGAGATACTGGAAAATCTGGAGAGCTGTAAGGAAAAGCAGGACCTGGAAAGTTGTGAAAGAGAAACCACTGAATACTGGACTCTAAAGGTAACTTAGCAAATCAAAGTGCAATATGTATGTGAAAGCTTAAGCCAGACAAATTAAAATCAGAAATAAAACATGGATTTTTAGTAGTGAAACTGATCATGCATTGGAATAAATTCCCACAGGAAGTGGCAGATTTTTCTGATGTCTTCCAGTCATGAAAAGATCTCCTTCTGGAGGACCAAGCATGAGATCAATCCTGTGGTAAAGGTAAATGGTAGGAATGAGGGGCTGTGATAAACAGGAGGTATGAATCTGAAAAAGTGAAAACCAGAGAGGAACAGTATAAGATTCTCCTGTATCCTTTCATTTCATAGTTATAATTTAAGGTATTGACCCCATTTTCCTCTGGAGAGAAATGGATCAATAGAGCAGGCTCACAAAAAGAAAATGGAGTTTGGCTCTAAAATTGGGAACTAAATCTTCTAAAAGCAACAACCTGGATTCTGTGTTCTGACTGAGAATACATTCTACAAACAATTGTAAAGTTTGATAAAACAGGAAGAGATATGAAACTTAGAGCCTGATATTTTTAGGTAACTTGAAACAAATGGGATTTTGAGACCTGTTACTAATGCAGTGAAACTGCTGTATTGTATGCAGTATTTACACTGCTAGATCAGCAAAAAGAACCTAACTTCAAACTGGTCATTGAGCCAGGGAATTACTTCAGAGTGGTTGTGACCCCCTTAACCAAACCAGCAATACTTTGGTACAAGCTCCAAAGAAATAAATGTTTGAGCCATAGCCAGGCCAGGAACTCCTCTGTGAAACCCACAGAGAAACAGAGTGAGACAGCGAGCATCCATACAAGTTTGGAACACCCACTGTGGGATCAACACATGAAGAGCGCGTGGCTTTTCCAAGATTCATTTGTCAAGGAACAAATAAAGACCACATTGAAGTACCACAGATCTCTGGATAAGTCTAACTGGAGTTCTCCTCTACATTGCCACTGGGCTGCATGCCAGGTGACTCTCCTCTTGAACTGGGACACCTCTCAAGATATGAGATTCCTTTCTTCTCAGACTAAGAGATCCTTCCTTACCCAAGGCAGTGAGGCATTTTATTCCAAGAGATCCTTGGTGAGTGACTAATAGCGTGCTGAATTCATACTAAATGGAACACACATAGTCAATTCCATTAGATATAAACTTTTGTCCAAATCTGAGACTAAGCCTGGAAGTAGGAGCACCCAAACTCCAATGGCAGTTTAGACAGTCATCCAATGGGAGTTTAGAAAGTCAGGGTGCATATTTTGAACCCCATGATTTGTTGAGAGGGTCTCCCTTACCCTTTTGCATCTCTGGTCTCCATGCAAATAATTCTAGCTCAATCCTAACTTGCTTTTCCTTTATATGTTTCATCCATGTAAGAGAGAAAACTTTGCCATCAAACATTGCTAAGCTGCACTTTTACAATATCTTATTAAAACCACTTTTACTATTACCTTTAATGGTGATTCTTTAAGTGATCTAAATCGCTCAGTTGTGACAATGGTGAATAACATGAATGTTGCCCTAAGACCTGGTAAACAAGTACTCAAAATGAGAGAGAGGAAGAATGGCCAGATACAGCAGTGAGATATTTTTTCCACTGCTAATCAAAGGTCAGTAATTACACAGAAAATCTGTGAGCAATGTCACACAGCAGGTGAGGGAAGAAATGCAATATGATTAAGAGTTCTATTTAGGCACACTGTTTGAAAGGCCTGTCTGTTTGTCATTTCAGATAAAGTTGTTGAAGATATCACACTATAGAAAAGTCCTTTTAGAAAAATATTCTTCTGATTTGCATCTAAAGATTAGTGTTCCATATGCCTGTACTGAGAACACAATCATTGGAATTTCAGTCACGTTAATGAGTCTTGTAAACTCATCATCTTATGCATCAGTTTTACTGCTGCTCTTCCCCACAGGTTAGCGGGAGGGAGAGCGCTGCACAACAGACTTGGGGTGCAAAGTGCCATTTTGACAAAGTCTGTGGATGGCACTGGGGCAGCCACCACTCTGTGACATCATGGGCCAGCCAGAGGAGTAAGTGGAACTCAAAGCTATTCCCCAACAACAGTTCCATTTCATCCCAGAAGGGCATAAAACTCCATACCAAGCTGCTTGAACAACCCTTAGAATTATATATATATTCATAGTGAGATGAGCAGTGCACGTACCTTTACCCTAAAGGTATGAATGCTGATTTGTGTATCAGAAATACTGAGGTTCTCCTAAAAGTACCTTATCTGGAACTGAACCAGATTAATAAAAATTTAGATGAGAGTTTTTTACTGAAAGGGAGATGAATTTCCGTACTTATTTCAGTACTTGAAAAACAATTTTCAGTTTCAAAAAGAGAGAAAAATCCCACAACACCTTTATGAAATTTCTGTGGCTTTTTTTTCTTACCAGTGTAACACTCAATAGATTCTTCTATTAAAGTTCTCTGGTAAAGGAAAAAATGGACTGACTTTTGGCTAAATAGTTCCTCCATATTTTCAAGTGGTTTTCCTATCAGGCTGGTCTAAGGCTCACTGAAGCTCATCAGATTCTTTCCTGGTCAGTACAAGGCAGTTTGAATCCAGCTTTTCTCAATTTGGTTGGGTCGTTTTGTCCTGTAATGTTCTTAACCAGAACACAAAGCATTGTTTAATTGTCATTTAGATGATTTTACTCTGCCTTTTATATTTATATTCTGGTATTTGGTGCAACTAATACACTCTATGATATTTAAAGGATAGCTTTTAAATTTTATTGGATGATTTCCTCATTCAGTTTCACTTAGGATTTTTCTCTTTCTGCTAGACAAAGTAGATCATATTCCGCATCAGAATTCCTTTATTTCCATTCCTTACTATGCCAGCAGTAGCTTTCAAAAATTATTTTTACATGACTGCAGCTTCTCTCTTTAAATATATGTTTTTTACTGTCAAATGGGAAAGGTGACTGAAATAACACAGGCTGACACTCATGGCTATTATGCTGTTTTTCATGGTTGGAAGTATTGTAATGTTCAAGGGAGCAATTAAAATTGTTCCGCTGTGTAGTAATAAAGAATATGATTCTCAATTCAAGCATCAGCCAAGAAGGTTTTATAAACTAAGAGAACACATCGAATGTTTCGGTTTTAATATGCTATTCAGATATTTATTCTGAAAATAATAAACTTCATTATAGTTTTGAAATTCTAGCAAAGAAAGTTAAAATAATTTAAACTTAGAAGGCAAAACATTTGAGCAGTAAGATTAAAAATCTATAAATATAAATAATGTTGTTTTACAAATGATACACATTTTCTTTCAGGAATATTTTAACTTTACATCACATACCATAAAATATATTTGGTTTCGGTGGCTTCACCAACCTCTTCAATACTGCATTCTTCCACTTAGAGAAACAAATTTAATCCTATTTCTCCTATTATATATTAATGTTTACAAAATATTGAACCATGAGAGTTTCATTGCTAGGATTCAATTTCAGTACTTGAAACAGCACTGATCCAAAGGCTTTTACAGAAATAATATGTGAAAGCATTTCGACGAAACATAACTGCTTTAGGTTTTCCCTTCTGTCCCTTCATGGCACATTTAACAGTGTTTCTCACACTTCCAAAGACTTCTGGTCTCCTAAGGAAAATATAGACAAAAACTGTAAAAATAAAGCATTTTGACAGGTATCAAAGTAAAGTGCAGTAACGTTAGCACTTGGCAAATGATATCTCTTTACCATGCACAAATCCTTTGGCAAGAAACATGGTTAGAGGTTAATATAACTTGTAACACCATCCTTTCCTCTTCACCTTTTAATTACTCCCAAGCTCTCAATTTCATACAACTGCTAAGCAAACTCCTCTCCAGCTTGGCCTTACGTGCACACCTGAGACCAGGTATTCCAGAAAACTACACTGGGCAGAGCCAGCAGGGCTGCAGAAGACCTGTACTCTGAACCATGCAACTCATAGACATTAAACTCCAAACTTTTTCTAAGTGCATTGTCAATGGGATGAAAGACGTCAGTGGGCACAGAAAACAGGAAGGTTAAGGATAAACCAAAAGCTGCAGTGGCATTAACTGGTGTAGTGTGGTTGAGTTGCATCATATTTCTCCAGTATGACTCTTTCTGTCTCCTGTTTTATGTATATGTTGCAATGACCTGCAAGTTATAGTTTCTTACCCATAAAACTAGAAACATACTAAGAACACTACTAGTATAAGTCAGACTTGACATAAAATCTACACAGGCTACCCTGGAACCACAGAGTCAAATAACTCACATATTACACTTTGCTCTGAAGAGATGAAGCAGCACTTTTCAGAGTTATCTCACTTAATTAAATCCTCCACCATTCTAACTCTGTCAGTTTTATAAAAGTAATTCTGTTCTTCGATGTAACTGTGTCCCAGAAGGAGCAGAGTGGGCACAGGGCACACTGACACCAGGATCATGGATCCTTCTCCTTATGGTAGATATTCCTTCAGCAGGGCACGCAGCATGTGCCTCTATATAAATAAACAAGACCTACAACATATGCTCTACATCTATAGAGTTAATCTATGCATCCCGATCAAGGAATGCCCTGCCTGGGCGGGCAGAAAGATCCAAATCTCAGGCACCTCGACAGAACTGTACATACTCAAACTGCTCTCTCCCACTTTGGTGACAGAGAAAAGAAAAGGAGAGCCCAAGGAATGCCACTAGATGATTCGCTCTGTTGTCTTTAAATTTGCAAGACTCCCTTGCAGTGGGTGTGCATTAAAATATGCAAAGGGATGGAGAGGTATTACACAGTAAAGAAAAAACATGAGGCAATTTTCTTTCTAGTATTTTAGTACAATTATGGTTTGATATAATGCTATGTAAATGTGACGTTAGGAAAAGTATCTTTCCATATAAATAAGAGGTGGAATCCTGAAGACATTAATTCTTATTAAAAAATTTAAAAATATATGTGAGGGTATCAACAGAAGAGTCAAAAGACAGCCACAGTCATACTGTCAGTACATATAAATTACCACTACAGAGTCAGCACACTGCACTGTAGCTTTGGCAGAGAACTCAGAATTCCTCAACCCTGGCTCAGGGGATCAAAAGGTGAAGGTCTGAACATCTGGCTGATGGTGGGAGAGAAGATAGTTTAAGTTTCCATTCTCTTCAAGCTGGTTAATATGTCAAGCTGCATTTTCAGCACAGTAATTGATCTCTTGATTAAAACAAAGTGTTCCAGATTTTAAGGGAAAAAATAGCACAAACCCCCATATATAAAAGAGGAGACTATTTTAAGAAATTTTGGAACTCTCAAGGCATTCAATTCCTCTATATATAACCACGCTCAATTTGAAAATTAAAATGAACTTTTCTGAGGTTGTAATTTTTTTTTTATTTAAGCATTTGAGGCAAATTTTATAGGTATTCTTTGCTTCAAAACAATTCAAGAACCATATTATTTTTGCATACTAAAGTAGCTTTGTTTAGTATTTGTAAATGGCACAGAGCAAACTCAAACTGAACGTACAGTAGGGCAATTTCACACCATCTTTTTATCAATTTTTCAGTGGGTCAATTTAACAGTAGGGGAGTAAGTAACACCTATAATGAAAAAATCCAATGGTAATGAAATAACTCTAGCCTTTCATGTTTTCCTTTATAATATGTTGTGTGTATATACAGAAAGTGTTACTCTGTCATTTGAGAAATAACTGCAAGACAGAGGTGTCAAAATAGTCACTGCCTAAAACAAAATAATATCTATTTTTCCTTCAAGCAAAACAGACAAGAGCTGTATGAAATACAATATCCTGTGCTGAGGATGAAGGCTAAAATGGGATGGGAAAAAAAAAAGCATTTAAAAATCTTTAATAATATAATAAGAATTAAAAATAGAAGGGAGTTGACATACAATAAGATCCGAGTGCTAGACTAATCACTAAGAGCACAGCTGGAACAGCAAGGACAACAAAGACCTGTGTCTCTGACATTCTTCATAAAGTAATGCTGTCTAAAATTTTTTATCCAAGGATCCCACGCTTTCTGAGAGATGCCTTGCTATTATGCGGAGGGCAACCAAAGCAGTACAAGGTCCTTTGACTTCTCTAGGGTAGTGTAATCAACCAGCTTAAGAAAAGAAAAATCTGTCCCATATCTCTTCTTGCATACTCTTGGGCTCTGAGGTTGTGTGCCTTTCTACTCCACCTTTCAACTCATTTCAATCTGCTTGAACTCCTCTGTCAGGGCAGCCAGTGAGAAGTCATTGGAGTATGGAGCTCCTGGAAGTGAGCTTCATAGCCTCAAACACACTTCAGCACTTAAAGACAGCATAAGTAACACAGAAAACTGAAAACAACAAAATAAATCCTAAATAATGGGCTAGATTGGGCAGTGCTGCTGGAATTTTGAGCCTTCTTGGACTCTTTCCTTACTGGCTGTTTTAGAGTTGATGGAACTCTTCCAAAGTCTACATTAATTTCCCACACTTAACAAAGCCAGAGAAACACAGCAATGAGAAGAAAATGATATTCTTTTTTAAAAACTGCAGTGCTCATATGGCATAGCAAATGCAAAGGGGTTGGCTCTGTGCTTCTCAGGCTTACTCAGGCTGGCAGCAAGGAAAGTTTTAAACTGGGGATCAAAGGGATGATTTCATCTGATGTGTGACAAAATGTAGAGAAGGGTACACCTACTGAAAGAAATGTTTTCCTTTTGCGTGCACTGTTCTGGTCTTGGGGTGTCTCTGTTTTTCTTGGGTTTTTATTTCTATTTTTTAAGAAAGTGAAGTTCTCATTCAGAGAGATGTTTTCTTACAGAGGTTTTTTTTTGCTTGTTTTTGGTGTTTTTTTTAAGGGATAACTGTGGTAAGAGGGCTTTCTACTTTCTAGATATTACTAAGATCTCTTGGTTTGATTTACTCAGGTCTTTTATTCTAACCTTCAAATGAATTCTGCAGTCTCTTTTGCACAGCCTCAATACAAGAAATGGAAAACCTCGCAAATAAAGAATAAAGTTATTTTCATGTCACAACATGAAACTGAAAATTTGGAACTCAAGTTTCTGGGCCTGTGAATGGTATGAAAAATCAGCCTTCCTTATGCTTGGAGAGTCATTTGTATAGCTACAAATCACAGGAAAAATCTTTCAAGATGAAATATGAAAAATTATAACAGAAAAGAATCACTTAACACATGCATAGGAGTATGACCTGAGCAGTAATGCTGTGATTTTATTACATTTACCACATTTTTATTATTTACCACCTCAATAAGAGCTTGTCTTTGAGGAAAAGATATTCTCTCAGAAGACACAGCTATAATTACAACTCCTTTGAAATTAATGTTATACAAGTCCTTAGAAAGCAATACACACAGCTAAACAATTTCTTCAGCTAATATACAACAGAGCCTGTAAGCCCCCTGGTAGATGCTGCATCAAAACATGAAATGTATGTTGCATCTCTTCATGAATTTCTCTTAAAATTTGGTATCTCTCTGGGAATGATCCTCTCTTTACTTTGTTCTTTATACATGCATAAATACTACTAGGGAGAGAGAAAGGTGGGTGGATATCTTTGGAGTATATGAACATTGTTCTATAGCTTTGGTAAAACTTTTGTAATAAATTAATTATGTGAAAAAGTTTGCATCACTCTATCCTGCCTGTGCAAACATGTCATGGTAACTGATCTTTTACTCTAAACTGTTACATTTCTGTTATTTTTCGTTAACTTGAGCAGGATGCCTTCAGGAGCCACAAACTCCAGTTATAATTGCAGCTACAGTTTTGAGTATATCTCCTCATCTATACAATGGCTTACACTGACCATCACACAAAAGATATAAACTGAGATCTGTCATATCCTTCACGAGAGCACTGTGACCTCTATAAGGAGGGAGTCCAGAAGAGGGCCTGGAGCACCTCTCCTATGAAGATAGCCTGAGAGAGTTGGGGTTGTTCAGACTGGAGAAATGCAGGCTCTGGGGAGACCTTACAGCACTTTCCAGTACCTGAAGGGGCTACAAGAGAGCTGGTGATGTACTTTTCACAAGGTCAAGGAGTAATAAGACAAGGGGTGATGGCCTTAAACTACAAGAATTTAGATTTAGATTACATATTAGGAGGAAATTCTTTACTGTGAGCATGGTGAGGCATTGGAATAGGCTGCCCAGAGAAACTGTGGATGCTTCATCTCCAGAAGTGTTCCAGGCCAGGCTGGATTGGGCTTCCCACCTTGCTTAGAGGAAGGTGTCTCTGTTCATGGCAGGGGGAAATAGACAATCTTTAAGGTCCCTTCCAACCCAAACCACTCTAGGTTCTACAAATATAATCCATCTTTATTGCTGGCTCTGCTTTTTCTTTATCTGGTACTATACAGCTGCCAAGAAAATGCACACCCTCGCATAATCCTTGTCTGCCTTTGGGGAGTCCACCACCTCTTCCGGCCTTTCCCACTGAGTACCTACCTACTCCTTCAACATGCAGCTGCACAGCTCTTGACTCTTGGCAAATGTGGCAAGAATTCATTTTTACATTATATAATGATCTAAAAATGTATCTTACTGGTTCCTTCAAATCAGCTGATACTTCGCAAAATAAATTGTGTGGGCTATACTGTGGGGAGTCTTGAAGAAAAGAGCAGTAATTCCTGGTAAATACAGAGACAAGTTGCAATACTTCAGATTTTAAAATATGTTTTGGGATTTTCAGTCTTCTCTCCCATCATGCAACTTTTTCATTATACTGTAGGTATTTTTTTCAGTTCTTAAAAAATGACTGCATTAAGTACGTGTACTTCTATTTACACACGTGAAAACCTTTGCTATATTGATACATTAGCAGTGTTTTATGGCACCCAGCCTACTGCAAGCACTGAGAGGAGAATTGGTGCTTTCTGGAAAGACGCTGTGGTCCAACACAGCCAAACCCTTCTGACACTTAGTCGGGATCTGCCACTTCTCCTGCACACAGGCAAAGTCTCTCCCATCCTTCTTTTAGCCTGGCATGCACTTGTAAAGAAACCACTCCCATTAATGAAATGCAGATAAAATGCAGAAGTGAAGCATATAACATGTATTAAATACAAAGCTATTTCAAGTAAAATATTGCCAAGTCTGAACTGAATCCTACAATCGTTCCAAGCTCTTTACAGCAACTACACACACTCTGCACTCTCTTTTGCACCCTTCATGTGGACCACCCACAGTATTTCAATAAGAAAGCTCCTATCTGAACCAGATACCTCCTCCTCTACAGATTTGGGAAAAATCAAGCCATGGTTACACCTTGAGAGGGAGCATTCCTCATCCCCTTCAGCCCCAGTTTCTGCTGGCTCCTTTGCTGTGCTGCTGAAGAAATCCTTGGGTAAGTATGATCCCAGAGGGAGAACATACGAAAAAGTGAGCTGTGCAGCACCAGCCAACGCAGATAAATCACACCTGCTCCAGGTGGACACAAGTATTTGCAAGACAGCCTCAAATGAAGGTAGCTAATGTTCTGGCTTGTAAACCTGATGGTTCTGACTATAAGCCCATTACTAGCTCCTACTATGCTGATTTATTTTCCATATTTGCCTCCCACAGGATCCTAGCACTTTCTTTCAGAGGGCACAGTTGGAGACTAAGGAAAATGCCCACGAAGCAGGACCCAACATGATTAATTAATTCTAATTTCATTCCCAGATGGAGAGTGGTAATTTGATTGATTTTGGGTTAAAGTCAAAATCAGAAGTATCTCTGACCTCTGAAATGTTAGACGGGCAATTTTTGCTAAATTAGGACTCAAATCTCCATGAGTCGGACACACATTTTGTGTGACAGATATGCCTCACAACTGATGCATTGCTTAAAACACATGCAGTAAAAAATATGTTTAAGTATTTCAGTAAAGCTTAAATAACAACCACAAAAACAACCAGAAAAATACTGTAAACTACTCGAAAGGGCTTGGTTCAAATAACAGAAACAAGAAATTAGGGTTGAGGCTTGGAACTATCAGAAAATCCCTTAAACCCACATGAATTTCAGGGGATTAAAAGATGGTTTCAGGCTATACTTTGAATTTGGGGGCATCTATCATGATGAAACATGTAATGAACAGTGTTTAATACTAATCACACGTGAAGGCGTTGATGTTTTTAGTTCAGTCACATAAACAAAATCGACCACGAGTAAATCTGATGTTTTAATTCACGAAATGGCAACTGGAAATCCCGCTTTGCTCGTGCACCTGACCTTGCTACGCTCACGCTGCCTCTTTGCAAAACTGCTGAATGCTAATTTTTTAGCACGTTGTCCTTCAAGTGCTGCTTTAAGCCCCCCCCTGCTCCGGGAGCAGACGAAGCGAGCTGCCGACAAGCTGCAGCGCTGGAACCCACACGATGTGGTTAACAAACAGCCTTCTGTGAAACCACAAAGCCCAGCTAAGGCTCTGATTAAGTCAAGAGAAATCAGTATTGTTACGCCGGGATTACATTTATATCCAACTTAAGTTTTAGGCATCTCTATCTATTGAGACACAGATGTCTTGAAAAAAATTTCTACTCTCACTATGAAAATATTAGACAAAGCTAAGCCTGGCCTTGGAGAAAATTTGTAGAAGGGGAACAAAGCAGCAATTAACCCCTAGGACTTGCACTTCCATTTTCTCCCCTTCCACTGCTGACTATGAAAATCTTTCTGTTATTAAAGGAATGACAAAGTTTCTAGTTCATTAACCACCAGCTTGTGGACATCAAGAGGAAGAGAGGAGAAGGTGTATTAAAATCAGGCTTTGTTCAGGAAAGAAAAAACAGAAAAGGTGACACATAACTGTACAGCAAGAAAGCTGATACCAGACCAATTCATAATCTGAAGCTTTTAAAAGTATTTAAATATCTGTAGCTTTACAGGACTTGGGCTTTGGAGACTTCCTGTTAACAAAGACTTCGTTCTGCAGTATTTCTTCCTTTTTTACCCCAACAAGATAAAACATATTATTTGAAATGTCTGAAACATAATTCAGAACAATTTCTTAACATCTGTTATAATAAAGCTGATAAAGAAAGCTATACCGAATTTTATAATTTAAATGCTATTCTAACACTTTACTGATTCAGTGTGGAACATGATGTATCTATCGATACTAAATATTTCTATCAGATGGGGTAGAATATTTAATTTGTACAAATGCTATTGATCTCCATGGCTTTATTTTATATATTCAATTGATCATTGTCAAATACATTCTTAAGGGACAACATCTTACAAGTAATCAGATTAATGCTCTACCAATTTAATAAGTTCAATAAGAGCAGCAGTTTTCATAACAATCAACTAGCTCTTTGAATCCTCTTTGGGAAGTTAAAAAGACATTATTTCTATTCCTAAGGTCTTTGCTATTACTCTCTCCAGACATAGACTTGCTCATAATATTAGCTATCAGGAGATTAACATGATGTGCTAAAAGGCTAATAAAATCTTTTACATGTTTTGTATTTATTATTTGAGAATTTCTACTCTATCAAGAGTGCCGTGACAAGGATTTGGAGAGATGTTCTATGAATTGTCTTAGATGTTCAATGAAAGATTAAATGAGATTTGTATTCACTTATAATCTGACACCAAAGAATCTTCTTCTTGAGCTCCCTGTGTGGAAACAGAAATTTTCTGTGAGGTAAATCTGTTCCTGATGTCTGATAGAGGAGAGAGGGAGAGAACAAGAGAACAACAACTGTTCCAATTCACACAAGCACAGCCCTGAAATGCCCCAGGTCCATTTCCTGCTCCAATCAAGGAGTGATTATTTATACAAATCCAAGCAGTTCCCCAAGGACACAGCAAGAGTGCACCTCCCTGGAATATGCCACAGCACAGTATTTCCCCAGACATCTTCACAGGAAAAGGAAAGTGCAGATTCAAGCCTACTCAGGCCATAAAGGAAACTGCACGAGGCCTTCCTCTATCTGCATGCATTTCTCCCTCTTAAGGGATGAAAGTAATACCAGTTCTTTTTACTCTTTTGTACACATATTCCTTCATTTTTTGCTTTTCTTACAATTTCATGAGGGCAATTTTGAAAATGTTTTAATTTTTAAAGGAAAAAATAAAAGGAAATAAAAAGAAAATGAAAGAATCTGAAAACTTGCAATTCAAGCTTCTCCCTCTCTGTATTTTCAAACTCTTCTCCAGCTAACATTTTTTGTTTGGGTGTGAAGTTACAGATTCCCAATGAGATTTCCCACTGTATGAACTCCTGCATCAAACATTTTTGGGAGGTTGCATTCCCTGCATGTCAGAGTATAAACACTACAAGCTTCATCCTTAAGTTCAAGTTGAGGACCACTTTTTGTGTAAAGACCAAATATGGTTTTGTCCCTCATTTACAAGGAGGCTGCATTCCATGTGTTTACATTTACACAAATCTACGAGAAGTCCAAGACTACAGCTTTCTGGATGCTAACTCCAAAGCTCAACAATGCTTTAGAGGATCCAACTAGAGCACAAGCAGGGGCCTTACATGACCCAGGAGATTAAATTCAAAATACCTATAGCTGGAGATACGTTTCAACTACTAAGTTGGCTTTTCCATGATTCCCTTTGCTGATTAACTGCTTAAGGAAGTCTGCTTTTTCCAAGAAGAGCAGACTACTTACTGCTCTGTCAGATGCACAGACATCCTTGGCCACTCTCCCTGCCTTAGACATCAGGAGCCTCACAGCAGCTCTTGCATGATTAACAGAGCCATAAGCAACTGCTGGTTTTCAGAACTGCCTTAATTAACCCTGACTCCCCTTGCCGCATCTTTTACTTTCGTGATCCACAGATCCATGAAAGCACTCCCAATCCCCCTCCACACCTTCAGAGGTATCTTTAAAAGGTGGCAGCTGCTAGTGTCATTCTCCTCAAAATAATCTAAGTAGCTTCATGGGGACATGTACATTGCTTGGGCTTGTAATGCCAATGGTGTCATTACTCTAGGACTGAAATTCCCACAGCAAAATGCAATTTTAGGAGGAACCACTCTCAACATCTGCAGCATCTTTTTATCATAAGGACACAAAGCTGCCCAAGATGGAGAGAACCACCTTCCAGTGGTTCTCCCAGATGGAGAGAACCACCTCTCCCCCAGTCTTCGTAGTAGTTGCTCAAATAGGAAAAAGCTCACAGATTTCTTCCCCCTTGTCTTTATGAAAGCACAAGAGAACAGGAAACATTTTTTACTCCTTGCCCATAGCTGAATAGAGAAAAAACCATCAGCTAGATCCAAGCAGCTCAGACCCAGGGCAGAAAGGAAGAATGTTGCTGCTTTTCTCAATGTGAGACAAGCACAATCTGGCAGATTATTATTCACACAATACTTATCCAGTGAAGCTATGGACCAAGAGACACTTATCTAACAACTTCTCCTCTTACATCAATAAATATCAGCAGTTGTACATCCACAGAGCAGACAGATTTTTTTTCCATGGAAAGATTAATGTTACTAATTTAGTCACACATTTCTTCAACTTGTTAAATTCTACAAGGCACTTACACAGATGCATACAAATATGCCATTTATACATCAACAAAGGACCAAAGCAATTACAGAGCATTTTTAAATGTTATCGTACATACTGTATTATGCAAGTGAGGAACAATATATCAATCTCACTGTTCTCCTAGTTGAATATAAATGTACTATCTTTTTAATCCAGCCATTCATATCTCAGACAAATACTGTAATTACTTACTCTTGCTCTGCAATATCTTACAGCAGGATGGTATCCCTTACAACAAATGGCAAGCTATAGGCATCTGTTAACGTCAGTCTTGAAATATATACATGTAGCATGGTTTGAGGAACAATTCTTAACTTAAACTGCAGGACATGTATGAGAAGATCACCTGTCAGATTATTCCAGGGGAAAAAGAGCCTGGAGTACTGCAGATCATTAGATATGACATATTCATCACTGGCTGCGAAGAAATAAGGAAACTGCTACAGGAGATGCTACTATAGAACTCAGTATCCTACGTGGGCAAAAGTAAACAGAAAAAGAACCACCTAGTGTTCAAAGAATCCTAATTAAGTTAAAAAAATCAAGTGCTTGGGAGATCACAAATGTCAGTTTTACTGTTTTCCATGCACTTGTTTTTCCTACCCATTGTGCAGTTGTCTTCTGTACTGCATAAAGATAAACTAGCTGTCTCATCACTGTATTTACACAAACATACAAAAGAATTACCCCAAGTACTTCTTTGTTCACATTTGCATTGTATGGTTATCTGAATTTATTCCACATTCACTACTAATTGACATGAATATCTCATATTCACCGACTTAATGATAATCTAAGGACTTTTAGAGATAAAGGCCATGAAGAAACAAACATAAAAACCCCATGTACAATCCTAGTAGCATTTCTCACTTTCTATTTTCTTTTCTCTCTCGAGTGGAGGGTAAGGATTTACTAAAGACACTCACTGTTCAGCTAAAATGAATCATTTCACCTCACTCTCAAACCTAATTAGCAATATGTTAACGGGTGGAGAGAACAGATAACAGGCATCTAATCTGCCAAATGCTGTATCCATAGAGGCCCATTTATCTAACCTGCGTGGTGTTTGGTGAAAATCTGGACAGATTGCTAGGCCCTGAGAGAAGACAGCCTTTGTATCAGACGTGACCTTGCAGTTTCTGAAACACCAGGTTTTAAGTTTAAAGTAGTGAGTATTTGGGTATAAAACACTGAGCTCTGAGGTAACATGAAAAACTGATTCACAGCAATGCAAACTGTATCTATAAAAAAAGAAAAAAAAAATCACCATTTAGGAGCCCTTACTACCATTACTTCATGAACGTGACTAATCCTATCCAAAAATACTGGGTTTATAGTCTGGGACTTGCTTTATTTCATGTTCTAGGTAATGACCTTAGGATAAAAATAAAGCTGCACTAATACATTTTCTTCAGAATACAAAGTCACTAGGTAGTCTTCCTACAGAAAGATGATTTGAATGTCCTGTGGGAAGAAATGCATGATCTTGAAGACCCTAGAAAGAGAACTGGGTTGAAAGTAACAGTCACATGGGACTAATAGCAAGAATTCCTGGTATATACTGGGAGCTCATTAGTTGGAAACAGCAGCCTATTTTAGTCAGTCAGAGCATGACGATGGGCCATTTAATTGAATCTGACCATGAAAAGGGCAAGGCAAGGTATTTTCATAGAGAACGGGGAGTATTCATACCATTGTATAGCCTGTACTGAGACCTCATCTGAAGTATTTAGTATCATTTCACTAACCCATGTTCAAAAAAAAAAAAAAAAGACTTCCAATTTGAATTAGGTGCTGAACAGGTCTGTTATAGAGATCAAACCTAAGCCTACCTCATAGGAGGACACTGAAGTGGCTTGTTTTTTTCATGATGAAAAATGCAGTATGAAAGATGACTGCTTGCAGCAAAAGCGCTGAGGACAAAAGATTTACTAAATTTATGGGAGAATGTTTGTGTTAGAACAAATGCATAGAAACTGGTTATGAATAAATTAAGAATGGAAACTCAGAGGAGGTTTGTAAGCATCATTACATGAATGTGGCCCTACAACAACATTCTGAAAGGAGAGACTGGGGTAAAAAATTCTTGGTGGAAAAGGGTGAAACCTAACCAGTCTGTTGAAAAGACTGTATGATGTTGCACACCGTGACCTCTAAAGTTACTTAAAATCCAGTGTTTCCATGGGCTTAGCTGAAAGACCTTCATGTCCCTAAAGATCTGACTGCAGATAAAAGTAGCACAGCCCATACAGAGATTGAATTTGTTTTAAACAGCATTTTTCATTCTGAACTATATTTATACTTCAAAACAGCCAACTGTAAAACCTTAATGAGGCACAATTGCCCAGTCATATTTTCAGTACCCACAGCAGAATTATGGTGATGCAGTTCAAGATCACATTCGGTGTCACAAACTATCTGTGTCTAAGGAGAACAAGTTGGAAGTGCTCTGCACCCAGCGGGCATGTTTGGCTTTTAAATCTGATATCTTGTTAGAAGCAGCCAGCCCATCTCAGGAAAAATTAAGACCATAAAAAAGAAGTCATCTTAACCTGTACAACAGAGGATGCTAATAGCTAAGACAATGACCTCTGGATATTTATTCTCTATTTAATTAGTTGCCTACTAAATAAAGCCTCTAAATAAACCAAAGGTGAGAGAAAAAAGAAAATATCTCAGCATGATATATGATAAACAATGATTCCATATTAAATCATTATCATCCATTTACTCTTGCTTAAGCAGTTACAGCAAGGGCACTTACCATCTCCCATAATCCAAGCTAAGCAATCCATATATAATTAAAGTTTGATGAATGCCAGTTTCCAGTACTATTTGGTTTTGTCTCACTAACATATTTTTTGTGGTTTTCTATGTTCTTGCTACATAAAAGTTGTTCCAGATAAAATATGATATCTCAAGACAGAAATAGTTTCACACAATTGTTGAATGGAGGAAGTTGTTGAGTTAGGAGCCAGAATACAGAAGCCTTATGACCTACTGTAATAGTAAGATTTCTAAAGGAGCATTTCCATAATATTGACTGAACCTTCTAACTATGTAAAGATGTGAAGAGTTACCATCTCAATGGTTAAAAGACATCAGCCAATGTTCAAATTCAGACATCATTAGGGAACCACCTCCTCATGTGGATGAAGATTCATAGCAGCCTAAGCAATTTCTCAAGACACATTTCTCTACAAAAGAGTTGTTCAAAATGTTGTGCTGTCTGTAGAACACTTACATGAACACAACAGGAGAAGATAAGCACTCAATAATTTAGTGTAACAACAATATAATTCCTTCTAAAACAGCATATTGGAAATACACTGATTTTAACTGTTTGGAAAGAGCTTGTTATCTCATTATTAAGGCTTGCCAGAATAAAGTAAATAATGGCAAAAAGCTAGAGTTCTTAATATTAATTCAAATGTAAATTTCAGCAAAATTAATCTCTACTAAGAGAGTAATTCCTCTTTGTTAGAAGAAGATACAGAATTTTTCATATAGCACACAACACTTTGATTCCTGCTATAAATGTGAAGCTATTCAGGCAAAGCCAGTCAGTACCTCCAGAATGTAAAGTCACATCACAGAACTTCAGAACATGCTTTGAAGGCAGGAACATTTGGAGCTTTACCCAGGACAGACCTGCATATGCACAGCCTGTGACTCTCTTACTGAGAGACTAATGCTTCCGTTCATCAGAACACAGTAAAACATTGCAAAATATTAAATTATTAAGCAAATATTAATCATATAACTAAATAACATGTGATTTCTTCATAGATGAAGTCTTCAAGGATTATCTGAGCTAAAGGCATGTGTCTCTTAAAAAAAAAGGCAAATCAAGTCAACTAGTTTGTGTATACAACCCAATGCCAAACATAATTATTTTTATATACTTAAAAATCTTTGTATATGGTGCAGTTTCCTAATACACATAGGGATGTAGAGAATGGTGATTCTGAAGTGTTAGTTTTATTCATACATAATGAGATCAAGTTGTTACATTGGAAAAAACATGATTAACTTTGCTATATTTGCCTAACTAAGGAAACTACAGGATTGTGTTAAATAGATGCCTGCCTATAAATAACTGAACTGTGAGCTCACTGTAGTAGAGGTTCACTCTAAACTCTAAATTACTTTGCAATTGCAAGGGTCAAGTGATATCCTAGAATCATTACACTTCTGCCAAACTGTCTTGGCAACTTACTAATACAAACATGACATACACTCACTTGACACAGTGATTGATGAAAATACTAATAGTATTCAGCTTAATTACAAGGAAAGTTACTCTGTCTCTGAACAGGCAAGACAGAGTTTCCTTTATGAAACTGAGTAATCTCAAAGTTGTTTTACAGGTTACAATCCACATTAAAGTATCTCTTTACATTTAAAACTACCCAAATCCCAAATATTATGTGAACAATGAAGAAAACTTGTCTCTTCCTGAGTCTTATATCCTCCAAAATTGTTGGCACAATAATATAATGTCCTGTCAGATGAAGATGTTCTCCACTGCTGCTCTCTGCTTCAATCCAATACCGTCAGCATCTCACTAATCCTCAACCCACCCAGCTACACCTTACAGCTTTTGTTCAGTTTTCCTCCAAACAATTTTGGGCAGGAGTGACCAAATGTGTGCACAGAATGGCTAAGATATTGAATGGGGGCCAAATTAACTTGATTTTTTCAAGTCTGCCCTGCAGACCTTCCCAAGGCAGAAGGGTGGGGGGAGAAGTGGTGAGAAAAGCTCATCCACAGCTCTGCTGAGCTGTTGCTTTTCCTGAAACCTGAAAAAAGACTAGTGAACACACAGAGAGGCAGAAAAAGAGTGAACATCTCATATAATGAGAAAAATACAATATATAGCTTACAATTATCCAGGGCAACTCAAAGAAGCAGAAGAATTTTTAAGAATGATAAGTTGTATTTATTTTGCCATTTGTGGTCAAAACTACTTAACCCTGCTAACTTAATTTACATTTATTTCTTATCTGTGCTTATTTTTTTTTCTTCTCCCTCCTGAGCCTTTTTTCCCATTTTAATTTTAAGGCACAGCAGGGTTCCTGCCCTGTTCCTAATAGCTCTCACTGACAAAAAGAACACATGCTCGTAATAAAATAGTGAAGTTATAAGCAGAAAGCAACCAAACCAAAACAAACCAGCACCCAAACATGCACATATCTATCAGCTGGGGAACTCTCCCTGACTTCATCTGTGGCTAGCTTTTTCTTTGGCAGCTTTCTGTTCCCTCAAAAAGCACCAAGCTCATTTAAAACCTGGCTAAGTATGTTCAGCAGTAATTCCACTTTCTGTTAGTTTTAAGTGGCTAGTAACAGGGTGTTTCCATAGAGATGCCAGGAAACTCTGCAGTGGTCCAAGGAATGGTGTTTGATTCACTTGAGGAATTGGTCCAAGAAAAGTCAAGTTGAAGACAGTGGTGCTCCAAACAAATTGAGGCAAAAGGATAGTCCCTCATTATACCGCAGGAAGCAAGGCCCCTAAAAGAGCTTCTAAGTCAGCTGTGCTTCAGAAGAGAGGATTTCTCTATACAGGAAGACTCCCTGCCTCCTCTAGAAACTTTAAACCCTGGTGTTGTGTATATGTAGCACAACATAAAAACCCCAAACAAACCAGAAAACACAGGGTGCAGCACAGGCTGGGAGAAGCTCTGTGGAAAAGGGCCTGGGGGTGCTGGTGGACAAGCCCAATCTGAGTGAGAAGTGTGCAGCTGCAGCAGAAAGCCAAGAGCGTGCTGGGCTGCATCTGCAAGGGCATCACCAGCAGAAACAAAGAAGTTGTTATCCCACTCCACTGAGCACTTGTCACGCCACACCTGAAATTCTGTGTTCAGTTTTGATCCCTGCTATACAAAAGCCACGTGGACAGGCTGGAAAGGTTCCAGTGAAAGGCCACAATTGAGCACAAGACTGGGCAGGCTGCCATATGATGAAAGACAGAGAACTGTACTTTTTCAGGAAAGAGGGCTTTGGGAAGACCTTATCACCATGTTCCAGTATTTAAAGCCTGGCTACAAAGAAGATGGAGACTTCCTTTTTACAAGGAGTCACTTTGAAAAGACAAGGGAAGATTCCAATTACATACAAGTGGAAAAAAATTCACAATGAGAACAATCAGCCACTGCAATAATCTCTCCAGGGAATAAGGGGCAAAGTCCCCAACACTGGACAATTTTAAGATTCAGGTGGACAAAGTGCTGGGACATCTTGTCTAGACTGTGCTTGTGCCAAGAAAGGTTGGGCCAGATGATCCTTGAGGTCTCTTTCTGCAGGGACAAGTGTTTGCAATTCTATTAATACAGCCACAGTAGACCAAATAGTCTACTTTCTATATTTTGCCACTAGACTACCATATATCCATACTACTCAAAGAGCTGGAAGTTTGTAATTCAGTAATTTGTAATTCAGTGCTACAGACTGACACACACAAAACCCCATGTTTCTAAGTGAAATGTATCTACCCTTCTAACAAATTCCGTGGTGCATCACCGCCATCAGCCATTTCTGTCAGCCATTATAAAAGCACAAATTTCCATCAACTTGAAACACCCGCACTTGAAGTTCCATGTCAGCAAAAAGCTGATAACACAAGAGGAAAGTATTAATAAACAATGTAATGGAGGTGATGCAATGCGTGGCTATTGTTCTTTCTAGTTGCTTTGTGAACAACTACATAAATTAAATGCTCCTTTTTTCATTATCAAATCTCTGAGGTTATGATGTGCTGTATTTTATTAGTTCAGCAGTCTCATTCAAATAGCAGCTATCTGACACAATCCTTGCAATTAGTACCTTATGTACATTCTTGAACCAAATTCTTCCTCTGGGATTTAAAGAAAACCCAAGATCTCAGGAGTCTCTCTTGTAATTCAGCTACACGCTACACTTTTACAGCTATGCAAATTAGCTGCAAGGAAAGCTGTGATGTACAGCAAAGCAAGAGATCTGAAAATTAAAATCCTGTAGGAGAGAAAATATTTAAAATTTCCTTTACATTTTTCCTTTTGTTTGGCTAATCCCTAAAGGCATTAGGGCAGCATGTTCCATCTTGAAAGTCCCTGTAGAATCATGTACTACTGAGCATAACTACAAATGTGATGCTTTGAGCAGCCAGATAATGGTTTTTAATTGGCTCATCATTGCAGCTTCAGCCCAAAAGCACAAAAATGAATTTAGAACCAATATTAACAGGTGATAATTAAATTATGGGGTCTGCATGCTTAATATATTGGAATAAGGCAGATGAGGCAACAAAGACCATTAAGTTTAATAATGGAAATCAGTATCTACCTTAAGTACTATTTTATAGCACATTAGCAATGGTTGATTAGTGCTAAATCATAACGTAAATTTTGTTTTCTTACTGAAGCTTTTTTCACTTCTTTTTCTCTTTACCTGTGTATTAGCATGCATGCTAAATTAAGGATGCCCCTTTAACCATTGCAAATAAGAAAACACATAAATAAACCTAATTAATTAATTGTGATGACTTGAGTACTTTGTTTCCTAAGTAAGATATTTACTTGAATAAGCTATTTAATACTCTTTAATATTAAAACATACATAGACTCTATGAGTACCATGGGAAACTGTTTTGAATTAAAACAGTCCTAGTAAAAATATTAATCTTTAAGTCAGCAAGATAAACCAGATTTCCCATTCTCCTTCAGTGAAGCAGAACTACCTGGGTTCAGATCTTACCACTGTAAGAAACAATGCCAGGTACAGATTAAACCTGCACTTCATCAAAGCAATGAAACCTAACTTTGATAATGTCTCAGCATCACTTCAATTCAAAAAAAGAAAATGCTGGTTTATGTTTTTGTTGTTGTTTATCTTATCTTATCTTATCTTATCTTATCTTATCTTATCTTATCTTATCTTATCTTATCTTATCTTATCTTATCTTATCTTCTGTGCCTTTACACCTCAGGAAAGAGGCAGGCTTGGATTTTTCCCATCTTTACACAGACTCCACCATATGCCTTTTTCTCTACCTCCACTCATTTCTCCATACAATTTATCTCATCTAGTGCAGCACTACCTCTTCAATCTTCCAAAACTCAGTGTCTCCAAATTAAAGTTTTCATTCTGATTGCCTTCCTGCTGCTTGCCATTTCTGCAGCTTATCCTGTCAACTTGTTCTTTCCCTTTACACCACAGTGCTAGGGTTCCTTTTCTACTCCTGTGTCTGCCTCTTAGGCTTGAGCTCAGCCATCAGCTGCCCCTCTTTCTACTCACACTCAGTAAGAGCTATCAAGTGCTTTAGGAAGGAACTCAGCTTTTTCTGTGAGACTTTTCCCCGTTTGTGAAGTCGCTCAATTCCACTTTTCCTGCTTGAGCTTAGTTTTGATCAGCACTTGTACCTTTCATGCTCTTGAGGATTTTCCATGTTCAGCCTCCATCTGAAATACCCTTCTTCAAAACTGAGCCATTCATTCTCTGTTACTTTCTTTCCCTGCCTTTTAACTTTTTCTAGCACGGCCATATATGAATTCTGTTCCTCCCTATTAAAAAAGCCCCCAAATCCTCACCAATCCCATAAAAATGGTCCATGAATCTTTAGAGTGAAGTGGCCATAAAGTTAATACAAAATTACCCATTCCTTCTAGTGAATCCAAGAACATACATAAATTAAGCTATGGAGGAGAAATATGGAGGTGTAACCACCTGTTTAGGCAGCTCTGCATGAAGCTATTCAGGAGCCTGGGTACCTGACTCCTTGAATGAAAGCACATACTGAGCTTGAAGGATTGAAATTATCTGTGGACCATGAACCACAAGGTTATCGCTGGCCCTCAGGGAATATATTCCATAACTCTTTTCAAAGGTGCATGGTTTATTAATACATGCTTTTAATACCCTAAGTACTGAAGTCAGATTTCTTGTAAAATGCAGAAGCTGGAGGTAAGAAGGCGGAAATGGCACTTCAGAATATGAAAATCAAAGTCTTGGAGAAATTGCCTACAAGTTAAATGTGATCTGCAGAAATTTCATATGACGTAACTGCTACCGTACTATCGTTAATGTCAAATTCCAATGGAGTGCCATGAAGCAATGAAGAATGAAAAAGATTAGATAACTGAACCAAAGAAATATTTTGGTTTTTTTCTTAAACCCCTAAACCAATAAAACCTACCAAAACCCCCCAAGATACAAACCCATTCCATACTGGAAGTCAATTTTTATATCCAAACAATATGAAATTGTTGCAACACCTGGGATTTTCAACAAAGCCAAAGCAAAATAAAAGCTTAATGCTTAATGTCCTTGATGAAGTTGCAGTGAAGGCTAAGGATTGAACAGACCTTCAAATAAAATTGTTTGTCACTCATGTGATTGTAACACATCCTCATGGCTCTAAATTGTTAGACTCACCGTATGAATTTTACAGCTCAGATTTTACCATGTATGAGCCCAGTGACACTGCCTTATTTTAATGTATATCATCTCAAGAGAGTGCTCATAATATTCTGTTTTGTACCGCTATTTATCATACTCATAAGACATTTTTTGCAGACAATCTATTTTAGATCTGTTTTAGAGATTTCTCTTTTTATTGATAATATTTCTTATATATCTGCATGTAATGCCACTTGATTTTACTATCATGAGTTCGACTTGATTTTATTAGCATGAGTTCAACTTTATAGGCCTTAAAGGGAGAATAAAATGATAAGGAATATATTTCAATAATCTATGGAAATTATTAAAATTTATTCCCTATAAGTCATGGTACTACAGTTTTAACATCCAGTAACTCACAACCTACCATGAATTGAAAGGAATGTCTTGCAATACCAGAAAACAGAATTTTCAGCTCTACTGATTAAGCTTTTAGTGGCTCACAAAATATTGGCTCTTTGATCACTGAGTAAGGCAAAATAAGACAAAAGCATTTTAGATTTTGTTTTCCTAAATGCATATGGTGCAGAGGAAAATAATTTTCTATTTTGCAAAACGATACTTCCACATAACAGTGAGTCCAAATCAAAATGAATAGAGACAAGAATGAAGATGAGGCAGGTAAACAGGCATTGCAAATGAAATTTATCTGATGGTTCCACAGGCTGTCATAAAAATTCCACTCTCAAACACACAATTTATGCACAAAGCATAGCCCATGTACTCAGCATCCTTCAAAAACATGGTAATACTCAACACTGAGCTGGCATTTGCATCCCACATACAGGGAAATACAGCACGGAAAATTAATTCCAAAAAAGTAAGTATTTATGTATCTTTCAAAATGAACCGGTAAAAGGTGAGAAACAATGCTCATTAAAGAACCTTCAGCTATTACTTAAGAAATTCCTTTGAACTTTGCAGTACAATGGAAAGGTCTCTCAATGAAACTACTCTGCAGTCATTGTGCCATTCATAGGCAGAGTACCTTACATACTACTGTGGTCTTTTGTGACCCAGTAAGAATTAACAGCGTTTTGGGGCCAGTAATACTTATGGGAAGTGACAGCAACACAGAACTCACTGAATTCTTCTGCAGTTTTCATTGATTTTGACAGCAGTGTCATCTATGCTACTGAGAGAGAAACCTATCTAGTTGTCCCGTGGCTTTTAAAATGCACTTTTATTCTGTGTAGAGGTCTTAAACACACAAAATATGTTAAATCAGCATTGCCAACTCCAAATACCCAAATAAAAATGATAGAGTAAATAGCATGTATCCATTTATTTAACTTCATTACTAACTTTTAGACACACACTCTTTTGGTTTTCTCTGAAACTGTAGGAATTAGACATCTTATTCTTCTCAAGCAAAGGCTGAGAAGTTTTTTAACATGCATGCACATGCAGACACACACAGACACAAGAAGGATGAGAGTCCCAACGAAACATTAAGATTTGTCAACATTGTCTATACATGCACATATCTTCTCCAAAGGGACATCATACAATAAGGTTAAACAGTAGCAGAACTTTAAAAAAAAAACCAAAAAAACAAAAAAAACAAAAAAAAACCCACAAAAACAGGCCAGGAGCTGTAGCAAGCAAGATTAAATCAGTAACAAATCAAGTGTCAAATAATGTGAAGTGTTCTCAAGTCCAGCAAATGTGGTTCCTCTCACATGCTGCAGCAACAGTGTCTCAGGTTCACAAATTCATCTAATTGAATGCATTCTTTGGTCTTGCTATCCAGAAAATATGTTTTTAATTCAGACTCAGATGTGGTGAAACAACACACTCAGAATCCCTGCTTCTTCTGTGTCTGGAGTTCACAAAAATGGAAAGACCCAGGCAGACCCCAGTTTGCATGGAAGTATCTGTAAGCAGAGGCAACATTGGGCCACTCATGAAAACAGAATGTGTGAGAACACATTTCACTTTTCAGGGGACAAGAGTGCTCCAAAGCCCTTTAGTTTTGACCTCTTTACTACAGATTTAGCTTCATGGGATCTTCCATGCAACATTGCATGGAATCCAGAGAGATCCCAAACCTCCTGCAGAGCCATCCAGCAGCAAATGCTGGAGCCAGCAAAACCCTGGAGGGGAGAGTGAGCAACTCCAAGGAGATGAACACAGCACAGAGAAGAAGAGCTGAAGGATATATTTAGATAAACAGTTTGCAAATGAAGCATCATAGAAGAGACTAGAGGCCACGTGTCTCACTTGCTTTTTGTTTAATGCCCAGATCTGGCTGTATACTGCAAACCATTTCCTTTCTGCAGCTTGTTATTCGGCTATTAATAATCTGAAACTCAAATTCCTCTTCTATTATTGCCTAATATTACTATTATTAATTTATATGACACTGCCAGACAGAGAATTTAACAGACAGAGCTGATTTCAATAGATGCTTTTATCAGAATGACAGTATATCATTATAAAATAAAACAGAAGTTTTAATTTTAAAATATTAAACAAATGGAAAATGAAGTATTCATATTCATGGAAATAAAGAAGACTGCAGTTATTGCATCAAACCTTTAAAAATCATTACACTTTTAAGTTTGGAAATGGCGAATCCCTGGCAGCAAAATGTGTGAAGACAGAATGTTTATTTATTAGTGTTATTTTTAAAAGGATGTTCCAAGTCAAACTCGACAGCTTGTTTACAGTGGGGTCCTGCCCAAGGGTGGCTTAAAAGATATTAAACAGGCACACACCAAGAATATCATGTTACTGTACAAGACACAAGTTTGCCTATGGCTTCATTTTACCATGACTGCTTTAATGATTTCTTATTTATTTTTCAGGAAGCGCTAATCTGTTTTACCTTACACTCCCTCTTAAAAAGAAATGCAAGGCAAAACCTTTCAGGTATACAAATACATCTAAAATATACACACTTATATTTCTAGCTGAATCAACTAATGAGGTGATGCATCCATGTCAAGTGTCTGCTGATGTTTGCAGATGCTGAAATTACTCATAGAACATTACCTTTTTCATATTTCTAATAATTTTAATGAAAGCCAAGAATTTTTGCAGATTTCTCGATTTTCAAAATGAGTCTTGAAAGGTTGATGATTTCATTACAGAATAGTGGTTGGTAGTCCCTCCTACCATAAAGTTTTGGAAAGGGGACAGCTTTGAGAAGTGATGAATTCCTGCAGTCAGTGCTCTTGGTAACATCATTTAGGGGAGAGTTATCTCAGAAATACAGCAGCTGTTTCTGATGCTAAGAACATCAAGTTGGAAACTGAGAGTGGGCTAAAGAAAAACTACAATGACAAACCTGATTTAACATTTACTTTAATTTATAAAAACTTGTCTTCAAGGAATACTTAAATCATCACACAAATAGTTTCCCTGTTTTACAAACATAGAGTTTCTTAAGACTTTTAAAACTAATTCTCAATACAAAAAAGAAAAAAAAAATACTTTACAGAAAACAACCCCCTGACTCCAGGGTCTCCAATCTAAAGTAGTCTCAACTTCAAGTAATGTTAGAGCTGCAAGTTCTTTGCCATGTTTAGCTGAGCAGCATTCAGCTGAGCAGTTTACTTGAGGTTGATTATTAAAGCCTCAGGTGGAATGAAGTGAATACTTTATTCCAACACCAAGCCACATCTGCTTGCTGAACATTCAGACAGGACACAGGCAAAATACCTCCTAAAATATCAAGCTTAATATTAGTACTTCAAAATTTTTGAGGTGTGGTTATGTGAAACCAAAATTCAATTCACATAGATGATGTTACATATGACATATGCCAGGTAATTTTTGTGTGTCCATATGGTGCACACAGCTACAGCATTCAAAATGGGTGTCTACAGATGAGAAAAAGTGGAAAGGAAATCATATATTTGAACTTCCAAACTACCACACCAGAATTTCCTCTTTTACTTCTGCACATCTGGAAATAATAGATGGGATGTGCAACATAAACTCCTACAGGACTTGAAAATAAAATACATATATGAAGCCACAGACAGTGCAAATTATATTGAAAGACATACAACAATGAATGCACATAAAAAGTAAGGGCAAAATTTTCAGACAAAATTCAGCTGTAAATTACTTTTTAGTCAGCATCACTGACATAAATGGGAATACACAGGTAAAAACTGAGGCACGATCCAGTCCCTTGTAGCTATGTTTGGGTTTTTCATTTGAAGCAGGATCTAATTTGCAATATTAAAATAGCATTATCAGTCATTTCGGTAACATAGCAATCAATTTACCACTGCTCCCACCCCAATAATAATGTTTATCAAAGAATTACACAATCCAAGCTTAAAAAATGAGTTTTGCATTCTAGATCAATTTGTCAAGACAGTAATTTCTACTTTGACAATAATAAAGAGGTTTCCTGAATTACTGTTAATGTTGGCATTTAGATGGAGCAATCTTTTACAGTGCTCTGGAAGTTTACACTGAAAACATGGCCTGACATGCCTCCATTTCAATGGTATGCTGGCACTAGTTCTCATGTTTTCTCTGCTTTTTTTTTGTTCCTGCCTCCAGTTTGCTAGTACAGGGAATTGATCTAGCTCAAAAATAACCAAATATGCTTTTTCTACCCTGTAACTTGGCTTAGGTCCCTATCTGGTTCACTGCATGGCTGCACAAATACTTCTACCAACACAACTAAGGAGCTACAAGGACTGTGTAGGCCTGAGCTGCAGCCAAAACCAATTACATGTCAAACTAGGGTCTACATTTGAGCAGACAATTTTAATGTACAAGATGTAAGGGATGTTGAGAGGTCTGTAAATGTTATGATTACCAGCTAGCTGATAACATTGTTTTATGGTGGCTGCTGAAGAAGAGTCCAACGGGTTAATTCAAGCACTTTACTAAAAGGGGTTGGGTACAACAGCTTTGGATGGGTCCACTTGAAAAAACAGACGTCACTGAGTTTTAAGTTTTACAACTGTAAATGTTTCATATATGTGAACTTCTCAAGTCTGTGTGAGTTCTGATAGAGACCATGCCAGAAGCACCCCAGGAACAATGACTTGAACAAGGACTTTGAGAATAAATCAAATGTCCATACTTCAGAGACAATATTAGAAAGCTGATGGTGAACAGTCCAGCATTAGAGAACATGTTGACATCTTTCCCAAGGCCTTTTGTCTTTTTTTTTTCCACTCATCACAGTTCCAAACTGCTCTCCCTAATATTTGGTGGGCAAGAAGCCAGGGAAGAAAAATAACCTTTTACTAAACCAACAAAATCAAAACCAACCAACCCACAAAACCCTCAACACCAAAAAGCCCACCCAACTGCAAGATTGTGCCTTACTACCAGGTACTAAAGAAGCCACACAAAAAGTTCATTAATACCACTACCTACAGTCTTTTCATCATACACTTGTTTCTCTGACAAAAAAAATATTGGGAAAAGAAAGAACACGAAGCAAATTACTTGTTCCTCATTATTTCTTCTGGAGTGTACCCTACTGTTGGGTCTAAAATGCTGTTAGGTCTAAATATGGAGGAGTTTCATAAAGATTAGTGTACTCCTTCAGTGTATAGAAACTATTTTCCTTTTCAATTAGTGTTTAAGGACATCGAGAGAGATCAAGTAAACTCTGTGAAATTGGCTTTTGGATATACCTCTCTTTTCACTTATTCTAGAGAAAGACAAAAGCATAACCTACCCAAGGAAGGTTATACACTAGTTCTACCCATCACCATGCTGTGTTCTGTTGTGGAGCAAATGTAGTCAGCTTAGAATCACGTCACAGTTAGCACTTAAAAATCATCTTAGAGCCCCAAAATAATCCTAGGACCCAAAATAAGGAAAGGAATCATGGGCCACTTCCCCTTGAAATAGAGAACAGCCTCTTCTCTGCAGAGAGAACAATGTACAGCTGCCCTGTGCATCTCTGTTAGCAAGTCCATGCAGGTGGCTGTGAGCTGAGGGTGTGAAATTGCAGCGCTTGCACAATGCGAGGTGTCAGGAAATTTGCAAATTCACAGCCTCAGCTCCCGTGCCCGGAGCCCTGTGAAGCCAGGAGGACAGAGCCCCGGCAGCAGCCGGCAGTGCGGAGCGGGACCCGCTGGGTCGCAGCCGGCGCTGCCGGGCTCCAGGTACCGCTGTTCACTGCGACTGCTCGGCTGGCTGCCTACGGCAGGAACGGGTCTGAACAGAGCCTCTTCCTTTTATCAATTCTATCGGTAGCGCGCTTTTGAAAGATAGTATTTCCTTAATCTAAAATGATCAGAGGTAGTACATCTCTGTTAGTTTCAAACGTGAGAGCCAAGATTCATGACACCATAGTTTAATGCTGCTCTTATCAGAAACCTGCAGAGATTAGAAACTGTAAGAAAAGCATTGATGGACGTTTTCAGGCTTTCTGGATTAGTTTGGCATTAACAACCAGTGGCTTGCTTTCTTTGACAACTCCTTTATAATTGGGCACAGATGGATGAAAATACACTACAAACACAGTGAGATTTTCTTTAATCATTAATTTTCACTTAATTTGCCAGATGGCTTTGGTTTCTAGTGTACACTTTATTTGCTGTTGTGTCATTTGCAGGGTTTTACTTTTTTTTGGTTAAAGTTTTATGCCTCCTGAAATCTTGATTTTGTTATTGTCTTTCAACTTCTTTCTAAAAGCTAAACAAGACGAATTAGTCTATTTGATTTTATTTATTGAGTCTATTAGTCTATTGCTTTTAATTTCTTGTAAGCACTTCAGTTTTCCCTCTCAGAAGCAGAAGACTTTCACACTACCAATAAAGTTTTAATACTTAAAATCTCCCAAGCTCTTGTATAAAACGTGACGTAAAAGTAGCCTTTCCTAATGCTTGTGCAGAATCTTTTAAGTGTCAAGTCTCTGACAAGCAAAAGGATTAAAGGCAATGCTAAATTTGAACCTGAGCATTTTCCTGCTGTGGGGTTCTTTGCATTTATACAACCTCGGTTTGTTCTTAGTGACTGTTCCTTCAATGAGGCACTGATGAGACACTGTCTGAAGGTCATGTTATGCTTTCTGCTGGTGCATTGGATGTAACATTATGCTGAACTGATGAATGAAGGCAGAAAGAGGAATGGAGAAAGTGTTAAACAGATATGAAATGGAATATTCAGAAAACAGCCACAGGCAATCAGAACAGGGCAGGGATGAGTGAACAAAAGAACAAGGTTATCTACTCTCATATGTTAAAAATTCTCAGGGGGCTCTGTGTCAACCTTTAAAAAAACAAACCAGAACAATGCAGCAACAGAAACAAGAAAGGAAGAAAAGGGAAAAAAATAATCCCCATTTCTTTCCTGTCTGGAAACGTTACTTTATCTTCTGTTGCAGCAACGGATGCCTTTACAGGAACAAAAGGGAATGAACAGGAGGTGTAATTAGACTTTCCAACACTTAAACAGTTACAAAACTATTTTTTTCCCCTGGAGAAAGATGATTCAAGTTTCTTAATACATGGTATTTAACTTAAATAATACAGGGAGCAATGCAACTACAGCAAAGGCTGAGAGCCAAGATTCTTTTTACATAAAACTGGTAGGCAAAGTCATTTTGTAGAGCAGTTTGCCTGCTCAGGGATACAGGCAGCTCTCAAAGTGAAGAAGTAATCTAAACAATATCAAAACATTGAGTGTGCATTTCCATTGAGATTCCCAAGACTTCTACTGAAAATTCCCCCTTGATGTGCACTCATCTTTATAATAAGAAAACAAACTCTACTTTGATGAGTTAGAATTACAGATATGAATCCAAGTTTCTACTGATTTTCACACAATTCCTATTTTTCTGGTTTTTTGACAAAAAATAAAATCACACCAAGAAAACACTCCTAATATAACTACTATTAAAATTCCAGTAAAATGCTTTAGATCTTCAAATTAATGCTTCTGTAAAATTTAAATAATACCTCAGAAGTTTCCATATAGAGAAAAGAAAGAAAAAAGAAAAACATTTGTATGTAGAATCCAAATGGTACAGGCACCTATATCAGTTGTACTACTCAAACCACGTACTGCAGAAAACACACTGGATCTTGTTGAAATCAATAGAAGCTCCACATGCAGAACTGAGAAAAGGTTTTGGAATCACACTGCAGCTGATGGCAAATATTTACATCATTTTAATCCCATCTGATACATTCGTGGCAGATATGGATTTCAAGGTTGGTATAAATCAAGAATAATGAGCACTAGGTGTGACACTTCAAAGAAGGGGATTAATACATATAACAAATGCACAGCTGAAATTAAGTATTTTGGCCTTTCTTTTTAATGAAGAAAGAAAATTTAAGGCTCAGCAAAGAAAACAGATTTTTTATTTGACTAATATTAGCTTTAACTGGAATGTGTCGTTAGCCATGGCATTTAAGAAAAGGGAAAAAACAGAGTTAGTGAGGCTTAAAAACAGCAAGGGAGTAGAATATGTTCCAGTAAGAAAGCATATGAATCACAGAGAACTGCTTTCTGTTATAGCAACAAGATCAATTAGATCTGCAACAGCTGAAAACCATTAACTGCTGTTGGCTGCTGTTAGCATAATGGGTTTTTTTCTGCTCCTTATTCTGGTGTCAGTTTATCACTTTACTACCCAAACAGTTCTGCCTGAAGCCCTGGTAATCTTAAATATAGAATTGTTAGGAACAAAAGAAAATCTCCCAGCATACAAATTGAAGTATTAAATATTACTAACCTTTTTATAGATTAAACACAGCTTCAGCTGCCAAAATTGTTCAGTACAGTGTCAGAGATGTCTTTGTTTTATGTTTTCACTTTTTTTTTATTTTGTGAGAGGCAGAGACAGTTGCCCAATGTTAGTCAAGGTAATTAACTTCTAGCCAGCCATACAAGGGAGGAAAAAATTGGGGCAAGAAAAGCTTCCATCGAGCAGACAGCAACAGCACTTACTATTTCTTCTCCTACTTTATGGAAAACAAGCAAAATTAAGTTAGTCAGACCCATTCTTCTCGCTGCCACAGGGTTCCTGTGCTGCCACATAGTATGTCCTTACTGTCCACAAAGTTCTGTACCACCTGGGCTTGGTCCTTTCCACTTTCAAATTAGCAACACATCGCCTTCTCTAAAGCCATGCCATCTTTCTACACAGTTTATCTGTGGCACAGTGTTCCTGATTTTGAGAAGAAAAAAATGGTATGTCTTTTACTATATTTTCATTTAAATATTCATAGCATGACACTCAAAGTGACAGGCGGTCTTCTAGATGAGGTTTGTTTTCTTCTGCTCATTAATGGCTCAACCTCAGGCAGCATTATTTCTGTAACTTGTCAGCTCGGTTTTCTCAGCTCAGTGCTATTCCCTTTCTTCATCATCTTGGTGGCTGCTTTTACAGGCTTTCAAATTGTTGAGTGGGAAATATCAGGAACACCACTGCTTACACCCTGGGGTAAATTAATGCCTCTTGTATGAGGAGCCATGTAAGCACGTGTTAGATTTTTTTTTTTTAGTGGGTGGTAGGGGAAATGAAATGCCAACACTGATTTATGTTCTCAGAGTTCTCAGAGAGATAAGCCTGTCTGCTTCAAACAATGAGGTGTGGTTAAGAGATCCATAAGATAGTAGTAAACCAAAGAAAAACATTTGCACAGGACATTCAGACACTGGGTTGATCTAGCCAGGGTCTGAGAAGTAAAACAGACCCCAGCTTTGATGAGGAGTTTAATGCTTGTGTCTGTTGGGACTTCACAGTTTAGATTTCTCTTGCAGTTTTTAGATTGCCTGTAGTTTTAGAGTAAGTCATCAGGAGTTTGCACAGACCTCTGGTGGGCAACACTAGTTTGCTTGCATGACTGCCTGCAAAAGGATCATATTTAACACCCCTCTCTCTGTCCTGGGCATGGTTATATCATGACCCCCACCGATGAGAGGGCAATAAAACTTTGTTTTCTTTACCATCTTAATCAAAATTCTCTTCTTCCTATCCTTGTACTTTGGACAGAGACCCCTCTGTGGCTAGGAGGGGGTCATTTCTATACTGAGAAGTACAAGCATCTGAGATGTGCTTTCAAACCCTTAATACATATATGTATTTAAAGCAATATCCTACAGCCTCTCCTCCACTGCATCACTTGGCTGCTTGGCATCATCAGAGTATCTGAGTAACTCAGCAGAAATTGTATGAAATTATAGCAAATAATGTTGTCAAGAGCCACCTGTAAGCATGAAGATGAAATTGGTGATGAAAGACTCTATCTTACCCTTTTGTGCATGATTAACGACATGTAAATAATAAAACAGAGAAATTGCAATATTTCATAATAATTTATATAGCAATTAACCCATATTTCTTTAGTTGTCCTGACTTACATTAAAACTTACAATGCCATAGCTTTACAGTTCAATGCCATTTAGTATTTGCCTGTGTCTTAGAAAGAAAAACACTTAGAGAAAGTCCCTGTGCAGCTGAGGGAATGGGGTGTATGGTAGACAAGGTGTAGATGGAGAATAATGCAATTATATCTACAGATCAGTTAAACAGCAAATCCTGTTTTCACCTCAGATATAAAATTGTGTTAATTGTGAAGTGTATATTTACAATAACCAGCCTGGAGTGTGAACAATGTTACGTTTTGTTTTTCTGAACAAGACGGATTTTTTATAAAAACAGGAGAGCACTTCAAAAATTTTAACATTTATCTCTTAGAGCTTGGTGTGCAAGCCAGTCCTGTAATTAAAGATCTGTTCTTTCTCTTTTCTTCCTTTCTGTTACCAGGATCAGAATAAAAGGATGAATAAGGTTATGAAGATGGTGAAGAACCTTGAGGGGAAGCCATATGAGGAGCAGCTGAGGTCACTTGATCTGTTCAGCCTGGAGGAGACCTGCAGGGAAACCTCACTGAAGTTACAACTTCCTGGTGAGGGGAAGAGGAGGGGCAGGTGCTGATCTCTTCTCTCTGGTGACGAGTGACAGGACCTGAGGGGAGGCTGTGTCAGGCGAGGCTTAGGTTGGATGTTAGGACGTGATTCTTCATGCAGTGGGTGGTTGGACACTGGAACAGGCTCCCCAAGGGCAGCGGTCAAAGCACCAAACCTGACTGAGTAGAAGCACATGGACAACATTCTCAGGCACATGGTGTGACTCTTGGGGCTGTCTGGTGAAGGGCCAGGAGCTGGACTTTCAGTGATCCTTGTGGGTCCCTTCCAATTCAGGATAGTCTCTAATTCCACAAAGAATTTCATTTGGTAAAAGCCATTTTAACATCTACAGTGGTTTAGCAAAATACTTTTCAAGTCAAATATTTTGAAAGCATCTTGTTTGTGAAGCAGACTGCAAGTATGAAATAAAGCAGGAGCCAACAAAAAACATTTTCTCAGGAGAGAGTATTTGAATTCAAGTGCTGACCTTCATTTATCTCCCTGGCAGCTCATGGAATAATGCTGCCCACGTTAGAGAGTGGTCATGACTGTTGATTGCTCTCAGTACAAGGAAAGAGACATTAGAATGCTATTATGGACTTTTTACCCCCATTCCAGCCTCAAAGAACATCCTCTGACTGACTAATCTGGTAAACTATACAACTTGATCAGATATTCTGTATGATCACTAGGTTAGGGTAAAACCAGGACTTTGGTTTTACCAAAACCAAAACTGTTTTGGAACTTGAAGAGTTGGAATCCTTCCATGTATAGCCTTTCAAGGGGTGAAACAAACTGTGCTGCCAAGATAACAACAGTGTAGCCTGAATAATAAGGAAGTATTTTGGACATGAATTCAATTTCAAGTTCATAATTAAGCTTTAATGAAAGTTACTCTTTGGGGAGATCCAGGCTTTGGGCCACTATAGTGCTGCCCTACCTCTATGCAAAGTTTTATATCACTGTACTCTTAGCTTAGAGTATTGATACAGGGTCTGACTATAACCTGTACTGTACATAAAAGAAAGAAACCACTTAAGGTCTTTGCTAACTCTTTGCTAGTGTAATCAGCAATTTCTGTTAGAAATTTGTATGTGATGCCATTAAGAGAAAATCATCTTATGTTTGCCACTTTAAAAAAATCTTGTCTCTTCCCCCCAAAAGCAGAGTTTTTAATTTGAATGACATGTGAAATTTTACATTCCCATAGCAAAGAATTTACTAAAAAGGCATTAGAATCCACTGTGCAAAACATAATAAAGAGAATTTTTTTTTAAATGAAGGAAGGGAGAATTGGATCATTTGATTAAAGGGAGCACTCGGGGACATGGTACTTGAATTTATCACTCTTTAGCAATGGTAATTTTACCATCCTATCTAGAAGAGCAGAGCAAAGGATCTACACAACAAGTAAAATTTCTCTCCTTGCATCCAAAAGATTGTAATGTGAAAGTAAAAAGAGACAAGCTTATTGAGGAAGGGAGAAATTATAACTTAACAAGGAGGCAGCCCACAGCTGTCACTCAGGAACCAGACTGGAAAATGTTCTGGTATATTATCATTTTCTATAAGGTTTATTTTTGTAAAACTGAGAATAATCTCAATGTCTAAAGCACCAGATACCAATAGCAGGAATAAAGGATTAAACAACAGTTAAAGTATGGGACCTAAATAAATACCATTTTCAGAAGTAAATTCACCTTGTTACATTCATCTACTTCTATGTTTGAAATCTATGCTTCAAATTTAAATGTAAATAGATTAAGCACAATGCTGAAGCCCCTGTAAGCACTTATAGGAAAGAAATACTAATCTTGGCTTTTAGTGTGTTTATAGGATTTGAAAAGTCACCTGCAATCATAAAAGATTTTCTAAGCTGTACTCTGAGACAGTTGTGTGAAATACCTTCATTCATTACAATGGAACTTTTATTTCAAAACTTGACGGTATTATTTCGTTTTAATATCCATCTACTTCATGAGGTACCTTGTGTTAAAAAACCCCTGTGGACTTCACAAAGTATCACCTGCCATTTCTCTCCTTCTGTAAAAGAAATACTATGCCAAGAGTGTTCTTACGAACTCCCTCCTTTACCCGTTAGACAGGCAGGAGGATTTCTTGAGGATAAGGATCAGGGGGTGTGGAGGGGGCCTGTTCTGAATACTGTCTTTTCTGTGAGACGAAGCTTTTTTGAAAAGAATGGTTTTGCAGACATCTTCTCTAACCTCATGAAATCAGTCAGGGATGGGTTTGTTTTTGCATGGAGAGTGTGTCGGTGGAGAATCTTCATCCCCACTTCTTGCATGCTTTTTCTTGGATGTTGTCTGAGTAAAACTGAATAATTTCACTGTTGATCACTTTATTAAAGCTGCCATCTGAGATAAAGTATGTGCATAATTGCAAGGCTACAGGTTTAAAGAGAGAAAGCCGTAAGGAGAGAAAGGAAAGTGCTTGCTTGCCTTGGAACTTACACCAGTACCTTAAATGGGATACAGCACTTCATCAGCAATGACACAGCCTTAAGTGCTTCCCAACCAAGAGGTTTTGCCATTGGAGCTATGATGGATGGTGGCACAGTATTTTCCACCTTAGGACTTAAACTATGACAGTGGCAGAATCTGAAAGCATAAATCAGCCTGAATCCCATGAACAAGATCAAAGTAATGTCTTCTTTTTTCTCTCTTTTTTTTTTAAATTAAAAAAAAAATGGCTCAAAGGCTTTGTTCTAATAGTAATACTCATCAGAAAAGCAGAATAGCCTGATGATTACCCTGTTTTTTAACAGATGACTCATCCTTTGACGAATCTTGAGAGAAAAGAGCACTGGGTTTCTTGTCTTTCCTGGAGTAGCTTCAGGCCTTTGTGAGTCAAGCCTCATGCACTGAGAAAGACAAATCTACAATGTTTACCACTGTGTTAGTAATGAGCGTACTGTGCATCAACTAGCACACATTCCTTCTTGAGGCATGTATTTAAAACACATTACTTCAGCAAACACTAGATAATTAGCAGCTCTTAATTGTAGTTTAATTTCTTACCTTTTCCTGTAACTTTTAAAATGCTATCAGAAATAAAAGTGGTTTCAGGGCTTCAGAGTTGCTCCATATTGCATCAATCCACCAAAGAGATCTGTCAGAAACCCAGTTAAATGTTTAACACTTTCCTCACTGGCCTACAGAAGAGTTAAACAGCCAGGACAAAAAGCCTTTAATGAAAATGTTACAATGACTTCACACAGTTTCACAATAAACGTAGATATTTATAGATTTTCTGTGCACTAAGAGCACAACAGAAAGCTTGTCCAGGTAACAAGTTTGGTTTAAGATGACAGTTCAGTGCGCACACAACACAGAGTACAACTGCAGCACCGCTCTCTCGACAAAGTCTACACAGGCTCAGATATGGTCATTAGGTACATGGGAACCCAGCTTTTTACAGTGAGGAGCTGCTTGTACTAATGAGGCTCTGACATATGCAAGCCACTTTTGTGATTCATGATACAAATGCTCCTTTTAAGATGTGTGCTACACGCATGATCACAGCAAAGCAGATGCGCGAGACGAAAAGCGAGGAAATGAGGGGAAAAAAGCTTTCTGGGTCATTTGAAGTTCCTACCATTGCACTTGATTTTTCAGCCCCAGTACCTTCAAGATTCCCAAGTTCTTTTTTCTATATTATGCTTTACATCAATCTACTAACTTATTGAAATTTAATTATATTGAGTGCATATTTCAGTTGTAGTGGAATTTTCCCACATATTTGCATGTACTAGTGACCATTAAAATCTGCTATATTCTTGTAGAATTTTTCTTGTAGAATATTTCAGCTGCTATTTTGCTTGCTTGCCAACTCTTTAAAGACAACAAATTAAAAAAATAGAAGCCACGACCATAAATCTGTGAGGATCTTATTGTTATCAAGGCTTTAAAAACCAGACAGGGAAGTATTCGAAAATGTTTTTTCACATGAAATATTATTGGAAGAAAATCTCTATTGCTTCCACTGTTCTTGTATCACTGCGTATGAAGAATTTCAGGAAATTGAGACTGCAAGATAGGGAAAACTTACTATTCCTATTTTACACATAGGCAATTAAAACACACCAAGGCTATGTAACAGGCCATATTATTATAAAAGAATGTGGAACTGAACTTTTGTCTTCCAAATCCCCCACTAGCACTCATATCACACAAAGCTAATTGCTTCCTTGACTAGAGATAAATAGTAGGCAACCCACCCAAAGGTGTATGTATATTAATGTTTAGCTGTAGAAATCACATGTCACACAGATTTAACTATCCTGCAACTATGTTTCCCCATCAACTCAACTCACTCCTGAAAAGTACCCAAACCTATTAAAAAAGTCAACCAAAACTAACCCCAGCTATGAACCAAGGTACAAACTGATCACATACTAACTCAGAAGGAGGATGTTAGCCTTTCCATATAATAACTTGAAACAAGGATTTTAGCATTTCTAGATGATTGAATTGGGAGTTCAAGTTCAGAAGATGTCCTTTACTTGTTCCCTCAAAAATGATGTAAGTATGTAAATATTACACTTGCTCACATCCAGTTTATCAGTGTTGTTCTGTAAGAATAACCCTTGTTGGTCATTACAACTCCCCCTATCAGTTGTTTGAATCATACACAGTGCAAGTAATTTTGTTCTTATCAGCTTACTGATTAAAATGTTTGGCAGTACAGAGCAAAGAACTGACTCCTACAGGAACCCAATAGAAAATGTGTCTGGTTTACAGGTGTATTGACATCCCTTTGCTTGCCAATTTCTAATTCAGTTAGAAAGCCAGACTGTTCTTGTATCATTATTTCTATATAAAAATGTTAGACAGTGCTATGTCAAGGCTTACAGAATTCTGTATATCTCATAGTAACAATATTAGCTTTCATCAGCCAAAGTTTTAATCTAATAAAGATGGATGCACAGTTTAACAACTATTGATTGGTGTTACACCTCTCTCCTTTATTTCTGTATCAATGGAGACCTGCACTACATTACTTCACCTACAGACGATGTCAAGGACAGGCTATAATTCCATCCATAATTTTTGTTAACTTTGTTTATAGACCAGAGTAAGACATTGAATTCCAGTTAAATATATAAAAAAAAAAGGGGGGGGGGGGGGGGGGAGAGAGTAAGAACTTAGGTTGGAGTTGACCTAATTTCCATGTTTCTCCAGGAATTTATGACATGTCTCACACAAGGAGAACGGGGCAAGATTTTAGTTGTACCAGAGTAATTTCTCATGCTGTATTTGCCAAAATGGTGCGGGGGATTGTCTGAAGAGGGAGGAAAGCAAGAAGAAAGAGGAGGAGTACAGGGGGAAATGCTCTCTTTCCATGGAAGCAGAAACAACTCTAAGGTCAAGCTTCATGAGTTTCGGCTGTAGGCTGCCTGGTCTTGCCATCTGTGACCTAGCAGAGCACTTCCATGGCATTAACTTTAAAAGTGGAGCAATTTCAAATGACTGAAACTCATATGTGCATTAACTCATTTTAAGTGAATACAAAGTCTTTTTTTCAACCTTATTCATCTCAGACCTGAATCTTATTTCCTTACCTTTTTGAGCATGGTTTCTAAATCAAGATTCATGTAGGAAGCAACCCAAGGCAAGTAGTGTATTTGCAACGTATTTTAATTCTCCATATTCTGATATCTACAATTCCCAGTTATGTTTTGGTTGCACCCAAGCCATGGAAGAGAAGACCCAGCAGGATATTCTAGAACAACTCTGTAGAATAATAAGGTAACACCTTGAAGAAACTTAAGACTGCCTTTAAATTGGCCACGTATGCTAAACACACAATAGCTACAAACTCCTCTACACAGGAGAAATAATCAGGTCTAGTTGTGTTAAACAGAAGATAAAGAAAATACTTACAAGGATAAGATTATAAGGAATGTGAGTAGATTGTCGTCTTTCATTCAGAGTCTTATCACAGAAAAGAGGATATACTAGATGTAAAGTTGTATTTGGCTAGACTTAGACTGACTGAATGAATATAAGCCACCATTTCAGTTTATTTAATTTAAAAAGCAGGTCAAAGTGCTGCTTTCAGCTACCTATTAATATTGAAAGGATCTTCTGGTTATTACAGTTATACTCTGAAATGTCTTCAAAGCAGTACAACTGTACTAAATCGTATGCCTCGCTGAACAAAAAGAATGATGACTAAACAAATTTTTAAAGACTTTGGAGTGCAAAAAAAAAAAAAATCATTAATAGCACTAGACTGAAAAATAACCAACTTACCCTTCCATGATATTTTCACCCAAATGTATCTGAAAAAACTACTTCAGACTAATATGAAAGAAATATCTCCTTTAGAAATAAATTCTCCCAGAACCTCTCTCTTCCCTTCTACCCTGGTTGTGAACATCTTTTTTCTCCATATAGCAAGTTCTAATAAAATTATTAACCAAAGAGTAAAAAAATTATGGAAACACAATTTAACTTAAGTTCTAACAAAAATAATGACAGCATTAAATTTAACCCTACACAATTAAAAAGGACATTTTTTTTTTCAATTTGAGGGATCAGAGATCAAAACGGGGAGCAACAAAAGTCAAATTCTAGCAAAACTACGTTTCCCATATTACACCATCTATTCTGTCATACCTTGAGCTCCTGCTACTCAATGTCATTACATCTGTCTGCCATTCATTCATACTTTATTTACAGCAATGTTAAAATGGGTATAAAAAGCAAGAAAAGAGGTTCCAAAAATAGAGGTTAATAAACACTGTTGTAAATGGTGTAAGACAGACTCTTTGCATTAGAAGCTGGTATTAGGCTCTGGTTTTGAAAATGGGTACACACTGTGAAAAGTGAACAGGAGTAAGTAGAGTGAGCAAAGTTATGCAGCTGCCTAAGTTTTTGTAGGGTTACAACCTTATTACTCTATCAGGTGGGGTTTGCTTATTTCTAAGGACTAGAGGGTTACTACAAGATTAATTTTGGCTTTCTCCACCACACCAAACCATGAATTTGGGGTTTTTTGTTTGTTTGTTTGTTTTTTCCTGTTGTTTTGTTGGGTTTTTTTTGCTTTTTTGTTTGTTTGTTTTGTTTTGTTTTTGAGAGAGAGAGAGAGAGAGAAAAGTGAGTATTATTTCAGCTAATTATTATTAGCTAATCAAAACGGAAATTCCCAGGCTATTAGCCATTTACATTATAAGTAGATTGCTTTGTGGAGAGAAAAACTGACATTCAATATTCTTGTAATAATACTGTAAGTATCTGTTTGATAACAGCAATAGTCTCATTTGTTCAATTTATAAATAATCAATAGCAATAATTTAATATTTTGCAGTAAGAAATTCTATCAAGAAAGCACCGTTTTGTGCAGGATGACAAAGGCTATCTGTTCACAGATTAATGCTTTGCTTCAGGATTAAACATCAAGAGTTGTCCTCCAAACAAGGACAGATTTGATGGGGAGGCTGAGGGGAGTACAGTGCAGCTCACGTGCTCTAGGCAATTTCCCCATCTGCATCATAAATGCATCTAGCCCTGTCCAACCCCAAACACTCTCTGCCTGAAAAAAAAATTTAAAACACTGATCTAAGTGACTTCAAACTTATTTGCCTATTACAGGTGCAACAAAAATTCACAATCAATAAAGTATGTCATTCTCAGACAACAGAATAGGTATCAAACACCTCGCTGGACAAAAACAGAATAAAATCTATCTAATTTAGTAACTACGGAATTGTGAAGAACTTAGAAAGGGCTTAAAAAAAAAATATATATATTCCCATTTTCATTGGACTGAAAAGACTTGATTTGACTTGGTTTTGAGTGGTATGGTTTTGGTAGTGGGGGGCTGTAGGGAGAGTTCTGTGAGAAGCTCCTAGAAGCTTCCCCATATCTGATAGTGCCAGTGCCAACCAGTTCCAGGACAGATCTGCTGCTGGCCAAGGCTGAGCTCATCACTGTGGTGGAAGTGGCTCTTAAGAAGAAGGCTTCACTGACCCCAGTGAAGAATCCTGCCACTGAGGAGGAAGGAGTGGCACAGACAACGTGTGATGAAATGAATGCAGCCCACATTCCCTGTCCCCCTGTACCACCGTGCGAAGGAGGCAGAGAAAATCAGGAGTGAAGCTGAGCTCAAGAAGAACAGGGGGGTGGGTGGAAGGTGTTTTAAACACGTGGTTTAGTTTCTCATTGCTCTACTCTTATCTGATTGGTAATAAATTCAATTAATTTCCCCAAGCTGAGTCTGTTTTGCCCGTGATGGTAATCGGTGAGTGATCTCTCCCTGTTCTTCATTATATTTTCTTTTCCTTGTCCAGTTGAGGAGCAAAGTGATAGAGCAGCTTGGTGGTGATCTGGCATCCAGCCAGGCTCAATCCACCACAGTGTTTTTACATTGCTGCTTATAGTGGTAATTTTCAATGTATCATCACAGCATCTAACAAACAAAAAGAAAAACTATTTTCTTCATGTATTTGCACTGACAAAAACACTTAAATACATTATCTGAAGCAAGTTATTACTTAAGCATTAAACTAATGAGACAGACAAAATACTGGAAAATTATAATCTCATCACAAATCAGATCACAATGTACCTCAGCTAATTAGCAGAAGAAAAGCAGTAATAAATTACTTGTGTTTCTTGTTGGCCACTAAATCGGCTTTCAACATATTTTAAACAGTGCTAAATATGTGTCCTGGGTTGTGGAGCCAGGAGTGTGTATTCTATTTCATTGTTAAAAGCAGTTGGGGAGATGTTTTTCTTTATCTCTTGTAACTCTGGGAGGAGGGGGGGTGGATGCCTTCTGATAATGGGCTAACTGTTAAAACCAGGTGGGGCAGCGTGGTCCTCCTTCCAGGGGGATATTTTCTGCTAAAGGACAATTAACACCTCCCCAAACTAACACATCCACATTCCATCATCCTATTGTGAGATGCTCCACCCAGTGGGGGGAGCCAACCATTCCTACATGGATAAAACTGAGCCACAGGAACACAAAGGCATCCAGCTTCACCTGATTCCTGGAGGAAGACTGGACCCCTTCTCACCATCACTGGACCCTTGTTCTACGTGATCATCTCTACTCCATCAGAACCACTCTGCCACTCCAGGAGGACTCACTTTTGGACTGCTTCTAATACCCTGACCAACAGGGTGTCAGGTTGTAGCTTTGACTCTGTCAGGGTTTTCCAAAATTGTTGTTTGTTTGCTGGTTTGGTTGGGTGGTTTTGTTTTTTTTTCTACTACATTTGTATTGTTAATATTCCTAGTAAATAACTGTTATTCCTATTCCCAAATCTTTGCCTGAAAGCCCTTAATTGCAAAATTATAATTTGGCAGGGGTGAGGGGTTTACATTCCCCATTCTAAGGGAAACTCCAGCTTTCCCTGGCAGATACCTGTCTTTCCAAACCAAGACAATATGAAACCACTGCTTCTTACTAACAAAGAGTTGTTTAAATACCAAATTTCTACTGTTTGTAAGTGTTTATTTTTGGAAAGCTGCATAGAAAATAACAAAGCTGCTTCTGAAGGTGAAGCAATGGATGTTTTCAGACCATACAGCATTAGCAGCATTTATCTAACATACCTAAAAATATGTGCTGATATATAATGGCTGAAGACATAAAGACACTACAGATAACACCTCCCAAGCACTTCAAGCACAAACTCAAGGGCAGGTCCCCAAGGCATCATGAATATTCACTGAAAGTTCAGGTCTAGGACAAGGCTAGTAGCTTGGCTATTCCCAGAGGAGGGACTGTGTTTCTCGTATCTCCCCAAAGTGAGGATTCTCAAATCAAATTATGACTAAACTTCTGCTCAGTCCAACATCTGGTGATAATCCAGGGAGTTCACTTTCACCAGCTGTCCTGTGTAAGTATTAGTCTCATTCCATGGCTGCAGATCAGTGCGATGACCTGATTACCTCCTTGTAATTCCATAATACAAATTTCCAGCCTTCCATTCTCATTTATTGCCTTTTATGTGATGGTGCAGAAAATGAGGCAGTAGTCTCTCAGGAGTTAAATAACCAGAGCAGGGCTGCTGCTTTCTGTGACATTCACCCACTGAAGAACTGCACTGCTACGGATGAAAGCACTAAGAAGCATCTTTTGGTGAATTTGGGGAAGGTGAATGAATAACAGTTAATGTTAATCCCGATGCTGGGAACAAAAGTATCTGTGAATTTTATTCACTCTACAGGGTAAATAAGCAGATCAGTGACACATACTTCTTCCACAGACAAAATATGGTTTGTTTGAGAACCAGAATGTTCAGAGGAAGGACATTAGTGTCTTAAAAAAAACAAGTGAAAGTGGTTGTGGTAGAGAAACAGCAAGAGAAAAATGTTATCACCCTGCATCACTGTCACTTTTGCTGCTCAGCTTCACTTCGTTTTTCACGGGAACAACTGCCTCACTGAGCGGCACTCAGGAGAGGAAAGTCCCTAACCTGTGAATACCCCTGCATCAGGACAAACTGAGACTGGTGAGAGAAGAACAAAGATGATGACTATTACTTTTAAGCAAAGGGAATGGAAGCATTTTACAAATTGAGTCAGAGCACTGACACACTTTCCAATGCAGGCATGCTCCCTCCCCCACCACTTTCTACACAGACTCATTCACAAAACAACAATAAATAAGTCAAAAGCAAATACAGGAAACTGCTCAGTTATCAATTCAGAGTTGCAACTGCTTCCTGAAATTAATTAAAATAGCCAGACTTTCCACCCCCATCCTTATTATTTTGGGTCTCCTTCCCCTGTACCACAGGGGTACCTTTATTTGCTTTCTTTTCAGTCACTTGTAGGCCAAGCATCCCCAAAACTCTGCAAAGTGGGTTTATTCTCCTTTTCTTCTTGGAATAGAGCTGATACACTCCAGAAGACTTTATTTGCATCTGTAAACTACAAAGACCCTTCAAAGGGTCAGCAGTGGATGGGGAAGGAAGGATGGTTTGGGGACTCTGAGGAGGTGAGCAGTGCTGAAAGCAGAGAAGCCATTGGAACAGATGATTCAACAGCATAGGAGAAAATACTTATTTTAGGCTTTAAGCTGTACTCTAAAGGGTACGGTTGCCCCCTGCAAAGGAGTTCCCTGGGGAACAGCTCATTGTACTAGCAGTGGGAAACATGAAGGCAAGGGAAGTATGAGCTCAGATACAGAGACAATGAGCACAAGGCTCCTTCCAGAGTGACTCATCCAGCCTCTGGGACAGAGGAAACCGATCACTCCATAAATCAGCATCTTTTGCTAACTATCCAAGTAGTGGCACTTGGCAGAGGGGAAAGCAGCTGTTCACTGCTTCCAACAGCTCATGGGATGGTGCCGGAAAGTGGGAGTTAAATAGAGGTTCTGGGGAGGTGACATTTGGTGACAAGCAGAGAAGGAACTAGTACAAAAAGATACTTAAAGGAATTCATTTGACTTTACATAAATAATAGGGAACGGGATCAGAGTATTCCAATAACACTAAAGTTCAGCTAGATTTTTTCAAACTTGTGGGCCACTCATAATTTTTCTTGTAAGTTAATTTTTACATAATTTATGTGCCAGTAGTGCAGTTTTCTCATAACAAAGCCCTATCTAATATTTAATAGAAAGGAGAGAGCAGTTTGGAAAAAAACATGTTGGTTTGGGTTCCCCCCCCCCCAGTTATTAGATTTTAGGTAGTAAAATTACATGCAAACTAATTGGGAAAAAGTCCCCAGAATATATTTCTCAGCCTTTTGTTGCCTATACATTTGGTGTATTAGCATGAAAGAGTCTGCAGGGAGGAATCCTTTACCTGATGAGCACTGGTGTCCCATCCTCCCTTGAAAAACTAAAGAGCTTCTATTGTTACGGAAGGCAAGTAACACAGCAGAATATGGAACTAAGTGATCCACCAAATATTACATTAGTTTCACTATTAATTAATCAGAGCCAATGGTTTGAGAGTAAGATATTTTACTGGAACTTGCTGCTTTCAGTTTGTCTTACACTCTAGTGTTTAGGAGTGTCTCTTCTGAGCAGTGTCTCTCATCCCTGTCTAGCCCCAGAAGGATCTGGGGGGAAAAAAAGAGGAAAACAGTAATTTTTATTCCATTCTGGTTGGTTTTACTATTATCTTCTCAAAAAATATCAAGGATACAATGTAAAGCAGCACATGAGTTTTCAGTTATATTAACCAAAACAAATCTGATGCAGACAGCTGAGCCACCAAAGCCCCCCTCAGATGATGAGGATCAGACTGTGGGTGCTCTTGAGCTGACCTACCACCTCCAGCTGCCTGCAGAGCCCTGCAGCTCAGCCACATGTGCAACAGTGTCTGGGAAGGACCAGGGCTACCAATACCTGGACTTCAGGTGCCAACTGGTCCTATTTAACCTCCTCTGATCTCATATTACATGTGGGAGCTGAAGCAAAGGACAAGTGGATCTTGTACTAGACATAAAGGTTTGAAAACCAAGAATCCTCTCCCTCCCAGACTCTTAACAGGCAGCCATAAAAAAAAATAAAAGGGTAAAAAAAAAAGAAAAAAAGAGAAGAGTGAGAGGTTAGTTTGCAAGCAATGCTGTTCCTCAGAGGAATACATTCATCCATTCATCCAAAGGTGACTAAACATTCTGAAAACCTTTTAGCTGTTTTTCTGTTGGAGTAAGGCAAAGAAAGGCAAAAGATTACTTTGCCCTCTTCCCTCCTCTCCTTTTCTCCAGGAAATACAATTTCCCTCAAAGAACTGAGATAGTCCACCAAAACCAGCCACTGCTCTTTCAGAAACAGAAGCCTATGGCTAACGAATCCAAGCCACTTCATTTTTTAATAACTGCATTTACAGATAAATAAAGAACAACTGTCTACTGATGTCCCATCCCTGAAACCAAGAGGAGCACTCCTAGTGTGAACACTATTCTTTTTCCAGGAAAAAAAAAATATCACAAGACTGTCCTTTTCAAGAAAGACAGCTCATAAAATCATTGAGAAACCTTTCTTCTGCTGGATAAAATACTTCTTCAGCTTTGACAATCTGGAAAAACTCTAGCTGTTACAGTAAGCACAAAATAAAATGAAAAAATAACCCTGAAACAAATAATATTACTTTTAGCCTTTCACACATTCTCAATTTCTCCTACCAAGTGCAGAACAGCCTTGAGAGGATGAGCAGCAGTGTCTGAAACCATGGAAACTGTAGTTTGCCTGTTTTTCTTAAGAGTTGGGCAACAGGCCCTGCCTGAAATCTAGTTTCCACAAGGTTTTGCAATTAGAGAAGTCAAGTACGAATGCAGCAAGTTAGGGAAAAAAAACCGAACACCATTTCATACATCATCCTAAGAGTTTCTAATTTATTATGAAAGTCTTTTCAGAACCACCCTTTGAGACTCAGATTATTGGACGATCATCTCATTTTCTGGCCAAGAATGCTTGCAATTTAAAGAAAAGCATGATATTGGGCTGCGCCAATTTGACACAGGTATTTTGCAAGACAGAATTTATATACCATCTTTTTTGGAAATTTCACTGTCCCCCCTTTACTCAGAATTTTTAGAGGATGAAACAAGGTAGAGGACATATCTTTTCATATTACATACACATTGTAGAGTCAGTTTAATAGACCTTTTGGTCTGTTGAATATATAGGTGCAATTTAGTAAAGATGCTAAGATTCACAGTTCATTTACATTCCTAAGCTGACCAGACCTTAAGTGAAAAACCTTAAATTTTTCACTTTTACTCCCCGAAAACTTACCAGACATGGTGAAGGACATGTTTGGTTTCTCTTTTCTTTTAAACAAAGCCACATCTTCAGGAGAAAAACTGTTCCCAGACTCAAAATATGAGCAAAGATCCAGGACCAACGAGAGAGACTCACATTCAAACACTGACCTACTTCCTATTATAGCTTTCCTCATGGATGAAGAACACACAGTGCTTCCTTAGTAAAACTGAAATGGTGTGGCATATGCCTCTGTAGACAAATAAAATGCTGACAGGCAATGCAGTAAACTGAGCCACACCACTTTTTCCTCCTGTGAAAGCCCTTTAAATGTCGGTGTTACATTATTCACTCGAATAATGACTGAGTACTTTATAAATGGGACAGAAAGTCAATTATTCTACACAATGCACCATCACAAGCAAGACTGTAAGATCGATGTGCCCATAGCCTATTTTACAAATACTTGAACAAAAAACAAACAAGAGAATTAAGTTCATAGTTTCTTAACACTTTCCAGAGCTGGTAATGTATGTACTGTAACTCACAAAGGCTATTTATAGAGGCGAGTTTCTGCACAGCATTCCTAGAAAATCGTTTCTATTAACCCTCGGATACCATGTTTGTTGAAGCCCTGAGGATGTGTTACAATTAAAAATTGGTGTGAAATTTCAATTTCAACAGTGTTTTTTATTACCCAGACATAAAATGCCGGTTGACGCTCTGTGATTAAGATGAAACACTGAGTATCATTTCATTAAAACCAACAAAAGAGCAATAAAAGCAATCAGTCCTAGGCACCCCAGTTTTAAACACACACTGGGAGACCCCAGTTACTGGGATATGCAGCAGACATAATTGTTGAGAACCTGAGCAGCATGGCTTTGACTTACAAACATGTTAATTTAAAAGATCAAAATTAATTCTATAGCAAAGCTGTACAGGTCTAATACTATTTTTTTTCCAGCAGTTTGGAAACGAACACAATTACTAGCATTCATTGCCTCCATTTTTTACAAATAAAAAGTGTCAGGTGTTTTTTGTTAAGCAGAGCGTACCTTAGTTGTGCTATGAAAAGTAATGTAAGTTCTATGGAGATCCATTTGCTGGTTTATCCTAATTATTACAGTAAAACAAGTTTATTGTTTTGTTGCCTATATACAACATACTAAATCTACTTAGAGTTGCTAAATTTAGGATTATCCCTAGATGAGTATATTAAGCCTGAAACTAAAATGATTCTAGAATATGCCACCAAATCTCTTTAAATAACTGAAATGCATATTCATTAAAAATGCTTTTCCAATGGATTACTCCTCTATTTTAAAGAAATTAATTAATAAAATATATGCATGGTGTTTAGGGGTGCAACAACTACATCTAATTAAAGAAACCTTACCAATAGCTGCTTTCTACAAATTCCTTTTAAAGTTAGACACAGCATGGTTAATTGTATTTAGCAAAGAAATATGCCAGAGGGAGGTTCTCTGTTATCCTTCTAAAAATACTCTGTGCTAACTATTTTTGCCAGATACTTAAATTTCATTGTCTAAAACTACAGTAGAAATACTGTCTGCTATATTTAGGAAATTTCATTGAATAGTTCAACAAAATAGTTTATAAAAATCTGCAGTAGCAATCTCTGCTGTACTGTGCTAACCTTGCACTTAGTCTTGCATATTAAAAAAAAAAAAAAAGGTAGCACTAAATCCAATTCTTCCTCAATAATTAAGGAGCGATGAACAAATGCATTTGATAATACAAGGTAATAAAAAAGACTACCAAATATTTGCCCAAAATTAATTAAAATATTATTCAAATTCTTGAATACGAAAGATATTCCAACAACTCTGGGCAGAATATATTTTCTCCAATACTTGTGTCTAATGGCTACACCTAAGTTTCTCTTGCAAAGGTTACCAGAGTAGATTAGTGATACATCAGCTTTCTCATATGAAAGCCCAAGTAGAACCCAAGAGCAAAAATCTGTCATAAGAGCATATGAAATCCCAGACTATATTACCGATTCAATGCTCTGATACCAATAATTAAAAGTGAAAACTTGCAGAACGTACTGCTTGATCAGCACAGGTAATGAATTGTAATTATAGAAGTATACTTAAAAAGCATTGATGACAATGACTAGGTAATTTTCATTTATTAACTCTTAAGAGTTTAATTAATAATTTGAACCTCAACCACATCCTCTTCAACATCCACAAGCTGCAGCATTTAAGTGGTAAGGTTGGGGAAGAGGAGCAGGCCATTTGCACCTGTGAATTTTAGCTCCCCTTCAGACCATGCCGACACATGAGGGACCTGTTAACCCTGTTTTGCACTAGGGTTAACTCAGAAGAAACAGCCCTGGCTTAGCTGGTTATAAACATGCAAACTGGAACCCATAATAGGCAGGCCCAATGTATTTGTTGCAGTATAGTGGTATTTGTAAAATATGCACCAAGACATTAATATATAAATATATAAATATGAGATAGAATCTGCTTTAGAAATTCAGTGCATTTGTATAAATCAGAAGTTAAGATAAACAGATAATTCAGCCATTATTGCATTCAGAAGCATTTCAGAAGGTGAAAATATAATCTGTTCAGGAAATATGTAGTTTTGTTTAGCTTGAAAAACACCCACAGGGAAACTGATGACAAAAAGCAAGAACAAGTTATAACTGAGTAGATGCAGATGTCTTCAGACAAACAGATTCTCTATGTGCAAATACTGTAGATGGCTACAGGTTAGTATTTAGGAAATGTGCCTTTTTAGGTTTTGTATTCTAAATGTTTTACGCCTTCTTTTTCCCACTAATCAATGTATTTGTAAAATAGATAATTTGCAATTAACTTAACACATCTTATTGTTTCTTCATAACTAGCAAATAATAACTGTTTTTGGACTAAAATTTGCACAGCCACACCTGGTAGGATGATTCATATGAGAACCAGAGAATAACTTAGAAACACTGGCATCTGTAACTACTCTTGGTGGCCCTTGTGGGTTTGGAAACCACTCAGGAAAATTTAGAGTTGGGGAAGCCCATCAGCATCGTGCCATAAAAGAGCTGTAATTTCTGTAACAAGATCAGTCAGAGACCAATTCTAAATGGAGCAGTTCCAATCCAAAATGTAAGTAAGGAGTCAAGTTGCAAGTGGTGCAATTTGTGCTGGCAAGAAGAACTGAATTTATGTCTGAAAACAAAAGATAACACTGTGTTTACACACAGCATGGCAGTATTATTTATTCAGTTTTTAGAAATACGTAACTTGGACTTGACCCTATTTTGAAATCAGAAAAGAAAAAATTCACTGTGCACTGATAATGAACTATTAGTAGATAGTCCTGATTCTACAACTTCCATAGTCAATGTTATATGATTATAAATCTCAATTAAATAGTCTGATCATTTTTGTTGTTTCAAAGGAAATTAAGCAACAGTCATAGCCACGTGGCAAACCATGACTCAAAGAACAAAGTGAGAGAAACGGTTCTTATTTTTATATATCAATTTTATTTTTATATATTTGGCTTGAAATACTGTAGCCATGTTATAATATCTGACACCCTGTCCCACTGAAAGCATCTTTTTTTCTAAATACTGATGACAGGAGATGAGACAGTGTCTAACAGAATTCAACACCCCATCAGCAAAGAATTCTACTTTTACAGCTCCTGAGTTTTATGGAGCAGTAGTGAGAGCTTTGTAAAAAGGTTTTAAATGTTAAGCATCAGCATCCAAAAATAAATGTTCATCTATTCAGAAACAATAACCAAAAAAAGCTTTAAGAATAAAAATCATTTAAGTGTTTATTTTCACACAGCTATTTTTAAAGTGAGCAGCCTTGACATCAGAACATTCATCTGTCATCATAAGAAAAGGGAGTTTAATTTCGAGGGATCAAGCTGCTTGCTTTACTTTGAGTTCCGTAATTCTTCCTTTCTAAACTTAAGAAAAGCTACCAGAGTGTAACTGCTCAGTGGTAATTGACTTAAACATCTAGAGAAAATAACAATTAAAAAGGTACAAAGGGTTCCTCTCTGTACAAATACATTAAAGTAGGTAAATATGAATTCTGAATAAATGAATTTTTAATACATTCACTCTTTGAAAAGAACTCTTTTATTCTGTGTACACAAGTGTCACAAACTGTTTATGAAAACAACTGTTCTGAAAAGTAAATAAGACACTGGCAAAGACTGTGTTGTGTCCTACTTCTGTGGCTCATCTAATAGTCGATAATTCACTTCTGTACTTTGTGGTTTCACCACTTTAGCTCAAGTACCACAGTGTGTGGATTGAAGGGCGACCTTCAGAAAGACAGTGTATTCCAATAACTTATTTCAATGTTCATAATATCCAAAGTGGAAATACTGATGGACAATAGCATGTGATGACATATGTCAACCATAGGAGAGAAGTTTTATGAAGCAGGACATGCCGTGCCATAAGGAAATCTGGCTTCCATTTCTGGCTCGGATACAGCTTTTCTTCATGTGACAAATAATTTCATCTGCCTAAATTGCTTTTCCCACAGTTTAAATGAGATAGCATTTGTTTACTTTTCCAGATACTGCAAGAACTAATTTATTCATACTTGGGAAAGCATTTCAAATTTGTAAAATGGGAGCCTTGACTGGACCTTAGCATAAAGCTGTTCTGTAGACTGGGAATAGTTCTTGTCAACAGCAAGCAGTCAGGCTCAGATTTCTTTACAGCAATTTGAAACCCCTTCCATGCAACTTCTGCCACAAATAAGAGAAAATTATTATTCCTGGTTCAATGACATTAGCAGTTTTAATTATATGTGAACACACAAAACCAGTAACCAAATTAAATATACTGCACTAAATTTATGGCACCTTTGTGGTCACTAGGACAGATACAACAGGTTTTTATAACAGCTAGAGGATTTCTCATTCTACCACCAATCCCTACTTCACTCCTGCAGTCCCAGAGGTCCTTTTTTACCTTCTTGATAAAGACTTAAGGCTCAGGCATAACTGCTCCAACAGTGTCCCCTCCCCCACAATGGCCTGAGTGTAAGCTATGAAGGTATGAGTAGTAGAATACAAAAAAACACATAACATTTTAAAACTCAGCATATCAAGGCTAACAAGGTTAAGGAAAAAAAAAAGTGAGGTTTTTGGTGGTGTGGGTTTTTTTGTGGGTTTTTTTTTGGTTTGGTTTGGTTTTTTTTGGCACACTTTGGAAACAGAACCTGAGCCTGAATCATTGTCAGAAAAACCTGTCTCAGCACATTCACTGGGGAATGGGCAGACCACAAAAGTTCCTTACATGCATATTCCATCAACCAAATGGAAGATGGATTTGCTCATTAAATCAATCACAAGTAAGTTATCTGTAACTCAGCTCTCAAAAACCCCACAAATTAAAATGACGACCTTTGAAACTCTGAATATGCCTAGTTTAACAGCTGCTAAAGAGTAAGAACCATACAAAGAGGCTTACTGTCACAGCAGCAATTTTACAGAATCTAATAGTGTGAATGGCCAAACCACTTCTCCTGATATCACAGTTAGGTGCTGCTAAGAGAGACAGCTTAATCCTAGATTAATTTTTATTCCAAATAATTGGAAGAAAGCTCTTGATAACAGTCTTGCGTTCCTGGCAAGAATCCAGATGGTCTCAGGTAAAGTATTTATCATTCACACAGCACTTGCACCATCTATTTAGCAGAAAGCATGACTATTCTAATCAGCTGAGGCTGTACTCCTATACCAGCACTATTACTTTCACTTATGTAGAAGCTGAAACTAATGTAAGTTGGTATGATTTAATAAGGAACCATATGGTATCGTAAAAATATAATCTAAATATTTATTTGTACAGTCTTTAAGAAAACCAACTAATTTTGAAAACAAACAAACAAATATACCTCAAACAAAATTTCATTTTTTTTCTCTCCAATCACATGCTTCTAGAAAAACTGAAATAATTCAAATCAGTTTACTCATATTTTCATGATCTTTAAAGGCCTTGCTTTTGTCAGTGATTAACAGCACATACAGGGACAGATCAGTTTGTATTCCTTATTTGTTTATCTGTCTAAATCCACTATTAAAGACTAAGCAAAGGAAATAGCTACAGTTTTAGTGTGCATGAGTTTTAGCCTAATAGCCATGAAATATGGGTTCAAAATCATTGCTGCAATTCACTAATCTCCCTAAATTAGTAAATGGTAAGAATTGTCAAAAGAACAAAGTGCTCACTGAAAAAGGCCAGCTGTGGTGCAAACCCTATGCTGTTAAATTATGGAGGGGCAGTAATGAAGCACAGGTTGTCACCTCTTGCAATTTTATTCTCAAAACACGGAAACAACAATTAATTCTCAATTAAAAATGGATGTTACAGTCATTGAAGAGTTGCAAATACATGCACCACTGAAAACACAAAAACATCAGCACAAGATAAGATCCTACACGCTGCTGCTGCTGCTGCTTTAGGGAAAATAAAATGGTGCTTCTTCAGGAAGAATCAATGGCCATGAGCAGCAGAGGTGTCACAAGGTGTATTAGTGTAACTGCTGCAAAGGACTGAGTGACAAAAAAAAAAAAAAAATCAACTCTTTCTATGAACTTTGGAGACCCCCAATAGAGACCGTGATGATGGATGTACCTACTTATCTTCTGAAATGAAGACCAGCAAACCTACACAGTCTTCCTTACGCTGTTCTTTGATTTAGTTAAAAATATTTTGAATTCTGTGTTATACTAATGGTGATACAGCTGGTGGCAACAAAGTCCTTCCAAATTCAGACAATCAAGGAAGCTGACCCTCTGTGAGATGTCCTGCTTTGAAATACCACTAGGTAAATCTAATATTCCCAAAATGAAAAGATAATTTCCCACCTAATTATCTGTACAGTACTTTTTTTTAATGTTTCTTTATCTTACTTAGCTAAGTATTCTTAAAATTCTGAAGAAAATAAATATTTGGCTGTGTATTAATTACATTTACAGAACATGAAGGGATAACCTTTATCCAAAGGATGATGTTGGACATCCTTCACTGTTTTGTGAAGAAGATAGCAGCAGAATAACTCATCATGTACCTTGAATTTAACCTGCACACACTGATTCCAGAAGGAAATAAACCCAAGGCATCCATGTGACAACAGAAGTGGCCAAGGGCCTGATCATAAAAGCTGGAGAGGATTCAGTTTAAGCAGCACACTCCTTCCCTTCCCTTCCCTTCCCTTCCCTTCCCTTCCCTTCCCTTCCCTTCCCTTCCCTTCCCTTCCCTTCCCTTCCCTTCCCTTCCCTTCCCTTCCCTTCCCTTCCCTTCCCTTCCCTTCCCTTCCCTTCCCTTCCCTTCCCTTCCCTTCCCTTCCCTTCCCTTCCCTTCCCTTCCCTTCCCTTCCCTTCCCTTCCCTTCCCTTCCCTTCCCTTGTTTTCTGTGGCTTCTCTCTACCATCAGTCCAAGTTATTGCCAGGAAATAATAAATACAAAGAAGGACCTGAAAATCCTGCAGTTGATGTTCTCTTGCCTTGGATTTTGAACAGAGCAAGAGATTTTAATTTTAATTCACTGAAGCAGATTTTGCATAAAACTTTAAACACTTAATTTTGAGTTATTTGACAACATCAAATGCTTAACCTGCATCTAAGTGAAAACCTCCAAACTACAGTCTTGGTGTTTCAAAGAAAATGGAGTAATTTAGAGAAAATACAAGAAACCTGTTACACTCTGAAGAGGGTTTTTTAGGGTGTGGTAATGCTGGTTAGTAGGGATTAACTTGAAGATTTTCCTCATTAAATCTCCTGCTTTTGGAAATTCTATCACTTACAGAGCTCTGTCACCTAGTAGCACCTTCCTCTTTGCCTCCCATCCAAAACACAGTATACTCAAAAGAAACCTCAAATGATTTAGATAATTTTAATTATTTCTAAAAATTTCCAGATCCTTATCCACTCATTAATGGATATAAATTTTCCTTAGTTTTAAGGGCTGTACATGCTGGCAATTTATGCTTTGTAATAATGAAGAAAAATAAGATAAATGCGCCATCATTTTCGGGCTTTCTTTCCTAAGAGTCTATCTATCTGAAGAAGACCATATTGATGGATTTTTCCTTGTTTCTTAATGTAAAATACATCAGCTGCTTTCTGTGAAAAAAATTACTAGTACATCAGCAGCCAAACTCTCATGCACAACCTATATGCAACACATCCTTATAGAGGCAATAGAGGTGAAGCAAAAAATCAGAGGAACATTTCAGTTTTAAGCTTTTGTTTATTACAACAGATGACAAGGTTTTGAGTCAGCACAAAAATAGTAACTATGTCTTGTTTTGTTAGAAAAACAAACTCCTAAACAATGATATATTTTCTGAGTGCTTGAGTCAGTGATACAATCAGCTGAGAATCTGATGACTCAGAACACTGTCAATTTGGTTTGCCAACATAGTTAAGCTCACTACCCTATGTCACAACTTCTGAGTAGTTTACCTACAATAAGCCCAAAGAATGCAAACTTTATTATTAAAAATTAATTGCTATGCCCAAATATTTAGGAAGAAACGTCAAGTTTCAAGCACACTGGAATATTTCTCATCATTGAAAACCAACGCTACAGCTGGTGGCAATATAAATCCACTACCTAAAGTAGAACTGCTTGCATGAAAGACATATTATGTCATACACAAAGCAGTGGGTCTGGGATGACCTATCTGAGCAACTGCTGCCTTGTCCCAGTTGCAGCTGCTCAAGAGGTTTGCTGGCTGCAAAACCAGAGGAGGGACGCGAGGGAGCCCAGCTGCTCGCTGCCCCACCGAGCACCGCGGCTCCCGTGGGAAACCACAGCACGCTTACGGCTTGTGCCTCCCTGCAAGGAGCTGCACCTCACTTCAGCCCTCAGCCAGCTTAGCAGAAGGCCAGTGTGGAATCTGAGGGCAAAAACTATTTTTTTTTTTTCTCTTGCTCATCTTTCCTAGGCAAGCCAAAGGAGAAATTATCCCACCTTAGGTCATCAGAGAGCTGTGGATAAAAATGGAGATGCCCTCCTCCAGCACCCTGAGTTCTGCCAGCCTCTGAGTTTCAGCAGTGTTGGCTCTGCCCTCACAGGGTAGCTCTGTGGGTCGTGTCCTTGGTGAAGCTTGCAATTCTTATATATTTTGTGAAAAAAAGTAAGACTAAACATGGCAGAGAAAATATGTCAAAATGAATGTTGTGGTCTCTTAACCTTCCAGTAAGAGAGGTATGTTCAACTCTCAGGCTGCAAACCATGAACATCACTGTAATATATGCTTCACTGATATATGTGATATTCTCTCTATGCATCACTTTTTATTGTAGCTGGGGAAAGGAAGAGGAGGAAGCTAAAGAAAACCATTTTAAAAAAATTGCATATTTCTTTTAGCTGCTGATTTTCCTGACAATTACTAATGAAATACTTCACGGTCCTGTTATTTTATGTAAAATATACTCCTAAATATAACCTCTTTCTTCTTCAGCCTTCTCATTTATTTTATACACACGGACAATTGCACACTTATATCTTCCTGGTGCCTCACCAGTTTCTGTATCAGACCGATTTATGATGAAAAGCAAGGTTGTTGAGATAACAGGGAGGGGGAAGACTGACAGACGGGTGTGAATTGTGAATCTGCCCACCCCAATCTCCCTTTCCCTTCTCTAATTTTTTTTTCTCTTAAAAAAATAAATGCCACACATTTCTTATTAGGTAGTATAGAAAGAAACTTACCTTTACATGTGCACTTGTCTCAGAATACTCTCTTCCACAATCACAAACTGACAAATGATGAGCCTTACTTGTGAAGAATTTTCCTACCTCTTTTACAGTATAGATTTGTGTTCTGGCTTTCATCACCTCTAGTCTCCACCAGTGTCAAAAATGATTGATTGGCTGTTGAAATATTAATATTTTCATATCCTTTTCCATTTTGGTATTTTGAACTGATACAAAATGAGAGCACTGTCCAATACTGTAGGTGACACATGACACGAACTGTCACATCTTCTGTTTTCCTACCTATCTAATCAATTGTTCAAGCATGTAGCTCTTCCATCTGGACTCAAGAACAGAACCCCCCTTTCAGATAGGGAGGACACATTCTATAACTGTTTTTCTAATTAATCCCTTTCATTCTTTGCAAATTTTTGCTGGATAAAGCCACCACCAAACAAACTCAACTACCACTTCTCAAAGACCACTCAGACACCTGCCATTATTTTAGATATGCTGGATTCTCTAGATTAGATCAAAATATAAGCCCATCTCCTTAAACACCTGCCAGCTCATATCTGGCAATCAGCCCTGCCTCCTTCCTTCTGCTCTCCAAGCACCATCCCCACATTATCATTATGCAAACTGATAGTTAAAGCAATGTATTTTTATTTGGGCATCCTAATTCTTTGTATTTGGATCATATCTAAATGCATTCTTTGACACTGGCCCATGACTTACATTTTCCCACTGTTCATGAAGTAGATTGCTATTTAGGATCATATCAAATTTCTTCATTGCACCTTCTGTTCCTTTGACCTTTCTCCTTCTCATTTATTTAGCAAATAACGTTTACCACATTCGAAACTGCTTAGAGTGCACCTGCACAGATCAGTTTCCTAGGCTCTTTGACTTAGCATATGACCCCCTTTATAAATTCCCCCCATTAACACCAGCTCCTCCATCTTACTTAAATACAAACTATTTGTCTTTGCCTCATGCCCTATTTCCACTTGACCATTACTCATATTATCAGCTCTTATCTTCAACTGGCCAGTATTACTTCCCTCCATCATTCACTTGTAAAATTCCAAATTGCCACTGTCTAGGGTGCTGGTCCATGCCCACATTTACCTGACACTGTGATAAAGAATGTTAACTCTGTGGCATCCATTGAGGATTGCCATACAGATGTAGTAGAACAGATCTCAAACTAATTAAAATTAAAAAAAAATATAAATTAGCTGTTCTGTGCCCATTTCCTGGATAATCTGTCCTACTTTTTTTATTCAGATCTGGCATTCCAATCACTGCTGGCAATCATAATCGATCATTTAAGTCTTTCCATTTTCTTTTGCATCATAGGCAGGTATGCTGTAATTGATTAGGTGACAGCCTGTGCTTACATGAGTATGAGTTCATTAAATCTCACTCATTCATGCACATCAACACTAGTTGCTTTTATTATGAAGCCTTGTCAACTGAAGAAAAGAGACAAGTTATTTTCACTTGAAAAAATAGTAACTGATAGCAAGTTTTTAAACAACTTTTAAATCTTGCATATAACACTCTACAACATTCTAGAAGGTTATGTTCACAATAGACTATTACTGTGTCTGTAGTCTATTATTTTGAAATATTTTAAAAGATTTTTCACAACATATTCTACAGTACTGCCTGCAGCAGTATCTCAAAATCCCTTTTTCTTTCACTCCTGACTTACTTTTTTCATTACAATTCCTACTCAGACTTACATCTTTGCATAAGGAAATGGTTTCAATGATCTTTTCATTTGTTACCTCCAGCCTGGACCATTTCAATTCACACAAGCAAAAGGCAGCAAGAGGCCTGCATGGATAAAGACACAACTCCTGCCAAAACTTAACCACAAAAAGGAAGTATGCAGGAAGTGGAAGCAGGGTTGAGATACACCAGGAGAAATATGGGGCTTGCAGGAACGGAGTGAGAAAAGCCAAAGCAACCCAGAGTTGAGTGCAGGTATGTGGAAGGGGAGCAGGGATTCTACATGAACAGCAAAGGGAATACAAAGGAAAATGTGCACCTGCTGCTGAACGGACGCAGTCCCTGGTCACAAAGGACATGGGAAGGGCTGAGGTATCTAATGTCTTCTTTTGCCTCAGTAAGGGATGTAACACCTGCCTTCAGGAATCTGAAGCTCCTGCTACCATGGGAAAAGTGTGGAGCAACAAAGACTTTCTCAGTGGACAATGATGCAGTTAAGGAACACCTAAGGTGGACGCACACAGGTATGTGGGACCAAACAGGATGCAACAAAGAGTGCTGAGGGAGCTGGCTGATGTCCTTGGAAGGCCACTCTCAAAACTGTCTTTAAAATGTCACAGCAACTGTAAGAGGTTCCTGATGACTGGAAGAAAACAAGGTGAACTCTGATCTCCAAGCTTCAAGAAGGCCAAGCAGGTCAGCCTCACCTTGATCCCCATCTGAATAAAAGGAAACACTTTTCTACTACCATGAGGGTGGTAACACCTCACTGCAACACCTTGCACAGAGGCATCGTAGAGTCTCCATCCCTGGAGAAATTCAACTAACTGGACACAACCTAGTTTAGCTGATCCTGTTTAGAGCAGAAATTTGGAGTAGATATCTTCAGAGTCACAAATATTAAAATTACTCTTCCAGACCAGCTTTCTATATACTTATCCTGAACTCTGTATCTACCATTAGATGCTACTGGGTTTCATTTGTCAAGCCTTACGCCAAGTGTACTTCCTTCTAGAGCTCTCAGTGGACCTGATGTTGGTTTCAAAAGAATCTACTTCTACCAGAACAAAACATGTGTTTGATCCAGCAAATGCAGTACAAAACATGGGACAGCAAATGAACACGTTTACAGTGGAGGGTATCTGGAACAAACTTGCAAATCAAATCAGATTTAAAATGTCTCACTAGTTTTAAAACATAGCAGATAATTACTCCTCAGGCTACATCTTTCCAAACATTATAAAGAATTTATACAAAAGAATACTTTTACTTACAAATATACCTCAAAAAGGTAGTCAGAATTGGAAAAACACCACTACTTGAGAAAAAAATGCTGGTATTCCAAAACTACTTAAATTGTAGTATGGAAGCAGCCAAGAGGTACTTTAAGGGATTTGATACTGTCTGCTGATAAACAACTATTACAGTGGAACAGAAGCCAGTATGGGCTCTAGAACTGGCAGCTCTGAAATTATCACTGCAAGATTCTATCTTCTTCATCAGGGCACATTTTGCCTGACTCAGGAATCTGGGTTTGTTTTCAATTAAAGCATCAAAAAACAAAGGCAAAATTTTTAATCAAGAAACCTGAATCCCATGGCCAAAGAATGCTATGTGGATTAATGATTTCTTTTCCCATGCTTTTGTTGTTTCTGTCAGGGGCAGGAGAATTAACAGCCTATTTGGGCAAATACAGTGAGGACGTGACAGTTGCGATGCTCTAAGAGACAACTCATGTATGACCTTGCTTCAGACTAAGAGTTGGAGCCATAGAGCTGATTTAACACTGCTACAATAAACAACATGGATAATTCCCTGCTTTGTCTTAGGTAGCAGATACTGGAAGCTATCTGCAGCATGAATCACAGATTTTACAGCATTACAATCTGGGGGCATAACAACTTCAGCAAGTATGACTGAGCTTTCTTTCACCTTTTATAAAGCCTTGAAAATTACTAATATATTCTTCACTAAATAGATAGCTAACACTACTGTTATTTAATGGGCCTGTTTTCAGACAGTTATTTTTGGTTTGTATACGTACATTTTTCTTCAGAGTTAAATGAGATGTGCAAAAGAAATCATTATTGAAATCATGTAACATAATAGAGGCAACATAAAGGCAATGAGAAGAGATACGGTGAGATTACACTTCAGAAGTGGACAAAGTAACAGCATCCATAAGAATGATTTAGGAGTCTAAAAGGATGTGGTATTTCTTAAAAACAAAATAAACTCCCCAGTTCCCTGACAGAAAAACCTATTAATATTTAATGCAATATTCTCCAGGCTTCTCTTTAGTTGAACTCCTAAATTTTAACAAAACCAAATTAATATTTTCAGTGAAATAAAAGTTATCTCCTATACTCTCCCAGACACTTAAAAAAAGCCTAAATGAAATTGGCAGCTGTATAAAAAAACCTCATTTAATTTTCACAAAAGCTTCTAGGTACTGTTGCAGCGAGAGATCAATATTAACTAGCTGACATAATGGTGAAATAGTTGGGTACAAAGCAAAAATATATAAGTGCAATCAAAGTAAATGAACTGTGATCATACCAGCAGGCCTAACAAAATTAGCTTTAATCTTGAGAATATTTATGAAATGTATGTGCAATTTTTCATTATAAACTTTCACTTACGGTTCAAGGCATACCAACACAACACTTTTTGATAGGTACACAAAACAGTTTGATTGAAATTATCTCCCAAGTGAACTTGCAATAGAAAGCAGATGAACTTCACAACCAAACAGAATGCTTTTGTCTAAAATTCTGGTTTCATATCTGCTTATTAGGACTGTCTCCTGAGTGAATTAATTAGCATTAAGGAACCACACACATTGTATCCAGTCCCACTAATAATATCTCTTAAAATAACCCTTCAGGTATCTTGGCAGACATGGCAAAATTAGTATTTAATATTTCTCCATTGAACTAATTAGCATGAACAAAAAATATGAAATGCAGGATTTGTAAAAATATTTTCTTATGAAATTATATGTAATTATAGCCTTTTTCAGGTAGGTATGTGTGCCTTTTAAAATGGTACTTAATCTCTCTTCTTATATATGAAAAATGGGAAATAACAGCAGGACCTCTAAAGATTTTTCATATCAATGAGCTGCAGAAAACTCATCTGTATTTAATGCAGTATTCCCTTAGCTTTGTGAACACATTAATTGTACAGAAGTTGCAAGGAATTAGAGATTGCATAACTATGCATTTCTATGCATTATTCACTACAGTGTCCATGTGTCAGTAATTTTAAGTGTCACCAAATAATTTTGTGTCTGTTAGAATCAAACTGACCTTTTTGATTCCATCTCTTACTGATTTGCAACATAACATAACCATTTTGGCTAGCTACCTTGCCATTATACTAATATTTTATATAAAACTGTTTCTTTGTTTAAGACTAATGTCTTAGGTTGCAATATATAACCAAAAGCATGTATTCTATTCCCAAGCTGTCGAAAGCAGTTGAAGAGGTATTTTTTCTTTTAAGTCCAGGGAGGAGGGGGTGGGTGCCTTCTGCTAATGGGCCAGCTGTTAAACCCAGGTGGTGCAATGTTCCTTATCTCTTCCAGGACCCATCCTTCCTCCAGGGGGATATCTTCTGTTAATGGGCCATTAAGGCTCATCACATGACTGATAACATTACATCATCCCAGTGGGAGGAGCCCATCTACCTAGCATTCCTACCTAGATAAAAGTTGAAATTCAGCACAGCAGGAAAGTCTGTTTTCCCCACTGGATTTCCCAGAGGAAGACCAGACCCTTCTTGCCATCACTGGACCCTTCTACAGGATCGCCTCTACTCCAACAGAACCACATCTGCCACTCCAGGAGGACTTATTTGGACTGCTCCCAACACCCTGACCAACAGGATGTCAGTCACATTCTGACTCTGTCAGTGTTTGTAGGATTTGTTTGTTTGTTTGCCTGCTTGTTTTTTTGTACTACTACATTTGTACTTTCAATATTCCTAGAAAAAACTGTTATTCTTAATCCCATATCTTTGCCTGAAAGCCCCTAATTGCAAAATTACAATAATTTGGAGGGAGGGGGTTTACATTCTCCATTCCAAGGGAGGCTCTGGTTTCCCAAGGCGGACACCTGTCTTCTCAAACCAAGACAACTAGCGATAGGTATAAATCCTCCAACAAAGTAGAGTGGCCAGGACAGCAACAAAAACCACCACAGCCCTGTGCATATTCCTCACTTTTTCAACTCATCACTTTGCCCACCTGATGAACCACCTGCCAGCAGAGCTCTCTAGTGGAGCACCTACAACCCTCACGACTATCAGACAAGCAACCACATTCCTCCTTTATAAATGTTCCTACTTCAGTAGGGACTGTACTAAATCCTCAGGAAAACGTTTCTTGAAAGCAAGATCCACTTCAAAAAAGAGATTTTGCCAAGGGAAGTAGGAAATATGCTACCATGCACAATAAGGAGCACCACGGGGAATAAACTGATGAGAAAAAAAAGAGACAAAAATAGGAAACTTCCTTGGAAAAGGTTCTTCTTTGCAAGCAAGATGACACATACCTTGGAATAAGTATCTGCTAATTATAAATGGCAGTAAAGAGAAAATGGAGTAAATAAGGTAGCCACAGAAAGAATACTCAATAAATGTGGGAAGAGAAAATAATGGCTTTTTCTGATTTTGGGAGTAAATATTGTTGGTCTTTGTTAAATACAATCTAGAGTAAATGTAGTGTAAAGTGTAAAGATACCTAACATGAAAAAGAAATGTTGCCTTACAGAGCAGAGGAGATGTAAACCTACTGTATTTGCAGAAGGTGTTGTTCTGGTGTTTATGTAATGTAACATAACTGGGAAACAGAAAATGGGACGAAAGATGAAAATTCCAAACTCTCAAAAAATTTTGTCTCTTCTGATTATTCTTTACTGCTCTAATTTCAGTAAAGCTTTTATTTTGAGAAGGTGGGGGATAAGAAGGAAAAGGAAGGAAAAAAAAGGCAACACAGCAAAAGAAGAATTTAACTTCTAAAAACTGCAAAATCATCTACTTTTCATTTTTGCAACAGATTCTGTAAACCTAGCCAAATCCTGTGCTTAGTTAAAAACAGAACAAGCTAAAATAGATGCTGGAAACCAGGCAAGATAGCACAAAAGTGAAGCCAAACAATGAATTAATATAAAAACATGGGATATGCTTTGTGAACTGTGGAATAACACAGGGTGATTATTCACCAAAATAAAGTTAGTCTTCCTAGAACATGATGAACAATAGTGGTTGCTGGTACTGAGGTGGTGGAACTGAACTTCTTCAATAGTTATCTTTTGTGGTTAAGGGAAAATGCTTGCATACCCTACCAGCAGTTCATGCAGGCTATCAAGTACCTCATTGTACTCTGATACTCCATGACAGCAGATTTTAAACTAATCCTCATGAGTGTGCTTGATGTTAAATTTTATTACTGCTATCAACCTGACATTAGCATTGCCATGAGGATCTTTGAGATTTTGTGGACTATGCTCTGTATAGCTAATCCAAGATGTTACATTGAAACTTTCCAATTTTCATGGCAATAAATTATAATAGAAAAGAAATCCGATGTTCCAAGTAAGCTTAAAGTATGAGACCCTTTCTGTGTTTTTATTATTGTCTCTTTTTTGCCACTTTTTTTCCTATACTAACTTAGAGATTTTTTTTTCTTGGCAGTTAAACAGAGCTTGCATCTCCAAAAAGAATGAAAAGCAAACCAAAAAAAGACATCCCTCTTTCTACAAGCTTCTGGAAGTATCAGTAACCACAGGAGCCCCCATTCACCTAGACAGTCATGAAGAGCTCTGCACAGCTCTGGGTCATTCCACTGGGATGATGCAAACCCACCTCAGCTGCCCTGCCTGTTTGCAGGGGGTTAAGAAAGGAGCTTGCCTGTCTCTAGAAATACAGGGGAGAGAAGGAAACTTCAAACATGAAGTGCCATATGAGACAGCCTAGACCTGCCTCTGCATTCATATGCACAGAATGCCTCCTGGTCAATTTTAGCATTTGTTGTATACTGGGATTTAAATAGGATACTTTGTGAGCACTGTCAGGAATTTGCTCTACTCCTGCTCAAGCCCACAATTGAGGCTTAGGCCTCCATTAAGTTAATACTTTCAACAACTTCTATTTTAACTACATGGCCAAAATTAACAATTTGTTTCATGCTGAAGGACCGATTACTTGCTGCTGTGCAAGCTAACACACACACACAAAAAAAAAAAAAAAAAAAAAAAAGGTTTGTCCTATCAGAAACCTCATAGGACAAATTCATAAAAGTTTGTCCCTGAAATATTAATCAGAATATTAACCAGAAATGTAGGTTTGATTTAATTCACCGAACTTAATATTTCAGGAAAAAGCAATCTACCAATGCCATTCAAAAACTGAACACAAGTCTCAAGTTGTAGAATACTGCTATGGTCATTAGCACTTTATTTTACCAACTAGTCCACAAAACTTCCACTGGTGTTAATGTGAGTAGAGCAATATTGAATGTACTCTCATTTCTGCCTATGAGCATACCTGAGACCTGTGGCCTCAGCCTAGTTCACAGTCATGTTTCTGACAGTGGCCTAAAGGGACATGCACAGAAGGGATCACAGCAGTGTCACTGTATAAAGTCCATTTCCCAGTGCTTTCCATTCTGCAACCGAGGGACCTTCTGCAGCTAAGGCAAGCACAGTTTCTACAGGCATCATGGATGTAGCAAGAATTTATCTTCTGGGCACTTTTCCAGTCTCTTCTCAACTCCATGTGAAGTTTCAGTTTTCACAGCAATTGTCAGAAAGGACTTCCCTAGCTTAAACAGGTATCCTGTGAAACCCTCCTCAAACGAGTCAGCTGCTAATTTCACAAGTCTGTCTCTTTGAATTAATTTAATTCCAGAGGACAGAGGGTAACAGGCTTCTTCAATTCTGACCTCAGTTCTGATTATGGAATCCACTTCAAATGGCTCTAAATCCCCATATATTAATATAAACAAATAATTTCACTTTTCTTGGGTCCCAATCTCTGATGTGGATCCATTAAAAATGAGTAGCATTTTCCTGAGGTTTTTTTTCACGTGAGCTATATCTTGAAATCTTGAAAACTTGACAAATTGGAATCTTGTAAAACTTCTCAAAATACACAATAAACCAGATATATTTCTCCATCAGAGAAATATGAAAAACATGAAGGAAAGTTTTAAACCTGGAGACTGATACAAAAAGAAGAACTTATAGAGTTAACATTTTGGTGTAGACAGCAGCCAGTGGGTGAATAGTTTTGCAAAAAGCTGAGAATACAGCCAAAGCATGAGTAATTGCATAATGGCTACACTATTTACCTTATTCATTTATTTATTCACTCTGCACTGAAAGCATTAATGTTGCCTAATTATTAAGAAAACAAGGAGACAAGCAGTACACAGCATCCGTTGATTATATTTTATATATCCAGTTGCATTCTTTACATAAATATAAATTGCTTAATTGGCTAATTCAGTAGACCTTAATGTGCCATTGCTGCAAAGGTGATCAACAGGAACTTTCTTGGCAATTATCTGACAGAAAAACAAAACAGGCTGCAGATGAAACATTAATCACTTCAGTTTATCCTTTTGTCCTGTCTGTGTTGGAGGGAAACCACTAGGAAGTTAAATACAATGCTCTAACTTAAAAATGCCTTTCTGCAGATTAGGCTTCGAAATGTTCAGGTACATTCTTGCCAACTCTGCACAACAGCTTCTCTCTTCTACAAAGCTGCACTTACATATGCAGAAGAGAATGTGTATTAGGGAAAAATTATTAGCAAGACTGTCTTATGTATTAAAAAATCAAGTTTAGAAAAACCCCAAACTAATCATATCTTATGACAGCAGATGGTCTGATAACACGGCCTGGCTGCAGGCACCAAGAAAGGGATCAAGAACTGAACACAGCAGAGAAATGATGCACTTTCCCATCAGGGCAAAATGAGGAAGGAAGTTGTCCATTAGGCTGTAGTAGACCGCCTGAACCATTTTAACCTTGTGTTAATAGTTTTCAAAATGTCTTTGCTTATTTATCATTATAGATAAAGGAACAGTGCAACAATGCAGCCACCCAGGAGCAGTGAAATTGAGAACATATATGCCTGAACATCAAGGACACGGTATTGCAGCAAAATTTTCAAAGCAAATGAAATTATTGAAACCATGAAATTTATCCACTTCTTTTTTTCCTATTTGGGTTAGCAACCTTCTGCCATGTTTGTTGGGAACAAGAATGGCTTTGCCATCTCTGAGGGACACAAATCCTCTCCTAACATTTCTGTTCCTGGAAAAAGTAGGTACTCTAGCAAAGGCACGTACCTAACTTATATCCATTTTTCTGCAAATATGAGATTTGGACTTGGGCCTAATGACACAAAATGGCTAAAGGCCAGACAATTAGATGTGTCATTTTGTGTAAATGCATGTTGTCAAGTAAGAGCCCACCTCTAACAGAGCATCAGAAGTGAATTCCTAGTGAAGATATAGCTGCCTATCTTTAACAAAGGAGCTTAGAAATATTTAATGAAAAGAGCCTGAGACAAACTCATCCACAGTTTTCTGGCTACCTATCAATGCCAGAAGAAAACAGGGCATATGTCTACATACTGACTTCTGCATTTTACAGGAAAGCATCATAGTGAAGAAATAATTTTTATCAAAGGGGAGCTCTCTCCCAGGTAGTAAGTGCCAGCAGAGAGATCAGAAGCATCTGGGGATGGTAACACCTTAAGCTGTTGCACTACAAGCTGCCAGAACTCATTTGTCAGAGTCCAGAGGCAGCAGGAAGCTGCCGTCATCTCCCCAGATGCGGGTCAGACGAGATGTGCACAATTCCATGGGCCTGAGGGAGGCAGCGTCCTTTTCAAGGCTTGTTCCCCTTCAACCTCTTGGCTTTCAATGTCAGTTGTGACTAAAAGCAAAAGTTAAAGATTAAGTCCTAATAAAAGGCTTTCTCGCAGCCAGATTCCTACCTCCACCCTTAAGATAGAAAAGAAAATCGAATGCAGTCCATAATAACTCACTCATCTCTTTCCTCAGAGCTATTTTAATTAATTCTCATGGAGCAGAGCTGGTTTTAAGGAACCAAGTCTGGGAGCAGACTGCTGCCCAACAGCAGAGCACCTCCTCCCCATGCCTGGCCCTGAGCCAGGGAAGGGACCAAGCCCTGCAACACTGCTGAAGCCCTGAGGCAGGCAGCTCCAACAGAACCAACCAAAAAACACCTACCATCAGCTTGCAGCAGTCCAGCAAACTGTCTAAAACAGCATCTTAAATGTCCCCAAACAGATTGATGAAAATGTAACATAAAAGTACAAATATTTCAGAGGAACTAAAGTCAAAATCTCAAGAATTCTATTTTTTTTGATCGGTTGCATACCCTCTTCTTAAAAAAAAAAAAAAAAAATCAATACCTGTTTAGAATTTCCTGAGACAAGCAGAGGAATTATAGCAGATTTATTGTGAGAATTCAGAAGATGTCCAGATTCGGAATGACTGTCTGTCAAGCTACTGGGCATGTAGGATAGATTTGCTTCCTTATCATAAATAGAACAGTAAATTAAAATGACAGTATTTTAAATGTGAATTTTGTAAAACACACTTTAAATTATAGGGTGCATTCAGAAGCTATATTCTGAAGTTAAACCCCACATAAGCAAAGATAAATAGAAGAGAACATAAAGTATTTCCACTCTGTCTTATTTTCTAAACTATTTACCCTGTAAATCCATACCCCTAAATCAGTTGAATTTACACATTAGAGATTTAGCGAGTACTAGATGTTTAAAAGTCTGTTTCACTAGCACTGTGAGACACATAAACAGGGAGGTTTCGTGCTTTTGCTACCCTAACACCTTCAAGAAAAGCAGGAGGAAGCAACTGAATGACTGATCACAGGTCTGGCAAAAATACATCATCTTTAAATTACACCACTTCACATCATTGTATTTTTATTTGACAAAGGGCACCTACTGCTAAAATAGCATCCTCAGAGATGATTGTGCAGAGACAGTAACTGAACAAATAACTGACAAATGGTAAGAAGCTCAGTTATTTGATGTAATAAAGCTGCCAACTACAATTTGGTAATACAAAGCCAAAAAAAAAAAAAAAAAGGCAGCCTGGAACTTGCAACAGAGCAGATTAATACGGAATTGAATTAGCAAAGCCAGTTTTGCAACAAAGTACAGCTAACAGCTAGAGTTAACTAGCATAGCAAGTACAGCTAGTGCCTTTACTATCTGTGTGCAATAAATACACCAGGAAATGAGCTGCTGAGATACAGTGGATATATGTGTAGGTATACACACATGCACACAATTATCAACCCTAAGAATGGACTCCAAGGGATGACTTTATTGCCACCCAGAAGTGATGGCACTGCCAGTCTCTAGGCTCTCTAGTACACCTGCTCTGGGTAGCAGAGTAGCAGCACAAAGGAACAGTTCCTTTTTTATTCTATATTTCTCTGTCCCAAAAAACATGTCTGGAATCTACTCTGACCTACAGGATGTCCTGGCCAGCCCCTGTCCTGGCCTTCTTTTTGTACCAAGCAGCTAAAATCAGAGGTCAAAGGCACTATAGATACATTTCTACCACAGAGACCACTGGGTAGAAGAGAGCTTTACAGTCAATATGAAGCCTTTTTCCTCTAAAAAGGTAGGCAGAATTTGCAGCCAGCCAAAGCAAGCCATATCTTTTGTGTCAGAGGTGATAGTTTTACTTAATTAAAAAAAAATGTTAATAGGAAGAAAAATAAATGTTTGGAAAATGATGGAACCAAGAAACTTCTGTGAGAATTTGTGAAGTGTAACTGGAGGTTTAAAGAAAAAGGCCCAGTTATTTTTAGTGAATTCATTACTTTTGGGATTGAAGAATGTATACAAACCCACATTTATGCAGTACACTACTGCAGAATGATGCATATATATCACTGTAGCAGATAGAGATATACAGGAATTGTCTGTACAGTGAAATTATGCAAACATACTACATACTTCATGTGAAGTCATTTTTGCTTACTACTCTATTCCAGAGTTAAAATTTGGTGCATTACTTGACATATGTGATTGGTATCAGAAAGAGTAAAATCTTCTTGGACTAGTTGAGCGAAAAGCCAACAGCCTGGAGTAGCAAATGCTATCACACTGAAACTAAGGAAACACATGATTTATCAGGTGAGCCATCTCTTTCATATTTCTAATCCAATCCAACTCCAATTCTGCTTGTGAAGTACAGGTGAAGTTATAAAGGTCTGTTTAATAATCTTGAAAGGTGCAATAATTAAAAAAATTGCAACAAATTTAGGAGAGAAATAACTATACAAATAGCCTTTCCACAGAGCTGGATGGTTTCACATGGGAATGAGAGAGCATAGAAAACTACACCAACCAGGCTAGGTCCATGTCTGGAGGCTCTCCTAGCCTGTGTTATTCCTCTGTCATTTGTTTTCATCCACTACTTCCATGTTTCAGTCTGGTGCTGTGAAAGCTGTAGGCTTGGTGAGAAGGGGTGTGTCTTGGTTTGGAAAAGACAGGTGTCTGCTAGAGAGGGCAGGACCTCCCTCAGAATGGAGAATTCAAACCCTCTCCCTCCAAATTATTGTAATTGAGAAAACTAAGGCAGCTCTCAGGTAGAGGTTTGGGGATAGGAATAGCAGTTCTTTACTAGTATGTATAACAAGGCAAACAAACAACAACAACTACAGCATTAATAATAAACAGAACCAGGAACCTCGAAGGGCTTTGTTTGACAAAGCCCGGGGCAGTCTGATCTCTCAAGAGCACCAAGCTGGAAGGGTGGAAAATCCCGGGCTGGTGGATGAGATATATCAGAAGCTCCGCGGTGGTAGCTGGAACGGCAGGGATGTCCCAGCAGGGCAGGGGGAGTGCAGGGCCACAGAGTAGCAAAAAAGCCAGTGCTGGAGCAGTGCTGGAGAAGCAGCAGCAGCAGGACAGAGCCAGCCCAGCTCCTGCAGAGCAGGCGGAGGAGCTCAGAATTTCAGGGCACACAAGCAGATGATGTAGATTTCCCAGGACCAGACTTGGTGGTGACAATGAACTCCTCCCACAGCAAGCAGCAGCCTTGCCATCCTCCCTCTGATGCCAAGAGCAATAGAGTGCAGCTGCCCCCAGCCCTGCCCTTTACCTGCCCCAAAACTCCTGTGATCTCCCCTCCAAGGGAAACTCCCAGAGACAAGTAAGTGTAGCCCCAATGCTACACTCCTCTCCCGACTTTTGGCCACCTCTTTGTTCTGGTCAGAGTGCCCAGCAGTTAGTCTCCAATCAACTTAGGGGAAAAAATTCTGTAAGTAAAAAAGAGACAAATCTAACCCCCAACACTGTGGCAAAAGCCACTGCACTCAGAATGCTCTTGTGCATGGAATCTTCTTTCAGGTAAGAAAAGAAAACTACTTTATACCAGTGTTATTGAAATCCCTTTCCCAAACTATTGTATCATAGAATCATAGAGTGGTTTGGGTTGGAACGGACCTTAAAGATCATCCAGTTCCAAGTCCCCTGCCATGGACAGGGAGACGTTCCACTGGACCAGGCTGCTGTTCAACCCTTTCCAACCATCCAGGGATGTGGCATCTACCACCTCTACCACCTCTGCTCCAGTGTTTCACCAACCCCATCATAACGATTTCTTCCTTCTATGTAGTCTGAATCTACACTCTTTTAGTCTAAAACTATTACCCCTTTAAGCCCTCTGTATATATTGAAAGACTACAATAAAATCTCCACAGAGCTTTCTCTTCTCCAGGCTAAACAACTCCATGTTTCTCAATGTGCCACACGGGAGAGGTGTTTCAACCCCCTGGACACACTTCAACAGGTCCTGGTCTTTCCCATGTGCAGTATTCTAGTACATCCTGTATACATGTTTCCATTCTTGTTACATTGTGGTAAAATGCAGTGATACTGGGTAATTCAAAATGACATTCCCACTTGTCTGCATCAATTCTCACCAAATGAAATCCAAATGCTACTATAAATACGTAATTATGTTTTTAATATCGTCTCAGAAAGTGTGGCAGAATCCAATTTCCAAAGTATGGCAGCAGAGGCTTTAGTCCTTTGGTTAGATCTCTTCTCTCAAAAGCACCATTTCTGCCACACCTATTTGTTCAGGCAGTCAGTTTTCAATCTATTCATTTAGAGAATATACATACATATAGGTTGAGTTTAGGCATAAAAATTACAAGACAAAACAGGACACTGCTGCATCACATTTTGAAACTTACCAAAACATTTAGAAAGTGCATAAATGTGGCCTTTGACACGATATAACTACTCGGATACTTGCCATATTGAGTTTGAAAAATCCTTTGCAAAACCGGCCCTGCAATTTTAACTTCCACATTTGTTCCCTATTACCTTGTTTGATTTTTGTGATACACTTAATTCAAGACAGTCATAAAATGAATTTTACTTTACAAGGGTGCTTAAACACCTACCTGAGACTAAGCTTAAGAAGAAGAGAGAAAAATAATGATATGCTCAAAAGAATAACTCCAGTTATTGATTGCAAGAACATAGCTCTAAAAAATTGTACATTTAATTAACACATTAACTAGGATGCCATTACTGTTACCTTGAAATCCAGCTGAATCATCAGCAGTATGGCTTGTGCAAAGACTAAATTTAACACTTTGCTTTTGAAACAACTGATTTTAGTTTGATTAGCATATGTAAAAAAAGAAGTTGATGTAATAAGGAGGAACTTGTTCCATATGAAGGCACTGCTCCATCACTCGACAAACAGATTTGTCTAGTGATGCAGCAGTTTGTTGCCTTCTACTATAATGCCTCTGTTAATTATTATACTCCCAAGACATTCTGGTATGATGCAAATTAGATAAAGTCTTGTATGGACTGGTGGGCAAGGCATGATGTCTTTATCTGGAATAAATGTAAGAGATGGTGAAGCTTCTCAAAGTGAGCAATGTGAGAATAATACAAGCCACTGGCTCAACCACAGCCTGTACAAACCTGTCTAGAGATGGAGCTGCATGGGCTTTTACTGGAGGCTGAATGTTACCTTAAGGACCCTGGCACGGCTTGACATTCCTCTGATATTGTGGTCATGGGCAGAGAAAAATGTTAAGGATGCTAAGGATGCTCTGAGAAAAGAACTTTTCTGAGAAAAGAACAGATAATGTACTTCCATCATCCTGATAGAACTTCTTTGCTTGCAGCTGGGACTGTGTGCTCTGGCCTTTGGCATTGATTCATCTCCTCTCTGGCATGTCTCCTGTTGACACGAGCTCTATCTGATAATCCTTCAAGGAAAGACAACCTGAGGTGATGTTTCACAGATGCTTCAGCAGCCTGTAGCACATTTTCCCAGAGTTTCATCCTTGTGGATGGCTCATCTCTCAAGATATGCACACAAAAAAGTTAAACAAATTGATATTTTGGGCTCTACATGGAGCCCTCTGCCCATATTTTAAGCAGGACAGGATATGCACAGCTCTACACATAACAGTGAAACACCCAGTTCACCACTTCCCTGATGGTTTCATACTATTTACTAACTGAATAATTTTAAGGTTCAGAAAACAGGAACCCACTCTATATAACATATCGTTTTTTCACTTTTCCTTCTCCTCTTGCTGTCAGTTTTTGTGGAGATCTGCCGTGCAAGTACAAGCACTCATCTGCAAAGAAAACATTCCTATCTGTTCCTTTCTTTCATCCACGCTTTTTTTGCCTCCTGTTTCCTCCAAGATCTATTTTTGCAGCAGAGTCCCCTGACTAGCCTAACTGAGCAATCAATACTTGCTTTAGTTACTTCTCCCCAGGGACGAAACTTGAAAAGTTGATTTGTACAAGATAACTGACATGCTTTTTTCTACTGATAATCCATCTGAAATGGGATGAAAATTTTTAAGCTAAACTAAGGCAACTCCACCCTCCTCCAAAGCTTAGTAATAGTACCCATCACAAAAATTTATCCTGACACTGTCCTGCAGTTTTTAGCTGAACAGAGAGGCAAAATGGAGCAGGGGATACACCCTGCTCTCGTGCAAATCTGTTAGTGAAAGTTGCATGCTGACCCAGAGAAGCCTGGCAACCCTCAGTACTGAGTAGCATAACTATCCTTAGGATTCCCAGCTGCAGCCTAGAAAGTCAAAGAAGGACAATATTGTGAGAAAAGAATTAAACACAGAGAAACTTGAAGTTACTGAAAATATGTTTTTTTCCATTCTTGACATGTTTATTTATAAGATTTGTAAATAAAATGATATCAAAGAAACAAAGGAATTTTTGCTAAAAGGCAACTTTGAATACTGCCAATGGTTTGAGTAAAAATACTATAAAGAGTAATGATGTGATTGATAAAGAACTCTTAACATTCAAAGCCTCAAACAATACAATTTTGGTACTTAAAATGTTTAATTGAAAAAAGTACTTGAATTTGGCTAAAATATATTATGCAGATGGTCTATTTGAAACACTGTTTAAACATCTGTAGATGTTACTTTTTGGTTTTATTACTGTGTCTTTCAGTGTATAAAAATATCGAATTATTAACATTTTCAGATGATTACTTAAATCTCTGTTTATTTTCTTCAAAATTTCAAATAACAGCATATAAAAACTGAGCACCATAGTTTTGAAAGTAAAATAGCTGCAATATAAAATTACATAATAACTATGTTACATACAGTAGGCTGCTTAAAATTGTCCATGACTGAATATGCTCATTTAACATAAATGGTTGATTAAAATAGGATCCCACTCAAAAATTCTAGAACTCTGACCCGGGACTTCACAGAGCTGCAAGTAAGCCAGCTGAGATTTGAATTAAATAGAGATAGACAAAAATAACAGAAGTGATACATATATTAGACATGCTGCTACAGTGTTCGTCCTGCAAAGTTCTAAGTCCTGCTTAGTAGTTTAAAAGTCCTATTGCAGTTTTCAGTCCTGCTACAGTTTTCATTCTTTTAAAGCACTTTGCTGGCATAAATTTGGAACAACTGACACCAGTATGAAAATCAGTCACCCATGCCTATCTCTCCCTGAATCCTTGCCTAGCTCCATCATAATGGTGACAGCTTGCTGGATGGACACAGATTTTAGTTTTATAAGAACTCTCAAAAAGTCCAGTTGCTTAAGAGAAAAACACACAAAGAGAACTCCTCACTCTCTCCCTAAGCATTTATAACCATCTTCTCACCCCTACCTCTCTCCAGTTGTTTATTTAGTGCCACAGTTGCAATCTTTCCACCAAGAAGCTCAGTATGGTGCTAAGAGCAGATCAGCTCACCCTCTTTGAGAGTCAGCTACCCAAGTAAGTGTCCTGGCCACTGAAGGGAGGAATGAATTATTTAGCTGAGGTAAAATGCCACCGAATTCTTGATACACTTTCCCAGGAGGGGAACAATTTAGCACCTTTCATGATAACACAATGTAACTCCAATGTCTTCTTGCAAAGGTAATGGATATAGATAGCATGCCTTCACTGACATTGCAAGCCATTTCTGTGTCTTTTTTTTTTTTTTTTTTTTTTTTTTTTTTTTTTTTTTTTAATAAAGCTTGAAGAATACAGATTTTTTAGATCCCAGGACAGAACTCTTCTAATCTATGGTGACATTTTCCCAAGGACCAGTAAAAATGTGAACAGATGCACCATCGATTTTGCTCTCCCGTATATTAATGGATTTTCAATAGCATTCAACAAAACAATTAACAGCTTCTTTGCTCCAAATAAAAATTAGCATTTTAGCTTCAAGACTGCCACTTTACTAAACTAAAAGTAATACCCTCCTACTCTGAAAGCAGAAACTTAATTTCACTTTTGTTCAGTGACCCAAGTTGAGCAACAATGTTTGACACAGTAACGACTGCATCTTGGTTTGACAACTTTAATGTGGACTATATAGTATTTTAAAAAGAATATTTAAATTAATAATTCTGCCACAATGATCTGACCCAAATTATTTCATTCTAGGTATTTTACAGTTATAGTTCATAGCAAAAGAAAAAACCTTCTCTTTTGATGCAAGATCTACTCCCACAGGCAGATTGTCAGTGTATCTCTAATTGTATTTGCTTCAATATTGGAGTGAAAATGCCACTTTCTTTAGAGGAGTAATGATCTATTCTACACATCTCCAGCATGCTGAGTTCACTATAACACATCTATTGATGAGAGCTGTTTGCTCTCATCCTTTGTCCTTTCATATTCAGTTTTTTTTTTTTTCTCCTGGAACTTATACAAGAGATTACTGTTGCTTTCTCAAACAATTAAAAGCTTTGTCATCAGATATAAAGTTCTGCTATTTCTAAGGCACTAAATAAATGGAGCCCACCATCCTACTACAAAGTGTATGATCTTTTATTTGGGATCACATTTCCAGGATTTATTTGTCCTATCTTTGAGTCCCAACTCAATTGCCTAGAACAAAATTTGATGGTCCATGGCAACAGGGCTGTAAAACCCCACTCTTCTGAATAGCAGTGACAAGTGGAAAATGGTTTATAACCACTTTGTCATCTAACTCAATAATAGTTTTTATGAAAAATAATTATGTTTTGCAGCAAAAGTAGCTTCCTCTCTTTCTCGGGTAAAAATGCAATTTTCCAATTATGAACTTAATAACCAACTGTAAACCAGTAAGGCTGTATTCCCAAGCCTAAAGAAAATTCCATCTGGCTGCAGGAGCGGAATGAAAATGAACTTCTTCTTTTTTTTTTTTTTTTTTTTTTTTTTTTTTTTTTTTTTTTTTTTTTTAACTTGTGATTCCTTTCTTCAGCCATATGCCCAAACCAAAGTAGCAATAAGTATGTGAATCTCACTCTACCAGTGGAAAAAAAACCAAACAGAGAAGCTTATCATGAGTAGTAGCAATGACTCATTGGAAAAAGAAAACTCAGGATAACCCAGATAACCCTGGGGAACTGTGTGAAAGACTTTAAAAATCCCTTTTTAAAGCAACAGCAGGCAGGCTGCAAAAGAAGCAAGCGATCTAATCCTAGCATTCAGCCTCACAAGCTCCAAAATACTTTGGACAGCCTGTTCCTTCCAGCTGCTAGAGGCAAGTGGAGCTTCAAATTCATAAGATACTTGGTATTCAAAGACTGATACAGAAGGCAAAAACCCTTTTGCAAAAATCTAAGTGGTAAGGAAGGAAAATCTTTAACTGTGCAGTTCTCTAAAATTTCTTTTTGGTACAGGTATTACATGATCTTTCAGTAATTTTAAGAAGTAGGCTATTTATTGCCATACATTAAGTTCCTTCTTACAACAATTGAATTCACTGTTCTAATACTGACTTGTTTTTTTCTAATTTATCCTTGCTAGTAAAGCAGTTTATTTATCTTTTTTTTTTCTCCAGAGCAGGTGATACTCATTGGGACATGGAACAAAGCATCTGCCAGCAAGTAGAGAACCTGATCAATCAATCTTTGCATCCCATACATCATTTTACAAAGTAAAGTCCTTTCAAAGAATATGTTCCTTCTTCTGCCTTACCAATTACAACTGAATCCACATAAAAACATGTTGGACTACCTGAAACCCTTCAATGTACCTTCCTGTGCTAAAATGAGTAAGTCTTATGTGACAAAAATACCACACAGACACTAGCTGAGGAGACCATAAGGGCTATTCAAGTCTATCCTGAACAAGGAAAAACATGGAAATACATATTTAGGTATAGCATTGCATAAGACTATGTGAGATATATATCTCTAAAAGGTTTGTTTGAATCATTACTGTTATTTTTGTGGGGTGTTTTTTGTGTTGTTTTTGTTTTTGTAAACCTAGAGACTCAGTTTGATCCACAAACCAATTTAATTAGGCCTTAAGACATGAAATAACAAATGAGAATTGTAAATAACACATTTTCAAACAAATACATACAAGTGTACCCCATAGGGCTCCCAGAACATCAGACTGGTAACAATTTTATCTATCATAACAGTGGCACAGAACACTTTCTGTCACATAGAAGGAAAGTAATCTGTAAAACTCTGTCATTCAAAAGCAGTTTCAAAACACCTTAATGATCTGCAAGGCAGCCCCAGAGGTACTAGACTTACAAAGGATGGTTGTGAAATGAAAAAAATCACAATAACAAAAGCACAACGAGAATTAAAAAAAAAAAAAAATTACATGCATTGTTATAATCTGCTGCCTTTCTGGGCAATTGCTGCTTAAATACACACTGTCACAAATTACATGACTGCCAGATGCCAATGTCTACTGCAATGTTAGTAACATTCTGCTTAAACATTTGCTTGTTCTCAGAAGCATTTCCTCTTCATACCTGACATATTCATCAACTTACTGTCTTTCCCACCTCCCTCCCCCTCAAGTGTGCAGAAATACTGGAGAACTATCAACACTTCTGATGGTTCTTTCTGCATCTTATTGAAATGACAGTATTTTTGAATTGCTCAAATGCTACTTTGATTTGTTTGAATGTATGTTATTATTGACTCTCTTCCACCTCTGCTATAGTGATCAATGCTCATCTATTTTACAGGTCTCCAACAGCACTTTCCTGTATAATCACAAATACATTCAAAATAACATCTCTTTGCTTGCTTACACGATACAAATGAATTTCTCTGTCATATACATAATGAAGTGCACACAGTTCTCACTGCCTGAGATGCTTCCATTATAAACTCAGCAAAACAGCAGGAACATTGCAGCAGTTGTAATATCTCGCTCCATTTGGAGCGAGAAGTTTGGTATTCTGGGGAAAAAAGTAAATTAGGTTTCTATGAAGTAATTCACATATTTCATTACGATTTTATTATTTATGATTGCTTTTAATAATTTCCTCACCTAACTTCCTACCAATGACTTTATTCTGTTTTAGCAAAGATCACAGAATCATAGAATGGTCTAGATTAGAAGGGACCTCAAAGATCATGTAGTTCCAACCTGCCTGCCATGGGCAGGAACACCTCCCACGGGACCAGGTTGCTCAGAGCCCCATCCAACCTCGCCTAGAAGAGATGGACATGAAACTCTATCAATCTGAAGATACATCAGACCACTGAAACATAAATAAGGGTTTTCCCAAGCTGCAGTCAATTGCATCATTCCCTCTTCTGCAAAGCTCACTTGTGCTGCACCTCTTAACCAGAGTCTGAGATGGAAACAAAAAATACCCCACAGGACACTAAAGACTCCACAAATTAGATACTAACTTGCTCTTCCAATTATGAATTAAACAATTTGTAAGACTATGTATAAAGAATTTTCCAAAAAATTTGAAAAAAAAATGTTTTGATGAGGATTTGGTTGTTTAAGCACAGCTCAGTCTGCTGTACCAGCTGTGGGATGTCAGTCATCTAAGACTCGTAATCCGGCAGAGGAGGAGAGAAGGTCATACTCCTCCAATCTGCTTGCAATATAAGAAATGAAGAAAATAAAATGGCAGGACTTTAGGCACAGTTGAAAAAGGAGTTGTTGAAACAGTCTAGCAGCAACCTGTAAAATCAAGTCTTGCTGCTCTGCGGCTTCACATTTATATTCATAACCTGAAGTAAACTAAATCCTCACTGATAACAATTACAGCTTCAACAGAGTTGGGAGAAATGGAGAAACCCTGAACTGCTTAGGTCAAACAACCCAAAAATCTTGAGAAGATCAATCCAAGCAAATAGCAGCTTTGAAATACCAAGAAACATAAAGTCGTATATGCAAGGCACAAAAATGCAGACGGTACATTTAGAATAACAACAAAATTTGATTTGGGAAGGAAGACTCGATAATTTGCCACAAGAAAAACCAGCTGAACTCAGGCACCTTACACAACAGTAGTCAAAATCTTAAAAAGCTTTCTGTAGAACAAGAATACTCTAGGAACTGGAATTATTTTGCTTTCAAACATGAAGTTATGGAGAAATACAAAGCAAGGAAAGTCAATGAAAAACACAATGCAGCAGCAGAATCGGCACTTAACTGCACTTAAAAAAAACTCCAAAACCAACCCAGACTGCAATTCACCCGAAGGATAACTGGGACAAATAGCCAAGGACTATGCTTGTCCCCTTCACTAATTTGTTTCAATCAAAAATCAGTTTTTTCAAGAAGACATGCTTTAGTTCAAATAAGCATGAACTCGGAAAATCTTAATGCCATGCGATAGGCAGAAGGTCACACCTGATGATCACAGTTGTCCCTTCTGACCTACTGATCTATGAATGAATGTTTAACATTAACATCTTTGAAGCCTGCCTATTTTATTTATTAATATTCAGAGTATTCTGCATGAAACAAAACTAAAGCCACGTGTCATAATATGGCATTTGACTCGAAGAGGACAATGCAGAAAAGACAACTATCATTACTTTGTCACATACACAAATGCTTAAAACTGTAGCTATGAAATATTTTCATTATTTTTTCTGCTTAGATCATTGAGTCTCAAATGATTTATTGGTCTTTGAATCCTGAAAGAGAGACATTTCCATTATTTACCAAAGGAGAATCTGAAGATCATCAGTATTTGGCACTGGTGAAAACAGAAAATTTGGTAAAGCATATTTCGAAAGAGATCTGAAATTGTGTAAGCAATGTGTAAGTTTCACTTCTCTTTGCATTAGTACTTAAAATAATGATAATTTTTATGGCATATTTTTTAGTTTCAAGATTAATACAGCTTGTAAAAGAAGTTCAATATTACTCCCTGATGTATTACTATTCTGCCAGTGTACAGCTGCCAACAGTAGTTAAATCTGATTAAAGCCCCCTGCTGAGTTAATCAATCTGATAATGTCAGACATTATTAAGGAAGCATACATGATACGGTCACACTGTCTATTATCAGTGGCATGTACACCAGTGCCTTTGTCTTCACAGAGCACTGAAGCTATTTAAAACAGATAAGCATAAAAAGGATAAAACGCATTATAAACTTTCAGTCTTGAGCATTTGTATGTTAATTCCTGCTAAAATACAGCCGTTTAATACAAGATACCTTTATTTATTTTATGGGTTTGGGGAAGAATCAAAACCCTGAAAATTTTAGAGCAATGAAGTGCAGCTAAAGAAACACTTTCCACCATTCTGAACAATGCAAACACATTTTTGTGTAAATCAGTCTTTTTTTTGTATCAGAATAAATTCATTTTACAGAAGCTGTTGTCTCAGTTTGAGCTATATTCATGCACAAAAAACACAGGTCTTCCAAACACTACATGCTACTTGACCTACTCAGAAGTCAGCAGACATTACTTCAATGCTGTCATTACACTAATACAACCTAATGCTGAAATCATTTGCGCTTCAAAGGGAGCTGCCTCTTTTCTGTTTACATTACATTGAAAGGCAAAGCCATATCTATTTACATTGAGCCATTAAGTCTTTGGATTTCAGCACTATCAGCAGAAGCATCTAGCATTAGCTCTAATGCTAATCAGCTCCTCAGCAGAGGAAGGTGTAACACCTGACCCAGCACAGCCCCTTTGCAAAGCACGTGGCCCCTTGCAGAGGACAGGATACCCCATGCTGCTTCAGAGGTGCAGGGGGCCTGGGGGAAAATAAGGGCAAAAGAAACGTGGCCAATGAAACACAAGTTGCAACTCTAAGGGATCAGTAACTATAGTTACCATAAAAGACAGGTTAAGACAAACTCCTCTTCTAGGACTGGTGGGAAAGCAATTCCTACAGTGGCTTAGGATCCAAGAAAAGATGGCGGGTGATCCCAATTCTACCTACAGATGATTTCCTAGGAACCCAGTGCTAGAGTCCCAGATAAATACGTGTAATGAAATCTATTTGACTGTTCCTGACTTGGTTCAGCACTGTAACATCAGTTATCCACCCTATAATATCTCTTTTATTGATATCCCCTATCAATCCAGAATGAAATAATCAGTATCTTGCAGGACACCTACACCTGAGAATCATAAATGTAAGCCAGATCTACATCTTCTAGCCAAGAAACAGACCGCCTAAATTGCTGTTTGTGGGTGATTTCACTTTGGGTTTTTTGTTTATTTGTTTGTTTGGGGCAGGGGATGGACAGACAGACTATTATTACACCACAAACTTGGAGACCAAATATATGTAGTTTTGTAAAAATTCTACATAGTATCTTTTTACCCCTCTAGAAGTAGAAATTCTTTAGACTTTAAATATAATGTACATGCAGTAGTACGTGTATTTGGTCAATCCAAGTTCCCTGCAACTGAAATCAATAGCTTGTCTAGGAAGAAGTGCCCAGTTTTGATCCTGGGCAACACAGTCTCTACAGAGGACTCTGAAATATATCTATATGTTTATGAATACGAGGCACTTCTCATAACTGCAAATCACAAAAATAGAATTAAGCAGCATAATGCTTCTTTTTCCACTACTTTTTCTTTTACAAGGTTTTTGTGTCCCACGTTTGTTTCCTAATATTTAGCAGCACTTAAATAAACCAAAATGCTGCTTAACTGATGGATTAACTCTAGTTCAAGAACTGAGATGAAACAGGTATTTCCAGTTACAACTGTCAGAGAAAGGCCAAGGCATAAGATTTTTGAAAGACTGCAACTTATGTTCAGTCAAGGACGTCTAACCCTTTTCAAACACTGTCTTTTAAAAGAAAAGGCAGATTTAGCTGAAGTCAGTTCTTTGAGGAATAGTAACAAATTTTCAAAAAAAATAGAATTAAAAAAAAAAAATAGAAGCGAACTAGTTTTTTAGTTTTACAGAGAATCCTATTTTTTCCTTTCTCCCCTGTCCTCACAATCCCCAAAAGCCACAAACTGGAGATCAACCGGTAAAAACAGGAAACAAAAAGACAGTGCCAGTAAGCAACAGTTTATTATGTGTTTGTGCCTCAGGGCTGAGTTCCCATGGGGATTCTCTAATGTCTAATATGGGTTGTATTTACATATTAATATTCCCACAGGGCAAAAGAATCCTCTTTATTAGTCATCTGATTTTCAGGAACTTCATATGAATTCAGTGTCTCTGAAACCTCTTTCCTTCTGTCAACATTGGCTGAAATTCGGCCACTGAGGGTAGGGGACAGTACCAGGAAGGAAGCAGCAGCAGACAGGATTGATACACATACATAGGCAAACTGTGTGTCACAAGCTGCATGTCACAAGAACAGTTACCTAAAAGCAAATCATCTGAGCAAGACAATAAAAATTCACACCTCTACAAAGACCAAAAGTAGGTAAAGAAATCCGGAATTGAGAAAATGTTTAACACCAGTAAAACTGTCCCCCACTCGCAATAGAGACTTAAATAGCAAGCATAATCTGAAATTCGAATTTCCTTAATAATAATAAGCACCTTGCTCTCTCATCTTCCTTCTCCAGAATGCACCAACCCCTACAATATAATACAGTTTTGTTTTGATTCTCTGTCCTACCTTTAAATGTGGTCTATGCTAACATCATACAGCTGCATGGCTTGGAAGGTGAATATTAATTCAACATACCTGACAGCTAAATTATCAACAACTGTAGGTTTGCACATATGCTCAGACACAGGGGAAGTATGCTATTAATTCCAGTCAAGCTTTTAGCAAAGTATGGGAATTGTGACAGAGGGCACTTTTATCTCCTTGGCTACAGCATACTAAAAGGTATGTCATGTATCTGTTGATGCAGAAAGATACTGACTGCACTGTCTTCTTGTCAAAAATATAGCTGAAGAACTTATGGAGTCATCACAGTTCTGCAGGAATTAATATCCTCCCATCCTCTGACCAAAGAAATCTTGAATCTTGCCTGAATCAGGCACTTCACTGACAATCAACCGCTTCACTAGCCCTGAGACTACAGCCCCTCACAAAATCACATCTTTTCTTAAAATTACTGCCTGCATAACAACAGCTCTATCAGATCTCTGAAGGCTGAAGTTCAAAGACAAACTCCGTATCACTTAAAGAATACCAGTCAGCTCACTGTCCTCCCACAGCACCTGGTATTTGGCAGCCTGAGGCACAGAGCCAAGAAAGAAAGTACCAAGAAAATTGTCTGCTCTAGCTCTTTCCCAAAACAGCAGATCCCTTAATATTGGAGGCACTTCCAAAACACAGTTCCTTCTTAATATTAAACATATCCCTAAATAGGGACTTCTGCCTATCCAAAGGAAGTCAAGAAGTGTGTTTTGACCCTTTGTACTGCTTGTGAGCTTATTCACTAGAGAAACTGTTGGAAGAAATTGGCTCTCCTGTTTTCCAGACGATCTGTTGAATATGTGATGAAAGGGAACATGTTGCCCCCTGGCCACTGGCAAACGAAAGGAATATCTACAAGGATTACAAGTGGGCTCTGGGCCATCTGGTGTGTAGGCTTATTGTAGGAATTTAGCATTTTTTAGACTCCTACTTTCCTGTCAAATTGGTTGAAATTAGCCACTGAGCTTCCTTTCTGAAGACTTCGGAAACAACACGGTGATTGTATAATTTTTTGCCATTGAAAAACCAAATTACATAAAAATAATATAAAAACTAGGTATCTGTTCATCATAAAGGAAAGAAGAATTAGCTGTAGGAGGTGCTTTTACAAACTGGGATATTTATTGGAAGCTGCTGCTTTAATAGATGTGAGCTTAGCATTACAGAAACGAGCATATATTACAGCATACAAGCTTACTGCAATGAAGGTTTAAAATAGAGTTCAGAAGCTAAGCCAGTTTAAGTACTGCTCCATTATCCTTTCAGAGAATGGTAGAGAGTACATATGACTGTCATACAAAAACATAATCTTATTTGCTATTTAGCTATTTCTAGCAACCCAATATTATGTTAGGATGTCTGCAAATACTACAAATGCTGTTTTGTGAATGAAACAATACTCCAAGTAAAATAATATTATTGAGGGCTATACCTGATGAAAGGCTTCTAGCCTCCAGACAGTCATACCAGAAATTAATTTATTTTAAATGTATAATGACTATATCTGCTCAATATGTTCATGTTTTATTGATACTCAGTCTGGAGAGGATATAAATTGTAAATCAGGATTGTAGACAAAGCTGAATGAGCACAGACAGGTGTAGAGGGGGGCATTAAACATGGCACAGTTCCTTGTCCACTGATGCAAACAGCACATGCTTGGCATTTCATTTCAGTTGAAAAAGTTTCATGTAGCAATCAGCTTAACAATATTATCTATTCACCTGTAGTAGTGCTCTGAATTGTTTTAATGGACCTTCAACTGTCCACCAAAATAACTTCCCACAGTGCTCCCCATCAAAAGGTGAAGTTCAACTCCACAGACCCTAAAATCAAGTGTTTTGGCTTTAACAGGGGCTTTTGCAATATGCGCTAGTAATCTACCTCACTCATGGTGAGGGGAGGTAATGAAGCCATCACTTCATTCAGACCACAAAAAGGTATGTACTGGCTGTGCACTAACCTTCTGGCCTCTACTGAACACACACAGGGACAGATTTAAAGCTATGAATATGAATAATTTCTGGAGCATGCTATGGCCTTATACAATCCTTTAAGACCACTTGGCAGCTAAAGATTTCTTGATTAATGTAGGATGTGTAACAACTGCAGCATGTATGCACTTGTTGCAGGCAGCTTACAGATGCCAGGTATAAAGAATACTGTCCTTTGAACAGAGTTTGGCCAAATGAAAAGAAAAACAAACAAACAAACAAACAAACAAACAAAAAACCAACCACAAAACAAACACTCTCCCCAAATATAACAAAGGGGGGAAGCCAACAAAAACAACAACAACCAACCAAACAAAAACCCCACAAAGAAAACCAAATCATCCCAAAAATAAACACATGAAAGGAGAAGCATACATCAGCATGAGGGACAGCACAGAGCAATTGACATCCATTATATTATTCCCTATTATTGATAGCTGGGAGATCCTCAGGAGAAAAAAATGTCATACAGTGGGAAGGAAAGTGGACAGCAATATAATATCAAGCACACAGGTAGTTTAATTATACCAGGGAAGACCATCTCATGTGCAGACTTCTAAGCACCAAAGCAGCAGACCTGACTTGCCATCTGTGTGGTGTCCCAGAGAAGGTTTGAGGGAAACAGGTGCCCATGGCTCCTATGAGCGTTGACAGCGGAGGAAGGGCTGGGGGAAATCATGAAGCAAGTTTTACAAGTTCAGCTGAAGCTTCAGGCTCCAAGCACCAATCTGTATGCTCTGGTGTGTTCCAAGCACTATTCCCTAGGCTACTGATGAGAGCACAGTGAAGAAACTGGTGTAGGGAAGAGCTCAAACCTATTTTGAGAGGGGTAGCTTCTGGATTGAATAGAGTTGATACTGGTACAGAAGTCATGGGACAAGGGAGCATGGGGGGATAGTCAATCCATATGCAACCTTCTGGGATATGGAAAAAGCCAAGCTTGCCATGTGTTCATGAAGCGCTTCTCTTTTATTTTATGTGAAAAAAACAAACCCTTAAAAGAATGTTAGGATTCTTCTATAGATTGTGATCAAATAAGTTCCTGAAAGTAGTAATAATATATATTCTCTCTCAAAGAAAAGAAAGTTTATTTGACTTACAATCACATTATATTATCACTGACTGATCTGTTTTAGGTTAGGGGAAAGGCTGGTATGGCAGAAGTAATATTTACCACTTTCCAACCATATTCAAGGGCTTGGTGAACACTGGAAAAAAAAAGAGATAAAGAAAAAGAGAAATCTGCAAGGAAAAACAAGTAAGAAATACTATGGATAGAAATGGCCTATTGCTCTTCTTAAACATACTTAAATGACAAAACATCCAACAACATCTTGATTGCTGGACATCATGATACAGAAAGGTATGATAGGAACCAAGTACATTCAATCAGAATTCCACATAGGACTGAAGATGACTGAAGAGTGGAAAAGATTCCAAGATGATGAATCATGCACTACAACTGAGGCAAAAGAGAGATAAAGAAAAAAACAATCAAAACAGGCAGTTAGCAGAATCAGCCAAAGACAGTTGTCCTTATGTCAAGCATAGACAGAGAGAAGAACAAATGTTACTAGAATATCCTAATTTATTGACCATGGCTTTTAACAACAAAGCATTCATCATAATTATCAGAGTCAAATAAGCCCTTTCTCACCACATGAAATGATTAAAGAGTTTGACTTCACAATAGTAAATACAAGCATAAATTTCTTTTAAAGCTAAACTACAAGAAAAATAGGCTCGATGAAATCAAGAAATTAACAAGAGATTCTCACACTCTCCATGTAGTAAATAAATAAATAAAATGAGGAACACTGGCACTGAGGCTATGTAACTAGCACTGGTTATTTCAGGCACACAAAGTTTAATAATTGCCTTCTGAGAGTGTTTTTGGTCCACACACAGTGAGAGGACAAATATGCTGAGTGATGGTCAATAGCTCAAATTCAATTTTAACCTGTGGTAAAAAACTGACAAGATTGATAGTAATGTGCCATCCATTCTCATCAGTCACACTTAGTCCTCAGACTTCTATTATCCACAAATCCTGCTATACAATCAAAGAGAGAGAACTACTGAATTATTTATTAAAACTGACACCATCAATTATGATCCCATATAAAAAGTCACCAACCAGCCATTTAAAGAATTAGTGTACATTTTGGCAACTTTTGACCAGGTTAACAACCACTCTAGTTTGGGACCAGGTTGGAAGCTCTTCTTATATGCTTTATGTCTGGGAAGTTAAACTTGAAAAAGCAACACTAAAAAGTGAAGTCTTTTATTTCTGGCTGACAAAACCCCCTAATAATTCCTTTTTCTTTTTTTTTTTTCTTCCCCTCCCCCATATCACCTTTTGACATAATCTGACAAGCTTGCAGAGGCATACCTAAAGCAACAGCCTTGGAACAGTGCTTCCACATTGGAAGGCCAGCAACAGTGACCATCATCAATGCCAAGAACCCCAGAAAATTAAATGGGGTACAGCTGCTATACCTTGGCAATCAGCTGACTCATACACCAAACCTCTGATCTCTTGGTACAAGCAAGGCATGCAGTTGCCTTGTTCCATTTCAGCACATGAAGTCTGTTTTAATTTACACATGATTTTAATGACATTTCTATCACCTTTTAACATCAGTGTTATTAAGTTCATGTTTTAAGAGATGTGAATAACTATACTACTGCTGTGCAGAAATTCCAAAATACTAACACAACATTGCATTCAGAAGAGTGGGTTACATTCTCAAAACATCCTGTCTAGACAATTATGCAAAACCATTGCCCACTGAGGTATTTCCCAGCATAGCTTGGTGGCCCTGCTCTGAGTAAATACAGCCCAAACACAGCTATGAAAGTCACTCTTTCAAGAGCACCCAGCAGTAAGTGGGGAAACCTGGAAGTAATCTAATAGACAAATGATATACAACCCCTCACATATATGCCCAGCACGGAAAGCCTAAATTCACACAGTTCTGTTTGGGATGGTGTATAAGACAAAGACTGGACCTATAATAGTAAAATAAACATGCCAGGACTGTCTGCTGGCACTAAGGCCAGCTGGCTCAGAACAGCCTGTCCATACTCTCTTACCCTTCAAAGTATACAACTCTTGGACAGGAATCTCCTTCAGTCTCTCTTCTCCCTAGGCACACTCAGCATTTGTTCAGGAGAATACTAGTGGATGATGTGCAAAGCCTTGCCAGATGGTTCTAATAAGTTAGTAGTATTAATAACAACAGTCCAAAAATACATTCTGGAGTCAATCATTTTATCCACATAAACCTGAGTGACAAGTCCAGAGAGCCCATCTCCTCTTTGTAACAAGAAGGGAAAGAACATGAACAGATATAAAGGGAGTTAACTGAAGTGTCTAGGACAAACCATGAAACACCACAAGGGATGGACATCTTGTTACAATAAATATTAAATAGCTAGTTTTCATAGTACTTAGGAAGAAAAAACAGAAGTTCTCAGAGCAAGAAAGATGCTCTTGAAGAAAGCTTCAAGTACCCAAAATATTTTTGTCTTAATGTTATTGCTATTTTAGATAATTACCATTACAAGGAGTACTTTTACCAAATTCTTGCCACTTATAACCCAGTAAAGTCCTCATGAATACACTCAGTTTTCTCCCCAATTTTCAACATTTATTATCAAAAAGATTGCATGGTTAATATAGTCCCTTTTAGTTTCTGTGGTATGAAAAGGCCACTGCTACATCACAAGCTCTATTACTGGAAATTTTAATGACAAACAAGTTCACTAACCATGAATGTTTATACAAGAACAAACTGGCTGCAAAAGTGCTCATGTTGAATTTATCCTCTGGATCGGTTACTTAAAATTGGATAACAATTTAAAAGCTATTTTCAAAAGGTTTTTCAGCAATATCTATTTCTTACATGAGGAATCATGTGGCTGTTTAGGAAGGAAAGTATCTCTTTTAAACAGTACTTGGATCATCAGCAACAGGACATCCCTCTCCTACTGTTACCCTTACCTAAAACAACGTTGAAGTTTCTCTGCCCGCTCTCACTAAACTGTAATTAAATAATAAAATTCCAACTGTAATAACAAAATTACCGGAGCAAACCACTCAAGTCCAAGTCAGAAGCATTAACTCTTAAGGCTTCAATTTAAGAGAACCAAAGCTTCACAGTATGGAATGGACCAAATTGTCCACAAATGAAATTAAAATGGTTTATAAAGTTAATAGACTGCAAGGAATAATTGGGGTTTGTTTACATATATATAGGATCAAAGTGAAGCAAGGAAAAACAAAACCTACCAAAATTATGCAAAAACTGTATGCCAGATAGATCAATACACTTAGGCTTAATGCGTAAACCTTCAAAGAGTCTCTTTGAGATTTGAGGTTAGGTTTGGTTTGTGGTTTTTTTTTAACAAAAAGTTCTGAAACAGAAGAAACATTGTTTAAAAAAACACATGCTCATAAATTTTTAAACTTTATTCCTGAACTTTGTAAACTTCTAAAGAAATTTCAACACCAAATTACATGTATGTGATACCAACCGACATGCACTTATTTAACAGACTTCCAGATTATTTGTCAAGCAAAAAATCATCATATAGATTTTTTTTTTAATGTGGTCTATGTGCTGAATAATATCTCCCAAACTTTTAGCTATACATCCTTCAGATAATTTCTTCTTTGGTGAAAAATGCCTCTATTTTCCATCTCAGGAAAGCCGCTCTTGCCTCTTAAGAGTCATCTTCTGAAACTTAGTACATTTGAAACTTAGTGCATGTGACATGACTACAATAAGCCAATACAAGTCCAGACTTTTTATTAGTGTATTCAATGATAGTTCTTTATCAATGAGCACATCAGTGCTCAATGTGTCATCAGCAAGGCCTTTTTTTGAGGATTGAATACCACTGTAAGGCAATTAAAGTTTAAGTGTATCATTTACTCCCTTTTTTTTGTTGATCTATTTAACTACTGCTTTTAGAAGAAAATGAAAGGATCAGAATGTTTATTGGTCTGACAGAAAAGAATATTTTGGGTGATGTGTGTGTGGGTTATTTAAACTATTTACTACCATTCTGGCATGCCAGGGAGAGGCAGGGATCCTCCTTCATGCAGACCAGGAGCCACACCACTGCTAATAACAGAGGGTTGGCAATTCTGCAGGGTGGCTCTCTGAGGTTAAGTGTTAATCGATCTCTTCCTGTATTTGGGGTTGGATATGTCTGAGTATGTGAAATAGGTTATAAGTTTAGGAGGGATTTCAGCTGCATCTATTTATAAAGTTGTAAGGTGCTGGCTGGCTCTTGGTTTTTATTCAAAAGGACATGGAATAAATCCAAAGCAGTCCAGTAACTTTCAAGTGTGTTCAGTATAAAGAAGAGTTCTTCAAGACTTTATATACACTTCAGTAAAACAAGCAAGTGGGACCACTTAACAGTATTAAACTTCGTTATTATTAAAAGACAACAGTCAGCCAATTCCATTTATTAGAAGTGCAATCCAGGTGATAAAAATAGTTGCATGCTGCTCAAATGAAGTGGTTCTGTAAAATTTTCAATCAAAGATTTAATTAGTGAATTTAAATGTCAGGCCAAAAACGAACTCATTTCAAAAAGGGCAAAAGTTGTGCACATCCCCTTCCATAGCTTCTCTTAAGTTCAACCTTTAGTTTCAATTACTTATCTGCCAACACAAGCAGAATATGCTTTTTGGAGCATATTCTGCTCCAAAAAGAAACACTGCACCTGGTTTATTAAGGTATAAAAAAAGCAGAATTTGCAATGAACTTGTTTATACGTTACATACAGGTAAATTCACAAAATGTGAGCCAACCACCACACACTGTTTTTAAACTGCACCTTCATTGTTTCAGCCCACAAAAAGGAGAGAAACTGAAACTTAGGTTCTTTTAATAACCAACTCAAAAAAAAAAAAAAGCTGGACTATTTGCACTTTTCAACAAGAAAAAGGAAACAAACAATCCAACCCCGAAACCAACAAATTATAATTTAATTATCAGAGAATTCCAGAAACAGCAGAGGTCCTATGGAGGTCCTTCTTGCCCAAACCCCCAGCTTAAAGCAGGGCCACCTCCAGCCAGTTGCCCAGGACTATGTCCAGACTTCTTCTGAATATCTTTGAGGATGGAGACTCCACAGCCTCCCTGGGTGAGCTGTGGCAATGCTTGGTCAAACTCAGAGTGAAAAAAGTGGTTTTTGACGTTCAGACAGAGCCTCCTGTGTTTCACTTTGCTTGTTGCTTCTTGCCCTGTCACTGGGCATATCTGAAAAGAGTCTGGCTTCACCTTCTTTACACCTTCTTGGCATTCATACTTCACTTGCATGACATCTCCCTGAATTTTCTCTTCTCTACAGAATTTCATTTTACAGAAGCTGTACAGCAGATGCCATCAAAAATAATAATGTACAACATATGTGTATCTTGCCTCCAAAAATATCTTTTGGGTTAAAGTAAGTTTCCTATCCAATAAAATAATTGAAACTAATAAAATTCGAAGAGGCAAAGAAGTTAGCTACAGTTAGTTGATATTTCTCCAACACACTACTTAGTTTTTGGACTTTCTGGGGTTTTTTTCTCTTCAGGAGGAACTAAGGAATAAAGAAGCAAAATGGACACCTACCTGCAGGCTTGCCTATCTATAAACTTTCACTGTTCAAGAAAAACACATAATTTAAGACTACTTTTAGCTGAAAAGGTAAAAAAGTTGAAAGAATATTTAGAAACAAGGTTTACATTGATTCAGTTTAAAAATCAATAGACTTAATATAACCCTAAATAAGACAGAAACTAAAGAATTTAAAAAAAACCAACAAAAACTGGACACATTTTAATTAAAATCAGTTTAAAACTAATTCAACTAATTAATCAGCTTTTGTAGCCTGCATATTTAGAAAACATTGATGATTCAAGTCACTCTGTCAGGGGTATGAAAGAATACATAGCAGAAGCTGGAAGAGCATAAGGCTTGCAAGCCAACTGTTTTGCTAAAGGGTGAGTGAAATGGTGGGCAAAATTAATCTGTAAACTCAGTGGAAATTTTAGAACTGAATAGCATTTACTTTTGAAAAACAGATACTAATACACTGTCTCTCCACATATAAGCAGTGAATTTACCTTTTTCTATTTAATAGACAAGCATTTTTGTTTCTTTTTTGGGGGTTTATTTTTTGTTTTAAAACTTGCTCACAACAATTTCAGCAAAGTAAGATTGAAAAGCAGTAACAGCAACCATTATGCAATTGAGTCTTCTCCCCATTACTTATCACACTGCACTGCTATTTCCAATTCCATTTCATGTCAATCGATACACAGCCAGGAAGAATGTCTATTTTGTAGCCTTTGCAATTGCTACAATATAAATGCTGAACTAACTTACCTATATCTTTGATAACCATCTGATTAAACATTTTATTGCTCAAAAACAATCGTCTTTCTGCCAGATATTTTTTCCACTTTTCACTATTTGCACTAAGCAAGCTCTAATCAGTTTGGTAGTTTGTACAACATGTAGCATTCACCACACTTCTACAACACATCCCTTCACGCCAGAAAAAAAACCCTTTCATGTATATTTTTCTTAGTAACTGTGTAAATGGCTACTAAAATCTGACATTATTAGTGCCCCTTATGATAAGAAAAATGAAAGCATATTCTGAAGTAAATTAATAACCCATCTAGACAGCTTCTGTAGTTGGACAGTCTCACATCACTGTGCTACTTACTAATCATATCCGCGTGTTTTCTCTTTGAAACATTCTTCTATTGCTGAGCAATAATAAACAAACCATGTATGGCTGATTATGCCGCTGCACTAACAATTATGAGTTGGCCCTTTTCCATTTTGCTTGTTAAAATCTGCATTAGTCATGTGGAAAGCTACTAAGCCATACAGACTCTAAAAATATTACAGGAACGTATGGAAGTGTTTAGGACTGAAAACAAGCCATTTAAGTACTTATGTTTCTTAGCCACAGGACTATAATGCATATGAAATAACAGAATTAACAAACAAGTGGTCTCTTGCCAGTTAAGTACTAAACTGTCCTCCTACAAAGTAATAATATGAAAACACCTTAGCCACGAATTTATGAATTGTCACGGAAAAAAAATCATTCCCTTGACATAAACCACTAAGGCAAGTTTATTTTTACTTCCTGAAGTCTTGACAGCAACAATTCTATCATTTCACTGTGCTTTGTGCAAATTCTTGGCATATTTATAACATAGCCTGTCTAATAGAGTTACATCAGTTATTAATTTAGTCCAGATACTGCATCAAATTAACATCCTAAATAATAAACCTCAAACAGAACCCACCTACTTAACTGGAAAATTAGCAACAAACAAATTGCTAAACATAGGTCGGAAGTTTTCATGTGAATGAGGAACAAGTCAGTTTGACAGTGCAGCAGAGAACACCAATGCAAATAATAAAGATACTTATTGTTGTATCAAAATTAACTAAAAGTTCTCAAGACCAAGAAACTCCTGCAACCAATAATTTTCAAACAGCACAGGAGGAAAAAAACAAATCCTCTCAAGCGGTAGCAGGTGGAACAAAGTGCATGCATTCTATTCAAATAAAGTGGTTTCAAATCCACAGTAAAATCCTTATCCGGAATACCCTAGGATGAAGCGGGTTATGTATATTGAATACAGTCAGTCACAGATTTTGGGACAGCCCCATTGCTTTCTGGGATACAGAACTGCATTGTTGCATACAGCTGACCATCTTCCTTAAAAAGCTGTGAAGCTACCAGGAATACAAAAACATCCAACCTTCCAAATTATAATGATAGTTGCATGTTTCTGCACTGTTTCTCTGGGTGCTGAGCTGCTTGCAATTCCCCAAGCACAGAGGGAAAAAATTAAAGTTATCTTTAAAGTCACCATGAGATACGTGGAACACGGAATAACTCTAAGAACTCACAAATCCTGGTAGAGATTGCAAACCTCTCAGGTGCACCCATAAGCTCAGGTCACAGAGCATAAGGAGTCATGTGTAAGGTAACAGTACAACTGCTACAAACAACCAGCAACATAAAAGAATTAGGATGTGTTGACAAGAGGAACTCAAGTTTAAAGTACTTCCCTTCAGCCCACACATCGGGGGAGGAGGAATCCACTCCCAGTAAGCTCTGTAAATACTCAGCATGTTTTCACTACAGCGTCCATTAGTGGTATTTATACACAGTGATGACCTCATTCTTTAGCACAGTGAATAAACATGAGAAGGAAAAAAAAAATAAAGCATTTTGGTTGTGTATTTATCAGCGTTTGGGCTCATTTAAATACTACTTGAATAACAATTATCTTTCTCAGCTGAGCACAGCATCAGGTTGGCAGACTGTGCTTCACTTCTTCTCAAAGCGACAATTAACCTTGATATCAGTCTGCAAAGTGCTCTGTACTGGCAGCAGAATAAAATTATCATTATCATATAAATCATAAAGATTCTACTGAAACTGAGATAGCTGTCATCCCTCAGCTATTTGTATTCAGTAAGGAGCAAGCAGGTTGTTGTAGAACATCTTCAGAATGCGTCATCCTACAGCCACCACACTGTGGGCTCTTGAGGCTGCATTTCTAGCCACCTGAAAATGCAAGCCCCACATGTACATCGAAAGACCCACGGTTATTACACATTATTAATTAAATATCACTTAGGGAGGTTTGTAATGCAGAAGGCCATTACACTGGAATCATGAATTTATATCTGGTTTACACTACAGTAATTCCAGACACAAATGAGATTTTCAAGTTGATTACGGGATGTCTATCAGCTAGACAGTATTCCATAGCAATGACACTTGTGATCTTCTGACCTTATTCTTCAAAGTCTACAGTTTACAAACAAACAAACAAACAAACAAAAAAGTATCAACCAAAAACCCCCAAAATTAACTTGGTTAATGCTGGATCAAAATTCAGAATAGGCCTTTTGTATTGATACTTAATCACTGTGTTGACAGATTGTTGAGGAATCTACTCAACTAGAACTGTAGTGGTTGTGTCCACAAAAGCCCATTGAAATCCTATACTATGTAAACACGTCTTCCCTTCTAGGCAGCCTGGACATGCAGGAAAGGAAGAAAATTGAGTTGTCTTCTCTAAAAATTTCCCACCTTCAAACATGTAATGACAAGTGACTGTGAAAATGTTTACAGCCATTTTTGATATGACACTTCGTTTTTGTAATGTGCACACTGTGTGTCAAAGTGTTTTACTGTTCTTGCTGCTACCAACAGGACATTGCTGTGAATAAGACATGGCAGTGAAGCAAGCCCTCTTTTAGAAACAGTTTTACAGACTGACAGAACTTATTTTACGTGTAACAGAACACAAATAAACAAATGGCCAATAATGACGAAGGACACCTTGGGTGTTGGGTTTTTACCCCCCACTAGAGCCAAGTATTTTCTCTGAGCCAAACTACAGCAGATCTCATACAAGTTCCTCAGGAATGGGAGACAAAGAACCTGCTCTTTGTACCCGAGGCACAAAGTGACTCCAGGGATTGTTTTTGGCAAGCAATGTGGCAGGTTGTATGCAGGAGATACAAGAAGCCACAGTTGTGTTTCTGACCCAGCCAGCAATATGAGTTCTCAGAGAGGTGCAGTGCCAAGAAGTGCACCCCCACAAAGTATTTTGAATGAGCAAACCCAAGTGTGTCCCATGATGCCTGCTGCAGAAAAAAGAACATAATCCAATGTAACATGGAGCAAAGCTAACTTTTCTCCTGTAATCAAAAGCCAGACACTCTTCCAAGAAAGGTTCAGTCATGAATGCCCTGCTTTTCAAACAATCCAACAAAATCTGAAATAATGGGAAGGTCCATTTTTCACACTCACGTCTTTCTCAAAAATCCTGAGGAACGCTCCTGAGCCCAGTTAACTCCAGCCAACGGTTTAACCTAAAATGCTTAATGAATCCCATCCACAGCTACTTCATGCTGCTGCTAAACCTGGCACTGCCTTTACTGCAGCGATTCTGAAACCAATATTCCTATGAATCCACCCTGGCTGCAAGCCCCAAATTTAGAAGGTTTTTTAAAATCCCTGGTTTGCAACCCTAAATGCCACAGCTATGAGTTTAGCAATCAATTATTTATATCAACAAATCTGAAATTGCATACTAGGCAGGCATCTAATTTTTCAGTCCTAAACTTCTCTGAAAATTAAATGTGTTACATTCCATCCGTCTTCTCTGGAAGGGTTATAACATGCCTAATTTTGTAGGCAATACATATACTTATCCCATTTAGGCTACCTAAGATAGCAAATAATGAGACTGTACAGAATTTTAAAATTCTCTGGATCCCATCTATGGTAAAATGACCATAAAGTTGACACCATATAGTTATCCCAAACATACTTTAATTATTTTTAAAAAATGTTTATCTATTTAGCTCAGAAATATAGAAACCTAACCTGCTTTCTTATGTGTAAACAGACTAATCATAACCTACTGTAATAACACACTTAAAAATAAAAGCCACTTTAGAATTAAAACACCTTAAAGGGTAAAATCCAGTTTGTTACCACAGGTTTCCTACATCACCCATAGAATTATGATATATGCAGAAGATACTGCACTGCTGTCATAGAAAGAATAAAATTTCCTTTGACAATTTTAAAATCATAATAAAAAGGATAAAAATCTCTATTAGATTTATGATGTGGGTATTCAGTGGTGTTTACTGTGAATACTTCCCAAACAAAAGTTAAATCAAACATCAGCTGATCTGGCAAAAATAAAAAGCCCTCTCCCGCAAAAACCAATGTGTACTAAAAATAAGGCAATCATTTTGAGAGAATGGAATTATTCACTGTTTCTCCACTGCAAAACAACATTTTTTCTGATAAAGAAATTTTACTATGTAGTAATGAAGTAATTTCACTGCTGAAATTTTATACAAAAAGACTGCCTACAGCAAGATAATCCAGAATAAATGCCTTTAAAAGCTTTAATATTCTTAGAGGGTATACTAAGCTCCAAATTCCATAAAAGTTACAGTAAGATATAAGTAATTAAAAAACCTAATACAACAATAACATCCAAACCAGAAAAAATCTTTAGACATTTAAGATTTGTCAGCTGTGTCATTACTCCAAAAGTAATTGCTGTAACCATGCACAGCTTATTCTACAAATACAACTCAATCTACTGAATTGAACACAAACCCTGGTCTTTCAGTCTTACTTAGAGAAGCACCATCCTGGCCTCCACAATATTTACAACATTAAAAGGCTACAAGTGTCATGAAAGCATATTATTACCCACCTCTCTAGGCACAGTATGCATCTCAAGTTAATAAAGGCCACATAAATATGGCCTTTGTGCCAAGCAGACAGTAAATTATGTATTTGACTACACATTTCTCCCTAAAAAAACCCCAGAATGTTAACATTAATCAGAGGAAACTTCAGATTCTGGCATAAATTTGACTATCGCATAAAAGGTAATATTTAAAATACATAATGCCTTACCACACAAACATGAGCTGCCATATGTGAGGCTCTGCTAAGCATGGTTTCTATTAAGCCAATACACAGTAACTGGCTTCTTTCCAAGCAACATGGAAGTATTTAAAAACCCTGTTTAATCCAATTCCACAGCCTTGAAACAAAAATAAAGTGTTGCAAGAACTGTTAAAATGAAAAATTAAAGGCATGTAAATAAGCGGGAAAAAAATTGTCAGAGAAAATGAAAACAAAGATTATTTCAAGGAGATATCTTAATTGTAATTAGTAACATTTGGCATGTTTATGATATGATTCAAAGCTGCAGCCAATTAGATAACCCAAAAAGCTTGTAACAAAGCTGCAAATGTGTAAGTACAGCATAAATATGTTTTATTGCTCACCGAGAAAACAGCACCCAGATCAATTTCATAGTTTGTTTCCAAAGTATTGCAAAGCATGCTCTGTTACTAGTTCATGACTTTTTAGTCCTAAACTGCAGCTTTTCTGCCAGGAGATTTTGGAAAACAATTTCATTAAATTCGATCTATTAATTCTTAATTTGCACACATTCCATATATACCAGGAGCAAAAGAAAAATTACAGCACTGCCTTAGACAGTCATGACTATGCAAAAAAAACCAAAACAAAACCAGCAACAACAAAAAGCCAAAAAAACCCCAACAACAACAACAATGACAAAAAACAAACCAAAACCCCACCAAACACAAAAAAAACCCAAAAAAACCCACAAAACAAAACAAAAATCTCCCCCACCAAAATTAAAGTGCAGTAGAAGTTAATAGCTGTTAAAAAGCTGTACAATTGTGGTATTGGAACAGAGAAACAGTGATTTGTTTTTTAAATAGATTTCCAAGGGGAGGGGATGTAAGTATTACAGGGAAGAGCAGAATTCAAATTCTGCTCAAATGTGGTTTACTGAAGACAGCAGTGTTAGGCAGTTACGAGATTGTGCCATTTATCGAAGAAAACAAATACTTCATTATGCTGTCAGTCCCAACCAACAGACAAAATATCTTCCATTTCCCTCATTTATTCAATAATGAGTAAATTACTAAAGGGTAATGAGCTGCTAATAAAAGCATGTTTTTTTACATGATTATCGTGAAACGGCAGTGTCTGCTTTTTCAGGGCAATAGTACCTACTACAGTCACATTTTCAAATAATTCTCCTCTGTCAAATTTCTGTAAAGAAATTGACCTTTACATAATTTTCACACTAGAAATTGGTCTACATTTAGGGAAAAAAAAAGAAGAAAAACCTCACAAAAATAGCTAACTATATACAAAATCTACACATTCAGGTATTTCTTTGCAAAGTCTCCTAGCAAAGATGTAAAGTCTCAGTCAAGGTGGTTTTGCTTCCCTTGCTGGCAAGCAATGATTGTTTATTTAAAGCAATCATTTTAGGGGGTGGGGGGGCGGGAAGGGTTTTTTGTGTGTGTGTGTGTTTAATGAGGGTTTTATCAAGGAGATTACAAAAACATGCATATAAAATACGAGGTTTATAATATAAATCAAATTCTGGTTCATAGGAAAAACAAAAAAACAAACCAAAAGATCTTCCACCCTAAGCAAACACTTTTGTTTGGTTATTTAGAAGGCAAAAGAAATGTCTGTGAAAGGTGGTCTGAAAAATTCTGGAGCTGAAAGCACTGGAGACTGCTCTAGTACACTGTAGAAGACTGACTTACAAAGACTAGCTCCAACTCAATATGAAACTGCTGGAAAAGAATTTCTCTGTTCAGCATTCCCTAGACTAAAAGCATCAAAGTGTTTCGTTTTACCCTTGTTACAGTTCTTCACACCACCTTCCCCAGCTTACAATTTAAACCAGAGATTTAGTTATCTTCTACACTAAGCACATTGCAAATATCAAGCAACCCTCCCATGTCCATCACAGGCTGCTTTTTAAGCATTCTGCTGCCCTTTCCTGCTTCAAGGAATGTGTGATCTTCAGGACCCCTCCTTATGTCCCCATCCCATTTCCCTGCTTCAGCTGTGCCATAGGATGTGCTCTGGCATCTCCCTGACCTTCCAAAGCTGCACTCACGTGGCGCTTGCTGAAGCACTCTTATTCTTCTCTATCACTAGCTTCTCTTTTCTTCTCCTCCTGGGAGAGAAGTTGTCATCATTCAGAAACTGGGAGAACTGGCAGAAATCATGTGGAGGTATTGTTAAGCTGGGAGGTATTGATGGGTGTTGTCAGACAGTTCCTTACATCGTCATCACTGAGTGAAGTTGCCAGACCTGGCAGGCAGCCAGTGGCAGGTTCCCTTTACTGTCTCTCTTTTATTACCTCTCCTGCCTTCATGAAAGTTGCTAATGTTTCAAGCCACCAATGGCCACAACACATCCTGAAGCTTTCAAGCGTTACATGTAACCAATCTTAAAATCACCTCACAACCACAGGCAATAACTGTGCAATCAAGCAGATATTGAAAACTCAGTTTATTCAATGAAAAAGTTCAGTGATGTCTAATAATTTTTCATATCAAACATATATTTTCAAAGATATCAGATGACTAAAAAAAATCAGCTGTATTTTAAAGGGCCTTCCAAGTACACTGCATCTTGACACATGGAAGACCCATGAAAAGAAACATCTGTGTTATTTTTAAAAAACCAATGGTTTGTAAACAATATAGCATTGAAAGGCCACTTTTACAGTGAAAATGAACAGGTATTTTTTAAGAAGTATTTTAATATAGTTACATATTTCAGAGCTTAAGGCACACATTATGGTTCTGCATTGTCTTAAAAGAAAATAATTAAATGAATGAAAAGTTTACATATTAAAAAGTAACCTGACACTTTTCATCCAAGGTACTTCAGGGTACCAAGATAATAAAATCTAAAAACCTCACCAGTTAAAAAACCCAGCAATCTAATTCAATAACATACAGTATGAATGCTATTATCAAATATAATTCCAGTGTGATTGCTAACTTGCATATCTTTGGGACATGCTTCTTGCTGCTTTTGAAGCAGAAAGGGACTCAAAAGTAAAACATAAAACAGTTGCAGTGAGTACTCAAGTTTTTCAACCATCCTTATCCTTGATTGTTGATACATCATGGATTTAAAACCAACAGGATCCTGCACCCTGGTATAAACCACTTCCATGCTTATCTTTTTGACTAAGTTTTGCTATTTATTTTAAAGAGACCAGGCTAAGGTACAATGTTCTGTATCACATGTTCTCAAGAAGGTGACTAGCAGCAGATCAAAATAACTCTATACAGGCAGACGGTAAATTCCATGAGTAGCACAATGGGAAGAGAGCCCGAATTCAGGATGGAAATGTTTGCGAAGAAAAATGTTCAGAGAAAGTATTTCTTACTCCAGTTTTTCATCCTGCTCACACATTAGCATCACATACATCAAAGCCGTGTGCCTGTGGCAACAGACTGATGCCTCCCCAAGACAAACAATCAAAATCACTGAGCACAACTGCAGGGTAGATACTTGCTGTACCTGCTGCTCCGAGTCCCTCCACTTCTCTCCCTCTGCATTTTAGAGCAAGGCTTACCATCTTCTCCCTCCCAGTCTTTCCCTGATATTGTGCTCCCTCATGTTTTCTGCTCCTGACACTTGTGCTGTCTCTTTAGCTTTAGGAGGTAGCAGTTTAAATGTGGCCTCAAGAACAGTAACTGAAATTGTTGGAATTCACATGATCCCATGGAGTTGTGAAGACCCCAACCTCAACATTTCAGCAGAAACAGAGTCAAAGCAGTATTTAACAGAAATGCTGGACTCCATACAGTCATTAATAATACAAGAGATATCCATGAGGCACACTGACCTCTCTCCCTAAGCCAAACTGAAAATTTTGCCATTCCACTTGGCTCTTCTCAACATTGTCCCAAAAAAGAACTGCTTTAAATATTATCAGAGTGTGATTAGTTTTCAAAAGCAAAATACTAGAATCACATATGCTGGCTGCTTATCAATTTTGCAGACAGCATAAAAAGCAAGGAATTAACGTAATGATTCCAAACAAATGGAAGAGATAAGACTACGCACAGGATTTTAAACTGATTGTTTTGGAATGAGAGTCATTCTGCTCACTAAGCTGCAGAGTCCCTCACAGTATATTTCTAAGCCTCAAGCATTACTTATATTGCTAGAGGGTAAAAGAAATGAAATGTAAAAAACATAATAGAAATTGCAGTAAATCACAGAAAAGAGAAGAATGCTGAAAAGTACACAAGAGAACACCAAAAGAAAACATAAAGGGGAAGATAGGTAATATCGGTGACATAACTGGAAAATTTTGAGCAGTTGCTCCAACTGGTGTCCACAGAGAGCTGCTATTCACTTCATGCTGGTTCTCCTTGTTTCCAGCTGCTAAGTTCACATTGAAAGAAGCTAAAAATACATGAAATACTTTCCAAATATTATTTTCCCATGTAAGCAATTGGTATAAGTTGCCACAGAGATGTTGTCCTCCTGCCAGTGAGAAGGGAACTAGTACACAAGAAGTTGTATTCTCTGAAATTCTTTGTCTTATACACAATGCAGCCAAAAAATATGGGGAAGTTTGAAAAGGCATTATTTTAGCTACAAGTATTTCCAACTGTTCCCCTCTTCCAGCAAGGCAATATAGGAAAATGACACTTAAACACGAGGATCTTATCACCTGTGAGAAAAGCTATACTCTGCACTACTCAGGAGTATAATATGTGTGCCATTTCTAGTGATCAAGCTTTGATATTTCAATGAGAGGAAAAAAAAAGACAAGAGTGGCAAATGTCTACAATTTAGGTATACCATCTCCTGACAAACTGAAATTTCACAATGCTGCAGATTTAAAACATAAATGTACCTGCTTTGTATTCAGGACTGTCCTTGAGAGTAAATCCAGCTCAATACAAAAAACAAAATAGGGGGAGGGGACAACACATACTGAAAACCATCCAGTTCTTTCTGTTAAATGTGAAGTATAACAGGCTTTTTTATGACATGCCTTCCTCCAAAAATAGCAATGATTACACTGCTCAACTCCCACAACCCCCTCCTCAGCTTGGCTTTTTTACATGTAGAGCATTATACATTCTCAGTCCTGAGGAAGGAGCCAAAGTTTGTGGAGTCAAGAGGACTCTCTCCATTGCCCAGTACCCAAACTACAGAAAAGGAAGTAGAGAGGCAGGTAACTCTAATTTCTTACAGTATTAAATCTTCTTTTAAAGCCAAAGCGATAGATTTTTTAGGAACTCTGAAGCCCACAGCTTTCCACAGTTCTGGAAAGATGCTGCAAGTCCCAGCACTGATAATCTGCCATATTTGAGAAGAAGACTTTTTTTTGTCTTCCAAACAAACATGAAGACTGTACAGTCTATTCTCTTCACAGGGATGAGACCGGGGAAATGTTAAGATCACAGCTGCTGCAGCAGTGGAAGCTGCAGCTGCCTTGGAGCTTGTAGCAACTGTGTAGCCTACCACAGATTGAGGGATGCTACTGTGCCACAGATACTACTCTGTTTGTGGCTTTTTTCATGAATGGGAGAAACCTGAAGCTTTGGCCTGCCATAGTTAACGAAAAGTCTTGCAAATCGTCTTGCAACACTCCATCTAAGTTCCAATTCAGCTAAACACCCTTCCTAAGTAGCTACTTAAGATAGCTGTACTCTTGGATTACACTTTTCTCACACCTTCTACGACATTTAGTTTTCGGAATTATCACATTCCTATTGCCCAGTCGTGATTTATGTTATATATGGAAAAGTACACACAGTGAGGGCAAGATGGAATCACAACCATTTCAAGTGGCCTGCATCAGCAATGAACTTATCTTCATGAAATATGGTTGGGCCTTTTAATAGAAAAAGCTTACACGTCTTTTAACAATGCCCTAAATTTCACTGAAAACAAGAAAGCATGTATCAATACTTTTGGGTAAGATATACTGTACAATATACTGTACTGCTCAGCTTTCCTCATTATTCTAAAGAATCATGCCTGACTGATGTATTTATTTTGTAATGTTTAACTATAATAGAAAATAGATGAAGTTCAAATGAAAACACTGTTTAGACTATGTCAACAAAGCATAAAACTAAATGAAGTGACTCTGTATTGACTATAAAAAGATATTTGCTAATAGTGAAGTTACTAATGGTTATCTATCAAGATCACAACATGAAGTAATTCAGCATCTTAAGAAGTGCATTAAAGCAGCAGACACATGAAGTTAGATGTAATTTTGTGATTTTGCAAAACAGCATCATGGAGTGCACTTTATTGCTATTTTATCATTAGTGTAAATAATTCAACAAACCCACAAAACCTCCAGCTCACTTGTTTTTTCTGTAAATTGCAAGTCACCAAAGGGCTTTCCACTAAGACAGCCAATGCTTACTTTACACTTGCTAGCAAAAAAAAAAAAAAAAAAAATCAAATATAATAGTATCTTGTATACTGAAACAACTGCTTTGTTATAAACAGAAGTCTTCAGAAAACTAGAAAAATGACACTGCTGTAAAAACCTGTAAGCCTTTTACTCTCAGTTCAAAGACTTAAGCATTCTTCTACAACAGACAGAAGTTTCATATTCATCTCAGCAAATCAATCCACTAATAGGCATCAGTCATCAACACCGAAGTAAAATCTGCCACATGAAACAGCTTTGATGTGATTGAAGACTCACACACAGTCGTAAGCATAACAGAACAGCTTAGCTATTAAAATGTTTTATCCAGCAAAAAACTGTTTGTCCTAATTGACTGAAATACTCATTGAATGCTATTATTGCAAGGCTACTTCACTAAGCAGCACTTTGGTACATAGCCACTTGACTTAAATCTTGAGATCCTGCACAACCACATCAAATCTTATTAGAGTATTTTCTTACACATACTTTTGTCAAGAGACCAAAACAATAAAGCTGACTGTCATTTTTACTACCAGTTGCTTAGTTAATTCGATACTGAAACATACAGGGATTCATTATAAAAGCTGCATGCAATCAGCCATTTCTATCAATCTTTCTTTTTAGTGCATTAACAGAATGAAACCTACTAACCACATCACTTGAAATGGGTTGGCTGGACCGGGTGGAAGCTATTCTTCTGCACTGAGCCCACCCTCTCATCACGAGAGGTGCAGTAGCAGGGGCTCCTTTAAACAGCAATGTGCAGCCCTGGCCCAGCTCCAACACTGACCATATGTCACAAGCTGACAGATAAGAAGCCTGAGACAGCCATCTGAAAACAACTGTATACAGCCCCAGCCACCAGTGAGGGTTTCAAGGTCTGCCTCATCATTCATTTCAAAGCCAACTTTAAACATACCAGAAGTAAACATACTGACGAAAAAAACACAACCCAGACTCCTCCAAACCAAACCATGGCAAAATAAAAAACCCAAACTGAAGAAGCTCACAGTCATTATCAGAAAGTCTATATGATGCTATATTCTAATTCAAGAAGAGTCCATCAAACATCGCAATTGATTGCCACAAACACAGTCAGAAAACTACTAACAGTTTGTGCCTATAACATTTTCCTTTCTCCATCATATTCATGGTGTGTTAACAACTTGCAAGAGAAAGGAATCAAATATACAAAGCAACTGCCACCAAGATTACATTTTACTGAACCAAACAAAATACTATTGATTTAGTATCTGAAATGAAGAGTGATTTGATATTTGTCCTGTATCTATTAATGCATCATAGAGTTCATCCATTTATGCCACTACTTTGGTTGCCAGAAAGTATGTCATATCAATTCCTTATATGTAGGCAACATATTATCTATCAGCTCTTATTCCAAAATTCCTAAATAATCAGCCCAAAGGATTATCTAAAATTTACCCCAGTCCCCTATGCAATTTCCACAGCTCCACTTCCATATTCCAAATTAATAAAGTCCAGGTGAACTTACCTACAGTTCGGAGGAGGGTCTAATGTAATTTCTGCAAGTTCTTTCTGAATTCTTAAAGAAAAAAAAAAAGGTATTATCAGGACTTATTTTTCAATCTATTTCTTTCAACTTTATGAACATTTCTATATCAATCAATATTAACAAATTCTAATTATTAGAATTTCTGATTGCAAGCTGATCTGTAATGTTTCATGAAACTGTGTAAGAAGATGTAGAAGTAAAATCCAAATATTTTCTGAAAAATGAACCTCCAATATGGAACAAATGCCATGAGCAGCCACCTGGAAAATCACACTTTTTCCATAGGTCAGGATTCTCATCCCCTTTCCTCACTTACACAATCACTAAATATCTCGTATGCCCTCCTTCTCTATTTCCCCTCTGACTATATATCTCATAGTTCTTGCCCTCCAGAATATTTAGCTTCTTAATGTGTATTGTACTGGCAGGGCAAAACCCCCCAACTCAAAGGAAAATTGCCCAGAACAAGCCCACTCAGGACTTCACAACCCCCTACATATTGGAGAGCTGATATTGGGCTCCCCCAAAGGGAAGTGCTCCAGCTCCCTGGTCAGCCTGGGGACCTGCTGCTGCACTTGCTCTGATACCTGACTTCTTTTTACTGAGGGGACAAAATTACAGTCTAATGAGAGCTGGGTAAAGGCAGATAAATCTCTTTCATCTGTCTATGGACTATGCTTCTGTTAATACCTCCCAGGAGGCAGCCCAGCCTTTGTCACTGCCTCACACTGTGCCTGCTGCTTGCCAAGGCCCCCACGTCCTTCTGAGCAGAGGTGATCCCCAGTATGTATCTGTGCAAGGGGTAAGTCCTCCACACGTGCATGGTGTTCATTTGTCCTTGTTGAATTTCATGAGTTCTCTGTCCACCCTCTCCTGCAGCCTGGCCAGATCCCTCTGAGCCATAGCCTTGTCCCTGTCTGTACAAACTGCTTGTCATCTGAAAACTTCTCAGTGCACTCTACCATATCCTCCAGGTCACCAATAAAGACACTGCAGGCATCCTGCCAGAGCTCTTCCTCCAGGGAGAGCAACTTTGTTGTTAAGGATTTCTGGACATTCCCAGGCTGATGCTTCCCAGCCAAGTCCTTGAATACCTGATCTCTGCCACAGCTGGCAGTGGGGGCTCTTTTCCCTTACACCAGCATCTGCCTGTGATCCAGTATCCTGACCTCTGAAGAAATGTAAGTATGCAGAATAGGATACAGAGTTCCCAAAGGAACTTGTAGGGGTTTGCAGTTCCCAAAGACTTGCCAGAGTATTATACCATAAGCAGGACTGTGAATGCCACCTTCCCTATAAACTACGTCCAAGGCTTTTTTTAATAGGCTACTCCAGTGCAAAAACATGAACATTTAGAAGGAGGAAGGAAAAGAAAAGCAATTCAATATACCCTCAGTGTTTTCTTCTTGCCTTCTCCTTCATAAGATTTCATGCACAGAACAGATTGCTATTCCTATTATTCCCTACACTAGAAAAGAAATAATACTACTACTCAAATTCCCAAGATAGGTGCTCAAGCCACAAGCCAAAGGTTCAGGCCTGACCTACACATATCTTGTTAAAAATGACTGCTACCCATTTTGCATATAAATACAGGTAAAGAAAAGGGCTTATCAAAATAAGCATTCAGGTATATTGGCATATATAATACAAAAATGAGCAGTTTAATTCTTTGTATAATGTTATAATCCAAACACAATCTTACACATTAAGGAGTCTCACAGCCACCATCAGAATTCCCCTTATGTAACTATGAATTGATTTTATGGCTGTAATGAATAAATGAACCAACAGCAGCAGCAGAACTGGCCTGAACCAGAAACTCAAGCCTTTATCATTCACATTCTGAAATAATTAGGACATACGTGGGCAAGGTTTGTAGGCAGAGGTAATAATCATTTATTAAGACCTGATGAGATCATTGAAAAGATAAAAATAGTCTTCCAGATGCTTAGACTTTCTTCTAACTTCTACACATATAAATACAGGCAAAGCAAATGGCTTAGCAAAATAAGCATTCAGGTATACTGGAATAAATAAAACTGAACACCCTGCATGTACCAACTTGGTGCCATCTGAAAACTTTAGAGTGCATTCTGCGTTATCCTCTAGGTCACCCATAAAGACATTACAGGCATCCTGCCAGAGTTTTAACTTGAGGGAGAGCAACTTTGTTGTTAAGGATCTCTGGACATTCCCAGGCTGATGCTTCCAAGTCAAGTCTTTGAAAACCTGACAACACAGCTGGGTGTACATACACTACATGCAGAGCTGGTGTATACCCTACTTACACACAAACTCACAAAGTAATTTCTGTAGAGGAGGAGCAATTTGATCTTTACTTGCTTTTTGTACTCATTGAGATGTTTGTACCTCCAGCATACAGAATTCCTCCAATAAATACCATAACTTTCTTATAAAAATACAGGCACAGTCTGCTTAATCAAGCATGAAATCATTGTAGTAATGCTGAAAGTCATCCCATTTTTTAATTAATGAAGTTTAAGCACAGCAAAAATGTTGGTTTAAAACATTTACCCCATTTAAACAATCCTAACAAATCACAACTTTTAGAAGGGAGATCTTATAACTGTGGGAATGCTTAAAATACTTCTTCTGTATACTACAAAATTCTACCACAATTTTGAAATTTATACTATCACAAATTCAAACTACAGAAAACCTAGGTTGCATGGAAACTTCAATTTTGTGGTTTATGAGTTGTTTTGGTTTTTCAGCTTTTTTTGAAGTTTCAGAATGATGGCACTGCACTTTATTATAGAGCCAGAGATCATTCCTTTGTTCTACATATTGTAGTAAAACCAGTTAATATTTCATGGCATTCAAGTGAGTATGAGGCATGTCAAGAATGGATTGACAACTTCAACAACTTCAGTCCTAGATCAAAAACTTTACATTCTTCCTCCTAAATCCTAGCCCACGTTCCTTACATTCTGAAAAGAAAATGGTCTCTCATTTTCTCCATCTGTTCAAGTTCAACCCAAAACATCCAATGCCAAGAGCACTAAAATGGCCCTTTATCAAGCTATTCTGTGATTCAGCAGACACGGACAAACCAGCTTCCTGCTTCAAGACACAAAAATTGATCAGATGGCACTGTCTATTAATGTTCAAAAGACATCATTGCTCTTGCAAACATCTAAGACAAAGAGATGTTTAATTCATGATTATTTTTATACAAACAAGATAAATATATTAACACAATACTGTCCATCAATTGCTCCTCAGCAAGATGTCCCTGTTTATTCTCCTACTCCGTGGTGTCCCAAACTAAAATTAATTTATACACCTTACATTTCTTTTGTTGCAACCTTAATTTACCTTGCATTCATGCTGAGAGCTCATTCACAAACAGTTTCTGTAGAACAGCTGACACGTAGCTTGTTCACATGTCACAGCATTCAAAGTTACAATTAAATCATCGCACAGCATCCCAGAGAGCCTTGCACTGATAGAGACCTCCAGTGTGCAAGCGGCCCTTTGTCTGCACGTGCTCTGGCACTCGCCTCATACCCCCATTGAGCTGCCCTCGGAACCTGCCACAGGAGAGGACGTGCCTCTTGTCATTCGCTGACCACAGAGGATTCACCGCCAGAATACGAGGCCTCTGGCAACAAAACATTTTTTTCAGGGTCCTTTCTGGCATCTGTTCCTTTGGATTTTCTGCCCCAGTAACAGTTATGTTTAGCAATGTCAAAGAGGAAAACCCCTCTAAATTCAAACCATTATATACATCCAGTTTATATTTAAATGAATGACATTATGGTTTACTACATATTGGACAATTGGGATGATGGCAGGAGGTGAGGCCCTTGCTAGTAATCAAAGTTCTGGACTGCACACATAAAACATTTAATTTTTAATGTCAGATCTGATACTTTGTTTGGTCTTAGAGAAGTCATTTGACTCTTGTCTCTCATATATATCTATATATCTACACACACATGTATAAAAAAAAAAAAATCCCTCCATTTTACTAATAGAAAAGAACAGAGTTGCCTACCAGTAATGGTGCAAAGGTTAATCTACTCATAAATTCAGAAACATGAAAGTACATTGTGGATTTCAAATGTTATTAATTCTCACAGACACATACTACTGTACCAAGCCAAAAAGGACTGAGTGTTGTTTCCTTCGTGAAACAGTTCTCTAAAGCTAAGAGACATGTTAGAACATGTTAAGAGATTTTCTCAACATTATTAATAGGAAAGGAAATAAAATAAAGGACTACATGACAATAAACTATTTTTACCACATCCACTTTTCTAAACTACATCTCTCTACCCATAAAAGCCAGATGAATCAATACCCTATACTGAAGAATATACTACTTCAAAAATTCTTAAAAATGCAGTCACTGGTATGTATTTCAATACCAAATAAATTGTGACTGAGCAGGAAATTGATCTAAATGATTGTTAGGTTCATACTGGAGGAAAAGAAATATTCTCACCTACTTACTGAAAGACTGATAAATGACAAGGATATTTCTTGTAAGAAAAAGCACTCCATATTTTGCCATCATATTCAACATGCTAAGTATCATTTCCAGATTCTGTGATAAACCTCTCAGGAAAAAGAAAAAAAGGCGGGGGGAGTGGGAAGGGAAAATTGCTCAGGTTTGTTGAATTTTGAATCAATTTATATCTATCACTTATTTGCTCGTCCTTAAGGCTACAACTTCTTTGAATAACGAAAAGATTACAACTAAAGTAGTAGAGTTTACAATTCATTGTAGGCACAGATATTAAAAAAAAAAAAAAAAAAAAAAAATCAGGATTGGACATAAAGGTTTACAGGTTTTCAGGAGCCAAGCAAAACAATACATTTATTTGTTGAGCTACTATGTCAGCCAAGAATGGTTACACTTCTCTCAATCCAAAGGTCATGCTAAGATTTGCTACTTAAGAGGTAACAAGATGCCTGCTGTTTTCAAGGACAGCAATTCAATTCCGTGTCTGAACTGTAATTGTGATATGCAGCGAGTTTCTCAATCTTGACATGTTGGGTAAGAAAGGTTGCTATTTAAGGTGATGCCCTCTGGGTGAGGAAAATTGAAGGACCGGTACACTGCACGCCATATGCTGTAAGCTATTACACCTGTACAGCAGCTACTCCTGAAGTATTAACAGAGAAGGACAGCATCTGATGGCATTCTGCCTCCTTGATGCCATCCACAGCAATGCTAACAGAAGAAATTCCACATCTCAATACCAAAAATCTTACTCAAACAGAAATTTAAGTGGTTTCATACAGCCTCTGTAATCAAATCACTTTGGAAAGTAGTTAAGCTGCATGGACAGTATATTCATACATAAGACACAGGAGCAGTTTACTATTACACAAAACGTCAGGACACTGCTAAATCTTGATTTATATAATATCTTATGCTACTGAAAATTTTTTAAATCTTACTGACTACATGAACATACAAATGAAAAGTCAAACAGGAGTTTTCCACATAGAGATGCACAAACCTTCCTTCATATACAGTAAAATACTGTGGCTACAATTCCATATGCACAAAAAAGCTTTCCAAGTGAGAAAATCTGATTTCCAAACTCAGGTTAGAATAAAGTCTGTAGTCTGTGACTAGATCCAGTGAACTTGCTGGTGTTTGATGCCTTTAACAGGAATTAAGGAATCTTGACCAAAGCCACAATTGCACTATACTCTGTTGTTTGAGCGTTCCACTGATTTTAGCAGAGTTGACTCCTTTCACTATAATAAAGGAACCAGAGTAAAACTTTATTAATCCTGCACTATTTCTCATTGCTAATGAACTAAAATAACAATATTACTATTTTATATGGACCGTTTCTGGAATGCTTATCACGTATTGAGGACTTTAAGACATTTTTCCTTTTTTTATGCTACTCTGCTCTTTTTAGCCTCTATTTTTATTTCTGATTTAGCTTCCTTGAGACACTACTGATTTTAATTAAAATCACAGAAACAAAACCTATAATATGAAAATCTGGCCAGATAAGAAGGTGCAATCCCAATTCTAACACAATAACAAGCTACTGAATATTCAAAAACAAAAACAGGAAAAAAAACACAATGATACTAATGAAAACCCCCATTACTATAAAACCTGTTTCTGTAATCCTTCCAGGAAGTGCTATGACAACCAGGACTCGTAAAATACATTCCTCTTCAAAAATACTGTACACATATCTACAGAACTATTGTAAGTCGTGTCAGCTTTTAAAATGTATAATCAAATGTGTATACCTAAAAGGTATAATCAATATTACTACACATGTGAAACTAGCTTTAGAGCCTAACTGGCAAATGTACTGATGTCAGCAACTGAAGGCATAATTAGTTTCAGCAGAACCATAAGCAGATATGATTAAACTTTAAAAGGTTTAAGTAATTTTATTGCTGTAAAATGCTTGTTGATAAAAGCTCTAAGCTTTGAAGATACAAAGCTAAGATTAATAGACCAATTTCTGACATATCATTATTAATTTTTTAATAGGATAGTGTCCACAGGCCCTTGTCAGAATTGTAGCATCATTACACCAGGCATTGTACAAAGTTCAGAACACACAGACTGCTCTCTAAAGATGCTGGAAACTGTTTTTATGACCTTAAAAGTCATGACTAATCCAATATTCCTAATATTTAAAAAATAATAATAGCAGGAAGCAGGCAAAAGAGAAGACCAGAAACCATAAAGGCCGTGAGAATTAACTACATTAATAACATCATGGTTTGTAGTGAAAGCTGGATGGGTTCTTTTTCCCCTTCTTGTCATAAAAGCAAACACAGGCAAGTTTTGCTGGCCATTCTGTAAAGTGTTATAACCAGGTAATCTCCTAACAGTGTCATAGCAGGAACGTGTGTCCAGAAAGTATTTCTCCAGGGAATTAAAAATGAAGAAAAACTAGCTGTAAGAAAGGTATCTACAGCAGAAGAAAAGCACAACAGTACCTCACTGGAAAGACAAAGATACCTTAATTCAGAAAAGGATTTAATTGGTAAGGGACAGATTAAAGCAAAACAAAGACTTGAATCCTGACAAGGATTTGTATAAATGTATGCACACGTTTACATGAATACGTTATAAATTATGGCAGCAGGGGCTTGATACTTCTCCTTTACTAGAGCACCAGAGTGGTACAACTCCACTGTTTTCTCTTGTAGTTCACACAGCCTTGGACTAGCAAAGAAACGAGATCTGGGAATTCTGCATCAGGACAGTTTGCAGAATTGGTCCCTTGTCATATTATTTTATGAGTGCTTTTTAACTTCAATCACTATAATCCCACTTGCCCAGACTAACAACCCTACATGTACTAGCAAAGCAACACTAAGCTGTAAATTCCTTCTGTCTGGCCCAAGCAAGACAATCGTTATCTGGAGATGGACAAGATAGCATAGAATAAATTAAATAGCTATTCTACTAACTAACCTTTCATCTCAATCAGAAAAGGGAGGGAAAATAAATGGGTATTAAAACAGATCACAGTTTAAATGAAACCAATATACATTTGTTGTTCACTCAAGTATTTCTGACCTGACCATCTGGGAAAAGAAAAGGCAGTACTTCATGGCAATAGGTATTACAGTAGTCCTAACATGCTGAGTTACTGAACTGTCTGAAATGTTTATGGCTAATTAACTGTAAGTTACACTGACAAGTTTCAACATCAGTCATACATACATATACAGAGATATATTTTATAAGGCTACAAAACTGTCTGAGTTTTATTAGCAATAAAAAAATGTCAGCTTTTATCATGCAAGCAACTATTAAAACCATGTGAAAGAGGCAAACTGACAAAGAAAGGAAAAAGTATACAGGTCACATTATTGTGATCAGTTCTCAAAAGCCTATTGCACTGATACAGTAGTGTTTCAATAAAACAATCAGAAAATTAATATACTGAGTCAATACATGGACCTGATGGGCAGCTGAAAGAAAAGGAAGGAAAATAAACAACCAGGAAGAACACTGTACCTTTTAGCACTAGTTGACAATTTAGCAGCTGTTTTGCTTGATATTTTCCCCTCTTTTTTCTTGGGTTGAACTTGCTCCCTTTCTTGTTCCTGTTGAACACCTTCACGCTGATCTCCATCAGAGCTGCCTCCACTAGTGCTTGGACTATCATCCACTCTCTGCCCCTCCGTAGACATGGCAGATGCTGCACTGAACAAAGACAAACAACTGAAGTTAGCTTTTCGAGAAGAAATTGCCTAACTGTATTTCTTACATGCCTAAGGAAAGAACATATTGGATGTATGTCTTTGTCTTCATAAAAATAATGCTTTTGTCACAGTAGTTCAGTAATCCTCGTACTGAAGAGTTTTGCCACAAGCATCTTAACAATAATTCAGTACCACTGCCACCCCCCAAAAAATCCCAACCAACCCACAAACCAAAAAGCACAAAATAAACACACAAACCAACCCCCCCGCCAAACTCCTCATACATACATATATGAAAACCAAAAGTTATTGAAGTTAAGTGGGCAACATAATCCTGCAAGTGTAAAACCATTGACTGTGAATTCTGTTTTTCAACCACTCAGCAATACCATGAGTTAGCTGTCCCATCAACCATGCCACCAGTTCAAACCTACCACAGTTAGTTAAAAACTGAGAGTTATTACTATCTTAGGACTCTCTGTTATCCCATATGAAATAAATCTGTGGGCTCATTCCAAGTCTACAATGTGGGTTTCCACATTACAAAATCCACATCTTGGCATGCTTGATGGAAACACAGAACTAAAAAGCTCTAACACAGGATTGTTTGTATTTACTAAAACAGTGAGCACGTTGGTAGAGGATATAAGGAAGTTTTTTCCTGACATCTCGTTCAGGCAACATGAGGCAACAAACTTGCCAGAGAATACGAGTAGCAAAAAATCCCAGCATATTTCAGAAGTCAAGTTAATGCTTTATTCACACACTTCTGATACTAGTTAGCTATTTTAATTTCTTCCTTCATTTTAAATAGTATAACAATATGCCGACAGATGAGGAATTACAAGCCCACTGTTACAGCTGTCATGACTTCTCAAACTCTCAAACTATTCTAATGAAGGGCAGATGTCCATGAAAAACTCTTACTGAATTAGCATATGTGGTGGCACTGACTGATTTAAAAAAAAAAAAACAAAAACAAACAAACAAACAAACAAACGAAACCAAATCAAAACCAAACTGAAACCCAGGTCTTTCCTTTAACTCCAAACCTGCACCTTATATACCTATGTTACATATCCTTCTCTAGAGACTTTTAATAAAAAGTACACAGGCCCAAATGTTACTTGCTTACACCCACACAACCTCCATATATCTGGGTGGTTTTCTGATCAAATCTGAAGTCTGAATCAAGAATTTGCTCTTTCATATACAAAGAGTTTCAAATTGCTGTGAACTTCAACTCGCTTTTCCTCTTACCTATGTACAGACATCATCACAATTAAGAACAAAACTATTCACCTTGACTATTATATGTTTTAAGACTCGCTCAAGGGAGAATAATGAGATTTCAGGCTCAGATTCAACCATGCTTGTTCTGTGGATTAAACCAAGTTCATCTCACCGTACGTATTTATGGAAAGAGACAGCAAAGGAAAAATAAATTAATATCAATGCCAACAGGGTTATGTTGAAAAGGATGCTTTTTAAAAAGGCGTAAGTGTTCTTGTTACAGAATAGAAACAAGTTTACTCCTATACTGAAAAACACTTACCAAGATCTAATTCTATCAAATAATACACACTACAGAGTAGAAGCAATAATCTCTTCAGGCATTATTGACACATCCAACTAACTTCAGGAGGAAATAGGACTTCTTCATCTATTTTGTGAAGCTATACTGAAAAAGAATTCTGGGAGTATGGCACCCCTTCAAAATGTTTAGACATTAAAAGAAGCAGCAAGAAATGCCAAGTGACAGATACGTGACTAAAGTTTCCCTTAATCAGCTTAAGCTGCATTTTTGATTTTATAACAGAAAATAATATTTTCATACCTAAATATATATAAATACACAATACCTAGCCTGCTCATTAAGGTAACTGAAATAATGCAGAATTTCTGCCCTAAAATTAAAATACAAAAACTGTCCATTTAATTAGAGTGGACAATTTTTGTACTTTAAGTTTATAGAGAACATAATTGATATATAATTATGTATTTTAATTTTATGGAGAACATATTTTTGGTGTTTTATAATTATAGAGAACAATTTCTCCTATAGTACAGCTACAACAATATATTTAACATAGTTCATAAATTTGCACAGTTTGATGTTCACATATTTAAATCCTGGTTGTCAGATTTCAAGGTAAAAGCAACAGAACACTTAGAAGTAATAAACAACAAAAGTATCACATTCTGACAAGTCAAAATATGCAACTATAATGCAATTTTGGTAGTAAGTATCCATTTTCCTTGCTTCTACATAAAGTTAAAATACAACCTCATCTCCTTTTATAACACCTGTGTTGGCCTTTATTTGCCCTAGATTTTACTTCTGAACTTTGCTTAATACATCTAATTTTAAAGAGAAAAAGTCTCTCTTCACAAAGTACATAGGCTTTAACACTGCAGGCCAGAAAGTTAAAAGCATATATAATAATGCTTATATGCATAGAACATCTGCTATGAATAATCTTGGCTATAAATATTACTATTATCCAAAAAACAACTGTATTCACTTCATAAGTTCAGGTTACTATCCAGCAGACAAACACTGTAACAGTAGCCCAGAGCACATAATTACTGTAACATGTAATGCCAGCATTTACATGAGGAAAATGCTTAAATCTGTAGTTTGATGTCTGGCTAGTTTAGGGGGAGGAGGGGGTTGGCTTTTGGATGGTATTTTTCCTTTCTCCTTCTGTCCCTGTTCCCCCTTCCCTGACATCCAGACAATTCTTTCTATTCCCTCTCCCCACAATATCTGCAATTTTAGGAAGTTTTGCTCAAAGGATGCTCAATATTGTGGCAAAAGCGTGTTTTAAGGGGCCTGAAATTAGACATTTCAAATGAGGTCAAACTTAAAAGACACACAAACGCATGAACAAGTTAGAGAATGGGGGGGAAAAAAAGTCAACTGAGAGGATGACACTGTGAAAAAAACATTTCGCTGCCACTAACACAGACAGAAATACAAGATACTCCTTGAATCTGAAGAGCCATAAGTGTGTTTGCAACTGTCACACAGAAGACACACGATGTCCAGCTTCCCGGCTGCCAGGCTATTCTACATTCAGACGAGGGTTGCTAACCTCCCTGCTGTTGTGCAGAGAAAAATGAGCAGAGGGGACAGAGGAAGGAACGAAGGGGGACTTAAAAGTCTCTCCCTTAACATGAGATGAATCAGCACAGGGACAGATTACAAGTGCAACTACAACTATCAATTCGAAGTGAAGAGTGTCCAAAATATTTTGCTTTTGTCAAATATATCCACCGGCACCTTCCCTTTCCTCCGCAAACTAAAAACAAAACCAAAACAACAACAACTAAACCAAACCAACAAAAAAAAAAACAACAACGACGACAGAAATACCCCAAACCACCAGTCATTATCACACACGACCAAAAAAAAAAAAAAAAAAAAAAAAAAAGAAAACACAAAACAAAACAAAAAAAAAAAACCAAAAATCCACCAGTCGGGGACAGCAAGATCCTGGCAATGTGCAGATGGGTCCCAAGGGCTGCAAAGCCGGTGATGATGTCTTTCTAAAGCGCTCGTAATTTCCTATAAGCCAAGATAAACTGAATATTTTTACAGGGTCCACCACGAGCAGCAATGGCAGCAGCCGCCTTACTTCATCTTCATTAGAAACCATAAAGGTCAAAAGGACCTCAACACCGCGGGACGGGAGGCAGAAAGAGCCCGGTCTGTGGCAGGGGAGGGTCCGCCACTGAGAGGAGCACCCGGAAGGATGGGACGGGACGGGACAGGACAGGACGGCAACCCCGGGCTCCCACGGCCGCGGGTGGGCACAGGCGCGACTCTCCCGTCGGGAAGCCCCCGCCGTGCGGGAGCGGTGGGGGGCACGGGCATCCCCAGAACACGCACCCCCCGCACTCCCACGGGCGGGCGGGCGGCGGCCGGGCCAGGGTGAGGAGTACGAGACAACCGAGGAGAGGAGGAGGAGGAGACTGCGAGAGGAAGACGTCGGGGGCACATGCGGGAAGGGAGAGGGTTGGGCTGCAGGGCTTCTCGGGGCGCGGGGGTGGGGGGGATAGTGCCTTTCCCGAGGGGTTCCAGCCCGGGGTGCCCACCGCTGCGGCGGGGGTGTGGGGATAGCGCATCCCAGGAGGCTCGGTCGTGGTGGGGGGCAGGGGATACCCCAGCGCCCGAGCGACCCAGGGCGCAGAGAGTGCCGTGGGGACCATGCGGAGCAGGGCCAGAGGGGTGGGGGGGAGCGGGGGTGGTCACTGCTCCCGCCCGCAGCAGGGCGAGCAGGACAAATGGACACGGAAGAGTTGCAGAAAGGGTGTGGGGGTGCTGAGGGGCAATGGAGGCTGGATGGAGCCTGGGGGAGCGGGGAGCGCCGACAGAGATGCCGAGCTGGCCGGGGGCGGTGGGGGGGCGGCCGGGACGGTTGCTATGAAAGGGCACGGCCGAGAATGACAAGGGGGGGCAGGGGGCACCAGGCAGCACTAGGGGGATGCGGAGAGGGGAGGGAAGATGAAGGATAAAGGTAGAGACAGAGGGTCGCAGCTAAATGTGGGGGCGAGGGTGCTGCCGTGGGGGAGGGATGGCGAGCGACGGGGGGGGTAGGAGCCCGGCGGGGGGAGGGGAGGCAGACGGGGAGCTCAGCCGGGGCAGAGGTAGGTGTACCCCGGCAGAGACGGGGGGAAAGCCGCTGCTACCTGCAGGCGAGCGCAGGTCTCTCTCTCGCTGGTGCCGGGCACAGGCTGCGGGACAATCCGTCGCGGTCGCCCCGACTCCGGCCGGGTGCGGGGCTGGGAAGGGGCTGCAGCCACTCACTGAGTCATGAGCCCGTGCTCCTCGCTCTCGGCTTCCTCTCCCCTTTCCCTTCTCTCCCGAGCAGCAGCGACGGCCGCTGCTGCTTCTCCCACCGCCGCCGCTCCTGCCCCCGCTGCCCGGAGAGAAGTGAAGCCGCTGCCGCGAGCGCGCGCGCACCCCCGCCGCCGCCGCCTCCGCGCGCGCGCGCGCCCCCACCCGTCCGCCCGGCGCCGCGCGCGCGCGCGCCCGCCAGCCAATTCTCCCGGGCGCTCGCGGGCCGCCGAGGGAGGGGCGGGAGGGCGGGGGCGCGCGCGCGCGATTTCGGCAGGGGAGCGGGGGGGGAAAAGCGACGGGATGGGGGGCGCGGGCGGGCGCGCGCCCGCGGGGGCTGGCGGAGGCCGCGCGCCGCCGGGCAGGGGGGAGGGGCGAGAGGCGACGGCGGGAGCGCGCGTTAAAGGGAAGCACCAGGGGCTGGGCGGGGTCAGCGGGGCAGAGGAAGAAGGAGGAGGCGGGAGGGGGTGGGGCGAGCGGGGGACCTTCGGCCGGGGATTCGGGGGGGATGGAGGTGAGGGTACCCCGCCTTTCTCCCCGCCGCCGCCGGGCTGCCGTGGGCCCCCCACGCGAAAGTCCGGGAGGTGGGAGGGGCGGGCCGGGACAGGGCAGGGGGTGGCGGAGGCCGGTATCAACTTTCTTGGCTCTTCTCGTCTTTTTCGGCTCCTTTGTTCCCCTCGCCAGTCGCCCCCTCCTCCGCCCCCTCCCCGGTCCTGCCGGCCCGCCGCCCGCACCTCCCCAGCGCCTTTGTCTCCGCGGAGCCGGAGGGAGCAGCCGGAGGGGACGCGGCCGATGCCCCGGGCGGCGAGGGACGCGCCGTACCTGGGGAGGGGCGGTGCGAGGGCACGCGGTGCCTCGGCCGGCCTGCGGGGAGGGCCCGGGCCCTTGGCACTTGGTGGCCACACTTTGTGTTACCGTGGCAGTTTCGACCACTGCGTGGCATCGGCACAGCTGGGTGGCACGAGCCGCCCCCGGCCGCTGGCGGCACCGGGTGACGTGCAGCATCCCGGCTGGAGATAGGCGCTGTCGCCTGGTTGCGGCCAGGTAAATGAACCTCACCTCCCACGCAGGCAGGCATTGCCTCTGTGGAAAGCATCGCAGTCGGGAATGGGAGAGGCCGAGGCAGAGCCGCGCTTAAATGTTAGTTGTTTAGTGGGAATATTAACCTGGAACAAAACAAACCTGCAGCAGAACTGGCTGTCAGGTAACCCCGGCTGCGCTGGGCGAGTGAGACACTTCTGTCCCTGTGCCGACCCTGCTGTTTTAATCTTTACATAATATGCTTAGCTGTGTTATGTAAACTAGCACCTCAAACCTTTCTTCCTCTAACAGGGAAATATACCAGCCAAGGGTAAAGGGGTAATGCCAAGTCAGAATGTTTTCCCTCTCTTAACAGCTAAGGGGAATTAAAAAAATAAAACGTGTTCTCACCATTCCACGTGTAGGAGGAAAAGTTTCTCCCTACTTGAGCTGGGAAGTATCGTATTTTTTCTGACGTCTGATTAAGGTGTAGGTGGAGTCTGTGCCACCAAACATACAGAAGTTGAGAACTTGAAGCATTACTGAGATATATAAGGATTAGAAACATTATTGATACCTGCTCTCCTGTTATATCCAGGTAACATAAGTGCTTTTTTTGCAGTTTCCCTGTATATAAAATTAATCATTTTCTTTGTTGAGAAATCGTTTTTAAACCACTTGGTTTATTTACTCTTCCTATTTCTTTGCTAAATAATCCCAGTGAAATTTTCACCTAGACCTAAAAATACCACAGTCAGCTAGTTCTTCCTGTTCTGCATGCATTTACAAGATATTTTCCTGCTCATGATGGAGAAAAGCTCCTAATGTCAACTAGGTGGGTTTCTATCTGCTAGCATATTTTGACTTTTCAGAAGAACTAATAATGAAGTAATTAATAGAATATGATGTGTGAAAGTCCTTCAAAAAACACAAACCTCCTGCAAGTAATGCTTCTCGTTGTACTGAAAGGTGCATTGCACACTCTTGACATCGTGGTTCCTTCTTCTAAAATCACTTAAACCATGCTTTCTCCTTTCAGTCATTCAAAAAGAGACCTCCTGAAAACCATCCAGGAAGCGATAAAATTCAATTCTAAATGATTCTTCTAACCATATTTCCTTAATGTTGCCCTGACGGCTTAAAGGTGCCTTAAAGGAGGCAAACATTCATCTGTGTTACACTCCTCAGCCTGTCTCAGGACTTCTCTTTGGTGACAGTTCATGGTGCTTCATTACAGATCTTTTCTGCTAGGATTTGCAGGAAGCACGGAGAGGGAAGCTGAGTGAATAGCCTAATTGAGACAGGGGCAGGATGGGGCCATAGAGTGTCCCAGAATCTGGGTCATAAATTCCCAGTGCCAAAATAATCAAGGGAGCACTGAAGTGTTTCAGCACAGAGTGAGAGGTTTGAGTCATCACGAGTCAGGCCCTGATTTTTTCTTTTGGTGTGTAACCTCTGGCCCAGAGCCCTAAATGGTAGGGCTTAAATTAAGGACAACTAAACTAGGCAGAAGGTTTGTACTGCCTTATGAATAGAACATACACACTGAGGTGTGCCCTGTTTTAAAAGCAGAGGTTTTGAAGGAGCCCTACCTGTGCAGTGTAAAGAGAGTAGGGCAGGGTAGTCAGCTGCTCCCATTTTTATCCTTTTGACCTTTCAAAATAACATGTTTGGCCCTCAGATGTTAAAGGTTGCATAATATTGCTCAAAATCCTTTGGAAGGCTTTTCTACACTTGGTTTATATAGGTTGAATCCTGGCCCTTTTGAAGTGAGTGGCAATGCTTCAGTGTTAGATTTCACCCATGCTGGAGTGCTAAGGCACACAAGTTACACCTTCCCCGCCCTTCCCCCCCCCCCCCCCCCCCCCGATTAGTTTTGTGTGGTTTCTAATAGCTGACACTATTTACACCATCAGACACATCCAAAGCAACGCAAGCTCTTTGCTCTTACAGAGGCTTGGTGCTTCCTTGCAGAGACACACTGGAGTTCATCTCACCTGGCACAGGCAGTCACGCTTCAAAACTGTTAAAGTTAAGAACACTTCTGTTAAGGGCTCTTGATTTAGAGTGTCTGTTACAAGGACAGATATGTCAGTCAAAATCTATGAAGTTGGAGAAACCTGAGCATAGTTTCCATTTAGAAGTGTTTAAATTAAAGAAGTAATAGTTCTATTTAGATTTTTCAGGGTTTTTTTTTTTTTACTTTTTGAGCTGTACTCAATTATGGTGAGTTTTATCAATTTCTTTTTAGTTAAAAACTAGGAAAATATTGTTCTATGTCAAAATAAGAAATAGGAAAAATGCGACTTTGATATTTTTTCTGCATTTCTATTTATGGACTACTGTTCATTCCCATTTAAAAGGACTTGTCATTTTTATATCACTGTTAAAGCCACTGAATGAACACCATTGTCAAGTTAAAACTGGTAAAAAAGGGTTTGATTTTCTGAGGTAGAGAAAAGATGAGAAAGATCTCAACCATGGTATAGGTGAAGACATAACTATCTCTCTTGTGATAGCATATCTCTCTTTCAAAACTTTAATATTTTATATTAAAGAGTAAGATGGTAATATTAATTTGTCCATGATGTGCCTGATTATTATATCAATCTTCTCCAACCAAGTCCTAATGAGCCAGTTTGTTTCATCCATCTGAACTATTATCAGCAGAAGGTTGGAGGAATGGGGACAAAGGTGCTTTTATTCATTCTTTACCTGATTCCACTTTCCAGCTCCACAGGAGCTGTCATAGCCTGTGCTGTTCCCCCCATCTCTCCCCTGCTGGGAGTTGAGCCCCATGGGGCTGTTTGGAGAGTGCACAGCAGGCAGCTCTCAGCAGAAGGCCCTCTCTTTCCTGGTCTGGTCCTTCATCCTGAGCTGTGGTGGGGCATAGAATGAGGAGTTCCTGCAGTAGCTTTATGCTGTTCCAGGATTCTTCCCCCATAGCTGGTTTTCCTTATGTACTATAATGGCACAAAGCTCTAAGTACCATCAAGTGGATCTAGCTTGTTCTCTACTTTTTCCCTCTTTGGTAGTTCTCTTTCTCCTATTTGTAGATCGTTTATTCTCACACTGCATCTATTTTTTTTTTCTACAATCTTGCTTTGCTTTTGTTGCCACTTGGATGAATCCCACTCTGTATGCTGGCAAATGTAAACTGAAATTCACAGGTACCCTGATCTCTGAAGTGCCAGCTGTGTCTGAAAATGCATGTGTCTGAGTGATTCAGAGATCAGGATTCTTCTTTCTGTTTCTCTTCTATCAGCGTGTAGAATAAAGTGGCATAGCAGGGAAGATATCTGCAGCAGAAATTTAATTAGAGTTTTTAGTTAATTGTGTATGTCCTCATCACTTACAAAATGACATCGTATATCAAGGAAAACATTGATTGAATCCTGAACACTAGGTAAGCCTATTATTCAAACAATGCCTTGACAGAAATCTGTTTAAAGTATTTTCATGGCATTCTTAGGTAAAATGATTGTGTGAACACAGAGGCAAGTTATTGCTAGCCTGACTTCTTTATTTGCTCTACAATACTGCAAACCCCCAAATCATTAGCATTTATTCACTCTAATATTTTCAGGCCATTAAATACAAAAGGAGTTGTAAGTTGTGTGGCAAACCGCTTTTAAGGTCTCTTTCATTCTAACCTAAAAAACTAAGAATTTGCAGCTCCTCCTCCCCTTTGCTCAGAAGCAGAACAGCTCCCACTGTCATTCAGCTGGAACCAGAACAAACAACTGGGACAATAACCGTGTGGCATCAGAAATCCTGGTGGCTCTCAGCTGCTTTGCTATCCAGGATTGTAAAGAATAAAGATAAAACGTATTAGGAGTGGGTAGGAAGGAAGTAATATCTTGCTTCTGTGTCCTTAATGAAAGCCTATGTTTTTGTTTAAGATGGGGAATAAATTAACTGCATAGTGTCCGGAACAGAGGTTTGTTTGTGCTGGTTTAAAGCCTAACTTAGAGCCTAACTGGGAGGTAATTGCACAGGATATATCTGTGATAGTTTCTACACAGGCGTTGCTGACAAGTGAATACTAGACTAAGCCACTGCTTTAAAAATCTCATATTGCATGTACTGAAGGGAAAAATCTTTATTTCCAGAGCTATTGTAATGCAGTGACCTGTAACTGGAAGAATTCCCTGCATTGCCTGTCTTAATTCATCACCATATGTGGGAGAGAATGTTGAAAAGTGAAGACAGATTAGAAAAGAAAATTGGGGTGTTTTAGGTGTTATTTCCACACTCTCTTCAGCACCTCCACATTCCTATTATTTTCTGTTGGTTTCATAACATCTTAATTCAGAGGATCAGAGCTTGGTTTTCTGATTAAAGATGGGTAAAATTCTGAGAATCCTTGTGGTTCTGTTGGGAAAGTTACATCTTTACACAGAAAAAGAAGCCGTGGGCACTCATGTTCCCTTTTAGTAAAGTTAAGGTTCCAGAAGAATGTGGGCTAATGTTCTCTATGTTTAATGCATGATTAGTGCATGCCTAGGGAGTAGGCTCTGCATCTACCACAGCAAACCAAACCCCCATAAGCAGGCTTGTTCAATTCCTTCAATAGCAATGACCAAATGTATTTCAGGAACCCGGTGGACCACAATGAGTCTAAAGCAGACTGTCTGCCTTGTACATGGTGGAAAATAAATGCATGTTCTCTGCTGGGGATTCCCCCACTGAAGTGGAAGTCCCCTGCAGTGGTAAGTCAGACTAGTCATGTTTTGCACTTATTTCCTGAAAATCCTGGCCAAAGAGCCTGATTTGGGTTGTAATTGGAAGCGATGAGGGGGAATGTCTGCAGTTTGATAAACCTAAATTATTCCTTCTGCTTTGTGGATCTTATGCATAACTGGTGCCAATACAGCAGCTGCCAGTGGCTAAGTCCAAGGACAAATAAAGGAAGAAAAAAACCCAAACGTCTTTATCTCATCCTTGGTGGTAACTATTGCAGGAAATAAATGGGATCTCTTTGCCTATAGGTCTAGGCAAAACCTGGCAAACTTCTTTCTGCTCTTTTGTAAGCTACATCTGTAGAACTTCAGGGAGCAGGAATCAAAACAGCAATTGTCTTCCTCAACTGCATGAAATGAAGCAAGCAGTGGGTGCAGCAACTTCTGGGTAGGGATGCATTCTCTTAATCAAAGTAGAACTGTTCCCAAGGCTGCAGAGTCACGGAGAGGCAGCGGGGAGGACACAAGTGAGGCAAACATTTATTTTAGGAAGCTGGAAAGCACAACACAGGAATGCATATCTACTTCCTAAGTAAGCAGACTTTTTTCTGGTATCTTACCACAGTTCAGAACGTTGAGCTGCACAAAAGTAGACTCTTGAACATTTTCATCTTATCATGATGGGTATTTGAAAGAATTTTGCTTAACCTCATAACTCAGTTGAGAGCCTCCATAGCTGTATTTATTCCCATATTTTAATCCCAGTGAACCCTTATTTAGACCAGCTTTGCATCTTACATTAGAGGCATTTCTGCCTCTGCAAAGTGCATGCCTCTTGCATTTTACAGTAAATTTGGAAAAGTGGAAAGTAATTAGAGAATCCAGCACACTGTTTCTCTTTGTTTCCTGGGTTTGGCAAATTTTTGGAACTGGAACCCAAGGCGTAGCTGAGGACTAGGCCTACAAAGGCAATTTGATATCTGTTGCAATTTCTAACTATTGATGCTGTAAAAGCTAGTGAAGTACACAGTTCTCAGGAAAGGCCACACATTTCAAGGGAGATAGATTAGCAGAGCTAGATATTTAGACAGTGGAGGTCCACAAATATTTGGCTGAGTAGTTATCTACTTAACCTAGTCATCAGAAAGTGGCAGGGAGAGATGATAATGGCACAGAGTCTTCTACAAATATGGGCACATAACTCTAATTGGGGATTTAACTACAGGTGGATTAGCTGAGTTGGTTGGAATATGGTACCGGTATCACCAATGAGTTCATGATGTCCTGATTGTAGCAGAAAACCCTTGCCTGTCCAATGTGCTGACAGAGGCATCGCGGATAATGTGGGAAGTAGAAATTTAATTCTGTCTGCTGCCTGAAAGGACAAAACCCCCACAGTTTATAACTCTAGAATTTTGTCCTAAACACTACAGCATTTTGGTGCTTGGCTTATTTGTTCTCTATCGTCATATCTCTTCTCTCTAAAATATACCTATGTCTTCACTGAGTTGGAACTGAAAACGTGAGATGCCTAACAAACAGGCTAGAAGTCATTCTCTATCTTTTGATCTTTCACTCTTTTAATATTTAATGATCCTGTTCAAAATGGAACAGCATTAGCAAGAGAGATTAGGAAGTCCCCTGTCCCCTTCCCACACCACTGCTTGTTTTCAAGGTAGCAATGTGAGATTAAGAGTCACTCCAGGAAAACAGGTGGCTTGTACCTGTTTGTCTGACATCCTCAGTCAAAGATTTAAATGCTTCACATTTTGAAGAGGTGCTTCTGCCTGTGCTTTGGTGAAAGTGGGAATGTTTGCTCTGCTAGGACAACATTTGCAGGCAAGATTACGGGATCCTAAGCTTGTGAATCGTGATTGTCAGGATCACCAATGGGTGTTAAACTGATGGCATCAAGCCTGGGTTTCTACTCATGAGATCAAAGGTATGACTTACTTAAACTGAGAAAACACCACAATCCACCACTAACTGGAAAAATACATTAAAATAACAAATTGTGTGTTACCAATTCAAACATGCCCTGCAATGGTGTGCTGATGCACTAGTGAAGTTTTTAAGCATCCAGTTCAACCAAGTGGGACAAACCTCACATGATGGGCAAATGGTCAGTCTCAGTCTCAGGACATTTTTGTTTGAAATTCCTTCCAGTGTAGTGTGCTATGCTCTGCCCTTGACATTGGGAACCTCCCTTGGGATAAGGCTGACAGTCCTGGCGGTCTGACATGGACCTCTGGGCAGGGTGGAGGAATCCCCAGGGGAGGATGGACAAGGAGAGTTGGGCCCTCAGGGCCCAGACACTTGTCAGTAAAACCACTTTCAAAAGCCATGTATTTTTGCTAAGAGCATTTTATTTTGATTATGGACAAGGAGTATGATTCTGAGTATAACATTTCTAAATTTCTTAAATTTAATTTCCATATAGTTATGGATACATAAGTTCTGTTTTCCAGAGAAGAATTATGTCTTGAAAAAAAAAATGCTGTTGGGAAAACGCAGAAATCAGTCACTCCCAGGAATGCCCACTAATTCAGCTAGATTATTGTTATATTCCACAATCAGCCAGCCAGGGTTTATTACTCCTTTGAGACAATGGGAGATATAATTTGGTTTTGGAAGAGATTCAACAATAGCTTTTCCCTCCTGCACGCCGGCAGCTTGGATTGCCCTGTGTTACCGGACCAAAGTTCCCAGTGGCAAGGATGCCAGCTAAATGGCTTGCTGTGCTACATCTCTCTTGAGGTGAAATGCCATGGAAGCTGTGAGCTGCACAGCTGCCTCGGCATCTGCTCTCAGAGCCCACAGATCTGAAACAATGGGCCAGAAATTGGATGGCAATTTAAATATAATGGTCTGCCCATTACCAGTAATTAAAAATCCATTGGTAACAGCCCAGAAGGTAAGGGAATCATGTGAAACAGACACAGGTTTCCTCTCATCTGGGTGGGCTAGGATAGACTTAGAGACCAGTGTACTTCTATTTTCTTGTGGACCTACTGCAAACTCCTTGGAAATAAATGGAAACATTTCCATTGGAATTAATGGACTTTGGATAAAATCCTAATTGCTGCTATAAAACCCTTTTTAGTGTTGCCATACATTATTTGCCATGTATGTATTTTAATAAAACAGTCCTGAATGTACTGTAGGGGGTGTGCTCCTTAAAATTTGACTCTGTTTTGAAACCCTAACAAGGGCAAAGTCTCTCTGACAGGAGACTTTAGCTTTACTCTATTTCTGAAGGAGGGCTTAAAGAACTCTTTAATTTTATGGGGAAAATTAAGAACTGTGCAAGAGTTTGTGGGTTTCTTTAGGGAGAACCTCACATGAGCATTTTCTTTATTCTGATTCATAACAGTTCTTTCACTCAGCTGTGGCTTTGGTCTGGAACTCAAAATGCAAACCAAAACTGACTTAGAAGCATCAAAGCTTGGGTGATGTGGTTTCATTTACTTCACGTAGTTTGATCACCAAAACATATCTATAGGCAAGTTAGGGGAAAAAAAAAAAAAGCTCAAAACAGTATCTATATTAATTCAAAAGTTAATGAATGTCATAGTAAGGCTTTTTCTAAAGATGAACTAAACTGTATAGTTTTATGTGGCATCAGATTTTGTTATAAGTGTTGTGGAGTAAGAATGGTCTTTTCTGGTAAAACATAGAATATAAAGTAAGAATAGTTAAAATAACTTGTATAACTACACAAATGAGCAACTTTTCCTCAGTTTCTCTCACAAAATGTACATAATAGTCACATGGATGTTAAAATCTCAGCCCCCCATCCCCCTGATATTTGTATAGATTTGTGAATTCTCCAAGTCAAGATGCCAAATATTAATAAAATTCTTGGAAGCATCAGTGAATGCTACGAGAGCTTTAATTTTCCACAGCATCGCTGTAAAGGTGACTTGAATGCCATTTTTCACTCCAGGAACAGAAAAAATATATGTGATTTGGGAAGGCAGAGATCCTAAGCAAACTACAAATGATTATTATCAGAGTTTCAGACTAAGCTGGAAGTTTCTTTTAGGTTGTTTGTTTTGTGGCCTTCTCTACAGTGAACTTCTCATAAAGGTACTGGCACATAGCTAATGGCAGGCAGAAGTGCAGTGGCTGAAGCAAAAAAAGTGCCCCTGTCTCTGCTGTCTTCCATGGGCATTACCTTGTAGCAGAGGAGGTCCAATGGCTTATGGATCGGCTTCTGAACCTTGCAGTGCAGCATAAACCAAAATCAATGTTGGTTTACCTTAACCGGCCAAGCTGTAGGCTGTGGTAGTTTAGAGCTGATTCATGAGCTGTTCAGCTCCCCACTGTTAGGAGCAACCTCAGGGAGAAGTCTGGTGGCCTCTGTAAGGATTCCTGGGAGAGGAGCAGCCAACACTTCAACACTTTCTGTTTAGTTTGTCACTCTTTACTGCAAGCTGTAGTATTGCAGTACTACATATCTACCTATCATTCTTTTAGGTGGGATAGAGATTGGGGCCCACGTTACTCACTACTTGTAGCAAATATTTAAGGCTGTATGCCTCAGTGTTCTACCCCAAGGGATCTCAGTTTAGATCTGCATCTAGCCTTGTATCTCAGGACAAAGAAAAAAATCAACCAACTAACTTTACTGCAAAGGAAAATATTATTGAAAATATTTATTTCAAACCAGTAATCAGTCAACAACATGTTTCATTTGCCAGGTATTTCCCTTCTGCTTGAGTACCTGTCATCTTTGTTCATAGTGGATACCTGAGTTTTTCAGGTGAAGTCTATTTCTGTTTTCTTTTTATTACTGGTTTTTCATATAAATAGAGTTGGTTTTGAAACTTTTTTTTTTCTTCTCCAAACCACACTTCTGTCACAGTTTATGTTCTGAAGTTTATGTTCTCATACTCTTGCGAAGAGTCATGGAAGCAAAAGCATGCTGGGAGGGATATGTGCCTCAACAGAACCTTCCTCTTTTGCTTACAGCTTTTTTTTTCAGATTTTCCATGTATGCAAAGTACCAGGTAGCCTTCTGTCTGCTTCAGAGGATTCTTCACATAGATACCCTATGTGAAAGTGAAAAACCACAGCCCCTCTCACTCCCCTATGCTTTTTTGTGATGCTTCGTGCTTCATTGTCTGAAGACAGGGATTATTTTCATAGCTCTCCTTTGGCAGCCACTGTGGCTGTTAGGACAACTCTGTATAACGCCTGCTTTCCACATGATGTTGCCCTAAAACGTTGTGATCCAAGGCAAAATGTGTTTTTCTGTGAATAAGCTGTTTCATCCCTCCTATCCCTTCAGGGAACAGATGATAATATATTAAAAATTTGACTTCTCTGTCAGCCTGTGGCCTTATTCATTAATTTATTTAGTAGCAAACAGGTTTTAGCATCTGGAATGAGGTCTGCTTTCATTAACTACCTTGACATAATGAAGATGGAGCTGAGTATTTTAAGCTTTAAAAATCCACAAAACTAAAGTAAGAAAAAGGCCCCTGCAGCAAGTAGAGAAGAGGTGAACTAGGGAGAAAAAACTGTAGTGAGCATCTCACATTTAATTCTGTTTGAATAAGTCTCCTGTTGTCCTTTCTCTGCCTTTGTATTTGGTTTTTGCCTTTTTTGTCACTTACCTTCTACTTTTTCCCTGATTTTTCTGTGGCTTATGAAATAAGCCTTTCATACCTGAACAGCTTGCTGTTTTCTCTCTTCCTTCTTCCCTTTCCTTTTTCAACGACTCTATTTTTCCCTGTTGTCTCTTTACACACATTCTTTTTCCTGACTTTGTCCCTGGGTAATCTTCTCTCCCCCAATCCAATCTGTTGTGAATTTTTTTCCTTTCAGATGTGTGAACTTGTGCCTTAGTCCCTCACTTCTCAAACTGAAACCCACAGACTGTTGATTGATGACAAATTGGGAGGCTGTTAATCAGAGAGCTGTTCTCTTCCAGATACTGAGTATCTGAGCCACCTTCAAAGACAAAGCCTGTCAGATACCTATCTAGTATTATTTCTTGCATAACTGTAGATGTTATTATAACATCATGAGGGTACAGGTCTATGCAGTTGTAAGTAAAAGCAGCTATTTGTGCTCCCTACATGAAATCTGCAAATATGCCATCTACACTAAAAGTCAGAATTGCTAAAAATCGGAGGCAATAATTGAAGTTGCAGCCCTCTCTGTATTGGGGCAGATATTAATCTGGTAAGGCCCCCTAACCTCTTGCGATACAGCATTTATTACTAGATGATCTTCCTTTTTAGTTTGAACACCTTATGGTGGCCTTGTTTCATACTTTTAGCATGCCTGGAAAACTCTAGATGGAATTCAAATGCGCAGTAGTAGCAGTCTCATTAATGACTAATTTCAGAAGTGGAAAATATTTCCAGATTAGAAGCAACTCCCAAAGATATTAGAAGTACTGTATGGGGGAGATTTTGATTAAAACAGGAATAGTACTGTCAGAAGAAAATCTTTAACTATAATATTGTGTGGTCATATGGGTAATGGGCTAGACATAAACTATACATTAGATCTGAGCTGTGTGGATCTGAAGGGCCAAACTGAGGTAACTGCCTCAGCTTTTCAATACTTTCTGCCCAAGAAAAGAAGGGCCTCAGCTCCTAGGAGACTCTACTTCCTTCAGTGTACTGATCAGCAAACTGGTCAGGTCAGCAGTATTAGAGCAATGACATTAACAAGGACACTTGTCTCTTCGGGGCCTTTCTTCTACTGCTCTCCGAACAATACCTGTGTGTTCCATCCTGACCCAGGCTGTCATTTTACAGTTTAGCACAAGTGCTGTGGTCCAAGGTGCTGTTTAAGTGACAAAAAGGAATGCTTTGATAAGTTCAGTCTTAGTACGGAGGGAGCCACTGAAATACTGAGAAAGAGTTTCCCGTAACTTTCAGCCATAAAAAAAAAGGATTTCTTGGATTCAGTTTACATGCAGAACAAAACCAATCTGACTAAACACAAAATTTATGTGTTCACAACCATATTTCCAGAATCAATGTCTTGGAATATTCTTTAATTAAATTGCAGTGAGATTCACAGAGTAAGCATAGATCAAGAGGAGAATTGTTTGAAAAAGCTAGCCCTAAATATCTTATTCGCAATTGATTTATCATTACTCCTTCAACACACTTTCAATGGGGGATTCTCTCTGTTCTGTAAAAGAAATATTTTTAGGTTTAACAATTATATATACAAATGAAGGGCATAACTTATTTCAAGCTGAAATAGACCAACTTTGGGAATGTGATATTATAGCAAGACTTAACTATGCTTGATTCAGCTGGGTAGTATGCCATTCCTTAGGGAATACTTCAAAGAATGACGCAGAGCAGCAGCAACTGGGAGGATACAGACAATTCACACAGACTGCATGCTTTCACACCCTTGTCTCAGATCAGCATTCCCAGATGGCGATCACCCAGAAGAGTCTCAATCTTTTTATATGCAATACTCTGCAGTCACAAAGTGGTTTAACACATAAACTCAGTAAACTCAGATGGGATTGACATTACCTTCAGTAGGCTGAGCACTCTTCTACATCCACTTACTGAAGGAAATTAGTCTGATCACTTCAGGGACAGCTCATACCTCTGTAATTAACAGTAGTACAAAGTGGCTACAAGGACAGATTCCTAAACGTTGTTGAGGGAGGGATCTGGGCCTAGGAAAATAATATGCATCTCAACATCTGGAAGACTAGCAAATATAATATCACACCAGTGTAAATCTTTGAGGTTCATGTCATCATAGGTATGCTACTCTCAGTAAAGAAAATAGCATAGTGATTTTGGCATCTCCTCTGCTAGAGTGAAGCACTCAGGTTTGCTCCCAGTGGGCATCAGTTACCAATATTTATTCCTTCAGGCAAGTTAAGCCTCAGCTTTTTCATCCCTATCTTACCTCAAACCTCTTGAGAATGTATTATGACAGCAGAAATAGATGCAAACGAGTGTCTAGTCTGACTGTTTTGTGAGGTAAGTTGTGGAAGCAGTAAGAGTAGAAAGGATATGAAAAAGAAGAAGGTAATATTTCTCATTTTCTATCCCTTACATACAAACAAAAATCAAACAACTTTTTACTCTACCTGTTCAACTTGGCCATTATAGATTTAGTCATCTATATTACTGTACAGTGTGATTCCACATGATTTTTCTACCCCAAGAAATGGAAAATGCATTTGTCCATTTCTTATGGACAATCATGTTTGCCTGGCATGGGTGATCCCGTTGGTGTAGAGACTGAATCTCCAAGCTAAAGCACTTCTTGGCAGAAGTCACCATTCACAGCCACCATGATAATACAAATCTGTTCCTCACAGCTGTGGAGCCAGTGTGGCTTCCTCTACATCAAACATCTTTACACCATCCTCCACTGTGTCTTTACTTCCACTGAGAGGCCTCTGAAGCACAATAATTCCTGATAATGGAATGCACATGTTAAACAGACTATTAATTAAAACAAGTCTCATTATCAAAAAAAACCTATTACTAATAAAGCATCACGTTTTTCACATGAAAACACTGGAATTCCTCCACTGCTCTCTGGTCCTTCTTGAATGCCTCTCCATCCCATATCCTGTCATTTAAAAATAATTTTACAGTGAAAATACATTTTCTCTAATAACTTGTAACCTTTTATAAAATGATTCCATTTAAAATTCTATTTTAATCATTTTTTTCACAGCAAAGAAGAGATACTAAACCATGTAATTTGTATTCATGACAGCAGGCATCGTTGCATCCAGACAATGCTGGGAAAATTTTGTGAGACAGAGATAGGCAAATCAATTATAATGAAACTTTTGTTTACTGGATTCTTCTTGTTGGATTTTAATGTCTGGACATATAACATGCGTGTATTAGCTATTTTGGAATTATTTAAAGTCATTTATGGGACTCATCAAAAAATAAATTAGTCTGACATTTGCACTTCTGGGATTAGATTAAGCTGTCTGCTCTGCCCCCCTTGTGAAGTGCAAAAGAGAAGACTTTGGCTAGAAATTAGCAGTTTAGGGAAAGCCAACATGTATGAGTTGTGGACAGAACCACTTTAAAATTTTAACAAATGTCACAAGAATTCTTTTACTCAGACTCTGAGAGGCTTTGGAGAAAAAAAAATAACAAGCATTAGAAAAAGTAGCAAGGAAAACAGAAGTAATTTCCAACTTTCTGTAAGGCAGTTATTATTGTGGCTCCTAGATATTACATTATTTAGACCTTCCTTCTCCTCTCAGGTGCACTGGATTTATTTTATTCGACCCATGCAAGTAGTGTTGGGATCATCAGAGCTCATATTTGTATACTATAAACATTATTGTACTATTTTAAAACAAAGATCTTTAATCAGCCAGACCAGGTATAATTACAGCTGGGAATCCTGAACTGCTTATTTAAGCAGATGGGGTTTTTTTTCTGTTCTAAAGCCTGTATTCACTGGTGTGTGCTGGGAGGAAGAGAATGAAAGGGAGAGATGTAAAAGATACTGGGCCAAATCAGATATCTTTACTAACTCAACATTTGGACAAACACACTTTGCAAGTAGTACAGATTTGAAGATCTGGCCCATAACAATTCTTACAATAGTAGACTGTATTTTGTTCTTGGCAGAGCACCAAATCTAATTTACTCTGAGTTTACAGGAGAAAAAAATACAAAAGTGTTCTGCCTCCCATTTGTTACAGCAGCATAATCAGCAGTGAACTGTCACTCTGAGCAGCAGCAAAAGAAGCAAAAGAGGAATGCTCGGCTCTGCCGGTGCTGGTGGGTGATGTCAGGAAATCGCTGCTGGGTGACGTCAGGACATCAGTCTCTTGAGGACAAACAGCCAGCAAGCAACCAGCTTTTGTTCCACTCTTTTCCCCCCTCCCTCCTCTTCTGGCACAATAGCTTTAGCAGACAGATGAAATACCAACAAAACTCTAATGTTTACATGTGTGACAATGGCTCCTCGTACCTAGAGCTCACAGGTAGGGAAGAAGGGCTCCTTGATCAGTGCAGAAATGCAAGGAGCCAAAGCCAAAGGCAGTATAATGCCAGTGAAAATCTGCCCAGCTCTCCATGGGGAGGCTCAGGAAGCTACTGCTTTTCCAAGCAGTAATAATTTGCATGTAGCAGCCCATGGACCTAGATATCTCTCCAGAGCAGAGGATCAGTGGCTGAATGCTGGCATAAGACTCATGGGACTGGTGTGAGAGTTCAAGCACCATAAATATGCGGATGTCCGATGCTTGAAGAGAGTGATATGCCTTGCCTCCATTCCTTTATTTTGAATAACACTGAGTGCCATTTTTGAAGGCAGATGTCTGGTTTCTAAAAGACTGCCTGCAGGAGCTCAGCCTGGAGGCAGGATGCAGCTGATCAGCTGCCTCCAGCAAGGCAATGTCTTAAGTTCCTGCTAAATTTCTGCAGGCAATATGGAGCAGCCTGCTTTGACAGATACTGTGGAGGTCCAGCACCTTTATCCTTATTGAAGCACCACTCCTTCACTTTACTGTCTCTAAAAATAAGGTAAAAACCCCATATAATTCAGCCATGTTTCTCTAGTTTTATGTCAGCATCATCAATTCCAAAGTCTGGCACACCATCCTTTCACTGTTATGCTTTTTATGATGATTAAGCACATGTATTTTTAAGGTAAGTCTCTCTATTTTCTCCCCTATGATTTCCAATATTGGCTAGCATAAACCTTCTTGTATGTCCAGCTACTCATCTCAAAGGATAAATTACCAAGGAAGAAAGATATGTTAAAAGAATGTACATCCCAAATCAACTTGAGGAGACAGAGTTTAAAAATACAGTAATGGAGAAGAAGCTTCTTCACAGACAAAACTGATGAGGTGATGAAGAGTCTCATCATCTCGGGCTGTTCCCACAGAAGATTTCTTTAATTCTTCTCCAGACACATCAGTATCTTAAAAAAGAGGAAACACTTCTATCCTGGCCCACTGTGCTCAAATCAGGTTATCTCAGCTGTGGTTTGGAGATTTGTGATTTTCTTTGCCATTTGTATGGGATACAGTTAGCCCAGGATAAAGACATCTAATACAAAAGAGATGACCATCTGCTAAACCATAACAGATTTGTAATTCCCTGCTGTAGATCTCTGTTTTCCTTTGTGGCCTTGTACTATATAATTTTGACTGTGCAGATCTTTAAATCTTTATCGCTAATAAAAAGACAGGAGAACCCACAGCAACTCTGATTGTACATTCAGAATCTTTATGTCTGGTGGCCTTTGCAGCACCACTATAACCTGTAAAAGTTCACACTGCTTTGGGGTCCTTGGACTTGAGGTTTTCCACCCTGTTGTTTGCTTGGATTATTTGGGGTTTTTTTTGCTAAAGGTTGTGGAAAATTGATGAAGACCAGCGCTGTTTAATATCTTTATCGATGATTTGGATGAAAGGATTTGAGTGTACCTTCAGTAAATTCACTGATGACACTAAGTTGGGCAGGAGTGTTGATCTGCTGGAGGGTAGGAAGGCTCTGCAGAGGGATCTGGACAGCTGGGTTGATGGGCTGAGGCCAGTTGTGAGAGGTTCAACAAGGCCAAGTGCCAGGTCTTGCACTTTGGTCACAACAACACCCTGCAGTGCTATAGGATTGGGGCAGCGTGGGTGGAAATTTGCCTGGTGGAAAAGGACCTGGAGGTGCTGGTTGACAGCACCTGAACATGATCCAGCATGTGCCCAGTGGCCAAAAAGGCCATTGGCATCCTGGCCTGTGTCAGCAATGATGTGGGCAGCAGGATCAGGGCAGGGATTGTCCCCCTGCACTTGGCACTGGTGAGGTCACATGTCAAATCCTGTGTTCAGTTTTGGGCCCTGTCCTGGTTTAGGGCAAATTTGGGAGGAAACCTCCAAAGGGGGTTCCTCTGGAAAGCAAACCCAGTCGGCCCCTCCCCACAACCAGTCCGGGAAAAAACTTCCTCGGAGAAAAAGTGGAAAAAACTATTTATTTAACAAACAAGATGCCCACAAGCACAAAGAACTCAAACTAACTAAGAGCACAGGAGATCTCTGTTCCCCCGCTGTCCGTCCCTCAGACGAACGCCGCAGCCAGGCCGTGTGGGAGTCAGGCCGTTTCTCAAAACAAACTGCTGCTGCTTCTTTCTCCCCCTTCACTCCCAGAACCATTTTAAAAGTACAGAACTTAATATACAGCACAAACAGAACAGACAATTGGGGATACAAGCATCATAAAGTCACCCTGCAACAGGCCCTCACTGCAAGAAAGACACTGAGGGGCTGGAACCTGTGTTGAGATAAGGGCAGGGAGACTGGTGAGGGCCCTGGAGCACAATTCCTGTGGGCAACAGCTGAGGAAGCTGGGGGTGTTTAGCCTGGAGAAAAGGAGGCTCAGGGTGACCTTACCACTCTCCCCAGCTACCTGAAAGGAGGCTGTAGTGAGATGGAGATCACTCTCTTTTTCCAGGCAGCCAGTGACTGAACAAGAGGAAATAGCTTTAAGCTGTGCCAGGGGAGGTTCAGTTTGGATATCAGGAAGAGTTGTTTCACTGGAAGGGTGGTTAAGCACTGGAGCAAGCTGTCCAAGGAGTTGGTGGAGTCACCGTCCCTGAAAGTGTTCAAGGAATGACTGGATGTGGCTCTTAGTGCTAAGGTTTAGTTGGCAGGGTGGAGTTCAGTCAAAGGTTGGACTTGATGATCTTGCAGGTCTTTTCCAACCTTGATGATTCTATGATTCTTAATGCATTTTTTTCTTATCTCTCAGAGGGAACGAAAATTCTGTCTTATAAACTACCTTGATAAAGAATTCTGAACACCTAAATTGTCAAATTCTGTTCCTTAGTACTTCATGTTATCACATGTAGACTGAATAGTTCCCACAGTTACATTTTACTCACACAAGGTTCTCATTTGACAATAGTAATATATTTATATTAATGCAATCTTGCTGTATGACTTTGTGTATCTTTGCATTTTGAAGTCTTCAGATGAAATAGAAAAAAATGGCATTCACTCACTTTATTAGCACAGTAATCAGATTTTCAGAGTTTCACAATAACAGGAGAAGCTTGAAAAGTAATTAAGAGATTCTCAACACAGCAGGAGTTTTTGTTAAAGGAGAAAACTAATTCAGACTGTAGTTTGCAGATACAAGAGAAGCTGGGGCTGGAGTCCAAGAGACTCCTAATCTTCAAGAAAAGTAGCTGTTCTGAAAGCCGTGGGGAGGGAGAGGTCATTCATATACTTTCGCTTTCCTTTAAAAGAAAGCAAACTATTAGGAGCTTATCTAACAATTAAAACATCTGCTTCACAAAGGAAAAGCACATGTCAGCTTGCATTGCCTTGATTGAAAGGATGCATTTTATTATATAAGAAGTTGGAAATACAAAAATAGTACATGAATTTGTGTTTGTAAGAAACAAAGTTGATTTCCAAAGATTAATAACAGACTGTACATATGCCTTTGAGCACCCAACCACATGAATGACTGGTTCCAAATGCATGTCTATTTAGATGTAACCAGATCCTGTATGTAATGTGTGTGTAAGTCAAACTGGAGATTTTGGTGATCAGCTTTGATATTATCATAACGTTCTGACATTTTCAAAACTGTGAAACTTCTCAAAAACCCTATTTTTCCCTGATGTAGATATAGAGGGCAATGAATGGCAACAAGCAATTAATTCGTAAATCTTTGCTGTCTCCTACTATTTCATGCCTCCCTTGTTACTGCTTTCCCTATCTCATTTGCCCTTTTCTGTGGCTAGATGCCACCTCTCCTACTGCTTTGGTTCTGCAGTGCAGATACAGGTTTCTTTAATGCTTTTCAGCACTGTGCTTGACTTCAAGCTTTTATTTTCTAAGAAAGTAGGAATTATAAAAAACTGCTTTAATAGAAAAAAAATAAATTGGTGCTGCCTCTTGTGCTAAATAATGTACTGATACAATTCATAATGTGATTTCATTTCTTTAAATGTAATAATTACCTTTTAAAATGTGCATGTGGCTTAATCTTTTTATGGTGTATGATAATGGAGGAGTTTTATATGACTCACAAGTGATGATAAGGGTGTACATTGTAGATTATTGCTCTATCACCATGCATTTGAAGAGAGCTCCCTCATGGCAGTAAAATAATAATAGGACTGATTGCCTTGTCCTAAAACCCCCTGGAAAGCACCACTGTGGGTTATTTTAGGACGGAATACAGAGATTTGTTCTCCTATGGGTTTCTCTTAGGTGGTAAGGAGATTCAGCTGACCTGTGGAAGGCACTGTGCTCAGCAGCTTGTCTAGGTCTCCTAATCCATACCAGAATCCTCTCACCCAAAAGCTGTGCCTTGGCTCTTACCCCTCTCATGCTCTCTAGGCCTGGAGGGAAGGAGAGACATATGGAAAGAAGCAGAAAATTAAAATTCATCCTAAGAGGTCGGTGAGAAACCAGTGTGCACCCACTTCTTGCTTTTGTCCCCTCCCATCTCTCTCTACTTTCAGAGAAAACTGCTCTTCAGGCACGTGGCATTTCCTACAGGAATGAGTGTGTCTGAGCCAACTCCACTGGAGTTTTATGGACTAAAATATCTAGATTTGAGAGAGTTTCTTACACTGACCAAATGCCATGCCATTTTTAACCTGCAACAGCCAAGAAATCTGTATTGAGGAAGTACATTTTAAAATGCTAATAGAAACTGAAGAACAGGCAATGATTTTGTCTGAAACTTTTTTTTTTTTTTTAAAAAAACGGAACAAATCAGACAGTGGCTGTTGCCAAACATCTTTCAGGAAACTCTTGTTGCAGATGCTGACCCACAGTAGGAATCAGTCATGAGGACTGGAACAGAAAGTATGATCAAATGTGATTCAGCACATCAGCACTGTATTTGCATGTGTAATCCTCTTAATATCCATTTCAGTTACCACTATAAACCTCTACCCAGCCCATCTTTATCTCAACTGTCTCAGCTTTCTAGTCACCTCACTCCAGTGATATCTGTTTGAGTTGTAAATCAGTAAAGAAACATTTTTGCCACCTAAATTTTACAGGGCGTTCAGTTTATCCAGATTTGACACATTGAAGCTTTTCAATCCAGAACCACAAACTGATGGCAAATGCACAAAGTGAGGACACACAGCAGCATAACCATCCTTTGTCCCACAGGCAAAGATAAAATGATGCGTGTGCTTTTCTAGGAGGTGCTAAGAGGAACTCCAACTCTCATCACTTCTTCTTTTCCTTTCCTGCCTACAGGAATTCCTGCCATGCTGCTCTGCTGCTGAACTGAGTTCCCTGCAGCCCCAAAAGAAGATTTCTGCTGGTAATACTGCAGAGATAAGCTGGCAGTCCGCATATTAATATTTTTAGTGATGTGGAATGCTCTCCTGAAATCACCATATCCAGATGTTCTCAGACCATGGGGAGAATCTCAGGTTTATATAAACCATGTAAAAATTTTTGAAAAAGTGAATTCTGTAGTTTCAAAATTCTTAGAAAAAGCACTCACCCCTCGGTGTCAGGCTATTTAAGCCAAAGTAGTGGTTTTTGCCTCACTATATTTGAATGCTTGTGGGTAGCAAGTTGTGTCACTACTACTGCTGCCTTAGGCCTGTTTAGGAGGATTTGGGTTTAAGGTTAAATCAAAGTTTGAGGTCAAATCAAAGTTTGTAGGCAAAAAACTGTCTCTTCCTTCATGCAGTGTCTTTCACTTAGCTCTGGTTCTCATCTAACTGCTGAGGTGATTTAGGGTGAGTCCTCACTAAAGGCTGTTTTACATGACAGAGAAGTACTGAAAAGAGGTCAGGTTTTCATTGACATCCTATCTCAGGGTTTACAAAAATTTACCTTTAATGGAGCTCATTTAGTATCCATGACTTTGATTTGAGGAGGCTGCTGTTCCAACACAATGAAAAAAAAATCTATGAAAATATGCAGTATTCAAATTCATTAAGAATAAGATTTTCCCCTATTGCTTCAACACCTTAAAGTTAAACATCATCATATGCATAACAGCATGGTACATATTAAACAAAGAAGGTCATACTGAGTCAAATAATTTACATAATTATTAGCAGGTCTCTTTGCTAGTTGTACAACCTTAAAAAAATACCAAAACAACAACAACAACAAAAAGCTGAAGAGGGTAATCTCCTTTTTAAATGCTGCAGAGGCCATTTTATATTTCTGAGACTTGGGAAATCTCACTGTCTCTTTATGAGATATATCTAGAGATAGTCTAAAACTGGAGTTAATTAGTGCAATGTTTATTCTGATGTCAATATTATTTTTCCACTCATAGCTCTTGTTCAGGTATGTCTATTAAAGTGTTATGTATTACTACATCATCTTAGGCCTAATCCACCACATTCCTATGAATCCTTCTGCTTTCTGCATGTGTGTAGCTTTCTTAGTTTAAATAGAACTAGGCTTAATCAAGTATTTGTTTACAGTGTACAATAAAGGTATAATACATTAATACTGTTTTTGCTAAAATGTGCCTCTAACCTTGTTTCTTTTTCCCAGCTGTCAGCCACATACTCGATTTTCTTATAACTTTATCTCAAATTATTTCAGCATAACTGTCTCTAATATTTTACAGATCGTATGTAAATAAAAACATACTCTAAGTAACCTTCTTAAATTGTTGAACAAACACATCACTAAATGGAGAACAATAAATAAATAATAATTAAAAAACCAGTCAAACACACTTTTACAAAACCCAGCCAATGAACTCTATCTCCAGCATAGATATAAGATTCCAGGATGAGTTGAGGAGGTGGATAATGAGGGACTGAAGGGCCTCTGTCCCTGCCTTTGTGCTTTTGAGGATAGCTTTGCCATAGTGCACCCAAGTATGTTTCGGTGGGCACTGAGGAAGTTTGTAGGCTCTGATTTCTTGCTAACTCCAGAAGCCAGGCAGTGAGCCATTGGTAACTGAAAGCTCTTTTGCCTCATTCCCTCCCATCTTGGTTAAAAATAACTTTTATTTACAAGGTTGTATTTGCTCCTGGTCAGTCTGATTCACCATACAGCCAGACAGACCTTTGCAAACCCAATTGAGACATTGCTAAAGAAACAAGAAGCAAGAATTGCCTAAGCTGGCATAGCTGTCAAAAGAAGTGAGCTTCAGGAACAAAACAGCATCCTTGCTATGACAACAATACCATGCCCTTTCTCCAAACTGGCATGGCAGGGGCAAGGGAGACCATCTTCACTTTTGTAGAGCAGGAGTAGCAAGAGGCTACTTTCACAGCTCTCTGCTGTAGCAGCAGGATTTTCCCTGGAGAAAAGCACCTGAAAGGAGGGTAGGTTGTAGATAAGCCTTCCAGTCCTTACACTCTCTCGAGCGACTGTCTGGGACCTGCTGCTGTGCTTGTCACATCCCTGCTGGTCCCGAGGGGCTGTTGACAGGATCCCGAGAGCACTTTGTTCACACGCTATTGACATTCATGGTGCGCTTCACGTTTCCCAAAGTTAATGATCCGGACTGTCTGCAGATGCAGGCAGACATCACCGCTCAGACCTGCGGTGCTGATGAGCAAATGGTACAAAATACCATGTTTTACCTAGAGTGACTAAATACATCTAAGGTTTGTGAAAACTGACCTTTCCTCTTGGATGGGTTTCAGGAAACAATTTTTCACTTAATGACTGGCTTGAATCCAGGCCAAATTGGTAAGTCTGTAAGTCTGGACTAAGCAAGTAATTTTGAACAAATTATTTATTCAGTGAAGATAGCTGCTTTTCCTCACTAGTACAGAGTTCATGAACAGACTGTGAAACTCTTTAACTTGCTTGCAATTCAAAGTTATTCATACATTTCCTCACATAATAATTCTTGGTCTAAAACTATTTATGAAAAGATTATCAGTGCCTGCCATGAAGAGACATGAAGAAATGGAAATTATGTCTGGTTCAGAATCAGCTTGAAAATGTAGACGGATATGCTCTAACGTGAAGAAACTCTTCACTGTTCAGTGAATGTGGCTGGTTTTCCTCAAATCATTTATTTGACAGACCAGTTTTTCTGGCGTTTGACCAGCTCCATAATTCATAGAGAATTTGCCTCCCCCCTGCCCATCATTTCCCCAGCTCTGCTGAAAGCCTTGCAGCCAGACAGCTGTTCTGAATGAAGTGTATATATGGGCTCATATTGGTTCCTAGTAAATAGGTACACTGGTGTGAAACCACACGTACTGCCTTGGGGCCATCTTTGCAGAGGACAAAAGGACATGGACACTTGCCTGCCCACTTTGTAATGGAATTGGCCCCTCTGGTATGAGCTGCAGTTAATAAACATTAGTATAGCAGCATGAACTTTCTGGTGTGAAGGGCAACACCTGTACCCGCTGTGCTGTCAGAACAAAGCTAGCATTCAGTACCTTTTAGCATCCCTTAACTGCTCACAAAGAGAAAGGTGAGGAGGGAGACCTGCTCTTTCCATTCCCAATTCTCTCCTGCATCTGGGCAGAGCTGATTTGGACATTGCTCACTGAATCCTTCAACGCTTCTGCAGAAAAGCTGGCACTGCCTGGGGTTTCTGCTTGTCGTCCCAGACCAGGACATCTATTTAAACCTTCAGCTCCCTTTCCTCCAGTGGTAACATAATTCCTTTGGTTAACCCTTTGGTTAACCTCAAACCAAAGAGATTGATTCCTTTCAACTCCATCATCTTTCCTCCCTTCACTCTCCACTATTCCCCTCCTGCAGCCCTCACCTTATTCTTTTCACCTGCTCCACTTACTTCCTTTTTGGTTTTGTGATTCGTAGCTTTTTTCTTTAGTCTTTGCTATTTCAGGGAGGAGGATGTCTTTCCTGGCCCCAGATAGTGCTCTTTCAAGGTCTGGCTTTTTCTTTATAATATATCCCATTTTTTTTCTTTATTTTATATTTCAATGGAGCCTTCAGCTGGTATTAATAAACACTGAAAGGAGAGTTCCTACCCAAAGAATTTAGAATGCAGGTGAATTAATTCCACAGGTTAAAGAGATCCAGCCTTTTAGAAACATATGGTGTTCAAAACCAGTAATTAAAATTATTAAAAACCTGATTTGGTTGTATCAGGAGTGTATTAAGTGTATCAAGTATTAATATAAATACTAATTTAGGGAATAGACCATTTTAATGATTCTTGCTTGCCTGTAGGTTGTTTTTATTGTGGTCTTGCAAGATTTTTAACCTATCTTCAGTATTGCAGAATGGTAATAAAGTCAGCTATCCTGGATCTTATCTTTAATATCTTTAATCTTTAAAATACCTTATTCTTTCTCACTTAGCTCTGCTTTTTTGATTCTGGTAGCCCTCTGCAAAATAGAATAAGTATTTTCATTCAGTTCTGCGGGTGGTGAAAGACATAAAACATTAGAATGGGTCCTCTAAAACAGCTGTAAACTAAAATGATGCTTGTAAACTGAAATACTGCAGTTTTGCTCACCCTGAATTTTCAAATAGTTTCATGAGGTAATTGAGCCTTAAAGGATCTGGATTTTTTTAACTCTATTATGTTATTATGCAGTTGCCACAGGGGGAGCATATGCTTGCTGCCAAAAATCTAAAACTGGAATCTTGGATGTTAAACAGATAAGATTAAGTCATAGACTTCAGCTGTACTAGAAGCAAGCACAACATTCATCTGAAGCATGTGACAGCTATGTCCTGGAAAACTGTTTCTAGACAGACATTCTTGCCTGCTTACATAGACTGAAATAGGCCATTCTCATTCATTCAGCCTACTGAGTTTTAAGCACCTCTGTAGAACTATTTGTTTGAATGTTTTCCCCATTTTCCTGAAGTGTGACATTGCTTCTTTAAGGAGACTTGTAAATGAAGCCTTTCACCTAAGATGGTTTTCCTATTAAGGATTTCTGCTGTTTTTATTGGTTACTGAAAACACACTGTGACATTTGGGCTTAAGACTTTTTCTTAATTGTAGTAATGGGTTTGAGTCTGTGTTCGATTACAGGTATCAGTTTGTGCACATTCTGTGTTACATTTTATTGTGCCCTAAAACCTGACAGGCATTGCACTGAACAAAAGAAAGATATAATCACTTCTCTGAAGAATTTACTATCTGACTTTAGATTAAAAAGAGAGTAATAAACAGCAGGAGGAGATGGAGTGAGGAACTACCTCACACATTACAGCAGTAAGATCAAGCTGTTAAGCTGTTGGGGCTTGTAAACACCTTGACTGCTTAACTAAATGGTTTATTTAAAATAATTATGATCAGTGAGCCACTAATTGTAGGCACCACCAAAATGAACTCAAAAGGAGGGATTTGAATGAAAAGTTCAAATTCAGTGAACCAGAATCAGTACTGTGTCTCACAAACCAGGCAGCATGAGATGGAAAAGCTTGCTGGAGAGGCAGGTAAGTGGGACATCAAGAATGATGTCACTGTTAAGTGGAGAGAGCAAACCTCTGTGCACAGAAAGCGTGCAGTTATGCAGGGCACTAAAGGTGAGAGCAGACAGTTTAAATCTAATGTGGTGGATAGAGGAGAGCTAGTGGACTGATTTAGAATGGATTTAAACATCTGATGTGTTCCAGCTGACTTAGCAAGGTCGGCACCAGTGTGTTAGGGGAAGCGTGGACCTGTTGCCAGGTGGAGCAGACTGACAGGAGAGGAGGCATGTAGCTTTCAGGGATAGACCCTGGCATGAGTGCTTATCCACTGGAGTGGAATAAAAGTCTGGAAGATTAGTCCATAAGCACTGCACGAGGGTTTTTACCTAGACCCCAGTCACCTATTCCTCATCGCTAGAGTAGCCCACTTCCTATCATGGCTGCACATTAATAGCCCTGCTGAATCTCCTTCCTACAGTGTCTATCCTGAAATCCTACAGTGTCTATCCTGAAATATGTATTGGAATGGTGTCCAAATGCTGTCTTCTAGGTTATATGCGGTTTGGTGGCACTAGTGCACTTCATACCAGGTAAATGTACATTGCAGCAAGTGCCATGTTTGCTCCACAGTGAGGTCAAAGAGTGCCCAAATAAGTGGCTTAAACTGATTTTCACAGAAAGATAAAACCCAGTGACAAAACTGTGCTTGGACATCTTTGTCCTTGCTGTCCATAGCCCGTATAACACTAATATGAAAAATCAAGTAGCACTAAAATGTAAACATGCAGTTACCCCATCTAAATAGAACCCACTTCAAACCACTTGTTAAAGAAGAATCTGGGATGTCGCAGATGACTTGGTTTTTGTGCTACTGCAAATCCCCAATCATCTATACCTCTCCCTTTGATGGTCTCAAATGGTTAACATCAAGACTTTATTATGTTACTGAATCGTGTATGTTGTCAGGCAGCACCACATCGATTAAATCACACTCAGGAGAGAGCTAACCACAAAGCCATAAGCATTCTTGACAGGTCATTCTTGCTTGAGCCTGGTTTCTTCTGTATAAAGATTAAAAATCTTGTCACTGATGGTGAAGAATGAAGTACATGCAAAACAATGGAGCATCAAGAACTCATAAAAAACACTTAACAGAAGTGGCAGAATTTGAATGAGATGCTGTATACATTAAATAAAATAACACTAGTAGTAATGTTGACGATTGAGAGTACTGTAAAATAATTTCACTAAATATTGAATGCAAGTACTAATTGACAGTGATTTTTCATTTCAGTGATGCATGAGTATAACGATTTTATTTTCATTCAGCACTGTACCAAACCCAGCCAAATAAATCCTTTGCATTTTGCATCACCTTTTTCCCTGAATATTCCCTATTAGCAATATTTGAAATTAATGGGTTCTCATTCTCTACTCTGCTGGGTCTGATTTTGCTCTGCTCTTTTAGAATAAAACAACCCTAAAAGAGGCAATCTTCCTAGTAGGTTCTTGACTTCCATTGTGGTACCTACTTTATTCCTTTATCTTGGTTATTGGTGTAGGATTTTTGGCTTTGGAAAAAAGACTATATGACCAATATATTTTTGTGTTAGAGTTTATTTCTACCTTCTGGCCTGCTATAAGAAGCTGATGTAGACTGGAGCTACATTGTCAAGCAATGCGGAAGCCAACTGGCAGAGTTATGACTTGCTCAGAGGCCCATCCTGGTCACCAGGTAACCCTGGGGAAGAGAGGCAGCCCAATATTTTTAGCTATCTGCTGTCTCTGAAGGTTTCCATCAGGTGAACAGAAACCTTCAACAGGGGAGCCGTTTGAGATCTGCACTTTTCCTCCTTCTAGTGCTTTTTATTCTGAACTCTCAGAAATGGTAGGCAGTCCTGATGTTTGAAAGGCAGTGTATGCTGGATATCTACTTTGGGAAATAAATGGCAGTGGTTTAATTGAACTTAACAATATTATCCTGTCCCATAACACACATGATGTGGGAAAAGAACCCAGGATTTTAGTGCCAGCTCCTGAAGCTTATGTTTTTAAGACAGTCTTCAGCAGCTGGATTTGGATCAGGTGCCAAGATTGAAAAGAAGGCTGACAAACACAAGTGGCTTGAAATGGTGATTTTGGGGGGAACTTTCAGTCCAGAAATACCTTTGTTTTTATGGAATGCTAACATAATTATGAAGCTGACTTAGCAAGCCTTATGTCCTTAGCTTTCCATTCATTACAGAGAGCTGTACACTTCCACCGGAAAAAAAGCCTGAGGCCACAAAACTGAAAATATTGGCCTACAGCTTCCTGATAATCTTTATCTGAGAAGCAGGGCTTCTCAAGGTATGTGGAAGAATTCTTACAGATACAAAGGAAAAACTGTTCTTTCTGTAACTGAATAATCTAAATGACTACTATGGCCTCCCTGTGGATTTCCTATCTAAATGCCAACTCAACCTGTTCATGATTACCCTGTGAGAGCCAAAGAGTTCACAACCTGCAGTGGGAAGACTGCAGAACGTGGTAAAAATGAACCTAGGAAAACTGCGACTGCTTCACAACATTGTTATTATTTAATACATTATTAAATTGCAGCAGTCTGAGTGAAGATGCTCATAGGGTTATGCTTTCTGTGTACTTTTTAAGTTGTCTTGAAGGATTCAAGTCACTTTTAAAAAAAATTGGGTAGAACAAAGTGTTCTACAGAAGACTTACCACTAACACTTAGACAGTCTTGCTGTACTCCAGACAGGCCACCCCTCAGGCAAATTTATGTAATCTACACAACACGCAATTTCCATGGGCATGAACACTTGCAGGGCAGGATTGAGGTGAAGAAGATTTACACTGCAGGAGAGCAGACAGGCTGCTACTTCTAGGGATGGTTTCTGGAGCTGTTTGGTGTACTCAGTATTTTTGGAGGACAGAGGAGCAGTTTTAAACTGTGTTCAGCCTCAAGTTTAGAGTAATAGGCATTGTAAGTAGTCCCAGATGGTCTCAGCACTTTATTGCTGCAGGCAGGATGGTGATTTCAGGGAATGCTCATGAGCTGCTGCAGGAATACAGGATGTGAAGGCATGAAGTGTTCCAGTCCCTCTAAGTTTGCAAGCCAGGGAAGGAAGGAGAACTGCTGCAGGGCCTTCAAAGGGATTTGCAATACCACCCTTGCAGGATGTCTGATTTTTGTCTTGTCCTTGGCAGAAGAGCACACAGACACGTTCTATCATCTGATCTGCTGTGGTGTTGCTATTCCACTACTGCTATTTCTCCTTGCTCTGCACTTCTGGGGTTTACTGCTGCAGCAGCTATCCTCTAAGGAACACAGACAATAAGGCTCTAGCCCAAAGCTGCAGCTGCTGCTGCAGATGAGGCTGAGCAGTAAAGAGCATGAGCAGGCAAGGTTTTGCCATTGCCCTTTCTTTCTCAGGCTGCAGCACATCCCTGGTCCTTGCTTCCAGCCCAGCAGGCACAGCAATATTGCCTACCCCAGTGCAATGGGAACAACCTGTGTGCTAAATGTGGCCCAGCTGGACCAGACCCGGCTTGCTCAGCATAAATAGTGCTAGTTTGAAGCTAATTAAAACAAAGTGAGGATAATAACCTTCTGAAACCATAGAGGGGAATCAAAACTTCAAACAAGCAATTTCAGTAAGAAGTAAAATCTGGTTTTTGTTTTTATCCAAGCTTTTAAAAGATGTTTGTTAGATCAAGACAGCTATTGTGTCTTAGTATGATGCCTTAAGATACTCATCTGAATAAATCCTTGGTGAATTTTAAGGTCAGGAAAGACTTTTGTGACTATGAAGGAATAGATCAGCTCCAGTTCCTATTTCAAAGAAAATCCTTGGAGTCAGAAAAGCAGTTTTCTGCTCCTTAAAGAAAAAAGAGTTATGTTTGATACATTATCTAGGGAAGACTATTTGGGACAGAAGCATCTGACCCAGAGATGGGTGGGAAGAGAGCAAACACAACTGAGCCATGTGTGCTAGGTGTTTGCACTGTGCTAACAAAGAAAGAACCCAAAAACCTGTAGCTCTGTCAGCGGCCCTCTGACTGGTGTGCTTGTGCCTTTGGTGTTTTAGCAAGTGATAGGATGCAGAAGAGTTGGCTGCAGAGGTTTAGGCAGGTACTAGAATGAAGTGGGCCAACACTGTAGTCTGGTTAATGGCCGTGTTGATATGTAAATAAAGCACAGCAAGTAATGAAATGTATGTGTTTTTTCACACTGAGCCAGGTAAATCCAGTTTAAAAAAAAGAGTCTGGTGGCATATTAGATTGCTTATAGGAATAAAGTACCTACTTTGTAGTCTCACTTTCACACCGGTAATTAGCATTAAATTCCTGTTTTGGAAAACGGTTGGGTTCTGCTGAGGTTTTTTTGGAAACAAAATGAAAAGTTTCTTTGCTCCTGAGTGTTGACTTATTTATTCTGTTCTTTGCATAGGATAACTGGAAAAGGCTTTCTGCTTCATGCTGAATTTGGCTCAGCTTTAAATGTGCTTTTGCATATTTTCTTTTCCTGTAACTATAATTGCTTTCAGTGAGCCTTGATTACTGTCATCTACTGTCATGCCCTAGTGCATCTGACCAGTTACAATTGCACAGTAAAATAGCACTTTGTGTGACTTTTATCTGTGTCTACAATTTTTATGTTGCAGTTGTATAATTTCCTGATTGTACCTCTGATATTTTAATGCCTACCCCTTTAAAGTGGATCTTGAAAAGGTCCACTAAAGTCCTGTTCCTTAGTATATTACCCGAAACAGATTAGCAAGTAGAGCACAATTACAGGTCCTCTTTTGTTTTCCTGCTTATGCCAAATTCACTTATTTTCTCTTGGCCAGCTGTCTGAGACATGATTATCCACAAATGTATCTATCAGACTTAGGTGAAGCTTTTATGTGGAGATCAAATGCCTTCTATTTCATAGGAAAGCTTACTCTACAGAACAGAAGAGCTCATTGGTAAGCTTTGAGTTATGTCTCTGCTCCCTTGCAGGTGGGGTGAAGCTCTCCCAGTTGCAGAGGGTACTCCTAGGCCTCCACCTTTACTATTTTTCAAAAATGTTCTTGTTCAACCAACCACTCATTCATACTACTGCCCCCACCTCAACCACAGCTTTTAACTGCCTTGTCTCCTCCTGTGCCTATTTCTGGATCTGTTTGGCTTTTCCATTTGATGGATCAGTATCCTCCCTCTCCCTCCACTATCTCAACTAGGACAACTTTGGATCCTGGTCATGATCCACCACCATGATTTTCTCCTCCTCTTCCTCCTCCCTTTCACAGAGCTGTGTCCCTGCCACTGCCATTATTCCTAACCCAGCACTCACCATCTGTTCTCCATCTTCCTCTCATGGCCTCTCTAATGCCTAAAGTTTTAAAAATGCTTATACCCTTCCAGCCTCTCCTCACATCTTCCACACTTGAACCCTTTGGTCCCTTTTTGTAAGATAACATGGTGGTTGGCCCCTTGAGGGTTTCTCACTTCCTTTACCCTATTTAGCTTTATTCCCAAGAGGGATAAAGTGAACCAAGGCATATAACAGGGTAGGTCATGTAGCTAGATGAAACCTGGAGCTGCAGGTACAGGTCTGTTAATTAACAATTTTTGTGTGGAGGCTCAAAGGAGAAGAGTGGCTCTGCAAGCTTCTATACTCAAATGAATTCTTCTCTACTGCCAGGTAAAGGATCTAATGATTTAAGGCTGGAGTATGAAGGCAGTCCTGTTAGTAGGAGCTCAACCAGAGAATAACACAAAATCTGCACTCACTGTTTCTTGGCTTCACTTGGAACATTTGTGTCTCTAAGTCATGTCTCTTCCTCAATGTTTCTTCTTGTTTTTCACTTTCATTTGGTTTGTCCCTCAAATTGAAAAGAACCCTTCACTGTAAAATGGTAGCAACCTCTCCTTACAGTCTATTGCTAAATGATCTACATTATTTAATTAGCAATTGTCTCGTAAATAATTGAATTGAGTCATACATAGATTTCAGTCTAAGGTGCTATCTAACTTGGTGTTAATTAAGGTGACTAATAAAAGAGATAAGAAAACATGAATAATGAAGTCAGTCTCTCTACCTCATCATCTACAACACTTACACGGCCTTGGTGACCTGCAGATGTAAGATGAAAAGCTCTTTTTCTCAGGCAAGGGAATCTCTGGTTCTGTTTCCCTGGATCTGTATTTTAAGCTATTCAGGACACACTGACCCATGGTTACATTGTGTTACTGAGAGCAATTAGATTTACTTAGCCTTCCTTTTATTTGAGACAAGCTAGAATATATTTGTGCAGGTTTTTAAATGAACTTTTAAGCACTATTTCAATCAAGCTTCTATAAGCAAGAGATTTCTTTTTTAATTTGTTTTGTTTTTAATGAGAGAAAGAACTGCTAGTTTTTGAAGGGTTTTTATGCGTTTCACATCGACTTCTAAAATTCTGCTTGTTTCAAAGGAACTGCCAAATGCTGGAAAGCTTGCTTGTTCTTGCTTTCTAGTTATTGTGGCATAATTCCAGATGTAAGTCTCAAATGCTGATTAAATCTCAAAGAGAACGGAGATCCAGAATTAGTTGCTTGCAGGATGTCATACCTTATAAACACCAGGGGAGAAATAAATTAACACATCTCAAGATGGATTATGGTAAAGGTCTAGAATACATAAATAATTGTTTAATGATATGACATCTACACTTCCTGTATTAAACTATATTAGCTGAATCATTACTGGAATAATTAGCTGAAGCAATGCAGAGAATAAAAAGTTGTTGCCCTGGTGAGGCAGGAGCAAGATATAGAGCAATAGATCAGGCAACAGGACAAAATTTAAAGACCACTTTTCTTCCCTCTGGTAAACCTTGAAAGCACTGCAAAAGAGGCACTGAGCCCGCTTTCAAGGATGGTCTCCATAGCAGCACTCTAGACTTTGGAGAAAGCTTTGTCAAGAGCTTATCTTGTCAGTTTTCACTTCTCTGTCACAACCTGGCTAAACCCACATCTGAAAAGTCATATCTGAAACCAGGTCTTTCTCTCTGCTTGAATGGGCAACTTGGCATGTCTCTACTGGACCCTTGGGTGAGAATACACTGCTGTGGCCACAGCATCTCTGCTTCTTAAGGTAGGGCCATGGCACAGGTTGACAGATCTGAAATCTGAGCTGCAGGTCATGCTAAGAACAGTATGTCAGGAGACAAAACAAATTCATCAGTTTACCATGTATTTTATTCCTGAGAAGTATAATGCTTTGATGGCTGAAAAAGGACAAAATCCACCCCCCAAATCAAACCAACCACTTCCCCCTACCAAACCTCACTGATAGAGGTCATGGTGCGTGGAGGGAAGCCTTTGTCACTGTTGATATTCCTCATGGAGTCACTCAAAGCTCCTGACTGAAGTCTAAACTTCTAGCTGTATTTGGGGCAATCAAGAGCTAGAGCTTCACTGCCTGGGCAATAAAATAGAAAAGTCCATGAACACAAGCAAAGGCATTAGAAACCTCTCAGTTGGGGGTCCCCAGTATTACTCATATCTCTCCCCCAACGATATTTCATTTTAAACAGCTCCTAATCTTGCCCAAGGGACCAATAGGTCATTGTTAGATTAGCCTCCAGACTGGTTAAAGGCTTGTGTGCTGAGCCACTTTAGCTGGAACTACACCAGCTATTCACCTGGCCTCTTCAGACAAAACCACAAAAGCAAACTAGACACCAAAGCACCTACAGTGTTTACAGCTGCCATCCTTGCTCAGCAGGTTTCCAGTGTTTCAGGTCTGGTATGATTTCATAGCTGGCTTTAGAAATGGTCCTAGGCAGGCCTAGGAAGACCTTTTCCAGACATATTTCTGGAATGACTGCAACTAATAGTTTTATTGGTCATCCCCAAAGCCTCTGAACTCTTCTGACCCCTGGCTGAAGAAATGCAGCCACCAGGTTCTTCTCTGAACACTTCTTAGAGCTCTTTCTTGTCCTTGATGGCCTCCATTCTTCCAGGCCACAAAGTCCTGGTGGTTTCTTCACAGTCTGACAAGTCTGAAGAGGTTGTGGAGCTGAAGAAGTTTAAGTTGGCATTATGGACAATGCCAACAGATAAGACAGATAGCCTGATTACTCTTCAAGGTGTGGAAGAGAGAGGAATTGTGAGTTAAAATCAGCAGGCAGAGCACACTGGGCACTTGCAGAGGTTTTAGTCAGCTTGAGAGCTCTCTGCTTGCTTTTCTCTGTGGTGCCAGCCAGCTGCAGCAGCAGGGAGAGGAGGAAAGAGGAGCTGTCATAAAGCACTGGCTCCCATAGCAGGCTGTGCTTGCCTGGCATCACTCCTGGCTCTGAGTCAGCTGATAGCTGTGTAAAATTAGGTCACCTGCCAACATGTTCTTGGCTTTTAACGTAATATTTGAGGTTAGATAAATAGATTAGTGAGAGAAAGCTGGGTCTCAGAATGGAGTGCTTGATGGAAGAATGTGTGGGTGCCTTAATTTGGTTTTATACAATTCATAATGGTGCTTGGGGAGTCCGGGCTATGATCACAGCTGCAGATTCAGTCCTTTTGCTGTGAGAGAGGCCCCCGTGGAACTGCTGTGGACTGGAAGCTGGTACCTTGGGAAAAGAGGGGGTAGATGTGCTGCCTCCAGGGGAGAGAGTGGCGGGGCTGGGTGTTTGGTGAGCAGTCAGCCTGGCCACACGCTCTGTGAGAAGTGAACTTTTCCTGCTCTCATGGCTCCCTAAGCCCTCCCCAACAGCCAGGGAGAAAGGGTTCTTGGGGAAGCACGTGGGTTGGTTCCCCCCACTCCCCCATTCCTGAATTGGTGGTACAACTATTCTGCCAAAAGTGAATGTTTTTTCAAATAGGCACTAGCTGCTGTGTGAGGAACACAGATGAGAGGGATTCAAGTGAGAAGTAGGATTTTAATTCGGAACAAATGCAGAAGGCTGCAATATGTGTGGTATGTTCAGCACAGCTTTGAGGCTTTGCTGTCTTGTTTTTAATTATGTCCTAATATGATAGCATGCCACATTATTCATGTTCTTAATAATGGCTTGTATTGTTTAAGGAGATGCAAACAGAGAGACCCTGGGGATATACAAAGCTCAGACATTTTAAAACTAGTGAGATTCAACTACTTCAAATGCTTGTTTATTTTAAAGGGGTATGTCTTTATCTGCAGCAAACCCAGCATCTCTCAGTCCAGGCCAAGAGAGACTTCAGTGGGACTGCATGATTCTTAGCTCAAAATCAGGGACCCATCACTGATTTGTTTGATGTAGGCTGCTACAAAATGCTTCACAAAGTGTTTCTGCATCATCTTTAAGCAGAAAACTTGCTTTAGTATTACTCTCTATGAATAAAAATGATTTACCCTGGCAGGTTTGATATAATTACATATCAACCAAGCGACTGACAGTCACGTTTATGTGAGAAAAAAATCTGGTGCTAGAACGCAATGCTCCTGAAGGCTTTTGGTGAGGAAAGTTTTATCTGCAAACTGCTTTATTTTTTCTTTTTCAAAATTAATCACTTAATGATTTTTTAAACACCCTTCATTAATTTAACTATTAACATGAATGAATTTCTGGAGTCCTAGTGTTCTACTGCCAAGCTGCATGAACTGGGCTTGTTCTGTGGTGCTGAAGGATGGGGATAGCCTCACACAACAGCATGGAAATTAATTTGAAAAAACGATTATATTATGCCAGGATTTAGAAAAGAATAGCAGATGAGAAAGAATTGGATTAGAAGGAAAGTCATGAGACAATTAGCTGAGCTAGGTGATACAGAAGGAGATGTTCAAAAGGCAGTGGGAGATAACTGGGTGAAAAAATCTACACTTAGTGGGAGAGGACATCCAGTAAACTGGAAGAAGAGAGGGTCAAGGGAGAATGTGCGTACATCCAGTGACAGCAAAATGACACATTTTCATACCTCACTGCTCTGCACTCTTTCCAGTGAATACAAAAGCCTTATCCTGTTAAGAAAGGCACAATCCAGGATCAATACTGTACTCACATTTAGGACCACATCCTGTTTGCCTTGCTTTCCTAAATAGTGACATTGTTTAAGTAGAATTTACTTGCAACATGTTAGTTGATTTTATGTATCAGTAATTCCTCTTGAACAAGGAGACTGAATTCCAGGGAAAGAGGAGTGGGAGAATCTCAGTGGGAATCAGAAAATAATATAGTATGTCTCAGCATCCAGGCCCACCTTAAACTATAAGTCCATGCCTGCATATAGGTATTATCAATGATATCTGTTTCCTCATACAATTTGGACAGAAGGGTTGTGTTCTGCTTAGTAATAGCAGATGCAGACTGGGATAACAGTGTGTATCACCTAAATCTGTCTTTAAAAGGAAATTGTTATGACTGGCATCTTAGCATAATTTCAGGATCTAGTTTCCTGAAAATCACAAGAAATTACCTTAGTAAGTACAGAGTTCAGTTTTATACAACTTTCCTTTACAGGAAATGGTTTTAAAATAATAAATTTACATCAAAACTGGTATATAATTAACAGTTCACTGTTTCTTCTCAAGTCTGGATGTTAGTTTGGCTATAAGGAATGAGATCTCAGAAAATACCCTGACAGATGTCACCAGTTATCTGTAACTATATTTCCCTTTAAATTTAAACATTGAAATACCTGATTCTACTTATAAAGGACCTATACCTGCAATGACCTAATTTTGTAGAGACATCTTGCTTCTACTTTTTTTTTTTTTCCCCATAAAGGATGCAAATGAAAATAACCCTGTGCTTTAAAATTTTGCCTGAAATAGTGTACAAGTTATTTCATCTGCTAGTAATGGAAAATATTACAACGCCACCACAGTAGCACAGTATCAACACTCTGTATTAGCATGGTGCTTACACAGAACACCAAAATTCTTTCCAGCCCCTTGCAATACATCCTGGAAGAGTGGAAGGGCATATCTCTTCCAGTTGGTCCTGGCATGAAATCCAAGATGAGACAAATTGGGAATGAATCACAGTTTGTGTTATAAATATGAGCCTGAAAGTGACTCAACTGGAAAATTTCTGAGCTTTATGCTGAAGGAAGAGTGAGTATTGCTGAGTAGACTACTTGTTCTTAGTCACTTTACAGGGGGGTTGTGGTGTGATCATGGTCTTGGCTTGAGAGAGGCAGGGTCTCCAGTTCCCAATAGGGAACTATTTTGCAACGCAGGAGGTTCTAATCCCCTGGCATCATCTTTTGAAAGTTGATCCAGCTTATTATTCTGCAGACACTCTTTTTTTTATTTACTCCTTGGCTTATAATGAATTACAACGTTTTCTTTGGCATGTGATGGGGTTAAAGATCTGCACTTCCAGAGCTACCTGTGATTGAAGTGAGATGAAGTACTCAAAACACCTGTTTCCCCCCAGCTCCCATTTTGGTCTAAGAAAGCTTCTGTAATTCTGTTAGAGGAGTAGGAGTTGCAGAAATGAAAATGTATGCAGGCTAAAGGGGAACTGAGGGGAAAACACCTTTGATTCAAATGCTATTATTATTGCTGAGATGTCAGACATCATATTATGTAACAGATCTATAGTATTTTAGGAAATAGCATTTCATGTGAAGACAGGGAATACCCTCTCGCTGACTGAATGATTAATGAAATCAGAGTCTGGGTATTTAACTATGCATAAAAATGATAATGTGCCAGCTTGGGATAATGGAGGCAGGCTAGTCCTGACAGTCATCCAAAGGGATTTAATTTCCCAGACATTTAATCCAAGCTGTTTTGTGCCCTGGTCTACACAACACTGTATTTCAATGCAATATTATATAGCAAAGACATTAACATCTTAGAAGGTATATCATATGTGATAAGTTTTTCATTCAGGAGAGTCATAGGACAGAAGCAAAATGCCATGTTGTAGAGTTTGGCTGTCATGATCAATTTGTAGAATGAAATAAGTATCTGTTTTATTTCTTGTAAATCAAAATCAGCAGTGAAACCTATTTATTGCCACAGGGACCATATTTAAAATTCCAGAAGCTTCTCAGTTGATTAATTTGATCTGGGAAGTTTGTAGACTGCTTGAATAGTAAATATCATCTTAGTTTAAAAAATGCAACTTTGGTAAGGATATATGATATAAAATCCTCCAACAAATCAAGATTCTGAGAGATGATCAAAATCACATCATTTCGTCATTTCATGAATGAAATGAAATTAAGATCTTACACTGAAAACAACATTCCTATCTGTAGCTCCTCACTGTGTATTTCTAGATAAGGTCTCCAAATAGCACATAATTATAATGTATAAGTGTTTCTCTAGTTTATTATTCTGTATAGTGTTTGAAAGATAATGTATTCTCTTGTTTTTACACTCCATTCCTGTATTCAGGGGAGGCCTTCTCAGAAGCAGGAGAAGACACTCATAGTCTCCATACAAATTGATCAGCATATTAAAAATAACTGATTTTTTTCTAATGTAATCTAAAAAAAGCTGTACTTTATTTTAAAATATGTTTCTGATAAAGGAGCTCAATAATGTGTAATTTCATTCTAGTAAAGTTTTACAAGAATAGATATAATCTCTCTTAAATTATATTACTCAAGATTGCTGGCTGAAGCCTCCAGTAAAAGGTTACAAAATCAGCAAAGCTATGGAAAAGGCCAACAGCAGTATACTCAGGAAACACAGTCCCATCCAAAATAGAAGTGGTTTTACCAAAGCACCACAGTTCAGGCTTCTATTACTCATGTTTTGCATACTTCTCTTATTTCCCGTTGGGAAAGACACATACGCAAAATTTTTGGGGGGGCTTCTACCTTTTTCTTTTCTTTTTGCTTCAGTGAGATGTGGAAAACAGGAAGGAGACCCTAACTTCCCCTTCTTAAAAAAATACACCTCTTTGGCTTCCAAATATCTACCACAGCTCTAGTGGATTGACCTTGTCTGGATGCCAGATGCCCACAAAGCCTCTCTATCACTCCCCTCCTCAAGTGGACAGGGTAGAGAAAATATAATGAAAGATTCATGAGCTGAGATAAGGGCAGGGAGAGATCACTCACTGATCACCATCATGGGCAAATCACACTGAATTTGGGGATATTAATTGAATTTATTACCATCAAAACCAGAGCAGGATAATGAGAGAAGTAAAACAAACCTTAAGAATAACTTCCCCCCACCCTCTATCTTCCCATGCTCTACTTCCCTGCCAGCAACTCAGGGAGATGTGGAACGGGGGTTATGGTCTCTTCCTCCCATGTTACTCTTGCCACTGCTCAGGGAGAGGAGTCTTTCCCCTGCCGCACCATGGGGTGTCTCCCACAGGAGACAGTACTCCATGAACTTTTCCAGTTTGAGTTCCTCCCACAGGCAGCAGTTTTCCACAAAAGGGCCCAAACATGAGTCACTCTTCCACCAGGTGCAGTCCTTCAAGGACAGGTTGCTCCAGCGTGGTTCCCCAACAGGATCACAAGTCCTACCAGGAAATCTGCTCCAGCATGGGCTCCTCTCTCCACAAGCCTAGAGATCCCTGCCCGGAGCCTGCTCTGGCACAGGCTTCCTACAGGGTCACAGCCTCCTCTCAGGCATCCATCTGCTCTGGTGTGGGTCTCCCCCATGGGCTGCAGGGGGATTTCTGCATTCCCACTGATCTTGGTGGGCTGCAGGGACACAGCTGCCTCACCATGGGCAGCACCACGGGCTGCAGGGGAATCTCTGGTGCCTGGAACACCTCCTGCCCTCCTTCTCCACTGACCTTGGTGTCTGTGTAGCTGTTCCACTCACATATTCTCACTCTGCTCTTTGGATTCAACTATCTTTGTGAAATAACTTAATTTCCTTCTTAAATCCATTATCACAATCTTGCCATTGCCATCTCTGATTGGCTCAGCCTTGGCCAGAAGAGTGTCCTGGAGCCGTCTAGCATTGGCTCTGCAGAACGTGGTGAGCAGCTTCTCACAGAAGCCATCCCTGTAGCCAGTAATGCCCCACTACCAAAACTTTGCACTGCAAACTCAATACAGTTGAGTCCTTCCCCCATCCCCCATCCCCTGTCATTTCCCACCTGAGGTGAGAAGGTTGATTCTAAAGCAAATCTTCTTTTTGCACAAGCTTCTTATATGAGGGCAAAAAAAGAGCAGAGCTGTATCAGCTTTCCCTTGAAAGAAAAAGGAAAATAAAACTGAAATCCCCAAGGACATTCACAGTTCTTGTTTCCCCTTTGGTGGGTAACTGAGTTTGGTTTCACCCTTCTCTTTTCTGATTGTAGGTGAGATGAGGCTGGCAAGCTAGTCTCTTCCCAGGGCCAGAAGAGCAGGACCTCTTAGCAGTGAGAGTATCACAAACTGATGTGGATAAAATGAAAGTAACTCACCTCTGAGAACAGCAGCAAAGCAAGTGGCTGGATTAGGTTTAGTATTCTCCACAGCAGTGAGTATGGGGCTGTCTTGGATTTGTGCTGAAAACATGGTTGAAAATACAGGGATGTTTTTGATATTGCTGAGCAGGGCTTACACAGAGCCAAGGGACTGAGGTTCTCAAGGCATTGTGAGGGGACAAGGTCAAGACAGTGTTATTCTTCATGTGTGGGTATACATGTGTGTTTTAAGCCAAGAGAAAACCTCAAGCTACTTGTGAGTTTTATTTATTTGTGTACAGCCTTGCTCAATCCCTTGCTCCAGATGTGTGTTACTAGGCACTAGGGTAGTGTTGTCATCTCTCAGCACACAGTGAGGGCCTGTAGACACCCACAAACTCTATGTTTAGAGCCCTTCATACCAGAGTATTTCAGGTGCCCCTTATGGCTTGGCATAACACCAAGTGCAGCCAGGACAAGTGTGTTGGGTCTTGACACATTTAACAGAAGAAACAAACCTGTTTCAACAAATAAAATATTGTTCTGTATCACAGAATAAAGGTGCAATAATAAAGGGGTGTTTAGGTGTTGGAATTTTGTCTTCTGCATATCAGGGTACTTAGAATTTCTTTGAATTCTTCTTTGAATTTCAGGGTACTTGGAGTCTGAGTACTTAGAGTCAGGGTACTTGAAGTCAGGGACAGGTGCCATTTTGGGAAAGTAGCTTTGATGCTGCATGTTATAAAAGCAACCCAGAAAGATTTACTTTTCCCCCAATAATCTTTTCTCCCTTTCTCCAACATAAGCCATCCAGGATGCAAGTATAAGTTCGCAATTTGCATACAGAAGCATGTGTGTGCACTATCATGATATTACTGAAACACTCGGCAGTCCAAGCCAGGAAATGTGATAATTGACAGGCGTGACACAGTAACCTGCACTGCTGGGAAATGGCCCAGAACCAGTTCCCCTGCTGGCTGAAGGGAAATCTCAGCCCTGGGAGCAGTGGATACTCTGTTACTGTCTGAAGGAACAGAATAAAACAATTGCTATTTATATAAGGATTAGAAAACCAGCTTTCTGAGTTAGTTCATTCTTTTGGTTCATTTCAGAAGAAGGAAAACGGGTAATTGTTCAAGAAATTAATTCTGATATTTCTTGCTAGAATTCCTGGGTGGAGCTAAAGCCAGCAATAAGCCCTGGTTCGTTTTCCTCTTTACACAGAGTCTGTGCTTTATCATTTCTTTGGGTTCCCAAACACTTGTCACACTTTTTAAGGTTGAGATATGTTTATTCTCATGTTGGCAGTAAAGAAACCCTTAAACCCCTCCCCCCCAATATTTAATGTACTAGAAGATATTCCAATTGATAAGTACAATCACAATATTTGTAAGGGATCTTGATCACTTTCCATAATTCAGTTGGTTGTTTTTTGTTTGTTTATTTATTTGGTTTTTCTTAGGTCTTCATGAATGGCTTTGGAAGGGGTCTAGGTAAGGCTAGGGGTCTAGGCAGTTCCCCATGTGGCTATGTGTCCCACAGTGTGCTACATCCTTGTCCGTTTTGAAAATTAATCTGACATCTAAATGATTATTTATCTGTATTTATTGCAATAAATTTAGCTAAGCAACTTTCACTCTAACAATCAGAAGATGCAGAAAGCTTCAAGTTAGAGGTGGGAAATTAGAAACAATCAAATTATGATGGAGAAATTAATGACTTGAGAGCCTTATCTCTTACACATCTTCTAAGTTAGCATGGAAATATGATCTCAGGAAGGTTTTGAATGTCTGAAATCTGAAAGAACTGAGATTGAGATGAAAAATACTTGATTTTGCAAACTTTTTCTTCCTCACCCATATTATGTAATTGTTGGTTAGAAGTGTTGTTGTTGTTGTTTTGGTTTGTTGTTTTGTTTTTTTTTTTTTTAATAAGTGATGATAGAACATCCCTATAGGGTTTGTGCTGTTAGGGTCTCTCCCTTCACTTAGAGGGGACACCTTGCAGACAATGCAATTTCCTTCGCCTGGGTTGCAAAGACAGCAATTCATCATAGCTATCGCATTGATTTTCATGCAAGTTTCAAACACCTCACAACAGGTTTAAAACCCAAAGGCTGCTTTGCATACTTGTATTGATCAAGCAGCCACAGCCTGCAATAAATTTCAGAAGTTGTAAGGTAGGAATTGAACAATTTAATGATGTCATCACTTATTGTTACCAAACTCTCAACTACTCAGCCTTTCCTTCTGTTAGCTAAATAACTGAACTGTCTGATTAAGCTGTTTTTACCAGTAGGCTTTTCCCCCAATAAACCTGATTTTCTTCTAAGCAAACTAAAATAGGGCTCTAGCTCGCTTTTGTTCAGGGGTTCATCATATTGCAGAAAATGAAACAAACTTCATCAAGTGTGGCCAAAATGTTGCCTAAAAATTAATTGCAAGATGCTTCTAATTATTGTAGTGTTACACTCCTTTTTCCAGGTATTTATATACAATGGTTATCAAATCGGAGATGTTGGCAATAAACAATGGGCTGAAAATTGTAAACTGGAAATACACAGCAAATCTGAGATTGAGAGGAATTAATGTGATCCAAGACTGACTAGTAAACTATTTGCTAAAAGATAAGAAGATAATCGATGTACATATTAACTGAAACATCTGACAAGAATGAGTCCAATCAGCGCCTCATTGTTCTCAGTTCGGTTTTTGAATTCCTGGCTACTCGCATTTCTGAAGAGAAGTAAATAAGTTAGTGATTATTTTTCTTTGTTATGAGGCAAGAAAGGATCTTTTTAAATAAATAAAATTACAGAAAATTTCAGACTTGAAACTTCATCTCTCTGGCAAAGTCTGTAAACTTTAGTTGTGTATTTAAAAAAAAAAAAAGTTGCTACATTCTCCAGTTCAGATTGCCTAGCAGTAATTGGAGATATTTCTTTTTTATATATGTGAAATGTCAATAGTCAAAGCCAAGTAAACCTTCCTCCCTCATTTTTCATTCTGCAAACCAGAATACTATATCTGCTGAAAAGTTTTTAGAGACTGAGCTCCTGTTTTAGGTTCTACCACCCTCTTAAATATCTACAGTCCCCTTACCAAGAGAAATAACAGAGTAAAAACAAACTCATGACTCTGAAAACATTGATGGCTGCAGAAAGACTTTTAGCCCTTTAAACTGCAGGTTGCAGAAACATTACACTGAATCATTTGATCCTTAAATTGCTTTCTAAATTCTGGATGTCTTGCGTAGAACTACCCAGTTACGGAAGAGACGTTGATGTAAAGCATCATGGCTAGTTAATTACAACTGAGTTTGGTATGAAATAATAGAAGATCATTCAATTGAGAGAGCAGGAAGAAAATCTGACTACAAGAAAACATTTGTGAAGTGTCTATTCTTGTGTAATTAGCAGTTTAGCTTTTTTCTTTGTATGTTGTACTGAATCTCTGATTTTGTACAGGCAGTGTCAGATCTGGTGCATCTATCAGCACACTTAATAAATACAATCCATGTTTATATATGGATTTATTTATAATTTCCTGAAGCCTCACTCCTTCCATAATATTATGTGGGCTTTGCAGTGCAACAAATCTAGGGGTCACCATAGTCAGCTGTGCCCTGAGTGGACCTGATCAGTGTTTTGGGTGGGGAAAACCTCCTTTTTCGTATTCAGTCAGAAGCATTAGAATAGCTTAGGAGCCAGGGATATGTCATGTAAATGAACTCAAGCAGTTCTAGCATCTATTATGCTCACAGTTTCCTTCTATTCTGAGGGGCCTCATTGGGTCTAGGAATTAGTACAGCCCTAGGGCTTCTCTATTTGATTAACCATAGCCTGGATTTGTTAAACACCCAGACATGCTGCAAAGGCCTTTTTCCTTCTTGGAAGCTTTTGAGTAAGGATTCAAAGGTGAAAGGGTTGGAGGTTAAAGTTCTGACCTCCTCTCCTCCAAAGCAATTCCCTTCAAGAAGGAAACAAAACAAATCACTTAAGCATGTGCCTATCTAAATCAGCATTGCCATCTCTCATCTGTTTTGTGTTGATCTTAAAGCTTCAGTTGTGTTAACTGAGATTCAAATCTTCAGCTTTAAATTTAAACCCAGTTTTGTAGTCCTTGTGGTTCTGGAGTACAGTTTGAAAGTGACTCCAAGGAAAAATAATATCTTTAAGAAAATACTGACCTATTACTTTGGAACATAGTACTTTACTCAAGACTTCTGAATACCTGCATTTGGCAATATCACTAGCTGAAAGCATGGGATTGCTTCCAGCAAAATAAATGGGACTTAACATATGCTTTATAAACTTAAGTGAATTGGGAGCTGAGAATGACTTATGGACAATTTTGTGAAAAATGTGATATACTACTTACAGCACAGTTGCTAAGTGGAAAAACCAACTATTTTTGTATTGTGAGCACAGTCCTTTCAACTATGTTCTGCTGTTGGGGGCCTGGGATTATTTGGAGATTTCATTACACAGAAGATCAAATTCCTCATTGCCTTCATGAGGCTGCTGAGTGATGGGGTGTCCCATGGTCAGTGGTGGTCACAGGGAAGATGTCACATATTTGTTGGCCTGGAGCAACATAATTAGCAAAGCCCATCCATAGCTACCTATTTAGGGAAAAAAGTCCTGGGATGATGATTCAGAGTTAAGCTGTGGATTTTAATATTCCTCCTAGGATTTTTTTTCCCTCCTCTGCCTATGAGAAGGCAGTAGAGAATTGAACAAGGTGGAGTAATGGATGAGTGGAGTGCTTTGTACTTGGCAGGGTTTACAGTCTGGGGCTGTATTTTTCCTTTCTGCAGCACACCCCCTAGGGAACACGCCTGTATGCAGAGTGTTCAATTATCTAAGCTGTCAGGAACATGCATATTGTCAAAATGTAGGCTTGCAGCAGATTCCTGGTGATCTTTACAGATGGCCCAGGTCTCCTCATACCTTCAGCTCAAGCACTGAATTAATCATTTCAATCATTCACCCTAAGTGGGGTGAGTTTTGGGTGTGTGTAAGACAGAGACAAATTACACAGGAAAGAGTCAGCTATGGTAGAGGTAGGGTTGCTTTTTTGGTTTTGGTTACATTGGGTTTTGTCTGTCAGCTAATTAGGTACACTACAGCAAATAAACATAAAAGATTGCTTATCTCATTCCAGAAGGTGCCAAAGATGTTAAGGATGTAAACACCACGTTCAGAAAAGGAGAAATCAAGATATTGTGAATGAGAAAGCAGGAAGTATCTTAGATATGTGGCTGAAGGAATGTCATAGGAAATCTCCTGACCAGAAAAATGACCATCTGCTCAGCTTGAGTCATCATTGTCCGTTTGAGACAAAGGTGAACCAGGGTATTCTGTAGCTTCCATAGGAGGTCACTGGCAGGATTTGAGAAAATATGTGATTTGAGTTAGATAGCTGTAAGGTTGCTCAGCAGGGCTGTCTGGCTCACAGAATCTAGGTTACTTAGCGGTCCACTTTATTTTAGAGTGAATAAAAATAAGCAGTGCAAGTAATGGGACTACCTTTGGGCAGAAGAGTGGAGATTTTCTATACTCCCTGCTTGTTTCCATCCAGAAGTTTCTATTACCAGCCTCCAGTATTCCTTGGAGGAAAAACTGAAAGAGATGGGCAGCACAGAGAGCAATTTGTTCTAAGCTTTCAGGAAAATCGGCAACACTCAAACTGCATCAGCATTCAAAACTGACCTCTCTGTAAGAACAGAGTTCATAGCTGAGAGGGAGAGTGTCTAAATTTGGCCACTTTCAGGTAGATAATACAGTGAACAGTGAACTTTGTGGAAGAACTATGCATCTATGTGGCTGTCTTTACTGTCCCCCATCAGACATTAAATGAGAGAGCAAATCCTTGCTTGTTACTTGGCAAAACAAGGTTACGTTACATTGTTTTCAACTACTCCTATGCTGGAAGCTGATCTCTTGCTTAAGTGCTTTGTAGACTTGAACTTGTGGGGTTTCTTTGAGATTTCATTGTAACTTTCTTGTAATATTTTTCAAGTCATCCATCAAGTACACAAGTAAGAAATCCTGGCTGCACAACCCACACATGAGGTAGAGAATTCCACACAGTCTTTACACTGGTGAGCTTGATTCCCCTGACAGAGTGAGTTTTCTTCCTTAATTTGTGTACAGCTCTGCCTGTGATGTACCTTTCTCTCCTTTCCAGGAGCAGTGCAAGGTGAAAACAGGGACAGAGAGACCTGGTAGGAACTCAGAGGCTTTTGACTATTAAATGCCTCCTTTTATCAGTAATATGAAAGTATACTAGGTACAGACATAATAATCTTTTTCCATTTTCCACACTGATTTTGGAGGCTGTTAAATATTTGGTTAAGTTTGGAAAACATTTTGACATTCTTTGCAGAACGACACCATAGAGAAGCAAAGTACCCGTATTATTGCTTTATAAAGGAACCTTTAAACTAATGAGGCATTAATGAATAGACTGGTATGCTGAATCTTTCTCATGTAGGAAGGGTACAAAGTCATTTCACATAAATTGCAGCCCATTATTATAAATACTTTGGCATGGGTTTCCCTAGAGGTGGAACTTCAAGCCAAATATACAGCAGCAGCTGTGGGTGACACTTTGTGCAGAAACGATTCCAGGCATTGTGCTGGAGGCACTGGTATTGCAGGATAACAGCACAGCAACACATATTTAGAGCCATCTTACAGCAGCAGTTCTGCTGGTTTATACTGAAGGCATGAAAAATATCTGTGTGCCTGAGATGAACAAGATGAGTCGTCTTCTCTCTCATCATTTCCCAATGATTTTGTACCCAGCTTAACCAACTACAATCACTGTACATAAGATTTTAATGATCAAGGAGTCTCCCTGAATTATGCTTTCTAGCTTTTGTTGGAAATTGTAAATTATTGCTGCAATACTCCCAGAAATATGTCTTTCCTCTACTACATCTGACATTTAAGGTCTGTGCTGAACTGGAAGCCATACCAGGTATTATCTGATAGCTGGTGTGCAATTTCATCACCAAGGCATACAATTATATTTGGGTCCCTAGGAATTTTAGAAAGTTTACACAAATTACTACAAAACCAGGGAAAAGGGACAGTCTTTTTTTTGTATGTGTGTGTTTGCAGTGAATATTTACACTTACATGGCTTAAAGCTTCCTACTCCAATTTTCTAACCAGCCAACAAATTACTAGCCTTTGCTTGGCATGCTGACAAATCCTTATAAATCAGTGTGTCATAGATTTGCCTGGCTTATACAGGTCAGTTTTCCCGTCCTTTTAAAATTTCTTCTGGTTTTATCCCTGAGACAGGTTCTGCTGAACCTCAGTACTCTGCTTGTCCTCAGCAGGATTCCACAGTGAAAATTGATTCAAGTACTTTCAGACATTGGTGACTGGGAATGGTGCCAGTCAAATGCAGTACTGGGCCTCATCTGTCACTGGCAAGCCACTGGTATGCACTCCTCAAAGCAGAGTGTTTTTCTTCCCTTGTTTCCACAAATGAACTCCATAAAGCACATGCATGGAAAGTGTGCCAGTAGGTGTGATGTAGCAGACTCAAGAGAGCAGCAGTCAAGGTGGAGACTGTGCATTTTGCAAAGGTGAAGAAGGACATTTTCTTTCATTATATTTTCTGCCTCATAGTAGAGAGGCTTGTATATTCTTGGAACAGAATATCCTTTTCTCTGCTTTGCAGGTTAGTAGCTGTGTTTCTCCTTTCATTCATCAACCTCCCAGGACTTGTATGTGTGTCAGGGTGAAAATAAGTGTTATTTCACAAGCAGGATTTCAACAGACAGTAGAGATAATAGTTACTTTTTCTTCTGACTCGCTAGTTTTTTGAGAGAATCTAACCTAGAGCATTTGGGTTTTTTTCTGAAATTTGGTGTTACCTTTCTCACCCCAAAACTGGTTCCATGGTTCTTGTCTAAGAATTACTTAGTGCATTTTTTGCATGGTTTTTTTAATGCCTACCACAGGCTTTTAATAGCATATTAGTCAAATTTGATACCACTTGATGGTAATGGGTACAACATCTGATTTCCAATTAGCCTTAGTTTTGGTTTATTTGCAGCCTTTAATTTTGGTACTTTCAACAAGTACATGTAATCTGTGGGCTTTTCTTGTGCTCTTAGGACTGAGTTTGACTCTCAAGTGTTTCCCTGGTATTTTCCCAAAATCCGCTGAAATTTTTTTATTTTGAGATGAGCAGAGAATTCAGATACCAGTCCCTATTAGCTATTTTTCTCAACTCTCTTGAGAAGATTCATATTTTTAAATTTGTTTCTTGAATAACATCTTGGGTCTTTTTTGGTGAAGTGATATCACCTGTGGTTCCTGGAGATTAATGTTACTTTTTTTGCTTAATCATTCTATTTTTCAATAAATAGATTTAATGTACCAACACCATGAGCAACTAACTACCAGCTCTGCCAGAAGAGTCTATCTGCTGTTTTCAGCTGCTTTCAGCCAGGACTATCAGGGTGTCAGAGCTCTTAGGCCACCAGCAGCCTGAATGTCCCTGACAAGTTCCTTGTCTCCCTTACCCTTACGTTTTTTCATGTAGGGGTAACTTCACTGATGACAAAGGGCATTGCACCAACATTACCTTAGCTAACTGAAATTTGATGTCAGGGAGTCTGGCATGCACAGGTTGCATGTTTGCATGTTTATTTTACCAATGACAGATTTTTTTCTTTTTATAGGGATGGCTCTGCAGTAAATGAGTAAGTCCTGGTGACGAAGCCTCAATTACAGCTCCCTGTAATTACCTTGAGATTTTTTTTTCTCCTCTGTTTTCCATTTTCTTATCAGATATCTATCCTTCCAGTGATGCAGAAGTGGTTTTAAAAGTAAGAGTGTGATCTTATTACCTGGAAATGAGATTTCAAATAGTATATTCAGCCATTTCCTCATTATTTTGAGGAAAGGAGAGGAGAGCATATGGCTTTTCATGACTAGGCATTGATCGAATGTGTAATTGATACAGGTCTCATCCTCATAACTGTTGAATGAAGCCTTATTTTGTTTCTTACTCATTTAGAAAGATATTTTGCATGTGATATTTGGTTTAGAGGTTAGAAATGGTTTTGCCTGCTGTTGTCCTCTGTCTGCTCTTTTTATTCTCGGTATTTGTAGGACTTTGAACATAAGTGCCAAAGTGTGCATCACAAACCAGGGAAGGATTTCCAAGCCACCTGAATGCCCAGGTAGAAATATTAGCAGGAATTCCTCCCTCCTTTTGTTTTTTCTTTTAAAACAAAATCCCACTGTTCATCACTGTGCAGCGATGAGTGCATGACTTAGAAAAATCCTGATGGTATTTGTACAAACTTCTGTGGCAGCTTTTGGTTTGAGACACAAAGCAGGGGTTACACTCTGTCCACAGCTACAGAGAACAAGCTGCAGCACTGCACCTCCTGTCTGTAACCTGTTTGTACCTGTCAACACAGCAGCAGAGGGAGGCTGGATTATTTTAAAAGTTTTTTAGTGCCTCTCTGTGCCTTTCCTGGGCTGTTTAATGTAGCTTTGAATGTTCTTACAGAGAATTTGGCTCTCCTGACCATCGTTTCCATCGAGGTGTCTGAGAGGGCTTTCAGCCATACAACTGTGCTAGCACAAACAATTTTGGGCTGGAAAAGGAATGGTGTCATTACGTGGGAGGAGATTTGTGGCGGGTGATGAATGCCTGTGACTGATGGTAATGTTGGGCACTGTGTGGGGTGGCCCTGGGTGCCCTGTGAGGTGGACCCAGCTGCAGCAGTGTGCCCCAGCCCCACAGCCTCCCGTGCCAGCGTGTGTAGGACAGCCTTGGAAGGATGGATAAGAGATTAAGAACAAAAATGAGTTGCAGAGCCCTGAGGAGACTGCATTGAGCCCAGTGCTGCTGGGGCTGTGCTAGGAAGAAGGACAACTTGGAGCTGCCATGACTGTGGCAGGGACAGGACCCTATATCCAGCTTCCTTCTTGTTGGACATCCAATCACCTATGCTGAACATCCCTATTACCCCACAGCATGAATTACCCCACATGCTTTTCTTGTGTGAAATAGCTTCCTTCCTTTGGCCTTGCTACACTTATAAACCTCAAGCTTTTATCCAAAACAAAGGTTACCACTGCAAATCATTTGGTGAGGAAGACTCATTTCTTGCCTGTCACCCTGACCATATTCTTGGGCTGTGTTGTTGATTGCCTCCAAGACAAAGAAAAAAAAAAAAAAAAAAAAGCCCTGAATTAATAGCACAATACTCTCTTCAATATTTTTAAGGAAGGGAAGAAAAGGGAGTATGAGTTTTTGGAAAGTCCTGCTTCTGCTAGCTTTGTGTCCTGTGGGAAGAGGGATTTTAGATGATAGTCACAACAGGGGTGAGAGGGGTGGGCAGTGAGCTGCCTTTCTGGGCTGTGCTCGGTGGGAGGGAGCCAGGAGGCATCCTCTGAGGCACCAGCTCAGCTGGAAGGCTGGGGAACAGAGCTGGGAACAAAGGAGCATCAGCTTGTGCAGACAGGGAGACAGCCAGCCCATCAGTGAAGGGATTGATTTTTCCCACCAAAAGGTCTTCTTTGTTTTTCTCTTTGCAAAAAAAAAAAAAAAAAAAAAAAAAAAAAAAAAAAAAAAAAAAAAAAGAAAAAAAACCCCAACCTCCCCCCACTCATTTAAACTCAGTCTGTTCATTTTTTTTTCTTATCCCACTGAAAATGTTTCATTTGTATTTTGAGGAAAAATATAGACAATTTCAGACAAAATATTTTCTTTACATGCTTTCATTATGCTAAAACCATTTTCTGTAGGAGATGATGTTTCTGTGCATTGTTATGGATAAGAAATTAAGGACAAAAATGGTGTGTGCATTTTTGTGCATGTGAGGGAGCTTCATCTGCCTAATAAGTATGAAGGGCTGTTCAGCTGGCTTCTCTGTCCTTCTGCAAAGCAGGTAGAAATCATCAATAAAAGACAGACTGGCCGGTGCTGCTCTGGGATGAAATACGTAGGCAATACTTATTGGAGTTTCACAGTTGTGACCCTTAGACAAATTTGCTTCTATTATTAGTTTTTCAGAGTGTTATTTGTCCTCCTATGTTTTTTCTGTGTGTGTTGTGGATCTTTCTTTCTCTCTCTCTCTCTTTCTCTCTCTTTTTGTCTCTTTTTCTCCTTCTTTCCCTTCCTCCTCAAACATCCTGTATTCTTAATACATTGTAATACACAGACTTACCAAGTCTTGTCACAGAATGCTGACCACCTTTACTTCCTTGAAGTCAAAAGTGTTCAGGATCTGCTGGAAATTGTTGCCTCTCACAAAAGGAATTTCTTTTGCCTCAAATGTAGCTATGACATTTTGCTTCACCGGTAACAATGAAGGGTAATAAAGATGCAACTGCAGCCTTCAAGAAAGAGATCAGTAAAATATCATTGCTTTGAAGAAACTGGTACTTGATGGATTGTACTGAAAGACTGCAAAGCCTTTTAGTTTTAGTTCTCTACACACACACAAAAAAAATCTGTTTGATTTCAAGATTTCTAAATTACTAAAGAAGAAATTACTTACCTAGTCTTTGTTTTCTATTTCAAGACTATGCCATCTGCCATTAAAACAACCTAACAAAAATCAACTGAATTATAGCTATGTCAGCTCTTCCTCTTTGACATGCTTCAGAAGCCTCCGAAGACTGGCTGATGTGTAAATATATTTTTAGCAAAGACATGGGTAAAAATAGAAGAGAGTCAAGGCATTAGCTACTGTTGCTCAGAAATGATTGGACTAATTAACTGTAAATAAGGTGACAAGGCACTACCTCAATACATGAACTAAGGTACAGCCATGGACCCCTCTACATGGAACTTGTACCAGAACACCTGAGACACAACTGAGCTAGTCCCTATGACACCCAGGCTGTGAGAAGAGAGCTTGGTGCCCCTAAAATTAGGGACAAGTGGCTGACTGAAGCCATAGCAACCCCCAGACAAGAGACTTGGGTGGAATCTGGACCTGTCATTTAGCCTTCCTGTGGATCAGTCTCCCATTTGTAAAAGGGTATGATTTGAGCTTTTCTTGACTAGAGTTCCTTTCTCTGTTCTGCATCTCAGGATGATGCCTTGTACAAACAGCTCCTAATCTTATTTGGTGTTTTTCATTATTACCATAATATTACAAAAAAAAAAAAAAAAAAAAAAAGGTGAACGTGAGATTACAACCTGAAGGTCAGCTTCTGCTGGAGTGCTCTCACCTTTCTCATTGAAGTCTGCCAGGGTGTTACTGAACACAGGATTTGGCCTTTAAGGTTTCGGTGTACAATATGCACATCTTGTGCTGAGATTAAATATGAATATGTTTAAAAGTCTGCTTTCAATCCAAATTTTGAGGGCTTGCCAAAGTAGCAGAGATTGAGATAGGATCTTTTGTATTATTAATTGAAGGCTATGCTTTTATTTCCTTTAATTTTTTTTTAAAGCCTCCCTTCTATGGTGGAAGATATCTTGCTGCTGCTTGGATTGATTCCAAATACTGTTTTCCCCTTTAGCTAGAGCTGCAGAATGTAGTCAGTTTGATTCCTTGCTAAGTATCTTTTGTTAAATACTGGCAATTCAGAGTTGCAGTTACCTTAAGGTGAAAGGGAAACCAGATCAAGATGCTATTAACTGCCACTAGAAAGAAAACATTCCATAATGTCATATGAGTTAATAACTCTAAGTAGCCTGTAAGATGCTGCTGTGGAATTAAATGCTTAACAATAATTCAAGAACGGCTTACAGAAATTTAAGAATGTGGATCATTTAGTATAGCTGAAATTATGCTCCTGGCATATATGTATGACACATGAGAGCACTTACCTGGAAATTTATTACCCAGCTCTGAGCAAACAAAGCATGACCTACATTTGACTAAAGTCAGCTGTCTCTGGCTAATCCTATGGGCTTCTTTTTATTAATGTCACAATTGCTAATGTGGTATAACATTGTCATTACTGAATAGCACAGCGGGATAAGCTGCAGCTGTTATTTCTCTTTCTATACCTACTAACTCATTAAATTTGAGTTTTGGGGAATACAAATTGTAAAGATTATTCAAATTCTGATTGAGAAATAGGGCTACTGGGAAATGGTGGCATATAAAGTAACACTTTGATTCAAGGATTTTGGTGCTTTTTTATTAGGAAGGTTGGAATACTCACATTTTTTTTCCTCCTAGTATCTTGGCATTAAGGTCCAAATTAAGCCAGAGGTAGAACATCAAGAAAAGTAACAGATAAAGGCAAATTATTGCACAGTGGGTACTATTCTTTCTGTTGGAAAGTTAAAATTCGAAGCTTGTATAGTCAGAACATGGAACAAGTGAGTTTTATTCCGAGAGACCGGTAATACACTAATCATCCCATTGTTATTTTAAATAGCATAATTTCCTCACTTAAAATACATAAAAAATACTGGAGTTTAAAGACAGATTTATCTTTAAACAGATTTTTACAGGATTGTATAGTGTACATAGAGGCAGGTCCTCGGACTTTGGTATTTCCACAAAAACACTTATGGCAGCAAGAACTGACTTCTACAAGAGGGAAACTTTCCAATTTGTCTGCTTCAGGGCTGAGACATTGGTGTTCCTTTTCCCTTTAATTATAGTAGATTTTTCTGGGAGCCTTACCTCATGCTTACTCTCCTCACCCTAAGGTCTGGTTGAAAACTTACTAAAAGATAATTATTATTATTATTATTATTATTTTTTTTTTTTTTTTTTTTTTTTTTTGTGGAATCAGAATGAAGCTCCTCTTTCCAAACTTATTTATTTTATTTTTTTAAGCTACTGTCCCAAACTACTGGGCAGGAAAGAGTTTCCAAAGTTAAGTGTTCCAGGCTGGCTGCATCCTGGTGATGTCTGTCTGGGTGGAGCACCCCAGGTCCAGGGGCCTCGGGGTGGGCGGGCAGCCAGACGTGCAGCCCTCCCGGACCGGGTAGGAGGAGGCATGTCTGGGGCTTTCCCACACCCCAGCCATTTCCTGCTTTCTACAAAGCCCATGGAAACTGTGTCAGCCAGCAGAGAGTTAGGTCAGTGCTCAGGGGTCAGGCCGTAGGGTGGATTTTAATGGAGCTAAGCTGATGGTTGCAGCTGAGGATGTGGCCATTAATTTCCACTCTATTGTTACAGTGAATAGTTTTACAAGCTAAATTCAGAGCATGATCTATTGCTGTATTTCAAGGGGTGTAAATCCCTTGACTTTCATAGAGGGACCTGGGGGAAGGCAAGGTGTTCAAGGATTAAATAAAAGAGTTGAGGCTGGGGGGGAAGGGGAGCTGGAGTACCCAAATATTGGTGTATGATCACTTAATTGTGGTGAGAAACACGTGGTAGTTGGGCTAATCTGGAAGCATGGATGAATCTGAATTCCTCAAATCATGACACAAACCTCCTGCGTTCTTCAGATAAATTGGAAAAGAAATGATCTCTTAGGCATTCATGCACTTAATTACTTTCTCTTCTCCTCCCTCCTCTGCCAACAGAATAAAATAGCTGCAAACTTCTACATTCTTGTTTAAAGGGTGATGTCAGCTGTTAAGCTGTGGCTGACTACTCCTGGGGATAGGTGGTCAGCCTACAGTGGATGCTTTACACTCAGTACAATAGGAGATGGGTACTCGCCAGTGTTAATGAACCTAAAGCATTGGGAAGCAGTGTCGAGAGGAGGGGACTTGAACTGTCATAGCTACAGAGGAGGGATAATGTACTGAGCAATCTTTGCAGATGATGGATAGAATTTGTTTGTGGGAATTCTGTGGAATGTAATGTCTGTGATCTCTATTATCATTGTACTGTTCTCTAGCCTCCAAAACTTCCCCTTTCTGAAACAGTGTTTTGTCTTCTCTTGCTCCTATATCTTGATTGAATTGTTTTCAGATTTGCCCAAAGTGAAGCCTTTCCCCCTTTTTTTCTTTTACAAATGTGGTCTTGTGTGAGCCCACCCTCTCAGAGATCCCAGTTGCCTTCTTGATCTGCCTGTTAACTAGTTTCACAAGCTGTGAGTACTACTGCAGCACGCTAGCTTTTAAAAATCGAGCTTTACAAGGGAGCCTGGGGATGATAGAGGATATCATGGAGTGTAGGGGAGGAGATGCTGAGGGCTCTGGTAGAACGAGGCTGGCCCAGAGTGTGAGGAATGCAGTGTGCTCCTCTGTGCGTGCCTGACAGGAGGGGAGGCTGCGCAGAATGATTCATATGGGAAATATGCCATGACCACACCGAAAACAGAACAACATCAGCTCAAATTCTGGTGGGGTTTGTAGTGAGGAAAAGTGCTTTTTACTTTTTATTAGGTGGTTTGTGGTCTATATGAATAGGCTTGAGGATTCAGCTTAATGCTTTGTGAGCTGGTGCCCACCACAGGCATTGTCGTTCCTGCAGGAGAAGGTCTTGCTGAGCTTAAGAATCCCTCCAGGGTATAACTGGGGAGTGGGATAGCATGTGGAAGTTCTATTGCTCTGCTTCTGGGTAAAACGAGAACTTCAGCAACATAAACGTAGGATTTCTAACGCATAATGCGAATATGTGTACCCAAAATTTGTGTTAAATGTACTTAAAAGAAAAGTTATTTTTTGGATACATTTTAAACAGCAAATGCCACAGAATTTTTATTTATTAGCCACATGGCTGTATGTGGGAATTAGCTTAATCGGATGCTTAAATGATACAGGAATGTTCCTTTTTTCTGTTTTGTTTTTACTACTATTTTAATTCTCCCTGCTTCTCCCATTTCCTGCCTCATATTTTTATCAAAAACGGAGCAAGACCATTCCCAAGCATAAAATAAAAGAAATTCACTGATGGTGCTTGAACACAGAAACGCACTCTGCCTCTGGATTTCCACGTGGGTCTTAGGCTAAAGAAAATACCCTGAACAGATCAGTCACGATATAAGCAGGTCTGCTGCCATCCTTTTCCCACCCGGATTGTTCCTTTTAGAGGAGTTTCTTCTCCAAAGGAATCCTTTCTGATTAGCAGTTTGCTCCCTCTGTCTGTGAGAGCTGATAAAGCAAGGGCAGCAGAAGAGCCAATTTGAAACCATTATTTATCCTTAGATGTGGTTTTAGGGGAATGCTCGTGAGTTGCAGATAAGATTAAAGTTATTAAGAACAGAAATTTCTGTGAGATTTTCTTCATCTTCCTGAGAGCCAAAGCACTGACTGATCAACTTGTTTCTAGTCTGTGCAGTTTCAGTCTTGGGAAATTTTTTGGATAATCGGACAATTGTCTGAAAAAAGCATGAAGTTCAATGAGCTAAAAGCTTTTGAGGAGATTGCATCCTTTTTGAATAAACAAAGGGTTTGGGTTTGCTGGGTTTGTTTCTTTGTTTTGGGGGGGCTTGACATTTTGGGGGTTTTTGACAAGATTTTCCAAGTTCTTGGTTTTTAGGGGGAGGAGAGCCTTAGTTCTCTTCCCTGCTACCTGCTACCCACTGTGTTAGACTTTTACAAAATCCATGTGCCAAATGAAGAACCAATGGGCCAAATGAGCAACTTTGGAAATGGGCTATCCAGGCAACACTGGGAAAGAGACTGGAGGCAGATAACTCTATATACCTGTCCCCTGAAATATGGTTCTTTTGCTTCTAGGTTCCATGCAGGTATTTCAGGGAAGGTCACATTTTTTCTATCACCTCTCCTTCCTTTCATATGGTCTAGTTGCCACTGCAACAGCTCAGATGTGCATCTTCTGCTTGCTGATTTTCTCGTGATAGTGCACCCCCAACAATTCAATAACAAGCAAATAAAACCATGCAGAAACTAAACTTTCCATTAAGAAAAGACAACTTCTTCGAAACAAGGTCTCAGCTCTTCCCATAATCAACAAAAATATTTAAGTATACACATTAAGTAACTTAATTTATGACATGAGTAGTGAGTGTGTATACAAAACCCAAGTGAACTAAAAAGTGAGCAGTTTCACCAGTGCTTGTTGGAGTGTCAATGGAAAAATAAGTGTGTGAGCTAATTATGTGGCAGTAAATGGCATTGCTGGCACAGGAATAGGAGAGAACACCGGCCTTCAGCACAGAATTAAACCTGATTGAACAACATCTGCAGCATGCAAAACAACTTGAAATATTAAATAGCTGGGAAAAATAAACATCCTTTGTAACTTTCTTGTACTGATGTACTTGGAATCATAAGCCTTTTCCTTTTAAACAAATGCCATCTCTAATTTCCAGATACTCCTTAAAAAAGGCAGATGGATTCTCCCTCGACTGCAGTTAGATATAAAAACCTCTTTATCAATTTTCAAGGAATAAGCCTGCACTATATCTTGTTATTTCTAGCCTGACAAAGCAGAAGTTGTGAATTTTCAACATAATAATATCCATTTTGATTGATATTTCACCACAGGAAGGGCACTACTTTAATCAGGAAGCAATTTGCATTCATGTATGATTTTGTCCAAAGCTGGATGTTCAAAACAGCTGATCTATATCTGAACTTCGAACAGGTTTTTTGGTGAACATGCAAATTAACTACATTGTATTATGAAAGTACCCATTCGTAACTAATAGAAATTACCAGAGTAATGCTGCCTTTGTTCTCCTTTCATTATCCTCTTGTCCCGTAGTATAATATTGTATTTTTGGTAGTATTTAATTTTATGTAAGAAGAAAAATGAGAGGGAAGACGCCGTGAAGAATAAAGACGTCCTTTGTTACACACGGGAAAGATTAGCGCTACTGCTTGCCACATGGAGGAGCTCAAGTATCGTGTTAGGAATTACCCTGAGCCTGGCGAGCCCCGGCAAAGCTGGTCTGGAAAAGTAACTCCTGGGATTACCTTGGCCTCATGTCTGCCCCTGGGTGTGTGGATGAGGTTGCTGCAATCCTGCAGCAGTAGTGCATAAGAGCATAATTTGTTCTGTAGCAGTCCTACTACTCTTTCTCACTGGTATTACGAGGATCTCAAACCTACTTAAACTGGTGCAAACCCTGGCTATTGCTTTTTTGTGGTTTTCTAGATATGTTTCCACAACTCCTCCTCCTGCTATAACATGTAGGACTAATTAAGAGGAAAGGAAAAAAAAAAAAAAAAAAAAAAAAAAAAGGCAGAAGAAGAGGAAAAAGTTCTTCCTACCTTACTGTGCCATACCGCACTGTAGATTAAAATAATGTGGACTCAGCTCCAAAATCTGGCTGTACCAACATAATGGGCCATTAATCTGTAGCTATTTTTCAGTCTGTTTCTGACCTACAAAGATACTCTTTTTTCCTCTCTAGTACACTGCCATTGGAGAAGTTTATGTGAAAATTCCTAGATACTCCCAGGAAAATCTGTCTGCATGAGGTACTGTAACCAGCATCAGTCTTGTGGCAGGTGGAGCCCCTGGGCTGGCCGTGGAGATCAGGGCAACTCTTTGTCTTAGTGGATGGACCTGGGAGTGGGGCTGTGGGTTTTGCATGCTCAGTCTGACCAGCTGGCCACCTTGGTATGTACTGGCTGGGTAGGGTGTTCCTGGTTTTGCTCCCCGTGATCAGGCTCTTTTGTGTAGGGTGGATAGTGCATGTAAACTAAAACCATCAGCTCTGATGAACTAGAAGAATAAGGAAAATGAGAGGTACACCAGCAGGAGGAAGTGGAAAAGACACTAGAGGCCTGCTGTGCCACTCATTTCCTAAAGTCGGGTTTTCACAGCCTACTGGCTCATTAAACGTGTTTACCCTCTGAAGCACAAGTTTTAGGTGATCTGTCAGTCTTTGCCTGAGGTGTGTGAGGAAGTGCCTTTGGCAGATGCTCACCTGGCAGCTCTTGGGGGACACAGCAGGCCACAGGGAGCTGCCGAGTTAGAGGTAGGGATGGAAAAGGCCTCATCTTCCAAAACTGCAGTCCTGTGCTGATTATTTCTGGTTAAAACCAGGATTTCACTCCTTTCACAGTAATAAAATCACAGCTCATGGCTCTTTTTCAGATGAATTCCTTTTGTAAGACTTCTCTTTACTGATGAATTATTGTGAGACTATTACTCCTCCTCTCCTTCCCAGGAAGTATAATCATTTCTTCTCACCGTGCTCGCTGTTCTGTTGATGGGGTTAGGTGTGAAACTGGTCCAGCTGTAGCACCTGTCCTGTATTGTAGGCACACATAAGCTTCTGGGGAAAGGAGGAACCACCCCAGAGTCTGTGGTACTACTGAACTTTCGCATTTTCCTTTTAGCTACTCCCATTGGTGGTCTCAGTTGCAGCACTGCATGCTGGAACAGCAGAAGCCTGAAGAGTTTTGGGGTTCTTCGGCCACTATTGCTCCCTGCAGCTAGCTCCTGAGGGAAAGAGCAGCCTGGTATGTCTTGCAGGAGGAAAAGGTAAAGTAGCCATTGCTGCTGCTTACCAGTCTAGTTACTGTGCAGGTTTTTGCTGCATGATGTGCTACAACTATGAATGTCGGTCTTCTGAAGTTGATGATTAATGTGCATTCTGTAATGGCTTTATTTTTCTCCCGGGTCAGATGAACGAGAAAATATCTAAGTTTTAACTTTTTTAATAGCCCTGAAAGGCTTTGTGGTATTCTAAATCTTTGTTGGAAAGGTTAAGATGAATGACATTGGTTGCAACCAGCCTTAATTATACAAACAGTTTCACTTCTACATTTGCCTCTGAAGCAAGTTAAATTTCTCAACCTGTTTGACAGGGATGTCTCACCTTATTTCCTGAGATTTAAGGCACAGAAAAAAAGAGCTCATGACATTACTGTCTGAAACAATTCAGAAATGTGACACATTTGATGGCTGCAAGGGTAGCTGCTGCTGCTGTTGCAGGTTCAGCTGGAAGAGTGGCAGTGGGAAACACTTCTAGAAATCCAAGATTCTTTTGTGAGCTAATACACCTTTCTGGCTGTGTGTGTGAATAAACAAAATTGACTTGTAATAACCTAAATATGGTTCAAGTGTTTGGGTTGGAACTAGGCTTTAGAATGTGAATCCTGCAAAATCTATGTTTGTACTCCTGCTCTCTTTTTTCTTTCCTGATGCAGTATTAGCAAATACATTGAGTAAGTTAATTGGTTAAAGGGGTGGTAAATGCAGTAACACAAAGCAGAACTGCTTCTAAATTAGCAGTTATGAGTGATAAATTATCTGTTTCTGATTTGATGAGGTTAGAACATAAGAGTGCACAGTATCAGGAATTGTACACTGCTGTACACTTTAAAAATACATGGTATGCCAACTTCGTTGCTGGATTCCAGTGAAATAATACAAAAAACTATGGAAAATGTACATCTTCTTTCAATTAAAAGACATGCTCTTTGTATTAAGTTGCAGCAATACACAAAGTAATGCACACTGTCTGAGACGTGCAGTCCTAATTCCACAGATTTGGGGTGTTAGGAAGCTTATCTCAGGTTTGAAGTTTCTCTTGCAGAAACTGGAAGAGATGGAAGTGTGCAGCTGAATAAATAGAGGGCTCCACTTCACTTGGTAGGTATTTGCATTGGTGGAATTGCATGGTGAATAGGAGAGAGGAGATTTTGGCTAGGAAAGTGCCTTTTTCCTTCTTTTCCTTGGAAGTTTAATTAAAAGAAAGAAAGTTTTCCCAATATAAGTCTCCCATAAAAATATTAGAACTTCATAAACCCCTTCTCTGTGTAGTTCAATCATTTAAGCAGCCCATAATGATGCTGAGGTTAAAGAAGGTCTTCCTCTCCATGCTGAAAATCTTCAGCTGTGATAATTCTTGAGGGATCTTTCAGCGAGCAGAGTTGTGCTGACCCTCTTGAACAACTCATTAACGAAACAGCTTAGTGATGAATGGTAGCGTGCTAATGACCTGCAGAGGGGGTTTATAGAGAAAGGCACTGGTCTCTTGGGGTCAGTATAGCTGGTATTGCATTTTTAGGAAGAATAAAGGTGTTAATACTTCTGTTGCCAGACACAATCCATCTCAAGAAGTTAAATCTCTATTGAAATCCCCACTACATGGTCAATAACTTCTTTACACTTAACTTATGGCTGCTTTCTGAACTCATTGCTGTTAAAAGCCATCCTTCTGCTTCTGGAAGGATTTGCAAAGGTGCTCTTTTTTTTTTTTTTTTTTTTTTTTTTTTTTTTTTTTTTATTGATGTTTATAAAGGTTTTTTGTGCTCCTCAGAGGGCAGCGTGAATTTAAGGTTTTCAGTCCTTACTGTGCCAAATCTGGAGTTTCCCCTCAGATCTCCATTCTCTGGGAGTCAAGTAGTGCTGAAGAAGGGCTGTAGTGCAGCCAGAGAGCCTGACACAGCTGCCACTGCACTGTGCCTGCTGCAAATCTTGAACTCCAGCAGTTTCAGTGACTTTGACAGGATTTCAGTGAAAATTCCTTCCAGCAGGTGCTGTGTGTCCATGGTACTACTTTTTAGTTTCATGCTGATCCTGGAAATACAGCAGAAAAAAGAGGATCATATATGTCTTTTTTCTCTTGAAGTTGGCTTTTTTTTTTTTTTTTTTCATTTTCTGTTTTACCCCACTTCTTCACATTCTAAAGATTAGGTGTTACTCTCTTTGCAGTCTTGAAAACCTGAATGACTGTAAATTTATACAACCACTCTTCAAGAGTAAAATCAATTTCCACCCCCCCCCCCCCCCCCCCCAATTTCCTACTCAGCCTCTCTGTTATTATTTAGAATGTTGGCTGTAGAATCTGAAGAAATGTAAGTGTCATTAGGACTTGTCCCCTTTTTTATTTCACCAGATAGCAACATCTTTGTGTCTACTGCTCTCCATCCCCAGTCTAGGACATCCCCCAGCAAAGCAAAACATTTGCAAAATATTGCTATTTCAGCTATTTCAAAGGCAAAGAGAATTCAAAATACCTACAGCCTGCTCAAAGGAAAGAAATACTGGGCACTGGAGACTCTGAAGGCAGTACTTTTATGGCATGGCAGTGCTCTGGGTAGAAACAGTTGCATTGCTGAAAAGGCTGTGAACTTGATGGCCTCTTTTGGTGTAAATTGATTTTGTCTCTATAGTTAAATTCTCCTCCTTTCCCTTATAATCCACATCTACATTTGATGTGGAGGAAAGGTAATACTGAGGGATTTTGAAGGGAACTATGTTTATTTATGTAACTCCATGAAACAGCAGGAGTAGTCCATTTATAAGGTGGGAGAGGGAATGACCAAAACATTTTAAAATTTGGGTGTCTAAATATGGATCCTAAATAACTTGTCTGACTCTCTTCAGTAGTGACAAGTGGTCTCTAGAATCTGTGGGCAGGAACATTTAAGACATTTTCAAATACACTTTTTTTTTTTTTTTTCCTGATGCCCTAATCCACAAATTCATGTTCCTGAGGACAGAGGGGGAAAATCCAGAAATTTACAGGTGTTTTAAATGTCCATTCCCTAACAGACTTACATAAAGTGTACAGTGGAAGAATGAGAAGGATGAGAATCTTCCATATCTGTAAAGCACCAGAAATGCATTTGAGGAGCTACCCCGATATCTCCTAGGCTAGATGAGATTATGCATAATTAGAATATTTATGATCACTCGTGACAAGTAGGAATGGTAATATTCGCTAGCTGCAGTGTTCAACTTCCCTGCAGGCTGAAATGTGTATTAAAGTGGATGTAGTATGTGGAGTGCTAATACAATACATGTGGATCATTGTGGGGAGAAAAGGTTTTAAAATAACTTCTCAGTCTGCAATTTTTCTCTTTGTCTGGGAACAAGATCTTGCTTTGCTCCCAGAAGTAAATCCTGTTTTAATGAAATGCCTTAGGAAAGCTACCTTTCAAGGTAGTGTCCTCTGTCTCATTCATACTTAGAAGACATTCTGAAAAGTAATGCAGAGGAATTTTTAAACATTAATAAGACTCACTTTCTTTGCTAATTGCTAAGTGGCTTTGTGTTAAACTTGTGCTTTTCCACTTCAAATGCAGGCAGCCTTTCTTTGAGCTGAGGGAAGGTATTTGCACTTTTCTAGCGTGTGGTTGAGTTCCAGCTGCCCCTTTGAAGTGCCGTTTGAGGCCGTAATCCTGTGAGCGCTCTGACACAAAGCTCAGCTGGAACTGCACCAGGACGGTTTGCAGGGTAGAAGCCACTGTAGCACTTTGGTACAGTCTAGCAGAGAAATGGAAAAAGCCCCACAGATCCAACTGAGAGCTCACAAAATGGGGAAGTGTTCAGTCTCCTTATCTCCTTTCAGCCATTATCACGAACCTGCTTTGTGACTTCTCTTCAGCTAAATTTTTCTCAAAACCTAGTCTCTTGTGTCATTTTTGAAATAAGGGTTCTCAAGAAAAACATTATGTAGGCTGAGGGACATGCCAAAATTAAGTTAACAATGCTGTTTTATAGCTATTATGACTCTGCTCTTCAAATACTTCCCGTCAGCCCTTGTTCAGTCAGCTTTAGTCTTTGTGTGATTCCAGTTTTCAGAAATCCAGCTTTGTTTTCCTTAGATACTCCGCCAAAATCTCCCCCTCTCCTGTTTTTTCCACTTGCTGCCTCTGAAGGTACAGTCCTGCAAGATGTTGAACGTATTAGATGTAATTAGAGTCACAAAAAACTCTTGTGTGCATTGACTGTTGCTCACACCAACTAGTTATCATAATGCCAAGCACTTCACAGGCATGTAAGGTAGAGATGCCATTCCGGGTGTCTCTCCACACACTTTACAATCAGTGGTACTCTTTTCATTCCTGAAATTACATGCATACCTTACAGCATGCGGATTGTGAAATGCTCATCATTTTGCAGAATCACAATCTTAAAGAATATACGTGGTTTGAAGTTTGCTGTACCTACCCAGAAAACACTTTGTATACTGATTATACAAAACAGAAAGCAAGCCAAGCATGTTCACAGTGGAGGAAGGGGCTGCAGACAGACCTATGGCTGTAAGCTGTGCTGCAGCTCCCAGTTCCTGCCCACAACAAATTACCCCCTACACTGAAAAGCAGAATTCTGGGGATAGGTTGTGTCTTCTTAGGACAGGAGGCTTTAGCTGATGGTATATGTGGCTATTTTTTCTGTGGAAAAACAGGTGTGACAAGCCCAATGTTTGGTAAATATGACAGATGAACAGACTTTTACAGAGCAACAATATGTTGTGCTGTTTGATTGCTCACTGGTTGGCAGAGCTGTTCCAGGGAACCAGGTGATTGCATGTGAGCTTCACCTCACTGGCTCAAAACGACTGTAATGCTCTTCTTTAATATATGGAATACTTTTGTTATACGCTGCTCCTTCAGATTTCCAATAGAAAATAATTTTTAGTGTTTCTGTGTCTACACAGACACTTCCATAACAAGTGGTCCATAAATCCCCTCTCTAATATTGTGTAGCTCTGTAGTACTTGTGGTTTATCACAGGGGTAATTTTATAACTTGTGTCACATGGGGACTCAGGTTGTAAACTGTATGCTTGTTCTACATCATCAGCAGTTTGTTCTGATACCACTCACTGCTGCACTTCTAATCCCCTCCTGAATATGCTTTAGAGTAAGTTGTGGAATGGAATTTTGGTATTTACCTTTACTGAGGTAAAATTTGTCCAGTGAACAAATGCATGGAGAAATATTATGTTGTGCTTTTATGATTTTGCTCCTGATAGGAATTTTATTCTTCACCAATGTTTCTGCTTCTTGACACAACTAATTTTGATTAAAACATTGAGGTTTGCTTATCAGGAATTTGTATGTATTTATCCTGCAAGCCCAAGACTTTACATGGTTTTTTTTTTTTTTTTTTTTTTTTTTTTTTTTTTTTTTTTTTTTTTTTGTTTTTGTTTGCTTGTTTGTTTTGTTTTGTTGGGTTTTTTTTGGTTGGTTGGTTTTTTGTTTTGTTGGGGTTTTTTGGGGGTTGTTTTTTGTTTGTTTTATTTTACAGCTACACTATCAGCTGATATAAGAAAACATGCTTTCTGAAGAAAGCAAGTTTATCATCACACAGTTTCAATGATAAGAAATACTTAATTTTTGCTAAGACCTTGTCATAATGGTAGTTAGCTAAGGTACAGAATACATGTTAAGGAATGAACATTTATGGCTACTGCAGTGGATGTGGAGTCGTTCGGCTGTTTCTCTTCACACCACCTGAACATAATGCAGCTCCTTGTTTGCAACACATTACATTACTTTGGTACAAAGTGCCAATCTTTAAGTACGATTTGCATCCTTTCTGATAACAGAAAGAGAAGATAACTCTCTTTCCGAAGCATTTTGTATCTCTATACCAGTCAATTGCAAAGCTTCTCAAGGGACATCTCTTTTGTAGTCCTAATGCACTCCTTGTACATCCCAGACTCTTGATACATAATCTTTTAAACTGCACAAAGAGCTCTGCTCTGTGATACTAAGTCTTCTACAAAGATGAGTCATATTTATTGCATTGGACATATTTAAACTACTTATTCTACATATCTGTTGAAACTGATGTAGGTAAAATAGGCAGTTACTACAGACAGTCTGTAAATCTGGCTTTCTTTCAAGGCCTGGAGCAATCAGCTATTGCTGGCGCAGAGTCACGGAATGAATTTTAAAGTAATCAGTTTATGCCAAGTTTTTCTTAATGTACTTGCAGGTTTAGTGGCAACAGGAAAGAAAAAGATAGTGATAGCTCATCTGGGAATGATTCCATTATGTCGAATAATCTGCAGCTATACAGAAAAATGTACTGTGTGCAGGAGAGGTCTCTAGAGGTTTGCTGTGTTTTTTTTAAATCTTGAAAGGCACAACTTTCTTGTCACTGACAAGGCTTTACATCAGAGTGTTGATTCAAAAAAGTGTGGCATTTATCTTAATTTTGCTCTTTTCAACTTCAGTGACACCATTTTGCCACTGAGTAGGAGTAAGATTAGAATAATGCTGAACATCTTTGACAGGTATTTTCAAGTTGGCAATTTTCTGGAGTTGCAAAGAACTCTACCTGCTTGGCATATAGAAATCATATGCTTCAGACTAAGTCTTGGGTGTTTAATGCAGCCATAGAAAATTTTAGAAAATTTGGAGCAAAGACTGTACATGTGTTTCTCTTCTCCAGCTGCAGTGAAAAAAGTATTTTCATATGTATGCATGTGTGTGTGCTCTTTAGATAAATATGTACAGAGGTAGAACTGAGGTTATGGTGTATTGAAAATTTTGGAGTATTGTTTCGTTGTTTTTTCTCTGATGAAATTGTACGCAGACATTTAGTTCTGGTTGGGGACCACTCATCTAGAACTGTTGCTTCCTCTACATATAAAAAACTAAACCCATTCATTTAAAGACAGCATCACTAAGCAGATCTATAAATGTATTTATTTATTTGTTTATTTGTTTGTTTGTTTTATTTTAGTATTTTTCTAGTTACCTACATCCCAACTTATGATTTAGAGGGAAGGTTGTCTTTTGACGCTGGAGTACTTAATGCTCTGTCACAGGTCACACTATATTGTTTTTTGTTGTTTCTTTCTCTGCTGCTGCCATTTCTCTCCTTCCTTTCTGCCCCTTAATTGAGATCCACTGGCTATTCAGCAGGAATGGGTCTAGATAAGCATTTCTGTCAGTCTGGAAGTCCTGTGGTCTGGTACTCTGTCCTTCACTGGGTCTGACAGTCACTTCTGGTGCCCTCATGTTAACATTGCACAGGGCCCAGGGCTTTTTGCCAAGGCTATCCCTAAAGATATTTGGCAAATTCTATGACAAATTGATGAAACTGGAATGTTTGACTATTGTTTGACTTGGATGGGATGAGTTGCTAAGATCAGGTATGACCCTTTCCCAGAGGTTTCCAGCCACTAGGATTTCAGGTTTGAGCAGCAAGGGAAGCAGCAAGCCCTGAGCCCTGAGAGATGCTCTTGTTTGGACTACACTGACCAACCCTTATGTTCCTGCAGCTTTGCAAAAAGGGAAAAGGAGAAAAGATTCTCTGAGCATAACCCCTTTCTCTACACCACCTGAGAATAGAACTGGTGGAAGTAGCGGGGGTTTCCTTCTATCCTCTGTGAAGGAAAGTTTTTAAAATAGAATTTCAAAGATAAAATGTCAGAAGTTTGCTGATTGCTACCTCTAAGAGGAGACCTGTAAAAGCAAGTGAGTGAACTGGGGCATAAACTTTTCCAGTAGGAACCTAATCTCACTTTAATAGGGCTCTGTGCACATGAAACAGTATTTTGCTCTCTTCTGTAGAAGTTTTTACATGATTGTGAGCTTATGAAAATCCTAATGCCAGAGATGTTGAAATACAAGTTTTGGGAGCAAGGTTCTTTAGGCAATACCTCCAACACCATCTAAATTTGTAACGGTGTTTGTATCTTTGTGTTTACTAGCAGATAATAAAAACCTCATCAAACAAAAAAACCCCCACCCCATAACAAACAAAACCCCAAACCCCTCAAATTCAGAGACTGATTTTGTTTAGAAAAAAAAAATAAATATGTGAAAGACAAGAGGGAATTCAAACGGCAATGAAGAACTGTTTAAATAATCCTGAAACTATTAAGTAACAGAGTAGCAGATGTTACAACCCCTCCCCCATTTTTTAATGGAATGTGAAAGTGTCGGACACTCTCATTTGAAGGAGCTAGGCACAGGAGTATAGATCTTTGTTTCAGGGAATTTGAGAATGTGTCAGACATCTCTGAGTAAAAGGTCTTTGAAGTATACTACTAAGCTTTGTACTTGAAAGAATTAAAGGATGCTGTATAGCTTTGTGTGAAAGAGAACTTCAAAGAAGTAGTGAAAGATCTGCAGTTACTAAATTTACAGTAAAGAACCATAGTAAGTCTTCCTTTTTATGTATAATAGCAACATGATATTTATGGAGAAGACACAAAAGATGGTGACTGAATGGATTAGTCAATGGGATATACAGAATTTTGTATCACTTAGTGTTTGAAATCCATCAAATGGGGAAGAAACAGCCATGACTGCTCAAGGTGCTGAGTTAGGTGTGTTGCTGTGGTCTTCCACATTAAATGATTTCTGTTCTTTAAAATGTCTGTGTATTTAGTTGAGCCTTGATTTTCCACAATGGCAGCTGTTTTCATGTTAAGCTATTAGAAGTCTGCTAGACTGTTGGTCACTGATCGTACTACTGAGCTGCAGCCTACACTAAGGTTTTAGTGTTAAGGATATTCTTGTTATATTTCAAGAAAATTTCTCAAAAGATGGGGTGAGAGAGAGAAAAATCCAAGACATTATGTGTCGCTGTGGGACACAATGAATGAGACACGGACTCGTGATTCAGAAGGCTGATGCTCTGAAAAGGGGCTGGTTTATTCTCAAAACTTATTTTTATACTTTCTACAATGTGCCCACCTAAGAGGTGGGATCTTTGGGCTCATTGGCCACATCAAGGGTCAACAAGCAAAGTCCCTCCTTAGGAGAGAAAAAGTGAAAAACAAGATAGTTTACAGAGAGTGACCTTGTTTACCATCTTAAATCCCTGGGAAAGAATTTAAGAAAAACCCAAACATGGCAAACAGTGACTACAATTATGTGTTACAGGAGGAAGCTGAGAAGTGTAAAAGAGCACAGGACCTTAGAGTATCTAAGTTAAAGCCCCTAACTCAGCTCTAAGTTTGGCACCTGCTTGCTGCCAGTAGCATGCAACTGTTGAAGTTTTTTAGCTTTTTCTCTTTTTTTTTTCTCTGCTTAGGATCTGTATAAGGATGCATATAAAGATGTTGTTTGACGGGAACTAAGGGTTATCTTCAGTTTGGAGGACTACAAATCCCTGGAGACAGGAGTAGGTGGGATGATGACCTCTGACTTGTTTTGGCTATATTTGATTCTGGCAGCTGTGTGTAACAGGTAAACTGGCACAAAATAAACTAGGCTGTGAATTTATGGTGTACTATCTACTCCATGCTAATTGCTTTTTTTATGCATTTTGGTATATTTGAGGGAAGTAACACCTTCCAGAGGGGACTTGACAGGCTTGAGAACTGGACTATTTCAATGGGAATATCATGATGTTTAACAAAGCCAGGTCTGCACACAGGCTGAGACAATCCCCAATATCACTACAGTAGAGAGGGGTGGATGGACTGGGAGCAGCTGTGAGGAGAAGGACTTGGGAATATTCATGGATTCACAAACACACGTTGGATATGAGATGGCAGTGTGTGTTTCCAGCCCAGGATGCCAGATGTGCCATGGGCTGCCTCAAAAGCAGCCTGATCAGCAGGGTGAGGGAGGTGAGGTGATTCTTCTCCTTTGCTCTGCTCTCATGAGACCCCACCTGGAGCACAACATCAGCTCTGGGGCCCCCAACAGAAGATGGATGTGGACCTCTTGGGCTGAGGGCCACAAAAATGATCAGAGGGCTGGAGCACCTCTCCTACGCAGATAGACTGAGAGAGTTGGGGGCTCTTCAGCCTGGAGAAGAGAAGACTCCAGGGAGATTTTGTTGTGGCCTTTCAATACTTAAAAGGGGCTTATAAGAGGAATGACTATAACACTGAGAAATGTTGCCCAGAGAAGCTGTGAATCTCTGGAAGCTCTTCAGCTGGATGGGGCTTTGAGCAATGTGGTCTAGTGGAAGGTATCTCTACCCATGGCAGGGGATTTGGACAAGGCAATCTCTAAAGGCCCCTTTCAACCCAAAGTATTCTATGACTCTGATTTCCTAGTACATATTAGGTGTGCCCAGGACGTTTGTTTTCTTTAGAAGTAGGATAATCCATGCTGCACAAAAGAATCCTTTGTTTCTGTGTAAGTAGCGACTAATGCACACTTATTTCATTCCTTGTATCCATGATTTTTAAGCTTATCCTAAGGAAGATGATGCTTGAAAGTATTTGGAAAAAAGTGAGTGTAGCCAGGAGAAGATGGCTGATGTCAGGACTGGATTAGGGAATGGGGCAGGTAGGGCTAACACAGCTGACACTAGTAGAGGACGCTGACCACGATAAGGATCAGCAACCAGGAGCAGAGGAAAGCCATGGCTTGTGAGGGCTGTCAGCTGACCCAGGGAGAGAAATTTGCTATACTGAAGTTAACCTTTTTCCCTCAGCCCCCCGGAGACCCGGTGCCAGCTCAGATTTAGGGAGGTTAGGGTGGGGGAAACTCCAAGATAAGAACATAAAACCAAAGGAGGCTCTTACCCTGAGATGTGGTTCCAAGGTTTATTTCCTGAAGGGATCCCGAGGCAAAGAGGACGACCCCCAAGGGAAAGGGGGTTTTATCCCTTTCAGGGTAAGGGGCAGAGTTACCTATGCCCAAAGGCCATAGGTCAGAGTCAAGGGACAAGTAAAGTTCCACAGGGGGAGGGGATACCAAAGGGAATACAACACTATACCAACTTACTATGCATCAACTTTGCATCTAAAGAAGCCTTAAATGGCTGAAAGAAAACCATGTACCCAGAGAAACGATTTAGAGCATCATTCTTCCAGATTATAAATTGGAAGAACTAGTTTTGTAATCTAGATTATTGAAAAACTAAAAGAAATGGAATCACCCCCATTTTTGCTACTTCTCCAAATGACAGCAATATGTCATCAACTGAATCAATGTAAATGAGTGCTGACTCCAGTTTTTTTCTCACTTAGCTATGAAAAGTATTGAATGTTTCTTCAGTGATGTTTTATTCAAAATTTATTCAAAACCAGCTGGAAAGAAGAGGGAGAAACTGTGGCTCCAGAGATTCACTGTCAGCTGTGCCATACATCTCCAGAGACTGCTATATCTTGCTTTGGGATCTTTGTTCTATACATAGCTGCTGAGGACTGCCTACACTCTCTTTATTCTACTGCCTTGATCCTTTAGTGTGTTCATGAGATGAATGAATGGCTAAGGTCAGTATTGGACTCAGTGGTTTGTCAGGTGGCGCTGCTAAAACTTGGCAGAAGATCACACTTCCTTCCTTCTTTGAAGATGAGATAATCTGGCAGTGCCAATGTCTCTTTAAATATAGAAAGAAAGATGAGGAGTCTGTAAGATCCTTACATTGTCTCCTTTTCTTATATCTTGCAATAAATGCCATACCAAAACCATTAAGTGAGGCACAGCCCTTATTCTAATACCCTTTTACAGAGCAAGTACTTTCAAAAGTATCCATTGGAGGACACTAGAACACTATGAATCAAGGAAGTATGGTGAGTCTACTTAAAAAAAGAAGAAAAAAAAAAGCCACATTTCTCTTTTAAAAAGAAAAATTAAAGAGGAACAATTTTTGTTTTCATAACACAGTCTGAAAATCCATTATTACTTGACAGTTTTTCTCTGTCTGTCACACCTTCTATAGCTCCATTACTGCTTTGTTTTTGTTTTTGAAAGTGGTGGCATGTACTCACTCTCTGGATGCTTGTATAATCACTTGTTCTAATTTTAAATAATTCCCAGATGGGCTTGAGTTTTTCTGTTGGTTAATTTTTAATTATTTTATTTTTATTTTTTCCTTTTCAGCTTTTAATCATTTGCAAGTCTTACATTAGCTTCTGTACCTCATTTATATTTAAAATTATTACTATCCTTGCATCTTTTTGCTTACATCTCACAGAAAAAGTTTAATGAGTGGCCAATCATTAGCAATGCAACTGAGATATAATTCAGAAAACTTAGTGCTGAATTGGAGAACACTTTTGACTCAACATGGTTCTCTGGGAATGGAAGAAAAAAGACTTCAGGTTTTGATTCAGTCTAACACAAACTCTCATCTACCCTCTCAATGACAGCATTCTACTGCTTTCTGTTCACTTCCATTGCACTCAAAATTGCAGCTGCTGGAATTATTTTTGTCCTTTGTCATTCAGAGGTTAGAAGGCAACTGTGTTATATTTTAAGGTTTTCTTTTCTTTTTTTCCCCCCTCTCCTTACTTCTAAGGTCTCTTACAGCTTTGAACTTGTCTATAAGTTGTATTCACACCTGTGATAGTGAAGTCAAATTTCTTCCCAACTTCCATGTCAGACCGTCCTCTCCTTTTTAAACAATATTTCCTTTCCACTTGAAACACACTGATGTGGTAGGAACTGAAGCATCACCTTGAGATTTTCTCTTGGAATTGTTGTTTAAATACAAATCCCTTATTTATATTTTGCTTAACATCTGACTTTCACATGAGGATATTTGAAAGATGAATGTACGAATAAAAGGTCAGTGGGGGTAGTGGAAGAGGGAGGAGGGGAGAGGGGAGTTGTGGCAGGGACAGCACCTGCCTTCTGGTTTTACCACTCTGGTAACTTTGTGGTCCCTTTGCTGTCACAGTTTTATGTTTCCTTTTTCCAGTATGTGTAAAGTACATTGTGTTGTTGCTTTTGCATTGATTTCGCAAAACTCTGCATAAAGTGGCTGATAATGTAACAGTAATTTCCAAAGAGAAAAATAGTACATTAAATGCTTTTTGCAAATAATTCAGATCAATTTGGCTTTTCACTTCTTATTTTTGCATAGGGTCAGGCTCTAGAGTGGTAAGTATCTTTACACTTTGGTGACCTTTATGCAACTCCAGCTTTAGTTCTCAGTTTAGTTTAAAGGACAAACTAATGCTTTGCAAAGTTCAGAAATCAGTGTGTGTACACACGTAGAGAAACCATGATCACACATGACATTTCCATTTTATTGCACACAAATTTAACTGTGGATCATGAGCTTGAGTTAATATTTTGTTTCCCTTTCCCTGTTACATTGCATGTGGTGCTGTCTCTCTATGTTTGTGTGCAAAGCTTGTCCATTGTATTTAGTTGTTTTAAATTGTAATATAATGGTGAAAAATAATTACTTATGGGGGGATTTTCTGAGAAGGTAGCTTCACAGTGATGTATGACTAATTTATTCCTATCCCCTACTGTTTCTCTCCTCAAAGGATTTCCAGATGCTTACTCTAGGCACCAAAGCATGTAATAATAATAAATGGGATCAGATAATAAGTCAGAGTCTGCTATTATTTAGTAAGAGGGACTATCTCTACCTTATTCTAGACCAGGCAGTGCCACACCATCTTCTGCAGTCTGACAGGAATAGGCTGCTAGGAAGGCTATTTGTCACAAATCTTTTGCATAATGTTTATTGTGCAAAGGAGGAGGGTGAATAAATTGCCTTTGTGCTGCTGAACCCCTCTGTGTGTAACCAAACCAGGGAAATCCCTAAGACTTAACCTACAGTTCTGCCTATAATGGGCCAGGCTGCTCCCCTGCTACTTGCATCATGGGTTGCCTTTCTTGTCTGATTTTCTTGCTGGTTTTTCTGCCCTAAGCAATGTTTAACATTGTTCAGGTATATTAGCACAGCCCAATGCTTCCAGTTAAGCAGTTCATATTTAAGAAGAAATATGAATTGAATAATATCAAATTGAAGCCCAAAAATTCTAAATGAATCATGTCTGAGGTAGTTAGAAGTCCCTAAAAGGCTCCTATAATGTGATATTCGAGATTTAAAAATTTAGCATTGTTACAAGTTTATGTAACTGTTTTCTCTGAGGAGTTACTTAAGCCCTACCTTTGATGATTATAATTATTATCAAAATTGCATAATGTCATAAAATTGTTGCAGCTTTCAGAGGCCTTTAGCCTCTATTATGGCAGCTCCAGTTCTTGCTTATCTGCAATTCATCAGGTACAAGTCTTATGTGCGTTGAAGTTCACAGATGAAATTGAATTTTGTCTTTACATTGATGATAAATTGCTAATGAATGCAATATAAGCAGCCTGAAGAAAAATGGTGACTGTCTCTGGCTTGCCACTTCTAGCCATGGACATTAATATTCAATATGACCAAGGACTTTTGTTAAAATTAAAGGCTATTTACTTCTAATGAATGTCAGGAACATTTCTCTGCATTTGTGGTCAATGTTGTGATTGGTTTGAGTCTATTCTAATCTACCATACCCAAATTTCTCTTGCTTATGCATCAGGGGGTCCTGACATGGATTTTTTAAAAATCAGATATCATTAGATGAATATGAAGAGCCATATTTTCATTTGCAAAAGATCAGGTGGGTACCCAGAGCTAAATCGAATGCATCTCCATGACAGTACTGTAGGGGTTAGTTGGCAAGAACCTGCTTACATAAGACAGGAAGTTTATTTCACTGGAACTTTTTATAAATTACAGCAGCCAAAACTTACAAAGATCCTTGGTGGAGTGCTCTTTTCTCCTTGCTGTTCTTTTCCCACCTCTAAAATAACAAGTGGTGTGTTTTATATAATAATCTCTATGTGCAATCGTATAGCCTAGGATGAGGGACTTAGAATTGTTCAGAGGATAGAAATCTTCTTGATTTTCATCAAATCAATGGAAGACTAGAAAAGTTTTTGAATTCTTGAAAAGAAATTCCTGTTCCATTAACAGCTCTGCCACACAATCAGAAAGAGATTGAGTCTTTTTGCCTCCTATGCTCTCTAGAAGGCTAGACACTATACTGGCTGAAGACCCACCTTCTAACTTTCATCCCAAATTTATTTATAGCTATTTTCCTGCCTACTTGTTCTCACTCCACTTTGAACTTGAATTTGGACACACAGTTTCTCCCCTAGGGGTTTCTCTACTGCTATACTTCTCTACCACTATACTTCCTCAGTCTGTTTTGCCAGGTATTGTCTCAGAAAGACAGCTACTTCTACTGCTGACTCTGTGCCCCATCTGAAAAGAGAATGCAGACAGCAAAATCCCTGTCATGGTTCCTGTCAGGGGTCAGAACGACCTTTTCTCTGCTGTCACCTTTGGAGCTCAGATCTGTAGTGTGGGTTCTCAGAAGAATCATTCTGCTGGGGAGTAAATTAAATGGTCCTGGAGCAAACTCCAACACTACTGAGAAGTGGACTTCTGTAAATCTGTAAACTGAGGAGTCATGAAAATTTTCTGCTGCAGACTTAGTACTGATTTTTAGGTGTGATGAACCATCATGTATCTGCTTGAAGGTGACTGAATCAAGCGTGTGGAATTTGAACCAGGGTCCATTGACACTAAATCTAATGGAGTGTACAAAGCTGCTTGTCAGACAAGAGAAAAGGGGAACCCAGCCTTCCGGAAAGGGGACAGAAAAAGTGTTGGGTGATGAGATTAGTTGATGTAATGCTTATTATGAGAGTATGGATAGTTAAATTAATGCTATCCTAAGTACAAAAACACAACCAAAGAAGAAGTCCATCCTTATTCCTTAAGGAGCAATTTTGCTACTTTTTCCTGCCTTCCTCAAGTTACAGTTTAATGCCTTCATTATAGAACTAATTCAGAGGAAGAGAGTGATTTGGTTCAGAGTTCTGATGACTTCTAGGTAACTTCAAGCATGGGCTTCTTAGTTTTATCTCAAAATGGAGGTCTGTAGTCTGGAAGTAATTATTCTGGATTCACTTATAACTGCTTTCTGGGTAATCAAGCCTTCGCTGCTGTCAGATACTTTTTGCATCTGGAGTATTTGTATCTGGATAATCAATAATTCAAACTATTTTATAATTTATTATTATAATTAATTAATTAGAGCCAATTCCTATTCTTTCATACAGTGGGGATGGAACAGGCTTAATGGTTGTGAAATTGGACTATTTCAGGTCTTTTCCACTGGACAGTGGAAAAGTGGAGACAGGAAGCAAGTAAGTATGAAGTTTTGCTATTATCCCCAGACAGCATACTCTGATACAAGAAGACAGTGAGCAAAATATATTTATTGTTACTTACTGCTAACCACAAAATCTTACAAGCTCTGATTTGGGCATGTCAGAGCTGGATTTCATCATTTTCTGTGCTTTCTGCAGTGGTTTTTGCTCTCCTTTTGCCTGGAGACCTATTGCTTTCCTCCTGCTCCTCTGTTCTTTCTGCAGGAGCCAGGGGCATGAGGAAACTGGTGGTTTTCTGCCCTGCTGCTGCAACAGGGAGTAAGACTGAGCTTCCCTTTCGTGATAGGCTGACAAAATCCAAGCAATATTGATTGTCATAGGTAACTGCAATCAAAGCTTGGTGTCTAGAGAGTTTTTTTTGACTTAGCTGAGGCATGCTGGAAGGTTTTCTTTGGATTGGAATAAAAAATACTTCTTCAGAGGCAACTTAGTGCTTGCAAGGGACTGCAGCTTATGCCACTCCATTGCCACCACCACTATCCTTAGATGGATTTTTTTGCTGCTGAGACTAGTTGCTCAACATCTCTATCCAAAGATCAGTGCTCTAATCAAAGACATGACAAGTTTTAAATGGTAGTAGTAAATCTTATCTTTTAAGTTTTGTTCTGATACTGTGTTTCTTGCCATTATTGTATTTGTCAATGCCCAACATCAGCTGACACTATAAAGTCATGGTCTGACTTTGTGGATTTCCATCTTGACTGAAGAAATTTCACTTTCACCTTTCAGGCTGAATTCTCCTTCATTAGGCTGGAGTCTCTTATTAACTTACAGACTCTTTCCTCCATTCCATTTCCTTTAATTAAACTTGTTTCTATTATATGAACAAGAACAGATTTTGATTTATAGAAAGCTTTGTGCCATGAGGAGTTAATGTTCCCATTGTCCTTTCCTACTACTTGCAATCCCAGTGTGAGTCAGTGGTTAGTAAGTGAAGATAAAAACCTTAATGTATTATGCTGGTAGTTTTTTTGGAAGTAGTCAGGTACAGCTTAAAGTTGCTCTGAAATTATGCAAGATAGACCATAAAACTTACAGAGTTATTGTAATGCATTTAATTAGTATTTAAAACAAGATCTACATTTGCATGCCTTCTTTTGGTATGTAAGCGTGCACACCATCTGATAAGCTAGAATTGTGGAAGGTCATCTAGAGGAAGAATAGAATAAAATTTTCCCTGCCTGTGAAAACATCTGCAGATCTAAAATAAAAAATGGGAGGAGGGGGGAAGAGAGTGGAATGAACTAGAAATTCTAATGGGGACATGGGTTGCTTACAAATAAGTACAATGCAGAACTGGGGAACTGGATAACTGCAGCTGATGATCATTGACTTAGGATAGATTCATTTGGGGATGCCAATATCACTCTTAATTGGCAGTGAATATATAAGATGCCAGAGAGCACTACTTTCAGACCTTGTGACCCTGCTGAAGCCCATTTTTTTTAGTCAGAGATGGTTGTGGTGGGATGGGGAATAAGTCTAATTGCAATTAATGTTGTGACTAAGTACTGTAGGAGCAACTTGGCTCTTAGAGAGGGTGCCAGCTCACCCTGGGTGATTTCAGTGGTGAATTCTCTGACTCTGATGTTCATGTTGCCTGTGCCAGTGCAGCCTGGGAATGATGGTGCTGTAGAAAATGGCATCTTATGGAGGTATCTTATCTATGCTTAGTTTGGACCAGGTGGTGCAAAAAAAAGTATCCTTATTTTAAGGCCCTTTTGCCTTATTTTTGTTGCCTGGGACCTCTGAAGACTATTATTTGAATCAATAATTCTCCATAGAAGCCTTGCTTGGCCATAATGCCACCAAAATTGGAATGGGTAGGAGGTGGTCTCACATTATTTCCAAACACAGCACTACTGGGAGTCTGAGACGGAATTTCCGTGGGTACTCTTGTGTAAGCAGTAATATGAATCCAAAACCTGTTAAATTTTCTGGAGCCCAGAAAAATACCAGGAGAAGAAATCCTGTTCACTGAAGGTCCAGCAGTGAGCTGTGCTGAGCATTTGCTGTTCCCCTGGGCATGAGGGTCAGTATCTCTCAGGAACAGAGGCTGAGCTGCCACCCTCATTGGTGTTTTGCTCAGGTTTATTTTTCATTCTTGTAATTAGGACCTTCTGATCCCTTTGAGAATGCATAATTGAAAGCGTGTTAGCAGGGTATTTGTGATGGACGTGTATTTGGCCAGCTTCCTAGATTCCTCTTTTCTTCTCATACCAGGAGGATATTAAATACAGCCATATACTCTCATTGCATAGTGCCCTTATTTTCCTGTCTTTTCTGTTTTTTGTGAAGACAACAGATCAATATACAACCAGTGTAAACCTCTGAATATATTTAATGTAAGTAAACTGATAATTTTTGGTTGAATAATTTGAATCAAGTAAATATGAGTATGTCTATTAAAATCTTTCACATAGGTTTATATTGACTGCTTTGCATTTCAGTTCACTATAACTAGATTGCATGGATTAGTTTCCTCTAAATTTGACCAAGCTAAGTGCTAGATTATATTGTGGGCTTGAACTTTGCTTTTTGTAAACAGCTTGTAAAACATTTAGGAACAGTAGCATTATGGTGACATTAAAAACAAAAATGTAGATCAGCCAATTTCATATAGACAGCCCTCTTTATCTAATAAAAATTCATGAATAGTCATAAATTGCCTGTACCCTTGCTTTCATGGGGAAATAACAATAGTGTTTGCGTGTTTATCTCTGAAATAGCATCTGCAGCATGTTTGTCATTAACATAAGAGAACAAGAAGAGAAGCAAAGCTGACATGCATTTGGAAAGATTATGTTTTTATATTCATATCCAAATTCTGTTATTGACATTGGGTATCAATATCAGAAGCTCTGTCACAGAGACAATTTTAAATGTATGCAAGGAGGCTAACATTCATCTTTCTTTAACTTAATTTTGCATCCTGGAAAATACAGTAGGATATAATAGACTGTGTGGACCCTGCTTAAGGAGACAGAAGATGTGGCAGAAGTCCCTTTAACAATATCTATTTTATTACAAATCTAATGGTATTTAAAACTGAAAATAAGTCTCTTCAGGAAAAACACCTCTGGGACTTAGATTATGCAGATGACCACCATCATGGGCTCCCAAATGGCTCCTTGTGGGCTGGCCCCATGGTGTGATAGGTCAGTGTGGTGTGCCCCAAGCCCCTTCTCCTGCACCCTGCCTCTGGCCTTGGCTGCTTCCTTGTCTCTCAAGGAGTGCTGTTGCCATGCTGATGCCATTGTACCTCCCCTGCATGCTTTGCTTAATCTGCTAGACAGAGCCTGAAAGGATCCAGGGCCAATTGTGGCTAAGTTGTGGGCAAGCATCCCTTAGCCTCTCAGACCTCCTTCCTGTGGTTTCAGGAGCAGATTGGGAGACAAAGGAGCTGATCCTTCCCAGATTGCACATGAGACTGTCAGCCCTGGTGGGGCAGCGTGTCCTGCAAGGTTTCCTTGGGTAGGTGTCCCACAGGAGATCACTTGCACTCTTTAAGCTCTGCAGCTTCAGTGGCAACAGCCTTCCTCACCAACACCATATAAATCATCATGTACTGTAAAGGCTTGTTTTGGGGAGGCAAGCCAGTGCATGGTGAGCTGGGCCTTCTGGAAAAGTGGGCTGCTGCAGCCTTCTCTGACAGTCTGCTAATAATAATGCTTAAATATATATAGGATACTTATAATAATGCCAAATTGGTGTTTTGCTTGGTGATGTATAAGTAAAGTAGATATAATTTAAAATGTATATAAAATTTACGTACATTTGTGGGGTTATAGCACAAGGTTAGTTCTGGAGATCTCAGAAAATTCACTGTATTTGAACACAGTTTATTTGTGATATTTTGTGAAGCCGTGATGCCTAGACATACTGGCAGCCATGCTGAGGACACAGCTGCTTGCTCAGGAGATGTCTTGTATGGAGCAGACAGCCATGGGGGTTGGATCTTCCTCTTGAGCACAAGAGATCAGAGCATTAGGGAAGGGCTCTGTGAAATTTCTATAGCTATCTCTGTTATAAATTGGCCAGGAGACCAGCTCCTTTGAAAAGGCCTTTATTAGGAAATCAGCTCCGGGTAGGGGGCCCGGGGGCTGCGCACGCCGCCGCTGCTCCCAGTAGACACCACGCAGGAGGAGGTGCAGGTCGAATCTGCTGCTGCTGCTGCTGCTGCTGCAGAGTCGGGATTCCGTCCTCACGGGGGTTCCAATAGAATCACGTTGGCTCGTGTGGTCCAGGGGCGTTACCTTTCTCCAGTTTCTTTGAGGCTATGGCGACAAAGTAACAAAAGAATGCCTGCTGCCTGCAGGTAGCTGGATGTGTGCCTCGCACAGTCCCGTCCCTCTTAGGTCCAGTTTCTGTGTCGGCTCGCTGTCCCAGGGGTTTTTCTAGCTCCAACTGGACTTTCGGCTGCAGCCAGGCACCATGGGAGTTGATCTCCATATTGGGCGGAGCCCACAGCTCGACGGGCAGGCGGCAGGGAGCAGCAGGAAGCGTGCGGGGGGGCGGAGCGGCAAGGCGGCGGCGTGCGGGCTTTTCGTCGGGAGAGGGGAAAGCCCAGGACCCAGGGAGAAAGGGTACAGAACTTGGACATAACGAACAGAAATTCAGGGTACAGATTCAACATGAACGGTTTGAAACAAGCAAGTAACAGTGCAACTTTAATTTTACAGCAAAACAATGTAACAATACAACTCGGGAGTGCATAACCTGGGGCTAATTTCTTTCATCTCTTTTGTTTCCAGATGTATCCTAAAAGGGGCTTGCCATGTCTATAGGGACTATTTTAATGTAGTGATGTTCATTCTTAGCTTTGGTATGTCAGTACCCCCTCCACATTATCCTCTTTTATTTTATACACAAAAGTGTCAACCTTTAAGTACTCATCTTGAGAATGTACAAAGATAGCTGTAATTTGTCAACACTTTTAAAATCTCCAGGCAACTGCCTTCCTTTCCATCACATTCACTGTAGATGTTGTTCTGAAGAATGACTTGAGGTTTTGCATACAGGAGTGTGTGAATGAAATTTTTAATTTGTTATCCTGGGTTACTTTCTTCATGGAGTAGGAATTAATTGCTAATTATAAAATGAAATGTCTGTATAAGATGAAAAAAGAAAGAAAGAAGTAACTTTAATTTGTTTATCGTACCAGGCTATCCCCACTCCGTTATCACTCATGTGCATTTAAGTTTACATTGGTGTGGTTGGTGGCTCTATGACACTATTAGTCTTACACTGTTTGATTCCCAAGAAGTCAGTTCAATAACCACAACAAGGATGGATTTTTTTGTTTGTGTTACAAACCTGTCAAGTAAAGGGATATTTTTCTAAGCAATTGCTCCCCAGGAGAAGCAGAAAGGCAGCAAAACTCCATTCAGTCTGACCTTGTGCTATTGAGCCAGGACAATATACTGCAGAAGAAAAGCTGTCAGCAGCCTATTGTGGCAAATCCTTGCTGGACCTCAGGGCCTCACACCAATGAAGATCTGTGCCAAACAGATAACTTGCTTTTTAATCTCCCTGTTTGGATTATTTGTATCTGTGGCCTACTATAAAATATACGATGCCTGAAAAGTCTCAGAGTGGTTTCTCTGAGACCTGTCCATGAACCCTTCCTCCATAACACAAGCCAGACTGCAGCTCAGATAAAAGTAGATACTTTTATCTACTGTATGTCAGTTTTTGGTGACAGGGCCTCATTTCTCTTCCTGCTACATTGCATCTGGCTAAGGATCATCTTGAGTTATTCTGGAAGGACCCTGATTGCTGGTTCCAGAAGAATTTGGACCTTTAGTGCCTATTTACTCCGCTTGTAACTTCTGCCACTGTGAAATACCAAACTGGTAAGGGCAGCTTGATTAACTACTTGCTCCTCTGTGCTAATCTTGGGCAGCAATTGTTGCTACAAATACAAACTTCTATTACTTTGGCAGATGGTTCTGCTATGCAGCCCAGAGGAGACTTTCCCCATCGTTTTCTCTCCTCTCTCCCTCGTCCCCAGGCTTTTATAAGAAAATACCGTGAGAGCTTAACTCCAGCACTTCATCCTTCAGTAGCAGCCAGCTTGCTGTCTGATTAGGTGATGGGGGATTTTTTTTTCCTCCAAAATGAAGACTTTGGAAAATTAAACTGCTCAATACTTCACTCTGAAGTTTTTCATGTGTTTGAATGCTCTTTGGATAGATGGTTATGTTTACACTGTTTTATTCCTCATTTTGTGTGTAATTCATTATGTAGGTAGTCATTTGGTAAGCAAAAAATAAATTCTGGGAAGGCAATGTACTATTTCAAGTCTATTAGAGTTCATACTAGAGTTCTTGATGTTCTATTTAAAATCTGATGGTTATGCTTCTGTATATAATAATTTTTTGAGTTGTTAACCCAATGCAGTTCAAAGCAACTATGAACTGTGCAAAGGGCTTTTCTTTACCACACCTCCATCACACACTGTTTCCAAAATACCCTAAAGGTAATGCTAATTTTCCCTTCCTATAAATAAACATTTGCTTGTGCCTTGCTGAATTAAGGATTTTAAGGCTCACAACCTGGTATACATAAAGCAGAACTTCCAGTACATAAACTTTTGAAAGAGTACTTAGTATTTACTAGGAAAGATTGATTGGTACATTGGAAATGAGGTGAAGAAGTTGACAAAGTTTCTTGGCATGAGTAAGAGAAGCTATACAAGCATATGTATGCTTAGTTTTTTGCAAATAAATCTCCCTCCAAAACTCAAATCAACCTGCTGCACTTTCTTCCCAGGGTTATGTGTATCTCTTGGTAACAAAAAATGCACAAGTACATGTCCACACAAAAGCCCCAACGAAGGAGTTTGTGGCCCCCGTGGCACTGTTAGTCTCAGGAAAATTAGGCACATGGCTGGTCACTAATTCTTTTCCTAATGCTGGGGTGGTTTTGTTTGTTTGTTTGTTTGTTTTTTGTGTTTTGTTTTTTTTTTCCCTGCTCCTCTTCCATCCTTTTCTTCATATTAAAAAATAGGTACCTTTTATATAGTAAGTATTTCTGTGTATTGTCTCCCAAGGGAAGCCCATCTGTTTAATAAGCTTTATCAGATACATTGTTCAGTACTCCTTACTACTCGAGCAAAGATGATTAGTTGGCATGTGCATGAGATAAAAATCAAAGTGTTTAGGACATGGGCTATTTAAGAAACAGAGAGAAAAATATAGCATGAGGGGTTAATTTTTTTCTTAATCTCAACGTTAATGAGCATTTAATGTGGCTGTATTATCTCTAAAGAGTAGGAACATAATGAGATAGTAAATTGGTGTGTCAAGAATTTTCTGAAGCAGAGCAATCTTTGTAACCAACTTGACTTCAGGCAAAATAGCCAAATTGCTGCCATTTGACAGTGTATTATATGTCAGCCAGTGATACAGAATCGCTTAAGCCCTGGGAAATGTCCGTACAGGATGGGTGCAAATGCAGTCTTGAGCTAGGGAACAGGGAAAGAGTTGAGGGCCATTTAGTGTTGTGCAGATCACATATCTGGACCAAACTTAGTGTTTCCAAGTCAACATATAGCCCATTTCTGCCCCATCATTTACACTGTCGAGCTGAAAAGAAAAATCCTGATTGTACCTGCCCACAGGAGATTGTACCTGCTCACAGGAATGGAACAGATAATGGAGGAAAAGCCTGTGCTTAATTTCGTTGAAAGTTCTCCTCATAGCAAGCTTTTTAATCTTTCCTCGCCTCCTCCAGGGAGGAACATATGTTTCTATTTCTGAAGTCCATAATAGCCCCTGTTATGAAGGTCTAGGCAGAATTATTAAAGTAAAAGGTGTCAAAAAGTCACTCTCTGTGGCTACCAAAAAGAAAAAAAAATTATTCAATCAGTCTTCAAGCATTCACATAAAGCAGTGACATTGATATTGGCACTTCACTTTAGCTGATTAAAGAGATTGAGTTTTAATGGTTATAATACAAGCCTTCCCTGCCCCCCCCCCCCCCCCCCCCCCCAAATTAATCAGGTGGCTACACTCATGCAGGGTGGAACTGGTTGCCATGTCTGGGGTTATCAACAGCTCTAAATGGGGAGATTATGTTCCAGGCAGGAGACAGACATACCTCTAACATCACCCAGGCCAAACCTGGCTGTGTGTTTGAGTCTAAATGGAGCCCTGGCTACTGGGCAGGGCGTGTGCAGGTGGTGGCCCCAGCTGAGGCCACTCAGGGCAATCACAGCCTAGAGGCATCCTCAGGTGCTTGCATTTAAATTGTATTTAGTGGCAGGGAGGTCTGTACTGTGGAAAGATTCTGGTTAGAGTGTTCTTTATTCCTGTGAGTGCTGGGGAAATGCAGGGAGTAGCTATAGCTCCCTGTGGATTTGCTCCAGTTCTCTTCAAAATGTGGCAAAATGTGGTGAAGTCAGCCACTTGAGTTCCTTAGGTAATAGCAACAACCTTGTTTCTGTTTTAAGTGTAGCACTGTCTGGCAAAAAAACCCCTGTCCCTCTATCTATCCTTGGGGACAGTGGGGAGTCAAGCTTGGGAGTGACCTTGTGAAACGGCTTTGCTCTGATAATTCCCTACCTGGCATAGAAAAGCAGCTGGAATACACATGAGGGAAGCTGTGCTTGATTGTACAAGTAGGTGCTTTCAAAACTCATCCAGAACTTGCACCTTGCTGAGTAGCTCCAATAAGGGCACCGAAGCAGAGCACATAAATTTCAGGGAACGTGATGTAGTCAAGCTGAAAAAGTAATTTTTCTTTAAGTCAATAGTGTAATATCCAGGATTTAGCACGTGCAGATGCAGTATTAAAGTTCAGCAAAAGTAGTTTCAGTGACCTTGGAAATGGGCCCTTCTATGGTAAAGATATAAGCAGTGCTGTCTGAAATGACCTGCAGAGTCAGCAAATATGTGTGGAAGCTGTTGGATACAGCTTTTACCTCTATAATGTACTTAGAAGTCTAATCAATAAGCCTGACTTTGGGAAATTCAATCTTTTTTTCCTCCCTTTGCAACAATTATGATTTATATTCCCTTTTAAATCAGTTGGAAAATACCCTTCCTATTTTTCAAAACTTTGAATTGGTAGGTACAAGGCAACTATTTTCTTGTTATTCCACTATTGAAAACTTTCAGATAAATATTTTCAGTATAGGTACATCTGTGCTAAACCTCTCTCTCCACTTTTTAATATTTCCTCAGGGCTTGGTTTAAGAAGGTGCAAAGGAAAAAAGAAAAATAAATCCCAACACATGGTGAGGTCTTGTTCAAAATCTGATGTGTTTGCAAAGAAAGACTGAGGATAAAATACATGCCAGAGACTAACTTGTTTAATTCTGATATAGATGAAAACAGACAGGGGGAAACTTGGGTTTACATGAGGTCTCTTAAAGGCAATGAGAGCCTCTTGGTAATTGTTTGCAGCTAGTGCTTTGGAGGTTAATGTGTTTCATGTTTGCTCCTCACGACGCTTTAACAGCCCAGCTCAGGTGCTATGCAGCTTTGTAGGTATTCCTAGCCAGGAGCTGCACACAATCACAGCATTATGAGTTACTTGGAAAGCTTTCAAGCTTTTCCAAAGCTTTCTACTAATGATTGCAATTGCGTTGTGTTCCTGTGGGCAAATAGGCTGTTGCACAACCCCATTGCAGGCTGATTACTAGCATTCCCACTGTGTTAATTGTTGAAAAGCCTCCTGAGGTTTTAATGGGAATCTTTGCAGAGTAGAGTGCTAGCTAGGTAAAGAAAGGAGTCAGCCTTTCCGGTAAGATGGTAAGATCCATCATATTCAGGCACAGGATAGAGAAATGTAGGGTTAACTCATGTACTCATTTTGCAAAAGGTTGACTCATGAGAGGAAGAAGAGGAGAAAATCTCACACAGGGCTTGGGGATTTGGCAGTCCCTGGGTGCTGCTGCAGTTGTTCATGCAGTTGTCATATACTGCCCGGCCCTAGGCAGCACCCTATGTCAGTGAGGGTCAGTTATTAATATTTTATCTGAAGAAAGTTTCTGATTAGGACAATTTAATATTTTCCTCTGATTTTAGATTTCTAAGCCTGTTACATTTTAACCTTAAAAAAAAAAAAAAAAAGAAGACTACTAACAGATCTGCTTGGGAGAAAATCTTTAAAGAGTGAAGATGAAACTTTCATCTTAATACCAATCTCAGTTTTTCATAAGTCTCCCTTTTGTTTTTCTTTGAAAGAGCTTCAAAATGCTGAAGGTATTTAGCGACTGTATCTGTCTGTTCTGTTGGTTCTTTGGATTTTTTTCCCCCCGAATTTACTTTTTTGGTGAGCATTTATTAATATGTAAATTCATGTGCATACAGATCATCAGTGTGAAAAATGAGGTTCACTTTCTTGGTAAAATCTAAACGTTTAATAAAAAGACAATTAGGAGACAGAAAAGCAAAATAGTTAAGGGCTGGGTGCTCAGCAATCAGCCAAGAGCACACCTCACCATCTCAGAAATACTTCTTTTAATGCACCAGCCTATTATATATTCATAGCCCCTCACACGTTATTCAAACATTCTTTTGCTTTGTTTCAACCTCCAACCTGCCCCCATTCCATCTTGCAGATCACATTTTCTATTTCTCCTTGTGGCTCCATCCTGTTGTCCCACTCCCTGATAACAGAGGATCAATAAATTCTTCCTTTGGAGTTCTCGGGTCTGTCACCACTATTTTCATCCAGATAATCCAAGAATGTGGGGAATTTCCTGATTATCTTTACCATTCTTCTGAGTTAGCTACATGAACAAAAAAGCATTCTATATACCATGCTATAGTCCAAGAAGTGTATATGTATATATATATATATATCACACTACTATTTCTAAGTCTTGTTCATAGCAGAAATAAACTATATTCATATAGCAAAGTTTTCTAACATTATACATATAGCATTCATTTTTAATATTTGCAAAAAGCCAATACTATAATATGTACTTATGACATCAGCCTCTGGCTTCTTAAAGTGGTAAAATTGGCCTTAGTACCTATTTTAAACTTAAACAGTTCTTGGATGTTTTCTCCTCTTTTATTTGAAACAAAGGAAATGATTAATGTCATACCATTTTTTTCCTTAATAGACCATAAGGGATTTTCTGTTTATTAATGCAAACAACCGGAAAACACTTCTGAAGTTCTTTATGATAATTTACAAGGTTCATATTTTAAGAACAAGTCATGTACTGTGAAACAATTTCTGAGTGAGTTTACCCATGGCTCTCAGTCTGTTATCTTCTGAGTGCTCATTGCTAGTCTCTTGGTGGTAACTGGGAAACAACAATTTTGGAAATGTCACAGTCTTGATACAGATTCCTAAACTTTCTGGAACAAATTCTGTACTCTGTTTTAAGTATGTCTAGAGCCATTGGATTTGTGCTGGTGTAGCAACCAGATATGACTGTCTCTGAGGGCCAGCTGGAACTTGTGTGCAGCCTGATTTATGAAAGGTTACAGTGAATAAAGTAGACTTCATTATGGATCAAACAGTAAGATATTTCTAAACTATTTTGCACATGATTTTGTTAGTGTGCAGCTTGAATTCTCCCAGAGAGTGTGGACCTGGAGATTAAACTACAAAGTTCCAGTGTTATCATTAGAGACATTTACTTTGGCTCAGCAGCCTTGCTTCAGAGCAGTGATACAAAACACTGCATGTGTATGTCTGAAACTCAGGACTGGCTGTCTGCAACTTATATAAGTCCTGTTCACAGCCTATTTAAAAACTTCATATTCAAAACTTTTTTTTTGCTTTGTCTTTTCTGTGGCTACTGTCAGCTTGTTTTAAATGGTCATTTTCCTTGGGGAGGACTGTGTCTTCTCATGGCTAGGTCAGTGCTCTGAGAGCAGTGACTCTCAGCTGTACCCCACTCTGTTCTTCTCAAGCATCATGCCACTTTGATGAGTCAGGATAATGGCTGTTTTCCTTCAGGATCTAAGGTGGATGGAGTGATGCAGGAACCTATGGTCCTATTTGTCTTTTGGATTTATTTCTGCATAAATGAAAGGGTTTCTATTAAGGTCTGTTAGTTCATGACATTTATTAAAAGGTCATTTGTGCATGTGGGTGTGTGCAAAGACCTACTGGTACATTGCTACTTTGATACTGAAGACAGGATCTTGTCTGCCTTGCCTGACAGATGTGCTGCTGGAGTCTCCAGGTGTTTCATGCCATGGATAAGAGAAACATAATACACAACTCCATGTAAATGCTCTCTCTTAGTATTGTCAGAAAAACCTAGCACCTACAGCAGTCTTTAAAAAGCTGTATTCTGCAGGAGATATATATATATATATATTTGTACAATTCATGAGTATGGATGGATGAACCCCAGATCTGGTAATGAGAAGCAGAGCCTTTCAGTATGAGATCATTGCTTTAGAGATTTGGTTATGAAGCTAGTTATTACCTAGTGTAAGCTTTACTGCTGCGAAGGGACCTTCTTCAACACAGGTTTTCAGAAATAAGCTCCTTCTTTGGTCCTATATGGCTTTGTGTTCAAGCCACAGTTATTCATGTTTGAAAATGATGATGTGTTCAGTAGAAAATAAATCTGTCTCTGGAGATAGCCACCCTCATCATCTAATATTAGAGGGATCATAGCTACTGGGGTCTGGAAGGCAAAAGAGGAAATGAGCTTTTAATGTGAGTGGTGTTAAAATTTACAGGGAAACTTTGGCAAGTTATTTTTGAAAAGAAAGCCAGATCTCCTTTTGGGTTTTGTTTCTTGTACATGCAGAAATATTGCTGCTGAGTGGTGACCAAGTCTCATTTTACTGTGGTTTGACAAGATTGAAATCCAAGGAAAAAAGAAGGGTAGTTATTTTAAAATCAGTATTTGAAACAAGTCTGATGCACATAGTTTGTACTTTAAAAAGAATCTACTTAAATTTCTTCCTAAAATTGTTGCTGTATTCTTACATACTACTTTTCTGTCAACAGCTCTCAGTAATTTATAATGGAGGCAAATGTTGGAATTCTGTTTTACAAATAGGGATCCCAAGGCATGGGGAAGAAAAAGCATTTTCCTTGAAGCCAATAAGGAGAGCTGTATCTAGTGTGACTGCAGGATCTAAATCTGTCTGATCCATGTGAAATGCTCTGCTAGGATTTTGTTCTGTAAGTGTAAAAATGAGACCTTAAAATCAAGTGTGTTCCATCTATTGCAAGGAAAAAAAATAAAAGTAGTTCTCTTAGAGCTAAAATGTACCTCTTACCTTCCCCTGAAACCTGTATTTGTTTTTAGTAGGTATTATCTCAACTGGTATTTAACAATATAAAATTCTGTAACTGTGATTAGCTGCCTTACATCCACTTAGTTTGATTGGCATCAAACATCTTGGTTTGTGCACTTATCACGAGCTTTGGACTAAAAGTTTGCAGGTGAACTCCTCTTGCTTGAAAGTGCTTGAGGAAGGCATTACATAATAGGCAGACATAGTATTACTTTTTTTTTTTTATGGCTGTAAAAGGTGTCCTATCTCATCAGATCAACTGGATCATTTCAAGAAATCTAGCCTAAGTTTTTTAACTCTGAAGAATCTTTACTGGCTTAATGATGTTTGGCAGTGTTTTCCTGACATTTGTGAATTCCAGAGTCTTAGATTTTTAATGGATTCCTTAAAATTACAAGACTGTGTATTTCAAGCAGGGAACTCTGCAACTAAATATTTTCTAAGTCATTTGCACAGGAATCTTAGTCAATTAAGCCATAAACTAAGATAAATTAACCGTGTCAATAAAATATCTTTTGAACCTATAAATACTTACTGTTAGATATACTTTGTACAGGTAAATAATATTGATGATTGCTTCAGGGATCCTTGCAAGCTTATGGAGTTCTTTTACAGAACTAAATTTAAAATGGCCATCGAGAAATCTAGGTGTTGGTCTAGTTTTAGACCTGAGACTTATTTCTATTAATTCCCTAACCTAGAAATGCAAGGGTGTTGCTTTCAACTGAGCCAGGAGTACACCTTTGTTCCAAAGCTAGAATGAGGATGACAGCCTGAGCTTTACCCAAGATCCAGGTATAACTCTTGATGTGATACTCCCATTGTATCTGGTAGGCCAGTATGAAGAGGCTGATGTGAAGGCTGGTGTAGATCAGCAGGAATGGGAATGCTCATATTGTTTGGATCATGCCAGTAGTACACAGTGTTGAAAGGAGAGGAAATCTTAAAGACTGGTCAGGTTTGGCGTTTGACTACTGAATCAGCTTTAGGAATCAAACCAGTGTTGTCTCCATTTGGTGTTGGGTAAGTTCTTTAACAAGCAAACCCTGTGCAGTACAGGGAGTGAGAGCAAGATGTGAAAGGCTGAAGGTGTGCTCCTAAAGAGATCTGCTTGATTTTGGAACAGCAGAATGGGAAACACCAACAGAAAGAGTGCATAACTAAGGATTTATTTCCTTGACAATGTGGGCTGTAATATCTCTCTATTTGATCCACCTTTGAGACACTGAGGCATTCAGGAGCCCTTTGCATGACTATTCATTTGCAGTGAATAAGTGCTTAAGTCCTTTGTGCTTCATTGTAAATATGAATATTAGGTCATAAAAAATAGTGGCTTGCTTATAATTAATTTACTGCCATTCATCAGAGACATGAAACTTTTATGGCACAGAACAGTAGCTGGCCACAACACTACTGAAACTTCTGTGGACAGAGGATCTGGCTCAGTGCCCCCAGCTGACTGTGAATAAAAGATTAATAATGTCCAATACTTTCCTTCTGCATGCTATTCAAGAGAAATATTTTAGCCTCTATTATCAGTTAGCCAATTTGCCAAATGCTTGATTTTTAGCATAGTGTCATTGGAGTATATATGATTTTTTTTTAATCTTAATTCTTCGAAAATAGTCCATGTTATTCCACTCAGTAAGAGGGTTCAGTTTTCAGTACTTTAGTGTTCTGTCAGTCAGTGAAAGGCCAGAAGCTCCTGATTTGAACAAAAAAGACCTTAAATAGAAATGAAAATAATCTCTGTTCTGTTGAGCATGTTTCATTCTAGCAGGCCATGTAAAACTTGTTCATTTTTATGCATTATTTTTTGTCTAAGGTATCTAATCTCAGAGTTTTTATTTCACTAATTGAAAGATGCTCAAAAATCTTATTTGAAAACCTCTGGCTTTGCTGCTTTTGAGATCATTCTCTGAGTTGCTTTTGCTTTGTGGTGGCAAGTACCCTTTAGTTGAACTCTGCTGTATGTTCTATGCATCAAGTCACCACCCCTGCTGAGCTTCCTATCTGTTGGTCTTGTGCCACTGCCAGGCAGTAGAACACCCTCTCCCACTGAGAGTTACTCAGCAGCTTCTCTCTGCCACTTCAGTTACCCTGGTGAAGCCTTCAGGTGCATCTGCTGCATCTCTGCAGAAGTTGGGAAACAGCAAGGAACAGTTTCCTTTTGCCTCTGTCACCACTGACTACGGCACTGGTCCCTCAGATTCTCTTGGCTGCTGTTTTGCTGTCAGATTTTACTGCATAACATGATTTTTAAAAAAGATACTGCAATAGCAAAAACAGAGTAGCAAGGCAGTGAGAAAAATGGGTAAATATGTGGGGGGTCAATGCATGCAGGAAAAATAGGAAGAAATGATTAGATGAGTTCAGAAAAAGAGATGTGTGTGTGAATGACTAACATTTCACTGTGCTTCATGATCTCCTTTCTCATCCTGAATATGTCAAAGGGCTGACTATAATTAGATAACTCTCTTCCTGGGTAGCTGAGTGAGCCTTGTAAATATGAGGATCTGTGCTTTAGTTACATGTTCCTTTCTAAATCACTGATTAGACAGAATAATGTAATCCTGAATAAGGAAGAGGTCATAGCTAAAAAAAAAAAGCTCCACCTTACTTCCTCCATTGTACAATAGGATCATGATCCCTTTCGTCTTATACAGTGTGTGTTCATACAAATTAATCATGTTGTATAGTGCACAGACCTAGGGGTCAAATTTAGGACTGCATGGGAAAAACGTAGGTGTTTCCTGATATCTAAGTCACTGGCTGACTTTTTTTTTCTTTAGTTATTAAATGATACTTTAATTGATCTAATGGAGTAGATCCAGTTGGACTAGACTTACAAGGGTCAACTAGTCCAAGCACCTGAGCTTTTCAGGGCTGACTAAAAGTTAAAGCACAGTATTAAAGTCATTTTCCCAATGCCTGTTAAACACTGACATGGGGCATCAACTATTTTTTGGTTTCAGGTTTTGGTTTTAGGTTTTCTCTAGAAAATGTGTTCCAGTGTTTGACCATCCTCTCAGTAAATGCTTCCTCATGTTTGGTCTGAACTTGTCCTGGTGCAGATTTGAGCTGTTCCCATGTGTCCTATCAGCTACTCTCTCCCCACTTCCCCACCTCAAGAAGCTACAGAGAGCAATGAGGTTGCCTCTCGGCCTCCAACTCTCCAAACTAGACAATCCCAAAGTCCTCAGCTGCCCCTCACAGGATATCCCTTTCAGCCCTGTCACCAGCTTTGTTGCCCTCCTCTGGGCACACACAAGGACCTCCACATCCTACTTAAATGGTGGGTCCCAGGACTGCAGTCAGTGTCGGTGGTGAGGCCACACCAAGGCTGAATGCAGTGGGATGGTCAGCTCTGGCTGGCTGCTGATGCTGTGTCTGATGCACCCCAGGATGGGGTTTGCCTGCTGGGCTGACAGGGCTCACAGCCAACCAGCACCCCCAGACCCTTTCCTGCAGGGCTGCTCTCCAGCCACTCATCTCACAATTTATACTTGTGCCCTGTGCTACTGTCCCACGTGTGGAATCCAGCGTTTGCACTTCTTTAATTTCATGCTGTTAATGATTGTCCAAGTCTCTCTATATCCCTCTGCGAGGCATGTTGTCCCTCTGGGGACTCAACAGCACCTCCCAATTTAGTATCAGCAGCAGTCTCACCCAGTGTGCACTGTGTCATTAGTCATACTTTGGAATGCATACAGCTGAGGAAAGGAAGTGCACTTGTGAAATGTAACTATAAATGTAGTACTTGCACTTTTTTGTAGCTTCTTTTTCATGTCCTAAATGCTGATGCAAGACTTTGGGCTTAGTTTGCCCAAATATTTTGAGGTTTTAAAAATAATTTTTCAGTAATCTAGGTTTAAGATTATCTCCTTGGAACTGGAAATGCTTGAACTTTGTAAGGAATCATGTTACCCAGAGATTGGCATCCTTACTGTTTGCTGGAACTGCCAAAACATGAAGTTTACACTCTTGTGCACAACTGTTTATTAATTTAGTTTGAAGCCTATAGGTAAATGTATAAAAGTATGATATTTCTACCTGTTGAATTCTAAAGAGGTGCAAAAGTTTGTTTCCACAGGTGTTTCACTAGGCATCACTGGGGGGATGGGGAGGAATAAAGTGGATATCATCAAGTCCTTGCTGGAAGGAAAATCTTGGTCTTTTTCTATCAAAAGAAACTGCATTCTTGAAAAATGCTCAGGAGAAAAATCCAGTAACATTTGCATTCCTTGTTTCATTTGGAGAACACTGGAAGCTTTTATTTTAAATGTGCTTTTTTAATATGTTCAACAAAAGATTTTGTTTTGTATCATGTAATAATTTTTGGTTGAAGTAACTATGAGAATTAGTGTGTTTTCTTGACTAAAATTTTAAAAAATATGTCTTGGTAATTCCTCTGATTAAAAAATATTATTGCTTTCTTGAAAAGGGATAAGTGGATTCCTTGGGAATTTAGTACCTGCTATACTCAGTTTAAAATAAAGATTTCCATTAAATTTGAGGGGGTTTACTGGGTTCAGAATGGCAAAGAGAGGTGGCTGGCTCAGTTTGACATTATTGGTTATTGGTTTGTATAATGAATAAAAGATAATTGAAAAGCTGAACTGATCTTCTTCAGAAGCGACATCAAACATAACTACAAGTTTGCTGCTTGGCTTTAGATGAGCTTAACAATTCCTTTTCTTACTTTTATTAATTAGCTAATGAACAAAATTAACAGATATAGCCAAGATCATAGCACGTACTAAAAAAGGATTTTTAGATGACTTTGAGTTTTTTGATTTTTATTGTATAGCTTCTAATATTTGAGGTCATGAGCAGTTTCACTGACACAGATATACTTGTTCATTAAAGAAAGGCAGCAGAGCTGTCTGTAATGTGATTTGTACCTTGCTGTTCAGGAAGATGCTCTTCTTGAATCTTAAGTTTGGCTGCAGCTGTTCTGCTCCCTGAAGAGAAGAGAAAGTCTCTCCTAGACTGCCAGTAGCTTTTCTGGGACCATCTGCCAAATATTTTATTCCTTTAATATCATAAACTCTTAAGGATTTGAGGCATAAACTAAAGAGATTTGCAACTGTATTGTAAGGGGCAGGATGCTAAAAGATAACAATTTTTTTCCTCATACATACTACGTAGATTTGGGCAAAATGGAATTTGTGGCACACAGTTGCTCAAGCTTAATGGCCCTTCGACAAGGTTGCATGTTCTGCTTCTGCTAGACTGATGCTTCTAGGTGCTTCTCTTCCCCTGGAGAAGGGATTCAACCGAAACTCAGAGATGCAAGGTGCCTCTTAGGCTGTTCCTCCTCTTCTTGATACAAGTTCATGAGAAAGGGTCCAACTCGCCTCATCTGGAAAGGCATCCCATAACAGCCAGTGTTATCTGAGCCAGGGCAGAAGTGTTGGAGCTCAAAGCCTGCTGAATGGACTCTCTTGAGACAAAGGCTCCTTCTTTTCACTGCCTCCAATTCACTGATGAGTTTCCTTCCCAATGGGATATAATTTCTTCTGTGTAACTTTTCCCAAGAGCTGTTTGCTTTTGGAAATGTGTAACTCTTGAATTTTCAAAGGTTCTTGCGAGAGATGGGTTTTTGTTGTTTGACCCAGATAATAATGATATGAATCATTATGAACTTCAAAATTTAGCTAATATTACTTCCTATTGGTTTTATTTTGAACTTCTTGTTAAAGCGAAAAAGTAGAAGTCTAAAGTAGAAAAATGCAGCCAGTTTTAATCTTGTCTATGCATTGCTAAACATCTTATTCCAGGAAAAAGTTGCACATGCTTTTTATAGGTATGTATTTGCTCTAGAAGTCTTTTATCTATTTTAACTATTAGAGTAAAATAGGTAGTTCTTCTTGAGTGTGACTGCAGCTAAACTGAAGAACAGGCTCAGTTTCTTTTAGTCTGGAAATTCAGTTTTGATTCTGGGTGTTGTGTTCAAGACGCAGCTAATTTTATGTCATATGAGCCATTAAACATTCTAATACAGATAGAATTACAAATAACTATTCCTAACCTGCATGCTGACAAATATTTGCTCAATTCCTTGAATAATAAGCTTTTTTTTTCCTAAATTTATCTTATAGAATAAGCAAAAATTCTTTCTGAAGTTGCTCTTCAGACAGAGTCTGTGCTCTACATAAGGAAAACGAAACCATTTATTGGGAACTCATTTATTAACAAAGTAAAACATCTCAGGTATTCTCTTGGCTACATCTGGCTGTAGCCTTGCTGGAACTCCTATGCTTCTGCTAAGAGTATTTGACTAACAGTTGAAACATGCAGGAACTTAAACTGCCTAAGAGGAGTCTTCAACATTTCCCAGTTAGACTTTTTGCACCTAAAAAACCCACAAAAATCCAAACCCATCTGAAGATTTGTAGTCCAAAGGTAACCATATATTAAGGGAAGACTTTGTTATGAAAAGTACTGGGTTCTTTAAAGACTCTTTAATTTTCCTGTTTCTTTGATAATGCATCTCTGAAACAGTACTTTTGTAAAGTGACTTGCCTATCTTACCTGAGGGTGTAGACTGGTTGCATGTAAATGATCAGCACTCTCAAGGACAATAAATACTCTAGTGATGAGCCCCAGAGAAAAGTATAAAGCTTTTGGAGGTGGTGGTGGGTGTTTTTTTTTTTTTTTTTGTTGTTGTTTTTTTTTTGTTTGTTTGTTTGTTTTTTGTTTTGTTTTGTTTTTGTTTTTGTTTGTTTGTTTGTTTGTTGTTTTTTTGCTTTGTTTTGTTTTGTTTTTTGTTAACTCCCAAAGAATAAAAAGCTATTGTTACAGCTAATTTCCACATATGTATTTTTTTTTCCACTTGAGCAACCTTAATACAATGAAAGAAACTCTTAATTGTATTTAGGCAAAAAAAAGTATTAAGTTTATGGCTGATAAAATACAAGAAACAGTGAGATTTAAAAGATTTTATTTTGAAAATGTGCTGCAGAAATGGTTGATTAGTGCAGAGCTTTACCACTAACTTTCCTTATACATTACCTTGAGAAATCATAATTTTATTGATTTGATATGCTTGATAGCATAAAATACTTGAATTAAGAAATATGAGAGTGGAACAAGACATCAAAGGTGCTCATATCTCTCTTTAGCAGGCTAAACTTCTTTTTTGGGAGGGCTTCCAGTTCTTGATGTTTAAGGAAAGAATATAAGAGTAGGCAGGCATTAAGTGAAGCTTTTCCCACTCCATCAGTTGCTTTCAGCAATCTGTGGCTTAGGGACTCACCAAGTCAAAGTTTGTATGCATTTCTCCACATTTAATAGTTCTTGTAGGACTTACTAACCTGAAGCTATCTAAAAGGAAAGCTGCCCTAAAACCAACCCAAAGGCAAACAGCAGATAGCACAGGCTTAACTCTTCTTTTTTCTTCTTTTTTAAAGAGCATGATATTCTGTTTTGTTACTGGATGATTTTTGCAGCAAAAGCGGGATTGACATTTCCTTCAAAGAGGAGTTGCAAAACTGCATCATACAGACCATGAAAAATGGCCAGTCTGAGACTGAGGGATGAGATGCTTTTGCTCAGACAGGCTACTATTATTTGCAGAATAGTTCTTGCTGCTCATTGCAAGGAAATGGATGTTCTCAGATGAGGGAATTGGTGTGAAAGTGCAGCTTATTCCTATCTGAGGAACTTATCATCTCTGCCTCTCTAACTGAAGTTCATGGCAAGCTCTACTTAATCCTGTTTATGGTTTTGTTCCTCTAGATTTCTGCTTATGTACGTTTTATTGAATTAGTGCTTCTTGAGGGAAAAACTCTCTGTTTAATAGGCTTCATCTTTCCAATTTTCTTGACAAAAATAGCACTCAAGCAATTTTATAAATACTGTAAGGCAAGTGTGTGTAGTTGCTTATCCTTTAATGTAGGCTGATGACCCTGTTAAAGATTTTTCTAGGAAGGATATTCAAATTCCCACTATTTAATTCAAAGTCCTTTTGACTAACAGCTGCTAACTTAAAATGCACTAAAAATATTAAATTTTAAAAAGAAAATGAAGCCAATGATGACTAAGGGAAATTAGGTATTTAGACCCACTAAAACTTAATAGGATTTATTTTGTTGAGAATTCTTAGTTAGCCCTGTTTCTTAACATCAGGCTTTTATCCAAGAATGGGCAAGATTGCCCAGAAGTGGTCCTTCTGGTTAGAATTTCTGTTGATAGCTTACAAGCAAGAGAGAGGAAACCTAGTTTGTGAAGTTCTGAAACTATATTGCTGCCACTTTTTTTCGAAACAAACCATTGGTGTAAAAAAAAAAAACAAGGCAAGATGACAGAAGCTTGTGTAACTATCCTAGTTTATAATCAGGGGATGATTAATCAGGTAGAAAAATCAGGAAACCAACTCTCTGGGAAAGCAACATCGACCATGAGTACTGCACTGCAGAGTATGTGTGAGGTGCATAGAGGCAATGTAAGTGGAGACTCAGGTTCTTTCATTCCAAGCCCCCCCTGGCCATTGTGTCCCTGCCAAATGCCATTTCTCCATTTACTTGATTTCCAGTCTGTGAAGTCTTTAAGACCAGATGCTCCAGGTGATGAATTAGGAACAAAAATCTCTCTTGGTAGCTGTTCAGCAACTTCATCCAAATCACTTCAGAGACACAACTCCATATTACCTTCTGCTTTTCTGCTCTGTTCCTCCCTGCCCAATGCAAGTGCCTGAGTGCTGCTGAGATTTGCCACTTTTGGTCATGGGCGCAGTAGTGTGACATCTGGTGATGGGCACTGCTCTTCCCCTGCCCTCTTGCAATCAAGGACTGTATCTCATAAGCTGGATGTAGGAAAACATTGTCACTCCACTAGTTTTGAAAAGACTGCTGATTTGAGCAAGGAGGATTTGATGTTCATTGCAAAAAGTAACTATAAGCAAGAAACACAGACCTGGTGTTGTTTAATGTGCTATGGGTAACACTAATTTCTTCTCCTTCTAAATGAATTTTTTTAAAAATTTTTTTTTCAGAACAATTTCATACAATTGCCCTATTCTGTAAACAGTGAAGCGTTTCAGTGGATTCAATGTTTTTGTAAATTTATAATGTTTTCTCTAAGTTTATATTGTCAGATTAATAAGCGAGTCATGTAATGTTATTATTTGCAAGATAAGGCCAACAAATTTAGACATCAAAGGCCAATTTTTTTATTCTTTTACTGTGAAAATTTCCACTACCCCATATGTGTAAATATGTTTGAGTAATACCAAAAGGGGAAATTTAACTAGATTGTGGTTTTTTCTCTTTTCTTCCATCCAGTAGAACTCTTTATGTAGGGTGTCCTCTGAGTTTCTACTAAACCATCAACAATTCCGTCATGAGTAATTTTCTTAGCTTTCTGCACTGCAGATAGTGTCCAGGGCAGTATTTCAGGTCAAGTGATTTATCTGATCTATTCCACCAGCAGCCTTATCAGGCAGAGCTTTATCTTCTTTCAGTGTTGCCTTCAGAGTCAGATACTTAGTACAGACAATGAATAGGAATTCTCAGTTTCTTATACAGAAAGTCTCACTTTTCCCCATAATTAAAAACCTGCTTCTGAGAGTTTGAATCTGAAACATGAGGCAGAAGTGAAAAGAATGCCAGTAGATTTAGGAAAAATGTAATGATAAGTCTTATAGGCAACTAAATTTACACAATTAAGTGCATTGACCTTAAACAGCAAGTTCTTATTTTAGGAGAGTGGGGATTTTTTAACTCCCAGAAAACCTGTCAATTTTTGACCCAGATATGTGGGCTGACCTGATTTAAGAGGTATGTTTTAAATGAAATACATTGCTTTACAAAACTTAATAGGTACAGAAATTAGCCTAATAGTTAACTGAAATAGTATTTCTAATTAGAGACAAAATATGCTAAGGACAGGCTTTCTGAGTGAACTTAATGGCAGAATGAGAATTTAATAGAGAAGATAAAATTTTTCTTTTATGAAAAGTGCGGTTTTGAAGGGATGGTTACACACACCTACTAAATTTCAGCAGCTGTATGTCAGTCCTATGACCATATAGCTAATGGAAGTGTGTGGACAAACTGGAGAAATAAAACCTCAAATGAAATTGGTTAGCCACTGAAAAGTACCTTCTGCAAATCTGAGAAAAGGCAGTTTATCTTTGTTTAAATCACTCTGGCCTGCACCAGGACTTTGTTTGCATTTTTCTGTGTTGTCTTAAAACAGTCTAAGGAAGAGAATTTAGCTGCTTCAGTATTGATTCTTAAAGGGAAGTGGTTATCCCTTAATAGGTGACATTCTTCCATGACACAAAATATGGTATTTCATCTGCATGGTTATTTGATTTGATCCTTCAAAATACCAGATCACTAGTTGTCACATATGCTGTATAGCACTATATTGGTCATTGAAGTAGACATCATTAAAATCCTTTGCTGTCTGTCTTTTCCTAACTAGTATAACAGCCCATGGCTTGCTTATTTCTGTTGGCTTTGCTGCTGTTCATAATACCATGGGATTCTTGGAGGCTTTCCTGGAGTCATTAGGTGCTGGGTTAGAGCATGCCCGAGGGAATACTCTGAACCTGGATACAGCCCTGGCCATGGAACAAAGATTATCCACATAAAATAACTGCTCTAGTATTTTCCAACCAATATTAAAATGCTCTAGCTCTTTAGACACACTACAGGACTTTGTTGCAGTAAGACTTTTCCCAAGCTTTTCAGGGAAACCTTCTGAAATAATTTTGTATTACTTTGCCTCTAGGCTAAATACTTTGCTATCTACAGAGTGCCAGGAAAAACTGTTGGCTTCATACTTTCACATCTCAAACATGCACTGTATCAATTTTTGAAACATTTATACCTCAAATTCTGAATGCTTCTAGATATTACATACACGTGTATTAAAGCAAAACATGTTTTTGCTTCTGGAAGTGCCATCTATAGGGTTTCCACAGTGGATCAGCCCAATTTCAATTTAATTTTTTATAATTTGTGTCCTGATGGTCCAAACACAGGTAATTATGTCACGTACTCTGTGACAAAGTTGCTTATTTCTACTTAGGTAGTTATGAGACTTCTGGCCAAAACATGATTTTGGGAAATTTTACTCTGTGGAAATTCCCCAGAGGGATTACTTTGTTTTTGTGAAAACAAACAAACAAACAAGCACATCTCTTAAAAATGGGGGTAGACAAATTGTTCTACTCTAACTCTGTTTTGTCTGTCTGGCTGAGCTCACAGATAAAGACAGAAAGCATGAAGTAAGAGTTTGTCATGAGTTGTGTGAGCTTTTTAAAACTGCAAACATTCTACTACCATTGCATTGTTTCATTGTCACAAGTTTGAAGACTAATTTTTAAAATATTTTTGTTTTTCTTAACATGCTTTTAATTAAATCCTCCAAGCAGTAATACTTGGGGTTATATTGTTGTAGATGTGTGTGGTTTGGCTTTTTGTGTTGGTGTTTTTTGTGCAGAACTAGTCAGCTGGGTTTTCAGGAGCTGGCCTTTATATGGTCAACAGCTTTTTTCTGGGTAGGGATAACTAAAGAAGCTGATATTACACACACACAAACTTCTTTGTTTGGAAACCTCATGCTAGATTATTTTGGATGCTTTTATTTTGCCTTCTTTTCTCAAAAACGATTTTACACATTCAGAGTATTTTGGGTGTTCTTGATCTTCAGTTAGTGACTGGTCCGAAGACACAATCTCTTCCACAGTAAAATTGCCTCTTAATTTGTTTTTCATTAACTTAATTTGTTCATCAACCTTTGTCTCTAATTTAGTTAGTAATTTAAACTTTCCTTTGTTTCCATTCCCACAAAAACTTGGGAAAGATTTCTTCCCCCCTCGTCCCTTATTTCCTGTGAAGCATTAATCTCTGAAATAATAAGGCTTTTCTCTAGACCACAGTAATTTATTAAGCCTTCATTACTGACCTCCCTTCAAAATCTTAAAATAAAATGTGGACTACTTAAATTCATTGATCCAGTAACAGTTTCTGCTTAGTACTAGCCATGACAATTGGCCTGCCATAACATATGTCCTTCTCAGTCTACACACTGCCTGGTTAGCTGTGTGTCCATGATCAATAATTCAAGGAACAAAGTGGTAGTGTTGAGCCCATGGTCTACAGATGCCAAGTTCAGTCAGTGGAACATGGTTTTAGTGCATGTACTTCAGTTTTAGTGTAATAAAAGGCAGCTTTCAACTGTGAAAATAACACTGTGTATTCCATTGTTGATTATAGATGTAAAAAAAGAAAACCAAACAGGAGGCAATTTTACACCCTTCCCCCATCTCCATCCTCCCCTGTAAAGAGCAGATATCCTTTGTATTTTTGGAGATTTGTGACCTTGACTTCTGGGTACAAATGCATGGATAACCTTCTCTGCCCATTAATGGAACATTATGTCTGCTTTGCTGCTCCCATAACAGTGTCACTTTATATAAACAGTGCATGTGCTGTACACCATGACACTCTAAACTTGCCACTTGATGTATGAACTCATGATCAAAATGAAATCTTTGTCATACGTACATTGCAATTGTCCCATTTATATAACCTTTGATCATTATTGCATTATCTGACTGCCAGTTCTACAACTACCTAGAATAACCCTTTTGAATAACCCTTTTATCTAGCTTTACCTCTCTCTCCTTTTTGTTGTTGTTGTTGTTGTTGTTGTTGTTGTTGTTGTTGTTGTGGGTTTGGGTTTGATTTATTTGGGGCTTTTTTGGAGGGATTTGTAATTCCTCTCTTCCTTCTCTTAACAAAAATCCCTGAAGTTGGTCTGGCTTTTTTGGTCTTCAGATTTCCTTAGATTTTTTTTTTAAATACGCTTTAAAATAGTATATTACTGTTTAAAATGTTGAAGTGCAGCCTTTTTAATAAAATATTGAGGATCTTATCTCAGCACTTTTTGCCAGATTCCATTAGAACAGCTAAAGGATTGGGAGCTATTTTGTGTGTCACACTCATTATTGTTTTCCACTTACAAATTCTACTTTGTTTGAAATGGAGTGTCCCTGTATGCTGCAGCCCTGACCTTGCAAATGTCACTTTTACTGATATATGCCCTTTATATTGTAATATGTGCTCTACTGATGTTCTGGCCTTTAGGGCTATGTCTGGATTAATAAACTACGCTCTATGGACAGAGCTGTCCTACTGAAAAGGGAGCACAGTTTAACCATGTGGATGCAAGCTGCACTGAGATACTTTTGCTCAGGTGCAGAGCAGGGTGTGTGCCATTCAGCTCACTAGAGCAGGCATAACTTCTGTTTGCTCCCTGAAAGTGGGCACAGAGATCACTTTTTGTGCAACCTTAATTTGGTAGTGGTTTTAGTGCCCTATGTGGTGCTGCAAGTGTTTTCTTTTACCATGTGACACAGCTGTACAGGACACTGGCTCTGCTACTGTGGTCCTGGAATTTGATGTTCCTGTCTGGACGCTCTCCCTACAGACCTTCCACGTTAGAGAAAGATAAAAATGTATCTCAGACGATGTTTTGGTTTGGAAAGGAAAGTTAAAGCTTCAAGGAGTTCCATGGAGAATTTGCAGTTTCATAAATGTTTAAGGTGAAAGGCTGTTGGAAATTGATGCATGGCTGTGGGAAGCCTTGAGATAAGACATATGGAAAAGACATATATGGCTGTGACAGGTGGGTCAGAAATGTTCCCTTTATTAATTCTGAAAAGAGCAGTAGTCTGCAGAGGTAGAAACAGGAATAAAAGCACAGATTTCAGCTGGTTTATTTTTACAGTTGATCGGACCATATGATAAGTAGCCATTTATCTATATGCTATGGCTTTGAGAGTTTTATGCCAAGATCTTATTTCCATCGCATTGTACCTCCTTGACTCAGAGAAATCATTGTAGATTAATTTTAGATATGAAGAAATGACTAATAATCTAAGAGAGCACTCTCCCTTAAGTAAGGGAGAAAAGATGCTCCATAATGCAGAAAGCTATTATTGCCTTTGCTGTTTAGATACAGCATTAATGTATTCCCTTCTCTATAGTTATTAATGCCCTTAAAATAGATTCTATCCTCCTTGGCATCTTACATTCTGAATTTAATAGAGACTTTAATGAAATTTTCATGGTAAAACAACTTGCCAGAAGGTCAAGAAAGCCAAAAATAAAACTGGGAATGTAAGTCATCTAAACATCCTTTTCTTTTTCATTTGTGATGATAGCACCTCAGGCAGGAAAATGAGCTAGAAGCTGATTACCAAAGATGAGGAAGGGAGGATAGAGAGGGTGGGGGTAAAGATGTTGGAACATAGCATAAAGTGTTGAGAAACCAGTCTCTTCTGCTACAGTCTAAGAAGTTTCTATTCAATAGCTTGACAGTTATAAATGTTGTGCTGCCTTAAATGCTTTTGGAATGACTTACAGAGAACCTTGTTATTGCTTATTACACACTCCCTTGAATCTATGTTTTTGGCTGGTGATTTCTTTTTCTATAGTACACTTTTCTTTCTTCAGAAAACAAAATTTTTAAGGGACTGTATGAAATGCTCATCACTGAGCAGTAAACGTAGCCACTCAGCTTAGTCACAAATAGCTCTGTGTGGAAGCACCCAAACTTAGTTGGCTAATTGAGAGCTGTGTGTCATAGTTCATTTCTCAGTATTCTCTTGAGACTTTCCAAAACACCTAGATCTATTAGGGACTTGTTCCTGTGCTCACTGGATGAGGTCATGCACTACTCTTAAGCGCTGGGACTCTGGTTACAGAAATACAGTTTGTAAAGCATAAATCACCAAGATAAAGAGAATGTGTTTCGTTAAGACATAATTAAGATTGAGAAAAACTATCACACTAACCACTACGAAGGACAAAGTGCCTGTTTTCCTAAGGAATTATATTGCAGGAATAATAGACTGATTATTAAGGGCAAGATGGTGGTATAGACCTTTAGAAGCTGAAAAAATAAATTATATTCTGTAGCCTAAGTTTCTTGCATTAGCATGGACATGGCAGACCTATGTGGAAGATGTGTGCTTCGAGCTGAGATTTGTTCTGCCTGTGTAGACTATATATAGAAAACAAAGTGTTGTGATGAGGAAGACTAATCCACTTTCTTCTGATTGGTCTTGAAGGAATCAGCTATGGTGCTTGTGCTTGTGAGGTCTGTCTCAAACTGGAATTCTGGGTTGTTTGAAAAGTCTGTATTTTCCCTGGTGTTGGCCACTACTGGGATTCAGCTGTATGTAGGAGCACTTTGTCTTCATAACTAAACTTCAAAGGGTTGGGAAAGTAAATGGGTATTCCTTGCTTGCAGAAGTGACAATCAGGGGGATACCCTGTGGTAACTTGGGGAGCACTGGCAGAGGTCAGCAGGGAAGGCAAAGCGGATGGAGGAGCTGTCAGCTACCAGCAAACTTCTGCTCTGGAGCAGTATAGATGCCTAATCAATTCTCTACACTCAAACCTTGCAGAGCAGCCTTACACAAACACCTCTATTGTTTTAGGACACCTACAAGGTCAAAAAGCAGAGACCAAAATGAAATGACCCTGTTCCTGATCCACTGTTGTATTATGGTGCCTGTTCTAAGATTTAGGTGTGAAAGTTTAGTGGCCCATGGTAAACAAAGCACATGTGTCTTTCAGAGAGTGTCTGCATACAGTATGTGTGTAAAGGGCTTGAGTAGTAAATATAGTTTATTAGTCTTCAAGATGTTCATTTAAAAGGGCTTATATACTTTTTCTGTGTCAAATCTTAACAGTTTTGGATGTTTTTCCTGTTGCTAATGCTATCGTATTTAAAAAACAAACCCAAATCATCAACCACTTGGACAGATGTCCATAGAGTTCAATCTTTTGTAAAGACTGTTCCTCACCTAGGTATAAGCTTTGCTGATATCCATTTATAACTGCACACATTTAACAAAAAGTTCCAGTGCTTGCACAGTAGAACTATTTTAAAAATAAGATTTTAAATGCCATTTACTCTGTCATTGAGTTAGTAGGGGTAAGAGTACAGCAGAAGTATCTTAGGACCAAGTGATGGGAAGTGACTACATCTGAACAAATAGTCTGGACAGTATGCAGTGGGATCCATAAGTAGATCTTCATCTAAATGAACTATGAAATGAAAATCCTAGTAGTCTAACAACATCTTTCTTTACAGCAATATACAAAATATACAGTGTTTGAGTGCAGGCATGATAGCAGATTAGTGGACAGAATCACAGCTGATCCAAAACATGGAACCACACATCATTTTAAAAATGGATTTCTGCTTTGGAAGGGGAACAAATTTACAGTTTTATGAAAAATTGGTACAGCTGCAGACTTGACTAACTTGCTGTAAAATATTCTTTTACTGCCTGGAGGGAAAAATTGCAATAAGAAACTTGTTTCCAGAAAAATTCTACTCCTCAGAGTAAAAAGGATGTGTAATACAACCTAACTTAAAAGAAGTAAAACTACAAAATCAAACAAAAAACCCTAGAAAGGTATGTTGTACCATGAACCTTTCAAAGTGAGTTTAGTTGGGAGAAGATTATTTAATATTGCATTGGAGAGAGAATATCTGTGAGGTCAAACACCCAGCCAAGATTTATCCCTATGTCCTTAGTCAGCTGGTAAAGCAAGAATGCAATGAAAATCCCTGACTATTACTTCTTCTGTCTTTCTGTCTTTTTGTACTTTTAAGACTGCTCACATGCATAAGTGATTGGAGAAGCAGGCCCACCTGTTTTTTTTTCTTTCTTTCTTTTTTTCTGCAAATATTATTAATAAGGAGCACTTTCAGGATGAAGCACTCTGGTTTGAACTTGATTTGGCAATTTTATTTTTGAGCTTGCAAAAAAAGCCCTTGGCAGAGGTAGGAGATAGAACTTCTTTATTACAGATCTTCTTCATAGTGCCTGAGGAGAGGTCAGTTTTGTGATGCCCTTTCCCAAGATCTGCAGAGGAATGTTCCTGGACTGAGCCTAAGAATTAAGGACTATGGCCACTGCATGTCTGCTTGTGCATGTTCTGCTGTCTGGCAAGAGCGTTATCCACTTTAATCCTCTTCCCTCCCTGAATTACTTTTATTCCTGGCAGCAGTAATCTGTGCCAATGTGACAGAGAAAACTGGAGCTTTGGTAGTGAGAACAGTGGGTACAGAGCAGTACAGATCATTAGAACAAGTTCATCATGTACCAGAGTGTCGTAATACGACAAGAATGAATGGCACTCACACGCTGAGATGTCCAATGCAAAAAAGCCAGAGCTTATTTACAGACCTCCACATCTATAGAATTCCAACAGGGGCCATAGATTGGAGGATGAAATTGTCCTCTCCAACCACACTGGTCAAACCAACAGTCCATCAATTCTCCTCCAGAAAGGCATGCAAAGCAATCGTTATTTATGTGAAAAGTGCGTGAGAAGCTCCATTACAAAAAAGTAAACATCAGAAGGCTTAGAAGAACTTTAGAAGAAACAGGGCAATACCAGAGCAGTTGTGCTTCTGATATACTTGAAATCCTTGTACTTTGTATTTTGCCAATATGCTGAAAAAAGTTGCTGTAATCTGCAACATTTCTTGTAGTAGGGTGGACTGGGGTGTGTAATGGTCTTATCATATCTGATGTAATGTATCCCAAGACACCTGAAATAATAAAAAACCCACTTAATTATTTTGATCTTGACTGAAGGAGTAAATATTTAATTCTCCATAAGTGAAGTAGGTAAAAGTGCAGTCAAATAAAAGTTTTGGTTTCGCTTCCAGAAAATACGTAGAGTTAATGCCTGTTTTGGTTCAAGGTAAGCATATAAAGTAAAAACTCTTGCCCAAGAAACCCTGAACCAAATGAAACTATGCTTCATAATGAATAAAACTCAAGGAGAAATAAGGATTTCATGACTGTCATTTAATAATAAGTGAGCAACATTACAGATCCAGCGATTGGAATCACTTTCAGTATGTTAAGAAATACTCAACATCTCCAGTTCCTGTCACAGAAAGCTTAATGTTGTATTACTCTGTCAAAACCACATTTACAGCTTTTCTGTAGCTGTAAATTATTTTAGCAGCAGTGAGCCCAGCTGAAATAGTTTGGTCCAAGAAGTCCATGTTGGGTTATGCATAATGGCAAATACTGTGAGTACTCTGCATTAATCCAACTGCATGGCACCTGAAATATTACCCCAGCTTTTTGTTCTTGTTTTAAACTCTCTTAAAGAATAGCTGTCCAGTGGAAGCACTTTACTTTTGAGCACTTAAAGGCTGTTCACATGTGATATGAGTCTCCTGCTGTCAGCTGCTGAGTGATGTCAACTGCTTCAAATGCCCTTTACACAATGCTCTATGTGGATGCTGCATTCTGATCTTATGTTTCTTTGCAGTACATGCAATTGAAAACAGCAAAGCTGACATTTAATGACTCAGTCTCCCGTATTTGTTTAGTATGTGAAAGCTTAAATTGTTTTATGAAATAACTTTTCAGAGGCCACTCAGGATTATTAAGAATAAATTAAACAACAAAAGACTGGAGATCTGTGACTTTGGCTTCCAGCAAAGTCAGCCTTTAAAGTCAAATCTGTATTCTGCATCTTTCCATGAAGTGCACAGCTGGGCAGTTCAGAAAGTCCAAGAGGGACTGAGGAACAGGGCCTTATCAGAAATTTCCTTTCATCTGTTTGGCACTTCAATCTGTGAGACTGTATATACAGAAAGCAGATTGGTGTCTAAGCTCCCTATGGACCACAAAATATTGCTCTTTCTGCTATCTTCAAGGACCTCAATAAGGAAAAACTGCCAGTCTTTCTTTAGAATGATTCCTCGGGAAATAGTATTTGAAAAGTGTGGAAGGATGACATTTTAATTCGAGGAAACGCTTCACTTCCACTTACCTATCTAATCAGTTGACTGTGCTGACTTTAGCTCTGCAGTGTGTGCCAAGGAGAAGGGAATACTTGGTTTCTCCTTGAAGCCACAGTCTTTATAGTCTTGTACTCAAGAATTTTGTTTTCTGAAGAAGCATTCCTGCATGAATGCTGTGGACGTTGTGAAGCACTGCCATCACATGTAGGTTGTGTGCTCATGTGAGGGACATTCCTAGGGACCAAGAACTACTGCATAAATTGTAACAGAAATTAAGTTCAATTAATACACAGTTTTGGCAGTGTTAGTCCAGGCTTTGGGCAACATCATGGGGGGTATGAAAGGTGGTTTAAAACAACAATGGGTTTACTTCTCTGCTGTGCAAAACATGGGTTGTGTACCTGAGCCTCAAATGTTTTATGAGAAACCAAAAAAAGGATTGGGAGGGCTGGTGGGCTGGTCTCATGTTCTGAGATTGCCTCTTCTGGCAACAGTTTTTCAAAATGCTCCAGTTAGTCCAAGAAATATGAGAGGAGTCAGTTTACCAAGTAATTTACACAGTCTGTGCTACAGGAGAGTTATGCAGGATCTGCTGCAAATTATGCCTGTAACTGGGAGCCACACTGCATCAGCTCTTACTGCAAATTACTCTGCTCCAGGTGGCCACACACAGAAATTATGGAATGAGTATGAGCAGCAGTATGCCAGACTGTTTGGAGACAGAATTTTCTCAAGAAAAGTGGGCTTATTATTTAAGCAAGTGTTCTAAAAACTATTCTGTAAAGATGCTTGGGCCTGGTTTAATATTATGATGTATCTTATCTTACTGTAACATTAGAGTGTTCAAACAAGTGGAAAGGCTTTTTGAAACCTTGCCTTTTGCACTCTACAGTTCAGACATATTTGGGAAAGGTGACCTGATATGAGACAAAATCTGATTTATGGTATCCCATAATGCCATCCCAGATTTGTGCTGCACTTATTTTCTTCTAGCATTTTAAAGCTTTCTGTTCCATTGAATTTGTATCAGATATATGAGGATTATTTGTTTGAGGAAACTCGAGTCCTTCTTTAAAGGAAAAAAATAAGCTTGAAATTGTATCCATTTCCAAAATGCAGATGGATGTCTCTGGATCATTGAAAGGGGAGTAATAAACCCCTCAACAGCAGTATTGGAGGATTGGAGAGGATTGGAAGATTAGAGATAGGACTTTTCAGTTAGATTTGGCTAAAGAATGTGTGAAATGGATGAAGGGCAGCTATTTCAGATGTTTTTCTGATCTCAGAAAGCAGCACTCTGTGTCAGTAAAGAGGATTGTGCCACATAAATTCAATTGCATTGTAGTTTTTCTTTCTTATATGAAATAACCATCTAAGACTTTTTTTTTAATTATGATTTTTATTTCTCTGATCAGAAAGGGTAACAAAATGCTTCTGAAAGCCTGTTGTGTAATTAGAAAAATAGCAAGGGAAGAGCTGTTCTATGTGCTACTGCTCATTTTTTCTTCGTGACTTATACAAAATCTCAGAAAAACCCTAAAATTTTTATATGAAGAGAAAGATAACTGAAAACTGGAATGTGATATTTTTGCAAATGATGAGTTGTAAGTAATGTATGAATTAGTATATTAGGAGATTTTCAAGTAGATTTTTAAGACTGTATGTGGATATGGTAAACATGCAAGAAAGATCTTGGAAACAAAATTATTTTGCCATCCATCCATCCATCCATGTCTACCTTACAAAATCAAAATATTTAAAGATTTCTTTGCTTCAGAATTTTCATTCGACTGACTTGTTCATGGCTAACACCTCTGTGTCAGTATATTGGATAAATTAAAAAATACAGTACTGGAAAGGGGTGGAAAAGAGCAGTAAGTACAAAAATATACTATTGATACATTTTTACAAAAGCCAGCAAGTCTAAAAGAATACTTAAAATGTAGGGAAATACATTAATAATAGCGGGTAATGTAAGGTACTGTTTGGTATACATCAGGGAGATGGCAGTAAAATGTAGGCTTTGAAAGACAGGCTTTGCCTGATTCCTGGGTTTACCATGTAATTCCACAATTTAGCTCAGCTGAAGGTCTCAATTCCCATAATATCCTTTCAGAAGGAGAAAAAAATTACTTTGGGGAGAGGGGCAACCCTAGATATTTATTTTAATAAGCTGGTGTTTCTAAAAGCAGCTTGAACTTTCAGGAACAGTTCTTACTTATTACACCAAAAATATTGCAACACTTATTTCTAGCTGTATTATTGTAAGGAGTGCAATGAGCTGTTTGGTAAAAGAGTTAGTCCATGCTTGCAGCAATGCAATCGAGTTTAGTTACCAACACCTATTGGTAGAATGAATTCTTAATCTGTGAAACCAGCTAATGGGAAATGTGACCAATTTAAAGGCTACTTCAGGCTTAAAACAAAAATAAAATCAGAAGTGAGGTTGGTAACATCTGTAACCAAAATAGCTATAAGAAGAGACACTGACTTTTCAGTTGCATTGAGCTTGTGCTTTCGTATTTAAGGACATTGTAAGCAGATAAACCATCTCTTTGCTTCCTCTTTCTCAGTTCCTCTTCTCATCATCAAAACCTGGAGCCAGCCAAGGTTCTTGTCTGTACCAATTTTCTTGTGCTCACTGGCCTCTAACAGTCTCCATGGCCCTCCAGGGGATTGCCCTGAGCTGTAGCAGGCTGCATAAATGTCCAAACTGATGCTACTTGTACAAGTGGTGGAATCAACTGCCTGTTGTTCTTAATTTACCTAAGATAAAGATTATCTTTATCCTAAGATAAAGCTATGCATGATTATTTTGTGACATAAATTGAGTAATCTTCCAAAATACATAAGGTTTCCACTTAAAAGTCTGATTTCAGTCCGGTATCATTTTGTTTCCCAAAAATAAGAAGAAAATATTTCTTTTATATTCACTTCTTAATGAACATGTAGAGACATATGTTGTTGCCCAGGTTTGTTTTAGCAGGGATGGTATGAGAAGGCATGATCCTACCTAGCTATCCCAAGGCCCTGGTTGGCCCTCCAGTGGCCACTGCAACTCGCCTTTCTTCCCCTGAAATAAGGAGGAGGAAAGGATTCCTCCAGCACACGAGCCTAAACTGAAGTGCCTGCATTTCATGTCCAGATTTGGTTAATGTAATACACATGCTGTGCTCTGACTAAACCTTTTAAATCAGCCTCAAGCTGATCAAAAATTACTGTGATACCTGTGGAGCCTGAGCCTTTTCTGGATGCAATTCAAGATGCTGGGTTTTACGTACAGGTCCATAAATGTCCCTGGAGCTTTTTCAGTTAGCAAAAGGATTTTATCCTCACTATAAGAAGTAGAGACCCATGAGCTAGATCAAACTTTCTTTAATGGTATGAAATGCTGTAAACCCCTCTTTTTTGATGGTAATTCTTTGTGGGGAATTGGGGGGAAATAGTAGGGAGAAGAGGAATATGATATGCCATTTTGTGATGAATTATAGCTGCTTATTTCCTGGTTTGATGCATTCTCTCTTCTTTATTATAGTGTATCTTGAATGTAGAGATGTGCTCCAAAAAACAGATTAGTGCCAATCTCTACAGCTTCCACATCTCTTCTGCTGCAGCTCCATGCAGTGATTCGAAATAAAATTAAATACCTGCAAATTTGCACTCTAATGAAGTTACTTTCAATCTTTTTCCATTTCAAATTGAGGTGTCTGAAGAGCTCAGGCAGGTTTAAAGTTCTATATAATTTTATATAATTCTATGTGGGGTTATAAATTACAGCAGAGAAACTGTATCTGTAGTCTTGTTCCTGTTACAAGTCTAACCTGTCTGTGACTTTATAGGATTATGGGTGGGATAGGAAGGAAACCTTTACAAAAACCTCAGCAGCAGTGGAGTTAGTATGTTAAAACTAGCTGGGGGATTCTTGTGCCCTAATTTTTCTGCAGAAGTCTGTGATTTTACTGCTCTAAATATCTTACCAGCTGCAAGTTAATTACTGCATGTGAGGATTTGTCTCTTCTGAGCATTTTTTTAACTGAGCTGTTGCCCTGTGGTGTGTGAGTGGCACTGTTGCTCTACAGGTGGATGGTCCTCTCTCCTTTAGAGCAGTTTCACCAACAGGCATGTTCCTTGTTTGGTTGCTGATGCAGTCTTTCATGTGAAAGAAAATCAGAGTGAATTTAGCAATTCTAGTGAAATCATTTGACAGAAGCTGGTTAGTTAATAACAGAGAGTTGTTGTCTTGAGCATCGTGTGGTTGATGAATGGACTTAGTAGTAATATATTAGTTGACAGAAATGGACCATCTGCTTTTGTGTATTGTTGAATGATGTGCACAGTGGGTATGGAGTGAGGGGAAAGAGGAAAAAAACATACTGCTGCTCCAATATGTGTTTCTCCCTCACTTGTCCCAAAAAGAAAAATGAAAGAGCAGAGTGCATCTAAAAATCCAAGTACAGATATCAAATAAAATTATCTTCAAGAGGCTATATAGACAGTATTTGAATTTTATGGACATACTTCAATTTAGGTGCTAAAAATGTACAGTGGCCTTACAGAAAGAAATTAACTGTATTTGTATTAGTGGTGATATTTCTTTCCTGTAAGTTTTCCCATGCACATTGTCTTCATGTTTTTCAAGACACTTTCTTAATGTGTGTGCACCATAGAGTTTGGAGACTCTAATGGCAATTTATGCCCTGGAGCTTAAGGGAACCTTCAGCTAAGGTAAGTTGTTGGGTTTTTTTTTGTTGTTGTTGGTTTTTGGTTTGTTTTTTTTTTTTTTTTTCTTTTTTTTTGCATGTTTTTCTCTAAGACTCTGCTGCCAGTCTGAGCAGTTCAACCAGCAATTCTGACCAAGAGTATGTTTGAGTATGTTTTCTTTCTACAGACAGTAGTGCAGACACGTCATCATTCCTATGTTCAGGTTTACTGATCTTATCCGTATTAAGTGTGTTCAGGAAGCTTACTTGTCCAGTATTTTTCTTGCTGCTTTTGCAGGGTAGGTGACTCTCCATCCAGCAGTACACTCTGAGGAATCCATCCCGTGATGGATTATGGCAACTATGGGTTATGGTTGGTTCTACTTGAAGAAAATTGTAATAGTTGAATATAAACACTATTCCATATAATTTCTCTTGTCCCTCTCTAGAAAGAATTGTTCTTATTCAGCTGTTTTCTGTATCTCATGTGGGTTTTTTTTGGTTTGTTTTTGTTTTCTTTCAGTATTTTGTTTCTGTTTGGGGTTTTTTTGTTGTTGTTCTTAGTCATCCAATCTGAATTTTTTCACTCCAAAATGATACTGTGAGAAATGTGACCTTCATCTAAACCTTGCTTGCTGCTCTACATCTTTTAACAGAAGCACCTGCTGTTGCTCTGGCCTTGCAGTGGATGTCAGATAGTTAAAGAGATGTACCCTTCATAACTATGATTTTTGCAGTATCATCTAATCTGTATTTAACTGAAATTTAATGTGTCCTGCAGGGGTTGACAGTACTTATCTCATATATTGTCATTAGCTTGAGATAGTAACCTTGAGGGAGGAGAAGCTTAATAAGACTTTATTTGCTTCTGATTCTTGCTATGAAAATGTTAGCTTTTCTTGTGGGTGTGACATCCACTGCTTAATGGAGCAGGCAGTGGTGTAGTGGCTGGGGAGGTCTCCAAAGGTATTTCAGTCATATTGTCCCATGCCAAGAGGTTCAGTACAGGGAATGATATAAACCTGAAGAGAAATTTGAGGCAAGTCAGCTGCCCAATCCTCTTTAAAGCATGGAAGGGCACCAGAAACCAGAGGGAGAAGGAAGGTACTCCTGTTCAGGCAGTTGTTTTTTCTCTTATGTTCCTTATCCCAAGTCTTCCTCTTCCTTCCTCTCCGTAATCCTAAATCTTCCCATTCCTCCACAAGTTAATTTTGTATTCAGAAAGCATAAGTTGTTTGTGTAAGGGTTCATTCAGGAACACAAATGCACATTCACATTAACTTTGCAAAATATACTCAAACTAAGTGCTTCTATGTGTTCTGTGATTTTTTGTTTTTTAAGAGAGATTTTGGGCAGGAGACCAAAACTAGTGAACACTTGCTTTTAATGCAGTATAGTAGCAGATGGTCAGAAACAGCCCATGGACTCACTATCTCTTTTGAAGTCAAATATGATAATAAGTAGCAAAAGTAAAGATAATGAGGTGAGCAATTTGGTTTATGACAATCAGGGGAAGAAATTTGTTTTCAATTAGCCTACCAACATATGAGACCAAGGTTAAGGTATTTAGGGATACAGCACCATTTGGGTTTTAGTGCTGTTCAAAGGCTCATTATAGTTTGCCGCAAAAAAGAAAAAAATTAATAGTGAGTGCTTTTAGGCTGGATCTGTAGTCGAGGATCATGGGAAGAGTTGCAGTAAAAAGCACTAAGGCCAGATGAGTTACTCTGTGTTTATAGGCTGATACATTACATGGTGTTGCTCCCATTGTCTTCAATGACTGTCAAAGGGAAACTTTCAGATGCTTTTCAGGTATGTTGAATAGTTACTTCTAGGAAAAGGTGGAACTTATTCTAAGAATTATTCTATTTCCCATTACTAAACCATATGCACATAACCTAAACTGCTCAAAAATATAAGTACTTGAGTTACTGAGTGTCCTGGTTTGGGGCAAATTTTGAGAGCAAACCTCGGAAGGGGTCTCCTCTAAAAAGCCAATTTCAGCAGCCCCTCCCCCAACAGGTTCATGCATAACATTGAACAGTGGGACCTCTCATTGTTCTGAAGAGATGGTAGATGCAGAGATCCAGAGTCCAAAGTCCTTTCTGTAGGTATGGCTCCCTCCGAACTAGGAGCTGGAAGGGGGTGTCCAAGGGGGGGCTTCTGTCTGAGAATTATAAAACCTCTGCCGTGGTTTTCTGGCTAGGACTCCTGATGCTGGTTTTCTGGACCAGAGCAGAGAGGAACAGTTCCCCTGGAACTCTGAACACTTCCTCTGAGGAAGCCACAGACTGGAGAAAAAACATTTAGTCTCGGTTAATGAACTAGAAGCTAGCTTAAAAGCAAGGGGAAAAAACACTCAAGTCTCTCCATGCTAAAACACAGCTGTGAAAAAGACAAATGCGGGGCAGCAAGTGCAGTTGCTGCAGACAAACTTCGTGGTGCTTCTCCCCACCCTTCGCCCTCTCTGCTTCTCTGAGCCTAGCTTAAAGCTACAAGACCCATTTCTGGGCAAAAAACCAGACAATGGGGATACCGGCATCGTAAGCCACCCTAGAACTCTGAGTTTTCATATTTTATTGCATAGTGCATCATGAATACTGGAAGAAATAAGTTGATTGAATGTTATGCTGGCTTCTGTATATGGTATTCCAGAAACACAATTATCATCAGAAATTATTGTTGTTTGCTGCTTTCAGCTTCACAGGATGTGGAAGAAGACATCAGTCTAAGAAATAGTATGAGAACATCTATAGCACAACCCTTCATCCTTTCTAAGTCTGTGTGTAGCTATACATATATATATATTTAAACCCTCCACAATTTTCCTTGACCCATCCATGCACACATCTTCTTCTGAAGTTTTTTGCTCCTGTTTCCCTTTGTGTGCAGTGATTGTACTGCAGGGTCACTTTTTGTGGCAAGAGCCACAGGATGAGGTCTCTGCCTGGCTCACAGGACTGTCCTTCCCCTGGCATATTTGCAGGGGGCCTCGTGTGTGGTGCTCTAGGCTCAGCCCTATAACCGTCAGACATGTTTTGACTTGTTTGCTCCTCTTCTCCAACCCCTGTGTTTGAAGATCTGTATCAACTCACCTTCCTCGAACATTTTTAGGAATTCTTGAGTAACATTAGAAAGTGTGTGTGGAGGTACCCATGATGGTTTGATACTTGAATTTATGCTTTTATTAATACATTACTCTTACTAAAAGATGTCTTATACACTTTATATCTACAGTTTTAGAAATTTAATTTTAATCTTTGTATTTGTGTACATAAGCACAGATGGCACTTTATACCAACTTATTTAGCAGAACAAGATTTTTATATATTTACCAACGTACATTTTTTTGTACTTACAAACAATTCCTGGTCCTAAAAGAGAATGGACAGTATGAGCTGTGGAACTTCCCCTGGAATTTAAGGCTGGGGCACCATTCACCACCTGGCTTGGTGGGCAACTGTCCCAGCATGGTTGTGTGAGGGAAGCTGGGTGTATTCCACCATTCACTCTACAGTGAAATGCCAAGCCTGAGGGTGTGCATGACACATATGGAGCTTACCTACAGCCCCTTTCACCTCAAACTGTTGTTTTCCTCTTGAACTAACTAACTAATAATAAAATAATCTGGATACTCCAAGTAACAACAAATAGAGATCTCTAGTTTTGTGTACATCTGTATACTATAACTCTTACCTTTTAAGATAAGTTTCACTTTGCTCAGCGCGTAATATTCTGTCATGCAAAAATACCACTGAACTGGTGTGGGATTCCTAGAGGATGAGATCTTGCTACAATGACCATTTGCTTAATATCTTGGAAGGTGAAAGCCATGCAAAATAAATTTTACCCATATGTTTAGGGTTGGGTATTTGAAGATACTCAACGGTGTTGTACAACAAGCACTGTGCCACGTGCCTGTTGTAAACGTCTGGAAGCACTGAAGAGTGATGTGGGTTATCTTTTCAGTGCTTGCCTCTTGCTCCAAGGTCAACACTATTACTGGTGGCAAACTCTTTCATGTCCTGGAGACTGTTGCTTCCAGGTTTTAATAACAACTCCACAACCATTTCCATATGAAATGCTTTTCCTGCAGTCCCTTTGTAGGACAAACAAGTCCAACAAACTTATTAGTGGTATCTAAAGACTTTTCCTGGAGTTCAAATGAGTTCATGTGAAAAAAATTAGCGCTCCTCATGCTTGTTAAAGTTAATTTATCATTCTTTTATTGGAAGATTTTAAGCATATCACCTCCCTGCCACCACTGTATTCTAGAAAGTTAGAGTCCAGCTCATTCATTGTACAAGTGCAAGCAAAATATGTAAGGAGGAAAATAAAACTTTAAAAGAGTTGTAAATGGTACTGTATAGCTTGTTTCTTCATTAACTGTAGTGGTGTGATAGGACGCTAGGTCAGGCATCTTCTCCGTGTGGTTTCTCATGATATTTCCTCTGCACCTGTATCTTCCCAGCCATGTGACTGCAGCTGGCTTCTAGGTCTTCAGAGACATGTTAATAACCTACATAATATCATTGTTAGTTAACTGCTTCCTTCTTCATCTGCTGCTTTTATTTTTTTTAAAACATACTGCTGCAAAAATTAATGAGATGCTCAAAACTTTGACAAAACAGTCGAGAGAATGCTTTACTGCTTTGCAGTAGGCTTGTCAATAAGCCATTTGCTGCCACTCTTTGTGCATCCTACTCTTTTCCAAGGGTATATCCACCATAACTTTTATATATTTATAGTTCTGTTCATATTTCTAACAGAATTTGAATCCTTCTTGTATGTAAAGATGTTTTGTGCCAATGAGTTGGCTTTTCTGGTAACTTGTAGCCTTAAAATATATGAGTGACTATGGTTCAGAGAGGAGTCACAGAAATAGTGTCTTCTGAAGCAGCAGTAAATAACTGAAAGTATGGTATTTTGGGCTTTTCTTTTGTATTTTATATTTGGAGAAATGTTATTCTCTGAAGAAAAAAGTATTGCCTTGCACTAAGGACGTGGTGCTCTTACAAGAGGAAAGCCATACTGGATTTTGAAAATATATATGATGTTTATTTCAGTGATTGTGTCAATGGGATAATACGGGGTTAAAAAAATCCACTGAAAATAATTTGATATGATTTTCTTTTCCTAATAATATATTCCCTAGACTAAATCTTCTGCATTAAGTTAAATGCTTTCTTCAACAGCATTTTATCTCTATAGTACTAAATTTTGCAAAAGTAAAATATGGAAACATGAATTGTGCTTGGTCATGGAACAGTGAGTTATGCTTGGTCTTGCCATAACTTAGTCATGAAAGATCTGGTCTTACATATATGCCTCCAAATGTTTAGATTTGTTCCAGCATATATCCCCTCAGTCCCATCTTACAGAACTTTGATTTTTAAAAAATTGTCTATGAAACTATATATTTCAATAATTACACTCTAGGATTTTGCAATCCATTGAAATAATACCTCTTTTCACATGTAAAGAATGTGCTGAGTGGAAGTGCCCACTTATTGTCTTGGGTTATGGAACCAAAAATGTGTATTTTATTTCATCTATTGAAAGCACTTGGGGAGATGTTTTTCTTTATCCCTTGTAACTTTGGGGGAGGGGGGTGGATGTCTTCTGATAATGGGCCAACTGTTAAAACCAGGTGGGGCAGTGTTTCTTATCTCTTTCGCCACCGTCCTCCCTCAAGGGGATATCTTCTGCTGATGGACCCTTAAGGCTCACACATTCCCATAAGCCATAAGGCTTATCCCATTGTGACATGCTCCACCCAGTGTGGGGAGCCAACCATTCCTACCTGGATAAAAACTGAGACATAGGAACACGAGGTATCTGGTTCCATCGGATTCCCAGGGGAAGACTGGATCCCTTCTCACCATCACTGGACCCTTTTTCTCTCAAGATCAACTCTACTCAACAGCACCACATCTGCCACTCCAGGAGGACTTACTTTGGACTACTTCCAACACCCTGACCAACAGGGTGTCAGGTTGTATCTCTGACTCTGTCAGGGTTTCTAGGATTGTTGTTTGTTTGCTTGCTTGTTTTTTACTACTACATTTATATTGTTAATATTTCTAGTAAAGTACTGCTATTCCTATTCCCAAATCTTTGCCTGAAAGCCCTTAATTGCAAAATTATAATAATTTGGATGGGGAGAGGGCTTTACATTCTCCATTCCAAGGGAGACTTCAGCTTTCCCTGGTGGATACCTGTCTTTCCAAACCAAGACACTTATGCTTCCAGACAAGCCCCATGTGGTTTCTGTCTGAGGAACTGGTGAATCTGTGCAACTTTCAGTCCAGTCTAATAAGCTGCTTTTGACTGCAGGAGCCAACCTTGCTTGCTACCTGTTTTGTTGTATAGACTTACTAATATCTACCTCTTCCGGATGCAGATCTCTAGGATGCAAGGTAAAACTAGATTTCTGCACTTTTTTTTTTAACTAAGAAGAGATTAATTTGTAATCCCATGTGTGTTTTCAGTATCAGTTGAATAATGAGACTGAGGGAAAGTAATGAGAGGGAGAATATTTTATCCTAGATATTTTTACATATCTGAAGCAGAAGATTCCCATATTGGGGGATGCATATGAGATGGAATCTCTCCAACTGTGGAATAACTGGGACTCTTCCCCAAAATAAGAACATTTCTAGGCCTAGTCATGTGTCTGTCTGCCAGCTAATTTTGCATTATTTTTGTTTACAGTGTTTTTTCTATACACTGTTTAGAAACTATACTCTTCAACTCCTATAAACTAAACATTGTTTGGAGAAGTGGTTTTTATGTACTTAAAATTTTGAGATCTCATTTACAACAGCTGGTTGGGAAAAAATTAAGAAAGATGGTGATAGTTCTAAAAACAGTTTCTTAAAACTCAAAGGTAAACTGGAAAGTCCACATAACTTTTAAAATAATAATTAAAAAATAGTATATTGCTATTTAAGGAATACTGCACAACATTGCTATCAAAGAGGAACAAATTTGCTAAATGGATACTAGTACAGTTGTCTTCAAATGGTGAAGCCAGTTTCCTCCATCTTCTAGATCAGAGGAAATCTACCTTTCAGTTGTGTTTTATCGCTTGTGTACATGAAAAAAATGTTTGTACTGATATGCGTTCGCTTATGAGGGTGCAATCAGCAGCATTTACAATGCTGAGGCTTGAAGCTGATCTTCTATCCACGTTATTATTTTATGATAGTGCAGCCCTTTTTAGTTCCAAAATTCTGCTCTTGTGTCTTTTTTCCACAAGTGCTTTGTGCTCCTAGAGAACGTATAGGAAATTATAGGTATAAGCAAGTCCCCTGTGATTTGAGTTCTAATGCTCTGATGGGATTAGATTAACTTTGAACAATTCTGATTCTCATTATGAGCCCTGTCAGAACGCTGGATTCATGTTGTGCCATTTTCTATCCTCATTACCACTTTTGTCACAAAAATGAAATTTTTCATCTGTCATACAGGCTGGAAAAGACAGAAGCCGGCAAATGTGCTGTGCAGTTTGACAGGCTGTGCCTTTCTGCCTTGTTCTCTTTAATGGTTTCTCAACCTGTGTGAAGGAGAGAAGGGATGGATATCCATCTCAAGGAACAATATGTGATTAATATTGTTGTCTGTATTCAGAGGACTTCAACTTTCCAAACTGAGCTGGTTGCAAAAAGAATGGCAAATATTAGAAACATTGGTACTGCTAACTGGGCCTCATTTTCATTTTCATGTGGTCTAAGAATTGAGATTATTCTAAAAATATTAAATAATCTAATTCATACCTGTGTTTTCACAAATTCTTGCTGGCTTTGGTGTGCTAGTTTATGTGTTTACGTTCCTCTCTAAAACAGATGTGACCAACTGCCAGTGTTTTACAATATTTAACCTAAATTTTCCTACTTTTTATATACTTTCATTAACATAGTTTAATGTCCTGCAAATTACCCTGCTTTATAAAATTCCTATCCTTCTTTACTGTTTATGTCAGTGGACCAAAGAAATATGGTTGTCTTTTCACTATTCTTCATGTGCTCTGTAATGAAAACTACAACAAAGGGGTTTGGGGTAGATATCCTTCATTTTTATATCTCACATTTGTAATACTTGCTGATTTTCTTTATCTAGAAGAGAAAATAATTTATAGTTCTGTGTCTATATCCTCCTTGCAATGGTATTCTGATCAAACTAGTTGCTTGATGAGAGAGTGTGATAGTACTGTTCTGCTAGGATGCTGCATGATGAAGTTAATAAATTTTTGCCTGAGAGCTGCTGAAGTGCAGATGCCCAAAGGCCTCAGTAGTTAATAAATAAAGGCCTCATAAGTGTTAACACACAGCAGTGTTTTGTAAGAACAGGGCAGGAACCACAGCCTGTGCCTCTCAGGTGACAGTATGTTTGGGAGAAGTTTCTTGTGATGCACCCTTGTAAATAATACTGTCTGACCATTTCTGGCCCACATTTCCCTTCTGAAATGTATTGACTGACCAAATGTCACAAAAGTGCTCATCCCATCTGCAGTACCTTGTAAGAATGAAACACATCACACAAAGGATATCAGCCTTCATAAGTTTTGGTATTTGTCAAACTGATTTGTGTAACTAACCTTTCATCAGCACAGTGGGTTCTTGGAAATAAACCCAGTTTTCTTGTATTTAAATGTAACAGGTGTGCCTGCTTCTTGAATAAATATGTCTAAAAGCAATTCTACAGAGAACATGAAAATATGGAAAAAAAATCTCCATTGTATTAAATCCTTTCCTGTAAGGGCCTTTACAGAAACACAGGGATTATAAAACAAGTCTGTCACAGCCTGTAAGTGTTACAGAAGTGCACCTTTACATGAAGACATCTGGAACATAAAGTTCAACTAAATCACTGAAGATTCCATCTCAAATGCAATCTATTTCAATGTGACCTTACATTCAGTGAGCACTTGAACTTTGCCTGCTGGCAAGCAAAGTCTGACTCCAGCTATCTCTTATCCTTTCACAGAGCTGCATAGCTTGCCCAAAGTGTTGTTTGGTTTTTTTTATTTGTTTTGTTTTTGTTTTTTTCCCTCTACTTTTGTTTTGTTTTGTCATAATGGAATGCAGCTTCTTTTCCTGGCTGCCCTGAAGGCTTGCAGCATCACTTGGTATGTCTTTGACCTTCTTCTTCCCACACAGGAAAATCTAGCTAATTCAGATTTCTTCAATAGTTTTCTTAATTCAGTAGATTGTATTACAGTGAATGCAGGGACAGAATACGAACACCAAGAACAGAAGTTAATAGAGAAATTTCACCCCAACATTAAAACCAATTAACCTAATGTCACCTGTGCTCAAAGGAGGCAAGCCAGACTAGTACTCTTGTAATATATATTTACTCTTTACTGTGTCCTATTTAAATCATGAAGTTGAGACAGAGGAATGTGCTTAAAGAAAGGAATTATTCTGATATATTTCATTATAATGTATAGCATCTCCTGAAAGCCCTTATGCTTTGTTTACTTCAGAGATGCTATGTATAAAACAGGCAGTAAAAGCTGAGTCTATGAAGTAATGAGGTTATACCAGAAATGACTTTTGGTCCATTTTATTTGTAGCTATTCTTGAACTATTAACCTTTTATTTTGTTTGATTGTTCAGTAAATGAAAAGGTCTTACAAATGATCCTAATCTATCCTGTGGAGTAGCTAAAATGACAAACCAGTTTTAAATGTATGCTTAAAATTAGAGAATACATAGCAGGTTGAGGGGTGGGAAAGCAGAGAAAAGGAATGGTTAGTAACAGCTTGTCCAAGTGCCTCAGGGTGCCTGTAGAAAGAAATTTATTTATTTTACTATCTCTTCCCCTGCAACAAAATAAAAGCTAATTCGAGTGTACAGTCTTCATTTGCATCTGACGTGCGATGTGTTGTATCTCAAACATGTCAGGACTTGAAGATTATTTCCGTTCCTTTTTCTTAGCTCTGTCAGTCTGTAAAATGCCCCTGGCATCCTGGGAGGCACTGACAGCCTTGTTACCCTGATAATTTCCCTTTTGGAAGAGGCACATCTACTTGAAATAGTAACAGAAGCACCATACCAAACAGAAGGGTAGAATCAAGCCAACAGAGCAGAAATTTTTAAGTGGCCAAATAAGAGGGAGCTTTGTATTCTGGGGAAGGCAAGTAAATAGATTTTGATTTTGTTTGGAGCTTATAGGGAAGGTGTATATTACTAAGAACTTGTTTATTGATCCATTGGGAGAAAATCTTCAAGTACCTGTTGTGTGTAACTGGACTACAATTTTTGGCCTTGTTTCTTCAGTTTCCTAAGAGTGTTTTTCTCCTTTACCCTATGGCAGATTTCACAATGGAGAGAACCCTTAGGGTAAGAAAAAAATTGATCTTTGCAGCACCTTATTTTCTGGCAGGATGAGGTTGGAATGTGGCGTATACCATTTTCATCTTTCTTTTTTTTGTCCAGTTCCTGTTTTGCTGTGAGAACGTTGAGTGCATGGTGCAGACTCAGATTTCTGTAGGTTATAAAACAAAATATAAAACAAAATACCAAAAAAAAAAAAAAAAAAAAAAAAAAGCTCAACCAAACAGAAATCAAATCCAATATCCAATCAGTTCTCAATAGTGTGTGACTGTAGAAATATCAACACTGTGCTGCTACTCAGGCACGTTCTTGTAGTCAGCTCCAACATGTCAGAATCATAATACCATGAAGCTTCCTCCTTTTAAAACAATGGATGAAAGTCTGTGGCTTGTTTTGAGAATGTTTAGGAACTCAGTTTTATAATCAAATATGTTACTAGTAAGTGGATCTTACTGAATTGAAAATCAGTTTTAGAAATGAATAATGTGGGTAAATGTCTATGCAGATTGAAAGGGTTTTTTAAGCTATTATGTTTGACCCCAGATATAATGTTATTGCAATAAAAAAAATCACTTAACTCTTACATTATGCAGGTTAAAATTTGAACTGGTTTTGTTTATTTTTCTCCACTGATGAGTCATTATTTAAGTGTTATGATTTGTAAATTTTGTGTCTATGTTAAACCGTTGCTAAGTGCCCACATTAATGTGTTCTTTTGGTTGGTTATTTTTATTTCTTTACTGGAGTGAATGTGTTGTGACTGCATTAAGAGATGGGTTTTGCCTGGTGTACTTAATTCTCAAGGCCAATAACATTGTCTAATTCAAACTTCATGGAAAAAGTTAGAGCTGAGTCAGGCCCTCTAAGTTGATCCTGCACACTATTTCACAGGTATAAGGAGTACATGGTTTCTTACAGTCAGTGAATAAATAATTCTCTTTGACTTGCTATATATTATAAACTAGTAAAATATATTCTAGTTTGTAGAATATGCTTTAGCTGTGCAGGGCTCATGATGGTGTTGATAAAACTTCTACTGGAACATTTATCGTCACAATTTGTGGCAGTTGTTTTAGCTGCTACTGCCTAAAGCTCCTCAATGATTGATATGATGTGGCTTCTATCTTGATTAACTATTTTCCATCAGAGACTTTTGTTAGTAAACCAAGTTGTATCTATCTAAGTGTCTTTCTATATCTGCAGAATAAGCTTTGTACCAAGTTTTTTAGATTTTGTAGTATATTTTCTTTGTTTTCCATTCCTAATGAAGGACAGAGTTGGAAAAGTGTGTGATTTAGTTTAACAAGGAGTCAGAAAGAAATATATTTTTAATTACCATCCATTTAACGCATAAAAGATTTGTGCTGGTTTCAGCTTGGGGAAGTCACTGCTTTTGGGGGCAGGCTGCAGTTGTTCCTTTTGGTTTCACTCCACGTTCCCCAAGATGTGGGCCATTTGTTTTCCCCTTTGAAACTGTGCTAGAACAATATTGGAATGCATTTGGTTCTTTGATTTTTGCCTGTGAATATGAACATGTGATCCTGTATTACTAGTGTGTAGAGGAAAAAAGCAGAAGTGTGAAGGCAATGAAGTGCATTTAACCACTTTTTAAATGATGTCAAATCTTTTCATAATTCCAGATCTTTCAGAGTAAAGATCTTTGGTTGGTGTAACATGATAGTTTAGAGATTGCTAGAGAGCAATTGATAAAATCCATCATGTGGAAAAAGAATTTCATAGTGTAATACCTCTGCTTGTCAGAGTATATGAGCCAAGAGGTAATAATCACAGCTAAGAAATAGCTCTCATTTTTGAGATGATATTTTTTTAATAGTAAAGAATAAATTGTTGCTTTGAACAGAGAAATGCAGTAGTTGGAAGAATTATCTGCTGCCTCGTGGTCAACAGACCATGCCAGTTTTGAATCAGATAAATAGTGATGGTTGAGACAGCTGTGTAGTTTTGGTTCGTGCCTGTGATGTTTTGGAGACATCTTTTTAGAGACTGTTCTGTCAACAAGAGATATGTTTTTTTAACTGAAACCTTTGTTTACATTTCTTTCTTTAGGAGGGACTTCTTGATGTCCCTCTGACTTGACCAAGGTAATTAAAGAAGTTTGTTTTTTCTTCCACCCCTTGGGTTGTTCTTTGTAAAACAGCATAAAGGGAAGAAATTCTCGAGTAACAAACACAGTCATTGTCAGCCTTCTGAGTCAGAGTCTGTGTTGTTGTAATCTTGAACAGTGTCACATCTGCTTTTTTTTTTGTTTGTTTGTTTTTTAAATTAGAACTCATTTTTCAAAGTTGGTAGTAGGAGCCCCATAGTGTGTACAGAAACATAATGTGTATTACAGAGGATGTGACTTCAGGTCAATTTTCTTAAATAACTCATTCATGGGGTTTAGGTTGAACGGGATCTTAAAAATCATCTAGTTTAAACCACTCTGCTGTGGCCAATGACCCCTTCTGCTGGACCAGGTTGCTCAGAGCCCCATCCAACCTGGCCTTAACACTTGCAGGGATGGGACATCCACAAATTCTCTGGGCAACCTGTTCCAGTACCTCACCAGCCTCACAATGAAGAATTTCTTCCTAAAATCTAATCCAAACCTGCTCTCATTTTAAAGCCATCACCCCATGTCATATAATTATCCATAGAAAAAAAATGGACAATTAAAATTGCTTCTAGTTACAAGAAGCTGGTGTGCATGTTGTTAATTTTTGTAAGAAAATGTCAAAATCCTTTTTCTGATGTTTATTAGAAGTTCGGCCTTTATGAATAGTGGCCAAACCACAATATCTTTCACTAAGTTAGCAAAGAAGTTGGAAGTTTTGGATCAATAAACATAAGTCATCACCAATCCTTGTTCTTTCTCAGAGAAAAAACACAGCCAGGAATATCTAATGTTGTAAAATGTCAGTTTTAAATAAAAACATTCACTTATGCTTTTATGAATCTGCAAGTATGAAGCTAATTGTAATAACCTCTTTTCTTTTTTTTAACTTTCTTAATATATGTGACTTGAGCATTTGTAGAAGAGTTTGTATGCAAATGCTAGAAATTAACTTGAATTAAGAAAATGCGGCACTGCTGTTTTATGGTGTGGGAGAAGGATTCCTTGTCAGGAATAGGTTGGTCACGAGGTAAGTGCAGGATGCTCCCTGCTGCTGTATGTTCTTACCATCAATATTCATCCACATTGCAATTTCCATTTCAATTCCAAACCTCAAAATTGTTGTGCTTTTGTATAATACGCTGCTGGCACTAAATCATGCTACCTACTGATGTTTAGTGACCTGAATGAAATTGTTTCGATGTAATTGACTGACATCTTTTGTGTGTAGAAATCAGTCTTCTCAGCAAAGGCTAAATTATGTTTTTAAGCCATAAAAAAAGGGACTTGTCTACTTTAGATTTTGAAAAACAGCGCAGGCACATTGATTTCATCCACAAGAGGTAAAATATATCAAAAAAGTACACAACCTTAAAAGCTACTGCTGTAGAATTGCACTCTTCTGTTTCTCTCTGTTTTCATATTATAAACTATATCCTTTTCTCTTGTGATAGACTTCTCTGATCAACACTGTGCTGCTCTTGGCTGGGCATAGAGCCTTAGCTCTCTTTTGGAAGTAGGTTTAGGTACGGTCGCCAAAAGGAAACACAAAATACAGCAATAGAACATGCAGAGTGGGTGGGTATGGGTTGTGTGGTGAGTGTGTTAAAAGCCCATACTGCCAGAAAGGCTTCCTGTTTAGAGGTGCAACAGTACAGTATTTAAATCTTGTTTGGAAATGTTTGTTAGATTAGATTTAAACGTCCTCTGTGCTGTGTGTCTTCCAACTTTGCACCTGTACTCTCAGTGTTAGTAAAATGTGTTATAGTTATCACATTTTGCCTTCATGGAAAAAAAAAAAACAACAAAATCAATTTTCTGTGTTTTCTCAGCTTTAGGAGGGGGACATGTATGATCTGGCCTGAGGGGAAAATACCAGAGTAAGGGGAGATGGTGAAGTTATTTATCATGATTTTTGTTGACTTGGGAACTAGCTAAAGGCTCTGTCTAAAATCTGCCCTTTGATAATTGTATAAACTCCAGCAGAAAATCCCAAAGTCAGTTGCTACTTGCTTTGTATCCTTGGATTTTCATCATCTTAAGCTATCAGCTATAAACACCTTCTCAGACCTGGCTGTCCCTGTCTGGGCTCACTGCCCACGTGGCTGAACATTAACTCTTCCTCCTGACCCCTTCGTCTTTGTTGTATGCCACTTAATTTTAGCAGGAAAACTTAAACAACTTGTACTGCTTGACACAAGTTAAAGACAAAATGATGTCCTCTGCATTAAATTCCTTTCCTGACAAGAGAAACACCAATCAGGTCTCTGGCCCTTTGGCTCACTAAGTCTTCTGGATGAAGTCACAAACTGTGTGATTTCCTTTGCCTTCACTTTCCTTGCACTGTCTGGGTTGTTTTTATATTACTATAAGGTTTTGATTTGGGATATGTGGGGCGTTTGGACAGTGCCAGGTGTCAAATCTGTGTTCTCAGTTGTAGGATCAGATTTTTTCCTGGCCAGGGTGAGAAAATATAGCTTTAAAGGCACTAACTTTCTTTGTACCCTCCACTAGCTTTGAGGATGGCCTTCAGACTTTAGAAAAACCTTAACAAAGGAATGCTGTGAAAAATGAATATCAAAACTACCATGCATATGTATTTTAAAAATGTGTATGATGTATGATGATATCTCTTTATGGTTATAAGCCTTTCCATTAAAACTGTAAAGATAATTTGTCCTGGAAATACCTTGGAATACCAATGGTAGTTTCATGATTCCAAACCATATAATTTTAAAGAAATGTAAGCTGGTAAGTGTATGTGGTGCTGGGCAGTTCAGCTGGCAGAAATGTGGTGATCATCTGACTGAGGTGTGTTAAAATAAGCACAAGCATTTTGAAGAAAGGTAAGCCTTTATGTTGCATGAACCTTGGCTGAGGGAAGTGACACATATTTCATGCCCCGAGGGATGGCTCCAAAGGGAGAAATCTGGCAGGAGCTCAAAGGCCCTGAGGAGCCTTTTGGGCTTCAGGCTTATAATTTCTGTTCACTAAACATGAATCTGCTGGAAAATGCTGCACATTTTGAACCTGATGTCAGCAATGCTCCGTGGAGATAGCACACCTGATCAGTGAGTTGAAAGAAAGGGCAGGTCTGTAGCCTTGTAGGTGATGTGGAGCATGCGGCACATGGACAGCATTCATGGAGCAGAGAGGGAAGGAGAGAAAGCTTCCCACTCTGCACCATAAATCTTCCACTTCTCCTCTGTATTTCTCTCCAACTGTCCTTGGTAATGTTTGGTTTGATTGAAGAAGACCTCTTCTCTCTAGCCAGAGGCACATGGAAATACCTTATGCTAAAAGAAATTCAAAAAGGTCACTGGATCTGCTCTGCTCCCAGAGCTCTGCAATAAAGTGAAACATTCTGCCTACTGCAAAGAAAAGAGTTAGTGCTCTGATTTATTGATATATCTGTTTATTGACAGTGGCTAAAATGTTGACAATGCAGGATTTTAAAGCAAGCTGATAATCTGAAAGCCTTCTGAAAGCTTCTTTATGTTAGATACTAATAAACTTACAATATGTGTTAATCTATTTTCTAAATATTCCTTTTAATCCGCAGTACCGTTGTTCTTATAAAGAATACTTACAAGTTTTTCCAGGCTTTGACTATTACTAGGTTATTGGAAAGTAGTCTCAATTGCTTTTACATGCAGTTTGTACTCTTAACTTTGAATATGTACCTTGAATCATAGTATATTTCTTACAATTTCTTACAACAGAAGATCTGTTTTGTGTTTCCTGTCAGGTTTTTGTTTATGATTTCAACATCACAAATGTGCAGAAGTCCAAATACAACCTTGTCATTCAGTCAGAAAAGAATCTCCTGGCAAGGTGATATGTGAGGCTATGGTTAGCTGAAATGAATCTGACTTTGAATTTTTTTTTTTCTTTTTCACCCTTCCCTAAAAATAGTTGTACCTGGGTTTTCAACTAGCTAAAGCTTTGCAGACCATAAAAATCAAGGATGCTGGATCAGTAGGCTTCTCTTTAAACATCTCATTATACTTTACCTGCTACTAAATATTGAGGGAGTTGTTTGGTTTGTAGGTTTGTGATTGTACAGTCCCTGGTTGTCTATATATTCCCATCTGCCTCATCTTAAATGGGGTTGGAAGTCTACATTTGTACTGTTTTCTCCAGTAACCTATTTGTGTCTCTTATGTGTGTCTTATATTTGTATCTCTTTTGTGACCTTTTCAGGAGATGATTTTTTTACTTCTTTGCATGCATATAGTTTACACTCTTCAGGGCTATTTATACATTTTGTTTCCTACAGCATTTCTGCTGCTGTGCAATTATTGGCACTTTTTCTTCTCCTCCATTTAGAGACTATGCAAAAGAAAAGGTATAAATTTCCCTCATTTCATCTTTCCTTCCCAGCTCCTACATAAATTATTTTGTGCTGTGATTTTCCTAGTCTTATTAATGTTTATTGATTTAACCCTGTCATTCCTGTACCTCTTGCTTTGTTTGACTGCTTTACTGTTACTTCTTTGTGATTAAAGCTAAAAGTACCACTCTTGTACTGCTGAGTGAAGTAAGCTTGTCTTCACAATTCTCTATTGCTGTCAACTGCAAGCACGCCATCACTAAGAAATTCACATGTCCCAGGGAAAGCAGGACATGTTCCTTCTTTACTAGGTTTCTAGAAAAATATAGATTGATAATGTGTTATTTATTACTCAGATGAAACCTTCATTTCTGTGACTGTGCACAGGTCCAGTGGCCACTTATACAAGTGTTAACAGCTACATTTGATGTGCATGACACCAGAATGCTCAAATTGTTTTTACCTTTTTCCTCCTATTTTTAAGTTCCTTCTCCTTCTGCCTATCCCTCAAAGGAAAAGGATTATTCTACTCTGGTAGGTCTCTAAATGTCTTTTTTGTGATTTGTGTCATCTAGACAGAGCAGTGGATGAACATCCTGAGTAATAGTCATTTAGGATATGGAGAAGTCCAGCTTGCCATAGCTAAATGCCTAACAGAATAAGTAGTTCAAAGCCTTTTTTTTTTTTTTTCCCCCTAGGTCCCACATATGTTTTTGGTCTCTTGTATATAAAACCAAGTTAAAAACATGATAGATTTTGTATGTTGTTCATGTGCATCCAGCTTGTGGATGGGGACTTTAGAAGGCACTTTGTTGCTCATTTTCCTGCTGAGAACTGCCTACAGATGCCAGAGAGACATGTCAGATGCACAGCTTTTTCTTGTTAGAAACCTGTTGTATTTTTTCTTATTTTGGGCCTTTTGTTTGTCTGTCTGAGTCATAGAGACCCATTTTTGCAGTTAGTTTCTTGTCACATACCTGCAAAAAGGCAAATGCTTTCTTTCACCCATAAGTTCTGTTACTTTGGTTCATCAGCTTCCACACAGAAGGTATTGGCAAGAAATGCATTGTAGATTTTTAATTTTCTGACCTATTTTAGTTTACTCTATAACTTGGACACTATTGAAAAATATACAGAAAAATTACTCTCCTAAGAAAAAAGGTCTTGGAATTGAGCTTACACACTGATGTATAGCAGAACAGTGGAGAACCTAAAAATACATTCTTGGGGCAAGCATTAAAGAGAAGTGAATAATTTTTGGAATGATCTTGAGGAAAGAATTTTTATGAAAATGAACTAAGTCAAACAAAGTTCCTTTATCCCTCTTTGTAAATGGTTTTGTATGGTGACAAGATCCTTCCCTTGTTCAAGATGATCTCATTCTTCTCAAATGGAAGTGAATGAGAGGACAGAGAAAAAAACCTGATTATAGGCAAAAAGAGTTCCAAAATGCCAGACAAATGAGGACCACTTCAAGGCGATAATGAATGAAAATACTTTTCTGTCTCCTAACATTCTGCAGCTTGATCTATACCTGCATTCAGTGGGAAAAAAATAGTCCTTATATAATGAAATACTGTGTGGTAAGTCATACAGAAATATGATTTATAGGAAATAACAACCTTCTAAGTTATTACTTAACTTATTTTCTTCCCCAAAAGCTGGGATTAAAAAGTAGGTCAACAAACCCATTTAAATAGCTTATTCCACACTGTGGTTTAAATTAGTGCTAGTGACAAGTGTATGAAGTGCTGTGTATTTTATTTTTATGGCATATTGGTTAAATTTAGAATTGTTCAAAGTGGCTGTTATACACAAACCTCTAGGCAAATCCTCAGATCTTGCAGTCAGTGGGCTTTGTTCCTGCTTTTAAACATATAACATGTTGTCCTTGTATTTGTAAACCAGGTATTCTATCTGAATATGCAATTAGTGTAACGAGCATTAATGTTAGTCCAGTGGTAGAGCCTCTTGCACCAAGGAGCTACAATTTCAGCTCAAAGGGGAGCACATTTATATTCTCTGGGCACGTGATTCCTGCTCCTAGTTTTGTTCACAAGTCCTTCCAGAAGAGTGATTTTAATCTAGAGACAAGCTGAAACCGTTAAGTCTCGCTGAACAGAACTGCCCTTGTAACGTTATTTAGTATTGATAGGTCAGGCAGCTTCCATCAGACAGATGGCCCGAGATGAAAGAGTGATTGTAGGCAAGGAAATGGCTTTTGCAGGAGCTCTGTTCTTGTTTCAAAAAGCCATTCTTTGGCTTGCAATCTCCCTCTCTGCTGCTTGAGAGCTGCCAGAAACAATCCTGGCCCTGAATTTGAGACGTGCCTAGTGCCAAGGTGAGGAGAGAGGTTTCCAGTCCAGCTAGAAATTTTTCTCTTCCTCCTGCCTTTGTTGCTTTGCAGCATAGGGTTCTCATCTGCACCCTGACTGGGAAGATACCAGCAGAGATGAGTGAATAATGAGGAAATCTACTCACTAGTGTTTTGACAATTGCTAAATAGAGTCTTGCTTAGATCATGTTTGTACTTATTTTATGAGCTATGGAGCTTTTTCTGAAAAGCTGTGGGAGTGAAGTGTTTGCTCAAAAGAATACTTGCAGGGAACTATTTCTGGACTGTATTCATGATTAATTTAATCATGAACCCAGTTTTTTCTCACTGTAAAAGTAGCTGATTAATGATTACGTCATAAGTGAGGAGACAGAAACAGGGAATAAATCAGTGTGTTAAATTCAAGCTTGTTCTCTTTCAGAGCTCTACATAATTCAGCTGCAGCAGCATGTCTTCAGTAGCTTTTTTTGTATCCTGCTCTCCCAGTAATGATACCCTTGTCAGTCTCCTCCTGCCCTGCTCTTGTATGCCATTCTATTTTATGTAGGTTCTCATTCTGCTTTCATTGTGAAGTATATGAGCACCTTGCAAGTTTACGGTACGTGAGCTGACTAGCATCTGTGGTATCTGCCTCATCCCTTCCCTGCATGAAGCACTAGAGACTTAGTAGGAGTGCTTTGTTTTGGTAAGATTTTTATCTGCTTATAGGAAGCAAGATAGACAGAAAAAGAGTGATTTGCATTTGGAGGGAGAATTGATGCCATTTTTAATAGTCCCTTGCCCCTGTAGGGATTTGTTTCATAGCCTTGGCAGGCTGCTGGCAAAGCTCTGTGTTTTAGGCCTGCAATAGCTGATTGTTATGTTTTTGTACTTGCATGCTTCAACCAAACTTTTTTGTCAAGTCTCTGTCCTCACTCCTGATTGTCCCATAATTGTCTCCTAATTGCAATGAACAACTGCAGATCCTGAGAAACCAAGATACCAAAAGAGCTGCCGATGCCCTTGCTGCTTTCTTTTTTCCCATAATGATTTTGCAGTTGTTGGAGAGACTTTTTATTTGTGCTCTGAAAGCTGTCACAGTGACCAAGATAATGGAATAACAAGGAAAATTGCTGACTATTTTCAAAGTAATTTGTCAAGCATTGTTAACTGTTTCGTACTGAACACTGTCCAATCAAGGCAAAATACTTAAGCCACAATAAATTTTGCTTGGCAATGACTTAAGTCATTGGTAAGCTTTAGCTAACAGTTCACCTCCATTTGGGAAAGCACTTAATGCACATGCTTATGGTTCCTTGACTGCAGCGAATTGAAGAAAATGATTAAACACACTTCCAATCAGGATGGATTTCCTGTATTGGAGCTGTGTTGGAGACATATCTTAATAGGAACTGTCACATAATACTTCTCTTTGCTCCTTACATGAAGAGTGAGAGGAGTTAGGTACAATACAGTAGGGCTGTATCATGTCACAACTAGTTACTAATATAAAAAGTAATTTGAACGTGTATTTTGTGGAGTGAATTGATCTGACAAAGCCTCACAAATTTCTGTGAGAAACTTAAAGGAGTACATCTTTAAGGTCTATTCTTAAGTCATGATGACATATTCAAATTCAAAGAACCCTTTAAGAGGTAGTTAAGTTTGGAGAGCTTGAGAGGAATAAGCCTTTATTTGAAACAGTATCGATTCTTATTAAATGTGATGAATCTGAAGGGTATTTCAGGAATACCTCCTGCTTAGCATTGCAAGAGGAACACTAAAGATCTCTGAAAAGTTACTGCTATGATATTGACAAATCACTCTGTCTCAGCACTAATAGACTACTTATTCATGAGCTGAAGATGAATATCCTGTTTTCCTGTGCAAGGAAGCAGCAAGGAGACAGGTAAGAAAGCCCAGAAATAATAGATTCCACAACATGGCATGAAGGTTGACAAAAATCTCATACCTTCCCAGCGCAGCAAGGACCACATCGTCCTGACTGAAATTATGAAACTCTATCGGGAAGCTGAGACAAAATTTTGACATATTGTTGTTAAGTGAATATTCAAAGTGATTATACTTTGTAGCAGTGGTAAAGCCTGTATAAAGTAAATTTGCTTAAAACATAGCATTATGGAGAGATTATAGTTCAAACCAAGATTTTGGACAAATAATAAAACTTGAGTGGAGTGTAATAAGCTTATTAATGAATGGCTGTCTCTCCCATAAATTCAGATACACTTTTGTTTATCTGATGTCATAGGACTGATGTGTTACCAGGTACCACTCAGATACAGCACAGATATTTGCCATTAAAAATTTATTAGGCTTTCTATAACAAATGAAAACATGTTCCACAGGTTAGTGAGATTTCATTTCCCATCTCTAAAAGCTTATTTACCTAAGACACATCCTAAAATGTGTTTCAATTTGAGGAATTAAAAACCTTGGGACTGATATTAACTGCATTGTGAGAGGTCCCATTTGTGACTGAAGGCTTCCTTGGGAAAAAAGGTCTAAATGAGGTAGCTGTTATTTTTTAGAAGCTGGTTGGTTTTTTTATAAGTACCACAACACTCACATTTAATCACTGTTTAACTGATAATTTTGCTTTTAAATTGTGTAATTTTCTGAGTTGTACAACCAAATCCCATGATGATCCCGTCAGAGAATTTTTCTTGAGAGACAATCACCAACACTTGTTCAAGTGTGTCACATTTCTCTAGACAGTTTTGGTAATCTGGGCAAAATTTCTTGATGCTTATATATGTGAATATAATTCTGGTCCTAAGGGTTCATCTAGAAAACCAAACTAGGTAATGCTCAGTTACGCAAGATTCCTAAATCCTTAGGCAAGTATTTCTCTGTGAACAGACTGAGTGAGCAAGGTTCAGGTAATCAAAGCTTATCTGCAATGGTGTTACCGTATGTGATCCATATAGCTTTGAAATATTTAGGTCTCTAAATTGATCCATTGCTGCTCATTTTGCCTCTATTATGTCAAAGCTTGCTTTCTGTCTCTCACAGTGCTCTCATGGTAAAAGGAAACAAACACATTCATGCTTTAATAAACAATGAAGGTGTTTGTTTTGCCATCATTAACAGTCTTTCGACAGAAGCGAGGCAAGCTGGGCCAGCCAAACTACTTTTTATTGCTCTTCTGCTGCACTGACATGGCTCTAGGTAAAACACACTTAGGTTTTGTTTCAGCTGCTCTTGACATATGCTCCCTATCTTAATCTGCAGCCCTGGAAAGAGTCCAAATCTCATGGAGCTTGATTCTGGGGTAAAGGTTCCTAACAGGATAATGAGCTAACCTCTCTGATTTTTTTTTTATTTTATTCACTCCTGTTACTCTGTTTTGATAATGGGTAGATACAGCAAAATGACACTGTGTAGCACCTGGCTTGGAAAGTTAAACAGCTTGGATTTTTCCTCATGAAGCAATTTCAGTTAGATATGCACAGATGCAGTTGCTTCAAGATACATCCACATAATACATTCTCACGTTCTGTGACTCTTAAAACAGTACAACTAAAACTTACAGTTTTCAGCTGGGCAAGTGGGTTCTCTCACAGAATTGACATGTCATGAAACTGCACAAGGATTGTCCTTTTGTACTAAAACAGAGGGAAAAAATGAAGTACCCACAATTTTTGAAGCAGAGCAGAGAAATTAATTCTTGGTGATTCTCTTGAGAATCTGAGTATGATCAATCAATCTCTGAAAAATTTGGGGCAGCCTTATTCCTAAATGTATTCTTAAATCCTGGTGGTTTCACCTAGCATTGGCTAAAACTGCCTATTGTGAGCATTCATCTGTGTTTTTATGGTGATTTGGCAACTGTGTTTGGAGGCACTTTTTTGCCATTGCTTCCATCTGTCAGAACTAAGGTCAGTGCAGGTGCTGGACTTATACTCTGGATCCTCTGTAAAATTGTTAGTCTTTTTTTCTGATATTTAGGACATCAAGGCCATCTCAAATGACCTTGATGTCCTAAACAGAGCTGTCCATGCATAAGGGTAAGGTTATACCCAAATTCCCACAAAAAACTGGCTTAAGTTTGAGCTGAAGTACTGGCAATATTCTGCAAGCAACGAATTTCTTGCTAATCAATTCCCTGACTCATTATAGTTTCCTTTATTTTTATTTATTTATTTAAAATTAAAATTGCTCTTTCTCTTAGAAATATCGTTGCCACAAAAAAGTGTTACAAACTGACTTGATAATGAGTTCTGGGAGGCCTAACTTCTGGTAAAAAGCTGTAAATTAAAAAGATTGCAACATTTCAAAATTCCTTTGTCAGACACTGTCTTTAGTTTAAATTCTTTTTTTTTTTATTATTTTCCTACATTATTACTGTCTGTACAAGAATGATGGATAACAGAGAATGAAGTTCCCATTAACTTAAGCTGTTACCCATAAATCTTCCGGAGATTTCTAATTAACGTGAAAGTTTACTGGTTTGGGCTCCTTGTGAGAGTCTGCTCATGGTGTTCTGTATTTCTACCAGTGCAGTCTAGAGGTCCATAAATCTTCATTGCTCTGGGATTCCCAGTATGTCCTATTACCATGAAAAAGTGACATCTGATGCAAGAAGTGTAAATACTGTATAGAAGTTCAATAAAGTGTTTCATTCTTCACTGCTGAATTACAGTTTTATGGCCCATAAATAAAGCCAAACAAAGAAAAATAAAGTATGAGGAATGGTTGTATATCACACATGTTATCTGGAATGAAATTGTTTCTGCTGTGGTGACAAATGTCTCACCTTCAATTTGCATTCATGTCTCGTGTTTTGCCACTCTAAGGGCAGATGGCTGATGTTGTTATAAATGACCTCAAAGAGTAAAATGATAGATTCTGGTATCATCCAGGTTTCATGGGACAAGTATTAGACGGGCTTAGAGACTGAAAGATAAAGTTTATCAGCCTGGTAAAGTTTGCCTAAAACCAGTATTTTTTAGGTGTCAAATTTATATAGGTAAAAAAATTTAAGATTTTTGGACACACAATGCAACCTTCCCCCCACCCCCGGCAAAACAGTATAAAGATTCTGAAAGGATCTGCTTTGTTCAGCAGCAGCCCGTGATGGGTTTTGTTGTAGTGATACATGAATTTTCATAATTCCATCACTACAATAATCGCTTAGCAAAAGATGTGATGACAGAAGTGAAAAGGATTTCATAGATCATCAAATCCAAGCTGCTGTGCTAAGCATATTGACATATCAACCTATCTATAAATGCACCAGCTCCACTGAAATTGGTTCAGCTGTCTTCTCCTCTTACCTGCATGGGAAGAACATTCTGAATATGCATTTGTCTTATGGATGGTCCACTCTGTGCTTATTTACATTCTGGTTATATACATTGACTCTTCATTCTGCACTGCATTTCAACAGCTGATCTCTTCCTCCAGTGTTCTTAACCCAGTGAATTCATATACAGCTGTCCGAAGGCTGCTGGCATTTCTCTCTTTTTTTTCCTGGATTTTGTGCTTTTTATGTAAAATAACCTTTACTCCTCTCATCATCTTAGCCCTCCTCTGACTTGCAGTAGTCTTAATGCATCATAAAATAAGCAACTAAAAATTGTAAGCTTAATTCTAAATAAGGTCTTACAGAGGTAATACATGGTGCTTTGACTTCTTCTACCATGTGTGTTGCCATAGGATTGCATTTGTCTTTTTTATGTCTATATTTATTGTTCATGGTCATTGAAATCTCTGTTACCAGGCCTTTCCAGCTGTTGAACTCTGAGATTAACTCTATGATCCACATCCCTTGGTAGCCTTTGCTAGAAAGTTTTGTTACATGCCAGGACTTTGTCTGTCTGATGAGAGCTAAAGCTGCCTTCCCTTTCCCAGCTAAAAGGGGAGCAAGCCCTAATGGATAGGCAGGAAGAGATGCAGAGCACTTTGGTCACATTCTTGACTGTCACAGGTCAGGGCTGTAGGCTGCAGAATCTGGAATGCCTGTGCTTATTTGGTGAATTATTTTTTCAATTATATTGAATTTATCTCACATTCTACATGCTTTTAATGTTGCCCTGTTGTGTCATCAGTACAATTTCTTATCTTTGCAACAGTAAGCAGCTTGATATGATTCAGATAGGTGGTCCCATCTTCATGAATCAAAAGTATGGATGAAACACTGTGTGGGGTAGTTCTCTAATATTGCTGGCTTGATATGAAATAATTTTAAATCTACCTCAGGTCAATTTTTTTGGTTTTTTTCTCCTTTGTGTTTCTGGGCTCAGTAGAGTAATACTCAGTATTACTCAGTTGGAGTAATAGAAGATAGTACAGGTGGCATTTTTTGGAGGTCTTTGTTTACATCTGGAACAAAGATTTAGAATTAAGATTACTTCATTTGAACAAGCTGACTTCTTCCTTGGAGATTATACTTGGTATTTCCTGCATAACTGTGGAAAGAGTTGCTCCAAATACCCAGTGTGTTAGTGGTCTTGGTTAGCAGGAGATACCATAACTCTCACAGCTGTCTCTTCACTAAATTTACAGGTTAAATCAAGAGACAGTGCACTTGGCTTACACGCAAGATTGAGGTCAAGGCATATGTGCTCTGTTCTCATTCCTGCCACAGATCTGCAGGATAAGTGTGAGTCAGATTCTGCCCTTTAGTTCCTTTGTCTATAAAACTTACATACACATAATCAATTTAACAGTCCTTGACAACTTACAATTTGAGTTCAGCCATGGCCTCTGTCTCAGGGGTTTCAAACTAAGTGACATGCTCAGGTGTATTTGGCAATGTTGCAAAAAATGTGGTAATTATTATACTAAGTCAGTGAAAGATAAAAGAAATGAAATATATTCTGTATGTTCCTTCAAGTTCAGCAGCTGAGAGTCAGTGAAAATGGGTTTTTTAAGGTTATTTGCAGAAAGTCTTATCTTGTGAGACACACTGGCTGTGCCTGAACTGAAAGACTATAACCAGGTATTTGAGGTTTAGGGATCAGAAGGGTTAGGAACAGGTCCATATTCCACTTTTTTTAAAGCATCTTATTCCTTTCTTCTTTCAGGAGTTTTTCAGCTTCCCTCTAGGACCAGCAGCACTAATGTGCCTCCTTCTCCTCATTGTTCACTGCCAGGAGGGTAACGAGGCCTGACTTGGAAATGCCGTGTGAGTGGCAAGCAGCTGAGCAGTCTGACTCAGGGTATTGCTGCATTTCAGCACTGTAAATCTGGCAAACCTAATTAGGCTCAGAGGGATAATGACAACTCCATATGGGATGGAAAATTGTTTGCATGTAGGTTTTGCTTCTTAACTCCTCTGGTCTTCCTGTAGTTAGTAGGCAGGCAGCAGCCTCCAAAGCTAACAGCAAAGCTACTGCTTGTCCAGCTGGCACAGAAGATTTAACTTCACATGAGCCAGCTGGCTATCTCCTTGCCTCTTTTCACCTAAGAGACTGAAACATGTCATCCTTGAGATACGACCAGGCTCCTGGAACTCACAGCTCTTTCTGGGAAAGAAACAACGTTATTAGTGCTCTGTATATGCTTCCTTCAGAAGTGTATAAAATATTAAATATAGATACATATGTATTTGTATGCTTTATCTATGTTCATGCACAGATGTTAAAACTAAAATGGATACCAAGGAAACTTCAAGGTTACACATAGATATACAGAAAAAGAACCAAGAAATGAAGAAACAAGGTACTCTGTTTTCATTTTGATGTGACTGCCTTGCTTCCACTACCCTGTGTATGCGGTAGCCTTAATTATCAGTTGGATTGTTTAAAAATGCAGCCAATAATATTCTGTACTCAGGGTCATTGATACTAGGAGGATCATAGTATTTTAATTTCCTGTGTTTTAGGATCTAATTTATTACTCTTCAAAATGGCACTAGTGGTTTTCATAGTTATTTTCCGTTCCATAGTAAATACAAATATATGGAGAAAGATAAAAACGGCTTTTTTAATATCATTGTTTTATAAGTATCCCTGCTAGGCTTTGAAAGTCATATCTGGAACAATGAATTGAATGGGACATTACATTTACTGATGCTGCTGTTTGGCTGAATTGCAATTTTGCAGAGGCAGCAATGTATCAGACCCAGCCATGAATCTTTCCCAAGAGAATGTAGGATAAAAGTGATAAAACCACAGAGAATTCCATCTATTTGGGTGTGGTGCTTGGGCAATATTGGTAATATCTCATTAAGGTACAGATGCTTCTTTTAATGTAAATTGCTCCAGCCAATCCTGACAAGCTGCTTTTAATAGCATAAAAATTAAAAGGGCTTATTTTGCATCTTCCCTTTTGTCTGCTCAAAACTTAAGAAATGCTCGAATGAAACAATTTTAAAATTGTCCGAGCTTGCAGAAATGAAATTAAAAGCACGACATAAAAGCTCTTTAAAAAGTTCTAATTGTGGATTCTTGTCTTGTATCTCATGAAGAGCAGATGTGGCAGAAAGCTCTAGCAGTAGTCTGAGATGCCTACAATGCAGAAGTTTATTAAAAGCAGCAGAGGAAAACCTTCACCTTACGTAAGTAACAGATGCTCTTTTATCCACTGAATGCCTGCTCTTGGTGGCACTGAGTGACTTAGCTTATATTGGCTAAACCAAGAAGGCATGTATTCAAATAAACCTGTAAATCAGGCTAAATATTAAGTTAGTGCAACTTTCTTCCAGGGTAACGAAGGAGGATTGTGGCAATGAGAGGACTGGATTGCATTTATTTATTGAAGGTTAACATAAATGAAGGTAGAACTTAGAGTAATTAAAACAGAAAGGCTACAGATATTAAGTTTTTATAGTCTGAACTAGTGAACTGCTCTCTTTCTTTCTCCATCAGTTTTATTAGAGCCATGCCTATAGTGTTGCCTAATAGCTATAACTAGGTAAGTACTCATAGCCATTGATCAAAGGAGGGGGCTCCCAAAAAGGATCTCAAAGGTTATCAGAGGCTGTGCCAAGGCTGCTCATCACACATTGCTCAGTGCTCTCACCTGCTCTGAGCATTTGTTATCTGCTCTGTCATTTGGGATCTGAGATCCATGGCTTGGAGTTCTTGGGAATTATACAACATCTCTTTTTATGGATGGCATCCAAACATGAGGCATCAAAGATCTCTATGAATAATACATGTTTAGGAGGCTGAAAATCAAGCAAAATAGATCACATGTAATTGCAAGAAAATATCTCAAAGGCCATCTTATAAGACTGTTTTATAAGATGACTTTGGAAATTCTTTTCTACTTTGCCAAGCCTATAAAGACAAGTTATAGTAAATAAATAATGAAATGGCCTACTTAAGGTCTTTGCATCTTTTGCAAGTTTTAAATGCTTTCACTGGAGGCAATGCTTAAAGTTGCTTAGCACCCAAATTATTTGCAGTAGTTTTTCAGCCACAGCATCCCTCAAAGGCATCTGTGGAGATACATCCAGGAATGCATCCAACCATATCAAGCACTGGAGATCTTTGATGCTAAGTAGGATGTCTCATGTTTGGATGCCATCCATAAGAAGGGATGTTGTGCAATTCCTAAGTCCTAAGAATTCCATAGATTGCATTGTGAAAGTTCTCTTTAAACCTTGGAAGCGAAATATGTTGTTGGAGGTATCTTTGATGATTACTGGCAAACGCCTTGTATTTATGGGGGTACCATGCAATTTAGACAGTACAGACAGGATGTCTCTTTCATCCTAATTTGTCTTTGTACATGGTTTATAACATGTATATGTACTTCTTGGTGTGCCATTCTTCATGCTTGCTTTACTCTCAGAAGTGAATTTTTTTCAAAGGATTTCAAGCTTCATTTTAGCTCCAAGTGTGCTGGGCATGAAACAGGATTGTTTTGACACACTTTTATGCTCTGGTTGCTCCAGAAGCATTTAAATCTGAAAACTGCAATTGTGATGGGTAAGTCTTGGCCTCCCAGATAAGCTGTTACAAGCACTCAAAAAACAACATTAAAAGGACATGAAGGTTGAAAAGTTAAGCACCTGCCAAAAAACAAATTAGGCAATGATAGAATGAACATTGATAGTGAATCTTTAAGTCAGTCATGCTCTGTTTATAGGTTATGACAATTTTGAAGGAATAAGGTATTATTTTTTTTATATGCTTTCTTTTTCTCTCCTGGTATTGTCTTTCCTTACTGAGTCTCTCTTATCACATTTGTCTTTCAGATACAGTTTTCTCACCCAGTCATTCCTTGCCTTATCCTTCCAGACTTCTCATTTCCACCCCATCCCTTACATTTCCTTGCCTCACATTCTTACTTCACCTTCACTCCTGAATGTCTGTGTCTTCTTTTTTTCTCTCTACTGTCTTATATCTTTTTCCTGCTGTTGGCCAAGAAAAACAAAACTCTGAGGAACGACAATGACAAAATCCACATCATATTTTATATGTACTTATCTTAAGGTGCAGAGAACTGATTTCTGTATGAGAGTATGTTTGGAAGTAAGCTTTTGGAGGAGGGGCTAAGGGGAGCCCTTCCAGACTGTTGGCAAAGTCAGCTATGTCCTATACATTTGTCTTGTAGTTCCTTTTGCTATGCCATGTGTTTTGGGATTTCCAGTGGGGGATCAGCTTCTTTATTTCAATTAACGACGTGCTGAGTTTTTAAGACTCTGTTAATAGGTGAAGTTAAGATATTAGAAAGGTCTTTTGGAGGATGTTATCTAGAAAAAATCTCAGATAAAAAAACACAGTTGGTATTTATCACATATTTGTATTTCACCAAATACATGTGAGCGTGCTAAATTTGTGCGCAACTTCTCTGTGAAATTAAATGTTCCTTTCACTCTATCTTGCATCAAGTGTTCTTCATTCTTTCCCTCCATCTTTTTAATAAACTGAATTTTTCTGTGGTCTCTTAAATTAGTTTATGCCTTTGGGAAGTATTACTGTGACATCAACTGGAACAAACCTTTGCAGATTCATGGGGCATTGCTGGTCTGTGCCCTTGTACTCCTGCTATGCCTAGAGATCAGTGTGCTGAGAGGTGTGAACACACTGAGCAAACCAGTGAGCCTGGTTCACTGGATGAATTTTAACTTTAATTTAATTTGAATACTTCCAGAGCTTTCTCACTGATACTGCAAAAATCTGACTTACGTTCTTAATTTTCTACACTGTAAGTAGATCTGGCTAATTTGTTCCCCAGCTGTTTAATTTGCAAAGGGGGCTGTCATTCTGTGTTAAATAAAACTGGAAAAGATGGAGCCCAAGGAAGATCTGTGTAATGATGAAAGTTTGTTCCAGTTCAAAGCTGCTGTTGATATTGGGTGTGATCCAAAAACACTTGATGCCAGATGCAATGCTTCCATTGATGTAATCAGATTTCAAATCAGTGTGGTATGTTCAGTCCACTACTCCTTTAGCTACTGCTCTTGTACCTGACTCTGGGAGGATGAACTGTGCCAACAGCATTTTGAAAAACACCATTCCCAGTTGTCCTCTGCCTTATACTATATGCAAGAGATGCCCACTCGCAGTTGTATAATTCACTCTGTTTTTCCACCCAGGCATGTAATGTGAGATTTTTTTTTTCTTTTTCAGTCTAGCCTTGCTTTTCATTTGTTTTCCTCAGTCCAGATGTGCAGTTTTGTGTAATCTTCAGGTGTTGTGGACCAGATCTGGGTGACTCTAACTGCCCCTAAATCTGAGTTGCTGGCTCGTTCATCCAGGAACTGATTTCTGGATGGTCTCTTTGGACTTATAACCTGAGCCTAGACATGCTTCGTGGTCTCATCATTGGCAGTTTCTATACTTCTGCATTAAAAAAAAAAAAAAAAAAAGAAAAAAAGGAATGTTTTGAAAATTAAGGCAGTTGTATGAGAGATAATGGATGAATCAGGCTTTATAGTGATCTGCTCTGGTATTACTGTGTGTTAGAGACTCAAGGACATAGTCTTGGCAAGCCCCACCAGAGAATGGCTGGCTCTGGGGCTGAGAGAAGCTCCCTGCAGGAGAGTCTGGAACTGGAGGTCTTCTATTTGACTCCACTTGTCAGGGAAATGTCAGGGAAATGTGCCTCATTGGACAGTCTCACAACTGAATTGATTTCTCAGTTGCCTTATGATTCATATTGCCCTTTGGTGTTGCTGATCACACAGTTTTCTTTTTTGCTTCATCTGCCTGTTTTTTTCTGGCTTTATCTGTCTCTGTACTGCTAAAAGTTCCCATTTTCTCTTCCAATTTACCTTTAGAGAGAGCAGTACGGAGACCTCTGTCAGATAATCTGTCTGCTGGTTAAAAATGCTGCTGCCCTTAGCTAGGCAATGTCTTATATCAACTTGGTGGGCAAAAACCCAAAAATACTTCTGCTGTCAGAAAAGAGCAAGTATTCCACTCTTTCCAATATGCAAGTGTTTCCTCTATGATTTTTAACAATTGTTGATAACAGCTAAGCAGTTATGGTAAAACTTTGCTTTATGGACTGTGTACTATTTTGGGCGCTGTGCTGGTGGGTGAAGAATCCTGGTATAAGTCACTTTTCTATTCTGAATCTCTTCTCTCACATATAAAAAGAGAATAAAAATGCTGGCTGGCTTTCAGATATGCTTTGAAATCCACTGCTGAAAAATGTTACTTAGAAGTTGGACATTATGATCTATAATTATAATCAAACCCATATGAGCATTATACATGAGAAAGCAGCCTGATAGCATATATGATGGTGAGCGTAAAGAAACCAGGAAATTCCTCCTGCTGCTGTAGACAAGTGACAGTGGAGGCATTTTTAAGCACAGATATTAGCTGTCCATTGTGTCAGTAATGCTGAGAACCTGGGGAGGTGAATTGCTACTTGTTAAAATTCCTTCCCATATTTAATTTCTCTGCCATGATTTTGCATGAGTATAATCCTTTGACCTAAATCTGAAAATATCAGCAAAGGAATGAAAACTGAAAACAGGTTTCAGAGTTGACTGTCCTGCTGTACTTTGTAAATGGGAGGTGGGGGGGCGGGGGCGGGAGGGGGTGGCAGTAGGAACTATTCCCCTGGAAAATCTAGAATTGTACATCAGAACCAAACTTATATTTTGAAGATACAACTTTTTGTTTGATGTATGCAATTTTTACTTGTATTGAAGAAGTCTTTCCTGGACTATGAGAACTTTGGAAGTACTTCTGGCCATTAAGTTACTTCAGGAAATCCTATCTAAACCATCAGGTTCTTTCTGGTTTAAAAAAGTAAAACAGGTTTTGTTATCTCAAACAAATGCACATTGTTACTGTTGATTTAAGAAGTATTTTTAGCTCACAAACATACCCAAAGCACAAAGTGTCAAATGTGAATCTTTGTTATTTTATGATTTAAAGTACGTGAATTGCATTAATCAGCACACAATTCTATAGATGAACAAGGTTTCAGATCTACTTCCAAAACTCCAGGTGCTCCTTTTGCAATTGTCACTTCCCTTACTGATCTTGTCTGGACACCTCAAGACAATCCAAGGACAAGCTGCTGTCTGAGAAACCTGCATTATAAAGGTAGGTTCATCAAAATGAATGTCTTCTCCCTTACTAGATTTTTATTTTAGTATTAATTGGTTTCAGTCCCTGGCATAAGTGCAGTTAATTTAAACTCTCTCAAATGTCTTCATTTAATACCTGTTACAAAGAATACCCCCATATGATTTTTTTAAAGGAAATTAAGGAATGTCCTTATTGTAACTGTAACGGCTCAAGCTCCTTTGTTAAAGGAGCAGTAAGATTGCAAATTGCACAATTCATCAATCTGGAAATGCTTGTTCAACCCAGTTCTGTTCTCATATTTGTCTGCATCATGATACTGGCTTATAGTATTTCACTGCCCTTGTAGAAAAGCTCAGAACAAACACTTGTTTACAAGTGAAGTAGATTACACTCAATATAAATCAAGATAGTAAATTGAAGCTGAGACTGTTTTTTTTTCTGAACTACAACCCTTTCTTGCTACTGAGAATAACAAGAATAATAATGCAGTGACTACAAGGTAAAACTAGCTTCTTTGAAGTCTTGAAAGTGTTGTGACCTTACTGTGTTATATACTTCAAATACACCTGAGGAAGTGTTGTGAGTTTCCCTGAAGGGAGATCAAGACTGGTGTGGGAACACAGCACAACCAGACTTCTTAGAACACCTCTTATAAATTTGGTTTTTATTAGTAGACCTGAGATGTTAATGGCAGAAAGCTCTTCCCTCTATTCATTCACTTGCTCTTTTGTGCAGATTGTGCATCTGCACACAGCTGGAGCAGCAGTGAGAGACCAGCGCTGCAGTACTCAGAAGTGGATGGTCATCCTGGGTACAACTGTGTTTTCTAGCAAGATGTTTGGACACTCCTTTGATGTACCTGTAATCAGGAGGTATGTGTCACACCTGTAGCTCCTGTCTGCATGCAGAAGCTCGTTTCCTCTTTTGGCAGGAGTAATCCCATCACTGGTTGATGGGCACATTCATCAGCCTTTTGTCCTGAATTTGCCAGTTCCTGGGAGACTTTGCACGTGCTGTCTCATGGCACATACATTTCTCACGGTTTTCAGGTGATGGTCTGTCCCTCCATCCACATGAATATGTCCCATTCCCCTTCAAGGAGGCTAGTGCAGAGGGGTTTTGTGGCAGGAGCAGTGCTCTGCTGCTGAGCCATCAGATGTTACTGAGGGAGATGGAATGGGCATGGGAGAAAGGAAGAAATGACCCTGTTGTGTAGGTTGGGAACTGGGCTACGGCATTTTGCTGATTTGCCTCACCCCTGGCAGGAAGCTGGCAGCAAGGCTGTGAACTGAGTCCAGGATGTCTGTGTCCTTCTGGCTCAGCCTTTCACTCTCAAGAACAACTGTCTGCAGTTTTCAGCTCCTGTTGCTCTTCTTGCTCTGCTGCAAGATATGCAGCTACAGCATTCTTGCTTTCCTGGATATACTGGCATTCTGGATGTAGGCTCCAATATTTGAGGAAAACCTCAAAATATTTGAGACTGGGTTTCTAGGGCTTGGTTGGCACACTTACTGAGACTCAGCCTAAGGTGTTTGTTCCTCTGAATGAACTAGAGACATTTCTTCTAGCCTTTATTCCACAAACTGTGAGTAGAAAAGGAGCCCAAAGTAGATGTGTCAGGTGTCTGAGGAGATACTCAACATATCTAAAATATTTAGAAGAAAGAAAAAAAAAAAGGCTAAACACGTGTAAGAAATTATATCCAAAAGGAAGATTCAAAAGGATTAGGGGAAATTATTACTGAGGCTGCAATTCACTATAATGTGTTTTGCAGGAGTCACTTTGCTTTTCCACTGTTCCCCAGCCCAAGTGCTGAAAACAAGTTCACAAACTAACCCCCGTTTTTATTTCACTCTAGATATTGTGAATTTTTCTTTAGATAGCACTGAAAATTGTACTTCAGTGTTGTCATGGTGTCAGGATTAGACTCTGATGAGGATCTGACTCATGACCAGGATCAGCACTGCAACTTCATGTTAACCTTTTCCCTAGTTCTTTTTTTTTCAGTCTCTGAAAACTCATTAGCTTTTGTGAATGGAAGACTGTGTGGAAATTTCTTTCATCTTTAGGTAAATTCTTTTCAGGGAATTAATAGAATCAAAATCCCAGAAATTCTTTTAAATTCCAGTAACTTCAGTACTTTGAAGTTATTTGTCACTGAGTTGTCTTAGTTAACTACTGTTATATTTAAACAAGGTTTTGGTTGACCAAAGGCCATTAAAATACACTTTAGGTTAGACCAAAATTTTTTAAAAGAATCACCAGAAACGTTTCTTCAACTGTTTTTATGCTGATAAAAATTTAATTTGAAGTTCCTAGTCTTAAAAATATTCTTGAGGCTCTCACTCTCTTTTCCTGATAGACTTAGGAGTGATTATAATAATGAAACAAATAAGCTTGTTGTTGTGAACCACACCTACATGAAGGATGTTGTTCAGAACAAGAATGGATTAGATAATTAAACTGCATGTAATTAACTGAATGAGAATATCTCCTTGAAATACAAGGGTGGGATGGCCTCTGTATTTGGTAAGTAAATGGTCTATTGCTGACATTGATGGGAGGCAAAATACCAGTATCTTTGTCTGAAACTAAATTTCACATTTTATCACTGTTTGAATATAGTCTTACTGGTTTTGAATATGCCACTTGCAGGAAATAGTTCTCCTGTTTATACATGAAAACCCACTGGACTTTCTGGGAATTTAAGGAAGGGAAAATGACACCAGAACTTGACTGACCACAATGCATGCAGTCATGTTTTGGTTGTCAGATGAAACATGTTAGAAAATTTATGCAGATGTATTTCGGGTTAGGAAAATTAGTGTCCTCACCTAAAAGGAAAAAAGAAATCCTTGAGTCTTTGTTTTTGAAGCATAAAAATGAGAACAAATTCCAGTCTATACTGAAAGATTGAGCAAATGCTTGTCAGTTTAGAAAACCAGAAAATTATAACCACAAGAGAGCATTGTGATTATTTTTTCATGTGTAATTCAATTGGGACTCATCACTCAGGAAGGTCATATGATCAATAAAGTCTTGTTCCATTTAATTATTACAGAACAACTTGACAAACATCTGAGCCAATTTCCCCACAATGCCTCAGACTTGGGATAGTTAGATAGACAGAATTGATAGAAAAGAACCAAGTTGATTTAAGGCATAGCTATGGATGAGTAGTCAGAAATGGAAGAAGAAATGTGGAGCAGTTCTGTCAAAACCCTTGATCATGCAAAACAGGTAAGTATTAGGCTACTTTGAAATGCTGAGATTATTTTTAGTGCTGGGACTAGATTTGCCTAAAGGTACAATCAGTGAGAGATAAGTGCCTTACCTCCTTAATCCAACACATTTGTGTGTTTTGAAATGGATTACTGGCTAAAATTTAGGTCTGTTTAAATCTGTGGAAGGCTGTATTTGTGCTGAGGCCCTGAGAGCACTAATAGACCTTAGTGACCAGTCTTACCAGGGACTTCCAGTATTAGTGTGTTTAGCCCCCTGCCCTGGGGTATGGTAGGGGAGAACTGGTCTCTAGCACAGCTGTAGGAATGCCCTGCCTGCTCTGAGATTCCCTTTTTGCAGAGCTCAACCCGTGCACTGGCAGCTTGGCTTGAACTTGGACCTGCCTTGTTGCCATGGCATTTCCCCCAGCCTGGATCTGGATACTGTGCTGGGATCTGTCCTGCTCCACAGCTCAGGGTGGTGGACAGGCCCTGGGACTCTGCCCAGCTGGTCTAACGAACTGATCATATTCTGTGGACTTCTCTTTCAGTCCATTGACTTCACAGAGATGTTTGAATTAGATCTCATACCCAACCATTAAACAATCAGTGCTAGATGAGCAGGAACACATGCACAGTGAAAACAGATTTTCTCATTTTTCTCTAGGATTTCACATGATATGTTTTTTTTTTTTTTTTTTTTTTTTTTTTTTTTTTTTTTTTTTTTTTAACTTAATTCACTTTCCTGAGCTTTGGCTGTTTCAAAGACTTTCTTGCAGGCCTCTTGTGTTATAGATCTTCATTGTCCATATTCTAAAGATCAGATATCATCTCTTCATCTATCTTGTGTGGCTACTACTGCCTGCTGCAGCAAATCAGCACAGCTTTAGCAGCTTTAGATGGATAGCTATGTAATCTCTTCCTGGGCTGGCCAGCAGAATCCCACTACTCCAGTATACTGATCCTTCACATTCATCATGTGAATATTCAAGTGCTCAGACTTTACTAATGGAAGTGCCCTGGAGGGAAGATAATGAGCTTCAAGCAAAGGAAACATTCATCTTTGGTTTTGAGGTATTTGCTGAAAACATTTAAAATTGTGTATCTATCTGATTTTAAAATTTCCAAGTTGAAACATATTTGGCGATTTACATTAGTTGGAGAACATGGTCAATAAAGTTGTACTTGTGTGAGGGAAGTTTCAGTAGAAGTTAATTACAAGTAATTAAGGAATAGACAACCTATACAATAATTGATCATAATGCCACAAAGTTAATGAGAATTTTGTCATTGATTTTGCAATGGACCAGACTTCATAAATGACATATCTGACCTTACAGAGAGAAAACTTTCCTCTTGCTTAAACCAGTTTCATGTTACTTACCATTTGCTGAAATTGTTTTAGCAATTAAGAATGTATGAAAAATTAAATACAAACCAAATATCCTTAGAATGTGAAAATTGTTAGATTTTGCTTTGTTCAATTTTTCCTCTTCTTTTCCCATAACTGCTGGCAATACCAGTTAGCATCACTAGTTCTCTGTGGCTGAAGAAGTCAACCTGATTGACTGGACACAGTCCAGTCCAGAGAAAAAGACTGCAGTCAAAAACTGATCACAAAGTTAGTTATACAATGAGTCAGGGCACAGAAGAATGAAAATACTAAGCTTGCTTTTTGTGAATGGAAGAAGGATATGCAAAATGTGCCTTCTTAGGGAAGAAGCTGTAGATTTTGTAGTGATGCTTTTCGTTGTAAATGTTTGTTTCAAATCAATATATATATTAGAAATATCAAAATTTCTATCAAGTCTTAAGGTTCAATTATTTCAAATCAATAGGGGTGTAAAAATAAGCACAGTCCATTAGCTTTATTTGGTTTTATTGCACAACAGATTTATTTCTGTTTGTTTGGTGTTTTTTTTGTTTTGGTTTGGTTTGGTTTTTTTTGTTGTGTGTGTGGTGTTTTTTTTTTTTTTTGTGGCTTTGGAGTTTTGTTATGTTTTGTTTTGGTGAAATTAAGACCTTCAAATTTGTCAGAGTGTCAATCTGTGAGAATTTGACAAAGAGGGGAGATGTTACATGGCACAAGGTGCAAATAGACTTCTCACTCTCCTTGAGTTTTTGTGCCTAATTTTATTCTTATTTAACAAAGCCTCTGGATTTTTAAGTGTGGTTCATAACCAAGTTTGGGGTTCAGAACATAGAATTATTGCTGGCTGTATTTAAAAGGCCTGAAATGTGTAAGCCCAGTTTCTGCAGATCTGAGGAGTGAGTGACCACAGGTGGACACAGGGCTGAAGAGGAAGTGAAACCCATGAAAAGAGTGAGAAAAGTAGTGGCTGTAAGCAATGAGGGAGTTCCTTGGTTCTTATCAGACTGAGTGGAGATGTGAGAGGAAAGAGCCCTGTAAAGGCTGAGATAAAACAAAAAACAGAGGGACGAGCAGTCAATTCCTCAGGAAAATCAAATCACCTGGGATATTTACATATATAAACTTCGGTTTTATGGGATTATATTTTCAGATTTCTAACATATGAAAATAACCACTATTTAAACTGAGAAAGTTGTTCATATCCTGTGGTGGAAGAATCAGCTCCAGGCATCAGCTCAAGCAGAATTTACTTTTGCTAAATAAATAAAATCCACATTAGCTGCCAAATTAAAACCATTATCACATGATTTTCTATTATGCTTGCTTAGTCTCTAGTGTATGGAATAGCTATTACTAATTTGTCTCACATATCTCACACTGCACAGCATGTGGCTGATAATGGCTTTAGGCTAGTACCAGGCAGGATCACAATGTGTGGCAGAGTCACATCTCTAATCTGTGTACTGAGCCACTCTTGAAAGCACACCTCAAAACCACAGCTGTCATTCATCTTCCTTCCTACAAGACATTCTTGGTCTTCTGAATTCCCTTACAGCAGTCATTTCACCCTTTGGATCTTCAGGCAATTTAATTCATAAAATGGACAAACAAAGCATACTGTAGATGCTTTTATAATTTCTTTTCTATTTTTATTTTTTTTCCTTCCAGTTACTCAAATTTCTTTTCTGCTGTATATTACTATCCATACAATGCAGAACAGTACAATTGTAAGACCAGAGGGCAGAGAAAAGCCAAATTTTTCCCTTGTGTGCATTTTTCTTACTTCTGCAGTTCAGATCCCCAGAGGGAGAGGTATGCTATTTTTCTTTATCTTGTGTTTAATGTAAATGTAGTCTGCAATGCAGAGATGGGTGCTGCTGTTTGGGATACGCCTTCCAATTTATGTTGCAGCTACTCAAAAATGATGCAAAAATGATGATGTATCAACTGCTGGGAAACTATGAAAGACTCCCATATTTGTTCCAGAATATGAAAATATGCCCCAAGTATTTCTCTCATTCATTTAAAAGGGTTTCCTTATTTATCTTGGTTCCAACAAGACAAGAAATAAAGTTGGTTTGTGTGTGTCCTGTTTCAGAGGCTGAGAAATGCTGGAGGGACTAATTTTTCTGCCTGCTGTAATTCTCATTCTTTTAGCCAGATGTCAAACAGAAGACTGAGGAAAAACTTCAGGTGCTCTCAGGAGTGACAGTAGTAAGGGAAGGTGATAGAACATAACTGGATTGTACTCTTGCAGCTGAATTACTATTGATTTTAGAGAATGTAAAATCTCATTGCAAGACAGGCATCTCTCCAGCCCTTGGCGATGCTCTGCCACCTGCCTGCGTGTGGCAGGGTGGTGCCTCACAAGTGGCTTTGCTCTTTCCAAGGAGATGGCTTGGAGCAGGCAATTCTGCCTTGTACATTGACATTTGTCTCTCTGATGAGTCCTTCTGCTATTGCAGCCATTGGTAGACATTATGTTGGCTTCAGCTGTTTTGCATTGGAACAAAATGGTGATGACTTTGTATTCAATATTGCATTGCAGCACTTATTTTCCTGGTTATGAGGGTTCTGTTGAAGAAAAACAAGATACAGTCCCAATCTAATAAAGTGGTAATTAATATGAGCTGAGAACATATTTCAGAAGCAGTTCAAACATAATTTAAATATTTTCTATTTTTGATATGATTTTTTCCTTCTTACCTTTCACTTGCAGACTTTTTTTTTCAGGGAAATTATATTTTTCTTACCTAATTTCATTTTGCACATGAGGAAAGAGCAGAAGAGAAAATATTTTTGCCAATTTTCTGCTTGCTTCCCCTATAGACAAAGAATTCTAAAAGAAAAAAAAAAAAGAATTAATTCTTTATAAAGAAGATAGAGCATATAATTATTAATTATTGTACAAATTTTACAGCTTATCTGTAATGTTCAGCTGCAGCAAATAATAGCAGCCAAGTTGCGTTTTATATGGCTTTGTTACTATAAAGGACATAGGACAAAGGGAAATGATGGTATTTCTGGTTTAACTTTCATATGACCATGTACAAGAAATGTATGTTGTTCTAAATTGTTTCTTGGTATGAGTCCATCTCAGCAGAAGAGCCTTCTGTTAAAAGATATTGTTTTGCTGGATAGCCCATAGTTGTCTCATAAGCATATTCATGTCCTTTAGTCTTGAGAAAATATTTGTTTCCAGGCCGTATCAGCACAAATTGTTTTCCTTTATAGTGTATATATCTGCATAACTAAGGAAATATGTCACAAATAATTCTACAGGATGTAGCTTTCATTTTCTTCTGTAGTGATATCAAACAGCAGTATAATTATGAGGAGCACTGTGTAGGGATATCTTTAACTTGCAAAGACAAGGTGTCACATCTAATACAGAACAAATCTAATAGGGTAATACAGTATGACAGCAGAGAGTTCAGACTCTGCGTGCTCAGTTACACATTGGAATTCGCGTTGGAACAAAGCAGGAGACAGAGTTCAGGAAGCAGAAGTCTTGTGAGATTTATGAAGATATAAGTATAAAACTTATATTCACCTGTCCTTTTGTTTTGTATGTTAGCAAAATTCTGGTGGCCCATAATCTGAATTGTTTTCCAGATATCTTATTGTTTTATTATTAAACTCCATGATATTAAAAAGTAACTGGCTTTTATCTCCTACTTGTGTAGCCAGGTACTAGATTGTGTTGAATGTACAGGTTGTCTTCACCTTATCTTCATTTGTTCTCATTTTTGTGACACAAAATGCCATAAACATTGCATTCCTGGTTTCCTTTTCCTTTGTGATTTAAAGTAATGTCACAATAAAAATCTAGAAGATATGGATGACCTGACTTCAAGGTGTGTTTTGGACCACTCTCGATAAGGCTTTGCATGTGATCAGCCTGAACTGCTGTCTCTGGCAGGCTTCAGGAACTCCATCATAGGTTCAAAAGGTTTCTACTCCTGGGATAACCTCAATGATGCACAGCTGAAAGTGTTAACATTAACAGATATGAATTAGGGAACTTATGATGCAGGCATTTAGAAGGATTGGAAAATACAACGCAATGCTTGGATGCTTGGAGAGTTTGCATTGATTAAGTGCAGTGACAGCTGATGTACTGTACCAATTTTATGTAATTCAGCTTGGTAGATAAGCTATTTTTACACAATATATACTGCTTGTTAAGGATGAAAAAGTTGCTGATTCTTCCAGACAGTAGTGTCTCAGAGATACCTTGTAAGTCGACACAATTCTACCTTGTGGATGATTTTTTTATCATGCTTCTAGTTAAAGGATTCAGTACTAGGAGGGCAGGGAAAGTATCCCAAACAAGGCTTGTAACAATATTTTGGGAAAATTAGTGAGTGAAAGGCTGTTTGCACAGTTACTTGTTGATAGCAAGCATAGGCACAAAGAGAACAAGAAGGTAATGTTAACACATTTGAAGGCCAGTGTGCTGGTATTATATAGCCAAGTCCAACTCCCCCGTAAGTAAGTTTTTCTTTTTTGCTAGAAAAGATACATGATCAGCACCTAGAACTTTATCAGTCATGAGCAAATCATAAAAGTTAGTTTAGAGGAGAAGTAAAATTCCTCAATCCACTTTCCTGCCTGCATGTCAGAAAAGGACCGCTTTTCTTTTTCTGCCAGAAACTCCATTTTTTTCCAAAAGACATAAATACTCCTGGAAAAGTTCAATGCAACAGCTTCTGCCTGCCAAGTGAAGCAATAGATGTAACTGGGGGAGTATACAGGACCTGGCTGTATGGCTGTGTTGCAGTCCAGAGTCTTGTGGGATGACTCTTCCTTGGGCATTACCTTCCGGAGTCCCTAGATATAAATCTTGGTACTAGCACAGTGGGTACAGACTCCTTAGTTGCCATAGCTCTGTGTCCATCAGAAGTAGCTATGCCAAAAAAGTTCCAGCATAGACTACATGGCAATGCTTTGTGGCCCATGTGCTTCAAACTGACCCATGGGCTGTGCTCTGAAAAAGTAGTTTCTGCCAGAAGACGTTGCTTTCCAGAAAACTCATGTGTAAGTAATTTCAGTATCCGAGGCCACTTATAAACAACAGGCTGTTTCTGGAAGTCCTTTTTGGTATATGCTTTCTCACTCTGTTATCCTGGCCTCTTTCCCGCCTCCTTGATTTGTCACTTGAGAATCCACATAAAATGAGGAACGCAGGACACTCAAAGGAAAGTTCCTGGAGCTGAAATGTTACAGCTGTTCTGTCTCCGTTGTCTTTAAATCAGTTTCAGTTTGTTTTTAGTTGTGCTGAGGAGAGCTAAAAACCTTATAAAAAGTTGCTGTTGATGTCTGTGGCAGAGGGTACCACCCCCTTGCAACACAGGAGGGAATATGAGCTCTTGACAGCTGAAAGAACTGGGCACTTTATTGCTTTATGTTAAGCATTTATAGTATGGGCATGAAAGTAACTTGAAGTCTTCAACCCTAATGACTGTTCTTAGGACAATTTAGTATGAATTTTAACTTATTGAAGGCTCCTGGCTCTGCAAGACACCAATATCCTGTCTGATTTCACTGCTGGAAGATATTTAACTGGTAAAGTTGTATCACTGGTGTGTGGCTCAGAATGGTTCTTTGCTGAATTAACATTTCACATACTAGAAAATATTAACCATTCCTCTTTAAAAGGGATGCTTTCTCTTAAGTTTTAACTATACTTTTCAGAATTTTGAGTATTTTTCCCCCTCACATCCACTAATTGGACACTGCAGCTGGATACAGCATGAAGAAATGAAAAGTGAAAAAAATCCGTTTTAGCCGAGTTTGTCATGAGCTGTGATGAAGATGGCTGTGGGTTTGAACTGATTTAAAAAATGAAATGTTGGTGCACTTTTTATTCATCTGCATGTTGCTGTATGTAAGACGAAATGCATCCCCAGTCACTCTTTTCTCCTGCCATCACATTTGTAGACAGGCAAGCAGTTGCAGATGTACCATCTACACCTGAGATTAAGCTGTTGTGGGGTTGTTTTTGTGTCTTGCCTTTGTACAGGAAGAAGAAAAAAACTGGAATAATGTGGGACATGGGCATTCAAATATCTTTAGATACTTTTGGGAGAATCTGTCTATCTGTGGGACTACACCTTGAAGATGATGCCTGACTGGTAGCAATTTGGGTTGAAAAGAGCTCACTAGTTGGTGTCAATCAAATTTAAAGGCCAAACCAGAAGCAAAAACTATGTGTGGTTAAGGACCCATTTGGAATGTTAGTATGTTAGTCTTTCTTTTTTTTTTTTTTTTTTTTTTTTTTTTTTTTTTTTTTTTTTTTTTTTTTCTTATTTTTTAACCAAGTTCATTTAATTAAATGAACATAACAAGGCTGTTTAGAACTGGAAATTTGATGTCTCTACTGCATCAGGCTTAATGTTCATTTCAAAGACATCTCTCTATCAGGGAATGGTTTAGGGTTAGCCTCAGGATCACATTACAATTCCTGTCTGTGCTAGAGCTGCTGTGTATCAGGAGGTCAGTGTAAATAGTGAAAATCTGTAGCCTGGAATAATCCAACCTGACACAGACAACCTAACACCACATTATAATTAGCATGCCAGGACTTAATTCCGTGCTAAAACACAGCGCTTCTTTCACTTGGGAATGTAAAAGTGCTTATAAATCTAATTAAAATTCTTATTTGAAAAAAGATGATCTAGGCTTGGAGTCTCTTGGGCACTTAAAATCTCAAATATGGGAGGGTCTGTTCTTATGCACAGGAAGATATTGATAATAGCAGATAGTTTGATAACATTATAAAAAAAATCAATTTGTGAAATGATTTTACAAGACTATTTTTGTTTATCTTGGTCAGGCCTAATTTTCTGCCTTGAGAAATCAGCACTCTTTCAGCACTCTTCATGGAAAGGCTGTTGCTGACCCTGCTGGTTTCTATTGAGCTAGCTCCCCAAAACATAGTTAACAGAGTTGCATTTGCCTTTTACTCAGCAGAAATTTCAAAGTTTCAGCCTGTCTCTAATTCCCAAACAATTATAAGAAAATCCAGCTAAGGAACAACACACAAAAGCTGCCCCCCTCCAATCATTCCAGCATGAAACTGGTCTTGGATGCAAATATTAAGAGGGCAGAAAGTCATAAAAATATATATAAGAAGATGTGAAACTTTCTGAAATGGTTGTAATTTATACTTGAAAGAGCCATAATGGCACTGCTTCTCTGCACTTATATTAGGAATTTCATCTGAAGATCTCAAAAGGTGTTGAGGGAGTGAATTTAGTTGTACTGTAGTCTCCTCCTTCAGCTTTAGCAGGCTGCAATAGCACTAGGGAAAAAAATTAGGGGGGAGCATTAACAGAATTCACAATGTCTGCTCCAATTTAGGCTGGCATTCTCCCTCCAATAAATCATTTGCTGCCACCTGACCTTGCCAGATTAGCACATAGAAAATCATAGGTGCTGCAAAAACCTCATCTGGTAGCAAATATGCAAGAGAAAGTCTAAAAAGTTCTGTCACAACCAGAGCCAGAAGTGCACAATGAAGCTGATGGGCCCTCATGCCAGAGCTCTAAAACATAAAAACCTACATGGGATCATAATATTGGTTAGTTGTCTAGACCACCCCCCCACCCCGTATGCTCAAGGAATAGAATAGGCACTTTTATCTCACAGTTTCTGACCTATTTAGATGTTCCTTTTAGCACCATTAACTGAAATGGTTAGGTAGGTGTTTAAAGTGAGGTGAAATTATCCCCCCACCAAAAGCACGCACTTTGTGGTGTTACGGCTGGGCTGAAAAGAGAACTTTTGATTCCTGGGTAAAGACACTAATGAAAAGAGAGTATTAAAGTCATTATGAATTCAGTGGAAGTTTCCTGAACTGCTGTGCTTAGTGCTGGACTGCAGGTGGTCCTTATGCAACGGGCATGCTGTGAGTTGTCTTAAACAATGAGATCCTACAGGCACCAAAGCAGAGAAGTAATGTCTTTATGTCTAATGCTCAGACCACAGCAGATAAATATTCAGGTCCCTGGAGAGTCATGGTTCTGAATGTGTAAGCACATTTTATATCTCTGGGTCTGTGCAGTTAGGTGGCTGCTGGAATGTGAGTTTTTTGTTTGCTTTGTGGATGCAGGATCACCAAGAGTGCTGTTTTGTGTGACACTCAAGGAGTGAGTGTTGGTTTTTAGGTAGTTTGCTCTGTATGATACTGAAAGTTCTGGAAAATGGGAATGACAGTCTTAGCATACAGAAGATGGAAAGGACTGTGTTGAATATATTTTGTAGCTGTTTCTTGCAGTCAGAGAAAGAATGGAACTGATCTGGTTGTCTCAGTACCTGGTGTGGACCAAACTGGGAGAGAAAATAGAAGGAAAATGGCCCAGTCTGGCTTCCTTCCGTTAGTGAGACCTAATGAAGGTCTAGTGTTGCTCCTGCTGGGATCTATCAGCAGCTTTGAGGTAGCTGAAAAAATACCTTGTATAGAACAGATATTCCCTAGAAATGCCTCCTACTTGTTTGTAGACTGGAGTTTTGTGATCTTTATGGGTGGTAAAGAGTCTGCAAACCAAAAACCTGACTCAAGTTTATGCTGTAGTACTCAAACAGGTTAAAAGTGTGACTCTTGCAACCTAATATGTTAAAAGCCTCTGTTCTTTCAATAGCTTCCTGCATCATCTTATGTGGATTTTTTTTTTGCTGTTGAGACTTCAGCCTGCACAGCTTTCTCAAAAAGCTGCTAAAACACAAAATCTTGTGTACATTTGCAAAAGCAGCGGGTGCTGAGGAAGTGGCAGTTACAGTGCTGCCACCAATTTCAATGGCACAGCAGGAAAGGTCTTTAAGAGACAAACTAGACTTACAAGCACTTCATGTTCTTGGGTAATATTCCTTATTACAAAACAAAACTTCTTTCTTAGAAGGCTGAAGGTGAAGAAATAATTTCTTGCCAAGATAATGTCTGCTGCTCTTGGTTACTGGCCTCACTAGACCTTTCAGGAAAAACTTGGTTTAGGAATTGGTGGAACTGAGCACTTTCAAGAGAGTATTTTTTAGGGAATGACTAAGCTGTGCCATATTCAATTCCAGTCTTGGCAGCTTAAAACCATTTCCTCAAGTGGGGGATTCAGCAGCCTTCTAGGTTTCCACTCCCTTTTGTTTATTTGTCCTGTGTCCTTTGACACATTTTGTCATCTTAATGTCTGCAGAGAGAACTAACTTAATGTCTATGTACCATCTCCGGGGTGAGTAAATATCCATTTCACAGCATGATGAGACACTACTTCCACCAATAAAGATCTATAGAGATGTGCCCAAAATCAAGGCACTGTTTAGAAGGTTGAAATACTTCTGTTTAGTTTATATGCTCCACTTTAATTTGTCACATACTTCTCCAAGATTTAGACTTTTTTTCTCTGAAAGAAGTGTTTAAATATCCTGGCAGAGACTTTTTTTTTTTTTTTGGTGAACTGTCTCCAGTTAGTAGGCAGGCAGAAGTGGTTACTTATGGAATTCAGGCAACATTTACAACCTGATTAATGCACAGGTGGCTTACTGCTTCTGTCTTTCTGTATTTGTACTGCTTTTAGAGATCATAGCTCTATGAGGCTGGTACTACATGCACATGACCCCTTTATTACTAAGAAGGTAATAGGCCCACAAATTAGGGAAAGCTGAAATATTATCTTTTTTCTCCATTCAGAGTTTTTTTTATCCCTCACCGCCTCATTATTTTGGGACTTGGGAGAAAGCTGTCTTGGTCTGGGCTTGCTGTCCCAGGTCTCTCATTCTTTTTCATTTTCTCTTGGAGTCCAAGTGGAAGATTTTTTTCAACAATAGTATAATCTTACTGAAACTTCATGGGATTGTCATAGTTTCAATAATTTCATGTCTTAAAAAGAAAGCAATGAGAGCTTTCTCATTGTCAGCACTGAAGCTGATGGACTGGATATTGGTGAAAGCTGGGGTTTGGGGTAGAGTTTTGGGGGAAGCTCACATGGCTCTGACCTGAGCGTCCTAGCAGTGATCAGTCCATTGAATAACAAACTCAGTCATAAAAGAGAGCAAGTGAATTTATATTAGAAAGTGTATTAACTGCATGATATTTTTCTGGGTCATTCTGAATGACATACTTTGAGAAAACCTTCTTTGATTTAATTTTTCAGAAACATTTGCTACAGCCTTCTGGTATCTTCCAGCAACTTAGTGTTAGTGATTTCATCTTATGCTGTATGACTTTTTAGTAATATATTGGGAATTTTTTCTTTTATGATTTTTTTTGTTGTTTTTTTTTTTGGTTTGTGGGGGTTTTTTGGAGTTTTTTTTTGTTCTTCTCTTCAGACTGAAGAACTCAGAACCTTCCCTAGAGCTTCAACAATATCATTCTCTTATTTTGCTATTCCATCTCAGCTGCTAATTGCATTTTCTCTTTTTGTGACAGTGGGATGAGCTGTTCTTGTCCCACCAGAAGTCTGGTTTCTGTTGGTTAATTTAATAGCTTATCCACTTAAGAGAGTTTATCAGTTCCTTAAGCATTCTGTTATGTTTTATTGGCCTTATTGTCTGTCTTGGTATTTAATAAGCCTGGTGCAGTGCCTTCCCAATGGATTTCCTTTGCCTCCCTTGTGTACAATCTTTTTTAACAATTAGAGAGTGTGTTTTTCATTGGTTTCCATTTATTTGGGCTGATGGGTTCTTCCCTGCTGTTTGACTGGCACATTTCGACGCCGGCTTATCCACTTTTCCCCAGACTGATTATCTATTTTCTTGTCATAGCCTTCCAGAGCTTCAGCTATTTTCTAAATGTTAGGACTGAAGTTTTCCTGTCTTCCTGTTAGCTTGCTTGCAAGGATGCAAAGTGATTTTTCCCAAAGGCAAACTGAATTTTTAGCTCTCTAGCCATATACACGCACTTATTATAAAAGCCTTGTAGTGTCAAAGATGATTCAATTGTTGTGATGGGAATCTCCCAGCTCTGCTGCTGTGGTTGACCAAGAAATGGGCCCTGAGACAGACCAATAGCTATCTTATGTGTGCCTGAGATGGGCTTAAATGCTGGGGATTTTTTGAAATGACACTGAGACAGCCTCCCTGTGCCTCCTCATGGCAGCTGACTTTAAGGGATAGTAGTAGTGCACACAGAAATAGAAACACAGTGTTACAGACCTAGACACTAGACCTGGACCTGGACATTAACTCATAGTGTTCTCCACCCCAAGAGAACCAGCTCTATGTAGTAAAACTAGAAATTATAAGCAAGAAAACAAAAAGTTCATCAGCACTGAAATGTGAAGTTACATTCTTAAAGCATTTGTATGGTTGTGTTTCTCACCAGCATGCTTCAGGAAATGAAGTTTGGGAAGCTAAAACGCAGGCTTGTCTGCATTCAAGCTTTTATGGTGCTCCTCTGAAATCCACCAAAATCATATCTCTTGAATATCTGGTGTATGAGTTGTGAAGTATACTGACCTCTGGCTCAGATTTTCTGGACTGAATCTTTCATCATTGTCAGCCACATTCTGCTATAAGTCATCACAACCCAGTCCTGACTTTGTGCATCTCTACATGGAAAACAACAGAATAAGTCTCAGGAAGAAGTTATGCTTCATCAGGAAGAAGTGTGGAGCTTCATCAGCATGGGCAAGTCACTAAACTTCTCCCAAGCTGGTGAGGGTCACCTCTTGTGAGCTGGATGTGCTGTTTGTTCCGTGAGTTCATCTGTTACAGGCTCAGCATTGTACAGTCAGATCAAAGTGCTGCGTGTGGAGGATCAGTTTGCAGGACAGGCAGCATCTGCAAAGGTTTCCTGATCTGGGATTTTGTACTAACAAGTGAATGAATGCAGTTCCTTTGATCAGTTTATTTCTTTTTGTTGTTATAAACCCTCGGATTTCTTTCTCCCCATGTCCATATCTAAGCATCTCACTTTAATTTTTCTGCATAAAACTCCTGGGAGGTAAGGCTGTAGTTGAAACTTGGAGAGTTGAAATAACTTTAAACAGCTTCCATAAGGTATTTGTGAGAGGACAGGGACAGAATTTAGGACTTTAGAGACTTGGCACCAACACTGTTTTCACTCCAGTGCTCCAGTTGTTTGGGAGGGCTTTCCCTCTGGAGATTTTCCTTACCTGTCTTTTAGGAACTTGTTGTTGCGCTGCATTTAGTGCAATCACGCAGTCTGGCTTCTAAAGATGTCTTTCAAACCACTGTGGGTTTTTTGCCTTTTTTTTTTTTTTTTAATGATCTTGTGAGCTGAGCTTCCTTTTATGATAAAGAAACATCATGATTGCAGACTCAGATAATGATTGAGGTTGGAAGGGACCTCTGCTCAAACAAGTTCACTGGAAGAGATTCTAGCCCATAGCTGGATGGCCTTTTAATATCTATGAAGGTATAATTCCTTAGGTAACCTATGCCAGTGCTTGGTCATCCTTACAGTGAAAAACTGTTATCTAAGTTTCAAAGGGAACCTCTTGTGTTTTGGATTGTTTTCTGGTTTGTGCTCATCACTTCTTGTCCTGTCACTGTGCACCAATGAAAAGAGCCTGCCTCTGTTGTCTTTGTACTTCCCCTGTGGGTATTTATATGCTTTGATAAACTGCTCCTGAGCTTTCCCTTCTCCAGGCTAGTCAGTCATAGCTTCTCAGCCTTTCCTCATGGCAGAGATTCTTCAGTCCCTTCCTCATGTTCAAGTCTTTGAACTTTCTCCAGCAGGTCTCATTTGTATTGGGGACCCACAACAGGGCCCAGCACTGCAGTTCTCTCACCAATGCTGAGTAGAAGGGGAGGATCCCCTTCCTCAGTCTGCTGTCAACACCCCTCCTAATGCAGCCTGGGATACCATTTCCCTTTTTTCTGGCAAGGGCAACTGTGTTGTCCTAATTTTAAGAAAGGTTTTGGGGTTGTATCTTCCCTCCTGAAGGTTGTTTGGAGGTCTGTGTTCTTAAATAGAATAACTGAGCATCTTTTGACAGAAACATTTTTTCAAAAACTTTGTCAGTATGTTTAAAAGAGTACTACAAAAGTAATAAAACCTTTAGGGAAGTCTGGCAGAAAATACTTCCAATTTGTTTTTTAATTCTGTGGTTTTAATGATGCCTTTATTTCAACAGCTTTGGTGGCTCCACAATGTCTCAATTTTCAGGAGAAAGAGTTATTAGAAAAACTTTTTTTAAGGAATCTATTTGCAAATAAAATAAACTTTTTTTTTTTTTTTTTGCTGAGCAGCCAGAAATGTTACATAACTGCAGACTGCCAATGCCACTTCCTCTAGAGAGCATATGTAATGGGTTTTGACTTCTCCCTTGATTTAGCCTATTTGGATTTAGAGTTTTTCGTTGCATAGAGTTGTTTCAACAAAAATAACATGTAGCTTATTAGGGGAATTGCCTTTTTCTTTTGTGTGCTGTGAAGGAGATGACAGAAAAAGAAGTTTCACTGCCAGTCCTTTCAACAGAAACAAGAGGTAACATCATCCGGTAGATCATGTGGAGTGGTATACAGAGGTCTTCAAGAAGATTTTGAGATTGTATTTCTGTAGGGTGTGGTAGATATATTAAATTGCCTATTACATGCATGTTCCTATTACATCATGTATTTCTAAGAACCGGCTCTGCCAGACTAGGGTATGGCATGGAAACTCCTCCGTTTCAATGTTCAATCTTTATGTTTGTATTGTTGGGGTAAAATACACCCATACACTTCTAGCAGTGTACATAAACCTCAATGATGTAATTCTGAGGACTGAGTCCTCCTCAAGGTCCCTTGTTGGCCAAGCTTCAAGGTGATTGGCAGCTATGAATCTCCTGTGCCTGAACTGTAAATTGAGTACATCTATGAAAACTACCAAGTAGAAGATGAAAGAAATATTTGCAATGTTCTGCACTTCTGTTTTCCAATAGTGATGCAAACAAGTATCAGAGTTGAATGTGAGGACAGATAAAAAGAACATTTGGAGGTGAAATTTGGAACGAAGCACTGGTCCTTGGAGACAATGGAAAATCTGTTGAAGGAAGGCAGTGCTGATTAGAAAGCGAGGTCAAAGAAATGGGGTGTGAGAAGGAGAAAGATGGTTTGCAGGTGTTTGGGGGGTGGGGAAGGTGAGGGTGGCACAGAGAGCACTGTGCAAAGTGTTCCTGGGAAAAATGCCAGTTTGGTTTTGAAGCATTCCTTAAAATCCAATTCTACTTCAGACCTCCTTCATCTGAATAAGCAGCAGCAAGCTCTTCCCTCTCTGCCCGTGAGCACTTGGCGTATCAGACCACCCTGACTCCAGAAAGTCTGATATAAGACTGAAGTCAGCAGGACATTGTTGAATTCCTTGCAGCTAGAAAGTGTTTAATTGTGTTTTGAGCGAAAATTTTGAGATTACTTCTTTTAGGTAGAGTGATGCCTTGGGAGGCTGAACCTGGAGCAGAAACTAGACAGAGCTAAGAGGATAAAACAGGTAGTTATTAAAAGGCTTTTAAGGGTGCACCCTGGGCAGTACAAGAGCCTGGCCAGGGCTACACCCAAGGTGGACCCAAAATGGTCACAAAATGGATGACCAGTCACAAGGTCTCACACTTTTTTAAGTTTTGGTCCATTTCCATATTGGGTTTAATTGGTCAATTACATCTCCAGATTATAAAATTCCCTCCTTTATCTTCTCTCTTCAGTCCACCGTTTATGCTTTTGGGCCTGAAACTTGTAATGGTTGTTACAAGTCCTTGTCCTTGGTCTCAAGCTGGAAAAGGATTTGTTTTGTTTACCAGCTCTGTGAAGAGAGCTTGCTAACACTTAGTATGAGGCTCAGAACTAGAAATTTAGGCAGCACAGAATCTGAAAAACATGAAAACTAAGGTATCAGAGTCGACTGGTGTGAAACCCTAGAGCAGCACGAGTTGATGAGGACACACTTCTATACACCACAAACCCAAGCACAGGAAGCAGGAGACCTGTATCCTATTCTCACCTCTGATTCTAACTTGTTTCTTAATTTTGATTTACTTACATCAATATGTCTCAAGAGCTTGGCTTGTTTGTATGATATATGACAGCACCTTTATGAAGCTTACAGCAAAAAAGCTGGTACTCTCAAAGAGATATTATTGTACAGTGGTTGGTAGAGAGAAATTAAGTGGCTTTAAGTAAATGACTGCTTTCTATCCAGAGGTTTCGTATGGGAGCTCTTCGTACTACTACTGTTGAGTAGGAGCTTCACACTGTGGGGACTTAGACTGACCTTTTTCTATATTTCTTCCTTCAATTTTATTCTGTTGTTAAAATCCTGATAGGCTAATAGACTGTCCAGACTTCTATAACAAACAACTGTGATATACAGCCCCAGAAAGCCCTCTATTTAAAAATAAAAAACAACAAAATACCAACAAACTAAATATTTTGTGATGTATTATTTGCCACATACATTTTAAGCAAAAGCACTGGATATTCAACCCATTCCTTTTTGCATTAGAATCTACACCCTTGTTTTAAAATTTCACATTAAGCTAACAATTGTACCTAGCTAATAATTTTTCAATAAAAATTAAAAAAATGTTATAAAGGTATAAGAATAAAATAGCAAAGAGTTATAGGACTATCTAAGCGCAATATGCTTTTCACGTAGTTTGTAGGAACTGCCACTTTTATTCATAACCATATATTTTGAAAATTCTACTTGGTTTCAAATAATTTAATGTTGCCAAATGGATCATGAAAACTCCTTGACCTCAGAGTTTGCCAGTTTAGAGACTGGAACATCAGGCCTAGGAAATGTAAGGGTATTGAAATGTTATTCAATATAAATTGCGTTAAACTCACTAAGTGCAAATTCACAACCTCATCAAGTTTATTCATACAGCTTTGACTGGATGCTTTATGAAGGACAGGTTTGAAACAGCTTTCTGAGAGTAAATTTCAGTGATTTATTAAATTGGCTCTCATTCAGTGAAAGTGCTGCAAGTTTTTATGTATTCAAATCTGGGCATTGTAAGGAGATCCTTCATGTTCTGACATTTGCAGTAATCACAATGTATGCCTGCAATATGAAAAAAAGAGTTTCCCTGTTCAACAAGGGTTTCACAATCTCATTTGAATAGATTTTAAAGATTCATTTTGTATTAAACATTTACTCAGCTTTAATAAAAGTCATAGCCAGCAGTCACGGATATCATTAGTGTATGCTCTCTTATTAAAAAGCATATCCCCATATGGTACATGATGTGGAGCAAAACTAGTGCTGTCTAAAATCTGACTCAGTTCAAGACTCACAATCTGACTGCTGTTGAGCACAAAGATTCGTATTTCTTAGCAGGTGGAAGATGTTCACTTCTCAAACTTAATTTCCCATTAAGTTTCACTTTCTAACAGGATCAAGCAGGAATGATACAATTGTCTGGACACTTTTCAGAGGAAAAAGAATGAACTGCCCTCAGGAGAGGAAGCATCTCATCAGTTTCTAGAGTTTCCTATTAACATGTTGTAGAAGGTAAATTTATTCCTTTAAGTCATATAGGTCAATGTCAGACTCAAGCAGGGTAGAATCTGGGAATCAGGGAAGGTTGATAACTACTGATAGTACCGGTCTTATCTCATCCCATCCTAAGGATTGATTTGGTTCTTCCCTTAAATGCTCTTAGGTCTAATCTTCTTCACTGGCAGTCCAGCCTGTGTAACAATAAAGATTTGGGTCTGTTTGTCTGTTGACAGCCCAGGAAAAAATCCTTGTTGCCAAATAGACATAGGAAAAACTCAAAATGAGGATGTTCTTACCACAAGAATACCACAAACTGGCTCTGATTTCTAATCAAGACTTGGATTTAAATGTATTTGCAAGTTGCTTGCATTCATACTTGCATGTATGTTCTAGGGATAGCCTCAACCATAATGTGGCTTCCAGCCCCCAGATTTTCTCTCATGTTTTTATTTCTTCATTGTTTTGGGGAAGCTCATTCTTCTGCCCTTCTTCAATTTCTTGAGTGTATGGAATCTTTGGAGCACTCAGAATTTGTGCCATCTCTATTTCTGACTAATCTCTTTAATACTCTTGCCTTCATTTCAGCATCTGCTCTCAAGGCTTGGAAGGACACAGTGCTTGGCACTGCCTTTGAAATATACAAGGTAAAAAATGTACAAGTGATCTATCATCACTTGGATACTATTTTTTTAATATTGAGGGGTAAAAAATGGCTGTTCCACTGCATTTACCCATAACAAAGTTTGACAATGTACACAGGAAAAGGACAGTATAAAACCTGTATGATTTAGTTACCTTTCTCCAGCCTCCTCATTTATCATTCCACTTCAATTTTTAAATATTTCATTTCATCTTGAAAATAAGCTTAAAATTAAGCTTGACATGAAATGCACAACCTGTATTATTAATATCCCATTATTTTATGGTTATTCAAGAGTAGATTTGAATTGTCACTTTAAATCAGACTATAAGTCAAAGCAAAGACTCTAATAGACTGCTAGATCTGTATCTTCACTGAATTAGACAGTAATTTGGCAGTCTCTTCTGCTAAATGTAGTGAAATAGCTAGTTAGTGTGATATGCCCAGGCAAATCTGTTGTGTTGCATTGATGGACACAATTCCCTGTGGCAATTGCACTGGCAGTTGAGCTGCTTCTTCTTGATACAGCAATCCAGTGCTCTTAATTTTGAGGAAGGAAAATGTGTTTTAGAGCCTCCTAATGTAAATGCTAGGAATTAGGCTGAGAATCACATTTGCCACCCAAGATAGCCTTCCCATATTCTTAGTATATTTTTTCTTTGTAGTCCATTAAAATGCCTTTACTGTGGAGTTATGTAATCAAAAAAAAATTATATTTAAATTATATGCCTTTGCTGAACATGCTTAGTATTCAAAAGAGCTTCCTGTACTTTAAAAGGAATAGGCCCTATACTTTATAAGGACACCTGAGCTCCATTATCTAGCACTTGGTATCTTTGAAAACCACTTTTTTTCCCCAGATGTCCCACCATCAAGACTTCTGTACATCCAGAACGTAACTACAATAAATGTGCTGGGAAACTGAGCATGCTTACTACAAAGCAAGTGCTTGGTTTAGAACTCTGGCAAAGTAGTTTTCCAAGGAGAAAAAGTGGTGTGTTAATAAAAGTCTATCTTATAAATTAAGTGATGGTGTTATTAATACATTAATGGAGATGTAAATGTTCAGCTTGTCTTTGTGGTTTGCTGAAGAAAAATCTAGAAAAATTTAGATGGTCAAATGGGCTCGGACTGGAATTGTTTGAGAGTTGTTTTCCCATAAATGAACATGCGTTAAGGAATGTAATTGTTTTTGCAGGTGAGATAAATATACAAGCAGAAATATTTATTCAGATACTATTAAATGAAACAAAAGAAGTAGAACTACCTAGCTGACCTTCTGCTCAAAAGGGTCTGTCTTTAGTAGGGCATTAACACTTTTTACCTTCCTTTAGTTGCTGTCCATGTATGTCAAAAATCCCCTCTTGGTACTGAAAGGTGAAGATGAAATTGTTCTGTATAAATATAAGTCACAAATTTCTTATTTTTCATGGCTTTTTAAAATCAATCTAGAGAAAAATATGTGTATTGTCTGTGTTTCTGTACTTCAGGTGCTGTTCAAAATATGTTCAACTTATATTTAAAATTTTATTTCAGAGCAGAATTATAGTTCTTCCAATGGGAAAAGAGCAAAGTGATGGTAAAAAGCAAATACCTTAAGAGCAGGCATTATAGAAGACACATGTCTCTCCTGGGAATAAAGCAGCTGTTTTCACCTTGGAACATGAATTTTACTGAAACCAAAGCTTGTATCTCAGGAATTACTAATGTTGGAAGGAGGATTATAAACCAATACTTAAAGCAATCATATGTGACAAGAAAGATCTTACAGATAAATACACTGAAAGAACAATTTAATGTTGTACTTCTCATATTTATTTTACTACTTGTTCTTTCACTGAATGTTACCTCAGATTTCCCAAAAGTGATTATAGTTTCAGTCTTGCTGTCAAATTAAGAGGACAGCAAGGCAGGAAACAAGTATCATTGAACTGCTGCCTCTTAAAAGGGGAAACAGAACCAGCCAGATGCTTGTGTTCTAGTATCCTCTAAGCTGTCAGCTTTGAACCTGAAGACTTTTTGCCTTCTTACAGTGTAAGTGCATACTTTAAACCTCTTCAGACATCCTTGACTTCATCTATAGGGAAAATATTCAGCTATACTGATATTCAGTGAAAAACACCCGGAACTTGCATTTGTTAATTTTTCTGTGTTAAGGATAGTAGCGTCCCCATTTCAGCTGCCTTGAAAGCGTTCTTAGAAATCTCTTCTCTCAAACAAAAGACATTTTTTTTCAGTCTTTCTCTGGCACAACATCATTTCATAATTTCTGTTCTGTGCCTTGTTTCATGGTAGCAGTCATCCATAAAGACACTGCTTGGATTTTTCAACAAAAAATGCCCTTTTTTCCCCTGAGGTGATTCTGAGATGCATATCCTCATTTCACTCTTGAGAACTTTCCTGTCCCATGCTGGTGAGCTTCTTCAGAAACCTATATTGAAAAAGAAAGGGATAAAAGGAGAAAGGAGCAAGTCCCTGCTCATCCATTCATTGCATTCATTTAACTTAGGTTTAAACACAGGATCTGCCCATTTCCTTAGAGGTTACATCTCTGTTTCCTTCCACAGATTAAATGGGACTATAAAATAACTGATTTGGACCTGCTTTACTGCCAGAAAGAAGTCCAAAATTTGCCTTTTTTTTTTTTTTTTATGAAAATTTCTGTTCTCTTAAAGTATTTTTACATCTGAGACTTTCCTAAGATTTTGTCCAGTCTATCCACCTACCTTTGAAATCTCACTGTTTTTGCAGCTCTGTGACCCTGGGGAACAGAGGGAAGTAGAGATACAGAAGTTAGCAGGAGCACAAGTACATGGATCTCAAGAGTATAAGGAGGCCCTTTCAGGTAGAGACCCCTGACAAGAAAACCACTGTGTGTTCTTTAGGTTGATAGGTTTATTTTGAAGTGCTGAAAAGATACAAAGTGAATTTTAACCTGGCTAGAGCTTTGTGGTGAATGAACTTCTCTGCTTCCTCTGAAATACTGATTCATCTGACACTAAAGGAAAGGATTGGGGAAATATGGAGCTACATGACATCCAAGCTATGTTTCTATAAGAGACTCTGCTGAGGCTGTGTCTTTAATGTATCTGTGGACCTGGACAACACCACTTCTCTGTAGCCATCTTTTTCATCCCTCAGGCATTTAATTAACAGTGCTTTCATAACTGTGAAAAGGAAAGAAATCTGTTTCCTTATGATTCTATGGTTTTTCTCTTTGATTTTGTTGTCTAAACTTTCCTTTAATGTGAGGATTTATGAGGAGTTGCTTTCTCATGTGGACATTTCCAGGGTTTCTCTACTTTTCATGGAGTTGTTAGGACCTGACAGGTCTTTCTGATTTCAGTCTTTCAAAGTCAGTTCAAATAAGTCAGTGTGCTCAATATTTATTGAGGGTGACAAATATGTGGGTGGGCACAAACAAGAAGCACCATCACACTGCAAAACCAGACAAAACTCAAACAGGAAATCTTGTGCAAATGGAATATTTTTTTTAAGTTTCATAATGCTGAATATTTGGCTGGGGAGAGGAAGAGAGCTGCAAGTGTACTGACAAATTGAACATAGCATTTTGTACATATGCCAGAGTCAGCATTCTTAGGTGGATTCAGTGTCTTGTAGGGAATCTGTCTGATGTGTTTCTTTCCTGTGAAATGGCACTTATTAAAGTCACTCCTTTTGCTCCTCCTGTTGCCCTGGCTATTAAGTTAATTTAGTTTATTTAGATGTGTATTAGAGGCTAAGTGAATGACCTATTGACTGCTTTCATTTTAGCTGAACTCATAAATCTTGCCTAATGTTGGGATATTGAAAACACTTGTACTTTTTTAATAGGACTGCATGTAAACTCCAAACATGAGGTTTTTTTCTGAGTTATTTTATAGAGTATGTGTTTTAAGGGTTTAGATATTTTTTCTAATGCAATGACAATCAAGTGCTTATATATTGTTGCAATATTGGTTTCTGTTATCTTACAAGTGTAATAATAATCAGTGATAATCCAACAACTCTGATGGCTCTCAGCCTTTTTTGAACTGCAGGTATAGGAAATATGATCAAATATATGCTAACAGCAGAGGTTTTCAGAAGCCCATCTGTATATAATTTGTCAATGCAGTAGAAAATCAAATTTAATCTGTGTACAATAAATTGAGCTGACATCCCCCAAACAAAGCTTATTACTCAGGAGAGGCAAAGCACTGGCTGTAGTAGCGACCTCAGCTCTGAATCACTGCAAAAGTGGCTTGGTGCCAATTGCCAATTTTCATTTGCAAAGAGCCCTCAGAACATCTCTCCTTCCTTGGAATTACCACTGTTTTGGCATAGTTAAAGTTTCTCCTTTCTTCATGCACCATGGGAACAGCTTGAATGTAAAGTAAATGTAGCTGTAGGGGTTTTTTTCCTATTTTTTTTTTTTTCAGTTCTCCATACAAACCTCCTTTAAAATCCTGGGCCAAATACCTGTTGGTCATACTACATTGGAGACTCGTCTTCAGATGTCCAGTGCCAGAGATTCCCTGCTCCTTTCAGCTAGTGTTATATAGGGGCAAACATGAATTAAAATATAGAACTTTCTTTGTTATATCATGCAACCAAACTGTAAAAAGCCACTATACACACAGCTGCTTCTGCCATTTGCATATTAGCTACAAGGTTGCCTTGGGGTTCAGCTACTGGACTAGAAACATCTGTGCCTCACCGTATTTTTATGACATGTTGGGTTTTTTCTGCAGTAAAGTTCTTTAAGGCCAGTTTTGTCAGATACTGATTTATTTCCCTTTTATGAAGTTGTCCATCATAGACTAAGCAGCACTCTCAGTCTCTGAAAAAATCAGTCCCGATTAAATGCAAGTTACAACACCAAAAATATCAATAGGATTTTAACTTTTTGGAGACTCAAAGTGCAGACTCCAAAGTGTTTAATGTGACTAAGAATGTTTCTGTATGTCAAGTAAGTGGGAGATTTCATTGATCAATATTGTAATAGTTTTTGAAATGCTCATGACATTGTCAACATCTGGGAATAGTCTTTTGGGAAGTCACCTCAATCTTCATAATGATTATGTCCTTCAGCCATTGTGTTTTTTAGTCATGACAGTCCCAATTAATCTTAACTGGCTTTTTAGTAAAAAGCATGTCATTATAGAAGTTGGAAAGCCTCTTCCAATCTAGGAAGTAAACATAATTGAAAAAAGTAGCTCATTTTTGCTACTTTTTTGATCCAGTTGGGATTTGTAAGAAACCTTCTGTATGATATTTCTGGTGGGCAAGATAAAGCAGTATTTGTAAATAGAGCCAAAGTCTTCAGTCAGCAACAAACTGTTATTTTCACTCTCTGAATGAACAAGCACAGCTCTTTTATTTTTTTCTTCCAATTCCAGAGTCTTTAAAGGTGAAATCCACACTCACATTTACCCTCTGATATGTTACTTTACTGCTCTTTAGTGCTCTGGTGAGGAATTTTGGGAATAAGGGCATCCTGTGATGAATTGTTCCATACAGTATGTAAACTAATACCAGCTAGGTGAGATTAATAGGTTATAAACCTTTCTTTAGCAAAGTAAACTTTTTTTCTCTGAAGTGCTTCAGTGCCTTGTGTGGGTGGATCATAGTTTTTGGAACAATGTTTTGGGGTTTTGGAAGTGTTACCCACCTGAAGTGTGGAGCACTGTCGTGTACCAAACCAACTGTGCTGTATAATCTACTTCTGCATGATTAACTGCAACTTTTTGCAAAAATACTTATCATTCCAGTTGTACTAGCATGCATAAAAAGAAAAATATGCTCTTATATGTCTCTGATACATCTGAGGATGGAAACAGTTTGCTGACAAGTGCTCCTTGTCTTTGATAAACACTTCTGAAATCTATCAAACCAGGTATTTTTATAGTACTTATACATACATTTTAACTGAAATCAAAGCAAACTCCAAACAAAATACCAAAAAAATCTCAATTTCCCCTTTCTCCCCTTTCACCTCTTCCCCCTTTTCCTCTTTTTCCCCCTTTTTCCCCTTTCTCCCCTTCATAATACAATGAGTTTGTCTTCAGATGGCTGACCTTTAGGAACTCTCCTGAAATCATTTTTTGAAATAGTGTTCTCTGTAAAGACTGCACTTGTCATCACAAGCCCTTGCCTCTGAGAAAGCTCATGCAAAAAAAGCAGAGACTCATTGAAACCCTGCGGAGAGAAAATTCAAAAGGGGTTGGGTACAATCATTGTCTCCATTGTGCAATCACTGGTAGTATGAATTCAAGTTAAAATTCAAATGAACACTTGCAGTAATGTTCACCAATCTCACACATTTTATATAAATATGAGATACATGTTATTTATATACATGATGTAAATAGCATCAGTTTCTTAGCTCTTTTAAAATGGCTTGAAGAAATGAAGTAATCGCTTCAGCTGATGAGGCTTTGCAACATGTAATTTGCTATGGGCCCCATCACTTCTGAATGTGCTCAGATTATGTTTGATGTATTATTGAAAATGTGACTCCCTCATTTAAAATGCTTCTCAACTCTCAAACAATAAGAACAGTCACAACAAAGAAAAGAGTGTCAAAAAGGAGTGAGAACATCTGACAAAATAGCTAGAATAGCCATCTAATAAACACCCTGGTAAAGGAATATTTGGATAGGCTGAAGCTATCTTTTATTTATTTTACCTTTGCCTCCTTATATTTTGACTATTTTGCATTTTTGTCTTCTGCAGCACATTCCTAAGGTTGTAAAGGTATTTCATATGTATATTACTGTTAAACTACTGAAAGAGTTCATCTGTACAGAAGGTTGTAACAGCTTTTTGTTTCTCCCCAAGGAGCAGGGGGGTACCCAAAGAGCAGATATCTTCTAGATACTCTTTACCACATCAGTGGATGCTGGGGAAAACAGGAAGCTTGCACAGGGAGAAGTGAGCCTCTGCTGCCTTTTTGCCAAAGGTGATTCAGAATGGAAGAGTAGCCTAGGCCCCTTCAAGTGATCGAAGGAGTCAGTTTTGTTTCACTGAAGGTGTGTGTTAACCTTATTGTGATGAATACTTCTCTTTATCACCTCTTACCACCTTATTGAACTGGGTCAGCAATATTAAGTTACTCCTTTGATAACAGAATCAGGACAGTTGTAAGGACTGAATTGGGATTTATATGGCTAAACAAGACGTGATTAGTCTCTTAATCTCTCTGTTAGGGTTGACTGTGGATATTTAGCTGGGGAATTCCTTCTAGGAGATAAAGATGGGTACTTAGTCTGCTGCAGTTGGTAGCAAAGCCTGCAAAAGCATCCCTGATCTCAGCAGCAGCATGATTTCACCTAGCATAGTCCAAGTTAATTGTAGTTATTTTGTACGGAACTTGTTTCTGCTTCAGTGTTTTGTCACTATTATCCCTGAAATAGGAAGCTCCGTCTCTTCCCCTATGATATAATGTAATAAATCGTGACATCTAGCAGATTTTAAACTGTTGTCCTAACTTATTGTAGTCTGCTGTCATAAGCAACAGTAGCAAAGCCTTTACAGTAATGTTTGAAAAAGAAAGGAGCACAAATTAATGTTCAGAAATAGTTTCGTAAAAGAGCACTTGAGAAAGAGTGATTTTCTTACCAAGATCACCTCACCGACAGACCAGTAATGGCCCAAAAAATTGTGGCAGGAGTAGAGGTCTGTAAATGATTGTAATTCTAATTCTTTTTCTTTTTAATTTGAACTTGACCAAGGAACAAAACCAGGAATGTTAAGGGAAAGGAAAGGAAAGGAAAGGAAAGGAAAGGAAAGGAAAGGAAAGGAAAGGAAAGGAAAGGAAAGGAAAGGAAAGGAAAGGAAAGGAAAGGAAAGGAAAGGAAAGGAAAGGAAAGGAAAGGAAAGGAAAGGAAAGGAAAGGAAAGGAAAGGAAAGGAAAGGAAAGGAAAAGAAAATGTATCTTTATTTTTTCTTTTCCACAAAATTTAAGCAAAGCCCCAAATTCTAGGTTAATTTCAGGCTGAGTGGGATGTTTTGCTTTAACAAAAAATCAAATACTGCATTTAATTTTAATTTGTGCTTAACTGTTTCTAAACAAGTAAAACGTCAAAGCAAAAAACATAAAGAAAATAGAGCAGCATTAAAATTCTTAATAAATCTGCTTGTTGCTCATCACAAAATAAATGATAAATTCTGGTCAAAGTCTCAAATGCTGTTTCTTGAGGTTGTGTTTTCAAACAAATGTGATCTAGTTAGAGAGGAAATTCTTTTGTATTCCTTCTATGCTCAGGCAAAACCTTTTGTCTGGACAGTGTATTCCCCTTAGTTGCCTTATTTTCTTTCCCTTCTTGTTCTCTGTTTTGTTTCACTCCTCTACAGGATCCTGTCTGGAAAACCACAGTGTACATTTGTAATGCATAGAATCTAGTTAAGTTGAACCATAGTAAAATAAATGAAGGTCATAATAAATTCCAAGCCTCTACCCTGTTGTGTTTTTTTCTTATATAAAATGTTGCTATTATTTTCTACTGTACAATGTCTCCATCCCAAGTTATAATCAGCTTTAGACAAAGAGAATTTCCCTATGGGGAGGACCCCCCAGCAAGAATTAGTGCACTGATTTGCAGCCAGATATTCTGGCTGATTTTACCTATCTCTTACCCTTTCTTCTCTGATATATATTTTGTATGCAACCATATTGTACTTCATATGTTCCAGAAGGATTTTGAGATCTTCAGACAATCTTGTGTGCCCTCTTGCCTTTAGTCCCCTTATACAGAAGGTGGTCATTTTGGTATGGCTGAAGTCACAGAACTGTCCATCTTCCCAACAGCAAGGTTTGATTCACATCTGTGTTTACAGAAAGTATCACATCAGAACTTGTATTTTGTCACGTCATTCAAATGATCTGGAAACACTAATGACACAGTGAGGCCATAGCTATGTTAAATTAACACACTGCTGTTCTCTGGCATTTATGAATAGTCTGCCATTAAAATATAAGCTTATTCTGTCTGTACTTCTATGCTTCTATTATTTCTTTTCCACCTTCTTTCTCCCACTGGGACATAGGAATAAATGAAAAGGGAACATGGTTCTGAAAAATCCTCAGATCTCCCTTTCTTAAAAGGCCACAGAGGATGCTTATAAAATTCCAATTTTTCTTTGTTCCTGTGAGCAAACCCATTAGTTTTGTGTTCATGTCGATCACAATCAGTAAGAAATGAAATCTCTCCATGGAATACTTAATTTGGTCTATGTCCTATATTTATTAATATAACTGTATTTATAAGGTTCTAAAAGGGACAGAAGATGAAATATTCTTAGAAGTTACTGGATATAATAAAAATTAAGACAAAATATATAAATATATAATATATATAGTAGGACAAAAAAAATTGCAATTAAACAGGATACTCTATCAACACTGAATTCAAGCCCACTCGGCAACTGGATGTCTATTTTTAAAATATTATTTCTTTAGGCCCAAATAACAGGTGCTTTAACTTTGACATTGACAATCAATACAAAATCCATCAAAATGTGAATTTACATTGATGTCTAGAAGCTCCTTCCTTAAGCTAAGCCACCTTGAGAAATTCACAAGAGCAGACACGATAGTTCAGAAAGTCTTTTCTGTTTTTTCTACTCTTTAATAATTAAAATAAATACTCCTGTGGAATCAAGCAGTAAGCAGCAAGGAATAATTGTTGAAAAGAAAAATGGTTGGACTACATATGGTATCCCTGCCATATCCTATTTTATTCTACTAATCCTGCAGATGCAGTAGAGTGGATTTCTATGGGGAGGAAAGGCAGTCAGGGGAGATGGGCTTTCTAAAGAGGATTTGGCACCACTCTGGGTCTTAGATGAAGGTCAAATGTTCAGAAGAAGTCAGCATTAAGCAGCTCCAACCATGACACTTGTGCACAGATTTCTCAAAGAAGTCAGCATCATGTATGCAGTGCTTGTTCTGATAATCTTATTTGTTTTGGTGGCAAAGCTGAAGTTAAGCCCTTCTGAAAATCTGACTGCTGTAGCCAATTATGTTGACAGAAGCCCAGCGAATGCATATTGAATTGTGATTTGGAATGGTCAGAAAAATGGAAATTTTGTGTGTGGTTCATACATAGATTTTGAAATGTTTGTTTTCAGAGAAAACTGATCATAACTAAGAGCTCATTGCAAGTTTTATGTGTAGCCCCCTGATGTTTAGTCGGTGCACTCTTTTCTCTGAAAAGTAAGGAGGAAAATGAGCAGCACTTCACTGCTGGGTGTAATTGCATTCTTTTGAAGAATCATATATAAATTGATATATAAACAGTAGATATTTTAAGGGATGAGTGAGATTCAGCCCTGCTCATATGGTGGATGTTTTACCATTAATCTCAGTAGAAGCAGCATTGATGCTATATTTACAGGCAAAATAATTAATTTAAAACAATGGAATACAGGTTCAATACTTCATTTAAACATAGTAAAGGTTAATCCCCTGCCTTTCCAAATAAATTATAATTTCTAAAAGCCATTAAGGATATTATTACTTTAAAAGGTATTGTGGTTTCTCCAATCATACTTTCATCTATATAACTTTGTGAGGAAAACAGATATGTATGTGATCATGGATAATTTTTCAATTGTTTCATTTAAACCAAAATACTACAGTATGTGGTTATTGGGGTTACAGTAATTTAAAGAGCTTGAGATAAGATTAATTTTTCTCTGAATTCATTGAAGAAAAACATGAGAGAAGTTCAACAATGAATCATAATCTTAGCCTCAAGCAAGTTTTTAGACCTGGCAGCCAGGCATTAATGGGACTTTTTGTTTTCAGAGTTATAAGACGGTTAAAAATATTTTCTAATATCAGTGTTTACAAGACCAAAATTTTAGAAAAAAAAATATTTTCAGCAACTTTAAAGAAATGTTGAAATAAAAAAAAAGTGTGATGATATAAACACCTGTGCATTCACTCAATTTGAGAAATGACCTGCTCCTCACGTTATTCTTTCAATCTGTTTTTTTTTTTTCCTTTGCAGCCAAGCAGAATGTTCATTGGAAGGTTCAAGACTGGAATGAAGACGTTGGTGGAAAAGTCAAAAACACCATATAGGTAATATTATTGTCCACAGCAATTACATGAGAGAGAGAAAATAATATGATTGTTATTTGTTTTATCTCCTACACTGTATTTTTTTTTCTCTGTGATTTTTCTGTGTAAATCACAGGTTCCAGGCTATTCTTAATCTCATCTGGATATGCATAAGCTCATTTGTTGGAGGCAGGTCAGAAAGGATATAAAAGCATAAAAGCATCCAACTTTTTCCTGTTAGCCATAAATAGAGACAATATTGTCTAGGCTTTATCTGAACTTTGATGTTGTTGTTGTTTGTTTGTTTGTGGATTTTTTGGTTTTGGAGTTTTTTGTTGTTGTTTTGTTGTTGTTGTTGTTGTTTTTTCCTCCTATATTACTGTTTTATTTCATAGTGTAAGGTAAGTTTTTAGTTACAGACTCAATTATACCCCCATATATATGTAAGTGGTGTGCTGGTTTCTAGCTAGCATTTGCTTCCACTGTGACCTATTTTCATGCAGCAAACTCACTGGATGCAATGTGAAAACAGCAGCAATTTCAAGCCTTGAGAAGTGTGTGTTCAGGTGAATTGATAAACATTAGCATGCTCCCATTTCAGCTAGTTTGTTATCTGGAATGTAAGAGCTACTGGTGATGTTAAACGTACCGGTATCACTTCGAGAATCCCATTTAACACAGACCAAAGTGTAAATGGTTCATTGACCTAAAAAAAAAAAAAAGTGGCAAATTTCACAGGCTATGGATATTTTCTCTTTCCAACTGATAGAAAGGCAGGAGTTTCTGTGTGTTCTTTCTTGTGTTTTTCTTAGTAATTTCTTTCTCTCCTTGCAAATTTTGGCTCATATCTAGCCTGCAAATATGAATTTTAATGCGTAGATGTTGACTCTGGCTTATATGGCCTTATGTTTACTGTCTGCAGCATAAAGAAAAAGCTAAAAGCTATGCTAGAAACACATATTCTTAGCAAATAAACCTTCCCCCCCGCCCCTGCATTCACTGATCATCCGTCTTAATTTTCTCCTTTTTACTCTGCAAAGTAACCAGAAATGCTGATATTGTATGATTTGCCTGAACCTCAGCCAGTTATCTTAAGCTAATTATTATGGATTTTAGGCCTGTTTGCATCTTTACAGGCAATTAAGCAATATTAGAGAGTAGTCATTACAAAAGGCATCAGACTCAGTTTGAATTGAGTCTCTTCTATTTTTCTTCATCAACAAAGATGTAGGAAAAAAGGATCTCGCCTAGGCACTCAGCACAAATATTTTGAGAACTGAGATATTGTTTTTTTTCCATGATTCTTGCTCGGTAACCACCAGAAGGAGAAAAGTTATAAGCAGATAAATATATTTGGATTGTGGATTTTATCTGTTCAGCTGATCATGTTTAGTGAGTTAAAAAACCCCAAGAAATTAATCCCCTCTCCAGCCACCACCTTAATAAAACATCAACCAGGGAGCAGTCTGAAAGAACACTCGTTGACTCTGAGTTTCATTTCCATATTTAACAAGGTCCAGAATAAACATTAAGTAAGCCAGTTCATAAGATTGAGATAATCCTTGCTTTCCATTTACAGAAATACATTTTACATTGTTTATTTTGTAAAGGAACCCTTCTAGAATTGAAATGGAGGCATTGCTTCTTTTTTTCCTTACATTTTTCAGACTGTATTTTTTCCCACCTCTTAAAAAACAATCAGATGCTGAAACTTGAGCAATATTCTGTAAGCTTTAGTTCTGTTTTCCAATAATATATAAACTCTGATTGTACCTACATTATTGAAATGCAGAAACCATTTAGCTAAGAACAAAGAGAATTTTTAGTTTGAGTTTAGTGTGAGAAGGAAAGAAGGCAGATTAAAAGATCTTTTAATGTTTCTGTGTAAAACTGGAGCTCTCCTACAAACTTGTGAAAATTATATAAAAAATTTAGAGTATTTTACAAAGCAAAGAAGTGTGAGATGTTTTTTAGATCCAGCAAGCAAACTGTAAACATTGCTTGACCATTATATATTCTGGGTGAAGAAAGAATGAACTGAAAACACTGTTTAAAATGTGAAAAACATATATATTTAAAAATCCTTTAGAAGAACTAGCAGATGGACTATGAAGAATGACATCTGGATCAAACTCCTTGCTTCTAAACATAACCCAGTCAAACACAGCTGGCTCTAACAAATTCTGATAAATATTTTAATCTTGGTGAGAAAATGAATGCAGCGATGTGCAAAATGAGCATATGAGTATCAATAAGAATGCTACGTGTTAATGCCGTTCTTCTGGAGAAGAGGTTGGCAGTCAGGCACAGTAAAGAGCCTGCCAGAGGTGTGCATAAAAGGCACCAAGGGCTGCTGACACAAATCAGATATTAGCATAGATTGTGGGCAAGAGGACATGGGCTAAACATTGACATAAACCCCTGAAATGTCTTTATTTGTATTTGCCTTTGGAAATTATCAGAACTTGCTGCTGAGAGGCAATGCCGTTAGCAGGCATGTGTAAGGACTCAAGTGGAGACAATTGCAGCTGGAGTGCAGCAGTTATGTGAAATGCAGGCCTGGAGACTGTGCTGGTGTGGACTGGGCTATTTTGGAAGAAATCACAAGACTTAGGTCTGACATGGATGGATGAGTCCAGATATTATTCATGGATCCTGTTTAAAATAGGATTGAAAAGTGCAGGCTATTTTTTTTTCCCCTGTGGCATATCACAAAGTGTGAAGGCAATCTGCATTTTCAGAGCAACTAAACCAAAATCCTACTTGATCTACCTCTTGCTTATGCAGATTAGGTCGAATATTGAAGTGTTTTTGTTATTTCACTTTCTTCACAGTCTTTAAATAATTGGGGGGGGGGGGGGGGGTGGCCGTTGAAAAATACATATAACAGAATCATAATTGTAGTTTCCTTTCAATTATTTTAAATTTTTTTTCATTTATTTATGTATAAAAACTTAGATCTTTCTCCAGATACTCTTTTTTATTCAGCTTTTTTTTTTTTTTTTTTTATGGTTTATTCAACATATTTTGGCACACATGTGAGCTATTTTTTGTAATGTCTTGTGTGAATATATTTGTATATTCTAAATTATCTGAAGTCTTTCACCTTACAAATGAAATAGTAAGTGGGGACTAAAATGCACTGTAGTCATGTAGATAAAGCAAGCTCGAACTTTAAGGTAATATCTAAGCCCCTTTTGAAAGCTTCAGCTATAACTGAATAAAGTTTTTGTTAAAATTTTAGCATTTTTAGACAGTTTTTCTATCTATTTTTACAATATATAGAAATTCATTTAAACAAATGCATATTTCTGTTCTGTTCAATAAATGAAATAGTGTGTAAAAAATGAGACACATTTTTTTTAACATGTTCTTTACTTAAACATTCCTCTCCAAAGATAACTACAAAATAGGTCACAGTATAAAAATAGTATAGTAAGCAAGTTAAGGACTAGATTCTTTTTGCAAACTGAGTGGTCTAAATCTGCCCTAACTCCATTGATTTCAATGGTTTAACTTAGATTAAACTGTGCTGCTTGGAATGAACGTGCATCTGCTGTAGATAAGATACTAATTCTTCCAAAATCCTGACAGCAAGGACCATGGTTTAGCTGGCAAAAGATAAGAAAGTAGAAGGATATGCCTACCCTCTTTCATTCCATCTGCAAATTTTACCTTGAATCCTATATTGCAGGGATGCCTGACCTTTCAAGCAGATGGATGCCATGTCTCGCATGGAGCTGCACAGGACACACTCAGCCTTTCTCTGGCAGATAACAAAGAGTGTGCCCAGCATGGAGCTGTGGCCATCCCCTAGACAGACTCCAAATTCTGTTTCAGTGTACACACTCTCTAAGCTATGTGGGTGGATGAGCACTTATGTTGGGGGTGCCCAGATTTCTGCAGCTGTGTTACATAGAAGTCAGGACATGAGCTTTGGGGAGAGGGGTTAATGAACCCTTGGGGAAGTCAGTGATTCCTAGAGCAGTTGGAATTACTTATGCCTTGCTTTTTGATTATGTCTCAGGTGTCCCTGAGGACTAAGTCAAACAGTATATTAAATGATTATACAGAATGGATCAAATAACAAAACCATTGTAGGGAAACATCCTTGGATGCCACTAAGCATAATCCTGCTGGAGCACTTATTTTTTAATCAAACTCTGCTTCTTCCCTAGTAGGCCAATAATGTAATAAAAATATAGTTTTTAATGTTTTTTCTTTGTTTGCAACTAATGCCTTTTTCCAGCTTCAGTGCAAGTTTGATTACTAGTGGAGCCATTTATTAAATATAAGGAGTAAAAACTAAGCCAAAGGTTTCAGTTTTACTGAAATTTGGCAGCTGGAAAAACACAAAGGCTAGTAACTGCCAAGCAGAGACAGTTCTGAATAGAAGTTTAAAACAAAAAATTAATCTTTGTCAACAAATCTTTCATAAATTATTTGGTTCAGGGCTGCTGAATCAAAATATTTTTCCCAACAACTTTGCCAAAAGATAGTTTATTGTTTAGAATTCCTTTTTCCTTAGAGAAAAAACTCCAAAAACAAGAGAAAAGTTCTGATTCCTAATACTTGTTACATTTCTTTAGCCTTGAAATTAGGAAAATAGGTCCAGTACCTAATTAGGCTAATTTTTTCAAAAATCTGCTTGACTACAGAGGCTTATGAGTGACTTCAGAGAGAGCATAGGGCTTTTTCCCATCTAGAATGCACAAAACTGTAAGTTTAATTATTCATCTTCATTGCACAGGTATTCATAGTGATACAGTTTTATGCAACATCACCAGAATTTAGTGCACTCATCTTATTACAGAACAGTTAAGAATTAAGCCCATTGTGCCCTTCTTACATCCCTTAAGTACTGCTGAAGAATCCCTCATATAATTTGTCATTACCAGGAGCATTAATGCAAGTGGACGGGTTTGAATGAATAATCAAACCTTCCTGATACTGATTCTGGAGTTCATGTGGAGGCAGTCAAAGCAGTAATATGATGCATGTCAGACTAAGCAGAGCATTCAGGATATATCTCAGCAGAAAAGTGAAATTATCCTTGCACAAGGAACAGCCAAATGTCTGAAAGCTTTTTATGACAAGCAAGAGTATGTGATAATTCAGATAAGCTTTCTTTCTTTTTTTTTCTTTTTTTTTTTTTTTTCCTGATAAAAATAATCTCCCTGGTGCCTGCTTTCATTTATCCTTGTATTGTACCACTGTGTACTTTTTACAATCTCTTTGTTGCTGTAACGCTGGTTGATTGAAATTCTCAATTTGTAGGTCTCCTTGAACATGTTTATTCAGGGGATGGGACTTGCACAAAACAATACACTTGTGTGAGGCAATCCCATCACATCAGCCTTCATTATCATTTTTAGATTGTCTAACTGGAGTACTCATCAGGGTTGTAGATCCTGTGCTCTCACAAAATGGCTTCAATTGTTGTGTGCTGATCTTTGATAATACATCAGCTTTACTGTGACATCTGAATTTAACAAGAAACCAATTGCCAAAACTGTTACTTTTCTGCACTAATACAATGGGATGTTCTGAGCATAGGAGCTGGGGTCTTTCTTCATGTGCATTGTAGGATTATGTTTCCCCCCCTCAATATCTCTTTGCTTTTAAAAAATTTAAACACCATAATTCCTATCTATTTCAAGATCCTAAGTTTATGCACATGACGTAGCTTACTGCATTGCTCTACTTCAAACAAGGGTGAAGAATTCTGAGTTGCTTTCATATTTTACACAGCTGGATGATGTGTCTATCCATTCCCCTCTGACACATTGCATGCCTTTAAATCCATCATGAGTCATTTTTCTTATGTGGAGGCTAATTAACATCTTGGGAACAGATTGCTTGCTTTGTCTTGATATTTTTTTGAAGTAACCAGATGCTGTAATTACTGTATACAGTGCTTTTTGCCTGTAGGTTGTCGTATAGCACTCCCCATCACTTTAATTAACAGCATAAAGTTAATTTAAATAGTAAAAGATGAGACAAATTTGTTTAGAAGCCTTTGAATGTAATAGGAAGAAAGATTTGTTCTGAATAGTAAAAGCAAAATAAACCTGATTCAAATAATTCATGTAGGAACACTTAATTCCTTTCCTTTTTAGTGCTACTAATATTTACTTGAAATTCTCCTACTTTTAATTATATTCTTTTTGTTTAATTTTTACCATGTAATGATAATGTAATTTTTACCATGTATGCTAGTACTCTGTGCTGATTTGCTGAAAAATAGATCTAGATTTTCCATAATTATATTTCTGGTGAAACCTGTATTTATTGGTCCTTCTTCTCTATCCCAGTGTCTGCTTTGATTAGCTCATTCCTAGTGCTTCATTTCTTCTGATTTTTCTTGAGAAGCTGAACAAACTGGATTGGTATTAAGAAGAAAAATAGCTTATTGTTAATTACTTTTTAGGTGACAACAGGAGGAAATAAGCTGTCTGTTTTAAAAGGATCTGGTTTAAAAGGGTCTGGTTTAAAAGGATCCATATCAAGAAGCAAAGAGGAGAGGCAAGGCATAGAAACATGAAGACATTTATAAGGGATGAGTGAAATCAAATCACTCTCCTCCTAGCTATTACTGGTTGTTTTTTCATAGCAGGTTTACTTTGAACAGTGCCAGCGTGTCTGTATTTTAATTGGTTCTGTATACAATGTCCACTCTAGTGCAGCTCAACACCTGTCAGATGAGAGGAGCTTGTTACATCATTCTTTCATCAGAGGCTTTCTGAGATCCAAACATGCTGTGTTGTGTTTTAATTGTCAGACAAGACTACACCATGTTCCAAACTGGTAAGACAGATTTTGTCATAAGAGGCATAAGGAAAGGTAAGGAAGAAAGAATTCAGTGGGATGTGCCATCCGCTGAAATGCCAGACACATACACAATGAAAGGGCTTGAATTGAGAACGATACTCATATCATACCCAAAAATAAGATGGCAGTCTTCCTTCATGTAAAGCCAATGTTTAATTCATGGCAATTATTACAATTTTTTTTCCATGTCATAACCTGTGAGTACTCAAAATATTTTTCCTATAACCATTAAGTTACAATTACAGTTATCAGATACATGATAATGAATATCATAAACTTTTGTCCCAGCTTTCAGCTCAGTAAGTTGTTTGTTGCACAGCTGTGACTGTAACTATAAAGTGATAGAAAAATATTACATCTGCAAAACACATCTTGTTTGTTGGGTTTTGTCCTGCATTTTTACTAGTCATGGTGGACCACTAATAAATAAAAGGAGCAACATCAGTGACCTTTCAAGTCTATGTGAACTGTTTATTAGTGTCAAGGAAGCAACATAAAAATGATATTTTCAATAGGAAATCTTGTTTTATACCCTGTTCTGTGAAATTAGGAGGAAGTATAACATCAATGCCACAGAGGAAATAAAGAAAAAATGGAATAGCAAAGGAACCAACCTGAGGAACCCTTAGAAGTCCAAGTGCTATTAACGAGTCCTGATGTGTGCCAAGAAAATAATATAGAATAAAAGAAAAGACAAGAATCTGTCTGGCTTGCTTTGGGTATCTGGTTGGTTATTTTTCTGCATTTCAGGAAGCTTTTAAATTAAGAAGCTAAAAACATACTTGTTCCTCTTATATGTTGTCTCTTTATAAGCAAACATAATTTTTTTATGAGTAAAGTCAGTCCCTGCGATGTGCTGGCACTGTCAGAGGAATGATGACCTGTGGGAAAGCATGCAGTTTCAAGAGTAGTCTCTACCTTGAGGATCAGTCAGCTAAAGACAGTTAAAGGAAGGTTTTCATATTTTTCGAGATTCTGATGAGCATGGTAATTGTCAACATCAAAAGGTTCCAAACTGCAGTTGCCAAACCATATTTGTGGTTTCTGGATTAAACTACTAGACCATACAGTGCCAGTTGCTAAGTTAGGGGGTTGGTGGTGTGAGGATTGAGGTATTTGTGGATAAAACAACCTTCTTACTGTTGTGTATTGGAAAAAGAAGTGGGGCAGGGCAATCATGCAGCAGGAAATAATAAAGTACAGAGCAGTCTGGGGAAGTAGCTGGAACCAAGGATCAACAGGGAATTATGAGAGAGGACCACAAACCAGGTCTCAAGGTGGAGAAGATGGGGAACAAGTCCCAGATAGGTGCAGGTTTTTCAGGAAAGGAATAATCCAGTTACAACAGAAATGGTAAAAGGTGATTGACATAAAGCTCATAAGTGGTTGAAGTGAGCTATGTTGCCAAGGTGCTTGGTAATGGGGGAATTACAGAGAAAAGAACCTTCATCCATCTCAGCTACAGTCTCTTTTGTCACTTACTCATGCTGAGTCATCACCCAGCTTATTTTACTTAGTAAACTGACACAGCATTAACAGTAACTGAAAGGCTGAATGGTTTTAATTTTACAGTGTCTTGTGATATCAGTGGGCAGAAACACAAGTCACTCTACTGAGAGTTTTTATGAGGTTCAGTTTCATTTTTTTTTTCCCTGAAAGAGGCAAGAGCTTTATACATAGGATATGCCAGATGGAATGCAGCCAGCTGGAGACCCTGAGTTTTGCCAAATTCCAGGTACTCTGACATGCTGCAAAGGAGCTGAGCAGGGACCATAAATGGCAAATAGGATGTGTTTGAAATCTACCTCAGCTCTGAACAAGCTTCACAGGAATCTCCAACTCCATAAAACAATTCTGACAAATTAGCATTTTCCAAACAATAATAAGCAGCCTCTCAACCCCTCAAACCACACATCACATTTTAAAGCAATCTTAGATCCATGCAGTTTCTACAAGGCTGGAGTTGGTATCAGTCAAAAGGCTGCTGGACTTAAATTTATTAGTGCCGTTGCTGGCAGCCAATACTGGCTGAAGTGAAAACCCAAGCTACTGTAATGCATTACTGGAGTGTGGTCTAAAGTTGATGAGATTATTTATCTTCTGCTAAACTCTAACAATTTAGCTGAGTGCAATTTGACCAATTTAGATGGTGCATCACTCACAAGCAAAACCCAATGCCTTTTATAAAAACATCATGTTCCGGATGATGACAGCCCTGTGTCTTGTTCCCTGTATTGTGTGTACTGCAGGGTTGAGATAACTGTTCTGGACAAACAGAATGAAGATGTTGTTATCTATTACTGGTATTCTGAAAGGTGGAGGGGTGGATGAATATCACTCTGGGAGCATACCTTATTTCTCTGCTGGTAAAGATGACTAATATGGAAAATCTCATACTGCCGTATGTCTGTCTGGAGTTGTAGCCTTCTCTTTTACTGTCAGATTATTTTCTTCAATACTGACTTGAATTAAGTGATTATACATATATATTAGGTACAGAAACATGAATTACAAAGAAATGCTTCATAACTACTATCAAAAATTAGTATTTTTGATAGTTTAGAAACTGAAAAGAAGGAATTTGGAAAAACAGACAGAACATAGCTCTTTCTTAGCTCATTATTCTTCTAAGAAAGCAGTATGTGGAAATACTATTTTGCTGGGGCTTACACATTTTAAATAGCTGTAAAAGAAATTGCGTATTCTTTTAATTTCATGAATGAATGGAGAAAACTGCTGTGAATGGTAGTCAGTCACAAGAACTAATTGTTTCAAACTTCAACAGGAAAAGTGAGGTTAACCATTTTACTTTTTCTCAATATTAATTCTGCTTCATGCTATGAATATGCTACATCCAATATTCATATCCACACAAATTTTGAATATATTTTCCACAGATTTTAGAAAAGAAAATGTGGAGGTGGAAACATTGCCTGTGATTTTCCTGACACTCTGCATCCAGTCCATATTATCTCTGTGATACCTGCCTGTGAAATGGTCCAACCGCCTCCCAGCTGAACACAAGATCACTCCTTTTTTTCCCAGTCTGAAGCTATCAGTGCTGCTCCACAGTCATAAACAACTGGTTTTGGTCCAGCTGAGAGGCAACTGCTTTGAGTGGTAAAGGTCTTGCTACACCAAGTTTGATTTTTCAGTGTTTGGTGTGTTTGGGACAGAAACCTGAGGAGCGACAAGAAATGCTGTGTGCTGTAACAAAGCAGTGCAGGCCTCCCCGTGGTTAACTGCATCCTGCCACTGACTGTGCTGGAGTGCAGGTTACCAGGTGTCACCAATGTTAAAGTAGTGACCTTTCAGCTTACGGACCTCTGCCATCTGCCTCTGTGCTGTGCTGTGCCTTTTCTGGGCTTTCAAACAGTCTGCAGATAAGTTAATGTGCCTGTAATCTTGCCCCCAGTGAGGTTCATGCCTGGTCTTCCAGAGATCTCTCCAGTGATGCTGCTCACATTTTATGGTTTTGATTCTCTCATATTGCAGATTTAGTTTTATTTTTCTGTAGATATTCCCTGGGGCCAAAACAGAAGGAAGGGGAAATCTTTGCTGCAAAAGTCTTATATTTATGAGGCTTATGATGACAGGGAGGGGGAGGATTCTTAACAAATAACTCCAGTTGTTTTTAAATCTTTGTTCGTGTTTTAAAATGGTCTGTAGAACACAGATTTGTGTCTATAAAACAAACAAACAAGAAAATCTTGTGATGTTATTAATAAAGCAGGTGGCTCATCTTTCAGAATCCCATTTTAGCCAGGCAGTGATTTTCAGTGAAACTTGACATGTTCATTTTTGCCATACTTAGCAGCCCCCAAGGCCTGTTGAAAGTCACTTGAAAAAAGTTTTCTTAACAGATCAGTTTTCTTTCCTGAAGCTGTAGCATCTCCTGTTTTTGTAAAGATTTGTTTCTTTTACATCTATATTAGTTGAGCAGCAAGCTGACGCTGGTGACATAGATTAACAAAGCAGGCTAGTTATACAACATCGGAGAATGATGCATCCTGGAAGTCATTTAGTTAGCACCTTTATATATTGGCAACTATATTCTCTTTTTTCCATTTATTGTAGAGAATTAATACTTGTGAATCTATTGGCATAATTCATGTCAGATGCGGAGCAGGAGCCAGCCTTGCAAATGTGTTAATTCTCACTGCAAATGATAGAAAGCACTGGGATCTTCTCCAGAAAATCCAGATCTTCTTGGAATCCATTGACTTTTCCGAGCTCATAGAGTATTTTCCATGTTACACACATAATTTTGTTCAAAAATGCCTCCCAGACTCCTGGTTCACATTTTATTAAGGACAGTCTGCTAGCTACCCATTAAGACACTCTGCTTGACAGCAAAAAGCACTCATGCTTTCTGAACAAGTGTGGCTATTTACTTATTGCTATGTGAGCAGAATAATACTGAGTTAAAAAATTTTAATGAAAGGCATTGCTTTTGTGATCTTGCTTCCAGTACAGAATGAGAAAGGATATTTTTGGTTGAGCTCAGCTATGTTTTTTATCTCAAAAAAACACCAAAAAAAAAAGGAAAAAAGTAATGGATCTTTCTTTCCTCTACTATATCCACAGTCTCATTTTTGTCAGAGGGATTATCTGCAGATACTAGATGCCTGACAACCTGACCTTGGTGCCAGGGGAGGTCATGGGGAAAATCATCTCAAATGCCACTATGACACATGTGCAAGACAACCAGGAGATCAGGCCCAGCCAGCATGGGTTTGTGAAAGACAGGTCCTGTCTAACTAACCTGATATCCTTCTGTGGCAAAGTGACCCTCTTAGTGGATGAGGAAGAGGTTGTGAATGTTGTCTGCCTGGACTTTAGTAATGCTTTTGACACTATGGCGTTTTATCTTTCCCCTATGTGCAGTTTAAGCAGATATTGTGGAGGATGAATATGCTGCTGGTGTCAGCAGGAGACCCTGAACTCTTCCCCTGCATCTTTCCAGATTTGGACATGTGGGCCTGGTTCGAAGGGCTCAGTAGAGTCATCACACAACTTAGATCTGTAGAGCATGACAGCTCTCTTAGACATGGCATCTGGATTTCTCCTTAAATTCTTGGTACTGTCAAAGTGAGTTTTTTAAGTATCCTACATGGTGAGTGGGAGCCAACAATTTACAGAAGTTCTCTCAGTCAACCTTTTACTTGTAAGAGGTGCTTACTAAGCCATGGGATGAATGTTGATTGAACTTGTGAAAATCTTCCTCATTAGGAATTGGTCTCAGCAAAAGCTGGTTGGCTGTTTGTAATGTCATATATTTTCCACAGATAGCAAATAATATTTCCTTTTCAGCTGTAAAATCGATGTGTCTCAGCTTTGGATGGTAGGAGAGGACTAAGGTAAACTCCCGAGGGATCATGTATAGGACCTTCCACATGACTCATGTGCTGCTCCATCAAGAATAAATCTTGAAAATCACAAAGGTGCCTACCTAATCTGAATTAAACACCCTAAATTGATCAAATAGCACTGAAAGTGATGGCATCTTCAAGTGAGATAGGAGTAGAGTGTAACATGAACTGGAAGTAGAAAAAGTCTGGAAAGCTCTATTCTGAAGGAGAAATGAGTCTTGGTGTCTCACAAAAAGTGCTTGAATTCACAAGTCACTTCTGTATCATATATACAGAAAAAACAACTTCAAAGTGGCACTGTTTTTGCATCTGGCTTCTGAAGTTCCTCATTTTGTGTCTAAACTTGGGTACTGAGTGCAGTGTGCATTGAGAATTTTCTTGCACAGTTTTCAGAATAATTATCATAATGAATTCAGTAACCCTCTCTTAATGTGGTTATCATTCTTCCCTGGTTTCAACAGGAAATTATGAGTTAATTGCACAGAACTTTTTTTTATATGTTAACATTATATAAGAGGTTCCATCTAAGGCTCACTACTTGAGGATTTTGCCATGGTCTGATAGCAAATGATGAAGCTAGAATGCCCACGTTGAGGAAGGAAATTCTTTAATTGACAATGCAATGATAATTTTCTTCTGCATGAATTAAGCTGAGCTTTTTTTTACAACATTGTTTAGCTTGTGCTATGTCTGTTGGTTTCTCTGCAGATAAGTGTTTACACTGTTCAGATGTGCAGTGGTCTTCTGGTTGGATACTTCAGCTCTGTAAGAGCTGCTACCTAGAGAAAATATACATTTCAACTAGAATAGATCAATCCTAGGCAACTTTCTTTTTTCATACTGTTTTGCTTGTCTGACCTGTTTTTCTTTTGTTTGTGTTTTTTTTTCTGGTGGTGGTGGTTTTTTTTAAAGTTATTACTCCATGACAGCAATTTTATAATGACAGACTCTCCCCTTTCCTGTTAATTTATATTTAGTACTGAAAAATTTCCCACACGCATATCTGTAAATTGTGAAAAATAGCCCTTTTCTACCAGGTATATATTTTAAGGTATCATTAAGGAAAATAAAGATACTCTTTCTCAGAACTTGTGAAGCTGCATCTGCAGTGCTGGATCCTGTTCTGGGTTCCCCAGTACAACAGAGAGATAGAACTGCAGGAGAAGATCCATCAAAATGTCACCAAGATGATGAAGGAATTGGAGCTTCTCTCGTATGACTAAAGGCTAAGACAAGTGTGACTGTTCATCCTGGAGAGGATAAGGCTTAGGAGCATCTTACAAATGTGTGTAAATACCAGAAGGGAGGGCACAAACACAGCAGAGTTGGGTTCTTTTCAGATGTGCCCAATGACAAGAGTGAATGGTCACAAACGGAAACACAAGAGATTCCCTTTGAACATGAGAAAACACTGTGAGGATGACGGAGTATCAGCACAGGTTGCCCAGGGAATTTTTGGAGTTTCTATCCTTGGAGATTTTCAAAAACTGTCTGAAAAGGGTGATGGGTTGCCTTGCTCTAGGGCCCTGCATGAGCCTCCCCAGTTCCTTTTTGACCTCAGCTGTTCCGTGGTTCTGTGATTCTGTGAAATGGCAAACTTCAGAATTTTGGGTTCAAAGCAGAAATCTCTGGTATCTCAGAAATACAGCCATGCCCACGTTCTGACACATTTAGCATCACTGGAATGTTATAGTCTTTTGTTGTTTCTGTTCCCCTCTTCTTTTTCAGGTCATGTATGTATACATAGTACTAAATTCTGAATTTTCAAATAGCTGCCTTTATATTCTTGATGATTGATACAGAAGGATATTTTCCTCTTCTTCTTTTGCTTTTCATGCAAATTTGTTTGAACATGATAAAGACATCAGATTCTCGGAGATAGATGTGGATTTATTTGAGAGGTGAAGAGGTTACAGCCGTTCTTCTCATGAGGTGCCTTTTGATAGAGCACACCTTAGCCTTTATGTGGAGTCTTCTTTGCTCCTCCTGAGTCCAAACCAGTTGAATCCATCACTTTAGTTATGCTTAGCTACCTGAGTCTTTCAGATCCCCAAAGTGCTGTCAGACACCTACAGCTAGCTATTTATTTATTTAGAGTTATCGTAGTTGCACAAGCAAATGTAGCTCTCGTCTAAGAGGCTTTGCTGATTACAAGCCCTGCTTACTCACAGAAAGGTAATTTACTGCCTGCAGGGCAGGACTCGCATATACCCAAGCTTCCTGGACAGCTAAATGGATCATTCCATTCCAGTGCTCATTCACTTGCTGGCCTCTCTCAGACTGTTTGCAAAAGCACTTATCCTGCAAATGCTTACTCATGTAAGCTATAATACTCTAATCAGAAAGTAAGTGGGGCTTGGAGACATTAAGATTTTTTTTTTCTTTTAGTGAGTAAGCACTTTCAGGGCAAAACCCAAGGGCATCAGAAATGATGATAATTTTCTGCATAGTACATTGTCTATTTTTATCTTGACGTCTGGATCTTTACATAACTTTCTATTAAGTTGTTCGAGATCTTCCCTTCCTAGATCAGTTGAAGCCCAATAGGCAGACATTCTTATGCTTCAAAGCATTTTCTAATGACTCCCTATAAAATGAAATGAAACATTAGCCTGAATTATAGCTGTGCTCTGCTTCTAAGTTCCTTTTAAAGCACTAAATTATATCCTAGCAGTGACTGTGTCCTTTCTTCTGTCCCTCTGAATCTCACTTTCAGCTTATCGAATAACTGCTTTAACAAAAGTTGGCATTGAGGTTCATGACTTGTCCTTTTATAATAAGATTGTTTACAAATGTCTTCCCAGCACCTAACAACTTGCATGAAATTGCACTTTTTCATCTCCAAGGATGAAGAAGAAAATGAAGATGTGCCTATGCAGGGTCAGCTTTGTCTCAAAGACTGAAAGATAGGCATCAAAGCAAAAAATTCGCTAATTTGATGAGTGAAAGACTGTGAACTACCCAGGCAGATATTAACTGGTATGTATATGCTTGGCTTGCTGCTACTGCTGCTATTACCAGTCTTTTTAGTAGTACTCTGACTGCCTTTAAAAGCAAGTTTCTTGTAAAAATGCTTTCATATCTCAAACAGTTCTGGTGATTTCACTCTTCAGCTATTTTCTTCCTTTGGCAGTTGAACAGCCTTTATAAACTCAAACTCAAGAAACATTAAAGCAAAGGGTGATGTTTTGCCAAGCCATATGTTCTTAAATGGTGTATTTTATGAAGCTGATAATAAATACTTTAAGGCATAGTAGCTAAAAAAATTCCAACCTAATGTAAGCAGGCACAATTCCAGTGATTTCAACATTAACATTAGGAATGAATTTAACTGTCTATTTTCACTCAGGATTGGGTATAGTGTTCAAACTGCATGGGTTTCATTATATGTTGGGCTGGAATCTAGACTAAAATTGCATTTTTTCTACTCTACTCAATTTAAGAATTATTTCACTCTATTTCCAGCTTTATTGCTTTGCAGAAGTACTAAAGTGCTGACATGAAGTGTTCACTGGGTATAAAATCTTGCCTGGTATTTGATCATTTTCCTATCTCAACAACTTTTTAAAGACATTGTTCACCTGCAAACATTTTAATCCTCTTTTGCATGAATAATAAACTTAAACCTCTAACACATGCACAACTCTACATAAAAATACCAACTCTAGGCCATAAAATGACTGTTCAATTGAATAATAAATTGCAATACCAGGTAATCCCCAAGTAAACAAAGCTTTTAGTTTTTCTACTTGATATGCCAGGAAACCTCACTAGTTAAAGTAGTGCTGTTTCCTTTATACTTGTAGAAATGTGCTGCACAGATGTTGCTTATCTAAGCTTTGATGAGGAGAGAAGAGAGAGCTTGGACTGCCAGGCTAAGTGCTGGTCTTACTCAGTCACTTTTTCTCCATCTAGGAAGTTGTTTTTGGAGGTGGCTCATTCTGCCTTCTCTTTCCTCAGATGTGAAGCAAGGAGGTTTTGAATACTGATGGGTTATAAATTGTTTAAAACTTTCTTTTTGTTCTCATTTCTTCACTGAACATCTAATTTCTCTCTCCTTCCTAGACTGTATTCTGTCCTGCACTCTTACCACTTTAAATCTGGGGTGTGAGGTGATGATATGAGGGTAAAACTCATCCTTACAACTTAAATACTCTTTTTACATTGTTTGAATTTTTTTAGATTAGAATTACAAATTTAAAAAATCTATTTATGTCAGAAAACTATAATCTCATCATGGCCAGAACTGAGAGGGTATCATGTCATCTTTCTGACTTTGTTTTTGGCCTTCAGATAGCCAGAAATTTCTATGTGAATTGCAACACTTAAGAAAAAGATTTAAAATCCTTGTAAAACTTCAGGTTTTTAATTTCCGTTCTTCCAAAGGATGGAAAAAGAAAGAGGAAAGAGAGAAGGAAATGGCCCTTACTGGCATTTTGCTCTTTAAAATAATGCTGTATTAAATGGAGTAATATGTTAAAATGCCATAAGCAGACAAACCCCACTCCTTGATCAAAGGATAATTTTAATGAGTGAAGGGAAATTTACAGCGTACCTGTCATTTTAACAGCATTAAAGGAGTTTCAGGAACATTAAATCCTTAAATAATCTATTTTTCCTGTCAGATACTTAAAAAAGGAGATTATAAACATGCTGTAGAATTAATAATGAATTATTAGATATTAAACTTTGATCATCATCTCACAACTATATAATATTTTGGTTTCTTGTCTCATCACTGAATATGTTTAATTGTGTGCGTGTTTGCCAAGTCTTTCCATGACACCATGGATTTTGACAGAAAGTTATGGTAAGTTTTTGGAAAGCAGAGATTGGCCTCAATATTACAACTGTATCTTTATTCTTTTCTAAAACCACTTGAGGTATCCTTAAAAAATAGTTCTGCTCTAATTTTATCAGCGGTGCAGAAATGAACAAGGCATTGAGGAAATAACAGACTACTGGTATTTATAGACAGGAAAAACCTACAGGGGATCTGAAAATTATAAATATTGCTTATAACAGTAGCTAATGACTACCTCCTAAACTAATCAAAAGCAATATTAAATTTTTGGACACTTAAAAATATTGTCCTAATTTGATTTTATCCTCTGAATAATGAAATACAGAGTTTTTCCCAATGTCATTCAGTTTCTTAAATCTCCTGAACTATAAATCTATCTGTGCTACCTGCGTGACTCCAAAATCACACTGGTTGGAGTCAGAGAGGTTGAGAAGAAGTTGTGTTACAAAAGAGACCAGAAGATATTTAGAGAGAAAAATGAATACACACACACAAAAAAAAGTAAAAGTTACTTGTAACTCTTGCAGATAAGAAAATTTTTAAAAGAAAAGAATTCTGAAAAATGTCACTAACAATATGTGCCAGCAAAATCCGTCCAGGAAGGGAGACAGTACTTATTTGGCTCTAGTTTTGCCAACGTAACAAATGCAGTCTTGGTCCTCCTCCTTGGCAAATGGCACAAATTGACACTGCCAGGGCCAATATTTCACTCAATGTCCTGATGCAAGCTTGACACAATAACCAACCAATTCACATTACCCCCAGTAGGACTTTTGCCACTGACTTCCCTGGCAGCAGAGCTGAGCCTTTCGCCCTTGGGCCATGAGGCTGGAATCAATGAGATATCTGCTTTAAATTAGGTCATGTATTCCAGTGCTGTTTGTTTGGGATTTTTCTCTTATGACTACATCAGGGTCAGATCCATACTATGGCACAGAAGTGGAACAATCAGCTAGCAGTGGACACATTAAGGTGTGCGTAGATGTGATGCTGTGTTGCAGATTAGATCAATCTGAGCTCATTTTGGCTTTGATGTAATTTCCATTGGTCCCAGTGAGGAAAACAGTAGAAACAAATCTGGCCTATTTTTTTTCTCTATCAGAGAAAATATAGGATTTTTTAAATAAAAAAACCCAAACAAATGCAAAAAATAACTTTGGCTTGTTATTGTTTTTCAAATTTGCTTTGAAATAGTTGAACTGATATAGATTAGTAATCTGTAGTCAAAATTGGTGTTAACGAAGCTGAACACCTTGCTTGTTGTCTTAAAGATCGAAATAAAAATGCTAGAAGTTAAAGACCATTTAGTAATAATGTGTCATTTACATTAGCATATTAGTTTTGTTTAGAAGTGAAAACTTCAATATAATAGAATCTCTTTTCAAAGAAAAATGTAGCGTAAAGGATGTGGGCCACACTTCATCTTAAAAGCCTAGGAGAATGTCTCGCCGAGATTCTTGCAAAGTACACTCATTTTTTAGGATGCATCAATGGAAAAGTACTAAAATGTTGTAAGAAAAATGCCAACATTTCTAACTGTTATTCTTCTGTGCACCTGTGTGTGTGAAAATACACACAGAATCTGTGATGTCCAACACAAAATTATCATTATTTTTGCATAATGATAATTCTATGTTCATTTCTGTAACAGCAAGCGGAGCATTTTTAAAATAGAAATCAGTAACATTTTATTATTGCTGTTTTACTTCAAGAGCAATAATTGTCATTGCTATGGTTTTTGAAGATAGAGAGCATACAATATCAAGTACTTAAGTGGTGTACTTTGACATTGTGTGTGAAGAAGAGAATATGTAGTCCAATATGATAATTATGGGAAAAAAAGCCAACCCAGCTAACAGTAAACATGTAATTTGCAAATGAAGACCCCCTGGGAAAAGATAGACTAGATTGTGTGATTGGATTTTCACAGAAAACTTTTTTTTTATAATTGCTTTTTATATTTATTTAGTTTGATTAGTTTATTTATTTTGATTAAACAGTCAGTGCTTGCAGATTGTTCTCCATTAGCAAGTGTAATTTTCATTTTTCTCTCTCTACTGAACCCATTTTTCTCTGGTCCTATGTTTTGTACTGCGTTTGTGTGACCTCTTTCACTTTTATTTTACAAGCAGTGGGAGAACAGATGAAATTATCTCTGTTTTCCCTAAGGACACGTTAACCCTGAGCACTGGAGCCTGATGCCTATCTCCTTGAACCAATGTGGGCTTGCACAGATAAAGATGTGCACTGCAGCATTTCACCAGCACGCTGGCACAAAAGCTGTTTGCACAGCACTGCTGCACCACTCTGAGCCTTGATCCAGCCTCACAAGTCGCTAGGCTGGGTCTCAAATTCCTTATTGCTCCTGGCTAGTGGATGTGACACCAGCTCAGCTCAGCTCTAACTCATCTGCCTGCTCCTAATATTGTTAAAAAGTAGGGACCTACAAAACCTATATAAAATCTTGTTTCTATGAACATGAAGCCATGAATAAAACCATGTCAGATACATGTCTTCCATATCCTACAGCAAAATTATCTTTGCAGAACACCACTTGTACTAACTTCACTGTGCAGTATGATTAAAAACACATTCATTTAATATAGGCCCCATGTAAACCTATAAACACCTTAAATCATAGGGATTCCTCTAAATCTGGTCATAAAAGGATTCTCTCTATTGCCAGTGTACTCTAGAGGAGGCTTCTCTTTGCTGGAACAGCATGCTTTGGCTTGAAGAAAGGCAAAGAATGAAGTTGGGTGAGTTGATGTTCCCTGAAATATCCTTTTAAACAGAAAGAATAATGTATAGCCTTACTTAAGCCAAGGCTGGTTACCTATTTTAGGAATATTCCAAAGGAGCTGAGATTGTTGTTGTTCAGATGATTGTGTCTGCTCAGACACACGAATGTTTTTGACACGGTACCCGCTGCAGATTTTGGATGGAAATCTCACAATTTACAGGTGAGAATTTCTTGGATGCCTGATAAGGAATATACATTCCCTGGAATCTTAGACAAAACACGCTCCTTGGTGATTCAGTATTAAGCCTGGTATTTGTGAAGTCGTGGAAGTGACTCCTATGCTTAGACTGTGGAAAGTAAAGAGTATTCTAACACAAAAGGAAACCCCAATTACTAGTCAAGAGGCATACAGAGCTCCAGTCTGGATCATAGAGAGAGAATTAAGCTGCACAAGGTAAGATAAAGGCTAGGATAAGGAAAAGGATAGAGGCATTGCAGTGAATAACATTACTGTGCAGAAATTTTAAAGATCTGGTCGATATACATCATGAACCAAGTGAATGGCAAAATCCCTAGCTCTGGGTATCATACCTAGGAAGAATGGCTAATATTGAAACATGGACTGTTGCCCTGTTCTTCTCTGTTTTTCTAAAGTTTGTTTCAGCCTTCTGTGTTTGCATTTTTGCAATGGAGTTTCTCATGCACTTTTCATGTAAATAATGATTGTTTTGCATTCCTTTCTGGAGGAGGAGAGAATTGATGGACTGTTGGGTTGGCCAGTGTGGTTGGAGAGGACAATTTCATCCTCCAATCCATGACCACTGTTGGAATTCTATGAATGTCGAGATCTGTAAATAAGCTCTGGCTTTTTTGCCTTGGACATCTCAGTGCGTGAGTGTCGTTCTTTTTGTGTCATATTGTGATAGTGGACTAACCACCTAAAGGCAAAAGGTGCCTTTTTGCAAAAGGTGACTTCTTGCACGAAGGCCAAAGTCAGCTTCGCAGCCAAAGATTTATGTGAGAAACACTATATGAAAGTAGTCTCAGTTCCCCTGTGCAATGAATATCAGCACCTCAGTGGTGTTGACCAGGGTTTCTGAAAATGAGGGGAATTTATATATGTGTGTGTATATATCTATAATATATATCTATATCTATATTTATATCTATATCTATATATCTACTGCTGATTTTTATCTAGATTCACCAGCTAACAAAGGAATGCCAAGTGGCATGACATGAGAAGTAAAGAAAGACTTTAGGAACTAAAAGGCCTGGTAAAAAGTCTGCAGTTGTGAGGTATCATGACAATGCAGAAAATGTGCCTTTCTGGGTGCCTTTTGCATATTCCACATGAATGCATTGTATGCATGTATTACAAGGACACCACTTTATGTGGCTTTTCATTGTTCACAGATATGGCAGAATGCAGAACCAGAGTGTATTTGCACCACACAACTGAAAAGATGAAGCACATGTTCAACCAAGAGGGGAATTTGTTTCTTCCATATGGATATCCAAAGATAAGAATTTTTGCAATTGACATTAGGGCATCCTATCACCAGACATGAGAGGATAAGGAAAATTTTTTTCTTTTTAGCTGCAAGAAAATTTTCTTACAGCTTCTGTTTTAGGATTTCCTATTTCTACAGCTGGAGACTGTACTGTTACTGACAGGGTGGGTCTAAGACAACAAGTGCATTAAAAAAAGCCTTATGTGCTCAAGGGAAATTTATGGGGACACGTGTAAATGTAATAATGATATTCATCTGTAGTTGACATATCAAAGATAAATGTCAACTTATCTATTTGTTAATGGATCTATTAAAAGCTGTGTTTATACTTTCTGTCCGTTTTTTTTTTTCTCAAGCACTTACACACAGATGGATTGTGCAAACAAATACTTCATTAATCGCAGGACTCAGAGCCAAGTGAACACTTTTGAGTCCAGAATCATGTCAATTAACCCAATTTAATTGCTTTCTCGATATACCCCCACTTTTTAAACTGTGCTTTTTAGGTTTTTGTACAAGACCAGAGGGATGCTGAGTAATTCTATAGGATTGAAAGAGTCTATACATCCCATTTTATTAAGAAAAATGCAATCTTGCTCTCAAAATGGCACAGCACCATGGAATATAAAGAACAACACAAACAACAAAACCAAAAGATTGATTAGAATGAGTCACTGTGGCAAAGTTGGCACAGTCTAAGATTCCCAAGCTCAATGAGGTGATGAGGGGAAAAAGAATCCTTTCTAAATATGATAACCATTTTATTTAAAATAATTTCAAAGATAATTTTTTCCCTACTACGAAACAGCTGCTTTTTCAGTATCAGCAGTTTAAAGAAATTGGTCTTTAAGTTGAAATAATGATTATTGTTATTTAAGTTGAGATAATGATGATTATATGTGTAGATACAACATATACCTGTAGGTTTGCCACTTAGACACACCAAAAAAATGTTTTGCTTGGAGATCTTGCTGGAGTTATATAATACAAAACAGAGTTTTTTCTATGCCTAGCTGTATAACATAGGGAGAATACTTAGCAGCTAATTATAACATGTGCAGTGCAGATGATCAACCTGATTTTTTGAGGGAGAAAACAAAAATTGTCTTAAACCAGACGCTAAATCTGAAAACAGACAGCAACTGAATGTTTTATTATTTCCTATTGAGTAATAATAAAAATGTGAATTTTCAGTTTGATCTTGTATGGTATTTTCTATAAGTGAAAAACCAAAAGGTTTAAAAAGATGCATTTAATCTTGTATTTTTGTTAGCTGTATTGTTACCATGTGGTCAAATGTCTGACTTCTGAATGAAATTCTGTATAACAATTTCACAGGTTACAAGATAGTAAAATATTTCTTATCAAAACCTAAAAATGTTATATTTTTCTCCTCTATTATCTCACTGGTATATATTTCATTAACCTTGGCAGATATATATGACATTTATAACTAAGTACATGATGAGGTTTTGCTGTACATGTGTTTCTGGCATGGTATAAAGGATTAATCATGTGATGCCACAAGACTTTGCAAATGGATGACTGATTTTTTTCCCTAGAGTGAAAAAATAAGGTACACTTTAAATAATATTTCCTGGGTATCAGTTATTGAATCTATGAAAATGTTAAGTCTACAAGCATTTTTATCAATGTTCTTAGTTTTTCAAATGTTCCCAGGTAAGAAAGCATTTTTAAGAATAAAAACTTAAATGTGATGTTGTTTATACATCAACACATAAGGAATTTTTTTCGTTTTGAATTTCTCAGACCCTCAACAGCTTCCTATAAATCCATGTCATTTGAACAATTCTCATATGTATAAACCCCCCAATTTGCCATTAATCAGACAGAATTTGCCTCTGCTGAAAAAAACCCTTGTGATTGAGAACAATGTCTTCAATACATCTCTCTGAAGAAACACTTAATAGTTCACTCCTTCTGAACAATGTTAAAATAATAACTTAAGCCTAAACTCTCATTTGGTTTTCTCATTATGCTCACTGAAGCTAATGGGACTATGTGCATGCTTAAGCATGCACTCCAGGGCTTTCCTTACGGCCTGCAGTTCAGAATGGAAAGGGGATAATATTTAATCAAGGAAGCAAGTTTTAGTTCAAACTTCCACCATCACTGTTATGTCTAATAGTGAAGGAAATTATTTAAAAGCTGCTGGCACTCCATCCTTATTCAGCATGATCTCAAAACCACAGAATGGTCTATTACATTTTTCTGCCACTTGAAACTTGGAACGTGAAAAGTTACAGGACTTTTCCCACAAATCCCTTGCTTTCAAGAACAAGCACTTACAGGATTGACCTGAAAATCCTGGAGTTCTTTCTGAGTTTTCTAGAAGCTGGGCAAAATCAGGGTCTTAGAGTGCAGGCACCCAATCTGGCACCTGGTTTGCATCTAAGCTCAGTCAGAGTCCAGATCCATTTAGCATGTCTGTTTAAAAAAAAAACATTTAGCAGGCTCCCTCGGGAGCACATCTAAAAAGTAATAAAGAGGTGTCTTCCTCACAAAAGTAGCTTGGGCCAGTATTTTAAATTTAATTTCAAATTAAAAAAAAAAAAAAAAAGCAGCTGAAAAAGGAAATTTCCCTTTTAGTCTGTATACATAAAACACTTGTGTAGAAAGTGGCAAACTCTGGTTCAAAATCCTTTACTGCCATTGAAGAATTAAAAGTACATCCATTTTAGGAATGGATATGAACCATTGACCCTAAAGACTTTTCTAAGGATGGGGCATGCTTTCATGCTGAATTTCAGCTGATTATAGATCATAACTATTATGAGGAGTATAAATTCTTACATGATAAATAATTGGCATTGTTGTGTTGTAGGAAAAAAAGATCAGCATCACGTCATTAGGAAGACCTGTGACAATTTTTCCTTCTACTCCCTGCAATATTTATCTATTTTACATTTAGGAGTCTCCAAATAGCTTTGTGAACTGCCAATTCTAATTCTTAATAGAGTTCACTTTGATGCACCTTGATGGTGGGTCTGCCCATAGACACATAGCATGACATTACTGACTCTTTCGGTAGTGAAATGTTTATAATTTAGACATTGTATTCCCTAATTTTAGGTAATTGTGCTTTATGTTTTATATGTCCTATGAATTAAGATTGTCTCCTTTGTCTTTACTGAGGCAAGTTTCCTGTTGACAGAGTCAGGAACAGAAATGAAATAAGGTAAATTGAGCTTTGGTTAAAACTGAGTTTCTCTATATTTGATATTGGGATATAGAAGATATTAACTCAATTCAGGGGATGGGAATATTAGCTAATATTTCATGTGGCTTGGGTTTATAATATTCCTACTAGGCTCTTTATATATATATATATATTTTTTTTTTCATCTAATGTTGAGTGAACCTCACTATTATAGTCTTCAAAATATTTTTAAATATTCCCAAATCCTTTGAAGTCATTTGACTTTATCAGGTGGAGCATTTCACATACCTTTTTTTTTCTCCACTGCAAATTATGTAAATATGTATTATGTAAAATATGATATGTTTTAGGAAATGTTTCCTTCCCTGTGGATGAGTACTTGATTTTGCTGTTTGAGTGAAAGAAATTATTGTAGTACAGGATGCACCTAAGCCTAAGAGGATGTTGAATTGTTCTGTTGAGCTGCTACAGCTTTTAGTATTCAGACTTTTTGTCTCAGGTCTCTTAGAGCAGTTCTGTACAGAGTTATTCAATAGGTCAAGAGGGACTCTAGGTATATATTGAATTATCAATATTTATTTACTTTTGTGTGTGTGTGTGTGTGCAACAGTGCTGAAAAGTTTCTTGAGTTTCATTTCTGAAAAAAAAATGTATAGCCTGGTTTATATGCTTTACATAATTGGTTTTGGCAAAACTAGATTTTTATTCCTGTATTTTGAGATCTGGGGTGACCTAGAATGACCTTTTCTGCCATTATACCTAACACATGCCAGATGTATCCCATGGATTAAAAAAAAAACATGATAAGAACAACTGTTTTAACAAGTTTTAACTCCCTGATTACCAATTGGAATTGTTGCTTGATTTATTAGCATAAACCAAGGAATAACTCAAGTGGAGACAATCTACCAGCTATTTAAGAAACAAGTAACACATGACGAACATAACTCTGTATCTATATAGGGAATGCCTCTGAGGATATAGGATTATGAAATCCTGAAAGATACAATGTATTCCTGTTGAAAATTATGGGATAAAAATAGCAGAGGCAGATTTGAAACTCTTACGTGCATAGCCTTTCTTAGTTTTGCTGTAGTTAAACAGAAAAAAAAAAAAAAAGGAAGTCATGGATCATTACTAACAATTCTAATTGGGGGGTGGGGTGTTTGTTTTTTAAAAAGTCAAGTAGTTCCATGGTGTGTATCTGACTCGTCATGTATTTCCACATCTCTTAGTCCTGTGGCTATTAAAGCTGAACTTGAAAAAAAATATATTGGGAACTCAAAAGATGTCAAACCTCAAATTGGTTTGGTTTTGCGTGGATTTTTTTTTTTTTTTTTTTTTAATCTTTATTCTGTAGGAAGGCAGAGTCTGGCTGTGACAGCCTAAAGCAACCCTGGAGAGGAAGTTTGCACTCCTTTGGTCATGGACAGAGCACCGGCTCCTGGGGGCAGTGTGTTACACAGCTCAGCTTTGCACTGGGTACTTTAGAAGCTGCTTCTTGTCTCTTGTCCCCATTTCCTACACATTTCCCATTTTCCTTTTCTGTATTCATGCAGTACCGTGGAAATGTTGATTTTGACCAAGACTGAAAGATCAAATAGGTAAGGCCAAAATGTATCCATCAGAACTCTGCCTGGCGGTAAAGCCCCTGTTGCTGCAGAGGCAGCAGGGAAGGACTGCTGACAATAACTCTCATCTCACATTTCACACAGTTCTGGTCTCTGCCAGCCTTGAGATGTGCCAATCAACTAGACAGCACACGACCTGGCATGCATCATAATTGTGAACATTAGCAGTATCTGCTTCTTACTCCAAGATGAGATTGCTTTTCTGGTATGTGTATGAAGAAAAAAGCTTTCCTAGGGAAAGGGGACACATTGGTCAGGCTCCTGGGAGGTAGAACTCATTCTTCCACCTCTGAATTTTTCTTCTGCAGGCCAAAAGAGCAGAGTTGCAAAAATTCTATTATTCAGAGCAAATAGGTTTCAAGGAGGTTAAATATTGTATTGTAGTGTGATAGTTCTTTCTATAGCACATCAAGGAAGAAGGAAGCAGTGAGACAGAGGTGTCATGGAGGTAATATTGCAATAACCTAGGAACTTGTCAGCATGTTCTGTTGGATGGTCAAACCATCAGTGACAATGTCCTGGAATTCTGCTACTGAATGTGACAGAGTTGTGCTCATCCCCTCAACTCTGAAAGACCTCTGGATACTGTATGAGCCCAAAATGAAAAGGAATGGAGAATAGCTTCTGAACAGAAATGGTTCCGTCAGGGACTAATGTAAACCCCAAAGAAAACTGAGAAATTTTGAAGGCAACTATAAACTTAAAAAGTTATATGCTGACTAACAGGGAAACAACCAAAAGAAAAAGAACCAGTGCTAGTGATTAGGGACCTCGTGTACACCTAATTCCAAAGGAATTTCCTTATTTTCATTCCATATTTTTCTTTGATGTTACATAGAAGCAGCACACAGAATGTTTTGTAAAAGTAGTTTTTAGACATCTATTTACAATTTAAATATTAATGTAGCAATTCTTTCAAGAATTAGGTTGTTATTGAAGTAGAGAGGGAAATACAGACCAAATTATATAGTTTTGAGACATGTCTTTAAGAGCTGCAGATCTGTCTTCTCTGTTCTCTTTACCCAAAGCAATGTATTTTGACTAAAAGTCAGGGGAAAGCCATATAATGCAGTTGTGGTGAATTTAATGGGTGATTAGAGCTACAAAACTGTATGAGTTTGGTTACATTAACGTGCTATTCAATACGTAGCATAGGCTGTGTTCCATGCACTTATGGCTGCTGCAGTTAGGGCTCAATCCCAGACAGCAAATTCAAGCGTAACTCCCATGGAAGAGAGAGTGAAACCCTGAATTATGGTCAGAGAAACAAAGAGCAAACAAACTATTCACAGCTGCTAGTACCATGAAACCTGGATGAGGTTTCCTGCAACCTGCCATATGCTGGAGGGACGCTACAGATACTGTGGCTGTTGGCAGGGAGATGCACAACCAGGAGAGGTAATGCTTCATTCAACATGTTCCTCTTGCAGTCCCTGGCAGGAGGTTTTCTGCAGTTTCCTACAGAGCTGCAAATAGAAACTAAAGCTGTGTCTGACTCACTGAACCTTTAAGGAGGAGACAGGTGAAAAAGAGCTTGCCTTATTTTATTTTATTTTATTTTTTCTTCAGGGCAAGTTCCCACTGCAGGACAAATATTTTATTCTAGTTAGGATATGAGGTGTCCATTTCTGCACACAACTGTAAGGACTAAATCCTTAATTCAGGTGATTCCATTGTGATACTCAGTGATATTAAACTGAACTCAGTTTCACATTGGAAAGAAGTAGAAAGGAAGATCTCTTTAAATTTTTTTTTTATCATAGCTATTTCTTTCTTAAATTCTGTGGTAATTAAAAGCTGAATTTAGTCTTTTATGACTGACCTTCTAATTCTTCTCTCAAAGATCCCTGGGCATAACTTTGCACTATTTTTATTTAAAATCCTATTCCTCAGTGTATCCAGAGGAGAAGACCTAGTAAATACCTGTGAGCAGTGTGTCCTCTTGAGATTCTGCCTCTTGTGTATCCTAAATATCATCTGTCTTTTGCTCCAGCTCTTTAGTAGCATTCACTGTTTCATTAGCTAGCATGAGGGATCAAGAGGCAGCCCTGCAATAATTCCATGGCTTTGAAAGCAGGAATTTCTTTTGCATAAGCTTTGTTTTTCAGTCACTGAAACATGGCTGACCTGAAGAAGCAGTAAATATCCAGTTTTTCTTTATACTTTATACCTTTATAACTTTAATTTCATTCAGAAACCTCACCGTTTATTTGTGAGCTACTAAGCTGTGGTACCTGGAAACACATAATTTTATGTCTAAGTGTTTGCTCATTGTATTACTGATGTATTTGTACATACAGTTTCCCCAGCCTGCTCTAAGGTATATAGTGAAATATTGAAATATCCCATGCATCAACACTGGGATAATGAACTTGAGATTACAAATCTTGTAGATTTTCTGTATATTGGATGAAAAGACACAAAACCATTCAGAAAAGTCTGTCCTGCAACAGCAGGACTTTCATAGACAGGTCTATGATTCAAGTAAGTTCCTCTGAGCAGATTTGTGTAAAAGTTAGGGAAAAAATGGACTTTTGGCAGAACGTTCAAAATGTAATAGGATCATTTAAAACTTAAGCTTCTAGAATAGTAGCTTAAATGCTCTAAGGTCAAAGCTGCATCCTGTGGGCTTTCTAAATTTCCATATTTATCTGCCTGGTGCATCTATCCAGCACCCCCGATTCTTTGGGCAGATCCTTGATTGCTTTTTGCAGCCAACTGGATCAAAGCCTATGCAGCATGGAACGTCTAGGTGCAGTTTATGAGTAGTGTCTTCTGTATTACCCATTGGAAATGTATCCCTTCACTTCCACTTGGTAGGAGTAATACCTGAAGGAACAGAGATACCTAAAAAGAAGCACAGGCAAGGGCATAGGGAACCAAAGTGTGACATTGTGTCACGGTTACCTATTTTTTCCCTAGTTTCTAGGAGTAGGAGAAACAATGTAAAACTTGAAAGATTCTGGGACTTCAGGTGTACTTTATGATTTGAATACATAACCTAAAAATTCTACTTTGTAGGTATGAAGATAAATCACTATTTCTGATTCATTGGATGTGATTTTAGTGGCTTTTTTTGTCAAACTTCTGGTACTAAGATCAGTCATCATTGCATGTTCTTTTTTTATGACTCTAGCTAGCCCTGTAAACCTACCCCCAGGTTTGTGAAATAATTATGAACACAAGAAGCCAATAATATGACTTGTTTAAGATTAGCCTTGAAGTCTGCCTCAAACAGGTCTGGCCAGCAGCACTCTTATGGTTTTGGGCTGGTGGGGATCCCCACTGCCCTCTGTGCACATCCTTGCTGGACTTGTGTGTGCACAGCTGCCCCTGGCACGTGGAAGAAATAAGACTCAGAAAGATGATACAGAAGATTATAAAGTTGTGGTAGGAGTGGACACCGCTATTGTCAGGGTAAGAGCCACCATAGCCTAACTCCTGATCTGTGCCTTGTGTTGTAGCTGCAACCAAAGGCACCCTGTGGTGTTTCCAATTCCTCCAGCATGAGGAAGCACAAGAGGAGCCTACACTGGATGACCCAAAGCAATGCATGAAAACAGTTGAGGTTGCTGTGAAAGTGCCAGTTCAGCTACTTTGTTGTAGCTCTGCACCTGCACAAATCAGAGCAGGGAAGCTGCAGACAGGTAGGTTAGTGCAGTGGGAAAAAAAAAAAAAAAAAAAAAAAAAAAAAAAAAAAAAAAAAAAAAAAAAAAAAAAAAAAAAAAAAGAAGAAGAAGAAGAAGAAAGATGTGCTGCTTGTTATTCAGCTTTTGTGTGGCTTGTACAAAATCTCTTGTAATGCTTTGTAACCTCGAGGCATCTTCTGGAGGGGCACAGAATCCCATGTGGAATGTCAAGATGTGGTCCTCAAGGAATCAGTGTAATTTTGTGAACTGCTTTTCTATTCAGCTAGCTTCTCTCTACTTGAATAGGTTAGGAGAAGCAGATGCCATCCGAACAAAAACGACACCAAGAGAAAATTCATGCTAATGGTAAATTATGGAGGTGTTGACACCAAGTATTGTACTGGAAGGTGGGAAAGGACAGAAGAGTCCATTGCTTCTGGATTAGAGGTGAATTGGTACCTTGGTCTGAGCTGGAGCCGTCTCAACTTGAGGTCATATCCTCAGAGAGTCTGACAAGACAGCATGTATTGTGTATTTCCCTTTCCAAAGGAAGCAAGTATAATAATTTCAGCACTGAGAACTGGTACTATTGGAAATGCTTCCATAATATTCTTAGGTAAAACAACAGATGCCTGAGCAAAAAAGCAAGTATGGCAGTGCTCCTATTTGTGAAGGTCTGAATAAGTCTGTTCAGCAAAAGCAAAATTTAGAACACATATTCAAACCACCAGTCTGTTTTGTGCTTATGTGCAAAGAACATGCTAAACAGAGAGATATGACACCCAAATACTCATTTGCCAGTGGAAAAACAGCCCCAAGTTAATACATGAAAACAGTTGTACATCTCCAATGCTAAATGAGCAGGAAACATAAACAAGACTAAACAAAAATTAGCTTGAAACCTATGATGCCATGGCAAAGAAATGACAATGTGAGACACAGAGGTAGCTGTTCAGTATTACAATTTTTTTTATATCTGCACCTTTTCTTTTTAACAGAGGCTTCTCTTGTTATCAATTCCACCTTTTATTGGCAAATGATGATGCATGATGACCTGTTCAAATTGCAGGTATTACACTGAGCAATAATATTTAAGAAGACTCCTGTCTCTTTTTGTTTTTAAAAAGAAAAACAAAAAAAAATTCAATGTTGATAATAGAAAAATCAGTCTTTCAAGGAGGGGTTGCAAATATGTTTTTTTAGCTGTGGAAGTTTCTGCAAAGTTGCCTCTTTTCACAGTGACAAATTAAGTATGTAAGATTGGTACAAGTCTTATTTTTCTTTTCCTTTTTCCTTCCCCCCCCTTTTTATGAAGGCTGTTCTAGAATATTAAATCTGCATACAACTACTGCAGACTTTTTCTCCTCACTGATACTTTGTTTTAGATGAAATATATTTTTACATCATTTAAAAATATTGCTCTCTACAAAACACTTTTATGCCCTATTTTTCATTTTTCATTTTTCATTTGCATTCCAAATAATTGCTTTCTCATTCTTAGCAAAAGGAGATAGATCCCCAGATGTATTTTCTTTTGTTTTTCTTTCTTCCTTCTCCCCTGTGTAAATACTCTTATAAAAGTAGATTTAACAAAAGACCATTCACTATAAAAAACTTCCTCAGCAGTGACATGATACACCACACACACCCACTTGTGTAGTCTTTATCAATAACAACAGAAACAGTGTCAAGTGATAAAAATATATGTGATTTAAATCAGCCGGTTTGGGAGTATATTTATTCAAGACCCTTCAAGCAGAGATGAATAGCAGGTTTCTAAATGTGATGTTATGAGGGTAAGCAAATGAGTCATTATTTGTATTCTAGAGCAATAGAGTTGGGCAAGAGCAACACTGCAAGAGGGAATAAGCAGTCGTATCTAGCTGTTTATTCTGTTACATTCATCACCACAGGGTGTATCTGTGCATGTGAGGTCAAGGTCAGTGATCCTTGTTCACATGAATCATTCTCAGCGCTAATGAAAAACACCCCTGATGCAGCGTGTTGGAGCACCATCAGCTTGGGCAGGCTTCTGACACTCCTGACTCACTTCTGCCAGCCAGAATTCACAGGTGAGGCAGAATGGCTGTGCTGGGGGACATGCAGGGCTTGGGAGGGATGAGAGCTTAGCAGGGGCTGCTGGTGGAGATTGGCATTGAGAAGAAAGAGGAGAATTTTTAGCTGAAGGACAAAACAGTGCTGCTATGGGCCAGCTACGGCTCCTTTACACCTTGGCTGTTTGAGTTTCAAAGCTGAAGAGCCTTTCAAAATGAAATATTAATTAAAAAATCACAACCTGGATATGAGTTAGTTTCCAAATAATTAAGTTTTAGAGTTGTGATACCAAATCCTAATTATCGTTCTCCACAAGTTTCTTGAAGTCAAGGAAACAGAGATGGAATATAGTGGCACATGAAGAAGGATTTTTTTTCTTGTCTCCCCCTCCTCCTCTTTCAATTAGTGCAAATTCTGCATACATTTTCCCTGCATTTCAGTGTCTCTGTAGAAAGAAGGATATATTTTGTGGAAGTGCTGATCACATACACGTGCGTGTATGAAAAATTAAAAATCAACCATGGAATACTTTTCAGGGGCTGCTGCAGTGACTACTATAATTTGATATGTAAGTGGATTTATTACTAAGATTGCAAAAAAAAAGTTATGTGTGTTATGTTTCTTGCACCGCAGTAATCCTACAGAAATTTTGGCGACCCCTCGCCAAAGCCAGGGGAGGAACTCGATGGCCGGAGAAGTCCCCGGGACTCTAGCGAAGAAGAGGAGGGTGAGGGAGAGAGGGAGGCAGGCTGTTGTCTCACCACACATGGTCTTGTGGGAAGTGGGAATCTCAGGTTGAGTTACTCATCGGTATGGAGTCAGGAGTGTGCACAACCAATGATTTTGATGGCAGGAGGTAACGTACACATGTTTTTCAGGGAAGGTGCTGTAGGAGGACTTGCCGGCGGGCAGGAGGAGGTTTGTGCCGAGGGCTGTCATTTCCCAAGCGCGGAATCCTTCTGATCCCAGGAGCCCATCACCGCCGCCGCCGATGCTCTCCTTCCCTACGGTACGAGCAGGGGGGCTGGCAGCGCACGGACGCGGCCGGGCAGGGGGGGCGGGCGGCGTCCCCAGGGCTGCTCCCGGCGCCCCGGAGAGCGGGGCGGGGGGCGCGGGGCGGCGCTGCCCGTGCTGGGCGCTGCCCGCCCGCGCTGATTGACACCGGCCCGGGCGGAGGCGGGTCCGCGGGGACCGCGCTGCTCCCGCCCGCCGCCGCCGCCGGGCAGCGCGTCCCGCGCTCCGCCGCCGCCCCCGCGCTCTCCCGCCGGGATCGCGGTGCCGCCCGCGGCATGGCCGGCGCGCTGGGCAGGGGGGCGGCGTGCTGGCGGATGCGGAGCGCGGCGGGCGGCAGGAAGGAGAAGCCCCCGGGCGCCAAGCCCCAGCCCCGGCACGGTAAGGGGGCGGCCGCGGCGGGGCTCGGCGGGGCGCCCACCGAGGTGGGACGGGAGCCCCGAGGTCCGCGCGGGGCAGCCTCGAGGCCAACTTGCCTGTGACTTGTTTTACTCGCTCGGCTCCTCTGGGGCAGGGGGATCCTTTTCTCCTTTCCCCTCCAGCGGGTGCGGAGGGAGAGGAGCTCCCTGCTCCCAAATTCCGCCGAGCTGCGCCTTATGTCTTTTATTTGCCGAGGCGAGAGGAGAGGAACAGCGTCCGCGCGCGTTTTGGCATCTTGCTTTGATAGCGGCTTCTTTGATTATTTTTGCAGAAAGCATTTGCACTCTGGCAAACGCCAGTGAACCTGAGAAGAGTCCCCAAAATCTCTTTTGGCTTTCACGATCTTAATGCCCGGAAAGCACTGTTGAAAATCTTGCCCTGTGTGCTGTTGTCTCCTCCTCCCTTACTCTTTCGGGAAGACAGATGCTCTCTTTGAAGGCTAAACAGCACACAGACAGTTCTCCCTAAACGAGATCCTGACTTTGAAGCCATAAAGCGGAATGGTGTTCCACAAACTATTGAAAACAAGTGTTGAGGTTCATGACCCTTGTGTGCTAAACGCTGAATGCAGTTTACCCAGGGCCAAATCTGTCATGTACGGTTTCCTTACTGCACTGCTTGGCTGTCACTGTTCTCGGCTTTGAGGAGCAAACCCAACTATTTTTGGGTCTGGTTGCAATGTCTGGAAATCTCACTAGAATTTGTCCTAGCTGCATGTTCCCCTTTGGGTTTTAAATCCACTGTTCGGGTAAGTGGGTTTGCAGAGGTCTCTGACCTAATCCTTCAAGGGTAAGGTAACAGCTTAAGTTGTGCTGGAGTTCTGCATCAATTTGCGTTTGTTTGTTGTTATTTACGTTTTCCCCAAAGTAACTTCGTGTCTTTTCCTGAGAATCTAATTTGCCTGAAGGCATAATCTGTACTCTTTACGGGTCCTAAGGTTGCTGTAGCTCATTCAGTAATCTTGATGACAATGTTGGAATTCTTGTTGGAATGACGGGGAGCCTGGCATCTCAGGTGTTGGCATTTTGAGAGGATGCTTGCTGAGAAAGTGATACGCTCAGATGCAGGTCTGAAATAAAAGCAAACTCGGTGTTTCTTCCATTGGCTATCACCTGGATATTTCTGAGCTGGAGTGCTTTTGCAGCAACATCTCCTTTTCCATTTTGCTTCCTTGTGCCCTTTCACAAGCCAAAAGAGGAAGCAGACTAAAAGTTAGAGCAAAGGTTTTGTCAGTGGATGTCAAAAACCCTCTAAAATAAATTCTGTGGGGAAAAAAAAAAAAGTGTTATCCATTTAGAGAAGAAAAGTGTTGTTTAAAAATAATTGTAAATATTTATCCTATTAATTCTGAGTGTAATGCTGATAGTAGGGACTCACATGTTCATGGGATTCCTTTAAGTTGATACCTGTTATGTGTAGGTATTGCACAGTAGCTAGGCACACAGACCAAAATTCTGGATGCAGTGAATTCAGTGGGAATTTTGCCACTGACCTAAGAAGAGTCAGAATTGAATCCACAGACTTTGTGGTGTGAGGTGTCGGGCCAAACTGAAAACATTTGGCTGATTCAGCTGTGCAATTGTGGCAAAGTTTATAATCCTGCATATGCTGCTATGATTAATATATTATCATAATAGCTCTACCCTAAATTAGTTAAATTATGGAGTTATAAAATAACTCGGTCCTAATATACCTTAAGAAAAAAGGTGTGGTATGCTTCAGTCTATCAGGATTGCTTCTTATAAATGTTTTCTAAAGTATCATGTGACACTGAATTCACATTTAAGTAATTGCTGCAACAACACAGAACACTGAATTATACTGAAGCCTGTACACTTTGCATCCCAATTAGATTTCAACTGTAATTTAAAAATAAGCACTCTATTATATTGCCTTTGCAAAGTGAACTAGACTTAGTTACCAGATCATTTACTAATATTTGACAGCTCCAAATGTAAGGTAACAATGAAATTAGAGTAATTTGCATGTCCCTAATACTGATTGTGTGCTGTAGGGAAATATTTGGGGTCAAAACCAAAGAAGTGATATTACTTTAGTATGCTTACAAAATTTTCAGAATTAGTATGCTTACAAAAGTTACAGAAACATTCTCTTTCCCAAGAATGGATTTTAAAGTAAATTTCAGCTTTTGTAAGCAGTACTGATCAATTTATCATGCAGGAACAGAGAATTTACTTTAAATATTTAAGCTAAAGCATTAGAGGGATTATAAGTAAGATATACCTAAAAGTAAAATTTTAGTATGTGAACTACCAACAATTTTTAACTAGCAAACAGACTGGCAGGTTTGACTCAATTCTAGCTGCATGCATTCAGTTATTGACATGAGGTGGGAACTCTTCACAAGAGAACTGTATGAGATACTTCCAAGTTTGGGAAGTAATATTTCTTCCTAATCTCTGTTTTTGCTACAAAACCATTTCAATGGGCCACTGTCCTGCCTTGGTAAAATGTGTCATAGCTGTATGGATCTCAACAGCACGGTTATGATTGACACCATCTGAAGACCAGGCACAATATTTCTGTGTATGTTTGGATTACAATATGTTTATTTGGGAATCACTCAAGGGTCTAAATTGGCAGGGTGCACATTGAGTTGCAGCTGAGCAAACCTGCCATTTAACTGGGTCAAGTTACAAATATTTTCCAGCTTTGACATTCTTCTCGCCTATTACATGAGGAATTATGGGGAGTTTTTTATACTTTTCTGATATTTAAAAATACAAATAGGAAAATTTCCCTGTGATCTCATATGTAAAAGTTCTTGTTTTACAAGTTTTGTGGTTTTGTACCATTTAAAGCAATATGAAGCAGAACTAGCATTTCCACCCATTGTGATCTATATGGTAAATGAAGTCTTGTCAGGATTCCAGCAAAAAGTTCAAGATCCTGTTGAGATGACGAATATCTACAGTCTTGTAAAAAGTCTATTTTTAAATGATTTAATCTTGGGTTATCATTGGCAACTTACCTGTACAATCTCCAAAGACCTTGAAAACTGACAGCTAGAGCCAGAATTCTATTACAGATTCTCTTTAGTCAGAAGATGTTAAGGAGTAGCATAATGAGAAATACGTAAATAAAGTAATATTTTAGTGTACTGTTGAAGAAAACTTTGAAATATTTGTATGAGAAAACCTCCTCCCTTGTGGAGTAGATATGGAAAGATTGTGACTAAAAGCTGTGAAACAGAAATAAGTTTTAAATTACTTGGTACCACCAGAAATAACTTCTGGAGAGAAAGCAACATTTCATATCCTTTTTAAAGCCATATGAAAATTAGTACAAAAGCACTTACCAGGGAAAAACAGCCCAAGTAAATAGTGCTGGATGTATGTATAGGAGTTTGTGTCCACATAGGTGAAGTTTTAGACAGAAAACAATTACTTTCAATTTATTTGATTCACAAAATGGGCCATATTTAGACTGGTAAGTGCAAGTCCTCTGTGCTTCAGCCAGCAAAATGAAGTCAGTTGGTTTTATGCCAAAATGTTGAATTATACCCAGGTAGGCTGGATAAATGAATATGAGCTCTAACAATGCAGACCTCTTTTTCACCTGGATCTGCTGACTAATTTTAGTCTTCACCTGTCTAGAGTTGTCACAGAATAAGACAAAAACGGTTGTTGCCATGTTTGTTTGGTGTAATGGAAAGGTTGTAGTGGGGGAAGGGTAGAAGTCAACATATGATTGCTGCAGAGACATGGTCTCTTCTGCTGGGGAATGGAGAGAGAGGAAAAAAAACCAAACCCTACAAACCTGTTCATTGTTCTCCTCTTGAATAAGCTTAGTTGTATGCAGGTTGCTCCTGGTTGCTCCTGGACTGAACTAATTCCACAGTTAACAGTAAGGAAATTAAATTGTGCTTGAGCTTTCCACTTTCAGATGTTCACATCTTTGTACATTTCTTCTTGACATATTCAAGGATGTGCTTCAGTATTTTCTGTTGGCTCTTCCTTTTCTTCCTTCTCTTTCTCCTGGGAAATAATGTTGTTGGTCATATTGAGGTGGTCATAACCAAATCTTCTATTTTGCTTGAGGGATAGTTCTCTCACCTCGCTTTTTGCATGTGCCTTATTGTAGCATTTGTGAAAGTAAATGTCTGAAATTAATATAGGTGTTATATATATATATATATAAAGGAGTATAAGTTTTTTTCTTGAAGTAAGTAAACATCTTTTCTGTGATCAGCTGGAATAATCTGCAGGTAGATTTTAAATATTGAAACATTTTCCTATCCTATGTATTCAGAATGTGTGAACACTGATGTTATTTATGTTTACATCTACTGACACTTTGATGCCTCAGCCACTTTTGGGGTCTCATTAGTCAGGCAGTGTGTGTGTTGTGTAATGCAGACTGTGCTCTGAAGGCACGGCTTTCCAAACAAATGGATGGGTAAGGATTTTGGCCTGGAGAACAAGAGGGGTTGGTTTGCCAAATGTATTTTAACTTGATTAGCCTTTCCCTTTTTCCTTTGATGTAAGTGCTACCTAGCTGTTACCTCTTTCTGTGGTTGTTTCTGCTTTTGTGTTTGTAAGAAATTGTTTGTTTCTTTTGTTTTGTTATTCAAATTAATTCACTGTAAAAAAGGTAATACCCTAGTGGATGCCCAGTTCATAGAACGGGATATTTATGATACTGATAAAACCTAGCATTATAACTTCCTCAATTAGAGATAAGTAATCAGAGCTAAAAATCCATGGATTATTCGAAATTTTAATTTATGATAGAATGAAAAAGCTGCCCTCTAGATCTTAGAAGCAGACTCTAAATACAGTTTTATGATATTTATTTAAATTTAATTTTGGCACAGAAATGTAGTTAAGAAACCAAAGACTTCCCTTCCATTTCATAACCAGACGTATTTTTCTGACTATTTTTAATGGACTGTTTGAGTAGTTTTAGTCAGACAGAGTCTCAGGTTACCTTGCTGGGAAGTACAAGGTGTGACCTGAAAGGAAAAAAAAAAGAATCACTTTCCTGATAATTTGGCTTTTGCTGTTGAAAATTCTGAAGCTAGGTGAAATGATTACTCTGACAGAACCATAGAAAATATCTCATTTCAGTACATTCTAAAATATTTTGTATTTTGAGTAACCCTGGCTCTGGGGCATTTTATACTTGCTTCTGGAAGTTTCCAGTCCTAGTATTCAGTTTAACATCTCTGCCTTTGTCTTTCCATTTAGCCTTGCCATGTTAAAACAATGAATCATCTTGTCCATTAACTACAGTTGGAATGTCTGTTTATGCACTGAATTTGTTTTGTCATGTTGCCTTAATAATTGATTGGAACTGTGGCAACTCCTGACTGCTTTCCCATATGAATTTGGGCTATTCCCAGTGCTGTTCTGAGCAGTAGGAACATAAACCATCTCCAGACCTGGAATGTCTTTACCCTCTGAGGATTTAACTTGTCTTTCTCATGAAACTGTAAGGCAGCATTTTCATTTTCTGTCTTCATGCATGTGACATCGTGTAGAGGATGTAACATTTCCTATAACAGTTGAACAAGCAATATTGCTATTGCAGGTTCGCTTTGATACATTCTGTTTTGTTGATGGATTTTAAATTGGTGCTGATTAAAATATTGAAGTATTAAACAGCAAATGAAACAAAACTATAATGGTCTTCTTTGAATAATTTAGAGAAGTGACATGGTGCAAAGGAAGGGGCTACAAGGCCAGGAGGCTGTGCCAGCAAATGCAAATGTATACCTCTTGTCTTGTGAGTGGGCTTGAAGATAGCACTCTGGTTGCTATTTAGGCAACATTTTGAAAATTAATGCCCTTTTATTAAAAAGGCATTACACTGGCAGTTCCTTGACTCATTAAATAGCATTTGCCTTAACTATGTAGTATTTTCTTTATTTCCATGAAAAAAATCTTTGTTGCACTTGGAAGGTAAATAGTGAAGGGTCTACTTAATAAATAAGCCCAAAATACTGTGTAAAATGTGTTTTTTTTTTAAATGGCTTTGTGTTCTTTTCTTGTGCACTGTGATATCTAAGAATACTTTTTTTGTGCTCTCTATAACCAATTTTCATTGAGTTGTTGATGCCACATTACTGTGGAATGCATCAAAAAGTAGAAGCAAGGAGTAAGAATCAGTGGGTAGAACCTTTTCCTGAAGGCAGATTAAAGTGGAACTGTTAGTTTGTGATAATGAACCCAAGAGCCTGTGGAAAAAAGCAAGAAGAAAGAGTTGTTATTGTCAACGACTGCATTGCGCTTTGCTGTACAAACCATTCCAGTATTTTGTTCAATACTTATTGCTCTGAAGCTTTGAAACTACAGAGCTGCCTAAACTGCTGGCATTTGTAGTGAGGGGGAGGAATGGGAGGTTGAGAAGAGATACTCCTTCTCCAGAAGTTGGATTGAGTAAATTCATGTAGTGTAACCAGATGTCCTCATCAGTTTCATCTCTTTGGCTGATAGTCACTGTGGTTTCATGTGGGAGGTCATGGTTGCTGCTAGACAAGAAGTGGGTGTGAGTAAAATTTTTTAGGAGGTAAGTGAGAGGAGGTTCTGTAATGAGAAGCTGTACACAGAGAGATCAAGGGACCCCTGCATTACATTCATATCAGCAGGACTCCAAAACAGATGAGATGCAGCATTCTGGGGTGGTCCGAAGGTTTCAAGATTTCTGTATCATTTTAAAATATCAGACATCTTCATCATCAAGTCCTGACATCAGTAGTGTGTTCCTTACAATTTTCAAACCTAAAGTAGAGGAAATGGGAACACAATATTCAATTTTTATTCAACTTAGAGGTGTGAATTCTTGGCTTTCTAGCTACTTGGAGTTCCAAGATATATTAAAGCTTGTAAATCCATTTAAAAAATGGAAGAAAGGTTGGGGTTTTTTTTTGGTTTTTTTTTTAGATCACAATATATGTTTTAGGGAAACACGGTCTTTTCCAGTCCTGATGACGTTGGAGTTGTGTATATTCTCTGTGGCAGGACTGCTCCCAGTCCAGGTATTGATTTCAGTTAACACTGAACTTGCCTGAGGGATGGTCAGTTGTTTGTGTTAATGGTACTACTGGGTGCAGCCTAAATTGCTTCAAGGGTTTGGCCTACAAAGGCAAGTTCTAATGAAGCAAAAAAGGATTTACCACTGTTTTTATTCATTGTGCAGTTGTGGAGGATTTCTTTTTATTTTTCATGGAGACGTGGTAATAATCTGGATCTGATTAGAACAGAGGCATATATTGCTGCGGTTTTTGTTTGCATGTGAAGTTTTTCTTTGTTTTCTTAAAGTCCAGGCTGAAAAGCTGGTCCCAGCTCAGTTATTTTAATTTTTGGGAGAGGACTATGTTGCAAGTGTAAAGGTGGGAAAAGGATCACCTTAATAGAAACTGCAGTGACTGACTGGAGTGAGATTCTGATCTTGGAAGGGTTTGATCTCGTGGGCTGTAGCTGTTTGCTGTATGCACCAGATCAGAGAGATGATTTTTCAGGGTTTCTGAATTCTTCTGTTTTGGCACTTGTTCCAGGGAGTGAGTACACAAATGATCTCAGAGAAGAGATGATTAAGTCACACCTGAGAGTTTTTCAGAGTTCTTAGCAGCGTTGAGCAGTTGCTCCATTGCAGGGAGGGTTAAACTGAAGCTGCATCCTTGACTAGCTTGTTTTCCCTCTTATTCTTGCACCAACATGATGCCAATTCAATGGCAGATGGACAGTTTTAGCCCAAGGCTTTTATATTCTGCAAACTCAAACTTTGTTTTATGATTTTCTTAGCATAAAAAGAGGAAAGTGGCAAAATTATTTATTGATGTATTTTGACAATCGTATATGACTGTTTGGTGGTGGTTTGTTTGTTGTGGGTTTTCTGTTTTTAGATCTAGTCAAAATATTTAGATCCAATAAGTTCTGATTGTATTCAGCATAGCTAGTGGAAACTTGAGGAATACATAGAATGATTCAGGTTGGAAGGATCCTAAGGAACATCTGTAGTCCAGTTTCCTGCTCTATGTCAGCTGTGAGATTAGATCAGGTTGCTCAAGGCTTTCCTCAATTCAGGCTTGAAAACATCCAAGGAAGGAGTGCACAAAGTCTGCCAACTGGTTACTTTTTCACATCAAAAAGCCAAAGAGGGCCTGATAATTTTGGAAAAGTGGGAGTTCTAGATAATGAGCATCTTCCTAGAAATAAGTCCAAGAGTAAGTGGTGCTAAAGTGATTCCACTGATGATCTGAAGTACCACTTGTAAAACATAATGAAAGCTGGCTTATTTTAGGATGTTCCAGAGAAGATACTACGGAAAGCTAATCATGTGTTAAATCCATAGTGTTCTGAATAAAATGAATTCTAACTATTTCTAGGCTTGAACCCCTTATCAGAGTTCACCTAGAATCTGTGAACTTTTTGAGAACTACAGAGGAGTACGCCAGCTATCTGACCCTTCAACTATATGCATAAATCAGAAGTGCAGATAAGAGTTTGTGACAAGAAGGGTCTTGGCAACCTGAGTAACTGAAATGTTCCAGTGTCATCATAGCACAGAAGTCTCTGGTCATTATGGAAAGAGTCTGAAAGACAGTGCTTTACTGTTTTTGTTTGTTTGGTTGGTTGGTTGGTTTTTGGGGTGGAGAGGGAAGAGGGGTTGTGTGGGGTGTGTCTGGTTTTTTTTTTTTTTTGTTTTGTTCTGCTTGGGTTTGTTTTGATTTGGGTTTTTTTGATCCCCCACAAGGTCCCAGCTTTGGAAAGGTAATGAGACTGCTTGTTCTGATGTTCCACTTAACGCCCTGCCCACAGGGTGGGTGGATTTCTCTGGATGTCCCCTGTGTCTGGCTTAAGGAATTTGACAAGGAACCAGCAGCTCCACTGCATCTTTATGTCCTGGTATCCTCTTGTGTACAAGCCTACAAGTAAATTTCACAACTTTTCATCTCTATTCCTATGTAAGAAATGTCCATGCAACACAGCCTGCATACAGTAGTACAACCTTGCTGGTAGAATGTTTTCCTGATATAAAAGAGTGCTGCTTTTTTTTTACAAAGCACATTATAATTTTTGGTATTAACTGCCATTGTCTCACATATCCTAATTAATTCAGCTATTTGGTATATTTAATTTGTTAATGCTTCTGCAGTCATGTAATAAGATACATTGGTCCACCAGCAGTCTCAAGGCACTCATGTTAAAAGATTGTTTAGAGGCTCACTTTCTTTGCTTAATAATATTCTAGTAAGACCTTACATTGAGCTCTGTGGCCATTAAAATCTTATTTTTGAAATTTTTCTCTTTCTTGTCTAGTCCTCAAGTGGTTTTTTTTCCCCTTCTTTTTTTTTTTTCTTTTTTTCTTTTTTTTTTCTTTAAATCTGACATCTGATTTTATCTTTGTTCCACTGCACTTTGCAGGTTTTGTTTTTAACAAGTAGATGGGTAAGAACTTCTGCCAGTACAGATATGATTCAGAAGTCTTTGATCAATGGTTTTCCTTGAAGCCTACACTCCTGGTAATACTTCAGGTGTCAAAGCTAGGGGCAAAAGATGATTGAGAAACTAGTTTGGTAAATAGAAGTCATTTATGATTTTCCTAATGTAGGGAAAAAAAATAAGAATGCTATCTGCTACCAAAGCTGTGAAAATTTGGCAGTGGCTGACTTTATGATGCAAATCCTAAGATGGATTTCTCCCATTTCTAATATTTTATGTGTTTCTTGAGCATTCACATTTGTACTTCAACAGTTGCTTCTTAAAATGTGTCTATGCTTGAGAAAGGGTATGTGAAGCCAGTCCAGAGAATAGAAGGAATTGTGATGAACTAATAGCTTTTTCAGGAGTGTGTGTTCTCTGGTCATAACTTACAGAACCTTGAATCTGGCACAGGAAGACGTGCAGAGTGAAGGGTGCCATGGAGAGCTCTCCTTCTCAGAGCAGCACCATGCAGTGCCTGTCTGTGTTTACCACACTTTGTGGTTTGTATGTTTTTTTGCTACAGAAGACGACAGCAATCACAGCAGGCACTACTGAGCAGCGTGGCTGGGAACTCTGCTGCCATCTGTGTTAGCGCTGCCTGTTCCTGTTGTGTGCTTGCTTCCATATGTAGAGTTTAGCACTTAGTCTCTACAGCCATTGGAGTAATATATCCGAAAAACAGTTGTGATAATTAAAGTTGATGGAAAACTGTCATTTAAGAAGTTAATTAATTTGTTTTCAGTATATGTTTTCTGATTTTATTATTTTTCTTTCTTTAATATCTCCTGCTCCTTCAGAAATGTTTCGTGAGATACCACTGCTCAGTCCAAACTTGAACTCATCACTTTTGGCTTTGTACATCGTAATAACCTCCACAGCAACCACTGTGATGCCATAAACAGAGGGTTTGACTTCAGGTGAAGAATGTAGGCAGTAAAAGCAGAATAACCCATAAAGGAAAATGTGGGAGGATGGGGAGGACAGGGAAAGTGATTATTTTGGCTTTCTGTGTAGCGATACACCACCCACCCCCCGAAACTTTTTTTTGGTAAATCTTCACTGATAGCTGAAAGAAAATAAATTTTTTTAAAGATGTCGGAGTAGAACTTCCATTTTAGACAGTATAATTGAAAATATATACAAGTAATGGAGTTTTATTCTTCATAAGGTTTCTTTTTCTCTCTTTCCATTCATTTTTAAAAAATCACTTTACTAAATCCACCGTGGGAGGATAGTTTTGCTGCTGTACTTTTCCCAGGATGCAGCAAAAGAAATTGCATTTGCAGTTCATGGAGAATGAAATTAGACTTGCTCTGTCCTGATGATCCACTACTCCTACACCCAGCACATTTCTAGGAGAGACTCTTGCTTGCTATAAGAGACGGTGCCCTGACTATACTTGCACCTGCTCTTGTGTATGAAGGAACAGGCACGGATTTGGGCCCACGTAGCCCCCAAATTAGAATTAGGCACTGTATGGAGTGCTTCTGTGTGGGTCTGCCTCCTCTCTGAGGCATTCTTCATGGAAGGGGAGAGTTCAAACATATACAAAGCAACTTTGTTTGCTTATAGGGGTTGAGACAAGTTTCTGTTCTGTAATAGATTTATACCTGCTCAGAAATACCATGGTCTCGCATTATGAAAATATCCATTTTCATCTTGCATCATCTTGTGTTCGCAACATAGTTGGGTGCTAGACTGTGAAATCAGTAGAAAGTAATTGGGAAATGCAAATCTCATGGCATCTGGAAGAGTGGAATGCGATATGTTTTTTTTAGTTGGATGGTATTGAGAACCGCACACACTCCTTTTTCTTGTTGAGTAATAAAATCTTGCTCTTTAACCCTTCAGCCATCCATCCATTAGAGATTATGTACATAAGTCTTTATTTCTTGTCTTTTGTGTCTGGCCTGTTCTTTCTTTTGGGCTGTGGCTTCACAAAAGCAGCTTCAGTTTGACAAACACTCAAATGACCTTAGTGCTCATGAAGCAACTGAAGTACCTGTGTGCCAGACTGCACAGCAATAAGTACTTCCTTTTCTTTCAGAGCAGAAATTGAATGCATATAGTGCCTATGGAGGAAAAAAATCTCCAATAAGAGCAGAGAAAACCCAGGGCTCAGCAAGGATCTCCATTTAATATAATGTTGAGCCTGTGCTCCACAAAGCTGGTTAACGTGAGGATACTTACCCTAAATCAATCCATCTATCCATCTATCCATCTATCCTTATATTTGTCCAACAATTCTAGCAGTTTTCATTTACATTTCAAAGGCAGAGAGATTGAGAGTACTCATTTCTGTAATTCCAGTATTCCGATAGCCCCTCCATCTGGATGGTTGTTCCTGTGAAACTGACACAGTCTGGACAGTTTTCATCAATTTCATTTTCTCATCTTCTCAGATGAGCCTTTAATCTCCTGCTTCCTGATCCCCAGTTTATAATCAGATTTGACAGCGATAGGATGGCAGTAAATATCTGATATATTGATATAAAAGTCTATAACGAAGTAGAACTGTTGTTTCTCTCTTTACTCCTTGGTGAGGTAAAATTTTATTTGTGAAATGTGAATAGCTTCGAAGCATAAAGCTGCCTAGTTTTGGGCCATTTTCAGGTGGATCTGTTAACAAGTGAGATATTTATTATTTTTTTCCTCTCAAAAAGGCAAATAAAAGGCTTATTTGTGACCTGCTTAATATTTTTGAAAATCAATTTGATGTCAACTTGACTAATTATTCTGTTTCCCCAGAGGTTGATAAGATGCTTTTCCAAATAAGATCTAAAATAATAGTTATTTGACATGTGGATATAAATTTTCATTCCTAAATAAAGCCATTCTGGAATACTTTTAATGCTGTTGATTAAAACCTTATGGTTAAATGAATGAAACTGTGTTTAATAGTTGCATTTAGCAAAAGCCTGATCATGATTTGGGATTTTTCTCATTATTTTGTGTACATGTGTTAGCTGCATAATTTCTGCATCTATTTTGCTTCCCATCAAAGTGGAAAAATCCTTTCTCTTTGCTTTTTAAGCCATCCTCTGGAGAATCTTACAGGTCAAATTAATGGTAAAAATATTCAAAATAGAAGGTTGGAGATATGCACAAAATGATGAGCATACCCAGCTTAAGTGCAAGCCATACTTATGGAATCAAGCAATTTTGGCCAAACTATAAGCTGTAATCAGTCACGTTTCCTTTTAATAAAGTTTTTATTTTTCTTGAATAATTTTACCTGGTTTATTTCTCCTTTACTTTTTATATTCTTATGTATAATTTTGACATTATCCTGTTGTAGCCTTTCTGCCTCTACTCCTGCCTTTCCTGCTCTTGGGAGGAAAAAGACTTTAAATTCACTGCCATATTATATTTCTTTCTCTCACTCTTTTTGTTATTATACACTAATTTCCATGTCTTTACTGTTCCAAAAATTCTTCCTCCTTTATTCAGTTCCCATAACCTCAGTTAAATCTGAGCTTCACTGACAGAGACAAGAATTTAAATGTGTTTTTTCCCCCTCCTGCTTAAGAGCTTGCCTTTCCTTTTTAGGATTTGGTGTTCCTGCCACCTGTGTATTCAAATGTCCATCTGGCACGCTACAGAGTTTTCTAATTTTATATATATATATATATATGGCTAAGATACAGATGTTAATTTTCTTTTCTTAAAGAAGTTTGTGATGGTTTTCATGTATGTGAAATTATTCTGGTTTTGTCTTCACAATTGTAATGAGAGTCCAAATTGTTAGCCCAATGAGCTCCAAATTCCACACTTGCTTATATAATAGCACTGTAATTTTCATTCATGCTTTCTCTGTTTTCTCTTGGGTTTATGCCACTAACTTCAGGAAGGTCAAACATCATAAACTTTCTGGGTGTAACTTCAGAGATAGAACAGAAGATTCTGAGGAAACCAAACTCCTACTACATGCTTCAAACCCCGTCTCCAATCATCTCATGTACAGAGATGTGCTGGTGATGATTGTCCTCTTTGTAAGCTTCTGTTTTCCTTGATGTTGCTGTAGGAAGAGACCTTTGCTGTTTTGGGTACACATGAGTTAGAGAGCTCTGGAAATTGCTAGCAGGAAGGGAGAGTCTGATTTAGGACATTCCCACAGATTTTGTGGGGGTAGGGAAGGACTGTGTCAGTGCTCATCACTGGCAAATGGTAAGAACCTTTTTTATTGGGTCATTGTTTCTGACAGCTTCATCCAGCTGCCTTTTCAGTTCTCTCTGGACATGCTGTTACAGAACTTTGACAAACAGATTGAAAAGTTGCATGCAGTAAATGAGCAGTACAAGTTCCTTATTAATGCTACTTTTCCCTTTGGCAAGCTTTTCAACTTCAGAGAGTATATTTCTTCCCCTGCACTTAGAATTAATTTTGTATGCCTTGACAGCCAAATTATTTGATGTAGGAGTAAAACACCACACCTGTCCCTCACTGAAGCTGAACACTTTGACTGAGCTGGTCCTACCAGCACACAAAAGCATCAAATGGTCCATGGGCCAGAGGAAAATCTTCTGGTAATAGGGAATTGCAATTTGTGTGGGCAAATACAAAGCTGAGGTTGAGTTCAACAAATGGGGACAAGTCGCAAATAATTCAGCATTCAGGCAAAAGTGATAACCATCATTGTTCATGCCAGCATGTGGCTGACTTTTAATTAGCTTGGAATTATGCTTTGCTGGTTTAAGTGAATAATGGCAAAGATTATGTCAGCTGAAAATAAATTGTTTGAGCTTGTTGCAGAGATTATTACTGAAACCAACACAATTGCTATAAAAACTTGAATTCTATATATTTTCATATATGTTTTATCCATATATAAATTAAATATCGATGTATAAGAATAGAGTGCCTGTTGTGGAAAAGAATGTGCACAACTCTGTATCAGAGGGGATGCAGCATTGCCTGACTCAACCAGTCATACGTGGTTTTCTGGCAGTGAGTGAAGAGCTGAATTTAATGATTTAAACATACAGGGACCTATAGGAAATGCCTGCACAGTGGTTATTTGCATTTGAGAAATGGGAACAGGTATCCAAGGAATTTACTGAGGTAAGTTAATAGGTTTTTGAGTGTGCAGGAAGATATATGTGCTCTGGGGAAAGGTAGCATGTGACCAAATCTGAATGCACAGGGCTTGAACGTTGCTGGTACTTTGCAAAATTGCTTATCAATAGCTTATTGAGTAAACAATTTACTTTAGGAAGTGTGGAATATTGTTAAGTGATGAAAGCAGAAATATGATAGTGATAAGAAGGGCGATAGCAGAGACTGTGATTAACAAAACAGTAGAATTAGGACAGCAAAACCTCACACACAAGGTTTTATTTCCAGATAAAGAAAATTCTACAACTGAGCCTGCAAAAGGTGAGTGCAGTATGTTTAAAAATGAGAAGTGGAAAAGAAGAAATACTTAATTGGACCAAAAAAGCAAAGAGGAGTATTATGTACAGTGGTCAGCAATGATGACCATTCCATTTCATCAGTGGAAGAAAGTATTTGATAAATGTCCTAATCACAGAATAAAACAGCAGAGAGACACTATTTTAGTTTTCCCTTAATCAAAACCAGAAAGCAAACAAGAATCCTGAACTAAAAGTCTTCAGTTACCTCTGCTCTTTCTGTGGAAACTGACAGGTCTCCAAGTAGGAATATGATGATTTGTGAACAGCATAATTCCATACAGCGAAACTGTTGTATATTTGTATATTTTTTAAATTTGTAAACCAAGGAAAACAGTGAGGGCAGCTTTCCAGCATAAAATTGAAATCATTAGATTAGCTATTAGGATATCTAAATGAGCAGCTTGTTTCAGTAGTATCTGTAAGAGGACGGAAAACCGTAGAAGACCTGCATCTTTCAATAGACCAATTACACAGAAAAAGTAGTGAACAAAGAATGACTGTCAGTACTCATAGAAGATATATCTACTTAAGCAGTCCAGTCAAAAGGGGAGGTGTGTTGGGGTGTTTGTTTTGAGTTTTCTTTGTTTGTTTGTTTGTTTTTTGTGGTTCCCTTTTTTTTTTTTTTCCCTCTTGTAAGTCCAGAAATATGATTCTTGCTCAGAGGTTGTTGGGCTGCACCGAGAATTCTTTGTGGTGATCTGTCAGAAGATATCACTAAATAAGAATGTCTTTGGAATTATCCTGGCATTTGAGATGTTTCAGAGGAAATTGACCCAGGCACTAGGGGAGCTCCTAGATGTTGATACTGTTGCTGGTAATGTTCTTGTTGCAAGGAAAGGTAAAGTCTGGGACAAGGCAGTAGAATACTCTGGTGCTGGATTGTAACAACTCTCTGGGGTGCGCCAGGCAGTGCTTGTGTCTAAATCAAAGGATGAAGGGGAAGGGTAGCAGTTGTGGAAAACCAAAGGAAGATCAGAGTAAATCCTAAGGGTATCAGTATTCAAAACTTTGTGGAAACAGCAGAGTTAGCTACACTGTGATACTTGTGGGAATTCCCCAAAACAGGCGCTGGTGTAAAGACTGTGCATGGTGGGATTTGCTAACAGAGCAAACCCTGTCTCTTTAGAGACACAGGAAGCTACAGCAGAGTAAAATTGGTAACAGATCTACCTAAAAGACCAGTGGTCAAGGTTAAAATGGCAGATCCCTGGCTGACAGTGTAACTGCTCACATTACTTGACAGCCAGATAGAAGTACAGCACTGGGGCTGGCAGTGGGTTAGATGAACTGGGTCCTCTATTTCCTCTTACAGTCTGTGGTGCTACCATACAGCAGGCAACAACTGGAAGTGATTCATTCCAATCTTCTATGTGTATATCTCACCCTCCTATTTCTGCTTTTCCTGATTCCCTGACAAAATTTCCTTCTCCATGTTGTCCCAGGCTTATTGAGTACTTTCAGTACACCCCGGTATTTTTTTATCCCACTCCCTATCTGCTAAGCCATTCATATCCAATAATCTTTTCTAGATTTGTGGGCAAAAAATATGTCTTCCTAGTCTAATTTTCCCAAAAAGCCTTTAGCCATGCTCCCAAAAAATCCCACCTGAGACAGACATTGAAGAACAAAAATTGTCCTTGCAATCAAAGTTTGGCTAAGTTCTAAGCTGGTAATGGGGTTTTCCTCATTGGAAGTGATGGCAGCATTGACGTGCAGTGCTACCAGGGCTATTACAGTGCCTTGTAATTACATCCTTTCTTGTAGATTCAGACAAAAAAGAGATCAAAAGTTTGACAGACCAAATTATGCCTAGCACCCACATCTCGGATTAATAGGAGGCATTTGATAGAAAGGGACTTATTAAGATAGAGGGAAAGAAAAAATAGAGTTCTGTCTGACACTTGCCCACACTTAGGTATGGCAGACAAGCATAATATGTCTAGGAACACATGCATTATTTTTTTTTCTCTTAAGTGTATTGTGTGTTTGATGGTGTTTGTGAGTTTTGTGTGGACCTTGTGCAATAATAATTTTTTAAAAATTAAACTGCTACATTGTGTGATTTCAAAATGGATGGAGATTCAACAGGTGAACATGCATTCAATTTCCTTTTTGACCCTGTATATATTTACTTGCAAGGAAATTCAGCATGTACTTGAAGGTGCCTTATTTATAGTCTATTTTGGACCTCTGTTTTTAACTGAGTGAAATAAATGTATGTATTTATTACATTTTCCTTTTTATTTCAAAACAATCCAGCCAGGGAATAAAACTGTCTTCTAGAAAGTTCCTACTTTGAGAAGAAATTTGTGTCCAGAATAACTCTCCCACTTTCTGGAAGTTTGGCTCTTAAGCCAGACAAGATAACCTTACACCTGAATTTGATTGTTTGTGTGCCCTTTATTTCTCTTGTAATTCACCATTTTAGTGTGAGCACGTGGCTGGTTTGGCCCCCTTGCTATTGTAAGTCATGTGAAATTGATGCAGCTGAAATCACACAATTTTAAAATTGCTGTGCATTTTATTTCTGTGTTCATATCTATAGTAGGCCAGGGGCACTAAACTCTCTTGAGAGTGGTGAAATGTGTTCTGGCAATGTTTATACCAAAATGCAAAATTCTTGGCATATCTGGAAGCATGAATGGAGGAATGCACTAAAGGACTATGGCTGCTTCAAAACAAGCAAGCAGGCAAGGGAGCAAGTAAAGAAAGTACCACAGGAAGACTGTCAGAATACAGGCTGCCTTGATGCCTGTACTCTTTGGTAAAGTTCAGGTCTAAAAGCAGGATCATATGAGAAAAGCATCATGTTGCCTGAAACATCTGTATGTTAGTTGCAGTAAGTTCATTGTGTCCTAAAGCCAGATTTAGGACAAACATCTTCTGTCTTCCCAGTGCTTGATCCTAGATATGCCACTGGAAGGAGCTTAACAGTGCCAGCTATGCATAATCTCTGGCAATGTTGTTCAGCAATCCTCTTGAGATAGTGGGGTGAGTGGACATCCCTCATCTCCAAACACAGAAAGGAGCAAGCTAAGAATTTTTTCCTGTTTTTTTTGTTCCCTGCAGTTGCATTAAAAACTGAAGTTTTCTAGGGATGACTGAAATAATAACAAGGGCTGGTATATTTGGGTTGTGTGTTAAGGTTTTGTTATGAGGAGAGGCTACAGGGGTGGCTTTTATGAGAAGCTGCCAGAGCCTTACCCAATGTTTGATAGACCCAAAGCCAGCTGGTTCCCAGATGGACCTGCTGCTGGCCAAGGCTGAGCCAGTCAGAGATGGTAGTAATGCCTCTGGAGTAACAGATTTATCAAAGGAAACAACCCTCCTGCACAATGGCAACAGCAGCCAGAGAGAGAAGTGAGAATACACAAAACAACTCTGCAGACCAAGGTTGGTGGAGAAGGAGGGGCGGGAGGTGCTTCAGGCACTGGAGCTAAAATTTCCCTGCAGCCCATGGTGAAAACCATGGTGAGGCAGCTGTGCCCCTGCAACCCATGGAGATCCATGGGAGTGCAGAGATCCACCTGCAGCCCATGGATGAACCCACACGAGAGCAGGTGGATGTGCCTGGAATAGACTGTGACCCCATGGGAAGCCCTCTCTGGAGCAGGGCCCTTGCAGGACTTGTGGACCCATGCAGAGAGAGAAACCCACACTGGATCAAGTTTGCTGGCAGGGTTTGTGATGCTGTGAAGGGAGCCACACTGATACAGTTTGTGTAGAACTGCAGCCAGTGGGAAGGACTCGTGTTGGAGAAGTTAGTGAAGGACTGTCTTCCCTAAGATAGACCCTACCCTGGAGCAGGAGAAGAGTGTGAGGAGTCCTTCCCTGTGGAGGAAGGAGTGGCAGAGATAGTGTGTGATGAATTGACCACGGCTCCCATTTCATATCCTCCTGTGGTAGAGAAAATGTGGAAATTGAATTGCCTGGGAAGAAGGTGTTTTAAAATTTGGTTTTATTTTGTACTTTCCTACTCTAATCTGATTGATAATAAATCAGTTAATTTCCCTAAACTGAATCTGTTTTGACTATGACAGTAATTGGTGAATGATCTTTCGCTGTCCTACCCTTGATTCGTGAGCCTTCTGATGTATTTTTTCTCCCTGTCCAGCTGTGGAGGGAGTGATAGAGCAGCTTTGGTAGGGATTTGGCACCAAGCCAGGGCCAGCCCACCACAGATGGGATAATTTACAAAAACTTGAGGCAGGTGGGAACAAAGTTGAAAAAGGGCATTAGGAAGAGCTTGGCTAGCACTGTGACCACCCTGGCATTAGAAGTCTCTCACAAAGGCTGACTGGAGAAGAGCTGACAATGGAGATGAAGAAGCTCTCTTAGGAAGTAAGGTTTTCCTGTTTTTCTGCTGATCTAGCAAGGTGAAATGATTCATACCACAGTCAGATATGTCAGATATATCAGAGAGGCAATCGGAGTGCATGGCTGGGACAAAAATGCAGGCTTGTCATCCACAGTTAGACTCCCTTGGACTGATTCAGGCATACAACATTAGGTGACAAGTCACTGTCCTGTAGCTGCAAACAGGGCATGAGCATTTAGGCAATGTTTATGCCATATTTTCCTTTTCCTATTGCTGTAACACCTCTTTTACTCCTTTGCAATTTAAGCCTTTTGGAGGCATGCCTCAGAGCAGTGTGGTGATTGTGTGTGGAGTTGCATAATATATTATATCCTCTAGTTCCCCCTCTCCAATCCAGAACATGCCAGGTATTGCACCAGGGCTCTGTATGAAAAGGCTTTGTGATCACCCAAGTGCTCAAACGTGACATAGGAATGTCATCTGATACAAAAGGGAGGAGAACTACATGTGCCATTTGTTGGTCCTGGTATGGAGGCTTGAACTGAAAAAAGCAAGTTTTGTTTAGAGTGTCCTGAAAGAGTTCGGGGTAGCATGACTGTTATGCAGAAAAGTCTTAAATAGCTGCTGAGAACCTGAGACATCACTCAGGAGTGAGAAAGGGTGAAGGAGATGTGGTCTTGGTCTCTGGAGTAAATACCAGGACAAGGTTAAGAAAGTGTATTAGCTAAGGGAAATACCTTGAAAAAGGCAGGGCCATGCAGGAAGGGCACAGAAATAACTCTTCAGGAGAATGTGATGATGATGAACATTCCTAGAAAACGAAGCACTGTAGACTGTGATGAGGACAGGAGAACAATTTGACATCACTGAACTATCAGTTTTCCTACAGCATTTCACTGCCTAGGAGAGACTTGATCTTTATGATGTATAACCTATTGAACTAATATACAACCAGTCAGAACTTCAAGCATGTTCTGCTACAGCTCTATTGCAATTTTGTGTTTTACTGTGTATATTCAATTAAGAAACATTTCTATTTTGAAAAACGTGCTAAGGCCATCTCTCTGAAATGCAGAACGCTTGTTTATGTAAAGGCAGAGCATTAATTTTCTTACTTACAGTGAGAAATACTTTTTCCTACCTTCATACTCTAGATTCTAGTGGGGAGCATGTGATGCAGCTCTGACCCAGATTCACCTGCCATCTGTACTACCTTTTAGAAACACCCTTTTTCTTTGTTTGTAGCATCAATAAAACCTCTTTAGCTTTGCCCCCAAGTCCATTAAAGAGGTTCTCAGATATAACTGCACGGGTTAAAGCAGAACACAGCTGACATGTATGACAGAAACAGCTGTTGCTTACAAGCATCCAGCCTTGTCACCTCCAGTTCTTATTCAGTCTTACAAGTAACTAGTTCTCTTCGTTAGGAGGAGCTGTGTTTGCAAAGATCCTGGCCCAAGTGACTTTGTATGCTAATGTAGGCTATTTAGCCAGGCTGTGAGTGCCCTGGTGAAGACCAAGATCTCATTTCTAGTTTTAGCCTCAGAAGTCCAGGGAGCAGGCTAATGAAAGGTGTTGATGGTAAAGCAAATCTGGAAATCTCATGGGATTTGATGTATCAGAACAAAACTAGCTAGCTGCATATCAGTATCATGTCAGATGGCAGTGACTCTTCAGCACAAAGTTAAGAAAGATCTCTCCAGTTGATGGGGTATTTCAAATGAAGGAGTTTCCTGAAGGAATGTTTTTTTGGTTTGCATGCTTTTGTGTTGCCACAGATGATCAAAGATGTAGAATTTTGCTAACAGACCCTTTCTAGCTTATCAAGCCTCAAACTGTTGATGAATGCGAAAGCTCATCTATGAAAATTTGGAAAATACAGCTTTTGATTCTTACCTCCCATAGGGTTCCTTGCTGTTCTTCTAACCATTTCCTAGCTCATGAAGCACAAGGCAACTGCATAACAGTGAGGAACAGAAGCTAATTGATTCCTTAATGACTGTCAGCAGTGCAATGTGCATTGGAAAACTGGTGTATAGTAGTATGCTGGTTTTAAAGAAATTTGTGTTGTAAAAGAAGGAAAAGCCTTTTACAGATATCTGATATTTAACCTGTGTCACTGAATGTCAACACAAATGACTTATACTAATTCTATAGGGTTTTTTTTGCCATGCCTGTCAGATATCTATGCATTTATGTGACTTTTAAAGTAAAATTATCCTTCTAAAATTTAAATGAACATGTGGCAACTGTCTGGTTTTTAGAAAAAAAACAACAGAACATATAGGTTTACTATCCTTAGTTGTCAGAAAGCTAACACCTTTGAGTAAGATCTAGGTAATATTCTTAATTCAAGATTAAGTGTTTTTCTTACAGAGTCTGTAATTCCAGAATTGCTTGCTTTAATTTCTTTTTTCATTTCCTCCAGTCCTTCAAAAATAAAAAATTTAAAAACTATAATAATCTCCATGTGGAAAAGCTTGAAAAATTAAAACGCTAAATGCACGGCACTATTTTAGATTGTTTGACCTCATTTAGAGAACTAAGGACTTCAGCCTTTTGAATTAAATTCAGTCAGAATTTGACATCTTCCAAGCAGGGTGCCAATTGTTGTCAGTAAATATGAAACACCTATGAGCTAGAGTGAGGTCATTGAAGAGAAACCAAAGAATTACAGGTCCAGTTCACTGTCAATTAAAACATGATTTGAATTTTAAAGTAAATCTCCTGACATTAGCAATTGCCAGGGCTTTTCAGAGTCATGAGGCAGAAATCACTATTGCATGCTTTCCTGTTGTAAATTATGAGATTCACACATTTGTGTCACAGTCTAGCTGAGAGAAAAACAAAGCTGAGACCATCTGAAATGAAATCATGTTGTGATTTGTGCCAGATGGGTGCCTGAAGTAATTACAATGTCAGTGCTTCCTAAGTAGGGTAACGATATGGACCTAATTCTGGTCAGTCTGGAGAAATCTGTTTTGATGAACTTTCAACTCTATTTAGCTCAGACATATGTTGAAAGATAACCTAATGGGATGTTACTGCAATCTGCTTGTTCTTAACCAGGCTTTTGAATACACTACTGCCATAATTGTACCAGTGATGATTTGTACAAGTATTGAGATAAATGAGCTAAGGCCTATTATTTTATACTTGGTGTGAAATCTAGAGAAATAATCTCTGTCACTTTGCTACTGTGGTTTGTTATGAGCAAAATAGTTGTGACTTGGGAACCTTTGTTGAATTTAATTTTCATCAGTTAGGAAAAAATCCTCTGATTGTGGATTTGGGTATTGAAGGGGAAGCAAAAAGAAAGAGTATAGACAGTTTAAAGAGTTGGAAGAGTTCCCCTTCCCCAGGCTCTTCTTAACCCAAACACCTATTTTAACCCCTCCCTAATTTTGGCTTCCCTTATTTTCACTTCAGATTAGGTTCAGTGCTCCCCACTGCCTTTGGGGAGCTGAAGAGAATTGCAGGAGGTGGATATATTAGGTATATAAAAGTATATTTTTGCTCCTCTTCATTTTACTGCTTTTCCCACTGTTCTTTTTCTTCATGTCCTGCTCTAGAGAAGCATCTACAGGCTGAAGTGCCCTTGGGGATGCAGCTACCCTGGCGTGGGTAATCCCATGGCTGCAGTCCTTCCTGCCCAAGAGCATGTTCCCAGTGCTCTGTGTCCCTCCTGTTGTGGCTGGCACAGGCACTCTTAAAACTCTTTTAAACCTGCCTGAGGTTTTTGGGGGTGCTGGGATGTTTATGCTGGTTTCAGAGGCACCTGGAACCAGCTGTGGCTATCTCAGGGCTGTCTGCCACACAAGACACCTCTGCAACCTTCTTCTACCAAATCCCTGCTGTTCGTGCCCAGTATGCAGCTGTAGTGCAGATTTTCCCAGTCTTTTTTTAAAGTTTTAATCTGCAAAAGACAGTGCACAGAAGACTTGAACCTGCAGCCCTGCATTTTGTAAGGGTTTGGAGGAAATGCTTAACTTCAAGGAAGGGCTGTTTGATAAATAGCAGATAAATAAACAGGACTTGGTGAAGAATTATTTCTTAAATCCTAGTTGTGTGTCATAGTCCTTGTGTTTCATTGACATCAGAGTCATCTTTCACCCTTTAATAATGAGACAGCTGTATTTCCTCATGGGCTCCTTTAAGATGACTTCTGACAGGTAAGCAGACTGCTCATTTATCTTAAATCTCAGCGTGCTTCATGCCCTTCTTCTTCTGTTGCATTTTAATATATTATTTGTTGTTTGCTGAAACAGCCTAGCTCACTGGGATGAAATAATTTTTCAGTGAGCTGAGGCAACAGCAAGCCTGAGTGGATGTCCTGCGTGTGCTCTCACACCACTGGCAGCTGATGGTCTCTGTACCCTGGGATTTCAGCAAGGTTATATGTCCAGTTTGCTGACACAGGATACACAGCTCATTCTTTGTTTCCCACCTAAATCTCTACAGAGTGTCACAGCCATGCCATCTGAAGAGCTCGAGACTCAACCAGCTGATGCTGGGCTTTTTAATGTCTCTGTGTGAGTCAGTAGTGATGGTTGCGGTCTGAAGGCTCAGAAGTGCAACGCCTTCTTGGTTAACACTTCATGTGGGTTTGAAATGCTTTTTGAGTTAGTTTTCTAATTGGTCATCATCTAAAACTTATCTTCACTTTAAAGAGGAAAACTGGGATTTGCTGGGATTTCAGTGTCTGTTTGGATCCGACATACCAAGTTGAATGGTTCTAGATGGCAGGTCTTGTGACCAATATATCCTATTCATTTGAACAGAGCAGTCTATTTTAGAAATTGTCCAAGGCCTATTTTATTCAAAATGATCTATCACGCTGGCTTTACATAAGCTGAAGAAAATATCTTTTGCAAAGCTGACTGAAAGTCAGTAGACCAATTTATGTAAAAAGAGTTCGGTATTTCAATTTAAAATTATATTGAGGATGGAGGAGAAAAGGAGAGACCTTTTTGTGCTGAAAGTTAAGATGAGGACAAAAATAATTCTAGCATAATGGTCTCACCCTGGAAAATGGGGTTTCATTAAAATCAGCCTTCAGCTGAGTCTATCAGAACTGTCAGTCACAAGAAGAGGTTGTTAGGCATGTAATTCTATGGAAAAATTGTAGGTCCACAGCCTGCCTGTTTATATCTTTGATGAAATAAATACCTCCACATTTTTTGATTTTAGAAATATGAGAATAGTTTATTTAGTCAGAAATATCAAAACAATGAATTTCTGAATTAAGGTTTGTGTAGAGGGGAATGTGCTACCTTATTCTGAATTCTGTGAAGAGTTTAGATTGTTATCTGTTAGTTTATATTGTTTTATGCCTTGCAACCTATCTCTAGTGCTGTTGAGTTTGATTTCCGAGGTGATACATATGTGAGATGTTGAACATTGCTTAGTAAGCTTTAAATGTTTTGGAGAATCTGTTACTTTAGCAAGACATTTGCTCTGATGAGGCTAGGAGGTTAGCTGTATGTATAATCCCAAGAGTTTCTCAGATGGGCAGAGAAAAACCTTTCAAAATTCAATAAAGGCAAGAGCAGGGTTCTGCATCTGAGGAAGAATAGCCCCATGCACCAGTAAAAGCTGGAAAGCAGCCCTGCAGAGAAGGACCTGGTGGTCCTGGAGGACAACAACCTGTCCATGAGCCAGCAGTGTGCCCTGGAGGCCAAGAAGGCCAAGGGAATCCTAGGGTGCATTAGGAAGAACATTGCCAGAGGTCAAGGGGGAATGATCCTGCCCGTCTGCTCAACTAGTGAGTCTTGGTGAGGCCAAGTCCAGTTCTGGAGTGCCATGTCCAGTTCTGGGCTGCTCAGTACAACAGAGACATGGAGCTCCTAGAGCAAGGGGCTGTGATGTGTAGGGAACTGGAGCACCTCTCTTGGGGAAGTCCTAGCTGTTCAGCCTGGAGAAGGCTGAGGGACCTCATCAATGTATGTATCTGAAGGGGGAGTGCCAAGAGGATGGAGCCAGGATCTTCTTGGTGGTGCCAAGCAATAGGAAAAGAGGGAACAGGCAGAAACTGAGACACAGAAAGTTCCACCTGGACATGAGGAAGAACTTTTTTATTATGAAGGTGATGGAACAGTGGAACACATTTTTCAGACAGTTTTTGGAGTCTTCATTGCTGGAGATACTCAGGAACTATCTAGACACATTCTTGTGCAGTGTGCTGTAGACTGACCCTGCTTGAGGAGGGAGGTTGGACCAGATGACTCTCTGTGGCCCTTTCCAACCTTATCCGTTCTGTGGTTCTGTGATCTTCAGGAAATTAATTATGAATAACTGCCAAAGCACTCATATCTATTACTGAAGTTGTATATATTCTAAGATGATATTTTAAAAAGATCATCAAGTATCTCTCATATTTGTAAAATTTTCTACAATAATTGAATCAAAGGACATTATGGTGCTAACTGAAAATGGGAGAGATCTTAATTATATTATTAAAGTAATGCATAATAAATCTTTTTTGCTGTTTTACTACTCTTTCTAAATTGCTGGCTATGGTAATAATATCTTTGAGTGAAGTGTTAATGAAATTGTGATTCCTATATAGAGGCAGAAAAATTAGAAGCTCAGAATGTTTTTGTTGTCTGAGAGGGATACTTGCCATCTAACATTCTTGATATATATGAATAGATGGAAATTGCTACTTAGCCACTTGATTTTATGTGACGTGCTATCAATCTTGTTCTGGCTGTACGTAGCATAATTTCCACAGAAGGTGATGATACATTTTTGATTTAGCTTTGAGGGCTTAGGGATTGGGTGCATTTCCTGATTTATTCTAGTCCACATATTCAAGCCGTTAGAAAGCTAAGGCTCTCAAATTTATCTCTATGTGATCTGAGGAGACACAGCACCTCACCAGTCTAAGGATGGCTCTCAACAAACAAGGCTCTTTATTTGAAAGAGTAACATGACCAGTACATGTACTCTGGTTTCAAGAAACAAGCCAGTAGGAGTAGTTGGTGTTTGTTTGTTTTCCTTCCCAAGATATGGGGATCTAGATAATATTTAAGGTCCCTTCCAACCCAAACTTTTCTTTGACTCTATGATATGGCTATATGCTGTTTTGCACACACAATTAAATCATAGCTGCTTGATCTTCAAATAAGATAAATCATTTCTTCAAAGAAGTTTCCAAACTGTTGCCTAACATCTGCAAAAGCTGTTAGTTTCCTAGCTGTTCCTCCTGCTCCCTAACATCTGCAAATTCATCCTAAGGTGAAAACTTTCTTTGGACTAAGAACTGTAAGATGTCTCTCCATTTGCAGTGTTGTATGGACTCTTTTGACTGTATGTGAAATTCTGTATGTGAAAAATTCAACATGTAGTGTGCTTTATTCAGTGCATTGAGTGCTGTTGGAGTGGGCAAAATCTATATATACCAGACTGAACTTACACAGGCAATAAGCAATGGACAAAGTAACAGAAAAGGAGCATTTTCCTTAAAGAAAAAAAGTCTCTAATAGCCTTGTCTTTCAAGAAAAGTGCAAAAAATCCTTTAAAAATTAACATCAGTGCTAAAAGAAAAATCTCATTAGATACTAAGTGCAATGGAGACATTGGTGTTATAGCAGGGTATTGTTTTCCCTGAGTATCACCTCCTAACTCTCAGCTGTTCTCTGGGTGCTAAGTATTTATTCCTCATGCTTGGGAAACATGTTAGGAGTTACTGCTTCTAGCCCTGCCAAGAGCTTTTTCTGCTCTATAGATGTCTAGCTCCCCTTTTCTAAAATTTGTCTGATTGTTCTGGAACAAAGCCAATTACGTAAACCCAGTGTTTTTGATTTGGTACTTAGATTCATGTTTTCTGTAGCTTTTCAAGTCCAATAAAGGTTTTGAGTGTCAAAAAGCTTTTATTTCCTCCAATATCTCTTAATCTGCTGATATAAGAAAAAAGATACTGTCTCTGCAAATGCTACTTCAGCTGTCCTTAACACACTCTTATTTCTTTCTTGTCCTTGTCTCACCTGGTCTGTAGTTGGAGGTTGTAAAGGTTTTTGAAGGTTGTAAAGACAGATGAGTTAGGGAGGGATTAATTTCACCTCCTCTTGATGCAGCTAAAGCTTCAGCCTGTAGGTCAAAGTGGCCAACTAGGCTCCCTCTGTGGAAGAGGGAAAAAGGCACAAGCAAAGGAAAATGACATTCTTTTATTACTTAATTCTGTTGTAGGAAAACAGGAACAAAATGGGAGAAAACCCCCAAAACTTAACCCTGTCAGAATCTACCTAGTTTCTGTTCCACCTTTTCCCTTCCAAAATGTCTGGTTCTGCAGGAGGGTTTATACTCAGATCTCCAGGACCTGATGGCTTTCCAAAACCCAAACAGTGGGAAGGCCCATTCATCTCTAAGATATGGTTCAGATGAGTAAATTTAAGTATTGGAGAGAGGAGAATAGGAAACTAATTACTCTTCGGGATTTAGGATTAGGATGCTGGTGTTTAATAATCAGAACAAAATGCCATTAAAATAGCAATTTTACTGTCTGAATTAGTTGCACTTTGCATCTGACTTTTTAACGCTCTATTGCAGTGGACTTTACATACCAATATGTTTGCATTATGTGGCTGACATACAGTTTTCAATGAAAAATGCTGCACTTAACCTCCCATTATTAATCTTTTGAAGCTTCTGTATTCTTTCCATAAGTGAATTGCACTTGAATTTCTGTACTGGACTGTTTTAACTCATTTCTTCTTGGTCTGATTTCTAAATGTGGTAGTTCTAATTTTTTCTTTCTCTTAAAAAACAAACCAAAACAAGATAAAAATAAAAAATCCAGACTTTTCATACTAATATTAAAATGAAGTTCAGGGAACTTTTACGCATCTTGGAATATATTATTGTTGGAGACTTTTTTTTTTTTTTCAAATGCAGTACTCCAGAGTATCTCCAGTTTCTAACGGCAAATAAGTGAATAAAACCTCTGTTTTAATAGATTTCAAAGAGACTTATTCACTCTTCCCTGTGTATGGTGTTTTTACCTGGGGCCTCAAAAAGACACCTGAGGAGACTAAAATTTGAATAAATTAATTTTAAAAGGGAAAGACTACGCTAAAATATATGTGTTTAAATGTACTAATGGTTGTTGAAATTTCTGTACTGTTTATTAACATCTGCTTGTGAATGCTGGGCATTTAAGTTGTAAGCTGTTCGGAAAAAAAAGTGCTTTTTTTCCTGTTTTTTTTGTTGGAATGTACTCCCTTGTATTAGAAAGCAAAAAGTAAAGATATGGTAGGTAAACACTACCACAGGAGGAAAGAAAGACAGGCATGCACTTTATCAAGGTAAAGATGATGTTCTTTTGGAAATGCCACAAAGATTTTGAGAGATTTTAGTTATGAATTATTCAATTTCTAGCTGTGCTTTCTTACTAATACAAGTTCACCAATAGAATAGTAGCAAGAGGTCATAGCAATTATAACTATTTTTAATGGGTAAGTGCCAAAACCTCTGAGTTTTGTTTGTATTTATACAAACATATATACATACATATATACACATATATATATACAACAAGATATTGTTGTATCTTTTCTTTTCTGAACATTTAAGTTCATACAGTTTTCAAATAAAGAAATTAAATGTTTTGGCCTCCAAACACGTGTTCTATCTGTGTATGTCCTGTGCCATTTTTACATAGTATAGACCTTATTAATGGTATGATTTGATCTGCAAATTTAGTCCCAAAAAGAAATCTGTGCAATTTATAGAGAAACTTACAAACTTTCTTGTATCCTTGGTAAGAGGTAGGAAAAAAAATTAACCAATGAATTTGTGTGCATACTTAGCTGATCAACTTTTAAGGACTTCTGAGATTTTATTTGGAAGTTGACAGAATGCAAATATTCTATTTCCTGTGACCCTAACATTTAATATAGGGTTGTTATGTAATCTGTGGTCAGCATATTTTTTCTTTGATTTACAGTAACATTATTTTGTTTTTGCAGTTTCTTTGGAGAAACTGTTCAGTTTTCTGTTTCATATTTGGTTTGAGTTAGGAAAACGTTTTCACAAAAATTCTTGTTCATCCACTTTTCTTATTTGCTGATGTAAGAGATGTTACAGTTTAAATAAGTTATGTTATACAAATTCTTGTGAGGGAGGGATTAGAGTATTATAGTGTTATAGTCACTCTTTCATTGAAATAAAAGGTAAATGGTTATGATTGTCTATTACTAGTGTTAACGTTTACAGTAAATGAACTGGAAAATGACCATGCTAGAGAAATGGTGTCCATAGGCAATATAGCATGTGACTCTTTAAAGCTGCTTATCTGTTTGTTATTTATTCACATCCCTCAGGAGGGTCAAGCAAGATGAACTGTCTTTGAGTCAGTAAATGCACTGGAAAGGGCAGTAACATTGCCTCTCAGTTCAACATAACTGGGCTTAAATTTATTCATATTCCACACCCTGCATAAAAGCATTTCATGATAACTGGGCAATTGGCCATGGGTTTGTTTTGTAATTCATGATTCTGCACTTGAAGACCCACAGCTAAAGTGTTGCTTACGTATTCTTTGGGAAACTGTTGGCAAAGTGATGATAGCATTGTCCATTGAGACAGCATCAAGGCCTGTGAAGCTTTGGGTTGAAGGCCAAGGCATTTTTTGGACTGCACAAGTTGTTGCTTTCATTACCTCTCGGAGGGAGAGCAAGGGTTTTGTTCATTACATTTGTGAATTAGTATTGTCTCTCTCCCTTATCGTTATTAGAATAATAATTGCAAATAGCTGTGTAGTGATAGGATATTAATAAATGATGGATTACAGAACATGTATCAAAGATGTCCTCTTGGCACTCAAGTCAAATGGTCTCTTAAGTCCTTTGACTGAACAGTAAAAGGTAACCAGACCTAAAGATCACTGAAGTCCAAAGGAAAAATACCTTTGTATATTGGGCTTTGAATGCTAAAGAGAGAAAATTGGTAGTAATACAGCACTTGCTCATCTTTCTTGAAAGGTTTTCCAAGTCAATTAGCAGAGCAGTTTGTGCTGCCTGAGATTCCAGTGTCTTGCGATGTCATTTGTCCTCTATTTTCCTTTTCCATTTTGTTAACTTTTGTGGAAAGCACAAAAATGAAAACATTTTGGGTAAGCACTCAGATCTGTTGTCACAGTTTAGTTTAATTACACTCAACTATACAATATGACCTGGAATTAATAGCCAGGCTTTATTTGGGCTATTAAATCTGAGATTTTCTTATAGAACACTTGCAAGTGTTAAAAGTATTTTTTTTCCAAATGATATGCAAGCTGGATGATTAAGTAGGCTTGCTGATGTTCCTGTGGCAGTACTATGGATGGGAGAAAACTGCATATGTGCCAGGTTTGTGGTGTGGGTTATTGTGGACCAAATGTTTATGTACACACACACACTCAAAGTGTTGGCTCTCTGTGGAACATGACCCCCTGCTAGTGTGTGACATGAATGTCTCATGCTGCTTGTTTTCTCTTGGCATAGCACTGCTCTGATATCACCACATCCCATGATATTCCCAAGGGAGAAAGAGGTTTGCCTGATGTTGTTTGATTTATCAAAACTTGTAATTTATTATTGTTAATATATTACTACTACAGTATTTCATCATTTTCTCTTGGAGCAGTGAACATTTTTTTCCAATCTTGTTTTTATATGCAAAGAGTTCACAATCTGTTCTCCTTTCTCTTCTGTGGTTTGTTCTCATTCTGTCTCTCCTCTCGGACCAACTTCAGTGGCAGCCTGCTGCAGGCTAGTGAGGCTGCACTGTGGGCTTCCAGCAGATGTTAGCTGAAATCCTTGGGAAGTTGCATCTCATTGGGGCTGCCACGCAATTATTCATGCTGCTGTGGCCTGTAGGCTTTCTCTTCTGGATGAGATCCCTGTGTGTGTTGCTGCCAGTGGGCACATGGACATCCCCTGCTACCCGGTGTCTGTTAGTGTGTGAGAGCTGACTCCACCAGAAGGTTTTGGTCATACTGTCACTTGACAGATTTGAATGAATCTATCAATGCCATTGGGGAATGAAAGTTACTGGGGGAAGAGGAAAATAACAAACATCTTTCCTTCTGAACTTTTTGAGATTTAGAATATCTTAGTAAACTTTATTTTACTCATTACCTTGGGAAACATCTAACCAAATTTATGTAACATGTGGCGAAGCAGATAAATAATAAACCCCAGCCATTTTCCTGGGTAAAACAAGGTGAGACCTTCACTCTTCAATTCCAACTTCAGTTGTTCTCTGTGAACAAATTTGCCCTTGTAACCATACCCAGGTGACCTGGGAATTTTTTATTTACCCAAGAGGTGCAGATTTTGATAACCTTCAGAAAACATGATGAAAAATAGATTTAAAGTAAATGTTAAATATTGCACAACTTGGGTATAGTAAAACTTTTCATAATGCACAGTAGTTCCAGGTTCCCTGAATGGGCAGACTGATGTCTACTGTAGCTTTATTTTAGCAAGTGGAAGTGGTTGGGTGTTTTTTTTTTTTTTTTTTTTTGGTGGGAGTTTTTGTTTTTTTTTGGTTGTTTTTTTTTTTTTTTTTTTTTTTTTTTTTTTTGGTGGGGGAAGGGTTTGCTTGTTTTGGTTTTAGTTTATATCAATTGACTACAACAGAAAGGACTGTGGTTTCTTCATTTTATATTTTCAGGCAGATATAGTTAATTTTGTTTTGTGCCCAATTTGATGTTTTCATTTTCTCTTAGTATCATTGAAGCTCCTTAATAAATGGCCATGTTCAAACCTTAAATAAGTGAAACAAGGGGTAGCTGATGCCTCTTCTCCCACTGAAATCACTTAGGCCTTTCCTCTTTCTTCCTGTCTTTTCTCTCAGCCCACTGGGCTTTGGGATTAATTATTATTTCACTGGGTGACAGTCAGAGATAATCACACGAAGAGACTATTTGAGCTTTCTCTGTCATAAGATTGTAGTTTTGAGCTGACTGACACTTAAGTCATAATTTGAACGTTTTCTTCAGTGCCAGAAAATACAAGGTACTTATATTTATAATTATGCTCGTGGTAAACAGGGATATGTGGGCAAAAAAGAAATACTATTATAACTTCTGTTGGCAGGTTTAGCAGATAGAGCCTTGAACAGATTTTGAGAATGTGGAAATACTAATGAAATCTTAATTAGGTGTGGAGTTGGCTGTTACTCTGGTAAACATACAAATAAAGCCATATTTCTATTCTTTAGTATAGCTGTGAGGATAACATATGGCCTCCAAGCTTTTAGGACTTTTTTTTTTCCTGCAAACATTTATGCATCATTAATAGTTAGCCCTTCTGGTAGGGAATAAAACAGCATTTGCAAGCACTCCCTTTTCTTTCTGTCTCAGCATAAAGCATGTTGTTTGTTGAAGTGGGATGAAAATCAAGCCAGAGCTATTTAGAACATCTGTTTCAAATACTGGACATCCAGTCTATTATGCGTTTCTCCTGATATAAAGTGTCACTTTGATTTAGGGGTTTTCTGAGATATTCTGATACACAGTAAATATATGAGTTTGCAAATTACCGAGACTTTTTGCAGTGGTCTTGATGTGCAGGTATGATTGCCTAATATTAAATAGGGTTTGCATTTTGGAATTCTGATACATCTGAAACCATGTGTATCTGTGCCTAGGGGAAAAGATACTTTGTAGATGCATACAAGTAAAGTGCTAATATCTGAATGAGTGTAATTTTATGCCTTGCATATGCTTTATGTAACTTGCAAGTAGTATGCTGTAGAAGAAATATTTTTCATTGAAAACCCTTTGCATCCACAGATATTCACAGATATTTAAGAGTGAAGAAGCTTTTTTTTTTTTTTTTTTTTTTTTTTTTTTTTTTTTTTTTAACAGGGGCTTCTTTAATATTTGATTTCATGACTGCAGAAACTGTGGATGACCTTACATTTGTACTCAGGCATCCTTTTGTATTTGACAGCTTCATTTGCTAGGCTTATCTTCATTCTGGGGAAGGAGTTTGTGGGGAATAGGTGAAATCCTTGGTGAGACTCTTCAGAGCAATTGCTGCCTATGCATGTGCACTTGGAGCCCTGGCAGTCATACCAGTAAGAGCAGACAGTAGATAACATCAGTCTGCAACCTTTCATTCAGCCAGGAGCCCAATTAGATCTCTCTCTTCTACCCAGGTATTAATTTCCTTGTTAAACTATATTGAAATAAAGCAAATGTTTGTTTTGATAATTTGATATTTCAGTTTTCTTGGTGTAGCTGAAATTTGATGAAGGTGAGCAATCTAGATCTAAGCTATGTGGTAAAATTTGGTTGTGCAGCATATTGTTCATTCAAACTCTTGTAGCAGCCTAATTTTTTGTGGCTTTTCTTTATTTTTAACTTTTTAATTAAATAAGCAAAATGAGATTAAAGGCTGCTGGCATTAATGATGTTACCTATTTTGTTGTTGAATCCTATTTTGTGTTCCCCATTAGGTTTTGAGTTGTTGAAAGTTTTTATATTGACAATACCTGAGAACCTAAATCCTAGCAGAAGTAAACTCAGACCTTTTGGAAGAAAACATTAGGAGTTTCTGGCATACATAAAATTTTGGAAACAGTTTGGGAGTGTTGGAGTAAGCACTGGCTATTCCAATGAAATGGAAATGACGGGCAATTAAAGCTGCTGACAGTTACATTGTTATCTCTAGGTGTGAGATTTTATAAGATTTGCAGCAATTTTTACCATGTTGCAGGCTGTTCCAGTCTGTGTTGCCCTGGGTTACACTGCTTTTGTTTGTGTGAATGGGGGTCTTTCTGGGAAGTACATAACTAAATAAACAGAAAGGCAGCACAGCCTTGAGGACTGGATTGCCAGGCGAAATACAGGTCTCAAGGATTGACAAGGGAATGATTATGGGGATGACACCTTCTTGTGTTTCTCCAGGTGAAGTGAATGTCAGAAGGCTGGTTTGACGAAGAGTTAATGATGGTTAAACATGGTTTAATCAATGGTAATGATGGTTTGGCATCTTCTTTTTTTTTTTTTTTTTTTTTTTCCTTTGTGTCACGTGCACCAGTCCATTAAATATTTAGCAAGATGGTTTGAGGTTGTGTGGCCCATTAGAAATGCACTCTGGGGCTTGTAGGGGTGTATCCTGTAAGTTCCAGCAGGAACTTACAGTCCAGTCTGCCTGTAACTGCTGTAAGTTTAAGAATTATACCTATTAAAGGAGAAAAATGGGGCCATAAGAGAATGCATTTTCTCTCCACAGGTATGTTGTCCTAACCATTTGCAAGGATGGAATAGGGGGAAAATTGTAGCTTACTTCAGAAAGGTGATGTTCAAAGCTACCAGGCAGAAGCGCCACGAAGTTCAAATTGCTGTCTAGAGGCATGGTAATTGTCTTCTGTTCTCCTATTGAAATGTTCTTACAGTAGCTTAAAATAAAATAAACCAAGAAAGACTGAAATGTGTAGTAGTAATTGTTTGAACTCCAAAAATGCAGAGGAGAGTACAGCAAAAGCCTGCCCTTTATGGCACAGTTGGATACCAAAGCTTTACTCTCATAAGTCTGTCTGGTCTTTCAGTTTGGTCAGAGAGTTAAGGTACTGGTACAGCTGTGAAATAATTTTGAAGTCTATCTATTTAAAAATCCTCTCTAAGGAGTAGCCTCCCGAGGTGTGAAATTTGTTTTCTTGAGAGACCCAGTGGGATTCCAGTGATCCAGTGCTCCTTGAGCATCCTTTATCTCAACACAGTGAAGTCTGTTCTGCAGCAAAAAAGACAGTTTTGAATGAGGACCACATTTGGGCTACTTTACTCAGCAGGAGCAACGGTTTTAAGGATGCTGAGTTTCACTGTTTTTAACAGAACATTTGGAAGGCAGTGCATCAAAGCCAGGCCCAAGCACATGAGGTGTTTGGGGAAGTATCAGTAAGTGCCTAACCTGCTGTGGACTCTCCTAGCAAATGCATCGTGTTTTCTGCTTTGTGGCACTAAGTGTGGGTGTCCTTGTGTTTTATGAATGCACATACTAAAATTCTATTTGGCTGCTGTGTAATAGCACAAGGTAGTAGAGAAATCTTGCATTTGCTGCTTTCCATGAACTGTTTTAATGTGTTCAGTCAGTTTTGAGTTTCAGTATCTCACCAACTGTTCCAGTTTGCTTCAGAAATGTTACGTGCAGCACTCCCACAGCCTTTTTCTTTAGGAATGAAACTATTCCAGGCAAGTTTCAGAAGGCAAAGATGAAGAAGTTGCTACAGCTTTGTTAAATACCATAACAGAGTTTGAAGAATTCTGGATTTGTATCTCTGTGTAACAGTACGTTTTCTATGAAAAATGCATTCACTATATTTGTACATTCTTGTTCTTCACTAGTGGACAGTGAGACATTTATTCTGTCCTAAAGACTTCTGTATTTTGGTACTCAAATTTGTGATTTATTTTCCTTTAGTCACTGCTCAGGCTGTGTGTAATTCATGGTATATTTTGATATCACATATGTGATAAAAACTAATAGACTTCATTTGGATGGTACTGCATTTTTTTTTATTCCTTTTTTTCTTTTTTTTCCCCCTTTTTCTTTCAAAGCAAAATGTAATAATTTGGTGCCTAGAGAAACACCAAAGGAATATGTAGATGTTTGCTGTTCCAGTAATTTGATGGTGATTTTGACTAAAATTGTTCATCTTCCTCCTGTATAAAATTGTGTATGAAACACAATTCCCAACCCTGTATATTATATAACTTTCAAGTCGATAGGTTTGTGTTCAATTATTCATGTTATTGTCACAGCTGAATACAAATATGGTGTTTTTTGTTATGGTAATAGGTGAACACTTCCTAGTATTCCTTCTTGGTTTTTGTTGTTTTATTCAAGATGGAAAAGATTGTAGCATCCAATTTAATAGAGTCTACTCAAGATATATTTTATAAAGATTCTCACAACAATGCTTTGAGCCGTTCAGAAACAAATGTACTTCTGACAGCACAGGAAAATTGGTGAGTGATCACATTTTAATGGGTGCAGGTTTTCCTAGTAAGGAGGAAAAGGAAGAAGAGAGGAAAAAACAGAGAAGAAAATGTTCTAATGGCCTGGGTTTTAATACCAATGGTAACTGAAGGCAAGTTTGAAGACTAACATTTGTTTTCTTTGATAACTCATTAAGTGGGACCTAAATGAAATCCTTTGGCTCTCTTAGGCAGGTAAAATACAGAAATTGAGAAATGGCTAATGTGTTTTATCCAATAGTGGATGCAGAGGATGATAAATCTAGTTGAAACATACTTGCTGGCTGTAGGCAGAGAGGAATTAATTAAGATTTTTGATTCTCATCGGAGAAAGAATTTATACCTCAGAATTTATAATATGGTTAAAGTTAACTACAATTTTCATTGCAAAAAAAACTATGACAAGCAGGAAATTGTTAATGCATGGCCGAATTCTTTGTTTATAGTTATCATAACATTGAGAGAATAAAAATCCTTCAGGGATAAAAAGCATTAATGTATACAGATACTGATTGCTCAAGTTTAAATTAAAAAAACCCCAACAAAACAAAATTCAAACTCAAAACAACAATTGCCAACCTTGCTCTGCATTGGGATCAATCTGGGTAGAATATATTTAAAGTTTGTTATTGATAAATCTAACTTGGAAACTAGCTTGAAGCAAGTCTCATGAAGGCAAAGCTAATCAGCTGAAAGCTGTCCTCTTGCTGAGTTCTACCAGGAAATTTTCTTGACACCAACAGATGCTTTTTCCCTTCCCCTTTCCTTTCCTCATATTTTAAACTGCCTTATGAGCTGCCTTCTATCATCTGTGGAACAAACTCAGTTTTTGTACAACATCATGAGTTACTTGTTTGTGCCAGTATTAGTTAAGCACTCAGCAACTGTTGGAATAGAATTTTGTAGTGGTAGGTCATCTTGCAAAAGAAGATATTAGCTGGCTGGAGGGAGGAGCACTAAGGGAAGAGTCTTTATTGAGCAAAAATGTATCAGGCCTTTGTTAAATACAGCATATATTTTCAAGGGTTTATTGTATAATTACCTTGATTGGATGAGGAAAAAGTGTCTAGAACTAATCAAAGAGCCACAATTCATTGGTTTTAATAATCATTATTTGCCCCCTTCTGAATTGCAGGTGCTTGGTTTGAGTGTGAGAATGGTGGTGCTTATCTTCATGAGCTTTGATTAATATCTAATTCTTTGCATCATGGAAGGAGCTAATCAGATATTCATTTTGCTAATCAGCTTCTCAATTTGATTAGTAATATACTAATCACTTAAGAAAATCAAATGTGACATATGTTTATGGTTTTTGACTTAAAGTTACAACCATCTTTGAGGGTGAGGAGGTAGGAGGATCTGCTTAATACTACCAGTTTGATGCAGGGTTAAGTATGAGGCAGCTGCAGCCTCTCCAGGAGTACCAGGGAGGGAAAAAGGCTCAGGAGCAGATGCTGCAGTACTTGCTGTTAGGGGCTGCACTTGAACTGGTGTCCCTGGTGCCTGCTGCTTTACCTAGTCAAGAGTGAAAGTGAGAAAGCAACCTCCTGACTCCTCAGCTGGTTATTTCTGTTTTCAATCTTGGAATTTCTCTTGGGATGTCCCTTTTTTAGGATTTCTTTTTTTTTTACATGTCCTGACAGTGGTGAAACACTGTTTTTAGTATTTAGTGTTGTTTCAGGATAAGTGTCTCTGAGAACATGTGAAATATGTCACCAGTGGTGTGGAGCTTTTTCTTTGCAGCATTGTTAGGCACTTCTACTCAGAGCAGTGGAGCTGTTTCTCTTGTCTTCACAGGAGAAGCCTTGTTTAGCCATTTTGTGTTTTCTTTTTCTTTTGACTATAAAATTCCCTATCCTAGTGAAGTTGTCAAAACTTGCTTCCTTTGTTGTAGTTTTATCTTTGCATCTCTCTTTTTCCTACTGACAAGTGGACAGTATTTTTTCACTTCTTTTGTTGTGTTTATGTTTCTTCATTTATATTTGCTTGCTTATGATGCTCAGCCTGCATTGCTGAGCCCAGACTATATTAAAATGGGGAAGTGGTTCTTGTAAACCTATTAGAGTTAGTTGCTTATCTGAAGGTTTATTAATTAATAATGCTTTCTCTGTGTTACCAATCTGTGGGGACATCTCTGCTTTGTGTTCAGATCCATTTAGGTAAATAAACCAAGGAGTAAGGTATGTTTTCTATGTGCTTCCCATTTACAATGCTGTATGCATTACTGGAACCAAAGTCAGATGAAGCATCTGCTGAGGACATAAGAGACCAAACTGTCCTTTTGTCAGAGAACTTGTTAAAATATAATAAAAATGCAATGAACTTTTTTACATTAATTGATGTTTAGTTCACCTTTAAAATTAGCATAAAAGCAGCATTTTAATTATTGTTTATCAGTGTTTAATTTCCACTTAAAAAAAATGTTGTGCTTTCAGCTCTTAGATGGCTCAGTCTCTTCACTTGCCTATTGCCCATCAATATTTGAAATGGTAACTGGCTCAATATTGGTCCAAAGAAAAATAAAGTATTTGTAATTGGAGTCTGAAGGCATAACTGGGATGGTAGTGATATCTAAGTGTGAATGTGTTCCGTTTGTTTATCTAATGAGTAGGGAAGTGGATGTATCCCCGTCTGCTTCAATATCAGGTTTAATATCAGCTGTAGCAAAATGTGTGCTTTGAATCTGTATTTGGCTAAAAACCAACACATGCTGACCATGTATTTGTCATAATAATAAAAAACGTGGGAGCTGAATGATAAATATTGTGATTATTGCTTTTTGTGTGTCACCTGCTAAAAGCAAGTATGTGTTTTGGCCTGTGGAAGATGGAAAGCCATAATTTTAAAAGGTGGGATTTTCAGTTCTGAAGTAGTGGTAGCCTTCATTGGCCTCTGCCTGAGGTAGTACAGGTTTAAATATTATACTGCTTCCAGGCCTTCTCTAGGAAATGAATATGCAGAATACAAGGACACATTTCAATATTTGATGTCATTGAACAGCCCTAATTTTTTCCCTACTTTTTGGTAGTATGTGTCTAGATAGAATGGTAAGCTTAAGTTTAACTTGGATTCAAAACGTCTGGGAGTATTTGTATTTTGTTCTTTATTTTAGAGTCAGGTGATGCTCCTATGTTGAATAGGACAGAGAAAGGCATGACAAATCTATTAATGAAATTTCAGAAGGAAACTGATCTTGTTCTGCTCTCTGACTGAGGAAGCCTTTGCTAAAGGTGATGGTCAGATTTGTGAACTTTGATTACTTTTTGCTTCAGTTGTCCATAATGGGTTGCATTCTTACGTTAGAGCCAAGTTTGGATGCTTTGGTTTTATAACAGTGTTAGGCCAAAGGGCTTTTGGGTTCAGTCTGTGTTAGGATAAACCTTGGAAACAAGGAGAGAGTGGAGAGCATGAGTGCTGCTAAGACAAGGCTGAGCCAGGGGCAAGTTGAGCACTGTTTTGCTTGCAGAAAAAGTATATTGCCAAGCACTGAAACAAATCCCCCTTTGCTTTGAATCCGTAAGAGGATATTTTTGTAGGAGTATTTGTTTGACTTCATGAATATTTAGTTTGCAATGTGTTTTGAATGCATTGTTACAGTATTTCCATCATAAATATGGCCACAAAAGGACACAAAAAAGAGGATGGCATTGGTTAAGACAGAGACAGGGGAATGTGTGTGTCTTTATATATGCTCAATTAAGCCTTAGAAACTAGTAATTTATGGCCACATTGTGACACTTATGCTGACAGATGGAGTAGGATATTATGGAAAGATTCTGCCCAAATGACTGAGGCTGCAAGCATTTCCCCATGGAAGGAAAGAGACGGAGAGGATATTCTCAGTGTGATTCAGTAGTGCCTGCAATTGTAGCAAGTCCTGGACCTTTCCACTGCAATGTCACTGACCATGAAAAACAAATAATCCTGTGGTTCAGCCCTCTTATTTCTTCAGCCTATTCTGCCTGTCACTGGGAGTGTACAGTGCTGATGCTTTTGGGATCTTTCCAAAGAGCAGAACAGCTGGGATTCAGACTTGTGCAGTGTCTTGTTACTCTATCTCTCACTGATATTTCTGAAGAAAAAAAAAAAAAAAAAAAAAAAGGAATTAAAACCCCCACAAGCCTTAAACACCAGATCTGGGCATGTGCCACATGGCTCTTTGGCAAACTCTCAAATGTGTATTCTGTGTTCTGGCATTTTCCTTGCAGTAAATATGTGTGGTTGCCTGCTAGTGCTCAAATGATATGTGATAATGAATTTTCCCGTAGAGATGGGAATGTCATAGCAACCTTCTTAATAAAAGGATAGCTTTTAATAATGCTAACATACTCCTGGTAATCCAGAATAAGAAGGATATTTTCTATGGTGTCATGCTCAAAGAAATGTGAGACACTCACTAGGTTGTAAATAAATCTGCCTGCTCCTTCTAAAGAGCCAGAGACTGCGATAATGGCATTCAAAATGATGCTGACATCAGCCCAGTAGTTCTTGCCACGAGTGAGAGCGCAAATAGTTGCCATTTAATTCTAATGCACCGAGATAGCCTGGAGCTAAATAATACATTTTTGTTAGTAATTATTTAGCACAATCCCAAGCTGCAAAATAAATTTGCATACGACTCATCCTGTGAGGATTGTCTTGCTTAGAGGGTATGTGGGAACACAGGAAGGCGAATGACTCCAAGTCAATGGTTTGTTTGCATTATTTCAGCTGTTAAAATTATCAGAAGCCTTTAAATAAAAATGAAATCTAAGTAAGTTACTGGTTTTAAACATTAAGGACTCCTGCATACAATATTTAACAGTATTCCATCAAAGATATTACCTTTTTATGTGAAAAGGAATGTATGAATACAAAAACACTTTCCTGGGTCTTTTGGTATGGAACCCCTGTGGTTGTTTTTATTAATGTTCAAATAATTGAACGCATACAGTAGAGGCCATGTGAAATTCCTCCTCATCTCATTCAGTAAATGGAAAAAAATCAATTGATTACTTACAAATCTTTGTGGATCAATTTTGACATGGCTTTAAAGTGCAGCAATGGTTGTGTTGATTCTGAGATTAGCTCAGATGGTTAGAGCATAGGGCTAACAACAGCGATGTTGTGGGTTTGATCCCCGTCCAGGCCATTTACTTAGCAGTTGGGCTCAATGGTCCTCGTGATTCCTTCCAAATCAGAATGTTCTGTGCTTCTGTGTTGACCTCAGTGTAAAATACAGCAAAGGTTTGTTCATGGGCAGTGATGTGAGTCTGTGTCCTTGTGCTTAGCAGTGATCTTTGAATCTCTGAATGAGCTGGGTGTGACCAATGGGGCTCCTCAAGGCTGGAATTAGGAGCTCCCAGCTCTATTGGAACGTGATTCCTCCTCATCCGTCCCTTGCTGGGCTATTGAGAGTGTTGTGCCCCCACCTTACTGTCCAATGGAAACATGCTGGAGAGCAGTATGCATGCGGCTCTGGCAAATCCTGAAAATGACTGATCTGATGAGTAAAGAATTACATTTATCCCCAACAACCTCCCTCACTAGAAAATGTTGTTCCAAATTTACACCGTTTTGCTCTTTCTTATTTTATTTTTACATCTCTGTGGTTTGATTGCTCCAAGGCAGCACTGGTTGCACTAGAACTGCAGAGCTTCTCCTGTTATCCAAGTATCAAGAATTGCTAAACATTGATGCCATAGTATGTGTTTAACAGGATAGTACAAAGTCACTTTTTTTTGGGCACCCTTCTCAAATGTGGGGCATTTTCCTGGCTAACAAGCATCTCTCCTATGAGGACAAGTTAGCAGAACTGGGACTGTTCAGCCTGGAGAAGAGAAAGCTCAGGCGTGTCTTGCCAATGTTTATAAATACCAGAGGTTGTGAGGGTGAAGCCAGGCTCTGAATTCAGATGTGCCCAGTGACAAGGCAGTGGGCACAAACTGAGACACAGAAAGCTCTATGTCTGTATATCAAGATACACTTGTTCATTGCAAAGGTGATGGAGCATAAGAAGATGTTGCCCAGGGAGGCTGTAGATTCTCCATCTTTGGATATATTTGAAAGTCATCTTGGTAGGGTCCTAGGCAACTGGTTGTATGTGGCCCTGCTTGAGAGGGAATTTGAACTAGATGATGTCCAGAGATCCCTTCCAGCCTCAGCCATTCTGAGATTCTGTGAAATCCTTGATTTAAAACAACGGGCTGAGATGGTTCATCAGTGAAGAAAGATAAATGTGGAAAAATCTTCCCCTTTTTTTCTGATAGTTTAGGTTTCAGTGATTACAGGTTAGGATAGAAGCAGCAGGATGCTGTGTGCTCACATAGGCCCTCTCAAACCAATAGATAGGTAGGTATTAGCTATTAGATAGCTATTATTAGCTATTATAGCTATTATATTAGCTATAATAGATAGCTATTATTAGCTAATAGTAGGGGCTATTATTGATCTGTAAAGTGCATCTTGACAGAGCTGCTGGAAAGTCTGGGAGTTTATTACTCATCCCTGAACTGAAGCTGCAAGAGTTTGTGCCTGAAGCTGCTGCCAGTGATAATTTCTCTCCAAATCAACTATCTTACATTTAAACTGGAGTGATAGTGGCTCTTCTGAGATGAATTAACACAAGCTTTATGGAAGTGCTATGTAGGTTATGCTGTGTCTACTCAGGGTGCAGGGCTGTAAGTCTCACCTTCCTTACCTGCAGCATGACTGCCTGTTGCAGTTGAGTTCTTGAATATGAAGCAAGGCCTATGTTTTGCAGGCTGCTTAGTTCTAATGTATATGAGGTTTTTTTAGAGACCTTTTTTGTTCTTGTGTACCTGAATATGCACTTGGTTGCTGGATTTTCCATTGAGAGAACTGATGAGGATGCTTTTATCTTGCTGAGACAATCTAATATAAAATGGATGAGAAGAACAGCAGCAACTACAAACGCTTCCTTTGATAAGCATTGTTTTTACTGGTGATGCTTAAAATTGGCAAGTGGAATAATGTTTCTCTGACTTAGGTGTTAAGACTTTTAAAGCTGTGTTTCATTAATAGGAAATTTTATATCTGGGAGGAGAGCATTTAATAGGCATTTGCTGATTTCTAATTAACTTCACTGTGGCATTCAAATATATTTTGTTTACGGTGACAAGTGAATGCAAATGAGGTTGTAAAGGTTGCCAAGCTGAATGTTTTGGTTTTCAGTATCAACCTGGAGTAGCTCATTCTGAGGGAAGGGCATGTAAGGGAGATTTTAGAATTTGAATCTAGCCCTGAATTGTGATTCACAGTAATTAGATTATTAACATTTGCTACAAAAATATGTGTGATTGCATTCAGCTGTGTTCTTCCTGGAGATGACCCACTAGCAAGCAGACTGACCTCAGAAAATTCCTTGATTCAGGAAAGAGAAGGCATTTTGTTGCAGCACAGAGGAAAGTGGAAGCACAGTACAGTTCAGACACCTGTATCATTATGGCAATGGAAAGTTTCTTTTAATTGGCTAGCCTGGGATTGAAGTGCTTTTCAAGAGAGTCACATCTGGGGAATAAGGAAACTAGATTGACCTCAGATGGTTGCACTCAGGTTTTGACCCTTAGCATAGAGTGAAGCCTTGGAGCTGTTCTTCATTTAATGTGGACAGGGCTGGCATGTAGAGAAGATCTGGGAGGACTTGAGGCCTGAAAATCCTAGACAACCTAATCTTCCCACAGAATAAGGACAATAAAAAATTCACTCTGGTTTGGTCCTCTGTAGTGAGGCTGCATATTATTGCTGACTTGGAAGTGTTGATTTGTTGATGTTTTGTAATTACAGGGCTGAAATAATTTGCCCTCATCTTTAGCAAAAGCCAGGAAGATCTGAAAGTGGTTACCCTTTCTGATGGATAAATTGATTAATATTTTCTTACACAAAATACTTGGGATCTACTGCTTTAGATATTTTGCCTTCTTGAATTGTAACTATTTAACACCTGTGTTTTTTTCTGAGAGATGCTTATAATTCATGGACTAATAAGCTTTTTTTTAAATGGCATGTTACTGGGTTGTCATCTAAGGCATGCTTCTGAAGTACATTATTTATTGAGAAGCATGTTGTTTCTAATCAATTACATGCCTTTGTGCATACTAATAATGACCTCATAATTAGAGCAAAGTGCATTAGATTTCAACATGTAGTGAATGGTGCTGTAGCATTACTGTTGACTTGCACCAAGGGTGTTAAACTTCTCTAAGAAGCGGAAAAAATTACTGAGATCTCGAGTGACATCCAGTAACCTGAGAAATCAAATTCTGCAAATAGATCTAAGTGACAAATCTGATTATGAGTCTTACCCATGATATTCTGCCAAAAGTCAAGGAGCTATCACAAAAACAAAGACTTTTTTTTTTTTAATGGCCTTCTTTTAAACATTTCCCTTCAATAGCTTTGGTGAGTTCTCTGTATCTAGGCTGTGATGGAGACCACTGTAGTGGCCAACACCTGCCCCTAGGGGTACAGAAGGATGCCATAATTTATCACAGGCTGTACCATGGGCCGAGGTTATGTTGCACGAAGTGGTGACCTTCGTGGCTGAAGAGTATAATTCTTCAATTCCTCTGCATGGCATACTGCACAAGGCTACGATCACCAAGCTGTATGCAGTTGGGTTTTTTATTCTGTGGCTTGACTGCTAGGAAAACACTGAAGCACTGGAGTTGAGTTAAATGGCAAAAAGGAGATGTTATTGCAAATATTATAAATTACCTTGTTTATTTTATAGATGCTGCCAAATAGTAGAAATGTGAAAATAGAAATGTGAGTTTTAATGCCTCTTGCGAGCTTCTGATATTCTGCATTTCTCTGCTGCTGTTACTTGAAGGCTGGTGCTAAAAGATGAGGGGAATAAAATTACTATTTAGGCTAATTTCTTAAAAAACTTTTCTACCCCTACCAGATGTACCCAGATTCAGCTATTGGTGTTTTAGAATAGTGCAACTGGAATCAAACAGTATTCTTAAACTGCACAACAAATCTCTCAACCTACCACATGAAGATGGACTCTTCAAGCCTCTGGTTCCAGAGCTTGGTTTCAGGTGATGTCAGAGTAATTAGGGATATCTATATGAATTTGTTTTACTGATAAATTCAGCAGACAAATTTGTAACATATTTCCAAGTAACTTCGTTGTAAAATTCTGTTACCTCAGATATTTGTCTGCTCTCTTTTCTTGCCTGTGCCTATGTGAAAATATAATCATGGTTGCATGGCAGATTTACTGTTGTTTACTTAGTTCTAAATGGAGAGAAAAAAAAAATGCATAGGCCTGCTACAGTACTTTTTCCCTGTGGAATGTTGTTTTCTGGCCATGCGGCTTGATTGTGCCGAGGGGATCGTGTCCAGGGCAGCCCACAGGATGGTCTTGACAATGCTGCAGCTGATCTGGGCTCTCTCAGCTAAGTGACACCCAGTGTCAGACTGGGTGATTCCCTCTTCCAATCGAGATAAGGATGTGGAAATACAAAATCAGACCTGTCCAGTTGTGTCTTTTGTGGGGGTGGACAAAGCCCCGGTGGCCCTGCCCTGGAGGGAAGCCTGAGAAGAATTGCACAATCTCTCTGCAGAGCCCTAAGATAAGGGAGCAGGCTTCCAGTCACGGCGACCACTAAAGGATCCACAATCTTCCAGGAGATTTTTATGTAGATCTGTTGTAAACGATTGGCTTTGTACCCTTTCCCCTCCCACCTTAGTACCCCATAAAAACTCCCTGAGTCCCCCTAGTCTTCAGGGTACCCGTCCCTGGCTCCCTTCGCTGGTACTTTGCAGTAGAGTCACTTTATGCGGAATCGCCAAACGGGACCTTCTCTCTCTCTCTCTCTCTCTCTCTCTCCCCCGGGTCGGCTACAAGAGAAGCAGATCTCACGGGGCAGGAGCTGAGGAATCGCTTGAGCTGAAATCACAAGAGCTGAAAAAAATCACTGCTCTGCCCCCTGCTGAGACACTCTCTGCCAGCTGAGGAGCACCCTGACTCCCCAAGAAGCTGTCTTTAACGAGACACCTTTTGGGGGGGGCTGTGGCCCTCTGAGTCCAAACTGCGGACCCCAGCACCAGCTGGATTAGTCCGTGTGGGATAACTGAATGGATCTTCTCTATTCCTGGGCATGGAAGTGTGTCCTCTGGAGAGCCATACCAACCTGTGGAGAGGATGCTGGATGCTGTTGGAGGTTCGCAGTGAGCTTGCCCCCACTTCCATGGGCACCCAGCTCCCCTGCACCCTCTTGTGCTCGCCCACAGCCTCTTGCTGGCTGTGATTCACCAGGGCATGTTGGTGCAGGGGGATGATTTTAGAAGCCTGATGAAAACTGGAGACTGAAGATGAAATGGGACAGATGAGGTGTGCCAAGGTACCCTCTCCAGTTGTTCCTTGGAAATGGAGGAATTTTGCCCAAATAATGTGTTATTGTCTCTTCAATGTCACCCTGAAAAAACAGAGGCTGTGAGTGTTTTCGAACTATGGTTTGAAGCAAGGTTATTGTGGTAAAGATTTACTCTCCTTTGATTTCAGCTGTTTCCTGCTCCAACAACATCTCTGGCCAGCTAAGATTTCAGTCATTTTTAAATACATTTCATCAAGATGCCTTTGGGATTCTTCCTGAGATTTCTTGGTAATTTCATTAAATAACTGCCTTTAGTTATCCCCAAATTTCATTTTGATTGACTTTATTAAATGGGCTTTGACTTTCCTGATATTTGAGTAGGAAAAGCTTTTCCTGGCATTTGCAAATGTTTGGGGTTTGTTTGGATTTCTTTTTTTTTTCCCCCCCTTCTGTAATTAATTTTTATGACAACACCTCCTATTCTTTCTGTGTTTATATATGTGTGCCTAGACCTGCTATCACTGTTTCCCTTTTCATATCCATTATGTTCTTTTCTGTACTTATAATTCTTAATTTAGCTATTTTAAGAGACTTTGGAATAACTGAGTTATTTTATAGGTGTGTATAGATTCACATAATTATATCTCTGCATCATGTCTAACCTGTAGTGTTGTTCATGAACAGCACTTTATAAATTTTACCTTCTGGTCTGATTTGGGGCTTTTAGACAACTTAAATGTCAGATTATTAGTTAAAAGTTTTATAAAAGTCAAAAAAAAAGTAAATTTTATGTGCCTGACGATGAACCTGATGTTTTTGAACTCTGTGTTCTCAGCAAACCCCAAATTTAGTGAACAACCATGGTGAAAGTGACAAGCCATTGCTAATTAATTTATCATGCTTTGGGCAAGCTGCTTATGTGGGCTATTTAAATGGCTGTTGGAGGGTAGATATGTATTTTATTTCCCTGGCAAAATTTTGCAATTAATAATAAAGCCTGAAGTGCCTTGATTTTAACCCCCCAAAAAATTAACTTAGGTAGAAAGAAATGAAATGAAGGAAAGTAAATAGAAGCTCAATTAAAAAAGTATAAAGAAAAAAAATGAGCAGAGAGTATAATATGAAAAGGAACTGGAGAACATTAGGTAAGAGTGATGGAGAAAAGCAGTGATTCCTTTTCCCCTCAGTGCTAGATGGAATATCCTTGTGCATCACAGTAGGAAGGGAAATGCAGGTGGAGAAAAAAGCATCTGATTACAATAAGAGATGATTCTGGGAAAATGAAGAGAAACTAAGGACTACGTCATAGCTGCAGTTAGTGTGAAGATAAGAGTTGTAGGCTATGTATTTTTTTTTAATAAAATAAAGCAAAGCCAATTTTTTTTGGGTGTTTTTTTTTTTTGGTAGTGTGTTTGGAGAAATATCCATTATTTCATGTTCAATGTTATGGAACAGAATTAAAGGGGAAAGCAATGGCAAGCTTTCTGAAACATCAAATTGCAGTTAAAAATTCAACCAACAGACATTTATTTGAAGCAATTTTTTTTAATAGGTAATCTGTGAAGAAAAATACTCTCACAATAAAGAGGGATAAATGGGGAGAACTATAATTCTAGTTTATACTACCTTCTGACTCTTGGCTCGTTCTGGAGAGTAAGGAGACTAAGATTCATGTTTACATCCCAGCATATAGATACCCTTGTGGTTGCATGTCTTGAAAATTGCTCAGTTTTTATTATTGTTACTATTATTGTTATCTTATTGTAAAATTCCATACTTTCCTGTGATTTTTAAATCCAGTCTAGCAGATATCCATACAGGAATTTTGAGGTTTCCCAGGTTTTCAGAAGAGAAACAGCTTTTATTTAGTTTTGACTTCACATTTTTTCAACTGTTCTGGTTTTATTCTTGTAGAATACTAGTTCCCAAGGACAGATCCTCTTCAAAGCCCTGGCCTGTGTACATAAGCAATGGTACTTTTTGACAGCAATTCCAGAATTTTCTTCTCTCTCTCATATCTAAAATATCTTCTGAAATTATTTAAGTACTTCTGAAATTTATAAATATGATAAATACTTAAGAAATCTATACCTCAAGTTCAAGGTAGAGTTTTAATGATTTTTACCATTCTATCAAATAACAGAGAAAGATTTTTGAAATGAATCTGATGGGTGCTATTCAGGCCTTTTCATCTTGAGACCTGCATTTTGTTTTGGCAGCTATATGAATGATATATCTATTTTTTTTTCTCTCCTCTTTGAGGTGTTACAATATGACCTACTTTTCCTTTTCCCCTATTCAATATATTTTTGTTATCTTTTTCAGTGCTACATTGAGGAAAAATGTTAAATATTAAATAAGATGAAAATTGAGACAGTGTTTTCTCTTTGTGTTTATTTATTAAGTATAAATATTTTAATTCCATGAATAAAAGCTAGAACTGAGAATGATGCTGGAAATTTGGAGAAGGGTAACAGTGATGAGAATAGCTTGATAAGTCTGGTAATAGAACTTATTTTAGGAAGTAGGTTTGACTGTCCCTATCAAAGAGCTGAGTTTATATTTATTATGGGAACACGGCACTTTTGGATTCCTATGTGGCCTGGTAACATCCTGGAGTCCCTTGGTTGCCTACCCATTTTTTTGAAGTGCTCTTCAAGTTAAAACCTTGTGCTGTTGTCATCCTTACTCCATTTTTCTGTTCTCCATCCTTCTCCTGAAAACATCTCACTATGTAGTACTAATTTAACCGTTGCGAATACACAGATACAGTAAGTTACAGTGCAATATTTTTAGTATTTCAGTAATATATTATTTATATATCACTGACACAAGTAGTGCATGGAAATTCTTTACTGACAGCTTCACAGCAGCACCCTTTTCAGTCTTCTTATATTAGTGCTGCCAGGATATTGTATGTTTAGTTAGTGTCATTGGGATGTGAGTCAGAAATACTTTATGTTGCAATGCATTGTCCCAGTATATTTTAGCTGCATGCATTTTTTTTAGTTGCCTGTCTGCAAATGCTCCTCTCACCCTCTTTAATTTTTGCAGATTTTTTTTTTCATTATCTCATTAACACTTTCCAGGAAAATATCTTTGGGATATTCTTGTATTATCTTTGTATCTTCGTACAAAACCAGTTCATTAGGGGTACTAACCACATTGTTCTATGAAACTCTGCAAATAAAAAGAAATCATGTGTCTTGAATACTAAGATTTAAATTTATCAAATTAAATCAAGATTTTTTTTTTTCACATGAATGAGAAAAGGCAGTATTTGACCTGTGCTATTCCGTAAGAAAGCGTCAAACTCGAATTTTCCTCTAGAAGGTTCATTCTCTAGTGTTTATGAAGTATCATGTCATTTAGGAGCTGACTGCCCATCATTGTTTTTTTTAAAAAATACAATACAAGGTTAGGAATTTTTAGGGAGAAGTAGAAAGCAGAGCATCATGGTGACACTGAATGATTCAGTGGTGTGTCTGCATGTTGAGTATTTGATTCTGGTCTCCGTCTCTCAACATGAAGTAGAAATGGAGTGGACTCTATAAAGAGTATGATCAAGGGTAGAGCAATGACTTCTCTGCAAGGAAGGTCTAAATTAGCTGTGACTCTTTATCCTGAAAAAGGGAGCTTATTTTAGAGCTCTATAAAATCATAAGTGGCATGGAGAAAATTAATAGGGAAGAAATGTTCACTGTCTCATCCAAGAAAAGAACAAGAGTTTGGTGCATAAACCGAACTTGCTGCAGGAAGCTCCAAATAAAAGTTGGCATGAATGTAAATTATGGTTGGAGAATTGAAAAGAAAAGAAATCTTTGAAGCACTATTTTAAAACAACAACAACAACAACAAAGCCCACAAAAATGTCCCAAACAATGAAACAAACTAAAAAAATAGTCTCCAAAGGAAATCTTAGTGTTCTAGTCTTGAAAATCCACAAACTGTTGGATTCTGAGGGTATTCTAGGCATTCATGATATGTACTTCATCCCTCCAATTAACTTTCGTTCTTCTAGACATCCTATGAGGACTTAGGTTATCTCTTATACTCATGGTCTACCAGCAGATTAGCAGGTAATCTAAATCTTTAAAATAAAGATATTTTAAAATATATTTCATTATAGAATAATACTTGGTGAAGTATTCCTATGTATACACACCTAAACGTACCTAAAAGTCTTATTCACTGTAGTTCAGTTTAAAGTAGTATGCTGGTGTAGGAAGCTGGTTTCCCAAATTCTTGACTTGTAACAGTGATAAAATTCTTCCTACTCGTATGAAAATATTACTGTTTTGAGCTTTATGGCATTTTCTAAGGCTTTGTGGTTTAATTTTCTGTGTATATATATTTGGAAGTAAAAACTATAAATGTAATGGTGCAAAGCAAATACATTATAAAGAGTATATATATATTTTTTAGAACACAAGTTGTTCCGTATATTCCATTTGTATAATCCCTGCTTTTAAGTAACACTTGGTGAAGGAGCTTAATAGTGCCATTTTTCTTCTCCTTTTTCTGGCATGATGTGTCACTATATATAAAGAAATCTCTTCAATAGCACTTACATTGTTACTGGGGAAAGATTTTCAATTTCCCCCAGCAAAGTCAGAGGCATGCAGCAAGGAAACCCAAAAGACCTCAAGGAGGTTTTTCAAGGGAGGTGCTCTGATAATCATTTTGACAATGTTGCTAATCTCCAGGTGTGAGTAATGAAACTCATGGCATTGCTGAAACTGGCCTCTTTGCAAAGCTGTGGTGCAAAGCTGCACAACCAGCAAATTGTGCACAAGACACAATCTCCTGGTCACCTTCCAGGGATAATGAAAGGACATGGAGGTATTCTGTACTTTGTCTGTGAACAGTATTTGGAGATGGTGTGATTTATTAAAGCAGTTTATCTACAAAAACAGCATTGCAAGTTTTTTTAAAAAATAAAAGTATTTAGTTATATTTTAAGATAAAAAATTGACAGTGGATCCTGTTTTGTGTTTTAGTTATTTATGGGTTCCTACTGAGTGCCTTGAGCTATGCATATAGAAATCATCTCTGCTATAAAAAGGACCAACTGGTTCCTTCCCAAGAGGCTTTTTTCATGGTACAAAGCAAAATAAAAAAATTGCTTATAGTGCACATCTGTGATATTGTGTAACTTAAATTTCTCCTGCTACTTGACATTTACTTACCCGGAGTGTAACTCAGAGAATGGCTTGTCGTTGTGGTGACATTTTTTTTTTTTCTTTAATGAACATGAGTGTGTTAAATTTGAATAACTACATTAATGTGACATTATTGCTGAAATTTACACACATAGACTGAGTCAATTTGGAATAATGATTCCCACAACCCTCATAACTTGTTCCTTTTTCTCACGTGACCTGTACTGTTTTCTGTTACCCTCATTAAGCTTTTTTGCCTTTTTGAAGACAGAATATTGCTTCTCTGGTTGAATCACTGCCTTTCTTAGATACAGCTTTGGATTTTACTAAGTTCATAATCATGTCACAATTTCCTCAGCAGTAGTTTAATGGCAGTGAAATAAATACAGTGGGAAAATTCAGAAATATCTTTTTCCTCAAACATGATTTTAGCTCAACTGAGGACAGCATCAGGGACTGAAATTGTGCAGAAGTTCTGGCCAAGGGAAGATCAGTCATCAGGCTTTAATGGAGGCCAAGCAGAATTTTTTTATTATTATTATTATTTTTTTTTTATTGCCAGGGCATGTTTTGACTTGACATTATAAAACTTCTCTCCTATAGGTATTTCACAGCTCTACAGTGTTAGGCTGTTGCAACATGTTCCAGTAACTGGATTTCTGCCGGCACAGTGACATTGTTTTCTTAGGTGAGATCAATTAACACAACATGCAAATGCTCCAGATTTAATTTAGTTGAATCTAAATGAACAGTTACGCCAGGTTATCTGTGTTGGCAAGAGGGTATGAGTCTTTTCCTGAGAAAAGCTCTATTGGAAATCTTTTCAGCCAGAGTCACTATAAAATTTTTGACATAAGAGTTTAAGTCTATAACTTGCTTGAGAAAAAACAGCAGATTGGGGAAGATAGGTATTGGCATATCCAAAACTTATTCTCAGAACAATGTGAACTCTTTGGAAATACAATTTAATCAGAACAAAGCAAGTGACTGCAGGGACAGCAGCTTCTTTTGTTTCAGTAAGTTTAATATGTGCTTTTACTTTTGTAAAATAAAGCAAAAAAATGCTTTAAGTTCAAGAAAGGTGGTTTATTACTACTCTTGGAAGCTTTGCTTCCTTTTTTTCATAAATAAGCATCCTTCTAATTGGCCAAGGACAGAGTGTTGCTTTGTAATAAGAACATTAAGGTCAGGCCCAGGAGGCAAAAGATCCTTTGGCGCTATTATTAGCAAGTCTTTAGATAGTGGCAGAGGGCAGGATTGTCAGGTAGTCAGCAGATGTCCACAGGTGAATTGTTACAGTGGATACTCACAAACCTGGTGTCAACTGTGTAATTTAGCCCTGTGCCCTGCAGTATTTAGGCTTCTCTTCCCCTTCAAGGTGGCATCTCCACAGGCTTCTTTGCAGATCAGCAAGCAAAGAATTTTCTTGTTTTCCTGTTTAAACAAGGCAATTTTCATTGTTCTGGTTTTTTTTTTCTTTTCTTTGTTTTATAATATCTACAGATGCTCTAAGTTTGTATTTATGTACTTGAAGTGAAAGTTTGCTAAATTAATCATATGTTTTGCTAATTTGTCTGGTATTCAGCCTGGCTGAGATCTAGCAAAAACCATATAGTGCTTCTTGTTTCACAGTGTGTATTTGGAGCTATCTGTGTGCACAGATTCATGAAAAATAATCTAATGCATAGGTGAATAATGTATTTCACATATGTCAAAAACAAAGAAAGGTGCTTCATCAAGCATCCTCAAAGTAAATTAACACTTGTGCTAAAATTTTTTTTCCTAAGAGTAATTTTCTTTTAATAATTTACAGAAGAGACTAATTTGAAAATTCTCTCACCTTAATGACTGCTTTTGGTAGCACAAAGCTCCAGTGTCATCAGCATTCTGCACCTAAACCTGCCATCTGCCAAGGAGCTGCCAGGTACATTAACTCTTATCAACTTAACAGAGATTTGTTTTAAGAGAAGCTGCCTTCTTCATAAGAAGTTCAAATTGAGCCTTGACACTTAATCTAAATACTGGCGCTAGAGGGATTTTCCTGGAGGTAATTTTGAGTGATTATTAGTTGATTAAAGTAGTTCTCTGTGTCAGTTTCAATCACGAATTGGCCTTCTATGTGCCAGAGACGGGGGTTTATCATGGTGATGGACATTGGTGTGCAACTGAGTGTTTTTCACATAAATTGGAAAGAGCAGCTGGGTAATCCCCTTTTGCAGGCTGTAGCAAATCCCACGGAGTAGCTCTGCAGACATGTCCATCTAATGCAGTAGCACAAAGCAGCTAAAAGTTAAATACCTTTTTCACCTCCTGTTTTCTCAAGGTAGGCTCCCTTGTGTGTCAAATTTGTTGTGTATGACAGAAGTTCATTTAAAAATAAATAGGCGTTCTCAGGTAATGAAATTTTAAATATGTCAAAAATGTAATATGACTGAATTGGATATTCATCTTGTTGACTATAAACAGAAGATATGATTGCAGCAAATACTTAATTATTTTGGGTTGTTTTGTACCAAAATCAGACATATATATAATTTTTAAGCCTATAATCATAGCAATAGTGAGCTCTTGTATCATGTTCCAAGTACATTATGGTTGGATTTGTAGCAAAAGACAGGTCTGCCTGTGGTTTTTTGCCAGCTTTGCAAGGTACTCAGTTCAGAGGCACATATAAATTTTTTGTCCTCATTATATCTTTGTAAAATTAGTAAGATTATGATGAAATAAATAATTCAAATAAAATAAGAATCTACAAATCATGTTTGAAAATTGTTTTTAGATTTCGGGTTTAGCATGAAGTAGGAATTCTAGTTTCCAGAAGTTTCTCTTCAGGATTTTTTTGTGATCAATTGCTGTTAGAATACAGAAAAGTGACCATGTGATAATCACAATTCTGTCTGCATTAACTTCATCAAAACTCTTACTTGACAGCTCTTCTTTAGCTAGATCTGTTGAGAATTGCATATAATTTGGAATTATATAATAAACTGGAAAAACAGTTATGTCTACTGCCTTCTTCTGGAATTTCCTATTTTCTCGCTCATTTGAGGTTGCAGTTTATATTTTTATTTTCACAGATATGCACAAATCCTGATGTATATTGTACAGAATCAGGAAAGACAGCCACCTGTCCTACTCATAACATCTTTCTTCAGTGAAGCCTTAATTTTGTATTATTCAAGTTATCTTTAAATAGGTCAACATTAATGCAGTATTTCTAAGCCCATATTTTCCCCAATTTTTTGATTTTGTCTTTCTTCAAATTCTTCTTTGGCAATTTTTCTTCAGCTTCTGTAAATTCCAGGTGAGATTGATTACTCCAGAGATACATAATTAAGATTCTGTTTATCCTACAAGGGTGGAAAAGAAAATAATTTAGTTCTTCCACTTTCCCTCTTGACTAACGTAAAATTCATTTTTTACATAGTATTAAAGGTTGCATTAATTTTTTTTTCTATCTCTCTTCTTTGTACTTTATGTCATTTGTGCTTACTGTGGCTCTGAAGACTTTTTTAGCCTGAAGTTCCTGTGGAAGTGAGTAGCAGGAATATGTTTTAGATTCTTACATTTGTGTCAAATAAATATTGGGTATTCAGTAAATTTTGGTTTTACATTCTCATATTTTCCATTTAATGTATTTATACAAGAATGGTATTGGCCAGTTTTGATAGAGGGAGATGAATGGCCAAAATGCCTCTGCTGAAAGTTTCAGAAGTAACATTCCTGTTTTTATAATTGAACCTTTTTATATGTTGCTGAGCTATTACCAAGTAGCAGCTGATATGTGGAGGGAGAGGCTTAAGTGGGTGTAAAACCTTTTATCAGGTGTTTTTATTTTTTGATAGATTTCTGTACATTAATTACTAAAAATAGACAAACAAGATTCATGGTGTTTAAGAAGGTTCTCTATGTGATAAATTGTACTCCAGCTTGTATCGTGGACCTGAACCTTCTACTGACTTAACTTTCAACTGAGTATTGAGGAAGTAGATATCCCCAATGAAGTTAAAAAGAATAATTTATTTAAAAAAGATGCAAGTGTACTATCCCTTCTGAAATGAAGGTAATACTAGCTAGTTCAGAAAATTCCTTTATAGATAATGACCATTACATGTCTTAAGGAAACAGAAGGAAATTTGGGGCACAGAAACACTTTAACAGGTTAAACCATAAATTTTTATGTATATACACTCCTTCACTTCCTATTCTCTCAGTGCAGGATCCCTGCACTGAGTTCAAATGCAGTGCTGTGAAGGAATAGTGTTGTGTGGCTATGTGTTTTTTTTTGTTTTAATTTTATTGTTTTTTTAGTTAAATAGTGTCTGTTTATGACGGAAGTGAGTATTCTTTTGCAAGAATTGGCCTTCTTGTTGGCAAATGGTGATGGAGACACAGGGAGACATATTTTAAAGGAGACTGATCCAGGGAGGTCCCTTTGAAGCAGCCGTGCTGGTTCTGCTTCATGCCACCTTTGTGGTTACTGACCGCTGAAGGATGCCATAGTCATTCTGAATCTTTGAACTGTTGATTATCTGAAATAGGATTAGGAAGGGAAGGGTCAAACTGAAAACTGCATCAATTCATGTAGCTTTATTCTTCAAATAAGATGAATGAAGCACGAGGTTGTGTTGTGTGTGAGAGTAATATTTATCTGTTCCTGTTCTTCGTTCTGGTGGTGTTGCTTTTCCCTCAGAATGGTAATTTGTGGCTGCTGCATGACCACACTTGGCAGTGTCCTGTGGAGAGGAGACTTGGATACAGCTTTCTGGTCAGGCATGAAGGGGATTTCAAAATTGCCTTGAAAATTCAACCAAATTGCGTAAGTGGTTGTGTTGGTTAGACAAATAAGAGTGAAGCTGCTAAAATAAACCAGATCTTTTTTATCTTGCCCACGCTACCGTGACACTTTTTAGGATAAAGAGAGTAAGTGCTATTCAGTTGGTCTGAATGTGGTTACAATTGTGAAACAATACAGGTGGCTCTTCAGCTTGTTCCCTAAGCCAGTATTGTACTTGGAGATGTGCTTTACTGCTTGCATCACTCAAGTGGCGTGCAAGTGAAGAGGAATGTAATTGATTCAGCAAAGATGCACTTTCAAATACAGCTATATATTTTTTCCTTAACAATAAATAAATGGAAAAGGAAATTATGATTTTCTTTTGCAATGCATCACTCTTTTTAGCATTATAAGCTTATTTTCAGGTATTCTTCTGAATGGGCAGGCTTTTTCAGCAAAACAATCTACTGGGAATTTACTCAATTCAAATAAATCTCTAGGCAGCAGGTTTTTGAGGCTTTATTTAAAATAAAACTTTAATGATTTTTTCCCCCAGGATCTTAAAAGGTTTGATATGATTCACTTTTATTTACTAGACTTATATTTAGATGTTTCCATTGATTGCATTCTGAACTATAGTAGTTTATCACAAGAATATCTTGTTCTTAACACAAGATAATCTTTTGAATTGCTCTCCTGGCTTGCCAATATGTGTATATTTTGAAAATGTTTCCATACAGAATATCTCCTGGTATTTATATGTTTTAAGATAGAAATGCCAAGCTGTTGACCAGAGGAAGAGTAAATGCCTAACATGTTCTGTTCTTGCAATCTGATGTTGTGACCACCTTGCTGTACTTCTCCCCACACCCGCCCAGGCTCTGAAGAAATGTGCAGAAATAATTACATAGATTAATCCTTCAAAGACCAAGCCTGGTTCTTGGATATACTAATTGCACCTTGTTAGGATGTAGTTGGTTTATTTTTGCACTAACATAATATTAGAACATTGTATCATGGATGTGGTATTGGGTGAATCTCTTGCATAGCTTGGGACATTTGTCCACCCCACTGATAAGATTTGCTTTTTTAATTTTTAAGTAAAAAGAAAAACTAGAAACCTCCAACTGATCCAAACTCCAAAGACAATGATTTTTCATGTATCTTTCTGTATAATGCTTAGACTTTTAGACCTCATGGAATTAATAAGTAATTTGTCTTTTTTTTTTCTTTACTCATTCTTTCAGCTGAAGATACATAAAAGATACCATGGATATTATTTTTTTTTTTGGTAGGATAAGAGGAAATGGAATGAAGCAGTGCTGAGGCAGGTTCATATTGCACAATTGGAAAAAGCCTTTCACCCAGAGAGCGATCGATCACTGGAACGGAGTCCCCAGGGAAAAGTGGTCATGCCTTCAAACCTGTCAGAGTTCAAGCATATGGTAGTCATCTGGTTTAGGTAGTCCTGTGAGGATCAAAGAGTTGGACTTGATGATTGTGATTGGTCCCTTTCAACTTCAGATATTCTATGATTCCAGCTTGCATAGAAATGAAGAGTGACAGTGATCATTAACATTCTTCTAATGAGAAAAATTGCAATATTTAACGTATTCTAATACAACACTCGCAAACTGAGAACCTAAATACACCTGAAGCATCATAGATTTTTGATAAAAAAGAGACAAGTGTGCTGAAGGTTTGTAACAAAAAAGAAATTATAGATTTCATGTAGTAATTTTATTTAGCTACAAACCAATGTTTTAGGCAGCAAAAACTGTTCGATATTAGCTTTTCTATAAGGAGATTAGTGTAAAGCACAAATGTAAAATAGCTAAATGAAGTATTTTCAATGAATGCTTCTTACTTTGTTCATTTAATCTGAAGAGAATATTTTAGGCATTTTATTTTAAACCAATCTAGCTGCTCAGAGAAATATTTTGACAGGAATTCTATTCAGGGATGTTTATCATTTTCATTGTAGAACATCTGTCTGCCTTAAATCTACTGAATTTGCTGGTGAAAATGTCATTGCAAATGGATTCTTGTAAATGGCTGGGATACCGTAATTACTGTATCCAGCTTTGATATAAATTCTTTATGTATTCCTTGTAATTCACAGTAATGTGATTTAGTAAAATGAACCAGTGTCTAACAGCAGCATTGAAAGTACATTTTACTCAATTTCCAAAATATTTTATTCTGTAGTTGTCTTTAATGAGAATCATTTCTCTGTGGTAAGTCCTTCATAAAACCGGCATAGGAGCAGAATCAAAATAATTTTGAAACTCAGGATGGGTTTCAGTTATATAAATTTTAAATTCTGAATATCAACCATACTACTATATACTGGAAATATGTTCTGCAGCTCACAGGATACCTGAGGTTGTAAGGCTCTCTCAACCACACCTCAGTCAGGTATTTATACAGATTAATGAGATCTCCCTTAGCCTTGTCTTCTCAATTTCCTTTGTTAATTTGTGGCCACATTTCTTACAGTTAAATTTTGGTACCTTATGATACCACACATTTGATAAATGGAGAATTTGAGGGATAGTTTTGGAAACTTTCTTATGGGATATATAATGGAAATTTAAATTCTGGATTGACAGATAACAGCATCTTCAGGTTCCTTTAAACATAGATCAGTGAATAGTAACAACATGGATAAAAATACTAAAAATTGTTCTAACTGAAAAAAGAAAAAAAAATTTGAAGGAGCTCTCTAGCTGTCAGTGGTTGAGTTTTAATACTGTAGGTCACTTCAAGAACACTGTTTTTGTTATACTTATATGAATAATGCTGAATGAACCGTGTGATGGTCCCCTTTTAAATTGCCAAGTCAGTGGTAGATTTATTCATTTCCCATTGAGAACCATTGGATCACTCTCTACGTGAGTTAGAAAAAGTTGAAGTGAAAAATTAGGATCAGTGCCTAAGAGAAAGATTTCTTAACATTTATTTTTGAAATGATCAAATGCAATTCATATTTGAACTACCTCTTCATTGGAAGCCCACTCTCCCAAACTTAGAACTCATGCATACAGAAGGCAAAATCAATAATAAAATGCTTTTGCATATGTGCAAAAGGATGTGTATCTGCCTGCATTGCCAAGAGCACCAGGAATAGTTTAAAGGTCCCATCTTTAAAAATACTGACAAACGTTGGGGAGTGAAAGGGGGAAAAAAGTGCATTGTGCATGATGTTGTTAAAAATTCCTTGAAAAAGGAATTGCAAAGGCTAAGTAGGAACTCTGTAGTGCCTGAGAGATTTTATTCTTGCTTCTGTTTTGGATTCACTGGAGCTTCATTGGAAGAGTCTTAAAACTTCAGCTAGTGTGCTCAAGCATGATGACGCCTCAGCCTTTTTGTAGGCATTGAAATTAGTCCTGCAGAAATGTATGAATACAGTTCTTGTCTTAGAGATTCTGTCAGCAAGCAAAATTGTAATTATAACTGTGTACTGCAGCAAGTATATTATGAATCTCTAGATGAAGCAAAATGCACGCTGGCTTGTATTTTAATTTTCTGCACTTCTGTAGTACTGCGTCCTTGCACAGGTTGATGGGATATGTATACCTGCAAACTGTAACAGGCTTTTCAGTAGTCAGGGTTTTGGTTGGTTGGTTTGTTTGTTTGGGATTTTTAAATTATTTGTTTGTTTGTTTTTGCAAATAATTTTTCACTCACTCATTTGATCATTTTCCCAGGGATGTTTGTACATCACAACAACTGATTGGAGTTGTTGCCTAGAGAGACTCATGATCAAATACCTCTGAGAGCTGGCTTCACATGACATCTAAGCTGACTGTCAGTTGTACTGGATTCACTGCCCTGATGAGGAGTAGCTGATTTATTCATATGCTGCAGTATGTTTGTCAGATTTCCTCTGCACTCACTGGTCTGGTGGAATTTAAGACCAGTGTAGCTTCAATTCTTACTAATTGGTTTCTCTGAATATGCCTTCTATTTATTTCTTGCATAGCTCTCCTCAGATTCAGAATATGAAGCAATATTTTGAAATCTCAGGATTTTTTATGGGGTGGAAAGAAATACCTTTGAAAAGTTGGTTTTGGGTAACCCAAAGCAAAGCACCTTTACTTTCCAACTCTTTTAACTTTGGTATTAATTATGTTCAGAGCTTTAAAACTTTTGGGCAAGTATAGAGATAGTCACAAAAATAGGACCCAGAAAACCTGCAAGTAAGAACTAAAAAAAAATAAATTAAATAATAGACCAGTCAATTGGGTGCCAGTTTAAATTTAAGCATACTTCCTAATTTTTTATATCATGTGCTTTTTTATTGTTCAAACATGGTGTTCCTTTCACAGAATACTGTAACACACACTGGAGAAATGGGGAGTCTCCAGGCCTGGTGTGCAGTAGCCACATTACCTGTCACTCTCATGTCTTAAGGGTTGTGTTTTTTTTTACTTTATTTGTTTGCTTGGTTGGTTTTTGGTTTGTTTTATTTCCTTGTTTGGTGTTTTTTGCCGCTTGTTCTTTTCTTCTGGTCTTCATCCCATCCTGGTCCTGGAGCTGTCACGCTGAGATTTTATGCTTTCCAAAATCTGTATCACTGCTGAATGCCTGTGTATGATTTTTGTACCCAGCTGTGGTGAAATCATGTCCTATTAAGATGCAGAAAAAAGGTGAGAGTTCCTTGCTTAGGCAAGCCCTTAAAAAAAAAAAAAAAAAAAAAAAAAGTATACAAAAAGAAATACCTAAATACCTTTTTGCAGTAATTAAAAACATTTTAGCTGAGTGGAGGGTTTTGATGGTTTGTTTTTTTTTTTGTTGGAGGTTTTGTTTTGTTTTGTTTTTAATTTTATTTTGTTATTTTATTTGACCTTCCTTGTCAAATTTATCTTGCTTCATGACTCTGTTTCAGTGTAACAATTCTAAATTAAATGTAACTGTTGAGAGAGATTTAGATTCTATACATTCTGTGCATGAGTTCTTGTTTTCCAAATTCTTTCTGTTTTCAGTGCAAGGCTAAGCTCATTTTTCACAAAAAACTTAACAAGGAAAATATGAAGGATTTTTTGATTGATGCTGTATATTTTTTGAGTGACTGACTGCCAGAGAGAAAAGGGAGATAAATCTATTTTGGACATCTCAAGCATGAACACATAGCCTTAATAGTATAGTAGGAAACATTTATAAAACTAGATATATCCAAGATATAAGCCATAATATAGTCCAGTTCTAGTGATATCTGACAGAAGTTTGAAGCAAGGAGACTGAAGTGACCCTCAGCTGGAACAAAAATAGAAGAAAAAGTGCTTACGCTGTGAGGAATTCCTACAAATATAGTCTCTGTCCTCAGAGAAGGGAAAAATACTCTCTTAATAACTAACAACTCTTCATGACTGTGGTTTAGCCTTTCATCTTTGGCATTGTCTGAAATAGTATCATTGTTTCATTTAGTGTGCTAATTACATGTTCAGCTTCTGAACTATTCCAACACTTCTAGTTTTTGCCCTAAAACTTCAACCTAACTAATTTTTCCTCATCCTGTACTTGTATGGGTGGTGATTAATATTCCTGTCTTATGGGATCATCTTAACAGGACCTTTCTCCACTGTGTCAATTTAATTTTGAATTTAATTTTTTCCTCTGATGTGCTTTCTGTCCCTTCGTTCTTAATTAATCTGCCAGTTTATGCTGCATTCTATCATCCAATTGTTAATGAAACTAATGAAAAATATTGGACAGAGGACACATCCCTATACAGCCTGTTAATACATATTTCTCATTTGGAGAAATCATTGACAGTTACAGCTTGGTCAGTTTTCTCATAACTTAAGCATTATTCTCCTAGAAGTTTCACTTAGAGTATTTTTTACAAAATTTGAAGGGGAAAAATAATGTGAAATTGTGTCAAAGGGCTTTAAGAGTTAGTGAATGCTTTTCTTTTTACCATAGGGCCCTTTACGTTGCCAAAAGAGGACTTCAGGTCTTTTTACATGACTGTTTTTGACACTGTCATGTTGGGACTTTTTCATCTTCCTGATACATTTTAGGTACAAAGCTTAATTATTTGGGGTTTTTTCCGCAAGTTGAAATTAAACTACATTGCCTATAAATGCACAGTTTCCCATCGTTTCCTCAGTTCTAGCTTTTTTAGGCAGGCTTTGTGTTGGCCCTTTCCTAGTTTTCTTACAATTTAGCTGCCCTCATTGAATTCTCAAAGAAAACTGGCAACTCAGACTGCTGGATTGTTTGGGGCTTTTTTGTTTGTTTCTGTTGTTGTTTTGTTTGGTTGGGTTTTTTTAACTACTCCAGAGCTTTGCTGTCAGCAGACAGCAAATAATCTTGGGGGGGTTTGTACCTTAGAGTGTTGCATATGGGTCAAATTCATCCTGATTCCTGTATTTTTTGTCAATTGTTACTGTTTAAACTATTATTTATGGACATAATAGTGAAGAACTGAAATGAAACTGCAGATGTCTGTTTCCTTGTAATGTTTAGACAAACAAGTTGTCTGATAAGAAGAGCTAATGGAATATAAGCAAGTTTGTTTAGTGGAAAAGCTCAGCTCAACTGCTTCCATAGTTTTTCTGCACATGAAGGGCTATTTTGTTGTGTTCTTGTTAAGGGTTTCTCAGATTAAGTCACAGACGTGGGCTTGTTGTAGTGTTAGGAATACTACTAATTATATTTTCACTGTATAAATATCCTCTCCATACAGAGTGAGGCTGATTGAAACTTACTTGTGGCTCCTATGTGATGGCAGTGCAAATCACTATGGAGAACTCCCCACAGGTTCATTTCTTTCCTTTCAAGCCTGCTTTTGTTGTTGGTGCAGGGATGTGCTGGAGATCCTCTAGGGCCAAGGGGTGTCTTGGCTCAGATTCAGGATGAGGACACAGAATAAGGGATATGAGCCTTTAAGAGACTAGTACCAATGTGTAAACTGCTCTAAATCCCCCTGCAGTTCACACTTGTAGGGTTTTGCTGTGCCTGGACTGTCTGCCTTAGCTGGAGAAGATTCCTTGCTTCAGACAAGCACCTGTCTCAGAAATGCCAGTCCCATTGTAGGCTTCAGAGTCTTCATGAAGTGCTTTGGGGACAAGTTCTTGTGTTTTCAAAGTCCTCATTTGAATGCCCCACTGTAAAAAGGATGCGTGAAATTGGGGTTCCTTCCTCTCCAGTTGTTAATTTTTCCCCGTGAATTACGTCAATTATTGAAGCAAATGAACATAGTGTTTATTTAAGTGGGGAGATTAATTCAGTGTCTGGTTCCGTAATTCTTTGCATTTTTCCTGATCTGTTCTCTTTTTCAAGGCTGGTTTTAGTTTTTGTAACAAACAAGAATATATTTCTGCTTAGTATTTAAATTTTTCCTTGCTGAGCAAGTTTGCAAGAAGCAGTTCAGTTTCTTGCAAGGTGGTGCAAGATGAGGTATTAAGGTGAGTCAAAACTCCATGACTGGTGCATTTTGTTATGTAAACTGCACAAATTGCATGAATACAGGAACATACCATTGGGTAAAGTCAGGAAGAATGTGGGCAACTTCAGCAAGCATTTGAGTATTTTATACTCCAAATATTAGCTGAATTTATGAATTTTCTTCTGAAACAGATGCAGCCTACTGCTTCCTAAGCATAGTGACAGGTTGAACATTGTCTATGCTGAAAGTGTCCTTTGAACACCTTGTTTCTGTTCCAGAAAACATGTATGAATGCCGAAGACCTGAAACTTATTAAAAAAAATCCTTCATAAGGATCAAAAAGGAAAAAAAAAAAAAAAAAGTGATACTTTAAAATCTGCCTTGTTAGAAGTTTTGTACAAAATTCTGCATTTGGATGCAGTTCCTTCAAACAAAACAATAGATATTGAAACCACCATTATCAATCCTAAATATCTACTTTCTTCTATTAGATGTAATCTTGGGTGATGCATTACTTACTAGCAGAAAATAGCAAACCTGAGTAATATTAAACCTTGATTATGAACATGCCTTTCATTTTCTTGTGACAAGTGGCACACATGAACACGTGTGTATAATTTTTATAAATAAAAACTGTTTTATGCAAAAATATGGATGTAACTGTTCCTTATTTTCATGTCTTAAACTTTTCTAAGGTAAAAAAAAAGACTGAGATACTGCATGCAATTTGATGAATAATCTGATTTGATTATAATATATTATAAATTCTGGAAAGCTTACCAACACCTTCCTGTATTTTATTACAGGGAACTCAATTTTGCCCATGTAACTTTTTCTTACAGTTCTGTTTAGAAAATTTCCACTTTCTTATTTGCATGTGTATGTTCTCTGCTTCCCTTTCTACACCTTAATGGGCATGAACATTTCTCAGTGAGATGCTCTCCTTAAAACTATGACAGTACTGCATGCTGCCCATTGAGAAATCCTCCTCCACAAATTGAAATGAAGGAAACTAGGAAATTGTGGTAAATTATAATTACATTGTAATTAAGAATAGGGCTGAAAAATAAGATTTTTTTCTGATGTAGGACCAACTAAGTATTCCTTAGAGACACAAAGTTATTAACATGCTAATGAATTTTTTTTTTTTAATTCTGACCAAGTTGTAGCCAGCATGAAAATTGCGAGCATTGACATTCAAAAGAGTTTTTGAATTGCTAAGTGGAAAATTGAAGAGAAATTGATGTTTTACAGTAGAGTGGATCTTTGATTAAATGTTACATGCAATCACCAGTTTTCCCAAAAAGGTGTGGGGTGTAGCACACTTCAGGAAATATTGTGCTAATACAAATTTTATACTCTTTATGTGAATGTGTTTTATGGGAACATGGGTAATATTGTACTTTGTGGATCACTATTCCCACTTTAATATCACTTCATGTTCTCTCAAAAAAAGGAAGAACTGTGAATAATTGAAGAAAGAGGAACAATGCAACCCAGACTTATGTCTCAAGTAACCATATAATTTTCCGTAAAATAGTAGGGAATTTGGATGAAAGAATCAAACAAACTCTTGGTTGCAGGAAAGCTCATGTCCCATCATGTCCCATCACTGTACTGTGATGTACAGTATAATGGCTTCAGCATTATATTGTGATATACAGTTAAATACTCCCAGACTTTCTCTTACTTTTATAGCTTGCCTTTGTAACAGATTTAATATGATTTCATTTGAATTAAGGATTTGAGAGAAGAACCAAGCAAAAAGTTCCTTGCTTTTTCATTGGTTGGTAAATAATTACCAGAAATGCCTTCTAAAAGGGCAGAAAAGGGCCCCTTGCTTGCTGTGATCCTTAAATCTACAATGCCAAGGCAGAGGATGAAATATCTGTCTTTGAAACTTCCTGCTAGAATACTCCTTGTGATCACGAAGATGCATAAAATGACTGTTCTGATTGCTGTTTTTGACATAGAAGAATTGATATTTACTAAGGTATGTTGGATGTCTTCAACATCTGAACAATATGACTTAAATTTATTTTTTTTCTTTTTGGCAGCCAGTAGTGTGGATTTAATATGTTTTAAATCAAATTGCTGGATTCAGAGCAAGTTCATTAAGGACTTTGATAATGAAATATTAGAACAAGCGAATTGCGTTTCAACATGAATTAAGCCAAGCACAAGTTTAACAAGGTTCGTGAACTGGACTGAATTTATTAGGCTTTCCTTATCTTCTCTTTTGTGTTATTAATTCAAAGAATATGCAAATCAAATGAAAACTCTGAGGATGTGAACCCACAGAAATTAAAGATAAATACATGGTGGGCCCTGAAGTCCTGAGTTGCAATTTCTGAAGAGGGTTGGTGTTCACCAGCTCTTTTTCCCTGTGATCTGGTTGGAATTTTTCACACATCCAGTAGAATATTGGTGAATTCTAGGTGAAGAATTACATAAACTTTTGGAGATGGCGAGCTGTTGAAAAAGTGTCTTTGTTCCTCAGTCATTGCCTATGAACTGTATTTCTGTTATAAAAAAGCAAGAGTTAGGAAGCTGGCATGTCAGACTATCCACTTGCTGCTGTAAATCCAGGTCCCTCTTTTCTCACCCTTTCCCAGGAGATTTGGGCTTTATGCCTTTGCTGGGAAACATGCATGTCATCCCCTTCTGTCAAGTAACAGTGTTTGAAACAGTCTCTCTAGAAGTGAGCAGAGATGCTATTTTTGTACAAGATCATGCTAAGTTCAGTGGTGGTATTGATTTATGCGGAGTTCAGACAACACACACTGGAAATACTGTGTACAAATACAATTAAGATGAGCCTAATTCAACTTCTTTACTAGGGTACAAACAATAACCATGCATTTATAAACGTAACTTTGTTTCTATTGAGGGCTTAAAGTAATTCGGGTTGGGGAAGCTCCTGATGGTGTTGATATTGCTAGGATATACTCCGAGCATATGTGGGAGCGTGTGTTGGTCTCTGGTAGATGACATTGGCAGCACTGTGAGCGGAGTTCAGCGCACCATGGAAATGATGGAGAGGTCAGGGAATGATTCATCCGTGCTCGGCTCTGCCCAGGGCGGCAGTGGTGCCTGGTGGGAAGGACTGGTGCACATGGGCACCACAGATCGCCGTTCCCGTCCTGTAGCCGGACCCCGCTGTGTTCCAGCAGGAGCTTTGGTTACTCGCTCTGCGCACTGGTTTTAGTTTCCAGATGTTAGGATTGTTGTTTTCAAAGGGCTGCCTGAGCTAAGAAAATCCTGATCTTAACTTTGGTTCCTGTGCAGGCCACTCAGGTTTTCTACGTTCTCTGTACTTGCTGAGATGAATACAGTTGTCCCTCAGCTGGGTTAAAGAAACATCGTAAAAATTCAATCCGTCCCAAACATGATACAATATTTTCCTGAATTTAACCAGTGAAACAAAATCCAGTGAAAGAGTCTAGAAGAAATAAATTTTTAAATTTTGAACCATAATTCTCACAGAAAAGCATTTCCTCCCAAGTACCTGTCCTCATTCTATTACTCAAATGCAACTAACTTCTCACTCGTTGGGTATTCTTAAATGTGTGGAAAGATACATCTACCTGCAGCCTGCAAAATCTGTCCCACACTGTTTTGGTTATAACATTGAGCTGTTTTGGAAAATATTAGAAGTTCAAACCATTAAAAAAATATTGGCTAATTAATTGAATTAATACTTCCAGCAATGCAGAAAACTGTGCTTAGCACATAATAGAGTAGCAAAACATGGATTTCAAGTGTCTTTAGCAGCTTTAGAAGATGCATTGTATTGTGTGAATATATTTGGATAAATGTCTTAATCTGATACTTTCCCATTTATAATGACTGTACTTCATGCCACAAAATGGCCAACGGTGTCATGATGTTTTTTAAAACTCCGTGTGACTGCTGAAAATATTTGCATGTTTCCTTTATCTAATGATGTTTTTATGATGGAATAGTACTTTAATTATTACACAGTGATTGCTTATTTTAGAAATTTCAGAACTACCCATGTAAGCTAGGCTAAAAAAATCAAGAGAGTATATTAATTGCATGTATATATAGGTGTATATATATACTTATCTATCTCTACTATCTCTATATTTCCCCCCCTTTCTATTTTTTTTCTTTTTCTTCACTGCTGAGCTATTAGTAGAGTGGGTTCTTCTTCCATATTGTGAAAACAGAAAGCTCTTGTGTACATGCTCTGAAATGTGACTCTTTATGGATGTAAGTAACATTAGTAAGTGGCTTCCTTCAGGTTGTCTGCTTCTTTCCTTACTCCTGCAAATTAGTGGAGCCCAAAAGTTCATATCTGAAGGACAAACTTTGCAAAGGCAGCATGAGAGGAAAGCTCATGGTTGGAATAGCTTGGTTCCATTATGTTGCTTTATGCCAGAATTTACCATGTTTGATTGTACATTTTGTCAAGGTTGCTGGTTTTTATCTCTGTGGTAAACAGAAGGCTCCTGCAGGCAGAATAAAAGGCTCTTGAGGCATCATTTGTCAGCTCGTCCCACTGTTAAAAAAATGATCTCTCAGAAGAAGAAAATCTGATGCCATCTTCACAGTTGTGAGAAAATATTGTGCTGCTCTGAAACTTACTCGTACCTTGGGTGTTGGATACCCTCTTTCATTTCATATTTCACCACTGGAACACTTGTGCTTCTAATCAGCTTGTCCTCAGAGGAGGTGCATCCACCTTCTGGTATCTCTCTTGATGGTTCGTGTGGTGACAGCAGGAAGAGTGGTAGCTGCCTTGTTTCCTACCATAACACCTATTAGTAGGTGACTGTGGTACTGGCTGTGATACTTGGCTGTAATCAAGCATGCACCAGGTGGCCATCACATGACATTCATGTCTCCAGCACATGGCAATCACATGACAAACATGTGTTAGCCACATGCCTGGCACATCATTCACGTGCCAGTCGTGTTCCTGGCTCATGACATTATCATGTCCATCATCTGGCAGTCATGAGCCCGACACTTTTGTACAGAGTAAAATTTGAAATGTAGTGACTTCGTGTTGCTTGGGCTGTAGGGCTCAGAGGCTATGGCTTGTCTTTCTCATTAACATTTAAGTTTGTGCAAGGAAATTTGAAAAAACGTTATCACTTTGTTTGATTAATTCTTAAATAAATGAAGGCCCCTGCAGAAATGCTTGATATAAGAAACATCCAGTATAGATGATCACTGTTTTGGTTCGTGTATGAATTCTCCTTGTGATGAAAGTTTCAGAATTTGCTGAAGCAGCAAAAAATGTAATGTGGAATGAAGTTCAGTCAATGAAGACTGATAAGTGTAGTGATCAATAAGTGAGTGATTTGTGAAAAGCAGTTGATGACAGTGAGTGCGTGTTGGTTCCAGATGTGTTTGCTGTAGGAGCAAGGCATGCTGAAGTGGATAACACTGCTATACTGCAAGGTAAGCCATTCCCATTTTGTTCCTGACAGTTAAAGTTGATTGCAAATGGCGTTATTTGGCTGGATTTAAATAGTGCTAAGTAAAATAATGATGACTTTGTCTAAACTAGGGAATTGAGGGATAGGATGCAGTAGTCCCTTGTGTGCAGTGGCTTAGGGGAAGGTCACTTGTTCAGTTGTTTGGTTTTAGGCTGTGGTTTGATGGCTTTGCTTACATGCAGCGTTCACTCTTCATCTGCCTCTGTGACAAACAAGGATTTCAAATGAATTGCTATTAAAATGAAGCAAAAGTAAAAGAATGTGAATTGAGAGATGAATTTTTTTAACTTGGTTGCCCATAATTCAATAGTTTTTCTTCTGTCTCGGAAACTTTTCAGGGAAGAAACAGTGCAAAGGTTTACAATTGAAGTAGTAATTTGACATTGTTTGGATGTTATTAGCTTACAGATCTTCTCCGATTGGTCACAACTACATTGCCTATTAGTTTAATGAATTGTGAGTCATACACTCAACAAAGAAGTTTTAGCTATCTTTGTACTGTTTAATCATTAAAGGTTTCCCTTTTCTGATTTTTGTCCTATTTCTTACTCATGCAGGTAATCCCATTAAAATTCACTGAGACTGTTAGTGTGAATAGTCTGGGTCTAAATTAATAAAGGAATCTCATTTCTATTCTTCTAGAGTACAGGTATATAAAACACTGAAAGTGCTTTAAGTGTTCTTTAACCCAAGCTGTAAAAGAAATTGCATAAATTCAAAAAGTGACAGTTTCTATAATACATAGCAAGAACAGCAGAAATTATGGTGACTGCTGAGATGCTGAAACTACTATGAATTTCCTTTAGTTAAAAGGAAAATGGGGATCTGATTCTGCTTTTCTTGCACTGTTTTTATGCCAGTGTAATGCTACTGACTTCAGTGGCTGTCAACCTAACTTGCATCTGTGTAGTGTGTGCGTGTGTATATATATCTTGCCATTTCAGAAAAACTGATCCAGTTAAGCGTCTGGGTTTTTAGTGGGAAGAGCACCATGTTGTAAAACTCTGTCAATAGCTAAAGGTCACTGCTACCAATGTATTTAACTTTTCTCTAACTTCTCTAAAAAGTACATTTAGATCAAAGTTATGTACATATCCAGTGACCTGCAGTGTTTTAGATTATGAGGTGAATTGGAGAAGGTAATTCTGAGGAAAAAAAAAACAAACCTTGAAACATCAGGCAGTTTAATTTTTTCTCAAGTATTCTAACCTTATTCCATAGAATTATTTTTCAAAATTAGTTAAACTTGAAAATTTCATATATATTTTATCAGTAGTCTTAAATTACTTTTACTGCTAACAAATGTTATAATGCAAAATTGAGCCATCATTCTGAAAAAATAAGTAGTTGAGCAAATCCCAGGGATTTTTATAAACTTGTTTAATGTATAATAGAGTTTATAAGCTGCTTCGTCTGAACCAGCATGCCTGCAGGAAGAAACTTTGTAGATCTTCCAGGGCTTTGAATTCTACCATGCATGACTTCTCAGGGCTTTTCAGCATTTTCAGCCTTACCCGACAGGCTGAGAGACGTTGCAGATGGCCAGCAGAGCTAGAAAGATTTTACACACTCAGCAGCAGTCGTTTTTGCAGATCACAGTGGCTGAGCAAAGTGCTCAGGGTCTGCGCTGTGAGCAGTTGCTGCAGGGAAGTGCTGCCGTGAAGGTCTCCCAGAGGAAGCTGGAACACATCAGCTATTTTACTTTCTTTTGTGTGTGTGTGTGTGTGTGGTGTTATTCCCAGGCTTTCCATGACTCTTTTTCACAAATACATCCAATCATCGGAGGGTGCTTCAGAAAGAACCGTTGATGCTTTTTAATTATTGGCAATGCATGCTGTATAAAGCCCAACAAAAGAAGTAACATGGTGATGGAATCCTGAAGGTGGTGATCCAACACAGCCTTGCATGGAAAAGATGTATAAAAATATGCAGATTTCTGCAAAATTGGGAAAATCTTTCCTATTTTAGAAGCTTTTTTTTTCTTTTTTTCTTTTTTTTTTTGTATTAACATTAGTAAGGCACAGTCATTGATTAATGTGTTCAGTAAGGTCCTGGACCCCTCTGATAAGCTTTAAGTTTTGGAAGATACTCCTGGACCATGCTGTGCACTCAGGAATTTCAAACAGGGGCTGGCTTTTAGAAGCAAAGTGAAGCAGCAGTTCCTGCTTTGGTGGGGAGGGATGGGCTTGCATTCTCTAATTTTTCCATGTTTTCCTGCATTTCCATATTTTTATTGTGGAACTATATATGTCCAAATTCCAAATAGGGTTATGTATTTCAGAGATTTTGCATCAATAAACAATTAGAGAAATAATTTCAAACCCTGCTCTCACACTTATCTTAAAAGCTATTTTCATATGTGTACCTTATAAAAAATATAAGCAAATTCTCCCTAATATGCCCTGCCTTCATTTTCCTCACAATTCAACAGAGGAGTGAATTACACTCGTGGGAAAGTAATGCAAGGAAAATGCTAGTGCAATAAATATCTCATTGTCCAGGACGTCCTCTTAAGTCCTGATATTTTATGATGCATTTTCCTGAACCTACACTGGCACATACACTCACCCTGTGGGATTATAACAATCATGCCATGAAAATATATTTACATTCACTAATAGTGAATCACCTGAATTTATCCCAGATAAAAAATAAATCATCCCACTTTCTGTATTCAGTAATTAGATTCCTTTTGCACATTTTTATTTTTGATGCATAAGCGTTTCTATAAATGGATTACATCTGGGTACTGTGATGAAAAGGTTATTAGAAATGTGACACAGACAGATAGTCCTTGTGTTAAAATAATTCCCTAGTGGCACAAGCGAAGCTCTGCATTGGCCTTGTGTGACTGTAACAAAAGATTTTAGCTGCTGCTCTGGGACACTGTGTCATCCCAAGGAAACATAAATAGGTCCAGGTCCCACAGTTTGTCTTCCAGATTTTTTTACCAATACATGTCCAAGATAGTCTGATTTGTTAGACATTATTTTTAGATCCCTAGTATTGATGAAAAGATTCAGATAAATATATAGTTGACATGCAGAAACATTATATCAGCCGTGGAGACAATAGCAAAGGCATTGTCTGTCAAGCCATGATGGAGAAGATGCTTTTTAAGTTCCACACATTATGTTTATACTTCTCAGCTAAAATTGTAACAGCTACCCAAAGAACTACATGCTGTAACCTAGCAGGGATTATCTTCATATTACCACGAATGCAGAGGTGAATGCAGTATTTATAGAAAATGCAATCCAAAGGTTCAAGAGTAAGATAAACAACAGTAACTTTCACAAGCACTTGCAAAAACATCTGCTAACCTTTCCAAACACAACAGACTTTCACCTTGATGTGTTTGCATTGCTAGGAAAATGATCTGCTCTCCATTAAATTCAACACTAAATGGCCCAGTGGGTGTAATGAAGTGATAACACAATAAAAAAAAAAATCCCTATACTTGTAAATGCTGCCAGAGCTATCTGAATGCTTTATAATGAGCAGATAATCTGAAAAAAATGGTTCCTGCTGTGAAAGTATAAATGATAATATTCAAAACTAAGACCTTTTTCTCAAGTTTTCTTTTTTGTGGTTTGTTTGTTTGTTTATTTTTTTGGACAGAAGTGTTTTTAGAGATGCTTTTAGAGAAAGGCAAAAGTAGAACTTTTTGTTTGATTTAGAGTTATGTTCCAAAGGGTAACAGATTGAAGCAGTAAAATTGCTCTGTTTTGGTCTTATATGCTTCCTGTGTTTCCAAGGTCTTTTGTTTAAAAATATCCACACAGCAGTTCCCTAAAACAAAGGTATAACAAAATGGAGGGGGAGATTGTCTTTTGGATGTTTTTACATGTGGTAAATATTACTATTTACTAGGACCTTAGAAGGTTTGAAAATTCAAACCATAAAACTCTGAAAACCTTTTGAAATTATCCTTCAAATGACAAAAAATAATAATTTCTAAAATTGCTTAGATTAAAAAAAAAAAGGAAAACCCTACAAATTTTTGGCATTTCTCTTGAACTGAAAACAAAAAAACCCCTTACTTTTAATTATCTCTTGATTGTAACCTTTAATTTCGTCCTTCTCACTGTTACTACGTTTATTGCCATTTGTTTTATTCCATTTCATGTCTAATGGCTGCATTTTTTTGTGCATGCCAAAGATTTTAGGGGTTGAACTGTCTTTCTAGAAATTATTATTCCTTATTCTGCAGTGTTCAGGTTTTTTTTGGGGAAAGTGGTTGTTGTTTATTTTTTAAACAGAATTCCCACAGAGCTTATTCATGTGCCTTGCCTTTTTAATTCTTTTCCAAGTTCATTTTGTAGATGTATTTTCATCAGCATATTGCCAAAATACTTATTTCTGAAATACCTAATCATAAAAGAAAAAAAAAAAAGTGCCTGTATATCCAAAGAGATAAGCTATCAGCAAACTTGTCACAAACACTAGCTGAAACTTAATTTTAAAAATTGCCTACTTGGATACAGTGGTAGTTAATGATTGTATTGGAGTGTTAAAAATGGAACTTTCTTGTCTGCAAAAATGAATTGCTTGTTATGCCCAAACAGCTGTTCATACACTTGCTTTCTGCTGAGCTGAAAGTTTTGATTGGATATTTAGGTACTGGGAAAACTAAAGACATTTGAGGTGGAAAACGGCACTTATAAGATATCTGAATGACAGGTTGTAGGCTGATTTCACATATGGGAGTTGATCCAGGGAGGCTGTAAAAAGTGTTTTTTATCTATGAAATCAAAAGTAATATTCTTGTATCAGCGGTAGTGTGGCCAGCAGGAGCAGGGCAGGGATTGTCCCCTCTACTCGGCACTGGTGAAGGCCACACCTCAAATCCTGTGTTCAGTTTTGGGCCCCCTCACTACAAGAGGGACATTGAGCTGCTGGAACATGTCCAGAGAATGGCAATAAAACTGGTGAAGGGTCTGGGGCACAAATCTGATGAGGAGCAGCTGAGGGAGCTGGGATTTTTTAGTCTGGAGAAAAGGAGGCTCAGGACCTTATCGCTCTCTGCAGATACTTGACAGGAGGGTGTAGCCAAGTGGGGATTGGTCTCTTCTCCCTGGTAAAAAGTGATAGATCCTCAAGTTGTGCTAGCAGAGGTTTAGACTGGATATCTGGAAAGGTTTCTTCAACAAAAGGGTTATCAAACACTTGAACAGGCTTCCCAGGAAACTGATGGAGTTGCCATTCCTGGAGGTTTTTAAATAACATGTGGGATGTGGCTCTTGGGGATGTGGTTTAGTGGTGGACTTGGCAGTGCTGGATTGGACTTGATGATCTTAAAGATCTGTAATAACCTAAAATATTCTATGATTATAATTCCCTATTCTGTTTTTTCCCCTTTCCTTTAAAACCTGTTCTGACTGCCTACCTTCTCAGAAGTATTGCTAAACCCAAGGTTTTGTCCAGCAGAGGTAGCCTGAATTGCAGCTGGATGTTTCTGTCCCTTCTTTTTGAGCTCAGTCAACTCTGACTGCCATTAGCAGGACTTTTGAGGCTGTGAACACAATTTCTGTATGTGAAAATCAAGAATAGGGAAAAAAAAATGCACTTCTGGTTGCTTGACAGCAACAAATTTTCTTGATAGGCAGAGCCTGCATAGCTTTGCTGAGCTGTACCATTTGTATTAGTTCCTGCCTCAGGTACAAGGTCTGTACCATAATATACTGCTGGTGGAGAGGGAAGTGACGAAGCCCAAACTGCTGGCTTTACCTGCATGGGAAGAGCATCCCTGTGGACCTGGGTACCACACACATAGCTGAATCCATGTCTTTTTCTGGCCCTATTTTATGTAGAAATCTTTGTTTTCACAAGGACTGTTTCTGAAAACAGATTGAATAAAAAGCAAATGAGGGAGTTTTTGTGGCTTGTAAGTCATCACAGTAGTGCTTCTCAGATTTTAGAAGCTGATGTTTGCAAATTAATTACTTGGCCTTTAAATAGTTCCAAACCACCCAAAGTGCTCCATTATGTTAGCACAGGCTTGAGAAATAGATATGTATTACTAGCTAATTGAATAACATATGGTGTTGATTAGTGCTTAGCTCTTTTTATAGAACTCAATTAAAAAACTGACTGCAGTATATTTTGAGACTATGAGATGTCTGTTGGTTGCTTCTGGCATGAGGGAACTGCTGAACCAAGAAACGATGAACTTTTTCTGTTCAGTCCATCTCTAAGTTCCTTTAGGATCTCTTGGTGCATGTGGCTGTGACGGGAGATAGGCTGGGGTGTGTTCATTTGCTGCAGTATTGAAATGCCTTTCCTGAAAGATTTAAGTGCTCTCCCGGCAAAGCAAAACAAAAGCCCAGGCTTTTATTTTCTGTGCTGTTCCTTAAGGTATACAAATATACAATAAGCCTATTTCAAATGGATAAGTATGTATTCTTATAGGCTTCAGTTTGCAGAGATGCATTTCTTAGGAGGAGTTCTAGGACAGAGACACAAAATTATACATACCTCCAACCCCAAATAATGTCAATCTCATTTTGCTTCATCCCCCCATAGCAATAAACGTGTGGAAAACCTGCCTTTATTTCTTTTGCTTGATGCAGTTTTTGCTAAAGAGATTATTTTCCTCTTAGACTTCACAAAAACACCTGAGATGATGATGATTATGATCTTATTATTCCCATGTGTGATTGAAGTGGTGTAGCAGTTAGCAGCAGTGATCAGACTGGGAGGGGCTGGTAAGATACAGAGAAACAGTAAGCAAGAAAATAAATGTTTCTCTCTCTGACTTTTCTTGTCCTCCCCTCTAAAATGCCTCTTTTACTCTATTTTGTGTGGAATTTTTAAAGAGAAAATTGGTCAATATTGGCTTTAAATGTGATTTGATCTGAGCTGTATTAGGCACATGGCAAGAAGAGATACTGAGTTTTATCCACAGTTTTATCACTGACTAGTAATTTAACTCTTGGGTGTATGACCTGACAAACTCTTCCATGATTTTTAGAAGCAATTGATTATTCTTGCTACTTAAAAGAAAAGTAGTAGTAGAAAAGCCTTCCTACGGTGTAAAATTACTTAATGCATATATTTTCCAGCATTCCACATCAAATTTTATTGTATTATGTGCTATTTGGTATTTAAATTTAATTGGAAAGGCTCAGAAAAAAGGAGGGCCTGAAAAATTGATTGGTTTCTAAAAAGCATTTCAGATCCCAGTAGATTCCCATTCCACAGTAGCTCTTCCCCTGAAATGACATCTGTCCATCCATCCATCCATCCATCCATCCATCCATCCATCCATCCATCCATCCATCCCAGCTGAGTCCTGCAGCATATCCTGAAGGTTACTCAGGTCATTTGGGGGGGATCTATGTTTCACAGATGCAGTGCTTTCACAGTGAGTGACCTTTCACCGCTTTGCTGTTTAGTCCTTTTTGTTGTGTGTTTGTTCTGCCACAGCCCTGACGTGCAAAATAGGCTGTTCATGACCTAAATTGCTCTGGGCTCTAAACCAGGAGCAGGTGCAATTGCAACCAAAAACCGGAAAGCTACAGTGTTGGGATCATCCAGTGATAATGGGGGGTGGAAGAAGCCAAGGATATTTTATTTTTGTATTCCTGATCCTTCCCCCAGGCTGCCCTGCCCCCACCATCCGTGTTTAAAATAGATGGCAATATGATCATTTTAGGATCATTTCTCCTAGGAATACATTTCTAGAGCTAGCATTTTATTCAGTGAGATCAATTAAAGGTTGCAAAGGCAATTTAGCACTCATGGACTTTTTGGTAAAGGCATCACAAGTACCCAATGCAGCAGGGAGTTTCAAGGAGCATACCATAAACAGGAAAACTTCAGCAGAGATGCCAGTTTTGGGAAGAGTCCTGCCACATAGTTTCACTCACAGTGTGAAAAAGATTCCTAGAAGCCTGATGCAAAAGTCACTATGCTACAGTGACTTACATCAAATGGTGATGTCCTATCACCTGAAAGATATAGCAAGAAATTTATGAAGAAAAGATAAGAAGATGCCAGTTATTATCAGAGGTCTTTTTGTGTAGCATGCTGGTAACATCCCCCAAATATTTGAAAACTGACAAGGTGAGGATATCGATAAGTAATCAATTTCTTTTTCTTTTTCAACATTGCATTAACAACAGTTTCTTGAAAGCAGCAGTTGTCTCTCAAAATTTGTTGTTATCTGTTGACATCTCAGAAAATGAGTGTTATTATTATTACCTGTGAAAGTTCAGTCCTTTTAATGTTTGGAGAGACATTATCACATTATCACAAGCAAGAGCAAGATTCATCCCATCTAACTTGAAATCTACAGCACAGACATCTGCAAATGAAGAGGAATACTTTTTTCTGACAACAAAACACTTGAAGCTTTAGTCTGCTTCATAGTGAGATGATTCTCCATAGGCCTTCTTGGTGAAATTTATAGTCTCTAGGAACAGAGCAGAGTCTGGGAATGAGTAACTGAGATGCAAACATCTGCATCTTTGATGATTGCTACTTAAATTTCTTTCACAGTTTTGAAAAGAAATATTAGAAACCCCTGAAAATTGTAATTAGTGGACTTTGTCGTTAATGCCTGTCTATCTTTTCTATCCTTCAGCTATTACAGGAATGTATTTATTGTATCAACTGTTGGGAAGTAGACAAGGAGATACACTTTATTAAAGATGTATAGAATCATAGGATGGTTTGGGTTGGAAGGGACCTTAAAGATCACCTAGTTCCAACTGTCCTGCCATACGAAGGCAACCTTCCACTAGGCCAGATTATGCAAAGCTCCATCCAACTCAGGCTTGAACCCATCCAGGGAGAGGGAGTTCACTACGTTTCTGGGTAACCTGTTCCAGTGCCTCACCACAGTTACTATGAGGAATTTTTTTCCCCTAATATCTAATCTAAACATGTCCTCCTTCACCTTGAAGCCATTCCCCCTTGTCCTATCACTACATGCCCTTGTGAAAAGTCCCTCTTCAGCCTTCTTGTAAGCCCCTTCAGGTATTGGGGCCCTGAAGGTCACCCTGAAACATTTTCCTCTCCAGGCTGAACTGGGTGGCAAGACGTCTGCATTAAATGCGACAGACTTAGGTACACAGTGGTCTCTGGGATTCATGTACTCTGTTGGCCTCCTGAATGTACCCAACATGTTTGAGTATTATGTATATAGAGCCAAAGTTACACTGATTGATACAGTTCTATGCTGATAAGATGGTCTGGAAACAGAACAATTAGTTGTAGTACAAATGAGTAAAATTTCCTTTCAATTTTCTTGAATCGAAAGTATGCCATTGGCTTGCAGCTAAGAAGGTAAGAATTGTTTTAGAGAAGGATGAGATTTCTAATCCCTTACTTTCAAGCATTTTTAAGAAGAGAAATCCCCAGGAATTAGCAATGTTATCTAAGCCAGCAAACACCACAAATTGTAGTTGTGTTGGTTTTCCATATGGGACAGTTTTCTACTTCACAAAGCTGTAATGCTGTGCAAAGTTCATTTTACTGGTAAGCATCATTGAGCCAAAATTGAGTTCAGAGCCTCAGGGAAAATAAATGTAAGCATTAATGTAAGCATTTATCCAGAGTGCTATTTAAATTGGCATGAAATTTTGGGATCTTGGTTGCCTAGTTCACTCATTTCTAGTGCTCTGCTGGCTTCATTAGGACCCCTAAAATTGAGAAGCTAGGTGTTATTTGGTTTTTTTTTTTTTTTTTTTTTTTTTTTGGTTTGGTTTTTTTGTTGTTGTTGTTTTTTGGTTTTTGGTTTTTTGTTTTTTTTTTTTTTTTAATTTTTTTTTTTTAATGGGGAAAAAATAGTTCTCTGCAAAGCTGATGACTTTAAAAGATATGTAACCAGTACAATTGACACGAACTCAATAATATGATGGCAGTGAAAGAGAATTTTCGCTTAATGCCTGTCCACATATTATCAAGCTAATAAGACACTGATAGCAATTAAAAATTACTTTTCAAGTTAATTTTTGTTAACCATTTTCCATGTAATTTTCCAATAGGATGAACTAGGCATTCTTTTCCTCACCAATCAAAATTGCTGCCTAAATATTTTTACTCCAGAATTTGGAAGTATGCAATGATGCATGCATGAGCTGAGGGCCTGTTGCTTTCATGAGCTAGACTGCATGTATGTTGGTTTAAACACCGGTGGATATTAACAAGATTTTAGGAAATTGATTTTTTTTTCTTGTTTCTTTAAAAATACTATTTGGAGTGCTAAATTGTATTTTAAAAGTATGTCAGCAAATTATACTCAAATATCTCCCTCTTCTTCATCACTTGCTATCTTTATTTACTTGTCCATTAAAAAAATATTGAATAAGAGTGACTCAGAATGTTTTAATCAGAAAGTGTTTCTGTTTTTAAAAACATGTCTTCACTTTTTAAATCTTTTCTTAAATGGATCATTTTGAGTACTGCCATGTAATGCTGGCTTTACAGCAAGTGATTTGCACAGGTTTTTAATCTGTCACTTTAGTCCTTTAGCACTGCAATTATATATTCAGAAATCACTGTATATCTGTAAAGAAAATGCTGATGAACTGTAGTGTAATATATATTTCTGAAACCTGTTTTCCTAGTTTTTACCTAACTCTAGTTATAAAGTATCCCCTTCCTTTGGATTTGAGAGTGACAAGGACATACACAAAAATGTATTGCAGCTCTAATGATTTCACATGCTTTTCTAAGGAAAGCACATGGTAGATGTACAAATCACTTATTTCCAAGGTGGAATTTCCCTTATTATTTTATTGTGCCATTATTGAGTGTGCATCTTGTAATTTTTTTTTCTGGAATGAGATTATAATACAAGATTGATTCTATATGCCAAAGATAAGAATTTAATGGATTAGATTCTTTTGACTGGAATATTAGAAGGATGTAATAACATGCTAATACATTTTATTAGGCTCCCAGCTTATGTGTTTAAATGTTTCAAAAGGAATGAGGCTTGCATACACATAGCATACATAATTTACTAGATTGTATTTGTTTACAAAATTTTACGTCTTGGTTGAAAAATCTGTTTTGTTATAGTCATGCCTATATGGCTGGAACTATAGGTCTAGAGATATATTGTTCTTGTAATTTTAAATTCATACTGCTCTCTAGTGGGGAATGCTTTCAATGCAATAGATTATATGTATATATATATGTGTGTATATATATAAAAATAAAAACGTACAACATGTATATAAACCAGGATTACTGAACTGTTACTGGCATCTGGACTGATTCAGTAAAACTAGTTCTATTGTGATAGCATTTTAATCCTTATACTGCTTTGATTAATTTACTAATTTAAATTTACTAATTTAAAAATATTTTAGACAGATGAATCTTTGGAGTGAACAGTATCTCCAGCAAAGTCCTGAAGGGTAGAGAGGCTGATAAATTTATGCTTCTTCCTCAGGAGAAACCTCCTCGTTCAGTTAGGAGAAATATCCTATAGGCCTGCTATTGAAAAAATCAGGTTTTCTTCTAAGCTTCTACAGTCTCACAATGTATTTTGCTTTGAAATGAATTGTTTAGCCTGCTTTCTCATCTCTTGCTTTCAATAGTTACAATCTGAGATAAGCGTTGACTGTACACAAAATCAGAAATAATACTGGTAGATCTAGTTGAGTGGGGTTTAAATCTACAGCAAGTACAGAGGTCCTCTCAAGCTTGAGTCTGTACTTTCTTAAATTAAATGGGGTTTAGTTAACGTAAAAGAACACATTGCTAATTTGATAGCAAGCAAATGTGAGAACTGAGATTGAAACTTATTTGAGTATTGATAGACTTTAGATTTGCTTCTTTAGATAAATTTGTGATTTGATTTGTAGGCAGTAATTGTCTTTAAAACCTTGGGAGATCTGGCAAAAAAAGTTAAGCTGATGAAATTTAAGTCATTTGAAGCTATAAGAAGAATGATTTGCGGCATTTTGTTGTAATCAGACACAAATCTGGAGGCTTGTTTAAACTTATTTTAGACACTGAAACTTTTCTGGATCTGGCATTAAAGACCCATCTTCTTGTGTAGCTGCAATAATCTTTTTTTGTCTCTAGGTTGATTGATTTGTCAATTAGAGACCAAATAGTATCATCGTATTTAAGGCTGCAGTAATTTTGTCACTCAAAGTATAGATTAGATTCTTTGTCTAGACCTTCATTTATTCACTAAGTCTGGGTGAGCAAGCACTTTAAAGATTTATAGGGTATATAAAGGTCTCATCAAAATGCTAAGTTGATGTAACATTTTGCATTCCTTGAATAGTAAATTAGCTTTGCAATGCTCAGAGCATTTCTTCACCTGTGCCATTTCTGCTCGCTTTTAATCACGGAAGCTCACGGTTACATTGGTTTCACTTGAAGTTCTGCAGATGGGATTATCTTCTCATTTCTGTACTTGTTGCAGTCTGGTATTAGCTGAATCTAAGCTAACTATCCTTCAATTATAATCCTGGGTGGTTAAGATAAGAAACTAATAACATGTTTATTTGTCTTTGAACCACTCTAAGTGAGAAAGTTATGAAGTTTTTAGACTTGGGCTTGAAAGCAATCACGGGAAGTGGGGAGAGGATGACTGGGGTTGCTAAATATTTAAAAAACTCACAGGTGAGGTCTGTGCATTTAAGATCATTGAACTAATATATGGGGGGAGAGGTTCTTCTGTGAATTACACATTCTCCTCCCCTTTTTTCCATTGACTGCAGGGCTGTTTTGTCTCACTTTTTTTTTTTTTTTTTTTTTTTTTTTTTTTAACTCTTTCTTAGATAAGTTATCACAGGAGATGTTACATCCACATCTGATGGGCTCAGCTTTAGGCACTTGGCTATGAAGTTAGTCAAGTCACATAGAAGAACTGAAGAACTTGAACAGAAAGCAAAATACATGAGTGGAAATTTAATGTTAAAATATAAAATGCAAAAAGTTATTTTCTGCCTTTTAGTGGTTTGCAGACACTGCTATCTTGTCTGTATTATTTTGCATTGTCATCAATTTTTATCATGTGTTTTTTTTCTTCTCAGAAAATATGAAGAAGCCCTGGAGCCCCGATTTACCAGTTGATAACCAGTCATACAATTCAGATTTCACATCTCTCCCAGACCGGGAAGGCGAGAAAGAATTAGCACCTGATGGCACTGAAGAAAAAAAGGAGAGAGAAAAGAAACACACCAATTTCACTTTGTGTAATGTCTGTAACATTCAGCTGAACTCTGCTGCTCAGGCACAAATCCACTACAACGGCAAATCCCATCAGAAGAGGTTGAAACAGCTCAGCAATGGAAATCTCAAAAGTGATAATGGTAAGCATTATAATATATAGATCCTTGCCATGTTTTGATCTGAGAATTGCAGCAATGTGCACTGTGTTGATATATATGGGTACGAACTTTGTTTTTTTGAGACAACAAATACTTTGAAGTTAAAGCAAGGGCTTTTGGTAACTTCAGAATGCTGGAGGTCATCCCTAGCATGAGCATCTGGCAAATAGCTAAACATATACCATCTGTGTTATTACAAGAGTTTTCATTTTATATTTTGTTTACATAATGATGTTGATCCAGATTCTTTCTCATTTCATTTGCATTTTGATGGTTTTCAGCATAATCAGTGATATTCTGTATTTCACAGTCTACTAAAAAGGTTATCCTTGTTAGGGTGTGCTTGCTTTTAATGACTGTAAGGTGGTTGTGAAATAAATTGAAACAAGTACATTACACAGAAATACATTCCCAAACTCCTTTCACTTTAGCTTGCTTATTCTGGGTTCAACTCACAGCTAGCATAAGATTGTTTAAAGATTGTGGCTGAAGTGAAACAGAGATGGAACAAAACTTACTTTGACTCTAATCGATTTCATTGACAGCTTTGGGCAAAGCATCTCATAGTAGGTGACATACTCTTCAATCATCAGAGTGAATTGTGATCCCCAAAGAAAAACGTATTTGTGACTTTTTGTGTTAAGGCACATTAGATAATAAAGGCAAATGATGGTCCTTGACAAAAACCCCCAAATTACCATGCAATTTTCTCAATTTAATATCAGGTACTACTCAACGTTGCTGTACCATGGAGTTGTACTGCATTGTTCTATCTGCTTCTGTGCACCATGTCAGAGAAATAATTGTTTTAATATGTTGTACTTAAAACTTTCAGACTTTCTTTCTCCATAGCACACATGTTGTTTGCTATTTTGTGCCTTGAGTTGCTTCCTGCCCCAGAAGGATATGCAAAACAAGAATTTTTAGAGAGAACTTCATATTAGTCTCTGCTTTGTTCCCACTTTGATAGTGGGGAATAACATTGATATTTTGGCTAGGTATGTTGGTGTGAGTGCTTTTCTGTGTATGAGGTGTTACTCATTTCTATAAAGCACAAAAATAAAGCAAATAACACCTCCATGGTATTCAATGATACAATTAACTTAAAATGGCAGGTGGAACTGCAGCATTTGACAATGCTCAGAGTTCAGGCTGAGAAAAACATGCTACTACCATTAGTAGGAGCTGTGGAAATACATAAAGAAAGATTGATTTCCTAATTGATTAAAGGTGCAATGTGGTTATCCACAAATGCATTCTCTATAAAACCAAATAAACACAGTCTAATTTATTGTTATTTTTGGTTACGGAGGAATTGTTATTGTTATTATTAGTACAACAATTTTGCTAATGATGGAAAGATTTTTTTTCTGCAGTTCATTTTCCACTTTAATCCATGATAATGAAAGAATTAGTAATTAAGCAACGCTGAAATTAGTATCAAAGAGCTTCAATCATGATTCAACATTTATATTCTGGAGAGGCTAAAGCTAGCAGGAAAGCAGCATAATTCTTATTTCCCCCTTAAAAGTATCCTATGTTTTGTGTAGCTGTATCCATTTGTAGTCAGAAAATAGCTGATTGACTATCTATCTCTTTCTTTCAAAGTGCAGTTATTTTGGGGGTTTATGTGAAACTTAAGGATTTCCAAATCTGGCAGAACTTTGAAAATCATCAAAAATAGTGCTCCACTGAGAAAATAATGTAGGCTAGAGTATAAGGAAGGGACTTTTCACATCACCAAGTTCAGTTCTCTTCAGCTGGGTGTTATAAATTAGAGAGGCCAATATAAAGTATTTCTTGATAGAAGTTAGAATGAATTAGAACTGAATATTTGAGTAAATGAATATCCTCCCTGCACTTTGAATAGAAATGCTGTTTGAGATAGTTTTCTAAGACGAGTAGAAATCAGAACATGAGAGTCCTTTTACTGTAATAGATTTTGTCATAACTTGTGTATCTGAAATATGGGCAATGTTTTTCTGACAGATGATTGTTTTGTTGATGAGACCCCAGCAAGCTCAAGTGACATATGACCATGACTAAACAAATTATGACTTAACCATTGCAGTTTATCATGTACATGCAAATGGCTCTTTTTGAAGGTCATTGATGTAACTGTTATACACAAGCATGTTATTTTTTCTCAATGTATGTCAGAAGGATACTTTATTTAAGAGAATGATATTTCTTGTGCAGCAGTCTGATTGTCACAAAAGACAGCTGTTATGCTTGATGTCCACATTAGTGACATCATAATTCTAGAGACTAAATTCTGCTGTAAATTAAAAGTATGTAAATGTTCTGCTTCGTACATTATCCTCTAAGGTTTTGTCATTATAGTTACTCATATCTTGACATATGAGTGAAGTATCTGTACTATGCACAAGGAAACTTAATTTCTAAAAACAATGTTTCAGGAACTGTACCCTGTTGTATATGACTTTGCAATGCTTGATGCTCACTTGGAACTAACATACGTAGAAAGGTTGGGAAAAATGTTGGAGTTGTGATTTCTCATTTTTTTTAATCTCCAGATTATTCTCAGGAAGCAGGATAGGTTTGTGTGTTCTGTATCACGAGCGGATAATAGAAAAGGAGGATTGATTAATATGAAACAAAAGCCCATGTCTTGTTCCAAAATAATTTGCAATGGACTGCTGAACAGAGGTAGGGTTCAGCTGTATTAGCATTTGACTGTGTAATTAGAGTTGTCATGCTACAGTCATCAACTTCCAGCTGTGGGAAGTAGCTTTTGTCTGTTGGACGTGAATAACAGAACATTTACTAAACTTTAATATCTCTGCCTAATTTCATAAGGTAAGTAGCTTATGCACAAAGCTTGTTGCCATCTGCAAATCTGATTATTTAATCAGTAAATAATGTGCATTTGTGGGGTTAAAAGCAGTGTTTCTTTTTTGCTCTGTTGGTATCTGGACTGTATTTGAATTGGCAGATATACTCTGAAAAGTTATGTTACTTGCTTATGTGTCTGTTTGGCAGCTTTACTGTACAACACCCATGTGGTTCCTTCCAGGGGTAGATCAACCTCAGAACAGCACACTGTGGAGCCACAAAAGGGGTGTGAACACCGTGTTTCTTGTGTCATTTCTTGGTACGGTAGTTCGTGATGACTTAACAGGACACAGAGACATCAGCACTTCTGTTACTGAATTGTATGTGCTTGGGAGCAACACAATTCTCTGTGTACCTTCCTCCTAATAATTGCCTTTTGTGTCTCTTAAAAAGCCTTCTCACACTTTCCTCATTACACCCTAGAAAATACTCTTCTTATTGGTGATGTTTTTCCTTTCTGCTCTCATGCGTGCAGTGGAAAGCTGACAAGAAAGTCAGTGGAGATTTTGAGTATGTTTTGGGATTAAAAGACAAATTGCAGTTTTTGTTTGGTCTGCTGACACTGTACTGCTTCTCACAAAACCTGCCTGTTTTGTGAGATACTGTGGGAAGAGGTGACCTCTTGTGAGAAATTGTTTATTCTAACCAGCAGGAGCAAAACTCACATTCCTACTGACAGAATGGAAAAATAACTGTGGATGCAAACCTATAGCAGCACCAGTGAGAAAGCTGATGCTTCTGAAATTTTATGTAAACCAGAATTTCCTCTGTGCATTCTTTTGTGTAAGTTGCTGAATCATCATGAGTGAATGGTTAGGACAAAACCTAAAACTGCTTTCCTCTGCAGGACTTCCATACATTCCACTACAATACGTTAGAGAACAAGTGGGAAAATAAAGAAGGAGATGAGCAGTGTCACAAAATTAATAGAATGCCTTACACTTCAAAAACTGATTTCTGAACCATTATTCTTTGGAAACATAAGATGTAGTGAGGCATTTGGTGGTAGTTTATTTAGCTAGCTCTCTAAATTCATAACTCAGACCAAAGACTATCCAATTTAGTATGGTTTTTTTACTATCTTTTAAACTAAACCCAACTGCAACTTTTTTTCACTGAAGTGTCATGAAAGTAAAATTTTACTGTAGTGCCAGCAAAGACATTGAGTACATGGAATAAATGAGCAAAAAGTATCAGAATTTAGTATATGTTTTTTCACCCTTGCTACATTTCAAAAAGAAAGTCCCTTAATTCAACAGTTAATATTACTTTAGAATGAATAAGAGTTTGATTATCATGGTAATGGGTGTTGTGAAATATGCACTAAAAAGGAATGTTTATTTACCACATTTTATTCTTTTTTCAGCCTCATTCAGTAATTAAATGTAGTTTCCTACAACAACTCCTGAGATGGCAGTTTCCTTAAATCTACACAATGAATTTTTTGCACACTGGTCAGAGAGAATGTTTAATCTTTTACCACACTTCTTTTGCATCTAAATCCTTACTTTTTACTAATGTAAGAAGGTAAGAAAGGTGATTTATCTTACCTTAAGAAAGGTAAGAGATCCAGGTGATTTATCCAAACTTCTTGCAGAGTTTCTGTCCTTGCACTTTTGTGTTTCTGTGTATTGCCTTGTCTCCATGCTGCTGTTGCATTTTACATGTCCGCTGTCATGTTCTGTGATCGTGAAAGCTGATGGCTTTGGGGTAGACACATTCTTACTTTTAGGTGGTAAACTACCAAGGCTGTCAGGGAAGTGGTGTCATCTGCTCTTTTCATTGTGTTAGCTCTCCTTTCAGAGGAATAGGATTGGATGGGACACTGGAGAAAAAAGGAAGTCTTCAGGTAAGTATATTTTCCTTCAGAACAGGTGACTTTCCATTAATTTTCTGGCAAGTAAGAATTTTCAAATCAGTTTGAGATGTCCCTGGAAATCACGTATCTAACAAGGTTTTTTTTTTTTTTTTTGTTTTTTTTTTTTTTTTTAATGTCCTATTCTGATGCAGAGTGTCATGGCCAGTTAACAGTAAATCCAATACGTATTTCCCTCTGGTTATAGACTTCTAGTTTGTGGATCATGGATGCCAGTATCTTGTAAAGCATTACAGCAGATTCCTTCTGGGTATTTGTAGTATCTCCTAAATGTCAAAGCTGGAGATTTCTGAATGAGTTGGACTGGCTAAGGGCAGTGTGTTTTCACTTCCATTGCTTCCAAATGTAAATCTTCCTCCTTATTTCAAAGCACTTGTCCGTTTTCATCATATTCCTATTTCAGTTAGTGAACGATTACCAGTTTCTGCTTTCAAGAGCACTTTTGCCAGTCAGGCATGCTTTTAAACCCCTACTTGTATTTGCAGAATCTTCTTTATTTTATTCAGAAAGGTGATATCACCATATAGATGATATTACCTATATGTCATAGTTCACCACAAAGTTTTATATTTTTTGTTGAAGTTATGGTCTCAGCTAACACATTTCTTTCTTTTCAGTTGTTTTAAGTGACAAATGACTGAAACGTGCTGTAGCAGCTCATTATCAATCAAACTGTATAAGGTGTGTGGAGAATCTCAACCATAAAGAACATCTGCCCAAGGTCTAAACGAGCCTCTAACTGCAGATTCAAAAAGTTACAAAGAATTCCGTGTTCTACCTGAATACAAGACTGCACAGATTCTCTTTTAATCCTTCCAGCTATATAGAGTGCCCTCCTTTTTACCATCTTGAAGCTTGATGCTTAGTAAATTGCCTTCATCCAAAGGACATGGATGTTTGTCTAAGAGAAATTCAACAGTGGCAGCTGAAACAAGGTTAGAAGTGGGTCCTTCTTTGCTGCCTTTTAGCACACCTGGAGAGGGTTTTTGTGAGCTCTATGAAGACAATGAGGATGGAGTACTTAGAGGTGTCCTCAACAGCACACAAAGGCTGCTGTTATGTGCGGATGAGAGGGTGAAAATCTTCATCAACCATGTGCCTGCTTGCTACATTTAATCTTCCATACTCATAGATCTTACTCTGCATATTCCAAATATTGTTCTGTCACAGTTTGCTTTTCCTTTTTAGACATTTGTTACCTCATGTTTTCAGGCCTTTATGTTGCTCCTAGGTGTGCAACTCTTTCTTCCATATTGAAAAATATGTCCTCAAATTTGTGTTTAAAATACATTTAAAAAAACCAGGGACATCTTTCTCTTAGAACTTCTACTTAGCGTCAACATAGCTGCTTTCTAATTACTTTTTTTTAGGTAAGTGATATCTTCATGTTTTAACTGTGGCAGGAATATTGATAATCAGTGCTAAATTAGCTGGATAAAGTTCAGTTACTCTGGGAGCAGTGTATGTCCATCTGTGCTGTTTCTGAGCTGTGTGAGGTGTTGGTCTGCCATTCTTTGCTTCTCCCTGAGTGTGGCACTATTCTCATTTCTGAGAACCCTGGCATTTGATTTTGTACATACAGATAACAAACTGTTGAAACCTGTTTTGCAGGCTCTCCATTTAGTTCTGCTTATATCACTAGGTCCAATATAGATTATGATGACCGTGGCTTCCATCCAGACCTTCTCAGTAACTTGTCTTCTTTTAATATGATGGGGTTTTTTTTTCCCTGCACTGGCATCTGGTAGGCAACAGATCTTCTATGCGTCATGACAATGTACTAAGTTTATCAACATTTCCCGGTATTAATTTCCTAAGAGCTGGCTTTTCCCATATTCAGTTGTTTTCTTCAAATATAGGTCTGTACTCTTCAATAAAGCTACAAAAATGATAATTTGCTTTGCCTCGTGTAGCATTAATTTTTTAGGATACCACAGAATTCATGCAGAATTTTTGAGCTATATCTGAGTAGAAGGGAAAAAACAGCAAACATCAAATGTGAGACAGATTTCACTACTGCTGACTTGTACTTATTATGGCTTTTTTCCCCCCTCTGATTCAGAATTCTCTGAATTCTCTGAATTCTGATAGTCATGTCACTGGAGTCTTTAGTTAATGTTTTATTCTCTGACATATTTCTCAGTAGGGGAAATATATCTCAGGATTGGAGATTTAAGACCAGTACCAGTGGAATTAACTCCAAAACCTGTTGATTTCAAGAGAAGGAGGCAAGTTCCTCTTTCTCTTCAAGAATCCAATAATCCAATTAATGATAGCTAATTAATTATTTTTGGCTCAATAGGCGTCATAGATGAAGCACTAATTCTAATCTACACTTCTGCTGCTGTGGGAGCCAGTCAATCTGTAGGATGTCTTTCCTTTGTTTCTCACATCAATCCTTCTAAGTTAGCCTGGCTGGAGACCCCATGCAGACAGCATTATTGGTATATATACATAATCAAGATTTCCCCCCAGTTTTTCCAGAAATATGAAATTAGAGAGCTGGAAAGATACACTAATTATAAGCAAAGCAGCTCCTTTAATATTTGGTAATACTTTGTTAGTATTACTCTTTACTAATACTTTGTTGTGTAATAAAAATTCAGATTTTTAAAATACTCCTCTAGAAATTTTGTCAAGATAACATGTTTTTAAATGCAAGCCCTCCCTGGTGGGGATGATGCATAATTTATTATACAGAATATAACAACTTTTTTGATTATAAAAGCAATATTGAATGTTTCTTTTCTATAGGCTTTAGCAGCATAATGACTATTAGATTAGAACCAAAACCCAGACAGAGTCTCTCTCTGTGCTGAATTCTAAAATGTAGAAGAAAAAAAGCAAGGTAATGAAAAATAATTTTGTGATCATATATTTTGTGATTTTTAAGCAATTTCATTCCTAGTGAAATACAGTGAAAGGAAAACTGGAAATGTAAAAAATGTTCACTTTGGTATTTTGACTCCAGTTGGTTAGTAATTTTGTTAAAGATTATTCAGAAATGGAGTTTTCTTCTGTTGAACCTGTCCCATTTGGGAACTCTTAACAACTTATCTGTCCCTTTTTGGCCAGGAGAACTCCATTCCTGCCTTTGATTAACTCTCATTGCATCCCAGAAGTAACCACATTGTTTAAAAGTAAGTTAAAATGTCTTCCTTCCACTTTCATTCCTGTTCTCAAGCTCAACAGAGGTTTGAACCTTGACAAGTTACATTGTGAATGGATAATTTTTCCACGTGGCAAACACAATAGAATTATTTTTTTCTTGGTTCATGGTCTTAGCTGTTCTGATCATGTCCTAATTTTTTGTAGGATATTGTTTTGATTTTCACTCTATTTTTAAATTATTATTATGGCATGCTTTAAAAAATGTAAAAAAAAAAAGTGTTTATTTATTGCATTTTTTAATTTGGTCATCAAACAGAAAAAAACCAAAACAATGATGACATACTTCTGAGTCTACTTAGCTCCATTTCCCCCACGTTTGATACAGCAGCTTTGTGAAAAAAAAAGACTTTGAGTCTCCTTGTGGACAAAAAGTTAAATGGGATTCATGAACTACACACTGGGATAGTATTGTGCCCAGTTTTGGGCCCCCAGTGCAAGAGAGAGACATCATTGTAAGGGAGTGGGGGTGGAAGAGCCATCACCACGATGGTCAGGTTACCTGAGCATGTGACTCACAAAGAGAGGACCTTGACAAGCCTGGTTTTAGTTACTGTGAAGAAAAGATGGGCTCTTACTTTTGCAGTCTTCAAGTTCCTTGAGGGGTTTTTAGGTAGAAAACAGATGTATATGAAAGGGTTAGAGGGGAGCATCACAAATTGCAGCAAGGAAAGTTCTGGTTAGATAAATGGATACAAGCAGTCAGAACTTTGGTGTAAAATTGGGTAAGCATAGTGATAAGTTGACGAGAGAGGATGTGGAAATTACTCTCTGTAGATTTGAAGAACTCAACCTGATCTAACCTTGAAATAATTTCTGCTTTGGATAAGAGGTTAAGTAAATTCCAGAGATATCTTTCCACCTGAAATTTTCTAAGGTTCTGTAGAAAATACTGGGAAAACTTCATTTTAAAGGTTCAGAGGCCTACTTGCTTGATTTACATCTGGCTGGACCAAGATATATATAGCCAAAGGCTTAGATTTTTCTTCATATCTGTGTATTTAAAAAGGAAAAAATAACCAAGAAAATACCACTCAGAATGTCAGGGTGCTGATGGTATTTGGCAGAAGCAAAACAAATACAGTAAATTCTGTATTCTTTGAAAGGCTCTGAGATGTAAAATGAGCTGTTGAAGCCTTTTTTACTACCTTTACTTTTTCATCAAATTGCCTGTAGCATATAGTCAGAACTGCTGTTGATCCATCGTACAGTCTGTCTAGTTAGAGATTATAAAAATAAAATTCTTGTCCTCTAAAAGAGGAAATCTAGGAACAAAGCTACTAGCATACATGGATCTTGTTTTTAGACCTTTATTTCTGTTATTAGTGGTGACAGAGGGAAGAACAGATGCTGGAGGATGCAGTAAAGAACATCAGATATCATCTTATGCAATGTTTTAAGAGAGATGTGATCATAGCAGGCCAATATAAATAACCTTTCAAGATTTCTTTTTCTTAAATTAAATTAGCTTTTAACCTAAACCATTGAAGATTTCAGCAGTAAACTCTTTAGTGTAAAGACTGGAGTGATCAAACAGCTTCTTAGAAAAATTATCCAGTAATTGATACTGAGTTTATTGGGTTATTTTTGGTTTTGTGTGATGTTTTATTTTCTGACCAATCACATCTCACCATGAAATTGAATTATTCTTAATTGAAAACTACTTTTTGTATGGTAAGGGAAACATGGTTTCCTTTTTACACATCAGTAGAAGGGTATTCCTAATGTTTTAAAATCTTGAAGTATTTAAGAAAAAAACCACTGCCACAGTAATTCACTGTATTGTATTGATTTTATCACTGACTCTTTTGATACCAGTGACCCTTGTCAAAAGCAGATGAAATATACTTGAGAAAGCCAAAGAAAAGATCCTGGAACTGTCAGGCTTTAACAAACATAGATTATTCAGAATTGTAGTGTTGTCATTTAAAGACTTTTTACTGTGAAATAACAGTACTTTACTTTCAAGAACAGTGGCAAGGCTCTCTGGTCTTAGGAGCACTCCAAATTAAAAGATTGTGGAAATAAATAATGTTACAGATAAAGAAAGAGAAACTAAATTAGCTCGTAGCTGGCATAGAAGTTTCAGTACTATTCAAGAAAGAAACATTTTAATTTTACCAATGCTTTAATTTCTTTGCAAACCGAAGAGTTTATTTCAACAGATTGACTCTTAATTTTATCTCTGTGGGCTGTATGTATATTATAAATTTATTTTTCTCTTGGTAAAGAGAAAATATTTTCACTAAATTTTGTAGTGTAGGTTAGTTTAATCTGTTATATGCCTGAAAATTTTGTTGTAAGGGAAATAATCTTTTTTTTTTTCTTTGATTTTGCATACAGCCAATCCTACAAAACCATTCTGATGAGAGTACCAGAGGGTCTGGCTAATTTTGAATGTGTGCACTTCTGAGTGTAGTGAAGTGATTATATATTCATACACACACATGTACACCCACAAAGCCCACTTTATTCTTAGTCTGCATAGGAATTTGTTAGCTCTTGGCTAGCTTGGCAGAAAATTCCAGTGCTGTGCTTTATAGGGAGTGCATTTGTGTAAAATCTGCTGATTAGCCCAGAGTCCTGTACGGTAGCCAGCAGTTAGTTTTTAATCTTTGAAAAATATGTAGTCACTAGTGGTTTTTTGTGATTATTATTATTATTAATTTTTTTCTGAAGCGTTGCAGTAATTTATTATTTAAAAGAATTTTCCAAACAGTATGTGTTTATTTTGTCAAATCAGAAATCATGTTCATGATGATTTCAAGTGAACCTCAGCAGGAATAGATTTTTTCAAATGATCCAGAAAGATGAGTTATGTTTCTTCTTAGTTATTATTGTTTTTATTCACATGCAAATTTTATAGTCCAGAAAACCTGTTCTTTCTTGGTGTGATGTAAGGTTTTTCCGTTTTTAAATGTTTATATTCTTCTATTCAGTAAAGTTAAGAGAGCTCATCACACATTAGTATTCATACTATGATACAGCTGATATAAATCAACACTTGGCAAGAATAGGCATTATTAATTCTGACAGATCTCTAAAATTATGTTAGTTGTTGATAAGGTTAATGAAACTTCATATCTATATGTGAGACTTTTTTCCCCTCATGGAATATGGAGAGGTACAGTTACTATGCTAAGTGCTACTAAGGTATCCCTGCTATATTGTAGTAAAGAGTTGTATTCCTTTCTGTAGTCAATCTTTTTTAATTTCTTTGGAGAATGATCTTCATAATATTGCTTTCTTTTTTTTTGCTAACTAACTGTGGATATTTTATGAAGCATCATCACAAAAAGATTGAGTATTCAACCTTATCTGATCCCCAAAGTTACCGAGAAAGAGGCTTGTCACCCTGACTTACTGTTTGTGGATATCCAAAGGATTTCTGGTTAATGTGTTCTGACAGAACTCTCCATGCTCCACAGTTCACCTGCTATAGATGTTATGTTCAAATGTGCTGGCTGAAGCAGCATGTGCAAACACAAAATGGCAGAGCTGGTGAGTTAATAGAACAGTTTCTTCAGAAAGACAAGGAGGGGATGAAAATAAATGATGTCTGCTTCATCCTTTATATTCCTTTGATAATAAGGCATTTCACAACATTCTAGAAATCAATGCAGACAGAAATATATACACAAAACACAGAAGGATTTTGAAATGTGCTCAGTTTGTTTATTTTGTGTAAAAATGAGCCTAAGTCTCCTTTTCTCTTGATATTGTATGAGGCTGAAAAACACCCACTGTGACCCAAAGAAGCCCTATGGGAAAGACAGCATATTACCCACACCGAGGGCACTAATCTGGCCAGCAGCAGCTTCCTACTAGACCATTTTGCTGTAACAATATGTGGGTTTAGGTCATTCTGTTTAATCTCATGGAAAACTTTAGAAGGCCTTGGCTCCTGTGGCGAAGTGCTCTTTGATAGTAAAATGTCCTTCACAACACCCTGTGAAGAGTGGCATGAACCCCTGAACAAACTTAGGTTTATGCAGAATGAAATGGAATCAGTGCTGTGACATGAGGAGACTGGCTGATCAGGGGATAGTAGGATTTGGATTGGGTTGCTCCGTGCTTTTTCCTGATTTGATGAGAAAATTAGTAATGAAAATTAGTTTTTATAGGATAGGATTAACTAGCAGAGGTAAAAAAAAAAAAAAAAAAAGGAAATTATTACAATAAGTAAATGAACGACTGTGGGGATGACTACGGAATAGGGGAGGGACTGTTTGTCTTGCACGTTGAAGTAATTCAAAACCTGACAAAACATAGAATATATTTTGTTTCCTGACCATCTTGAAGCCATTAAGGAAATTAGCATAAATTTCCATATAATTCATGTGTCACACTAATTTGAGTGCCTGGTGCATACATTTCCTCCTCAGATGGTGGGCTCCTTCTGCCAGACGCTGGCAGGTTGGTGTAAATTACCCAGCAGAAGTTGGAATAGTCTTAAATTGCAAGCTGACAAAGCAAAAGACATATGCACAAACCTAATACTCTCCCCAGATCTGCTACTCTGTCATTTCTTCCTCCTTTTTCTTCAAGGAACCCTGGGAAAAGAATTTATAGTCCTTATCTGAGGAAAGCTTCAGTGAAGTGCTTATCTGAGGACTGCTTGATTTTGAGCAGGTTAAAGACTTCAAAGTTCAACTGTGGCGTTTCTCAGCTTTCTGGGTTCAATGATACTTTAATTTTTTATTTTTTTTTAATCCAGACTTTAAAAATAATGCTTCTGTGCTACACAAATGAAAAAAAAAAATATTCTTAGTAACTGGAACTATGTTTTAAGAAAAGGCACTTCTGCATTGTATTTTTTACCCCATGCAAATGGTAGAAACACAGCAAAATGCAAACCCAAGTTTCCCACTTGACTCAGCACAAGAAAGATTTACCCCAGTTTATTTAATTTATTTTTTAACATGTAAGTACTGAGCAATGAATCACACATTTCCTCTGAGGAATCCAGGTCTCCTTGCACAGAAAGTCTTGGGTGAGCCTTGGAATTTTTCTCATAGAAACATAAAACATACCTCACTCTTTGTACTTTATTCGAAGGAAAAAATATCTTAGAGTATAAAAAGACCCACAGCCTATTTGTTGTGTTGCAGTATCATCAGTTGTTCTTCTGTCACTAGTTTAATTCTGTCACTAGTTTAATTAGATCATGATGTGTATGGAATTTTTTAATACCATATGGTAATATTATATTTGCTATGTTGGCAGTCCTCGAGGTGGGGATTCTGTTACCCTTATCACTATGTAAGGCAGAAGGAATGTGAAGACCCTAGAAAAATACTACGAATAGCACAAAATACTGGTAGCATCAAAAATTGAAATGAAGGTTTATTGCTTTGGGGTTTTTTTTTTTTTCCTAAGTTCACCTTGTAAAATGCAGCCATTTTTCCTATTTGCTTTTCTTTGTTGATGAACCTTGGCATTCAGACATAACTTCTATCAAACTAAATTGCAAAGAAATAATTCCCTCAGAAGCTCCCTTTCAGCTTCATTACAAACTCCTTGTATGAATACTGAAAGCGTTGGCAGCTATGTTTTCAAGAAGTTTATAGAATTGCTCAGAATTTTGCAGCATTTTTTAAGGTCTTTTCTTCTTTGCGGAGATCAAATTAACAAGTTTTTATTGTTCAGTGGTTGTTAACATACAAGACCTAATATTCCCACAGGTACAGTAGATTCTAACATCTTTGGCTTTTTGCAATAAGTTAAAAAAGCCCTGGTGGGTATTTCATTTACCTGGCAGTGCATTGGTGTTTGAAGCTGCTGCTGGGAAATTCTGGAAGGGTTCTTTTCTGAATAAATGCTTGGGGGCTTGATCTGTGATTTTTTAAATGCCTTTGGAAGGTGAGATCAGATGCATAAGAATGTGATTGTGTTTATTTTTTACGTGAATCCCACTGCTAGAATCCTTAGGGATTTGCTGTATCAAAGATATTTATGAGAATATTGCCCTTGGCTACAGTTTGAAAGGGAGCAATGTAGGACAGGGACAGATGAAGGGTAGGCAAGCTGGTGACTCTGGTCATAGAGAATGTTGAGAGTCTCCTAGATCTGGATACACTTTCTGATGCATAGCACTCAAGCAAAATAGGAGAGTGAGCAATATTCAGCAGTCACATTTCCACATCAGGGGTTTGTTTCTGTATTACAGTTCCTGAATGTTCATCATTTCAGAAACAGCAAAGCATGACCAGGATTAATAACGCAATGTATGGATTCAGTATATCTGTTGTCCGTGCATGGCCTCATCTTATTTGGAGAGCAGGATCTTCAGGCATGTGACTGTTATATTTAACCTTTGGTGTGAAGCAAATCTTTGTTATTTGAACACTTGAACTTCTGTATTCTTTCAATTTTCCTGCTTTAAAGGGAAGAATAGGGCAAGAGAATGGCAATAACATCTGACAGGTTTTTCATAGCAGTTCCTCAGCATGTCTACATTTAGGTTTCCCATGAGTAATAGGTCATAAAAATGATCAAGCCAGCATAAAGATGGGAGAATTGTACAACCAAGTTGTAGCTGATTTTTTTTTTTTTTTTTTTTTTAACTGGGGATGTATTGTTCTAGTAATAAGAAATTATTTGTCTTCAATTCAGGCAGAGATCTTGATCACTTATAGAGAATTGTTACACTCTATGATCTTAAAGGTCTTTACCAACTGAAATTATTTTATGAACTAGCCAAAGTGCCATTTAAACAAATAAAGAAATTTAGCATTTATATTGATGTTGCTGACCAGAATAGTCCCATTATCTGTTAGTAATATACATCTACTGATTTATAAAAGTATGAAAGTATCTACTTTATCTACCACATGTGCACACATACGGAGGGTTTTAATTAGTTGCTGAGATAATGTATAAATCTCTGCCCCTTTAAATTTGCTGATTGAAAAATGAAGAATTCCTGCCCTTTAACTGTTCAGCTTTCACAGAGGTTACAGTAAATCTCTTAATCTCCCAAGCACTTATTCTCCTCTGTGTTTTTCACAGACATTTATCCACAGGACATTCATTTCCAATCTGTATTTAAATCCTGGAATAACTATGTGGGCTTTGAGCTATCTGCTTTCATGCACTGCTAATGGGCTCTACCCCAGGAACTCTGGATGAGCTGGGGGAGGGAGAAAAAAAGATTCAAGCCATGTTCGGCTTCTATTTCAGTTTAAGCTGAGTCTCTATTTATTTTTGGTGAAGAGAGCATTAAAGAAAGCAATTATTTGGGGGCAAAGGAAGGGCAGGAAAGATCCACAATAAAGGATTTATTTATTCTGGCTTTATGGAGAAGGCCAGTGTATCAGATTTTCAAGCTTATAATGGAACATAGTTGAATTTATCTGCTGAGTGGGGTGTGAGGATTTGAAACATATCCTGGATTTTTTTTTTAAATACTCTCAGTACTTTTTTTGGTGTTCCTTACAGAATTTGTAGTCCAGAATCTTGGATGTAAATGGTCATAAATTCGCATTGTAAGTACACAGGAACTCAGAGTAGCATGTTTTCCCATTACTCAGTAGATGCTTTGTGGTCACTATGCTGAATAGCCCATTTCTGAAAGAGAAATGTAGTATTAAATTAATATTATGTTGTCAAAGAAAACACAGAAGCATAGTGTTCTTTGAAGTAGTTACAATGAAGCTGCCTATTGACCTTTTGGCATTTTCTCTCCTGCACATCAAAGAATTCATTTCAGTTTAATTCAGAGCGTACTTAGGGAGGCAAAGTACTTAGGGAGATTGAAGAAAATGTGCTGAGGACACCTTTAATTCTGCATTTCCAGCCTATGTAAATTAGCCCAAATTTGAAAACTATGCTAAAATATATCTAGAAAAATGTGTGGTATTACCCTTGAACAGAAATCCTTTTAACAACGTTTTTTCTTCTTCTTCTGTTGTTTTCCTCCCATCTTATTTTCCTCTCCAACATCATTCTCTCCATTATTTCTCTTCTCTGTCTCCATTCTGTGAGCCTTTCTCTAGAATACAAATCCTTCCATTTTCTGTGCAACGTATTTTCTGTCTGTTCTTTGCTAAACCAGCTTTGTTTTGGTGTTTTGGTATTATAATAAACGTGCTATTTTGTTAAAGACAACTAAATAGCTTTTGGTCAATTACAGGTGCTTTTCTTCTTTCCTGCTTATAACCTTAGATATACTTCCAGTATTATTAGTATAAAGATTTAGAGGAATGGTCATTATTTTCTGGTAAATGTGCTTAACTTTCGAAATGCTACCTTTGAAAACATTCTCGTTAGAGACTGATGATGAATCATTTGGTAGAAGAGTTTTGTGTATCTTTCTTAATTGTGTGTTTTCGTCTCATGTGGAGCTATAAGTGAAAATAAATAGTCTAATTAGACTGTAATGCTTTTTACAATTCTTGCCAAATTTGGTTAGACACTCTTTCCTGGTGCTGGAAAAGTCTAACTCAAATCAGCATTCATAGCATGAGTAAACTTCTGGATAGATGGAGATTAGGAAAACATTTTGGGTCAGATCTTGTGAGATGCTGCTTACCTCTTTCAGTTCAGATTAAAGAGCTCAGATCAAAGAATACAATGGAAGGGAACAGTGGACTTGCACCAGTATCTTGACTCTCATAAGACCACAAAAAGGGCATTGGAAAGGACTGCTGACTTGTACCAGTTTGAGGTTGGACTTCTTAATTTACTGATATGCATAACCTAAAGAACAGGTGATGATATGGTCTAATTAAGTGTTATCCAGCTATTTAGTGATTTGTGATTGAACAAATTTATTTAAAATGCTCTGGTGCCAGGAAAAGGATAGCAATGAGTCTGAAACTTACTTTTTATTTATGTATTTATTTTCCCTTCTTAAGGGACCAAATCTCTGTCCAACAATTCTAAATATGTCTGTGTCTCAGTAAACTTATACATGATGGGTTCTCTAACTCTGTTTTCCTGCTGAGTTAAGAGAATAAACAATGTTTTTTGTAGCCAGGAAAATATTGCTTAAGATCACTATGCTTTTTAGGTTATTTAAACATGAAGCTGACATATCTGCCTGCATAACAACCTGTCCTCACACTGCAGGTTCCTAGCTAAAACTGAAAACAAAAACACACACACAAAAAAAATTCAAGGTGGAATAAAGATAAAACCTGAAAAAAAAAGTGATTTAAAATTTGGAAAACTTTGAAGTAGGAGTTTTCTAAATCTGTAAATCCATTCTTTCATAAAGTGTTCAATGGCTTCAATGGCTTCTTTCCAAATGCAATGAGTTTTTGATCACATCAAATTCTTGTTTGCTGTAGAATGCTGCATGTTGCTGATGAATGTCTGCTTCTTAGCAATAACATTTCTTAAAAGAATTGACCATAGCAGTAAATAGAAATTGTCTGTTAAAGAAACTTGCTTAAACGAGCATTTAACTTGCAAGTCATAGTGGTTTATACTGATGGCCCATTTAAAAAATCAGGTGGACTAGAGCCCAGATAATTCTCCTTCACAGCTTACTGAATTTAGTCTTAATATCTTAAGACTCTGGATGTTACAGCCATTCCTTTTTTTTTTTTTTTTTTTAATTTTTTTTTCAAAGTAAATTCAAGGAAGCGAGATAGAGCTATGCTCTTCAGGAGGTGAAACCTTCACAAAAACTGATTTCTGTCTCTCTTATTGCAGAGCTTACCGAATGAAACCCAAATTTCAGTTTCTCGATTACAGCCATAGGTTTTAATATATAGCATTTAAGCTTAATTAATTTTCCCAACATTTAATAACCGCGTTTAGTTTAGCCTGGTTTTGATGGCTAATTATCATGAATTTATGGCTGCCTTGACATTTCTAATACACCAATGATTACAGTGAAACCACTTAAAAATTTTAGTGCATTTTTAGTTGTTTACTTATGAACTGTTTATTCATCTGCTTTAAGGGAGAGCACTGTGGCAGTAGGGACTGCAGGTACTCAGTGTTCTGCTGTTAGAAATAACTTATATCAGCCTCTCATCTGGCAAATTATCCAGTAGTCCAGCAGGCATTTTCACCTACTTGTAATACCAATGGGGAAATTAGCAACTAAATAAAATTTCTCAGCCAGCCCAAATGCAGGTGTGGAATATGAAACATTCCTGTGTCCTGACTGCTCAAAATCTTGCAAAGAATCTTACAATGGGTTTCTGGCAACCAGAACTCAAAGGATATGTGATTCAGGTTTCAGTTGTCATGGCTTGCCTCTGGCATTTACAGTTTAAATCTGTCAGGTAATTCACTTTTTCATTTTCAGCAGTCTAAGTTTTTTTCTCACAAACTGTGTTACTTTCTTTATCCACAGCTCCCTAATGAGAATCAATTATATATTTAATTAGGTCTTTTGAAAAGCAGTGGTGTAAAACTTGGTTTTGTTCAGGGACTTTTAGCCTTTAATAAGTTTCATCTGGGAATAATTTCTGACTGTTTGGCTTGTAATATATATTAAACTTTGTCTTCTTTGCAGATCTTCAGTCATAAAATTCTGAACAGAACTATGGTTATATTGATATGTTTCTAGGACTGCAAATGGAATAATCAGCTATCTTCTTTTCCCAAACTTTGACATGGGAATGGTTTGTTAGAATACGTGCATGCCTGCTTAAGCTAATTTTTTGTGAATTTTAGTTTGTGGATTTTCTTATTCTTAAAACAATGACAAAACCAACGACAACAACAACAAATGCCCAAGCAAAGAAAACCAAATCACAACCAAGAAAACAAAGACATCTACCCTTCCAACCCCAAACTGGACAAACCCCAAACTATAGTTAAGGAATTTTGTTTTTTAATGTAGTAAAAATTAAAGATTTTACTCTTCTTAGGCCATCAGAATAACTTACACAGCTTAAAAGTTATTTTATGCTGTGTACATTGTAATTAGGATAATAACATAAAATTACAAGTAATTCCACAGAGAACAAGGATGGAAATTTGTAACTACATAATTTCTTATAATGCTCAATTTGTAAGATGTAAAGATAGGGTTATGAAGTGGAAGCTGCACAAGTTTTCAATACTGGCCATATTCATAAATTATTTTACTCCTCTGAAATGCAGCTTTGAACTCCTCTGAGGCTGAAGTGTACATGCCAAAGAATCATGGTCAAATACTCAGGCTCATGCCAACAAGCTGTGGTTCCACTCACTTCCATCAGCCATTCAGAGCTTTGTTCTCTGAGGATCTGCTGCTGCTGCACGGAGGCTTCTGTCACTGTAGTGACTTTTTGCTGTTTGTTATCGTCAGTTTTACATAGCCCATTTAGCTATAATGGATCGATGGATTTTAAAACCATCTGCAGCTGCTATTAATATGATTTTTCAGTGTGTGTATTTCCACAAGCTTTTGGTAACAGCTGTTTGAACAGAACTCTTTTTGATTTACTTCCTTTCTATTTAATTTTACAGTAACATTTCCTTTTTTGCTTCTTTTAGGTAATATTTGACTATCAGAAAATGTCAGTCATAAATTTATAGAAAGTCCTTTGCAAATGTCCAGTGAAGTATTTGAATTTTAAGAGAAAGTACTTAGTGTACATTCTGTGTCAGCAGTTTAAAATCAACACAGCTTATTTTAGTGGTATTTCTGTCAAGAGCTTACCAGAACACCAGAGTGTTACTATAAAAGCTCCCTTTTTTTTTAACTTTAATTACATGTGTAATTGTGTGTGTTCTTCTGAAAAATAAAAAATTATTTACTGTTAAAGTTGTACTCAGCCTATATTTATTAGAAGATTTAAAAATACTCTTGCATTTTAACAACTTCCTCAACAGTCATATAGTGTGCTTTCTCCTTGGTTACTGTTTGATGTATGATGTGTATGTCTAGGTAATAGAAATACTTTCTAATTAATTAAAATATTATACAAACTTAAGAGGTATATAGGTTTTAATGATTAGAGATTTTAGCTGCATTTACACATTCAGGGAGAAGAATTTTGCTTGATGTGCATTTCTCTTCTGTTGTGCAGGAAATACCTTCAGTTTATGTTTTCAAAACTTGGGATATGCAGGAAAAATCAGTGACTGCTTTAAAAACAGTTGGCTGAAAATAATAGTGCTACTTATGTTTGGAAAAATACAACATATTTGCCCATTTTTGCATTCTAGAATGACTTTTGGTAGTTTTCTCTGAAGTGATTGCTTTTCTAGACATTTGTGGTACAGTCATGTCAATTTAAACTCTTTTAACTAGAGGTTGGAATCCCCAAGAGAAAAACTAGGTTTTGTTGTAGTCTTCACAGTGACAGTACCTAAGAAAAGGAGAAGCGTGGAAGTTTGAATCTTTTCAGCAGCAACTTTTCTTCCACAAGGGTCATTCCTCTTGGACTGAAACAGGATTCCCATGCTCTAGTGGATGTACAAGTGCTTGGTTAACATTCCGAGCAAGTGACACAGATTTTTTTATTCTTTCTTTCATCTAATGTTTTTAGGTAGTTTAATCAATCTATTTCCCTTTTATACTGTGGTGAGGAGTAATATAACATTTTCAATTAAAAACCTTCATCATTTAGTGATGATTATGCCAGTTAAATTAGTTCTTGATGTTACAAGCTAAATTGATTGTAATTAAAGCACTTAGTAATAGGAAATAAATTGAAACCTATAGTTTCTTGTTTCTGTAAGGAGGTTTGGCATTTCTGCCAATAGGGTCATATTGATCCTTCTTCCTTTGTATCTCACCACTTTGTCAGGCTATTGTTTGCATATTATTTGGTTTTCTAGTATTTTTCTTTTGACATTAGGAATTCCTAAATAGTTCACTGTTTTGTAAAGCCTTCTTCTGGAAAGGCAAGAGATGTGGAAAGATCACAAACAGGCTTTACATCTTATGTGTTTGAGCAGAACAGTGTGTCTTCTAGACTGTGATCTAAGGAAAACATCATGTTTGGATACAAACTCTCTTTAGAGCATGCTTTAAGTATAGATTTTGTTTTGAGACCAGAATATAGGTGTTTCTTCCAGTACCTTCAGTGAGCTGACTGGGTAAGATTAATTATAAATCAGTCTCAGGGATGTGACTTTGCAAATGCAAAAACCAGGACATTTCTGTGATGTCTCTGAGTTCCAAAATTGATTCTCTGACTCTGCATTCCGGTTAAGTAGCTGGTTTACATGGCAGCACTACAGACAGAGTATGGGGAAGAGGAGAATGCTGTTTTACAGCCCAGCTTTTTAGGTTACAGCCATGACTGATAGGCATTGTACTGCTTCAGCTGAAGAAACTCCCCTGGTTCCTTTCTCAATACTATTAGTAATAAAGCTTCTGGATTTACTACTTTTTATTTTATTTTTATTGCTAGCCAAAAGACAAAAGAATGCAAATTCTTCCTTTCAAGTCATATTGTCTGTTTTCAGCACAGGAGATCTTGTATCTCTCTGAAAGCCAAACAGGTGTTGTGGCAGGATACCTTGTTGAATATCAGATGTTGCCACTTTTCTTACCTTAATATTCCCAGCTATTGCTAGTGAACTTCAAGACTGAAGCAAGAGGTGGGTTTTTTTCTGAATATGACTTTGCAGCATTGCTTGCATTAGATACGAATTTATAGTGCTTCTTCTAGCCTGACCTGAATTTCTTGGAGATTTACAGATACGTTATATTAAGGTACCAGCCAGACTACACTAAAATAAAATACAAGTCTAGCTTTTTTTGACAGGTGCAGTGGTTAACAATTCTACTTTCTAGTCCTATTGTTTGAAAAGATCAAAAAGAAGCTTGATAGTCTAAAACTTAGCACTATGTTGCTTTGAGGAGAGAGATGTCTATTTTCACATCATCTAAAGCCAAATAATCCATGACAAAACCAGAGACAATAAGTCTTTCTTGCTGAAACATTTTTTGAAAGGCTAATATTCGAACAGGAGATACATTTCTGGAGTAAAGATGACAGCTTGAAAATGCTGTCTTGGCTGGCTTTGGCTTATGTAGCAAAAATGTTAAGCCCCTCCAAAGACAACCTTTGATGACCCATGTGCTAATACTTCCTGGCCAGCATTACTCCTGATTACAGAGGAATCTAATAACCTTCCTTGGCAGAGATTGCCATCTTCTCCTGCCACCAGTGATCTCTGACAGCAGCACTGAGTGGGTAGATTGCACTGTTCCACAGAGATCTGCCCTGTGTGGTTTCATTCAAAGTGTGCTCTTTTGGAATATGGCATTAATATTTGCCTCTCCAAGTTTCAAAGGGGATGTAAGAATAAATATTGCAGTTTAAGAGCTTTATTTTGCTAACCTCTGCTCTAGGGGTTGTAAAAATGGATGCATAGATACGTAAGATGATTTCTGTCTTGAACGGTAATTTAATCTTCTGACAGGATCCATTCACACTTTATAATTTCTTACTCCTCCTAAATTCCTATGGTCTCTTGTTAACATTATTTTATCATTGCTGTTTTAAGAAAAGGCTGTTATGAAATAAAGGCTATACTTTTGTTTTTGCTAAACTGTGGTTTCCGCATTAGTACATTTGGAAACTACCTTCTCAAAAGTATACATTTAAGAACTACTTTTTTGTGTATAGGTAACAGAATTGTGAATGTCAAAATTCCCAGAGACAGCACTTAGTTTAAAAAATAAAGACCCCAAACTGCGCACACACCCCCCCCCCCCCCCGCAACAACAACAACCAAAAAAACCCCAACACTCAAACCCCCCTATCTGGGGAATTTAAACTAGTTACCTGCAACATTTCCAGAACATTTCGTCTTCCATCACATATCATTCTTATATGATACACTACAGAAATGGGATCAGGCTAAATAATTGATTTCTGCTTCAGTTTTTGAAAGGTAAGAGGAATTCCAGGCTGAACTTGCCTGGTTTGTTTTTCAGAACAACTTCAATATGAGGAGCATGTGAAGGCTAGGTCATGGTTTATGAGAAGTCACTTGATACTGCCTTTCCATGGAATACTTGAAAGGTTTTGCTGGAGTATCACATGCTCGGTATACTTGAAGGTGTTTTCAAAGTTATTTTTTATGCCACAGCATAACATTTACCTTGAATGCTTCCAGTGGGGGATGAAAATGTTAATCTAGTGAGAATGTGTTCTTTTGAGAAATACAGTTTTAAGTAACATCAGGGGGACATTAGGGGAATCTGTTAAATCTGAAGAGTCTTACAAACTTTTTGCAGTCTCCTAATGAGTCTACTGGATATGATTTTTTCATGATCTAAAATCCAAGTCCATTTCTCTTTCTCAACTAAGTTTCACACCTAATAAGTCCAGACTGACCAGCATTTGACATAAATGTTGCTGTTCTCTTTAACTTCAAATCCAAATTTAATTAGATGCAGATGCTAGAGTGAGTAATATCTTTAGTGCTCTGTTCCCACACAATGAACCCCCATGTCACTTAAAAGATATTTCATGTCTGATGTGGTTTCCTGTCTGCTTGTGGGAAATGTTTTCCTTATAAATTAATGTCTTATGGAGAACCAGATGAGCTTCATTATGTGCCCCAGGTTTCAATCTGTTGTCTTGTGCTAGAAATCTGATCTTTCTGTAAGTGCCACCTCTGAGTAAATGCTGTAAGTGGAAGATACCAAAAGAGCAGGATTAATACCTCCTTGGGCTGTAAAACATTCTTTACCTGTTCATAATTTTCTGGCTGTTTCCCCATAATCTGTAATCTAGTAATCTGTAAGGTTCCTCTTGCAATTCATTGGGACTTCCTTAAAGAGGTGAACCTAAGGTCAAAAGAATGAAAACTCACATAGGTACTGCGTGTTTAGGTTTTATGTATGTGGAAACTAATTAAACCTACAGTGCTTTTCATAATTTCATATGAACATTTTATATTTTTGATAGATGAAGGGGAAAACTCTGTAGTGTTTTGTCTTTCAAATGTGTGTATGGCAGAGAATTGTCTTCATATTTTTTCCAATTAATTAGATATATTTTTACTCAGCTTGGCTGCTCTAAGTGTACTTTTCTTATCTGAACTTTTGACACCTTTCCTGTTTCCAAGGATGGTTCATTTCCATGCAAAGGAGAGAGACCTTTTAATTGCATTTAGTGAATCTGGTTTTGGCTCCTGAATATAGAATTAAATGAAAATTTTAACTTCTTTACTGCATTTTACTTATTTTTATAACTAACACCTGCTGTAGACAGTTTGCATTTTAATGTAGAAAAACAGAATCGGTGCATAAAAAGAAAATAATAATGCCTGAGCATTAGTTAATTTCCCACTCTGAGACAGTAATTTTTTGACTTGAATTAAAATTCCTTTCCTTAGAATAGTAGTGCTTCAAATTGTTGCACTTTTTAATATGAACCTTTTATTAGAAAATCATAGTTAAATTTCCCTGTGTCTGATTAGTTTGCAAAATATGTGTTGAAAGGAAGCATAAAATCTGTGTCCATAAATAAACGAGTTAAAGGTGAGATTAGCTTGCCCTATTTTTGAGTCTGGAAGTGAAGACAATTGACTTTCTGGTTCAAACTGCAAGTATTGTGCTCCCTGTTCTGAAAAAATTTGCTAAATGTTACCATACTTCACACATTATATGCGTGTGTACACACTCACTCAAATGTAGGTATAAATGGAATACCTCTCTATTCATTCATGTATGAATTCTATGTGTTGCTGTATGCTCTATGCCAAAACACAATATAGAAATTAGCACATTGAATAACTGTACCTGAATTTGCATGTGTTGCTCCCCAGGAGCTGTGATCAAAATATCCTGTACCTTTGCAGCTGTTTGTCCTTTTACAGGCTGCTCAAATGGCTTAAATTTAGTCCCACATGCTCTCTTTAACCTTTCAATAGAGTGTTTAGATGTATTTGTTATCATGTCAGAAACTTTCAGTTTCCAAAAAAAAATCTTTAAAACATTTCCAATACTGAGTATAATAAGAGATGCTATAAATGTACTGCATTGAAAATATGATCCAAATGATTGACTTGCTATTGAACAGCAGATGACCTTTTTTCTACCTGCAGGGCTGCTCAGTTGTTCATGTTTCTATAATACTGCAGATCACAGGAAAAAATATCAATTACAGAAAAAGTGCTTTATCATTTGCACTTTTATTGAGGGTTTATTAATTATCTCAAGAATGTAATGGTTGGTTCATAAAGAATTTTGTTTGATTTTCAGTGTACAATTATGTTAGTCCTCTCCCTTTGTTCTGTTAAGTGCTTTGATACCCTTAAAATTTCTGTAACTAAATTTAGTTTTTTGTAGAAAATGATTACTTTCAAATTCTGAACTTCTAAATAACTGTTATTGCACTATTGCCAAACTGGAATGAAACCCTTAGTGTTTATAAAAGGTGACCCTCTTACGTTGATATTGTGGTGGTTTGTGACAGGTGCAACACATGCAGTTTAGGGAAGAGGCCAAACCAGTGCTACTGGTTAAAGTCTGCTACTTTAAGTTTGCAAGTTTTTTTATAAAACTATATTTTTATTATGTTCTAGGCTTACTATTAGACTTTAAATTTTCCTTAAAGGCATTAGCCTAATGGAAATTTCTGAGAGGAATCTTTGGCCATGAATCACTACCCTAGAACAGTTTTGAAACACTGCCTTTATGTAAAATTCTGTGATTTCAGTAATGACTGTGGATAGGAAGTTGAACATTTGCACTAATGAGTGATGTCAGGTAGCACTCAGCTGCCTTTACGGGATCCTCCCTTGTAGTGGCTTTCTGTCTGACCTGATGGGTCTTGGCTGCAGTGATGTGCTCGCCCAGGTTTGGCTGGTTTCACCCTGTTAGGTGTTCTGTGTCCATGTGAGGGCACTGCAGCTTGTGGCACAGATGTGGAGAAGAGCTGCCTGAGGAGGCTGAGAGAAGCAGCATGGCTTTACAGACATAGCTGCAGGTAAATCTCCTAAGGATCCTATGTTATTAAATTCCAAAACCAAGGGAAGTGACTTCTATTTCTTGAGAAATATGAAAAAATAAAACCAGAAGATTATAAAGGTTTATTAATGCCTTTTTTTTTGTATTGCCAGACACTGAAATTATTTAGGAATATATAAATAGTTTATCTTACCGTGTTAAATTTGAAGTGGTGTACATTTCAAAGTGTGGAGTGAAAGTGAAATGAATGCATTAAATGCTCCCCATCCATCCCACCTTTTTTTTTTTTCCTAACTCATTGACAGGCAGAATAAAATAGTGATTTTCACTCTTCCTTATTCCTTATGAATCAAAGCAGTCTTAAAATCAAAAGCTGAAATTCAGACGTAAGTTTAAATTATAGCAGCACCCGTAGAACTAGGTTTTCTACATGGGCAAATTAAACATAATATCATGTCTCCAACCCCCAAGGGGCTGCCAGAGCAGTGCCAGGCACAATCAGTTTCCATACTGTGGGGCTTTAAAAAGTTCTGCTGGGGTGCAGCTGAAGCCACTACCCAGATTTTTTTCTGGCTGATTTCCTATATTAGCTCTCCAGAGAATATGTTAAAGTGCTGAAGCTTAAAGGGCTTCCATGTTTTCAAGAGCTGGGAGGATATCTAACATCAGAGTGTTATTTACACACCAACCCAACTGTTTCAATAACCAGTTTATCACTGGGGAGCAGAAATGGATTTTTAAAATTTTAAGATATATCGACGCTCTCACTGTCTGAAGGAAAATTCATGATTCCATTAGGAAGGTGCTGTAGATACTGACTGGTTACAGGATTTAACCCTACTGTTGTGGGTGACAATTTATTAGTATGATTTTATGAATCCTATTAAAGCTGTAATCCTACCTGTCCTGCTATACTCTGTAGCATGAAACAGAGCTCTGTGTAAAAATACTGGAAATTTTGTTATTACTCCTATTAGCTTAATGTAATAAAATTGTCTGATCCCTACCCTCAGACTGACAGTCCTTTTGCAGACATAGTAAACTACCACAAAACCCCAAAAATCACATTATTACCTTTTAAGAGGTCTGTGCTTGTTGTGCATAGTGCCAGTCTTGCTCTGTTCCAGCCAGTTAATTTTCTGCATGTGTTCATATTAATTTGGGCAGAGGAGGAAATATTTAAGGTAGTTGTCTGAAAAATCTGAAATATTATGTTACTGCCTATTACTGTAATGGCATTGATATGATATGATATTATTTTGGTATTTCTTTTGCTAAAATGGCTAATTTGTATTAACTGCAAGAAGGAAATGTATTCTTCTAAACCTGTTTTTCTTGCCCCAAGGACTAGGAATTCACAGCCTCTTTCAAAGGCATCCAAAATATGCCAGTCAGAGGAATTTCTTGCATTGTTTAGAAACGAACACTTTATAATCCCATGTGGAGTGATCAGGGCAAGATAGCTGCATTTAAAAGCCGAACAATGTGTGTCTCACAGCTGCAACCATCCCCACCAGAAGGGTGTGAGGCTGCTTCCAGTTTCCCCCCATACAGGTTCAGTCACCTTCTTGATTTGAACTTTTCTGTTTCTTCTTTCTTAGTTTTAGGTATTGATTGGTGAGGATTGGAGAGGTGGGTTTTTTCTTATTTTGTGGTTTGTTTTTGATTTTTTTTTTTTGTTTGTTCCCTTCAAATAGATTCCCTATGTCCATTTCTTTTGATTTCTGTGGACTGTTATTACATTGGGAATGCAGAGGAACAGCTGACTGTGACTGTCTTGCTGTAAGAGCTGGGTTTCTGTATAACCTGTCATATAGCTCAATTGAGGAGGGATACCCTAGGGGTGTTTTGTTAGTGCTGCTGCAGGGCTTTTTAAATTATCGTACAGTATTCTCTAGAATGCTGATGAATTTCAGTGACAACTTCAGTAAATCACACAAGGCATTTTCAGCTGTTCTTCTAAATTTGATGCCTTATTCTTTGTGGGATTTGGGCATACAAAGCGCTCTTTTAAAAGGAAAGGAGTGGCTGCAGTTTAACTATTCACAAGACTAAAAAAAAAAAAAAAAAATTAAAAAATTGAAGGCTTTGTGTCACTGCTTAACACGTTTTAAGGAATAGATTAGAATGGTGTAAGAAGCTGTCAGTTCCAGCAGGTCAGTAATTATGGGAAGGGAAGTGGAGTGAGTTCTTCAGTGTTCCTCTAATACTTATATCACTTTGTTGAGTGTGCCATCTGGAATGTCGTCTTCAGAGCAGCCCGTTGACAATGGTTCATGTGCAGAGCTGTGTGGCTAAGAAGTAGTTGTCAGACGAAAAAATAAAAGGGGAAGGATATTTTGTGTTTATTTTCATTTTAAATGTGAAAGGATTTATTGTCATAACTGCTTCATTCTGGTTAAAAGAAAACGGAGTGAGTGTCCCTAATGGGACATGGGGAATTTATGGCATGGTGTTGAAACCAAGATCGTGACAAGCAGCACTTCACACTATGTCTGTGGAAGCAGTTATGTTTTCAAAAAGGATGTTATGCGGAAGGTCACGTCTTTGCCTCCCATCAAGAACCTTCTACAATCCAGAATGCAATTTGTATTTAAAATTAGTATCAAATGCTGACTGTCCTTAGAGTGGGATAGCTGCTATAAAAATTAGTACTTCAGTTCCTGTTTTAGAAACATTTTTTTCTCTAGTTGCAAAGTCCCTGAATGATGCTGCCCAGATATCAAGGAGTTTATGCTTATACTTCCAGCTCTTTAAACTGGAAATATTTCATATTGCTATACAGCAGTTTTATCTCACACAAATGATTTTGTTTACCTGTCATGGTCTACTTTGTACACCCTCATTGCAACCTACCTACAGTTATGAGTTAGTGGTAGAAAAACTTCTGGATCAGTTATCACATCCAATCAATTATTCTACATAATGAAATCACTCATTTCCCCCAGCTAAATGGCTGTCGTGGCTTAACCCCAGCCAACAACCAAATACCAGGCAGTAACTCACTCTCTCCCCCACCATTGGGATGTGGGAGAGAATTGGAAAGGTAAAAGCTGAGAAACTCATGAGTTGAGTTGAAGACACTTTAATAGAGAAAACAAAATCTGTACATGGAAACAAAGCAAGGAATTAATTCACTGCTTCCCATGGGAAAGCCATTCCCAGGATGTAACTACCATCACATCACATGTAATGGTGGCCTGGGGAGACAAATGCCATCACTCCAAACATCCCTCCACTTTACAGACTGAGCATGATGCTGTATGGTTGGAAATATCCCTTTGGTCAATTGGGATCACCTGTCCCAGGTGTCTCCCGTTGTAAGTTCACTCCCAGTCTCCTTCCCAGCATGGCACTACAAAGTGCAGAAAAGGCCTTGGCTCTGCATGGACCCTGCTCAACAACAAAAACTTCTCTATGTTATCAACCCTGTGCTCAGCACAAATCCAAAACACAGCTACCTACCACTCACCATGAAGAAAATTAACAGTTATGACTCCCTTGCACTGGTTTTGGCTATCCCAGCCAAAACCAGCAGAATGGAGTCATAACTGTTGTGATGGAAGTGAAAACAAGACAAACAATACCCTAGGGATGCAGTAAGGTATCCGTTAAGCAAAATTTCACTTTAGTTATTCACGTTTGCATTCCTACACTTGTGTCTAGACTGGATAAGTATTTTATTTTACATATACCAATCGTTTTGCTCTCATTGGTTTTAGGGGTAGATATATAAATTCTTTGCATCTTTGAAAATTTGTCTAATTTGATTTCTTGACCTTCAGTATTAACACTAGATTCTGACCACTTTTGATTGTCTGACAAAGAGGCTTTAATCAAGTGGGTAAGTTTCTTCCTGTCACAAGGCTGTTGAGATACTTCAGTTCCCAAGTCTGAATTCAGAAGATATTTTCCTAGTGTAAAATAATTTAGACCTTATACCACTGATAGTGACTATATAATGGACTCTGTATTACTGGAAAATTAATTTAGCGTGTGATAATTCTTTAACTTATTTGCTCTTTCCTGTCCTGTATGACACTCTTAATTTCTGTTTTAATATTCTGAAATATATTTATGCGTAGTAACAGCTGCATTTCTGTGTTAAACACGTAGATTCTATATTTAGAGAAGTCTTTAAGGGTGCTTGCTGCATGTCTAGAGTTTACATATAGTATTAGAGCTTATCTGAGCTGACCATTTAATTAAGCTTAAGGATTTCTTAGTACAACTGACAGATATGTGGAACTTTCCCTTCCTTTTTATTCTAGTAAAATGACTGAGAAAATATTTTCCCACAAAAATGCTATAAAACAGTTTGGTGTGGATTTTTCCATTCTCCCCCTGTTAAATGGGTTTATTTCTTAAATTCAAGGAATAATTACGTGCTTATGCTAAGTGTAAAATGTCCTTCGTATTCGGGTGAAATAACTTTGCATTTCACTTCTGCTAGAAGTCAAATTGTTGGTGGTCACAAAGCACTGAGTTTACCTGTAGCCCTATATTACTATTTATACTACTACCATCTTGATTCAGCACGATTATGGAGTGCTGTAGGTCCCTCTTGAATTTGTCTATTCCTGTATCTACCATGAATTTCATTTATTGTTTGACCCAGCTCTAATCTATTGGGTATCATTAGATCCCTAGTTCCATACTTTGTTAGTTGTATTTGTGGTCTTCTTTTTGCTCTGCAACCTGATTTTACTCTGCATCCATTGCAGTGGTACTGTTGTGCTCCTGCTTCTATTCTTCTGTGGTGTTTGAAGTGCTGGGATGCTTATCTGAGATCATTGTTGGGTATTAGCTTTTTGACAACATCATTCTTTTCTCTAAAAAACAAACCAACAAAAACCCAGGAACATCTTTGGGAGAATTTTTTTTAAGTGTTCCCAGGTTCCTGATTAGTGTAAATGGTCCTGCAGAGCCCTGGGATTTTGTGGCAACAGCAAGTTGAAACTGCTCTATGGACTGGCAGAAAAAAAGCCATGAGACTGCCAGTGAAGTGCAATGTGCTGTGAGTTCAGAGGTCCTGCCATTACCCAGTGGTGCGTCCAACAGCTGAAGTGAAAAAGAGAGCAAAAACATTGCCTCTTGCTGTGGGAGGATAGTTGAATTGATTTAGGTATGTCCCCAGCAGTTCACTCTTTCAAGAACCCTCCAGAGAATGAACATAACTACTCCCAAATCTCAAGCTAACCTGGATACAGGAGAAGAGTTTGTTGTTTATTGCAATTTTTTTTTTTTTTCTTAGAGGATGAAACCAAAATATTACTTGACTGTTTTTCATGTATATAGTTATTGGTGCATTTTTATTATACTTTGTTCTCTCTGATTTATTTGAATCTGTTTCATGGTCTTTGCATTAACATTAGCCAAGTAGAATACATCTAGAAAGAACAGTTGTAACCAAATATTTGATATATGAAAATCATTTAGAGTGGAACAAATCCCTCTGTTTTTGTCTGTAGACAGGAACTGTTCATCTCCTTGTGATAAGGTAATCTACTCTTAAATGGATAGCCTAATACCCTAAAAGAAGGTGTTTGCTTCTCATATGGCCTTGAATGAATTATGAATTTATATGGGTTTGTTCCTCTTTGACTCTTATACATAAGATTTTTAGTTTGAAACTGCTTTCATTGCTTATAATAACATGTCAGAATGTAACTGGCTCTCCACTTTAATACCAGAAATAATGATCAGTTTAAGTCAGACATAAATTCTGCAAAGTCGTATTTTTCATTTGATTCTAGTGTTCCTTTTTAACTCAATGCATGCCTGTCCATAATAATAATTTCAGTTTACGAATGGTATCAAAACTGTGGAATCAATCTGTAAACACAGAGTTAATCAATACAAAATTTTGGCAATTGATCTTCTCTAAAAATATCTTCAAAATTTTCACTTATATATACCTCAATTTGCATGAATTTTAGGGTTTTTTAAAAAGGGGAGGCCACTAGTAATAAAGCAGAGAAAATGATAACTTGTTCTGTGACAATAATAATAGCTCAATTTTACAATTTTGGGTATTAAAAAGTACACAGATTTAATAAAAAAAAACAAAACCCAAATGCAAGTGTATGTATGACGTGCAGGAAGCAAGTTAACGCAGCCATTTGACATGCAGTAAAAATGTAGATTTGTAATAAGTATGAGCTCCTAGGTCAACCTTAAAAGTTCATAAAACCCAGCTGTTAACAGCTTGTAGCTTGTGCCTCATTGAAATGAATTGTATGACACTAACTCTTAATTTCATGAGCCTGTATTTTGTTCTGTTTTTCCACAGGGCCTTTGCCTCCTTCAGAGTAGCAGGATATATATATTTAAAGTGCTTATATTTAAAATGGAACTAAACTCTCTCTGTTTTTCCCATTTGACAGGATAGCATTTTAAAATAACATGCTTAGCAATATAGTTCAGGCATTTTTAAGTTCCAATACCAAGATCAAATCACATCTAGTTTTTACTTTTAACTGATTTGAACATGGTTCATAGTATATTTTGTTGTGTCTGTGAGCTTACAGTAGAAATGAACTTTATGATTTATGGGCTCAATTCGTTGCATTGGCTTCTGAGAATCAAATTACATTTCACTGCGGTCAATTTGCGGTGTAAATATATTAAGTAGGTTGTTGATGCCAAGGGCTTCCAGCTGTTATGACAACAAAAGAAATTAAAGATGTCATGAGGAAGACATAATGGCCTTTGCTGGGCACCAAATACACTTCTGCTGACTTCTGTAATTTTTGTTGCAAGTTTCTGCTTGCAATTGATAAGGTGGGGGGTGATTTACAGCCGGTTTTAGTTGAGGAGCAAGTGGAAGGTACCAGTAGTAATCAGAACGGGTTGAGCAGAGAACATTTCCATATTTATAGCACCTTGTGCTGCATTTCTGTGTGCCTGTAGAAGTGGTCAAAAGTCCTGGAGGCTTCAATATTCCTTCCCACATGTTTATGGTGAAGAAATCACAGGAAGTTGCTGAGAGCTGCTGCTCTTCCATGGAGAGACAGGTACAGCTGAGGAGGCTCCAAGCACACTTGTGATCATTACTGGTCTCTACTGAGCTCCTAGTTTGGATGCTACTTTTGGTCTGTTCCTGCATTGACCAGCTTCTATTACCCATGCTATTAATAGGATGCCAGCCTCTAGTAGTAAATTCAATAAACTTAAAAAAAGGGGGGCATAATCTTTTGGAGTTGTTAACCACTTTCATTTATGTTTCTCAATCTCAATCTTCTCTGTTTTACATACCTGCATTTTCTTTAAAGCATGTAAAGTACACTTCCACTTTTTGATGTAGAAAAATAAGAGGCAGGAATGGGATCAAAAATGTTAAGATCCAATGCAAAATAGTTGAGGATTTAAAAAAAAATCTAAAGAATTTTGAAAGGAAGTTAATGTTTAAGTTATTTTCCATGATGGGTAATGCTTTCTACTTGGCAGGAAACATATAAATGTAATTTGTAGAATTAGACTGGCAGTATAGCATAAGACACTGTACTTCAGGCCTGATTATTCATGTTGTCTCTATGGTTGGTCTCAGTTGGAGGTTTAAGGGTTAAGACTGTAGTTATATAACCAGCTATCTTATAACGGCTTAGCCTGTGAACAACAGGAGCCAAAAATATGGATGATTGATTTACTACCTTATTACATTACATTTGTTACAACTGTCCTAAAAAATAAACTCCATGCTGGCAAGGGTGCCAGATTGACAGCTCTGGAATCTTATTTCTCCATCAAAAGAGAATGTTTCTGACAGCAGGAGTTTGAAATCTCTCTTATTCTTCAAAACGCAGCCTAGCAGGACTCAGTGCAGAATATAAGGAAGCAATTTTGTCCTCAAACCATTTAAGCCTTCTTTCTCTGCAGAGGCTGGAACGTATTTGCGCTGCATGGGGAAGGCACAGCTGCATGGAAGGTGCAGAAGTTGTGAGATAGAAGAGCACAGGATTAGTACTGTGCATGTGATTGCTGGCTGTGGAGCAGAGTAAGAGGATGTACAGAGCTGCACGTGCATCCCAACCCATGGTGCCTTCCACAGTCCATGCAGGGAGTGGATTGTTCACTTGCAAAGGGACTCCTCATGCAATACCATCAGGCTTTGGGGAGGGTGAGGGAGAGCAGTAGGGGAACAGAGTGAAGGTGAGGAGTCTCCTTTTATTTTCCTATGTATGCTGATGCTCTTGTGCTCTTAGTACTGTAAAGGGGAGGGCAAAGCCCTTCTGCATATAGCTCACTGCAACCAAGCTGGACTTGTCTTGATTTTAAGAATAAGTATTTGTATTTTTATGCGTAAGACAGTGTATGTAACCCTTTCCTTAAGCTAGTATATTTCCAACATCATAGTTTCTTTATTGACAGAAAAATGTTATCGATTTTGGCTAGAATCTTTGCCTTGTTTTTATGTTTTCTAGTGGTTTACTTCAGGGCTGCTTTTTCTGTTCAGACTCCTCTACTTCAGTTCTGTGCACACCTTTTTCACAGTACTTTCCTTCTGCACAACACAGTAGTGTGGCACACTGTGAATATGAATTGCAGCAATGCAGTCTTTGATATAGGTGCCTCCTGATCAATCAGCATTCTTGCAGTAGTTGGAGCACTGTTTCCAAAAAGTGTTGAGAGATTGTCTTGACTCAGTGTCTGGAGTGCACAGGAGTAACACTTTGGGTAGTCTGTGCCTCTGCATAGCCTGCTGCTGTACTTAAGGAATTGACTACTGCCTTTAAGCTTTGTGTCCTGTTCAAGCAGAATAATGCAGAAAAGTGAAGGAAGGAAGTAAAATTCCATCGGTGATTTTATCTGATCAGCTAAAGTTTGAAAAAAAATTCAGAAGAGCCTTTAAGATTAAATTTTCAGACGTGAATGATTGAGATGTGCAGATAACATGGACTTCAGATAAAGCTTAGATGGACGGAAAAGTATTTAGTTCTGTGATAGTACTAGAGGAAATTGATGGAAAATATTTAGATTAAATAAGGAGTAGATAAAACTGCAATATGTATTGAGGCACAAATCTTAAATTGGCAGAATGGAATAGATGACTGTTGCCGATAAGTTATTATTTCTTGGTTCTACATATCAAAAATGTGCAGAGAGTTTTATAAAATTTAATTTTGCATTTTTACAAGAGGATTTTAAGTGAGTGCTCATTTCTACTGGAAGAGAGTCTCATCCAGTACATCCCAGAATCCTTGACATTTCAACCTGAGCTTTATTAGCACTGCAGTAGTGCCCAGGGTTATCTGTAATAAAAACTTGGTGTTTGAGGTACTGGAGAATAACCAGCCGATTTAAATCAGGAATTTGTTTTGTAATTTGGCTCCAATCAAGACGAAAAAAAAATTTTTTTTTTTCTTTGAAATGCTGGCTTTTCCATAAAGACCATCTGTCTCTCCCAGAGCTATAGTAACTTCAAAGGGTTTGTCATCATTAGCAAAGCTTGCATAGAAACAGCCAACAGGATGTGGAATGTTTGTTCAGCATCCCTAATTCCACAAAGGACTAAACACATTTGCTATTTTGTATTGAAATACAGGAGACGATGATATAAGATGAAAAGAGAGGATAACACAAAATACATTGCTCACATGTTTTGTACTGAGTATGTCAAAGCATTACTAGCCATAATTGAATGTAAGTGTGAGACTGAATTCAAGATTATTGGTTAAATTCAAAGTTGAATGGAAGCCAATTAGACTGATTTTTTTCAACTTTTATTTGTAGCTTTCTTTGCATTAAAATGCAGCATGCTGTGTTGTTGTAATAAAATACAGACATTGTTGAAGATGAGTATTGCTTGTAATATATTTGAATGATATATACATAAATTTCAGGTTGAAATGTCTTTTGTTCACTGTCCTCCTGAGGAAGAATTTTGAACAATTTTAGGAACAAACCAGAAGAAAAAAATGACTGTTGAGACTTTAATTGCTCAGTGGTAAGAGTGTCTGTGAGGAGAAAAGTAAATTTTTTCAGACAAAATTCCCTTGCTGAGAAGTAGCAATCTGAAGGGGCTCAATGAATAGTTTTTTCATGATATTCCACTGTTTAATTGGAACAATTATCCCGCAGAGTTAAAATGGTGCCATTCTCAGTGCAGCACTTGCTTCTGCAGTTTCACTTTGTTACATCTAAGCATAATGACAATGTAAAGTGCCTTCAACTACCAGTGTAATCTTGAGAGCTGTTTTGGAGTGGTTCTTGTTTGCCTGCTCACTTTTCTTGTTTGTGCCAAGGGGTTATCTGCTAGTTTGAGTCTATTTGAAGAGGAACTCACTGCTCCAGGTTAAGAGAAATAAAACTGTGAACATCTCTAGATACTCAGGCTGTTAGCATCTAAGAAGGCTGGTGGACTGGAAAAGCCAGACATTACTCTTTTGCTTGGAGAAGAAAATCCAAGCTCCGCGGGAACCTGGAATAAGCAAAATAGTTATCAGAAAACTTATTTTTCTCTCAGAGTTGAAGAAAATTTAGTTTGTGTAGCATGGGGTCAAGAGTAAGATTATTAAGCGTGGGGGAAAAAACCCCAATGTAGCCTTAAAAGTTAATTAGGTTTTTGAAAGGAGGAATGCCATAACAAGAATTTGTATATATATTTTTACTGTATTCTGCTAAAGCTCATTATTTCTGGCTTCTTTTTCAAATTTACGAAAAGAGAAAAAAATCACTTTTTCAAATCAAAAAAGGGAAAATGATTTCCTTTTTAAGATTTGTTTCAGGCATTTTCAAGGGGATGCCTTGACTGTGCAAAAATTTTTTCATTTCTACCAAGTAATGCTTAAGTGCTAAGTCATTTTTATTCTGGACAGTTTTTAAGATATTGTTGAGTTATACTTTCACGTTTTCTTCGTGATTCCTCCTAAGTAATGATTTCTCTGTTAAGTATATTTTAAGTTTTGTGCATGTGAAAGTAGAGATATCTAGTTGAATAAATTAACTTCTTTGTTGGGATTTCAGATGTAGTACATCTGACCTCTTTACACTACATAAACAATCAAATTGCAACATGTGAGTCAAGTAGGAAAGGGGAATTTCCTCTTTTTTACAGGTAAGGGAATGAGGCACAAAGAGATTGAGAACTCACTGTTAAACTTCTGAGTCTGCCCAGTCTCTTGACTGTCTGGCAGTGGCACTCCCAGCTCAGAGGCTTTCACTGCTGGGACCGAGGCCCCTTCCCTGTGGGTGGCTCCAGTGACCCGACAGGCGCCCTCTTGTCCCCCTGCACAGCCCACACTCACAGCCACACCAGCTTTCCCAGAGCAGAGCCTCAATGACTCTTTCCATAAAGCCATTTATTCATGGTGCAGCAACACAGAAACAGCCCCTCAGCAAAGGGAACCCAGGGATTTTATACTCTCACTGTTTCTCTGTGCTCCAGCCTCGCTTTTCCTCTGAGTCTTTGGCTCCTGCCCCCTTCCATGTCCATTCACCTTGCTGGTGCCACTGGTCTTCATCTACTTTGTACTCCAAAAGATTGGCAGTTTCTGGCTCCTGGTGTCTCTCTCAGTGTCCATTCACCTGGCTGAATATATCTTCATTCCCTTTGTTATTCCCAAGCGTTGGCAGTTCATGGCCTCCTGTCTCAGGCTCCCACCCAGAGCTCAATCTGCATTTCAATCTGCATCCCAATCTGCAGTTTGTGAGCTATCTGCACAAGGTGTATCCTCAACAAAGCTCCTCAAGGGATCCTGCTGTCTGAATCCTGTCGATTTCACGGGAGATAGGCACTTAAATATCCTCTTGAAAGTGGCCATCTGATGTATTGAGGAACTCACATGAGGTCCATGGTAGACTACTGAGTTACAAACTTCAGTTTTCTAAATCTTGCCTTATTCTCCTGACTACTGCCTTGCCTTTCCTCTAGGACTGCTTTAATGTTTTTTCTTTTGTCTCATATAGTGAGACAAAGACAAAAAGAAAGGCTTTAGTGGTGACTCTGGCAGAAGTAGTTGAGGGTAGTGAGAGATGTGGGGGAAGCAGGGAGAAAGAAATTCTTTCATATTCCCCTTTTAATTCTGACACACTGATCAAACTGGTAGCCTTCTGCAGAAGTGTATGGCTGAATACTTCCGTCTTTGTCAGAGTTCATTTGGCTTAAGTGTCAGGGCAATGCTTTGCCAGTGGTTAGTATACTTAGTACTTCTGTGACCATGAAGCAACCTTCTATAAATACGCTACAGCAGTTGTACGTGGCTGTCTGAAGAAGTCTGTCTATGAAGATTTATTTGCAAATGTCCTTTCACCCTTTTCTTAACAAGAAGCTTTCAAAGTCTGTTTATATTTTTGGCAGAGCTGTGAGCTTTCTCTCGGGGCTGCTCACATTTCAGAGAACAGGTGACTTGCATACTTTTTCTTTATAAATTATGAGTAAATTACATTGTGAGTCCAATATAGAGCAATCATAGTTGACCATGCTATTAAACATGCTTTGAATTTCTGGCTGTTGTTTATGAGTTGGATTTTTTTTTTTTTAATTTGTTCTGTTGGTTGGGTGGGGTTTTTTTTTGTTTGTTTGTTTTTGTGTTTGTTTTTTTTTTCACTTGGAGACCTCAAGAGTAATTTGAGGATATTTAAATTATGTTTTTAAACATAGCTTCTCTCTTTGTGTCTTTTGTTGTATTTCATATGTATTTTCTGAAGGGGATAATTCTCCTTTTTTTGCTTAAAATAATGTTCAGTAATTATTTCTTGTTACTAAAGGAGAACATGCAGTGTTTGCTAACAAATGATACATGCAGGAACACACAGGAAATCACAAAGCATCTTGTCAGTCCAAGAAAATGAACTGCTCATTTCTCAACTGATTAAATGCTGTAGAACTGATTCTTTTAGGATAGTTTTTGGTTTGCATTAAGTGCTAAATTATTTGGATAGAACTTTGGGGAAGCAGTGTTAACGATCTGCCTTGTTTTGTGGCTCAGTGATGGAAAGAATTTGCCTTGTGGTGCCCATGGCTTAATTCTTGTTGGAATCCTCTGCTAGACTTTGTTGAAATTATGCCAGAGGATAATTTGGCCCCTGGATATTCCAGAAAAAAAAAAATGGCTGCTGAAACCTACTTTAACCAGACTTTAACCAAATATCTCTCAGTGTGGGAGTGGGGAACGATAATATTTTTTAAAGGAGTGATGTGTCTAACTCCAAGGTCAAACAGTATCATTTTATATTTGTGCACCAGTCAAAACTTATTTCATGAAAGGATTAAGGCACTGTGTCATTTCTAAAACAGTAAGTATTAGAAATCAGAAGGTTGAACAACACAATTAAATAGAAATAAAAGAGCAGGTGATAACACTGGAGCAAACCTGAAAAATGACACTTTGTCACAGTCACCTGAGAATTCAGATGCTTGCTGCAGGCTCCTGCAGCTCCAGAACTTTTGCATTTCCCTTTTCACTGTCCAGACATAATCGTTCTTCTTCCTTGCTCAGCCTCTGACCTCTCTCAAAAGGTATTGTCTCCTTTCCATACTGTGATTAACTGCACTGCTTCTGATTGTGCACAAATCACGTTCTACCCAGGAAATGTGGCAATGTCTGTGGGGAAAATGGCATCTCTGTGCAGGGCATAAGCATCCAGGAGAAAGCCCTTGACAGTCCCTTCTTTCCAGTTTTTGGGATCCTTGGGCCTGGCAGGATGGGATTCCTTGTCTCCCTTAGCCTTCATTGTGATAGCAGCAACAGAAGTGGATCAGAGGTTCTGCTTATGTAGCCAATGTGATCTAAAGAATAGAAAGATCTCTCTTAAAGTGTCGACAACGAAAATGTGTATCATTATCTTGCATGCACGCATCAGATTCTACAATACAAAAAAAATAAATTCTTCATTTCTCACATCAAAGCACATTCTTCCCTTCCAGGATTTTTTGGTAGAAAAAAATACAAAAGCTGACAAACTAACAATGCCAATTGCAAACACCTTGCCTAACATTTTTGAGCAGGCAAAACCAAGTCATGTGTTTTTTCCATCAGAATGTACAAGCACTTATGCGAACATTTTACATTTTCAAAGATTAAGCGAGAGCAATCATAAGTGCTTGTCCTGATTGTCAACTTGTACATCCTCCTGTATCCCCTGGAACAGTGAATCCGAAAGGATTGCAGAGTCTGCAGTTATAACAAACAAATGTTACAAAATACACATCCTTTAAAAGACTCCTAGGCAGGAGCTAGTCCAGCAGGCCAGGCAGTTTGCTCTCTAGATGGCAGTGATCCTTCTCAGCAGATTCCTCTGCCTGAGAGGTTTCAGTCAGCTCTCAAACCTGTTTTATCACTCTTCTCCCTTTCCACAGTTTCAGAGGGTGAGAGGCTGTGAGACACAAACTGCATCTGAAAGTGTCAGAAGGGCATAGGGTGCTCAGGCCATGTAACAGCATTTAAGAATATAATCTTAAAGCAGGAGCACACATTGATTTTGAGTATGCTAATACTGGCTATGGTATAGTTGTGAGAGATCAGTATCACAGAGATCCCCAGACTAGCAGTTTGCACAGAATTGCTTTTGTTTCCTGTTCAGAACTAGACTTCCTTATAACATGAAGATAATAGCTGTTATCCTGCTGTTTACACCGTAGCTCAGATACCAATGCTTAATGGAAAACAGTCAGCATGCTGGCAACACTTGGGTTTTAAGATGACTGTAAGGGAAGTTATCAGTGTCTTCAGGAACTTGGAAGGGAAAACCCAGAATTATTTCTGCAAAGGAAACTTTTCATTTGTAGACTATCAAAATGATCAAAATAACATCAACATTTTCAGTATTCAAGTTTGGATTATGCATAGCACAAGTATTGATGAGTCTGTTAGTAATACATAAAAAGTCCCTAAGCAGCCACTGACAGTGTATGTCAAACAGTTTGGGCATTTAATAATGATGTATCTTGATAGCACACAAACACATATCACAGAAAAGAATGACTCTCAAGGTCTTCATGCACAGAAGCATGAATAAGTCCAGTTTTCAAAAGTGTGCAAATAGTGTATGACCTGAAAATAATAATAATAATAAAAAAAAATAATTTTCAAATATCTCTGATATTTGAGTCTGCTCACAATAAATAAATAAATGCATTAAACTGGTTAATAGATATGAAATCCTAGTGCTGGAAGGCAAATCCAGGTGTCACCAAATTCTGCTTCAGACTTTGTTTTTGGATGTATATGTTGGAGAGTTGCACATTAGCAACTTCATGAAGAGGTTTAGAGCAAATCAGTAAAGTAATTCTGTCCCCCTGGGCTCACATGTGCCTGGTTCCTTCTGTGAATTAACCTTGGAATGTGCTGTCCAAGACCATGTTCAAATGCTTTGCCTTTGACTCATGGAGGTTGAATCCAATACTTGATTGGTGAGCAAGAGCAAAATGTCTCTTCCTGACATCATAAAATCTTGTATTTCTTGCACCCGTGCACAGTGACAAAACCATGGGGCCTCTCATATTATCTTGAACCTGTAACATATCTCATAATTTTTTTCCTGCTGTTTGTCACATGTTTACCTAACTTTTAGGTCAGTCATTTAGACTGTCAGTTCCTTGAAGTGTCCACCACTGTATTTTGTTGTTTGTGTATATATTTTTCATTCAAAGGCACCTTGATCCAGCTGGAACTGTAGTCTAAGTAGCTATTATGCAAATTTTACCCTTCAATATCCTTGAATAATTGCATTTTAGTAAAATTGATTTGCAGCAGTTATCTGTGGCATCGTAGGTTTGTGTACCATGAAAAGGTGGGAAATAATATCTGAGACAAATCTTTGAAAGCACCCTTTTATTTTCTGGAATACATACAAGCAGCAGATCCAGAATAGTTTTGCTGAAATGCAGCAAAAACCATGCACAGGTTCTTTGAATAATTTGCAGTCCCTGCCCTGCTGTTTGCTTGGCCAGGGCAGGCACTCTGAAGTGCTCCCAGATTTGTATGATTAATATTGTAGGCCTTATTTTCACCTGCAGTGTACTTATAACATAAATGGAAGTAAAATTTTGTTATAGTTTTGGCAGAGTTTTCAAAATCTAGTGGAAAGGGTCTGAATTTAACTGGAGCTTAAATATCTCCTCATTTTACTCCATGCGCATCAGAGCCTATAAAAGTATGCTTTCCCCAGGTACCCTGGGTTGTATTGCCCTGGCCTGTGCTGTGCTCTGTTACACTGCTGCATAGCTTTATGGTTCAATTTTTGTTTCAAAGCTTATGTGCTGTATGACTAAGCTGTTGAAAAGAACAGAAGCGTTCTGAAACTGTTCAGGAGGTGAGTCCAGACTGTGCCTCTTTCTGGTGACTGCTTAATTCAGAACAGTGTTTAACACAGCCTCCAAGAGCTCCCCTGAGCCTCAAATCAGCATCAAACTGAAAAGCAGCATGGTCAGGGTAATATTCTATGTTTCCCGCAGCTTCCGAACACTTATTTTCTTTTCAGCTTGTTCTCTGAGCAATTGACTCTCTAAATTGGCATCATGCTACGTGACATGCTTAGGAGGGTACATCACTAATAGCATTAAATTGCTGATTGCTCTTAAAAGATAAACAAAATAAAAAGGGACTAGACAAATATTCAAAAGCTGTCTGCCTTTAATGGAGCTTACAGATGAGAAAGGTGGAAATAACTGTTTGTACTGTCATCGTTAGCTTTGACTCTCTTTCACCTACCACCATTTTTGGAAGCAGTTAGAGTTTGTGGCTTCTTGGGAAGATTTTTATATATTGAATAGGATAGAATTGAAAAGGATAGAATTGGTCTGGGTGAAAATCCTTTAATGCATTAATTGCATGGATCCAATTTGATTTTCATTGTCCAGTAGTTAAAGATTAGGATGTGATAGTTTCTTGTTCCCTGACCTGAAACCCATATGCTTACCTCAAAGTCTCATTTCCCAGTTCTCTTTGCTCTTCTTCTCTTCTCATAGCAAATAAATGGAGGATTGGTTTCAGCTCCTCTTCAGGTATAACAAGTGTAATCTGGCACTGAAAGCTGAAATGGAGTTGTCTTCTATGAGAATTTTGCAGTCAAGTGTTGGAAGAGGAATTTTAACCCACTGGAGATGGATTAAAGTTGCTTGAGATAGTGTTCTTTAAAAAGAATTTTTGTCTGAAAGACAGACTACAAGAAAATTTTGTTTAAATAACTTTGTAAAAATGGTGACTTAGCAATGATTAAAAAAAATCTTTCTGAAACAGTTTTTCCCCATGAGTTTTAGTGGGTTGTGGAAAAATACACATAAGAATTAGGACGTCAGAAATTGTGGGTGCTCCTATGCATTTGTATCTTGTACCTCTGAATCCTAACTCTTAAGAATACTCCTACTAAACCAGATATAAAATATATTTGTATGTGGTCATTGTGTACTTCTGTATTATTTTTGTCATTCTGTTCATACTTGCCTATATCTTACTGAGGATTAGAGAGGTAGAAGCCTATCTGTTTAGTCTCCCATTGTGCTTCTCTATTATGTGTAAAATGTATGCATTTTTCAATACAGTAAAATATTTCCAGTTATATTTAAAACTCTTTCCACTAGTCACAACACACGCACAACAATTTTGGTTAATGTCCCTAGAGTTTAGATATACAAGTAGCATTTATGGGGAAGTAGCAAAATATGAGTACCAGTTCACGGGAAAGCTCCTCCAAAAGGACTAAAGTAATTCTATCTGACATTTGCAAGCTGAAAATCTACAACTTTTATGCTAATGTATGTGTATCTGAATCATTAAATTCAAACTAAAGCTATCCAAATGAATAATCTAAAATATGTTTTAGCATCCTTTCCTTGATTTCATTAGGTTTTTGGGGTTTTTTTGAGTTTTGTCTTTCATGACTTTGACAAATGGTGGTACAAAGGGTTTTGTAATCATATGGGTAGATATGATTCTGCAGCATTTTCCTAATATTCCTTTTTATTTCCCTCCCTAATATTCCTCTTTTTGTCAGTTGCTTTACTTATTTTTGTGCTGCCACATTTAAGGTACTCTACTCCTTGTATTTTGAGACACAACAGAAGATGCTCTGCATGTGGACAGCTGCTTGTACTTTTGTGAACTCAATTGCAAGTATTTCACACTGTTTTTTCCTGCTGTGTCCATTGCTGGCAATGAATTCAGTGCTGAGATAATCCAACTTCAATTGCCAAAGTGCTTAATTTTATCTTGTATCCTAATGTTAGTGTGCTTATTGCAACCATGCCAAGGAATGGATGTGGCAGCACTTGGGTTTGTCCAAATAATAAAAAGAGTCTATAAGGGTTTTTATTTGGCAGATTGAAGTAGAACTTTAAAATGGAAGTTGAATTGGCCCAAGCAGAAAAGATTCTTAATCTGTGTTATTTTGGTAATGATTTTGTGCAGATATATAGGAGTTAGTACTGTGCATGGGACTGAAGTATTGTTTTAAATGAAAACAAATGCACTGGAAAATGTAGCAAGCACACATACTTTTCATCTTCTGACACTTTGCAACTCAGGGACTGTCAGAACCAGGGTTGATTTCTGGGTATATAGCACCTTTCAGAGGATTTTTTCTTATTCCCTGTTGGTCTTTTCAGCCCTCCTTTGAACCTATGAAGTCCTTAAGCATCCACAGCACTTCTAGGCCAAGAATTTCGACTGCTTAACTCTGTGTTGTATGAGGAGCCATTTTCTTTCATTCAGTCTTGCTGCTTGCTTCCTTTGAAAGGTCTTAATATTTGTGTTGGAAGATGCGGTTAAACTTCTAGCACTGTTCTTAGGAAGAACAAGCTTTCTTCATTGTGTTCATAAGTTGTACCTTGGATACCTGGGATAGGGAGAGAGATAAATACTCTAATCCTTTATAAATCCAACATCTCTATTAATTAGGGTTTTATTAAGTAGAAGCAGAGAAAGGCTGTGTCACAGCTTTTAAGATACCTAGAGAGCCAGATAATAATAATTATAGTCATGCAATACACTTTTCAAAAGCACACAGTTGTCTAATTCTCTCATTTGATTTTCCAAATACTGTCTTATTTGGCCATTGAGTATCTTGCTGAAAGTTAACAGGTATTCTGTACTGCAGTAGAAAGTTAATACCCTTTCAGAGCCGTCTTATCTTTCTGAGTTGCCCTATGATATAATTCTCTATTTGCCTCTTGCGAGAACCCTGGTTCAAAAAGCACTGTTGTTTCACAGAAAGGATAATTGCATCTCACCCAGAGCAGTAACGAATGGAGCTCTTTTTCTGTGAGGCCCGCAGGGTGAGCTGAAACAACCCCTTGCAAGGCAGACAGCATGTTGAGCTGCTCCTGGGACAGGGACATAATTCCCCCCATGGTGTGATCTTATATCTCAACTGGTCTTACCACTGAAAGAACCAAAGTGCAGATGCTTTCCGGTTCAGCTCGGAGATTCCTGATCACCGACCAGCAGTTGTCAGGATGACGAATTCCAGGGCCCTTGGAAATCCGTCTGTCTGAGACGAACCTGAGATCAGCTGCTCTGGTCCTTTTCTTCCTTCTCCGGTCTTCGGCTCAGATGATGGAAATTCGGCTCCTCAGCTTCTGGGGCTTCTTGCTGGCTTCCAAGGATTCTTCTTGTTGAAAGACTTCCCTGGGCGATGGTCTCAGTGCTCAGCTCAGGGACGCCTGATCCCTGGGCCTCTGCGAGGGTCTCAGTGCCCACCTCAGGGACGCCAGATCTCGGGGTCTCTGCTTGCCCGAGAATGAGGGATGGGCACTGCCCCTGGTCCTTCGGGAAGCCCCGAGATGCCCACAGAAAAGACGAGGAGTCTTCGGATGTTCTTTTTCTAAGTTTTCTTCTTTGTTTATTATATCTTATCTTTACAATTCTCTCTGTGCTCTGCCAAGGTCTGGACAGCACGGGCAACAGGCGACGACTGCCCCGCCTGCCCACAGGTTGTCATCTTATATACAGATAATTACGTGCACATTATTTACAATTGTGATCCAATACATACACTTAACACTAGACAGGTATTTTCTACTTTAACCCAATCCCTCTAAACCTACTTCATGTCGTCACCACTGTGCAAGATGGAGACAAAGAAGAAGGAGAAGACTCTAGGGTAACACCCAGAATCCTCCATCTTGTCTCTGGTCCTTCTTATCTTCAAACCCCTAACGTGAAAATATTATTACTTTCTACTACTTTCAAGGCCTTGCAATTCTTCCCATAGTGTTGGTAATCTTTCCCATGGACTATAATCGAGACCCCTGCCTGTCTGGGGTCCATGCCAGGGTCTGTAACCCCCCTGCACATATCTCCGACCCCCCTGTACAGGTTTTAAACCCCCCTGTACAGGTTTCTGCTTGTCCAGGGTTTCCAGAGGAATACCCTGGACTCCTACAATACCCAGCTCTAGGGTATCAGAATAGCAGCTGTAGTATTGGGCATAGAGACAGGCTTTTTGACTCCTGTAAGATACATTTCCATTTGGAAGCAGTGTCCTGCATTGGTCCTCAAGCCATTGCTCTCTCAGGATACTTCCAGCATAACTGAAGAAACATCTGTACACTGCAATAGATAAGGAACATTCAGAAACAATAACATCTTTTGAATAGAGAGAAAAAAAAACTGACAAAAAACCACAACAACAACAACAAAAAAACCAACCAGTTGATATTCTTTTAATAAGAAACTTGTTCTATGAATAGCTCATATCTTCCACTGGTCTAATTTTTAAAAATACTTTAAAACATCTAGATATCTGGCCAGTTTCTGACATAATCTGATCATTAAACATTTTATGCTTGAAGACTTTTTTCTAAGTTCATAAAGACTTAGGTTCCTAAATTACTTGTGGCATAGACAATTTAATCCTATATTGAGCTTTTGTTATTCAAAATCATGTTTTAATAGAAGTAACTGCTGTAGTTAACATTGAAAGATGGTTTTAGTTGGTTTACAGCTGTAGTTATTTGTTCCCCTTTCAGCGTGTACAGCTCTGAGTTTTGTTTCTGAAGAAACATAAATCGGTGGTTTTAAAAAATTCCTTGCACAGCTGTACAAGTCCTTGAAGAAGCTGTACACTTTCGACATATAAAGTTGTTATGAGATTAAAATAGAGTTTATTGACAATATTGTGGCCTTGCCTGAATTATGACTGTTGTATAAATATTTGGGAAATAGTGTTATACTAAAGAAGTTGCACGTGTAGGAATCACAAAGTATAAGTTGTTTGCAATTATGCAAGTATATGGCTGCTCGAGGTAGAATGAATGCAAGCTTAACTTGCTCATCTATGCAAGGACACTTGTGACATAAAAAGGAGGAGGTACATTAAGTATTCACAAGGAAAGAACAATTGGAAAATTATTAAGTAGGAATGGTGGGCCATATAACAGGTACATTTCTTACATTTTTAGTTTTTCTACCTCACTAAAATACTAAATTATATCTTTTGGTTAGGTGCTGGATGCGAATGGATTGATTCAGACTATCCTATCCAATAGAGCAGAAACTAAGAGAGAGGTTTCGTGGGCTACTATGGAGGCAAGTGTTTACAAAGTTCACAGTGTTCCTAAGCAGTACAGGACAGAGAAAGGCAGTGAAATTGTACCCAAGATTAAGAAAGGAGCTTTCCTTTTCTGTTCTAGTCAACGTTCTGCAGAAGTTGTCAAATGGCAAAATGAGGGTTTTACTGGATTAAAGAGCAATTCCAAAAGAGATGGCTGGAAGAAAGAATAATGACAGACTTAAAGAAGGAATAGTATTTGGGCCTGTTAGTTAGAAGTTTCATAATTAAAAACATACAGTTTTCTATAGATCTACCATTATTTTATCAGTATCATTTTTAAATGGTACAGAAGCAGCAGAAGTTTGTTCTGTGTTTCCGTGCCACTGCTGGCCACGGATGCTTTAAGAAAAACTGCAAATACATTTCCATTTCAGTCCGTTGTGAAAGGACACGGCAGTCTGCTTACTGGAAGTCAAGGTCTCAATGGAATTTGATTATTTATCTCCCAAAGGCTGACACTGTAGTTTTGAGGACTGGTGAAGAGCATGAATTTTCTAAGATTAGAAAAAACATCTCTGAGAGATTAGAGGAAGATTATAGTAACCAGCCCTGCAGCTACAGACCACAGCAATTTAAATTTGTAGAACAAGCACTTCCTCTTGCATGCAAGGATACTCTTGATATAGAAATGAAAATGTTCATGAAATATTCCAGAGAAGGGAATAATTAGAAAATAGTCTGAGTTAATTCCTAGTATATACTTTTTGTGAAGAGAACAGTCACAGTTTCTAATAAATGCTAAACCAATAGGAGAGACACTATTTAACAAGATATTATTTTTTTAAATTTTCTTTCTGTATGGGTAGTAATTACGTGTTTGATCATGTCCTTGATCTTAGGCAGTCTAAAGCCTTAAAAATCAGAAGATATTTTCCTCTAACAATTTCACCATGAGTGCTTTTCTTCTCTCCCTCCAAGGCATTTCAGCCTCAGTGGCTGGTCCTTCAAACTCAGTTTCTATAATTTTTCAGAGTATGCTGCTGAAAGGAAATGTCAACCACATTCTCTGTTGAGGTTCATGACTGTCATATAATATTAATTTTTCAACAGTACATAAGGACACTACAGTTGAATTTAAAGGATAATCAATTTGATATAACATCCTTCTGTCATAGCCAAGAAACCTTAAAATATAGAAGGTCTTTTATCTTTTTAAGAGAAAAAGAAAGACTTGGGCTCTTTCCACCACATTAATGCAGTATTGCCACAGGGCACTATTTTGTCTTTTAAAAGCAAGTTTTGCTTTTCATAGAATCATGTAAGTTGGAAAAGACCTTTGAGATAATTGAGTCTGATCAGACATCCCAATACTGTGAAGTCTGCCACTAAACCGTGTTCTCAAGGGCCACATTCTATTAGGTTTGCGTGACAAGGTTTTGGTAGTCGGGGACTACAGGGGTGGCTTCCTGGAGGATTTGCTAGAAGCTTCCCCATATCTGACAGAAACATTTGTTATATTTTCTCTCCCCTGTCAAGCTCAGTAGAAGAGCTGGGTAGAGAAGCTTTGGTGAGTACCTGGCATCAAGATAAGGTTAATCCACCATGCACATCTACACGATTTCAAAATTTGTAACATTTATGATGCATTCCATACTAGTTTTTAGAAAATATTTACAAAGTGAAGCTTCAAACTTCACTCAGCTGTCTAAAGAGTTTGCCATCAAAAATATTGACCAAGCTGTATTAGAATATTTAATTTAATTTCATTTTAGCTGCTTATGTGAAAGACTGTAAAAAACTTTTCTTCAGTTCAAAAGAGAATCTTAAAAATAATTTGAAATTTAGTGGAGTTTTTTTAATCTTATGTTAATATTTTCCTTGATCAGAGAACAATTCTGTAGCCTGGTGGTGAGGTCCCTCACTCTTGTCTTTCAGTCACTAAATGTCAAAACCATTTTAACAAGCTCATTCTAGTGTGCTGTGCTGAAAGGAGAGCCTGTCTCACCATGGACTGTAGGTAGTTCAGTGGTTATAGTACTCTTCCGTCAGTCTTGACAACCCAACATCAGGATTTCTCTGAACTAATGTTTCTGACATCTCCAAGTACTGCCCTGAGTGTTTTGGAGATGTGTTTGAGCACCAGCTATCAGGTATGGGTATTATTCCCATTGCCCTATTTTATGGTCATTTCCAGCTAAGCCTATGAAGCCATTGCCAAAACATGGGAATGCCATGTTTCTGATAAAGTTTAAGGAATCTTACACTTAAGATATTTTTACCTTTCAGGTTTGTATGCATCTGAATTATTTAACAAATATTATTTTGATATAAATTGTCTATTAAAGGAAAATCATATGGCTGTGAAATCATATGCCACAACTTTTCTAAAACCTATTTTCTTTCTAGCTGATGTATACAGAGTTCCTAGAAACTGAGGTATCCAAATCACTAACAGGTCTTGAAAATTGTTTCATTATTATTAGCTTGGAATTAGTATATCTTGGAATTCTTCATGGTGTTGGTGTTGTATTAACAGTTCTCTGTCTGTGCAGAAATATGTGGCACATTACTTTGAGGTTAAATCCTTCAGTTCAACCCTTAATTCATTCCTTGAACAAGTCATGAATGAGAGCTTTCAGATTTGCTGAAGTTCTATTCACCTGATTTTTCCTCCCCTTTTCTAAGGTTCAGCAAGTTTCTGGAGAGGACTACAGATTGTAGCACAGTGTTGTGTCTTCAGGGAAAATACATCTCCTGTTAAACCTGTAACATACTGTTTCCAGTTTCAAATTCCCTAGTAAACATCTGATTGTACCTAAATCATGATTATCATTTTCTATGGCATTTTAAAGGCTCAGGCAATTTGTGGCATCCACTGAACAGCTCTTCAGCCTATCAAAACTAGTTTTGAAGGATATTTTACCTTGCCCATGTAATACAAATCACTACATGCTTGTGTATTCAATGAAATCATTATGAGTCTTAGTAGTACAGAGATGTTTTTGATGGTAAGCATGTAAATTACCTATCATTTCACTGTCTTTGCTAGTAAGTCCTCTGGCTGTGGGATATACGCAATTCAGGCAAAATGAATTGGAGATGCTTAAGTGATTTTTCTCATTTTCCTATGCATAGTACAAGCCTGCAATGTTACAGAACTATAGAATCATATAGGTTGAAATGACCTATAAGATCCTTGAGTCCAACTGTCTGCCCATCACTACACTACGTCCCTAAGGACCACATCTACCTACCTTTTAAATGCCTTCAGAGACAGGGACTTGCTTCCCTGGGCAGCCTGCTCCAACGCTTGGCAACACCTTCTGTGAAGAAATTTTTCCTAATATGCAATCTAAACCTTCCCTGCTGCAACATGAGGTTGTTTCCTATTGCTTATCACTTATTACTTGGGAGAAGAGACTGACTGTCACCTCGCTCCAGCCTTCTTTCAGGCTGTTGTAGAGAGCAGTCAGGTCCTCTTCAGCCTCCTTTTCTCCAGGCTAAACAGCCCCAGCTCCTGCAGCCGCTCCTCATATGGTTTCTGCTCCAGAGCCTTCACCAGCCTAATTGCCCTTCATTGGCACTTCTTCCAGTACCTCAAAATCTTTCTTGTGGTGAGGGGCCAAAACCTGAACACAGGATTTGAATTCAACAGTGCTGAGTACAGGGGAATGATCACTGCCCTGGCCTTGCTGGCCACACTCTTTCTGATAAAAGCCAGGATGCCACTGGCTTTCTTGGCCACCTGGGCACACTGCTGACTCATGATCTGCTGGCCAACTGTTGACCAACACTTCCAGAGAGAGTCTATAAAGGCTTTTGAAAAAATAAAATACATATTTATGGTAAAGTCTGATTTTTAATTTAAAACCAATTTCTAAACCAATAATGCTTTCTTGAGCTTCATATAAGCTTAAAAGGAGAAGGAAAAGGCCATTTGCTCTTGTGAAGTCTTAGAAGAAGACACTAAAATCAACTTTGATAGTGTTAAAAATTCTAAAACTATGACACAGAGAATGGTATTAGCTGTGCCATATCATTGTTTAGATGAACTAAAATAAACTGTTGTATTGTGTGACCTATAAGTGTTATTAGGCACTTTATTATCTCCTTGCTATCCACTTGAGTTCTAAACCTTTATTAAAGATTGTTTACAGATTTTATTGAGTGCCGCTGGGTTTATTTGTAAAGCACTGACAGGATGGCATTAATGTTCCTAAACCTAAAAGGATGGAAAGAGATAAGTTTTAAAATCACAATCTAAATGCAGGAGGAAGTAAGACAGATATAAAAAAAACCTCCTACGTTCTTCCTTGCCAAGAATCTTTCTATATGCCTACATGTTTGCCATTACTTTAGCAGCTTCTAGCAGAGTAAATTGGATAGGAAAAACATAAAAAGAGTAATTCAGTGCACAAAATACTTCTTAAGAGTCACATTAGGCACTGCCTATGAATATGATCTTTGTTTTCATAATGTGTTTAGTGCTTCAGTGTATATTAAGGTTATAAGGATGCTGAATAGGGATGGAACATTTCTGATCATGGGCATCATTGCTCTTGATGAAACACAGTAGGTATGACTTAGGTATAGTGGTGCAGCCAATGTTTGTAATTTCCTTGCATTTATAGCTGCTTTGTCTTCATGGCTTCTTCTTTTCCACCAATCTGCTCTTAATATGAATGTGATGACTTCCCATGAGCTTGTTCTGTCTCCTGAAACGTTTTTAATTATAGATTTTGAAAAGTATGTGTCAATCAGAAGCAGCCTTAGTAAGCAGGAAAGGTCAGAAGTACCAAAATATGTTTTATCTTTTTAATGATCGTTGAAAATTCATGCACCTTGAAAGAAGAACTTGTATTCATAGCCAGTGTGCAATTTGAGATCAGCAATGTCTATTTTGATCAGGCAAATTGAAATTAAGAGTATATCCTGGTTACTGGCTGTTTGTGGCCTGATAGAATTTGAGATAACCCATTTGACAGTAGCTTGCATTATATTGGTCAATTTGAAACACCATTCCTTGGTCAATATTGGTAAATACTGATTTTGGAACACATTTTTTTTTTTGTTTTTAAGCTGGTTTTGAAAGTTTTTCTTATGCATTTCAGAAAGATCCAGCTAAAAACAACATGGTGCAAACTACAAATGGTCCATACTCTGTTTCACCTCAGATGAATTAATGACTATAACTAGAGTGATACAATAACAGTTTTTCTTAAATATGAATTCTTTTACAATTATTTTTAGCAACCAATTTTAGACTGTATCTAAACTGGAAGATTTGAGTGGGGCTTTTTTTCTGTGTTTTTTTTTTCCCAGATTTTGTTTGTTTGTTTGTTTGTTTTTTGTTCATAACAGCTTTCTTGAAATTTAGTTTACTGCTCAGTCATTGGCTTTCTTCAAACCATACAAATTAAGATACTTTTGTGTGACTTGGTGAAGACTCTTTTAGTCTGCCTGCTGCACAGCTGCTATGAAAATACTTGCTTAATCAAAAGATTTCTGTGCCCTTGGGTAAAATATGTCATGAATTGTGTTTCATTACTAATTCACGCAGTTGCTGGTGCTGGAACATCTGGTCCATATTTGGAGAGGTGTAGAAAAATTCACTATCCAGTAATTGGATAATAAAACTTCTGAGCTTGAGATAATTGCTTGAGCTAAACTCTAAATTTCTTTTGCTGCAGGCCAAATCCTCATTCAAATCCTCGACCCATCTTTCTGATTAATTAAATCACTTTGATTTTTACCAGTACTGTAATGCATGTTAGTAACTCTTGCTTTTATTTTAACAATTTAATAATAGCTGATGATTTGTGTTACCCTATTTTTTGCTATTGTTTGCTACTTAATCCTAAATCTAGCTACAATTAGGTTTGTTACAAATAGCCAGTACTCTTACCTACTCTCAGTGTGTAGATTAGTTCTGTCTTTTAGCAATTTTTCGCTATGAATTTTCAACAGATAGATGCCAATTCTCCCAAATTATATTTATTTTTCATTAAAACTTCAGTAAAATTTTCAGGACAAAGGATATAAAATTATCTTTTTTTGCAAGGTACGTATGTGTTAGAAATTATTTCATTGGTCCTACAGCAGCTGAAATGCTTTTGGATTTTCAAACTGTATAGAATAAATTTTAAAATTAGTGGTAATTAATGGACTTTCTAGATGTTTTCAGAAATACCAAACAGCCTTATTGTGATTGAAAAATATCATAAAACTGTGTAGAGCAAATTCAGTTCAACAGATTGATCTTGGAGGAGGATTTGTTAATTTTTCACTAAATGGTCTGTGCTAGCAGTGAATATTGTAGTAATCCAAAGTTTGCAGTATCAAAGTTCGTTTTAAATAGACTTCTGTGTTGTTTCCTGCAGGGCTTCTGAGAAAAGGAGAAAATGAGAGCAGAGAAATCCTGTGGGGAAAAATAAATGTTCATTAGGAAAAAAGTAGACTTGGTTAGAAAAGGACTCCTTGTTGTAGTCCACAGCAATATTATAAAAATTACTTTGTTCACTGGAATATTGAGTTGTTCTGAGCATTTTTGTCTGCATTTGTTCCTTGGGATGTCTAACTGATGTTTCTGATTTCATCAAGATTATCCATCCTTATATACTACAAGACTTTCTTTTGCCAGTGGTAACTCACTGACCTTCTCACTAATTTTCCTGCTTTCCCTACCAAGGCTGATAATTATTTTAGTAACAGATGCTAGCTCAATAATATTTAGTCACTAAGGTGTTCTCCCTCATTGTTTTTCTTCCCAGGAGCAACTGTTCTAAAAACTCTCACTCTTCTCACCAGGGGTTTAAGGGTATGAAAATTCATTCAGATCACAGTTATCTTTCCTGCTATCTTCTTTGATTAAAAGTATGAGCTGAACTGAGGTTTAGAGAAGCAGTTGGCAAAAATGGCTAGCAGTCTACTTTGAAGTCATCTTGTTGTCCCACTTGCAAGAGGCAAGCAGGAAAATGGAGTGAGAGTTTTAATTACATGTACACTTCAATATCATATTCTAAGTATTAGTGTCACTGCTTTCCTTATGGTAAGGAACATGCTGCCAGAACTACTCATTTCTGCCTTTTTTCATCTCTCAGTGGGAGGCTTTCAAACCAAGCCCAGGAGCTCTGGCATGTAGAGGATATCCCCAGTGGATGGTTATTACTGTCACAGTCATCAGGGAACATAGCTGTGGACTACATTTGTCTTTGCTTCAAGAAATTTATGCAGAAGCAATGAAGTTACCTTAGAGAACCTCATTGTTAATTAAAATCTCAAAAGATAGGGAAAAGTTTAGGCCTCTCGAGGTCTGCAGACTCACTTCTTGAGAAAACCAAATGGGCTTTCTTTCAGCCATCATTCAGGGTCGTGCCTTCTGCTCAGCTAAACATTGAAGAGACCCATTGTGCACAACATAGCTAATGGCTAATGGCTTAATTGGCTGATATATTTTATTAGTTATGCTTATGTTTGAATGGAAAAAAATAATTTGAAAATGCAGAACTTCATTCTGTGGTGTGTAGCAGATCTCCTGAATTATTATTGTCAGAAGCAGCAGCATTGATTCTGGATTTAGATAATTATTGTAATGAAGTGTAGATCCCAAAAATAATATATTGGACAGCAGGCAAGAAACTGTTCTGACTGTCTCTGAAATGACAAATTCCCAGACAATTTTGGTAGTACCAATCATTGCAGGGGGGTTGAACTAGAAGACCGTAAAACATCCCTTCCAACCCAAACTATTCTGAAATTTCTAAGAAGAAAGTTTTGAAAGATGAATGGGAATATTATCATTATCAATCTGTTGTCTGCATGTCTGAAACTGTTTATTTTTTTATAGTAATTTTAGTATTTTGATAACATTTCCTAGTATTCCTTTAGTGTGAGAAAAATGGGCATTTGTGAAAAAATATCTTAAAGTCTACTTGAGGGCAAAACATTAAACCTATGCATACTAAGAAGGGGCTCACTGCTGGAAACTGTTCTTTTAATAAGCTATGCAATTATTAATATTAAGCTGTTGATTAAAAAGTTGTGTGGACCATCCTTGGAAATGGAAGGGACCCATGATAACAGCTGAGTACATCTATTTTAGATGTCTAAAGTTAGTGAAACCTGTACCAAAGTAACAATGAAAGGAAATTTTATTCTATATTGCCAGTTATAAAGACAACTTTAAGGAGGAAGTAGGAAGGTAATTGTAAAGCTACAGAGATCCACCTTGCCTATTTAGCCTCAGACTTTTTTAAAATTTTTTATTTTTGTGGTATCAGCATAAACTCTGTTACTTGAGAGCATTTGAAAAAAAAAATCCAAAAATTCTGTTGTCAGAAGTAATGAGTGACAGAAGGGTTGCCTTTCAGATGCCAGCTGGCCATGGTAGTTGAGTTTTAGCTGACCTGGGCTTCCTATAAATAAAGGCATAAAACTTCATCTAGTTGGGCTTGAAAGAGCAAAACTGCTTCCTCCAGGCTTGACATGGAGCTTGTGTAAGTGCCTGTTCAACATGAACAAGTTTGGCTCCCTAGGTTTGGATTTGTAAGATGTGGAAAAATCTTCTCTGGAAACATCTATATTATTTTTTTTTTCTTATTGTTATACTAATGAAAAGCATGAACTTGAGGCTGCTTGATTAGCTCTTTATAATAATGAAAACGCTTTATTGTGAGCAAAATTAACTTGTGTCTGTATGATTTTACCATTGCAGAGAACATTCATATTCCTGATTTTCTTTGATTACAGTTCTCAGTCTTGCTGTAATCTACCTTTACCCTGCCGTTATAATATGTTTCTCAGGTTCAGCTCTCTCATACATTTGTCTTTTTATGCACAGCTTTATCAGTATCTCTGATTCTTTTTAAAGGTCTCTAAAGGTATGACTGTGCTGTCCTAATATCTTTTCCCAAGCAAAATATTTTTAGATTTTAAATCTCTTTAGTCATTAAACTTGTACATCCTCAGAAAAGTCTCTTAGATTTTTTTTGGCCACAAAGTGGCCATGAGAAAAAAAAAAATTCTCCTGTTACAATAGAATATATAATAATACATTATTTATATTTCTAGCAGTGCAAGCCAGAAACCATGAATTGCAATTTTTTTTAAAAAATGATGCATTAGTTTTCTCCACAGAGGTGTCCCTCCTGATAGGGGGTGAAAAATGTTTCACTTTCATTATTTGATCTGCCTTTCTACACCTCTACTTAAGGGAAAGGGTCTATGTTATCCTTCTACTAGTGTACTTCACATATGTTGTGTTGTGAAATCTAAAGAAACTAACATAACTCCCCTAGGACCTTCTTAGCAGGAAGTATTTCTATAGGAATAAAGGAAACAACACTTGAAAGTAATGCTCCTTGTAAGATACATTTAAGGATCAGTTTGTGGCTCAGTAGATGAGTTGATCAAGTAACTTCCTCTTTTAGGCATTAAAGCAGAGTTCAAGAAGTAATTTGAAAGTTGAGCATACTAGGGTGACAAAGGTGCATTTTTCTAGTTTAAAGCACTGGATGAAGGAAAAAAATCATCACTTGATGATGTGAAACAGGTATTTTTTCTTCATCATTAAACAGGAAATGATAATATATGAAGAGCCATAAATGTAGAAAAAAAAAAAAAAGGAAAAAAATTTAGCATTTAATCTAATAGCAGAAAGAAAAGAGAAGGGGATGAAAAAAAGTTAGAAAATGCATCTCTAATGATCAGAAACCAGATTTGGATATGAGCTTTATCATTTTAAGAGGTGAAAAGCAAGGCTGCTGGAGGAAACGTGGATGCACCTATCAAGACTAGGGCTGACTATACAATTCCTTAAACAAATAATTTAGTTGTTCAGAAATATTATTTCAGGTTCACTAAATATGTTTATTAATTTGTGTAGAATTTACCGTATACCTCTGGCTGAAAAACAGTGAGCTGTTCTGTATTGTGATTTTAAATAGGGCTATCAAAGCTATAAGAGGACAATATATAATCAGGAAAAGAAAGCTTTCTCCCACCATCTACACTTAGTTACCTGAATGAAATGAGCAAACAAAAACTTGGAATGTTTTGATTTTGAATCAGATGAGGTATTTAATATATCCTGAAACCATTTTATATTAACTGATAATTTCATCCAAAAAACTGCCTACTGTACACTGACTTAAAGCAAGTTTTTTTTCTCCTCTGTTTTCAGCTCAGGTAACAGTGATAGGGGAGTATGAAGAGAAGATTTTTCCTGTAAGACTGAAAATACAACTTATTCTTCAGAGAAAATACTTAATATTTAAATTATTCAATATTCCTTGTTTGGAACAATTGTGACAGAAGTTAATGCTCAAGCTGGTGACTAGCTTTCATTCTTAGATTAGAAAAGTAATCCCAACATTGCCCAGAAGCTCCTGAGCAAAAAGGTTCTTCCCATCTCTCTGAAAATATGTTTAGTACCTTCCCAGATCTGGACCTTAAATTCTTGTTCTTTCCCTCTAACAATGCTAAAGTTCATTGTGTGTGATATATCCTATGTCCCAATGAAGCAGTGCTTGTGTTTGGTTTTTGTGTAAATGCATACATACGCTTTTTCTTCTGTCTACCACATAATGAGCATACTACATTGTAAGTCTTTTATAAGGAGTCTTCAGATACTTCTTACTAAGTTTAAACAGATTCAGAGTAAATTAAAATAGTAAATTTAACTTCTTTTTGAGGTCTCAAGCATAAAGTTCAGATGTGTGATTAAAATATAGAATTATTAATTATGGTTGTAAAATAATTAGTTAAGATAATTAATAATTAATGTAATTATTTAAGGCTATTAAAATTTAAGAGCCAAAGGTAGAAAAATATATTATTGGATATCAGCCAGTGAAACTGCACAAGGTCATGAAATGGATATCTCCACCTGCACAGCCTTTGCCTGCACAGAACTTTGTCTTGCAGGAATAGTTTTCTGTCTTGTGGTGCAGAACTGGTTATAGGCAGACAAGTCAGATTTTGAACAGTCCAAACAGTTTTCAACTGTATTGTAACCAGGAAAACTCTTATTTTGTTCAGTCTTTAGGCTGAATTTGACAGACATTAGAAAGAATAAAAACAAATACTCTTAGCTTCTGTATAATGATAGGAGCTTTATCTGTGACAATGACTGACCAGGATGTTAGCATTAGAAGATAAACTCAATTGATATCTGCATTATATTCATATATTGGAAAATTAATATATGAATTCAATTTCATATATTTGATATAATAATACGTATTCATATAAATAAACATTTGAATTCATATTCACATGCACATAGAAATGTATTTCCCAGGGTTGAATTCTAGAGCCAGTTCTATTTAATACATTTAACAATCTGGATGAAAGAGTTGAAAGCACTGTTAGGAGTTTGCTGATGACACCAGATCATGAGGTTCTATTTACTCTTTCGAGGGACAAAATGCCTTGCAGAAGAATATAGTTAGATTGGAGCACTGGACAGTCCAATAGAATGAAATTGTTATGTCCAAATGCTGGGTTATACATCTGGGACAGGGTTAGATGGGGCGAGAAATGGTGAGATGAATGGCTGGAGAGCAGCCCGGCAGGAAAGGGTCTGGGGGTGCTGGTTGGCTGTGAGCCCTGTCAGCCCCGCAGGCAAACCCCATCCTGGGGTGCATCAGACACAGCATCAGCAGCCAGCCAGAGCTGACCATCCCACTGCATTCAGCCTTGGTGTGGCCTCACCACCGACACTGACTGCAGTCCTGGGACCCACCATTTAAGAGAGTTATGAAGGTCCTTGAATACATCTAGGCAACAAAGCTGGTGAAAGACCTGGAAGAAGTGTCCTGTGAGGGGCGGCTGAGTTCTTTGGGATTTTCTTGTTTGGAGAGTCAGAGGCTGAGGTGTGACTTCATTTGTCTCTACAGATTCCTGTGGAGGGGAAGGTGCTGATTCCCCCTCCTTGGGATTCAGGGAGAGAGCACATGGGAACAGTGCAAAGCTGTGCTAGGGGAGGTTCAGACTGGACATGAAGAAGGATTCCTTTACTAACAGAGTGGTCAAACACTGGAACAGTCTTTCTGGAGAGGTGGTCAATGCAAGCTGCTACAGTCCTGTCCTATTCTATTAATGCTGGTTTTCATGCCTTTTAATTTATTTATTTATTTACTTATTTATTTATTTATTTTAAAATTAAATAGTAATTCCAGAAGCACAGCAGATATTTCTGCAAGTTAGACCTTCAGGATTGAAATGAGTGGTTGTCAGGATTGTAGTTTCTTGGCTGGGTGATGTGTTAGATGTCAAGTTTTATGTCACTTTATTGAATTTCCCAGCAGAGAAATAAATCAGCAAGGTTTTTGTAGCATTTGCAATGATTGAACTTAAGTGGCTTTCAGCAGAGGAAAATAGCAAGCGGATCATAGAAGTATTAGGATAACCTGAAATATTTTGATTGGACTGTTTGTAATACACTACGTTGGGATCTCAATCTACAGTGCAGAAAACATGTTGGATTTACTTTGGATGTAGTTGGATCAACTAAATAAATATTCTCTCAGTATACAAACTTTAACCATTCTATATATATTGTGAAATTACACAAACTCCCATTTGTTTCACTGCAGATTTTATAGAAGTCTATATGAAAGATGCATATAATATCTTCATCATGAAGATTGGATGAATATGTTCATCCAATTCTAGAGCCGTGAGGAAGATGACTGCTCTGAAGTACTCTGCTTGATGATGGAATTCAGTTTTTTGTGATCATGAGAGTCCATTGGTTTGTTTTATAAAACACTTGAAGGTTCATATATTTGGAAGGATGAATCATGCCAGCAGTTTGAATAAATGTATTTTCATCTTGTCAGCCCTTTGGAAATATGGTTGCTATAATGCATTGATTTTATTTCAGTCCTTCTAGAGTATTGAATATAATGTCTTTGGAAGTATAATCTATGTATTGCTTTTGCACTACAGTTTGTGCCATCTTCATCACGCAATTTACCAGTGACTTGATTGAAAAATGATTCAAAGTTGAGTCACGGACATGCACATACATAATTACTTGCAATTCTCTTTCTTAACATGTTTTTGTTAATCATTCTACTTAAAAATGAATTGGAATAAAGTTCCTATTGTCCTTCTCTCCCAAGCTAGGAACCAATGAAAACTACTGACAAAACTGTATGCAAGTTAGTTTATCTGACAAAAATCCTCTGAGCCACTTAAAAATTAGTAAGTTTTTAGTGTTGCAACATGAGAAAAATCTAACTAAAATAAGAGTGTGTGATTCTGTCATGGCTCCACACTGAGGAAGGATAAAATGTGATATAAAATGATGCTTTGTTTTTCTTCTCTTGTTCCATAGATCACACTTCCAATCAAGGCAGAACAGCTTTCAGTTAAAGGTTAAGAAATTGAGAGCAACCTGCCTTACATCTTTTGAAAGAGGGAGAGGAGATGGCCTCTCATTCTTCTAGCAGTAATGTGAATTTATTCCTCTGTTTCCTTTCCATAGTAGAGGTGTCTAGTATGAAGTGTTACATTTCAGGTCAAATAAGTGATCTGATCTGAAACCCTCTTTTCTCGCTGAAATAAAAGTTGGAAGGACTTTTGTTTTAGATTGATGTGAATTAAAGCTTTCTTATTTTTGTCAGAAAACTTAAAAAGCCTCATGTTCTGGTGCTTTATATAGTCTTTATATACCAACAAACACAATTAAGGGTGAGTTTTTTCCTTACTTAGATTAATTCTTGGACTAAGATAGTCCATCATCATATTGCTGAATAAATACATAGCAGTACACTTGATTCTAAATGGCCAGTCCTTCCTTTCTTGTTCTGTGTTTTCTTCTTCCTGGAGCACCATATCCATTTGGAGGACTATTCAATGAGTCTTCTCCCTCATCCTTAACTTTTTTGATTTTCTTTTTTCTTGTTATTAGTGTTGTGCTTGACTTCCTCCTTTTTTTATACCACAGATTTTTGTCGTAAGAGAAAAGAAAACCAAAAAGGCTTTGATTGGAGAAATCACTCAAGGCTGTCTAGCCATGATATCTCTTGGTCTGAGTTCAAATGCATTATTGTAAAATTATAATTAATGTTTCTGAAATGTTTGCTCCAAATAGGCTTTACAAATAAATGGGATACAATGTGTCTTACTTTTTTGTGGTTCTGCCACCAGCCTTCCCCTTCCCCAAAGACTTATTTGTTTCTAAACTAGAAATACCTTTGTGTTCTAGATAACTTTTCTCTGTAGAATTTTTGAAGACATCACTTATTATAACTTCTTGAGTGAGAACAGGAGAAAGTTGACAATGCTGGAAACCTTGTGAGCTTTCAAGTCCATTTGCCAGAGGAACTCTTTAATTTTCAGTGTAATAAAGCATAGCTGAACAGTGTAATTAAAATTCTAGAAGCAAAATTGAAAAAAAAAAATCACCAAGGTGGTTACAATAAAAATAATTATGATAATTTAAATGCAAGTTAATGAATTTGAAAGACACACAAGTTGTGAATCTGCATCTTTCCCTGACAGCACTGACACTCACAGTCAGGAGTGAGGAAAAAAAAAATTTCTACAGGAAAAAAAAAAATCTTAGTGTGAAACAGATGGAAATACAGAGTTCAACTTGTAAATCTAAATGCACTTTTGAAAAATAGTTCTTTAGGTTCTAATGTTTTTATTTGTAATGAGAATCAGTGTCTTTGTTGACAAGGTACTTTCCAAAAACTGAAAAAAAGAAGAAAAAAAAAAAGAAAAAAAAAAGAAAGAGACAGCAGTTAAGAGCTGTATTCCATACAGATTAATGGTTTACTGCAGCATGGTCACCAACACCAGGCTTCATTATCACTACTTGATCATACAGTGCTTGTTGTAGTCTGCGAGGTGCTCTGGCAAAGTTCATGAATGACTGAATATTAAAAGCACTTTCCTCTCTCATCCCTCAGACAAACATTATAAACTATTATTTCTTTTTTTAGTTAGATCCTCTGTATATATATATGAAACACATATCCATATTTAATATGTGTGTGTATTTAAATACTTATATACGTATATGTACAAATGAGAACCATACCTTATTTATAAAAGCTAGGAAAGTCTTACCCAGTTTTTATGTGTTTTTACAACCCATGCAACGAATTTGTTGTTCTCCTAATGCTTTTATCTTATGGAGTTTAAGATATTTTTATTTTTTTTCTCTTTTCTGCAGACTGCCAGAAAATCTTGTTTTAAGACCCAATGATTCTTTCCTGAATGCATTTTTCACACCAATTAGTCAAGTCTTCTTGTTAGAAAATATTTTAATTTATTCCAGTGAAATTGAGGAGAGACAAAAAAAATTGTGACCTCCATATATGAACTGGAGCTGAGATCTATACCTGCATGCCAGCTGGAGATTCTGGTCTCATCTTTATCATCTTGAAAATCTAGGAGCATTTATTTACCTCAAAGTTTAAAAAAATTGCCCTCATAGGACTAACTGCTTTCCTTGTGGGACTTGATCTGTGGGCCATCACTGATCCACAGGAAAGTAATGAAAAGACAGTCCTCAGCCCTCTGAAGACAGAGTAGATCTTCCTCTGGCCTGCTGAATTCTGAATTTTTACAAGAGAAATGATGGCAGACAGAGGCTAAATCAAGTCCAAAATGTTTTAAACATTAAATCATGGACTTGTATCCCAAATTATTTCCCTTTTCTAAGTATCTTTTTTCTTTTTTGTCTGTGTTTTGAGATCATCATTTCATAATGATTCCGGATGGAAAGAGATGCCAAAGCTTGGTCATAACTTTTCTTGATTTCTTGCTTTCTGGATGGCTGAGAAGTGTAACTGATACTCATGAAAAAAAGTGTGGAAAAATTTCTTTCATCCCTTAGATTTTCTTTTTCCTACACTGAGGGGAGGTGTCTGGTTCTTTTTTGGGTGTTTTTTGTGTGTGTGTGGTGGTGTCTTTTTTTTGTTGTTGTTGTTTGTTTGTTGCTTTGGGTTTTTGTGTGTGTGTGTGTGTGTGTGTGTAAGGGACTGCTGCTTCTTTTCCTGCTCCTTTGGTCCTTTGGCACTGAAGAAGTAGCCAGCTACTTAGTGATGGATGTAGTGCTAACTGCAGATTTGGATGGGGAGATTCTTCCTGCATAGACAGATCAACTTGTGCACTTGGATTTGTTGCTCACCTTTTCTCTGCAGCCCATGGACCTGGTGGACAGATTACGTTCCTCTGCCAATTTTATTCCATTTTTGGATCTCCTTTCAAGGCCTTGTTCAGTTGGCTTTCAATACCCTGGTAAGTCAGAAACAAAAGTGAACTTACAGGAGGCATTCACTGGAGGATATCAGAAAGAATCTTGTAGATAACGCTTCTTTCCTTTGGCCATTAGCCAGGAAAAGTACTGTGCTCACAGGTGTTGAACAGGTATTTGTCTAAACTCTATGTTAACACCAGGTTAATCTTGTTGGGCTCAATGATTTAGAGGTTTTTTCCAACATAAGCAATGTCATGATTCTGATTATTAGAATTGTGTTAGCACATGAAATAGAGAGAGATGGATGCTGATGGCAGCCTATGGTGTAGTGTAACATGCCAGGTACTATGGATTGCAAGAGAAGGGTGAGCTGTATGGGGTGAATTGCTGGGAGAAGGCTTCCATTTCAGTCATTGATGGAGGTGTGCTCCCCTGTGTGGAAGTCAAACAAATCACATGAAGATCTGTCACATGGTGTTGAGGTAGAGGCTTAATGCACTTATGCATTGGCAGAATGAGGACAAATCCATATGGAGCTTAATAATGGTTATACTTTCATCTGAAGCTTTGTCTTAATGTCTGGATTTCTCACCTCCCTATGCGTCTCCCTGACTGAAAGAAAATCCTTTACTTCTCTTTTTCTTTTGGTAACTACTGCACTAAAGACCTCTTGTCCTAGTTTGTGTTGATTGACAGATTCAGTGTGTATGTACCTTCTGCTGTGAAGGTGTTTTACTGATGCCTTGTTTGAAGACATTTGGGCTTTCAAGTTGAAGAACTTTTCCACTATTTGGTGTCACTAGACTGTGTGACAATAAGACAAAAATGAGGACTTGTATAGTAACTGCAATACCTGTATTTTTCTCTTTCTTCTTGTAATACTCTTTCATCTTTCACAAAGTTTAGCCATTATAAAGTAACTGTCTTTTCCAAATTGTTTTCCCACTGCAATGTTCTGTCTTGTTGAATGTTTTGTGCTTACATGGGCTTGTTTTATAGCATGGATAGACAAAATGGAATCTATCATAAATTATAGCAGTTACCAGTGAGAATAAATCAAAACTTGAAAAATATTCAGTGTGCTCCTGGGAACAATTAGGATGTGATTCACTGTCGAAACCTATGGAAAACAAAGTATCATGACTGCACTGGTGACTAAGCCTTTCTTAGTACAATTTTGAAACAGAAATATTCTATTTAACATTTCTATCCCCTCTTACCTTTTATAAAGGGACAAATACTTTCCTCTTAAAAAGACAAACAAAAAAGCAAACTCTGACTCACTGGAAATAGATGTCATATTTAAAACCCAAGTTATTCATCTATGGATGACTACCTTGTTTGTATTGTGTCCAGGGAACACAATTTTAACTTGGTCTCTTCCCTCCTGTGCTTGGCCTTTAACTCCCATTTGGACTAGGAAGTCTTAAAGTCTTAAAATATTTTCTAACCACTAAAGGTAAAAGGTCAGATCTGGGCTGGTGGTTATCAATCTATCTTGAAATCAGTGCAATTAAAGCAGTTTGCAATTATTGCAGGATTTTGTATAAAGGATGTGATGCACGCAGTGCTGAGGTTGTAAAACTAAGCATTCTCAGGACTAGGACACGACTGAACTAAAAGGCTTTTATACTACTGAAATGATACTGAAGTTCTTGCTCTATAATGGATGTGCTTAAGTATGGTTCTGAATACAAAGATTTGCTGCAATTTAGAGTGGTACATATTCATGTTCTTAGTGCTGGAGCAGGCACTCTCAGGAAAAAAATGAAACAAGATAGAATATAGTGGTATGCCACTGACATATAAGAAACAGGAAAAAAAACAGAGTAGGGAAGAGACATGAGATTTTTTCCTTCACACTAATCATTTTCATTCATATTGGTACATTGGATTCATATTTTAACTGATGCTTGGAGAGGGTACCTGAAACAGAGGTTAGACAGTGTTGAAGGAATAAAGTAGGTTTTTATTGAAAGGCCTTTAAAGGGTACACCTTGGCAGTACAAGAGCCCGCCCGTGGCTCCACCCAAGATGGATGACCAGTCATGAGTTTTTATACTTTTATAAGTTTTGGTTCATTTACATATTAGGGTTGATTGTCCAGTTACAGCTTCAGGTTATGAAGTCCCATCCTTCCAGTTTTGCTCTCAATTTACTGTTGTTTCCACTTCTGCCTGAAGCTGCAATGGTGTCCTTGGTTCTTGGGCTGGAAACTAAAAGTCTAACTAAACGGTGAAGAGAACTTGCTAATACTTTGTATGAAGTTCATACTAATGCAGTACAGATTCGGAAAAATATGAAAGCTAAAACTTAAAGGCATCATCACCATTGTGTCTACCTCAGCCAGGGTTTGAATTGAATTATCCTTAGATATTAGTTTATTTCAGCTGTTTTTAATATAGTTCCATGATTTTTCTATAAAAGTCTAAAATAAAACTAAGCAAGTATTCTAGTCTTAAAAAAATATTAATAATTTAGAACAATTACTATATTCCAGAATTTTAATTTCCTATTTTGCTGATATTACCTCAGAGAAAATTCCACAATTAGTGGTATGGAAATGATTGTAGATGCCCAATTTAAACATAAAATGTCAAAAGAGTAGTTCTTTCTATAGGAGTCCCAGTGTTTTCCTGACTGATATGGCTAAATTCATTTCAGAGGTTGTCATAGTATATTCACTTTATCTTACAATGTACTCGTGGGATGAATGTACATGTGGTATGAATGTCAACACTTTGTTTAAAGTCTACATGGTATGATGTATTTATCATACTATATTTGGGGTATATGCATATGTCCTAACCTTTACACACATTTACATATTTGTAATGAAAAACATGAAACTTTTCCCCTGTAAAATGTGATAAGGACTATTGTGATTGTATTTCCAAGTCAAAAACAAACAAATAAAAAAACACCTATGTGCACTGGTTACTGTGACAACCTCTTTAATATACCTATATAGTTTTAAAAAAGGCCAAAGCACAAAAAAAATTTGTAGGATATGACTGAAATTTTAACAAAATTATAATGCTTTAAATAAGGAATTCTTTGCATTATAATGACATGTCAAAATTATATGTAGTCGTTGTGGAGGAAATATGAGAGATTGATAAGCATAATGTGGAGTCTTGTTTTCAAGAAGTCAGGCAGGATCATGAGGAAAAGGTCAGCAGGTTGTTTGGTGAAGACGAATGGGCACCACAGCAGCCCAGTACTCTGAGGTCTAGTGTAGTTTATGAGAGAACGGGGACAAAAAATTCAGCTGGTCCTGTCCCAAATCTTCCTGCTCTTCAACTGAACTCAGTCTTCTTTCCAGATCTTGGGAAGAATCAACAATGACAGTTTTCACATATGTTTACTAACAAAGAGGCCATGAAATGTATTAAAAGTGTTTGGTCTGAAAGCCATGACTGATCCTTATTTAAGCAAAGGAGTCAGTGTATTTTTACATTAAGATGAGAGTGAGACACCTTAAGGACCTTTTCAGTCATTAGAAACAACAGAGTAATTTCCAAAACGTATGGAGCAATGGGTGGAGTTGAATGATTGAGCCAATAATTTAGGTTAGCTCACATTAAGCAAACTGTTTGATTTGCTGTTTGTCAAAATAGCTGTTGTGTAACAATGTGATCACACATATGGGGAAAATAAGTTCCTAGCTGCTGAGGTCACTGTTAGGCTTTCTTCTAAGTTCCACCTCAGAGTTCCATCTCTTGTAAGTTCATCTTGTAAGTTTCACCATCAGGTGAAAATACAAAATACATTAGGAAGACTTTCAGGAGAAATCATTGAATATATATTTGAATGTGCACTCCTGGAGCCCATTAAGAAGTGACAAAAAATGAGTTCTTACAGCATGTAGACTGTAATTTCATCCATGGTCAGGAGTGATCCGAGCAGCCGTGTTAGCATGTTGCAAAAGTCTTGGTCGTGTCTTTAGCTTGTTTTCTGAGGTGTGTTTGCCACTGTGTTTGCAGTGGCAAATCTTTTGATATCAGCTGCACCAAAGGGCTGGACTTCTTCTGCCCATGGCTGGGGAATGACATTTAAGACAAGGTGGTTTCCTAGAAGAACTGAGTGTTCTGTTTGCCAAAACTATTTTCTAAAGTAGCATTACTCTTGACATTCAGAAGTACTCCATTTCCACCAAAAGTTAGGATTAATTTATTTTCTTTCTTTTTTTTTATTTAAAATACTTAATATGAGATTATTTTTGTTATAACCCACACCATATAAATGATCTTTTCTTATCAAAATCAGTAACTATACTGATTGGGAAGTGGAATGCATGCTATTTACTTTTTAAGATGTGTAACTGAAAATAACCCAACCCCTCAACTAGCTGATAGAAGGAGAAAAAGAATTGATAGAGTGAATTAAATGCCTTATTTATTTTTAGAAAGAGTTTGAAATTTCTAATTTCTCATCATGGTGTGCTAAAACTGTGATAAATGTTTCATATTTCCTTAAGCTAGTGTGCTTTTTGGCTGCTTTATGGAGAATACCACATGCCTTTGTTTGTTTGTTTGTTTGTTTTCCCCTGTGGTTCTTAATTTAAAAAGTGGTGTTTAAATCTTACTAAAATTTATGGCCCAGGTTTAGAAAATAAGGAGGACGTGTAGTAGGAAAATAGAACAAGAAGAAAACTACAGATGAGAAATCCTTGACAATTTCTTATTCAGAGAAGTCTTTAGACATGACATGATAATCTGGCAAGGTTGAGATAGTTTATTTAGCTTTGAAATATGCCAGCTACTGATATACAAAACTTAAAGTAAGGCTTTCTTGTAATCATTTCAGCTTTAATATCTCAGAATTGCAAATTATTTTGCATGCAATTCTTTTGAGGGGAGAATTAATAATAGAGATGCGTTTCTGGTAAACAAGACAAATCAGGAGTCACAATCAGCATAGTTAGGAGAATATGCCATGAGAAAAAAAAAAACAACCTCATGGAGGTATGGAAAATCTGCAGATTAGATTGTGTGAAAAAAAAAAAAAAGAAAAGCATGCTTAAAGCCACTTAGTGACAGAGCCTAATGTTTCACTTGTGAATGCTGACAGCTTCAGAATTTATGGCAGTATAGTGTTATGATTGTTATATTCACAATTGTATTATAAAGGCAAATCTAAGTATTTTCAATGAAAATACTGCAGTCTTTTTTAGTGTCGTTTTGTGGTGGGTGAAAAATGATATTTATTGTAGCTAAAATGACAGATTTAATCATATACAAAAATCAATAGTTAATATATGTAGCAGTTTATGTCTTTCAAATGGTGTGAAATAATTTCCTTCAAAAATAGGGTTGATTTACAGTCTTCTTTGAAATATTTTTAAAGATTATATTGATGTTGAAGCCTGCACAGCTTCAAATCATGCAGTCCATTTGAGTAATGAAAGGCAAAGGAGGTCCCCTTGTGCAATCATAAAAAAGAAATGCATGGTGTCATTCCTTAAAAATAAAAATGTGTAAAAGGTTGCTGATAATTTAAATCCTTAACAAGCCCATATTTGGAAGTGAAGTAGAATATTTGTCACTTTGGAAAAAGAGGGAGATTTTCGTTTTGTCAGATGAACTGCAAATTCATGCAAAAAGAAAAATCATATGCTGTATTTTCTCAGAAGAACTTCACAAATCTTCCTGTTTAAACTGCGTGCTTTCTTTAGGGCTCCTGGTGTAATTTACTTGTCTTTTTTCTTTAATATTATACTAGGCATATTTCCTTATCTCTTTAATTCTTAGACTTCGTGGGGAGTAACAAAAAAAATTTCATACTGTTGAAAGAGGAAGACAATTTGTTTTTCTGTTGTGAAGAGTTAATTAGTCTTTTCAAATGGGCCATAGAGTTATTTAAATTTTTCTTCCAATGAAAATTTATTATAATTTAAGCATTAGCTAAACTAAAATATTTCAGCTGCAGAACTAAGTGTTCCATGAACTTCTCTGTTCTGCTGTCCACCACCTTCAATGAACGAGAATGCAGTACAAAACACCCCATTAGGATGATATTATTTATAGCACAGTAATTCTGAATCTATGTATAAATGCTCTTTTGCAAATAATTGAGTCATCCTTACAGCTGCAAGTAAGTACAACTGTGCCAATAGCCCACTCAAACTCAAGAAAGTCTTTTTCCAAAATTTAGCCTCCTCTTTTAAATAGTTTATGCAGAGGCTAATAATTCCAACTGTAAAGGAGGCACCTGACATTTATATACCAATGAATGTTTTTAAAATAGTCACAGGTTAGAGCCATAAATACCTCTGTGCACCATAAATGACACTTGAGATGTTAATTGTAACCACAGTGGTAAAAATTAGGGGTAGTTAAGTCTGACTTATGCAACAAACCACATGGAGCAGTTTATAGTTGTCTTTACTGTGCTTTTGATATACTTAGAGGTACTTGCCATACTCCTTGCCTAAACTGCCCTTGCTGTCACTTACAAAAATTTGGAATCCCACATTCTAAAATATTTAATCATCTTTTTATGACTTCATGAACTCTAATAAATGGCCCACTATTCCTTTCTATACTTTGATTTGATATTTGTTCATATCTACCCTAGACACCTGTTCATAAGGCACTAAAGAGGAAAAAAGTTAATCTTTGTAAAATAAATTGTAATATTTACATTTTCCTATGCAAGTTTGTTTGGCACTGAACGTTTTACACTTTTAATTGAAAGTTATAATAATATGACAATATTTGTGTTTTAATAATTTTTATCTATATCATAATTTCTGATCATCAAGTCTTCCACACTATACATACTGGCCTAGAAAGAGTAATTAATATACATAATTCGGTCTGCCCAATGAAACTATTTGTTAGTTGGTTTCTTGTTATTTGGTGTGACACTGTTTTGGAAAGGAGGCTCAGGGGCTTATTTTTATTTCTTTAAGTAAGTAGATTATTTTTTCATGACAGAAGTTGATAAATCTGCTGTATGTCTTACTCCGTTTTAATCAAGAACCTGATTTCCTGGTGTAATTCCTGTTCCTGCTCTTCATCTTCATTATGGAGGTTTCTTAACAATTAGATATGCTTATTTTGTACCTGTCTTGTCTGTTATTTGCCTACTCATTTGCATAAGTTCTACTCACCTTGGATGCTTCTATCCTTTTTAGACTTACATCTGCATCTAATTGCCAAAGGTGCTTCATCTTGAAGCGTAATCTCAGTGTTACAACATTTACTCTGATCCTCCTCCATCTTTTTCCTTAACACCATCTGGAGTTTCTGAAACAAGTTGACTACTACCGAGATGTCTAAATTTAACCATCTATTGGAGATAGGCAGGTTTGTTTATAAAAAGGTTTTTTTCAAAGAATAGCAGTTGAACATTCAAACAGTTGTGAGCCATCAAAATGAACATATATCTCTGTTACTATTCTGTACAGTCACAGTTAGTTTGGTTCTTCCTGGTCCTGTGCTGTCCTATTTCTCTCCATCCCTGTCTTGTTGATGCTTTGTCTCAGATTAGATAATTTGTCTTTGTTCAAGACAGAGACTGACTTTATTTACACTCCCAAGACACCCACAGCCTTGATGAAAGACAGTGGATGGTACAGCAATATAAATTGTAATTGCAATAAAGTGAAGGTTCTGAAACAGCTTCTTGGAGGGAAGAGTCTACTCCATAGCCATTCTCTTGTACTTTTCCTTTCTGCCATGTTCAGATTCAGTTCTGCAAGGATTTGAGCTTTCTGCAGCCTATTGAACTCCTGGCTGGACCTGGCAGAACTCTTTGTGACATCAGAGGAGAGAGGCGCCTTGTTTTTGTTTTTGTGTTCAGATAAACTTGTAAGGCCTGAAAAATCATATTCTGGTAGGCTTGTCATATTGCAATGGGAGTGCTTGTCATATTGCACAGGAAGTGCTAGAATATTTGTAGCACTGATGCAGGAGAGAAGAATAATAACAGTCACAGTTTTTTAAAAAAATAAAAATCCAAGGGAGTAATTTTAAGATGGCATATTGGCAGAGAAAATTGCAGCGTAGTGCAGAGTGATAGATTACAGTGCATCTTGTTAATGCTTCAGTACTTAACCTCTGCGAATCATTCTGAATTCAAAATGGAAATGAAAAGATGAAAATCTGAAGATAATTTTGTCAGATACCTGAAAGGTCACTTGTGATGTTCTAACTAAACCAGCAAATGGTTTTTCTGTATCAGTGGCAGCAAAACCACGTTCCTGTTTGAAGAGTTTGACAGATTTCATTGCAAGAAGTGATGAGAGTTGAGCCAGAAAAGGGAGAGACATTCATTATTATTTAAGCAATAATAGTGAAGGCAATTTAGTAGAGCTAAAAGAAAGAAAGAAAGCACTTTAATTTACAATAAATTTGCAATGCTGACTTCATGTCATATTTTTGCCAGCTTGGCAGAGAATATTAGACTCATATTTGAAGGAAAAATATCGTAAAGATGGTTCCTTAAATTTTCTTTAGGATGACATAGTTTTAAAATCTAGTAATGTTGGTTTGACACAGTTGCAGGATTTTCAGTTTTTCTAAATAGGATTTGCATAATCATAGTGACATAAAAAGAGAGAAAATATAAACTTACACCTTTTATAAATTAGAACATCTGGTGGAGGAGATAAAAATACAAGATGGCCTAATGTTTACATTAGTTTATCAAGTGCTAGAATGCTGCTAGTGTTGCTGGCAAAATTTGTAGTTTATGTTTATTGATCAAGTCCTAAGAGTAACTTTTCTCCAGAATATGTACACTTTTCCATTCACATTAAAAACATAAAAGTGAATTTTACATACTGTGAACTCAAGTTCAGATTGAATATGGCTGGAGGATGCAATGGGATGAACTAGATAGGCTGCTATTAACCTTGTGGACCACATGAGGTTATGAAACAGTACAGATGACTACAAATAATATAATAGAAAAGACCTCTGATGTTATTTTATATATTGTCATTGCCAGAACACGAGGTCACCTCCTCTACCGTATCCCTCTGCCTTAAAATAAATTTATTTCAGCTGTTTACTAGGGGAAAATAGGAGTTTTCGTTATGCTATTTGGTGGTTTTTTGCATTTGGCCTAAATGTTACCTGTGTTCTTGTATTATGTGCTATCATGTTTTCTGCCTTGTACATTGGGAACTTACCCACCTGCAGTGATTAAAAGAAAAAGTCTTTCATGATATTACATTATATCATGTAATATTACATTATATCATGTAATTAAAGGTATCACTGGTGAAGCCTCTGTGTACTGTGTAGTTAGGGTATGCATTACGAAGAGCTTTGCTTTGTTTTGTAAACATCACAAAGAATGTAATTTTTCATGGGTATCAGAAAAGTTCACATAATAGTAATTGACCTGTCAAAATGTTAGTGGTTTTTTTTTTTTGCTATATGTGCAGTATAAGCACTGCAGTTCAATTAACATGCTGGTGCTTCCTTACTTTCATATTATCAGAATCATTGACGTTCCAAAAGACTTCTAAGATCCTCCAGTCCAGCCATTTACCTAGCACTGCCAAGTCCACCCAGTGGTGGACTGAACCACATCCCTAAGTGCCACATGCTGCAAAAGGCTTCAAGACTTTTGAGTTTTTCTCCATTCTCCCTCAAAGTGTCTATAAGTATAATCCTGAAAAACAGGTTTTATCTTGTCTAGGGTTTTTGACTGTACCAGCAGGCCTCTTTAATACCTGAAATTATTTTAACTATGATTGTCAGCCTCTGGCCCTGTATGCCAAATAGAAGCGAAGCAAAGACACAAATTCTTCTTTTTCTAACTAATAAAGCTCCAAATTACTACTGAGAATCTATTCCTTACTTAACATGATGTGCAACATATCTAGCAAAAAGTTGTTTGAGAGATGAAACAAGTTTTCTTCTATTTCTGTGAAATGTCAGAGAGTCTTACTAAATCACATTTCTTTTCCCAGTTATTTTCCCTTTTTTTCATATTCTAAAGTGTTTAGAATTTTGAGGAATAAGTAAGTTTGTATAGAACCATGAATAAGGACTTGAAAATTCTGAACCACAGGTCCAATCAGAGCCTTAGGAAAATGTTTGTGAAATTTGCATAGTGGAGGAAAATTACGTATTCACAGAGCAGTTACTGAAAAATATCCCAGAGTGATTGTGAAGATCCTTGCTCTTTGATTGGCTAATGATAGGTTTTAGGCAATCACAGTAAAGGGACTAGCACATTATGCAGTTATTTAAAAATTAACTTGTGCAAATCAGACGTGTATAGTCAATCAGAATGCAGGGAAGTGGATATAGTTTGAGGAAAGAAATAGTCAAATTATTTCAGTAAACTAACAACCCTTGTGATTGGAAGTGATTGATGTGTCTTTTCTGAAACTTAAAAAACATCATTTTCCAAGAATGAGTATCAAGAATATCAGTGCAAATTTTAGGCCAAAATATGCATAAGAGTTTTTGGGATTTAGTAAAAGCTATGCCATCTTTACCAGCTCCATCTACATGGCCACTTTGCAAGAGGAAAAAGTTTTAGTTTTGCTAAATTAGTTTTGTTAATTTAGAGTATAATAAGTAAAGGGAAAGACTGGAAACTACATTTTGTGATGGGATGTTCTCATGGTGAAGAAACCACTTTCCTTTGTCTCTCTGTTTCTTAGCCCATGAAGTTAATTTTCCTAAAATTGTAACTGGGACAAAAAAGTCCAAATAGCAACTTGAGAGGGGCATTATACACATATTTTAAAGATTAATTTGATATTGCTTCTTTTTTTTTTTCATTGGTCTTTTGTGTAAGATCAAGGAAATTATGTATCCTAACAGATGCTCTACAATAGTTTCAAGTTGCTAAAAACTTTGAGGACTTGATTTATTATCTAGCTTATTTCTGGAAAGCAAGCTGATTTTCTCAAGAGTCTTATAGATGATAAAAGCATTGATTACTAAGTGCATTCCAAGAAATGTATAGCAAATATGTAATCTGAAGTTTAACACTTACGTAGGAATTGACTCAAAACTGTTTACTATTTTTATTCATATTGTGTTTTTCCCACAAAAGGCAATTTTAAATTGCAAAAGGATGTAATTTGTTATTTCGTTTAAATCTTCATTAGAGAACCAATGTTGATTTTTAGCCAGACCTTTCTCTCTCATTTTATCATTAAAACTCCTCCTCAATTTTGATAAACATATATTGAATATAAAATGCTGACTATTCAATGCAGACAAAAACATTCATTTAATTCATCTCATCTCCATGAGATCCATCTTGGAAAAAGAGTTTTCCAGCTCTAACTACTGGTAAAATATTTACCTTTTTAAAACAGGAAAGAATTGCTTTTTAAGACCCATTAACTTCCTATTTATTAGTGCTGGCTGTGAAGGCATATTTTTATTACTTTGGATAAATATGTTCAATAGCACCTTTTCTGATTTAATCAGTTGAACATCTTGCTCTCTCTGGCTTTCCATTTGATGACTGTGTTTAACTTTTTTGGGGGGGGGAATATAGCTCATACTAGAAAATTCAGCTGATCTCTGAATAAGTGAGGGGTGAATAACGGAGATCTATTGGTATGTAGAATAGAGACAGTGAATCTCACTGTGTGAGATTAAATACATTATTCCAAGCATGGTTTGCACTTTTTAAAATGTAGCTTTGTAGGATCAAATATCATTTCAGAGTTTTTTACTGGACAAGGCTTCTTTAATGATTAGATTCCTGAAATCTGATTCTGGTTTTAAATATAATGCTAAAGGGTAGTTATGTTCCTTCTTAGTAGTACAGAGTCTGTGCACTAACTATGTAACTGATCTGAAAGTTCAAAGATCTAAAAAGTCAGTCTAAGCATGTGGTATGACCTGCTGACAAGAATAATGAATTTCCCATATATGGATTTAAGTCAAGTAAATTGTGTGTTTATACTAAAATGACGTTCATAGATGTGCAAACAAAAATTAGACACAATGGCAAAGTGCCCATAAGCCATTACCTTACAAACATCTTGCCAAATATAGTGGTTTAACCCCAGGGGGCAACTAAGCACCTCACAGCTGCAGGAGAGGATCAGAAGAATATCAGTGAGAGAACCCATGGGTTGAGATAAAGTCAGTTTTATAGGTAAAACAAAAGCTGCAGACATAAGCAAAACAAAGCAAGGAATTCCTTCACCACTTCCCATGGGCAGGCTGATGTTCAGCCATCTCCTGGAGAACAGAGGTCCCTCACATGTAGTGGCTACTTGGAAGACAAAAGCAATTACTCTAAATGTCCCATCCTCCTTCTTCCCCAGCTTCCCACTGAGCATGAAGCTGTATGGTATGGAATGTCACTTGGGTCAGCTGGGGCAGCTGTCCCAGCTGTGTCCCCTCCCAGTTTCTTGTGCACCCCCAGCCCAGGTGCTGGTGGGGTGTTGTGAGGAGCTGAAAATGCCGTGATGCCAACCGTGTGAGCCCTGCTCACAATAATGAGCGTAATAATAATAAGCACTTAAGCGGTTTTCTACTATTTTTTGTTCCTGTCCTTTCTTTTCTCTTGCCCCCAGGGTCCTTAAGGGTTCTTTCCCAAACAGCAGAACAGTTGGAGTTTAGTGTAATGATGGATCTAAAGATTTAGAAGGATCTAAATCTTCTTACTGCAAAGATCTGGGGGAAGTAGTTCAGCCACTAAGCACATGGAGCTTTAAAGTTTACAAGAATGAGTCCTTCTTGGAGTGTCACTGTGCTACTTCTGGGAAGCTAGCAGCCAGAATGAATTAGCTACAGGAAGATTGCACAAAAAATCTGTATGAATTAGTTTATTGTTTCATCAGGTTGTCTTCAGAACTGGGTTAAGAGACAAATAATTAATATTCGGGTTTTTTAAGTCCTAGTAAAAATATCCCTATATTTTTCTTCCCACCTGTTCCATCAGTGGAATAGTGTTAGAAGGACTCCCCACTCCTACTTGTATGTCCCATATTATTGGTATTTACACTAAGGAGGAATAAGGTCTAAAACATTCTTTGTTTCCAAACTCAAACTGCATCCAAATTAAGTAAAGTTCAGTCACATGAATTGACGACAGAATTTGCATTTTTACATATTCTTTATCTGCATTTTAGGTTGATGTATTTTTATCTTAAAAACATTTGTCGTACAGTATGTTGTATGTTTAATTATATTTAACATAACAGAATAGCATGATTGACTTACTTTCAATATTCCCTTCAATGTTTTTATTATCAGATGTCACCAGAGAATGCATGTTCTGTAGATTGTCCATCACAAGGAGTTAAGTTGAAAGTATCAGGAAGGGAATTGTGCTATTCTAGCACCAAGGAGATATGGTCACAAGTGATCGGCTTTGAACTGCTTAAATGACTGTTTAGCATGGAGTAAATTGCTATTTTGACAGTGCAAAGGTGCTGGAATCTGCTCCCTAGCACGTTCTGCTGTAGTGCAGCATAGTTCAACTTCCTTTGCAATAAGCTCTGCCACTCACGCTCTGCTAATGAAGACATTAAATAATGACTGAAACTTAATTACTATTTGACTGGCACTCAACTGACTGTGATTTATGATGGAAGGTTTTCCTATTTGTAGTCCATGAGTTGTCATCATAAAATATTCTTGCACTGATTGACATTTCAACCAATATTTGGGTTAGTATTAATGCTGTTTCTTGCCTTAGTATTTGTGTGGGCCAGACTGGTAGTCTTCTTTTTCATCTTGACTAGCAACTAGCTAATTCTATTGCCCTCGTGTAGGGAGAAACTCATTCCTCTCTTTCTGTATTTTGTCTTATATAGCATAATTGACTAAAATTCAAAGATTCAGGAATGACATCAAAACTTTGCAAGATGAATCAGAGAGACCAGTGCTAAATTAGAAAAATATCCACGCATGACCCAGTTTCTGCTCCTGCTCTTTCTCTAAATATTCATAAAATCATGGTAAGATGTGATTTTCTGCCAAGGCAGTGTGACAGGTAAAGGCATAGTCCTGTTCTATAGAAATGTCAAAGGATGAACAGAAATGGAAATTGTGAATAGTGTCATGATTATTTTCACAGACAAATACAATTAGTATCAACAGAAAGAATTACATGAATAGCTGAGAGTCATGCACAGCAGGAAATAGGCACAGGAAGTGTCTAACCTAACACTAAGAAGCATTTTCAGTGTCTTTTATGATAAGTTTGGAGAAAAATATCACTACCCTTGTCAGTATCATCCATCTTTGGTTCAAATCACATCATGTTAGACTACAATCAAAATATATGTACCTTTCAGGAGAAAAAATGAAAATCCATGACTAGAGTAAAATTCATTATTAACAAGTTAAGACTTGTTAATAATACATAGGCTGTATTTTATTAATTTTCACAGTTATTCATACTTTTTTTTTGAGTAAACAAAGCCTTTATTTCAATAAGTAAAGTGCTGTTAAAAAGGAAGTTCTGAGACATTGCTGATAAATGTTTAAGCTTTTATAAAAAGTTGTCATTGCATAGTTCAAAAGAACATAAGTAAATTGTCAAAGACAAATGCTAATTCTATATATCAGGTTTTTTCATCAGCTATCAACAGTGAATACAAGGTTATAGAAAAAATAAAGAAATATGGATTTACTATCATTCTTCTTGATTATTTCCTGAAGTAGTCATTAAAATCCAATGTTGCCTACTTATTGTCAAGTTCTCCCCCTACTGTTTGTGATGGTTTTAGAAGAAAATCCTCTATATTTTCTCATTTTAAACTCCTACAGCAAAGGCAAGGAGAGTAGTTTTATTCAAATGTGCCATACTAGATGTCAATTGCAGATTATAATAAAGCTTGAGAAAAAGATCCCACCGTTTACCACGTGGTTTCTAGATGCTAAATATGCATTTTAATGTAAAAGGGAAGAGAAGAGAGCTCTCCTGTTCTTCAGTGACACCAAACCCAGAGGCTCCAGTCTGCCACAGCCAAACACCTTGAACGCAACATGAAAAGCTTTAGATTAACTGTATATAGATGCACTGGTTTGATGTAACAGCAGCTTGCTTGAATTAATGTCCTGTGACAAGCCCTCCCTTGCAAACCTTTAGAAGCAAACTGCTTCTTTGTCTACATTTTAAGATAGGCTACAGCCTCTGGTAGATTCTGCATTGTTTCTCACATACTGTTTTTTGGACAAAGTCGAATCATCATCTCTGAAGGACTAACTACCCAAAGGGTTTAAGCCCGATTGCTAGTGGTTTATTCAGCTTTGACACATCTCAGTGTGATCCTTACTGCCTTTTGTAAAACAAGCAGACAAGGGAAAGGCTCCAGAGACTTTCTTCTGTTCATGCTGTAATAGTTTTCTTGCCACAGGAGGCTTAAGAAGATTTGTACTGCCTGCTTTCTTTTCATTAGCACTGAGTGCAATGCTGTTGGGTAAGTTAATGTGTGAGACTATAAAAGGAAAAGTGCAGGAATTTGGAAAAAGGGTGGGTTTTCTTCATTAATACATTTTTTATGTAATTTTTCTTGATTTATTCTTTATGGAGTGCAGTGAAAAATAAAGTAACGTGTGATGTTTGAGATATTTTCAGTTGTTCTCAGCCAGACGGAGAATTAGAATCTAGCTGTTTCTTGAATGCAATGCTATGCTTCACTGATTTTTGGCAGCAGCATGTTAAAATTCTTGTTATTAGACTGACAAAGAAACCTGATTGAATTTTCAACACAATCATACTTCCTGTCATGAAATGTAATAATATTTAATGATATTCTTGTAAATATGTATGAAAGAAAATGCATCAGTCTGGGAGCCTTACTTTGACCACTATATTGCACTAACCTTCTATGTTTAAATTGCCGTTAAATGATTTACTCTGTGTTTCATTCTGAACATTTACTCTAAAGAAAATTGAGCCCATTTCTTGAGAAAACCTCAAATTTAGCAAATGGTTTTATACTTTCTTTAGTATACACTAGCTATTTGCATCAGATTAAATTTGACTCTCAGCATTTTGATAGTTTTTTTGTGTTGTGACAGTTAATGTGTAAATATTGTTATGGATATATACATAGAATAGCATTTTTTAAAAAATAAGACTATACCATCCTTACTGTTACAATTTTTCAGAAAACTCTGGGCTCGTAATATTTGCTATAAACACTGCAGAATAAATATAAATTAGCTAATAAGCTAATTTATATTATAATCTTATAAGGCTAATATATTATATAAACTTATATATTATAAGCTTATAAGGCTGATATAAATTAACCTTAACAATAGCCTTTTTGCAGTTTCAATTCATGTCTGGTGGATTAGTGGATGGTAACTCATGCAGGACATATATGTTTTCATATATGAAGATGAACAGCATGGTAAATGATAACAGTCATTAAAGGATTGCTGTATGCTAGATCTCTGAACTTTCTAATCATTGCTGCTTGTCATCAGCAAATGTAGTCTAAATTTTTTGTTGTCTTATCTATCATGCACGTTTCTGGTCTTTTCCTTTGTCCCTAAACACAAACTTCTCTTCTGGGATATAAAGAATACAATAATGATTTAGGATAAATCCAACTCAGTTGGAACAGTTCAGTAGGAATTCTCTTTTATTTTGTTTTGTTTTGTTTTGTTTTAGAGAGTAGGCACAACAACAGTTCTCCGCCTGGTAGACCAGTAGTTCAAGATTTCTAAAGCAATTCTTAATGAAATGTATGCAGATAGTGTGTGAGTTTTTTAAATGCCAAGTTTTATTGCTTTTTCTTCCCCCCGACAGTTACTAGTATACTCTGACATTCTGAAATATTCAAGCAGAGATAACTGTTGATAGATGTAACTCAACACTATTTCATATTTATAGAATCACATTAACTCCAGCCACACTTGTCAACAACTCTGCTCTTTTGGTTCCTAAGAACCGTAGCTCGAAGCATTATCAGTATGTGATATAATTAATCAAGAAATATTTATCTTCTATTTTATTTTTATTTGTATGCCCATTACTACATATTACCAGACACAGTTGTTCAGCCCTCAGATAACTGCAGTCACTGCTTGATGGTTTAATTGTGTTCTATTTCTGTAGCTTTTATAAGACAGAGGAGGCAAGCGAAGATCATAGCCTAAAAATGGCCCTTACTCAATGGAAGACTGTATAGTTTTGTATAATTATGTCCAGAAAGTATGTCTTTTCCTATAGTTGATCATGCTGGTATTTTGTTTTTTGCCTACAATAGGTTGATGATTTCAAAAAGAGAGCTTCTTGCCAAATCTGAAAGTCTAATGGGGGCGGTACTCACAGTTGATGAAATTCTACCAGATTGCTCCAAGACCTTGTTCCCTAGTATAGCAATCAGAACATCTCTCTATAGCATATATGAGCAAACATATATACAAGCAACACATGAACACATTTTAATAAGATAATGTGGTTAATCTGTTGCCCTCCTTATGAGACAGGCATTAAGGCTGTCAGAGCCATTGACTTTCTTACTCCACTTCCTTGCCTTGTGTGCATTGATCTATCTTCATTAGAACTTTTATCCCATGGTAAGCATGAGATAAAATTCTCACATCACTGAAGTCAGTATCGACATTTAGCACTTGAATAGAGCCAATTTATCACAGTATTAGCTTCATGTAATACACCACCTACAGTGAGGAAATGAGAGGAAGAAGGGAAAAAATTTCTACAGTCATCCAAGCTTCATGTTTTAAAGTCATACCCTGCGGTAGTGGGCAGTGACATAGAGGTGTTATACTCAAAAGGTATTCAGTGTAATTCTAATTCACTTCACCTTACTCTACATTTCAGATATTTTGGAAAGTATTTCTCTAATTACAATGAGGTACCTTGAGGATGCCATTCGTAAACTAATGAATATGATAGGTGTATTTCTGCTGCTGCAAGCAATAATATGGGCCTTTCTTTTTTTCCTTTTAAAGGTCCTTGCTGCATAAATTTTTTTAGAAGACATTTTATATCTGTTTCTCAATCTTTGGCGTGGTCTTTCAGAAGAATATAACTTGTAATTATATATTTTTTTTAGAGAACGTTTTAACTGTCTCCGAGGACTCTGATCAGCATTCTTCACTCAAACACCCATTGAGTTCATTAGGCTTTTTCATGATTAAAAGAACCAGTAAGGAATGTTGAATAGAGCTAACTTATTCAAATGCAAGCAAATCCTTTATATTTTCATGAGGGAATTAACCTAGATATTACCCACAGAAAACAACTGAGCTTTTATGTGGTATCTGGGTGCCAAAAAGATGGCATCTACAGTTTTAGAGCTATTTGTAATTTTGTCAGTGAGGCTCCAGGCTACATAGCACTGGATAAAATCTTTATTTTACATAACAAATTATGAAATATTGCTGCTTCACTGTCTCTCTTCACATGATTAAAAGAGATTAAATTTGCTTAACATCACTTTATAATAATTTCTGATTCTACACATGCTATTGAATTCTACTCTTGATTTTTGGAATATTTGTATAGGATTTTTCTTCTCCCTATACACTCCTCAGCTGCCCAATGAGTTAAGAGCTACTCATCAAATGGTACCACATCTTTTAAGGGAAGGAATAATCAAGAAATTGACAAATAGCTAGGGAAAGAGTTCCTAATATTCAACTATAATTTTCAACTACAACATGAACATGCCAATATTCAGATTTCAAACTTGCTTCTATTGAGAACTCTCTACCCATCTGTTGGATCTCTTGCAAGAGCTGCCTTTCATGACTTGCACAACTCAGGGAACTGTTTTGTAAGGAAGAGAAGGTGATAAATTGCTTTGTTAATGAGGAGCCTGTGTTGTTGAAAGTTAGGTAGGGTGCTGAAAAGGAATGCTAGTTAAGAGTACAATATATTTCCATTGTTCAAAACCATAAAATTTTCCAGGTTAAGAAAAATTGAAAGCTAGATTTTTAATGATTGTGATATGATTCATTGCCTTTGGATGTAGTGGAAATGCCAAATATATGGGAGGAACTTGCTGTATAAAGAAAAGTTTCATTGCAGAATATATTTTCCAGACCATGCAAGAGAGATTTAGTGGAAACTTCCAAAATGAAAGTCATTACATCTGTGGTGCTTGTTGAGTCTTACAGTATTGTATTGAAGAGAAAGAGCTCTTTCAAATATTCATTTACTTTGGGGCATTCTGCCCCTTTGTGATTAGAAGAGAATACTGCAAAAAGCAAAATTACTCCAGCGTATTATTGGGATGCTAACTTGACCTTTGAAAATAAGGAAGTTCTTTATACAACTTCATTTTATGTAGTTTCATCTCTCCCCAGTAGTGGTATAATCAGCTCTTGGTCTGCACTGAGATTTCTGTTTCAGAGCTTCTCTTGGCCTGCTTTTAGCAGTAGTGTAAGACAGAGAATGTTGCTTTTATGAGCAGGCCTCTTCTTTCCATAGAGAATGTTTATTGCCTTTTTGAACAGACTTCTGATTTCCAGCATTTGTGTTTAACTCCAGCTGGAGACTACCCTTTCTACATAGATTTTGCTTATCTTTTCCTGTTTCTCTATCCTTATTTCTTGATTCTTCATCCAGCATTTATTCTCCAGCCAGTTGTTCCTGTCTTCTTTTCATTCCTCTGGTGCTGCATATTAGAGCAGTTGCTGTTGCACATTCTCCTCGTGCACTGCCATGCACCGTGGGTAGCATAAATAGCTCAGAGGCATAGTTTATAGTCTTAACATTTGCAGTCAGGCTCTTCTCTTATTTACTTTACCACATGACTGAAACAGTGCAAATACAAATGGGAATGCAAAGGAGTAATGTGTGTTTCAAATAAAAAGAGGATGCTAGTCAGCACCAAAATCAAAACTAAGATGTGAACTTGAGTCTTTTACATGAAATGAAAATAATGGCAATTATGTGTATGTGTATATATATTTTATATATATATCTCATATAAAGAACATATGTGTCTCATAGGTTTTAGATGAATACAATTGCTCTTTAAGAACAACTGTTCTCACATGAATAAAATTCTATAGAGAACTTTGCTTTGTAGAAAACCATTACAGTTATATCTGACAGGTCTTGATAGTTGGTTTCATGGGGCCTGTAGAGAACTTTAATTCAAAGCACTATTATGTTGAGCTGCATTACAGCTCTGGTTGCACTCCCATATCAACAGACAGTTCTCTCACACGCTTACTTGAAACATTTTAGCAAGGTGTTTATCTGTGATAAGTCATTATTGCTTCTGATATGGGAGGTCCTTGGTGACCAGCCAGAGAATCTTTATCTCAGTCATTTGTCCTATTCAAGAGTCTTTCACAACAGCTCTGTTGAATTCAGCAGATTTATATTGTTCAGGCTTGATAAGTAGTTCATTGATCAGTTTTCTTTCTGTGAAGGGAGAGTGCAGGAGACAAGTATAATCTATGCTACTTTTACTTGTGCTGACTGAGAGTAATGCAGTATGATATGCCCATTTTCTTCTGGAGTTTCCATAGGCTGGACCTGAATGGGTACATTTCACGGTCCATTTGGCATGCTCTATATATCTGTTCATACTAGAACTGATATCCTTTTTATCAAAGTCCATCTTTTATGTCCCTCTATAGAGTTTTATTTTATGGTTTTTCCAAAGCAAAGAACTGGAGTGATATCCATTAACACAAAAGACACTTCAGTGTCCCTGTCATTAGATTGATTGACTGTTCAGCACCTCTTGCATGATACAGCTGTATAAATCTTTAACCTGTGTAGAAGTACCATTTAAATCAATAACATTAATTGAAAAAAGGATTAATTTGCTGGAATCACTTGAGAGTGCTTCTTTTCATGGGGTTGGCAAATGTCTATGAACAGTCAAGCAGTTAATAAGCATCTGTGTTAATTCATGTCTTTAATAAACATTTACCTGATTTTAATAGTCTCTCTTCATTGACTTTTCAACACTCAAAACAATTAACTGTTTCACCTGCTTCATAAGATAACACAAGTTTGTTGTATTATAATATTGTGGGTTCACCTTTTAAAAGCTAGGTAACTCATCTGAAGAAATCTATAAGATGTGGAAGATATAAAAATTACTAGCATTCCTATGACTCAGCTCAGTTACTGCTGGGCTTTAGTAAATCCTGGTGTGTATGTTCTTACTCAACCTGTACACTAAGATTTAGCATCTTAAATAATATTCTTAAATTTGGGAAACAATTTTTTTAATCTACCATTTTATACATTTGTTTTCCTATACAGCAAAATAGGTTTGTAGAGTTAGAATAGGAATTCCAGCTCAGTGTCAAGGAACTGAATCCTCTTACAGTTTACTTCTTGGCTTTAATGTAACCTGTGCTAGGAAAGAATTACTTGTTTTCTATCAATTTCACTTCCCAAGATCCTTGGCACTGCAGAGGATAAGGCTGATAGATTGAAGGGAAGGCTATTACATACCCACACTTTTGAGATAAAGTTCAAAAGTATCTTGCAGCTGTAAAAAAGGAGAAGAATTTATTTGCATGTTCTGAAATTTCTTCCAAGTATTACTGTGAAGTATAAATTAGTCTCCTGAACAATTATGTGAGAGCTTTCTTGTCTGGCAGAAGAGAAGGATGACCTTTATATGTACACATATATGTGGGCAAGTGGTAGGCTTACTGGGGGTGGAAATGAATGGCAGCTAGAAAATGTGCTCTGAAGAAAACTTAGACTGCAGCTAGCTTGCCATCAGGACAAGTTTCTGGCACTATTGTGACTCTTGAATGAACCTAGTTTTATTTACTGTTAGGTCTATTAATTAGTGTTCATTTTTAATTTAATCAAGCCATTTTATTCTTAATATATCAGAGATACTTTTACTACACAGACATCTTGTTGCTATAGTCTCCTAGCTACAGAAACTTTTCTTAAGCTGACATTTACAATCTCAAGTGTTCTGTGTCCAAATTACTTTGAATAGCCTTAATTTTCAACAGAGTTTCTAAAATTTAATCAATCTCATCTTTTGTTAGTTTTATTTTCTAACAAAGGCATTTGATTAAGTTATTTTCTGAGCCTTGATTAGAGTATCATCCCAAATGTATTTCAGATCATGGCAAAAAAAAAAAAAAAAAAAAAAAAAAAAAAAAAAAAAAATCTCAAGCATTCTGCCTGCATCTTGAATTGGATACATTACTAAGATATATTGTTTCTCAAGCATCCTCAGAATCAGTGATCTTGAGGAGAATTTCAGTTATGCTTTTAACTCACCCAGAGCCTCTGCAGTTACTGTTAATCAAAGCCATTGGTCATTGTTAACAGAATTTGTACCAGATGGTCTCACTGCCTGACATTTGCAAGTGGCAATGGAAGGAAAGCAGAAATATCTGTTTGCAAATTTATGAATATTTCTGTGGTTATAAGGGTGCTCTGTAACACCTGTAAATAGAAAAGCTAAGGGGCCAAATTTGGGACCAGAAAAGACACAAAATATTTGTTTATGTGAACCCAATGCATATCAGTGGAGAATGGTGACAGTAACAGATTCACCACATGCAGTGCATGAAGGGGTCCTCTGAATACTCTGCAGATGTTGCCAGGTTTTGTGCTTTGTGACTGGCTTCCACAAAGCTGCCTGAGATTACAAACAGACCTGAAACTGTTGGCATTGTCATTCATGTGTGTGCAGCAAGTACATGTACAGTATGTAAAACAGAGTTTCCTTCACCCCAAAGTCCTGGTCATGTGTGCTGTAGTCATGTCCAAAACTGATTGTCATGCAGGAGCAAGTTTACAGCGTCAGTTTTTCAAGGGTATCTGATTTTTGGATATTCTGAACAAATGTGTGTTTTCAAAATATTCTAGGATCAGTATTTCAGGGAGAGCTTTAGTATAGGAAAATTTAGATGCATGCTAACCCTAGGACAGGACATCCTCAGTGATCTCTGAGTTCACCTCAATTCATTGTGACCAATAAAACCATTGAATGCCTGAACAAATATGTTGGTTGTTTGTTTCTTTCTGCCTCTAATGGTCTTTATGCAGTCATAAACCTTCCATTATTTCTACAAGATTTCTGTTGTGCTTGTCTCTGGCACTGCCTGTGTATTACCAAGGAGTATGTACTTCCAAATTGCAGATCCATTAGTTCCTATCTGTCAATTTATTCCCATATACATAAACTAACATTTAGCCTAGTACTGGATATGGAGGGGTACTGCAAATAGATACAAAGGTTTTTATGGATTTTGATCACCATGGTGTAGACAGAAAGGAACTTTTTTTCCCCATGTTTTGTTAAATTTCTCACTGTTCATAAAGAAAAAAAAATATTCAGTTCCTGGCACTTCAAAATTTTATCAGGAAGCAATTGCTGGCAGTAGATTATGTGTTTTCTCCTTATGGATTTGTACAAATCGTGCAGGTATTTTCAGGAAAGTGGGTGTAATGTGTAAAGTAATATAATAGCATTAGGTTTCTTTTCTAGACATTCTGCCTGCTTGATCTCTAGTTTTTCCTTATTATTTTAATTCAAGTGCCATATGGTCTACTGCTTCCCTGGAATTCTGACACCACTTTTGGATTGCCTGGTCCTGGTTATAATCCAGGCAGCTCAGTTTATTTTAAGACATGCTACAATCACAGTAACAGTCTGTTTCTTAGTTATGTGCATTGCATAAATATATCACCAAACATCACCATTTTATATATAAAGATACATTATGTTCTGTATGTAATAGGATTCTGGTAATGATCTATGGCTCTGCAGAATTAAAATATTTTGAAGTAATTTAGGAGGCAGCTACTGTGAAGATGTGAACTTGAGAGAGAGCTGGTTCTGGGAGACTCAACAATAACTAGCTTGGAGAGACTCCTCACAAGCCTTGCATAGGCTACTCTGGAAGTATGGAAAGAAATGAAGTAATTCTGTAAGAAGCCAGATGGATTTCCAACTAATGTTGTAGCTTATTTTTAGGCTTGTTTTTGTGAAATAGTTTAATTTTATCAAATTTTAATTTACTGATCGTGAAATATTTCTATTTTGGCATCCCTTCTCTGGGCCACTCATTATCTGATGCTGGTGTCTGTTTGGGATAGGTTTAGAATCACACAGGGATGAAATGCATTTATGGACATGTGGGAAAATCTGTGTGCTTAAGTCCTGCATTTTATTACCTTCTTGGAGGGAAAGGAGTAGAAATATGGTGTTGCAGACCGTATTCCTCTATGGGTAAGTATAAGAAGGAGCAGAAATGAGTGAAGTTCACACTCCTGTAGAGATCAGAAGCTCCAAGTTCTTGGCACATTCTTCTGTAGTTCCGAAATTCTGTCATGCTGGAACTAGAAAGCCCTAATAAATGTGTTTAATAAGGAAATGGCTGCTACAAATTAAAGTAGATGAAATATTACAGCAGATTGATCCATGAATCAACTCCCTCAGGCCTGCTCCTTACTCACAATTTCCTGGAGCACCTCATCTTTTGGCAGCCTCTTTCTCTCTCACCAAATGGATACTTCACAGCCTTAGGTTCCATCCCCGTACTTAAATATGTCCTCAGAGGATAAACTGAATCCCTGATAACTGTTTCAAATGTGGATAGGAGACTTACAGATCATACCTATAATACTTAGGAGAGAACTCCATGCTTCTGAGGTCAATGGCCTTGCCTATCCCATCTGTGGTACTTTTATATTTTTAAACCATGTAACCACTATGGCAGTGTCCCAAAGACATTCCCACTTATCATCAGACCTCCACTTGACATTTGCCTCTTCAAAAGGTCCTTGGCATAAGCAGGAGGCACGTATGCTAACACAAAACTTCCCTCCATAATTGTCCAGATGCTTCTAACATTTAGAATTTATTAAATCATCGTCTCCGGGATTGATAGGTTTCTTTTTAAAATTTAATTACAGAGAGTCTTGCAATAATAAACTGACCATTTTTCATATAGAAAAATTATGTTTATAATACAGTGCTTTATGGTCCGTGCCTGTAGAAGTACGAAAAATGATACCAGTGGTGCTTATATAAATTCTGGAAAAAATATTACCTTAAAATCTAGGTATTAAAGCTTATATTTAAGTACATTAAGTAGAATAAAGTACTATTGTTCCATTTTGCTGCAGAGAATTGATTAGATATTGGTTTCTGATCCTGATGAATGTTTTCTTTTGTTCTTTCTTTTTGAAAGTACACTGTATATAATCAGGAGTTGTCCTAAGGCTAGGAATTCAAAAAGGACTCTCACATTATCATCTGTGTAAGGAATAATAATACAGTCCTTGCAATGGTTAGTAATTAACTTACTGAAAAATAAACTTTTTTATGGAAATGAACTGCTGAAAATTTTATCTGAAAAAAATCAACCCTCAATTCCTGAAATGCGTGGTTATCTCCTTATGCCTGACTTCTGGTTTTGCCACGATACTTTATTTCCTTTTGAAGCCTTATAAAACAAGAAAAAAATTCCCACCCTAATTTGTCATTTTCTTTGAGAAACCTGTTTTTCTTATGAATACTGCTTTACAATATATTTTTCTGTCTCTTCTTGAACCTGCATAGTGATACTACAGCTTATCAGGTTAGGTGATGTTTTAGTCACAAATATCTATCTTCCTGTTGCTCAGTTCCAAGCAGAACACTGCTCTATGTACCTGACCTGTTGTTTATATCAGAAACTGGCTGCGAGATGGAGCTGGCAATCTGAGCTTGCCTTTAGAAGTTGTGGGATTCAGTCAAATATCTGTGATTAGCAACTGACTTTCTTTTTTAAGTACCTGCTCTAATTGCTCTTTACAGGTGATATAGATTACAGATAACAATGAACTCTCAGATCATTATTTAAGATCATTATTTTTGATCTTTGTACCAATGATGGAACACATAAAAAAAGGATTTAAGGCAGGGATTTAATAATAGCTACGATAATTTCAGCTAATTTAAAACAAACTTGATTTTTGTAAATAATATTTATGATGTCACTTTTTTATATCAAAGTTGGTTATAACTAATTTTGCATGGTGTGTTTAGTTTTAAAAATTCTAGCTTAAACCATTTCTCCTAAATACTGAATATTAGAGTTTTAAGAGCTCTAGGTTAAAGTTTAAAATCAGGGCTCCTCCACTCCTGGTACTTAAAATTTAAGCATAGGTGCAGTACCTTGCCATTTCTTAAGCTTGTCCGAGTCCCTCTGGATGTCATTCCATTCTCCAGGTGTCCCAATGACACCACTTATATTGGTGTCATCTGGAAATTTGTTGCGGGTGCATTTGATCCCTTTTTCTTTGTCATTATTGAAGATATTTAATGACACTGTTCCTAGTAAGGACCTGTGAGGGACGCTGCTTGTTGCTGGTGTCCATTGGGATTCTGAGCTGTTGACCCCTACCCTAAGGACATGACTGCAACCAACTCCTTGTCCATCTAAGAGTCCACTCATTGAATCTATTTCTTTCCAATTGATAGAGAAGGGAGAGCATGTCAGGGAATTACTGAAGCTATTAGAAGGCGCTTGCTTGGGCTGAGAAATCAGTTGATGAGTTCAGTAAGGCCGAATGTGGCTTACAGTCCTCACAGTGTGCTTGGAAGGCTTATTTTTATCCCTTAAGAGGCAAATGCCCACCCAGACACCAGAACACGACGAGTTTTGATTTATCCAGGAGTGGCACACTTAGAGAGATTTTGTAAAATATCCTATGAAATATGCCTTCTTCATCATGGAATTGTTGGCTGCATTCTGAAAACTGTGACTGTGCAAAGCAGTGATGTATTTTATTCATGGAGAACATGGTGTTAGCAGTGTTGTTGGTGGAAAACAGCATCCCACATATTCTTCTTTCCCCAGTACTATAACTGGTTATCAATGTGCCAAAATTGTGGTAAGGTTGCCATGAATACCTAAAATGTCATTATCTTCTGAGTAAAATATCTAAAAATTAAGAACCCCTTTAAGTACTTGCAATGAGAACTTCCAGACCTGGAGCAGTGCTGATTTTCTTTATTTTTCTTTCATTTTTTAATTTATTTTTTTTTTAATATCAATGACTCATTCTTGTTTCACTTTTTGGCTTGATCTGATTATGTGACCCTTTGTATTAAAATCATGCCTTTCAGCTTGTAGAGATTACCCTATTGCTCAATTCAATAAAAAAATAAAATATAAAACTTAACAATACCAAGGAATAGTCATAATTAAAGTTATGGAAGTTTAGGAAAATCCTCCTAAGAAACAGTGAGATTTGTGGGGTTTTTAATTATTTTTCCTTTAAAATCTATAGTTTCTTGTCTTAACTAGAAAAGCACTGCTCAAGCTTACTGTAAAGAGAGTGATGCTATTAAGTCTTCAGTTTCTCTGGAACACAAGATGAAGTGTGGAAATTCCCCTGTATCTTTTTGTAAATGCATGTCAAATCAATCACTTTGTTACTTCCTCTAGTATAAAAATATTCTTGTAATTCATAATTAAGATCCTATTGGTAGATCTGTGAAAGTCCTGTGTTCGTTTTGATACAGTTCTTGTATCTCTGATTTTCCCCTATTAAAAAGAAATATTTCACATAAAAATTCCAGTCAAATATATGAAACTATGAATGTTTGTGGAAACAATTAAAAAAAAATTAGAGGAGGTTTTGATTGAATAAAATAGATTCTCAAAATGATTTTTTTAATTAAGATTTGTAAAATAGGATTTTATTGGTGTCTTGTCACTCCTAGTACTTACCTCTGTAGAAATATTCTTCATCAGAAAAAAGGCCATTTTATGTTCAAGAACATTGTCTGTTGTTTCATAGGAAAAAAATATCTTGTGCTTCCATATTTTTATTTCATATTTAAAATAGAAGGTTAATATTTCTGGTTTTGCTAGTGGCAGGTGTATACTTTGTCAATGAAATAAAAGCATTCTGTTTACTCCTGTGATAATATCAAAAACCTAAATAGCATTTCAAATTTGAAGGCATATGATTTGCCCTGAATTTTTTATTCTGCTGATTAAGCAGCAGACCTACAATTATCTGACAGAAACTGCCTTCTTGACATTTTCCAGCTTATTTTTTACCCTCAAGTAGAGCTGTGTATTTTGCATAAGATTTAGATAATCATGTAAGCTAGTTGCATCACTGGAGTATTTTTATTTCAAATTCAAATATATTGAGGGATGCATACATGAGATTAAAAAAAAGGTTTTGCAAATCTTATCTAATGTCTATCTTCATCTGATTTAAATTGGGTTTTTTTTTGGATTTCCTTCCCTTATCTCCCCTATCAAGGCAAAATTTATTTAAATTTAAATATACAAAAATATGTGAGCCATTTAGAATGCATCTGCAGAAATTTAGGTATTGACATATAGGGTATGATTGTTATTCCATACTTTCTTTCCCTCCCTTTAATATAAGTACTGCATCCTCACTTCCATGTTATGTTCAGCATTAGGCAGAGATATTTGGAAAAGCTCTGCTAGGGAAAAGCAATGAGACTTTTCCAAACAGTTAATTATTTGTACAAATGTTGAAAGATTTGTTGCCCTTATTGGTTAGAGTTTCTGGTGCAGTTTCCCTGAAAATGCCAAGTATACACTAAAATTACTTATAGTCCTGTAAGTGTTAATGTTAGCTTCTAGTGAATAAACCTTTTTTTCCTAAATTCTGGTGCAGAATGTTAAAAACATCTCTCAGTTTTCTAAAAGACCAAAATACATATTTACTGAACTGTCAGGTACCATAAATGCTAGCTGTATATCATTCTTAATTTGGCTCAGACCAAAGCATTTGATGTGTAATATAGTGCCATAGGTTGTGCATGCACAGACAAGTATTTGTCTCTCTTCTTCAGCTGCCAGCCCAGATACATCATCATATATCATTATCACTTCTAGCAATGACATTGAAACATTCTGAGCAGTAGTATACCTTCTGTGCACTTATAATATATGGTAGCTATATTATTATGTGGAGAGCTGCAGTAACCCAGAACAAAGCTTTCCTTACACAGTCTAACCCAGGTTTTTTCTTCTACTAATTTAGACAAAGTCTTCTTCCCATTTTCAAATACAGGCCAGAAAAATAATTGACCTTCAGTTAGTTGAACACTAATCTGGATGCACTCAGTGTTAGCAAGATGAATTCAGAAGTGGTACTCTGCATGTCCCACATATATGGGCTTCAAAGATCAACATTTGCTTGGGATTTCAATAGTGCTGTTAAATGTCCCTATAGCTGCCTCCACTACCAGTGAGAATGTCTTACACCTGTGAAGATCTTCACTGTTTCTGAAACACTGTGGAGAGTTTCAAAGGTATAGCCACCTCATTTAAAGCTCAAAATTAGTTAATTCTTTCTTGCATCATGAGGAAGCAAAATTTTTGTTGGTGCTTAACATGTATTCTCCTTGTTGTGATAATACCAGGGTCTGTTCATACTGCACTGAGAGGAAAAGGTATTCTTTGCCTGTAATATCCTTTAGAAAAGGTTGAGCTAAATTAGCAACAGAGTAGACATCTACCCAGGGCATTTAAATTCTCAGATTATGGCCATCTGTGGAATAGAAAAGCATTTTTCAAACTGCGCACTTCTTAATTTTCTGAAAGAGTGGCAGACTCCGGTACTTTGCCAGATTTTAAAAGTTATTTGGATGCTCAAACTTCCACCTTCGGGCTATGAAGGACACCAGGCCACTTTGAAAAGTACAAAAGAAGCTGCCTTTCAGTTTATGCCAAACTTATCACCTTTTGTTAATTACGCAAAACATTTATCTTTAGTTTGGAATACCTACTAAAATACATTTTTAAATTTTTTGCTTTGAATCTCCTCCTATGAAACCATTGTGTGACCTGCTAAAGTGTTTGAAAATCTACTGCCTGTTACAGTCACTGGACTGTCAGGAAAATTGTATTCCGTTTGCTGGAGACTCTTAAGTGTCCTCTAGCACACTCCAGCTTAATGCTCTCTGCACTTGAGCTCTTTGTGCATATGGAGGTTTGAATGGACTTCATGTTTTTTTGAAATGATTGGTGCTAATTGTTGATACTAGAGGAAAGAGAATTTTGTAGAGCAGGTAAAACTGTCAGTGGAAGTATGAACTAATCAGTGTCCACTGGCTAATTGTTCCCAGTTTCTACCTGGTGCAGAGATTCAGTTTAGAGATAATTATGTTGTTTGTCCAGCAAATACCCAAATTAAAGTGTTGAACTGATTTCCTATGAATAACTGGTTAAATAGCAAAGAATTTGCAATGGTAAGAGTTTGTCTGACACACTGCTGTAATGGTAACAAAATTATATGTAAAAATTTAATAATAAAAAATGTAATAATAAAAAATGTATGTTAATTGTAGCTCTTCAAATATTTATGAATAGCTGTAATCTTAATTCCTGTTTTCCATATATAAAATAAAATGAGTTTTGATCTGTAGACATTTTAGACACCAGAAGTTTTATGCTTTTTAGTAAAAGATGTGCTTATTTTTCCATAATGCCCATTTTTATCCATATAAAGGAGTCTAATGAGTACAAAATGATCTGAAGAAAAGAGAATGAAAAGATAACCTCTTTGGAGTAAAATGTACTTCCTTAAGTCTTTTCTTCATCTTTGTGTTTTTCAGTCAAAGAATAAAGATTAGTACCAGTAAATTAGCTTTGCAAGTATAGTTGGAAGTAAAAGCATAAGGATGGTAAAGAAGAAATATTTGGCTTTTAAGATAGCATAGAAATGACATACATTTTATATGCCTACATGTGAGTACAGTAATTCTTAGAATATAATTTACTAAAATCTCAGTTTCTCAAGGATGTTTTCAAACCTTTAATTGACCCTCTTAAAATCCAGATGTGTGAAATCTTTTCCCTGCTATGATGGCAGATATTCACAGCTGCATTAAATAATAGAAAGTAATTGTGTAAGCTCAGAAAAAAAAAAAGAAAAAGCCAATTCTTTCAATTGTTCTTCCCAGAATTATTTTTCTGATGTTTTTATGCTCAGACTGACAGACTGATATGAAACCTGTTCTTCATCTGTTCATGTTCCTGGGGGACAGTATGCCATATCTTTCCAAACAAAACAGGGAAAAAACCCCAAAACTTTATAGAACTAAAGGAAATGAAAAGCACCAGAATATATCTTTTGCATAGTAAGTTGAAGATTTAGATTTTTAGATTAAGAGCAAAGAAATTGCTGAAGCAATTTTTAAAGGTAATATTTATTCATTAATTTCTCTTCCCATAAATCTATTTCAGATCCAGGGACAGTGGGAAAGGAAAATTAATGTAAGTTTTGTAAAAGGAAGCTGAACAACTCCATCTTTTCATTAAAACAATTTGAAATCCAAGCTCTGCAAAGGCAGAGATCAGTTAGGATCAGGTATCAACTCAAGCAAACATTGGCAACTCACAAAATGAAAACAGTTAATCAGCTCTTGTGTAGAGATCTTTGCCTTTAGTTGGCTGTTGATTTACAAATTTGATTGATTGAAATAAGTTAAAATAAATAATTTTAATTATAATTCCAAATATGAATCAGCCAAGGTTTTTGTTGAAGACACTGTCCTTGGAAGAGGGATATGTTTTCTGTATTCTTTAACAGATATAAAGGCCAGAGATTGAAGCCCAGCTGATAGATGTCTGTGTATCCATTTTTGAAAATAAAATTTTATGTTTTGCATGGATATCCCTGGCTTCTCCTAATTGGCGTATTTAAGTGATATAAAAGGGTAAGTAAGATAAAATGTTTTAGGAGTTGAAATACAAGTCATAATGGCCTACTTTGAAAATCATTTTGATGGTTTTACTTATTTTGAGTAAGTACAGCAGAATAAACTCGTAAATAACAATCTAGTACCAACAATATCCAGCAGATCTCAGAATGCTAAGTAATGCTGCAAAGCAGCTGTAATACAAAGAAATAAATCACATATAGGATGGGAAGATTTATTTACTTTTCTCTGAGTATTCTTGCTTATGGGGTATATGCCTGACCTTAATGTTATTTTGGGAGAGCTACCTTGTACTTCACTGAATCGTAATGCTTAGAGATGGAAAGTGTAGTCATTTTAATCTGTGAGAATTTCAGGACAGATGGATGAACAGAGATCATCACTTACTTGCATTCTTTGAATACCATCTGGTTAGCAAATACTAGTGGGACAGAAGTAGCATATGTTGTTTGGCTGGCCCTGTGTCTTGTCAGGAAACACAGCAGACTGGCACGGTCCAGGGATGGGTACATTCAGTGTTTCAGAAACAGTGAAGATCTTCACAGGTGTAAGACATTCTCACTGGTAGTGGAGGCAGCTATAGGGACATTTAACAGCACTATTGAAATCCCAAGCAAATGTTGATCTTTGAAGCCCATATATGTGGGACATGCAGAGTACCACTTCTGAATTTATCTTGCTAACACTGAGTGCATCCAGATTAGTGTTCAACTAACTGAAGGTCAATTATTTTTCTGGCCTGTATTTGAAAATGGGAAGAAGACTTTGTCTAAATTAGTAGAAGAAAAAACATGGTTAGACTGTGTAAGGAAAGCTTTGTTCTGGGTTACTGCAGCTCTCCACATCAGAGAGTCTGGTTTCCATGCGAAGTAGAGCTGAAAATAAAGACATATTCCTGTGGGAAAGAGACAGATAAAGTTGGTGCTCCTACTCTCTGGTCCATTCCTGCTTTTTCCTCATCCTCTTAAACCTTTTTCCAAAGGTCAAATCAGCATAGACATGTTGCAGCCCAACAGCACAGATGTGGCTCGCTGCCCTTGCCCAATGGTGCAAAGGGGAGTGAAGTCACCTTCTCTCTATCACTCACTGCTAAACTCCTGCCCAAAGGTGAACAAGTCTGAGCAAGGGTGTAGAACAAAGAGCCTCACTAACCAGTGAGAGACTGACATCAACCTTTACTGGGCACATTGGATTACAAAGGAAATTGTGTGAGGTCAGCTCAAGCCAGCCATTTCATAAGAGTGAGATTTGATTAAGGCCAGGCTATGACCCAGCTAGATGGGGCCAGAGATGGTCTGGACACTTCTGCCATTAATTTAAGTGGGAGCACAGTCTTCTGCCAGCCTGTAATCTTTGTCATTTATAGTTTGTGATTTCATTATTAAAGCAAGCTGTTTGCTGAAGATCAGAGGCAGAATTTTTATCGATTATTATAGAGCTAGTACTTTATCTTGGTTTCTTGTATAAATATAAGCTTGTTTATTAGCTGTCAAGCAGCCGTGCACTCACGTATATAAATAGCTTTTGGAAAATGCATTTAACTTTTAAAAATCTTAATTCACTTCCTATGTAAAAATAAATTTGCTTTGAAAATTGTTAGTATTCAGCAGATTAATCTCTTTCATTTTTGTCAGGCTTTCACATTACTACTTTTTTAAGAAGATAAAATATCCATTGAAAGTACAATCATAATGAAATGGCACAATATAAATAGATGACTTTCATCATAATGCACTGTTTTTAGAAATGTTCATAATTTAAACAATTATGTTTCTTGACTTCATGCCAATTAAGTTTAGTCATCTAGGGGCTGTGAATTTTAATGAGAAAGCTGAATGGTCTTTTGCAGATAAAATCTGTTGGCAGGAACACAATCACAAGGAAAGGTATAATCTTTTCTTTTCCCCTTATTTCTCTAAGTATCATAAAAAAGATAAGAAAAAAAATTAAGTGGCAGGAGAAAGAAAACAACTGTGCAGAAAGTGCTTTATCGCTTTTACCTAGATTGAATATATTTAAGAAAATCTTTGCTTACTACCCCTTGAAATCAGCATGATAGTTTTGAAAGATGCAAGAGGTGTTAAACATACCCATGAGAAAATTAAAATAAGAAGCAAACTTTAGCCAATAGCTGTTACACTGTGATTATTCAGAGAGTTCTAATGAACCTCTTCAGAAATTTTTTGAATCCAAAATCATAAAGAGAAAAATAAATAAGAGTGACATTAGATACTTCAGATGGTAAACCGTGGTCCATGCATCTAACTTTCAATGGACACACCAGAATCCCCTGGGGATTAGAATTAGATTAGCTAAATGCCTAACAGCTGTCTCACAGGCATGAGACTAGATAAAGCAACCAAGCTGTAAATCTGTGCAAACTGCATGAAAGGCTACATAATGCAAATTGATTAGTTTAGGACTTGCATTAATGTGGCTGTGAATAAAAATAACCCACCAACAAATCCTCTCCTAATTTTAACAGCTACTGAAGAGAAAAACTTAACAGACGGATCATTATGAGCTATGAGTCTACAATGAATTTACATTGTGATCAAAGAAAAAAATGGAATTACTAATCCCCATGAAGAAAGAGTTCTAATCTCTGTGCAGAAAGGCAAATATTTGAGGTATTAACTTGGATTAATAGATGGCTTTCATGGAATACCAATGCCCTTTGCATTTTTTAAAAATGAAAACTATGAACACCTATTGATTTGCATTCAAGGATGAAATACTTGATGTGGTTCACCTCTCAGCAGATAGATCATACACTATTGAAATGTAACCTACAGTAACTATTAGTTAGTAACTGATTCTTTTTCTATAGTTTTATGTAGCTATAGATTATAGCATTTGAAAGTAAGAATGTTAGGAATATTGACTTAACTTCTTAAATCTAAGGAATCTGTTTTGTAATATTTCTTGTCTCCTCAAAATTGTATGTCTTTTATTCCCTTGAATTTTATCACAGAATTTAATGAGTGTTTTATTTGTAAAACGTTTGTGAGCTGTAAAATTTTATGTCTTAAGTAGTGAAGAGATAATAACCATTAGATGATTAAAATACAGTAAGATCAGTGACCTATATTCTCTGTTTGAATGCTCTCCATATCATCTTACTCTTTATGTATGGACTGCTACATTAATATTAATAGATTTTTTTAGTTCCATATACTGAAGGAAAGAGAAGTTTCATCATATTATCAGGCTCTTGGTTTCAGTGAAGCTAAAAGCAACCTTCTTGTACGATGCACTGAGTTCTCAGAGCTTTGGGAGCCAAGTAGAGTGCCTCTGTGATAGTTTTGAATGCAACTAGATGGAAAGTTGTTCTACATATTTTTAGAGTCAAACAAAATCACAGAGCCATAGTGTGCATTACAGTAAAGCCCAAGGTAATAAGTGAGATGTACTGAATTGGGTGCTAATGGGGCAACATAGCTTCTGGCTAGGTAGTGAGAGCACGTGCCGAATAAATTAATGCACAGGGTTTCTCTACACTGTCCCCTAGGTGCCCACAGTCAGAGTGTGCAGTTGCCTCTTCCCTACATGGACTGAGACTTCACCATCTAAGAGTTTTACTGCTTCTGCCCCTGAGAGATCTAAGGGTATAATATCTTTAATGCCTTTTTAATACAGGGTGCAATTGCAATAAAGCACCTGTAATTCCAATTCTGCTATGCATGTGATACTTAAATGCTCATTTGATTCAAATCAGATTTCCCTCACTGATAACTGTAATCACTACAGAGAGTGCTAGTCTCTCTGGTCCAGCAGGCACTGCATTAACACAATATTTCTATTACTCCTGTATGAAGAAAAATACAGAATTGTATTTCAACTTTTGAATTTCCTTTTAGTGCTTCTGTGATATAGAAAGCAGTTGGTAATTTTGGATTATAACTCACAAATGAAAAACATTGCATCCTCAATAATCTTTATTATGATAGTTAACATCACTCTACACCACATCTTATTCTAACCTGTTGGTTTAGTCTTTGTGTACTGTACATCTTCTGAGGAAAAAAAAATGTACTCTTCTGCTTCTTAGAGGAGTTCTTAAGCCATCAGTATGCTAGGTAACAAATGGGTATTTGAGTTCTTGTTTGCTGTATTTTGGGGAGTAACTAAAGCAATTCAAGAATTCAGTACAAATTAATGAAGATAATTAATGGAGATAAGACTGAATATTGGCACAAAGTTCATACAGTTTGGCATTCATTGCAAAGAAAACCACCAAAACCAACACCCCTCCCTCCAAATCCCCAAAAAAGCCTCTAAAAACACAAAACCAAAGAACCTCAAAGAAGAAAAACCCAAAATAGTAGAAAATGTATGAAAATGAAATAATGTGTTTTGTTCTGAGGCATTTATTACTTCAGCACATACAACAAATAATATTACAGGCCATAAAGCGCTGTAGCCTTTTGCAATTTTACACTACTCAACTCAGTGATTTCCTGTAGCAGTGAATTACACAGGTAGATATATCTCATAGACTATTCTTTCCTTGTCTTTCCTACGAGCCAGTGGTTTTATTTTCTGGTCACAGAAGCTCGCTGTATATCATCACTGCTTTTTTCCTGGTTGAGCCTTCCAATCAAGCTATAGGAAAGTAATAGAGAACTACAGGAAACATAATCCCGTTGCAGCTCTCCGTGTCCTGAGTCCATAAAGCATGAAGCATTCAGGGCATGTTACAAAGAAATTGAAAGTGGACTCACAGGAAGTTATTTCCTAAATACAAGGCCTCCTTCTACAGGTCCTTCTTTCAAGGGCATGTTAATGGAGTCCCAGCAGCAGACTGAGATTTATAAGTTTGTAGCAAAGGAAACTAAGAAAAAAAAGGAAATGTCTCATGCTACCTCCAAGTATTTCACATTTGTGCTCTTGCTATGCTGAATTTTAATGTGAATTGGTATTGGGAAACCGATCAAAGTAGGAAGACAGGAGCAAAATAGAGAAATGTATATTTACCTCTTTTTAAAGTTCTTATTTGATTAATCCAACACTATACAATAAATGGTGCTTTAATGGTGAGTGCTGTCCTGCAGTGAAAAAATGTGCTAAATGGCAAATGAAAAAGCTGAGATTGTCTTCTGCTGATGGTGAGGAAAGACATTCACAAAAAAAAGAAAGTATGGTGTTTCTTTACTGGAGGATGTGTTTGATGCCATTCCTTCCTTTCTGTTCTTCCTTTCTTTTTATTCTTTGTACAGTCTGTGGCTGTCTTATATCTTCTTGTTATTTTCACGGCATTTGGGATATTTTGAATATTTTACATATGTCATATATAAATTTTTTGTTCTCTTTGTGCTGTCCTAAAACCAGTTTTAGCCAGGTGTCAAGCTTTTATTCTTTCAGTGATCCATACATGACCATTTGTGATTTGTGGTTGGAAGGCTTCAGTATCATTTTGTGCCGTTATTCTCTAAGTTTCTTCCTTGTGCTTGTTGCCTGGAGAAATGTTGCTACATTTTAACCTGCTGTGCCTTGTCTGTGGTATGCAGGAGAAACAACTGTGCCTCTCCAGTTAGTTCATGGTATGATTTCTTTTTCTCTGGAGTCTTGCAGAAGCTTCCACATGTCTATTGTTCTAAAGAAAGGTGGAAAACAACTTACACTCCTCACAAAGTTTCTGAGGGCTTCCATTTTTCTGCTTGATTGTGCCTCACTCAGCTGGTAGCTTGGAGCCCTCTGTTAAAAGCATTTTGGAGTCTGACTTTGTGTGGGAAGGGATTGTTCAGCTATTATACTGCTGCTGTTGCTATGTGGCATCGGCGAAGTTTGGGCAAATGGTCCAACAAATGCCAGCTCTCATATCTGTGTCCTGTCAGTGATATTTGAGCACTGACTTCAAAGGCTGATGAGGGGCTTACTGGACATACCCCGCTGAGCAGAAGCCAAGAAGAAGTCTTAGGGAAAGAGAGCAACATAAAAGGGCTTCTTGCTGGTTTCCTGATACATTCATTCTCTATGTATTGACATTATGTTCCCTTCCCCCTTAGCAAATAGCCTAAATTTTTGAAATAATTCAACAAAACAAGTAACAACTGAGGTGACATTATTCTGCAAGGGATGCTAGAATTCTTGAATTTATGATTCTTGAGATTTTAGACAGGCTATCTCTACCTGTATCTTGCTTTATTTATTGCCTATATTTAGTTCATTCTCTTATACAGATATCATGCCAGCATACCCTTAATATTTATTTATTTGCTATAAGATTAAAGGAACTTGTGCCCTCAAGCTTCCCATTTCCTTGTGCAAAAAGTACCACTTCAGCACTGAGGTTCTCTTGCAGGAGAGGACTTCCTGGAGAGACAACCTGATTGTGATAGGTTAGAAATTATTTTCATGACTTAATGACTTAACTTACATGGCAGTCTTACAATGAGTTTTAATGAAGATCTGTTCCAGTCTTTTATATTTACAATCATAGAACACTTTGGGTTAGAGGAGACCATTGAAATTCATCTCCAACCCTTGTAAGTAAACGAGGATCAAAATCTAGTAGTTCTGAGCTGAGGTTACCCTCAAGTAAAAGAGTGTTTAAAATTGGGGATACATATAAGTGATTTACTCCCTACTGGCTTAATTCCTCTGTGGTTCTGAGCAGTCAGATGTTCACCAAGTTAGCTTATTTCAGTCACTGTCTTTGCTAGAGATGTGACATTGTGTGGTGTAGAGAGAACAGTAAACATCATAAAATAAAATGGAAAGCAAAATGCAGCCATGATGCAGTAAAGGACGTAAATAGAAGTATTTTGTAGTGAGCAAATCAGGAGGTAAGTGGAGCCAAGGGTAACAGCTTCACTGTAAGCTGCTTTGTCTCAGGAATCAAAGCCAAGAACACTCCTGTAAATTAAACACGGTATCTTGAATTGATACTGCTCTAAGAATGAAAGAGTGTTTTGTATTCATGGGCTGGAACAGAGCAAATCTGGGCCAAAACTGGAAGATAAGTCTCCCTCTTCACTAAAGAATTCATTTCATCAATTTGTAATACACCTTTCTGAGATGCTAATCATACCCTGTATAATATGACACTATATAGATTTTTTTTTTTGAAAATGAAAATGGTAAAATATAAGGTTTGTAATTTTCTCAAATTCCCAAAAAGTCCAACCTGACTAAACAGCTCAGTGTTTCAGAGGGAATGGTTTGTTTTGAAACTAAAATGTTGGAAAGTTGTGTTTGGAAAATGTAGATTTTGTATGATGAGGAATACAGGGATTAAAAATGCTGTCTATATCTGATACTATTGAAAAGAAAACAAAAAGTGTAAATAAACACCCGTATCCTAAAAAGGCTTTGAACTCTCAGCCTGCAATGTGTGTGGCTGTTACTTTGTTTATTAGACTCTACAATTAGACATATAAACAAATATGAACATTTTTGAATGTTAATTTTGCCACTGGAGGGAGCCCATATTCCACAGATGCTGCAGGAAAAAAAAAAAAAAAAAAAGGATTATAATTTTAAAAGGAAAAAAAAAGGTGGTTCTACCATAGAATGCATTTTTCTTGGTGTTGACTTTGCATGTATGCAGAGTTTCTGTTATACTTGCTATACTGTTCATTTTTTTTTCCCGTTTTTTCAGGTAACATGAAAATTAAAGCTCAAAAGTCAGAAAAGCAGTTGCCTGCTTTAAATATAACTTTTTTTCCAAAAAAGACACACTTTGGAAGAAAACTAATTACTGCCTTAGTTTTTACACTGGGGTAAGGAAGTGCATGACCAGACCACAAGATCAGTGTGGCTCCAGAGCTGGCAGAGCTTTCAACTTGTTGTTGAAGTCTTTGACTATCATTAAGTTTCGTTTTTCATAAAAAGCAATTATCTTCTAATCTAAGTGGACTTGCTAGTGTGATTTTTATCTTTTGAGACCTCTGGCTTTTTAAATATGATCTTGAGTTAATCTGTTCTAAAACATGGTTCAGATGCCTAGGAAAGTTACCAATGTAGTGCTGTTTGTCATCATCTTATAATAACAAGTTGACAGGCAAGAAGCTATTAAAGCCTTCTTCTCCCTTGAGGGTTGTTTGATTTGACATTCTCCATTTTTGCAGGCTGTGTACTCAAACCAATTTGTGATAACATGAGCAGAAAGCCTAATTCAGTAAAGAGTTCATGCTGACATTGTTATTCCACATGAGAGGTCCAGCAGGGAGAGATAGTGCTATAATTCAGGTAACATGATGAAATGAGATCTTGTATCACAAAGACTTTGGTGGATGACAAAACATAAACATTTCCTCTTTTTATTTAGATTCAAAGAAGGCATACTGAAGTTGCATCTGCTTTTTTTTTTTAACATTTTCAAAGAAAATTTAGCTGAATGGAGACTTAGGGAGATGGTTGAATTACAAGACCTTCTCTCAACACCTATTTTAAGAATTTAGATTTATTTTGCCAGGTAGGTTTTATTTCAAATATTTTAAGTAGGTTGAAAGATGAACATGCAACGAGCTATATTTATCACAGGAGATACTTTAGAAGTAAATTGCATAAGCCTAAAAGAGTTTTACGTTTCCATAATTAAATTGATACTGATTTGTTGAATATTTTAAAGAATCATTTTTTGAGAGCATGGGACAGGTCAGAATGTCCTTTCTTTTAGCAGTGAGATCATAAACACTAGCAAGAGTTTATAGTAGAAAAGTTAAAAGTACAGTAGAAAAGTTAATTTTTTAGTTACCTATTTTGCAGTGTCTTAATGAAGAAATTTTGCATTTTCAATTAATTATGTGGCACTTCTCATCTTGATATTTGAAATGGAATATCCCTTCTTGTTTGTTCTTGTTTTTATTTATTATTATTTTTTTTAGTTTGTCCTTTCTTTGTATGTAAATGCAATGTGGTCTTGCCAGAATTAAGGTCTGTGGCTTTTCATGTGTATTCCACATTGGCAACCAAATTTTGCTTGAATATTATACTTTTCTGAATGTGCTTCAAGAAAACCTGTATTAATATGAAAGAAAATACAGCAAAGCAAATACAATAAAATGAAGGTATTGAAGTGTATCAAAGAGATTAAAGATTAATTATCTTGTCAAACCACATTGAATTGAGGTCATAGGTATGTTTTAGATACTATCATTCTTTAGTGTCAAATCTGAGATTTTTCTTGAAAAGTTTGTTCTGACAAGTCATAAGCAAATAATTTCTTTCATTCTTGATAGTTTATTCCAAAAAGCATGCTCTGAGATGAACTGCAAATTTTAATTAAGAAAGTTGGCAAAATAGGAGACCAAGAAAAATAAACTGTATAATAATTAAAAACAAATTAAATAAGTATAAGGATTGACATGGAGAGTTTCTGAAAGTTTCATTGTATTCAAGGTAAATAATGGCTTTAGACTTTGTTCCTTTTCTGTTTGCACAGTTTGAAGTTTTGCTGCTTAGAATGTGCTCTTAAACACAAAGGAATTCCATTTTCAAACAGCTTTCCAACCTTTCTATCAGGAATGTTCATCCTCAAAAGAGCTCTTCAATGAAATTTAAAGTGAGGTAAATGGAGTGTTTGTCTTTTGTAGAGTTCTTTTGATGTAGGCATTTCAAGCAGTTCAGTCAAAAAGGTTTTTGATTTGGGGTTTTTTTTGAGTTGGTTTTTTTTTTTTTTTTTTTTTTTTTTTTTTCATTAGGACCAGGTAGAGTAACTGAGTTGTAGAGCTGAAGAAAGCCCAAACCAAAAATAGTATTTCCAGAACCCTCATTCAGCTTAATTCATAGGCCTGTATGTGTTGGTCTCCATCTCTGCATCCTAATATATCGTGGAAAATCACAAGATAACCTTGCTTAAGGCTGCTAGGTCTTTATATCTCTAAAATCTCATTTATTTTATTAAAGTAGATCATGTTACTCCATCTCAGTAGTGCTTTTAGTCTTCTTTCCTTAGTGGATGTATAGAAATCAGTAGCGGCAGTATTTTCTCTATTGTTTATATCCTTGCTGCACAAGTATTTTATCAAAACATCAGTTCCAAATTGAAAAAAGAAATGAGATCTAAAAAAAGCAGACGGTGTACAAGGAATGGTAATTTTTCAGACAGGAGATACAGGAGAGGCCTCTGTGACCTTGACCTCAAACTAGATATTCCAGGAGATGTTCCTGATTGAGCTAATGACCTTTTTTTTTCCACCAGAAATTTGATGTATTTTTTTTTCTCTATTTTCTAGAAAAAAAAGTGTAGAGCAAGGAAAGGGATTATCCATGGCAATTCAAAAGAAAGCTCGCATCAAAACTCTATTTCTAATGCATACAGAGTTTAAAAAAATAAATCCTTGTTGAACTGCTCATGTGGTGCCAAATTGAGCTTTCATCTTCTGAGCAGAAAGAGGAGAAAAGGTGAAAGGAAGAAAGAAAGACCAACAAAACACATTGAAGAAACTTCTAATTGCAGACGAACAGGAAAGGGGAGTACGGTAGGGACTATATATCCGAAATACCAGGATCTCACAGTAAATGCATGGTGATTATTTTAGTCACCTGAACACAAATATTCTGTCCAGGCTTATGCCCTATCCCCCAAAAATTTGCTTTCATATTTTTCTTTACAGTTGATAAATCCTTGAGAAATTGTGATCATATTGCAAAAGATCGAGAATTTTTAACAGCTTTTTATCTACCAGCTTTTAGTGTTTTCTTGTAGGCCCAGACATTTTTTGCTAGTCCCAAACATTATTTGAAGATAAACAAAAGATATCCATCCACTATGTTTGTGATAGTTCTGTGGTGTTTTGGTTTGGTTTGTTTTTGTTTTCTTTTCTACTTTGGAAGTATAGCATTCAAAAAACAAAAATCCCAGACATTTATAATTTGAAATAGGCAATTTGCAGTTTTTTGTAGTTCCAAATTTTGTTAAATAGGTTAGCTTTTTAAGAAAATTACAAAGGTGCCCAGATTTTCTTATTAAAACTAAGAATCTATGCATGTCTCATAAAGATCTATTAATTTACAGTTCAGCACTTTAGATTAAATAAGGTTGAGCTTGGCTGCCCAAGAGGAGAGGGATGCATTTCCAAAATTGCCCCAGTATTTTTGCTGAAGGGACTTTATGAACCCTTTATGTCTGCAAGGTCTAAGTGTCTCCATGGCCAAGGTATAAGGTGTTTCATTTTTGTTCCTCAGAAGATGTTGTGCCTTGACACCAGATAACAACTGAACTTGAAAGCTTTTGGTGCCACGTGAATTGCAACACTTTGCATGTGACATAAAATTTAGATTTGAGCCCAGTATATTTTTGAGGCCTTTTTTAAACACTTGGAAGAGCTAGTTACAGAAAAAGTATACATCAATTATCCTAATTTAAACATAATATATATTAAAAAATAAAAATTGCTTAGGCCCTGTACTGAGGAATATGGTGTGCAAGCAGATCTCAAAGAGAAATTTGAAATAGAGTAGAATGCAGTGGTTTGTTTGGGATTATACCTAAATGGCCTGAGATTTTTTAATAGATTATGTAAATGGCAGGAAATTTTCTTGGAATTATGATGGAAAGATTCTTTGGTTTTGTTGCTGGCTGTATCAGTGAATATAGCAGGCAGATCATAACCTCTGTGTCTGAGTGTTGTTTAAAAATTGCTGTCCTCTTCACAGATGAAGCTAAATTAGCATTTGGAAATGTATGTATGGACTGACTCTAAAAATAGCATTAAAATAAATTATGTGAAAATGTGGCTGCTTAAACTGGTGTTGAGAATGTGTTGATAAGTTTTTGGTGGTTTTTTGGTGGTTTTTTTTGTTTGTTTGTTTGTTTTTTGTTTTGTTTTTGTTTTGTTTTGTTTTTTTAATTTTGAGAGCAGGGAAAGGTAAAAAAATTAAAAGTTATATACCAGAAGAACAAAATGGAAACACAAATTGTGCAGCCATCTGCAGGACATATTTAAATGACTAACACCAAATTATTTTAATAGAGTTTGAACCCTTTAGAGAACCAACTGTTATTTACAAGCTGACCCTATTAAGTGATAAGAAATGGCTGAGTGTTTGGTATCTAGATGATTAAACAAAACAAAGTCGATGCTGCTTAGAGGTTTGGAAAGCTTTATTTGAGCTTTGTGACAATGAAGTAAGCATTGCATTAGGGAAGTTATTATGGCTTTCTACTTTAAAGAAAGAAAACAAATTAAAGTGTGAAATTAAGGTGTTAGATATCCAACTTCATGGAAATAAGCCTTCTTCAAAACAGCAATAAGATAATAGAAACTTTTAAGCCCAGGGATCTTTAAAAGGACTGAGGTATAAATGGCAGCTATATGGCTTGCTTGTTAGCAGACTAACTGAGCCTTTCTCTTCCTTTGCAAATTATCTATTTATTCATTTCCTTGGGACTGCAATGCAGATATTTTTAATAACAACAAAACAGAACAAAACAATCTGTTTCCTTAGGTTTTCACAAAGACCACTATAGAGATGCCAGAGCAGAAGGGATTTGTCACTGTGTAGCCCTGCCTCTCAGTGGCTGGGGCCACCATCTCATCCTTTCACCCAGAGGGGAGTTCTGCACCTTGCTGTAATCTGTGCCCTTCACAGAAGTGCTGCAGAAGGATTGAGGCAAAAGTCAATCTGGCCTTTTGTCCACAGACTCACAGTATACTCCAAGTAAAATTTTCCCCTCAACAGCACGTAGCTAGGTTTTTGGAATAATTAATTAGAGAGTAGAAATATGTTTTGTGGCTAGAAAATGTTGGTATTGCTAAATTAGGCTGCATGATTTAGCTATGTGGCCATCCAAAAGCATTTATCATATTAAGCCAGGACTATTATAATTTGGTTTTATGACATTATTGAGATGTCTACTTAGTTTGGAGACTTCATTTTGATTACAGCATTTGCTGATCTGGGTCCCACCAGAAAGAGATCATTACACAGAGTGTAGCAATAGTATAAAAAAGAACTCTGCTATGGAGAGAAATGGTTTGACCTTCCCTTTGGTTATCTACTTCAGCTAGGCATTGTGTACTAACATCAGCTTTTGTGCAGTCCCATGGTGAACTGGATCAGGAACAAATTTGGTAGAAAATAAACAGATCTTTTGTAGTTTCAGGGTTTATAAATTTTCCATTCCATCTGGGCAAGAGATGTGATGAATGTGAGCACCAGAGCAAGGGAGGCAGTAGGGCTTAGTACTGAGAGAGGATGTTAGGGAATGGGGATGTGAGATTGCCTCATTTTACAGAAATGCAGTTTGTTGTTGAATTAATGTGATTGCTTTGCATAGAGCCAGAGCAGAGAGGGTAAGTACAGAAAGATAAAGAGTTTCTATGTAGAAAAAAATGTTACTTTTTTGGTAGCCTTTTCCCCCTAGTGTTTATTTGAAAGAACTGAAGCAGGTAATGGTAAAGTAAACACTTTCACTGTAAAAATTGTCCATTTATAGCAACACTGAAAGAAGCTTCACCAAAACAAAAACAGTATTAAAAGAGACACATCTGAGCATTTTTCATTGCAAACAGTTAAAACTGCCTTACTTTAAAGAATCATATGATTTATTTTACTGGAAGCACCAATATAATTTTTTCTGTTGTTTCTTTGTATTTTCAGGGTGCCCACATGATTAAACTTTGGTGGCTTTCCTCAGAATAAGATCCTTTTTGAAAAATTCCCCATTAGTCCTTCAATCCTTTGCTGTTAAAAACACAAGGTAGGAAGCTGAAGTGTTCACAGCCAGCAGTATATTAACTATGGGATCCTTTGGAACCCACTGCAGGCAGTAGCTCATAATTCCTGTGTTCCTCTGTGGGGCGATTTTTGTCCTGGGCTAAGAGTAACAACACTAAGAAATCTTCAAGGAAAGTCCTACTGTGTCACAGCCATGACTATGTTAGGAGAATACATTTGCTGATGCATTTGCTCTACCCAAGCAGCACCACAATGAGGAAACGTTACAAATGTGAGAATTAAAAATAAAACCAAAAAATACATAATTTTTTAAAATACAAAAGAAATGTATCTGCATTAAATAGCTTCAGAGGATGTAAAAGTAATTCAATATCTTTTCTCATAGCCCAGTCTTTTTCTTATGTTATTAAGCAATAAATAATGGGATTTTTTTCAGGAAGACGTATTTTCAAATCAGTGACATAAATCTAACCATATGGATTAGGAAGTCATCCTTATCTAGTTACAGTCTAATCTGCTTATGATACATAGTGTGTTCTGTTGGCATTTCTTTAATATTGTAGGAGATGAAGAACTCATCAGTGACTTCCAGATTACCTTCAATAAGGTTTTCAGAATAGACATTTAATGAGGCTAATTTTAAATATAAAAATTGTGTACAATTTTCTGACATAGGCGATGAAAGTCAAATGAAGAAAGACAGCAAATGCAACTATTGTAACAAGGGTCTACTTGCTATCTGTTATTCCTGTCCTATTCCTCATGCCTAGCCCTTAGACTTCACATATCAGAAAAATCTAGGTCTGGAATTTCTGCAGGTCTACAAAAGCATGCACATCTAAATAATGAGAAATTATTGATATTAAATCCAAATAACAAATATACACAAATATTCCTATTAATGTATTTGAAAAATATGACTGCTTAAATGGCTTTAAATTAACATTCTTGGCAATAAATTCTGTTAATATTTTCCTAATTTTTGTTCTTGTATAAAGTGGTTAATATATCACCTGTTGTGTGATGCCCCTTGCTGCTCCTGCTGCAGTTGGTTTTTCACTGACTTGTACATCTTAAACTTTCAAATCTTACCACTGCCATACAGGGCTTTGTTAATAGAGTGAATCAACGACATGATATATTTGGGGGATTAATACTTTATTATGGCTCTGAACAGTATGAAAACAGACTAGATAAAGGATCTGAGGAGGAGGAGGAGATTGTTTTCCTTTCTGCAATTGTTCTCAGTCAGTTCTCCTTGTAGGTAAAGTATGTTGAGATTGTCAAATCCTGTTTTACATGATGATTTTCAGGAAGATCAGGATTAAAGTCTGAGCATGAAAAGGAATGGTTTATTAAGTCTGGTATTTTTTAGTACTTTGTGGGATTGTCACAAAGTTACTTATATAAAACAAAATTTGAAAAAATACATCAGTTTTTCTTGTATAAAGATGGGTGTTTTAAAATTGAAACAGTACTGCATTACTGTAATGGCTATTTAAGGATTTTTCAAGGTAGAAAGTAAATCTGAGATTTCTCTCTATAATAATTCCTATACAAAGACTGTATAACATTAACTAACTTCTGTAATGGTGTTCTGACTAACTAGTCAAGATTCTTGAGTATTAAGTAAGAATAAAAAACAGGCCCTTTCCCTTTTAACTTTGTTAGAAGTTAATGCACACTTTTCATTGTAAAACTGCTATATTAACTGTGAAGGCAGCAGCAGCTGCAAAGGTAGCAGAAAGCTAGAAATATAAACACAAAGATAGGAATAAACGGATCTCTTGTGTTTTCTCATGAGAGTACATTCTGTCACTGAGTTAACTCTGTGTTCAGTCAGTAATAATTTATGAAAATTAACTATTCTGTGTCAAAAGGACTGTATTCATTTAAGTGATAGGTCTTGGCAGGCAGCAAAATGTGGGGGCTTTTTTATTGTATCTGTGATGCATTTTTTTGATCAGCTAAGGAGCAAATTATCCCATCAGATGACTGTCTTGTTAGTGTCACTTTGCATGAGCCAAATGAGAATGTTTTGACATGTTTTAAAACTGATATATTTGTATGTAAAAGGAAAGGAAGTGGAAAAAAATCTCACAGAAAGAATGAAAAGCTGACACCCCAGTTTTCAGAGTATATTACTATACTGATGGTGTATCTAAATGCAGTTGGGAGTGATAGCATAAGTAACTGCACTTATTAGTGCAGAGAGGCTGATTAGTTCCTTGCTTAGTTTTTACTTAAAGAGAGGCAAACAAACACTAGAGCTTTTTGACATTGTGAGATTAGTTTTGTCCTGTGCTTTGAAGAGTATGATGGTTACCTTGCTATCTGCAGTATAACTTTATTATGTAATTATATTTACTTTCCCCCCAAGTAAATACATAAACAAGTAAATCAACGTAGTAACTGATTGGAAATATCCAATCAGTTGGATATTGGATATCTGATATCACTGAGGAGTTCTCTCTTTTTTTTTTTTTTTTCTTTTTTTTTTGTGTTGTGTTGTATTGGAGAAAAGGAAAGAGTCTCAAACATATCAATAAAACCTGCACTCTAGCCATATCACTTGAACCTCTCTCATTTGCACTTTTCCATTCCCTGTTCGTTTACACTCATAAGAATAAATAAGTCTTGGCAGAATACAAAAGTTTGCCAAGAGTTAGATTCATTATTCACAGTAAGCACATTGGTGAATAGTTATATTAGCTGAGATAGCCAGATATGGAACCTGTATGGTCTTACTGGAAACTACTTTTTAGTGTTATGTGCTTTCTATTATCTCATATAGGTGTGTTTGCTGCCATGAAAGAACCTCAGGAAGAAAGGTAACCTCAGACAGTGTCAGAAGTCTGTTTTCCAGGCTGGTCTGCAGGACTGAGTGCAGATTTAGAATGGATATGAGGTTCACCTAGCTCAATCCCTTGTGTTCAGACTGAAGAAAATATAATGAGACCATCTGTTTCAGGAGCTCACTATGCTGTTATTAGGTACCTATGGCTGAGCAGATTCCAAACTAGTACTTTACCATGCTTCAGTTTTTAATTGCCATAATCATTAGAAAAATACACCTGATATTAACCCTAGGTCTTTTTGCCAGATGTAAATGATGATTCTTGTCCTGCTTCTGTAGACTGACATGTGGAAATGGCTCTGACATGAAGAAAGACCTCATAACATTTCTCTTAAGACTTTATGATGAGGAGATAAATGGTCATGTCTGTCTGAAATCATTTGAGTGTTTGCAAACTCTAAAAATCTTAATCCCTTGGACTTCTCACAGGAGATCTATTGTAGATCCCTTTTTTTAGATAAAGAAGCCCATCAGTAACAACAAAGCTGAACAGATTTCATTCCAGTCATCATGAATTCCATGCCAATTAATAAATCCAAAATCAGTTTTGCCTTTTTTTGTAATAGTGTTGCATTACTGATTCACATTCATATACTTCTCGCTATGAAACTGCGGTAACTACTTATTTTTTGCCATTTGGTGCTTGTGCATTTGTCTTCTCCAGATTAACTGCAACACATACACTTTTGCTGAATGGCTGGTTGATTTCAGGGCATGTCTTCAGCTTGACAAAACCATTTGGAATTTTGATCTTATTCTCCCTCTACCCATTCTACAGGAGAAGTTGCAGTTTCTCCTGTTTTGGAGCCGCTGACGTTGTTAATGTATCTTTTCTTTTGCTCCCCTGGTGAGGTTTCCTAGTGAGAGCTGTTTCGAGACACCTTTTCTATGATTGCTGGACACTGGTAATTAGCCTTTTGATGTAATTTCATTTTTCAGTTTTTGCCTTTAGCTCATGTGTCCTCTACACTTAATTTCCTTAGCTTGAAATTGCTTCTGGTGGAGGATACTGAAGCCTTGCTGAAATTTCTGCCTAAATGCCACGGTACTCATTCAGCTGTTAGCTCTTAGATGCAGAAAAGATTGTTGCCCCAATTAATGCTGATAAAAGTCAGTCAGTACCACTGTCTCTGCCTCCCTTGTACATATCATATGTAATCTTTAGCACATCTTGCTGATGCAGTTGTCAGGCATTCTGCTGTCAGGGCAGCGTAAAAGGTATTTTCACTGAATTAACATCATGCAGATGATCAAAGGTTTAATATTAGCAGAGGTTCTTCATAATGGGCTGCAAACACTTTATACCATTAGTAGGACACCTTGAGCTCCCTCAGGATTTGCTTTTGGGTTATGAATCATATCTCACTTTCAGACAGGGTTTTTTCTTTGGTGATCAGGGTGATGGCTAGCATGCTCATGTGCTGAAATTTGCTTTTGGCATTGGTATTATAGCTCATTGCAGAAGAACTCTTATGGATTTGTTATAAACCCAGAGAATTAACTGTAAGAGCACCCTACATGCAGCTTTTATTATTTTTATTGTCTGAGGAAGGAGCAGCGACATTTAATTAGCACTTTAGGGAAAGTTGTTGACTTGAACCATTACATTAGTTTCATCATATTGGCATCCAAAAAACATTTACTGAATTTTTGAAGTGTAACCTGTGTTCTTTTTCATACCACAATAAAGGGACTAGACTTATGACATATAAACTTGCATGTACTGTGGGGGTCAAAAGGCAGAAAAAAATAATGCTGACATATACCAAACTACATTAATTGATGATTTTATTTACTTAAAGTTATAGAAAGACAAAAAGTTTGAACACTTTCTTAGAAAACATGTCAGAAGGTTGTTGGTAATCATAGGGGAATAAGATTAAGATTTACTTACTTTATGGTCTGCAGGTTTCTTTGACCAGGAAAGTGCAATAAAAGATGTGTTCACTCAACATTGAAAGAAATACATTTATTGGTTTTGGCCTGTTGTGTAATAAGTTCTTCAGCTTTTACAATATTGAGGTATACATGTTACATACAGGGCAAATATTAGAGCTGGATTTTTTTGCTTGTTTTGCCTTTGCTTCTCTCTTGGCCTGTAAATGTATTTTCCCCAATATTTACCAGTTGAGGGAAAAGCTACACTGCTGTACATTTTCACTGAAATTGCATCAAAATGGTTTCAGCAGCTCTCTTGATTCTCTGCCAGCTGGAGGCAGGCAGCTGCCAGTTCCCCTCCCCTCCAGCTGCCTCTAGATCTGGGCTGGGTTTAGCAGAGGTGTGGTACCAGGGTTGAGAGAGGCAACTGATGGGGACGGCTTTGCAAATGCCTTCTGTGGTTTTGGAAAGCTACACAAGAACATTTCATTCCAAGACTAGCTTTTGCACCTGGAAAAATTCTGACTAAAAGAGCATGTTCAGCCATTTCTTGTTCTATGTTATATTTGTTTGTTATGAATCTCATTACAGAGCTGGGTGTGACATTCAGAATGTACGAGGGAATGTAATATTACTTAAAAGTAGAAATGGCTCTTCTGCAAGCTAACTTGGAGCTTTCTAAATGTGCATTTTCTGTAAACAACCATAAAAGGCAATTGGATCTCCAGTTGGAAGGATTGTTGGCCTGGTGTGGTTATATGCTCTTTGGTAGAAAACACATATTTTGTTCTTGAGCATTTTTATTTTCAGTGATAATTTCTATTAAAAAGAATTGTAGACTTCTACCTTAATTGTGACTAGAAATGAGGATATGGGATCAGCAAAAAGGTACTTGTGTGACAGTAGTTCAGAAAATGGGAAGGTGGAAGATAAGTGTTGTTATTTTGATGTGGTTTTGGTGGGAGTGTCTCTCACTTTGAAACCAGGGGTCAACTAAATGAGTAAGTGAAAGTGTTAGCTGAAGGCGAATAAGGAAATCAAGGCTGGCATGGATTTTGCTTTTTATGTTTGGATAACGTTTTTTTGTGATTTTTTTTTGTGTATGTATGTAAGCTGCTTTTTATAGTTTTATTGTTGTTATGACAGCCCTGTCCCTTGGATACATCTTTCTTCCTTCTCCTGCTTTTCTTGCTGTGATGTGTCCACTCCATTCTGTTCATGAGTTGCTATTGTATAGATCTTTGATGTGATTTTTCAAAATTTCCCTTTACTACCAGAAAACTCATTGTCTGGAAATCTCCACATAGTCCACTGTAGCTACCTGTGCTTCCCCAGCGTGTCTCTTCCTTCATCCCCATTTTCCATTCACAGTCCGTCATTCGCCTCGTCTTCCCAACATTTCCTGATGCAAACATTAAATGTGGAAATAAACATAGTCTGTAAAGAATGGAAAAATTCTAATTAAGAAATAAAAACATAACTGAGTAGAAGGACTGACTGCAGGGAACCTTCTTGCAGCTCTGCTCCTTAGCAGCTTTCACCCCAGCATCTTTTTAATACTTCTGTGCTGGTTCATTTGGAGAGATACTGCTGAGATCTGGGTAAACAGGATGAAAAACCATCTGAGGTCAAAAATCACTGGCATAAGATGTTTGGAGCTAAGAAGGCAGCATCAAATAATGGAAATAATTGGGTAGTTTCTCTTTAGAAAATGAAGCCCTTTTCTGTGCTTAAAATTTGCAAGAGCCCTCTGCCTGAAAATATTTGTCTGGCTGTCTGGAATTTGTAGTCTGTAGTTCATTAGCTGTTGAGACTGAGATGAACACTGACATTTTAATGAAATGGCTTTTAAAGGTATATTTTATTTTAATGCATTTCCTAAGCATGAAAGGAAACACCCTAATAAGCAAATATTATAGAAGACTGAACTGTGTTCTGAATGTATTGTGTTAAATACTAAACCAAAATTCAATCTTTAAAGTTTGAAAAAGAAAAATATAACCCTCAATGTGACCTTAAATATGACACTGCCATCAGTGCCTTTATGATAAATTGCCAAAAGCAATAATCTGTCTCTGAAATCAGATATGGCCATAGTATCTGTGGAGTTACATTTCTGCTTATGCAGAGGGCTCCATTAAATTCTTCAAAAAAGTGGATTTAAAAGCAAAATGTAATCTGTTAAGATGCAAGACCTGGCAAGTTTTATGTTTCTTCAGTAGTATAAAATCGAAACTGCTTTAGTTGTGGATGGAATTAAACTTTTCCCTAGATATCTGTGATATTACATTTTCAAGAGGCACCAGAAGCTGGCAAGTAGATGAAAGAGGAAAATGTTTTAAAATATTTTACTTTAAAGTACAAAGAGATGGGGGGGGGAGGGGGGGGGGAGGGGTATGTATGTGTGTTGATGTGTTAAATGGGTGCCTGCATATTGTTAATGTATTGTAATGTACTACTGTAATTGGTGAGTACTCATCTCTGTGAGTTTTATGGATTTAGCCAGGTTTTTAATCTTATGATTTAATTATGAAAGGGAAGAGTGGGCATCTGCAGAGGAAACTTCAGAGTTGTCTCTGGCCTCAGTCTGGAAAGAAACCTGGGAGACATGGTTGCACCCAAGAGTGTTTTAGTTTGTCTAAGGAAGAATCCCAGAGGGGTATTCTTCTAAGTAAATAAAGATAGTCATTGGGATGGTAGGGACAGCAGATATGCTGCCTAAAGATGGTTCTAAAGGTGAGTCAGGTGGGGCTGGTGAGATTAGAGGTTACCCTTGCAGGTCTGCTGTATGGGAACAGATGAACAAGAGCAATGGTCAATTCAAAATCTAAAAATATGTATGCTTTTAATCATATGGTTCAATTTCTACGGAAGTTGGTAAAAAGACTAATTTTATCTTGATGTCCTTCACTAAGACAAAACCTCTGGATCAGCTTCCTTAAAATGCATGAGGTATCTGCTACTCCAGATCCCTGGTCTGCTTTTCTTTTAATCACTTTTTAAGGAGAAGTAATAATTTTATTGCTGCTTTGATTTGCTATAGGAACCTAGTAACAATTTGTTATTGGAAGGTTTTGTACAAGTTTATCTCAGATCACACAACACTAAAATCTGAATGTTTTTTCTTAATTCCATGCTGTACAGAAAAAATAAAATCTTGTAAAATAAGGAGTGCTCTTTTGTGTTCAGATGGATACTTAAGATTATTAATTAATTTATGAAGTGCAGACTGGCATGAATCCTTGTTTTCCTTTGGTTTTAACACTACTTGTTATGGATAATAAAATAAGCAAACCTGTATTGCTGTTGAGTATTTATAATACTTCATTAAAGAAGTGGTTATCTCTCTGTTTTGAAATGGTACCATGTTTATTTTAACAATATTGATTAATTAGGTTTCTATTTAATGATGCATATATAAGGGGGAGGATATCTGGCTGTATACAGCACAAAGTACTTGTTGAAGTGAGGCTTGTGTTGAGTGCAGCAGGTCCCTGCCTAAACAGCTTGAAAATATATTTAAATCCCTGTAAGTTCAGAGCCTCACAAAAAAATAAAATGCAGACAGGAGAATGTTCATGTTTTGAAAGTGGAGGAATGACAGAGGCTGGCTTTTTTACAGGCAGGCATCACTGTTTTAAGAAACACCACAACCACAACCCAAAGCAAGAGAAGTGTTTTAGGGTAAGTGTCCGAGATTGCTTTCAGCTTCTTGTAGCTAATTCTATCTAATTCAAGAATAAATTACTTCACAATTTCTAACCAAATTTAGAAGGCTGTCTGAATTGGCTCTCATGAGCTGAAAGGTGTGCCTACCTATTTTGTATATGTTAAGGCCATTTAGGATTTCATGGCGTGTGAAAGCATTTGTAGGACATTGCAGTTAAGAAACCATGGCATTCAAAAGCTATTTTGTGGTTGATATGTTTTAAATTGTCGGAACTTTTTTTATAACCTGGCTGTTGAAAGGCTGTCTGAAGCTACGTGTGTGCATTACTATTTTTTGTACTGACCCTAGTCCTGGTAGAAATAGACTTACCCACAAACAGTGGTAAGTCTTTATATTAAATGACCTAGTCTATTTCTGTTGCCTTAATCTTGTCCTTATGAGTTTGTATAAATCTGCTTTTTCATTGTTGTGCATCACACAAAAGGCACTAAAAATATCTGTTTAATATTTTTACTGCATACTGAAACAGTGACAAAAAGATGAAGAATATTTTTTTTTATGTAGCTCCTGCTAGGCTAATATTACTCCTTTAAAATGTCATTTTGTGTCAACACACCCAGCTAAAGCTGTGGGACCTTAAATACCACCCACACAAATGGTCTCTGATTCCTGCAAGGAGTCATTTTCCTTAAGTATCTATCCAACAGATGGATCACAATTTCCTTGTACCGCAGAAACAGTTAAAGTAGGTTGGAGCCACAGGAACATTATATTACAACGTAGTTTCAATTCATATTACTTGCTATCTTCTTGTAGCATAGCAGCTTGAAACATCGGTGATCTTCCCTTTTTAGTAGCCATTAAAATATTCATACTGTGTTGTGTTTTCCTTTGTCTTAGGCCTCTTGTCTGGCTTGGAAATTTTGTATGAAGGATGTTGGTTTGAACACCATTCTTAAGTTCAGATAAGAATGGGAAAGGGTCGTGTTGCTGGACTGAATCTTTTTTTTTTTTTTTGGCAGAGAGTTTGTGGAAAAACAGTCATGCAAGCTTCAAATTTAAGTACACACAAGATGCTACAATAATAGTGCATGGAAAAATGGAGAAGAGAGTTACTACTTTGTAAATTTGATGGTTCCATGCCTGAATAGTTATTATGCCATTTGTATGGAATTTTTGAAGTAAAATTTTGTTGATTTTTTTTCTCTGACAGGTCACCATATATGCAGGGTGCCTGGACTAGCTGCATTCAATTCTCTTCTTAACCAGCAAAACTGCAAAGCCCTGATGTTGATAGTGGCTAGAATGGTCTTTAATACCAGACTGTGAAATAGATGTTTCTTGGGAGGTGGGAACAAAGCTGATCTGACAAGCATTGCATCATAAATGAAAAGGAAGTCTTGCTTTCTAACCTGTCTCATGGCTCTGTAATTCCTCTGTTTTCTTGCCAAAAATAATTTACTGCTAATTTAACTCCAAAGATCTTGGCAAGATTTTTTTTTTGTTGTTTTCCTTTTGCAAATTCCCAATGTTTTGATCATGATCACTGCTGTTCGTGTGTTGACAGTGTAAATTCCTGCAGCTGCTTTGGGTATTTTAAATAAATTTCAAGTTTAGGAACATGGAGGTAGTGCATTTTAGTTAATAATCCTCTACCATGTCTTAACTCTGCACTGTTAAAACAGGTTTTAATTAAACATAAATTAGTCTACAGCCTGCCACTGTGGGTCTTGTAAGCTGACATTTAATACACACTATAAATAGTCAGAAGTGAGATCCAGTTAGATCCATTATTAGTAATGTCCTCCGATGAAAATGAGAGGAGATCTGGATTCTTGATCCTTGCTTATGTCAAGGAGGGCAGATGAAATATTGTAGCATGCTCATCTTAGGGGGGAAACATAAAAAGCAGGAATGAAACACTAAATGTTGAGTTGCATGGGATCAGAGCTTGGACATGGCCAGCTGGAGAAGCGAAAAAATAGGAGCAGAGAAGAAAGCAGGAAAGCTCTGGAACACAGCCATGAGCCAATAAGGATGTTGGAAGAGATTTCAGTGGAGAATGATGGGTTAAATATTGCCCTATGTGACTACATGTTAATGAATATTATGCCCATGACTGGAGCACACTGGGGGTGTGGAGTCCCTGTGTGCTAATGAGGGATAAAGGACAGCTCTGCTGTCCTCTGAGAGAGGGGGGAGCAATCACTGCTGAGAGGTTGTGCTTCTGTCATCTTGGTATGGCCAAGAAGACAAGATGATGTGTTTCTTGGGGCAGGTTGGTGGTGGGTTTTTTTCTGTTTGTTATTTGTTCCCCCCCACTTTCTGCAAGCTCTTAAGTCTGTGAAAACACCTGAACTTCAGTGCAATTACTCCCCATATGCCTGAAGTGAACACTATCCATTTCCTGTAAAAACACAGGAATGACCATAATAAGTCTATTGCCTCACTCTATTTTCAGTAATGCTTGGGGCAATATTTCTACCTCATGGGTTTTTTTGGAAATCTCTTTTCAATAGATTTTACCTGAAAATAAAATTTTTGAAGGAACAAATGAAAAGCGAAACTACAGGATAAGGCAAATTCTTCTTTGGGAATATAGTATCATCACTCAATATTCCTTGAAGATTAGAGAACTGGGTTGAAAATCTCTTCGGTTTATAAATATCCTTGTCATTGACACTAGGACACCTTAGTTCTTTGTTCCTAGCAGCAAAACATTACCATCATGGTTTTTTATTTGCTGCTTGAAATGGTGCTTGGGATTGAGATCTGCTGTTCTGATGTTGGATGGCCACCACTGATGTTTATAATGTGCATTTTACATATTTTCACTTACCACCATGTCATTTTCTCTCATTATTACTGCCTCAATTTCCCTTGGGGAAAGGCAGAAGAAAATGCACAGAAATAAAATGACAGTTAATCCAACTGTACCTTCACAAATGTATTTCCAGGAAAAGTGTTTGCTTTCCTGTTCTGCAATTTTGTATGGACTTACTCTGCCATCTCCATAGCTCATGAAGTGTAACTATGCAGTCTCCCACTGTAGTAGCCATGCATAATGCATGGGGTTTTGCCTTAGAAAGTTGCCTTGCATTAGAAACAATACACAATCACAGACTGCTTTAAGTGGCATAACAGGGGAGTAAGGGCAAAGAAAATAATCAGTTTGGAATAACTTAGTTTCATAAAATATTTGTTTACTGTAGGAATTTTAATAATTAATGTTTGGATTAAAACATTTTGCTTATCTTCTTCTTCCAGAAGTCGGGTCAGCACCTATAGCTACACAGAAGGAAGCCAGAAAAGCTTCCAGACACAAAGCTGACAAACACAGTGCTTCAGCTGCAACCTCAGCATATGCTGCAAAATGACATAGATTACTGCACTAACGGGAATGTGTTCAGGGTGTTTGTTTTTTCTGGCCAGATCACCAGTGTGCTGTTTAAGCTATCTTTTTCTTCTGAATGTCATTTTTTCTTTTTGGTATTATAGAATGCATGTGGCAAAACCTTTATATACCTTTTAATACAATAGGAATCGTTCCTGCTTCTCTTCCTTTTATGAAGCTTGTTTACCTTTACGAGTCAGATAAGCCATTTGTGAACTAAAATCTCCTTTCTCTGTAGTACATCTCTTAGTAGCTCTACGTTGGTGTTGCAGTATATTCACTCTAAAACTGTGGGCTCTCAAGTGTAGAGACTTAATACGGCTGTGCTGCTATTTTTGTTATTCAAACAAATATAAATAGAAGCTGTAGGTGGGCACTGTTTTCTCTTAAAAATGTTTTTCTTAAGCTGTAGGGTTTTAAATCTTTGAAATACATGACTTTTTTTTTTTTTCTTCTTCTTTCAGGACAGTAAAATAGGATAAGACTCCTAGATTTACCTCTTTAATAGGTTATTGACTGGAAGAAAAAAACAATGCCTAACAGATCATTGGGAAAGCTCTTCTTATGGATGAATCTTCTAAAATTTTAAATACACAGAAAGGAGCAAGCAAATGCTTTGAAAGTACTGAGTTTAAAATTTATATTACTTTTTTTTTCATGATTCACACTGATTTAAACATAAGGTCATGGCAGAGTTGCCATAAGTAGACTCCATTGATTTTGTTTATATGACTTAAGATTGAAGTGGCATGAAAACTGCTTAGACAAATGCAGAAGGCAGATAATTAAAATAATCTGTTTCCCAAGAGAAAAACCTGAAAAACATTTATGCTAAAATAAAAAGGTCCAAAGTTAATTGTGGCAATGGGGAGAAATATGGTTATCTCATTGGCACCTACTTCTAAGGGAAGGTTGGTTGAGAACTAGAAATACATTTAAAATTTATAAGTGCACAAAAAAAAATAGTTCAAGCTCCTTTTTTCCATAAATATTTAGGTAAAAGAGAATTAACATGTAAAAGATACATGTTAAGGCAAACAAATAGCAGTTTGACTTTCTATGTTGTAACTGAACCATGGTATTGGATTTATACCTGGAATTATTCCACTTTGAGCATCCCAAATTTCATTAGTAAAAGGGAATAAAAAGAAAGAGAGAAATGAGATGTTCAGATGAGGAACTCATTACAAAGCATTGTTAACCCAGATAAGTATAGATTTGGTGGAAATCTGATAAATTATTAAGATAAAAAATATGATAAATCCAAAAGCATATAAATAATTGAGACGCAACCTATTTATTTAGTCTGTGGTGAAAGGAGATTATTTCTGTTTGTGAACAACAAGCATGCTTTAGAAAAACTAAATTTAAGTGATTAGTCTTGTGTCATTATTTGGGCAGACTACTGATGTGTGTGTAGGCTTGTAAAATCAAGGCACTGGTATTGCTGTGCTAATTTCATAAGGACTCGTCCAACATGCCTGTAGCCCAGAGAGGGCTTCTGATGATCTCTGTGCCCCAGTCACTAAAAATACTCCTTAATAAGATTTTCATTGTTAGGCTTGTTTTCTTCCCGGGATCAGAAGCCCCGAAATGGCACAGGGAATGGGAAAACTGCACTTGTAAGAAGCCCTACTTAATGCCCATCAAATTTCTATTCTGTCCAGTAGGTTTGTGCTCTTTTTTTGGAAGGCTTATGTATAAGTATCTTTTCAGCATGTATGGGGTTTTTTTAATCTATTTTTATGTCTTACAAGGCAGGAAAGAGAAGGGTTGTGCAGTGCCAACAATAGAGTATCACCTTTATCCAGAGGCATAACTGACTAAAAAATGTGTATTTCTTGCATCTGGGAGACCAGATTGCATAAAAATATGCCTGTGCATATGTGACCACTAAGACAGTGTACACATAACACATCTTAACAAAACTTTGGTGTGCACAGACAGTAGAGATTCTGATAATTTATGCAAAAAATATTCTGGGCAACTGGCTTGCTATGATTCTGTTTAGCGTTTCTAAGGGATTATCTTCACTTTGGTAATGTTATTTTCTCTTGAGCAATGCTTTTATAGCTTTCAAGCAGAAAAGCTGAAATGTTAATGCTCATGTTTCAGCTGGGAAACTGCTTGCTGTCAGGATCTGATGTGGCTTTTGCTTGTGCCATAATTACATGATTTCATGACAAGATGGTGAAATCAACAGAAAATGTTAAGATTTTTAGTGTTTGAGGCCGAGAGATGTTTGGATATACCCAGAATAGGAAACATTCAGCTACTTTTGTATTTAGACGATACTAAACCATATTGAAATGCTTCTGGGTGAAAAAAACATGTATACATTTTGCACCTTCCAAAAGTCAAAATATATAAATTCTTGGTCTCAATTTTGATCTCAAAAATAGAGCTTGGGAATTCTTTGTTTTATTTAGTGATTCAGGTTGGTGTGGTTAGTGGGTTTTTTGAGAGTTTCATCATTTTGCACAGTGTAAAATATATCATTAAGATGACAGTGAAACGTATTTACTAGCTATGATGGGCTACAGTGTTAGAGGAGAGGTTTTTTTTTTACCTTTTTTCAATACATAGCAATACATAATGCATTAGATTTGAAAGGCTTCTATAGGTATATTGGTATATAGTTTCTGGAAAGAAAAAACTCTTAGCCTTCTGAAGCTGAGCAATTTTCAGGTAAACAGAGAAATCAGTGCATGTTTTGTAGGGATAATTATTGGTTGCAGTTGCCACTTGCCCTCAGAAGAGATTTTAAGCACTGGAATAATTCTAAACATGGAATAATTAATCCCTGCCACACTGCTGTGAGTCAGATAAGAAATGCCATATTGTTCAACCATGGTAAAGATGATAAATTCAGGCACAAGTGTGTTGAGTGTGTAGGTAAACCAGGATTATCACCCAGTACACTTGAATTCCAGTGAGTTGTGTGCTTGAACACTAACTTTCATCTCAAGTAGGAGAATTAGTAAAGAATTTGCATCTCAGAAAAGTGGAAAAACTCTCCTTATTTCACATTTTTCCTGTTCAGAGTCTTGATATGACCAGGATGTTCTGTAGCTTGGGCCATTCACCTATCTTTTTCAGGCATATAAATGATGTGACATAAAGCTGATGTGGCACATGAAAGCTTTATTCATTTAATTTTATAGCAATCTGGTCCTAGTATCATACAAATTTACTTTGGCTTAGTAAGGACTCTGTCCATTAGGCAGTGGGGTTTTGAGCTGAAAGAATAATTTTAAAAATAATAATAATAGTAAAAAAAAACCCCAACAGAATAAAATGGTAGTCCTAGTGCTAGAGACACTCTATTTGGGGCTTTTATGTCCAAGTTCATGATACATCAGAACAATTATGCTTATTATTGCCCATTACAAAAGAAGTACTATCTTTGTGTAAAGAGTGGGTCAGGAACAGCTTAAATCTCTGAACATACTTATTTTTCATCACAGGCAGCTAAATTCTGTTTCAGCTAGACATTTTTCCAGTTGAAGAAACCCAATACCTGGAAATCCCCCCAAGTTAGCCAAAGAATAAGTGTGTAGCTGTGTTCTATTGTTCATATCACCACATAGGTTGCATGAACAACCTTAGCGGATTAAAGATGATTGTATGCTATTGGTAAATATTAACAAGTGTTAAGCAAGAACAGAGTATATACCCTTTAGGAAAAAAAATTGTTAAAAGATCATCTCTTATTTAACAGTTAGAGATAGTAGTTAAACAGGTATTGAGTTTAAAATTTTAATTAGAATATTTCAGACTTTGAACAGTTTCATGTTTTGTCAGGATAATATTGTAATCTTTCAAAACAAAATTACAAAAAGAATGCAACTTTTGTTACAAAAAGTGAATGTCTAAATGGAAGGTTTGGGATTTCTGTTTTAAAATCCTCATATAAAATGTATTAAGATGAAGTTATGGAAGTCAGCACCAATTTCTGCTATGGTTTTGAAAAAATAAATCCTCTTTCCACTAGGGAAAATGGCATTGGATTAAATAAGCTATTGCAATTTGAAATAGAAGATTATTTTATGATATTATTTTTTTCTAAGTACTAAATGTACTAGCAATGAATACACCAAGAAGGTAGTGATCCTTAGTTCTGACTAGGATTTTGATCTTCATAATCGACAAAAAGGATTTAGCTTTCATAGTGATGTACTACTTCATTTTTCTCTGAAATTACCAACTGGGCTGGCATTTTTCATGATAAATTTTTAGGGCAGTTATGTGGTTACTAATACAGTATCTCTCCAAGGATGAATGGACCTTGGTGTATCACTGGTTTCACATGATCTCTCTCTTCATTATGAAAAATTATGAGCAATCTGTATCTTGGAATAAACAAAAACATGGTTTTTAACTATAGAAATATAGAAATTAATTCATAGTTCATAGTTGCAAAATTTTTATGACACAGTCCCTCAGACTGTGCAACTAACACATAGGTTTTTTTACTCACTTTTGTGTTCATTGGTATATAGACTAGAGTCAATATTTCAAAAAATATATAGCATTCCCACCTACAGCATATTCAGTGTAATAAAAATTGTAGCAGTTCCTGACTTTCTTACATCTAATTGAAGTATTTTGAAGATATTTTAAGATTTCTACCTCTATACCAATCTATAGTTTTTCTCTCCTTTTTCAAACCATCATTTTGGGCTAGTTAAAGTGCAATAACCAGGAATTTTTACTTAGGATTTTTTCTTAAGCTTATGAACAAATCTTTACCATTTTGTATGATAATACAGTGGAAAAAAAAAAAGAGAAATCTTTGTTACTAACATGAGTGGTCAACAACTGCTTGGCAGTAAGATTCTTTGGTAAGCGTGCAAGAATACATAAATACACATCCACAGATACCTATAAATAAATAATTCTGAACAGTGGTCAGGATATCACAGGAAATTGCATTGGGATTTAATAAAGCTTACAGATGTTTGAGTATTAAAATACTGTAACACATAAATGACTTAAACAGCGATGTAGTTTCCACAACCTTAGGATCATTTAGTTGTATCCTGCTGATACTTCCTCATAGTTAAGGATCATAGCCATGGAAAGGAAAATGTGTGAGTGAAAACCAGTGTTGCTTCTTGGCTGGAAAAACAACCACATTACTCTCAGATTTACATTGGGGAATAAGCCTATTCCCCCTTTACTCAAAGGTGAAGGGAAAGAATTTGTACTGGGTTTGGAAAGGACTTCTTTTAAATGTATATTACTTAAACTAGTAATGGTAAAGTCTCTAAGGGAAGTAAAAGTAAGTGGTAAGCTTTGCCCTTAAGCAAGTTCACAGTTCTGTCAAGCCAGCTATTTCCCTATTTTACTGTTAACAAATTTGTTCATTCGGGTTTTGTTTACTCTTTGAATATTAAATTTCAGATGGAGTCTTTTCTACTGATTTTATGCATATACACACTCATAAAATATCTATATGTTTGTTTAGGGACATATATTTATAAAAAAAATATGGGGCACAAGATATTATATGCTACAGTATGTTAATTAAATGTAGTAATGCTTGCACTTTTCACAAAATAGTTTTTAGAAAAGAATATGAAGGTGCTGTGCTGGAAAGTGGAAACCTGGTATAATATTCCTGTTTGCTTGTGCCATTAAGCTAATTTTTGCATACTTGATATTTAAGTTCTTGTTACTTTGAAGTAACAAGAGTTACTTGCTCCATGTCCTGCCTAATGGGACTCTCCTTGTTGGACTAAACTGGTCTTCATTTTGAGAGTTGTTTGTTTTGAAGGTCTGTAATTTTCTTAGTAGTAAGCTCCATTTTGCTGCAGTGGGAAGAGGATTGAGGGCCTTTGCTTTTCAGTCTAGACAGTGTGGATATGGGGAATAAGAGGAAACAAAATCACAGCACTGGAATAAGTCCTCACCTGTAGCAATAGCCAGTGCTACACACACTGAATCCTTTCTAATGTGTGTATTTTCCTGGAAAATCTTCATAGAAGCCTGGTGGACAAAACCTCCCAAAGCCATGAAGAAAATCCCTCCTTACTACAGTGTGCAGAAAAGATTTCCTAATGAAGCTGGAAAGGAGCTGGAGAAATTATATCTTGCTGATGTCCAGATTACTGCTCAAATAAGAGACTTCACCTTAAAATGTTACTTAGCTGTTCAATTTCCTTTCCTTTCCTTAATGGTCCATTTAGTTTTTTTTTCCACACACACAGTATATACCTCATAATGAAGCACACAAACAAGCAAACAAACAATGAGATTCTAGCTTTTTATTTAACAAGGAGAAGGTTATCTTAAAATGTTATGTATTTAAAGAATAGTTCATTTAAATGAGCTTTTCTTTTTGGAAAGCGCTTTCTCTGTGATTAGTATTGTGTTCAGTATGGCATTCTGCAATTCAATCAAAGTGAAATTGTTTAGAAGATTTCATTTTTTTTGCATTCTTTATTTCTTTTTATTTATTACTTTTTGTCTCCTGAATATACTCTTCCAGAAAGACACAAAAGCTTTTCTTTGCATATTTTTATGCATTAACATAATGGGTGATCTGGACCTGTTTTCTGCACAATAAAGATAAAAAAGAGCCCAAAACTCTGGCCTTAATTTCAGAAATATTGAATAATGATATATTCAACTATTTGTGAATAATGATATTCCTGTATTTTTTAAAATACATATTTGATAAACCCCACAATCTGTAAAAAGAACCATCTTTAAAAAAAAACCCAAAAAACCCTCACTATTTCATGCCCATATGACTTATTTTTCTATGAAATCATACAAACTTGTTTGTGTCATCCGGGTTAATCTAAGGGGACTTAACTTTGCATGGTAATTATTTTATTTATCTGTAATACTGATCTAGAGTTAGTTAAATAAATTCATCAGTTACTGAAGAGTGTTTTATGCTAAAGATCTCTTTGGTGCAGATCCTCTAAAAGTAAATGTGGATATTTTTATCACTAGCTTAGAGGGAACACAATTTCTTTGAAGCTTGAAGGCAGAAATCCCTGAATGACAGAATTCTCTTTAGAGGGAGGAGGGGAGGAGAGGAAATACCTTCATAAAATTTGAAAAGCACATTCCTGTTCTCTGATAGTAGATGTCATTCCACAATGTTTGCCAGATTTTAGCTAAGCTGATAAGCACAGTGGAATAGGGAAAAAAAAAAGCTAAGCAACTTAGAGCAAATACTGACTGACTATCAATGATTTAACCAGCACATTTATAAATAAATTATTTTACAGGTGTGAGTGGAATTCAAACAAGAATAAACAGTGAATATTTTGGCAGATCAACGTAGGTGACCTGAAGGTCATTTTAACATTGAATAACTAGTACTTTGCAATCAGAAGGGCCAGGCATTTAATCTGTGACAAGAAGAGTGCAGAGTTTGTGTGAAAAAGTGATGACAGAACTTGATTTCCAGCATTTTTCCAAGGAAATATATTGAAAATAAATTTGACTTTTTTACTTTGTAAATTACACAGATTAACAGATGAAAGTTATATTATTACAGAGAGGAAAAGAATCATCTAGAGAGATGTCACAGTCTTTAAGAACAAGTAAGAAAATATATCAATGTACATATACATATAAATATATAAAATTTTTTCTATAAAGATAACATCAGTATATACATACACAATATTAAATGAGATTTCCTGTGCTTGGTGAACAACTAGTAATTGGCTAATCAAAAAGATTTCTAAGCTTCCAGTTCAGTGAAGATTACCTGGATGATAATTACCTTTCATTGTTTTCTTGCTTTGAACAATTTGGTTTTAAATCCAAGAAAAAGAAAGGGTTTTGGTGGTTCCCCCCCGTGAAATTGCCAGCACTTGTTAATTTAGCTAGTTTATATCTGTATGTCATTAACAAGTCAGAATGTAAGAGAAAGTAATTAGGAAACAGAATTAATACTTTAAAAGATAAAGACTAAACAAAAACATAGGTTCTGTGAAGATCATATTTAGTGCAGAGTACCTAACAAATTCCTAGTTATTTAAACCAGTTTTTAAATCCTCTGCTAGGCAAATTCCTATATAATATGGTAGAAGGACATGGATTCTGCTTTTGGGTCTAAAATCATATTTTAAATGAATCATATTATTCCCCTGTCTCATTTTCCATGTTTTTAAGTAAGGATAATAAGATTTATCTGCCTTGGCAATACATTAAAGACAGTATAAAGCTCCAACTTATTAATTCTTATTAACACACACATGCACATCTAAACAATGGAGATCAGTCTGTTAGTGGACTTGAACTAAAAGTCTGGCTCAGTGTTCCAGAACTAAAATGTTAGTCTTTGAGGGAAAAAAAAAAGAAAAAAAAAAAGAAAAAAAAAAAAAAAAAAAAAAAAAAAGAAAAAAAAAAAGAGATAAAAGCATGGATTACACTTATTTGAGATAGAGTAAATAATTTGAGATAACATTTTTTCTGACACACTGAGGAAACAGAACACAGAAAGGGTAGCAGCACAGCTGAGAATCCTTACTTGGGAAAACTGACCTTTTAAGCAGTTTTGTTACAGGATGAGTCCAATGGGGAGATCCAGAAGTGTTTCCAATTCTTGGGTCCTCCTGTAGGCAGCAGCAGCTAGCTGCCTTCTTACCCCTCATTTACTCTAACATGGACACAGATTAGTGTCCCCTCCATGTGTCCAGTTCCAGTGAGAAGGGAATCCAAGTACTTTACCCAAAGAGATGCTGCAGGTGTGGGCCCAACCTCAGCAGTCCATGAGCACAAGCATTAACACTTGTCAGCAGTTAGCAGACAGCCTAGAAAAGTGGCACTTGGGCTACAATAATTTCCATGTTTATCTCAGTGATGAGTGTAACCACTAACAGGGGCAGCGTAATGCTGTAATAAGATTATTGACAAAGAAGTATTTGCAATAATAAGCAGAATAAAATTTTAGACTTCCTTTTTTAATTGTAAAAACTTACAGAAATAAGATAGAGGGATTATTTTGAATAGCATGTGTTTTTGTAGTGTTTTATAAGTGAACCATTTCTGTATTGTTCAAATACATGGGAACTGGAAAATGAAAAGGAGGAAAGCCATTAATCAGCTTGCTGATGTGTTTTCCTTATCAGACTGAAAGAAGTGCTAAGAACAAGCAGGTAGCATACATTATGAAAAACAGATGGAGTGTCAGATATGGCTTTGTGAGCTAAATCTGTGCAGTGGGGGAGATTTAACATCACCCTTAATATAAAATTCCCAACTCTATAAATAACATGATAAGAAAATACTCTTGTGTGTATAGAGACCTGGTATACACTTCTGAATGTAATGCATGTTTCCCAGCTGACATTAGGCAGGTAACTCAAATCTCCTGTATCATCAGTACATATATAGCTCAGCAGTAACCCATAATCTCACTTCTCAGTCAGTTCATTACCCATATAAAAAAAATCAGTATTCCATCATCCTTTGATGTGCCGTGTCATCTGCCTCCAAACAGTTGCTGCTGCTTGCCGCACCCAGGCGATTTTTGAAGCAGTCCTGAGTGTTAGCACTGTGGCGTCTAGCATGAGGAATCCATTTTTTCTGTGTTTTAACCACTGCCTAGTCTTGTGTGGTGCCTTGAAAAACTACTGTAACAGAAGTAATAATTATATTTATAAGGTTATCCTTTTTATTGCAGTTCCTAATGTGACAAATTTTTTAGGTCAAATTAATGCTAATAGCTACTTAATATTGTTTGATAGTTTTGGGAAATGATTTCGCATTCTAGTTATCTTTAGCCATAATTTGGGGTGCAGATAAATCTGAAGTGCAAGAAAGGCATTCTGTATCAATATAATAGCATGGCTGAGATTTAACTTTTGTCATTGACGTTCCACTTCATGATTTGCACTAATGTTCAAAAAATGCCATTTGATAATGATGGAACGCAATTATGAGAGCATCCTCAACTAAAATTGCACTCTTTTATTCCATGAATCACTAGATATTGAAATAACTAATGATTGCACAATAGAATCACAAGTTCACTCCAGGTTTGATGTACGGTTCTCTTGAGTCTATTCTCATAAGCTGATTTTCAATAAAGGAAACAACAGTCTTCCACAGGGAGCTGACAAGACTGATTACTGTAGTAACTTTAGACCGTGTAGTGAGATAACATGCTTTAGATCATGTATAGGTGTTTTTTGCTTCATATGCATTTTGCAACCCACTGTTTGGAAAGAAGCCATGTGTGGATTTGGAGCTTTCTGTTGTGATACCACATGCAGAGTCTTCTGGTTCATGGCTGGAATATTGTTATTGACTGTGCAAACTGATCTCCTTGGGGCAGAAAATTCATCTTTATACATCAGAAGTAGGGTTGATCTCTAGAGAAGGCCAGCTGTAATAGCAAGTGAATGAAAACAAAGTGCATACTGACAAACTCAATGTGCAAAATGCAGAAATGGAGCCAGTGATTTTTTTGTTGTCATTGCGTAGACATCTTCTGCAACAGAGGTGTAGATGGACACAGTTCATGGATTGTGAAGCCATTGTACTTGATTATGACGAACCCATTATGGTGGGTCTTCTACAATACCCATCTAACATGTAGGATTGGTACACTCTTGTATCCTGTTTGTCTGAAAAACCTGTAAGGTAAAGGAACATTTTTTTAGATAATAATACCAATAATAAAGTTTAATAATGACTGCCCAAGTAAGATTCCGTTCTTTCACATGTCATAAATTAAGAGAGCTGGCTTGAATAACTTCGATTCAGCACTTATCTTGAATTCTTAAGAGTTCATTAACTTGTTTCAAAGAAAATGTATATGTCAACACACCAAAGGTCTGCACAGAGAATCCAAGTCATTGTCACTTTGCTAGAAACAATAATTGTGTTAATATTGCTTTGAACCTGTATAATCATTTTAACTGTAGTGCTGTGGAAAAATGTTTTAGTCACTGCTGTTAATGCAAAAAGAGATACTAATTATTTTTTACTGTGACCTAACGTTTGCTGGTTTGCTATAGACACCAAACACAGTGATGTTATGAAGTTCTTTGCAAAGGTGCATGTCCTTGGGCTAAATATTTAAACTTCCCAAAGCATTAGGCATGCTTATTTAAGTACCCAAGTATTTTGTTTAAACCCTGAAGTTTTTTTTTTTTCAAATTACTTGTAATCTGTAGCTAATTTCCAGGTGACCTTGTGACGAGTTGGTAAAATAGTAGACTTGGTTAATGGATAGTATAATGGAAATCAGAATATGTAATGAATCTTATTCTTACCCTTACCTGTGCCCTCTATGTACTAGGAATACTTGACAAGGCTGCAAGGGAGAAAAGGGCTAAAAGTACTTATTTCTTCTCCCTTGACCTCTTGTATAGCTCAGAGTGTGCTCAGGAGTGCGTTAAACATTGTCTGGGTCTGGTTCCTTACTGCTTGGCCCCTGATATGCTGAAGAAATACGTGAGTGAGTCATCACCTGCTGGTGCCATTGTGGCATGGTGATGGGAGAAAGAGCTCTGCCAGTCTTTCATGCCTGAGGAATTTTCTTTTTGCTGCTGCCAAAGATATTGATGTTCTGGTTGGTGCCTTCAGCTAGAGAAGGGTAACTGCAGGCATGAGGGAAAACTTGGTCCCATGTCCAAGCAAACAATTAGTTATAATCTCCACTCTTGAGTACAAGCCAGGAGAAGATGTGAAGACATGCAACAAGCGAGTCTCACAGCTTATCCTGAGAAAGCACATGGCAGTAAGCTTCCAGGTTCCCACTGATATTAACAGTTGAGCCATAAAAATGACTTTCAGTTTAAATCCAGGCTCCCCTATTGATTTCCAGCTTGATTTTTGCATGAATGCTCTATCTTTCTCTTATCAGCTTCATGCAGCTCTAGTTGGTTTGGCACTTTGTGATGTTCTTGACATTGTTCAAAGAGATGTTAAGTTAAAGCTGAACAGTTTCCTCGACCTGAAGTTTAAACAAGAATTTGACAGTCCTGGAATTTTATTTAAGACCCAGAAACATGTCTTTAAAAGTACATGGAAACTGTCTCTTTTATCAAGCATTTCAGAGAACTGAATGCTAGCTAGGGGGCAAATGTTAACTGGTCAATATTTTCATAGGCACAGTTCAACACAAGGACAAAAATAATTTACAAAGATTTTTATGCTCATCTGAAGCCTGTGGGATGCTTTTCTTCCCCCACCACCCTAGATATATATATATTTTCTTTTTTCACAGATATATGTGAGTTGATGTGGGTGCCTTTTACACACAATGGTATGAATAAACCTGTAGGTTACACAGTCTCTCTCTCAGGGTTATCAAAATTCTGTCAGGTTATATAGGGACTGTGATGATTGGGGTTGTTACAAATAGCAGAGAAAGATTGATAACCTCTTCTTTTTAGTCATAATTATAGTGCTTTGCTCCAGGTCACTATAGAAATGTTGCAAGTCACCATAGTTTGTGTCTCCTTTTTGTGAAGGATTATTGCCCATTGTCAAAGTGACAGCTAAACTTGGCCCTGAACTGAAAACTGAAAAGATAGAAACCTTTAAGACATTTGAAATAACATAGAGGAGTTTTCTGAGCAATGAACTGAGGAAATCACTGCAAATTGGAAAGAACTGGATTGTGCTGTAATGTCTCCTTTCTCTGCAATCACTGTTTTGAGGTGGAATTTGACTGCATTCCTATCCTTTGCTCCATGGTAACTTTTTCAGTTAGGAATTTACTGTTAGGAGAATAAGAGCTTTCACTGATCTATTTTCAGGTCTTGTAAATTATTGCCTTGTGACCATATTTGCCACTGAATAGAGCTGAAGACTTCCATATTCATAGTTGCAAGGTGTCAAATCAGAGGAAGATGTATATTCAGTTTCTTGGGATGTAAACAATGTACACAAATGGATGTAAACAAATACATATTCAGAGACAAAAAGTTCTTAGGATCTTAATGGTGATTTTTTTTTTTTTTAATTTCCCTTGGAATTTAGAAGTAGATTGCCAGGACATTGAAAGAAGAGACAGAGTTAACAGACCTGAGTTAAATGTTTGGAGAATCTTGCTTTCATGAGCAATTTGCTCTTAATTGGCTTGCAAGGGATCTTTTTGTAGGAGGGGGTAAGGTGTGGATAAGGATTTCACAACTGTTTACAGCGATTTCTCACCATGCTACAATCAGATACTGACCTATGCGATGAAATCTGATGCCCTGTTACAATATTGCACAATTTGCAAAAGAAAATTATAGGATAACTACGTGCAAATGAAGTGAATTTATCACACTAAATAAATGCAGACAGTTTCTTGTCTGTGAACAACAGCATAATCCATTGGGACATACAAAATACAAGTGGTAAGTTTTGGTTTTTATTTCTTTGACTTGGATATAATTTTTTTTGTAGCTAATAATATGACTATCACTGTACATAGGTGTGTGTCTGTGTCTACATAGCAGCCAATGCTTCATAATAAAATGTTATATTTTCTTTCTCTAGTAGCAGCTGTTTACAGTTATGCTTTGGAGAATATTGTTTATATCTATTTGCCGATTTATAGATGGGCACCTTAAATAAAGTACATAATTAGGGTTAATTCAAGTAACACTGGGTATAAATAGTAGGGAATTCTTAAGTAGCTTTTGTGTCTTGTAAGAAAGGATCACATGGGTGCAGCTCTTGTGGCAGTTACACTCTCCAGAGTGTCTTTGCACAAATGAGCAGACTGGATCCTTAATTGTGTAGGGAGCACGCGCAGAAAGAGTAGCACTCAGATGATCCCGTTCATTGTATCCCTGTTGCTAAGCAGAGAGGCTTTGTACCAGTTGGAACATTTTCAGGCTCTGTGGCTGCATTCCTAAATGAGTTGCAATAATTAAATGTGAAAGCAGTGATCGCCAGCATTGCTTGCCAATTCCAGTTTGATAATAAGAGGCAAAAACCATCTGATCAGCCCCAGACAAAAACAGAAATTTCTTTGACCTGTAATTATATGCTGAAAGATGGTGGTTGTGAGTTTAAAGAGACAAAAACATAAACGTCATGTGAAGGTCTTACTGTTCTGAGAGCAGACATCCCTTTTTGGTAGGGGGTGCTCTGGAGGAAATTCCCTTTAAGTGGTTCTCTTTCTACTGGTAAGAGGTGGGTTGCTTTATTGTTTTGTATTTTTAAACCTGTTTCAAGGCTTCTTTAGCTTCTCATTTTGCTTGGCACTGAGTAAATTCTTTTTATGTAAAAGATAAGTTTAGGCATTATCTGTTTTCTGCTGGCTTTCCAGTTCTGTCGTCTCACCAGCTTTAACAGCCACCTCTTCTAAGGACTGAATAACAGGAAAGACAGAACTGAATTTTTTGCTGCTTCTCAGTTGACAGCTGCAGAGATAGAGAAGTGACAATAATAAACTTCTGGAATTTGTATGAGTGAAAGTGGCCTATACAGTCATTTTCTGTTCCTTTGGGTGGACTCTGTGGAAGTAACTCAGGGCTACTGGTGGTTCTTGTTGTTAAATCTTGGTGAAAGGTCTGATACCACCCAGAGAATAAAACCAGGTCTCTTAAAAATGTGGTGTTGCTTACTTTTTTCTTTTGCAAATTAAAAAAAAAAAAAAAAAAAAAGACAAATATGATTCTCCAAAATAAAAGGATTACCAGGAGAAAAGAGATAGTTAAATGGACTTTATCTTATGAGGTTGTTACTAGAATTTTTATTTATGTATTTTTAAGTTTATGAAATCTGACAGTTTCTACGTGGTTTTTACAATCTTTTGACCTGTTTGCACTCTCTTCTTTCACAAGTAGATGACCAAGAAAAGAAGTGAGTCACCCTTCCTCCTTACTAACTAAGGAGGAACTCCTTATTCAGAGTAAGAGGTAGTTGTGATTTAAGTTTTTCCCATCAAGAAATAAGAAATATCTTTCTGAAACTGGTGGCTTTACAGAAATGGCTTTTCTTCCTGCTGGACAATACCTTTGCATTAAAATTTCCAGACAACTTTTGTGAACGTAGATAAATTTTCTTCTCGTATGGATAAAACAAAAAAAAAAAGAGATCAAAGCTCAAACCATAATTCAGTACTGGCACTGGAGACTTGCCTTGAAATAGTAAGAATTCTCAGTGTGAAAACCATATTTTTCTCTATGCTTTACAAGAGCCTAATATAAAAGTAATTTGTGAGGTCTCTAATATCCCCTTTCCTCTTACAGGTCTGGTATTGTAAGTTGTAGGGCAAATAGAAAAGAGTGAACTAAGTCTACAGTTGTCCTTTTTGTTCTAATTTTAGGTTTACCATTTGTATAGCTAGAATCATAAGGCTCTGACAGTTTGACAGACTGAGTCAAGTAAAAACTTTTTGGGGACTTGCATTGGGCATGGTAGTCAGGGAGCAGGCATCAAAACAATAGATGATAACTGGTGAATGGTATAGGAAAAATTTCTACTCATTATTCCTTTGTTTGGTAGTAAAGAAAACTCCTACTCAAGCCTGCTATTTTGAATTTAGCAATTGCATTAAGTTATTTCCTCTTAATAGCTAGCTAATTTTTCACCTGATTGATTTTTGCTGAACCATTACCTTTCAGTGGTAGCTGTCATTGCCACAAATTCTGCTCATTTTAATTATGGCTTATATCAAGAACTACTTTTTTATCTTAGTTCAAGATGCAAGTCACATTTTATCATGTAAACAGAACAATTAAAAATGCGTAGAGAGGAATAGCTGTGAATAAAGTGCCTCTATAAATGGCTTACATAAGACAGAATGGTATATAATGCTGTCTCTAAATGTGTTGTCTCCCATCTTGCTGCTGTTGTATCACCTCACAGTAGAGTAAATGTACAATGTGTCATTAATTATTTAGTTTTTTGTGTTTCTGGGCTAACATTTCACTATACAATAACTCCCCTTTATTTTTGAATTTTAGCTCTTGGTGCTTATTGGTGCTGATCCTGAGGTGGGAGCAAGGGCCTTGTCAGGGAGATACTGAGGATGCCCACTCTGTCCTGGTGCTTTAGGAGTGAGCAAAGATTAAGCTGCACACATACATCCTGCATGTGGGTCAGTGTTGTCCCAACAGAGTTACTGTGTATGGTGAAAGCAGTAGCATTTTGCAATTGCTCCTCTATGGAGGCAGGTCCTGCTACTGCCTTGACAACCACTGTAGTACAAACAAGTCTTGAATCTGAGATATTTCATAACTTTAGTAGGAGGGGGGCTTTTGAAACTCACTTTGGGAAACAAATATTTGTGAAGAGTTGCTTCATAAATACATTCATGATGAATATTCATCTGCTGTACAGAGGAGTTTCTGACTAGGATTTGACTTGTATGCATGCACTAGGACAAATTTTCTACCACAGGCAATTACAATAATTTAAAGCAAGACATGATGAGAATAAAGAGTAGAAAGAGCAGTTGTAGTTGCTTTAATGATTCTGTGATTCATCTAAAAGGTGTTTCATTTAATTTCCTAGAACATCTGCCAGATTCAGTTTTGGTCCATTAGACCTATCCATTTTTAAGGATAATTCAGGTTGGAAAGGACCTCAAGAGGTTTCTAGTCCAACATCTGTCTGAAGCAGAGAGAGGTTGAAAGGACAGAAAGCTGTGAGACCTGACTGGATTGCTCAGAGATTTTAGACCTTGAAAACCTCCAAGGATGAACACAACACATATTTATTTTGAATATTTGTTTTCCTTAACTAAGGAAAACATTTAATCTTATGCTGAAACTGAATGAGACATTGAGGTTATTGCAGGTTGAATCTGAATGAGTTTTCAGGAGCAGAGTAGTAACTCCCAGCAGGTGGTTTCATCCTGGTGGAGGTGGGAGGCAGCCTAAGTCCCAGCAGAGAGGGGAGGGTTCCCTTGCTGCTATTGCTGGCAGAAGTGTGAATTGTGGGCACCTGTCATCAAAAAATAACTCATGTTGGCAGTAGTCTATTTTATTATGATTTTGTTGTATTTTTGTATCAGTTCTCACTGGAATCTCTCCCCTTATTGTTAGTAGGAGTTAAGCAGTTGAAAAATATAGCAAGTGTTCATCTCAGTATAAATCTGAGTGAATTTTGGTACTTTCAGTACTTCCACAAGGTGAGATAGTGAAAAAAAAGGATATCTGGGCAAAACCCTCAAAATTTCTATTGAAGTTTCCTTTTGTGGTGACATGGCTTTGACTGATCTGTCTCAGCATCATAAAGATAAAAGTTTACTGGGGATACATAGCTATTTAGGCCAGAATCCTTCCAAAACTGCAGGAAATAGATTTGATTAGATTAGACTTCAGGTCCTTTTTCCATCCCAGCTGTGCTTTCAGAGAAGTAATTATTCTGTTTGACTATTACATGAGTCAGCAAAATAAAAAGGCAGATTTTTCTGCCTTTAGGAAAACTGTGGCATAGAGTATTGGTGTTAACTCACAATTTTCTTGCTTAATATTAACGTAACTCTAATCACCTTCAAAGTCACACCCTGTGGTGTGATTCCCATCTCACAAGTGGCTGTTCTGATCATCTGGTTTTACATGCACACCACTGTCATCGTGTGAAAGCTACAATTGTGGAAATGCACTTAAGTCTTCCTCTGTTCCCATTCCTACACAGGCATATTCTTCACTAATTTATTAAATGTCATGGGAAGCTCTGATCTGTGACATTCATGGGGACAGTTTTGAGTTTCACAAGGATTAGAAAAGGGAGAAAATTTGGCTATAGGCAAATGAATTGTTATTCCATTTCACTTTTCAATTATGGAGCAAGAAATCTAAATTTTAATGTATTATCCTGCATGCATAACTTTTGTTGATTCAACCAAATTCATGTATTGTCTAGAGAAAATTGGAACTCATGCCTCCTGGACAATTAGCAAGATGTTATGCTTATACTACACACAAGTTTTTGTTCTTGAATCATTCACATGTTCCTTAGAGTTGCAGTCTCTCACACCATTGTTGCTCACTGGTTACTAGTCAATGCTTACTGCTTACTTTTGGTTTTAGTTTTGCTTCTACATTTCAGCCACATATGTTAAAATAGAGCAAACTCAATTAGATCTAGCAGAATACACATGGATGTGACATGAACTTGAATTGACCACCGGCAAAAAGTTCTTGTGGTTAGATACTGGTTTTTTAATCATCAGTTTTAAAGTATTGAAATGTGAGTAATACTAAATAAGATGCTAAATTATTATCTACAATGACATTTATCTCAAGGCTGTATGGTATTATTTGTGTTATTTCATTCTTGGGTATTTGCAGTTGTGCTTAGTGTTATGAACATGAGCATGTAATATTAAAGACACAAGTGACTTTTTTAAAGAGCTTACCTGTTGTATTTTCAGGCAAGAAGATAAAAGTATGGAGTTTCCACACTGATTCAATAAACTGACTCTCTGTCAGGATAGTATGTGAAGTGCTAACCAAACAGGGTCTACTATGTTTTCTCAAAAACACCCTCTGGGTGAAGAACCTTTTTCAAATAGCCAATCTCAGCCTCCCCTGACATAGCATCATGGCATTCTCTGTCATGTCATGGCCCTGTCACTAGCCACCACTGAGAAGAGATCTGTACCTGCTATTCTGCTTTCACTTGTGAGGATGTCGTCAACCCTTAGTTTCCTCTTCTCCAGGCTGAACAGGGCAAGTGACCTAATCCAGTCATCATATGGCTTCCTCTCCAGACCCGTCAGCATCTTTGTAGCTCTCCTTTTTGACACTCTCTAATAGCCTTGTATCTTTTTTATATTGTGGTGCCCAAAACTGCACACAGGACTTGAGGTGAGACCACACCAATGCAAAATAGAGTGGGACAATCACCTCCTTTGATTTGATTAAGAGAGCAGTCTTGAGAGAGAGAGACCAGCCTAATCAATCATCATAAGCTTAACCAGTTCAAAGTCAGCTTTATTTTGTCCTCATGGGTTAATGAGATATGGGGAATAACTGCCAAAGCAATAAATACTGAAAACTATTATGTGTATTTCTACAAGAATAGTTTTCCTGAGGTATGGCTGTAATTCCTTGTGTTCTTTATTTGTCTGTACTGCATACAAAGCCTAATATGTTCACTGAGTCAGACCAGACAGGATATATAAACAGTACTCCATCTCTGCCAACTACATTCCTAGCTTAGAGTGCTTTGCATTATTTATTTGAAAGTGTCTGTTGCTTAAAGATTGTCTTTGACTGCATGATTTTAAAGTAACAGGAGGTCTACAAGTTTGGTGCATTTAGTGAAAAGTGATAACTTCTTCCTATAAATTTTGAAATGCAACAATAGGAAACAGTGTCAGAAATGGTACTGAATCAAGTTCTGTATGAAAGTGGTAATTGAGTATTCTAAACAAATGACATGGATGTCTGTGCTTCCACTTTCATTTCTTACCACTGTCATTTTATATAGTGAGCATCTAATATGTTTATGCCATCCTTGGTTGTTTAGGCAACAAAAAGGACTCATAAGAGAAGGATTGACATCTAATATTTGTAAATTAAAACATATGATTCTGTATTTTGAAAAAAAAATTGCCTTGAATGTGTAATATAGAATATTCCGTGTTATTTAATGAGAGGCTCCAGAAGAAGATTTTTTTTCTGTAAGTTTGGTTTTGTGGGGTTTATACTTGTATTAGATTTCTTAAGGAGTCCTGCCAGAATGTCAAGAACTGAGGAAAGATAAAAAGTCTTAAGCCAAGTCCTCTCTGGATCCTGCACTGAGTTTTCCTGATAGAAAGGGCAATGTCTGGTGATGGTTCCTGATTCTGCATGTGAGTTCTATGTTAGCTGGATAATAGTTGACAAAGTCACTACACTGGAGTAGAATGTGAAATACTTCCATGAAAGGTTCCCTAAAATTCCTATGGTCTGGGTTTTGTTGAAATTTCATGGTTGTTGATACTTTTTACAAGCCTAAAGTATAAGAACACTTTTACTCAAAATAAGTAAATTTTTTTACAATGCTCTCAAGTATTTCAATGAGACGATTCAGAGGAAGGGTCATGATCCTTAGTTACACAAGGTAAGAACTTCAGAACCTACAAGAAAAGCTCATTGTTTCCTGAGAAGAATTTCTTAGCATTAGTTTGAATCAATGAAACAGGTAATGAAAGTCCTGTAAATTTAATCTAAAAATAATAGTGTTTAAAAAAGCTTAGAAAGCCTTTCTAGTTGTTTCATAATGGAAAAGCTAAATGTTATGTTTTGAAAGTGTCAGAATGTTTTTTAACTCAAGCATAGTGATTTATTTTTATATTTTTAAAGCAATTTCTAATTTTTGTTAAAAAGAAATGGGGTTTTGGAGGACTTTAGGTTGGCGTTTTTTTGACATTTTGAAATGGTTTATGCCATTTAGAAGTCATACTGTACGGAAAATAAACTCTCATTCCTAGCAAAACATGTAGATCATTATGCTATAGAAATATGGTGAATACTTCCAAAGCAGAATATAAGAAAGGGCCAAGCCTTTCAAATTGTACAAGTTTTTATCTTTCTATATTTCTTTTATGTGAGTTTATGGCATAAGGATAGTCCCTCATAAAATACAGCAGGATAATTCTTTATTGATAATATTTAACACATGTACAAGATAAAGAGAGCAATTTCAGAGGACTCCTACATCACTTAATTGAATTGCTCTTCATTAAATAAATGTAGTAAAATGCAATTTCTAGCAATGCCAAGGTGATCACAGATGTGGGGGTAAAGAGGAAGGCTTAGGAGAAAATAATAGCGTGGTAAATTAGGGATAAATAATTTATGAATATGATATTGTTGAAATTGTTGGACTAAATACTTTCCAAATAGAACAGTATGAATCAGTAGGAGCAGTGAAGCTTTAAAATTTTAGGTACTATTTTCTAAAAGAAATCCTTATTACAAGATTTATATTGGAAAACTTTAGTGTTATGGGAGTGTTGACCTTCGATTACTGGCAGGGTTTCCTGGAACATTCAGTCTAAATAATTACCCAACAATTAGCTGCATTTCAAATATTATTTTATCTGGAACTTGAAAATAGGATAATGAAGCTACTTTGTCCCAAATCCTTGATTTAGCATAATTCAAGTGCACTAAGCTTCCGTGACTTTTAAAACCAAGTCTCAGAGTGCAGCTATAACATGGATACAAAATGAAGGTGTCATTGGCCTGAGTTGTGTTGGAAGTGGAGATTTTATTCTGGTTACATTTTGAGACATAAGTCTTTCCACTTTTGCGTTAATGACTTCTTTGTTTGGTTTCTTATCTTCAGTATATGTGCATATGATATGTAACACTATTTGAAAATATGTGTAACTTACTACAGAAATGAAAGACTTCACATTGGTTCAATAGGAAAAAAACACGCAGAATTTAGAATCTTCCCTGGGGTCCTGTCCTATTCCCATTTAGATTGACAGATACCTTCCTCTTTCTCTCTGTTAAAATAGGCTCAGGGTCACAATAAAAATTTGAGGATACTGAAGGGCTTTTCTTTTCTCTCTAAAATTACTTCTGTAGCACCTTAAAATGTCCTTGATGTTTAAGTGATTTTTCTGTGCAGATGAGAATTGCTGCTCCTAATAGTTGATAGTTTGATAAAAAAGAGCAAGTTACCATTCAGTTATAACACACCAAATACAGACAGACTTATGTTTCTATTTTTAACATTAAGAAAAACTCCATAGATATCCAAAGACAAGTTAAGGAACAAGAAGGAATGAAATATAAAGAAGAATAAATAAATAAACCATGGAAAGTAATATCAGGGTCCCAGATGTCATATGCTAATGACTATTTTATGGCCTAAATAATAAAACAATTTTTTCTGCCAACTGCATTGTAGGGTGAGTAATATATGTAAGACTTGTTATTATATCTGCTTGTTGATTTTTTTCTCTGATTTTTTTTTTTTTTGTTGGGTTTTTTGTTTGTTTGGTTTTTTGTTTGGTTGGTTGTTTGTTTTGTTTTTGGGGGGGTTCTTTTTTTTTTTCTTTTTTCTCTTCATTCTACTTCATGGTAGTTTAAGCCCTAGGGATGCTTTGAATATCTCGTAGGAATACTGTCTCCAGCTACCATTAGCGAAAAGCAAATTTAAAACTCTGTATTCCTAACATTAACCTAAATGAAGCTCAGACAAAGTGGTCACCAAGTTAATTGATTCAATGCATACCACACAAAAATTTCCTCATACAAACCAAATTATCAGACCTGAAGGTATTGAGTAATAGCAACATTTAAATGTCCTTTGTGAAGATGTAGATTAGAAAAAAAAATAAAAAGAGAAGGGAAATTATTTTACCTATTAAAAGTCATCCTGTACTTGGGATTCTCAGTGCTGCTGTCTGGAAGTAGCAATTCTCTATGAATTGCTTGCTGTAAACCTGAAAGTGGGGGGGTGTATTGGGCTTGTGTGGAGAGGGTGGGGGATAGAGGGGTTGCTTTTCTGAGAAGCTGCTACAAGCTTACCCTGTGTTCAGAAGACCAAATTTCCCCCCGGGGGAAACTGGTCAGGAGCAATTGTAGCCAGAGAGAGGACTGAGAATATGTGAGAGAAACAGCTCTGAAGACATCAAGGTCAGCAAAGAAGAAAGGGAAGGAGATGCTCCCAGGCCCAGGAGCAGGGATCCACCTACATCTTGTGGTGAAGAGTGTGAGGAGTGGTAGAGATAAGGTGTGCTGAACTGACCACAGGTCCCATTCCCTCTCCCTGTGTTCCACTGGGTGGAGAAGGTAGAGACAGTTTGGAGTAAGAGCCTAAGAAAGTGTTTTACGATTTGGTTTTATTTCTCATTATCTTATTCTGGTTTTATTTGTAATAAATTAAAATTTCCCTGAGTGAAGTCTGTTTCATCCAAGAGAGTATCTGGTGAGTGATCTCTCCCTGTCCTTATCTTGACCCACAAGCCTTTCACTGTATTTTCTCTCTAGCTGAGGAGGGGAGTGATAGAGCAGCTTTGGTGGCATCTGCCATCCTGCCACAGTGGGTAAGTCAAGTCCTTCTGATCATGCCTTGAATCATTGTAGGGTATTTCTGTACTCATCAAAGTTGGGGGTAAAGTCAAAGCACAGCATGTCCAGCACTGTTATCCCTAACATACAGTTTAGGGAAGAGCAGCAGGGGACATAAGGAGAGGTTAGCTGGGACAAGAAATAAATGTTTATAGCTGTGAAGAAACTGTAGAAAATCCTGTATCTCTTCCCTACTGAGCAAAATGGTGGTGCAAGTCCCCTCATAGCAAGCTTTTTTAATATATCTGGTTCATTTAATTTTAAAGCTATCAAAGGGATGAAGCTACAACTGGTAGGGAAGACTTTCCTTAGGGCTTGATAAATCCATCCTCAAGCTAACTCTTGCAGCTTGGTGGAAAGCATATTGCTGTTCCAAAGACTTTCAGACTCACTCACAGGTTCTTGTGGTTTTTCAGTCCACAGCACTCTGCCTCCTGGGAAGCAAGTGGATCCAGGTACTGTGACTTGTGTTTGTCAGCTGAGCAGTCTTCATTTCTCACACTAATTAAGTTTTATGGGTTAAAAATCCAGATACTTTGAATTCAAGCAGAGCAGAAGTTTACAGCCCTGACTGCCAAATTTGGAAAAATCTGTGAGACGAAGAAGTAAAATAATCAGAGTAGCCTTAACGTTTTTTCCTGAGGTGAAATAGTTTCCTTTGTGTTGCTTAGGATTGTTGAGGCAAATCTTGGCCTTAGACCCAGCAGAGCAATACTGCTGGCAGACACCCCTTTGTGGGATGCTAGACCTCACAGTGGGAGCCTGAAGCCACTTGTGTAGGGGAGGTGCTCACCCTGTCCCACGCTGCTCTGAGCAGCAGGCATAGTAAGAATTTTCCCTCAATTTATAAGGGATGAGGGTTCCCCTGCCTTCACCTTTTGGCACTTGTAGCTTGTCTTGTGTTGCTTATCAGAGGATGCACGGCATTTCCCTTTCGCTGACTTCTCTCAGGTTATTACTGTGCCTCTTTAGTCCATTTCTCTGGTTTCAGTGGCTTCCCTCTTCTCAGCTTTTCGAGACTGCTCTCAGTCTTCTAAAATCAATAAGAGGATCGATTGTACAACTGTTCTCTTAATTTTACAGTCTGTACCATGTCCATAGCTTTCCATAGAAATTGTGCAGGGTATGAATAACCGAGGCATCAAACTTGTCATTAATTTTGCATTTAAGCACCACAATATTTCTTAGTTGTATTCATTTATATGAAACACAGATTTTTCTAATGTAAGGAGCCAGTTTCTGGTGCCATTACTCGCCTTGTGTCTCTTAATGCTGAGAGCTAACACTGTAGATCTGTAAGTACTGAGTAATATGCCAGAAATTATTTTAAAAAGAAATAGTCTCTACAGATGTGATAAAATCATCGACTTTCAGTTTTCATAAGTTATAATATCTAAAAAAATTCCTTTTGAATGCCTGGAGTGCAGAAGTTTCAAGTATAGCTCATGAAGCCAGGGCAACAACTCACCTGCAGTCTGAGGATCAAGATACCCAGATTAATATTTTTCTTCAAGCTGACCCTTTCACATTGACTCCTTTAACAATTAATAAATGTTACGTATTTTCTCTCTGTTCGTATTTGAAATTTAGTCTGTAGTGGAGGATAGATTGTGACACATACGTGCTTTATTTTTCCATTTCATAGAGGTTTGTTAAACCCATTCCTGATGTTCCTCAAGCATTGAGGTATTTGGCTGTTTTGGGCCTGTTGCTAAATGCCAGGTGGCTTGGAAAGGCAGAAATTAGGAAAGGAATTTGTCCAAATGCTGGAGAAGATAATACACGCTAATGCATCTAATGGAATTGTGGGTCGTTACATGTGTGCATTTGATAATCACCCTTTTTTTTCTTTAAAAATTGCAAAACTCAGTTAAAATTTCTGCTTGATGGAGATTCAAAAGTAATAGTACATGGAGTTTATGTAACATTTTGCAGTTGCTCTTGGAGTTAATTTAAAAAATATAACTGAGTAAACAAAACTTCATTTTAAAAAAAAAAGACAAATTAGACTATTTTCTGATAATGAATGTCAGCAAAGCATAGCCTGATTCCTTGTGATAGGGATAAATATATTTGCACTAATGTGCTTAAAAGGCAACTATTAGTTTTTAATGAATCTAAGAGATTTACTTTTTTAGCAGAGCTACTAAAATAATAATCATACATAAAGGAGTACTTCACACAAGCTCAGGAAATTATATGCAGAGATTTAGCTAGGGAATTTGGTTCTGGTTTGAAAGATAACGTTCATTTCTACATGCAAAAAATTGTTTAGTTCATTAGCATACTTTTATTCTGCAGACACTGAAAAGCTTTAATGCCCCCCAAATTACTTAGATGTAACTTAGTTTCATGAGTTATCAAGCACTAAAGATATAAATAGCCTTATTATTCTCTGGTAGCTGTTGCGGTGTTGTTCCAGAACACCACTATTGCACAATAGGAGGCATTTTAAATGGTGGTTTGCTCCTCACATTAGTGTACCAGACAAGCTTGATTCTGAGATAATATACTGACTGAAAGTGGACCTATGGTTTTTAAGGCATCTAGTGAAGTGCAGACTCTCGCATTAAAGCATTAAAATGGTCTGTCTAATGGGCAGAGACTGTTTTTTTGAAATGAAACTTCTTTTTCATAATCTAATGCAGCACCAGTGGAAGATTGGTGACATCATTTTATTGACTACGAAAAGTGGTCAGACCAAAATGTTCTACCTTCATGGTAGATACAAATTTCACTTGCTCATATCTATGACTAGATGGGTATGTGTGTGTACATAAAATATTGTGCCATTGGTGATGGAATGCAATGGAGTAGAAGTTATGAAAACCTGGTTGAAGAAGCAGACATCTGGGCTGTTTCCTGTAGAAACTCAGCTGGGTGCCACCAACAGGTATCAACAGTCACAGTCATATGGCTACACATGCATTGCACTTTGAGAATTTCTCATCATTGAAATCAGTCTCTTTCTACTCTACAAAGAAACTCATGACAAGCTATAGGCTATAGCATAATATCAGACAGCAGGAATAAATATCAGGGCATCATCTTCAGCTTGGGCTATTACTGTCACCACAAAGAGTTCTTTGTTTTCTGCAAAGCAGTGATCTCTCCTCTCTGGAGACCAGTGACAGGACCCAAGGGAATGGCCTGAAGCTGTGACAGGGGAGGCTTAGGTTGGGTATCAGGCAAAGACCCCTCACCCAGAGGGTGGCTGGGCACTGGAACAGGCTCCCCAGGGAAGTGGTCACAGCACCAAGCCTGGTGAGAGCATTTGGACAATGCTCTCAGGCGCATGTTGTGACTCTTGGGGATAGCCTATGCAGGCCCAGGAACTGGACTTTGGTGATCCTTGTGGGTCTCTTCTAATTCAGAATATTCTGTGAAATTCATAAACTTGGCTGCATTAGGCACTAAAAAAGCCACTCTTAGCTTCAATTTAGCTCTTCTTGTCAGTTGCTTGAAACTTTATATTAATCAAGGTGAGTGTATCAGTTAAAAAGTAGAAACTAGAGAAACAGTGTTAAAAATAATTGCCATGCTCTGGAAAGCTGATTTAAGGGAACTGAGTGGCAACTTTGTAATTGGGAAATTTATGCTAAAAGTGATATTTATTTTGTCTTTACTTAATATGATAGAAAAACCCAAAATTAGTCTGGTTCTAGAAAAATATGCTCTAAAGAACTGCTAACTGTTAATACCCAAACTATGGGTATTATATTATAACTAAGTGATAATACTCTTCTGCCAGACTGATAAGCACCTGTACAGAAGATATAGATTGCCAGCTAAATTAGTCTGGTAATCCTGATAAATTCATAGTGAGGTCTATAACATCTGCTAGGGGCAAAATGTATTCTATAAGACTTGCCTACCATCTATGTTTTCAGTCTATGCATGTCAATCAAATTATTTCAGGAACAGCTTTATCTTCTCAGATATAGAAAATGGCCTTGAAAAATTCCTTCAAATCCATGTCCCTATATCTAACTTTCTTCAGGGTAAAATATGATTCTTCCTAAGTTGTGGCTTTGAAGCTGACTGGGGCTTTCATGGTGGCCCCAGACTGGAAGTGAAATTTAAAAAGTGTTTGATCTAATCCATTCTTATTTTTATTTTTACTCTTCTCCTCTAAAGAAAGAGAATGTTTCAAAGTAATTGTGGCTGTATATAAGCAACAACAGAGAAATGGTCAGAAGTGACTGTGTGTTGTAGTGCAAGCAGCCACTTTGGATTATGTTCTTTAATCATTATCACGTGGCTTCAATGCTGCTAAGGCTGCTTTAAAGAGGTTTGCATAGTCTGGCTCAGTGATGTCATGTGGGAATACAAAGGTGATTTTTAAATTAAAGATAGTTACAGATAGGTTATACATATACACAAACTGTATTTGTATTGAATTCTTGCACAGCTTTATGAATAGAAATAAGAGCATTACATATAACGCTAATGAACTCTCAGTGTGTGGTCAGGTGGGCAGAATACAAGTGATTATATACTTACATGAGAAATTCCAGCACAGGGAAAAATTATTTCTTTTGGTGGACACATATTTTATCCTCAGTACCTTCTTCTGTTTGAGGAACATACACTAAATCTTGTTTAAGTATGTATGAGGCAGTTGATGTGTATGAGGCATCAAATGAATCTCTGAGACCTGACTCTTGATAAGGTATGGAAACCAAGGGCTTGGCAACTCTACTCACAAATTTCTTTGCAATCAATACTGCATGAATCATTTAGTTTCTGCTAATTTAAAATAGATATTCTTTCAGCGACTGCATCCAGCACAGTGAAATGTGATGTAGCATCAGCAGCACTGTTGAATTGAGAATGGGAAGTAAAACCATGAAATCCTTATTTGGCTCCTAGAGCAGGTGTGGCATATGTCTACCTGAGTATAATTTATGCATGGTAAACTGAACATTTTTTGTGATACACTTTCCCTGGGAGGTATCTTTCCTCAGACAGGAAAGGCCAGAAAAAAGATCATCCAATAGCAGCACATGAACATCGCAGTCCTGACTGAGTCCTGCCAAATAGGTTGTGACAGAAAGCTACTATAGTAGAGAGGCTGTTTCAATTTTTTGCACAGTATTTCTTTTGCTTTTCCCAGGCTTTTTGTTTGTGGGGGTTTGGGGTTTTTGTTTTGGTGTTTTGTTTGTTTTGGTGTTTTTGTGTGGGGTTTTTTGTTTTTGTTTTTGTTTTTGTTTTGTGGGTTTTTTGTTTTTGTTTTTGTGGTTTTTTTTTTTTTTTTTGGTTTTTTTTTTTTGGTTTTTTTTTTGGTTTTTTTTTTTGTATAAGCACAAAACAAAAATTCACATAAATGAAATAGCTGAAGAAACAATCATGAGCCTGAAAGGGGGAGAAATAAATGAGAGTGCACTTTTCCAGTATGATTCATGTTAACAGAGCATAATTTGGGAACTGAAGTCCATTGCTTTGCAATGTATTGTAAGAGAAATTATTTTATCATAGAAGTGGAGGACAGCATCTCAGATGACAAATGTATTCTTGTGTGTGACCTTCTCCCACATCCTTTTCTTCAAAGTTTAAAAGGCAAGAAGCTGTCAGTAGAGGTAGTAATTATTATAAATCTGGTCCCTGGAGGTGCTCTCATCTGTGCTTGTATTTAATAAATCGTCTTTTCTGCCTTTTCCAAAACAATATTTGAAAATCTTTTGGGCTTGCCATTTTTTTTTCCTTTTTTTTCCTCTCTCTGTCTTATCCTATTGCAAGGCGCATCTCTGTATTGCTCTGTTGGCTCCCTACGTTCTGCACAAGAGCAGAAGTCTGTGATGGGTGTTAATCCCTCTCTGTGGTCATGACTAAGCAGACATGCCATGTAATTGTTGATTTCACTGTTTACTTTCAAGTCCTCTATGTTTGGATCCAGATATCACAGCTTATAACCGTAAATGTTTCCCTATCTTTTGACCAAGTGACTTGCTGGTACTAACAGCAACTTTTGAAGCTACTCAATGCATGTACTACTTTCTCAGTCTCCAGTTAATAAAATTTGTGGTTTTAGAGAATGAGGATAAAAGCCATCTATGTGAGCCTTCCTGACTACTTTGAAGAATTACTGCTAGGAACTTTTCCATTCTTTGTGTTTCGTTACATACCTTAAGTTACTTTTTGTATACTATGCTCTTGGAGAGCACTTGTGAAGCAGAGGCAGAGGTCACGCAATGGCATGGCTTCAGCCATGGAGGTTTAAAAGGGCACCAAGCCCCATGTTTCTTTCCTCACTTCTTGAAAAAATTGTAAAAATGTGTACCAAATTGACGATTTTTGGAGACCTTATAGATGCAGTTGCAGAGAAGGTGAATGATCACTATATGTGGTTCCCCTCTTGAAGAGAATGGCAAAAATGTTTGTCCACAAAGGTGGGGTAGACAAAAAAAAAAATCCACTAGCAGTTGGGTTAACCTGTGCATTTGAGCAAGCTTAATGAAGGGCTTCTTTGTGTGCGTTTGGCTTGAAGGATGATTGTCATGCATTGGTTCAGCGCCTAATTCAAAAGATTTTGTCAGAAGCTTGTTTTTATATCCTCATTGGAGATGAGGTAGTTCCTGCTACATGTCAACCCATCAGGAATTGTAGTACCTGACATGTGATGACCCAACAAAGGCAGCAGATGTCCTTCAGAGGGTTTTGTTTCTGATCCAGACTTGCAAAGTCTATTGTGCTGAAGTTGTTTAAATCACAATCACATACAGAAACTCTGGTCACGACTGAGAGTCTGTAACTCAGTGCTATGACTATTTTCCAAATGTGTTAGTTATTCAACAGAACTGTGTTATTTAGATGTGACAGGCAACTTTGTGGGTGCCATCAGCTCCCTCTCTGCACAGAGTACAAGTAAGGACCGAGGCAGACTTTGCCAAAGAATTCTGTAGTTATTTCCATGGCATCTATCTGGGTGCAAAGAATGTGCCACAGCTGATATAAGCCACCTGGGCATTTCTGGGGCTGTCAACAAAAATTAAGTGGTCAAAAATCAAGTTCTTGAAGAAATTGTGAGCTGGAGTGTTTCATGTCTTCATATGCATATACACTTAAAATTATATACCCCTGTTTATTGTTGGAAGCACTTTTAGACAATTGCCCAAAAGCAAGCTTGTGGTATATTTCTTTACAGCATATTCTGATAACAAACTCTGAAATTATCCTTTCTCAAGTAATAGCTATTGCATGTCTTCTGTAAGAGGACCTAACTCAAACAAACTAAAAGCTTAATCTAAAAACTAAAAGGATTTATTATAAGTAAAAAAAAGTAAAAAAATTAAAGAGCAAGTTTATTTTTATTTATTTGAATTTGTTTTGCATGACTTTTTGGTTTTAATGCTGTGGAAACAGAAGACTTTTCCTTTAAATTATTTGAAAACTTTGGAAGTGGGAATTTTCTTTTAAATTATAAAATGCTTGATGAAATAACACAATCCTCCAAAGCATAAAGAATACTTGAATGTCAACATTTGCAATGAGATCTGTTTATTAGACATACTGATATGTTTGCTCATCTGTATGCTCCACTTCTAAGGAAGCTTCCAAAACTGTCTGGCGTATACTTTAGCCATGGTAAATGTAGTAGAATCCAAAATTGTGCAAAATGTGCCCTTTTTTGGCCAAACCCATGTCCTTTCTTGGACACGTTTGTTCCAGAGCAGATGTGGAGTGCAGCTGAACACTATTTACTCCAGGGGAACATCCAGCTGAAAACATTACCCACACTCTGATTGCAGTGAAACTTCATTTCTGTTGCTTAGTTGAGATCCACCCCACCAGTGAATCTGACTGGGGAGGTGATGGGGAGTTCTATTATCTTTAGAAAAAATAGTAAAATATTAGCAGGATGCTATTACTTGCAACAGTACAGTTTAAAGCCAGGCCTTGACAAGGAGGGTAGTACTAAAAACAACTTCTCATGGCAATGTTTTTGGGCAGGCACACTGGATGTTTACAGGAGAGTTGACCACGGACACTGCATGCTGGAAACTGCTTTACCCACTGCTACCATCAAGCAAGATTTTTTTTTTTTAATTTTTTTTAATTGATCTGGTTTCCTAAGCTTTAGGAATTAGGATGTGAAAATCTATCTGCTTTTGTTGGATGTATGTATTTTTTAAATTAGATTATGAAATTCTATGCAGTACTTGCTTGCAATCCTCCCCTCCCAATTAGAATTGGACATTCATGCATTCCAAGAGCTTCTTTTGAGTGCAGGTAGAAGGGAATCTTGGCTTGACTGGCTGTAAAATGCTTTCACATCAATAGATGTGTTCTGTGAAGTAAATATGAGAGGGAAAAATATACTTGATAGTGTCTAAAAATGCAGTTAACACTGCCATAGGTGTAAGTGTGAGAGAAAAGGGAGAATGATTGGGAATGGAAGATTGAGAAGGAGAGAGAAATCAGGAGATGAGTTAAAAAAAGAGCTCCTGAAAATACTTTCAAATTCCTTACAAAATAAACAAAAACAAAACAAAACCAAACAAAAAAAAAAACCCCACCAAAAAAAAAAACAACCCCACAAAAAAAAAAAAAAACCAAAAAAACACCCAAACCACAAATAAACAAAAAAAAAAAAAACCCCACAAGAACAAAACATTTACTGAATGAGTCAAATTGCAAAGTAACTAAGTCATAATGCAGAAAGAAAAAACTTCCATATGCAGATGGCAGGCAACATAACAATATTTTTGCTGTGAAAAATTGAAAAATTTTAACTGAGTAATACTGCTATGTTCCAGGATGTGGACTGTGTCCAGAGGAAAGAAAAAAATATGTATATAAGTATGTATTTCCCTATCTTATATTTGGTATAAAACAAAGCATTTGTGTTCTCAAAACCATGTTAATTTATTTTTTCCTTAAAAGCTCTGTAAAAATACAGCCTGGCATAGTCAAAAGTGTATAAGAAATAAATAGAATGCATTGTACTGAAAATGGGTTCCTGAGAAAGATCAATAAATGCTATATGCAGCAGAATGAAGTTATCAAAATGTAAATATTTTAAACAAAACAGAATTTAGCAATTTCCAAGATAAGCTATTTCCTCAAAGTGCACTGAAGACGTTTTCTAGTTTACATAATGTAATTAAATTCAAGCCTGAAGAATCTAAATTTCTCCCAAAGACATTATTGGCAAGGTGATTTAATGTGGTGATAAGGATGAAAGTGTAGCATGTCTGAAGGCCACAGGAGTTTTATAAAATTGCATTTGAAAGCTGACAACAATTGTTTACAAGATTATTTTTTTTTTACTACTCAATAGTGTCATAGTGAACAGACCTTTACCTTTATTAGCAGCACAACCCTGTTCCTGACACAATTTGGGTCAAGTTCACCCCAGTGTAACTTTGATAGTCTTACAAAATCTATATGAAGAGAAAATGACCCATTTTTGTCTCATGAACACAGTGTAAGGAAAATGTGAGTCAGTGTTTTCTTACAAATAATGAAACCATTCTGCGTATATTCTTTCAGCATTAAGAGAGATTAGTGCAGGTTTTATATACACTTCCTCAGTTTTGGGGGTTTTTTTGTTCATGTGATGGGAGATGTTGTGAGCTGAATGCTGCCTTAGAGCCAAGAACTCCAGGGATTCAGCCTTTTTTGTGTCACTAAGTAATCCCTCTTATTATGTTTTAAACCCACATTTCATCTGCAAAACAGGGATATACTATTTCCTATCTTATAAAATCAGCTAGTAGAAACTGCAGCAGCTCTTGCAAAAATATTAATATTGTATCATAAATGCTAATATCTTTTGATCCTTTTATATTATGAGTGCCTCAAGTCTGGTAAATTAGGACTTCATCAGTCAAGTTACAGAAATATTAATTCTGTGAAGGATGTCTTGGCACTGATGGGGGGAACATCTCAAAAGGTGACAATATTTTACTGGTGATGAGTGAGGGTCATTTACCTTGCTCAGCTGAAAGGGTCTCTAGCTAGGATTACAGAGGGACAGAGCTATTTGTATAGGGATGCTTCCCACTGGAGGAGCTTTACAGTCAAACTGTCCCTCTTTAAAGGATTTATTTGTTCTCTAAGAATGTCATGGTGTGACCCCAGAATGACAGGCAAATGCTATTAATAGTATTTAGCTAGTCATCAGAAATGACTAATTATCCCTCCTGGAATGTGCATGCTCTGATGACTCATGTAATATGCTATTATTATCTCATAATTTGGCTTTTCTGATGCATTCAAAAGTATGTACATATGTGTAGTAGTAGTACTTAACATCCACCTTTCTTGAAGTTCTGTAAATTACATACTTTGCAATTTCTAGATAAAAACTATTCCAACTCCTGTCATGTCCCCCTTCCAAGTAATAGGTGTTTCTTGTTCAGTCTTGCATCTGTCATTTTAGAAAATCTCCTGGCAGGCTCGAATGCACGTTAGTCAAGGAAGGAAGATCAAAGGCTAATCCATTTGTAGCCTTTCAGATCTGACCTTCCCTTAGAAAATATTCAATGAAAAGTTTAAAATGAGTCTTTACAAAAGGGCAAAAGACTATAGCAGAAAAATTATGAAATATGTACTATGAGCAAGAGCAGGACCAAACCACCAGTTCATCTGTTTCTGAACTGGAAAATCAGATTAAGTAGTCACATAACATGTAAAGAAAAATCTATTTCTTTGAGTTTGCTATTTGACTGTTGCTATGTATTATTTTTTGTAGCTTTCTTCTAAAAAAAACCTTGAAATGTTAATGATAAAATAACTTGAAGCCTTGAAACTGTACTTTTTTGTGATTATTATTACTTCAAATTTATCTGAATCTCTAATTTTCTGGATGTTATATTAAAATCTATCTAATTCCAGTGAAAAGTCAATAACTAATAATTCTTTTAAAATATCAATATATTGTGATTCCCTTTACTGAGACCCCTAAGAATAACTCACACTCCCATTTTATTGCTTATTACAAAAATTTCAATTAACAGGAAGCTGTCCATCAATTTTGTGATATATTTTCTCAGTTAAGAACTGTTTTTTATTAGTGAGCTTGCATTTTTATCTCGGGGGAAAAAAAAAAAACAAAACAAAACACTCAAGAACCAGTAACCTAATAAATAGCTTACATGGACATTGGGGACAGTTTGATTCAGAGCAAGGCATTTTCCTTTATTTGTCTATCTTTAGTGACACTGATGTAAGACATCTAACCTGAAGATTGTCTTTTATTGTTTACTCTGGTGAAGTCTTAATTTAAGACATTCATAGCATCAGACAGAAGTTGGTAAAATCACAAGCTTATTAAAGTACCCAGCAGGTATCTAGGAGACAGTAGTCCTAATTCCTGTAGTGAACGGGTGATGATGAGAGGTAAAGCACATACTGGGGAACTGTGGGTAGTAATCCACAGTTGCATAGCCTGCAGAATTTCTGGCCAGATCTGTCTGGAGCTAATCTTCCCATCACTCAGATGGTTTCACTGAACCTTTATCCAGGGGATGACCATCTCAGAGGACCCTGAGTAAAACTACAGATCACTTTTATTCTTACCCTGTGCATTGTTTGGGATATTCAATGAAAATAGGTTCCTAACCTGGCCAGAACAGTTATGAGGCCCAGAAGACAGAGCAATAGCCAGTCATGACATTTTTTTTGCTGAGCAGCAATGAGCATGAACCCAGTGTGACTTTACCAAGAGCAATTCCTAACACTTATCATGTAACGAGCTGAAATGCTCAGCATTATAATTTAACTTCCTCCTTCTAATCAAATGTCTCTGGCATACTGAATAGGAAGTAAAAAGTAGCACAATAGAGAACAAATTTTATCACTCCTAATTCTACCCATTGATTGGCTTCATATCCGATGATGAAAAATAAATCGCCTTGGTGAGGAGGAATGAGTAAGGAAAAAAAGAGGAAACTGAAATCCTAGTGTGGTTTTGACCTGTGTAGCAAGTTAATTATACACTTGAGAGAGCATCTAGCATTGTCATGTTACACTGGATGCATTTGTGTGTGCACAAGGCTGAATATAAATATGTGTGTATATTAGCATGCATATATGCTTTATGCAACAGTGCTCTACCTCGTGCTCGGTACTTCCTGAATTTGTTCTTAAAGTCATTGGTTTTAAAGGATGTAAATGAAGATGGAGCATGGCCCAGTGGATTTTAATGTATAGACAGTTACCCTTGGTAAAAATAATTACTTAATTAAATGCTCTGGTGGACAGTGATTAAGGAAGGAAGTGGTAGATAAGTAATGAAAAGTGTATCAGTACAAAAAGTATCAGAAACTTAGAGAACATGATAAAATATCTTTGGTGGGATAAAATAGGCACTGCAGACTTCTGCATTAAATGGTTTTACTGAGGCCTTCAGCTTATTACACTATTTTCCATGAAAGCTTTTCTGTCAGTGATGCAGTTTTCCATTGCACAAAACTAAACTGCCAGATCAATGCAACCCTCAGATGAACTAGAAGTCACTTTTACATTGCAGTCAACTCTGTCTGAGCAGTCAGAACATAAATGTTCATGGAATGACAATCACCTTCTTATATACAGACAAGACAGAGGATCTGCTGGAGAAGTGAGCATGGAAGCCCAGTACACCATCCTGCATGCTCTGCTCTGCTATCTGCAGACCCTTCCTCAGGACTGGGCAGAAATGCTGACCCCTACAGCCAGTACTTCCTCTTTAACACTTCCAGGCTCTTAAAGTATTGACATAACACAGTCCTCCTGCCCAAGATGGATCCATAGACAGTCTATACACTTGGAACTGTTGTCTCATATCTATAGAGACTAAAGAGATATGGCTGGGGCTTTTAAACCTAGTTCAAATTCTTTCAGCTATAATGCTCTGTAGAAATATGAAGCGAAGCTATGAACATCTTCAATTGTTGTATTCTGTTCATCTGTATAGTGCACAGAAGAAAAAATTCTTTGAGGACTTAGACCAGAATTTTCTTTCTCTATATACATATTTAGACACCTGAAGTAACTAGGCTTATAATAAATGCTACTGAGCAGTGAACTAAAAATCACTGAATTATCAAAAAATAGCCACAATGCTCTATTTAGGCTGATGAGTTTCAAAAATATTAATTTTCTACATATATTGGCATAAATAAATTGTGACTTGTTTGCATTGAGATAAATCCCTGAAAAGTCCATGTTGGAGAGGGTATATGACTTTGGGATACAGGGGTTTCGTTCAGCTGTGGGAAGGAGAATTACTTATGGGCTGCTATTGTGGCAAGGAAGTGGTAGATAAATAATGAAATCTGATAATTTATTTCAGAGGTATGGCAGATCAAAAGGAATCTGTATAGAAAAGAGATGTAACAAGAAAGGAACAGATACAGACAGGAGTGTTTTGCTATACATGACATTCTAAATTAGAGTGGCAGAAGTCTCTATCAATAAGATCAAAAGGTAGGAACAGAGATGAAAACACTTCTTTTACTGTTAATTATTATAAACCAGGTAGGATTGTTTTTGAACACTATTGGCAGAATGTTAAGAAGCAGTTACACCCTCCCATTTCCGCTGGGAGAAGAGTATTGGAGCATCTGCAATTAGAAGAAATAAATAGCTTCTGGATGATTTTAACATTCTTCTTCTGTTCACTGTTAACACTAATGCCTATATCACCTATCAGCAACTTTGTGACATGCTCCCATTTTTTTCTTAAAAGTAAGCATGAATAGTTTAAGTTAAAATATTTTAAGTTAAAATACAGGGAATTTAGTAGACCATGGTTATTCTAGGGTGAGAATTTGGTCATTCAAGAGTTGTACTTTTTTCTGTGCCTGTCATTTTTGAGACACATTTTTGATCTTTGAGGTTTTTGCACAGAGTGAAATAGAGGCACTCTGGAGTCATTTAAGAGCCCGTGAAATTTCCCCACTCACTGAGAAGGCTAATTTACAGTTAATTCCTTAGGAGATAATTCAATTCTTCTTGAATAAATTATATGCTTGTTTCACTTGCAGGTGTTTCTCATGTTCTGTTCTAAAGCGCTGCTTAGTGTTGCTGAGCGCAGTTGGTAGTTGCTGTGATGATCATCCCAGATGGAGCTAAATTTCAGTGGGTATGGGTGATCTGCAAGGTCTCAGATTGTTTAAGGGATTTGGAAGCCTTGGCTGGTGTTCAGCTGGCAGAGTGTGTATGTGTGTGGGTCTCTAGGTGTCTAGGAGTGAGCTGGATGTCTAAGCTTCCCTTTGGATTGGTGAAACTCCAGTCAATATTGTTAATGGAGCTTGGAGAGCTGTTTGGCCTCCTAAAGCTCTTGTCTGTTTCCAGATGTAATAAATAACTCTTCTGACTTTGTTGTCTACATCAGTTTGATCTGCTTTGACTGTGGTGGGAAATTAGACATCCAGATTGCAGATAGGCACCCAAATAGAGGCATAAAAGCTGAGGTGTCAGTCTCTGAGTCAAATCCCACCTACAGCGAGATATTGCTGATATTTTTACTTGTGACAATTTGCTTCTTGCACTCTGCATGGAACTTGCATGTGTAGAATTACAAAATGCTTACACCTGGACAGGCCTATCAAATCCAATGCTGGTGTGAATAAATCCAGATTCTTAATAACAATTAAAATTTTATCAATTAACAATTTTAAAAACAGATTTTTAATAACAATCCCGTAAAAAGTTGAATACTATGCTATAACTTGCATCCTTTTATAGCCTCAAATTAGTGTCCCGTCTGCTGCCATTGTGTCTTCTCCCATTTTTGCATGGCGCTTTCTGAGAGGATGCATGTTACTCACCTATGACTTGCATTTCCTTTGATAGTTTTAGCTAAAAGAGCTTTTTCTTGAATATGAAAGAGGAATTCAAATGCAGCAATAGTGTTTGCTATGAGATTAGTTTAACTGTTTCTATGCTACTGGAGATGAAATTTCTTCCTCTCAGATTACAATTTCTCGTGGGATGAGTTGCCTCAGGAGGTGTCTGTAGCACTGGCTACTTCAGTTGAGGTGCTGTCTCTTGAGGTAGTCAAAGCAGGACATGTCTTCAGCTCCTGCCTCTTCTTAATTGCAAATCTGGTGCTGGCATCTTGCAATCACTTTGGGTGCTGCTGCAAAGTATCTCAGCTCCCCAAAGCAGGAGAGAAGTTGTAATGTTGAGCAGTTGGCAGTGTTTGTGTCCCTTCCTGGCTGTGAGTCTACACTCCAGCCTCGCTCCCATTGATTCAGTGTAAAAAGCAAACTGCTTTGCACCCATTCACACTGGGACTGCACATGCTGGAATTTTCCTCTTGCAGTTAAGTACTTAAACTACAGCTCAGTGCCTTCATAATCACTGGGAAACATAAAATCATACTGCATTGCTACTTTTTTTTTTTCTTTTTCTTCCTTGAACAGCTATATACAGTATGAAAAAAAATTAAGAAATTTTTTTTTGTGTTTGTATCTTGAAATACTTCTATTTAGGTACTTAAGGGTATGGAAAGGGGATTTTTTAAATATATATTTTATATCAGCAAGCAATACAAAAAAAAATCAGTTACAGATTTTGTGTTCAAGATATTTTATTTCTTATAGGAAAACCAGTAGCAGAAATGCTTGGGAGGAGAAATTGATAAAGCCTTGGGAGGAAAATTGATCCTGCCTTAGATAACTAGAGGTCACTTGATGACTAAAAAAGTTATTTCATGTTCAGAAAACGACAAACTTTAACTAAAAGTTTTTCCTGGTTCAGCCACAAAATTAGCAGAGCAACTAGAAATTAAAACACAACTTGGAACAAACTATAAAAGAGGACTCAAATACTAATAAATATAAATTAGAAGTAAGAAGATTAGAAGTAAGAAAATTTATAGGGAAAGCCAGAAACAGGAAATGAAAAATCTGTGGTTGGCAAGGCAAAGGGCAATAAAAAGGTTTTAGTGTATTAATAGCAAAAGTCCTAATCATGTAAGCCACTAGATGGAGATAGTAAGATTGTTACGAGTGATTTGAAAGCACCATAAATGGTAAAAAAATATTTTTATCCTATATTTTGAAAAATGCTTGGTGCAGTCTCCATATAATGAGTGTGCTAAGACACTTCCAAAAGACCTGGAAGAAAGAAAGGGAGATGTAAGCAGCAGCTGCTTGGATTAAAGACTATTTAAAATCAATAGTCCTGGACCATTTTCACACAAGAGTCCTAAATGATCTGTTGAGGGAATCTCCTGTTCTTTGATGCACCTTGTTGAAGGAAAAAAAAGCCACCCAACAACTCAAAACCAAACAAGCAACAAAATACCCCACCCAATAATACACCACCCCTCAAACAAACAAACAAACAAACCAAAACCAAACCAAAAAACACAAAAAAAACCCCCAAAACCCAAAGTCCAAACAAACATTCCCACCTTAAAACATAGAATGATACCTGTACAGTAATTGCTTATCATATTAAACAAAATTAGGTGATCTCTAATTAATAATGTAATAAATTTTTATTTTAGTTTAATCAAACACCATTAAAGCAGGCAGAATATGTAGATGATTTTACTATATACTATCTAGGTTTTTTTACTTGAGACTTATAAGTTGATTGATAAAAATGATTATAGAAATAATAGAAGTGCATAATTTTGGCCAGTTGATGGTGTAATCTGAAATGCAAAATGCATCCATTTGTAAATGAACAGATGTATCCTTCAAATCAGAGTGCAAAAAAAAAAAAAAATCTCGAGTGTGAAATCTGTAAAAACTTTTTTAGTACAACATCTGGATTTATAAATTTAAATTTTTAATTTGTGAGAATACAATATTTGGATTTGGTGATCGAGTCTACAAGGTATGTTGCAAAATTTTAGAAAGTGTTGGAAAGATGAGCAAAAAAAGTGAAACACTGATTGATCATTCTCCTCACAAGAGGTAGTGATGAATTATCTGCTTGTGATATACTCAAACCCCACGTTAGAGAAATTGTACTGAAAGCAATACAGAAATAAAAGGGGATGAGGGAGAAAGGCAGGATTATGCATGTCGGACATTGTGTTGTCATCAACGCTAGTTTTCATTTTTGAGTGAAAAAATTACATTTTATGTGTGGGTGTGTTTGAAAATATACTTGATATGCATTCAGACAAGCTTCTCAGTCTTATTGTTTCCTTTTAAGACCATATTTCTATTTAAGATTGTTATCAATATTCATAGCCATAGAAGCTTCTGTACCAGTTGTGTATTCATTCACGTTTATTATCTTAAATCTTGTCCCATGCTTAGGAACAGAAGATGACAGGAGTGGGCATTTTAGTGAAACAATTAGCAGCAGCAGTGCCTAAAATATGGGTTTGGTTTTATGTTGGCTACATTATGCTTCTTTGTTTAGTAACTATCCATGTAGATGGGAAGGAAATTCAAAAGAATATGACCTTTCAATTGCTACATGTTATCTGTGTTCAAACTACAAAATACCAGGAGTACTAGCTTTAAACTTAGAAAAAAGCATATTGTTCTATTTATATTTCTTAAGTTGTGTATGTAGAAAATCCCAGTTGCTTAAAAAGAGCAGTGCTCTAAGTACTGTTACTGAACTGATAAAGTCTGCTTGGCAAAGCTTTGTAAAGGCTCTCAGAATCAAAAGTGAGCCTGTTTACCTCCTGAAAACGCTTTTGTAGGAGGTTCTGGTTAGCCATTTCCAATAGAGAAAGGAGCAGTTGATCAGATAGCAGCTAAACTAATGAAAAGCATCATGGAAGTGACAGGAAGATTAATTAAGTTCCTCCAGTTGTATTCACGTGTTGTGGTACAGAGTTCCTTCGGGTACTGCTGCAGTTAAATGGTATTCATGGTGACAAATATTGCACATTTCCAGAAGTGACACTTCTGAGTCAAGGGTAAAAAACACATTTGGTAGTTTTAGCCCATGAAGAATGTTCAAAACCATAGATGAGCCTCTGTGGTTGTTTAAAATATACAAATGTAACTTGCTCCTTTCCTTCTTATCCTTTAGTGTAACCTCAGGAGATTAGTAATGAATAACAAAATCTGCATTATTGTGTAGTATGTCTTAAACTGCTCCAGATGGCTTCAAAATAAAAACAAACCAAGCTCCTAGCTGATGTACTTAGTATATTTGATTTGAGGCACAAAAATATGTGCGCTTGGAAAAATTTTCAATTACTTTTGGAGGCTTACAAAACTGTGGCTTTTTTGCTGTTCTTTCTTTCTGCACTGTGGTCACTAATAGGAATGAAATAACTTCAATATATAAATTTCCAAATTATGCATTCTAGACCCACTTTACTTGCAAGAGTCTTTCAGTTTTGGGATGCATTTGATGAATTAATAGGCCAAGTGTGATTTGGGTTGTTTCTCCCATTTTATTTTCAGATATTAATGTTTCCACAATAAATTTTTGTTCTTAATATCTGTCTGTGTGTAGTAGACAAAATTTATTTTAGGAAAGTTTGGAAACCCCTAAGATATGAGATCTTTTAACCTACTATGCGTGATGCATAGACTTAAAATGTTGTGTCACTAGTGTATTTGTTGACTATTATTACTATTACTATTATTCTGCCAGCAAAGACTTCCTCAGTCTGCTTCTGCATTTCCAAGAGATGATCTGTGGTCAGCCTCACTAACTGACATTCATCAAAGCCAATTGGTAAGAGTTTGGGTATAAATCTAATGTTAGTTGCCTCCTGGGAGAGTTCAACCCCGGAAGAGGGTTTTCCAGGAATCCTAGGGAATTAACTGGCTGCATTAATATTAAATATTAATTAGTCTCTACAACAGACTTGCCTGTGAGTGGCTTTAAAACTTACTATGGAGGCATTGTGTAAATCAGTGGATAGATAAAAATCAGTAGAAAGCACAGAACAGAGGAGCTAGTTCAGGAAGTGGCCCTCTGGCTCTAGACCAAGTCAGGTGTGGGGAATAACCTGTAGCTTTCCCAGGTCTGGAGAAATGTGGTATGTGCTGTACTTCTGGGCCATGTGTGCTGCCTGCTTTTTGTTTATTCCAAGGAGGTGATCTCTTGTGGGATGTTCTGCATTTTGAAAATCTACCTTTTGTGGAAAGCTCTTACCAAGGTAGAGATGCTAATTATGAAAAAAAGAAACAGGTTGTTGGAAAAGAGGATTTCAGGGAGCAGAAGTTGCTTCTATTATTAGAAATAAGGATGAGAGTTTAGGAAAAATAGCTGGTTTAGGAGAAGGGTTTTTTTTCTTGTTATGTTTACGCTATTGTTGAATCACAAAGGTTTAGGGATTTTGTTTCTATAAGTGTACCATGCATGAAAATATTATAATTTTGCAGTTGACCAGTATCTGTAGCAAAGTTAAATGCTGGTTAGCTTGTGCCGGCTTGTTGATGATCGGGAGTTTGCACCATGGGCTGACATCATGGACTAATTTGCTCATTCATTCTGCATGATCCTGCATGCCCAGGCTGAGTCTACTCAAATCTCCAGGCACACATAAGTGTTTGCTGCTCCTGACTGTACTTCCCTACAGCTGTTTTCAGCACAATCCTCAATGCTTGCATTAAAACACCAGCCATTTGGGATTGCAATTACTAAACTAAACCTTGCTTTCTCTGACAGTGACAGTATCCCACTCAGGGAATAAGATCTATTTTTTGTTCTTTGCTTAAAACCCTACTTCTTTTTGCAGCCTATTAGTGCAGTGTGTGTGTAAGTGAAAGCAGAGTTTGTCATGGAGTATGTGAATTTGGGCTGTGAAAGCTTTCCAGTAATTTTTCACTCCTACCTTGCATTTCTATAGTTGAAATTAAAAGAAATTAATGTTCTTGGTTTCTTTGGTTACTTTAACTGAATACTTACTCTCAGAACACAAATAAGATGCAATAAGGAGGGAAGTTGTCCTTGTTTTACGTCCTACAGGGCAAAACAAAATGAAGGTAACATACAGAACCAAGTAGTGGAGAACATGCCAGTCAGAACATGTGACACTTTGGTGTTTACATTTCCTGTGGATCTGACCTGCCATCAGACACCACCGAACTGGTACAGGTATTGTAACACAACAGCCATTTAAAGAGGGGATGTTTTATAGGCAGCATGGTCCTTGCCTGAGCACTAATAGCACATCTACACAGATATGAGCCTTCTGTACCCACAGCATGAATCAGGAGGTATATTGGCTTGGTGGAACATTGAGACTAGAGTTAGCCTACATCTTGCAGAGTTTGACTCCTGGCAGAATAACCCCAAGCCTTTTTTTTTCTGTGATAGGGTAAGTGCAGCTTAACAGGCAAATGCTGTGCCTGGGTGCAGACTGTCTTAAGGGACGTCACGCAGTGCCTCTGCAAAAGCACTTCAGAGCTGGAAAAGGAGCTGAAGGATTTCACAGAGAATTGATTCTCTGAGCTTTTACCCTCCGTGAAGGGAGAGGAGGGAATGCTTGTGCTGCAGAAGGCTCCTGATAGTAGCTTACACCTACTGTTCAGAGAACATTAGACTGTTTCAGCTGAGGTATTTTAAACCAGTCTTTGAGGATGATATTTTCCCCTATAGCGAGGTGTCCTTCCCTGTATTGTAGAAGTGAATGAGCATTATAATGATGAAATAAAGGAAAGGAATGTGCTGTGAATACCCTCTGTTACTTGTTGTCTGTGCTGTGTAGTTGAGATATAGGCCATGATTTCTAGACATCTTCTTTTTTCTTTTTTTTTTTTTCTCCAGGGATTTGTTAGACAACATTTCTTTACTATGATTTAGGATTTGCTTAACTTACATTGTTGGTCAGTTTGACCCACACAAGAAGTTTTGATCTTCCTCCCTTGTGCCCTGTGGCCTCAAAGTGCACTCCTGCACTGTGTGCTTTTCAGTTGTGAAGCAAAGCTAATTTTGGAGTTTATGTGTACCATGGATCTCTCATTTCAGGACTTGCCTCTTGCTAAGGGCAGTTGAAATAAGAACGGGCACTGAGAAAGTCTAGGTATCAGAAATGAATAGCTGTGGGATTGCCGGTGAGGGACAGGACTGAAATTGGTGCCCCAGTTCCCCGTCAGTGTTTAATCTCAGTAACATTCATACAGGTAGCACGAAACCTCGTGAGGGCAATGCTGCAGAGGACTCTTGCTGAGAGATGCATAGCAGCACTGTACATCAGGGCTCTTACCTCGGCTGCAGCAACTGGAGCGTTCCTTGGCTGCTGTGCTGCTGCGATAATTTTGCGCGAAGTGATTGGACCTCATGAAATAGTACTTATTGTGTGGTGGTTTTACAAATAAGAAGTGGAGCTTTAAATGAATTATACCTGTCATCCTCTTTCCTGTAGAATGAAAGCATTCATCCCATTAGATCCTATTATAATGAAATAAACGCTTCAGCATACTGTCCATTATTTTATACCTTTATTTAGTATAAGCGTATTATCACTGATACATGCCAGACTGACAGCAGGAAACCAATGTCCTCTATTGATTCAGAGGAGAGACATATGTACATAAATACAGACCGCATTGTCTTCACCACACTGCCGCACCGGTGTGTTGTCTGATCCATCCCGAGGCACTACCTCTACATGGTGGACAATATTTTGGTGTCTCTTTGGTCTTTCTTCCTCTAAGGAGCTGCTACTAGTTTGTATAGCAGCAGGGATTGTGTGGGGACCTATTTACAGCAAACTTAGGACCGCTCCATTTGCTACACAACAATAAAATACCAGCTGCTAATGACTTATCAACCTGGGCCAGAAAGCAACTAGAGACCTGGAGGGTGAAAGGTTGTAAACTCCATTACAGATCCTCGTTGTCGTATATCTCCTGTCCTCACACTTCGTTATTCAGGTGCAGAAATTGTAATTTTAAAAAAATCAGTTCAGCTGTATTGAAATCGAACTACCTATTTGACAGTTGTTTTTTTAAAAATAGAAACAAACTTGTCTTTATCCAACATTCAGATTGAAATTGTTTATTGAAGTGGAACTATTGATTTAAAAAAAAAAAAAAAAAAAAAAAAAAAGTCTTAAGGGTACATGATCCTGCAAAGTGCCAGGCATTTTTATCTTCTGTTGAAGTAGGGGTATTGAGGCACTCAAGGCTTCTCCTGGAGCTTGCCCTTCAAAGAAAAATACACTAACAATGTACGCTTTGTCTTTCCCATCTATTATGTAATTGAGCACGTTATGTCACTAAACGCATTTACTGCCAAGAAAAAAAAAAAAAAAAAAAGCCTGTACAATTTTAGAAGGGCTTATTTTTTTTTTTGTCCAAACCTGAGTTAGGTTAACCAGGATATAAGAACATGTCGTTGCGAGCCCGTTAAAGAAAAGATCTGTTTGTAGTACTCTTAGTCCTGATGTCACAGGCACAGCAAGGACATCAGAAGGAGGAGTCAGATTACAGTAAGAATGGGCAGTGCAGCATGCAGCCGGAGTAAACGCTAAATCAGACAGGGATTGTATCAGGGATAAGACTGCCTGCAAAGCGCTCATCCTGAGGAGGCACACAGCTCTCTCACGCTTCTCGTGCTGGGAAATTTCCACATAATGTAGAATGAAAAAGCTCTGTTTTACATGTCAGCCCTGTGCAGGAGCTAATGCTGAATACACAGCGGTGGGATCCTGACTGCATGATTAATGAGAAACATAATGTATTTTGGTAAGTGTTAACCGTGATGTAATTCTGCTTCTGCTCACATTATCAATAGGAGTGATTATTACAGATTTTGGATTCAAGAACATTTTGTGCTGGCACGCACCTAAAACTGACAACTGGGGAATCCTGCCGGCTGTGCAGTTTGAAAGGATTCCATTGTCTGGGAAATTTTCTGTTTGAGTGGGCTACTGCGTAGTTCTAGCGGTTTGAAAAACAAGCTAGATAAGATGAACTCGTGCTAGGTTTGCTTTAAATGAACTTGTGTTTCATCTGCCGTGAGGGGATGAGGAATGCTTGTGAGGCATGGGAAGTTTTAGACGAACTTAATGTAATGGACGAGCTGCTACTGCACTGTCAGTGCTGGGGAGGCACAGCGAACCTCAGTATTTCATTCAGCTTTTAGTTTGAAGAATTCAAAGGTACAAAGGCGAAACAATGTTTTATTTGCAGTGCTGCGACTGCCGAGTACTCTGCATTGTGCACATCACCGGTATGGGGTTGGCTCCGAGCGTGCCACAAAATGCATATTATTTTAAGCCTTTAGAGGTCTTGGAGCTGTTAAATATTTGCGCAGAGTTTAGTTTTGTTGCTTGATGGAAATCTTCCTTCGGCTTACAGCTGAGCTGGCTGCATACCCCAAAAACATGCTGGAGTGTAGAGCTATGTCTAAGCAATGTAGCGCTGCAGTGCTGGGTTGGGATGTATGATTGCAATATAATGCTGCAAGTTAGTGCTGTGAAACAGCAAAAGAAAAATAAAACAGAGAATTTGGTGGTGTGGTAGAAAAATGCTATTCTTGACTGCTTGAAATCTCATCTAATCTCAGTGTTAATTTATAGTAGCATAGTACTTAGAATGAACTGAGAGCAGGGAGTTGAAGGATTTCTGGGACATTGAGCAGCTTTCTCAGTTTCATTAAATATTGAATCAGGAGTTCACTTCAAGCTTTAAGGGAAGAACTTCTGTAATATTCTCAGCTCTGTCAAAAAAAGTACTATGCCTTGTGCCATGCTAAGCACTATCTTCTTATTTTCACAAAATTAAAGGCTGTGTGTGTGTGTGTGTGTGTGATTTCTCTTTAACAGTGAAATACATCAATTATGAAAGCCGATAGATTTAGATGTAAACTGTCCTAGCAGAAGAAAAGATACAAATTGGTTGAGTTGTCAGAACTGTTCAGCATTCCTTTCAAAGACAAATTTTCAATGTTTTCAGCTTTACTACATTTTCAAAAGACTGAGGAAGAATAGGGTAAGCATTATGGTTTTAGATTTGAGTAATTTGGATTAAGTCTCTTCACCATTAAAAAAGCCAGATTAATTTGCTATTCATTTTTTTCTAGTGTTTTTCTACCGTTAACAGCATTACAAGTGCAAGATGGGTTGTTTTTTTGGTGGTTTTTTTTTTTTTTTTTTTTTTTTAAATCAGTTTTCCTTGTGTGGGATTAGCAGTTGCAGTTTCCTGAAGTTATAGAGTTAGGGTATGGTATTTAATTTTTTCCTGTCTATAATTTTCAGAAACATATAATGGTGATCAAACTTTTTTTGGTGTTATTTTGAAAAAGTAAAAAATAGCTTATTTGTTTTCTGGTGCAACACAAGTTTTAAAATGGAAAAAAACCTGTATTGTGCTTTCTCTCTGCTCTGTAGGAAATTTCACTTCTGAAATCAGAGCTGAAAGTTTCTGCTAGGCAGGTTCTATGTCTGCTGTGTTCAGTCTGAAGTTTCCTTCAATATTAAGTTTTAAATGTATGTTCTTGTTCCTGTCCTTTACATATGAAAGCATGAGTTGGGGGATAATGTTTACCTGTGGTTATTCTGGGTATTTTCTTGCCATTCTGGATATTTTCTTGCACTGTCAGTGAGAAGCCAGAACATCTGTAATCTCACCTGTCCCTGTTACTTCACAAAGCTGTATTGCACTGAGCCAGATGAAAGCTTGCCTGCCTACATCGTGCACCTACTTTGATTTCAAATTGCTACAGCCATCACATAGACAATAGTGGAATTTTATTTTTTTGAAGGAGAAAAAAAAAAAGATGCTTTCCTTTAAATATTAATAAATAATTCCGTAGTGTTTTGTGGGGGGCTTGGGTTGTTTGTTTTTTGGGTTTTTTTTAATCCATACATGCAATTATTGTGCCACATAAGTATAGACAGGGAAGAAAAAGAAAGCATTTCTGTATGTTTGTATGCATCTTGTTTGCTTTTCTGGGCCCTCTTGTCTAATTGCTGCTGATGTAAGGTGGCATAGTGGGAATGCATATGTGCAGCATTAAGGTTGAAATAAATACTGAAAATATTTTCAGTATTATTTTCAGAAAGTAAGGCCTAATCCTCTGACAGTATTATTATTGTAGAGCAAGTGTTAATGGATGAGGAGAGTTTTTTAACTATCAGAGACAGAAGTTGCTAAATTCAGGAATTTGTCATCTTTTTTTCTCTCTTTCTTTAAAGCTGTAGCCTCCAAGAAGATACTCTACCTTTATCTTACATCCTACTCTGTATATTTTACTATTTGAGCTAAGCCTTCAAATAATTAAAGTCATTGTAACCCTTCTAAATTCATGAGCCTTTCTTTTACATTGCAACTGAATTGTGATGTAGTTGTTTTAAGAACTGCTAATTTTCACTCGCCGTGCTGTGCTTTTGAGTTTGTTGTTTGGTCACCGTGGATACATTTGTTACTTATTGTATTGATTTTGCATTCATCATTTCAAGTTGAATAGGAATATGGAATGGTAATAATAATAGTAATAAAAATCGTACAAAATGATGTAGTGTGTTTATAGAGTAAGCCAAAAGCCAAGGAAAATAATAGATTTCTGTTAAGTGTTATCATACGGAGACGTTTTGCACTTCAGAACATACATACGTACCTCAGAGCAACTTTTGCCTGTATTTATCGCCAAGTTAATAATTTAGCATAAGATAAAAGTCAGCTGTGACCATTCTCAGCAGTTCCGAGAGGAGGAAAGGTGGGTGGCTCTCAGTGCCACGGCGCTGATGCTGCACGCTGATGAGGGGGAGCCTCCCCTGGTCCTGCTCAATGTGAGGAGGGCTCTGCTCTGGCTGATGGCCACAGCTGCACCTCTACCTTAGAGGGCCCCACTGGCCACCATCGCCTTGGCTTGGCCGCCTCGCCATGGCTGCGCCTTCCTGGGCCCGGCGGCGCGGGCGGCCACGGGAGCTGGCTTGTCCTGGAGCGTGCCCCTGGGGCTGGGGTGGCCAGCCTGCTCGGGGCAGGGGGGATGTTCTGGTGGCCAGGGGAAGGGGCAGAGCTGCTGCTGTGGGTCCTGCAGTGCTCCACACGCCACGGCCGTCGAGCCGGAGGAAACGCCGCAGTGATATTGCAGTTCTGGGACACTGAGCACGAGTCCTGAGGGCTCGGGGAACCTGGCTGGGACCGAGAGCAGAGCGAGTGCTTCACCCCCATCACTGACCCTATACTTTGGCCTTACTGAAGAAGCACAACCCAAAAGAACTCTAAAATTCAAATTTACAAAGAAAAGGGAGAAGGGGAAAAAGGAAAATGTTGTACCTTTCTTTTTTCTTTTTTTTTTTTTCCCCTTCCCTCCCTGCCTCCTCTGAACCTATTACTGATTTAAGTAACTTCTGTTCTCAATGTTTCACATTATACAAAAAATTAATATACTGGCATGGAAATTACTATATATAACATTAAGGGAAACAAACAAATATTTTTTTTGCCTGAAAATGCCATTCTGTTTATGTGGTGGCTGTTTTAAATTTCATTGGGGTTTTTTCAGTCAGTGTTGCAGAATGTAGTAGTTCGTCTGCATACATGCTACTATTCTGAATATCACTTTTTATTTCTGGAACACTTTCTTTAAGAGATTCATGATGGATGAGTCATGGAATAAAAAGAATAAGCCCCCCCCCCCCCCCCCCAAATCTCATCACCTCTTTAAAGAAAACACACATTTTACAAGCCAACTGACCAACTGCTGGAACAGGTTGGGTTTTTTTTGTTTGTTTCAATGAAAATATTTGGTTGTTACTGGTTTGTTTTTAGGTTGGACACTGTGGAGGCCTTTAGTACCATTTCTGTTTTCATTTAAGTCAGGATGAATCGGTGTTGATAAGGCTGTTCTTTTAAAATGTTTTGAGAAGAACAGATACTGGATTGCTAACTGTGTTTTATCACCAGCCATCTGCAATAAGAAAGTGTAGTTAATATATAATGGATGCTGTGTGTGACAGAAGAATTCAGCTGAGCAAGCCAATGTATAGGATCTTGAAAACTGCAGGAGCCTGATGTTTATATTTGGAACATTACAGCCTCCTGGGCAGTGAAGTTCGTATCTTGAAGCACTGAATAATCATTAATGCATGCATACATAATAACAATAGAAAAAATCCTGTTTGAACTTACAGAAAGTACTCTGTGCTAGATTGCACCCTTTTAGTTTCTGTTACAGAAACTGTTCATTTGAAATGCCTCTAAATATATCCAGTATGTTGCCATAAATGAAAGGTCCTTTTGCCATTTCACAGACAAAAAAAAAGTCATCCCAAGTGTAACTTTTCTTGTGGGTGACAGAATTGCTCCAAATCCAAAATTGGAATCAGTGGCTTCCTGCTTCATTAGAGAAGATTAGATCACAGTTGCTTCAGCTGAAGGTCCTTTAACAAAGTGTGTGTGCGCTCACGTGCTCATGTGGATGTGTGTCTGTGCATATTTTAACTGGGATGATTGTAGAATCTAATCCTACATTCTTTCTCAACAACTTTCTTCTGTTAAGAAATGAAATTAAGAAACAAGATTTTTTAAAATCTTCATTGTGATATCGTATGTCTATCTTCCCTTTTTTTTTCTAAAAGGCAACATATAAATTTGTACAAAACATTTTAAAATAATGAGAGCCTTTGTCTGTATTATATTAGAATCATATGACTGATATGTGTCTGTGTCTGTGCAAATATCCTTCCATGTTATTTTGATTTTGTTTCATAATCTAGTGGCAATTCTAGAAATTCTTGCAATTACAAAAATGTTAATCGGTTTACGGGAAACCCTTTAAAGATTTTGCCTCTCATTGCACTAAAGAAGATGGTGGTATTTGAAAAAGGAGAAATATATTTGGACTGGGAAAAAGGAAATATTTCAATTTGCCATTAGATCATGAAAAGTTCTCAAAATACAATAGAGGTCATAAGGGCTTCAGTTTTTAAAAAGGAGATATTACATGTAATATACTGCAAAGATTAGTTTTGCAGCTGAAATTGCATAGATGATTGGTAACATTCAGAGAAAATGCAGCAAAAGAGAGAAATACCAAAGCTTGAAGTGGCTGAGATTGCACTTGAATTAAATTGCTGGGGATGAAAGTGGGAAGAAGCTTCCCTCTATTGTAGGACCAAGTCATTATATGGCAAAACCACATTCTGTAGGTCAGCCTGTGTGCTCAGTTATTTTAGCAACACTTCTTTGAGAAATCTACTTAGGGGTGAAAAATCTAATACATGAAGCTGCATTACTGACTCATATGCTCAGACCTTCTTGCTCATTTTGTCGACCACTTCCTTCAGCTCATCAGTCTCATGCTCACTATCATGTTCCTCTTAGATAATTTTTTTTTCTGTGTACATGTGCACCATAAAGAGTTGCTGCAATCTTAAGCATGGTATGACAGCTTAAAGTGGTTGGCAAGGGTCTGGATCAAGTATAAAATATGAAAATGCAACCCTAATTTCAGATTGGAATAGTAAGGGAGGCTATTATGAAAGTTCAATTACTGTATACATTTGCCTCTTGTTAACATCTGTGATAATACAGTTCTGTCTCTGATGCTTAAAATAATATCCATTTAAAATTTCTTCAGGTTTAAAAAAATGGTAAGACATCCTGAGTCCTTATCTGCTGTTTAAACAAAAGTAATTTTTCTCCCTCTGCAATTTTTTTTTCCTTTTTTCCTTATTTCCCTCCCCCACCATCTATTTTTAAAAGGTGGGGTTAGATCAATCTATTTATGTTTTTATACCTCTGCTAGCTGGCTGAACCAGTTGTTTGGAAATCATGAGAAATTCTTTCATCACTATGGGAAAAGGTCCTGGCTCTTTTACCAAGCCAACTAATTTACTCTGTTTTGTAGTCCCTGCAGGTTTCAGAATTTAAAACCATAATGTACCACTTGCTTTTCAAGTAAAGCTTGAAAAGCTCCTGGGGTTTGATAATGTATAGTATCTTCATCTCTGAAGCAGGAGATACAAAAATGAGATTGACAATGAGTGTCTGCTAACTCTGGGCATGGCTGTTTGAAATTTTAGCATATGCTTATGGTCTCAAAGAGCTTTGGCTCGTATTTGTAATTTTTATACTGTGTGTTGTTTATGTGTTCTCTTTATTACAATGCAAACCAGCAGTCTCTTCCCCAGTTCTCTCTGTCAGAAAATAAGGAAAACCTAAAAAGCAGGTCTATGCTTGAAAACCCCCTCTGAATATTAAAACTGCTTTCTTGAGAACAAAAGAAAAAAAGCTAGGCTTAATTTTCTCTTTGAGTATTATTTCATAGTAGTTCTCTTATTTATTTACTTTTATGCTGTAATTGAAAAGCAGATGGACAATTCATTCAAATGAAAGCCATGAAAAATTTCCCAGCTTCTTTTGTTCTTGTTGACCTTGTTTACTCAGTTTGTTTACTATGGAGTGTAGTAAGTTATGAAGATAGAGGGAGATAATGGCTGTGTTTTTCAATATCGTTACCCATCATTGCGCTGAGGATCAATACTGAATAAAAATAAAAAAAAAAAAGCCCACAGAAAAACCAAATCAAAAAACATAGAACCTTGACCAGATCTGCAACTGTGAATACAAAAGGAAGGAGCAGGTGGAGAGGATGGCAGTCTTGGCACTGCAAGGAATATCAGTGCTTTTTTTGCTAAGCCAAGTCATTTTTCAGTAGTGACCTGAGGGTCTACTGTCTCTATAGTGCAATGTTGAGCAAATTAGGTTTTGTTTGCTGTATTTACCTGAGATAGCAAATCCACTCACCTCCTGTCAAAACCAGCAATGTAACAGGTGCATTCAGTTTGCCAGATATGTGACTATTATGTAGCAAGCACACTGTTTCTCTGATTACTGGTAAGTCGTGCCGCTGTAAGCAGCAATTTTTTCAACAGTGGAAGTTACATGTCTTGTCTGCTTTTAGGAAGCATAGAAAAAAGTAATAACTGCAGACATACATAAAACTTTACATAATCTCCTATTTAATTTTGCAATTCCTGTGTTTGTAATAGACAAAGTCTAACAAGCTGAACAGGCCATAAAAAGTTGTGTTTGAATACGTAAGGATGTATTTAAATCTTTTTGCTTTTTGTCTCCTTCTGACTGAGGGCATGGTAGCCACATGAACATGGGTACTATAAAGCCACTGAGCTGTATTATTTCTTGTATCCTTACATGATTCTAGCACTCAAGACATGATGTAATCATTTACAAACATTTGTCTCGCCAATCCTGACCACAGTCTGTCTGCCTTGTAAAATTGGTTGTTTGGTCCTCCTTTCCACATGCACTGCTAGGGTAGTTGCAACAGCCTCCTAAATACACATTTAGATTCTTAGGCTTAAATCTGAGTAGCCCTGAGTACTTGGAAATTGCATTGGTCTACATGGTGTGATTTTTCTCTCCCCATTATTTCTTCATTAAAGATGGTTTCGAAATAACAACTCTTTTTTTTTTTCCAGTTCGGTTGAGGCAAAAATTTTCATCACATTTATAAATTCCTAATGGTTTTCCCTTTTTTCTTTCTTTTTTTCTTTCTTTTTTTTTTCTCCCAATCCTATGCAGTATTTTTTGTAGAGCATGAAAGATATATTCTTACATAGGTGTACCTGATGAACTTACTCAATGCTAATTAGTAGCCCATCCATATTAGCATTTAGCTCTACCCACTCTAACTATCTGTACAGTGGCTTACCCGCCTGAAGACATGCAGGTTTCCAAGGCTGAAAGAATCAGTGTCTCTAAAGAGGGACATTACTACATATATGTCCCCACAGATATGCTCCTCCACGTGAGTGAACTTCACCGAATTTCATAAACAAACATGGAAAGGCTGAAGACAAGTCAAAAGACAGTCAAAGCAACACTACAAATCTCTCTGGCAATGTAGATACAATCAAAATGTGATTGTGGAAGGACTTAGAGCGTGTGAAATGTGTTGGCAGAGAAAGGCAACAGGTAAATTGGGATGGCCCACTGCTGCTGCAGCAAAATGGTACTGGCAGCACCACCCTTCACAAGCACTCCAAGATGACCAAACAAAACTGCTCGGTTTTGCCATAATGGAGCAGAATTGTCATCACACGCTATCATCAACACACAGGGAAGAAAAAATATTTAAATAGTCTGAAATTAACATTCTGAAGGCCGTGAAAGATGATGCTTTATGTGACTGTGAAGCTGTGTCACTGTGAACCCAGAAAACTCCATAGATTTCAGGAAGAAAATGCAGATGTGTAGAATATTAATTTATTTTTACTTCTTATTATCCCCTGCCCTATTTTTAAAAAAAAGAATGCTAAATGAAATCCAAAAGATTCAGTGTTGTGATGAAAAACAGAACAGAACTGTCTCAGGTAGGCAGTCTTTGATGATACTTAGCATTGAAAAACATTAATAATTAATACTCCTAAAATCTCCCTCAGTTTATTCTAGCAATGTTTATGTGATTTGTGTAAGTTTTTTGTGCATTTCTGGTCGGCACATTTCTTCACAGGAACATTCACAAAGATAAAAATTGCATGATACTTTATTGTAATTTATTATAGGAGGAGGTTTTTTATGTTAAAAGCTATGCCAGCACATTTTCAGCAATACAAAACTCACTTTAGATTCCTCTGCAAACAGAAATATTGCCATCTGACCTCAGTATATAGTCAAATGAATTATGAATATTTTATATCAAATATCTGTTTGAGAGACTCCAGCTGAGCTAATATCTTCCAAATCACAAAGATAAGAAGAAATAGTGGTAATTATAAATTGTTAGCTCTTTCTAGATGCTCACAGCAATAGATGGTTAATGCTGTCAGAGAATGTTTACCATAATAAATAAGTTAATCTCTTAAGAAACCCTTGCGAGGTGCCTGTGATGGGCAGATTTCCAGTTTTTTAAGTTCTTCTGTCTCTGTAGCCAGATTCTGTTCTGGTAAATAATGTAGGGAGCTGATTGTGGTAGTAAATTAGTTAAGTTAATATTGATGGTTTGTCTGAAAGAAGTTGGGCAGCTTTTGAAAACAGTTGGTATAATGTAAGTATGGCAACTGCTAGCAGGTATCAGAAAAAGCTCTTGCAAGTTCAAGGATCTTTCAGAATAAGTTGAGCTTTCCTCACTGATGCTGTTTTTACTGAGTCAGATCTTTTCACAGAGAAGGAGGAAGTTTCATAAAGTAATTATTATTTGTAATGAACTGTGCAAAGTGTTGGACTGTGCTAACAGATTTGCTTGAACTCAATTTCATTTACTGGACCTAACGTCCTGGGAAAGTTCCATGCTCCTCAGAAAAGTCAGTTTTAGCTGTGCTAGAAATATGAAACTAGACTTATTCTAATTAAGGTAACTGTCAAATAATTTGTGACAGTTGTGTTTAATGTCTCCAGTCATTTCAAATGTGAGTTAAATGCTCTTTAAAATCTTAAAACTGATCATCAGCAGTATAGGCAAACTCTGGCAGCCAGTTGGGCAGTGTGTTTGGAGTGGAGGCAGCATGATCCAGTGATGGTGAAAGATTTAGCAGTTTGGCTTGCAGATAAGTAGCTGTTCCCTGAACCTTTGCCAAAAGGGGTGATGGAATGTGATGAAAATATGAGCTTGGGTGGTTGGATAATTTCAATTGCATTGGCCTCATGTGGGGACCCCCACCTTTGGGAAGATGCATCTGCAGGGGGGAATGTGGTGCTTCAGGTCTCACCATGCCAGAGGAGATCTGAACACCTATGGGGCAAGACTCCATCATTCCCGTGCCCACCTCAGCTTTGATAGTTTCCATAGAAAGGGTCAGGAATCGACAGACAATGAAAGTTTGCCTCTATTTTTTTTTTTTTTCTTCCAGGAAGTGTTTTAAAAACACAAACCTCTTTTCTATGAGCTTAGCATGCAGTTTTCTACTGCAAACATGTATAGTCATTATTGTTCTTCCTAATTTCTGTTACCAAGTCATCTATGCCAATAAAGATAATGTGACATTCTTCAGTCAGCTGGGCTATTTAGTTCTATGCACTCCTAGGCCCAAAACAATTCCCTCTTGGGTTTACATTTGCAAGGAATTAATCTATGTGTGTAGGATGGTGGCTTGCAATCTTTCCTGGATGTGTACAAGTTATTTAGAGTATCCCTTAATTCACAGTAGTCCTATTTTTGCTTCAGTTTTATTTAGTTTCCTGGGGGCAACCAGCCTTTTTGAACTTGGATGTCTTTTTTGCCTCATTAATGCACGTTATTGGCAGTATCATTAAAAAAGATCAAGATAATTCCGTGAATAATTTAGTAGTTTATGGTGATTTCTCCTTCAGTTAACAGACTACATTAGCCAAGCAGAAGAGCAGCAATAAGAAAAGTCTGGGGTTTCTTATCTTCCCCACATCCCTCACCCCCCACCCCCTCACTAGCAGAGGAGGCTTAACATTTTTCTTAGAGCATCATCTCATACAGCTCTGTTGAAGTTTCTGACCACAAATCATATCAAGCCATCATTGCTGTGGGTTTGTAGCTCAGCCAGAAAAAGCTGCATGTGGGAGAAGTTCATTTCTAGTCTGCAGGATTTTGACATTTGCAGCTGTGTGTCTAGAGCCTACTGAATGGACATGTACTAAAATTGTATATGGGTAATAGTTTCTAGTGACAAGGAAACTGTAATTTGTAATTAGAATGTTGGTTTGACTTTTGAATGTGTCGTTTTGGAAAGGCCAAATAAAATTATACTACTATAATATATGGCAAATTTGAAATTTATAGTGAATTTTAGGGGGAAAGAGATAAAATCTTGTACTAAATAATGTCCAATAAAAGGCTACTGCCCATGCTGTTAGAGCAAGAGCACAAACTTCAAACATTCTCAAAAATAGGTTTCCATGAAAAAATGGAAGAGTTTCTAGTCCCCTTGGGTATGTATGTGCATTTACTGCTTTACGTGGGTTTTTTCAGTGTGTGATAGCCCTAAGAAACAGCTCATGCCAACTATTCCTAGCTTTCAACAAGCAGAAGGAATACTGAAATCATGTGAGGTGGTAAACCTAACACAAGGGGCTTTATAATTGTGGGGGTTTTTTTAATATTTTTTTATTTGGGCTAAAACCAACTTGCTTACCTGTGCAGAGGAAGTTGTAGGGAAACACTGAAGGGTCTTATAAATGGAAGAAAAAGATATTCAGTGGGAACCAAATTCTCAGCAAATGGTCTATTTACTTCAGGCTGTCAGACACTGAATTACAGTGACATTTTTCAGTCTTTTTGTGCTGTTCTTGGGCTTCCACCAGTCTTGGTAATCTGACTTTACCAATTTAGTAGCATGACCAACCCTGGTCTTGGCAGTGCTTTACAAAAATATGTTGAAAAGTGCCTGGCGTAGCAACCTAAAGATGAACTTTGCACTGTATTTATTTTGTATCCCTGCTGCAATGTTCTTCTCCATGTGACTTTAAGAACTTCATGAGAGTTCTGTTAATACACTTGGTGCTTGACCTAGGACACAGAGATTTATTTTATTTTCGCAACTTTTGGAACTCTAAATACTCATGTAGCTGAACACCTGGGTCATTTGATGCTTGCTGTAAACTTAAACGGCCAGTTAAGTGAGAAATAAAATGTAAATTTTTTGCCATGTGATAGCAACAGAACTACATGGCAACATCAAACAGCTGTCTGTGCTCTAGGTTTTGTCAGTGCATTTTAAGTATAATTTAGCTGCCTGAAGAGTGTAATAAAGAAATCCTATCACTCCCCATTTAAACTTCATCTATATTTAGACAAGAATACTACATATACTGCCCAAGTCCAAGTGAAAAAGAATAGCCAGAAATACAGGTTTGGGGAGTCTTTTCTTAGATAATAAATCAAGTCTTTCTGTAAAGCACGAACAAAGGCAACAGATTTGTGAAGCTACAGATACCCTGTATTCAACTTCAGAGAAGCAGAAGCAGTAAGGTCCCAGCCTAATGCAGATATGTAGACAACAGAACTGTGCCAGTATCAGTGGTTCAAGGCTGAAGAAGTTTGTGCAGATCTTGAATTTCGTCATGGTTTGGCCAACATTGCTGAAATTTTCTCAGTGTTTCAGGTTAACACGCCCAAAACATTCTGCTGTGAATCAGGTGATTTATGTTTAGTTGCAACTCCAGATCTGTAAAATTGGCTTGAGCTTAAGCTCTGGAATGCAACCCTTATACAAGCAAGCTGTGTTTGGTTTCAGGTTTCTTTGAGGCTTGCATGCAAAATTACCTCATTACTTGAATTGATACCTCTAATTAAGCAGATTCAGTGTGCTGCAATAATTGTCCTTTAGTATTCAGCTCGAACTAATACCCAGTGTAACTCTCCTTAAGCCACTGGAATCATATAGAGACATAGGCTTCTTCTTCTCAACACACTTTTTTTAGTAAGATTATAGGAGTTTTTTAATGCCACTTCTAGATACAGGAAGTACATTCTTGTCACAGGTATAGTTCCAATTTTTTTTTTTTTTTTAAGTAATGTCAGAAGGAAGAGATGGACGACTTACATCTTTGGCAATATACTTAGGGTATCTTCATTTTCATGTGATGTTTATAGTTTCATCATGCATTTCTCTTCTGTACTTTGTGGGTTTGTTTTGTTTTTAAACAAAGCTGTGCAAAATTCTGTATTATACAAGCAAATTCTCTTGTATATATTGATGTGGGTTGAGTATTTGCTGTTTTGATTCATCCTTCAAATTCAACACCCTTGGTAAATTTTTAATTCCTTTTTAGTAGAATAGCAGATCTCTCTGTTTAAAACTCATTGTTATGGAACATTTTGAATGTTTAGTCAGGTGGAATCATGCAAATAAGAGATGGACCCCACTCCTGCATGCACTTCTGAATTAAAAAATAATTAACTTTTCTGACGTTGTTTCACTGATATGAGGGATTGGAATGGTTAAATATGTGCAGGAGTATTTGTAGGATTGAGGTTTGTCGGTGGTTTAGCAAGTCCTTGCATTTCTATAACAATCTGAGAATTGGTTGGCTCACTCCACTGGTTTAATATAATTTCACTCTTGGAAATGTATTGTAGGATTACCTCTTATAGAAAGCAAAGATGATTACAGTATGTGAGGCTCCCTTCACTCCTTAGCAGCGGAGTGGGAGGATGGGAGGAGGGATCTAGCTTGTCAACACACAGTTCTGTTTAAAGCTCTTTGTTCTTGCATTGTCCTCCTTGCTTCCTAGGTTTTGTAAGGTTCATCTTGTCAGATTAATATCCCAGATTCATTAAAATTCAAACATTTTAGTTTTTGTACAGGGGGTGACTTGCTCATCTCAAGTCATAAAACTATATTGAGAAATATCTGAAACACTTGACACAAAACTCAATTAGATGGAAGTCTGTTGACTAAATTGAGGCATTACTTTTCTATTTTAATGTGAAAAAGTAATAAAAATATTAGAAATGTGTTACTGCTGTGATGCAAAAAAGTTCAATTTGATTAGGTCTTCCTTCCATATAATTGAAGCAAAGCAATTCAATGACTTAACATAAATCAGAGCAAATATGTATATATACATATACCATACTCAATAACATCTGAAGTTATAATAGACTCAAAATTGTGAAACTGAAAGATCCTGATCCTTCTGATCTAGGTAGATTATCAGAAAAGTGGGCACTGGAATTTTTCTCCTCCTCTTCTCCTCTATTTTATCATGGTTGCAAGGCTTGGTAGAAATGCCTTTCAAAAACCCAGATTTCCTTTAGTATCTCTCAAGTGACTGTGTAATGCAACAGAATCAAAAGTCTTTAATTTTATTTTGCCTTTCCAACAGAGAAAGCCTTAAAAATAAAATAAAACATGCCAACTGAGCCTTTTTTTTTTCCCTGTGGAGTAAATTTTAAAGCTTTATGCCCAAGGCTTGATTTTTTGAACACCTTAGAAAGGAGGTAGATGAGAAATAGTCCTTGACTACAACTGAAATGTTTGAGGTGGGTTGCTTTTATACTAGGCCTGTTCCAATATGTATTTAGAATTAGTTCAAGAAATGCTGAGTTATAAATCATTAATAACTATAAGGGCAAAATCAGTAAATGCCTGATTTGATTTTTGATACACACAAAGTGAAATTTCAGTAGTTATATAGGGCTAGAGGTAAGTATTTTGAGTAGTGAGATTGTATGAGTAAGCATGGCTCTCTCTAAAAAGTTATTTAAATGTTTTATAACATTTTTCTGTGTTTGGTTCATGGGACAGGGGCTGTAAAATTTTAAGATGGCTTGATAGAGGACCAGAACATAGCCAAGCTGATGGAAGGGCAGTCCAGGAAAGGTACTATTACTTGAGAGTTTATCATATTTCTTTTTCTTTAGAGAGGGTTTCAGGCTGTTCCTGGCCTATGTAAAAATGCTGATGAATAGTATTTGTCCCTTCAACCATGCCTTGATATCCCTAGCCAGCAGAGAAATCTGCACATTGGTATTCAGAGCACCCTCCTCACCACCTTTCATGGTTTTCCTTGTGGGGTTTTTGTTTGGTTGGCTTGTTGGGTTTCTTTTCCTTTTAGAATTTTGTCCGTATCAAATGGCAACCAAGGTACAGACGATACTGGTCTGAGCCTTCACTTTACTGCTACAAGATGTGTGGTCAGGAAACCTTAGAGCAATATGTGTCAGAACCTATAAAAATTTCTTTGCTTTTTGCGTGAGGAAAAAGCTGTGAGTAGAGTGAATAATTACACATTAGATATTTTTTATGGAATAATTTTATGTCACGTGATAACAAAACACACTTAAGGAACATCAGGATAGGAAATGGAAAAAGCTGCAAAATCATAACTTCATACAGCTTAAAGAAATATGTACGTATTACTAAGTTTGCATTTTTTGGCCCACGGTTTGTGCTGCTTTACAGAAAATTCTTATATGTACTTGTGTAAATGTAACTGGATTGTAATCAATAGAATTATCCACCAACAAGAACGATTTATATTAGCTAGGGGCAGGGATTCCCATTCATTAAATCTGTGGAGGACAAGCCTTTATCTATTTCCGTAGATGCAGCCTGGAGCATCCAACATGTCATGGATTAGATAAATTGGGCTTGACATGCCTGTGTTTCTGGAAAATAGGACAAAAATTTCTTTTGTCCTTTGTGTCTTGTCTACAAAAGCAGTAGTGCTTTTCCCCCACCTATAGAGAATGACAGGAGATAATTTTACTTGCTTGAAAAACTTTTTTTTTTTTTAATTATAGGCATATTTTACCTAGATATTTGAAAAACAGACCTGCCAGCATTTTCACAAGCATCAAGAGAAGGACAGTTCAACCTAATAACTGCCACATAATTCCAGCTCTTGCCTAAATCAGCTCCATCAGGTGTAAGCTTGCCAAAATTGAAGTTTTCATAGTCTTTTTTTTTATAAATAGCCATTTTGTTAGAACTTCTCCACTGTAAAAGAATCTATTCACTTCCCCAGAAAAACACTAGCCCTGAGGTCAAGGGGTTTTTGTGGGCTGCTGGAAACACAAGCTAAATTCCTCCGTGAAGTGAATACTCATTTACGCAAATCTAAACTGCTCCAAAATGGTATAATTGTGCAAGTCTCCCCAATTAGTCAACAGCCCAACTATTGGGACACTCCCCTGAGGCACTGAGGACTTACAGAGCAGGCTTCAACATGGGCCTTCAATTAAAATAAAGACCTTGATTTCTTTCAATTTTTGAAACTTTTAAATGAATTTGTTTTTACATTATGCGTGAAAGTGTAACTTCCATGTAGATCTGAAGAGAAGATAAATTCTGACCGAGCTTTGCAACACAGAAAACCGTGAATTTTTGCAGTTTTCTCCTCTCGTCCACAAGCAATCTCATCTTGAAACAAAGCATCAGCCAAATTAGCACAGAGGAATAGATTAATTATCCGTAACTTTGTAATTGTAGTGCCTGATTCAAGGATTGTTAGAACATGGTTTCAAACTGGTCCTTTATGACAGGGAATAAATAAGTTTATAAAAGTGAATTCAGTATAGTCTGGTTTGTTATGTTTTCCCTGGTGCAGATAGGTGCAGATAGGTCAGATAGGCTGGGATCTGTCAGTGAGAATAAAGGTGCCCTGCTTGGACAGTGGAGTCAGTCCTTTGGAATTTGTATTTTTTTTTTTTAATTAAAAACATTTACTTACCAGGATATACTGTGAATTAACACCTAGTTCTGTGTTAACTGTGTTCCTCATATCATATGACACATGTTTATCTCTGTTTAAGAAAGGAAAAAAAGAAGTACAGTCATTTGAATTGCACAAGAGCAGCATGTGGTTGCACTAAATAATGTTTGGCAAAGATGTAATTTGTAGATACAATGGAGTTACACAATTACTACTATTTAAGTATGCTATAACATGTCCTATTTAAACTTTATTAAAATTAAATCTGTGACTGGATGTAGAATTTCCAGAAGACAACAGTTAAGTTGATTCTGGCCAAGGTTCAAATTTCTCCCACTGATTTCCAGCATCCCACTCTTTTATTTCCAGTCTTGTTTTGCCTTCTGCTGTCTTACTTCCCCTGCTTTCCCCTCTACTTTCCCTGCTCCCAAATTGGATGTGAACTCCTTGCCCTTAGCATTGTCTTCAGGGCTTTGTGCTTTATCAGCAACAGCTCTCCTTTCATGGTTCCCTTGCTGAACTCGAGTTCAGTCCTGCAGTGCAGAATTGCTGATCATTTGCATCCCTAGCTTTTTTTCAGACAGATATGAAATGAATGACCAGTTTATCAGGACAGCAAAAAGGTTCCTAGCAAGTCAGGAGTGATCTGCAAATTCCTGATGAATTCCTCATCCCTTCATGCTGCTCTGTTGTTAGTGGTCACGCTTTGTCTTGCGTGAGTGTTCAACTTGAACCTGAACTTTTCTGCGGTGGGGCAAGAAAGTAACATCTGATGGCACAACTCCATCAAGATGTAAGACGATCTCTGTTGCTTAATGCTGAGGGGAGTGACTCTAATCTAATCTTCAAGTACTCGGGTACTTAGCAGAAGATACAGATATTTTTCTCTCCCCAGTACAACAATTTACATTCTCTTTTTTTTTTTTTTTTTTTTTTTTTTTTTTTTTTTTTTTTTTTTAATTGCCTGCTAATGAAGTCCGGGGTATAGCCAAGGCTGACACAGTGCATGTATGATTTGAGATGGCATAAAATTCTGTCCTAGTAAAGTTCTAACTAAACAGTTAAATAAATATTTTATCCCTCACTTCCCCTGTCTCTGTGGGGACAGCAAACGGCCAAGCACTGTCTGCTTTTTCTTTGCTTCTCAATACAAAGCATGGGTTGCCTGCTAAGAAAAAAATCAGTTTTGCATCAACTTCTTTTTCCAGAAACTCTCAGTCACAGAGCCTCAGGCTCTTGCTTTTTGCACAAACAGCTGTATCTCCTGAGGACTAAACTTGTTTCATTTCAATAAAGTATAGCAGAAGTTTTATGAAAAGTAATGGGTTGGGGTTTAGAGACAATTGGGCCATGTGATCTAACAGGCTTTTTTTCTGGCTTTACATCCTGAGAAAGAAAGATATTTGTGTTCGCTGTTTTGGTTTAAGTTTCTTTAAGAACTTCAGGTATTTAATTCAGAGTGGGAGTTAGGATATTTCATTGTTGGAAAAAGGTCCTGAGCCAAATAATTTGAAGTGTTTTTAATCGAGGAGTACATACATACAGGAAAAATGATGATATGACTTATAATTTATCCTAACAAGTATCTTTCAAACCACTGTGAACTAAAAAGTTCTTTTTGTCCAGAAGCCTGTCCTGTAAAATGTACTTCTATCTACTGTGGCAATGGCCACTATCCATTAGTAAATCCTGTGCTTTCGGTTCCATTCTAATTTTTCCACTTACTCTTTTGCCTACCTATGAAAGATCATAAATCAAATTATTTTAAAACTATATGTGTTGGGGGTTTATTTGTGAGTCAAATCTTTTGAGACTGTGGTAGTTTCTGATGTATTGTGCAAGTGTTTATGCCATTATGAATGGGAAAGAATGAAAAATGTGATTTTATTTCAATAATATGTGTTTTTGTCACATACATATACATAGGCAGGCCTATGTATGCGGCTCTTGAGGCTTGTTCAGGAGGGAATCATGGTCCAGGCTGTGCGACACTGGCATAGGTTGATGGAGGTATTTTCATGTCTATTGTTGTGCTACCTCTCAGACCAGCAACCAAGTGCAGCTGTAAAACCACAGACTTTCCATCACTTTTTTTTCTCCAAGTGCATGCACCTCTCCCTTCCACTCCCTCTGTGAAGCTAGCTTTGACTTTGCTCTTTTGGCTTGGATTCTGCCATCCTTCTCCTAACTTCATCACTTTCTGAAGTTGGTCTACCTGTATTCAGTAAAGCAACAGAGGTTTGATAGCTAGAAGAAGAGTGAAGTGGAAACACTTGTCATAATTTCCACTTACTTTGCACTATGCAGTTACAAATGTGTAAAAACACTTTCCAGTGAACTATTAATGCTAAATGGAATTATTAGCTCTAAATAGAAGATGCATTGCTACCCAGAACTATCTTCATTGAATTTACTAGTGGAGTGTGTCCATTTCAAGGCATTAGTTACATATTCGTCTCAGTATAGGCTTGTTTCAAGTAAAGACACCAGAAGTTAATAGTTGTCTCCTCCCTAAGCATGCTTTTGAAAAATGGCTCTTTTAAAGCTGATAATATATTCATCATATTAAATATATTCATAAAAATGAAAAAATTCTTTGAAAATCTGTTTTCAATACAGTGTTCTTCTGATTAATAAGCGTTGGAAATCTGTGCTCATTATACCATAAACATGACCTTTATAAAGCCATCAGAAAAATCCAACTGCAGAATATGCCAGGTCAAAGACTTTTTTAAATGTCAAAAAGTGTAAAGCTTTAAAATTAATGTGATTTTTATAATGCTTGGCTGATGCTTGTATTTTTGCTTAGCTTATTTATTTATGGTGGGAGTTTTTTGAACCTTTGTGGTTAGGATCTACCAGGAAACCATGACTTCAGGGGAGCACACTTTGGGATGTATCCTAATGGCCTTAAGCAGTTTCTTCCTTGTGTTTCAGTGTTTAGATCCAGTTAGTTTGTAATCTCATTTTTGCTGGACATGAGACTGTGATAAGACTGCTGGACATCTAGATCTAGTATCTCTCTACTCACATACTGACCCACTGGTTAGGAGACATCCACAGTGTGTCAGTAAATAATGGTGCAATCAGTTCAACACTGTCACAAAATATGTTTAAAGGCTGAAAGGTGTTGAGAAACACTGTGCATGCAGTTTTGGAGAAATGCACATTTGTAACACTGTGCCCTTCCTCTAACTTCATTGGGTTGTAGTGGTCCTCTGAAAACACCCATGCTTCCCACCTTAGCTTGAGTCTGAAAGTAAATCTTTCTGGTGCAGGCTGGAAATCACACTAGGGTAGCTGCTTTATGTGGGAATAACTAGCCAAGATCATCATGAAAAAAGAAGGGAAACCTGTTTTTGATACAGAATCACAGAATGAGTCAGGTTAGAACGGAACACAGTGGGTCATCTGGTCCAATCTCTCTATTCAAGCAGAGTCATCCTAGAGCACATGGCACAGGATTGCATCTAGGTGGTTCTTGATTATCCCTGGTGAAGGGAGACTCCACAACCTCTGAAAAAATCTATTCCAGTGCTCAGTCACCCACTTCACCTGGAACTTCCTGTGCATCAATTTCTGCCCACTGCCTCTTGTCCTATTGCTTGGCACTACCAAGCAGAGCCCACCTTCATCATATTGACACTCTGCCTTCCAACACTTGTTTACATTGATGAGGTCCCTTCTCAGCTGTCTTTTCTGTCCTGACATGACTGCATGGTGGTAGAAATGTCTCTGTACATTTCTAGCTCACTCTGTGCAAGGCAGACATTTCACTTCCTTGGATTCACTTTCTTACCAAAGAAAGTACAAAGTAGTATACAACATGAGCAGTATGGGAAGAAATTGTAAAATAGAGCTAGGGATACATAGTTTGCCAAAAGAAAATAGAATCATTAGTGCAGATGTAGACTCGTTGGTGAACTCCTCTTCCCTCTAGCATTTATGGCACTGAAGGAAGAACAAGTTTTGACATTGTCTGTGAGATCATTCAAGTCTAAGTGAAAGCACATTCAGTTCGCTATTAGCCTGCAAGCAGGAGAGGATATTACAGTGCTCAGAGCACTAAATTTGGAGACCTGGAGGTCAATTCCTTTGTCTGCCACAGATTCCTGTGTAAGCTTTGGCAAGAGGGCTTTTGTTGTCTGTCCTAGGTTCCTAGATGAAAAATTGGGATAATCTCTTGCCAGGTAGAAGTGTCCAGAGAATTAATACTGGAATTGCATAGAGAAAATAGTAAGGCTACTGAGTATTTAATATATATTTTTCTTTTTGGTAAGGCAAATAGAAATTAAAAGCTCCTCCATTTGCAACAGGGAGGAGAGCTGAGGTTCATGGGCATTCTAGTTCTTCTTGTCCGAAGCCATGACTTCCAGCCTTGGGCTTTCTGGTTCTCTGGTAGTTGGCATGGTTGGTACTTGGTATGGACAAGCTGTTAGTAAGCATGCTGACCAAATTGGATAATTTCTAGTTGTTTCCTTATACTAGAAACAGACAGAACTTTACAGAAAGTGGAGCATTCATTTTGGCTCATTTAGCTTTCAGTGGCCCAACAGTTTTCAATAGGGGAAAAAAAATTCCAAATTCATCTGACCAACTGCAGTGAAAGCCCAAAGGACTCTGAAGAGTTCAATTAGGTAGGTCATGCTGCTAAAATAAAAAGCTAAGTCTCTGCTCTTGTGCAATTTAAAATCCATATAAGATGTGGCCCATAGTGAGTTAGATGAATTCCTTGCTTCACAGTGTTAAGTACTGGAGTTCAGATTGTGGTTTTTCAGTAGCTGTTACGTAAAAAAAAAAAAAAAAAAAAAAAAGACCAAAACAAAACACACCAGTATTTTATTCAGTAGAGTGTTTCCTGAGGTGGAAAGCATATTCTAGATATGGGGCAAAAAAGGTGATACTTTGTGGGGTTAATGGGGGCTCTGATATTAATTAGCCTTGTGACCTGGGGTGGGTAAGATCTGCAAGGTGCTGAACATGTCAATCCCATTCAGTCAGACTGGACTTCATTGTCTGGAAGGTGGGCCCAGCTTCCTACAACGCAGATGAAAAAGGAACAGGAGGGAAAAAGGTAGCAAAATGTGAGCAGAAACCTGAGCTTGTTTAGCAAAGTAAAGGAAATTATGACAAAAGATAATGGGTATCAGAGTACGCATGCAAATTTGTCTCTGCATTTTCCAGCATCATAATAATAATTTCACAAGTTTCTACATAATGAAAAGGGATATTTACTCCTCTGTACACCTAGAGGAGTACATTTTCCAATCAAAATTGGGATATATGATCTTATGTGTTTCAAAATGTTAGTATGTGTAAAAGAAAAGACTTTAAAAACCACTATATGATGCATAGCTTCAGGCTTCTAAAACTAATAATAATAATAATAAGAAGAGTCCTTTTTTTCTAAACTACCTCACTTTGCAGGAACCAGAGAATAAATATTTTCCCTAGAAAAAATAATACTTTGAATAGCAGCAAATGACTAGAGTTGATTCAAACTTTCCAGGTGAACAGGGTATGTACTGAAAAATGCTGTCTATAAATAAACAGTGGGTACTGATTTGTGCCAATCTGGAATAAAAAAGGAAAGGAAGAAAATATTTTTGTAATGAGTCATTTTGAATTGTTTGGATCTGGATGTTTGAAATTTGCCAATATTTAAAAAATAAAAACAGTCAAATATCTAAGTAGGAGCTGTAGGGTGTCATTTTAGGTGAAAGAAGAGTTCCAGCTGACACAATGGTGGGGGTTTTCGCCCCCTGATTGTCTCTGTTTTTTTGGTTTGGCCAGTGAACTGAAAAATCAATTACTCACAGATCTCCACAGCTGAGACAGTGTTGCATTCATCCTCCTCAAAGTGAGTAGCCACTGCTAGCATTGCTAACAGCGAATCCTGTGAAAGGAAAGCTTGTATGGCCACCCAGTGTACTTGATCCTCAAGCTGTCTCAGGAGAGCCAGCAGGATAGAGGCTGGTGTGGTTAGAGTCCCATTTTGAAGGCTCTTCTTTTCGAGTGGGGTTCAAATATTTAATAGAGTTGGGTTTTCTCTTTCTTTTCTGGCTCTAAGAGTGACTGTATATAAAAGTATTGTGTTTAAATGTGGCTATTGTACTTTTAAATTTTTTTTGAGATTATTAAATAATGAAAACATTCTCCAAAAAGAGTCTGTGAACAATGCAGAAATCAAAAGCACTTTAAGATTCTGATTTCCCTTTCTAAAAGGAATAATTTTTTAAAAAAGGAACAAACCACTCAAAACTGTAAAAAGCCCTAACAAGAAGCTGAGTTCTTAGACTATAAATGGTCAGAAAATAGATTTTCTATGCAATAAATTCTCCAGAGGCATCACATAATTTGTTTACACTTAATCTCTTTTCAGTTCATATGTGATAATATGTGACCTATAAAAATTAAATATTCAAAATCAAAAGTTTATCTCTTTAGGCACATAAAAGTTACAGGTTGCATGTTAGATAACTTTCTGTATGCTGAGTTCATATTTTAGTCACTTCGTTACAATAACTACAAATAAGTAGTGTGGTGATCAAGTGAGGCTTCTTTTTCCGTGCCAGGTTTGATCACTGGTGCTACTTATCATGGAACTGAATTTACCTTTAAAGGCATGATTCAGCAGTTTTTGAGAAAAGTATCTGCTGTAAAAATTAATATTACCACACAGTGTGATAAAAACGAGTACCCTAATGACTATAGTCCATGAGAAATTACATTAAACTAATTCCTAGAAGCCACATCTACAATTCATGTCACATTTTCTCTGTTAGATCCCAGAGAAATTTATGGTTTTAGTTTTGCATGTCTTAAAATTTCCTGTTATCAGATTCCCTGAAAATACGAATATGATACTTGATATTTTAATCATGAAAAAACATTATTTGCCATGGATAGCCTGCTGTTATTAAATGCTTGTGTCTTTATTGTCTTTTTGAAAAAATCCCTCCAAATATACCTTTTCTTTGGCCCACTGGCAAACTTAATTAATAACAAATGAAAAGTTCTAGCTAATATTGAGTTATCCAAATGTAAGCTTATTAACATTTATAAGGTAGACCATGAGTTCCCCACATATCCTTTCCCTTTTATACTTTAAAATACCCTGAGTCAGTGTTCTTGTAAATTTTCTATGAAAATTCCTGTTTTGGCTCAGGTTCTCTAGGATATATTTTAATCCTTACTGCATGTGTACTGTTAAATATTAGGATCCCATATAAAAAAATATTAATGATAGCTTTTGAAGTTATCTTTTAAACCCTCCAAGAAGTCAACTTTTCAGTTGGAAATGTGTGGTACTTTCCCAGCTTCTCCACTGAGTCATACCAGCTGAAAGGTTCTCTGAGCTTTTGCCAAGGCAGAATGTGTATATTTTTTTTTTTTTTACCTCAGACAAGTTATCATGAAAATATTAAGAGAAGTGTGAGAAGAGTTGTAAAACATGGAAATATCTATATCTTAGAGAAACCACTTTATGATCCTGAAAACCAACTCAGACTCTGGGAAGGAAGGGAAAGGGTACATTAGTTTTGTGTCTTTGCTGTATTCAAAACAACTGTGCACATGGACAGAAGGAAAAAATTGCAAAGTAATGAAGGAATGAAAATAAAATTCTGCAGAGATTTGCTTTTTCACTCAGTGTTTATGATGGTAATAGTTAGTGATGGAAGAACTGCAAAAGATTTAGATTAATGGGGTATTAGTTTAGCGTTTCTGCCCAGTTTACATACCTCCAAGTTTCAAATGCATTGCAAAAAAAAAGTCTGCAAAACCTGAGCTAAATTCTTCCTTAGGAGAGACTACTTGATAGTGTATCTTGTAATTCTTTTTCTGGAAACTAAATCTACAGTTAAGTTTAAACTTGAAGGATTGGGAATGAGGGTGTGCATGAGGAAAGACTATGCAGAGAGAGATGTAACATAACTTTCTCTATAGCCAAATCACAAAATATAACAGTAGGTGGTTGCCAAATTGTTGAGCTGTTTGTTAGGAAACCTGAAGAATGGGGATCTTGGCCTGCTTGATAAACATTAAAGAAACTTGTTATTCATTATCCTGTATTAAAAATTACCCCATTTTATGATGTCTGTTTACTCTAGGGCTATTTTGTTTGGTATCCTTTGTGTACATTCAGTATTTGTGATTCTCGTAATCCAGATTTTAGGGTCAGTACTTACAGCTGTTTATACTCTTTACCTAACACTGACCCAAGCAAAATTTCAGGTGAACTGGGCACAAAAATTGTGAAACTTTATTTTCAGTAAGTCTATTTCATTAAAAGCAAAATTCCCCCCAGAATGTATTAACTTTTTGTAAAGAATTGTCACCAGAAAAACATTTGCTAAGATAAGATTAAAACTTTAGCATTTTTCATGACACATGGTGTTTTGTTGTTGTTGTTGTTGTTGTTGTTTGTTTGGGTTTTTTTAATGATTCTCATTTTAATACCTATTTTAAGTTCTCTAGTGAAATATGGTCTCTAAGGTCAAAATGGGGTAAAGGTCCAACATCAGTATTTGTTCCCATTCATACCCAAAACAAATAAAATGTTCCAATTCCTTAGGCACAGACAGTATGAGGCACAATAGGCAGGAATCATTTCTTCATCTGTTTCTGTCATATTCCCTTGGTTCAGGCAAGAGAGGTCTTGTGCTGATGACATTCATATCACCAGTGTTTTCAGAAGAAGAACCCACTTGACTGGGCTGTGTCACCAAGAGCATGAACCTCACGTTGTGCACATGGCTTTGTAGCACGTGGACTGTCTATGCCCAGAACATGCTGATGTATTGCAAACCAGATTACCCAGAGGTAGGGCAAAATGTCTAGTCCCAGCTGGAGACACAAAACTGCATCCCTGTGCAAAAATGTGCTGTTTGATTAGCATTGGAGAAGTTCTCAAAAACAGTCTCAGTGTGATATAGGAAGGGCTAAAGGTTCATTGCAAGCTTTTCCCCAAACTTGTATGCTCACACTTACTTTGGATGTATAGTCATTGTCTCTGTCCAAGAGATTATCTTGCCTGTAATTTAAATTGTCTGAAAAATGATTACTTCAAACTTGATCAAAATGCTGAGAAAATTAAGCTTTAAAGTTGTACTATTCTCAGTCTCCCTACAAAGAAAATTAAGGTAAAAGTATTGACGTGAATTTCTCAAATGTTTGAATATTCATCTCCCATTTAGAATCTGATTCTCCTTCTCTTTAGAAAGACATGAGACTCTAACATCGCTAACTTGCGAGACTGGAATTAGAAAATACTTTATTATCCTGCCATTTTAAGTAATTGTATCATGCTCCTCATAGAGACAAGGTTATCTGTGTAAACTTCAGGTAATAATAATAATAATAATAATAATAAGCATCAAGCACAGGCTGTGGACAAAATCTATTGGTGTTGTGGGATTTTTTTTGTTTTATTGGTCAAATGTTATCAAAATCTTGCTGGTAGAAAGTTTGTAAAAAGGCTGACATAGAACCTTCACCCTCATTGTGTGTTGATCAGCAGTGCTGCATCTGCCCAGGGAATGCTCTGGAGGCCTTTGTGGAGAAACTTATCCTACACAACACCAAAACAGTCGTAAGCAAATTTTATCGTTCTTCACTGTAATCTAACATTCCATAACACTTGGAATTTATCTGTTTATGCTGTTCAAGACCTCTTCCCAGTGGGCTTCTACCCATCTCCATCCCTCTGCTAATGGATTAGGTGTGAAATAGTTAACACTGGCATTCTCAAAGGTTGTCCAAGCTAAGCTGTCATAAAAATGTTGCCATTGCTTCAATTTTTCTGTTGCAGATTCTAGACTACAACTCTGTGCTTGTTAAATGGAAAGAGAAATTAATTTTTGCAGCCATTAACATTAGAGAATTTTTTTAAGCAGAGGCTCAGATTTCATGATGCTCTCACATGCTCCATCATTCAGGAACATGTCTGACACTATTGAAAAAACAGAGAGCAGCTGTGCTTCTGAACATACTAATTTTCTGTGCCACTGTAGCCAGGACTGTGGGTAGATTTTAAACTCTGTTCCAGAGGCTCTGAGCCCCAGCCAAGGTCCTGCAGAGCTGGCTGGATTTTTCCATTTAAAGCTTGTTCTTGTCCCCAGATGGCTTTGCATCGCACTGGCTGGCAGCAGCAGGTGCGTGAGTGCCGAGTCATGCCACAGGAAAGGATCACAGAATAGAAATATTTCATCCTCCATGGCTTGGTATTTTAGATGAGTTTGGGATACCAATGCTGTTGCTCTAGGTAATCTGAACCTGTGAAGCTCTTCTCCATAGCACTGAGATAATACATCCAATGTCCCCAAGCAGAGGTGACGTTTCTCAGTCCAGCTTGCATTTGTGAGTTACAGAATGTTTGATTAGCCTCAGATTCTTTGCTATTGCCAGGCAAGTGCTCACCTTGATGTTTCTGTGTGATTCTGTACAATCTCAGGCGCAATCTGTATTTTTTTCTTTAGTAAGAGTGACTTCTTCCTTTTATGATGTGTGAAAATTTTATATAAGTAAAGCCAAGTATTTCCCACATTTTAAAAAGTACTTTTATGGTTCTTTCCTATTCTGAGGCATTATGATTGGCATGTTCAACACTACCTTATCATTATTCTGACCTGCTAGATTTATTTTTACAGCATGTTTGTAATAATGTCATGGGAATATCGCAATTGCCAAAGCAATGGCAATCAAATATTTGATAATTCTATGCTGCATGCGCTCTGCTTTTCTGTTGCCTATATCCTCAGCTGCTGCCTTCATAGACTTTTGATTTCTTATGCACTTACACTGAAGGTACCGTGTAGAAACTACCACAAAAATGGCAGTTATTCTTTGGATTAAAAGCTATCATGAGGTTACAGGGACCCCTAATCTACTACCTTTCATCTACTAATGATTCTTAGTGAAACACTTCACAGAGCAGTTGAAAGTTGGCAAAAAACAGTCTTCAAAATTTAGCTTCAGTACCTAGAAGCACAACTTGGATGATCTTCTACAACTGGTTAATTAAGTCCTGTGTTTTTAGCCCTCAATTAGATGTATAACATGCAAAACCTTGTTAGCAGATTTGCTGGCCAAATATGGGAGAGATTTCATCTATCATTCTAACTACTTTATATTTACGCTCTTAAAGGATGTATACAACTTGTCTAATGAAACATCTGTATGTCTGAGGGAAAAAAAGAAGAAACAGATTTCAGATCTCTCCCTCTGTTGATTTGTCTGTCTGTGTCTGTTCAGTGAGTAGGGTAAAACTCCCCTTGCATTTTTTTTTCAGTGTTTCTTGGACCCTTACCAGCAGGTTTTTACAGTCTGTTGCCTGCCTCTCAGATTAGAACACTGGCATATTTTAACAGTTTCCTGGGATCCAAATAGTCTTTAATTAACAGGGAATTGATGTTTTGGAGTGCAACCAAAATATAGGAGACACTGAAAGCAGAGAATGAACTTGGATCCTTCCAGCTTGTCGCTGGCTGTAGCCAGGGGCAAACAAATAAGCAAAACAGGGTCCGCTGCAAACAGGTAGTACCTTATTGGTATGCAAGGGGATTTCTTCATTTGCATTACATTCCCACAGAGCTGGTGGTTAGCTGGGAGGAGCTTTGTGCTGCACAGAGTCTGAATCAGCTTCACCCCTTGCAAAGAGCAGAAAGTGTTCATCAGTACCTTCCCATAAACAGAATTTCAGTGGCTCCTGAAACTGTTATTTTTAGATTTGTATTGATCAACTGTTGAGGCAGCAAGGTATGTTGTGTTTGTGAGGTTTAGGTTGAAATAGAAGCTGTTGGCTCTGTGAGTGAGTGTTTAATTAAAAAAATTAGAAGTCTGCAAATAACACGATTTCTGCTGAGATGAACAGCAAGTCGTTCTTTATCTTTTTGAGTAATCTGCCTTTGTAGGGTTGAACAACAGGGTAGGGATGAAGTGCTGAAATTATAAGAGAATGAACCTAGCTGAAGGTCTCAAGGGAAGTTAGACATATGCTGAGTGATTGTTCCAGATTATCCATGGAAATAAATGGTTTATAAGGTAATTCTAATCATGACAGACTCAAAACCTGGAGGAATTCCTGGCAAAGAATTATAACCAACTCAGTCACTGAGTCAGCTGTGCTTTTTTTCCGTAATGCAGCAATTTTTGGACAAGTCAAAATGTATTAGTTTGGTCCAATGTTGTCTTCTTATTGTTCCATTTTGCATGTGCGTGTGTGCTGGCTTTTCTCACATCACTTGCTGAATGCTTTCTGTCTCTCTGTACGTGTGTAGGTGGTACATGCCAGAGCCCTGCTCTTCCAGCCCTTGTGCGTCCTCCTGCGCCACCCTTGCAGCCATCGCTGGATATTAAGCCGTTCCTCCCGTTCCCTCTGGACACTGCTGCAGCAGTGAACCTCTTCCCCAACTTCAATGCAGTAAGTACACTCCCAACAGTTACGCTGAGCCACGGCTGCCGTGGGAGACTCAAGAGGGCACAAAGCAGCAGTTTTATGTTCTCCATTAAACCTGGCGTATCCTCTCCCTAACTGAGGGCCAAATAGCTCTTTCAGACACACTGATAGGCCATAAATTGAAAACCTGCCTGAGTGTTAGAAGAAACGTAGAAGGAAAAAATTACATATTTCCGCGTGACATGCCATAAAGTTTCAGGCCACGTTCGGTCCCAGGGCTTGTGAATTTCCCACAGTAGTTTGGGACGTGCAGAGCTTCACTAACTTACAGTTCACTGCAACTCTCAGAGAGGGAAAGTTTCAGAGCAATGGAATGTTCCATCCAATCTCCAAGACATTTCCTGAGAAATACTAAAAATTTTCAGAGCCTAAAGAAGAAAACTCGGTTGAGACAAATCAAATAAGAATGAAAACATTGTTAGGTGCTGTATGAGGTATTCAATGGCAAACAATCCAGAATATTTTTTTTCAGGTTAAGATATGTTTTTTTCTCATGTCTTAGATTTAAGACAGGATAGATTTCTCCCTTTTTTGTTTCACTTAGTCATGCTACGTATGATTAGAGAAATCCCATTCCTTCTTTAGTATTTTAATTATTTCACTGACATATGTCATCAGTGTTCCAATTTTCCTGTTTCAGGCTGAGATAATTAATGCTCTAAAAAAAAAGTGTATACGTTGGTTTTATGTTAATTTTGACTTTACAGAATTATGCCCCTTTTCAATTGCTTTTAGAAGTTCTTTTCCTTATTTACATATACTCAATATACAAAAAGCCCTCTTAAGAACATGTGTGCTTACCTACTTTGAGAGACACAGAGGGGGTGGAATTTTCCATTCTGAACCAATTCTAACTGACATGCAGAAATCTTAATTAAAATAATTAAGAGTAGTAAAAGAACATGTGAATTCTGGAAACAATTTGTAGCAATCAGTAGCAAATTTTTGTAATAAATGTTTATTTTTTACCTTTCATAGGTTTTAATTTTGCTTTAAAGTAATTAAAATAAGCTAATTGTCAAAACTGTCTATGCAATCTTAAATTCAAGAAATTCATAGCATTAACAGAGAACCTACAAGCTGCAAGTCTTAAAATGCACAGAAACGATATGCCAATGAACTACTATTACAAGTAAACTTCTTTAAATTTTATAAGTGTGTTAGTAAGCCACAAGTTTTTAAAATGTGCTGGGTTTAACCAAATTTCTGACAACCCATAATGAAATGGATACAACTTTTGACTTGTTTAGTGTGCTTTAGAGTAGGTCTTTTAATCAGTTGTGCCTTGTGATCACTGTAATCAGTTGTACCTTGTGATCACTGTTTGTGGTTAATACAATAGGCCAGTGGGATTTTTAAAAGATATCTATTAGAATTTCTTGTATTTTTGTTCCTCAGAATTTTCCATGGTTCTGAGTCTTCAGATTGTTTTACTAATTGTTCAATTATATAACTGAAAGGGAATTTTAATGATGAATGTTAATAATTGTTAATCCCATGTAACTCTATAAATTTCCTGTTTCTTTCTCTTACACAGACTGCTTTGCTACTATAATTATTTTGAGGGAGGGGTGGATAAGTTATGCTTATATTAATTTGGAAGTAAGAAAGTAAAAATACACTCATATCAAAACCATGTTATTCCTAAACATTATCTTAGTAGCATGTAATTCGGTAAAGAGCACTGGTAAAGTGAGCCTAGTTTTCAGGAGTGAGACTTGAAGCCCTTTTTAACAGCACTCTGTTCCCATGCAAAATACTGCTTCCTGTGATGTGATGTGTTGCCATCTGCCAAGTCCACCTTTGACAGATACATCAGTCCTGAGTGTGAGGATGCTGTCATCAGAGCTGCTGTCACCTGCCTTGCTACTCATAGTTTATGCCTTGCAAAGTGACCTTTGCCATCCCTTCATGTGTGCTGACATGCAGCATCATCCTCCGTGTTCCCATTTTCTTTGTGGAACAGCACATTATTGAACGCTGCTATGTTTAGCTCATATGCCAGGGATGGTTAGCAGCAACCTCTGAATGTATAGGCTAGCTGAGTAGTTTTGCATAGTTCCAGAAATTCTCTCCAAGCTGACAAAACTTTTGAGGACACGTCAGCTGCTGACCATTATCACCCAAGAAGAAGGTAACCCACACATCACGTTAGACTTTAAACAGAACTTCTGGCAGGGGCTTTAGCATGTGAATGTGAGGCAGAAAAAAAGTGTTTAATCAGGAAATGATCTTTGTAAATATGTCTCTTCACAATTGACTGCAGCTGTTGATGATGCTTTATCTTCATAGACTTCACAGATAGTCATGCACAGTGTCAGTGGAGAATCATTTATGCTCTATGGTTAAACCCAGGTCAAGCAAGTGGTCCATAGCAAACACCTGAAATGGATATTCTCTCTCATGTTGTCAATAAATTAGCATTTCCCTTGACTGAGACATCAGGGTTATGAATTGAGTCATAGGAAATGGATTTCTAAAGACCTCTTGACCCTCACGCAATTCCACAGGAACAAATGAGTGTGGCAGCATGTCTGGACTACTTCCCAAAAGCCTAGAGGGAAGACCAGAATTTTGGCCATTTATTGGCCACTTTTCAACAGCCTTCACTTGAATACAGCGTGCCCAAGGGGAAACTTGAATAAAAGTTCAGACATGTTTCAGAGAAATAAGTAGTCTCTGCAATCCTAATTAGTGTGAGAGTTTGGTTGTGATGGACATAGGCATCTGAGCTAATCAGCCTAAGCTTCTTCACAAAACATAATGGAGAAAAATCAGCAATGTCTCCAAGTATTGCATGGATAAAAGTGCACAAAGGTAGCTTTCAATGCAAGCTATATGTCTACTTTGGCATGAAGTGAAGTGAACCCTGAAAGTTCTCATTCATCTGTTCAGACTATAATGAGGGACTGGCTCATCTACATCTAGATGAATCCCACATTATGGGACAGGTCATAAGGTAGTCACAGATCATATATTAAATTCCACTCAGAAATCAGATGACAGAAGTGCTGATGTTGTATTGTATGTTTACAGAGGAATGCTCCCATTTATTCAGCAGTTACGCTTCTAATTTTATCTAAAGAAAGTCTTCAGGGAATTTGAGGATTCAGATGAACTTGACAGAAATATTAGGAGAGTTGAAAGCAAAACTAATTTACCAGTCAAAAAAGTCAGACATGTACATGAGAACTAATAAAACCAAATACTAAGCTTAAATTTTGCAAGTAATTCTAGTAAGATGCATTTTATAACATTTTTCACTCTCTTTCAGTTTATTACCAACATAAGAGTTCTTTATTTGTTACTGATGACTTTGCTCTAAAATAAACTCAGTTTTTGCTGTCTGTCTCTGAAGAAAACATTCAGCACTGATTTCCATAAAGGCAAAAGCTTTCATTGAAGCAGAGACTAGAAGAGACATGGAATATGCAAATCTTTATCAGTAATATCCCTGGACAGGGAGTAGAGGGAAAAGTAAAAACTGAGTAACCTGAGAAAATTAGGAAGATAACGTTTGAACCTTTGAACCATTCAGTTTCAGGAGGAACATTTTCTATTTATATAAGAAAGACTAAAGCAAACATAGCAATTAACAATCTGGTTAGCTGAACATTTCTAGGTGCTATGCTCTTAATTGTGAAGCAAATGGGTACCCTCAAGTCACATGTAAAAGGAAATTGTTACAACACAACTGCTTAGACTTAAAAGAGCCCACTGGAACAAACCCTGAAGAATCCCAGGTTCACTGCAAGTTTATCTGATCTAAAAAGATGAATCAACCAGATGGGATTTAAATAACTAAATGTTATTTAATGAGAGAAGCTACAGCTTAAAATAATGCTTATGTAAGTTCTAAAAATATGATTTGAAAATTTTCAGAGGAATAGAAAAATAATTAAATTGTTCTGAAAATAGTTTGATATCATTTAGCAGACATTTGTTGTTTCTGCTTTTTCATCTGCAGAGGGAGAAGCTGTAAGTCTGTCTACTTCTAAGAATTAATTCTTTGAGAGGCAAAGCTTTAACAGTTCTATTAAACATGCCCTGGTCTTTGCATGTGAGTGTGCATATTCTGTTCATGAGCTGATGGTTTGTTGCAGAGAAATTCCACAAAACATTAAAGTCTAGAAGTTAATTAACTTGTAGAAAAATATTGATGGGTTGCTGGTCTAAGAAGAGATGCTTTGCAAGACATCAGCATTAGCCCTAAGCTGGTGGACCCTATGACAGAAAAAAATCTCATGTAGACCTTTTTTGTAGTCTCCAAAGCACAGATACATCAGAAACTAGGTTTTGCCTATTTCCAAAGCTCTCAGAATTGTATACTTCAGCCTCCCGAGCAGGGGACAGAATTTAAAGTTTAAATGCAGGACATTTACCATTACAAGGTAGAAAATCGGACAATGCATTGCACTCTTTGTTTGTTTTTTCTTTGAAAGATATGCTGACCATTTTTCTGAAAAAAAAAAAAAAATTATCACACTTTGTAGTATGAGCACAATCTATAATGGAAGAGGTACGCAGTGCAGAAGATGTGAATAAGTGCTTGAAAGCAGAAAAATTGACGTTGCTCCATCCCTAACTTCAAATGAAAGCCTTGCTTCTAATAGAAAGTTTTCCAAATAAACATCGTTTGGAAAGAAACATCACTACAGTTTTGACTAGAAACGTATGACTTGGAAGAGCAGTGGCAATGTCAGAGTTGTACTAAACATGGGTGGACAATGAACTGTTACTCTACATACATGTTTCTCATGATCCATCTGTAGTGATCCTTGTTCAGTTCCCTGATTTTCCTGTTTGCTTGTTCTATGCCAATAGCCCCATGTGCATTTGTAAGAGCTTCCTATTTCACCTTCCCCTGGTTATGGGAAAGGAGGAGAAGGAATTAACAATGTCCATTGCCCATAGGTTGGGGCTCCAGTGGGAGCTTGGGTTAGAATGCCAATGTGGTGCTCCTTGCTTCCTGAAAACCACCCTGTGCAACCTCCCAAGACCTTCCAGGACAGCACAAAGGCTGCACTCTATTTATAGAGGTGAAGCTTCTGGTTGTAGGTATAGTCTTTTCCTGTTGTGGCCAGACAGCTGATAGAAATGGACAGTGTAGAAAACCTGCTTGCTGGGAAGTATTTCTGGGAAGGGTTACGCCAGGAAATGCGGAGAAAACCTGTCAGAAAGCTGTCAGAAGAGATTTAAAAAATCTTTTCCTTAGGCTCTTGTCCTGGATAGTTATTTTATCTAGAAGAGAGATATGTGCTGCAGAAATGATGTGCCAATTTTCTAGATGTTATGAATAAGAAGTAGTGTTTTGATAGTGAAGACTGGAGGAGGACTCTGAAATACATGTTAGTTTTTTTAAACATTATCAGCCTAAAATTTAGAAAATAAAGTCAAGTTTTTTTGTATGCCACTACATAATGGTTTTGTTTTATGCTTTCTGAGTTAATTGAGCCAAGTAGCATAACGAAACTATTTTTCCTCATCGTATAAAATCCTTTTAAGTTCAGTAGTGATGACATGCTGTCAGAATGCTTTGTTTCCAGAAGAGGATAATCAGGCAACAACACAATGGCCTAAGTCTGATGTGAATAAAAATGGAATATTGCCTATATAGAAGAACTTGGCAGTAGAAATACAGTTTGTGCTGACTTTTAATGTTATTTCCATGAGAAGGTCCTTTATCAGGTGGAGAACTGCAATGTGCCAAATTTTCCATTTGTCAGAGAGAGAGGATTATTTTTTCTGAGGTAGATCTTTGAGTAATTGCTCATTTACAGGGATCTAGAAACAGAGGGTTTGACTTTCTCATTTCCTTACATTACACTGCTGTTGAGCTGTAAGATGGCTATAGTCTTCTTTACAGTCTATATCTCTATTGCTGTTTAGCTGACTGTTATTGAAATTAGGGATTACAATACAAAAATAATGGCTGGGTTCAGGAATTCTTTATTATAATAACATCTTCATCGTTGCCCAGAATGTTTAATTCAGTCTTCAGGAGAAGTAGAGGAAATAAGAAATGAGCAAACACAAGAAAATCCTGGCAATTCAGATGTTTTATTTGGTGCTTGCAAAACAGGAATGAATCAACATCAGTATGAAATATTCAGTCATTTGAATTGGCCAGATTTTTTTCCCATACTTAAATCCTTAAGCTACACCCTGGGTTCTGTTTGAAATACCAGTAAAACACTGATTTCCTGATGCAGAGGAAATATTTACAGCTCAGGAGACATCATGAAATTAAGCTTTTTGTCTTTTTCCAGTTTTGAGTCAGATTAGGCTGGATCCAGATCTCTAGGAATGCTCTGCCTGTTTTTGTTCATGGTCTGCACTCTATGTAGGGTTTATATTTTGATTTGGTACAAATGAGTGTTCCTGAAACATGGTCACCTGTGACTGCATGGATGTTATTTCTGCTTGTAGTGTCTCATATCCCTAGGACCTGTCTCCAGAGTCATTGCTGTTATGTTCTTTGGACTTGATGCACTCTTAAGAAGCATCTAACCTTAGTCCCTTTGCAAGTTCCAAGTCCTTTATTTTTTTTTTCTTCTCTGTTTGCAACTTGTAGTTGGGCCTTCTGCATGTTTAAATCCAGACAAAAAAAATCTTATCTTTCTTTTAGAATTATCTTATGTTTTAGCAGAGCTCCTGGTCTATGTTTGGAATTGCTTTCATTGGGCAATATGAAGTTCATGAAGTCCAAGGCCAGAAGCAACTTCCTGCATCTGGGTCAGATCTGTGCCTGGTGTCAGTAGAGACGGGGGCTCCAAGGATTGAGAGCAGCCCAGTGGAGAAGGACTTTGGGGTGTTGAGTATGAGAAATTGATCATGACTTGGCAATGTGCAATTGTAGTCCAGAAAGAGAGTTGTGGCTACATCAACAGCAGTGTGGCCATTAGATCAAGGGAGATTATTCTTCTCTTCTGTTCTACTTGAGAGAGCAACTCTGCCTGGAGTACAGCGTCCTGTTCTAGGGTCCCCAAAGAAGGAGAGCAATGTATTAAAGTAGGTTATGAGGAGGGGCAGGAAAATTTTCAGGGCAGTGGAACATCTCTCCTATGAGGAAAGACTTGAGAGAGTTGGGGTTGTTCAGCCTGGAGAAGAAAGCTCTGGGGTGACCTTATTGTGGCCCAGCAGTACTTAAAGGCACTTACAAGAAAGATGGGGAGAGAGTTTTTACTTGTGCCTGTAGTGATAGGACAAGGGAAAATGTTTTTAAAAAGAGGGAGGGTAGCTTTACATTGGAAGAAATTGTTTACTATGGGAATGGTGGGTGACACATTTGAACAATTTGTTCAGAGAACTTAATAGAATCATATTATAATAGAAATAATTGGGCTAAAGGAGACCTTGAAGATCATCTAATTCTAATGTTCCTGCTGTGGGAAGGGACACCTTCAACTAGACAAGGATGCTCAGAGCCTCATCAAACTTGACCTTGCATGAGTAAACTCCCCTGGGGCAACCTGTTCCATTACCTCACCACCCTTACAGTAAATAATTTTTTCCTAAAATCTAAACCTACTCTCTTTCATTTTGAGCCCATTCCTCCCTGTCTTATCACTACATGCTCTTGTAAATAGTCTTGTCTTATTTTTCCTTTAAATTCAGTTCAAGTACTGGAAGGCCACAATTAGGTCACCTGAAACCTTCTCTTTTCCAGGTTGAATAATCCCAATTCTCTCAGCCTTTCCTCTCAGGGGAGGTGTTCCATCCCTCTGATCAACTTGGTGTCCCTCCTCCGAGAGGTCCACCCTGTGCTGGGGACCCCAGAGCTGGATGCAGTGCTCCAGGTGGGTCTCACCAGAAAGAAGCAGAGGGGCAGAATCCCCTCCCTGGCCCTGCTGCCCACAGGGCTCTGGATGGAGGTCAGGACAGGATTGGCTTTCTGGGCTTCGAGCACACACTGCTGGGCCATGTCCAGTCCTTGTCAACACTGCTGCTCTCGGTCTGTTCATCCCCAGCCTGTGCTGATATTGGGGGTTGCCCTGACCCAGCTGCAGCACCTTGCTCTTGGTCTTGTTAAACCTCATGAGATTCCCACAGGCCCACTTCTCCAGCCTGTCTAGGTCCCTCTGGATGGCATCCTGTCCTTCAGGTGTGTCAACAGTACCACGCAGGTGTCATCTGCCAACTTGCTGAGGGTGCACTCAATCCCTCTGTTGATGTTGTTAATGAAGATCTCAAAGATATTAAGTTGTATTATATTAAGATATTATTAAAGATATTAAGTTGCAGATGCTCTATCATTGAAAGTGTTCAAGGTCAGGTTTGGTGGGACTTTGAATGACTTGATCTGGTGAAGGATGCCCTTGCCAAGGTCAGGGATTGGGCCTGATGATCTTTACAGGTTCCCTTCAACACAACCCATTCTCTCTCTGATTTACCTCAACTTATTTGAACAGTTTTAGGATTACGTTCCAATTAGGGAATCAGCAGTCTTCTATGCTTATGATGAACAGCTGTCACCTCCCATTGCATAGAATATAGTAGCCTTGAAACCTTCAAGGAGTTTGTTGAGTACAAATGGGTAGATACCATAAAAATATCAATTAAAAAGTTTTATTTTTATTTAAGTTAAATTTGTATCAAGGGTGCTCTGACCTTCCATGGTTTCTTTCTGACAAAATTCAGGTTTCTAGGGTGTGTGTTCTCCTGGGAAGAAAATCTTAAGGTTGTCTTAAGATAGTCCATGTTTTTGTCATTTCACCTTACAGAACAGTGTAATACCTACCCTTGAATTCATCTCTGTACCTCTAAGGTGAATGCAAATGAAATACCCATTTCCTGGTTGCTGTCCAGTTTTTGGAGTGTAATGTGTGTCTTTGGTGTACCTGCTTTGATTTATCTGGAAGAATTGTGTAAGCATGTGTGAAACAGCATTGCCTGTGTTTGGCCTTCTGCACCTACCATCTCTCTCTGTTCAATTCCGTGGCCTCATTCAAGGTCCTTATGGATACCTGGTGGTCATTTGGCTACCTGCAGGTTATATATACTTTTTGGGTACAGGTAAGATGTTGCTCTTCATGGAAGCTGAGCTTATAGTACATGCACTTTCATCCTGTTTGATAGCTCACAGTGATTCACTCTCCAGTGACTCAGCACCTTGCCTCTGAGGAAGAGATGTTTGTGCTGCTCTTTCTTGCCACATGAGAATAACTTCTAACTATTCTCCAACAATTCTCATGTCCATAATTGAACAGGTCTGAGCCACAAACACCCTGCTTGTACAAGCTCATAACACTGCTATTATGTAAATTGCCACACAGTAGGCCGTGGAATATAAACTTGAAGACATTTTCATAACCAGTGCTGTAGGCTGGAAGTGATCTCTGGGAAAAGGACGACACATGCCTAAAAATGACATACAACACTTTGTTTTCAGTGTATTTTTTGAATTTGCTTGAGTGGTTTCTTGTTCCTAAAACGATCAATAGGATCTAAATACCTCACATGCTTGTTTGTTTAACTGGTGATTAGTAAGAGCGAAAGAATAGACTTTTGAGTCATCTTGTCCTGCTTTACACATTTGCTGGAGGGCACTGCACTGTGAGCCAACTTGCTGTTGGGAAGTCACAGTACCCAAGGCAAAGGCAACAGCACAGCCCTTTATTGGGGACTGAGGGTCCCTCAGGCTTTTGCTTTGAATGCAAAACATTTTCATAAAGAAAATTAAATGAAGTATTCTTCAGATTTGTCAAGCCTTGATGAGTGAAATTACTTAAAACTAAATTTTATAATGCATTTTGTAAAACATTTTAAATAATGTTTTAATCAGTTGATGTTTACACCCTTTGCCTTAATAGCACTCAGATGAAAAAGATCAATGATTATTTTATTCTGCAAAGACTATAAAAATTTAATGGTTCGCATAATAAGTATAACTCATAAAATCTACAGTTTAAATATGGATGGTTATTAACCTGTTTTTAAAAAGCTGCAATTAAAGTGAAAAAGAATTACTTAAAGCAATGATTTTATTACTGTAGTGTGAGGATAAAAAAAAGTGATAAAATTCTAAAATCACTGTTATTTCTGTTGATGAGACAGACATTTGGAAGGATTTAAAATAAGGCATTATTTTTTTATAACCTTAGGTACACTTGTGTTTCTAATATAGATGAATAACTACTTGCAGATTTTTTTTCTAACAACCTACAATTTGTTCTTAGGAATTTCAAAGATATCTTGAAAGAAGCATGAGTTTACATGACAGGTAATTTCATACAGAGTAAATGCATTCCTAAGCACAGTTACTTCATTAATTGTTTATTCATAGCATGTAGTAACAGTGCTTCTACTATTCAAGAATGTGCCTTAAAACACGTGCACTCTTTTATCCTTTATGATAATGGAAAATTAGGGACTCTTTCCTACTCTTTTTACTCATAGTAGTTTGGGCTGGTAAATGGCACATGCTGAAGAACTCATTTATCTGGAGTCTTTGCATGTTGCACTCTCTGAAGAAACACTTCTCTAATGTCCATGTCCTGTCTAACTTATTTTGTCCTAATATTTTTTGATAAGGGAAGAAAATCCCCAAGGGTCTTGTGTTGGACTTGTACAGTGAAACTGAATATAGAATTCCAGATTCTCATGCAACTACTGTTTTTCCTGGCATCTTTCCTTTTGGCTGTAGTGAATGCTTAAAGTAATCCTATGTTAATATTCATATAGATTAAATTAGTAATCAAAACAATTCATTAAAGAATAGTACAATACCTTATATTTCCCAGGATATCAGTGTTTCTCTTTTAAATGCATTGGTTTATATAAAACAGCTGAGTATCAAATTCTTACTATTTCAGAGAACACATAGAAATTCTTACTATTTCAGAGTTTTTTAAAAAACATTGTATCTTGTCTAGAAATAAATGTTTTGTGATTTCACAAGTAAGAAGTTTTAGATGACAGATTACATTTACACTTTTTTTTATAAGTATAAGAAAAAATAAATAAGTTGTGTAGTTCCTTACACAATAAAAACGATTATGTTTAGAACTAAATGTAAAAGCTGTCTTAATGACTCACAACTGAAGACTAAAGAGCCTGCAAGTGAAGGAAAATGGCAGATAAAATAATAAGTTTATATAGGAAAGAGATGTTCTTAATCACAGTTAGAGATGGTGTAAAGCCTGCTGCAAAGCTGTCTGGGAGAAGTTTCTTTTAGTAATTTGCTACTGTGAAACTGCAGGATGTTTGAATGTCAGAGAGACCAATTCTAATGAATGGAGACCATGGAAAGAATTCCTGAAGTCGAACATAATAGGCCTGTGAAAGGAATACTTAAAGAAAATTGTAGGGGAGCAGTATTTATTTACTTCTGGAACATTTGTCAAGAAAATAGGAGAGGTCTAAATCTGCGGCCTTTACTTCTTCTATTCAGGTCCAGTTTTCATTAAACTTATCTGTAGTCCACCATGTCCATGCTTTGTTAAAAATTAAAATGCCAGGAGCAAGCCAAGCATTATCTGTGCCTGCTCTGACAAGTTACAGAAGACAGAAGAGCTGAGAACACAAGTAGCAATGCTTGCCAGACTGTGCCTTCAGTGAGGTATATTTTAGGAAGTTCTTGAGCCAAATGTGTTGTCTTGGCATGTGCTAGCCCCCCATGAGGCAACATACTTAACTGCATGGAATCAGCAGGAGAGTTTGTGTATTTTCACTACTAATGTGGTAATTTGAGTTTTCTCATTCCCTTCCCCAGACAGAGCCTAATATATCCAAGCAGAGAGATACACTGGAAAATTTCCTTGGGTAACCTAAGTAGTAGGAAGAGATGAGAACATATGAACTTTGCCTTGCTATAAACAGTAGAAGTCTAAGTACTATTTTTAAGGTGCTACGCCCATGGGAGCTGGAAGTGGATGAAGAAAAAAAATGTACATCACCTTACTCATATTTTGTGTTTTTAATGAACTGATTTGCTAATGGATCCAACCCATTACAGTATTGGTGTTGCTAGGACTCAGATGACTAAGATAAATCACGGGGGTGATGCCTGAGTTAATTATAGCAGTGCCCTCGCAAACGGCACTATCAGCTCTGGGAAGCAGCAAAAGCTATTGTTGGCGTTAGGAAGTAATATGAGAGAGTGGTGCCTGGGAGAGGAGAGGCAGTGAGGAGACTGCCATTTCCAAAGGATTGGAAAATACTGGCTCTGTGACGTTTGGCAGGGAAGAAAGGTACGAAGACGAGCAGAAGCTTTTCAAGAAAAGAGAAGTATCTCAGAACAGGTATTTGAAAGATGCATTTGCCTAGCACAAACACACTCCCATAAAAGTAACGGTGGAAACCCTATGAAGCCAGTTAAAATGCTCAGTTTTCACTTAAAGAGACTTTCTGTCCTTGTTCCTGGCAGGAACAGGTCCTTCCCTTTTTACTTACAAGTTTCCCTAGGAATTTATTATCTCCTGAAAGTTTTTGAGGCAAGTTTGTTATCTCTAAATCTCTATTTTTGTTTTTAGGGAAGCTATTTGAAACCTAATTATGTTTTTCTTCTAAATTTAATGAAAAGAGAGAAATTGCCTTGGTACTTACTGAAAATATGTCTCAAACTGAACTATAAACAAGGACAGAAAGAATCGTTGTGTCTGAAATCAGAGAAAATCGTTCTTTAAGAACAAACCCCTAGATACTCTAAAATGTCAGAGCAGCACAGCTGTTCACTCTCTGTTCTTCAGTAAGGATTCCTTGATAAAGGGAGATTTTTCATCATTTTCTGTGCATAGGGAGGGTAGCATATATTTTGGGTCTGACCTGCCTTTATTTTCCATTAAATAAAATAATAAATAAAGGTAAAGCATACTTTAGCAAGTACTGTGTGTTCAAGTCTCCTATTTAATATCATAAAAAAATAGTTCCTATTCTTTCCACACTGGCTGAGTTTCTAGAACTTGAAGAAATATCTATTTCAGGTCACACTGAATTGCACAAAAACTATGGGTCTGAAGATTAGTTTGTGTTTTCTTTCATTTGATAGAACCCAAATATTCCCCATTCAGTTGATTGGGAAAAGTTTTATTTTATTTAAAATTATTTCCTTTAGCTGTTTCTTCACAAACCACTGCAATATTTTAAAAAGACCTTCTATTTTATTTTTTTTAGAAGCTACTGTGATATGGCACCTACATTGATATAGACCCTGAGGGTAAAGGGTTCTTTCTGTGAGACACTAAATTTAGAGTCCCTTGAATAGCTCAGGTGAAAGTACGAAAAACAAAATTCTATGGTTAATGGCATTTGTATTAATAGAAGCAAATATTTAACTTTTAATATAAACAATCAAGGAATTGTGAATTTTGGTAAAAATAAGACTTTCTTGTCTTTTAGTTCAATGAGAAAAAGGCAGAATATAACCAGCTCAGTACTCAAAAGCACAGAACATGCAACGTATAAAATGTGTTAGGATTCTTATCCTTACATACTCATTTGGTTATTTGATTAATATCTCTGCCTAACAGAGATATTAATGGGTTTGACACCCCATAAAACACTTCCAATAAATATTTTAATTATGTTTCTTAAAAGATAATTTCTGCAGACCAAAACACAGCAGGAGAAAGGTTGTGAAGACCAACTTCGAGTTCAAGTAGTTAAATGTTTAAAACATTTAAGTTCTTCAGTAAGATACAAGATTAATCAGTATAGCAAAAAGCCACTTAATACTGCAATAGTGTATTATTTTGTTTATAGCTTCATTTAAATAGAAGGAGGATTAACAATCATCTGCTTTGGCCTTTAGCTGTCGTTGACAACTTTTAAGTCTTTAACTTCCGCAGGGTTTTAAGATGATTATATAATCAACAGATTTTTTAGATGGCTACAGCTGGTGATAAGCATGCATTATTTCAGGCTTCCAAGCTATGCTGGGGACTTCTTGTCTTGCTAGGTTTTTGTCATGTAAGAATATTAAAAAAACTTTGGTTTCTGTTAGTTGCTCCTGGTCATTCAAAGTACAGAATGAGAGAGAAACACCAAGTCTTAGGCAAAGTTTTGTTGAGGAAGAACAATCTGGCTGATAGGGATTAAAGGGATTTGATGTTTTTTTGGATAAAATTTGCCAATCTTATAGATAGCAGCAGTCAGCTGGTTTTTGAATTTGACAAAATTCTCTCTGGTAAGATGAGCTTGTGGAGACTTATTGTGAGCTTGGGAATTAATTTGAATGTTGTTTGTAGCCAACTCCAACTCTAGATGATAAGATAGCCACACATTGTTTTTCTTTCGTTTCCTCATGTTTTCTGAGCCTGAGGTGTCCTCTTTGATGTATTTCTTCCTCAAACCAGCAATACTGAAACATATAGAACAAAAGAAAATCTGTTTGAGTTAATCTAATGAGTGTCAACCTAAAGGTTCAAGTTGACACTATAGTCTTTTAAAACACATCCTTCTCTTTGTTTTATTTAATCTCATTTATCAGTCATTAATTTTGCACAAAAGATGTCAACCCTGCATAACTTAAATTCGGCTTTACCATACATCTTTTATCTAACAATATAATTACTACCAGTCCTTGTTTTACGGATTACTGAGAAGGTCGGTGACTATTGGTCATTTGCTTACTTTTCAGTTGATTCCCTCATCTGGAGCAAGTCCAGAAAGTGTCTGCACTCTTTGGTGTGAACAACCTAAACAGGCTGGCAGAGATCAGTAACTTCAGCAAAATGCTTCTCGACTGGTTCTGCAGGTTGTTCATCCCCATTAGCTAATGACAATTCCTAGGGCCTGGTTAAGCTTATTCTTACTTTAGGAAAGTAATTTCTCCCTTTTAGTGCTCTGATTTACTTTCCATTTCTCTAACAGGGAGTGATAGTGCATTCATGCCCTTAAGGCTCTGTTTTCATGCTCTGGTTGTGTTTTGGAAACTAGGCAAATAGTCACAAGAGGGCTTGGAAAACAAAATGTGCCTGAAGAGTCTGAAAAGTGATAAAGGTTTATAGATATCTACCACTTAAAAGTTTTTACGCTTCTATCCTATGTGCATATGAGTTAGTACTCCCTTACCTTTTCTCCTAAATGCTACAAAATGTTTATCAGTATTGGGTAGTCAGGGTTTGACAGTGATGACTGCTTGATACAATCACCTAGCTTTTGTTTTCATGTGAACATCCATCACAGCTATGCTTAAGGCAAAATTAATGCCTTAATGCCTAAAGACATTTTTTTTCATTGCTCTATCTAGATTAAAGAAAAAAATAAAATTAGAGGTAAATCCCATTTTTGTTCTTTAATCTGTTACACAGCCCCACTGATCCATCTCTAGATAAACGCATGAAAATAAGGCATTAAAGTAAGCATTTTTACATTTTTAAGAAGTTTTTGTGGAATTGATTTCCTGAAGAAATCTACAGGTCCTTCTGTTGAATAGTTCTCCTTCCCTATGGTCTTTGCTTCTATTACAATGTTTTCCCTGGAAGTATGTGGCTCTAACTACCGAGGTTTTCTTAACTTGGTTTTCAAATCTCTCTTCTGTTACAATCACTGCCTGCTGGCTCCCCCTTAGAAAAATGGTTAAATGAATTACTTTGAATAAATTCAGATTTAGGCTTCTAATCAATATTAAGGAACTGAATTAAGCAAAGAAGCAAATTAGTATAATTGATCTATGAAGATAAATGCCTTAATCCAATTGTGTGTTGGACCTCAAATGCATATTCATGTAATGATTTAAAAAGGAAGGTAGTAGAGGTCAATAAACTTAACGGTAGAAAGAACAAGCAATTAGACTGCCATAGGCTTGTCTGGCATTTGCTTGGAAAAAAATAGAGATATAGTTTTGGTTCAAAGTGAAAAATAATATTGAAATTAAATTAACAATATTTTATTTACTGTTATTTATTTGTTATTAAATAAAATTATTTGCCAAAATGATAATGCCATTTAAAAGATCAGTGCTGCAAATAAGTATATTTAACTATTTTAGTAAGGTTTGAGTTATTTAACTTGAGACCATTCCAGTATAAAGACAAAAGAAAAATTCTGGCTTAGTTCTTTCATATCTACATACCTGACAGTTTAAACACGTGTCAAAGTATGCTTCTAAACCCTTAGGATAGTACGATATAAACAAATCATTCTGTGACCTTTCAGAAATTTAAGTCAGAGTGAATGAGGCATATCTGACAGAAATTTATGTCTAAAAGCAAAGTGTCCAATCTGAATCAACCATTCAGCGCTTTCCAGAGTAATGCAGAAACATGGGTAGCCACAGAAACCAACTTATCCCATCTGAGATGCTTACCTGAGATGCATAGGGATGGCATTAATCATTTGCAGGAGACACTTATCTACAATAAATTCTATACCAACGTGCTGTCTTAAAATGCTAAGCTCGAAGTAGCAAGTTGACATGAGCAATTCTGGTTATAACTTAGGAATTTTTTTTTTTCACAGTAAGCATAGTCAAGCACCATAGTGATTTTCCTCTGTGGACTCTCCGTCCCAGAAGACACAGTCAAAACTTCACTGGCCAAAACCACCCTCACTGGTGTGAGGGCCTGGACAGTGCTGCTGGTTAGCACTGCTTTGAGAACAAAGGAGGTGGAACAGATCACATCCAGAAATGTTTTCTCAAACTAAACCCTCTTGTGAATTCTAAAGGCCTTACAGCAAAGCAGAGAGTAAGACTATTGTGTTTAGAGGAGATAAGGAACCATGAAAAGGAGGTGATGAAGAAACAAAGCCAGAAGGATTTTGTCCAGCCTGAAATGCTGCTGAATACTGTGGCTCAAGCAATGCAAGGTTGTTAGGGAGGTGTGTTAGAGCACCATATTTTGTGTTAGAGCAACAAGGTTCAAGCACCCCCTTTCCTTTTGCCCTCTTTCAATTTCTCATTCCCTTCCCACCACCCCACTTCAACATTCAGCTTTGGCTGGAACACAGAGATCAAACAAAAAGAGTAAAGGATGAGATTAGAGCTCAGGAAGGTTTGAGAAAAATATATTGTGATATTCTAAGGTGGATCTTTGTTTAAGACATGCTTTTCCTAAGTCTGTAATTATTGCTGTTTTACTTCAGAGTGTTAAAATCTGATTTCCAGTGCTCATAGTCTTGGTTCATCTCTGGCTAAAATGTTATAAACAAATGTAGGAGTATGGAGAGTAGGAGTAAAAAAAGATACTTATGGGTTGAGCTTCCTCCTGTCCAAAGGATGACTCTCAAGTCATATGAATCTTAGGACTGAGATCTAGAAACACTGACTAGATGCTGTCCAAACTTGAGTGTATGAGTAATTTAAAACCTGTTGGTGTCTCTATATGGTGCTAGAACAGGAGAAGCAATAAAGTAGGGATGAAATTTGTGGTTTGTATTAAGCTGTGACAGCATTCCCTGCTGGATATCTGCAAATTGTTTTTTCATCAAGAAAAGACTGCTTCTTAGTAATTGAAGTTACATGTCAACATCAAATTAAGGAATAGTTATTTCTAAGGGTTTGGTGCCTTGAAAGCAAAAGAAATTAATATTGCCTATATACAGTATTTTAACATTCACACAGTTGCTTGAGCAGAATGTATGCTGGTTGAATGCTTCAATCAGACTGTGAGATGTTCAGTTTGGAAAATTCACACTGTGAGGGAGAAGCTCACAATTAGAGCTTAGAGTTCAGTCTGCATTCTGCTTGCCAAAACATCTGATGCAAAATGATGTCTTCTTTTAACATTGCGTGAAATTGAATTCCTTTGATTAACTTATTTTCCTGCAGTTAATTAACATTACTATTAAAATTCTGGAGGTTTGTGTATGGCTGTATTTTATATATTGATATGGGTGTGCATTCCTGTTGTTTTCCTTCATAGTAAAACTGAGTTTTGTTGTCCTAACCATTGATAGAGTATTCCCTTCTGACACTGTGTACTATTCATTGCAAAGGGCTGCCTTGTCTGTAGTGTGCCAACCCTATCAGTCCTCTTAGCACCCAGCAATGCCCAGGGGTGGGGAGTAGAGGCCAGTGGAGTGGGTGATGCAAATACCCTCCTCTTTTAGATATCCATCTGCATAGAAAATTTAAATTCATCACAGTGTGAGTTTGGCATGGCCGTATAAACTCAAGCAACAAATTGTTCTCTCTCTTTTTTTAGACTTGAAGTCAAGAAATTTACTTGTCTTTTTATTCCTAAATAAAATGGCAGAAATAGCCAAAGACTCCAACTAGGACAATCCATTCTTGTAATATATTTTTCTGCAAAAATATGAGGATAAACCTCTCCATGCTGGTCTGCAAAACTTGCTGCTAGTTGTTCTAGTTTCTGAACTTTTTAGTCTTCAATGATTGTATACTTCAGCACCCTGTGTACCTCATTTTCTCTTTGATGGCTTAATTGACATGGAAAGACGTTGGCATTTACTTCATGTCCTACAGGAGATAAGTGTTTGAGCAGGACACTGACCTGAATTCCTCTAGACTGTGTGGCATCTGCTTACTGCAGGCATTTTTCTGCAGCGGGACGAGGCAGCTGCCATTTCCTTTCAAACATGAGATTATGATGTGGGCATCCCAAAATGGGTCATTGTCAGTCCCTCAAATGTAGCACCCATTATTTTAAGGTGATTTAAATCAATTGTCTCCACTGCTCAGAGAACTCAAATATTCTTACATAGTCTGGAAAATCTAAAAAGATTAGCAGAGTCTGTTTACAAATAGTATATTTTTGAGTACCTGTGGGCAGAGGACAAATGAGGCTATGGTATTAAATTTATTTGTATTTATTTTTACTATGTATTGGTTAAAATGTTACAGGTTGGTGTCCATTATAACGTCCTAGTATTGTTGCAGCCTCAAATAGAAGTTATACATCTTTTCAGGAACAAGGATTTGTTAAATGCCTTTAATGGCTGTGCCAAGTAAAGACAATTAAATTAGAACAATGAAATAGCTAATCAAACCCTTTTTTCTGAATAAATAGTGAATTGACAGGCAATAAATTCTGTAGAAACTAGTTCACACTTCTCAATCCAGAATATTACTGGAGTTTAAGTTTAGAGTGTCATTAGTTAGCCACATTCTAACTAAGTCACAAATTAAACTATTTGGTAGAACACATCAGAAGAAAATTCTTTCACTGAGAAAGAATTACTATAGAAATTATGATATAGGCATTTTAAGTGTATCATTCTGAAGTGAGATTTTCACCAAACTGTATTTTGCATTTGAGTTACTCTGAGAACTATTGTTCTTAGAGAACATGAGTTGAGACATAAAGCTATCAGACCAAAAAATTTTGATGACATCATCTTCTTAACTCAAATGTATTGTCCAGGTGCTCATGTGTAATGAATTTTGATTTAATATTAGTGTAGCTTGATTTATTTTATGTCTGCTTTACTTTTCTATTTAAAAAGTGCCCCTTGGTCTGTATTGGAATAAATAAAGGCATTGCTGGATGACAGAACAGCACTGGAGTTATGTAATCACTGAGTTTCCCCTCACCCCAATCAGGTCACTTAAGTGAGAAAGGATGGAGTAATGCGTAACTCTTAAATTTTTCATTAGGAGTAAACTAGACAAGGTGATTGTGATAAAAGCCTGTTTAGAAAAGGAGTGCATTGCAAGGAAATGCATAGAGAACAGTAGACAGAAGAAGCAGAGGCAGCTCTGACCCTAAGGCAGTTTTTCCTCCTCCTCCAAGAACATAAAAATAAAATTTTGAGAGTTTTCTCTCAATCTGCACATTTGTTAGGTTTGCGCATATGAAGTACCGTACCTCTGAGCTACTGGTTTCCTGTGTTTTTGTGTGGTAGTCAAGAAGCTCTAGTATTGTGCCTTATTCCTTCTGACTGTCACAGTAGAATACCCATTTTCCTTCTTACTAACTTCATTAATATGTCGTCATATATCACCCTTCAGTTCCTCATCTTCAAAATGTGTTCCTTGTCTACAAGGTCTTCCTCCAGACTCCAATTCATCAGTACCACTGTCCTACCCTCTATGTAATTAAAACTCTGTGTCTGGGAGGAACAAGCTCAGAATGTGCAAAGCCCCCTGAATTCTGGCTGATTTTGGTATCACAGATGACAAACAGGAGGAAGAGAGATAAACTAGATATTTGGATCACTACAGATGGTGAGTCTGAAGGGATAGGAGAATTCCCCATCTCCCAAAATGGAACAATGTGTTTGTACTCACACACCCTGGGATCTCTTCAGTCATATTTTTCCTGTAAATCTGTGAGCTAAAGTGCTACCTGCTGCTGAAGAATAGAAAGTCTTACTTCAATGTTTATAGGAATGATTTATCTCCCACAGTAGCAAAAGTGGACTTCTGTCATTCAACAGTGTAAACACTGGATGGCAAAAAAGAGCAACTGTCAGCAGAAAATGTGACTAAAACAGATTTAAACACACGATACAGTATGTTGGTGCCACTTCTTTCCAAGTAACCCTTCAGTGATATAGTAGCATTGGAAAATTGTTTGATCTGTTGTCACTTAAACATGGTTATGAGCTCTTCCCAGTTTATGAAAAATGCTTAAGAAAAAAAAAAAAAAAAAAAAGGAAGAAGAAGACAAGAAGGCATAACCAGAAATCAATCACAGATGCTTTGGAACAGGAAATTTTATAAAAAGCTGTGGAGAAGCAATGCTATTTTGTTAGAATATTATATTTAAGATTACCTACTTGGTATTATTCTGGCTGCTCAATAATGAAATCAAATGAGGCTTCAAGGGAGAAATGGGTATTGAAGAAAACAATGAAGGATATACACTTTATCTCTAGAAAGTATATTGAGGCCTCTGACAGAAAAAATGATGAGCTTGTCACCAGAAAATATTGATGTTCCTGTTGCCATCTCAGTTAACAAGCTTGTCTTGTTACAGACCAGAGTCTAAGAGCAAAAAACATTTAAGATATTAAAAAGTCCTGCTTAGAGAGAAAAGCTAGGGGAACAGAGAGCAAATACTTTGACACATTGTTTGGGAAAGTTTAGGAAGAAAACTTTTCTCTTCCGGCTCAGTGATCTGGTTTCAGCTGTGATAGAGCTAATTTTCTTCCTCATAGTACAGTGTTGTATTTTGGATTTAGAATGAGAAAAATGTTGATGACACTCTGATGTTTTGGTTGTTGCAGGGCAGTGCTGACACTGAGTCAGAGATTTTTCACTTTCTCACATTATTGTGTTGACACGAAGGCTGGGGATGCATGAGAAGTTAGTAAGGGGACACAGCTGGGACAGCTGACCCAGCTGGCCAAAAAGATATTCCATGCCATATGGCATCATGCTGAACAACAAAACTGGGAGGAGTTGTCTGGGGCATGGCAGCTCACTTCTTGTGGGGAGACTGGGCATCAGGCAGCTGGTGATGAGCACATGAATCGTGCATCATTAATTCTGTGTATTCTTTTACCTTTATTATTAATTTGCCTTCCTTTTCTGCCCCTCTGTTTTATCTTTTTTTTTTTTTTTTTTATTCTTTCCCCTGGGGGAAAGTGAGCAAACAGCTGTGTGGTGTTTAGCTGCATCCGGGTTACACCTGGGGTTAGATTTCAAAGAGGTAACCAAATTCTCTAAGAAGCACCAAGGTAAACCTAACAGTCAAATCTGCAGACCTTGGGTAGGCTGAATGGTTCTCTTTACTTGTGTGAACCTTTTGACAAAAGATCTCCCTTTGCTGTTGAAGAACTGTTTCAGGCCTCTTACCAGCTTCTGTCATGGGCACCTGGAGGGACTTTCAGGAGCTGGTCAGCACCCACAGGTGTAGTGCAACAGCAATGGTAGCAGTCAGATTCAGTTTGTTTATTTAAGTCATTGGCATCCACATGGAGAAAAGTGAAAACCAAGGTGCTTGTCTCCTCAGAGGTGCATTTTTAAGTAATTTTAACTGTCCCCAAGGAACATATATTGTGGAAATATTTTTTTTAGACTGCTTTTCGAAGAGGCAAACTTAGATGGGAACATGCATAGCACGCATGCATGGCAGCTTCCCTGGTTTGTTAATGACTAAGGTAGAGCTCAGTACAAGAATAAGTAGTTGATACATAAGCAGTAGGTCTGAGATGAAGCCTCTTTTATATCCTGAGGAATCGTATCCTTTACAGGACTTTTTTTGGGCTTATTGACCATAAACATTTCTTTCACCCACCCATTCTAGTGCTTAGCTTCCACTACCTTGAGCTACCATCCTAACATAATAAAATTACCTAATTTAGCAGATTCATTACTGAATTATGAAATGAGAATTTTTTCACTCCTGCAATTACATGTTTCTGTACCATAATACAATGATTTTTTTTATTTATTTTGACAAATGCAGATTAGCATAAAACATCAGTCTTCCACCATATGTAATGCAAATTGATAATGCCTTGCTTAATTCCTTAAGATTATTATGTTTAAAAATTAGATGTTAGTAACATTTGTAGGACTGTGAAACCTTTGGAAGTTCAATACTCTGATTGTTTCACATTTGTTGAAACAGTGTGGCAACAATGTGGAAACAAGCACATAATGTAGGAAGGAATGATGAAGACTAGCTTATCCACTAGCTAAAAACTTGCTTTTCACACTGAATGTATTGCAGAAGGAGCCCCACTTTGTCCAGCTCTTGGTAGAGTCCTCTCAAAGACAGCATTCAGATAAAGCACCAAAGGGTAGGATGTTAAATTGCTGAGGATCCAGGAAGGACTTTAAACCTTAAGTCTTCAAAGTATTTAAGTATGAATTTGCACATCAAAGGTATGCACAATGACCTGCTACCCAGCAACTACTGGTGAATTAGCACATTTCATTGTAGATGACTACAAGAGAGAACTCCACTGTCAGAACAGTCAGTCCAGCTCTATTGCTAACATAATATTTACTATTAAAAGCAAATAACTAAAGAGATTGAACCATATTATCATGTAATTGTCTTACTTATCTTCCTTTTGCATTACAAAAATATTTGTATTTGGCATGCTGTTTGAAGATGCTTTTACATGATGTTTCCATTTGCTTTGATTTTAGGTTAATAAATACTCCCCTAGAAAAGAGCTTCATTTCCTTTCTATAAAGTTCAGAGTAAAAGCATATAATTCGATATGTTAATAAATTCTTAAACAAAGAGGTTATAGTGGAGAAGCCTGCCAAAACCTTCAGTATAGAAGCACTTCTAGACCCTGCAATAACATGCCTAATGCACTAGCATAGAGAGCACCAGAGAAAAGCTTTCAAGTGTGTGGTCGTGGCTTGTTTTGTGGTTTTGTTTTTTCTTAATCTGAATATATGCTTTGTAATCAAAAGCATTAAAATATTTTTTTTAAAGCATTGATTTGAATAGACATTATATGTCGTGTATTTTTAGTTATATTGCAAATGTGCCAGCCTGTATAATGAAAATATTGGACACCTACTTTATCATTTACTGCAATGCAGTCAGATCCCTCCTGATGGGATTTATCTATTATCTCGTTCAATTCCCTCAGAAAAAAAAATGAAATTATGTATTTCTCTTTGTGCTCTTGAAGCAGCAAATTTACTAGGTCTGTTGTATTTTTCAATACTGGGTTTACAGACTTTTCCTTCTTTTCTCTGCAAATTTATCAACTTTTGTGAATCAGTATTTTATTCTAACAAACTTCTCTTGCCCTTCTACCCAAAATTCTACAGTCTAGACAGGCAATTCTGTATTTTGGGGGGATCATAGTGCAGTGACAAAGGGAGGAGAGGATATATATACAAGAGAGAGTGTGCTAGAATGCTTAGCGCTTATTCCTATAACACTAGAATGGAATTCTTATCAGTGTGCAACATATTTTTTGATAGCAGTGTAATTGTTCTCAAGAATTCAGGGTTTTTTTCCCCCCATGCAATTTGCACTAAATATTTGTGAATTAATTAAATTCTTATCTGATAATTATCTACAGTATGTTCAAAGTAGCTGTTCATGTAAGTTCTGAAGTTAGGATGTTTTTTATCACTGGCATCTTACTGACTAAGTTATAATAAAATGCAAATTTATATGCAGTTATAATAAAATGCAAAGTGTTGCTTTACAACTTCAATTTGAAGGCAGTAAATTGTGGTTAGTGTGAATTGTCATATTGGTATTATAAACTCAAGATTCATCATGATTGACACAGGAAATAAGTATGAAACTGAAGGAATGATATTATTACATAATGAATCTTACTTATATAAATACCAGTAATATTATTTTTGCCATTTTTGGTAATAATGTAGCTTGTAGTTATATACCAGTTTTGGTCAGGGTCTGGGAAGATTAAAACAAACCTAATTTGATGATGTTTACTTGGAATAATACTGTTACCAGGGATTTGAAGGATTAACTCTAAGCTGGATTTTTGTAAGTATAAATTCAGAATGATTAACGTGTTTGTTGTTGTCCTGTAAGTAAACCTAAATATCTTGATATTCCTTTGAAACCACTAACTACTACTGCCTTTATTGTGGGGAATAGCTTTCAGATGCAAGTCAACATTTGATTTTGATTCTACCACCCACTTCTTTGTCTTCTTGTTCCTAGGGGCATTTTTGCAGGCCGGGGGATGAGGTTTTTGAGGGATTTGGCTGGTTTTCTCTTGGTATGTTTTGGAATTTTAATTTTATTGTTGTCATTGTTTAAAAAAAAGGGGAGGCATATAATAATCTCTGGATCCTTTGGTGTTCACTGTAAGATTTATTCACTACTATTAGTTCCTGCTATGTGAAATGATGGTACGTAGGTTCATAGGCAAGAAGATAAGCAGGATTTCAAAAGGGACCCTAAAGAGTTATGCAGTGCTTTTTTGTGTCATAAAGTCAGGAATACAAGGGAGCTACAATAAGATTGTGGTAAAGGTTTTACAGGAACACTTTTAAAACTGATGCAAGTACTGAATGCATAAAATAAGTAATCAAGCTGAGAGTGGCAAATGTGCTACGTTATCTACAAAGATAACACACAGTGCTCATTTTTCTTAGTAGCTAATTTAACTATCAAGCTTTTATTGCTACTTCTGCTCAGTCCTTCCATTATTAGCTGAAGTTGAGATTTCTCACAAAAGTTCATCCTTGGCAGTAATAATTTGTTGTAATATAAAATAAATGACTTAACATAAAAGATTTTACTGATTGCAGTGCCAGTTGGCACTTTCTTGTTCTCTCTTGAAATGAGCACAACACATTGTCTATTACAGCTGCACAGCTACCCTGTGACCACTCTATGTTGCAAGTTTTAACATTATTGCATCTGTATGTATTTTTCCCCCGTAAATTATTCTTTGCAGAAGAATGTTAATTAGTAACTGATAGATATAAAAATTGCCAGGGACAGCCCATTAATTCCATTTACCTTAATGGCACTTAGATCATAGCTTGCAGTACAGCTGTATTCAGACTGGATTATAAATGTAATTTTTTGCATCATTAACTACCCTGATTAATCTTAGACAGCAAAAGCATAATTATAGAAACACAGGACTTACAATGTGCCAGATGAAAGTTGTAGCTTTGCTCTTTTGTATTTACATCAGTGCAAACAACATAGGTTTTGAAAATTTAGTCTGAAACCGTTTTTCTCCATTTATTAATAACTAACTTGTGCCTTGTACTAGTCATTTCTCGTTTCTGGTTTTACTTGGGAGTTCTTAGGTTTTATTTTGTTTGTTGAGGTTTTTTTTAAAGTGCCTTTTGTAACACGTTTTGCTTTTGACTGGTACAATTGCTGGATATTTGCATAGTAATTGACCACCATCACCGAGGTGTTCATTCTGATCAGGGCATATTAAGAAAGCACATGTATTTTCTGTCTGGTTTCTGTGGAGGCCAGAAGATGTCATTCTGATTTTCACATTAAAGTCATCGGGCTAAACAAAAGTACAAATTCAGATACTAGGCTCAGACAGAAGCAGATCTGATGAGTTGCTGATTTTGCAGGCAGCAGCCAGGAAATAGCACATTCCACTTGAGTCCAGGTCTAATGTTAAAAGTTGGGAAACCTGACTAGCCTGGTATCATAAAAGCTTTTGCCACGTGGGGGTTTTTTCGACTTGTTTGTCTTTAGATTTGATCAGCAAAAGGTGATGTAACCCTGTGTTGAGTGCATGCCTTTGGTGTAATATTGTCTTATCTATATAAAACTAACGTGACAAATCCCCATCCTGATAAGTGCATAATGCTACTTAAGTTCTTAAGCTTCCAGTTGCAGTTAATAATGAGAAAGGCAAGAACTGACAGAAAGAAAAAAATTTGCACTGGTAATGCCATTTCAATAATCAGAAATCTGAAAGGAATACTAAAAGCAGTTCCTTGATTGACAATGGTTCAGATGTTGCCTTTGTAAACATGATGATTCCCAGGAACATACTGGATTTTTCAGAATCAGATGACACTGCTGCTTGCTGCAGATATGCTTTGTGTCTCCTCATGTGGAATGTGAACTGAAGATTTTGTAAAGGGGGAAAGAAGGAAAAATAAACTTTCCAGTCATTAATTCAAATGGGTGATTGCATTTATGCCTTTTATAATAGCACGGATTTCATGTGTGTGGAAAGAATAACAGACACAAGTCCATTTCAATATAACAACCAACATTTTGTTTTAATTCTGTATTTGAGTCTTCTGCTTTCTGCTTCTTTCAAGCTGTAGGCACAACCACTGCAGAGGCAATCTGCTCTGCAAATTACAAACAGATAACAAAAAGTAGAGTTTTCTCCGTAGTGCTAAAAAAGGCACTAAAAGTGCAGCAGCACTTTTTAAGAAGACACGGGAAAAGAGGAAGGTTGGAGCACTGTAGTTTGCAGCTGCTTCTGAAGTACCTTTTTAGTTATCCTATCCCATAGCAGAACTGTTTGTGCTTACAGCTATTCCTGAGAGCTGATGGGGTAAAAGTCAGACTGTCTTTTGAAACAAGAACCAAAAGACACAAGGTGTGGTGAGGGTTGACCAAGAATGCTGCTTTGGGCTAGCAAGAAGGAGTTGGTGGAAGAGGTGATGGCTTCAACTCTGCATTCAGGCACAGACCTCCACAGTGACCTTGAACCATTACTTACTCTCAGTTCCTATGTGTAAGATGAAGATATTTCCTGGCCTCTTAAGTGTGTCACAAAGATCTTGATTATTAATGATTAATCCTGGTCCACGAATGTGTGCAGTGTGTATTAGGATCTAATCATAGTTGTCAAAGCTGAGATACAAGGTCAGGCCTTGGTTTGCACTTGTTCCATCAGAGTGTCAAGAAAAGCAGGAATAAGTCATGGGGGCAGGGTTCATCTCTAATATTACAACAATATAAAAACTCTACAGTAGCAGGAATGATGTTTTCATTGGTGATATTGTTTTTATAAGCACAGATAATTAATTGGAGAGAAAACAGGACCAGTGACAGGGCTGAGAAGCCTGAAGACATCTGAGATGACAGGAGCAAGCCATGTGGGGATTTTCACTGCACTTTTTATGTCTTCATTTTTTCAGAGTTCTTTCATTAGCTGCTGCTATCAGGTCCTTCATACCTACTCTGTGTTTTAGATATCTCCAGGACAGAACTTTTACTATAAAAGTGGAGACAATGCACCCTTATGATATCCACAGACCTTAAATGGTGCAAAAAACCTGAAACCTTCAAAATAATCAAAGCTGAGCTGCTTGTGCATCATGGAGTTTCTTTTCTGAAAAGATATGCTAGCAGCACAGGTGTCTTTAAGTACTTGACTTGCAAAAAAACTGCACAGTTCACAGGCAATAAAATTGCCTGTCTTTGCATCCATAGGTACTTTTGTGAGGTACTGGAGACATGGATGATCTTGAATCAATTAGCCTGTGCTGTCTAGTGCAAAGTTATAAGGCTATGCATAAGAACAAGTGAATTTGCCAAAAGTTCTAGTACAGCTCAGTTTTCATGTTAATTACCTGTCTGTAAATGGTCTTTGGAAAGGGAAATACTCAGATGAGACTTCCTATTGTGTTGAAGTTCATAATTTACATAAAATCCTTTTCAGCCTCCCTAGTGCTAAAGACTCAATGGGCACTATAGTTTCCCTTAATGTGAGGTTATGCTGTCCTGCTGGAAGAGGTCAGCTGAGGAGATGGAAGAGCTATCAGGGCTGCTTGCCTGCAGCAGCTCAGCGTCTGGCTGCTTCATCCATTCATGTTTGCCTAAATTCTGGTTCCCATCTGCATGTATTAGTTCATCTGGGATTCCAGCCTGGAGGGACACAGAACATCCCTTCTTACTCACTGGACTACAGCCCACAGCCCTCACCTGGCCAATGAACTCTGACTACCTTCTGTGTGTCAGGATCTGTATATCACCAGTGTAGTCAGAGCTGATTTGGGCATCCAGCTGGAGTTTGCTTGACTTAAAATCATATAAAGATCAAAATCAGCATGAAGCAACTTTAAACAATCAGATAATTCAAGAAAATGCATGAACTTGTCTGAACCAATACACTCTGCCATGACAGTAAAGAAGTGAATGTGTTCCACCTTGTGATAGCTTCCTTTCGCAAAAGCAAAAGTTACCAAAGTTTTGCCAGAAACCAAAGGCTCTTCTTAATTCTACATTTTGGTCATTGCAGTTATATTGTTTTACGGAAGTAGACTCTTGGGAGGAGGGGACATTGCCACTTGAATCCTGTTTTAAGGTATCTTGAGCTCGTAGACAGGTATTTCTGTATGCACACATGTAAAAACAGGTTTCTTTCCTTCCTTTGTTTCATTTAGTTCTGTTTTGATCTACAAAAAGCTCAGAACTCAGGGTCAGACTGGTACTTCCCCGGCAATACCTTTTTCTAAATTTTAATTTTGATATATCACTCAGATAAACTTCAAAGATGAAATTGCATGGAAAAGTACACTGTTAATGTTTCATCTTTTTCCAAATGATATAAAAACATGCTGAGAATTATTTAATGCATCACATTTCAGAGATGGGTAGGAAGGGATTAAAGCACTTCAAGTAGTGAATGAGCCATAACTATATTCTCCACAGCTGTTTGGTGCACTCAGGATTGCACTAATGATTTAGTCACTAAGACTGACAGGAGAGTTGGAATGAATCTCAGTGGTAATCTGTAGAGAATTACTGGAAAAGTACAGTCACAATGTGGGTACCCAGTGAAGGTATAAGTGTGTTCTTTTCATCCAAATGGAAGGTACTCCTGGTTTTTGCTGTGAAGAAAATGAGACATTTCAACTGGTAGGGAGTTTGGCTGGTAATAGAATAATCTCCATTTATTTCTAAATTCTTGCTTTTCTATCTTTCTCTGCTTTCTGCTTCCTAGAGTCTGAAGAATAAATCAGGTTCATGTTAATTTCTCAGTTAGAAATACGTTATTAAAATGCAAATCACCTTTGACCACCTATTTCCCTCGTCTTCTTGGGATCTTTCTCAGTTTAGTACCAAGTTCTAATGTTTATGTGTACTTGTTACTAAGCAAGGTTTGTTTACATTATTTATGTAAGCCCTTGAACTATATCAAGAAATTCCAACTCTTTCCTTTCCATTCTCCAATTTCATATTCCTCTCTTTTTTAGTGGACACTGAGTCTTATCCTGGTTTAAAAAAATCAGTGAGGTTTTAGAGCTAATCATGTTATAGAGGGAGTAAGCAGGTTAATGACTTCTCCTGTGGTCCATAATCCACGATCGGAGCAAAGTTAAAGTATTACTTGCATGCAAGGAGATATAATGCTCTTAAGTGATCTGCATGAGGGCTATGAATGTAGCCATGCACATAATTTACCCTCATACTTAACCATTAGCTATTATAAGGGTGTATTCAGATGCATGTGCAAGCTATAGCCCTTCAGTTTCCATACGTGAAGAGTGTGTGGAACATTATTCTTCTGTATTGAGTCCTGATGGTGCAATTAATTTAAATAAAGTTTTCTTGGATCTCCAGATGTGAGGCACAATGATGACAGTTGGTCATATGGTTTTATATTCTGGAATTTTCATAAATAGGAGCATAGAACTTCCTTTCAAGAGAAAGGAGTGGGGAAAAAAAGAAAACAAACCAAAGGCACACCTGTAGTCAAATAATTATACTAGCAAATATCTCTGCTTCCACCTGAAGTACTTGTACCAGGTTTTGAAGACATCTATTAAAAGCCAAGAGAAAAATGCAGTAATTTTCTTATTACTCCGTTGTAAGAGGTTGTCAGAATTATAATGGCTAAACAAACAGACCAGATTTGTAAAATGTTTCAGTTGAAATGTTGAAGTGTTTTACACTGAAATTGTAAAATGAGAATCTGGAAAATATCTCTCTCCAACATTCCACTGCTATACTCTAGCCTTTGCTTCCTGAAAATACTTGCTCACTCAAGTATTACTCACCAGAACCTGTGATAAAATTATTCTGTCCCCATAACATTTTTTTCTTTTTATCATGGGATGTATGGATTAAATTATGTTGAAGGTCCCTTTTAGTTTGTTATTTTCTGATTCTGCAAGTATGGCTTAAAAATTTTAGTTTCTCCCAGTGTTAAATCTTTGCAAACTAGAATTTTGAAATGTGTTGAAATGCTATTAAATCTATTCAATTATAGATTTGATAGAGTCTGAAGCATAAACATGATTTTTTAAATTTAAGAATATATATCTTTAAACATTCCAGTTATTGAGCAGAATAAAAATAGTAAATAAGAAGAATTGTTTAAATAGGCTAAAAAAAAATAGCAGCACGAACAGGAACTTTGCATTGCAGAATTATTTTCTGTCTTTAAACACATACAAAAATGTATTACTTTTCAGAGACCACTTTGCACCCTGATACTTGTAAGCAATTCACTTGTAAGAGTGAATCAAGTGTCTCTCTGCCAGTTCTCTGGCTGGCACACATCCTGCTTTTGTTGTTGTTGTGATTAGAAAGACTCACTATTATTAAATAGCAGTTATAACACTTGGTACAGTTTTCTGAGGTACATTCACGTATGAATGATGCTATTGGGAGTTTGTTTTGCATCCCTCATTAGGCCTGCCAACCTTTTGTTCCAAACTCTTGAGCACAAACCTGAAAATGCCCTTTTTTAATGTATTCTTTATCTCATGAACTCATTTTTGCTTTGTTCTTGGTGAGTCTCAGAAAACAAATGGTGTTTTTGAACCTTAGGTTTTTATCTTTATTGGTATCTTTAGAGATATCTTTAGGGAGAGTATAACATTGATGTCTTTTTGTTTTAAGCAATTGTTTTGGGTTTAATCATATTATTTCCATCTGCCACTACTTACTTAAGTGAGCAGATAAAAGAAGCAATCCACCCTTTCTATGCACACCACTTTGTTAATGCCTACTAGTAGTGGAAAGAGTAATTCTTTCACTTTCAAGGTGATCTGTTTTATGTTGGTCTGTACTTATGCTGCAATTGTTGTATTGAGTGTTGTCCACTAGATAATTGAGCAGTATGATAAACAGGCCACATTTGGTTGCCTTTCATCTTCTCTTCTTTGGGAGAATCTTATAGGTCTGGTAGAATTTTCCTTTGGAGAAGTACTGAGGATAAATCATGGTTTCACAATTGAGAAGATTATTATCCATAGTATTTTTGCTCTGTTTGTTGCATAAACCAGAAAACATATTTTGAATGAGATAGGACTGAAGTAAGGGGTATCCAATTTTAGAAAATCAGTTGAATACTACTCCTCAGTTGTGAGTACCACAACTCAGAGAGTTGTTTCAAGAGATGTTAGGCAAGCCACTTAAACATTTCCCAGACAACTTTATGGATTGTAAGTCCAACTTGCAGCTGGAAAGATGTGTTTAGTCTGTGTAGCCCCTTCACAGATGAATCTGGAATCAGGAACTGTGGGGGGAACATAGGAAAGGCAATATAATAGTACATATTGTCAGGTACGTTGAGTAACTGGAACTGATGTACAATTTTTGTTCTTTATTTCTGAGAAAATGCTATCTCTTATCTAAAAGAGAGGTTTTCAAAATAAGTTAATTATACTTGTGAACTACTCACACCCTGGGCCAGTGAGGACTGTAGGAGAGCCAATGAATAGGCTGATAATTCCCATTGGGAGTGAGGTTTCAGCTTTATATAGTCAATGAGACTTAGGGTTATTCATTGAACCTCTTGGACAAAACACAACATTGAGAGTTGCTCATTAGGTGAACATTGTCCATCTTCTAAGCAGAACAAAGCCAAAACCTCTTGGGGAAAAATATATAAACATATTTCAAAAATATAAATTCATAAAGATGTCAAATTAAGGCCCATAGGCATTTCATGTTTTAAAGGGATCTGCAACCCTAATGTTCGCTTAGTACTGTGTTTCTGTATTTAGCATACATACACAGATTTGTTCCAGTTTGACAGTCCTTCACATGTTGTTTAGTGTGTTTGATTAGCATAATCACTGTGTGATTATTTCTCACTATCCTTAGCATATGCAAATTCTTGTCTTTTGACTGACAACCATTATTAGACAATCAGAGTATAAGGATTTGCATAATCTCTCTGTGGTTACAGTATTTGTGTGCAATAACACTGTGAATGCAAATCCTTTAGCTCTGACTGGTTTCTGTATATTCAAGCAGCTTGCCAGAAATACTGCTGCTGCTTCAGCATCTCATTTGCAAGTGGAAAAATCCAAAAGAAAAAAAAGTAACAAAAAGAAGGGAAGAAATACTAGAGTCACATCAGAAAGGTGACTAGACAACTGCTACAATTAAATAGCTCCTTTAGGAAAAAAAAAAGGCAGAAAGGCAAAAACACTCTTGAAATCACAGGATTTCAACAAAAAAATAAAAAGTTTACTTTGGGAATTCCTTCTGAAGTCCTATTCGAGTTACCCGTTGCATTCTTTGGGAAGTGGCAGCAATTTTTTTTTTAATAGATACCACTTTTTAAAAGAAAAGTAATTATTCTGTAAATATTGCACAATATTGTAGTTGGTGCAGATATTTTATATGAATTATGTTTTATTTAACAAGGATGAGAAATATTTCTGTTTAGGTACATGGAAAGCATGAGGTTAGATCTTCTCTCTTGAAATGGTAGACAGTAAGAAAAGATGGTTAGTGCTGAGTTCAACTCTGCATAATTATTCACTATAATTACTAGGGCAATACTGAATAAATTAGCTGTAAAAGGATAAGCCATGCATGGTAGCACATCTAGAACATGTATTCTAACTGTTTGACATTGTTTTATTCATATGTGAAACCAAAATATTGTTGAACATCCATTTTTTTTGTGTGTGTGTTTAATTATGCTTACTAAGCCTTCCCCATCATTCCTTTTGGATTGTGTTCCTTAGTTTATAAGATTCTTATTCACAGATTAATGTGATTTTGGGAAAAACAGCTCTGGAGTGCCAACTGTAACAATGGGACTTATTTCTTATGGAAATGTAGAATGTCAAATATACTTAGGATAAAATCACTGAGCTGTTGTTGAACTGTTCTGTTTCTGACATGGTCACCAGGATATTAAGAGTTTGTCAGGTAGGTTGTGAGTTATGGATCTGACACTTCTGGAAAGCATTATGTTCTGCATGGTGATTTTTTTTTTAATGTGCATATTTAATAAATACTTCTATGAGTGTTGGGATTGCAGTACACACACAAAAATGAACAGTAATGTGTGACACACAGTACTTCATGTTTTTCCTGGAAGTTTTAGACCTGTTTCACATGCTTTATGCTGCTTGAAAATGCAACTGCAGTAGGTGCCAAGTATCTCTTGGAGAAGGAGTAGCTCCCACTCAGCTGCACAGTGCCCATGATGTGGGCAGTCTATACAGCCAATGTAAGTCTGAAAGTCCAGTTCTCCTAAATATCTAACTTTCTGCATAAGTAATAATATTACAATGTAGTGTATCTAATATAATGTTGCTGCATCTCTACAACTGACCAGCATGATTGCAGAGGGAATGTCTGTGAATTCTTGATGCCGCTGAGATCACAGAGGAACTGCTCAGTTTTCAATTTGAAATAGTCAAATTATGCTGTGAGAAAATTGCTGGCTCTAAGAGTCCTGAGCTATAAATGACAGTGACTCTGCACCATTGAGGAGCATTCTTATAGCTTAACCTTTTTGTGTTTCTGTAAGTATGGCACAATAATAATCAAGTAGGCAGGTTTATATTTGAGCTGATTGGTATTAAAATTGCATCTATCGTGTAGTTTTAAAAATGGGTCAGGTTGAGCAATAAATATAATGTGCAGGATGTGATATTTTGGGATTTTGCTTGGTAATGGCAAAGATTGATACAGGGTTTAAACTGTTTCCATTGCTCTTGTTAATTTCACTGTTTGTAGGAACATAAGAGAATGAATGAATGGAGTCTGCACTGAGTTATCTTTATTTCTTATCAATGCTACAACCCTAACACAGTGCAATGTTACAATCAAAATAACATTAAAGGAATTATATTATGATTGTGCATAATTATTATAATTATATGTATATAATTATATATATGACTATGGTTTCTTGCCATTGGTCTGGATTTCTACAAACATATGTATTTGTAAGGACAAAATGAGGCCAAATAAGCACAATATTAATTGCAATATTATTATCAAATATGTTAGGATCTGGATTTTAAGAGGTTCTGGGAGGTGGTGGTCACTAAATTCACTTAGCTGTTCAAATAATGGAAATCAGTCTTTTGATGGGTATTTTTTTTTTTTTTTTTTTAATTTCTGAAATGGTCTACAGCAATTTTTTCCTGAGAGCTTCAATGATCTGATGTGGTTTTATGCTCACTTATTATAAGACCATAATGATATGACTCAATCTTTTTCAGCTAATTTCTTTGGTCTTAAGGTAAAAATACTTAGTTATTTGATTGCTTTAGGCCTGCCATATGCTCTGAACAGGCTCTAGGCATCCACATTGTCCTATCCTTTGACCTGGATGCTTTTATTTATAGACATAAGTGAATTTCAGTTAATTTACTGCAAATCTTTAGCATCTGAAATTCTCATATTGTGCCTTTTGGTTTTAATACGAAATTAAAAAATAAGTCCTGTTGGTTTATATTTCTTTTGTGATTTGAGCCTTTGTGGATCAAACTTGCATGCTTTCCTTTGCTCTCGCTTTGTTGTTGTTTTTAACTTAGGCATATCCTCTGGGATAAGAAGTCACAGAAAAGCAACTAATAAAAATTATATATATTAAAAATTTCTTGAAATTCAGGAAGACACTGCAATTTCTTGAAATTCAGTGTTTGGATTTCAGCTTCAGCATAAAACAGTTCTTCACACACACGAGCATGCACGTGCAAAAACACTTAGAGATTATTTGTTGAAAATATGTAAGATTTACTTTCCAAAGCATCAGATTTCTCTCTAGGTTCTGCAGAGAAATATGCAGGATCTGCATTAAAAAGATATTTACTGAAAATTTAATGAGATAAAGACTTGGCTACAAAAGCCTTCAAGGATAGCAGCTATGGTGATTCTGGAAAAGTGTCCTATGCAAGTAGGATAATAAGGGATCTCCTGGGTCATCTTCTTGATGATTTTATGGTAGGTGTTTCCTCCATAAAAGTTCATGTAACAGCCACTCTTTTCATCTTCAGTCCAAAAAATAAGTAGAATTTTCAAGTTATATAATAAGCACAAGAACAAGGAATACACCTAATATCATAGGTCTGGCAAGACTGAATTCAAAACAAGCAAAGTCAAATTATAGTGATTGGGTCAAAACTAAGAATACGCAATAAGGGAGCAAGTTCTATCATGCTCTTGGTTTAAGCTTGGATTTTCCTAAAGTATGGTAAGTTTCTGAAGATTATGGGAAGGGAGGACAATACTTGATCAAAGAATGTAAATCATATCATCTCACCACAAATTTCAGCTTGAGTAATTAATGCACCGACAATGTTATTGGTGTGCATGTGATGAAACGAAAAATGAATCAGATTAACTCACATATTTATCTTCAATGCTCAATCTAATAGTTATCTTGTGGTTTGAAGTACTGTGCTATCCCTAGACTGACCACATGGAAAAGTGTGACACAGAAAATGCCTGGTGCTGGAGAGAAGAAAGGGAAAAGGTGATCAACAAGTTAAACACAGTGCCGGTCTCAGAGCAAACTCTCTTTGTGTTGTAACTTACAGTGCAAATTTTTTGTCAAGAGGAAGTAAAGGGACATCTTGTCAGCCTTGGTCTTCTGCACAGCTTTGACATCTGAATGATGATCTTTCATGTGAATTGCAAACTTCTCTGTCCTTCACTTTAAATGAGAGTAAATTAAATTAGTTTCATCTAAGAAACAAAATCTAGAATTGTAAAATTGCACTAATAATGAGTAAAAAGCAAATTTTATCAGTTTATCATGATAACCTTTATTTTGAAAGTGCATACCACTTACATAAGTTGAAATAAAATTTATATGTGTAATTGGTAATGTTCAGTAAGCCTCACAGTGCTTGGAGATGCTTTAAAGTATCTCACCACTCCCTGACTGTCTTGGCTACATGATGTTATTTCCCTCTTTATATTTCCCTGCAATTCTTGCTCTCTATTTTCTGCAATCAGCTAGCTCTATTCCTCTGACTCGCAGCAGGTCTCCACTCTGTCTTCCAGTATCTGTGAGATCTGAGTCCTTATCATGCTGCACCTAAGTATCCTGCTGCCTCTCAGATTTCCTGCATAAAACTTGTGTAGGTTTATCCAATACTTTCAGATGTTTATTTGGAATTTATGGATTGGTGATGTTTCCCTAATGAAATCTCCAGGGAAAAATAATAATTTTAAATACCTCTCAAGAACTTTGTCCCAACTTTATTAGAATCTGGTGCTAAGTTTTTAAATTTAACTGTGCTTTGGAGTATCAAAGAACAATTCTCCCATCCTTGGAAGTGTTCAAGGCCACGCTGGATGGGTCATTGAGCAACCTGGTCTAGTGGAAGGTGTCCCTGCCCATGGCAGGGGGTTGGAAATAGATGATCTATGATGTGCTTTCCAACAAAAACAATTCTGTGATTCCATGAACTGGCAGAGAAGAGATTGTTATTTTGAAGCAGGTTTTCTTAATTAATTTGAAAACTATTCAGAACACTTCTTCATTTAGGGCCTCAAATACAAATCATCCTTTTCACAGTAATGCCACGTAGTTGTATACCTATAAGCCTACATCTTTAAACACTCGAAGAGAAGGGTGCCAATGGGTTTCTGTATCAGCAGATAAGCAAGAGAAAATCTGTGTTCTTATTAGGAAGGAAACCACACTTTTTTTTTTTCCATGAGACCAAATTAAAATTAAGTATTACACAGAGCAACTACATTCTATACACATTCATGGTCTTTTTAATTCTAAAAAATATTTTTTCTCATTCTCCATATGAAAGCATCAGTTTCCTCAGAAATCCAACCTCATTTGGAGCCAGGCTACTTTGAAGATGGGTAAATCCAGTTTAAAAAAATATTAATTAGTCTTTTCATCTTATGAACCATGGTAGTACCTTTTATTTAACCCTCAGAGCACTTCTTTGTTGGCTTTCTCAAGTCACTGTGAGATAATGGGCACTTGTGCAATAGTGGGAATGATTAACATGGTGACACTGAAAGCCATTATCTCATGTTATCTGACAAGTGCCATAACTTGAGGAAGTGAACAAAGAAGCTCTCTAAAGAATCTCACAGCTGTGGTTAATGTGAAGCCAGTTACACTGGGTCAAAGAATGCACAATTTCTTGTTACCCTGTGTTGACTTCAAGTCCATATATCTGAACTTCAGGTTTCCCTAATTGCTTTAGACCTTCAGTGGCAAAAGGAACAGAATTTCTCCAAATTTTAACAGCACAGAATTAGCATCAGTTAAGACCATGTCATTCTTTAGTGTTAAAAATAGCGAGATACAGGTCTATTGATTCTGCTGGCATAAGGCTTCATTTCTCAGTGGAGCAGTCAAAAAACGAAGAGCTGTTAAAATTTGTTTACTTTCCTATGTAGTGGTGTCCTTTTTGGTCTATACAACAGTATTTTTGGATTGTGGGCTTTTTCAGGATCATGTTAGTCAAGAGCATGGTTTGATCACTGCAGAAAGTTTTACACATTTTACCGTCATCTTTCAGAGCTTTATGTACTCTGCCCTTAGTCACTAGTGTTATTTTGGGGTTAGTTACAGTGGCATCCCTCACTTTTAGGTGGGACTGGTGTTCTTCTGTGCTGTTCAGTACACAAATGTATGAGGTGTTTCCCATCAAATTGAAGAAGATGCTCAAACTAAGATTTTTTCCAGACCATTCTGTCATTCTGTAAATCTCTGCTGTCTTCCTTGTTTTCTTTGGGGGATTTGTGTGTGTCTGTGTGTTTAAATTGTGATTTTTTTTTTTTTTAACCAATCTTATTTTATTTTCAATAGGAATTAATTTAAAGACCTATTTCATATTTGAGACTGAACAGCTGTCAGGCGATGCAAAAATTCTGTAGTGATCTGTTCTGGATTCACTGCAATAGAGGCCATGACTGTCTACCACTACAGCTTTCATGAATAATTGATTACTCTAAGGAGAAGCTCTGATTCTTTATTTGTCTAATAACCCTTTGCCAAAAGACTAGAAAATAGTGAATCATGAAGACATGGGCATGGAGAAAGATGGGGACTTTTTCATGATAAACAGATTATGTTCTGTGAATACTGGTTATCAGAATTAGTCAAAATATGTGATTTTTTAAAAAATTTAAAGATAAAAAAAATCAGTAGCTTAACCAAGTTGCTGCAAAGCTATTACCTGATTTTAAAAGTATCTGTCCAATTTTTTTGTGAAAAAAATAGTGACATAAGAAGCATTTTGTTCAATGAATTTGGGAAAAGTGATTTCAATCCCCCAAGTAAAAAAGTTCCTCCAGTAGTGTTTTGTGAAGTTCTCTGCCAAAATGGTACTTTTTTTTAATAGGGACCCTGACTTGCAGACACTATCAGATCGGTGTTCTGGTAGAAGTTAGCTCAGAATAATCCTTTTCATAAAAGTCCAAATTCATCCTTAAAGCAGAGTTTATTCAAAATAGTTTCCTCCAAATGACTGTGAAAATAATGTTTGGACGATCTGTATCTTTTGTAAGTTGTGTAGATGTTGTTTCAAGGAAGAGATTCATTGATTGGTTCATGGTATATTATTATTTGTTAATACTGAGATATTGTGTGCTATCCTGAAATTATATGTACATAGTATTCTTTCACATTTTCATTATTCCTTATCTTAGTGATTTTACTTAAAATATTCTTGTTTTATTTACTGAGATAGCTTTTCTCTGATATAAAAATCACAAGTTGATGCTTGGATAGGTAAACCTGTTCAGCATTTACAGCTTATATCTTTCTTCAGTAAAGGGAGATTTGTGCATATAAAATTGAACTAAAGATATGTGTTTCAAGAAAGCTAATGACAGTTTCTTGTTCCTTTCTGCATAACATCTTTGTATAACTGCATGAAGAAGAAATACTCATTTTCAAGGAAAAAATAGTAGTTTTCTTTAAATCATGGTATGGTGTGGTGCAGAATCTGAGATTTTAGATAACATAGCACAAAGTGGAAGAGCAAAAGCTTTTTATTTTTCTTCTTCTCTCTTCACAGATGGACCCAATTCAAAAAGCTGTAATAAATCATACATTTGGAGTTCCTCTTCCTCATCGAAGAAAGCAAATCATATCATGCAACATTTGCCAGCTGAGATTCAATTCTGATGTAAGTCAATCATTTTGTATCAGATTAGAAATATGTACTTATCTTCCAGGATGTGCCATAATTTTTAGAAATTGAACCTAAATGAAACGTTTTGATTTCAGTTTGTCGCTCAGCAGATGAAAAGGCTGTAGGATGTTTCAAATAAACACAATGGCTTGGTAGTGTTTGTACACCCAGCCAGATTTTCCCTGCCAATATATCCCTGTCAGCTCATCAGCTTCAGTTGTGCTGCACTGATTGTAAATAGGAAAAATTGACTGATCCATTACTGCTAATAATGTTGGTATATTTGCTTGATCCTAATTCTTCTATCAGTCCTGGTTATGTTTATCTCCAGTTGGCATCCCCTCACTCCTCCAGCAATGAAAGAGAACAAGCTGAACTGGAGATGGTCTCTAATACACCGAGGAAACCTGTCTCCCATAATTATCCAAGGGAGCTGTGCTGTGGTGCTCCTTGCCAAGTAATACCTATTGTGTCACAGAAAAGCTTCTTAGGCTTTAGCTCTTCTATTTCCTTCTCAGAATCACCCTTTATGCAGACCAAACCTGACATAGTACACTGTATTTTTTTTCTGCTGTTCTAGGCTCTTCAGGAAGTTTCTTCACATGGGCATTGCTAGTGGGAACTAATCTTCCCCTGTCTTTAATTCACTATGTAATTTAAATATGGAAGTTACTTCTGTCAGAAGAAAAATGTTTTAACTTAGAGTGAGGTTAAACCCGAAAGTGTCCACAAGGTTCCTTCCTAATTCTAGTCATAGGAAGAGGTGAAATAATTCTTGTGTACTCCTGCCTCCATAAAGTACAGTTTGTACTATTTTTAGTTTATTGATTATTTATCAATGCCATGAGCTTTTCAAAAACTTAAATTAAACCTTGAAGCCTAATTTTAGGGATTTCCCATTTGGGTGTGAAAATATTGTAGATCTTTTCACTCCCCTCAGCTTTTCTATCCCTTGGAAATAATTTCAAAAATATCTCAGTCACAATTCTGGACCAGTCAGTATCACATATTTAATTTTACTGATGACTCCAGATTTTTGGTTCATTTAATGAATAGACACCTTCTCTTATAAACTGGCATACACCAATTCTCAGAGAGTGGTGCAAGGAATTCCACTCTCTGGAATTGTTATGTCCCTCAAAGATAAAAATAGAATAGTCAAGTTAGGTTCTTCCATTTAGAAGCTAGAGGCCAAAATTAGGACTGTGGATACTGAGTCATTCATGAGGAGGGGATGATGGAGACTTGTGGACAACAGTGGATCATACCAAGCAGCCCAATTTATCATTCAAAATTTCCAGCTTTTTCAGCTTTGTCTCAGGAAAAAAGCATGTCACATTGAACCAGGCACAGTATATAGCTGAAAGAGAGATCAAATGTTTTGGTGTTACATACCAGAGTGAAACACCTCCTTTCAAAGAGGATATACCATTTGTTTGTCTGCAAAAAGATCTAGACAAAAGACAAGATGAATGTATCAGTAAAGTTACTTAATCATTAGCAGTTACATGACTTGAATTGATATGTGGAGTGGAAAATTTTCCAGCTGAGGAAGTCTAGGCATTTTCCAGAATAAAATGTTTGAAGTAAAAATCCTTCCACACAGAAACAACAAACCATCAGTGGACATTGATACTTTTTACTGAGAGGACTGCTTTGCTCCCATACTGCTCCTTTTCTGCTGCTCTTAGAAAGGATTATGAAGAAGAGAGAGAGAAGAAGCAGAGGCCATTTTCAGAGCCACCTACAGTGTCCAAAAAGCTGGTTTCAGAAGACATCTCTTAATTTAAGCTGTTCACAGAAAACCCTTGGAAGACTAGCTGATATTTTTCTGTTGCTTCACACCTTCAGGTGTTAGAGGCTTGAACTCAAATAGCCAACACTGTCCAGAAAGTTGTTTTAATGCTCCCCTCTCTCTAATAGATCAGAATGGGGAGACCTTCTTGATGAGTATGTTTCATTTTTCCACTTTTAAAAGTTTTAAAGTAACCACAGTGTTGATTGATGGAGAGATTACGATCCAAAATCTTCCCATTGATTAACCTGAAATGATATCTCCACCCCTTTTCACTACCACACAGAGGCAATTTGTGGATATCTTTATGATGGTGTCTTCTCATTCTAGAGCTTATAGTTATTACTGGTGAAAATCACAAAGTGCTCTGCTAAGGTGTTCAAGAAATAATTTGTAGTCAGAGTTCCACTGCAGTTTAGGAATGTTATTCTGCAACGTGAGGGGAATTGGCAGAGTTATTTCTTCCATTGCTTAGATAATTTTGAAATGTCCACCTGTGTTTAAGATTTAATATTGGGATTCAAAGAAAAAAAACTGCTTTGAAGTAAAAGAGATGTTAGCTATCATTTTTGATAACTACTATAAATGGCAAGCACACAAATTGTAATTCTTTCTCCTATTATCATGAAAAAGTTTTCATTTACTCAATATTCCTACCTTTCATTTTCATCATATTTTGTTGAACACAATTTAAATCCATAACAGCAATAAATAACTTTTCTGTCTAGGAACCCAGGCTTTGTGTCTATTCTACCAATATGTCTCTATTTTTAGATGCGGGAGATAGGTTTTATCAGAGAGTAATGAATAGAAATTCCATTTGCCTGCTACACAACAATATTATGAAAATGTTTACAATAAAACTGGTCTGTGGGATTTTTATTTTTTGCATAGAATACACAATTTTCTCCCTTTAGAGATTTCTTTAAGAGCAGTAGAGGTTTTTTTGTTTTTTTTTCTGGTTACATGGTATCAAAATCACATTTTAAAAAGATGAGAAAAGGCACTACAATGGTCTAAAATCATTTAGCTTCTTTGTAAAGGAGTTATCTATAAATCTTCATGACAGCTGTATGTTCAGTATTTCTTTTTAAAATAAATCTCATACAAGGGAAGGCAGGAATGTGCAAATAACCAAAGCCTCTCCATGCTGAGCAAAAACATTAGAACAGCAAAGGTAGGTTTTGTGAAGTCCATTTCAAGCAATTTTTTTTTTTCAGAGACATCTACATATATCATTTAGACTCACATTGTGCATTCAGTCTAGGGTGAAACATGTGAATATATGCTTAGCTGCAAGTGCCTATGTTGCCACTTAAATGTTGGCAGCTGCTGAGAGCTATTGCACCAGTAAATGCCTGTTTTGCAGCAAACATTAAATCTGTACCTCTAAGATCTAAAAGTGTCTGTAAAATGTAGTCCAGCCAACTTCAGAAGGATAATTCAGGTGTCTATAGGTAACTGTAGGAGTAAATTTTCTGCTTATGGCCTGGAAAAAAAGAAAAAAAAACATTTACTGAATTTTCCTGCCTTGACTATTTGATCTACCTTTGCCCATAAGACTATTTGATTAAGTTATATAGTTATCAGTGTCTGTCAACAAGGTCAATTTTTTGCAAAGGAATTACCTTTTTCTTCCCTCTCATTCAATGAGTGATGACCCAGTTTGCCTGTAAAGAAAGGTTGGGCAGCATTCTGATGTGTTCACAGGACTTGAATTCCATTATGATACACTTTAAAAAATATTTCCAATTATATGAGCCAGAAATTATTGTTTGACTTAAATAACAACAGTCGTAATTTTTCCCTGCAAATCAGGGATGCTCATCAGTCCTTATTTGTTGAGTTTTTACCTTATTTTTCTCCTTTTCTGTGAAACAAAGGCATCACCTAATTCATTTATTGTTCCACTGTATAAATTTGTCAAGATTCAAAAAGTTGGTCTTCCATTAAAACAACAGTGAAGGATGTTTTTGAGGATAAGGATGAAGTAAAACTCTGCAGTATTTTGCTACGGTTCTAACTTTTGTGGAGAAAGTAGCAGGACCAGAGGACTAATATCCTATTTAGGCTATGCTTGATATCTAGAACAAAAGATTGATGTGTCAACTTGCAAGAGCCTAGGGTATAATGAGGTGATAATAAACAGTCAACATGAATTTGTCAAGAACAAATCATGTCAAATGAATTTAATTTTTTCCTTTGACAGTGTAATTGGGCTAATGGATAATAGGGAATAAATAGATGTGACATATTTTGGCTTTAACAAGGGTTTATACAGTCCTATGTGACAGTCCTGTAAAGTAGGGGAATATGGTCCAGGTGAAATTATTAAAAGTTGGTTGCACAATAGAATGAAGAACTGCAGTGAGAATAGCAGCTGATGGTTTCCTGTCAAAACAAAAGGTCAGAAGGAGTCAGGATCTGCAAGAGTCTCTTCCATGCTTACTGCTACTCTGATTTTTCATTAGCAATGTGCCTGACAGAATAGAGTGTACATATGCCAGTTTTGTGGATGACATCTAGATGAAGGGTGGCAGCCTCTTGATAAATGGTGGTAAGTTCCAGATCTCGGTCCAAAATTATCTCCAGTTAGAGAAAACAGTCTGGAATTCTGACAAGTGCAGTAAATAAAAGCATGAACTCTTGTGCTTAGACTGGCAAAAGTAAATGCAAAAGTACTAAAATGAGTAAATGTTGGGCTTAATGGCATTGTGAATCATAATCCAAATGTGATGGCTAATACAGAAAAAAAAAAAAAAGAAAGAAAGAAAAACAGAAAAACTCACCCAACTAATCCTGTGATAATTTTTCCCCCAAATATGAGATTTATCAATAAGTATTCCACAGCAAATATTCAAGAGCAGCCCTGCTGAGAAAGGAGGTGCTTGTGGATGAGAGGCTGGGCATCGCCCAACAATATGCACCTGTTGTCCAGAAAGCCCAGCAAGTCCTGGGCTGCATCCAAAGTTGTGTGGGCAGCAGATCAAGGGAGGGGATTCTCCTCTGCTCCTCTCTTGTGAGACACCACTTAGAGCACTTCGTCCAGCACTGGGTTCCTCAGCACAGGAAAGACATGGACCTGTTGGAGCACATCCAGAGAAAGGACACCAAGATGATCAGTGGGCTTGAACACCTCTCCTGTGAGAAAAGCTGAGAGAGTTGGAGTTGGAGAAGGGAATGTAGGGATAACTGTGACCTTACAGAGATTAGAAGAAAGAGATGGGAACAAACTTTTGGATGAGAGGTAATGGTTTTAAACTGAAGGAGGGCCAATTAAATCAGACATAAGAAATAAGTTTACTAAAATGAGGGTGAGAGAACACTGGAATGGGTTTCCAAAGAGGTGGATGCCCTATCCCTGGAAGTATCCAAGGTCAGGTTGAACTGACCTCTGAGCAACCTGATCTAGTTCAAGATATCCCCACTTGCAGAAGTGCTAAATTAGAAGGTCTCTTTCAACTCAAACTATTCTATGATTCTATAAGTAGAAATTGGCAATGCCTCAGGTGAAGATTTATTTATAACAGTGGTCATCACACTCAACAAAAGCATAATTAGTTGCGGAATTTAGAACACATCCACTAGTATGACAAGATGTGAAAAAAATTCACTCAGCTAGGGAGAGTAGAAAGAACTGGATAGATGTACAACAAAAAAAGACTAGGAAAATATAGTTGGCTTTCCATATCTGAAAGGGAGTTTAGTTAATAAGAGTTTAGTGACCAGCTGATCTTTGTGTTCCTTTGTTTTGATAGATAAATAAATTTGACTAATTCTTCAGATAAATTTGATTTGAGATTTTTTTGTTGGACAGCTTCATGAAACAATTTTAACTGTAGTGGTAGTGAAGTTCTGGAAGGAAACGTAGAGACAGTTGAGGGGTGCCTGTTGTCAGAGAGTATTCACAAATTAGGCACCTGTTTCTCAGGCTGGACAAGAGATGGTGAATATAGTCCCACACCTGAGAGAGAGATTATATGACATCTTGTTTGACTAATTTACAAATCTCTCTCTCTGTAGTTTGGAAGATAGAATAGAGATTTCCTCATCCATGCCCAATGACACTCACAGCTGGCCTGCGGCCTGTTTTGCAGAGAGGGTAATTTTAAAATATTTATCCATTACAAACCCAGATAGCCTGGTACAGTTAAATGCTAGAAGTTATTTAGCATTTCACCCTTCTGAAAGATTTGAAATCTGTTGTTGGTCAATTTGAAGAGATATGATTAAATGGTATTTGAAGCAATCAGTGCTATTTGCCTTAATCACTGTTCTTTTTGTGGCTATAACCAGAGTCTTATTCTTTGCATGTTTTGTTGTACTTCCAGTTATGGGTTATTTAGATTTACAATTAAGCTAGAGATTTAGAATCCTGGTTTGATATGAACCAAATAATTTCTGCTTGAATTTTAGTGCTTATCCTTTTTTTTAACCAAAGTCACTTTTGGCAGGTATTATTTGCCGTGAAGCACTTGTATTAATTGACTGATTGATTGATTGATTGATTGATTATCTTGGGGCATTTTATTTTCTGTCTTTCCAAACCAATGTGGTTGTGTTATATTAATTCATCAGCCTGGTTCTTTAAGAAAAATTCTTTTGTGTAAATATTTACAGATGTTCAACATGCCCTTAAAATCAATATTACTATATGACGGTTCAGTACTGATTGCAGCAGTTGTACCTGAACAAGCATAAAAGTTCCAAATTTAACTTATTCATGTAAACATATAATTTACATATTTCTGTAACTGTCTCTCTGTATATATGCCACTTCTTTCTAATAATTCACCATCTTTCCCATAGTATGGAGTTAAAGTAAGGAGAAACAAATACTGATTCCAGTTACAGAATTGCACATGCTATTTATTTGAGATCAGAATATGAGTCAGAATGGAAATGCACTCAAAGTGGATATTTTTCTAGAGGTGTTGGTCTCTGGTATTCACTGTAAAGAGTAGCAAGTAATCACAGAAAATGATTAGTGTGGAGATTTCTATGGGATATATAGCATTTGCATCAATACAATATAGAAACAGTAAAGAATTGCTAACAAAGTATTAATTGCTTGATTTTTTGGCATTCCAGTACTCAATCAAATAGCACTGAATATTTTGCATTTACATTGCATGAAAAATTTTGAAAGCAACCTGGTATATCCTCTGCCCAGTATGATGTTCAGTGAAGTCTGTGTTTATAGACTTAGCCTGCATATTTTAGAAGCATTACCTCCTCTTTCCTAGACCACAGTTTTAAAGTTTGTAACATGAATTGCAGTCAGATCTTGTGCAACTCTGGTCTTTCCTATTCTAGAGAATTCAAACTTATTTTTAGAATTTTTATTTTCATATTTTAAATACTCATTTTGAAAGAAAATAATCCTTATTTGCTTATAGATAACCTTTTTATGTAGGAAATAAGTAACTTAATTTATAGATTATGAAATCCAGAATAATCTGAATTTAAGAGTAGTAATAAATTTTCACATAACCTCCAGTTTAAAGCATTTCTAAAATGCTTAAGTAGAGAACATAAATAATTACTTTTTGGTGTATGAAGTACTTTTCCCATAATTTTCACTTTCTATACAGTACTTTTATGAATCTATATACGCTTGAAGCAGAAATTATTCATATCTGATAGAGTACTTTGTTTAGCTTTGAAGTACTTTTGTTGTTTGAACTCCAGAGTACTTTTGGTGTTGAACTCAGTTCAACCTTATGACTGATATCATAAGGTTGTGACTATTTCTTTGCCTCTTAAGGACTGGCAGCAATATAAATATTCTGTGTGCCCCTCAGTAACTGATGTGAGTGTCTCTGTGTGGTGTGCAAGCTGCAGAGTTTTCTAGTCAAGCTCACTACACAAACCCTTGATAATCCTTGTCCCTATCTCCTCTCTTTGAATGAAAGTCTAGAAAATCGGTACTGTCCTAGAACATGGAGCAGCCTGGGAGTATCAGGCCCACAGGGACATTGCCTGAAGTCAAGAAAGCAATAGAAGAAGGAGAAAGTTTTAAGTGACTGAACTTTAAGAAAGAACTTTCTGCAGGTCAGCTGTTTTCTTAGGTGGTTGCTGGTGAGGAGAGTGCCTTGGTGTCCACTGTATCCATGTTACAAGACGTACACTTTCCTCTCAAAATTCACTCTTAAGCCACATTCAGCAGTGGTAGTAGAAGAGAGAGTGGCCAAACGAAGCACTGGAACAGGCTTCCAAGGGGAGTGGTTGGGTCACTATCCTTCAAGGTAAAGATGGGTAGAAGTTGCACTTAGGGACTTGGCAATGCTGGGTTAAAAGTTGGACTTGACAATCTTAAAGGTCTTTTCTAATCTAAACTATTCTATATATCCAGAAGAAAGAAAAATCTAATGCTTTCAGCTACCTGGTCCCTGAACAAGCAGGGTTGAGGAGAAATGTCTCTGTCAGCTGAGTATCAGAGTCACTATAGGAATGTGATCCTGGAGAGGTTAAAACATTCAGCTGATCATCAGGTGTTGCTGTGTAGGACTTAGATTATGTCAAACAAACTTTTTTATTTTCATTTGGCAGCTCTTGCTTCCTACCTCTGCTCATCCTATTAGGTTATTTCATTTTCAAAGCTCTCACTTATTTTGATAAAACAAGTCAATTGTGCAAAAGGTTTGACATCTCTTTTAAATTACTAGAGTTTGCCAGAAATGATATGTGAATAGGCAATTGCTCTCTCTGATAGTCCTGTTTATAAATTGCAAAAGATTAATGACCGGTATTCTGACTGTGGAATATGAAGACAAATTAGTTTAAAAGGTTTCTGCTTGTGGCACTGAAGAGAATGTTTGCAGTATTTGCCCTTTTGGGGCCAACTTTTAACTTTAGGTGGGTGTGGATCTCAGAATTGCAAAGAGCTGAAGAAAAGGCAGAGGTGACAGCAGTTAATAGGACAGAAAATCTGAAATAAAAGCAACCTCCCTCCACATGTCTGTGTATTACTGTCAGAATTTTCCTTTCTCTCAGAAATGATTAAATAAAGATATAAGAATGTATCAGAAAACATTATACTGGGAGGCAGCATGCCAGCCTAAATGGTCTCATAGGTCCTAGATCTTCCAAAATCTGCTTTCAGTGGATTGTCTATTACTCACTGAGATGTCTTGCAGGCAAATTACAAATGTGTTCCCAGTTGTTTTAATTGATTTGGTCCTGTAACTACATTCCTTGGGTTACAACAGAGTCAGAAAGATTTTGTGCCTGGAGGAGGGTGGAGAAATATGTGAATGGAATTCAAATGCTAAAGTTGGGCAGGTAGAGGGTAACCAGAGCTTCTTTGAAGTTTTTGGCTGGAATTGTGGGAAAGAAGACAATGGTTAGTATTTTTTTAACTGTACATTGAAAAATACCATTTTATTCATGAGGGAATTAGTGTAGATAGTATAAAAGAGGGGAAAGGAAGTCTCTCTTCCAGTTCTCTACTGTGACATTCATTGAAAAATCTGCCTGTTTAAGCTGCAAGGAGAGAAATCTCTTCACTCTTTGCCCTATGGTTACTTGTGTTTGAGGCAGTTTTTTCCTGTCAGCTTCTTCAGTTAATGTGCAAAATCAGTCAACTCTAAAAAGCAATTGAAATTTAAGAATAAATGTGCTGGGGAGTCTTTACAGAAACCACTTTCCGTAAGCAAGTCCTCACTTCAAAGGAAAGAAAAATTTTAATCTATTTGTTGTGCAATCTTCATCTAGATTTTTTTTTTGCCTGTTTTAATTTCTTACTTTCACATTTATTTTTAAAAATAAGAATTCATACAGTAGAGAATCTGACATTCTGGATTGTTAAAAGTAGCTGCAGATAACAGATTTCACTGTAAAAGTGGCAAAGCATTGTCTCTTCCAGTAACCAAGCAGTGACTCCTGGTTCACTTTCTCAGGCACTGATGATGACATAAAAAAGAACCAAAGACAAACAGACAGGGATATGTTCCAGTGTAGGTTACAGAAAGAGTAAGTGAAGAAAATGTACAGGAAATTGTATTTTTTTACCAATGCCACCCCCCTCCCCCCAATAATTTCTTCTAAAAATGCATTTAGAGTAAAGTAGTGCTTATACTTGGCTTTGGTAGATGATACTTTCTTCCAATACCCATAAAATCTTTCCAAGTAATGTTACACAGACTCTGGACACCTTTTTTTTATCTATTTTTGGTCAGTAAATCTGCACTCCCTTAGATACCTGTAATATATTCTTCTCCACTGTATCTGTGCAGTCTCTTCTTGGAGCAAATATAATGTTTCCTTTTGAAAGAATTGCTATTAAACACAACTGCCCTTGATGTCAACAAATTCCACTTCAGAACCTCCAGGTCTGACTTTTTCAGCTCCTGAGTTCTTTTATCACTCCTCTCATGTCTTTCACAGTCTCTAGAGATATTGCTATTCTGTGTACTTACATCACAGCTAACAGCTAGGAGCCTTATCCTCTGAAGGAGTGGAAGTGCAACCCAAAATCTCCTTTTAAGAGCTTTATATTGGAATAAAAAACCACACATTTGAACTATACTTTGGAGGGCGTATTGCCCACATTTGTGCATTGTTGGGAGGGTTTTTTGTTTGTTTGCTTGTTTGGGGGTTTTTGGGGGGTTTTTTGTTTGTTTGTTTTGGGTTGGTTTTTTTTTAGTTCAATTGAAAGTGAAGTCTTTCAAGGTTTTAAATGGTTAAAAGGGGCTAACTTCATTTCAGTGAAAAATTCAATATGACACTTATGCCTAACTCCCTCATGGACTTTAAAATCTGAATTATGAATTCAAATCATGTGTTTAATTTGAAGTAATGGTCTACTGGTAGACCATACTGGTGCTTTCATGTATATAATTATTTGATGAGGTGATCTCAGAGTATGATTTTAAAAATACAAGGATTTAGTCTGTTTGGTGCTTAGATAGGTCTCTTTGGGTTGTGGTGGGATTACTTTAGATACAAATGCATAGCAAATGTACTGAATTAATTTATGTTAGCAATTTTTTGATGGGTATAAATGTTTCTTTTTATCCCTTAGAAAGGAGATTTTATAAGGTAGTCTCTGAACAGGTTTTATCCTTTCCCCAGCATAGCCTATTTTCTCTGCATCAGCAGACTTGTCATGATAATCAACTTTTTTGTCCCAACCATCAATCACTCCTGATTACAGCTGGGGAGAAGTTCTGTTCTGTTGATCAGCCCATCAGTGCACATAATGTTACACCTGGAGACAAGTGAAAATCATCCCTTGGTGGGAGAATTTCTTGCCTTCAAGCCTTTTGTCTGAAGTATTTTAATTTACATTTAGAGTATTGAAATTGCCAGTTCTTTCTTTGATTTTTTTATTTCTCTGACAAAAATAATAAGTTTAGTTGATCTTTCCCTACATGACAGAAGAAGAATGCTTTTCTATTTGAAATATGTTATTTTTTACTTTATTGTACAAATATTGCAATAATTATAACTATTTGAATTTAAAATAGAATTGTTATGTGGTACTCCATTAGCAGAAATTTACTATTCTTATATGCTAGCCCAGAATCTTTGAAAAAGCTATTTTGTTGGTTTTTAATCAGATATTTGGTTAGGGTGATATTTCTCTTCAGTATTCAATTTATATGAAGGTTGTATCACAAGTTAGTTAAATAATTAAAATCTAAAGGCATAATCCCTTTCTTTAATGAATTGTTCTTAATTTGTGGTCATTACTGAATAACATTTTTTTTTCCTTGTAATAAATGTGGCTTTCAGATGTCACAAGAAACATGAAATTTCAGCTTGAGGAAGTACCTTATGTTTTGCTAATAACTTAAATATGACTTTTAATTAGCTATCAGAATGATCAGTTGTAGTTTAATTGTACCATTCTTTTTTCATCTATGGTCACTTTCTTATTTTAGGTATCTTCTCTAAATAATCATTGTCATAAGTTAGTTCTTTCACATGTCAAAAAACTACAGCCTATAGGACAACTGTAAAGTTGATACTTCAAAGATTACAAGATGAAGTGCAAATGAAGAAGAAAGAATGTGACAGTGTGGGGTAATAAAGATTTGATTAGCAATCATGTTTTTACATAAAAGGTTTAATTAGCAATAGCTCATTTTCCTATTCCTGCTGGTCATTTTCAGGACAGTGATATATTGCTTTTTTTGCAGTGAGCCATGCCACGCAATAGAAGGTGTTATGTTTTCATTAGCTGCAGACACTTCAGCATTATTATCTCTCACCTTAGTCTACACACCAATAAAAAACCTGTCTGAATCTCATCATTCAAAAAGCCAATTGTATATGCAGTAATTTTAAAACTATGGGATATTTGCTCAGATGTTTTGTTTCTTTTAAAATTGATGATAAAAGCACTAAATTGCAAAACAAATAATTACTGAGCCTCAGTCCTTATATTGTCTGCTTGAATACCTTGTTTGCCAAGTACAGAATTTTATAACTTGCATAGAAGTCATTCTTCCAAAATGACAATCTGTTTATTTTTATGGTTTAGTAATTAATCTGAGCATATGGCAGAATTTTTATGTTACAGGTACATCGATCTACCTTTTCAAAGACTCTTATCACTTGTTACAATGACAGGACAGAAAATTATGTTTTTGTTATTGAATAGAGATTTTTAATGGGTTTTCACTAACACAATTTTAGCCAAATAGCCTATCACAAGTTACCTGTCATTCTTCAATTTATTCTCTATCATGTTTTTCGTACCGGAGTGATATGTAGGGATAAAAAATTGTAATAAATTAAATTTCTAATATAAACATATTCTGAGAAGCAGCAATAAATGAGCAAGAATATCTGAAGATGTCAGAAAACATGGAGTGTATGGAAATAATTAACATTTTGGACACTAGAGGAATGAAGTGGATTTTTGGGGTTTTTTGGGGTTTTGTTTTTGGGGGGGCTGTTGTTGTTTGGTTGGTTGGTTTTGGGGTTTTTTTTGTTTGGTTTTTTTTTTTTGTTTGTTTTTTTTTTTTTTGTGGTTTTTTGTTTTTGTTTGTTTGTTTGTTTGTTTGTTTTTTTTTAATGCATCTAACAGTACCTTATTTTGTTTAATTCTCAGGGGCAAAGATTTTTTATTCCAAAATTATTTGGCATGGCTAATCTACATCTCTTCAGTTTTTGGCAAGTCTGTAAGAATGAAACTTCACAGGAGAGCTAAGAAAATGTGCATCATGTATATGTAAAAATGGTGCAGAAATATTTTGGCTATTCTTCTAGAGGCTGAGCTCCATGTCCTGATTGGTGGGACAGGCTTTACTAGCATGGTAAGCCAGCGACACATAAGACACAGGGAGAAGCCTGGGATATTTGTAGGCTTACTAGTTTCTCCTGTGCTAAATTAGTGCTGTTGGAGGTGGTGTTGCCACCCAAAAAAAAAATTTGACAAGAAACAGGTAGAGGACGCACATTGAGACAAAGAAGGCAGCAACCACAGTGGCATTCAGCAGTAGGGATCATGAGGAGGAGTAGGGACTGAGAAAACAAAGGTTCTAGTCCAGACAATGAGGTGTGCTCTTCTAAGGTATGCAAGAGGGAGAAGGAGCTATATAGGAGAAGAAACAAATAAACAATATTGAGTAATGGGTGCAATGATGCAAACTAGGAGATCAATATGTGGGAAAAAAGGAGACTCTGAGTCTGTCATAATTCATGATTAACATTTGGGATATAGTGACAGAGAGGGGTGATTTGAAAAATGGAAAATTTCAGGTGGCAAAGTAAACAGTAGGAGAATAATTAGAGCCATCCAGGAGCTATTAATGCTGAATGATCATAATGATATTGGTTGAAGCCCAAGAAAATGTTATCCCAAGGAAAGTATGTCGAAGTCCAGAGAGTAGAAAGGCTTGAAAACAGAATCTTGAAATACATAACCCCGGCCAGTGCAAGTCTATTTCCTTTTTTTGAGCTGGGAGGAGGTTTGTCATCCTGGCATTCTTCATCTGGGGTTATTTGAGATTCAGATCTTCTCCAAAGTCAGCCTTTATTAATAATTTTTTTCTCTCTCACTAATAGACAAGTTAAGGTGGCTGAATTCTATCAGTCTTTTTCTGGTATTTGCAATAAGGAATAATGAGAGAAGCAGTTCTAGAACAGTCTAAGTGGGTAACTGATTTAAATCTGGATTTTCAAAATTAACAAGGATTGGATAACAACTTTCTCAGAAAGTCTGCTTGTATTCAAAAGATGTCAATTTCTGTATATCCTGAATGGGAAAGTGAAGGCCAAAAATATTTACCCTCCTTCCCCCACCAGTACTGTCTTCATGTTGGCGATTTGTTGTGGCTGCTCCTGACATGAATAGTAACAGATCAATTCTCAGTGGGGAGGTATAGCAACTTAGAGTAATTGGACTATGAATTTTAATTCAAATATTGAAACTGATTGTTGCAGTCATAAGAATCTGTGTGTTTTGCAGGCATGATACCTTTTTTCTATAAAATGAGGTCCCACCAATTCTAAATATGCATTTTTAGTTGAGTATATTCACAACTAATTGAGGGGTTTGAGCCCTGGCTATGAAGTGGGATTTTCCTTGGCTGAGTGGGTAACAGCGGCTCATTTTGTTTCAGTATGCTGTTAATAGAACATGAATTACATTTAGGACAAGGCAGGGGCTCCTGGTGTTTCACTGCAAGCTGTTTTGGTGTGTGCAAAGATACATTTTCAGCCTGATAAGTGATGATAACTTGTAACCGATCAGTGATGGGTTGGCCCTTGAGGACCTTTGGCTGGGGAGAAGCATAATTCTCTTTTATCAGCACCAAAGGATAAATAAACAGGATGATGATTTTATCATTCATATCAAGTAATTTTCTGAAATTCTTGCACTGTAAATAACCACACATTCAGACATATTGTCATGTAATCCTAGATTCATTAAGGCTGGAAAAGATCTCAAATATCAAGTCCAACTAAATCATGTCCCCAGGTGCCACATCTGCACATTTTCTGAAAACAAAGAGTTTTAAATTCTGTTGCTGCCTCCGCTGGTAATATGCAGGACCAAATATGTGGTCTGGTTGATCAGATAAAGGAGGCAGAGGCTCCCTCCTGTAAAATAGCAGGGGGGATTATACCCATATTCCTGAACTTGTAAAAGTCATAGACCTGTTTGACGGAAAGATGTTTGCACGTGACTGAACAAACTTTGACTGTAGATTCAATCCATCGCTAGCAGGTAACTGCTTGTCCTCCTACCATATTTGAGCTAGTCAACCCTTTGGCTTAGCCTGAAAGCTCCCAGTTATATTCCTGGCCACTTGTCTGCCTAAAGTAACCTGTTAGATTTATCTTCTGTGAGCCTGAAGGTGCTAATACATCTGAAACCTCTCAGCTGGAAGTAATATCTAGATTGTATTTGAAATGCGAAACACAAAAAGGAAGCCTACAGAGTGGGAGGAAGGACAGGTAGCCTGCGAGGAATACAGAAAAAATGGAATACTGGTGGATGAGGAGCTTAGCCTGACACGTTAACATGCACTTGTAGCCTAGGCAGACCACTGAATCCTGGGCTGCATCAAAAGCAGGTTGGGCAGCAGGCCAAGATTCTGCCCCTCTGTCCAGTCTTGTAAGACCCCACCTGGAATGCTGTGTCCAGATCTGGGACCTCCATCGAGAGAAGGATGTGGGCTTGCTGGAGTGAGTGAGTCCAGAGGAGGGCCATGAAAGTGATCAAAGGACTGGAGCACCTCTCCTATGAAGACAGGCTGAGAGAGTTGGGTCTGTTCAGTCTGGAGAAGAGAAGGTTCTGAAAGGACTTTACTGCAGTCTTCCAGTGCCTAAAGGGGGCCTACAAGTGAGCTGGAAAGGGATTATTTACAAGGGACTACGGTGACATGACTAGAAAGGATGGCTTTAAACTGAGACAACTCAAGTTTAGATCAGATATTAGAAAGAAATTCTTTACTGTGAGGGCAGTGAGGCACTTGAATAGAGGAGCTGTGGATGGCCCATCCCTGGAAGTGTTCAAGGCCAGCCTGGATGGGATTTTGCATAATCTGGTGTAGTGGAAATTGTCCCTGGCCATGTCAGGGTGTTGGAAATAGATGATCTTTAAGATCAGTAACAACCCAAGCCATTCCAATTCTGTGAGGTGGCACACAGAGGCACATCTTCCAGAGCTGAGAGTGTAGGCCTCATGGGGCTCTGAGGGGGATGACATGCATGGGCATAGGGATGACATGGTTCCAGCCATTAACCTCTGAAAGCCAGGAAGATGCCCTGGGAATGTTGACTTGTCTCAGGCCAGTGAATTTGTCTCAGGCAGATAAATTTCTGGCAATATTTGTCATAATTTGGTACATCATAGAGCCTACACCTGCAAGTCCTTTCTTTTACAGTCACAGCGTTTGCTATCTGCTATTACCCTTCCAAATCCATGGTCTGAATCACACCCTTAAGGTCTTTTCAAGGTAGGGTTTTCTCAGTCTATCTAAGGTTTATTCATAAGAGAATAAGTCATTCTTGAAATCAATTATACTATAAAACTCTGGGAGATAAACTGAGTTATTCTATTTATTGGTATTACATTTTGTTTGTATTTTTATTATGAGATGGACTCAGATGTAATCTAGCTCTGGGATCAAAAGTAAGAAATTATCTAAAATGGAAAAATAGTCTCACAGGTTCTATTACAACTGAGAGTTCTAATGATTATCTGCCTTCTACTGATGTTATACACCCTAGATATCATTATGTGATGCTTCTGATATGCATTATATGTTTATATCTGTCCATAAACTACTGCACAAATTATTTGCAACCCACTAGAAAAAGGACAAGGGATTATATCTCTCGGGCAAAACTGAAATTCTCTTATGGCTGGGTGTTTGCTGGAGATTTATATGTATATCTGTCTTAAGTGTACTCCACACTGGAGAGCTTTCCATCTAATATTATATTTCTGGTGAGATGGCAACTTTTCCATGCTGTGTATCTATGTCTATCTATCTATATCTATATCTACACCTATCATCTCATCTATATCTATAAACACATACAATTACCTTCTTCAAAAAAGTTTGCTAGAATGTAAAAGAAATTGAAAAATATTCCTGTAGTTATCTCTAGCAGTTAAGGAAAACCTAGTAAAAAAGAGCAGAAAAACAAACCAAGTCACTTCCATTTGAGCTAAATTGTTCTGATATTCTTAATTTTTATTTTTCTCTATTTTGTAGTATGTATTTATGCATGAGATACCAGTAGCATCTGATTATTAGTATATAGTGCCAATCAAGATGGTGCTGTTACTCAAACAAATGTTATAGTGAGGGTAGGTGTTTAGCATATTCCAAGTTGCTTATGACACCTTTTTTGGTGGAAACAAGATTTTTCTCATCTGATGTGTTTCTGTGATTTACAGTTTTGTTGGCCTAGTCAAAGGCTGTCCATCCATCTTTAAATTCTTCACACTGTGTCCAGATGGAGTGTTGCACTTGCTTTCAATTGCCAGTCCAGGGTGAAATAAATGTCAAGATTTCTGTTGACTTAAGTGGTGCCAGGATTTCACCCACACAATCTGAACTTAACATGTTTGCTTTCTGTTTTGGTTTTATTTTTCTCTCTTTCATAGTGAGGAAGTCCTTGCCATTTCCAAAGGGCAAGGAAAATATCATGGTTCATTGTTTCTAGATTTGGGTGTATAATGATTTCATAAGCATGAATGTTGAAACAGTCGTAGAACTCGTGCCCAAATATTGTTTTGTTACAGGAAAAGTAATAAAGCATATTAGCTCTGGTCAAAAAAAAACTTTTGGATCAATATGATGGATAACGTATGTTAGGAAGGTAACAGAACACAGCTAGGATTTGAATAAATGAAGTTTTGCAACAGGGCTTCTATAGTACTTAGCTAGCTTTCTATCATGGGTGATTTCAACACATTTCAAAGGAGGTTGGAATATTGAAGCAAATAGCTCATTCTTGAAGATCTTTTGTTGTTTTTAACACATTGAATTAGCTCATTACAGCTGAATATGTAGTGGAAAATAACATCTGTTTACACTGCAGAATTACAAAAATTACTTATCAGTAACTGAATAAGGGGCAATTTGCAAAAGCTAATCATATTTGTGCACTTATTTGCAAAAAGTAAGTTGTTAATACATACCCAAGGGAAAAAGAACTTACTGGTTTATGCAATTTAATAGGAGTGTTAAGCATAACATATTAATAAAATTTTTTAGGCATCAGCTTATAAAGTTATAAAACTATGAACATAAAAACATGGCTGTCCCATATTGCTGCTTCACCTGTACTCAGTGGTGGTTGAACTCCAGAAGGCATCCTGAAACTCACTGAGTCCAAATCAGTTCAAACTGTCCATACACCCCAAATGTCCTCCACCAGCTTAGAAACCTGTGAGGAGATTTCCTTGTTGGGAGTTTTGTCTTTATTTAGATAGAAGTTTTCAGTGTGATGTGCTCCATCATATAAATTTGGGGTGCTGCAAAGCACACTGAGGCATACTAATTATCCCAGCAGTGACATGTCACAGATGTAAACTGAGAGCTCTTCACAGTTTCAGTTCATCATTGGAAGTGAAGTTAAAGATTCCCATTTCTGTTTTATTCAAAGAAGATTCAGAAATCTCTACAGTTTTTTAGTAAAGAGATCAGTTTTCTGAAAGTAATTTTTAGGGACTAGGGAAGACATGCTATCTTTTCCTTAGCCCTGCCATAACAAAAGGAAGAACAACATAAAAACAAGAAAGAATAAGTATAAATTTGTTAATTAATTTTGTGAATAGATATGCAGAGATTTGCCTGCTCCAAAGACTTTGGAGTCTCAATATTAAATTTCTGTACCATTTGGAAATTTCGCTCTTTAAGTAATCTGTGCCCAAACAAATGTCTTAGGTTTTAAAATCAGAAAGGACTTTTATACCTGTCTAGTTTAACCTTTTTTTTACATTATACATCTTATGATTTCATATAGCTGTTCCAGTTTGGAACCTGAAAACCTGTGCTTGATTAGAGGAGATGAGAAACATTAAAGCCAATGTAGAAATATAGAGCATCACTGAGACACTTGTCTCATAACACTTCAACACCTAAAACCTTGATTTCAGTCCTCCTGATTTCAGAGGGACTGTTCTTATCCAGTAAATTTTGTAGGATTGCAGCCAGTTTCTTTTAGCTTCAAAACGTCTTTGGTTTTGTTCAATGGAAAAAAACCCAGAGATTTTCAGATTTCAGTGTGACATCAGATAAGTAGAAAGTTTGTAGGAAGGAGAAAAAATGTAACTGCAGTGTAAACAGTAAGTGATGTCAGAACATCTCTGTAAGTTTTGTATACTATTTGATATCCCTGACTGTGGCTTCCTGCATGAAACCTAACAGCTTAAAGGAGTAAAAGATTCTGACCTCTTAGCTCTGTACTGGAAGGTATCATTGCCATTTCTGTATTGATGATAGTACAACAACCTACATGCCTCATTAAACAAACCCCAGTTTTCAGCCTTTGCTACTTTTGGAACAACTTGATCTATCCACATATATATATTACTTTAAGAACTAACATATTAATTGATTTAATGATTTAACTTTAATGGCAGATTTAATGACTTCCTCACAAACAGGTCTGTGTGCTCTAGGTATGTGTTAACATAATGATTCAAAGTACTAAGGCTCTGACCCTGTGCTTGTTGGTAGTACTGGCAAACCTTGTAGGGTACATACAGGATCCTATGGACTTCACTGAGGCCCTGAATGTGTTCACAGAATCACCCAAGGATGATTGAAAGCAAGGCAAAACAATTAAAAATATGCAAAGGAATAAACTGTGTTGTAACTGACTGTGTTGTAGACTGACTGATCTTCAAGTTCCTATGCCTTATAAACCTTTGTTCCCTCTGGACATTTGGATTATTTTTCTCAAAATATTTTTTCCCTGGCTAATTGTTTAGATAAAACTACTTTTTAATGCAAATTTACTTCCATGCTATGGTGCTAATTTTTATCACCACTTAGCTATTTATGTTCTATTTATATTGATTCATTACATAAAACAGTTTACTTTTGTTTCTAGTAGGTAACGGCATTTATTAATTTTACTTCTTTTCCCTTTTTTTTTTTTTTCTGATGTAACCTGTATTTCTGCCTAGAGAGAGAAGTCCTATGGATACACCTAGAGTGAGACTTTTTAAGCAAATTACTGGCATAGGACTCTTTTAGACATTCAAAATGTGTGTAAATGAGCAAACAACTAGTGGGCTGAGAGTTCTTTTAGTCCAAGGAAACACATTGCCTCTCTATGGATGTTTCTGCACATGGAAGGCTCGGGTTCCTTTCGAGATATGAAGAGAATGAAAGAATGTATAAACTCTTCCATCCTTAAAATATCGGTCTTTGCTCATCTGTGCAAACTTTTCACAGTGGAAAAGTTCACATGATATTTTACACATATTTACAGCTTTCTACAAGAAGGCCAGAGATTTGACCTGGGAACCTACAGTCAAGCTCACATAAAAAAGAGTTGTAATCAGGAAATTTGAGCATTTATGTTTCTTATTGTGGGTTTTGAATTTTGGCTTATGGGTAGGAGCTGATTTAAAGGACAAAGTAAATATTTGCATTAAAATAATTATTGAAATATAAATTGAAAATCCAAACTGAAAATTCTGTATAACTGTATATTTAATGAAAGAATCAGAGGGCTGAATCAACATTTTTCTGAACACAAAACTGAAATTTGAAAAGCTTCTAGTAATTACAGTATTAAAAACAGTGATTCCAATAAAAGCATTAAGACTTTGTTTAGGAGCAGTTACAATAACTCTGAGGACTCTCTATTATGGTTTTGTATATAGAAGTCATATTAATTTGTTTTTAATTTCAGATCAAAAGGAACTAATAATTAAATATGCACTTTTTGAGCTTTTCCTGTTTTCCATGAAATTTCTTGTAGTACCTTTGTGTCTGACCACTACTCTTCCATGATGCTTTGTTTCAGTCAAAATGTATCAGAAACTCAGAATTCAGTGAGATTTTTATTGAGAATATAAATGGACAGAAATAGTTTCCTTGGCAACAGAAAGCAGGTGAAAACACTCAGACAGGGTACTCTAAACCCACCTACTCAACTTTCTTTAGTTATAAGTTCACAAGATGCATGCTGAGGGAGTCAAGTGGGTTTTGTTCAAGGAGAAAAGTTTCTAAATTAAATGAGTGTCTGGGCAGGTAAGTGTATGTGTAAACCCTTGACTCCAATTAGCTGTTGTGAGCAAACTCAGGTGCTGGCTCCATATCCAACACTGTCACTCTTCTGCTGACGCCAGAAAAAACTGAACTTCTTAACGCTATACAGAAAATTGATGTTAAGTTTAACAGAACCCATTTTTTTTTAAGTAAACATCATTTGTGTACAACCTGAATATTGAACATTTACATTATTAATACAATGTATTAAAAATACGTGGTAGTGTGCACTGCTAGTGGAAGGAGGCTGGAGTACATTTTTAACAGTAGCATTTATCATTTGTTTGAGTTCTCCATTTCGAATATGTTAGTTCCAGATTCAAAACTGGAAGCATATATATTATATTTACTTAGCTGAATTAATGCATGCTTTATTTTATGATACGCATAGCTCACAGCAGTGTGTATAGATGAACTTTTTTTTTTGTATATCATTCTAATTTTAAGCTGAGATTAATCACTTGGTTAATCTTAATGAAAAAAAAATACCAAATGAGTTTAATATTCTCTTGAAACTCTAACTACAACAAGATTTTCTATGGGGAAAATAAATGATACTGCCAATTAATACAGTAAAGATGAAATTAAATGTTAAAGTTAATTTTATTGATGATAGCAGTTTTCGAAAGACCGTGTTTCATCTCCCCATCAAAAGAGCACCCCCTAAACAACCGTATTGCTTTGGAAGACAGAATATATAAAATTCCAAATTCTAGAACTTGATAACCTTGTCAAAATAAGCTTAAAACTGCTTTGTCTTAACAATGAATAGGATGAAATAGATGGCAAAAGGAACAGCCTGTTTAATGTATTTCAACGTACATGAAGTACTGGTGTCCTTAAAAGAAAAATGCCAGGTATGGGAACTAATTGGTTTCTGGAGTTATCTTCCCTTGAGTATATATATTTTGACATAGTGTATGTTGCTTCAGAATGCAGTGTGTTCTATTCAGACAAATTTTTGTATCTTGCCTAAATTATTTCAGGTAATGTCACAGTCAATGGCAGTTTATGGTACAAGCAGATGCACGGTCATAAAAATACTGTCTTATGGAACAAATAAAGTAGGAAATTTTGACCTTCTTCATCTGACCAAGATAAAACAAGTTTTGTTTTTCATAATGAAAATATTATATTCCTTTTCATAATGAAAATGAAATTGATTTTACTATACTATGGATGGTTTTACCATAAGAATGGTGTCAATGCCAATCTCTCACAATGTGATGTGGGCTCTTGCCAGGTGCAATCTCTCACCATTATAGAAATTACTCTGGAAGTAGCCCAAGAACAGGGAGTGGGATAGAGCAGATTAATTATGCAAGGTGCTAGTGAGCTCAGGAAACACTCATTCACTCTGATTAGTGAGTCTCAGGGTACATTCATGATTATACTGAATGAATGCTTTGGGAAGGAGAAGAGGGAGTAGAAGGAGGGTGTTTTATTTCCAGAGAAAGATAAATGCCTGGGGAATAACATATTCAGATATTTTATTCTGCCATAATAATGGAGAATTTTTTGGTTGTTTTTTTGTTGGTTTTTGGTTTTTTGTTGTTTTTTTTTCTCTATAGAAAAGACTTTTGTGGTTCTTGACCTGTTATTGTATATTAGGTCCTAGGGAAATGGGTGAATTAAACAATCATAGTTCAAGGGTCGAAAGCCTTCCCTCAGAACATGTCCAAAAGAAATCATATTACACATATCCTTGGTGTTTAGTGCCACAATTACGTCTGAGTGAATAAGGTAATTAGATTACAGAGTTTTATTGTGATAGACTGCACAAAAAATTTAAGTGACACAAATCAAAAGATAAAGGTAAGCTTAGCAGAAGGTAGAAATAATGATAGGCAATGTTTATCTGCACCATAATTGACTGCAGATTGAATTTGTATATATCAGGCAGAAATTAAGATACTTGTTCAGTATGAAACATGTCATCATGTTGACATTGTCTTTAAAAATTACATGTTTTCATTTAATCTCCTATTCTGCAAAGGCTTGCACAAGTAGTTAGTTGTTTCATGTACAGTGTCTGTGAAACTGCTAAAGTCTGTGGAGTAGTTTTTCTCTTTTCTACTGGGTAAGCACAGCACTTGTGTGTAATCCTGAATTTCCCATGTGCACTCACTGGGTAAAAAAAAAATAAAGGGCCTTGTAAGAAAGTATTTTTTTTAAATTTTATTTAGCCTCAAGTAAAAGCTTACCTACTAAATACATCTCTATGAAAAGGACTGCACAATCCTCTACAAAATCTTTTAGCTGTTTTGCGCAGTTAGAGCCCTGCTTTAGGCTGAACCAAGTGCTGGGCATGTCAGGGCTGTTAGACTTTCTCCCTGTAAACTTTTCCAGTTTACTTACTGGAGAAGTTCCATAGACATCAGCTCTGGTTATGTAAATGGCACATAACTGGTAGGGTACAGATGTCTCAGCTGCATTCTGCAACCTTCCCTGGGCAATGCTGTCATCACTGCCTGGCCAGGCTTTGGAGTCACTAGAAAAAAAAAATGACACACTTGTTCCAAAAGTAAAGGTCATTTGAGTTTTATCACTTTCTTGTGTGCTTAGGACACCAGTAAAATTATTTTTCAAATACTTATTGACAGTCCAACTACAGGAAAATATTTGTACTCAGAGATTATGATGATGTGGGTTAGACATCTCATAAGAAATTTCCCTGACTTCATCAAGGACAGAAGCCTTCTTGGCTTATGCTGTTATGTATTATTGCTTTCCATGTGTGCCCAGCTCACCGACAGTATCAGTTTGAACTGATGATCTAATTTTTTGTTGTTGTTTTAGAGCTTTTTGTTCTGGAGAACCCTCATATGAGTTGCAGATCTATTAGCCAAAATTACTACTATTGCATTGTGAATAATAGCAGAGGTGAGGATAGCATCCAGTAGCAGGTAAAAATAAAAAGAGATGGCATGAACTTCTGAAGTCCCAGGCAGACAGAATAGACTTTCCAGCACTCTCAGCCCTCTCAGTTTTGTGCTTTCTTAGGGTGCAGCCTTGCTACTAGATAGCCAGATAAAAGCGTGGAGGAGAGCACTCGCCATAATAAACATCTTTCAAAATGCATTGTGAAATGAGAAAGACATAATTCAAGATAGTTGGATTTAATTTTGTGAGGAAGAATCAGTGGAACATATTTGCTACACCTTTTGCAAAAGTTGTTGGGTTTTTGTTTGTTTGTTTTGTTTGTTTGTTTGTTTTTAACTGGCTTTCATTATGAAGACATTGCCTAGAGGGAGTGATTAAGGCAGGAAAACAATCTGTAAGAAGAATGGTAATATCAGGTGGATCGGCAGGGATATGAAAAAGAAGATGCAGTGCTGCAAAGTTAAAAACTCTGAGAATAGGACTAGATCTTTTTTTTGTCTCAATGTAAAAACTAATCACAGTGTTTTTGTTGGACCACTGCCTAAAGAGCGTAAGTGAGAAGGCATATAATCCAGTGAAGTACATTAGTCAGGCAGACAAACTTATTTTGAAGACTGCCATGTAGATATGTTGACTTTAATTGTAAGAGAATACTGTCTGGATTGTTTAAAACATTTCATCTTTCTCAGTGTATTTTACACATTTCAATTTGCTTGGTAATATGATGTCCTGATGGTGATTGTGGTACAATACTGCACTTAAGCAAAGAAAATACAGCTGAGTTTTTACTGCTCTGTTTTCTAACTGTTCACATCTGCATACAGAATTTTTATTTTTTTATAGTTTGTTTGTCTATGTGGTTATAACATACAGACAGATTTTATAGATAAATCCTTTTTTATATTTGAGCAATTTGTCAAGGTTATAAAATGTATGGGTTAGAAAAGTCCCTAATTATTCAACACTGGTACACAGAACCTGAGGAAAATATTAGGAGATGCTTAAATTGGCTTGTACTGCTCAAATAGCCAGGAATTCATTACAAATAACATGGAAAAGTGATTTTCTAGCAGACATCTTGCCACTTCATTGAAGTAGTTCCCAGAGACCAAAGTTTGTCTACATGTAATTTTCAGGATCAGGGTTCTCAAAATTTATTTAAGGATCCTTGAGTATTCAACTTAGATACAAAGTAGTAATAAAAATCATTATAATTACATTCTATATTTATATAATTATATTAGTTATATACTTTTATTACTATATTTATATCTTACATAATTATATATTATTATACTAAATATTAATAAAATAATTTTTACTTTCATTTTGGACATCTTTTTCAACAATGGATATAGTTTCCTATAATTCTCTATAACATTGCACCAGCAATATATCACATATTTCTCATGCTTCATCACTGACATTAGCTGACAGTGACTTGTCTACTCAGTGCTAGGATTAATTCTGTGCATCAAACATGGAAACTGTGATGAAGGAAGAAAGTAAGCTCTTTCTTAAAGTATTCTTCTAATGTATTCTTTTGTAAATGTGTTCCAGAAGGAGACTTTTCTCAGCTTCATTAAGTTAATCATCATGGTTAGCAGCAAAACTAGTACTAACTTGTTTTTCACTCTTCTGCTCTCTCCTATTATTGCTTAATTTGGCATGAAAATTTGGAATAATTATATTTTATGATCTATTTTGGTTTTGTCTTCATCCTACAAGTAAATACTCTTTAAGCAACAAATTTTATAGGCTACAATAAAAGCCATTTAAGCAGTAAGGATGATTTTGGTCCTCTGGCTGCAAGAAATGGTTCCATGAGATGCCATATTTTATGTTGCTTTGCTGAAAAATACATTTATGGATATTTTTGCATTTCCTGCATCTTCTGCAAGGAAAAATAATTACAGATCTTTTTTTTTTTTTTTTTTTTTTTCTTTTGTCTTTCTCATAAGGGTTCCAGTTCAGTTGTAAAAGTTGTAAAAGTTCAGCATAATCAAATTTGGAACTGGTTAAATGCTTAGGAGCAATCTGTTTGCTCTCAAATAGAACTCCCATTAACATGCCAGCTACAGTTATACTGAAACAAGCTCAGATGGCTTCATGTCCCTGCAGGAAAAGGAGATTTAAGCTATGAAATAAAAAGACTTGAAAATCTTATTTAAGTAGAGGCTGGGTAAACTGGTAGCACTCTGTGGGAAGTGAGTTATGGACAACTCTGTGTAACAGCCATTGTACCTTTAAATTTGAGTAATGTGTTTCCACTTTAGAGCAATTTCATTCATATATTTCAGAGCAATGAAAAGGTCACCAGTTTCTACATATGCCCTCATTATGTATTCTTTCAGCATCCAACATACAACTTGAGATGAGGTTTGTGGAACTGTAGCTGTGAGAGTTTGGAGAGAGCTGTGGATGCAGAAGAATTAAACTTGGGGGTCTCTACCAATAATTATGTGAAGAAAGTTGAGATTTGTATCAAACTAATATCAGCATTCATAATTCGGTATTAGGGACCATATTATTAATATGTTGCAGATGTTTGACTAGGGACACCATTAGTTAGGGAGAAAAAGTGCAGTCAGAATCTGAAGCTGACTGATGATTAAAATTGACTAGAAACTCTAGAAATAGTTGCCATGACAGCAACACAAGGGTGTACAGTCTTATGACATTTTTAACGCGCCATTGTAACTTAACACTGGTCTTTCGGTCTGATTATAATTAACATCCTCTGACTGTTTGTATTTGGCTTACAGTATGTCTCAATGTTATGTGTTGAGAATTGTAAAAGGTGCATGATTGTGCTGTTTCTGTTCAAGTTGTTTCTAATTAAAAACTTCACTGTCCAGTGTTCTTTCAATAAGGGTACCTAATACAATATTTACATTATTTTAGGTATAGAGAAACTGGCTTTTCAACCAAACTGAATGATGCATCTCAATATCCAAGAGTGCATGTGTGTGTGTATATATCTCTGCATGTATACACTCATACATATATTGTTAACTGGTTTTAGACAAAGTCTCCCACTTCTCTCCTACTCACACTTTTCAAATCTCAGGCATCTGGAAGGAATCAAATTTTTTTCTTGTAAGCTGAAAGTCATAATTCCCCCTATGCATCCTTAGAGTGATAGTCACTAGAACTCCTCTCCCAAAATTCAGCACAACAAATAGCCTTAAATAACACTCTAATAACTAATAAATGCCAGATAATGCAGGATTCTTCTACCTGCATGAGCAGCCTAGTGATTGGAATGACTGTGGCTTTCTATCCCATTTGACACTGTAGGTTTGTAGCCACTAAATTCCGTATAATTTTTTTGATATTTTTGATTCCACAATAGAAAGCATTTACCTTTCTTTTATGTTGTATCTATCTTTTATTGTTTCATGCTTTCTAAAAAGAAAATACTGACTTTTATGGGTCCTTGAGCTGACCCAGAATTGTTGCTTTTTGGTTTTTTTCAATTCTGTAATAGCTAAATTTTGACTACATTTCTAAAGTCTAAGGTTTTTTTCAAGTAATAGAGGAGTTACTTTCCATAAAAGTTTGAAGTTCAAAATTTTTCAAGTTGTCAACTTATCAGCTGAAAGACCATCTTTCTCATAAAACTTCAAACAGTTAAGGAAGAAATAAACTCCTAATATTCATCCAAATTCTAGTGGGTTTTGTATAAGGTTTAATCTAATAGTTCAAATGCTAATCTTAAAATATACTTCCACATATATTAAATGAATAAATTTAGTAATAACTCTTGAAATAATAAAGTTATTTGCAATGTAATACATGAATTTTAATAGCAGTGCATATACAAATCTATTTTAGCTTACCAATATGAAGTAGCCAAAATAAATTTGGGACTATGACAGGATTTGTGGGAGCTTTCTCCTTTGAAAGGATGCTCCTGGCTTTGAATTTCATACACTACTTTTTGTAGCAGATGAACAAAAGTAATCCTCTTTTTTTTTTTTTTTTTTTTTAAATTTATTTTTAAATAACCAGATAATTGCATGTGTGCCTCACATTCAGTTAAGTCTTTGGTGATGGGCTTTGAAAGGTGTGTTTTATATTTTGCTTTCGCTTGGGCTTTAGTTGTGGTCTGGGGTACTTTTGGTTTGTTTTTTACTGTCAGTCTTTGCTGAGAAGTTGCTGATACCACTCTTAGAAGTAAACTGTTCTTTGAAGGAAGCTTGGACAAAAATTCTAGTTTGAAATGGAAACTGGAAAAGTACAAAGCTACTGGGAGGAGAGTGCAATCCTCCCCGTTGCCTGAGAATTATTTTTTTTTCATCTGAAAACATCATGAATCTTAATAGAAAAAACTAATATTAGCAAGGTAGACTAAAACAACCTAATTTTAATCTGAAAGTAATCTACTGTTATACAGTAATATACTGTATTTATTGAATTTGCGTTGCTCTGGTACTTTTTCCATTGTTTTCCAAGCATCATTCTAATTATAATTTTCTGTTTGGTCACTACTTGGATAATGTAAGTGGTACCCATTATTGAAAGGTAGTCTGTATTTGTACTAATACAGAGAATGCTAGTTTAGAAATGAGCCTGATTGCATGGTTCATTTTGTTCTCCTTTGTAGAGCCAGGCTGCGGCCCACTACAAAGGCACTAAACATGCCAAGAAGCTCAAAGCACTGGAAGCCATGAAAAATAAGCAGAAATCTGTTACTACCAAGGACAGCGCAAAGACTACCTTCACTTCCATCACTACCAATACCATCAATACCAGCTCTGACAAAACAGGTTAAGCGACAATCTTTGTTGGTTTCGTTTGGTTCCGTTTTGGTTTGGTTTGTATTTTTTTTTTTTCTTGTTTAATTCCACGTCTGTTTTGTTATGTGCTTGCCGCATTGATTCATGCTTGATCCATCTTTCTGTGTGATATTGATTTCTTTAAGTCCTTTCAGTAGGCTGGTGAGACTCCAATAGTCATGTAGCTGATTTCTCTTAGTGAAAAGAGGCTTGATATTCTTTTTATGATGCAATGCAATACTCATTACTTGATTAACATATCAACTGATCTAAACCTCCTGGTCTAGTATGCACTATCTCTCTATCAATAATTATATATGGCACTTTTCTTTTAACCACAATGTAACAATTGCAATATTTGTGTCTAGAAGCCTCTTAAAAAGCATTTTCAGTAAAAACCTAGTTTTCATAAATTTCAAACATTGCATTATTTTTTTAAAATGGCTATTGCATGGTTTTGAATTGGAAAAGAGCTGTATAACCCCTATTCCACACAATCAGGTAAGTGCTATTGATGCCAATTATTCTGCCTAAAAGAATCTTCGTACCTAAATAATAGTGTTTAAGTTATTGTGCGGGTAAAGTTACTCCTTTGCAAATAAAGCCTACATATTTGTAAAGTCACCAGGATTTGGTTGGCATTGCATTTTAAATGTGTATCTATTGGAAATTTCAAAGGAAGGTTGTAAGGTCACTGAGAGGTAGTCTAGTATCTCACAAGGTATGACTGCTCTTGTGTATAAAGGGATACAGTTTGCATATTTAGACATAACCAAACCTCCTCCCCAAGCAAGACAAAAATAACCACGAGGGAAAAAAAAATAAAACAAAACCAAGCCATGAAACATCAGAGACCTACCTATTGATGCTGAAAACTGCTCATTTGGAACCACTTCTGATCCAGTAAATTCAGCATTGTAAATGGATGTGCAGTAACCAACTATAATGCAACAGAAAAGTACCTTGCAGGCATGTGTAGTACTTTCTTGGTACTATATTTTTTATAGACAAAACTATATCTTCACAATATTTGTTATAGACAGAGACCTCTATGTCTGTCTCTCTCTACAAATATGTTTATCTTATTTATATTAATAAATAATATATAAATAATTATATACAGCATATATTTCTTTATGGAGATGTATACCCTAATTATAATGGTATGACTTTAATATTTGCTACATTTTTTTTTTGTCTTTGTTGCCACAAGAAAAGAAAAGAAAATACTCTGAGAGGTTTTGTGTGATGAAAGAAATTGAGTATGGGGGAATAGGAACAATGTCAAAAGTTATTTGCAAAAATATGTGTTTCTAAGTATACAAATAATTTTAACAGTTTCTTGTGTTGTTACTTGTTGAGATATTCAGAACAGGAAGGAGAATGTTGCGTGAAAAGAGTGATTTATTGTTTACCAAATATGATTTAGTGGTTGAAGAAAAAACCAGAATGAAAGAAAGATCTTTTAAAGCTTTGAAATGTATTACTCAAAAACTTTTGGCTTTGCTGTGTAAGTTTGAGAGATTTTCCAATGTGTCTTAAAACCAATCCAAGTTTTTCTATCAAGCTTTGAATTAGATCCCTGACAAGATATATGAACTGTCCTGTATCCAAGGTCAGTAGTCCAAATCAGTTTTATATCAGCATAAGTAAGAAAATATCATAAATCCACTGCACACATAAACAATGGCCTATGCTGGAGTTTCTTCAGCTTTACACAGTGGTTGTGAATTCCTGGATTCGTTTCATAGAATATGTGCAAACATAAGTGTGTATATATATGTATATATGTATTTATTCTATGTTAGAAACACTGACCTTAATGGGTTTCTAAAAGACACATATTGATGTTAATTGACAAAAATAAAAACAACTTACAATTTCTTAAAATAATTAAAGTCATATCCAACTGCTGTCAAAAGTCGTATTCAACAAGTGGCATTCAAAGTAAAGCAGGCAGTTCTATCCAGATGCAGTTATTACAGTTCAGCATTAATGTGACTGGCAACAGAATAAAATCCTTGGTGTAAACTATCCTTTGTCAAGCATATAGACATGGAGAGGGAAAAAAAATTGGGTAGCCAAAAGGAGGAAGTTTTCTGTCTACTACGACAAGTCAAAAATTTCGTACGTTGGATTTTATTTCCTTTCTAGTTCTTCTTATATCCTGTATTTGCTTGATAGAACTTGTAAGGGCCAAATGATTCTGAACATCAGAATATACTGCACTGTGTGAGTTTCTACATCTGGAAGTTATCACTGTAAAAGTCAAGCATCCTAATAGTAATATGCAGTTCTCAGGGAATAGTTGTACTAATGAATATAATTCATAAATTAATTTTTCATAGCTAGAAGAAAGTTACTAAGTCTGTGTACTTGCGATCATTTGGAACAAAAGACTTTTCTACAGTATTTTAAACCTGTCTGCTGAAGTTTAATAGTTGATCCCAAATACACTGAGAATAAGGTCTTGTACATATCACTTCTTATATATCATCTACAGCAGTGGCTGAATGCTGAATTGCACGTCAGTCACAGCACATTGGTCAGGACTTCAGATCACCGGTTCTGTGTACCCTTAGCAGCTACAGTAAACAAAATGTCATCAGGAAATCTGTGCTGCTGTGCAATAAGGACTGTGAAAAAAAAAATCACGTAGTATACAAACTGATTCAAGGACTAAAGCAGTAATTTGTTACATTACTTATTCTGGAACTATCTTGTTAGATGTGGTGCTGGCATGTGTTATTGACACTGTGCAGCTCACAATATAATCTAACTCCTTAAAGCCTCTCACACATGATTCCTGGTGTTTAAATTATGTGTTAAAGAGAAAACATAAAATATGAGGTTATTTTGCTCATTCTGTCAAAGTTGCTAATTTTTCCCCCCTTTTAACTAACTTTTAGAACTATTAGAAGGCTTGAACTCAAAAAGTCTTTGGAGCAATAAAACATCATGAAAAGTTATGTTGCCAGTCATATAATGGCAAGGCCATTCTCAAGATGTGAGAACTTTTTATTGAATCTACTATTTAACACACTTCTTTCATCTGTATTTACCAATTTTTATGGTACACAGGTAGTCAGGACAAAAAAATAGAAAACGTGAGCATTACAAGGAGAAGCCTACTTTATGGCATTATACAAACCAGATTTCAGTATTTCTTGATTCTCCAATTCAGGTGTGACAATAGAAATGTATATTTTTTGCTATACATTAACACACATGCATACATATTCCCTGATAATATATTGTTAAACATCTTTGATAGCTTTGCAAATTGCTCCTCCTTTCTGAAAAGGTATGTTTTCTTCAAAAAGGTGTTTCATATCTTCAGCTGTAAGGACTGATACTTTAGAGCACTTGTCAAAATATATTTAGATAGAGTGCATTCTATCATCTGAATTAAAATATATGTCCAGTAAAGTCATTGTCCTGCACTTGGGTTTTTGGAAAATAGATTGAATCGCCAGTATTATATCCATGTAAAATTATTTCCCTCTAGTTGTTGCATATGTCTAAATATTAATCTTTATCAAAGCTATGTGAAGTTAAGTAGGACACACCATGACTACATTAACACAAATCAAGTCTTGAAGATTTGGGCTGCTTTTATTTATTTATTTAATCAGCAGAGAATTCAGTATGAATTAGATCAATTGGTATCAATGGAAAAGAAGGAATAGACCTTTCAAAGGGGAAAAAAAGATTTTTTTAATGTTATTAGGAGCTATCAGTATGGCAAAGTCTTTAATGCTGCTTTTGAATGTTATACACTATGCCTTGAAATCTATGTACTTAAATGGCAATGAGTAGCTCTTGAAAACAGACAAAAATGTGATGAGCAGAAAAAGTGAGTATCTGGGCCAAGGCACAGACAAGATCATCTATCACTAGTACAGTCTTAACAGCTAAGGGACCCCTGTGCTGTCAGAAAACAAAATACTGGTGCTTGTCCTAAAAAGCTTACAGTTTCACATAAGATGAGAAACAACTTAAGAAATAGAAACTGTAAACGTAACAGGCAGGTGTTTAAAGGAGTGGTAACATAAATGTGTCCAAGTGATAAAGGCGTCACAAGAAATGAAAACACTGAGGGATGGATCAGAAGGAAAAGGAAGAAGGTTGGGTTTTTTTCAGATACTGAACATGTGTGGGTAACAGCATTGGCGAAGGCATAATATCTCTTTATTTTTCCTTTACTGAATCATACTAAAATTCTTCTGATTAAAAATTTTAGTTTTGTTACCCCATTACAATTTTTTTTTTTTTTTCTAAGAAGTGATAGGATATTTCTGGTCAGCAGATGAAATGCACTCCTGAAGTTGAAATTGAGAACAGTTAGAGTGGGAGAGAACAGTCTAACTTAGACTTAGTCTAAGTCTAAGTCAGACAAGGTCTTGGACATAAGAGGGAAGGCAGGGGGGAGAAAGCAATCAGAAATGATGCAGTAACTTTGGGTAAACTTTGCAGGAGGAAGAAAGGTAGATGGCATGAAATGGAAAGGTTTAGAAAGATATGTAGGGTTTGGCAGCCAAAATACCAGAGGATCACAGAATTTTTGAGGTTCTGTGAAGGGATGTCAGCATGGATGTCTGAAGATTGACAAGGCCACCCCTAGAGGTCAGAACAGAGTTAGCCTGAGCAGGATGCTGAGTATGTTTTTCAGTTCAGTTTTGTCTATCTTCACAGTCTTTTGCTGGGCAACCCATTCTGTGATTTGACCATTCTTAAAGAGCAAAGAAGTTTTTCTTGTGTTTCAGTCTAATGTCCTGTATTTCTGTATCTGGCTGTTGTGCCTTTTCCTGTCACTGGGCACTAATTAAAAGAGTCTGTATTTTATATTCCCTGACCTCATCAGGTATTTATTTATATACACTGCTGGTTTATTTTTCAAGTGGTGCCCTCTGTAGTTCCAAGTCCTTCTTCACAAAGCTGCTTTCCAAATGCTCAGCCTCCAGCCCCAACTGATGTGTAGCTTCAGATGTTATGGCTTCCCAGTTGTGGGACTTCTGTGCTTTCCTTCATTGAACTTCGAGGGACTTCTGTTGTGCAATTTCTCCAGTCAGCTCAGATCCCTCTGAATGGCAACCCATCCATCTGGTGTATGTATCCTCCTCCAAGTTGTTAATCAACCAACTTGCTGAAGGTGCACTCTGCCCCATTGTCTGGGTCATAAATGAAGACTTTAAAAAATATTGGGCAATATTGGTCACCTGCACAGTAAAAAAATTCTTTCTCACATTCAGATGGAACTTCTGGTGCACCATGTTCTGTCCATTGCTTCTTTTCCTACTGCTTGGTATCACCAAGAAGAGCCTGGCTCCATCCTCTTGGTACCCTCCCCACAGATACACATAGGCATGAGATCCCCTCTCAGTCATCTCTTCTCGAGACTGAACAAGCCCAACTCTCTCAGCTGTTCCTCATAAAGAAGATGCTTCAGTCCCTTAAATCATTTTTACTGCCCTCCTCTGGAACCTCTCCAGGAGCTCCATGTCTCCTTTGTACTGGGGAGCCTGGAACTGGACACAGCACTCCAGAGGAGGCCTCACCAGGGCTGAGTAGAGGGGCAGAATCACCTCCCTTGCTTTGCTGGCAATAATGCTCTTCATAATGTGCCCCAGGACACCATTGGCCTCTTTGGCCCCCAGGACACACTGTTGGCTCATGGACAGCATTTTATACACCAGGAGCCCCAGGTCCATTTCTGCAGAGCTGTTTTTCACCCTGTGCTGCTGCGTGGGATTATTCCCCAGATGCAGGGTCTGCATTTGCCTTTGTTGAATTTCAGAATTTTCTTTGCCCGTCTCTCCCACCTGTTGAAGTCCTTCTGAAGTGCTGCACAGCCCTCTGAGGTATCAACCCCTTCTCCCATCTCTGTGTCATCAGTGATCTTGCTGGGGATGTGTCTGCCCCTCCATCCAAGTCACTGATGAGCAAGTTAAACAATACTGGGCCCAATATTGAACCTTGGGGAACACCAGTAGTGACAGGCTCCAGCTGAACTCTGTGCCACTGAATAAGACACTCTGGTTTAGCCAATTTTCAATCCACCCCACTGCTGTCTCATCCAGTCCACTCCTCCTGAGTTTGTCTATGAGGATGTTATAGAGACAAGTGTTGAAAGCCTTGTTAAAGTCAAGGTAGACAAAACCTGCTGTTCTCCCCTCATTTACCCAGGTAGCTGTTTCACCATAGAAGGCAGTCAGGTTGGTTAAGCATGATTTGCCTTCAGTGAATCCATGCTGACTCCTTCTGATCAACTTCTTGTCATCCATGTGGATAGAGATGGCCTCCAGAATGAGGTGCTCCATCACCTTTCCAGGGATTGACATGAGGCTGAGTGGCTGTCAGTTCCCTGAGTCCCCCTCCTTGCCCCTTTTGAAGACTGGGGTGACATTTGCTTTCTTCCAGCCCTCAGGCACCTCTACTTTTCTCTGTGACCTTTCAAAGATTGTGAGCAGCTTAGCTGTGGTGTTCTTTAGCTCTCTCAGGACTCATGGATGCATCCTGTCAGGGCCCATAGGCTTGTGGGTGTCAAGTTTCTTTAGTGTTCTCTGACCTAAGCCTCCTTTAACCAAAGAAAAGTGCTCCTTCCAATATTCCTTTATCTTGGTCACCTAGGTCAGAGATTCCTGATTTTGGCTTTTTTGTTTGTAACATAAGTAAGCAGGTCCTTATTAGACCATTGTGACTCTTTCAGGTCTCTAGTAATGAGTCAAGGGTCTGTTTGTTATTAGTAGGTACTGCTTTTTTAAAGATTCAGAATTTCTGTTCTAAATTGTAGGGGAAAGTTTTCAAACACAGTGCTCGAATGAAAACTTGCTAGTGTGAATATTTATAGATGAACAACTTGTCATTGACTAGTACTACTATTTATATTATTATGTTTCTGCATGTTTGATTACAATATTTGCCCTTCTCTGACCAGTACTTGCTTGCTTGCTGCAATATAATGCATTAGCATATCTTGCTTGTTTTCTTTTATCTTTAATGTGCTACATTAGTTCTGTACAAGAGATAGACCTATGCAGTTTCCAGTCAGCTCCAGAACATGTAATAGAAAGGAAGTCCCATTTAAATGAAAATAATTTTTCTCATATCTTTCCTTTTATTTTCAATTTAATTTTATCTCCCTTACATTCAGCTGTTTATAATAAACATACATTTTGGAAATGCCTAGGGTTTCATGTTTGTGATGGTTTCCATATATTAAGAATCACTGAGTTATTTATGGTATTGCTTGGTGTACCTACCCTATTTATTATTATATTTATTATTTTTGCTCTTCAAGTTACTTCTTTAATCCTTTGTTCCTAATGCCAAATTACTCTAACTTTTCCTTTCTTAATGAAAGCTTAAGAAGATATACTGCTGTATTTATAATATTAACATTGTCTATTTATTAGCATTTTTATAGGCAGTAGATTTGCTTGTAATCTTTTCTAGCTAAAAGAAATTCTATTTCTAACAATAATACTTATGTCAACTGTACTTAAAATTCAAAATAGTATTTAATACTATTCCAAATCTGCTGGTGTATGCAGAAACTATTTACTGTATGATCCCAGTGTGCAATTTGCTCTTACAGCTTAGGCTGTGGGTACCCTTGTATATGTAATTATTATATTAAGAATGTTTAATCTAGGAATACAATTCAGTGCAGTCTGTTGTTTAACTTAGATGTTTTGCTTCTGTATTCTTTATTTTATCATAAAGCATGCTTTTGTTGTGGCAAGTGATTTCTTCAGATCATTTCAGCATTGCTTAGGGCACAGCAAAATTAACAGGCTAACTCTGGGTTCAAGCTTGTGAGATACTGGATGTAAATTGCTTTTCTTTGCAAGTCAATGTTTCAGTACACATCAAAATAGAGCAATGACCTTGAAGTCTGAATTTATAAGGGTTTTTACTTCATATTTATTTGTTTATGATATTTTGCATGGAACATTCAAAAGTTGCAAATGTGAAATAATAAAGGAGAAGAGATTACTTGGTGATTAGCAGAACACAGATAAATTTCAAAGCAAGCTATAGATCTTCATGGATCACTTCCCAATCACCCAATTCCTAAAGTTGAACAGTTTCTTTTTAAAATTTATTTAAATGAAAAATCTTTTAAATAAGCTGTAGTCGAAAGAGATGTTCTTCTCTTTTAATTCTTGTAATTTGGAAATTAGAAACTACTGTTTCACAACTATCTATTGTCTTTATCACATGCCTGGAAAATTCAACCCAAACCAGCAAAATTTAACCATGAAATGCCATCTTTCACTTTAAATCATCTATGCTTTGACTTTTCCATACTTCAGACAATCTGTAGCTAACTGCAGCACTAAATGTTATCAGCATTCCACAGACTGTTGTACCAATTTTGTATTAGAGCTTGATGGCAATTTGGAAGACAATAGCTTCTCTTTTGATGTCTGTGTAGAACTAGAGCTTTTTCTTTCTTTCAGAGTGTAGCTAAATGACGATATAAAAATTACAGTAATTTATGTGTACCTCAATTGATCATGAATGTGAAATAAAATCCTTCTTTGCTTGCATCTACATATGCTGAGAGCTTCATCATATGAACACCATGTGTTTTCTGTGGACCCAGCTGCTTTTGATTGTGATTGCCTTCACAGCAATTTTATGCTTGAATAATCCTGCAGTTGGAAACTGCTGTCAGTCACAACATCTGTATCAGCCCTTTGAATCCGTATCAAAGTCCAATACTGACAATGGTATTGTTCAGAGGTCTGAAAAGCCTTTTCTATTGAAATATTATGTAGAGTCTTTCATTCTATCTAAGGGAAAAGTCAGCTTGACTGATGCATGCCTGAAATAGTAACAACTGGAAATCTTGGGAGTAATCTTCTGTTTGTTAGGTGTCTGTTTATAAGTTATTCATCAGTAGTGCTGCAAATCAAACGCTGCAGCACATATCTGCTGGATGACACATTCTGCATGGTGTATTTTGTTGTTATGTTGGGAAGGGCATTGACACTATTGAGGATGTGTCTGAAGACACCTCAGTTTTAGCCATCAGGATTAAAAAAAAAAATTGCAGTGCTAGATTTCTTTTCAAGATCTTATTGAAAAAGATTAATTTCAGAAGCCTGTTACCATTGAGTGTTTATGGACTAATTTGAAATAGAGTAGAAACTTCTTGATCCAATGCTGTCAGATAGCTGGTGAGTTCTTGCAAGTATGGAATTTTTCAAATGAGAAGGGTCTGTTTTGGGGGCAACAAAAGGTAGGTCTTCATTCAAGTGATCCATCTTGTTTCAAACTGACATCTTACTGTATGGACATGGCAAAATTAGGAGACAGTCAGTTATCTGTTGAGGGCTGGATCTGTTTTGGGGGGATGCTTTTTAAGGTAAGAACAACCAAATCTCCAAAGATGCTTTAGAGCTTGCTTAGATTATTTTCTTTTGTAGTTCATGTTGTGTTTTTGCCATGCTTAAATCAAGATGGAGAGTGTGGTTAAGGATAAGAGTAAATGTACTGTCCTAAATGTTAGAGCCATTGCTATATGATCCCCTCATAACACCACTCAGAGGGATCTAAAGACAGCCATATCTGCAAGAGTTCTGTTAATAAATGTAAGGGAGTCTGCTTTACCCAGTTATTGGCATTTCATTTGCCATTCATGTGATGAGAACTCAGTGCAGCAAATATGATTATTTCTAGAAACAGATTATTCTATGTACATATAGTAGGTGTTTTCAGAAAAAGGCCAAAAGTGAGTAGTGTGTAAATCTACTGTAAGAATGGGAAGAACAATTTAATTGTGCAAATTTTCTGTTTATTCTGTCTTCCATTTGGTATTGGACAATTTTCAACAATGTGTTTAAAGTATGTGCAGATCAGTGATTTCTTTCCTCAATTAGAGAACTCTTATAGGTGAAATTCCTCCCTACTGTGTCATTCTTTTGCTAAATATACTTTCCACTCTGCTGTATTAATGGAGTTAGACATCATAAATATTCATTTTATGTTTGGCACCAGTCAAACAAAGTAAATATCTGTCAGGACAAAAGACTCTCTGTCTTCCTGACATTTTCCCCCTTATCCCTGAAGAAAAAAAATATTGTGTTTTGAATTAATGATTATATGGCAAAATACATAATTAAAAAAAGTCTCCTAACTTCTAGTTGTTTTAAGGTTTGCTACCACTGCATTTGTAACTCATCTAAATACGCCGAAAATTAGGCTAAACTTTAGTGAGGTATCTTCAGCACCAGCAAATATCAAGTTATCTTGAGACAAAGTATAGCTGTGACTGTAATACCTGTTTGAGGAGGAAAGTAAACATGCAGTTTGTCTTCATGCACCTGAACTCTGCTTCTTAGACTCTAGTGTAGTTTTCCATACACTAAGTGGTTTTCTTATAGGTTAAATTTCAGGCAGGCCACACCTATAACTTCAGAATAGGTACGGTCAGAGTCTCTTATTCTCAAGATTTGTATAGGGTTTCAAACATTTTGAAGAATTATTCTGTGTTTCTCATTTCATCTTTGTGCATGTTGTTCTCCACTGTGCTGTATCTAATAACAGTCTCAGTACTAAAGCTCTTGTTTTATGGCATGTCCATAATTGAATTAGAATTAAAAATTCTAGAAAAATTTATGTAAGTTGAAATTAAGAACTACAAAATAGTATTATAGGAAAAAATGAATGCAAAAGTGAATATAGACTCATCAAAGGAAACAAAAAGGCACTTCTAAGAGCAAAAGGACCAAGGGTCTGTGTCTTAGATTTAATTTGAGAAGGGACAAAGCCAGTTTATTCATGTAAACTTTATGATGATATTGATGTTTAAAATCTTTCCATACTAACGGTAAAATTTAGTATATTTAACCAGAAGTACTAAATTAGACAACAGATCAGGAAAACTTGCATATGGTTTTAAAAGAAGCAGATAAAGAGCATTCTGGATAAGCTGTTATGTTTTTCTGTTCATTGTACAAACTGTAGAAAATCCAGAGGACTAGAAGAAACTAATGTGTCAATATTCACAAAAGATAAGCAGGATGAATCAAGTACTTATAGGTCTATCAGCCTGACACTAATCTCGTGAAAAATAAAGCAGCAGCTGGCAGGGAACTAGAGTACTGAAGTAAATGAGATCAATTATATAATGACAATGAATATGAATTGAAAGTTAATACTTTCCTACCTAATTTTTTTTTATGAGATTACATATTTGATTGATAAAAGGAAAGGCGTGCTTTGTGTTTGCATGGCTGTAGAAAGTGCAGAAGTTAAAAATTTTCCAAGATATTGGAATGCTACAGAGATAATATGGAACATATTAAGTGGATTTAAGCCTGCTAATTATAGGCCTTGGAATGCAATCTTGAGATACAAATTGGTGTAGAAATATTCCAGTGAAATCCTTTTGGAATAAAAAGTCTTAACGATAATAAAATCTTACTTCATCTGTTACCTGCAAGCAATTATGAAGTCTTCACAAATGGCACAAAAACTAGAATTTTGGGCAAGTAATAAAGATGAGCTGTAGATTCAGTGCCTCAAATGCTTTTAATACAGTAAAGAACCATATAGAATTTATTGAAAAGCTTCATGGAAAGATGAAGTTGACTTCATGGCTAAATATCTGCTGCACAGGAACCACTGGTGTATTGATATTTCCAGACAGCCTTGTGGAATATATATATATACACACACACATATACATATATGTTGGTTTTTTGTTTTTGTGTGGTTTTTGTTTGGGGTGGGTTTTTTTGGTTTTTTTGGGTTTTTTGAGCATGATGGAGAGATGTAAAGATTTTCGTTTATTTTATCACTGTAAATGAATTTTTTTTTTTTTTCCAAAGAATAGCATCAAATAGAATGGAAATTTGGGGAAGATCTAATACAATTACTTAAGAATGGTTTAATAGTTAAAGACCTAATGAGATAGATGCATTCAACATGAGTATTTATCAAAGAGAATGTAAGAAATACTTTGATTACAGTCTGTAAAAAATAGTGTGAAGAAATCAATCTTATAGTAGAAAAACCCCTATTATTTGGGAGATGTGACAGTATCCAGAGATTGCAAGTGGGGAATAGTTACCCCTTATTCCACAATCAAAGTAAAAGTTGTATATGCCTCAAAAGGACTCTAAGATATACAAAATTTCAGTGAAATTCTGGTATTCATTTGAATGAAGCTACTAGGTTTAACCCAGCAATCAATAATGAAAATCCTCTGGAAAATATCCTGGTTTATGTTACAGTAAACAGCGGACATAAGTATTTCAGGCTTCAAATGAATTATTTTTTTCTACTTATTACACCCAGAGAAAATGGTTTTGCTGCTTAGAGGCTGCAGATCTTGTGTGTTACACATTTGACACCTTCTGTAATGCAGTCCTCCAAGTGGAAAATATTATAGTACTTAAATTGAAATATGAGAACAATTTATTTAACTTCAGTCAAACAACATATATTTTCAAAACTCAACATCTGATTCTTGAAGTAAGTCCTGCTAAGGTCATATGATTTTATCTTTTTGTGTTTTGTACAGGACTGGACAAATGAATAGTGCTCGATTAAGTAAAACCAGAGAAAATCATAGCTGCTGGTGTAGTTTTGTTTGAAAAAACAAAGGCTTTATGGAGCAAAGATGACTGTATCCTGTCTCAGGGTCTTTAATTATGTCACAAAATTAATTCCAGATAATTGAAGATGTTTTATTTCTCTGGAAGACTAATCTCTACCTATTACTATACCTACTTTAGTATTTTATTTTTCTGTCATTACTAGATTTTTTATTGAGAATGAAAATTTGTGATTTAATTCCCGAGTTGTATACTTTCAGGCATTCTTACTACTTTTTTCAGTCAGAATTTAGTACTGCTTGCACTTCCTTGTTCTATATCCTTGTTCCACCTCTCATTAGTTTTAAGACCTCTAATAAGCATTTTAGAAGATTCAGGATTTACTTATTTAATCCAGTAGATCTGCACTGATCAAAGCATAGGCAGTGTCATTACTTTGAAAAACACATGTTTCCAGAAAAGTATTAGAGAGAAAGCAAATTTAAAAAATTAGGCTTTTTTATCATACTTTTCAAATGATCTCATTTCTGCTTGCAAATAACCATTTTCTTAAATTGGAGCACTCAAAAGAACTCTTTAGTTCATTCACCTTATCAGAGGATTCCTGAGACTACTGCCCTGCAGTTTTAATCCCTTCCTTTGCTATACTTTACTTTTTGCTATTTCTGGTTCATTTTCTGCTCTAATGATTTAATAGCTGCAAGTTTCTAGCATTGTCTTAGCAGATCCTTCTGAAAGTTGCATCAACAGATTGCCCACTACGGTTATTCAGCTGAATTTGCTTGAAGTAGTTGCCCTTAATAAAACCAATATTTCCCAACAGGGAAAGATGCCTCACTTTTTTCATGCTTTCACATATCAGAAAGTATCAACAGCTATTGATGACAATAGACAGGGAGCTTGAAATACGTGACAGATCTTGCCGAACACCCTTGTTATGCTTTTCCTGCACGTGCTTTGTGGCTGCTAGATCTTGTTATTACCCCAGACACAGAGTAAAGGCAAGGGCTTGGAGAAGGCTTAGTGTGTTATCTCCTTCACAGAGCATGGCTGGTGTGAGTGAACTTCAGCAGCAGGATTTAATGGATTGATTGTGGGGACACTTTTGGGGGGTGTGTGTGCATAGGAGTGGCAATGTTCACAGCCTGGGGAGCATTCTGCCTGGGCAAAGCTTCTGTACAAATCAGTAGCATGGCTGGCAGGATCTCAATGTTAATCAGCTCTTTTATTTCAAACTGCTAAGATTTGGGAACTTTTAACAATAACAACTGGCTTTGTTCCTGCATGCTTATGACTGACACTTCCCTCATGAAAATTCACACTAATCTATGAGGTCCATCTACTATATGGATCCATCATAAGTCAGGTAGATGTTTTTGTTTAAGTGTAGATAAATTCAGGCATGATACCTGGGTGGTCAGATACTTATGAAGAAGGGAAATAAAAGGGCTTTAATTCCTGCTGCTTTTTGCTCACTGTAGTTTGCCTGCCTTAGGTGTGTGTTGTGTACGGGGTTCTGCAGCTCCTGCTTCACGTATCACCAGTGAGAGTGGTAAACACATGTGGAGAATGTGAATTATACCCATGATGAACAGAAGAACAGTGTGGAAACTAATGAAGTAGAAGTAAAGTTCATACAAAACTGCTGCCAGATTTGGGGGGCCATCCTATACTTGGCAAGGGCTCCTTCAATTTTTCAAGTTTTTTGCAGATATGTGAATGCCTTCTTGATTCAAAGTCAGGAGACCTATTTAAAGCTATGTGAAGTGTTTAAAAGGAAAATAGCCATCTAGCTGAATATTCACACTAGATAATTATGTAGTTATATGTCGTTACTTGTCTAGTGAGTTTGGTTAAATTTAAAGGAAGCTTACCCAGCCTATTACTGCAAATTTAAACCTTTAGTCATCACTTTTTTGTTGTTAACAATTTTTCAGTTTTAACATTTGTTTCACTGCACAAAATTTGAGATTCTCATCCTGTTTTTCCTGTGCCAGGGGATTCTTCAAGCTGTCCACTGTGATGGCTGTTCACAAATGCCAAGTTTTTACTGTACTGCCTTTTAATTATCCAGTTTTTTTGTCTAGCTCCAAAGCAAGGTCCCCGGTTGTCTTCTTTCACTACTGTGAAGCCTGCTTCATGACTGTCATCCACTGTCATTTTGGTTTAAGCCTTTCACAATTTCTAGCTCACTTTAAACAAAGGAACAAAATTAATGGAATTTTGAATTAGCCCACTCCTACTAATTGGCACTAACAGTGTGTTGTCAACTGCTACATTTTTGTTGATCAGTAATAGTCTCGAAGAACCATCTGTAACTGGAAATCTGTCTTATTGTTTCCTTCAGGTAACAGTCTTTATAGTACTTTAAAGAGATTTTTAAAAATGCAAAACTTCACTTTCCAGGAGACTTCAAAGTAAACTTGAAATGAGAATACTCAGGGGAAAAAAAATCAAAGCGTTGTGGATTCTGGTTCAGGCAGAGCAGGTCATTCATCATATTTTGCATTATCTTCAGCCTCTGCCTGTATTACTTTGAGTTTGTTACTGACTGCTGTTTATGAGAGGGGAAAAAAAAAAAAAAAAAAAAAGGCAACCAACCAAGCAAATGCCAATCTCAACAAACAAACTCAAACAAGCCCAACAGCCAAACCAGAAGGTTGGAAAAGACAGTTTCTCTTTTCCTGCACTTTCGTGCAGCTGTGCTAATTAGAACTTAGTGTTATTCTCTTCCTCATATGCTGTAGACAGGACACTGAACCAGTCAAGACACCTGTCACTATGGAATTTATGAGATATATTGCTGGCATTTCTAGCCTTACATATTTGGAGGTTCATTCATCTTCCTTCAGCAGCATGTCACCATGCTCTGAGCTGCAGCTATTGTGTGCACGTGTGCTTTGTGGTTGGCAGGGAGTGCTTTCCAGTGCCTGAGACCACCTTTTACCTACCCAGTCCTTCAGTACAACTCTCAAGAACATGCTTAACATTCTCAAGGTCATTACTATGTACTTAGGCAGCATCTGAATCAAGAGACTAAATTTAATCTTACCAAAGTAAGGAGGTTTTGTGGTACATATGATGTGGGTGGTTTTTTGGGTTTTTTGGTTTGGGTTGGTTTTTTTTTAATTCTTGTTTAGGTTTGTTTTTTTTAATATATCTCTGATTATGTGAACTGAGCCAAGACATTTATTTTTAGTATTCATAGTTAACCTAATATATTACTAACTGCTTCATCTCCTTGTCTGAAGAATTCATTATTATTTGTTTTATTTTAATGGATTTTTTTGGGGCATCTGACATGAGTATCTGAAGTATTTAAATGTAGTATTTGAAGTATTGGCAATAAAGTTCATAAATTGACCAGAAGAAATGTTAGGAGACTTGAATACTCATTTCACAGACAGTTTAAGAATTTCCTTAGTTTAATTTAATTTCAGTGTGATCATCATCCAAGATGCTTCCAGAATTTGAGTTTGGTTTGAAGTTAGTTGTATAGCGTGGATAGGGAAAGAAGATGCATCTCTGTGGTACTGAATGGTTGGCTGGTGTCAGAATAATGAAACTGATACCCCAAATTCTTGTTTCTGATATGAACAATTGTGTTTTTGTAAAAGAGCAGTTCTTTGCCAACCTATTGTTTGTTTTATTTTTTTTACTCAGAAAAAAATTTTCATATGAGAAATAATAACCCATGGTGGTGGGGTTGGAACTGGAGGATCTTTAAGGTCCTTTCCAACCTGTCCATTTTAGGATTCTAAGTCAGATAACATTTATTATTTAGAACATATCTTTATCCTATCTTAGATACAGACTAGTGAAGCAGCAGTGTGATCTACAGAAGATTCCTCTTTTGAGTCTCTTAGGAAATGAACAATTCTGGTAAAGTAACCCAGAACTTCATTACCAATGCAGTCGTGTACAGCTTTTTTTATTGTTTTTCCACTTCCTTTGTGGCAAAAGCTTGCCTGTCTTCTAGGTCAGATATACTTATGATGTCAAACACATAGTTTCCTGCTTTAAAAAGAAGTGCTGGAACTCATCATAGTAGAATTGTTAATAGAATATTTGTGAAATTTAAAGGGTGTAAATGTAAAGGGTGTGTGCCCTGAAGAAGAATCCTTAAAGGTTTACTACTGAAATATATTTAATCAAGAGTTTCTGAATGGAATGTGTGTTTTAAGTGTATCAAAAAGTTTTGATTACCATTGATAGAATTTTGCAAAAAGTCAGGGAGGGGTTTAAAGAGAATTTCCCCAGTGCCCATTGCATAAATGTATATTTACCATTCATCACTGGTTGATATAGTGTTATGAGTTAATAGAGAATTTCTGGGCTGATAGAATGGACTATCCAATTTCAATTCAAATGAATTTTGTAACTATCATACTGACTGTCATTAGGATTTTCAAAGTGGGAAAAAAACCCAGAAAGCTGGAACACTTTCCCATGTACAAAAGTGGGAAGAAAAGCCAGTGGAATTGAGAGAGGAATTTCTGAAGTTCCAGTTATGAATTAGGAGGTTGCAACATTACCTGCTTGGTAGCTATGTTGTTCAGAACCCCAGAAACCACCAAAGGAAAACTATGAAGAGATTCAGAATTTAGCTAAAGTATGGTAACTGCCTGTCTGGTATTTGCATTTCTCTTTTTTGTATACCTCCCAACAGATTCGACTCAAAAATGGATTTGGGGCACTTGTTCTGTGCCGTTTCTTCTGCCCAGCCATGCACATTTCTGCCTCCATAGAGGAAGGGACTGTGGCCCCTCTGAGAAGGAGGATTTACCAGTCCTCACAAATCCCAACAAAGGCAACTTTTATACAAAGAAAATAACTAATGTAGCACAGTGTAGCAAAGTCAGTTATCTGATTTAAAATGGTGCTATGAAACATTCTTGTTTTCCACTATCCAGTCTCTATGTGTAAGTTTTCATGAGGCTGTCAACATGTTTTGCTGTGCACCATGGACTTACTAGTTCTACAATAGGTATACATTCTGCATTTCAAACATTGGACTATAGGTAGTCAAACAGATTTATTGCTTCAATTAATTACCTACTTGATATCAGAAATATTGATCTAGGATATCAATATATCCATTGATATCAGAAATAAAAATATTTTCCCTAAATATTTGTTGCATAGATGAGTTGGGCTTGGGTTTTTAGTCTTAAACTATGCCTTTTTCTAAATGAACATGGCAAATATTTATCTGGACAATTCTGGCACCTCCGACTATTAAAATACTAATGTCTTAGAAAACAAGAAACTGAGAGTTTGTTCTCATGTTCTTGATGTCAATTTTTGGCAATTCTGCCTGAGGACAAAGTAGACTCATAGCAATTGTAGCAAAAAACATTGGTGGTACCATTCTACAACAACTTAGTTTTTACTGTTGTGTTCTGAGTGAATTAATGAGCATATTTATGAAGTTGAGCTAAGATTACGACATAATTTCTTATAAATGCTGAATTGTGGATTCTACTGATTACGGCATTAGGGTGCTGTAAATATTCGTAGTTTTTGCCTTTTTTTTTGCCTTTTTTTTTTTTTTTTTTTAAGGAGTATCTTTGCAGCATGACCTTACAGACTAATACGATTATCTATATATGTTGCAATATTTAAATGCCATTTGTGGTAGTACTTTATGTAGTTGCTGAAACTTCAGGTCCTATTTCTCCAGTCAAACCTTGTAAGAATTGTGTAAAGCAGTGGAAAACCTCGCAGCCAGATTCGCTCTACTTTATGCTAAACATTCTGACTGTTGTCTTAGATTACATGTGGATAAGGAACTTTCATGAACAAGTCGTCTCCTAAGGAGGAAAACTTTGTTTACTCTTAACATAAAATAAAGATTACATCCCTCCCCATACCAAAACGTCATAGCAATTTTTGTACTTTAAAATTCCTGAAAGGACTGAATTGGTACAGTTTTTTATGTGGTCTAGCACTTCATGTTGACCTTAGGAATGATTCTGACTGATGTATAGTTATCAAAACTTGCATTAGCAAAAAGGCTGGAAGAAGAGAGAAGAGAGTAAATTCAAATAAAAAAAGAAAATCTTTGTATTTAAGTAACAGCAATTATCAGAAGTTCTGCTTGTATTAATATTGTCTGAGCACATTATAAAGCATTTGTCATAGCTAATGCATTCCTGTCAAATCAAGCAATATTATAAGAGGACTTTTATAATGAATATTAATATAAGTGAAGTAAATTATAGAGGCATACAAATGTAGTATTAACTGCTACAGCAAATAGTCTTCCACTGTAAATCAATTTCTTTTTCTAATGTTAATACAAAATTAGGCCACTTGGTAGTCATCTGAAAGTTGCTGAGCATTGATATGACTTTTCAAGTACTTTGCTCATGTGCCTAACTAAATTAAAAGTCGTATTCAGGAAAATGTGTTTACAGTCTTTGCACTCATCAGTTGTGCTGTTTCTGCTCTGTTCTCATATTCTGTTCACACATCAGAACACCTCTCTGCTGTTCAGCCATCTATGACAATTCAGGCGAGTTCAGGAACAACTACAGGAATTATCCCTCTACATCAGAAATAAGATGAATGAATTTAAGTTTGGCTGTTTGTTTTGATACAGGTTGGGAAAATGCCAAGTTTTCTTTGTTGTTTGTTTGCTTTTTTTAATTCAAGATTCTTTGCTTTTAACTGTCATTGTGAAAATATGCATCTGGATTTGTGTTAAGACTTTTTTCTTGATCCCAAATTTGATGTGTGCTGTTTTGGATTAGGAAGTGGAAGAAAGACTTTGGCACATTATTATTATGTGCATGAAGCTGGGCTTCCTAGTTTTACCAATATATTGGTTTTGGTTTGGGCTTTTTGGGAATTGGTTGGGTTGGGGAGAGGAGTTGTTTCTGGTTAGCATAATTAGCTACTAACATCAAAGCAACACCTTTACAGGAAAATATTTTTCCAGGGAAATTGTGACTTTCTGTGTAGATATTCTTTGGAACTTTTTTCCTCAGTACCAAAAAATTCGTTCAAAATTTTAATAAGTACATAATAACTGCAAACACTGTTTCCAGTAAGTTATAAAGATGCTAAAATCTTATTTTCTACTAGTTTAAGTTGAAAAGCAAATGTATTTTTTGCATTTTCTTTTGATACGTGATGACAGTCATACTTTTGGAGTTTTGAAAGCAATTGCCATATGGCTTTTTTGTTGTTGTTATCATTGTCATAGTGCTTTGATGTCTAATGATTCATCTTCTATAATAAAAGCAAAAAATTGGCAAATGTCTGTTTAGAATAAGTGTAATTAATTAGCTCTAAATGGGTGTATTGTTTTGATTCTGTGTAGGGATATGCCTGAAGAGAAACAAGTCCGTAAACTGTTTTTCAAATGAGCAAGTATGGAGCAAAGGAGTGATGGAATTTCAGATATAATTCTGTCTAGTGACAGGTCTTACACATTGGAAGTGTGGAATTTAAGGACCTAAGTGTGAACTTAGCTGTTTTTAAAGCTTTTGTTCAACTTTTATCTCTATTTCAGAGACAATTCAGTTTTTAGCATTTAAGTTCCTCACACGGTCATAGCAGAATCACCTTTTCCCTTTCTTGTGTTTCACAGAATTAAACAATTAAGGCTTCATCAGACCTCTTGTAATAGATGCTGATAATATGTTGGTATATTGTGTCTGGTTTTTAGCTTATGTAAGGATCTGCATGTAACAGTCAAATAATCTTCTTGGAAATAAGTTAATTACTGTGCAACTCTTTCATTTTTTCTACAATTACAATCCCAGTATGATTTTCAAGTTACTTACTTTTCAAGATTACCTTGGTCCATATACCATTACCTTTCAGGTAAGAAATATATATTTGAAAACTGAGAAAAGCTTGAAAATATAATGGTTTTTTTCAACAGGCTGCTTGCATTTTTGAATTCTTCATCATTAGATAGATCTTCCATAATCAGGGATAAAAAAAAGATTCTTCATTTAGAAAATATAAGTGAGGTGAGGAAGCTATAACATGGTTTATATTTTTCATGAAGTTATGGTCAATATGGAGATAGCTGTGCCTGAAGAGAATTATTAATAAGAATAATATGCTAATTCCATAATATCTATTTTAAGTAAGCTGAAAAACCTTCATTAAAAATGTCCTATTCCTGTGGAAATTATGAAGTCAGGTTTTCATGTTTCTTACTGTGTTCTACTAAGATTTCTAGATGTTTAAATTTTAAAGAGAAGTTAATAGAAAAATGAGGATTCAGCCTTCAGGGTATGTAGTTCTGGATGTTTGAAATGTTGCTTTAGAATAATTTTTTCAAAGGTTTTTATAGAAGAGAATGTAGAGGAGGGAGAAGAGATATGTCAAGATTTTAACAGTGTAGGTGTGCGTCTGTTGTTTTTCTTACTGCTCTGAGGAATAGCAAGCAAAAAAAGTTTTGAAAAGATAGTTTAGAATTTTCCAGGTAAGATTCTACTTTTTCTCAACTTTTTATTATCTTACACTATTGAAGAGCAAAACTATTGTTTACAGGAAATTCATGAGTTTCACTAGCAATGCAAGAAAGTATCATCAGATCTCTTGGATGTTTTTGAAGTATATTATACTGACTGTATCTTTCCTGAGAAGCAAATTATTTCTGTTAAAATGCTCTTTCCACAGCATGTCTACAAGTACTCAGTGAATTTTCACTGAAAGTGATTTCACTAGTCCTTTAAATCATAAGAGTTGATAATGTTATTTGTGTCCAAAAGAAGGTTGTAATTTGAGAGAGATACACTTGTATTTATAAGCTTCCTAAAGAGTAATTGTATAAATGGGAATTTATGCTGGAGGTGGGAGGAGGAAGGAAGGGCAAACAAAGGTCAAATGCCAGTGGTTGACATCTTGGTATCTAAGGTCCATTGCAATTTACATGTTTAATGTTCTATTAAATCCATGTAACAATTCAATTTCCTACTTTTCCAAAACAAATGAAGGAGGAAAACAAATAATGAACACACAAATAAATCGAGTAAATCTCATACTTGGATTTGAATTCATTTCACCCAAGATGAGACTGTTTGAGTTTCTTTTATAGGAACAATTTGTGTAGTTAATTGAATGAAATCATCTCTTCTAGAGAGTGTTTGATCTCACTGTAATGTAATTTCCAAAAAAAAAAAGTTCACACAAATCTGCTGTCTCTTTCCAGCTCCTAAGGGAGAATATTCAGGTGTAGACATTTGGTGACAGACAAGGTGCTCATGGACAACATATCCAGTCGTAGCTTTTGTTGTTTAACTTTTTGAGTTTTTTTCTTGGTTGCTTTTGTTTGTCTTTTTTGTTTGTCTTGTTGTCTTTGTTGGTTGTCTTTTATTTTTTTAACTTCAATGAACATTGATTACATTGAAACTCTTATCTGTTAGTTTAAATAAACCCTACACTATAACTGTAGCTTTAATAACCACATCAGTTTAGTCTTAGAAGTGAATGAGAACCAAATTTGAGCTTCTGTCTTTGTGATTTCTGCTTCTTTCTTATTCCTGAAATATATAATTCATTTCAGGTGCCTACAACCTCTACCTTCCTCTAGCTTTGGTGGCGAAAGCATGCTGCTTTTGGAGTGCCAGCCAAGACACCAGGTTCAGGGGCTGCTATCCCTCTCATGCTCCACAGCTGTTACAGGCTGTTTTCAGCTTATTATGGAGTATATTTTATTGTAAAATGGTTTCTAAGCATGTTTTATTAACCCTGGGTGGGCTAATGTTTGCCTTAAGTGAATCACCAAACATGTTAATTCTTACCTGACCTCTGTTTCTTTCAGACTAGAGATAGTAAAAGTAATATAATGTCTGTGTTTTAATAGTGTATTTCCCATCTGCACTCTCAGTGCTTCAGAGAGACCAATTTAAAGCATCTGTTTCCCTCCCAAGCTCCTCGTATACATATGCAACCTTTTCATCTATTATCTTTAGCTTGACATAAGAAGTACAGGGAGCTCTCAGCTAAGCCAAAGGCAACAGTTTTTCTTGCAGACTCTGTAGAAGAGTAATCTTTGAATAGCTGCAGGAACTTTCTTAATCATATTCATAATGTTCCTGTTTACCATTTGGTGGCTTAAAATGTTAAAAGTAGAAAGCTATAATTTTCTATTTGCTAAGAACTTTAACTGCTTAGGGCCAAGAAGTTGTTTATGATATTTACTATACATCTTTTTACACAAAAAAAAAAAAAATCACAGAAGAATGAAAGAAAAGCATGTAGGTAGAATGTACATTTTGGTTCTAAGTCTCTGTATCTAGTTTGTCTCTTTAAGTGTGGAGATATACAAAATAAAGGTACCAATTTCTTTAGAATTTCTATTAACTTAGTTGACTTCATGAAAACTTATTTTTGCATTAGTTAGACTTGCTTCCATGTTATGAAAAAGTTTATGGACACTGTCACTCTTCACTGCATAAGTTTTTTGATTACAGGAGGAAAACAAAGAGGTTACTATAACATATTTTTCAACAATGGAAAATAATTTTTTACTGTGAGATATATAAATTAGGACTCCTGAACCCAATCTCCTTTTTTCACTCTCTATTTTTTTTTTCTTTTGGAGTGGCTCAATGGGAACTATCACTGTTCTAACACTTCTGTATTAAAGTTACTCTCTTCAGTTATTGGTCATTCTTAAATACACTTATTTTCTAGTCATTGTTGATATTGATTTTAATTTTCTTAGGGTGAAGAATTTTTTTGTTTCTGTTCAGAAATTATTGATTTACTCCAGTGAAAATAGAATTATTCTGAACGAAATGCTCTCAGGGGAATCAAAGTGAATTTCATTCATTCATGTTTGCTTCCTTACAAACAGCAACAAAGTGAGAAACCTCTACTGACTTTTCTTCTTGTTGTTATAAAACAAGTTAGTCCACTCTGATCCAAGATCTAGGACTTTTGTTGTTACAAATGTATTCATCAGTGCTGTCCCAGTTACTACTTACAGCCTTGATATTAATTGAATCAGTGTACTGTTGTTTCTGACTATTGTCAGTGTACTCTTAACCAACATGTTTATTTTTTCCTGTATAAGTTTTCAAGACCACAAGCTGTTCCATGTTTCACCAAAGGTGTTGCAGAACCAAGGGTGCTCCATTAAAACATTCTTCTGTAATCCAATAGAGCAAGCAAAGCTATTTTAGAAAATATCAAGAGAAATCAAATAAAAAATGGAAAATTATGAAAGGTCCTTAAAAATTAAAGTTTTGATGCTGTGCTTGATTTCTATTGTATTAACATATTACTGGTTTCCAGAGGGTAGTTATTGAGAGATCACAGTTACGTTTTATACAAAGAGCAGAGCAAGACTGCAGTATCTCACACCGTCCTGCCTGCCAGATACCATCAAATACTGAGATTTCCATGTTATTACTGCAAATTGTCAGTTTATTTAAGAGGTTCAACAAGCTTAAGTTATGTGGGCTAAGAAAAACAAAAAACTATAGTTTGTTGTCAAGTGTGTGTGAAATTAGTGCTGTTTTCTGCCCCATTTCTGTCTATTTTGTTCCTTTTGCAGAGAAATGTTCGGTCATGATTTCCTCACCTAAAAAATATCAACTTCTGAATATCTCTTCCCTCAAATTCAGAAATCATCCTGTGTTGGTGTGATCAGATACAAGAAGGCAGCCATTAATACTATCCAGATGTAGAATTTATATGCACACTAAGTGTAAAGGAAGAAAGAAAATGAAACAAATATAGAAATAGGGATTTATCCATTTTGGTTCTCACCTGTCTGAAAACATTCAGAAGTGGAAATGTTGACATTATAACAAATATGTTTTTTACTCAAATATTCTTGTTCTGGCGTACTCTAAAGGAAAGAAAAGTACCTACTATTGATGTGTAGCTTTTTTCAGTTTGTTTTTCTCCTCAAGATGCATTAATATACGATATCATTTTCATTCAATTAGAAATTTATTTCATCTAACTGTGTACATTGGCTTTAACATTCTAAACTATTAGTGCTCATTCAAAGAACAGCACAATTTAAAATGTCATCCATAATGGCTGGTTATGACATTCATAATGATATCTTCCTAAAATGGCCAAAAATGACTTGACAAATTGAATGCATTCTCTCTGTGCATTTGCATTTGGTAAATAGAGCAGTTAGAATATGGTCAAGTAATGATTCAGCTTCGATCTCCTAGACAAAGGAGAAAGAGTATTCCTAGCAAGTGCTAATTGATTATTCTTCTCTCTCTATGACTTCTTTGCTGAAAATTTCCTGGTAGACTGTGTAAATATTGTTAAGGATAAGTTATTTTCAGAACCATTCTGCCAGGACTAAGGAGTCTGAGGGGAAAATAAGCCATGTAGATTTTAGGCCATGGGAGGAAAATTCTTCTAACATTAATTAAATCTCATGATGTTTAAACTTCTGCAGTGAAAAAGGCATTGACATAGCTAACAGCAGTTCTTGGTAGGTCTCTACACCACTTAGATGATTATGCATTAAAGATCAATAGAGAGTATGAAAATATACATTTTGTAAACAAGTTATCCAAGAAAGTTCTAATGACCCAACATCTGGAGAGGAAAAAAACCCCACAAAATCCCAAACCAAACTATTCCAAAGCAGCTGTACTAGGAGTAAGTTTTTTGCCAAAGGGTTATTATTGGGAACACGGTAAAAGATTAAGCTTCCAATTGAAATTTGTGGTTTTGCATCTCTTAAGCATCTCTGGATGCTCTGTGTCTAAGGCGAGAAGGAGATTCCTTTAAAAAAAAAGAATAAGAAAAAATAAGTTATTTTTCTCTTTGACTAGATATTCATGTAGACGACCTAGAATGTCTGCTTTCCTCCTTAGAAACACAGAAAAATAAATCACTTCATTCTGAATCTAAATGTGTGCAAAAATAAAAAAAAATAGTTCTTGAATAGAGTTGCACTTAGTAAAACTAAATTTTAGATTTTGTCTCTTTTGTTAATAACTGTCTCTAGAAGTCAGAATTCTGGGCTGTATTTTACATATTTGTTGATACTATGGTCACTACTATCTTATAAGATAGCTGGTTTAAAAGTCGTATTTATTTCACTGGCACATGAGAAACACCAGTCATTGTTTGAGGTTTTTTAGTGGACACTGCAGATTTTGCAGTAAATAGAAGCAGCAATAGAAGTAATTGACAGCATGTCATCTCAAACTGACAAGTCAGTGGAGAGAAAACGTCCTAAAAGAGTAAAAATCTGATGTCCTTTTCCATTCTCTGCCAAGTAAGTTGAGTTGATAGTCTTAATTTGACTACATAACACACATGGTATAGACCGCAAAGAGCAAGTCAACAGGTCTTAGTAAATATTTTTGAAAGAGATAAATCATTAAAAAAGGAGTAGTATGGATTCCTCTAATTTATCAACATCTGAAGGAAGTGATTCAACAAAAGGGACACACACATTCATTCAGCACCATGTTTCAGACATTTGTCTGAGCAGCAGTAGGTCTGGAGTACAGAGAGAACTCAAAGGCTGCTCAGACATTCCTGCTCTTCAACTTTCTCTTTTCCCTTTTATCTGAACACCTTATTGTTTATGGTTTCATATGCATCACAGTAGCATTATTAGCTATCACTAGACTATTGAAAATCCTTTTTGGAGAAGGATACTACTGTTGATGGCTAACTGTGGGTCCATTTGTCTTGGTTATCACACTCTTAAAAAGGATCTGTGAACGCTGCTTCTCTCTCCTACTTTTAAAGGTGGTTTTGGTCAGATGTGTCAAAGAAAGGCTACAGGAAACATTTCTATTGAGTCTTTTTCCCTGTGCTCTCATGCACCTTTGCTATATCTTATCCCCCTTTTGCACTGACTGCTGCAGCTCTTTCTGCTGTCATGCCCAATTCTTGTCCTCAACTTGTCAGTCAGAGATAGATCTCTTCAGACTGCAACACAATATTCACTCTGTACACTTAAGAATGAAATTTTAGAAAGCTAAGTAGAGAAAGTATGAAACATTATTTATTAGACATAAATTAAAATCCAGTACAGTTTTCTATAAGCCTCTAGAAACTTGTATCCAGATGTAAAATTAGAGGTATATCTTTTCAGTTAATTTTATTTGTTACCAGTTTTAACAACTCCTGGTTTTATATTTATGTTTCCAAGAAAATCAAAATAAGAATAAAATCATCCACATTTATAGTTATGAAGAAGAAAGTAATTGTACCAATGCAAGATGAATGAATTAATTAATATTACATTTCCTTTTTGATAAATAACTTCTAGGGTTTTGTGATTTACTTTATGCTTTCAAGAAAAAACAGGTACATCTTTCAGCCTAACATTAGTCTATGTTTGTCATCCACGATTTTTTCAACAATTATGATTAAACTAAACAAATAACTAGAATGAAGCTTTGTAGCATGGAATGCATTTATTCTAATAAGCATTGCTAGCATTTTGCACAATAGCCTTTTAAAGTGCCAGAATTTTCATTCCCCAGATGAAATAGGTCTATTTATGTTTCAAATGTCATGACCAAAATCAAATCCCATACCAGCTTTGAAGACTAATCTCCAGTCATTTCTGTGTTCCTCTTCAGCCTTTGTAAGTGCAAAATTACATAATTGGTTATACTTTGGAAAAAAGCCAAAAAACTAAACAGCAAAAAAACCACCAGCTTTTTCTCCTTCATTGTATTGATTGATTCATCTCATTGCATCTATGTTTGCCCAAATGTTAGGTCACTTACAGAGCCTAAAATAAATTTTAGCAGCATGAGGGAACCTGCTCTAGGAAGATGGTTGACAGTTTAGTTGTACACCAAAATAATAACTTTTTGATTTGCACGGTGATGTAACATGAAAATAAAACAAAACAAGTAGTTATGGCCTATCCTATAAATCAAATAAAGACTTCCTTTTAAAAAAAATATGTCAGGCCTTTAATAAAGAATTAATTTTGAAGAATCATTTGATTATAAAACTTTAGTGGGATAACTTAATCTGTATCTTCAAGCAGATCATTGTGAAAGAGTGGAGCAGTAGATTTAGAACAGCGAGGATATGCACTAACAGGCACATCCTGCCAAACACAGATGAGTAATATCTGCATGTGACAGTAAACAATCAAGGAATCAACCTCAGTATTGCACATAAGTGAAGATAAAAAAGGCAGACAGAACACTGTTAGTGTTAAAGAGGAGGCTAGAGTGCAGTGCAGGAAAAATTATTTTAATGCTCTAAGGGGCTTTTAAGTTTGTGTTTGGACAGCTGTATGCAATTTTGAGCACATGTATAATCTGAGGCCTTAAAAAGACAGAAAGATTTAAAAGGTTCACAAAAAGCCAAACTAGAATAACTCATGTTCAGAGGAATCACATATGCAGAAAGCCTGGTGAAACTAAGACTTATCTAAGAAAACTGTTTAGGGAGAGTCTCGAGTGGGTTAAGCATGGGCTGGTCACCCAGTCAGAGAGAGTCACCATTGTGAGAAGCTTATAGAAAATACAGTGTGCATCGCTAATTTATGCAGGTCCAGCTGTATATTTAACAGATGTGCGTGGGAGATGGTGTTGAGTTGATGTAGCTAATTTCCTTCAGGAAACATGAATGGGGTCTAGGGACCTATGCTGCTACCCTCAAAGGGACTGTGAGGTGGAGGCCTCATTTATTCTGGGGTCAAAATGGATAGTAGGCAACTCCGACTTGGCATGTGCAATACCAGAACTTTACCTAAATAGTTTTAACAATCAAATTCAAGTCTGTCAGAAATAAAAGCTATAATTTTTGTCATGTGCTTGCTTCCATGCCCAAACTACAGCTGAATTATCATTTTAGTGGTCAGACCCCATTGATGTGTCATTTTATACTCCATATTCTCACCATTTCCTCAGAACCAACCATAATGTAAAATCAGGGAATGCAAACTGAGCCAGGAGTTCAAGGAACAAATCTGTTCTGTAATCAGGAGAGGTGGACACTCAGTAGCTCCACTATTGTTCAGTCTTTACAATCCAATAAAATTTTACTGGGATGGTAAATGGCCTTACATTAGGATGCAATGGAACATAACAGCCATAGCTGAAATAAGAGGTAAGGGAATAAGCTGTGAATGTGGTGAAGATTTCCTTCATTGTTGGTTAGTTTTTTTGTATTTTGACACACAAAGAGATTTTCCCATTCCAGGCTGTGTCATTCTTGTTTCTGTTAGCTGACAATACTCACCTTTCTTTGCTCCTTGCAAGTTTTCTACTGCTCCCCATGCACCCTGGCATTAGAACATCCTGCCAGTGTCTCACTGGGATTACACTGGTTTAAAAACCATGCTGCTTCTGGAGGCTGCCGTCCTTAACAGAATTGTGTTGCCTTGCCGATGGTGTCACATAGGATTACTTGCTCTATTTTCTCTCTGTGATCCTAAATGAAAACACCCTGTTAAAGATAAAAACAACTTCTGTCTGGCTCTGACTAATTTAAAGCTACAGTCTTGAGTTTGGCTTGTTGGATTTTTTATTTGAGCAACGTTTTTAAATATTTATGCAGGTAAACATTTTTCTTTATAGAACTGGCTGTACCTCAGGAGACTGAGTTAAAAATGGTGGGGTTAGACCTAAGACTTGTTTGAAAGAGGCTTAAAAATGAAATGCCTGATGTGTTAAAAACTATTGTCTAACCATTTAGCTAGTTCTGAAGTAAAAGCTCTCTCTCCTTTTGGACAGCTTTGAACATAAATCAGCTTCTAGGCACAATATCATGATCTCCATTCCAACATGTTGATGGTTATAGATTTTTTTGTTTAGATTTGATTTGGTCTTTTTATTTGATTTTGCTTTCAAGATGAAAGTGTCAGCAACTGCTGAAGATTGGACATTGACCTAGGTGGACCACAGGTTTCTTTCAAGTGGTAGGAAATTCCTGTTTATACCACAGTAGTGATGCAAGGATGTTTTTTTTTGAATGCATTATTGCTTGACTTTACTGCATTTTAGACTGGATATTTTTGTGGAGAAATTTCATTATTTCACATTTTAAAAAATGGAATTAGATATCTCTGGCCATGGTTTTTTGGGGATTATTTTGGCAAAACATTGCTCTTTGGAGATCTGAAGAAGTTTAAATGGTATGTACAGACCTGGGCGAGAGAGATAAGCAGACAGAGAAAGAGATGAGATGATCAAAGGTGCAGGAAAAATGTCTGGTTTTGAAATTTATTAGAGGGGCTCTGTTCATGTAATAGTCTTTGTCTTATCTGGAAAACCAACAAAAGGCTTAAAATACAGGACTATCCCTCCTCTGCAAACTTTGTTGCAATTAGCTTACAAGTTTTCTCAGAACCCACTTCCTGTTTATTTCAGAATCTCTGCATTTATTGCTTATTATGAGGGTCATATGAGCCATGGGATTTTTAATTTCAAAATTTATTTAATTTGAATGTGGAGAACAGCCCACCTCTTAGTTCCTGAATTCCAAGGAAAGTATTTGGAAACTCAGTCATACACTGCAATCAAAGTATTATGAAGTCCATTTTTATTTTTCTTCTCATTGCACGACTTTTTCATCAGCTTTGTACTCTTGCAAATTTGTATGCTTGAGTCTACATCTTTTAATATCTACTGGGCAAATGTCATTTACTGTTTCCTGGTTTTTATAACTATTTTTCTGAATGTCTTCTGACATTTCAAGTAAATGCCTACATTAAAGAGAAACCATTAGCTATCCATGGTGAAGCTGATGTTGCTCAGTGTAAAGTTTCGCTAAGCACATAATTTTTTTCAAGTTTTAACCAGAAACTAAAAATCTGTGAAATAACCAGATTCAAGGAAGACACAATTATCCATCAGGAAGTGACTTTGCTGTAGTTGTTCAGTGCTTTCAAAACAATCAAATTGTACTAAAATTGGGGGAGAGTAAATATGCTTCAGCTACACAGTTATTTTTAACCACAGTGCTCTATTAAGCTTCTATCAATAAGAAGTTGCCAGCAGTGAAGCCATTGTATAAGTGTCTCCAAAAACCCAAGGATTTTGATAGAAGTCAAAAAATGTTTAAAATGTCATTTTTATGGGATGATAATAAGAAAAGAAGGGATGGCTTTGAAGAATTATAAATGTCAAGTTGTGGGTATCAAAGACAAAAAGAAAAAGAAAATTTAATTAGTATTTAAGAGATGTTCATTAGGTCTCTCTTCTGTCAAACAGGATGTGTTGGGGAGTGCTGAATCCTCTCCATTTAAAATATGCAATGAGAAATTACTGTTGCATGGCAGATCTGCTACCTGTTGTAAGCATTTGTGTGTTTCTTATGGACAACATCCAAAAAAAGGATTAATTTTTATGTTAATGGCCAAATTGTTTAAACTGCTAAAGGACTCATTTGCCATAGCAAGCTAACTCCTAAGTAGTTTAGCCAGACAGACAGCAGAAAAAAGGAAATGCTGTAAAAATTCATCAAGAAAAGGTTTATGTGCTGACCATTTTGCTCCCTCCCTCTTTGAACTACATCAATATTGACATTACCTTTCATTTGCCAAGTTTGGATAAAGAGCAAATTTCACATACATAAAGTAAATCTTTAACCATGTGTAAAATGAAGGAGCAGCATATATCTCAGTTGTTCTAATTTTGTAGGCAATAGGGCTGTTTGCCAGTATAGCTGAGCAGTGTGTGTCCAGCAAATTAGAACGCATAAAAATATATCTTCCCCACAGATGTCTGAAGGCTATCTCAACTTAGAGCAGGTTTTTTGGTTGTGGGAAAGAAATAACATAATAGATGTGATTTTGACAAAATGATAGGTGACTGCACAGTGAAAAGTTCATGGGAATTAATGCCAAGTCTTCCATAAAATCATCTAATAACAGAAATGAGGTAAAACATTTGTTCAGTGTGCTTCTATTATTTCAGACTCTTGAAAATGCTGATACAGGATTTAATTATCTATATACTGGCATACAGAGAATAATTCTTATTTTATTTCAAAACTGGTTTTATTTTAATTTAACTACATACTCAATGCTTCCTTGAAGCAAAATAAAATAAATATTTGAATAATATTATTTCCATTAAAGATTTATTTTTTTAACCTTTTTATTATCTATTTGTATTATTATTTCTCATCTCACACTCCAAATATTTAATGATCTCATGAAAAAAAGTCACAGAACTTAAATTCCAGACTGATCCTCCAGCTGTGATACACCTCCCACTGGGAATATGGGATAACCAGAATTAGAACTGTGTAAATCTTTCAGGCAACACAGGTTACCTCAGAAAGTTTAAAATATAGTTTGGATTTGATATGCTTGTTGAGACAGTCTCATTTTAGTCTAGGAAAGATATTGTAGTTTCTTTACACTGAAGAGATGATGCTTTGTTTTAAAATGACAGGAACAGTTCTTCAGTATTATTTGTATTATAGGAACAAGTATATTATGGGCAGGTAATAAAAAAAAACCACAACTCCATTCCACAGGCTTCAGTTGAAAACTGACAGATTTTTCAGAAATGTATTTTTAATAAGAAATTACTTTGATTCATGGAAACCTTTGTTTTTACATCAGTTTATAGTTGTTTATATTTCCATCACTTGTATTAGCATGTAATACATATACATATATAAACCATCTTACCTTCTGAGTTTCAGCTTCCTTGGTCATGACTGATTGCTGGAAAATAGAGTGTTCAATCAAAAACTTCCAGGCTGAGAATTGTGTATGGCTACATTGTGTAGGCCAGATTAACATTTTGATTGCTATAGCCACCATCAAAAGCCTGGGCCCAGCGAGCCAGATTGTAACACACAATTAGGAGTTAAAATGTATTTTTAATTTTAAACTGAACCAATCTGGTTTCTAAGACCCAGTGACAGTTCTTGCAGTTCAATGTAATATCTGACCGCTCTCTCTGTCAAAAGTGCACTGGCTTAATTAATGTCTTAGCATCTCTGTGAGTGACTGAAATACCCACATGTGGATAATGTGGGCAAAGTAACATCACACAGAGTGCTGAGTCTAAACAAGAGTGGCATTTTGATGTCAGAGTTAGCTTGGTCACTTCATGCAAGCAGGAATACAGATAGAAATGAAATGTTGCTAGCTGTTTCTGAAGTTAAAATCGTTTTGCCAGGAGATGGAAGTAACTGGCAAATCCTTCTGGTATAAAGGAAAAGATGTTATCCTCATCAAATCCCATTGTCTGCAGTAAAAGCATGCACTCCAAGTGTATATTAGGCATGTTCTTTATTAGTGGTATGCTCTAAATCTCTTTAATGTTGATTAGTTTATGCTCTCTTGTCCAGATGTTTGTAGGACCATAATGAACCTCAAAGCGTGATTTATGTAAATGTATTGGATTGAAAATACTACTTTTCACAGGACTTTAGAATATATTCAATAAGAAGTGAGACAACATATGCAAGTCATTATTTATAGTGTTCTTGAGCGATCCATGAAATCCCTTTGCAGGATTTGTAGGAGAAGCATGGTCACTGTCTTAAGATTTGCTGTCTACAGAGAAGAATTTGACATCTGTTATCCATTAAAGTGGAAGTGGAGAGGGCATCTGGAACTCCATGCATGATAAGGGGTAAAGATATCAGTTGGATGACACTCGTAAAAAGGATACTGGAATGCCAGCTTCCAAGGGGCAGGAGCAAACCCCTGAACCAAACCCAGCTTTACATTAATAGCAAGACTTGTTAGAAAACTTCCTATGCATTTTTATTTCTTGCTCTCTACTTTCTTTTTGAAGGTTTAGTGGCATCTACCCACAAGTGTAACAAAAATCATCCAATGAGACAAGAAAAAATTATGAAACATCATGTGCAATATACAATCCTATATCGGTAAATTTTAACTGGAATCTTTTGGCGGTGTTCTAGTCACTTTAGGATAACTCTTAATCCTTCCTTTTCCAAGATAAACACAATTTATTTGCTAAATCAAAAGACCTTTTGAATATCCTTGTCACAATGATACTATGAGTCTTACTCAAACATATGTCCTTTGCATTCACTAAAAAATTGTTGCAATATTTTGATAATCCTTGCTTCACTAGATTCCCTGTACTCCTTGTACTTAAGTAGATTTGATTTTCACCTAATTTCAAAATGGACTAGCTTAAATAAAGGAATAGACATTTTTCTAGATTGCCAAATTCTATCCAAAGGAGTAAATTAACAAAATTTGTCAGCAGCTTTCACTTCTGAAAATAACTAGGAATTGTAATTATGTGCATATTTTCATCTTTGCCGTTTTCTTCAATTAAGATGCTATTTAAATATTTTGGATCTCACTCCAAAACATTTAATTTTTTTTTTTTTAATCAGGGAGTAAAATTCTCTATTTTTATGCATTAAATCTGTGTCAAAAAGACCACTAGGTTGCTTCTTGGGTAACAAAGGAGTAAGGTTTTCACTTTTCTAAACAAAATCAATGCTTGAAAGCAGAGCTTGTGATTAAACCAAATTTGCTGCCTAGATAAAATAATTGATGTATTCAATAAGGAAGAAATGCAATCTCAAGGAAAATTTTTTCAGAGTGTTGCTCAGAGTGTTTCAAAGAACTTCTGTTTTTTTAATGGTCCATTAATTTCTGGGTTTTATTCAAGCTTCAGACACCTGAGAAAAATGTATTTCCATACCATTAAACCATTCACGACTTAAAAAAAACCCCAAAAAACTGTGAGAGATTAATTTCAAGTTCCCCTTACAACATTTGTTATTTTGCAAAAAATATTTTGCTGTTATTGCTTTAAGCACCTGCTATTTTGTCTTTATAAATCATTTAAATTAGCAGCTGAGAGCTTAATTTAAAAAGAAAAAAAAAAAGGCGTTTCAAAATGGTGACATGTTTCTGTGTAAATTTTCAAGAAAACATGTACCTTATCTTTGGGAAAGCAAATTATCATGCTTTGAATATCACCTGATACGCAATGTCAAATACCTCCAACTTCTTTACATGATGCATGAAAGTTCTTTAAAGAAAAATGTCTTTATATTCAGCGGTGAAGGTTGTTAATGACATGGACATGAAAATCATTCTGGCATTACATGAAATACATGTTGATATAGAATCATCCAACAATATAGTCCCTACTCTTTCTGAGTAATAATCCAGAGTATGATTCAAGATAATTTTTGTGTTTGAAACACACCAACATACGTAAAAAAGTTTGGAAGAAGGTGTTTATTTTTTTTCTCTTATTGGCAGCTAATGTTTTCTCAAAGTGAAGTTCCTGTACTTTACATTTTTCTGTGGACACAATAGTAAGCAGCATTTTTTATTCTGCCACTCTGTGATACTCCTTCCCTGAACAATGAAGATAAACGTGATGCAATGTCATACAAATTACATATCTCCTGTGATACAAATGTATGTATTTTTTATGTCTGTGATCAAAAATTTTCCATCAAAAAATAGAAAATTGCTCTTCAGTCTTTGTTTTCTTGCCTGTTGAATGTTTACAGCTTCTGTGAAGATTGCTTTCTAGGAAATTCCTTTGTCTCATTCCATGCCATTTTGGTGTCAGCTTTTTTATTTAACTTCTGTTCTTGAAGCATCTGTCTCTTCCTGTGTGCTGGATAACTCTCATGTCCTTTGCCTCTTAAAATCTCTACGTAAAGCTTGCTTCCCTTAAACAGCCTTCCCAATTTTTTTCCTCTGTGCTCCTCTCAACACACCTACTTCCACATTTTCTAAATATTCTCAGGGGACAGCATAAATCCTACAAAGGCATGTAAACAAGCTTAGTAATACAGACTACGTGTAAACAAGCTTAGTAATACAGACTAAGTTGTGCAAATGAAGATCTAAGCCTGTTGGAACAATGATTTCTTTTCCCATGATGCTGCAGACATTACATGGATGTGAAGTATCAGTACTTTAATAAATCTGATGGTATCATGCATACACGCAAGGAAAGTCTTTGAATAAAGAGGCTGTCTTTACTTAGCTTTAGATGCTTTTATCTAGACTTCATACAATTTGTGTATATGTACACGATTGCAGAGCCCAGATTTTGTGCTTCAGTTGTGAGAAACCGTCCTATTGGCCACCAACTCTCAACAACCAGGAAAAACAAACAAACAAACAAACAAACAAAAAACCACTTTACAGAAAATAGGTTTGATGCAATTTTGCTAAGAAACTTTAAAGTCCACAAAGTCTAGTGAGTACATCCCTTAAAATGAGCTAGGAGATCCCTCTGTCATTGAAAGTGACTCACCACTGCTGGAGCACTGGGAAGAAAAAATCCAATGAAATCACTTTGTTCAACAGCTGATACAGAAAGAGGCTGATGTTTCAAACTGCACTGTACCTGTGTTAGTTTTGTTTACAGTTGCAATATCATGGTCAATACTTCATTCTAAAAACATCAGGAAATAAGTGTTGTGGGTATTACTGCTCCTGCTATTATGGCAGTTTGAACCTTTTTCCTAAAAGTGGTTAACAGGTTACAGATGTTCAAATACAGAAGAATTAATTCTTGCTGTCATGCATATGGATGAGCGCTCAAAGTAAAACAGTGAGTTAGAGAGGAAAACTGGCAAGCGAATCCATTAATATAAAACCAGACAAAAATATAGTTATTTAAAATAACAACAAATGGTATTTTCTCCATGCAGGTAAACAATTTAATATTTCACAGACTAGGCAGCAAGGTGTGACCTTGACAGACAGATTCACAAATGGAGCTGCTGTATACAATTTGCTATCATGTTGTTTTTTTTTTACTGAGGGTTCAGCATCAACACAGTACATGTTCAAAATGCTAAAAGTGGAGGAGAAAATCGCTCTCAGTTGTTCAAAACTGTCTTCCTTGCAGAGAAAACTGCACTGGAGAGGCAGTAAAAATTTTTCCATAATATTAAAACATTAAGGTGTGTGGGCGTGCACATGTCTATGCTTAATTGTGTATGAAAGAATGCAGCATCCTGGATTGTGCAGCTGGTGTGGGCACTCTTAAAACAAATAGCTTGATGCTAAGGACCAACAGAGCTCTTTGTCACAGGGATTTACTAAAGTGAATTTGTAGCTAATCAATTTTTCTGTGAACTATTCTGAAAGATTTATGTTCAGAACTCATAGTAGTAATCACAAACCAAACCTGAGGCTTTTCACTTTGAATTTCATAGAATTGATTTGGTCTGGCAGGTTTAAAGGGAGAGGGAGAACAAACAAAAAATGATGAAAGATTTTCAGCTTTCAGTCACCTCTTAGAACAATGGTACCCAAGAGGAACATACTTGGTTACGTGATTTAAGAGTGATTACACAACTCGTCATGTGGGTGAAAAAATCTCTGACCCAAAGCACCCTTGTATTCCTATAATTCTATTATTGTAGAGGTCTGTTCCAAATATGTAAGAGACCTCATGTATAGCTGCCATTACTGATGAAAATAGTTTCCAGAATATCTCTTTGACTCTCTAGACATTCTGGTCTGGGGTAGATGTTGTATTAAAACCCATCATTTTTGGCTGAAATTCTGTAAGCATAATTTGCAAGATTTTATTATCGTTATCTGATCTACGGTATTGAAAGATTTTTAATAGAAATTATCATAGTCCTCATGCAAGCCAATTTGTGCTCCACCTTGAAAAGTGATAAAATTGTTTCCAAGACAGATAAGTATATTTCACTTAATATAATGAATAAATGAATGAATTTATAAGATATCTGTGCTAAAAGTTGAACTATTGGCTTTCCAATTTGATATTCCAAGTATGAAGTTGTCTACTTCATGCATGAATCAATGGTTTATGCAACAAAAAGCATTAACCTAGAATTTTCCTCAGTTCCTTTTTTCTTAGTGGAGAGGCAGTTGGTTACAGGATCACCTGTGCATGAAGCTCATTCTGGTTGGCCATTGGTCCCAACAGAACCCTTGTGTAAACAACATGAACAGACTCATGGACAAAAAAGTATGAGTCTAAAATTCAGGGTAAATTGAGTGAGAATTTTGCAAATTTGACAGGTGATTTAACAGCAACTGCTGATACTAGTGATACAAGCCAGTGCAGTGCAAGACTGGTCATAAAGCAGCAGCCTTTGAATTACTGTGAGTCATTAGACTGGAGAAAAAGAAGAGAATCTGAAAGGAAAAAAGCATTAAAGGCCTAAAAGTTCAAAGGGGGAAGAAGCTGTGTGTATCTAGACAAAAGTAATGGAATTTTTTTAAAGGCTGAGTAGATAACTTTTTGAGCTAAATATGTTTCCAGTTTATAAGAGCATTGCTGAGATATTTTCCATAATTGCCAAACTCATTAGATTTATTGTATCTTTTGCAAATATTACCTCTTGGAAGCTTGAAACAGCAAAAGAATATTTACTATTTATTCCCTTCCATCATGCATGCAGACTGGGGGGTTTTTTTGTTGCCTGGATGCTGGCATTATTTATTTTCTTTTTTTTTTTTTTAGAAAATAACATTGTTGAAGTATTTGTTTTGGAGAAAAACTCCACAAATAAAGAATTACATGTATTATGCTAACAGGTATGTGAAAATATATTTAGGAAGAGGCTGGTCACAATTTAGGCCTAAGGGTATTGTCATACTCTCTTAAATTGAACTGGTTAGTTCCTGTAATTATAATCTGACACACAAAACCATATGAAAAGATAAAAATGCACTGTTTCTGTGGAAAGGGTCTGTAGCAAAATCCCATTTTTGAGACTTTTTCATAGATCTCCTGTTGCAAGAACAATTTATCTTCCCTTTTTTTGTGCTTCTTACAGAAAAGTTCTCTTTTGTGGTCTTAACCTGCATTTGAACAAAGTAGCAGAGTAACCAAAACTCTACTACAAGCACAGCCTGTAGTGATTGGGGAGTGCAAGCACTCCTGGTGATACTTTGGAGAGAAATTGGTTATGTCATGTCTTAGACCAGTGTTACCAGTGGAAAACAGCAGAATCACTGCAGCAACATATCATGCTACATAAGCAAAAGTGAGATAGTAAAAAATACTTGTCTAGTTTTAGTGATTAGAATTAGGGAACAGCTTAGGTCATGAAATGTGTTCAGAGGACAACTTGGCAGCCAGAGGTATGGTGTGTAATCAGCTCAGAAAAAGACTTTCATCTATGCAATGAAATGAGAAGCCTGGGTCTTTTTGTTTGTAAACCATGTCTCTGAGAGAAGTATTCTAGATGGGTGTCCTCTATATAGCATAGGAAATTAATTTCAAAGATATTTTTTACAAGCACCAATTACCTGAATATTTTACAAAAACTTACTCTTCCTGGGATGTCAATTGTTATGTGACATTTTTTCAGTATCCCTGTAGAGCAAAGAGGATTGCTTTATCAGACTCATCTTATTTGGCACTGTGGCAGCTGCATATTTGGACTGAATAAAAATATTAATAAATTTAGATGAAAGAATTGATAAACAGCTATCCATCTGCAGAATCTTGGCATTAGGCACAGATAGGTCAGATCTGCAATTCCCCTGTCCACATTGTCTGTCCTTTTTAATTCTGTCCTATCTGCTGACATTTGAAACAGCTGTTACAGCCCAAAGTCACAAAAAGAAAGATGTTACCAAACATGGAGGCTTTCCAGTCCAATAATATTTATTTTTGTGGAATTAGTGAAAAACTTAAGTCTGCAGAGAGATCATTGATCAGTTGAAAAAGTTGTGATTAACATGTTAGAAAAATCTGCTTGGCAGCTCTCAAGTCCGTGCACTGAATGATTTAAAGATTTGACTTTTTCTTCAAAGGAAAACGTTCCATTCACAATCTTGTAATGAAGCTACAAATGTAAACTGTGATGCAAACTATTTAACAGAAGAAGTTGGAATGCTGAAATCAGTATTAACAATTTTCCTAAGGCTGGCCAAATTCTCTGGGATTCCATCTAGGACATCACATTAGAAGTTCCATGTACAGTGACAATCATACCTAATGTCGGCTGGAATGTCGATTGTTGTGGGCTGTGTCTTTAGATGGTGGAAGAGCACAAGCTAGAAGGCATTTTAGTCCAGATCATCTTTTCTGGCATCATTAAGTTCTGTTGTTAATGAAGTATAAGAGGTTACAGCCTAATGAAGACAGTGGAGAAGATTGTTTATTGAAAGAGATGGTAAGTGAACTTTAGGTGGTTGGTTGCTTGCTTATTATATGAGGATGTTTTATTGGGTTTTCCATAAGTAGAAAAATAGTCAGAAAAGACATAAAAAGACACACAAAAATATATAGAAAGTGTTTGGGGGAAAGAAACCCCAGCATCTAGAATTTATTTCCCTTAAGACAGTGAACATTAAAATTACAGATAGAAAGAAAGGTAATCATGCTAAAGTTATTTGCTTTAATGGTTTCATTTTGACTTTTCTAACTCTACTTAGTTTCAAGCTGCCTATGCAAGTGCTATAGGTGATTAGAAATTTATAACTGGCCCTTAGGCCTTCACATTTTTAGGCTATATATATTTTTTATTATTATTTTTATTTTTTTTGTACCTTTGAGGTCTGCTTGTATTAAGAAGGACTGAATGCTTTGCTCTCACAGCTAATGGCAGCTTTACTCTTCCTCAATGACATTTCAGCCTAGCATGTGAAAACTGGGAAATCTAATCTTCTTTGTACTGTTTTTTTAAGGATTGTCGTAACGTCTCAAAGCTGCATCTTCTACTGCATACTGTAGCATTTGAAGTGTTGAAACATAATCTCTACCTTACTTTACAAACTCATGTAAACTAAAGATAGAAGGAGTGAAGGGGTTTGGGTGTTTGTTTTTTTTTATGGGAGTTGTGTCTAGATTCCCACATTGTTTACCTGCTGAATCTTCACCTGAATTTCTTATGAAAAATGTCTGAAACTAAGAAGTTTATAAAAGCATAGTTTTGGAGCACTGCTTGTCACCTCTGAGTTGTGATTGACTTATGTACTCTGTATTCCTGCAGAATTTTATTGATGATACAAAGCACACTTTCCATACTGAACAAGTTATCTTGTCTACCCTGATAATCATCTCTTTTGTCAGCACAATTCATTTTAGGAATAGTGAATATTAACGTGTTTGTCCAGAGTTATTTCCTCCATGGGACTGACAGTGTTTTCTGTTCTCTATGTTTGTGAACAATGCACAGCCTTTAAAAATCTTGGTTTCACTGCTACCTGGATATGCAAGGTATCAGATATCTGCATGCTGTACAGTAAACAGACTTGGGAAGCACAGTAAAATAGCTTTCTGGGAAAACTGACGGAGGCTTATTTTGAAGCCAAATGCCTCAAATCACTTCAGTTTTCCAAATTACTGGTAAAGCTTTTGTTTTAATTCTGTATATTGTAAATACAGTATATTTGGGTTGCAGTGGTATGACTATACTTTGTGAGGGGGAGGAGACAATGGAGAAGAGTGAGCCCACAAGGATTTTGCTAATGGTTGTATGGTAGTGGAAGCCTGGAGCTGTTGCTTTGAGGATTTTCCCACCTTCTCATTTTCCATTTCACAAAGAATCTTACAGCTGTACAAGCATATGCATTTTTCTCATGGTCATGGATTAAGGGATATGTTAATCTATAGGTTCACTTGGTCTACGTCCTCCTTCTCAAAGCTCAGAGGCTTTGAGAGAGAGGAACCAGCATTCTCTTTTCTGATCAACTTACAGTCTTTCTCTGCCACTCACAAAAAAAAAAAAATCTAAGTCAATATACTGATATACCCGTATCTCCTAAGGCTGTAGGTGAATTGCCACTATAATCAATTGGCTTACAAGGACACAACTGATGCAGGTTTTCTGAAGAATAGGTAAGTAAGCTCCCTACCTACCTGCCAAATGACTAATGCACAAGCATTATGTAAGGAAACTTGTGCAAGTATTGGCAAAATTCTTTGCTTTGCAAATTAATAATTTCTAGTTTTAATAAATTAAAACACTGGAATTGTCTCAAAGGTTGAAACCTCCATTGCATAGTGTGTATTGAAATTTCAGAGACTGGCATATCTGAATTTTTGTTACAGAAAAGCAGTGCTGTTTGTTATCTTTCATAACCTCTGCTAAGGTTTCAAAAATGCTGTGTGATGCAAAGTGATCCAAAGTAAATCTATTTGTAATTTTGTCTGTACGGAATGGTAGCAGCCTTAAAACCTCAAGAACACACCTAATATAGTGTATCAGTGCTAAAGAGATGCTTAAGTGTCCTTGTATTGGATATTGCAGAAGCTGAAGGGTGTTCAGAAGTTTGTTATTGCAGCTGCTGTTACCCTACTCATGTAGTCATACTGTAAATTTTAACCAAGGTTTTTTGAAAGCTAATACAAAAAACTAAGCCTTAATTCCATATTTTTCATCCAAATCACTTTTTATTTTTTTTGTTTTAAGTGCAGCTGGTTTCCTCTGAAAAATTTGAAAAACTTATTGCATTTTTTTAAAATTATTTGTTACATACTAAGTAGGAGTAAACAAGAGGTGGTAAAATGCACTCTTCATCATAAAAGAAAAATCCCTCTGTTAATCCCTCAGACTTTACACAGAATTATTCTGGGTTATTGTTTTTTAATTGTACTATCCAGTTGCTAATATTTTCCCCCATTCTCTGCCCTTCAGTAGGGTTTCGAACTGGATTTCTTTACATAAGACCTGATGTCATAATAGAAATGCTAAAAGTACTACTTTTTGTGAAGGAAAGGTGGATAATAAAGAAAACTCACAATGCTAAACTGAGTGAAGGTGTGGCTGTGGAGTGATGATTGTTGGAGTTGTGTAATCCTTCAAACTTACATGCTCATTAACAAATATTTATATGCCTAAAGGCTGTTGAGGCGGGTGGATTGCACCTATTCACCTAGACACTGTGTAAACATGAATATGAAAAATACATACAGTTATTCATAAAATAGCTATAAATGAAGGCAATTTTCAAATATCTGGGCTTTTATTGGTGCTTTCATGGACTCTTATTCATACATTTTTCTCCATTACAGTGTACATGGGAGAGAGATGACAATGAAAAACAAGGAACTAGCACAATAGTATATTACCCTGATAAAGAGAACTTCTATTTTCTCTTTTTCTCTTTTCTAACAGATAATGTTGGGTCTGCATGATGTCAGATCTAGTGATGTTTGAATAACTACCATGTATAAAAAAGGAAAAAAAAAAAAAACAGAGGAAGCTGGGGTGTGATCTTGTAAGTGGTATAGTATTTACAGCCACATTTAGAAGGGAAGCTTAAACATTCTTGTTGCTGCAGTGTTATGTTGTTAAGGAAAGAACTGCATACAAAGAAAAATGTGGCACATGAAGAGAATCGGGTTTACGTCCCATGCCCCCGTTTACATGAAAACAATTTGGGTTTACCAAAGAAATTAATCAAAACTGTAATTATGGTCATTAATACCCTTTCCTGCTTGGGAAAAAAAAATTAACAGAACTAGCAGAGTTTGCAGTTATTATCGGTCTGTTGCTTAAGATTGTTTTCTTCAAATATCCCTTTCTTATATTTGTTCTGAGCGTATCTCACTTTGCCTATGACTAATTGCCGAAGAACCACACTTTTACAACATAGTTACCTTGACTCAACATGACAGAACTTCTATTTTTGCAAGTATTGGACCAAACCTTCAGGCAAATTAACCATGTCATTATGAGTATTAATGTATGTCACTTCTAGTTTCTCAGATTACATAGGCATTTAATATCAGACTTACAAGAGGATATATGTCTTGGGTTATGGAAAACAAAAATGTGTATTCTATTTTCATTTCCTGAAATCACTGTTCTTCTTTACTCTGGGAAGAGTAGGGTGGGTGCCTTTTGTCAATGGACCAACTGTAGGGCATTGTTTCTTATCTGTTTCACCACAGGTCTTCCCTCCAGGGGGATAGTTGTCTGCTAATGGGCCATTAACACCTCCCCAAACTAACACTTCCCCAAACTATAACCTCCCCAAAGCAGTATAATCCACATTACATCATCCTATTGTGAGATGCTCCTCCCGGTGGGGGGAGCCAACCATTTCTACCTGGATAAAACTGAGCCACAGGAATGAGAAGGCATCCAGCTTCACCCAATTCCTGGAGGAAGACTGGATCCCTTCTCACCACCACCACTGGACCCTTGTTCTACGGGATCATCTCTACTCCACCAGAACCACATCTGCCACTCCAGGAGGACTCACTTTTGAACTGCTTCCAATACCCTGACCAACAGGGTGTCAGGTTGTAGCTCTGACTCTGTCAGGGTTTTCCAAAATTGTTGTTTGTTTGCTGGTGTGGTTGGGTGGTTTTGTCTTTCTGCTACATTTGTAGTGTTAGTATTCCTAGTAAAGAACTGTTATTCCTATTCCCAAAGCTTTGCCTGAAAGCCCTTAATTGTAAAATTATAATTTGGCAGGGGTGAGTGGTCTACATTCCCCATTCTAAGGGAAACTCCAGCTTTCCCTGTCAGATACCTGTCTTTCCAAACCAAGACAATATATAAGAAAAGGCCAAAGCAGAGCAAGAATTAAATACCTCATCTAGAACCTTCAAATGTTGGCTACAGGTAGTCTTGTGCTCATTTTGATACTAATTTCCATTAATATGCAGTTACTCTCTTCTACTGTCACTGCAAACTAAGAGCAGTCATTTCCTTTAAAGCCTATTCTGCTGGCTTTATGTCCTAAAATACAAACCCATCATTGTTTTGTGTGTAATTGGTTAACTCAAATGATATATTTGATTCTATAAACCTTGAAAATGGGAGTGGTATCTATGAATGGTGCCACAAGAAAATACTTTTTGATTTTTACTATCCTCTTGTGTGCAGAAGGCTTTATATAATTCATGAGAACAGCTTTGGGCTAGGAAAACATCACTTCTTGCATTTTGCTTCTGTAGAGAGCTTGCCTGATAAAATTATCATATTGACTAGATAAACACCCCAAACAGCAAAGCACTAATAACCTCTCTACTGGATATGTGTGGATAGTGTCAGGGAGCACTACTGAAAGAGACAAAAAGGGTTGATTCAGTCCCTTCTGACAAAGACAACATTTGATGAAAGGGAACTCATTAAAGTGTTGAAGTAGACAGGTTTCTGTTTGTCTTTGCCTTATCCCAGGCCATTTAGCCAGCCTTACTGTGGTTTACTAAATATGTTTCTTCTGCCAGCTAATGTAATTAGACTAATAGTTCAGTTGGTAGCAGTCTGCCTGAAGGCAGAGGAAAGACTGACATGAGAGCCAGCGTGTGTTGCACAAAATAATAGTTTTATTAAAAAAGTAAGAAAAAGCAACCCAAAACCTATAAATCATACCAAGAACTGTGATGACAAGTTATTTAGAAATTGTGATCTGTATTGTCTTTGAAACCCTCTGTAAACATCATTCAGTGTTTTTAACTCATGACACAGTGCGTTTCACAAACTCTCTGTTTCAGTCCTAGCCCTGAAGCGACCTGTGGTGGGTTGGAGAAGGGAAGGAGCAGAGGGCATGCAGGCAGTAGTAAAATAATTTATTTTAGATTATGGACCATGGAGATGTAAGAACAAGTTAAATGGATGGTCATAGTAACTGCAGCTGTGAATAGTAAAAGATCTTTCCAGAGACTGAAAATTGAAAAAGGTTTTCTTTTCTCTGGCATTCAACTGGATGCTACCCTTGTAGCAAGAGTACTCTTGTCAATTTGCAAAATATATTATCAACCATATGTGATCAGTCAAGGGAAAAATTCCTTGTAAAAACATTGGACTGAGGAAGACTAATAAAAATCTAAATGCAATACCAGGAAAATCAAAACAATTATTTACTTCAAAGATTAAGGAATGGTAGTAATACTACCATCTCCTGTACTGTTCTCTCCTCAGTTTCTTGTGAAATTTGTTCTTCCAAATGTGGGCATTTGGTATCTCAGCTACTTAAGGAAGAGCAGGTGTTTTGTAATGAAAGTCATTGCTGATCAATCTGTGGAACACATCCCCTACAGGCTCTACTTACGATGCACTATAAGACAGATGTCTGAAAGAATGTCTTCCCACTGTGCTCCCTGCTTTCTCTCCACTGAGAAAAGTTATACAGTTGTGGTGCTGCTACCACAAGTGACAATTCCTATGTTAGACACAACTTCAGTTATTGCCAAAATCAGATTTCCTAGTTCAGTGCTCTCCAGTAAAGGAAATAAGCTGCTGTAAAGGGAATAGCTTTAGTTATTCCTGGATTCAAGACAGGGGAATGCCACTTACAAGAGCAGTTAGAAGTCAGACTTTTTAGAAATTCTGAGTTATATTCAAGTTACTTTAATTTACTTCTAGGGATTCTGTGACTATAAGTCTGTTTTGAAACTTAATGTTTAGATGGAGCTTTTAAAGAGGACATTCAACTCGCTTAAAATGCAAAAAAAAAAAAAAAACCAACTACCTGCTTAAAATGGAGAGCCATCCTTTGCAATCTGCAGCACAGTTCGCTTATTCTTTCCTTGTTCCATTTGATTAATGAAAGCAATGTATTTTCTCTTCTTCTGCTGGTGATTAATACTTCTCCATCCTTCTTTGTTTTTGGTGGCAGATTGCTGGGGAGAGATTCCACTGTAAATTGTTTATGATATCAAGTTTTAAATAGGCTTTGCCAGCCTACTTATTTTATGAAGAATACATCTCAGTTTCCAGTATTACTGGCCCAGACTGTGCCTTCTCTGTCTCTGATAAAGAGAAGGAGAGTTTAGGAGAGGCCCTTTCAAAGCTTCCTTCCATCCTTACAGCTGACAGTGCAAAGTGAAAGGGAGCAACTTGTCTGCTGCTTCCTTCCCCATGTCTGCATGGTAGGTGTGTGGAGCAGTAGGAGTAGCAGTCAGAAAATGAATAGTAGTTACTTACTGACCTTGGTAAGAGCAATATCCTCTCTCAGGTACATGGTATGAATTAAAGCTCTAATGAGGTCTGGGGTAGTAAAGTAACACTTGGAAGCTATTGCTGTTACTGACACAGAGAAAGGCTGCTCCCTGAATTCTCCTTGGGAAAATGCTGTCTCCAGTACTGACTGTGTATAACTCATGCCACCTGGACCTCAGCACTGATGCAGGCCCTATTTTTAAACATTACTTTGGACTACTGTCTGTGCTAGTGATTCACACAGTGCCAAGGATATTCCTGGACACAGGAGTGTAATCATCCCTCTCCACTGCTGTAGCTGCCTCTGAATGACTTCTGGACGAAGCTGAATCACCCAGATACCCCTGGCATTCAGTACAAGCCAAAGAGCAACAGGTAGTTTATGTGCAGCTGACCTGCTTTAGAAGAACAGAGAGGATGAATACAGATGAGGACTGCTGTGCACATGTTGGCCTCCAGAAAGAGACATTCAAGACAAATACATTTTATTGTAGAATATCTTACAAAACCTTTTCCTTGTTGGGCTTTTAGCTTTTTCAGTTTTTTCAGTTCTTTGATCCTTACTGGTAAGGAACTCAAAGGGTGATCAATTTCTCCTCATGCACTAAGATTAGCTGTGAGTATATTTTTTAGTATGTTTACTTTTACTTTAAAGTTGGGAAATGCATACTGAGGTGCATGCAGATGTGAAACTGGTGGCAGTTTGTCAGCATAGCCTCAAGTACGCAAAAAAACCTCTTTGCATTGTGGAGTGTGAGCTCCACCTCTTAAACAAAATACTTTGTCCTGGTTTCAAACCAAATTTTCCCTACAGAGTCTCCATTAATTAAACTATGGGAGTAGTTTCAGCCAGCATCTCCTTGCATGGGGACCCTTTCACTCATAGCTGGTGAAAGGGGATCTTCTGTCTGGCTGAGGAAAAATCTATACAATCATAAGGACAGCTCAGTGTCCAAACTCAGTCACCACCAAGAGTCCCTTAAATGACCTGTAAAATAAATGGTTTCTCCTCGTCATTCCTTACCTTCCAGTCATATTTTTGTCAGCTATATTTGCCTAAGAACCCAAAACTCAGACATGGTGTGACATTTCCCTTTCTACCTCCTTCCCTTTCCACAGGCCTTTCACCCCCCAGCTGTTGCTGCTGCTGCCAGCTCTGTTCAATTAACCTCAACAGGAATGCAGTTGTCCCTCTGTGGTTCATCCTGTTCGAGATTAATGAACTGTGCTTTAAACCAAGAGAACTGCTAGTAAAAATTAGGTATAATTTCATTAGAAAATTTTGTACTCCTAATTAATGAAGGAGGTCATCTGAGGACTTGACAGAATTGAGTTTAACTGGAGGAAAATATCCACATATCAAATATATGAAGTTTGCTACTTCCTTATCATCATCTCTCTCTGTGGGCACCTTTTGTCACCAAACATCCTGTTTTCTGTCTCCCTGCCATCAAATCACCACCGAGGCATGTCACTGGGAAGCATGGAGTGGAGGCAGTGGTAAAATGAAGTCACTTGTTGTGTAGCCAGTTGTTTCTTCATCTTCTGAGTGATGAGCACTATATATAACATGATTTACTTAAGTGTTAAAAAGCAGGGACTGGTCAAAATACTGAGGTCATTGCTTCTCCAGTTACAATCCAAGAAAATTTCTGGTATTTGCCTTTCATGCTCGTTCTGGGAAACTTTGCAGTCCTTCAGTTTCTCAGTAATGCTTGTCTGGTATATTTGAGCAAAAGCTTGGGCAATACCTTAGACACTTTCAGACTCTAGCTTTCTGGATATTAAAAGTAATTTGGATGGATGCCTAGACAAAGAAAGTTATCAAGGAACTTGACCAAGAAAGTACTGACAAGCCAGGGTAGTTAGAAGGAAAGGGAGACAAAACAGGTAAACAGCTGTTTTGAAAACAGACTTAAAATAGCCAGTTCAAAAAAGACAGCTCATCAAAACTTTTTGAGTACTGTTCCTGGTTGGTCATACACAGCTTTACTTATGATTTCAAAGCTCTTGACTCTTCCATTATGGCATAGTAATTAGTATCTATCCTGTAGAAGATCCGGTGAACACCATGGTTTCCAATATTTCATATTGTGCCATTGAAGGTGACCATAAAGTGAGGAACTGCAAAGCTGTCAATCAGATATTTTGGTCTTTTATGCCCAAAAAACCCCTGTGATGTTTGGTACTTATGTCTCTAAATTATGATGTAGTCATTTTTAATTAGAGAACTTTTATATGGGTCCTTCTAAAAATAGACTTTTATCTCTCCTAGTAAACATACCCATTATGGGAAGGATATATCTATAATAAATAGATTGAATCCAGGTTTTGAATGTAAAACTAAGGTTAATGACTGGATTTTTGATATGACACCAAAAGTATTTTTTGTACAATACATTGTACACCACCACAACATATTTACATATTTATGTACACCAACCACATATATATATGGTTTACATATGTATGTACACCAACCACAAAATATGCAAGTTTGTGTTCTGCACATATAAAGGATAAGAAGATGACATGTTTGAGTCAAAGTTCCTCACAGTGTTTTGTTTAAGTGCTGGAGCCAGTTGGTGTGCTAGCACACATGCTTATATTTCACTATATGAGAACACAAAATCAGCCAAGCACAAAAATATCTGTCAGCTGTCATTTTTGGGGGATGGTATTTTGGTTTTGATGTACTATTATATTTATTATATTTATAGATTCTAAAGGAATTAAGCCTTATCTTCAAATGTAATTACCACAGAAGTAGTGGAAAATGGGATTTTCAAAGCAGCCCAAGGAAATTGAAGACCCAGTTCTTAGCAGTCAGGAAAATAATATACTGAGTCCCAGTCCCAGCCTTGAACATGCCAGCATCAAGGATCTGTATGGGAACATTGACACGGGTTTGTTAAAAGCTAGCCAGCTGATGATGTTTCTGCAATACTAAGAGATCGTATATAGTGAAATATTTCATATCAAGTTCTGTTTGTCATGAGAAACAATTTTAACATGAGGTAAGTTTGTTACCTTCTGCAGGGGCACAGTTGTTGGGGTTTTTTTTGTGATGTTTTGTTGTTTATTTTTTTTCCTAAACAGCATTATGGGCCAAATGCTCAATCCTTTTATATCAAAGGTGAAACTTGATTTAAATGAGACCAGAATGCATGTGCTAAATCAGATATTTTTAAATGTGTGCCACTTGAGATTGCAGAATTAAAAACATGCTCATAAATATTTGTGATTTGTTTGAAGCCAGAGTACATTTCTCTTTGTAGGTCTATTTATAGCTTCAGGATAAGAAATTCTTAGGCTTAATAGCAGGAACTGATGAGTGAGACTTTCACTTACTCAGAAGAAAAACATGAGTTGTAATTTTCTGTTTCTTGAGACTAAAGAAAATTCATGCGTCTTGTAGCTGGGATATAAAATTAATCCTGCTTACTTAGGAAAACCTTAATCACAGTGCAGTTTTCCACTTGAACCACAGTATCTGTAGAACTCAAGGAAGTCAGTTCTCACAGAGTATTTTTTCATCTGTCTTTGTCTCTTGTTAAAATAGACCTTTGATTTTGCCGGTGACCAAGATTAGACTGTAATGCAATATTTTTGTATTTTTAGTTTTTATTCTGTTGCTACATTAAGACCAGGAACACAAATGGATTCTTGTGAATCCTGAAGTTTTTGGCGGGGGGGGGGGGGGTTGTGGTTTTTTTTGTTTGTTTTTTTGTTTTTTTGGTTTGTGCTGTGTTTTTTTTTTTTTGGTTGGTTTTTTTTAATTTTGTTTTTTGTGGGGTTTTTTTGTGGTTTTTTTTTTTTGGGGGGGGGGGGGTGTTTTGTTTTGTTTTGGGTTTTTTTTGTGGATTTTTGTTTTGGTTTTTTTTCTGCTGGAGTCCAGCACCATACAATATCAGCAATCAACTTCTATACCAAAGCCAAGCACTGACAGTTGCAATAATGAATATTTGCTGTGGGCCACTGGTATGAAAATAGCACAGTGCTGCAAGCCTGCGTCACCAGAAACAAATCTTCTATTTGACTGTGGCTGAATTTCCAGCTCAATTTTAGAACATTTATAATTGAAATAGCTCTTAAGGCACTGTCATAATAAAGTGTTCAGAAATGCTGATTCAGTTTCCAAGGCATGAACTCAAATGCCTTCCTACTTCTTGTGTTGTTTTTCCTTGTTTGTTTTTTTTGTTTTGTTCTGGGTTTTTGGGGTTTTTGTTTTGTTTTTGTTTTTTAATCCCTTTTACCTTTAATGCTGTACCCTGTATTTAGGTCACTGAACTGTGGACAGGCAGCCACACTGCAATATATTCAAAGGAACTCATGCTGGTTAAGTTAGAAGTTCTCGTGAGAAAAGGAATTGAATTGCCTCCTTGTAAGCTTACTTGACAGCTTTTAGAATGTTTTATCCTTAATCTCTGCTGAAAATTCTAAACTTTATGTGAGGATGAGCAGCTTTGCATCTTTAAACATGTCATAGCTTTTAAATGGTGAACTTTGATAGCTTTCTATTTATGTTTTAATGTCATTAATATATTTGCATTAGTAGAATATAAAGCATATTCATATAGGGCGCCTCTTAAAAATGCAGAATATATTCACTGAACTTTGGTTATTTTTTGAGATGAAGAATACGCTGATGACATTTACCATTTTTAATTTTTATATACTATGCTGCTTTCATTCATGCATCTCAAAATACCCTCAAAACATCCAAAACAGCAAGCATAAATGATTGTATTTTCTTTTCACTTCAAAATAATTACATAGTGAAATATTAGATCAGCATAGATATAGAAGGTCAGATACTCGAAGCAGAATAAAATCTGCTGTTATTTAAGCTTTTTTTTTTTGCTTTTTTCCCTCTCCTTTCATTCAAATTACGTCTGGTTTTCCTATGGAAAGTAAAGAAATTATGATCTATATTTTGCTGAGGGCTAAATACTGACCCTTACACTGCAAAGTTGGCAACAGTGATTGATGTACATATCTAATTTCCCGCAAGATTAGAATGAGCACCAACTTTGCCATCAATCCTGAGAGAATGTTAATGTCCCTTTCCCCTCCCTGGGCCATCTGCCCTTTGCCTTCCATGTCACCAAGAGAGTACATCAGCTAAGCCTGCTACTGTACAGTAGTACTAGGATGCAGAAACTGATATTTTAAAAGCAGTGTTAATGCTTCTAAAACAATAGGGTTTGGGCTGGGATTGGGCTTTTGAGGAAAATAATTTCACTGCAGCAATTTTTGACTGAAGGAAAGCAAACATTCAATGGATTCTCTGGAATGGGAAAGGAGTGACTATTGACTCTATGGTTTTGTGGACAGATCTTCAAGGCCTTTATGTTTTCATCAGTTTCCCAACAAAAGGCTTCATATTTCAAATTATTTATTCTTTCAAAACATTATATTAAAAAAAAATCATAAATAAAAAGAGACTATTCAGCAAGGTAATACCATTCCTTCTGCACTGATATTTGACACCTCCAGTACATTCAGGATATGACACCCTTCAGGCTCTCTATCAGGAAAAAGAAAACCATACTGTGATTTGACCTTGAATGGGACTTTATTTTTTTGCTACATACTTTAATGCCTGTCAATACCCAGAATATGAAAAATTACGCTTCCTTGGGTTTATGAATGATAATTTTTAAAAACCTCCTGGGAAAGTATGTAGAAACATTACAAAATACACAATGTATAGAATTTAATAGAGCTTAACAGGTCATATTTCCACTGACTGAAAGGGAATCATATTTGTGTAGATATTTGTTCAACCAGCTTCAAGTCTCCCGGTAGGAAATATTTCTGGATCTCTGTAGGTAGGCTATTCCCAGGCTTCATTAACTTTAATATTAGAAAGAATTTCCTCACATCTAATCTAAGTCTCTCTTGATGTAATCCAATAGTCCTTGTTCTACTAGGAGGGATGAGGGAGAAGAGTATATTCTCTTATTTTTAGTAACTTTCTACTGATATGAAAAACATTGTCAGTGCTCACCCATTTTTTTTCCATATTCACAGTTCATGTTTTCTAAACCTCTAATTTATTTTGGCTTGCTGCATCACAAACCCTCCCTTTTTGCTTTGCATTTGTATTGCTTCTGGATTAACAGCAAAGCAAGTAGTTTCGGGGTTTTTTTTTTTATATTGTTGTCCCCAGGCTGGACACAGGGCCTCCAGAGATGATCAGAGGTAGAAAAAATACCTCCTAAATCTTTTGCTCTGCACTTGCAGTGTGGTAGGGACCTGTTTTATAGCACAACGATAGAAGAGATCTGTGTTCATCATGTCTGCTATTGAAAGATTTTTCTGCAAACCAAGCAAATAAACAAAGAAAACAATCAAAATAAAAATTCCCCAAATGCAGTACTGGGGTTGTTGTTCATCATTCTGCGTTAATAGATCAGATTAAACCTACAGAGTGTGGATTGCTGCAATTGTCTTTACTGAAAAGCATCTAATTTTCTAAACGGTTTCTTCAATGCATTAAAATTGTTTTGAATCAGGTTTCTCAAGTGTGTTTGCCTTGCTTCCAGTTTGATATTGCCTGCTAAGCTATTAGGAATATTGTCCATTAACAAAGTTTTTGAACAGTACTAGTCTGCAATGCACCACTCTGGTATCAGTTAGTTGTGTCCCTTCTACATCAGTGCATGTATTTATAAGTGAAAGGATTGCTATTTTGTCTATTCTAATGGGAGGCAATAAATAAAGCATAGCACAGGTAGAGAACCATTAACACCAAGTGATGTAGGAAATCAAAATGAGCTATGCTGGAAAGTACCCAAATCCAGGCATATCTCAGAAAAGTAACTAAGATTTTTTTTCTTGGAAAAGCTATTACTCAGTAGGCTTAATATGATAAAATACAATGCTGCAAAGGCAGAACCGCTCCTCCTTTGTCTCCTCCTCATGTCCCCTACCCTCTATCTTCTTCACTGCCTTCACTGATGGATTTTGCTGTCCTCCACCCTGCCAAGTACTTAACAACCACATGATACTGCCATATCCAAACATAATATATCAATTATTCAAACTCCAATATCACTGTGTATTTTGTCTCTCTTTGATTTGAGAACTACAGGAAAAGCACAATTTTTTTAGGTGCAAGAACTATGTTTCCAGATTTAGGTATATATCTTGCTTGTAAGTCTTTCCAAAAATACTACTGATAGACAGAATGAAAATCTTGTTAGTATTTGTTTAGGTCTCAGATACAGAATGTTGTATATTTAGTTACTGTTATTAGTATGTATCATTATTATGTAATAACAATGTGTACTGTGTATTTATAATTACCTTCCTTCTTTTAGTGTTGGTGTTGGGAAAAATCAAGTGAAGTATCTTTTTTTTTTTTTTTTCCTTTTTTTTTCTTTTCTTTTTTTTTTTTTTTAACCAGATATAAAGGACAATATTTTCATTTTAGTTTCATTAGTACAAGATGTTAAAACTTTCACTTGGCCACCCAGTCAACATAAGTATTATGTGTTGCTATGGCTGTTTATGCATCTGAAGTTGTGTGTATAAATTTTAACTGCCTGTTGTGTGGGTCATTTACATGACTTCTTTTATTGCATTTTTCTTCTGTTGTTCAGTACAGTCTTAATGACCTTTTTGTTCAGTTTATGAGTTCTGTGTGAGGAGACTGCAGGAGACAACTCATGTTTTTTCAATATATGGGAGTATTGTTTTTTGTAACCACAGAAATACAAAGAAAAAGGTCAGGTTTAGTTCATTACCATTAGTCAAACCATCACCAGAACAATCTGCCTCTCTGCGTCATCACAGCATTGGGATGTCAACAAGCAAACATCAAAGGTCACACATTTTTGTTTGTTTGTTTTCATTTCTTTCCATCTCCTCTCTTTGCCCACAGACACTAACACAGGGACACCAGCAATATCAACGACGACCACCGTGGAAATCCGGAAGAGCAGTGTCATGACAACTGAGATCACCTCTAAAGTGGAGAAAATCCCCACAACAGCCACTAGCAGCAGCACTTGCCCTTCCGTTGAGACTGAGGAAGAAAAAGCAAAAAGGCTGCTGTACTGTTCACTATGCAAAGTCGCTGTCAACTCTGCCTCTCAGCTGGAGGCGCACAACAGTGGTGAGATGGAGCACTGCTTGCTTGCTTTTTTCCTTTTTTTTTTTTTTTTTTTTTTTTTTTTTTTTTTTTTTTTTCTCTTCTGTCTCAAGAGCGCTGCAATTATCTTCCCCTGAATAGATTAGATCTCTTGCAGCAGGGGACAAAGAGGTGGCAGAAAACTGGCAATTACATGGAATTCATTAACTATTAAAATATAAAAATGACAGGCAAAGAGGCTTTCAAAAAAGGGAAAGAAAGGAATTTATTGCAAGTTGGAGATTTTCTTACACTTTAGCTTTTGCAGCTTCAAAACCTTATTGAGCGAAATGACAGCTCTACTTCATTACCTTTGATGTTCAGAGTTTGCATAGTTTTGCTTGTGCCAACTAGCAAACTGAGTATGAATGCCATTAGCTTTGTTTGAAATCTAACAAATTAAGGCTGAAAGAGGGAGCATCAGTCAGTCAGAGTTCAATGATGGGAGTAAGAGTTCTTAGCTCCATATTCTCTGTTAATAAATAACTTGTTAAAATTGTATCTATTTTCCCTTTGTTTTCATCAACTGAGAGCAGCTGCTGCATGAGAGTTGAATGGGTAATTTCCTACCTCCATCTTTTTCAGTTTTTAAATTTTTTCTTGTCATTGGAGCATCAGTAAGTTCCTGTAGTAGAGAGCCGCCATTCACAGTCACTCTTTTAAGCATGTTATTGATTAGCTCTGTGGTGGGTGTGGTTAAAAGATCTAGGCATTTGATATGGTGGCAGTGACCACCTATAGCCATCAGCAAGTTCCTGATTTTGGATATCAAGGGCTACCTCTTATGAAGGGTAAGTAGGGTTAAGAGACAGAAAGAGAACCTTAAGTTTGAAGTGTAAAGACAGCAATACCTAGAACAAAGTTATCAATGGTTTTATGATCCAATTAGAATAGAAATGACTTTGGCATATCTATAGAACTCAGAACAGAAATTATAACTTCTTGGCATTCATGAGAAACAAAATTCCATCAGTTCTGAATGCTGTTTACTATATGCCAGATCTTCAACTGGTGAAAGTTCACCTTCAAGGTGTACACTTTTAGGCCATTTAACTTCATATGGGGATTAGACTCTAAATATTCTGATCAGGCTGAGAGCTAAAACACTATTCTGAGTATTTAAACACAGCCTTCCAAGTTTTTGCTGCCTGTGCTGATAAACTGTGTGTGTGCTCACACACATGCATTTTTTTATAAGTCTCTGTGGATGCATGCAGCAGTTAGCAGTGGAGCCAGTGGTTCTGTATGCAGGAGCTAGTCCATTATCATCACACCACCTGTGTGGGAGTCAACAGTGTAAGAAATTGTTCAGTCTGAATAAAGGTGCAGCAACAGAACACCAGTGTTCTTTATCCAACCTTTATTTACAGAGAAAAAAAAAAAAAAAACAAAACAAACCTGCAAGTCCATTTTTCTCACATAAATGTTTCTCATATGTTTTGGTTTCTGTCCAGGACATTAATGATCCATACATTGTTTCCAGGAACCTCTGCCCCTTTCTGATTTGGAGAGTAATTAATTAATTCCAGATTTAATTGCAAGCTACCTAGACATACTATTTATCAATCTGTTCAGGAGGACTACAAATCAAAGCCAGCTACATCTTTAATAACTAAATTACTTTTCTTTTGCAACTACAATTCAGGTCTTATTAGCAGAAGGAGCTAATGAGAAAAGTCACACCCATTTAACTTCACATCAGGGTATCTGATTGTGCCACTGCTTTCTGGTAGCTGGTGGCTGCTTTGTTCTAGTGCGTTACCTATAGGTATGTAATTCAGTAACTAAATATCAGGTGTGAAGTACTGTTACATTAGTATGACTCTGATGCAGACCAACACAGTCCTACGCCAAGGATAGCACATGGCACCAAGCTGAGGCTCATATGATTTTATTTTAAAAAGAAAACATGAATGCAACCCAATTGCCAAAGTTGTTTCTGTTTCCCATTTCTATTTTCTCCAGGGACTAAGCACAAAACTATGCTGGAAGCTCGGAATGGAAGTGGAACCATAAAAGCCTTTCCCCGGGCAGGCGTAAAAGGCAAAGGACCTGTGAATAAAGGAAACACAGGCCTTCAGAACAAAACATTTCACTGTGAAATATGTGATGTGCACGTAAACTCCGAGACACAACTGAAACAGGTACTCTGCCAGCTTGTAGAGTGACAATCTTTGGCTGTTTTTGTTTCCATGGTGGTAAAGTACCAAGACAGTCAGCACATGTCAGTATAACAGTTTTGTGTCCAAATGGAACTTGCAGCTTTGTCCATTGTACTTGTCTGCCATGCTGTTTTGTTTTGATTATGATTTTCCTTTGTATGGAATATGTCTTCTCAAAAGCTCTCAATTATAGACATTTGATAAAAATTTATAGAAGGTGTAAGCTGAAACAAGTTACAACTGTCTTTAGACTGCTAGAATTGTCCTGAGCTAATAAACTCTGCCATTTCATGTACTGCACGGTATTTGCCTTGGCAAAGATGTGAAAGTGGGTGCAGTCAGTACTTTCACAGAACACTGAGTAACCCTCTTAGAAATGTGGGATGGAAGGATTTCTAATATTTTTATCAATGTTTCTCTCTAACTGAGAAGCACGACCTCTAAATTGCAATTACACTGTTATGTTCAGTCATTCTTCAGATGATCAAAGCTTTCTGAAAAACACTTAGTTTAATTCCATATGCCTATTGGAATTAAGTACTTGTTAAGGAACTTTACAAAAATGAAGATGAATTAAATAATGGACAATAGCAGTAACCATTCCTCTGGTCTCAGGAAAAAATGTCCAGTTCTATGTCTTTTTATTGTGATAATTCTCTTGAAAATGAAAATCAAAGTAAAAATACAATTTTAAGAAAGGTCCCTTACTTCTAATACTGGAAGATAATCTTTGTAGAAAGATACTTTAAAAATCTCAGATATCTTATGAAGAAGATCTATTTCATGCATTTTTTTCACTGTCACTTAGTTTGATATATAACCATCTCAGAAGGATCTCCAGGCAGCTTAGGGATTTAAACAATTTTATGACCTTATATTCTTCCCCAGATAGGGGATGCTTTACTATCTAATATTCTTTTAAAACTTTCTATCAGCAGTGGATTGAATTTGATGGGTGCTTTATAGAGTTAGGGAGGAGTTTTTCAAAAGCTTCTGTCTTGAACCTGACTCAAGTCCTGCTGAAGTTAGAAAAGGTGGGAAAATATTTACTGTAGTGAAAGCAGAGTTGAACTTAGGACTGATGAAAATTAGTCACGATATGTGGTGCACAAAGGATCCTTCAAATTTCAAGAGAGCCTATGCCATTTCATTATTGAATTAGTCAAAGTAATTTTTTTGACTGTTGTAATTGTTTTGCTGTTGTGGAGCAAAAGCCTTTAGTATTGGAGCAGTAATCTTGTGCAAAGCAGAATCTGAAGTGATGTGTTGTGGAGCTATCACACTTTGTTTTCTTTACCTCTCCATTCCTCCCCCCGCTCCCACCCCCCATATGTTTTAACAGCACATAAGCAGTAGAAGGCACAAAGACAGAGCTGCTGGGAAGCCACCTAAACCTAAATACAGCCCTTACAACAAACTCCAAAAGGGAACACATCCTCTAGGGGTAAGCCAATCACTCTTTATAATTGATTTTTATTTTAATCCTGATGAGTAGGATTTTTAGAAAACAGGTGTGGAATAATGTTTAGAAGTAGAATAATAGTGGAAGCCACTGGAGTATCAAGTACATGAAGGAGCCAGTGAAAGTCCACAAGGGATTTTTTTATATACTTTAAGGTGTATTTACTACAACCTGTGGACCCTTGCTTTTGTAGCTACTCTGAATAACCTCAGAAAAGAAGTTTGTTGCAAAGATCATTATAGAGCAAGAGATGGAAAAAACCTCCAGATGTCAAACAGGATTTTCACCAAGGACAATAGTGATGAAATTACTAAATAAAACTCCATAAACCGTTCATTCCGTCCTTATTTAGAGAGTTGTTGAGATAACAAGTGAAAAAATTTAAAAAACCTGTCTTTTCTTTCATTCTACCGTTTCAGGATGGTTCTGGTCATGTTTTCAACTGCCAAGATAAACTGTCTGAAACACAATTCTTAGTAGCTCTAAAAGCTGAGAAGGTTTACTTTTTAATAAAAAACCCTCTAAGATGCTGCTACTAGTAAAGAATCAGCTTATATTTTGGGTGGTATAGTGAAACATCTGACATTTATCTTCTCCATCAGTTAAACTGCATGAATGTTATATCTGCTGCTTTGTAAGGGTTTATGGCATTTATTGGCATTAGAGCATTTTGGCAGAGGGAGGATGTTGATTCATTATCCTCATAGAGATTAGTCCCTTATGCCTTGACCATCTTCTCTGATGCAGGCACAATATGGAACTTCCTTCCTTCCTTCCTTCCTTCCTTCCTTCCTTCCTTCCTTCCTTCCTTCCTTCCTTCCTTCCTTCCTTCCTTCCTTCCTTCCTTCCTCCCTCCCTCCCTCCCTCCCTCCCTCCCTCCCTCCCTCCCTCTTTACATCTTTACATTGAGTTAAAGCTCTCGGCAGCAGAAACTGTCCTCGTTGGGGCGGCCCTCATGAGTGGCATATTCATGCAGGATTCAGTTGTAAAATAAAGCAGTGCACCATTCTGGTAGATCCACTAACAGGGAAATAGCTCCATAGGGTTTCTCAGTAGTCCACAAGAAAGATCAAGGGCTCCAATACAAACTATACGGAAAGGAATAGAAAATATGTAATGGGGTAAGTAGGATATGGAATAAGGAAAGCCTTTCTGGCAGGATTATTATTCCTTTAGGAAATTCATTATTTTTCAGGGGATAAAAACAACTATTACATCGTTGTTGTTGTTGTTGTGCACATTTCTCTACCAATTTATGTAATGGTGATTTCTGAGAACTCCAGCCAAGGTTCAAGACCAATAACAGCAGTGTGTCCTTTTCCTGCTCCCTCAATCCCAATTGCTCACAATATACAGGTCAGGCTAGAGGGCATCAAAGAGGCAAAAGGGATTTAAGAAGAGGGGAATGAGCTAGCAATAAATGAACAGATATGTGTAGTAGAATTGTGGCTTCAATAAGAAAGGAGAGACCAGCTCTCCATTTAGTCTTTAAGGTTTTGAATATAAAAACTGGGGGGATTATTGTCACTTGAAGTGCAGAATTGCACAGCAACAAGCCAGAGATATTCTAAATTCACCTTTAATTTAATGCTTTTTCTTTACTCCCTCTCCCTAGCTGAAACCAGGATGCTCCCCATTAATATTTCAAGTTATTTGTCCCTTAGTTTATTTCATTAGAAATGAAACAAATAATGGCTACTTTACTCCTAATGTTGACCTGTGAGTTAATTACAGGTTAGAAATGAAGGTGCAAGGTACTGTATGTGTTAAATATTACTAGTTTTGCAGCTACCTTGAAATCAGAATCATGTTGATAAGTTAACTGAAATGCTAACTACAGTAGAAGTACCTAATTCCTCCAGGAGTGGCAAGAAAGCCTTAGCCTTTTAATAGAAACAGCCACATGAGATCTTTGTTCTTCATGACCAAAATATATGGGCATCACCAAATTTGTCTGCAGAAATTAAAAAAGCATTTTCATAGCTTTTCCAGACCTTGTTGTACTATGTTTTCAATATCATTTGTCCTTCTCTGTCTGTACTAAATTTACATGCTTCAGAGACAGAAGCTTTATGAATTCCCACAGTGATATTTCAGAGTTTAAGAAGTCTTGTAGTGTTGGGACTTGGTATTTCTTCAAGCCACAACTGTCCAGCATGTATAAAATACTGCACTGGAGAGAAAAGGATTATCAAGCATTTGATGGTCCAAACTTTCTGCAATAAAATAGCTGTTATAAAAAAATCCTTTATTAGGAACTCTAGACCAAAGAACATTTTGTGCCTTTTTTTTATTTATGTTACTTTGTTTTGGGGTTTTTTCTTTTTTTTTGTGTGGGTGGGGTTTTTTATTTTGTGTTGTGTTTTCGTTTGTTTGTTTTTGGTTTCGGTTTTTTTTCTGTTCTAAATAAGGCTGTAAAAGGTATTAATTAAAAATGTGAGGGAGGAAAAAGTCATATGTTCAGCAAAAGAAGAAGACAGCTAAGATCAGTAAGTGTATCACTGATCAAGGAAATTCCTGTTCATAGGACCCATAAGGAATTTTATATCTAACATCTATTATATCCTTTGTTAAGAGAATTAAAGAATTTGGTTTGATCTGAGTATTTCTCCCAGAGATTTAAAGGACCTGGAGCCAGCAGTGTTGCCAATAGGTATTCAGAAAAATAAAAAATCCTCTATCCATCTGGCCAGTAAAGAACCAACAGACCTTTTGGAATATGGTGTGTAATAATGAAACTCAATTGTGGCTCATGCCAGAGTACTCCTGTCCTTGCCTTCTGATGATTCACTCACTAGGGTTCTGTTGAGTTGAAAATGTCATAGTATTGCACAAGCTAATTACTTGAAAACCCCCTTCAAGTCAAGAATGAGAAATTGTGTTACCTTGTAAGTAAAAAGTGTCCATACTTACACTGAGATACACCACAGCACGGTACATATATTCTGTATATTCAATACCATGTATTCAGATTTATGCCCTTTGCAAGAGACCTCAGGTCATGCTAGGACACAGACCCACCATAAGTCCATCAGAGACAATGGGAACCTTTCTTTGCCAGTAAATGAAGTCTCTAATCTTATCTCAGAGTTATAAAAACAGGACTGCAAAGGTATTCAAGCTCCTGGCATCTCATTAGAAACTTGAAATTCCACTGAAAACTGCAGAAATCTATAGAGAGTACTCTGATGGTCGTTTGTATGCATCCCAAATGTAAATTTTCTTAAATATTACTGGACCTCTTGTAAGTATTTTCAGTCTTGGAGAAACTTCAGGGTTTGGGGTTTTTTTCCTTTATTAGGAAACTCTAAATTAGAAATTTTTTGATTTGTATTTGGTAGCCCACAAATTTAAAATCATGATTTTAAATTGAAAGTCATGATTTTAATTGTTTTTTAAGAAGAAACCTCAGTGACACAAGCAGAGACACAAGCATAGTGTTCATTCTTACAAGGATTGTGAAAACGTGGCGGATATTTTAAAGTAGTATTCTGCCAAACTGTCTTAGTGAAAAACAGTTGAAGACATTGATGATGCAGGAAAATTATATGGGGCAGCACCTGTTTAAACACATGAAACATGAGAGATTTTTGTAATTCATGAAAGATAATATTAGTTTATTTGTTTGTAATTAGAAGCAGGAGTAAATGAAGAGGAGCTATATGGAAATCTTAATTTTAGGTGAACTCGCATCCTAATGATTAAAACAAAAGTATCTTGTACGACCAGGGAGTAGAATATATTTTCATTCTGCTCTGGTCTCTACGTTAAGCTGTCCAGATGGAGATCTGTTAATTGATATCTATTTTTTCCTTGTTTAATTGTTGCAGGGCACATGCAGCTTCACTTTGGTGCAGATTCCCCAGTAATGTTTTAGATTTGCTTTGATTTCTAATCTCATGTTAAATTTTGAGTGTCAGCAATAAGGTGTGAGCACTGGAACTCCTTGTCCCCAACAAAATCCCTGTACCTTGTCCAGTGGGTGAGGTCATATCACCTGTTCCAAGTCTGGAGTTTATCATAGAGTCAGTAGCTACCATGAGGCCTCTCTTGCTTGATTTTGCATGTATAATCTTAAGTCAAGCTCCTTCTCTTGTAGCTAATATGAACAAATTATGTGTCTCTGTTTGTTTTCTCTTCTTCCCCACAGGTAAAATTAGTATTTTCAAAGGAACCTTCAAAGCCGATGGCCCCACGAATCTTACCAAATCCTCTAGCAGCTGCAGCAGCAGCTGCTGCTGTGGCTGTGAATTCCCCCTTCAGTCTTCGCACGGCCCCAGCAGCCACCCTTTTCCAGACTTCAGCACTTCCTCCAGCACTCCTACGACCAGCTCCTGGGCCTATACGGACCACCCACACTCCTGTGCTGTTTGCTCCTTACTGAACTCCAAACAGGAATTAATTGTACTGCAATAATTTTTCAAATCAAAACAAACAAAAAAAAAAATAATGAAAATCAAGAACATTGAACTATGCAGTGTTTATTTATAGTTTAAAGTATATATGAAGAGCCAGAACTTTTGATAGAGAACTGAACAAATTCTGAATGGGGGAGTGGGCAGTATTTTCTCCAGATGAGAACATTTCTCTTGAGCATTGATCGTTTTAGAACTGATCTCCAGCATTGACTTGTAGTGACATATAAAACTTATAAAGCCTTTTGGCTGTGCGTTTTGGCACATATTTCCCTGCAATGTCTTTCCTGCTTTATGACACAACTTACAAATTTGTCTAAAGGGCATTAACTGGTTCCAATGTATATAAAATACTTTATTCTGTAGATTAAAGAAGGAAAAAAAAAAAAAAAAAAGAAACACTGTGAATAGTAGTACCCTTACCAATCCTCCTGCCAAATCAGCAGTTACTGGGTATTTATCTGAACAAAAGTAGATACAATAGATGTCTTGTAAAACAGTAGTATTGTGTCTCTATCTATGCCACTAGGTTTCTAACTGAGTTGCAAAAGATAAAATGAACAAAATTATGTCACTTTGGTAAGTAGTCAAAAATTATTACAATAACGTGGAGCTGTTCCTGGTGAGCAGAGCTTTCCTCACTCACAGAAGAATGAAAATAATCTAGGTTAGGGCAAAGAAAGAGATAAAGAAGATCTAGTGGAGGAAAAAATAATTCAGATACTGTACACAGAATGGGTCAAACGTTTATTTAACTGAGAATGTATGTGTACACTGTGTGTTCATTCAAAAAGTGTAATACATACAGGATAGATCAATGTTTAAGACATGACAGTGGAAAACAAAAAATATGCTCTTGTCGTGAAACAGGCCTGACACTTCAGTGTTGAGCAGAGGGAAGAAGCAAATTGGTCACGCAGAGTCATAGCTGACAAATGAAAAACAGGAGAGAAATCCTGGTCTCATTTAAGTCAGTTTAAAGTTCCTTCTGACTGCACTGTAGCCAGAATTTCATCCCAAGAATGGCACGTATTCATTTTATATCACACCAGTGGGAGTGTCTGTAGATACAGGTAATATTTTTTGCAATAGGCTTAGTCTTAGCAACAGACTTATTCCTTTGTTTTATTTCCTACTGATGTGATATAAAATGTCTTAATATACCTATAAAATGTAAACAGTGACACATGAGATACATATTACGAGATAACTGCACATCATGGGTTTGGAACAAATACAACTTTTAGGATCTCAAGGGACCCTTGAATTCTGTAGTTGACCGTTATGTACAGACAGCTTAAAGCCTTATATATTTACTGTGAGGCTTAAAGGGGTTGACTGTGTCCCTTTAAAGTAAGATTTATCAGGGGTATATATAGATATATTGTATATATGTTAGAGTAAGAAAAATAACTTATAAACAGAAAATCTATATAAAATAATTATATAACCATTGATTTCACATGTGGGTCATTAAGTGGTAAGTAACAAACAACAGAGAAAAAAATAGACTTCTTGAATCTGATCCTTGCTGCCTGCTTTTTCCCATAGGGAGCTGAAAAGTATCTATTAATACTATGGAGTGTGCTGCTGAGTCACATGCAACCACTCTGATCTGTAGCTAAGTGAAATGCCTACCGTACATTTAGGCAGAATAAAATTTAAAAGCATAATTTACATTTAGGTGGAGAAATTATTTGAAAGTTTTTATTAAAAGGCAGTAATGCAAATTATTGACCGTGTGGTTACTATGTAATGCTGCCTGTGGTTAATGCAGACAGGTGGGAGATATAGAGGATGGGAATATACAGCACTTTTGACTTGCAGTTCATCAGTGAGCCTTCCATATGCATTCGTATTTGCCATTTTTTAAACCTCTCCGCATTTAGATTTTATAAAAAATATATAAAGAGAGAGAAAGAAGAGGTTCCATGGATATCTGTGTCCAAAGAATTCCAAAGAGATGCATTTATTTATCTAGAAGTATTAAAATAAGTTCTATATTATGTATTTGTATTTCATCCAGTTTATTTGCAAACGTTTGTGCCTTGAAATGAAATGAGCTTTTGTTTATATTTAATTCACACCTATGTAGCCATGAAAAAGACATGATGGTGATTCCAGGGCTAATTACCAGCTGGATTGCTTTGGCCTAACTTTCAAAACAACAAGTATGAGTAAGTTCCTGAAGCCGTGTTTAGACATCTAAATAACTAGGGGCTGACATTTAAAAGGGCTCTCTACTCAACAGCTCCCAGTAAAGAGACAGTAAATAAGCCAGCCTTCAAAACCTGCTCCTCACACTCAATTTAGAAAATGTTTCATTTTATACTGGGTACGTGGGAGAGTAAGATTCAGTGGACTTGGTCTTTTAAGCCTGCTCTCAACCTTCCATCTGTTTGCAGAAGCTGTAGTGCCATTGCCAGCTGCGTTCAGATTCCTCCTTGAAAAGGGCAGCAGCTTTCAAGCTGTGCTCCATGAAACACCAGTTGTTTCCAGAGCCTTTTGTAAGAGCCTGTGTAAGTAAGATCTTGCTACAGGAGCAGAGTAGTACTCACATTTTAGGAAGGTAGAAGATCTGGGCAGGCTATCTTTTCCCCATGAGGAAGCAGGCAGATGGGAAAAGGGGAGATAGACAAATATCCTGAGGGCTCTTATGCACAGCCTTCTGGTGCATGGACACCTGCTGTACATCCTGCCATGTTGTGATGCCGTCAAAATCAACAGGCTGATCCTTGCCAAAATGTGGCCTGTGGCATGTATGGAGGCACAGTACTAAGGGCAGAGTTCATACAAATTTTGCTAGAAATAAGAGTGTCATTCCAAGTACTTACATCAGCTAATTTGCAATGACACCTTCAGTTTTCTTGGACCTCTTTTGTCACAGTGCTCTATGGAACAAGCTTTTGTTCACACGAGTCTCTTTTAAAGTTCAGCTGTAAACAACAAACTCAGTTCTTTTTGTCTCTTACTCACTACCTAATAAAGGATAAAGCCTAAATGTTAGAATGTACAGTGGATTTTCTGTGCCTTGCTGCTCCTCCTCCCTCTCGGTCAGTAACAAGCCAACGTACCCAGGACATCAGCACAACAGTTCTAGTACATATATATATATTTATCTGTCAAGGAAAATACTGGCACAACAATCTGATGGGGCAAAGAGAACTTCTGGTCAAGGGTATGTCCACAGCAGATTACAGAGGAGGTAGCAAACAGAAGACACTTTACACCTACTTGTCAATACATCCAGTGTGGAGAGCACTATTAAAGAAAAAAAATGCCATCATATTTGATGTTACAATAGCACTCCAGGGCCAAGAAGAAGCCTAAAGCACAAAGAAGCAGATCATTTCATTGTAGATACAGTCACTCACTGGAATAAGAGTGGAAATCAGCCTGTGGGGAAGTGGCTGGGTAATGAACTCAGAAAAACAATCAGATGCAGGGATGTTTTCTTAAATTCTATTCAAAGTGTTAAAGAATAACTATTCTGTTCTGACCTGAAGAGATGGTATTTTTGTGGGAGGTATAGATATATATATATTTATATTTTTATGCTATCTGCATTTTCCGACTATCTATGGCTTCAAACCTTTGTTCTGAAGGATCATCATTGCTCTGAACCATGAAATTAGTTACCTTCTTGAAAACTGCTGTAAAAGCTGATGTGAGAGGTCAGTAAGCAAATGGTATAAATATGGTGATCTAAAATGAAAAAAAAAAAAAAAGACTGACCATGTCAAGAAATATTGTATTTGAAAAGTATACATCTTTATTTTAAGAAAAATTATATTAAATTCTATAAAAATAAGAATAGCTAAATAAAGTTAATATAACTAGAAGAATTACATCTGTCATTTTAGTGCTGAAATATTACAATTGGCTCTACATTTTTAAAGTTTAAAAGACTTTCTAGGTGTCAAATCAATGCAAGGATGCTGTTGGTAAATTTAATGTCTCACTTCATTATCTTCCATTTACATCAGGAATACCATAACTGAATGGACCTGCCTTTAGTCACTTCTATTTTAAATGTCAAATACGCAGTAGCATATTGGCCCCATATTCCCTGAAAAGTGAAACCATGCTGCTTAGGAGCCCCTATTTCTGCCTTTTACTCCCAGAAAACACATAGTTTTTAGAGTCTCTTCAAAGCACCCTGGGGAATTTCTAACTCGATATCTCTTTTTAGCAAAAGTAAACATCATTTTATGAACATTATATCAACACTGGGGAGAAAGATCTAAAAAGGTTTTCACAAGTGTAACATTCTTTTGGGTAGATATGAAGCACAGACACTCAAGTTATTTGGTTGCACAAGTCTTGTTGAAAACACGTGAAGTCAGAACCTAGACCATTTTATAAGTGCCCTGGTTTGGGGGTTAACTCACAACAGTAAGAAATCTGTTCTTTTTACTAACAGGTGTCTGAATTTTCATTTCTAAAACTGACTTCAGCACAGTTAAAGCTTCAAGACTCTAAGCTCCCAGAGCTCCCAAGAAAATAAGGGTGGGCTTCCTGTTTATCAAGATGCATGTGAAAATGTGAGCCTATACTATGTAAAATGTTAAGTATTTTTTGACATCCCATCTTCTCCTGTTCTCATTGTTTATCTCTAAGTGCCATTCCTTCAGTGCCAATGAATCATACAGAAGCTTCTGTGCTGGAATTCAGTACATGACTAAAAGAAACAGTAATACTGATAAATCCTATCTTAAACTAGTTGAAACCTCAGACACACAGTGAAGGGTTCAGCCAAGGATGAGAGTTTTATGGCCTCTCACTTCTACAGGTTTATTAAAATTCAGGACCATTTAGGAGTAAGTGTAACTACCTGGAAGATGATTATTACATAGCCTGACCTGAAATGTCAGCAGCTTAGAGTCTGCTCCAGACTGAAATTAACAATGATATGAAAACCACAATGCTCTTAACTTTGGGACTCCTTATAGCAGTTGCAAAAATCTTTGATTTCAATAGAGGCAATTTTTTTTTGCTCTTAGTGGACAAGGCCTTTTTTAGTCATGCTGTGTATTGCAATTAGGTGTCATTCAACTCTGATTCAGTATTGATACTTTGATAAAGAAACTTGGCTGAGCGTGAAACATGATTAGTGGCTGCCTGGTTCATGTGGTCAGCTTCATGCTGGGACGATGCTTGGGTGGTGAAATAAGAATTGAGAGAGTCAATGTAAAGAAATTGCTGGACTAACTTGACACTTTTTCCTTGAGCAATGTTCTTAAATTAGACTTCTGAAGTATGAACAAGCTGGGACATTGAAAAGTTCCTGGATAACAAAGTAGGGACTTTGAAGATGGTGAGATCTTAACTTTAAAATAACTTTGATGAGAAAGAACGCAGAAGACCGTCTTTGTATTAGATACCAGAGTATTGTAACAATGTAACAAGTATTGTAACATTGTAACAATGGTCTTCACACTAGGCACACTGTTAATACTCTGGCATTTTTCCTGTTCACAGCAGAAATCGAGGATTTGACACCTATGATTAGGAGCAAGCATTGTCAAAACCTGGGTCTCCAGAAAGGACGTCCATAATTTGTACTTGTTTTTATTACTGGATTTTACTTCTATGTTTCTTTATTCATTGTCTTGTCTCTCATATGAATGAACAGAATCCATGAAAATTAAATATACATTTAAGAAGTATGTAATCATCAATGCCCCTGTTGGGCCATTTGATCAGAGTCAATAAATTGAATAAAGAATTTAAAGCAGCAGAGCCACAGTAATGATAAAATACTGTGAAGAGAGAACGTCTATACTACAGTACTCTTTACCTAATCCAGAGTTTTATGGCCCACATAGCTCTTTATTCTTTCATACTTTCTGAAATATTTATCTTTTGGGATCTTTCAAAGGTTTAATCAAATTTAAATGTTATTTCTTATGTTCAGTAAAAACATTTATGTATTTCTGAGTGCAAAAGCAATATAAAATGGGATAAAACCCACAAAACATTTTCTCTTTAGAAATGCCTGCAGCATTTGTTAACAACGTCAGCCCTTTCTCTGCTTGTGGGTCGTGACTGGCATTTGCCGTGGGAACTGTTCTCACTGGGACATGTATCAGGTGAAAACTGTCAGTTCAAAACAAAATCTGTCAAGTGCAGACATTGGTTTGGGGCACAACAAAGTGGGAGATGAGAGAATACAGGCAAAGCTATGCCTTTGTACCAGACTCTTTGAACTCTCTCAAAACTGCCTGATGGCTTGATGAGGAGAGGCAGAAGTTCTTAATGTGGTCATTCTCTTGTATTTATAACATAGAGGATGTAAATTTAAAAAACTTCTTGTTTTGAGAATTTTTAACTAGTGCTTCAGTGTGGGGGATGATCCCCTCCCTCTACCCACCCAAAAGTGTAATCCTTCCTTCAGACATATTTTAAATGTAGACTTGCTGCAATTGCAAGTCACAGTGCTGCCTGCATCTGATTTTTCCCTTGGAATAAATCTATTCATGTCAGTTTTGGTACCCAGAAGGAGAATCCAGGAATTAAAAATGAAAATGTAATGAGCCTCAAGTTGGGTCACTTTTTTTTTTTTTTTTTTTTTCCTTCCTGCAATTGCTGAAGTCCTACCAGTTTGCTGAAATCTACATGTCAATCAAAGAGAAACTGCCTGTTTCTTTCTTCTTCTACTGTTTTTATAGTTTTAGAAAGGAGATGGAAACAGCTGTAGCTCTTTATCCAGTGACTCACACTAAAGCCACCACGTAGTCAACAAATGCCTGCACATGTATTGCCTCTCTGCATACACACAGATTTAATTCCCTCCAATCCTTCTGCTAAATCACATTTTGTGACTCCTTCAGCAGCATGGGACACTGCAAGGAGCATTTAAGAGAAAAAGAAAAACTAAATCACCCACTTATGGTCTGTATAATATGGGTGTATAATACAGTACCCCTTTATTCTCTTCAGTGGAGTAATCAAACCATGTGGCTGGAGTCCTGCATTAAGCCCCTCATTACAGTATTGGCTGCTTTAAATGGTGAGCACTGAAGCCAATTTTGTTGGCTGTGTTGTAATTAAGCCTGCTCCCTAACTGTGTATGGTTCTCTGTTCTCCATTGGGGTATTTTTCATGGCAAGTGAATTCTTGGAATAAAACCTAGAGGTTTTTTCACCTCCTTATACAGCTGTGAAAAGCAGTAGGGGAAAAAAAAATAAATTAGTCTTTCATGTTTTATTCATAGCCATGTTCTATCTAACTTTCAGGAACTTCATAGTGGCAGTAAATACTTCAGGAACTCTTCAGTTCTGCTCTTTGAGATGGGATGCAATGGATCACTATCCCATGCAATAGATATCTAATCCACAGCAGTGTGCAAATCATCTACTTTATGCCACCAACTCATTAAACTCTTTAAATTTGGATAAAAAACATGAAAGCCTACCTGGACCCAGTGAAAGCACTGGAGATAAATAGCACACACATTAGCTGATGTGTCAAAGAACCTTCAGAACATCCAAGTAAGTCCAACAGCAAGTTCCAGAGAGACTAATAGTTCTGGAAATTAAATGTAAGGAGGTTCTGTCTGAACCCAAGTGTGAGAATAAGTTTAACCTTGCCAAATACACTGCAACTCTTGAGAACTGGTTTTTTGGTATTCTTAAACAATGTTCTTCCAGCTATGGACAATCTCCAACATGGCAGTGAAAGATTTCAAATCTGAGACCAAGTTATTTAGCAGGGTAATGAAATATTCTTCCTAGTGCTTATAGATAACCAGCATAAGCCCTTCATTTAGTAATGCAAGGCACAGTTAAATTACTGGGTACTAATTTACTGTCAGTAGTACCATCGAGTACTGACACTTTTAAAAATACCGGCCCTGATCCATTCACACTTGTAAATTTAGATGTCATTTTTATAAGTCCAGGAGTAAAATTTCATGGTCTAGTAGTTTGTAATAGTAGTTTTGACTGATAAATAGTCAATATAATATCTCTAATCAAAAAAGGGTGGAGGGAAGTGACTGGGGCAGTTATACCTTACTATTTAAAACACATGATAGCTACCTGAGGGCTTTTTAAAGGTCAGAGTTAGTAACTGTGTGGAAAAAGGTAGTGGGCTAGAAGACAGTTGAGTCTTCTCAGGGGTAAGTAAAGTGAAAAAAAATTATCAAGATTTTAGCAATTTCTTCCTTAGGTAAATGTAGATTAATTGCTCCAGATTTGCTTGGGTGTTTGAGACTGTGGTCCATAAAAATTATTAAATTGGTATTATGACAATTCAAATAATTTTGAAAGAAACTAACTGAAGTCTGCGTGGGTTATAGTGTAAGGAGAGTTGTCAGGCTGGGGAGAGAAAGTAGAAGGGAGTTTTAAGTTGCATCTGGCTTCACTGGTGATTTTACACATAGAAAAAAAACATGTGCTCTTGAAATTCTTTGATAACACACATTAGGAGCTATCATCAATCGAGAAAGGAACATGATATTTTCCAGAAAGAATAAAATGACCTTGAGAACTGAGATAATAGAAAGGAGCTATAACTCAATAGGAAAGAAAGGGACAGTCATGTATTTATAATCTAATAATAACTAGCTCTAAGAACTCAGTAGCTCTAAACAACTGAAGAGCACAAAGTACAGGTAGCATTTATAGCAATGAATTACAAATTTTATACAGCTGTTAAAAATAAAATATGTTAATTGAGGTATATTCTTCATTATACCACCACAGAATTAAAACTTTGTGTTTTGACAACTTCATTGATTCATAATGAAGAGTAATTAATTCTTTTCAGAAAAGACATGAGGGATGAGACAATAATATGATAAAATTCATATGGTTAGTATAAGGATGGAAGGCTGAGCACAAAAGAGATCCAGTTGCTCCCTCTACGATGGGATGGAAATGGTGATAACCATCAGAAAAAGAAGCTACTCAAGGTAAGAAGGTCTCCAAGCATAAATACTTGAATTGATGCCTATAAACTCACCAGTGAAAATTCTCTGGAAATTAAAAGATGCTTGTAAGTGTCAAAACACAGAAAGGTGTTAAGCAGGCAAAGACTGAGGTGATGCTCAGGTGGGATCTGTCTTGAATGAGGTTCTGGCCACATTTGCTGCAGCAGCAGCTAACTGGGCACAGTGTGCTCAGTCAGCAAGTCTGCTCCCTTGTCTGTCTGACCATACTTTCCTGTGTTGCTCAAAAATGTGTTAGTGACTTTACTCATGGCTCGATAAGTCCAGGAGAGAACTATACAAAATATGGGATTGACATGTCACAGGAAAAACACTTCTGAATCTTGCCTAGGGTTTATTTCATCTATGTATTCACGTAATAATAGTAAGAAAATTGTTCCAAATCTGAGCATAAGCACATATGTTTGGTGGTGGCTTTTTGGACACCACACATCAGCTGGAAGAGTCTGTCTTAGTCTTGTTGAAATGGGACTCAGTCTAGTTTTCCTAGTTTCTAGTTTTCCTAATTTCATGACAAATATATTTGTCACAATCAGTTGCTAAGCATAGTTTCAGGCTTTTAAAAAACCAGACAGATGAGTGAAAATATTTAACAGTGCTGAAAGCAAAAATTATGTCTCTAGTTCACTGAATTCATGAAAACATGCAGAGATTAGCAACAATTTAAGACTTGCTCATATTTTACTTTGGGCAACAACTAACTTGGGACTTTAGGGCAGAGCATCCCATAGGGAGACAGATACCTGTGACCAAGTCCGTGCAGCAGGATAAGGGGGTGAAGTCAAAATAAAGGCCTCTCAGCTCTTCACTCATTTCAGACTCTTTGCTGAGGTTGCTGAATCCTGTGAATTATGTTCCTCAGTCTAGGAGTATGTTTGATGACTGTACTAGGTGAGTGAGAATCCATTCAGTGAAGCTGTGGGGTTCCAAAGCTCAACAGTAAAATACAGACCTTGTTGAAGTTACTGCACTAGTTCGTGATGTCTGATTCTTAACGCTTAGCATTCAGTTCAAGCTTTAGCTAATAATTAGATAAATTGTCACTTGACACCTGCCTGTCTTTACTTTTTGAAACTTTCCTCTGCCAAGGAGTCACAGATTTGCACTTTTCAAGGAACAGCTGGATATAAATGTCATGCTGTGGCACGCTGCAGATATGTTTTTTCTCTTTGCTCAATCCCGTGTTTTGCAATCAACTCTAAAAACCCCAAACAAAACCACAACAACCAAACAACCTCTCCCTGCCAAAAAGCCAAAACCTATGAGTCAATGCTCAGCAATATGTTCAATATGTTATTAGTTGATTTAGAAAATTCTTCCAAATGAAGCAAGTTCAAAATATTTTACAGAACTAAAAAAATTGTGTGACTGCAACACAAAAACATAATCCAAAATGTTTTGGCTAAAAAAGGGAAGCCTTCTGTTTTCCTTACAACTGAGGCCAAACCAATTTTAATTTCTGACTTCTTAATTAATGTTAAATACAATTTAGACTGAGTTTCTAATAGAAAAAATACAGCAAAAATTGTAGATTTACAGTTATTTAGGCCACTGTTTTATCTTTAATTTGAGCGTCTTAAGTATAAGAACAGTTAAATTCAAATTCTTCATAGATTATGCCATCTGTTAATGGAGAATATCTATTTCAAAGCTATGCAGAGCATGGTTAATAATTTGGCCATTTTACAAATTGGGCATTTTACAGCCTGGCCGTTTCTTATTTATTTTTTGCTGTATTGGTGGCTAAAGTTTCTCTGTGCTCGTAAAATAAGAATTTCATTTAATGGCATAAGACAAGTCTTAAAAGTTATTTTCATTACATCTCAGCACAGCTTGAGAAGCTTTTGCAAATTTTCTTGAGAAGGAAAGGAAGAGACTGGCCATCTGAGATGTAAGATTCAAGTTCATCTAACACTGGAGACCTGAGCTTGTGCTGGGCCTTGGTAAAGCTGTTAGGCACTAAAGCAGTTCCCCAGCCTCTGGTTTATTAGTAGGCGAGTTGATTCCTTCATTACTCTACACAGTATAACGTAGATTACAAATGTAGGTTTAGGGCTGTTCTCTATGAAACCTCTGCTATAGGATGAAATTAACTGTGCACTGGAAGTGCTTATTTTCCCCACAGACTGCATAGGAATCATTGGATGATAAATGAGAGGTAGACATCTGTGCTGTATGAGTCTGAAATCAATCAAATATTGTACGTCATAAATTAATCCTGTGTTAGCAAGTTGTTCTTTAGTTCAGGGTGGGGGACAACCAACATGAAGTCCAGGATGTGGTAGAACACAGCAACAGAACTGAGTCTTCCATATACAAGATGTGAAAAATCCTAAATATCCTTATTAGTAAGTTTTGTTTCAGTCTTAAAAGTGAGGATTTTTTTTTTTGTGGTAAAGGTTTTATTTGACCAAGTACATTAATGTAAAAGCTTTGAATTATGGGTTTGGTGGGTTTTTTGTAGCATTTTGGAGGTCTGCATGTTTTGTTTTATTTTGATTTGTTTGGGTTTTTAATTTTAAGCAAAACTTAAGGAGTCCAAAACTCTCCAGGGACGCACTCTGTTTTAGCAAGGTCAAGAGGGCTGCTCCAAAGGGCTGCGGGTTATGGGAGCAAGGGCTCCCCAACAAGGGGCTGGTCCCACAGAGAGTGTGTAGGATGTCTGTTAACAGTGGCTAAGTAAGGTGAGAGTCCAGGTCTACCCAGGCCAGTCTGTAGAGGTGAGGCAGGTACCAGCCAGCATCAGCAAGGAAGGCAGGATGAAGAAGGTGCAGTACCAGACACACCTACAGTGTACCCTGGGCATCCTACAAGGGATAAGTGCAGCTCCCAAGCCAAGGAGTCCCCACATGGTGTCTCTCTCAGCTCCTTCTCTCACCTTAGCTGTTCTCCCAGCGGTTTGCTCCCACGTTACATGGCCATGCCATGTTAAAGCAGCCCAGCCAGCTTACCCTTGGGAAGTGAAGGAGATGGATTCACACAGGGCCCTGGCAATGTTAACACATACTTTGTAAAGACTAGAAGAGATTATTTTGACTCTAGAAATTATAGAGTAAAAGGGAATCAAAGGGCAGGAAAAGAAATGGAGACACTGAGCTTTACATACAATCACGAAGAATGATAGAGCAAAGCTGGTTGAGTCCTTCTCCCCCACCCAGCATTTCAGTGAAAAATTAGTATTTGCAGCATGGGGCTAAAATAAAGAAGCAGAAGACTGAAGCAAATGTTGAAGTTTCTTGAGGACAATAGGAGTAAATCTTAAGTATAAATTATATTTGGCTTATAAAAGATTTCTGAGAAGAGTGGTGTGCCTTCCTTACTTCTAACACTACTCAGTCACCCCTAGATAAGAGAGTTTATCCTATCTGTTAGTATCTCAAGAAATTCCTGACTGAGGAACCACAATTGTCTAAAACCTAATCAGAAGTCAGGTGTTTCCTTCCACTGCACAGAGCTGCTGGATAGAAATACTGTGTTTTCACTTTTTATAGGGGGCTTTTGCATTCTTTTCTAAAGGCTGAGGCTGTTTGATTTGAAAGCTTAGAGCTAGACTCTTAGTTGCTATAAATAAGCATAGACTCATTATTTTTCTAGACCTATAGCAATTTTTGGTGACTGAGATGTGGCACGTAGTTTGGAATAAAAGTGTTATTTTCAAACCATAGTCAGAGAGATGACCCCTGTTAAAAATGGTCATCTTCTACTGTAAATATCTCCTGTCTTAACAGAGAGACAGTGATTGTGAAATTTTCTGAGAATTGTTATTTCCACTTTTCTCTGCTTTAACATCAAGCTCCTATAAATTAAATTATTTCCTCCTGTAAAAAAAAAAAACAAAAACAAAAAACAAACAAACCTCATTTTCTAAACTATGTAGCTGTTGACAGTTTTGTGTCATTCTGAAAGAAAATTATTATAGCTTAATATTATTTCATAGAATCAGGATGTACCAATTGTCTTGAGTTTTTTCTTGGGTGAGGTGTGGTAAATGGAATCTTCCTTATTTAGCCTAAATACCTTGGTGTGACTAAAGCACAAACTCATGTGTGCCAATACTTCTTTTGGTAGCATAAACATCCTCTTGTAGCTAAGAACTGAACTGCTGTGTCAGTGTGTTCTTTCCTTCACCTTGTTCCAGTCTGTTACACTTTGTGGTAGGTTATGGTGGAGAAGGCCTAGTCTAGGAAAGGCACCATGCAGATCCAGCTTTCTTTGTTGACTGTTCCTGATGCTGGGGAATATCTCAAGGTGGTTCTGCTACTAAAAATGAGCTCTGAGTAAATGCTGTGGAGAATAGGATCTGGTCTAAGGTTCTATTTAGTGATGGGACTGTCATTAAACTGGTGAGTAACCACCAGTTACTGGGCTTAAATAATCCACTGATTTATAGTGGGCATGCTCAGCCCACTATAAATAATAAAATATTTCCATTTGGTAGTATTGCCCAAATAAGATTTCCCATACAAACAACATGAAAGAAAATCTTTACATTCATAATCATGTATGTGATCCTGTCCACTGAAGATTTTGTTCCAATTTTCCGACTGCCCTTAAAATTCCTCACCATCTTCCTAAGCCAGATTTTCCTGGTTTGTGCTCGTGTCTTTCTTTACCCTCTTCCAAAATCACAGAGCTAAAGAATCCAAGCTGGTGACAGCATTGCTTAGGATAAATTTCTTTGCTGGCATTGTCCTGGAAAACATTCAAGCCAGTAGAAGGAAAAATTTCTTTGTGGGATAGTGTTTTATTAAGAGCCTGTCCAAAGAAAAGTGGCTAAAATGCAGCATCTCTGCTCCTAGAAAAATGTCATTTGGGGTACACTTATTGATTCCCAAGAGAGACACCAGGTTGCAAAACTTGTAAGTGTTAGGAAGTGCTGAGGTAGTAAGCATATGGATGAGGCTTCTTCCTGCTTTGACTTTGATTCTTTATACCTTACTGGACTTCTATTTCTTTTAATTAGCATTCTGAAATCTGGAAATCATTAGGCATAGATTAGCACAAGACTATGCATCAACATTGTCATAACAGGTGTGTATACCTGTCATGGCCAGGGTAACTTGCAGGAGGGAATGCACACACTTGTATCATTCAAGCATTTGCTGAGCTAGAGAGAAGGAAGTCTGGGGATCGAAAATGTTTGTTTAAGGGTTGCCAAAATTCTGCTCAAATCTCCACCTAAATATTTTGCTCATTTTCTTGGATCCCACTATTATGGCCTAACTGCTAAAATCTCCAGAGGCTTTGACAGTGTTTAAGTTCTGCTCTAAAAGTACTGTTAGAGAGCAGAGGGGGTGACCAGAGTGTCAGAGATCACAGATCTTCTTCCCAGGGGTGTTCAAAAATGAGCCCAGAGGGACTGGCATGTGTGGATATATAATTTATCTGTGTGTGTGCTCAGGGGCAGAGAAAATATTGGGGAACTCTTGCTTTTATCCCACTTGGCTCACAAATCACTAAATTCTTGGCAACATGGAGATTTAAAACACAGATAAGTAAGGCAGCAAATGATTTAATATGGATTAAATAATAAATAAACTAGTGAAAGTGCATGTCCAGTAGCTGTGCAAAGTTATTCTTGTTATTTCCCCATTTATTTAAAAGCATGTGTTTCTGCCCAAAATTGACCTATCTTAACCACATCAGGCACTGGTGATGGTCTCCCCAGAATTACTGTATTTCCTTATCTTCCTTTCCTCATTATTTATTTTCCTCTGTTCATTCTGTGTTCCCTGGTTTAGCTGAGGTACTAGAAGCTTGACTAGTTCCACTTGCTTTTGCAAACTACTGTCAGTCCATCACTAAAAACATGCCAGCACTGCCTTACTTGGTGATATCTTGGAAAAGAGAAAGATATTTGGATATGTAGTCATGTATCTGGTCTGTAGATGAGTCGTGTTTTCCTTCTTTCAAATGCTGATGTGCAATTTGTAAGGTGTAAGTCTAATTTTGAGATAAACATGTAGTAGTTAGCCACTTAGAGAGATTAGAACCTGCTTTTGTCCTCATTGTCTTAGTTACAGGTGTCTCAGACTATTGCAGTGGTTTCCACAGCAGATGTAAAAGGCAGCACAACTGCAGTAATCCCTTAAGATTTTGGAAACTGAAACATAGGTCCCAACAGGAATCACATAGTTACACTTTTCCTCCCATACATACATAATCACTGCAAACTAAAATCCCTCTTCAACTGCTGCTTAATTCTAAAGATACCAAAGGCCTATATATGCTGCAGTTGTCAAAATCATAGAATAATTTAGTTTAGGTCATGGCAGGTCATCAAGTCCAACTCAAAGTAAGACTATCTCCAAAGTTAGATCAGGTTGTTCAGGGCTTTGACTAGCTGAGTTTTAAAAGTCTCCAGCATTGGAAGGTCCACAGCATCTTTAAGCAGCCTGGTTCATAACTTAATTATTGTGAGATTTTTTTTCTTTTTTTTTCTTAAGACCACTTGATATATCTTACTTTCAGTATGCACTGTCTCTTGACATTTTACTATGCACTTCTGAAAAGAGTATCTTGTCTCTAAGTAGCCAGTTCTCAGTACCCCCATTAGGCTTTTCTACAGGCCAAGCAAATTTTTTCTCTTGTGTGTCATGTTCTCTACACATTATACCAAAATCTTTGTGGTGTGCTCATATTTGTCATTAGTGGGGACCCAAACTGGATGAAACATTCCAGCTATGGCCACACAAGTGGCAAATAAGGGAAGAATATCACTTGCCTAGATCTTTTCTTGTCAGTTTTTCTTGACAGTGACCAGCCCTGGTTCTTTTAATGGTGCACTGCTGACTTATATTTAATTTGACTTTCACCAGGACCTCAAATACTTTCACAAAACTATTTTCTAAAACTCATACAAGTGCAGAGGTATTATCTCTTGGGTATTATATCTTCATACCTGCATAACTTTGTATTTGGTTTTGCTGAACTTCATGAGGTACCTGTCCACCTTCTTCTCTGAAAAGTCCTTCGGTGGTACAGCCTTGTCCTCCAGTTTATCAGTCATTGTCCCTTTTTCCAACTTGCAAAGTTCATGAAATTGCTTTAAGTGCAATTATCCATGTCATTGATGAAGATGATAAACTGTATTGGTCCCAGAATTGATTCTTAAGGAATGTTACTCCTAGTAGGCTGTTGGTTAGGTTTTTGAAATAACAGTCCACCCAAGTTTTCACCTACCTTGTAACTTGCCTCTAAACTCTACTACTGTACTAGGAGATCTGCAAGGCATGAAGGCAGATACTAGGGAGCAGCCATGAAGCACCTCAAGCTTTTACATGACATTTTTCACTTTCCAATGTCCTTTATCTTTTTCAGCAATGGAGTAAGGTTTTGCCTTGTTTGTTTGTTTTGTTTAGGGTTTTCTTTTGTTTTGTTTTGGTTTGTTTGTTTGTTTTCCCTACAAAAACCTTTCACCTTGTACTCACATCTCTCTCCAGTTCCAGCTCCAGCTTTGAGCTTCCCATTTTTCCCTTGTCGTGCTCAGGCAATGCCTTTGTGACACAGAGGAAACCAGAATCATGGAATTGTTTGAGTTGCAAGAGACCCATACAATTGATCAACTGATCCAAGCTGTTAACCACACTGCCAAGACCAGCACTAAACGTGTCCCTGTATGCCAGTTCTATACAATTTTTTGAACGCTTCCAGGAATGATGACTCAACCACTTGATTGGGCAACCTGTACCAACGCCTGATGACTCTTTCAGTGAAGAATTTTTCCCTAATATCCAATTTAAACCTACTCCGGTGCAAGTTGAGGTCATTTCCTCTTGTCCTGTCACTGGTTGCCTAGAAGAAATTGACTCCAGTCCTGACTACAACCTTTTTCAGGTAGTTGTAAAGAGTAATAAGGTCTCCTTCATGATCCTCCTTTTCTTCAGGCTAAACAACCCATTTTGTCAGTCTTTCTCGTAAGACTTGTGTTCCAGACCCTCCACCAGCTCATTGCCCTTCTCTAGACTCTCTCCAGAACCTCAGAGTGTTCCTTGTAGTGAAGGCCCCAGAACTGAACAAGGGATTGGAGATGCAGCCTTGCCAGTGCCAAGTACAATGGGATGAGAACAGCCCTGGTCCTGCTGGCCACACTATTCCTGATACACTCCAGGATGCTCTTGGCTTTCTTGGCTGTCCACTAGCACTCCCTCCAAGTCTTTTTCTGCCAAGCAGCTCTGCAGTCATTTCTTCTCCAGCCTGCAGTGATGCTGGGGTTGTTGTGACCCAAGTGTGGGACCCAGAACTTCACATTACTGAACCTCAAGCAATTGGTCCATGGATGTAGCCTGTCCAGATCTCTCTGCACAGCCTTCTCATCCTCCAGTAGATCAACACTCCTGTCCCTTGTTGTCTGCAAACTGACTGACAGTGCACTAGATAACCTCTTTCAGACATTGCATTGGTAAAATAATAATAATAATAATGAGTCCCAGTACTGATCTCTGAGGGACACATCACCAGATACCAACTGGATGTAACTCCATTCACAGCCATTCTCTGAGCTCAGCCAGCCAGCCAGTTTTTTACCCAGCAAATGTATGCTTCTCCAAGGCCTGAGCAGCCATGTTCTTCAGGAGAATTTTGTGGGAAATAGTGCCAAAGGCTTTACTAGATTCTAGGCAGATGTCTACCTTTGCTTCCATTTCTTAACAACTTTTTTTTCCCCCCTCTTTTTAATTTTTTTCCTCTGCTGAACATCAGTTACTGCACATCATTCAAACAGCTTGTGGAACTCTGTTTAGAAAGTCTGGAAATCAGTTACCATTATCTCCTCCCAAACTATAAAGGCACTCCCTTTGTCATCTCTATTCTTGACTTAGAAACTCTGGTGGTTTGTTGTTTGTTTTGGACTTCTGTAATATTTCTGCCTTGAAAAAAAAAACATGTAAGAAATGTGTAGAGGTATTAAAAAACTTTTTGCCATACTTTGGGAATTCATCTATGTCAGCATATAAAGATTTTGCCTCTGTTGACATAACTTATGCAACTAAAATGAATCAGAATAAGATTTGTCTGATTAGTAGCGTCACCCTGGGAAGAACTGGCATCATTTAGTTGTGGGATTTTAGTATATAAAATGATTGCTTTTAAATATTTAGTCTGGAGTTGATTTTGGAGAATGTACTGGAAGGTGCTTCATGTACTACTACATGTCACAACCATGCTATGAAACAAAAGTATGCAATGGTGAGCAGCATGAACCCGAGACTACCGTTATTATGTCACTTATGTGGCCATTAAGTTTTCATGTTAAGATTTATTATGCTGTCATTACAGCACTTTTGTTTCTGATGTATCAAACCACTACTACAGTACATATTTGTTGACATCTCATCTGTTTTAGAAAGGAAAATGATTACAAGTTACCAAGGAAACTAATAAGCAGTATGCAAGGAATAGGCTGCACAATTTGTTTTGCTGGATAGCAAGTCGCTGCTGTTTTAATGTCAATTAAATTACTCCTACTTCTCACACTGACAAAATAAAAACAAACCAGGTACAATTTAAAAAAAAACTATAGACATATCCATTTAGCAAATGGAAATGAGCATTGTAATGTAGCTTATACAGATGGAAGATAAAGAGGGATGCAATTTGTTGAAGGTTTTGTGTACTTTATATAGACAGTGCTTTATTTTATGACTTTACAGAAAATCTTCTACTTCATTAAGTCCATAAGACTTAATGGAACAGAAGACCACAGACCTTAGAACCTGAAGGAGTTTTTAAGACTGGTAGATACAAATTTGCTTCCTTACTTTGAATTGCCTGGACAGTTTGATAAAAAAAGGATTTCATTCAGACCTGCTGTTGAGCTGTACTGTGAAAAGAAGTTTGGAGTAAATCAGATCAGTGGGATTGGAATTGATTTAGGCTGGTGACTCAGATAATACAGGTCACTTGCCCCAACTCCTGAGGAGCTGTACAATGCCAGGAATGAAAATCAAACAGTTTGATTTTTTTGAAAGCAGGAGGAGATCCTCAGAGGACTCTACCTTTTGAAGCCATAATAGCTGTTTTTAGGTATTGTTGTGTATTTTCTGTGGAAGAAATGTTAGGGACTCTCTGTAGCTCTAGAAATCCCTTGTTCATGGTTCTGACCTTCTAGTGAAGGACTATGAATTTTTAAGATAACATTAGGTATTCTTTGTTATTCTTTTTCTGCCCTGTTCTCCTGAGCCTTTTGTATTCTAGATGGTTTGGTTCAATGAGTTGTACCACATCCCCTTTTCCATATTTGTAAGCTTTCACTCTCAGTGAGTCTCCCATAATATTTGCAAGGCAGGTAAAATATAAAACAAATGCTGCTGTCACCTACTCACTGTTTAAACTGACTGTCAGTGGCCATGGAAGGCCAGGAGGGTGTGTGTAGCTGAGTCCTAGGGGAGACAGGCAGCTGAGCAGGACATGCCTACCTACAGTGGAAGGAATAGAAGGGGGGAAAAAAGTCAGCATTTTGAAGACATGAATTTGTTAGATGGATTTATTTTCTCACTTGTTGGATTTGCCCTCAGTGACAGTAGCAATGCTTTCCCTGTAACAGTTGCTCATTACAGCTTATGCAGAACAGATCCATGTCTGCTATAACCAAGACCAGGCCATCTCATATTATTTACTTGATGTACACTTTAAAAGGACTATTCTCTTTATATCAGTAATACTGAAATGAAAATAAGCATGAGTACTACTTCATACCAAAAACCTTCAAAGACATGATATTAGCTGGGTAATATAACTTAATGTCTGTGATAGCAAGGACAGGCAAAGTGATGTGCCTGTCCCTTTGGCTTTGGAATCCCTGAAATCAAGGGAGATGTGAGAGCATCAGCTGAAAGCTTTTTTAGCTTTCTGTTTCGATAGCATTTCTTCAAAATTATTTTTGGTGGTGGCATTGGTGGGTGTTGACCAGGTTTAAATTGAAATCCAATAATTGCCTCTGGCAAAATTAGATCTAAACTGCAGGTGCTGGTATTAGGAAAGCAGTGTGCATGAACAGCAGAGGATAGCTAGATAGGGAGTAAAAGAAGTGGATATCAATGAATTGGTGGAAAGAAACAGATAGGAATGGTATGTAGAAAACTACAATAATACAATTCTTTCTGGGTTTTCTGAACTTCTAGTCCTTCTTTCCAAACCATATGTTGAAATTAGTGTTTTCACTGATCCTTGTTCTCCTTGGCTTTGACTTGAATACTGCAGCTGCTTTTGCAGAAGTCCTCATGGGAAATAGTGGGAAGATAGCTTCATGGCTGTTTTTTTAACATGCTTCTACAAAAGATGTGAAGTTGCTGAAACTTGGCTGCACAGAAAAATTGGAAAACCACTTTGTGAAGTATCAGATACAACAATATATATTTTACTGGTTTATACAAATATGAAACTTTCATTTTGTTTTGTCATGTTTGCAAAGACTGAGAATTTAATTATGAGATTATTTACCAAATATTCCATGAATTTGGAAGGTAGATTACAAGTATGCAAATGGACTAGTAGCATGAAAGTACATGCTGCAAGGTTTACAGAGATAGAGTAAGTAATAAATTCAGGAAAATATTTCCTGCAGAGGAAAATGTGTTGTCATAAAGGAGAAACTGTTGCAACAAATGCAACTGTTGAGTGTTTAAGGAATTGAACAGAATGAGACTGAAAAAATCATTCTGTAGCATCTTGTAAAAAGTATCCAGAACTAAAATTATCACACACAGTATAATCAGAAAGGAATTATGAATAGACAAAATGGAGATACATTTAATGAAAGAATTAATCAAAGACAATAGTTATAGGATGATTTTAAACCTATCAGTCAAACTTTAAACAAAGGAAGAAAATGGAGTAAAGTTTAGATTCAAATTAAGGAATTAAATTATATAGTAACTCAGACAACTGTTTCTAGATTTGTATAAGTAGAAGCCAGTCCGTAATTTTCCCCCATGGAATTAAGATGAGAATTTCAAAGGATTACTCCTGGCTAAATGCATTTTACATAAATGCATAATGCAAAAGTATAATCTGCAGGGAGAAACATTCTGGTTATATTCAAAGTTAAAATTATGTGACATTGAAAGTATAGCTCAGCATATGTATATATAGAACACAGAGTGTTTATTTCTTGGACTCAGATCAACAACAAATTGCTTTCATGGCAACTGCTTTCACAAAAATGCCTTAAGGGTCAATGGGTTGGGGTTTGAGGAGGGGTCTTCCTTAGTAGAACTGAACTGTTCTTTAGCTGTTGAGAGCACAAGCCAGTCAATTGAAGGCAGGACAGGAGGGAAAAAAGAAAGAAAGAAAAATGCAAAAACATATTGGGACAACTAAATGAAATGTTTTTGAAGGCATGAATTACTTCAGTGTGGTAAGAGAAAGGGAATGGCAATCATTAAGATGTGACTGGGTTGGGCAGCACTTGGAGCAGAAATGGTGTGAGCTTTCACATGAGTTTCTAATGTATTTTCAGTAAAGTGAAAAGGGCATGCTGAGGAGAATAAATGAAATATTCATGTTTTCCTAATGAGCATCAAGGGTCCCTCAATTTTCTATTTGATATTACTCTGTCGAGACAACTTGAAATTAGATCACAGGTGCGAAAGCTGCAGGGAATAACACAGGATCACAGAATATTCTGAGTTGGAAGGGACCCACAAGGATAATAAAGTCCAAATTCCTTAAGTGAATGGCCCAAATGGGGATCAAATGAGTGACCTTGGCGTTAATAGCACCATGCTCTCACCAACTGAGATAACGCTTCAATCTATCACAATGATGATAAGGTGATATCAGAGACTGGCAGGAACCTGTGGGAAACAGCAGGGAAGCTATGGACTGGCAGACTGGCTCCTAGCAGCAGACATGTTTACTCACTGACAGTTGTTTACTTGTCCCAGACTGGAATAGAGTATCAGAAGGGATTTTTAAATTTGAAAATTCAAGTCTTGGGGAAAGCCTGAGGGGATTTTAGAAATTGTTGTGGTGGTGCTGGGAGAGGCACAATTAGAGATGCTAAGGGATGGAGAGTAAATGACAGAAATGAAGTCTGTTTCTTCTCCATAAGAAGGGGTAATCTCCCTCATGGAAAACATTACTATTCAGGAAAATAAGTCTTGTTTTAGACACTTAGGGCTAAACCTTTGCAGCTACACCACACCTGGAAAATTCCCTGGCAATCTTGCAAAGTCACTTTTGAGTCAACAGAGGCTCATATGAAGTACTCCAGGCTTCTGAAACAAGCTCCTGCACACTGCTTCACACCTGCTTGAAAGGTAGAAGGGCAAGAACAAAGACCCTCTAAAGCTAAGGAAGAAAACACTAGTCCCACTGCTATGGGCTTGGCTTGCATAAACCTTCTGTAATTACTCTGAATGTGCAAAAGAAGAGACTTGTGAAAGTGCTTAACCAAAATGCAAGAGCTAAGGTTATTTATTTGGTCAAGGGTAGGGAAGATGCTCTGTGATTCTGCATCAGGCAAATGTGCTGAGGTAGTTTCTACACTGTTATTTGGTATAGATATGGGATACTTGTTAAAAGCAGAACTCTTTCCTCTTATGCTGTTGAGCAACCACTAACTTACATGAACACAAGAACTATCTCTGTGGCTTCAGTCCTTTGAATAATAAACTCTGCTGGGCACCTTCTAGTTTTGGAACATGTAATAAGGAAACCCATAGAACACTTGATCAGCCATTTTGCATTTGTTTTTGAAAGAGTCTGATTAGTGAAAATCCATATGTGAAGTCTAGTTTTATGGTCTAATCTGGGAAGACAAGATCATTTTGCAGGCAGAAGTCAAGATTTTACCTCCCTCTTCCCCAGCTCCTGTGAAGGCAAACTCAACAGTCTTATCAGCTGTCCGGGTTTGAGACAGATTTGGGAGGAAACCTCTGAATGGGGTCCCTCTAGAAAGCAAATTCAAACAGCCTCTCCCCCACTGGTTCAGGAGACATAAATCTCCTTCAAGAAAAGTGAAAAAACCCTGCTCATTTAACAAGCAAAGTACTCACAAGCATAAAAATTTAATAATATTAATCGATAAAACCTCTCTCTGTTGTGAAGAGGTATCAAATTCAGAAAGTCCTTGTTGTGGGGTGTAGCTCAGCTCACTCAGTCTCTCATCAGTCCCTCCTGCGCTGGAAAATGCCACGTCCCGGGCCCGGGTGGCCACAGGTGTGAGCTCCCGCTGTTCTTCTGGGTTTGCAGTCCAGAGCGGGGCCGATCAGTTCCAAGATAAAGAAAAGCCACAGTCTGGGGAACTTCTCTGCCTCAGCTCACTAAAAAAAAAACTAACTAAAGCAAAAAGAGGGCTCTCTCCTGCTCTCCATGCTGCAGACAACACACACCAAGAGAGAGAGAGCTGAAGCTCCTATCTCCATGTTTTTGAATACAGTCGTGAAAATAATTCCGCTGTTCTCCTTCTCTCCCCCTTCACTCTCAGGTATTGTTCTAAAGATGCAGAACTCAATATCCATCATAAGCAGAACAGACAAATGGGGATACAAGCATCATAAATTCACCCTCGGAGAGCAACACAAATACATGTTGAATGTGAACTTTATAAGGAGAAGAATTTGTTGGATGGCACAGGAAGCAAAGGATAAACCCAAAAGCTACTTTCAAGAAATTTTAGGCATCATCTATGGTCTGCTACTTGGACTTGGAGAAAAACAGTAGACTGAAACTTGCAAAGCACTTTGATAGGGTCTATAAGGGTAGACAGAACTAGATTTTTAGCAAACTTTCCTAATAGCCTGCTATTTATATCAAGCTAAAAACACTCGCACAATTAAAGACATGTACTGAAAAGGATCCTACACAGAATCAGCTGCTACTCTGCCACACAAATAACCAGAACAAAATCCTGCAATATTATCCTGTCATAAAGTCGCACTTGATTTTCTTGAAGAAGTGCTAGTTGTACATGCAGTCTTACAGAGTCAAGTCTTTCACTCAAATTCATTGCCATGCATTTGGATGGCAAACTAATTTTAAATAATGGAAGACCAGAGATAAATCACTATCATTAGTGCAGAAGGCAAGGTCTAGTGTGGGACCATGCACTTCATCCGCTCTCAGTACAAAGTTAATAATCTCTCTTAAAGTTTTCCATATTCAGCTTCATTTATCTAGACAAGGTGGCAGAATGAATAATTTGAATTCAAATCCCTGAAACTGAAGGAAAAGGATCAGTGCACTGGCTGACTCTTGTTCACCTTTGCAGAAATATATTATTTTAAAAACATACTTTGCTTTGAATTTCAATGCTTATTAAAGGTTGAGATATACAGATTGAGACACTGACCTTTCCTTTTCCTTCTTGGACAAAATAGAACACAAGCAATGCTGTGCAATCATCCAGAGACAAGAAAAAAGGAGGTAAAGCATACAAGTGTTTTGGTGCTGTAAGGATAAAAGTCACTCTTGCAATTCTCTGAGAGGAGAAGAGGTCATGTGTGGAACTGTGGTGAAACCACCCTGGGAATTTTCTAAAAGGCCCTGAATTACTCTTTTTGACAAAGCAATTAAAATATAAAAAGCAGAGGAAGTCACCCGGTACATACGAAAATTTATAGAGAATGGAAGGCACTTTTACCCTGTCAATATGATTGAGAACTGAGCAAAGTCCTCACAAAAGGACTTGCAGCAGAAAGGATGGCAGAGTTCAGATCAGCATTTAATGAGGCGATCCAACACAGAGCAGCACAAGTCCGGTGTTTGGACATCAAGTTGTGATTGCAGTGCTGGTAGCATGAGCACAACCCGGGGCTGTCCTTCCAAAATTGTTACTCTACCCATGTTACCAGTACTGCTTTTCTCTACTCCACTTAATCTTGTGCCAAGGCTTCAAGGAGGGTCTCTGGACTCTTGACTTCATATTTAGGTGACAATTTTGCACCTCATTAGCCTGGAGGACTGTCTCCATTCTTCTGTCTAGTGCTGAAAGGATAAACTGTTACAAAATACCTTAGTGAGAAATTATAAACCTCGGTGTGTTGCACAAGATTATTGCTATCTCTGTCCATACTGGAAGTAATGTTTGATTATGGCAGCTTGCATCAAATGTCATCTTAAAATATTTCCTGCATCAAGCAGAAGAAAAATGCAGGTTCTAGATTTGGATTAATGTTATGAGGGGCGAGGAATTGCAAACGGCTTGGAGAGAGGCTGCATAAAACCTCTATATGTATGTTGTACAATAGAGCTCTGTCTCTGGACAGCCTCTGGAGCAGGTCAGGATCTCTCTGTGGGAAAAGGATAGCTGAATGATGACTGTTTGGGCATCAGACCACAGGCATTTGCCCAAGTCCAGTTTCAGAACAGCTGAATGGCTGATGTAGATGATCTAATAGCTTTTTAATAGACCTAGGTTTGTGTGTCGATTTACGACCTTCTCGGTCATAATTGGTTATGACCAGCCAAGACCTTCCAGGGCTGATTCACATGGTGCCTTTAAGACCTGAGAACATATGGGGTTACAATGATGTTCACAAGAATTATACATGCATATTGACTGGTGATTTTATCACCCAAGGGCTATGTGTAAAGAATGTGTTCTCTCCGGCCTCATAAATATCAGCGTGCAGCATTTATTAGCAGACTAATAGAGAGAGGTTTCACTCATTTTGGCCAGCACCAAAACATTCAGCATATCCGATACTGTAATTTCTTGTTTTAAATAAGTAATAACATCTATAAAGCTACTGCAGTTTCCCGTCTCCTCTCCTGCACTCTTTTGTGCTGCAGACTGCTGTCTGGGAGCAGCATGGCAGACTGTCCTGCAAAGGGAGGGGAGTGGGAAGCCAAGCACAATTGTCCAGGCCTGGGGATGACTGCCAGGCTCAGCTGAGGGCCCATGTTGCGGTGACAAGGCAGGCCTATGGCTAGCTGGGGGAGTGGTCCATAGGTCAAGGATTTGGTTTAGATGGATGCCTTGCACCCCAGCTGAGACGCTGCTACTCCATCACAGCTCAGGCAGGATCTGAGTGTGAGCAAACCTTCACTTACAACTAGCTCCCAAGGAAGTCGTATAGGGGCATCCTCTGCTGGGGCTGACCCTTGCTTTCGTCATTACAGCTTTCTTTGAGTCCACCATCTATGTGATTTGGATACTGGACCCAAACCCACACAGCTGAAGCCCTGGGTGGGGGGGATGGCTGGTGTCCTGCTCACCTCCCCACTGCAGTAAAAGTAGATGGGAGGCTCCTGCCCACACACTCCATTTCTACTCACATGAGAAAAGCTCTTTGAAAATTTGAAAAGTATAATTTGTTGGGGTTTGGGTTTTTTTCTTCTGTTGAGCCCAGTTTGCTTAATGAGGAAATGTGGTGCTTGGAGATCTGACTGCACATGCAGGACACCAGCAAACATGGCTGAAGTCTTACAACCAATAATACCTAAGTTCTACCAGGAGTGACTTCAGAACTCCAAGAGTGCTAAATGGCCATACCCACACAGCCTGTGGATACAAGCACCTGTTACTATCTGGACACCATCATCACCAGACACCAAACCACACGTTGGGTCAGGTTGGAAGGGACCCACCATGGGGCATCTGCTTCAACCTCTCTGCTCAAGCAGGGTCATCCTAGAGCACATGGAACAGGAATACATCCAGATGGTTCTAGAATATCTCCAGAGAGGGAGGCTCCACCACTTCTCTGGGAAATCTATTCAAGTGCATGGTCACCTGCACAGTCCAGATGTTGCCCCTCTGTGGTGCACAAGGTGGGTGCAAACAGAGAAAGGCCCAGTGACATAGCCCTGCAGGATGAACTCTTGGCTTTTGCTAGGCTCTGGGCAATAAGATGCACTTCTGTATTGGTTTTTGGATTTAACATGATAAAATCTTCTATAAATTCAAGTAGTGACCACAACACAAGCCAATACCACTAGATGAAGCAACTCAGTGAACCTGGTATGCTATCTGAAATCAACATTTTTACTCAAGTATTTGGCTAGCTTATGATGGGACAGGCACAACTGGAATAGATTTAGACACATGCTGAGCTTTCCCATAATTACATAAAGAAGATTTTGTGGTACTCTTTCCCCCATTTGGTTTGTGGTAAGTCATATAACTCGAGAGATGAATGAGTACTGCCACTGGTCAACAGAACTGGATCTATCTTTGTATCACTGAACTTTTTAGAATTGTGGACATTTGTGGTCCTCTTGACAGTCAATAAGAGAGGGCAGGTTTAGTTGTGAGACCATCCTGACAAGGGTTTTCCTGACAAATGATTCTCTTGTGTGGGTTTTGATATGTAATTCAAACCATACTTACGACATGTATACTGCACCCTGATGTGCTGTATCCTCGTGAGCAGGTTTGGAAAAAGAGACAGCTGCTGGAAGAAGAGCAGGTGGCATTCCCATAGCAGGGATAAAAATGAGTAGAGAAGAGAAATCTGTATGAACAATGAGGTATAACAGCTTACATACTTTCATTAAAGAGGAAGGACAGGAAAATCCTGCTTAAATCAGTCACATGGAAGTACTTATCTCAAAATGGGGGAAACAAAAACCTTTTTTAACTATAGTTCAGGTTGAAAGTCTTCAGTATGTGAACAAGAAAGTGTGTTTCTATGAGGTTTGAAAAGAACCCTGATTACTGAAAAAAAGAGCATGACAATCCCTTGTTTCATGGAGGGTCTGTAAGGGTCTCATTGTGATCTTGAGTACTGTTGTTTATCATGTCTGAGTGTTGCTGGGCTGTACACTGGAGGAGTTTGACTGAGTGCCTGACTCTGAGCGTTACAGAAGTATATGATTAGGATGTTCTGGTCTGCATCAGTCGGGATCAGACTATGTTTTATTCAGCATTTTAAAGCAGGCAAAAAAGACTTGAAGGATACCTCTGTCAGATGCTCTGAGTAACTCTGAATACCCCAAGAACGGGCCAAGGAGTGTAGAAATGTCTGCCTTTTCTGCCAATTTCTTCCTCAATAATGACTATATCACAGTAATCCTTTTCTTGGGATTCACCTCAAAACGAAAAAGCTCAAACAGCTGATTTATCCCAGAAAACTGGAGAAATAAAACAAGGAGAGGAGAAAGGGATTTACTTACACATTTCAAATAGTTTCTAGTGTGTTTATACAAGTTTTATACAACAGGAAGGCCTTGCACATCTTGTACGTGCATTAAAACCCCGTAGCATGGCTACAATTCAATAGAGACACACGTGTGTTAATCCAAAGCATATTGTGGTGCCTTAATTAGGAAAAAAATCTGAGGACTGGGAGTAGTAGTAAGCATACTTCAGAAACCAAACAAGTTCCGTCTCCAATATATGCCTTTGTTGTGTTTCTAGGTATGCACTCTGCCTGTAGTCACTTGTTTTGCTGAGTCCAGCCTGAGGACTTAGTTCTGGATGTCACCAAGCTGTTCCTGTATTCATATTCTTGGCTACAAAAAAATGGCTTCAAGAGCTGTGTCAAAACTAATGGCAAGGCTGCACTTCCCCAGACTGTGCTCTTTGGGTTTTCCTTAAAGTCTCAAAAGGAGCTTCTGCCATTTTTATATTTTCGTCTAATGTACAGTTTATCATCTATTTAACTATTTACTGGTAAAGTTGTGAATATAAAAATAAGGCACTTTTTTTTTTTTATTAAAAAATAAATAAAAATATAAGCCTGGGCACAAATATAGCAAACTTAACCCTTTTGATATTATGCTAATATGTCATTGTTTTGAAATTTTCCTTCTGTCTCATAAGAAAATGAGCATAAAAGTATTAATAATAATCCTCCATTATGGTTCATTGGGGGTTTTTTAACAAAAAAAATTATAAATTAAATTAAATTAATATTATTTTATATTTATAAAATATACTTCTTTTATTAAAAAAAAAAAAACCAGATATTGAGAGCTTAATCTTTTCTTTTTGAGTAATTTCTTTTCTTATGATGACAATTTTAGAAAAGGTAAAGGGTTGAGCAGTGAGCACAGACAGGAGCCAGAGACTGAGGACAACAGTGCAGGGACTTGCCAAGTTTCCTGCTTCCCCACTGGGAAGAGCTGCACTTTCCAAGTCTAAGATATCCAGAGGGGAATTTTCTGGCTCTTTGGAGCAAGTATAATGATGACACAGTGCCTTTTTCTCCCATTTCTCCTTCATCAAAACTACAAATGAAATCAGCCTGTGCCTTTCTCTGAAGCTGCTAAGATTGTATTAAAAGGGCAGATAAGCTCACAGAATTTAGAGGAGACCTATGGAAAAGAAATGCTAGTGACTGCAAAGCAGCAAACCAAACAAGAAAACAAAACTTTTTTAATGGCATCCTACAGCTCTGAACATCTTTTGCCTAAAATTAAAGGTTTTTAGAACCCTGAACCTGCAAATTATACTCTATGATATTGTGTCGTGCATTGACTAGTTTGGTTTTATCTCCAGAATTTGAATAATTGTGAAATTCATTCTTCTCCAAAACAGTTTTTTTCCAGACCTTTAGGATCACCTGTCAGGTATATAGAATTCCTAATTTCATAACATGGTGGAAGTTAACTTGTTCTTTTGTGTTTCACTGAATTCCATTAACAAATGACAAGCACTGCTCATATTGGTTCTATTCAAGAAAAAAAAAAATAAAATAAAGAAGATCTGGTGAAAAATTGTGCATCTTATCAAGTGTTTGAGAATCCCTGAAGATTGAATTATCCCTGGTTTGAGAATCCCTGAAGAGCTGTAGTGAAATGTGTCAGATAAGTAAAGGATAATGGAAAATGATCCATTCTTTTGAGTGTATTGTGGGAAGGACCTTGGGGAGCACTTTAGAGCAAAACATAACCAATAGTCTAATCCATGTATTTTTCCTGTGGAATTTTTTATGGACATTGCTATCAATATTCATTGACATTTTTGTGTTTATTTTGTACATGAAGTGAATAACAGGTCACATTTATGGTAATGAATCTGAATTCTATATTTGTACATATATATATATGTGTAACAGGGAGTGAGTTTGAGTTCCTTCTCTGATCTTAGCATGTTGAGCTGAGCTGGTAAAAGCAGTGCCTTTGAGAAAATCTATTAGGAGACAAGCAGACCTGTTAGCTTTACCTTTCTTATGTGGAACTTCAGTTCTGTGAAATCTCAGCACAGGAGCACCTCAAGTATTAGTTGTTTCCTCCTTATCTGTGTTTACCTGGAGCAATAGTGTCACAAGAAGCTTCTGTACTCTGCAGAGTGCTAATTAAAATGCAGCAAAATTATGAGCTTCTGATACCAAGAACTTATTGTCCCTACACATTGTGACAAGAGTGGGAGGAGAGGAAAGACTTGGTGTGGCAATGTGGAAAGTAAGGAGGGAGCTGAGCCTTTTAGGTCCAATCTGAAAAGGTAGAAAACTGTGATGCTGGAGAGCTTGTGCTGAGTACCAAGGGCAAGAGAAATCTTCTTATGTATATAAACAAAAATATGGACATTCTCTGGCACAGTTCAAGGAAGAAGCAGAGAAAGCTGTAATGCACTCTGCAGCAGACACAGATCACAAGGGACATGTGACAGCTTGTGGTTTGTGAGCTGTTCTCACGTGGGCTTTATTCTCACAGATGCTCAGCAGCAGAAGGATGAAAAGGTAGTATCCCTGCAGCAATCGTTGTTATGTCTCATCTCACAAATCATTGCAATGCTGGATGAATGGGAAAAGCCAGTAGATTATTTCAGTACAAACCCATGAAAAGCTTTCTCAAGAAGGAATCATAATAAAGAAAACTGTTAATAGTCACTAGAATTTGGAAATTTGAAGGTAAATTACTAGCGAGTCCCAGATAAACTCAAAAATATTATATAGTTGTTCAGAAAAATTACGTACACTGTTGATGGGCTTTATTAATTGAATTCAATGGGAATGTTAAAAATAGAAGTGAGAAAAGGACTAAGACTGATGTCAGCAAGTATTTAGACCTAAACTTACAACACAAAAAAATAAAACCAAATTAAAAGCAATGTTGCCATAACAGCTGGATAATTAACCAGATGTTCTTGCAAGTAGAAGCAGCAGACTTTTTCAATGTTTGGAAAACTGAAACACAAGGAAAAGATCTACAATGAGTCCTGATAGTATTATTAAACAGGGATATAGAAATAACATCTTCAACTTTGCTAATAAAGTGGATAGATCACATTTGTGCATGATTTACTAGAGGCACAACTGGTAAACTCTTCTTGCTTTTAATTTTGCTCTTTCATGTATCTTGAAAAATCTTTTTTGATAAAGTCTTCTCAGTTTATGCTGCCTTTTGCAGATCTTTGTTTCTGTCAATATGTGAGAACCTGAGAATTTGGAAACTGAGAAATATTATCATTACTATTGTTTTTCTTTTAAAATATTAATCTTTTTTTAAAAACCAGCAGTACTGAAAGGTTGTTTGGAGTGGAACCAGCAGAGTAAACTACAAGTGATACAGTGGTCTGCAGAAATTACTGGCATTCATTAGGATTACAGTCTATTCACAGTAGATTTAAAGTACAAAGATTCCTTTAGATATGTGATTGACACACTCTTTTTTAAACAAAATCAAAAACAAAATCATGTCATTCTGTGTACCTTAACCTATTAGGAATTCGAATTATAAATAACGTATTGGGATTTCCAGCATTTTCATGGAAATGTAATAATAATGTATGTTGTGAATGGTCAAATTGTTACCAAAAGCAAACTATGATTACTACAGATATCAAGTAGCTCTGAAGAATAATTACTGAGAAAAAAAAGATTGCTTTTCAGAAGGGAAAAAAGCTTTGATAACTCAGTTTCACACCTTTGAAAGATACTTTTTACAGCTTTTTCTTAGTTCGAACCATTACCTGTTATTCAAAAAAATACCTTTCCTTAGGTTATATTCTGTCTCCCAATGTCACCATTAAATCTTGGTGTAAATAAATGGGAATTTGTAAAAGTTAACAGACTTCAAGTTTAACCCCAAGCTACAGAAAGAGAAATCTGTATTAAGTGGATCATGAAAAATAAATGCCGCTCTGTTCAAGGTGAATTTAGGGCTGAAAGGTCAGCTAGAGATAGCTCTAGTATACAGATGGTAAAAGGAACAAAAGAACCATTATTTATTTGTTATGGCTCAGGCTATTAATTGCTGCTTAAAAACAATCAATATTTGTGCAAACATTGGAGGAAACATCTTTAAACATGGAAGGGAAACATTTTCAGAAGTACATACATAAACATCCTCCTTACCCAAGGGGAAGCCTGGGACTATTGTGAAGACCTTATAGAAGAAATTGGTGCACAAATTTTGATGGAGTAGAAGAGAGGCATGTTGAAAACTACAAAGGGAGAATGACATAATCCAATCACAGTTTGTATAATCCAAAATTACCTCTTGACTTTCAGTCAAAATTTATGCAAGACATGCATGTACACTCTGGGTGTTCTGGGCCATGCAGAATTGGTATAGCTAGTTGGATTCCTCCAATTACAAATATTCATGGCATAGTACTCAACCAGAATGGAGGAGGGTCAGTTTCAAGGCCTATCAGAGCAGTGATGTTTTGGGCATCATTTTGAGCAAGTATGGACAGAGCAATGTTGAAGAGAAACAGATGTTCAGCTATGATAGCAGAGCTTAAACATGGAAAGAGAGAAAAAAGACCCATTCTCTTGGTGATGTTTGGCAGTAAGATATCCATCTGCATGCGAGAATGTAAGGAAAAAACTTGGCTTGATGGTGATGTTCATGCTATAGACCTGAAGAAATTATTAGGAAGGGAAAGTTGTTGACAAAAAACTTAAAAAAAAAAAGACACAAAGGCAGAGCGAGAGAAAAATTGAGGATGGAGTATGTGAGGAAGAAAAATGTAAGAAAAACAATCTCAAGAGAGCTTTCAAACTCATTGTCTCATGATAAGATTTCCCCTTTGTAGAACTTGCTCTAGAACATAGTCATCCAGGCAAGCAATCTTGATGATTTCTGTCAATTCTCTCTCTTAACTTCAGTGTCATGGCCAGTCAACAAAGTCAGCCCATGAGGTTGACACAACTGTGTATAATGGACTATAATTGGATTTTTAATTATTTTATCCACTTACCCCATTGTATTCCTTTCCCAGATATGTTTTAAATATATTTTGTAGAACAAGAAGAAATGATTTATGAACAACAACATGTACTATTCCAGCTGTGTTGGAAGAGGTAAGACTAGGGAGGGAATTAGACAAATATAAATGTTTATAAAACATTCTTCAGCAATATTAGCTGGCAGGATTTCTTTAAAATCTCTGACAAACCTGGGAATAGAACAGCGGGACCAAAAATAAGGTTCAGCTTTAAATATTTCTTCTAATACTTTTTCACTCTTTTTTTTTTTTTTTTCTTTTCTTTAACACCTTTTGCTCCTTTTAATTGAGACCTCAAGGGAAGGAAGAATATTATAATTTATGGTAATGAGTTTCAGTCCCTGGCCTTGTTTTCCCTCTTCTGGTGTCATAGTACCAAGACTTATTTTGCTGGGTTATGAAGAAGTTAGGAAAAGATCTACTAAAAGTGCTGTGCCAGGAAGAAACTGGAAAAAAAAAAAAAAAGGCAAAAAGAATTTTGCAGGTAAAATATATAATGAGATAGTCAATGGTTTCCATTATACCTATGGAAACCTTGCAGCACTTCAGAGCCTATTAGGGGTACCAGGATTCTTTAAAGAATCTGAAAGTGAAGATTTAGTGAGTCATTAGGTGGGAATTCCCTGCAAAGTGCCCCCTAAATCTGTTCTGAAGATCTGGTGTGAGGGTGTCAGAAACCAGGTCCTATCTGAATCCATTTTTAGAACACAGGCAGCACCCACATATGGAAATATGCATCCTATGGGAGTATTGTTCAAACTGGATTAGGGATTACAGCCCTGGCCTTGACTAGTGGAGGATCAGTTTCAAGGCAAGTGCAGTGGTGAGTCTTGACTCTTTAACATTAGAAAAACTATGTCCAGTTATCCCATTTTTTTTTGGACCAGAAATGTAACTGATGTATTAGAAAGTCTTTCCTGATGCAGTTATTGCTGAACCGGATGTAGCCCCTGAGGCAAAAGGGCAGCTGATCTTGAAGGATCATTTGTGAGTAGAAATGAACATTTTATTAATTGAAATAAAGCCTTTATTTCCCTTGATACTTGCAGATTTGAAGGCATATTTATGTAGATTTCTTCCTTTTAATCTGGCCACAGTGATGATATTAAATTATTTTAATTCCTACTGCTCTATATTCAGAAGTGGTTTTCGGTCTGCAGCTCACACAGCCTGGAATATCCACAGGTTATTTTTGAGTGTGCTGTGAAACATAAATTAAGAACAACAAAATGGCTCTCAGAATTATGGAAATTTTATATTCACTATGCAAATTCTGCCCCCTCTTAAAATCTTTTTAAGTGCCTACTAACAAAAAAAGAAAAAAAAGCTTCTCTGCTTCTCTGGGGAAGAGCAAGAGTAAATATCAGTTCAGGTTTCTTGGCTTTTAATTTTTTCTCTTTACAATTTTACAGGAAGAGAGCAATAACTTATTGCTAGACTGATGTATTATAATAATTCAAGGTTAAAACTTTCTGGCACATGAAACACTATGTCTGCATTACAATTTAGTATTACAGTCTTAGGACAAAAGCTATAACACGATTGAGCAGAAAAAAAAAAGTGCAGATCTTTAATTAATTAAAAAATATTAGGAAAAAGTGTTAATTTCTTGTGTTGTAGTTTCCATAAAACATTCTTAATTTCCTTTTGACCCCATGTTAAAAATAATTTTGAATTTTTTACCTGCCAAACAAATGTCAGTAAATGTACTACTAATTTCCTGGCTGAATTAAAGATTCTGTTAATGCTCAGTATCCTAGTTCTGATTCAGTTTTGAAAATAGACTTGTGCAATGTGCAATAAGTTACAGAGGTAAAGACTTTACCTTCTTCAATATATTTAGAGCAGGGACTGACTTCTTTTGTGTTCTTTATAGGCATATAAAGTTTGTGGTCAGTGCTATACAAATGAAATTTGTGAACAACTTCTTTGTGATTTTAAATATGCTTGTTTCAGTTCTTTAATACAGGCAATTTAGGAGTTTATTTGCTTAGTGAGATGTGTTTCTATGTTTTTGATTTTGATTTTTATTTAATTCGTAACAGTTTCTTTGTCCAGTACCACATAAAAGAAGTGGTCTTGATCTAATTTTGTATGGTGGTTTTTGTTCTCATATTCCTGAGCCATTAAACTAATTTTAATATTTAATTAAAAAAAACCTGCTAAGTCAACTGATTATTAAATAGATGTGCTTATACAAGTAACAGTGTTGAATATATTATGCCGACTAGCTGTTTTAATTGTGGCTTCTTCTTTTATCAGAAGGAGAAAAGTTGAGTTACATAGATCTGGCTATGGATGATGAAAATCTCATAGCTTCAACAAGTTATTTTTGTGAAGAAGTACAAATGGTGGATACCTAATTTCCTGTCTTACATTTGCCGCTGCTGTCCATGAAGAAGAGATGAAGTCAAATTCCTGGTTCATTTTAAATAAATACATATGAATGTTTATAATATCACACAAATACATTTATATAAATATTTCATGAAAATCTCTCCTTGTAAATTCCTTTGCTTCCAGCTGTTGGCTCCATGACTGTTGTGACTTGAGTTTTTGTCAGTTCAAGCGGCGGTATTTAAGCTCACTGTAGGCAAATAAACATCAGAGCCAGGATCTGCAGAGCTGTTTCCCAGTCCCTCACAGCATGATCCAGCTCTGTTGGGTGCACTGATAGCTGTATTACTTCCCAAGGAAGTCTAAGGCTTGATGTTCTATGAAGCCATACATGTCCATATATATATATATATATATATATAAAAAAAATACTCTTTTTTTGGCAGAATGTGGATCTGGCTGGTTTTAACATAATTTTATTGCTTGATATCATGGTTCATGGGTAATGTAGGTACTTGAAAAATCTGCAAAAACTTTTGGGTGGGTGCTTTTTGAAAATGTACTTAAAGCTGTGACAATCCAATTTCTGTAAGTATTTTAGTATATTCTAGAAGCTGTAATGGCTGAAATATGTTTAATTCCTATGGTTAGTTTCAGATTAGAAGGGAAAAATCTTTCTGGACTGCGTGCTCAGGAGCAGAAGGCTTTGCTAATTAGATTTAATTTTGTCAGCCTGTGGTGCTTGATAAAATTCAAATCAAACATTTTGTTGACATGGCCAGCTATGTAAAGCAGTTCCAAACTGTAAAGAAAATAAAAAAGAAACAGATACTCCGTTTCTGGCTAGAGGTACTGTCTGCCCAGCATTAACCTACCTCATGCCTGGGGATTTTATTCTCTGTCTTCCTTTATCTCTGTTGTTACACCCTCATTTGACTCCAGGTTTCTTCACAGTGGCTGCTGTTGCTGCTTTGTGTGCCCGTCTCAAAGAGGGTGACAATTCTGCTGGAAACAGTGACACTGGCTGTACGTGGTTGGAATCAGATTAATGAAAGATCCAGCAGATGGAGAGACACTGTGGCAGGAGAAGTGTGCCTGGAGCAGACAGGCATTTGAGATGAAGAGAGGGCAGATACTAGGGACTGTTAGGAACAGAAGTGATTTTTATTTTCAGTTAAACAAAACAAAACAAAACAAAACAAAAAAAAACCAAACAAAAAACAACAAAAAACCAACCAAACAAAAAGAACAAAAAGAACAAAAAAACCACAAACAAACAAACAAAAACAAAAACAAAACAAAACAAAACAACATTGATAGTTTGGATGGCCCCAGCCAGAGAAAATAGTTTGAAATAGAGAAGCACAGAGGCTGGCGACAAGAGGAAGGTAGTCTGGAGTGATGAGTGAAAGTGAAATAGAAGGTAGTCTGCATAATTGATGTCTCCTACAAAACACCAGTGTTCCAGTGCAACATTGCTGGAGATCAGCCTGCTGGAGAGAGGTGAGATAGTGAGAGGAGTCCAAGGAATGTCGAATTACCTGTCTGACAAAGTATATGAACATGGCATTCATAAATATTCTAGTGCATTACCAGAGCAGGTGCCAAGCTGGGTCTGCTTGTGGAAGAGGATGAATTCTGTCTTTACCTGATAGGATTTCCTACCCAGAAAGTTATGCTGACTTCTGTGCTGAGATTAGACCTATTAATTATCAATTTTTTCTTTCATACAAGCTGTCTGTACTGAGTCCTGAGCCAGGATACTGGAGAGCTGAACTGTACCTTCAACTGCTGTGAACATGAAGCATGGCTTGATGCAGTTCAAGTATCTGTGATTCTTTTTCACTTCCTCAGTCTCTTCCAAAAATACCTGAGGGCACAGGTGATCCTCTTGTTTCTAGGGACTCTGGCACTTTATTCATGAATTTTGAATTTTATTCAGGGTTTTGAAGCTCTACTATGTTTAACACAGGTTGCTTTATATATTTATATATAACTCTCTTTTTTGCAGGCTTTGGTTAAGAAATTATGGGATTTTTTTATTAAGCTATATGTTTGACTTGTCTTTCTCATCCCAGTAAGGATAAAAAGAAGTGCTTGGGCACCCACATCAGAGTATGTACAGGGGATAGGAAAGTTGCAGAGGAGTGCTGGGGATGGATGGCTCTGACAGTCTGTTGCTGTGACTTCAGATCTGCTGTGTCACAGTGACTGACTGTGTACATGTCCTTGCCCACCAGGGACAGACAGCAAGACAAAATATTTTAGCTTCAAGCCTCTTCCAGCATAGTAATACTGAAGTATTACTCCAGTAAGTAATGTCTAAGCCACTTGTTTTTCAATTATAAATTTGTTTTTCCTGATAAAATAAAATATTACATGGTGTTCTGATGGACTGAATATTCTATAACTGAACCACCCTTTCCACTGCCCTGTTCATTCGTAGAATTACTCTCAGCAAAAATATTCAGTATTTATGTCTTGGCAAGTTGTGACTTAGGATTGTGGAGAGTACAGTGCAGGTTATTGTTGAAAGAGGGGACCCTCATTCCAAGGTATGATGTTTTTAATTTATAGCAGCAGTTAAGGGGCAGCCTGTGTACTAATAACAATTTAATCACAGCCCAAAACTTTCCTAACCTTCTTTTGCCAAACTGCAGTCCTTATTGCTGTGGCTAATCTGCTGTTAGTGCTGAAGCTGGCTGATGGAAAGCTGCCTCACTATCGTAAGATTTAAACATACTACTGGCTTTTCTGGAACTTTCTATATGCCCACCTCATTTTTGGTTTGTTTTTTTTTTTAGAGAATGTATGTAAAATTTTAAGTCATTTAAATGCTTTGAAAAATCTTCTCATAATCTCAGTGCTGAGGAGCTGTGAGTGGAAAGATGCTTCTGAGGTTACATTGGGTAAATCCTTTGGCACTGTTCACCACAGCCATAAAAATTCAATGAGGAAATGATGAAATTGTGTCAGAGGAAAATGTTCCAGCAGACAACTCAAAACTATAAAAATAAATAAATATTGCTGTCTTGTGTAATGTTAATGACAATTTGGAAAAAAGATACTTTGGACCTTTTTGTCCAGATGTTGGGAAAAACAAAATGCAAAGTGCCATTTAAACTATTTTCTTTGTGATAAACCCAAGGGTGGGGCAAAAATCTCAGCATCAATTCAGTCTCACTCTAAAATGACTAGCATAAATTGTGCAGCAGGACAGTTTGTTCATGAAGCTCCCTCTTTTGCTTAGCAGACTTATAAAGACAATACACTATAGAAGGAAGATCATGGGAAAGTCTTATACATTCTCCTGATGTGACTCAGGAAAGCAGTACAAAAGGGAGCTTGTGTAAATATTCTACATTACAACTAAAAATATTTTTTTAAAAGTTCTATGTGATAAAGCAGAGAACACTGTAAAGTCCAGTGGCAAGTTTGCACAAACTAAACCCATTTCCCAGGTCTTGCAAAAATAAGTTGCAAATAGAATTGTTCTAGGAACCAGTTGCCAGAGCTTGTCATGCAGTATCTCTTCATTGTACTGAAGAACACAGAAAAATTAAAACACAGCCTAATATAAGTGTTTACTTTTGTTTGACTTATTTTGATATGCATTTATTGGTGCAGACCTGCGGCTCTCTCTGAGTGAAATTTCTCTTTCTGCAGGGCAAAAACACTTATGTCACAATTAAACCCCTATTTTCAGTGCTCAGGTGGGACTTCTGTGGTTCGTAGACCCTTTGTTGAATTTTCATGTTATTCCTGTTTCATTACTTTGTGCCTGAAGTAGGTTGTGCCATGTTCTTGGCAAGTATTTGTGTGAGTAACATGACTTAAGGCAACAGTTAATTTTCCAAATAGGCAGAGGGTAAAAGGAAGATATGTGGATTTTTATGTGGCTATAGTTACTGTTCATACTTGATCTCTAGTTCTCTGTGCCATGACAGTTGCACAAAGCATATTCTTCTAATGAAAACCACAGGTTGTAATTTTTTTTTCCTCTCAAGTCAAAGACTTCTCTTATGACCTCCTCCTGAGTCAGAACAAGAGCAGCATAGTGAGCCTTAATGCAATGGAAGGGTTAATCCAGAATTGCTTCTTCTAAATAATCTTTTGTGTTTCCTGCTGTTTTCTTTAAATACTTCCAGTTGCATGACTACTGTAATAGCTATCCTAATTTCCAACCAATGGCCAAGAAAATATGAAACCTCTCTGAGGCACTTTGATTCTTAGTTTCCCATTTGACTTCAGTGGGAACTAAACCACATGTTTAAGATTCTAGTAGAATATAAAGGTTTCTGATAACCACAGTGGTGTTAACTCATAATTCCTACTAAAATTTTCTGTTATTCTGGCAACTGCCACAAATGAACATAATGTTTCTTACAAAATATTTTGAGTTGTGCATGTATGACAAGAAAGAACAGAAAAGGTAGCCTTTTGAAATGATAGTGTAATTTGGTGTGCAAGAGCATGTCACAGTTGTTGACGAGCTGAACATCACATACTCTTCTCAGGAAGTGTATACATATTGAAATTAAGTTTATATTCCTAGTCATTAAGGAAGAAGATAAAAACAAAACAATCTCACTGCTTTTTAGTGAGGCTGATACAATGGATACATCAGAATCAATAGCACTGAAAGTAATGGTGTGAGGCTGCCCGCATCATTACTCTGCAGAGGATTTTTTTGCCCATTTCCCCACTGAGCATTCCCCCACTGCTCACAGAACCTAATCTTGGTGGTTTATTCCTTGAGTTACATCTTCAGAAAGACAATTTTGTAAAAACAGTTTTTCCCATCAGGTATGATGTTATAGGTTTCTTTTTGTGGAGCTGGGGGACACCAGTGAAAATTAGCAACTCAGGGGAAAAAACCCTCGAAATCTTAAGGACTGTTAAATTCTTAATACTGAGCTAAAATGAGAGTGACAGCTGTTGTTTAATGGCTTAGGAGCTATACACCCAAACCCTTTTTCTAGCTGGGTCAAGGCTCTGATCAGGCTGCTTTTACTTTTCCTACCTTATGGCCATTTTGCTTACTTGGACTCTAAATTTTCTGTGCACTAAGTGCTTGTGCAGTGCATGGTGTGCACAGTGCAACGGGGTCATCATTCCTCTTGCTGCTTTAGAGTCCTAAGCTCGGAGGTGGCTATAGTAATTATGTACACCCATCCTATAAACTATGGATTCTATTAAAAAAAAAATCAAAATATGTCCAGTATTTCACTGCTCAGTGTCTGAGGTATAAGGACTGCAGAGGGTGAAAAGAGAAGGGAATGAATACCACCAGAGATGACTAATTTATTGATCTAGGTTTAGCTAAGCAGCTACAGACAATAACCTGGCTTTTTTTGAGGCACATCATCTGCTTTTAGAGTGGCCTACTTAGATGGCAGTGTGTTCCCCTGAGATAGTCCTCCAGAAGCAGCCAGGGCTGTGGAAAGGGTCTGTCAGTATTAGCTGCTTTGGCACACGTTATGAGTTTTATGGAACAGTAAAGGCTTTGTAGCAGAGCCTGTGCCCTGATTGTCCATGGTCAGATTGTAGACTATATTTGTACTGTTAAGTGCCTCTCCAATTTTTGTTCCATATCGTAAGTCAGGAGGGAGAATATGTCTGTTAGAAAACCCCAGAATAGGCTCAAGGAAGCATTTGGAACAAATGAATGTCAAAGGACATCTCTAACTAGTGCAATACAGCCACAGTGAGCATTCCAAACAGCCCACTTCAACCCAGAATAGCTTCCCTGGCTGTGTGGAAGTTATTGAATTCAATTCTTTTCAGAGCATTTCCTTCAACTATAATATTGATCTTAAACTAATTATCTATTACTAAACATGACTGTAAATCCAAAGTTATGCATTTGGGAAGGGACGTAAATATGGTCAGGGAGTCATGCCTCATAATTGAGGCTTAATTGGAAACAGAATAAGGATGTCACAGGTCCAAAAATTTAAATGTTACTAATGTCAATAAGGAAAGTTAAGTTGTTTAAAATTAAAAAAAAAAAAAAAAAAAAAAAAAAAAAAAAAAAAAAAAAAGCATTAGAGTGAGATTTTACCAAAAGAAATTGCAAAGGGGAGACAGTAAAATTATCTTTTTGGTTTTGGTTACTCTCAGTGATATGTGTGTTCCAGATATTCAATCCAGATATTCAGATATCCAGGTATTTCAAATTGATAAGTAATACAGACTGATGAGGAAGGAAGAGTAATCTCTGGTTGTACACACAGCTCTTTCATAGGTCTTCTGTAGTTTTTGCTTGTGTTTTATTACAAAATGAATATGAAGTACATGATGCCAGGAGCAAAATACCCAGGAAAAGATAGCAGGACACAATTAACGACCAAAAAAATCTGTAGCCACAGCTCAGTATAGAACTGTGCCCAGTTCTCCTCACAGAACAAACTAAACTCAACTAAAATAAATAATAAGTTGTACTAGACTTTGTTTTATAAAACTCCGCCTACCCTCTTAGTGGCATTCTCTAATGAAGTGACAGACTAGTTCAGTAGCTCTTCTCCTGTAAAAAAGTGGTGAGGGACAAATTTATTGCATACAGGGAATTAAGAAGCCATGTTGATGACCTCACTGTGTATGTATTGGCTTCATGGAGAAGGATGAAGTGGGTAATAGCCCTAGAAATGTTGGTGTGTGATATCCATTTTCACAGTTCCCAACTAAAGAAGTCTTCCTTTTCTTTTATCTTGGCAAGACACCTCTTACCTATCAGAGCCATACACTTGGGATGGGAGGTATTGAGTTCTAACTGCAATGTTATGGTTCTCCAGAGCTTCTTGTGCAGCAGTGCAGAGGAGATTTTTGGAAGAGTAGCCGCATGAGGCCCTTTAACAGGACCTCTCAGAGGAGCACTCCCCTCCTGGTGCTCAGGCTGGAGGTGTGCACTGGGAGCAGCTGAAAGAGGTGCAATGCCCAGTAAGCAGAAATTATCATGAAACCTTTGAAGCCACTATGTTTGACCCAAGCCTTTTCAGTTAGATTAATTTATATCAATTCCCTGCAATAACTGAAAGCTAAATTGAAGATGAATAGGTGTAATGATTAATGGCATTATTGCAGGCACTTTGAACTAAAATAAAACAAAATTAAAAGGCAATGATGATTCATAAGAGGTGTTAGAGAGTCAGGAAAGATGTGGGTAAATGATATGGAAGGTCACTCTGGACAGTTCCAGCTGGGGGAGATCTGAAGTCATGCCACTGCCTGGTTCTGGGGCAGAGGATCATTCTTGGAGCAAATATCTTTAACACTATTGTGATAATTGTAAGATCCATGATGTTGGCTGTGTGAGGTTTAAATTTACAATGACTCACATTACATCTTAGCTGTGTATGGGAGGAAAGAGAGTTCCTAGGATTGTCTTTTTTCTAATACCCTGCCCTGAGTGGCTGGATTTCTGTTCTCAGGATTTTTGTGGGTTTAAAAAAAAAAGCTAATCTGTATTAATGAAGCCAGTAAAACCTTCCCGTATTTTTGCTAGCAGCAAGTTGTTTTGGAGCTTTCTGGCTTCTGTGTCATCAATCATCAAAGCAACTCTGTTTAGTCTGCTTCCGGACCTTTTCTTGAACTATCCATCAGGGAGGCTTTGGAAGTAGAAAGGCAGTGATTCTTTACAGAAGAACAGAAAATGGAGCAATAGGAAAAGCCAAGCCAACTTCTTTGTTTGATTTCTTTTGTGAAATGAGACAAAAGAAAGAGAGAGAAAGATATTGAGCAATTTAGGCTGAAAGAGCAAATAGTCTGACACACTGCACATTTTCAATACATTTCAGTGGAAAGGAGCTCTTTACTGCTATCCTTTTTCACAAAATGTCCCTGTGTTCTTTGACATCAGTTTGGAATGCTGGTGTTTATCCCTATTGACCATAATGCACAGGGTGAAATCAGCTAAGGAAATATAAGAAACTGCACTCTATGAACTGAATTTCTTCTGCCTTGTCTCTTGTTCCTGGCAGGTCTGTTGATTATGTTTCTTGTTTCCTTTCATCTCCAGATTTTCAGAATCTCCCGAGTTTCCTCTCTCTGTGCCGGCTCTTAGAGCAGATGGATAAATATATAGCATAGAATGACACTGCATAGATAAAATTCACAGTTAGAGAACAAGAAAAAAAGGGGTCCAGGAAAGAGATGAATTTATATAGACTTGTTGGATCACCTACATTTAGCTTACTTGCATCTGAATGTTATGAAAATATAGATGAAGGGTTGACTTATACTTTTCAGAGGTCTTCTGAGGTTAAACAAGAGTATGTGGTATTTAGTAATTGGAGAACTGGAGTTATATAAGTATTTTGGATAGGTGTATTAATCAGATATCTCTGATTGCATCTCCTGAACAATCTATCTCACCAGGACTACTCTGATATCAAGCAGCTTTTAGCAACCATGACAATAAATACAACCCCCAAGCACTACATAACTATTTTCTTTAAGATGTTTTTGAGAAACAGACAGTATGACTTGATTTTATGGTCAAAATGTAGTACTTTATTGTCCATAAAAATTAGATGGGCCTGACACAGGTCTTGATATTGCAATAATATCAACATTCTACAACTCACAGATCCAAATGCAAGAGAATGACACCATATTATGTTTTAATCAGGTGGGTGGATAGAAAACGTATTAGTGAGCTCCGTGGACTATTATAGGCATAAGGTACCATAAGGTCAGCAAAATTGCCTTCAAAAAGCACCCTTGTCTTACTTTCATCCAGCAGGGTTCCTATTTAACCACCAGCACCAGTACTTTCCCAGACTTTTTGTTATCAGGTGGGTTTAGTGCTATATTCAATTTGGTGAGCTCTGCATGTTTTGTTTACCTTTTAAAAATAGTCTTGTAATTTCTTTTCATTTGCATCCTATTGTACGCAAGCACAGATGCAGCACACACAATACACCATAATTAACACAGAAAGTATGAGGAAGGCTGAATACATTTTTATTACCTGAATCCAGCTTGACTGGCTCTGGAGGGAAATTTGGGTAGCACTGTGCCCTTTGGGAAAAACTTTTCTTTCATTAGCTTGATTGGTCACTGAAGGTCATTTTTTATTTCAATGAAATACAGCTGCAGGTGTCTTTTATCTGTATATAAATAAGAAGGTTGTTCATGCTGAAAATTCCTGAGTGATGGCTTTGTGTGTTCAGTGTTTCTCTTTGATACCTAAAGCAATGGTAAATAATTGTTTATGTCCAATGTTTATAAATAGGATAGGGTATTTGCTCTCATTGAATATATTCAACATAAATTTCCATGCTGAAAATGTCTCTTTTGCATCTCTTTCCATTAAGGAAAGCACCAACTAGCCAAATTCATGAGCCAAACCTTGCCTTTTTAGAAGCCTTGTTATGTAACGTAATCCTATATTTTCCAGAGGTTTCTCCTGAAAATTGAGGCACTCCATTTTGAACTGCTGGCTAAATATAATAGTGGGATTTTTGAGAAATATACTGGAGTTTTCAGATCTAACTACTGGAAATAGCAATTTCAGCTGTAACTACTTTTATGACCCTTAGCTTTAATGTTGAAAAATTTTATAGCACTAATATTTTCCACAGAGTTTTGCAAAAAGTGTGCAAGATATTCATAGCTATGAAGAATTTCACTCCTTTCTCTTTTGAAAGATTTACCTAGTGCTATTCTGGCTCATAATTCCACAGGGAACTCCTGCTTAGGAGAATTGTCCATTACAGGTTTTGACCAGATAGATAAACATAATAGAATTGTGGTTGTTATGCAGCAATGCAGGGACACCTATACTATATTGAAACATAAAGATTACATAATCTTAAATGCACTCTTCAGTGTATAAAATGGTTAAATATTTTCCAGTCTATCAGATACACTCCACAACTGGAAATAACTTTGTTGCACCCACTATAATGTAGATAAATCAATCACACCATGTTCTGAAACTCTCTTTAGGAGCTATTTGCAAAAATGAAAATGTAGTGAATTCATATGACATTTCAAAACTGTAATTACTAGATAACTGGCACTGCTGTGTATGCAGCTTCAGATTATTCAAATAAATACGAAAATGTTATTCTATGTGGACTTAGGCATATTATTTCTGTAAACGAACACTGTTAATTTTTATTCCCTGCACTTTATAGATTCATAAACTGGGATTATATTCTGTAGTCAGTAAAGACATCACTTCATAAATTTTATTGTAGAAGTTAAGGAAAAATATGTTAAGAGTATTTGAAGGCAATATATTCATAACATAAACCCTCTATTTTTCAGGTTGTGAAAAAGCCTCAAAACTGTACCTTTTTATAGGAAAACCTCATTTTTGACAAAAATGAGAAGACACAAAGACTCTGTATTACACAGAGGATATCAGTCTGGATGTGGAAGGCATACTTAATGACCATGAGATTAATCATGAGGGAATTAAACTATATTCTTCAAGACTCAGTTAAGTACAATGTCTGACAGACTTTTGCTATTCTGCTCATTATTCTTTTTAATTTAAATTAATAACTCTGAAAGAGATGGTTTTCTTCATCTTGAAAAGGAATAGGCACATGGCAGATACTACAAAACAAAAATATGAGCAACTACTTCTACTTTGCTTCAGTGGCTTGAAGGGAATTTGCAAAATATTTTCAAATACTGGTTCATTACTCAATGTGATTGATTCTATAACTTTCTCAGGGATAAAAGGAAAATTCTAGCTGAGAAGATTCTGTACCACTACATAAAATCAGTTAATAATGAATTTTTTTATTAAAAACACACTATAACTTTCCTAACCGTGCATGAATAAATGAGCAAAGGAAGGAGAATAGGGAAGAGTTTCACAGCTTTCCAAATTAACCTGATCAGATCACATGAGCTACTGTACTGTGTACTCCAGCTCTTCTTGTCCACTTGACTATCTCTAGATGAGGCAGCAGCTCTTATGTGTTTAGTTTTGACTGTGCTTTGAGTTCTGTCTGCTTCAATGGCAATCCAACATGGCTCTAGCATTCCACTTTTCCATAACCAGTTTCCTGAACTATGGCCTAAGGTTATGTCATAAGAATTAGTGTGTGGGCAAACCCACAAAAAGCAAAATTGTTCTCTCTGAACTGTGTTTTCCCATGTGGTCTCTTTGGTGCTAACTAGAACAAATAAAGACGTCACTTCAGCACCGCCTGTATCTCTATGCCTGGGAAGGTAATTGAAAATGTCTTGACAAGTTGAACTTCACCAGCTGAAAACACTGCCTCCTTAAATATGGGTCTGCTTGAAGAAATGGCTGTTTTAATGTCACTTTCAAATGAAAGACTCTTTTCCTGTGTATTTTCAAGTCATAAGGGACAGCAATAAGTCAACTGCTGTTTATTTCAGTTAGTGCTGCAGAGACAATGCAGCCAGGAAAAGAGAGCCCTGATTCATTTTTCTTTCTGTGCATTGTGACAAGATCTTTGTATTTTGCTGCAGGTGGGTGCAACAGCATGAACACTTCCAAGTGCCAGACTGTCTAAGGATTTAAGAAACATTCTGTATTAGGTAAAGAAGAATTACCTTACAGCTTTGAAAGTGGGGTGGTAATCCTCCATACTGAAAAATGTTGAAAGGCAACTATATAGAGTAATCCATGAGAGGAGCAGAACCCTTAAAATATTAGCTAAAAATCCTGAGTTTTGATAAAATACAGACACATGATGTAAAGGAGTATTGTAACAATAATAATTCAAATGCATTCTACTAGCACAAATAACAAAAGAACTTTCCACAATCAAATATGGCAGGATTAATTTGCTATTCACTGGAATTTCATGCAAAAATATAAAAATGGGTGTAAAAATTTTCAACTCTACCCCATAGCTTGAAAGCAGAACCTAAAGCAATTGATCGATCTGTACTTCATGTGCAATTTGTGCAATGGCCCAGAGTGTTTTTGATAAATTTCCATACACTTTGTGAGTTCTTATTTTGGGTTGATGGCTAAATGTGGTAAGCTTAATTCTATTCAAAAGCTAACTAGCTACAGTTCTGTAATTAAATAAAACTAAAAGTAGTTTCTAATTAATATTTTGATTATTAAATGCAAGACAAAGATATTGGTGCCATTCAGGCTATAAAGACTTCAAACTTTGAAATACAGACTCTGCCAAGGAGCAGTCACGAGAGTGGGATTAGCAACAGGGTTAATGTTTTAGGCATCCTTTGTTTAATTGATCATCTTGCATTCTGATTACAAGAGATAATGGGAAATGTTACTTCTTTTTGTGGTGGTTCCTTTGTAATTTAAAAGGACATAAAGGAATTTTCTTCTATTTTATTGTAAGGATTTCTGGTAATTTTTTCAAGGCAAAATCAGATTAAATCTGCCTATAATGGAATTCCCAAAATTATGATTCCAAAAATACCGGGAGAGTGGACAGATCACTCCATGCTAGCTATATCAGACGCTCAGCATCAAAACAGTCTCAGAGCGTAGAAGACTACCCTGTGACTGAAGTGGTACCTGAAATAGAGACCCTCTGGGTGCTGACATTTTCAATGTGCTCCAGCAGTTACCACCCATCCTATGTAAATGCTTTGTTTTGGGTATCTTTAACCCCACTGAACATAGTTAAGCTAAAACAGGGCTGAGGGAAATCTCACATTTATCCTTTTTAGCCAGTCAAAAAATTCTGAAAGGCCCAGGACTGCACAATGGTATACTGTGTGTTAAAGTATGCACAGGTATGTGTTTGGAGTGCAGATACCTCCAGGCTGGGAGGATGTTCCTCCTCTTAAACCGCATGGCCTAAAATCTCTGGGATCTTGATAGTTGTTGCTAATTCTAGGATAAAGATTCATTCAGGAACCATTTTTTTTTCCATATTTCTGCCATCTTACAGTACATCACAAGGCATTCTTTTTCAATTCAAGTATTTCAATTTTTTGTTTAAAAGCCTTTATGATACTGTATTAAGCAAGGCTGAAATTCAAGAGAATTTTTGTTTGACTTGAAATGCATGACTAAACCTTACTGACCTCAAGAGCTGAAATGGAAGTTCCTGATACACAGGGAACACAAATGCAGAAGGCATACTGTGTAAATGAATTCCAAACTTCAGAAGAAAATGAAATCATGAAACTAAAAAAAATAATTGAATAAGATTGGAATTGAGTCACCAAGATTTGTACATGTGATTTAATCACATTTTGCATAGCAACAGTTCTGCAGAATGCTGCATAAGAAGCCAAATTTTATTTCTACAAAGGGCAGAGCATAATACTGAAAATTTCAATATTCACCTTTCACATGTAAAAGATGATTCTAACACTAATCTAAGAAAAAAATTTTGTGAAATAACCTCTTTTTATATAGTTGCTGGATTTTGGTTGGATGTTAAAATTTCTTAGAAGAAACAATACCTATTTCATCCTTCTACTCCAAGGCAGCATCAGCTATACCTGCTTTTCTCTTGATGCTTTCTGAGCACAGTCATAGTGGCCTACAAAGTTACCACATTTCTCCCAGTCATTGTTTCAGGGATTCACTTCCCCTTACCATTTAGAAAATCTTTGATAACGACTAACTTGACTTTCCTTACTGCAATTTAAATCCATTACTTCTTGTTTATCCATGAAAAACAGATTATTACCAGCTTCTTGCAAGAGCTTTTAAAGCATTTGAAGTCTGCTCATCAAGTCTTCTCTTTTCAGAACCAAACACTCTGTATTTAGGGGACTGAAATGGATTAGTACTAAAATCAACCATCAAAATTAATAAGCCACTGAAAGCCTAGAAAGCTGTTTATAAAGCTGCCTCATATCATAAAAAGGACTGATTACAAGCTATTTAAAATAAATTCTTTTGATGTTTTGCCTGGCATGAGAGTCTGTCAGGCATATTCAGACTAAATGTCTTTATCATGGAGAATTTTTTACTCTTTAAACTTAATTTTCTTCTAAAAAATATCTAGTTTGAACATAAAAGAGAAACTACATGCAGCCATGCCTTAAGAGTGAATTGTATAATACTATTAGCTCAGGCAGTATCACACTGAGGTGAAGGACCTTGTTGTGCATGATTTGGGATATGAGGTTTAGCACCTTGTACTGCAGGTGAACATCCTAAGCTTTTGCTGATGCTGATGAGGAGGGCTTTAATGCAGATCCCAAGTGAAGAGGGATCCTGAAAACATGCAATCAGACCACCATACAGACAAATTGCAAAAATCTGAGGTTTTGACTAAGAATTGACTAACTGCACATAACAAGAGTTTCTTGCTTTCTTTACTGAAAAACTTGATTTGTTACAAGAGAGATTTCATTTGCTATGAGATTTCAAGGAAAACATACACCCAAATAGTAAAGACAAGGAAATAACTGTAATATTGACTTGTTTGTTTAAAGACTAGACTTACGGCTCCATTCTGTGACAAGAAATTTCATTAAATGCTCAGAATTGGCTGAGACACTAAATTAAAGCACTTCTGCCAGATTATGAATCACTCATAGCAATGGAATCAAGAGGCATTAAAGGAGATGCAGGTGGTGAGCTTTTTGTGCTCACTAAATTTCTTCTCCCATTACTGGTGTGATGCTGCCCTGAAGCAATCATCTTTCCTTCTTTTCCTTGTTTTCTTCTTAGTTGTCTTCTGCAGTCCCACTCTATTTTCAGACAGATCTTTTTAACTAACACTGATGCTAATGAATAGAATACACATCCTCCAGAAGAGAAACTTGGTAGAGTTGTTGTTGTTGTTGTTGTTGTTGTTGTTGTTGTTGTTGCTGTTGTTGTTTTTGACAGAGGAGCTCAAAAATAAACACTTCTGTGTGAATGAGTGACTCATGGACTTACAGTACTCCTAATTTTTGATTTTGTTTTTAGTTTCTGCTGGATTCAGGACAAGGTTCTGGTGCTCCTATATCTTGTGTGCAGCAGCCTTGATCCACGTGTAGGCAAAGGAGAATTGATGGCTTTGTGCATCTCCTGGGCAGACATAGGGTTTGCAAGACATTTATTTAATTGCTGACTGATTCAGCCCGTGGAAAAATCTCTGAATCCACCGTATCTTTTGCTGATTCTCACTGAATGTTTTGTTAAAACAAGAGGGATGAAATCTGTAAGACAGAAATAATGACTTCATGTTGAATAAGCTTCCAAACTCAGAGAACAGATGTGTAAAAGGACAGGCAGTTTCTGTTTTGCTGAAGTTGTGGCAAGATAGGAGTTGCAGTACACCACACACAGCATTAAAAAGGTTACAAAAATTAGCAGTGGAATACAACATTCTGAGTCACTCAATATCTTAATTTTCATACTGTAGGCAGAAAAAGGACAGCTTTTTGTGTTAACTAAAGCTATTTCAGACTTTTCTGAAAAGCCCAGGAGTCCATTAGCAGAAGGAAATATGAGGTTTGAGTGCTTAATTAGTTTACCTGAGGACTGAATTAAATACTATAGCAGCTGTTTGGGACAATTTTTCTTTTTTCAAAAAATACCAGGATTGTGATAAATTCCCTTAGAAAAAAAGTACCTAAATAAGTGTTTCGTACAGTCACAACTTGTTGTTTTTATCATCCTGTGCATTTTTGCTTACAGAGTGGTAACTTGTGGATGTATGCTAAGTCAGTGGATAATAGTACTCTCATTTGCATGTCACTCAAGGACAGCTGAGACATCATAATTCAAGAATTAACTGTATCAAACATACTGTTATTTTTTGGTTAAAGCTAATGAGGAATTTTGAATAATAATAGAGGTGATTTAGATTTTCTCACTGTTCGCATTATGAGAGTGAAGTGTTTAAGTACAGCAAATCCTGCTTCAGTGCTTGAATGTGAATAGACATTTCACAGGCATTTTTCAAGAATTAAATTTCTGCTTCTCTGCTGAAATCATCCTTCCTTGAAGGACAATATTTTTGAGACATCATTTAGTTGTGACAATTATTTACTTGCTTTGCCTGTGACTGTTTTTTTTCCTATCATACATCATATAATGAAACTCTGGCGCAAACAAAGCAGTATTTTCCAAACTAAAAGAAACCACTACAAGAAGTGGAGTGATACTTGGGTGGTACATTTATTGATACTTTTTCCATGCTACTCTGGATCCTAATTAGAATTAATCTCTGTATCAGAATGACTTTATGATTTAGATTCCCTACTTTAAGGTGGGAAAACCTACTTTGCATTTGGAAAGATTTAACATATCCCTTATTTTTCTAATTCACTTGTGATATCAGTTACAGTGTGCTTATAGACGTAAATAGAAAGACACATATAAAAAAATCTTGGCAGTAAATCAATGTGCCATCTGCATTGTAAACTGAAGCGTATGTTAAAAACAGTGCCACAACAGAACAACAGTCTTTTATCAAAGAGAGAATATGAACAAGAGACAAGACATAAAGGAGAAGTTTCACCTGTCATTTGCCATGACAGAAAAAGAGGGCCATGATTTTTTATGAGGTGCTTCTATATGGTAGACTGACTGCTCTAAAGTCTGACTCTTCAGCAAGAGCAAAGTGTTTGTCATTACAAATCACTACTCTAAAACAGCTGGTCTGGTATTATACTGAGCCTCCAGCAATGGCCTGTGTTGGACTGGAAAACTAAACAAGCAACCTTGTAGCTTTGTTGATTCTGCAGCATGCAGCATGTACTTATGTGTACATAAGTCCACAAAGCCTTTTTTCCCTGCAAGAACCGGGTGATGCACTGCTGCTGGTTGCTGCTGTTGCCCTACTGCATCAAAACTGAGCATCATTTTATCAATTCCTTTGAGTAAATTCTTATAAGAACCTAACCAACCTATTTTATGGGTGGTTTTCACATATAATTACTTTTTTCTCTTCTCAAGACAGATTCGTTTTCATGTTGAAACACTTGTTTTGAGTGGGTTTTTTTGACTAATAAGACATCTGATTTGACTCAAGTTCTGGATAATTTTGTCTTCATTTTATTATAAGAAAGTGAAATACTGAATGGATGGATACTGCACACCTGAAACCATCTTTTTAACCTTTGTTTTGTTGTTTCACGGGAATGAGGAAATACTGCAGTTCAAAACTGACTAAAGAGCGTGATGCAAAAGCAATCAAAATGAAACAGAACAATTCACATTGACTATGATGGAATTTGGCTCTGCAGTATTTTAGGCTACTTTCTATATATGTTTCCATACATTTTTAAGAGCTGTGTGTTTGTCTCTGAGTGCTTGCCTTTGAATACTGAATGCATTGTATTACTCAAAGTCATCGCAATTTGATATTTGATGAGAAAAACAATACAGCAGCTAAGATTCCTTTTAGGAGTCCTTTTTTTAACTGCATTTTTAACTGCTGCTAGCCATAAGTGGAAGGCTTCAAAAGTATCATAAACAGGGCGTTTCTATTCTCCCTCAAAGTGCCCTTCTTTTCTTAGCTGGTGGGAAAAGTAAGTTGAGTGCTTGTGTACTCTATTGAAAGAATAGTCTGAATGAATAAAATGGAGTCTTGCAATAGCAGAGTGAGCTTTTCTTTCTTCCTTTTTTCCATTGGTTAAAAAAGCTAGTGCAAAGCTCAAGCCTCTGTAGATGTCTCTGCAATTGAAGAGTTGTTGAGTGCAGTTCTGCACTTGACATTGGAACAGTAATAACATCCAGTGGAAGAGCAGACTGTAGCTATAGGCTGTCATCCTTTCTGAGATTCTGTCACAAATGACCTGATTTGCTTTTAAAGAGTTTTTTTCTTCCAGTGAAACTCCATTTCTCTGAAGTACACAAAATGCATTGTGTAAGTGCATTGATCAACTTTCCAACTATACAACAGATGTATCACTTCTAAGTGAAGACCAGAGAGCAAAGGGAATAAAGGTTATGCATTCCTCTTCAGACTCAATTTAGTAAGGTCCCCACTGAAAATGCTGTGCCATGTTGTGCTTTCTTTTTCCCAAAATAAAACATATATAATAATATAATATAATGAGTGAAGGCTTTCCAAATTAATTTTTTTGTTATACAACCTCTTTGTCTTATGGAAAAAAGAGGTTTTATATTGATAGACTTATGAGCATTAAGATTAATTATTTGTTGAGTGTTACCCTCTATATTCTGACTCTTCTGAATGTAAGCAACAACTAAGGCCAAGAAAAATAAATAGTCTTATTTAAACAAAATCCTTCAGTGATTTATGGGTCTTGGCTCTGACTGGGAGCTGTCATCACTACAAGTACTTGTGTTAAAAAGAGGCAGTGTAAACTGCTGGGTCTGATCAAAGAATTTAAAGGTAATAAACAGGTTTCTGGGTAGATTTCCAAAGCCCCAGAAAAGAATTTTTGTTAGATCTTCCAGGGGTGAAAAAATGGAAAAGAGACAAGAAAATGACAGTGACTTCTGTGTCTGTTCACAGCAGAGGTGAAGCACAAAGAGGAAGGGACTTACTGTGTTTTCATGTTTCGTTTTCTCTATAGATCTTTGAGTAAAAATCACAGAGAACACAGCTGTTCTCTACAGTTGTGACTTGAGACTTCATCCAACAGGATATGTGTATCATTGTGTTATACAGACCTCCTGTTAGAAATAGAACATTTGCTGAGAAAAACTGCAGAGAAACCTGGAATATGTTCTTGAAGCAATCATGGCTTCTTTTACTGGGATTTTACATCACACACTGAGAGAAATATAACATTTTTGAGGGACTTCCAGATAATTTCTTTTCCCTCTGCACATACACGTCTTTGAATACTTAGTGAAAACAACAGAATCACACCCCTTTGCTACTAAGATCTTGTTCTTTGTATTTAAGCAACGAGTTGAATGGATTAACTGCCCTCTCCTTTGGCCCCCACAGAATGATGAATGTTGGAAAATTTTTGTAAATGAACAGACTATCAAAGCTAGATGTCATAAAATCAGAATTAAGAGTGAAAGAGGATCAGAATGTAGTTAGTGCTGTTTCTCAAGTGTGCTCTTTTTTCCCCACCCCTACCCCCGCTACATTATTTCTATTTACTACCTTGTCCAGTGTTCCAGAAAATGATCATGTTTCAAAGTCATAAACATATATCTCCATTTGCTCTTTCTCAAGCTTGCCTAAACCTTTCTGGCATCCTCCCTTCATTCACTTTTTGTGGGGAGCATGCATAAAATTTGTTAGAAATTGTATTGCAGCACCACTAGATGTTTCATGTAAAATAAGCTGAATAAACAGCACTCTCTTACAGCATCTCATGGAAGATTGATTCTTGCAGACCTTGTTTTCAGAAGTATTGGTTTTAACTTCTGTTTAATGGAAGAAAATGCACTCTTTACTAGATGCAACAATCATGCAGAAACTTGTCAAAAGTTGCTGAAAACATATGGCAGAGTCTGCCAATGAGAAGTCTGGGTGCAAAGTACTGCAACGGTTCCAAGTTGCCAGTGATAATGCTTTAAATAATTAAAGTATTGTGACAAATTCAAAGCTGCATGTAAATATTTTATGAATGCTGTGGCTTAACAGGATTGTTGTGGTGTTTACTTCATGCATCCACAGAGCATGTTTGTCAGGAAATTGGCTCTGTAAACAGTGTATATTACAATCCTTATATTCATTTCTTAGAAACACTTCAGAATATTGCAGCTCCATTAGTCTATACATGAACTTATGACATTCTTGCAGGCTGACTCACTTGGTTTACCCAGGATCAGGAAACAGGGCAGAGAACAGAAAACCTGGATTAAAATAAGAAAATAAGAGGAGAAGACTTCAGGGGAAAAAAAAAAAAAAAAAAAAAAAAAAAAAAAAAAAAAAAAAAAAAAAAAAAAAAAAAAAAAAAAGAGGCTAAAGTGCGAGTTTGTGGATGTGGACTGGAACCCAGACTCAGAGATAAGAAAAAAAAAACTGAAACTTGGGAATTATTTAATGTAATGTAGATATTTCTGTCAGATACTGTCAGTATCTGTAGGTAAAAGAGTTGCCCTTGTCTGCATTTCTTTCCACATAATCAATGGAGAGTTACAGGCAGAAATAACATTAATCTTATATTTCTCCTTTTATTTGAAATGGTGTCCTAATAACGAAAAGTTTCTGAATAAATTACCACAGACATAAACAATGTGGATGTTCACATCTCAATAAATGAATATCATCTATACATAGTTATAGTTTTATAGAACTATCTTTTGCTCTACCTTCTTCCTATCATTAAGCTAAACTGTATTTTGTTTCAAGGTATTTTTTTAGGTTGCTGAATCTGCCATTTCTCACAATTCTCAAAGGAAAGATCCTCAGATACTAATTATGGTCAGGCCTGCTGAGTGATTAAGGCTTGTAATCAGGCACTTGGAATAAGATTAAGCAAATTGCAGACTTCTTGCTGGGAGAGGTGAGTACGTCAGAAGCAACACATCATGATTCAGAGCAACAGATAAAAAAGACACCAAAGGAGCAACTTGTTCTGCAGCTATGACAAGTATTTAACTATTTCATTTCCCATTGACCCCCAGCACATATCTGGATTAATTCATAAAATAAATTAATAACTTAGATGAGAAGTTACTGCTGGGTATCATCTGGTCCAGTCTCCTCTCAAAGAGATGCCAACTTGGAGCAAGCTGTAAGGGCCTTGATCAGTTTTGTTCTGAATATTTTTAGGGAAGAAGATTCCACATTCTCTCAGGGAAATTGTTGTAATATTTTATCACCCTTATGGTGAAAAAGATGTCCTTATATCTAATCAGAGTTTTCCTTTCAGCAGCTTTGTTGTCATTTTTCATCAAGTCACTATTGATGTCACCTTGTGTCAGTCTGTCCTCTAATCTTTGCCCACAACCTAGGATCTTGTGTTTCCTAAGTTCCCAGACAAATCTCCTTGAATTCAACCAGCTGCATTGCCCAAAATGCATCTTTTCCTCTTTTCTGAAGAGCTCCTACTTATTCAGTGCAGCACTCCTGTTGCACAGGTTGCCCCACCACATCTGCTCCTTCCAAATGAGCTCATAGATCTGCAGCTATTCACGGACTTCTCATTCTTGCCATCCTTTTCCTGTCCTGTATGGCTACATGTACTTGAGGGAGTTCCCAGGGCAGCTGTTTTCATGGTGGAAGCATGAGAACCTGCTTCCTCCTGTCATTCCTCAGGCATTTCCCTGACTGCAGCCCATGCATCCCTTCTCAGGCTTTGGTCAGCGTTCTGCTCTGAACCTGGTTGGAGAACCTCTCTGCTAGATTAGTGAGCTTGTTATCAGAGATGGCTCTTGTGTCACTTCAACAGACAGATCCACTCTCTCCAGCTGGACTTACCTTAGTTAAAAAGATATAATTTATGAAGCCCCACACAAGATTTTTTGAAGTGACATGAAAAATGGAAGGGGAGGGGTGTGGGGGGTGGAGAAGGAAGGAGTAACAGTGAGGGCAGTGTGAAACACAAACATCTGTTAACACACGGATGGACCTTGTTTTCCTGAAATGGTTATTTGAATCATTTGAGGAGATGTTTATGTAAGAAAACATGAGTTAGTATAAGGATGTAGTAGTCTCCGATTCCTTGATGAGATACATTTTGTGTTACTCTTTTTTTCATCTTCTACCACTTTTCATAGTTCAGTTTTTTCCATCATTTCTTCAAATAGAGTTGTAGACAACCTACATATAAACCTAATAGGATTTGAAAACCCTCAGGTTGTCTTCAGATTCAAAAGGAGATCCCTGCAAGAGCTGACAGTATTTCATGAGTACTATGTTGAAATAAATCAATATATGAGCTTCCTTTTTTTATCAAGAATTTGACCATCTGATGACAAAGATTACTTCTGTGGAAAGAAGCTGTTTTATCCTCCATGTTGTCAGTGTACAGCATAACTGATGAGACACTTTTTTTTTTTTCTTTCTGCTTGATGATCTTCGTCTTTTTTACGCAACTAACAAATGTCATCACCAAATTAGGCAAAATGAGTAGAGCTGTGCCTGCATCTCCTTTCTTCTACATGTGGATCCATCTCATTGAAATTGCAATGTGTCTGTGACGGGTTTCAGTTTGGGAGAAAACAACAGTCTGAAAATGTGTTCCCCTCTCCTATTAGACAGGGAGAGTGGACATCTCCTCCACAGGAGCTGCTGTTTCTCCTCCCTCTTTCAACTTTGGGAATGAATCATCAGCAAACACTGGTACCGGAATTTGGAAAGACTGACTGCAATGTTTTATAAAGTCTGACAGATATTTGACATTACAGAAATGTAGTATCATTATTATGTGACTTCAGGCAACCAAGGGTTTGTATCTCTATATTTCATGAGACATTTGCTTTCCTGTTTACTTCTTAAAAGCAGCATAAGAAAAGTGCCAGCCCAGGAATGTGAAGACCACTATATGAAGTAGCAGACCAATCCCATTTAGTTTTGCTTTTTCCTCCAAAGCAAAGCAATGTTTTTCTGGTTTTGCTGCCTTTGAGCAGGTGTCAAGTAATTCTAGCTCAAAATTAAAGGGTACAAAAAAGTGCCCTTTCACTTGGCAGACGTACATGTCTTGTAATGCTTTCCACAAAAATTCACAACCCAAAATTATATGTCTTATTATATAGTAAAACTTTTAACTGGAACATGGTTCCTAGAAATTTACTTGCAATGCCATAAAATAAATAAGACGATAGGAAAAGATACGTTTGTATTTCTCACTCTCATGGAAAATGAGACCAACCCTTGAGATTCCAGACTGGTAATACCTGCAGAAAATTGAAGTTTTTAAGTAGTCCTAAGCTCTGGAAATGTTTTGAGATTTTTTTTTTCTGTGTTCATCAAGAACTTTTTTCCAACTTTTTTTTTCCTCTTTCCTTTTATTTTTTTCTGGTGGTGTTTTTCTTCTGCTTTTTTTCTTTTTTCTTTTTTTTTTTGTTTTCAGAATAAATAGATCTAGATACACAAAAGCCAGAAGAAATCAATAGGAGTTGAAGAGAGATCTAAGTGCTGAGACCAGAGCACATAAAACTTAAGGCTGATATCCAAAAATCTTTCAGAACAGGTTGTCTAATGGAAATACTATCTCATTGTTTCTATCCCTCTCATCATCTATTATGAATCTGTTGCACATTGTGTAAGGCCTAAGGTAGGGATCGTGAAACTTAGACTTTCAGTTCAGCATAATAGACCTGGAATTTCAGTGTGCTCTTTTAATGTTACTAGAGGACAAAAAATTTTGTTATCCACTTTCATTATGGTTCTTTGCATTTAGAAAATAATGACATGAGGATTTGGAAAAAAAAAAAATCAAATCTTCTCCCAAAAATACATTTAACTGCAGAGGAAGGTTGATGTATTCTGTTTTCTGATATGACTTATTCTAGGCTTTTACTTGTGTAAATTAAGAATGAAATGGCTAGAAAAATGCATTGAGTTTTTTTGGTCTTTGTTTTTTGGGTGGTTTTTATTTTTTCCCTGCTGTTTTTCAAACCTCTGCCTAATTGAGCGCAGCTGTGCAGTGGCGCAAAACTAACCAGGAAATGAGCATTTTGATAATTTCACATTTCTAAAGCACCTCTTAAACATCTCGTGTGAGAATAGCAGCCACAGTACCTTTAGAGATCAACAATATTGAACCAGATTTATCATACTGAGCTGTCTCCTGCAGGCACTTAAAAAAACCCATACACTTTCAAGACAAATTCATAAAGGTTCCCTCAACTGTAACTGTCTTGTAACATAAACAATATGTGTGCAGAATAGAGACAAACTTTTCCAGGCTGCTCCAAGAATGAATTATTGTCTCTTCACTAGTCTACTGCCAATGAAGGTTTCATATTCTTTGCTTCATAACAATCATCTCTGCATCAGTTTTCCGTTTTGGACTGTGGCCAGTGAAAAAGTATATGGGTCTATGAAATACTCTGAAGTAATTAATTAGGTGTTGCTTTTTGTGAACATCCTGTTTGTGACTTCAAGCGTGATCTTTTTGTGTTAGTGGCCTGATTTTTCCCTGAACCATATCTGCATAGGATATTATATGGTTCGTCTAAGTGCACTGATACGAGTTTGTTGAGTCATTCCTTTCTATAATAAAAAAATCAGTTTGGAAATTCTTTTGTTTCTACTTCAGATTCAAATCCAGAAAGATGGACATCAGTTCCAGAATGTGAGTTTTAAACAGTGTCAGAAATCTCGCACAAAGGGCTTGTATGGGCCCAAGCTTGATTCTTGACTGAACACTAGCCCTGACCTGACCCTTACCTGGTCGGTGAAAAAAATAAAATCTTGCCTTTAAATTTGATCTTGATTTGAACAGACTCCTCCAAACATCTTGATTCACTCTATCCTAAATTTGTAGTTCAGTAGTGATTCTCTCATGCCACTAATCTTCCAGAGCACTGGCAAAGAATGTAGGCCATGGAGTACAAAGACCCCTCTTCGTATTTTCATTGAGGGTGAAATGCATTCTTTATTGTTCTGGTTTTCCCTTTCCTTGAACACCGTCAGAGATCACTTGCAGCAAATTTTGAATGCATTCAGGCTTCCATACCCTGACTTCTGTGGAGATTTAAATCTCAGTATGCCTTTCACTAACCTATTATACTTACATCTATCTTATTTACTTCGATTGAAGTTGTACCAATAAAAATTGGCTTTCTGGACTGATTTTGAGAGTTATAGAGAGAAATCAGGCCAAGAGCTCCTTTAGTTACTCACTGACACAAGCATTGCTCTGGGTAACAGTGCACTAAATGCACTGCTGCCTTATTAGTCTGTGTATTCCAAAACAAATACAGATTCAGAATCTGAATGTGCTTTTCAGTGCGTATCATCTAAGAAACAAGAAAAGTGTCACTGGTGTGGAAAACAATGTTCTTTCAGTACAGCATGTTTTAGCTTACATTGTGGTATGCCAAACTACACTTGATTTTTAAATAGTCTTCCTGCTTTATTTGTTTTATTTCTGGTTCAGTGGGCTGAATAAGATATTTTTTCTTTTATTTTGATTAAAAAGAGTACATTGCCATTACAGAAAGGCTTGGATTTTGAAGCCTTTCTGTTATTTGAATTTGATTGGCATGACTCTAACACTAATTTAAAGTAGTATTAAGAGTCTGTAGATGACTATGATTATCACTTTCCTGGGCTGGCTTGGAGACACCCATTTATGATTTCACTCAAAAGTAAAATGGCTGGATTAAAAGTAACCTGTTAATGTAAAGTAAACTCTTACAATAATTTTTCCTGTGTAAGACACAGTGTTAGGAGTGGTGTGACAGTGATTTAGAAATGTTTTCTTTTTCTATTATCATCATCTGTCCTTTTTTTCTTTAAATTTTCCTCAGTCTTATTTCTGAGACCCAAAATAAACAGATTAAGCAATAAAACCATGGAGGAATTTAATTTTTTTTTTTAAATAATTTGCTATTGTGGATAGTTCTCAAGTACTCTGAAATTTTCTTGTTTCTAATGAAACTTATTTTCCTATGAGAAAATTTCTGTTACATATAATGTCAGCTAAGAATCAAAATATTATAAACTTTTATTACTTTTATAACTTCAAAATTAAGATTTTTTTTCAGTTAATGAAACAGCACAAAATTCTAAACCAATGCATCTATACTGACCCATCAAATTCCCTGAGAATGTTAAGATTTTCATGATGACCATATTTAGACTCACTTTAGATTGAACTGGGCAATAATTTTCCCTGTTGCCTGACCTTGTTAGCAGCATTTATTGCCTGAGTAGCGTCTCATAGAACCTTTCTCTGGATATTTCAAGACTCATAAGATGTTTCAAATTTAATTAACAAATTTAATTAATCCACAGTCATCTAATCTTGTGCTTGGGATAACTTAAAGGTGTGTTGCCTGGACCTGAGAGAGGTCCCCTTCAGAGAGATTATGGGGCCAGACAAACAATTGCAACTATGGAAGGCTCTCAGTATTTCTCAAGGCCAAATACAAGTTCATTACTAATTTTTTAATACAGTTTGCTTTTCTGCTGTGTATAGCTTATAATGCAGACTGGCAGTTATATTCTATGATGCTCATACAGTCTAGGGAATAGGAAACATACTTGTTTAAGATTTTGGTTTGGATTTTGGGGGGTTTATTTAAGAACATAAATTTTTTGTCAATTTTAAACAGCACTTGCCCCTCAAATATGTCCCTCCTTCAGCTACTACACATTGATCTGAGTGCTACAATAAAGGTTTCTCACACTTTAAACTTTAGAGAGTGCTGTACACTGTAGTGGCCGCCAGAATGGAAAAAAAAGGAGTGGGATAATAAAACGAAATTTAAAAGATTTTTTTTTTCATTATTTTGGACAATGAAATGGAAAGTTGGGGGGTTGCAAGATATTTCTTGGAGTAGAAAATTCAGATTAAAAATTATTTTTAATTATTAAAGGTTTTGTTCTTATGGTTGTGAAATAATGAAGTCAAAGGAGGGATAGCAGTCAAATTAATACAGCTTAACTAATGTCTAGCACTTCAAAGCTCTTAGAAAAAAAATTACTCGAGTTCAGAATGTAACTCTCAAGAAATTATTTCCTCAGCATGTACAACCTTTTCTTTCTGCTCTGACTATTCATAGACAACTTTTAGTGATCTTAATGCATTTATTCCTCCTGTTCTTTTGTTCTACTTTTTGTACTAATTGTATGGAAACATATCAGTGTATCAGATACCTTGTATCAGAAATCAGTGATGTTAATTGTGGAGTGATGTCTTTTCCTTATGACTGATAGCTACAGGGAGACTTTGAAGAAATCATTACAGTTTCGAATCCATGATGAAAAAATTCCAGATAAGGGAGGATGGGGGAGAATTGGTTTTTTGCATTTTTGTTTGGTTTTGTTTTGTTTGTTGTTGTTGTTGTTTATGAGAAAGTTTTATTTCTGGTTTATGTGTTTTCATTCTCATTCTCTTTCCCTTGTGAGTTTTCACAAACAGTAATTCTGATTTGTACCTCTAAGTGACCTGGAGATAGGGGGGTTTTTGTCAACTCATGCTGAGTTATTTGATGGCATTTTGGATAGACAGTGCCAGATTGCACAGAGATGTTAATTTGCTGTTTTGGCAGTGGGCATTCTGCCTGGACTCCCAGACAACCACATATCCACTCCCACACTTTTTCTTTCTTTTTCAGTCACAGATATCATCCATATGATTTTACAGACATGGCTAGAGCACTTCTCTCATTTTCCTTTCTTATGTCAGCTACAAAATCTGCTAACAGCCTGATAAAAACTTTGTGGCTGTCCCAGGCCAGCCTCTCAGTAGAACTGAAGAAGCAGCACACAGTCACTGTCTCTCCAGAGCAGTTGTGGTGATACAGCACAATGGATGCCTGAGCAGTGAAATACCTTCATTAGGGCTCCTTGAGCTCAGAGGGAATTTACAGGCTCAGCACAAATTCCATAAAGTCAGAAGTGGAACAGGGAGGGGGCAAGGGAGGTGAAAAAAAGCTAGCTGCAGAACTTGCAAATCTAATTGATGAATGAGTCCTTGCAATAATTCTTATAGATCAAAGTGAATGGCCTCTGTGGTGCTGCAAATGTGACAGAACCGCTGACAAACAGAGAAATTAATCACAGGCAAGACAATGCTTACGGAGATCTGTACTAAAAAGCAAAGTCAATAATTATTTAGGTGATTCTTTTGGGCTCACCTGCCTTTAACTCAGGCTAGTTTCAGTTTGCCCTTCTAACGTAAGAAGGAATAGAAATGCCAGAATTGGTGCATTTCTGATAAAATGATTGGCCCAAGGTCATACAAAGACTGAAAAGCAAATACATTACTGGAAACATCAGATATCTGGGTTTTGCCACATAGGTTAAACCATCTGCCTTGTCAGTGATGAGTATGGCTGCTAAACTAAACCCAACACTGTAATTCTTTAAATAGTTTTAGTGCTTGAAGGGCATCAGAGTTAGAAATTCATGACATAAAGGTTTTAATAACACTCTATTGAGTTTGTGTGGCCAGGTTTTGGTAGCACAGGGATTACATGGGTGGCCTCTGTGAAAAGCTGCCAGAAGCAAACCCAGTGTCCAGAAGAGTCAATGCCAGCCAGCTCCAGGATGGATCTGCCACTGTGCAGAGTGCAGAGATCCTCCTGCAGCCCGTGGAGGAGACCCACACTGGAGCAGGTGGGTGCCTGAAAGGAGACTGTGACCATGTGGGAGGCCCACACTGGAGCAGGGACCTGAGGCCCAAGGACAGATGAGCCCACACTGGAGCAGGTTTCCTGTTAGGACTTGTCTCCTGGAGAGACCCACTCTGGAGCAGGCTGTGCCTGAAGAACTTCACCCTGTGGAAGTGTGATCCATGTTGGAGCAATTCATGGAGAACTGCTGCTAGTGGGATTGACTCACATTGGAGAAGTTCATAGATAACTATCTCCCTTGAGAAGGAGAGAAAAGGGGAAAGACTCCTCTCCCTGAGCAGCAGCAGGAATTACATGTGGTGAAATGACTGTAACCCTGCTTCCTGTCTTCCTGCCCTGCTGCAGGGGCGGGGAAGCTAGAGCTGGGAAGGAGGGAGGGTTGATGGGAAATTGTTTTTAATATTTGTTTTATTTCTCATTATCCTCCTCTGATTTTGCTAGAAATACATTAAATTAATATCCCTGAGTTTAATCTGTTTTGCTGGTGATGGTATTTGGTGAGTGATCTCTCATGGTCCTTATCTCAACCCATGAACCTTTCATTTTCTCTTTCCTGCCATTTTAGGCATTTTTTGAGTACTTGGTATCCAGCCAGGGTCATCCCACTTCAGGCTCCTTATGGAAGGGACTGTGAAAACCCTGAGATGGAGCAAAACAAATCTCAGCATTGGTTCAGAGTTACATGAAGGAGCAGCAGGAGGTATCATGGTGTAAATTCCAAGTAAATGGAATGTGGGTATAACAGGGAAATGTGAAGAAGATATTAGAGATTTAGTTTTCTTAAGGATAATGAATCAGTAATTTAAAGCATTGCTGTGTAAACCCTTTGATATTATTTACAAAGGCTGAGATAAGGCTAAGGCTGAGAATTCACTGAATGTCTTCCAATGAAACATACTTCTCTTTTTTTGGAAGACTCGGGTAGTAAAAGTTAATCTCTTAAAAACACACTTGATTTTATCTTTGATTTCTGACAAAATGCAGAAAATCCAGTCGCAACAGTAGTAACATTTACAGTCAAAACTACCTAATTTTTATAGTATAGCCATTGTTAACAGCACAGTTAAAATTTTTAGATACACACAATTCCTGACTCCTTTGAGCATGAAACCCCTATCCCTGTTTACTCATGTTATATTCACCCCACCACTGTTCTCCTGGGCTCTAAGACAAGTGCAGTCAGTTTGATTTACCCTCAGAAAGAGGAGGACAAAGGGGAGAGGATTTCAGGGGAGTTGTCAGTGTCCTACATTATCTGGGAAGAGCATGATATAGACAGTGAGGATTGCTTCCTCTGCACTCCAGCTCTGATATTTTTGTACACTGGCACACTGTGCTCTTCTCTCCACTGGTCCTCAGATGGTTTTACAGATTAATTTACTGGTGTGAGTTAGACACTTGTTTTTTATTCTCCTTGTTATGCTTAAAACCCATTTATCCTTAACAATATTCAGAGGTTTCAATCTTTTGATGATTAATAATTGAGAACTGATTAATTATTTACCATACCAGGGCCTCTGAATTTCTACTGTTCCCATACTTGCAGGGACTCTGCTCTCATCCTATGCCTACACTCCTCTACAACAAATCATTATTCTAAGGCCACAGTTGCTTCTTTGTGCACTGAATAACTGCTGCTGGTTACCACTGATTACTTACAAAAATATATCAGAACAGTTATAGCAGTGGACAGTTATTTCAGCACACACAATCATGAAAAGCTAAACTACAGTTTAAAAAAATAGGTATTTTCTAGCTACTAGGCAACTAGTATATCTAGTTGCTAGCTAGAAAATTGCTGCTAGCTAAACATGCTGAAACAAAGATCTAGTCAAGCCAAGACAAACCAAGCCTGGCAAGTCCTGATTCAGAGGCTTTGCAGCATTAATATAAAGCCTTTGGAATGTCACAAGCCATGGTGATGGTGTTATTTGGATCACAGGGCTACACCTGACCATGTAGGTAAACACACAGACACAAATATATCCACATACCTCAACTTCATGTATTTCCTGCGTTTGTACTTCAAATGCAGGAGGTACATGAAGCTTTCTTTTGTTCCATGTTGCCAGTTGACTTTCAAACAGAGTCCAAGGATGTTCATCAACTCAGAATTTTCAGAGAAAATTATAGAAACTTGGGGTGGTCACACATGTTCAGGTTGCTATGGGAAGAAAAAGAAAAGAAAAGAAAAGAAAAGAAAAGAAAAGAAAAGAAAAGAAAAGAAAAGAAAAGAAAAGAAAAGAAAAGAAAAGAAAAGAAAAGAAAAGAAAAGAAAAGAAAAGAAAAGAAAAGAAAAGAAAAGAAAAGAAAAGAAAAGAAAAGAAAAGAAAAAAGTCCAAACAACCCACATTTTGATTTGCAGGTCTCTAGCAGGAATTGTGTTGACTGACCTGCCAACCTTAAATCAACTGCAACTCTTAAACTATTTGAGATCTTTTTTATCAAATGATCTTCTATCATTTTCCCCCCACAAGAATAAAGTGGTTATTTTCTGGTACATCTAAAATAAAACTGCGAGTCTCATAGTAATGAGATTGAATAGATATGCAATTATATTTTTAAGAGGAAAAATTAAACCTCATCCTAAATTTTTAATGTCTATGGATTACACTGTTTATAGAAAAAAATGGTTGTAATTTGGGCCTATCATAAACCTATTTTTATAGTATATGAAAAAGGAATATTTCTCTCTGGAAAGGAACACTTCCAGTTAGTTAAACTGGAGGTGAAAGGATCCATTAGATAGAAGAGGATGGGGAGGATTTGTAGTTTCAACCAATGGCAAGAACAAAATAATCATCTGTCAAAACCATATTAAAAAACCCAAGATGTAAAGTACTTTCTTGCCTGAAAAGATTGCTTATTGTCCATTATTGGGATTTTTTCCCACCCATCTTAATTTTTATCTGAAGAAATACAAACAGAAATCTGATTGTCCTCAGTTTTGCTGGCAAGGTTTAAGGAATGAATGCTAAATATTTGAGCATCTCAACTGAAGTTATAAGTTTAGGTGATAAATATAATATCAATTTTACAATATAGTTGGAGTTTTGCATGGGCATAATACCATACAATATGGTATGACATGATAATGTTTTCATTTAAGAAGTAGAAGGGCCTATAATAAGTGTACAGCTGGATTCAAAACTTGCTGTCAGTTTCTAAAATACAGTTAGTTGTAGGAGAAGAATCTCAATGAGTGTGTTTCTTTTGGGGTATCTTAGATTTCGATTTAATTTCAAAATCAGCAATCTTGAAGAGGTAGCATAGGTCTAAATGAAGTATATAAGTTACAGAGATATTTATGGACATAGTAAATAATCATAAATAACAGTCTGTTTGGTTGTCTGAACCCACGTGTTACGTGACAGCAAAATACAAAGTCACGCAGAGAAACGAGAAGCATAATCTTTAACTATGGGAAAGAATTATAAACTTCAAAGAAAGAATGATGTAAAGCATTTGAAGAGGAGGGTTGATAGTTCACCAGCTAATCAGAAAAGCCTACTGGTGAATTGTAGTCAGTGAACTGAATGCTCTAAGGAATATCGCATAAAGAGGAAATTATATCACCATCCCTTGGTGTATGTAGTTCTGACATCTAGAGTGAAAATAGAGCTGGTAAATTAGAGAAAGATGGGGGGGAAAAAAGCTGAAGGATTACAAAGGAGAAAACATATAGAGAAAACACTTAGAGACACTCTTCAGGTCTTCATGGACTTAACATATCAAAGGAAAGGCAAAAGGATGACTTCCTCCAAATCTTTTAGTGCCTTGAAGTCTAGGAAGTGGAAATCCGATAACAGAGACGCCTTCCACCTGACTGGCAGAGAATGTGGCAAGATTTAATGGCAGGAACCAGGGAGGTACAGCAAAAATAAAAAGCACATTTCTAACAGTAAAGATAATGAATCCTCAAACCTACACACTGGGAGTGCATTATCTTACCCAAGGGCTCAGAGTAGCTCATAAGTAATATTCTGTAAATCTTCAGAAGTAACAGAAATATCAATCCACTTAACAAAAGTTTGCCTTTCAAAGTGTTTGTAAATCACCAAAGGTAAATTTCTGCAAAGAAAAGAAAAAAAAAAAGCAAATAATTGTTTTGAAACAGCTTTAGATTTTTTGTTCATAGAAGCTGGACAAGCCTAAATGTCTTTGTTCCTGTATTTCTTTTTGACAAAGAACCTTTACATATTTGATTGTTATTCCTGAAAGCTGGCCGTGGACTGGAACAAAATATTTTGTTTCCATTACTTTGCTTTCAATATCTTGTAAAAATCTGCCTTATGGTTAACAGCAGCTGCTCTCTATTTTGTGATTGGCAATTAGTCCCACCCAGTGCAACAAATACATGATTATTTAGCACTATTAAAGAATGTAGTTCCACGAAGTGACAGTATTTGGTGACAGGAAGAATAAACCAGCTAAAAGCATAACGCTGAGGGGGGTAAATTAATTAAGAACATATTTCACCCATCTGCATTGAGGTCTCTGAAATCAGTGGGAAAGTCTCTGTTTTAGAGTGGATGTAGGACTAATCTAATAAAGGTATTCAAAACTAGACTGTTACAACGGGAGGTTGAACATTATGAATAAAACAAACCCCAAACCTATGCTGAAAAAGATACAAATACTAAATACTCTTTGTATAAATATGTATATATAAGCTGAGGAGGCATAGGTTTTATCCATGCATAACTCTTCAAAATTCTATCCAAGGGTATTACATTTTTAAATGAGAGTAGATTGGAATAAGTTTAGAACCCCTCATTTTTCCTAATGTAAGCAACCCACTTCTCAAGTCTTAAGTGTGGTCACAACTTTGATCTGTGAATCTTTCCTTGAACAAACAGGAAAATCTCATTTCACATTACATCTCATTCTTTTTTTCCCAGCTGACAATGATTTCACTTAGTGGAAGTGTATGAATTCCAAAAGCTGGCTTTGGGAAGAAAATAATTTCTTCTCTTAGAATAAATTATGTTTTATTCTTTATCCCTTTCCAAATTCCAGTAAGAAACACATTTCAAATGTGTCGCAATTTTGGCCAGAAACATGCAAAATCTCATCATAGAGAGGTGACAGGCCTGCCCTTCACATTTGGGCACCATCTCTGCCTTCTTTTTTTGTGATACACCATCTGATTTTCAAATAAGGACATGGCTTGCCTACCAACATGTCCTACTAGACCTAGTGATTCACTGATAATTCAATATCTTTCCTATTGATTTTATTAAAGAATGAAGAATAAGCTTAGGACTAAAAGCTATGAAATTTATGAATTCTCTTGCCTGATGGCATCCTGCTTAGTTTTCTTTTTAATTTTGGAGAGTGTGTATGCATGCACACATGCATAGGTACCTATATATGGGAGTGGAATATTTTTCTATTTATAGCTATATATAATATATTAGAATTTAATTTTTATATAGTATTGCAGAAACTTTATAGTTTAAGCAATAAGAATTGCTCACTATCTGGTAAAAATATTCTGTACCTTTTCTTGCCTATAATCTTGTAACAGCATGATTAATACATTCCTACAATTTTCAAAGCCTAAGGAAATTCCCTTCATATTTAAGAAATGTAAACCTTTAAAAGATGGACTTGTGAAGCTAACAGTAAACTCTAATTGATGAGAGGAAGAATTAGACATTAAGTCCTATGCCTAGAATAAGGAAGGCCAATATGCCAGCGAAAGAATTCTGTTTGTATATGACACACGAAGGATTGTATTAAAAAAAAAAAAAAAATCAGTAGCTCAGAAAATTTTTTGAAATGGTGAATAATCAATTTAACTTCATGATACATTGCATGACCTTAAAGAGAAATTGTATTTGAGCAAGTAAGAAAAGTAACATAGGACTTTTCCAAGATTACACAGAAATTTTGTATCTATGATCATTTAAATACAATTGAGTAAAGTTGCAATGTTGTTTTTCTTCATTTATGTATTGCAGTGACCTTTGCTGAAGTAATATTGATCCAGTGGAAATAAATATAAAAGAAATTGGAGGTGATTCGGACACCAACTAGACAGATATAAGTATTATGAAAACCATGAAATGTAGATTAAGCAATAAAAAGGTGGAACCCAGCCAGTATGATTAAAATAAATTAGTTTTAAGTAGATAAGAATATGAGAAAAAAGTTTTTTATTTGCTCCTTTTTCTAAAGGCAGAGAGAATTAAACCACAGTTGAATAGGAGAGGCCCTTCCACTTCTTCCAGTAATGAGCTGTAAAATTTTTCCAGTGTCAGACTCTTTCCTGTTCTAGTGTTTCTACATCAATTCAATATGCTTACAAACAAAAGTGTGTAATGTTGACTATGGTCTAGACCTCAAAGGCTCCAGATCTTCTAAATGGAATCAACAAAAAATTCTAACTGGAATCAATAGAGTGGATCTCGTCAGTGAAGTGGAAAATGGCAGCCCTCTTGGCCACAGCAACTATGGAAGAAACTGAGTTTAAAATCTCTGTGGACAGGAGGAAAAGTGCCAGCAAAACCTCAAATCTGGACATGAGGAGAGATGACTTCAGACTGCTCAGGGAATTAGTAAATAAAGTCCCCTGGGAAAAGGTTTTTGCAGGTGGTGGGGTTCATCAGTGTTAGACACTTTTTTAACATCACCTCCTAAAGGCATAGGAGCAAGCAATTCCCAAATGTCAGAAGTCAAGCAGGTAAGGTGGAGGTTGGCTTGGCTGAACAGGGGTCTTTTCTTGGAGGTAAGGCAAAAAAAGGCAGGTGTATGCCCAGTGGATGAAAGATCAGGAGACAGGAGAAGATTACTGATATGCTGTTTGCCTCTGCAGGGAGAAAATTCACAGGTCCAAAACTCTACTAGAGTTGAAGCTGGCCAGAACTTCAGGGAGCAATAAAAAGAGTATTTTTCAAATATGTTAATGGCAGTAGGCAGTGTAAAAATAACATTGGCCCATCACAGGACTTGAGGATGGTCACCTCACACACAGGGACAGAGACATGACAGAGGAGTTCAATGCATTCTTTGTCTCCATCTTCATCACGGACAATGGACCAAAAGGCTCTCAGCGCCCTGAGCTGGAGGACCATGACTGCAAGAATGATCTACTTCCAGTTGACTATGAAACTGCAGGTACTGCTGCTCCAGCTGTATCCCTACAAATCCATGGGGCCTGATGGGATTCATCCAAGAACCCTCCAAGATCTGGCTGATGACATCACAAAACCTCTTCCAATGATTTTTTAGTCATCTTGGGAATCCAGAGAGGTCCTAGATGACTGGAAGCTGGCAAGTATTGTCCCAGTTTTTAAGAACTGCAAGAAGGAGGGCTCCAGAAACTACAGGCCTGTCAATCTCACTTCAGTGCCTGGTAAAATTATGGAGATTTTTGAGAGGTATTGAAAAACACCTGAAAGGGAATGTAGTCATTGGTCACAGCCAGCACAGCTTCATGAGAGGGAAGTCCTGCTTGTAGAAACTGATTTCCTTTTATGACAGAGTAACCCACCTAGTGGATCAAAGGAAGCCAATTGATGTAGCCTTTTTGGACACTAGCAAAGCTTTTGGCACTGTCTTTCGCAGTATCCTTTCTGGACAAGATGTCCAGCACACAGCCCAACAACCATGTTACACGATCAGTGAGCAAGTGGCTCATGGGCTGGGCACAAAGTGTTATAAGGAATGGAGTGACATCAGACCTGTGACCTGTAACTGGTGGGGTTCCACAAGGACTCCATCTGATGCCCTGTGCTCCACAACATCTTCATAAATGACTTGAATGCAGGACTAGAAGAGATATGAGATACTTGCTTAGCAGCAAATTTGCAGATGATTCAAAACTGTTGACTCCCTCAAAGACAGAGAGGCCCTGCAGAGGGACCATAACAAATCAGAAGGCTGGGCAATCACCAATTGTAAGTTCAACAAGACAAAGTGCTGGATCCTGCACTTGTGATGGAACAATCCTGGATGCCAATACAGACTGGGGAATGAGGTGCTGGAAAGCAGTGGCACAGAAAGGGACTTGGTGGTTCTGGCTGATGGCAAGTTGAACATGAGTCAACAGTGCCCTGGCAGCCAGGAAGGCCAACCCTGTCCTGGGGGGCATCAGGGACAGCATCACCAGCCAGGCAAGGGAGGGGATTGTCCTGCTCTGCTCTGAGCTGGGGCGGCCTCATCTTGAGTGCTGGGGCAGTTTTACTCCCACAACATAAGAAAGAAATTAAACTACTAGAGAACATCTAAAGGAGGGCAATGAAGATGGTGAAGGGCTTGGAGGGGATGCCATATGAGGAGGAACTGAAGTCACTTGGTCTGTTCAGCCTGGGGAAGTGCAAGGGGATATCTCACTGCTGTCTACAGGTTCCCCACAAGGGGAAGAAGAGGAGCAGACACTGATCTCTTTCCTGTGGTGACCTGTGACAGGACCAGAGGGAATGGCCTGAAATTATGTCAGGGGAGGTTTAGGTTGGATATTTGAAAAAAGTTCTTCACCCAGAGAGTGGTCAGGCCCTGGAACAGGCTCCCCAGGGCAGTGGTCACAGCACAAAGCCTGTCAGAGCTCAAAAAGCATTTGGACAATGCTCTCAGGTATATGGTATGACTCTTGTCCTGGTGCAGGGCCAGGAGTTAGGCTATTGATGATCCATGTGGGTCCCTTCCAAATCAGCATACTCTGTGATTCTCTGAAATGCCTGTCCCTACCAGCTCAGAAACTTAATACACTTAATGCACTTGCTGTACTCTTCCTGACACATTTTTCACCAAAGAGGTATATTGACGTATTAAGAAGAGGACTTGGTTCAAACAGTAAGTGTTTGGATATTTCTGCATGTTTTTAATATACTGCCCTGACATATTCTTCACTAAGATATCTTAAAATATAAAAGGATAGCTTCCTTCAACTGCAGATGCAAGCATTTATACCCTAGCACTGTTCCACTAGCACTGATATAATTCCTTAAATGTCTGTAACGTAGCATTAATTTCAAGCTAAATTTCTGGAAGTTCTCAATAGGCATATGCCAGTCAAGACAAATTGGGGTGATGGTGCTCCCTTAGTGAGCAGCTTTCTGAGTAAATTTATTCATAGTAAGAGATAATGTCTGGACCAAGGTCAGGAAATCTACATCTCCACAGGAATAGCTGCATGCAGACAGTTGAGGAAATAATTATATCTGGAATTTAAAAAAAATCAAATGGACTGAGGGCAATAATTATTTCAATTCTTTAACCCTAGAGAATTATTGCAGGCCCAGATAATGCTGGAAACTCATTAAAGGCCTAAAGGATTTCAATCCCATCTGAATTTCTGTTGGAAAATAGCAACAGTGATGTTTTGGCAAATATGCCCTGGAGTTCACTAGTCTGTATGTACTAAATCCAAGATTATTATAACTATGTGAGCAGAAAGGGTAAAACTGCCAATAAACCAAACAGAAGTGTGGGCTTCAACCAGCAGGACCTGCCCAAGCAGTCAAAGGAGAGCACAGAGTAGAAACATGGATGTAGTGGGCACGGATCACAACACGACTTTGTTATACATATGTGTACACACAAAGCATTTAATGCATAAGGATTCCTGAGTGCTTACCAAAGGCAGAGTTTCCTTGTCACTTTGCATAGGGCCCAGGAGCTGTGGTCACAAGGATTCCTAAGGAGAGCAAAAGGGCTTTGCAGGACTCCCTGCGCTTCTGAGGGAGAGCCTTCTTGTGCTGCCTTGTGCTCTCTTGCAAGCCAACAAACAAAGCCTCAAAAGCCTAGGAGGTTTCGAAACATTTTCAGAGCTGTAACTATAAAGAAACTGACATGCAGCCAGTAAAAGTACAGCTCTAATTTGTAAGGGAAGTAATCAGTACAAATTAAGAGCAGATAAAAAGAAATTACCATCATAAGGGAGAAGGCTTAGATGAAGAAATGAAAATTCCTGGAATGTCTCCAACAGAGTTTGGTTCTCATGTTACTTTACTTATTAGAGACAATTAGGAGAGATTTGTCTACTGCTAAGAGTCCCTTAGATTAGATTAGAAGACTAAAAAGTTTTAATGTGCTGGCCTTTTTCTGCCCTTGGGGAAAAAATCCAAACCCATAGGAATGTTAATGAGGAGTAGAATCTCCAAATGGTTTAAAATTAGTTTTTTTGCTTTCTGCCCACTCCAACCTACTTTTCCCTCTTAATTTCTCCAGTATGTTTCCATCTCTACCTGTATGATTTCACCTGGGAGACTGGCAGGAAGTCTATGAGAAATCATGAATACTTGTGAGATGTTATGAACTGCTTGATTTCTGATAATATTTATACCTCTGTTTGCAACAGAAGATGGATGTCAGTAGTTTGCAAAGGAAGTAGAAATAAGGCCCTTTTAACAGTAACTAAATCATTGACTGACTGCCCTGTTACACCATTAATATCATTAAATGTTCTCAAAAGCTGTAATCAGCAGTGACAAAGATGGAAAACGTGAGCAGTGTTCACTTGAAGAGTTAAAGCAGACTTGACTTGTTTTGACAATGATTTCTTGACAGTCTGTTAAACTAGCAACAGCAGATCAGTATCAAAGATATAGGCAGCCATCCTGCATTTGCTTCACATAATAAAATTTCCCTCAGGGACTGAAGTGACCAAGGGTTTGTGAGCACCCAGGCATGAACCATGGCAGAAAGTGTTGTCTAAAGAGCAAGTTACCAGTCTTCAGTTATCCTTTATCTTGAGAGTGGAAGCCAGGAGTCTGCAACTGGGGGAAAGGAGAGTTCATGGAAAAACTGAGTCCAAGAATTGTCAGAATTAGATGAAAGGTCTTCCTAATGTAGCAAGAACACCTTGAAACCAACATGAGCTCAGATTAACAACCAGCAGTATAACAGAGCCAGGTCTGGAATTATGAGCTGTAGCTATTCAATGCCAGCAGAGACCAGGCAAGGGAATTCTGCATCAGCTGTTAATTGTGCATGCAGAGGCATTAGTGAGGAACGAATCTCTGCAGCAGCTTAGCCAGGACAAAAAGAAGGCATGGCAAGGGCTTGTGCATCACACAATTATGACGTTCTCTTGAAATGTTGCTAAATTTAAGCATGGACAAGGAGGAGAGAAAATAGAGCTCTGGTGTTGCATTAAAAGCAACAATGAGATCTTGTCTCACCCCACTCCAAGGCATTTTACATTTCTTTTGCAGTATGTTAGAGGGTGTTTTCTTTTAATGTCTGGTTAATGTGGAAAATATGTTTACATTTTAACAGTGATATATTACCTTAATATAGTGAAAAACTGACAGACACCAAGACTCCTGGCCTCACTGCAGTGATAGCTTCACCGATAGAGTTTAGTGTTGCAGCAGGGAGCTGTCTGTCTGACCCCAGCCCATTCCTCAGAGCTGCCCAGCAGTGCTCGTCCTGCCCTGCTTGAGGCTTCCTGTACTCTGCAGGCTCCAGAGTTCAGAGAGGCATCAGGCTTCACTGAATCCCACAACATCCAGGGGGAGAGACCTTTCTGTGTGAATCCAGGATGTTTTCAACAAAACCTAGATTATATAGGCAAACCATGACCATTTTGTACTTAGCTACAGATAATCCAGGCTCAGACTTGGCTGTCTTCCTCTGAAAGCATAAATTCCATCCAACTAATTTACTAAAGCTTTGTGAAATAACATGGACTGACATCACCATTTCTGTCCTTAAGGAGTTTGGCGAGATCAGGATTTCAACAGAGGAATCGGAAATAGCTTTACATTCTTTCTATTCATCCCAAAAGCTATGGGAATTATTTTTTTCTCTTTTGAAAGCATGCCGTAGCTTTTTTCAATTGCCCATAACAAAAGGCGTTTTTTTCTCTTCTATCTGTTTTTTGTTGGTTGGTGGGCTTGTTTGGTTTTTTTTATAGACACAACAAAGCATCACTCAAAGACTTGTATAGAGCACAAACAAAGAGGAAGCTATATTTTTTGGAATTTATCATGTCTTCTGGTTTACTCAGTCTGCCTTGGTCTGCTCTTTCAGGGAGCATTTTGAGAGCTGCTCTGTGCAACTGGTGAGACTCATGCATCTCCTCTGGCTTACAATGTGAAATACTAGCAAAATTCTGATAAAATGACTTTGTTGTTGTATGCTATCAACATACTCATAGGAGGGAGAGACAAAGTATGAGGCAGGAAAAACCAAAAATGGTATTTTCAGGTGAAGAACTGAGTCCTGGTTCCTATCTTGTCTGTTGTGTCCTTGTCAGTTTGTGGGAAGGAACAGAGGAAATATCCTAAAATCTAGTTGTCAGGGCTATCCCAAATTGCAGCCACCAGATGCATTACTCAGCAATACATCATGCATATTTTCTAAGCCCTCCTCTAGGCTCAGGTTGGCAGCTGGGGTGCAATACTTTCATTTGCTTCTTCTCTCAGGAAAACTCTTACAGCTACCATCACCTTTACATGCCATTTAAAATTGAACAAGGTTTTGGGACAATTTACAACTTAGTTGCCAACATGTAAGGAAAGTTAAAAATGGTGACAATCTCACAGAATTAGGTCTCTGATTACATTTGGAGTTTTAAATCCCTCTGTTGTTACTGCATACTTCTGATTCTTTGTGAAGTTGAGAAGGAGATAATACCAATGTAGTTTTCTGCCCTCTTTCACCATTGTTTTTTAACAACACTAAAACAGAGAAGAAAAAATCCCCTCATAGTAAGAAATACTGAATATAACTACAAATAGATGAAGATACTGTTTTAGTTTCTACAGAGTTTAGAGTTAGAGTTTAGTGTGCATGTTGGATAGCTGTGCATATTTCTGTACATAACTGAATCTAATCTAATACAGCAAATACATCTAGTTGTAGAACAAATCCTGCTGTCCTAATAACATACAGAGATATTAATAGAGTTTCCACTTGCAAAATTGGTTTTTCAAAAAACATATGGTTCAATTTGGCTCAACAGCTTTTATTCCTTTAAGTGTCAGCAATTTGCTGAAAACATTATTATTAGTTATAATTTATTTATTATCTCCCTCAAAAATTCCTAACAATATTTTTTGAACTCTGCCATTACATCTAGAAACACCACTGAGCCTAGCAATTGACAAAACTGTGTCATAAGAAGTTGGATGTATGCTGCCTGTGGTTTTTAATATACCAGCAATGTCATTATTTTGTCTTAGAACTTAAAGGGCAAATTAGCTTTTTTGCTAAATCACAAAGCACGTGTCCTTATGCAGACAATGCATTTCATGCAAAAGCACCTACAGAAATTATAATAAAAGGGTGTTCAAATTGTGGTATCTAATTGGAAATTGTTAGGAGCTGCCAGAATTAAGCTGTCCAAGCTGAGAAATGATTTGGCAGGGAAAGTTCCTGTATCCTGGTCTAATCTGATGCTTACACACTGGAAAGCAAATTATCATTTCTTTTCTTGAAGCTTTCTGCTCTGCTTGTTCTGTACCCTGGACATTTTCATGATCAAATACTTAAAGACTGAATAATAATTAGAATTTTTTTTTTTTTATAATGGATTTATCTTGAATTTTGCTTGTGCTACTTGCCAAAGCTGATTCCTTTCATTAATGGGTTTTTTAAAAGTTTTTGTTTGGTTGGTTGGTTTGGGTTTTTTTTCTGGGTTTTTCGGTTTTTTTGGGTTTTGTGGGTTTTTTGTTTGTTTGTTTTTTGGGCTTTTTACGAAAAAGCTTCCTACCTTAAAATGACAAAACCCACTACAGATGTAACAATTGCTCAGACTAAAGACTAATTAACAGTACTAAGAACTGACTATTTTCTATGTGCTCTTTTCTGTGTCTCTGTGGACATGTAGTATCCTGAGCAATTCTGCAGAGCCTGCAGGCAGACTGAAACCAGCTTGCTTTCCCTCCAGAAACCCAACATCTGCGTGGGAATACTGCTAAGCTCTCTTTTGCTCAGCCATCCAGACTAGTTCAGAAGCTCCCTGCACACAAAGGTGCAACATGTGCCTTGTGGACACCTCCTGACCCCTGGGAACCCAGAAGGAGATGATCTACATGTCCAGGTAGTGGGATGCACAGCTGTGACAGAGCCAGACGGTAAATCTGGGGAATCAGGAATTCTGTGTTGAACTTTAGGCTTTGAGGGAAGAAGTTTGAGTATTACAGGCAGCAAATCATGTGCATGTATGCCTGCCATGATGTCTAACTATGATATAGGGCCATTAATGGAAACTTGGTAGAATTGTTAATAACAAAGCAGAAAAACCACGAGTCTCTCACGACTCTGTTTTATACCTCATGTGCATTTGAAACAGGAAGGTTGTGTTTGCATTATTGTAAAACTTGGAACTAGGATTCCTGCTCCCTCTCAGCAGCCAGATCCCCCAGCACCTTCAGAAGACTGCAGCAAAAGGGGAAACCAACCTTGTCAGCCAAGGAGACTGAGCAGGCAGAAGGGAGCTGATCCTCACTGGAACAGCACCAAAACCCCTTCCTCATTGCCTCCCAACCTTAAAGCTCTTGTTATAAAAAGGTAACATTTTACACATTTTGCAAATCAATCATAATTGTAATGTGTGAAGAAAACAGAGCTGCTATGTGTTGAAACTGATCTCTGAGCTGGGAAAGAGCCTGCTGCAGCTGTTCCACTGCATTAGAGCCATCAGCTTCACCTCATTAGGAGAAGCATTCACCTTCCTGTGAGTTCCCTGCTGCATAACCTCCTGCCCTGACACAGCAGGTTAAGTGTCACTTAACCCCTTGTGTTCCCAGCTGCACTCCAATGCAGGGAATAGAAAGCTGCAGGAGTAGCTAGAACACCTTCCTGGCAGTACTGGTGTCTGGGGACAAGAAAACAACAGTTTTATGTACAAATAGTCCTGATGTTGCTGTGTGCCTCACTTTCTGACAGACCAGCATCCTGTGGAGCACCATGTGGTGCACCAGCAAACACCGGGCAGTCACTGTGTCAGAGACAAGAAGAGAAAGTGTCAGTGTAAAAGAAAGAACAAATGTAATGATTTTAGTCACCTCATAGCAGGATGACATAGCCAAATATTCCTCTCAGACTAAAATGTTTTGCATTTTATGCAGGGACCAGGAGAGTACACAATGCCTCTTTATATTTAATTAGATGATTTAACTGGATACAATTTTCATCAGTCGCATTTGATTTTCTTTATCGTAGAGAGGTTTTGATATCAATTTTCCTTTCCAAAATACATTTTAAAACAGAGTTTGAGTATGGTATCATCATAAGGTGTATGAATTGCTCTTAACTTTAAAACATTCTACTTGGAAATCTTCAAGAATTGCACTCAGAAACATGTGCCCGTAATTTTTCATAGAGCTGAGCTCTGATGTACTCCTCTGGACTGTTAAAAACCACAAATTGTGTCCTTAAGTGTCTGGAGATTGTATGAAGTAAGGCTGAATTACAACAAAGGTGAAATACTATTTTATGGAATTCAGTGGTTGGGTGCAAGTGTTTTGTGGGATTTTTTTTTTTTAAGCATTATTTGGTGTCTTTCCTAAACTTTAACAGGCTAGAGTTTGGTACAGGCTACAGATTGGTAGAACTGCCTTTACTACAATTACTTTATTATTTTTAGGACTTTTGTGGGAAAAGACTAATATAATCAGGACCTGAATCTTATTTCATGTTATGCAAGCTTTGCTAAGGAGCAATCTCCCAGACTCCCAAGCTACTCTGTTAAGGAAATGAGAGCCTTCAAAAGACCCTGAGTTTCCCTGGCGTTTGGTTCATTCGCTGCTTTTGAACACAGACACGTTTCAACACAAAACCCCCATGGTTTAGTGTCCCCTTCTTACAAAAGGGCAGAGAAGGAGGGTTGTGGAGGAAATGAGATGATGGATTTCTTCAGGCTCTTTTATTTCTGAATATGTAACAAACACGTTAAGTCTGAGAGTAACAAAGGCAGATCCATGTCCTCCTCCACATGGAATTACTGGGGCTTTGATCCCTTGCCCATAACTGTCTGGGACTGGGAACCACACCTCACTACAACTCTTTGCTGCTGTAAACACAGCAGGAAATCTCACTCCTATTGCCAAGATTTCCCCTCTTAAGGAAAGGGTGCCATTGGAAAAGGGAGTACTGTAAGCTGCAAGAATATGTGGCACAATTACTGGGAGACAATGGGCCCAAATGCAGACAGAACACAGGACTCAGTTTCTCAGGTAATTCTAATTTCTACAAAGCATTTTCTAAACTATGTAGAAGAGGTAGTGGTCTGCCTATGGATGTCTTGTGTGGTGGTGAAAACAAATATGTATCTCAGTTCATGATTTAGAAGGAAAAGCTAAAAGAAATGCTGATAAAGGGAGAGAGAAGCAGTTGCAAGGAATCTTATCTGATGGAAAATCTTAAAATCTTTTTTTTTTTATTTTTATTTAAGCTCTTGTTATTTTAGGTATCTTCCTAATGATCATAAACTGCCCACATCCTCAGGTCTGTGTTACCAGAAAGGAACATGGTTCCTTATCACTTCTGCCAGGAGAATGGACAGAGAGTGAAGGGGAAATCTGATGGCTGTTGGGTCTGATTCCAGAGAGGAAAATGTAGGACAAATTTGGTACAGACTTCTCTGAGCACTGAGTCTGCTTCTGTTGCCAGTAATCAGTCTAAGGTCAGGCGCACAGCCCAACCCAAACATGGGACATTTTTGTAGGATAACTTAGACTTTCTAAGTGCTTTCTGTTCTTTTCATTTAATGATGTTATGAAAATCAGACAGTATCAAAAAGCACTTTCCATAGTGAAGCAGTGTCTGGTAAGATGTAGCAAATCAGAAACCACCAGATGTAGCCAAGCATGAAGCTGGGAACGAAGACTACATTTTCATGCATGTTTTGATCTGGACCAGCAGGATAGAGATGTTCCATGTTATATCCATTTGCAAACCTGTTGTGGTATGCAATAGATGGATTCCTTCTAAATCAACCCAAATTGTGTATTCCATTCTGTACATAATGTGTTCCCATGCTTAACAGACAGTTTATTTAGTATCCAAGCTAGGGCATTCAGACAGCTGTGGGAATGAAGGCAGAGGGATTTTTGTTTTCTAGACCAATATAGAACTCCAGAACAGCACTGACCAAAAAAATACAGCAGCCTCAACACCAAATGATTTATTCTTTTGGAGCTAAACTGCACACTAAGGTGGACACTGTGACTTAGACACCAGCAGCCTTCTCTCATGCAGACCTTAATAGCAGAATTTGATGTTATTAATGTTTATACCTCCCCTTCTTACACAATTTTTTCCACGATCATGGCTGATGAAATAGACCATTCTTGACAGCAAAAATGCATGTGAACATGTTGGAAAACAGTGTATACAATTTATGCTACATGAGAGGATACAAAACAAGGTGACATTTTTGGAAACTGAATTTCAAAGGATGTGGGAATAACACAGACCATCTGTGTAGTCATTTCATTTGCTGTTGAAAACATGGACTTTACAAACAGGAAAAAGTTATCTGGCCCAGCATGACTGCTTTTTTTGGTGTACCTTAATCCCACTTTCCTGTCTTTTCACTCCATGACTTGACCCCTTTTGTGCTGAAGAAGGATATATGAGGCTCTCTTGAACTCATTTTCACTTCTCAGCCTCAGTTGTCTCTTCAATTATTTATTCCATATATTCAGAGCTCTTTCAGGGAAACACCTCCTTCTGAGTTTATTTGGTTTACTTTATGTTTCCATCAGCTTTTGTTATTTCAATATGAGTAATTTGCAGATTAAAAATGCTGGAGTACACAGATATAAACTTTTCTTATCAAGCAGCACCATGACGATCTATTTTATTTTCTTAAAGCTGGGAATATAATTACAGTGACAATGTGGAATCTTAAAAACATTTCAATTATTTTTTTTCAAAGGAGGGAAATAAAGAACTAGAAATACAAAATGCTGACGTTTTTTCAAATTCCAAACATTTCCTGAATTACCATGTATCAAAGTCCTCTTGAGGAAATTTAGATTTCTAAAAAACACATTTGTAAGTTTGGGCTTCTGTGATGAGTTCCCTTGGCTAGTGAACAGAACTGTTTACAGGACCCATTGCAGACATATTTCACTAAGGAAATGAATTACCCTGTAGGTGCTTATGTGCCTCCATTGCTTGCTGAAGAAACCTGTGGATTCTTATTCAGAGCAAGACACCAAATTCTAGATGATTTAATTACAGCTAATGAATTCCACACTATGTGTCCACTGCTCCACAAAAAATATAAGGTAATTTGAAATAATAGGAATCAGAGGCATAGGCTTTCATTGTGACTCCCAGTTCATTACCTTATCCACTGGACCACTAAGCCAGAAAATGTCAGTGCTGTAAAAGAAACAGCAACTGAAGAAGCTTCAGTTTCAGTTTCATTAAGTATTGCTGAAGAAATCAGGCATGTCCCTTCTCTCTCCTGGGTAACATGGGGAATTTAAATCTGAAATCTGTAGCCACTGACTGAGAAATGTGTCTGACAAGAAGACCAAACAGCTCTTAGGTCATAAACATTTTGAGGCCACTGCAAAAAAAGAAGTTATGTCAGAAAAGTCTATCACTGCTTGATGCGTTAAGATGCTGAGCTCTGTGTGGGATGAAGGGTTTTGTTAGGAATGTAAAACTCAAGGCAAGGCATGACTTTCCACAGAGGATGTGGAAGGCAGGAAAAGCAAGAAGACAGACTGTTCCTCTCTATATACTGATGTAGCTAGTGACCTGGGACCCAAAATTACATTGCAAAGTAAGAACTTCTGAAATACTACTCACATAACGAATAGTGTCATAGCCCTTTCTTCCTCATAGGGGGCCCCTAGATGCAGAAGAGAAGCAGGAGGAATAGAAATATTTTGCAGTCACATAAATAATTGATTTCTTCTTAGGTTTATGTAGAATATTTTGTTCAAATATTTCTGCATTTCTAATTTTCTTTTCTTAACCTTATTCTGTTAGTCCTACTACAAACTTCGCTCAAATATGACTGTATTTTGGAAAACACTTGATAGATAAAAACTCTTACATGGCCATTGGAGAGGAACTTTTCACACAGAATGGTAGTGAAAGGACAAGTGGTAGTGGCATTAAACTGGAAGTGGGTAGGCTTAGATTAGACATTAGGAGGAAATTCTTTACTGTGAGGGTGGTGAGGCACTAGGAAAACTTGCTCAGAGAAGCTGTGGATGTCCCATCCCTGGAAGTGTTCAAGGCCAGATTAGAAGTTTTTTGAACAACCTGGTCTAGTAGAATGTGTCACTGCCCATGACAGGGCTTGTGACTAGATGATCTTTAAGATCACTTTTGACCCAAACCATTCCATGATTCCATGATTTTATGATTTCCACTGAATCCAGTAGCTTCGTTTTTGCAAGAATTTATAAATGTACTTACTGTGACTCCACAGATTTATGGATGCATGGAGTATCATGTACCTCCACTATCCAAGGAGAAGGATTGGTTCATTTATAATGAGAAGAGGGAGGCTGGAGGCAGAGCAGTCAGTCAGATTGTTGCTGGGCTGCCTCTCAGTCAAACTGGCAAAACACCTCAGTAGGTCAGGATGCAGCTTTGTCTCAGTCTAATTCTTCTTTTTCATTAGATTTTCCAGAGTTGTCTTCTGAGAAGAGCTTTGTCCTCTCCCCTGCTTGGCATTGTAGCCTAGAAAGGTCCTAGCAAACCATATCATTCTCAGGTGTGTGATCCAACTCTGCTCTGCAGCATAGGTCCTGAATAGGCAGAAATTAAATAGTGCTGGAGAAATATTTCCAGGACTTGCTCAAAATTTATGTAAGTAATGTATTATAAAATATGTATTTTAATATTAGGTCTATTTACCACTTAGGCCAAGACACATCCAAAAAAAAAAAAAAAATTACTCATTTAAACCCTCATAGTTTGCCAAAATACCAGATTTATTTCATGTCCAAAGGTACGGATACCCTTGGGGAACTAGGTAAATGTACATAAATCAATATGAGAGGCCATTATTGCAGAGAAAACAGTGGTGAGAAACACTGGGCATGCAATTGGGACAGTACTTGGCAGATATATTTAATAACAGTACTCTCAGTAGAGAAACATAAGTTTTAGGCTATTGGCCCTGCACACTACGTCTCACATAAGTGAAATATTATTAAACCAGATTTCTGTTTTATTGGACTTTAAAGTTTACTCAAACTGAGCATGCTTCTTTTCCTTGCTTGTGAAAAGCTGTAGGTACATATGCCAGCACAATCTCAGGGCCAATATTTAATGTGCCATTTTGATACTTTTATAGAGAGGAGAAACTATATGTAATTTACATGAATTCATAGTTTCTACAGCAAGCTGTAAAATAAAAATATTCTGGGTTTGATTTTTTTATGGGTATGTTTGCCAGATTGTAGGAAGGCATATGTGCTATGGAGAGAAAGAAAATCACAGCTTGAAAAAAGTCAGCATCTGAGTGGGTTTTATTCCCCCCTCAAAAGTAAACAGTTTTCACAATTAACCCCAGTGCTCTGTTTACATATCAACTGAAATGTGGAGAGTACACACAGTTGTTCTCATTAATTTGTGATAAGCAATAGTGACTTGAAAAAATTAAGCTATGGTTTATGCATTACCAGGTCTTGAATTCAATGGGAAACATATGCAGAAACAGATTTTCAGTCTTTCTCTCTGACAAAAGAGGTGGGAAGCCATGGAATAAACACATTCAGATTTATCTGTTATATTAGAGTTCCCTCCTCTCTTTCTTGGCGTCCCTTGACAATACAGACCCATAAAAGAGATCACAACTCTAAGTTGTCTCTTCCACTTGATAGTAATGAGCAAATATGCTGCAAGGTGGAAAAAAATGTCCATAAGGTATTTCACTACTACCTCATGGATAGAGAAACAAATGAGCCCTCCCAGCATATCTTGACAGTTGATATGTTGTAATAGCCAAGAATTTGCAAACATTAACAACTTTTGTAGGAAATACCCTGCCTGAAACCCTTTGTCAAATATATATGGCTTTAGGTTTAATGCAATGCAATGAACATAGGCATATAAGTGATTCTTTAACAGGGCATTCTGTATTTTTTGGTTTTATTTCAGAAGAAGGAAGAAACATATCAATTGTCTACTCCAATTAGGTGATTTTAAAGTATTGAAATTGACAGTTATTGTCTCTTGAAGAAGTGATCCTGATGCCATAAAAAGATATGATTAATAAGGTAACATACAGGTAATAAGATGGAGTCTGGATATGTATTGTTGTGTTTCTAAAGCTAGATGCTCTTTATACCTTTATTTTATTGCTCAGTGTGAGATAATTTTCAAAAGTAAGACCCTGATATACTCAGTGGTCATGAAAATCAGACCAGTAATTTGTCACTTAGGTGCTCTGAAGATTAGATCAGGTTGCATGTTTCTAAAAAATGAAATTAATGGAAAAATTATAAAAGCCACCTAGAAAGTCTAAAGTAGGAAGAAAGAATTTTATCTATTGTTGTTACTGCCACAAAACTGAATCCAGTCGTCTCCAGAACTTCATCACTTGATTTTTATTAACCCTTCAGAAGTGGGACTTATTTAGCAATAAGTAATGATTTACTGGCTAATTCCCCTATACCAGTCTTCAATATATATAACTTACACAGTGTTACCCTCTGCAAAGCTGTGATTTGCCACATACAGTATCTGAGAAACTATCCAGCTTTTCCTTTCAGATTAGTTGAGTCTGAATAGAAATAGTCACGGAGTGAAGACTGTGGAAAAAGCATATTTTTCCCTAGTGCATGCTGGCCTGTCAAGCACTGTCCTTGACTGTTCTCCTCCACTCATGCCTGCTAATAAAACCTACCCTTGGTGCAGATAAAGTGTGTGTACAATCCTCCAGGGAATTGACTTCCAAGGTTTGTATTCTTGGACCTACTCAGCATCTCAGTGAGTGGCAAAACAGGTTTTGAGTGTAATGGGATGAGATCAGAACTGAAGTTGAAGGACTAAATGCTGAACAGAGAGAGGTGTATATGGACAAGAATAGTTGAGTGACAAATAGGAAAGTCTTTCCCTTTTTATCTCAAGCAATTCAGTCAAAGTTCTGAGCCAGCATGACTCTATCAGGACCCACCCTGCACAGATCTCACGCCTAAGTAAGCTGGAGTGAAATAGAAATGAAGATCAGGTCGATAGTATTTTTTAGTTAAACTCTAACAGTTAAGAGACCCACTTTTTCTCATAATAGCAATTTCTGAAGTAATAGAGGTTTTTAATTGTTTCCAGTTAAGCTTGGGCAAAGGCACAGTGCAGATATTTCAGTCCCTAGAAAAGTACCAAAGACCACACAAAAGCAAGAAATGAATGGCTTGTTTTTAAAACAGGCTTCAGGAAGATGTGAATGTATAGAAGAGCTACTGGCAAAAGGAAAAACCATCTAAGAGTTTCAGGCACTGTCTCTGATAAGAACTCTAAGCAGAACTTGAAACCAAAACTTGTGTAAAGACTCTTTGAAGATTATAAGATAGACTTTGATAAAACAGTTAAAAATTGTTGATATATTTACCAGCACCTATTCTTTAAAGTAGGTTGATAGTCCTCTGATGCACTGCACATAATTGCAAATGCAAAAGACCTCAAGAGGGTAGAGGTAGAAGGATCTGGGCTGTTGCGTTGCGCATCTCTTTCTGGCCCAGCCTGCTGTTCAGCTTGGGCCCCCAGCTACTCTGATACGCCTCAACAGTATCTGTTGGTGGGATCTTGGCTCTGCAGGCACTTTGACTCACACTGTCATGGCTGTGGTAGAAAGAGGGGACCCTCCAAGGCTTCCAGAAAACAGAGGTTTTATTCAGGGGGTCAGGGGATCCCCCAGCCTCAGTCTGGTGCCTCTAGAGAGACCCCGGACCTCGGCTGCAGGGCGTTTTTGTTCAGGACAGTTCAAGGGGTGGATACAGAGTGTATAAACCAATAAAACAATCTAAACACTACATGCCAGCTAGCTTACTTAAACACTAACAAATCCAAAATAAGTTTGGGAGTGGTCTCAAAGGTCCTGCCAACCAGTTGCCGAAACTCTCGGACCTTGAAGATAAGAATTCCGTGATGGACAGAGAAAAGAATCATAGATGAAACAGAAATGAAACAGGGAAAAGAACCAATAAAAAGAAATCCCCAAGCAGAGGCTCAGGTTGCCTCAGAAACCCTTATCTAACTATGATAAGAATACATCCTGGGGCAAGAGGCCCCTTCAAGGTATCTGCTATACTAAAATTACAATAAAAAAAAAACTATACTATGCTCCTAACTAAAGCTTATAAAACATTTCTTGTAAACCCACACTGGGCAGCTCAGAAATGGCATCCAGAAAATCCTATCCAAAGAGCTTCACACAAAAACCCAATATCTGAAAACAATGCAAAATTATATTTCTTAGCTGGAGCGAGAGAGTGGTCGAGTCAAGACAAAGAAATTGGCTCTGGAATTGTTACCTTAGGAATAACCCACAGCAAGAGCAGGCAGTGCTGAAGGCAGTGATGACTGATGTTTCAGCATCAAACGACTCACGTGCTCATACCTTAAATTGCAGGTCCTACAAGGTAGAACAGTTCACAAACTGGGGCCCTAACATGATATGGAAAACAGCAGGTAAACAAAAAGGGAAACCAATTCACCCTAAAAAAAATTTAATCAAACACATAATGGATTTGATTTTTTTCTTTGTTTTCTGTACCCCAGATAAAAATGTAACATTTGAAAAGAGATTTTTGGTAGAGATACAGAGACTTCAGATATGCATTCCAGCATCTGGGCAGGGTATGAAAGTTGAAAGATAGAACATCAATATCATTACAGTGAAAAACCTGTTTGAGTTCAGATGAAATCTGGATAATGATTCCTAGATATAAAGTTAAATTTCAGACACAACAGAAAACATCTGAAATGACTAGTCAGAGATGTTAGTGCATTCTGGAACCTTAATATCATTGTAAGGGGTCTTTCTTGGAACTGTGTGAGATCCCTGTATAGGAAAACAGGTTTAATGGAAGGAAAGTAGTGGAAGAGAGCACATGAAACTTAGATGAAGGTGAAAGAAATGGAGGAGAAAATCCAGAGATATTTTGGGTTGTCCTTAGAGAACATTAGGAAAGCTTTTATTTCATATGCAAAACTGTAGGCCAAGTTGAGAGAAAAAGCACATTTAAGTAGTGAATTTGGAACAGATTAATTTATTTTGCCTGTGACAAATTTGTCTGGACAATGATTCTAGTTTTTTACATGATGTTACTTTAGATAAACCCTCAAAATCTAACGTATGCTTATGTACAGCATATTAACTTTTTCCAAAGTGATAGTCTTTGGAAATAGGAAATTTGGAAAAGTGACAGTGAAAATTTTAGATGGACTCAAGCAGTTTGCAGTGAAGTACTGATTTTTAATATTGCAGCTTCATAAAATGGTTTTTGAATCAGATTCTAATAAAATTCAGTTAAAATATGTGCCCATATGGCATGTACCCCTGTGCTTAGCTTCAGTCAAAAGAAGTGCTGCACTGCTGGACACTGATATCAGAATCATCAGGAGCTTCTGACAGGAAAGGAAAAGCAAAATAGGAAGAAAGTCAATGCAATTTGATGTCTCAAGTGCTGTGTAGCTCCAGAAAATTATACAATGCCTATCAACGATAACAAATATGGCTTATAAATAACAGAGATGTTGCACGGTGTGACTCAAGCACATTTTAGGTTGACTCTCCTAGCAGGAAGAAGTTATGGACCCACTCACAAATATCAGACAGTAAGAATAAAATACGCCATTAGATGTGTCATCTGCCCAAGAGTGTCTGAGATGGCAAAAGTGGGCAGAGAGAGATGATCACCCATCCCAAATAGGATAACACATTCACTGTTTTCTGATGACAGAGGTGCCTGCATTTCAGTGTAGGTGTACTTCGCAGCTCTTTCCTCAAAGTCTAACCAAACACCTTTAGGCAATGTTATCATATTAATCACAAATATTTGCAATACTGTGTGGAACTAACAGTATTAATCCTTAAAAGTGGCCCATGTCACAGAATGAGATGCAATAAGGAAAAAGACTTTCCATAAAAAGTTTCTACTAGCAGCTTCTGTTAATAGAGGTACATTGTTGGGCCTTGCTTCATCCATTTGAATTTCACTCTTTTTGACTTTTGATTTAAATAAACCCACTCATCTACTGCCCTCTTGTTTACAGCAAGACCTCACTAAGTGTCTAGATAACAGCTCAGCAAGAATTCCTTCTGTTAAATGTACTTTATATACACATGGGTAGGTCTCCTTCAAGCTCCCCAATTTAATTTGCTCTACACTAGAGTGATTCAATCTGATCACCATTTAGTTACAGTACTTGTCAGTGTAACATTGACAGTATTTCCACATTTTTCAGAATTCCTACTAATCTACTCACATAATGCCTCACACATTTACTGAGGCTGACTTTTCAATATGACTTGATTTACACTACCTTTGGGAATGCTTGAAAAGAATTATAAACTCTGCACATTTTTCTGTAATTCAGACTGGATTTGTGGAGTGTTGTTCTTCTTTGCTTATTTATCTAAATTCCTAGGGTATTTGGAAACTTTAGGATCCCACATCTCTGTTACAGTGAAGCTGTTATTCTTACCTTATGAAAGCTGTGAAGAATCACTTGCACAACAGCTAGAATTGCTCATGTTTACCTTTGATCTGTTCTTTTATTGGTAAGATGTTAGTTGTTTATTAGTATTCATAACTCATAAGACTGCCTATCATTTCTGATAAAAAAATAGTATAGTTTCTGGTGGAGCCATTAATTTGACCTTCACACTTAGTTTTTTCAAGGATTTGATATATCTCAGCCTGTCACTAAAGCAACATGTGTGGATTTTGGAAGTGGATTTGCTTCACCTGTCCTGTAATCTTCATTGGTCCTATAGCATATCCAGTCCACAAAACACTGCTGCAATATTTATACAGCTCTCCAAATTCCTGCAATCTATTTTCTGCAACTGTGCATGCAATTACAAAGTTCAAAGAGTGCACTGGTATCACTAAAGAAATTCATTATTTTAAGCTGTGACAAGCAATGTCCTTTTGGTAATTTTTTGTTCTCAATAGATTACATATAACATGGGAAATATATGGCTGTACTCATTCCTCCTGGGGGATATGATCACAGAGGCAAAACAAAAATGTCACTGTTAAGCAACATGTTTTATGTATGCATTTTGGAGAAACTACAATGATCTTATGTTTGAATCCAGGGTATGATGTATGAGTGGGAGGGGAACCAAATCAAGGTAAAACCCCACAGCTGTTCCTCTGTCAAATCAGAACAACTGAATCATGAAAAATGGATGTGTTATGATCTGGGAAAGATGGCAAATATGGTAACCACATGGTTAAAGACTACGAGATAAAATGTTCTATCAGAGTTTGCTAGGCAATTTTTAGAAAGAGGTTTTTTTCTCTTTTTTAACACCTCATGGCTTTTTCACCCTCTTTGGGATTGAGAAGGACAATTTGGTGACTGAATGGAGACATTGTTAGTCAAATTAGTAGTTGCCTTATTTGGGGGCAATCTCTTGGAGATTCAGGAAGAATCTCCAAGATCTAAAAATTTTTCAGGAAGCCAAAACCTGAAATTTCAAGCTAGGACAATTTAAATATTTTGTTACAGATAAGCTTTACAAAATGTTGGAGAGATTTGATTTTTTTTTTAAGTTTGTTATTGTTGTTGTTTTGTAGGTTTTTTGCTTATTTTTGAGAGGTTTTTTTTTGTTTTTGTTTTGTCTTTCTTTGGGGATTTTTTGCATTTTAAAGGAATATATACTGTGGAACAGCTACCCAAATTGCTTATATCAAACTTTAAGACTTTTAAAATCTATAAGTATAAACACTGGAGCAAATTTAACATTTTTTTGGCTTAATTTTTTAATTGTGCTTTTTTATGTATCTTCTAAATCACTCTCAGATGATAAACAGAAAACCAAGAATAAATAAATCATAAAGAAATAGGTCATCCAAAGCATTGCAGAATTAACATAACCCCCTACCTTGAACAAATTAGCAAAGCAATTGAAATCCTGAGGAATCCTAAGGCTCCTGGATCCAGTAGACACATTTAATTTTGCATAGATGAATCATACTTAAATATGGAGTTAATTACACAAATTCTTTAGCGACATATGGAAAGCCAAATGGTAATTATAGTTCATTACTATCTACATCAGTAAAGGCAACAATTCAGATTTGGCAGTTACCTCTCACATCAGCATGCGTGGTGTCTGGCAGCCTGAGCAAACATAAGATCTCACCATTGGCTGCACAACTCCATCAGCTGTAAACTAAGTGTTGTGCGATCTGAGGCACAAATAAAATACAGCTGGTGGCCTCTTTGTAGTTAGCAGTTGCAGGGCAAACAGCACTGGACTCTTAAAACTTTCCTCAGCATATGGGAGGAACACTTGAATGATGTCGGGAGAATTGGAGTCTGGCTATTGTTACCTAGTCTATAATTCCAATCCAGTCCCTAACCTAAATTAATCATAAATGACATTCATGTGACCAAATGCAGAACTCTGTGGTGTAGAATCAGTCAACACAGAACTGTCAGAGCAATTCCAGAGGAGGGCCACAGAACTGATGAGAACTGAAGCAGCTCCCTTACAAAGGCTAAGAAATGTGGAGCTGTTCATGCTGAATAAGAGAGGCTGAGTGGAGACCTCACAGCAACTTTCCAGTATCTGAAGAAGGCCTACCAGGAAGCTGAAGAGGGACTCTTCATCAGGAGCTGTAGTGATAGGACAAGGAGGAGTACAAATTGAAAGATTATAAATTTAGGCTGAATATTAGGAAAAGATTCTTTACTGTGAGTGTGGTGAGGCACTGGGACAGCTTGTCCAGGGAGGCTGTGGATGCTCCAGCCCTGGTGGTGTTCAAGGCCAGGCTGGAGAAACCTTTGAGCATCTAAGGGAGGTCTAGTGGGAGGTGTCCTTCTCCCTGTGGCAGAGGGCTGTTGGGGCTAGATGACCTTTAAGGTTCCTCCCAACCCTTAATATTCTATGAGTCTATAAATATAGATATTGGGGGATAGTGATGTCTACCTAAAGTGCTCTAGATAGCAGTTTAACAATATGATGAATGTCTTTCAGCTTCACTGACTACACTTAGTAGACAAAATGTTAGTATTAAAGGGACATAAAATGTGCTTTTATGATGTGTATCTTTGGTCATCACACACATATTTTTAAGTGCTTCTCCCGTTACCTGTGGTATGAAACAGAGTTGTGTGACAGTTCAACAGCTATACCAAACGTGAGATCTCAGTTCTGGAATGCAGATATGTTTGTAGTTATCTGGAAACCTGACGAATTTAGAAGTTGCAACAGAAAAGCTTTAGGTATGATCTGCTACGTGCTGAGGAATACTTTGAAAAGATCATACAAGGAGAAATATGCCATTAGATAAAGTAGTGAATTTGGGGGACAGAGACACACAAAACCACGACGACAGAAGGGCAAATCAAGGCTGCATATAAAATACTAAACTGCAAGAGGAATCAATAAGTAAATTTGGCAGCATACTAATGCAAGCTATCAACTTATTTTGTCTATTGACAACAAACTTTTGAAAGATGCTTATTCATCCAGCAGCTAACAGATGGCATGAACAGAGCCTCACATCTTTTGGATTTAGAAGCAAATCAGAATCAGACTCCAGACTGGATTGAACGTTTAAAAAACATTTTTCTGTTGAGGTGCATACAGCGCATTTGCTATCAATAATATATGCATCCCAGGCAAACTGCACCTGTAGTTTCATGTATTTCCTATTGCATACTAGATGCTATAATAATTTAGAGATTACAGTTATTCAGGAAAACTCACTCTAGCAATGCCATGATGTGACAGTTATATACCTAGAGCACCAAAATGCCAAAGTCATTGCTGCATGGTCCACTAAGAAGCAGAATACAGAAGTAAAGGGAACATATGAAGACCTCTGCTTTAGAACACAAGCCTTAGCAAAAGTAATATAGAATAGGAATAAATACCTGGGAAATGTCAGCAGGTAGATCTCACCATCACAAATAAAAGAAATTTGAAGTAGCTGTTATTGAAAATCCAAATCAATAAAGAGCAGTGAAACTTGTTTTTCAGCTGGTTTTTCCTGTGTTTGCATGCTAACTCAACAGAAAGTTAAGGGACTGGTGCAGTACAAATGATGCCTAGACACTGTTAAAGGAACAAAGTAGATATTTATTTAAAAGGCCTTCAAAGAATATACCTTGGGCAGTACAAGAGTCCGGCCGAGGTACACCCAAGGCGGACAACGGGTCACATGTTTTCACACTTTAATAAGTTTTGGTTCATTTACATATTGGGGTTAATTATCCAGTTCCAGCTTCAGGTTATGAAGTCCTGTCCTCTCAGATTGCTCTCCTCAATTTGCTGTTGTTTATACTTCTTGGGCCTGAAGCTGCAATGGTGACCTTGGTTCTTGGGCTGGAAAAGGATTGCTTTGTCTAACGAAACGGTGAAGAGAACTTGCAAACACTTTGTATGAAGTTCGGAGTCACATACTTATGTGGTATAGAATCTGGAAAACATGAAAGCTAAAATTTAAGTCATCAAAACAACACTGTGCACAGATTAATCAACATTAAGATAATACAAGGTGAAGGGATTCAGTGATTCTATGTCAGATTACAGACAAAATGACCATTAACTTGTAAAGGATTTAACTTACCCCAACTCATCCCTTTTGTGCACAGACTGAGTCACTGTATGCCCTTCTCTGAAAGCTTTGGGATCACCAGTGAAATTCCCACTGCAGGCTGCATAAAGCCACATGTGTCCTTAACTGCATTTAGGTCGTCAGTCCAAATAAATTGTCAACCAAAACATGTTAGATGCTGTAGCATTTTGACCTGTTTCAATGAGCTTATATGAGATTCACTATTGTATATATCATGCAACCTTGGATGACTGCATGTTTTGTCATCAATACAAAATCACAAAAATATATTTCAGTAGGCTTACAAAGTTTTTAGAGGGATGGACTGCACAAAGTATCAGCTTTACCTTTCAAGAGAAAATAAGGAGAATGTTAAAAGCAGGCAAAGATTTCATCAATTTTAGAGGTCCCAGTATCCTCTGATTACATATGTAGCCAAGGAGGAAGAGATTCTTTTTTATTAATTGGCAATTTTTAGTCATATATTAAAGTCAGAGTTGCCCCACTGCCACTAATTGCAACACATAATCTAAATGGCAAGTTTGAGTTGCAACAAATTCTATTTTTCCAGGGAAAGGGCATGTATTTGAAAAAGTTCCAACTTATTCTGTTTAGGTTTTGGGTTCACATCACATCTTCCTTGTTTTATAAGGAATATATTTTTCTACATGTGGATGTTCTGTGTTACAGATGGTTATTAATAACATATCACTGATCTCTGGAGTTCAAGAAATATTTCAACCCAGAATATCCATTTTGCCCTTCAAAAGCCACATTTTCTCTCAATAGTAAACATCAAAATAACAGCATAATTGAATGAAATGCGAAGGAATTATTTATGTAATGGAGACATCTTGTTCTCATAAATTATTGAATAAGAAATAGCTGACAACCTGTTGAATTTTCCTAGGGCTGTGCTGAATTTCTCTTTATCAACTTGATATATGATTTATGAAAGCAGAAGCATCAGGGTAAAAATGATAAGAGAACCTGGCTTGCATACTAATAAAGAAACTTCAGTGATACCAGTATTTAAAAGTTATAAATTAGGTCAAAATATTCTCAGTTTTGTTGTTGACATTCATTTTATTTTCAGTGTTTCAGACATATAACTGCAGAATTTTTTTCCCCAAACTGGTACTAAAAAATCACCTAACCGCCAAAAAGGAGAACTACTAAAAGTCGGCCTTTTTCTCAACTTTTTTGGTGGTTCAAGGTGCCAAAGATTTATGCTGGCCTCCACTGATGCTTTCCCTTTCACTTCTATTTCTCCTCAATTTCATCAACAGAAATGCCGTCTGTAAGCTATCACAGTACTATCTTTGAGGCCAAAACAATGTTCTGATAAAAGATTCCAGCCTAAGCAAAACCAAATGCAGCTCTTAGAATACATGAACATTGGGACATCACCATTTGTAACTGTTCAAAATAATTTAAACCACTACAGCATTAGAAGAGTAGCAAGACCTTTAAAGTTTGACATATTTAATACTTGTAAACCCTCGTGCACTTTGATTTTCAGAACGCTGTATTTCACTGCATATTTTACCAGCTACCTTCCATATGCTTGCTTTTCTGGCTCGGGAGGAAAGTCCCTGCACTAATGCACAACATAAAATATTTTTGTTCAAGAATTCATACTACAGTAACCAACAATCTTTGTGATTTAAAAGCAAGTTCCAAAGAAATAAACAAAGACTCTCAATTTTAGAAGAAACTTCAAATTTTATGAGTAGAACATTGTGACCTCAGGCCAGTTAATTTCTGTTGGCAAAAGTAAGCTGGAGGTGAGTGACAGATTGCTCTTTTCAACAATTATTTGTTCTTTCTGGACATTTATCTGCTGCTCTGTGTTTCTATGTATTACTGAAAGAGGAAATGTATTTTTTTTTAAGAGAAAGAGTATACAAGGGTGAGTGCCATCTGTGCTTTAAGGGTTGCAGAGGTGAGAAAACAAGAGAATGAGTGCCTCATCCTATTGTTCCCCTTAAAATTGGAGTTGGGTGGCAATGTTTTGACTGAAGCTTTGTTAGACTGGACACAATCCCAGTATAGTGATGGTGGACTGGAGGGAACAAAGGCTGATGAAGATGATGGATTTCCCAGGGGCTTTTATTTGAGAAGATCCTGATTAATAACAAAAGCTTACAGCCTAGTTTCTGCTATGAACAATCACTTGCCATTAGATGATAGTAAAAAAGCAGAACATTTTTTCCTATCCAGGCATTTTCAATAGGTAACATTTGTTTCTTACAGCTCTGAACTTTGCTACTCATTGTGATACACTCTATCAACAGATTTCAAAAACCACATGGTGCCCAAAGAAGATGTAGGGGCTCAGGAGGATGCAGCTTATTGTCTTGTATCTCTCAAAGAGAGCATCTGGGAGAATGGGAAAGGTATTGATGCAGAATGGCACCAGAGAGCTCATTTTTGCCTGTCAAGAAAGGCAATAATCCCTTGGACCTGAACCTATATAAAAGGGGGCTTTTATAACTGGTACTTTAGCATTTCTTAGTGGTTTTTGATCTGGACTCCTGTCATGTACAAAACCAAAGTTCTGCGAGCAAGTTACTCTCAGCAGACCTTTTTTGACTCTTCAATTTTCTCTCTTTACAGACCTGATGACCTTTTAATAGCCATGAGTGGTCTGAGGCACCTTCATGGGAAAACTAGAAGATATGTTTCTAGTTGTTGGTGAAATGTCCTCTGATTTTTTTTTTCTGTTACATGTACTATCTTGCTGAGCTTTTAATACTTCTGGATGGTCTGTCTGCAAGAAATAAAATGAATGGCCAAAGCATGATTCACTATCATTTTTCTGATCAAAATTTTGGGATACCTTTTCTGCATAGAGAAACACAAAGGAATAAAGTACATGCTACTTTCAACCTTATATTGGATTTACCACTGAATAATTTTGCAAAGGGGTGATAGAGTAAACACTGGGGCATTTCAAATTGAATAACTAGTTGCCCATGTTGTACAAGCTTTCCTGTACTGTGCATAAAAATATATAGCTTGGATAAAAGGACTCAAAGACACTCAGGCTTTTTTTTTTTCATTACTATATTACATTATAACATTGTTACTACATTATAATTGTATTATTTTCTAATCAGCAAATGAAAAAAGTAAATATTAAAATCTTTGGATATAGATATTTTTATAAAGTAAGATAAACAATGAACTGAATGAATCAAAGTCCTGCACTCAATGCAGCAGCAGTGGGTTAAAGAGAAATAAGATTCTTATGCATCAACAAAGGGGAATCCTCACTACCCTGTGCCCTCACTCTTCCCTGCATTGCTGTCTGTGTGAGAGTGTGTAACACTGACAGGTATCTAGAATATATAATGAACTTTAGAGATGTGTGGAACAGACCTCTTTACAGACTGATAAGCACAGCATTGCTGAGGAAATAGCTTCATTTAATGGTAGCTTTTCATCTGGAGCAAAGAGAACAAAGAAAGGGACTGTAAAGCCTGACAGACAGTAAGCACAGAAGCACTGAAAATATTACATATATGAGAAATTTGTCAAGAAAGAAAGGATAATGTCAGTAGCTGCCTCTGTTTTTTTACAAAAAAAAAAAAAAAACAACAAAAAACCACTGATGTGCAAAGCTTAAAAAATTAAAAATTGGTGAGGTTGTAGTTTTTCGTTTCTGTCCTTCTGTCTATTCATGGAAACTAAACAAAGGAGAGGCGTGAGATATCAGGAACTTCTTCTAGTGCTAAACTGAGCAAAATCTGAGCCAGATCTCAAACACAAAACGAAACAAGTCAGTTTCTGTGCCTCAGACTGCTGAACAGGGGCAAAATGGGACCCTGAAGGGAAAAAATGGAGCAATCTATAACTTACTATTTCAGTCTGAGGCTTAGAGAAAGTAAATAGCATCCCGACATTGAGGTCATAGCAGGGGACAAAAATGCTACAAGGAATCAAGCAAGGCATGCCAAACCAGAGTTCACAAATTATCAAGGACCTCTTGTGGGCTGTGGTTTGCAAGATAAGTCAAGGCAATGCCAACATTTGAAAAATGGGCTGCACCATCGCACCTTGGAATTTGCAGAAAGTCTTGTCAAGAAGGAAACTGTGTTGAGGAAGTCTCAGGTAAAAGGAATTGTAAAAAGGTTTGGCGTCTTCTCAGGAAGTGAAATGGTCTTTACAGAACCCAGGATAGCAAGAGAAGCATTGGTTCTTAGATTTACACACCTTGAATTCTGACCTGGAAAATAAATGAGCATTCGTGTAGGCCAGGTTCTTTGGAGTTCACAGTAGCAAGCAGAACTACCTGGAGCCTTTGATTATTTTGATAAAAAAGACACTCAGCCCTCTGCCCTTCTCCAGTTTCATGTTATTCTCCAGAACAAGGATCCTACTTGACTTAGCTCAAAGGATTTTTAGTTTCATGGATCAAGATGGACATCTTGAAGGATGTAACTGAGCTACTGCAGTTTTCCTAAAGAGTTTGTATGCTATTTATTTTACTGACAATTTCCTTAGTTTCTTGAGTCTTTACCACTTAAGAATGTAGTAAAATAATAGTAAGTATGGCATCTAGCCATAAAAAAGGCTTTTCTGTGCTACAGTGATGAATGGAAAAACTTGAACAACATTTTCTGCTGCTGAACTAAGTCCAGCATCAGGAGTGATTGAATCATTGATTAAAAAGATAGTTTAATGGATAGATTAAAAAAAGGTTTTGTTTGGTGACTTGTGCCATGGACCTAAAGGAAAAATACCCACCAGTTCATTATTTCATGATTTTCTATAACTCTTGCTTTTAACAATTTAATTCTCTTCTGTGAATGAAAGGAAAGCAATAAAATTGCCCTAATATATATATGCATATGTATATGCATATGTATATTAGCATTGTCACACATATTTACATTGTCAACTCCACATTTAAGCTTGCATAGAAAATTTGTATGTTACACTGACTCCTAAAGAGAGATCTTCCAGAAATGTAGTAAGTATATAAAAGATAAGTCATTTGCAGAGTAATTTTTACTATATTAGCACAAAATGGTTACTGGCACTTCTTCAGTCCTTTATAGTTGCTTTGTTTAATTGTAAGTCAGAGCTGGTATAAAATATAGCAAGATAGTGAAGTGGAGCTATAGCATGTCAGTTTTTAATTAATATTCTCATAAAATATGAATTAGCATGGTTACAAACTTACTTGAAATCTAATTAACTTGCCATAGATATCTTGTTAGGTGCCTGCAATACTAAAATATTTTTACAAGGTTAACATATTAATAATATTATGATTATGCATTTCTGTTCATTTAATTATATTGCAAAACTTATTTTGTCCTTAGATAAGCATTAAGAATCAATTCAAAGAGCTTTCCTTTAGCAAATCATTCAATTGCTGACATACAGAATCTGATTTAATTACAAACTTATTATTTATACTTAATTTTGTATTTTATTGTCATGGTACATAGAGACACTTAAATACCTTTAGACTTTAAAGGAGGCAGATGGTTGAGGGAAGAAACACATTTGGTTAGCTTTCCTTTCTTGGAGGGAAAACTCAGAAATTTGCTAATCTAGTTCCACATTTTTTGACAATCAAGTCTTCTGCTATGGGTGGGGGGGTGGTGAATCTCTCTATTAAAGAGAGGCTCATACTCCAATAAAGCACAGGCAGTAATAGCATGTCTTGTTCCTGGAAATATTTTCCTGTAGATTTTGTAGGAATCAAAGAGCATAATTGTACTGTACTTGTCAGTTTCAGATAGCTGAATTTTTTTTAAGACATGAAACATGTCCTTATGTGAACATCTGGGGTCTTCATATGAGACATGTGACTCTGAAATAGTCAAGTATCATATGTATGATCTTGATAATGAAATTTTCTTCAGGAGTTAAGTTAAATGAGCAAGAGTTTTGTAATAAGGTGATTGTTGCTTCCTCTTCCTCCCACTGTGAGACTGATTACAAGGAGTACTTTGCTGTCTTATTTAACAGAGGTTGTGTAGCTCCAAATTAGAAACCTCATCAACCAAAATTTGACCATTTGACCTTTTCTTGGAATTCCAATGGTAGAACTATTCTTACATTGGAAGAGTTGCCTCACAGTAGAGCTGATCCTCATATTTTTGTGATTAGTTGTTTCAGGGACATCCTGAACATTACTGCAAATAGAAGTATGGTTTAGAACCCATATTCCACAGTCATTAACTGTATTCAATCAACAAGAAAAAAAAAACAAACTTGAAGACCTTAACATTTGTGTGTTAACAAAATTGTGCTTGTTTTAACTCAAGAGAAGTTGTTCTATTATTTTGTAATAGATAGACATGGTGCTCTGACTTACATACCTGCTTGGATTTCAGCTATCCCAATTTGAATCATGAATCATTCATTAATAATTTTTCAGATAACTGTTGCCTATCATATTTCTGCTCCCAATCTCACCTCCAAAATTTATGCTTCTAAATGTATTCCCAGCATATGTTAATTGATGACTATGTATATGGAAAAGAAATGAATGAACAGGAATATTGTTCCAAAATTTTATTTGTTGAGTGCTTACTTTTAGGTTTTCAGTAAGAAAACACACTGAGGTTTTTCTAGTTTAATGAAAGACATTGTTATGTAAATGTTCCCAACGTAACTCTTAAATAATCATCTAAAATCTGAATGACGTTTCCATTAGAAAGGATGTATTTTCTGAAATTTCTCTTGATGGTTACTTTCTGCTTTCAGTAGAAATCTCAAGCATTTCTGTATCTTCCAGGAAAAACTTATAAACACATAAATAATAACATTATTCTCAAATTATATTTTAAAGCCCTTCACAGAAAACTGTTGCAGCCATGTGCTTTTATGTAAGTAACTGTGAGTTGGTAGAAACAAGATAAAAGTAAGCTCATAAACTGTAAATCTTCAGTATTACTGCATACTAAAATTGCCATACATAATTCTTGTGCAGTTTATCCAGAAAACCTGATTAAGATATACTGCAAAATGAAACGACTGCCGCCTAAAAAGTTATGGGATTATATAAGCACACATGACCTAAATTCCTCTGTAGCAGTGATTTCCACACAGAAATTAATGAGTGTTGGTAGACTCTGCCATAGTTCTGTGCAGACAAGTCACACAAGTGAATGTTTCAGTTAATATTCATGCTCACAATCATGCCTGACATATAAGTACAGCTGCTAATTCCACTAGGAGAAAGGCTTGACCTTTTGAAAAGTAGGCTTGGCCCTAAACCAACTAAATTTTAATGCAGGCCATGGATGAAGATCTGTACAACAGTCATAACTGATGACTGGATCCTACATGTCTTCCAAACACCATGGTTTGACATTTCAATACAGTAGTGACATGCTGATCATATTGATGATTCTAGGAATATTTTAGTAGACACAGATATATCTTTTCTCCTACACAAAGACTGTCAGCTCTAAGGATTTCTAATTCTGCTTTTCAGAATGGGGGAACAGAAAGTAGACATCTCCCAGTACGTAGAACACACTCATGAGTCCTGCACAACCAGCATGAGAATTCATGCTTTCCTTCCACTGTGGTAAACTAAAGTCATAAAGAAGATGACTTTATGAAGGGGAGATAGAAGCAGCCCAAAGCATAGAAAATCTTAGTCCAAGAGAATCAATTCCCTCCCAAGAGTGCAGTTTACTTCACATGATCGACTCTTACTTACCAAGATTTCGCTATTTGGACATGCTTTTCACCCTGAAAGACAGACATGGGGTGGAGGCATCTCAGAGTATGAGAGAATATATGGAGGCTGCAATAGAGAATTAAGTCAGGTTATTTAAATTACCCTGTCTACTCAGTGAGTCAAAAGGTGGTTTAGATTTCTGTTCAGATCAGCAAGATCTAATTTCCTCTGTCCCCATTTAATTTACCAATGTGTTGACAGTTGATCTTTGACTTTTCACCTCAGGTGAGCATAACTAACTTGACGTGTTGCAATCTCAGTGTGTTCTCTGAGCTGGATTTACTTGTTTCATTGCAATTCCTGTAAGATGTTAACAGTTAAATAAATAAGACTTGTAGATGAAATAGATATGTTCTCAGTCCATAAGTGAGATTGGGTTCCATTAAGTATAAGCAGTCTGCAAAGATATTTTTCAAATGTGGTCTTACCTGTTCCTATTTAAAACTAAACATGCGTCTAACAAAAGAATTTTAAAAATTCATTTAGTGTTTCTTAGGTAGGCCTAAGAAATGTGGTCCTCATTATATGCAAAGAAGGAACATGTGCATCCTAAAGAATAAATGGTGACCATACCTCCTTCAAGCATAAATTTTCTTGTGATAATACTAAGGACATTTCATTGTCTCTTCCTTAATTAAGAGGAACTAAGTCATAAGTAATATGATATTTAGTTTCCCACATTTCTTTAGTCAGTTTTATGTTTGACTCATAGTACATGTCATGTTTCTCAGTCTTTTATTTCTTCTTCTTTTTTAAATCCAGAAACCAAATTAGACATCTCTATTTTATTATTTCTCTGGACACTATTAAGTGATCAGAGAACTTCAGACTCGAGGAAGTGATCACATTTACCATAAACAGATTTTCAGCTTTTCATTTTTTTTCAAAAGGGAACAAAAGAAAATAGTAATTAGATATGACCTCCCTAACAATCAAAATGCCACTGGATTTAAGAAAGCAAAATACAGTTGCTTTGTGAACAGTTTTCATATGTTCCTCTTTTGTTCCAAACTGGTTTTATGCTGGTTTTGGAGTATGATCTTAAAATGAAATTTGTAAACTAAAAAGAAAAAAAAAAATCTAAATTTTCCATATCTCTGGTTCACTTAACTCTAAAAACAAGAGAAGAAAATTATTAATTAGTGAGTAAATTGTCCTCCACTTGTTCAAGAAACTTATTCTTTACAAGCAGCCTAACCTAAAGATAGAAGCACACATCCTGCTTGGTTGGAGTGAAGGGGTAAAATCCTTACCTTAAAGTTGTTGTGGACTTACATATATTGTCAAAGTAAGCCAGCATCTATCCTTCCTCTGCTGATGGGTAGCATTTGTACATGAACCCCATTTAATTTCATTAAGGCTGATGCTGAAAGTAACTGGTCACAATTAGGTGCGTGACACCATGTATGATCCATACACACATGAGAGTGATGATCCATAAGACAGCCTGCCTATCTCTCTGGAACTTGTCTCCTACTTTTAATTTTTGCAGATTCTCAAAATATGTACCCTTAGCAATTATAACTGTCAAAATCAATGAGTAAAAGATGCCATGACGACTATGTGTAGGTACTGCTCCTTTTGGGTAAGCAATAATCTTTGTAATTATTTATTAAGTAATTGCTGTGCAGAGAGCTGTTGATCTGAAAAGCAATTCTAAAAGGAAAAAATTGTTAAGGAAGGCTGGTTCTTAAAAAGACATGTTAATCAAATAAACACAACATGTCACAGCGCAGGAAAAGATTGAGAAACATAAGAGGTGTTCATCTTGTTTCAGCTGCAAATTCTTCACTGACCTCTGCAGAAGATGGGAGAAAACAGTAGAAATCAGATCACATTGTTGAGAGGATTGTAAAAGGAGTATTTCAAGCTGGTAGAGACAAAATCAAAAAGGCCAAATTCAGAAATAGAGGCATTTAGCAAGCCACACCAGGAATAACAAGGACTGTTTTAGTAGTGCATTAACAGTATAAGGTAAAAAGTCTAAAGCAAGTGTTGGCCCACTCCCTCTGTGAAACAAAGAAGCTAATTGCAGGTGGTACTGAAAACAACAAAATGTCACAGTCTTTTTTGAGACAATCTTCCCTAAAAAGGTCAGTTTAGTGCTAGAGGATTAGTGCAGCTGGTAATAGAGGAAAATGAGCAAGATTTTCAATAGAACAGGAAAGACAAATTTAGAGATTATTTGGATAGCTAGGGGTTTGTCAAATCTCTGAGTGCAACCCCTTCCCACTAGGAAAAAACCTGCTCCTGGTGCTGCTCCTGGATACCCCCCAGCCAGCCCTCCTTCCCATTGCAGAATCACTGGAATGTGAGAACCGCCAGAGGAAGAATGAACTACAAACAAATAAACAAACAAACCTAATCAAACTAACAAATGCAAAACCCAAATGCAGCTGCAAACAAAGAAAGGGAATATTTTCCTTTGGCATGGAAAGCAGAGTAACATGAAAATTTCAGGTTAGTCACATTTCAATTCTTTTCCCAACAGAAATCTGAAGCAAAGAGTGACTACCTGTAAACTTAGAAAAGAACAAGTAGGTAAAAAAGAACTAGGACTGATTTTTTTATGAATGATCATATCAAATAATAGACTTTTCCTCTTCATCAGATCTTGCTGATGGGAAAAGAGTAGGAGATGTCCTGGAGCTCCTTGCCATCAGCAGGGCTTTGATACCACCTTGACAAGCCAGAACAACAGCTTTACAGCCAGGATAGCATAGCCTCTGAAATTTGTGCAACACAGGTTAGACAATCATATGCAAGAAATAATCTATCAATTCTCTATGAAAATAAAAGGAATTTTTCAGATAGGGCTCTGCAGAATCAAGCTGCATCCACTTCTATTCAATATTTTCACTAATGAAGTGCATGATGTAACAGAAAATGAACTTGTTAAATTTTTAAATTTCAAAACAGCATCAGACCAGGACAATAAGCCTACTGGAGGACAGGATTAGAATGCTGGAGAACATTTCTTGATATACTCAAGAAATAGTCTGAAAATCAATCAGAAAGTGTGACATTAAAATCAGCTGCACAATAAAGGACATGGGAACAACCAGTTAGAGATTGTTTCTAAAAATCATCTAGATTTAGAAGAGAGCACAAGCTGAATAAAGAACATATTGATCTTATAAAGAAGAAATTTATCTACAAAACTCCCTTAATTTTAGGGTTTAATTTTGCTTTGGAAAAGCTTCTGTTAGAGAGGCAGGCAATTTTGGGGAATTCATTCCCAAAAAAGGTATTCATTGGTTAGGACAAGACCCCAAGAGACCAATAAGAATGCTCTGATATAAAAAAATACCATACCTAGATAAAATACTCTTAATTTACATGAAAGATGGCAAGAATGAAGAATAGAATGATGATTTTTTTTTAAGTGTATAAAGAGCTACAAAGGAGAAGGCAACATCTATTTTCAACAACACTTGTAAACAGAACAAAAAAGAATGGATTTAAACAGTAAAATAAAGCACAAATCCAGACAGTAGAAAACATCACTGCAACGGGGTAGTGAGGAACTGGTATGGATTGATGGAGGACTAGAGGAATTTTATTGTTGAAATTCTTTTGAGAACTAGTTAGACAGTAAGGAATTACCCAGATACTGGCTGTCCTATGAGTAGATGAACTGATGGTTGCCTTGAGCTTGATTTGTATTTCTTTGTGAATTCACCACAAGAACACTCCATATTTCACATTCAGCCTGCTGGTACCAGGTACAAGGAAAACTAAAGATTTAAAAGCTTCTTGTCTGGACTCAAGCAGCGCTGGATATAAACCAAAGACTTATTTCTAGATATTGTCCTAAAAATGTCCATCGTAATTACAGTTTGTCTCAGTGAGAACAGCAAAATAACCTAGGACTTGTTAGGTTAACTAGGACTCAGGTGACCAAGTAATTAAATCTCCACACTACATACAGGTAGGAATTACCCAAGCCCATATGTGTACATATTCATACATTATATACATATTGATACCTACATACTTATATATGTCTATAGAGACATCCTATATGTACAATAATATATTTTGTGTGTGTATAGTAATATCTTAATTGTATTGTACATCTACCAAGGCAGACATACATGAAAGTACAGTTAGCATTGTCCAAAATAAAATTCAGAGCACTTAAATTGTCTTCAGTGTTTATAAAGGCTACATAAAGAGCATTGTTTTTAACTTAGGCAACTGTATTTTCTGTGTAATTTAGCAGTAAAATTATCTTCAAGCAGGGAAAACATGAACAGTTTATAATCCAACTTGTCATTTGAACATTTTTTATTAATAGTAGAATAAACCTTTCTGGCATTCGTTAATGGTTTTAAGACAGATGTGGTAGGTCTTTCCTTTTTAATAAGCAAATTTGATGGGAAATCGCAGGTTCCTGTGCACATGTGAATTAACCATACAAAAATTCAAAGATAAACTCACTCCGAGGCTTGTCAAAATTGCAAATGACAGTAGTTCTTTAGCTTCCTCAAAAGATGAATCCTAGTTTCCTAATAAAATTATTTTTTATCACTTAGCAATCACTTTAGTATATTCATTATTGTTACAGCAAGTATAAAGTCTCTCTTTTTCATGTTCAATACACAATACCTATATTTAGTGAGACTAGTGTATCTGCTTTTGTAATCAGCATCTACATGTCTGTCCAGCTCCAATTTCCAATGACTTAAAATTTTCTGAGCTTCTTTTTCTGATCATGCACATTCATCATAGTTGACTCACTGATCTACTTGTTGAAGAATTCAGACTTAATGCACGCACACAAAACTTAACTCTTTTTTGTTGTTGTTCTAGAACTTCATTGTCCAAAAAACCATTACTTCTTGCAGTCAGATGTACTAGAGAAAGACATTCATATGTTATGTAAGCATTTTAAGCCCACAAGGAAGTAATGGTTAGTCTGGGAAACAAGGAGGAATGCACATTCCTTCTGTGTAGCATAGGAGAATTGTCCATTTATTATGTGTGGTTTATGTGGAAATGCATCCAAAATCAAACAAAATTTGCAAGTTATAACTTTTGCCAAGAGAAGTAATGAGTGATAAAACATTTATTTTCCACATTATTGAATGTTTTCCCAGACACAAAGATCAGAAACAGAAATATTTGGAAAAATGTTGAAAAGTTTCATTTTAAGTCAGCTAAAGACAACTCATGTCACTGTGTTCCCTATGTAACTTAGTGTTACAGATTCAGCCATACCCTTTAAGCACTATAAACAAACTGTTGAACCAGAAGGGAAACCACATTTTTGCATGGAAGACATAGTTGGGGAAAAGCTCGCTGTAGAAGGGAGCACAGAATGGAATGTTTGTGTTGGTAAACATTAAATTCAGACTAAATCAAAATTAAATAGTTGTCAAAAAAATATAGATTATTAAAATGCCATTGAAGTTTACATATTTTTGGAAAATTTCTATACATAAATTTATTAGCAAGATTCCATTGAAAAATCTTAATTTCATAGTAATTGAATTTTGGAAGAAAAATATTCCAATCAATTGTTCAATAATTTTGAAGGAAAAAATAATGACAGCAGGATCTGCCTAAATTTAACATAAAATTGTCATAACAATAAAAATAAGATGATGAATGGACTCTGAAATCCAAAATCTATGGTTAAAGATAATTAAAATTCAAACCTGAGAACTGATCAAAGTGAAATCTATTGAAAATTATTGGAAAATTGGATCTAAAGTGGAAATTTCCATTTCTAACAAAGGAAAATAGTAAACCAGCTGTACTGAGCATCAGAGTCACTGACTCACTCTGTATAAATGAGAGGGAGAGGAAATGCTTCATTCTGAACAAACCCTGCTGCTGTAGAGGAATTGTGAAGAGAATTACTCCTGTGTTTTTACTAAATGCATCGTTGAGGCATCTCCTGAGGATTAGCTGGAGGTTGCCCAGTTATGCCAGCAGCACCATAGTTGGTCTCCTGCTTGGCAGTTTTCAACATCTGGATGCCCAAATAAATGATCAGTGAGGAGGTAAAGCTGACCCAGGAATTTTACCAATAAAAGGACAATCTGAGGCACCCTGACATTCTTCAGTTTTAGTGACTTGTGATGTGATATGAAAAGCAGTCACATCCCTCTGTAAACTAGGCCACTGTTTTGAGTCAGCATTCTTCGGGCAACTTTTATATCTGCTTCTAGCTAGAAATAAAGTTTCAAATGACAATTTTACAAGTGAAGTTTTGCAGGTGAACTGATAAGAACTATGAGTTTTCAGTAAAATAATCAGAATAGTTAACATAAAAATGACACAAAAAAATCTCCCCATTTGAAAGAAATTTGTTGTGAGAGGAAAACACAGTAAAAAATATTAAATTTGGCTTATTAAAATTAAAAGAAAACCTTGTTGACTTTGTTTTCATTTTCTGCTTTGAAATATGAATAGACTATCTTCACTGAACCAGCTGTACACCTACATCTTGACCATTTCTTAGACAATAAATTGTTATTTTCCTCCACAGTAAATTGTTATTTTCCTCCACAGTAAATTGTTATTTCCTTCCACAAACTGTGAAGGGTAAATAAAATAGATCTTTCTTATTTATTTTTTGCATTTAATCATCTGACAAATTCAATTTTGAAAATATAAACTATACAAAAATCAGAAGGGAAAATACAGAGGTTTCAGGCAACCTTTAAGGGAGAAACAGCATTTGTATGTGTGTGTGTCTTTGTGTGCACCTTTCTCTGTTTGTTCAGGTAAATGTAAAAGGGCAACTTCAAAAGTTTAAGGATAGATAAATTGTCTGAAAAGGCATGTCAGCCATTTGTGCATGGTAACCTGTGTAACCCCTTATGGAAAGCCAATTGAAGCTCACAAATGTGGAGTATGCTTTGGCCCCAGAGCAGTTCTAAGCTGATATAAATTTACTGCACATAATGGCTATTAATTTTCATCCCTGAAGCTGAATCCTTCTGTGTTGAAACCAAACAACTGTGATAAGATTATGTAGTAATGTCATTACCTCATGATAAAGATTGGAAAGCAGAAAATAAATTTACCAGTAGAACTGAGAGTGTTAGAGGCAGAAATTAATTATCTAAGTTGGAATTTGATTAGGACATGAGAACCTAAATGGTATTAATTCATTAACTACAATAAACAGTTAAAATGTTCTTCTCATTTAAAGGCCTCCATTTCTAGAAAAGCCAAGGTTTTAAAAGCCTGATAGAGAATTTATTTCTTGTTTTACCAGAGAGACAAGAGCCATATGCTGAATCAGCAAAGTAATCTTGAAAGTAAATCCTGTAAGATAGCTATGTCACCAGGCTGAACCTGCCTTAAGACGGCTTGCCTTTTGAATCTAGTGGAAGGGCTTAATTCCACAGCAGGACTTATTCCTCTCTCTTATTTTATTTTTTGGATTCTTTATTTTGTCACTACATACAGAGTCATTCGTTTCCTTATGTAAGTAAGGAAAATGAGCGTCAGAAGTTGTTCTTTACTTTTTATTATGAAGGAAAACAGCTCCAGCTTTTTGAAAATGGACCTTTCCAGTTTCTGAAAACTTCAATACAGTGGGAGACAGAGACAATTAAATTGATCGTCTCTACTGTGAAACCCCTTTTTGAACAAGAGTTATGTTGTGTAGACCAAATAACAAACTTTTTTAAGATCTAGTAAGGCAAATGTCTTCATATCTTGTGATAACTGTCAGGCATGCCAAAAGAACTAAACTAAATGGTGTGAGGCATGGAGAGATGAGATCTAGCGAATAAATCAATATATACCGACAAGCCTTCAACAATTAGACATTTGTAAATTCAACATCATTTGTATTTCAGCTCTTCTCCAGACACTGAAGACCGAAATTTTCTCACCTTTTACAGAACCACAGAATCACAGTACAGTTGACAGGGAGTGCTGGATATTGTCTAGTCCAAGACATCCTCTGTGGAGGGTAAGCCTTTCTATCTCCAGACTTCCCTTGGTGTCGGAGGCCTGGGATTCCTGAGGGCCAGTCTTAGTGACAAAGTTTCAGGCAAAGAAGACATTAAGTACCTCAGCTTTTCCCCTGTACTGTGTGACCAGGGCCCCAAACCCATTCAGCAGCAGGCATGCTTTTCCCTTTGTTTTCCATCTGCTGTTGATGTTAAGGCCCCTCTGGTAGCCCTATGTGTTCCTCATCACACCCAGCTGGACTTTGGGTTTGCTGAACCCGCCACTAAGAAGATGAAAGCCAATCTCATTGTTCAGCAGATTTCAGGATCTGATCTTGTGGCACCAGCTAAATTGATATCAATCAACTTTCAGGTCCAGCCAGGTCCAGAAAACCCTGAACTTTGTTATACAAACACAAAGTCTTGAATAGAGACAGTTAAGGGAAAAAAAAGTGAAATAAGAACTCATGGAAAATACCAAAACCCCAAAAATACTACTCAGGCTGCTGCTACTAGAGGAATAGGAGGGTTACATGTCAGCTGCTCTTGATGGAACCTCGCCCTGGTCTCCTGTGGTAATGATGGTCTATCCATTCCTCCATCTGTTCTAGGGTTGTAACAGTCACCACAGAGACTACTCAAAGTCTTGACGTAGTCAAGTATAGTTGTTTTGCTGTTTCTTATGGTCTACTACTATGGGTAACTCTAATTTACAGGCAGCTACTCTAATTTACAGCTAAAAACAGGGACAAACAACTAACTATGGAGATGAAATATGTATGTGTGTATTTAAATGCTTATAGCGCAGAAACTAGAAATTTTGTTATCATTAGTGACTTTTGATACCTACTAACAATCTGAGCATGCTCCTGTTGTCTGCATCTATGGCCAATTTCACACTGAGCAGAGGACTATGAAAGGGAGAAAGCAAAAAATTTGGGATTCACATTACCTTTCAAGGGAGTGAACCTTTTGCCCACCCGGATGAGGAGGGTCTCCTTTCATCAGGGTCTCCTTTCATCTCCCTGCAAAACACTGCTGCTCTTGCATATGGCGCAAGTTAGTTCATCATCCCAGCCTTTCCTGTAAAGGAAAATCAATAAGTGTGCACTTAATTATGTTCTGATCTACTTCATGCATGTACTGGCATGTGGGTATAATATATAATACATACATAACCTGAGTGACTAGTTACCATAAGACTTGGAGCCTGAATTAATTTGAAGGTTTTCACATTACAAACAAAACGCAAAGATATTAAGGTTTCATTTTCATTTATCTGAAACTGTAAAGTGCATGCTTTCAGGGGGAAAAAAGTTCAATCACACCTCAAATGAACTAATTTAATTTCTGGCTTTATTTCCCAAGCTGATAGTTTTTTGTAGAAATTCAGTTCTTGATTAATATGCATCATTAATCATTTAAATAAAAGTGGACCCCATAAATTCAAAGAACAAATAATGCCACTTGACTGCTAATCCAGCAAGGTAATTAGAAGACTTCAGACATCCCATTTGACAGACTATGATTAATAAGAGTGAATAAACCTTGCTTGCATGGTTATTCAATAATAAATTCCACTATGTTCTTCGTCCTTTGGTCTTGTGGATGTGTATGTATATATATATATGTATATAAACATATGTATATATGTATATATATGTATTTAAACTCAGATAAAGGTAATCTTAGCATAAGACAAGACTTGGGTCTTACAATTAGGGTTTGAAGAAGCTGAGACATTTGAAAAACAACAAGACAATGTCAGTGCACCTCTGGCTCTTCTACTCATCAATGATCACTTTTGCAGTGGATCTTTCACTCAGAGATACCTTATTCAAATAGTGTGCCTGTAAGTCCTGTTCAAACCTTGTGCAAATATTCTACTGGCAGTCACCAAATCAACACAACATGGAATAAAAAGTACAGAAACATGAAGATTTTGAGACAGCTGAACAGATTTGTTGCATGTCACATGTCTTAATCTGAATAGACACATTTGCATATTTCTCCATGTTCAAGTAATTCATATTTAATTTCATCTTTTGATCATAATTGTGATAGATATTGTGCACTACAAGATCTCTGGTATGAAGTAAGTCCTAAATTCAGAGGGCTCGATCAATTAATTGATTGTACATCCCTTAGTATGTACAAGTGACTCAAAGGTGAATATCAACAGCAAAAAACATTAAGGACAGTTAGGTCCGAACTTCCAGACTTAATGAAGGTTATTGCTTTCAGATTGTTTCTTGAATGGGATATCTTTAAATTAAATAGATTGTTCATCAAGCTCAATCCATTCTAATTAGAAACTACCAAAACTCCCTGACCTCATACAAAACCGATACCTATTTGTGGAATAGTTTTAAATAATATATTAAGAACCAAAGTTAATGCAGAGCTCACTAGTAGCAATGTCTGTACCTTCATACACTTTTGTCTGTCATTCCCTCAACTGGTTCTATGTTCTCATTTGCAGCTTTGATAATTGGGACATAAATCTGAAGAGTAGTAAGAGTTGAGTAACAAAGTAGTGTGTTCACTTGTTGGACTGTATCTCAGCACTGTATTTTCCTGTTGTCTGCTGTCAGATGTGTCGTGTTCTCAGGCAAGATCAAAAATAGCTAGAACAATAAAGTCTGGTTTTAAAAAAATTTTTTGTACTATATTTTTGATATTTAAGTAATTTTATTTTCTTTTTCAAAAATGTCGTTTGAATACAATAATATGTTTCACTAAGATTCTTTTCTTTTTGTCAGTAGGGAAAACTTTCAGTGCCAAAACAGATACTGTAAGAGATAGAATGAGGTTTTTTACAGATTATTCTTAAACCTAATCTTTTTGTCTCTAATTAGAATTTACCAGAAATGTTAGACTGGGGAGGGGGATTGGAAGCTGATTAAACTGCCTGTACCTGTTTCCTTGTGAGGAAAATGGAACTGACAATATTTTGCCTGAGATCAACAAAACATACACCTAAGAAAAAAGGTGGAGTGTTTTATTCTCTAGTTAATAGGCACTAGTGTAAAACATAGTAGCAAGACTACTGGTCCTGGAGATGTGTGAGGTTTGTTGCTGCCAAGAAGCAGCTTGCTAGTCCGTCCCTTCTGCAGAAGTACTGAGGAGGGCTTCTGAACAAGACTTCCAAAACCTTGAAATCTGTTCACTTGCTTTGAACCAAGGAACTATGACAAATCTACAATCCAAATTAAGACTGTGAGGCAGAGAGTGAACTTGATCTCAGATTACTCAACATAACATAATTATGGCCATTACTGTTCTATTCACAGGATGTAAAACTGCTCTAGTTTGGCTCCATTGCTGTGGAGAAATCTAAGCACAATATTAGCACAGGAAAAAAATAATTGATTTCTTGTAACTCCAAAGACTGGACTTAAGACAATTGTACACTTTGCCTGTGGGCACAAACTGCTGAAAGTTCAACTTCTCTAGTTCTGTCAGTGAAAAACATGCTTTGTTTTTCTCTTCTGCAAAGTGCTATATGCCCCAGGCTATCAAACACTGTACCAATGTTTTTCTGAAACTTTTCCAAAACTGGTATTCTTTGGAAGATTGGAATGATAAACTAGTGAGCAAAGTAAGTTTGGATTTAAGAGAGATGGGCCAGGAAGGGAACAAAAATAATACCCTTAAAACGAAAGAAAGTGTGAGTTAAATGAATGCAGAAAATAGTGGCCATTCCTGAAATCCTTACTCTACCTTTATTTCCTCTGAAAATAAAAATTCCTTCCAAGATGAATATTGAAAAGGATTTCAAGATTGGCCTTGAGATCTGAAAGTGAAGTTACATGTGTATGTGACTGAATGCTTTCTTTTAGAATTAAAAAAAAATAAATTAATAAATACCATCATTTTGAAAAGGACTAGGCAGCCAAGAGTTCTCTTTGAAGTATTTCAGTGATGTGCCTGAACAGCTGTAGTGAAACTCATGTTCGTGTTGTCTAATAGTTTCATCATCAAAGACTCATGAAAAGGACAAAAATGAAATCAAATTAATTCAAACAACTCCATCACTTACATGAAATTTTTGAAATTCAGCAGAGAAAAAAAAGAGCAAATTTATTAATCCTATGAAATTTCATGCAATTTTTCCAAGATCTAGTGGGCTGAAAATTGCTGTTTCTATCCCTTGCTGCCTGCCAGAAACACAACGAAGTCACATGCACGTGGCCTTTCATCTGGAATTTCTCAGAGTTGGAATATGTACCTTGAAATTTCAATAAAGCTTTTGTTTGTTAGGTCTTGATAAGATTCACAGTTTAATCCAAAAGCTGGGTGGAAAAATGAACAGAAATCTATACAATTAATGTGTATTTCAGTGGATTTGGCCTCTTAAGGAAAAAAAAGAAATGTCCTTTTGCCAACAAAGTCCTACTGAAACACAGATGTGTAGATATATCAGGAAAGGCAAACTGTGGGAACACTCTCCATTTTCTTGGAAAAGGCAATAAAGGGAGACCATATGCAATTGTCTGGTGCTTCTGACTCAAAAAAGTACTGGTAAGCCCACGAATCTGGTTGTGGGATATTTTTTTTTCCTCAACAGATCACCTGATTTTATGAAACTTATTACCTTTCCTTATAAGCTTTGCATTGTTTTTCCTTTTTGTTTTTGTTTTTGTTTTGTTTTTTTGGTTTTTTGTACTTTTAAGAGTATACAACATCCTGTAACCATCACTAATACTGGGATTTTCCCCAGTACTTGTCAGTCTTTTGAATACTCCATTACTTACTAATCTAGCTAAAATGGACTCAGCTTTACAGTAGGTCAAGCCTCAACAACTGGACAACTGTTTACTTATTAAAACTCTGAAACAATGAAGGAAAGACTGAGAGAAGTTCAAACTTCTTTTCAGAAAGATGTTTGAGGGTAATTCAAACAAAATTCTCTCCCAGAGTCTTTTTCCTAGATGATCAATGTTTGGGTTTAGTCGTTTGGTTTTTTGGGTGGGGTGTTTTATTTTGTGTAGTCTGTTATTAGTTTTTTTTTTTCTGTTGAATACCATGTTCAGGTGTATTTGATCTGAAGTAATAAGGACATTTCTTCCAGATCTTAATTAAATTAAATGTTAGTACATGCAGGATTTGTGTCTAATTGACTGCAACAAGATCTTCAGCCAGAATTGTCACAACATCCTGGATCAGTCACCTCTCCTGAAAAGTCTGTGGTTTGTTATTTAGTTATAGATTTTTTTCTTGTAAGGACATCTCTAGTAGGAAGGAGACAGATTTTATTGCACTGTTAACCAATTCTGCACCACTCTTTCAAAAAAAAAAAAAAAAAAAAAGGAATTGGAGGTGAATGATCCTTTGCAGCTATCTACCAAATCAGTCTTTACCAACAATTTTCTTTTATTTGATCCTTAGGTTTGAAGATCTGATTCAACATACCTTGTAAAAAAAAAAAAATAAAAAAAATTCAGAAAGCATTTCTTTCTCTTGAGCTGTTTTTCCTCACAGTAGCCTTCCTGACAAAGATTTGATCTCTCTCCCTACCTGGGTCCTTCATCTCTCTGAAGACTGCTTTTTAATTAAAGTGTTAGCTTGGTTTGGATCATTTATTATTATTTGTTTAAATGTTATTGTTTGCACTTTGAATTGATTGCCCCTGTACAATCTGATCATTTGCTGTGGCACTGAGTGAATTTTTTCTGCTATAACCTCAGGACATTGCTGCAAACATACTGTTGCATTTGATAAAGAATCTCATGATAAAAAAAAATTACAACAAAGGAATAATTAATATTTCCTCATGCTCTTGATGCTCAATGGCATCAAGATAAGAAAATGCCTCCCTTTTTCCCATTTCTAATTCCCGTTTGGTTAGAAAATATGTTTCTATTTATTAGGACTAGCATGAAAAGCAATTGTCCTACAGACAACTGCAACACTCAACAGAACAAATGTGCCTTTGTCACAAGCATTTCTTTGTAGCTACCCTTCTACCCATTAACAACAGGCTTAAACCAAAGCCTGTTGTACTATTTTAGTCCTAGTGCAATTTTCTTGTTCCTGCAAGAAATACCTTTTACTGTTCAGTTTAAAGTAAATTGACATTTCCAGCCATTCTCTGTTGTAAATTTCTTTCCTTTCATGGGTTTTTATGAAGTTTTCTCATTGAGTTTTCAAAGCAAGAAATTTCTTTGTTTCTTTTGTATTACATCCAGTTTTGCTGATGCTATTGTTTCAGTTCTATAGGAAAAAAATTAAATATAATAAAAAGAAGATAGAAATATTCCATTCTCAGCCAAAAGAAGATGAGCAGTAAATCCAGGAACAGAAATACTTGAGAATCAGTAGAGAACTTTGCTGTACTCAGACCAAAATAATCAGTGACAATAACTTCATATACCTCTAATGATTGTGCATGACTCTTATTTCTGCAGAGTGTTCTTTTGAACCTTGGGGCACACTGAAGCCCCCTCCTTGTGAGCTGTTAGCACATCATGATGGGCTGTGGTTGATTCAGAACTTCCTCAGCTCACGAAATGATTTTGGATGAAAATCTGCTCCCTTCTGCCAAAAGCCTTCCATTCTGATATCAGATAGGACAAAACTTCCCTATCCATTTTCTACATAGTCATTGCTGTTCCATTACCTAATGTCTATTATCAAAAAAGCTACAGAGTTGCTTATTACCACAACAATATCACAGAAATATAGATTTTCAGACAGAAAAGAAATAGTGAGTCACTTTCTGGCCACACTATATTATGGTGTTGTGCACAACAGAATATTTCCTGTTGCTTTATCTAGTCTGCTTTTAGCATCACGCACTGCTATTTCCCTGGGGAGAATATTCCACAGTCTATTACATTTCATTGTTAGCAAGCTTTTGCTTTGTGTGCAGTTCAAATGTTCTTATATTGGATCATCCCAGATCACTCCCTGCAGCAAGTTTTAAAGTCAATGAATTCCAGGTCCCTTAGGGGATTTTTAATAACATGTGGATTTTGAGGCTTGGGAGTTTTTGTTGGTTTTTGTTTGTTTGTGGAGGGCATGTTTGTTTGTTTTAAGACAATGGAAGAAAGCAAAAATGACAATAATTTTTAAACTGACATATGTAAATTGTTTTCGATAGCCACTGAAGTACTAGGTCAAAATTGAGATATGGAAGTGAATGTTACAAATTTTAGTTAATTCTTTACTTTTAGCTCGTGGTTTGGTTAGGGAGTCAGGTTATTTTTGCTTTCTCAAAAGTTTTTAAATGCTTTCTTTTCTGAAAGAAAGACTTAATTTGGCCTGAAGTTACTTTTGCTCATTTTATGTGAGCAAACAATTTTTCATATAAATAGATAAATAGATATCTTCTCAATTTCGAGAACTTAATCACTTTTATATATTCATTAAGTCTGCATCTTCATCATAGTGATTTTTAGGTTGCCCTAAGTATTAATTCTGTACACTGAAATCAGACAGTTATGCCACCAGATCTGCCAGAGCAGTACACATGCTCAGCACTTCCTAGAGCTTCCACATAGCAAAGTACTTCATGGTGAGTCTTCACAGACCTTCTTCAGGTCCTTTGTGCCACTTGGGGCTAGAATTCTCATTTCTTTTGCCACCTTGTCTCACAACTCCTTTGGTAGTTCCTTCTCAGCAATTTATATTCCTTTTATTCTAAAACTGAACAACTTTCATATCTTGGCTCTGAAAAGACTCCATTTACTGCTAAGACCTTCACATGACCTAGATGTTTGCTGTCTGGCACATCATGGTAAATAACACACTACATGAGACTGTGGCACCTACAGACCATTTAAAAAGAGAATGTGAAGGTCTGGAAAGGATTGAGCAAAGAATGCTTTCCTCAGACATTCTATAGATCTCTCTTAACCTGGCTGCTTGGATGAGGGGAGACAAGATTTTAGAATATCTGGATATTCAAAGGTTTGTTTGGCTCTTTTTAGCCAAAGGGATCTCTATAATTGTGGGGAGAGGGAGTGACAGTTGCCTTCAGCTGGAATCCTCCCTTTGGAACTTTCTCTCATGTACAAACCACCAGATTGTTCTATCTTTGTGTTGCAAGCTAGGCATGAGTTTTGCAGTCTTTTGGTATCCTCTGTGGACACTCCAAGTAAACATTAAATGTGACTAAACATAGCTCATGTTGCTTTCACCAAAGTATTTCGAAAGTTGGATGCAGTAGATGTTTATTTTAAGGTAGGTTTATGAATGCACAGTTCAGACTAAAAGCTATTATCAGCAAGAAATTAAATAATAGATATTTGAATCCCACCTGTATATTACTTTTGAAAGTTATATCTATACGTATACATGAGGATAAAGTCAGGTGATGTTCTTCCTCTCTGGCTTATTACAGCACTAGATAACAGCAAAGTGTAAAAATGCTGCCTTGTTTCTCTGGGGAGCACAAAGATGATCAACGAATGACTCCTTCAGCAGCTATGCCCATGCTGAAACAAACCCAGAAGGAGCAAGCCCTGATTCCTGCTGCCATCACAGCCTCTGGGAGGTTGCTGGGGCGAGGAAGAAAGCACTGTTGGGTGATGGGTCAGGGGAAGCCCTGATTGGGTGCACTGGACCCTCTAGTGCTGTTTCCTCTTGTATCCAAAATATTTCCAGGACAAGGCTGCACTTTTCAGGCACAGATAATTGCCTGAACCTTAGCTAACAGCCAGCAGCAGCTGAAATCACACTGCTATCTGGCAATTACCTCTACATGTGTTAAGTGTGTGAAGTCCAGCAGACTTCTGACCTTTTGTACCACTATGTTCTGCAGTAGTTTCTTTGGGAAGGCTGAGGAATACAAACCACAAAAAGATAATACCTTTCTGATGCCCTGAAGCTACAATAAAAAGAAGTGAAACCATTTTAAAAGTCATTAATGAAGTGATACAGTAATTAAATTCTAATTAACCAAGGAGACAGTTTCTTAGTTTTGTGTGCAGATGTATAACTTCTCCTGTCGCTCTTAGTTATAAATGTTTCAGTAATGCCACCTCCATATCAATCCACATTTTAGAAAATCTTATTACTGGCAAAAATTTGGGGGGCTCCTGGGGGAAAGCAGCAATTAGTGTCTGAGACAGTAACACTAAAATGGTTCAGAAACAATCTGATAATTCGGAGCTAATTTTAGCATTTAATAATATTCAAAATTTTTCCCCATTAAATCATGCTCATACTTTCCAACTGATACAGTTGGATATGATACAGTGATACAACTGAGTGTCTGGATGGTGAGAAAGTTAGACAGTCCTGTGTGAGCTCCTGCACCTGGTGTCAGGAGTGACACCTCCACACTGTAGTTTGGGATTGCAGCAGAGATGCCCCTTTTCTGGATGTGATTATTTGCATCATGAGGAAACTCCTGTGAAATTCACAACTGTCCTTTGAAATTGCAAAAGATGGGTGTGAGAGATTGTTTTTAGTCTTGAATGTCTCACAAGAAATTCCCAGGACACAACTTCTGAAGAGAAAGACAAGGCAAAGAAGTAAGCGAGATGAAGATCTTTTATTCCTTCCAGAGTCTGTCAATTAACGAAGATTTATTCCTTATACAGTTATAAAGCGATTAATATGAATAACTGCCATTCTGATTTCTTCTAAAATTGTGTAGCAAATGAAGGATTCCCTGGTTTTAGGCAATCTGCTTAACTGAGATTGGTTGAAAACTGAGATCGGTTTTCAACTCAGTTGAAAACTGAGATTGGTGAAGCTATGATCAAAATATACCATATCAAAATTTGCATCTCTGAAAGGGTTCACTCAAAAAAGAATGAAAAGTAATGGTTTAATATTAGTTTATTTTCAATACCCCTCACATATGACTTCATGCTTAATCTTTAATTACAGATTAAACATTTAAGATTTAGGGCAAGTTATTGAAAATCAATAAGGTTATAAATGTAGAATTGGTAATTACTGCATGACTTGTGCAATATCTTATTTGCATAATTCATTTACTGGCAACTTGCATTTTAATTAACCTAGAATGAGTGCTTCAGTGAAATTGTAATTTACTGTAATAAATTGAAAAGTTGTCAAATCTTGCACTTAGTCATGCAACTATGAATTTCATTGTCTATTCAGAAGGATTAAGAATTGTGCAATTAAGAAGATGAATTTAATTCATGATTCCCAATGTATTATATAAAACTTTGTTTTTTTCCTGGTAAATTGCATTTAAAACATGGTGATGATCAGAAACTGACAAATTAATAAGTTTTGCTGACCATATTTTCCTCTATAGAAATCTAGATAAAGATGTCATAAAACAGTTACAAGGAAAAAGCTGACAAAGAGGTAGTCATTTTAACATCTCCCCAGATGCTCCAAGCAATGGAAATACGAATGTATGTAACAGGATCTTGTCTTTCTACTGGTTAAACTGTGAATATGAAATGCTTTCTTCTTTTTAATAGGTAAGCAAAAAGATTAATGCCAGCCTAGGAAAATAGCTCTGGTAAACTCAATATCAAGATTTTCCAAAACTCTGGAATGCTTATCTGGAGTTAATCAACAAAAGTGCACTTCTTAACTGAAGAAGAAAGTTCAGTTTGATTTTTACTGACCTGCTTATGCTTTAGCAGTTTATATGTAAAATCAAAAATGCAAAATTCCCTTTCTCAGCTATCTCCTGCTGACAGTCATCCATATATTAATGAATTTTCTGCACACTTTAACTTGATACCAATGTCCACATTCTTGGAAAGAATTCCTTAATAGTTTTTCTCCCCAATTTGCATTATAATGTTGTTCCAAATACATTTTTATTGTTAATCTGCAAAACACAAAAAAGGCTATGTTATTGCATTATTTTTATCTGTGCCCTGACATAATCTATTCTTTCTGAAACAAACACAATGGCTTTTAAAATGGCAATCATAGAAGTGTGTCATCCCACTTGTAGTATTCCAGATCTTGTGAATATATTGACATAAACATATAGGTGAAGTTAATTTAAAGAAAGCAGTAGCTTTGTAACCCATAAGATAGGAGGGTTTTGTCACTGGCACAAAAAAAGGACAGAAAAAATACCATCTTCTGTCATTGCCAGGGAATGGGGAAAGGGACTCTTTTCTTTCCCTGCTGGGAAGACAGGTTTGTTTTTGTTTTTTTTTTCCATAAGGCAAAAAGGTGGCTGTGGTGGGGTCAGTCAGGCTCTGCAATAAGCATTTTTGCATGTGAATAATTTTCCCTTTTTGTATACTTTTTTAATCAATAATGTTGCTGTTAGTGTTCATTTTCTTATCTCATTGCTGTTTCCAGAAAATTGTTCTCATCTCAAGCTGTAATTTTCACTCTTTTGTGCCTCCAGGTCAGAACTTTATCCCCAGAAGAGGGAGGGGAATTAGGGGGAATAAGTGAGTCTTGTGGTGGGGAGGGGAAGGGTACACTACATTTGGGATTGTCACACCTAAACCATGACACCATCCACTTCAACCTATTTCCAGTGTGGTGGCTGAGATTCAGACAGAAGGTATAATTTAGGTTTTTCAAGGCACTTCTATGTCAGTAAATATGCCATAATATGTAATGCAATTTGTCTGCTGCACTCTTTATGCAGCATGCTGTCTGGCACCACAGCCCCTCTAGACAGAAGGTGCTAACAAATTAAAGAAGAAAGCAACAAGCACTGGATTTTCTGTTTATATTGCTTTTCTCAGAAACACAGGAGAGCCAATTCAACAGAGATTTGGTTGCCACTCTGCAAACATAGCTCCTGACCTGAGGGCTATACTGGAATTTCATAGCTTTAGCATCTCGATAAATTTAAATACAACACAATCTTTAAAAAGAAAAATTTTCCAGAAGATATCTTCTCATGTTTTCTGCTCAGATGCATGTCAATGACATTGTTTTATAAGCAAACATGGTGTGTGTCATTTTAACCTAGCAAATTTGAGGGAGACCTTTTCAGAAAGGAAAAAAAGTAAGCATTTCCTTATTGGTTTTTATAGGTTTTCCTTCCTATCATCAAGAAAATGTTGCTTGAAGCATCAGAGCTAAGAGAGTTCTTAATGTCAAGCTGGCTTACTATGGGACTGTATATTTGACTGGCACAAATTGTGCTGAGGGTGAGGGAGAATATTAAGTTTTTATGCAGTAAGAATCATAAAGTTCTATTTCCTTCTACCGTACCAGATTTTAACAAAATGCTATAGTGCATGAAAGTGCCATTAACCTCCTGTCTGCAGACTTAAATCCTTATGCTGCGAATGGAAATGCTAACTAAATTTATTTTCCCAATGAGATACAGTGACTATAATGCACTTGATATATTTACTGACTTCAATATTAGCCTTGATTATCTGAGGTGAAAAACAGGAACAATAGAGACAAATAAAAATAAAAACATTTTTAGGCACAGTTTTTGCCTTGGAAAAAACTCTCATTTCGGTTCCAAGATTCAGGCTTCTGCAATGAAATGTTCAGCAGTACCTGAACAAGTTAATTGAAAACTGCCTTTGATATCTGTGGTCAGTGCTGCGAGTGGAAGGGTAGCATGCACTTGGCAAATCTACATAACTTGCAAATGAGAAAAGGGGCTAATGTAGATCAAAACTGGGGCTCAGATACATAGCCACAATTAGTATCAATCACCAATTTAGACCCTCCATGCTCAGGCACAGTAACTATGCATGAACTTCTCCCAGATTCCTAAATGTTAAAAACCATATGGCTTAAATCCCTGCCCAGTGAAAAGATTAAGCTGGCATTACTTGTATGTGTATACACAGCCCTCTGGGTTAATGAACGAAATATTATAACTCAAGGTATCATAATGTGACTGCACTGGAACCTCCCATGTTGCATTTTCACATACTGTTAAAAAGAGCTTAGACATTAGCCTGTTTCTTTCAGCAATAGCTACAAAAGAAAACTGTGCTGTATAAGCACATAATCTGTTTTCCTAATGTGCCTTGTGACATCTCTTGTAATGGAGATAGTAAATTCTCAGTACCAGTTCAGCCCCTTGCACCTCTGAGAATCATAGAAGAGTATATATTCACGTGAGAAGACCATTCATTTCACTCAGTTCTGCAGAAATCCTTCAGATGACATTGTCTTCTGACAACAAAGGCTGGATACGGATCACTGTACTGATGAAGGGGGTGTCTACAGTGCATTCTCTAACAACGTAGTTTCTCTTAACATATGATATCATATTTGTATTTTAATTTGAGTGAAACTAGATTTCTTATTTCTTTTGAAGTTTTCTAGAGCAAGAACTTCTATTTTCTGGTAACATCTTTCTTAACTTCTCCCTACTCATTTCTTAAAGGCTCAATATTTTTATTATATTTCTATTCCTCATTTTCCTGTTACTTTACACTGATCGGTTTGTAAAATGGAATTTCAGAAAAAGATGAACTCTTTGTTCTTCTATTTTAAAACAGCACTCTTCTAGAATTACTTTAATATCTATCTATATACAGCTATTACCTTTTGGCTACACTCAATGATTATAGTGGAATTGTGCTGTATTGAAGCAATGGAAATTTCTATCTTTACTGACCAGGCTTTTATTAAAAGAAATTTAAATATATGAACATAAAATATTTTACAGTTTTAGCAGATATGTATAGATTTACATAGGAAATACGAAAAATTATTGAGAATAAAAAATATACAATTATCAGATGTCTTCTGATTCAGAAGAAAAAAGTCCAGAAAAACACGATGGAAATAAACATTAAAAGGAATTTTCTCCACTATGTAGTATGACTGCCACCCCACAATGTGAACAACTCTTGTAGCAGAACCTTTCCAAATTAGTTGAATTTTTGCTCAATAGTGTCACTAGCACTAGTTATTACAGCTGTGATAAACAGATCCACTTGAACTAATAGTTCAAGGATCATTTTCAGATGGGAAGTTTTTCTGCTCTTCAGATGATGCCTAAGTGCACAGATTGCATAAGCAAAAAGTGAAACCGAAAAACTAAATCTTCTGAACCATCACCTTACTTTGGAGTGAAACCAATTTCTTTAACCTATGAAAGCACAATTAATTACCACATGAAAGCCTCGAAGCACATGCTTGCAAAATCTAGTAAAGAGTTCATATAAAAAATGCTTCTTTCCTGGGTGACACTCTTTTTCCCCTTGGTATCCTCAATACTAAAAGTAGTGCTCAGGCACAATTACAAACTTACAGTAGGAACTAAAACTGAAAGAGGCTCATAGTAAGTAAATTAGTGAATCCTTGTTTGGGGATAAAATTGCTTGTCAACAGTGGAATGAGATAGACCACTCCTGGATTTCAAGGGGGTTTTTTATATTGCTACACGACAGCCAAAAATCTTCCCATGGAGCTCAGCAAGTCAGAAACTTGTATGTGATGAAAATCTGAAAAAAAAAAACAAAAACTCAAAAATCCCTGAAACAAAGAACTATTAAACTCCATAATTATCAATTTTTCAAATCTATGTAAAATCTCTTAAAAGTCAACACACTGTTCTGTACATTAAAAGTCAGGGTTTTGCTTGCAGGCAATTCCTGCACCTCTGTCAAAAAATAAAGTCAGTTTGGAACAGCGACATCTGGGTTACAGTTTGGCACAAAATTATCTGACTTATTGGATGAATTATTATTTTTGATTAGAAAGAGATTGTTAAGGTAGTTGCTCTCCAGCTTAAATTGCTTCCTAAAATCAGCAGATAATATCTTCTTTGAAAACAGAAAAGCTTAGTATATTTTGGTTTGCAAGTACAGCACTTAAGAATTTGGATCATTGTCTATGTTTGCTTCTTTAATGGACTTTTATTTATATGAAGAACAATGAACAGGAATTTTCATTGCTATTCAGATGACTCCTCTGTTTTCAGGGCTTCAGTTCTTTTAACAATGTTAATGGTAGTCTGAAACCACAAGATCTCAGAATGAGAGGAATCTTGGACAACTTTGATGCTCTAGCTGTGTGACTGATCTGTGTGCTCTCTCTCCTTTCCTCCCTGCCTCATCATGGTCACTGCTAATGTATCCATGTATTACTTCCTGTTCCAGAGAGAGGCCAGAACTTGGCTTGGCCTAGAGCATACTTTGGAGAAGTTTCTGGACTTCTACAAATTATTGAACCATTGCAGCAGCTCCTGAAAAGTCCACAGTAAAACACAGAACATTACTGAATATTCCAATTTATGTCAAAAGAAAAAGGCCCCTGATTTGTACATACTCGGACGCTTTTTTTTTTTTTTTTTTTTTTTTTTTTTTTTTTTTTTTTTTTTTTTTTTTTTTTTACTTACAACAATTTAAGGAACGTTTAACTCGAATAAGGAAGCACTTAATAAGATTTCTTATCTCCAAAGAATAGTATCTTATAGGTGGGGTGATTTTTTTTTTCTTTTAACTAATAACCTTCCCAATACCTTTCATTAACCTCTGTTGCTTTGAATCATGCCCAGGATAAACAGCAACAAATTAAATCAGGCTAAACATCATACGTAGTAAATTCTTCAGCTATAGTCCTTGATACACATGAATCCATTGCATTCCGTAATTTTAAAATGCAATATTTTAGGATATTTTCTTAGGAATAAAAAGTTAAATTTATCAGCAACTGAATCATCTGAACACCACCAGAGGAATTAACTTAGTTAATCTACAGCTGCCTCTTTGTAAAACATCAACTGCTGAGCAAAGAGTAAATTATAAGGGCTTTCTATTTCAGTTGTCTATGCAGTGTGTGAGAATGGAATACTTATCAAGTTTTAAGATGTGTTAAATAAAAAGTCATTAGGAAGAAATTTGTTTTATTTTGGAGAGTATCTTTACCTATATCCTTTAGCACATAGATGCTGTAACAAGTTGAGAGGCAGTTCCTTACAAATAAGGGAAATGTTCTTTGTTTTCCAATAACTTTTAGGAACTCACAGCAGTACAACTTTTTCCATTATGTGAAAATCATAATGGTGGGTAGTTTTCATGCACAGCACATTTAACATAGTTATTTAAAAGGGCACATTGACCAAATTTGGGTGTCCTGTGGATGTTTGGAAGGAAAACATGCAGGCCAGCCACCACAAACTGCAGAGCAGCCTTTGTATTCTCATACTCAAGCTTCCTGAAGAGCTTGGTCAGTGAGTTTCTGGTTGTGAAGGATCTTACAAGATGTGCAAGCTCAAGGCGTTAGCCCCCAGAGTAAAGAACTTATTATCTCTGGTGCTTTTGCAAGAGTAGATCAGGGAGTCTGAATAAAAATCCTCTTTTGTCCCACAACAATTTTTCAAGAAATTAAATTTTAATGATACCCCATAAATGTCCCTCCTAAATACATGTTCTACGTCAGCCAGTCTATTAAAAAAAAAAAAAAATCGCCCTCTGCTCAGTTTCCCTCCCCCTTGTTACAATTAAGAGAGATGCTTTACTCATAAAACATAGAGACCTTCTTATACAGTAACTTTGTAAAGCATCCGCTGACAAAACTGAAAAAAAAAAAAATTGTTGCAAAATGTTTAAGTTTTGGGTTAAAAACATGTTGCAGCACACATTAAACACCTCAAGGTAACATGACTTGTTTCTCAGCATATTAGTGGCTTTTGTTTGAGAGTTACTGGGAGAGCAGAGAACTGAGTTCTCTCAACAACCATTATGAGTAATGCCTCATTCTCTGACCCATCAAAAGGCAAGGAGCAAGGTATAGAACTGAGTTTCTTTGGACAGTTAAAATCCCGTTTTATGGCAGGATATCATTATGTCTCTGAAGAACAGACATAATGATTAAGCAACCAAAAAGATAATGAGTGGAAGCATAGTTTGCCTCAGCAAGAGGATCACTGACAGAATGTACAAAACAAGAAAAGCTGCATTTTTAATACCCAGAAAATGTAATGTCAGCCAGGTCACAACTCTGCCTTTAATTAGATAAAATATCTTTAATTGAAAGCCACCTGCACATGGGCTAGCATACATATGCAGCCTGCTCAGTTCCCAGCAGGTAATCTATTCTGTGAAAAGTACATTTCAGTTAGAAAGAAAAGGCCCTACAATGCATCTATTGTGAAGTGTAGCTAATGTGTCATTCATGTACAATCATAAACAGCTTTAAAAGCACATTGATTCTGTTTATTTTCATTTGAACATACAGTTATTTCTTGAAATAACTGGGAAACATCAAGAGAAAGCAGTTGATTAGCAATTTAAAGCAAAGCAAAATGGAAACATTTTTCATATACTGTCAAGATTTATTCCAAGTGCCTGTATTGCTTACAGTAGCAGGCTGCAGTGATTCACTGCCATATTAATATGCATTGCTGAGTACAAGCAAAATCTATATTCAGTTACATAGGATTTCAGTGTTTTACTGTTGATAGCCTTTTCTTTCAACATAAGCTTTTTGTTGCACATGACATCATAGCCCATTAAACAGAAACTTCTTGGACCAATGTCAAAGACACATCCTCAAGGTCAATGAAGTTATTCAAACCTGAAGTCAGAAAGAAGGCAGGGGAACAAAGCACTCAAGAGCTTGAGGTATTTTGAGGACCTGGACCATAGCATCTTCTCTGACTGATTAATTACTTTCAAGATTGCAGCTTCTCATTTGTAATTAAAAAATTTCATTTCAAACAGTTCTGATGTATGTGGTGTGTGTGTTTATATATATTTTACACCCGTAAGAGATTAGACCAAAAAAGAAATATGTAAAAATGTAGTCATTTACAAGGCTCTGTCATAAGGAATTTCTGGGTGGCCATTGCAGAGTTTAATTTCTATTTACTGAACAAATGGCAATTTTTGAGAATTATGATTTTTTAAATTTAGGAATTCTATATTATTTTTAGAGGCCCTTATAAGTAGGAAGATACTCCAAAATATATTTATTGCATTTAATTATTTTTTTTAATTATTATTTATTTTTTAGGTGCAACCTCTAGTCAAACTGTCTTCGGATGTGTGCCAACCAGCTCTCCTGAGCCACTTTAAAATCTGGGTTATCTGTTCCCAAAATCTGGTGTGTACTGCAAAAAAGTGACACTGAAGATGATTTAGGAAGCACCATTTTCAAATCATAAGAGATAATTGCACTCTGAGGATAGTGTGATATTTTCCATTTCATGAATGATATATGAAACTAAGGCTTTGCTATGTTTCTTGATTAAATAGTTTTCAGAGTAAATTGAAGATGTCTCAGTACACTGTCAGATAAATATCTTTTTACTATCCATATTTTATGTTGACAAATGCCTTTAAAACTATTCCTTGGAAAGCACTTCATTTCTATACTAATTGTAGCCATCTTTCTCTTTTGGAAAGGATTACCATAGTTGGTCAAAGGATCCTCACATACAGATGTTTTATCAGCTAGAATCTAGGTCCTTCTTATGCTCATAAATATTTGTAATTCATACAATGTATAAACAGTTCCACTGTGCTTTCAAGCTTGGAGTTGGCAGCATAGTTAAAGCCTCACTGTGTGGGACTGCATGCTCTAATGTGCATTCTATCATCTCAGATGATAAAGTAGAATTATCTGTCCAGCCTCATGGTAGATGATCAAGAAATTAGTGCCAGAAACATTAAGCATCAAAGAGATAACTATTATACTGGTATATACCACCAGCTGTATCAAAGAAGAAAAAGCAAACAACCCCAAACCACCCACTCAATCAAGCAATCCCCTCAAAACCATCAGTGAAATTATACGTACTTATTCAGTGTATTTATGTAGGAATTATTTACAATATAAGTGAAGGGAGTTAAATCAAACTGTATCAAATACCAAAGCTCACATTCCTCAGGGTTGTTATGTGAGGTTAGAAACACATATCTCCCTTTCTAAAATTAAATAAATACTGAAACAAACAATGGAAGAATTTACTAGATTTGCTAATCAACATGTTTAGACTAGTTTGTGACAGATCTTGGTGTTCCCAGTTTTCTGAGAAGGCATATAAATAGCTGGTCATATTCTCTCTGATCAAAATGAAGTCATGACAAAGCTGATAGTGTCTGCAGCTGGCACTGAGCTGTGATCCTGAGTGACCAACTGTAAAACTGTCTGTTTCTCTGTCATATTTTGTGTATTGTAGAGTATGAAGGAACTAGAGGAAGGTCAACTTGTCAGATAGGTAGCATTAACGCTTTGTGCTACAAAAGTGAGATATTGCACCAGAAATGTTTAAAATTGAAAGTGACAAAAATATGATTCCACTGAAGTTGTTTATGTGCTTATAGCAGCAAAGAGGTAACAAAACTTATTCACCCGTCCTCCATGCTAGAGGAGCGACCATAATTTTTGCTGACACATGCTGTTATTGGGATACCTTCCTGTGCTGATGTAAAGGTCACGTTTTTGAGAAGATATATTTATGTTCAAGAAAAAGAAGAAACCCCAGAAAAGGGGTAAGCAGATGGTTTCACTCAGTGGAATCTAATGTGGGCTTAAAGCATCTGTTCTGAGAAAACAACTGCTGAAGGGAATGGGATTATATGGGATTTGGCCTGTTGCCATAGGTGGCACACTGATTTGGGTTGCTGCAAAACATAAATGTGATATCTTTGGAGCACTGAGGATGCCTCTTGAAACTACAATCAGTGCAGTCTTCTGAAGACATTTTAGAAGAAGCTCTTGAAAAATCTGGAATTTAGGGAGGTAAAGTCTCCACCAGGATAGACAAGTTGATTTGTTTTTCTATTTTGTAATTTTGTCTGATAAAGTTTAAGCCTGGACCTGGTCCATATTTCAAAGGCACTGAGTAAGTAGTGTGCTTTAGCTTGTGACTTTTTTCTGTCCGTAGGGATGATTTCAGGCAACACTCAGTTCAGTAATTTGGCCTGTCACCCTTGGACACGTGAGGGCCCAGAATAAGGGACTCAGCATCCTTTCAAAAAATTGGTCAGCATAGCTTGAAATGGGGATTTCAGGTTATAGCTGCATTTATGGGATGAGCAAGAGCAGTAGAAGAACTAGACAGTGAAAAGGATTGGACTGGATACCTTTGCTTACACAGCAGTGGTGCAAGATGAGGTGGAAGGAAGTGTTCCCCTGACCATTCTGGTGAACATTAGGTGGACTCCTGAAGTATCTTTGGCTTACTTTATTCTGAAAATGCACCTTGTGTGTTCTGCAATGTAAACCAAAATATGGTAAGCGGGGGCACATGGGACATCTGCTTCAAAAAGTAATTCCTAATCTGAATTAACACTGATGTAAATACATCCTCAGAACACAGAAATGGCATTCAGTATTGGAGGGGTGGTATACCTTAAAGCAATCAGAACTACTTTCTTCTCATTCCCGAATCATACCATTGAATCCTCTGTCACAGTGCACGGGGTATCTGGAGCAGAGAAAAAAGAGCAGTGGCCTGTTTCCCCTACTTCTGTTGATGCCCCATTCATGTACAATTGATCACAGTTCAGCTGGCCTGGTTTAAAGTTTTCATGTGAAAAGAAATTAAATCCTTTACTTTCTCAGTGTTCCATCAGGAGTAGTTCTAAGTACTGTGGGTATTTCATGACTGCAAGTCAAAATATCTAGAATTTAGGATTCTTTTAGTCAATGTAAATATGTAATAGCCTCCATGAGTAACTCAAGTAACTAAAATTGAATGCCTAATGAGTAATCTTTGTATTTATTTAATGAATATTAGTACATGAACTCTAAGTTGTAATAACAACATATATGTAAATAATAGATTTTTAGCCCTCTTTTCCAAATACAGACAGGCTTCTAACTGCTAACATTGCTGCCAACATGTCAAAGGACAAAACTCAAAATTAAGACTGAGAAATAATAAATGTTGAGAAAAGTAACTGGGAACATCAAATTTTAATTGTCCTTATGATTTTGAACAGAAGAGATAAAAGCCACTTTTACTTTGTTGATTGGTGGGGTGGTAGGGTGTTTTCCAGTGTACCTGTTCACCCTGTTCCTTCTCCCAGCTGCATGGACAGCTTATTATCTTCTTTAACCACAGTACCAAGTTTATATATGGATCTTTCACCAAATGTTACCACATCGTCCTTTTTCAGCCCAAATTATTAATTTCTTCATTGTGGTTCAGTTCTAAGGGAAACTTACAAAGAACCAGGAAGACAAATGCTCTGCTGGAATGCACTGCTTTTCGAGCATGTGGAATTTTGTTTCTAAACAACTTGGCAGTGAGCTTATTTTCCACCTCAGTGATCTTCTTTAATCACTTCGCCCATTTGTGTATCTAGTTTTTGAGGGGCTTTCTCCCCCCTCCTCCTTGTCTTTTTCTCCTTCAGCTTGTGGCAATGGTACAGAATGCTGATGAGCAAGGCTAGTGTGCAGCCAGGTAATCATTTTGGCCACCAAACACTGACTGCGCTTCTAAAGGAAATTTGCAGGCAGAACAAACCTTTAAAGTACAGTAAAAGCATTTGATATGCACTCATTGCAGGTGCATCCACTGAAAACTGTTCAGACAAGGACTTGCTACAGCACTGATTGCACCAAAATGATATCCTGTAAGCTTTCTCTTTCAGTACTTTTGCCATATCAGCTGCACATTACGGTAATAAAACCGGCTTTAATGGACGTGTGAAATGGTACATTGGTGATATGCAGTGCTGAACAACGAGCACTATTATTACCATATAATGCAAATCTTTGCATAACTCGTCACTGGGCAAAAATTTTCAGCTGGAGTACATGTATTATAACTCCTGGGAGATCAGGGATCTCATGAGAGTGGGAGTTCAAACTTAGCAGGACTTAGGAAGAGGAAGGACCATTAGCTGGAGTTTCCTTTTATTAAAAAAACACATGCAAGGGTAAACATTTGAAGAGGCTGTGTCTTTGAAGTATGATTTAGGTGAACAGCTGGTTATTCAAATCTCTAACTACCAGCTTCTTCCCTGCAATCAAGTATTTAGAATTGTTATCTTGGATTCATATTTTCAGCTTGAGTGTGGGTGTGAACAGAACACACAATGGACAAGCAAGCCCCTGTACAAAAACATAGCTCTATGGGGGAGTGTGCCTGTCCTTATTTAAGGGACAGGCACTATTATTTTATTCCGATTTGAAATTTCAGATGTACAAGAATCATATTGACAAAAATTGGTATTCCTTGTTTGTTCTAAGGTTGTATATTTTTCTTAGGAGCATTTGACTAGATTTGTTGGGGAAAAAAAAAAGAAAGAAGGAACCTTACTTATGACTTTACAGAAACTCATTAAGTCTTCCATCACTGTTAATTTTCCATTTTCCTACGTATTACTATTTTGTTTTGTGTTCACTACCATGAGAGTTATTTTATAATAATAATTTCACCTTTTATTTCACAAGTGAAAACATAATTTTTAGTAAGGTATTACAATGCAAAGTTGATAGTAAGGAAGAAGATTGCCAACTTGATAAAGTGAGTGCAGACACAAAATTGACAGAGGTGATCTGTATTTTGCTTTCAATATCCTTGCACTAAGAATGAGGCACACAATATTTGGAATTGGAATGTGCACCCAATAAAGGGTTCTAGCCTTCAGATCTTGCTTGTTGGTTGGATTATCACTTGCAACAAATAAATCAATATTATTCTTTCTTTTTACCATCTTTCTAAATCGTTCAAGAGAACGCATTTCAATTATGGGTCCCTTCCAACTTAAGATAACCTTTGATTCCATGAACAAATGGGTTCTTCTGAACCTTAATGTTTCTGTTATTTTTTGCAGTTAAGGAAAGACTGATGACAGTGTGCTGTATGTATATGACATATATACTCATGCAAATTTTTTAGTCAGACCCATGTAGTGAGGAGGACTCTGAAAGTATATTTCAAGACTTGGAGATGGTCTTGACCATCAGTTTGGACATAAACATGGAATACATGTCAAATGTATTTAACATTTTTCATCCTTATGAAATGAAATTATGTTTTTGTTTAAGCAGGATCTGAAAGAAAATAAATACTGCTCATTTAATATGCTCAGAGCCATAACTCTTTTTTCCCAGATTGGTAGCTGTAGTAGCACTACTTTTGAAAAGGAGGTTCTTATTGGATAATATTAATAGTGGGTATGGGAAAATACACCAACCTTAGAATCATGGGGAAATGCACATATGCTACTTTGTACTCCTCTTAGTAACAAACTACTAACCTGGTAAAGGGGTGATCTGGGGAGCACAGGATTCTCCAAGGGGAAAGACACATGCAAAGTGTATTAGGGACACGAGCAGGGAAGCTTACCCTGGAAATCTGCTTGCTGAAGGAATAGGACCTAGTCAAGTGGCACACACACAATGAGCTGAGTTTAAATTTAGATAGAAATGCTGTGTGGAAGTTTGTTCTGTAATTGGAGTTCTGAAATCCAAGAACTGCTGAAAATAACAGCTTGCTGACACAGGAATAAAACATTCATTAGAAGAATGTACCAAAAGAGTCTTCCTTCCTTCCTTCCTTCCTTCCTTCCTTCCTTCCTTCCTTCCTTCCTTCCTTCCTTCCTTCCTTCCTTCCTTCCTTCCTTCCTTTCCTCCCTCCCTCCCTCCCTCCTTCCTTCCTTCCTTCCTTCCTTCCTCTCTCCCTCTTTCCTTCCCTCCTTCCTTCCTCTCTTCCTCCTTCCCTCCCTGCCATGACTTTAGGTTCTAATACTCTTCATCAGTAAATATATCTCAAAAACTCATTAACACCGTTTCCAAAACTTCCAACAAACTTTAAAAGTATCAGGAAAATGTCTCTTTTAGTCCAGTGATGAGTGTGCAGGGACACTCACATTCAAAATGTGCAGCAAATTCTCACAGGTGTGATGTTTCTAGCTTCTGAGGGGACATGAAATACCTGCCTGGAACTACAGAAATTGCAAGAGCTCCATATAATTGCATAATATGCATATAATTGCATAATATCTACTGCTGTTGATTATTATAGAATAAGTCAAACCTAGTAGCTTTGCAATTCTAACTTAAACATCTGATTTGTCTATTTAGTCTCATTTTAGGGGTAGAAACTTTTTGTTTTGTTTTGTTTTGTTTTTTGTTATTCTGCAGCTTCTATATATCAGAATCCTGCTGTGTGACCTGAGAGAGAAAGCTGGAGCAGATCTGCCTCCCAGATGCCATCAGAAGTGGCCATTGTCTTGTATGAGATAAAGCCTCAAAGAGCCTGGCACTGTCACTGAGAAATGACTGACCTATGAGCAAGTGGGATCCAAGTGCTGGAGTGTGTTTATTTGTTGCTGTTCTTAGTCAGGCTTGCCCTCTTCAAACTTATATGTTCACTTTTCCCCTTGTGTTCTCTCAGGCCACACACAAAGTTCTTTTCCCTATGCATAATTCAATCAAATAAGTCATGTTGCTGCAGGAGCAGACAAAAGCACCCTTCCTCTCTCACCCCTTTGCCACAATATGCATCTCTCTGAGTCATCTTATAGCCCTTTAATGGACTAGTAAGAGCCTTTTGGTCTTTTGTTGGCTGTGACTTCAGCTTTAATCACTTGGCTTTGTTTTGTCATTTGCTGGATTCTTCATAGGAATATGGATTCTGTGTATTTTATTACTTTTAACCACAAATGGAATTTTGGTTTTTTTTGAACCTGATAGTTTTATATGAGCTCTTGTTATCAGGTTCCTTTCCAAGATCAGTTTTTTATCACATTACAAGCTGCTATCTCAACAATCTTTTCAAAATTTCTAGTGTTCTTTGGTTGAAGCATTTTACTAGCTGGCGTAATTCCAAAATGGGAAATTTAAGTGTCTTTTTTTCCATAGTGAATTGCATGCTCTCTCAATGCCTTCTTTTTCTCTGATTTGCTGAGATTTTCTTCTCTTCTAAACCAGTCAACATGTTCTCATCAGCTAGTCACTTTTAAATATTCCTTAGTCATCTAAATATATCCACTAAATATTGATGAGGCTAAGTCTGTCACTTATCTCTTTAGATTTGACCAGAATAATCACACAAGTAGTAGGAAAAGACCCTCAAGCATGTGTAAGCTTAATTCCAGTTCTGGCAATTATGTTGTGGTGGCTAAATATGACAGATGACTGATGTATAGTGCTTTATTTGGGATTTTTTTTGCCACAAGTGTTGTGCTGGTTTGGTACAATGTGCTTTAGCATATTCTATGCCTCCTTTGCTTTTCTTGTTTCATCATTGATATAGTGAAATATTTCCCTTCAGATTGAAGTTTCTCTTGAATACAGACTCTAAAGTCTCTGAGGAGTGTGGTAGATAATTCTGTCATCCTTCACTCACAAATTCACTGCCCAAATCACTCTTGTTAGTTCAACAAGGAATTTGTGACTTTATTTTTGTTGTTGGATAGGCTTGGTCACTGGTGATTTTGTACACAGTGTTATCGTTTTCTTGAACACCACTCTCTAAGCTGACAGCTCCTAGGTGAGGATGTGCTGTCACAGAATAGGTAAGGACAGACTTTCTGGCTAAGCTGTTGTCAGACTTCTTTTTCTCAAACCTTCTGAAAACTTCTAGTCTATGGCCTGCATAGTATCTCTGCTTGGGAAGGAAATGTGTTTTGCTTTCCTGAAAGCACAAATTAATATGCCTCATTTAGTTTTCTATCACCAACATTAAACATAGTTTGCCTCTGCATTCCTCAGTATTGCAAAAAATGCTGGATATAACTTTTTTGCCTCAGATCTGTAATATGCTTATTTTCTGTCTAGATATAAATGACAGCAGAATATAGGATTCAAATGCAGTGGGTTTTTTTAGAACAGTACATTATTTCCTTAGCATTATTAAGATTCAATCCATTTTCAGTTTGGTATATTATAAATATTTCAGGATCTTCTGTTCTCCTGTACCACAGTGTGTAAATAGCTATTTTTGAGCCTTTTTTTTTTTAAAATTATTTTTTTTTATCCTCTCCTACGACTCCTCTGTAACTGTGAAAGTGTTGCTTCCACTATCATTTCTCAGCAGTATTGCTAAGATAAAATGGGGTTGGGTTGCAGCCCTCCACGTGTAAAAAAAAAATTGTTCTCTTGTTTGGTTGCTTTTACATTGGCCTCATTCTTTTGTACTTCAGGTACTCATATCTCAGAATGAAACCTGTTCCTTCCTTCACATAGATGGTGCATGCAGCCAACATCATGTTGTTTTCCACCTTGTTCTAGGTAGAAAGGATTTGTTGGGAAATGAGACCAAGACCAATCATGAAAAGATTGAAATAGAGGTCAATATCACATGCAAGACAACACTGCCTTTTATGTAAAGTTTGACATGCAGGCTTCAAACAAGTATTTTGGCCAAGTTGGAAACATCTTCCAAAAGAGCATACAACTGATTTGAAGAAAATGACACATTAGATATTTTTTTGCACAACTTTAGATCAAATGGTATCTCAATCACTGTGCAAAAAAGTACGAACTTGTTGACAATAACCCTCTTTTTCTCTACTGTCTCTACTGTACTGCTTGTATTCTACAGAGCTCAGCTTGACTGCCAAAGCAAAAGTTGTTTTCTTCCCTCACAAGCTGATTTTCCAGACCCTCTGGCACCACAGAAGACATCCACACCATAGTGATCTTGAAAAAGTTACTACCATAAAGGGAAAAGTACTGTACAGCTAGAGAAGCCCCCCATCCTCCAGAAATGTCCACAGCACAAATACCCAAGTGCCCAGAGTGATTCACTTAACTTGTTAGTGGAGCAGGGCAGTCCAGCTGCAGGCACGTCAAAATACAGCTGCTGAGAGCAGGGCTGTATGATTGCATCTCAACTTGAAGGCAAGGGAGTATTTTCAAATTCTTACATGCATGTGCATTCCTAGTTATCCCCCAACTGTCTTTTGGCATGCACATGTAGGAATCTGCCACCTGAAGAAAGATATTCTATGTGCAGAAATTGTGCACCTTGTGGGGTTCTCTAAGATGTCCTTGATTTTATGGAGACATGACCTACCCTATAATCTACAAGATGTGCCACTGGCTGGGACTCACAGAGCAGCCTAAATATACCTTCTCAAGGTTTTAGGATACAATCTGCCCAAAGTATAGGACAAAAACCCTGAAACATGGGCTGATTGGGCCAAACTCTGGTATCTGGGACATTTACAGATGACAGAAAACAAAAAATAACATTTCAAAACTATACTCAAAATTTTTATTCTTCCCTGATGTACTCAAAGTAATGAACAACAAGATGTCTCACTGAGCTAGACAAAGCAAAGATAATACATGAGTTTCTTTGCCTGGAAAAAATATACTTTTTCTCTATAGCAATTGGAGTTATTCAATTGTTGTAACAAAGCATTGGCTATAATAGATGACTACCACCAATATTATTGGTTATGAGGGAATATTTCACTGAATATTTTTCAAGGTGAAAGTTTCTATGAAGATATTTTTCTGAAAAGAAGCAGTGAGAATACCTCCCTTTTGTTATTCTTCTGTGGTTTTTGTACTTTACAATACACTTAACTCATCTTCTACTGCTGAAAAAGAGAAAAAAATGCCTTCAGGAGTTTAATATAAATTGCGAGATGAATGCCCAGTTGAGCTACAAACTTTACGAGTCTTTGAAATTTCTAGTTGGTTTTATAGTACAGAAAATTCTTTAAGTTTCCCTAATGATTTCCTTCAGGTGGTATGATAAACTTTGGTGTGCAATGGTTCTTTCTGTTTTGTTGAGTTTTTCCCTCACTTGAGCAGTCATCCAGAAATAAAAACATAAATAATCAAAATATTCAGTTGACCGCATTCAGAAAGAGCTTCATTCTTGCAGTTATGCAATTATGGAGCATCTTGAATGATTGTCATTTAAAAGGGTTGTAACTTTTCCTGGTTTATTAGAAACAGCTGGCAGATACATCAGAGTCGTCAATGGAATTATTACTCTGAAGCAGATGTTAAACAGAATGGGGCAATAACAGCTGCTGCAATTAAAGGCATTGTGGGCACATTTCTGCACATCTCTGGCTCAACATGACAATGATCCAACCAAAGACCACTTAGTAAAATGATATTTTCTTTTGTATATTCAAAAAATTGATTTCACGCTATCAGTGCAAAGAGAGTGCTTTTTCTTACAGCTCATGACATTTCTGAGGTAACTCAGACAACAGAAAGATTTAAATGAGATATCAAGTGCTAGTTGATTTTTTTTTCACTTTAAGTTCTTGTTAAATATCACCCACAAAATTAACTCTTAAGCATATATACTACCTATTGTGGAGTGCTTTGGAGTGAGGACAGAAGAGTCTTGCTTAAGGAGAATAAGAGGCTCCCTCAGCTCCTTGGAAGAGGAAGGTTCAGAGGAGATAAGGTCACACAATTCCCAGCTGCATGGGAAAATTTCCTCATAGTTTACGATTGCTTACCAAAGTGGACATGCCATTATATGACATCCTCCAATAAATTCATATAAATTTCTTAATCCTTCCTGCACCATCATGGCAAATGTTTTCTCATTCAGCAACATTTTAAACTGATGGAGTCTTGTTAGACTGAGTCATAGTTAGGAAAGGAAGGTAGACGACAAGTTTTGTCCTCCAGCAGCTCTGCACTCTCTTGTATAAAGGAGAAGGTGAAAACCAGCTCAACTCAGATTGGCCAACACAGACTCAAAAAATGACTACATATTTTATGCCACTAACCAAACGCTTTATTGAAGTCACCCAACTGAAAGAAGACCACAAATTAGACGTGAAAGAGGCAGAAATTAGGAAATTGATTCATAATTTCACAGCTACGTACCCTTTCCCCCTAATTACTTAGAAGTCCTTTCCTAGCTGTGACTGAGATTTCAGCTCACTTGTACCCCAAACTCCCCTTAGCTGAGCATATCTCAGAGAGCTGCAACTTGCAGATATTTAATTTAACCATATGAATGGTTGTGTCAGTCTACATCAGGTGAAGAAAGAAGTTAGATCGTGAGGGAGATGTTCAGACCACTTGACTACAGCCAGAAGCATTCTCCTTGAACTGAACACCCTCAAGGAAAATGGCTCTATGAAAGAAACAACTGTACCTAAGAGACTGTTGGTTGCCAAGACAAATTACAAGTATCCCTTCACTGGATGTGAAGCCCATTCAAACTTTGAGAGTGACAGATTTTTTTTTTTCTCCCCCCTGCCCTCTTTTTTAATATTCTTTATTTCTTTTTTTGTTTGGCCTCAAACAAGCTGCTGAGAGAAAGTGAAATATGGAAGAGAGGGGAAAGAAAGAAGATAAGGTCAAAATACAAATTACTCTTTTAAATTTAATTTTTCTTTTTCATTGACTAAGGTGGTAGAGAAATGATTGAAGCACTTGACCTTTCTTGCCTTCATCTGTAGAAACAAAGTTTGCTCTCAAATCTCTCAGCCACCAATGTGCTGTAGAAAGAAAGGTGTCCAGAAACTGGAAAGAAACACGTTTGGGACGATATACAGAGGCTGGATAGAATCTAAGTCATAAAGAGAAAAGAAATCAGCAGAGGTTGCTGTAAGTGTTGCACTGACAGTAACAAGGCAACACTTAAAGTGACTGTGGAAAAATCATTGTGTGACTGGGGAAGGTCACTGACAGCCTGGAAACAGGCTAAGTTTTCACCTACCTTTTAAAAAGAAAAGAAGGAAGACAAAGGTAACCAAACATGGGTTGGTCAGCATCTTATCCATCCCTAGAAAGATCATAAAGTCCTTTCTCTAAGAATATTTTCATAGGTACATGAGGAAAAGAAGGTTACTGGGAATGGCCAGTACACCTCTACAGAGGGCATCTCATGGCTGATCAAGTTCAGTGGGCTCTCTACATACTTTCTCTGTAACATACTTCAAAAAGCTGCAAGTAGTAGGCTTTGGTGAAAAATTGGAAGTTAAGGTCACTGTTGTGCAGTTGCATCATTCTGCCCAACTCCCAGAAACCTACTGTGGAAATTCTTCAGCTGCTGTTTCCGTTCAGACCAAGTGCTCTCTGCCCTTGTGCCTGAGGGCTGATGTGACTGTTTCAGACAGCTATTCTTTGGAGATATTAGGGTTAGCCACTTAAATGACTGTATTAGTCTATCCGATGCCCAGCAATGAGTAAACAGTGAAGGGAGGATTAGTGTGCAACTCTGGTAGCCTGAAGGCATTCTGCCTTTGTGGGACTGGGGCACAGACAACGTCTCTGTGAGAAGAGAAAATTATGTAAACATAGCATAAGAGATCAGCAGTTGGCTAGAAACTTCCTGTGTCCTTGATTTTGATACTGAATCTCATTGATCCATCATTTTCCAAATGTGTGGTCAGTTCCTCAGTATTCTTCATAAGATAATGTAAAAATTCATTCCTTGTTAAAAAGTTAAAACAGATTATATATATATATATATATATATTTTTTTTTTTTCTTCTGTGTATCCTTAATCTTCCAGAAGTATTGAAGTAGATTCCCACCCTCCAGAGGTCAGACAAAGACCCTTTGTAGGTTTTGTGGGGATTGCGGAGAAGTTCGTAACAAACCATTTTGACTAGAAAACCATTTCTTTCAGTGGTCTATTTATATTGAAAGAAGTGAACTGACTGAAATGCTAAATAATAAATGGGTTTCTGATCTATTGTGCAGGAATGGCTGTCACTTTATTTATTTATTGTTACTGTTGAAGGAATGGATAATGAGATGGAGATGATGAGATGAAAAGAGATAATGGGACAAAAAAAGAGTCAACTTTCATTTTCTTCTTTTCTTCTTCCTCAGGTAATTTTGTGCTCAGTACTAGTGCATAATATTTACTGAAGATGTGTTATTGTTACTGACACATATTTATTGGTTTTCTTCATTACTTGGACATGAGAGAGGAAAAAAAATCATCTTATGTTTAATCTATAATTCATCCTGTGATCATGCCTGTAAACATTGAGGAAAAATTAGGGTTTGTTTTGGTTTGGTTTTTTCTTCTTTTTTAACAGGAAATGTTCTTACTTTAATCAATTAGTTAAACACCTTTTACCCTATGAGTAACACTCCTGAATTTGCTGTCACTACGTGTACATATAACCCCATGCACTCTGAATAAAGTGGGTTTTTTTTCCTCTGCCCTGGCTGTTTTTCACCTGCGTTGCATCTCACCAACAAAGTGTCAGCTATCAGAGCCATCTTCTGGTTACTGTGCGAGGACTGTCACCTGCTGGTCCTTGACAGTGCTCTGGGATGAAGAGCCTCAGCCAACTGGCTGCACTGGAAAGGGACTGGGGCACATCTTGTGCCTCGTGCTCTGTAGTTCACCTAAAGGTGGCTGTTGCCGTGAATCTCATTAAAACAAACAAACAAACAAACAAACAACAAAAAAAACCCACAAAACAACAACAACAACCCAGAGTGACCAATTTTTAAGACTTTGTCATTAGAAAAGAGCTTTTCCTAAGTGAAAGCTGGCAACCCAACTTCTTTCTGATAACCTTCCAGCACTGCCTGACAGAGTGACAAAACTACAATATAGTCCATATAGTCCTGTATCAGCTCTTCCCCTCATGCTGGCACATGCTAAACACATGCTAAACAGCATTACCCAAGGACTGCACCTTCTGTTATCTACTGGTCAGATCAGCAGTTATTAAAGATGTTATGCAGTTTTCCCAAGTACATATAAATTGCTGCAATTTAACTAACATATGCTGCTATTGCCAGCTATAAACTCTTTCCCTAGTTCACATAATTCATTCCTTGCAGGCCACAACTGACCAGTAAAAAGGTATATCTGGGTCATGCCTGTCACAGATCATTATATATTAGAGAATACAGGTATTTTTAGGAAAAGGAGTGCCCAGTTCAACTGCCATTTGACTCTGAAAATCAGCTTTTTCATCCATCACCAGTAATGTGTGCTCAAGCTCTGCCTTGAAACACTTCTCTGTGGGCAATGAACTGCACAGCAGGATAGATAACATCTAAAGGAAAAATAAGTCTATAAATCTACAATCTCATATACATGCCCATGAATAAGAAATAGTATTTCCCCAAAAGCTGCTTTCTGCTCTTGCTTTTCCACATCTGACAATATCAAGTTTCCACCTTCATTTCAAGTGAAATGTATGCTCACAAACTATTTCTAACCTAAGAGGAAGGAGTCCCATCTTTATCACTAGAACAGTCAAATCTAATTCAAGTTTCACACATTACATTTTCAGCACCCTGCAGTTCCTGGCAAAGCAGCCTTCATATATGAGAAGGTACCTTTTCTTTTTAGTTTTTTTCCCCTCCAGATTGTAAGTCTTTTTACTGGGAATACACAGGAAGACCAATTACTGACAATTGCAGTACTGTCTTTGGCTATGCTAGCAAATCCTCACAGTAGTAAATCTGTCCAAAAAATAGATGCACTTTGGTTTTATACCTACTGTCCTCATTGTAAGTCTATCTTACAAAATACATTTATTCTGGCAGATGTCTTTTCTTTCATTGCAACTTTTGTTATTGGACCCTGGAAAGGAAATCCTCCCTGTTGTTGCTGTGCCAGCACATTGCCTTGTTATTTAGGATGTATCAAATATACACAAGTGTTAGTGATACCAGAAGCACATTTTTTAGGACAATAAATGTAAAATAAATTGGGAAATTTTGTTCCTTGTCAAGGTAACACAACAGGATGGGAAACAAGAGGCAGCTCTGCTAATGCCACAAGATTTTCTAGAGGTTTTGGGTTTTTTTGTGTTCTTCGAGGTTATTATCAACTGATGTTGTAGTTACTAAAACAAATTTATCAGCTCAGCTGCAGTTTTATCAAACATCACAGCTATCTGTATGTGTTGATCATTAATTACCCCAGAAATATTAAATCTTCCAATGATATATATTTATATACTTAAAAAAAATATCTTGCAGAGGTCTGTCTAGAAAAAGAGCTCACTTCCAGATGTATAATTCAAACTCTGATTTAAATATCACCAAAACATAGATTTGTGTGTCTGGTCTAAAGGACAACCTATGTTGTCCTTTTTCTTACTTCTATTTCTGAGCCTTATGATGGGCCACAAACCTACTTCTGCTCCTACTGCCACAAAAGGCTGTGGCATCGTGCACAACCCATGACAAATTGTCCCAATGGCAGGAGAAAGAGAAGGTCAGTGTAAACCTCAGACATTGGAGACACTGCTTTGGCATACATCCCTGCAGTTATGTAATGAGGAAGATGTATCTAAAAGTAAACTACTTGCTCTCAAGAGTCTTCCAAGGATCATGCAGTTGCTTAATTATTAAGCACTATGAGTACTCCCACTGATGTCAGTATGGCTATTTATAATAAATTCAAGAGTGTTCATGATTCTTCAGGGTAAGAGTTATTACGTTAAAATGATTGTGGGAAAAGTAATTTTGGGTACAATTATATTTATTTAGGTGTCCGTCTTAAAATATTGTAATAGTTTCACAGGTTAATATATCCTTAAAAAGTAATTTTAACTCTGAATTTCATTTATAACATTTGAGTTTTGGGGTTAGAGGCTCCTTCTAATGCATTTTATCTTAAATTATTGATGTGCACTGTCAACATTAGTTCCATCATCTACTGTGGTATCTCATCTGCATAATTATGCAAGTTAATGAAACTCATGAGAAGGTATTATGAACATTTAAACTAATTTATGTGTGTTTTATATTCAGAGGAATATATTGTATGGAGAATTGAAGAGTAATAGCAATTCCTATAGAAGTTCAAATGTCTTATTTATAAGAAGGATATTGAAGAAGCAGAATGAGATTAAAGTAAAATTCACAACACTTTTTCATAATTTTTAAGATACCGGTCAGAGTATTCAAAAGAACTGGTATTTTTATGTCCTATTCTGTGTATTACAGATGGGCTCAGTAGCCTATAAGGATAACTAAAGAGCATTATTAAAAATACATATATTTCAATTCCTTTTTTAAAAATACATTTTCTTTGTTATGGTTTCATGGGTGTTTTCTTGAGCAAGATTCTCCTTGTTTCCTTTCTGTTTCCCCCCCACCCCCCTCGTCCCCACTTAATTGTCAAAAGAACATTTTCAGCAATTTGAACAATTTCAGCCAGTTTGAAAAAGCTTATATTTTTTGAGCAAACATCTTTCAACCTGTTTTGAACTCTAGCATTTATAATCAACAATTTTCTCTAGGAAGTATTCCTACAGAGTGCCAGTTAACTCCCACCTGCTCTGCAGTTTGTTGGTGGTTTGATACAGTGGTACCCGATCTGAAACACCTCATGGAGTACCTAAAGGACATTCCCATCACGGGCATGGAATAGCTCCAACACACAATCTGCTCCAGGGGATGGGGCAGCCAACACAAACAGATCTAAGTGGGACTGGCAAGAGAACTATACCTGTTGCAGACTTTTTCTTGGAAAAATGCCAAATACAAGAAAGAAATACCTAATTTCTGCAGGCTATGAGCCACAGCCAGTACTACAATAGCAGAAAATCCCTATTAGACAGCTAGCTATTAACATCTGACAGCCTTTAAAAAGTTGGCTGCTGGTAGGTGGGCTTTTTTTTTTTTTTTTTTTTTTTTTTTTTTTTTTTTTTTTTAGGGTTGAATCACACCTGGAACAAGATCAAATTTACCTGTAATTCACAACTCACAGTGGGTGTACTGCATCTTCTGCACAAATATGTATTATAGCAGTTCTGTTAACTATAATGGAATTTTATTTTGCAGAAAGTTGCCATACTTTAAATTATTCCTTTCAGAGAAAAGACTCATTTGCTCTGTGTTTGTACCCTGTGCTTCCTAATGGCACTCCTCTATTATCTGTCTGTAAGACACTACAGAAATACAAATACAAAAAACCCTAAAAAACAAGTACTCAACAGAGTATCAAACCCCAAGGTATTTCTCTCTATCATAGGGTATGAGTGGGATGGTAGTAAAATAAACATTTCTGAGAAGACTAGTGAAATGTTTCTCCAATTCTCCTCCTAAATGAGTCATAAGAAGGAGGAGATATACAACTGAGAAATAAAATCAGTTTGAAGGAAAATATCTCTTTTGGAATTCTTCAGGAAATACTGTAAAATGTAATGGACCCAAATGTAGCTTTAATCTAAACACAAAATCATGAAATAAAAGATCCAAAGGTCTCATTTTTTGCAAAGAATGGACCCTGCAATTCTAGAGGCAGCAGTAATTATATACTGAAATTATTGGATAAATTTTTGCTTTAAAATACAAGAGAAATATTTGAGTCACTAGAATAAATGTGAATCCTGTTGATTTCCATGAGATTGATTTTATTGTAAGATACTTGTGTATGAAATGAAAATTGATATAAAATTTCATGGCAAGCAAAGTAAGGAATGTGGAAAGAGTTTGTGTACCAAAACATTTTCTCCATAAATATAGATGTTGGAGTGATGGTCTAGAAGGTAGCACGACAACCCCAGGGTTGAGGTTGCCCTGAATGCATGAAATGAAAGAGAAAAAGAGGAGAAAAATAATAGGGAAATCACAAAGGGTGTTAGGAGAAGCCCATCAATAATGCATAGGTCTTTAGAGTGTATTTTTTTTTGACCGTAATTCAGAATAACAGAACAGAAGACAATTAATGTGATACATTTCTGAGTATTGCTTTGTAATTCCACTTTTGGGATACCTTTAATCAGGGCACAGAAGCATGAATTATTCTCAACTGAATAAAGATTTTATACCCATTGATGACACATTTCCAAAGGTATAGGAAGGGAAAAGATGTAGAAACAAATAGAGGACTTACAGATAAAAATACTGAGATAGACTTCTGTTGATTTATTGTGTTCATCTCGACTGAAGTAAAATTTTTAAAGTGTGCCTGACATGCATAACTGTAGCTTTATTAAATGTTTAAAAATTCCAAGTTGTGAGACAAATTCTGTTTGCAATGTTATTATTCAAACAGCTTCAAACAAAATATGATAAATCTGCATTTAGGCACTCACTTTTATGTAGGCATTTTCTAGACTGATTTTGAAGCAAAACACTAAACCAAAAATTGTTATAATGTGTTCATTCTTAGTAACTTTCGTTTTTGTTGAGAAAGTTAATTTGATGACAAATGGAAGGGGAAGATAAAAACATGTGGGGAATTTGCTGATAGGGAATTTTTTTATTTTCTGTGAATGGTGTAAGCAAACAAAAAAAAGTTTAATGTTAGATTATCAGTGTAATAGGTAAGTGACAGTACTGCAAAAGTTTCTTTTCCAACTCCTGAGAGAAGTAACTATGGAAATACACTTAATGCAGGCTGATTCACTAACAAATTAGATATCAGCCAGGGCCTGTCCACGAGAAAACAAAGCTCTCTGCTCATCTTGACCTGTTGCCTTTGAAGCAATTTGGAGTTATTTTCTCCTCCTCAGACATCAGTCAGAGAGGTACCTACCTATGGATGTTTATCCAAACTTGCTCTGTTGAGGCATAGACCTGTGCCTGTCACTCAGCCTTCTAGGGGATGATGTGGCAAGAGATGGTACACTGAAGCTCAGTTTCGTTTTATTTCCACCTATCAACATTTGCTTATGAGAGTCCAGAGGCTTGTAGCTGTAAGTGATCATCCCCCTGTGCCCAGCACTGATGAGGCTGCTGCACCTTAAATCCTGTGTTCAGTTCTAGGGCCCTCACTGCAAATAGGATATTGAGGTGCTGGAGTGTGTCCAGAAAAGAGAATGAAGCTGGTGAAGGGCATGGAGCACAAGTCCTTTGAGAAGTGGCTGAGGAAGGTGGAGATGTTTAGCCTGGAGAAAAGGACACTCATGGGAGACCTTATTGCTCTTTACAACTACCTGAAAGGAGTTTGTAGCAATGTGGGGAATTGGTCTCGTCTCACAGGCAACAAGCAGTGAGCAGAAATGTTGTCAAATTGTGCCAGGGGAGGTTTAGATTGGATGTTAGGAAAATTTCTTCACTGAGAGGCTGATCAAGCTTTGGAACAGGCTGCCCAGGAAAATGGTTGAGTCACTGTCCCTGGAGGTATTTTAGAGGTGTGGATGCCAGCTTGGGGACACAGTTTAGTGATGGACTTGGCAGTGCAGGGTTAGCAGTTGGACTCAGTGATCTTAGAGGTTTCTTCCAAACTAAATATTTCTATGATTCTATGATTTTACAGAACTGAGTATTAAAAAAAAAAAAAAAAAAAATTAAAAATTAAAGAGGTAGTGTTTTATTTTACACAAAAATAAAGCTGAACTTCACATTTAATAGCATGGTGCTAGGAGTTGGGCCTAGGTTTTTGCTACCCTAGTCCTCTTTGGAGGTGTCTGAAGGACCACCCTGTCTCATTTCATAGACCCTGGAACAGCTTAACACCTGGCCAAAATTTACTCCCAGCTGTTCTATTTGTTCAGGCCTCAGTATACATTAACTGTTCATCCACAGTCTTACTGTCTTTATTAAGATCTGGAGTGCCTATCAGCTTAAATAATATACTTAGGTCACACAGTGAAGAGAAGACCTCCTTTTATTGCTGGAGTCCAACAAGGGAAGTGGACTTACAGTAACAATAAGAAATTCCTTGTGCAGTGCCTTTGCATCTATCCCAAGAGGAGTGCCTTTGCATCTATCTGAAGAGAAGAGCACAGTTACAGCTAGATGGTCAGCTAGTGAGGGCATTTAATCTACATTATAATGGAAAAAGTAACATCCATGTTTGATCAAAGTTAAATTCCAGGATGCCTAAATGTATTTTGATTTAAACATCATTGAAAAGACATCCTCATCTAGCAGACAGCCTCCATAGGTCACACTATTATTTATTGAAGGTAGAAACGATGGGGTGTGCATGGTAATATAATGATGACAATGTTATAAAATGATATAACATTTTATATCCATGAATATCAAGATGCTTTTGGATATTAGTTATTCATGTCTCTTGGCACCAAAATGCACCTTGCTGAATTATTATTTCACTTGCTAGACACAAGTCCGTGTTGTCTACCTTCCCATGTCCTTCAGACTGGTAGTGAGTTTTGAAGTAAGACTTGTGTTCACCTCTTTGTATTCTGTTATTGTTCACATTGCAGAGCAGCTCTGGTGTATCCAAGCTGGATTGCACTGAGATGTCACTAAACCAGAGGAGGTGCTCCAGGAACACACTTAATCAGCTCCCATAACAGATAGACATGTGGTCCTTGGATCTGGTGTACTAAAGCAACTCCCCAACACATGACAACACTCAAACAAAGTATTTGTGGCTGGGTCCTGAGTACTTTTTAGCCCACTAAGAGCAGCTCTGAAGACCCCCTCTCAGCACACCACCAATTTCTCATTCATACATCTCTTGCACTCAGCTCACTGGTCCCAACCCATTGCTGTGAAACTTCTTTGCCTCAGGAAGAACACAGCTTCCCTACACTTGATGCCAAAGAGATGCAAGCTGTTACTCGTTATTTTTCTTTTCCTCTTTTTTCCTGCCATATTTTTCCATGAACATAGCACCAAAAAGACAAACAATGAAAGCAGGAAACAGCTCATCTTTTTACTGTTTAAAATGCCATTTCCTCCATGTCACTTTTATTTTAAAACACGAGGTGTAAGGTTATAGAGAACATTGATGTTTGTCTTGAATCTCTGCCTTTGTTTTGGATCAAAAATACAACACCCAGGCCAAACACAATACTAAACATTTACCACTGAGGTCACTGATCTGCAATTTGTTGCAGTGACAGATCCAATATTGTGCTTGGGGAACAGACTGGATGGCTGTTAATGCACTATTATAGGCACAGTTGGGAAATTGGCTGAGCACCAGGTAACTGGAAGATCTGGAGCTTATTGCACAAGTCCAAGAGTGTTTTAACTTGTGACTTGATTGCTAACATGGGGAGAGCTTTTAAAATGTTAATTGATTTTTTTATAATAACATAAACCATCTGTAGCTGTGAACTTAAATTTAACTTCTCTAATTAATTCTAATCCTTCTACTACAAGAACTGTCTGTCACACATCAGTCTCTTTGCTCTATTTTTGGTTCAGTTTGTCACATCATTTAAAGCCTTGACCCCATTGTAGCCCAGTTTTAATTAACTGTAAAATAGTTCTAGAAGAAACTGTATGGAGCATTAGGAGTTGAGTTCAGACTTGTCCAGACAACATAGGAAGATGTGACATATATTTTGTGTCGTACCAATGTGTTTGTGAAAAACAAGTTATTCCATTTATCTGTGGATTTTCTATGATCATTTTTTAAGCCATGGCTTAAAATCCTGTTTTACTGTGGAAAGTTCTCCTCCTGACCACATGCTGTACCGTGTGCCAGATCGTGAGAGCTGTCAAGACATTGACAAACAATGCAAAAAACAGATAAAAATTACTGAGAGGCATAGGGCGGGACAAAAAATACAAGGTGTAGAAGAAATCCACTGACAAGATGATAAATCATTTAGCTCTGGAACACAAAGAGACTAGCTGGAGGAGGAAGAATGTCAAGGGCAAGAAATCAAAGATAGGTTGTGAACAAGGCTGTTACTGTGTTCATTATCATATTACTACATGTAGGCAAAGAATGTCTGTAGGGATAGTGGTTGCTATGTAGAAAAGAGAACAAGTAAAACTTCAAGGGATTCTTTTGGCTGAACCCTTTAACTACTTTATTAAGGCCACAGTAATTGTTAGGCAGATACAATGCTGTATGTTTAACATTAATGATAATTTGTAAAATAAATCTCACTGCATAGTATAGAAAAAGAATATTCTCTTCTTCTAAAAAAGGCATAAAGTTAGTGCCAATCTCTTGGATGAGTTATTACATATAAATTTATAATACTTATTATATAAAGTTGTTGAATTTATACTCAGTTAAAGGAGGATATTATATTAGTCAAGACCTGATGGAATACCACTTTTGGAAAAACATGTACTGGAGATATTCCCACTTCATGTAAAATGCAATGCAGTTTACAAAAAACCTCACATTGCGTATTGACCCTCCACACTTTTGGAGATGCTGACAAATGTCTGTTTTGATGGAGCAGAAAGAAGCAGTCTGTCAAAGCTGCCACTGAATTCAATGTGACATCGCAGTTCCAAGCACAGTTTGAAGATCTGAGTCTTCATATTGAAAATTAAATGGAGATGTAGGAGTAAAGTAAAGCAGAATGCAAAGTGAAAGAGCTGGATTGTATGCTTATAAGGAGTTGAGACTTCTCCAAATCCAAGAAGAGAAAGAAGTGCTTCAAGCCCGATTACAGAGGGTTTTTAATCTCATCTGATTTTTCAGCAATTATAATTTTAATTAAGTGATCCCAAAATTCACAGGGACAGAGAGTCCTCTAGAAATTATGTAAAGTGGGCAAGGAAACTGTAGACACACAGAAATAGAGAAGGTACTGCTACAGGCAAACAAATGCAATTGATAAGAGACTTTAATGAAATTGCACTAAAATGTGCTGTGGCAGCTCCATTCCTGAATTGTACTTCATTAACATAGCATAACTCAGTCTAATCCATTTATGTGCCCAAAGTCTAAAATCTGCAGCATCTGACACTAAACGACAGACTGGGAGATTTGAATCTTGGTCAGACAAGCACAAGATTTTGAAAACTTCCAGTTTCACATCAAGATGATGAGGTGACCTCTCCTTGTCTTACTCCTTTTTTTTTTTTCCTTCTCTCATGACAAATGAAAGAAGGATTGATGTCTTTCTCCACAGAATAATCAGCCTGAAGCTGGAATGTGGAGTGGCTGGTTGAAGGTGCTGGTCTGATACAGGCAGAGCAGAGATTTGAGCCTTCATTTTCCATATAAATGCATTATACACCAAAGTAAATGGTGCTTCTGGAACCACAGCCATTACCCTTTTTTCTGAACAGAAATTCCTTTCCAGTCCCAAGCAACTTTTCTCAGAGACAGTTTCATGCATTTGGTTTATTGAACTGATATTTCTGACAAAAGAACTGGAAGAAAATTAATTTCTAGCCAGTTCTGCTGTTAGAATGTTGTTTGTTAAAAAAGAGGAATTATTCAGACAAGAAGTGTTCAATGCTCTATGGAAGACAGTCTTGAAGAGAGACACTGAAAGACTGTATAAAAAGAAATAATTTCAGTGATAATTAAAAGGTACTAGTTTTACAAGGTGCAAAGGGAGTTGGAGTTAATATTCAAATGGGAAGCCTGTCATTGTCCTGCAAACTAACCCACAAAATGTTTGCTCAGATTGTAAAATTTCTATAGTCATCCACATCAACACCCTTGGGTGATTGTAGAGCATTTTAATTGTACAGATAGAAATGAAAACCAAATGAAATCACCCCTCAATATGCAGCTGGGTTAATGAAACCAAAGGACACTTTCCAGTTTTAAAAGGGCTTTAAGAGCTGCATTAGGGATATGGTCCACATGCCAAATGTAAAATAAACTATTTGTGAATGCTTATTGTCTAAGCCACAGCTGATCCCAAGTGATTCTCATTAATAGCTTTTTCAACAGAAACAGATATTAAACATAATGGGAAACTGTAACAGAATCATGAAAACTTTACAATAAGTAAAATGAGACCAAGAAGAGAGTACTACATTCATAAACCTTATATGACAACATGGAATATGCTGAGAATGATCTAGCATCTTTACAGCTGTTTAATTTAGAGGATAATAAACAAAGAAGTTTGGGGATCCTTTAAGAGGTGGCTGGGGAAATAGTTTGAGAGCAGCATGAAAGAGGAGACTCCTGTTTCTGTGATTTCATAACAGTGTCATTCCAGACCATAAAAACTGCAGACCTACAGAAAGGGTTAGTGTTCCAAAAGCATACACGGGAAAAGTTTTGCTCCCTTGTGTACTAAAGCATTATAAAAGAGATTAAAATTAAATAACATCTACTAAATCTTTATGTCATGAAATTACTTGTATTTTTGCATAGAGAACAGCCAAGAGACATTTGGTTGATCGGTCCAAGCATATGTCTAATTTTGCACTCCACATTGCCCCCACCCACAGCAATTTTGCAAAAGGATGGTATTACCATCTTACTACGTGAAAATAATAATGTGCCAGAAGGAGGGACAAGGCCACACTTTTTACACACCTTGTCAGCATGTTCTGTGGCTGTCAGAAACTGAGGGAGAGTTCAGCAGAGGGGAGACTCCAGAATTTTAACCATGGTTCTGTGGAATGAATGAGATAGTTTTCCTGCCAGCATTTTAATGATGCCGTCCATATTTCTGGTGATTTTAAAAATAACCCAGACTTGGATTCTGGTCACTATTTCTTTTAATAGCTCAGCATATATATGCACTTTACTAGCGAATGTAGAACATGGATGTTACCATACTCAGCCTAGAAACAGAGTCTGAAGAACGTGGGAGAGAGCACACAGAAAAGGATTTTCAATAGAGTAAGATGTCAGTATTTCAAATATCATCTGCAGGTGGTGTTTGGCAAACTGCATGGAATGGGTTATGTAAAGTATTTTGGGTTGCTTTATAGTATAGCCATATATATATAAAAAAATATAGACATATGTATATATAAATATATAGACTAATAATCACTTGAGCATCTCTCCAGAATATTTATACAATTCTCAAGGAGTCATATTAAAACTAATCAGAAAAATACATACTTGTCCCTGAAGATATAAATATGCATTCTGATCATTAATAAATATGGAAAATAATTTACAGAATTATAGAATCATAGAATGGTTAGGGTTGCAAGGGTTCCAAACATCCTGCCATGGGCAGGGATGTAGCTCACTAAATCAGGTTGCTCAAGGCCCCATGCAACCTGTCCTTGAATGCTTCCAGGGATGGGGCATCCTCAATGTCTCCATTGGGCAACCTGTTCCATTACTTCTTCATATTATAGTCTGAGAATTTACAACATCAGCCCAAACCCATGGTTCCCAGACTGTGGTGCTTTCTCCTACTCTTTGAATTTAAGAATGGAATAACAACTGAGATAAAAAAAGGACATATCTCCTGTCAGAATTGCTGATAGGAATATTAGGAATATGAAAGCAAAAAGGTGACAACAAATTGCATCATAAAAACAAATTAAATTCAACAAAGCTAAAAAGAATCCAGAAATAGATAGATCCATAGATTTTTCAGAGAATATTTCCTCTATTCAGTGTTCTTATCATTTGTTGATTCCTGACCATATCTTAGCAATGGAGTCAAATGTATTTTCCAACAGTAGCCTTCATCAGAAATACAAAGTGTAAACCAAAAAGAACTAAGTTTTGCTTTTCCTTCCTTTAGTATATAAATTTCCAAGGGTACCAATATCTGTTTTGATCTTTGCATAAAAATGACAGCCACAGGCATCATCATGTCTAGCACCGGAATGATTCTTCCTGTCATTCAGGATAAGCATAGTCTGAAAAATACACAAAGGCTAGCATGGAACTGTAAAAATTTAAATTCTATCCCAGCATCTTTTTTTTTTCTTTTTTTCTGTAGCAAAAAGTATTGTTATACCAACAGAGGACTTGGAAGCCACATCAGCCACAATGCATCCCTGATATGCTCAGTTTGATCACTTTTAAACTCTCAACAGCCCAAAAACCACCTGTGTGACATATACTAAGTCTGATGGGGTTCATGATTATGGTGGATTTCAAAATACCTAATAAGATATTTTAATAGTCCACCTGAAGGACTCTACTAATTCTTTCTGCTTAGATATTGAATTCAATATGGCTTGCTTTTAAGGATGTGAGGCTCGGAAGAAGTTGTGCAAAGTGAGAAACTCCATCCAACTTACAGATTGGCCATTTTCCAGAAGGAAAAAAATTCCAAACCTGTCATATTCCCTCCTTTCTATTCTTCAAAAAGAGATTAGTGGGGAGATTTATTTGGCCTTTCAAAGAAGCGGCATGTGCTATGACCCTAGCAAAGTACAACTTAAACACTAGATCACAAATTTTGTATTGGTCCGTACAGCGGCTGTGGGTATTGGCAGAAGTCATACTGGGGACATTGCACATTCACAAAAAGGAAGGAAGTTGTGGACAAGATGTTCAGAAATAGACAATTGCAGTTGAAGCAAGAGACTATAGAGATAATTCACAGAATTCATTGCAACCTGAAATAAATACATAGAGATAATATTAGCCAGAAATAGCCATTCAGATAAAAGTTATTTAAACAGCTTCTGTCCGTGTATTCAACTTGATGCAGTAGAACAAGAACACATATTGAATGTAATTAGCAGTCAGACATTCAGCCTGAGCAAAATGACTCTTGAAAACCCACCATTTCTGCTACAAGTATCCTAAAATTACAGGGCAGAAAATGTTGCTAACAAAATTACCCTAGGAAGCTTATGCCTTCTTTCAAATATTGCATTGACTGAAAGCCATCTCTGTAAGAATGATGTCATTAGCATGTCTCATCTTCAGTAAATAGCATTTTGTACATAAATTATTATATCTTTTTCTGTAAAGCTCTGTTGTGTTATGTTCTGTTTGTTCTTTTATGCTTAATGGGGGGAATTAAGTAGTGCCTAGGAGTTGACCATCACTCTGAGTATTTAGAATTTCTTCAGTGGGGCTCCGTGCCCTCTGTATTCTCCAGAACTACAACAGCATGTATAAATCCTTACATGCCCAGAATGGATGGGGAGCTACAGGTTACAAACCCTTCAGCCAGCCTCCTAGTGGCAGTAGCCTTCTCTGAATTGATCCTGGTAATTGTCTTCCAGCTATTCTCCCCCATCCTGCCAAAACGTAGGGACAGAGCAGATTTTCCCCTAAGGGCCCCAGGCAGCCATCACAAGAGAGCAGGGATGAACAAGAGCTACTCATTTGGGTCCACTCCCTTGATTTTCCTCATGGATCTAAGAGTGGAGGAGGGGAAAATGAGGAGGAGAAATTGAAGTGCTTCTGTTGATGCCACTTGTCTCTATGTCTGAGTAAGGCAGATCTCATGGGTATCCCATAACGGATAGCGTGAGAGGCAGTTTTTTGGAGGCAGAACTTAACGACTGGATGAGAGCCATTTTTTCTTAGGAAGTAAAGAGCAACACTATAGACACATCTACCTGCTCATGAACAAGATGATTTCAGAAATCAGATGGCAGACCCAAACTTAGGCTGTAAATAGCGCCCCCTGCCCCCACCCCCCCCCAAAAAAAACCCCACAAAACAAAACAAACAAACCCAAACAAAATAAGAAACACCAAAACAAACAAACCCAAAAAAACAATCAATGAAAACCAAACCTATCAGGTCTTGGCAATGTTTCAGATCATGCTCCAGTTTCTGGAAAAGTATGCTTGGCCTATTTAGCATTTCCCTCACCTGTTGGCTCATTTGTCTGGAAACCATCTGTTCAAGTATGCATCTGTCATAGTTTGAGTACATTACAGAAAACCAAGATATAACAAGCTGATGAGACCAATGAAAAGATGGAATTGAAGGTGGTGAGAGAGGTCTGATGGAGAGAGGTAAGGATATAATATCAAAAAGAATATCCAAAAGGTACAGAAAACCCAAGCCAAATAGTAAAATCTGATATTGTTGGTCATCTAAGTGCTGTTATTTAATTTCGCTATTCCAAATCCCTGCAATATTTATCTCAAGTAATTCTGAAAATTTAAAAATTTCAGTGAAAGAACATTTGCTGGGTTCTCTAGCCTTTTTCTGTTTTTCTGCCTCTTTAGTTGTGATGTGACTCATGTGCCTTTCAAAAATGCCTTAAAGGGCTTTAAAAGGCCCTAGTAAATGCTTAGCACTTTTTAAAAAATCATTCGTGGACATTGTGTACCTCTCTACTGTATGACTCCACATTTAATCATACAGATTTTTTACTTGATATTGAATTTTAGTAATTCATGGAGATTTGCTCTTTGTTCTCCAACACTCACAGATCTAAGGAGCAAACTCTGCCTTTAGAGAAGAACAGGATGTAACCATACAGTTCTGAGGATAAGTCACTGTGTTTTCTTTCACATCAATTATTTAAATTCTTAAATTTTCTTTAAATTCTCCTGTAGCTAAGCATTCTAAAAACAATGCTTACATGTTAAACTCCATTAAAACACACAATCATATGAGAGTGTGTAAATATTTAGTTATGAATATTAACTTTCCTCAAGAACATATTCCAACTGTCATATTTCCCAAAACATCTTAAGCGGTTGGGTTGAGCCTTTCTTTGAAACTATTTTGTTTTCCAAACATATATTGATAGAACATTGTAAACTCAGTACTCATAATTTTTATAAAAGTCTATCCATTAAACTTCTAAAAGTTTTTATTTTCTTTAAATACATATCCAATTCACTAAGACTGAACAGATGAAACATAGCAAGAATTTCATGAGGAAAAATGGAAACAAATGCTTAAATTTAAGATTTTATCTAAGCTACTGTGATTATGTTTCTACAGGGATCAAAAGAAGTTACAGCTGTATATAAGCCCTCTTCTAAGAAAAGTCTTCCAAAAAAAATTTCCCACCCTTGCTATTACCAGTGTTGCTGAGTTGGCAGTGGTAACAGTGAGAAAAGGCTTCAACAGCTTGCTTTATTTAAACTCCTGCATCACTAAAACTTCCTCAGCATGTGATTGATAATTGTTCCCCAGCACTCTTATGGAGCAGGACTGATTACCAAGGGGATTAAAATTCCAGAAAGCCTCTGAAGAGTGTCTCTGAGGTCTTCTCTTCAGTCTCTCTGCTGCAAAGCTGATTTTAAGTGATGGGATTTAAGTTTAGCTTTTTTTAGACAATATTTCCTGGCATGATCAGCATCTAAGGCCTCACTGGAACCCCTTCAGAAAAGTGTCTGACTTCTATCCAAGGCATAATACAGCCACAATTTAGGAACGTACCTCAGTATAGCAGAGTTTGCCGGCTACAGCTGGAAGGAAAATAGTCACAGAGCAATAGATCACTTTTGTGGACTGAGCATGGGCCTTGAATCAACCTTTCCAAATTGCTCCCACAGCTCTGCATTCTGCCTCCATTTTTTTGGGCCAAGTCATATTACCATTTTGTAACTAAGTCATTTCCTTAATGATAACCAGGGTCTACATGAGGAGGGGAATGAAACTTAGTGATGAGTCAAACCAGATAGATTGTTGAATTTCTTTAAATTTGACTATGTCAAAGAAAATATACAAAAAACAAATATTATTCTTAACTGGTTATGAATCATGTACCCTGTAGGACTGTCTGTTGACAGTCTGCTTAGACAGCCACATTGGTAAATTAATCAGGCTGGAGACCGTTTTTATTACTGCTTAATTTATGAATGTAGGGGAGGCAACTGCTTGGAAAAAAATTAACAAATTGGTCAAGTGGTGACTCAGTGGTTTTCTGATGCTTGAAGCGAAGGGGAGAAAATCGTGAGGACTTTTTACATTTTCTCATGATAATTAGATATTCAGCAGAAACAGTTCAGTTGTAGGCTTTTCTCAAGCTATTTGACCAGAACTGAGAAATGACTCACCACCACTGGAGCACGATAGATATGTTCAGGTGAAACCCTCTGTAGTCAGACGAAAATCATTTTGCTGCTAACTGCATTTGGTTGCATATGTTCAACCTACCCACACCACAGTGCTACTTAAAGAAATTAAAGCTGTACCAAATCCAATGCAAAAATGGCATAAAGCTCATCAGTTAACCACACTCTCAACTTCAGTAAAGTAGAGCAGCTAATTATTTGACTCACTATTTGGCATGTATAATGTGAATTCATCCAAATGCACCCAGACAAATCATGCCCAAGGGTCATGACAAAAATTTTACTCATCTAATCTCTAGGTGAGCTGGGTCTGAAAGTCTCTTAATGTGACAGAGCATCAGACAAACAAATTATACATGTCACTAAGATTTTGTTGCACTCAGCTCTGCCAAAGGCAAGATATAAAAAGACAATTTGGTTGTGCATTTACACACGTTTTACTGTTTTATAGCAGCAATGGAATTTCAGAAAAGAAAAAGAAAGAAAAAAGGTAACGAATAAATAATACATGGTTTTACATCATTTCATCTGAAGTCATAGGGTGTGACGCTTTTGGACACATCTGGCTAAAGAACAGTTTGAAATTACAGAGATGCACAGGAAAAAAACATTCATCACAAATGCTTAAATTTTTCTCCTCTTTTTTTTTTTTTTCCTGAAGGAAACTTGGACACTTAAAAAAAGGAATTATCAACAGGACTCTATTACTGACAATGTCAAACACATTTCCTCTGGGGCATTTTACTTGACACCTCTGAAAGTCAAATGCCTATATGAGACAGAAACCTCTATCCCTCCTGCCCAGTAGACATGTCTGAAGAAGTGATGGAGTCTGGAGCATTAAGTGGATAGAAACAGTGTCAGTTCTAACTAATACTCTTTTGCACAGCACTATTAGAATAGCTGAAAAGTATTGAGTACTACAGAGCTTACACTTCAAGGATAGAAATTTAAGTTGCTAAATTAAGAAGGACCTGCTGAATTTCATAAATGCAGGAATTTCTATGCCTGTGTCAAAGTGATGTTTGGAAGGAAGCATTGAGAAAATGTAATGAGATTATCCGTGACATTTTAGGAAGCAGGGAAAGCTATTTCTTTTCTGCTAGACTAAGGTGCCATGGTCAACAACATCCCAGACACAGGGTCTTAAAATAAAAAGGAAGAGCAAATGAAAATAATGGTTAGTGACTTTGCATGTTTTAGATACTACTTGCTTTTTGTGAATGGGAGTGATCCCATTGCATGCAGAAGCCCTTGCAAGAATGGGACACAGACAGACTGTTAAACAGTCAACACCACAAGGACCTTTAATTCAACTTTAAAATAAGCCATGCTACTTTTTTCTCCCTTGTATTTTAATTCACCTTTCAAACTTTTTTTCACTTTATTTTGGAAGTTCTCAGAAAGGAATCTGACTCTTTCTTGCTCACCAGAAATTTGTATGCCTCAAATAATTTCCTTTAAATTGATCTGGAAACAGTGCAGCTGCACACACATTAAGAGCTGTGTTTCGTTTACCTCCATATTTTTATTTTTCAGTGCATTTTACATAGAAAATGAGGTTTCATACCATCTTGATTAACCAAAAAAGTGTTTCTTCCCTTGGAATCTGGACTTGTTTTCTTGATCCCAATGTAAAGTCTGGGCACTATTATCGTATCAAAATCATTTCTATAGCAAGAATCTCTAGTGTCTAACACTAGAGAACAGTGGGTTTTTGTTTTTTGTTATTTTGTTGGGTTTTTTTCTTCAGAAGGGTGAGATGATACAAAGAGGCAGAAAAGTCTACAAGAGGAAATGCTGAAATCAGTGGGGAGATGTAAGCTTGCCATTTAAAGTCAATATTTGTGGGATGACAATGTGTCACTGATTCACATACCTTTCTTTTAAATAATCTGTCTTCCAAGCCAAAAGAAAGCAAGCAGAATATTTTAATCATAGACTCCAAGAATAATTAAAGTTCCTTTAAGCTTTCTCCTTATGTCAAGTTCTACAATCCTCTAATTATCTCAGTAGATTTCCACTGGACCTACTCCTGTTTTCGACATCTTTCCTGAACCAGAGGGAAGAGAACAGGAAACCACAGTCCTGGTGTAGCCCAAGAAGTGTTGAGGAGATTGAAATAAACACATCCTTTGATCCACTGTCTGTTCTCTTGCTAATGCATGTTTTGCTCAGATTGATGCCCTCCAGGACCCCCAAGGCCATTCCAGCAGAGCTATCCCAGGCACACACAACCCCAGCCTGTTCACCTGGAATGAATTGGAATGAATCTGTACCCTATTTATCTTTGTTATACACAATGCAGTTCTTTTCGACTCGTTATTCCAGCTACTGATTTTTGTTTGAATAATGTTTGTTCCTTCAAAAGTATCTGCTTTTTGGTTTAGTTTTCATCTACCAGCTTGGAGAGGGTATGTTACACCCCATCATCTAAGTCTTTTATGAAAGATGCTGCACAGCATTGGACAAAGCATCATCCTCCAAGGAACTCTGCTTGTATCCAGGTGTCAATTCACCTTTGGCACGCTAATTACACCAGTAGTTTTGAAGTTTAGCAGCATTCCACTCACTGGACAGGTCCATCTCTCCAGCTCATATCTTACCATCTTGTCAAAAAGGATATTGTGGGAGAACACATTAAATACCTTGCTAAAAATCAAGGTTATGTCTAGGTTGTTAGTGTTGCCTCCCTGTTTGAGAGGAGCCAGACAATCTTTTACCCATATTGAGGCTGTCTTGTCTGCCAAACCAGCAGCAGTGCTGCCTTTGGATTAGTGTGCCCAGATGCTGTGCATTGTCTTACCTGTTTTACTGCAATTATAAAACAAACAAAGCAAAGAAAAAAAGAGAGAGAATAGTCACGAATCTTTTTTCTTCCTTTCAAAAATGTGGTTCTGTAAGATATCCTGTTTTCCCATTGTTTTGTTTTTCAGTGAGCAGTCTCAGAGGCCTCAGGGGGTCAAGGCCTTGTCTTAGAAGAAAGCTGGAATGGGAGCTGTGAGAAAATTTTCACTTGCAAAGTGAAGTGGAAGATTTGGGCCTTTTGCCAGTTCCGTGTGGATATGATGATTTCAAGGCAGTTTGCCATGTCTTTCTGTATAATTTTCTAGCAACAAAAATAGTTTTTGCATTAAAAAATGAAAAAGTGATGAAAAATAGCTTCTCCAAGTTAAGAAAAGAACAAATAAGGCAACACTCAGAAAAGTAAATTTATCCTCACATACATTAAACCTCTAAACCGCCATCTATTTTATTTGGCTGAGTTTCCTGAGCCGTATTTTTCACTGCTGAGTTGAGTACTCTTCAGATTTTGCTCTTACCGTGAATTATGCTCATAGACCTTCAAACAAAGAAGCAACTATTAGCTCTTGAAGCATGAAGGTAGATCCTGGGTTAGTCCATCTTGCAAATTGCTAATATCTGCAGCTAAAACAGGCACTCAAGATCAATATCAAGAGTCAGTTTAGAAAATTTTTGTTTCTTTCCTTCTGTCTTTTTTTCCAAGAATCCCTTCCTATTCTCATGTTTTACAACTATCTCAAAGACAAGCTCTACTTTTTTTTTTTTTTTTTTTTTTTTTTTTTTTTTTTTTTTATGTAGGAAAATGCACAATATAAAGAACATGCACAGTACCATGTCACGTGATTTTTCTAGAGGTGCAGAGCAGAATCTTTCAGTCTGTCTCATGTTTATATAAAACTTATCAAAATTGTTATGATTTATGTTATGAAATTTAAGGTCTATTAAAAGTTGATAATTCATTGTCATGGACAACAATTATACCAAGGTGTCTATATTTTGTCTGCTCCTTGTAAGTGAGGGAGGATCAGGTCCCTCTGAGTCATTCATATGCCCAGAAAACGGTCAGAGCAAGACCAGTTGTAGTCATATTCTGCAATAATTCCAGACACCGACCTCTGCAGCATCTTCAGTTTAATGATTTTTTAATTACTCTGTCATTTTTCATGTTCAGACAAGAATTTGAGCCTATGGAATTTGCTCTTGAGTATTGCCCTAATTTCAGCACAGGCTACCTGTGCCAAGGATACAGAATGAGAGGAGAAATATCCACAGAAAAAACCCAATGGTTTCCTCTATCTTTTAAAGTACTTTTTATTGTGAGGCACATCAGGTTTTCCATCGGTGCAGTTTGTGAAGTGTGTTGTGATGGAAATGGCATCCTGAGCTCAGCATTCTACTTCCAAAATGCAAACAGCACAAGCTGCAACATATTGCTACATTTAATATTGTTCATTGCATTTGTTTTCACTGAGTGAAGAATGGGTGTTGTCTTTGCAAGTTGCTAGACTGATTTTAATAAGATGAAAGAAAGCGAAGTATCCTTCCTCATTACACAAAGACTACACAGGCAGAGGAGCACAATAATATCTGCAGGCTCTAATTCAATTAAAAATCTGTGGCTAAAGATATGGAAACATTTTCAAGGATGAAAATTGGAATATTTCTCCCAATTCTAGCTTGCATCATAAGGTAGACAGACTCAAGATCCTTGAGTTACAAAATAGCTAAAGACAGTTCACATAAAATTCCAGGTCATCTATTGTAGGCTCCTTCTTCATAGCAAGGTTAATTTGGGAATTAGAAGTAGTGCTCAGATTCTAACCCTGTATAATCCATATTAGAAAATCCCTTAATTGTGTGCACTGCTGCTTTTGAAAAAGGGAGCTCCTCTTGTAATGCAAATACAGCCTTGCTTCATGAAAATTCTGTTGCTGCTGTTTACCAGTGTCTCCCCACAGACTTCTGTCCTTACCAGTGTGTGCTGGAAAATGGCACACATACTCTCTTACACAGGACTTTGGGTCAACTCAGTTTATACTAACAGCCACAGAACTTGCCAGCAAAATCTCAGCACCTGGCACTGGCAGTGTCCTTTGTGAGGCAGTTCTGTCCCCTGAGAGCCAGGCTAAGCTAGGAGAAGGAGCTGAAGCTTTTCATGTCACACTTGGTGATACTGAGTGTGCCTGTGCCCAGATCCACACTGCGGACAGTTCCCATTCTTGTGAGGAGAAATTAAATCAATCTTTGTTTTTTTGTTAAAATAACATCTTCTTTCCTAAACTATGTTTGTTGAAGTGTTTGTTTCCAAGTTCTGGCTGCATTGTGTCCTTGTATATCCTTCCCTTGGGAAAGCCTGACGTTCACCTGTACGTGTGGTCATTATTAAACCTTGTCACAGTGTTTATTGTTCTGACACTAGGTTAAAAAAAACTTTCTTATGTATCTGTCATGTGTATGTTCCACATTTAAAGTGTTTTAGGCAGTAAAATAAGACATTATGTTATTATTATTTAGCACTCAAATGTTTGTGGTCACTAACCACAACATATCCAGTAATTTCCATTTCCTCAAATGTAGCAGGGTGCAAATGAGGATGGAGTCTGTGTCCTTGAGCTGCACCTGAGTATACCTAAGGCAATCTTATACAGACTGACTGCAAGTCTATTTTATAAATAGAAGAAGACTATTTGAAATGTCTTATTAGTTCTGAGTAAGTATTTCCAGCATATTTTTGTGCACTGAAGGGTCTGCTTCTGTTTATGCTTCCCAGAATAGCAGAAAAAATCAAGCCAAAATTTGTTCTTATTGCCTTTTATAAAACCACTGCTGCTTGATCTAAATTCTTACCTTGGTGTCTTTTTAAATTATAGTTTTGAGTGCATTGTAACAGTGTGAGTTTTTTCAACATACTTATATCCATTTTGTTACAAATTGCACTTACATCCATTTTGTTACAAATTGCTCAATGTTCAATGAATCTGTCTGATCAGATAGTTAAACACAGATAAAGCAGATAGTGAGGAAGGTTCCAGTCTTAAAAATATTGGCTTAAGGCTGTCTCTTCATTATGAACAGTATTTTGATGACATGTAGGAATGGGAAATATCAATAGTCATCTCAATTCAGATTGCTTAGATATGTGTCAAAGACTAAAAGGCCCAAAACAGTTCCTGGTGATTTTTGCCTTTCTGCCCATCCAGCAAACAGAGAGAACTGAAAATTAAAAGACCTTATTATAGGATGAAGAGACTCAGGAAAACTAGGAAAAAAAACCAAGACTGTGAGTGAGTAGCAAAATGGATAAATAATTGATAATAAAATACAGGCTGCTTTCTTCCAGAAGCTGTCTATTGCATGCTATCATTGACTCAATAAAGTTATTAGTTCTTTTTTTCTTTCTTAAAAATGTTCTCTTACTATTTAAGAAAAATAAGCTGAATATGTGAAGGTAGGAACTAATTATCTTTCTGTAAGCTAAAAAATTCCTTGAAAGCAACAAAAACAACAAAAAGCCATTGTCTTTGAGAGGATTTTAAAAGAAATCATCAGCAGCCTTTTGAAAATGCATGGCAAGAGTAAGATTCCATAGGGACAATGTAATAGCTGATGATTAAGGTACTTATCACCAAATATGTATCATTTTTGCAAAAGGAAAATATATTCCTTGTGCCATCTGATATAGCAAAACATTTCTGCAAGCCAAGCATGAAAGCAAAGCGGTCAAAATAAATGCAATGTTGTGTTCCAGGTGCACAACTCTGAATTTACAGCTCAAGTAGTGCATCCACACTCTGGACATGCTGGACTTTTTAGCTCTCTAAAGAATGACATCAGTGTGCCCTCAATACAAAAGCTGCCTAGTTGCCCTTGGGAAATGCTCTCTGTGCAAATGAAGCAGCAGGCAACCAGACCAGCAAGAGGTCTGGGAAGGATCAGGGGATCCAAGTATTGTGGCCATCCCCAGTGTTGCAGGTTTGGGCAAGGTAATAGTTCCCCAGGTTTATAGTCTATTTTTTTCTCTGTTTTTATTTGTTTTAATCCCTTCCCCCCAGGCTTGAGCATGCAGGGCTGTAGAAAAACTACATTCATCAGCTGGTTCTGATGGATATAGTGCAAATTTCTGTGTGAAAATCATGTTCACAGGCAGACTACATCCTCCCCCTCTTAACGGGGAGAACGACTTCCTAAAAAGAGGAGCAGGTGACCTTCAATACCTCTGCTAATTTCAGTTCTCTCTGTTTGCTGGATGGGCATTTCTGTGGTACAGAATAACCTAGTCTAGTTTATTAAGTCCTGCTGTCATTCACAGTGTTCAAGTTCACATCCTGCTACAAAGCAGAATTGATTGCATTGTTGTATTGGTGTCTTTTAAGAAGAATGCCATTAAATTTGGTAGGCTTACAGCTCAAAGACACTGTAGTGAACAAGAGAATCAGTTCCTCCATATCAGTATTCTGATTTAAATTATTCAGTTTGACAACAATTAAGACTGCTGCTGTGCTGAGTCCTCTGATCAATACTGTCTTGCTGCTCTCTTCTTCTACTCCCATCTTCTATTTTCATCTTTTGCTCTTAGTTTTCTACTTTGATTGCAAAGTCCTTGAATCATGATCATTGCTTTGTTCTTTGTAAAGTGCCTGGAGCAATTCAGTCCTGGTCTGTAACTAGTGTGCCCAAATGGTGTAATAAATGTGTCGCAATTACTACTGATGCTGCAGTTGTTATTGTATCCATGACCATACAGGTGATAAATGAATGGCACTAAAGTTGTAAGTTTTCCTTTTTATCACACAATGCATCCCAGACATCTGCAGAAGGTGTTCTTGCTGCCACAGCCATAACTGCTGGAGAGATCCTGGCCCTGAGCAGAAGGGCAGTCCAAGTTTAACAGAGCCTGTGGAATTCCTACTGAGGCTGTCAGGAAGCTTTCTGGAAACTGGATAGTGATAAAGGAACTCCCTGATTAACTTGAACTTTCATTAAAGATATATCATGCAAATAGTGCCTCTTCTCTCACTGCAATTTTGCACCATCATAAAGCAAGGAGAATACAGCCAAGGAAGGGTAAAAGGGCAGTTAAAAACAAAAGCTTTGCACCACCAGCCCTTTTGCTTCTACCAAAGAAAGTTTCACCCAAATCCCTTTATTTAGGTAACTAATCACTACTATTTATGCAACTAATCGCTGAACTTTATGAAATCTAGTGAACTGCATTTTTTATTTCTGATTCATTATTAGTGGGAGGCATTCAAGGTGAGTATATTTGCCTACACATTATGAACCAAAATTTTATCACATTGGATTAATGGAACAATGGTACACACCATTACACACTCATCCATGTACACACTCTGTAACAAGATCTTTAGAAAAGTTCCTAAGGTCTTTCAGTACCAAAAGGACTAACACCTGCACATCAGCTGAGCTTTCCTCTCTGACCCAAACCAAACCAAGCTCCCATCCTTCCCAGCATCCATCCTTTTGTTTCCCAGACTGGCTTGGTGCTACATGTTTGTTTTTTGTTTGTTTGGGGTTTTTTTGTTGGTGTTTTGGTTTTTTGTTTGTTTGGTTTTTTGGGGGGTGGTTGGTTTGTTTTTGTTTTTGGGGTTTTTTTTTGCTTCAACAAAATAGCAGCAAGAGGTTCTGAAGGGAGGAGTTATGGATTCTTAACAGGACTTGGACCCTAATGGTGGGTGGAGAAGGTAATGGATTTTCCTGAAAAAGTGACAGGGAGGAGCAGCACTCTCTGCAGCACCTCAGCCTGAGCCTTCGGTGTTTGGTACAGTCCTGATGGGATCTGCCCTGGCCTCTCCTCACTGCTGAGGCAATGTCTGAGGTAAATGAAATGTTGGTAGTAAGATTATTCAAGCTAAAATGCCTATGAGTCCTCAGTCCCTCTTGTGAGGTTGTAAAAGTTTACTGGTAACTTTGTGCTGACAAAGACAATACCTTGATGAGACAAAGTAGCCTTTGGCTCTTGTGGCTCATTGTGGTTTACATCAAAAGTAATCTCAAACAGCCACTCCGTCAGCCATCAAGTAGTGAGGTCTGGTAAGTTGGGGAGGCTGGAAAAGGGGATTTAGGTGGGAGAGAAAGAAAGAACTCACCAATTACCCACACCTTCCAAAATCCTCTTGTTCCTTGTTCACAAAATTAATAGCCTGGAGACATCTGAAGTTATTCTAGTAGTATTTTGGAGGCTTGGTAACTTACAGTGAGGATCACTATGACCAAGGGATGTCCTGGAAGAATAATTGCCTCATTGTACTAGTGGTTTTCACCCCTTCCTGATGTATGACTGAAAGCTAAGAGGAATGTTAGTCAACACCTCTACTCTTTGAGATGTTACACATTCAGTAGCTGTGCTTCTGTTAGCAAGAGTGGATACACTCCTGTGTTCCTGTATTTTAAGTCTTCTAAGGAGAAGCATAGTGTGCCCTCTATTCCCTAAGGAAATCCAGAAAAGGCCCTTCATACAGGAAGTTCTTTTTTCATTATAAAATGTACAACAGCTACTAAATGCACCAAAAGTGAGTTCTTTTATCTCTAATATAAAAGCAATTACTTCTTCATGCAGCAGAAGTCCATGGTGTTCCTGCAGATGGTTTTGTCACTGGAGTAGTGTCAAACCTCTATTGCCAAATGGCAAAGCCCACTTGTGAGTTAATGATGCATTTGGGATTTTAGTACTCTAGTGACGGAAGGAACTATAATGAATCTCACTGGACTTCATTTCAGGCCACAAACCTGATATTCAGTGGGTTGGAAAAAGTCACCTTCAAGGTTATCAAACTACCACACTATATTTTGTTTCTGTACACTGTGGTTTTTGTTACCTTAGCTCCTCAAGATGCAGTTCCACTCCAGACTGTGTATCACTGAAATGCTGCAGTCCATCAAAAGCTGAACAATGCATGACATTAATTGTTTCCAGATTCCAGGTCAGAATATTAGTTTAAAAATACCCCTGTAGTAGAAGAGTCTCTAATGTAGTAAACATGGATGTGCAATAAATTGCAGAATACCATTTTTATTACCTATATTACAGAGAGAACCAAGGAACATATCCAGTTCTTTGATTCAGGCCAGTCAGTTGTACTTGTGGCTTCATGTTTAGAAGCAGTGAAAGAAACTTCACTGTTTTTCTGTACAACTACCCCTGCCTTTAAGCTACAAAATGCAATTTCAGGATGTATTGGCACAAATGTGTTTTTATTGGTTCCTGTAACCTATAATGTAATCAAGATATGGCAGCAGCAACCTGAAAAACTATTAACATCTGTAAAGAAGTCGGTGACCAACAGACTACTTCACAAAATTAAGATTTAACATGACTTCCCTAGACATTAGTTGTGTTTGGGTCTGGCTCTTCTGTTGCTTTCTTGCTTTATTGATCCCTTCAGGCAGAAGGAAACAGTGAGTTATCCGATTAAAATATGTGCAAAACTGTAGGGAAATCCTGCACAGCTGCTAATGCCACCTGACTTGGTGGTGGAAATACATGCAGCTAGGTGTTGGTCAGAGCTCCTGAGTGATTTTAATAGTTAGTTAAATAATTTCAGAAAGGTCCAAGGTAGTGCAAAAGCAACAACAGACAGTTTCATCCTTTAAACAAAGGGCAAAGTTTAAATGATAAAGCAAGTAAATATTTGTCTTGATTTTAAAAAATATCATAGCTTGCATACTGAAGGTAATATGGATTTTTTTTTTTCCAAAGGCTAAGTTATTTGTTATTTGTGAAACACATACCAAGGTTTGGTAGACTGTTGAAATATTTCAGTAACAGCAAGTCAAACTGAGCTGGTGATGTGCTTACAAAGGTTCTGAAAGTACATGCAAGCACCTCAACACTAATTATTTAGCCTAAAACAAATCTGAAAGCTGTTTAATTTTCCTTGTGTATTTTGATACAGAGAAGGTGACATGGTCTGCAAAAAGCGTGTATAAGCTTGTTTGCAAATTTGCCAGTGCATTTGAAAAATGTGTTTTTCTAACTCTATTATTTTGAATTTGCAGACTTGCAATAGGAAAAACAAAAGAAAAACACAGCTGAAACCGCCCAGTGTGTCTTGGTGGGATGAAGGTTCAACTCAGCTTCATTTCAAAACAGATTTATAAATTGCTACATATGTCTCTGAAAAGTTTATAATCTTTTTCACATTCATTTTACAGTGGAACCAATACAGGGTGGGAGGTTATTGTTGTTATACAATGTGCACATGGCAGATTGATTCACAATTCAACTGTGTTGCTTGTGATGCAAATTTTGCTCAGTTTCTTGTGACACTGTGAAAATATTCCCGAGATGCATATTGCCTTGCAATGGTACCACCTAGGACAGAGTAGTTCTCTATGGGTGAAACATGTGGAAATAACTCAGACATTTCTGCACTCTGAGTAGCAAACCAAACATTTTTCCCCCATTGGAATGAGAGATGGGGCATGGAGGGTTCTTGACAGCAATCAAATTATTTCTCTGTCAATGCCAAATGCAACATGTGTGAAAAGAATACCACAATTGAAGACATTTCAGAGTGTTCAAAATCCCCTGTCCCTTCCTTTATGAATGCACTAATATTTTGTTGAATGAGTACAAAGAGATTTATGGCTCACATCTTGCTTAATGGCCTCTATAGGATATTCTATTTCAAGGACACATAATGCTTTACAAAAAGTTAGAATTCTTCATATACCTCTTCTGTAATGTGCCTAATTTTGCACTATTTGTCAACAATCACTCTCCAATGTCATCCCAATCTTGATCTAAATACTCCCAGAGTGTCTGTAAAGCCACGGGCTGACATTCATTTTCCAAATTGTTTGCCAGCAGAAAACACTACTGCTCCTTTGCTGTTTGTTTTTGACCTCTGCCAAGGGTTATCCTCTCAACAATGCCAGCAAAAAAAGGGATCACAAGAAGAGTCTCTAATCTATTCCAGGCAAAACCAGTCTGGGTTGACTTATTTAAGTGGAGTATGAGCCAGAGCAGATGACATGGTCCAAAACCTCTTTGGAAACACTCATACTGTGCTCTCCAGCAGAGGGACTGTGAGGGTTGTACCTCCAGCTGGTGGACTGCAAGAGGCATTGGGCAGGAGGTCTTAGCCCAACATCACTCAACATAGATGGTCCATCAGGGTCCTCAGGAAGGCACAGAGGAGTATTGGCTATGGGCAGGGATAGTCTTAAAATGCTCTGGTCTGCTCACACCAAAGGCTATACCATTCTTCACATGTAGTAATCTCAGAGTTATCATGATACTGAAATAATATCTTAATAATATAATTGTGCCTTCCCTTTCCAGCTACCCCATGCTGTGATAGAGAAGACGTGGACCATCCTGGGTTTTGTTTTTTGTTTTGCTCTCAAACACAGAGGTGCTTTGGGCTTCAATGAACCATTACCAGATGAAGATTTTCAGACTTTTATAAGCAGTTTACAACTTATTCCCTTGTGCATCTGTGAGTATTTACACAAAGTAAGAGAAAAGTGAGTGAATAAATTGTTGATTGTGGTTATGTTTTGGGGCTACTAATGGATGGATGTTATTAAAATGGAGGGGGGAACAGGCTATAAAAAATTGTAGTTGTAAAAGGGAGTCACAAAATACACAAAAGACAGTGAGATGAATATTATTAACAGATGAGGCACTTATATAATTTCTAGAACTTCTGTTTGAAGAAAAAGGGCACACAAGGGAAGGTCACTAGAAAAATATTCCTTTCCAGTATGCCCTAGATATTGGCTTTGTTGCTATGCTTACATTGGCTCTTTCAGATTGAGATCATATCATAGATATTCCCAGATAACAATAAGGAGACAGTGATGTAACAACCAACATCTGTATATAAATAATTTTTTCTTATGATTAACTTTTACAAAGCACTCCCAGCTTCTGTTATTCACCAATCACACTTTGCAAACACAACTCTAGAAGTAAAAACATTTTATTTATCCTAGTGCAAGCCATGTTTGTGACTGTAATGACTTTGTTTAAAAATGTTTGCTTTTCTCTTTTTTAAAAAATAAAAATACTATCTGAAAGAAATTGCTAAAACAGAGTAACATTGCTATTACCTTCCTTTAAAATGCTGAGACAGAGAGAAAGGAAAAGTTTCTGTCTTTTCAGAAAGATTCCATAGACATTCATTTTGAGTTTCTTTTTATTTTTCTTTTTTTCCCTTCTTTCTATATTCTGTGTAGAGTTAAAATTTGTTCTGTTATAAAGCTTATCTTTTTCATGTCAGCTTATGCTGTCTGCAGTATTGCAAAATGCAGTCAGGTTTTAGATTGAAATGGAAGTGAGTTTGAGAAAAACATAGCCAATTAACCTATCCTTTGAGTTCCTAATAACATTAGAAATATAAATGCATCACAGCAAGAGTGATTTTGTTAAAAGACAATCATCAAATAAAGTATGGATTTTTAACAATCAAAGGATGAAAGTGCACTTAACCTTAGTAGCAGAGTGTGCATGTAATGACAAATTTCATCTCAAAGGGCTTGATCTTGCTGCTGCTGAAATCAATGGCAAAACTTCCACGTACTTTGGTGAAGAAAGGAACAGGTCAAAAAAGTTACACACTGATTTAAGGCAACCACTGTGTTCTGCAGATTCAATTCTGTCTATATTTTTACTGTATCTTTAATATCTAGGAGATGAGTTGGGACAGAACTAGAAATCCCATTGAATTCCAGACCTCAATTCCACTGTAATGTGTAAATTTGTCCAAATTTTAATTCATTTACACACATTCCATGATAACTGACCCTTTCTTGTTTAGACACTAAGTCATAATTACAGTATACTGTCACTTTGGGGAAAAATGATAACAGAAATCACTGGAATACATAATAGTCTTATGACTGAGTGGCAGTTGTATTGATTGATGTTGGGGACCCTGACCCACAGCATTTCTGGGGCTAGGGTCTGACTGGACTTTGCATCAAACTCCAGCTTGGTTCCTGAACTGCAGTAGGGACAGAAAGACAAAACTGGTAGTGGCTCAGAAATGAGCAGGCAGTGTGCCTTTCTGATCTTCTCCACCCTGTCTGAAAGCAGTTCTCTTTATTTCATGGGGCTGTTGGTTGGGAAAAAAATTTCTTATCCAGATATCACTGCTTTCAGAGTTATGAGTTCCATTTTTCAAGAGGCAGCTTAGCAATGGTAAGAAATTTTCCACTCTCAGGCTGTACCCAAGGACTTGAAAAGCGTGCAGTACACTTTGGGTAATAACCTATAGAGAGATAGAGGATTAAACATTTAATAACAGAAATGGAAATCAGACTTCTGAAAACAACTATCTGAGCTCAGTGTCTGGATGTCAGCTTGGGATTTTCTCCTAAGATGTTTACCAAGCAATTGGATGGAGGCAGACTCAAGCACACATTCCCCCAGCAGAACCAAGCACTTGCTTTAGATGTTTTTTATTCTCCTGACTTGTTGGAATAACAATTAAGAGCAAGCATAGCACATGCTAAATTTCCTCCTCTCTTTCTATTCCCTCCCTGTTGTGGTCAGTGGAATACATATGTTACTTTTTCACACTTCTCTGGGATACCAAATTCCATGCAGTGTAGATTCACCATATCTGATTTGGTTTTCTTGCATCTGGAATTTTGCTTGACTCTGTCCTTATATTTTGCAGCTCCAAACTTATTTATGCTAATTTGGATGGTTTTAGCATATGTTGGGAATAAATTATGGCTTGCTGCAATGCTTAGAAAATTTTAAAAAACCTCTTTACCAACACATTCACCTATTATTTTTCTCAGTTCATTGCCATTACACTTAAGTAAAAGAGATCCAAAAATGTCACAATAGAGAATGAAATTTCTGAATTGTAGAACCCCACCATACACATCTATAAATTCATGAGGCTCCATGAGGATCTTCAATAGTCATTTTGTACATTTGTATGTCCAGCACTACTTTACATAATAGTTATGTATTACTGATGGTGTACAGGTGGAAAAACTGAGATACAAAGACCCTTTTCAGTTTTGCAGATATTTTTAAGTTAATCTATTTTTTAAGCTGTGGTTTTGTGTGTCATTAATGTAATTGTTTTCGCACTACATCTGGTGAGCATGCAGAGATACCTCGAACAGCTCATTATGTCTCATATGGGTCTCAGAAGCAGCACAAACTTCAGAGCAATTTCATTCATCCTGGTTCTAAATGGGCAAATTAACCCACACTGAGCTCCTTGATGTTCAGATACAGATTCACATACCCAGCCTTATCTGTGTGTCATGGGTTAATACAGCTTGGTTTTTAGTTAAAAAGGAAATGGTTCCTTGTAAGGACCTTGGAATTTCTACCACACTACCTCAAACATTTCAGAGTTTACAGGTTCCAGTGTGAGCCAGATGGTATGAAAATATGGATATCTAGGCCTACAAATGGCCACCAAGATTTTCAAGTGGCTTTCCCTGTAACAAATAAAGAAGTGCTTACAAGACTGTCCTCAAATTACATGTGTTCAGCCTCAGCAAACCAAGATACCAAGTCAGCTTATATAAAAAATTCTGTCAGAGTTTTTAATAACAAAAATTCAAATTGACAAATGGGGTTTTTAATGTTGCTGAGGAAGTATTTACCTAGGATTTGCCTTGTATTTACCCAATTTCCAGTTAAATTAGTTTCATTTTGGATCTCAGGTAAAACAGGGAGAATCCTGCAAAAAAAGCTCTTAGAGATACAAAATGACACTAGACCTTTCTAGTTGCCAGCCTGTTAACACTTGTTAAGACAAAGTAAAAGTTTTTCGAAGATGAAAAACTTAGAGTTGAGAATGGAAGTCTATTTCTATAAAGCAGTCCTCTCCAAAAACATACTTACAACTCACCAGGGTTGATGTGAATTCATCAATAATCTGATTCCACCCCTCCATGTCCACACACGAATTTGATTCCATCCCTCTCTGTCCACTACCATACACACAAATTTGCCTCTGTACATGCCTCGTATTTATCCTGATTGTTCAATTAAGTTCAAAATTACTAGAGATGTTATTTTGATTTAATTTTTGTAGGCTGGAGTGCCCATAACCATTCTGTATCTGTTTGTGCGACCATTTTTTTTTTTTTTTTTTAATGTGAGGAAAAAGATAGATGATGTGCTGAATGAATCCTATCTGGTCCTGAAAGAGATACTTAATGTTTCATCTTGTCTTATGATTACTGGCTAGGAAAAAAACATAACTGATTTAAAACTCAAAGCCTTTCTATTTCTTATCTGTGTTCTGGCACACACTAAGCAGGCTTACCATGCTATGTTTATTTACTAGGAACTAAAGGTGAGCATTTATATTTCTGAAGAGCCTTGTAGTTTAATAAAAAATAAAAGCATACCTGGCTTATTTCCAGGTCCAATTTCAACTGAATTCCCCACAGGTAGGAAACGAGGGCAGGTGATAAGTTTTTCAGATTATACTTTAAGTTATTTTAAGGTTGAAAATGACACAGCAGCCCTACAGCATTTCAAAAAGTTACAACAGAAGCAAGGATCCAGGGGAAATAAAAAGCTGAGGGAACCCAGGATAATAGGCTGAGGTTAAATTGGACAGGACAGATAAACAGACTGGACTTTTAGTTCCTGCTGTCCTCGTGGAGGTAAAGTCTGTCCATAAATAAGACTATCAGAGTATGATTCTGTAAAGACATATAATGATCAAGGTCACAAACCAAAGGTAAGGTGAACAAAGTAATCATTTTTCAACAAATTTAATATATAAAATAGAATAAATTTTACAAGTGGTGCGTTCACAAATTCAATCCAGAACAGAATTTCAATTATTTCAGGGGAAGATTCATTCTAAGACATAAAAAACAAACAAACAAACAAAAAACAACACCAAAACAAAACAACACCACAAAAACTACATACTTTTACCCTATATTATAAACTTGCTAAATTATTTTTAAGCAATAATATTTTTGTGGTAGCACCTGTATCTTTTTTCACATAGTGCTGTTTTTCCTTCGCTATGACCAACAGAAACATGATGTTTATAGATCAGCAGAAAAGACTGTGTTCATAAAAAGGAGTGTGAAATTGATCAGCACTTCGTATTTTCAAAGGGTTGCAGACAGATTGTAATTGACTCTAACTTTACTGAAGACTGAGTGATGAATATTTGTCCCTTTAATGGATAGAAAAAAATTGGTGGGAAGCTGGCGATGTAGAAGTGAAATGAATTGCTTTATCCTCCCTGGTAGAGGGACAACTAGAAGAGACCAGATGCAGACAAGAACCTACATTCTTTCCATGGCTATAGTATTTCAGTATGCTTATTCTTCTCTGTGAAAAATAAAAAATAAGGAGAAAAGAGCCCATTTCCAGCCTTAGTAGCCTCACAGAAAGGACAGAATATTCATATCTCAGTCCATAAATTCAGAAATATACTGAAATGACCCAAGTGAATTAGTAGACCTCCAACATTATATATGTAGATGAATATATGCAGGTGACTCCACTTCTGAATACTCAGGAGGTTCAAAGAGAAAAGAGGGGCCACTGGCAGCTTGGGCTACTTCAGTTGTATCTGCTTGTCTTGGTTTGAAAAGACAGGTATCTGCCAGGGAAAGCTGGAGTTTCCCTTAGAATGGAGAATGTAAACCCTCACCCCCTCCAAACGATAATTTTGCAATTAAGGGCTTTCAGGCAAATATTTGGGAATAGGAGTAACAGTTCTTTACTAGGAATATTAACAATACAAATGTAGTAGAAAACAAAACCAACCAACCATCCTGGAAAACCCTGGCAGAGTCAGAGCAACAACCTGACACCCTGTTGGTCAGGGTGTTGAAAGCAGTCCAGAAGTGAGTCCTCCTGGAGGTGTGGTTCTGTTGGAGTAGAGATGATCCTGTAGCAAAGGGTCCAGTGATGGTGAGAAGGGTCCAGTCTTCCTCCCAGAATCTGGTGAAGCCAGGTACCTTGTGTTCCTGTGTCTCAGTTTTCACACAGGTAGGAATGGTTGGCTCCCCCCACTGGGTGGAGCATCTCACAATGGGATGGTATGCTTTGGGGAGGGTATAATTTGGGGATGACTGCTTTGGGATGTGTTAATGGCCCATTAGCAGAAAATATCCCCCTGGAGGTAGTGAAAGAGATAAGAAACACTGCCCCACCTGGCTTTAACATTATAATTATCATTACATTATCAGAAGGCATCTGCCCCCACTCCTCCCAGAGTTACAAGAGATTAAAAAAAAAAAAAAAATAAAAAATCTCCCCAGCTGCTTTCAACAGATGAAATAGAATACACATTTTTGGTTCCATAATCCAAGACACTGCTGAACAAAATCCACACTTCTCCAAACCAGGAAAGATGGAGGTAAGATGCAGAATACCCCAACATATAAAGGGCAGGTAACATAGTGGTAAGGTAACTGTCAGTGACATCACTAATCTGTCCCACAGGAATAAGTGCAGTGCTGGAGCTCGTGCCTGGCTCTGGCCTGGCTCGGTGGTCAGCCTGGGCCTCCCGGCTGCTCGGGCACATTCCAGCAATACACTCTTGTGGGGTGTCGGCTCAAGCAGTTGGCTCACACTGCTATGGCTGGGATGCGAAAAAGAGGGGACTCTCTTGAGGCTTCCAGGGAACAGAGGCTTTATTTGGCGGGGGAGGGGGTCAGGGGAACCCCCCAGCCTCCAGGCTGGTGCCGCTGGAGAGAGACCCCGAGCCTGGGGTGGAGGGTGGTTTTGTACTACATATTTTGGGGTGGGTACAAAATCACACAATCCAATAAAACAATCCAAATACATCATGCCAAACGAAGTCACTTAAATTCTAACAAATCCAACACAGGTTTGGGGGTGGCCTGAGGGGAGTCCAGCTAAGCTAGTGGCTAAAACTCTTGGACCTTAAAGATAAGGATTCTGTGATGGACAAGAGGGAAATTATGTATGACAGAGGGGATGAGACAAGGAAGAACCAATAAAAGAAAGTCTCTAGGCAGAGGCTATAGCTGTCCTAGAAACTCCTATCAAACTACGAGAAAGACACATTCTAAAACAAAAGGCTTTTCTGAAGTTGTGCAAACTCTGCTAAACATAACAATAAAACCCTTTATACTGTATTCATAACTAAGGCCTCCAAATTATTTTTTGCAAACTCACAGTGCAGGAGAATGTTTTTGTGTACTCAAGCTCTCTTCCATTAGGAACCAGCATTGTGACCACTATTCTGGTTTGCTGGACAATTGCTGAAAGCCACTGTTCTTTTACAAGTGTCTGGGTGTTTTACATCCCTCTGGGAAGCATTAGATGGAAAGAAGATACATTCCAACATGTACTGTATGCATCTGAGCTCAGACAAATCCAGTGTATATTACCCCAAAACTTCTAGAGTGCTTCTTACAGGGGCAATGGTATATTTCTTCTGTTAGAAGCAAAACAAACAGATGTGCTTCCTGTGATCCCTGACAAAAGAATATGTTCAGGAGTGTCTGGAAAAGGTATAGTACTAGATGACAATATATTTATACAAGCAAGGGATTGACACTTTCTGATAGGTTAGTATTTATTCTGTAGAAAGTTTGCCTACAGGCAGCTGTTGTGCAGAGACTGAGCATACCTGAGTTAGGAGACCACTGGTGTAACTCCCAGAAAAGTTACCACCCTGTGTGAGAGTTCTTTTCTGGGTGGCATGTTCCTGATGTTCATGGGAAAGCCACTCTACCTAGGTGACATTAGATGACAAGTTCCCCGGTACTCATACACCTTGCTAAAGTACAGTGGGATCAAGGTCACAATATTGAAATGTTGCAGTTTGACAGTACCAGCAAGGGAAAAGGAATTATGCCTTTCTCCTCTAATCAAATCTCATCTAATACCTGACAGCATTACAGTGACTATTGCAACTTAATCCCTGTTAAAGACTTCTTTCCCTTCCTCCTTTTCTTCTCTACTGCCCCCTGAATATGTACTCCCTCTCTTTTTCATGCAATTTTCCTATGCCTGAAATTCAAGCCCATGGCTAATCCACAACATAAGCTTTCAAGTACAAATCTTGTTTTTTCAAGAGGCTGAAAAAAGCGTGTGTCATCTGGGAGAGCATTAAACAGCTGAGTGCTCTGAGCACCTTCTAGTCTAGGCATCTTCCAAACTCTGCATATTAAGAAATTAAATATTTTTGCTTTGAGCCATGTTTAATGTCTTGAGCTTCTTGGGGAATAGGAGGGAAGGTAAGGTGATGGTGAAATATGTCTAGTGGAAACTTCACAGAGCTGAATCTTTATGTTCTGTATCATCAAGGTACAACCAATGTCAAGGCCTTCAAGAGATTACACAATGTTTAGAGGAGCTCTTCATGCAGTCCTTGAGAACAAGATTTTCAGGTATTCTTAGGTTGGATTTTGACATGTCATAGCTGATGAACAGACATGGATTCCCAAAGCTTGTCTTTTTGTTTTTGTTTTCCAGACATACCAGTTGCTTTAGTACATGATATTACTTCTCTTAGCAGCTTTTGTCTCCAACTGAATGTGAGTACACGCTGTGTCCTGATGATCTGCAGAGTTTGCCAAGATAAAAACTGGGCTTTCACCTGCAGAGGACATTCTTGTCTCTTGTTTTCTGGGCTATTGAGTAATGGCCTCTGGCTGACATCAGATAAGTCCACACCACAGACTACTCAGGTTTCCAGCATGGCTATCCATGTTCACCCCTTAGCATGGCCAGACTGATCTATATGGAAAGCAGAATGCCTCACAATACCCTACAGATTGTCCTGGAACATATTATAAGATAAAGATGCCCTTGAAGGATAAGGAAACAAAATGTGTGGTGCAATATACCAAAAGCAAGGCAGAGACTGCCTCTTGGGTACAATATTTGACCATACAAAGATTAGATTCCACCACATTCTAGTTAATCATAACCAGAATATTTTGACAGAAAAAGACTAGAGTGATTTTTTTTTCCTGTTCTTTATGTAAAGTGGCTAATCTGACTTATGTTTCTTATTCAGTTCCTGGACGCTTGAAAGAGATCATGATAACCAGATTTGAAATATATTGAGATTGATGAAATGTGAGGGGGGAAAAAAAAGCACTTTTTTCCTCCCTTTTAGATTGAGTTTGATATTACAGACAGATCTTGGATGTGAATCAGACAAGTAATTTATGTGAACAAAGCTTGCAGCGTTCTGGTTACAAGCGAGTTGCTCACAAATAATCAAATGCCTGCACTTCACTCTGCATATGTGTAAATCAATGTCATCCCCTATCCCATTGCATTGCAACAGATTTGCTTTCTCCAAAACAGTACAGTATCTGTCACAGTGTGCCAGGACACATAAGAATGTTGTATCTGGGCACTGAAATAAAGCCCAATGCCTAGAGAATGTTATCTTACAGACCTCAGCAACTGTGTATCTGCACATAGAAAAATTCTGTCTTTTTTTCTGTGCTGCTATCAAAGGCAATCGATAAAACAACTGTTAATGATCTATTGCTAGAACTTACCATTAGCAGTAAAGTATTGATAGAAATGCTTCTTAAAAACAATCTCCAACAAAATTTCACCCTCCACCATTCAAATTTTCTTTCCTGCATGCCTCACTGCTGGTGACTAGTGAACTGTCTTCCTTTGTTCCCATGCTCACCTGGGCACACAAATCCAAGGCACGACCCACCGTAACCCTGATGCTAAAATATTCTCTCTTCAGATTACCAGTGCTGGTTTGCTGAATATCCTCAATATGAGGTGATCAGTAAGGCTTGACAGCCCTCAGCAGAATGGCTTAGAGAAATGAAAATGGCCAAGAGGATCAGTTCAGCTGTCATAACTGTCCAGCCTTCTCATTCCTAACCCAGCCTTACCTACACCAACACTTCAGTCTTATCTGATGTTTACATTACTGTAGAAATACTCAGGTAAATATTTCCACTATTGACTCCATGATGACAACCCACAGGCAGATTATTGGTTATTTCAAAATCAAAGCCCATTTAAGGATCCAAAAAGCCTCACTAGACAACTTGAGAGTTCTCTTTTAAGAGAGAGAATTTTTTCTATCACAACAAATACCTCCTGAACACTGGACAAGAGGCCAAATACCTCAACATTTCCAGCAAAGCAGCTCTTTGCTTTTAGAAAAGACTTGCAAAGAAGGTGAATGTGAGAAACTCCAGAGTGCAGCCTCTACTTGGGGGAGTTTTGCATGTTGCAGGGAGTGAGATGGGTGAAGAAAAGTAGAATCTGCAAGTCATCTGTATGAACTGACAGGAACACCTCACAACTGTGGACACAGCCTGCTTGCAAATACTTAAGTAATAACACAGCTATTTCCAAAGTCCATCTCATTTCCAGAAAGTCCCACCACATGTTTACTGCTTCAAACAGGGTGAAGTCTGAATTAGGTGCCAAAAAGTCATCTGAGCCTTCCCAGAAGAGACTTGAAATCTGATATGACCCTTTTATCTCCTTTGGAAATCATACTGCAATAATTATTAAAATCTTTTCTTCTGTGGCTAAAAGATAGGCTTCAATACACACTCTAATATATCCTGATCAACTTATACAGGCTTCCACTCAATACACCTTATCAAATGTGAGTATTTCAGTCTACAGATCTGCCCCTTAGATAGCAGGCTTGACCAAAGGATCACTGAAAATAGCGTGTCTGCACCCGCAAGAAATTAAAGAACCAATTAAATAATAGGCATATTTTTCAAATGATGCTGTTTAGTCACAAGGATTCAACATTTTGCTTGCCTAAAACTGTAATGTTGATAGTGATTTCCAAGAAGCAGAAGACTGACCCTTTGGGCAACCCTACCCAATTCATCTGTCACAGCTGCTTTGAGGCCAGCAAGAGCAAAAGCTGTAAATCTGGAGGAGCTCAGAACCTCCAGGCAAGAGGGTTGTTTTCGCAAGACCAGAGGTATCTAGCTGGTTTTGGGTATTAAGGCAGGGAATTCTGTCAGGCTATTTTGCTCGATTGCTTCACTGACCAGAAATGCAAGGCAGTGGCAGAATCAAAACAAATGTTTTCACTGTCTCTTCCCTCTCTTCTCAAAGACATTGGGCACAACTGCTCTTTTGAACATACCAGGAACACCTTACAGCCCTCTAAGCCTCTTCAAAGGCTTGATCTGCTACTGAGGGCAATCTTAGGCCTTTCTTTCCTCTTTGAACATGGTTCTGTTCATCCAGTATCTCCAAATAACTACATACCATATCAATACTGAGTAAGAGGGGCACAATCAGAAAAGTTCCTCATGGATCAAAGCATTTCTCTTGACAAATACAATGAGACCATTCAATACAGGGGACACTGACTCTTTGGGGTCATTTTTGTAAGCCAGGACAACAGAAAGTTAGGTTCCTAATACATAGCATATAATACTATAGTAGTAATACTTAATTTTGTCACTCTTTTTGTTAAAGCATTTTTACTTTTCAGAAAGAAAATTATTAAAATGCCACCTGGAGCATATGAAATCTATGAAATCTGGGAAATGAGAGATAGGAGCCAATATTGCATGTGTTGGGTGGGAATTAGCTTGCATTCAGGGTCGTTTTGAAGAAGTGCTGTGACTGAACTTATTTTCTACTTCAATAAACTTTATTGAACAGCAAAATTGCTCTATCTCAATAGGCCTGTTCAATGTTGAGGCCCATGCACTACCTCTGCCCGGCTCCAATGTGTACTTTGCCTTACGTACACTTTTGCTACAGCTGTTTGTATGAGCAGAGTAATTCAAGGGATTATAAATTACAAAGCAACATGGAGCATAATGCAAATAATTTAGTGTCTGCATTGGTTTCTGCAATGCACAAGGAAAGCACTGAAGTTCCCTTTGAAATGTGTGTAAGTAATCATTTTCTTTAGTGGAAAGAAACTGCAGTGGAAAATGGTGCCCCTTGTTGAGAACCCAAATAGCACCAAACTCCAGAATCTAAGGCACATGAACCAATTATCTACGAATTATCTGAGATTTTTACCCTCCTCAATTCTTGTAGAATTGTGCTTTGCTGATAATCCTTGCAAATGTCTCTTCAGATTTTAGAGGGATATGTATAAAAATGACACTATAAACATAGAATAAAGCACAGCCTTGAGGCAAATAGAGCTTCTTACACTGAACTGCAGGGTACTTCTGCTGAAGCAAAGTAGTCATTTCCCAATTATTACGTGAGTGCAAGATAAATATGAGTTAACAGAAGTATCTAGTTGCCAGGCTCAAAAACAAAAGACAATGTCATGTTATAGAGATTTTCCTGCTGCTTTATTCTCCTATCTGCTCCTGTGCAAACACTCACCTTTTTAATGAGGAAATGGGCCCTAAAGCTGCAAAAATGAAAAATGAGATATATATTCAATTAGCTGTAGTACTGTTGGCATGACACTTCAGGTCAGCTGGAAAGCTTTGAAAAGCAAGACATTTGTAACTTAAACGAGAAAATCTGAATGCAAACTCAGCTGGCTTAACTGTGAAGCTCTTTTGGCAAACCACCGGAAAACATAATTGAATGTAGCCCTCCTGGGAAGGAACCCTAATAAACTGGAGGACAACTTGTCTGCTAGCATTTTGATTTTGCCTTCCCAGTGTTCAGGTCTTTGTGAGATTACAGAAGTAAGTTTCACTTACAGGAATGATTACCCTGCACAGTTACAGGTAAGGGCCTGTTTTATCCTCCCTGTGCAGATTACATCCATCAAAGAAATGGTTTTCTATACATAGCCTGCTTTCCATGAGTTTATTTTCTAAGGCTGACCATCATTTTACAGGTATAGGCAACACCTGAACAATTTACTCTGACATATTTTTGTGTTTACAACCCATACCAGGGTAACAAATGTGATGAGCTGCACACTGGTCTGAGTGGCTACTGTGCAGGCAGAAAACAGACACATTTCAGCTGCCAGCCTGGGCTGCACCTGCAGGAACACTAGTTATGCCAGTGACATTATGTATCTACACAGGAATAAAAAGCAAGGGACATTGCTGTAGGGGAACTCTAAGGGAGCACATGGTCTCAAATCACTACCCGTGACAATCTACAACCATAATAATCCCCCTGTAGTCAACATTCTTACAGACACCTTATAAATACTAATTTTTTTTCAGCTGCTTGTTTGCCAAATCCTATGGTATTTGTGCCAGCAACATCTACCCAGAAAAATACTGCCACCTGTGATGTGATTCAATGCAAATCCCATCCTTGCACAGATTTTCTCATATAAGGTAGATAATTGTACCAATGCACTGACTCCTGATATTCTGTGGCATGCTTTTAATTTGGGTTCTCCCATTTGCCCCCAACAGAGCTACAATCTTCACCCTTCAAAACAATAGGTACAATGTTGGATAATCCCCTTTCTGTATTTAGTTATGCTTACAGCTTGGGAGATTATAACATACCAGAGTGACTGCACTTCGATCAGGTTATTAAAGCACAAGTATAGGCAAGACCTAAAAGAATACATAGATCATTAACATTGGAATTTGTTTCCATAATCAGTTTCAATGCACAGTGACTCAGCTAGCAGAAAGTAAACTTCAAATTCAGCTTCTAGCTTGTATGTGGATTCATGTGCTGATATCCTGCCATAAGGGATAGCTAGAATCAACTTTGACTTCTACTGGTGTTGTCTGAGAGTCCAGATCCTGGAAGATACTTAGTATCATTTCAGCCAGGAGAATCTCCAACACTTTGATTTAAATTAAAAATCACAAGGTTAAATAAACTCCTTGTTGCACAAAGTGCTGGCAGACATTAATTTCTGGTGTAGCCTGTGACACCGATTATCACATATATAATGATTACTGTTTGTCAATATATTACTGTATGTCAGAGTGACACAGGCACATTTAATTCAGGTTCAGTGAGGGCCAGCTTTTTAGGTCTCATAAAACCTTTGCTGGCACAGGCCCAAGCTAAGGAAAAAAACATAGCAACTTACTCATCTTTCATGGCTTCAGGGCAGCTGTAGGTCAGTGTGACCCCAGAAAATTGTGGTCATTGGCAAGTTAGACCAGCTTTACTAAGAACAGTGCACCTAAAAACCTGAGACAAAGATCACTGAGCAGTATGAGATGAGAATTGAGACTACTTTCCTTCTTCTCTTTTTTTTTTTATCTTTTATTATCCCCCAAACCATATCCAAGGCATTAATCTCCTCTGAAGTGCAGCAACCTTCACTTTTCTTTGTACTACTGAAATCCCTTACATATGCTCTGTTCTGTACGACATTTGTTCTTACAATTCTTATGCAGAATTAATCTAGTATTTTCATAATTTTGCCTTCTTTCATTTTTTCCCAATTACGTTAATGACTATGAACATCCCAGGGAAAAAAAAAAAGAAAAAAGAAAAAAAAAAGATACATTTGAAGTCTTCAGACAGGCTGGCACAATATTCCCTGGAGGTGGAGGTGGTTTTAGATGCTACAGATTGGGTTCACATTTTCCTGCCATGGTGCAGCACTAAGGAAAACAACATCCCAGCTGGCACAGACAGTTGTGTTAGAGAACTGAAATTACCCTGTACTTTCCCAGGTAATGCCCTGGCTGCATCTGACAGTGACTGTCATATTCAGGCTTACTTTATATGCATTTCTTTCACAAACAGGGACATTAGGACTACGTTCTATCTTGAGTAAAAAAAAAGAAGTCACAGCCATCTATACATCCTTGTTTTGTTTTTCACCCAGTCCTATTCCATACCCAGTTCTAGGAAAGCATTTAATACTGCCAGATTTCCTGCACTGACCATATTTACATTGTGTCATCAGGCTTTACTGAGCATGCAACCAGGAATGTGAAACACTGCCCTCTATATATAACTGTACTTCTTGAGAAAAGTATTTTAAATGCATTTAATCAAAAAGTTGAAAAATAAAGAAGTGGTTATTTATAATACTTTGCAAAATGCTTAGTAAACTGCTTAGAATCAGATCTCTGAAGGCACTGTCAAACAGGTTTACTTATTACTTAATAGGTCACAGTGAAGATTATAGTGATTTCTACTGCTCAGGCCTGGAAGATGGAATGGCTGGAACAAATCAGTAATATGCAGTAAACTGTCATATACCATCTTCAAGAGAATGGCAGAAACCAGGAGAATGGGAACAGCAGCAGCATCTCAGAAGAAATACTATCATGGAAGGAACTATGCTAAACAGCACTGAGCCAACAATAAAAATGTGCAGTGACTAAACGCAAGGCTGAAATCATTATTCAGAAATTCCCACTCAAAACACAAGATAAACCTCTCACTCACACATTTGATATTTCCGGAGTGAGCAACTGTTCAGGAGCGCTCCTGATTTTAAGGCAACTGGGAAGCAGACCAGAGATGGAATAGGTCAGCTGTAGCAGAGCTGCATTCCACTGAAAAATCTACAAACTCTTTGCAGAAATAAGTGGATCTGTGCCAGTTTGCAGCAACTGAAGGCCTTTCTCTGCCATTTTTGACATCTTGAACATTGAGATCAAAACAGATTTCATCATATGTTAAGGAAAAAACATTGACAAATAATTCACCAATTTAAGTTCATATTCAAAGGGAAGTAAAGGCATAAATCAACCTTTCATTTGGCAACTGGTCAGCCAGAGACAGGCATGAACATGTCATTCAGTAGAAATTATAACAATCATCACAATGGCTCCAATGGAACTAAAAAATTGAACCAAACATAAATTAGTTCACTTACTAACAATATTCAAAGTGTGCCATTGTTGTCTGATGCAAATAAGCCACTCCAAAGTGTACAGTCTAACTTTGTGTTAACCTGAAAATGTGTGTCTTTCTGTTGCAGTCACTTTCTATACAGTTGGGGTGAGCATTGTTCTGTTTTTGGGGTTCTTTTCTTTTTAACTTCAGTTCAAGAAAACATTAATTATTTTAAGTTGTCCTCATAACTAGGAAAACTGAATCTCATTCACCAGAGTTTACTGAAGTCAGTGAATGTTTAAGTAAATAAAGGTGGATTTGCTGCTTTTAATGGATCAATATAAAAGTTGGCTGTTTCCTTCAGGTTTAGGTACCTTGAACAGTCATGGGCCAAAATACAAAGACTTGTGTGCTTTTTCCTTTGAGTAACAGTTTATCTAAATCTTAAATGTAAAACTTAAGAAACTCCTTCCTTTTGTTGTGCATTTGCAAGAATTTTGTTCACTTACTCCTGGGATACTGTAGAGTATTTTGCCAAAATAATGTTGTGCTGCAGTATGACACAACAAACTGCAGATCCAGTACTGTCTGGATCCACTCTTCCCATTAGGAAAAATAACTGGTGCATTTTTCAGAGTAGCTTGCGAAAATGGTACTAGAGGGCAGGCAGTATTTTTGAACCAAGGAGAGAATAGAAAATCCTAAAGCCAAATATCTTCCCCTTAGGATGTTCTAAGTAATGTCCCATTAGGCCTAGGCCAATTACAGTTTCAGATGTTATTGCTTAGGAATTATAACTTCATACCACAAAATGTCTGTTCTATTACTCATACAATAATGCATTGCATTTCTAAAAACAATTCTGGATCAATGGTCAATAAAGACCATCAAAAGGATGCAAAGGTGTATAATCAAGCTTTTATCTTGCCTTAGCAACTTCTAGGCAATTAATATTTCATGACATATATAAAGAGGGTTGTTTTTTTCTGAGTATATGCCTAATGTAGAATTCTCTAAAGTGAAATATTTGCCAGTGGCAATCTCTTTCATACAATATTAGCATATCCAATTCTTCCCTTGTGGGATGTTTCAGCATATAATATTAATTCACAATTAGGTAATGTACTCATTTTAGCAATCTCCTGTGTTCTCATTAATTAAAAACCTGGTACAATCACTTGTAGTCTATTCAATTTTACTTTGTTTGCTTTGGTTTGACTTTTTTCTTTTTCTTTTTTTCACCCTATCTTGTTTCCTGAGTGATGCTGTTTTTTAGTAGAAAACTTCTAGTAATGCCTGCCCCATATTCAGCACAGTATTCAGCAGTTACTCACATGTATGGATCCAACAGCTTAAGACAGGATGGTAATTTTTTTTAATTTGGTATGGTTTGCTTTTCTATATTAATATAAATATAACTCTAAAGTAACAATAATTTTGCTTTGCTGTAGGATTTGTTCTATTGTCATTTTTTTTCACATTCCAATGTTTGAAACCATTTCAATTTCCTTTCGTTCTTCTCAGAACATGTCATGAAATTTCTACAAAATTTCATTCTAGCCAAAATTCTCAGGTGAGCTGTTCAAATTATGACCTGCTCATCTCCCCTTTATACAGGTACTTGTGAGTTGTTACTTAAATCTTCAAACAAATTTTGATTGAGGAAATTAAATTATCAAGTATGAGACATGAAATACTGGAGAATCATCCTTCAATAGGTTTCACTACATGTTCAGCTCTCATGAAAAAAGAAAGGAATTATTGTAATGAATGTTACATACATAAAGTACTAGGTGAACAAAGCTGTAAAACCCGTGTCAGCTCTCAGAGATTACAAACTCCTATTTTATACTTATTACTGGTTAGGACGGAGATTCTGGTAATAAACCTCCAAGTTTGAACAAAATTTTCTTTTAAAGAGGTTCGAACATTTTGGAACATTTTACTATAAGATGGGTTTTTTCCTTATTAATGCTGATAGCTCTATTCCTTTCTATATTTAACAGCTTGCCTGTAGGATTTCTTTTTTGATACTTGTCACAAGTTTTATGACCAAAGTTTATATCAGCAGTTAAAGGGTGGAACAAACTACTTTAAAGATGAACTTCAATAGAATAAAATACAGGTTGTTTTAAAGGAAAGTAATTATCAGAGCAATATCTAAGTTACACTCTACCAAGCCAGAATGCAAACCCCTTCATAGAAAAGGTTATTTGTTGAAAGTTTTTTTGCTTGTTGTGACAGCCTTTCTTTTTTTCAAGATACTTTTGAAACCAGATTCTGATGAACTGATATCAAACAGGCTGTTCCCATTTATTTCAAAAGGAATCACGGAATTTACATGTTTATAACATATAGGTGACAGCTTGCCTTATGTTTCAAGAGAAAAAAATGGGATTAGAGCAAAATTTACAATGGGAGACAAAAAAAACCCCACACGGGTAACATTTATTTGTCAGCTGAAAGAAAACAAGGTGGGAGACCAGAAAAGAGGCAGATGGAGAATGAAAGAAAACAAAGGAACATAGCAGTAGGTATTGTAAAAATAGTTGAGCCTGGAAACCCTAATACTCAGAGACTGTATGTTTCTGATAAAACAGATGAGGCTCTAAAAGAGAAGAAAAAATTAATATATAACTGGGTTGAGGAGAAAACAGAAATATGCATACTGAGGGTCCCACCAAAAATCAAGTATATCTTAAAAAATTGCAATCTAGAATACCTCAGGAAAATTAATGAGAAACACAGGCATCCAATGATCAGGTTAAAACCAGGGAAATAGTAATAGCAGTATGTAGTTTGGAGAAATTGTGAACATCTCACTAGCCATGAATTTGCAGTGCAATATGATAGAGGGGTAACATAAATTCCAAGCAACTAACTCTGGCAGCTAATCACAAAGTAGAGAGAAAACAGTTCCTTATCTGCAATCTACATGGATGGCTCTGCTACAGCTGTCTCTGGATTATTTCATTAATTAAGGGTAACTTATGGCCAAATATATATATATGCTCTGAATGGGGAAGTGGGGAAAAGAAAAAAAAATATACTCCACATTACTGGGTTAATTTGGGCTGGTTTATGTGACTGAGTGGGACAGACTCAGGAGAAAACATTAAATAAATACAGTAAGGTTTGGGGGAACTAAGTACAACAGGTACAAACTGGCACAAGCACTAGAAGCTAAAAATGTCCCTGTAAGATGAAAGCAGAATCCAGATATCAAAATATTGTTTTAGAAAATTACCTGAATGTTGTAATTGACAGCAACACAATTCTGCTTCTAGCCCTCAATCTGGTTCTTATTTCAGCTCAACCAAAACCACTAAACTCTCCATGATCTCTCTTGGCAAGCAGTTCTTCCCCACTGTCAGTAATTTGGAGATATCAAAAAAACCCCAACATACTTTTCCAAGGAAAGGAGGAGGTTTAGGGTGGAAGAGGTCCATAGAAACAAATAAAGATAAAGAGCTCAGTATTTATACTCTGAACACTGAATTAAGAAGATATTTGCTGAGCCTCCTCAAGCTATGTCCCACAGGAGGTGGCCCCACCTGTCTCTTCAAGAACTGCTCAGCTTTAGCCAGACACGTCTCTCAGAGTTTGAGTGAGGCTGCAGAGAACCAGCTCATCAGCAGCAGTTGTACTGTGCCATCTGCATGCCTCAGCCCCCAGCCCAAAGTGCCAGGCTCCTGTTTGGACTGAAATGCAGCCCTGTTTAGCAGCAAGCCACACTGGACTGTGGTGAACTGAAGGCTCTTCAGTTCAGTATTATTTTCCTGGGATTCAGCTTTGCATAAGGAGCTGCTGCAGGTTGTCTCCCCCTGACTCCCTGGGCTGAACACAGCTCAGCTGTAGCTGGCAGCACACTGTGGGGAAGAGGAACTGGGGCAGTTTGGGCACAGTCACAGCTGCTGCCATGGCAGTGTGGGTATCATCAGCTGTGTGTGCAGTAGCCCACTGAACTGGCTTTCTGCAGACTGTTCAGGAGGTGGAAATAGGTCATCTGCAGCATTTCCATACCTTAAGGAAAAGCAAGTCTGTGACTAGCTCTGTTGTCTAATGCACACAGCAACAGAGAGAGCTTCAGGAAAAAAAAAATCCCATAACAAGAACAACAATAACAAAAAAAAAAAAAAAAAAAAAAAAAAAAAAAAAAAAAAAAAAAAAAAAAAAAGCCTAACACCATGTTTTCAATATACAACAGAATCTTCCAACGCTCACTTGCTCACTTTGCCATACAGGCTTAGCTTATCTCTACACTCTCAAATAAGTGGTTTGCACTTAGCCCTACATGTAAAGACAAATGGCATTTATGTGTCCCTTAAAATGATGTCTGAATCTGAGGGCCAGAACTGCTAAATTTCCTCAGCAACTCTCTGGGGGCTTGTAAACAGTCCTTCTACATTATTAAAAAAAAATAAATAAAAAGAGGGAAAGGAAGATTACTCTGTATCCATGACTACATGACTACACACCATATCATCAATTCCATGTCTCTGAGCAGCTGAGAGTGTCTGACATATTTTGGAATTTTAATGAAACCCATCAGGGAACATCTGATAGGTAAAACATCTGGAAATCAAAAATCCAGGGAGCTGTATAAAACTCAAGTGAGGACTGCTTCAATTCTCATTTTTGTCACGCCTTTATGTATTTTTAAGCACATTTCTACCTTTTAAGTTATCTCTGCCAAACCTGCTGTCAGAGCAGTTTGGTTATTACCCATTTCCAGCTGATGCTATCAAGCTGACCTGTGGTGAGGCAGGGCTGTCAGAGTAAGCGGATTCCAATGTAGAGTAGTTGAAATAATAAATGATAGGGGCTATACACCAGAGAAAACTGTGATTATGTCATCACTCTGGTGCCCATTAGGCTCAGCAATTTCTAGCTATTTGAAAAACTGAGATGCAACATGTAAGTATTTCCTTGAATGTAATAAAATCCACCATTTTAACACTGATTGCTTCTCAGGACATAACTGGACTGTTATCTAAATAAACATTTCAGAATGTTACTTACCTCTATCAGACTTTTAATTCATGATGTGAAGCTATGTTGTTTTGGAAATGACAAGCACTCAGTGACTCTGTGTCTGCCAGCAACCACGGCATCGGGATTTATACCAGGAGGGTTTACAAAGCCTGGAAGTGCTCGGGCTCCTAAAGCTCTCACTTTCAGAAATCTTGCAAAGGCTGCCTCTGAGAAGTTCCCACACTGCCCACTCTTTGAACCAGCACAGAAGTACAGCAAAACTGTACTTTTAGCACTTTTACTCTTCTTCTGCATCTTTAGAGTGCAGTTAACTGAATTATCTGAACCTTAGATAGGTTCATTTGAAGAGATTTTTAGAAAGCTTTTTTTTTTCTTTTTTTTTTTTTTTCTTTTTTTTTTTTCTTTTTTTTTTTTTAATTTTCCTGGAGTAGCTCTTCCTGCATGAACTCATAAAACATACGGAAAAATATAAAAGTGAATTTCACATCTACCTGTACCAGAATGTGCCACAGAGTCAGGGCAGAACTTCATAGGGAACTGCTGGGAGACTTCCCATGGATTACGCTGGGCTTTACGTTAGACCCTATGAAATTCAAATCCCTCTTTTTCTACTCAGCCAACTTCCACTTCTAGTTTTGCATCAGATGAGTCATGAAAAAGAGAACTCAGCCCTACTGAAGTAAGGGCACCTAGGATAATCAATCAGGGAAGAGATCTTAATACATAAATGCTATTGGGGAGAAAATTTAAAGACACTCATCTTTGACCCAGAGGCACTTAATGAACCTGAATGGAAAGTAATGTTTCTAATTGGAAAAATGTGTCCTCCAGAAACATCTGAATGTTCATTTATGAGCTATGACTATGAATTAGCTGGAAATCTGGCTCAATGTAATGGAAAAAAAAATCCAGAGCAGGAAGCAAAATGTAAACCAGTCCTACTGAGAAACTGATAACAGAAATACTACACAATGGAACAGAATGAAAGGAAAAATTGCAGATGCAAAATACACTTACATAGTTTCAAAACCAGGTAAATGGAGGACATAAAATAGTCAATCTATGCTTCTAAGTCACAAGGAAAGGATGTATATAAAAATGCTTGCTAGTTTGAGGGGGAGCAAATATGAAAGTAATGTCTCCCTGGAAGTGTTAGTTTTTATGTGAAAATAAGGGATGATAAACCAAGCTTGAGAAATTTTAATCAAGATTTAGAGCTAAGAAACTGACAATTTGACAGTTGAGACTTCACTATCCCAAATGTATTCACAACGGAAGGTTGCAGATTGCAGGAAGAGATTAAAAAAATTTTTTTGTTTCTTTCTTTCTAATGTTACTCGCTTCAGCAAAGTTCTTTCTGGTTTATTCACTGCTAATGAGAAATTTTTAATTTAGTTTCTAAACAGATGTGGTTTTGCACTAAAAAAGGTGAAATATGTCTATTACTCAAGATTAATTTCATTCTGACCTGTTAATCCTCACAGGATTATGTGATTCTTTGTTTATGTTCTTCTGTACTTACCTGTAACCATCAGCTCTGAAGTTCCACTGGGTTTAGAAAACAAATGTGTAAAGGAAAATGTTTTTGTATCTTGCTAACGTTTTGTTTTCCATCCGTTTTCCTATGCTGAGCAATATGGTATGATACTTCTCCATTTTCTGGAGTTAAAGTGCTGGCCCAGAAAAAGATAGAAAGGTAACATCAGCAACCAGAAGATAGCCTCTTTTCTGTGTTAATTGCGATTTATTTTCCAGCTGAACCCACAAGAACGACCAAACAGGTTCACACTGCTGCTCTTAGCCCAGATCTTCAACTTATTTCAAGATATTAAGCAACCTACACAGTAATTGTGGAGGCCTCCCACTTCCTTTACAATCTTTCTCTGTCAAGATCAAGTTTGAAGTTTTAATCTTATGGAATATTAGTACACAGCTTCCAATGTACATCTCCCCCAGTCACAACCCAGGAGATGCTGGTGCCCTAGAAACACTGAAACTTTGAGAAAACCATTGTGTAAGAGAATCCTAAGATACCCCATGCCACCACTGATAGAGAGTTAGCCCCATATTTCTTTGCTCTTATTTTAGACTTGTTTCTATTTTATTGTCTTCCTTTCCTTTGGTAAAGGTGTCAATTTCCCCCCTTACTTTCCCTCAAATAGCTGCATGTTTTTTCACAGCTGAAATATTTTATGTCTGAGTTTACTGCAAAAGGCAACAATCCTGAAGACAACATTTTATAAAAACCCAAGATAAACAGCTTCAAGGTATAGCAAATTTAATCCTTCTTTAATCCTGATTTAAGAAAAAAACTTACACTGAGACATAAGGACAAGTAATAGTGAAGTCTGGATGATGAAATCTGTAATGACTCATTCCTCTAGTAAAATAGTCTCCTACAAGTGCTACACATTCCTTTAAGTCAATAATTTGTATCACTAGAAAGTTAAGGAAAGCCACATTTATGTGGGATGGAGATAATCTGGATCTGAAATTAAAGATGTGACTCATTGTAAGTGACAGTTATGCATTAGGTTGCATTTTTTTCCTTCCTTTTTCAGTTAGCCAAAAATTATTACAATGTTATTACTCTATTTTTCTGAAGAAACACCTCACTTCCTTCTCCTCTCCAACACTCTCCTTCTCCTGTTTACAAGCTAGAATATTGAGAATTGTATAAAATCTTACAATTCACAACAAAATATAGTTGATTAGAAGAGCACGGCAAGAAATGGAGCTGAACTGTAGCACGCCTTTTCAGTAACTAGAGATACACACATACACACAAAGATCACAATAAATAATCCTGTTTCTGTTCCTGGACAATCTCTTTGACCAGCACAAGGACTCCATATGTTCTAAACTCCAGGGAGAACCATCGTATCCCACCTGTCTGCCCATGGCATGTTTTGGCAGATGAGTCCTGCCAGAGGAGAAGGGAATACCTGAGCTCAAGACCTGAAAGCTCTCAGCAAGGATGTGCAGACTAGTCTCAGAAATCCCAGTGTCTTAATAATCTAAGCATGTCACCTTTTGGAACATTTGCCACTCAAGGACATGAGGTTTATTGATAAATTCAATACAATCTATGACAATAAGTAAAATGGATACCCTGAAATACTTTGAACAGAAAAAATCAAACAAATTCAGTTATGCTTTGCAAAAGAAATACCCAGAGTAAGACATAGTTCTAAAAAGGCTTGACCTCTTTCTTCACTGCTTCAAAAACCCATTTGGGCCCAGGGTAGAGCTCTGTGGAAACTCAGAAAACCATTCCTCTGCCTGAGAATCCTTTCTTCATGATGTAATTAGTATTTCTCTGCTCCCACTGTTAAGTAAGACTCTCTGATTGTGATATTGCACATCTTTAGGCAGTTCCTCACCTTGTCCTCCAAAGTCTGCAGGTGATATTGGCATCTCTTTCCCTTACTCTTGCTTTGTTTGCTGCCTCACAGTCTTTTGTATCATTTGGAAGAAGATGGGCCCTCCTACGATACTATCAGGTTTTCATCCCCCCAAGACAAAGGTCGAGCTGCTCTGTTGCTGTTTCTATCTATTCATTGAAAGAAATATCAAAGACATCCCCATGTCCTTCATGCCAGGAACATGGATACAGCCCCTGTGTAAGAAGATAAATGGTTTGTGAAATAAGACCAGTCTTCAAATTTGGGAACTCATGTTGCAAGCTAACACTCCAGAGCATCTCATTTTATTTTCTATTCTTACTTGACTTTGGATTTGAGGAGAATATCTGCTCTTCAAAACGTGGTGTCTGTGTTCAGATACCAGATCCATTAACTGTGTTGACAGAGTAGGCAGAAGGAACAAACACCAGAGAGAGTAATCCTCCACTAATGGAAGATGTCATATCTCCACAAAAATCAATTTGCTGAGGTGACAGCCCATCTGTTGCTTTTGGTGAAAGTCACAATACCATAGGTAATAGTTTCTCAGAGCTAAATTACCTTCTTTTATATATGAAAATTAGTCACATCATAATTGAAGACATTTTAAGGCTAGTATTTGATTGCATACTGGCAGTCCTTGGCCATGGGAAATAGTTTTTCCTGGTTGTGAGTTCTGGGACATAAGCTGCAAGAAGCAAACACAGACCATGTACGTCAATGACTTTACCACCATAAGACCTGTTTTGGACTGATTCTGTTTTCTGAAACATATCTAGAGTGATATCTTCTGTCAAGTTAATTGCAGCCTCCTAAAACAAATAAACATTAAAAAAATCCCTTATTTCCTTTTTAAAATCTAATTTTAATGTTATTGAAGTATTCTCAAAAATTTCTATCTTCTAATGGCAGAGATCCCAAAATGCATCACACAAAGGGAGAGAGAGGACTAAAATTTCCAGACTCTGTAAACTTACTTGCAGCATGCAGAATCTTCAATAAATTGAAGATTCTGTATGTTAAAACTGTCTTAATGTGTATGTTGAAACTGTAGTAGAAGAGTGCCACTAGAGAATCAATTAATGGGAGTCTATTCAAAGGTGTAAATTAAGACAGCTAACCTTAGTTACTTTAAATATCTTTTTCAAAGGCAAGTTAAGATACTTTGTAGACTCAATTTCCCACTAGTAGGGATTAAGTGATATTAGAGCACTTAAGTAAACCAAATTATTTAAGAATTTAAAGTTTATAAAAAGGCCAGAGTATAACTTATACATCAACTCTTTGTCTCAGACCTGAATGTTTTTAAACAAGTAATTCAAAATTAATAATCAGTGTGATTGTTGATTCCTCATTTTTGTTTATTTTGTGAAGCTTTTTTTTGTCTTTGATGTTTGAGTTGCTGTATTCCTCCGCACAGAAGTGGGAAGAACTGTTATTTGCTCAGGTGGGACACACAGCTACATGGCCACTCTTCCACAGCACAGCACACAGCAGAGACGCTGAAGGAGGGAGGATACAGCCTCCTGAACCTTTTAATACAGCTGCCTCCCAAAAACATATTTGAAATAAGCCCAGCAGATGCAGAAGCCAGACATTGCACTGTTGATGCACCTCAGCATGAGAAAAAAGCCCCCCTACTGTAAATCACAATGAACACTCTAAAGAATTATGGTCATCATTGTTTGTCATGTCAAGAGAAGGGATTTGGGTTGATAAGAGTTACTTCTGTCTTTGACACCTGTAGACTCTAGCTTCCCAAGATTTATGGCTCAGATTTTATTTGCCTACGATCTCTGACCCTTAATTTAGAGCTGTCTTAGGTGAATACATCTCATTCCAAGACAATTCCTGATGGCAGGAATGCGATGCTATCCCTCTGTTTTGCATAAGGGATTATTTTCCTAATTTGGGGTTTGGAAAGAGGATGGTAACTAGTAAATCATTTTGAATGAAGATATCCTTGGACAAATCCTGGAAAACACTATGGACTGAGGAATCTTTGGTCTTTCTCAGGCTTCTCAGGAGATGGAGACAAGCCAAAGAATTCTTTTTTGCTTCCCAGTACTACTGTATGGGTCAACCAAGGCTTGGTGCCTGCAAACAGCCAGCAGCACACATCCAGAGAAGAGTTTAAGAACAAGATATGAGGAAAGTCTCTGTTCCATTAACATTTTCATTAGCTGTCAATGATTCATCAGTCAGTTTCTCTTTCAGAAGATTCCCTCTGAGGGCAAAATTGCTGCACTCAACACCTAAATGCTCATGAAACACCTTGACTTCCCAAGTATGGAAAGAAGACAGTGCAAATTTTTATATTTAGAAATCTCTTTACCCTCCCAAGATATTGGTTCAACCAAAAACCCAAAGCTTTTTCTGACAGAAATCCTTTAGATTAGTCTTCTATCCCTAGAAATTATAAAAATATTTCCCTGGAGTGGAGAATGGGAGATTGTTTCCTTCATCAGAACAAGCTTTTGGTGTTTTAACTTGACATTATTGTTACTGTTTTATTAAGTTGACCATTAAGCACTGTAACTATTTTTAATGTTAAAAAGATACATAAAATATTTTGATAGATAAAAACCAAATTTCTTAAATTTTATTTATTTTTTTCTTAAATAAGTCCCTGTCTTAAAACAAAAAAATATTATATGTTTCACCTGTGAAAAATTTTCACAAGGCAGGAAAAAAATCTGCAGGTATAACCATCAGCAACATATAGGCTCCTTTGCACAATGGCTCTTTCCTCAGTTTTTCTTTGAATCCATTCCTATCTATCCTAAAAGCAGATGTTATTCACATCATATAGCTGAGTTCTAAAAAAATGTTTTTCAGGTTTTTAAAGCTAAAAGTAATGCAGAATCTAGTAATGCAGGCAGTCAGTTTAAGATGTCTAAAACCAAGCCTGATCTAGATAAGTTTTTTAGGCTGTTCTTTTAGTTAATGGAAAATTAATATCAGCTGTACAGAGTGTTGGTTCAAGTCCAGGGTGTTGGTTCAAAAACAGTGTCTAAAATATATGGGATTAATTATCTTGAAGACTTGCACACAGGCTGACCATAGAGCATGCCAAGTAAATAGGTCAGAGTTGATGAACAGCTCTGAGATATCTAAGGTTATAAGAGACTAATGCCTTCCCTCCTCAATGAAGGTAATGAAAACATGGAGGATTTCTTAACAGTATTTGAGTAATTTTTTTAATTCCTAAACAATTTTAGGGGGTTTTCCTGCCTTATACTTTTGACAATGTTTCTCACTAACAAAAGAAAGCTTTTGTTTTCCTAAATCATTTGACTTTATTGTTTGAACTTGGCATCACCCAGCACACCTGGTTGAACTGTCACACTGTCATCACAGGACTCAGAAAAAAAAGAGTAGAATACTGTTGCCCCCACTTCATGGAGGAAGACATAAGGGTGTATTTAGATGGAATGTTACTCCAGGTCTTCCAAACCTTTGAAAAATATTGATAGAATATCAGGTTGTTGATAAACTGTTTTTAGAAACAGAAACTAAAATTAAACAGTAACCCAGAAGATATCTCCCCATATAGCTTTATAAAGACTCTTAACTGAGGAGTTAATGGGTTTTTTTTTAGTACTGCTTATTTTCTGATTATGAGTGATCCCTTAAATATGCATACTTGTTAAACATATTTATGTAGCAGATTATGTCAAAACAACTAATGTAATTCTTAATCAATGCAAACCTAGTTTTCTCCTTTCTTTTCAGTGCATCAACATAACAGGAGAAAAACAACCTCTATTAGATAAATCAAGCGTCTGAACAGTAAACCCAAGTCAAAAGTAGCAGAAAGAGTGCTACCTTATGTTCATCTTCCTCGTCTAAGCTGTCAGCCTTTCAGTCTCTGTTCTTTGAAAGGGAGCACAAGAGCTGTCATTTAATAGTCAAGGGATATTAGCAATGAAAGAACTATCATTTAAATAAAGAGCTGTAAAACTGATGTTGCAGCTGTATGATCTCCAGTTAAGTTTTGTTTTGTGTGTCAGGCAATGATATTTCATTCAGCAACTCCAAACCAGATATTAATGATAAAATTCAACACACCTTATGTTTAGACCTCTGGCAAGAGACAGACCAAGTGGGTATGTGGCAGGCTGCCTCAACAACTGACACAAGGCAAATGCTAGATTTAGAATGCCTTCATTTGCTGGCTGACCCAGCAGAACAGCACCTCAGTGGGCTGACAGTCTTTTTTATATCTCTGCTCTCTCGATTATAACGTCACATCCCATTTAGCACTTCAAATTCACAGTCATTTACAGACACCACCCAAACCTAGGCAGTCAGCTGAAAGGATACAACTGTCTGGTTGTTGTTATTAGCCATCAAAGTTCTGAAACATTGTCATCTTGTGGCATGTTGAGGACATAACAAGGCAAATAGCTGTTTCTCCAGGGTATTTCCCTGCCCCTGGAAACAACCAGCACCCCTGGGGAAATTTGGAGTGCAAGGCACATGTAGAAATTGCTGCAGGGGAGTTTCCCCAGTGCCATAGTGTGGGCAGACTGGGACAAACTAAATCACAGCTGACTTACATCACTGGATCAGGTCTTCAACTTGTAACACTGTGTGTTCATTCCAGATGTAGCAATGCTCATTAAATACAAAGCAATTTAGTCATTAGACACACTTGCTTTTTCCTCTGAGGAAGTACGATCAGTTTGCCTATTGGTATCTCACTACACATATACCTAGCAAATAAAAATTAGACCTGACAGAGGTTAAAAGATGAGTGATAGCAACCTAATGCTAATAACTGCTGTACTATCCTACATTTTCTTGCTTGGTTTTAGGAGAGATCCTACTGGAATAGCTCTGCTATCTCTGGTTTGCACTGTCACATGCCTTCTTCCAGAGCATCTGAAGGACATGCTAAACTCAGCACAGTTCTTCCCAGAGATTACACTGTGTGCACTCATTATCCAATAGAACAGTGTGTCACCTAACCTTGAGTCATCACTGAGTCAGTTTTTAGCTCCTCAAGACTCAGTGCCATACATAACTTTCTACTCAAAGTTCCTGAGTCATACAGGAGGAAAGGAAAGGGGAGACACAACAAAACTTCACTTTACACAAACCTTTATAGACATGCCCAGGTCAAGGTGCATGTAGACATATCTGACTGCATAGAGAAGGAAATATTCAAACATTCCCAGCAATATACCAATGCAGCTACTCAGATCTTAGAGCAAACATCTGGATTCAGCAAATGTGATTGCCAGTGTCAGACTGTATGTCTCCACTACCTATGAAAACCCAGGTTTCAGCAGCATCTGTGTCTGCCTTCTCCCACAGCCAGCTCTTTGCTAACATATTTGTAGTAGAAAACGAAACTTGCACACACCTCCAAACTCTTTCCTATGAAATCAAATTACTTACTTACACTAAAAATGATCTCACAGGATCACATCAGGATTAAAATTAAAAGTACTTGAAGTTTTTACTGCTTCCTCAAGAGTCAAGCTCAAGGCCATTTGGCACACCTCGTAATAAATAAGAATTTCCATTTTCATATGTCACCTGATGGTGGATTGTGGATGGAAAACTCATGGAAAAACTAATGATAGCCTCTTGATATGTATAAAGTGAATAAATTCATTATTCTGTCTGAGAGGAAAAAACAAGAGTCACCACCACAAACGCAGGTCAAGAGCTGAGCAACATCAGTAGAGAGAGGTCTAGTGGAGAATGAAAGCAAATGAATATAGCTGGGGTTTTTTTCCATTGGAGATATATGCAGGCATGTGTATGCATAAACTGAAACACAGAAATACCACAGACAGAGAACACAACAGAAAGTGTAAGGCAGCTTAGTCATCATATGACCCTGACCAGAAAGAAACCTCGGAGGGCTTTGTGAGGGGAATGCAGACTGGAAAACAAAGGAGTATGTGCAGGTATTGTATGAGAAAAAGCATTCTGCTTTTAGATTTTTACTTATCTGGGAAGACAAACTTCTATAGACATTAATAAATATGTTTTATCAAACCAGTGTAATATTGTCTTCTACCTAAACATTTCATCCCAATAATAGCAACCTGTAGAAACTTAAGTTTTTGCCAAATGCTAGGACTGCAACAGGCAGAGATGTATCACATTTAGGCTCATGTCTAAGACTACTAAACTTCCTGTGAGGAACATAAGGCCACAGTTCTGTGCTGACCAGGTCAGACTTGGACTTCCTGAGATCATTCAGCCACATGACCCTGACCTGGATTAGGAAGGTAGGCAAAGATTATTTATGCCACTCTCAGTGGAGGAGAAAGTATCTGGCTATGAGTAACATCAGAACTGAGAGTCAGATAATATCTGAGCTGGCAAAAAATCTAGTGCATAATTGCCTGCCTCAAAAAACCCTTGAGCACACTGGAAAAGTCAGGGTTACTTTGAACCATTTCTGTGCCGTACCATATGGCTGTGACATTTTAAATCCTACATTTAAATCTTGGTTCTAAAACCATATTTTCTATTCCTTGCAGCCACAGCCTAAGGAATAAAAGAGCAGGAAAACACTGCAAAGATAGCAGCCAGCTAAGAGGCAACATTAAAGCAAAAGTATGCCTCGAATCCCATCCCTCTGTGGGGCTTATTGAATATAAATAGAGTAGCAGGAACAGAACTGAGATGCCTCAAGCACTCCTGTATCGTGTTTGTTATCTGGCATGATGCACATTTATTTATTCCACATAAAACAGAAGCTTTAACAGGGGGAATGAGAACATCTTCAGTCTGCCCACAGTAGTTAATCCCAGGTTCAAATCACTTCAGAAAGATGAGAAAAGTTAAATCCTTCCCATCATCAGCATGAAGTCTGAGCTATAATTAGTAGGTGAACGATTAAAAGAGGAATGAGATGGAGCGAGCACTTCCAGGGATGCTCCATATGAAGCCCAATTCAAAAAGCTGCACTGGAGCATGTTTATCAATCAGTCACAGAGGGAAGCTAAACAATTTTGGAAGCCAGCTCAAACCTCAGTCCCATAGGGAGCTCCACTGTGACAGCATTCTGCACATACCCTTTAGCTATCACCAGTGTGAGGCACTATGAAGCAAGACTACCAATCCAAATTTTGAATCTGTTGAGAGCACCAGTGAGGTGGTTCCTCAATTTCAGATGCTTTGGGACAATAAGAACCCAGTGCCTGGACAAAAACAATGGAATACAGACACTGCCTGCTGCAGCTGTAGAGAGCCACCAGTTCTTCTCTCTAACTGCAAAACTGCACTGCGGGTTGTTGCCTATCGTGGCTACCCTGTGCCACTGAGGTTATGTTGGGTATGAGAAGGCAGATACTTTATAACATCCCAGACAAATCTCTGGCATAAAGTCTGTCACGACTAATAAAGTTTGACCATGCAGGAATTGTGACTCAAGGAGTTTCAGGACAAGGGGAAGCAAAGGAGAACATGTTCATTGCTTAAAGGACAGTCTTAATGTTATTTTTCTGAAGCCATTCATTAATATTTTTTTTCGCCCATGAGAGTCATACTCCTATAAATGCTGTCTCATATATTTAGAGGCAAAAAAGGTGACCGGCCCCTACTTAAATGAATGAAAACAATGTTCTTTTCTAATCAGATTTTGAAAGAGATCACTAATCAGCAATTTTTGAATGAGGAACTGTAGCCAGCTAATCCATATCCTGTGATGCCTTCACCTTCCCATTTACCTTCTCACTGCCATTGCTCACATGGTTATTTAGCCGATCAGATGCTGAAATGTTGGGTTGGCATTTATTCAAGCAAAGTAAGCATATTTATGCAGATCAAGGGAAAACACCTAAACAGTACTAAAGGAAGGAGCAGATGTCTGCAGTTTATCTTCCTTGGTTTAATTTCAATAGAATTTACATTAGGTCCTCTTCATATTCAAGTTATCACATTAGGGAATCTGGGCTTGTGGTGAAGATTGACAGATATTTGAGAAATCTGTCCAGCATTTGCAGAGGACAAGCTTACAGATATGAGCAGAGAAATCATTGGAGTGGAGTTCATTCACTCTTCCAGAGCTGAAAAGGACACAGTGGATTGTACTTGGGTTAGGTTCAGAGTTGATACTCTTTTCAAGTATCTCATCTGATGCAACATATAAATCTTCTGTATTAAGTCAAGGTTCTTTAAGGTATTTAGCCTTTGAACTGTCTTATCTAAGTATCTCTTGAGGGTTAATATTTTGGCTTATCTTGGAGGGGATTTTTAATTTCATTTACTTTAATTAATTTTCTGAACAGCTGTTAGCCACTACAGTCACAGAGTCCTGAAGGAGTTAGGACACTAGCTCTACTTCCCCCTCCTAACTCTTGCACTACTCTCTCAAGGCCTTCGAGCAGATAAAACCTTATTGTCTTCACTCATCTCCAATGCTGGAAGGGAGGCTGAGAGGTCAGGATTATATATATAATCTTCTCATTCCTCTGGAGAATCATGCTACTAGCAGCAAAGCAAATGTTCATCTTTTTTGGAGCTGATATTACAGACTTGAAAGATGGCTGCTATCCTGGCTGGTCCAGCAATTATTGAAGTGCACTTGGTGTCTAGAGTCTTTCAAAGACAGCCCATCAAATGATATTTCACTTTCCAGGTTAGAAGTTAAGCATATAAGTATAAAGTGAGCAAGAACCAAGAGATGCTACCACTAGAGAAGGCAAAATGCCATCTGTCAGTGATGCTCAGCATCTCCAGGAGGCAGTGGTTTCTACTTCATGCTGAGTTCTGTGAAACTGAAAAGCATCGATATCCCTTCTGTGCATCAGCCCTGCTGTGTGCAATTCACAGTCTGGCACTCTGCAGTACCAACCCATGATGGGGACAATCTCCACAGCTGTGGATGTGAACTTTTACAGTCCAAACTTTAAAAGGAGAATGTGCAGAACAGGGAAGCTTTCCAGTGCAAATCTAGCATGAGTCAAGGTAACCAAGCACACTGTCATAGAAACATTGTGCATTCCCACAGCGTGCTGCTCTCTAAGACTGCAGAACACACAAGGTGACCCTCCTTGGTGGGCATGAATTATGTTCAATCTGTCCATTTGTTCTTCTGTCAGAGGGTGTGGGAATAAACAAGACAGAGTAAAACAGACTTAATTGGTTTGATAGCCAAGATGCCATGGCAGGAGCAAACAGAACTCTGAAGATTACAGAAGATGGGATTAAACCTGCTTATGGGAAGAGAGGAGAGTCAATCAAAGTCTGCAAGCAAAAGATGTTGTAAAATGTATAAGCTGTCTTTATGATCTTTAACCAGATTATTGTCATGGAAAATTATTAACCTTCCTGAAACGGTATATAAGTTTTTGGAAAATCTGAGTAAAATCGAATTCTCATCACCAAATCAGTCTTCCCGCCTCTCTCTCAATCGTCAATAAGAGGGGTAATTTCTTAAGAGCTGGCCTTTATTTTTTCTCTTGCCAGGGTGTTTCTTGTATGGTTTATTAGAGTACCAGTTCTGGAAGAGCCAATGACTTTCATATTACTGTGAAAGACGACACATAATAAGTACAGTATCACAACTGCTCTCACTCCAGAAGCAATACATGACATCAGATTTCAGGCAAGGCATATTGTTTGTTCAGCCCTCAGAACAATTTTTATTTACTCTGACACTAGCAGGCTCACTAGAAACACATACTGATTTAGGTTAAAGAAAGAAAATATTCAATCAACTTTTGCATTAAATCTTAGTTGCCATTTGTCCAGGCCATTGTAATTCAAATGTTTTTCCTTCCTCATCTCAGATAGCGTTTTTACTCTCAAGTACCTGTTGAGGAAAGAGCTTTGACTTTCATGAATATACATTTAAATTCATATGTTCATGTGTACATGAACATATGAATTTAAAAATACAAGAATACTATCCATACCTTATCACTTTACTCATCATGCTGCTATTTTTAGTCATGAATGGTCATTTTAAAAAGCCTTTTAGCAAAAACTTTTAGCTTATTAAAAGCTGTGTTATGATACATTTCCTAGTGACTACAGGAATCCTGAGACAGTGGTAATGAAGAATTTCACAGCTGTAGCTAAATTATGCACCACTAAGAGAGGAAATGTACATTTGAGACTGGACTTTAGACTTCCAGTGAAAGACAGGTCCCACCCCCAAAAGTTTACTTCTAAGCCAAAACCATGATAAGTGGGAGAAAGGAAGTATTGTTAAACACTGTGTATATGAGGGGAAACAATACAAAGAAAGAACTTGCCCAAGATTACAAGGGAAAGCAGGAACAAAGGAAAGGTGGTAATTGAACTCAAACATTCTAAAACAGTTCAGTTGCCTTAGTAGTACACTTTTGATTATTATTTTATGTTGCCTTTAATTCTTTTCACTTCACTTAAATATTATGGTGACAGATGCCTCACAGAAATCAAACAATGGAGGGAAAGCAGGTGTCAAGAATTTCTTGAAAAAAAAACAAGCAAAACAAGAGCTTTCACTATCTCCACGGTGCATACTGACTTGTCTGCTATCTTCATCATAAGAACACCACACTTCTTTGATATCTTCCCCAGTTCTTCTAAATAGATCATTTCTATAATTGATAGTGTTACTGTGTCAAGCAATCTGCTGCTGAATTAAAGATTAAACCAAAAGTAAGCCCTGAGTCAGTGTGAGTGTGTATATTATTCAAGGATCCTGTATATTATAATGGCAATTTTACCCCTTAATACCCCTTAAGAGTAAAAATGTTCAAAGTCAGAGTAATGACCTTACTGTAAATTATATTCCCAGAAGGGATGAGCCTTAATTGTCTTAACAGAATAGTCCACCTCAATCATTTTGAATAAGGAAAAGCTAGATGATCTGTACACATTTTAAACAACTCCATTTCACCTAATATTTTTCTTCGTAAATTTGCAAGATGGCAACTTACACATTTTCCCAATGTTTTCTTCATTAACAGGACAAAGAGAGAACTTCCTTCTTATTCAACACACAGTTCAGCTGAAATCCAGCAGTCAAGTGGACAGCAGAGAGGGGAAAGAAATAAGCAGCCCAGGAAACCTGCCAAGCACTAACCTTAAAGTACAACTGGTTAAAGAAACAGTCTATTGTCCTGGCAGCAGGCAGAAAATTACCTGAGTGCTATCCACTGGCATTCCCAGAAAGTGCAGTATTAAAGGCTTCAGTGACCTGAAAGAGAAAACCCAGGCTCTGGCCACAGACCAGTGGGGTTGTGTGACCTTCTGTTCTGCACTTTGTTCCCCTGACTTAACACCAATACCTACATGTAAGCTGGCCACTGTAAAGTTTATTGAGAGAAAATGAGCTCATCCAAACTAAATGTCTCAAGTATGGCCACAAAAACCCATACTGAAATTGCTTTTCTTTCTCTCCATTAAGTAGAAAAAGACTTCTTGGCAGCTAGCTTAGCTGAGAAGGTGTAAACTCAGTGAAACCAATAATGGCCCAGCCTCTTCTTCAGGCTTTTATAGCAAGTAGTGTATTAGTTATTCATGTGTCACTCCCACTGTAGCAAGATGCATAGGAAAGGAGGACACAGAGCTGTTAGAGAAGGTGTGGAGGAGGACCATGAGGATGATCAGAAGGCTGCAGCACCTCTCCCATGCAGACAGGCAAAGAGTTGACAGACAGAAAAGTGGGGTTGTCCGGCCTGGAGAAGCAAAGGCTTTGGAGAGATCCTTACAGAGCCTTCCAGTACCTAAAGAAGGCTAATAAAAATAATACAAAGATATTTTTTACCCAGGCCTCTAGTGACATGACAAGGGGCAACAGTTTTAAGTTGAAGAAAACAGATTCAGGGAGAATATATAAGGAAGATGTTTACAATGAGGGTGGTGAGACACTAAAATAGATTTCCCAGTGAACCTGTGGGCACTTCATAGCTGGAAATGTTCAAGGTCAGGTTGGATGGGACTTTGAACAATTCAATTTAGTGGAAAAGGCTCTGAAAATAGCAGGGTGAGTAGAAATAAATGACCTTTAATGGTCCCTTCCAATCCAAAACTTTCAATTTTTCTATGATTATTAAAAAAAAAAAAACAACAATGTATTCAATACACCACAAATTCAATCAAAATTCATGGTCAAGACAGCATTCCTTTCAGGCCTGGATTTGTGATGTTTGTGGTGTTTCATCCCAATGCTCCTGTCCTCATGAGCTCCTCTCTTTGTGATATAAATATGTAGCATTACTGCAGCATGTGGGAAGGTTATTCATGGCATGGCTGCCTTGCACTATTTTAGTTGCTATATATTCACATCTCATTGCCTTGCAGCCCTGGTTTTGTTGACACATCTCTGGTACTGATTTTAACAGTTGTGCACATGCTTTTAAAGGCTATTTTAGTATAAGGCCCCTGAAAGCTTTTGAAGTGAATCAGTGCCTTTGAGAAGTCACAATTTACAGGCACACAGGAGGCATGACAATTTTGCCAGCTGGATCTGACACAAGGAATGGAAACAAGAACACTTTTCCTTAATGTAAATAAGTACTGACCTTTGGTAATTATTTATAGGTCTCAGTCATCTCTCATGAATGTTTTTTCTCTGTTTTTCAGTGACACTGAAATACAGGTGTGGTACCCTTCATCTGAGGAAGGAATATACTCTGAATTTGAACCCAGCTGCCCAGCAAGCATTGCCCAGAGCTGACAAGGCAGAAACATGAAAATATGATCTGAAAAACCTTGCAAACCCACCACTTAAAGAAAATGTGGATCCTGTCCCTAATTTGCCCTATCTTGAAACAAAAACTCTAAAATATTGTACAGCCTTGGAGTAATATTTTTAAAAAATATATTTTAAAAAAATCCTGTGGCCAACATATCTCTAGGCCAGTAAAGTATCATCAAAACTATGTGAGAATTCATTTGAAAACATGGCATATTTCAGTGGGGAAAACAATTGTTAAAGGTCAAAGCAGTTTTTCTCTCATTATTAAAACAAAGTAATTTTGGGTTCAGACTGACGGTTGCCTCAGCATTTACCTTTTGCTTTGTTTTGTTTTATTTTATTTTAGTATTTATCAAATTATCTCTAATGAAATATGCTAAGCCTTCAGATTTTTAAAATGATGAGCAATGTCCCTCCAAAAGAAATCATCTCAGGTCAGTGTGGATGGAATTTTTTTCAGTCAGTGAACTGAAAAATCAATTATTCCAACAGCCACTGCAGTGCACAACTCAAGGGCAGTGTGAGACCAGAAGACAAATTGGGAAAGAAGAACTGACTGATCATGCCCTAATAGTTTTCAATATAGTGCTACCCAAATTTTTTCAACAGGTTCCTGGTTAAAGTTTCCTGTTGAGTCTCATATCTTGCTCAAACCTTGCTAGGGTTGATGTTAACAAAAATGAGCAAACAAAACAACACAAGGAAAATAAAAGCAAGGAAGTTCCATGTCTGAAACTAGAATCTGAGAAGACTATAAATACATGTTCACTATTTATTTGAACTAAGAAATGAGTTTGAACTTGAGAAATAGTTTATCAGTATTTAAATACTTCTTCAGATGTATAACTTTCTCCTACCTCTTCTTTTTTTCATCTCATTTGCTATAACTAGCTTAGAAAAATTATAGGATATAACACATAGATTCAAGACAGTTGATATGTGATTATAGTGATGTATAGCACTGCAGGAACACAGAAGTTTTGTTAACATGGGAGTTCTCTCAACAGCAACTCAAACCAAATCTAGATATTTTCTTAAAAATACAGGTAAGGATAACAATTCTGTTTTCTCCTCTTTCTGCACACAAGGTCAAATGAAAAAAATACAAGTCCCATCAAACTCAAGATCCAATCATGCAAACAATAGGTCACCTAGTTCTGTGTGCACCAATATATTCTGTTATGAAAACGTTTGGATATTTAGGGGAAAAATCTATTTCTAATTTCATTTATAACTTCTTATTATTTCCCTATTTCTTTACAGCAAAAGTTAAATTGATTTCAGTGTAGGTGCACTAGCCTGAGAGCTAGTCAAGATCTGTGTCTATAAAATGGTAGGATCACATGAAGTTTGCCATCTGGCCATGGGGCATAAATGTAGAATTAGCATCATGTTTTAGCACTTGTGACTCCCTTGCTTAGACGAATTTACAAATAGCTTGACATCCTGCAACAAGATTTTGAAGTAGTCTTCTTCCATAATCCTGCTAAAGATGAAAATAATTGAAGTGCCAAAATTAAGTGACCTAATTCTCGTATGGGAACAGTATTTTCCTACTGCCAGCAAGACTTGTCTGAAATAATTTTTGGATTCTGTTTAAAAAAAATCTAAGGCCATTGAACAATCTTTATGAAGGAGTAAACGAAAAGGATAGTAAATTAATTTTCATTTAATTGAGGATCAATGCCTTTTGCCTTTAAGCAACACTACTTAAAAGTCAGTCTGTTGCCTGAAAGTAATGTGTTTTTTATTGTTTGGCATAACTCCAAGGTTTGTTATAACTACAAAAACTGGAAAAAATTAAGAACTGTTTCTGGTTCTTTTTAATCTGTTTACTTCTACATTTGCATGCACTCTGTTTATCTTCAGTTTCATTGTTTTTTGTGTTTCTGTGACTCTTTCACACTGTAATAGCACAATGAAAATCATGACTGTAAAGCCCTTAGAATTTCCAGAGCAACCACAGAGTAAGAGTTTTATCTGATACTACTTTTAATGCTTTTTTATTAAATGAAAATGTTTCAAGTTGATAGGTCTTTTCAAATCCTTCTGCTCTGATAATCTGTATTTCTGATTATCTTAGGCAAAAGTACCAGCTTGAATTTTTCAAAGTGAAACTTCATTTTCTTATTTTCTGCAAAGCTTTGCAACATGCAGTTTTGGATTTTCCCCACTGATGTTGAGATGAGGATTTATATGACATTTCTGAGAGTGACTTGATTTTCTCCTTCAAACTCCCCAGGTAACTTGTCTTTTTTTAAGCAATCTCTTTCATGGCCCAGTTCAGCAAAAGCATTTAAGAAAAGGTTTAATCCTCAGTGAAGTAAAGTATATAAATACATTAATATGACTGCTGGTCCTAAAGCTAACACCAAAATGTGTGACCATTCTATCTCCTTTTGACTTCAAAAGACCAGTAGTCCAGATATTTTCAGAGAGGCAACATATTTCATTTTATAAAAAAATCTTTCCTTGATCTTTCAGATCCTGCAAAAGCCAAAACTATTTCCTTCTGTTATCCCACTGCATATGATAATAAAATAGCTTTCATGGTTTTGGCAATGAAATCTTATTCCTTCCACTTGATAAAGAGACCTCCCTACTTAAAACTGATACTAAAAGCATCACTGCTTGATGTATTTAAATTCACCAACCTTAGTAGTCAGGGCCAGCTGAGAATTTTCCAGCAGAGTGATATTCTGCTGAAAAACACTGTTTCAGGGATGAAATATGTTGCTTTTGGAAGTCCCCTTCTCCCCTGCCTGCCCCAGCAGGACCTAGCCCTTTGCTGTGCCTATGGACTCTGATGAGGAGGAGCAAGTTCAAGAGGAGCAATGGAAAACACCTGCCAAGTCTCATGATGGTAAGAGGAACTGAGAGATAAGACTAACAAACACTTTGGGAACCAGCTATATTTCTAAGAGCCAGCTGGACTGAGCCACCTGCAGCACTGCTCTGGTTTCAATGAAGCAGCACTTTATGGTGTTAATTTCATCATTCTTCTTTACTTACGATGTCAGGATCACTGAAAAGATACCACACACTACATTTTCATCTGCAAATTGACCCTAGAGTTTTTCAATTCCTGACAAAATTATTCCCTTGTACAAGAAAATGCAACAGCCTTTGTTCACTATAGATCAAATTTAGCAATGCTTCATTCTTTAAAGCAACACTTTTATGCCTGAAGCGTCATAGAATCACTGAATGTTTTGGGTTGGAAATGGACCTTAAAGATCATCCCATTCCAACTTCCCTGCTGTGGACAGGGACACTCTCCACTAGACCAGGTTGCTCAGAGCCCCTTCCAGCCTGACCTTGAACATTGCCAGGGGTGAGGCACCCACAGTTTCTCTGGCCAGTTTATTCCTGTCTTTCACCACCCTCACAGTAAAGAAATTCTTCCTAACATCTAATATAAACCTACCCTCTCTCACTTTGAAGCCAGTCCCCCTTGTCCTATCACTGCATTTTCTGATGAAGAGTTCCCTTTTGTCTTCCTTGTAGGCTCCCTTCAGATCCTGATGGAATCTATATACAGTAATAAAATACGTATTGTTATAAGCCTCATTTGTAAATTTATTAACTCTTTCAGGTCCTAGCACACTTTCCTTTCATTTCTACAGGACCTCTGCTTGATTTTTTCCCCAGTCTTTAGAAATGGAATATAATCACTGCTTTTACACTATCCTGTATTGCTGGGTGTGGATGGCATTCCTATTTTAGGATGGATGGGCAATTCAATGTTTGAATTTCAGGATCCTTGGGCAAGTCCCTAGTGTTGTTTACAGAACATTTTTCTAAAGTACATTTGTAAGTGTCATGCTGAATAATGGCTATTAGGGTTAAATGTGGTATGGCATTTGGAAACATTGCAAGCTCAGAACCTTTCACAATTAATAATACAGGGAAAAAAATCATAGAATGCTTTACGGCAGTGTGCATTTCCTGTACATCTCTGTTTGTGCTGACTGCATTTAGGTTACATTAGCATGAAAATCATGCCACTAATGAGATATAGTGCCTTTTAAGAAACACTAACAATGATATTTGAGAAAACCCAAAATGTAAATTCAACAATCCACTGACAAAAAAAAAAAAAAAAAGAAAAAAAAAGAAAAAAAAAGAAAAAAAAAGTAGTGTTCATATTTTTAAATGTCATGTTGCAAAGATATCTTGGTTTCTTTTCAAGCCCTGTAGGCATTGTATAAAATTGTCTCTGCTTCTGAAATTACCTGGCAATGACTGATGTTCAGTGATCATTGTTCCTGCAGTACGGCTGAGAATTCAGAAATTCAGCAGTCAGCATCTGATTAGCCACATTTAATCACCAGGAGCAGCAGCTCTAGGAACATATGCCTAGTCCTGCTAACCGTGCCTTGTCTCCATCTCCACAGTAAAAATGTTTCCTCACCTACAGCCTATTTGCACACAGCTAACTCAAAGGTGAAGTATCCATAGGACTCTTGTACCACCTTTGCAATGATCAATGATTATTTCTTGATTTGCCTTGAAGCAAAGCTGTAACTTTTCCAGACTGGTCTGTGAGCTTGGTTGATAATGAGATGACCGCTCCTTTTTTAGATATGAACAATTCATTTTAGATCAGAAAGGTTCGTTTTATGTTGCACTACATTGTTAAACTTAAAATGTACTCCTTGCATTGCAGGTTCCCTTGGGATTTTTGTTTAAAATACATATGAAAAAGTGTTTATTTTCTACTTTATTTAAGCTTGCCATATGATGGCATGAAAAGACAAATTAGCCGTAAAATTAATTTTCTTTAGGAAAAAAAGGTGATAGGAAGCTTATAAAATCCATCTTGTGGTAAACATAATTTTAATAAAAATATTTTATTTCTTCTATAAATATAAAATTCTTACTAAAGCAGATTAATAAATTAATTCTTTTATTTTATGGAAAAAATATAAAGAGAGAACTATAATTTTAACATTAAGTTTAAAACATGTCATGCAATACTAATGCATAAATCAAAGAATTTAAGTGCTTTGCTTTTATATATATATATAAAAATTTTAACACAGAAATGAAAATGAAGTTTTAAGCATTTTGAGCAGCTCTTCAGATTGCAACAAAGTGAAAACATACATCATTAAGTCACTGAGACTTGTCTAAGGCTTATGAGTAATCATTGCCATGCTTGTTTAACAGGGATCCACATGCAGACCAAAGCTGCTAATCACCTTCCCAAAAAACTTGATTTGAGATAAAATAACTTGGGAAAAAAAAAGAAAAAAAATCTTGCTACTTTGCCTGTGTGTGCTCCAGATTACAGAAACAGCAATATGTATATACTTTACTCAGGCATACAAATATTTACAGGCTGGTTTAGCAGCCCAGTCAAAAGGCTCTACCCTGACAAACTCTGTGCCTGGGCACCTTCAAATGGCTACACAGGAACTGTCACATCTACGGGGATATGCCTGCCCAGAAAGGACAAGTTCATTGGCATTCATTTCACTCAACAGAAATAATGTCTCTTTCAGAATTTCCCTAAGCTTCCAGCAGATAGAGAGATGCATGGCATATATGCTGTTCCTTTTTCTGACCTTTCCTACTTTTAGACAGTGCCAGAGGTAGGATGCTGAGCTGCACAGAGACTTTTTCTGACCCTGGCCCAATATTTTAACAGATCTGGTCCATGGCTTAGCTACTTGTGCTGTCCTGATATTTAGGCTCAACACCTAGTTGGACTTAAGTTTTACTTAGGTATGATATTTAAGATGTTTCCCCTGAGTGTTTGCAGAAACAAACCTCCTAAACAGAAGGGTTATAAAAGTCTCCTTTAACAGCAAACTGAAACTTTCCCTATTGCTTATACAGCTGTCAGCCTCTATCCTGTGTCCTAACCCTGCTAAGATTTGCTGCTGTCTTTTATGAACATCAGAATTGCTTTAGTGTTGCAATGTCCTAAGAAGATATGCCTTTTTCAGGTAGTCTGGATCCATCAATCTGTCCAAAACTGGTACATCATTCCATTGTCAGTAGTTTATTTTGTGACAGTTATAGGCAATAAAATAATGCAGTGAAATATTTAAGTGTGAGGAGTATAGTTCAGTATAGGTAAATAAAATCTAAGTAATTCTTCATTGCACATTATTTATCCACAGTAATTTACTAGGTAGATTAATTTACTAGGTAGATGTGTGAAATCCCACTGTAGTCGGTTGAAATTTATGTGCTGGATGCTCTTTGGCTTTTCTTAATTTATAACTTCAAAGGACATTTACTTTCCCCACAGCAATTGAATAACAACCAGGAGTTCTAGGAATTGCATGATTTCTGGTGAAAAAACAAGATGTTGATTAATGATGACCTCTTTTACAACGCAGAGTTGAGAAAAGCTTTAAAACTGCTGCCTTTTAAAAGTGATGCATATCCTGTTGAAAACACTGTAATGGTTAGAAATATTTTGGGAATTAAAACACTTTTGAACACAGACTTAAATAGGTAAAAATATATATACATAAATAGAAACACCTACCTAAGACAATTTTAAAAAGAATTTAAGCTAAACTATCATAGTTTATATTCTACAACAAGCCCCACTAATTTGAATATGGAATAGAGCACTAGCTAATATGGATTTATGAGAAAAGATCACACAACACTGAAAATGAGAATATTAATTAACTGCATGAGAAAACAGCATCATAAAGCACTTGAGGGTGTTTTCTGAAAACTTCATTACTGAAAGTAAAAGCTAAAAACTTAAGAAAAAAGTCCCTTCTCTCTCATAATCTCTGAGTTAGCAACACAATGTGAGTCTGGTCTGTGAGCAAAATGCTGTCTCCCTGGAAACTGCTAGAAAGTGTCACTTCAGCTGATCCCAAAATGAGAGATAAAAAACAAGTGTGAAATCCTTTGTTGTGGAGGTTAGCATTTTATTAACAAGCACCTGCAGTTTGATGTTTAACAGGACCTGAAACATATGATTTCCTAATTACTGCAAAAGGCACTGAATCTCCTTTACAGTTGCATCTCTCCTGACAGAGGTCCTTCCTTTCGTTGTTATTTTCCTGGCTGTTTAACAGATCGTAGCTTCAAAACAAAATTATAAGTATCTTCCTTACATAATTTCCTAATTAACCCTCTGCCTCACTAAAAATGACATTTACACTTTCCAGGAAGCAAACTTAGCACGTTTATTTAATGCCATCGTTGTGACTTTATCACAAAAACTATAATGTGTATGCTAGACATAGATCTAGGACGGCTCAAGACAAAATCACACTTATGAACAACTCCTAAACCAAAGTTGTAGGAAAGGGACATGGGTTCAGTAGCAAACCAGCCAGTGTGCATCACAAGAAACAATTCTTTTAAAACAGAGAAAGAGCACTGAGGCATCAGTACTTATGTTCAGGTTGATGCCCTTCCATTACATGACTGTTTCCACACTGTCTAACCCAGCTACATACAGGGCAGTACTGGAGGCTAAAGCCAATGTGACTTTAGATTTCTTGAATAAATAAATGCTTGAAGAGGAAAAAAAGTAACGTGAAAACCAAACTCTTGTCTAACATGAGTTCAACACAAAATCCATTTTCTCCCCATTTGGAAGGCAGGCTCTTAGTTTTCTACTGCTGCAGAGAATTTATTCTCTAGATGATACATGAGATACAAAACATCTTCACATACAACCCAGATACTTCATAGAATCATAAACTTGGATTGGAAGTCTGAAAGATCATCTAGTTCCAATCCCTCTGCCATGGGCAGGGACTTTTTTCATTGGACCAGGTTTCTCAGAGCAATATTCAAACTGGCCAAAAACAGCTGCTGGGGTTGGAGCATCCGCAAATGTTCTGGGCAACCTGCTCCAGTGACTCAGCACCCTCACAGTACAGAAATTCTTCCTAATATCTGATCTAAACCTACTCTCTTTCAGATTATGCCACCTCCCACCCTTGTCCTTTCACTGCATGTAAATTGTCCTTCTCCATCTTTCTTGTAGGCTCCTTTCAGGTGCTGGAAGGCTCCAATTAAGTCACCCTGAAGCCTTCTTTACTTAGACAGAAGAAACCTTTACTGACAAGAACATATTCCCACTCTGGTCTCTTGGACATTAGTAGAACTCTGAAGTTATTTAAACACAGGACCCTTAACCTCTTCTAGAGTTTACAGGAAAATTATGAATGAGGGAGTACTGCAGAAAGAGTTTGTGAACACCACATTTGACAACCTGACTCTACAGTTGCTTTCTCTCACATGTTATCAAAGCAATGCTGGGTATATGTTTTGGATTGCAGTAACCACAGCTGCACCACTGATGGCAGCTTCTTTACCCATCGTCAAATAAACCTTCAAGTTGTTGATCTGCCCCACAAAAATGCTGTAGCATTTTTGCTGCAGTCAAAGGCTGGTTACACATAAAAAGCTAAATAATATTTAGTACTCTGGAAATAAAGCAAAGCATCAATTGAATCTTATTAATTTAATATTAGGACACCCCCTCCACACACTCACGCATGCAATGAAACATTTAAATCTTGAGCTGTTCACATTTTGGTGTCTCCATCTGTAATACAAGAATGTCACAACCCCTTTTTGTAGCATGCTATAAAATTCTGCCCAGTAACAGCTAAGAAGCCCTCAATTCATGCAGAAATTAATGTATTTTTTTCTCTAAAGGACAGTCTGAACGACATGTCATACAGAGAGCATGGGCCAAACATTTAGCAGTAAGGGTAAGATGGAATGGTGAATCCCTCTTTGTTTAGAGATCATTTACACTTTGATGAGTGCAGATCACTTAAAACAAACAAACAAAAAAGTATGTGATCATGAAATTAAAAAAAGCATTTTCTCTATTACAATGTAGCCTTTAATATCATGATCATACAGTAATAATGCTAGGAAATTAGCTAACACTTAATTTCACTATTCCACAGCTTTGAAAAGGTAAGTTTGCAGTTCATTCTGTAAGTAATTATATATATATATACACAACTGAGACAACATTCTCTTTTGAATCTTGTTAGAAACAATTCCAGAGCACATTTCATGGGGTGAGATTAGAAAAAGTGAGTACAGGAGAAAAGTGATGGAAATTGAAGGCAAAAGACTTCTTTGAAAGAGTGAAATATTATTTTTAGATATTATTTCCCAATGTATTTACAAAAATCTTTACAGAAGGACTAGGCAACAAAAACAGTGATAATAACATTATCAAAACAAGGGACAATCATCAACAAATTGAAAATCAAACAAATATCAAAACATTATGTTCTAATTCTGAATCAGCAGACATCTTCCATGCAAGAATATGGTCTCTCAGTCCCAGACTGACAGCTTTAAAACCAAATATTCTGCTATACATCTGATGCTGTTCAAGATTACAACGACACTGACTCAGAAGGTTGACAATGACTCCGTTTATTTCTCAGGAATTTCTTCCCTTTATACTATTTTACAAAGAACAACCCAATGGGTGGAAGAAAGACAAACTTCTTCAATTACATTGGTCAAGTCAAAGGGACATCAATAAGAAGTCCCTCTTAGGGAAAGGAATGTAAACATAGGTCACAGTTAGGAAAACATGTCTCTTGTTGACAAAAAAGTCTCTGGGAAAGAGTTTCAGAGAAACCAAAACATCACAGGCACGAGCCAGGGCTACATACATCCCATCTTGCCCTTCCCCATATTATTAATATTTAGACAGATGACCTGCATTTAAATTTCTTCGGATCTTTTTTGCATTTGCAGAGGAATTAATCTGTGGATTTGCATCTTATAACTACTGTCATTATTATGCAATATAGAGAACATCACACTGACTAGTCTGACAAAATATTGACAACTGATGAATTAAAATGCATGCAGAAATTTCCTTACATTTCTAGATATTGTCAGAAATTATATCTGTGACTTTTGTTTCTGCAAATGTTGGAACAAAAGACCTTCCAACCTGGGTTTTCTCCGATTCTACGAAAAAAACCCCACCAAACTTTATCAGGACAGGGAACATTCCTACCATTTTTTTTTCTTTTTAATTGAACATATCATCCTGATTAGAACTCTTATGAATAATTATTGTCTTAGCTACTTACTAAAAAAAGTTATTGAGAGGATAAATAAAGGGGGGATTATGTGTGGGCTCTAAGTGCACAAGCAACAGAGGAATAGTACAGCCTAAGGTGACAAGAAAACGACATATGGGTCAGAATATGAAAAAAGAGAAATCAGAGCTCATGGAAAGAATGTGAATAGCAGTCTCAAGCTCTCTGGCTGCCCATATCTAAACACATAGATGGAAACATTCTTGTTAGCAAGAGGATGTCACTGGTTGGGTTTTGATTGCCTCATGTTTCTGCCTGTAAACAACCAATAGAGTAGCCCAGTGAAAAATCTGGAATTATTAGCAAATTGCTGATGCTACTTCAGAATAATATTTTTGTTACTTTGATGAATATGAAACAGAGAAAATAACAGTGCTACCAGTATAAGGTTTAATGTTGCATAAGATCTTCACATTAATGGAGTTTTTTAAAGTTACCAACAAAAAATGAAGTACTGGGGTGCATCAGGGACAGCAGGAAGAGCCAGTTTGTTGGTGCAGCCTTACCTCAAGTCCTGTGTACAATTTTGAGCACCAGAATATGAGAAATAAAGCTACTAGAGAGCACCCAGAGGGTGGTTACAAAGATGGTGAAGGGTCTATCTGGGAAATCATAGGAGGGTCTAGGGCCACTTGGTTTGTTTATCCTAGAGGAGACCTCACAGCTTTTTACAGGTTCCTCATGAGGCAAAGCAGAGGGGCAGCACTGATCTCCTCTCTGTGGTGACCACTGACAGGACTCAAAGAAGCAGCATCAAGCTGAGTCAGGGGAGGTTAAGGTTGAATATTAGAAAAAGGTTCTTCACTTAGAGGGTGGTACAGCTGGGTACAGGCTCCTCAGAGAAGTGGTCACAGCACCAAGCCTGACAGAGTTCAAGTATTTGGACAGCATTCTCAGGCACATGGTGTGACTTGGGGATGAGTGCTCTGCAGGGCCAGGAATTGGATTCAATGACCCTTGTGAGTCCCTTCCAACTCAGGATACTCTACAATTCTATGATTAATAATCTCTGTTCCCTGAAGCATCAAACCCCTTCCTATGGCTGCAGTATTCTAATCTTGAAGGAAAGCAAAAGGACCTACAAACTATAAATTTATGAGTCCTTACAAGACCATTATACTGACTACAGCATGATCTTTTTCCTTTTCCACTGGTCCCACACAGGTTCCCCAAATATATGTACTACCAGGAACTTTAGAATCTTTGCTGCCTGTAGGCCAGGTCTGTAGCAAACCCCCAGGAGGTAACCTCGTGCCAAGCAGCAAAAATATAAGCAGAAATTGTTGGACTTGTTTCATGGAAGCAGCGCAGAGGAAATGTTTTAAGGAGTAGTAATTCTTCTCTACCTGGAACTTAAAATACATGCATGAGATATTAACAATAGGGGAGATTTGTTGGGGGGAAAAAAAACCAAACAAATATTTTCATTGATGTAAAAATGAGTTACTGGAAGAGGAAAAGGCAGAATTTAAAGTATCAAGGGCTTCCAACACGTTCACAGTCAACATATGCTTATCCCAGAAATAAAATAAAAAAAATTCTGCTGGTTACAGGAAGAGAACCTAAGCAGCCCTGTTCCTTGTGGTTATATTTCTATTAAATCTGTTCTGAGATCTTGCAAAAGCAAGCTTGTGGTGAAAACTGTACTCTTAGAAAGCAGATCTGTCTGCTAAAAGTTATTAACTATAGTGCTGGGGAAACAAACAAACAAACAAACCACAACAAACCTTGGCATTTAATATAGTTTCTCTTTCTCAGATGCGTCACATAGTTAAAATGTACTTCTGAGACATCAGCAGCAAGAGTGTTAAGAGGAATGAAGTGGTACAGCCAAAAGAGAACAGTTGCATTTTCAGTTGAGGAAAGTTTATTGTACTCATGTCTGAGGAGAATAGTAAAGGATATGTAGAAGGAAAAAGGAGTAAAGAAAATCTAAAGAAAATTAGAAAGAAATAAGAAAATTATACTCCTCTCCTTCAAAAAAAAAAAAAAAAAAAAATCGAACCAGTGCAGATGTTTAGTAGTAAGTCCTAAAAAAAGCACATGATTTTGAAAAATATGGATCCTTGCATGTTTTTAAATTAAAATGCTTTTCTACATAAAATAAAATTTGTCTGTTCTCTAATTTTCTTGTCTTCCAATTATGCTTTTCTCCCAGAATATATTCACTGTAATATAAATTCTCTTAGAAACCTGACCCATTGCCTTTAGCAGTAAGAGTGAGATTAATCCTTTTCTCCAGGGTAGTCCAGGGTTACCACTGTCATTCTTCATAAACCAGTTTAGATAAGTGCAATTGTTAGAATCAAGCTTAGAAAATGCTACTGTACTCTATTTTTATGATTTCTGCTTACCATATCTCATCACTGAAATCTACCCTTCCAGTCAGATTTTAACAGTGAAGCAAGGAGTAGAACAGGCCTTTGTGGCCCTAACACTACATCAGTAGGACTCAGAGAGGTGCAGAAATATTTGAATAATTGTGCATCACTGATTTACATCATGACTAAAGCAATGTTAGAGAAATCAGTTTCCCTGGATACCTCCTTCTGATATTTGGGATTTTAAACAGTGCTTTGGTTATAACAGCTTCACAATATTTTGGATTTTTCCATGTGCAGCCCATTTGATGGTTTTCTTGGTTGATTCCCTGTCATCTATTACTATGCTCTCCCTCAATGCCTTCTTACCACTAGCAACATTCTTCCCACGTAGATTTTCGTGACTGCTCACTTGTGCCAAAAGTCTGATTTCCAGCTTATGTCAAGATTTTCTAAGACCACAATATTTCTACCTTTCCTAAACTCTCAGATAGAAATTGACAGAACTCAGTAAAAAATTTAATACTGTTCTCGGAGGACCAGCTAATGCTCTAACTTGTAAAACTCATATAGTTTTTTATTAATTCAGACTTTGCTTTTGCTAATGGTTCCTCATTAAGTCCTTACAGAGGTACGGGTCTGTTCCTGAGAATCTGATTTACAGGCTAACAGAAGCTTTGTGCTAGCCTGTTTGTTGTTGGTAATGAAATGGCTGCAATCTGAAGCAGAACTGCTGAAGTTAACCTGGAGCCTACTGGACATCTTGTAGAATATTTTCAAATTTGAGTAGAAAGGCGAAAAGAAGGTTAAAAAAGATGGTTTCCTCATAGCAGTGTCCCTCCTGTACATCAGGAGTAACCTGGAAAATTATAAGCTAAGAGAAACATTGCTATAGAATATTAGTTTATTAATAAATTATATTAGTTGAAGTTGATTATCTTCATTTCCACACAGCAGATCACCTTTTACAAAAATGCTTATGTAGTGTGTGAAATACCATCTTAGAAAAACTTTTGATGCCTTCAGAACTTGCCTTCTGCACTGTTCTGAATGATATGAAAGGGAAAGGGAAAAACCAGTAGTGTTGACAAAGGAGTGCTGTGACTATCATGGTTCATACAGAGGGCTTCGGTGTGTTGAGTAGAAAAAGGATCAGTCTCCTATTGAAGATAAAAATATCTTCTGGGTTTTCACAAATTCAAACTACATTTATATAACTGGTGCAGACCACAATGAAGTAATTAAGCAAGAACTTCCACACAAACCTCTTTAGTTTCATCATATGCAAAATCCCTTGCCTCAGCTACCAGCAAATGCATCAGCATTTAGTTCATTCTCACAGGAAATAGATTTCAAAACACATTAAGGGTTGTGTCAGACTCCTGCACATCTTTTAAATTCTGTTTTGAGCTTTGTAGGACTGAAGTTACAGCACACACTGAACATCAGACACAAGCAAAACACGAAGAAACTGCCACATCAGCAGGTCTAACCAAACACAACACTGATATGGAGAGTTATGACATTGGACAGTAAAGAGCAAAATACTGCAGTTGATCTAAATGTAATAAGCAAAGGTTTTTCTTACACTCTTTCTTTATATATAGCAAAGGGAAAAAAAGTCTGATCAAAATAGTCAGTCGTTTGGTAAATAGGCCAACTCAGCTGACAATCTAGTATTGCAGATACAGCTATGGAAAGATAGAAAACCAGGCTGGGTTTCCACTTACTTGTTAATTGAGTCATTACTTGGCTAGATCCTCTCATTTATGCCCACAATTAAATGGCATGAAAGCTGATTTGAAGTTCACAATTGTGCCTTCAAAATTCAGGTAAAGTAAGGCTTAACTTCCTGATCTAGAAAAGGTATATCAGAAGACAAAACTAAAATCCCCTGAGAACTTCCAAATGAGGGAGGTATGAAGAAAAGTGTTTCACCAAGTTCTAAGCTCTGTTTAGACCAGAAGTCCTGTGGCCCTGAAAATGCTGATAGACACGGGCAGTTCTGCACTGGTTGCCAAAATAATACCATATCTATTCTTTCACTTTGTTGTACAGAGAAGTTTAGCGCTCAGTCAAAGGATCATGGATACCCTTGGACACTTTCCAGCCCTTCTGAAACATTTAGACTTTTTGTCAACTCTGGCTCCCTTCTCTGAGGCACACAGCCAACAGCCTTGAAACACACAGCAAAGAAAGACACAATAACTCCTCTCTGCAACGTGGGAACACGTTGAGGTTCAGGGAGAGAAACTTCATTTCCTGCATCTCAGTGCAACTGCATCATGGCTGACATTATTTTATCACATGTCCTAATTATTTTTTCTCCTAATACAAAAGATAACTTATCTGGACAGTGACAAGGGAGCAAGTGCCTCTTGACTTTCAATATCTCAGCAAAAATTGTTTTCTAAAGGGAGTAAGACATCTTAGAAATCTGTCAATGTCTTCTCCTCGAAGGAAAAGAAATCCACTCAATTCCAAAAAAGTAGAGCAGCAAATTACCTCATTTGCCTTGGAAAACTCAACTGCATCTCATCTCTGTCAATTAACCAAAACTAAACTTTAATCTAACAAAAATAAAAATATTAAATGAACCAATCAACAAAAAATAAAAATACTGCCAAATTCTCCATATTTCTGACCCATTAATCTCCTCACTTCATGTGTTTTCCACCCTCCTGCTTTTGCCAAGGTTGCTCAAGGTCCTGAATTTTCTCATCCAGGCAGAAGATGTAGGGATTCAAAATAACACCCTCAAAATTTCTTGGTATTACTGAAAAAAATCACAGTTAGTATAGATCTTTGAACTAATTTCATCAGAAGTGAATAGAGTGACCAAGTTTAGAATGGGGGCGCTGCTGCTGGTGTGACAGACAGTTTGGGGGCATAGAGAACTGAAGATTGAGCTGTTAATACCCATAATATGTTCCTCTAAGAAGAAACAAAAGATGAACCAATCAATATCAAAAAAGAATTTTCCTTCCCAAATACTTTGACCCATTCTCGTTAATTATTCCTTGAAAGTCAACTCATTTTGTCTGTCTTTTGTCTCCTTTCAGGATCCCTTTTCATTGGTAACCTTACCAACAGTCCCAAACAAGGAGAAATACCGAGATCCACAATAACCCATAATACGTTATTCTGTTTCCAAAATTGTGAAACACGGCCCCAACTCAGAGCATTTTGCAATTTTAGGTTCTCCAACTTAAACCAAACAACAAAACCTGGTAAAAAATGAATCCAACAGTCTCATAGATTTATTAATTATTTTTCATTTACGAAAGAACACTGGAAAGGCAAGCATGAGATGGATTGCCTGGAGCTCTAATAGTGCTTATTACTTCAGGATTCCACAATGAGGAATTCATACCTAGTTACTTAATAATATTGATAGCAGCATCAATCTTGCCAACTGAAAATGGCTAATCTACTTTAGCAGCAAGTTCATCAAAGGTTAAGGCCTTTTTTTCTATTTTTTTTTTATCTGCAGAAGAGGAAGGGGGTCAAGAAAAGGACCTTTCAAAAAGCATTTGCAGACTATTTCTATAAATAGGCTAATATGGGCAATTCGCAACTAGGAAGGGAGAGAGGAATGAAAAAATCATAAATTCTTAAGAAAACATTATAGCACATAGATGAAAAAGGTTATTGCCAAGGAGATTGAAGAGTTTTAAATGAAAGTGGCTGAGGCAGAATAAAATGGTTTCCCACAAAAAAGTTAGATTCTAGGAGGTGAGTTGGTGATGAAATGCTGAGCTGGCATGAGGCCAGTATTGTCCAGTTTCATTCCATTGAGCAGGAAAGATAATGTCAGCTGACATGCTGGCAGCAAGAAAGGCCTAGGAGATGGATGGCAGTTTAAACACAGACTGGTCCAGCAGTCAATGGAAAGCTTGTTGCAATGACCAGAGTAATTATTCTATCCACTGGGATTTGGAGTATTTTTAAGTAACTACAGAATGCACCTGTCAGGGAAGCAGCTGGGGAAAGGGCAATCCCATCAACTGAAAATGCACATGACTGGTGATAGACCAGATGTAGCACCAAGACAGACAGCAAACAGTATCCTCGTCAGTGTGACACTGAAGTTAATACAGGACAACTTTACTGACACCTTCAGAATTGACTCCAGATTTACACAGAAACTAATGAATTCAGAGCATGGCCATATTGAAATTTCCTACCAAGTGGACAAAGAAGACTTTTATGAAGAAAATCCACTGGTCTGCAAAAAGAAACTGTACTTAATACATGCCAGAATTTCATCCATAGATGTTTAGCAAAAGTAAATGAATAATTCCATGGCACCAGCCCCTAATATCTTCCATGGGACAGTGGTGGTATTTGCAGAACAGCAGTCTCTACAAAGCAGATGTTGAAATAGTTTATAAAACTACCAGAGTAACTAATATCAATACTACTCTACTTCACTGAAACTGAAAATCCAATCTTGCTGTGCATCACCACACTTAGAGGATTTTACTGTTCTACAGAAGCTACAGTTCTTAGCCAGATGGGAGCCTATCAGGTCACAGGCTTTAAAGACATAGGGAACCTGAAAACACATTCTAAAAAAGAGGGGGTTATGAAATGGATAATCTGGGTGCAATCCAGACCTGGGTAGGATTTGACTAAACAATTATAGCAAAGCCCAATAGAAATGGAGAAATAATTATGGATATGCTCCCTTAGAATAGGGACCAAGTCTGTGGTGGATACAGCGGGTATAGGAGTAAGACAGTAAACTGGTGAGTATGTAGGTCTGAAAATAATTTGAGCAGAGGGAGAAGAGTAGCCACCTGAAGGCTGGAAGAAGAAACCAATTGCAGGGAGCAATCAACCCCAGAATGAAGATTTCCCTCACCTAATGAGCATGAGGGGGAGGAACTTCTCTCCAAACCAATTCTTGAGAGAGGAGGCAACTGAACAGGCTAATGGCAAAATGGTGACAAACTCAATCATGCTTACACTTGACTGGAGTGCTTGTAGAATCTTTTTCTCCCTCCCTGGACACAGAGTAACCAGTATCCAGGGAGGGAGATTGTGCAAACTCATAACCAGATAATTACAGTCTACAACATCACCCACTTTTTATTTTTCTGTGGAAAGCATTCTGCTTTTAATTTCAATTCACATTCTATGAATGGGGTTAAACATCTAGTTAGGAAGGATATGACTTAAATTTTAATGTAAATCAACCTTTTTCATGAGTAGCATTGTGGGAAAATATGAAAATGGATTGATTTTTTTTTGTCTGTGCTCAGTCTCTACTTTAGAAACCCAAATTAACCATTTCATCTTTGATGAGATCATCTTTCTCTGTTGTCAAATGTCAACATGCTATTTCATGATGTTTTTGGTATTTATTTTCATCTCTATTGTCAAAAAGACTCCTAGCTCACATAACATGTAAATATATTCACTTTTTTTGGTTCTGTTTAAAGTCTCTTTCTTCTCTGATATATCTCCACCAATGTCACTTTGATATAGCAAACAATTAAACCAATTATATATTTCAGGAAACAAATACTTCCCTGACAATATATCTGGTTGCTTCCTTACCTTTCTCAACAGAGGAAAAATATATTCCTCAGCTTAAAAATGTTTAAATTTAACACAGTCACAGAACACTGGCTTGGAAGACAACAATCATCTTTCCACACATGTCAATTAAAAATTTAGGTCATGAAAAGAAATGATGAATTTTTTTCTCCAACTCTCTCTATTTTTTGCATCCTGTTCTCAACTACAAAGTATTTGCCCCCAACAATATCATTCTTACTAAACTTTTGAAACTACTGTAAACTGTTATAGCTCTCATCATATTAAATGAAATGAGATTTCCTTAGTTAAAGCACTGACTCCAGCTGGGTGCCATACAAGCTATCCTAAAGCAATCAGCAAGAAGTTTTAAACACTTGGTTCAAGACAAGAAATGAGGACTGGAAGTCACTGTTATAATCAACAAGCAACCAGCTGCTTCTCTGGAATGCTGGAAAGGGGTTACAGGGCAAAGTAGAAATCAATGTAATAGCAGCCAGAACACATTTAAGAAAACTTGTGAAGCATACTTAGAGGGGATGGAATGCAAGTAAGTGAAACTTTTTTATTACTTTTAAAATGCTATGAAGGTGCTAAGGAATAAATGGGTTTTTAAAACTCCCAATGCACTCTGTCTGGCATACTGTATTCCTCAAGAAGGCCAATCAGATAAAAACTCTGGAGGTAATTGAAGAACCTGTTATTCTATCAAATAATGACTTCTTTTTAAATTGCCCTGGCAATCATAATGCAGTAAAGGCAATAAATACATTTAAAGAATAAATATTAGGTGTTTTACCAAGATGCACTGTTAAAGATTGTAAGCTTCAGTGCAGAGAATAGAACAATCTAGATAACAGGTCAAAATGTCAGAGTCTGCTGATTTCACTTTTCTCCATTTTTGAAGGCATGTCCTTGAATAATTACAGCTGTTATCCAAGAGATGCTAAGAATCAGTAGGTTTCTCTGTTACTGTGTCTGAAGGAAAATAATCTCAATAGAGAACCAGAAAACACTCCCTTCAGATATCTAATAAATTCAAATTGGGCACTTACAGTTTTGGGGGATACTCCTGAATTTGCTTCCTGCTGAAATGCTTTTGTTGCAAATGCAATGAAGCAATGTAAAGTTAACTTCCCAAGTGTCTGTTTAGATTTAAGAGGTAAAGGAGGTGATTTCTGTTTGTATAAGCTGGCAAACTTATACACATTGTTCATCCCTTCCCCATTTCCAATTCACCATTTCCAAACTTTATTCTCATTTTCAGGTGTCTACAAATCACTCTGATTTACATTGTTTTTCTTCAAATGGGAGTTGCATTTGGATGCAATTAGAGTGCTTAAATAAGACCAATGACAAATGCAAGATTTTTAATTTAATTTTCTCGAATAACAGTGAAAAACTCTTCCATTTCTGCATGATTTCCACTCATATTCTGGGCGAAAAGGATGCAAAAGTAGTATACATTTATTTTACCCCGAAAGAAACTACTTTAGAGAAATCTGACAATGATTCATTTCTTTCTTTCAACTGTTCTGTCATTTTTTCCACCCGAGCGTGACATCACAGTTTGTCAGGAAAGTGTGTCTTATGGCCTAAGTGCTGCTATGGAGCACTCAATAAATGATTCATTCTGCTCATAATGAAAGGCAGTATGTTATTTACTTTTGTTCTCAGAAATTTAAGAAGAGAAGGGTTTAAATGCCTTAATACATAGAGCTAGTGCAAAATCAAGAGATGTTAAATTCAATCCACATTCAACAGCCTTTTGGCAGGTTAAATTCCATGCTACTTGGATGCCAGTGAAATGGCAGTGAAATTCCAGCTACTGAAACAGCATCCTCTCTTACCTGGCTCTAGCACAACAATCTCCAGATTCTGGCTTGGAGGAGGTCTTGCACCCAGGAGATTTTGTCTCTGTTACATCATTTTGCTGGAGAAATTTTCATGGCAAACATATGAAAGGTTGTAGAAAATTCCTGATGAAGCTTCTCTTCTGCACAGTTTTTAGTTATTATCAGATCCCAGCAGATTACTTCATCAGCCAGATTTACATCGATAACCCAGTAGTGAAGGACTACTTCAGCACCATGGGCTCTCTGACCCTCTATCAACACTTCTCTTTAATAACATCTAAACAAACAGAAGGACTAACAGGCTAATGCTGGGAATTGCCAGGAAGAGCAGTTATTTTTCTTCAGAGAGTCTCTCATCTGTTCTGAGGAGAAGCTCATTGTTTTAAGTGTCAGAAACAAGCAAAGGTTCCAACTAATTTCCCTCTGTGGTTCAGTTTTGCCTTTACATAGAATTTGGCCAAAAGACAATCTATTCTCACATTTTCTTGGGACAAGAAAAAAAAAAAAGAAAAAAAATTAAGACTCCTATGGGATGTTGGGTTTTTGTTGTTTGGTTGAGTTTTTTTAACAGGGAGATAAGGAAGATTTACACCTACTGAGAACCTCAACAACTGTTCAGATCAGTCACATGCAGCAGAGTGTAGTTTAAAGTTCTTGCTCAAGGTGAAATTGTGAACAAATGACAGCCCTGAGCAGAAAAATCTAACTCTTGCAATCCCTTTCTACTAGAGCACCTCTCTCCCAAGCATTCACTTTTGGATTCACCTACAGGTATATTCTCACACTGGAATACTACATCAGTAGCAATTCTAGGGTAGCTGGAAACCTATATTTGGGTCTTTCAGCTCCACCCAAAAAGAAAGGAAAGAAAATGACTCAGCACCATCATTCATGATCATAATCAGCCTTCTGATGTGGCAATGTGCTCAAGGATACCTTGCTCCCACAGAGACTGGGTATCTTGAGAAAAAAAGTAGAAAATTGTTTTTGACAATGGCCTGAAGAGCTGAAGGAATAAAATTTGAAGATGACTCTTAAAATATAACACAAGCACTGTATGGTGCTTTTCAGATAACTAAAATATAGAAAAGATGAAAAGGGAATTTTATTTACTTTGAGGCTGAATTAATAGCTTTCAGGAATTCACAGAAACACTAAATAAATTTTTGAACAACTGCCACCACCTATTATTATAAATTTACTTCAAGGAGCAGATGAAACATCATCTTACCTTTTTATTTTTATTTTTTCATTTCCTTCTTTATTCTTGTTCCAGTTCAACTTTTAAACTAAATGTTTAAGCATGAAACACTAAATAGCCCAGAAATATAAAAACTTGCTCTTTCACTTGTAGCCCAGTGATATGAATATAACTGACATAAACAGTAATAAAAATGTAATGTTAAGTTGGTTTTAAATCTGACTTTAGAAGATACAGACTACGTAAGTGTCATGAGTTAACATTACTTGGTACTCATTAACCTAAGGAGGAAGACAAGGTGTTATTGATTTAAAAGTCAGAACAAAGACATAAATACATATTTTACATTTTCTTAAGTTGCCCAACTGCACCATATCATTTTATCACACGCCTGATCTTTTAATTGGCTGCTACTGAGCAAATGGATGCTTGGGTACTTTTAAGGAACAGAGAAACACTAAAAAACAAAGTGAAAATATATTAAAATAAAGTTGCCAGACTCAAAACCAGTAATGTAAACAACTTAAATTAAAAACAAATAAACAAACTATAACAGCCCTTCAGGGAACACAGAATTGTTCAGTGATATAAAGCCTTGAAACTTAGAGACAAAACTCATTTCAACATGACAAGGTAGAAAAATGCATTGAACACATTACTTCTTTTTTGTGTGGGGGGGATTTCATTGGTAGAAGCCAAGTGAGAAAAAAGCAGTTAAACCAAACTTAAAATCACAAATAATAAAAAAGCAATCATTATGTACTGATCATAATCACACGGTTATTGCACAAACTGGAGTTTCTCCTTCCTATACATAGATGATTTAGAAATGAAACTGCTCATTTCACTAATGTCCATAAATATCCTTATATTTCATATCTTTTCCAAATATTTAGGCTTTGCAATCATAAGGTTCATTTCATCAAAGAACATTTCATGCATATGGGGAAAGGGATCAGATGTCTAAACCAGCACATGGCCAGGGGGCCTTAATCAGGACCTCCTACAAAAGGGATCTCTCCCAAGAAATGTGAGAAAACAAAGCAGAGCCATCAGACAGAGAATCTGTGAACACAAAAGGAAAAGGTCAACACACAACACAGTAATAACCCTTACATGAACGACCATGAAACTCACATGAGAGAGGAGAGATGGAAAAACAAATTAAAGAGAAGATCTTCTCAGTCGGTCCTGCCAGCACTGAGAATTTTGGTGTCAACTACCACTCTAGCAGCTAAGTGTGGTTTATGCTTTACTAGGAAATATACCACAGTTCAGAAGCGAGGAGAAAACACGTCTGAATGTTGCAGAAGAAAGAGAATGAAACATACTGATTTTCCTAGACGTATCCAAATTAGGATCACACAGATATTCCCACTCAAAATGACATGGTTATTATCTGCAACCACTAAAAGGACAGTTTAGATTGTTATAGAGACCCTATTTGCCCATTATCATACAAGGGGCCTAGAGAGAAGCTTAAACGTAAACTGAGTTCTCCAGGCCCAGATGCAAAATGTATGTGAAAATGATGAGAACTATAATACTTGTGACAACTGCAAGCACCCCTTCAGCCCTGAAGATCTAACTGGTTTAAAATGCGTTCTCTTTGCTCTTATACCTGCTTTCTGACATATAAGTGTACCTCATTTTTCAGTGCATTCAACTTATGCACAATGTGCCTGTGCACCATTACATTTTATGTGCATGGACACACATTTTTGTGTGCATTAGAACAAAACCAGATTTGATGTCCTCTGGCAGAAGCATCTGCAGGGGCAGGGATGGCCTGCTTTGGATGGTAACTAGGCTCACTGCTGGTTCATTGCATGGCTTGGAGCTCAACCTCTGCTGTGAAATACTCCTTTACACCAGTCTGACTGTTTTGCAAGCCTGTTACCAAGATGATTATAAAGTAAACATTGATTATAAACTAGATAAATAATGATGATTGTTAAGTAAATACAGATTATCTTGGCTGGCTGAGAAAGTTGGGGCTGTTCAACCTGGAAAAGGTTGTGTGGAGACCTCAGAGCAGCCTCCCAGTACCTGAAGGAGGCCTGCAAGGAAGCCAGAGAAGGCATGGAAGCCAGCAGTGTTCAAGACCAGGTTGGATGGGGCATTAAGCAACCTGGCCCCTGAGGAACTGCTCCTGTCTGTGGCACAGGGGTTGGGGATAGATTATCTTTAGGGTGCCTTCCTACCCATGCCATTCTATGACTGTAGGTTTTTTATATGAAAGGATATATATGATATACATGCAGAAGTTATAGGCAGGTAATACACTACAGCTAATGCTTCAAGTTTCATGGGCATTGAGAGCCAAGTGCCCAAATGATGTAAACTCGTATAGATCAATGGAGGTTGATTAAAAGCTATTTTAGCATTTCTTTCATCAACATTGTAGGACTTTGCCACATGAATGAATTAACTGTATGAGGTCGAAGAGTTCAGTAAAAGTAGCAGTATATGCATTCTAATGATATTATTTCCTCACTACTTTTGAATCAGATGTGAGAATGTGATGCATTTTTTAAAAAGTGAGACTTGATTTTGAGTAACTCTGTCTTGGAGGTATTCCAGAGAACTTGTTTTTGAGACCTAGTCCCCTTCACTGTGCTTTGCCTTGAATATGCAAGGGCTCTGGGCTCCGAATCACCAGTCACTAGAAATGTAGGTCATAACTTTTCAGCTGTATTTCTTATTGTTTCAATTTGCTGAGCACTGACTCACCATGATGGCTGTTAAACTCCATTACTGCCAGAATGTCAATGTTTAACATGTTTTTCTAAACTGAACCATATGATTTTGTGTTCCTACTGCAGAGTGATTGCACTCCTTTCCTTTACTTTTAATATTCTTTTGATAAACTGTACTACCATAGCAATAACACTGAACTCTCAGAAGCTACCACACATTAAAAATAAATTATCTGAGATGCCATTCTTCAGAATGGGAGGTACAATACATCCTAGATAGCAATTTTAGAATTTTTATGAAAAACATACTGTAATACAAAATAAAACTTACTCCGTAAATTATCTGTTAGAAAATGTTATTCTGCACTTTTGGTTTTTTATTATACAAAATGAAATAGGTCTTCATATTGAATTTTGAAATGACATTGCTCTTCCTGTAATACAGATGGAATTCTTGTTATAAAGAAAACAAAGCACTCAAACCGCCTCCTTTTTTAACTACTCCAGTGCAGAATAGTATTCTACATTTGCATTGACATTTATTTAAACTGGAGAATAGGTATGAAATTACCAATTACTTTTTGCCTTACTCATGTTATTTCAAAAGGGTATTTAAGAACCAGGAATTGTCAAAAGGAATGGAGAGAGGAAGCTTGTGAGAAATGAAAGACAAAAGGTAAAGTCCAGCAGCTCTAAAATGTTGCTGCACAGAGACCCGGAGTTTTGAGTCCCTTCCCACTACTGCACAAAATCCTATCTGACAAACAGCTAAAGTTGAGATTCAGTGTTACAAAAATATGCACCTGATAAAAACGAAATATTTGAATTCTAATGATCACAGTGACATAATCCAGTGATCTTTCCCAGCTCTGTTATGTAAGGAGTCTTCTTGTCTTAGATAATGGGTTGACGCCCTATCTAAGGTAAAGGTAAAAAATATGGCCATTGGGCATGAAATGCAAGTGGTAGGTGATCTATAGGGAGCATGTACTTCTTATACAGACAATAAACATAAACTAAAATTGACATACTTCACGGAGGCAGAAGGAATTTGGAGAGGACCAAATGATTCTAAAGAAATTGGAGGAACTTTCTTAATTTCTAAATCTATTTTCTAAGTAAGATAGAAAAAAAACCAAACTGACGCAAGGTTTGGACTACAAAGCTAACAGTTTTTATAAAGGAACATTCCAAGTTCACAAAATTACACCTGGATTACAGAGACAAGAAGAGAAAATCCTTTCTGCTGAACTCATATCTCTAGTTAAGCTCTTACAGGAAGGCAGAATATGAAGCTGAGTGTTAAGGAACAGATAGGGTTTTGAAATGAAGTAATTGTGCAAGACAGGAAGAGAAATAATGGCTGAAAGTTTAACCTTAGCTTCACCCTTATGTCTTAAACTCCTCATCTTCCATAAATATATTAGACATAATGAACAGATAACCTAGTGGTTGGGACAGACACATCCATAGAACCCATTTTGCTGCAGCAGTATTGATAAAGAGGGGCAGTATTCATTTTGCAAGTCTTGGTAAGAAGTAATATTGTATAACAGTGTCCATTAAAGCTCTGGTTAAAGCAATAGCATGTGGATTTTTGCAAAGATTTGGATTGTTTTGCCTTCCATTTATAGCAAGTTACACTAAAATCTACAGACTGAGACTTGTTTTGGTTTCAAACTATAGTAAAATCTAAAGATGAGCCAAGAGTGAAAAAATTGGGGGGGGCGTGTGGCGGGGGGGGGGGGTGTGCAGAAAGAAGGCAGATCCAGATAGAAATTTCCATTAATGTTGCAATTCTGCAAAAAATGCTCCCCCCCAAAACTCCATCAAATATTTGACCATAGTTTTGCCTGGTTTTTAACCTAATAATTACTCCAGTTTCATAGAGAATAGAGGATTTTCTGCAAGCTATATTTCATAAAATAGGATTTCTTAGGCAAGTCATTTGAGCTTTTATTTTCATATATGCTCTTTGCTGATGAATATACATACATGTGCCCACGCAGTGCCAGAAACAGCAACATCAGCATGGAAAGGAAAGCTGTAAGTGGAAGTCAAGGTTACACAAGTGAGCTAACAGTTGAGTATATATAGTTCATATATATATTGTATGTATCCACTACACACACACATACTAAAAAAAAAAAATGGAATTAAAAAGATAATGTCCACACAACACTTCACATTACTTGCAGTTACCTTCCACATCTCTCACAGAAGCAAATGAATTGTCATTCTTATTGTTAGACCACTGTTTGGGAGGGGGGGTGGCACTGGGTTCCATACAAAAAATGAGATTTTTCTCAGAGGTCTTTGAGATTCTACTGTGTTAAACCTGATTGTTGCTACTCAGATGGGAGTGGAAATGGTATAACTTCAAATTCTGGCACACGTCTGTTTTAACTGAGGCATGCTTTCAGGAGCACATGTAGACCAGTGGGCAAGGCAGGTGAACAACACAGTGGATCTGAGTCCTCACTTCTGAAATATCTTTGATTCGTTTTATACCTCATAGGGAGAGGTCCCAAATCTTTGAAGAGTTTTCTATGTATGGAACTATGAAAAGGGGGAGAGTATTTTTATCTATGTTACTTTACTAACGTCAGGAAGATTTCCATGACATAAATCCTGGTTGTCAGTGTCTGCAAGCAAGGTTGACAGAGGAGCATGCCCAAATAAAAAATTACACAGATCTGGAAATACCTGTCTGGAAAGACATTTAAATACTGTGAGACTTGTATAGAAGTATCTGTTTTTAACAACACCTTCAGTGACAACAGGTGAATGCGAAGAAGGTATTGAACTAGGAAATCTAGTATGGACTTAAAGTTACATTTGGGAATGTACATTGGCCTTTACCTGGTCTGAGCATCTGAGTTTGTGAAATGAATACAGTAGGGCTCTGTTCCATACACACCTAAAGAAGTCTCTGTGAAACACAGAAATTATGGTAACAGGAAATTATCCACAAAAGAAACATGATTTCCTTGCAAAAAAAAAAATTGAAAAATTTTTAAATTTTAATTATAAAAATTATTCTTGGTATACAGCAATTCCCTTCAGCTGGTCCCAAGATCTTCCCATATATTGAAGATCAGATCAGACTCACCAGAACTTTTTGCCTTACCAGGATGTCAATGTTAAGTAACAGAGTGCCTCAAACATCCCTTCAGCACTACTGGGCAAGAATACAGGTAAAAAAAAGCCTTCAGTGCAGTGCTGGACTCAGATGATTGTTCTCCCAATGACTTATACACTAAGTCAGCATCTAAGAAAATGCTGATTTCTTTTTTTAATTGTACTACTTCTTATTGTGATGCCCTACTGTTAATACAAGTGTAGACATTACCTCCTGATCCAGTTAAAATAAATGCTAGTGAATCAGCATGTTTCTGCACTCTTCACACACTCCACTCAAGGAAGAAAAACAGGGAAAAAAACCCTCAGCTGTTTTCACAAAATGTTTTTTTTATCAGTGTCTTATGTCTCCCCATCCACCACGCTACTCAGCTGCCTTTTAGACAGCTCATCTCATCAGCCTCACTCACTGACTGAGGAAGGACATTGTGCTGAACAGCATTTGCAGCACCTTCAGTGACATTCTCCAAGATGAGCAAGATATAAGAGAGGCAGCAGAGACTGCAGCTCAGCAGCAAACACGTTTTCAGCAAAATCCACCTGTGAATCTAACTGATAATAATCAACTAGGGGCTAGAAGGCAGCACATCACTAGCCAGCCATTACAAAACAAAGGTGTGTTTAGCACCCACAGAGTTGTTAACTAACAATAGATCCCTCCTATTTCTAAGTTATATTCCAGGACAGGGAGCAGAAAGAAAGAAAATCTTTTGAATGATGTCAGGTTAACTTAGTTTTCTCTGAGGTCACCTTATTCTTAATGGTTTTATGGTGTTTGGTTATTTGGTGTTTTTCTAACTGAAATACTTGCCATTAATTTTAGTAAAGTAATTGCTCTTTAGTGTATAGTCATACAACAAACAATTTTAATATGATACTATTGATAAAAGAGGATTTTTTTTCTCTTATTTGCTTGTATTTGCTATTTAGTGCATTGCATTTGACTAACAAACTCCACCTCTGTATCTACAAAAATGTAATCCATAGAGGTTCTAACTTCTGTGAAGATATATAATTGAAAGCAGTATTGCCATGATCACTGCTATGGATCCCAAACCACCTCTTAGTCAGCTGTTAGGGGAAAAATAAGGAAAATATTGGTTTGGCAAGTCTTTATAAAAATTGCTACACAGAAACTCTTCATTTTGTATTTAATCACATGTGCTTGCAAAATGCTAATGGCATCTACTACAACAGCACAGTGCTCAACAGAAATACCAAGCAGCTGGTTATGTTGCCTCGTGACTGTTTTAGACTTGCTTACTTAAAATTGCAACCATGAAACAAGACTATGTATTTTAAAAGAGGTTAAGCCTTAAAGGGCCTACTTGTAAAAGATTATATAGTTATACTTCTGAGCCCAGGAGAAAATTAAGAAAAAGAAAGAATTTTTTAATTAAAATTAAGTCTTACTCACATTGCCTACAAATGTTTGTCTTTTAGTTACAGTACCCTAAAGGATATTAATTCATTGCCTGGATTACAAGGACATGAGCCAAGAGCTTCAGGCTCTGACACCAACATCTTGAATGATCTTCAGGAAGTTGCATCATCTCCTTGAGTACTATTTTTTTTCATAAACAAAAAAGAGAGGGAGGGAGAGAGGGAGGGAGAGAGGGAGAAAAACAAACACTAGCATGGTCTCAGAAAGATACTGAGATGCTAGTGGTTTACTTAGTGTTTTTTAATTTTATTAAGACCCTCAAAATGAAAGTGCTCTATTAATGGAATTACATTCCCTAAGACAAGGGCTGCATAATGTTTGTCCAAATAATGAAAGTCCAACTTCACTTGTTAGATTAAATTGGTTAGAAATGTCATCAAAAAACCATGGTAGAGAAGACATTTAGCAAAACTCAAAAAAGGACACTCAAATCAAATTAAACTACCTTATTCTCATAACTAGTGAGCATGGCATGTATAGATATGGAAATGAATTAACTAAAATTTTATCTTAGAACTTAATTCACACTAGTAAATAAATTTATGAAAAGAAGAGCTACTCCATTAATTTTTTTATCATTTTTCTACTCTGAGGTTTTGGGAGGCTGGGTAGGCTACAAGAAGCATCCAAGATCATTATCCTTCTTTTTGCCCTCCTTCATGAGAAATGGTCTGACTAGAGATTGAAAAAAATGCTTCTGGTTTCTTTAGGTTCATAAGTCATATGAACCAGCTAATGAGATGGTTTTACCACCCTTTCTGTCTTTTTATATGATATTTTTTCCCTCTCTCTCCTTTTGATGATGCTCCTATCCTTCTATTTAGTCTGCTATAGCTGCTTTACTTATTTGTTTCTGTGATACTGCTGTGAGTGCCTCTCATATTAGAAAGGCAGCTAAAAGGACAGTCCTAAGCATGCTGATATTTGACAGACTTCACAATGGGTGAGGAGACCCGGTGCTCTGTCTGTCTTTAACTGTAAGATTTTAAGCATGAGCCAGAAACAAAAACTGAATTTTCAGTCTTTGCTCTTATTTTTTCCCCCCTTTCTCCTTCTGTATGGATGTTGCTTTGTCATCAGCAAAAGCAACCACAATAGCTCACATCCCTAGTAACTTCTTTCTTCAGTCTTCCTCCAATAGTTATCATCCTCAGTAACCTCTAAAAGACTGTCAGACAATATTTTCAAAAGCAAAATAAAAAGAAAACTGGTCTCTATAGAAACACTCTAAGCTAACATGAAAGGGAATAATACTGACTGTAAAGATACTTGGGGTTTTTTAATGCTTTGCAAGTCTGAGTGGAATTCCCTCACCCCACAATTTTTATATCTTTAAATAAAAACCTACCAATGCTTCATCTTGTTTGCTGTGATTATGTCTGTATGCAGCACTGAATGTTGTTTTACATTTTGTAGTGACAGGGGCATATTATTTAATTCATATTTTTCAAACAGATTATCAGTAAGGCACTATCAAAGGACTAGAGAACAGAGCAGGCAGACATTTCTTAGTAGGATGTCTACTCATACTTAGGTCTAGCACTGTCCTCTGTTGCATGTAGCAGTTAATCTACACAGGCTTCAGTGCTGCAGAAGCCAACCCTGTGTGTCATTGAACCTGGCCTGTAGTTACACAGTACTGCAAAGCACAGCTGCCACAGCCAACTTTGTTTACTCAGCATCACGTGGAGCTCCATCTGGATGAGGTTTAGAGCTCTTCAAATAATTGGAGACTCCATAAGGAATAAGGCATCCTTCCTCCAACAGCAAAGTAACAGTGGAAAAAAAAGGAAATATTTTCTGCCTTCTTTGATGAGAGATGATTTGTCCCACTTAATTTTATTTCTATCCTGCTTGCCAGCCAGAACTGCCAGTGACAAGTGCGATTTGGAGAGCACAGTCTCTAAAATATCTCACAGCTTATGATTATTAGATATACAATGTCAAAGTAGCAGTTTTGTCTATGCAATATCATCTTCCTGAGATCTGCAAGATCAGAAAATGACCAAACTTATCACCACCAGGTTATGTTGGGCAATAATCTGAATGTACTGCCCATTGAGATAAATTGCTCAAGACACCTGCAATGTTCCCCCTAAGTGTAGTTCAATCAGTCCTCATGCTGCCAGGGGAGCTTAGGATCACAGAAGCATTAGGGAGAGAAAATGTAAAAATTGGACTTTTATATAAGGCTTTTATTAGGCAAACAAAGTACTCTGAATTTCAAATGGAAGGGCCTTTATAACCATGGACAGTTCTACCAGAAATGGCTGAAATAGAGCAGTCATCTTTCTTGGGAACAGGTGAAAGTGGAGTCAATTAAAATAAGAGAAATTTTAAGAGAGATGTATTTCCAGCACTGATGAGGGAGAAGCCTTTTGTATACCACATACTTTTCTTCCATTTTTAATTCCTCACAGTAAAAGTCATCATAAATTTCAATGCCTTTATATGACCAGCTTTAAAATGCAGAAATTCAACCTAGTTTTTGTTTTGTTCTTACTTTTACATCAGTTGTTCATTACCATTTCTAAAAGTCCAGTTAGCATTAACTTTAGATTTTAGCATAAACAAACCTGTCACTTGAAAGTTTTTCCACCTGTTCCAAGACAGTTTACACTACAAGAAAAACATTTAAGTTTTCCTTCCAGAAGTATTAAGAAATTCACATCACTAAGACTGAGTAACAGAGAAAACAGACTGTTTCTTAAAACACCTCAAGTTTGTGTGAACAAAAATGTATGAATCTCTGAATGGATCCTACTTTTCATGCAAAGAAATGACAGACATATTTCTGTGCTATATCTTAATTTCATCATAATAATCTTCTTCTCTTAAACCACGTGTTTCACAGAATCACAGTGACTGTTTAGCTTAATGCACTGTGAAATCTTCTGGCAAAATGTATATTTATTTATTTACATTTTATTTTACTATGATAGTGATGGAATCTTGCATGGGGCCAGATGTGATAAACCCCACTAAGGTCTGTCACCTCTGAGGGGTCAGCCCTCGCAGAGAAATGGCTTAAAATAATTTTGTAAGACAGCTCTTTTGGGTATGTTTTGCAAAGCAAAAGGTTTAATAAAGACAAAATAACAAACTATACAGAAACAAAAGGAAAAGCCGAGCACAGGTGTCAGAGAAGCCTGACACCTGGCTAAAACACCCCAAGAAGCACTTGAGCTCCCCCCGTGCACCCCTATAAATACTTAACAATTTAGGAGGGATAACTTGGCTTGTTGCCAATAGAAGCAGCTACAGATGTTGAGAGGCATTTCTAAAGCCCAAGAGGTGCTCTCATGCTGGCACTGGGCCAATACTGATGAAAATGGCACAGAACTTTCTAGGTTGGCTTCCTTATATGTTTAAAGGTAAACTGAAACCTTTTTTTCCTTAAATAGAAACATCTGCTCCGGTGTGGGGGTGCATTCCTACATGGTAGTTTTTAAATTAAGATTATAGTCATAATTTTTAAACAGCGATCATATTTTAGTATTATTTGATCTCCACTGGAAAATCATTGAATTATAAAGCTCAAGATATACACAAAGAGGTTTTAATTTTAAAAATATAGTTTAAAGCATACAACACAGTACGATGAAGGAAATGTGTCACTGAACAATATATATAGAAGACCTTTATATTTTTTTAAAAGCTTTAAAAACACATTTTACGTAATGTACTAAATCTTCAATGTATTTCTGATAAAATGGAGATTATTTCAGGTTTCATGCAGCTGAAGACTATGGAAATCATCATCTTGTGGACATAAAGTTCAACATTTTCATTCATTCAAAAGTTAGAGAATGAAACATCTAGAACTCTCAGCAAAAGAAGAGCAATAACTACCCATAGGATTCTCTGCTATATTACACAGCTTATGAAATGGACAAATGGTGGAAATATATATTTATTCTCATTTTAAACTATTAGCTAATAAAGCAATATCTCTATAGTTGCACTCTCATTTCCTCTCATAAATGAAAATATATCTCCAAGTTTAAACCTCTTGCCTGTAGTAGGCTTTTTACTTTTCAAGGGTTCTTGAAAACCACCATTGATGACAACTAAATGTTTCATTTAAGCTGCATGTATCAGCAACATTTTACATTTTTTTTTATTGGGGTATCCAGAGTTACAGAAAATAATTTGCCCTTTCTCCATTTTGCCCTTTTTTTTGTAGTGTTGCAAAAGGAACTAATACCAGCAGTACATTAAACTTTTCCTGTACCAAAATGCTTTATTTATTGCAAAACAGAACAGAATAATTTGTTATCCCAAAGAAGTGATCTATGGAAATGATCTTGGGTGATGGTTTAGTGTGCTTCTCTTATTTCTGTAGCAGTAAACAATTGTGGTTTGTAATTTTCTGTATCTTTGCAGTGATGAAAAAGGGTTTCAAGGATTGCATTCATAAAATTATATGTTAGTATTATTTTTATAACCAGTTCATTTGAATGGTTTGTTGTATCTGACAGACCACTCTGGCTATTTAAGAAACCTCTTCTGCAAAAACTGCAGTAAGCTTTATGCCTATTATTGCTGTGTTCACTCATCCAGGCAAAATTATTTCTCTACTCAGAATGCACAGAAATATTTTTGATGTGTGGTATGTGACAGCCTCTCAAATATGAGAACAATCCTTTTAAACATGTAGAAAGTCACACAGGTGTGGAAGAAATTTCTCTTTGCTGAAAAAGGAACTCCTCACAACCCCAAGGGAAAATGGCTGCAGATGAGTGTTCTAGAAGTCCCCTTCAACCCAACTTATTCTGTCATTCTACGATCTGTGGATGGAACATTTCCCTCAAAGTCACTGCACAGTCACAGTCCATGTGGGAGGTAGTTAAATTAACCATAAAACACACACACACAAAATATGCCAGAAATCAAAGTCTTTCTATTTCATCCCTTAATGCTGCATACTCACACCAGAAAATAACTGTTAGACATGAGAGGATGAGCACCAGTTAGTCCTAGCTATGCTTCTTCAAGGCAATCTTGAGACTTTGAGATTTTCTTTTTCAAAGAGACATTCAAGAGAAGATCAGAGACATAATCACCAATTCTCTATCATCACCATTTGGTTCCAAACCCCTCTTTTACACGGTTTCTCAGCATAACAGAATCTAGTAACATCTTTAATTTCTGCTGTGGTTGGTTGCTTTCCACACTGCTCCAGGAAGGTCTACATCCATAAATGCTGAGGTCTTCCAAAGAGCAGTGGTTAGCTAGTACATACAGTGTGACCTAAGTCTTTCTAATAAAACATGTGGAAAGCACAGCAAGTCTGCGTAGTCAGCAATTGAATTGTCCAGAATACTTTTTCTTTGCATAGTATTTTCCTATTGGGCTACAAATGCAAAAATGGGTTCATAAGAATTTTTATTTAATAGTCAAAGTCTGAAACATAAAGTTACATCTCTGAATTAAACTTTAGACAGGATCCTTATACCATCATCTTAAGCAACAAAGGGATGTGTGATCAGTTTCTCCTAAAATTCTGAGGTTTCAAATGATTGCTGAACTGAAAACAGAATTGATCTACACTGACAGAACATTCTGTGGAGTCTTGATTAACTGATGCAGCTTGATTCACGCTGAAAATTAAGGAATATAGGACATTACTTTAAAATTAGCAGATACTCTTGATTGCGACAAAATTCACGCAGAGTTCCCTTTCCAAGGAAGCTCAGATGTTAGTTAAAGAACTCAAGTGCAAATCCACTCTCAGCTCAGATCATACCAACAGTCTGGGACTGTCTCTCCCAGCTAAATATCCTACCAAACCCAACCAAGATAGTTGGGTTTTCTTAGGGATGTTTAATATTTACAGAGTATTTTGATATGACTCTGAACATCCTAAAAGGAACCCATCTGCCCTACTCTTCAGGAACCATTCTACTTCTTCCAAAAGCCTGTTTCTAAAAGTAGCACAAGAGCAAGAAAGCAACACTCTAACCTCACAGTTAGGGCATCTCCCAGCTCTCTTTGCCCCCGGGACTGTGCCTTCACAGAGATAAGACAGAGTTCACAGTAAATTCTCAGAGGTTTCTCTGTGTGCTTGCTAGCTTGCAAGCTGGAAAATTAAGATCCCCGTTTGTGCTAGGATGCATAGAGAATTTAAATGGGGTTTCTCATCCCCTAGCTACTGGACATTTTCCCTTCGACAACTGATACTGCTGCTATATTAAACACAAATGATTGAAAAGCCTTAGAAGTATTAAGATTTAATATTTAGAGAAAACCTTTGCCCATCCCCAACTGCAAATCATGTCACACTCATGAGTATTTGTTTTGTATCTGCAGTGAGGGGGCAAGTCTCATGTGGGGTGTCATTATGCAATGGTAATGTTGTGGTTCATGTGGCAGCCTTTGCTGGGGAGGATGTCTGAAAAGGCTTCCTTATGTTTCTGCCAAGTCACATTGCTTTATTGCAATCAAGAAGGAAGAGGAATAGAATTATCAGCCTCGTGAATCATCAGGAAAGCTGTCCCCCAGGTTTTCATCTCAGGCTTTCCTGATGAGCACTACGGAAAATATGTACAGTGTTAGATTAGATTTTCAAATACCCATATGAAACAATCCAGGAAATTCAAATGGCATTATTACTCTTCAGGTGAAGAACATAAGTCAAGATCAAAAGGCATTCTCTGTTGCAACTAACCAGCTCCTGTATGAGGTTGTAGGAGAACAGGTAAACCTAGCAGCTGTGGTATCTGTTATGGAAAAGTCCAGTAAGAGGAATACAGAAATAGCTGAAATCATTATTACTTTGGTTCTGGAGTGTGTTTTTCAACAGTTTATTGGCTTTCCCTATTTGCAAACTGGTGTCAGAGTAGGAGAATTGGAAATCTCTTGAGAAATAAACCCAGTATATGTGCTCTGTTCGCCTGCTAATGTCTGTTTAGGGAACAGAATAAAGCAAGTCTGAGTTAAATTCAGGAGAATAAACATGGTTTGAACATCAGTTCCTCAGCCACAACCATTTCAGTCCTCAAATTTTCTCTTAATGTATTTCTTTACTTGTTAATACACAGACATTATTGATATACAGGTCTGTTGAGGTATTCTAAATATTTCTATACTAGATTTTACCCTTTTTTATCATCCAATTTCATACATATTGGGTTTTTCTCTTTATCAGATTTTTGAAATAAATTTTGAAAGACAGCAGCATGGGAAAATTTGCAGCATGGTGAAAACCAGCACACAGCATAATGTCATATGACTCTGAACTACAATGGTAGAAAACTACTGACACAGTTTAAAGTGAGAATAATAATCATTCCAGACTACACTTTGCCATCTTGAATGGACAAGCCTCTTCCTATGTCTTCTAAACTGGTCTTAGAACAATGGGTTCAGTACTGGCTATTTAATTTGTCTAGAATTTTGTCACTGACTTCATTGAGAGATCGTTTGCTGAGAGACATTACATGAACTTAGGCAATAACTAGCCAAATGATGTCCAGTGGTACTTTCTTTGATCATTTTGATAGCTTTATTCTTAGCACCTAATTAAAATGAGGTGTTCTTCTGACAGACATGTCAGGGATCTTGCTGAAGGTAAAACTCACAGAAATTATGTGCCCTGCACTACACAACAGTTAAGACTGGACGTCAATAATGATTTCTTCCGGACTTAAAAAATGAATCTTCCAGTGTGCAACAAATTGTTGTTTAAAGAATACAATTTGAGAAATAAATTCTGTTCAACAGGAACTATTGTTGGGTTTTCCCCTACAAAAAAAACTTCATCAAGGAGGAATAAAATATCAGGTTTTTCAATTAAATGTTTTTAAATGTGTTTTTACTCTGTTTAACAATTTGTAAAACATGGTAAAGTAAGCTGAGCTGCAGGAAGTAATATAATTGCCAAGAGCCTCTATAATGCCAGCATATTTCGTCAATAATCCATAACACAGGAATGGTAGACTGAGCAAAATTAGGCCTTGAGATAAAGAGACAAAAAAGAAATACTATGAAACAATGAAAGCATCTTTGATAAGGTAGCATCTACTTGCATATTGAAGAAAAACTCTCAAAATTTACTGAGGAAGAAAAGTAAGTCCTAACAATAAAAGTGAAAGAGCTTTTGGAATCAGAAAAAAACAGACTTCTGAAGGTGAGAAACCACTACTGGATTGATGTTGCCTCTGCCTTCGAGCCTCAGATCAGCAGAACCTGAGAAGGTGTAGAGCAGAAACACATCCATGTGTTTGACTTGTTGCACCTTTCCCTGGTCATTCGCCATTTGTCACCTCTAAAGGAAGAATAGTGCTTAGGCTGAGCTTTAGTAAGACCTTGTCTCTTGGCATGTTCTCATTACTGCACATTGTTAACATCCGCTGTTTTTCCTGCTGCATAATTGTAAAGGGGAAAAAGAAGTGGCTCAAGTAGCACATAATCAGAAGCTCCATCTTTTTTACACTAGTTTCAGTAGCGAAAGAAAGCTGCTTAACTCACTAAGTTTAGCTGGACTTGTCTAGTACAACATTTCTTTCTGAATGTCAAGGAGTATTTCACCCTAGCTGACATTAACTCTCTTTCCTGTTTTCAGTTAAATTACCAAAAGATGCTATATTAGTACATCCAGCAGATCTTGACTGTCGTACAGTTCACTGGTGTAGATATCTACTGCCACTCAACTAATGACAAGCTGTGTAAGTTCCCATGCTTGGCAGTACCTCTAAGCAGTAATGTTTGCCTCCCTAAACCAGTGTTTGATTTCTGCATCTAAATCTGAACTAACATGAACATCATGTTGACACTGGCCTGACATCGACTGAACACACCATTTCCTTTTCAATCAAGCATGCAGCTTACCAAGCAGGTTATAAGGCATAAAACTCCAGCAAAATTGTTGAAGTAGAACGCGTTTCTCACTCTGTCACATTGCACGCTATATTTGCTCATCTGTTTTTCACAACTAAAGAAGTGCTAACAAATTGGCAGGAACATTGTATCCATTTGCCCTAGTAAAGCTGCAAATGGTAAAAATCTATTTAACATTTATTACAAGTGGCCAAACCCCCTCATTTCTTGAGTGAATGTGGGCTCTGTACCCTCAATAAAGCAGACTGTTTATAATGGCTGGCAGCAATAACATCCATACCACAGACCTCTATATCCAGCTATTTGGATTCAAGTCACCCTCTAATATTTTGAGACATCGATCCACAGAACAATCTCAAGGTTATGATTTAAAATAAATTGCATTAGGCATGTCTACCCACCTGGCTTGGTACCAGCATATAGTTGTGGGTTTTTTTGTGAGCCCAGGCTGATGGATCATGAAACCAATGAACTTCCAAATGTGGGCTCAGGGACAGTTTAAGTGTCTTCTAAGGAGTGTCTCTTTTTAGACTCCCAGACTCAGGCTCCCCATGCAGTTTAACCCAAGCAACCAAGTCCCAAGCAGCCATTTGCTCACTCCCCTCACAGTCAGTTGAGGGAGAGTATTGGAGAACTAAAAATGGGAAAACTTGTGAGTTGAGATAGAGAGATTAATAGGGAAAGCAAAAGTTGGCACATACAAGCAGAGCAAGGAATTCATTCACTGCTTCCTATGGGGGAGGCAGGTGTTCAGCCATCCCAGGGAAAGCACAGCTTCCTGTAACAGTAACAGTTCCTTCACACAAACCAGTTACTTGGGAAGATAAATACCATCATTCTGAACACCTTCCCCTTCCTCCTCCTTCTGCACTCATTATATGTTGAGCTTGATGCCATATGGTATGGAATATCCCTTTGGTCATTTGGGGTCAGCTCTCCTGGCTGAGTCTCATCTCTTTCTCCTGCAGCTCTCAGTGCACTCACTGGGGGTGGGGGAAGTGTGAAAAGCAGAAAAGTCCTTGACCCTGTGCAAGCAGTGCTCAGCAGCAGAGCTCTGAAAACCACTCTGTCCAAAATGTAGCAGCTATTACAAAGAAAATTAATTCTACTCAAGCCTAAATCTGCACACCTTCACAGAGGCTGTGGCTTGTCCATGGGTGACTGTGCTGCTGAGTTGATACTTTGCAAAAAAAGCTGCTCTAGAAAGGTAACAATAACCACTGGGTTTCTCATATACCACATAAAATGACTGGATTAAAAGTATACAATAAATATCAATTAGAAGTAATAAAATTGATGAAGTAACAAAATCTCAGTGGAAGAACAGTCACAACCAACATATTGGACACCATATCTATGATATATACTTATCTTGACATTGTAGATGGCAGAAGAGCATTTACTTTTGGTAACTAATCTAAAATTCCAAAGAAAACAAATCTTCCCTCTGGGCATCACCTAACTGAAAGCTTCAGTCTCAATATCCTTTGAAAAAAGAACTTGGTAAAGGAAAAACATTAATGTATTTCACAGGAACTGTCATATTACTCCTAACGCTTTGGAAGTCCAAGAACATGACACTATTTTTACCACCTCACAGATTCTCCACAAGGCTGAAACATCAAATTGAGTTTAGGTATTTGTGTTGTTAGTTTTTGATTTGTTTTGGATCCCCATACACATTCTTGTTTTAATGCAGTGGCTAAAAGCATAGCAGTGTGAGAAAGACAGTGGATTCTGTTTAAAATAAAAAGATGATTTTCTGATGATTACTGGAAGGCTTAACTTTGAGGTTATCTCACAACGGTGTCAATTCTGTTTCAAGCTGATGGAGAAATCATAAACCCAAATTGCTATTACATCTTTCTAACTTCAAGCCAGCATTAACTACAGAGAGCTTTGTAGAAAACATAATAACAATGGAAGGCAGAGCTGAGAAGAAATGGAATCTAGAAATTAGAATTAGAGACTAGAATTAGGAATAGAATCTAGAATTAGAAAATAACTGAAAAATTTTTGTTCATGCATTTTTTTCTCGGTTTTCCTGTCCAGAGGGAACTCAATAAGAAATACTGTGAATAAATAAACTTCCAACATCATTAGTTCTTTTAATTAATTTGATTTACTGTGTTCTCCCAATGAAACAGCACATTTTTTTTCATCCATGAAAATAATTGACTAATCATGAATAGGAAAAAAGAACAGGTTAAAAAAATCTTAAAAGTATTCAAAATAATTACACTTGCTGCTGTATTTATAATGGCAAAGCCCATCATCCTGGCACTACTGGTGAATTAAAGCATGAGGAAGAAATTGTAATGGAAAGGTTGTCTATTACTTCTAAGGAACCTTGTAAAAAGGCTGAATTGCTGGCAAAAATGAGAATATCTTCCAGTCTCCTCCAATGACTCATGCAATGTCTCAGAGTGCCAAACTGAATTGCCTTGCCAAGTTCTTTCATTTTGTCTCTCTGAGAAAAATGAAAACTAAAAAACGAGGAACATTCAAAGATGGGGCTTATATCAAGATTCAGCTTTAGCCCAGCAAAACATCTGTCAGACACCTATGCTGAAGCACCCATTTGAAATTCAAATAAATAAAAGTTTTAAGAAGTCCATTAAAAAGGGTATTTCAAAGTTACATTCAACAGGCATGTGCACATGGGAAAACAGTATAGCAAATGTTTTGCAATCAAACAAATGCAAATAATTCACATTGAGTAGAGAGATTTAAAAGTTCTTGTGCATTGTTTCTTTTCATATTCCAAAAAAGAAAATATTTTAGCAAAGTGGATTTTTTTTTTGTTTGTAATTGACTTTAGGATACTTCCACTGAATTTATATTTTTTATACTGCAGTTTTACGTGTTGAGTGGAAGCAGAGGTTAATGTAAAACAGCAGCTGTTACTTAGATATAATTGCATTTTCAGCAGAACCAGAGGCTTGATTTAAATATTTTTTATAAAACTGTAGAAATCATAACTAATGAAGTTGTTATTACTTGTACCGTTTAAGCAATTATTCAAAAAGTCACATATAGACATAGATTTCAACTACGTATTTGAATCAGTCCTTACAAAGGCTAAGTTCTCACCAGTTTTAAAGGAATTTCACTTGACATCAGTATATGCCATGCTATTCCCCTCTATAATGGCTCCATTCTGCAGAGTGGAAACAGTACTGTAGGCAGCAGAATCTCCAGCCTAGATATCTGTTGGAACACAGACCTTATTTAATTCAAAACAAGGTGATATTCAGCAACATATAATTTCACGATTAACATTTTTGCCCACAGCTTGTGTCAACTTATCGCTAATCTTTTCAAACTATTGAAAATCAGCTTATGAAAATTCTTCTGTGCTACAAACTGTTTTCTCTAGTCAAGATAACCAGGAGGAAATGTACACAAAGAAAGAATATGAAAGATTATTTTTGCCAACTTTAACTAACAGATTAATATAACTGATTGTTCAGTCCCTGTCTTCTTCAGCATAGGTATGTGCAGCCTATTTGATAAATGCAATTCACAAGTATAGTCTGCTTAAAGTCTAATAACTTGCATCTGGAACACTGATCAAACTATAATTCAATGTGAATTTCCTCTGAATATAATCTTTCTGAAGCCAATTCTAAGCAAAGCTGTACAAAAAAGAAATAAAAAGATAAAAGACAAAATGTATTACTTTAAGGCCAGGTTCTGCCACTCAGAGACATAGCAAGTGGTGCTTTATAATTAAAGTTCTGATAATGGTAATGAGAAAAAGTAGCATTCAAGATCAAAGGGAGGGGAGAGCTAAGGAATCGTTCCTTGGTGAACAGGAAAATAGACAGACAATACCTAAAAGAAGCAAAGATATTTACACTGCTAATTCAACAACATAAGAATGAGATGTATTTTCAATAGTGTAAATAACCAAAAGTTAAGGAAAAAGAGAACAGAGCCTCTAAGGTATGGCTACAATAATGAGGCCAGTACTAAACCCAGCCACATCCATCCATATTTACCTTGGCATTTAGAAATAACAGCAAATTATTTTGGAATCTGGTGCTTTTTTTTTCTTTTTTTTTTTTTTTCAGAGAAAACATATCAAGTACTGTAAGGATACTGAGGTTGAGCCAAAACAGGAATGTTTGAAGTCTTACATGAAGCAGCAGATGTGACAGCAGAGAAAATCTGTTCAGAAAGATCAATTTAAAACATCTTTAACAATTAAGGAAATGCCAAGTGTCATTGTGAAAGCTAATAGAGAACACAACAAATGTAAGGATTTTGGAGAGCTGTGCACATCTGATCTAGAATGTCTCCCTCATTCTTCATTAATAACCATACCTCAACAACTCACTCCCCAGCCCCAGCTGACATGCAGCACAGGAGAAGGAAGGAAGGGAACACACAAAAATAGGAGAATGATCCTTTCAGAGGCATTGACCCGCACGAATTTCCTGCTGCTGAGACCACATCAAGTCCTGAATGGATTATTTATGATTCACAAGTAACACATGTTCCTAGTTCTGAGTTGAGCTGCATCATAGGTGAACAAAAGTTGAAATGGTAGGTTTTCCATAGAAATAGATTATGGTTATATGTTTTTTTAAGGTTGGATGAACTGAGTCTTTTACAGATTGTCACTTGCCTGATATTACATGGACCAAGATTAAGCTGTGTCTCTATTGATACAGCATGGACATGCAGCCCACCACAGCCACAGAGCCCTGCAGGTAGCTCCATGGGAAGTTGTGTTGGCTGCTGCCGCTTGCAGAGGGAAATAGGAGCACAAATGAAGAGCCGACATTGTGAGTATCCATTTGTTCCTTTTGCTGCCTCCTGAGCTTTCTCAGCTGCAGAAGAGCATTGACTTTCAGAACAAGTGTTTATTTGCACAGATTTTGAGGATACTCAGTGTTGTTGGACCACAAGGTCTCACTTCGGGCAAATAAGAAATGGCACTGGGAAATATGCAAGTCAGTGGGATCTGGAGACAGAACTCCAGAAGAACAAAAATAGTGGGAACATGACATAGGAATTTGAAAAGCAATAATAATAAACTGACTCCTCAAAGTGACTTTGGAACACTGACTCTTCCTCTGTAAAGAGTCAAAGTTCTCCATGCCTGGTGAGCAGGACAGCTCAAGCTTTGACAAAATACTACAAGGAGGCTCAGTCCCAGGGAGCTAAGAAGTAACAGCTGCAGCCTGATCCAAATAAATTTCTAGGCTAAAGTTTGTATTTGCAGATATCTCTCAAAGCCATCGTCATTCAGAGGGCATCACCAACACCAAGGTTCAGTAGTCCTAGCTGGCACAGGAACCAGCACTATGGCCACGAGATTTTAAGCCATGCTAAACCAAGTAGTGCTCCTGGCCCTGTGTCAGAGAAAAGAATGGTAGGTATTGCTTTTTTCCCCCCTCTATCAACGAATTCATTCTGAGTAAAATGGATTTTACTGCATGAAAATGAATTCCATATACCAAACTTCTTTCAGGTCAGACTTTTAGGTGAAGACCATGTCTGCCAGAAGTTTGCATGTGTTTTCAAATAGCTATTTATAAAAACAAGTATATATCACACAGTTTGAGCTCTTTAGAATGCAATCAGTACTACTTTTGCTCAAGTACAGTCAGGACTTTTGATTATTATTACCTTTTCTAAATGCCATTCTGTCCATGATGGCACAATTTTCTTTAACCTTTCATTTTATGACAAGCAATTGTTCCCAATTGCTTGTCCAACATGAGGTAACTACCCTTTCTCAGGACAAGTCAGTAACTCAGCATCAGCTTGGATCAAGCTGTGTTGATGTTGACTGCCTTTTTTAGCAATGCCTACACAGTATTTTCATACCAGTTCTAGCCAGCACTGAATGATAAAGGTAGTGCAGCAGGTAAGGCATTTACCTAATGAGAGCACCAGACACTGGAGAAATTTTAACAGAATGATTTTCACTCCTACAGAGAATATTGCCTCTATGCAGGTTTGGGGAAGGAATCTGTCATGAGCAGGAATGAAGAAAAGTACTGGGATCAGTCAGAAGGAGAGCTCGTCCTTGTGCAGTAATTGCTACCTGACAAAAAAAGAAGCAGAAAATGCTCAATGGTATAAGTGCTTTAAAGTAAAACTCATTGATCATCCAAATTCCAGCACTATGAGGAGTATTTTTCAGTTCATAATCTGACAGACCTTTTCTTTTCTTGTCTGTTTTAGACAACACCACAGATTTAAGTCACTGGAAGGGATGTAAAGGGAAAATATACAAGCAGCCTTTGATGCCATTTGGAATGAACATAAACTTGTCTTCTGGCAGCAATGCAGTGGAGATTTTAATGTCCCCATATGGTTATTCTCCTGGCTGGAGCCTGTAGAGCAGATGCACAACACATGGGAGGGAAAGAAAATTATACTTAGATAATAAAATTTAAGCTGGAAAGTAAAGGGGAGAATTTCAGGAATCACTAAAGTAAGTACCTCATTGAACACACTGTTTGGGTTATTTTTTTCTTCCAAAAAGAGAAAGAAAAGAAATAACTCCACCAACCCTCCTGAAAATGGCTTGCTTTATGAATAGAGCTCTGCTGCCAAAGTCCTGCTGCTCTGCAGAAATATATCCATGGAGAAAAGGCTGAGCACCGCTTATGCTTTTGTTTTTTCCTGACTCAAAATGGATGGAACACAGATTCTGTTTTCCATTCAAAATACATTAAATCTTCATTTAGGGATACTATTGAACGGTCATAAGAAGGACAGCTTCTCAGGGAATATCACTTCTTCACTGCCCTCTGACAGCAAGCCTGGATTTGACAAGAGCACTTGATAGCAAAAATAGAGTTTCCAGCTAATAATAAGCTCCAGTAAATAAGGCAACTGTGACCTTCCAAAGCTACGTCAGCTGCATATCTCTTCTGTACTCAGACCAGGCAACATTATGACTGACTGTGCAGTGAACCGTGCCTCTTTCAAAATCATCTGTGGATTTTAAGTGATTCCTAAGCATTTTAGAAATGCAAAACTATTTAAAATTATGAAAGGATTTCTCTTCACTCTTAATGGTAGATGCTTAACTACTCTTGTTAGCTGCTGAATTCCATCTCAGACAGAAATAATAGTAGGAAATCTGTGATGCACACCAGCATCCAGTTTGGTAAATCAAATTAGACTTTCTTGGTAACCCTGTTATAAGGACAGCTGATGGGGCACCTGGAGGGCAAATGCCTGATGTTAGTTTCAAGTACTAGAAAGTGCTAAATAATGGATAAACTGTGGGCTGCTTCTGTCTGCAAAAATATCCAAACTGCAATAGCCTGAAAGGGAAAGCTTGCGGCGCTACCAATTAATTTTCATTAGACTTGCCTGTGATGAAAAAGAAGTCCCAGAAAATTTTACAGTAAAGGGTAAGGGGTTGTAGGGAGTGGCTGGGGACAGAGGTGGGAAAGGATGCACAAATTAATAATAAATTATCAAGGGTTTATTAAAATATGGGTTAGTACAATTGCCCACTTCCTAATTCTCAAGACCTGAATTCAAACTAGGTTGCAAATAAAGTAACTCTGGTAAGTTCAGCCTGGTCCCTAATGGACATTTGTGTTTTATCATATCACCTAATTAGGCAGTGGTGTGAAGACATACAGATCTGGAACAGAAAGGAAGAACATTGAGGTCATGACAGAGGTACTCCTGCTGTAATGTACGTGCTGGAGATGACAAGCCCACAAATTGCATCAGTTCTCTGTAAAACAGCACCCCCTTCCTTCCAGTATGAATTTCCAAGAGGTAATCCAATGGAGTAACGACATGATGCCATTTTGGGCAAATAAAGCACAGGAAGTTAATTGCTCACTGAATTCAGCTTCCCTTTTACCCCTTTTCTGCTGTCTCCTCCTCATTTACTTGAAGAACACGCAGTGAACTGTTGTTTGCAATTCTAACCTTACCATTCTGCAACAGTAATAGATGAAAAGTAATGTAAAATGTTTTGTTTTCTGAGTTGCTTATTGATATTCAAAATGTATATGACTGGTCACCTGGTCAGATGCTTTGGCACATCGGTTAAGCTCCTTCAGTAGAAAGGTGCATTGCTGGTATTTCTAAGGTATCTGAGGTCCTCATGGAAACACACACCCCCTGCCTAGCCCCTCTCCACCTCCTCCCCAAAAACCCAAAAACCCAAAAACTGAGGTTATTTTCTTTTGCTTCTTTACTCAAGGGTTATTACAGAAGTCAAAGCCCTTGAACCGTAGCAAACAAAAATACGTGAGGAGGGTGAAAGGTTTAAATTCACATCTTTTATAGCACAAGATTATAACTCAGTCATAAGCTCATCTCTTGCAGACAATTGTTAAAATTTGCTTTCTGAGATTCATATGTAGTAAAAACTACAGCTCACAATTTTAATGCAGAAAAATAATGTGATATGGTCCAATATGTACCAATATGTACAGCTGAAGAGCAAATATCAACAGCCATATTTCACTCGGTGTGCATTATGCATACAGGACAGCAATAAGGCAATGTACTTATTGAAATAACTGCATTGAACTCTTTCATGAATAGCTCTTAGAGCCTTGCTGTTTTGAGCTCAATTTGATTTACAACTAAAAAATATTCTAGAGATAAGAAGGATCTCCTGAGAGAGGCTGAGGATCTTAAATCTGATTTAAACACAATCCATGACAAGACAAGGCATTATTCAGGTTCCATCTAATATTTTTATTTCTTCTAGACAAATGTCTAAATTTCTGAGTGAACATGAAGCAGGCCAAAAATTTAGGCAAGATCTCCATGAGGTAAATTTGGTGAAAGCCTTGGCCTGGTTCTTCCCTGCTTCAGAACTTGGGTCCAAATTCCTGAATGTCTTACCTTCATTGATCTCATTTAGAAAATTATTTTTATTTGGACAGCAGTATGTGAGACGGAATTACGTTACCTTTCTGCTTTTTTCTGCAGTTCAGTCTTTTTGTAAGTAGACTTCCTCTCTTGTGTGCTTGTACTAACACATGCATTCTGCTTCATACCTTACACAGCTAAATCTTAACTTTTACATTCTATGTTACAATCCTTTCACCTGCTTCCCAGAACTCCACTTACATTAAAGAGTGCAAAAATGATGAGAAGGGTGTGTTGTGAAAAATCAGAAGATGATAATTGCACATTTGAAGCTACAGATTAGAACATCCTTACCAAATATTGCACCCATCACCATCCAGCTTTACTAATGAAAAAGTAATGATCCTTCTTCCTTCATCTTGCTCTGTGCACACAAACTGAAAGAAAAAAACAATTAGTTTAAAACTAACCCTGTGAGACTTGAGGACAGCCTCTAAGTTGTCACAATGGAAAATATTTCCAGTGAAGGCTCTGAATGGAATTTTCAACATGAAAATATTCAGGCTTCTGGACAGTACTTGAAAAGTTGCACAGTAAGCTTTAAAGGAACCATGTGAAAGACTGTCTCTGTATTTGTGTGGTTCATAGGCCAGAAGCAGCCTTCAAAAGTTGTACAAAGAAAAGTTTACTCCATTAATGCTTATAATAAAATTCTAATTAATCAATGTTCTGCTTGGAAAGCATGAAACTATTTTTCAACAGCTAGAAAACAACTGAGTCTTCCTGACAGCTCAGCTCCAAGTGAGCTTTCTAACTTCCACGTTAGAAAACATGGTCTGCATCCTAGGATTTAGCTGAGGACAGAAAGAGACATTGCGTTGATGACCACTAATGATCCCAGCAGACTACTATAATAATGAAGAGTTGCCCTGAATGGAGGCTGAGGTCCAGTGTTCAGTTAAACCTATAGAGAGTTTTTTAATACATTTTTTCTAACTTTTCCAGTTCTAGAATGATCAGATTGTGTGCTTCCTTGAATGGGAAATGTTTTGAAACATAATTCAACTTAGTTCAGAATTTTCACACATTGCTCTACTGCCAGTGCATCAATCCTTCCTGGGACTCTTGGGAATTAATCTTTCTTGGCTGAAAAAAGTGTAAGTTCATGGCCCCCTCTCAAACCCTTTAGTGCTCATGTAGGAACCCTTATTCACTCTTCTTGAATAACCTGAACCCAGATGCAAGTAATGCCAGAGACAGAACATTGGGATATGCTGACAAAGACTCCCCCTTATTCACCCTCTCAAAGGCTTGGACAGCAGATCTATTTCTTTACTAATGCTGAGATCATATCAGCTAGAACAAAATGATCATTCCAGAAATCTGGATTTCTTGTCCAAAAATACATAAATAAGAGAAATCTATTTATAATACCTGGATTAAAACCTGGCAACAGCTGTAAAACCAGGGATGAGCTTTCCTTTTCAAGGGAAGAGAGTATAAACTGTTGCCAACACTCATTCCTCAAATTTCAGTCCAGTGGATCCTGCAGAGATCCATATAATTACCTTCCTGTTAAGATCACCTAATGGAGTGGATAGAAGCATCTGGGCAGAGGAGCGAGAGAGGACAAATTTTTGAGCTAAATCTTTTAAATTCTTAAGAAATCATGAGGGTTTTTTTAACCATTATTTTTTCATAACAAAATGTAAGACTATTACACCCTGCACCCTCTACAATGCAACCCTGGCAGAAATTCGGGAAGAAGTAGACTGGAAAGACAGCCCCTAAATAAAAACAAAAATAGAAGCTATAATGAGAATAAAAAATTCTGATCCTCAGGGGATTCAGCTTCAACAAAAATTCAGTTGTGGAATAGGAAAGGCTTAAAATTTCTTTGAACCCATTTGCATTTTAGCACTAAGATTCCATCCAAGAATAATTAGCGTAAGATTCTTCAGAAAATAAAAAAAATATTTTTAATAGATGAATTGTCCTTCTTCTCCTCCATCTGGATGATTAAAATGAATTTTCTACTCAGTCTCATGTCCTAGTTTTAGGATTTAGCTCTTTCCATTTCTAAGGATTATGCATTTAAACAAAAAACAATTGTTAAAATATTTTTTTCCTAATTTGTGTCTCTGGGGATAATTTTTTTCCCTTCTAAAAAAATCCTGTGCACAAGTCTGAAGTTTGTGCACAGAACTGTTAGTGAACATAATTGAGAGTTATTCCATCCAATTATAATTTATTGTTATGCTAAACTAGAATGTGCCAAAAAAAGGAAATTCTACAAAAACTATGTAGAGGTGAGTAAGTCTCACCTACCTGAAAGCCTGCATACCCAGCATTTGCCAGATCCACAAAGCCCAGCTAGTCAACAGCAATCCAAAAAGCCCCCTATATACAAATACATATATTAAAATATACAGATATATACAAATCACAAGAAAATATTTAATTCTTGTTCTCAACATGTTCCCATGGTATCTTTACCATCTTCTCTACTAGGAACAGTGCATTTGGGGCATAAGGGGTGAACAGAGATTTCCGTGTGGGAAGGACCCCACCTGTCTGGTGCAGGATTTGAAAGGTGCAGAGCAGAGGAGGCAGCATGTTGCGGAAAGACACCAAATGGCTGCACCAGTGATGAGTGGTGAAGATGAGAGAGCGTTCTCAGAGAAGAGCTCCTTCACCAGCCTCTGTTCTTGCTTCTGGCACAGCCGTTCTACATCATGACATTCTCCAAGCAGATGCATTTCTTACTTTGCCATGGCATAGGTGGCATTTGAGGACCCTCTGTGAGTAGTCACTGGAGCTGCACATAGAGAGTGTGTACGTCCAGGTGCATATGGAGAAGTCAGACCCTATGAATCTCCATCAATAATGATCCCATCTTCTCTGCCTTTCAGGCACACAGCCTCCAGTGTGGGGTAATATTTTGCTCATTCTGTTTATCAGAATTTGTCAAAACCTTAAGAAATACACTGAATACAGAGAAAACTAAGCTTTAGACAACCAAGCTCTATTTCTTTCTAAATTCATTAAAGTCGATGGGCAAGTTTTGTCAGTGCTGTGCACCAAATAAGTCATGAGTCCTTGGGAGAAGAAAACATAATTCCCATTGCCTAGTGATTGAAGACTTAATTTTAACACAAGCACAACATGGACATGAATGAAGACAGAGGAGGTGAATTTCCAAATTTCCTAACACTTAAATGTTTGCCATACAAAGTAAATAATTAATATAATTTTGGACATTTTAACATTCCTTTTTGGATGTATTGCATATTCTATGCCAGTATGACTAGTTGATTAACAACTTTTAATTTGTATTTGTAATTAATTTTCTTTTAACTGTCCTGAAAGTATAATAAAATACTATAAAAGAAAACCATCTAAGTCATAAGTTATATAAACTAAAGAAACAGAGAAATAAAAATTATTCAGACTTCCTGGCAACTGAATTTATTTTGAAAAGTCCATGCAAGTCTGACAGCTGCTAGACACTTTAGTAGTTGGAGTCCTCATCTAAGAACAAATGTGAGGCCTGAAAACCTTATTACTTTTTCTGACTTAGCACAGACCGAGTGTGAAGTTTTTCCTCTACCTTGTACATTCGAACAAGCCTGTTTATGCTCTGCTTGGCATGGCTCCGAGACACAAAGATGCTACTGCCTCTAGCATGCCCAGTGCTTGTCACTGCTGCACTGAGAGAAGTTGACCTTAAACTTGTCTGGCTGATTGGTCTCTAATCTGTTTCTGAGAAATGAACCAGATTTACAAAGAACAAGCGAAAAGCAAAAGACTGGAGGCAGAGAAGGTGCAACCATACAGCCTGGGGTTAGTCTCAACCTGTCTAGATGTCAGCTCGACTGAAGTAGAACAAAAGTCTCATGCAACAAACTGACAGACCCAGCTGGAAGACAGCAGGTGACAGCACTACCTTCAGCAAGGAGCTTCTGAAGATTATTCTCACTGCCACTCTAGCTCACATACACACAGCATAAACCGACAGGCAGCACCTGAATATTCAGAGTGCAAGATAAGTCCAACAAAATTACCAGGATAGTCCTTGGAGAAGGTCTCCGTTATTAGCCTCCCAAATCATGTGCTTATTGTTAAAGAAATTCCAACCATATGTCTGGGCCTAACTTGCCTGAGAAGTAGGATGGGAAGGAAATGGGATTTGACAGAAAGAAACAACACAAAGCAATCCACAAGGCAGAGATGTTGGTAAAACCTTGGCTACAGTCCGGGAGACATTTGTCAAGACTGCAGCAGGACAACTGCACCTCCTCTACATTATTGTCATGCAATCATGGTACATTGCTGAAACAATGTCGCTCCCCAGCTGGCAGCGACTATCAGCAAGAGTGAAACTGAATCCATACTGTATTTGTTTTGGTATTCTTAAGGAAATAACTTTTCTGTTGATATTCAAATAATGGTCCTGTCTGAGAAATCCATTAGTGACTATGTCTGAAGAATAAGGAAATCTCTCAGTGCTTGCTTTGTGTGAGAAATTTCACTTTTTTGAACTTGGATGAAATCTCCATTAGACTGGTAGAAGAGGTATTTTTTTGTTCAACAGCATCCCTAAGAGATCTTGCTTACTTATCTTTCCCTCTTTGAGGTACTGATTGTCAGATGTTATCTGAGTGTCTGGGTGGAATTTCATCTGGTCCCTGCTCCATTAAGAATCTAGTATCCATTATGTGTAGTGTTAGTAAAAATTACTTCAATTCAAGTCACTTTGAAAAGCTTAACTACTGTCCCAGCGACAAGATGACATGCATTGTGGAAAGCATAATGCAGTTCAGGTAAGGAGTAAAGGCTAAGCTTGAAACATCCAATAATGGTTGGACTAATGGTTTGGCCTTAGAATGCAACCTTGTCTCCTGGAAGGGAATATACTTTTACAGAAAAAGCTGGGGGAAAACAAACCAACAAACCAAACCAAACAACAACCAACAAATAAAATAACTATATGCAATGCAAACCAGAAATTTGTGAAGCCTCTGCTCAGTTTCCAGTGGACATCTCAGAGCATTTCTGGTTTCATCCTTGTAATACTTTACAATTTAAAAATTAAGTCAGAGAGCTGGCTCTCCAGTCTGACACTACTGAAATTAAGGGTACACACTTAAACACCTATTTTAAAATTGAGAAACTTCACTTTTATCAATTTTGTTTGGAGGAGGAGATGGGGAGTTTTTATGTTTGGGTTAATAAAAAGAAATTATAGATAAGATGCCATGCATTTGGCTTTGAAGGGTCACATCAGAATCAAAGCCTGTGCAACCAAGCAAAGAGTACACATTTTCTAAGCTTAAACAGTACACAACTCAACAGACAACCTCATCCATTTCTTAGAGATAATCAGGTTAAGATAGTAAGCTCCCACAAAAAAAAAAAAAAAAAAAAAAAAAAAAAAAAAAAAAAAAAAAAGTCAAGGAAAACAATATGATCAGGACATGTTGTCCATCTTCTAAGTAGATGGCCCCCATGTGTTTCTGGCCAGACAGAATCCCAGCCTCTGAGTAATGCCAGAGTTCAGCTCCACTCACTTGTGTCTGATTACCTTAATGCAGGAAGTCATTTCCAGATGGGACTCCAATTAAAATCCAAAAGCTAGCCACTGTCTGGCTCATCAGAGCTTTTGCATCACATACAGCACACCCTAAGGGGATGGCAGCTTCTGGCAGGCAGTACTTTTTCAATACCCTACCGAGGTAGACAGTGCTGTTATTCAGAATTTACAGGGTAGAAGTGCAAGGTTGTACTTAAAGTAGGTAGGTAGATAACAAAGAAACAAAGAAATAAGCTTCTGAACGTCCTGCCTCACCTTCCTAAACTTTATGAAAAGTTCACACCTGAGAAGGTTTACTCAAGCAGGAGGATTTTTGTTCATTTTGCTTCCTCTATCTCTGTCTACCAGAGAGATTTTAAATAGTTCATGATCTCCAGAACTGATGTTTCAGGTTTTTTATATCACCTGATGCACAAGAAAGCCAGATTCCATTAAGTCCATATGTTAGATTGTTTTTTTTCCTAGTGATTTACAACACTGTGAGTTTTAGATAACTTGCAATGAAGCTGTTCTCTGCAGGCTCACATGCAGACTTCCATTCCGCTGGCTGAACTGCAGCACTGTTCCCTCATTCCTGAGCTACTTCCCAGAAGCATCTAAAAGAGAAAAGGGAAGCCTTGCTTCTGCAGAAGAGCAAGTTTCCATTGGGCATTGTTAAAATTCTTTCAGAACTATATCAAGATTTCTGTTTCTATAAAAGCACTGAAAATATTTTAATGAATAGACATGAATATTCATGCAGGAAAAACAATAGAGACAATCCAGCTGCTGGAACTATCATTGGGAAATGGGAAAACAAGGTCTACATGTGATATTATGTTGCTCTGAATTAAGGGCTCAGGGAAACATTATCTCACCAAACATAAGCCAGACCTGTGGCTTACCTGTTCAAAAGAGGACAGTGTTATATGTTGCTGTCTGAGATATTTGGCTTTCAAAAATCAGATTTATCTGTTTGATCTCTGAATCGTAGTTTGCCAGAAAACAGCACAGGGTGTGTCCCTGCTCAGGGTTGGGTGATGGAAGAGCAACCATGCAGACAACCTTTATCTTCCCAAATCCCTACCCACTCTCCTATCTGCACTCCCTGATCAGCCCAAAACTGGGTACTCAACCTCACACCATAGAAAATAGCTATAGAAAATGTAGGGGTCTTAGGTAAAAGACAAATGAAAAAAAAAAAATAGTCCTCTATCTTAGCTTCTTTTGAAAATATTCACCGAATTTCACTGTGCACCTGCCTGACTGATCAGATGTCCTCTGGGGAATTTTTAATTTTATAGTTATTACTATAAATTCACTAATAGTTCACTACATTACACTAAATGCAGCTGACACCACTAGAGGTACCAGGTGTTTAATACAAACCAGTCCCTGCTGATTACAGTGAAACTAAAGAATATTCAATAAGGAACTACTGAAAATTATGTTGGCAAACAGACACTGTCTAGTGGCTAGTATGACTAACCATGGCCTATCCGAAATATTAGTATTATCCCTTCCCTAACATAAGTAATTCCCTTGACAACATTGTCATATAGAATCAGTAACAGATTGTATAGAATATAAGAAATATTGATTTACTAATCCTACTGGTTGATGAAATTTATCTGTCAAGAGAACACCAAGGAACAGCAGATGACATTTTGACAGAGAACAGGCAGGCTGTACAACAAGATAAAATAGTGTTTTAAGCCTTTACATGAGCCTTTCAGAGCCATACTCTTGTGAAAATGCACAGGCCCAATGAAGGTCCTAATCCCTTAAACATCAAGGTTATGTGGAGGATTCACGAGGATTCTGAGCATGCAACAATTACGAGTAATGTGGTTACAGTAGGTAAAGACCAACTGTTAAATATGAAAAGAGGCATTCTTGTGCTTTTTCCTATGCTGTGCAGAACATTTGTCTTCTGAAAACATCTGAACAGTACCCCATTACAGTCCTTCAAATCTCTCTTTGAGGTGCATTATGTCACAGCAGCTACTAACAAGTTGAAAAGATTGCACTTTCAATGTCCTCATCCAGAAATCCTTTCATGTCACCCAATGCCACTCAGTTTTCCTGTGTCCTTCATCTGCATGCCTGTGTTATACTTGGGCTGGAAGCAGATGTGTCATGCTCCACAAGTGGGAATGGCTAGCTGTTACAATATGAGTAGAAATAGTATTATTACTATTATTAGTATAACAATAACCCTGCCATATTAGATTAGTTTCCCTACTGAGGCAACCTTAGAAAAAGAATTTGTTTCTCTACTTCAGCAACTACACAATGGTTTTGCAAGCATACCCCCATAAGAGAAACATGAATCATTCAGAGACACACATGGTGGATATGAATGACACATTTTTGCATTTGGATTCCTGATTCATCTGACAGATGTGAGAAAATTCATGAAGTTAGACAAGTCCCAAGTGATTGCACGTGTCTGGATGCTGTAAAGCACAAGTTATTCCACCTACTTTGGCAATAAGAGTACTGAGCTTTTTTTTTTCCTTATGGCCAACTACTCGCTATGATATAGTTCCAGTTGTGCCTTATTAGCAATGCCACCTGTCTTTTCACCTCCATTAAGATTTTACAGACCTTATAATAATCAACAAAAATGGCAGCTAATACTCTCGTATTTAATCCAACCTCTCATTTTTTAAACCCTTTAAAAACAAATTAAAACCTCCCAGCAGGTTTCTGAGTTCATGGATCACATAAAGATGTGGAGAAACCTTTTAGAAATGAAATACCATAATAGAAATGCTGAAATATGAAACAGATGCCAAAGTCGCATGCTAAAGTATTTTGCCATCCTTGCATGCTACTATTCCTTACAGCTTTGATAACAAGATGCACTTACTGATCCTCCTGTTTTTACTCTCGTAGGATCTACTGCTATAAACAGACCAACTGCTCCTGATGTTCCTCTGTGCCAGAACTGGAGGCAAACATCACTGAGATTCCTGGAAGTCATCTTGCTGAACATCCTGAGGTAGGGTAGATTTAGGTAGGGTGCTTATGAACTGTGATGAAAACTCAAGATGACTGTGGGCAGGCTTTATTTCACAGACACTCGGAGCATCTCCTCACCGTTCCTCAATACTCTCAGAGTCATTCTCTATAAAGTTCACAAGCATGGCACTCACACTGTTCAAACAAGCTATTTATTTTCAGTTAATGATCCTCACCATCAAATACACAATGCTGCTCAATTTCCTCATTTATTTCATACTCCTTTCCCTCCCACCCTCCTGCAGTTTATTACCGGCAAATGTGATCTCTGTCATGTAGACTGCAAAATCTGTGGACCAGCTACAGTGTTTATGCATTTGTGTAACACCCAGCACAGTGTGATCTTGATCCTAATTTGGAATTGTTACTCTGAACACTGCTCTCTGTAGTGCTGCTTTCTCTGAAAGTCAAAAGCACATATATATAACTCATGGCTTAAAATTAAATAAATTAATTCAATGGTCAAGCATCAGAGTGAGTTACATATGTATATAGGCAAAGTTTCTATGTCTGACCTACAGGTGGTTTCCTCCCTCATAGGGTCTCTGGATCTTCTTCTTGCTATGTTCAGGATGTCTGAGGTTATATTACAAGTAACTGGATTTTAAATAAGTAATTTTTGCACTTACTAAGATATACAGAACCAATGGCTATCATATGTTTTACAAAATGCATCCAATATTATGATTCTAGAGACACATTAATTCCTTAATTAAATCAAAGCAATGTCAGAAAAAAATATGCCGTGTTTACCAGAGGTATTTCTTAAATTATTCACTTTTGATTCCTTAGGCTATTGCATGGGCCACTGGCCTTCATTTACAGATTATGTATACAGTCCTCTAAAAGACTTGGTTTTGCCTCATAATTTGTTTTCATAACTTGACTTCATAATTTGTTTCATAAGTAACCACAGAAAATTACAAGTTTATCCAGGCCTCCATTTGCCCCAACTATAAATTCAGCTAACAGCAGTTTACAAACATGTATGATGGCACAATTCATTACTAAAGCTGTTTAGGGCAGGGAATGGCATTTCATCTTGCATTTGTACCACAACTAAGGAAGCAGATCTACCAAGGAGATGCTTAGGGAAGCTGAAAGCCATCTCCTCTTCTCAGCCCATTAGCCAGAAGACTCACCTCTCTGCCAAATCCCACAGAGCACTGACAGCTCACTGAGGCTGGGCAGCTTAACGTGGTATTGCTGAAAAGCCATACAAATAGCACCATCAGTATTTCAGAAAAGGATGCTGTGGTCCTCCAACAATGGAAAACAACTACAAAATAACTCTTTTCTATTAAAGAGAAAAAAAAAAGAAAGCAAAATGCAGTAATTTTTCATGCTATATGAGACTAAGAAATGGTGGGTGGGTGGTAGAAACACCCACCATTTAAAGCTAGCACTTGCCACTTAGTAAAAGCAACTGCAAAGGAAATGTCTCTCACTGGAGGTCATTACACTCTAAAAGTTACTATGCTTGATTCAACATGATGTACAACCATCCAATAGCCAGATATCTTGTCACAATATTTTAAGGAATATGATCAGCCTTTCTCAGACAGTTGGATTTGCTGGTTCAGCAGTCTTAATGACTAAAAACAGGGATGAAATACTTTTAGTGCCTGCTTTTAAATTATGAAGTCACAAGGAAGCTGAATCTTGATTAAGAGACTGGCAGGCAGCTGTACCTCAAATGACTAGTGTGATGCACAATTTCCTATCATCCTGCTCAGCATAAGGTGAATGCAATCAAAAATGGTGTCTTGTATGGAGGTTTACAGCAGGATAATTGTAAGAAATGAATGCAAATTAAAGCTTTTAAAAGATAGATCCACTACAGGTCATTGTAGCCAACATGTTGCTTGAGATTTTCTATTAATAGGGACACCCATGGTAGAATTAAAAAGTGGGGTCTAAATCTTCTAGATTAAGAATAAAGGGGAAAATACTAACTCCAAACAAACAAAATAACCACCCCACAACAAACCACACACACACAGAGTACATCAAAATCTCTACAGAAAATACCTAGATGATTTTTCACTTTGGCCCCAGTTACAATCTCATTACACCTTTTAACCCAGCTTAATTGATTTAATTTTGTTTTTCCAACTTTACAGCAGTACTTTTTGAAGAAGAAAGATATAATTTAGAAGGTGGTGTCCTAGAAATTCTAGAAATGCTCATCTGGTATGGTTCATCAAAAACAGAAGTAGCTCATCAGCAGAAAGTTTAAAAAAAATTTAGGGTTTTTTTTGTATTTTTTGGGGTTTTTTTTATCCGACTTATAAAGTTTTGGATTCAAAGACACTTTGGCAAAACCACTTTTCATCCTACCATAGCAGCCTTCATTAATCACTACTATAGAATCATAAAGATAAAATCATTATATTAGTTAGTGATTGAAAGACTGAAGCAAAAAAAAATGATAAATCTCCCTTCCCATCTGGCAACTTCTAAGTTAAACATTGATACTTCCACTGCAAAAAAAAAGACCATTTTAGATCCAGAATAAAGCCAAATTACTTCCTGTACAGTAAAAATATGTGTTGCATATTGCCAAAATAGAACTAAGTCCCAAGATTTTCAGGGATTCTATTTAAGATTTTTACTACAAATTGAGTTGCACATTCTCTGTGGGTCTATTTTAAGAGACCCAGTAGAAATTAAGTATCAGCAAAACAAAGTGTGCAATCAGAGAAGCAGTAAATGAGCACTCTGGGAACACATAAGCAGGTGAGAATCAGTTTGAGAGATTGATATGATGAACAGGTCAGGCGGTGAGAATTTTTAGACAGTTTGACTGAGCAATTAACGTGAGACTTGTGACTAGAAAATCATGTGTAGTAACACATTACTGACCCCTCAATGAATTCATTCAATTGGAAACTGGTTGCATAATTGGATTTTAATCTCATTTGATTTTTTTTTTTTTTTTTTTTTTTTTTTTTTTTTTTTTTTTTATTATTATTAAATGAATAAGTAACACCACATTGCACACAAGAACTGCAGCCCCAAAGGGCAGGCTCTGACCTCACTGCTGAGCCACAACAACCTCAGCCCCTGGAGCCCCACAAGTGCTCCTGTGAGAGTGTCCTGAGCATCACCTGTTCAACTGGGTCTGTTCAGGTGTCTCAGTGTAACTTGGAGAAGCTGGAATGTCACCCCTGAAATCAGATTATGATAATTTATACGGTTTTTTTCTTCTGAAATCAGAAAAATACAGCAAAAGTACTCAAGATTTTCATTACCCTAATAGTTTATTTTGGTTTGAATTTTGCTTGATGACAGTGGGAGAAGGGCAGGACTAGAATTAAATACATTTCTTACAGGCATTAGAATCACAGAATCATTGAATCACTAGGTTGGAGGAGACGTTCAAGGTCATCAAGTCCAACCCCTGCCCTAACACCTCAATAAAACCATGGCACCGAGTGCCACATCCAGTCTTTTGCTAAACACATCCAGGGATGGTGACTCCACCGTCTCCCTAGGCACACCATTTCAATACTTTATTACTCTTTCCATAAAAGCTTTTTCCTAACATCCAACCTGTGTTTCCCTTGGCGCAGCTTAAGATTGTGTCCTCTTGTTCTGTCAGTTGCTGCCTGGAGAAAGAGACCAACCCCATCCAACTACAACCACACTAATACATTATTTTGAAGGCATGGTTGTAAATCCTACTCCTACAAAGACAAAACAAGGCCTGTTATGAAAAGGAAGATGTTTTGCTAAAATTTTTTTCCAAAGAAAGCCTTCAGCTCGTGGACTAAGGTCCGTCCTTTCCTTGCCCCAGACACAGAGATTGTTTTATTGTAAAATTTAACTTGGCCCTCACTTGTTTGGAGATCCATGAAAACCAGCTCTGGATCCATTACCTGACGCATATCTGAGAACCACTGGAAAAAACACTACAGGCTGCTTCTGATGTTTCTGAAGCCAAAGCAAGCCCTACAGCCACATGACCTTTTTTCAAGAAAAGAAGTTCTTCTACAGGTAGAGGACCATCCCCTCTCTGTCATCTCAAGATACAAGCCCCTCCTTCTCCTGAGGAATAGACCTCTCCATGCCACTGCTGCCAGGTTTGTAGTGGAAGCATCCAACCTTTAAGTAGTCAGCCTTGACACATGAGCTGCTGCTGCCTCTGGAGTGTGCTGAACCAGAGAACACCAAAAAAGTTGGAACTCATGAGAAAGATTATTTAAGGGAAAGGTTGCCAATTTCTCAGCTACTCCCCCAGGAAAATACAACTAACTCATCTGTAATGAGAACACTTATACTCACTCAAATTAGTTGCAGCTCATGTGAAAGCTCCTACTGTCTCTGTGTCTCTGTCCCAGCCTGTTGACTTACATGGAACAAAAGGCTGACCCTGGAAGATTTTTCTAATTAGCGTTCCATGACTAATGCAAAAATTAAGGGAGATAATTGTGTTAGCTATACTTCTGGGGAAAAGCTTTTATGAGATAGCTCTGGCAAAGTGAGTGAAAAATCCCAAGTGTCCAAATGCTCTAAGAATTTAGGAAAAGGCAGAAAGTTGTTGCAGCTCTGGTTTCAGAGAAGGGAGGTGGGAGGACTTTTATCCTCATCCCTAGGCCTCACACTTCTCTGCTCTGCACAACTCAATCTGTTGGTTGTAAAAATGAAAGAGCAGAGCTGCTGTGCATTAATACAGCCTAGGAAATTCACCCCACATGGTGTGTTGTTCTAAAACGATGAGGAAATCCCTTCCCTTTCTTCCCAACAACCAGCATTTCTGTATTAAAACATGAACCTTGTTGTGTATGTGTTGAATCAAGTTCTTGTATCTTAAATTGCTTTGTATCAATTGAGTCTTTATACCTACCTGTTCCCATCTTCCCCCCCCACCCCCCGCCCCCCCGCAGCTTGTAAAAGGTATTGTGGTTTGGCACAAGCAAGACAAAGTTATTTCATCCTTATCATGTACTAAGACACAAGCACAGCTAGACCTGTGATCCAGAATTAATACACAGCTCCTCAATTCCTTACAATTATTTTAAACTACTTAACCAAGGATACCTGCTCTTCCTGCTGTAAGTCACCATCATCTCCCATAAAAGCAGAGAAGATATTCATGCTAAAGACAAGAAGTGGGTTACACGAATCCAGATAATCTCAAAGATTTTCATCTTTTCATGTCACAAATCCTGACAAACAAGAATCTGGGGGGGTTGTCTTATTTCTCAAAGCAGTGACAACTAAAAATGTCATTCATGATAGCTTAAACTTGGCAGATCATCTTAAAGACTTAAAAAACTGTGAACCAATCACAAATTTTTTGTTTTCTCAAGTAGCCAAAAAGAATAGATTGGACAGAATTAAAAGAAATTATTCAATATTTAATCCATATTGGTACACTGTCAGCAAGATAACCAAGATTCAGATCGACTCAGAGCACTTTTAGTTGAAACATTTTTTTCTTGTTAGAAATCCAATAGGCTACAAATTATTGTGGTCTGTGATAAAGCATAGTTGGGATTTCGCTTGTTTTAAGGTAAATCAGTATTTAATGGACACTGTATTATTCTTTTGTTGCTGTAGGTTAATGGGTTTGATTTTTTGTTTTGTTGAGATTTATATTAAGTGACATAAATGGCAAAGAATAGACTTTTTTTCTGGTTTTCTATGACCTAGAGTGATGGTAGATCCAATTATGATTTCTCAGACTTATTCAGGAAAGGAGCTCTCACTATTCCTGTCCCCAGCACATTTCTGCTTGCTGGTACGAAATAATCTGAGGCCTTTTTGGAGAAAAAAAAATAGAATATTTATCCTACTTGAGACTGACAACTACAGAGAAGAGGGTCACTTTACAAAGGGCAAACTAACACTCATCTGTGGTTCTACTGAAAACTGATTGTAAAGCAAGTCACATCAGTTTAGATCAAAAGACATGGAGAAGATGCATTTTTGGGGGGAAAAAAAAAGAAAAAAAAAGGAAAAAAAGAAAAAAGAAAAAAAAAGCATTACCAAACATAGGTAGAACCTGCAATATACAGTTAATTCAAATGAGTTCAATGAACAGCTTATCCACACTGAAATACTTTATAAAGAGAAAAAATAGCTTTATTAGACAAATTTGGCACTTGTACACAGCATAAATAGCATATGAATCAATAGCACACATCTTCTCTCTAGAAATGATCAATATAGTTTAAAGCAAAAGGAAAAAGAAAAGACAAAACTTGCGTAAGAAAACTAGGTGGGTAGGTATTGGAACTAATACTTCATTCCCAGCTGTCAGATTTAAGAATAACTACTGGCCCATAACAAACAGAAGAGGTTAAATTTAAGGCCTCCCTATCTGAGAGGCAGTGAAAAGACAAATACATAAAGATGTTCCCCAAAAGTGTGACAAAGGACGACTGCCTAGAGCAAAACAGAGCAGAGATGTTGTCTTGCTTCCTTCCCCCTCAAGCATGTAGAGAAGTTCTTCTCTAAGTCAAAAAATAAGTAGCAATGAAGAAACTTTAGGTGAAACTTCAGACCTGAGTGGTTGTGGCTTTTACTGTCCTGGTAGCAGGAGGCATGATCAGCCTTCTCTCTGCAATGGGCTTCACCACTCAGAGAAGCAAATGGATTTTGAACAGTAAAGCCATCTAAATTGCACAAGTATATGAAAACAGTTTTATGTTTAAGAAAGAATCAAACCTCTTTAACACTTATCTCAAAGCCAGATTTTTAAAGTCTCTCAAACCTTTCCTGAAATTCTTCATCTGCATTTAATAAATAAATAAACATGCACATGGATTTGGGATTAACAGGCAGTCAATCACTTTGGCTTTAAATGCAGCAGCCATCAGCCTAAACAAAGAGCAAATATGAGAACATTTGTAGCCATAACACCAAGTGTTTGCATTGAAGTATAAAGGAATAAAGCCTTTCAAGCAAACCAAGACCCAGCACTTGTCATAAAGGTACCAAGTACTGCAGAAACACATCTCCCTTTGCTCCTTGGTCTGACACTAAAAAGCTTTGTATTCAGGCCAAACCCAAACTTCATATTCAACCTTTTTTAAAAACTAATATGAGGCCAATGATCAGGGAGAGCAAAGACTCTCTTGTTTGTGAGAGGCTTCCTGTGCTTTACCAAACCTTCCAGTGCTCAGGATCACCATGGGCTGTGCACTGGCAGCAGGTACTGCCTTGCATGCAGGGCTAGAAGATGCAGCTGTGGAAATTCCTTGAATACTCCCTCATGCACTTATTTGCAATAAACAGATGAGTCAAAGGCAAATATCACACATTTTCAGCATACTTTTGAATTGAGTTGTTTCAGTAGTTTGCAAATAGAAGCTTTTTCACACAGCTTCCACTGTCATATAATCTTGAATAAAATCTGAAAATATTTCTCAAGGCAAGTTCAGGGCTCTGCATCTTGGGAACTGGCCCTCCAATCCAACATGCTGCTCTCCTGAACACCACACAGTGCAGCTGCTCATAGTTTGCCAACCTGTGACACGCAAACACGCCCATCAATATTGTACTTTCAGACAAATCAAAGGTAATTCTACATATAAATTATGCACAATTAAATCACATTTCATTTCCCAAATTATTCTGCTTCCCAGAAAGCTATGTAACTTCTCACAAGTTTACCTTGTTCATTGGCCTCAGAACTAATCCCTCTATACAGAGCTATAAATCCTGGACTTTCATTTAGACTAATAAAATAGTCAAGTATTAAAGCACCCAATTCCAGTCTTTCTTTACTATAAAAAAAAAGTCTAATTCAATTTTTAAGTCTCTTTTCCTACCTTCCTGTAGTGATCTTATTCCTTTTATGACTATATACTTCACCTTTACATGAGACTTACATGAAGCACTAGAACAAGCCCATTAGAAATTAGCTTTACTGTGAACTTGAATCAACAGAACACTTTAATTTTCAACAGATTGGTCCTAATTTACATCAGTCAGAAATCCAGTACTTTGAAACCATAATTCCTTATCAACAACGAACACCAACAATGTCCCTCTGGAAGCTTCTCGCATCTACATTATAGGAAGAAATTCTACCACTCTTCTTCCTTCAGGATCAAACAAGTTTGCAGTGCTCCTGCACTCTGCTCTGCACTATGAAAAACTTTCTGCAGCAAAGCCAGATCTCACACCTGCAACTATAAAGTCACTGCCATACAGTCGTGCTAAAGAAACCATCACTAAAGCAGAAACTGCCAATCTATAGTGTTCTACTTGAGTATGTGGATTTGTTTGCCTGTTCAAAATAAGAAAGTGTTTAAGAAAGGTAATGAGAAACACCTTTGTTTCATCATAATCTACTTCTTTTTCCTCAGCTGCCACAAATCAGTGCTGCTCTACTAACTTGCATTTGACCTGCTTTGACTTACACCACCTGTAGATTTCACTCTGGTGCTGAATGAAAAGTAAACTCATGTCTAGAAGCCAAAGGCTCAGATGGATTATATCAGCACATTCCCTTCTTTAAACTGCATGTGGCACATAGATTTACAACAGCTGTAGCTCTAGTCTTGAATTATTTGTTTGAGTTTCTAACATTGAGTAACCTACCAGGTACAGAGTGACAAAATTGGCAAGAATATGGTTTATAAAGCTATGTATTCAACTGCATTCCTGTCTCTGATTATTATGCTTTTGAGGCACATATCCATAAATATATGAACAAATTTCTATTTGATAGTCCATCAAAACATTTTTCAGTAGAATGGTCAATGTGGTAAAAGAAACATACAAATGTCAGGGTTTGCTTATGCCTAGAGTTTAGATTCAGAATTCACTCTCCCATTTCTGCTGGATTTTTTTCATGGCACTTAGAATTTGTAGAATGGGTGCAAAAGATATACATTTTGTTGCTGTAATACAGTCAATTTTTGTCTAACTAGAGCCAAGTTTACTGCCATAATTTCAGCTTAGAAAGTCTGTTTTATTTATCAAAGCCAAAAGTGTTAAGCTTGGCAGCCTAAAGTCAAGCACTCATATAAATGGCCTACTTTAAACAGGCAGTAAAAACATGTAAACTTAAAAATAAGTCAGCACCCAGCACCTCTGAAAATCAAGTCACTTAGCTGCACAGATATGCAATTACACACATTTGAAAGAAATGCCCTCATTTGTATGACTTCAGTATAAAAGAGGCCTGTTGTGCCCTATGAAGAACACTTTGAACACACCTTTTGAGAATTGTAATTCCTTCTGCAAGTCCTCTTACAAAAGCAATAAGCCTTCTAATTAAATGTTCCATTGATTCCTTTCATCTAGATTGAATACAATCCTACTAGTAAATTGACTAAAAATGTGTTCAAAAGACCCCAGTGTTTTGACTCATTTTCTTCTCATTTCAGCATTGTATAAATCTCAGGCATTGTCTCCATGGTGGCTGGTTGTGTGGCTGAGCAGATCATCTTCATTTGATTTGTACAATAACAATGTTAGTTGAAGTGCTGAGATCCATGTAAGACATATCAATTACCAAATGACCTTTTGCCATTCTTGCTTCCCATGCTACCAAAACATCTAGTTAAAAATCTTTAAAGGCAAGCAGTGGTTGTTTAAAAAGTTTATCAGTCTAGGACTGTGATAAAGGATGTTATTGCTGGGATCAGAGTTGCAATATATTTGCTCCTGCTCCACTCACCACTAAGCCCATGGCCCAGAAAGGCAAGACATGCCTCTCACTGATCCTAACACGTTCCTAATCAGTTTATTTGCAATAGAGCTGTTTGCAAGAAATAGTAGTGTCTCAGCCAGACTTGCACTGATGGTATTCCAAAAGTGCTCTGTAGCTGCTGCAAGGATTTAGTAACTTTATTGTAGGGGCTGAGCACTTGGGCAGCTGAAGTGAGCAAGGCAGGCTATGGAAAGGATTTCATCTAGAATAATACCAGTTTTCCTCTCCACTTTGGACAGATAGTGGGCTTCAGAGCATAAGCAATGTTGTCTTGGCTTTGCAAAGATATGACACCTAAAAAGTGACCTAACTAATATCTCTTTGCTCTTCTTCCAATACTGTAAGCAAACATGCTAGCATGTAGCATCCACTCTAATGAGTGGAGTATGAGGAACCACATAAAAGAGGGTATCTTCAGTCTTCTTAGCCTAAGCCTACAGTAAGAATTATACAGCAAGAATTATTTCTATAATCTGGAGTACAGCTATAAGCTGTCCTTGTCAATGAAACACTGAGTTATGTGTCTGTATATGTATGATCTTGCATTATTGTGGTTCATGAGAAGTCTCATCAGGAGCCAGATTACATGATTCATTATACCATTTTATTATATTTACTGATTGTATTACATGCCTGATAAAGACCAAACAAATTAGCCTCTGCCTGTGCAAAGACAGAATTCCTTTATAATACTTTAATTATGGCACCCTTTCAAATGTAAAATTTACCTGCAATCTGAATAATGTAAAAAGAACCAGCTTGAATTGTAAAAGGAACTCAAAATCCATTTTCTTCCCCAAAGCTGGAATATCCATTTTTTCTTCTTTTACCATGAATTGACCACAGTTTTAGGAGTTTAAGCAAGCAGGGAAAGCAATATTGTTTGGCTGTTGATTCCCTGAAGTATCAAAAAGGAATTATAGGATTTTGGTCATATAAAGAAACTCTCTTCTTGAAGTTGTTCTTGCAGCATCTCATTTTGCTTGTTAGCTACATGGTAGTCTTTCATGTAAACATTTGAAAATTATGAAGAAGAAGAGATGAAAATTTGTAAATACTGGACTCAAGAATGGCTAAAATGCAGAGCATGACTTAACTGTTGCACAGCCACCATAGCGAGGGGGAATTTATGAATGGCTTAGCAGCACACACTATATGCCCCCAAAAAGTTTACCCCACAAAACATAAGATCCCCTCTGTTATAACTCCATTGAGTTTCACTCAGTTGCACTAAACTGAGTATCTGTGCACAGATATAAGTAAAAGTATTTGGTTTATGCCAACATTACTGCACTGACTGTAATTAAAGCCTTCTATTTTAATTGAAAGTGTGTGTTTCAAATGGGATTAATTTTACTAAGTCCTAATTTAATTGGCAGCCTCAGCCTCATATAGCCCAAGACATGAAAACCAGTGGTGTTAGAGGTCAGGGCTGATATTCACTGGCAGAGAATTATGGAAGGAGCTTTTTTTATGGCCAAAGCCATGTAGTGTTATAATTCAGTTTTGTGAGTAAATGTGATCAACTCCCACAATTTCTTAGAGATCCATTTCCCAATAGCTGGGCCAAGATTTGGATACATACACAAATAGTGATAAAAAAGGGAAAAATGGCCTATAGCTCTCTGTTAGCCTCTTCATTTTCCTCAAAATATAGAAGTATAACAAGTCTACATTTTATATCCTAAACAAACTGAGGAAACAGCAGTAAAATCTTAGGTCATTTAGACAGGAAAACAAAGGATACAGTATAGAAAATGCAGAGGATCATTCACTTGTCAGAGAAATGTCCTAGGGTGACTTTATGATGCTTGTATCCCCAATTGTCTGTTCTGTTTGTGCTGTATATTAAGTTCGGTACCTTTAAAATGGTTCTGGGAGTGAAGGGGGAGAAAGAAGCAGCAGCAGTTTGTTTTGAGAAAACTGCCTGACTCCCACACGGCCTGGCTGCGGCGTTCGTCTGAGGGACGGACAGCGGTGGGACAGAGATCTCCTGTGCTCTTAGTTAGTTTTAGCTGGCTGAGGTAGAGAAATTCCCTGGGTTTTTTGGGGTTTTTTTGGGGGTTTTTGTTGTTGTTGTTGTTTTGTTTGTTTTGTTTTGTGGTTTTTGGGTTTTTTTGATTTTTTTTGTTGTTGTTGTTGGGTTTTTTGGTTGTTTTTTGGGTTTTTTTTGGTTTTTTGGGGGGTTTTTTGGGTTTTTTGTTGTTGTTGGGTTTTTGTTGTTTTTTTGTTTGTTTTTTGTTTTGTTTTGTTTTGTTTTTGGGGTTTTTTTGTTGTTTTTTTTGTGTGTGTGTTTGTTTTGTTTTTTGTTTTTTGGTTGTTTGTTTGTTTGTTTTTGTTTTGGTTTGGTTTTTTTGTTTTTGTTTTTGTTTTGTTTTGGTTTTTTGTTGTTTTGTTTTGCTTGGTTTGGTTTGGTTTTTGTTTTGGTTTTGTTTGGTTTTTTTGGTTTTGTTTTGGTTTTGGGGTTTTTTGTTGGTTTTTTTTTTTTCCTTCTTTTCCTTGGGACTGTTTAAATCTACTCTGGACTGAAAAGCCCAGAGGAGCAGCGAGGGCTGGCACCTGCGGCCGCCGGGCCTGGCCCTGCAGAGGGAGTGGGGCTGGTGAGAGACTGAGGGAGCTGAGCTGCACCCACGGCAAGGACTGTCTCTGTTTGCCATCTCTCTGCAGAGCGGCCAGAGGTTTTATTGTTTCATGTTATTCTTTCTTTGTGCTTGTGGGCATCTTGTTTGTTAAATAAATAGTTTTCTCCACTTTTCTCTAAGGAAGTTTTTTCCCGGACTGGCTGGAGGGAGGGGCTTTCCAGAGGAACCCCCTTCGGAGGTTTCCTCCCAAATTTGCCTTAAACCAGGACAGACTGGCATTTCTAATATCTGCAAGTACTTTGAACAGGAAGTTTCATAACTAATTAACTGTATTTCTTCCATTTCCATTGAAAGACTAATCAAATAGTTCATAGAGTACTTCTCAAGCAGTGAGAAGTGATAGCTTGTCAGTCCAGTCCACCAATGAGTCAGGAAATGCCACCTTCCACTCACAGGTAGGAACTATTCATTACGAGGAGTGGAAAGTTCCTTAATTAACTGAAATTAATATGGGGTAAAACTTGAGAGAACCTGGTTTAAGCTACTCTGCATTGAGAAAAGTGACCTTTTCACTGTGCTTGGTGTCTAAGCAAAGTCCAGTGAAACTTTGTACTGACTTAAATGGCATTATCTTCTTTTATCTGCTTCAAAACTGTACTGACCTAACTAAGCTCAAAATTGGGTTTGTAATTGCAAACTTTCCTCAATTATATTATTTTACTTCTGCTATAACCATTGCATACATAAAAAAATACATTAAAGATATATACAAACTTCTTTGGGGTGAAGTGCATCATAGATGCAATGAAGAAAACAGGTAATGCAGAAGCATATCATTTTAAAAATTAAGTAATAACACACACTTATTTCTTTGTTAGACTGTACCACTAGATTGCCACATTTTCACATGACTTCACAGTCTCATCCCAACCTCAGCGATTATTCATATAATAGAATGTTTGAAAATGTAGACAGTTCTATTCAACTAAATATTTCCATTTTTCAAGTGTCTCACATATTTCCTGGTAAAATCACATTGGAATGTAAGAATAATATCCCTGTTTTATTGCCCTCATGACATAAGAGTTCTCAGTCAGAAAGTATAGGTACTTTTAAAGGATATTATAACAATAAAATAAGACATATGTCACTTTTCCTGTTGTAATTGCTAATAAGGCATATCTGTGCCTATTGTTTGAGACAATTTGCCTTTGGTATTGACTGTATTCACCTGGCACTAATGGAAAGATGTTAGCATAAAGAAATCTCCTGGATACGTTGAAAAGCTGATTGCATGGATAATTCCACTAAAAAATAACTACCTGTCTATTGCAGAGGAATTTTTTTTTTTGCTATCTGCTGAGCTTTAAAATTTAGCAGTACAATAGAGCTTTTTTGATAGCTTGAAATACCTATACAGCAGGTTACATTAATAAGTGCCAGTTTAAAAATTCAAATTCAGTCAGTTGAAAAAGAATGCGCATGCATACAGAATATCCCAAGAAGTTAAATATATGTATCTTGCATTCACATATATAATTACAATACACACCAAGTTCTGCTGTCCATTTGCCTTTCTGATGCCCTACACAAGTTATTAAGTATCTCAAAGGGAAAGCCTAACCTTATTCACCTTATCTTCACTCACTCTACTCCCTGACTGAAGAAAAATCCACTTGATACAATTTACCACAGTCAGGATGGAGCTCTTCCCCTGAAAGATGACTATATTACCTAGAAGAAAGCTGAAGACAGTAAAGTCCTTCCAAGCTCAAGGAAGGTAATGTCCAGCTGACAACTGCTTCCACTGCTAACAGATATCATGTAACCACTACTGGACAACTTTATCAGACTTGAAGGGATGCAACTTACGGAAGTCTGATCCCTCTAGAAAATCTTCTCATAGCTACAACTGTAAGAACAAGCTTTTGGACAAAGAAACTGCCTCAATGATCCTCTTTAAATGCTGCAAAAGGCAAAATCACAGCTTAGAGAGGTGGGTTTAGAAAAGTTTGTAGAGTATGTTGAATGCAATATTGTTGGTTGGACAGAGAGGGAGGAAGAGAGGTTATTTGTAGAGAATGCATTGTCAATGAATGCAAAAAATTGTCTCATTAAAATTATAAAGGTGGAGGCCATCACTTCATCTCTCTCTTAATGGAATTGTCTCATAAAAAGACCTTTCCCACAAACAGAGTTTACTTAGTAATTGAGTAAATAACTCATGTATTTTTTAATCCATGTTTTTGCCCATGGAGTGCTAAGCATATTTTCCAAATTCAATGAATAACAAATTATGATAGCTTCAAGATAAGCAAATGCAATTAGTTTATCAATATAGTATTAGAAAAGCATCAAAAGGACAACTCATACACGTGTATGCTGTACAGTTCTTTGTAGTGACAACATATTTTTATTTAAAGATAAAACAATAATCCAGTAGATTATTAGTTCCATCACCCTCTGCTCCTCTCTCTCTAGTCATACACACAGTCATCAAAGCATACATCTTGGAATACGGCAGCTGCCCTTGGAAAGTTCTGATTTAGAAATAATTTGTCTTTTAGGTAGCAGGAGCTAAAAAAACATTTTCTGTGTCTTTTAAAATCAATTTTTTCTCTTGAGAATGGTGCTGCAGTGCATAATGAAATCTTTCATAGTGATATATGAGATACTTATGTACTCCATTTGATGTTAAAAGACCTAGTAGTTATGTCTTAGAAGAGATGTGCTGAATAGCTCTGGCATATCCCTGAAAAATCATGTTCTTATCCAACTCAGTCTGAAGAAAAGCACACATACATAACAAAATTCTTTCTTTTAGATCAAAACCTCTAGAAAATATCTGTTGTTAAACAAGTTCTTTCTTCGTTTGGTGTCAATATTAAAATCATTACAAAATGAAGGTAAAAGAGGATCCTATATTCCCTATGGAAGTAGAGATATTGGCCTGATTTGCTAGGCATTGATGCCTTCTGTTTTTATTAAACTCAGGACAATTTTTTGTTTTCTAAACATATACTTCCGTCCTGATTTCAATAACTCTCACCTGTGTTCTTTGGGGCAGTTCATTTTATGCTGTAGCCCACAGTGGTATCTGGATATCTTGTTAAATTCTAGATTATATATAAAAGAGGAAGCTTTGTATATTAAGTACTTACAAAACAGAAAACAGAAAACAATGGACTGTGGTCTTTTAAAGGCTTAGAATCCATCAGAACCTTTTGCTTGTCTCTTAAGATACTTACATCTTCAAGTATATTAGTAGACATACTGTAGATAAAATTAAAAGGCTTTCAAATAATAAAACATGATAAACTTCTGCCTAGTGAAGATAATTTTTTAAACTGCTTTCAGGAATGTATATTTTATGCCAACAACACTGAAATATCATCTCGCTTCACACTCTGCTAAACTACTTAGTTTGCTCACAGTATGGAAACATACACTATATTATAGCTTATGAGAGTGAACATACAACTGAAGAGTGTACAGTGATATTATTGTATAGATGACATAAAAAAGGAGCAGAAGATCTCAGGGAGATCTCATCAGACTTCATAGATACCTAAAGGGAGTAAAGAACGTGGAGCCAGGCTGCTTTCAGTGGAGCCCTGTGACAGGACAAGAGGCAATGGCACAAAGTGAAACACAGGTGGCTCCATCTAAAATTTCTGGAATTTTTTCTGAAACTATTATCAGTGACTTTAATCTGTTTATTAGTGTCAGTGTCAGGTTCCAAACCTGTGAAGGCAGAGATATCAATCGCATATAGGAATGATGACAGTATCTGTGGATCAGGGGAATTAATTACCAAGGCCTCCCACACATGGAAAAACATTTAACAAAGGCAGCAGATTAACTCATTAACACAGCCATTTATACTCCACCACTGCATTTCAGGAGTAATTTCCATTACTGTAATAAGCATGCTACAGGACTTGCTAAAATAAAAAACAGTTCACAGTCTCCTTTCACTATTATCATATTAAATACAAGAGGCAAGGAAGAAGTGCTGCAGATTGTTCTGAGATGCCTTGGAAAATACGTAGCAACAGTCATTACAAAAATTCAGAGGTATCCAAACCACAGGTACATCCTTTCTGAAAAGACCTTATTGTGACCTTTCAAATAGGTCATCAGAGTTCATACCTTGTTCCCCAACTACTTCCTTTACCACATTTAGGCTGTGCATAAATATCTTCATTCATGGAGTGGGATCCCTCCTCTGGCTTCTTTACAGCTTGTTTTTCTACTATTCCTATGCAGGAATGTACACTAGGTTGTTTTGACTGTGAAGGTATGACTCTATAGTTTTAGCTTCTTTCTTCCAATGCCTGAATGTCTGCACAGGGATTTCTGAGGGTTTGTTTTATTAGTCATGCATGTTATTTATATGTTATTTATATATTCTATGGTCTCCCTGTGGTTTTCATACACTACAGTTTAAAATATTCTAAAAAAATTGGATGAACAGGTGGGGAAAAGTTTGCAATTTTCTGTCTGGTCCTTCTTTTTGATCTCTGCCTGCTTTTCTGTCCTGGTAAATGAGCTGGATAATTCTTCGCAGGCTGCATTCCAGAACCAGCCCTTGAGAAAGAGCCCCGGTGTCATATCCAGGAAGTCCTAGTAAATCAGCATCTTAAAATGATAGAATGCAGAAGTGTGGCATACATGGGTCTTTACAGAACTGCACAAAAAAGAATAATTTATCTGCCAAGTCTCAACAAGTTGAAGTACTCTTGGCTAACACTGTGTTTGACTGTTAAGATCTTCACAAATTTCCCTTCATTTCACTGTTGTAAAATCCCTCAAGGAAACAGATAAGTACCTTTGTTATCTCTTGCCATCACCAATATCTGGTGATATATCACTAATAACAACCGAATTTCCTCAAAGAGGTTCCTCAGAGGACAACAGCAGTGTTAGAAGAAACTGAACTTGCTGCCACAAAATCTTCCCTTAGAGAAGATTTTTTTGTGCTGCTGCACGCCCCATCAGGAGGTTATTGGCAAGAGTGTGGGTGTTCGTACAAGGTGATGAGAGAACCTAATTTTTATGCTGTGAATACAGCCATTGATTGTAACTGAATTCCAAGAAAAGGGAAAAAGGCTATATAGCTCATTGGAAGATGTATGTTAAGATACAGCAAAAGCTAATGAGGATACAAAAATCCCTAGTGATTAATTCAGAATTCATACATTTTAATAGCTACTAAAGAGTTTAGGATCAGATGACATGATTAAGCCTTTTGCTGAAATGACTTTTATGCCCCTTGATTTTATATTTTGCTTAGAACACACATAACTAAGATCAAAACTTTCTTACTTATCTCCTAGAAAAAGTTCCAAAGTTGAACTGGAAAGAGTACATGAAGAATTCACTATTGGATATTTTTTTCCCTGGTGATTAGTCATCTTCACTGTGAAAATATTGTGACTTGATTCCATTGGGAATTTGCCTGGCTTTAAATATTAGCCATATACTTATTTTTAATCCTTTCTCTAGTAGATAAAGAAAGAATTGAGGAGTCAGCAGTGCTTTATCTCATAGATACCTTAATGTGCGGCTATCAAGTTTCTTCAGTCTTGTTCACTGCCATGAGAGATGAAGTCTGCCTCAAAGAGATTGGGCAGCCCTTTTGGTTTACAAAAGAGCTGAAGCTGGTTGTTAGACACAAGTAGGTGATGACATTACAGGTTTATTTCACATGGGTAGTCCATTAACATGAGAGTTGAACACAGTAACAATAAATAGATGATCCACGGGCTGAAGAGAAGATGGAACAAAATAAAAAGGATAATTATATTTCAATCAGTGAATAGCAACAGATGAAAAGAAAGAAGGAGAATGAAAAACATGCTGCATTATTCAAAACTTATATTAAGTTTCTAAGTTCTTTACTTAGTTCACTGCAAGGAGAGTAATTTGACTTGGGGAAAAAAACACCAACTTTTTAAAATTGTACCTTGTTTACTTGTTATACCAGAATTCTCTTCAAGGCAGCACATGTTCTGGATTAGAAACTACTCATTGATTCAAGACAGTGTTACAAGGAATGGATTGTAGGCACTTCCTTAATAGCAATTTTTAGTTTCTGAAGCTCTATCCAGGCTCCCTATTTATTATGATATTAGTTAACAAGTTGAACACTCCCAACCTTCCTCAGCTATTGCTGACAGAAACAAGAGAAATGCTCTTCAAATTCAACTGTCCTCTGAATGAGACATGCTTTACTTCCTGTGGTTATGTGCCTGAGCAGCATCAACACCCTCAGCTTTGGCAATGAAAAAGTGCATGGAACTACAAGACTACTCTTCTTTCTTCTTTTTTCTTTCTTCCTTTTTTCTTTCTTCTTTCTTTCTTCTTTCTTCCTTCTTTCTTCTTCCTTTCTTCTTTCTTCCTTCTTTCTTCTTCTTCCTTCCTTCTTCCTTCTTTTAAACTTTTCAGGTTTTGAAATCCAATCTGATTTGCATGCACATCTAGATTACGAGTAAAATATATTGTGGGCATAGGTCTAGTCAGAGCTGATTTCTGTGTCTCATGTGGGAACAAACCTCCATCATTACCTCAATTCTGACTTCAAAAGATTACTCAAAAGATTACTATTTTACAGGAAGATACAAAAGATTTCTTTACAACAGTAGACTCACTCTGTCTTTTGAAAGGGTAGCTGCTTATACAGTTACAGACCCTTATCCTATAATGTTCTGCTGGCCAAAACAACTCTAGTGCTAAAGCTAGGCAGATTCACTAGTGAGATGCTAAATGTTTTATGTATGCAACTGTAGGAATATATGCATGTAAATGTGTGCATATGTCTCAATGTAATTAAAGGGAAATAGTCAGAATTGTGCCTGAAGTACATTATTCAAGCAGTACACATACAGACTGGTATGTTTGTTTACACAGTTTTTCCACATATGGTTGAATATCAAATGATACACCTTAACCCTGAAGATTCAGTGCTAGTATAAAATGTGTATCAGACTGAATATTTAGTTCGTGTAAGCACAGTAATAACACAAGGAGAGTAAAGAAGAAATAAGTCAGCATTGCAAGGCAAAGGAATGTGGCTATTTTTGCTCCCAATAAGCCAAAGATAAACTTTCCTGAAATGCAAGAGAAGCAAAAACCTGACTGAAGAACCACTGAGATTCAGCAAAATGCATGTATTAAAAAATATTCTCTCTTGGTGCAATAATGAGTTTACTAACACATATAAAAAATCAGGTGGGTCATCTGGAGGCATTTTTCAAACAGTATAAACCAAGTCCATATATAAAAAAGCAGCTATTCTGAGGATGTTGTCTGCAGACATTTGCATTTCTTTTAAAGAACATACAAACCTCTGAAGGTGATTCTTTTATGTTTTTATGCTATGAGGTGCAAACCACTTAGAGGAATGAAGTGCCTGAGTCCCACTCAATAGCAAGTGGAAGACTAATTCTTTAGCCCTTCTATAATAATCAGTCTTAAAATCTTGATGTTTGAAGAAAATATTACCCTCTGAAGGCTGTAATTGTCATCTCTTCAAAGTCATTATCGATTGTATTTTTTCCTACCCTGAAAGTACCCTCAAGTGGAAATTTGACAGGCTTGTTGAGACACGAGTTTTGCAGCTGCTTCCAGAGCAGTTCACATCTTATAATTATTTGCATTAAAATGATGTAAATACTGCACAAAACTTATGTGTCATCATTTGACATCTAATGTTTTAGGAGTTTGGTTAAATTCTACATCAGGAATATCTGTTCAACATTACCCTAAAGAGGGTCCTGGTTAAATGGTGAGGAATTTGGCCCTTCCTCCTTACATTCCATAATCTACAGCACTAAGGTTGTCTCAGAGAACACTTCATTAAAATAATCCCATCTTTTGCCACTATCTTGTCATTTACCTCATGGTGGGAGAAAAGTGCTGCCAAATAACTTACTGAGGTTTGATACATTTTCTCACTGATACAGCTTAATTTAACATATCCCTTGGTTTTTTTCTTAACGCCATCTTGTAAATTATCCTTCCTGATTTGGTGTGGGGTTTTTTTGTGGGTTGTTGTTGTTGTTGTTGTGGGTTTTTTTTGGGGGGGGGGGGGTTGTTGGTTTTTTTGTTTTGTTTTGTTGTTGTTGTTGTTGTTGTTGTTGTTGTGGGTTTTTTGTTGGTTTTTTTTTTCCTGTACGGTTTTGATGCATAGTGTGAAGCCATCCATCACAAGCTGGAAGTGATGTATCCACTAATGTAAAGCCTACTGCTTCCAGCTCAATGAGCACATCATACATCTTTTTGAGTGTGCCCACAGCACATCCACTGTTGGCTGCTTCCTCAGGATCTGGCTCTTCCCTGGCTGGAACAGCTCTCTGAAGTACCCTCAAGACCAGCTTAGGGAGCAGCCCCACTGCATGGCAGGGATTCCTGCCCTATTTACCTGCTGCAGGTAAATTAGATGTCCATTTCTAGATAATTTCCATTTTTTTTCTCACCTGCTCACATTATTTATCATCTTTATCTTTTATTAGAAGTAATACCTCTCTTTGTAACTATCACCCTTCTACACCCAGAAAAGAGAATAAAAAGTCCAAATATCCTATAAAGCACCAAAATATTCCCATACACCACAACTAAACACTTTGTAAATACTTTATTTTTACTTTATCAAATAACAATAATATTCCTGTCTTCTATGTTCCCACACAATCCTCTCCAGCACTGGTCTCAAATAATGGCCGTCCATTAATTGTGAACTCATTTAACAGCAGATGCAACTGATGACATAAAGACATTAATCTATCTGACTACACTCACAGGAGTCATTTAGTCTGAATACTCCCCACTAATCACAAAATCAATAATCACCTTCTTTTAACAAGTTCCTCTGTATGTGAAAGCTCTTTAATAACTTCCTCTATTTCATGTATCATTTCTCCATGACTACTCAGAGTTTGTCCAAAAGAGTTTTTCCAAGATGAGATCAGATTTTATCTGTTCTACAATAGCTATGCTAACATAAGTATTTTGCATCATTCCAGTGGGCCGTAATGGCTTTTCCTTTTTTTCTGACAAGAACCTCAGAACCTGTTCAAATGTACTGAAAAGTTCACATCATATGTCAAATGATGACTCAGTGGGGTTATTTGGAAAGACATTTTGGAGAAGAGCAGCTCCTCGGAGTTCCATTTTAATAACATTAGGGGTGTCCATGTCAGACTCAGTGTCCTCACCTCTTACTCTTTGTCACAGGGGATGTTAACTGAAACATTAATACAGTGATGGCCTGACAGGCCTCAAAAGTAAACTTCTGAATTCACAGTGTTTGAGAGCATCCAAAATTAGGGTGAAGAGGAGTTCACCCATCCTAACTAAATGGCAGCAGAATCAGTGTTACTTTTGAATGAGAAAGACAGCTACCTTTCAACATAAACTGAATTTGAAAACTACTTTCACAACCATAATTTTTCATGTCATCTCCTTATTATCCAACGCTTAGTGGCTTTTTCTCTATTTTTGCAGTTACTGCTCAGTAACTGTAATCTTTGAAATGAAGTAGAACCTTTCAGTATCGCTGTATTAAGGGAAATTATAATAGCATATTGACTGCAGTTTAGTCAATGATCCATTCATTATTCTGTCTTAAAGTCTTCTGGACTTTGTAAAATAATGTATTTAATTATCTTAAAGTCAATATAAGCACAAATGAGGGACTGCAATGAACCAAACTGGTTAAGATAATTAATGCAGTTGTGGAAATAGGGTATCAAGATGTTCACCCCACCCTTTCCTAGCCACCTTTCTCAGGCTAATAGTCTATACAAAGAATAAGATATAATCCCACAATAAAATACTTGCTCCTCCAGGGATCCTTAGCTTTAAATGCGGTATGAGTGCACATTCTACACAGAGGTGAAACAGCTGTCTAAAGTGCCAGTGTTAACATTTAAAAGGTGAGACATGATACCTCCTATACCTGGTAGGTGAAGTAGTTTTGTTGCATACTGCACTTTAAATGTCAGGCATCTTCATCAGGTGATAGAAGAGACAGACTATGCACAAAAGTTTGGGGTTTAATTGTATCATCCACTCCTATAACATGGTTCAGTTACTTCCCATGCCATATTCCAATCCTGATTTTTTAGATCAATATAATTCTTTTTCTGAGAGTGCAAGAACAAAAGAGAGTTAAAAATCAAACTACTGAAAAAAGTAATGGAGTAAAGAATCAAGATACAAATCTTCATTTTCCCCTCAGAATTTGATTTGAGAAGACTTCCAGCATCAAAATCCCACATGAACTACTGAGAGGTCAGTTTGGATAAAACAGTTTGAACTAGTAGGCTTACCTGGGAGGTGGATGCCTTGTTCATTTAATAGTCTCTGGTAGGTGCAGACTGGCAGAGAAAAACATGTGCAACTGACCTTTCACCTCACCTTGGGAAGAACATCACTTACCAGCAGCCACTCATTTCTGTACCTCCTGCAGTCATCTGATTCAAATGAAAACATTCACTTGGCTTTCAGGCAAAAATGGGGAAGAGAGAGTATTCAAACACAGCATGGTCCTAAGCACTCCCCAGTGAGGCAGACACTGAAGCTTCCTTTCATGTTCCTGCCTTTTTAAAAAGCAACATGCAAACAGCGGTCCTGTCTCATTCCAAAATCTCAGGACTGCATTAGCTCATCCTAAAATAGCTATAACTAATACTTATCTCACTTAAATTGTGAGATTTCTTTTGTACTTGAAATTGTGTCTTTTAGCCATAAAAGCTTTTTAAAAGCTACTCACTAGAATTCCTGCCTCTCTTTTTCACACAGAACCAAATTATTTTTTTCTCCCTCATCCATCCTGGTCAAAGCAAAGGCAACAAATCTTTAGTGCATTTTTACTCACATAGGCTATTCCAGCAACAGTTCAGAGTATTTATCTCAGGGTTAACTATATCTTCAGAATAACTTGAATCAATTTTTCAAATTTTGTTTTCCTCAAGGGAAAAAGATCTGTGTCTTTCAAGGTAATTATGTAAATACAAAATTATTGTTTTAACCTTGTTTCATTGTTGTTTCTAAACTGGCCATTAATAATAATGTTTTGATTTCAGGTATTTATCATCCATAGCAGTGTTATGTTTGGTACAATAACTATCCATCAAGACAACAAGCCAGCATGCATATACACTTATTCTGACCATATATGAAACCTTTTTCATCTACTGGTCACAAACTTGAGAGGTTTTGTACACCTGTGTGCCTAAGAAAACCATGTCCTACTCAACCATAACTATGAATCTACTAAAGAGCAGTAGCCCAAGGCCCCAAGTTGCAGAAATGTTTATAGCAGCCTTTTCAACATCCTATAGTGCATTTTAAGAGAATGCAAGTGCTTTTAAATGCTGTTCTTATGTTCTTTTACCATGTCCTTATGTTTCATGAGTTTCTAATGGCAAACTTCTTTGTCAGACCTTATGCCCTTTCCCAGAACACACTTTTGACCACTTTAAAGGCAACAAACCAGCACTGATATTTTGGGCCATGTATCTGCCACATACTTTCAGCCTGTTTCTATTCTGCTTAACAAGACTCTTTCGATCGATATCACCAAAAGAAGGTTAAGTTCCACCAATGTTTAAAAAACCTGAAGTTAGGTATTCTGGCTAGCATATCTCTATTTTTGCTTGGTTTTTAATGATTTATTTTCTCACATTTGATACAGTAATCACAAATTTAACGGTGTGGCTACTCTGGAAATTAGTATCTACTAGAGGATTCCTTCCTACAGCAAAGGAATGGCATCCCCAGGTAAAAGAAAAAGTCTGGCACCTCAGGAATGTCAGCAGTGTTTAGCCTTCCCCAGAGACTATAAAGAGTTGCGGGGCAGTCCTCTGTACCATGGAAAAATGGCTGGAAAGCATTAACTCACATGACACATTAGAAGCTGTAGAAATCAGCTAAGACTCATGTAATAAACAGAATCAAGATTTTGCTCTCTACTGTTGAAAAAACTTGTCCTGCAAGGTCTGAATAGGACTTCTGCCAGTAGGGAAGAGCACCTAGTTTCACCAGTGTGAAAGCACATGATGAAGTGGACAGCAACTGAAAACACAGCAACTTGAAACCACTTCTCCTATTTATATGCATTACTTTCAATATATCTGAATTCCTTTTGATCTTGTTTAATGGGATTCCTGTAAAGGGAACACACAAGTCACCTTCTTAATTTTCCAGTTTCAGTTTCATATCCTTTCATTTTCAGTTTCTTGCTTCATTATAATCCCAACGTTTATAGTCTATTTTTATACAAACCTATTGTCCTATGTCTCAATCACTTTTATCTCCTATATTTAGATCAATTCTCTTTCCATAACACTTTCTAGGAGAAATAAACAGATTTGACCACAAATTCAAAATAAACTTGTTTCCGAAACATGCATAATGACACTAGAGCATCATTTTTTTCCCTATGTTGTTCATGCTACCAACAGTCTGTTGTTGTTTTTCTTATTTTCAATATTGTACTCCTGAAAGAGGCTTTTACAGAATCTTTAGGCAAAGGTTAGTAGAACATCAAGGCTTTCTCTTAGCTCATTATAGAAAGTCTGCAATTCTGATTACCTAAATATCTTTATTCACTTAAAACAAATACTTCCTTGCTTGTTTGGCAGTCCTTTTCTGAAACTGTTCACGGACCTTAACTCATTAAAATTTAGTCCCTCATTTCTCAGAGTTGCATGAAGATCTTGTTCTCTGTATCTTCTCTTTGTAACAAAGACTTCAATTTTTTCATCTACATTTTCTGACAACATAAATTTAACTCCCTTAACTCTGTGCTTATTAAATCTTAATCTTAGAGTCTCCTCAGCACTTTCTCAGAGGTACATTTAAGGGACATGTAAGATCCAGCACTTTCATATTCAAAAAGTAAAAGGGATCCCTGCATTTTGCCTTACTGATACTTTTCCTGATTATTAAAATAGGGAGACTGAATCTTTACCTATAAGCTCCTCTGACAGAATACTTTTCCAGGCACTTGAAGAAGAGATCAGTCTCCTTTGCTTTTTTATGAAGAAATCAGTTGAGAGAATTCCTTAGGCACTTCAGCAACAAATGCTCTCAAAATACAGGTAAACTAGGGCAAACAGAGCTCCACTATGTTCAGTGCCTATAAAGCTAGCTCCATAAATAATTTTGTCCCTGCTTCTACTCATCAGTACAAAATGACTTTGGCTTCTTAAACCTGGATTCAATCTGTCTCATTTTAGCCACTTACTTGAAAAATTTCAGTCTGGAAACTATCACAGAGGAGAAAATGGGATAGTACCAGAGGGATAGTCCAGATACTAAGGAGGCTGAATTGCCTTTGGACATGTCTATCAATCTTCTTCAATTACAGAGGTGCTTAAAGTAACTCAGCTCTTAGCTCAGGCATTACAATTAAATGTCTGAAGTTAATTCTATTTAATGCGTTTCCAAATCTGATTTAAATCCGTGAAAAGGCCAAAGAATCTTTCTATTGCTTTAACTGACTGTCAATCATCTCTCATCAATACTTTTCACTTTGTCTCACGCGAGGCAAGGGACACAGAGCTTTCTCTCTACCCCATTTTTAAATGATTGTGTCAAATTGATAAATACTTCTGATTTTTCCCTTCACTTCTATTGCAAGAACTGTAAGGGTTTGCTACAATACTTCAACTCTTTATGCTAAACTCTGTCCAAGTTCTGTGTACTGGCAACTGAGAAACCATGTCAGCACATTCAGCCAGAGTTATCTTTTTGGTGCATGTTTTATTCCCATAAAGCACTCGGCCTAGCTCTTCTCCACTTTTGTCTTGGCACCTCCTCTACAAATGCAACATGGAATGCTAGAAACTTTCAAAGGTGGGGGGAGGAAACATCCCCAAGTTATTTTTCTAAAAATATTTTTCCAGAAATAACTAATGCAGAATATGAAAATGCAATAATTTTATTTTGCAGTAGAGATGTTATTTCTTCTAAGATCCAAAATAAATCACCAAAAGCTTTCAAAGCTGACATTTAATCCATGAATTCAAATAATTTCCAAGATGGATGATCCATTAGAAAGACACTTTCAATTCGTCATGCCCTTGTAAGATTTTAATGTATAGCTAGCAGAAAATGCATTTACACAGCATGCTTTTCATAGCAAGGCTATAATTTATTGATGAAGCTTTAAAAAAATTCTACGGCTGGTTATATCCTTTTTTATTTGTTTATCTATAAATAATAAAGGGAGACTGAGCCAAGTCTCATCACTTACATAAACCTGTTGGATAACATTTTTTCTAAAAAAAAGAAATAACTGTAATTCTGCAAAATAATGGAGATAGTTCAAATCGCAGTAGATATTATCATAGGTACAACGTTTGATGTATATACAACCAAATTAAAGTAATCAAACAGATGAACCCAGCTCCTCTCCCCCTAATCTAGATGGAAGACTTCTGGTCTGTGCTCTTGGTGTTCTCTAGAAGTGTTACCTTGAGTCTATGGCATGGACAACCTGCCTTTCAAACAGCTTGAGAGGTTGATCTAGGAATGAAGGGTAGAGTATATCTGGATAACCTGGAGCATTGTAAGACTGATTGAGTCAAAATCTTATTTCCCTACAATTCTTTCCTTAAAGCCAGAGTCTTGCTAGGCATAACATCAGCTAAATCAGACATAGGAATTATCTGTTTTACCTTCAGGAAAATTGTATAAAGCTTTTCTAGGTAGTCATATAATGTATAATGTATAATGTATAATGTATAATGTCTCATTCTTCCCACTGCAGAAGGACACTCACTTAAGCATTTCTATTCACTAATGTGAAATCTTGTATATAGGACTATAAATTTAATTAAAGAAATAAGAGTTTGCTACATTAAAAGTATAATGGATACCAATACAAAACATAGGAGATATGAAGATTCTCTTAAATTGACTCATCAAAGACTTCTCTTCTCTAATGTCAACTGAACATCAGACAGCAGAAATGCTTTTCTTTTGAAAGACCCCCATAAAGAAGATGTTCCTCTGTATCAAACACATATAAAGAATAGGATTCTGTCTCCAGATACCTGATATTTTGAGGGCAAGAGCAGCTAAATTTATATAGACCTTTACTGGAGAAAAGTTAGGTAGTCTTTTTAGGACTTAGTGTAAAGCCCTTCAGCTGCATGATCAGAGCCAGAATCTTATTTATTGAAAAAAGAAACCTTCCCTGAAGCATCAGGGAATTAAAAATTTTGTACTACATTATTTTTTTTTAAGCTAAAGGAATGAAAAAAGATTACAAATTTTAATTAATCATTTTAAATTATATTTCTGCCTCAAATCAAAGGATATAGTCTGGATTCAGATGAATAATCTCTCTTCCCTGATCAGGATGACATACATTAGACATGCACTCCACCTCATTCTCACTAAAGCATGTGTTCTACTGATCCTTTTTAGCAGTCCAGACAAAATAAGATGCTGCTACTAGAATTCAGTTTTAATAGTGGATTTTTTTCCCCTTTCCCTATCTCTTAAAACAGGCTTGATTAAAAAGGGAAAAATGCTGTTATCAAAACAAAGAAGCCAAAATTTGTGTTGCTAGATTATGGATACTAAAGTACCAAATATGCTATATGGACCTTGAATTAAAGACATAAAATCCAGAAATGGCAGCAACCTCTTCTTCTATGCCATCAACCACTGTCAACAGACTTCAGGGTGAAATATCACACTTGCAGTCATAAATATTCATGTTTTTAGCTATATGCATGCGATCTCCAGTAGTTTGTTTCCTTTTTAATGGTTCCAAATTTGTGAAGCATAATATGAAAACTCTTAGCACAGAGATGTGCTACTGGGATAAACAAATGTATTTGCTTGAGATTGTAATAAAAAGTACTATTCAAATATAATAATTGAACATTGTTTATGGTAATTATTTGCTAATGCCTCTTCTCATCTGAATTAGTTTAGAATATCATTTTGATCTTAGTTTAGCCTTTTTGCCATTCCAAGACAGTACTGTAACTTGCATCAGAGAATAATTGCTCTTCCTGAGATAATGGGAATTTTTACAAAGGCCCTGGAACACTGGGTTTTAGCTTTGGTATCCTGGATTTAATCAAAAAGTAAAAAGTGTTGTCTCCAGAGGAGACTCATTTGGCATCCTGAATGTGTAAATCTTACAAATTACATAATTGTCTTGGTAATAGTTTCTCTGTTTTGCTTTCAATAAGCATAGAAAAATTCTTCATCAACCATAAAAATGACAAAGAGTACATGCATATATATACATATATATATATATATATAAAAATTTGCATTTGAGACATGCACTAGTCACATCAGTCTGCTGGAAAACTACAAGTCAAGAGGAAGGTCTCTTTTCTTACTTCTTCTCTCTTTTTTCCAGTTAAAAGCTTCCATCATTCCCTTAGAGTGAGTTTGCCTGCTTTTATGTGATATCAAAAGCTTTTAAAACAATTTATTCTTTACCAGTTCCAGATGTAGACCCTCACAGGTGCCAAATTGGTTGCTTTTCCTTTTCTTCCCACCTGCTCTCCCCTCCCAGTTCCTCCTGATAATTTTCTCTCCATTTGCTTTTCCATTTTTTTCCTTTTACTTTTTCCCTGAAATAATTCTTCTGAGGATTAAGATCTTTGTCATGTATTTGATTAGTATAAGTGTAAGTAAATTATTTTAAATAAGCAGTTTTTTTTTTTTTTTTCAAACACAGTCAAATTGAATAGAAATTCAGATTTGGGTTCACTTGGAGAAATACCTTTCTGAAAAGGAATAAACCCCAAAATCTTTGCAAAGAAGAATCCTTTAAAAATGTGTATTTATAGGTCAAAGCCTGAGACTGTCAAATTATACATTAACCATCCCTCAAAGGAAAATAAATCCAACCACTTTTGCATGGACAATGCACCAGTATTGCATTGACATGATGGGCCTTGTTCAAGGCATGTGAAAACTTTCTTATTAACCTTTTCTACTGGACAGAATTCATCCATTCCCATAAAGGTTTTCAAATCATAAATGATATTTGACAGATAATCTTGAATAAAGGGGATGGGGCAGTAGGTGAGTAGAAATTAGGTTTTAGACTTGTCAAATAAATCCACAGGTTGATCCAACTGTGTCTGAAGTTGATACATCAGCCAGGCTGACACATCATGTAACTAGACTGCAAACATTCCAATCTGTGTTGCCAAACTTCCCACTGGCAAGAAAGAAAACTTCACACAGTAAGACTTAAAAAATCAGATAGTAAGGCAAATAGTTTAAATCAAGAGAAATTGGGTAAGATTCATGATCCGGATTTGCACTACAATATTGTTGGAATCAACATTTTTGAATGATATACATATCTGGTCCTCAAAATCATTGTTAGCAGATAGTTTTTTTATACTTTTACAAGGTCCTGCAAAGTAAGAACCTGTTCTTTCAATACTTCTGCTATAGAAAAGAACCAAATTTGTATGACGTTACTCTTTCTATGTGTTCTTTTAAAACCTAGAGAGACACATATAGTCTCTGAGTACAGAAAATTCATAATGACTGAAGAACAGAAGGGGTTAAAATCAGGGACTTTAGAATCCGTTTTTTGTGCTGTTTCATCTTTTGCTGTTTTACTTATAAATATTTGAGCTGGCTTGTTTGTTTGTTTGTTTTGGTTTTTTTTTTCTGTAAACCCAGGGCTTATTAAGAGTCAAAGCAACAATCTGGAAAGAACTTCCTTTAATATACTCACTAAATCAGAGTATCTGTATAACCTTTAATTTGTAAGTGATTCTGAAATGGGCAGTAATTCACAAGGATCCTTGGGCTTGTTGCAAACATGCTTTGAGAGGGGACAGTGACTGTCAGCAAGTCTGAAACCATGCAATATCTGAGGAACAATTAACAAAAGCAGGAAAACCTAAACTGGCCTTGCCCAATCTAGATTTGAGCAAAGCCATGTAGGCTGGAGAACAAAGTAAAAAGAAATTAATATATATATAAGCAATATAAAATGTAAAATCATAAAGAGATGAAAAAAAAATTCTTTCCGGTAATAAATCAGTGATAAAGAGATGCTTCAGCCAGAACACAAAGAAGAGAGGGAATTCAGGGGTAGGGCGTTATCACAAGTCCCTTCCACTGAAATGAATAATTGTGCTTTTGTAGTACAGCAGCCAGTTGCTGGCAAACAGAAATGCAAAGCTACAATTTATCAAACAGTAACACATAGGCTGCATGACTTGATACAAAAGGTTTTCAGCTGGAAATATTACTGATATTGCTAGATTCATCTTCTTGTAGTAACTGATAGATTTTTAGTGGAAGTGGGTCAATACTCCTCTTGGTATGGCCATTGCTTATCCAACCACAACATTCTCCTTTTCAGTGCACTGCTTTGGAGCATTGCTGCTGAAAAGCCTCTTGCAGTGACTGGTTATTCATTGAATATTTCCACATCTAGTGCAATAAAAAGCCACTACTCTAATACAAGGGTTTAGCTTGCAAGAACATTTCCCATAAGAAGCAGTTACAGTGGCAACCACTTCTGTTGAAATGTCTGAACTATGTGGGACTGTACTGAAATTCGTAGAAATGGGGAACAATTTATTTGAGCACATAGGAAATCTTTCTGACTGCAAAATGATAAATGCATGGAAAGAGAAAGATTTGATGGAGCTTCTAAAACTCAATTCTGCTTTTGTGCCCATCTAATTAAAAAAAAAGAATTCTTTTTTTATGGCTGCAGCAATTATTTAAAAAATTAGCTAGAGACATGACTGAAGGGAGTTAGGAGAAAAAATATTGCAAAAGCATGGCCTATACTAAAGTAGAAGTTTTTTCCAGAATATTCTTGTTATTCCAAGAATATTCTATTGAAGAATATACATATTCTGGTCACATTGTCCAAAATCTAGAGTGTAACACAGTTCTCCTACACAGCACTCTTAAGAGACAGGGGAGAGCTAAAACAATTTAAATCTGTATGCACTAAAAGAGAGTGAGACAGATTCCTAACCTCTTCAGGTCACTCTCAAGTCCCACTCACCCTCTGTTCAAAAAGTTCAACAGGTAGATTTGGAGACATCAGTATCATCAAACGTTCACACAGAATCACCAGTGACTGGGTGATACTCAAATTGCTCATCTAAGAATGCTGTTTTCAGCTCTTTTGATGCCTTGAGTTTTAGCTTTCAGGTTTTCCAGATTCTGTGTTGCCTAGGGGTGCAGTTCTGAGCCTCATACTAAGTGCTAGTAAGCTGTCTTCACAGAGGCAAAACAAATCCATTTCCTGCTGAAGACCAAGGACAATGAGTACAATTTTCAAGCCCAAAAGCATAAACAATGATGGACCAAAGAGTGAAACATGAAGGATGAGACCTCACAACCTGAAGCTGTAACTGGACAATTCAACCCCAATATGCAAATGAACCAAAACTTACAAAAGGGTAGGACCTTGTGAGAGTCGTCCATTTTGTGACCATTCTAAGTCCACCTTGGGTATAGCCCTGGTCAGGCTCTGCTCCTGCTCAAGGTGTACCCTAAAGGCCTTTCAATAAATATCTACATTATTCTCTACTTTAACTCTGTCCAGTCTCTGTTTCAGGTCAGCCTTCCCAACCTTCCCTATCTATCTTGACTGCAAGACTGTTAAATTGCCACCAAGGGACACATCAGAAGAGAAGTGCCATACTGTCACCATTACAGCCACCACAGAATACACAAACTACAGATGATATTTTCCTTGGTCAAAAAGCATTGCCTCAAAAAAAAAAAAAAAAAAAAATTAAGTTTACATCATCTAGACAGCAACAGGAATTGTTTCCAGGAGTAAAAGGCATTTGCTTGAGTACATGAGTACATGACATCATTATACTCATTGCATACAAAAGCAGAGGAGTCCATATCAAGAGTGTGTGCTTGGGGCTTTCAAAGTTTGCTTTTAAGAAAGAAATGGAACAAACATAAGGTGGATATTCTGTGAAAAATAATTTAAAATAAATAATACTTATAAAAAAGAAGGAAATTGTGATTTGGAACATTTCCCTAGAGGCCACAAAATTTCCAAAGCTATGATCAAGACAAGAGGAGAAATTAATTAATAACCCAGATGAAGCACAGGAAAACAAACAAATCTCTTGAAAAATGTCATTTAGAAAATGGGATGATAACAGCAATGAATATAAATTAGCCACTAGAAAGCAAACCACTAATGAGGAAAGTTGAAAGTCATCAGAAGAGTCTGTGACCACTGCAATTAATGCCAAAGGAAGAGACTTTTTATTACACTAATAATGATCAGTATCTTAATTGTATTGGGATATTGTCCAATAAGCAAGGGGCAAGTGTTAATCACACAGACACTGAGATTTTCCATAAATATTTCTGCTATGTACTTTACTAGTAGAAAGTAAATTATGTGGTTATAATGAACCCATTCAGTTAGTACTGAGACAAGATATTACAATAGAAGCTATTTTAAATTCATTTAATTCAAAAGCAGTTCTAACTCAGCACATCCAGATAACTCTCAGCTAACAGCTAGAGAACTGGTATAGGAGAAGACTGAACTGTTGTGGATTTTCGATGAGACCAAAGACTCATCTCAGTTCTTAATGGTAATTTTCAGAGGAGCAAGCTAAGAAAATAATCTTCTGCCAAGACACAGAAAGGGTAAGTGGGGCAATACTTGAAGTAATTACAGACTTTGTTATCCTGTGTTGATCCCAATGAAAATAATGGAATAGCTGATAGGAGACTCAATTAAAGGACAGAAATACATTGAAGTACTAATCTAAATGCTCTTAGACACAATAGATCTGAATATAGTTCAATATTTTTATGAGATTACATTTTTGATTGATAAAGGTTAATAGTGTTATACAATACACTTAGTTTCCTGTAAGGCACAACTGCATGCGGCACAATATCCTAATTAATAAACAAGGACACAAAATCAGCATTGCATACATTAAAAGAATTAAACTGGTCAAGGATAGGTCTTGTTGATCTCACTGGAAAGCATTAGACCGTGGCTGTACTTCCAAGGGCATCGCCACAAAGCAGAGTTCTTGGTGCCTAGCAATTTAATATTTTTTATAAATCATTTTTTGGAAAGGAATCAAACTGAAACAAAGATTAAGAGAGTTGTAAGTACTGAGGATAACAAGTCATTGACAGAATAACAAAGATCATGTATTAAATCAGAAAAAACATTCAGGATTGTGTAAGCAAATCAAACTTTTTTATCCATCCCAGGAAGGCCATATTAGCTTGAGTAAACTACTGCTACATTTTAGACCACATTTTGGACCAACCATGAGATCAGTTTTATCTCTGCATACAAGGAAATTTAAGCTTTCAGGGGAATTTCTAACAATTTATAAAAAACACATATTAAAGGCAATGAGGAGAAATAATATCTGAATTCATCAGACATCTAGAAAGGCACCTGAGTAGCAGCTTACTTTACCTGGAAAATCTGCAAACACACATAAAGACCATTGACTTAAGGATTTCCAGAAAATAAAAATTACGTAGAAATTAAAAAGCAAATTTTACTGGCTTAAATGCCCTCAAATCACAACCACATGGTAAGAAAATGAGAGCTCAAATAGCTCAGAGAAAAACTTCCACATTTCAGATCTTAGGAAATCATCATCACTGATGAACGTTAACAGAACCAGAAGAGAGAAGTCAGACACATCTTGCTGTTGAAGCAGAGTAACAGCAAGACTCCAAGTCTGAAGAAACTTCTTTTGTATTCACAATTGATGAAAGCCCTGAGAAGAGTCTGAAAATGCCCACCTTATTGACAATCGACAGGGCACATTCACCTGAATACTGAAAAGAAAGCATAGCCACAACGTACTTGATTTGTATACTAACTGAATGTAGTTACAGAACAAAATAATGTAACCTTATTTACATCTAAATATAAGCTTATTTTTCAGGCCTCAAAACTGGAAGAATTATACCCAGGACTTACAGGTATGCCATGAATAAACAAAAATCACTTCCCCATCTTACTACAAGAAGATTCTGATCACAAGGAAATTTTTTTTCCTTGTATAATGGCACTACAATTATAAAAGCAACAAATATCAAATGAGACTAGAATACAATGCATTTTCATTATTCCGTTAAAACTTGAACTATGAGCAAGCAGTCTTGTGAACAGCATGAAAATACAATGATTATAAGAATTAAATGCATATGCAGTTCACAGATTGTTCCTGGAGACATTTCTTCATTTATTTATTTTTAGCTTGAAGCCTTTGTTTCCACAGGAATCAATATTTCTTTGTAAAGTTAATGACTACTAAAACATGTTAATGAGCTATGTTAACAGGCAATAATGATATTATTAATGTTTGCCAGCTCTATATCTGTGAACTAGATTCAACAGGGAGCAAAAAAATAGCATTACACTGATATGTTAATTATTAAATCCAGAGTGATTTCCCTACCTAAATATTCTTAAATCTATTTTCACTGATTATATCAAATAAAAGAGTAAAATATCAGCATCAGCCATTTCACTTGTAACTATAATATATCAAAAATATAGTTACACTCCCACAAAGCTTTGCAAGTCTACTTATGATTTGATTTCAGTATTATCAGTAATATGTTATAAACTCTGCATTATTGAAAGCTTATGAAATTTTCCAATGGAAGCCTAATTTTTAGTATTGTGTGGCCTTCACTGAACCAAATATCCAAAAGAGGATAGACACCTCAGGCATAGTGGAAATCTAACTTGACTGTATCAGGGGAAAGAGGTAAGCAGTCTCCTGAGAAGGTGATTCAGAACACCTAAGCTTGACGCCTAAAATAGAGATTATAAAAAGTTTACTGTACAAAGGAACTCATCCAGGCTTAATTCTCTGCTGAGACAAATTTTAAACTTCAATAAAGTAAAAGCTGGTTCATAGTCATTTTTTTTTCTCATTGGTAATATTCTCATGATTTTAAGTTAATATAAAACTAATAATGTTCATGCTATAATCTATGGTAAGAAACCTTGCTAAAGCTTACTTTGAATTTAACCATTCAAACTATTAAAAATTATATTGCACAAAGATTAAAAAATGCATGTGGCTCTTGAAATGATGCTTTGGATTTCACAGACCTGAGAATTTTGCAGCAGTCAGACTGAACAACAGGACTTGTGTTGCATGCTGTTAGCAACAGTAAGAAAAAGATATGGGATACCTGGTCTAACTTTGAAGAAAGAGGTGATCCCTGACTGAGTCAGAAGAAACATTTACAGCTATTTAAACAACAGTAATCTGTTGGTTAACTTAACTGCATACCAGCCAGTCAACATGTGCCTAAGCACATCACTTTTTCTTCCCTGACTCGCAATTTATTATGAGCAGAGAAGCATCCATCTCTGGCATAAAACAGGCAGCATAGCAATGACACAGAATATTTGTCCGAGGTGACATCAGATAGCAGCATACCTGCCACTTCAACGTGCAGCAGTGAAAATGCACACATTCCAAAGGCAGGGGATTTATCTGCACAAGGCTTATCTGCACAAGAAAGTTCTGCATAGTAACTATTGTGCCAATGGAAATGGGCTGACTAAGGAGTTAAAGGGCTAAAAGCAGGAACAGAATCTTCACCATTTTGCCTTCTCTACCAAAGTGCTTTTGTGGGAGGTGAACAGAGAGGCTCAATTCTGACCCTAATAAACGGTTCAAAGTGAATGCCAGTACACTGCCTGCCTACAAACATACCGGTGATCCTGCAGACTGAGAACAGGTTGTATAAAGACATCAGGCTACCTTCCAATCTGTTCATAACAATGTCATATTAGTCTCCTAAAATGTACTTTCTGCAGAACAGAAAAAGTGGTATTGGCAGATCTTCAATGCTTAGGGGAATAATTTGTTCAAAGGTTTGAGGCATTTTGATTGGTAAGGAACAGAAATGTTGATATGTTCTTCCAAAATTAAGCAGGAATGTCTGAAGCACATCAGCCGTCTGAAGCTGAGCCTCAGGTTTCAGGTTTTTTGGGTTCATATAATTCCATCCATGCTCATAGTTTTAGACTCCAGCTTACTTTGCTCAAGCCTGATATAGCCAAAGAACAATTCCCTCCAAAAATCTGCACCTTCTTTTCTGGCAGGACCCAGAAACCTTATTCTGACTTTTAGAACATAGAAGAGATATGGAAAAAAAAAATACTGATTTTAAAAGCATTGACATCTTGTGTGCTGAACAATCATAATTCCTTCTTAAAACCTATAACTGAAAATACTTTATGCAGCTTGCAGTTAATGATTCTGTAAATCACTGGGATGAAAAGTAAAAGGAGATTTCAGGATAATATTTTAACAGCTCATTATCAGACCCAGTTTTGAGTGCTTTTTTAAACATTCAACATTTTTGAATGGAAAATTCCATTGCTTTGTCATAACAGAGATCTAGCTTATCATCAGTTACTTTTTTTTTTTTTTTTTTTTTTTTTTGATAAATTATTGGATTACTGCACTGTAAATGTTTACAGCAGAGATCAGCATACAACTTTCAGTGCAGGCAATCTTAGATTTCTCCATATCTGAATACAAATTAATGAAACAAGTTAAAGCAAAAATATGCAGATTAAAAGAGTATATTACAGGAAACTGATATCTTTGTTTAGTATCTTTGCATATTTCACTGTGTCAAAATAGAATTGATTTTTTTCAAATTCAGGATGTTACCTGGATGCAGGAAAATTGCACAGAGATCATGTACATCTAATAGAACTTGCTGCTTTAGTCTTCATCAGCACTTCCTCCACTATCTTTCACATTCAAGATTACAGATAAAAAACACATGAGGACAGAACACAGCAAACTGTAGGCAACAAGCAACTGCTGCGGATAAAGAACTTCCTGCATCTAATCCTGAACTGGGATCCTGTTGCACATAACTTGGAGCAGTGACAGTCTAAATTATGCTCTTAGATGGGGGCATAACGTGACTACTCTGTTCAACAAATGCTATTAGCACCCTTGGTTTTAAAAACAGTATTTCTTGTTCCCAAAAACCAGCATGTCAGTGAAGTTCTGCTGAATACCTCCCACTAGCCACACCATGCTATGATTTTCTACAGGTTATCTCATTTCCAACTCATTTTCTGTATTTTACTTCCAAAATGCAATGAGAAGTGAATAGAATAAAATTGCATTTCTTCTTTGTTGGAATTTATTTAATGACACTTGAGTGTTAGAGGGAACCAGTTAGAATAATCTGTAAAGTAACATTCATAGAATCATAGCATGGAAGCTAGAAGAGACTGTAAAGATCATCCAATACCAACTCCCCTGCTGTGGGACAACTCCCCTTTCCCTAGACAAGGTTTCTCAAAGCCCTATCCAGCCTGGCCTTGAACAGTTCCAGGGATGGAGCATCCACAGCTTCTCTGGGCAACCTGTTCCTGCATCTCACCACCCTCATCTGCTTGGCAAACTCACACCCACTTTTGGCTTGGTGAGTCATTCAAGATTTTAGTACACCTGGACATTTCTGGAGGTCAAAATTCAGTGCAAAATACTTCTTTTTCCCTACAAAATATTATTAAACAAATACAAAATATTATGAAACTAATACAGTTTCCTTAGGAGAATGTAAATTTTCTACTGAGCTTTACAAGCAATAACATAAGATTTGAAGTTCCCTTATCTTCACTAAGAAAACTTTGAAAATATTAATTCACTTGTTGAGACCACATATGCATAGACACAGATAATATTCTCCCCATTATGTTGCAGGAGGTCAGGAAAAGAACAATTAAGACATTGCTATCCCAGCACAAAGTGCTAAAAAGAAGAGCTAAAGCACTGTTTAAAAAGTGGTGTCTGGTTTTCAAGCAGGCTACTGTCTTGGTTTGGAAAGACAGGTATCTGCCAGAGAAAGTTGAAGGTCCCCTTGGAATGGAGAATGTAAACCCCTTCCCTCCAAATTATTATAATTTTGCAATTAGGGGCTTTCAGGCAAATATACGGGAATAGGAATAACAGTTCTCTACTAGGAATATTAAAAAAATACAAATGTAGTAGTACAAAACAAACAAGTAAGCAAACAAACAATCCTAGAAACCCTGACAGAGTCATAGCTACAACCTGACACCCCTGTTTGTCAGGATGTTGGAAACAGTCCAAAGTAAGTCCTCCTGGAGTGGCAGTTGTGATGCCTCATGTTCCTACATCTCAGTTTTTATCCAGGTAGGAATGGTTGGCTCCCCTCACTGGGTGAAGCATCTCACAATGGGATGATGGAATATGTCATGTCCTTGGTGAGCCTTAATGGCCCATCAGCAGAAAATATCCCCCTGAAGGGAGGACGGTGGTGAAAGAGATAAGAAACACTGCCCCACCTGGTTTTAACAGTTGGCCCATTATCAGAGGGCATCCCCCACCTCTCCCTGAGAGTTACAAGAGATAAAGAAAAACATCTCCCCAACTGCTTTCAACAAATGAAATAGAATATACATTTTTGGTTCCATAACCCAAGACAACTACAAAAGTTACCTTCGAAGATTTAAAAATATTTATGGAACAAACTACAAGAACCATACCCTTTCATCTAGTCTATTCAAATTTCTTGACTAGTCAAGTGTGAGAAGAGCACAGAGACAATCAAGAAGGAAGCTTTGCAGAGGATTAAAATGTAATAAAAATGCAAAACAATTACCTAGTCTGGATTACACTGCATACTAGTTAGCCATTATTAATTATTTAACTCTAAAAGCTCTGTAAAATACATACAAAACTAAAATAAGTTTTCACTTAGTCGTAATTTGTAATTTTTTGTAGTCCATCCAGAATCTGATCTTTCTGGAAAATTATCTTGAAACATTTATTTATCAGTTATGAGTTTTATACTGAGATAATGACAAAATTAACAGCTTTCAAGCTGAAAGGTTTGGGCTACTGGTTGCCTTTTTTCTTCACTAATGTTTTAAAAGCTTATTAGAGAAACAGGTATAAGCAAAGATAAAATAATCTTCATGTAATGACTTTTGGAGTGAAGAGCAACAAGGTATGAAATAAAAGCTTTTTGTGGTAAAGTCAGATTAAACTAAAAAATGCAACATCAAATTATGAAACAAGTTCCTATGATATTCTTCTCTAAATGTAACTGGAAAACACAATTCAGATTGCAGAAGATAAATTATTCAGCAAAGGAAAATCTGCTACCACCTGGCTCCAAAAAACAAGCCTTTGGCCCCTATAAAATCAAAAGTGAGAAGCTCAGGCTGCTTTTTTACATCTCACAAATTTGAAAGGAAGTGATTTAACATGCTTCTGTCACTGAAAAATTCCCGTGCTATAGACTGCATCACACAATGAAGCAACAGGCACAGATTAGGAAATCAAAGCACAACTAACAGGTCAAATGACCTCCAGGAGCACCTTTCACATGTGCCTTGAAAAGTCCTCCCACTTCCTGGGTAACTGGCAGTGATCTCATGAACTGACTTTACAGTTGCCACACGTGGCCTCAGACTGGGTAAATGTTAGAGGTTCAAGGTCAGAATATGTAGTTGAGAGTCAGCTTCATTCCTTGTTTTCCCAAGGAACCAATGGGCAAGTGACAAAAGCAAACTCATAGAGGGTTATTACTTTTAATAACCTGCTATCAAGTTTAGGCACTACTCACAAGTGTGAATAAGGCAGTATATCACTTCCAGCTACAAACCAATGTTTTCAGATCTTGCTTCTGGTTTCTTGTCATAACTTGTATTTGGAAGCCATGAGTTATGGCTCCTTTATGATTCTGCTTTCTTGTAATTACACTGATGCATCTTTATTAGCATTGTTAAATATGTGTTATTGACAAATATAACACTGATAAAATTAATATTGGACTAAAAATGGATGTACACACATTAAGTAAACAAAGAACAGAAATCTGCAGTACTTTTACTGCTGTTACAGCACTACTGAGAAGTCCCCAGCACATAGCGGCATTTATTAATAGCTTATATCAAGCAAAAAATGGGAAAAAAAAAAGGCATTAAAGTCTAAGTTCATCTACTTGAACAAGTTCCTGAACTATAACCTGCATGTCTTTCATGTCAGATTAAAGCCCTTTAGCTGTTAAACTTATGTTTCACTATATATCATTTAAACACATCTATGTATCAGGCCTTACCAATGAGCATGGTTTTGTTGTCTTGTAAATCAATTACATAGCAGAAGAAGCTGACAGTTGAGCTCATGTCTCTCATGTGTGACACTGAAAGTGTGTACTGCAAAAGAAAAATCGTTCACCAAAAGACAAACACCTCACAGGCTAGCACTCCTACATAGAGAGTAAGAAAGCTTTGATAAGTCAGTTGAAGAAGCAGAGGCCACTGTGAATGCACACAAGTCCCATGGTTTTTCTCCTTTCTACATGCCAACCAGTGTCAGTTCTTTGTGCTAACAAAGCACTACACATGTTTAATATTGTTTAAGTATGGCTGCCTAAATGGCATTCCTAATAATTGCCAAATTCTGCCAAATAACCCAGATCACACAACGTACAGTTTATGTAATCTTCACACCGGATTTGGAAGGGAGCATATGGTGCCAGTCTGGTGGGAGACAGCAGTGGCACAGGCAAGGCTGATCAGTCACAAAGCCTCCAGGTTCAACTGCCAAAGATTTTTAAATGCACTTGAACCAGAAGAGGGACTCTGTGCCACAGGACCACAGTGTTTGTCATGTAGTGCTGGGATCTTCAAGGGCAGATTTACGCTTTCATGCAACTACAACTTTAGCTAAAATCTCTGCTGCCTTCACTCTGAAGTGATGTATCGATAAGAAAAATGGCTGTTAGGGAGGAGAGATTACAGAACAGCCCATCAGGGAGAATTCAGCACATGAGACGACAGAGGCTTGAATTGAAATACATAGTGTATTATAGCTGGAGCAATAGAGTCTATTTTTCTTGCTTTCTCTACTTTTCCTCTACTGTACTGAACACCGTATTTCTTCTCTGCCTTTGGCACCTTCTATAAATGTAAACCATCCTCTCTGTTCCTGCAATGGTATTTTATAAGAAAGAAAATGAAGAAATGTGAAACTAAATTTCCACCGAAAGTCATTAAAATTTCTTTGTACTACTTAGGCATTTCTGCTTTAACAACCTATTTGAGTAGTTCATAGACTATGGTAAGGTATTTACAGAACATGAGAGAGAGTGGTATCATTTTATTCTCAAGGCAGTATTTGTTTTTTCTATTCATATTCAATTTAGTACCATCCTTCTAGCAACCCACACATTTAGAGGGCACCACAACTCAGAGGAGTTGCTCAGGATGGGTGACCTTGGCTGCATAACAAACGACAAGTGCTTGTTCATTCAAAGGTTAACATACCCCCTTCAATAAAATTCCTGGTGACACTGCTCAGAGCTAACAAAATTTCCATTTCTTCTTGCTGCTAGGACTGGCTTTCTGAATGAGCCAGGCTAGAAAATTGAAGCTTAAGAATGGGATGGGAAAAGGTGGTGGAATGGGATGGCAAAGCCTATAATAATAATCCTTTAAGCATGGGCCAATGGCCAAAATTCCCAGATATCAAGACCATTGGGGCTCACTCAGCTTCTCTGACTTCTTTAGCCCTCATCAAAAGCTGAAATGCACTTAGCATCTGTCAAAACTAGGTTCCAAGCTTTTTTCCTCCATCATCTGGGATGTCTCTAAACCAAATAAGCACCTTTAATCTTTTATTCGGTTGCTGGTTTCTGGGATGTCTGCCACAGATGTATCTCTACCAGCCTTTTTTTTTATTAACATTGGAAAGAGCATTTTTATTTAGTGGCAGGGAAAAAAATAAAAAGATAAAAAAAATCAAAATGTTTTCTGAAGTTTCAATGTCATTCCCAAGTACCAATTAATGGATAAATTATTATCTTCCCTCCAAAGAGCAAAATCAGCAGAATTTCTGTAGTCAATTGCCTGCAGATCTGGAGATCTGATATTGCTTAATTAGCACAGATTATGTGTTACCTTGAAGTAGATAAATTTCCCTCACAAAAATGTTAAAAATCAGCTGTGTCTTCAGTAATGAGACTATACAATTCCCAAGCCCTTCAGAAATCCTCACTAGTACCCATTCATCCAACCATGTATTTCTTTGTCAGGTCATCTGGACTGCAGCAAAGCTCCAACTGGAGCTGCTCAGTCTTAGCTTTCTCCAAGTACTTTTAAAAACTATTTCAGAGTTTCAAGACAGACATTTGATTTCTTCTTTCATGTTTTTACCGAGTGATGCTCTGCAAAGGCTGGTGCTGTTGGCATTGTACTGACAGCAAGAAAAAAAAAGCTTCACTTCTGTGGCTTTTATTTCATCTGAGGGAGTCGCTTGTCCTGATCATGGTACTACTAAGTTATCCCTGTCAGCAGGCATTTGTCTTTGAGGTTACAGTTTCTTGAAGTTACAGCTTTTTCTAACTGCAATTCTTTGCCTTTGAACATGACAAGGTAGCATCACGTGAATTAGAATAGCCATGTGAGTCAGCAAATGTCCTAGTGTCCAAAAAAGAACCCTTTGAAAAGATAATCTAAAGGAGAATTAACTACAGAAACTGAAATAGCCAACAGAAAGAATTTTTTTTCAAAATATTAGAAACCACCCGTTGGCTTATAACCACTCAGCATTTAGCAGCAGCTACTGGATGACAGGAGACCTGGAACCCAACTGTGCTGGGCAGAAAGAAACTCTGCAGCTTCTCTGCCTGGAGGCAAGATGCCTGTCCCCAGTCTGAGCCTGCTGATCTTCTGCATGGAGACCTTTCCCTCTGAAGCCTGAATGCCCTTACACTTGAAGCAGTAAGCATCAAGTGCAGTTATGCCACTTTTTTTTTTTTTTATGCACAGGGCTGCACAGAGACATTAAGGGAGATGAACGAGGCCTGAACCCAAGAGATACTTCAGTGTCTGTGTGACATAAGAGTTAGTATTTGCTTATAACCCCAAAGGAAGGATTCAGTCTTTGAAAGCACAACATGATGTATTGTCTTTGAAATTCACTAGCTAGACACAAGCACTGGTGAATTATGAAGTATTCAACAAGACAAAAACTTATATCATGGTGTTGTGTATTAGTGGTCTTGAGGCTGCAATATATTAATGTAGGCAAACTGACAAGAGCTCAGGGAAAGCTCGAGCACATGCAGTCCGAGATAAAGAAACAAATGGCACAGCTCAGCCCAATAACCACAGCGGGTGGCAGGCAGCCAGTACGGTTCATATGAAATCTTCAGAATAACTTCTGTCAGGCTGGAACTGGTCTTAAATACAGCCCATGTGCAGGGTAACACAAAAGAGCTCTTCACACAGTGAAGAGTGGCTTTACTCCATCAGCATTTCTTTCAAGGTTATCAATACTTCAGGCAGACCAGGAGAGTTAATCTTTTATACTAAGGCTGACCCCAAGAGAACAAGCTCCCTTTTTCAACTTACCTCTCCTGTTTTCTTAATCCTTTATCTCAGGCTGTGATCTTGCAAGATTTCACAAGCTAACTGAGGTTAGCTTGGGTCATTGGTTAGATGTAAAATCCAGGCCACTACTGTCAGAATCCTTCCCCTGAGTTGCTATTTAAGGTGGGTCTGTGACAAAGTCCTTCAGAACTTCCAAGAGTTTGGCATGCTGGGATCGAGGGCTTTGGTGTGGATTCATTACCAGGCCAGAGCTGAACTGCTATTAGGGCATGAAGCTAAGGACATCATGGTACTGAAAAAAGTTCTCATCCACTTGAATTCATTAAAATTCTCACAACTCCATAGAAGGAGATTTTTTTTCATTGTTACACAAAGTGTGATCATATGCAATAATGTGGAAATCACTGAAGTTTCCCAGTTACTTTCCAAAGTGAATGATGAATGTTATAATCCTATACCCTGATTTATGTACAGAATTATGCATAAAGCAACAATTTACCTTAAAAGGTCCTTCAAGATAATTATGGATTAATATATCTAGATAAGTATAAAATATAATTTTCAAAGAGTCCAGGTGTCTGACTGGTCCTCACCAAAAAGAAAAAAGTAATATTTATTCAGAAATACTGGAAAAATACTTGGATTTATATTTAAATCTTAAAATTTTAAAATGATACTAATGGTTCTAATTCTACCAAAACAATAATGCAATGAAGTATAGAAGTAATATCTGGGTAGTTCAAGGGCTTGAATGTAACAATTAAAGAGATTGAGTGCAACTTATTTTATAACATCAGAAGAAGTTCAGCTATTTTCCATTTCAGGTGAAGTAGAAATATTTATATTCTGTAATAAAAATAAAGTAAGGTTGCAAGTACCAAAAGAAGCCTAGGGGAAAATTATTCAGAAGCACGTTCTGAGAGTTTGCCCAATATATTTAGTGCTTTATTTAAAAGTCTGTAATTGAAACTCACTTACTTTTTAGAGATTATTTGCCTAAAAATTAGAATCAGTGTTAAAAAGCAGTCATCAAGAAACTGATTCTACATAAGGAAATAGAAATTACCTATTTGAAATATTTTTTTCCATTCTTATGGCCTTATTAAAACAGGTTAAGTCTGCTAGTATAAGAGAGAAAACCAGAGACTGGAACAGTGGGAGACACTCTTTGTGGTGTCTCGAAATTAAAAAAAGAGAAGCTGAGATTTTGCTGGTCAAGACTTGTCTGCCTTTTGGAGGTCAGGAAGTTCACAGGATAAGAAGTAGCCTCTTTTAAACAATAGATGATGCCACTGTTTTGGAAATTTGGATGTAGTAATCTGGTTCCAATAAATAGGAAATATATTTCCAATTCTTCCAGGCTTTGAAATAGCTGCTTTCCCAAAAGGTTTGGGTTTTTTGTTATGTTTGTTTGTTTGTTTGTGTGAGTGTGTTTGGGTTTTGTTTGTTTGTTTGGGTGTTTTTTGTTTGTTTGGTTTGGTTTTGGGATTTTTTTGTCTTGTCTGTGTTATCTCATTGAAGAAAAAAATAAAATAGCCATAAATGACTGTACATGATGAACTGCTCTGTCCTTTAAACGAGTATCCTACACCTGCCAAAAATTGATTCTTGACACAAGATACATGCAAACAAGCAATAAAAGGGTCCTCCTTGGAAACACAATTTCAAATACATGAGAGGCCCATCAGAGAAAATAGATTTATTTTTCCTTTCTGACAATCTATTGCATTTTGGGAGTTGAGGCCAAAAGGCAGAAGACACTAAAACAAAGGAAGGGCCACCACAGTTTTCCAGTCCTCTTCCTGCTCGTTTCCCCTCCATGCCAGGTATAACAAGACAGCATATGAAGCATGTAAAACCGCCAGCCTTTGGACTCACAGTTGAAGCATCTCTGTGCTTGAAGCAGAACAGACAGCCTAGTGTCTCCTCAGGTTTGACAACTTTTTTGCAACTCAATCCAAGTGATGTATCTTACAGCTGAAAATATGAGGAAAGGACCTTGCATAGCTAGTGAAAGTGCCTAACAAAAACAAATGAGCCTGATGACAGACTCCACCAAGCCTTGAATTTCCTTAATACCTGCAATAATCCTCTACAAGGTGGAAGGGATTTTTATTATTGACTTAACAATAATGCACATTCTAATCCATGTGTCTGTGCTGTCACTGGCCTAAAACAGACATGTTTTATTTGAATCCACTGAAGCTCCAGAGTTCTATATCTACCAAATCTTGTAGCACAAACAGAACACTGGAGTTATAATAGATTAGTACTGTACTCGCAGAAACAGTTAATTCTGCCCATCACCTTATAAATACATAGCCAATTCCCAAAGCAGGATTTCCTTATCTCATTACCATAGTACTGCTCTTTTAACTCTACTTAATATGCAGAGAGAAGAAACAGTTGGTTAATATTGCTTTCTTGACACAATACTGCATCAGAGCAGGTGCAACTGCAGAAGACTTATGAATACAAAGTAGAACAGCAGAAAGTTAGTAAGGACATGTCACTTAAGGCTGTCTTTTTTAATTCATTACTGAGAACAGGAGTGGAAAATACATTTTACTAGTCTGGTTAATATTTATATCCTACTGTACAGTCCATTGGCATGAAGAGATCTCTGTATTAAATGTACCAGATGTTATGGGAGCAGTGCTGGAAGGTAAACAAATTGAGTCAGAGATCATATCGTACACATACTCAGACACACAGAGCTTGGAAAGGTAGAAAATCCAATATGTTTCTATCCTAGATGAAACACTGATTATCATCTTTCCTTCATCCTCTGAGCCTGCTTGGAGATGGGGTTCAATTATCCTGTGACAGGAACTAAGGCTGATGTCCTGTTTTCTGCTATGTTGTAGCCAGGAGAGCTGATTTAGTGAATTCGGTGCCATGTTCATATGTAGATAAGGCCTTCTCTTTCCTAGAAAAAGTCTTTGCATTTCACAAGTTGCCACTGCAATCTTCAAAATCAGTTGTGACTAACATAATGCTGGCAGCAGAAAGCCTAAAACAGCAACTATGAGTCCTGCTCCAGGGCATTAACTTGCACAACCACAGCTGATGGATTAAATATTAGCATTAGTAACTGCTTTGCTGACAAAAAAAGGCAGTAACTAATTTTGTGAATAACAATGTTCTATTTCCTTCCCACTCTGTAGGATGGAGCTCTGAATGACAAGGATTTACCACCTTGACCTCTCTTTGTGTTGAGAGTACTGCAGGAGCTGTTCAAATTTTTCTGTTCATTTTGATGAGTAGTTTAGGAAGTTTCATTTTCTCTTGTTCTGTACCTGAGGATTGTTCAACCCCTCAGAATGCTACAGATTTTACATCAGAAATAATACCAAAGATAAGTAGGGGACACAAAAAAATTACTCTATAGCATCCAACTAGAGCCTCCAGGAAAAGAAAGATAACCCAGAAGACTGTTAGACCATCCACCCATTCTACAAAAAAATGATTACTTTTGTGTGCATCTTTTGCACTTGAAAGATTGCCATGAATAGTGTTGTTCTTTAGAGGAAACTTGATCAAAATCTAGTAACATAAATACTGTGAATTACCTTGCCCATGAAGTTCCAAGCTCCAGGAATAAAAAAAGAGGCCAAGTTTTTTAATTGTGCTTCATTATTAGGCTGTTTTCAGCATATTTTTAATCGTGCTTATTCTTCAGTCTCAACCCTTTACATAGACTTTACTCTCTAAAATTTCCTGTACTTACTTTCCTCCACCTGTTCCCAAAGTAAAAAAAAAAAAAAAAAAAAAAAAAAAAAAAAAAAAAAAATCAATCCATACATTCCAGCTGCAAAGACTCAGACCTCTATACCTGTACTCTAGCACATTCTTTCAGGGGCTTAATGAAACTGGACTGCAAGTTCATACTGTAGTCATCTTACATGGTGACATTTTCTTCAAAAGCTTCAGAGCTTTTGAAAACAGAAAAGGAAGGGAGGGGTTACTCTTGGACTAGCTTTAAAAAGTATAAAAGGCAAAAGCCAAAAGAGTAAAATCCTCCATTCTGAACCAAAAGCCATGTATAAAATAGAAGCACTAACAACAAAAAAAGATACCAACACAACAAATTCTGATTAATGGCATATTGAACCTAAAGACACATCTTTTACGATTCCTAAAGGCTCTGTTTTTAAACTCTACCTCAGCAACAAGTTTAAGGATAATGAATGCTCCTGGCTTTTATATGAAGGCTTCCTCTCTAAATTGCTACATTATTCATTTTAATTCAGCTCAGCTTGGTAAAGACTTGCCAATGGATTACCCTGGACAGGCATATGTGGACCTTATTTAATGAACTTGAAATTCTGTCAACTTGCTTAAGTAGTAGTGAAGAATATATTGTTTTCATTCAATCCCATGCAAAATTTGACAACTTTGCCTTGATATGGAGGTCCTCTGGAGGTAAAAGACAAAACAGAACAGCAGAGGTAGAGGAAAAATAAATTATATATATATATATATATATCTCCTATATATGATGTTGCCATCATGTGCTCAACAAAAATAAAAAGAAGATCATAGTTTTTGCATTTTCCACAGACCAGATAATTTGAATTGGTAGCCAACTTTCTGTTGTCAAGAGGTGACAAGACCACAATGAATGTACTCAGAACTAACACAGATTAACAATCTGAAAAAAAGAAAAAATCAAGGTCACAAATGAGCAGGGAGGCCCAGAAACCTGATCATGCCCTTAAAAAAAGGACATCCATCTTTGCTTGCCAATTTCCATTAAAAACTTCATCTTTTATCCACATTTCAAACTTTTAGATAGGAGGCTAACAACTAAAGCAGTGACAGGCTCATAACTGCAGTGATACTACCTGATATAGGATAACAACTATGTTGACTAACCCATCCTAATACCATTAGGTAAATCAACTTCTTTGCTAAGTACACACAAATATCCTGAGTTGAAGCTAGCAACTACGAGTAGAACTTTTTTTATTGTACTTTCATCACCTTTGGCTACCCAAAATATATGCAGTGCAATCCCCAGCAATTAATGTCATTCGATTTACCATTTTCATGTAAAATTTTGGAAATTTGACTGCTGTTACATATCACAAGGCTGAAGGCTGATCATTAGAAAAGTGTGATAAAAGAATTTCTTGGGACACACGACACACATCTGATTCATGTTATGTTAGATCAGTCATACACAGTGTATAAACCACAGACTCTGAGGAACTCTGTCTTACAGAGTTAGTGAAAGACAAACAAGAAAAGGAAAATCACTGTCACTAGGACTGAATTCTCTTTGTAAGGGCTGACAACTGCTTCAAAAAAATGCCTAAATATCTGCAGGCGAAAACATGTTGACAACAAATGTGTTAAAATTATATTAATATAAGTTCATATAAATATATAATCTTGACTGGTATCTCATCTCCACTGCTGCTGAAATGCTACACAGCTGGCAACTCTTTTCAAAACTGACATCCAGTTGATATTGACTTGTTTTTAACAGTAACCTTGCAGAGACGGAGAAGAAAAATGAAAGCATTCTCCAGATTTCCAGTTTTCCCAGATTCATAGATCTCTTTCCACTGAGAATTGCTTTAAGTTTCCAAATTTGTTTAGAAACCTAAATAATAGGAAAAAAAACCCATCCAAAACATCTTAGTTTTAGCAAGGTGTTGATGAATCCACACCATGTTTCTTAAGGAATCATACTTGGTCTCCTGCTGAACTCTTGCATGGAACAATGGCTTCTGCCATCCCGGTACAAGGACTATATTTCCATCAGGTCTGTTTAGAATTAGAGACATGGGTGGTTTTAGTATCTCTTCACTGCCATTGACATTATATCCAGTTTCACTACCACTCTCCACTTTGAAAGTGGAGACCATAATATAATTTTTTCTCAGCAAATACAGACAGCTTCTAGTCTATGGGAAAATTTAGGTTTGTGTGTATAATATATGCTATATTCCATAGATATTTTCATACAATAAATATGATGTGTGTGTGTATCTTTTTCAATTTAAATACAAAAACCCTAAACAAAACAAAACAAAAAAAAAAAAAAAAAAAACAAAAAAACCCCAAAAAAACAAACAAGCAAACAAAAAAAAATCTGCAACAAGTAAAAGGAAAAGCCACAGAAGGAGAAGGAGAGGGAAACTGTATATTTTTCTTGATGCTAACTCTGTAATATTACTGCTTCAGCTGCTAAGCATTTTGATCTTTTCCCAAGGGCATAGCACCTTCTTTTTCTTCAAGAAGTTCCATTTTTGTCTCACTTCCTAAGCCAGAAGTTCACTGTAGGTCATTCTTCTTGTTATCACCCTTCTATGACTTCCCATCACTTTTTGCATCAGCCTCACAAACCTCATCCCCAGGGCATGAGCTACAATCTGCTAACATCCAAAGTCTCATTCCCACTTGCTGTGTACCTTACTAATCTTCCACAAAATAAGCAGTTCTTCTGTACAAAGTTGCCTGGTTATCTTCATAATTTTTTTATGGCAATTAATTTCTTCTTCTTTCTTAATCATTCTCAAAGTATTTTTCATTAAAGTTTCCAGCAAAGTTACTAGGTACCCCTAGTAACATTTTACCTGGAGCTGTTGCAGGAACTACCACAGGCTCTGGAAACACTTTGCTGTGACCAATAGAAGTAGTACTCCATGGAAACACACTCTATGGCACATGACAGGGTCTTAAATAAACATGTTTCTAGTTTTATTAACACAGGATTCCAGTGCTGTGACAGAAATAGGAGCAACTCTTAACACTGGTCCTTAGGATTTATAGCGAAGTCATTGTACCCCATGATCTCAGTTCATTCTCTCTCTTCGCAGCATCCTGAACATAATGGAGCCCTCTCTAGCAGAGCAATGAAGTGTTGTGACCATGTACCCTCTCAAGCAGCTCAAGCAAAGGAAAATATGCACAGCAGACATAGCAGGTTACGTTAAAAAATCCCACAATGCTGTGTGTCATGGTTATCAGGGATAAATGGCACAAGAGCAGCTGTGCTGCACCATCCCTCCAGTTCAGGTTGTAAATAACTGGGGACATTCATCAAAGTAGGACCTCTGTGTGATTCTGCACATATTTATGGCATGGTCATGGACAAGCCCATAAAAAAACCTTCAGGTTTTAAGTATCACCCTCAGTTCTTTAGGAAATCTACTGCCAAATGGGACGTGTGCTTCTCTATGACTTGCAGGGTTGATTATTTGCTGCAAGGAAATGTGCCACGATTGACTGCCCTTTTCATTGTAAACAAATATTCCCATCCAGGCCCCAAGTAACGCTCCATCTAATCCTATATCCGTTCTCCTGCAAAAGTCATTCCCTCATTGTCTTGTTCACACAGGTGTTTGACATGTTAAGTGATTATGATGGACTCCTCATTACTGACAATTTGTGGAGGTTAGCTGTTCATGGTTAAAGTCTGTTTCTTAGGTATTAGACCAAGCAGATGGACTGCAGATGGCAGATCTGCTGCCCAGAATTTAAAAGTGGCTGTAGAAGAAATTGTAATGTTTGCTTGCAGCACGGTGGGAGATTGTGAAACTTGAAGCATCAGGAAACAACCTAACAAAAGCTGCAGTGATGAAAAAAGTTCAGCAGTGTTTCAGTAGAAATTTAGATTGTTTTACACTGGGAGACTAACTCAGAATATCTTGTCACTGTTGTCTAAATAAAACAGCATATGATCCATTATATATCATTTATACTTACAAAGGCAGTGTGCTTATAATGACTAGATCTCATACTTCAGGTATGGATGCTTGTTCTTCCCATAATCCAACAAACAGTGTGCCAGCTGAGAGACCTAAGCAAAGTCCTGGGAGGTGAGTAAAGAAACATAGGAAGGATGGAAAACAGTGAATTTCTGTTTGTAAATTGCATTTCCCTAAAGTGAATATTGCCAAAAAACTGAAAAAAAACCCCTTGTAAACCAGGATAAATTGGGAGAGAGAAAAAAAAAATTAAAACCCACAAACAAAACTGCCAAACCCCACACTGACCATGTTGTGAAAGAAGTGCATCAGGAATCATGATCCACTTTCAGAAATAAAGGAAAGCTTTTTGCCACGAGAGGACTCCTGGTGGTTTCTCTAAACTATTTGCTCCAAAACCCCAGAATTTCCCCTAGTATTTCCAGAGTGGAGAACTCTCCTCATCCACATAAATTCTTGAGGGATGTCAGCTTCAGCATGGAAAAAGATTATTTTACTATTTTTTTTAATCCTTTTCTATAGGAATGATTATTCTCTACTTCACAGCCTTAGTCTTGCCACAATTCACTTTATGCCATGTCAAGGTTTATCATGTCAGGACTCCTTCTAAAAGGAGGAGAAAAATAGGCCCACAAGAGTTTCAAATAAAATTCACATCAACAATGAAATCATGACTTCACATGTGACTGTCAAAACCCCTTCTGCACAAAAGCAGCCCTCTTTTCCCATCCTATGGAATATGTTTCATACCATATTTTCCATTTCCAACCTCCTGCCAATCAGTAATTACCACCTACCTGCTGTCTTTAATATTGATTTCCACATATTATAAAATAATCCTGTAAACAATAAAAACCCTAGACATAATGAAAACAATTAGGCCACCCATACTAGGTCCTTGTGCTTTGGACACAGACCCCCAAATGGTTCATTTTTGTAGCCACAACATTTGAGGTACTCATGTGGTGCACAAATATTACTCCTCAATGGTGGAACTGCTGGCAATGTGTAACCTTGCCACATAAAAAGCGTTTCTCTGCCACAGAAACTTTCCCCCCCGTTTGGGAGAGCAGTTGTGCTCTACCACTTTAATTATGTCACTGAATCTTCACATTCCTGCTCTCCTTTTCTGTCACACAGTCATCGGAGACAGAACTTTAGACAAAGCAATATTTACATCACCTAGATCTCTTCCTCTACAGATGTCAAGCATGTCTTCCACTTTAGAAGAAAGTGATGCAAAGAAGAAAATGATGCAAAATCTGTTTTATGAGACTCACAAATAAATTCTGCCCCTTCCCCTATACTCAACTCTGGAAACACTCACAGGAAAAAACACAGCACTATGAAAAGTGTTGTCTAGCCTCACACTGCCAAGATCATAGAAGATTTTCAAATGGCAGCACACTAATGAATTAGGAGATACAGCTGTCAGCCTCACACATCACTTTTGAACATTCTGATAAGAATGCATGAGGCCTTTCAGAAAAGCACAGTTGCTTGCATTTACCTCTCCTTGGAAAATTTCATTCAGAACAGCATCTGGTATCTAACCAGGTCTTGTCTTTCATCCAGTTTTCCAGTTGGGCCAGGCAAGGGACAGGGAGATATAATTATTTGTCTGTGGTCACAGAGGCGCCCATTGCTTCACTGGGCTAGAAGCCAGGATCCCTGCTCACCTCTGACTTCCTCAGGGCTCTGCAAACCTTGACATGCCAGACCCTCCCTGCTAAAACACTTACTCATCTGGCTCACAGGCTGGATAGAACTTTTCTTTCTCTCCCTCTTCGCTCTCAGTCTGTGGCAGACATGAGTCTTTGTTTCAACCAGGTTCTTTTAATAAAGAAGAGAACAATGGTCTTTCCAAAGCCATATGTTGAAAGCTTGAGAAAACTCACATCAAAGCCAATTAGGGGCCAGATGTTCGTGATATGGATTGCCAGCAAAACCAACCCGGGGTGAGAGGGCTGAACACTTTCCTAGAACCATGTGCCTCAATGTTAAACCCATAGCTTCAGGCTCTCCATGACCTGGCAAAATAGAAGTGTGAGGGTGAGATCTCTGGTGCAATTAATGCATTCTGTCCAAGGCATACTTCTTGTGTGTCTAACAGCTAGGTCTGTACATGTGCAACACACACTACAACTATTTTATGTAGGCACATTTAAAGTATATTCCAGAATACAACTGTGTACATGGAAAAAGTAAGTAAAGCTCTCATATAATGAAATGCAGCAATTTTACCCTCCAATATGGCCTCTGCTCATGAAATCGTTAAGCAGTAACCTTGTAGGGGAACACATTACATAGATGCACATACAGTCTTCTAGTTTAAACAGGTCGTTATGCTTTAATGGGAACTAATGGGATGATAACTAGGAAATTTTGAGTCCTAAAAATTAGTAGAAATGACCTGTTTCTTGGAGATTCATTTTTCATTTATTTTCAGTCTTCACAGCTATATCACACGGTGGGGTTTTTTTTGCATAAACACATGCAAGACCTTCAGTAAATTTTAAAACCTCTGTGTACTGTTATAGCATATTAAGCTCAAAAAAAAAAGTGTCAGAATGAAACAAAATCTGCTTTTCTGTGACACCTTGCATACTCCAAGTATCCTAGAGCACTTTGAAATAAATGACTTGGAAGCTGGTAGTGCAGTCATGCAGCAGTTGTTAGTCCGAACTCAGGCCTAGATGTCAGATCATATTTTGGTAAAAGGAAGAAAGTACCAACCAAACCCAGAAGTTTCCTCTTCATTCTTTCCACAGTGCCCATTAGCTATTTAGATCTCACTCAGAGTAAGTTCAGCCTGGTATCTTATGTTGCCAATTACTCATTGCTGGTTTTAAAGTAATAAGTAAAGCATGTGCCCAGAAATGCTCATGGGCATTTCTATACATGCAAATGTTTTAAAGCAAATCAATGCAAACATTTTCATACCTCAATTTCCACTAAAGGACCAGACAATTTGCTGTCCATATCAGCAGCATAATCCTCACATAGGGAAAAAGATTACAAGACTCTGTCTATTCCTTTAAAACTTTCAACTCTCTGCACATGCAGCTTGTTGAAATCCCATTTCAATTCAAAAAATCACCAAACTTTGGGTGATTTCTTGGATTAGTGACTCTTAGATTCCTTTTGGTTTCTGTGTTAGCCTAGACTAAAAATATTCAGGAAGTATTTGCAATGCCCAGTAAAATCCACAGGCATTACCAGTTCTAGATTCTGGCTGTTTTGCTGAATAGTTTTCTATATCTGCAGAAAACCTAGTGCTTTTATTTGTAGGCCAGTGTTCCCAGATTGTTTAAATACTCACTTCCAAACAACTGTTACAGAAAAGAGAGCGGAAGCAGCAAACACCAAACCCAGATGAATTTCAAAAAGTGGCAAGTTTTTCTCAGTAATAATTCCCAGAAGATGAAGGGCAAGAGAAAAACACAATAGCTTCCTCTTCACCTTCCTCCAGAACATAAAATTCCATCTACATCAAGATTCATATGGCTTGTCTATTTTTTCCCTTCTTTTAGAATTAATGTCCTTTATTAGACTAAGTAACACTCTGATTTAAAGTATATTAAAAAAAAAAGTATTTTAAAATGTCTCCTGGGACCAAAACACCAGGACAACTGTCAAAGCATACACTGGACTTCTATTTAAGTCAGCAGCAGGCAGATGGTGGTAAGCAAAAATGGTGAAGGTCACAGTGCAGAAAAAGGAATAAGGGAAATAAGAACCTTTTTTAACCAGTCTAACTTCACTATCTTTGAACCAGAAGTTCTAAAGTATCATCGAAGTAAATGGGAGGGGTAGATCAATAGATACAGGTAACCAGGGTGACCGCCAAAACAGGTCTGAAATGCAAGGAGTAGATTTATGTCATTAGCTCACTAGCAATGCCAGGTGGCAGAGCCACACAGGGACACAGGCTCCATTAGGCTCATCTCACCCTAGAGGACAGTGGGGGCCAGGGTCTCACGCTTTCTCCAATACATCAAAGGGCTTTGCACACGCAGTTCATCCCAAGGCTGTGTTTTTATGACCTCAAGAGTGTCTGTGAAAGTGTGTCATACCTATACAGGAATTCTACTTTACAAACAGGCAGAGAATGAACAACACTAGGCATAATAAATGAAGTTTTCCCACACCAGCATTTCTAGCATTCTAAACTGCAAGGTAACTTTGAGCAAAAACTATTCTCTCCTCACCAGATCTACTTTTAACTCTTTCCTCCCAACAGGAGGGAATAAACAGGGAGACAGTCAGATGACAAGCAATATCCAAGGACCAGAGAAGGAGGCTGAGTTTATCTTTCCTCTTATCACAATGATAAAGATTGCTGGGCTGTCTTGGGAGTTGTAGAAGATGGAAAGTTTTTCAGCAGGGCTACCAACACAGCAGAGGGGCAAGCACAGCACCTGACCTCACCACATGCTAGGAAGATGCTACTCATTTGTTTACGAGGCATGTTCTGCTGCAATTCAGATGAGAAATAGGAGTAATCAAGAAAGCAGATAAATGAGGGCCAACAGGACACAAGCAGAAAAACCATGTGCTAAGAAGCTGGAAGAATGGGGGATGTACTTTCTGTCCCCTCCCTGCCACCCACATGCCTTTTCCTTCTGCTGGGGGGCTGCTGTAGCCAGCACTATGCTGACTCCTGTGCGACCTTCTGCAAAGCAGCACTCTGAAGAATTCAGAATGATCAATGGGGAAAAAAAACCCCAAACCTTTACTTCCAGTCTTTATTTTTATCCATGCTTGTGCCCTTCACCCAGACACTGTGTGAATAACAACAGCTGAAGAGTCAAGCTAAATGGCAGGTTGCTATCTATCTGAAATGTGGCAGAAGTGTTCATCACCTTGCCAGAAGGATAAGAAAAAAAATCTTTGAATAATTCATTGAAGGGTTTGACCAACTGATCTGTGTCCCTGCACTCTCTTGTCCCTTGACCACATCTGAGTAAGGCAAAAGAGTTCTCTGTGAGATTTCTTCTCACACTCTGTCAGCAGCACACCCTGCCTGCAAGCTGAATTAACTTGACTGTAGTAATATTGTTCTGCTGAGACAAGAACGATGATCAGCACAACAGCACTGTTAAAAATGTTATAGGCTTCATAAAAACAATCACATCAGCTATAAAACGGTAGGTGATCATGACTGCTGCACCGCTCGCATCATAACTTAGCTTGACTTGCCTGGATGGAGAAACAAATTATAGATGATTCCTCTTCCTTTCCCCCATTATTGTGCAAAGTGATACAATGTTCCCATTCCCTGCTAGACCTCTGCCACTAGAAAGATAGAACAACGATTTTTAAAAGACAGAAGATGAAACTTGGGGCTGAAAACTGTCTGGATAGTGTTACGAGGTCTGCTAAAAAGCAGATCTAAGCAAATTGTTAAGCGGCACTCTGTATAGCTCAGCTCTAAGTAGGGAATGGATTAAGCAGCTCCACTTAAAACTCATCATCTGCATTTCTTGTCCAGGTAAGGACCCCCGGCAAAATTACTGATAGTTCAGAATCAGGTCCTAAGCATATGTTGTGTAAAAGGTTTATAGTAATCTATAAACATAATCTTAATTCTCTCTCATGCCACGTACCAGTTTGCACTGCCTAAGGCAAACAATACTGGTGAGATCCATTATTCGAGTAAGACTTTACTCGACTTAGGTCAGAAATCTTAATGATAGTGTCGCTCAGACAACAGAGACAATTTTCAGTTCAGAGTGATGCAGGACTCTTCAGCAAGATCTGTTTCATGAGTGAGGATTTGTCTGCCACTGTGAGGGCTGTTTGCAAATAAGCAATTTTCCAGTAGGTTGTCCAACTGCAAAAGAGAGACAATCAAGCAACACACTTTAGTGTATATAATCAGATTCGGTTTGTTCATGTTTTTGTTTTCTTTGTTAAAATTAGAAGTCCAAGAAAAAAAAAATCAGTGTATTAACTGATGGAACAGTCCAAGAGGTCCAAAAGTGAATGTTCTGATTTGGATGAACTACATAAAAGTCAAAGGAAGTACACAGTAATATTTAAAAAGGAACAGCAAGAAAGTGTCTTTTTTTTTTCCACCCACAGTGAAGAAGGATTTGGTTCATTCTTTCCTCCTGTCTGAAGACACTTGAGTAAAAGTTCCTGCTGAAGTAAACATGAGTTAGCATATGGTAGGAAAAATGTATCAAGGAAGGGAAGTGAGCCTTGGTCCTCCTTTCTTACTAAGTTCTACTTCATGTGTGTCATTTAACACTGATTGGAATAGCAGTGGCTATTCAGTGTTCCCAGTCTCACTCACCCTGAGCTTTATTTCTCTCCTAGTTTAAGCAACTTTATAATGAATGGGATTTTCCCTTTAAACTAGTAAGAATATTCATATCACTCTTCCATTTCCTACACTTGACCTTGTGACTCCTGAGTTGCTTCAAACCCTAAATATTAAAGTTTTATCAATCTCAGAACTCAAGAAGCATATCAAATTCAGAAGAAAACAATGATGTGACATATAAGAAAAGATAAAAATAACCAGAAATGGAAAATTTAAATTATTATCTGTGGCAGAGAGAGAAACACAACCTAAGGACAAGCAAGACAGCATTCAGAAGAGCTGTGTGCCTTACAGAAAGTGTAGGGTCTGTATGCTCCTTTAATTCTCAATGTATAAATTAAAGCACTATTACTATAGTAAGAGATAACCATAAAAGCCTCAGATGGAGGGGAAGGACAATTAGCAAGTTTTAAAGCTTTCTATATTCCATAGGCAATAATTCAGGTATACTAAGACTCACATTTCCTGAATATAGAGACTTTGAAACCAAAACCTTGTCTTGGTAGGAAATAGTGAGTCATGATTTTGAATGACAGCAAGCTGCAGTGTCTATCTCTGATGGTTCACAAGGAAGCAAATCTCAGACCTGTCACTGATCCAGATGCAGATATTTTCAGTTCTGAGCCCTTGGGAGGGAAAACTGGACTTGCAGACATCCCTACGAATGATGCTATAGAACAAACCACACAAAAGTGAAATCCTACACTGAGACAAGCACAAGAATAATTTTTTTTTTTTGTGGTCTGGTGTTTTAACCATGATTTATTAAAATGACACCTACTTGAGTGAGATGTATCCCTGATGGAGATCAATTAGTAAAGAGGTTTATAAGTTTAATTGGATGGCATAGATATCATAAAGACATATATAAGTGGCTATTATGCTGTATACGGTTATAACAATGATTTTTTCAAACAACCATTACCTCTGTGCCTAGAAACATTAAAATATAAATATAATAATGTGATTATTAATAATTATTACAATTATTTATTATTATTAAAACATAATAATATAATTATTAACACATGGTGTTAGTAATTACAAGATTTTAGGAAAAAGAGCTCAGCACTGTTTATCATCCACTAATGCATACAGCCTGAAGGCTTACATCCTTAGTGTAAAATGTGACAATGTGATTTGAACAATCACTCCACTTGCAAAACTGAGGTGGCAATGTCTTCTCAAGAGGAAATGTTCTAACATGATTTGCTGTATTCTTTTACAGAACTAGTCCTTTTTAATAGTGATTTCACAGTTTGCTGCCCCTGCATTGATTCTCCCTAAACTCATCCCAATTGTCTGAATGTAAAAAACATGCTACACCATGCCACAGCCTTTCTGTCAGTGGTGGACAATATACAGACAGGCTTTGCAAAAGATGCAATAGCAGAGGGCAAACTGAGGGGTAGGAGAGCAGATTGAAGCAATGAAAAGTGTTCAAAAGCTGCAGGATCTGCTTTCAGCCAGCTCAGCACACCCCAGGTCTCTGGAGCACAGATTACTGCTATGTGACTGCAAACTTCAAAATCAAAATTAAGTAAAAAGCACAACTTAGGTTGCACACAAAGAAGGGAGGTGCTATCCTGGGCTGCCTTAGGCAAGTAGAGGGCAAGCATCCTTCCCTCTGCTCAGCCCTGGTGAGGACACACCTGGAATACTGTGTTCAGTACTGAGCTTCCCACTACAAGAGAGACATGGATATATTGGATAGGGTCCATCGAAGGGCCACAATGGTGATGAAGGGACTGTGGCAACTCTCCTGTATGGAAAGGCTGAGAGAGATGGGGCTTTCTGCCTGGAGAAGAGAAGGCTCAGGAGGATTAAATTGTATTAATACCTGAAGGAAGAATGCAAAGAGGATGCCTTTTACACCTAAAGGGTATAAAGATGGACCAGGCTCTTCTCACTAGTAACCAGTGACAAGAAGCAACAGTCACAAACTGAAACAGGCTGTGTTTCAGCACAAATTGAAATGCTGAAACATAATCTGAACATCAGGAAACACTTCTTCTCTGTGAGCATGACTGAGCACCAGCACAAGTTTCCCAGGGAAGTTTTGATGTCTTTGCCTTTGGAGATAGCAAATAAAAAAAAAAGTGTACAGCTTAAGGATATCTGTAGTGACAGTGGAAGCTTTTATTTATTTTTATTTATATATTTATTTATTTATATTTTTCTTTATATCTTTTTATTTATTATAGCCGTAGCCCAGTAGCAGATGCCATGAGTTTGTGTCAAATACAAGTTGCAGTCCTGCCACAGTGAAATTCATCTGATTTAATTTTAAAACTTTCATCAATGAAAAGGTCAAGCAGTGAGGTGCCGACCTACCCACACATCCTGGGTACTTTCTCCACCACCCCACAGAACAGTTGTGACACACACACACCCAACCCTCTGCTGCAAACATGCTCATGGTGGGTCTGGAAGTGGGTTGGGTACAACTGTACTTGGCACTGTCACAGTTCACTCAAAACCTCTGCAAACTGCAGACCAGGACTTAAAGCTGGGTGACCGATCTCCCGTGTCCTGCGGTTACTGAGAAAGACAACTGAATTTCCTGAAGTTAAGAAAGTAAGCACTTTTTTACTTGACCTGAAATCTGTGCAGATTTAATCTAAAAATTCAGCTCTGATTAAGAATTTCCTTCTCTTCTTTTCCCCCCATCTGGCTGTTTATTGCTGATTCTCCTTCCAGCTGAGAACAGTAACTGGCACATCACCACCCACAGAGGCTCTCTAATGATCCAGGGGAAAGTTAATCACACTGTACCATCACATAAATCACAGCAGTTGGTCTGTGACTTACTCAGCCCTATTGAGGGCCAGCTCTTGAGCTCCCAAATCAACCTTTCCTCTTTCTTTTTCTGTTTTTTTGTTTTTCTTTTTTGGCAATAGGACTATTTTCATTTTTTCATTTCACCTATTGAGTCAGTCTGAAGCATCATAATGGCCCATAAAACTACCATCTGGGATATAAAATGTCAGGTTTGTGCACAGGAACAAGATCTGCTGCCTTTTCTAGCTTCTCCTGCTATGATGTGCTCTGCTTAGCCCAGGGTATTTCAGAGGGAGATTGCATATATAGACAGACAGCTCCCTAGAGGGTTAAAGTCTCTGCTATTTTTTCCCTGCCAATATTCCAGTATAAAGAAAATTAATTTATTTCTGGGAGAATTCTTATTCGATGCACACACAAGGACACACAAACACACATACACCGTTCCTAGTAATATCCACTCTGTTTATATATCTATGTTGTCATATCATGATATAAAATAAGTATAAAAGAAAAACAGATGCTCTAACAGCACCAGCTAAGCAGAAAGGCTTTTTTCTCTTTCCCAGGAGGCATTGTTAACATTTAGCTGTGCTGAATCAGAGGAGAAAAGGTACCAAGAGGCCAATAGGTCCTGCACCTCAAAAGTATCCATCCTTTTGAGCACCCTTAACCATACTGAGAACAGATTCAGTTCCACTTGCAATAAGGAAATAAACACATTACCCCAACAAAAAGAAAACATACAATATGAAATGACAGGAAAAAAAACACTCCCAAAGAAATCTTTTTGTGGAATCAGACACTATATGAGGTTTATGGTATTTATCTGACAATAAAACAAAACTAACTTTGCAGAGCTTGCTGTTGCTCAACTCTCTTTCTCCTCATTTTGACTTCAGATAAATGGCTGAAAACCTGGATAAATTTAACCAGTTCAGACTAATATGACTAAAATGAGTTATCAGCTATGAAATCAGTATTCAAAGTACTCCTAAAATCTTTGTTTATCAAAACATCATATGCATGGTTCAATAACCATGAAAAAACATTTAAAGGATATACTAAAACAAACATGTGACTCATTTAAGTCCCTGGCCAGAGGACACAGCAAACAGCATATCAATTTGTTTGAGGATATAGCATTGGCTTCTGCAAGATCAATGTTCCAGATTTCAGTACATTTGAGGTCTAATATTTGCAGATCAGCAAGGCTAAGTCACAATGAGTCCTTCAGTAAAAGTTATTTTCTCTTTTCATGTAAAATGAAATCCCAGTGTGACTGTCTACTAGGACAGCCATCTGAAGGAAAGATAAAATACAGAAAATAAGTTTTTGTACAGAATATACCCACTGAGACATCATTTAACTTTGCTTGTGATCTTGATTTATACATAGCTTTCCCAGTTGGATGGCCGAGGCATAAAGTAGTAGAGTGATATCTCTCAAGATTATGAAGAAGAACCTGAAATCACTTTCCTTAGCTCCATTACGAACTGTGTGACTGATGGGAAGCATCAGAGCCCCATCTTAAATTTGTGTGAGAATATCAATTCAATACCCAAAATTCTTAAACTAACAGATGCAAAATACTAAAATTTCCCGATAAAAACACTGTAATACATTAGCAGAGTTCAAATTTCAAAACAAACAAACAAAAATAACAACTTTATTTGAACAATTACCAACTTTAATTGAACAAGGTCTAGTTAATATCTCACTTATTTTTTTCCTTCAAAAGAAACAAGAACTCTAATTTAAGCCTGATGCAGCCTGCCATGGATCACTGCTGAATTTTAAGACATGAAATGGGTCAGTACTGCCCTTAAGAGGAGGTTGATGTCAGTAGAGCTCTATTGCTACTGAAATTATGATCAAAGAGTAACATAACAGAGGTCTGTGTTAAGAGAGTTATGGTCAAAGGAGACAGAGGCAAAGCACACTGAGTTAGGTGGCACCTCAGGTGGGAACAGTTGATATGCTTGGAAAAAAAATGCAGACACATTTTTGGGCTCAGAATCCCACAAGCAATTGCAGGTGAAGCTGGCAGATAATCAGATTCTCCCATAGGAACAGGAAAAGCAGACAGAGTATCCTGCTGTAGACCAGCACTGGCTGTGGTCCTGGCACAAGAGCCTCGGGACACACAGAGCTGTCACACACGTTTCACACCTAGGGGTTTGGAGAGAGCACAATGCCAGCTACAGCTCACCAAGAAGCTCTTCTGAAAGAGCAAGCACAGTCAGGACCTGCTGGAATTCACCCTGCTAAGATGCCACCACATTTTGGTGCTTGTTCTCAATTGTCCTTGCTCAACCATGGGAAGCATTGATTTGGTTCTGCTGAGGTAGTACCTTCCAAAAATTGTCAGAGAGTAAAAGCATCTTTGTATCTTTTTTGGTGCTTGATAGACAACAGGCCACTTGTTGAGAGCAGCTGGGGCAGCTGGGGCAGCCAAAAGATATCCAACAGGAGGGCTGATTTGTGGGGATTTACTGCTTGCAAGGAGAAATAGAGTAGCCCAGGTTTTCACCTCCTCATAGGCTCCAAGCTGAACCAAAGCTACGATTTCTCTATCTTAGAGATACATGGGATACAATAAAGTAAACTACAAAGCACAATTCTAGCCTATTTTTTTTTTTTTTAAAGAAAAATAGAAACGTAGAAAAAAATAGTTCTATTGCAGGTTATCACCTCACACATTCTGGACGCTAGAGGTGGGGATTCAACAATCACATTAAAATCCTATTTTCATAATCCTGGATTTAATATTGGCAATAAAATACTGTATCCCTGTAAGCCAGCAGAGTATTGTTATCCCAAGTCAGGTGTGGGTTTATTTTCTTTTATTTTTGTTAGTTTTGTTGTTTTGTTCTTTTTCAAATACAGAAGCAATCTGAATGACTTGTGGCTTCATGAACTCTGAGCATTCTCAATAGTCTGTTTGGGATAAAGTGTTTGGGAAATTCAAAGTGATTTCAAAATGATTTCCTATCCCCTATTCACCCCTGGTCACTTAGAACTGAGAGAGATAAGTCACATTATAAGGTGAATCTGTAACTGAAAACGATTCTCCCTCACTTTTATTTAGCCTGCTGGCTCTTTTACTGCTACCCACTGTGAACTGATCCCCTTACAACATGCTCTTAAAAATTAATCGAGTTATCAGTGACATCAACACTATGTGAACACACCAGTTCTTTGATCTTAAGCAACTTAGAGCATTTGGATCATTGCTAACACTGATGACATTTGATAGTGAGATGCTGTGCTTCAACGTACCCATGAAAGGACATATTCCTTACTTTCCCCCCGTGCATGCGATTAAGATATGTTACAACATTCTGCTATGTTGTGAAGCTGGGCATTGTCCGACACCAGAGGTTCTTAAGAAAAGGCTAAAGAAAGATTTGTTAGGAATGATATGGAGACAGAAAGACAGCCTCACAGAAACATTTTGGATTTGATTTTGCTGGCTCTGGCCTATGAAGTCAGTGTCATATAAACTGTAATATCTTCCTTCCTTAACAGTTGTAATAATAATTAGGATGAAATCTAATTCACAAGCTGGAGTTAAAAGGAATTAGCTAATAATGTATGATTAAACAATAGTAACCAAGGTCACTGCATGACTAAATATTCAGTAATCAGTGATTAGATTTTGTTGGTTGATCTTTTAAAGGACCTGATTGGAGATGACCTCTTTCTTTCAGATTAAATGTCTGCTCAGGCTGAGTTATATTGATCAAGAAGCTGACCTTACTGCCAATGCTGGCATTCCACATTACTGATCTCTTTGCATATGGTGTGCACGTAGTTGCTGGAAAACTTCAGAGAGATTCGATCAAGTTGATGATTGCTTGGTTAATTAAGAAGGTGCCACATTTTGGTATTCCAGACTGGTTGCCCTCTGCATTCTTAGAGAAATCACTCCTAGCATTCAATTAAAAAAGCAGTCAAATAAAAAAGATCCATAAAGCTTGCAATCTATAGGATAAATCTTGCCCTGATAAGAGGAATGAAGGAGTTTTTTCCCACGTAAGTGGAGGACGGGTGTAGCAAAAAAGAGGAATTTTTCCTCTCTGTGTCCTGCAGGGTGGGCTTAAGACCCAGAGTGGGAGAAGGTGCTCTGCAAAGCATCAAACACAAGAATGACACAGCAGAGGCTTTCAGCAATCTCAGAGCCCCAAACACTTCTGTTCATATGATCAAGTGATAATGGGCAAGAATATGTCTTTAGGATGTAAAGGTAATACACCCATCTCACATCTACTAATTATCCATCAGTTATGCTCCTTTTTGGCTGCATGTTGCCATAAAAACAATTAATATTAGTCTCCATCCTCACCCAAGAAAATGCTGCTTTAACTCTTTTTCTCAAAGTTAAATGAGCAATTCTTTCTTGGAGAAAACCTCCAGTCATGCACCAGGAATATAGTCCTGAGACGGTATTATCTTCAGAAAAATGTGGTCTTGTCTTCATGTCAAATGTCACATTCTCAGGAACAAAATCTTGTCTTGGTCTGTCTTTGAGTGGTAGGAAATTCCCTTTGCAAAATGTTATTAGTCACGGTTTAAAGAACACTTGGGCGAGGGGGGGACTGGGAGGTGGAAAACAATCAAAAATCCCCCACATCAAAAACATGGGGCCATACAGAATCTCAACCAATTCTACAGAATCTCAACCAATTCTACAGATGCAGGCAGCTTCATGAATAAACAACTTTAAACCCACACAGAAGCCCATTTAGGCCAAGAAATTTCACAAATCATGCACAAAGATACTCCCAGATACTCTCTATCCCAGATACTCAGAGAATTATTAAGAGACCCCTCCATTAGTTTTGCCTTCTGCAGTGCATGCTCCTTCTGGAAATGTGGGAAAGCAGAGCATGTCCTCTGTGCTCCTTCTGCCCAGAAGCCTTGTCTGTGCCCCTCCCAACCCTTGTTCTGAACCAGCACTGCTTCCTGCTAGACATCATAAGGATGAGCACATCATGGCACAGCGTATTTTTTCTCCAGACAATTCCAGACATGGTGATGATGTCATTAACTTTTCCCTCCCATCATTTAGTTGCAAAAATTCCTACATCAAAGTATGCACCCCATTAGAAATGAAATTGGACACTGTGAAAGGAAGTGGCGGTTTCCCTGGCCAAAGCAGCATGGTTTGCAAGTAAAACATTCCCTGCTGTGTCATCCTTGGAAGGAATGATACAAATGATGAAATGAAAAATAATACAGACACTTGAGCATTGTTCAGGGAAGGTATTCATCTGAATTCTGTCACCATACAATGGGCTGTGTGTTTACATCTGTAAAAATATTTACTCTTGTTAAACAAAGGTTGAGTTTACAAGCACAATAAACAAAGTTGTTCATTCAACAGACGGCTCTGAAAATCAAGACCCTAATTCTGCAGCACTCTTAATCTAGCACTCACCTAGATGACACTTGTATATTGGCCCTAATTGCAAATGACAGCACTAATAAATATTGTTCACCAATACACTCTTCCTGTGCCTTAAAACAAATGAAAATTTTCTTTAATCAAAATTTGGGATCCCTCTACAGTCTGCTGTTGCATTTACTCTCATAAAATAAGGTAGGCTAAAATCAAATGGAAACAAATTTCCAAGTAAGTATCAATTTCAAATTCCTAATTAAATTTTCAAATTCATAATTTTACAAATAATATTTGAATTTGGTCTCAGCTATAGACAATCACTCTACAGAAACACTAGAAGGACTAAAACTGACTTCTCAAATTATTAGTTTGTTTTGTATTAAAAGGGTCACTGTAAGTCAATTCTTAAAATTAGAGAAATTTAGGTTTGGGAGGTTTTTGTTCCTAAGTCCTTTTTAAATTGTTAGAAAGAAAAAAGCAACACTCTTGGGAGTAACAGAAGTGTTTGATGTAATTCCAACATTTATAGATTACTGTGTTTAAAAATTTTACCAAGTTTCCAACAGAGGCATTATTAAAAAATCATAAAACAAATATTAAAATTAAATATTCACATAATCCTTTCTTGTGGAAGACAAACCAGAAACCTCTTCACTGAAATCTTTGATAAATGCAGACTTGTTCTTCAGCGAGAAAAATATTTTGGCTTAAAAATATTACCTGCATCTGCAATTCTATGTCTACCATATCTGTCTTCTCTGCATATCTGAGCACACAACAAAAGGGTAAAACCTATACAGTGTGCACACAGTGGCTTTATCAGGTCTGTTCAGACACAGGGAGACCAAGCAGAAGATGTTACAGACAATTCCTATTGCATGTTTTCTTCCAGATCCTGTGTTTGCAGTGGGGACTGGCTGCTGCCTCCTGCTCATCCTGAAGCCACCAGACCTGGTGACACAGTGCATGAACCCTACAGCTCACAAGGGTCCCATGAGAGCTGCCACCTCAACTACTTGTCTTATATCACTTTCCCTTTCATTTCGCACCATGGGAAGCCAAGAAGGACAGGGAATGGTTTTTACTCACAGCCCAAACACAGAGGGCGGCTATTCAGAGCTAGGTGCACCTCAGAATAAGGCTGCCTCAAGCCTGCCTCCCTCATGTAAGTCACTTTGTGGAGGCAAAAGTATATGGCAGACAGCAGGAAAGTTTTATTAAAAGATTGTGTTCAAACAGGAAGCAAAATCAAATATTCCCACCCCTCTCCCCATTCCCCCCCAAAAAATCAGGACATGAAACTGTTGGCCAACTTTCTGCTGAACATTCGTTTATCACCTAAGGCATACCTCTGGCTGGTAACTCCTGTCAGATACACATTTTTTTAAACAACAAAAAGCTGCTTAAAACAATAAAGTTGGCTTGGAGAGAAGTATTGATTTGAGTATTTGATTCCTGTGGGAACAACCTGGGTTTAATCTACCAACGCTATGGTATAGATATTTTAATGACTTTACTTAGATATCATAACACAGAACATACTGTTTTTAAAGCTATACTTCTCTGGAAAGTGCAAGATGTCTAACAGAAAACAAAACAAGTACACAACATTCCCTTCAATAATTTTCAAACCTGTGAAGAAGAAATCTTTCTCCAAATTGAATGTCATAATCAGACTGCAGAGGACACAGTGCATTTTCCTGAAACCTAGAAGCAAAGTTCTACCCAAAATAAGGGGTTAAATGTGAGAAGTCTGAAGAGACAGATGCTGATCTGAATAAGTCACTGAATAAATATGAGGCAAGCTGTAGCTTTCTGTTGACCTCCTAAGTGGTGGGGATTGGGAAAGAAAACAACAGGAAGAAATTCAAACAAAATTAACTCCTATAAAATAGTAAAATTATTCAGAAGGTGTGGAGGAATGCTAATGCTTCCAAATGCATCCGCCTTTCAATGGTGCCCTTGAGCAAGTAAGGAAAGGTAATGCACCACACAGACAAGCATCTGGAGTCTGCCTCTCTGAACAGCCCCTGTCTGCTTATCCCATTCTAGCTGGACTCAGTCAATTCTCATGATCTCCTTGTCTGCACTAAAGTGCAAATACCAAAAGTACCAAGTGATCTAAAAGGCACAGCAGTCACACCTCTGGTATGCCCTTAGGAATGAGACAGACTTTTGGAGAAGAGACCTTCCAAAGATACAGACAACCCTAGAACAAAGAGGAGGAAAGCAAGCCATATGGTAAATTAGGAAAGCTCTGTAGATCAGGGCTCCAGGAAATTCATCGGCCTTTCTGTGCTAACCAAGACGAAGAAACCACAAGGGCTCAGCCCTCCTGAGCTCTGGGGAATCAGCCCTATTTCAGTGTGATGTTCCAATTCCAGCCCTGAGACCCCTCTTGAGAGTCACCCATCGCAGCTCACATTTTTAAGCTTGGACACCCTCAGGGGTTGTGTAAAAGGACGTTTTCAGTCCCACCTGGATTAAATGGCAGCTCAGGAGATCAAGCACATAACACACAGGACATGGGGTGGGTATTCACCGGCTGAGCAACAGCACAACACCTTTACAGCCTCTGTGACAATGGCAGCTGGTCAGGGGAAAGCCTGCCACAGACAGGACCTGAATCACGGGGCCAGCTCAGGCACATACACTGTGGGGTCAGGCACACATGTGTCTGTAGGGACAGACAACACAGGGGAAAGGGAACTACAACTGATTTATAGCCACCTTCTCTGAACTTGTACACAACGAGCTCCACAACCACTTCCTCTGAAGGCATGGGTAGAGAAATTTGTTCTCACTGCCAGCTTGAGAGCCTCACAAAGACACCTGTAAGTGCTCCACTTAACTCACAGCCATTCCAATACTATTGCCCCATGGGATATGAAGAAGACCAGGCTTACATTCACTTCCCCTTTCTGGTTTCCTTTCCTTATTCAAACCTGCATTCAATACAGGAGGCAAGGCAGGGAAACCACAGCTGAATAGAAGACTGACTTATTTTCATGGGGAGTTAGAAATTCATCATGGCCCATCAGTAAAAATTTCCAGTCACATTATCCTCCAGTTTCTGATATCATCCAAGACCCTATCAGCATCTTTAAGGGTGCTCTCTCTTCTCTCCTCTTTCATTTTACCTCAGCTTTTCTTTTAGTTCTGCAAAAAAGCGATGCTTCTATTGGTTTATGATAGAAGAAAAGATTTAACTCCTTTCTTTATGAATTCTATTATTGATTCCCATTTAAATAAGCTAATCTAAGACAGCAAAGTGGTCAAATGTTGTTTAAGGTCAAGTGTGTTTTCTGAGCAAGGTAAGAAAGACCTATGTAAGAGGGCCTATAAAAAAAAATGGGTTTCTCTACCAGAATAGATTACAAGTGTTACATTGTGTATCTGGTTCTGGCCCAGCTTGGTGTTCAACTTGGGCTCCCGGCAGCTCTGATATGCTACAACAATACCTGTTGGTGGGGTCTTGGCTTACAGGCAGTTTGGCTCACACTGTCATGGCTGTGGTAAAAAGAGGGGACTCTCTAAGGCTTTCAGGAAACAGAGGTTTTATTTGGGGGGGGGTCAGGGGATCCCCCAGCCTCAGGCCAGTGCCTCAGAGAAACCCCGAGCCTGGGCTGCAGGGCGTTTTTGTACAAAACAGTCTGGGAGGTGGGTACAAATTATTCAAACCAATAAAACAATCCAAACATTACATGCCAGCTAAGTTACCTAAATTCTAACAAATCCAAAACAGGTTTGGGAGTGGTCTCAAGGGAGTCTTGCCAACCAGTGGCTGGAACTCTTGGACCTTGAAGATAAAAATTCCATGATGGATGAAGGGAAAAGTTATGCATAACACAGGAATAAAACAAGAAAAGAACCAATAGAGAAGAGTCTCCAGGCAGAGACTCAAGTTGTTTTAGAAACCCTTATCAAACTATGATAAGAATACATTCTTAAAGAAGCCCTTTCAAGGTATTTAAGCTACACTGAACTTACAGTATAAAAAACTATAATATACTCATAACTAAAGCTTATAAAACATTTCTTGCAAACCCACAACAAGAAATAGACAGGTTTCTAGCAAAACAAGCAAATACTGAGAGGGAAAAGGGTGTGGGATAACATACAGATCATAGAATCATGGAACAACAGAATAGTGTGGGTTGAAGGGACATTTAAAGATCACCTAGTCTGACTCCTACTTTGAGGTGCAGGGACATCTTCAACTAGATCAGGTTATGCAGAACCCTGTCCAAACTGACCTTCAATGTTTTCAGGGATGAGGGATCCACTTCTCTGGGAAACCTGTTCCAGTATGTTATCAACCCCATTGTAAAAAATTTCTTCTTCATATCTAATCTAAAGCAAACCCTCTTTCAAAGGTTTAAAACCATTGCCCCTTGTCCTATCACAGCTAACACCTTTGCCTTCATCTTTCTTATAAGCCTTTTTTTTTTTTTTTTTTGTACCTGAAATAAAGTCTCCCCGGAGCCACCTTTTCTCCGGGCTAAACTCTCAGTTTTTGCTTATAAGAGAGGTGCTCCAGCCTCATGGCTCTGCTCTGGACTCTCTCCAGCAGGTCCATGTCCTTCCTCTGCCGGATGCTCAAGGTGGGGTCTCACCAGAGCGGAGCAGAGGGGCAGAACCCCCTCCCTCGCCCTGCTGGACGCGCTGCTTTGGATGCAGCCCGGGGTACAATTAATTGGCTTTCTGGGCTGTGTGTGCACACTGCCGGCTCATGGGCAGCTCTCCATTCACCAATACCTTCCCGCTCCTTCTCGGCAGGGCCGCTCTCGATCCCTCTACCCCCAGCCCGTGTTGATACCGAGGGCTCTCCCGAGCCCCTGGAGCACAGCACCTTGGCGGCCGCAGGTCCCGGCCGCGGCGGGGGCAGCGGTGCAGCCCGGGCCGCCGCCCTCAGCGCTGCGCGGGGCCGCGGCCGTGCCCTGAGGGCCCCGCGGGCACCGCCCCCTGCAGGCCCAGCGCCCCGACCGGGGAAGGAAATAAAGGAAATAAAGGAAATGAAAGCAGGGATAGAACAGGAACTCGGGCACAGAGCGGCCCTGGGCGCTGCTCTGCGGCTGTGCCAGAAACTGCTCCACGTCCGCAGCTTCAACTGCTAAATGCTCACTGCGTGCCGCTCCAGTCAGAGTGAGCCTCTTAATAAAATTAGGAGGCAGTCCATTGTGAACTGGTTTTTTTTTTGGTTGGTTGGGTTTTTTGTTTTTGTTTTATGTTTGTTTGTTTGGTTGGTTTTGGTTGGTTGGTTGGTTGGTTGGGTTTTTTTGTTGGGTTTGTTTTTTGGTTTTTTTTGTTTGTTTGTTTTGTTTTTTGGTAGTTTTTTTGGTTGTCTTTTTTTGTGGGTTTTTTTTGTTTCTTTGGGGGGGTTGGTGTTTTTTTTGTTTGTTTGGGGGTTTTTTTGTTGTTGTCTTGCTTTTTGTGTGTGTGTGTTGGTGTTGTTTTTGGGTTTTTTTGTGGTTGTTTTTGTTTTGGTTTGGGGGGTTTTGTTTGGTTTTTTTGTTTGTTTGGTTTTTTGTTTTGTTTTGGGATGTTTGTTAGTTTTGGGTTTGTTTTTTTGGTTTTTTGGGTTTTTGGTGAAACTTCCCCGGTGTGTACGTGTGTATATATATTAAAGTCCTTGACAAATTTGGACTCCACTGGAGCAGCGAGAAAGCTAAAGTCAAATTAATCAGAATAGATTACCTAGATGAGACAGTCATTGCTGCTGAGCAAACCTTTAGGGAGAAAAGTTGTCCTTGAAAAATATTTTATGAAGCTGCTGCACTAAGAAAGGGGCTAAATCCATGATTAAAACAGCCACAGAGATCTCCAGGGTCCCCATTGGCTCAGTCTGTTAAGCAGAGAGAGGCAAGGGAGAAAAGGGAGAAAGAAAGAGACTGATAGGGAGAATTCCATTACATACAGCAACTCAAAACACCTCTAAACCCAGAGAAATCTAGATGTCTGTCTAGACCAAGTACAAGAATCAGAAACAATTCTTTGCCCCAAGGTATCCCTTGAGCTAGTCAAAGCATTTAGATCCCTTGGGACCAAGGAAGAAGACGGGAACTTTCTTCCTAATCATATTCTGAAGCACTGGTTTATCTTGGGGCTCTGCCTCTATTCCATAGCCAGAAATAGCAGTAGAGGTGTTTTCCAGGTCAGAATCCAGCCTGGGGACACCCACTCCTCCCATTCTGACTGTGACTTTTGCTCAGAGTCGGTTCAGTGTGGGAGGACTCTTGTGCCATCCTTAATTCACATCAGATTCAGCTCACTTGCATTAAAGGCAGCACAAGGGACCATGATGAAGTTAGACCAGGATATCAAGAATCCCACATTTTTCAGTCTCCCCTTGTAAGGCATACAAACTTTTTTTTTTCCATTTACTTTTAACATTTCTAGAAAGCATAAGTCATACAATGCTTCATAGAACATGCACCTGCAAATTTGATAGGCAGGAATGATTTGAAATTCATTAAATGAAGAACAAGACACTTGGCCACAACAAAGATCCAGCTGGCCCAGTAATCTATCCCCAGCTGACCAGCAGCAAAGTCAAGGGAAGAGGACAAAAACAGTAAAAGTTCTTGTGAAGTGACAACCCTTCAGACTGCACCCTCACACCCAGTGTTTCGTAGCTCAGGGACTTCATGAAACGAAGGAAACACACCCTTGTTTTGTGTATGGGGATACCTATTTTGTTGTTTGATTACTCCCATGTTCTTGCACATTTACTTTAGGCACCCACAGGAATTTTCATTTTATGCACACCCTATGGCAAAGAGTTCTATTATTTATTCTCTGTTTTTCCATGTGCCACTTACAATTTTATAGACATCTATCTTCTCCCTTGTCTCCCTTTCCATACTGAAGTCTTCTCCTCTTACACTTAACTCATTTTCAATCATCCAGCCAAGTAACTGAAACAATACCACACAACTTAGTGACCCAAACACACACCTCTACTAAAAAATACTTATTTAACGGCAGGGCTGGGGGGAAAAATGTTTTTTAAGGTGTTTGTTAAGTGAAGTATGCTTTAAGTAAAACAGTGCTGAATAACAATAGGTTACAGGCATTTGTTTTTCTTTGAGCAAATTAGTCACAAGAACTAAACACCTTATTACAAAGAGTTCTCCTGGTCAAAGTAGTAAAGTATAAAATACTGTGAAAAAGGGCATTTTTTGATGGGGGTAAGGTTTGGCAACCTGTCATTTAAGCAGCCAATTTCCTCTTAGACTGTTAGTACAGCATTTTGCACTCTAAGAGTAACAATAAGAGGCTTTCTCAGGGGCATTTGTCGGCCCTCCTCTCTTGTAAAACAAATTGTGTCCTCAGGGGAATATTATTTTTATATCATCACTATGGGTTTTAATAACTCGATAGTTCCCTGCAGAAACGTTGGTCGTCACCTTGATGAGTGCCACGACACAGGCAGCAGTGATGAATCAGCCCCGATGGGGTGGTCTGTACAGCACTGAGAGTGGAGGCTGAGAACCACCAACTCCTGCTGCAGCCAGTCAGGCACTGTCACAGGTGTCCTTCAGGACAGCGTGAGGAGTGCCCTCAGAGATGACTGAGATGGTTAAAAAGAGCTGTTTGACTGCTGGTCTCACAGAATGCTGTAGGGTACAAGTCTCCCTCTGATTCAAGCTGTACACCAAATTCTGCCTGCTCCCTAATAGGAATTGCATGTCCAGTGATTAGGACAATGGCAAGCTTAATGGCATATCTGGTAGGCTATACTAATCTCTAAACTCATTTTTCCTATGACTCAGTTGAAAATAACGTCAAAAGAAAAAAAAGAGTACACTCTTGCTCACCTTGAAAAGCACTGGGACAAGTTGAAATCACAGAAAGCCTGTCTGTCATTGTATCCTTTGCTCTCTCACTGCTTTATCACTTCCAAAGGACAGTATGGGGATGTATGTAACTTATTTTTTAGTAGCTGAAGTGATTAATTTAGAACCATGCACATTTTTATCTGATTAAGTCAAAGCCACGTAAAGATTTTTTTCTGTGTATTATAAATCTTCTGGTAGATAACACATTCATCTCAGTATCTTCATCATTGTAAGTAAGCAGAATGTGTATGACTATACTAGTTTGGTCGTGGAGTTCAGTTTTTTTGGAGGAGAAGGCACTGTGTAACCAAAAACCCTCCATGCTAATATTGTCAGACTGAAGCAGAGAGAGGTTCAGCTGATATTGGGATCATATTTATTACCAAACATAGTTTGCAAGGAATCTTCTAACCCAAATACATATACTGCCTGAGGACAGTGTGAACAGTGAAATATATGGATTTATTCACCCTGAGCCAGTACAACAATGTCTTGTACTGTCAGAGGTATCTGCTGCTACAGCAGCAGCAGGAAAACAAAGCCCTGATGACCAGTGATCATGAACTTTTATCACAAGATTTTCTTTCTGTGGGGATAATGTCCTCTCAAAGTGCATTCAAGCCAAATTTTCTCCTGTGCAATTTAACTCTGTTTTCCCTTGGTCTAGCAGTACTGTTTAGTGAGAAACAGCACCTTCCCTACACTTTCCTCTATAGGCTGTGTAGCAGTGCTGGACTGTATGCTGCCCCTCAGCTATTCCGCAGGCTGCAGGACTTCAAGGAGGATTTTCAACTGTTATTTCAGTGAAGTTATTCCCACATATGGTTTATAAAGCACTGTGAGGTCCTAAGGGATGAAAGGTGCTATATAAATGCAAATTGTTGCTGTTGTTATGCATGAACCACAGCCAGGTTTTAAACTAGACTGACTATGAAAAATGTCATTTATTCTGACCTTTCCTGATGAGAACCACTGTGAATAGAAAATCTCTAAACTCTTCGGACATAAAGACAAACTCCAGTTTAAATTCTCTGGGAGGTAACAGCAATACTCAAAGTGAGCAAATGACCTAAGGGAATAAAAAAAGAATGCTCCCTGGCTTAAGCAATACTGATAAGAAACCAGCCTTCAGGCCAAGGAATTTGGGCCCTAATTTTGACCCTGTACTAGACTCTAGGGCAACTGGGAGGAAATCTGTTCACTGTTCTGTGCTTCTGTTCCTAACTCTCCTCCTCCCTCACTCACCATCTGTTTTGTCTATCCATATGGTACATGTCTATCTACATTGCAAATTATCTCTAAGCTCACTGTTTGTTTAGTGCTTACCCAAAACCTCCTCACAATTTCCAAGTGAACAAAGCCAGCTAAGTAGCTGCAACCCTGTCAGGTGCCCAGGAAAATGTAAGTAATTGGATGGTACTAATGGGAAAAAGTGGAAAGCAGGGCCATGGCCCTCCAGTACAACAGCTTCTTCCTCACAAGTAAATATTTAGATGCTTTACAGCACTATTTTAGAAGTGTGAGCTAGCTCAGAGTTAATTAGCTGGGGCAGAGCATTGCATGGATAGTGCCTCAGGTGTAAGCTAGATTGTGCAGAACCAGATGGGGAGTTACACCATGATTGCACTGGGCTTTAAAGAGATATTCTCAGTACTCACTAAGGAAAAAAATGATACAGAACAAAGAAAGTGAGGAAGAAGATCATTGCAGTAATGATCATGAGGGGGTCTTCCATCAGTCCTAAAAGCTGACAGCCTTTAACATGTCCTCTCCACTAGATATTTACTGCTCTCCTACTCTGTTATCCAGACACACATGGAGTAGTCTGTTGATCCATCTGCTGGAGGAAGTTGAATATGGTTGTCAAGAGACACCACAGTAGTTACATCATACCTGTTTGCAAGCTACTGCCTGACCTCTCTCCATGATTAGATCTTCTAGTACAAGTCACATCTTTAGCCAGATGTGATAGCTGTAAAAACCAGGGCAAAGTGTTGACAGTCACATCTGGTAAGAAAAGGAGCAGAGATGTCTTTCATACAGTTTTACTACTGAAAGTACACTTTCCTGTATTAATGCAGAAGATACCACCATGTTTTTTAGTTGACATTTCATTTTAAAATACGATGATTGAGTTAACGCCCAGAGTTAATGAACTTCTGCTCATTTTTTTAAAATATGAGAAGGTACAAACCTTCTAAATTTTCTAAGGACCAGCTACAGCCCAACCTAATTTCATGGGGAGTTACACACACCATTGTAAAAGTCAGCAAGACTACATCAAAAGAGATGTAGGTTCATTTGGTCCAGAGTAAGAAGGAAGTTTCTGTTCAACCAAACAGCCTATCTCACTGCATTGATCCAGCCTTTTCTGGACAACTCTTCCACAAGAAATTATGAGGTGTGAAATTAGTCTTGGGAAGACATACTGGACATAAATCCCTCTCATTCAAAGATCTACTCCTGGTATTGGCACAAACTGTCTCTCAGTGTCCCAAACTTGCACAAAAATAGCAAGGAGACCAAACATATTGCAGTCTCATGAAACACTCAGTTTAATATCAGGCTGGGGGTTTGTTTTGGTGTATTTTGCTTGTTTGCTTGTTTCTTCCCCTAAAAAAAAATTCACCTCTTTCAGCAGTCTGTAAGTGCTACCTCATCTACTGTGGTGAGTACTCTGACTAAGTCTAAGAATTACCTACACTCCTGGAACAATGTGTGGTAAAATTATTTTCATTGGAAACTCAGAGGCATCAAGAAAAATACTGTAAGAACATTATTTTAATCATAAAATATATCTCTTTGCAAATTAACATAGAAAAGATATTTATTCTGGTCTCCAACCCTAGAGATAACCAACTATTCAGTCTACAGTCTAAGGAGGCTGGACTCCAGAGCCTATCTGGAAAAACCACGTCCACCTTTATATGATTAAAAATTAAATAAAAAACCCTCATGTAATTAAAAGAAAGAAAGGATTTAAATCAGAAAAGTTGGAGATAAGGATAAGCAAAACAACAAATTATGAGGAAATTTGCATTTCAGACTGTCAGCCCATCTGTAGGCCCTTAGTTTTCAAAGCGAAGAATTAGTCTTGTCTTCTTGCGTGTGACATTAAAGGTGTATTAATCACAGCTTATTGCCACCACGATTCTGAAGACATAGCACAGTTTATATTGCCTTGAGTGGGATGTGCAGAAGCTATTGTCAGAAGTAAACCATTGAATACCTCCTGTTTCTCCTTTTACTTCCATAAGAGTATTGTTTTTCTTTAGGTTTATATTAGAAAAAAATGTTTTCATCTAGTTTAAGACAAAACTGCTTTTTGTATTATTGCACAAATTATGTGTTCTTCATTTCCTTTACTGGCATGATACAGAATAAAAATGTATAAATTATTCAATGTATAAATATATAATCAATGATTCCACATGCTGATTGCATACACCGAAAGCTAGAGTTTAGCAAAACTTTCCCAATGGTTTTTAACTTAAAACACAGTTTCAGCTTGAGAGTCTCCAATTGTGAATTCTAAAGTCTAAGAAAAAGGAGGGTATTTCTATACCTCCTTGTTGCATCAACTTTTATTAATCTAAATATTGCTGCCTTTTTTTTATTTTAAATTGATTTGGTGGTTCAGGATCAAAAGTAACTCCATTGTATTGTTAGAGAGAATTCCAACAGCCAAAAGAAAGACTTCCATCTCCAGTGCCAAGAGCCAACTGCATACTTGTGACCAACCACTGAAATTTAGCTGGTTTCTGGATAGTGGGTAAAGAAGGATTCCTATGCCTGTGCCTTCAAGCTCCTACCTTCTTTATTCACTCTCCTGTATCTTCCTCATTTTTCACATGCAATTGCTTAATTATTTTCACATACACAGAAGAACATCCTCCCTTTTTTTATACACATGAAGTTTACCATGTCTGCCTTAAGCCAATGCCTGTCCTTTCAGCAAAGGCCAATCCAGAAGCAATACTGCATGATAATGGTTAGTGTAGCACATACAGGACCCAAACAGAATCAGGGGCACACTGTGCTAGATCCTCTCCAAACAGCAGAAGATGGCCTCAGTTTTGAACTACATTAAGGGGTGACCAAACACCATGGCTTTAGACTTCTGAGCACAGAGGAATAAAAATGACTTGCTGAAAAGTTAAGGACTAAGTCAGGTGCAGAATCAAGGATAGAAACAAGTCTATAGGACCCTAATCCTAATAAGGGTGACCTATTTTCCACAGTGGAGAGGCTCATGACAAGTAGAATTTGTACTTCTGTTATATAGGGTACAACCCGTGCTGTTAGCCTTCCAATGATATGCTGCTTCACAATTCAGAAGGTGGGCATGTTGAAAATATGTCATTTCTTCCTTTATGAGGAGAATTCTGACATCCTATGAAAATATCCTTCAATCCATGCAGTAAAGGTCATGGGAACATATGCTGCAAAAACATGTAGTTATTTAACATCTGAAACAACTGAGAAATGTGTTGGCATTTTCCTTCAACTGAGTATCTTTCCCTTTTTCACTCATGGTTAGTGAACAGATTTCAGTAAATGATGAAAGTGATTGCATGAGCACTATGTAATTTCCTGAACCTGAACTGTTTGTACAAGTCTAGTTTATGACATAATGTAAAATATTTATATTTTACTCTCCTTTCTCTAAATAACCTTTTTGTTGCCATCCCTTTACCATCCCACAATCTCTTCTAATAAAATGCCTTAACAGAGAATGAAGATTTTGCAGCTCATAACACTGGCCTCTTCTGCTCCAGTTCTGAGAAGATTTGTCATCTCTTTAAAATTTATAGCAACAGCATCCATTCATGTGTTAAGAGAAAAATAATGAGGTTTTTTCCTCTCTAGATATCATACTTTACAAGTTACTCCATACATCAGGTTGTGGAAATACGTTAGTGTCCTTAAAAGATTTATGTGTTTGTGGCAAGAAGTGTAAAAATTATGTATTTGTATATTTTATTATTCTTGCTGCATAATCCTAGCTGAAATATGCTGGCTGTAACACCTTATAAGACTGATATACCCCAGCATGGTAAAGATTGATCACAGACATTCAACTGCGTGACCTAAGGACTTGCCTTACATGTTTTATTTAGGGTATGGAACACATGGAGCCACAGCTGGGGTTGCTGAAGCACCACAATACATTATGTTGTTTGACCTATAAAAGAATCCTTGTGCAGGGGAAGTAGAGAAGAGTGAAAAGAGATAAGTGAATGCTTGCTGAAAATTATAATATTCAAGAGGTAAGGAACACAAGAAAGAAAGGAGCTGCAATGAAGAATCAAGCTTCAACATCTGGTATATGAAATGGGTCAGGATGCTGGTGTCAGTCAACAGCTCCAGCCCAAATGAAGGATGTAGCAGTGTTTGTATTTTCAAAATCTTCTCCTTCCCCCAAGAATTTTGGTTGTGTTTTTTGAGCCAGAAGTCAAAGGTCCTTTTATAGTACACTGTATTTAATAGCTGAAAGAATTCTGCCTCCTAAACTGACCACTCTTGGCTACATTACCCCCTAATTTGTACTTGTCCATTTATCTTTAAGTATGATGAGCCAGCCTATGCCATACTAGTAATAAGCTTTGGGATGGCAGCACAATTCATACAATGTCTTGTTTTACTGATTTTGGCAAATCTGGCTTCCTATTCTTTTCTGAGATGACTCCTTGGTAGGCAGAAGAAATAAACAGAGGAAGAGTTGAGATCTATATGTATGCCTTGTCATCACTTTATATCTCCTGCAGAATTAACCAAAATAGTTTAAGTGCCACATAACAGCCCTATTGTCACAGACCACCTTCCCTCCCAGTAAATTTTGCATCTAAATCTATGTAGCTATATCGTAGCACAAAAGCATTACTATCTAGAAAGCATCCCAGAAATTAATTTAATTGCATTCATCTTCATAAACACCAGAGAGAAGCAGGTGGCTTTGTATTAAATCACTGTTTTTATTTTCACTCAGCTAACAAACAAAATATATCTTTCAAAAATTCATTTTATGTAGTATTAAAATTATTCATAAATGAAAATGATGAAGAGTGTTTTCATGTAAAGAGGAATGCAATTGTATGTGGTCTAATACACAGTATCCATTTCTGCAGCTTATTTGGAACTCAACAAGTCTGTCCACTAATCTATCAAAACCAGAGTTTATGGAGGAAGTTGTGTGTCTGGGCTAGATCTCTCAGAGCAAATTAGGGCACAACTGCAAGATGCACTGAAGAATGAATCTGCACTGAACAGCAAGAGCATCCATGGAAAGCTCTTTTCCAGAATATCTAAATGGAAACTTCCTTCTAGAGATGCACCTTTGTCATAGTCCAGTTTCCCCAAAGTCAATAATAAAACCCTCTAAGAGTTGTTCAGCCAATAAATATTTTCCAGATAATAAAAATCTTACTTGTGGATCACTCCAAATATTTTCTTTTACTTGTATTTCATAACTACAATTTTACCTTATTTTTATATAATCTGCTTGTTATATACCCTAAGGTCTAGGATAGAATTTTTCTCCCACGGGGGTAAAAGTGCACCCGACAAGACCACAATCTGATATTGTGAACCATGGCTACAACACTACAAGTGATCAAGTGCTGCCACTTGCTGAGCATCTTTATCTCCTTACAGAGATGAAACTGGTCCAAAGATTTATACAGAGAATCACAGTGTAAGGCACAGAAACTCTGTTTTGCATCTTATCCAAGTGTTGGAGGCTTTCCTGCTGATAGGAAGAGTAGGGATGAGAAAAGTGGGAAATTAAGGCAGCTGGACTGTTCTGTTGCTTTCCTGTGACTCTTCACATGGGAATAAGCTGGAGACAATCTATAAGGCAGCATTAGGAATGCAGGAGTTGTTACCTTCAGTGCAGGAAAATGTGATTTCAGGCATACACAGAGAAAGAAATGTAAGTGAAAGTCCCCTTCCTTGCCTCCTGATGAAGACTGCTCCTGATCATCACTGGGAGAGGTTGTCAGTATAAATTTATAAAAACCTTTGTAACTATTTAGAAGTTAGTATTCTCAGGTCACCTTTAGTGGGGCAAAGAGGAGAACCAAACAAAACCTATGCTGCCTTACTTAGTTTTAAGACACAGTTTCTTTTGCTGCATTTAAACAGAAAAGGTCCAAATTTTGTCCACTTTTGACAAGTGTCTTACTTGACATTTTATATCACTCATGTCAGTCACATTGTATTTTCTAATGCAAAGTGACACAGGCAGCGCTAAGTCAGAGTCACCTGTCACACTGTTGTGTCTGCAAGAAGAATTTCTATGAGCTAGAATTTGCTTAAATTCAGAGGTGGAGTAAGGGTGCCTTACAATGAACTTTTCTTTCCAGAAAGCAGATGATACAGTGGAGAACATCTTTCTGATCCCCCTGCAGTTTTATTCCCTGGCATAGGAAATGAATTTTCCTATAAATGGCAAAGGGAGTACTGACTCTTCCCTCCATTTAATAGTTTTGGTTTTAGTGAGCATCGTAATCATTAATAATCTACTCTATTAAGAATAAACTAAACTATGCCAGATGTTAAAACAAAATGTTAAAAAGCCAACAGCAGAAATGGGACTGGAGCAATATAAATTATCCTTCTAGTACCTAAGAGAGGTAGTCACAGAGGGGATGTAAGCACTGTCTCCCAAAGGAAGGAAAGTGAAGAGCAAAAAGCAACATGCAGAACCTGGGATATTACATAAAAATTATTTACTGTGAGAAGAGTTAAACATTGGAAGAGATTTCCAGATAAGCGGTGGGATCTCCTTCACTGGAGATATTAAAGACTTGGCTGGATAGGGCCCCTTTTAACGCAGTCTAATGCCCTGTTTTCAGCTGGAGCTTGCACCAGATGACCTCCAGAGCGCCTTTCCACAACCTCAAAGTTTTCCATCACTCCAATATTCTAAACAATTATTTGTAGGGGAAAAAAAATTGTTTAAAAGCAAACAAAAAAAATCACTGCATGTTACTATCTTCATGTGTTATTTTTTCAAATATAGCACAGCAATGTATACTAGCATGTCTCAGACACCTTTAAAAATACAGATGAAGCTTGAAAGCCACACTTTGTTGTGAGCTGAGACAAAAACTATCATTCACTATGTCTGTATGGCACTTGCACATTGCCATTCAAATGTGTGTAGCTATGGGCACCCTAACTAAACATTTTGTAAATCCTCCAAAGCACTTACTGCACCTGGCAAGAGCACAACTATTTTTGCACAAATACCTTGCACATTAGCCCTTAACCTTATCTACAAACAAAACCTAGCAATGAACCAAAACCCAAAGGACTACTTAAAAACATAGCAGAGAAAAGCGATAGAGATCAAAGCTTGTATTTAATTAATCCAGCCTTTCCTGATGCCTTCTGATCTGCTTACTGACACTTAGCTAAAAAGCCAAAACACTTGGTGTTTACTTGTAGACCCACATAACGAGAGGCTTAAAAATATATCTTTGTCATAAAAATTAATTAATTAATAGAAACCAGGGAAATCAGATGAGATTGAGGCAATAAAACTGATTAAGATTTTCTGGAAATGAACTTTTATATATAGAATGGGACCAGTTTACTGACAGAGCTGTCAGCAATCTTGGACAGTTTTGTATACCAGAGTAACTGGATTTTTTTAGTAACTAATTTATTTCCCCAAAGTGCTTATTCAGTTGACATGACATTATTGGTGGAAATACTCGGCAACTGACAAATGCTTACAGTTAAGTTAAAAATATATTTAAATAGAAAATACATCTATCCATTTCTACCCCCTTCCTCTTGCCCTTGTACTTTCTGGGAGATCTTGTAATTCAGTCTTCTGAATAACTATTTCTGGAGAGATGAAATGAAATTCTCTTTTTCCAGCTGCCCAAATAATAGCAGGTATCTTAATCATGACACTTGTATTTACCACTGCAGTGCCCTAATTACCAGGCCATTAGAACAGTCTATCCCAGGATATCTATTCTCTCCTGTTGTGTTACACTTAGTATCACTTAATATCATATGCAAATGAGACAGAAATACTCCTGTCTCCACTGAAAGATTATCTTACCCATCATCCCCACCCTCCCTGATACTGCTAGTACTCAATTGTTTGTGTCCCAAAGAAGTTTAAGAATCAATCCCAAGTGACACACATAACCAGTTCTTTCTCTCTTTTGTGAACCTTCCATTTATTTCTGCAATGTATTTCAAAAGTAAAACTATCTAAATGCAGAGTAGAGCAGAAGATTCAGAAAAGCAGTCATGAGATAATTTTATTCCTAAACAGACCAGTTAAAGATATGCATATTTTTCTGTTGACCAAATTTACATCAAATGATCTGCTGTAGTTTTAACTTGCTTTCTGATGGAAACATGGTGTTTGCTAGCTCCTAACCTGTAAGAAAGACCACAAGCAGGCTATGGATAAATACCTAATTGTGTTCCCTCTGGGTCAAAGTCCCACTTGGCTGTTTTGAAGTTCAAGGACCTTTCTTAAGGAAACACCAGATCAGACAACCACATCTATTTGGTTTCAGGTTTTAGGTAAACGCTTCTGTTTTGCTAGAAGAGTAGTCAAAATTTGGAAAATACAAGGGCATTCCTTGCTGGAATGGCAATGAATGTCTGCACCAGACCCACAAGACAGAACAATGTCAGGCATAAAGAACGAGTTTTCTCAGAGTAATCAATAGTTTCTAAAAGGCAAAATTGGTTGACTTCAACATCCTTGGTTCTAACAATTTCTTACAAGATGTTTCTTTTAAAGATATTGAAGAAGTTCAGACCATCGGATCCAAGTCTGCTAATGAAATCTAGTGGGTTTTCCGTAGGTTCTCCAGGAGATTTTTTCATCATTCTTCTCAAATGCTTATTTTTCTTTCAGGAAAAAAGAACATACTTGTTAAAGTTTTTCAGGTAGGATGTGTGTATCTTTCATTCATTTAATATTCTTTTAGGTTCCTCTCACTCACTCTTACCCATCTCTAGTCAAGAGAGTCTCATTACTGAATGATTTTATCTCTTTTCTTTTACCATATATTTTTGTGGACAATTCTCTGGGAAAAACAAACAAACAAGAAAAATATTTTAGTAAGCAAACATTATTACACTACTTAAAGTTAGGGAGGAATTGGTGGGGATTTTTTGGAGGGTGATGTGATTCAGTCATAACTCTCAAGAAATAAATAAGAATCCTATTCAAGATGTTGGATTAGTCCTTAGCTATTTCCCTGGCCATAAGTCTTTCTTTGAACAATTGCACTACAAAATTAACAGGCAGAATAACCATGCTGTTGAATTAATTAACATGTTACATTTATTAAACATATTGTTACAAATGTGTATAAAAAGAGCAATTCAAGTGTTCACGGAGGATTTAGAGGAAAGGAAATTTCCATTAGTTCCTGAAGTTACAGGAGAAAAAACTGAGCTATTTCCATATCACATTATCCTTTCTATAAGATGAACAGACACATAATTTAAAGAACAGCTGATATTTAAGGACACCACGGTAAATGTCTTCAATAGTCTTGCCAAGAAGATACTATGATGAAGGGATCATGTGCACCCTCAAATTTCCAGATGACACCAAGTTGAGTGGTGCAGTTGGATCACCTGAAGGCTGGGAAGCCATCCAGAGGGACCTGGACAAGATCAAGAAGTGGACCTGTGGGAATCTCATGCAGTTTAGCAAGACCAAATGCAAGTGCTGCACCTGGATCAGAACAACTCATGGTATCAACACAGGCTGGGGGATCAGCAGATCAAAAGCAGCCCTGGAGAGAAGGACTTGGGGATGCTGGTGGGTTAGAGGCTGACATGACCCTGCACTCACAGCTCAGAAATCCAAAATTGTCCTGGGCTGCATCAAAAGGAGTGTGGCCAGCAGGGCAAGGGAGGGATTCTGCCCCTCTGCTCTGGAGAGATCTCACCTGCAGTGCTGCACCCAGCTCCGGTGTCCCCAGGACAGGAAGGACATGGACCTGTTGGAACATGTTCAGAGGAGGCCACCAAAAATGATTAGAGGGCTGGAGCACACCTTCTACAAGGGAACTCTGGGACAATTGGGATTGTTCAGCCTGGAGAAGAGAAGGCTCCAGGGTGCCCCAATTGCAGCCTTCCAATACCTAAAAGGAGCCCGCAAGAAAGATGGAGAGGAACTCTTTACGAGACCTGCAGTGACAGGAAAATAAGGAATGGTTTCAAACTGAAAGTGGGTAGGTTTAGATTTGATATTAGGAAGAAATTCTTCACCGTGAGGGTGGTGAGGCACCAGAATAGATTGCCCAGGGAAGTTGTGGATACATGATACCTGGAAGTGTTTAAGGACAGTTCTGTTTAAGGACAGTGCCTCAAACCCATGGAAACCCAGGAAAATTGTAAAGACTCCTGTGGCAGTATTACAGATTTCTCACAACAGAAATACCAAATACCATGGCTTGCTTTAAACTTGCACAATACAAACACACTATGGATCCTTTCACAGAGACTGCTGTATGTGGTTGGTTAGTGTAATGACCTTTAAATTTTATTCAGATAAAGGTAAACCAGATTAGCGCCTGGGCTCTCCAAACCTTTAAATTCTCCACTGGAATTATGGTTCTATGCCACTCAACAAAAGCATTAGCATTAATCAATCCTAGGCCCCACTTTTAATCAATAGGCTATCATAGGATATCATAGGCTTTCTACAAGTCAACAGAGACAGAAAAGCTCCTACAAGGGGAGAAACCCACAGCATCCAAAATGAACTCACAATTTGGATTGCCCTTTTGTACAATGCTGTGATCACCCTTTTTTCCAGATACAGAGAGCATAAAGGAAGAGCAGTGAGGTATCTGTGTCGGATGTCATTCTCCAGCAGTGACACTGGCTTCCCATCCCAGTCCCAAGTCATGCCTTACCAGTCTAGCAGATCCAGAGTTGCTTCAGTTTATCACAGGGTCACTTAGGCCTCTGCTGCATGCCCTTAGCTTTCTATTGCTGTCAGAAAGATGCACAGAACTTTTTACAGCCCTGAAAGATATAGGAATGTCATTAAAATGAACATAACATTACTAGAATAGCAGAAGGGGAAAATGAGCTCTTACTGTTTAATCAGCCCATTTAACAGTTTGGATTTGTTTTATTATTCTAATTTTACCACTCTAATTTTACGAACATTTACCCTAACCCTCATCTTGTTCAGATTCCTCCTCAAGTCCCAATTCATGACTGTTTGCTTAATACTTGAGGGATTAAGCCAGTGAAATTTAAACAATTTACCACAGGTCTTTAAAAGGTTTCTTTTCAGTTTTACTAGTGGCTTACTCACTTGATAGATCAGCCTGCTTCTAAAGCTTGCCTCTAGTTCTCACACATTACTGCAGTAGGCAAGTGGATTTATCCAAAAGAGATCTTATGGAATTCAAGTCTCAGGCTGCAGCATTTGCAGGGTCAAGCTTGAAGGTGTGCTACAACCTCAGCTGTGATTTCCAGGTTGTGAAAGATCCTCTGTCAGAGAGGACAAGAGTAGAACATTTGGCTTGAAACACGTGAGAATTAAACTGTACATCGAGGCTTATGCAAACTGAAGAGAACTAAGTTCGGGCATCCTTCTTTTAAGTTCCTCTGATCTGTTGGAGAGTTTGAGCTGGAAGAAAAGGGCGATGGAGTAGAGTGTAAAAGGCTGTGACACACAGAACATGCCACTTCGGCCAAACTGCAAATATATTGATACCCATTAAGTGGAAGCAAAAAATAATACTGATATAATAGTGTCTTTGTGCGTACTATGCTTTGATAGAGGTAGCAATGTGAGATACAAATTAGCTGAGAACCAGAAACTCTGCATGATCACATACGACTCATGTACCAGAGCTTGGCTATCTGAAGGTAAATGGAAGTCAATCAGGTTAACTCCTACCCTGCATTCTCCTAAACTGTCAGTCATATAAACAGACAGAATGCAAATGTGTTAAGCTGATGTGAACTGAAATGAAAAAAAGCCAATAATGACACCAGAATATTTTGAACAAAACCTCAGACTTGCATTAATTCAATTTTTTCATTTTCCTGCATTTAAAATTTATGTTTTGCTTCATGTTATGGGAAATGTAATAAAAGCAGTTAACAACATGATGTTAAGCTTCATTTGTGAACTGTTTGAGAAAAATCAGAATCTGCCCAGCCCATTAGTGAAGTGAAAATTGTACAGGCAGAATTCCAGCACTTTTGAATAATTGAATCTAGATTTGTTCATTAGAATAACCTTCAGGGAACTATAATGCAGATCCATGACATCAGCAGCTTTAATAGGAACAAAAATGTGAATTTGTCCAGAAGAGCACCATAAGGCTGATCATGGGGCTGGAGCAACTCTCCTACGAAGACAGATGGAGAGAATTTTGATAGTTCAGCCTGCAGAAGAGATGGCTCCAGGGAGCCCTTAGAGCACCTTCCAGTGCCTAAAGGGGGCTTACAAGAGAACTGGGGAGGGACCTTTTACAGGCACATGCACTGACAGGACAAGGGATGATGTCTTCAAACTGCAAGTGGGTAGGTTTAAATAAGATATTCTTTACCGTGAGGATGGTGAGGCACTGGAACATGTTGCTCAGAGAAGTTGTGGATGCATGATACCCCGAAGTGTTTAAGGACGGGCTGGATTAAGGGGTTTTGAACAACTTGTTCTAGTGGAAGGTGTCCCTGTCCATGGCAGGAGGGTTAGAACCGAATGATCTTAAAGGTACCTCCAACCACTCTAGGATTCTATGGTGACAGATATTCTCAAAATTTTAACACTAAATTTCATTTTGCCTACACACAAGTGTACACTCCTTATATCCCCTTACACAGAAGTTGTAAACCTTGTCTCATGCCACACCGGGAGAAATTGACAAGTATAAATATATATATAAATGTTTTTTCAGGCATGAGGGCAGCAGCTGGGTCCTCTGCCATCTCCCATTACAGAGTTCTCAAAAGTAAATTACCGTGACAGTGCCTCAGTCTCAGTCATCTATACCTACCAACTATCAGTCACACTTTTCCACCGATTTCTCCTCTGCCTGAGCCTATCCTCACGTTTTGCCCAATCCAGTGGCCTATCAGAAATCTCTGTTTTCTAGGCCTGTATATCTGCAACAGACTCCTAATATCTTGTTCTCAGCTTCTAAGTCTCACCTTACTTCAGTTGATTCTAAAAATCTGGCACTAAATTGGATGGAAAAAAATTCCAAGTGGAAGTATATGGACCTCTTACTGTATTACACCTTAGCCTAATGACTGTATATCTTAATCCTCCTTTATCTTGACTTCTTCCTGGATGAAATCAGACCTCTTTGATAGGGATAGTAATATTTCCTGTAATGTGGGAGCAGGGTGGCAGGGGAAAAGCCAAACTGGTATCACATCTCCCAAATCTTCTCTTGCTTTTCTAGTCCATCAGTAAGGTAGAAAGAAGCATGTGAAAAATGGCTGTGGGAATGCTTTCTGTGGGTAGCTGAAGCAGACCTGTGAAAATGACAAAACACCATCCTACTTTTGTAAGCAAGTGACTCTGCATTTACAGATAAATTGGGTATTTTACTAAATTTGGCGGTCCATGCAATATTCCCCAACTACAAAACTGCCTGAGTTTCTACGCTTTGAAACTATTGCATAATAGAAATGACAGGACAATCAAAATGCAAACAGTTTTTACTGGTTACGGTTTTCCATTATTTATAGCTTCATGTCCCTTTTGGGAAATGCCATCCCAAAATTAAACTTAATTTTAGTCTCCAAAATTAGGCAAGTCCTATGACTCAGTGGAGGAGAGAATGTTACACATGCATGCTTCTAAATGGAGCGGGCAGTTTAGTCTATTAGAATTCATTAGAGACTGAGTCATAATTGTGAAACTGAATTTACTTAGGACAATAACCTTCAAGAGAAAATAAGTATGACAGTGAGCCAGTTCTCATTTCAACAAGAAGTCAGGCAGCCTCCAAGCTTCCTTAAGTGCAGTAATCCCTTCAAGTTCCTGCCTGGCAGGATTTAGGCTGCCTCCTCTGCTTTCATATATAAGAACTTTACCACATATGACACCTGCAAAAAATGTCACATGAAACTGGCATTTGGCTGCCTGGAGTGTTTAGGCTGTGTAACATCATTATCAAGACACTAAGAATTCATTCCCAGACTAGTTAAGGAGTAAAATTAGAAGGGGACCACATACAAAAATAACATGAATAAGTGGAAACAGCTGAAATAATTCTCTCTACACACAACAAATAAAGTCCAATAATAATTTATTAAAACAAAATGTTAAATGTCAGCTGAAGCGCCAAGGTTAAAGTCAAATATTGGGAGTAGTATTCCAAGAATGAAAAGGCTTGAGTACATCACACTTGATCACAGATTATTGACTGTTGCTAACTTAAAAATCAGCACTTAAAAAATCAACTCATTGTCCATCAACAGCTTCTCAGTTTGGCAGGCTGCAGCCCACTATGCACGGGTATATTTCAGTACTTAATTCTCCCAGGTTGAGTACTGCAGATTCTTCAGAGTCAGATTCTTTCTTCATTCTGACTTTGGAAAATACTTGGGGAAAGGATAACTTTAACAGTAGAGAATATCCATCTATTTGGCCTGTTATGGTGTCATAGAAGTAACACTGGTGGAGACGGGTAAGCTCAGTTACAAACTTTGACAGTGATTGCAGAACAGCAAGCTCTCGCTTTTCATTCATTCCTGGTTGAGTGGCTGCGCAGTGTGTGATATTCATGTACACTCAGGTGGTTCCGAATTTAATTTTGTCCCTAAAGTACATCATTAACAATTAATACTGATGCTTCACAATTCATTTAAGCATACAGCAGTCTTTTGTTTTTCACAGTGGCAGTTGCGTTCCAACTCAATTGGGACCCTCCCTAAATCTATCCTCTAATAGCTTGCTTAATTTTATTTTTGTATTCCACAGTCCTTGATAACAGCAAGCTAATTTCTGTAACTCCGTTTGATGAAAATGTGCTGATGGAACTCATATTTCACTTCATTGACTGTAATGAGCTATTTCATCAAACTGTCCATGTGACACTATTATAGAGAAAATGATAAATTTACTAATTTATTCACTAGAAATTTCATTGGAAATTTAAAAAGGAAAAGAAAAGAGCCATGAAGTGAGTTACATTAGACTTCCACCAAATGATATGTCAGGGTCTACATGAAACAAAAGCACTGACTACTGCTACACTTAATGAGGTGTAAACATTAAGTATGTGTTGATTAAAACTAAGTAGGTCGCTTGAAACTAAGAACAAAAATCTGCACCACGATGTAGGTTTTCCCTTGTAAGTATTTACAGGCTTTACCTTTTCATCACATGAGGTGCTGCTACCATTAGAAATAAGAGTTTCAGTCATACACCTTCTCCCTGCCTGTGAGACCTCTTACTCATGTTTAGGCACATGGATTTGGATGAATTCAGCAGCTGACAACCAAGCTGCCATAGCAAAGAAGTAATTCCTCCAAAGATAACTTTTACAAAGATTATTTGCATATGTCTCTTTTAAAGAGGAGGTACTTGCAACTACAGTGTTGTGTGGGATGAAACACTATTTTGGAAGAACATTAGGAAGTATGTAATTATATGAGACAATTCATCTCATGCTAATATTAGGCCTGAAAATAGAGACAAGTATCACACGGCCTGCCTGGCTTATTTTAATTAGATCTGCTCCACCTGCTATTACAGTTACGATCCACATCTTTGATTGCTTTGCCACAGACCATCCGGAAACCTAGGAACTCGCCTGGAGAGCATATCACTGGAAAATCATGAAACTAACTAGGACAATTACTCATAATTCTTCCTTGCATCCCATTTTGTACCTATTCAGAGACTTTCTTCATCTGTACTCAAACCTGCAGCACACTCCTCCTGCAATATTAACTTCCTGTACTTATTTATTGTGGAAAGGGATTTTGTAGGAGGTTAAAAAATAATTTTAAAACCCACACAATTTTAATTACCTTCAAGAAATTATAAAAGCAATAACAAGGTTCAAAACAAAATAATATTTCAAATAATGGTTAATTAATTATTGGGCTTTTCTGGTCCATATAATTTAGGGGAAACCATTTTACACAGGGAAGTGTACTAGGGGATTTTTTGTTTGGCTGGTTTGAGTTTTTAAATCCACTTGACTGACACTTTCAGAAACTGCTTTCTTTGCTAGTCCAAGCCAGTCTTTGCTTGAGGGAGATGAAATCTCTCCCTTTTTAGCCTGGAAGATTAAAATACAAAACAGATAATTGCATAAAGAACCCAAGCAACTATTTGCAAGACTTATCTTGTGTTCACTTAAAGACATGACATTCAACATAAATAGAAAACTACCATGGGGAGACAGCAAGAGGGTTTGTCTTTTTCCTCAGAACCTGAACATTTTAAGACAGCCCACTCCCTACTCAAAGCTGAAGATAGCCACCTGAAGGCAGTGACTGAGGAGCAATCACCTTGCTGCTGCACAAAGGATGTCTTCTTAGTGTACACTACAAGGAAAAACTGCTCAATTCACATGCTTTAAATCAAACCACTAACAAAGAAACCAGTGATTTAATAATGATGTGATTAGCTGGCAGTCAGTAAACTGTGCAATCAGGATCAGTATCACAACATATAAACCACAATATTAGAATGAAATGTTAATTAATATCTATAAATTTCTAAGCACACTGTAACTAATCCCAGGAGTTACAGCATCACCCACATTCACAGTTACACACACACCACTCTCTCGCCGGGCTCAAGGGCAATGTGCCCTAACCATTCTCTTCTGGGAGTGCAGTTTCCCCTACTTGCACCCCCATCTTGCTGGAAATGTGGGTGCTCTTGCTTTGTTGGTGTCCATGCTGCCCTTTACAATCTCTGTGTGGCTGAGAAATCACACCACAAGTTAACACACACAGATCCTTATTTTTTTGCTCCCTGTCCTGTGACTGCAGTTGTTGGACCACTCTGATGTGAAGAATGCTGTGTTAAGTCTAGACAGAGATTGTCATGCTAGAGGATGACTTTTGAAAGCATCAAAATAGGTTTTGACTACTGCTTTCTTCCCACTTCCCTCCCCCATCCCGTCACAAATTTACATGTTGCTTTCATACTTCTTTTCAAGTTGACTCATTCATTTATTTTAAAAAATTCTTTGTTAGATGGTGGGTACCCCAGTGAGGTTATACCAACTGGTCCAAACAGGGAAAAAAGCTAGTGAATAGGCTCTTCTGGAGAAGAATTTATCACTTTCAATATATTTCTACCCTCATCCATTTGAATAGCATCTGGTCAGAAAGCACTCACAGTCTATCAGGGAGATATTTGGAGCTAACTCACCACAGAGGTTAGTGGACAGAGAACATGGTGGATTATGTTGCTACCAGACTCCTGCTGGATTGCACTCTCCCTGCTTGGATCAGGCACTGGGAAAGCACATTTAACCTCCCACTCTGGCTTCAGCTTTAATTAGTCCTGAAATAGTCACAACCTTTAGACATATGAGTGATCAGCACCTTGTTCTGCTAAGGTATCCAGTCCTTAGGAATGTAACCTCCATAGTAGAAAGTATTTTAGAAGTACAGACTTGGCTTTAAAACTAGGTAAACATTGAGGAATGGAAGAAGTTGCTCTCTTTTTATGAGAGCAAGTTCACCACTCTATAATTAAGACATATAATTATATAAGTCCTGAGTGCATCAAGTAGCAAGTGAGTCTTCCTAAGAGATTTGTGTGTAATAGGCCAATTAGTCCCTAGATCCCTATCCTGGATTTTGAAAACAGTGAGAAGATCCAAGAAAGATTGATTTTTTTTTTTGCTATTAGTAATACATACCACATACCCATCTTCATGCATGGTCATCAGTAACCACTATGCTGATGATACTTGTTCAGTATCTGTCTGAGGAAAAAAGCTCTCTTTCAGCAGGCTTTTCATAAAGCATAATTAGATGAATTAAACCGTCCCTGCTAAATCTGCAGTCTCCAGAATGTCACTGTATGGTTAATTTACTTGTCTTTCTTCCAGCCCTGTTGTGCTGGTTTTTGTATTCCATGGATTGATGTAGCAACCATGTATAAACATGAATATAGTCCTGGCATAACAGAAAAAACACAACAAACAAACAACAGTGTGCTTGTTGTTGTAAACAAACAAACAAACAACAGTTTCTTCTGCCATGCAAGGGAATACCTTTAGCTCAGGCCAGATGGATTTTATGCAGAGCATGGACATAGCTAGGAGAAGCAAGTGGCCTCTGAAAGTCATTTTTGTTCTCTATGCTATATCAGGGAAGCTGAAGACACAAAATAAAGGAGTCCTTAAAGATATTTTGGTTGCCTTCACCAAAGAGCTGAGTCTGGAGGCTGTTACTGTAGAGGTTTAAAGGCTTTTACTTTAAGGGGTTTTCCTACTGGAATGAGGGTCTGTTAACAGTAAACAGAATGGGAACACAGCAGAAATATCATAAGCCTCCCAGTTCAATGCAATCAATATTAAATATTTAATCAAGTTTATTAAAATGGATAGCAATGCAAGTCATCAATGAAAACAAGAACAAAAGCATTTTAACAGAAAAGAATTATAAAATAGTTTTCACAAGCTGATTCTGTAAGCAGAGTAACCAAGCATCAGAGACTACAGATTAGAAAAGTCTTTCCCCTTTCCCAGTCTCCTTAGACATGTTCCAAGTCATATCCAACTTTACAGCAAGGCAAGTAGCATCCATCCAATTTGCATCACTCCCAGACTATTCTCTGCCCACAATCCCTCAAGCATCAACCATATACATCATCCCAATGCCTCTAATTTATGTCCTGTTTCTCAACAGCAGTGAGGAGAGTGATCCTAGAATCACTTTGTGGAGAAATGGACTACTAATACAAGTAAAAACTGATCAAAAAAACCTCACATTAAAAAGTCAACTACGCAGCTGTCAATCAAACATGTAAAACATACATACTTTTAATGGCGGTAAATGTAAGAGCCTTGAAATTGAAGGGCTATTCAAGCAGTAGAGACATTTAGAAGTAAATGTCTCTAGTAGCAGTAGAGACATTCAATAAGTAGAGACATTTAGAAGTAAAAAAAATATTTACAATTCTCAGAATGAAAGCTACATACAGATCTTGACTTGTCAAGCTGTTGGCAGTGGAACTGAAATAGCCATTCCTTGACTGAAGTGCCCTTATACCATGAATAACATACTCAATAAATACAAAGTAAACTCAGCAAAAGAGACACCAGTCAGAACACAATGATGTTTGACAATCACGAGGGTGACCTTTCAACCACAGGGAAATTGCCAGCATTTAATTCTAATACTGAAATATCATTTCACAACAATTAGAACTCTACTTACATAGCACAGAAATTATTTCAAGTTACGATCCATTATAAAACACATTCTTTCTATGAGGTGGTGAATTCTACCAACACTAAGGTCTGCCTATATTTTGGAGCATGCAATTCAGCTGGAATTTCAAATTTAAGGTCCAGTTACTAACATGACGCCAAAATACTCTTGGTCAGCAGCCCTGGGAATAAAATATGCCTTTGCACTGACTCAATTGCACTCTTGCTTTGAATTGGCACAAGCCAGTCGTTGGGCAGTTCAGACAAAGTTTGCAAGCCTAACCAAAAAGATTTTCTCATCAGCTCCAAAGGAACTCTTGTTGACGTGGCCATCCATGTGGCAGTATAACTTGTTTTGGTCCTGTTTGCACAGACAAGATCAAAACACTGGTGATGGTGCTTGGAAGCCAGCTACAACTTGCATATTTTATATCTGTAGGGAAAATGTCAACAAATTAAAGTTTTAAGAATGCTCCTAAAAATGCCAGGTATTCTTTCAGAAGACAGAAAAAAAATTTTCAGCACTGTTTTGGGCATCTAATCTGAGTCATATTAAACACTTGAACAGCTTTGAGGCTCAGAAAGAATAAAAATTAACGGCATTTAATAAAAACACAATTTCTTTGGCAATTTCTATCTTGCTAACCTTAAAACACCAGTTCCGAACGGGATTCAGGGAACACTTTATTGGTAGAGAAGGCAATTTCTTGCACTCTATCACTGTTTGGAGATGGACACTTAACAACCTGGCTGATCAAGTGTATTAATGAGGCATTAAAATGTTTTAAGGCATAAAGTAGGTATTAAAAATTCTTTCATACATTGTACGCATTTAAAGGCAACTCATTTAAAAGTGGCAGGTCTTCTTGATGGGCATATAAAAAGGTTTGTTATGCAGAGATTTTTCTCATTATTCACTTTCAGAGTTCATTTACCCTTGATTCACTTATTAATTCCAGCAGGCTTCACTGTTCTCAGACAAGGAAAAAACACCATTTCATATACTTTGGCACAGTTATGGTGGATTAGGAAAGAAAAAGACAGGAAATAGAAGAACAATCCATAACCCAAAAATGACAATAAGCTTCACCTATATTGCCCATTTCTTCTCTAATTTATCTATCCTGTAACAATGATATAGCTAAGGGCTGAATTCAGAAGGCTTCAGAAGAGAGAGACACTACTCTTTTCAGGGGCAAGGTGAACTGGCCCTAACTATTCCAGGGATAATTATGTTTCACTAGCTAGTGAAGAATTTTCAATGAACCTGTTCATTAATTGAAATTCAGGGAGAATTTTTTGCAGTGCAAACCAGCAAGAGTTTTGCTTTATTTCCTGTACAAACAAGCAGAAGGTATGAAACTGAATTAACTGCTTTTCAGGAAGAAAGGAAAGAACTAAGCAAGGCTCTGAATAGTTATCAGCTAGGGAAAAGCTGTAAGGAATAGCAAGCAACAAAATTGTCTGAATTACAGTTGGTTGCCTTACCTATCCTAGAAAAAATATTACAAATATTTAGAGAGGCTTTCCAGACTGTATCCTTTAAGTCTTGATGCTTAAACTCACAAACACAATCATAAACTTTTGGTTTTTTTAGATCTGAAGAGATCCACTTCAAGGCACGTGTAGGGTTTTTTGCCCTACTATCATAAACACTCTATTCTAAAACCTGCTTGTAACAATAGTTAGAAGGCCTTGTAAAGTCTAAGCCTATTTTTTCCTTATGGTCAGATTTTACTTATTTCCCTTTATACCAAGGTCAGCACTTACCACTCTTTTCCTCTTTTTTTCCCTTTCCCCTCCCTCTCTCCTCTGTGGTGTATCTGCACTCAGCTTTGTCTCCACCTCTTGTTTGTTTTACTAAACAAGAACACCTGTTCTCCAAACATCATTACCTTGGCAAGAGCTGCCCACAAACAGTGTAAGTGCATCAAAGTGGTTTTACAGCTGAAGCAAATAGCCCTGCTGAGAAACAACACCTCTCAGCCCAGTTAACACACCCATGTTGCCCCAGCCAGGCTAATATAATTGGACACTGCTTTTGGGGTCAGGGCCACCCTTGGTGATGGACCATTTTGTTCTGGATGTTTCTGGGATCTGCCAACAAGTCCTTATTTATCTTTTGTATGATGTAACTTCCATAGAGCTTGCCAAAAGTCTCATTTGGCTAACCAAACCATCAGGAAAAGCAAAAGATCTCTGTGAAACTGTATAAAGAACAGGAACAGATATTAGGCACAGATAAGCCAAGATACCTTTTACCATTTGAGGTACTGATGATTGAACTGTGCTCTGCTTCAAGGTAGAGTTGCGCCACTGAGTTCTGTCCAGAAATGAAATTCCCAAGGTTTTACTTGCTTTACTTTTACTAGTTGTAATTTTTTCTTTGTAGTTTACTCGATGTTGGGACAAAATGCAAAAGAGAACGTGAGCAGTGGTTAATTTTTCATAATTGTTATTTTTTTTAAAGGATTGACAGGAGCCTTTTTTCCGCAATTATAACTGCTGCTTTGAGAAGACAGTCAAATAACGATCCCCATATCCATGGCATAAATCTTTTTTTGTTAGGCTATGTTTTACCATTAGCATTTGGCCTTCCTATGCAATTACAGTTCATCAAGCACAAAAAGTATTTGTCAGTCTATTAATTTTCTGCTGGAATCCTCCATTATTGCTCACTTGAGTGCGCAGATCAAGCTTCTTCAGGATCCAGCTGGTAGTGACCGCTGTCATTAAAGAGGAATTCCATCCACTGCTCAGCCCTCCCCTGCATCAGTGGCTCCTAGCTTTCTCATGCAAATTCTGTCAAGCCAAAAATGTCTGCGCCTGTTCTCAGTCCAGTGATGAATTATTTTGGAAAGCATGAGTAAAATCAATTCAGTCACTTGAGTTAAGCCAGCATGAAAAATAAGCTGTGCTTTCGCCATATGTGCTGATTGAAATTTTCAAGCATGGAAATCTTAAAAATGGCTAATTCTCCACACATCATTCCAGGTTGTTTTATAAATCCTCACAGAGGAAGGAAAAATTATTCATGGCTAATGAAAAATGGTTCAGTAATTGTAAACTTATGAGCATTTAAAGTCAAACATTTGTTTAAATTTTCCCGGAAATAAGGGATGCGTTAATACTGCTCAACTTTAGAGCTACTCAATGATCAATAATGTCCCTTGCTTTAAGTCTCTTTTAGTACACAATAAGTGTGGCTGAATCACATTTTTAAGTTTGTTTTTGTATTTTTTTTCTTTAAAAAAATACAATAAGTAACACCTGATATTCATGAATCAAGATCTAGGATTCTAAGATATTCCCAGAAATATGTGATTCCTACAGCATCAACTCTACCATATTCAAAACACTCAGTACTTACAGTGACTGTTCTGCACTGCATGAATCTTGATGAACTTTCTTCTGTTACTTAAACTGTTATCTTGCATACAATATACAGAAGAATACAGTGGCTAAAACAACTAATTTATGCTAGTTTTCATGTAGCAGGGGTAGGGATAGGGATAGCTCCAGGCAGGAAGGAGGGAGGGAGGGAGGAAGAACGGACTGTGCAGTCAACACAACCAACAATATTACCTACAAGTCGGGGTACACCAAGCTTGTGCATCACCGCTTACAGAGGAAAGGGGAAGAAGCTTTGAGCTTTTGGACCACTAAACTGGCATTTGCTCATAAAATGCAGGAGCCAAAATTTCCTTGGGACTCCTTAGAGTCAAATGGAAGAAGACAAATCCCACTTTAAGAGCTTTTAGCTTTGAAGATGATTGAGGGCAAGGGAAAGTGAGATATGTCAGTGGATCATTACAGGTAAGACAGTAACTGTCATCTTGGATTTTATTTTGTTTGGCGGCCATGGAGGTAAAGTCCAGAATTATGGCAGATACAGGGTTAAAACAGTCAAAGAAGTATAAAAGAAGAAAGTAGGGTAAAAATACTGAGATGAAGCAAATGAAAAGAGCTATAGTGCAGAGCATATGAGAAGATGAAAAGACCTACAATCCTTTAAGGAAATACCACTACCTAAAATGTAAATCAGTGAAGAGTATTGAGCTAAAGAATGTTTTTCTCTCCCAATTTCCTAACTGATCTCTTTGTCGAAAGCTTGATCCATCTAGAATTAAAAGGAGAAAAAAGTGCATAAAAATGAAACGAGGATCTCAGAATTTGGCCTCTAGTATTTTCATTTGACCTATTTTTCACATCATCACTAACAAGCTACAACTTTATGTTAGAAAGGTAAAGCATCTGTATAATTGTAATCAATAGTGTTCTCATTAGGAGTAACTAATGTTCTTACAATTGTTTGAAACACTTTATTTGCTATAGGAGCAAGGTCAAAGTCTTGCAGAAGTAAATTAATTGTAGCAGTGTTTGTGCTAGTTGAGAACACCTGCAGCTATTCCTGAGACCCAATGGTCAATGTCACTAACCTAACCTGGGAAGCAATGATAATGATCTTATCAGGTAAATAATCATGCTGTTTTTAAAGATGAGGACTTTAAACAAAACCCAACCCCCCAATAATATTTTAGCATAACTAATCACTTTTAAATAACTATTAATCTGTACAATCAACACTGTGGGATCAGTACCTTCCATGGTGCCTTTTCATCTACATTTATTCCTTTATATTTCATTTCAGTGGAGTTGTATGTGTTCAACTGTGCCAAACTTAAAAGTGTACACTGTTCCATTTTCACATTGCAGGCAGTGTCCATACAGGTTTGTTCACAGGTCTCCTGGATCTGATCAGAGCACAGGCTCTCTCCCCCAGAGAGTGTCCAAATGCTTTTGAAACAGTCCATGTAACAGTTGATCTCAGTCATGAATTGAGTCTGTGTGCTGCAGAGCTAATACCTTGATCTAGTCAATGATCAAATGCTCTCAGTGAGAAAATGCCTGCTGCCTCAGGCTATGTTTCAGATTAAAGTCAGATCCAGTGTCAGGGTTTTTATGTATTATGTACTTGTATTACATTTTAAAACTTTTCTTGCAAGTTTTTAACACAAATATAAACCCATAATTGAGAGATTCATATATTTTAACCAATTTTGATTCTCTCATAATATTTCATAATTGCAAAGTTCTCATGTAACCCCTCCCTGTGAAAACCAATAACAACAACAAAAAAATCTTTCATCTTGTTAATAGTGTGAACAGATGCCAGTAACGGTGGATCCTTTTACCTCTAACATAGTAGACATTACTGGGCAGAAGATCTGTCCATATGAGAAACTAGGAGTAGGATACTTGATCTGCCCCATGCTAAGACAGCAGGGATTCTCTGATTTGCACAGGATTTTGAACCAATCTGCAGCAGCTGCATCTTTTCAGTATAAGTGTTTTTGTTATGGCCCTTCTATCAGTAATTGCTTAATGGCTAGTATGTTTAAACAATGTGGAAGAGAGTAGAACTCATTTTTCTTTTACCTCAGGGGTTTAAAACTTATTTTGACAGGAAACTTAACCACTTGACTATAAGTTAAGAGGACAAGAGATGCTCTGCACTCTTCTTGGTGTGGTTATGCCACCACAAAGCCAGGAGAACAGAGATTCCATGAGAGGTAATGTTTCAGTAAGACTGTAGCTGAGGCTTAAAGCTTCTCAGTTCCCATACTGAGAATAAAGTCACTTTTTAAAATCAACTTTACTTCCCTATTCTGACTTTTACAGATTGGCAACCAGCAGAGTTCCAGAACAGGCAAAAGGACTTAGGACACAATCACCATGTGGCCATGTTGCACACGTGCCTGATAACCTCGTGTATCAAACCTCCTGGAATGTAACAGGACTATTTTAGCTGAAATGCAGTTCATGGATCTAAATCAGGACTTTAATTTGTGGAGCTATAAACATTGGATGAATATCTAGATCTTCACTCAATGCAAGGATAGGGTATTCCAAGCGTTATACTGAGGCATCTTTTTGCAAGTGTACTGATGAAAATAAAATACATAGGTCCCTAAAGACCCTCAGTTAAACAAACACTGTTGCCATCTGTTATCTTTTCAGTTAATACAATCTCTAACTCCAACAAGTACAACTCAGTGCCAAATAAATGAAGCAGTGCTGCCATCTGAAAAATATATGAGTATATCCTGAGAACATATACTGTGCACCACTTTATATTTAGTAAGTAACTTCTGTTTAACATTAAACCTCCTTGTACTTCTCTGGCAGCTGCCTAGTTGCAAATGCAATATCAGATATTTTTATCTTGTGCAAGACTATGCTTCCACTAGCAATTATAATCTAATTAAAGTCATTAATGTTTATGCCCTAGGGAAACATTCAGTTATTTGTAGGCATCTGAGTTTTTCCTGTCTTCCGATCCTTGTTGTATTTTATGCTTTGTTGAGCACTTCCAAATATCCACAAGTTACTTCACTTGCCACCTTAAAGCTGTGCCACCCTGTAGCCTATGGCACTGTTTTCAGTGCTTCTATTTAAAATCATACTGAATAAAAATGGGTAAAGTATCTATTAAAGGTTCAGAATGGGAGCAGCTTTTGAAGCCAGGGTTTTATTCTTTTTTTTTTTCCTTGTACCAAAAGATGTTCAAGTTTTTCATACCATAAATCATGCCTTAATCAGAGTTCCATAAGCAAGCAGATACCTAGGAGTGTCTGAAAGAATACACCAGTGATTCTAGAACCTAGAGCACTACTACAATCCTCTTTAAAAACTATTTTGGAGCTAGTCAGTGAGGTAAAGGCTTTAGGATAGGGTCATAAAAATTCCTATTATGTATCAATTATATAGCAAATCTTATCACCACTTTAATAATATTAATAATATTTTGTAAAGTGCTAGAGTTTTATTTTCAGAGTTCTGCTGGGACCCGATCCACAGACATTAAAGACAATCCAAAGGATCCCACTGATTTAAGTAAGCTCTGGAGCTAACTTCAGGGTGTCTCAATGTCAGTACACAGGCCACAAGGCAAAAGAATGAACAGTGGTATCATTTTCACAGGGCGTCTCTAATAACTTCCCAGGTTCCCAATTTCGGCCTTTTTGTACTTGGAACTGGAAATGTTTGGGTGCAAGGTGAAACAGCCAGTCAACGAGCACATGATTTCATATCAAGCAATCCAAGTCAATTACTGCAGAGGGTGTGGGAAGTGATCTGTCTGTATCACTGCTGTCAGCCCAAGGGAGGATCACTGCTGATGGCCTGTGACAAGCAAAACATTTTCACGGCTGTGCCTACAAGTCTATCACAAAAAATGTTCCCCATCACTTCAGAGAAAAAGGGATTTTAACTACAGCTGTGAAAAGAAGTATTTTCTCATGTAATTCCACATTTCAGACATTTTTCACTCCACATGAGTATGAAACTAAAGCTTCTTGAAAGTTTTCACCAAGAGAAAGCATGCTTTCCCTGACACTTCCAGATCAGGTTCAACATGGTGTACAACCTGGTCTAAACAAGAGGTGTAAGTTTAAGTCTTTTTCTAACATAGCATGAAGACCAGGTTAAGCATGAGGTTGTGGGGTGGAACTCTTGCATATATATGTTATCTATAAACACTCAAACATTTTACTGCAGCCAGGACTTGATCCCAGTAGAGTTTGTGAACTTGATTGTTGTGGTTTGGGACAACTGCTTGTCCATCTTCATCTCACTCCAGCATGGGGTCAAGATAGCTGTCCCAAACTAAGCTAAATATACTTCAGTTTGACAACCAGTCACTTAATGACAAAAGTAATTTCAGTAAAATATTCCCAACCAGTGGTAGTAATGCTCCTTTTGGAACACATTCTAAACAGCAATCAGCATGGCCAGCCTGACCTTGTCTGAAATCTGTTCAGAAGACATTTAATTAATGAGACTAGAAAGCTAGAATAGATTCTGACATGGCCTGTATTCTCCACAGACTGGGGTGCTTTTTAGCCAGAGTGCCCTTTAGTAGGGGTCTGCTGGCTATAAAGTACAGTCCCACGGTCAAGGCAGTACGGGTCATTAACATGGAGTCAGCAGGATTTAAGCACATATTGTTACATACTAGTTGTTCTAAATATGAATAATGAAATCGTTGATCCTTGGGAATTAATATCCACAGAATTAAAAAATGAAGCTAGAAATTCTGTCTTAATAACATAAGCGTAACTTTATTTACAATGTTTTTTAAGTTGACTTAAGAACATGTATAGAAATAGTCTTCTATAGTCTACAAACTGTTGCATCCACAATCCTAGGGAAAAAAAAAAAGTGAAAACTAAAACATTTTTCTCTATTTCCAAACTAGAAAGATGTCGAGCAGTTCTGAACAGCTGAGTTGCTTGTATTACTCAGAAGTGTACATCAACATTTAGCCATGTAAACACCATATATTTTAGGTTCCTTTAACATAGCTTGTTTAGTGTGTATATAAGGACACTGTAAGTTTAAACATTATGCTGAGAAGATTTAATTATCTGCTACTTGCATCACGTATCTCCAGCCCACACTTTATTGTCCAAGCTATTAACTGAAAGTTTAGAATATGACTACAGGTTAAAATGGATTTATTTGATTAATGTGTGTATACAAGTGTGGGTTCTCTTGTGAACTATTCAAGTGTTGAATTTAATTGAGCTACAGCTGGTGCTGACTGTGTTTTCAGAGAGTGGGGATTTACTGACTGATTGACTGTCTCTCCCTTTTAACCTGGATGGAGATGCGTTTGGGAAGAAGTGAAATTTCCTGATGATACAAAACCACAAGGAGAATAGAAAAAAAGAAAAGAGCAATAAACTGAATGAAAATAAGAGCACATAAAATCAAGTAGTTTATATAAAAGGAATGAAACCAGACATATCTTTTAGAAAATGCATGAAATCAGGATTCTGTTTGTAAATCTCCAATTCAACTGGGGAGGAAGGAAGAGGGAAAAAAAACAGATAAGAGCTACTATTCCAATGACAATGCAAATCTCCTTTGGAGAGGCAGAATAAATTAAATTAATGAACTTTTAAAACCCTTCAGCTGAGAACCTCTCTCCCTTGTTGGCAGAGCTAGATACAGCTGTTCAAATGGTATCACAGAAGGAAAGCAGAAAATCAGAAAAAGAAAGAAATTTCAAAAATTTTCTTCCCCGTTCAAGGATGTCAGACATCCTGTGTGACCTGTAATTAAGTACTGCTTATCCTAAGAAAAGGCAATGGAATCAAATGCAAATTTGCCAGGGTGTAACCAAAAGTATAAAAGAGAAATAGAGCTATCCAGTTAGAAACAAAACCAAATAAAATCTCCCAAACCTCCACAGCCTTTATCATCTGGAAAAGCACTGTGAAATTTAACGGTTGTCACCATTTTGCCTGAATAGAAGTTCTGGACAATGATCTAGAAAGAGGCCACCACAAGGGCTCTTTCCAGCTACTCTCGATGTGCAAAACCACCACTCCACGTGTATCCTGCCCCCATTCCATCTTCCAATATTAACAGAGCACATCCTGCCCTTCTGTAGGTGGGAAAGCCACTTCTGTATTTCAAGTTTTTCTTGTCTGACCTTTCCTCTTTTTCACCAGTAATGTCATTGCTGTCTTTCCATAAAATATGATCTGTTCTTTACACAGAGGTTTAATATACCTTTTTTTCCTCCTCCCTTGCAGGGGAGAAATACAGTTATTTTTAATTCTCCTTAACATATATCTTGTACCTGCCCACAGTTATAAATTAAGATGTTCTAGAAATATGGCTTGTTTTCATAATGCATTTTCATTGAGAAAAAATGTGTTCTATGGAAAAATAATTGAGGAAATCTAATTCTTTAGAAAATCTTAGTAGTTCTGGATAATGTCTCTTGTATGATTTTGTATGTACAGTTTAGGAAGCTGTAACATCAGATTTTCAATGATTTTCTCACTTTTTTATACTAGGATAGGAGAAGTTATAAGGACATACTGTGCCAGGTTTGCCAGTATCTCGAAGGCTTGAAAAACTCAACTGTCATCTGACTCAACAGGTCACGGAAGCAGATGTACTTCTAAAAACACACACGGGAGCTGGGAGCAAAGACATACAATGTGTGCGACCGTGATGCCATTATGTCACTGAGAATTTTGTCTTTTAACTTGGATTTCAGAACATAGACCCCTCTAGCTGGCCAATCCTAAGCTCCTCTTCCCAGAGCTGTGGCTTCTCTCCTGTTCTATAACCCTGATTGCTGGATATATCTGTCAACAGATGGCTGATTGGAAGAACCGGCTCTTTTTGGCACAGGGGTCACCAACCAGGAAAGAGCCATGTGCTCAATATATTATGCAATAAAATGTGATGCTTGAGCTCAAATGACAGACTCTGTTCCCTGTAAATGAGATCTGACAAGTCTAAAGAATATATTGAAAGTGTAAGATTTTATTCACATGGCAGTCAGAGCTACTCTTCAAAAATACCTATCCTTATCCATCTCAGAGGAATTCAATGCACGCAAACACTAAAAAATAAGAACAGTAGAAAAAAAAAAATAACCCACACAAAACCACAAGGAAACACACACACTCCCACTAGCAACCTCTGATCGCTGAGTACTGCAATGGCAGAGAGAGCCATAAATTCTCCAAATTCTTTGTTACAGTGTGCACAGCACACACAGTGCAGAATAAGAACCAGTAGGTGCTTCTACTGATGACATTTCTTTAAACAGTGTTCCATTCATATGGATAGAAAAAAAAAACCCAACCAAATTGTGAGGGAAAGTTACTGAGAGTTCTTCATACTTAGAGTATAGAGAAGGTGTTTACAGCGTGGTATGCCCTCCTTTTTTTCTCCAAGTATAATCTGTTCTCTATACCAGAAATAAATTAGGCATCTTTCCAGATCTTACGAAGAACATTTAGAAAGTATGGCATAAATTTAAAACATTTGTGGGAAAATAATGTAAAAAACATATATAAACATTAAGACTCTGAATTTTAAAGAATTATACCAAGATTGACAGCTATGGCATCATCCCTGCAGGCTTGCATGTACATTATCAAATATACCAACACTGTATTCCCATTTTATTCCAGCAAAAGGAGGCAGCCTTTGCTTTGGCCAGCAAGTCTGATACTTCTGTGCTAGAGTAATTAAAAGCAAAGCCGTAAAGCTTCTAATTCCTAAAAGGATGTACTGAAATACCACAATTTTTTTTTTTTATTATCCTCCTCCAAAGTACTATTTATAAATCCTGTCTTTGATAGCTTCTCTGCAAACTAGTTGTAAAGCGCATTCACTTGCAGAGTAATCTGGCTCCACCAAGTGACAATTGCTGTGATTGCTAGTCTACAGCTGGACCTAAGAAAACACAAAAGGGTACTAAACAGTAACCTAATTTGGTAACATGGGATTTTGCTGGATAGCTTTGAACTTCATTTTATCGTACATTTTAAATAGGTTATCTTGTAGCATAGATGGTAAGTGAAAACACTGAAGCAATGCAAAAAACTTGCTTGTCCTGTTGGATGATGATGATGAAATTTTGTCTTACCAAAGTACCCGTTGGATTACTATCAGTAACTCTACAATAACACCTGTGAGAATAGGAGGGTAGAAGGGAGGCAGGAGAGTAAATTATTTTCCTGAAATTCATTCCACATCTTCCAGGTGCAGATAGATGAGAGAAAGCCTGCTGGAATATCAAGAATGTGTATGAATGACCTTGCTACACAGTCCTTAATGTAAGGCCTAAGAGAAAATGCTCTGGACAGCTAAAAACAAAGTGGATGGAAATCACAGGTGTAAGGAAGATTACAAAATGTATTCTGCAGAACTATTTTTGAACGACGGCACATTCTGAAAAGGAAGGTTTTAAAGCACTTCAGGCGGACAGGGAGATACCATGAAAAGCCTGACAGTGAAACTGGAATTGCTTTGGATGCTGCCTGCCTGCACCCAAAGACCCTGGGCTTAGATTTTGCAAGCTCACAGGGGCATGAAAATGCAGCTTTGCTGAAATTTGAAAATTTCAGTTGATAGGTTTTAAATATCACTGTTAATCAATTGTAAATTTACCATAAACAGCAGGATTTCATTTATCATCATTGTTACTTGCAGTTATTATTTTTGGTGAGGAAGACTATAGAAAGGCTGAGCAAACTGTCTTTTGTTACCTCAGAGTACCTCAGAGAATTTGGTTAATTATCAACAGAAAAACTGATACAAGGGGTCAGCAGCTATTAGAAAAAATCATAAACCAGTGCCCATGATAAACACATGTGCACACACAGGGGGCACACAGACTATTAGAAATTAATTTAACATATCAATATTTTTGGATTGTCATTCTCTATGCCATTGTTCCTAGCTATACAATAATGCAGCGTTTGTTTAACTTGTGTGTTCTCAGTTATGTGTTTTGCCCCTTTGAAAAGACCGATTGAGGAGGAAGCCTGCTCGACATAAGAGGAGATAACTCAGCATGTCCAAGGGAGAGAAAGCCAGAGGACACCACAAGAAGAAACAGACAGGACATTCACCAGAAAGAATGCTCTAGAAAGACTGGGAAGAGCTTGCAAACAGGACTACACAGAAATTATGGGCTCCCAGCAGCTCAAACCTAGGGTCTGTCTGCAGTGATAACGGACAAGAAGAGAACAATGCATAAATCTTTTTTCTGTGGTGTCACCTCAAGTTGCCTTATGTTTTCTTTATATAAAAAAAAGTAGAAATGCAACTATTTATTTAAATAAAGTTTAGCTTTTTTAGCCTAGAATTTTTGGATCTTTTGGGGGAGCTCATTATAAGATGAAAGACTGAGAAATTTCACATCAAAGCTGTATTCCACTCTGCATCTTGTCACAGAAGGGAACAGACAACCTTGCAGAACAATAGAAGCTGCTAGTGTCCTAGATCCTGGTGTTATTCTGAGAAAGGGCAGGGGGCTGTGAATAAAATAGCAAGGAAAATCACCTCTGGATCTGAACTGACTCCTTTTGAAGAACACATTGAGATGCTTCTAAAAGCCAGATTTTTGCTTAGATTCCTTGTTAGTCTGACACTGCACCTAAGGAGGGCAGGTGGGGCAGAATTACACATAGTCTCCATGCTGAAGATCAGGGGCAAATAAAAATCTTGGGGTCTTTTTCCCAAATTTTCACCAAGATTCTTCCTTTAGCATTCTAGGATTTGATTCCTTTGAAATTACACACTTACAGACTTCAGTATCAGTTAGTGAGAAGTGTAATCCTTGGAATCCTGAACAATAAGTGTCGGTGTTATTGTCTCTAACAAAAGCTAGCAACAACAAGTTCCACTGGCCCATAAGAAGGCACCTACTCCAGGATTAAAAATTACAGCCATCCCAAACTGTAAACTGAATGTCCAGCAGACAGTCGCTTAATCAGGAAGCAGAGAGCAATAAGCTGGTAGAATACAATACAAATTCAAAGAGGATAGTGTAGCTCTTAGTAAAATCTGCGCTAAAGGCTGCACTGAAAAAAAGAAATACTTGGTTGAAATATCTAGTAATTCTGCATTTAAATTGTGCTTTGGTGTAAGATTTCAGTATTAAAAAAAGCTGAAGTGGGCTTTCATGAGGCAACAGATAAGCTACAATAAGCCAGTACTAAGGCAGACACATGAAAACATTATTTTTAGCAAAAGAATTATGACAACTGCCGACTCCCTCATTCCTTGCTAGTGAGTACTCCAGTTGACTGCAGAAGACCATGCACTAAGACCTAAGCCTCTTTACTATTGAATAATGCACAGTCTGAAAAATTATATAAAATAACTAAAATGGTTTTGCAGCTGGGTAATATGTGGTTGTTCAGCCTACAGGCAATCAGATAAAATATGGTGTGCAGATCGAGCTCCTATTTTTTGCATAGCAGTATCCTCCTCCTAGTTCTAGAGCTTCTGTGTTTTTAGACTTCTTTAAAAGAGAAAAAAGAGAGGCCTAGGTTTCGCCATAATTTCTTAGCTGGCCTAAGATGACCAGCAGTATCTGTATGCGTGTGTGTGTTTACTTCCTTTGCTGACTGGGGCAGCAGCCAGAGTATCTGGTGCAGGTGCAGTAGTGCCTGTAGGAATTAAACTAGGAAAGCCAAAAATAAGTAGCTCTATCTAAATGTATATAACAGGAACCCAGAGACTCTTCTGCAACAGTCTACATCTACTTTCCAACACAAAAATGGTAGGAGATGTGTAGGAAGGTGACTGCATGTTGAGTGGGCCCCATGTCTGCAATTTCATTTTCTCTACATCATCTGCACAGAAAGATGTCATTTGAGCAAGTCTGTTCAGATTTGTGCTTATTTCTTGGCAAACAATTACTTCAATCTAAATTATCCCATTAAATTTCTGTAGAACTGCTTTGTATGAAAGCATTTTGAAAGTTTTCTATTAGGTCTCCTCCCAACCTTTTTTATTCAAAATTGTTGGCTTAACTACAGTGAAAAACTTTCTGGAAACATATTGATTACATTAAAATTTAGGACACAATAGTTTAATTACTTCTTTCAATAATATTCCAGCATTTTACAATTATTTTATCATGACAAATGCTGTGCTCTGTTTCTACTGATTTAAATAGTTCAGATTAAAGGAAATTTGGTCACAGTATCTAATTTTTCAAATGGTCTTAAATTTTTAAATATTTGAATTACACAAAATAAACTAAAAGAACCATGGAACATCCATTAAAACGCAGTCTTTTTTTTCAACATACTTCCTCTTTCTTAATACAATCCCCAGCTCTTACCATACCTATTGTATCTGCCTATATATATAAAATAACAATATCCTATCTTTTTATTCTGCTTTCTCCAATAAAACTGAGGTAAATTATTCTAAAAGGACAGAAAACCAAATGAAATTGTGGGAATGAAAATCTCTAACACTGGACACTACAGTACAGTTGCAAAGCATGATAATAGAATGATAAAAGGTACCAAGATAGAGAGGAACAGAAGAAGAGAGAAGTGCAAAGATAACAGACCTTTGAGAATTCTGCCTCTGTTCCACTTTTCTGTCAGTCAAAAATCCTGTCATGTTTGAAGTTCACATTGGCAGCAGTTCAGCTGTCTTTCCATATCTCTTTACCACTGTCATGCCACTTACAGCTTTTGCTGGTGACAGCTTTTGCTGTTTCAACTTTCAAGTAAACATCAGGATGTTAGTGGCAAGCTAAGCTACAGGAACAAAACATCCTCAAACCTTAGAAGCCATTTTAATGTCAAATGTTATAATGCCATTTTGGCCATACAGTCATGATTTGTCAATCAAACCCCTCATTTCTTCAAAAGAAACTGTAGCCTTAGTGCAAGTAGATCTGTTATTAACAGAAGCACTGAATGATGGTTGCAGGGTATGGCTTTATTCTGGGACTGACCACTCTTTTTTTTGCCTTTGTTTTCTGTCTGGTATTACCCACAGCATTTCCCACAAAGTGTTCAAGTAGTATAACAATCCTGCTTATTTTAATATGGGCAACATACCTAGAGCAGAACCAAATGGAGTACTGTGGGGTAATGGTGTTTGTTCTTTGTGTATCTTTGGCTATTATGGCTATATAATTTATTATAACCTATCTTCCCCTGTCTACCCTGGTGGACTAAAGTCAGTAAAAAGTGTTTGTGCAGGAGCTCTTGTGAGAGAACAGTGTCAATCTATATCTCTGTCTCCTACCTATGAACAATGATTAGCTCTTTGAAAGTCATTCACCCATGACCCAAACCTCTGAGAGCTGACTGCAGCAATACAACCCTAGCAGGAAGGAAAATTGCTTTTCCACACTTCATAAAAATCCTCCTTAACTGAATATTTTGATCTAGAGGAAGTGCTGGCTGTCAAGACATTTTTCCCTACCCAGTATCAGTGCGCCCCAGCAAATGTGCATGCCAAATGCTGCTGTTAATTTCTTCAGTCCTCTGTCTTTCATCATGTTTTACCAGTGGCTTTAGGAGCCAGCAAAGACTGTACACACTACTACAAGGCCTCAAATAAATACTTGTATCTAATGTGTACATATAAGAGTAATTGTGTTTAAGGAGAAAGTTCAGCTTTAACCCTAGGTTTACCCCTATAAACCAAGACTCTCCACTGACACTATAGCTCCTAGAGAGAGAAGGTATGCAACAGTGGGAAGCTGGTGGCACTCTCTTCCATCAGGATCCAGGATTTCTGCACTTATTATCACATGATTAACATTCACCTCTCAGATTATGACAGATGTAGTAGCATTAAGAAATGCAACACTAAATATATATTCTTGTATCCATGAATGAGTTTTGTTCCATTATGCCTGATAGTATCATCGTCATCATCACCATCATTATCATCAAGATCCACTATGCAGGTCATTTTTGCCTTTGTCTCTTTATGCTACAATTCTACCATTGGCAAATTCTACTACTGAGCTATTTATTAATCAGAAAAAAACTGGGTATTGACTGGTGGAAAGCCACATATTTGTACAAACAGCAGAAGGAAAATAAATAGTTTTGTCAGTAAATATTTCATTCAATGGTTAAAAAGAAAACTTCAAAGCTTAAAAAGAAAAAAGTTAAAAAAGAACTCTGCTAATCTTACTTCAATAATGGGAGACAGAGGTTAGTAGGAGACTTGGGGGTAGAATAGTTAAGGGGGAAGAAGTTGCTTCTGACTGCATGCTCTGGAGCTGCTGTGTACTGGAGAAAGTCAGGGTTCTGCTCTACTGGCAGGTGGTACAATGGTAAATTAGGATACGTACTCAATGGAAATGCTGAGAAAACGTTAAACATCTAATACACACTTTTGACACGTTAGTCCTCTTTGCTCATTAGACCATGGAGTTTCAAGATTTCAGATTGGCACGTAAATTGTTGCATACTGCTATGGATTAAGACACTCTTTTGGGATTCTGGATTTTCCCTGCTACTGAAAGGAAAGATTTGGTGGCAACTCAAACATGTATAATTCAGAGTGTCTAAGTGGAAGACACAGCTGTATCTGACCCATATACTAATCACGGCACATATTTTTGTCTCTGGAATATGATGAACAGATCAAGATATTTATTAATCTTTCACATCCTTACTTACGTTAAACTGATTAATAATTGAAAACATTTTAGAATTAATTAGAACAAAGATTTATGTATATATATGCATTTAGAAAAATTTAGAACACATATTTACATCAAAAAGACACTGATACAACTAATGTAGGAATGCTGATTTATAGCTAATTAATTTTAGCTTAATGAAACCCATGTTGCCTCATGCTTCAATTAACTGGCGTCTTTTCCTCTTACATTTGTGGTTTTGTTTGTAAGTAGAACCACATTATTTTTGATAAAGAAAAATATTAGCACTGTAATTAGAAAATGGTTATGGATAATTTAGAATAGAAAATGTATTACTAATAACATATTCCAAAGTAGAAATCATCTGAACTTTAGGAACTTATGGCTCTAATTTGATAAATCTTTCTGAAATGTGAAAAAAATAACGCATAGGGACAGATATAAAAATAATGACACTCAAAAAATGCTCACATTTTTTAACCTTGCCGAAGGACAAATATCAATTATCTGGTTGTCAAAATCTTTTCAGATCATTATTTCTATAGGATTTTCAGCCAAACTTGCTCAAGCTAGTACACCCTTTTTGCTCAAACATGTTTGTGCCAGCTTCTTCAAAAAATGTGTGCTGCTTTTCTGTTTTCAGGAAGAAGAGGGTGCATCAGCATCTTGCAGTCCCCACAATTCTCACACATCAAATATTCTTAGACTCCTATCATGATACTTCCAAGATGATTATAGCTACAAACATCCTACTACAAGCTGATCAGAACTGAACAGTTTGAAGACAGTTCACAAATGAGCCATCCAATGGCCAGGCAGAAAAGCACTGCAAGGCAGCATCCGTGTGCATGTCACAGCAAGTAAGAACAGGGCTGACTCAGAAAGATATAAATCATCTTCCCAAACCCCAAAGGTAATGGAAAGCAAGACAGTCCTGTGTGCCACTAACCAGTCTCTCTCTCTGCTAAAGGAAGGAAATAGACAATAAATTTTGTCCTTTAACAGAGAACACTTGGCAGTATTTATTAACTGGTAGTACACATATTGAATACACTTTTCCTTTTGTCCTCACAGTATGTACTGCATTCCATACACTGTGATTTCCAGCTCTGTACCACTTTGTGTTTGAGGTAGTCACATATAGATCATATCTACCACCCTAACTGAGCTACAGATACACCAGCACAAACATCACCACTGTGGTTGTCTGATGTAGGGTTGGACACGGAGCAGCTGAAAAGCCAGGTGAGGTATTTAAGTTGGGTATCTGGAGGTTATATAGCTAGCTGCCTGCATCAGCAAAAGCTTGCCATTGGTCATCACATCATGGCTGCTCTTCTGTGCCCTACTGGTGATCACCAAAAACGAGTGAAAAGGTAAATACAGCAAGTCTGAATGTCTGTTCTTATAGAGCCATACACTCTGTCTTGTTATTGAAACCAGTAGAAGTTTTAAAAATATTTTCCATCAAGTACTGGATTATCAATGCCTCTCACAAGCATTCACTCAAAAAGTTAAAATTCCATTTATTTGAAGGCATTGGTGTTGGTAACAATAGAAGTAACTAATTAAAATTGCATAGGATATTTCATATCTGATCATTTGCTTAAGTGGGAAAAACAACTTTCTAACTTTGAGCCCTAACAGAATGTATCGGACATCACCATGTAACATCACACACAACTCTGATAAGAAGTATCCAGAATGCTCCCAGAATCACAGTTTGGATCCCTGTAATTTGCTGTCTTTATTTGAAGCAACTCTCGCCTTGTAATGCAAGACAATCAATCTAAGATGAGAGCAAATCTTTTCAAACTGCAATTCCAGTCGCAGCAGCAGCTGTTTTGCCACATGAGTACCCCCGCTAGAAATAAACTAATAATCCACAGCAACACTGGCATCAATGACAGCATCAATCTTTATAGAGGAAAACGTGAAATTGCTTACAGCAAAGATTCAGTTGAGCTAGAAAAATTCACTACATGGAACCCTCCGCTATAAATATATAAAATGATACAGAGGGTGCAACCTGCAAATAATTTAATAGAAACGCAACTGTCTGGAGATGAGACTAATGCACAAATGAGCACACCTCAGTAACAGTGAAAATGTGATTATCAGGATATAGAAATTCAAATAAAGGAAATCAAAAATAATCTGCAGAGAGATTCCAAAGTGTTTCTGAAAGAGCCGTAACAAAAAAAAATTGATGGAAACAGTGGAATGAAAAAGAGGTGAAGAGAAGATTTTCAATCTTGATATAAGTATACTCAGGACAAAAAAAAATAATAATTAAAAGTAGCACTTAGATGGTAATGAGGAAAGCATTATTTTCTAATCAAAACAGGGTTCATTTAATCACAATCAGTGTATTTGTGTCAAGCTAAAAAAATGACTAATGGATAAAAGACCTTACCAGCACTGCTGGGAACTATCAATTGCTCCTTGGCCAAATGCAAAACACCTGCTGCCTTTAAGCAAGACAAAGTTTGCAGGGAAAGCTATTGCTTTGGGTTAGAATAGCTGTGCTTAGCTGGGAGAAAAAAAAAAAAAAAAAAAAAAAGCTGAAAAACAACCTTCCAAGCCCCTAGAAGCTGAGTTCAACAAGATATTTTCACGCATGTTTAGAGAGAGAGATTCACAAGGCTCCAGGTGACACTGTTTGCTGTGGCTGAGTGGAGGAGAGTGCCCAGTTAGTGTAACAGTGAGAGGCCTGAGGGAAGGGGATGCAAAGTTAATCATACAGTACCAGAAAACCAGCATTTCTGCAGACGATGTGATTTTAATGTCCAGTATGCCTCTATCTTTCTTCTGGTTTGGCAGTGGGGGAAGGGAAATTAGGGTAGTTTGGGGTTTTTTTGTTTGGGTTTTTAAAAATCTTTCTTTTCGTTTTCCCCCAGGCCTGTGAGATTTTATTTTGTTTTGGGAGAGTTGTTTGCGGCTGGAAGGATGGGTAGATGTTACTCAGGCTCATCAAGAACACACAAAACATGTAATAAGAAACTAAGATTGTGGGTTGCTGTGGTTTTGTGTGTTACTAGTAAGTAAGTGGGTCTAATGTGCATAAACTGCTTATCATTTTTCATGCTGAATCCTAAAGAAAGTATGGGGGTTTTCCCATAATCTCACATCTCCAAAGGGGATTGTCACACCCAGCATCCGAGGCTGGGTTTGCAGGATACATAGAAGGATATGACTTCTTTGCTAACAGGAATGCAACACAAACTTTAACAGTATCAATTGAAGAACTAGGAGAGTAAGTTAAATATTCATTTATACTACTGTAAAAACTTCATAGATGAGGCCTTGAGGGCCTCTGAAACTGAAAAAACAAAAGTTACATGACCTTGCAAGGAGCGGGAAAGGAAAAAAGCATGCACATCATCATTTCTGTCATGATCCATAAGAATTTTTCAAGTTTGGAATTAGATTATCACAACACATCCAAGCTGTAATGAGTAAAACCAGAAAACCGGGAATAGCTGGGGAAAAAAAAAAAAGGCATAGCAGCTGATTTAACAGACTCGAGAACACTATTTATTCTGTTAGCAAGACATCATTTAGCTGATTTTTCTTCCTCTCCTATTTTGTTCAGTGGTTAATCAAGGTTTAGCACGCCGTGGTCAAGATGCATATAAACACACAGAAGGTGTAAGTTCCCTCACCCTTGTCAGGAAAATCCAAACGCTAGAGAGGCTCATGTCCAAAAAGGAGACAGAGTCCTTCAACTTTATTCGAATAAAGGGAGAGTCCACTGGGACACACACCCGCTGGGTTTCGGAGGGCGCAGCCTCCCCTTTCATCCTGAACCCCCGGCCGCATGTTGCCCTCCTCCTTTCCCCACAGCTGAGGTACTAGAAAGGTACGGCCTTACCGAACCGCTGACTACATATTCCCTGCCTTGAACCTATTTTACCCTGAAGTTCAGAAACTCTGGCTATAAAGACCCTTGTCGGTTTCACAAGCCAAGCTGTCTGGGCTCTGCCCCAAATCCGCTGACCCCAGTTAGTTGAGACATCAAGACCCATCTCAGACACGTTAACACCCATACCTTCACCCATCAAACTCTAAACATATTAGCTTTCCCCTCACGCTTGCCCCACACTTCACGGCCTGGCCGCGAGTAACATTCATAGCGCAACTCCAAAGTGTGAAAGGCTTATCCTGCTATTGCTGCAAGAAGCGGCCGGTGGAAATAAAGCACCCCAGATGAAGGATTTTAATCGCCCTGCCACTCAAGCCACAGCTCCTCACTCCGCCCCGCCGCTGCCCCACGGTCGCTGAGGCGGTGCCGGAGGTGGGCGGGGCCAGGAGCGGCTGCGCGCGGCGCTCGCGGCGTGACGCGAGGCTCGGGACGCACCAATGGGAGGCGGCGGCGGCGGAGTTTGAACGGCGCGTGGCGGCGGCAGGCGCGGGTGGTGCCGCCCCGCGGGGCCCAGCGGCCGCTCCTGCGCTTCCCGGGCACAGCCGGGCACAGCCGGGCACAGCCGGGCCGCGGGGAGACAAGGGGCCGGACGTGCGGAGACGGGGAGCACCGAGCTGCGGGACGAGGGAAAATCCGGCCCGCTGCTGCCGCTGCGCAGGGATCCTTGCGGGCCCTCCCGCCTCCCGAGGAGGTAGGGCCGGCCGGTGCGGGGTGCTGGGACGCTGTGCCTGCAGCTAGAGGAGCAGGGGGCCGGCTGCCGGCGCCTCGGGAGAGCCCAGCCGAGCTCTTGGCTCTGGCCCCGGTGTTTAAAGCCCTCCCCGGCCCTGCCGCGGGCATCGAGCGTTTTGCAGTTCAGCCAAGGCTTGGCCGGGACGGCGGTGAGAATGGCCCTAGCTGCCTGTCTCTTCCTGGTTGTCAGTCTCTGCTGTGTGTGTACCTCCGCTTAAAACTGCCTCAAGCTTTACTCGTCTGTCCCTGTGCCTTTTCTGTTGGCGTTGGGGGAGCGCGGTGTAATCCCAGCTTCGTGTGTTCTCTTCACCCTCTCTACTTCTAAAGGTAGAAGATGGCAGAACACTCGAGGAAGTCCTTCAAAGACAGTCTGAGTGATATAAAACAACGTATGAGAGAGAAGAGAACTCAGAAATGGTCAAGGCTGGGTAAAACTTCCCAGTTCTCCACCGTAAACGCCAAAAGAGCAAGTAAGATGCTTAAATATTTTAGGATTTATAATTTATTTGTTTTCTTTTCAATCTCATTTGAAACACTCACTGTTGTGTTGCAGCCAAAAACTCCAACAAAATGAAGATCATTCAAGCAAATAACAGAGACCTGGCTCTGTCCTTGCAAGAACAAAAGATCAAACTGAGGGAAGCTGAAGCTACCATTCTTCAGCTAAGGAAAGATTATCACATTTTGAAGGCTCAGATGTTTGACTTGCAAAGAAATCATAGGTTCCAGCAAGAACAAGGACATGTGGAGGTATTTTTTAATAATAACTGTATGAGCTGACATTAGAATCAATACCAATCCATTGAGAGATATCTTTATGATCTTAAATGTTTCATAAAGCATTAACCCAGTATGTTCAACAGGGTTTTTTTTCCCCTAATTTGGTATGCTGGTTTGGATACTTGACACCTGATAATGAACCTTTTTTTTTTTTTCTCACTACTCTTTCTTATTTACTTAAAATAAGAAAGAGTAAACATAAAATCTTAGAAGTTTTAAATAAAAAATTAAAGTCTATCTTCTGTGACTTTTGTAGGGGATTTATCACATGTGCCAGAGGTTTCTTCAGATTTTAGTTATCTCATAATGCTGATAAGTTTGTAGTTGACACTAGAGTATGATAGTAACAGTGTTACTGTCCTTCCTTTGTCCATTAGAATCGACTGTCAGCCTTGAACGAGATAATTTCAAAAGTCTCTCAGAATTTACTGGACTCAGTCACTCTCCTTGGCCCAGCAAAGAATTTGTGTTCCATAGACATGGTGAGTGCCTTTTCCTCTTGAGCAGCAGGACTTCTGTTACTGATTGCCTTCACTCCTTCCACCATAGATGCACATAGATGTTTAGATCTGAGCCCTAGTTCAGAGGAAGAACTAGTCCCACAGTTCCCAGTATCCCAGGGGTGCACACTGGAGGTGTGTCAGTAAGTTATAAGTGGGATTGAGGCTCTGCTAGGCAGTGGGGGGGGGCACCCTGGGATTTTGTGCACAGTGCCTTCCCCTGTCTGCTTGCTGTAAAGATTGGGCTGCTGATGAATGTGCTGATAGAGGCTGAGAAGGTGGCTGGCCTTCTGATGTTAGCCAGACAGAAAGAAAGAGTCAAGGACCTCTTCAGTCCTTCCTTGAGTAACTTGGCTGTTGTCTAAAATTTGTAGATAGTTCAAGTTTGTTTCAGCCAGTTAATCACAGTAAGATTTATTTTGTTGACAGAATCAAAGAGAGCTTTCTTCAGGTCCTGGAAACAGTTGCAGTGTCACAGGACCAACACATTCAATGTAAGTATCATGGATTAATGCCTGTTTATGTTTAAAAACTATGTTACAGGAAATATAATTTTCTGACTGGAAAAAGGGAAGAAACCCAATGTAATGAAACTGTTCCTTGTAATTAACTTTATTGCTGTTTGTTCAGTAAATGCTACCTTTGGTATTTTCCCTAGAGGACCTCTAAAATGTATTCTTGAAGATGGTCCTGTGTTTCCAAGTGGGATGGAAGCTGGTGGTGACAGAGATTCTTTGTCAAAGATCCGTGTGGAATCTGACAGTGACATTTCCTTTACCAAAATAATTCCAAGCAAAGGTAACTAAATCAAAGTATCAGACATTGCTCTATTTTGAACTACGAAAACATCGTGTGAGTACAAGTTTAGAAAATTGCTGCTTTTGAAGGAATTGACAAGTAATTTTTTGCTTACTGTCAGAAAGGGGACATATTAATGCTGTTCACTGGTAAAATGTTTGAATGAAGATGCCCAGCAAAATGGGGAGGAATTTGAAACTTTTTTTATCTTCTCTATACATGCATTCCAGTTTCATTATCTACCAAACAGTTCAACGAAGTAAAATTACCTTTAGACTGTCGTTAGCATTTATGAAATCAATAAAAACTTGTTAACTAAGCAAAACACTCAAGAAAATAAGTGACCTGTAAATAACCTTTCCAAAAGGAACAGTTTAGAGGAAAATACTAGTGTTATATTACCTAACTGCTTTCTGCATGGAAGCTATATTAAACCAAGCTTATCTCAATTGCCAAATCCCAATTTATAAAAATCTGTAGAGAAAACCCAAAGAATAGTCTGAATTTTTGACAGGCTCAGAATTTTTACACAAATCTTAACATGGTTTTTCTATCTGGCTTTAATATGACATTTTCCCTTCAATTTCAAGGACAGCCATCTGATTTTCATCTGAACAACACAGAGCCAGAGCTGGAAAACGTTTGTTCGAGTGTAAATTTTGGATTTGGTAGAGTGTTACCAAAAAGTGTGTCCACCAGACGTCACTATTCGAAGACGAGGAACCTTGATGTAGTTTGTACTGGTGTCTTGGAACATTTAGAAGCACCTGATTCAATAAAAGAACTTTCTGAACAGAGTGAAATTAGACTTGAGGAAAGTCTAGAGAAGTGTGCTACAGGAAATATAAATGCAGCTATTCCTCACTTGAATGAAAGCAAGGTCGATTCAGAGCTGGTGTTAAAGCAGAAAAGTTCTGAAACTACACAGTTCAAATTAAAACGTAATTCTGATCTTAAACAACCAGAGTGTAAAAGCAGAGAAAACCCTCAACGAGGGAAAGAAAAGTGCCAGAAAGGAAAACTGGAATGGCCACTTACTTCCCAACAAAGACCAGGAAAACTGGGTAAAGAGGCTTCTAAAGAAAAGCTGAATTTTTTGGGTGACATCAGTGATGCTTATGACTTTCATTTGGAAGAGAGTGTCCATCTTACCCCTTTTCGACAAAACAAGGTGAACAACAGCGATACTGAAGTGGAGGATGAAGAAGACTCAGCTGAAACCAATACCATTGAGTCAAGCAGTACTGCAGGGGACTCAGATGACAGCCTCTATGAGCCTTACAAGAGTAAATCAAAGAAAAGGCAAAGTTCAGTGAACGAGAACCCTACGTCACCAATCCATCCAAGGCCAAGGTCTAAAAGATGTTTGGCACAGCGTGAGCAGAAGCTCTGTCATGAGGAAGAGACTGAAAACAAATCAAGTGATAAGTCTATTAGTAAGTGCAGAAAGTGTTCTGTAATTGGTTTTGTTTCCTTGAAAGATAACATTGTTTAGGAGATTTAAGCTTTTTATTATTTTAGGTTGGTTTTTTTTTTTTTTTAATAGCAACTGAAAGAGCAATGTTTTAAGAATGGTTAGATTTTCTTTTAAGCTCGCTTACCTGAATGAACTGTACTGTGCCTAATTTCTTCACAGGGCAGCCTTCTGAGCCGTCTCGTGGGCATCTCTGCGATGTTACCAATACAGCTGCAGTGCTCCCCAGCACTGGGGATGCAGAAAATGGCCCTGAAGGTGAAGGACTTGAGTCTCCAAAACGCAAGCGGCGAAGCTGTTCTGTTACTGTGAACTACAAAGAACCAAGTATTACAGGGTAGGTGTCTTTACTTTCCAGTTTGATATAAAGTTTGTGATATTCCATCCAACAAAGGATTTGAAAGGCTTATTTAAACCTTGAAAATAAGACCTGAACAGAAGAGCTCATTCAAAGAAGTCTAGAGTTAGTGTAATACAGCCTAGTTCGTGTGAAATGGAACTTGCTAGCTAAAAGTCACTGTTTTAAAGTGACATGGGAACAGAACTCAGTTTTGGTTTGTTTGTTTTTTTTTCCCAAACAGGAAACTCAGGAGAGGAGATCCATTTACAGATACAAAGTTCCTGTGTTCTCCAATTTTCAAGCTGAAAAAGGACACTAAACGACGTTCTCATACGAAAGCTTCTACAAAAAAATACAATGAGAAATTTGTTAGTTGTCTTTGATATTTTCAGCAAAACCATGCTTCTGCCACGAAGAAAGTAATTTCCTGGATGAAATATTTTGTTGCACAATATGTTATATAAATATGTAAATAGTTGTGTGTCTAGTATTAAGGATATCAGATTAAGGGGGCCTGGATTTAGTCTAGTGACTTATTTTTAATGATATGGGTTGATTACTTTTATAACTGAAGTGATTCTATTCAAGCTCCTTTTTAATGGATCTGGGACTGTATGAGAAATCTCAGATGGATAAGATGGTGAATATCATTGTATGGGTGAACTTCAGGCACTTAAAACATTTTGGGCAGGAAGTATTTTTAATAACTGTGTTTGTACAGATCTTGGTTATATGATGGTTGTAGTTTCATGTTGAATCTTAATAAACGTCTTAGTGTTTGGAAGCAGCTCTGAGTGGGTTGGTGTTCTTTTGGCAGTTTCCAGAGTTGTTCTAAGGGCATTATTGTCAGCAGTGGGCATTTACAGGCCTGTGTACTCTGTCCTCATCTTATGTGGTGGCATAAGCACTGTTTAGAAGCAGCTTAGCAGCTGCCATTTGATTCTGTAGCTGCAGCTCTCAAAAGCAGCAATTTAGGCTTAGTTGGTCCTGTATTGAGTGCAAGTTATCCTTTGTTTTGTAAGACTGCCTGTCCCACATTGATCAGTGCAAGATCTCTCCCCTTCTGTAATAAAACTTGTTAATTACTATTTTAGCTGTAACTTCTTCCACGGCTCTCAATAATTATACTAGCTGCAGCTACTGCATTTGATAATACTTGTTCACAACACAGCCTTCAGATGTTTGAATGGAAACTTAACTTTATCTTTATATCCTAAAATTCTAGCCACAGGGCCTCACCATCTCAGTCTGGAATTCTAGTACTAGAGGAACTTAAGCAGAGTGGTTGAACTATATAGGTTAGAGCCTGGTGCTAATAATGCCAAGGTTGTGGGTCTGGCCCCTGTATCAGCCATTCATGCAAGAGGTGCACTGAATGATCCTTAAGGGTCTTCTGTAAACCTCAGGTGCTCTTTCCCAAAACAAATCTGCAACAGCTGTTTTATGGGGGAAAGAAAAATAACAGGGTCATTGCAGAACAGCTCAAGGTAGGGCTGGTGGGTCTGGGTGGTTTTTTTTCTTACTGGCTTGAGCAAGCTTGAAAAATTGAAGTGATGGAAATGTGTAAGGAAGAAATCACTCCTTGCTCATCTCATCTGCTTTTGCAGCTCTTGGCTGCTGTTGCTACCCTCAGAACAGAACACTTTCACAGGACCAAATCTGAGTGGATGGGGCGGGGGGGGGAAATCTCTTCCTCCTCTAATTATTTGTCATATACTGGATAGGTGCAGGCTTTGTTGGTGTGACCATAATAAGTGACCATCTGGTGATAAAGCTCAACCCCTGGACTGTAGTTTGCTGCTACATATATTATGTAGTGTGAGTAAAGGATTCTTGAAGGCAACTACTGGCAAATAGCATAAGCATGCTTTGAAGTGAAAAAAATCAAAACTTTGGAACAGCTTGGTCAGCAGCACTGTGTCTCAGTTACCATAAAGCTGGGAATGCTACCTGGACTGATCACAGCTCAGCCCATTGTGCTCTTGGTGAACTTGGAGGCCATTTCACATATTTTCTGTCCTACCTGGAAGAGGCACTGACAGCACTCGTGTAGCTTCACTGTGCTTGGTTGTGAAATTGCTTCAGTGTGGGTGTTTGTATCATAAGTACCAAGTAATGAAAAAAAGAGACCAAAATAAGTAGGGTTTTGTACATATATAATTTAAAACTATTCTGTACCAGTACAATATATTAATTTGACAAATGTAAAGTTCATCAGCTGTTAAAGCATTTGCAAAACCACATATCCTACCGTAACTTTATTGCACAGTATCTATGAAAATATTAATTCTTAAATTAGAAAACACATTTCAATATAGAAGAGACAATCTGATTGAAAGACGATAAGAAAATCTACTCTGAAAATAACAAAAATTCACAGGTTACCAAGCTTAACAGATGCATCTGTAGGCCCAACCTACAAAACGGGTTTATAGCATCCTGTTCTGGCTATTAAAGAAAAAGTACTCACTGTACCTTTATTATAGATCCCAATGTAGGTCAGACTAAATTCATACAAAACACGATGGCAAGTCCAGCATTAACATTTTGAATACCTTGGGTGCCACATTTACTACTTCTAGATAATTCCTGACATCTCCTTGCTGAATTGATCTGTGATCTAACATCACACAGGCGTTTTGCAGGAATAGATTCTTTGACACAGCACAGGATTGGTTTTCTCAGTCTCATAACTTGAATTTTACCAGTGTAACCTCTGTAAATATAAAACACCAAGAATGAAAGTTTAATCTGTTTTTCACAAAAACAGTCATAATTTACAAACTAATTAGAAAATGTCAAGGGACAGCTTTTTGGCCTGTACTGATCTCCATTAAGGATTTAGGTGTACCTCTTAAATGTAGTGTAAGCAGCAAAATGTATATATATATTATATGTATATATGAGTCTGTGTTCTTTTTGAAGATATACTAAGAGCTGTAAATTGTTAATATGTTCCTGGGTCTAAATAATCACAGTTAATATGCATTTACAATAAAGCTTGGTAGAAAATCCAGTTTACCACAGAGCCAAGTATCTAAGCTTGAAGCTGTCCTATGTTGTCTTCCTCTGTGTACAATAGTCTTATTTCTGCTGAATAATCTAAAGAATTTAGCAGTGAGGAGTAGTAAGTAGGGTGGATCATGAAGTGCATAAAACTTTAACTCTACTAAGCCAATTAAAATTGTCTAGTAGATGCGAAGTAGTCTCTAAAGTTATTTTGGGTACTTATGTCCTGCATAAGCCAAGTCACTATGACATTACGCATCTAGCCAGATTTTTTTTCTTTTTTTTTTCTTTTTTTTTTTTTTTTTTAAGAGTGGTTATGAGATTACAATTTGCAGGTTAAAATATTTATCAAAACTGAAAATGAATAGAAAAACTTGCATCTATCAAAGATCATAGGCCGTCCTTTTTCAGAACCGACTGCTCTTCTCTCACAGCTTCTCAACCAGCTGAGTGTTTCTTTTAAAAAATAATATCTTATAAAAAGATTCTACAAAGAAACAAGTGTTTCAGAACCCCCCCACACCTGTTGTTTTCCCTTACGATTTTCTTTTTTTACTGGAAAAAATAATAAAACTTTATCAAATAGGTACTGCATTAGGTAGCTATAACATTAGGTAATCTATAATATCTGTTGTCTGGGAATTTTCTTCATCTTCCCAAACATGTGCAACTTCCCCCATGTTTGTGGGGTTTCTGAGGCTGTAGCTGATAAACTTATTAGGAACATAAGGTAATCGGCACACAAAAGAAATATTCCGTAATTAAATACATTATAAAGCATTTAATAAAATAATTTTTGTAACTTCAGTATAATACACGTTTGCAAAACTAAAAGGGTTTTTAAAAGTGCTAAGTATTAAACAAAAGTTTCTTGAAAGTCCCACAACTCAGATATAGAACGGCTTTCCCTGTCCATAACATAGGCACACTATTTGGTTGTAAAAAAGACAGTGTCACTTGTCAATTAATCCAGCTTCTTTAATTTTTGTGTAGAAGAATTTCTCCAGTATATTGGCACATTTGTAGTATTCACTCTCGGGGGGGTTGTACTCTCTGCAGTTTGTAAAGACTCGCTGCAAGTCTGCCATGAATAATTTCTTAGACACGTAGTACCTGTTCTTGAGTCGCTCACTCATTGTTTTGAGATCTGCACAGAAGAAAAATAGATTAACAGCGTTGGATTCAAATACGTTTGTGTGCAATATCCCTTCAGACTGATTTGCCATTTAACATGAAATGGCAAAGCTAGGATTTGGAATGGAAATTGCCTTCATCTAAGGCATGGTCTGTATTTTAGCTTCAAAAGCAACTGAGCTGCTGGAACTAAGCAATATTTCACTGTAAGGATGAATTTATGTAGAGATTATTTTTAATTCTTTGAAACATTAAAGCTTTCTTGGTTCTGTTCTCATACTTAGAGCTCTGAGTTTTTCTGTGGGTAGTGGATGTCCCTAACGCTCTTGTGTCCTGAGACAACCTGTTCTCAGCTCTGCTGGAGGAGGCCTTAGGGATATATGGGCAAAGAATTCAAACATCACAAAATATGTATATTAACCTAAAACCCTTACTGCTGTGCAAACACAGCAAAGAAGACACATTGGTCTACACTATACAAGCAGGATTTGCAGCTTCAACAAAAAAAAGATTAAATTTGTTCTACACTCTACATGTATTTTTATTACCTTTTCAGAGTTTATAGTTGTACATCCTTTTTAAGAATAATTTTTGAGAACTGATCTCCCCTGCTTTCAGAGCATCATGCAAAACATTTACTTACAGAACATTCTTTAAGAAGTGTTCTCCTTTATACTAAAATCAGTCATCCATAAAATAAGTAAATTATCTCAGTGTTCTCCACATAGTTACTTTCCTCGTAATTCTCATCAGGCATTTGAAAATTCTGTCTACATTACAAGTGTTCTAGGAGTGAGTACAGGAATAGAAGTAGTGGGAGGTGTGCTGGATGCCTTGGCTTTTCTCACCTCAGATGCTCTAACAACTATTTTTTTAGCAATGCTTGAGCCAGGCATCAGCAGCACCTTTGTGAAACTGTAACAGAAGTAGCTGAAATGAAGACTTAATGTCAATTAAGTATTGCAAGGGCAACAGAGACCAAAGACCTCCAACACAAAGAAATTAAACTTTTTAATTTCAGATTTAAAAATATAGTTGTATTTTTGTTTTGGTAATGGATTGGGGGGTTGGGAGTTTGGTTTTTTTAAGGGAAATTTGAATTTATTAAAAGAGAGGAAACCCTATCAAATTGACAAGATGGGATTATTTAAGGAAAGTTTGATGGATGCTCTCAAATACTTTTTCCAACAGTACAGAACTTGTCACTCCCTAGTTTTGCACAATATTTTGCAAAGCAAAGTCTCATACAGCTCCCACTAAGTCTGAAATTCAGGTCTCTATACCTACACTAGATACCCATAGACTAATTATAGCACACAGCTGAGTTCAGCTCACCCTAAAGCAAATGGTAGCTGGCTAGAGAGTTAAGCTGTTCTCCTCTAAGTACAGTGAAAGTTTGGTTCCATCTGTCACTCAACCATACAGCTTTCGAATGGCAGATGAAAAGGGAAAAAAAAACCCCAAAGAGTATTGCTTGACAGAGCACCTGAAGAGCACTTAAAACAGGGGTAGAAAAGCATTTATACCTGAGAACAGACCTTAGGAGGTAGTAAAAAAACTTACAGCCATACCTCTCAAAACCTGTACAATTTAGTCTGTACACAAACATAAAGGCAACTGTTACATCTTGTCTGAGCAACTTTTTACAGTATCACCATGCTGGCAGGGAGAGCAGAAAGAAATCTGAAGTTAATCACAATCAAGTCACAGCTTAGTTATGCTGGGTTCCTTAGCTGAAAAAAACCAAACCAAAACTAAACCAAAGATACCAGCTTAATCCTCAAAGTAAACTGCTGCCTCTACCCCTAGTGTAATGCGAAGGAAAGGACAGTCAACACTCCTGTTTTAATTGGCCAACTCAGGCAGGTTATTAGTAATCACTGCTCAGATTAAAGAGATTTCTGAGCTAGATCTGCTCAGAAAAGCAGATAGAGAAAACTCTGCCACAGAAGGGGATTCACATTCTTTTTCTTCATTGGTAGAAAATAAATTTGTGTTGGGGGTACAGGAAGACAGCGATTGGTTTATAAAGTATATGTTCATCTGCTAGTTGGGAATGATAAGCTGAACATAAAAAAATAATTAAACTATATTGATATACATGGGCTTGGAGCCTATGCAAAGCAACATGAACAAATACTTTTTTTTCTCTGAGAAATGGCTAGTAGCCTGCCATGAACCTGTATTTAATTCTCTGATGATATTAAAGGGTTCAGAAACTGTAATCAGTGATAGAGGTGAATATTGCATAAATGAGGAAGGAGTGTCAGAATTCAGTTTTAAATCTGATGCAATACAAATCAAGTACCCATCTAGAGTATCACTGAATTATCATTGAAATTATATGTCCCAGAAGTCAAAAGCTGGGTCATAGAGAAGCAGTCAAAATAAAAACATTATTAGCAGTTGTGTACTTCCCTTTGCAAGCAATCCTACATAAACAATAGCTGTATTACTTGTAAGGAAAATAAATACATCAATAAATGTAACACTTCAGACAACTGTGGCAGATCTAAAAGACAAAGATAAAAGTTAGCTTACAATCAGTTGCATGAAGCATTTTCCTAAACTTAAATTGGAGCAAAATGTTAAGACTCAGTTAGAAAACCCTGTGACCTTTGAAAATGTTTTGCCTATGTGATTTAGAAATCTTAAATCTGTATTGCAAGGCAACTCAAATGGTCAGGTGTCCCTGAAAGTTTGCCTTCAGGTTTTTTAATATATGAGTAGGATCTGCAAAGACCAGTTACCACACACAAGAACATATCCCTACAACTCACCCACACCAGCTCACTCCTGAAAGCTTCTAGCTGACTGCACCATTTAAGAGCTTATTAGGGCTCTCTGGGGCACACTAAGATTTCAGATACATACACCACACGTTTCACAAAGGTCACAGAGCACTCATCAATTTCAAATGACATCATCACACTCTTGACACTTCAGAGCTTCAAGGTATTCAGCTGCAAGTAACATATATCTTTTACCATAAAACAATCAGATTAAAATTTATCTGCTATGTCTGCAGCTATAATGATTTTTAAACTCTACTTAAAAAATGTTAATGGCATTACCCATGGGAAACCTTATAACTTCATAATATCCAGGAGCTTCTGTTCTCTTCACGGGTTCCATGAAGGGCCAAGCGCTTTGATGGCTCTTTGGTAAAGAAAAAAGTAAGGTATCTAATATGGAAACTAGATATTGGAAATAATTTAAAAATCTTTACAAAAAGTAAACTAGAACTAGCACTCACCTTCACTTGCTGCAGGATGGTTTTTAATGTGCTGTAAAGTTGGTCTGGATCCTTGGGCTCCTTACTTGAAGGAAAATATGAATACAAAAGGATTAGTTTGAGTCCCTTATCTTTGCTCCTACAATTTGCACCTTACCTAAAAGCAACTCCAAAGTTTCAAGCATTTTATGGAAAAAATAAAATTTAAAACAAGCAAACAAACCCAAACAAAAATCCTCAAAAAAGAACCCCACTACCCAAACCACACTTGCCCACAATAAAAAATAAAATAAAAAATACCACCAAAAAGCCATTTAAGAACTCATCTCTTGCCGATTATTTGATTTTCAGTGGATGGAAGGAAATATCAAGTGGCATTGTTTAAAGACTTTTCTCAAAGGAATATCCCAACTGCTTCAACATTTTACTTTGTGTAGCACTTACCCTCTTTCTTTTCCGCTTGGTTTCCAGCCAGTCTCTCCTGTACACCAACAACATGAGATATTATATGGGAACTACAGTAGCAACATTAATTGAGTTATTGCAACTCAAAGAAGAAAAGCCATTTCAGCACTACTGCAGTAAAATGGGTTTGTTTTGATAAAAGCTGCTTCTAATAAATAACATAACCATCTAGCCCACAGTTCCATTCAATTTCCTACATGCCTCTTCCTCCAGACTGCTGAAAAGATTCTAAAATATTTCTATATGAAACACATTTCTTTTCAATAATTCAATACATATTTTACTGCAACCCACCCCTGTAAAGAATAATCATGACAAATTTATCCAATCTGATTCCCCAGGGACAGAGAATAAATTGCAGAAAAGCACAGCTGAAGAAAAGTCTCCCAAAATATGATACTTAATTTTTTTTAAATTCTGTTTTGTCCTGTAAGTTCATGCCTTGCACAGAAATCATTGTTGTTCAGGAGTGCAGTGCATTAAAATGGTGCCAGAGGGAAACTGCCGCCTCCACTGTGATACAAATCAAAGAGGGATCACATATAAGTAAAATTATACACATGCACATAAAAGAGGATCAGCCTGAGATGCCTTGGGGAAATCTCAAAGACAGCAGTTGCAATGGAAACACAACAATCTTCACAGAAATCAAATCAGCAGACCAAAACAATTGCATTCTAATCAAAAAGAACTATGTGACTACATTAGTATTTCTAGTCTCGGACCTTTCTTGGGCTATTCTGCCTCTGTTCTACATTAAAAGAGATCGATACATACTGATTCCAGGAATGCTTTCTATAGGGATCTGCCGTACTCCATCTTTGAAGCAAGAAAGGCCAGGATAAACTTTTCGTATTTGAGCTTGCTTCCTTTCTATGAGCTTTTTAATGATCTGTAATAAAGCAGCACAGAAAACAAAAAGTAATTTATCTGGTCTAAAGTAACCCAGAAGATTAATGCAAAACTGTGATGGACAGAAACATTCTCACTTCCTAACCTCACAGTCCTTTTCCATGAAGCTGGTAATGGGGCTGAGCTACCTGACCAAACACCGATTCTGCAAATGAAGCTACTAAGGCTCTCAGCTATTTTGGCATAAATCTAGAAATAAAGGAGTCATTGCCTGCTCTACTGATCACAAGCTGCACAGCTCTTGGGAAGACAGAAGCAGAGGCAGAGAAGGAAATTTTCTGGAAGAAGGTTTGAGAACTGGCTATAAAATTTTAACAGCTGGAGCTTCTGAAATGCTTCAGCATAGCTGGTCAAAAATTTCAAGGCACATATTGAAAGCATGTATTTTAATGTACATATATGTTCATATTTCAAAATTTTAGAAATAACCCATTCACTTGAAAGCCTCCATATATCTATCTGTAGGAGCTGCTCATGTATCAATCAAAGATACTTTGATGAAAGATTTTCTCTGAAGGATGTCAGAATTATGCCACTTTTTAGAACCGAATTCTACTCTCTTTGCAAATGCTAGGGAAAGGCTTTTCCCACTCCTGGGTACACTCTGTTTTGCTTTGTAATCTTACTGCTTAAAATACTAAGCAATTTGCTTTGGTGCTCTTGACACCCACTTAGGTACCCATCTAAACTTTGTGTGTCCTGGATATGTGGCTTTCAAAACTTCATAACTTGGAGTAAACAAATGCACAGCCATGCAGACCACCAGATTCATAGAATTTTTCTTTGGAAATAATAAAAATTGACATATTTTTATTTTTAAGGACCTTCACTCCCTCATATACATATATTTCCTCTCAAAGAAGAGAAAAAGATAAAACCAGAATTTCAAAAGAGCTTAGAAATGTTAGGAGGAATACAGTATATAACAGCACCATGGCTAGATTCCAGCATAATATGAAAATAATTTCAAACTAATTATTAAATCCAACTTAAGCCCTCCTTATAATTTAGGAACCAGTGGCTCTTCGTGATTAAAGCAAGCTGTTCAATCAGTACCAGCAATTACTCACAAATCAGGAGGTCACAAAGCTTTGCATAGAGGGACTTGTCATATTTTTCAGAATGACTGTAAACAAGCTACTGGTACAGTGTCAGGTGATATGGTCTTAGCAGCCATTGGCATATACTCCAGTTCTTTAAATAAAAGCTTAGATCCCATGAAAAATTTCCCTTCTAAAAAGACAGATCCTGAAAAGCCTGATGTCTAGTACTGGCCAATACCAGCATTCAAGAAAATCAGTACATAATACAAACTGTCAACATTCAAAATTCTTTTTATGATATGCACAGATAAGCAAACACTCCTCATGAACGTGCAGACTGTGAGGGCTATTTCTAAATTTCCTTGCAACAGGGAGAATAAAAGGCCTGATTGGTGTTTTTAATGTTAGGCAGGCAATCCTAAGATGCAGTTCCAAAGCTGTATGTAATTGTTCTCAGAGAAGATTAACAGCACAGATCAGTGCACGACAGCAGCTTTCGTCCTAATAATTTTAGACAGGAGATGCCTGGAGAACCAAGGCACTTCATCTACACAATGTGTGTCTCTAAGTTCTTTAGAAGGATGGGGACATCCCAACAAATAAGAGAGGGAAGAAAGCTAATAAAGCAATCCCAGAGGCAAAATTTTGAAAACTAGCAAGTTTTCTGAAGTGGCATGTTATGTTGATGGTTTGGGCCCAGAACTGTACTACTGCAATTAGGCATGCCTAAGATATAATAGGCTACAAGAGACACATCCACTATCCACACTGACAGCATCACACCCCTAAGGGGCAGCTGGCATGTCCAGCAGCAGCCTGCAATCTGAAGGGTAATGCAGCCAAGCAGAAATGAAAGGGGAAAAACTTATGGTCTCTGTTGTATGGACATATGAAAACTTTACCAATAAGTAAAGTTTAAAAACCTTGTCAATTAAATGTAAAACCATCAGATAGTGGCTTTCCTTCCCCAAGCACAGGCCAAATCATTCTATTCATAACAAAAATTACTGTTTCATAAAAACGCTTTTTAACAAAATAAAAGGTCAGGATTGAACAATCTTGCAAGAACAAATTATAATTTGTATTTCTTTAAAAACCAAGGAAGGTATTTAAACACAAGTGGAAACATCATAATTATTTTGCTAATAAACTGCCTTATTATATAGAATATTATTAAGAACTAAATAAAGAACACCCCACATAAAATCCAAAGAGGGACAGACTGGAAATTAAGACAGCCCACCCTTGATTTATATATTTTAAAAATGTCAGAAAAAAAGAATCCTTTTCTTTTCAAGTAAAACAGGCCATGCAATACAAACACTCCATTTAAATGTCACTCTAATAAACACTACTGATATGGGAGGGAAGGAACTGACAAAGCCATAAAAAAAAATCAATCCTACAAGATTTTTCTTAGTTAACTACCACAAAATTGAACTTCGAATTACTCCTCAAAACACCAGTACTTTAATAGTCTTGTTCTTGTTAAGTCAGTAAGTTAGAATTTGATACTTCAACTACAAAATTTTGGCACTAGGACTTGAATGAAGAGATTATTCTAACTAATAAAAGTACGCACTCAAACTTAAGCACCAAAGCTAACCTGGCACCCACTGAACTGTTTCTAAACATCTGAATAGAGGGTAACACTAAACATTTCATTTCAACCTTCACCTCTTTTTGCTTTTTGATGATGACAGAAAATTCCGTGTAGGGGATCCTTGGATTTAATTCACATCCCATTAATGTGGCACCCTCATAATCCTTGATGTAGCCAACGTATTTTGCTTTTGGTACTTTAATATCTTTGGAGAAACCCTAACAAAGAAAAAGAAGACACTTATATTGTCATGATGCCATTTTCCTTTTACATTTGTTTTAACTGAAATGAATGAGGATTTAGAACCAAATTCATAACAATATTAAAATACAAAAAGTACAATGATGAGTTATAGACCGTGGTTCAGTGTTGCATAAACTTTCTCATGGGAGGCACTTGAAGAAAGAACTGTTAATTGCTAAGAAGAGTGATAGGCATGACTATATTCATTTTGAATGTGTGAAGATTAAATTGTACCAGTTTTATATACAGAACCATAGAACAGGTTTGAAGGAACTTGAGGAGGTCATTTAGCCCCATCTCAGCTCAGAACAGGTCTCATCATGTCTGGCTGATCAAGGCCACGACCAGTCTTGAAGCTTGTAAAAGTACAGAGATTCCACCACTTCCCTAGGCAACATTTTTCAGGACAGGAAAGGAAAAAATATTTCCTTCTACCTAGTTGCAATTTCCCACTATCCAAGTCATCTTCACTGCCTAATGCTGTACACCTCCGAGAAAAATCTGACTCCATTTTGCTGACCAGATAGCTGGCACCTGTTTATCTAATCTATTTGACAGAATAGACATTGCCATCTTTCCTGAATTTGAACCTCATGTTTCAAACCAGGAGGAGTTGTAAGTGCAGGTCAGGTAAGTTTTGATCTGTCACATGTATGCCTAGTCGTTTATACTTCTTATAGAATCAGTGAAGGAACTAACATTTTACTAGTTTTTAGACTAGACAAATTATAGACTATATCATTTATTCAGACGATTCTATCAAAGTAAAATATATTAGAAGCTAAAAAAATCGCACAAGATGAACACAAAGCACATTTGATACATTAAAATTATACATGTAAAATTGCATTACACATTTTATCCAATTACTTTGTCAGCGTAGTTACTTAGTTCAACACTGCTAGATATAAAACTTCTTGCACTGAACTTACTTGTTTTTTGAAGTAGCCGATAGCATATTCATCTGCATACGTGAGAAAGTTGAGAATGTTGTGTTTGATGTGATACTCCTTCAGATGGTTCATTAGATGAGTCCCATAACCCTGTGTGAAACATATGAGGAGAAAGCCATGACAAAGCCTTCAGGGACTGCACATATTAGAAACTGTGGAGCCAGGGTCATTATACACTGTTTTTCAAAATGCAGTCTTTCCTCCAGATACTGTTTTAAAGATTTTCTCTTGATGAATTTGGTATTGCATACACAAGAGCAAACTCTTGTGAGCCTTGTAGGGGTATCTCTGTGATCCATCATGGAAGTTGTAATTCAAGGTGCCCACTGTTTTGGTTTTTTTGTTCCTCTTTCAAATTAGATATCAACCATTAAAATCACATACTCCACCAATAACAAAACTGCACATTCTGTAACAATAGAGCATCCTTTCAGAGCCATATCACTTCAAAACTACAAAGCAGTAGCAATACTGAAATTATTCCAGTGTTCTGTGCACCTGTAGCAAAACAGTCTCTGCCTCAAAGGATTTATCATCTAAACTTATGATAAAGCACAAAAAGGAACAGTGAACAATTACCATAATAAGGAGCAGAAAAGAGTCCACAATCAAATAAATAGCTATGCCTTCCAACTGCACACAGGCATCATTTCCACTTAAATTTAGTTCCAAAGTAAACAAAAAAGGTTGCATTTATTCACATTGCCAAGTAAGCCACAGTCACCCCCTTCTGCTGTGATATGAAGAAATGTAAAGTAGATAGGAAAGCCCGTAATAATGTTTTGTTCCTGCATACGTTCCAATTTTCTCATCATGCAGACTAACATGACATTTAGAGAAACATACATGGATTCCTTTTGGGTACTCTGCTCTTGAAAACTGGGGAAATTTTTACATATATAAAAAAAGCCAGAAAAATAAATTAGAAAACACAAACACCTGATTTAATTTTCAATTTAATAGAACCAAATATGGCAATTGCCAGATAGGAAACTAAGCCACATTCTGTAAAACTTAAAATTATTTTGTAACAGGTGATCAAACTACCTAAAAAACAATTCTATTTGTATGGGAAAACTATTCCTATTTTTTTTACTCCAGCCTCAAACTGAATTAAAGTAGGAACTTATTTTTCCTAAGACTAGGCAGGTCACCCATGTGTGAACATTTTTTTTTCTCAGTTACCTGTTGACAGGATCAGCTGACTCAAAGAGAAAGGTGGGAAGGCGAATTTTCAGAAACACTCAACTGATACAGCAAAGCACCCAAAGGATAAAAGAATAAATAGTGTTTTATGCAACCCTGGGGGCAATCTGATGGGTCAGAATTATCTGCTCTATTATTTTGAAAGATTATTCCTAGGAAATCACAATACACCTTTGGCAGCCTCACCTGAGTAGTGCAGTAGTGAAGTAGCACAACTTCAGCATATTCTGTTAGGGCTTGCATTTGCTAAAACTCTCTGAATGCTGACAGGTCACTGCTTAATGTAGGGAAATGCTCCTCTCTAACAACAGAGTTGAACAAAATCAAATATAACCTGACTGTTAACAGTTGTTAGAGACTTTCAATCCCACTGTGTTACTCTTTTGCACCAGCGTGTACAATGTTTGCATGCTAACTGCTACACACTCTGAATTAACCCACATCGCAGCTCTTGCTTCTTGAATTGAGAATCATGAAGCTACAGCACCATCTAAAGGCAAAACACTGAATCAAATGGCCAGAGTTAAATCTACCTGTAGTAGCTGGAAAAGCTGGAGGAAATCTCATGTATTCATAGTGCTCTGTACTCTTTAAACACAGATGCTAATTCTTAAAATTCTAAGAAAATGTTGTGGCACTAACTCAAAAAGAGTGTACAGAACAGACCCTGGGCTTATTTTGAGATGTAAAATTATACCTAATTTTTACTGTATCTCATTTAGATTGAAGTAATTTAATGTCACAAAGTGATTGAACACAAATTACTGCCCCACACTACACAGAGGCACAACTACTGGGGACAGAGGTGTGAAAACTCCAAGAATGGCAGCCTACTGGCCACTATTGCTCTGCTGAGAGCAATTAATTAATTAGTTAAATACTATTATGATGGTGATTCTAAATCTGCACATTTTAGTTTGGTTTTTGTATTATATTCAGAATTCACTGTACTTTTCAAAATCTATTTCTGTCTGGCAACTCAGCAGTACAATCAACATGACTAAAGATATTAGAAGCACGTGCAGTAGATGAACAGGACACGAATCCATCTAATAAACACTTGTTATACAGAATTCTTCTTACCTTGACTTGCTCGTTGGAAGTCACAGCACAGAAAACAATCTCTGTAAATCCTTGGGAGGGGAACATCCGGAAGCAGATACCACCGATAACACGACCATCTTTTATTAATGCAAGGGTTTTATGTTTCCTGAGCAGACAAAAATAACAATCACTTTAATTCATGTACGTAGTACATAAAGCACCATTAACCTTCCTTTTTTCAGAAACCTGATTCACTTCTGTCCATGATGATAATGAAATTATTTATGCCTCCTAAGTTAGCCACTGGTATCTACAGAAGAGTTGCTACTTTAATGTCATGCTTTCAATATACCATAAAAGTCAATCATTGTAAAACAAGCCACTGGCCTTGGCAAGTATTCTGAGATACCTGGGTAATGCCCAATAAATAAAAGTTGCATTGCTTTCATTGAATCTCTTGCTGATAGTTACACCATTGCACAGTTCTCAGGATGATTTTATCCTGAGTAAATTAAAAAATAATGGAGTTACAGGAGAGCAAGTCCTTTCTAAGAGATTCCTGTTTCCTTGCATGCATTCTCCATAGTTAAGCTATTAGCCTCAAATGCAGCCGATGAAGTAAGAGAGGACATTTCTTATTCCTAATCACCCACTCTTCTGGGAATCAAGGCAATATTTCTATTGCACTTATAGTGACTGTCAGGGAAGATGAAGGTGCAATCTCAACTCTTATGTCAAGGGTAAGGAATTTTGGCATAATCCTCAAGGTGTGAAAACAGTGCACTTTTCTTTATTCAATACACAGTATCATATAAATCATATAAATGGTAATGTTAATATAGAGATGATGTATTTTGGGGAGAAAAGTTGGTGTCAAAAGTGAGCCCCTGCCAAAAAGCCCAAAGAGTTGTTATATTGTATGTGCCAACATTGAAGAAGATTTTACACATATTATATATTCTTTTTTTCTTGTACTTATTTTTGTGCTTTTTATGAATTTTGTCAAATGACAGCAGCAATGCAATAGCTTGAGCTTTTGTGGTGGTCTCATCCTGGCTGGATGCCAGGTGCTCACCAAAACTGCTCTATCCAATCAAAAATCAGAGCAGACTGATGGCAAGTAAAACAAATCCTAAAACTACCCTTCCCCTCCTCCTGCCTGATTCTCTACCTTTTCTCCCAAACAGTGCAGGGGGATGGGGAATAGGATTCACCACATGTTGTCTATGTCACAGTTTCCTCCTTAGGCAGAGCAGTTCTTCCCCTGCTTCAGTGTGGGGTCCCTCCCACAGGCTACAGTTTTTCAGGAACTGCAGTAGCATGGGTCCCTTTCCATAGGGACAAAAGTCCTGCCAGCAAAGCTGCTCTAGCAGGTAGTGTGGGCAGCTCTCTTCACAGGACCACAGGATCTGCCAGAAGCCTGCTCCAGGGTGGGCTTTCCACAGGGCCACAGCCTTCCTTCAGGCATCCACCTGCTTCAGCACAGGGCTCCTTCACAGGCTGCTGAGAGACACGAGCCTCCTTGTGGTGTTCACCACAGAAGGTTAAACTCCTGGAGTTTAAGTTAAACTTCATGCAGTTTATGAAGAACTGCAGCCTGTGGGAAGGACCCCACATGTTGGAGAAGTTTGTGGAGAACTCTCTGTCGTGGCAGGGACCCCATACTGGAGTAAGAAGAGAGTGTGTGAAGTCCTTCTCTGTGGAGGAAGAAGCAGCATACACCACGTGGGAACTGACTGCCACCTCCATTCCCCATCCCCCAGCAGTGCCTGGGGGAGAAGGTAGAGAATCATGAATGAAGCTAAGCTTGGGAAGAAGGGAGACGTGGGGCAAAGGTATTTTAAGATGTAGTTTCTATTTTCTCATTATCCTACTCTGATCTGATCTGTAAAAAATTAAACTAATTTCCCCAAGTTGAGTCTATTTTACCAGTGATAATTATCAGTAAGTGATCACTCCCTGTCCTTCTATCCAAGAACTTTGTACTTTCCCCTGTCCAGCTGAGGAGGTGAGCAATAGAGCAGGTTTTGTGGGAATCCGGCATCCAGATGATGTCAGCCCACCACAGTCACACAACAAGAAGCCACTTATTATTAATACAGCCACCAAGATGGCATTTGGGTACAATCCAATTAGATTGACCAGGAGTTATGAGGGCTTGAAAAGATGGCAAAAGTGTAGCACAGGCAGGGCTGCTCCCCACCCCACCTCTGCCTCAAGCAGCACCAGACTCCCTCTGCCTCACACGCCAGCCCCCGCTCCAAGGATACCCACGGATCAAAGACCAAGCGGGTGATGTATTCCTTCGGCATTCGAGGCAGCTGATGGGAGAACACATTCTGCAAACCAACCAGCCACATCATGATCTTCTTGTTGGGCTTCTGGTTCAGGGAGTTGCCGACCACATGGAATTCAATCACTCCCCTGCGCTCCTCCAGCCTCGCTGCCTCGTCCCGGGCCGAGTGCGCCGAGAGGAAGTTGGTCTGTACCACACAAACGAGGAACAAAATCACAGTTTTGAGATTTCACATCCTCTGACAGAACAGCCTTAATGAAAGAACAAATAAAACCCATTCTCTTTTTCCAACAGAACTGCCAGTGACTGCCTTTATAATGCACCTTTGCAGATGGGATACCATCAAATAAGCCAGAATTAAGCCTACACTACAGTCTACAAAGGCCTGTCTGAGTTTATATTGACACACAGATTAGATAACAACAACAATGGTTATGACTCAAAAAGTTCTAAAACCTCTTGAGGGATAGCACTCATCCAGTTGAATCCTATGCCACTAAGTCTTCATATTTTCTTTAGTCTTAGCCAGCCTGGGCATGACTTGTGGATTCGCCTACACATACTGCAAATCACTTATTTTAATGGTGGTGCAGGAAAAATCATATTTTTTTTTCATTTTACTAGTGCTTTCCACTATCTCTGCCACCATTGTAAGAGCCTAAAAAAAAAGATTTTAATTCCACAGAATTTGTTGTTACATATCTAGCAATTGCATCTACACATCTAAATGCAGATTGAAGTAATACAGAAAATTTATTTAACTTATTTTTTTCCAAGATCATTTTGCAATGCCAAAACATCTCTGTATGCACATACTGTTTACTTTTTTGAGCAAAGTTTGGCTGCTGGGTTTCTAGTCACTGCCAGCCCCAACAGCCAGGCTGGCACAGCATTTGTAATATGCAGAGCCATCAGTCACAGTACATAGTTTGAATAAGAAATGTAGGTGGTTCCAAATCTTCAGCAGTTTCTAGCTAAATCTTGGCAAATGAGCTGCTGGCAAAACATAGCCTGGCAGAGAGAACAGAAGGAGGAAAAGCCAGCCAAGGGAAAAAAAGTGCAATTCTGTACATGGCACAATTCTGCAATTCTGTTTGTTTTCCTCTTCCAGCCGAAAAAAAAGAGCAACTGGGGAAGACAGAGCAAATAACTGTTTAGATCAGCTTCTGCACTAGAGAGAGGTTTTTCACTTCAGATCTTTCATTCTGCTGCAGTTCTTGAACCCTATTTAACCTCATGAGCTGCATCTATGTTTAGCAATAAAAAAAACATACTCTAGAACTGTTCTGTAACAAAAGCACCTTGCAGGATAACCTGAGATCTACATTTTTACTATCAATAGTTTACAAGTCTCTTTGCTAACTGCATTACAACACATACAACATTAAAAATTTGTAGAACTATTCTTCATGTTAATGATGTATTTCACCAGTATTTTTTGCTCACCTGATCATACTCTTTCAAAGTCTATTTTTCTTGACAGGACTCCTAGCTCATCACATTCTATCCATGTGGAACATTTACTAAAAGCAGACCATTTACAAACAGACCATTTGCAACACCAAGTCTATATCTCACCTCTGGCCCAAGCATTGCTGCAGGATCTGTAATTGTTGACATTACTTCGTTGATTAACTCAATAGGGATATCTCCTACAACCCTTGGTCTTTTAGAGTCCTCCAGAGAATAGGGTTCATTATTTTTTCTCTTCTCCCCTATAACACAGAACTCAGACAAATTAGAAATAACCAAACTGTCATAGAGTAGCACTACGAAGTCTAACACTTCTGTCATATCCTGTAGTTTATATGACAAGTTTGAGGTTGGGTTTATTTGGTTTATTTTTTGGCTTTTTATCCCCATAGACAAAGAGAAATAAATGAAATCTGAAAAATATTTACCACTTCTCAATTTTCACTTTGCACAGGGGTATTAGCACGAAGCAGGAAAAATATACCTCTCCTCCCACTACACCTCTGTGAATCCACACTTAAATTCTTTGCTTTTTCTTTTTGCTTCAAAACACTCTGCATGGAACCTCTGTGCAGCTGTCTTGGAAGGTCAGTGCTCAATACACAAACTGCAGTGCCTAGTTCTGGATAACATGAAATCCCCCTTTTAGGATTCACTGGAACTAAGTATCCATCATACATTTCTTTCACCTCTTCTATAAACCAAGCAGCACATACAGTCTGATGTGTCATGCATATTTGAAAATCCATATAAAATTTCCAAATCAAAATATACTGAGTTAATTATTAACTTGGTTAGTTAATTATACAACTGCAGAGCCACGTGTATTATATAGCAAAAGAAACTAGTTAAATTCATAGAAGAACAGTCCACCAAGGACTAGCAGAGGTACAGTAACAGAGATCCAGCTGCTAGCTCAGGATTATCCCACTTATCATCTTACTCATTCCCACTTCTGAGGGACAAGTTGAGAAATGACTTGAAGGAAAACTGCCGTTTAGGAGCCACCCTAAGCTTCTCTGTAAACTAAAAATCTAAGGCTAAGTTTCACTGAGACTAAAAATTCACTTTGGTTTTGGTTTTTCTCCTTCCTTGAGGACCCACTTTACACGAGCTTGGGATCATCTTTCTGACCTAGCAACTTTTCAGATTGCTCATTAATCCTGAGGTGTTTGAAAAAGGCTTTATTAGGAGAATTTATGCATCCACCAACTTTTTTCTTACAAGGTTGTTTTGTTTGTTTGTTTTTGTTGTTTTGTTAGTTTGTTTGTTTTTGTTGTTTTGTTGTTTGTTTGTTTTTGTTTTTGTTTGACCTAACCTCATTCAGGTTTTAAATTTAACCTGGTTGGTGTATTTGTGTTTTTCTTCACTGCTCAAATGTATGCATGTCCAGTACCTTAAAAGATCAAAAAACCCAAATGTAATGCCCCCTTCTACTCTGGCCATTACTTAAATGAAACCTCTCATCATAGCTTATAATAGATGTACTCCAACAAAAGTATTTTTCAAAAACCTCTGACACCAGAAGATCTTTCCCCATTTTAATTTAACTTAAACCAATTGGATTTTTTGCAAAGACAGTTGCCATTTCTGTTAGTTAAACATTACCATAGTGGTGAAAAAGGTATGTGTGTGCAAATCTTTCAGCAAAAACACCTCAAGTTTGCTAATGCAGAGCGAAGGCAAAGGATACCATATACTGCAACTGCTGGTAATATCAACAGAAGTCAAAAGGCAAGGCTCCTTCTCCATTACCTAAGTTTGGGTCAAGGGCAGAAGAAACTTTACAAGCTGGACTCATATTTCCACTGTTGGATTGCTCCAGAGATGAAGGACTTGCACTGTATGCAACAGATCTTGCAACAGGAGGTGGACTGATAACTGCAATGACATAAAAAACAAACACAAAAAAATCAGATCATGGAACCCATTCTGGTGCTGATAGAAAGACTGTCACAAAGATGGACACCCACAATCCAAAAAGTAACAGTGAACACTGCAACAGAGTGATGCCACCAGCTCACAAGTAGAGACATTGAAGCTTTATCTCAGTGTATTTTTCTAAACTAAATTCTACCTAAGGAGGAACTGCTGGATAATAGGGATTGCAAACATCAGGCTTTATCAGTTCTCAGTGCTGAGCAGAAGTTAAGAAAACAAACTTCCTTCACATACCTGCCAAGCCTGCTGGCATTTAGCTTCATGAAAAGGTTTTATGTAGGGCTCTATTGAAAAGCAAAATCTCATCATTCAGCTTCATCTGCCCTATTTACACTGATCTAAGGCTGGTTGGACAAATCAAACTCAATAAAGGGAGAAGCTGTTTCACCAATTAAGAGAATGAAACTATTATTTTAAAAGGTCATAGACTTACATCTCTCTCTCTGTCTCTAATATATATATAAAACCCCCCACATTAGTCCTAAGTTATGCAGTTTTCCTTTGTGTTACCCATCACTAAATGCAAATTACCTGTCTGGATTCCCAGCTGGCCAGTTCGGGAACTAGACACCATGAAATCCTGATCCCAAATGGGAGAATTCTGGCTGTACACTTCTTCTTCCAGCATAGACAGAAACCTAGGCACAAAACCAGGAGAAATATCAACTAATGGGATCATTCCAAACACGTTCTTTTTCAAAATAAGCACTTGCAATGTTTTTAAATTAAAAACATTTACTAAGTCAGTAAGAAAAAAAACCTCCACACATGCAAAAATCACAAGCCAGAGTAGACATGAGGTATCCTAATTCAGTAGAATGCTTTCACTAATGAAACCTTACCACTGATTACAAGCAATAGTTATCTAATTTGCAAGTCCAGGAAAAGACAGTTACAAATCACTTTTACAAATCAAAACTCCACTAATGAGAAAGTTATGAGCTGATTGATGTCATACAATGATGGCAAAATATATCTGTTTTGATAAACCAGTATTTTGCAGATGCATTTGCTTTCTGCCTTTGATAAAATCCCAGTGTTATTAACAATGCTCTCAGGAAGATATTTTCATTCCTTTAAGTGTCCTACTGTAACATTTAATTACATATTTGTGGTTGCATAAGAGTATTTATAGCCTTACTTTGGTGCAGTTACAGAAACACCATGATTTTAAACCTCTCTTAGAATTATTATATTTCACAGACCAGGCTCTCCAGCACACTCACCCTCTCAGGGCTAATACACCAATTCCCTCCCAGCAGCAAGACAGCTGCTTATCCTATGTTGCACAAAAGAGGTTTTCAGACCAGAAGTTGACATGGCACATTTCTACTCTCTGGAGTCATCTAAATGTGTAGAAACTGTTCAGCTGAAACCAACAGGACTGCTGAGTAAAACTTCCTTGGACAGGATAGGGATTTTCAGGATCAAGCCAGAGTCTGTACTGTATATATAGGACAGCCATACCTAAGCAATGTGCTGTGTTTGCTGCTCTCTATACAGGTGATAATGGCTAAAAAGTTTGTAACAGTGACCTGACCATCTGTGATAAAGCAGAAGGACAAACTCAACTTTAGCCAAAGCTCTGTTTCCAGAGGCTCTGCCTTCATCCCTTTTAGCAACTACTTCCTAGGTATGCACAGACAGAACCAATGGGTGCTCCCCTGGCCCAAAAGGAGAGCCCAGTGCAAAGGGGAGCCCTGTGCCAGACTCCAAGCCCTGAGACACAAGTCCTCTGCAGGGGTTCACTCAGCACAATGCCAGAGGAAAGACAAATGCTTCAGATAAGTACAGCCCATGAAAGATTTAAAACGTTATTCATACTTCCCACAGATCATCTGCAAACAGTACTTGTCTTTTTTTTTCCCCAGCAGAATATCAAAAGCAATTGCAGTGAATAATAATGCTTTTCATATTACTGCAAAAGGCTTTAAAAGGCAGTGAAAACAGGGGCATATGCATACCTACTTCCTCCACAAATCTGCTCTTGCATCAATGCGGTGTTACAGCCTTTTTTCTATCTGTTTCAGGGCCTCATCATGATCCTGTTCCCAGACATTCCTGTATCCATAACAGTCTACCCCAAAGACAGTGTACATTTTTCAAAGTGGTAAAATAAACTATTATTAATAGTAGGAGAAACAAATGCTGGCTCTAATCAGCTTAGGAAAGTTCCTGTTGTTTTTCATTCCCCTGAGCTCTAACCCATCCTCTGGCCCAACACAGTAGCTTGCATAGATAGCATCAGTGCCACCAGGTCTTCTATAAGTTCAGTTCATTTCTTGTTAGGAGGGGCAGGCTTTTAAAGTATGACTTGGAGAACCAAGCTACCCTTGTAAAATAAGAATATTTTTAAAGTGATACACTATTTTAACAGGAATCTGTTACAATGAATGATCCTGTCATCATTACTAATCCTGTTTACCCTGGGGGGTAAAGTGTTTAAAATTAGGTAGTAAAATGTTTGAAATTAAGGACTGTGAAAGTTGAACATGTTTCAATACCCCTATAGGTAATTATTGCTGTTTTATTGTGAGAGATTGTCATCAACATTCCAGTACTGGAAAAGATACTCAGTATGAATTTATGAGTTTAGGATTCAATGATGCAGTTTTATACTGACTCCTCTCTAATAAATCCATCTCTTCTAGGGGTGGAGTGACTACTTTGCTCACTATTACAATGTTGAATTAAACTGAAATTCTTATAAACTCTGTACAACACCCCCCTTTTTTTTTTAATGCTCCATCACCAAAGCAGATGCAAGCATGGTTTTGGAGGTCTGGACCTACATTGTTTCCAAGGACTACCGAAAAAGAAAGTAATTGATCCACAATACCTGCTAATAGGCAAAAAGCACAACCTCCCAGCAATATTAATAATCTTTTTCATAAAGTAAACCCTAGGACAAAACAAAGCAAGCAGTTTGTACATAAAATACACTAATCTAATTTATGGCAGTAAAGAAAGCTGCAGTATCTAGTTGCTACTGAATAAAAAGATAAATTATTTTAATCTACAGGTAATTTCTCCCTTTTTACAACAAAGTTGCTGGTTAACTTTGAATGCAGGCACACTGTGACCCCTTACTTTGGAAAATGAGTGAGGATTAGTGTTCGTTTTTCTTGAGGAAGCTTGTCTTTTTCTTGCCTGGCCTGCTCCAGCAGTTGTCGTCTCATCACAGTAAAGACAGAGCGAAGCAATGTCCTACCAAAAACCTGGGTGGTTTCATACCGAGGTAGACTATCACAAAACTGAGGGACATTGCAATAACAAAGCCACCTGTAAAGAGGAAAAAAGCCAGATAATTATCACCACCTAACATATGACTTAATGCAGTAAAACCACTACCCACACCATTTATAATGCAGCTGAGAGCTATATGACAGTATAAATCTGTTCCACTTCAATTCAGTATTTATGCTGCCCAGTTTTTTACAGAAATGACAACCAAGTACTTTTAAGTTTCCATATATTCTTTTTCTCTGCAGTCTAGTTTACACAAAGTGCTCTTTTTCCAGACAATAATCATAGATGACAGAAAATTCACAGGTATGTCAGGGATTCTCTCCACACACGTCCTGCCACTGACTCCAAAGACCATTAGCACAGCCTGGTTTACTCTCTAAACTTCCACCTTTTCCAACATAGAGGCCAAATGAGTGACACTTTTAACTAGCTCCACCCCAACCCAGCTGGATTCCCGTCCTGGTTTTCCACCTGTTGGATTCTTCCCATTATAGTCTGACTTGTTATTCTTTCATTACCAGTATCTCCATCCATAATAAACTTCGCACTGAGGAAAACTACAGCATGTCATGTTTCTTTTCTAGGAAAAGAGACAACTCAGGATCACAATATGTAGGTCACAATATCTGTTAATCTTATAAACAAGATTTTGATATCTGTGTGTAAGTGAACAGTCATTGGTATCTGGAGCTTTAGCAGAATCAGACCACAACCATTATTATGAAAGCTCCAGCAATGAAAAGAAAATATTAGGAGCTGGATGCAAACATACTGTGCTGGATCCTGCACACATTTCCTCATCCAGACCCAAAGTACAGCCTGTCTCGAAATGTTCTTCCAAACCCTTGTGCCTTAATCTTTACAAACATGAGTTGCAAAAGAGCTGTGAGATAGAGCTGTTCACAGACTCCTACTCCCTGCTCTTGGCTGATAAAGCACAGCTCTCAAAACACAAGAATGCATGTGAAACTCTTGATACAATTTCATTCAATTTCACCAAGTTCTCAAATGAAATTGGTGACAACAAAAATTCAGGTGTGCCCACGGTGCACAACAGCACCCTGAGCAATGCCTCAGGTAACACAGAGGAGAGGAGTTCACAATGGCAAGTGAGAGGTGAGAAGAGCACTTAGGGTCGGGGGGGACCTCAGGGACTGTGGGCAGGAGAGTTGAGAAAACACAAGTGACAAAATAATTAGCAGCAAAAAGCCACCAACCAGAATCAATGACCTATCGATTCCTAACAAGATTTAACTCCTACCACCCCTGGCTGACACCGATCATCACAAAAAAATGGAGGTCAAACACCCACCAAACATGGTCTTAAAAGCACCATGGATTATCAGTGCCCTTTACAGCAGTTATTCGAGGTGACAGGACATCTGGGTGAGACACAGACATAGAGTGCTGTCTGCTCTGTCATTAGCCAGAGCCTCAATTCACTCCAGGTTTGCTGCTGCTCCCCTTCATGGTGTGTGAGAGGAAAGGCCGCCGGGAAAGCAGCCAGAAGGTGGTGCTCACCCTCGGCCAGCAGAGATGTCCGGGCGCTCCCGAGAACAGGTGCTGACAGAGGTTAACTACCTGCTGCCTGGCCGGCAGGACCCTGAACTGCTCTCACTGTGCTCACTGAAAAGGGCACTGTGCTACTCTTGTGAGAAAAAGAAAATAAACAGAGACATGTCTTTTTATCCTAGTTCTTCATCCTTCAGCAACTAAGCTATTCCTTTGAATTCTAACAATGCATTAAATGGTCATAACAAGAACGGTAATTTTAAGGAACCTAGTAATATCTGTTCCCCATGTAGCATTCAAGCACTTGCAAAATTAGTTTGATTTTTCAACTCCTCTGTGATTTGGTTTCAAACAGTGATGCTTTACAATGCTAAATGTATCTTCTCTGTTTTTCTTTTTTAAGTTGAATAATAAATAGGGATCTTACATGAGGCTCATATCTTAAGAAGACCGAGAGCACTTCACGAACACAGACCTTGCAAAAGCATTGTTAGATACAAGTGTTCCAGCCTCTATGCCCTGCTCTTGGCTGATAAAGCACATCTCTCAAGACCCAAGGATGCATGTGAAACTGATACAGTCTCACTAAAACCCTTGGGTCTTCATGCTAAATCCACGGCTGCAAGAATTCACAAGGTCCACCTATGGCATAAAGATACTGGTGCACTCCTGAACTCTGTACATGCCCTACTCATAAGGAAGACTCCTAACAAGCAAAAGCAGCATTACCTGGTATAATTCACTTTATACCCCGCAATATCATCATTGGGTGACCTCAGTCTTCTCTGAGAAGGTGTCTCCAGGTGCCAGTAGTTAATGCGGTTCAGAAACATTTTAGCCAGCTCCACTATTGTTTGCCTTTCCTTCGAGGGCAAGTGGCTAAATTTGTACTGCACGAAATTATTCACACCCTTAAAAAGTAAGAATATTCTGTTTAATAATTTAGCCATAATTTTTGTAGGAGAATCCTCAAAACATTCCTTGCTTTATGTTTGCCATGAACTTGCATTGTGTGGAAAAGCCAAGAAGTATTGGAGACCATGAACTCCTTGCTCAGCTACTCATGCAGATGCCACAGGCTGGTGGTACCTGTGTACACAGCAGGAGGTACATCCAGGTATTTTTAATCTCCTCTCAGAAGCTGATGTAAAGGGAAAGAAGAAAAAATTCCTTTTTTCCTTCCTCCTCAAAGTCAGCAAACACAGAAAGTTCTGGTAGGTTTTCATCCATACATAAATCAACTATCACCCCAAAAACTCTCCAGCTGCTTTTCATTAATAGATTAGGGCTTATGGACTACTACTTCGGTTTATGTCTACAAATCATATTATTTCTTCAAGAAGTCTTAATACTTCACAATCATGTCTCCTCATTGCACTTTGGACATTGTCCAGTTTGAAGAAAAATCTACTGAACATGATAAAATTGGGTGGCTATAGTGCTGCAACACATATTTTATAAATCCATTATAATACTGGTGCTTAGTGAATTATTTTATTTGACTGAGTGGCTGAGCTGCTAAAAATAGAGTTGAAAATATTGGTCTTTTTTAAACAGAAAATTATTTCAAAATAAACTGTAAGAAGAAATACTCTTTAATCTCTATGCTTTATTTTCTTAAGCAACCTGAACATTATGAAGAATTTGACAAAAAATTGCATTGTACAAAACCTTTTTAATAGTGTGTTTTAAGGATTAAGAGTCTGGGGGGATTACATACACATTTTTTGTTTATACTCAAACTAAAGGAGAACTTAAAGTGAAGACTTCTCAGAAATTCAGCAATAAAGTGGTTTGAACTTCCTAAATGATAAGAAGTGAGAGTTGCAAAGAAATAATTACTACACATAACAGTCTTCACATTTAAATTATCCTGTTTAGCAACAGAACATCCATTCATCCATGGATGGGAAAACATCGAGCTCCTGTTTCAGCAAGGTATGTGAGCCTCTGCATAGTCCCACTGGAAATCATGGGCCCACTTGTCTGCCAGAAGTGCATTCTTAGGAGCTTGCTTAACCAAAAACTGAATTTGTCATACGTTCTTTATCTACTGAGAGTCACAAAAGCCTCAATTATTCTTCGGTTTCAGCTTTGTTTTTTTCTCTTGTGTACCCTTTGAAAGAGAAGGCTATGATCTCACTGAGTTGGACTGTAACATTTTTCTTGATATACAGAAGGCAAGTGTCATTTTAATATTGGATTTCAAAACTTCAACAGCATTTTTCATCACTTGAAACAAAGATTAGAACTGCCCACATAAAAGTAGCATTTCAAGTTAATTCTCTAAACCCACAAAAAAGTCAGTTTCATTAAAGCATAAGACCAATGATGAGAAGTCAAATAATGTAACTATTGTACAAACACTAAAAGGAGAACCAGCAGCAATCTCCACAGCCCCCTAGTTTGTCCTAAGCAGAACACAGAAACATCTGCAAAGTGCCTAAAAAATGCCGTTTTCAAAACCAGTGTTTATATTTACAAAAAGAAAAACAAACCACAAAAAAATCCCAAAACAAAGCTTCCAAACCCCCAACAAAATAAAATGTTAAAATATGCAAATAAACAAAAACAAAAAACCCCACCACAGACCAACGAAACCCACATTTTGGCTCTTTACCTGTTCAATGCTAGGTTTCTCAAATGGGGGACTTTCCAAAGATCCTTCTACTACAGGTTTTCCCATCTGTAAAATGCACTTCCTCAAAAGCTGTTAAAAATACACACATTTTTAAAAGTTAGTATATTTTCATACACAGTGCTAATGGAAGTCACAAGGGCACAACACACTGTGAGCAGTGTAGAAATTCTCCTGACTATAGATCTGCTTGTTTAATTGTCTGAATTTGTAATTCCTAAACTTCACTGTGAAATCACCTTCCCTGAAATGCCTACAAGAGACTCCTCTGAGGAAATGCAGGCAGCTAAGTTGCCATTCATGTCAACTGACTCTTCCTGGTATGTCAGTGATGAAGGCTGCAGTTTATACATGGGACTCAGGGTCAGTTCCTCAATCATCTGGATGATTTTTGGAATAAGAATCAGTACATTGCAAGTACCAAAACATCCAGACCACGGTTACTCAGTAGAGCATCATCCTAGAGAAAAATTGTCTCGGCAGGTAAAGTCGATCCAGGCCCGAGCGGCAATGAAATTGGCTTATGTGTGAGAAAGTGAAAAATCTGAGAAGACATTCCACAAGTTCAGCTTACTTTGAACAGGTAGAAATAAACTTGCTTGGTGTCTGCATCTTCTTCTTTGTGGACACAGGTGAACAGATATTCCACATCCAATACAATCCCCAGGAGCCTGTTCATTTCTTCTTCAGACACATTCTCCAGGTGAGAAACATGAGCAGCTAAACAAAATAAAAACCCAGACTTGTAAAAGGCTACTGAGAGAACCCACAGCACAACTATAGCCCAGGAGACCTCCAAGGAAGCCTTAACTGTAAAGGCACTGATCCTGTAATAACCTACTTAAACAGAACACATCTTATCAGAGGTAACTGAAACCTGTGTCCCATCAGAGCAGTTTGTAAAGGTTGACCAGGGGTGGTAACTTCCACAGCAGAGGAATGGCAGCTGGTTGGAGTCACGTCATCTGTTAACACTTAAAGCAGACTACACAAGTCCTGCTTGCATTAATATGTTGCACTATATAACTAACTACATAGATTTTTGTCCTAGAGCAATGTCTTTGAGACAAGGTTTCATGCCTTAAGAAAATACATCTATAATTTCCATAAATTATGTAATCCAGATGTAAGCAGCACCTTATTCTGTGAAGAGTGAAAAAAAACCCAGATCCGAAAAATGCCATTTTGTTTTAAACGGGGCATTATTGGTTAAGCCACTTGCTTTCATATCATGTAAGATCAAACCGTGCTTTGTGCACACTATATTAACACAGATTTTGCAGACTGTACGTGCTCTTTTGTTCAGAAGTCTACGCACGCTGCAATTTCCAAGTGACAAATTCCCTTTTATCATCTTCAAAGGTAAATACAGTTCCACATCTGTAATTTTCAAAAGCTTGAGGTTTCTCTCTGTAAAGCAGGACACTCATTCCAAGCTGGTTTGAACAACTGGCCTCGGGAAGAAGGAAGGCAGTGTAAAACAAAAAGTCAAGTCCCAGAAAGAAGATATTTGCATTACAAAAAGCAATGATCTTGGCTGACTCCAGGCCAGTGTAGCTGGTATGCATATCCTTTCCTCTGAAAGGACAAGAAAATAACCTTTCAAAGAAAGAGAAAAATACTTTTAACTTCGAGCATATTAGCTTTTTATATTTTAATAAATTTTATCTATATTTGCTTCTTAAGATTAACATATTTTTTTAACGGAAATCTGACTCCTTAGTTGGGGAGCTAGTGAGGAAAAACAACACTTGATTTGAAAACGATCACATTTATTGGCCACCCAGCAAAGACGGTTTGTTTTGAGAAGTTCTGTATGATACCAAAACATTTAAATTCAATACCTTTACTCGGCTTCAAGTAAAAAGTACACCGTAATACAGAACTTTAAAAATATGTCAGCAACTGTTTCCACTTAAATGAAAATTAATTATATAATGTCTTAGGCACATGGCCATCGTGAGCTTCCTTTGAGGATAAACATTCAATATTCTGGACAGAATAAAATTATTTAACTTCTGTCCTTAAGACAGGTATGAAGGGTTAATATTCCCAGCAGTTTGTCCTGATCATTGGCAAGTAATAAATATCCTCCTAGAGGAGCTTTGCATTAGAAACTGATAACATACCAAAGAAACCTTGCCTTCAACAAATGAATAAAACATCAGCATAAGAAGCCATTTCTATGCAGTTTCCATAACAATACTGAACCTTGACTACTTAGTGGTGTTTAAACATTTTATTAAGCTAGAGAATTATTACCCATACCGTGAATCTAAAAGTTCAGTGTATTACCAGCATGTATTTACCAAAGAGACACCAATGTTTACACACCAGGCCAACAAACTATCCTTCTTCAGATGTTCACAGCCCATTCCCAAACTCTGTGGCCATTAATAAGCATTTTATTAGAATTAAAGCTTTAGTACAGTGACATCAAATACTGCTTCACTCGACTAGAGTTACACAATGCCAATCACACGCACTGCCCAACTGATGCACCCTTCTTCAGCTGCTGTTTTGCCTGAAAATAAGTTTAAATATCACATGTATAGGTTGCTAGAGCATGCACAAAAGAGCAGGCAGAAAGAACAAGGCTCAGAGATAGGAAGACCTGCAAGCTCAGCAAGCAAGCACTGGAGTGTACAAATTAGGAACAGTGAAAAAACAGATCAATGTTTTTTCATTGGAGTGTGGAATGTGTCCACAGCCTAATGCAACATCCTAAAACCAAGAAATACCCAAATATGCTATGTGAAGGTGCACAGCAGGAACTGAAGACAGTGATGGGCAAAAAAAGAGACTGAATGTGTATATGGTGTATTATTAGCACATCTATTAACTAGTTTTAAAAGTGATTCAAGACTGACAACGTTTACTAATTAAAAAATGCATCCTGCAACACAGGATAAACAATCAAATAGAGTCTCTGACTATGAAACATCTGGTCTTTGGCTGGTGGACAGTGAATTGTCCCAGCATCTAATCCAGTCAGAGTGTTAAAAAATATATCACCCAAATAAAAGAAATATTCATTAAAACAACCACATTGAGCCAAACTGTGGGGCTGACCACCAAAAAGAAGAATGTAAGCTGTGGATAAGTAGACAATAACACACACAATCAAACAGATTTATGCACCAAAAGCTGCACTGGCTTGAAGTTCAAACTACACCTCCAAAAAGAGGCATCTCAAGCAAGATAGTATGTAGGATTACCTCTGGATGAAAAAAAATAAACTCTAGAAAAGAAAAAAAAATCCTATATTTTGCATCAGGTACAGGTTTGATCAGCACAATGCTACTTCAGTGGCTTTCTGAGCAGAAGAAAAAGCAGCACAGCTAATGTGAAGCCCACACACCTCATGGTAAATCTGGTTTTAAAGGTATTCAGCAGAAACACACTAATTTAGAGGAGATGAATAGGAAAATTATCTTGACAAACACAGCTGAAAGACATATTTTTCCAGTAGCATGAGGAAGCACACAGCAACTCATTTCAGTTATTTTAAATGAAAAATCTTCCTCATTATCTGCAGTCAGAAGAAGTCTTTTCTAAAAAGAGCAGTAAATAAAAATAGTTTCTTGATAGAATACTTTTGCTGGTTTTACAGTACTGGTTTTCCCTGGTTTCCTAGCTAAAGAATGATTTAATACTTTTTTAATAGACCAAAATCAGGCCCAGCTTTTAGAAGAGCTGAGTTTTCCTACAAAATACAAAGCATCCCCAAATTCTGCTGAAGAATAGGGAACTGACAGGCACATCTTGCAAGTTTAAAAAAAAAAAAATAAGCTTGCTCTTCAAAGGCCAGGATTGAAAGGGATGGGTAATACAAGCCACCCTAATTACACTAACAGAAGCAGCACAGAGAAGCTGTGTGACGAAAAGTTGAAACTAACTTGGCTGAAGTGACTGAATTTTCTGTGATACTATGCATTTATTAATCTCCTCCTGCAAGCAAACTCCGAGATCTGGAATATCATGAAAAAATTCTGCTGAAAAGCCTAGAAATAAATCACATGTAATGAGAGTATAAAAAAGAGAGCAGAAGTAGAAATAAATCCCATGCAAAAAAAATTATAAAAAAGTATTCCATTCAAAATACAGTATTTTTTTCAAAAGTAAAATAATAAATGATCTATTGTGAAGGCTTTAAATTTAGCTTTTTTCTTTTTATTTCATTGTCTTAAGTTTTGGGCAGCACCAAAAATTAAATAGTAACTGCTTCTTTTCAATTAGTTCTGAATTTTATTTTAGCTGGATTTTTATTCAGTATTTGCTAAGAAGGGTGTGGATCTGTGATGGAGCAAGCTGAGAGGAGGGCAGTGAAGGTGATCTGAAGGCTGGAGCACCTCTCCTGTGAAATCAGGCTGAGAGTGTGGGGTTGTTCAGAGCGGAGGAGAGCTTCAGGGACATCCTAGAGCAGCCTTCCAGGACCCAAAGGTGGCTCACAGGAAAGCCAAAGGGGAACTTTTTCAAGGAGATGTAGTGACAGGACAAGGGGTGGTGGCTTTAGATTGGTTCAGATCAGATCTCAGAAAAAGGTTTTTTGATGCTGAGGGTGGTAGAATACTGGAACAAGTTGCCCAGAGAGGTGATGGATATCCCATCCCTGGAAACATTCAAGTTGGCTGGGGCTCAGAGCAACCCAGTGTAACAGAAAGGATCCCTGCTGACTGTACGGGGGCTGGACCAGATGATCTTTAAAAGGTCCCTTCCAACTGAAACTATTCTGTGATTCTGATACTGAAACAACCATCAGCTTTTAATTTGGGTAAGTATAAATCCTTAAAATAATAATACAGTGATTCAGCACTCTTTTTCAGGCTATGTGGGTAACAAATTGTTATTCATTCTAAGTCTGAAAAACAAAACCAAAAACCACAACAGTATTTAACAGTGGATTTTGAGCAGTTGCTTCCAAGACAACATGCAAGCTGTCTGCACAATAACTTAGACCCTGCTAAGATGTACAACACTAGTTTTATTTTCTGTGACACATTAAGACATGGTTCTTTTTGTAGGCAGGAGTACCTGCTTTAGCGATGTTCAAGAATATTTTATACTTTGTTCTAAAGCAAGGAAACATGATACAGCCTACAGGAGAGAGTCATTTGCCTTGGGCAGATAGAGCTATGTAAGGCTAAGGCATACGGAACATAAAGTATTTAAATTGTTACAGGTAGCTTAATGGTGCTTTTACATTTTAACAGCTTTGAATGTCGGTGCTGTTAGAAGTTGCACCTTAGCTGAATTCCTTTAAGACTAATTTTAGGATATTTCCATATTAAACATATTTTTAAAATATTAAATGTAATAAATGCTAATTCATGTTCTCATAATATATTTCATGTAATCATAATGCTTGGTGTTATTGGTGATAGTAAACGTGTAGTTTTAGGAATGTCAGAGAAAACCCCCCCGGCACAGAGGAACATCTCCAGCTCCGGGAAAGAGACAATGGAATTACAATGCCAGTAGGAGGTGGAGAGCCACGGAGAAGGTGATGAGGTGCAATTGACATCTGATAAGGACTGACAGCCCAGAGAATACATCCTACCTGGAACATTAAGAGTACTCGACCACATCCTGCACACCCAGGAAACCTTTTCAAGCCCGGCCATCGCTCCCCTGAGTCTATCAGCCGCATCATCAGGAAACAAAGAAACCTAAAGAAATTCTGCACTGAACAGGGAGTCCAGCCCTGGAAGTTTCAAGCCCCCCTCGATACCAGGACCTCCGAATCAAGTCCAGACATGTACACGGAGCCTAAACTCGAGAAGGGTATAAGACTGGCAGACCTGGACTTGTGCTTTCGTGAGCCCTCAGGGGCGGTGTGTCGCGGGATGCATCGGGAGGCTCACCCAGCGCGCACTGACCATTTCCTTGCTTCCCAGACTCTGTCAGGTTCTTTATTGCCTTTGTAAATTTCTTGTCCGTGATTTTTCTCTGGCAGTGAATTCGATTTTATTTTAGATTGGCTCTCTCCATTTATAACATTAAACATATTTCAGTCTAAACTAGCGACATTTACATCTAATCGTAACTCCCATTTCTAGGCCTTGGCATGGCACGCTGACTTGCAGGGCTGTGGCGTGTGTGCCCGGGGTTCAGGGGGGGGAGGAGGAGGAGGAGGAGGAGGAGGAGGAGGAGGCGGTGTGGGCTCACCCAGCGCGTGGCTGCAGCTGCGGCAGGGCTCGGCCAGGCTGACCGCTGCCTGCTGCAGCTCGGCCCGCGGCGGCGTCGGAGGAGGGTTCGGGTTCTTCCAGCCATTGCATTTGCACGATTCCTCGGCCTGAAAGCAAAGCAGAGGGACATCGATCAGCGCCAGAAAACACAGGAACTTGCTGAAACTGCTTTATTTTAAAAGCAATAAAAAGAATTACGGGTTGCTTCTTTTGGGTGGGTTGTTTTTTTTTTTTGTTTTTGTTTTTTTGTTTGTTTTTTTTTTTGTTTTTGTTTTTTGTTTGTTTTTTGTTTGTTTTTTTGTTGTTGTTGTTTTGTTTTTGTTTTGGGATTTTTTTGGTTTTTTTTGGTTTTTTTGTGGGGTTTTTTGTTTGTTTGTTTGTTTGGTTTTTTGGGGTTTTTTTTTTTGTTTTTTTGGGGGGAGGGCGGGGGGAGATGGTGAGAGGAGGGGAGTTGGGGAGTTTTGCTGTTGATTCCTTTGCATTTTTATCTACCATTACATTACTAACCCTTATTTTCTGGAAATTATCAGAAATAGAATGGTATCCCAAAGAGGGAGATTAACAGAGTTGGGCAAGCAGAATATGTAACAAACCCTGGCTAGTTCCTTTACAAAAAGCCCTCACTCTACTGAAAAAAGTATTCAAATACTTACTAATAAATCAGCATTTACAGATCCTGCCACTGAGAGCGATTTAATTATTTAAACGTAAACAGGTTATCTAACAGGCAACACATTTGTCACTGCCTCATCAGCTACACTGGCACCAAGGAATTACACAGCTGAAACCATGCCTATGACAACCCAGGCAAGGTTAACTAATGCTGAAAAAACTGAAGAATAAATGCACTATTGGAGAAGGCTGTTTAAGGCGAGGAACGCTTGGCCACAAAAGCAACAGATGCCAAAGACAGTGACACTTCCACTGCAACCTGCTGCTTCCCCTAGAAAGTTTACTTACGCTCACTGAGTGTGAAACAACCACCAAGAGCACGCAGCTAAAAGGGAAGGACCCCTTGAAGGGAGAGGTTGTGACTTTGTGGTAATGGTGTCTCAAATCATTCAGAAGTGCAAAGTTATCCAAAGAGCAGCTTTACAGGAGGGGATTTTCTTTTGCATATCCAAAAGATCTTGGTTACTCTAACATCATTCGTACTCCTATTTGAAGATCTAATTGGAAAGAAAGCCTGCTTTTCTACTCTTCAGAGATATCTGTGCACTGGGTTGTAAAAAGATACTCATGAAATTGCACTGCTGAGACCTCAGTGAGCAAAGTATGCCAATTGCTGCATAATATTTATGGCTGAAACAATCTTAGTAGGAAAAATTGTGATGGTAATATATGCAGCACTAATGTATCATTTTTCAAAACTGATTCTGCATACATTTAGTGTGATCTATTTCAGGAACCTATTTCATTTTCCTTTTAAGTTTCCAAATCCCATCCTACCTAAGGAAGAAGAACCCAGGAGAAGCAGAAAGGATCACAGCTTGACAGTTCCTAACACTGACAGCCTTGTAAATGGCTGGTAAATTATTCTTTTAAACTCATTTCAATATTCAGTAACCTGAGAACCAAGAAGACTGCTGCCTGCAGTTTGCTGAGCACCACATGATGTTTTTACCATCCCTGAGGCTTAAGCATTTATCCAGCTGGGCTGTTGGCCCTGCCTGCCATGGCCTCTGCCTGGCCTGGGGCAGTCTGGCAGGCACCAAGCACTGTGAGTAGCATTTTCTGTAGGCACCGGGATGACTCAGAAATCCACCTGCAAGCGCCCAGTAAAACCATTTCCACATATTTCCCTTGAAAAAGCCTGCATGGCCTGAACTCCTGGCTCTCCAAACTCACTGAGTGGGTGCAGACTGCCTGCCAACCCATGCATTTATAAAGTGAAATCAGTGAGGCTTCAGGATGAAATGAGGGGAAGATTAAAACAATTTTTTTCTAAGTCTCATAAAATGTAACTTGAAAAGATTGATAGTGAAGTTTATGATCTTTTTCTACCGTGTTTACAGTGAATAATATGACTGGCAGAGAACTGAAGGCAGCCCAGTGTAATTTGATGGCAGAAGCTGTCTCTCACAGTTCCACAGGCATCGAGCCAGTGGTGTTTGTCACCCAGCCCTACAGGCCCTCAAAGCTAAATGGACTTGAGAGATGAGAGATTGAGGGATACCTGCGAACCACAGACTGCCCCGCTGCAAGGACTCTGGACATCTGGGAGATGACACAAAACCCCTTTTTTCAATTAGCTTCCAATGCAAAACTGATGCCAAATAAACTATACATATCTGTCTGGTGAGAAAGGGAATGTTGGCATGAAAGATTTGCATTTAATACAAGGACAGAGAAACTGTCAACAACAAAAAAAAAAAAAAAAAAGTCTGAAAATGAGATTATTGACAAAGAAAATGCAAGAGACAATTGTCAAGGAGTTGTCAAAAAAAAAAAAAAGGATTGAATATTATTTTATGGAAGTAAGATTTGACCCTTCCCATGCAGCTGTCTGGACAAATGTTCAACACTGTAAATTACTGACATATCACCATGCATATTATTTATTGCCTTAAATCATGCCACAATGAAGCATATCCAGAACTTCCTCCTAAAAATAGGCACAAGCTTATCAAGATTTTTTTTCCTCTGAGTGGAAGCAGTATGTCACAGAAGCTCACCAAACAATGTTTACTATCAAGCCAAAAAACTATAAACAGTGAGTAACTATGTAAACTTTAGCATCAGACCGTAATTAACAGCAAAGATGCAAACAGATGTATGAATCGTGATAACAGCTCAGCTAAACTGACAAAAATAAATATCAACCCACCCACAGAAGAATAAAACCAGCATATTCAACGGCAATTTTTTTTCTGCTCTTGTTGGTATTTCCTTGCCAGATTTTTTGCAACAGCTGTTAATTGGTATTGTTCAAATTATTCTAGAGACCTTAACCAACCAACCACGAGGGTGGGTTTTTTTGGTTAATATAAAACGCCTGAATCAGCATAAATGTTCTGTTAACAGAACCTAAAAAGGTCCTCTTTAAAACTCAGTTTTCATAGTAGATGTTGACAGTACAGGTATTCTGCAGTGAATATGCAATGCGCATTCCTCTAACGGTGATTGACAGAGAGACGCGGACTCCATTGATTGCTCATGTGAAGCCGATTTTATTGTTTGCCTAGCTGGTTTATATACTCTTCCATTATATAACAGAACATATTGCCAAATAATATTGCTCAATCTATGCCTCGTACCAGTAAACACAGGTATGCCTAAAATCTGCTAGCAAAGAGTGTTCTGTACCAGGTACACCGTTATCTCCTGCATTCCCTTCTCAAAATCCCGCTTCCCTTTGCCAAGGATTGAGGAGTAGCGAATCCATTCCTGTCATGAGCTGAACAGTGCTACCAGTTCGGTTCTCTAGCTGCATACCCCATCTCCCCCTTTCTGTTCTACTAAGAGGATTTTCTTAGTGGCTTTATCAATCAGTCCCTGCACACATTGCAAAATACATGGCAAGCAAATCATCATAAGCAATAATATGGCTAAAATATAAATTCTTGTTTTAGTTACATGTTTAAGCCAGCCAGTAAGCCTCCTCAGTGGCTTAAATCTTCCACAGCATTTTGCTCATTCAATCCTTTCTTTGACTGTTTTCGGCTTTTTCCTTTCTTCCTTTTTTTTTTTTTTTTTAATGTCACTCATCTGCTTTTCATTAGAAAATAAAGTATGACTTCACCTCTGCAAAAACTTAATTCAAGATCAAAACAGTTTTGAGGGAAGGAAGGAAAAGTACTTGAACTAGCACATCCAATCCTTGAAGCCTTGTTTTCTGGGACATCTGCAGAGCTTTTATAAATCCACTGTAGAACAATGGGGACTTCTGCCCTAATGAGGCCCGCAAAACAAGGACTGTCAGCTTTGCAGGCCCAGGGATCATGAACATCATACCTTCATTGGTGTTTTTTAATGAAATTAGATGAGTGCAATAAAATAAAACACAACAACTGCATGCAGTTGCCTGCCTTCCTCCCCACAAAACAAACAAACAAACAAAACCCCCAAACAAACACCCAAAAACCAAAACAAGCAAAATAACCCCACTGCAGAAACTATGTACATTTTGCACTGCACGACACAATTTCAATTTTCTTTTCAACTCCTTCCATGTCTGGTGGAGTGTTACAATGGGAAAAAAATCAAACTGTGCAGTAGCTCTGGGCAGTGAAAACTATAACTCTAGGCAAACTAAAGTTATTGTTTACTTTCGAATACTGAATACACTGATAGGTCAAACATGGACAGTGAAAAAATACAGCACATTTTAACACAAATTGTCAGTATTTTAGTTAAAAAGGAAGCACCTGAAAATTATAATATTGCACATATCTCAGCCCCTTATAGGGGGCCCTTTTAGGTGAGTTTCAGCTGTCCAAATAAAAAAAGAATAAATGAAGAATGTTACAATAACCTATGGACTAAAGTAACCCTCCCCTTTTTGGATAGTGAAATAAGCCTCAGAATGTGTAGACTTCAAGCTAAATTAATTATAAGGTAAAAGACCCTGTGGTAAATATTGTATATAATTCGGGTTTATTGTAAATATGTTTTATAAAATGATGTAAGAAATCTACACTGTAACCTTCAAAAGCAAATCTCACAAGCACCTCAGAAGTCACGCCCTTCAAACTATGCCCCAAGCCACCCTCCAGGATCGTGTCACCCAAGAAAACAACATCAGCAGAAGAAAGAAGGGTGCAGCTGGAAGGAGATGGGTGCTCACCCTTAATGGGCCTACCAATGACCCAGCGATTAACGACTGATATGAATCTTATCAGCATCATCAGGATGGTGAATTCAATGCCCAGCTCCAGTAAACCTACTCATGGGCATCCTCCTTCTGGAAATCCACTCAACAGACCAGCAGCAGGAAAAGGAGGATACATGAATATGTATCTCCAGCAAGGGAGACAAAGGACTAAGATCACCACTGTACAGGGAAACACTGTATAAAAATCAAACACTGTATAAAAATCGGCTGCTCAGTGCAGGCTTCGTGAACTCTGGGGGGCACACGGTGCGATAGAGGCCGTGTCTGAGGTTCAGCCAGTGTCGACCCGCGGGCTCAACACTGACTTTGATTGTGGCTTTTCTTTTATTGATAAATTGGCTGATTTCATTTATAACAGACCCCAACAGTTCTAAGTTTGAGCTGCTGTGCAGGATTTTTTTTTCCAGCTTAAAATCATACAGGTTACCCTATCTGGCAATTGAGATGCAAAGCGGGCTCAACTGATTATACACATGACATTACAGATCTTCTCTATTTCCAGCAAGTTTAACTACTCTAGAAAACATCTTCCTCCCAACACAAAAGCTGTGTAAAATATCCTATAAGCTTTGTCCGGCTAGCAGCAAGCTGAAAATGATGACTTTATCAAAGAGCATAAATGATAATAAGTACATTATTGAACTTAAATCATATATTTTTCCTACTCATAGGTCCAGTACCCAAGAACAAGACAGCTGACATGACTCAAAGAGCCACTCATGTATCAGGAAATTAGCTGACCCATTTCTCTTTAACAATACAAAATAAGCAGTCTAATGGACAGCTGAAAGGGCATGTTCTTCATTTATTGATTGATCCAATTATTTTATTCCCTGTACTTTCCAGTTTCACTTACAGAAGAGAAGTTGGCTACCATATAAAGTTTTTATTAATAATAAGCACCCAGTTCCTACCTTGTAAAGTTAATGGTAGATTTCCTATTTAAAGGAAGATGCTTTAATTGGGCCTGGAAGACATTATAAAACAGATTTGCCCCACAATGAAAGTGATAAGAAAGCTTTAGATGTCTTCTTTGTCTCCTATGCAGAGGAGATTGTTTTCTGCAGAAAACAATCCTAATCAAGTTGAGCTTCAAGGAGCTGTACTCCCACTATACAGAGCCCAGCAGTAACATTGTCAAACTGGCCTCATCTGAATCTGCCTTATAAAAATCAGGAAAGAAAATATTTTATTATGAAAAAGATGGTACAAGTTTACCTTACAAACTCTTTTTTTTTTAATTTGTGGGAAAACTAGAGGTCACTCTAGAATGAGAAGTGGGAAGAAGTGCTGCAAAAAAAGGATCAGCAGCTGGTCTGAAGCCTGGGGCTGGGATTTTAATTCCACATCTGGCCATTGCCCACCTGCTGCAGGGCCTTGGCCAAGTCATCTCATCACAACCCTTCTCACTCTGTCAACATTGCTTATCTAAAGCAAAAAGCTTTTCTTCAAGGAGGTATTATTCCTTGTGCAAGTGCTTCAGGCTACTGGGTTCTAATTATATCTGTAAACACCCAGGCATTACTGTAAAATACATATAATGAAAAATAAACGAGTTGACAGAAAACTTAGTGTACTAAAATAGTACATATTTCACCTTATTTACAAAAAAAGCTCCCAGTGAGACTGGAGAGAGAGTTGTATTTTCACATACTGTAAACCAATAGGGGAAAAAAATGCAGAGGAGACTTCCTCCTACATCTTCATTAAATATATTTATGTGTGTAAGTCACACAGTGCTGCTTTTATATGAAGTGCTGCAAGCTCGCATGCCTAATGCTCAATTTCACAGTGGACAAAACCAAAACGATGTATGAAGCCATTCATACACACACAGATAACACAGCAAGTGCCAGATACAAAACCTCTCACAGCACACAGCACTACTGTGTACCTCCAAAAGTCATGAAAACTGCACCAACTCCCATTATACATCTTGTTCAGAATGCCACCCTCCTCCTCCAACCTTGGGCATTTAAGAACGTTTTTCACTCAGAAGAGCCTGTTCTATGTCTTCCACCCAGACTTTTCTCGCAGAGGAACAAGTCACGTGGAGCAGCTCATCAGCTACAACCCTCCTGCCCAGCTCTTTTTATCAGGAAAAAACCCAAACCCCACATTTGTCCAGTCTCAGCCCCCTCAACTTCAGGCTCATTCTGCTCAGGATACGTGCACACCAAATATGTATTTACCAGCAGTCTTTGTCCATGTTTCCCATGACAAAAAGGGATGGATTGTAATGGACCAGGAGGTCCTTCTTGAGGACCAAGCACCCTGCCTCAGAGAAATGCCTTTTAGTCTCCTCTGCTCAGCATTTCTGCTGTCACCAGTGAGACTCGCCCTCTGCACGGTCACTGACCTCTCCACCTTCTTGTGCTGTGACTCTTCATCCCTAGCAGACAGACGCTCCCTGGCTGTTACTCCAAACATCTCTGAGGTTAAGCTCCTAATAAATTCTGCATGCTGCATTTTGCAATGAAACTTATGTGGGAGAAGGTGATTGACGTTAAGGATGCCGTTACATATTTTAGCACTCCAACTTGTACAGCTCTATGTAGATTTACATAAGATCCATGTATAGTCACTACTTGAATGAAAACAGATGTCCCCTTCGGAGACGGTGCAAGTGTTTGCCTTCTCTCACTCTTTTGCACTCACACACACAACTGCAAAATCAACGGAAGAGAAGTTGCAATCCAAAGAAAAAGTTCAAAGTTACATACTGCACAGCTAACAATTGGCAAACCAGCTTCTCCAGGCTAGTTTCTGGGGAAACCACTAATGTTACAAGCCAAGAAGTGTCCCTCTGGAGCACCTGTCCGGTGTTCAGGAAGAAAAGTAAAACATTCTTCCACCCTGCACCATCCTTCCCACCTTCTCCCACAGGAGAAGCTTACAAGGAGCTTCCGGTCTGCTTTCTTGCAGAGCTCCTGTTATGAGATCTGAAAGCAAGCTGCCTGCCACTGAACTACTGTAGGGAAGTAGAACAGCAATTTTAATCTGGACACAGTGCAGCCTTTAGTGCTGGAACTGTGCCTACATCCTGGCAGGAGGAAGACCCCCGGCCATGAGTCCTGCTCCATCCATCTCTGCAGTACCAATGGAAAGTGCATCCAAGACTTGTCACAGACAAGGGCCAGCAAGGACACCCAGCAGAGCACTGACAATAGGCACTGCTCTGCTCTGTACCCCATCACCGGAGTCCTGCAAGAGGGAAAGAGGAGCTGACAGCAGGCCACAACGTGCCCTCCTCACCTCCTATCCCCTTTACCACAAAGCGCTTGCAAGAGAGAGGCTGGTGAGCCCCCAAAAATGCAAAGAGTTTCAGAGGAGACAAGGCTTCTATATAGCACAGCAACCTCTACAGGGCAGAGCACTACAGGAGAAGGCTCTCATCCTCAAAAAACATCATCTGGAGGTGCATCAGAGGAAAAACAACAAGCATCAACCAGGGAAGAAAAAAGCAATTCAAACACACACACACTCTTCCCTAATAGCCCATGAAAAATGCACCCATTTCACAACCAGCTTCATTTATTAGCAAGCCTTGGTAACATTAAAATAAGGGGTGCAAAGGGGACTCATCACTGGGAAAGCTTCAAGCCATATCACTGCCCACAGTTAGTGCTGCAAAGTTCAAGGACACCAGCTGCTCTTTAACCTTATTGGCACCGGTGTAATCTCGTACTGTCCCATGCGTGCACCAAAGCTGAAGTGTAGGTGCCTGCACATGTGGAAACAGCGAACCCATTGCAATGTGTGGCTTCTGTAATTTGCCCTCCCATGGCAGCATTGCACCATGCCTTCAGCATTCAGCTAAATCTCCTTGCACCATCAGACAGGACTACAGAGCCACACAACGATGCTTCGTCTCGTTTGTTAGCTTGGCCTTTCACTTCACATTCGCCGAAGCAGAAGGATAGAGAAAATAAGATGTACTTTTTCCACAAACAGCTACTCTCAAAGCTGAAAGCATTACTAGAGGATCTGACATCAGCACTGCCAATCTAAACATGTCAGCCCCGCTGTGCATCCACAAATTGCCCTGACAGTAGCAGCGCAGCCAGCGGCCCGTGCTCTGAGCACAAGCGACAATGCCCAGAGCTCCGAAGACGGGAGCGACAGCTCTGACCCAGCTCTCTCTCTCTCTCTCTACAATAAACAGGCGACTCCTGCTTCTCCCACCAAGAAGAAAATCGCAGGTGGACAGAAAGTGCTTGTGATGGGAAACCAGGAGCAGCACTCCTGAATGCGAGCGCCGGGCAGACACGGAGCAGAGAGCCCCGCTGGGGCAGGGTGCAGGTGGAGAGGGGATCTCGCCGTCCGCTCGAGCACCGCACACCGAACGCCGGCCCGGCGCTACGTGACCGCCGGGAACACAACTTTCCCAAGCGCGGAGGCCGCGCCCCTTCGCTCCTCTGACAGAGCTGCCGGCGACGGTGGCAGCTCCGGCTCGGAGCGGCAACTTCAGCGGTGTCACAGCTCCGCGCTGCGAGGCCACCGGCCACGGCCGGGCTGGAGCAGCCCCCGGCAGAGCAGAGAGGTGCCCCGCTCCCCGCTCGGGATGTTTACGCGGGGAGTGCTGCAGCAGCGCTGCTAACCCGGCGCTCACCGCCGGCACCGGGAGCCGCCCCGCCCGCCGCCGCCTCCCGCGGAGGGACTGACGGAGCGGCGGGCAGCGGAAGCGGCTGCGCCGGGACGGGAGCTCCGCGGGCGGGAGGGAGGCGGCGCTGCCCGCGCGGTCCCGCACCCGGTGCGCGCGGGTTTAATTTTTGCGGCCACCGGCCGGAAAGCTCCGGGGGGAGCAGGATCCACCGGCACCGTCCCCGCCACCGCTTCCGCGGACAGCGCCGGGCGGCATCCGGGCCGCCCCCGCGCCCGGCGGGGCAGGGCAGGGCAGGGCGCGGCCCTTCCCCACCGCCTCCCTCTCTTCCTCCCTCCCCTCCCCTCCCCTCAATCCCCACCCTCCGTGGGCGGGGGGGCTCCCGCGGCCGCCCGCCCGGGTACCTTGCAGGCGGAGTAGACGCCCAGCTTCTCCAGCTTCTTGGCCCGCGGCGCGGCGCGCAGCTGCGCCTTCTTCCCCGCGGTGCGCGCCGAGCCGGGCCCCCCGGGGCTCTCGGCGGCGCTGCGGACCGGCCCCCCGGCGGCCACCCCCGCGGCGGCCGGGGAGCCCTGCTGCGGCCCGCCGCCGCCCGCCGCCCCGGCCCCGCCGCCGCCAGGTTCCGCCATGCCCGCGGCGCGGCGGCAGCCGCCCGTCCGTCCGGCCAGCCGGCGCGGCGCGGTGCGCCCGGCCTTAGACCCTCCCCTTCGCCGCTCCGCCGCCGCCGGCTGCTCCCCGGGGGGGCGGGAGGAGGGACCCGCCGCTTCGCGGGCGGCTCCTGCCCCGCCGGCGGGGGTGGGGGGGCCGGCACCCGCCTCCCGCCGCTGCGCACCGCAAGGGCGCGCCCGGCGCCCGCCTCCCTGCGCGGGGGCTGCGCGGGGCGGGCGGCGCCCCCGCGGGAAGGGCGGCGGCGGCGGCGGCACCCGCTGCCTGCGGAGCCGCTATGGAGCCATCCCGGCCCTCCGGGAGGCTGCGCGGAAAGTTGCCCTAGAAAGAGGCGGCATCGCTGGCGGTGCCGAAGAGTCCCGAACCCCTGAGAGCCCGCGGTGCTGCCGCGGCCACTGTGGCCCCTCGGAGTGCCGCTACTTTGTTTGGTTTAACCATTGCCTTCCCACGCTGTGTACTCTGCGGCCACCTTTGAAGGGTCCAGTCTTTTCCCCCAGATGATTTCTAATTGAATGTCAAAGTACGGGTCAGTTTGAAATACCAGCCAATTCTAAAACTCTCTGCTCCGTTCCCCGTGCCATGGTTCTGGGGCTTGGGTTTTTGTTGTGTCCAGAAACGAGTGTTGAAAGCAGGTCAGTTTATACCTTAGAGGGATTACCCTTTAATTGAAAGTTAAATTAAGCAAATGGTCCTGCCCCAGAGAGCGCAGTCCACGCACAGCAGCAAGTGCACCGGGTGTGAGGCGGCTCTGCCCCGCTGCGCGTATGTAAAACCGTGGTGAGCCGTGAGAAACCACAAATGGCAATTCCGTACTACGGCACCACGGTTTAAAGGGTTGCGATTGAGGCTGGGCGTTTGCGTGGGATTTACGGTTCTTTGATGTGTAAAGCTAAACTATCAAAGTAGCAGCGTGAGTTTGGAGGGAAGTCCCAGCGCCGAGAGAGCTCTTGCAGGCGCAGGGCCTTTGCACCTTGCATGCGGAAGGCAAAAATAACTCTAGGTTTGTGCGAAGAATATTTGGGGTTGGGTGGGTGGGTGACAGAACTCTGCGGTGTCCTTCTTCCCTCCGCAGCTCCTGGGGATATTTCCAAGCATGATGTTATGAAGCGAGTTGGCATTTTCGCGAAATGATAGGAAAACAGAACGGAATAAAATGAGGCATTTCGTGAAACAAGGGGATCTGTTCTTTTTCTCTGTTTACTTGTTTGTATTTTTATTTTGCTGAGGCTTTAGAATCGACAGTGGTGAAGGGGGTGGGGGTCGGATCTGCTCCCCGACCTCCGCCGCGGGCTCGGCGGGGCCCGGGTACCCCGGGGAGTCGGCGGCGGAGGCCGGGGCTGGCTCCGGGCTTCCCAGCAGCTGTGACAGCGACCTGTAAGATGGCTGCTGCCATCCCCGGCGCTTTAAGACGGACTGGTTAAGGTGGAGGAGCCGCTGCCCTTAGCGGTAGCAGCCTCAAGATGGACAGGAAATTAAACGTGACACAAAAATCCAGTTTCTCTGGAATTTAGGAGAGAATCATCTTGGTCTTTTATTTTTAATTTTTTTTTTCGTTGTAAGTGTCCGAATCACGTTTTAAAATAGCAAATAGTGGCTGTATGTTAGCAGCCCCTAAGCAGCACTTTGCTTGCATTTTCTTTATGCCGGTTAGGTTTCTGTTTTCGGACTTGAAAATGAAACTGTTCTTGCTTAGTTTCACTTTCAGCTTTCCCACGACTCCTCCTCGGCAGCAAATGTTACAAGCAAAGAGCACATCTGGAACAACACGCTGGCTGCAATGGACCACTTAATATACCCTCCTGAGCACAGACTCCTAGTTTTTCTGGGAGCTGATGTACCTTTACATCCCCCAGTATGTTTTTCCCAAATCACCAGGTTCTCCTTTAAGCAGGTAGATAATGATATTTAACCCAGCTTTAATTTGCACAGTTGCCTGTAATGAATTACAGTTTTGATAATTGTAATAAATGCTGTATATAATTCGGTTTTATTGTAAATATGTTTTATGAAATAATGTAATAAATCTACACTGTAACCTTAAATCAAACTCCACAATCCCCTCAGAGGTCACATCCTTCAAACTGTGCCTGAAGCCACCCTCCAGGATTGTGTCACCGCTGCCAGCACCCAAGAAAACAACATTAACAGAAGAGAGAAGGGTGAAGCTGGAAGGAGATGGGTGCTCACCATTAATGGGTCTACCAATGACCCACCAATTAATAATTGATATGTATCTTATCAGTATCATCAAGATGGTGAATCCCAATGCCCAGCTCCAGCAAATCTAATCATGGGCAACTCCCTTCTCAGCAGACTGGCAGCAGAAAATCAAGGATACATGAATATGTATCCCAAGCAAGGAAGACAAAAGACGGAGACCACAGTGGAAACACTTTATAAAAGTGGGCTGCTCAGTGCACACTTCGTGAACTGTGGGGGGCACGGTGCGCTAGAGGCCGTGTCTGAGGTTCACCCAGTGGCGACCCCCGGGCTCGACACTGACTCTGATTGTGGCATTTCTCGATTGTTCTTTGCTATTTCTCAATAAATTCTTTTATTGATAAATTGGCTGATTCCATTTATACCAATAATGAAAATACATTTACTGCTTTTATACAGGTGAATGACTCCACCGATGTGCATTGAGACCACTCAGTGGGCATTTATGTCTGAAGCTGCACAGGTGAGTGAAAACTTACTACTTCCATTAAAGTAAAATAAAAGATGAAAGTTGTCAGGAAGCAAATTTACTACAGTTCCTTCTTGAATCCTCAAGAGCAGGATTGCTCTTACAATACTGTGTCTCTTTTTTTTTTTCCATTATACTTTGATGCTCACCAGATAACCAGAAATGTTAGTCTACCAGATTGTGGCTACAGATACAGTTACTATAGTAACATTTATAAACACTAAATCCACTACACTTGCAGAACTGCTGCCTGCTAGAAGCAGCTTAGAAAGAAACCACTCTAACTGCGAATAGGTAAGTCTTTCTCTTTTTTTTTTTTTTTTTTTTTTTTTTTTTTTTTTTTTTTTTTTTTTTGGTTGGTTTGGTTTTAACATTAAGCCTGATCTTGCTGACATTCAAACTTTGTGCAAACATGTTTTAAAATCAAAAAGAAAAAAATTTTACTTTGTCCTAAACTGGTCTAGTGAAAAGTAAAATATTACATTCAAAATTTTAGCAAGACTATGGAGCAAAAAGACAAACAAAAAACAACCTATGCTTTGACATACGACTGGATACATGTCATTGTCTGTTGTGTATATCCAAGCTGTTTTCTTCTGGTGGCTGAATTCACAAGTACAGTACATACTGATTTTCTAATTATAATTCATGCATAAATCTGAGCACCATGTAACCCCTCTGTTGCTTATTTTTCATCATTAAACATGAAGATATTAAATTAGATTCAAACTCACAGTATTGTCTGAAAAACCCTCACCACATTTTTCAGTTTCAGTTTCTGTCCTTTGGGGCATGTCAGTGGGTTTGCACAAGTGGAGCTGACTCTGAAACCCGAGTTGAGGAAGTGCAGGCGGGAGCAGATGATCCTGCCTGTGCTGCTCAGCTCACAAGCTCAGGTGAGTAGCCAGGTGACTTCAGGAAGGCTACTCATCTGCATCAAATGAGGGAAGCCAGGAGCTAGGAGAGACATGAGTGCCGGTTCATGTGGGTTTCAGGTCTCACCCGGGCTGCTGATAGCCCTGAGGCAATGCCTGCTCAGAGCCCATGCTCCCAGCAGGTCAGACATGCATTTCTCATTTGTTGCTCCTGCATGAATTCACTGTGAACACCTGACAGAATTAAATGCAAGAGCATGTGTGTTACTATTACTCCAGCAAAGGAGGCAGCTGCATTCTTGAGTCGTAAAAGAGGAAATCAAAATACAATTTAGGGTGTGCCAGACTCCTGGTTATTACCTAGTTGTCATTTATGGCTTTTGGGGCCTCTCTTGTTCCCATAAATTAAAGAATGAGTCAGTTAATAGCAGCCTCATGCTAAATGCTACTGCTCTGACAGGGACCACCCACCCCGCAGCTGAGCTCTGGGAGTCTACCCCTAGTCCTCTTCCCTGTCTCATAGCCCAGTCAGATCCAGCACGCCCAACCCAGCCTTTTGTTCAAGTGAGATTTTCTTCCAGTGCTCCCACCTGTTTTTATTCTTGCCATTCAATTCAAACAGGAGAAGTGTAGCTCTTGCTCTTCCAGGGAACTTCTCTAAGTATAAAATCCTATTGTGTCCTTTCATTAGTTCATTCCTTGTGGGTGAAGTGGCCTCCCTCTTGGCCACCATGCATTCAGGAGTGCTATCAATATTTTATGAATCACTGGAAGTATTAACAATACAAAAGTTTTGCTCATTAGGCTGTCTCTAGCATCTCGTCAGCTTCCCATGGTGCTTGCATGTGACTAACAACACAGATGGCAGACCTTCCCATCAGGTTTTTGCTCTGGTAGGAAACCTCAATTATCCAGTTTCTAAAGGAAAAAATGCAGAAAAATGAATGGAGAAAATGTCATTGCAATGCCCATGGCTGCTCCAGTCACACAAATTTCTTGTTAGTGATGGACCATTTAGCAGTTTTTATATGCTTCTTAACCAGAGGATGATCTTCTTGATTGTAGTCAAACTTTTGATTTAACCCAAACCAAGTGAGAAAACAAAAGGTTGGAATCACTCCTGCCTTTGCACAATTTGACCTCTGTATGTGAAGTCCAGAAGAGGTTTGTTGAAGTTATTTAGCCATCAGCAGTCACTGTGTAGGCTTACACTGTGTTATTTTGTGGTAGTGAGAGCTCTGGATTTCTTCATGCAAACTTGGGATGTACTATCTATTTTTCTCTTACCTTCTCTTTGACTCCCCACAATTCTTTTGTTTTATTCCTTTCTCTAATGTATTTTTCTGTTCTTTCTATTCCTTAATTCGTGGCAGAGATCCCTGCAACCCTGCCTGCAATCTGGGACTGCTCTTGATGCATTTTGAGTGCTTGTGTCATGTAGGGCAGGTCATTTGGTGCTGGAAGCCTGAAATATTCCTGTGAGTCTGGAACAGGCACTGCTGGCAGGGATGGGAGAGGAAGGGCCTACTGCACACAAGGTGTGGGTGCCAGCCAGCACCCTTGATAGAACACTGAATTAGGTAATAAAACTCTGCATAGAATATCCCCATTATTTCTGTAAGATGATGTTACAGTGGCCTAAGCACATCTGATTGTGCAAATCCCGTCATGGGCCTTCCACATATCTGAGTGGGAGACCACCTGGAAATCCTAGATTTTCCAGGAACTGTAGAGACACAACTGCAGGCATCTCTGCTAACCACTTGGCCAAGCAGCAGAAACCAAACAGGCTAAAAACTTCCATTTGGACCACCTGTAATAGTGCTGTGCACAGCTGAAAAAAGCAGAGGAACCCCAGGAGTACAGCACCATGCCCAGATGGGGATTTGTGGTGTGAGGGAAGCAGAATGCCACTGGGAGTGCAGAAGGCACAGTTACATTATCACCACCCATCTTCTACCTTCTGCCACAGCTTTCTTTGTGAATCCCCAAACCCTCACATTCCTCCCCTCCTGTGCCAAAGCCAGCAGGCTCACCATCCCCACTCGATGTTTTGCAGCCTCTCTGCCCCGCACAGGCCCTTGGGGGGTGGCAAACTGCCACTTCTGCCTCACTGAGATTGACCCATCTAGGAGGAAGAGCTGCAAGATATCTGGAGTGTAGAAAGAGCTGGTTTTGTCATTGTTTCAGTGCTCCCATTTCCCAGTTTAATGCTTCCTCTCAGCTGAGAAGCTGCACCTCTGCACAAGTGGACAGTGTCACAAATTACAACTCTTGCCCAAGAAGACCTAATGACAGGGACTCTTATTTTATAGGGTGGCACAAAACCAGAGGGCCTGGAATCCTGGGATTCCAGTTTTGGACAACACTTTAGAAGATAAATAAGGAGACTAATTATCTTAATTTATTCCATAATTATTTTAATTATTAATCACTTCCTTCTTTCTTGCCTATTATCAAGTGTATAGGTAGGAGTGCTCCTGAGTCCTGAATGCAGGCTCTGCCCCTGGCATCCTCCTGTGACTCACCAAGTTTGTCTTTATCTCTTCCCACACCTTTCATAACTAGACTTTCTTGAAGCTGCATCACTGCTTCCGGGGATGCAGTAAGTAGGCTATAGATGCACACCTGACTCACCTGGAAGAGGATGTCTTGCTCCTTCTGCACCATTCCCTCTGTGGATGGTTTTAGAGAATGAGAGAGCCAGCTCTGATTAAAAAAAAAAAACAAAGAAAACCCACAAAAACCAACCAACCAACCAACCAACCCACCCCCCCCCCAAAACAACCCAAACAACTTATGGAAGGTATAAGACATGGCTCCTGGGTTAGCAAACGAGTTTGTTTTTTCAGGTGAAGACATTTTCAGAGGGCTTATATGAGTTTAAGGAAGGCTTTATAAGGGTTTTCACGTAAGATATTTGCTCTTTGCTGCTTTGGCCAAAGGTGAGCACATGAAGCTGGGACCTGCTCGGGCAGCACCCACCCAGCAGAGGCTGGCCCTGACTGTGCCATGGGACATGAGCTGCACAGCACAGTCACACTGCACCAGACAAATGCTGACACCTCACTGGCCAGCCAGGGAGGCTCCTTGGCAGATGCTGGTGGCACCCTGCAGCACAGGGGACAGACAGTTCTGGCCATGCCAAGAGCCTCTGTCATGGTTGCTGTATGTGGGTGTGATGCATTCAGTTTTCCAAGGGAGGTGCTGCTGCCAAACTGTGTGACTGGCAGGGAGGTGGGAGGTCAGCCAGGATGGGAACTGTGCTGAACCTGTGGAGGCAATGAAGCCATGTCCTGGTGTCCCAGGCAGGTGGGAAAGAGAGGACTGAGAGGGAAGCGCTGACTGAGGCATGAGCAATACGTAAATCAGGGAAGCAGGAAAAGACAGGCAAGGAAGTTGGTGCTCATTCAGCAAGGATTTGCAGCAGTGAGGCCTGTTTATATGTATTAGTTGATAATATTTTAATGAGAATCTCAGGGAGACCATGACCTCCATTTTACATCACACAGCCCTTCTCTGCCTTTTCCTGTCACCCATAGGCAGGCAGGCATCTTTCCAGTGCTGATTTCAGCATCAAAAACAGTCACCATTTTCTAAGACCACAAGTATGTAGCAAATAATGAAACCCCCAAATCTCACAGAGGAAGGAGTTTAGGCCTGGAGATTGTGCAAGCTAAGTTCTGACTGTGTCAAAAGGGAAGTGAGGAAGAAGCACTCTTTGGGCGGAGATAGGAACGACCCGTGTCAAAGGGAGATAACTGCAAATGCAACTTGTCTATTTGGATACAAATCAGATCCTCGATCCTCAAAGCTCAGGAACATCTCCCATCTTTGGAAATTAAAAAATGATGATTGTAGTGCCAAACTCCAGAAACAGAAAATAATCTTACCTAATCTTGCCTTACCTTATTAACAGCAAGCAGCTCCAAGTGTCATAGCTAGAAAGGTTTTCCAGAACTATGAGATTTACTGAGACAATGGGATCATCTGCCATATGAGCCTCATGCTCTGCCTCAGTTCTGTCCCTTTTAGACAGGCCAGTGTATGGCAGACTAAGCACTGACCAGGAGGCTCTTTGTTATGACACATACAGTAAATACTTTTTTTTTTGTGCCCTTGAAAACATATACAATCTCAAACTGTGGTTCACTCCCCATTCTTCTACATCTAATTTCTTTTTATCTGCTTCTATTTTCATCTCAGAACATTAAACTGTGTTGGGTTTTGGCTCCCTAAATAGGCACAGGGAAACTGCAGTGAGCTAGAAAGCTGAATTTTATCTTTCACTATGAGGCTGGGAGTGCTTTAGCTTGGTGTATTATGCTGTCAGTATCTCACTGTTATCCTTTAACCTGACAGCAAAAAACCTCCCAGTCTGTATTTGTTCCTGATGAGAGAACTGCAAGGAGAGAAGGAAACACAGATTAATCTTTTTACTTCATAAGAGATCAGCAAAGCAAATGTTTATTTTAATTTTTTTTATTCTTATTTTCACAAGGTTTTTAGCTATTAACATAAGCCATTTATGCATACTATAAAAGATTAACACCAGGGTTGCTCTTTTAATAATTATAAGCAAAGTTATTGCAACTAAAGAGTTGTAGCCTATCTTGCTACATGAATTAATATGTATATTATCCTGGTTGTTTACCCGGTTATAGTTATTGTAATTAACTGGGACTGTTTTGGTGCTTTGAAAATCTGTTTTGTTAGCACTTACAAACCCGTGTAAAACGTATGTGAGTGTTAAGAATTCAGTTTGCTGAGATCAAACTAACATTTTCCTGTCTCTAATCCAAGGGGCTTTTATATACACTAAATGTAAAATGGGTTCATGTTTAAAAGACTGACAAAAATAGCTTACCAGATGTTCTGTATACTTTAGTCCTAGTTTTTCTCTAGTTTAGGCCTGAATGCAGGAGGGGATTTGCACAAGCAGTTTTATCCATGTACCTCCCCTTACCTTGCCCTGCTGAAGTGGTGCAGCATTTTCAGAGGAGTCTGATGGTCACCTCTTCAAGAGAGACAGATATTCCCATAGACTGGTCCTAAAACAGATTGAGAATTGTAGCCAGCTGCAAGCGACCTCTGCAAGTATAAGCTATAGTTCACTGTCGTAACATTTTTAAGTGGCTCTGGTTAATACCATAATACCATCACCCTTTACAGAAGATATGTTGTAATTGATCTACCTCAGCTGATCAAGGCACTTGACTCATTAAGATGTATTAGGATTAATTTGAGCTGGAGCAGTTTAGGGCTTTGACTTTAAAGAAATTTTATCTAACAATTGCCACGACAGAAAAGAGGCACACATTGAAACAGAAACTGCAGACATCCTTATAATACACAGGTGACGGAGAGAAGTAGTGAGACCAAAAAAAAACCAAAAAAAACCCCCCAAACCACACAAAAAAACAACAACAAAACACCACAAAAAACAACAACAAACCACCACCCCCCCAAAAAAACCCCAACAAAAACAAAACCACAAAAAAAAAAAAAAAAAAAAAAAAAAAAAAAAAAAAAAAAAAAGAGAAACCAACCCCCCAAAAACCCCACCAAAACAACAAAGTACTTCCTAGCTGAAATCCTGGAAAACAGGTGCAAAATAGTTCATTCAGGCGTGGCTGTATGGAATGCAAAGAGAGAGCCCCAGTAAAGGAATGAGGTTAAAGTAGGATGAAATTCCCAAAGGCTGCTCTGCTGTTGGCTGTGGGGTATTACTGCTGCTAAACTACCTCCCTTATTCCTGGTGATGGATTATCAGCAGTTAACAAAGATTAACTGAAGCAGAAATCTCGTAACAGAGAATACAGTAGCATATGCATTTTTGTCTGATTTTTCTCATCAATAGAGACAAAAATGATAAATACTACAAAAAACATCATCAACTTGAATAAAAACACTATGTTTTCATACTTAGTAGATATGTGAAGTATAGGCTGGCAAGCTTAGCTGCTCACATGGTGTCAGGATTTTGTGTTATGGTGTCCGTGCATGTAAGTCACATGCTGGTTTATGGGGAGAGGATGTTATGCAAGAAGCAGTTCATACTGAAATTTTCCAAGCCTGAAGCAGAATCATTTGGAAAAAAAAATTCTAGGTAAAATGGCTTAGCTATTTCTGAGAATAGGATTTGGAAAATACATTGTTTTGAATGTATTAAGCCAAAAGTCTAATTTTTTTTTCTAGAGAAGCTCCAAGATGGTCAGGTTTTAAACCTCCACTCGGCAATTTGGTTGAAATGGCATCAGCAGCGCATCTTTTGTCATTTCTTGTCAATTTGCCCACATCAGAGCAAGTTACAATATTTAGAAAGCAGCATCAGTTTGTCCATGCCAGGTAGAGACATGCCAATGTGCAGGTGCTGGATTCAGACAGGTCCTGGATTCAGACAGGTCCCTCTGCACCACCAGGGCTCTGTCAGGAAGCACCTTGCTTGGAGGCTCTACAGCTCTGACTCTTGGCTTTGCAGTACCAGGTGCCAGACCTGGGAGGAGCATGGGGGATGCAGAGTGAGGTGAGAGAGACTGAGCTGATGGAAGAGACTGAGCAAGGAGCTGGAGTGGAAAAAATGGAGGTATATAGGGACAGGGGAAAGATACGAGCTCTGGCTAGAGGATGGGCAGAGAGGCTGCTGCTGCTGAGAGTCAGATCCTTGCAGTACCTAAATTCTAAACTGCTTAATTCTCTGAGACACATAGGCAGAAGATTCATTACTCACTTGAATTCCTTGTAGATAATCCCACTCCCACACCATACAGTGATCTTGCCAATATCAACAATCCCAGTACTTCTAAGAAAATAAATGCTTTAATAAAAGCATTACTGATTTGCTAAGATAAAAATTCTACGTGGCAGAGTGACATGGAAGACAGGTTTATTGCGCTGGACAACCATGAAAGTAGGTCAGATACATGCTTTCTGTAGATTCTTGATGGCTGTCACAGTGTGGCAGCTACAGAAACAATTGTAGCAAAGCTCCCACTTCTATTTCTTGAACAGCTTTCTCACATAGATTCCTCAGACAAAAATAAAAACGACAGAGCAAATTCTAAATTTTTTTTTTTTTTTTTTTTTTTTGCCACAGTAATCAAGGCAGATTACAGGGAAAAAAGAGAAGAGCCAGGCAATGAGGAGACCAAGATGACCAGTCTATTATGAAAGGGTTTGCTAAGACCTTTTGGAGAATGCAGAGTTTTATAACTGGGAAGGAATGAGGTTTCCAAAGTTCACTGGAGTGGCTGTGCAGTGGTAAAAAGAAGTCCGAGTGAAGAGATGGATGGCACTGGGAGAAGAAAGAAAACATCCTGAAAGCAACACACAGTTCATTAGCCAGGACAGCCAAAGCTGTTGCTGGGCTACTGCACGTTGTTATTATAGGTAAGTATATTCCACTCTAGGTTTTTTTTTTTTTCTCTTCATCCAATTAAGAGGGGAAAAAAAAAAAAAAAAGAAAAAGGCAAAGCATAAATTAATCTAGAGATTTGTTGGCAGCTGGTATCTGGAGATAAAAAGCAATTCCTTTAGCTTGACAATGTGAAAGAGACGTGATAAATTCCCTCACCACTGATACTGCTATCAGACAATAGTATTCAGCTTACTGGATAAGTAGCCTGAGCACAATATTTGAGTTAAAACATTTAATTCAATTTACTAATGTAAAAGACAGAGTTAGGAAGCATTCTGTAATACACAAGTAACCTCTGTAAGAATAGTATGATTTTGTTTTTTTTAATCAAGAGGTTTAAGGTGTCATCACTTTAGGACAGGCTTCTGATTTTTGCCCTAATAAAGTCCTTGTGTCAACGAAACATATTTAAGATATTCTTTTAATTAATTTGTTTCATTGGACTAAGTGCCACCACGTTTTGCTACCAGCAGAATGAAAACATGATTTGAGGGAATAATCTGAATTATTACTTTCTGAAAAAAGAATGTGCTGTATTCTACTGTTATGAAAGAACTATTCAGACCTGTTTCCTTATGAAGTAGAGGATTATCTTTATCTTATCGCTTATCTTTAGTACAGATCAGTTATTTATTACAACCAGAAACAAAGATATATTCCTAATGCTTCTGCACCCACCCCTGCTGCAAGGAACACTAGAAAAAGCTCTTGCAGACTAGCAACTCTTGTCATTGTATCTTCCCACCTGGTGATTTTTGTTACCAGTTAAGCCCTCTTGTGCACATAAAACAGCTGTGAGATTACAAGCAAGATACTTGCTTTCCCACAAAGGAGTGCACAAGCATGGCTGTATAAAAAAAGCTGGTGGGTGAAGGGTTCCAAATGGATTTGTGTCTACAGTTACATTCTCTTCCAGCCTCTGCTTGAAGCACATGCCCAGCACTATACCTCTTTTCTATCACTCTCCCTGACATCAGTAACAAGTGGGCTGACACCACAGCTGACATCAGAGGCACTCTCTTCCTGTGACTTATGCATTCCCACAACTTGTAAGACTTCTTCATATTTCTCCTTATATGAAATTTGAAATTAATTTGACCAAAATTAATGAAGAGGTCAAAGATCAGTAGGAAAAGGGAGAACCATTTGAGAGACTTCACTGTTGTCAAGACGAAAAAAATTACGTTCCACATTTGAAAATAACAATTCCGGACAGAAAAAAAAAGTTTTTGTTTAACAATAATTTGTACTCATCTGCCAGCCTGAGAAACCAACTTGATCATGCACTGACACCAAACTAGGCAACCGTGGTGTATCTGACCACCTCCACTCTTCAATGCTTGCTGCTACAGCTGTACTTCAAACAATCTTTCTGCAGCTACATGAACTTTACTGGTACAGGTATCAAAACAGGTAGTTTAGCACTAGCCCAGCTATCCTTTCAGGAAATGCAGTCACACCTTTACTGGAATACACCATTAACTCACAAAAAGGCTGCAATGTTTTCAGATGTATTTGTTTCCACCTAATTGGGACAGAAACACATTTTATTACAAAGAGATGGATGAAGGCAAGAACTGAGGCTGAGCAATTTACCAAATTGCTTCTGGGTCTTGTTACCTGCCTTACATTCCTTACAGAGAGGGTTTCATGCTGGCTGCAATTAAGGATACCATAAATTCAAGCTCTGCTAACAAGTTAAGGTTTGAAGTTCATCACAGATACTTTAAACCTTTTATGATTAAAATCCACATTTCTGAACCGCTGCTAAATACACATTTATTTCATCTAATACAAATAATTTTCCACCAAATGTACCACATCAAAGGAAAAAATCCACACAACATGAACCTTCATTTTTCCCCAAGGAGCACGTTATTACAGAAGTACAGACATGTTCCTTCAGCTCCAGATACACAACTAAAGAGGATGGTCAGATATAAGAAGCAGGAGATGCTGACATGGGCAATATTCTTCATTTAGTCCCATATTGATAGGTCAGCTAAGTGTTGTTGATTCTTTTGTCCTGGCTCTAGTTTGCAGACAAGAGAGCCTTGCATCCAAAAGGGACTAGATTTTACTCCTTCTTGCAGTCCAATTGTTCCACATGGGTTACATTATGCTCCTTTTTAGGCTTACAGTTGGTGGTCTTGCACCGAGGGTTCAAAGGATATTTTACACATTCTTCTAGCTCTCCATGGAAATCAGAGGGAGGGGGAAGCAAGCACAAGGAAACATAGAGAACACAACTTAAGGCACCTAAAATTTATAATTAATTAAAAAGGTGTGCCCTTCAGTTTGGTATTTTGAATCACTTTCTGATTTAAGGCTGAAATCTGCCTTTACAGGCTACACTTAGCTGTCTCCTACACTCGATGATGCCAATACTGCACAAGAAACACAGCTACTGTGTAAGCAATACCTACTCATGCACCACTTTTCAGAGGTCTGTGCCCCAGTCTAGCCAGGTGATATTAAAAATACAATATATATGAACACACTGCAGCCAGCTTCGTGTCTAGAAAGCCACCACATCCCAAGCAAGTTCCTTCTGCCTGGCATCGCTTTCGCCCTTATGCCAATGCATGGGAGCAGACTGACCATCTCCCCAACCACAAGAAATGGTCTCCCAGGGCAGCCATGGAGGATCTCAAACAATACAGTGCTTTGGTTCAGAGCTCTTTCCTTTATGCTCTGCGTCCAACTCTGACATGACCAGTCCCCTCCAGTGTTGCAGTTTCTAACACTTTCTAATTCTCAGATTTCAGAAATGTTGAGGGACAGGGAAAACACCTCTTCCTACAGAAGCAAAGAAATTAGTCCTCAATTTCCCACAATGACTAAGAATTCTTGCTCCCTTTGGTGCCTTAACCACTCAAGAGATTTAAGGCATCATGTAAGCAAACAGCAAATCTTACATCATGCCCAAATTATTTTCAAGGACTAGGAATTGTAGGCTGCTAGAAACAGTCTGACCTGAAACTTGTTGCTGACTTCATTCAGACACTTGAAAGCACACATCCTCATAGGAGGAAAAGAAAAAGTATTTGAGAAAAATAGAGAAGTTGCACTTCGACTGGTTTTTAAACAAGAGTGCATATTTTTCATATTAGACTGCACTTTAAGCTGAATGAAATGTCACCTAAGGCTTCTCATAAGAGTTTACTTGCAGTCAAGTGATTAAGATTCCAGAAGATTCTATTAAAGATGGAAGAGGAAAAACCACAGAAAACTTTGCTGTAAAACCAGAAAGATTCAATGATAGACATATTGTTGCCTGTGAAGAAGATTATTAACTATGATCTCAGGTTTTTTAGAGTCCTTAACAAACTGATACTGTAATAGCAGTATCTTTAAAAACATTGAAGACACATTGCTATGAACATTATTTCAACTTCAGATGATGTATGCGTAGTCTTACATAAAAATGGAGTAATGTCTCTCAAGAGCACAGCACTTTGAATGTGAGAGAAAAGACTTTAGAGTGGTGGAAACATCAGCACTTATAAACCAAATTACTAGAGGGATACCTGAGAACTACAAGGGCTCTTGGACATTACAGAGCTCCAGTAAAAAGAACATCTGTTACACCCGTACCTCATATTGCATCTATCCCTATGTTACTTGCCATTTTCTTATTTTGGCTTCTAATGGGCTTTGGGGGGTTTTGGATTACCTGAAGTACTTGCATCAACACTTAACATTCACTCATTGCTTGAGAATGCATGAACGCTGTTCAACAAAACAGGACTTTGTGTGTCAGTATCTAGTGTCCCTCACTGGAGACAACTTAACTGACTCAAACACTATTAATCATCTGCAAGACAGAATATAGCTATTTAATTCCAATAAAGGTATTTTTCAGAGTGACTCAAAAGGCAACCTGAAACAAAATCAGTGAAAATGTTCTAGGAAGAATTACAAGCAAAGTAAAAATGGCATTCCTAATAAGGAAACCAATGACCACAAAGATCAACCTAATCCAGAACTGTCTCTTCTCAGTTACAGTGAAGTAAATTTAAAGAATAGAAATACACTACTCCAATTCTAGGACACAAATGACTCTGAAGAACTCAGTTTGAGGACAGAAAATTTTATCTAATTTTTCATCCACAGTGAGAGCAAGAAGAAACCAACACTTTCTGTGCAACAGATCCAAATCACTGCTATAGCAGCTGCAAGAGAATGTGCTGGCATCAAGGTCTAAAGCCATGAAAATGCCCTCAAAATAGACAAAACCATGCCATCTAATTCTGACTCAAATACACAGCTGGCAGAAAAACTGGACTCCAATTCATTTTGTGACAAACTGCAGGTGATGTTGGTCAAGAACTGTATCACCACTGGATTCTAAACCACCACCACAGTTTGAAAAACACAAAAATGCACCTGATCAATTGCAAATCACAAGGTGCAGAAGAGATGCAGTCAGCTCAGAGCCACTGCAATGCAACAAGTCACCCTGTGAACAACTGGCAAAGACTGCATTAGCTGCAGGTTCAAGAGACAATATTACTATTCTGATCATACTTCTAAATGGATGTGATAAGATACCCAATGACCTCAATATTTAAAGATTTATCATAACTGGAGTGCCACAGTATATATAGGACAAGCTTGTATTTAGCTGTGCCATGAATTTATTGTAAGCATCTTAAATGCTGACCCATACAGTGAATCAGACATCTTGTCTGGAACTGTACAAATGTGATAAAACCGTCTGAAACTCTCAATAAGAAACAGTAATCAAAAATTTTTTAAACCACTTTATTCAAACCTGAGCACCTCAATATAAAACTAAACACTGGTGAACTGTCATTTTTCTTGCTAAACCCAGATTACTGCAAATTTAAAATCTGCACAAGTAAGTTTCTATCAGTTCAACATTTAAATAGACTAATTCATCTCTTCTGACACACTTTGTAGATTTCATATAATGAAAATAACTAAAAGAATTAGTGCAATATACTGGACTGATCAAAATAAAATGTACTTTGGAAAACAAAGTTGCGAAGTTCATTACTGACAGACAGCAGTACTTATGTTACAGATACAGGAGCATCATTTATTACTGTTCTAGCCATAAAGGAAGAACTCAGAACCCCCTTTGATTAGAGAGGAAAAAAGTTAGCTTTAAGTAACTGTACATTCTGTATACCTTTAAGCAACTCTTAAATATTACAGAAAGTATTAAACAAATGTAGACTACAATGCAGAGTACCTATTTACAGTACATTAATATCCAAATTTAAAATCAAGTTGGATGTACATAATTGTTAGTGCACTATTTTTTTTTTCCTTAGGGGAAAAACAAACTGTAATGGCCAGCAATGATCAGAAACAAGAAAGAAGTCACAGACACCAAGTTTGTTGTGGTTTTACTTGAAGAGCTCTTACAGTTTGTAGAGGACAAAAAACCCCATATCCTAAGTTGTAGAGTGAATTTACTGGTCTGTACCCTCTGAACAGATTAGAAATGAAGTTAGACTTGATTCATCACTAATTCATTAAGATAACTAACTGGGTTGATATAATTTACATACAGTGTACCAACTAAAACTCCACTTTCTGGCAAGCATAGGATTCTTAAAATTGTTAATGCAAGTATTATTTGTAATAAAATTATTAACCTATGGAATGTATAACTAAACAGTGGATACCTGCAGAAACAACTGGTTGCATCAATACTGCAAATAAGTTTAAGTTATTTTTAGACCCTGTTTCTAAGGAGGTTTTAAAGCACAATTGAGAATTATGAAAAGACCCAATTCTATTAATTATAACAGTGATCAGTATTGAGGCTACAGGAACTGGCCAATTAGGTCCACAGAAAGTAGTTCTTCTACACCCCTAATAATAATAACAACTGATTTTTAAAACCTTTCAACTGAAGGAAGTTTATTCCGCTTCCATCTCTCCTCTACTGCTGAAACATTACAGCCAGTGGTGGATACATGCATGTTAAAATTTTAGGTCAAAAGAAAACTCTGTATCATGAACTTGACTATTATCGTAAGTCTCTTCGCTGTTTGGAAGCTGTACTGGACCAGGTTAAGCACTCCAATTCCATGGTTATTAACAGTTAGGAAGCAGAAGAATATTCAGAACAGTTTAAAGCAATTGATCTTTTAGTTACTACAACATTGACTCTTGGGTGGTTGTGTGGGTTCAGTAAGGTCTACTCCTCTTCCTCTGGCAGAGCTGGCTCCTGCATTCTGTGGTTCATTCTTGGGCAATTTTTTTGCTGTAAGGTGAACAGGAAGTAAGAGTTAAACCTGAGATTTTAATAAGATTCAATCACCTGAGTAAACAGAACAACACATTATAGGCATATCAGTATACTCATTGTATAATCTGATATGATTCAGTGCATTGGCAATGCAAGAAGGGAAGACACTTCTTACGATTACGATTAGCTACTTTATCTATGATTTCCAGGAGTGAAACACTGAGCAGTAAAATGTATCTACACAGGTGTGCTATGCCAGTAAATGACAGCTCTTGTGGGAATCCACCCACACAGAACAGGCTTTAAGACCAGGATGTTAGTGCAAAAAGATACAGAAACATTGAAAAGGCACAAAACACAGACAGAAATGGGTCAAAAAGTTCCAGATATCCAGCCAGAATAAATGTTTGCAGACAACATCTAAAATGGCCCTCAGCACCAGATCAAGCCACTCCTATTTTTTTTCAAGCTGTGTCTTCTCTCCAGTTCTTATGAGTCAATTGACTAGTAATTTCTTTGTTGCCCTTGTAGCCCCAAGGTTCCTCCTCAGTCTTAACACAAAAAAATAAGGGTGAAAGCTGTCACCCTTCTGAACAGTAGCTTCTTCTAGATTTCTCTCCATCAGAAAATTGCTAAGTTCTACACAAAAGGACTTCCATGGGCCTATCTTACCAGGGCGCAACAACCACCTTTGTTCTGTAGTTTGGCTGAATGGTTTCACTACAAAATAATTATTTCTGTCAGTTTTTAAAAGAACTTTTTCCAAAATGCAGCCAAGAAACTGCAGAGCGGACATCAACACATTATGGTGCCGGAAAAACCTCAGGGTGCTGGGCAAATGGGTGAGCCACAGGGATCCTCTGAGGTCCCCTCCAACTTGGGCTGCTCTACAGTTCTGTGAAAAAACCCAAGAATCCACATGGTACTAAGCTGCTGAGGCAGTACAAAGGGACAACACACCAACACAAAAATGTCTTCAGAGCAATGTTTTGGATTCTAGAACTATATCTAGAACTGAATTAACATTGGGTTTTGTCTTGGGTTATGGGGGAAACTCCAGCTTTCCCTGGCAGATACCTGTCTTTCAAAACCAAGACAGATTTTTTAACTGGAAGTTCTGAATGAGTGCTGAAGCAGACAATTTACAAGCAGCGGCAGATTGCATCCAACAATTCTTTCAGCATTCTCATTTTTCATTTTCTCTCAGCTTGAAGATCATATTTACACATGGTCCTGAGGATTGAATCCACATTTTGCAGGCCATTCCAAATTGCATGCAATACTTATAACCTTGTCAAAATTTCCATTCAGAGTCTATTGCTGCACAGATCTTACAATGCAGTGACGAAGCTGAATTTCGCCCCACTGATGTAAAATACTCATGTAAATGATGTAAAATACATGGCCAAAAAACATTGCAGACAAGACACAAAACAACTAATTGGGCATTCTTCTCCTCAAATTTACTTTGTAGGCTTCATTAAAATACGGAGGCAAGAACTATGGTTGCTATATAAATTTTTTTTTAAAAAATCAGATTTTGGGGATGTTTTTTTTAAAACAGAAAGCAAACTGCACCATTAAACACAACAATTTTTCATTTTCACCAGAACAGTACAATTGAGCATTTCTGTATCATTAAATGCAGGCCTATCTTGAACATTTATGAGAAAAATATACTTTCCTGTCATACAGTTAAGTGTCTATCCCTTTTTCAAGTATTTATAGTTAATATGAAGCAAGTACTTGTTATAAAGTGTTGCTATACTGATAATTTTATTTGCATCTGCTGGAAGTTTGAAGGACACCACAAATTACCTCCTGCTCTCCTGACTTGGAAAGCAGAAGACTAAGACATCTTTAAAAATGTTTAATTTTAACATCAATGATTTTTTTTCACAAAATGTGGGTTAGAGAGGTGCAATAGACAAAACAGATTGAATGAGGTTATTTGATGCTATACATTACTATTACCCACTAGTAAAGCATCTACTATAATTAAGGTTACTAAATAGATCAGTGGCCAGGCTAAAAATGCCTCTTTTTCCTCTATTTTCACAAGTTTATAAACAAATACAATTTTGGGTATCAATGGAACACACAATTCTTAGTTTATAGTTACTATTACATGTTAGCATCTTTACAGAAATCACTAAGATTATCTTAAGTTAAAAATAAATGAGCGGATTTTGTTTTCACGTGCAGGGTCCTTTACTTATAACTTGGACACTGAATTTAAGCACACATTGTCATCTTTGGCACAGCTTTTGGATTTCAGATTGCTGCTTAAACAAAATTGAACAAACAAAAGGGCCTAAGGACCCTTCAATATCAGAAGTAATTTACATGCAAACAGACATCTTAGGTTAGGAAGATTGTCATGGTCTGAATCTCATGAAAACCATTTCCTTTAAAGCTCTCGTTTGTTCATAAACTCACCAATTGCCATGAATATTTCATTTACGTTCATAGATGTTTTGGCAGACGTCTCCATGAACAATAGGCTGTTGTCATCTGCATAAGCCTGTGCTTCCTGAAAGTTAAAATAAGAATACATTACTTAATTAAAAAAAAAAAAAAAAAAAAAAGAGAAAACTCACACAGGCATTACACACTGTACTTTTAATTGTTACAAAGAAACAATCTCTACAGCATTTTGAAAGAAAGATAGCTTGTGGAAACACTCTTTTGACACTGTTATACACCAGCTATGGAGAAGTTACAATTGATCAGTAAGCAATTAGAAACAGAATCTTACAGATCCCTACTGATCTTAAAAATATCCAGGTGGATAAATCTCAGACAAAACTAAATAATAGATGAAAATTTTTATGAAAGAGACAATCCCAATGCAGAACATTAGCTCTGATAGTAAGAACAAATAAGCTTCAGAAAGTGCCATCAAATGTCAGTAAGTCCATTATTATCCCGGAAAAAGGCAGTCTGTGAACTATCTTGAATCTTTCAACCACTGAGGCAGATGGATCAGAACAGTTTTATTACAAATTCACAATCAGAGCAAATAAGCAGTATTCTGTATTTTGCCATGTTACCACCCTTTTCAGTATGATTTTTAATCTGACACACTGCTCATAAGAACCTTACTATTTTTGCCACTTCTTATTAGTCAGTTCAGCTGACAATCTCCAGCTTCTTTTGATTATGTAACTGCCTTTGCATTCAAAAAGAAATCTGCAAAAAAGCTGAACTACAGAACACCTATGATAAGAATTACGGTAAGAATAATCTACAGCGCTCTGTAATTAAGTGACACCTGCTAAGATCTATGTAATTATATCTGAAATAACACATTTAACAAACACCTAGAAATCTAGTACGTGATTTACAATGAGAAAGGCTTGTCAAGCTCACAAGGAGCCCGTAAATCCACAGTAGCAAACACCCTAATATTTGATAAACATTAAGACCGTAATTGTTCAAAAAATAGTACAGCTAGGTCTTAAATGTGATTACATTATTAACTGCAGTCATGTATGAAATTTTTGTTAAATACCACAATTTTTCATAAAACACCAAAGCCTCCTGTCAACTGTCACGGAAGTATAAAATTAGAAATCTGGCAGAAAAACACCTAAACCGCTGCTAACCTTATAACTCAACTCTCCATAGTTACAAAAGGATTCACTACTATATGCAGCTGTACCTCATTCAGTGACCCCAAAGAGATTAAAAACTGTAAATTACTGACTAATAAATACTATCTTAATTCAAATTCAGCCAATCACGAACAGACCAAAACTACCTGCAGTTAGTTTAATTCAATTTAAAGGCTATTTTCCGATGACTTGATTAAATGTTCTAGAAGATAAAATACATCAGTGAGAGCACAGATGTAATCACTAAACCAAAAGAAATACCATGAAAAGCTCAATTAAAATTTGAACACTGCTTCAACAGTATAGCCTTAGCAAGTCAGGCACATCAATCAGCTTTGTATCATACGATAATCAAAATTCTCAGGCTGACAAGCCAGACAGAACAGTTTGCACTGAATCACTGCTATCTCATCCACTGAAACTCTAGTTACTGGTAATTTTGGGTAGAAGGCAGAAAGAGGTCACATCAAAGAACGGATACTCTATTAGCCATAAAGATACGCAAATAAATTAATTATTCCTCAAAGTCAAATTAATTATTCCAAAAAGTCTATTCCTCCATATTACTTGTACAGAAATAGGTTTTTCGGTAGCATGTATAATTTAATTAGTCCCAGTTGACATTTATACTTAACAGCATGACCTCCATAATAACTAGCTAGGCTATGCATATAAGCTCCCCCTAGGTTTATTTACTATCTATTCAAACAAAATGCAATTTCTATGAACAAAAACTAGGTACATACCTGGAAATCCACAGCTCTTTTGTTAGCTAGATCAGCTTTGTTTCCTGCTAAAGCTATTACAATGTTAGGACTTGCTTGTCGCTGAAGTTCTTTGACCCAATTTTTCGCTCTGGCAAAGGACTCCTGTTAATGATTGCAAAATGATGCAACTGAGTTTTATCATCCTTTTGTACTCACCTATTATCCCCAACTCTGTTATCTACACCTCAAGCATGAAAAGCATTGCAAGGCTACTATCTTAGTCCAAAGGCACACTCCAAATTGCCAACTGAGCTTTTAAAATGAAGCATTCCTACCTTAGTTCTCAACTGTGCTTAGCTGGGATAATGCTGAGGTAAAAAGGTAGGAAGATCTTTGTGTAGACAGAGTAAGGAAAGAAGTGGTTAAGAGAGAAAACAGGAATTTCAGTTTCTCTGGAAGATTCAAGTGTATGAACAGCTATACTGAAAAGGCCTCAAAATGACTTTTTATAACTGAGGACTATTCATTACTGGTACATGATTTCTGGGTGTTTTTTGAGAGCTTTGGGTTTTAAGGCTCATTTTATCAAGAACAAGTGAAGCTTACTGGATCTATATTCAAAGAAAAACAAATCTAATAACCTTAGGTTTTGGACTCAATAGCTTGTGCTACCCTTCCAATCTTTAATCAAATTTTGCAAAAATACAATATTAAAATAATGTCTTCACTATCAGAAATAAAAGTGCCACCAGCAATATGATGAGAGTAACAGCTCAAACTCCATGAACTGATTTAAGGGTGGGTTAGAAACACTTCTACAAGAGGATTTTTTTCACTTTCTCTTTTTAATAAAAAAAGCACCAAAAAAAAAAAACCCACCACAAACCCCCCCCACCTCAACACTAGAAACAGTCTTTTAGCCAGAAAGGTTTAGAGACACAAATGGACATTACACAGTGCAGTATAAAATGAGTGATCTGGTCCAGCAGAAGGCATCCCTGCCCATGGCAGGAATGTTGGATTAGACAACCTTTAAAGGCTTCTTCCCATCCAAACCATTCTATGATTCTACAGAACGATGAATTGATTTACACAAGTCAGTGAGAAAAAAATAAGTAAAGATCAGTGCAAGACTGGTAACTTCCAAATCCCTCTTGTGCATCCCTAATCCAGTACTTACCTCGTTTGTAATGTCGTATACCACTATAGCTGCTTGTGCTCCTCTGTAGTACATGGGTGCTAAACTGTGGTACCGCTCTTGCCCAGCTGTATCCCAAATTTCAAATTTTACCGTTGTATCATCCAAACATACAGTCTGGGTTAGGAAAGCAGCTACAAAAAAGACAGAGGTGCTGAAACCAGAAGTTTGCTTATGTCTCTATATTCATATATAGTTATGTTCACAGAAATACAAAACCATTCAAGCCTACTATTAAAATACAACAGGTTTGAAGCAAGCATTAGTAATCAGTCTGTAACTCTGATCAGCACAGAGGAGTTATTTAAACAACTGGACTTTCCTCAAGTCAGACATAAGAAACCAAAACCTGGAAAGAATTTCCTTTTTCACAATAGTGAATCTGAGCAACCATAAGCCTTCTCCTAAACCTTCAAGATACAGTCTGTTGAAGCAGGATGTGTATTAGAGTACCAATAACAGCATCCCATCATGCTATAATCCCCAACACCTCAGATATTTTCAGTTCAACACATTTATGTTACCTGAATAGCATCTTAAGACTTTGATTTTCAGCTCCTAACAACTTCACCTTAGCTAACAAGTCTGGAAGAAAGAGGCACTTTTTATAAGTTCTTGCTCTCAAAGCAGCTATATTTTTGACTTTGCAAGTGATCTCAAGAATTTATTTCAGCAAAATTTCAACAGCCTGCAGTTTCAGGGAAGCTGAAACTTGGCTCGTTGCAGCTAATGCTACTACAGCTGAACGCATTACCATAAATAATGGTCTTCCAGTTACAGAAAATACTAAGTAACTCATTCCAAGTCTTCAAACAGTTACTCCTAGTAAAACTTTTCCATTCAGATTAAGGTACAATCACAAGTATGGAGGTGAGTGCTCACACAGCATAGAAACCAGTATTAAAAACTAAAGAGAGCCCACTGCTTAGCTGAAGCGGGATCTCTGATCACCAGGCACACTGATGGATTGTGGCCAATTTAAATCAAAAGTCTGAATAGACACTGACCCGTAACGCTTGCATACCTGGGATTTCATTCTGTCCTACATACTCTGAGACATCACAGCCTATGAATCATTCCAAAACTGCTGCAACCTTCTGCAACTCATTACAGAAACCAAAATGAAGCCAATCTTGCTGTGTAAAGGACATTGTAACTAGCATACAGAAGTGTCCCTGTCTCGGCTGTGAGCAGCAGCTGCATGGTACTTAGCTGCTGGCTGGGGTTAAACCGTGACCAGAAGCTGGCTGACTCCTTAAGTGGTCAGGTGCTCCTGCTTCAGGGGTATTAGCATCCATCACAGATGAGCAGGCAGGCTGAGGAAGGTAAAAGCTTTGATGTTCCAATGTTAAATCAACATAAATCTCTCTAAATGCTACATATCCAAACACTGGTAGAACAAGCTCCACTTGGCAGCTCCCTAAGCAGGCCAGAACCAAAACAGAGTGGAAAAACACCATAGCTCTTGCACTAAACTAAGGGCTTCCTCCTCAGAACCAGCTCAATATAATATTTCGCCAAGGCAGAGATAAGATGTTAAGCAAGCTGAGTTTGAACTTCTCACAGACATTATTCTCTTAACAGAAAAATGTACCTACACTGCATAAATGAAGGTATGTACTTGGAAAGAGAATTAAACAAGTGGTTTATTCTGTGCAATCCTCTTGGTTTTGTCAAAAGTAACATTTCAATGACTTAAAAATGCCAGTAAATTTCTGCAAAAGAGATAACTTTCTTCAACCTTGCCAAGGCCATAGTAAATTGACAATTATTCATCTGTTAATTATCTGAAAGTCTATTATCTTTAACAGTCATACTTTTGTCTTAAGCAACTAACAGGCCTTCCTACACTAGGCAAAAGTGGCAAAAGCACACCACCACCATCCAACATGTCTGCCTTTAACTGCACTCTCTTTCAGATGTTTTTATCTAGATTCACAATGCACATAAGCCTCTCTTTGTTAAAAAGCCCTTCTGTATACAAAGAAAATTATGCCTTAGGCAACTACAAGCCACAGAGTTAGACAGCTTTCTCTATAGAAAACTTATGAATCCCAATATTGTTGCATGTAATAGCTCTCAGCTGCATTATATAACATTTCCTTGTTTCTATTTGATATAGAAGAGACACAAATTAATACACATTATGTTAAATCTTATATATATGAAATTGAACTTAGGCTCTTGTTTAACCTTTGTTTAGATTTTGAACAGTGTAATACGGTTTGGGTTACCCCAAACACTAAACCAAGAAAAAACTAAACAGAGTTAAAAGGAATTTGCGATCACTGAAATGGAACAATGAATTTCACTTAATTTTAGCATTTTTTTAAACTAAAAATCTTGATGATATTGGAAAGTTAATTCACTACACATCTTTGAGAATGCTCTCCCTATTAGCGCACAGCTGTTTATCAAAGCATACAGAAACTTTCTTACTAACACCTATCCTCAAGCCATAAAATGCACAAAGCCAGAAGTTTGCATTAGTAAGGCTGCTAAAGCAGAAAGTATGTGGTTCTCTATTCATGCTGACAGATAGAAAAAATAAATACATGTAACAGCTAGAAATAGGGCAAATGAAGAATGTGATGACATTCGGCTTGTATTTATTTTTGTAAGCTTTGCAGTGATTTTACATTTCAACAACTGTTGGTGTGTGAAGACACATACAGACCACTGAAAGGCTTTCACATAAATATTACAATGGAACAGGCTGACTCATGTAAGCTGCAACAGCATCTACTGGAGAATATTTATCAATTCATAAAATCCATACTTTGTAAAGTCTGTATGCTGTTAGGTAGTTTTAGGATACGTTTAGATTTATCCAAGGAGGAATACAGCTCAGAGCACAAACAACTCCAAAATACAATATAACTTAAGAAATCTGCCAAAGGGAAGAGTGTAATAAAATCTGTTTAAAGTTAAACAGATTTCTTAAAATTCTGGTAGCCAGCACCTGTTTTGTTTGAAGTCATAAAATGGAAAAACAGCAAAATAAACGTCGTGATTACTAACACAGAAATATATCCAGCAATGTAGCAAATTCTGCATAATCAAAGTCAGCATGCATAAGTGACAAACACAAGCTTTCTGGAAGATGCAATGCTCGTTTTTTTTTCATAGAAACTAAGCTCATAATACTTATTAAGCAGTTATTACATGTATTAAGCATATAGTACAATTAAAAGAGCCACACACCCACTTACAAACAAAATGTAACATTAAGCCCAGGTTTCAAAACTACGCAGCTCAAGAATACATCTACTACTTCCACTTGAAAAGGATGTCTTACTTTTAACTCAGAAAGTTATAGTTCTCAATTACTGACACAGGGCTCAGATTTAATTCTTGCTGTCAATGATCCACTCTAGAAGTGCCATGACATTAAAGGTTTTCAGGGGCAACGATAATATAAAAACATAACATGAAACAAATAAACAGGGTAATTTTCTCACCTCCAATCGTACTTTCTTGAAATTCATGAAACTGTCCTTTTACAAAACGAAGCACCAAACTTGATTTGCCAACTGCAGACTCTCCTAAAAGTACTAGTTTGAATTGGCAAATTTTATTTCCAGCATTTGGCCCGTTGGGCCTTGTTGCTCCTCGATTAGCCATGTCCAAATTAAAAAGCAGTCCTTTGTTTCAACAGCCTTTGAAAGCAAGTTCCACTGAGATCTGAATCCTGGTTCTTCTGCCAGTAACAACCTATTTTGTGAAAAGACAGTGGGTACATTAGATTTACAAACCAAGTAAGAAAAGCCTCATTCACTAATGCAATATATATACAACTTGACCTAGTATTTCCCAAGTCAACAGTCCAGACTACAAGTATCATCATTGCTAACAATAGCCAGAATTTATGATACATGAACCAGTTATCTTCTTCAACACCTAGTCTTCCCATTAAAGCCTCAAATTAGCACACTAAAATCCAATTATGCCTCTTCTTGTAAGACCTCAGTCTCCTGTTATTTCTTAACAAATCAAGACTGATGTATAACACAAGAGATTCAGACTTTCAAATTGCCAGTAAAATAACAAATGACAAGAAGCAATAACTTTGCATAATTATGCTATTGCTAACCAATATTCCAAAGTCAGCACTGCTCAAGGATGCTAAAAAACTGAACAAATTGGGAAAACTCCAACACCACAGTAACTTCTTCGAAAGTGTAGTTCTATTCACTTCTATCACATCTATCAAAAACAATTTCCTTACATAAAGAAGAACTTCACAGCTCTAATTAACAGCTGTACTGAGAAGCAAAAGTGAAGCCTTCCATATGAAATCCAATTGACCAGTGAGAATTCCAGGCCACTCTGTACAAGCTACCAGAGAACTACCACATGATGATAAATGCCTATTTTCAATACATATATGTGTCCTAGATCAATATTAACAACAGAGATATTTGTTAAGAACAAGTATGAACAGCATATTGCTTAGTCTGACTACTCCTCTTTCCAGCTGCTTTAAAAAACCCCACCCACAGTACTTATTCATATGGATAGGGAAGCCTTTAGACTCTGCTGATATCACCTCCTACCCTAATATTTATGCCTTTACACACTTAACAGTAGATACAAAAAAAAAGACTTCTCAAAACTAGCCCATAATTTTGTCCTACTCCAGCTGATGTTTTATTGGAATTGAGCACACTTTGCACGGATACAGCTTTTCTAACATCTAGGATTAGAGTACATGCTCCTAATGCAAAAAATGGCTTTAATTCATATGTTGCAAAAAAGTAAGCAAACATGTTTCAAATTACTTCCTATTCTTTATTCCTTGTGATAAAGCAACTGTATTTTAAACCAAGCAGTGTCTTTAGCCATCTTCCTATTTCAAACCCCTTAGCACACAGATCAAGGCACTTGAGCATTCCAGTTTGCCACAGGCCTAGCTCAGATGCTAGGCCTTCCTTCTTCCTAATTCTCCCTTTCCCTCTACCCAAGTCCTGAAGAACCTTCTCTCCTGGAAAGTGCTTCAGCAGTCCAGCAGAACCCTACCCTTTAGTAAGAGACTCCCTTACAACCTAATATTCATAGAATAAGTGAGAACAAAAATCTAAGCATTATTTACTGGATAACGTAACAGCTGAAAAATAGATATTCAATTTCTCACTGAAAAAAGAATACAGGTCTTAAAAATATTTTCAGCATCTTAGTGACACTTCTACTTGCTCGTGTTCCTCCTTTTCTCCTATCTCTCAAAATAATACACCTTCTTCAAGGCAGGATATAACAATTTTGCATTCTGTCCTGAGTTAGTGTTCCATTTCACTATTACATTGCACTTAAATCAAAAATATGTATTTTTTAAATTTCAGGTGTCCAACATAATCTATCAAGTATCATATTTTAGCTACATATTCTTAGCAACACGTGAAAGTGTTCCAAAGTGAAAGAATGAAGCAAAAAACCCTGCACCACCATTAAGGATTAAGTACCATGTTAATTCTATACTAAGATTCCTAATCATTAAACTAATTTTGGTGAATATTTCAGAATACAGGAATGGATCCAGTTATTTTAAAAATACCAGACCTTTCATCCTTACACCATAAAACAACAATTTTGCACTACTAGTGTGTTGGTTCTCAGGCAAGACTCTTCCCAGTCCATGCTGTGGAAATATGCTTCAGAAGTTGTGGAGCGTTATGCATAAAAATGGATCAGTGACAACAGTTAATTTCTCCCTAATTGTACTGTAATAGAGAATGCAGCAAGGCATAACCAAAATATAGGTGGCTTAGAATACTGTTAGCCATTTGTTTATATTTTCTTTGGAAAAGCAATGAAGACGATTAAGTTATTTCTGTTTTAAAATAAAAAAACCCTCATCTGTTTGCTGTAGCATTCCAGTGTGTTTGGACAACCTGAAATAATTAAAAACCCTTAATACATCCCATGTTTCTTCCAGACTCTGCAGCATTCATAAAGACGTAAGGACAACATCCAATGATTGTGTGACTTAGTACTCCTGGGAGCAAGTGACTTCTAGCTGACACACAGTGAGGAAATCAAGCCACTGCACAGGTTACTCTCCGTGACTGCTTTTTTGCTTGCTCTTTCCTACACTGAGACCAAAAGGAGGTATGAGAAAAAAACATTTAACTTGCATAATATTTATCAATTTCACCTGAGCATTTACAGCTTATAGTTAATTCAGATTTTTATCACTGACAGAACAGTAATTACTACCCCTTGCAAAACTACTTCAGAACACAAAGCTGACACAGGTTGTCAAGAAAAAATGTCTAGCACGATTTTTATAGATGTCCAAGCTACAGAACCTGTAGTAATCAGAGAACTTCAAAGTTTACATTCTTACAGCATCCCTCCCCTGAAATCATTCTACACAGTCAGATACCATGCACAAAAATTAACAGCTCTCAAGGTGATAGCAGACCACAGTACCTGAGGAAGGCCATCTAAGAAACATACTGCAAACCTCATTCATTCAACAGTCACATCAATACATCTAATAAATTAATAATGAAACCTATTCGTCATACCACCCACTTTTCAACAGCTCAGGATAAAAGAAAATGCAAGACTGAAAACCTGATAGGGCACATCCAGATGACTGTGACATGTTAAAAAAGTCACTAACACCTTCTATAAGTGTATATGGAAACCATCATCTTTTGAAGTTTCAGATGATGCCAAAACTCTGCAGTTAAAGCTCAAAACATGGCAGCATACTTATACAATAAGCAAGGAAAGTACCTGCTCAATCTGAAGAGAAGCAGTACTGCAGTTTGACACAGCTACTACAGAATGGTTTTGGCCTGCTCTTTTCACATCTTTGAGCTGAGCACACAGCGCCTCACAAAGATTCGGAAGTAGATTTCAGTGCTACAGACCCCCATGCACACTGCAAGCCTCAGGTCACATTCATTCTACTACTTCTGAATTCATCACTAAAATACAAACCTGGAGAACCTGGGAGGAATAGTATACTCAGTACCCTACACATACACTGTGAACTCAGCTCTAGTGAAAATTTCCAGGAAAAAAGACCACTAATATGGCTTCTCTTTTCCTCCCCTTCCAATTTCGTATATATTTTAATCAATATGTTTGGAATTTGTAAAGAAAGACCACCTGACCTGGGTAAGACAGTTTCATTTACCTACACAAAAGCAAGTACAGAACTGCTTGACTTGAAACAAGCCCTTAAACTGATACATATGGGAGTTATGGAAGTGATCTACTAATATAAAGATCTACTAAAGAAAATACTATAAAAATTTTTGAAATGGATGGCTTCATATGGATGAGGAAATATGGAAATGAGGGAGATTTTCTTACTTTTATAGAGTTTAACAAGAAAACTCTATTTTGCAGTCTTGGGCAGTACAAATACATAGGTCACTCTGCTGAGTAGGAATTTTCACTCTTTTCCTGAATATCCCCCCCGACCTATGACAGAGCAGGTCCATGCTGAAAAACCAGAACACAAAGCCTGGAGTGCATTATTAGCCAAGTACACCTGGTAATCCCACCAACTAATTTACTGGATGCTGGGTATTCTCCTCACTCCAGAAGAGAAATCTGTATGTTGTTGGACAGTCTGAGTTTTATTTATGAAAGAGTCCTGAGCAGAGTCCCGTTTCAACAGATCAAGCACAAATCTTATTATGCTTGAGTCTGTGTACAAAATACCAATAGCCCCAGCCAACACCTACAAACTCTCAATTTAATGATATAATTCAGTCATGTAAGCATAAGCACTGGCCTATTTTCAACTACAAGACAGCTAATACAGAAGTATCAAAGTAACACTGGTGACAAAAGCCAGCCTACTGAAGAGATTAAGACAGTGAGCACTGTTCCTACAATTAATGTGATTATATGTATTATCAAATACAAAGGCCACACATAAAAATTCATGATAAATTTAAAACTGGAACATTCTACCACTTTTATATCTCATAACGAACAACACTGTTTCTAACTAATAAACTTTTGTACACTGCATTAATAGACACAAAGCATACAATGCTGAGTTTGCAACTATTATCCATCTACTTTAAATTCCTTTATACTGGACTTCTTTGAATGTTTTAAAAAGCCTTACATATTAGCCACTCCTACTAACCGAATTTTTTGTTATTCCTTTCAGGTTCAACAGAATTAGTGTGACACATTACTGCAGTGTTCAAGACAGTGACAGGGACAACTAGCAAAATGCTTGTCACATGTAAGCCAGTTTATATTGAAACATAATGAGACTGTAAGTTAAACAAGTGAATCAACACAGTTGGTGCAAAAAAATCATAGCCCCACAATTAAAAGCAATAGCCACCTCATAAGCTCATCCGAATGGTGAATGGTACTAATTGCTTTCAGATAAACTGGTTTATCATACAGGAACTGTAAGAGATGACTGTAATACCATTGTCTCTAGCCACCTCACTTCAGCCTACATCTACATTTTCCTGACATATCTTATTATGGAAGAACAATACCTACATGCAATCTGTAGGTAAGCCTGCCCATGACTCTGAAGAGTCACCATAAAACTGGAGAAAATAAAAATGCCACGATTTTTGCTTTGTCTGAACGTTACACGACACAAACGGACTAATTTCAGCTGCTTAATTAGCTGTTTAGCCTCTCATTTCCATCCCAAGCTCTGAAAGACGTGTAAGATAAGAAAAATAAATCATTAAAAATGCCGAGAGAAGAGCCTCTCATGGCCCTGTTTGAAACATTTTGGTAGTTCTTATGCAATTCAGCTCTCCTCTAGAACATCAAAAGCTTAGGTGTGTTCCTCCACCCTACCCTAGCTTTGTGTCTAGTTCCAATTCAGTGCGATGCAGATGTCCAGCATACTAGGCCTGTCGCGATCCCCCCGATGGCGACGCGTTGTCGGGAGCATTTTACTCCCCACCTAGTTCACCGTCCTTCTTCCAGACGCAGGCGAATGGGAAAGCGAGGGACCCATCACCCAACCTCCCCTTCCGTATCTCACAAGCAACTCGAGGGGCGCAGCCCTCACGGCCGGCCCCAGACAGCGATACCTCTCTGCAGGAACGCCCGCACGCAGGGGAGGATCCCCGCTCTCCCGGGCCCAGCCCCTCCAACCCCCGCCGCCACCTCCCCTCCCCCGCGGCTCCCTTCCAGGCACAGGAATAAGGGGAAGTGGGAAAACCGGGGGCGCCATTTTGAGCCGGGAAGGGAAAGAGCAGCATTCCCCTCCCCGCACTCCGGGCTGCCCGCCTCGGCCACCCGTACCGCGGCACGACGCTCCCGCAGCGCCGGGGGAGCGGCCGCCGGCAGGAGCCCGGACAAGGCGCGTCTCGCCGCCGTCGGGGCCCCCCCGCGCCGCCACCGCCTCCTCACCTGGCCGCGGTGGGGGAGCCGGGGCGGCGGCGCAGCGATGTCCGTCCGTCGGCGCGTCGGTCGAGGTTGGCGGGCGCGCCGGGGCAGGGTGGGCGGAGGAGGGGTAGGAAGGGAGGGCGGCTCCTCGGTGGGGGCGAGGGGCGGGGGCGCAGCCGTGCCTCACCCAGCCCCGCCGCCGACTTCCGCCGCCGCCTCTGCCCCGACCAAAACACACTCACACACACACAACACGCACTTCCGCCGCCGCCACGTCAGGCCCGCACGCGCCGTGCCCTTCCGGTTCGCCCGCGCCAGTCACGTGGCTCCCTTTCTTTCCCACCTTCTCCCCTCCTCCTTTTGTTCCCGCTCCCTCCCTCCCTCCCGCCCGGCCGGCCGCTCCCACGGCAGCCGGGCCGCGCTCGGCTGCAGGGTGCTTCCTATCTCCCGCTTCTCCCCATCTCCCGCCTCTCCCCAGCGCCCCGGGGAAGAGCCCCTGGGGGCGACCCGCGCGTCCTCCATCTTCCATTTACGGTGGGGGGTGGGGGGAGGTGAGGCACTGGAATGGGTTGCTCAGAGAAGTTCGGGATGCCCCATCCCTGGCAGCGTTCAAGGAAAAGCTGGGTAGGGCTCTGAGCAACCTGCTGTAGTAGGAGGTATCCCTGCTCAAGGCAGGGGAGTTGGGACTGGATGATCTTTAAGGTCCCTCCCACCCCAAACTGTTGGTGACTCCCTGCCAATCGCCTGGGGACTGCCCTGCAGCCTGAGGAGGCCACTGAGGTGTCAGGGGTGGCAGCTGATCACACACGCATACAAGTCCTGGTTGAATCCTTTAAAAGAGCCAGTTTCCAAAGCTATTAGTCAAATGAGTTGAAAGGAGAAACTACGTAGGAAAACCTGAATTGCCATCGAGAATTTGCCTTTTTTTAACACTGAATGGCCACTGATAAAGCCTTACAGGTTGGTTCATTATTGTGCGAGTGCTGAAAACTGGAGAAGAAGGGTTGCTAACCCAGAACAAGTCTTGATTGCTTCACACCATGAAGCATGACCTTGTGAGAGGGCCGGATAAAGGCCAGTTGGCCACAGACTGGCTGTAAGTGGGTTGTAGTGGAAACAGAACAATCATGATAAGTGTTTCTTCAGTATAGCAGTTTTAACAAGGTCTAAGAGTTGGCATTTAAAAGAAATGATAAAACAAACAAACTGGTAAGACGTTTAATAAGTTTATCAATAATGGTATTTAGTAACTGGTACAATTTAATGAAGATTGTTTAGATACTCCATCACAGGAAATAATCAAGTTGATGTTGTTGTATTCTCAAAATACATGTTTTAGCTCAACCACATATATTTATATGAAGCAAAAATCAAGTTATGTAAAGCCTGTGGTCAGTGTTAGGCTACTTTCCCCTTCCCTAGTATGACATATCAATACTTGAAAATACTGAAGTGAATTAAGTGAAAACAAATTGTTCTTTTTCTTTTAGTCTTATTAGTTCTCCTTTTCCATATACTTCCATTGGAACTAGTTTGTTTTCCCCTTTCTGCTTTATTAAGTGAAAGTTAATCACTTATATAAGTGCTTTGTGAAAGGCCAATATGTAACTTCAAAGAAAGTAAAATACATTTTGTATTCACCAGTGATGTAGAATGCCAGACTAGCTTTAGAGAAACATGTTTGAAAGTATACAAACCTCTCCGAGCTATGAGTTTGCTTAATGTTTGTAAGGGGTGTCCTTTAAATCATGTAATCCTGCCCTAATACACTGCTTCTTTGCTGTAACTCTCTGACTGGTCTCAGTATGTTCAACTGGATTGCTGGATTTGCTGAGCAAACAGCAGATTCCTGCCAAATGTGTTTTACTACACACCTGATAGGCAGGCATTGGAGCACCAGATAGCATTCAGTCAATCTGGCAGCTACTCACTCACTCACTCACTCACTCACTCACTCACTCACTCACTCACTCAACCTCCCTGCAGTAAGACAGAGAACATAACAGGAAGAACAAAAGCAGGAAAACTTGTGGGTTAAGATAAAGACAGTGTAATAGATGAAGGAAAGTGGAAAAGGCAATACAAAGGAAATCGCTGGCTGCCTCCCATAAACAGACCAGTGTCCAGCCAGTCTCCAAGCAGCAGCTAACTTGGAAGACATCTCCTTTTTCTACCTCCATTTCTTATTGCTGAGCATAATGCTGTGTGAGATGGAATATCAGTTTGATCCTCAACCCCCTCTGATCACTTTGGGTCAGCTGTCCGGGCTGTATTCCACTCCCATGTTTCTGGACCATTAGCAGCATTTCTCCCTGGGTGGGGCTGATGACAAGGTAGGGAAAAAGAGAAAGTCCTCACCCCGTGCAAGCACTGCTCAGCAGCAGCTGAAGTATTGCTGTGTTATCAACAGTACTTTAGCCACAAATCCACAACACAGCTCCATTCAGGCTGCTATGATGAAAATTAACTCCATCTCAGCCAGACACAGTACACAGATAAACAGTTTTTGAGGGGAAATATTACACTGTATCTTTAGAATTACTTGAAGTAAATTCAATTTAGAGATTAAACACATCATACATGATGTTTCATGTTACACTTAATCAAATAAAGGACCATACTATTCCATATATAAGGATCATTATCTATGCTTCTAATATAAATAAATACTTCATAAAATTGAAATAATCTTTCAGCTTATCAGATGTATCTGAAGTTCAAGGCTAAATGGAATTTTAGATGCAAGAATTCTATTCACATGATACAGTTGCTGTTAGGAAGCCTGTTTTACATGCAGGAGATTCCTGTTGGCTAACTTAACTCTGACTGCAGTGCAAAGCTGTAGCAGGTCTGTGAAACACCCAAATTGTTCACAGCTGGTTGACACTGACAGAGTGGGACAGCAAACACCAAAGGTTCACTGTGAATGTGTGAAATACAGGCAGGAGAGACTGCGGCAGTAATCAAATGACCAAGTTCCAGTTACTGTCTTTCAGGCTTGACAGGTCACTGTGAGTTCTAGTGGTGAAGACAAGTTTCTTCTGTTGTAGTCTGCAAAAGAAGATGTTGAAGGAAAGCTCTGAAATCATGCAGATAGCCCCTACCAGTGGTCACCTTTTCATATTTTATTTCATTGTGGTTCATATATACCAAAAGTGAAACTGTGCTGGGTGATATTAACAAATTTATGTTAGTGGGTCATGGTCTCACCAGGTGCTTTCCATCTATTTTAGCATTTCTCTGCAGTTTTGTGTTCTGCTAAACCTTTTGGTGTTTAAATCTAATGCTAGATGTGTAATAATAAGTGGAAGTTGACTTTAGATGATGTGCAGAATCTCTTTATTGTGTTTGAACTTCCCATTGTTTATTATTATTATTTTTTGCTATAACATTCTTTTTTTCTTTCTGCTGTCTCTTCTTGTGTACATTTTCTCTGTGCCTACATTGGCTTGGTCATATAACATACTAAAAGTGTGCAGCACATAGAAAACAGTAATATCCTATCTGTAAATGAATTGAATAAAGAAAACATGAAAGCAATCAGGCAGTAACAGCAAAGTGCATCGCCATGCCTGACGTCATTCAGACATTTCACAACATTTGGAGTGTTTTACACTGAGTTCTCTGGCCTTCAGAGACCTTAAGGAATCTACAAACTTAGTGCTTTTACTCTGGTCTATGCCTTAGTCAGAGTGAGAGCTGTGTTGCAGAACATGGGGTATTTGTGCTTCATAAAGAAAGTAAAATGCAGCGTTTTAGAGGGTTTCCATTCCTCCATTTTAGCCTAAACAAGACAGAAAAAGGCATTAGCTTGTGGGAATTGGATGTCAGAAACTAGTGAAATGTCAAGTACTGTTGAGGAAAAAAAGTGCTGCTGTAGAATGGAAAATTTTGTTTAACTTTTTCCAAACAGCTTTCTTTAGAGATCCTACTTTTGACATAGGGGATGACAAATTCATGCTGAAGTAAAGAAAGTTTTAAACTTTTTTTTTCTCTAAAATTGAATTAAATTGGTTTTTGTTAATTCATTATCTTACCTTTAAAATTACAGGCCCTTCCCACTCCACAAATATTCTTTCTGTGGCCAAAATAACTTTCAGTATAAGAAAGAATGGATATGACACTGATTCCAGAATGAGAAGAATTATAGGAAAGAGCCCACGTTTCTGCAAAAAAGAAAAGAAGCACAGAGAGGGAAAAAAAAAGCTGAGGACTTCTGCTCTACTTGTTTCTGCAATAGGCACTCTTTTTACAGTCCTATTTTTATGCCTTTGACACAACCCACTCCATCGGGGCTGAGTGGATGCTTTCAATTAGCAAGTGTGGCCACCTACTGGGGAAAAAAACAAGGTAAAAATAAATCAGCAATGCACAGAATGTATAAAAACCACCTTGGGCACAAGTAGAGAGCCATCTAGAAATACAACAAACACAAGGATGAAAATTCCATTTCCTGAATTTTATCCTGGGATAAAAAAGTCCCAGTTTCCCCCAGTCCCAGTTTTCCAATGTAAAAATTACCATCTAATTTTTACATTACTGTACTTTGCTCTTCCTCTCTATAAATAGTTCTCCCTTCTGACAACTTTACTAGATAGAAATTACACCTTACAAATGAATGGATCACAAGGCAAGACATAACCAGTCATTTTATTTATTAAACTACCAAAAATTATTGCTTTATTTTGCAGGAATGCTCTCAACTTTGAAATATGATTGAAATATGATTGAAATATGAAAAGAACTGAACACATGAACACTTTACAAGAGCTTCTTTAGTTCCCAAGTGGGCCTGGATGTTCCATATTAGGGGTGTGATGCAGCCATGTCTACAGCAGAAAAACACATAACTTTTTTTGACAAAGGGCACCAGCATTGCCACAGCTAGATCATAGTTGATGGTTTTTGCCTGGAGAAGACCAAGACACATTTGTACGTGCTGGAAGTTCATGGATCGTTGCACTGACAAGTACTGTTGGTGACTTGGACAGCCAGAGCAGATCATTAGAGAGCAGTGGCTGCCTGAGCCTCTCACCTTCCATTTGTAGGAAAGGAATTTAGTTTTAATTTAGCATCATTCACTTTAAGTCCTTACCAAACAAATGTTAAAACATAGAATAAAATGGTAACACCTGGTGATGTTTGATTAATTACGATTAAGATCTGTATGTTTATCTAAAATTGGTTTTGTCATTGAAGAACTATGGAGAATGGAGCAGGATGTGATTACACTGATGTTTTGCTGGGAAGAAGGGGATAGTTTGCTAAATGTCATCTGAGAATAAAAGTCTTTGTAAGAACTGAGGGTCTGTTAAACAGCGGTGAAACTTGTTCAGTCTTACCCACGCTGCTTTTCCGAAATAATCCGCGTCTGTTTCTAAAAGGCAAAGACAGTGGGTTAGATATACGAGGTGTTGACTCATTTAAGACAAACAGTGAGAGCACTCACGTGTTTGGTACATGGGGTAGTGCTGACGGGCTTCTCTCAACCCACCTTCGTGCTGTGCGCGGGTGGGAGCTGCGGTTTTCTCTAGAGGAACAGCCCCAGTATATGATATTTTAATAGCATGTGGCAACATTTGTGCAAGGGGCACTATTTTTCATTACACTAATAAAGACAGAAAGTTTGATCAAACTTTTGATCATGTAAGACCTCATTTCAACCTCAAGATCCAACCCGCCTGTCTGAAAGCTGGTAGATTTTCAAAGATTTAACAATCGGTCTAAGGAACTTGCGACCTCTGCGGCTAGGCCTTAATTATTTTTTCTAGATCATGACATTTACAAAACAGCCCAGTGCAATTTATTTCCTGACTTTCGCCGCGGGGTGTGAGATGTAAGGGGGTGGGGGGCGGGCGGCCGGTGCTGAGGGCGGGGGAGGGAGGGCTGTGAGGGGAGGAGAGGGGGGCGCTGATGCGAGGGGGATGGCGGAGCGCTGTGAGGGGCAGGAGGGAGCGCGGTGGTGGGTGCCAGGGGATGGCGGAGCGCTGTGAGGGGCAGGAGGGAGGGCGGTGGTGGGTGCCAGGGGATGGCGGAGCGCTGTGAGGGGCAGGAGGGAGCGCGGTGGTGGGTGCGAGGGGATGGCGGAGCGCTGTGAGGGGCAGGAGGGAGGGCCGTGGTGGGTGCCAGGGGATGGCGGAGCGCTGTGAGCGCCGGCCGCGCCGCCCGCCCCGCACGAGCACTCCCGGCGCCGCCGCCGCCGTTACCGAGCGAGCAGAGTAAGCGGCGGCCATGGCGGAGCAGCCACCGCCGTGCCCCGAAGAGACGGCCCCCGACTGCACCCCGGAGCCGCCGATCGTGAGTGCCTTCGCTGAAGGGATCCCACCGATGCCGCGGACTTGCCCCGCCCTCTCTGTGCCTTTCTGGGGCGGAGTCTCGCCGAGGGAAGGGGCTGGAAGAGGGGCAGCGTGTGGGAGGGGAAGGCGCATCTCCTTGCGAGCCCCCTCTCTCCCAGAATTGGGTGTGGCTCCTTCCCACCCCCGTCCGAACGCGGACAGCTGGACAACGTCCCGTGCATAATGTTAGATCCCAGTTTGACTAATTGTGTGTGTTATTGCAATGAGTTTCGTTATGCGTTATTTTTTTGATTACATTGTTTAGGCTGGAAAGTTGCGTCCCGCGGGCAACACGGTTGCGAGTTGTCTCAAAGAGGTGTTACCCAGGGTGAGTTGGTTTTGTATAGTCTCCTGGGTTTTTTCTACATCCCTTCGCTTTTGAAATTACCATTTATTTCAGCGTTGGTTTTTGTCACATGGAATTATAGAGACTAGCTGGCAGGATTGGAAAACACTTCTGGCAGTTCTTTTTCATTCCACATGTTTTACAAAAGTCGCCGTGCTTGCTTAATTGGGACTAAATAAAATTGTTTTACACCGTTTTCCCCTCTAGTAATGCAATTAGAGTAATTATTGGGAATTAGTATTACTTCTGATGGAGGTTGTTCTTTACAAGGATGCCTGCCAGAATTGTGATTCCCATTGGCCCTTCCCCATGGCCCTGAGGAGTCAGAGGCTACAGAGACACAACGGATCCTGTAAATAGCAGGTCTCCCTTTAAAGGATAACTGAAAAAACCCACCACTGCGGTTTAAATAATTTCCAAAATTGCTTCATTGATGGTGGAATTGCTGTGAATTAGGTTCAAGGTTTCTGAAATTTTTCAGTGTAACATCTAGTTCTCATCAAGAACATGCGAAATACCCAAATTAAAAAAAAAAAAAAAAAAAAAAAAAAAAAAAAAAAAAAAGGCAACGTTGAAACTTAGCAATGCTGGTTTGATAAAATTTAGTCTGGGTTATTTTGACCTTATGCTCACAGTATCAGCATCTGCAGGAGCATATGCATGTATTACAGCCCTAAAGCATTGCTCATGTTTTGTTCTTATATCTGGAATGACACAGATGTCTGCAGTACATTTTATTTTCATTAATGTTTTGTGAATGTCTGGTGTAAACTTCTTTTTGCTTTGCCTTACATATAGCCTGTTACTCCGACTGTTGTACGAAAGTTTCGAAATACAACAGATCCAGCTCCTGGTGCTAAAATAATATTCTATGGCAGAGCAGATGATCCTGACGTTGCAACTCACTTGACACATGGTATAAAGTCAAGCTCCAAACTCACTGTAAGAATGTGCTCATTTATTGTTGTTTAAGAATGAATCTCTTAAGAGTCTTCTTAGTGAAAGCAACTGATTTCCTCATAGTCAGGGTAAAGGTACATAACTGAGTGATTTATACTGCAGCATTTCACAGTTGCTGTGAATTACCTGAGTTTTGAGGTGAAATCATAGGACTTATTTAGCATTATTGAAATTGGAAAATATTTGAAGATCAATGACTGTTACCAGTAACATAAGTTTCATAGTAACTACTGAAATATTAATTTCATTTCAAGATTTAAGTTAATGAACAGTTTTCTACCTAAGAATTTTGCTGCGTGCTTTTTCTGGCCTACAGAGATAAAACTGGTTAACCTCCTTACAAAAGAGCTGGTATCTGAGAATGTGTTTTCTTTGGTGTAATTATTCTGTATGCTTTCTTACCTTTGGCTTGAAACTTGATTTTGTTAGCTAAAAACTGATGCTTTGGATGTGTCAGACTATTTTGTGTGTGTTCTTTAGAAATTATCTTTGTAATCTGTATTCAAACAACTGAAAAGATCATCGATAGTTTTATCACATGGTGTTCCTTTCTAAAAATAGCAGTATTGCTAGTAAAGTGTATTTTTATAAAGGAAGTGAAGTCCTAGTGTTAGAGGATGTTGACAAGGACATTTATTAGGCATATCCAAAATGAAAGACAGCCAGGTTTTGGTGTCCTTCCTTAGAAGCTTTTAGTGGAATGGATGATCTGTATTGGATCTGTCTGGATTAGCCTGTACTGTCTGTTGAAGACTTAATTAAATATCATCTGTGGGAAGGGTTGGAAGCCTAGTCAATTTGCTAAGCGTGGGTTTGGATCAATTGTATTTGCTACTCCTTTTTTCAATATTTCTTTATATAATATTCAATGAGAGTCTAATAATAAACCTTCTTCAGAATCTCCCTTACTTTGATGGATAGCCTGAAAAATCAAATCACTTTAGTTTTAGTAACATTGTAATTTGACTATAATTTCTAATATATGCTAAGAAAAGAAAGACTGCAGTCACAAAATGTTTATATTAACAAGTGGAACAACTAGCGTGAAATAAAAACATCTCACAAGAAGTATTTTATTTAGCTGGAAATTTAGCACAGCATTGGTTATTAGTGGTCTTCTCTCAAGATACAGTTTTGGCTTGCGAGTCAGTGGATAAAATTATGTCAGTGTAACCATTAGAACACTTATGAGCAAAATTTGTTTGTGTGGGTAGTCATAGTGATGTGTAAATGATCAAAGTTTGTTGGTTTTCCTGCCTCTGGTGTTGTTTGTGTTGTTTTCAGGTAGCTTCATTGATAAGTCCAGTTGCTAAAAGTGAATTTCAAGAAAAGATGCAAGACCTGAAAGAAGCAATTTACTCCAGTAATCGTGAAGCACCTTTGGGGAGATCACATGATCAATCTTCTAAGTTACCTGAGGGCTTGGATATAATTAATACTAGATTTGGAATTAAAGTCTTCAAAGGTAGGAAAGTGTGCCAATAAAACATATGTCCTGTAAATACAAGATAATCTGCAATTTAGTATCTAGCACATGCTCTATGATTCCAACCACTCAATTTTAAGAGTTATTGTATAAACTCTTTACTGAAAGGCCTAAAAATTTTTCAGTTAAGATGAAGAAACAAACAACAGAGAACATATGATAACTAGCAGGGCTTTTGGCTCTCTTCCTAATCTGTCTTTATAGATTTCCTGGGAGAACTGTTTAGGTAGCTGTCAATTTACCTTCCTTTTCCCAAGAACTCTAATAGCTCTCATGGAAGAAACTTCCTTGATGAGTGTGTCTTTCCTCCATAGACTGGAGGAAATCACATCTGTGTTGTTTAGCTTTCTTGCAAAAGTTCTGTTCATCTGGGTTTCTGTGATTCTCTCCCTGGTCCCATGCTACTATGTTATTAGATTGAATATAGATTGACTAGAAATGTGGTAAGAAGTATCATCCTTCTGCAGTGTCAGCAACTTCTCTAACAAGGCATTGTTTACAATTAAGAATGAACCAAACAAGACATCCACCCCCTCTTAGCTGCTCCAACCATACTTTCTTTATTTGTTTCCAGATTTAACAGCTGGAGAGGTTGTAAATCCACCAAAAACCTTCAAGGAAGTAGAAAAAGAAGCGAGAGAAGGACATGATTTGTATGTTCAGTCACATGAGGATTATTACGCGGGTAAGTTAAAAGGCTGATAAGAAACCACATAAAAAATTCCTCTATGTGTGTTCAGTGCATACTGTATGCAATTTTTTGAGACGTAAACCATGAATTTTAACCACTGCATTAATACAATATAAAGTATTAAAAAAATTATGTGAAAAAAAGCAACTGGGACAGCATGATCTCAATTTCTAGAACTGTCAATCAGTTCAGGATGGGCATTAAAACAGTATAAGAACTTCATGAAGGAGTTGGAAGCCTGATTTGCTTTGGGTGCTGTTTGAAAAGCAAAATATTTCCAGGAAACTAGAAACTCACAGATGCCCTGGTTGCTTACATTGTCTATGCCACTGAAAACAATCTCAGATTTGAAGTCACAGGCTGTGAGCCCAATCCATTCCAGTACTTTCTCCTCTAGTTCCTCTCTTTCATCAGTATCAAAACAGAATTTCAGAGCAGGCAGACTTTCTGATGAGGAGCTTAGCATTAAGCTCTGATTGCGAAGGATTTCAGGCTGCTGAGTGGCTCTCTGGAATGCAGGTCCTCAGCCGACAGCATCCTCCCTGTGGGTCTGTGGACTGTGCCTGCACTGCTTTGGCCCTGGGGGCTGTACCTGTGTGATGTGGTCTGATCAGGGATGGTTACCCTTTATTTCACAGGTCTGCACAGGAGAAGAGTGACAAATAACACTCTAAAATGAGTACATTGATTTTTTTTTTTTTTTTGCAGCCACTTCTATTTTTTCCAGTTCCATGACTTCCACTTTGGCTGAAAATGTCAATTTTAGCTTGTTACACACATGTGAAATTATAGTACTTCGTTGTCTCACTGAGGAAATTTTACTGTAAATAGTATTGGTATAAATTGGTGAAATATGTAACTTTATTCCCCCTCTTTCCTGCCTTTCTTGGGTACTTTAGTGAAATTATTCATTATCTGTTTCTATCTCTTTTGTAACTTCCATCAACCATGGAGAGGCCAAATAAGAAACAGACTGACAGAAAAAAAGTCAAATATGTGCCTCAGCAATAGTGTAAGAATTCCCTGCTGCCACACAGTCATATGAAGCCTTTATAAGAAAACATGCAGTGAATAATATTTTTGAAAGTTCTAATTATCATTCTTTTTAAAAGGTAATTGAAAAGACCTTGGAGAAAAAGAATGACATGGTTGTGTGTGGTAAAAAGATATAGCAAGAGTATGTCTGAAAATGCAGCATGTCAAATTTTTTTGCATTTTTTTTAAAAGCAATAAATCAAATGGTACACATTTCTGCTCAGGAGTAGATATTATAAAGCAATTTGTTTGCATGACCCTCACCACTTAAGCTACATGGTTTCATTTATTCTGTTGATCTTGTCTTTAATCAGACATAAAAGAACATCCAACTGAAGCAGGTTTTGCTTTTTATTTTGCCTTTTATCTTCACTTTTGACAATGAGATTGTTCCTAACTACTCAATACAGGGAGAATGCAAATTTTTTATCATTAATTGAAAAGGTTTGTTAGTTATTTGCCTTTGTTTCTTCATTGTTTTGTCTTAAGAATGAAGATACTGGGTACATTTTTCTTCCTTAGGTGTTTTACACAGGCTGAAATGCCTACTTTTTCTGCAGGGGAACCGGTCAATAGGAAGTATAACTCACACTTCGACAAGTCTTTTGTTTATGGGATTGAAACCCCTCACTATGAAGATGGGCGAAATACAGCCGAGACCTTAAATTGGGTCTTGGACCTGGATTCGTAAGTTGCAATGAGTTAATTAGTTAATTCATGGGATGAATTATCAGGAAGAGGGGGTCTTCATATTTCAAGAAAATTGTACATCTCACAATCCTATCTTTAGCTGTATTGAACTGAATAGAAGAAGAAAGATGTGATTTTCAGAACAGTTTATCCAAATAAGTTTTACCATGTAACAGCACTTAGCATGTCTCAAGCACTATGTAAACCCCCTTGATTTTAAGTAACAAGATATTTTAATTACTAAGTTGAGAAGAGTTGCTGTTTTCTTTTAATGTATAATAATATTTTAAAATCTTGAATATTTTTTAACAAATATGTGCAGGAGTTATTTTCGTTATTTGTAGGAAGAGAGGACCACACCTTGTGTCAAGACGAAGTGATGATTTCAAGGGAAAATACCAGCCTCTAGTTGGAAAAGTTTTTGACCCGTAAGTAAGCAAAGATACCTTCTGTTATGAATAGATCAAGCACAAAATTCACTCACTTTTGCCATTTCTCCAATATATATTTCTATGTCTTGGATAAAAAAATATAACTGTGTGCTTAATGCTTCCAGTGCAGCACTAATTTAACAGAAAAGGACCTTCTACCTGCTCTAATTAGGCTCAAGTTAGTAACACAAGTTACTAATAAGGGCTGTACTGTGTCAGTGTAGTGGGGTTAGAACTTTCTGTTTAAGTGGTCTTTATCTGACAAGCACTCTTCAAGACATTTTCCCCCTGTATTTTGCAGTTAGGAAGGTTTGAAAGGACTGAAACATCTCACCTAATGCTTTGGGATTCGACCATTTTGCTTACTCTAATACTATTTTTGGTCTTTGTTACATCATCTGTAATCTCACTTTCTTACTTCCTTGGAAAAGGACATGGAACTAAATTGTGTTTTTACCTAGCAGCATTTACCAATCTCTGTTGAATCATTAGAATGTCTGACATTTATGAAGCAATCTGGGCAAGTTTTGTAATTTTACAGAACAGTGCTTAAGAAGCACCACAGAAGTTATAAGGTACAGTGGGGTGTGCTGCAAATCTAGGGCTCCCGAATGTATCCAAAGGCTGTCTTTGCAGATGCTTTAGGTTTCTGCAAAAATATGTCTGAAGGCCGACTAACAGCATGATTGACTTTGGTAGCAAAAGTTAATTTTGAACTAAAGATCCCAGGCTTAAGTTGATCTGGAGAAGTGTTCTCATAGGTATGTGTGAGGAGTGAATACAAACACGAGTCAGTTTCTTCTCCCCATCACTGTGTGCCAGCTTACTGTGAGACAGACCTGGAGCAAGAGCAACATGAAGCAGTGTGATCAGTCAGGGATGGGTTGCAGTGCAGGCTGAAACCCAGCACTAATACTACAAGACAGATACAGGCTAACTTAATCTTATGTAGTGAATTTTATGCCATCCACATCCTCTGTGTGATATGAAAATGATAAAAGAAAAATATGCGTAGTTGTTTTTAGATCGTGGTGTTTTCATTTCTGTGTGTGGGTTTTTGTTTGTTTCTTTTGTGCTTTAGAACAAAGCACTGATTATCTTTTCAATTCTGACAGGGATTTTTGATTCAGGTGTTTTAATTATTTAATTATTAAAAATAACATGAGCATTGCATCATTTTAAAATTAAAAAAGCAAACAATTCCTTAATGTCACAAACAGAATTTTCAATTTTTGGTAAATAGAACTGAGACAAGTTTTCCACATGGATGTGGGCTTGGTTGCTGGTTTTGGTAGGCACAAAATTGCATGTCAAAAAGCAGAGATGTGATTCAATTTTTTCACTTCAGCAAAAAGTAGTTCATTTCAGACATTTCAGTTGGAGGTTTTGTCTAAATATTCCTATTATTTAGCTACAAGGATTTTTCTCACACATTTCTATCATTTTCTTTGGAAAATGACATAGAATGTGTTTTTCCTTTTACCGAGCATAAATGTTCAAAAAGTTAATATTTATATTTGGCTTTGTTACATTACAAACAGTGAATGTTCTAATCAGCTTTGTAAAGGGATGCTTTTCTGGACTGGTAATATTGAAACAAAGTCCTGATAAACAAATTTCAGGTGAACTATGAGTATCATCCCTATTATATAATTTTTTTTTAATAGTAACTGAGGTTTTATTTTGGCTATTAATAAACTGTTTGACAATTAACAAAAAAAATGTCCTTATTGACAGTATAGCAGAAACTATGAATGTTCCCCCAGACCATACATTTGGATTGGTGATCCCTCCAGATGAATATGGTAAGTTCAGGGGCAGAATAAAATCATACTTTGCTGGTGAAACTCTGCTGAAGTAATAACTGTTGGTTGTATATACAGTTTTCCTAAATTTTTAAGAGGCAAGGTACAAAAATTTATCAACAGTAAATTTTTGAAATGGACATTTGAGTGGTTGAAGTTACTAGGGGAAAAAAAGTAAATGTCAAAAATAAAGAAGCTTTAGATTTGGGATTATCATGCTGCCATTTCTTTTCTTTTTTAAAGCCTTTGTATCTGAATGTAACAAAATGGGAAATGGCAGAAAACCCTTGTTGACATCAAAGTGACAAATTAAAATGGCTATTTAAATCAATCATGCATCTTCCCTCTCAATGATTTTTCAAGCACTTCTCTAAAGAGAGTAAAAATAGCAAGCAATAAATAGGAATAATAAATTTTTGAAGGTTGCAAGGAGACAGAAAGCAGAGTAAAATAATCCAAACTTAATTTTCATGATGACAAAATTTTGAAAACTAGTCAACTCAAATAGTCAGTGTTAGGATTGACGTTGTTTTAACATTATGTTTAATAAATAGGGAATACAGTCAATAATTGGGAAGCAAAGAAATGAAGTGGATCAAAGTCATCCAGTTAATCTGGGCCAGAGAAAGCAGGTTCAAAGAGTGCATTACCTTTTACATGTTTTACCATATAGTATAATAAAGTTCATGCTATAAGGAAGAGCAGAAAGAACTGAACAAAAGAATTCACAATTAACAAGTAGAAAATAATGCTTGTACACTGCTGTTAGAGGGGGATTAGGTGAGCTACTCATGTTTGTTACTGAACTCTGAATGAACTTGCGCTCTAGAAAGTGACTTGGCATCTTGGGAATTTGTGTGGAGATTGTAGCTCAGTGTGCTAAAGTGTTTAAAAATACTAATAAAGTTAGTATGCATAGAAAATGGGAGCAATAACATAAAAACAGTTCACTGTCTTTCTAGAAACCAGTGATACATAATTATCCAAAATACTAAATTGGCTCTCATAAGATTCTGGAAGGTAGGTGATAGACTGGAAGTGGTAGATTAATAATATATGGATTTTTTTTCTCAATTATCTTGACATTGAGCAACAACTACTGCTTTTAGAAGCTTTTGGAAGCAGTGGATAGATTTGTGAAGCTACGTTATGATGTTCCAAAATTTGTGCTATTAACTGTGTGTGAGTAGAGAACTAATGATATGGACCATTTGATCTTGTAATGAAATGGCTGTATCAGCTGTTCAGCAATGCTGAAAATCAGCAGCTTGAAACTGAAATTCTCCTTTTCCTTATGAATGCAGGCTCTTTTTTTAATTTTAAAATCAATGTCTGTTTACTGTATATGCACAACTAATTGAGGAATTGTTCATTTTTATGGACGTTCATGATCTTCTTCACTTGCGGGTTCCATGTGAGTTCCTCCGTGGGAAGGACAGAGAAAGAGTTATTTTGATTGCAGTTCGACAAAGTCTGAAGAAAGCTAACTATGAGAATTTTGATGTATTATTAGAAGCATTAAAACATTTTGATAAGGTTAGTGCTCTGAAAAGGTATAAATGTAAAGGAATGTGTGACATTAGTGCTCCTGTGCTGTAGAGATACAGACATGAAGCAAGCATAGCAAGGTAAATATGGATGAAGACTATAACTGTGAAGATAACTTCATAGTTACTGTTATGTTTCATCTACTGTGATATGCTATGGAACTGGACACAATAGTATTTGAAGCTTTTCATAGTATTATTTGGAATATCCAGGTAAGAGGGAGCAAGGGACACAGGAGCAGGAGTAGTCTTAACAATTTTTGGACTTCAAAATCTGGCATTTCTTTGTAAAGGGAAAACAGTGGAAGGGATTATGTTCGTATTTTCTTCCAAGCTGTATTTTTTAACTGAGTTGCCAAGCATCAGAATTTCGGATATTTTCTTTTTTTTCTCTCTGGAAAAAAAATTAATTGACATTTCATATGTAACATTAATTGTAATGTATACAGAATGATTGATGTCTTACTTTAAAATACATTTTGGCTTTTTCTCAACATTTATGATTAGATTGTTATCTTGTCACAATAGCCTGTCACACCTTTACTCTCAATTCACTGTATTATTTAAGTTGGAAATTACTTTTTGACACTTTTCTATTCAGATTTCTAATTTCTGAAATACTTAGGGTTTATTTTTGTACTCAGCAGTATTACTCTTCTTGAAATGGTGTGTCTGGTGCTATTTATATGTATATGCATAAATATGTACATGTGTAGCTATATATCTATCTGTATAAACATGTGTGTGTGTTTCTTTTGGTGAAGTTACTTTATGATGGCTGTTAGAGAATCACAAGATGTAAGAACTGTTTTATTTTCTTTGTAATAGAATGGTGATGGACTCATACACAAGGACAACCTACGAAGGATCTTTTTTCAGCTGAACGTGAATCTCGACGATGAGCTCCTGGATTCCTTATTTGACTGCTGTGATTTGGATAAGGATGGTCTGATTAATTACCGGGACTTGGCAAACTTTCTGAACTGGAAAGATAAAATAGGTGTCAAAGAGTTTGAAGAAAAAATAATTAGAAAAGGTAGATGCCTTAATACTGGGAAATTGTGGGGATGATCTTGTTCTTAGAATAGCTGTTGAAAGGATATTGCTGTTGTAAACCAGGTGCTCCTTTAGAAGGGTAGGATTTAGAGAATGTTTTATCTACCAGCAGAGTCTCAGGTGCAGATGTGTTTCAGAATCCTGGAGTTCTGTGTTGCATGCTGAGATTGTCACTGGGAAGTTTCCTTAATAATACAGATTATTAAGGAAACATCTCCTAGAAGCATTATCAGAAATGTAGATGAAATATGTTACCTCCTTTATAGTTCTTCAAGCAAAGTTTTTTGCCTCTTAGTCTACAATGTGTTGATAATATATCTTAGATGTACCATAACTTTTGTATATAGGGAAAAGATTAGATGCCTATCTTCCCAAAGACACAAAGAAAGAGGATGAACCACTGCCAAAACAGGAAGATCTCGAGTTCAAAGAACCGGGAAGCTCAGAAAAGATGCCAAAACCACTTACAAGATCAACAGACCGTGTATATACAAATTATCAAACAACATCATCTCAGTATAATGCTGTAGTAGGTGGTATCCCAACTTCCTGTAAGTACAGTGGACTGTGCTGCTCACTTCTGAGCATTATTTAAGACAACATCAGGAGTAAAGTTAAAAAGTATTGCTACAGGTTCTACTAATGTAAAATAGTGAATTAATTTATCTAAGCTAAGTTTTTTTTTTAAGATTGGAACTTGGAATTTGGAAGGAATAGTCTATTCAAAACATTGAAATTAATCTAGATGTCTTTGAGAAATTATGCTAGTAATTTTGGGAGAACCATATTTCCTTGGAATCACCTAAAATATTTTTTATATAGCTGGCAATACTAGTACTTACTAATACAAAGTAAGTACTAGTAAGTACTGTATTACTCCAAGATTCCTTGTTTTCACTTCTCGACATAGCCAAAGCCAGGATTTCTAAAAATGCGACAAAAATATGAGGAGGAAAATTATATGACTTGTTATGGTACATATGTCAAGCACCACATTTCTTATTTCATGCAAAATGTTCTATCCTCCCTGTCACTATTTATCCATGCTGCCTGTTGACTGGTTTTCACAGGTTATCCATTGTGTGGTGTTCCAACTATTCGTTCAGATATTCCTGCTCCTCGAATTCGCCGCCTCGCTGACACTACTAATTATGGTGACCAGGGCAATAGTTTTGCAATACTATTCCCTTCTGTCTTCAGTCAAAAGGGAGTGTATGAAAAAGATCTTTTAAAAAAGAGACCAAAGGCAGAGGTATAGTGAATTTCTTCAGAATATTCTTCCAAGATAATCGTTCTGCTAGCCATGTGGGAGTGGGAAGTCATATTCTTAGGTAAACAGTTTGTAAAATTCATAGTGCAACATAACCATCTTGCTTTACATCCGTTCAACTATCTGAAAAATATGTATTCTTCACATTCTAAATTGTTCATAAAAATGGTAGATATTAATTTTATTGAGATCCAACCTATTCAAATTTTTGAGCAAGGTCTCAAGCAACACTGTTTAGTAGTAAAGTTAGCCCCGCTTTGATTATGTCGTTGGATGAATGATCTCCAGAGATCTCTTCCAATCTAAGTTATTCTATGATTCCATGAAATGTCTTATAAAGCCCCACAAGAAGATTTTTACAGGTGTATAACAATAATTTCTATCACAGAGGGGTGTTTAGTGGAAAATTTTACCCAGCATTTCTCCTCAGACAAACTTGGCAGGTTTTGCTAATGAAAAATTCAGCAAACCACAGAAGTACCTTTAAAGTGATCTGCTGAGTCACAGTTGTAGGCTCATATCTACAGAGGATCTGTACAGTGATGGAGGACATTGGGAGTCACACAGCAATGCTGTGCTGTCTCATAATTCTGAAGATGAAGATGGGACGTGAGGCTCAAGGGACTTACTTGGGGACTCCGTGATTTTTCTGATATGCAGCCTCCAACTACTCTGTTTTCTTACAGACTAGAGTTTCTCTCACATAAATACTAAAACAACTTTGCTACTTCTTCTTTAGTACTGTTTACCATTTTTTTTACATTTGTATACAATTTATAGTGAAAAAATATTAAGAGGGAACTTTGTTACCTGAAATACAATTTATTTAGACAATTGTAATGAAATGTGAAATTCCAATCTAAAATGGGAAAAGAAGCCGTGGCAACCTCTTCCTCTCTACTACTCATTATATTAAATATTCAGCAGTCACGTTTGAAAGTGGATCTGGAACTCAAATATATATTTTACAGAAAATAGCGTTGCTAGTTAGTCACTGGGGGTAAAAGGTGTAGTGTCATGTTCATCAAACGCCTTGTCAGAGTGTTGTTTACATGGGCATTTACTACTTTATAATCTAGCTCTGAAAGCAGGAAATGTGTGCATGCAGCAAATAGCTAACAGTGAATGGAATTCATGCTTCATTGAGAAGCCAATGACATCTGCCAATTACATCTGTCAGGCACTAGATAGAACTGTTCTTTGAAGTTATGACATGTCCTGAGATGTCATACTCTATCGTAGACTATGCCAACTGCATAGAATTCAGTGCAGAACCGCCTCTGGGTCTATTAAAGCACTCTATATTAATGAAACTGGCTCTTTGAGCATTTTGTGATTATTGTTTTGATATGTATAATTAATGTTTCCAAAAATTTCATGGTTAATGAAATTATTATATGATTATATGATATTATTATTAGATGAAAGCCCAGAGTAATTTAATACCTTTTTTGTATAGTGTGGTAGAAATGAATGCAAATTCTGACTATAAAATAGTTTCATGAGGTGACTCATCTTGTTGCAAAAGAACAAAATAGTTCTTGCACTTGCCGTTTTCTTCACTGAAATTCTCTCCAGTCTACTAAGAGAATAAACTGAGTAGTGTGTTATGCAGTGTATGCAGCATGATCTTGTTGATCTTAAGGAAGTTTTATCCTGTCTGCACACAATAGTCCATGGTTTGGTCACTGATGATTTACAGCAGTTGATGAGTCAGGACAGAGCTCTTTCTTAACATGGTGAAGCCAAATTATGAGAGCATGTAGTCCTTTATTCGCCCTGCAGTGGTGTCCTGTGAAGGAATATTGCTTTCAGTTTAACTTCTACATTTCACTAGCTTGTTGAAAACACCAGATCTGGTTTGTTTTACTCGAGGGTAATATGATTGATTTAACTGAAACATTTAATACCTATGCTTAAAGAAAGAAAATTCAATCCCTTTTTTCTTCCTGCAATTTCAGCTTGCACAAATTCTCATAGATGTATTGGCTAAGATGAAGCTGAAGATTTGCTGTACTGGAGATCAGGCCTATATTTATACAAAAGACAGTTTTAGAGAAAGGTGATCAACAAGGTTGATTTGACTGTCTTAATGGTCTTACTTTATCAAAGCATGCATAAAGTCACCATAGCATAAATATAACCCACATCTACACACACATATATGATACAATTGAAGAAGCCAAGTGTTTGCTGATACTGACAGAAGCACAGGGCGCATCAATATTCTTCTAAAGTTACCTTCCTCTAATGAGTCAACAGGTCAGTGTAATGAGGCATGCAACAGGAAGCACTCAAGTGAGAAAATATGGAGAAAATACCTTCTGCTGAATTATTTTGGTGTAAAATTATAGCAAGGCTCAAAGTTGATGTGAACAATTTCATTTTAGTCACTTCACCCACTTATCTATACCAGCTGATGACCTTGTGTATAGTACTCTTGCTGTGAAATGCAGATAATAATGTAATCTGATTTATGTTGGTAACTGCAGACAGCAAGAATAGAGTGGATAAACAGAACTTTACTTAGAGCTTTTAGAAAGCATTTACTTTTCACTGAGTCTTCTGTATTTGATTTTTTCCTGGTGATGAAGTAGTGCATCAACATTACTGTATTAATTACAGACAATTTTGTACAGCTTTCAATGCAATAGGATTCAGATTTACTAAATAGGAACTTCTTTCATTAAGGATGCAGGATGTGGTCTGTAGTTTTAATTTAAGAGTGGAAAAATATTCTTTGGCAAATAGAGATTGCTAAATATGTAAAAGCCAGACTGTATAGTTTAACAAAATGCTGACTGGAATTACATGAATTGTATTATTTTGTGTTATTTTTGTAGATTAAACACATTCTCCACCATATGGGCTTGAATGTTGCAGATGAAAGGTTTGAAGAAATATGGAAGCAAGTGTGTACAAAACATGAGATAAAAGAGCTTTGTGATTGTGAAGAAAGTATGTGGAATATACTGAATAAGATACATGAATCACGCATAAAATTCTAGTCTCTGATTCTAGTCTTTGGGCACTGCTTTATTTAATTTTAGTCATAATTCTGATGCTGAATAAATAATAAACAATAAATATTTATATGTGCATTGTCTTTCTGAGTAGTGGGTTCACCACATACATATGAATCATCGCAGTTGGTAGGAACTGCTATCCATGCTTGTAAATGTAACACAAATATTTATCTTATATTCCATTTTGTGGGGTTTTTTAAATTTATTTTTGTCTCTTAGAAATGAAAAGGCACTTTTGAAAGCACTAAAGATAAATGTTTCACGGCCTCTCAAAGATTATTATCATATAATGGCATTTTCCCTTTCTTCTCATGTTCCATAATTCTTGTCAACAGGGATCTGGTTGTGGCGAAGTATTTGAGATGTTTGCAAGTTCACGTGAGAAAGTGCTTTACAGTAAAATAGTGAGGAAGGCGCATAGCAATAGGTGTGGGATCTAAAGTGTTGTCATGAAATAGACTCCATAAAAACGTATGGGTTAAGAAGTGCCAGAAATGAATGTCCAGTTGTGTGGCAGAGGGCTCCTATTCTTTATGCAAGCTTATGACTATTACTTAATAGTATTCAGCTTTCACAATGAAGAAAAAAGAATGGATACTGAGAGGTGTTTATGTAATAAACCTTACATAAAAGTGCAGGCTTAGTATGGTAAAAATTTGTGAGGGTTTTTAGAGAGCCAGCTGTTCGTCTGTGACCGATGCGGTTTCTTCGGAAGAGGGAGAGTCATTAATGGAAAGCAGTTAAAGATTATTATGCAAATCTCAATGTATATATATATATATAAAGCCCAATAAGAATAAACAATGGAAAGCAAATAACACTAAAACCTGCAACAGTGAGTTGGAATGTTCACTCTTCTACTACATTACTGAATTTCAGTATAAAACGGATGGAAATTGTTCACTATTACCAATGAGAAATATTACTTTTAGACTTTCAAATTCAAAAGAAAGATCCTTGCCCAGTGTAATTCTTAACATAGAGGATTTCAAGAAGGATGCTACTTTGTCACCTATTGGTGCTTTAAATACCTTAATAAGATTTGGAGAATGTTGCAAACCAAAAGCGTTACTGAGTTTTACAATGAAAATAAAGGTTCTGTTTTGTTGAATACTAGAAATGCAAATGTAATGCAAGCTTAAAATTTTACTGTAACCTTCTTCTCTCGTGTTTGTTAAGATTCCTCTTTTGCCTATGTTCTAGGAGCTGGTCACTTACATGTAACTAGTTTGTTACATGAAATCTGCAAGCCAGACCGTTTTGTACATTGTTTTTCTAGCATTAACAGTAGTGGTCTTACATCAAGTATAAAGAATTTGCTTTCTGGTATCTCCAAGGAACAGGTGGTGGAAAGGCTGCTTGATGAAGCCAACTTCTTTCCTGCTGTGAATGAATGTTCTGCGCTGTTGCTGCCTTGCCTCCCCATCCTTCTGGAACTCTCTGCATGCACTCAGAAGCGTGCAGGAAGCAGACTGACTGGCCCAAATGGAATCATGACAGAAAGATAAATGTACAGCTGATTACAATTGAATTTATTATGTTAGAATTTTACCACCTTCAGTGAAACCCTCTAAAGCTTCTTATCTGCTCATTATGTGGGAGGGAAAAATCCTTTACCTTTGTTGCAGCAAACTTTCAAAAGCCTTGGAGAGAATTGCTTTAGAAAAAACCAAAATATCTTTTCAATAGAAGATTTTAGATGAAATACTCAAGCTCACTTCATGGGAAAATTTAAAAAAATTACTGGATCTGTTTTTGTGTGCATATATATATGAGATTTGTGTTTGTTCAGCAGCTTGAAATTCTGTGAACCCTATTTTTTTTTAATCTGCCATAAAGACACTCACTTGCAGTCCTCTACTTTCAGTGGAATTTTTTCCTTTGTCAGTGAAATGGAATTAACGTTGTTCTTGGTCAGTCTGCTAAATAAATTCTGAATAAAAAAGACTGATAAATCGTGGTTTAGTGTTCTGTGAGCATATTTGTAAGCACAGACTAAAGATTTTCTTTCAGGTTTGGGTTTGAAATTACCCCTCTGAAGCTTTAAAAGATAAATTACTGAAAAGAGCTGTAAATTCTGCTCGTAGGTACTTGTTTTTGGTCACAATATTCAGTAGGAAGCCCCTGAAAGATTTAATCACTATGACACAGACAGTGACTTCTCAGGAGTTTCCCAATTCTTTTGCTTCCTTTTGTTAAATGCTTTGTGTACACAGAGTCTTGGTGCAGATTTTTGTGTTTCATGTCTGTTTGACTTCCCAATATGTGAATTCAATGACATGTTTTTAGGCTTTAAAGCTTCAAGTTGTGTTCTGAAATTTTTTATTGTTCCCTCGACATATTCCAAATGACGGAAAAGATAGGATTTGCTTTCTTCTATATTTTAGTGTGATTCTAGGTATGGAGCTGGTGTAACCAGGACAGCACACTTCCTTGCATTAACCCAGGAGCTATATCCAAGGTGAAGTTTTTGGGAAGAGATGTGAAAACAACCCAAAAGCCATGTGTTCTAAGACTAAATGTATAAATTTAGTTCTTGAGGCAATTTATTCTGTTAACAGTTACAGTAAAAAAATCACGTGTTGACTGAGATGGTGGGCAAAACTAATAAACAGCCAATTGTAGCAAAGGTAAAATATTTTGCTAAAAATCAGTGAGTTCTAGACATTTTGTGTCAAATTTTCTTCATGAAATTTTCATAAAAATAGACACTGGATAAAAGACACAGCACATTCAGATACTTGTGCATTATTTCTCCATTAATGTCTATTTCACTGTGATGAGTATTCCAAAGAATAATGTATTTAATAATGATGCATTTTTAATTGGTTCTGTCAAATGAACAAAGTTCATTTTAGAGCAGATGTATTGGTTTCCAGGAGCAGAACAGGGAGCTCTTCCTATATACAGAGATAGAGGCCAGTGTTTGCTACTCTCCAAAAAACATGGCAGGGAAACTGACTTTCAGTACCTAAAGACACCTAAAAAGATAAGGGTGAAGATTTGAATGTGTAAAATTACTTCTCATTTGTAGCCACGATTCGTGCCTGCCATGTTTTGGTTTTAGGAAATTCTGTTCCCAGGACACAACTGGGAAAACAAGGTCCTGCTATCTGTAAACAAAGATGTTTTCCACATGCTCTCCCAGAGTAGAGACTTCATGTGATGGTCTCTGCAAGTGACCAATGGTTCTGGGGGTCCCACCTCTAAGGTAAGCACATTTGTAAAAGGTATAAAATAGGTTTGGAAAATAAACCCGAGGGCTCCTCCTTAGGAGTCCACACAGCCTTCTGATGAGGCTGCGTCTCATTGTGTCCAACAGTGAAACTCATTCATTCTGTATTTCTGGCTCTTTATCTTTAGAATGTGAGTATCAGCATATATAAGCATATACACAGCTAGTGTGACTTATTTGGCAGTGACTTGTGCTAAGAAAGCAGATGTTGGACTCAATTATTCTGTTGTTATTACTGTTATTATTTCAGTTGTCTAATTAAAAAAAAAAAAACAAAACAACAAAACAAACATCTGTGCAATGGCTTTTGTTTGAGATGTCGGAAGATCCAGCCCACTGTGTTCCACAGAAATGTATGTACAAATACATGTAGGCCTTTCCTTGATATTATTACTAGATAACATTATTGTATATGTCTTAAAAAGATTTAGTATTTTTGTTCTGTGCATCAAGAACTACTGGTTTCCAGTGATTTATCTGATCAAGTAAATTTCCTGGTCCTTGTACTCATTCCTTGAAGTGAATGGCCAGTTTTGTTTGTTTATTTTATTTGGTTTCTAAACAGCTCTATATAATTATTTGTGTGCTAAATAGAATGTTTTATACATATAGAATATATAGAATTCTGTATAGAATCTCTGTATCTCTTCTATAGAAATCATAGATTCTATACAGTAGAATCTTTTATACTAAGAAGAGTACTTCAAATGGATGTCTAAGCAGAAAAGGTACTGGGGAAAAATGCCTAGAAAGATGATTAAAGTCTTTGTGTTGCCAACAGATAGGAGCAGGTTTGATGTTTTTGGAATGACTTATACATCCTAATTAGTTGATATTTGCCATTAGGATGCATTTCTTTGGACAGTAGTTATTTGCATTTGACAGTCTGTCACGGAGCACCATCTGCGTGTGTGGCTTCACCCTGCTGGATGGCCAGAGTGCTTTTCTAACAGCCAGGTACAGGTTTAGGTATGCCAGGGAGACACTACATGCTACCATGGTTGAGTAGTTTCAATAGGATCTGTATTTCTTTACTACTCTTTAATACCCTACTAATTTTGAAGATGCCAGCATAGATTATGCAAACTTGTAGGAAAATTTTTGGAATCTTTGATCAGAACTAATCTGCAAGGGGTAAGATAGTTAAAACAGTCACCACTATGCTCTGATTTCCTAAGACAGGTGCTTGCTGATTTCTGCCAGATGTGTGTGGCTTCTCTGAGGCCTGAAGGATGTAGAGAACTTGTGCATCCTGGGTCCACATTCTTACTTTCAAATGGGGAAATTTATGTTTCTGGGGACACAGGTTGCACAGCAATGTTCTGAGATTATACCCTAAAAGATGAAGTGTTACATTCTCTAATAAAACTAAAGAGTAAATCTACTGTATACTGTGTGTTTTCAAAGCTCACTCCTTATTCCACGGCCTAGATGTAGATGAAAATGGCAAAACCAAGACTTTATCTGAAAGAAGGCAGGACCTGAGGTTTTAGTCATGGCTTTTGTGAAGGCTCTCCTCCTCTAATAATAAGGATGGTATGTTACGTATCCTAAAAAAAAAAAAAATCCTGTGTGTGGTGTATATTCACTAGCTAAGGTTCTACCACACAATCAGATCAAAAGTAGAGGAGCTAAAGAACATGTACTTCTAGAAACAGCTTTCTTATAAGCCTTGACATTTTCTGCAAGTTCTAGAAACTGTCAAGTATTTCTTTGAATCTGGGGTGGAATGGAGGACTGAAATAAGAGCGAAGGGTTTTCAAATGGTGCCAGTTAATCTTTTCTTTTTGCAGTAGTTTTCAACAGATTTTAAAGACAGACATATAGAATCCTATATGACTGCTTTACTAAAAGTGTGTTCCCCAGTGCATGACAAAATTTAGAGTTTTTTGCTTGTGAGTAATGGATATAACATGAGAATGTAATCAGTATCTGCCCAGGGCAGCCCAGGGGTTCTACCTAGCCCAGTGTGCCAACTGACAGTGGTCAAAAACACATTTATGGAGAAGTAGCTCATCAGGGCAAATGTTTCAATGCTTGTTCCAAGCAGTCTCACAGTGCTCCAACTACTTGAGCCTCAAATGGTTAAGAGGAAGGAAAAACTGTTCTGAGAAGCATTCTTAACATTCAGTGGTCTTAAATATATTTCTCTTCATGAACTTAGCCAGTGTGCCCTTGAAACTTTGGGATGATCTGGCTTCTGCAACATTTTTTGTCATGGATTTCCATAGCTTCACCAATACATTGAACAGAAAACCTAACTCCTTTGCTTATTTTAAATCTCCTTTCTAAGGTCTTAATATGATGTAAGATGTTCAGTCTATTTGAAGAAACAACAAACAAATCAATTTCCAACTGCTGTCAGTGATACAGACATTTATAGACCTTTGTCACATGCCTAAGTCCTGACTGGGGACTGCTTGCTTACCTGTTGCCTGCATAGAAATTATTCTGAAATGTTCTTTTGGCAGGTTATCTTTTCCTGAGATGTTTCTGATTCTGCAGCACATCTTCTGAGGTACTGTGAACGTGGATTTAAGGGGGCCAGAGAGGGGCTTTCTCTGTGCTGTCAGTTGATTTCCCTCAGTAACAGTATTAGGAATAATTACTGTACTTCAAACATGGAAGCAAGGGCAGTTTGAAAGGTGTGCAATGATTTTGCACTGAGTCAGAAGTCATTGCTGAGGGCAACAACCATGTAATACATTTTTGTATGCTTAGTGCAAACACAGTTCCCCATGACCTGCTTTGCTCTTATGTACTGAGTCAAGTGGAATTGATTCCAGATTGTATGTTACTTGGAGAACAGAATTCAGTTTACTTTATACACCTGGACAGTCTATGTGTTTTCTTTCATAAAATGCTTTGGAGGTGTAGGATGGAACATGAAACTTAAAATTTAATGGCTTTGCTATAATAAATAATCTGTTGTTGTCCAGTTGCAGTGGGAAGGTAGACTAGTGCTATCTCTGTATTGGTCTGATTCCAGTGGATTTATATTAATAACAAAGTATCACTCATACAATGTTTTGCTCAAAGGACAGTCCTGCTGAAAGCAGGATGGAATGGAACATCCAATGCTAATGGATTCCAGACTTCTGATCATTCAATGAGAATGTCTTTTGAAGTCTTTATTTGCACCAACTTTAGAATGGAAAGCATTACAAAGATTTTCTGAGGGAAAAAAACAAGCTGGTGATTAATTACCTCATTTGAACTGGGCTTAAATTGCAGTTAAAATAGTAACATGATGAATACAGATGTAGGATTGGAGGGGTTTTTGGTCGGTTTGTTTTGGTTTTTATTTTTTTTTCAAGTCTTCTTTTGTCCTTATTCTACAGGTGGGGAAAAAAGACCCATGTTACCATTTCTTTTTGAGAAGTACTGAATGCATTTGTAGCTGTGCAGCCATCTCCTGAAGACAGTAGGCAACTGTCTCTTGTGTACATGCAGGCACATAATTGTCATGGTTTTCTTTTCTAATTTAATCACACAGGTGGCTAAGCCAAGCCTTGTTAAACCATCAGTAAAGCCTTATTAAACCACCGTCATCCATGTTTAATACATCCTTGCTTAAGAGAGTACACAGTTCACCTCTCAGGTTGCTTTGACGTGAAACTCAATGCCAGTAACAGAGATAAGATTGAGACCAAAAGCTTAGATATCATGCCAAGTATTTATCTTTTGAATAATAGCTGTTGTTCTTAAAATTGTGTTTGTTTGGGTTGGGCTTGTTGTTGTTTTGTTATTTTGTATGGCTGAAAACAGTATCAGTAGCCTGAGTATGTTGTCACAGAAAGTGCTAGTACTTTGTTACTGACTCATTTTTTGCTTCATTTCCCAGCATTTATTGTGTTTGTCAGCTTTTCTGTTCAGACAATTTACTTTGGGCTTGTGAGATTGACATAGCTGGAACACACAGCCTAATAGTGTTTGCAGGTGGTCAGAGATGTGCTAACAATGTTCCAGTATTATGATTATTGGTCTTATTATTTGAGAACAGAAAGAACTGAGAGATTACTCAATAAAATTCTGCATAACAAACATTTGTTCATAAAACTAGGCATGGTTCAGATGAGAGATGAGTGCTTCCCTTTCCACTGCTGCTTCACTGGAGAATTAGGGAAGCAGATTGCTATCCTGGAAAGAGCTTTGCATGAATTGAAGATTTTCTGGCCCTGGGGCTTGAAAGATGTCAAGTGTCATGTCCAATTCTCCCTCTGGTTAACAGTTAACAGAATTGGTGGGGAAAACTGATTCTGTTTGGAATGAAAGGAAAAGAAATTAATGTTTTGTATGCTGTCACACAGTTTTTGTGGGTTACTTCCTTTTTAAATGCAAAACCAAACCAACCAATCAAAAAAGAATGTAGGGGAAAAGAGTGTCTCCTTTTTAATTTTCTTCCACTGAAAAGGTAGAAAAAAACACAATAAGAAAAAAAAAGAAATAGGAGAATATTGGGAAATTGGAAATAAGTAATGTATGAAAAGGCACATTTTTCTTTTCAAGAAAGATGCACATCAAAAGGAGTTTGGTTTTCTTGGTTTTCATTGATAAGAAGAACAAAAGTATGAAAAGACTTTTTAGTCATCTCCATCCATTTCTGCCAAAGAGCCTATGTGGAAGAAAGCCGTGTTTCCCTAAAGGGAAATTCCTGAAAGGATGTCAAGCCTTTCTTGAAAAATAGCAAGGGGTTTGAGAGAAAAACATATTGTAGCTGTCTGTAGAGTGGTAGTTGTTCTACAGCATTAAAAGATGTTTTGAAACCTTGATAGGAATATCATGTATTGGATTGTATGACAGCAGTGTGCCAGTACAATGTGTGCCTGATTCTTTATTTTGAATGACTGTATAAATATAATAAAAAAACACCATTCTTCCCTAAGTTGTTAGTCATGCAATAGAAGTACGGTATTTTATTATTCTCTTTAATTTCCCTGGAAACTGTAGGAATATTGATAATTATCACTTTATTGAGTGACTGCTGTTGGGGTGATGTAGAAAATATACTTGCCTAAATATTTTGTATTGTTTCATACAAGTGGGAGGATATGTTGTATTCCTTCAAATCCATTTTCCTGTCAGAATTGAGAGCTACAGCCACTGCATTTCTGACAAGCAACCCATTTGTTTGAATTTCTAGATGTCATTCACATCTTTAATTCCAGGATTCCAAGTAAGTAATGATATTCTGGAACAGTGAGTCATACAAAATGGTTTTACCCAGCATTTAAGAATATATTTAACTTTAAACATAAATATGATGGTAATTGAGATATGTATTTGTGAGATGGGATCACTGGTGAAGTTAAGCACAAGATCCCTCTGCCTTTCTCCTTAAGTGCAGGCAATCTTCTGAAGCACCAACTTTCCTAAAGGTTCCTTCACATTAAACACAAAGAAAGATTCTCAGTTGCATGGCAGTTGAGTTTCTCAAATACTTTTTTCGCTGTTTGAGGACTGAGAGGAGATTTACAATCTCTTTAAATTAAGCACATGAGCTTGGTGAATGTTTGAGGCTGTTCATTGTGGAAAAGAGAAGGCTCCAGGGAGATCTTAGAGTAGTAGTGGTTTAAGTAGTTTAAGGGGGCCTGCAAGTGCTGGAGAGGGACTTTTTACAAATTCAAGGAATGAAAGGGCAAGGGGAGGGAGGTGGCTATAAACTGAAAAGCGCAGATTTAGATCAGATATTGGGAGGAAATTCTTTACTGTGAGGGTGTTGAGGTACTGGAACAAGTTGCCCAGTGAAGCTGTGGATTCCTCATCCCTGGAAGTGTTTGAGGCCAGACTGGATGAGATTTTGAACAACCTGGTCTAGTGGAAACTGTCCCTGCCCATGGCAGGGGGCACAGAACTGAATGGTCTTTCTTTAAGGTCTCTTCCAAGCCAAACCGTGTTTCTATGACGTTTCTGGACTCAGCACTTGATTTACTCAGTCCCTAGGCTTCATTTGTGCCTTCCATTTTCATGTACATTATGTTATCATGTGGAAGAGCGTCTTTTTCTTTAGAGTTATTTGTGGGTTTGAACAACAACATTATTTAAAAACAAAACAAAACAAAAACAAACATACAAACAAAGAGAAAAAACCCCAAACAAAACCAAAACCAAACCAAAACAAAACCCTTGTGTTTTAGCACGATGCTGCCTCAGCATGTGCTCTCAGTGATTCATGCGATTTAAATCTATTTACTTTCTGCTGGGTGGCAGCGACAGGAGCGGGAGGAGGTCCCTGTCCTTGCTCAGGCGCGGCTCGGCGGCGGTGCCGGCGGCAGGCGGCGCTCCAGGATCTCCGGAGCCGCGGCCGGGCAGCGCCGCTCCCGAGGGAAGGAATCGCCTCACGCCGGCTTTTCCGAAGCCAACGCCGTCAGACGGTGTTTCCCTCTTCTGGCGAAGCCCAGAGTAAATGTCGCTCCTTCCTGCACTTTGAATTCTAAGGGGGGGACAGTAATTTGGGGGTGTTTAATGTTGCCTGTTCACCACTCTGGTCTGTGTAACCCTCCCTGGGAGAAATGAGATTCAATAATACCGGAGAATTGTGATGTGTAAATGAATGCCTTATTGAACTTCCTCCCCTGCTACACATCTGTTTAAGTAATCCTGGTGGTTTTTGTAGCGTGTATACGAGTGGATTTTAACATACAGATCTAAGCAGGTAGGAGATTTTCAGTCAAGTCCAGTAAGTATTAAACTAACACACAAATGTCCAGAGTATTTTTTGTCTGTTAGGGTTAGCATAGCTACTGTCTGCAGCAGACTTTGTTCATAGCTCAGAGATCTTCAGGAAACATCACATTTTGTCACTGATGCAAGCAACGATGCGAGTTATATAAAAATCTGTAGATACACACTTTGATATCCATGAAACATATAAGTAACGTGAAAAATTATTATTCTTTTAATGGTGAGATTTTGACTTGACATATATAGCAGCCACGGTGAATGGCTATTAAAATGGGGAAAAGGAAAACTCCAGAAAAGATTCCTCAAAAGCAACTGTAGGTTTTATGGTAGTATTGCAATAGCAATTTACAGTAACCTAGTAAGTATGGAAAAAAGTCATTAGTGAGTCCATGTATTAGGGAAATATTTATGTCTTCAGTGTTAATATAAAAGGTTTGATCAATCCAAAGACAAAAAAAAAGTGGTTCCTTCATTTTATTTTGTGGGGTTTTTTTGGGGGGGGGGGAGGTTGTTGTTGGGTTTTTTTTGCCTTTTTTTTTTTTGTTTGTTTTTTTTTTGTTGTTTTTTTTTGTTTTTTTTTTTTGTTTTGTTGTTATTTGTTAAGCATTGATAATGTAAAATATTCCTGGACTATAATGATGGAAAAAGTACTTAAAATTGCTATATCTATTTTATTAGTGATGTGACTGGTAACAAAGATATTTTGAATTAAGCTTTTGGCTGTGTAACGCTAAACATGCTGGTTTCAGTAGTGAATCATTCACTCTGCTGTTTAAACACACACTGGTAATGGGTTTTCTTTTTGATTCTCATATTTTCTCAATGCTAAGCTTACTTCATGGTAAAATATACTCCAATTCACACAGTAATAGGTTCACTTGAAACACCTGGCCCCAGGAACTGTTGCAGAGCATGGGATCAGAACTGCGGAATGCCACATCTCCAGCTTTTAAAATTGAACTATATTAAAACCTATCAGTCTTTCTCTGTAGAAAGCAAAATGAAATCAAAACAAATTGAGCTGGAAATCAATGAAATTGTTCCTGTATTAAACAAATCTTGAGAGTGTACAATTTTTTCCCTCTTAAATTCTCATCTCACACTCCTTTTTCCAACAAACACCCAGACTCTAAGCCAAAAGATATCTTTGTGGAAGATTATAGAGAGATGGGGGAAGAAAACCCATCTGAGTTTAATAGGAGTTTTTTTTTTAAAAGGTTTTCTAAGTACTGGAGAACCTGCTTTCAATTCCTTTTTATTTTTTTTCTTCTGGGAGCACTTGAATTATTTTTAAGAGTTCTGGTATTTGAAATGATAGGCTGCCAATGTTTTCTAAAACTAAAGGCCATTAAAATCCCTTACAAGATATGTGGTCACTCATAGGCAGGAGACATTACAAGCAAAGCAATGTGTCTTAATATTACTTCATCCATAATCTTCCAATGATTCATACTCTAGCATTGTTAGAGGGATCCTGAATTTAACTTCTGCTTTTAAGGAAGTGAATAGAAAGCAATAGTAAAATTGATTATGACACTTTCATTTAATGACAGAGGAATTGAACCAACATCTCATTCTCTACTTGTGTATTACACTTCCTGATTAATGTGGGGAAAAACATCAAGTCCTAGTCCTGATGTTGTCAGGTTGCCTGATATTTTAATTTTTTTTTCTTAAGGGTTGGTGAAAATTCTAAAATTTCAGCTGAAAGAGCAAACAGAGCTGTAAGTGTATTTGGACTGAGTTTGATTCCACCCTTAGGGTTGAATGGGAATCATGCTTTGCTTGCAAAAGCATATCCTCTCCAGTGCCATCCAACAAAGCAAAACATTGCCAGCAAAACATTGTGGCCCTTGCAAAGAAGTCTCCTTGTTAGCAGGAGCTCTTGCCGGCGGCAGTGCTGCAGAAAGTGACGATAGTGACACACAAGTTGCTGACAGGCTGACACTGTGTATTAGTCTGTGGACAAGTGGTCCCTGGTCAGACCACTGTACAAGTCACTCGAGCCACGTTTCATCCTTTGTTCAATGGGTGTGCTTGTACATGGAAGTGAGGCTATTTAATGAAGGGTTATTTACCTGCCCACTGATTTCTTAGGGTTGTTGAAAATTCAGATGCCTTCCTAAGTATAACTGATTAGGTTAAATGGAAGCTATTCTCTTGCAACTAGCAAAATTGTGCCTTTCACTAATTTTTGCTGTTAAGTACTTGCTGCCAAGGCTGTCATCTTTGACTGTAATCTTAGACTCCCAAACTGATGCTAAATTTTAGTTCTTCCCTTTTTCTTTAAACTCTTGATTCCTGACAGCTATCCCAAAGCTCGTGCTGTGGTCTCAGGGTGAAGACTTCACAAATCTTGCCTCTCAAGCTGCTCTTGTACTTTCATTTTGCTTTTTCTCCTGGAAGCACAAATGCACCAACCAAGGACTTTTCTTCTTCCTTCCTTGAGCCTGTCTTGCATCAGAGTCCTTTATATGGTCCCCAGAAAGTATTCTAAAGCCTCTCTTCCCTGCTAACTGTGGCTTTTGGACAGAACATGATGAAGATGAATAAAATATGTTGAAGTTTTGTGCTTGAACTGGTTACTTACAATGAAGTAATTGAGTAGTTGAGCTTGTGCTTTTGTAGAGACTGCTGGAGTGACCAATGCCTCTCTGTCTTGAGGGTGAACTGTAAGGCATGTAAGATCTTCCTTTGTGAAAAATGTGTCTGCTTTGTCTAAGACTTAAATGTATATTTTATGTGTTTTGACAGACAATAGAAAGTGACTAAGTCAGGCATCTGTGCCCAAGAAAATGAGGGAGAAAATGATTATTTTTCAAAATAGTTTGTGGTTAGTTTCCCCAAAGAAAAAAATCCAAAAACATGAAGAAGCCTCAGAAACTCAGTGAAAACTGCTGGATTTCTTTCTTTCTTTGTTTCATCTCCATTGAAATGCTTTTAAGCAGCATTTGCTGTTGAGATCTCTGCATGTAACTTCCTTTAGGTTTTAACTACCCAGGCACATTGGGCAGCATCAACAGATGCAGTGGACTAAGATTAGTATTAATTCACAGGTGTAAATATTGTAAATATTGAGACTAATAAGAAGGTATTTCGATTTTAATTTCTTTAATATTGTTGTGTTTTACATGTGGCTGCTACAATGCTTTTTTATTTGCTATTTTCCAATCAGCTTTCTCTAACTTTCTTTTAGAAATCCATAGTAAATAAACTTGTGGTCTAGCTGCAATACTTAATGCTGTGTTCAGACACCTCTTTTTTCTGGTATTCACCTTATTTACTTTCACTGTTCTTCAGAACAACATGCTTTAATTCAAATACAGCATGCTTTTGTACTTGAATTACTCATTTACTAAATCCTTAGATAAGTTGAAATTTTTAGGAAGTCTGTATTAGTATGATTTCTGTATTCTTAAAGAAAAGACAAATGCCATCCTTATATATCATTGTAGTTTTAAACGAGAAACAAAGCTATACTTTCTGTACTTACGTCATTGCTTTAAAGACTGAAGAAAAATAGGTTTATTGATCTACATGTCTAGGCTTGATGTGTGTCTAAGAGGTGAAAAAATCTTTAAAGTAAACAGAGAAGTTTTACTACTTCAAATATACAAAGGTATTGTTGAAATTATAGTAACTCAAATTTCAGAAATATGGAATTTTAGAACAAAAATTAACAACCTAGAGAAATCAGTAACTTTCAGCGTGGTTAATAGAAATGACAGCACACTTCTGCTGTTTTCCACCAATCTTACTGAGTCTTCACTAAGCCCTCATATTCCCCTGCAATCTGTTTTATTCTTAGTGCCAGGTATGTGGGCTTTAATTGCACTGGGATGGTGTTTTAGTTTGAATAGTCTGCCCTCAGCCTGAAAGGGAATAAGGTAATGCCTTTCATATGGGAAGAGTCTCAGCTGGTTGTATTAAATGTAAATAACACTCAGGTGAGAAGACGAAAACAAGAAAAAGGTTTTCTCTCCCCACAACCCCTTGTTCTCCTTAAATAGGTGGCTGGGATCTTATTCAGGTGGTTTTGCTTTTATCTCCTGATCTTCTTCATGATGGGAAAAGGGTGGAGAATACCCCCTGTCTGTGGTATGGTAGGACTAGGCTCCTGTTTTCCCTTGGTTTGATGATTTTGCCTTTTTGTGGTGGGGTCCCCACTAATGCTGCAAAGCTTTCAGGTTAGATGGAATGAAAAGAGGTATGTGATGGTCTTTTTGTTAATTCTTGTGGTGTCTATGCAGTTTATTTGCTTTTTTCAAGCTAGAGGTAAATGGAAGTTTTACTTCTGACCTTTTTTTTTCTTTAAGTAAAAGCGTTTCAAATTTTAGAGCCTTACAGAAAAAATTGAAAGGGTTACTACAATATGCTATATGGATACTCTATTGTAGAGCTATTTTCCTAAGACTAATTAATGATTTTTTATTAAAATATGCTGTGAAATATTTCAAATTTGTATGCAGGATCACAGAATATTCTGAGTTGGAAGGGTCTCAAAATCAGGCAAACAATCCTTGAAACTGGGTTATAGAACTGAAGAAAAGGCCTGGAACTTCTGGTTCAAGTATACATATTTCCTTGTTTCTGTTTTCCCCCTGGGACCCAATAAGTTGCCTTAACAGATGTCAAAAAAGACTTCATCAAAATTTATTTCTGTTCATTCTCCTAAGCACTTTTGTTTGTTTACTGTCAGTTTTTCTGAAACTATCAGCTGCTTATTCTCTGCATCCTCACACCATAAGTGGCACTACACAACAGAGGGCCTTCATTACTGCTGAGTTACAAATCCTCTGCATTTCAGTGCTGTCCAGGTCCGGAATTTGGTTCTGCCTCCAATGATGCTTGTTATAAACAGGTTGTAGACTAAATTAAACTAAACAATTTAAGGAACTTGTCAAAAATACGAGAGCAGGGCTAATCCTTAAATCTAGCTAAAACCAAAAGCATGATAAAAGCAGTGCAAATGCTGATTATGTCTTGATTGGTGCAAAACCAGACAGGGCTGCTGTCCTCAGTGGTGTCCTGGATGAGGAGTTCAACTGTACAGAACGATGAGAGTTTATGATTTTCAGTGTGATCCTGGGAGATAGAGGATGCATGACAACTCATTATTTAGTACCTCTGAGCTCAGTGTCTGGTCCCCATATGTTTAGGAGATTTGAGTACTGGTTATTCCGTTTAAGAAAGGGGAATTATAGTTCTTTACTGGATGTCTGCCCTGGCTTTTTATAAACTGCTGAAAACATTCATATCAGGAAAACAGTGAATCTGTTATGAATAAATGTAAAACGAACAGAAGGTGCTCCGACGTTTTTAGCTAGTAATGATGAGAAATCAGTAAACACATGAATAAGGTGATTGCAGAGCGTCCTGTAGATGAGGTTGCAGAAATCCAGCTGACATGTTCCAGAAATTCCTTAATTACTTCAATTTTGTCCTGTAACACCCGATATTTCTCACCAAGGGTAAATGTTTTAGTTAATGTCACTAATGGCCTTAGGTTTTAAATCCACATGTATGTAATATTTTTTCCTCTTTCTATCTAAAAGGGGAAAAAATGAATCTTGGCCTTCTCCAGATAAGAAAACTACAGAAGCATTATTTTTGTGCCTCCTTCCCCTAAAGGAGGGGGGTGGAAAGAATGAAATTGATTCCAAATACTCTGTCTGAAATGCTGCACCTGTCCTTACAACAACCTTCCTAAAATGAACTATTGTAGCTTTATATCTTGTATATAGTTTTTCTCTCTCAGAAGAAAAAGATTAGGAGTCTTTTTTTTTTTTTTTTTTTTTTTTTTTTTTTTAATTTCATTTTCTTTAATTCTGTTCTCAAGGTTTTTTGATATTACTGTGGGGTTTTTGATGCTTCAGAGGGAAAATGATGTCATATTGCTGTGATAGAACATGTGATTTGACAATTCTTTCTTTGTGCCCCATGAGGCAGAAGAGAGCAGAATGAAAGTGCTTATTCCTGTTTCATTGCACATAGGTGCACAGCAAAGGCAGGCAGCCATTGCCTCATGCAAGGCAATCTGCTGCACCTTGCCCATCCAGGAATAATCTCTGTCACCTCCTTGCAGGTTCTAGGGATGTTACTTATGCACAATGGCTCCTAAGCCTCCTGACTGTCTTTTTCAATGCCTAGGGGCTGACCCTTATGTTTCAAAAATATTTCTTGCATGAATGATGATGTGAAGAGAACACTGTAGCTACTTTATTTTTTTTCTCTAGCACTTACATATACTGAAGTCTCTTAGAAAATTAACTCTGAGAAAATGAACCAAATATAAAAGATATATAACATATCTCAACAAAAATAAAAGATAAATAAGATATCTCAATAAAAAGATAACAAAAGGCATTACTCCTCTAAAATAGAGGAGATTGTATGGATGGGAAGAAGTGTTAATCCACTGCTTTAATAGAATTGTGAGCTGTGCTCAATTTTTTTTTTCCATTAGATAGGTTTTGGATATTTCTGAACTTCTGAACTGATATTTACTGAACTTTTAACATTTCTTGAGGTATTTAACCTGTATTATAGCCTGGAGTCAGAGGTGCAGGTGTCTGCTGTCTACATCTTTCTAGACCTTTATTCCCTTAGTGGCTTGTGCAAGGTCTCATTGAATAATGGGTGATAATTTGGGGAGTTCATTCTGGGATCTTCTGAGCTATAGCTCAGAGTCCAACTTGCTGAACTATTCATCTTTCTGTAGTAAAAGGGGAATACTGGCAATACAAGTATTGAAAATCCTAAAAATAAAGGTCAGTGTTTTAAAATTCCTATTCAAAAAAGAAAGTCTACCTGATATTTCAAAGGTGGAAATGGTTGATGAATTGGGTTTGTGTGACCAAACTTTTGTAGCTGGAGAGGCTACAGGGATGGCTTCTGTGAAAAGCTGCCAGAAGCTTCCTTCATGGAACAACTAATCAGAAAAAGGTCAGTGGGGCAGAAGGTGCCCAAGGATCTGGAGCTGAGATTCCTCTGCAGACTGTGGTGCAGCCGTGCCCTGAAGTCCATGGAGATCAGGGGGAGTGCAGAGATCTACCTGCAGCCCAGGGAGGAGCCCATGCTAGAGCAGGTGGATGCCTGAGAGGAGGTGGTGACCTCATGGGACGGAAGTCCATGCTGGAGCAGGGTCCTGGCAGAGATCTGCAGACCTGTGGAGAGAGGAGCCCATGCTGGAGCAGGTTTCCTGGAAGGACTTGTGACCCCTTGGGGGCCCCATGCTGGAGCAGGCTGTACCTAAAGGGCTGCACCCCATGGAGAACTGTTGGAACAGTTTGTGGAGGACTAAGGTTGGAGAAGTTAATTGAGAGGTCTCCTGTGGGGGGGACCCCATGCTGAAGCAGGGGAAAAACTATTCTGCCTGAGCAGTGGGAAATCCAACATGGAATGGATTGACCATAACCCCCATTCCCCTTCTCCCTGCACTGCTGGAGGGGAGGAGGTAGAACTGGGGAGGGGTGGGGGAAAAGGTGATTTTTAAGGGTTTATTTTGTTTCTCGTTACCCTGCTCTGATGTTGTCAGTAATAAATTCACTTAACATCCCAAATTTGAGTCTGTTTTCCCCATGATGGTATTTGGTGGGTGATCTTTCCTGGTCCTTAAGTCAAGAATCTTTTGTTTTATTTTGTCTCCCATCCTGCTGTGGAGGAGAGTGATAGAGAGACTTCAGTGGCTCTGGCATCAGCCAGGGTCAGCCCACTAGAGCTGCAAAAGACTTTTAAGTTCATCAAATCCAACTGGATGACTAACTGCTTATCCAAGAGAATACAGGTGCTAGAAATCACAAAATATTAGAACGAGACCGGGACTGTCTGTCTCTAGTTTATAATTTTTCTCTTTCATGTAGTGTTATCTGTCACTGAGAAATAACTTGTACAAACAGAAACAAATGTAATTTTTGCCAGGGTTTTAAGCAGCCTGCCACAAATTTTGTACAAAAGAAAAAAAAATGTAGCTGTAACTAAAGCATGTGCAAGCAATTTGCATTTGCTTAGTGATGCTCTTTTTCAAGGCAGAGGAATGGTGTTTGGGTTTTTGAAGACACAATTCTCCTGTAGTATTAATGAAATTATTTAGGTTCCTTTAAGAGTTTGGCATTTTAACTTGCCTGTTTTAATTCCTCAGACCAATATGGGATATAGAAAAAAATTTTAAAATTCCCATATCTTTTGTAATAATACTTTGATCTATTAAAGTCAAAACACAGACTTTAAATTTTATAACAGGGAAAAAAAAGTGTTTTACTGACAACACTTGCAATAAGACAAACTTAAATGAACAAATATCCAAATCTAAACAGGTAACAACTTATAGAACAACTTCCAGGGAGCAAAAAGGGACCAAAAATGTATTTGGCCAGCCACGTGTAGCAGCTACTGGTTTCAAAAGACCATTTCTCTATTAGGCCTCTTGCAGACTAAGCATCTGTAGTAGCTGTGTTCCTCCAGCAATTCCCATGCCCTCTCCAGTGTAAGAGGAGAAACTTGTGTAGTTGTGACTCCACTGTTGCACTTCAGTGTAAATGGATGTTGACTGCAGGTCGGTGGCTAAGACAATATGCTGTGAACTGTGACAGCTGGACTCTGGATGCTGCTTCTGGGTTCTTGAGGTTTTTTTAGCTCCTGCTATGAAGACTGCAACTGCAAGGCATAAAACACAGAATGAAGAGCTGCAGATAGTAACACAACAAACTACCACAACCATATTTTTTACCAGTTTGTTGCATATGTAATATTCATATTTCTACTCTTCAGGGTTAAGGGTAGATGCATGTTAATGTATATCAAACTGAGCTCTTCACAGGGCTGTGAGGACTTTCATTTGCCATTATTAAAACTTTTCTGAATGTTCACAGAGAATTTCTACTAAGAGCTCCTACAAAAATTAATATTGGTTGTGATTTTCTTTTATATAAAAATCTTGCAAGCCTGGACAGGTTCCAGGAAATGGGAAGATCTCATCAGCACTTAAACAAAATAGACAAAATAACCTCAGTAACTGGGCTGGTTGCCTGGACACCGCCACTAGACAAGATGATTGAGACTGATTTGGGATGCAATCAGACAGTAATGTTAGCACAGCTAATGCCAGTCAGCATGGTGCTATGGAAAGCAGGTTTCCTGTTGTATTTTCTCTTGAGTTAGATTGGAAGTGCTAAGTGAGACAGTCTTTGCTTACATTCACGTGTGACATGGAGCTTGTATGCAATGTGAATTTATTGAAGCAACATATGTGCTGACAACAGATATGAAACAAATTAGAATTATGTCAATGTACATAGAAGTAAGATGTGGAAGCATCCAGTAATTATTCTTAAATTAGAGAATTCAAGTAGGACTTGTTCCTTTAATTTTAATGGGTATTTTTTTGTGGAAGCATAAAGTCATTGCTGGCTTAAAGGGGGCAGGGAGAAAATGAAAAATGCTGGCCCTGTGTGCTTCTGAAATGGACAGTGAAATGGACTTGAAAGCAGTGAGGTTTCAGGATTCAATGTATTAGCAATAATAATTACTTAAGAGAGTATTTTTGGACACTAAATACTTGTGCTATACTGAAATAGAAGTCTCCAGGTACACCTATAAGGGCATTTATAAAAGCACCAGTGGCAAATATCTGATCAAAGTTTCTCCTTATAAAGACATCAATATGGTATTACTGTATGCAATGTGAATTTTTTTTTCCCCATTTTTATGGGCATGCAAGTCACAGAACACCAGCATTATTAAGAATGCCTTTGTTCATTAGACAATAATTAGTAGGTAACTGTTAATTCACACCTTCTCTCTAGCACCCTTGGTGGGCTAACCCAAGCTGGATGCCCAGAGGCTGCCAGATTCCAGAGACCCTGTTTCCAGCAGGCACACAAATATCCCTGTGGCTTTACCTTCACCTGCTCTGGTTTGCACAGCTCCTTGCTGGTGCTGATGTGTGCTAGTGGCCTCTTACAGGTTCAGTTGAGCCTTGTGGCATGATTTCTTTAGTCCTTGCAGATTCAATGGGACCATTAGTCTCTAGAGCTTATCAGTCTTTGGGTGGTGGTCACACGCTACCTTCCTGCAGAAGCCATGGAAACATGAGTTGTTTTTCAGAGCCTTCAGCTGCACCATGTGTTTTATCTCTTTCTGAAAATATAACACTAATGTTCAAAACAACTTTTATTGTGTTTAGAAAGATTCGAAAACAAACACCTCTGCTGCCCAAAGCTTAACTGATGTTTTTCAGAAAAAAAATCCCAATTTTCTTGTCATTTTTGCCAAACACCAACAAAAATTTATGTATGCTGCTGACAAATCGGAGATATAACTTTTATAGTTACATTTGTGCAAGGAGGTGCAAAAGCTTTCCGATATATTGAAGCCATAGTAGAGACAACATTTTTCCATTTCAGAGAATGAGCAAAAATAACTTTGGAGAAAGAAAAGCTATGTGCTTACTGAAACTGTTGACTCATTCTTTAAGGGAAAGCATCTCAGTTATAAGTTACCTGTCAGTCCTTCCACTCTGTGGTTTGTTGGTTTGCGTATTTTTTAATGTTTGAATTTGTTTCAGATTCTCAGTCTCATCTCAAAACAGGGTTTTAAGCAGTTATTAGTTGTTGACTGCCAAATCATGATAATCCATCAAAAGCCATGTGGAAAAGGATGGTAGTATCCTAATGGGACTGCCTGAAACAAATCCTTTCAAGTTTTATAGCAGCTGCTTCAAGTAGGAGCAGCTTCCTCAGTTCTCTGTGGACTGGGTAAACACCCCCCAAAGGTGGTGTCATGACTGTTCATGAAGAGGCTAAACAGTTTTTTAGCAATGTGAGTCGCTTTGTTCTAAATATATTGTCAAATATAGGGCATTGAAACCCTGGCCAGAAAGAGACCTGTAAGAAATTTTTTTTTTTTTTTTTTTTTTTTTAATGAAAAATAGCATAGAGGAGCTGGAGAAAAAATGTATGGTCAAATGAGCTGTAGAAATGGACCTCAGGGGAAAAAACGCAGAATGTCATTGGAGTAAGTGCTGTCTGTAAAGGTCCTTTGAGTAAGGAAAACTAAATTATAGTATGCTTCTTTTTCCCAATTATGGAAAAATTTGGACTATGGTACTTTTTTTTTAAATGAATGCAGTGAATGTAGGAAATTGCTACATAGATATCTTTTGGAGAGTGCTGTAAGGGAAGTAGGAATTATTTTCTGAAAACAATGGAAGTGAACTTTTGTGAGGCTCAAAATAGATCAGACATGCCTGAGCTTTTTCAAAAGTTGTGGAGAAAGGATGAATGAGATTGTGTTACATATCTGAATTTATTCATTATATAATGTCCATAAACATCTTCAACTAAGCATTGACGTTTTAAGCTTTCATAGGGATCAGTGAAGTTTATTTATATATTTTTGAGATATGGAGCCATGCTATAAAAGTGAGCCACAAGAGTCAGCTTAAAATATAGACAGCTTGCAAAAAAATGTGAACATCACAGGGCATGATTTAACCTAGCTTGAAAATCCTTGCTTTGTTATAGCTTCAAGTAGATGGAAAACTTTAAAGGTTAAAAACTGGATTTTACTGAAAACAATCTTTTCCCAGAAAAGCTGATGTGGAAAATGCTGGTATTAATTGTAGTTGGCTTAATGCATCTTTGATTATTTATGATTACTGTTATTATTAGCATCTCCTGAAATATTTGCATGTGATATAACAAAAAAATTTCAGTCTTCAGAGCAATGTGAAACCACTTGCACACTTGAACAGGTTGCTACAGCCTGGAGAAGTCGTGGTTGAAGAAGGTGATTCCAGGGCCTTTCACTGCCTTAAGAAAGGCTGTGCTTTGTTTGCTGGTTCTGTCACCTATAAAGGAACTGTGGCCTGCAGATAGTAGCAAGAGCAGCTGCAGCATCAGCCACTGTCTGTCTTTCCATGCCCCTTCTGGCCTCATCCTGCAGTAAGAGAGAACACCACCCATCCCAGTGCCAGCTACTATCACAAAATGACAGGTGGTGTCACAACCTGTGGGACAATTGGGAGCTGCTACTTGTGAGCAGGGGTACTCTGAGTCAGGGAGAAAATTGGCAGGCAGGGTGCAGCAGAAGACAGGGCTACCCTAATGTGAAACTTCCTAGAAAATGGACTTACATCACTTTTCCAAAATCAATCTCTAAAACCAAAAAAATAAAACAAACAAACAACAAACCCTCACTTAAAGGCAAAACTCTGCTTTTTTCAACTGCTGTAACAATATTGATTATCTTTTGTTCTACTATTCCTTGTAGAAAGTGCCCAGCTTCAAGCCTCTGTTCTCCCTTTTCCTGAACTTAATTGTAAACTGTAAACCTAAATGATGTTTTATCACAGAAATGTGGTACTAATCTGAATAGGATCTTTCATAGAAATTGGTGAACAGGGCCATATGTCTTCCTGTAGACTACTAAGTGTTGGATGTTTAGTTGAGAAAAATCCCCAGAATATCAACTGCATTTCCAAAAACAGTCTCTAAAGCCCCTCAACATTTAGTATGAAGGTTTTGTTTCCTTTTGTGCTTTTATTCTGGCTTTTTTTAAAATAAAATTTTTAAAAAGTGACATAAAAAGTGGAAGTTTTGAAGAAGTGATTCGTGTCTACATGACACCGAGGCAGATTAAATACCTACAGGAACTCTTGAAGCTCAGGTTTTACACAAATAGCAGAGGTCAAACTTGTTAGAAGGATAAATGTGAGAGCTCCATGACAATCACTTGGTTATCACATGGTTATCACTTCTAGTGCCCAGGATGGATTTAACTGTTAAGTGTATGAAGGTAAGGCTCTGTTACCCCTGTTATCCTGCACTGGGGGCATTAGTCATTCTGGGAAAAGTGTATGGCTTTTGATTGCTGATGAAATGAGGCGAGTGAGGGGACAGCTGTGGTTTGAAAATGCGGCACGGAAGCATCCGTGCACAGCATCAAGCTGGACCAATGAGTAGGGGTGAGGGAAAGGGCCAGATCTGTATTCCTCAGTAAATCCATCTCTGCATGAAAGAAATACTCTGAAATCCCATAGACTGGAACTGCTGCCAGTTCCAGGCAAGAGCTGGTGATTAAAGAAAATAATCCTTGCTTTTTGATGGCTTGTTCAGAATTTGTGCAGAGGATGAAGCAGAGCATCAAGTGCACCTAAAAGGCAAAATAGATATTTTCTGTTGGCTGACATTTATTCTTAGTTTTTTTTCATTAGAATGGCTTTAAACATCCATTTGTTCAGGATTTTGTGTGACATTATGTGTGTGCTTCACATGTCTGTAAAAAGAGAGGTAACCTTTACATCCATCACTTTTGCACAATATTAACTCAGTAATGCCCTCATGGGGGTAAAGGCTTTGGAACTTGTAATTGAAAGGGCTGCTGTTGAAACTCCATATACTCAAACTTAATTCCTTCTGCATTGGAATTACATATGTTCCTAGCTTAAGCCATGCTTTTCCAGGCTTAGAATGGTGTAGATGATTTTAATAACTCGTTGAAGTGGGAGGTGGATGTGTAGCTATAAAATAAGCAGTATCATAGACTTCCAATTTTTCTTTCCATTGGGAGTGTGGCTATTTTCTACCATATTAGATGTTGCTTTTACCTTACCCGAGGTGACACATGCTGTGTTTAAAAAATGGTAGTTAGACATTGAAAGAATCATTAATAATTTGTAATTGCTCTTATGATATTTATAACAAGGGTGATTTTTGTCTGCCTTTTGATCTCTGTAATTTGAAGGTAATAGTGTGGGGTAGGAGAGGTTAAGGTTCTCAAGCTACTGCTCCCTATAGATTTTAAGAAATCACTACTGGAGGTACTCAGTTCTACTAAAGAATACTGCTTCTCTCACATTTTGCTGTGGTTCAGATCACTGAACCTCTGCTGAGATCCAGGCCAGCCAGAAAACAGTCTCCATGATGTTATGCTGCAAGTCTTGGAGGAACATGAGAGGGATCTTCATTACATGTCACACTGGCTTGGTGGGGGATCCACTCAAACTAGCAGATTGATTTTGTGTAGAGGAAGATGGAAAGAAACCTGGCTCTCTGTTCTGACATCCTGTACCTCTCATGTGAGTTGAGTTGGCCCTACTGCAGCTTTTGTTTTTCTGTGTGGCTTTGGGAGTGTTTGTTGTTGTTGATTTTTTTTTTAATTATTATTATTTGAATTTCCAGACAACAGTTTTGAATAAGATTTGGCTGTCCCAGCCCACACTGAGTGAGGACAGTGTGAAGAACACCCTATTTGCCATTTGAAAGGTTTTTTCTCTGTTCAGAAAATTTTTCAAGCTAAAAAGTTTCTTTGCAATGACAATACCTGAAACTGAAGAAAGGGGTAGGCACAAACTGTACAGGACTGTTCCTACATCCTGTTATTGGTTATCTGAATCCTGCTGCACATCTCAGTACAAACTGCATTTCAGTCTCTTTTCAGGCACTGCAGCATAAACCTCAGCTGTCTCAGTAGGTGTTGAGTCCTGAAAAGACTCTGCATCCTAAGGTCAGGATCCTGGGGAGCCTATTTGTAGTCAAAGGCTTTCTGCAACAAAGGCAGCTGATCTTTGCAAATGTGCAGTAGGATTTCCCTCCCCCGCCCCTCCTTTTGAGAGCAATGGTTCCCTAGGATTAAAGGTGCTGCTTTCTGGTGTGCTTCAAAGCACCAATGTTGATTTGTTTGGTTTTGTGTTAGTGTTTGTTTTGGTGTTTTTTTTTTTTTTTTTTTTTTTTTTTTTTTTTTTTTTTTTTTAATTCCACCTTCCCCACCCCCAGCTGTTTCCTCAGTTTGGAAAATAAAGGAGTAGATGAATCATCATTTCAGCTTTCCGATCATTATTTTACCTGCAATTCTTACAGCTCCTAATAAGCTGTAGGACTAAAATGTTGAGATTCCTAATAGGGAGACAAGACAGTGCTATGACAAAGCAAATCAGTGGTGCTGTCTCTCGCGGGGTAGGTTTCACTGACTCCAACTCCCAGTGTAAGCATCAGTAATTTTATTGGTACTGGCCATCAATAACTTAATTTGATTTAACTGTATGCCAGTTAAATCCACTGCTATGTGCTTGCTGTTTTTCACAGTATGTCTTGTTCAAAACGGCATTGTTAGCTGTACAAATTTAATTTACGTTAAATGACATTTCAGCCTTCTGGATAGCTGCCCACAGGAAATATCCGAGCAATTTCTTCCTTCTTTCTGTGAGAATAGAATGCTGGTGTGGGTGGCAATGAATATTTAGAATGTTTTTATTAAAAAAAAAAAAAAAAGAGAGACAAAAAAACAACCCAGCACCCACAAGCAAACACACTTTCTAACAGCATTCATTAGAATTTAATTGGAATTTTATCAAGATGAACGTGGTTAAGCACTACATTGCACTAAAGGCAAGGGGGAGCTTCCGATGAACTGTGGAACTATAACAAGAATGGATTTGTCATTTCTGCTACATATTTACTTGAGGCTGTTTGGGGCAAGGATACTCAAGAGTTATAGGTATGAGTTTAGACAGCATAATGGGGAGAAAAGTATATCTGTGGTCCTTGTGGCACCTTACAGAATTCTTAGGTTCCATTTTGCATTTGTTTTCTGAATACACATGTAAATAAGCAAGTTCTTTTCTGTAAGAATTTTATAGGCAAGGAAAGCCTTACAGCAGCTGTGAAGGGACTGCATATAACCCTGAAGCAGTTATTCTGTACCAAGAAGTGCATTGTAGAAGAAGAGGTCTCCCAAGACTGTGAATCCATGGCAAAACTCCTTTGTACTTAACCTTTGAAACAAATAATGGTTCTCTACATAGCAATAAATAACATGCTCAGCAAAATTTTGATGTACTTTCACAACTTTTATTCTAATCTGTAAAGCCGTGGGAGCCTTGTGAGGGGTGTAAGTGACCTAATGAAAGGCTGGAACTGTTTAAACAAAGCAGATCCTGTTCTTGTCAAGCAGTATGGTTTCAAAGTAGGGCACTTGGCTGCAATGCAGAGAAGTTTGGTTTCTTACCATCCAGCAGTTCTGTGATGTTTGGGAAATCTCTCCTTCCTGTATGCTTCCTATATCTTTCTGAAAATTTAAAATGATCTCTCTTCTATCACCAGGAGCTTCACAACTTAAAATCTAGATAAAACAGGTTATACTCTTTAGAAAACCTGCTTACAGGATATCACGGAACAAGGGACTTTATGCATGGCAGCCTGTTGCTTTGGAGACAGACAGATGTGTTCTGTATCCTGCTCAATTTCTTGATTTAGAAGAGTCGAATATTCTGATGGTTAAGATACAATGTTTTACATGTTGGAGCAAAACACTCTGATCTGAAGCCTGCAGGCTTCTATGTTTTGTCTAAAAATTTGAGTGGTTTTAGACAGCTTCTTTTTTCCTTTCACTTTTCTGGGACTCTCTTTCCAAGAGCTGCATTTTCTGACATCTCCTGAAATTTGATTCCCAATAAGAAGTTAACCTTCCATTCCAGAGCATCACGAATCCTAGAGTTTAGGAAGACCACCTTCCCTCCTGTCTACCTAATCCTTAAAAGCCCTTGTTGTGCAAATCCTTTTATCATTGCCTTTTAACATCCACTTATTTGAGAAGGTCCCAGGGGCATCTTTTGTTCCCCTTCTCCACCTGCTATTCTCTTTTGAGACTGTCTTTTCTTACCTCATTATCTAGAGCCTTCCTGAGCAAATGTTTAGCTAATGAGGCTCTGGCACTGCACAACAAAAAGGGGCTACTTAAGTCTCTTTAAACAAATGTTCAGATTTTAGTAACTCCATGAACAGCTGGTTTTCAGAGAAAGTAAACTCGTACCTTTTTGAGGAGGAGAGAATTAAAATTTCACACTAAAACAAGTAAAAGTTCTTATGACATTGCTGATGGACTGCAGAACCAGAATCCTAGAAACATCTACTGTATGATTATTGATAACTTATTTTTGGGCTAGATGCCTCATGGGCCAGTAAACTCATAAGCTTTTCAATCACATAAAAATTGCCTGGATTGAATGTGGAAGAACAGTACCAGGAGGTTGATTCTCAGAACTTACCTTATTTCCTTAAAAGAACAACTCATAAGGAAAAACTCTTGCAAAATTCAGATTGTTCTCAGCTGAATTGCTCAGCTGCCCTTTAACAGAATAAAGTTTATGAGTTGGGATTCAACAGCTGTGTGCATATGTAATAGGTTGAGGAGTTCCTCCTCCTTGAAAAGTTGAATGGCTCAATTTTCTCATGAAACAAAATTAATTCTGTGAGTTTTAAATAGAATGTAATGAATGCACTCATCCTGCAGTGACAGTGGTGGTGTTGTACCCTCCCCTGTAGCCAGCATTGAAGGACACTCAAGATTAAGAGCAGATCAGCTTGGTTCACACATTTTTGTTATCTAAGTCAGAACACAACCAAAATGATAGTTTACTCAGATGAATGGAGATTAAACCCCATGTTCTCTTCCTGGATTTGACAAGTATTTGATTCAAAATGAACTAGAGGGAGTTCAACACAGAATAGCATGTGTTTCATGGCAGAAATATGTGCTGGGGAAGAGAGGGAGTAGTCAGTTTCTCACTTTAATTCTGTGAGTTTTGTAAATGTTACATGAGAGGATTTCTATTCAACCGAGTTATTCCTGAACTGGACTTGACAATTATTCTTGCAAAAACTCTGAATTGGCCATTTGTAGTTTTTGATGGATAAACTGTTTTCTGAAATAGGGTGTCTATTCCTTGATATCCTAATTTACAATCTAAACAGTTCTGTGCTGAGTACTAGTGATTGTATAATGTTTTGTTGAGCAATTGAGCAGGATTTTTTGTACTGAGGTCACCATGACATTGTGATTGATCAAGTCAGTGATATAAATTTTTAAGCTTTTGTGAAGTTTGTGCTGTTTTTTCAAACTGATCAACTTTTATCTTTTTTTTTTTTTTTTTTTTTAGCTGTCAAAAACACTTGCAACCACAATTGGATCTCTTTTATGATATTGATTTTGTATTGCAGAAAACTACTACTCTTTAATGAGGTCTAAGATTTACTGAAATATAATCCTACTGTAGAAACATTTAGAGGCAGGTATTAATACTTCCTTGTTACATATTGCTTCCAAAAATACACCATTGGAGAAAAGAGAATGTCCTACGCTCTGAAAATGAACAGCTTTGGGGTAGTTAACACAGGCCAGAAATAAGACAAACAAGCCACCTCTCTTTACCCTGATCCTTCTGGTAAGAGAGGGGCAAAGGTAGAGAACACAGGTTGAGGTAACAATTTACTGGAAGCAAAACAGCAGTAGAGAAAGAAACACACACTCTGCCCCCTCTCTGCAACCAGGACAAGCTTCTAATACAGTTTCAGTCTCATATGGTGGCACAAAATCCCCTGAGCCTAAGTCAACATCCCTTTATGTGGTCAGAGACGCCTAAGCAAGTTTCCTGTTATCTCCATTTGGCATGTTCTCTTGTCTCCCCTGGTTTAATCATGATTAAAACTGTATGTTATAAAGCTCTTCACACATCGTGTTATCCATGGATAGACTCCTGTGAGGCAAAGCTGCTTGGCACAACAGATTTAAAAAAGAAAATAAAAATAAAATAGGAAACACCCAGTCAAGACTCTGAGAAATGCATGCTCAGTGGTGATATCAAGAGAACTGTAAAGGGAGACTACCAGAATAAAGTCTATTTATAGAAAGTATGTGTCAGGAGCACAATGCACTGAATAGAAGAAGAAATCTTTGAGCTAGCAATGTGCACAGTGGCAGATATATATATAGCAGTCTTCTGTGCTCCAGAGAGGTTTTGTGGCTTTTTTTAAAGTGAATTTATTTTTTTGAGAAAGTTGGTATAATAACACCATTAGAAATAAAAATCCTTTGGCTACCTGCAAACAAGGGTGAGTATGAAGAAACATCATGTTCAAGCTTTCTCTATTAGTACTTGTTAACCCTTTTTAAAAGGTGCTATGAGACAGATGGAGCCTTGTGAGTTTTACACAATCATTTTACAATTCTAGCATTTCAGGGTGCTCATGGAGAATGTCTTTGTCCCAATGCCATTCTGTTTTCTTGGCTAGTGCCCATGGCTTTGGAGAAGGAACATCTTAGGGCATTTATATTGGTGACTGAAAAGAACTTTAAATTGGAAGTTTGTGGTGATGGCAGTGCTTTGGAGCAAGCATCTAAACAAGCAAAAAAGGTTTCAAAGAAATTATGATGTCTCCAGTTTACCAGGTGTATTCCTGCTTTTGGTGGTATGGGAAGGCTTAAAAAAAGCTAAATTTGATAATTGTCTCCCTTTTTCCTTCAAAGGCCCTAATAAAGGAAAGAGATAGGGGCAAAGTCACAATGACCTGTCTCTAATATAACTTGGAGGTATCCCATCCTGAAATGTTGCTGCAAAAGAGTAGGTCTCAAAATATTTTGTTCCCTTGAAAAAATGACTAGAGGTGATTAAATTGAATAGAGTATGGTCTGAACATTTCTGTTAGTTTACCATACTTCTTCAGTCTCTAACCTGATGGCTGTCACCTGTTAGGAACTGGATTATTTCTGAAACATTGTACTATGAAAACAATTTGGTTTGGCTTCAATTAAAAAAAAAAAAAAAAAGACAAAAAAACCCAAAAAGAACCCCCCCAAAAGAAACCAAAAAAACAACCAAAACAACAACAACAAAATAATAAACCCACAAAAAGAGGTGCGCCCAAAAAGCCAAAACCAATAAAAACCACCAAAACTTTTGCATTTAAAAGAAGCCACTGAGCATTTTTCTTTCACAGTTCTCTCCTCTTGTGTGGATTACATCTTTGCATATTGGTTTAGTTACAAAATATAATCCGTATATTTTCCTCTCTCTCTTTCAGCCAGGTTAATACTCATGTTTGTCTTTTTGATGTGTTTGCTTTTAATTACTGTAGTTCCACAAATTAGTCTTAACATTATATTTTTTATTATGCCTCTTGTGATAAACTAGTAGAGAGCATTGTAGGTCAGTGTTTTGCACTGCAATTAATTTTTCAGTGACTGGGTTTTAGCATCAGTAGTACATCTTGTGCTCTAGAAGATGGAGTTGTTGTTCTACAACTGTAATTGCCAATGAAATGTGAGAATTACCTGTAACACTTTGATCCAGATGTTCCTTTTCTATTTTATGCATTCTTCCCTTCAAAGATGAAGTTTCAGTGTCTGTAGTGCATGAACTGACACACTGAGTGTGAAGTTCCTGATCCAAAGAGCCGCCTTTGTCAAATTATCAATGAAGCTGATCTTGGCCCTATGACTGTGGCAAAGTAGGGGATCTTTTCTCAGTCTCTTAATTAGTGCAATGTAGTATTAACCCAATATGCTCCTAAATTTTGTGTTCAGGATATTCATCAACAATTGAAGGAATCAAAAAGCAGCAAGTTAATTTGGAATGTTTACATTTCCATTGAGGAAAGTTGTTCAAGCATTTTCAGCCAATCAGGAAAGATTAGTAAGACATTAAGACAACAGTTGAAGAACTGCCTCTAAAAGCCAGAGGAATAATGAGTAGCTGAGTAAAGCACAATTTCAAGTGTATTGGTGCCCAAGTCCTTTGAGAAACCATTTGAAAGGGCAGAAATGTAGCTGAAGAGCTTTAAGTCAAGGGCTTGGGACTGTTAAGAGTCTAAGTGACTTGAGGTGCTGGCAGTGGGGCCCAGAACAAGCCACTTAAACTGACTTTCCACAAATGCAAGGAAGGCTTCATCTCCTTGGTTCCTTTTCTATAAACCACACATACCTAGAATTTGAGAGGACAGTAGAGATGGGTACCTTAAAGTTGGATAAGGTAATATGTATATTCTGTAGCTATAAAATATGTAACATAAACGAGAAATCTGGTAGAAATGGAAATGTAAGTCTGGCCTGGGTCTGAAGTTGAATATCTGAAGTAAAGAAAATCTATGGCTTCACATTAACCAAACAACAAGAGAACAAAATATTGCAATGAACATGTGTCTTGGTTTTGGAAAGACAGATATCCACCAGGGAAAGTTTCCCTTGGAATGGAGAATGTAAACCTCTCATCTCCTCCAAATTATTATAATTAATTTTGCAATTAAGGGCTTTCAGGCAAAGATTTGGGAATAGGAATAACAGTTCTTTACTAGGAATATTAACAATAAAAATGTAGTAGTAAAAAAAAAACAAAACAAACAAGCAAACAAACAACAATCCTAGAAACCCTGACAGAGTCAGAGATACAACCTGACACCCTGTTGGTCAGGGTGTTGGAAGCAGTCCCAAAGTAAATCCTCCTGGAGTGGCAGATGTGGTTCTGTTGGAGTAGAGTGATCCTGTAGCAAAGGGTCCAGTGATGGTGAGAAGGGTCCAGTCTTCCTCCGGGAACCCGGTGGAACCAGATGCCTTGTGCTCCTACATCTCAGTTTTTACCTAGGTAGGAATGGTTGTCTCCCCTCACTGGGTGGAGCATCTCACAATGGGGTGATGGAATGTGTCATGCCCTTAGTGAGCCTTAAAGGCCCATTAGCAGAAAATATCCCCCAGAGGGAGGACAGTGGTGAAAGAGATAAGAAGCACTGCCCCACCTGGTTTTAACAGTTGGCCCATTATCAGAAGGCATCTGCCCCCTCCCCCCAGAGTTACAAGGGATAAAGAAAAACATCTCCCCAACTGCTTTCAACAGATGAAATAGAATATACATTTTTGGTTCCACAATCCAAGACATTATCTGCCCCTTATTCTACTATCATCTGCATCATACCTAAATCAAGAAACTCTGCTGTACACAATGAACCCTTACACTCAATTCTCACTTAGGATTACATACAACATGTGTCTATCTTTTTCACAGAATAATGCATGGAGACTGTAGGGAGAAAAGAGAATAATGTGTTTTTGCTAGACACTGGAATTCAGGATTCCTTTTTTTCTGGTGTTTCCCCAGTTCCCTTTCAGCTTCAGAGTGCTTCTGAACTTAAGCAATTCAATTAATTTTTCTTGAATTGACATTGTTCAGTCTTCCTTCTGCTTTCAGAAGGAAGTCATTATATGAGGATAAAGGCTACTGTTCAGTTTTCATAAGGGATACATAAGTTCCCAGGATTCCTTGGTTTTGCACAGTTGAATGAATTGTGCAGGTGTTGTGGAAGCATGTTATGGAAGGGAATTTGCAGCTCATCATCACTTGAGTCAACCAGGTAAAACCTGATAAATGGAGCCTGAACAGGAAAAGAGATAATTTTTTAAGAATGAGAATTAAACCCAAACTGCCTGGAAATAGGAGAAAAATGAGCTTGTAAAGGAGTTTTTGAGAAGCTCATAAAGAGAAACCAGAAAAGAGAAGTATAAGAGAAGCAAGCTTTAGTTTATTAGATAGGCAAAGAGTACAGGTAAAGGGATAATTACTAAGTAAGCAGGCACAAAGCTTGTTTGACATGATCAGAGATAACACAAAAGCAACATAGAAAAAGGTATGAAGGGGAATAGGTCAATTAATCACCAAGTACTTTTTACCACTGGCCAAACAGCAGAGAAATATCACTGCAGAATCCTTCACATAGACATAATACGGTATAGCTTATAGCAATACTAAATTATATTATTTGAGTACTATTGGTCATATTTGAATTGTGAAGTCAAACACGGTAAAAACTTAAGCATCAGTACTGCTGTAGTGTTTATATAGTCCCCTGCCCTGTGCAGTTTTGTGTTCTACTCTGAGCTGTGTGTACCCAGGGCAATGCACTTTTGCAATACAGAAATCAACTGCTCTGGCCATGGGGAGAAGAAGAGGAAAGAGAGTTGAAGGTGAACTGTGTTCACTCTCTTCTTGCTCTTTTTTTCTTACTCTATCTTCTCCCTGTTTTGTATCCAGCCAGTATCCATCTCCCTGCCACCCCAGCAATGTAACAGAGGAGAAATGCTCAGCTCAAGGGATCTGAGTTGGAGTGAGAGTGGGAAGACTCGAGCTATTTTTTTCATGGGAGGATTGGGATCCAGGTGCTGCAGACAGCAGTGTGCCTCTGGCAATGAAAACTTTTGGAGAACAAATTCCATCCTCTCTCTCCTCTCTTGTCCTTCCACCCACAATATCAGGTGAGATGTCAAACAGGGCATTTGAAGTCACAAAAGGAAAAGCTTACATTTTCACCTTCTTCCAACCCTCAGTTATGCTAAAAGTTAAATGGTTATTTTTGGTTAAAAGGGTTATTTTTGGTATTCATGTGGCAGAAGATTTAAACATTGGGCTTGGGCAACTGCCTTGATGAACTGGGACTCCTGGAATAAATCATCTCTTGCTCATGTTTAGTTTCCTTGTGTATTATTTGTATGAGCAATGCATCTATCTCATAAACTGGCCTCTTTCTAAGTGGTGAATTTAGAGGAAATTCTGGATTGGCAGAATAGGGGACAAGTGGGACAGTGGTGGGTAGGAGTTGTGCCCTGCTGGTAACAAATGCTTTCTACTATGTGCTTTTGGCTGTTGTCTATCCTTTGTTCTTCCTTTCAGGCCAATGAAGCAGAAGTGAGAGAAAGAAATACATGTGCAGCTCAGAAAGCTGCATTAAATATAAAGAGGTTGAAATGAAATAATGTTGAAGTTATTCCTTTTTTTATTTGCTGAACTAATAACGTTTCCTGAGCAAAGTTACTTGAATAACCAATATAAAACATAGACATGAACACTAAATCTAACCTCCCATAAAAAACTGAAGGGTTTAGTGATTGGAAAAATATCTTTTGATTTACCTAGGGTATTTTACTTCTATAAAATTCCTTGCCTTCTCTAATTTCCATGGGTGCTGAATGGTTTCTCTCTTTTGTTTCTCTAGCAAACCTGAATTTTAAACTCCCATAAAGAGGAAATCAAAATTAATTCAGGCTTCCAGGCCTGACACTGTCCACTTGTTCTCATACAGGCACTGTAATTTATACATATCATAGCATTTCAGCTGATAGGTGAAAAAAATCAGATTACAGTTGCAGAGTGTTTTATCACAATATAGAAAACTCATTTCATTGCCATCTCTTTTCTTTTTTTTCTTAACATTTTTTAAATTTAACTTCTGGTACTCTTTATTTGCTTTCCTTTGAAGAGAATGTAGTAGTTATTTGTCAACTTTTGATGCTGGCATTAGAAAAGCAGAGACAATTGCATGTCGCAGACCTTTATCTGAATAAGACACATTGATCACACTAAAATATTTGTCTGTCTCTTGTAAAGCATGATAAACTCCCTGAGAATTTGAATTGTAGGATATGGTATGAGACATGAGCAGCTATCCTCTCCTTTGCTCTTGAACAGCTTTTCTCTTCCAGTACATTGCTATTTTCATATGAAAAATCTGCTTTATGTGTTGGATGATGAAATCTCAGGCGCTCAGGTCAGTGAGGATTCATTTGTTTGGCCAGTTCACAAGGAAATGTGGACATATATGTATAGATGAGTCAAATTAGTCTTCTAAACAACTGTGGATGTAGGGCGTGTACAATCAAACCACTATGAATTTGCTGATGCAGGTTAATGTGTTTCACGTTTCTCATTAATTTATAATGACTTTCTATCACATGAGCAGGCAGACAGGAAACATGCTCATTTTGACTGGCAAAATCAAATGGGATTTTTCCTAACTATGAGTCAGAAAAAATTCTGGTTGTGAATTTCAGTAGATTTTCTGTTTGGATCATATTAAATAACATGTAGTGATAACAAGGTAAAAGAATGTCTTAAATTATTTGTTAGTTTGGGAGTTAACTTTGCTCATTTAATAGTCTGCTTCAGTCACCCTAGTCTCTTTCCTGGTACCTCAGAAATGACACCTACTGTGGGCTTCAAACTCTGTTTGATGTGGATGGTGACAAAAAACCAGATGAGTTTTGTTGGTATTTTTTTGTTTTTATTTTTTATTTTTTTTTAAAGTTACCAGCTAAAAAGTACTGAATTCTGAATAGAGTTGAGATCACAGCTTTCCAAGTGGTGGGCCATACATATATTGCCTTTATGGGATGGTTACTGTCAGCCAGAGATGGGATGTTCCTAGAGCAAGAGCTGGATTCCAGCAGAGAATTGTAAAGGTTCCTCTGGAGGAAAATGTAGAGACACTGATGGTGGCCTGTGGGTCTTACACCAGCCCACCAGTCAGCACCAGATCTCCCTTTCTGGGACTCTTATGGACTTTGCAGAGTGGGAAAAATGAAATGGATGGGATAGGCATGGGTAGGAAATGTCTCCAGGTTTATCACACAGCATGCCTGGGTCTGTTGCTGACACACCAGACCTTTGATCTCCAAAGTAAGGCTGCTTTGCTTTTGCTTGCCATTAGAGCCCTACTTGAGCCTGAATATGGCTCAAATGCTTCTGATCTTACTTGGATAGAAGGGGATTAAACAGCATCCAGGCAAATGGTTCAGAGCCACATGTCTGTGTACTTCAGTATTTAGGTCAGTATTAGCTAAGTGTTCCTCCAAAGCCCTGAGATGGTGATGTACAATTTCCTAAATGTATGCAATTTCAGAATGTCACAATATTCTGTGTGGTCTATTCAACTCTATATGTGTTGTGTGGGAATGGCTGAGATGGAGCTAGATAAAGATCTTGGTTTTTATTTTATGGGCCCATCCATCTGAAACATAAAGATTTACTTTTTTCATCCTGTTGGTGTGAATTATTAAGCCACTCTTGGAAAAGTTTTTTGATTTTTGACTTATGACATGACAGATTCTGTGTGTGTATTTTTGTTGCTTTTTTGCCTTTCCTGAAATAAAAACTTGCTGTCAGAATTTTATATTCAGAATAGTAATTTTATATTTCTTAAGAACATAAACCTTTAACCTCTTATTTTGTGAATAGTTAATGCTGAATGGATCAAACGCTTTTAGGGGTAAACCATATATTTCAATGTGCATGTCAGACTTCAACACAGAATAAATAATCTCTTCTGATCTGAACCTCTATATGAGGCTTTTACTACTAAAAATCCAGTTCTGTATATTTTTGGGAGGGGGTTAATATAGTTTGTTTTGTGAAAGAGTACAATGTCTTTAAAGTCTTTGCAGTTTTGTTGCTGAAGTGTTTGCATAAAACTAATGCAAACGGCTCAACAGAATTTATATTTTGAAGCTCCTTCTAAGGTAGACATTGAATCCTTATTAATATTTCAGCCTTGATTTTAAAAAGTTTTCTTTGCATTTTTTTCCCTAAGAAGCATAACATATTATTCTCATACTTTTAAAATACAGAAAAAATAAAAAACCCCAAAATCTCAAACCCTTTAAAATTTCAAGGGTTTTTATTTTATTTTTAATGTATTTCTTTAAATGCCTCAGGGGATAAAGAATTAAGAATAGAAGTTTTCATTGCAAGGATTGTGAAGCTATCCAGCATTTTAACAAAGCTATTGTTAGTGCTTTGGAAAGGCTTTTCTTTAATCAGATATTTAATACCACAGCAATCAGAACAGGATAATGATGATTCTTTAGCAGCTTGGAAAATAGGGACAATGGCTATTGTGGTGTGTAGCAGTGGTCCTTAACTGTCTGTCTAACACAGCTAAACACCTATTGAGAGCAAAGGAAGATGTGTTTTTCCCCCATTTTGAAGAGTTTCCATCATCCTCTATTACTTTTTGATGTAATACATGGCAAGAATTTACTTGTTATTGCAATGATGAATGTCTTATCTTGCTGTGATGGCTGAAATCCTTCCTATTTAATGGGGTAAAACCTAGAAGGGTTGTGAAGATCACCAAATCGTTTTATGACTGGGAACCACATGGCCTTTTTCTTTTAATAACTACATATTGAATGTCCTCTTCAAACTCCTTAGCTATTTGAATTACAAGTGGCAGTCTGACCCTGGAATTTTGTCAGGGAAAATTTGATTAAAGTGATTTCCACATTCTCTGATTTATGTAATATCTTCTTCATGACTTAAGAAATAACAGAGTGCCACCAAACTTTTTGCCTTCAGCAAGCATATTACAGAAGATCTTCACTGAAATCATATACTTTAGACAAAAGTTCTAACTTTCTATGGCTCTATGAATAGCCACAGAAATAAGATGCCTGTGGCCATGAGGGACATAGTGAATACATGTCTCTAAGTACTTAATAATTGCATGGAAGAGAACAAATTCAAAACATGTTGTTGAAGGAGATATACCGCAGAATATCTTAGAGCCAAATCAGGACAAGTATTTCTTTTGAGAGCAGAAAATTAATTTTCAAATGCTTACTCTAAATAAAACATGAACTTTGGGGACCTAATTTAGATTTTTAACTAGTAGTAAGTAATGGAAATATTACATTTAATGGAAAGACTACATTTAATGGATTTCTGTTTCCAAATTTCCTTCAGCTATTTTAATTGTCTCATTTAAAAATGCTGTAAGTAAAAGTGGTGTTAGATTCACTTTTCATTTAGGCTAGCAAAAATAATCAATGAAAAATCCCAAATCTTTTTGGAACTGAAAGTGAATGGAGGAATACATTACTTACAGACAAGGCATTCCATTCTCTGCCACTGGGTTAAAGATCAACACAGACAAATCTTCCAGCAGTGAAAGTTGCTTATGGATCTCCTGCAAAAATTACGAATTACACGGCACTAGCTTGCTAAAGGAAAAAAAAATCTAACTAATGCTGTTGAATGGCAGAGGAGAATTCAGTTTAACCTTTGCTACACTTTAAAGACCTCGACATGATCTACACGTATTGTATCACGTCTCCCTTTTCAACATTGGAACAAAGAAAAACAGTGGAGAACTGACCAGTAACTAAGGAGTGATTTTTTTTCAAGTTTTTGACTTGATTTATACTTTTATTAGCACTAGGATAAATAAAAAAGGTCAGGTGCTTTGTGAATGGGAGACAAATATTATCCCAACTGTGATCCTCCCCTATGAGAAAAATTGAGCTTCTTCTGTATGAGGCTGTCAGCTGTCATATGGGATATTGGTCAGTCAGAGTAACATTCTGGTAAAGCTAACTGGATCCTGTTGGAACAAGAGCTGTAAAGATTAGAACAGCAGGATTTTCATATTCTGAATTGATGAGTTTCCCTGGCTCAGAGTGGAAACTAGATTCAGTACTTAAGAAGAGATCCATCTTTTAAGTTAAAAGAGGGCTGGCTGATGATAAATTCTTTCAGTTTTTTGTCAAAGTTTTCTTTTTTCAAGCAGAATATCACCTTTTCCTTCAAATGAGACATTTGAGAAATACTTTTTGTGTTCAATAGAGGTTTCAAGCAAGTAGGGAAGTGTCTATCAAATTATTAATAATGTTATAGATAAAGTCAAACCCAATGATTTATATGTTGAGCATAAAAGAAAGCTTTGAGATGGTAGGAATCTGTCTATTAATGCTGTCTGTATGAACTTTTCAGTAATAGGAACAGTAACTTCATCCTAAAACTGTTCTGTCAGAGTGACCATCTCCCTGGCCATAGAGTAGGATTGGGTGGCTCTGTTAAATAAAGAAGTGTTGGGGAGGATGAAGTAGCTAGGCCCTGCAGAGATGATTTATTAGTAAAAGATTCTAAAAGTATGAAACCCACAAGAGGAATAGAATTAAAAGCAAAGTTTGAACTGTAAGTTGCTGGACAGGAAGAAGGTGATTAGGCAGCTGAAAAGATTTGGCTGAGTGAATCAGTAACACCCCTGCCAAGACAAAAGGATGAATGAAAGGCTGCACCTTCTCAGGTATCAGGGATAAGGTGGGTTTCACAGGTTTTGGTATGTAGAGTAGTATTGTAATGTTGTAGTTCCCATAGGCTGTATGTAGATTCCGTAGGTTTTGTATCTTAAGGTGATTGGTTAATGCTCATTAGAATATTCACGATAGAAAGGGTTAAAATGGAATGTAACAAGGAGCTCGGCCTCTTTGCGGCCTCTCTTTGCGAGCCTTCCCTTGGACCCTCTTGCCTCTTGCCCTCTTGGACTTTGCACTGGATCCCTGGACCCTTCCCTAGTCAAGCTGCCTCCCCACGAGCAATAAAGCACGTGTTCCAAAGAGTATCCTGATCTTCAGATCATCTCTCTCGCCGGACAACCAGCGTGCTTTCTAATAAAGAAGTGTAGAAAATGTCTTTATTGTCTCTGGAGTGGATTAGTGACAGTTACACATGGGAACAAATATTTATATGCAAGGTGCATATTAGTAGTGCATATGTGCTGTAAACCACACACAGACAATGGTACAAAGGATCCTGTGAGTGGACAGAATGACTGTCTAAAGTGAGCTTATAAGATGTTCCTTCCTCGGGAAAGTAGGGGGATACCTTCATACCCAGAACATACTGTGAAATCTCTGTAACTCTCTTTTCTGAACCAGTTGTAAGGTGTCTTGAACAAGTTTATATGATGCTACTCAAAGCATTGCAACCCTAAAAATCCACAGGAGGACATTTAGACTAATGTTTGTTAAAGGAATGTCAAGTAAAGAAAACAGTTGCTTCAGTCTGGATGGGCTAAAGAGGAGATTACTGCTCTTGAATGTAAGATCTCTAAAAGTCAGGCTAGCAAACACATGGGAAAATAACGCCAGGACAGCTGGACGGCTGGGTTACAGCACAAATAAAAACAAGTTAACCTCTAGTTTTGTGCTTAGCTGAATCTAAAGAAAGCCTAAAAAAGAAAAAAAAAAAGAAGTCTTGCATTACTGTGCACATCAATTCTGTCCTCCTTTTGTGCAGGTTTTGATGGGCTGTAATTGTCTTCTTGGCATTCACAGTGAATCACATTAATTTTGCTTTTAACTCTTTTGAAATTCAATAGAAAAATATGCAAATTGTTCAGAAGGAAATATGTAATTCAAAAGAGGTGTTATATGGTTGGGGTTTTTTTTGGTTTGTTTTTTTTTTTTTTCCCTAACTGAAAGAACAGAAGCTTCATTGTCTTTTCAGGACTACTTTATTCATCTTGATAAATCAGGAGTCTGTTTCCTCCACAAAATTTGGAATTAATTTTTCCAGCTTCTGATTCAATTCTAGTGTTTCTAGTGTGTGTGGAAGGAAGAGGGGGTTCTTGTTGCTGTTATTATGTAATTGCATACATTCCTCTATGACAAAATGAGTTGTTCCCTTATGGATTTTCTTAAAAATGAAACCGTCCCAGTGATATTAACTGATTTAGTCAGTGATGTAGAGACAAGATTAACCCTGCCTTTAGAATCTCCTTGTGAATAAACTTGCTGCTGTAACTTTGAGAAGTCAGGGGTCCAGTGTGTGATCAAGCACATCTTATGCAAGTGGGGTTTATGAAGAGTCACAGGCATAACAGAAGGAGTATCACCCCTGAGCATGGCTTAACAACGTTCCATAACTAACACTTGTGCTATCAGATAATTTCGGACAAATTCTCTCACTTTTTTTCCCCCAGCAGTCCAGTACCCCCTTGTCCTAGGGTGACCCCTGTTCAAATACTGATTCCAAACCTAAATGAGGACTTTTCCCCTGCCTTTTAAGCAGGGTGGAATATGGATGAGATAAGGAACAAAAAAACACCCTGCCAAACAAACCAACTCACAAAACCTTGCCCTGTGTATGAATATTACCTTTGGAGAGGAGATATGCATTTATTCAAACTCTTATGTTTAGATTGATGGCAATGCAAATATATATTGAAATCTATTGCTTGCTGTTGACCTGCTATGAACAGGAGATCAGGCCATACAGAAAGGCATTGGTCTCTCTTCCTGTGTGAGCTTCTGGAAGTTACTCAGTATTGTATGGACACATTTGCTTTGATTTTCCAGCTTAATTCCAACAACTGCCTTTGCCAGAATATCTTGTGAGCTGGAAAGAGAGAACAGTCTTACTGCTCCCCACTTCCTGCCAGAGAGTGTCCCCCTGGAACACTTGTGTGTTTTTCTCTTATGAAACGCAGTGAGGAAGGATGGTAAAGACACAGAAGCACTGTAAATGGCTATTGATAGTCATTTTAATATCTCTCAGCTTTGACCTAGGAGCAAGCTATTACCCATCAGCTGTACTGCACTAAGGACAAAATAGAAACAAGAAGTTACTGTGGAGAAAACACATTGTGCCAACTCTTCATCCTGTGGGAACTTCTGTTCCTAAAGCTTTGAGAAGAATGAAGCAATTAAGGTCTGAGAGGCTAAAGTGGATGTTGCTCATTAAGGTGTACTTCATGTGTATTTCTCCTGTTGTATTTGTGACTAACATTGGCCCCTGGGGACTACCTGAGGGATAAAGGGTTGCTGCTTTAAGCAGGCTGCAGGGTAATAGCTGCTGTGGATGCCACAGGAAGCTGGTAATGAAAGGGAAGGTGGGCACAGAGTGGGGGAAAAGGAGGAGACTAATTGGCTGTGTGCCTGCGAAATAGGGAGGGAAGCAATAGACACTTCTGCTTGGCAGGTGTGTTTGGTGTACCAAATCCCCCAGACTGCACCACCTAGAACCTTTTGTTTTAGCCCTATTCCCACATTTTGAGTTGCTTTTACTTACGAGAAAGGTATGTCTGATGTATTTGTGCACTTGGGGACGGGTGTACATTTCCGATAAAGTCTGCAAGTGAGGTGTGTGGGAAATACTGAAAAATTACTGAAGCTTCTAAAAGGTTTTTAGTCTTAATGTTCTTGCAGTCTTTTTCTGCTCACACCTGAGGTTCTGAAAATGGTGGGTTTGGTTGTAGAAAAGGCCTAAGTGTTGTCTTGCCCACCCTTTCTCTGAAGCTATACAAAAATAACAGGAGGGGAGCAGGGGGGCATATGGAAACTGAACTGATTCAAATTTAGAAACTATTTAAAAGTATTATTTTCATGCTGTGAAGGGAAGAGAGGCAATGACAGAATTGTTTCTGTTTTATTTGGGGAGTGGACAATGAGCAGCAATACAAGGTTGACATCTCTCTAAGTTACCATTCAAAGCAAAACATTCCTGGAACCACAGCTTAAATTTGTTCTTTATTTATGCGAGAAGGCTTTGCTGTTTGTGCTGAAATTTTTAATTAAAAGTGTATCACTACCCTCAGCCTTTTATGCTAACTACAAGTATGTTGCTTTAAGCTTACTATTGTAAGAACTTCTTCACCTTTTTGTGAATATTCTGCAAAAATAGATTCATTGGCTTGCATCATATGGTGGCTTGTTAGTTCCTGCCTGTTGCACCTTTGTTCAGGTGTATTTTCAAGTACATTAGTCTGAAAACTTAGATTCTGAAAATTTTCCATAGCTAAGATTGAAATTTAATGTTTGATACTTCAAGGACGTAACAACCCTACTTGTTCTGGGCTTTTTTTTTTTTTTTTCATGTTTTAAAAAATGCTGATAAAACCCAGGTGTATATAACAGCTATAGTGCATAAAACTTTGTAATGTGCAGTTCTGTTCAGTGTCTTGCAGGTGGCATTTTAAGATGAAAAGGTTTCTGATAATACATTTCCAAATGTGAACAAGAAGGACAACAGCTTCAGCTTTGTTGTTGCAATTCAATGCATGTAAGAGTGCTAGGGCAACAAAGCCAATTCTCTGACATCCTCACGGACATTTTCACACACATTTCTCTATCAGAACTATTAAAATGGAACAGTAACACTTAGGATGATTGAAAGCTGCAAAATTTTATTAAATATGTCAACATCTCAATCGACTTCTGCATTTGGCAACCTGGCTTGTTGCTGTCTGTGGAAGAGGAAGGCTTTTACACACCTGAACACTTTGAGAAGCTGTACCATGGTTGCCTTTCTGTGTAAGCAGTGTAAAAACTGCAGAATTAAGGTCACAGTTATTGTTTTGGTGAAGGCAAAGAAACCTTGAACAAGAGAAAAGTGGTAGTTTTTACAGGGAAGTGAGGAGATGGGAAAGGATAGGAAAACTTCACAAACTGGGCTATTTTCCAGAAAAGCAAACACTTGTGAAAGGGATTTAAGAGCAGGGAGTTCATACCTGATTTAAGTGAAAAAGCAGAGTGTCAAACATTTGGCTCCATCCTTTCTTGATGCACCTTCTTTTTTTTTCCACTGGCTTTCCCTCTGTGCTCATTCTCATACATTCCTCTTTTCACTAGCCCATCTCAGGAAAGGATTTCCTTCGGTGTTCTCCTTTAATAAAAGAGAAATCTAAGTTTCTGGGTTTACATAAATTTATTGTCACTCTCCAGGCTTATCTTGTTGCACCTGTAGTTCAAAATGGTTTGCCATATATTAGTAGCAGATTGAGAATACTCTTGCATTTCATTTTTCTTTTATTATCTGCTGCAATATAATCTGGTAAAGAAACTTTATCTTTTCCATGCATAGCTCATTAAAGTAAAGGAGGGATTTGTCCTTTTTCCTAACATGGAGGAAAGTCAGAGAGAAGAATGAAAGTGGAAAAACTGATTTGGTCCCCTGCAGAAACTGAAATTTTATGTAATTCATAATTAAACTCAAGCCCCTAGAAAAGGTGCACTTACTGAAGCTTTGGCATTCTGCAATTTAGCAACATCCAATGCATATTTCTCTTCATTTTTGTTCCTTGAGTATATCACTCATATTTGGTCTCCACTTTGTAGGTAGTGTGAGTTAAGGCCACTGTCTATCTGTTGGAATTGTTGGAGTTTTACTGGAAATCTTTTTACACGATGGTGCTTTCCCTGGAAGGAACATGAGCTAGAAATAGCAAGAAAAATATATTATATACTTAAAACAATAAATAGGATTTATATCTCTAAACAGAAACACAACAATACAAATTCCCAACAAGAATTAAAACAAATAACATCTCCACGGTGTCAGTCTTGTTTTTGCTGTATTTCATCTGTGGTTGCTGGTTTCATCTCTGTGTGATTAACCCAGTGTTCAATTCCTTCTACCTTGAATGCAGTGTTGGTTACCAGGAGGACTTGGAAAGGTCCTTTCAATTTTTTCCTTCAAGGATTCAAAATTCCAAGTCTTTATGTAGACAAAGTCCCCAGGTTTTGGGGATTATATTATATTAATATTATATATTATATGCTATAATTTAAGCATAATTTTTACCACCTCCCTAGTTTTATTTGTGTGACAAGGAAAGGCTTCTGGCCATCCAGAAAATGTACTTACCAATACTAGAAGATACTTGCACCCTTTTTGTCTAGGTAATTCAGAGAGACCTATTTTTCAGTACTCTATCTCCAGGTGAATTTCCCTGTTACCTGTTAAAGGAGGTGGCTTTTTCTGAATTTATAGGATTGTTTTTCAAACAAACTGGACATTTCACTGTTACTGGTTTTGCTATTTCAGTCATTCACACAGAATTTTGGAGACCAGAGATCACGGACTCGATTCCCCAATGGGTTTTGTTGTGTTCTTTTTCTGTTTTTTCTCCTCATTACAGGAGGTGGAACTATAACCTGTTGGCTGTCCGCCATCCCTCTTGATTCTTAGTGAGTTTTAATATACTCCAAGTGAAGTTCTCCTCTGCAGGTGTTGAATACTGAATAAGTTGTTTCTGTAAAAATTAAAAAAAAATAAAATTACCTTTTCATTCCCCACCAGTAATGTAACCCGGGGGTCAGCTGAGGAAGATTCCCCTGGACCCCTTCAGGGAGATTCTTCATCTTCATTTAAGGTCATGGGTTTGATTGTTTGAAGAGCTGGGTTTAGGTTTCCTGTCTGGTTTTCACCCAGCCTGGGGACACTCTGTTTTCCAATGTTCTTTGGCTGCATGCACAAGGGGATCTCCTCTGAAATATCATGCCTGTTAGGTACTAGAGAAGCTCCTGTTTGTATACCATATTTTATGTACATATTCATATGTTTTTCCAAATGCATTAACATATGTTCCCTGCCCTCTGTGCATGTGTTCTTCTGTCCTGGGGGTCTCTTTGGTGGTCCCTGGTGGTTGGTGACCCCAAAGTCATACCTGGTTGCCTGGTGAAGTGATAAAAGCTGGTATAACTGGGCTGGTTGCTTTCCAGTTCTTTCTACAGAATGAGTACAATGTGGCTCCATTGGCCAGTGGTTTTGGAAGAGCAAGCATTGCATTAACTCAACAGGTGCAAATGATTTTTCATCTGGCAATAGTTGGGGAGTGGAAAAAATATGCTCATAGAGGGACGCTTAAAAAGATGGGTTGGATGTCCCTTATGTATTTACAGTCTGAAAGCAGATTGCTCCCCCTTAACCCTGTAACACACGAGTGTGTTTCCTAAACCAGTCTAGTGAATTCAGGTGAATTACTCTCAGCTCTTGAGCAGTTGGATTTATAATGTGATCTTGCAGAGGAATGCGTAGCCTAGTTTATTAATACAGAGCTGTCTAAATAGATTACATGGCTTTTACACAATTCTGCTTTTCAGTGCAAGTAAAGCAGAGTCAGATGTATTCAGGGGCACAGCATAGGTATAACAGATCTATACACCTACACAGATCTACTCCACAGGTGTGACAGCCTTCTCCTAAAATGGCTGTAAGTCTTCTCATCGCTCAGCCAGCTCTAAATGCTCTTTTGTCTCTGAAGAGGAAAGGGAGTTGTTTGTACTGTGAGATTTGATGTATCTAACTGAGCCTTGGCTTTTAATTTGCACACCTACATAATCAATCCCTGCAGAGAAGGAGGTGCTCTGAATTGTTCTCCTTGAATGCTTATCTTCCTCTATTGACTGAGAGACGAGATGTGGAGGGAAGGGCAATCTTCCTTTATATTTAGTTGCAAAGACATGAATATATATCCCCTTTTCTCCCACTGCCCATGCTGATGAATGTTTTATTCAAGCAAACTAATTTCCAGACCTGGAAAAAAATATATGAGAAATCATGTGGTCATTTAAAAACAAAGAAAAAGCTGTCATGGAGAGCAGGCAAAATGCCATATGTGTTGGTTGCAGCAGTAAACCCTATGGAGAGAGCAGGAAGGACTAGAATTAAAAAGCTTTGAAAGCCATTTCACTACTGGTGTATAAGCTGCAAAATTGGAGTGAAAGCCAATTCTCTTATCTCAACAGCATGAGCCTTACAATCAAAGCTGTCTGGGTTTTTAGTTGTCACATGGACTGCCAGGTAGTTTAGTGTTCTCACACAGAAAAAATGTTTGGATTTACCTCTATGTTCACATTTGGAGAGAAAGGTACTTATACACATCTCTGATAGCAGGCTTCTCTGCAAAGCTCAGGACGTGATTCTAGAGTGATCATCAGGATCACTTTGCATCCAAATTTTTGTTTAGATTTTGTTTGAATTTTTATTGCTTAATTTTTGTTTGGATTTCCACCAGGATCCCCTTTTTAGCCTGTACTGAGGCCGCTGCTGATCTTTGAATCAAGAGGGATTTGTTAGCAGGACTTTTTGCTGGTATGTTTGGAAAAAAAGCCTGTTTGGATCTAGAAATGGAAATCCAGGGCCTGTACATTTTCCTGAAAATTTAAATATTTAAGTTACATTAGAAGAATTAAGTACTTAATTGGTTTATTTTAATTGCTTTAGGAGAGCACATAGTATTTACCTCAATCTCCCCTACATTACTCTGGAATTCTGTAAAAAAAAAAGAATTGAATATCTCAGAAAAACTATAATTATCTTCTCTCACTCTTTAATACTCATATGAGTTAATAATGGCTTCAGTAAAAATTCTGAAACAGTTAATATAAAAATCAGTGCTAAGTAATCCAGAGGACAATCAAATTCATTATAAAACCAAGTTGTAAATCCCCTTGAGACCACTGATATCAATGGAACCCATTGTTAGTTTAAAATTTGGATAAGTTTAATAACTTTGAGTAGCAGAGGTGACGTTTATCAGAATAAAAGCCAGGGTGAAGTAGTAGCACTCAGATTTCAAGTAGCTTTTTTCTGCTTGAGAAGAACATACATTTTTTTCCTCTGCCCCAGAAAGAGTTGCATGCCCTAAGATCTGGACATTTTTGTTAAGATCACAGTTGTTTATGGGTACTATTTAAAGTTCTAAAAATACTGAGTTTAGTTCTATTAATCTCTGTCTTCCTACAGTCTTTTTCCTTTCATGTGGCTGTTTGGGAGACCATTTGAAAAATTATTTAAAATGCAATGTGAGTAAGGTGCTACCTCTATAATACCAAGGAAATGTCTTTAATTCCCTTTTAGACAAAAGCTAAAGGTCTTGATGTCACTTTTTCACAGGCATCTTATTAGCCAGTATGGCGTGTGTGGGAAACTTCTGGCTTGTGACAGTCAATGTGTATTTGTTGAGAACAGTCATGTCGAACCAATCTAATTTCTTCCAGTGATGAGGCAACTGGATTTTGCATAAAAAAAAAGAAATAGATGTTGGATATCTTTAGAAAAGCTTTCTTGTTGATATGCACTGTATTCCCACAAGCAAACTAAATTAATACAGTTAGTTGTTACTAGTAGAAAAGAATTTCAGTAGTCATGGGACAAAAAGACAGACTGGTGAGTAAACAAAGTAGGATGCTTCAGGGATCCATCCTGTCTGAAATATAATTCAATGTTTTTATCAGTTACTATAATGACAAAATTGAGGATTCTCCCTCGATTTTAACTGTGCAGGTCACTAATAAATCTGGGAGGAAGTGTGAATTAGAACCTGAAGAGAAGCTGATAGTGTAACTCAACTATCAGAAGGAAAAGTAAACGAAATGGAGGAGTTGGAAAAAATGTGAGAGTCTAAACATTGGTAAAAACATGGATGGAATGTGGTGGCAAGTTCTGGTTTAGAAGAGAATCACGTGCCTGGTACACAGCAGTCATGCACCCAGCATGTGACAATTCATGTGGCACTTGCTCTTGGTTTATGATGATAGTAAGAACTACTAACTTGAGTTTCACTCAGCAAAATGTAATGCAAGGATAGTCCAGAGCAGGAATCCCAGGAGTGCACTGATTTCTTATCCTTGTTTTTACAAAACTGAGGTCACTGGTGGTTAGAACTGACATTTTCACTCACTCTTCAGAGCTGAAAAGTAAGAAAAAAAACACTTGAAATCACAGCAGCCTACAAAATAGTACAGTTAGGATAAATAACACAGTAATTCAAAATAAATGGAACAATAACTCAAAATAGTACAAACAATCAAGAGTGTTCACTATCTAATACCCACTTAGGCTTCAGCAGCTCCAGAAGTCTGGATTCTGACTTTCTGAAGTTCAGTCTTTTACTGAACTGAATGTTCAGAATAGAGGATGTAAGTGTCTCCACAAAATTTATCTCTGTTCACTACAGGCAAGTTTTACAGCATGCTAATGATTTTAACTCGGATACCTGTTAAGTAATAAGAACTGAAGGACTTACTTGCCTGTTTACCTGCTGTTCCTCCTTCCCTTAGGGCTACTGCTTGCCATGAAAACACCCAGACTTTTAACTGTTACCAAAAAAAGAACGACTTACCTTAAAAACTCTGACTTTAAATATCAGGTGTTTAGCATACAGGAGAAGTTGGGAAATGGCAAAATAACCCCAAACAGTGGAAAATAATAAAAGTTATTTGTGGTAACAGCCACTGGGGAATTCAGTGTTTGGGTCATCAGAAGCCAGCAGATGGATATATCTGCCACACGATGAAGGGAGTAAATGAAGTTAAACTTCCCAGTGCTCTGTGCTTTTGTCTCATCATTCCAATAGCCTGGCTAACCCTCAGAGCTGCTTTTGATGTGGAATTGGAGGACTGGGCAGTCTACCAGCTGGATCAGGGTATCACTTTCACCAGGAACTGTGACTTTCATTTGTTGCCAAAATTCTTCTTTCTTAATGAGTGCCAGCAGCACTTGAACCTGAAACAGGTTGCAGGTTGCCTCAAGTCCACAGGCGAGGATGTGCCAGGATTTCGCTGCTGCTCAGAAAGATGTGAATGATTAATTTTTTTTTTTTTCAGTGAGCAGCTCGTGTTCTTGTTTAGTAAACACCAAGCTAGCCAGGATGTGCAGTACCACAGTTTACAGTTTAATTGCAGAAAAAACACTGGGTGTGCTGTACCTGCACTAAGGGAAAGCAGCAACTAGCAAAGAAGAACAGTTGAGACAGAGAAAAAAAATGCTGGTAAAACAGAATAATGGAAGGAGAGAGTAAAGGACTGAATGAAATTAAACTCAGGAATAAGCAAGATGTATGTACTCAGTGTTTTTCACCAGAGCTTCTATGCCCAAGCTTTGGCTCTTACATTAAGTCTAGGTAGCACTGCATGAGATTCTTGCTTGATGTAGCTAAATTAAAGCTACTTTGTGATTTGGAATCTGTGAAATCTCTGAGCACCTGTTGATACTTCTGAGAGTGGAGATGGTGAAAAGTGAAGAACAGTCTTGAGTTCTCATCCCACTCCCTGAGGAAGGTAGCTTGGGCAGCCTTGCTCATGCTGATCCTACATGAATGCCCATCAATGCCCTCAGTTGCTAGGCATACAGCAGCATAACCTGTCTCTCCCCCTGTCAAAGATCCAGTAAGCTGCACTCAGCTGTCCAGGTGCCAGGTACAGGCAATCTTATGGTAGCAGTGCCATGTGAGCTAAAATCTTGCTTTCCTTTGAGGCAGCAGAGACCACTGGAGAGACACCTGTTTTCATACTATCTGAAAAAAAATTGTGAGGATGACTTTGCTAGTTCTTTCAGCTCTCATTGCTGGAAGGGGCATTATGAAGGAAGAGCATTATCTCATTCATGTTAATGCAATCCATGCTGTCATTGCATTTATGTTCTGTCAGGGCTTGAAATCTGAATCGTAGGCTGGGTTTTTCAAGGTGTCAGACATATCTGCATCAAAAATGAGTTCCCTTGCCTTGCCTCTTCCTTAGCAAATTAAAAGAGAAAGTAAACAGGTAAAGACAAAATATTTTACTGGTAAAAACTTTATGGTATGAATCTGAGTTGTTATGAGATTTGGGCACAACTTTATATGTTTCCTTTCCACACACACTGCCCCTTCATTTGAATCTTTGAAGAATTGTGTGTCCATATGTTTAAATCAGTTTTCAGTACCTGGATTCCCATTTGATTAGACTGTGTGCTGTGTTGCTGTTAAAGCTGTCACAGTGTTTTGTGGACCATGTTCAGTCTGTAACTTTTACAGTGGTGGTTGCCTTCTAGGATTTGCGAATTATAATAATACTTGCTAATTTTTTTCTTTTGCCCTTGGTGATGAGGAAAGTTTTATGAAGACAACTATTCTTCCATCTGTGGTCATATCATTCAACTTTATTTTCTCTGTCCTGTGTTATTCCACCTACTACACTCAGCATCCCTGCTCCTGCTGGTACAAGCTGTTGTCCCAGTCTGCTCTAAACTTTTAATCTGTGAATCTTGATGTTTGTTCTAAGTCCTTTGCTACAGTGTCCCTGTGAGCGAGCCGTTATTAGCCTTCCTGCCCTGTCAATCCTCCAAATTAATTCCTTTCACTTCCAAATTTCTACCTTTCTGCTGCTGCAAAGTAGATTGTGTTCCTGATACTATGATTTTTGTGAGTAACTTTATGCTGTTTATCAGTGAACCCCAGCATGGTTCCTGCTGCTTGATTGGATGCCTGTTCTGACCTAGCATGCAGCAGCAATTTCTTTTTCCCTCCTGCAATGCCATTTTTGTTTCTTGTCCTCTTGATCATTACTAAGTTTTGGGGGTTTTTTGAATCAGCTAATGCTCATTCATATAATTTTCTTTACCTCATCCCTGTCCAATAAACCTGCCACATTTGATTTGCTCCGCCATTTGCCTCTTTTGGCTTTGAGTGTGCATATACACCTGTTTTATGTGAACTTGTTTTCACTTTTTTTCACATGATTTTTGCAAATATGGCCAATTTTAGCCACGCTTTAGAGAAGTAAAGCTATCCAGGAGAATTAATCTCCTACCCTTTCTGTGAAAACTAGAGCACTGGGCTGGGCTCCCCAGGGAAGTGGTCCCAGCACCAGTCTGACAGAGTTCAAGAAGCGTTTGAGCAACATTCTGGCACATGGTGTGATTCTTGGGAATGGTCCTGTGCAGGGGGAGGTGCTGGATTCAATGATCCTCATGGGTCCATTCCAACTCAGCAAATTCTGTGATTCTTTGCGTTTCTGTGATTTTATATTACTGTATCAGAAGGCACATTTTAAAGATGTTTTGCTAATGTATGTCTTTCTCAGTTGCCAGTATATATGGAATTTGTGTACAATTGCGGTGAAAAAATGAATCAAGTTTAATTATACATAGCTTTTTAAAAATTATATCCTATGTTCTTTACCACAGTAAACAAATTACTTTTTTTGGTATGAAGCCATGTTTAATTGAAAGACTAGTGTTTCTAGTCTTCTTTTTTGCTGTACCTGAAAGTTGACACACTTGCTTTTTTTCCTTTATGGGCTTCACAGGCTGCTCTTGAACAATTTTCTGCTATCCTGATCTAAATAAGTCACTCCCACACTTAAGTATTCTGTATGATTTTTTTTTTTTTTTTTTTCTCTAAACTGCATTTATCATATGAGTTTATTTTTAGCTCTTTTTATTTTTTTCTCCCTTAAAAAATTGCTGGTTGAATGGAATCTCTCTTCTTTGGCTCAGTCTTGCCAGAGGTTATTCTACTGAGACTGTCAATGGAAATTCATGAAACTGAAAAGTCTGCAACAGCAAAGAGTAGCTGTAAACCTTTAGTGTCATTCTAGAGGCAATGAGGTCTTTCAGGGGTAAAATAAGTTCACAGTTCAGGCTATAGCTATATTATGTCTCATCCCTAGGATACATTAAAAAATTATTTCTCTTTCAGTACAGATTTCCTGGCATGGAGAATATTGTTGGCATGGGTGACAGCATCTGTTTGGATGACTGTATTTCCAGTTTCCAGAGCTCTCCAGAAAAGCTTTGTTATTCGCGAGAGTTTCTGCTACGGCAATTCTTATTTTGCTTTGCCCCATCCAAAGGTAATTTTCTTTATCATCTGTTAATTTCAGTAGTGATATTCTACATGGAAACAGTAAGATCTGCAGTGTGGTTGTTTTAATTGAATACCGTTGAATGAAGTAAAACAAGAGGATCAGGGTAAGGCTGTGCAAGGAAAGGACTGTACAATACAGGGCTCTTACACCTGGAGGTGAGGATGGTTGGCACAGGCTACAATGCTTATGAAGGGCAAACCTTATCTCTATTACTAGATTTTTCCATTTTCGAATGGTCTGTCACGTACATCTTCCATCTCCTTGTCTGTGCTAACCTCAAATGTAAATAATTTTCACCCAAAATTTCCCACCTGACATTTCAGGCAAGAGTGAGCAGTTCAATATATTACCTGTGGAGACATGTTTAATTGTCATTCCCTGCTTAAGTTCTGTCAGGTACTTTCCTCAGCACTGCCTTTTTGGTGAAAGATTATTCTTCATTGCTGAAGGTGGGACTGTTCCAGATGCCATAAAATAATAATTAGGTATTTCCTGTTTTCTGTGTTGTCATTAGAATCATAAGGGTTCTTTCCATCTGATTTTAGGATGCTTTTTGAATCCAGAGATTCACTAAATATGTTGCTCAAAATTATCATGCTCAAGAGAAAGATATAAATTTCATTGAGTGACACTTGCATAACTCATCTTTGCTATCTTTTGTCAGTGAGAGAGCTACTCATCCCCATGCCCAGGCTTGAAACCAAATATAACTAAAGTTAAGCTCTCTTTCTTTAGAAGAATGAATAAATAAAAGAATGGAAATTTATAGTGTCTGGCAGTGTGACTTCAGAATCTCTGAAAAGGATGTTCAAACACTTCCTTACAAGATAATAATAATTTTTATCACACTTGACTACTATGTTTCTTAAATTACCTCTAAATATATTTACAGCAGTGTAAAACTATGCACATTTTTTACAGAGCATTTCATACACAACCCAAAGGAGAATGGGGGAAGAGATCCAGGGTTATCTAAGGAAGGAGGAGGAAGATTTTTTAGTGCAATACCCAAGAAAAGAAGAATAAAATTTGGTGTGAGAAAATTTTGAAGATTTGCATTGAACCTAGCTGCAATTTTAAGATTCTGTTTCACCCAGATGAGCAGAGTCATATTGGCAGAGGGCTATAGAGAGAAAAGAAGTGAAAAAAAAAGAAGACTTAATAGCATGGGTGAGACTCATGCTTTTGACAGCTTCTGAAAGCTCTGTTCCTGTATCTGGTCAAAATAAAATCCCCATGCTAAGTTGCCAGAGATACATTCACGTACAATATAAACTTGAGATGAAGAGTGCTGTAAACATGGTACAGGTTTGGCTCCTGTAGGAGAGAAGCTCTTTAATCTGTAATGCAAATCTGAAAAGCTGTATAATGAACATAGAGAGCAATATAAGAAAATCATGTAACTTAAAATTTCTGTGGAGGAAATTATTTTTAGAATGGTGCAAGTAGGAGCAATTTAAAGTTAGTGCACAGTGCAAAAGATTTTTTCCATAAGAGGGGTAATTGTGGAATGCTTGCATCACAGTTTCTGAGAGGAAACTAGAAAGAAATCTGTGTAGTAAATCTCTCGAACAGGGATCTTGCCTTTCAGTAACCCTCTTGACCTCCATGGCAGAGATCTGAAGGGACGGATTATCTCAGGGATGCCCTACCACACCTAACTCAGTTTCAGACATCTAACAAGAAAGACATAATTTTCCATTAACAGAGTGTATAATGAATCAGCCTGTTTAATAGCATGCCCTCTTGTAGTTAGCCTGTGAAAGCTTTCCTAAGATGGTACAAGTAAATTAACATTTTCTTTACAGTAATCAACTATAACGTGCTTTGTTTTTCCATGCAGAATAAAAAATTTTAATTACAGCAACAAATCACAATAATAATAATATTTCATTCAGTATTCCACATTCCTCGACCAAGTTATAGGGTAGGGATCTAACCTTGATCACAATATGTCTTTTTTACCTAAAATCATCATCTAAGTTTTTGCTGTTACAACAGACAGCTTCCACTGCTGATGCATTGTCATCCCCAGAACCTGATGTTGGACACAAAACTCCACTGGTAGAAGTGCTGGGAAGGGCAGGAACTCTGAGCCAAGCCAGCAGGATCATAGGAAACTTCCCTGTGACTGACCACAGGCATGTGTTCCACCAGAGCTCCTGCCTAGATGTACCATAAGGATGAGCTCTTTTATGTCAGGAATCATGGAGGATAGAGTGCTTGGAGTATTAAGCAGAAGTAACAGGATGATCTATTGAAGGAGACCAACTGTGTGCCACAAGTACCCTGAACAGATTCCTGGCTCTGAGGGAGTAATTTTTGTCCTGTGCTGTAATAAGTAAGCTTTCAGTTTATGCCCTGACAAAAGTTATGCTGAGAGTAAAATCAGCAGCATTGACCCAGCTGCAGATAGAATTTTTTCTGGCTCAGTGGAAGAAAGTCAGAGTGCTGAGGAGGATGCTGAGATACGGCAAATTGTTCCATGCCCCCCCATCGAGTGTACTAGAAGTGCTGTGCTCAGGTGTTGCCACTAGGTGCTACTCTCTCAGAAAGGAGCAGACTGACTGAGCCTTTGGGAAAAACAAAAGAACATATGGCAACCTAAGTTGACAAATTATTGCTGAAAACTTAGAGATTTAAAAAAAAATCTTTAGCTTAATATGTATAATTTTCAAATTATACATATTAAGCTAAAAATATTTTTTTAATCTGAAAGTTTCCAGGATTTTCCCCGCACTGTGATTTATGGGAGACACCAGACTGATAATTGAGGGAGGGAATGCTATGTAGTTGCAAAGATGAAGATAGGAAGTAGATTTGACTGAAGTGAAACAGCTTATGGGACATGGAAGTACCCCTGCAGCATGCAGCTGTCAACTCTTTTGACCTATAAGGGACAGTTTTCGTGGCTGATACAAAGGGAAATTAAACAATCTGATGGAGTTTTTAAGTGGTAAATAAAACTCAAGTGAAATCTAAAGACTGTGATACCTGAACAAAATATGTATTGGTGGTTCAACAGAAAATTATGGGTATGGAACAAGTCTTTTGGCAAATGTTAGGTTGTCTAAAGTCACATTTTTTTTTTCTCATTGCTCTGATGAATAAGTGGAGAAGAATGGGATTGTGGATAGCTGGTTTGCTGTGGCTGATATACTGCAGCTAATTTTTATTGTAGTGTCTAAGCCTTATCAGTCTAGTTCTAATATTTCACTTTCATGTGTGACCTAAAAGAATTTTAAGCAAGTGAGTTAAATTTTTTAGGGGGTTGATATTAGTAGTTTATAATGTCTTTCCAAGAATTTTGGTTTTGGCATACTAATATTTTCTAACGCTTTGACCTCATCTGTACCCAAAATAAAAAGAACCTAGACCTAAAATATTTTGTCAAAACGATCATGACCAAACCAGTCTGACACCATTTGTGTTTGGGAACTGATAGGTATAAACAAACATGTCACTGATCTGTTTGAAAGCTGGCTCAACATCTGTTACTGTTTGGCAGAGGGGCACAGAATGTACAGATTTTTAAAGCCTTGTAAAATGCTCTCATATTTATTTAATGATTGATATTTCATTGCAATTAATAACCTGATAAATTTCTTCACCAGAGGATGAGAGAAGTTAGCAGACAAGCACATCTGCTAGTCTTGTGGAGATCCAACAAACTTTTAAATGAGATTCAGACTTGGAACTCCTTTTGAGTTTATTTTCATCCTAAAATCCAGAGAGGATAGTAATGGGCTGAACGGAAGCACACTGTATTGCTGTGAAATGTGTCCCAGAGGAGCCTTTACAATTGGTCTATCACCAGTTTCATTAGTCAAATGTTTTCCCTGGAGAAATAACGGGAGGCTGGTTGTTTTCCTAGCAAGTGAATACCACTATCTATGACACTTCTATGCTTCAAAATACTCCATCTCACAAATGATAGTAATCATGTAGTCATAATCAGAGTGGAGAAAGACATCTGAAAATACTGTTCAGAAATGCTGTGAGCAAGAAAGATGTTAATATATATTCATATAATTCATTAAATGGCAGAAAAGTGAAATTTTGAAATGAAGAAAGACAATAGTTGACACCTTAAATGTTCAAGTGTTTTATTCAAGATATTTTTGTTTACATTTGAGGTACATTGCCTTTAAATCAGATATTCAAACTTCAATGTAATTAGATGTTATCCTCAATAAGTTTCATAGTATTAAAATGTTCTGTAAGATGATGAGTAGCTATCCCCAAGCTGATGCTAAAAGAACTCGAAGCAGAGCAGTACAGTCACTCCACTAGTCTCATCCATTTTGTTGCTTAGCCTGGCAGCAGCTGGTGGAGCTGAGATTGGAGCTGGAATCATTGGCAGCATTTTGCAGTGTTCCATGGATGACCACCTGCTTTGCCTGGGGGCAGACTGAGATCCCCTGCAAGAAGCAGCCCTGAGCTCCTACACTTCCCTGTGGAGCCTGCAGCCAAGTTGCTCTCTCTTTTCCAAGGCTAGCTGGGCAAACACGGCTGAATGTTGGCTAAACATCAGGTTCATATCTTTGAATTGGGTACTTCACTAGGGCACACAGCTGTGCTCTCAGGCAACTAAATTTAAAAAACTAGGGATTTAAACTTAGTTCCTCATTTAACTTAGCTAGAACAGCAGCCAGTGCTGGGAAAAAAAAAAAAAAGTGAAAGGATAGGCAGCTGGCAAATCTTGAAAAGTACGTGTGTAGGTAAAAAGAAACTGTTTTTATGGTCAAGTTTAAGAAAAAGCCCATAACTTCAATATAATATAATGGTGTGCAATTTAAGTTGACAAATTAAGCAGTGAAAATTGGAAAAGGCCAAGATTTTGGTTGCATGTGCACTCTCATGAGTATGCATCACGGCACAATATCTGTTCTCTGTAAGTTCTCAGTCTCTATTACTCCCAATGTATTCTGTAGAGGTTTTGAGCTTGAATCATTGAGCACGCAGCAGAGAGTGACTTCTTCTGGATTTAATTTCTTTCACAGAGCAAATGCAGGGGAAACTGTAAAAGTCTGCACTAGAACAAGTCCAATAAAACCCTAAAGAGAACTTACTGAGAACACAAATACACAACAGCCTCTGTTGATCATATATAAAGTTATTTTCCCAGAATGCGTATAGTTTTTCACATTTGAATCTGTTTAACAATCATGTGCATTGCCTCTGCTTTACATAATAAAAGTTTTTTTCAGTTATGATACAAAGCTTCGCAATCTGAGAAAGCCATAGGAGCATGGCTTCCCAATCTTGTTCTGGAAAAGTGCAGAACTTGTTTCATGGTATTATCTTAAGTTAACAAATACATTTTGTTTGAAGCACAAACAAGGCTTTGAAAATTTTGGCACCACTGACACTAATTTTTATTAGATCAGTGAAGGAAAATGGGGTTGGATCCTATCACCAAATGATTGAATGGAACATTTTTAGTAATGATATTTCAACCCTTGAGTAAATTTGCTAGTAGAAAAGCTATTTAATCTGTCATTCCCTTCCACAATAAAATTCTTTAATAGAAGAAAAATGCATGTTTACTAGATATTTGCAGTCCATAATGGAAGAAAAAAATAAAATTAAATTGGAATATTTTGATTTTAAGAGTACAAACAGTTGATGCTAAAAAGTAAAAATCATCTTCCCCAAACATGGCACACATCAATTTAAGTTTAATTAAAAGTAACAGCATCAATGCCATCTTGATGCTTGTCAGAATACTGAAGAGTTGTTGGCAGATGCTGGCAATAGAGCAGTAAATATGAATCTTTCCCTGTTCTATTGCTTAATTTTTTAATGAAATTACACTGCTTATAGACTCTTCAGGTACTTTCAGGCCCACAGAGTATTGTGTACACACAGCACAGCATTAGCCAACCTGTTTTCTTAGGTGAAATCTATGCAAGTCTAAAAATAACTCTATGAACATATGTGCTACAGTATTTTGAGGTAACCTTTGTTTTCTCACAACTTAATGTAATAAATCAAAACAGTAGAGCCAAGCACATGCTGTTTCAGCTCTTCTTGCACAGCCATACATCACTTCTAGTGCAAGAAGGAAACTTCTGGTTTGTATATAATATAAAATCTGTAGAAAGTAGTTACGGTAGGGCTTTAAAAAGAAATAGTAGCATTTGTAAAGAGCTTACCTCTTAAAAAACCCCACATTTTGGTAACAAAAGGGATGGCTGATAGGAGAGTAACTTTTTATTGATCTTTTTTATCACTTTAAGGGCTCTATGCTTATAGGTTACCTGCTGGGTGGTTACTAACTGTTCATTATCTTGTGGTTTGTGTTAAATGAGACCAAGGTCTGTTCACCACAAGTCTGTCTTGGAGCAACTTGAATAATACTCAAGCCTTTCACATTCTTGTGGGTTTTCTTCGTGGTCCAGTACTTAGCGACTGGAGCTGCTTTCATCATCTGAGGAGTAAAGCAAATTGGTATTGAAGCTGAAGAAACATTGCTCTGTTTTGGCAAGTCTAACATGTGTACTCTCTTCAGTGGGAAAAAGTTTGTCAGGTTATCACTCACGATTACTAAAGTGGCTCAAGCGTTTAAAATGTGAAAGCAAATCGCTTGTGGAAAACAAACTGAGTTTGCAGTTCTGGAAAAACAAACAGCTGTTGTGCTTGACAAGGAAGGGTTGTGGATGCCAAAGAGAAGCTGCTGCTGTTCAGCCTGACAGAAGGACTGAAGGGAAGGAGGAAGATACAAGGAAGCTGATACTAATGTCAGCAGTAAAGAGAAACATTAAGGAGGCAAAAGGGAGGGTTGTGTAGGGAAGCTTAATACATATCCAAAGTTGACAAAGGCACAATCCATGCCTTCAAAGACCTATGTCTACCTAATTAATGAGTATTAATAGCACTTAGAACAATAACAACAAATACTGCAGGAAGGGTGCTATCGGTTTTCTGGTTTGTGTGTCTTGAATCTTGACATGGTAGAACTAAGTAGCAGGGTGGAGTTTAGGTGTTTAATTGTTTCAACAGGGTTTTGTCTTTTTCTTTGGAACTGCTGTATGTTCATGCAATGTCCTTTCTTATGACACCATACCTTTGTCAATTAAAAAAAAATCTAAATCTGCAATCTAATATTTGTCCGCAGGTGAGTGAAAGAGCCCTCATATAATTTAGAGTTACACCTTTTAGCTAGTTTTCCTCAAACCTGAAAGCTGAATGAGATACTGCAAGTTCTCTTAAATTTCTTGAAGATAGTTCTCAGTGTATTTTTTTTTTTTTTTTGCAAAAAGGTACATTAGTTTTACACATATGAACCGGTGTTAGAAGTATGTATAGGTTTATACAGATAAAATACACGTAGCTAAAAATGTATCAAATTCAATTTTGGATAAAATAATTGCTAACAGTCTATAATAAATTTAAACAAAGGCATGACTTACATTCTTTGTAAAATGATCTGCTTGTAAATTAAAAGTGTGGGTCATGATGCATAGAATTGAAACAATGATATGGAGTTATTGGTAGAAGAACGATCCAGCAGCTCATTTTGTGGGACTGACATTGTTCAGGAATTTTTGGCTTGTCTTCTAGATAAGTTCTTAATTATTTTCAGTTTTTCTCCACATTTGACCTTCAAATACTCCTAATATCTATGGAATGTGGTCTTTGATATGGTAGCAGCCTCAACCAGCCCCTGTGTGTTGGTGTTCTCTTCCTTAGGGTGGATTCTGAGCCTAATGTATTCTCTGCAGTTGGATTTTGCTGCTAGTCTGAGTGGTGAGGACAATGCCATGAGGCCAGACCAGAGCAAAACATACCCATTTGCTTCTGGTTTAATGGGTGCACAAAAAGCAGAAATATTGTATGAGGCTTTTTATCTGTCTTTAACAGCAACTGAAGAGTGACAGGAGATCAGTCTTTTGCCTCACCAAGAACTCTGTCTGAAGGCTTCAGCTTCTTGAACCAAAGGTAAAACACTCCACCCAGTCCTGGGAAAATTTTTTTACTAAGTCCTGGTCAGAGAGTAAATATTGAAGTTCGTGGTATAATAAGGAGGAGGGGAATGGAAGGATTCTTAGTTTTATTGCTCACCTGTTAGAAAAGAAGAATTACTTGAAGGGAGATGAGTGCATGGAACCTTTGTGCAGCCTCCTGGACAGCACCAGTGCTGGTCGCAGATGAGGAAGACAGGCCATCACCGTGGGGAGTGCCAAAGTTGGCAGATTTTTTGTCTCCTATCAGAAGGTCACAATGTAGTGGAGTGATGTATTACATACAAATGCCATATGGCACCTTTTGATGATACTGCTGCGGTTAAAAATAACACCTGAACACCATAAGACTACTGTGGATTTTAGGAACGTGTTTTTTTCAATCTATCTTATTAGCAAATTTTCTATTGCATTTAATCTGATTACATTCATTGAAAAGATACAAGCTATGCTTTTTAAAACATGTTTTCTACAGTAAGTTACTAGAAATACTTGAATACAGGAAGTAAATAAACAAACACATCTGTTTTAAGACAGTCAGTAATTGCTTTACTGTAAATGATGTCAAGCGTAGAAAGAGACAAGGTATTCCACTCAGAGTATTTAATCCCTTTGAAGATAACTTTCTTAGGTTAGGTTTAAATGCAGCATGTAAAATGTTAGCACAAATAATTCTGCTTTTCTTGCCCTTTAATTATTCAGATCTGAGTACCTGCTATGTGTAGTCTGCAAGTTCATAGAGGAATCTTATCTAACGACTCTGACAGTCAATCATTAGAAGCTTTAAGAAAGTATAACGTGCTCAAGTACCGTAACTCAGCTGATTGCACTTACACAGCTCAAAGAGATATATTTGTACTATAAAGATTATTAGGAAAAAGGTAGTTATGTGTTATGAAGGCAGGTGTTTTCAAAACACAATTACATCCAGTAAGAAATTGTCATGCAAAAGTTAGAGTCTTCTCTAAGTTATACTTGTCTTTGCCTCTGCTGAAACCTATGCCTCTTTTGAATGTTTGACTTGTCTTGCAGCTATAAAAACAACTCATCAGTAAGCAGCCCTTTAACAATTATATAAAAATATCTAGACGCAGCACAAATTGATATAAAAAAGTGTGATGATCCAAGACTCAGCTTTGCATATGAAGAAATAGTTGAGTGGAAACAGCAGTGAGGTAGTAGGGGCTGGACCTCTACTACTCTCCGACACAGTGCTTTTCACCTTTCTTGTCTTGTCCTCCTTTTGTCTGCTTACCATTTTCTTCATGACAGAGATGACCTACAACTGCATGCATGCTGTGGTACATGATGTTGCACACTGGGTCATCATGGGACAGGGGAGGTGTTAAATCATGTCCCTGCAATATGAAAGCATAGAGTATAGTAAGGGTGCTAGGAGGAGATGGATGTCATCATGGTTTTCTGGCTTTTTTTCTCTTATCTCTTGTAACAGTCATTTGTGTAATGTGATGACAGAAATAGTTTGGTATGTGGGGTGAGCATGGGTGGATGAGTTTCTAGGAGAAAGATGTAAAGAGGAAATAAAACATATATGGAGGGAAATGTAGGAAGTTATAAAAAAGAGAACAGATATAAAGTATGTATTTCCCACAGAAGGAAATATGACCCTGAAGTTTTTAAGGAAATTGACTTCAAAACTTTTTCATATCTTTACTCCTTATTAAAGATGAGAGAGTTTTCAGGGAAGGCAAGTTTGGCACAGAATTCAAAAGGCAATAAATTCACTTCCATGACTAACAGATTCACTTCCATGACTAACATCCTAAGCTTTATTTTGAATGTATCATTGCACATGGCACATTTATGAATGAGTGTGGTCATAATGATTTTTCTCAGAATGGGGAAGATGATTTTTTGACAATTTCCAGACATTGAGAGGTCCTGTGTTCAAGGTGGCACAGAACTGGCTTGGTGCTCTCTTGATCCCACTCTGCATTCCAGCCTGGCACAGTAAACTCCACTACAGCAGAGTTCGCCTTAATATGAAGGTCAAACACATTTACTTTTCAGAACAAATGAAAGCCTCAGTCTTTTCAAAAGGTATCAAACAATGCAAATGGCTTTATGGCCTGCAACCAAGCATGTCCCTGGTCCTTCAAACCATTTTCTTGTTTGCTGTATCTAAATACTGGGTTCAGCCAACTGATTTCCATGTCTCCGGCATCACCATAAAAAAAAATGTCTTTATGCATGCAGGCCCAGGTTGTTTACCTGGTTCTGGTTTCTCTGTATCTGCATTTCTCTGAATAATTTCATAAGGCAGAAAAAGGATAAGAGGACATCACAACTCAGTTTCTAGTTTTTTGTTGGTTTGGTGGTTTTTTTTTTTTTATTTTTTTTATTTTTTTTCTTTTTTTTCTTTTTTTTTTTCCTTTTTTTTTTAAATCCACATGCTAGTTTGGGTATGTTTTCTGGACCTTCCTCCTTATCACAGAATCTACTAGGTTGGAAAAGACCTTTGAGATCATTGAGCCCAAATGACCAAACACCACCCTGTCAACTACAATATGCCACTAAGTGCCACATCCAGTCTTTTCCCTAAACACTTCCAAGCACAGTGACTCCACCAGCTCCCTGGACTGCCCATTCCAAAGCCCTGTCGCTTTTTCTGTGAAGAAAAATCCGTGGTACTCCTTCTACTGTGTCTTTATGGTTCATGTAGTGATTTTATGTGGTGTTTCTCTTGATAATTGGAATAGATTTTCAGGAGCCGATTAAAGATAAGTAAGATTGTCAGAGGCAATATGCAGTAATTACTTTGTTCTTCAGAGAGCTTAAGAGAAGTGGCTGACACTCAAATGAGAATTTTCTTACCCAGGATTTTCTATGAAAGTGAGAGATGATAAATAGATGTGTTCCTTTTGAAAACCACTCAAAAATGCTTCAGTACACAGTATTATTACAAACCACTATTACAAGTCATTTGGAGTGATGCATGAGTGAGTTAAAAGTGGCTTTGAACATGAATTATTCCTCATGGTAACATCTACTATTCAAATAAATATTAGACAGCATTTCAGCTTAAAAAATGTTGGGGAAGGAAAAAAGGAAACATGAAAGAAATATAGAAATATAACCATATAATAAAACTGTAGTAAGGGTGTGGCAAGAGAGAGGGTACTAAAGAGAGGAAAAGTCATAGAGAAGATGGTTATTATTTTGTTCATTTGTTGAAGTTTATGTGCCTCTCAAGGGACATGACAGAAATGTGTGACTTCTTTGAACCTCAGTGCTTTCCCTCTAGTACGAAAGAAGCAAGGTTTTCTTGTGGAAATGAAGGTTCAGTTGTGTAAATGAAAGTCATGTGGATGTGGTTCAGACTGCAAATGGCTCCGGTAATGCAGTGCATGATGGCCTTCAGGGATTGGCAGTCTGGAGGCTGCGAAGAGGGCACAGTGCTCACAAGATCAGCCAGGAGAGGAGCAGAGGCTGGAAGCTTGTGTTATGAGGAGTAAGCTCTTATCCTAAGCTATGACATGCATGCAAGTTGCCTTCTGCAGTGTTAGAGGCTGTAAAGGGCTACCTGAATTTAATGCTGTGTTCATGTCAGGCTGAAAAAGAATTGTCAGTGATGGCTTTATAACTTCAATTAAATTGGTCTTCATTTACAAACCCCCCAAAGTTACACCACAAATGTGATGATGCCTTGGGAAAGAGGCCTGACCTGGAACAGAGACTAGACAGTGCTAAGAGAATAAAGTAGATATTTATTTAAAGACCGTAAAGGATACAGTACAAGAACCTGGCCAGGGCTACACCCAAAGTGGACCCTAAAATGACCACAAAATGGGTGACTGGTCATGAGGTCTAGCACTTTTATAAGCTTTGGACCATTTGCATATTGGGTTTAATTGTCCAATTACAGCTTCAGATTATTAAGTCCTATCCTTATTTTCTCTCTTCAGCCCACCATTTTTTATGCTTTTGGGCCTGAAAGTTGTAACGATTATCCTTGGTCTCAAGCTGGAAAAGGATTTGTTTTGTTTCCTACTTTGTGAAGAGAGCTTGCTAACACTTAGGATGAGGCTCAGAACTACACACCTAGGGCAGCACAGAATCTGAAAAATATGAAAGCTAAAACTTAAGGCATCAGTGATATCACCTGTTTTTACACTGCATGTACTCAGGTAAGTTTCTGCATATGCTTTTGATCTACGTATATCAGAACCATATACCTTGTGAAAGAGGGTGCTGTCAATATTAAGAATTATGTGGTATTTAAAAAAAATCCAACTGTCTAGATATATTTGACCCCGTTAAAAATTTTATTTCAGGGTTTCTTATCACTCTGTAGGTCTCTAACATTTCTTCCTGTTATCCATATGTTGACAGAGATACTCGTAACATTTTTGTCCTTCTAGGCACATACTTCCGTATTATGACTGTTTTTGCCTTTTTTAGTTTTACCTGCTGCTTTCTGTGTGGCAGGGATTGAGTGTTACTAGCATTCAAAATTACATTCAAGAAATGTGTAAATTGTCTGGAGAGCAGTAGAAAGATGCTGCATCCATTTCTTACTGTAATTGAGTAAGATAACGAGGCCACAGTGTTCACCTTGAGTGTCGGCAGGAACTCGGGGATGGGGACTGGTAAAATTTTCATATGGATCATGTAATTCTTGAGCATTTGAATGGCTTGTGTAAGCTGTCAGGGGACTGGACTGTTGGTGTTGGTGGCCAGCCTGTTGATGAACAAATGCAGGATGTGCACTGGTACCCAGGTGGGTTGAGTGTAAGCTGCCAGGTGAAGTGCTTAGCAATGTTTGGGAGATGGTGTGGGCTGTTTGGAGGGGATCTGTCCTGTGAATCCACAGAACTCCCGCCTGCTCCTGCTTTCCTTGCCACACTGCTGAGTATCTCTCACTGGCAAGTTGCTTTTCCTGTCTGTGCTGTTGCTGCTTTGGCAGTTTTTTATGTATCTTCTTTATTTAAAAGGAAGCTTTTGGTGGTGTGGATTGTCACAGATTGTGCATTGTCACATGTACATGCACTATGTATTTGTGCCTTGCTGTCACAAGGCGCTGCTGTGAGCTGTCAAAAATCCTGGAGAATTTTCAACTGTCAAAACCTTTTGTAATTTCCCCAGAAGAATATTTTGCTGTGGCCATTCTGTCCATTCCTATTTTGGGATTTTTGCCTGCTTCTTGCCATTCCCTCCAATTACTAGGTCCACTGCCATTATTTTTTAACACACACATACAGATACACCCCCCCCATTTCTTCTAATTTTTTACATATTGCTTCTCATGCTGTCTTTGTTCCTCTCCTCTTTGCAGCAAAGTGCCTCCCTTCCTGCAGGTTGCTGGTGCTTCTTACCTACTGCTGTGACTTTGCTTTGAAGGATTATCACAATTCACTAAAAATCTTTTGGGTAGAAAGCAAATTAAAATGGCCAAAGAATGTTTGGGTCCTTTATATCTGGACACTGAAGTACTCAGATCTGAATGACGAGACTTGCTCTGTGGGCAAAGGAGACATTGAGTCTGAGTTAACTTGATAAAAACTGATCCAGTTGTTAATGGGCTTCCTTAAGGAAGCTTAGTTTGGGGGCTGTTTGTTTCTTTCTTGTGAAATCGAGTGTGAAGTGGAATGAAGCTGAGGGAAGGTAGGTAGGAAGAATAAGAAAGTAGGAAGAAATTTCAGCTCCAGATGGGCTGTCTGTTTTGATTTTGTTTTGAATTTTGTCCTTTTTTTTCCTAGGTTGGCTTGACCTTCCAGACACAGATTTTAGTCTAATCCTGAATTATTTGTAATTTAAATGTATTTGAGTTATCATCAGCTGCAGAAGTACATAGAAGACAAAAAAAAAAAAAAAGAGGAATCATGTGTTTAGATCACTGATAATGTAAATGCTGGGTTGGAGACTTATCTCACTTTCAACAAGAACAAATTAATTTTGAAGTTTTTGCTGAACTGGAACTTTGAAAATAGTTGACTTTTAAGTAGATGTGCAGTGTTCTGTTTTCAGGCTTTCTACACTTGGTTTCAGTGAGTGGAAAGAAATGGTTGAAACAGCAAGAAATTTGTCTTAACAGCACAGCTATATGTTTGATATTGCACTGGAGTCTTAGAAGTCCCATTTCTCTTGCTGGAAACTGTAACTTTGTGATTTTACCTGAAGTGGAGGGTACCTCAGACAATTTGAGTTTTCAGTTCTAATGATATTTATTAGCTATTTGAGTTTTTTTCCATGTGATGATTAGTGCTTCCTTAGGGAGTCCAGTGAAAGAGGGGAGAGAGGTGGAGTTTTTTATTGTTGTATGGGTCTGGCCAGGGTGGGATCTGATTATTTCCTTAGCTGATCAAATACTCTGCTATGACACTTCAGGATTCTCAGAGAACTGCACCTGATGACAAAAGCATTGTATAAGCAAACAGAAAACTACCTGCAGGTTAGACATTTGTTTTCTCATCCCTACAGCACATCATTTTAGAAGTGAAAGGCAAGGAATTATCAAAGGAAAGGAAATCGTTAATAGCACATAAAGTATTAGAAATTTATTTTAAAAGAGTTTTACAGAATCGTGTTAAAAAGCTTTTTCTGCAGCATGCTGATTGCATATGTAGAGGAGAGAGAGATTGATTACATATTATAAAGCCTTAATTGGCAGCCACTCAGTGAAGTGTTCTCTTTGGATCTTGGGGCTATAAAATTGTCTTGGCCTAGACAATGGGTTAATATAACTTTTCAGGTGTCCTCAAAAAATTGTCACTTAGAGAGTGAGCTGCTTCTGACTCCTGTAAAAGATAAGAAATGCATGCTCCTGCTTGGACCAGAAGATAATAGGAGAGTGGTATTTGTGGTTTGCAGACTGGCTCTGCTTGCAGAGAGAACACACCCATCCTTGACCTTCACACACCCAGCTAGCTGAAAGCACTGGCAGAAAGAAAATGGTCTCTTCACAATAGATCAAGCAAGGATGGCAGGGGCTTCTCAGTATTCTATAGCAGTTACTAATGGAAAAATAACAGCTCAGAATAATTCCCTGAAATGTTCGGGTAGAATGAGCGTAACAAAGAAGGATAATTATTTATTGAGGCAGTGTCAATAAAGTACACCTTAGCAAGATACCTGAGATGTGGTGGTCCAAAGCTGGAATTTCTGTTCAATAAGAAATATCAGCATCTGGTGTTTTAGCTATATCTGAAGCAAACAGGAGATTTTTTTAAAAAGCTTTTCAAAATATTTTCTTATGTAGTTATTTGAAGTGGAATTATTTACTAGTTTCGGAAACTTCAAAGTCCTTGAGATTTAGGGTTTAAGGTTCCTTAGTGTACATGATCTAAATTTCCAGTGCACCCACAGTTTGGTATCACACAGGTGAAAACCCCTGGTATTGTGTATAGCAGAGGCTACCCTAGAAAAGCAGACTTGGAAAGCCCAAAGACTATCAGGCTAATTGTCTGGGACCTGTCTTGGCTTTTTTAAACATCAGTGGCGACTTAGACATTTTTAGAAAACATTTCAGGCTTAGTGATTCTAAATTTTCCAGTTAAATTTTTTTCACCTGAAAATTCCCAGTGTAGCAAGTGTGTATGACAGACCTTCATCCTTTATGAGTACATAAAATACATTGCTGTATGTGTATTTAAGTTATTAGTCTACAGCTTTTGGCCCACTAGTTTGAGTGGACATCTAACTCTGGTAGTTTTGAGAGTTGCATATGGTTGCTGTTGAATCACATCAATGCCAATGCTAGTTCAGCCTTGCACCTTAAAGAGTAACAAGCAGAAAGCAGAATGAAGATACCAATTTCTCTCATTGTCTGAAGCAGAGACTATGTTATCTTTAATACGGAGACCATCAAGCCTGCTTATGGATAGGATTGTTTCATCTTTGGTTAGCTGGAGAATATACAATCAAAAAAAACCCAACTCTTTCTTATGGGCAACAACCAGCATGAAAGGGAAATATGCCCTGAAGGTGCAAAAATAAAACAACCAAACATAGAGAAAAAACAGAAAACCTACAAAAATGCTTTTATGAAAACATAAGCTAACAAACTGAAATGTAAATTAAGAACCTGTGTGGAAAAATAAAACAAGGACCCAAGATTAAGAAAACAGTGCCTAGCATGAAAAAATCTTTCTGAGTAGTTGCAGTCTGATGTAGCCTAAACAACCAGACAACTTAAGGCAGGTCCTGCAGTTTGCCTTCCTGTGGGTCATTAGCTGAAAACAAGGGTATCAGAATTTTTGTCTGATTTTTGTTATTGATGCTATCAAGAGGAGACTTCAGCACTAAAAACCTAAGTCCTGAGGTTCCTGATTTATTTCAGACAGCTCTTGTCTGAAAGTATCTCAACTTCAGAATGGTGTCACAGATTGCTGGTGAACCTCACATTTATGGGCTTTTTCAATCCCCTTCCTGTGCTGGTGATTCTTTCTCCTCCCTTGCAGTTACTCTGTCTTTGGTTGTTGTTTTAAAGGTTTTCCTTGTTAAATGTTTTCCAGCTGGCAGTGAATCATTATGTGCTACTTAATCTGCTTTCCACTGCTCTGAGGGTTTCTTTATTTATTAGTAAGAACAATAGCAAACTGAAACACATGTCCTTTTCATAGTCATTATTTGCAAAGCACGTTGTTCCAGGCCACCTTGCACCTCTAACATAAATAAAGCTTGTAACAGCCACTTAACATGCATACAATGAATATTAAAACCAGACTTAATTTGGCACAGATTTAAAAAAAAAAAAATAGATTTACACTCTGTGTGGATCAGCAGTTTTAATATTTGGCTGAATCTGAATTCATTTTAGCTTGCAATTAAGCCATTTATTTTATACAAATGTTTCTCACATGACAGAGTTTACACAAGATAAAACAAAACAAGCTCAGGAGCTCTCCCTGTGGAGAGGAAAAAGGTTATTTCTAAGTCACCACATTCTAGTTTAAACCGAACAATAGTGGGAAAGTAGAAAGTGAGAATGGATTCACATCAATATTAAGAATTAAGAGTTCAGTCAGGAAAGCTCAGGCTGTATGAAAGTCATACCCTGTCTGAAGAAATACAATAAAACAGTAGTTAAGAAAAAAAAATTAATTTCTACCACTGGCATTTATAACTGAAAAAAACCCTTAAATGTTCTTCCACACTGCAGAACTGAGCTTAGAGCTGGCAAGGGACCCTAGAAATATTAGGAACTTGTCATAAACTCTCTAGGCTAGACTTGGATGTGTCTGGAAAGTTCAGTGCTGTTATTTGTGAGAGAGAAAGAGAACTGGGAACTGTTTCACTGTTGGAAACTTTCACTTCTCAAATATAGTTTGGAGAACAAATGCCACTAACAGTGGTAGGCAAAAAACATGTTGGAGAGACGACAGCTTGCAGATTTAATCACCAAATGGTCACTGAAAAAAACCCAAGAGGAAGGTCCTGTATCTAGGTCTATTTTGGACTTCTAACCAGGGCATTGCAGAAGGTAACCTTGGACCAACTGACCACATGTAGAGAGTTTAAATTAAATGGAAAATAAAAGTCTGAAATGATATGTATATGACAATCTGAAGTTAGTTGAACTTAATTGCTGAAGAATACGAATGGTGAGGAGGCTTTGCTTTTCTTCAATGATACAATAAAATATCTAAACTCCCTATTCCTAGAAAAAACCCAGTATTTTTAGATTATCCAACTCTGTTAACAATATGGAATTTGCTCAAATTTTAAACTTAAAGTTTGGCTGTAAATAACTATAAGGGACCTAATTGTTGCTGATGTGGGAAGAGACTGTTCCCATTCCCAAAGCTGCCAGCTTTTTCCTTACCTTGTTGAGTGTCTCAGTGGATGCTACGTCATACCAAGGCTATACTGAGAGGCAACACTAAACATAATTTTTCCTTTTTTTCCACAGTTTGTTTTGGTTTTATTACAGCATTTCCCAAATTATAGTTTATTTCGGGTATCAGATAGGGCCTGGGGTTGGAAGACTGCTTGCACAATGATTGGGAGTAAAAGGTGTGGAAGAAGTGAAAGCACAGGATGTAAAACACCTCTCAAGGACTTGAGTTCCTGTGGTTGCAAGGTTGACAGCAGCAGTGCAGCTTGCACAGCTGTGCATGCAGAGTCAGCAGATGTGCTGCATATTGCTGGAACACACTGTCTGCCTTCTTGCCCCTGAAAGTGCTTGGTAGGTAGGCATTTTTCAGATGTGATTTTTATGTGTGATGGCAGGTTAAGGAAAAGGGCTGCTGTGCTGCTCTTGCTAACCTGGGATTGCAGGTGTGATATAAACCTTACTCAAGGCCTTCAGAGACTTCCTTTTATTCTACCTTGCACACACAAAGAGGATAATTAATTATCAAACTGGCTGGCATAATTCAAGCACCTGCTTTCAGAAACTTAATAAGTTCAGTTACAGAAACTGCTGTGCTATACAGCCCTCGCCACAGACAACCCTCCCATATGTCTTGTTGGTAGGTACTCTATTTTTTACAGAGCATAGTCCTGGGAATCCTTTAGCATTTATGCTTGGAAATGTTCTGCTCTCCTAGGGCTCTGTTTCCTGGTGCAGCTCACACTGCTCCTCCACTGCTGGGCACCTGCCTGCTGCCTCCAGGCTGGGCAGAGGGACCCATGCTCAGGCAACCAGCTGTTCTGCTCCTGCCTCCCTGCAAGCCATTGTGGGACCTTGGATAAATTTTTCATGCTCCTTTTTCTCTTTGTGCCACTCCTTTTTTTTCTTAGGTTGAAAGCTCTCTGAACTTTGTATTATCTCCATATACTGTGGTGAATACAACAGACCCCTGAACTCTTTTAGGTGGTCCAGTTTCTACTACAATGTGAATAATTGCTAAACTAAGCTCCATACCATGCCATTTATTTTCAAATACAGTTTTCTTATTGAAGCAAAGGGCAACCAATGTTTCAAAAGGCTGTGCTGTACTATGGCTCTGGTAAGGATATTGTCAAATGTCCCTGAGGGTTTTTATGATTCTCCTATTTCATATTTCTGCTGGTAAGTAGCTATATAGACACTGGCTTCTCATAACAGCTAGCTGCTCAAAAATTCTGTTCTTGCCAACATTTGAAAGAGCACTACATTTACGTATTGGTATGCATCAGAAATAGGCAGCTTATCACCTTGGATGCCCTATACTCACTACTGCTGAGAATTCTGTTCTGAAGGACAGTATTAAGGATTGCATTGGGTCTGGCTGAGGCAGAGTTCATTTTTCCTCTCCAAAATACCATCCTTTTCTCAAAATCTTTATGTTTCTGTGTTTCAGCCTCAAAACTCTAGTGGAGTCTTTTCTGCCTCTCCCTTCTGCATCTGGACAGGGGAGAAAAAAATATAATGAAGGGCTCATGGATTGAGATAAGGTCTGAGATCACTCAGCAAATACTGTCATGGGCAAAAGAGACTCAATTTTGGGTTATTATATGAATTTCTTACTATCAAAATCAGAGCAAGATAATGAGAAGTAAAAACAGACATCAGGAACAGAGTCTTCCCGACTTCCCTCCCTCCTTCCCAGCTCTACCTCCTCCCCCTCAGCAGTGCAGGGAGGCAGGGAAGCAAGGTTATGCTCAGTTGACTGCACATTGTTCCTGCTGCTGCTCAGGGAAAGGAGTCTTTCCCCTGCTCCAGTGTGTGTTCCCTGTGGGGGGCAGTTCTCCATGAACTTCTCCAAAGTGAGTCTATCTCACGAGCAACAATTCTCCATGAACTCTTATAATGTCGATCATTTTTCCACAGGGTGCAGTCCCTCAGGCACAGCTGGGTCCAACCTGGGTGCCCCACAGGGTCACAAGTCCTACCAGGAAACCTGCTCCAGTGCGGGCTCCTCTGCCCTTGGGTCTGCAGGGTCCCTGCCAGGAGCCTATTCCAGTGGGTCTCCCCCATAGCTGGGCTCCTCCATGGGCTGCAGGGGTACAGCTGCCTCACCACGGTCTTCATCACAGGCTTCAGGGGAGCTTAAGCTACGGTGCCTGGAGCACCTCCACTGACCTTGGTGTCTGCAGAGTTTTTGCTCTTACCCTTTTGATCCTTACCCTGCTTTTTTTTTGGCAGCAATTACATCTATGCAAGAATTTTTTCATTCCTTCTTTTTAAATCGTTTATTACAGAGGTATTCCCACCATTTCTGATTGGTCCAGCCTTGACCATTGGCAGGTCCATCCTGGAGCTGGCTGGCATTGGCTCTGTTGGACACAGAGGAAGCTTCTGGCAGCTTCTCACAGAAGCCTCCCTGTAGCTCTTGTTACCAAAACCTGGCCATGCAAACCCAATACAAGTATAATGTTTTACAAATGACCAAGCAGAAATTTTCTTCTTTTAAAAAAGCTTTTCATGTTGTTGGAGAGTTGGGGAATAAGGAATTTTTGCTTCCTCTGTGATTGTGATACAAGTGCCAGTAACTATTTTTACACTCTTTATATACATTCATCAGAGATTCTGTGGCACAATCTGTAACATAAACTGGTAATTCTGCATAGGAAAAAATATGATTGCATGTCTTTGAACACATTTAAGCTGCTTGAAAATCATGACTCAGTAACACTTAAAAATGATGTTATGAGATAGTGTAGGACTCAGAGAATGTGTGTGTCAGTTGGTGTTGTTCCTGTCCATCCTGTGTCATGTCCTTGCCTCCCACAATTTCACTGCAAGCAAAGGCACAGAAGAGATTTCCGCTATTTACTTTTGGAAAATAATTTCAGACTACTGTGGGTGAGATGAAAAATATTTTCTTTTATGTGGGTATCATTTTCCTTTCCTATCACAACAAGTATAATGCAAGAAACTTATTCACTTATTTGCATACTACAGGCTTTAAAATTCTGCTTAGAAGCTCTTTGCATGGTTACTGAAATAATGTTGGCATTTTTCTGGTAAGAATATGAGCTGTATTTCTGTGGATCAGTGCTGTGTAGGGGTGGGGAAATGAAATCCGGCAGCACTAGATATATGTGTTAAGTTAAAAAATCATGTAAGGAGACTCAGGAAGTAAATGATTGACAATGCTGGCCTTTAAAAAGGCATAATTAGTCTGTAACATTACTGCCTATTGAGGTTTGTGCTTCCAGTTTGTCTCAGGATGCTGGTGTTTTTGTCCTGTGTCTGACTGCAGAGTCAAAAACGAACTGGCGCGTGGGATTTGATTGTTTGCACATAGGAAGGTTAACAATGCCTGGGTTGTTTTTTTTTTTAATCTCCTTCTTGAAGGAAGCTTTGAGTGTTTTGAACAGGAAGCAAAATCTTTAAAGTGCCTCGTGGAGGCAAAACTCCTCCAAATATGTGGATTTTTAGTCACTACTACACCAGATATTTTGTATTGTATTAGGGTGAGCAGCAGAAGAATATAGTCTATTTAATTCCCCAAAGAAGTCAGAGGGAGACTACACTAAAAATAAAGAATCAGAGCAGTTAATATGTAGGCCAGGACAGGATGAATACATACATATAACATTATCCACTACATATGAGATGTGAATTTTAAGTGCAGATAAAATACACTTAGACATTTGCAAATTTGCATTGACTGTCCTAAAAATCCTGATATGTGGATGCTAAATGTGAAGGCCTATGAGCTTTTAATTTAACAAAAAAAAAATCTTCTTTATATTTACATATTTCCCTGAGAAGTCTTCTATTGCTCTTTGATTTACTTAAAATTTTCACCATTGTTTTCTATGGCCCTAGAATTCCCATGCACGAAGGGCCTGAGACATCACAAGACTTACAAAGAAAATGTTCAACAGGCAGAATTGCAAGTCTATGCATCTGTTCCTACAGCTGTCATTTATGACAGTGTTAACTCTTGCACCACTTTACATTTTGAGAGAAATCAATGTAATAGTTCAAAGGCATTTAAAAAGGAGAATAAATTCAAATAGTTGTCAGTTGTCAGTTGTCAGTCTTGAAGTTTTAGTTCTTTTAGGGGCCCTATCAGAGAACTTTGAGTATGTGACATTGATAACACAGTGTCTAGGATAATAAAATTCAAAAACTGAGGAAATATTTCCTAGAAGCCTGTTGGTGGAAGCATTTATTGTATGTCATATTAATTATGCTGATATTTTATTCTGTGGTTAAATACATACTAACCATTTACAATTGTAATACAAAATTTGTAAAGTTCAGTGTCATCGAGGATAAAGATCTTCACTGTTTTTTTTCTACTTTTCCGTTTCTTGGTCATGTATAAGACCTTTGGATTTACCACAGGAAAAAAACAAAAACAGTGGGTTCCAGAAGATCTGTGAAGAGAGAATAAATTCAAATGTTGATCTCCTGAAATTAAACATACCATCAAGGAGCAAATGTAAGGATCCATACTAAATCTTAAAATTTAAAACAATTTGAAAGAGGCACATACTGCTTTTCCTCTTGCACAACTTTTTTGGTTCCAAGTTATGATTGACATGAGTGTTTCAACTCTTAAACATCATTAATTTGCTTCTTTGAGAGATTTCTGAAGACTGGGAAATTTCAGTATCAAGGTACATAGATAAAATTTTCCCTTCATCATCCAGTTTCTCTAAAAAAAAAGGATCAGATCTGTGGCATTTCTTTGTGGTTTTAAAGCCAGTAATTTCTGTTTCTTGTTGTTGTTGCCACTGACAATGTATGATAGGAGAAATGAAGAGACCCTGGGAAGAGAATTTTACAAAATACACAGGAGATCAGTGGTTGGTCTGGGAATGATGATGTGATCTTTATGCTCATCTTGGAAGGGCTAAAACTGATTTTGCATGTGGCATTATTTAACAAACTTGCAGCTGTGAATTATTTTTTACTAGTAGCTAACTATTTTGACAATTTGCAGGTAATGAATGAGATGAGCTCAGATTTCTTGGGATAAGCTACTTGATTATCTGAGTGAAGCAAAGACTGAGTACCATGTAGGCTGCTGGAATTGATGACAGCTGGGAAAAATCCTGTTACTGAGATAGGGGAGTGATCCAGAAAATCAAGCACCAGCCCTTTTCCTTTTCTTATTTCTTACTCCACTGCTGCCTAAATTACCAGCTATAGCCTAATTTTTTTAAGGCTGAGGTAAATTGTTAGAAGTGTTTTTCTAGAGCATGGGAATGTGACTGTGCATTTTTTGTGGTAGTCCCAGCATCCTACTGAGAGGCATGTGAGGACCGTGTGCTTTCAAGTTAAGGAAAGAAGATGCAGCAAATGTTGAGAGCAGTTTGTTTCATCCCAAGACTCAATTTGTGAAGCACAGGATTTTTTAGAAGCTATCAGGTAAGTTATTGACACACTGTGTTACAAAATTGCCTCACAAAGGGAAATGTATTGAAAGCACATGAAGGACTAATTAGAGCAACTTATTTGTGATGGATAACCAGCCAATGGGTCAAGGTTATCACAAGACATGGTTAAGATTTGTGAAAAAATGATAAGTATTTGCAGAATTTGTGATAAGCTGCGTTTCTTAAATTGAGTCTAGTAGGTACCATGGGCACAAGACAAATGCATATCTTTAATGATGTATCTGAAGCAGAAGACAAATTTCCTACTTTTGGTATTTTTGTTTATTTTCCAGTGCATCTTTTTCATGGTTTCCATTATTTTTCCCATTCTCAGTGAAAGCAACTGCAGCATTGTGAGAATATAACAGTGCAGGAGATTTTGGTTAGAGTCCAATGGTTTACTGCCTGAGTCTTGACAGAGACAAAATATGGTGTCCTATTGCTTGACTGAGTTCAGTAACTATTTAGTTTATTAGTGGCAGACTTAGGATGATTCTTATTAGAACAATTACCAGGAAGTCAAAGACATGGTTGAGTTTGATGTAGTTAGAGAGAGGATATAAAACTGAATAAGTGAGAAGAAAAAGGTAAATAAATAGGGAAAAAAATACAGTTAATGTACAGAAAAAGAAACCAACAGTGATGGTAAATGCAAGAAAGGAAGAAAATATAACAAATTTAGGAAGTAAACTGATGCAGAATTAGATGAGAAAAAGAATCCTTAACAAAAAAACTTTTTTTTTTTATTATTGTAAAGCTCACTGTAAAAAAGAATAAATTCAATTGTCTGAACTGAGTGGTTGGATGTTAGGATGTAGGATGCTTGTATTGATTTTCATACTGAGAGTCTTTTGAAGGTAATATGTAAATATTACAGTGGTTGTTGCTTTAATTCCAGATATCCCCAATGACCACTCTGTGTGTAGAATTATTATGTCCATGGTAATCCTGCTTGGATACTGTTCCATTCCACATTTCACATTTGTCCCTGTGAATTGTCATTTCACTTTCAAAACTGAAAATTTTTGCACTGGTTGCAGATGCTTTCCAACAAAAGCTACTTTTGCGCCTTTTTTTTTTTTTTTTTTTTTTGTTTTGTTTTGTTTTGTTTTGTTTTGTTTTGTTTTGTTTTTCATGTTATGATGATGTCAGAGAGTTTAAAATAGTACAACCCTTCAAGACCTTCTTCTTTCCTTACTTGATTTTGGCCAGGTGTGCTGGTCTTGGCTGGGATTTTTAATTTGCTTCACACAGCTCTTCATACCAGCTCTTCACAGCAGCTGGTATGGGGCTGTGGTTTGAATTTCTGCTGAAACAGGATGATGAAAGAGTTTTGTTACTGCTGAGCAGGGCATACACAGAGAGCCAAGGCCTTTTCTGTTCCTTCCCCCATCCACCAGCAAGGGAGCTGGGGGTGCTCAGGAAGTTGGAGGGGACACAGCCAGGACAGCTGACCCCAACTTACCTAAGGTACATTCCATACCATATGGTGCCATCCTGAGAATATTAAAGCTGGAGGAAGAAGAAGGCAGGGAGGGACATTTGGAGTGATGGCATTTGTCTTCCCAAGTCACAGTTATGCATGACTGAGTCCTGCTCTCCTGGAGGTGGCTGAACACCTGCTGCCCACGGGAAGCAGTGAATTCATTCTTTGCTTTGCTTTGCTTTGCTTGCGTACATGGCTTTTGCTTTCCCTCTTAAACTGTCTTTATCTCAACCCATGAGTTTTCTGGCTTTTACTTTTCCAATTTTGTTGCTTATTCTGACAGGAAGGAAATGAGTGAGTGGCTGCATGGGACTGAGTGCTGGATGGGGTTAAACCACAACATCTGGAATGAACTCTTGCCTTGTCTGAAGTTGCTTGAGCTTTTCCCTGGAAGGCAGTACACTCACCTGTGTGATGCTCATCTTACAGAATCTCTGCAATTCAGGTGTGTTCCTTGAAACTATAGCAAACACAAACAGTATAGTGTTTGCCAGCTTTGGGATGTGTTTGACAGTTGCAGAAACAAGGAATCACTTAGGACAGATATCCTGGTGCTATTTCTTCATAATTATTGCACATGCATTTTTTTTTTAATTTGGGGATTAAATGTACCACAATAAAGCTAAGGCTGTGTATGCAAAGAGGTATTGTGTGTTTCCACTGACCTTTTTAAACTTTCATACAAAACTGATACAAAAACTCCAGTACAAAATATCTGGTTTTAATCTCATGACACCAGTGTTTATACTGGAAAATGAAAAAAAAAGCGCCAAAATCTTAACGTATATACATAATGGTTTATTTGTCACAAAATGAGAAAGCAAATGCTTCTCTCAATTTATATGTGTAATGGAAATTGTTAAATGATATTGGGAACCAGGCATGGTGTTGGTGCATTCTCAGTCAATAGATGGAATTCAGTAGGCTGAGGAATCAGGATTTGTGGACAGCTGTGCAGCATGTGCCTGTGCATGCCAGGGAGCGGACACCTGTGCCCTGTGGTGAGGACAGGAGAGGACTGTGCCTATAGGGTGCTGAGGTGAGGTGGGGCTCCTGCCCCACTCCTGGGGGAGTGGGGAGCAGGCAGCTTCCCCAGCCTCCCCAGTGCTGAAGTGAGGTGGGTAACAGCAAATGTCTAAAAAGGTGAACCAGGATTATTTGCAGAAATACTATAGACCTGTGCTTGCTATTGTATTTGTTACTATACTATTTTACTGTTTTTTAAAATTTTTGGGATATTCTTTATTTAATCAGCATCTCTCTATTTAACCTTAAACAAAGTAAAAGCTGGAATAGAGAGAAAGTAAGAAACCCTGTATAAACATGCCCACACTGAGGTGTAGACACACTGGCAAAATTCAGGCAGGCCAAAATGGGAGATGGCACTTCATCCCTAGCTTGTACCAGTAGGAAAATGGCACAGAAAGGATGTGAAAGAATATAAGTTGGATGCAGAGTATCAGCTGGGGTTTGTGTCCCCACACACAGCCAAGTGTTAAAATATATTACATCTTTGAAGTTTTCATTAAAAAATCATGAAAACAGCCTCTTAAGGAAGTTAAATCTAAATATGTGCTCTGTAAAAATTTTAATTTGATAACTACCATTTTGCATTAATTATTAAATGTAACTTGGTTTACTTATCGATTATAGCACATGTATTTAGGCTTATAGGCATGGGGTTTTGTGGTTTGCTTTTGGGTTTGTTTTTTGGTTTGTTGGTTTTGTTTTTTTTTTTTAAAGCTTGCTAAAGGATCTGTAAACATGATGCATACTGCACATATTTATATATAAAAATCAAAATTCCAATGCAAATCTGTAGCTTTGGTTGCACTGTAACAATATGTTTCTGGTACCTTAAATACCAGAAAAAAATTGGGAGGGGCATTAAGTCAGGTTCTGGATTAAATAATTTGCGAAACCTATAGTATCTATCTCTTAAAAAAAAATCTGACTAAAAATCAAAGCTAGCTGTTAGAGATGAAACGAAAAGATCAATTAATAAATGATGGTTTTAATTTTATTTCTTTGATTTGGGCTGACTAATATTGTAATTTTCTCCTTTAATATTCCTCAGTTTGCTCATTGATTTTCATCCCTTTAAATTTTCTTAAGATACAAAGCCCCTAAACAGGAATGTATTTTAAAATGTTGACTTGGTCTCACAAATGACAGCGCAATACTTAGACACAAACCAAGAGTACTTAATGTTATCAGTATAACAACTCACTTTTTAAGTAGTGATACCTTATTATAGGATACAACATTCCATCTCTTTTATTTTTGTAATTAAAATAATACCTTAATTCATTGGTATTCCACCAGAATGAGTACATTCATTGCAAATTGCATGCACATAAAAGGGAAGCCATTTGTAAACTACATGAGATCTTAACAATAAATAGTATTTGATCTAATACATGATGGTAGTGCATTTCTTGTTAAAACTGCAAGCTGTTACCAAAATGAAACCAGACTCTTATTTTCTTTATAAATATTTTAAATCTTTTTTAGGTACATGTTTCATACCAAGTATATAAAAATAGTATTTTTTTGATAAATTAAGAGGTTTCATTTACATGACAAATAACGTGCAACAACTAAGCACTCTCTAGCAGCTCTATTTGGTTGATTGTCTAGATGACATGCAGCGAATATTGTCCCTTTGCCTTCACAGAACTGACAAAAAGACCAGCAGGACCCACGATCACCTGAAGCAAACAGTGCCATAGATATTGTTTGGGAACAACAGTCAGACACTCAGGGAAAACCTTTGCTTCGATGAACAAAAGCCACCCATGACAGTTCTTTGTGCTAGACTTCCAGCTGCTCTGACCCTCAGGGTCTTTGGACTATCACAAAAGTCTGCCAAACAGACAAGTTATATCTGTATTCAAAATGTTTTTTCAACATGCTTCTAGAAGCTAGAAATTGTTTTTCCTATAGTATGAACTAAAATTACCTTTTCTTACTTTCTATATGTCTGAATTTTCATGTTTGTAAATCTCCATGATCGCCAAAACAGAGATCAAGTAAAGCAGTCATGCAGTACTCTCTCTAAATTTAAAACTGGCAGCTACGGAACATGATTTGAGTGCCACTTCACTGTTTCTCATACATCTATGGCTTGGCAATCTTTATCTTTAACATCCCTTGTGCTTGTCACAATGTCTGTGGGGAAATCTGGAGTCTGTGCAGAAGTTACTCCGGCTGTTCCTTCCAGGTCCCATGATCCGGGCAGGTTCTCAAGGCTTAGTGAGCTAATTGCTCCTTGGCTAAAGCTCCCTTCCTCTGACCTACTGGGCAGCACTAGGTGCAGTGATGTCTCTGATGAAGAGCATACTGAAGGAGAAAGTGTTGCTGAAATAGACTGAAGAGGAGTCAGGGTAGTGTCTGAATGGGGAGAGGTGCATCTTAAAAATTGCAGATTGTCTTTCTGAATTACCTGATACTGGGAAGGGGAATTTTGAAGGCCTGGTGTATAATAAAGTTCACCGTCCATAGAATTTTGCAGGTTGGGTTCAGTTCTTTGGGGGCTGCTGCCTACAGAAGAGAGATCTGTATTCCAAATGTCACATAATGTGTTTCCATGACAAACTTGTGCTTTGGTGCAAGTGAAGTTCCCAGCTTGCATGTGTGAGCAAGGTTGATGTGTAGTCCAGGCCACTCGAGACTGCAGACTATCCAGTGTGGGACTTCGAGATATGCTGTGCACAGCACAGAATCCTGGAGGCTTCTGGGACGTGAGCAGGTTTTCCAGAAGGTGCACCACATTTTTCATATCCTTACGTAATTGTGAGACTTCTTGACTTAAAGTTGTCATCTGTTATGAAAGGGCAAAATATCACGGTATTTATTCATGCACAGTGCCTAAAATATGCACATACATCCCCCTTTTCTTTCTAGCAATAGCAACTTTGATCTTTGGCACAATGTCTACATTAAAGAAATACACTCTGCTGCTCTATGTGTGGGAAATAGCCTTTCCAACTACTTTAATCCACCTGATTTCAAGTGATTCTCTGTATATAAAAAAAGGTCATAGGGTCAGAACTGAGATGATTTCCAGATGCAGTATGACATCAATATTTTCTTGATCAATTGTTAAATACTTTAAACCATAAAACTTTCATATTAAACAATTTCATACTGTTGAATTACAAAAAAAATGAGGTCCTGTGGAATCTTGTTTAGAAATAAGTGTGAAGTATACTGCTGCCTTCACAGTAAAACAAAAGAAATCCATACTCTAAGTTGCTGGATGCAAATAGTAGTTCTATGAATATCTTGTGGACTACTACTAAAAACAGAAAAAAAAGGGGAGGAAAAACTGGAGACTCTAAAACCCACTTGCTACCTTTAATTATTTTAAAAATATAAAAGATTGTGAAACAGTTTGTTTCCATGCACTCTTGTGTATACTTGAAAGGTACTACATAGACAGTAATCCATTGCATAGATTTCTCTGGTGCGTATGTAAAAGAAAGAATCTGATTTTTTATTAAACACCTTTTCTCTTAAATGCTGAAACTACTGATAGCATCCATTTGGTTTCATAAAGTACATGAAGTCTTTCCTCAACACTGCCGTTTTGGGTGGGGGTCAGATTGGCAAGTTCTGAATTTGTGTTTTAAAGTTGACCGGCATTTGAACATTAATGGGGGCATTTTTTAGGCCTTTATACAGATGTTCTGGGTAACAAAAAGTCTAGCTCAAACATACTAGTAACCCACTCATCATTTCAAAGGATATAAATTAAATTTATCTCTATGATAGCTATCAATCTATTTTAGGTCAAAGCACTGTCATTATCATTATAAATAGAGTTTCTCATACTGATGCTACTCTGTTGAAAAAAAGACATGACAGCACATTCATCTTCAAGCCACATGTCAAAAACAAAAAAATGCTTTTTCAGGGAGCCTTTCTTTGACCTCACATAAAGACACGACTGATTAGATGATCTACACAGACTAATTTTCATTGTTCTGGCAGGATAGTTCTGAAGAAATCTGCTGGAACTACACTTCAGGCTGAGTTTGATTGTTTTGCTACAATCATTTGGTACAATAATTATAAAGAAATTCAGAGAAGAAAGTAGGAAGTTCCAATACAGCTTCTACAGATCTGTTTATTTTTCTCTGAGCTTAGAGGTCAGAACCAAGATATTGTTTAATAGTTTTGCAGTGATCACGCTGCCTCTGGAGAGAAAAATCCTTAAAGGGAGGAGACTCTTGAGTGGCAGGTGACAGGATCTCTGTGTCTCTGCACTTCTCTTTCTTTCTTTCTGCCTTGTTGTCTACTGAGTTATGGGAGATAGAGAATGCCATGAGATGGCCTTCTGCCAGCAGACATTGAGCTTTAAATGCCTGGTAACTTCAGTTAATGAGAAAAATTGAAATATGTTGCCAAAGTGTTTTGTGAACAGGATCCCTGTGGGTCCAGAGCAGCCAGTGAAGGTTCTTGGTACCGTCCACCTGTAAGAAATCAGTGAGATTTCTGGACAAATCAACTTCACAAGAACTCCTATGTTCTGTTGGACCCTAGGAGATGATATTGCAAAACCTCCAAAAGCTTTTTTGGAAAGAATGGGGGATGACAGACAGTCAAACTTATGGCTATCTAGATTCAGCGGTCATCAGTTCTTTTTAAGATCATTACTGGCCCCTACACCTAGTGAATACAGCAACGATTTTTTGTGTATAATTTTCCAACTTGCATCATTTTTCAGGGCTTTCTGCAGGTGTGCAAATAGAAATATTGACACTACCTTATGAGTATGTACCTTACCTAAATGATGAATGCTGTGTGAAAATATCCACAATTTTAAAATGTCTTGTTTGGTTTGATCCATGGTTTTGTTTTCTATTTCTCATCACTTATGAGCTTTTTAGAAGTCTAATCATCCTTTAGCATGTTTCTTTTGCCAATTCATTAAAATACAGGAAAAATCAATCCCGGCATCAGCACTTGTTACAGCCCTGAATTTCTGTTCATTACAACTTGCTCTAGTGCCCAGATACTCTGGTTTTGATATATCAGCTAACTTGTAGAGTGTTGTCCTCTCGTAAATTTGCTCTTGCACCAACATAGGAATTTACCTGATAAACCCCTATAAAGCAGGCTTTAATGGTTTCCAGTAGTATGATAGTCAGAGTAGTTATGCCAAACTTAATTCACCACTTCCAACTAGTAAGATCTGTTTGGACCTCTTCTGGATGTCATGTACACAAAAAAAAAAAATAGATAGCTTTCAGGATTTTACAAGATTAAAGCTCCAGTATCTATATCACTATTAATTATCACCTGTCTCTTTATTATTATAGCTCTGTACATGTATAATATACTGTTAGTGTTCCTACCAATCTTACACTGTTTATGCTATTATTTTTATACCCTGCAGCGATCCTTGAGCAGATGCAAATAAAAAGGTGTAATGGGGGGAAATTTTTTTTTATTAGTACTATTAAAAATTGCACAGTGTTTAAGGAAGTGCAAAAGAACTGGGATTAAAAAACAAGGGAATTTTAAGTTTGTGAAAGAGAAATTGAAAGCAGTACAGTTTCCTCCTGAGGAAAAAGGGCTGATTCCTGGCATGCTGGTAAGGCTGCACTCTTTTCAGAAGCTCGCTGATTATTGCTAGGCAAAACAGCTACTGGTACAAATGGTTTGTGCTGTGCTAGGCAGACAGCTTTAAAATTATCTCTGAAATCCTAAATATACTTGAAATGCTGCCTTAACACTTCCTAGGACTTGAAAAAGATACTGCAATGTTTCTGGATGAGGAAACTCTGCATGAGTTTTAAACAGATTTAGCTTCCTGTAGCAAGAGATGCTTCTCAAATTGGTTGAAATCAATGTGTTGGTGCCTTTTTAGTAAACTATGTTGCCAGGAAAGAATATATTCAAAAGAGAGGTTAAATACAATTTTTAGTAGATGTATTTTGCATTTTCAGATTACTTTAACAGTTTCAGAAGAAAGAGTATTTTTGTCACCAGTATGAAACTGTTGAGCAGTTTGAGTATTTTGTTCCATGTAGTTACGTAGGAATGGTGTCATGTGAGATGATGATGATACTTATTGCTTTGTTTAAATGGCTAAACAGATTTCTTTGTTTTTCCATTATATATTCCCACATATAATTTTTTAAAGACAAATTTTCTACTGGAACGCCTAACTCTCATCACTGTTCCTGGATAAATCTGGAATAAGACTTTTTTTCTGATTAGAAGCTGATTCTGATTTGTACCATGTTTGTACTAATATTTTTCTCTCTCTTTTAAAATTCAAATTTCAGACCCAGATGTCTTCCTGCTATGACTCTTTCTGAACACCCAAAGAAGTGAAGACAAATATTGGCTTCTTGAGAAAAGGAAGCTGCATTTTGGCAAAGTGGAGGAGCTGGCTGGCTTGCAATGCATATAGAAGCTTCTCTATTCCCTTGCTTGGTCTTTAATTGCTTCTTCTATTCTGGTTTTTATTAAGTCAGGGAGATTTTCACCTAGAATGAATTGCCTTTGAAGGCTCAGATTGGCTAACTGCTGGCATTTGGTTTTTTACTGGCTGTGTTGTTAAAGGAATGAAACGAGAATTGAGCGGAGACAGACTCTTCACTGATCATCTATCAGCAACTCTGTGGCCATTGCTATTATGGTGACAGACGTTTCTGATTTAATGGCTTTAGAAACAAAGCTAGTTGCAGAAGGGAAAAAAAAAATCCAGTGCAGCTAATCTGACTTCAGATTAAATCTATAGGATTTGTGTAATGATATGATGATTCAGTTTCAGTTAAATAAATCCAGGAATCTGGAAGGTCGTGAAATTGGCTTTACCATGTAGGAGTAGGAAATTTGGTCGTTTGTCTGCTGATTGTCTAGCCAGCTCTTTGGTAGTTCCAGTGACCAGTTTGTCTGGGTAAATTAGGACACCAAGATTATTGCTATTAAGTACGTAAAGATAAATGAGAGAAGCATAAAGGACTAGATTAGTTAAATATACTCAAGTTAACAGGGGTCCCATGAAATTCAGTCTAGAAAAGGGGTTCCCAAAGTGCAATTTTAATAATAATTTGTGGCTCTTCATTGAGAGTGAGTCTGGCAGGAAGGAGAGGGGAGGCAGAAGGGTGGGAGAGGAAAGTTGATTAGAAGTATGGAACACCTGTCTTCCAAGGAAAGGATAAGAGAATTGGGAATTTTCAGCCTGGAAAAAAAAAAAGGCTTTGAAATAACCTGATTGTAACCTTCCAGTACCTGAAGGGAGGCTACAAGAAAGATGGAGGGGAATCATACAAGAGGGTGTAATGACAAGACAGGGGGAAGGGGTGCAAACTGAAAGACAGCAGGTTTAGTTTAAATATTAGGAAGAAATTCTTTACAGTGAGTGTGGCGAGAACAGATTGCACAGGGAAACTGTGGGTGCCCCATCCCTTGAGGTGTTCAAGGCTGGGTTGTATGGGGCTCTGAGAAACCTGATCTAGTGGCAGGTGTCCCTGCCCATGGCAGGGGGGTTGGAAGTAAATGATCTTTAAGAGCCCTTCCAAGGCAAGGCATCTCATGATTCTGTGATTGCTGGATGTGGATTCTGCCTTCAGGCTGGCAAAGAATCAGGATGGTGTCAGCATAATTGTGGGAATAAGAAAATCAGGTTTGGAAATTACTGCTTTAAGGAATTCAAAAACTACCAGGGACAAACTGATTGACTAGCTATTGATTGTGAGAAAATGGAGGATTGTGGAATTCCCAGGTGGCTGGAAGAGAAGCTGGCAATATTTACTGATGAAAGGAAGCCTGAGGTAGCATATATGATATAGGGGAAAAAATATTAAGCAGAAAATTTCTACAAGCATCTAAAGGAATAGTTAAAAGAGAACACTACATTTCTTAAGAACAAACCCCGGCAAAACTATAAATCTGTTCTTTAACTGAAAAGCTGTTTTAAAATATAAGAAACTTTAGATGCAGTATACATCTTGTCAGAAGACTTCTAAGATGTTACTGCCCACCTGACATTCTTCTAGAACTACGAGAAAATAGGAAGGGGACATAATCACCACAAGCTGGATTCTTACATGGTTGGAATGATTTATGTACAATAGTTTGCTGTCATCCATGGACATTTTAAGATATTATTTTTAGCACCTTATCCTGATCTGTTTTTATTTAATGTTTATTTTTAATGTCTAAATGGAATTCATGTTCACTTTTAAATATCAGTGATATGAAATTCAAGAAAGATAAGTGTTAAACATTACATCTGAAAAGATGTCAGAGGTATGAATATAATATTTTGCCTATGCAGAGTATTATAGAAAAATGTCTATGGAGTTCTGCTGAATAACACTTTGTGGGCATTAATCATACTCCCAGGATATACAAAGAGTGTATTTTCTTTAGGAGGGGGTTCTCTTCACAAGGAATTACTAAGGCTGCTTGAGATTGTGTACTTTGTCAGTGACTTCAAAGATGTAACCAAAGACAATTCAAAAGAAAATGATACTAAATGAAGAGTCTTTTTGAAAGTGTAATGGGCAAAGAAAGACAAAAGGAATTTGGTTTGCTGAGATATGCTGGAATAGCATGTTTGTAGAATAAATTGACTTCGGAAGGAGAACACCAATCAACTTTTTATTATGATCTTCTAGGCAAAAAACCCCCCACAAACAAACAAACAAATACAAAACAATGAACTTACAAACTTGCATACCCACAGGCATTGAATTTAGATGTTGGGAAAATAGATCTTATGAGTACAGGATCATTTTGAGATGCCTGTTAGAGATTAACTGGACAATTGTCATCATCTGTCATGGTAATAATATTTTTTATTCAAATTTGAAGTCAGGTTTTGGTGCCCAGTTGATCTGTATACTGCATGGCTGCCTCTTGGTTAATTTCTTTGTCTCAGGTACCTTTCCACCAATGAGAAGTGCAAGGGACACGTCACAGAATATGGGACTTATGCCATGTATGTGCAGTGTATTCTGCTTAAAAAAATATAATCTAAGCTTTAGAGCATCAACTATTTTTGTTACCTTAATCAGCCAATACCTATTAAACTAACAGAAGAAAAAAATTAGCTGGAAAGGCTTCTCTACAGCTACCAAAGTATGAGAGTAGAGAGACAAAACAACAAGGTAAAAGTTCTTTGGAAACATGAATGTCATTGCTAAAAGAGAGGATATATTTTTATAAACCTCAGTAGGCAAAGTGCGTTTACTCTGCACGTATTGTTTAGAAAGCTTTTATTTTTTCATACAAATGATACTTGGTTTTATGTCTTGGCTTTAATGTGAAATTTACATGGCTAAAATCCAAAATGGAAGGATTTGTTTTAATAGTTTTCATCATCTATAACTGTAATTTAGTTCACTTTTTGCCACATTTTTCTTGATTGAAAGATGTTTTACAAACCAAATCACTGAGATAGCCTTGCTGCGAAGTAATTTCTCTCGTGTGATAATATAGTTATGAACTTGTTAAGAAGAGCACATACTTAATTACTCTAAGTCAAGTGAGTTCATATAATGAACTCTCAAGTTGCAAATTGAACTTTAACAGTATATCCCCTATGTAAAACTGAAAGTTTCACCAGATTTTCTTTAGTGGCCTTGATTATCATTTGCATACATATTTAATATTAAAAATGTTTTTTTTTTTCTGTACTGAGAGGAGAATGGGATTAATTTTTGGCAGCTGGATTTGAAATACATTTACAAATAATATATGTGTAAAATTTATGATTTGGAAAATAAACATATTTGTTTAGGATTGTTCCTTTTGTTAGATGAAGGTTAAATATCCCTGTGAATATATTTTCTCTGTTCTGCATAAGTGCCAGACGTTTAGAGTATTTTAAGTACTTGCATTTAAAAACCCTAAAATTAAAAATAGCTGAATTTCCACTAAGTGCTCCAATGTGGAACTAAATAGAAGGCAATTATCTAGCTCAGAACCTGACCCTATTCATATTTCCTTGTGTTTGTTTGTTTCTCAGTTGAATGGGAGAAATTTGAGTACTGTGTTCATTATACTGTTTGGTACTGTAATTGTGGGATCTACTAATGTGGTAAAGCATGGAATCAGCCCCCAGATTTCTGAAGCTGAGGGAGACTGCACTGAAGCTGGGTTGCATATGAGGAAACCAGGGGTCATGACAAAGCAATCTGAGTTTGTCTTCATACACTGCATGAGATGGCATTTTGATCTGAGCTCAAAATCACGTACCCATGTTTTTGAATGGAGAATGTGTACATGTAATTAGGGGAGGAAATACAACTAAATATTAGGTATTTTTCTTATTTTAGCTGGTCTGTTTTAAATAATTCAAGTTTGGGTTTTTTAAACTGAATCAACGTAAAAGTATTTCTCTGCTCTTTTCATACAGTGGCATTCAAATGCTAGAGAGTTAAAAGCCTAATAGGATACAGACAATTGACAGTGATAGGCAGGTGCTTTAATCTAGAGAGCTTGGCCATCTGTATACCTCAGAAAATCTGCTTAGTGGTTTCATATTTTTACTTTGTGGGCTCCTTAGTCATTATCTATGATTGTATCAGGTAAATGGTGCCTCTGAAAATATGCTGAATGTTCAGATACACTCATTTGATCACTCTTTGCAGACAAATGCATTGGATAGACCAGGTCAGGTGTACAGATCTCTGCAAAGGAAGGACACAGACTCATAAGGCTGGAGTCTTTCTGAATTCTTCCTCTGCTTAGTTTGGAGCAGGACTTTGAATCAAGCTTTTCCCAGCTCAGCAAATGGACAATGCTGATAGGTATCCAGTAATCTAATCTTGAAACTATTGTTCAAATAGCTGTTTTTACCAGAACAAGAACCTCAACCTTAGCTCTCACCTGCCATATACCAAAGTTACTGAACTATAATGAATGACATGCCTGCTTTATTCGTGATTATTTATTCTAAGTGAAAGGGACAAACATGGTAGGAGATGAAGAAGTCCTATTCCACTCTACCTGGCAATACTGAACTGAAAGGAAATTCCTGTATCACTTTGAATCTCATGCAGGCTCAATGAGCAGTGAAGTTAGGTGAGGAATTGAAAAGGTTTAAAAAGGTCTAAGCAGCCAAACCATGGAGCTCTACAACAGCAATGAGGGCTGTGTTCAAGTTTGTCTCACATCAGCTGTGCTGACTCTGGAGACTACTCACCTTACAAGATGTCATGCATCCATTACAAACTGATGTTAACAAATCTGAGAAGTGAAACTGAGGCACTGACTTCCGTTACTCTCTTAGGTAAAGGAAATGGCATTTGGATTATGTAGTGAATGCCATATACCTAAAATACTGCCAAGAGCTCAGCTGTATTTCTAAACTAGATATAGCTAATATTGTAGATTTTTCTCTGGGGTAACTTTTTGCCTTGCTTTGCTAACAAGAGACTGTATTGAAAGTCTGAATGGAAAGACACATGTCTTTCCCCCCTCCCATGAACAGCTGAAATGTTTCTAAGCTAACTAGTGAACTGTTGTAATACAATTGCCTTTCATGAAAGCAGTTATTTTTGCATTCGTTGATTGATTACTGATCTCCACTGGAAAATGTATTAATGACAGTGTTTATTGCTGCTGGCTACTTGTGACCTGTTTTCTCTTATTTTCTTTACCAGGAGGAGACTGCATGTCTTTAATAGAGAACTTTGTTTCTGACTCTGCTGGTATTTTAACTACTGCTGCTAGTCTGCTACAGCATCAGTGACAAGTTCCTATTACTGGTCATCATCAAATGATGAGATGATGAAAGCACTGGGTCTACAACTCTTCTATACTTAATACAACAACAGAAAACTCCAAGCAGCAGCTCCTGTGGATCAGCAAGGCTACCCAGAGGCTCATTTGGGTAGGCACCAACTCTGTACTATCACTTCAGAAACTCCAGCTGGGGCATGTTTGAGTACATGTAGAATATGCAATTAAGCAGCCTTTCAGTCATGCAGCTTTTCCAATGTAAATTTTGGTCCAGGAGAGGACTTGGAGGATACCCATCCGTCTCTGAGTTTTGAGCCCAGAATATTACTTATGAAATCTAAATCTAGTCCTACTGCCTGTGTTATGTTAATGTGAACAAACAAGTGGCATAACATTTTGCTCAGATAGTATTATAAGGGCAAAATTAAAATTGTGTGTGGAGAGAAATGACCTTGAATATGTGGAGTTTTTTTTTCTTTTTTGATTTACATATTACCCAGCTCCAAGATTTATTTAGTTATCACTTTTCACCAGAAAAGCATGAGAAGCCCAGGACTATTCCAGTTGCAATGTTTATTTAATCCACAATATCCCTGCCTTGGAACATCTGTCACCATGATATATTTTCCGATTGCCTCTTGCAGATAGCCACATAATACATCTTCCTATTTTAAAAATTACTGTCCTCAAAAGGGATGAATCAATATGACTTGTGTGTTTCAAAGTCATTACATAGAAAACATAATTTTCTATCATGATGGTGGTGTCAATGAACATCTTGAAGTTTTTCTTGAGTTCTTTGACCAAGTAAAAACCTTTAGCTTTTCATGACCCATAGCCAACAGGTCATGAGACTTCTGTCTGAACTCTACAGTTTGACATACAAATGAAACTATGCAGTCATAGTAACTAGCTAACCATGTATGCAGTCTTAGCTTAGGATATTTAAGTTACCTAACCAAGTTAAGCTGACTCAGTATGAAAGAGGTTTACAAACCCAATACTCCGTAAGTGGGAAATAATAACTAGATTAAACGTACATAATAAAGAAGGAAAAATAAAACTTGACGTTTCTGGTAACCCAAGAGCTCAGGGAAGAAGTGAAACTGTGTGCTGGGACTTATTTAAATGTTTCCTCATGTGGAATTATAGACAATTGTCTCCAATCTTTTCACATTGAAAGACAGAGTAGGCTGGGAATAGATTTTAGTCTTGCAGTACAACTGTGAAGTTAGTCTGATGCTTTAATCTTATTAGCTAAAGTACTGCCAGGGCTGTGTAAATGAAACAGTTTAGCCACAGAACATCTCCTTAGTGTTGGATTGATAGTTGATTACATGTTTGAAGCTATTAAAAGCAAGGAATAGAAAGTGCCACTGAACACTATTGGCCCTGCATTCCTCAGGTCGTATTGCTTGAGCCGGAAGGGATGAAGTTCTCTTTCATCCTAAGCAGAACACAGGTAAAGTGACTTGAATCATTTCATGTAAATTTGAACATCAATGGATTTGCATTTCTTTCAAGAAAATTTTCTAAAAGCACAACACGCATCAAGACAAGAAAATTTGGGAGAGGAAACTTGGGGAAATGAGTGAGAGGAATGAGACAAATAGAGGCATACCCAGAAGAGAGTAAATACTAAGTCCTCACTTTGGTTTTAGCCCTAGCATGTGACACAAAATTTTATGTAGTTTTCATGCAGAAAATTAATCTGAGAATGAGTTAAAAGCCCCAAGCTGCCCTACATCTGGGAACCTCATCCAGTTTTGTAAACACTTTTGTAACACGTTTATCACATTCCTGAGTTTTCTGAGTTTTCTCCAGCACTCCTTGAATCATTGTTAATATCCTTCAACCCCCACAAAATATTGTTACCTCATTATTAAGTCTGCTGATCTGCTGTTTGGTCTCTTCTGCTTTGATAACAAGCACAGCAGCACCAATTTCAGCCTCTGAAAATAATTCAAATCCATATAAATGAGTATAATCATTTGGAAACGATACTACTATTCTTGCACTTAACCAATCCTTTAAATTTAAACTTGTTTTGCAGTTGGCTAGAATTAAACCATTATAAAATGTTCATTTTATAATGTTTGAGAGAAGTGCAATTAATAAAACCCATACTGCTCTCTTCACTCTGGACCTGAAAGAATGAAAATAACAACCCTGGTGCCATGACACCTCAACATTTTTTAAATAGTCATAAGTATGACTAAACTTTAATTATTATTTTCCTGCTTGGCTTTCAGAGAAGCAATATGTGTCCTAGATCCCCCATCATAAAGGTACTTAGCTATGTGGGGACTGTTTCTGTCTTTGATCCTTTTTCCCCTAATCTTGACAAGTTCTGTTGCTTTGTGGTGCTACTTCATCAACCTTGTCAGGTTGTAGGCCATAACAAGGCTTCCTAAAAACCCTTGTTATTAAAGGTTTTAACTGTTTTTAAAATCTATCTACTCCCATACCCCTCCACTTCTCTATATATCTTTAAAAATATTAAGAGACAGGCTTACATATGGCTCTCAATGAATTGGGTGTTTGTTGTGGTTTTTCGGTTGGATTTTTTTTTTTTTTTTTTTTTTTTTTTTTTTTTTTTGTTGGTTTGGTGATTTTTTTTTTCCTTGTTTATGGCTTGTATTTTTTCTCAGTTTGGTATTAGAATGTTTTTATGTTCAATTCTGTCCTTGTGTTTAGTACCTTCCATGACCAAAGGTTTGGGAGCGTTAGGCAGATTCTACAATTCTTCTGGTAAAGCATAATGCACGAAAAACCAGTTCCCTTCACAAAATTTTATCATCACTGTCTCTTAGCAGGAAAGCAACAAATGATCTTTGGGATTTTTTTTTTTTTTTTTTTACAATTGTGGCACTGAAATGGTATTGAGAATACAATTATATATTTAATCTATTCATGCCACTGGTGAGGATCAAAGTAATAAAGGGGAACAAAAAGCATTTATGAAAATTCTTTTCTCTACAAAGTGATTTTCCCAGGCAACCCTCACCTCCAGTTGTAGGAGATAACCTGGATTCCTGCCTGAGCTGATCAGAGCTAAAGTCAAAGGTTTGGCTTTCTTCGTTATGGTTTCCATCCTCAATGCCATCGACAATTCTGTAGAGAAAAATTGCAGTAATGAAGAAGTTTCATAAACATAATTTCAAAATTATATTGTAAAAATGACTCCTAAAGGGCACAATTTTAAACAATGGTAATTTTTTCACAACATTAAGTTTAGAGAAAAGCAGAACCTATTTATTATATTGGCATAACTTCTTGTGAGTCACTAAAAATTAAAATTACTGATAACAGAAGGAATGTAGGCCAAGTATAATTAACTGAAGTTTCAAAAATTTCATGACTTTTGCAGCACATTCTGGGTCCAATCCTAAACTACATGGACTATAATTTTCTTTTTGTATCTACAGTAATCTGTTGCTATTCTTTCTCCTGCACAACCTAAAGAGGCTTCACTGTGCTCTTGTGAAGCTAAAATCTCCCTGCACATAATCAGGCTCCTTTATTAGGTTTACTCAGGCAGAGCCTAAGCCTGAACATAATATATTTATGAAAACATCTCTGTAAACTTCAGTCAAAAGTGTCATTTCCATGCAAATAGTTATTCGAAATTTCTTTAAAATTAACTAGCTCTGGCAAGGCAATCTTGTTTGCAAATTTCTTGTAGGAAGATGTGCAGACCAGTCTGCAGTGTCCCAGTTACATTAATAATGGTATTGGATCTGATTACTAGAAAAGGTATTTTTGCCAGTTATTTCTACCCATGCATTACAGTTATCTCTAATTTGCAGTGTCAAGAAAGCCAAAGGTTAAAAAAAAAAAAGGCAAAAAAAAAGCAGTATTTCATACAATAATAATCAAGTTCTGCATGCAAAGAATAGAAAACCAGTATAACCAGTACTGGAGGAATCAACACACATATTAAAAATATATAATTATGAATATTTTCTGTTCTCAGTTAAAATAAATTGTGCTATGAAAAGAACTATTTTGAAGTCAATGAAGGAGAATCATACAACTGCCAGTTAACTGATAAGAAATATCTGTTTCTTGTTTTGTCCAGGAACAAGCTTCATATTCTGTCTTACAGTAGAGAGATGAGTTAAATACTAATCTGGAATGGTTAATATAGAAATTTCTTAGCCTCTCAGCCATTGGGGATAAATTTGTGATGATGTAAATTAGACTTTCCATCTAAAACAGATCTTTTCAGGAAAACTTCTTGACTGGAAATGCCTGGAGAAAGAAAGAACAGACAACTCAGAGATATCTGTGTTGTATTTGGCTTGAAAGACCTATGTAACTCAGAACTCTGTCAGACCTCTGTCATTTGGCCTCACTGCTTCAAAAGGCAAATTTTAAACATCAATATCACTTTTGTAGAGGTTTCTAATTATATAAAATGCTAACAGTTTAACTGCCTTTAGAGCACACAGGAGAAAGCTTACTCAGATATGACTTGGAATTTATAGATGCTACATTCTTTATAGTGTTTAAAGATTCAGACTAAAAGGAAATCATATTAGCAAAAATGCCTAGTTGTGGAGTGCCAGGCTTCTATGTGGGAAACACGTAATGTGCAATATGCTTATTCCTGTACAAGGAACCGGCTGGGGAACTACAGAACCTGCTAAATTGAAAACATGAGAGGACAAAGGCAATTGGTAAGCCTCACCCCTCTCTGAATCAGCTATTGTACAGCCCTGAATTTTCTCCAAAGACAGAAATCTCTACTCCTAGAAGGCAAAAAGTCAGAAAAGGTTAAAATGTGACCTCTTCTATCCAGTTGCTTAAGGCTAGAGTGCACTCCTCCCTGTGGGTCTGAGGAGATTCAATTAAATAAATGCTTCCTCCTAGGACTGCCTTTATTATCACTTACATTTTCTTCCTTTTGGTGCTCGTCCACTTCATAGGCAGTACCCAAAAAGCAATTGGGAAGATGGGGACCCTATTCAGAAATTACAATTCTAGCTTCTGTTCCTTGCACCAAGAGCTCTTTAAAAATTTGACCCAGTCTCTGGGCTTTCTTGCTTTTACTGTGGGGCACAAAGAAAGATCCTGGAGTACCTGTAAGGAATTCTAGTTAGTTTTCTCTAGGAAACATCCACAGCAGGAGTTTCTTAGGAAACTGTGGTTATATACCTCAGCAATGACTGGATATTTCGACCAGAAACATCTTTCCCTTGCCAGCACCAAATGAGGATTTTAGTTAAGGTCTTATTTTCTCCTTTATGCTTAAAATGAAACACTGAAGGCTATTTTTTAAAGTGGTATTGACTTTTCAATTTCAATATTCTAATAATATAAGCCCATTCTAGGAGATAACATGAAAAAGTTTTGTCTGGAAAAAGAAAAGGCTGAAAAACATACATCTTGGGCTGATTTTCCAACCTATCAACAGAATTAGTCTGCAGTTATAAAATTATGAATGGAAACAGGAAATAATATATTTGAACATACTTTTTTCATATTTTCTTTTGCAGCCTTGGATGACAATGTCTGACTGCATAAGTTCAGATCAGTAATGAGCAAGACTAATTTTCAGCAGAAAATTAGTAAAATTAGTAAAAATTAGTAAAATTAGTAAAAATTAGTTTTTCCCTGAACTACCACTTATTATATAAGTGATAATGACTTTTATTCATAGCTGACTGAACCAAATTCGTACACCATCTAGGAAACAAAAGAGAAAATATCACATGGAAGTGCTATGGTTTAGTTGGCACAGTGGTGTTTTGTCAAAGGTTGGACTCCACCTTGGAGGTATTTTCCAACCTAAATGATTCTGCGATTTCCATGATTTTCTGACAAAATTAAAATTGTTTTCTATCCTGCAAATGTACCAACATTTGAAATGTATCTGTACCCATAAAATATGTTATCAGGGGGAAAGGGTTCTATATAATCTTCCATGTCCTTTTTATGATTGCATCTTTAGAGACTGGTGTTTTGACAGAGTTAAACAAGTATTGCTCAAGCTGTGGTTATTTCACATTTGCAATGGCAAGTTCTTGAAACTTCCACTCTGCCTCTAATGAATAAAGCAAGTGCTTGGACACGTAAACCACTTCAATTTATAGAAGACAGTACTCAAACTGGAAGATGAACTACTGCATCTCCTTGTACCATATGTATGTATGTATGTGATTTCTCTAAAGAACTAATCCTAAAACTAAGATGCAGCAATTTAGAAACAAGTTACATAAATCACTTGTAAGTAGCGTACAAATAAAAATTTGAACTATTTTAAATTGTACACTAGTAATACCTCAATAAACTGTTATACCATGCTTGTTTATGTCAAAAGACACAGCAAAACAGGTTTGCTAAACTCAGTATTTAATGTTTGTATAACTTCCATTATCAGATTTCCTGTCTCTAATGAAAAAAACCCTCTAAATATTTTCCAAAATTGCTAGGCAATTGTTTTCCATTATAGTTCTCTACTGCAGTAATTTCTTTGTATTTTTGTGGTTATGCTATAATTTCATCTACCTGCTTCCTAAATTTTTGTATCTCTGATGGACTCAGAATGTTTCATAGTGCTGTTGTGGGAATGAACATTATAGACAAAATGATAGCATAAGGCCAGACTATTTAAATAGCTGTTTTTGCAGTTGCTCATTTTTTTACTGCCCTTTTTACGGGTAAAAACACTAGTTTGCAATAAAATTCTAAAGTCATAACATTCTGCAATGGTTCCCACAATAATGTGGGATGAACAGAAGTATAAACTATTCCGAATAGTTTATAATAACTCTTATAGCATCAAAATCATGATATTTTTAATAGGAGTTACATGATAGAGAAGAAAATGACCATTCATGACTATTACCTTGGGCTCAGGTCTGGTGGGCCACTGGTGGTCAGCGCTGACAGGTACAATTTAAGGTTTTTCTCCTTCCTTCTGGAGTAGTAATGGAGCTCTGTTTCGTGTTTGGCTCTTGCAGGGTTTGAACTGCAAGCACGGATGGGGGAATGAAAGGGCACTGTTCCTGAGGCCAACTGCTTCAAGTTTCTCCCTAGGTGGCTTTTACTGCTTGCAGTCTTCTTCTGCTGAGAGCTATTTGTGCTTCGTGTATCAATTGTTGAAAGGGTGCTGCTTTCTTCTTCTCCCTCCTCTTCCTCATCTTCATCTTCCACAATTGAAGGGAGTCTCTTCTTTATATTTCCATTTCCCTTGAGCTCTGTCTAAAATAACAAATAATACATACGAGCCTAAAATTCAGAGCCTGGTGTTGCAGAAACACTTTTTTTTTTTTCTGGTATTCATTCTGGAACAAATCCAGACCTAACACAGCTTTAATTTCTCATTAGAGAGAGCTCTTTTGGAACTCATCCATAGCTTCAGCTATGGCTATATGTGCAGACACAAGAAAAATACAAACAAATTAAAAAAGGTCACTCCTGACACGGTCAGCAAACTCACTGCAATATGTTTTGATACCCAGAAAGAGACCATGACTAGTTCTTACAAGCCAGTTACCATATGTACACTAGAGAAGATTAATTTTGTTTAGCTGAGGCATTATTTCTTGAATGTTATGCTACAAGAATCTCAGTGGTCCACAGAAAAGGTCTGAGGCTGGTAATGCAAATAATACCACTTTTTCATATGGAACCTTTTATACTGTATAGATGGCATTTACAGCAGTGCAGCTCAAGCTCAATGGTCTCTGTGTCCTTAATTTTTGTAACTGAGATCATTGCTGGGATGGTAGACAGGCTCTTCAGTTCACTCAAAGTCCCATTAACACACCAGTAGTGTGACAGTTCCAGCTTCAGAACTGAGTCATCAGAAAGCAGAGCTACATCTGGTTTTGAAAAAAATGCAATTAGGTGCTTGATGTTGGAACCATGGGAATTTAGAGGCAACATAGTCCTGTGTTCTGTAGCTTATGTATTAATCAAAGCATAGTATAGGAGATCAATGTTATTTTTTCGTGGTAACAGAGTATGCTGATCATGAGTGCCGACACATGCCAACATAGAGAGCAAGACAGCATCAGACCTTAATTCAGAAATAGTTCCATTTACTCCCATGGTACAACTTTCTGTGTTGGTAGTAGGTGAATGGCCTAAGGCAGACTCAAGTTCCAGGTCAAATTAGCAAATCAAATGCAACTTCATGGTTCAAAGGGAGTTGTTCTAATTTTTTTTTTTTTATGGGCTACTCCTCTTAATCAAGCTTGATTAAGGCACTTGTTAGCTTTAGATAGAAAACCTCAGATGACCCTGCATAGTCAGATTTCCCACATTCATGCCAAGTCAGATTGGCTGGGTGGAAATACCGATTTGGGGAATTTATCCAAATATTCTAAGCCCCTACTAGCATCTGTCTAAATCTTTTGCAACATGGGTTTAATTTTGCTGTGTGTTACAGCACACTTTCATTGAGTGTATGCTTTTCCTCTTGGTATATGTTGAGAGATTTAGTGAACTGGGAACTTCATTTGAGGTATATATGAAGAGGCATGTCTTTATAAAATAGAAAAGCCTTGTTGTCAACTGTAGCAGTCATTCAAAGGCTGTCATGATGATCAAATTGTACAGGACCTGGCACTGATACTGCCTGTACTCTACAGAGAATGAGTGTCACCCCTATTCAAAACTTTGGCTTGGGTAGCCGTGTATTTAAAATGTAGTTGCTATAAGAGGGTATTCAAATTTAGCACCAGGGAAAAAACATCATAAGCTGTTACTCATAAAATGGGCAGTGGCAGACCTATCTGCAGGATGCTGTTTAAATTCTCATTCTGAAAAATTTGAAGTCTGTTTTAAAGGAGGAGGGGAAGGAGTTTTCAAGCTTTGTTCTGGTTATAATTATGTGAATGTTCAAACTGAAGCTTTGCATAGTTAAAATGTGATCAACATACCTGGGATAGTGTAGGCTTGTTGGATAATTTTGATATTACCTGAAAAAAACAAACCAAAAAGGTAGAAAATATGTACATCTCCACAGTTTGGCTTCCAACAGGATAAAAACATCTAAACCAAAACATTTATGTCAATATAAGAAAAGACACTCATGATAAAATTAAATTAAATGGTGGCATAAAACTGAACTAAGGATAATCCTTGCAAACAGGTGGTGTGAGAGAAAAAAGTTGTTTCATCTCAGATAAAAAGCAAGTTAATGAAAAAAGTAATAGTTTAATAAAAAAGTAGATCAAGACTCTAAACCTGTGAATAAATGTAGATGTGTGACAGCATGCCTGGTAGGTTTCAGTGCTGGTTTGATGAAAATGCAGAAACAAGTACTCTACTTTGGCCCTGCTTAGCTTTAGTTCCTGTGCCAGCCTAGTCCGTGAAGATGAGTTATCTCCAGCATCTCTGAGGAATTTTCCAAAGCAGTGGTGGGACTGAAGCAAGTAGGAGCAAGGTAGTCCTGAGGGAGCAGTGTCTTACCTATTCAAGGCCATAATAGTTTCTTTTCTTGAATTACACAGAAAGTAAAACAAAAGAAAAGGAAGAAGAAAACATATTGCAACTTTCAAGTGTAATTAATTCTAATAAAATCCACTGAAACTGCTGAGTACTATCTGTTGTGAAAATTCTGCTGTTTATTTGAATGTCCACATCTTGACCATGGGAAAGTCTCTGACAACTTATATACTGTATTTATATGAATATTTTAGTCTGCCAGGTAAAGTTTTGAGAAATTATTTTCAGCTTTCCTAAACCCACATATCAAGACAAAAATTTCTTAACCCATCAATTTATTTGTCTCTAAACATAGGTACAAGTTAAGCATTTCTGAATGTCATTTGAATTTCTCAGTTCGTTTAACAAAAGTCTTCAGAACTCCTAGATATTCAAATTTTAGGCACCGATTTGAAAATAATAATTGTGCGTAGTTTTTAAATTTTGTTGTTGTTTTGTTCCAAGTCTTTCAGCTTAACCTAGAAACTGTTTCATAGTGAGGGTACTAGTAGTGGCATATTATACAAATATAGAATGTTTAAATTTTCATAAGCAGAAATTCTACTGCACAACAGCCAAGCCCCTAGCAGGTGTATCATTAAATGTAGCAAGAACACTCTAATAACTGCCAAACAGAGCAACTGCAAAAATTAGGCTATGTAAACAAAATGCTGTGTTCTTACTGAGTTAGATAAAGTACTAGATGATATTAGCAGAGGATGAGATGTCAGATAATGAAATCTCACAAGTTGCATTGTAACCTATGCCAGCTTTAGAATCAATATCTTCTTCAAGACTCAGGATGAGAGGAAACTAGAAATGTGCTAAAATATTGAAGTCAGAATTAGGGCTGCTTTGCACATATTTTTAAAATATTAGTTTAAAATTGCAGCCAGAACATTGGGGCATCAGTTTGCTTGGCTTCTAGGCACAGGTACAGTAAGAACATTAAATAGCAGACTTAATTAAAATTCCAGGCAAATCCCAAATATAAGCAGCTTCACAAAAAACATCTCAGAAAGTATGCATTTTCCTGATAAAAGCTTTAGAAGTGACTTGTCATTTGTAATTCGTAATGTGGGTGAAGGTTTCCATCACTTTTTGTTTCGATGGTTTTTTGTTTGTTTGTTTTTTTTTTTTTTTTTTTTTTTTTCCCATCATGAATATGTGTTAATCCTGACTGTACATCTTGGAAACATAGACAAAGAAATTGTTATAAGGGTTTTAAGCTGCATGACCAGTTGCTAGCACTGTGCCCTTGCTCTTCTGGACCTCCTCACTGCTCCTCAGCACAGGAGCCACAGGGACCCATCGATCCCCTCTCTGCTCTGTGTTACCCTGGCTTGGTCACTGCAGCAGGGGGAAACTGGCTGCACAGCAAATGGGGTCAGTGGCAGCACTGTGTTGCCTTGTGACCTTTCCAAGAGAAGGGAAAAGGAATTTTTGAAGGCAGGTTGCTTTTTGCAGGGAGGGGAGGGAGTGATCTTGAGAGGCTGTGTAAGAGAAAAGAAGGGTAAATATGAACACAGAGCACGTGATGTGAGAAGCTGCTTATCAGACTTCTGTTTCCCCAAACTAGCTCCTTTAACCTGCTGGGGACAATTTCACTCTGAAAAGATTGATATTTTAAAATAAACTATGGACCTATCAACTATCTTTTCCATAGCACAAAATGCACAGTAAAGAGCGTTGGAATTTCTGTGTAAATACACTGCAAACCTACTAACTGCTTGTAACATTGCACAGCCTGTCCTGCACTCACAACAGGGGCCTGGGCTTTAAGGCTTAGCAGTTGAAAGTTGGCAAAAGAAACTAATCTGTGCCCAGAGAGAATTCTCAAGGATTTTGCTTCTAAGCCTGTTCCAGCACCTCCTCTCTTTCTCTTCTCTCAGTCTCAAAGAGAAAAGATGAGCAAGAACTTGGGCAACGCCAGTCAAAGTGCAGTAAATTAAAAGTCCTCATTATGCACATCTTTGCAAAAATATAGTATCAGAGTAAATAATTAGGAGGTGTTGCCCTAGTTTCTAGGATGCTAAAACCTTTTATTTAGGGCAGCACACTAATTCAGTCTATTGAATTAAATGCTCTATTTTTTCCTTATGCAAAGAGTGTGCTGAATACCTCGTATGCCTGCCTTTTACAAAAGTATACAGCTCTTAAAGGATAAGGACTGCTGAAAGAAAAAATACAGACATTTAACTTAATATTCATTGAGAAAAAAACTGAGAAAGACCGATGTTAGTGTGAGTTATGTGAAATACTCTCAGAGTCTAATTAAATTTTTGATTTCAGCACTGGTGTCTATGTTTTGTGAAACCAGCTATTAAATTTAACTTTACATGAGAAAACAATAATAAATCATGTACCAAAAGCAGACTCATATAAAATTCTTCCATGTATAGAATCACAAATCTATTATCTTCCAATTTTTTAATATCTTTATGCACACATTTTAAAAATTTATTAATCCTTAACATTGTTTATTAGAAGCAGAAAAAGACTATTTTTCCATCTGAAAACACTGGTGGTTTGCTGTTGAAAGCCAGTGATCTGAATTTTTTTCAGTGTCAAGAGGCAGTAGTCATTTGTAAAGAATCTCTACCAGGAACTGTGGCAAACAATTCAAGATGAATTCCAATGATAAAACCTTGAAAAGTACAGAGACACAGCAAAATTGGAGACTAATATGTTATATGTCTAGCCAGTAAGTTTGCATGCTGGGGCTCAATAGAATGTCACCAGTGTTTGCTGATTTGATTCATGTTGTAGGAATAAAAAGGAGAAGCATAATTTCACTTATTTTTGTGTAATATTTGGTACTAAAATACATAAATAATTTTTTATGTTGAGGAGTCAAAAGCATAAAATACTTTTTCAGGAAAGGATTTGAAATCAAACTGGAGTATTAATTTTCTTAGTCGGCATTTGGAAATGGGAAAAGCCCATTTAGGAGCACTGTCAATACGGGAAAAACTCAAGAATGCATACCAGATGTCCTATTCTTTGCAAGTTTACTGTATGGTAATGGAAAAGATACAAGTACATAGCTAGAGATTATTGTACTGCTGCAAAACTTAATGCCTCACATGTGCTCAGGCCTCAGCTTTCTGTAATTTTTAATGACAAGTCCTCTAAATCACAAAAGACTCAATCACTCACATAGAGCTTGTTAGATATAATTGTTTTATGCTGAGCAATTTGCCATCCACACCCACTTTGTGTTTTCTTGTGTTTTCTCTTTCTAAGAATTTCTATTATTCATTGGCTTGTTCCTATCTTTTCTCAGGGTTATTCTTATCTCTTGTCCTTGCTTAATGGACAGATAAAGAAAGGGTATTTTGTGGAAGCAGATGTTTTCAGCATTCTCTGATCCTTCTTACATTATGGAGTACATTGAGTTAAACAGCAAAAGTTGAACAGCAGATCTGTCAGTGGTATTTTGTCCTAGGGAGACAGTAATTGTGAATTGCCATGAGCTCTGCAATCTCCTGGTAAGATGCTGTCCTGAATGTTTTGTTGCTTTGTAAATAACTTGTGAAGTTGGTACAAATGTTCTGTAATTGGCTGCTTGCAGTTAGCTTTGGATAGCTTGGGGTTTTTTTTGCTAATGTATAGTTTCTTGGATGCAAAATTCTCACATGAGCTTTTATATTTGATGTCAAAAGTTTATTTTTCATATATTTCTTTAAAACCTAAATGTTAACCTCGCTGCATGCATTTTTTTAAATTATACTTTAATTGTTTCATTAGCAATACAGGATGTATTGCATTTCTTGTTAAAAAGATACTACAGAAACAAAAAAACCCACAACCAGTAACATATCTATCACTTGTGCCACATTAAGAAATAATAAATGGGAAAAGTGGATGGTATAATTAGCAATTTTTATTTCTATATGCTTACATACCTCTACCCCACCCCAAAGCACGAGAAGAAATTAGGGTCTCAACTGCTCTGAAAATGCATCTTTCATAGTACATCTGTACCAGTAATAATTAAAAAAATAAATAAATTAAAGAACAGTGTATCAATAAGATGAAAGGAAGACAAAAGGAGGAATTGTTAAAACAGACAATAGATCTGGCACTGACTGTACTGTCTGGCAGGTCGTATTTTTGGAAAAGCTTTCAGATTACTGCAGAAAAAAGATACAATGGAAAAAGCTCTTTTTAATACTCCTACAGTTTGATTACAGTAAAGTAAAGACTTACATAATAGTAACTACAATAAAGGCTAACAACTCTCAAAGCAATAAAACTTATATGCTTAACTTTAAGCAGCTCTAAGGCTTTGAACAGGCTCATAAATATTTGCATGATTGGCCCTGGATTGATACTCAGTTAGACTCCTCAGTTTGATGCTGTAGATACTGTGAAGGAGTTGTGTTCAGATTGTTAACTTTATCTCTAAAAGAAACTTCTTACTAGTATTTATGTAAATATGTTATGTAAACATATCTAACTTTAGAGAAGCTTTTGAAAAGAAAAGAGGGGGATATTCCCCAATTAGTTTTTTTACTGCCAATTGCCTATTTCTACATATTCCAAATGTTGGCTAGGTGTTTTGTTAGCACTCACAGGACAAATGAGTGGCATGAGTGCTAGTAAGTACCTCCCTAATGAAAGCAATATATCCATGGAGAATTTTTAAGGAAATTGCTTGAATTGTTTGAAGTAGCATGACATGAAACCAAACACGGTCGCAGAAATCCAATATTGATTTTGAATAATGATGGAATGAACACTGAACACGGTGTGATTAGCAATGGAATCTGTCCCTGAACACTTCTTATCTATCCAGCACTATACTGTATATACAGTATATATGTATAAAATGTATGTATATATTTATCATTACAATCATGTTATTATTTACCACATCAGTGAAAATTTTCACTGGTGTAGTAAATAATTACATGATTACAATCATATAATGTAGTATATGTCTTGGGTATAAAATCTATTTTCAGCACAACTGTATTTGCCCTTATGTAGGCAGGTTTTGTCGCTCTGGTTTTCCTGGGTGAAAATATACATGATTAAAAAGAAAAATATGCAGATATATTATTTTTGATATCAATAAAAAATTGCATTTGTACATAAATAATTTTTGTTTTTAATGCTTTCATATCTTTGAGCAGAGTGGTGGGTGTAGATGACCTTCAGAGGTCCTTTCTAAGCTTTGCTATTCTACTGCTCTATGATGTTTAAAGAACTAAAAATATTACCAGTTCAATAAAAATGAGAAAACACACTTGTATCAATGTAAAATGCCAGTCTGATAAACAACTTGCACAGATTATAGATAGTTTTCTCAAAGACTACACTACATTTAGCTTCACACATTTCAGCATGTATCCTGAGGTTATAACAACTCTGCAAGTCTTGTGGGAGCTTCACCACATAAGCCACTCTGACGTGAACATTATATATCAAGGTAGTCTATGTCCTCAGAGCTAGTGTTTTTATAGAAGACATTGTGGTACTATCATTGCCTTCATTAATTAGCCCTCTATTACCCAGAATAGTAAAAGGACAAGTTATTGTAAAAGCGTTTCTAAATTTACGGTCCCCAACAAATCAGGGCTATATCAATACAAAATAAAAGGAATAATGGAAAAAAAAAAATCAATCCACTCTCTAAATTGATATAAAGTTTAGCTATATTAGGATTAATTCTATTTTCCATTTTTTACAGTGTAGAGACAACGATAATATTAATATTGTAAAAGTTATATTATCACGTTCCCTAAGGCACATTGAGACATATTGGAAAAAAGTTATCCTCTAGCATGCCTGTCTAATTAAAATAGAAATATGGTTAGATTCTAAAGCAATACTCTAAAAGCCAGGAGCTTTTCCTGTCTAAAATTCTGTTTGACACAGTGTTTTATACCCTCCTCATACAACAGTCTAAAAACATCAATAAGCTGCTTTGCTAGCCTGGATTTTTTTCAATGTGTTACCCTCGGGTTAAGCTTTATAATCTGATGCAGAATGTAATAATCCCAGGAAGAGAAATGAATGGGAATGGAGACTGTTCAAAAAGGCTCAAAAGCTAAAATTAGAAGTAAAATTTTATCACCTATTTAAACATGTTATTTCTAGTTACAATGAATGGGTTTTTTTTTGTATTTGTCAAGAACGTGTTAAGGTCTACTTGTGAAAATCTTTTAATAAATAATGTAAAGCTCATAATTCCCATCTCTTAATCCATTCACAAAAGTAAAAGCATCAGAATTTGGGGATAGATCACATATACCTAACATAGTCCCGGACTAATAAAAATAGGTTAATTTCCTCCCCCCACCCCGTTTGTCCTTTTCCATATCTTTTGAGATTTGTACTTACAGTGAGTTGTCCTTTTTTTTTAGTCATAAAATGAGAAAGATTTATACAAATACAAAAACAAATAAAAAAATTATTATTGGAAAACATTGCATAATTTCTCAAATAAGTTGTGGTGGGTGGGATAAATCTTCTAACTGGAAAATGACAACAAATCAGAAGAATAAATTACTAGAGACAAAACCAGACAGTGTAGGTGTCTGTGTTATTATTTTCAAAATATTAGAATAACTGAAGGCTATAGAAATGAAACAGAAGATTATTAGTGAAAAAAGATTCTTCAGGTAAAGATACTAGGAAAGAAAATAAAAAGGCCAATCAGTCTATAGTTTTTGAATTACATGTTTCCTCATTGCATTATTTCTCAGCAGTGTACCATATTGAAGAATATATTAGAAACAAGGCAGTGAGGTGATTATCTTGAGGGATGCTGGGGGGAAGAGATGGCTCAGAGGCACCGCACACCAGGCTCACCATTAACTGCTAGTAAACAAGAGTTATGAGCTACCAGACTGCAAAAAAAAGGCATCAGACCTGGCCTACACTCCAGGTCAGCCTTGTTCCTATGGTAAGTGAAGCAGTCAGGCTGAGGGTCTGCAGGAGGGACTGACTGTAACCCTGCACAGGGAGGAGGCTGTTACAGCAGATTTCTTCATTTGAGACTGGCATCAAACTTAATAGCCAAAGATCCACCAAAAAGATGCTTACTGTCATGAATATGGGTAGGAGACCTGTGAAATATCTGGCAGAGAGCTGTTGAACAGAGATCATTCCCAAAATACATCTCATCCATTTAATATAAAAAAAGAAGTGTAAAATAGGTGAATTAACTGCTCTGATTTTGTTTGTTTTTGCCAGTGCTCATCCCCATGTACAGCTGCATTACTTGTTCCATAGGAATAAAGTTAATCTGTGTAAACAACATTGTGCAAATGCTGCCTTGTTCAGCAGTTGAGTAACATTTTTTGTGAAGAGGAAGAGGGAGAGAAAGAGGGAAGAAGGAAAAAACATTCCAGATTGTCCCAGAAGTATAAATGAAAACTCTGTGTAGCTCGTAGAATGTGAGAGCTCCGAGTTATATTTGACAGCAACTCTAATTGGTGAGTAGTCCACACACAGATGCAGGTAAGAGACCTACTCCAATGAACACATCAGGAATCAAAGTTAATTATTTCTTACCAGATTTAAAATTAGTTTAGTTTTTGACAGTATGAGGAGCACCTTCGATCCTACACTCTAATCACTGAGAACTTGAGAAGTTTATGCATTCCACTTCATATGAAGAGGTATAAAGGAAAAATTAATATCTGTCTTTCGGGCAGAAGCAGTGGCTGTTCAGCCATCAACTCAGGGCTTCTACCAGAACAACTTGAGCAAAGGGAGCCATGTGCACATGGAGTAAAGAGAAAGACCATAAGCAGTTTGTTCACAGTTTAAAAATTATTTTTGTTGCTTGTTGGGGTTTTGTTTTGAATAATCATACAGATAAAGTACTAGACTTCCATTTCTTTAGGTGATTTATTCAACTCTATGTTCTACCTGTTGTAATAATTCTTGTATGAAAACACAAAACCTGCCATCATTGGTCTCTTATTCTGCAAACTTTATTGTTACTGACAATAAACCCTAGTGAGTTCCACCTGCAATAATAATACATGATCCTCCACCAGACAAGCTACTGACAAAGATGGGTGCTTACTACGCTCTAAGAATATTTTAAAATTACAAGTTTTCCTCAAAGTTATCCACCTCTACTGTTAAAGTAGGACTGAATGACTTTTTTAAGGTAAAACAATTTCTTTCTCACAACTGCTGGGTGATGTGACAAAACCATCTCCTCTATTAAAAAGCTGGTTGGAATTATTTGGGAAATGTTCTAAGAAAATTACTTATTATTAAAAATATTTTGCAACCTGTGATTGTCCCACAGTGTGCAGGATGAACTATGATCTGGAGTAAGCTGGAGTAGAGGAGCAGCAACTAAGTATGGCAGTGCAGTTAGAGCTGATTTGGAAATTTATTTTTTCAATGCATGACTTTTATTGTAAGCACATAGGTAATACCCATGGAATAAGATTTTTTTTTTTTTTTTTGCTTTGGAAGTTAAACTTATCAAAAAGTAATTATGTGACTGAAGTTTCTATCAGTTTTTCTTATCTCTACAAAACTTGCCAAGATTAAAAGCAACTTCAGAAAAATCCATGCTTATTTTTTTCCTTAATATTTATAGAGTAGCAAATAGGATAAGTTATTTGCTTCTTTAAAGGGAAATACTGTTTACTAAGCGAGAATCAATGCATTAAAAAAATCAGAAATTTCACACTATTTTCATTGCTGATTCATAAAAGATAATCAAATATGTAATAGAAAGTGTTATTGCTATATTGGAAAGCAACATTCATAAATTCAGATGACCTATAGTAGAAATCTAGATCTAGAGAAAGCATGACTAAAAAGGTAAGAATGAATACATGTCAAATATGTTATCTACTAGTTGAAAACCAAACAGTGGCAAAGCAGGATTTAATCTGAATTTTGTGCTTGCATTCAAAATATATTTTGCTATTCATTTTCTGACTACAAGGGCAATGCCAACAGTTAGAACAAAGAAAGATAAAAGTCTTCAAATGAGCTGATAAAATGGCATGAAGAGGAATTACTTACATGCTTTTAAAATACTTAAGGCTTAGCTGGAATGAACCAGAAAGCTGAGTATATTTTAGATTAGAATTTGGAGACATTTCTCTTCCAAGCTGTGCCTTCTACTGTATGCCCCAGAGCTTAGAGCTACTTTCACTTTTATGAACAATTGATTTGGTCTGTTGTCAGATTTTCCAAAATGAGGAGCATCCCTTGTAATTTCTTAGATATTGCTAATAACAACCTGAGCATTATTATATTAAAAATTCCTCACAACTCAGTCATTAAAATTTAATAAATTCTAAACACCAGCCTCTCCAAAGGACAAGAATTAATCCCTCTTTTGTCAGACAATACTTTTCAGAGCAAAGATGGGGGGAGATAATTTGGTTTTATTGCTTCTTGGTTGCTAGATTTCCTTTTAAAATTTATTTGTCTATTTATTTATTTTATTAGCAAGGAGCATGGCTAAGGTGCAGTAAGATTCCATGTTTCCCACTGGAGAAGGCAAGAAACCTTTTCATTGTGTTTCATTTACACACATTTACTGTGAAGCACTGATGGAATCAATCCTTTCTTTTGTTTCACAAACAGAGTGATTTCATTTTAGAGAACAGCTTCTTCTTTGGGGAGAGGGGAAGGAAAGATTTTCTAGGAGCCAGAACACTACTTTTAAGTCCACAAAAGGAAAAGTAGATTCTTTTTATTTGGAAGTCCTACCTATAAACAAAGATTTTTAACTCTTCAGGAATATAACCTCTTCTTTTTGAAAATGACTCACATAGATAGAACTTTAGTGAGACAAAGATTGTGCCTGCATGTGCCTTTGTCTTCCTTTGGGACTTAATTATAGCTTGACAGCATAGGTGTCAAGGAGGCTTCTTGTTCTTTCTATCAGTGTGACTAACCAGCCTGTGGTTTGATTTGATTTTTGGATGGCTTTTGTGTGGTTTTTTTGTTGTTGTTTGTTTGTTTGGTTGGTTGGTTTTTTCTTGTTGTTTGGCTTGTGTTTTTTGGGGGAGGGGGATTTCTTTTGTGGATTTGGTTGGTTTTTATCTGAATAACATTGTCTACATTGTAAATTCTTCTGCATGGACATAAGAAATAATCAGAAACAATAAATTCTCACAAAATCTACAAAGATATTGTCCAAACATTTACTTATTCTGAGTTCTTTATAGGATAACTCAGAGTAAGGGACAGCTGCTACTGCATTTACTCTCTAAATGCATCAAAGGACACATTTTCCAGGGCTGATGGATAACCAGATAATTTCCAGTTTCTTTCAAATTAATTTATGTCTACATGTGTATCCACATATGTTTTAAGAACCTTCTTCTGAGTGCTTAGTTTTATCAAATCAGATATGGGACACTCTCACTGCCTACTACATATGCAATCTGTAATTCACAGTGAAAAATTACACACATAGGGTGAGGCACATGTCAAAATCTATGTGACTCAGCAAACCATTTCCTTACTATGACTACATAGTCACAGACCTAGAAAAACTGGTTAAAATGGCTGAATTGTTTTAATGTCACAACTCCAGCTACTAGAAAAATTAGTATTTTCTAACTGTCCTCGAATATTTGAATACATTTACAAGCTCAGATATTGGTTTATTGATCAAGGGGGAGCAAGGAAAGCAAGGGGCAGAATATGCAAAATCAACAAAAAGTCTTTTCTCCTAGTTCATATCTTGCTGTGATGAAAATGTATAAAAAGATGGCAAAGTGGGACTGCCAGCGTGGCTGAACACACATTAATGGTTTTAATAATAAATCACTTAGCAATTCTTGGCTTAAGAGTTATCATGAGGAATCATTCAAACACTATCTCTCTGATTTTGTGTCTGTTTCTGTGCCTTTTACTCACTACAGCCTGAAATATTTGTCTGCTCCTATTCTTAAAATCTGGGCTTTTCTTCCAAGGTTGCTAAACAAGGCTTCAATCAGTCTATAACCAGACAGCTACAGTTTCTACTCTTTACTGGGAAACCTGGTTACATCCCCTCCCTTTACTGAAGAGACACAACTATGGAAATCCTTGAGCCTTTTCCATAGTTACACCTTACTTGGAGTTTAGTGCAGACGAAGCACATCATTATATATCCTCTTAGGCTTGCAAATGAACCGAGAAAACAAATTTAGAATGTTTCCTTTTTGTGTGTGTGTAGGTAGGGAAGAAAGGCAATCTAGTACCAAGTATCCCATTTTCACACTTCAGGAGAAGGACACTACCGATGACTCCTGATCCCTTTTTTGTCCACATGCTTCTAATTCAGTTCAAATCCCTGATTCAAGTTTAATCAGCACAACAAAGGTGGAAAGGGGATAATGAACCACCAGGACTAAATCCTTATTAATTCTCAGCTTTTTAATGCTGGCTTAAAGTTTTAATAAATCTTCAACCTACAGTAGATTTCGTGGACTTTGAAAGTGCAATAATATTTTAGTTCGAGACTGAAAGACAGTTCACAAGTCACAGTGGGGAAGTTCATGTTGTTTCACCCTGCAGTTCACCTGACCCTAAATACTGCTGGTGATTCATTTTAAGAAGTATTAAATTCAGATTCAGCTACAGATTTACAGTCATTTAAAACATCCAAGAAAAAGAGAGTGAGAAACAGACTTATTCAAATGAATAGATCTACTGTTTAACTATGGAAAATTCTCCAAATCCAAAAATTCCATGAAGCTGCTGAAGACACAGATACTCTTGAAAGTAAAATCTCCCTATATTAGGGAGAGGAAGTCCAGATACAGCGGCCTAGCTGACAAACTCTCCAATAACACCATTGCCAAGTGCTGTATTAAAAAAAAAACAAAAAACCCCACAACCAAACAAAAAGAACCAAGCAGTCATATTAACATATGCAAAAACTGTACATTTGAAAACTTTCTTCTTACTTTTCTTTGAGAGTAACCATCAGATAACTCCAATCATTTCTGTTTGTAAGTATTTTCCAGCTTAAACAAAGACAGGCTTATTTTTCTGGTGAAACAAAGAGAGTGGTTGACCAGGCACACTTACTACTGACATAGATATCTGTCCTCATTTATGAAACTCTGTTTTTGTGGTAGCACAATTTTTGGCTGCCTTATTTATGCTGTTTATCCTTATTGACAAGTAAAATGGTTGGAAAAGAAATAAGATGTTCTACTGCAAGAGAAATAGTAGTGGAGGGCATAGTTGAGCAGAGGATGTAGGCAAAAGTAACACTCATAATCTCCCTTGGATTCTGCTTATCCCCTGTGATACTGGGTGCTACTTCATGCCAGGATATGTTTTCCTTTAATTTTAAGGTAACAGATTACACCATGAAAATATGGCATGTATTAAAAATGCTTTAAATATTTTCTACTTTAAAGCAGAAAAGTTACTTGGATATGTCCCACATTACTTTAAATCCCATTCTCCTCAGAGAGCCTGAAAAACACTCACCTTCAAGGCTGCTGTAGGCTTGCTCTCAGCAGAGAGTTTGTACATCACCCAGCTGACTTTAATTGGGAAGAGTTGTCCCTGAATTTATAAAAGCTGAATGTAGCTGAGAGGGTAATCCTCAGATTTATCACCATACAGAAGAACATGAAACAACACATTGTGGGGATCCATCAAGTTCCAGGACAAAACTGTAGTGGGGAAAGCAATCATCTTCAAACCCTATCTTTACCTGGAGTTTTACTCCCTTTCAGATCAAACATTGCTCCCCAAGGGAAATGTGTTATACAAACTAATCACCAGGCTCTCAGAACAGCTGTGTTCTCTCAGCTGCTGTTTTCAGCAGCAGGAAGTTTGGAGACATTTCAAGAGACAAACAAATGAGATATTCTGGTTATTTTCCTCTCCAGAAGTACACACTTATATATGGACTCCTTTCTGCTGCAATGGTTTAATAGAGTGTTGCTGTGGAAACACTGGCACCAAAGTACACCTAATAAGAAACTGTGTAGGAAAATCAGCCCATATATCAAACTCATTGGGGTTTTGCACTGGAAAGTTCTTTGGTGCTCTCTTCCTTGGCATTACATTTGTCCCCTGTCTCAAGGGTATCCTTGGGAAAGTTCATGTTTTTCCAATGTTACTTCTCTCCATGTTAGGAGAAGCACAAAACCAAGACCTGAACTGTTAAACACCAACTTGAAAGTTTGGCTACGACTGTATTTGAGCATTCACATGATAAAGTCAGAAAAAGAGAGATGTGATAAAAGCTTTTCACTATTAAAATCTGAATATGCCTATTTTCTATATAATATCAGTAAAAGTACTGAGTGAGCCTGAACTGAAGCCTTTCAGGAGTGCTTTATCTGGAATTTCTTCTTGTTTTGTTTTGTTTTGGGGGTTTTGTTTGTTTTGCCTTTTTTTCCCCCTAAAATAAAGTACTCATTTAGGGGGAAAAACACATTTTAATTGCAGTATATGAGAAACAACTGTTTTTCATTTGCAGTGTGTGTGATGACATTCTTAACTAAAAGTGATAACCAATGATGTATGAAATGAATGTTCATTAGGCTGGCACATGAGCTTCTAGAAAAGGTATGGCTAAAAACCTTTATTTGGACACATAGTTTATATAACTATGATTTTTTTTAGACATAAACAAAAAATATTAAAAAAAGAAACATTTTTCTCTCATGGATGACATTGTTATGGAAAATGAGAAGCAGAGAGGTTGTTCAATGTTTATGATCTGACCAACTGATAAAAAAATTATGTAGGTAATATCTGAATTATCTAACAAATGGAATCAGCAGTTCCTTTAACATAATTTGTGTATTATTTCTTTATTGTGGCAAAATTATAAGAAATTACTAAGGCATGAGAAACACCTGAAAGATTGCAATAACTGCAGAGACCTTTAAAGATACTTACATCACTTTCATGGCCTTCTCTTAGATTGTAAGTGAGATCATGCTGGATGTCTTCAACAAATTTGTGAGCATACTCTGGGTAAAGGTCGAGCACTTCAAAGAGACCTTTGAGTATAATACATTGGAGGTCACAGTATGTTAGAGCTTTGACATCTGCATTTGTTTTAATAACTTGATCCCTAATTGATAGGTTTGCTCCAATTAAATCTCCTTTACCTAAAAGAGAATACAAAAATAATTATCTTCAAAGCATAAATTCTTTACTTCTTTTTTGAATCATAAAGCTGTTTAATATAATTGCTACCCCTGAACCTGAAATCCCATTGTTACCAATGCCTTGTTTAATTAATAACATGCTAAAGGATCATAGACTCATCTTTTCTCTTTTTTGCAGATGCAAAAAATTATATTCTTATACCTCCAATTAATTATACACAATTAATTGGAGGTATAAGAACTAATTTCCAGACAGGTAACTGGCTGATTTAAGGGAGCAATAAAGTAAATATGTATAAAAGGAAGATTTATACTAGTAACTAATAGCAGGTGAAACTATTTTTCATAAAGCTCTTGTCAGATGTTTTTGTGTATGTCTTAAAACATGCAGATGTTAAGGCAGAATTTTAATTATTTTGTCTAGAATGAAAAATGGCTTAAGGAAGAATTCTTATGCTTTTTTTTTTTTTTTTTTTTTTTTTTTTTTTTTTTTTGTTTCGTTTGGTTTGTGGTTTTTTGTTTGTTTGTTTGTTTGTTTGTTCATTTATGGGCAAGACTGCCTTAGACTGCCTAGGTTGTATTAAAAACTTCAGCTGACCATATATTGAGGAGCACAAAAATATTACAAATAAAAGCTTCCATAAAAATCTGATCTGAGGTATAAATTCCAAAGTGGAGTCATTGCCAGAGGTTTTCCCCAACAGTTAAAGCAGATGGCCTTTGTTAAAGACCTGGACAGTGCGATGGAGTGCATTCTCAGCAAGCCATGGGCAGTAGCAAACTGAGGGAATTGGTTGATACGCTGAAGGACACAGCTGCTATTTAGGGGGACCTCAGTGAAAGACAAAACAGCTGTTAGGAATATCATGAAGTTCAACAAAACCAAACGCCAAGTCCCGTACCTGGGATGCAAACCCTCCCTACAGCAGTATGGACTGGGAGCTGACCAGCCGGACAGCAGCTCTGCAGGAAAGGCCCTGGGGGTCCTTGTGGACAGGCTGAACACGAGCCAACAATCTGTCCTTGCAGCAAAGAAGTTCAAGGACCTCCTGTGCAACATTAGCGAGAGTGAAGCCAGCAAGTCCCAGGAAATTACTCTTTCCCTCTATATTTGTCATATTTCATCTGGAGTGTCCAGCATTAGGCTTCCCAGTACAAGACAGAATATTGACCTATTAGAGTGAGTCCGAAAAATGCTACCAAGAATCAGAGACTAAAGAATATAATTTATGAGAAAAGGCTGAAAAAACAGAGTCTTGCTCCATCTTACAAAGAGAAGGCAAAGGAAGGATATTATTACTGTCTTCAATAGCCCAGCAGAAAACTGTAGAGAAAATAGAGCTAAACCTCTCTTCAGAGTGCACAGGACAACAAGATGTACTGGGCATAGGGTGTAACAAATAAAATTCTCATTATAAATCAAGAAATGAAAGTCAAGAAATGGTGGAACAGCCTGCCCAAAGAGGCTGTGGAATGATGAGCATCCTTGGAGATGTTCAAACCTTGTCTGGACATAGCCCTGAGGAATCTGAAATAAATTTGTCCTGTTTTAAGCAGGTTTAGGTTGGGTCGGTTTAGGACCTTCTGAAGGTCTGAAGGTCCCTTCAATCTTACATTATTCTGTGATTAATAAATAATAAGACTGTCACATTGGAAAATCCACTCAGCATGTGATTCCAGCTGTATATTGCACAGGAAATTGTCAGCTTGCAGGGTAAGTTAAACCAATCCCTGAACCTTCTTAAATGGGATAGTTTTACACTTTAAAATATCATTTTTAGTACCTTAGTTTATTTTTTTTTCATTTTTTACATGGAGCTTGAAAAACTTTCTCAAAAGTTCTTATTACAAACTCAAGGTAGGGAGGGATTTTCTCTTATGCCAGAAATATACATATATTAAATTTTTATCTGGGGTCTCAAAAATCTCAGTTAGTATAAATGAGAACTGGTGTGAGCTTAGGTCAGTCTGGGAAAGAGAAATTTGATAGGTAACATCTGTCATTGTTCATAACAACACATATTGCTACATAATATAACATAAAGCTAAGTAGTAATACACTTTTACATTTTATTATAAATATCAACAATTCTTTAGATTGCTTCCATTATATTAAGCAAAGGGCTGGAAGTGTTAGCTGTTAATGTGGACAAGGGAAAGAATATTTTAAATATACGAAAGCTGATCCTTAAACATCTTAATTAGAAATTTTTCAGATATATAAACAGTATTAGTATCAATACTGCATAAACATTTTGGAAAATATGTTAGATTTTTATTTGATTGTAGTTAAAATTTTGAAGTAATTTCAGGCTTAAAGATTCTACAATTGATCTGGTACTGCTAATATATGTTTCTTTTTCAAATGAAAATCATGCAGCAAAGGCTGTAGGTAGTAACCTGAAGTTTCTCGTAGAATTAATGAAGTGATTAAATGAATCTACCTTGAATGTCAACATTTGTTACATAACTGAATCATTTAAGCTATTCTTAGTAGCTCTTTTCTTTTTTCTTTAATTGGATAACAAGCTTATATATACATGTTTCTCACAGACACATCTGTTTTTCAGTAAATCAGGGACATGCAGTCAAAGTTATAAATGTTCTCATTATGGATATTTTTAAAAAAACTTATGGCTAATATTCTAAATAAATCAAAGATGTATGTTCGAACAATATATAACTCATATTAAAACACATTTTCCCATAAAATATATCCTAACCATCATTATTAGAGATAAAGTAATAGTCTCTAGAGGAAGCAAAGATGTATTTAATGAGAGCATTTCACTGAGTTGCTGCTGCACTGCCTGTTAGTGAGAATGGTTCAGTAAACAAAAACTAATCCACTAGAATTAGAATCAGGACAGAATAATAAAATATTCTGGGAACTGCAAGTAACTCAGCATTGTCAGGGATTTACATGACATGAGTAATTTCTCATAAGGACCTACATGTTTGATATATTCACCTTCTGCTGGTGTTAATTAGGTTTAAATGACGAAGCTCCCATTCACTGTAACAAAACATTATTTTATTGTGTTATGTTTATGTTTTTTGAGTTATGATTTCATTAAGTTCTTTCACAGTTCTCTTTTTTATTGTTTTGATTGCCACCATTACACAATGGTGCTTTAATTAACATTTTCAGAAATGCCTGAAGATGGAATTATTAATGAAATCATAGTTCCTCTATGTCCTCAAGAAGTACCTCTTGAACTTTTGCTGACTTTTAGCTTATGTTTTATTATAAGTCATATTTTATATCTTTGATCTATGTGATCCAATGAAATCAAGAGATTCTTAAACTTCCAAGAAACAAACAAGTAATGGAGTGATGTGGACTGTCAATCTAATAGAATTAAAGAGTTCTGAAATAAATAAGACCTGTATCACATTTATATTCTAAAAAAAGACCAATCAAATGCATTCTAGTAAAATAAAGGAAATTCAATTACAGAAGACCAGAAGCTTCCATTATCAACAGTCTAGTGTAATCCCATGAAATAGGAAGGAAAGCAAAAAAGGAAATGTTCTTTTTAACTCTGTTTTATAAGAATATTAAAAGCTATTAGAGAGAAGAATAGTTTTAAATCTAAAGAGATTAAAATCATAATAAAATAATTTTCTACTTCTAGAGTAAAATTTTATATTTTATTTGGCTAAAAAACTTCATAAACATTAACTGAGACAGTTCTAATCATCCTTTAGCTGAAGATAAAGAGAATTTCTTTAGTAGGCCTTAGATTGAGGCAAATCACAGAAATTTATAGGCAGAGATGCTTAAACCTCAGTGAGTAAAAACAGTCATCTTGCAAACAAAAATTAAAGATTTATTAGAACAGAATTTCTGGCCTTTCTCAGTTCCCATACACTCAGATGACTGCAGACAGCATCAGTTAGCATGAAGTAGCTGAGGGGAGCAGAGCCAACAATGCTCGTTTTTCACCACATGGCTTTTCTGCAAGTGGAGCTTATAGGCAAGTGCCAAAGAATGAAAGTAGGCTCATATTGCTTTCTTTCATTTGGGAGCATTAGTGGGAGCACTGCTCAGCCACTAATTTTCATGAAAGATTTAGAAACTGATGACCAGTGTTCTTTGAGCTGTCAATACCATCACCAAATATAGCAGAAAGCAGCAATTTATGTCAAAAGCTTGCAAGTACCTCTTTACATGAAAAGAAGAGAGAATAAATATAAGGAAATCAAAAGTGAAATATTGCACAGCTAACAAATTGGCAATTGAAAGCTTCTTAAGTCAAAATACAAGGAAGTTTAAACTAAAAAAAAAAAAAAAAAGAGTGCACATAGAATGGGTATTATGGATTAAAATTAAACAAATTCATTCTCGTCAGACAATTAGGACACACTAAGCCACCAGTGAAGATTCTCCTGCAGTGGGGGACCATTCTGAGTCTATGACTGTGAACATACCAAGGATTGCCAGCACAGTGCTGTCCTTCAGGACTTCCATGGAACCTGAGCACACAAAGTAGATCGCTTGCAGGGCGTCTCCCTGCCGGAGGAGGTATTCCCCAGGAGCGCAGAAGGAGGTTTTGATGTGCAGAGACAGAGACCTGAGGCAACCACGACTGGCACACTCGAAAAGGGAGAGCTGCAAAATCTCCTTGTTCAAGTGCATGGTGATGTCTGAACGCAGCTCGTCTGGGAAGTCTTTTAAAAGCTGTCCAAAAGAAGGGGGAAGAAAATGATGAAAAAGAGAAAAAATGTGAAATTATTTGCTACCACTTTTGCAGAAGTGGCCTGATTTAATGCACATGTCATACTGTTGCAAATACTTCCCTTAGATTTTTCTTATCCCCTTGATGAGGCATGCTATTTTAAGAAATTTTAGCACCAATAAATTCCAGGAAAAACATGAATAAATATATGCCTTTTTATTACCAAAAAAAACCACAACAAAACCACAAAGCCTCACCAAAAAAAAATCAAAAAAAACCAAAAACACCAAAAAAACCCCACCCCAGGACAAAAAGTTCAACAACATTGTATGAATTCCCTCTAATGCACAATTTAAGTTTGTCCAAGTTCTTCTCTGTGACAGAACACAGTAGGCTGCTCAGGTATGCCATTGTATACAGTGACATATACAATGAAAACAGAGAATTCTATAAAATTCATCAATATTCAATATTACTTCTTCCATAGTTAAACCACTGAAAGAGGAATAACTAAAAAAAACCCCTGCCTTGAATGCATTTTTGTTCTTGCTATTTTCATTTTTTTATAATGTAACTGGACACTGAAGGAGGGGTGGGAAAGGAACAAGGTGTGTGTTCAATGGAAGAACCCATGGAAACTAAAAGACCACGAGGTCTCACTTTTTCCTTTCAAGCTGCAAGCCCACAAATATAGTTTTGTTTGTAGTTTGAGGGGATGTGGCATCTGAACAGTGCAATCAGCCAATGCTTGACCGGGTGGGCTCAGACAAGGCGTTTTATCCATAGGAGGGAAATAATGAAAGACTCATGGTCTCTCCAGGAGCTGTGGTTGTAGTACAGCAGTCACTCACACTCAGTGTGACTAAAGGGACAGAAGGTACAAAAGCTGAAGGTGAGCATTAATCACATCTAGAAAAACTTTGACATATAAGTAATTTTTGTACCTTTGTAAATCTTACTAAGCTCCTTCTGTTGCTAAGATGTTGTTGAAAATCCCATTCTTTGTGCTATGCACAATACAAAAAGAATTTATCAGGAAAAGAATGTTCCAAATCCCAAATCTTTCTGCTTATTTTCTACATTCTCTTTAGAGACCACTGAGTTTTATAACACAGATAACAAGAAACCTGAAGGGAGTGCTCCATTCAAATAACACTCCAGCAGAGAGAAGCCATTATTTCTCCTGCGGTACAGTAACACATAACCTGGATAAGTAATTTAAAACAAGCAAGAACAGACACTAACAGAAATCTGTCCTTTGATTTCACTTTCAAGTTACACTCTGCAATATTGAAAAATGTAATGATATAAATAACAAAAATTAGGGCTAAATCACTTGTTTACAGTATTACAATAAATAAGATAAGGAGGAAGGAAAGGGCATCATAGTCCCTCCTTTAAAAAAGACCTAAAATCCCCACGTAGATATTTTTTTAGTGAAAGATAGAACTACTCATTATAGCATTTCTGCTGGCATCATCTAAAAGGTTTCTGATGAATGCCTCTTCAGCATTTGAGAATCATGGAGGACTGAATTTTATTACATTATTTGAAGTTTTAAACCTGTTTTATCAATTGTGTACCCTGTTCCTGAAATAATCCAGGTTTATTTTTAGGCATGGTTTTCTTTGGTAGGTAACTTCACACAAAACACAGCATCACAAAAGAAAAATTACCCCCCTCCTTGACTCATAGTCATAGTTCATAGTCAAAACAATCAAATACAAATCCCTCCTCATTTGGTTACCTCATTGGAATCAATTCCATTATTGACAGACCACGTGGTTTGGAAATATTCAAGCATCCTTTGCTTTAGCTGCTGTGGCAGGTGATGGACCCGTATAAAGTCCTTCAAATCCTTGGTTCTTGTGTGATAAAGGGACCATCTGGAGTACATCCTCTGAATTATGGCAGTCACATTGCCAAACACCAAGGCGTGCATCAGAGCTAGGAAGTATGGAAATTACATGCAATGTTGAGTGATTTGTTGATCAATAAAACTCAACACAGAAAATGAACAGCACCTTTCACTGAGCAAAAAATTCCTGATTGAGAGATATAAGAAAGCTTTTAAATATAAGACTCCTTCAGTAATGGTATATTAATACTGTGGTATTAATATGATTATTAATTTTTGGTGCTTGACACAGTACGAGTCACTGTTGTGGGACAGGTTAGAACAACTTATTCTATCTAGTCAGGGTACCTAACATAAGAATTAAGTCAAATTAAGTCCATAGTCTAAGAGAAAAGGAAAACATAACATAGAATCATAGAATCACAGAATGGTTTGTGTTGGAAGGAACCTTAAGGATCATCTAGTTCCAGTCACCTTGCCATGGGCAGGGATGCCTTTCACTAGACAGCTTGTTCAAAGCCTCATCCAATCTGGCCTTGAACACTGCCAGGGATGGGGCATCCACAACTTCCCTGAGCAACATCTTCCTGTGCCTCACCACCCTCACAGTAAAAAAATTTCTTCCAGTATTTAATCTAAACCTACTCTCTTTCAGTTTGAACCATTCCCACTTGTCCTGTCACTACAGGCCTTTGTAAAAAGTACAGTAAGGAACACACGTTGGCAGGTATGCTCAGAAAATAATCAGATACAAATAATCAGTATGAAAACTAGATTCAAATGGTCAGTTGGAAACTACACGAATGCAATAAATTTCAGAGAGCTCACTAATGGAGACCACGTGTAGCAGAGTGAGGCTGTAAATAACATTTTAAAACGTATCGTATTCTGGGGTAGATATTTTTAAAAAGTCCTAAAAAATCCCCATTGTAAAACAGGAATTCAGGTTAGAAGAAACATTCAAAGAGATAATCTGATTTCTTATATTGTTTGACAAGGTCAAATGTGCTTAAAACTGTTCTGACATTGTGGAGTTTGTCTGCAATTAGTTAATGGTTTGGGAATAAAAAGACTAGAAGCAAAATTGAAGAAATATTTACAGATATAGGTCATCTGGGTTTATCTGTGCAGAAATGTGTTTGCTTATTTGAATTGGAGAAATCACTGCTAAATTGTCTGTCACATGATATTGATCTGATGTATAGAATATACATATACACGAATTGTTTATTAAAAAGAATTACTAAAATCTTTAATATTTCTCAAAAGGGACATCTGTCTTTGTATTGCTTGAAAGAAAGCAGATGGATTTCTCAGTGACAAATGAATTGGTTTGTAAGCAAGTCAAACAACTTGACCTTGGATATCGCTTTACAGAAGTTCATTTTGAGTGAGAAGAGATAAGGGAGGATAAGAGGAGGAAAGGATGTACTTTTAAATGGTAGAAAGAGAAAAAATTCTGTATTTTGGAGAGAGAAAACTTTTACAGGTTGAGAAAAATGCAAAGGAGCTAGTAATAGTATCTATGTCCTTATTGTGAAGGGAGTGCAGAAAAATAGATAAAGAACTGCAGTGTAGAAATAGTAGAAAGAAAAGGATTATGGATGTAGTAAGAATAGTAAGCCTAACTGGAAATTTATTTCTAAAAATAATCAGTTATTTCAGCTAGGTTTTGTTCATGATGGTGCAGAGAATTGCTAAGTCATTCATGTCAGAGGTTAGAGCAACAAAATGTGAGGGACTGGTGTAATACTAAATACAGGATATAATATTAGAAATATGACAGCTAGGTCTGAAACAATTCAGCCAGACACAGATAAATAGGTTAAAGAAATAGTATAATCTCCTTAAGGATGCAATAATCAGTTTAAATGGGGGGAGGGATAAAGCATTAGGTGGTGTATGAATGCAACTGTAAGACTCACATGTGAAGTAAATCCCTCATCAGACTCCAAGGTTAGGAGCTGGTCAGTGTATATATAATAACATCTCGGTGATGTTATTATAGGCACAAATATCATCTAGAATTTTATTATTATGGTAGAATCTGTCGTTGCCTATATACATTGGAAGGCAACTGCTTCTCATAATGACAAGCTATTCTTGGCTGTGACAGGCATTAGAATTCTTTATCAAACAACCCTACACTTACCCTACTTTCTGTAGGAAAACTATTATGCCTCTGTCTAAACTCAAGTAGGACAAGTTCAACACTTCTAGGAATGGTGTTTCATAAAGTGACCTTTATTTAAATAGATATTTTAAATCACATTTTAGTTGCTTAGGGAACAGAGGAACACCTCTGATCCCAGATAGGATTGGAGATGCCGGAGTGGGCCTCTAATCTCTTAAATATAAAAATACACATTATTTGCTAAAAGAAAATGGAGAGTACAAGACAGAACATGGTATGATCACCTGCTGGAGAGCAGAACTGATTAATATTTTACAGATGCCGGGTATCCTAGACATTTTAATAAGTAAATTTTCTTTCCAACATTAAGAAGACATACTGTATTGAACAAGATCTTTTATCTTCAGAGTGTGACTTGTTAAAAATTTAAATTTCAAATTTAAGCAAAATAAAAATTAATGCTAAGAGGCCAGTAAATATTAAAAATGTATTCCATATGCTATTTATTTGTGAACTTTGCACTTTTTTTTTTCTGTCCTCAATTTTTTCAAGGTTTAAGTAAATTTACTTCATTTTTTCAGTTTGTAGTATCATACATTAAAAGAGAAAAACTACTGATAAACTAACTCACCCTACCCATTACACCTGAAATTTTGTTAACTAATGGCTTGGTCAAAAGTCTGAAAAACTTACACCAATTTTTCTTAGAACATCGCTTTCCATTAGGGAATTTTAAAATTAAATATCAGCCAAAATGATGCACTAAAACAGGTTTTAAGAAATGAAGAGGTATAATGTCCCTAAGCAACTAAAGTGTACAGATTAATACTTTACTCCTAAGAGAGTTTTCTAAGGCATGCTCACCAATCTTCACAGTATCATTCTAACTCCTTCAAGTTTCCTTGATTTTCCTCACTAGTGTCTAATTCTTCAAGAAAATACCTGCAAATCAGCCTGCTCTGCTTTTTTTACCTGGACATATCTTGTTCACTGGACCCTTGCAGATATTAATCCATTCTCCTACCTGCTTGCCTATAAGCAATTCACCTTTCAGTAGTCAGTTGCCTCTTATTCCGCTCAGTTGACTAGTTCTTCACAATTTATTCAATGTACAAGAAATAATATTACAAGAAATAAAAGTGAAATTGTTACAGCTGGACCAAATAAATGTATAGGATATTTTTATATATACTCTATTACATTTATGAAAGCTCTGCCATATTAAAGTGAATTAAATATTCATCACTGTCTTACACAGGAGATCTCTTGATTTCTTGATAGAAATGAAAACTCCTTCCTTTATTCGAACAGATTTTGTGTAGTGAAAGCCCCAAAGAGCGGAGATCACAGTAATTTTATGCAACCACTGAAAGAAATTAATGAACTGCTTGTGGTTTTGTGACATTGTCAAAAAGAAATTATATCATTCTTGGATGATTCGTTATATTATTGCCTCTCATTTTCAGGACTAAGGAAAATGAAAATTATTCATTGAACAATTCTTTTACCACTTAATGCTGCAAATATATAGTTTACAAGTAATTCATCATATTCCCTGGATTTCAAGTGTCAAATTTCCAATTTATTGTTGCCCAGGAGAATTTATCCAGCAAAGCTGATACCCAGGGCTTTACTGACTAGCCCTGGAGAAATACCTACTAATATTTCCAGAACAACTAAGCCACTAGAAAGAAAAAGGGAGGACAAAGTACTCTAGCAGTGACTTGCTTTTATCCTTCATGGCCAGTGTGATATGTTTGAGCTGTAATATGTATTCATTGTGAAACAGCACAGGTGATTTTTTTGTGGGAGGAAGATCAATGTAAAGACAGAGCTTCCAGTACTTTCTCTAAAGGTTTTGGCTTACAAATCTCTGCTTTTTGTACCCAGGTGCCTCAGCAGAAGGAAGGGGACCACGAATGAGCACGTGGCTTACTCTGACAGTACAACTAGGTAATCAGCATAAATGTTACTAAGAGCTCCAAATATGCCAAAAAAATTGCATTCTGATTCAAGTCTGAATCAAATTTTTATCAGTGATAATTGAAGTGTTTTTGTTTGTTTGATTGGAGATATTTTTGTGCGCTAAGGCTCACCAGTCTCCTGGCTCTGTCCTGTCTCTCTTTCTCTCTGGTCTGGTCCTTCAGATGAAGATATACACCAGCTCACAGACACGTTGACCTGTTGGCTGCCCACCTCCCCTCACCACCATTCCCAAGGCTGCTGTGGGGATGGAGCTGCAGCTGGCCTGCACATCATACCTGGCTGTCTGGAAAAGTGTCTGCCACAAGTGACTGAAATCCCCAACACATGGCTGGGCCACTTCCCCTGTTAATAATGTGAACTTGCATTTCAGTGGGTGACACTTTTGTCACCATTAGTGAACAGAAGGTTAGAAATATGTCTGCCTAAGAGAGTTTATCTAGTGTAAGCCAAACAAAGTTGTTTCCTCCTTTTGCCATTTTAAATTAAATTTATTAAGCTTTCTGCTGGGTTCGTTTGGAGTTTCCTTTAAGAAACTTAGCAAAATTTCAGCTTTTATTTGACTTTTTTCCTACTCCTTGAAAATGTTTGAAATGACACTTGATTGTACCTACCCCCAATCAGCATTGTGCAAATGGAGAAGATCTTTTCAGCGTCGGTATTGGCTGAAACGTTTCCAAAGCCAACACTGGTGAGGCTGCTGAGAGTGAAATACAGGGCAGCTATATAGGCACTTCTGATTGATGGGCCTCCTAGTGTATTATTCTCATAATAAGGAGATTCAATTCGTTTTCCTAGCTCATGAAGCCAACCTGCAAAACAAAGCATAAAAATAGTTACTTTTAAGTAATACTGACACCACCATGAAAACTACACCTTATACTAAAAAACCCTCAGTTTTAGAACCCCCTAAAAATCTACTTAAAATCTACTTCTCCAAGCAATTCCAAGAACAAAAAGAGCATTAAACTGTGGGATTTTATGCAGCACATTAAGTATTGTGTCTCTGGGATATTTATTTTTATGTACAATTTTTTATTATAAGAATAGCATTTCTGCATTGAAATCAAGTGGTTTTGAATTGCATATTATGGTCTAATTAGATAATTTATAAAATCCATTAAGTCACTAAAAAGAAAAAAATCTTCACCTAATAGCACTGGAGCAACAATGCAACATCATTTGATTCTTTAAATTAATTAATGCTTGGAAAGCTTTTTGACATTCTAAGACTAAATCATTATAATAGTAATTACATATTCAGAGCTTTTCACATGTTTCTTTTTACAGTAGAAAAGATTCAAAGAACTAAACATAACTTACAAACTAGAATTAATTTTCAAAACATGCTTCAGTAAGTATTTTCTAAATTGTTCATTTAATCTTTCCTTTCATTTTGATAAACGAATCTATGTGTGCCAGAGAAAGCAAAATTAGCTACTGCCTCAGATATTTGAAAAAAACAACAAAACAACCCCAAAGCAACAATGCAGGAAAAAAATATGCAGCTGGAAAACACAACCTGAATGAATTACATAAACACAATGCTTCACAAAAATCAAGATTGGGGAAAAAAGAAGGATAAAAATGTATTTGTGTGCTCAGTTTTGCCTGTTAAACAGCTTGCTTGGGAGATTGGGAATCTTTCTTGGGTATGTAGGGAGACTTGCCAAAAGAAAATAATCCCGACAGACAGAGTTTTATCTTTAGGAAAATTGTTTGGGGGTCCCCTTTTTGTAAACTGGGACTTGACAGACTGAATCACCTCCTGAAGATTATTCTCTCTCCTGATGACTTCAGTCAGCATCCCTTGCCATGAATCCAAATATGAACTGGGGGAAATCCCATTGCACAGAATATCTGCAAAAGTAGGTTGTAGATTTAAAGTATCTGTCCCATCCCAGCACTTCCAATTAAGCTGGGGAAAAAAGTCTGTAGGAATTTAGCACCTAGAGTAGATCTGCTGAACCATGGTTGCTCCCATGCTCAGATCCACATTTTCTGGCATGCTGTCCTGCAGAAAAATCTCAGCCAGAAGGGCTGGGTAATGGCAGAGCAAGGTCTGGCCATGACCCTGCTGATCCACTCTGTGCAGGACGGAATTTGATCAGAAGCATAAATGAAAGCAATCTGCCTTGTCATGCAATGGCAGTACTGAGTAGGATGTTTCACCTTGCCAACTGACAAGAAAGCATATGAAAATATGCTTGATTTTGCCTGGATAGTAATCAAGAGGGGCTGTTTTATATTTGTGGCTCCCGATTATTTAAAATGAAACCAGAGCAAAATAAGGACAAAAGAAACCTAGCTGAGCAAATATCAGTCCTCTGTGAACTATTGTTTTTCTGAGATTACACTACATTTCCCCAACAGTAGCATGGTCCTTTGCATGGCAAATTTAATTCCTAAATTTCTATAGTAGGGAATGTAATCACAAACATTAAAGAACATAGAATAAAAACCCAAGAAAATCTCTGGCAGAGAGGAGACAAAGTTAAAAAAGGGTCTATCTGAACCCAATGTAAAGTAATACAATCATAAACCTCAAGATCAGCTCAAGATTGTTTCAGTTGCAAAACTGAAACAAATATATTATTTTAAAGAACTGTAACTGATGTGCCTTTTAGGAGTAAATCTCCTGCCTTGGAATGTTCTAAAAGCCACTGATTCTCAGCCTGTGTATTTCCATTTTTCTCACTTTTCATGCATTTCTTGTGCTATCCAGGAAAGGTGGATGACTGCATTCTTTAACTGAGAGATATATGTGAATTGGTTTCTCCTTTACAACTCACTTTAAGTTCAAGCTTTTCATCCAATCCTACTGAAACATCATTGTTTCTAAAAGATTCATACAGCTAGTAAAAGTAAGGCACAAAAGTAAGTGTCTACATTGTGTCAACCAGTAGAAGTCTCTATAATATTTCTACAAAAATTCTACTATCAAAATACCAATATAATCATTTTACAATTTCGAGCAAACACTTCTGGCCAAGATACCAGCATTTGAGATGACTTTAATATTCAGTGTCTAGTTCTGTGGTATAACTGAAGGTCAGACAAACCATCCCCTTAGTAGGATATATGGTTTATCACTGAGCTAAAGCAGTAGCAGTGGGCAATGATTAGCAATCCTTAACGATTGCTAAAATAACGCCCACAATGTAAAGAAAAGCTGTGAAGTAAATTTATTTAGAGATATAGACTCAGAAGAGAAAATGTTTGTCTGGAAGGCAAAACCCCCAAAATAAATTCCTCTGACTTGTAGATAAGACCATGCTTACAGCTTTTTATTTCTATTTTGGCTGGCAGAGATTATCCTAATCAGGAACTTTTGAAAAAATTATATAAAGTAGTGTTTTAGCCAGAGTATACAAAATGCTGCAACATCTTCCAGATCAACTGTACTTCTCATATTTGTTGATAGCAATGCATTTTTTTTTTTTTTTTTCGGTTTCAGGGTACAGTCAAGATACAGTTGGGTGTTTATACTTTCATCAGCCAGTGGAAATAGTCATGAGGTAGCATCACTGACTAATGCCTTTTCCTTTTCAGTTCCTACAGGTAACAGCTCTCAGCAGATTCTCTGACAAGCTTGAGTAATTAATTTCTGCCCTCAGGGAAGAAGAGAAAAATAAATATACCTTGTAGTCAGAAGGAGCTTCCTAGAATTTAGCAGTATGAATCTTGTCTGGTTAAGAATTAGCGTTGTCTTGGTACAACTCTCTGACTTTGAAAACATTTTAAAGTACCAATTAGCATAATTAAGAGGAAGGCCTTTCAAAGGGAAAAAAGAGCACTTAAGTAATCAAGTCCCATTGGAAAAGTCAATAGGAATTGGATATCTAGCTCCATTAGGGTACTTTGAAAATTTTGCTGTAAGAATCTGTATTGAGTTCCATTTACTTGTATCTGGGAAGTGCTCAAGTATCAGCAGAAGACTAAAAAAACATTTAAAGCTCCATAGATTACATACTTTTTAACTGGATGTAAACCACATTATTTCATTTACTAGACATCCAGAAAATCAGTCCTTCCCTTCAATACTCTGCATTGAGTATATACAACACTCCCTATAAATTGCAGCTTCATTCTTTACTACTACTATTGTGCCAGACACTTAACATACCAAAATACTGTCCAGTACTTCAAAACCTTAGAAATTAGTTGCATTTTCTAAGGAATTAATTAACTACAACACTTATTTAAAAATAGGAGAAATATTTTCTTTTCCAGTTAAGAGAATAGACCAAAAGTCTCTGGTTTATTCTGCACTACAGTGTCAGGAAGAATAAAGAGGTGTGGATAAGGAGTGCCTCTTAGAGCCTCCCTGAATGTCTGAAAGCAATAGCAGTGATGATGCTAAAAGAGAAAAGTATGAGACAAAGGCCCACCTTCTCTCAGCTATGAATCCACATCAAATTTAGGGACTCCAAGTATTCTTAGGGGAAATGTGAAGGTAGAAAAGCCTATCTGCTCTCACCATAATCACTCTTTTAATGTTTAAACAGTATTTAAGTGTCGTTCAGGGCCAGACCATACTTGGCCCTTTCATACTAGTATGGAGATGGAGGAGGCAGTACTATGCTGATAGTAGAGAAATAGAATAGGTAGTGAGAAATGCTGGAGTTAACTAAAGGACACTGTGGATTTTCTTTAGTGGGAATAATCATTGAGGAGTATGTCTGAGGTTGAGTTTTGTTTTCCTGACTCCACTGAAAAGAAATAATAATAGAAAAATATCCTGAACTGGATCTGCTATAAATAGATTATAAGTTTCAGCACAGAATTCGCTATCTTATGACTACTAATGTGTGTCGCAGTGAACAGTTTAGGGTCATTAAGAGAAATTAGATCCTTCATCACTGGAATGAATTTTTAGATTAAAATTGCTGTATAGCCTGAGAGCTGTGTTGGTTCCCACTGCAGTAGTCCCTGATCACTGCTGATAGCTCTTAATTTCAGATCTAGATCCAGGCAGCCAGGAGCTGTAGGTTTGCACAGCAAAGCACAACACCCTCTCATCACATAGCAGCACCCTCTGATCTGTAAATAAACATCTCATATTTCTATTTTAAATGGGGGAAAATGTTCCAGGTTTCTATTATCTCAATGAACCAAGATTATCAGTTGTATCCATCTCTATGTTTCTGGGTATTAACCTCCACAAAATAAACCTTAAGGCAGAACAGTTGCTAAGAGAGAGCAAGCAGGTGAATTTTCTTCTTTCTAGGTAAAAGCACCTGTGATTACAGTTTCTGTGATTTTAGATGTCCAAATCACTTCCCTCTATCATAGCTAAAGCTCATTTGAGGAGGGGAGGCCAGAGCCAGTATTGTATTTGAGATGAGATTTTTTAAAACAGCATTATGAATATGAATATATATGAATACTATATCAAACCCTACTTTCCCTTCATTACACGTTAAAACATTAGTTTCACTTTTAAGATTACTTCCAAAGAATTTTAGAATGTAACTCTCTAGATATTGCTGACTGATATAATACTTTCAGAATCTAAAGGTGTATAAGAAGAATAAATCATTTTAATTCTTCTTGTGTGTGTGACTGTGTTATTGAATAATCATTGCCCCTGTTCTCATGGTGATTACTCAGGTTCTTCACAGGAGCTTCAAAGCCTTTTTTATCCCTGTTTAGCCAAAATGTTTTTGACATGTGCAACTTTGCCCTGCTAAAACATTTGTAGTTTTTCCCCAGACTATTAATAGACCAAACAGCACCATTCCTACCATTTCACCCTGTGGAATATCTTTTATTGTCACAAAACCTTTTCATTTGTTTACAGGTTTTACTTATGGTGGAACTTTGCCTGTCATGTTATGGGAGGCTCCCAGGTACCAGAGCAGATGGTTTTAGGATTAAAGAACCCCAGAGAGGAGAAGAGCAATCATATCTTTAACCACTGCTTCTGGAGGACAGTAGATGTATCAGATTTTACTGGACTGGGTCAATAAGTCGAACACGAATCAGGTTTTCTTTCAAACAAATTACGAGAAAAAAAAATAGGTACCATACCCCCCACCCCCAAATAACAACAGCAAAAAACAAACAGACAAAACAACAACAACCAAAAAAAACCCAACCAAAAAAAAGGCAAAAACCCCCCCATCCCCCCCCTCTTTTCTCATGGTAAAATTGATGCCACGTTTGAGATATGGAGAAAACTTCCTTGTAGGAAGTAATTTCTTGTCATCATCAAGGTGTGGTCTTTTAAATAATTTATATTTTGATTTTGGGAAGCCATAAGTGCAAGGAGAGATACTTTTTATAGGAAGCTTGCAATCCACCCCAGTTAAGGCACCATAAGAATTATAATACCATTTCCAAAATCTCTGGTTGATCTCTCCTGGGCACCTTCATGGCTTAAAAATAGCAGATCAAAAGGCCTGATATTAAATAATTGCAATGATAGCACTTTATTAGAAAGCAATGTTGGAAAGCTATATTTTAAAATATTTATTTAGAAATACGTTACAGCAGTCTGGAGTTATTTGGACATATCTTCCACCTAATGTAAAATGCTACATAAACACTCTAAAAAACACAGTGTACAAGAATTACCAACAGCTTCACACATTTCAAGCCTGCACATTTCTAGCCAGAATCTAACTATAGTTGATACATAAAATCTTAAAATTATTAGATGATGTCCTATTTTCTTTTCTCTGCAAAATGAAGTTTTGTGCTTTTACTTTTTCTCCTACTGTGAAAAATCCATGAGGAGCAGCCCAGATAAAGTTTCACAGTCAGAGCCCTAGATGCTTTTTAAAGCTGGTAGATAATTCATGTGAATTAGCTGTTTACATTTCTTCTCCACCATGTGGCAAAATACTGTCTTTCCAGGGAAGTTACAAGTAGAGTTTATTCTGGTGGAAGAAGAAAGAAAAGAGTGGTACTGGGGGGAATGTCCCTTTCAGCAGAGGTCCAAGAGAGTCTCCAAAAAACCAGCTGATGCTCTGAAGGAACACAGGGGTTATCACCTCCATAAGGCTCTGGCTGAGTTGTCCCTGTCACCCCACGCTGCCTTGCTGCCTTACTGCCTCATGAGGCTGCAGACTGCATCTCTGGGACATGCAGCTGGTGTTCTGTGGATGGCTGAACAAATCAGACAGATCTGTTCCTCATATTTATGAGGAAGACTCCAATACCCCTCTGTACCCGTCTCACAGTATAATGTACTAAAGATTCCCCTTACAGTAGAGACACATTAATTCCAAAGTAGAGATCTGTCTATATCACATATAAAAGCTAGGTATAAGGATTTTAAGAGCTGACTCAGCAGACCTGCAAGGAACTCATTCCTCTTGATATTTTATGACAGTTCTCTAAATATTTAGACTTACTGTTGCAAAGAAGTTCCAGTGTACATGGTCAGTGCACCTGCATTCCTGCAGAACTAGGTCATAACTTCTTTCAGCCTCATTTATCAAAGGGTCAGTAAATTTAGAAAAGGAGTGTTCTTGAAACTCTTCTCTGTGATAGGCTAGTGCCGCTCTACTCAACAGTAATTTGTCAGATGTCTGTATTTGAATATATGGGAGATTTAAATCCCTCTTGCTTTTGCAAGTCAGCAGTTTACTGTCTCTTTCCCGCACCATTGGATCACAGAATCACAGAATCAACTAGATTGTAAAAAAACCTTGGAGATCATCAGGATCCAAAGAAAGGAGAAGATGAGGAAATTTTCAATATCAACTTTCTGCGACAGTAGCAGACAATATATGCAAAGCACTTAATACAGCAAACTATTTTTATTAAAATGTTTGATTTTTACTAGGAATAGTTTACAAACCGCTCTAATGCCATTAACATCTTTGGAGTGAAGAAAAACACCTTTCCATTTTAAAAAAAATTACCTTGCTTTGTTCTCCCCTTTATATTTTCCTAGGCTTCTTACACTAAAAAACATTAGTAGCGTAAGTAAATTAACTACTTTTTTGGTAATATAGTATAATGTTAATTTAATTTTTAGATTACAGGTAAAATGTACAAATCTAAACATATAGGCAATTTGAGAAATAAAATTGTAAGGCCATAATTAGAAGTATATAAATCATGTGAATATCATCTTCTTTAAGGAAATGCTCAGTGTAACTGCAGAGTTTCAGTATTTAACATTACTCCTTAGGCAAACTGGCTGTTACTGTCCTTTTCCAGGCTATTAAATGCCTTGCAGCTAAGTTTGGAATTAGACACATTTGTGCTGGTTGTCCATCCAGTGCAAAGAGCACGTCCATCTATGCCCTCTTTGCTTCCCTGTGCTCCATCAGTCTGTACCCATCTGTTAGAGCTTTTCTTATCTTATATTTAGACTGTAATATCCTCTTGGGCGAGAGAGGCCTTTTTATCCTGTGTTAATTCAGCAATGGAGAAAGGAGGGCCTTGACCCACAAGTAGCATCCCAGGTGTTCCTGCAATAAAATTTATGGTAATGAGGGGCTTTTTTTATAGTGTCAGCTAAAGAGTTAGAAACCTAGTTTGCAGCTTTATGTGTCTGGAGTCCAAGTCAGGCCAAAAAGGTTTTGAGCTACTACAGGCAGGCTATTCATGTCTTTTTAAGGAAATAAGCACTCTCTCCCATAAGCAATACAGATGACTTTAAAATGAAACTTTTATTATCAAAATAGACCAAAATCTTTCACACAACAAAGCCTTGCAGAATGTAAGTTTTAAAGTTGTTAGCAAAACTTTGTGTCTAAATGTGCACAGCATGGCCTATTTAGTAAATTAATCTCACCTCTACCCTGCTGTTCTCACCTGCTCAGGTTTCACCATCAGAGAAATACAGAATAAAGTCTTTCAGTTATGACATTTTCTCAGTCCTAAGAGTTTAATATATTAATGTTCTGACTCAAAATCTGCAAATAGATCCTCATGGAGACAATGACAGTGGTAATCAATATCTCAAAATCTTTGTAAAAAAAAAATCATTTATTTGCAAGAGCAAGATATTGAGAGCACCATACTTTTTAGAAAAGCAGTGCAATATGCTACACATATTTTGTATTTTCATTCTGTCTAACTGCCAGCAGTCAGCAAGAGTAGAGCTGTTTACTCCCAGAGTCCACTTTTTAAATCTGAGTGGTCCCTGACAGGTGCCACCTCCCCCTCTCCTGCCGTCTTCCCCACTCCAGAAACTGAGCCAACTTTCAGCACCTACTACCTGCTCAAATGCAGTATCCCAGTTTGGCAAAACAGGGGCAGAAGCCTCAGCACAGAAACTGTTTCCTGTTGTAGGTCTAACTGCAAATGAAAGGTTAATTGCAGAATTGCAATAAAACCACGCTGATTTCCATCTGACTGGCCTGCATAATCACACAGGAGATGACAATGACAGTATGGAGTTCAGTTTGGGTCAGTATAGACTGCTGCAGCCTGCATGACATCCATTTCTCCTTGTCTTCTGTATTAATAACATCCATGCTGGTTAGGTAACAGCTGAATGTGTTAACCTTCTCTACAATCTTCTCCTTGCTTTCTCCACAGATTTTACAGTATTGTCTAAATATTCTACTCCATGTTCTTATCTAAGGAGCCACTGTTGTACAAGGACCTGCCTCTGAAAGGCAGCTGTATAATAAATGGTATCAGCACTTTATTTGCTCTTGCTCTGTCTTAGTTTTTTATTTCTTGGTTCTACAAAATAAGTAACATTTTTCAATTCTTTTTATCATGTGCCACTTGAATCAAGGAAGTTTAGATCCAAACACATTTGGCTTTTGTGAGGGGGAGATCAACAGCAGGGGATATTTTACTCTAGATTATATCTAAAGACAATAAAAACCCCCCAAGAATTTGCAGTGTAGTAAGGGCTTGTTGTAAAGAGTAAAAAGTAAAGAGGAAAGGTAGTGTCTTAATGGAAAAGCATACTACATTTTTGAAGTTGATGCAGTTCTGAAATAATACATCTGTGTCTGCAGACATGACAGGTCTTTTTGAAGTGTGTGACATAAGGGAATCCTAAGCATTAGCATTTTTATCTCCAGCTCTCTTAAACCTGACAATGAAAAACAATTTAAAATAATTAGGTATAATTACTTTTACAGCATGTGGCTTGTGTAAAACTTTACATGCTGCAGAATCCATTGGCATACCCTCACAGCTTTACATTGGCTTCTTTGCTGAAGGTAGTGAGTAGGTATCTTTAAGAACTGTCACCTGAAAGTATGAAATATTTTCCAGGGTATAGGAAAATGGAAGTGAGACTGGAAAGAAAGGATTCTTGAATAATTGCTTCATTTCTGTACAGAAATGATTTTCTATTCTGGCTGCAGAAAATCCTCCTTTTATCAAGCACCTTCTCTGGTAAATAGTAGGAAAAAAAAGGATAAATAAATAGGAATATATGCAAAGGACATCCCTAGATTAAAAATTTAAGGCATGCTTGTGCTACAAAAGAAAAGAAAAGATATTTTAGTCATTATGGGATGTCTTTGGAAGGCAACATAGCATTCTAGCATCCTAGGATCTCTACCTATGTGATGGGGCTGAGAGGCAGTCCAATCAACGGAAATCTTTCCAATGGAAAGATTTCAAAATACATAGCAAAGGCTTTGTGGGTTTAAACTGGATTGAAAAGTTAGAGTTTTTTAAAGCCATGAGCTTTAAAACAGAAGTAGAAATTTCTAAGAAGTTCTAACAGAACTTCCCATTACACCAATGTGTGAGAGATACTAATGTTTTAGCAAACTGTACAAAGCTCTCAAAGGAGAGTAGTGTAACCCTAGAACAAGCTACCCAACCAAGGTTTTCAGGACTTGGATGGAGCAAACTGTGTCTGACCCAATTTACTGCATGTGATAGTCCTGGTTCATCTATCTGGTTTAAATAAACCCCAGAGGCTCTCTGCAGCCAAGAGTTCTACAGTTCCAAGTAGAGCAGTTAAGGGTTAAAGACTCTGATGTAACTTCAGATTGAACAGAGCTTCTACACACAATATTTTCAACTTGCAGTAAATTATACTCTCTGATGTTCCCATTACAGAAGCCATGTGGAAAGATCCTGGCATTATTTTACCTCTTGGGACTATTCCCTCTTCTGGGGTGTTTACTAGGCAGATTTTCCCCCTACATATGGCACTGAGAATTTCTATCATGGTTGCAAAAATTGGTCCAGATACAGCTTTTCCACTGAGATAAAAACTGCTTTGTAGAACTAATAAATGATACCTAGGTAATCTGTGGTTCAGTGCAGCAGGATACTTTGTCACATCTCAGGAGTTTTGCCTGCATGCCAGATTTTTTTACCTTTGATTGTCCAAAAACTGTTCAAAAATTTTTTTTACTAGTTATAAAATCTTGGAAATGTACTAATAATGATGTAAAAATTTCACACTCTATTTAATAAGCCTCTTTCATGACTGTGGGTTTTGGTGGGTTGGGTTTTTTTGTTTGTTTGTTTGTTTTGTTTTTTTGTGGGTTTTTTTGTGGTTTTTTTTTTTTGTTTTTTTTTTTTTTTTCTTCTTTCTTTCTTTTTTTTTTTTTTTTTTTTTTTTTTTTTCCTGGGCAAATCCAATAGGGTATCTCAGTCCTGGGGTATTTGGTGATTGCTTAAAATGGTTCAATCAGAAGGCAAGTATGATGTGTAAAGGAAAATACAGTTTAATCAAGGAACTGAGCCTGTAGGAAGAACAGCAGGGAAGACTTACTAAGGCCCAGAGCAGCTAAAATACAAATTGATGTTAATCTAAATGCAAAGGGAATGTTTCAGTTCAGCTCAATAAATGATATTTTAGTTTCATACACCTGCACCTCAAAAACACTGGTTTGGGTCTACAAATAGAAAATCGAATAATTTCCACAAACTTAATCTCTATGAATATTTTAAAATATAAAACTATATTTTAAATCCTGACAAGGTCTAGTATACACTGGCCTGAAATGAGGGATTTTAATAAAGAAAACCTGTTGTAGAAAGTATGTGGATACGTGGTTTGTATTTATTTATATAGTATGTATTGAACATATAAAACAGGCAAAACAGCAGGGCCAGGGTTTCAGATAAGCCTTTCCAAGACCTTGATTTGTAAGTGTAGGTCTTTACCATGTGCAGACAAGTTTCCACATACACTTCACACATATGTTCTGGTGATAACAGTTTTGCACATAACACTCCCTTGCAGTGATGCCTTAAGCATTAGCTTTCATATTTGCAGATTCTGTGCTGCCTAGGGATGTAGTTCTGAGCCTCATATTGAGTGCCAGTAAGCTCTCTTCACAGGGTAGGTAGAAAAAACAAATCCTTTTCCTGCTGAGGACCAAGGACAACTTTCAACCCAACAGCATAAACAACAGTGGACTGAAGAGAGAAAGCAAAAGAAGGATGAGACCTCACAACCTGAAGCTGTAATTGGACAATTAAACCCCAACATGCAAATGGACCAAAACTTATAAAAATGTAAGATCTTGTAACCAGTCAGCCATTTTGTGACTATTCTTACCCTGGGGGCAGCCTTGGTCAGGCTCTTGTTCTGCCCAAGGTGGATCCTGGAGGCCTTTGAATAAATATCTACTTTATTCTCTAGCTCTGTCCAGTCTCTGTTTCAGGTCAGTCTTCCAAGGCATCAACAGCACTTAAATTTCTCTGTGTTCAATCTAACAGACTGACAGACACAGAAAATACTATGTGCCTCTGCCTTTATTGTACTAAAAAATAATGAATAGCTATGAGTATCTGCAAATAGGATTTCTTCAAAAGCCAGATGATGTTTCTGTCATTTCTACCATATTCAAAAGTCTAACTCAATTGGAGGAATAAAAAGTTTTCTTTCATATAATATTTCACACCACAAGACAAACTTCTCCAAGTTTGGTCTCATAAATAGTATTTTACATGAGAATTATTTTCGCCATTCAGGTAAGATATCCAGCAGACTTTAAATAAAGATTTTTGGTTGTTTTGAAATACACAGTACATTAATTCTAATTTCTTCATGATTTTAGTGATTTTATCTATATTTGTTCTAACAAGGCTAGATATTGTGAACCTCAAACAATGAATGGAAAATTTACACATGGCATGTACAATATAAACATTACTTTCACAGAGGACTAAAATTTTAAGGATCAAAAAAGGCAATAAAATTATTTAAAAGCATTCCAATGTTAGATATTCTCCTGGGATTAAAATTTTCTCTCTAAACTGCTTTAGAGTGTTTCATCACTATGTCATGTTTCAGAATTTTGGTGTATATCCTTGTCTTTTTCAAAATATGTGCAATGTAATAAGTACTCTTTGTAGTAATTCATAAGATGAGTACTTTGAAAAGTTTCATAGCTTCAAAGCGATCATCTTGTTTTAGTTGTCTAGTTTATTCCTCTTTATTATTTCTGTATGACACTCCAGGGGCTAATTATTTTATATAGTGCTGCAAGAAACCACTCAAAGTACTTGCCTGAGTCTCTCAGATACTGATACCCCAAAATACTTCACAAGAGTGGTAACCATCAACCATTTCCTTCAAATACTAATTAGAAGTGAATTATCAGCCCTGCTGCCCACAAAAAATTAGACGGGTGGGTATACAGATATTTCTATTCCACACAACAATGGACCTTTAACACAGGTACCCCAAGTAAAGAGAACATTAAAATTAATTTTACTAAATTAAAGATATCAGCACTCATGCATGACCTAAGTATATTTTTAAAATTCTTTTTGTTAAAGATGGCTCCCCAAAACCAGAAAGGACCACAGACCCAGAGGAACAGGTTCTGTTACTACTAAGGACAAAAAATGAAGAAAACTGATAATCGGGAACATAATGAAGTAGACTGGAAGAGAAATTAGAATCAAACATTCAGGTAGAGAAGTGACAGACTGAAGTGAACAATTGGGAACTGCTAGGGAATGATGTGTTGTGCAGTGCAGTCAGCATGATGTTCTTTCTTGTTCTGCACAAAGATTCATAAATCTACACATGTCAGCTCTAACCTGATGGATGTGTGTTTGGAGCAGTGAAACCAGACCAATATTTTACAGTAGAACACAATTCTCTTGGCTGAGATCCTTGGAAATTTACCAGTACTTTTTCTGGCAGTGAGGAGGATTCACTTATCTCTTACAGTGCCACAAAACAAACTGAACTGCTGTTCCCACTAAAGCAGACCAGGGCGTGCTGTGCCGAACCTTGCCATCTGCCAGACAGCACGAGAGCAGGTGCCAGCTGCAGCATTTCCCAAGGCTCCAGTTGTAGTTCATTAGTACCAGCTCTTCATAAGCTGAACATTTGTTGAAATTACTGGAAGCTGTTTTGATGTAGGTCCAGGCTCAAACTCCAGAAGGTAGGTCTGGATTACAGGAGCAGATACACGTACCTGCATGCACCAAACATTTCCATCACCTGGGCCCAAAACCTGATCATTCCTCAGCACTATGGTTTTACCACATATCTTTTGTTAGCTGATTTTCCTGACAGCACCACTACCTGGAGATTTACGATCACAAAAAATCTCAGTTTTCATATTAGTTTCTGAAAGTAAGTTTCTGGTCATCAATGCTGCTAAGAATATGTTACGAACATGAGCCTCAGAGGGTTCAAAAGCAGACTGATAGCCACACATTTTAAAAATAACATTATTTTTCATATTTTTTAAATGTATTTTGAATGTTTAGATTAAGTAAAAAGTGCTTGTGTCACATTCAAACCCAAGTTTTTTTATCCTTTAGCAGAAGGAAATTTTGTACAGGGACAAAGCTAGAATGATCTAAGGTCATTAATAGTGAAAATAATTCATATAGAAAACAAAGGAAAATTAATACCAAGTCTCTGTCTCAACTTTCATCTCAAGTCTTATGTCTATCCATTTAAATAATTTTGCTTTGCAAAATTAGATAAATTCATATTTACCTGCTTCTACAGAACATTCTGAGAGTTAGTATAATATGAAGACACTAGGAGTCAAAAGTTAATTATTGCTTTGACAAATTACGTATTGTATTGATCAAGAATGGAAGTAATGGCACTGATTTTTCTGATATGATTTCTACTGTTATTTACCCAATGGTTGTGCTGGGTCTAAGAACACCAGAAACTTGTTAGTTCACTACCATACAATATTTGTGGAAGAACTAGCAGATGCACATATACCTAAAAATAGTCTTCTGAAAAGAGGATAGCCTGAGTTTTAACCTGGATAAATATACCAATGCCAAGATCATCTATTGTCAAGGATATGCTTAAATATGTACCTTCAGAATTCCTGGCAAAATTGCTCATGACTTTGTGAAAACTAAAACCAGCTGCCTCTGGTTTCTTAGCATAAACTAGGAAAAAGATTCCTGGCAGTAACACTTTGAAACTCAAGAGAATTACAGGTAAACATCTCTCTTAATGGATAATCCAGCTTGATGCTAACTTACAAAATTCTGACAAGAGGGAAGTTACTTGAGGACCACAAAGGACTTGGACAGAATTTAGGAACCGGAGCTCAAGATTTTAACTTAAAGTTTGCATGTAAGATGTAGGACACCTGCATTTTGGAAAAACCCATTTGAGCCAACTTCTGCATTGGCCCAGAAGCACCACAATCTTTACATGATTAAGACACTTGGAGATTCTCTCCTATCTGCACCAGGTGGGGATCTTCCAGTCACTTTGTCCCTGTATCTAAATTAACTGAAGAACTCAGTGGGGAAGGTGGTTTTCTGAATTCAGGCTGTTCACTTCAGTCCAACATGGGACATAAAATACCTGACTGAAAGGCCCTGAAGGCACAGTCTTACTTTCAGCATTTCCTACTGGCACCACTCAGGTGCTGAGCAGCTTATTCTGTACCTAACTCTGCCACTGGCAGCTAATTGTGTGTATTCACTGGGAGTCAGCATCCAAGTCCTTTTAAAGGCTCTGACTGCAAGAGTGTGATAAGCAAAGTGTGTGTGGGAAGCTTTGTATTGCAGAGTATGTCATTCAGTCACAACTGAGTTCTTGTTTTCAGAGGTGCTGTACTAACAGAAAAATGAGTAAAAACCTGAGATGAAACTTGAGGTATTCAACTGAAATAAAGGTTTAAATAGCTGAAGAACAATGTCCTTTACAAGGCCTGATTTTAAAGCTTATTCCAAAGAAAATATTTATTAAGTATAAAACCACTGATTTTCTTTTACTGTATTTTGCATTGATAACAACCCCTCCATAGTCAGAATGTTGTGTTACTGTAGGACTAACAAAAAGTTGCAGCTAAATTTCTGGTGGACAGGAAGGAAAGGTGTTTTTTTGGGACAGTGGCACAAATTATACCTGACAGCTTTGATTATCTAAGGGAGCCAGCATCCTGACTCTTGGCCCTCTCCTAATCTCCTTGTTACACTCAAGACAGCTGGGTTTCAACAGCTCACATGGTTCTCACTGAATGAATGCCTTTAGCAACAGGAAATATTTTCAATACTATCTGTTTCCTGTAGAGACAGGTAGAAAAATAATTTTCTCATATTTAATGAGATCTTTAAGGGGATTAGCTCAGTAAATATTAATACAAAACAGCAATCAGCAAATAAAGAGCCCATGCCTAAATCTGATGCCAGTTAAACTATAGAAATGGGAGCCTGGAACCTAAACACAGTCTAGCTTGTGCTCCATGTCAGCTAACAGAAAATTAATCTTATTTTTACAGGCTGGTGAAGATCATGCCATGTCTCAGGGAGACATCTGTTACACCAAAGAAAACAAAAGAGGGGAACAAGGTGAAATGGAACGGACAGGGACCTGAAAATGCTAAAAGGGAAAAGCAGGACAAGAACTATACCCACAGTCTTCAGTGGGTGGGAATGATGTGTCCAGGAGTTGTGGTTTTATCAGACATTAGATTTAAAATGCTGCATATGGAACAGCTCTTTCCTAAGATGGGAGAACTTGCTGAGGTAAAGGTTTCCAGCATCTAAAAGCAGTGTCCATGCTGTGTATCTTCCAAATCATGTAATCAGTTACATCTAGCAATATTAGAGCTAAACAAGATATTGTTTTTAACATTACGTCCCAATGCCCCCAGCGTCATGAGAGTTCATCAGTAATAGACCCAGACCTTCACCTTTCTCACTCTGCAACCTGTGGCTAAATTTGAAAATGTAACCATGTTTTAAAATTATTTGCAATGGGAATATTTCCTGAATAAGGACAAAAAAAAGAAAAAAAAAAGCGAAATAAAGGCTTACAATTAGGTCCAGTAAGAACAAAGCAAACGCCATTTTCAGTTCTGGGCATTTTCATAGGAACAATGTTATCACTCCCATTGCCCCAATTCAAATGCAAATTAAGCACCACATTTGTTTAAATTAGCTAGAGAAATAGATACACAGAAGCAAATGCTGCTAGATCTGGGTTATGGTGCATATCTGATGGCACAGCAAGGTTCAAAGTGTTATGTTAACAGTACTGCAGCTTTAAAATATTTGCTTTAAGTGTTAGCAAGCTTCAGTCTTGAAATCTGTGCTACAGGCTTTCTGAGGAAGCACTAAATGGAGTAAGCAAAAGCTAATAGCATTTTTCCCCCTCTGCCTCCCCTCCACAAAATAGCAGCAAACATAAAAAGCAAGTTAATATTCTTTTCATTGCAGACATGCAGACATCATTTTCCTTTCTTAGAACAAACCCATTCCTATATTTCAGCTATTCCATACATTGCAGCTTTCATACTCATGGTGCCATACTCAATTTTCAAGTGGACATCACCTGAGACATTCCAGTGAAGAATAAAAAGTAAAATTTTCAAGGAAGAGACACATTTCCTTTAATTAAAAAAAAAAGGGTAGGAATTATAATTTTTGCATGGTATTTTCTAATGTTTTCTTTTAGAAAGCCTCTTAATGGCTGGAATAAACTTTGTGTATAATGCATTGATGGAAACTTGAGTCTCCAGTTCTGTTTCGAAATTAGTAAGGATCATATTCTACTGCTTTGCCTGCAGTAAGAAATCTCTTTTACATGCTCTCTAAAACAGCACAAATTTTTCAGTTGAGGTCTTCCTTTAGGAAAAGAGAATATCCTCAGTGTCTTACAGTAATACTACCTTAATTATACTCCAATCAAGATTTCTCCTGTGTGCATTATTTGCTTGTGATTTATTATGATTTCCAGACCTCATTTTACTTTGCTTAATCACTCATACTCTAAATTACACCTACCATTCTCCCCTCAAAATATCCCCAGATGTGAGGTGTAGTGAACTTGTCATTTGAAGTTTTCTTAAATGACAAAGAAAGCTTGGCTACATATAATCACCAGAATAGCAAAAGGTACTCAGAGGACCAAGACTTAATTTCATTGTGTTTCATCAGCAAGTAGTTTGCATGTGGAGAGCAATAGAATTTGTACTGATTGAAAAAGTTACATAATCTAAATTTTTGTGCTCATATATGTGACACATAAGCTTAACCAGAAATTTTGTCAGTGCTGGAGTGGTCCTTGCAAAACAACAGCTTCATGACAAATATCTGGAACTTTCTGAGCTCTTTTCTTTAAACCAGTATCTAATACTTTAACATTTTAAAACCATTTCACTTAAAAAAACCAAACCAAACAAACAAAAAATCCAAACAAATTCCCAAAGCTATAAATTATTTAACTTAGCTCTAGAACTAATATCTGTAAGAGCATTACAGGAGTCATTGCAGTATAATTTTTATTATAAATTTATAGCATCTAAATATTTTAGAGATGAAGGTGGTGGAACTGCCTTTCAGGCAAAAATGCAAACTCACACCTTTAAGAAAGAAAAACCCTAAAAAAATGCCTGTCTGTAAGTCCAATAGAAAAGCCCTTTTCCCTGTAGAAGGGGAAAGACTGAGAGCACACACCACTTAAGTGCTTTGGCTCATCCAATGTGGAAATGCACTACCTACAGGTGTCCCAGGAATGTCCCTGAATGCCCCAGGTTGAGGTAAGTTAGTGGTGAGGGGCTGCTAAGGAACAGTTCTGGCCTGGGAAGCCCACTGGAAGATGATCAGTGTGTGATAACCCAGATACAACCCTGTTCACTGAGACACAAATGGGACTTCTGGGAAATGTCTCTGTCCCAGTTAAACTGGGATTGGTTCTAATGAGGTTGCTGGGACATTTGGTTATTACTGCTGTTGCCCAAGAAAGGACGAAACTTTGAAGGTTAATGTTTTCATAGAAATAAATGCCAAGAACCCCAGGGTATATGAGAAGAGTTTTCTGAATGTGGCCTTGCCTCAGGGAAAGGGAGCATGGGGAGCAACGCCCCTACCCAGGGAGCAAGGATGCAGCCCATCATCACCATTTGGACTGCAATGAATGCTTTGAAAGCAGCTATTGTTTGTGGCCTACATAAGCTGACAAAGTGCCTTCAGAGTGACTTGCCACCAGAGAGACATTATTATTATTATTATTATTATTATTATCTGGATTTGTTTCTCTGCTAGTGGTATTTGACCAATTTTTGCACAGTGGGCTTTCTTTATATACTCTCTCCTAGAGCTGCAAGTCTTTTCTGTCAGAAGTTTGCTCTCTATAAGGAGTTCAGCAGCAGGTCACAGACCTGGCTTACAAATGAAAAGACAAATCAACAATCAACTTAGAAGAATAAGAAGACTCCACAAATCTTTAAGTAACCTATTGAAAAACTAGAAACACATATTGGACTTTCTTCTTTCTGCTTTTTCCCTTCCTGACCCAGCATCCTCACTTCTCTGAGGTCAAGCCCCTTCATATGATTGTCATTTTTCCCTCAGATTTATCATAATTAGGTGATATTTTGACAGATAATAACAGGAGTAAGAAAGAACAAAGAAATTAAAGGAGATAAGAATAGGGCAATCTGCATTTTGAATGCATATCACTGAGCCTTTGGTCACAGATGTTTGCATATTTCCCCCACACCAAATATTTTTTCTCTTGGGAAGCTGTCTCACTTTTCGACAAACTATGTTTATGGAAGATGCCTCATTACAAAAAATGAAAATCTTCAAATCTGAAGAGTTAATGTGGAACAATCAGATCAGAATGAAGGCTGGGGTAGCAACTAAAAACTGGACCAAAACTGAGCATTCCATTGATAAACACTTCATCTGCTCTGCAAAAATCAAAGCCTGCAGATCCTCTAAACAATAATTCCAAAGGGAATTTTTAACTTGAAGACATTTCAGGGCCTATCTGTTTCAACATATAGGAAGAAATAATCAGCACGCTTGAGGGAATGTTTTTGTTGATGAATTTTCCTAATTTGCAAAACCAGAATGAGCCATCTAATCTATTCTTCTACACAATCCATCTAGCCATTTCCTATACAGATCCTGAAACTTCCAAATTTTGAATCATTTTTAAAAAACTAAAATTATTTCCTTTTTTTTTTCCAACTGATTTTTATTTTAACCCTTTTTTTCAGATTGACCTGAAATTCAGAGAGTGCCAATCTCCTCTTTTTGTCTACAAACAGCCCTAAATAATGGTGTAAGATTGAATGCAACCTGAAATACTGAGTGACTTATACACACACTTTTATATATTTACATTCATTTATGGATATATGCAGGTGTGTCCATGCACGTGTGGGAAGGAAGAACTCACCTATGTCCCAAGTGAGGGGGTTGTTCTGTTCCATCTCCCTTTTCCCTATGACATACCAGATGCAGGCCATCCAGTGGGCGAGCAAGGCAAACATGGACATGAGAAGCGTGAGGACGATTGTGCTGTGCTGGGAGTAGCGATCCAGCTTCTGAAGGAGACGCAAGAGGCGCAGAAGCCGCACGGTTTTCAGAAGGTGGACAAGGGAAACCTGGGAGAACACGGAGAGAAAAACCACTTGTCAGCACCCAAACAGCTCGTCAGCAGCTTGCTTCTATCACACACTTCTCTTGTTTCAAGAAAGGAAATTCTAAAGCTCTGTGAAATGTTGACCGCTCTTCGTTCAGATGCAGAGCTGACTAGACTAAATCCTAAGACAGCAGAGAACAGCAAAGAAGATGCTTAAAAAAAACAAGTGAAGTGAAATCTTGATGTGTAAATATATAATCACTATTTCTGATGTAAATCACTATTTCTGATGTGAACCAAAAAACTTGAAATACTAGATTTTTCATGTTGTCTTTTATTCACGCAGTCTTCTTTCAGATTTAGCTTAAAAATTTGTGTTTGTGAAAAATGGATTCCTCCCAGCTCTAGGAGAGAAACACAGTTGTCAAACTGACCAAAGATCATTTGATTGTAATATGAAACTGCAAAATTAGTATCTCCAAGCACACAATGATTTTCAGCTTCAGCTAACAGCAGACCTAATTTAACTGTGTGTGAGATGAAACCAGCCTATAATTTAGCAGGGAAGAGGCAATAACAAATAGCAGATATTTTGCAGAACAATAAAGCAGAGAAGTTAGAGAAGGGTCAGATATGTTCTTGAGATTTAACCCTGTGTTCAGGAACCTGGGCATATTTTACTACTCTGCACTAAGTAGTAGTCCAGAAAAGCTTTCATTAAAACTTATAATACTGCTTCTTAAATTCCAAAACTAAAATACTATTGCCTTTTCAAATTTATGTGGCAAAAGCAGCATCTGATCTGCTCAGCACCTTAAGTACGCATTGGTTTATGAAGTGTATGGCTTTGGCCTTAGAGGAGTTCCAGCATAAAGCCAGCAGTCTCTGGATGACCCCAACCCTTCCAGAGCATCCTGTAACAACACACCATATTGTGCACAGCCCACAGTTTTGCAGGGAATGTACTTGGTTTGTGTTTCAGCTGTTGGGCAGAGTTAGCAAATATACAGATTAGGATCCAAATAGTTTTAATGTATTTGTCTAAGACTAAAGAGCCATCATTTTCATTTAGAGTAAGGTTTTTTTTTTTTATTTTCTCTATTAATGAGACAATAGGATTAAGGCCTGGTTGATACAGGATACCTGCATCAGCTGGAAAAGTAACATCAGACTTGACATCTATTGTTACAGCACTCCCAGAGCACAGTAAAGAGCTCTCTCAAAAACAAAAACCCAGCTAAATCAATATCCTTTTGCTAATCCAGAATATCCTAAAGCTTAACTTTTCTGTTACCAAAGCTAATAATCTGAAATCTAAGTTTTATAGGCGTGCATTCACCAACAGCTAGATCTGAGGTGACTGATATGCTCTGTAACATCAGGTGGTTTTGATTTTTTTCAGAGACTTAACAACTCATTGATTACATTCCACACTCAGGAATTAAGTATGTGGGAAACCTGTAAAGAAGAAAGTAAGACATCTACAAGCATTAATTTTTTTTGTCACTACAGTGTTTTGATAGTGCATAAGTAATTCTCCCATGAGCCTCTTCAAAGGGCAGTATTTGCCATTATTTAATGGGTTTTTTTTTCTTGTTGTTGTTGTTGTTGTTGTTTTTGTTTTATTTTTTTTCCCTCAGGAACCTTTACATTTTTTCTCATATACACAGTAAGAAAAAAAGAAAATCAACAAAATATGACACTTTTTTCAAAATACATTGTTAAAATAAGATCTGACATTTGAGCACACAAGCATTTACAAGGTCATTTCTTGCATTTCATTTCCTCATCTTATGTCATTCTCCATCTACAGAGCGTTAGTTATATCTGTGGTCTTAAGTCCAAGAATATCTGCAAATCTAGGGCAGAAGGCTGCAAAGTATTTGAAGTAATTGTCATGTTTATATTACTACAATAATATAATTTTAACTTATAGTTATTCTTTAACTGTCATGAAACTGTACCAACTGCCTCTATTTCATTGGTACATTTCCCAAAGTCTTCTTTTCTTCTCTCTCATCAGCTTGTTTGAAGCAAATATGGTTGTGTTGCACTTATACCATAAATGCTTTTTCATGACTGACTCTTCAAGGTGTAGCAGTAACATACAAACATTTGTATAACGATTTTGTATATAATGATTGCATATGTGCTATGGTCTACACATTGGATCCATCATCTTCCCATGGGAGGCTGTGTTCTAAAACATCACAATTAAATAATGATAGTTTTGGTGAAATTTTTTTTTTTGGTTCCTACAAACAAGAAATTGCAAGAGGATGTTACAATCATATGTGTGCCCTGCCAGTCATCAGTCTTGCCTAAATTCTGACCATTTTTGTTAAGCTACAGATATAAAGACAGTGAATCATATATTGTAATATTCTTTTTAATGTGGAAGCAGGTTTCATTTTAAAGCTTAAGGACTGTGCCATTTCAAACTTATTTCTTCATAAAGTTGAATACAGATGTAATTAATCATGTATTATTGCACTGAATTTTCTCATTAGTCATGCCAAATGCTCTTCTGGTATTGTGCCCAATATGTCATTGGAAGATCTAAAATGCCATCAGGCAGCTACTTTTTCTATGCCACAAATTTAGGAAGACAAAATAAGGAGTCAGCACTCATACTGATGCCTGCATAGATTTTTCTTTGCCCACAGACATAAAATCATCAAAATTTTCATTTTGTTAATCATTTTAGACTAACTGGGTTAACCTTTTTCTGTCAAAAGGACAGGGACAGAATTTTATCAGAGACTAACACAAACTCAATCAACATAGTCCTGAGAAGTACTGACAGAAAATAAACTTGCTACAAACCAGTGATGAAATTCTCTGCTTGGAAGAATCATCTCCTACATAAAAAAAGTGAATTGGTGAAGAAACAGGACATATTTTAAGAAATGACTAGTGGGAGAGATTTTTAATCATTTTTCATCCACCTGGTTAGTTGCTTCTCCTCAAAAAATGATACTCTGGCTCTACAACTATCGAAAGCTACTCAAAAAGGAGCAGTTCAATCATTACAGCTAGTGCTTAATGGCCTGGTTTTTATGGTAATATTCGAAACCATATTTCCCCCAAATTAAGGGATCTTTTATGTCAGATGAACATAAGGACAGAAGGAGTTGGGGTCTTGACATGCACTGAGGATAAGCAGGAATGTGCCTGTGGTCTCAGATCTCCAAAGAGTCCCTGATTTTAACGGTAGGGCAGAATCCAGCTGACGGTGTAAAGGCAGTAGAGCCAACTCATACAGTTTAACTTTTGTTTCTTTCAAACTATATACAAAGACAGCAAAAAGACTCCACAGCATTTACATGCACTCTGGCTCCATCAATCTCCAACTGGGGTATGACATATATGTGCCATACATACGTAGGTATGTATGGCACTATACCTATAGCTTGCAGAATTTAGAGCACCCCTAAAGGTTTGGCCTTTGTGCCGGGGCCTGAGCAGCAAAGGAGGGAGATGCTCCCTGATGCCCCTTCTCACCGTTCTGTTGAGGCAACATCTGAAAGTCGATGAAGTGAAAATCTGAGAACAGACATGAGGAAATGGCTCATTAAATCATGAAGTCTGAAAACAGTGTAATGTGATTAATACCTCCCCCCGTTCTTGAAACAGTTGATAAGTCATTGTTATCTTGAGGGTTATATTAACAGTTGCCAAGTCTTGTCACGACAGGAGATATGATAGAGTAAGGCACTCTGTTCCCATCAAGGAATCATACAGAGGTCTTATTAAGGGAAAAAGTTTAAAAGTACAACAGGATATGTGTATTAATCATATTATGGCAGCATTTTAATATTGTGGCAGTATTTTAATATTGTGGCAGTTTAAGTGTAACAATAATCATTGGATAGTATTTTCTTTTCCAGAATTAAGTATGGAAAGCTTATCAGTCCTTCCAGTGGGGGAAAATAAAGCTGTTTTCAGGGTTTTTTTAAATTTTCTCTTTGACAGAAAAAGCAAATGCAGTTAATTTAATGAAAATTATTAATAGAAATTGAACCAACAACATTATGCTGGCTGTTTGGTTTGAGTGTAAGGAATAAACTGAGTTAGTAATGTATTTAAATAGATTACCCACCCTTTAGCAGAAGTGGTGAACAATGTGAAACTATTAGGTATCAGGTTTTAAAAAGCATCTACACCAGAATTAGATTGATGTTTCTTTATGTAATAAATTATATGAAAATGGAGTTCATTGAAGGAAATGGAATTAAATGATAAAATCAAACATGATAACTTACATTGGACCCTTTCTGACTAGTGTTTTTCTATTTTTTTGGGGGGAAGCGTGTTTCTGATATGTGCTTATCTTATCATCTCTGTACTTGTTTGTAACTCACTTTTAATGAAATTGAGATTGAATACATCTATTTATGAAAAATCAAAAATCTGGGAATTGGAAAGTGGACAGCTGAAAGCCTTAGTCTTTTATGATAAAAATCCACAAAATTAAGAAACCTCTGCCAACATTTTTTTCAAAAACTAAACCTTGTGATTCAGAGGGGCAGGAGGTGTTTGCATTTTTTTTGGGGGGGGAGGGATTGTTTGCTTGTTTGTTTATTGCAATTTTGCTTATTAGATCCTTACTGTACAAAATCCAATAGAGCTAGCAGAATAAAAACCTTTGTCTTAGCATAAGTAAGCCAAAGCAAATGTAACCCATCGTGATTTTGACATCACCTAATTTTAGAACAAACATTTTCAAAGCAGATCAAGCTTTTTGTCATTACATTCCTAAAATAAATGAGCTGAAACCAAAGTCAAAGTAAATGAAAATTGTAAGAAATACACGTTACAACACACAAAAAACTAGTAGTCATGCTGTAATTTTTTTCACTAAAATTCCCAGAAGTAAAGAGAAAGAGGATTCCTGGCTAAATAAACATGCTGACCATAACAATGATTTACTTTGCCACAGTAAAAATTTATGAGGCTTGAAAAATTAAGGACTGAATTTGTGCACCATAAGATAGCAAAAGCGATAGCAAGCTGTATGAGTACAGTAATTAGACATGAAGCTAACATAGATGCAATTGTTTACAAAGCAAAGAAAATTGAAAAAATTGGTACACCCAGGGGTGAAAATACACCACAAAGTTGTAAAAGACACCTAGGTGTTTTAGTTAATTCAGTTTTTGTCTCCAGATCTGGGAAAAAAAAATAAACTTCACATTAACAAACCCCTCTCAAAAAAAGAGAACAATTAAGAAGACAGGTTAGAACTTACCACAGTGACGTTGAAAGCATAAAGAAGATCAAAAGGAAGTGCAGCAATTAAGTCAATGATAAACCATGTAGTCACATAGTGGATACAAATAGATCTTGCTTCAAATATCACTTGGCCAGACTTGCTGACATATGTTGTTCGGAAATTTAAAATAATATCTGCTTGACAAAGAATGAACAGAATTAGAGACAGTGACTTCTTAATTCCTGGGTACAACACCAGGAATCCAGCATAAAGCTGACTGTATTTCTTCTGCATCATAAATATCAGATGAATAATCTAATACTGAAACAAAAAAATCATAATGGAAAGAGATGCACATACATGGAGTTAAATCAATGAATGCATTATTCTTTTCAAGGAGTAAACAGAGTGTCTAAAACATTTATCACTCACTGATTTAAAAGAGGGTTTAAATTAACAAACAACATCCACACACACTGATCTTTAAATTGTACAAATATTGGTCATTTTCTAAATGAAAAAATAAGGGTGTTATTTTTGTCCATAAAATTTATTTACATTTATTTTGAAATTAAAAAAATTCATTAATTATTGTATTAAAAAGGTGTGATTTAATCTCTTTTAGTGATAACTACTTAGCACAGATGACAAATGTCATCCTCAAGGATAACCATTTTTTTATCCACTGAAAAATGCTGAACACACTTGAACAAAAGCCTTTTTGGGCTATGGTGGAGATCACGAAAGTGATATGAATTGCTTGGTGACTTGTGTATTTTGTATGTTCCCATCTAACATTCCAGGATGCATGTCTTTCAGTATAAGATATACTTTTGACGTGTCTTGTCAAAACACATTAGCACTTGAAGAAAAACTCAGGTCTTGACAACAGAGTCTCAATTATTTTCGTGTCCTACAAGACAAAGACTATAATCTGTCCTCAAGCTATGTACCCTGTTTCTACTAACATTGGCGAGAACTACTCCTGTAACATTTAGAGTGTCAGAAAAGAGTGTAGCCAGCCATTAAGGCTGGTGTTTCACAGCAAGACAGCTTTAGGGAAAAAGAAGAAATTGATTTGCATTTCTGCCTAGACGTTCTTTAGGTAGGCTACACTAAGACTGCATAAAGTATGACCTTTTCTTCAAAAGAAGAAGTGGATATGCACATTATGGTTAGCCTGCTAACCATAATGTGCAAGAAGACAGGAAACACTCTTTTCCCTCTGCACTGCAGGCAAAGAGAAGAAGGGAGAGAAAATCACATTGGATCATTCCTTTGGGGTATCAGAAAAGAATCCTTTAGGATAAATTTTGATCAAATCCCAAGTTCTAATGTTCTGGGTCAGAAAAATAATGGTTTGCCAGGTTTCACTAGAAGAAAATGTTTATGCCGTCTCCTGCAGCTGGAGCTGGACTGCATGCCCTGATTATTTGTCATACTGGCTAACCTGTACTTTGCTAATAATAAACATATGGTATTTCTAACAGTCCGACCTTGGCCACTCCCTCCCTTTGACCCCGTAGAGTCAATTCTCCTAAATTAATGAAATCTTTGGGGAATTTCTCAGTTTTTTGGCACAGTGTTGATCCTGAAATTTTTTAGGATTTAGTGCAAAACCATAACCCAAAGTAAGCGACCTAGACACATATTGGAGGGTATCTGGTTCCACAGACTGAGGTCTTGCAGGTTATAATTGGTTCATGATTTAGGAACTAACGCTTCCATTCAACCAGGTCCTCAGGCTGAATAGAACATATAAATAAAATCAGATATATAATCATTTTAGATTGCCTTATGAAGTAGTCTCAGCTGTCCCTGCATTCTTAAAGCTACAAAAATGTTATGAAATTTTCAATAAGATGGGAATATTGCATAATTTCACAAGGTTCATAACGAGCAAGGGGGTGAGTTTAACTCCACAGGCACTTTGTAGATACAGTTGGTTACTAGCCACATTTCCAGATCACTGTGGCAGCACCAGTCACATACCAGAACACCTTAATGAAGATTTGTTTCATGGAGATAAGAAAGATAAAGGTATTTGCACCAGTAGTATTTTGAAATTTCTCATTCTCATTTGTCTCACAAACTCCAAAGTGTAGTTATCAAAGTCAGAAAAAGTATTTGCTTATTTATTGTCCATTAGCATCTGTGAAACAACTAAAGCTTTACAGAAAAGGAGACAAATCCTTGTTTTAAATGTAAGTACATCCAATACACCAAAGGCTTATCAATGTGCATATGCAATTCACTGTTCAAGATTGAAGAGATTAGAGGATTTTTTGCACTGCACCCTTTTCTGTCTTCTTATCAAAGAAAGTTAGGGCAACAGCCCCAGATAATAGCTATATACAAAACTAAACAAAAAAGAAAATAGGAAATGCTAAGTGCTTCTTTCTGCATCCAGCTTATTAGATAAAAGTCCAGAGGGCGGGAAGTAAGTGTGATCCATCTTGTATTTCTTGACAACTTCCTGAGCTATACTTGGGTGTAAACAGTTTCTTCATCTGGGCAATCTTATTTACAACTTAACTGCTGTGCTAAAGTACTTACAAATCTGTAAGGGAAAAAAAACAAAAAAAGAACTCCCGAGGCAAAAAAACTTCTAAAAGCACAACAAAATCTTTAGCACAAGTCTAGAAATGACCATTTCTTTTGAAAGATTGTATTATTTATAGGAATTATATATTCCAGTTTTTAGGGATTTCTGTTAAAAAAATTGGAAGATCTACTTTTTCCCTTTTTTAATTTTATAAATGTTTTCTTATCACTAGTAATGTCCTCTGAAAATGCTAATGCATTATTTAATATTTTAGAAATTGTTTGTTAAACTAGTTGTCCAGTAGCTTCTACAAACTGATGAAAATTGAAAGAACAATCTGAAATTTAACACAAGCATCAATAATGTAAAACTTCAGAGATTCCAGATAACTCAAGAGCTTCAAAACTAATGGTTTTCTCTAGTGCTGAGTTTGTTCCAAATGCTCTGAAATGAGGTGAATTTTAATCATTTCCTACAACATGAAGGGCAATAATTGTAAGTTTACATCTGTAAGCTGGGCAAGAGGGATGTTGAATCTCTGAGCTGATTCTTAAATCATATATTAAATTACTCCAATATATTTGGATAATTAGTGGGTTAAAATTTTTCTACAAGAAATACATTTGAATATACTATCTTTAAGTATGCTCAAAACAAAAACTTCAGCCTGCGTAAACTTCATATTTAAAGCTGTGTTTGATATGTTTCTTTCAGGCTGGGACAAAGACTGTAATCTCTCTTCTGCTTTAGCACCTCTAGTAACACAAAAACCAAACATTAGTAACAAAGATTATTGCTAAAGAAAAATCTGAATTTACTTTATTGAATTTTTTTTAATGTGAGATAGGAAAGCATCACTTTAACTGATCTTGTGAGCCACATGTCATGTGCTCAGGAAAGCATAATAGAGCATTTAAATAATGTCTCTGACATGAGAAATATCATTACAAAATTACTTAAAACTAAAGGTGGAGAACAGCAGAAAATATCAAACTGCTTAACTCATTACACCTGCCTTGAAGCACCGCACACACATATCTAAAATACCATATTTTTCTTGATGTAGAGAGAAAAATAGAGTGAAACGTGTTTATTCTTGTCTTCATTAGGAAAAATTTGGGTCCTTATTTGTCAAATAATTCAATTTCAATTCAAATTAGACAAAAAAAAAAAGTCAGGATTCAAGCAAATTAAAGCTCAGTATAATGTCTAGACTATCCTACTGACTTTAAGAAAGGTCCTTAAATAATGTTTAACTGCGGTCTTTTCCACAAGACTTATCCCACATTTAGCACAGATAGATGTTGTGTTAACAAACACCAATGTGTCTTAAGCCAGTCATGATCTCCTCCTTCCCCGCTCATTTCTGTACACTCTGCTGTGTGTGAACCTTGAGCAAAGAGTGTCAGTCTTCCAAGCAGTGATTTATTCTTTTTTCTGTTGAACACAAAGGTAAACTTGACCTGAAAGCACCCAACAGGGAGAACCCAAGATCTCCACTTTCAAGAGGCTTGGAACTAGGAATCCTGTCACCCTTGCACACTGTGTAGGAAAATGGGCTTCTGCCCCATACACCCTCTGATCACAGCTCCCTGCTGGTGCAATTACTTTCTGCTTTTTGGATCCTGTTCCTCTGAATCTCCCTTCTCTCTGCCCTGCAGGCTGATCACTTTTCCCTACCAACCCAACACAACACAGACCAGAAGACCCTTTGGGCACTAAGTCCTTAAGATGCATGCAGAGATAATAAACAGTGAATTTATGAAATCATGACTGTGATTTTTCTCATGGTTCGATCCCATGGCTAATTAGCTCCATCTGTATGGATTCTCTCAGTCTGTTATTTCCACTACTGGTAAGGTGTGGGCACACATCTCTTAAAAAAAATCTTGTAAGAAATGTGATATCTTTAAAACTTATGCGAAGATACACTGAAAGATTATAGAAAATGCAGCTTTATAAAACAGACTCCAGGTTTTTTAAACCATGAAATTAATTTAAAATTGTTATCTATGTACATTTAGAGTTCCTAATTTGTTTATGTATTTTGCTCCCATTAAGCTCTCACACAGTATTCACAGCAGTAAACACCAGAACACTGGGACCATTATTACCTGAAAATCTTCCAAGTTTGTAATTATCATGGCTACATGGGTCTGTGATATTTTCATTCCTAATACCTCTAGCCAGTAACATGATATAACTGGAAAGCTCTGAACAATTACTTTCCTTATTTGAATGTTCTAATGCCTTTTACTCACCTACTGGTGACTATATTATTTTTCACAAGCTTCCAATGTGAAAACCATGCCCTAGAAAAGTTTCATTCTTAAGAAAAAGCAATTTATTTGATAGCTGGGCATAAAAGAGGTGGGAAATCCAAGCAAGCTCATAAGGTCTTGAAACTGGTGATCTCTCTTGGATTAAAGCTCTGTATGACATGCTACATCCTTGACCAAGTTTCCTCTTTCTAGATTTCTATTATGTGACACATTCAACGCAGACACATTCACGCAGTGAATGGTATGCAAACACCAATTCAAACTGGTGTTCAACAAAGGGAAGAAAAAATGATGCTGAAAAATGGAGGTTCTACTTAGTGTATAGTGCAGATTGGTCTCCTAAATTATATAAAAGGAACAAAAGCCACAAACTGATAGTGATAAAGCTAACCTATTAATCATTAAGATGTTTCCCAATATAACACCCCTTGTAAAATTTTAAAAGCACAATATGTGTTTTGTATAATCTCAATTTCTATTCCCTGTTATAAAAAGTAGATATCTGGAGCCCAGCTGAACCACTTCATCCATAAACAGGATTATTTTACCTGAAGCAGCTGATTTCCCTCTGGTAATTTTTTTTTCTCTCATTTAGGCTTGATTGTTTAAAAAATAAATCCTTCTGGGATTAAACATATGATCAAGTTTTAGCAGAATAACAATTCAGGATTAGGCAGGAGCTTCAATAACTTCCCTTGTCATAGCCTTATATTTCAGAAATGCAATGTAATATACCTCTGTTTAACTGTCTTTCACTGGGAACTAAATGAAATTGAAAAACCCAGTGCCTTTAGGACAAGTGGCATACATATAAGCAGTGACGTTTTATTAGACTGCAGTCACTCAAACCTATGCTTGAGAACTAGGTGATTTAGCTATGTTAACCCCATTGATTTTCAGAGAAGACAGTTTTCTGCATTATCTCCCACTTCTAGATGATATGACTGACTTGTCTCTAATTTCTTGGGTTTTTTTTTTCACTTTGCTTTATGTGATTTTACTTTGGTCGTCCTTAGCTAGTTAGGCTTTCCCCAAAGTCCAGGCTTTTTCATCGATCTGATTGTTTTAGCAAATTTCATTTAATCATACAAAGATAATGATATTAGAATCTGTCCAGAGAGCTTTTAGGAAAGTTTTCAGGAAATACTGGTGCCATACTGTTTGAAAAACAATTTATCTGTCCCTATATAAACTCTTATTTTTCCTATTCCATTGCTGAGATTAACATAAAGGTTCCTAGTAAATTGCCTAGGAACAATTTATTCAAATGGAAGTGTGATTTTTCAGTTCAGCTTCTTCCTTCCAGACATTTATAACCACAATTAGCTTGATGATTTTTTTTCAGAGGCTGACATGATCAGATGAGGGAGATGGAATTCAGTTCATGTAGGAAAAGAAAGTAATGCTCATCTTATACCATTGTGTAAGAACTTGAGCCATTATGAAATCAAAAAAAGCTTACAAGAAAAAAAAGCACAGCAGAACTACCAATAAACTAAGTACTAAAATATAGACTTTTATGTAATAAATATATAAAATATATTAAAATACATACTATATAAATAACATAAAATAATGCCTTAATAAAAGCCTGTTGCAGCTGCTGGAGGGATTTTTTCTTTGCTTTTTGAGAAATTTTTATCAAATGGTGAACAGATATTAAGTAACAACTGATACAAACTATAGAAAAATTGTAATGAAACCTAGATCTGTTTGAGAAAGTGAAAGAAATGACTGGTGTCCACGATGAAGGAAAGTTGCAGTTTTAGGAAAGAAACACTAATAGGAAACTTTAGATCCTTTGTAGTAAATAGTGTCATGTCATTATGAGAGAAGCTAATAATAATCTTGTAGCAAATCCAGATGTATTCAATAGATACTTCTCATCTAATTTTGGAATGAAGCAGCAAAGCAAAGTTGTGCCATATCAGATGTTAAACTGTAATCCAGTGTGCCCAAAATAAGAGTCACAAGGCAGCAACATTTTAAAAACCAAACACTTAAAGAGATTTCCCTTCTGCAGGTTGATGAAAAAAAAAAAACCCTTCCAAAATAGAAATATGTAGTTTACAAGCCATAAGTAAATAGAGTTATGGAATCTTTAAGGTCTTTGAAGAAGAGTTGATGTCCTTCAGGAAAACATGCTTTATCCATATATAGTTTCTTTAATAAATGTGTTAGATATGACATCTTCTATTTAAGACTCAACTAGATGGTAAAAATTTCTAGTTCTTGTCAAAATCTTTGAGAGCTGAAAGATCACACAAAACTACATATAACTGAAGTTTCAGGTGTATTGTGTTGATGTGGGTAACAGTGAGAAAGAAGTTGGACCAAATTATATACTGCTAGAAGTTAAAGAAATTAAGTATCCCAAGATATGATGTCTAGATCCTAATGGACTTGATATCTAAAATGGAATATCAACACCCATTGTTGTACTACCAGGCTGATGTTTTGTTAAGTAGGAAAATTTGTTCTCTTCCACTGCTTAAACAGAAAAAAAAAGAAACCAAAAAGGATCTCATTGAGGACCATTATCATTAAAGAAAATCATGGAAAAGGATTAGAATTAGCCCTTAAGCAACTGTACATTTAAAAACGTAAAATATGGCTATCAAGTACACCTCTCCCTCCTATTTTCCTTTGGGTACAACCCCAAATATCACTTTCTCCTGGTTACTAGCACTTCAGAATATTGTCCAAACAACTCCATTTAGTTTGTGTGGGCAGTCACAGAATCTGGAAAACACATTTTAGAGCCAGTGAAAGAAACTCCTTTTTAGAAGTCTTATGGTTTTACCTGGATAATAGAATTCAGATAAACAATAGGAACATGGTAAAAAAGCTACAAAATTCTTAAAATCTTTACCACACCACAATTCATGTGATGTTATGTAACATGATGGGCTTCTGAATAAGGTTTCTACTAGCAGGGAATAACTATAATTCAGAGTCTTTTTGCTGTTAAAGTCACGGTTGAATACGCTGAGCTGTTTTACCAGTCAAGCTTCTCCAGTGAGAAGAGTTTATTTACCATTTGACACCAAGTGGCTTCACACTGCACAGTACATGAGGAGTGGCACAGTTTCTGCCCTAAGGCAGTGCTATAATGTATATTCTTAGCCTTGATTCATTCAAGTTGTGAAATAAACAACATTTTCAGTGATTTTAATGGAAGAAAATCCATTTCTTGGTGTGATGGATCATAGCAGAACTGACTCCCAAAATCCATCTATAACTGACAGTGATTTGCTCTTCCTTACCATTTGTTCTTACAGTAGAAAGTAATGAGATATTGAAGTTACATCCAAGTGGAAATACTGTTTTACTTGGGTAAATTATCCATTAATATACATGTATATAGATCTGAAGGTATCCTTTGAATGGGAGTGTTTATAACAGAAGTCACTCCCTCCAGAAGGGCATGGTCAGCAATAACACATAACATGAAATACTCTATTAAATACCGTACTTTGGCTGCTGTAGACATGAATGGTCAGCACCCCAATGCCAAGACAAAGGGGTTATTTCTTTTACCTACTTCTTTGATTTTTAGCCTTTTGGAGTTTGCCCTTTTTAGTTGTTTTCTTCAACTATGGGGGTGTTAAACTGTGATCAGCTAATCTCAGTCCCATAGTAGCTGCCACACCAGAAAAGCATCATGTATCATGACCATTATAATAACATACTAAACTGGAAAGACTTTTCTTCTTAAAAACTATGCTGTATCCTTTGAAAACAGACTCAATTCCTGAAAATCTTGAATAGCTAAAATATGTTTTATTGATTTTTCTACAAAGGAAGATACAAACTTTGGAGTCTTGACAGAAAAGCAAAGAACTCGAAATATTTCTGAAAAATGAACTGTTACCTCTGCCTTGAAAACAAGCTAGTATGTGTGACTGCAAAAGTGTGACAGTTTCTACATGGGCAATTTTCTTAATAAAACCTGCAGAAATATGGCAGAAAGAAGTAATTCCAAAGAGTGGAGAAACATCAGTCAAATGATAACTTTTCACTAAATTCAACCTGTGTGAAGCAGACACAGCTGGGTATTTCACAAGAAGATTTTACTTCACACAAATGTTGCAGAAAACAAAGATCAAATCAGTAAAATATTCAGTGGGCAGTGCTGTGAATTCATTCTGCTTCATTCACCTCCAGTTTTTGACCAGTTCCAAGGGAAAACCTGAAATATTTTTTTCAGAACTTACCCCATGTAGTTTGACAGCAATTCACATAGAATGTAACCATAAATCATACCAAAAAAAAAGTGGAAAAAAAGACCACATGCTAATTCACAAAAAAAGTGTGGTAAACTATTAAGTATCAAATAATTTCCTTGGAAATTATCTAAATTGCTAATTAAAAGACTTATTAAAAAATACAACATTGTATTATCACTGTATTATAGGATAGTAAATGAAAAATACAACTTTTGTCTGATTTTTTCTCTAATGAAGAGGAATTAGCAGAGGCAATAGAAGTAAAATTTTCAGGGTGCCTCCATTACCATTACCATTACTTATCTGCATCTACCTGGAGATACAGAAATACTTCTGTGAAATAATCACTTGTGGCTTACTCTTTTCTCCTTTAGGTTGAGGCTGATGTTTTTGTGCTTGGAAACAGCATCTTGTGTGCAGACAAGCATCTCTTCTCCTTACAAGTATGCAAGGAGGGAAAAAAAAATAACATTATAGTGGTCTTGCCCAACTGAGTTTGATGTTTTGAGGGAGAATCTTTAGGAAACTTAATACATCTTTTCAGCTTAAATATTTTGCACTGTTTTTTCACATTACTAGGTAATCCATAGACCATGAACATTTTTTTATGACCTTCTCTTTCAAATATTAGGTGTATCAACAATGTGACTCTATCTGTTTACATGCTGTGTTCATAAGCATTCATAGATAAGACCATTTATTACTTAGAAATAAATTCCCAGAGATCATTTCAAATCACTCCCTTGGTCCTTCCCTGAATTTTAGAATATTACAGCCTGAAACCACACTATCAAAAATTCAAACCCCTGCCATTTCCTTTCAAAATGCAGAACTTTTCTTAGATGTGAGGTCCCCCTCACAGACACAGAAATTATTTTAAATGACCTTCTGTGCACTTGCAAAGATAGGAAATCATATTCATAATAATGAATAAGAAGATGAAAGAAAAAAGAAAACAAGCCTTCCACTTTAAAGCAATCTAATAAAATTTATAGCATTTAATACTTTCTCATCTTATTCCAACAAATTTCATTCAACATATATTATTTTCAGTACAATAATATGTATCCTTGAATTACTGTGTAAGTCATGAATGATTATATTAATTTCTACAAGTTTTAAGTCTCTACATATTAAATGTGTGAGACTCAAGGACTTCATATGATTTAAAAGTTTTTGAAAGACTTTGAGTCATTTACATTTGTGATCGATACCAATGGCCACACAAGTCCCCTTAGCATACAATGTCACGTCACACAAATCAGAGTTTTAGCACTTTTAAACATACTGATTTAGAAAGAGAAATTCCTGATAAAACACTTTGTTAAATAATTTAGCGGGAGAGAGAGAAATACACATACAAAGAGAGGAAATCTTAGTATAAATCAAGATCAATTTTCTGTCTTGAAAGTGTAAGGCATAGATCAAATCTTCAGATGCCAGTGTGTGTGTGGGGAGGGGAGGAAGGGATGGGTATAGGTTTTTTTTCCTCACAGGTGGCAAAGTAGTATACTGCAGGAAATCACTTTAAATAACTCTCCAGTCTATTTATAAAAAGTATACCTTCATAGCCGTAATTGGTATCCAGTGTTTGTCTTCCACTGAAAACTTCATGATCTACAGATAGAAAATTGAGCTCTTTTCTCTATAGCTGTTCCTGGCCACCTTAGATGCAAAATACTCAGACCCTTTTGATCTTATTTGGCAAACAATGCATTACTACTACCCAGAATGCCTGTGCATATTTTCACTGAACCTTTGCATTGATCTCAACTCCCGTAGAAGGCCTCCTATTCAAATATTCCAGTGAGTAGACAATAAAGAACTGATACTTTCTCAGATATTATTGCTTTCTTTAATCAAGATGTTAATTTTTTTAAACAAAAAACAGATAAAGAAAGGCAGTATCTGAAAACTGGAATGAAACTTGCAGAAATAAAAACACTGCACTGGATAGTTATGGAAGAGTAAAAGTTAAGCAGTTGGAAGGTTATTACTAATTAAATTGAATTAACTTAGTGAGAGGTTCTCCTGCCTTTTTTTTTTTTTTTTCCTCCAGAAGACAGAAAACTTTAAACATATTATTGAAAAGTAACCAAGATCCCTTATGCTTCTTAGAAGTATTGATCTTCAGGCTCCCAGACATACTTATCCAGAAATGAAGGACCCAGCTACTGTCTATGCAAATATAGGGGCATAAACTTTAAAGGAAATAGTGCAATAAAGCAGGTAATAGCCCTCACCAGATAAAACACCTCTTATATTTTTAATGAGTTTTTAAGATTATATTAAGGCAAACAAGCTTTTTTCTACACCTCTTTATGGTTTTTGAATACATAAGACAATAAAAATAATCTAAACCTAGACTAATTTGACTCTATCATTTGTTAGAGGAAGCAAACGATTTATTTATAGGGGGATGTTAGAGAAGGTCTGCACACATAACAAAGGGAAACAGATCATGAAAGTATATTCAAATACAATGTCACACAAGAAAGCATCAAGTGAAAAATTTAGTTTCATATGAGAAGACCTAATTATGTTCTACCTTCATCTCCTTCCCAGAAGATGTCACAAAATGGGGTGTTTTTATTGTTTATCTCCTGTCTGTGTTTTAGAGAACTTTAAAGGCTAAAGCAGTTAAACCTCTACCTAGATGCTTTTCTCATAAATAATTTAATTCATTTCAATACTCTTACTTGTAAACACCCTAAGTCATAAGAACACTTCCATACGTATTTTTATCATGCTTAAGCATAGGCTGACACAGAATCACAAAATAAGCTGATTTGGAAGGGACCTGCAAAGGTCATCAAGTCCAGTTCCTGGCCATCCACAGAACCATCCCCAAGAGTCACACCATATACCAAGAATACAGTCAATCTTGGATAACAGCTAAAAACAAAGACCTTGTCAAGTCCAAGTGAGTGTTTATGCAAGCTATGCTCATGAAAGGAACATTATTCCATGTTCTCCGAAATATGAATAAAATCAAAGTAGATAGACTCGTATTCTCCAATCCATGACTACTTTTGTGACACCTCCATCCATGACTACAAAGCTGTAGTGGAACTGAAGATCCTGTATCAGACAGATCTCCTCACTGCCTTTCTGAGGCAGCGGCATCATAAGAGGAATTTTTCTCAGCACTTCTCATCAACTTTTCTCAGAGCACATAGATCATCCATCAAAGATGTGCTTGCCAGACCCACAGTGCAAAAAATGCCCAGAAACTTATGCTCAAATTTAAGTATGCTGTCAATATTACTACTTTCAATATAGTTGTATATGTTCTGAGACATATTAATTCAACATTTTAAGAGACAAGAGACCCTGGAGAGATGATCATAAACACACTGGTTTCCTTAAATTCACTGCAGGGATTTAAAGGCAGTATGACAATGTCCTGAAAATACTCCATAAACCTTTCCTCAGAGCTGGAGATTTAAATCAGATATTAACTGTAGAAAAAAAATTATTCTGGGGAAAATGGAACCATTACTCAAACTCTGGGGGAGTAATATTGGTGTTCTACAGTACAGTGTTTGTGGTTTCCAGTAACATGATTAGTCAAAGTCTCTTCTAGTGCTCCATGCACATTTCTTTGAATGCATTAAGTTACAGCCATAGTTTGATTTCCTGGACCACAGACCGAAAAATCTATCTGGAAAATATGAAGTAAACTTTACAGAAAATCTTGTTTGCTTTATTTTTGTTACTCAGCTATTCTATTGATCATAGAGATGTCTTTGCTTTTGACTTACTGATATATAGACTCCATATTTCCAGCAAAATATATAACCAGAAAAGTAACACTGAGCAGTTCACCATCTGTCTTGTTTCAAATGAATACTACAGCACATAAATCAGTTAGAGACAGAGTATACTCTCTTGCGCTTATACTCAAATAAACACATTTATAACACAAACCAGTTATTTACACCATTATTAAAATATTGTAACATTGAGTCTACTCTTTTTATAAAGTTACCCAGGTACATCAAATGGGATTATATGATTTAGTATTCTTAATGTAACATTAATTTATGACTGACTAGAGTTGTAACCTCACTCTTTTTACACAAGACAGGATAATCCTTGATGATCTGCAAGTTTCTTACTGCAGTGTTTGAAAATCTTTGAATGCAAATTTTTTGCATTAATATGAAAGAGTCCACCAAGATCTAATAGTGAGCATAAAATGGGAATTTAGATTTTAAGTCTAATGACAAAACAATGACAAAGGAAGAAACAAATATTTATTCATCATAACATCTGATTCTTCCATCATCTGTATCTACCAGTCTTACTGTCTACAATAAAGCTGACAGAGAAATGGAATAAACTCCTCAAAATTTTATAAGAAAATCTTCTGAGTTACTGCTTAGTGCTTATGGTGTTACAATTTTCTTTAGTTCTCCTAGAGAAGATTGCAATGTTGCTTAAAATGTTTGATCTCAGTTATTTTTACAGGAAGAAAATAGGGAAGATTAAAGTAGAAAAGAAGTTTCAAACCTGAAAATTATCTTATTTGATTGGGGTTTTTTTTGTTCTCTTTCTCTCTCAGAACACATCTAAACCCTTTTCATGTTCAAGAAAGACATACCCAACTTGGCTTATTTCTTAAAAATAATATTCACCTGCAAATAGCAACAGATCTGAGTTCTGGTTTATCAGTGTGACCGAGTGGTATTGTAACGGCAAAATCTTGGGCAACAATCTGTTTGACTCTGTTCAGGGACTCTTTTCAATATTCAGAAATAAACTGAAAAAAAAGATACTATAAAAAATAGAAATTTCTTTGATAAAAGCCATTTTTAGATATGACCTTTTTTCCTTTTTATCTCTTAATAGATGTAAGAATTAAACAGATCATGGAAATAAAAAGTTTAGAGCATGGATCAGATGAGAAACTCAAATCTCTCAAATTCTATCCCAGTTGTCAATATAGCATATTGATATTGTAGTGTGTTATTTCAGTGTAAGTTTTAATCCTACATCCATATTTCAAAAAATCTATCCAGCTTGTGGCCCATAACTCTTCTAAGTTTGAAATTAAAAACAAACAACCAACCAAACAAAAAAACCCCCACAGATTGTGAACAAAACTGCAGCAATTCCAGGGCACATCCCTATACTGGTAAGGTTTTAAACATCCTCAGGGTGAAACAATGGGTTTCAATCTTCCTTGAAAACAAAAGTCTCTTTAGAGTAACAGTGGAACTACCCAAATCAATTAAAAAAAAAAAAAACAAAAAGACAAAAGAAAAGGTGATCTAAAGTTCAGTTTAAATATCAAGTGGTACAGCTAAAATTGATTTTCTTTAAAGTCATGAAAGTGATGATTATTTCCTTCTCTAAAATATTATTCATTCTGTGAAAATCCGAAATGTCAGAAAAGAGATCCCAAACAACCTCCAAACATATCTTACCGATGATAAAGAGAATTTCCACTGCAATGTCACTGACAGTTGTGCTTCGAGTTGTAGACAGCTCATCATGGCCAATAAAGGAAACATTGTAAGGTACAGTCACAGCAACATAAAACGTTGCCAGTAAAATAAGCCAGTCCCAGCCAGCTTTAAAAGTGCTAAAATGCAGCAATATGAATTTGGATTTTTTTGCATCTGAAACTTTGTATTCTGGAAATGCTGGTTTATCTACAAAAACATTCTGAAAAAGAGAGGAAAATATTAAATGAGATAGAACAATAATTTGATTACACAGAAGAGTTTCTTGCAACACAGCATTTAGGTGGTTGATTTTTTTTTGTAAAAAAAAAATCATAACGCAAGACATACTCATATACAGGCAAGAACAAATGCTATTTTTTCTAACCTAGACCTCACATTTATTTATACAGATGGTCCTGTTCATGGAATAACTTTTGTGATGCTGAGGCAGGAAGATTGATAAGTTACAGATTAAAGGGAGTAAGAGAGGAATGCATCTGGCAAACTATTCTTTCCTCTGTTGAACTAATTCTCACTGCAGAGCAGTGTTTTTCTGCTGGACAGATAGGTGAGAGCTTTGTATACACAAAGACACAGTACTTAAATAGGAACACACAGAAAGAAGTAGCTGGTATTGAAGAAAAACATCCTATACGCAGAGCTGTGAGGAGGTTCTTTCAGACAGTCTCTAGCCTGGTCCTACAGACTGAACAGCTCCAGTACTTGGAGCACCTCTCCTGGTTTAGTTTCTTCTGCAGGAATCCAGTTCATGGGAATGAAAGCACAAATAGTAGGAATAACTTTTTTGATTTTCCTTAAAATTGCACTCCTGATCTAAATCAAACCATAAATCTACCATAATATGGTTTCAGAACTGACTACCTTTGTCACTAGACTAAGTTTTGTCTTGAGTCTGTGTCTTACCATTGTTTTATGCAAACAAGATTTCAGTGTTAAGCTGTAGAAATTCTTAGCTTTCACCTTTCATAGCTTTAACAAAAAACACCTCCTCCAAAAAGCAGCATGTGGAACATGACCTGTCATGCATTACTTACTAACAAAATTCTTGCACACTGTTGCTGTGCTCCTGGTTAACACTGTTGTGGTAACAAAGAGCCTCCCAAAACAATATTGTGCATTCACCAAGCTAAGGTTACTTCTGATCTTGAAGTTATTCACTATGAAATTAAAAAGACAAAACCTGCATAACCGTAGACTTAACTACATTTGCCTTGTCTGTCACAGCCTTTGTGTTTCTTTTGAAATACTGATGTCATTGCCTTCTCTATTCTTGGTTCTTATTAATGAATTTGAGCAGCTGAATTCTCACTGTTCTTAGTCAGTCCATTTTTTTAATCATGGAAAAGAAAGCATTTCTCTTATTATTTCCAATCCATACCTCCAAAAATGCATGTACTAAAGCTAGTAAATTGGTCTCAGAAAAAATGTTTTAATATGGTAAAATAACCTCTGCACTAGCATTTTGACAGTACTGGCAAGTAATCAAAAACTATTTTAGGGTCATGTTCCTAAAAAATACTGTCATATGACTATACATTGAAAATATCCCTGGAACACCTGGTCATATTTTACATAGGTTTTATTATTATTATTATTATTATTATTATTATTATGCTTCTTCAACGTGAAACATTCGTAACTTAAAAAAAAATAAATTTTCAACATTTAATCTTTTTTCAACATTTAATATTTAAATTCAATGGAAGTGGATGTACGCCCTGTGGCATATATACCAGTTGTGCATTTTCATGTCCTTAATCTATACCAAGTTTTTTTGACTTTTAACTTGTATTAAACAAAGCAGGACAGTTATTTTTTCTCATTAACATTTCTTTAAATGTCATTCTGCTGCTATATTGTTGGTTTATCCGTGGTTTGAGTTAGTGTTAGCAATATTCACAGCATGTTTTGTGAACTTAATCATTAGTTATAGTTACTAGGGGAATACAGAATTAATTAGAAGACAGAAACATTACAACTTCAATTAGGAAATTAAAAGATAAACATCACAGCATAAAGTTGTAGAAATTAATGAAAACCTGCCTAAACAAAGTGTGAACTTTTGGAGGTTAACAGCATTAAGAGTTTCAGCTAGAGGAAGACCTTGAGTCTTATTTTTTCTGTTTGTTTTGGCAAATAGTAATAATTGAGACAAAATAATTGAGAAGACAAGGTAAATTGGAACCTAAAATTATGACAAACGTGGAATTAAATTCTGAGAATTTTATAATGTGGCTTTCATGGCATTAAATGTTTACAGTATGATTAAATGCACTCTCCTGCTATACTGTAAGAAACACCACAGTAGATATTTCTCAAGTACTCACTGACTTTTTACAGCACTTTATTTTTATTTTTTTTTAATTTTTGGAGGGAGGAAGAGGGGAAGAAAATAATTTCACCTACATTATTAATTTTTAATTTGTTCTTCTCTCTTCTTTGTAGATGTCCAGAGATATGATAAAGGACGGCTCTACTCCGTCTGCGTGCCGACTCAAAGTGTGATCCTGCTCTTCCTCTTCCTTTCCATTTTTCTGCAGAACAGAAGTGAGAGTCCATTAAAGATCAGGAAATAACAATTTAACCTTTGGGACCTCAACTACTGACTTTTCAGACATTGGTAGGAGTGTAAATATTATGCACACCTTTCCTTTTGCTTAATCTTTTGCAGCAAAGAAATAAAACCCCCCTCTCCTGAAGGGCAAATATAAACCACTGTAAAATTTTAATTATCAAAGGCCTTCACACAGCTCAGAAGTAAGTAATTGCAACGTATGATTTCATAGATAAGAAAAATGTACTCTCTACTGTTTCAGAAAGTAGAGGTTACTAATCAGAGGGAAGGATGTCTAGAAGTAACCACTAAAAACATCTTTGAGGTGGTCCTACTTTCTCTCTCATTTCACTGAAAGAAAAAAAATTCCTTGTGGTGTACTTTTTAAAAACAGAGAGTCTGACTTGCACTAGGCTTCCATTATGTCAGAATATGCTAATTTGTAAGCTTGCTCATTAGTAATAACCAATTCTTACATTCATGCATTTAGATTTCTTTTCCCACCACATGGTCATTGGCAAAATCACTTGACATATTCCTTGGTGACATGGAACCCATTAAGAGTAAAGACTGAACATTATTTTGGAAAGGTTTGTGGTTTTTATCTCCATTCAGATGTCTGTAATTGTCAATCATGGGAACAAATTTTGTTCTTGCTTATAGAGCAGTAAATTCAAAGTAATTCCAGTCACTCTGATGGAATTACAGTGAATTGATGCCAGAGTAAATGAAAGCAGACTTTTTGTGATGTGTCAGGATTAAGAAAAAAGAAATTATGGGACTAAAGGAAGAAGCCGTCTGTCAAGGAGGTTTAATTAAAGTCAATTGAATGCATACAAATTAAGGGGAAAAAAATTAACAAAACACAAAACTAATTAGCAGAGCCAGAATTTAGAATCAAGCAAAATAGCTACGTCTTGAAACCTGCCTAGAAAAGAGAGAAAGATTTGTATTATAGGAGACTGATGTATTTTTGGCTTAACAGCACAAGACCATACATAACAAAATGTGTAGGAGGAAAAAATTTCCAAACTTTCAGTAAAAAAGTTTGCAAGACCACTCTCTAGCTCAGGATTTTTTTAACTTGTCAGTAAAGAGAAGGGGGGAAAACAAAATTAAAAATAAAAATGGAAAACCTTTGTACTGCAAAGCCAAATAGCTACTCAAAAGTTGAAGGAGGCAGATGGAGAAGCCTCATACTTTCCCATCTCTAACACATATTGGTGTCAGCTACAATGAAGAAAAATAGAACAAAAAGCATTATTTCAGAAAAGATCCAACTAAATTAATATTGTTTTTTAAAAAAGAATAATCTCTCAATCATCAAATCACTTAAAACTCAAACTACGTTTTAAGTCTTCCTAAATTCTGGGTAAGAACAAAGTGCTTATTTCTTTCTCTGAGAAAAAATTAATCTAAGTCAATTGAATTGGGTCTCCACTGTAGAATTGTTCAGCTATAGTAGCCTAGTTTTGTCATATGACTTTGAAATTCTCTTTTTCAAAAACTATTTACAAGCCTCTCTTTTTTCCTGTCCCAAAACTGCCATGTTGCTGTATGAGGCCACTCAGTTTACTCTACTGCATCCAAGAGCAGTCAATAAAATAAGCTTCAGATCTGCTATGAGGCAGGCTGGGAAAACACTTTTCTTGAGCTTCTGGCCAGCAATGTTTTTGAGATGGTTTAGCTTAAACAGCTCATGCTGTACCATATCTAATTCCTGTCTTTCTCCTTTGTCTACAGAGTTTGAGGTAGTCCATCCTGGCAGATGAAGCAGCCTTGGTGATGTGATATGTTGTGAGACCCACTCTGAGCTGCGTTCAGAAAGCAGGACTGGTACCTTCAGGGGGAGCTTCCTTGAGTACTTTCAACATCCCCAGCAATACAAGGCTCTTTTAGAGTGGAATTGGATTTCTCTACCTTTGGTCAACCTTGAAAGTCTTCTCTTTACCTCGACTAGATCACCCATGCCACCATAAATGTATTTTTTGAATGTACCCTTTCAGTAGCTGTTTGCAGAATAACATGCAGCTTTCAAGCTATGGATACACAATTGCCTGATACAGTGGTGTATCCTGCTTTCAGACTTTTTCTTTGTAACTCCTAAACCCAGATGTGCCTTTCTCTCATATACTGAGTACTGAGCTAAAAGCTGTCCACAATTCCATCTCTTTCCAGAATGCCATGAGACAGTCGGTGTACACATATTCAGTTATTGTTTCTTTTTTTCCATATATTTACTGACACAGAGTTTCACTTTCTATCCACTCTTTAAATGAGGACAGGTTCCTTGTAAGATTTTAAATTTTATGTGTCATCAGCCTGATAATTTCTGGCTTTACATGGATTCCATCTCTCCTACCTAGGTTCAGCGTTTCAGTCACTAAGGATGTTGTACTCACTAACCTGCTCAGGCTGTGGGACTTGATATGGCACTTAGAATCACACCAATTGCATATGTTCACAGCAAGTGAAAACTTCCCTCACTTGCTGATTACACTGTTTGCAAAGGATTAATGCTACCTCTGTGTTAATATTGGGAGTCACTCAACTCCTAGGGACAGAAAAGCATGCTTCAACAAGGAAAGCATTACATTAATTGTGAAGTAATAATCTCCTTACCAACCAGAAGTGGCAAAAAAGTTTTTATGGTTGTTATTAGAAGTTAGAGAAAATGAGTTTATTGTGAAGGTAAGATGCCATCAAAGCACGTCAGTAGCTTGTAACATAAATAAGTGAATGACATTTGTGAGTTCTCCTGCTTTCTGGTCTCCCAATGCCTTCAGGAAAGGAAGCAATCCTGAGCCTTAGCAAACGACATTGCTCACCAGGTGTGCCTCTACATGTGTGTGATTATTTTCTGTAACCTTTCCCTCTTTTCTTGTCATACTCAGTTCACAGCTCACTATTCTGGAAGAGACAGCTCATTTTTTATAAGCTCCCATCTGTTTCTCTCTGGTTCTTCAAAAATTTAGATACCTGACAGACTTGATATTTTTATTTTTTTCCATGGCTGATCTTAGAAAAAAAAAAGAACCAAGAACAAAATCAAGCATAAGCAGAAAGTCACTTTAATACAACTGGCTTATTTTTGTCCTCTGCTTAAAATCAAAAGGATTTCTCTTCTCCCCATAAAAAGTGAGAAATCTTGTTCTAGAAAAATCTCAATTTTGGGGTCTATTTCCTGATGCTTCTACACATCCCTTCCCATGTAATGGTAATGCCCTCCTCAAGATAGCTCTTAAAAAGGATGTTTGCAATTTAGTCTTATCTCCTCTTTATCAGAAAAGCGATAGTACATTTTTTAACTCTTACTGCTGTCCTTCTGGTTGTTTTCCTTTCAAATGAAGACAGGTATAGTACCAACCATCAGACATGACAATTACAAATGATTTTTTAAGAAAAGAAAATAACACAACATCCCTTTTCTAAGTTTAACTTTAGCCTCCTAACAGCTTAAGAGTTCTTACAATGTTGTGAGGGAAGATTGCAGTAAAAGAAAGCAGAATCAGACACAAATGTCTTTGTAACTTGTAACTCTTGTCTTTTCCATTGTGTTTTTATAAGAACATGAGCTTCAATCATCCACTTAAGGTTGATAGAAAGTGGAGGCATAGCTCTTTTCTTGTTCCTTTGAAAAAAAAAAAAAAAAAAAAAAACCCAAAAAGGAAAAAGGATCTACTTCTTGGGTATAAATCAGAAACATAAACCCTGACAACTTCTGACAAACTTTCACTGGCACGTGCTGCCCTAGCAATGCAGAAGAACTGGAAAGTCAGCTTTACTGACTAAAGTGACACCAAAGGTATGCCTGCTCCCCTTCAAAGCAGTTCATCGAATCCTAGAATAATTTAGGTTAGAAAAGACCCTTAAGATCATCAATTTGCAATCAACTAATTGCAAAATCCACCACTAAACCATGTCTCCCGGTGCCACTCCGATGCATCTTTCAAATACTTTCAGAGGGGGTGACTCAAGCACTTCCCTGGGCAGTCTGTTCCTGTTGATAACATTTCTGGTGAAGAATTATTTCCTAAAATCGGAATAGTCAGAGCATAGCGTTAGATAGAGTCCAGAATGTTTCATTGCTTATAATTACCTCATTCTCCTGGTAAAGTCTGACACATTTATAGAATCATAGAATCATGAAATGATTTTAGTTGGAAGAGACCTTAAAGATCATCTAGTTCCAACCTTCCTGCCATGGGCAGAGACACCTTCTACTAGATTTGGTTACTCAAAGCCCCATCAAACCTGGCCTTGGACACTTCCAGGGATGGAACATTCACCACTTCTCTGTTCCAGTTCTCAGCTATTCCAGTACCTCTCCACTCTCTTACTGAAGACTGAGTAACCCTGATATGACCCAGAAGCACTATGCTCACTCCATAGCAGACAACCTGTGGAGAGAGAGACCATGAAATGTATTTTTTCCAAATACCAAAATGAACTAACCTGTTCTGGCCAGAAAGTTTGCATTTTATTTACAAAAATTGTCTCAGCCTTGGTAGTTTTTCCTCATTCCTCATAGCATAAATTTGTATCCCTTGAAAAGAACTGTTTTCACTTTTCTCATTCATGTATTAGTTAAAACTACTACCTACAGTTCCATTTGGCGTGATACATACCCAACATACTCTTGCATGGAAATATCTCCCAGTCTGATCATGGGTCACTACCACTGAAAATTTTCAATGTAGATGTGCATGGACACAACACAGAAAAATAAGATCTACTATTTCATTCACATGATGCAGGAGAATCCAAGAGATTTGCCTGCGTTTACCTAAAACATAGAGAATGAATAAAAGCAACCTGCGTCTCTCAAACTTAAACCAGAAGAGAATATACTGGCAGTATGTGAACGAAATAGAGAGAGATGATGTAAAGTAGCCTGGGAGTTTAGTTATGGAAACACATGCACAACTGAGTAACTTTACTCAGAGATGGTAGTTCTACCAACAACCAGCATGACAGAGTTATCCTAAAGGCTGTGAGGCTGCAGACCTACATCTCTAAGCAGTATTTCTGCAGTTCAGTAGCCAAGGAAAGACAGGTTCACCACTAGGGACAGCACCGTGAGTCTTCACTGCTTTTTTATATTTTCACAAGAATTTTAGCTCCATGCTCGAAATTATAATCCAGCCCAAGCTACTTGATTGCCCCCACTGTCCTGTTTGCTTGGCAGGTGGGGTTGTTAGGCTTAGGGTAAGATTGATTCAGGCACATTGACTATCCTCTTCAAAGAGTGTAAATATGACCATCTCAAGTCATGACGTGCAATAACCCTGACTGGGCAAAAGTAGCAAAGGTGATGTAGCTATAGATCTCTTTCAACACTTTGCAAGGAAGAGCCCTGAAGAAAAACAGATTTATACGGACTCTATAGTGGGTGTTCCCTGTGAAAATTCTAAATTTTAGGTTTATTTAACAGTGTACTGTACACTTTTATAAATATATTCCATAAAATAATGAGACTACTTCATCTTAGCTATTTTGAGAGCTAAGCCAAGGGCAAGTTTGAGGAATAAAAAGAAAATTTTTAATCTACTAGCATTTACTCAGAGGACTAGATAAATTGGCATAGTAGATAAGTAGATAACTTTTCATTTATTTCATTGTTTACAAAATTAAAGTCAACCATGAGATGAAACAGCAAGTAATGTCAACTCCCATCTAAGAAAATTTATCAAAGAAATAACATAATTTTGAATGTGTAAACTAGATTTCCTTTTGAACAATAACACCAACAACAGAGTACAACAGGACTCCGTTGCTGAAATTTATCCGGATATGGACAGACTTGAAGAAATCCATGGTGCTGTTCCATGCACACAGTGGAAGGAACAGTGTGAAAATGCACAGTAATCAGGTTAACGCTGTGAGTTTTGATTCTGGTGGAACCCTTCCCTGCTCAAAACTGAATGGCATACTATTGCACCTGTGTGATCTCTCACTCTGCTCTATTCTGAAATAACACAGGGAAATAAACCTCCCCCATTACCCTCCCTGTGTTTATCTTTATGCTCTCACAACCACACAGCCCACAGAGAGATTTTTTTTACCTGGAATATCTTACAAGTACTGAATTGTTCCTTTTTGAACCTGGGTTCTGTGAATGATTTGTTAAAGAATTTGACCATCATTTATTCATCTTACAACTCTACTTATAAAAGGCTTCCTGTAAGGAGTGCAATAAAGTTTTTTTGTCCTTTTAATACACATCTTGAGAAACCCTCATCACTTGCAATCATAAGGTAAGGAGTACAGGAAGTGTAATCTTTGAATAGACCCCCACGAATTGCCCATGTGCAATAAAATAAATACAATGATGTCTACAGGAAACACAATGGTTTTAAATCATAGATGGTATCATTGACACAAAACACATTCCATAGGCAGTCCTCAAGAAAAACAAACCACCAAAGGAGACAACTGGGGTAAAGCAACTCTGGATGAACACAAAAAAAAAAAAAAAGAACCTCTTAAAACCAGATTATATGGAAAGTAGGTATAATTTTTTTCTAGGCTTTTAAAAATCTAGCAAATTTTCAGTTATTATTCAGGGGACAGCACACCAGCAGTTGCCAATAAAGAGAAAACTGATAAAAGTCTTCTTTGGCATTAATGACAGAATAAAAGCACGACCATGGGCAAGAGGCTGCAGGAGTTCTGTTGGTTGTATGACACATTCTTTCTGTCAACAAAAAACAACAATTCACAAAAGTGTTTGCTGTATGGTGGATCCAGGCTAGCCTCTAGCTGCTTTTTAAATTCTGTTAACTGATTAATTGATTCAATAAGATGATGTACCTAACACACATGCACATACCAGCTAGGCACGGTAAACATTATTACAGAACATTTTTTAAAGGGGCAAATTTTACACAGAATCAACGGTATGATTATCATAATTTTAGTATTATGCCTTCAGAGAAAATTCAGCTTTGAACAGAAAGAGAAAAGAAGCAATTTTATACATTAATATTAATATTTTTATGAACTAGAAAAGCCTTTAAACAGCTTATGAGATAAAAATCCTTAACCACATTTAGGTCTGCTGATTCCATTATGAAGAAAAAAGGGATGCGAGGAAACAGACACACAAAGCCAAAAGAAGGGCTGTTTCTCTTCCCTTTTGGTGGTGGATGGGAGTACACCTCTAAATAAATAAATACATTCTCCTTTTTAGGTGCCTGTATCTGAGTCTATCTCATACAACTCAGAACTGGAAAAAAAATTCCAAAAGACATACCTCTCTTGAACTGCTTCCAATAGGCTGAGTCTCAGCAGAAGAACTCTGAAAGTGATTTACTTTAAACTATTTTCTCATTTATTAATACTACTACTAAAAGTTACAGAACTCTTATAATGAAGGAAAATATTCCAATAGCTATTTCATAATTGTGTAAAAATATTTCATTTGCCAGCTTTCTTCTGTTACTACTCTAGAATTGTCTCACAAATGGGAAAATTATCATTTTTATTATGCAATCAAATTTGAGATATGTCTATTGATTCAACTGAAGTGAGTGGTCATATGTTGTTCTTACAGAATAAAATGTAGCTCTGAATTTACAGCTGGGTCATCACTCACTTCCAGCTGTTTTTAAAGTGAGTGTTTTTTCCTGGAATAGTTTGCATTTCCCACAGCGAATTCCCAAAAGGCTCACGAGACAGTGATATGCTCATATATCATTATGAACAAAAAACATAACTGTAGTAATAAGGAGAAAATTTGAAATATTTTTCAAGAACCCCTAGAACTTAAATAATGCTAACTGTCTAAGTCACCAAGAAAATTTTCATTCTCTTCAGCAAGTGTTAGTATCTCTTCCTCTGCAAGTGTGTAGCATTTAAGGACATAATGTCTAGGAACCTGGGGGTTTTCTTTTTTCCTTTAATCCATGAATTTAATTATGGATTTTATATTTTGATATTTTTCCCTCATTTTTTTATATTCAGAAAAATATGATCATAATTTTAGTCATTAAATGTAAAAATATATTTTTAAAAAAATTTGCACATGTGATGATGTTAAAATATACCTTGCTCACTCAACTGAAAAAAGTAATATATGTACCGGGATAATTGCTATCTTGCAATGAAAGCATGTCTTTTGAGAATGAAGACTTGTTTTCTTAATAGATTTATGTACAATAAAGAGCCAGATAAATCACACATAAAAGTTTTTTGTGGTCAATGTAAGTTGCCCTGAGTTAAAACAGCAGGGGGAAGGAGAAATAGACTTTTTAAAAAATAGTTTTTAAACTTAAGAGATATATAAGATCAAAATCCTGTGATGTCTGTGTATATGTTCCATGTGGTCATTGAAAGACCCAGAAAGTACCTCTGATTATCCCCCAAAGGAATGAGATTCTCAGACTCTGAGAGTGACTGGTCCTAAACTCAATTGGTTATACAATTTTAAGTACACAATTCAGGACAGATAGTTGCAAACCCATCTCTTCTACAGCTATGCAAAACTCACTTGTAATAGGTCTTACTTGCTGCATCTTTACAGGACCTCAGAATTGCTCTGAGGATCCACAGCATGAACTTCATGCCCTATAAATGCAATTACAGTTAAAATGGCCCGAAGCCTCCTAAATGTGTTTCTGAACACAAAGTACACATGAAATATGCATTCTAGTCCTCATGGTCTCTTAATAAAATGTAAGATACCAGGCTGTGTCTAGACCAGTAAAAGTCTTTAAAGCTATTTCTCCCTTTTCATATTTTTTGCCCATAGAAATAAGAAAAGATGTAAATTATATAAGAAGGTTGTAAACAGTCTGACTCATTAAAACATCACCTACCACACACACACAACTCTGAAAAGTTCTTCAGCAACATATGTACTGAAACATATTCCCTGTTTCTTCCATGCTTTCTCTTGTCTGTCTTACATGGCTGAGTTTTCAAACTTTAAAAGGAGTGTCTGAAGATACTTTCCAACAATCTGCCAGCAAAATTAAAAACAAAACAAAGCAGAAACCCAAACAAACAACTTCTCTCTTCTCCCCCCATCTTCATAATTTGTTTTCTAAGAAAATCTGGAAGCAATGGCATAAATTTATCTAGTAACTGCTGACTATGAACTTTTTGGTTGCTAATGTATATATTCTCTCAACCTTCCAGGATATCCCAGAATACAGTCTGCTGCTCTGCATTTGCTCAAGAATGGGACTTTGCTTTTCTTTTTTCTCATTTTCATTCTACATATATCACAAAGGACACTTTTTCCTCAGCTCCAGAACATGCCCTGTGCCTCTCTGAGAGCTGCTGGAATGGAGCTGCCACACACATTTAACAATCGGTGCAAGGCTAACTACAAAGATTGATATGTCTCTAAAGATTCAAGGCTCAAATACAACTTATTTGCTTGGATAAGAAGGTGAAAAGGTGACAGGGAGAGCATCTACGTGCCCACAAGTGCAAAAAGGAACAGAGAGAGAAAGGCAGCTTTTTTCTGTCCCCTACATATTTAAACCAATATCCACAGGCCAGAAGGAAAGGAATTTCTCTTTAATGATGGCAGAAGAGTTTCAGACCCTTCTTATTTTGATGGTGATCCAGGAGCAAAGTCATCCTAGGGGGAATGTAACTGAGTCATTGCAGAATAAAGGCTTCCTCAATATGTTCAGAATATTGGGGTAAAACCCTGCTTCCACACCCCCCGCCCCCCCCCCTCCATTGATAGAACTGTATGGTGCCTGTATACTCTGAAACAATTTCAACTGCTTTCGTTGTTGTAAGTCTAGGTGACTGTATGGTTGTGTTCTCCACCCCAACATACTGCCTCCTGACAGGTATAAGAAGCTTTAAAATGAAAAATTGTCTCCTGAATATTCACTGCAGTAGCTTGAACAATCATGAAGGAGCTGAGACAGTAATTAAGCAGAATAAATCAAAGTGCATATTGCAGAATTTCTTACAAGAGACCAGTCCTGCTTCAAATAGACATTTTCAACATAAAAAATCTGGAATGTAAAATGTTTGGCACATGGTATTTCACTTCTGGCACACTGAAAAGAACAACTCCTCCCTACAACAAATGATGCATAATCAAAATAAATCTGTTTCCTCAGAAATTCATATGGACCTAAGGATCGCTAAGAAGCCAGAAAAAGCCAGACAGTTGAACCATAACATGCGTCTTAGTTTAATCTATGGTGGCAGAAGGTGTAGTCCAACTTTTAATTCACATTATTTTGAGAGTGAAGACATCTTTCCCAACAGGCAGACCAACCTAAAACATGAAATTCTGTTTAAGAAAAACCTTTATTTTTGCTTTGTGAGGAGTCAAACACTGGAACAGACTGCCCAGATAAGTTGTGGAGTCTCTGTCCTTCAAGCTATTGAGCACATATCTGCATGTGTTTCTGGGCAATTCATTCAATCTGACCCTGCTTTGAGAAGGGGACATTGGACCAGATAATCTCCAGAGATTCACACCTCAAATATTGTGTGATTCTGTGGTTACCATATATTGCACACATTTTAATAATAATTCTGGAGTAAAGCTGAGAAAATATGTCTTAAAATAATTGCTTTCAAACAAAGAGTTCAAAATTTTCACAATAAAACAAACCAAAACAAAAGCAAATAGATTACCAAAAAGGACTAAAGGAAGATTTGCGGAATGAGTCAAATTAATCAGGGGAGTTTTAGCAGTGCCTATAGCAGTGGAACTCTACATCTATGCAACCTAAATTTTTCCACATTAGCACACAGATTAGACACAAAGTAGTCACCAAATAATTTAATTTCTTATTTTTGTACCTGGATTCCTGTATTGCCACTGAAACCCAGCATATGTTCTAGTGTCATATGCAGAAATGAAAAAGCACTAATCCAGCCATGCCACACTGGAGGCCAGATTTAGAGAATAGAATTTTCAGTTTAATCACTTTTCCTCCAAAAGGACAATGGAACTTTGAACTAGTTTACCACAACTAGTAGCTTTAGCTCATTGTAAGTTAGAATGCTAAAATAGAATTCCCATTAAACTATTTAAGAAGCAGTTTATTAAAAACAAACAAACAAACAACCCTTTTCCTGTATATTGAAAAAACCATCAATTTGCTTAAAGTGCACAGTTTTAGGAAGAAAAGGTGGAGAGCTGCTTTTCACAACAGCAAATTATTACAGATATTATTAAGCAGGTGGAAAGCAGAGTGTATTTCTACAGTAAACTTACAGGTAGGGCAAGCATATATCGTTGAAAGTAAATTAGAAATACTGCAAAACTGAAGCCTTTAATGATATTGTCAATTGACTTAAAAACCAAACCCAAACCAAAGGAAAGAAGTGTGAAAGCTGCTGACTGTCCTAGCAATTCTTAAAGACTGTAAAACTTCTCAGGCACGCATTTTTCCATTTTTATTATATGAAAGAATTAGAAAAAATCTGCTTGTCCCATTGGTTAATGGGGCTCTTTTCACTGGAAACTTTTCTATAGAAGAAAAGCAGGAAAAAAACCTGTTAAATTTGTATTTAGAATGACACATTCAAAAGAAAAGGTCACAGACGACACCTGACATTTGTGCTGGGTAAAGGAAAATAAGGTAAAAAAGTGGACTTTTGCAAGGCACATTGGCACAAAGGACCAACTGAAGTTGTGCGAACAGACGAGATAAAACAGATAAAAAAATGTCTGCAGAAAATCAAAGACAGTATTGGCTCCTGAGATTTGCAAATGTAAATACACAATGCACAAGAAGAAAGAGGCCGTAAAATCAGAAGATAAAGTTCAGGTAGGTGTCATTGTAAAAGTACAAGGAGAACAAGACCTTACAGAAGAAACAGGTGATATCAAAAGTAGGAAAGACCTGAGCAAGTAGAAGTCTGGAGAAGGCTTTTGGAGGCACAACCAGTGACAATGTGCTACCATAAAGTGCTGGTGGAATGTCAAAGGGGCAAACTTAGGAGAAAAGGAACACTAAAGAATTTTGTTAGATAAGTTTTCTAAGCAGTTTAGAAATTAAAGTGAGATGGACTGTAACTATTAATGACCCATAAAAGTTATAAAAGTCATTTTATAACTGCCCAGAAATACATTCTGGGCAGAAAACAGAAGAGAGAAAATGAAATGAAAACATTGATAAAGGAGCCCTGCAGGGGCAAAATAGTTTGACACTGAGATTGTTTCCAGGTTCTCCTTCCATACACAGTCTAACCTCAAGAGACATGCTAAAAAGGCAATAGAAAACTGTGCATAATGGCAATTACCTTGTAGCAATAGCTCACTTTCAACTACAGGTTCAAAACTTATTTGATTTTTGAAAGGACAAATTCAGTAATCCTTGAAAAAATAAATTAGTCTCTGAAGATTAAAAAAGTTTTTTCATCCAAACAAAACACCAACTCAAGTTTTTGTTAATACAAGGTGCATTATACATTCCTGATAGTAGTTGTGGTCTAAATAAAGAAGCACCAATTACTTCTAGAAGTTAAACATTTTGAAATTTCAGATACTGAATGAGTTGCACAGATTGTACTGGGAATTCTTTTTTGAAAATAACAAGATGATATTCACCACTGGAGGATTAGTAAATCACTCTGCATAGGAAGAATTTTAATGTTATTAAAAAAGAGCTGATATACCCCTAGATTTTTTTTATATAGTAAAGTGGATATACAAAAAATTAAAATGCTGAATTAAAAAAAAATATTTTTAATAAATTGTTAAATCCTGTTTGTTATCTCACTCTACTTTAAAAAACACTAAAACTGTCAAAGCCCCATACTAAATGCTCTTTTCTGCTTTCCTGATGCTAATAACATAAAATGATTGTCATGGTTTTAAAATTAGTGTGAAAGGACAGAACAACCAAGTTTTAGGATGGTGCTCCAAAGAGTACATCATGGAAGAAAGCCAAGTGTCAATATTCATTGCTTGTAGCAATTGAATGGGCATTTGCTGGTGCAGTGTAGCTTTGCATCAGTGTATTCTTATGTCAGCACACAGCAGAGTTAAAATCTGCTTAGATTTATAATTTGACATGAAACCATATCAAAAGACTGTCTTAATCTGTCCTAAAATAGCCATGCAGCTACAAAATATTTATCAGATAAACAATAGCTGACATTTTGCAAAGTGATCAGCAACATACCTATTTCAGGTCATCACTGGCACGTGACTCCTCACTGAGCCTATCCTGAAAATTTGCATTTCTTGTAAGTAAATCATTAGCCTTTAGAGCACAGATGTTCTGATCATCTCTCTCCTGCATGGTTCCACGTACCAGGTTTTAATAAATTACTTTCCTAAAACTTTTATAGGAGTAAGGTTTTCGCTTAAGGAGAAACAAGGTAAAATATTTGTCATACTTTTATTTTTTTACTTCAAGAGGTAGCAATTGATTGAAATTGAATGTAAGAAAAACCAGAAAAATGTACTTGTGTACTACTTCAGAACCATTTTTTCAGCTTTAAAGCTCAGAATTTTCAAACATATTCAGTGCAAATAGTAAAGGATGCAAAATTTCACCCCCTTCTCCCCAAACCTTCTAATATTCAGGACTTGAAAATTAAGTAAAAGGTGAAATTATTTGTCCAAATGTACACAACAGGCAGACATCATAAGCATAAATGTTGACTTATAAATATTAACCAGCAAAAGAGAGCACAATATTTTACGGCTTAAAGTACTAGAATTTCACAAAAGAATACTGAATTACTGAAACATGACTTTTTTGTTGAAAAATGAACACTTACAACCAGAAAAAGTTGAATATTAATTGTTCCCCTACTTTAGAAATCCATGAGGAGTAAATGTGTTCCAAAGGCTTTAACTATGTATTCTTTGAGATATGCTATTTCAATGGCTACCATGGGGTGAAAAATTTAAATAGATCCCAGAGTAGTACCACGTTGGAAAAATCAACACCAATGATGTTTTAAAGAATTCTGACAGCTACTCTTGGTGTCTACAGACAAACTCCTTCTAAACAGTTCTTTCAGACAGAAAAATTACAAAACTAAACTGTGGGCTCAATATACCTTTACAAAATGCAAATCTGCAATAAGTTCACTGCCTTTGATGCACAAGTCGATGCTCACTGCATAGCCTTTATCCCCCTAAGCCGACATTTCTTTGTGTTAGCAAAATTGAGTAAACCTTGATTACACTATGCCATCAAAATTATTTTATGGCAGTTGTGAACCATTACCACAAGACAATTTTCCAAATTCATGGAAAAGAACCTTTGCAGTATTTCCTTTCCAAAACAAATAAAAGTGAGAATATATTACTTATACTATTGGATAATTCTGAAGACATAATAAGTCTTATAACTTAAAGCGTAATGAAAATGCGATGACATGAGAAAATATATACTTATTAATAGGCAAAATAATTTCTAAAGCTGTTTTAAATTCTGCTCATTGGAAAACATGAAAAAATGCATTCATTTACTCTCAGCCATGCTGAAATCAGATGCACAGATGGAACTCTTGAAAAAGTCTAGCTTTTACAAAATACCAGACTATACCTCTGTAAATCCTGAAAGGAAATAAATTAAATCATGGTACATAAAAGCAATTTAATTTTTAGGACAAAAAAATTTGGGACTGTGTCCTAAATTCCACATTTACAGAACCTGCAGCAATGTGTAAATGATAAAAAACCCAAACAGATTATTTATCATTCCATGTCATATATTAATTTCTTCTTCGGAAAACTAGGAGGTCTCTATACTGAATAGTGTACATGCAAAAGAATGCTCATGCAGGTGCAATTCTTAAAAACACATAACTGTTGTTTCTTATCAATGTTTTTGCAATTCACACAAACCTTCCTTTTTGTCTTCTGCAGCAATCTTCACTTTTGTGTCTGTTATATCTTTGAAGGAGGCCAGAAAGAGTACTACATCTCCTTTTTCATTCTTTATAGGAACAATATCCAGTAAGCACCAGAATGAAGACCCTGCAAGGATAAAGAATGAATTTAATTCAAACAGCTGTCTTTTAGCAAAGAGAGGGGGAAAAAAATGGGAACTGCTTATTTAGGAGGTCAGTAGTCAGGGAATCACAGATGTTCAGCTCATGTAAATCACTTTGCATCATTGGTGAAGCTCTGTAATACTGCTTTCTCCAGACACAAGACATTAATTTAAATGCAAAATTTATCTACAGGGATCATTAATAGAGTTTAATGAAGCTCCTTACTCCTCTGAAACCGTGCTTTCCTTTGAACTATGCACTGATGTTGCTTATTTCCTGGAATAGCTTTCACTTTGTTAACTTGGCATCTGAAGCATTCGTGTCTGCTATAGAATCATTCTGCCTTTATCATCTGACTTGATACTCATTAAAACCTCTTGACAGAAGACCTGATAGTCGGAATATCATTCTATTAATTCAAAGATATTTAAACTAATCAGATATCAGACTAAAAATAGAAATAAACTCATTGCACAGACAGTGAGACATATCAGACATCATGTCTAAAATTAATATCAGCTATCTTCTTTAATTTTTTTAATTAAAGAAATTTACTCTTTTAAGACTGAAATTGGACAAAACTGAGTTTGACAATATTTTTAATTCTTGTCAACATTTCTCTGTCCACACTTGCTACATAATGATGCAGTTTATAATTCTTACTGTTTACATCACATGTCCTGTTTGCTAGATATGTTCAACTCCAATGACATAATTTGTAAGTTTCCTATCAACACCGCTTGGAAGAAGAAAATACCTAATGCCTAGATGCAAACATCCTAGATCCCACTCCCATTCATTCTGGGGTAGCTCAGCCTGGTACCAGACTTTTGTCTCTTTCAGGTTTTAGGTATCAGTGCTAACTATTTCCAGACACCATCAGCCTACTAATGTTATTTATAAGAGAAATAAGTAGCACTAGAGAGTTTAAAATGTATTTTTGTACATATCTTTACACTTTCACAATGTGCTGCTTCACAACATACTACTTTTAGCATTCATTTACAAACAAAAGTCTACTCAAATTCATAAAAAGAAACAGGACTAGCTCCCTGGACCACTGCTGCCCCAGGTGACTACTGTCAAATGATCAGCTGAGCTTTGGAGGGCTCCTTAGGAGCAGCAAGCAGATTAGCCACTTCCTGCTGTGCTGTCTTCTGAATTTTCCAGTTTTGAAAAAGAACTGGGCACAGAAAGGTCACAGTTAAGTTTTATAATTTGGATTTTCAAGTGGAAGTTCCCTGGCTGCCTTTTGAACACTGTAGATGAGCACTATAGGTGAAAGAGCAGCTTTTCTTTTGAAGGACCAAGACAGTTAAAGGTACAAAAATTTGCTTCAAAGGAAATTCGTCTGGACCTCTCTGTCCCGATCAAACTTTCCAAGAGTCACACAGGCAGCTTTGAGACTAACATTACTAGTTCAGCAATCTGGCAGCACTTCCACTTAAGCTATCTGAAGAATGGACAGGGAGAAATTGGAACAGGAAGAAAGAAAACTGGAGGACAGAAAAACCTGTGGAAAGATGCAGACTGGCTTTGTATTGGGTTTAAATATTCTTATTTTGAGGCTTGAAGACAAAGCAAGAAAAGGCACCCTTTTAAAAGAAAGTAAAACTTATGTCAGAATCAGAAGCAAGATATTTCTATTGTTCTTTCTCCAACTTTGATTCTCCTTTTTTTTTTTTTTTTTTTTTTTTTTTTTTTTTTTTTTTACAGATTTGACTGTATTAAAAATTCTGCGAAAAACTGCTCAGTAGCATTACTGTCAGAAATGTTTTACAGAGTAATCACTTTCCCAATCTGAAGTGGTCCATTCAAAGAGAAGAAACATTAAGAATCTTTACTGCTTAAAAGTAGAAACATAAGTCTTTACAAAATACCATCATAACTTCTAAACTGGTCAAACTCCTACTGGAAAAATTACTACGTGGCTGCATTCTAGCAGTAGTTTCAGTGGGCAAGAAGTCTCTCTCAACTCCTTCTTCTAAACACCACCAAGAGGGCCAATGCTCTTTTAAGAAGAGTTTCTCTGCTCTTTTAAGAAGAGTTTCTCTCTCCTCCAGAAGTTGAAGCATTATCTTACTCTTTTTAATTGTTATGTATCTTTTCTACACACACACAGACACACAGGCACAGACACACACACTGGCCATTAAGGCCTAAAAGAAAGTTGCAGACATCAGCCATTTCAAACCAACCTGACTCAGTTACAGTAATATTGCCTGGAATGATAGATTTGTAGATTTAAGGGAGTTATTACAACATGGTTAATCATTAGAGATGAATTGATTTAATATTTAATTGTTTCATGAACTGGCTCTTTTGTATAATCAAAGTGCATTTGAATTCTTTACAGGTAAACATTTGTCACTTCACACTTAACTGAAATTGTTCCACATCCTGTCATTATTTAGTTTCTTTCAATCATATTTTCTTTCATTTTCTTTCCTCATTCTCCTTCTCTGTAAATATGTCTGAAAATATTTTGACTAAGCAAAGTGAACATGCATAAAACGTGGTGTGTGCCACTAAAGAAAATGCACATCCAGTACATGCACAGGCTACTTCTCTCCTAAAGAGTTCCAGCCTAATGCCCTGTGTGGTGGGCTGTCAGTCCTGGCTGTATTTATGTACTGAATCTTGAGAAGTCTTAAATCTGAGCTCGTTGGTTTGGTAGGGGGTTTTTTGTGTTTTTATTTTGTTTGTTTTTTCTGCTTTTTCTCTGAAAGGAGCAAATGAATATGAAATTGTTTTTGGACTAGGTGAGATGATCTGCTTTAGGTCAGGACTAGGTCAATATAAGGTTGCATTCTGTCAAGAACAGAAGACCTCTTTCACTATTGAGGAGCATCCTTGGAAAAATAAACCACAGTGAAATCTGTTACATAGCTTTTACTGAAACCAAGCATCACATAATTCTATAAACCAAAAGCAGAACTTTATCCTCATAAAAAAAAAAAAAAAGTAGTGCCCTATTTTGTTACAGTTCTTTTGAATGCAGTCATCTGTGAGACAGAAATTCCTTCCCTGCTTCAGATGATGCATACGAAGGTTTTCTGTATTGTCAAGAGTTGTCTATCAAAGAAATTTCTTTTGGAGGTTTATTTATATACAGATTCTTTTTATTGCTTCAAGCCACCACTCTTGGAGAAAGAGTCTAATCTTTCTCTTGCATTATGAAGGGTCAAAATATATTTTAATATCCTGAAGGCTTATATAAGCACATCACAGGGAAGGAGAAAAGAAACCAAATGAAGCATAATCTTATCACAAGGCAATTATAGTCCACCTTTTATATATACAAAAAAAAAAAAAGAGAGTGCTTTATGGTCACTCTCTCAACCACACTTTCTACCTTTCCTTGTTCTGACAGCTAGAAGTCTGTCCTAAGACTGAAATCAAAACAAGGGTCAACAGACCACAGCATTTAAAAGGGAGATTTTATACAAACCCCTGCCATTAGAATGCCAGTAGCCTTTGAAAACAAACACTCTTTTCACTAGAAAATAAGGTCTGTTTAAGCCATGGGACAGACTGAGACCATTAGCTCTGTTGATGAGCTGTGTGCACTCACCGTATGCTAATATGTAATCTGTAGTCATCCTCACCCCAAACAGAGCCCAATGAAATACTAAGAATGGAAATATCTTTGGTGAATATTTGGGTATTGCAGAGGTTTCATAATAGAGATATGATGTGGGATGATGGTCTGCAAAGTTCATGTAATTTTTTAACAAATTAAATAAACTCTGCACCCATCTTGTTAAACTTTTACTTAATACTTTTTTAGTCATACATATATCTAAGAAATACTTGGAATGAATGTTACTCATGCCAAGCTACGGCTTCCTTTTGCTCTTGACAGTCTCGGAGTAGTTTTGTCCAGGACGAAAAGCTTAAGACTTCCTTTTCCTTTTTGACTTGTGTGGTTATATCCACTTCCAGAACTTCAATTCCTCATAACTTTTCTTGCCACACTGCTCTCCAGAGGGACAATGATCCAGTTTATACCGTCCTGTCCATCATTCCGGGGCCAGAAATAACAAACAGACAAATTTCTGTGATCTATCTTCACTTCTCTGTGGTGCAAGGAAGAGGGATCAAGCTCCTTTGTGAAGCTCTGAATCTGCACATAGCATATAAAATTAATGAAATTTAATGGTTCCTAGACTAAGAGCCCAAATATCTGAAGAAAAAAAAGAAAGTTTAAATTGTTTGCATACTAGATATAAAAGTCTTGCGGCACAAAGCAATAGCTCTCCAAGGAATAATTACATATATGCATAAGAGGGTATAATGAGGCTTCACAAGCCATCATAAATCTGGAATATTTCTTTTTGTTTAAGTAGGTGACTTAGTAAACAAAATGCTCTTGTAGGGAGATGCAAATCAAGCCTTAAAGAAAACTATTAAAACGTATCACCCTATTTCCAGGGATTTATATAGAAGACAAAAATATTTTCGTGTAGATAGCTGCAATAACTTGTCTACAAGATTGATGCTAAATCCTCAGCATCACAACAGTGTCTCATTGGTGGTTACTAATTATTAGCAAAATAAACCTGCTGACACCAGAGGTGTTTGAGCCTGATCATTTCCACTTTTCCATCACAGAAAGTGTGCATTTCAAGACTGACAGACCAGGATGCCAAAGACTTTGTCTGAGGAAACCAAACTCTCTCTTCTATCAGCTTGCCCAAAAATTCTCAGCCTCACTGATGGCAAATAATTTTAAAAGTTATGTGGTTTTGACAAGATGTCGACATTTTGTTGAGGAGAGCAAAGTGCAAAGAAAATGCTTTAAAAATTGCAACTGGATTGAACAGAGAAGGACAGGAGCTACAAGAAAATTATAGCTATAAATTCAAATAATTTCTCTTTTGTATATATCATTACTTTGACAATGATCAATTAATACAGCTAATGCAAAGTTCTGCTGCTTTAAGCAAATTATCACCTCATTCTTCTCCATAATTTCTGCAAAAATCAAATTTATAAGTTAACAAAATCTATAATTTTTTTCTTGAATTCTACTATTGCAGGTGCCAGCTTATCTGCTACACCTAGCGACATTCTTTAGTCAGAAAAGTATTGCAAAACTAAGAACTCATATGGGCTATGATGAAATTGACTTATATGGGAACAGGTGGTTGTGTTGAAATTTTCATAGGAGTGGTAAAGAAGACTCAAGAACTTGTTTCCCCTACTTCTGTGTGACCACCACATCATGCTTGTATCCCAGAAGTAAGCCACCTTACAAGTTTTAACATTCAATATAAATTTATTCCAAAATGGATTTGTAATCCATTTATGAATCCAAAATGGTTACATTCCAGAACTTATTTTCACCTCAAAGCAGAACACAGTTGTGTTCCAAGAATTTGGTAGATGAAGGATGATAGTAAGACACTTTAATAAGAAAGCAAAAAAATTGTATTTTAGGTATGAATAAGGAGGGAATTATTAATCTTGTGGAGCTGATTTAAGACTTGTTAAAAATAGCTCTCCAATCCTCTATATACCCTATGGAGTACCATGTGCAATTATCCAAATCTAATCACATCTCATCAGAGATACGCAAATCCATCCCTCCATGTCTTCCAGCCTTTTATGTGCTCAACTTCAACCTATGCTCTGTTCCTTCTGCTGCCAGGTAATCCAGTGCCTCATATGTCACATGCCTCATATTGCCCAGCATGTCTGACTTGCTCTGCCATCACTGCCACAGTAGAGAGATGAACAGAGGGAAAGGATGCCCTAAGAGAAGATCCTTTTCAACACAGCAGTCTCCTATCCTTGCCTCTCCTGCAAACTGCCAGTATTAACAGAGAGATGATTAATTCCCAACCCTGAAGTTCCTGTTAGTCACTTTTTGGGCACAGACTGTTGGTGTTATGTTTGAGTGCGTATCTCTTCCAGCCTTAGTGGAACAGTGTCTGTATGCAACAGCTAGTACAGCCTGCAGTGAATGTTTTATACAAACTAATTTATGAGCTCCAGCATATATACATTTCAGCTTTGTTTATTCAACTTTTTGGTCTCTCCTTGTATGGGTCCACTGTCTTCCGTCCTTAATGAAACCATTTCAAAATCCTCTAGTTACCCTGAGTTTTCCTTGCACAAAAGCAGAGAACTGAGCAATGTGTTTTAACACCATGTGAGATACATTATCCTTAAGCATATGACTTTCTTTTTGTCTGCCCTTATTTCCTTTCCTACCTCCATCCAGATTAGAAAAGAAAACTACATTTAGGGAGATAAGTACTTTCCCAATATAATACATTTACTGGGTTGCAGTTATGACAATTAGCAAAACACAGAGGATTATCTAAAAACTCAGTTAAGTCAGTGAGATGCATTCTGTTTAAATGCAAAAGTCTTCAGGGTAGATTCATAAACATTAGCAGTCTGCAACTTACTTTCCCTCCCCCTCCAATGATAATTACTTTGTCACAGTTATATTAGTAGAGGGCATTCAGCATTTGTCAACCAACTCCTGGGAAAGTACTAATTGAGACAATTCATTTATTTAAACAAATATACAATATCTATTGCTAAAATGAAAAATAACCCAACCAAACCAAACAAAAGCAAGAGAAAAAAAAAAACAAAATACAGTTTCTTTAATACCTTTATACAGATCCCTTCAGAAAAAGTCAGGCTTGATCCTTCCTGATCAGTTTAGTCTTTACTTCATTGCTTTCAGTCAAGCAATTTCCAAATAAACTAAATTTGCTTTCCATTGATTACTGCATTTTTGGAATCTTTGCTAAAACTGTGTTTATAGCCTATGGTCATTCCTTTTGGACTTTTAGAGTCAAAATGTAGATGTAATCACAGCAGTAAATATGATTTCTCAGCCTACTACAGGATGTACTTCTGAAAAAAGGCAAGAAATATTTTTTAAAACAGGATGATCTCTCATATACATCATGTATGACTGGATATATATTTGCATATATATATTTGTATATATATATATGAATAAAAACATATTTATTATTTGGAAATTGTATCTTATATTTTCACATCTAAAAGAGCCAAAGCACACATTCACCTAAACATAATCATGCTTTCAAATTACATTCTTTTGCTTTTAAGTTCATTATTTTAATATCTGAAAAGAGAGACTTCAAAGATGATGTAAAATTTACTGTAAGCAAAAAATCCAGCAATATCCAAACAGACCACTACACCTATAAAGAAAAATTTCTCATTTTCAGATTTAAAAATCAAGTGATAATTATATAAACTAGAATATCTGCAAAATATTTTTGTAACCCTTACTCTGCTGTCTCTGGCAGTGGCAGCCCCTAGAGACAGAAGGCCTGGAGTTTGCAGAATGGGAGATCTCCCAGCACTGGAAGAGGTGTTGGCTAGAACCTCCTGCTTATTCATAAAGTCTTCTAAAGACATGACATGGAGAAAAAGGGGATTCTGCTGGTTACTCATCCACCTCCATTGAAAGGCTACATTTTAGAAACTGATCAATTTATTTTACACTGCTTTTCCCACAGGGATAGGTCAGATAATATTTTGCTCTACAATCCTTGTCTATAATCATTTGTTGATATTATTCAGAAGTTTTCAGCAAGTTTACAGATTTTCTGTTGAGGCCATGATTCAAGAACTTGAACCTGTAGTTCATATGCAGTCCATGGTCACCTCTCTGGAAGAAGGGGCCTAAAGCTGGGGCTGAGAGGGAGTTGAGTCATGGATCTGAACTGATAATTCCATCCTGTCAGGTCTGAGGGGTTTTGTACAGAAGGGTTTTGAAACACACTGAGCAATTATGTAACATGGTAGAAAGGATTAATCTTCCCAACTCATCACTTCAGTCCATGTGAGCACATGCTGTAAACAGTCTGAGCCTGTCCAAAGAAACAAATGATAGTAACCCCACCAGTTGGAAAGCAGCAGGTTTTAACCTTCTAGTTATTTAACTGCTCTGTAAAATCAAACTGCTTTTGCAATTTCCTACCCAAATCAGTGAGAGGGTTCAGTAGACAGAGCTAACAGGAGCCTCCTACCACCTTCCAAAAAACTATGGAGCTAAAGCAAGAACCCATTGCAGCGTCAGCACAGGAGGTGGCAAATAGTCTGCATCATAATCCAGAAGGTGGATTTAGGGATCAGGGGTGAAATAAGGAAATGTCAGCAGAAGAGAGGCATACGGTCATCTGGAGGAATGATACTTTGAACTTTCTTTATCCGAAGAACTGCCTAATTCATGGTGAAGCACAGGCACCCAAGTCAGCTTTTAGCCAAAGCTTGATTTAAATCTCATAATAAGAAAAGGCCGCAGACTCAGTGTGGCCATAAAATTGTGAGAAAAATTTGAAGAGAAGAATGACTAGTGAGGAGTCCTGTGAACATCCTTCTAGAAAATAAATATCAATATTTCTTACTAAAAATGGATGCATAAAAAGTTGCACAATGAAATGCTTTTTAAAAACTAAAAAAAGTATCCAGCAGCATCAACAGCCATTCATACCTGCAAGCCCAGGGTGCCTGTGTGGAAACACTAATTGCATCTGTTAGCAATGAAGGGCATCAAGTTGTAGCAATATAACACCTAACAGGAAAATTTCACACTGATTTATTTACATATCAATGTGGTTCCAGAAGAACAAGGCTTTTCTCAGTGAATTATGATTTTAATACATCATGTTGCTACTGAAAGAGGCTGTTAGACAATATCACTGTGAATGCCATGAGAACGAGGTATCTGCACTGTCAGAAAGCTGAAGTATTGTTGATGTCTCATTAAATTCTGGAAAAAAGGTCTCAGATGGTTTAGATCACATTGCACAGAGGAGATTTCGCTGCCTTTTTTTTTTTTTTTTTTTTTTTTTTTTTTTTTTTTTTTTTTTTTTTTTTTTTTTTTCCTTCTAACTAAAATTCATCCCCTTGTTTTGTCTTCTTTCAGGCTTTTGTTGACCACTTCACCCAGGTCTCTGTAGAGTTTAAGCCAGGGCACTACAGAAGAGCACAAGCCCGGTCTGTCTTCTGCTGCTGCTGCAGGGACTGTCTCTAAAACATCAAAACATTTCAGAAGTACACATCACCTTTCATCAGAAGCCATGGGTCAAGCAAATGAAGGGTTTGGAGAGAAAGAAGAAAAAAAATCCCTCTTCTGTGAAAAAAGAAGGAAACCAGGACCTATATTCTGTCTATATTCTATACTGCTTTTTAAAGAGGAAGACTTCCCAAAAATCAGTGAAATTTCCTAATGATTAATGAGTTACATGGAAGGAGGCAGTAAAAAAGAACAGGAAAAGAGAAAAAAAAAGAAAAAATAAAGGAAAAAAAAGAAAAAATAGAAAAGAAAAAGAAAAGAGAGAAAGAAGAAAAAATCTTCTTTTATTAAGTTGAAAATTATTGCTTATGGCTTAGGTAATAGCAATTAGAAATTACCTTCAGATTAATCTTTCTGTGTTTCTTGCTTTTTTTATTTCCCTCCTCCTGTATTTTGTACTCTAATTCAGCAAATGTGAGCAAGCCTACCACAAAAGCTTTTTAGCTTTCTTACTTTTAGATGACGTTTTTAAGGCAGAGAAGCAGTGAAGCAGCAGTGAGGCCACATTGCTACAAACTCTCAGCAACTTGTCAAGGGGCTTTCTCTACATTTGTAAGTAGAAAATTGACACTAGAAAATAGTAGAAAGTAGTCACAAGAAAATGGAGGTGTCTATACAGATTTTTTTTTTTTTTTTTTACAGTCAGAAAATTCTAATAAATGCCCCTTTTCTTACTGCTGGGCTTAACTTCCAAAAGACATGGTGGATTTCAGGAACATTGTTAAGGAGGGCAGGCAGTTAATGTTAACCTGGTACTATACAACTCCCATGTTTCAAAATGCTATAGAAAATTTTCGGACAACCATTAAAAGTATGTGTTTAAACTTCTTGTTGGAAAGCAGATACCATTTCTGCAAGAAAAATACTTTCTGTAGAGAAGCTTGAGGAAAATCTTATTTTCTTTCATTTTAAAAGAAATTAATTTCTCCTCAATCCCTTAATAATTAATTAATTCTTCTAGAATTTTAGATAACAGTGAACTCTTTGTCTAAATAAAAGCTTTTCTGTTTTCTTAACGCAAGGAATGCATTAAATAGAAATGATGTTGCTGTTCTCTAGCCACGTTATTCAACCACAAACATGGCAGAGGCAATGGATGATGTCCCATGGCCTGAGCCTCATTCCATTTACCTGTGGCTGTCATTGCTGTCTCATTGTTACATCCTGACCTCAAACAGCCTTTTGTCTGATGAATCCAGTAGCTCAGTAAGAGGGTGTGACTTTCACCCTTTCTCTACTCATGCTCTGCCTGTCTGAAACAACACCTTAATCCTGACCTTCCAGATATGGATACAGCCTTTTCAAAACACATATTTTCACACAGTGATGAGAAGACCTTGATTTAATCTTACTGACTTGTAATAAAAGAAGAAATACATACAGAAATTAAATACATCATATCTTCCTGACTTTACAATTTACTTACCAAACCTTTAGGGACCAAGAACTACAAGGAACACGCCAAAGACATATGCCAGAAATTGTTTAAATCAGTACACACATAGAAGCTGGCAAAGTGTCACTTGGGGCCTGGTTAACTGTCACAGATGAAGCAAACTCTGCTTGCACCCAAGTCCTAAAGCACCTTGTAAAGATAGTCCAGCAACACCCACTTGCTCCAGTCCTCTTACAGTGGGAGAAATGATGGTCACCACACTGAAGTCTCTCAAATGTCCATAAATCACAAGTGGCCACTGCTGATTACACTGTGTTTCACACAACTTACATGTACACAGAAAGAGGCCAATATCCTTTCAGTGAGGGAAGGCTGTGAAACTACTGCATGTTTTAAAAGGTTGTGTGTAAGCACAGACCACTTTTCAAACGCTACAAACCTAATTTTGAGACAGAGGAAATAAATCTAATGGGGTTGTAGGGGACCCAAAGTGTGACCTTCTCAGCAACTGAAGATGGGAGCTTAGACTGGACTAAGTCACTGATTACAGGGCTTATTGTAGCATTATCTTAGGCTGTAACAGAAAAGGAAAAGAGTCTACACAGCTGCCTAATTGTACCTCAGTTTGAGGGAGCGTGAAGCCCTCATTTAACTACCTGTACTTGCTATTGACAAATTTCAGAAAAAGTCTGACAGGGAGAAAAAGAAGGGTTTATTTAAATATAGTTCCTCAGCATAGTGTCCAACTGCTTTTAGGTTGTTCTGCACAAGAGATCCAGGAGTGAGTGTTTTTCTCACAACTCACTTGAATTTCGAAAGGTTAATTTGCATTTCCATTATCATAATTGACAACTTAATTTGTTGCAGATGTTTTAAAGAAAATGTAGAAATAGTAACGGAAAAAAAGTTAAAAAATCAGCTCCTAAGCAATATAATTTTAAAACTTTCTGAAGAAGGCAACAATCATAAAATTCCTTGTCTTTTAATAGTCTCCTTTTTTGAATGTCTTCAAGAAACGAATATAGCTCTGTCAAAGAAAAAGCAAGAAACTGACTGAAGAACCAAAATAAATACTGAAACTATGATGAAAAGTATATTTTGAGTTGAATTTTCAAAAGACATCTCTCTCTGAAGCTGCTATATCTGCTGCCGTGGTTCTAATACTTCTCTCTTTCTAACATGGCAGAAATGTTCAGGATGAGGAGTTACAACCAGTCTATCCTATTCTAAGAATTCATTAAAATTTCCAAATGAGAACACATATAGAAAAAGCTCTTTTCCACTTCTAGAGGTATCAGAGGGATTGGTCAGAGCACAACTGCTTAAGATCATTCTTGAAATCCAAACCCAAATGACAAAGGCAATGAAACACTGCAGTTCATCCAACACAGACAGATAATCCACTTTACTCAGCTTCCTACCCAGCTCCTTGCACGTCACTCTTGCTGCACTATCAGCTCAGAGCTGATCAGAATTTCCATGAAATTGCATGTGGATTGCTGGGGTTGCTTTAGTTATAGCAATCATTCCTTTAACTAACAATTGCTGAGCAGAGGGGCTGTGTGAATTCTTTAATGATGGCTAAAAAACTGTAAAAGTTATTAACTGTAAAACTGTCTATATTCAAGCTTAATAAATTCAGATCAAAGCTACTTGTTTAGAATGAGCAGTCTAATTTAATGATAAAAAAAGAACCAGCTTTGAAATAAGTTTAAATCAAATTTAAAATACTGAAAAATGTGACAATTGAGGAATAGATGCATGTTCAGCTATGTAACCTTGAATGTCTGCCCCAAAAAACAGGGTACATATGATCTACATTTTAGACCAAATCCAGAAGAACAAACCAAGAGTAAGTTATTGTATTCATACATCCATGTGCCTCATAGTAATTTTTTATCATAATGCTGTACTAACTATTAAGACTTCAAGAAGTATTCTGAGGCGCATCAGTCTGTTAAGTGAGCTCAGAATTACCCCTGAGGCTTGGAAGTGCTTGTTTGGTCTTATAGTTAGGCCTACAAAGCAAGGCTGTGCTAAATAGCAGCCTAAAGCCAGACGGGGGTTCCCCTCTGACAGGACACTGAAATGTGGCCCTGTGATAGATAACTAGATATTGCTAGCTACTTGTCTCCCACTGACCTATGTCCTGGCATAATACCAGCCTAAACAACAATGATTTTCCATATTGGATATACTGGAATGTATCCATACAATCATTTCAGGGAGATTATTCCCAAAGTTCTTATATCTTAAAATATTTTTAAAACCTTCTTTCTGGGCAAAGTTGAATAAGCTTAACAGCTTCAGAAGGTCAATTGTTCCTCTGGGAAAAAACCCTAAACCCAACCCAAATGCAAAAACATGTAGCTAAAGTGTCTGATTTGCCAAATTTGAAGCCTGCATCTTGCAGCTCTGTTGAAAAACCAAGATTATTTTTCAAGATAAATTTTGCTTTTATACAAGAAATTATTGCACTGGTATTATTTTAATACCAGTGTCTCCCAATGATACAAAAATACATGGAAATGAAAAATATAATGGGCAGTCAGGGAAATTTATTCTTATTTAGAAAATATATTAGGGAAGCTTCCAGTCAAATTATACAGAGGGATGCATGTAGGATGGATAGTGGGAATTCTTTTAGCATCAACAATTTATTTTTATCTATTTATCTTCGATTCAGCTACTTCTAATTGACCTGCAATCTCTTTCTGCCTGTGTTAATCATATCTATTACAGATTTGAAGCATCCTTTTACAATGTAAAGGAATCACAATTTATCATTCAGGACAAAGACAATGAAATGAATGTTTTAGCTTTACTTCTTTAATTTAAGTACCTTGAAATATCTTCTTTCCGTGCCCAGTTATCAGAATAGAATACTGGAAAAAAAGCAACTCTTATCCTTCCAGGTTAAAACAATTTTTCCCCTATATTCAGGCATGTTTTATAATTTTTGGAGCTAGTTTATTTGAATAACCTTTCTGAAACAATTTCAAGAAACTGCATGAGTCTCTTCTATATGCTGAAAAACAAAACCAAACACCTCACACACTCCCAAGTCTCCTCAAAAAGTCAAAATGAGGAAGCATTTAGCAGGATCTTTCAGATTAAGTTCAAACTTTCATACTATGAAGAGCAGCAGTCATAAACACAAGGCAACTAAGGAACATTCTTCCTTTTTTTTTTGTTAGTGAAACTGAAGCTACCGTCTCCTAACACTCCAAATCACTTTGTTGTCATTATGCAGTTATCACTTTTATAAAATAACTTCTTGAAGCATATAATAACAGTAATACTATTTGAAAGGTAATTGTTTTATTAATAAAGACAGAATAAGAGAAAACCTATGAGAAAAAATGTGGTCTAGACATATGCCTATAAATTCTAGTCATATAATAAAAGGGAAAGTGATACTCAACACCCATGGATCCACTGAGTCCATGGATCACTCAGCCCCTGTTACCCTGTTTGAAACCCTGTCATTATCTCAAACTTAGTGTCACCTGTTTGAAGATCACATGAATGTGACAATAGGAATATATGGAATTAGTACACTGAAGGAGCCTGATGTAAATAAAAGAAGCTGGGAATTGTGCATCATGGGCTGCTGTCCTCTGTCTTCTATGCTTCATGCATCTGGACTATGAAATAATCCTAATAAATGCTTTGCCATAGCAGTCAAAGCTTTGCTGGTGCAACTTGAAATTTCCTGTAGTCTATGGGGTTGCTTAATGCCTAGAAATTTTCTTTGTGTCACAATACATACTTGAACATAAATTTTTCACATTTTGAAAATCATTATTATTGTGTTTATGTATAATAGCTGTTGAGAAGAAATCACTTTGCTCATTCAGACATCCGAGCATTTTATTGATGGCATTGAAAAATTTACGTAGCTTATCTTGTGGTGAATACAAAAATTTTCATTGCAGCTTCAGCAATAAGAGATAAAAACTCCAGTATAAGAAAAAGCAGGAAAAACAGTGTCATACTGAGTGCAAATAAATGTCTCACAATGCAGTTTCATACCCTGAATGTCTTCTATGCAGCTTTGTAACATATTTATACGAAATTAACATCAATAAAACATGGTCTCAATGTGTACCCTACTGCCATTATTCAAATCTATTTTTATAGGTTTGATAATAGACACACTAAATCCTTACTTATAAATTAACATTATACATTATATACATTATATATTATATGCTAAGTTTCAGTCCTTATGACTAGCAGAACAGGAAAGAAAGACTTACCATTCTTCTTATAGAACATGATTTCTCCTTTAAATTCTATCTTTTCCTCCAAAGATTTCTCAATTTGAAGAATCATCTGCTCATTTGTTTCAGCACCAAGTAAAAATTTACAGCTGCAGCTCTTCTGCATGACTTCAGTCCGTGCAAATCCAGCAAGCTCACAGAAGCCATCAGAGCAGTAAACAATGGGGAATCCCTTAGCCACCTGAGCATTTGCAAGGATGAAGTTACTATCTGCAGAGGAACAAAAAAGTAAAATGTGAATTAAAGTCTGAATTCTACACCACTTGATATAGTACTTTGTAAGAAGTTAAGAAAAAATGTCTGTCCACAACTGGGCAGGCATTTTAAAGCAAAGCCCAGCTGCCTGCAAACAAGGATCTAACTTCTGGTTTCAGACTATTCTGAAATTAAGTCACAGTTCTACTCCACAGATCATATAGAATAGTTCTTCATGGCTTTGTACAGTTTGCCTCATTGCCTCCTCAAGGAATACTTTATGATAGTTGCCTCTGAGATAGATGTCAACACGTTAACCACTTGACCAAAGACTGGTGACAAATATCAAAATTTTGGAGAAATTTCAAATGTTATGTTTTGCTGACACTCAGACTGCTCTGCAGTCTGAACAGACACAGCTACATCATAAAAACCCCCCAAACCTCCATGGTCTCGATAAGATAATGTTGACCTATATCAGCAAACTGATTTATTCTATATAATTTTGCAAGGGGATCCTTAAAAGCACAGTTGAGTGACACTCCAGGCTATGTGGAATTAAGGACATTCTAGACTACAGGGGTTCATTTGTCCTTTATGAGAGGTAGGATTGATTCTGTTAGGGTATTTCTGTTTCTTTGAGGTTTTTTGTATTGTTTGTTTTTGCTTTTGAGGAAAAAAAGATTTCATCCAAAATCAGTCACCTGTCTTTTGGAGCCCCACCATATTTCTTCCATATGAAACAGGCACATCAAAAACTCACCATTCTGTTATACTTAATGCTCTTTATAATTTTTCATTGTGTTTAAGCTGCAACTCTCATGTATGATACATGCAGGATAGCATATTAACATGGACATCAATCAACCAAATACAGTGTCCTAATTTGATTTCAAATCTTGGGCAAATCTAACAGCTGAACCTAGTAGCAGCCTAAAATAGCTCATTCCCATCCCTCTCTGAAATGTTTTAGGCGGCTTTGTATCTCAGAACTTCATCTTCAGCCTATGTCAACAGTTCTGGTCCTTTACAGCCCTTTTCAGTTATCAGGGAGACTCTTTCCAGACAACATATGAACTTCTCATACAGGTTTTTTGCCTGTGCTTCCTTATCTTGAAGTAAAAAAAAAAAAACCAAAAACAAAACAAAAACAAACAAAAAAAAGTTTTATGGGTTGAATCTGTCTACATTTCACATTGAGGGAGGAAAGACTATTTTTACCCATTGCTTGTTAAGGAATGTTTATCTTACAGCTTGCTAGCAGGAGCTTAGGAGCAGTCTAGTCCCAAGATAGACACCTCTCATTTTTCAGACTTATGTGCAAATGAATTCATGTGTATGTATTAAGAGGAAATACTATTAACTAACCCATAATCCCTTGATAAATATTCATAAATTTAAAGAGAAAGAAATGAATTATTTTAATGGAAAACTCAGGTTGATATACCTAATCCCCTACAGGAATATATTATTTACGATTAGGAAGGGAGGGACAGAATTCATACACTAAAATAGAGGAAAAAATAGTCTGAACAGTCACAAGAGTTCTACATCTGTGAAATCCAAACAACTTCAGCTATGTTACTCTTTAATTACCCAAGGGATAAAATACTATGTCTTATACTGCTTTCAGTACTTTAAAGACAATAGAGGTTTATTAACTGATCAATTTTCTCTCAAGACTTTCCTTCAGTTACCCACATTTTGTACAAATTTAATTAAATTCTTTCAATAAATGATTCTTATGTTAAAACAAATGTGTTTTCAAAATGCATTCTGGTTCAGTGCAGTGCTTGACTTAACCTGTCATTTTTATTTGCCTAACTGGGGAATAAGTATCATTACCATTCATGCACTAACATGTTGCTCCCCCTGTCAACACAAAACTAAATCCCCACACTGCCAAAAGAATTAAAATCATGTGCTTGCAGTAAATAATGAAAGTGTGACAGTGCAAGACCGCCAGATCATTCATACCAAGTATATTTGTAGCCAGCAGATTAATTTACTTCCCTGTTACTTGTTGTTTAAGATAAAATTATGTGATGCAAAGACTGCTGTGGGGTTTTGTTTTTTTTTAATTCTAATTGTTGAGAATTGTATGTAGCAGAATATGAGAGACTGAAGGGACAGAAAAGGTAGAGAGGATGTGCAGCAGTGAATGAATGTCATTATGAACAGGAACACACTGGAGCTTACCAAGCATACCATGATTTAATGAAAAATGTAAGGTGGCCAAACTCTATTGTCACTTACACCAAAATAAACCCACAATAATTGTGGTTACGTCAACATCCATGGAATAAACCAGTTTACTTAAAAATGCCAATCTAGTACAAGCTAAAATAACAGCCAATATTTCTTTTAATATCAGCAGGTGTCTGATAAGGCTTGTAAGCCTAATTTTACTGAACTTTTTGAGTACCACAGCAAAACATCAGGAAAATACAAGCAGAATTATATTTGCTGTTCTTCTTGAGCCTGAATTTCAAATAAAATAATGAGAAATGCACCTATAATCCCACACTAATGGACATATCTAAATAATTTGTTAAAAAATTTCTTGTCATACTAAAAAGGACCAAGAAATATTATGCCAAGTAATGTATCATCTAATTCTTCAGCAACATTTATAAAGTGATTAATATTTATCTATTACATAAAGCAAATTAAAAAAAAAAAAGCCCAACAAACCCATATGATAAAATATTCTGGTTGAAAGTGTGTTTAGTTCTGTAACTTATTTTTATAGCTTCAAATATTTAATATCACTTGCTATTACTTGTGTATATAAAACACCATAAAATATTTCAGAAAACAAGTCTTGAGGGTGAAATTTCCATCATTCAGTCTTTGTTGTGGCACAAATAAAAATTCCAGTATTTAATTTCATGATATTCAATGATAACTAGTTGGATTTTAAAATCTAGAGTAAAATAAATGGCATTTTCTTTAGAATAATTTATTAGAAACTTGCAGACTGGAAGACAACACATTTGCTTATTTTTGGACTTTCAGTAGGAAAGTTGCAATGAGAGGCACAAACCTGTTTGTCTGTATATTTTGATACCTGTTTGTGTGTAGATTGCAAGGTTTCCATAATAATATAGAAGTTGTTGAATTCTGTATTACGCTTTCAGCACATTGGCCGGAATATTACGCTCTTTCATTGATCAGGTTGGTTGATCAGGAGACAATATTAGATTACTGGTGGGTGTTTCTTTTTAATTTAATTTTTAGATAAGAAAATACATCCAAGCAAAATACTTGATCTATTGAGAAAGATGAGCCTTTGGAACAACAGAGTAGAACTGCTGAAAATCTGTGTAAGAAAGAACTGATTTGGACTATTTAGGACTAAATCTGGCACAGGTAGCTCACTTTGCCAATTGTACACTGAGATGCAGATTGAGCTGCAGGTAGGAGCCCAAAACAAGAGACCACGAGCTGCCAAACCTTTGGTTCGCAAAGGGCACAAAGATGAGAGATGCCAGCTGGGTGGATAGACCCTGGGGGACACAGCAGGAGCAGAGTACTCAGGAGAAAGAGAGAGAGACGTGTGAGGAGACACTGTGAGGGTATCAAATCCTTGGGTTCCCTTTGCCTCCCCAGAGGCAGTTCTCTTCAATCAAACCAGCTGGGGCTGTTTCTGTGTTGCTGCACCATGAATAAATGGCTTTATGGAAAGAGTCATCTGAGGTTCTGCTCTGGGAAAGCTGGGCTGGCTGTGAGTGTGGGCTGTGCAGGGGGACAAGAGGGCGCCTGTCGGGTCACTGGAGCCACCCACAGCGAAGGGGCCTCGATCCCAGCAGTGAAAGCCTCTGAGCTGGGAGTGCCACTGCCAGACAGTCAAGAGACTGGGCAGACTGCACGTCTTTTTAACCATTTGACCTCAGGTTTCAGCTCAGAAATTAAGTGGCGCAAATCTCGCCAAAATAAAAATTAAAAAAAAAAACAAAAACTGGATATTTATATATTAGCTTTGGATAAAAATACTTGATTTTTTTGTCCAAGCCTGTGAGAGTTGTGTGAAAGAGGATTTAAAGGTGCTTCTGCTAAGATGGAAACAAAAAGCCTAAACACAAAATATTCACAAGGTTTTGCTTTAGCAGCAAGTCAGCAGAGATGGATGAATATGAGAGAGATTCCCGGCTTGCCAGAGTGATTTAAAAGCAGGTTTCTTTCAATTGTGATTCTTTCACTTTAAGCTCATTTTCCATGAAGATCAAGTTACTTTTTCACATGAAAGTTTGAAGGAAGACTATAAAGAGGTTGCATGCCTGCCTTCATTTCAGAAGTAGAACATACTGGATAGGATAGGACGTTGATTAATGGAAAGCTCATATGGTTTTCAGAAATCTCTGCCAGAAACGCAGCATAAAGCCAGAGACAATCGAATAGGACAAACCAGAACCATGATAACTGTACCTTCAATCCCAGGCTTAGATGGTGGTACTCTGTTTCAATTACATGATACACAAAAAATCGTAACTGGAACAACAGAAATTTAGATCTCATGCCTACTAATACAGAGAATCTTATTCAGCAAACAACCCATGATAAAGTTTTAGAATTGAGATGATTAAATAAAAAGGCTTTATGCAATATTCTTCCTCCTAATTAATGCCCACAATTTATCTGACTGTTTGTAATGACACTGTGTTACATTTATATTCTGCTCTCCCTTCATGAATCTACTGTCATATCTAGCAAAAAAATTACAAAGGGATTTTTGCTTTAATACTGTGTCTATGTCTGCTATAAATCTCATCATTGTGCTTCGCCAGTTCTTTTCAATCAAAGTCCAGAAGTTTTTGTGAAGAGAACACCTGACTTCTTTTGTAACTGAGCAAAGCCAATAACGATTCTAATTCTAAATGTTAAATTATTTAAGAATTAAAGAGGAAGAAAAAATCCTACAAAAGAAAAAATCTTTAGCAATCAAAGAAGCTGCATTAAATAAGCCAGTGACTCACACAGTTACTCTACAGATTGTAGGACAGTCCACAATTCTTCTGCATGAAAGGATGTACTACACTTAGATTTGATTCCACAGTTTGTACACAGGCAACTTAACAAGGGAAATCTCATTCCAGGTTCATGCAAATTACCGTGACGGAGAACACGGCCACATTAACAGTTAGGATTAGTGATTAATTGAATGATTAAAGTAGTGTATGAAAACATTTAGCTTTATGTCAGCACATTTAGATGCAAGTGAATTTAATTAGAGCTCAAAATCATTTGGCAACTAGTGTCCTTGGATGATTTTTATACTGCATACATTTCCAGACGTTAAAATTCCTCTTGAAAAATCTCAGTACAGTTGACTGGGTCACTCATATGAGGGGAAGATTTATCCAGATATAAGTAAGACAGAAAAAAACTGATTATACTGATAATTCCTCCTACTCTTCTCTAAAAATGAATTCATATTGCAATGCATTTATAGTAGTACAGTGAAAGGTAAGACTATTGCATTATAAAGTACAAGTATGGACTGATGAACAGAAGACCTATCACAGCAACTCACTGTATGTAACCTTTATAATTGATTTAATTGGCCTACTCATTTCATTGCGAGGATTCATAAAATTGGGTAGCAGCTATAAATTTAGAGTTATGAATCAGTATTTGAAGTACCCAGCACTATGGACTCAGCTGAAGGGGTGAGCTTCCATAGTTCCTACTTGACCTGAACTGACAGGAATAATTTACAGTAAGTAGAAAAGTTCTGAATTCAGTAGCTAAGAAATAAATCTTTCACTTTATATCTACAATAATATTTAGTCTGACAGTAAAAATGCTTTACTGTATACAATATTTATAGCTACAAGGAGAGTTAATCTTCAATGCAGTTCAGCATGCAGATATCTAAGCAAAATTTGTGCATCTGGTTGCTAAATCATTTCCCAGTCTTATTGATAAACACAAGATCATAAACCACTTAGGAGACTTGGTGTTTAACGATCTGGAACCCAGCTTTCATTGCCATTAGTGCACCAGGTCAATACTGGAATAAAGACTGCAGCTTTCTGCATGACCAGAAAATTATCTAGTCCTATAAGAAAGCAGACAAAAAAGCCAGACTGTATCAGAGAGAAACAAAGTGAAAAACAAAAGCAATAGTGAACCTCATGGTGAAACAGGCTTCTGGCATCTTAGAGAGGAAAAAAATAATTTGTTGCTCCGTTAGAAATCTTTGTGCATGTTCCTATTGCTTTTCCAATCTCAGTATCATTTGAATCCACCTAAACTCTAAACTATAAGACTGAGAAGGACTTTGTTAAAATAGTAGCACTGCTGTGACTGCTCATTTATCATTACAGAGCACCTTTTAAATAAACGATCAGTGCAACTGTAAAGGGTGAACTATAGTACAGAAGAAAATGTTTCAGCAGAAATGACTTTCAAATTCTTCAAAATTAAGCTCCATTACCAGACTAAATAGCTACATTTTTTCCTTATAAGGAAATATTAATTAGTCTAAAAAATGTCTTTGCTTTGCTTTTATATTTACCTGGAATTACAAATTTACAAATACGGTAGTTGACTCTACATTGCAACAAAATATTTCTTTTCCCATCCTTAATCTTTGTTGATACTTACAAATTTTTATTTTTCGGTAAAATCTATTACATTTTATTTGATGACTTTTATTTGTTTTATTGATTGTGCAGTGAGTGCCAGTGCACAGTGCAGGTGTAACTGAAAAAGCTAAATTGCCGCTGTCAAATATTTACATGCCAGTTTTATAGGCATTGAAGTGCTGCAAGTAAAACAGCACATGGCACTGGGAAAAAAAAATCAGAAAAACGAAGACATTAGCCATCAAGAGACACTGTAACTCATGAGTCACTGGCATGTTGTGACAATGTGCAGCATCATCCAGAAGTTACTCACTGGGTGCTTGTTTTTCTGACAGACCTGAACCCTATATCCCTCAGGAGGGTGTTCAGCTGCTGTTCAGTGTATTCTGAGTGCCCACTACACAGCAGGGGGCACAGGTTCACATTTCCAAGGGAAGCATGTTTTGCAATTTCTCCACTAAAACACATGGAAATTTAAAGTTCATCCACCAGGCAGAAGAACCGTTAGCATAAATCAGCTATATTTGATTTGCTGTTTGGGTTCTTTTCCCAACTGTTCAAATGATTTAAAATTCACCTGGAATTTAGAAATGGAATTGCTATAAATCATAATAACATGTAGAGTTCTCATAAGCTCAAATCATATAGCCCAATGATTTAAGAGCCTGGGACCGTGACTTGCTTTCAGGTGTTCAACCGAGAAAAACATTTGCAGACAACACTCTTCCTGAATAAAAATATTTTCAAAGACAAGGACCACATCATCAACAAATCTTTATTAATGTGATCCTGTCCAAGTGATTCCTCTATCACTTGTCTGAAATAGAAATGAAATAAGGAGTTGAAAGCTGTTTTGTTTACAGCTGTATTAAGCATTGTGTCACCTATTCAAAACTGGTGCTCAGTTTACAGGCATACTAAATTTTCATAATATTTTGTGGGTTTAGTATTCTACATTTGCCTTTACTACATACATGCCTGATGAACCTATTTATAATGCTAGTGCACTGGACAAACCTTTGAATATTTGCACTCAGTGTATGCACTGCTACTGATGGTGCAATATATGAGAAGCCATGTTACAGATTCTACTGAGAGCTAGTGGAAGAATACAGGGAAAAAGATTTTCCAGACATTATTCTTGCACAAGCCATTGTTCTTGCACGACTGAAGAACATAAGCTAGACATTTTGAAGCCAGTGGGAAATAGCTTTGAAAGATCATGTTTCTGGCTGTTTGAAATCTAATGCTCCCTTCTTCTTATGAGACTGTGTTAATTATGGAGTGGTAGCTCAGGAGCTTGGAAAATATCTTGATAACAACTATACTGAAAGCAAGAAACTGAATTTCTTTATAATGTGATGATGTGGAGTTCAAGGACTATTTACCTATCATTGGGAATATTTCATCTTATCACTTGAAATGAAGTGGATATGGTCTGGAAGACCCAAAGTATCTGGAACTTTTTGCAATAAAGGACCGCATATATGAACACACAGTGAAATTGCCAGGGTTTTGAAATGAGTAGATTTCACACAAATTTGTTTCCCCTTAAAACTGACCATGTTAAAAAAAAAAATCTGTAGATTCTATATACCCTATATAAAAGAATGTTATCAGTAAATACATAAAAAAAATATTTTCAATATTTATATTTTACAGAAATATAAAAAGATATTAGTTCAAAGTGAGTGGAAAATCTTTATGGTTCTTCCACTTGTTTCTATCATGCAAGACCAGAAGGTATTTACTGTCCACATGCTGAGCAAAAGGAACTTTCAGACACGATTCCCAAGAATGTAGGAGGAGAAATTCCACTTGCGGCCTAGAACTGACCATGGAAGAAACAGACCGTGCTATGCCCTGTGGAGAGACTCCAGTGAGGCATGAATCATAAACATACTAATTCTCCTCTGGTGACAGGGGGGCATTTCATACCAAGGTTCCTCACCTAAATAATTTTATGTATCCTCAGAACAAAACCAGACCCATATCTGGGTTTTAAAGTGAAGGCAAAAGGGATGGTGATCATCCTTCCTCAGCACCATCTGCCTAATGCAGCACCTGGGCTCCACAGAGGGTGATGCAGCATCCTCAATTTTGCATATGATTTTCATTTTCATTTTGGCCAGATACCCAAATGGCAATGTCAAAACCACTATCTCTTCAGATACCCCATGTTGCTATTACATTCTCTGAATAAGAAACTTTTTCCATTTTATACAACTGCTACACTACCCTGAAGTCGTTACTCAAAGAGGCTTAAAGCCAATTTCCATGTATGCTAGCCCATATACATAATTTCTGGGTTTGTCACTGTCACTTTTACAAACCCCTATGACTCCCATGACAAGTTCGTGACAGCTAGTGATGAGTTTTACTGTATTGATTTTCCCCCTATAATTATTGTACTTCAATATTAAGGTATCAGAACTTTAGGAGTAACCATTTTGAAAGTTTTGTAGTTTATATGCTCATCTCTCAATCCCTGAAATTAAAGGGTAATCTTGAGCTAATTTTAATGGGGAGAAAAAGTAGACTCCCTTGTGCCTATTCCATTGAAATGCGTTCTCTCAGAGATTCTGCATGCAGTATTCTCAGAGAAGCAACACTAATCTGAAATAATGCAGTGGAAAAGAAAGTCTGTTCCAAGAATGCTCTTCTGAAAAATTGACACAAATCATATTAAAAATGGTTCATAAAATAATGTACAGTGTGCAGGAAATGCCGTTTCCAGAGGGGAGAGTTGTATACTGCACTATTTGCCATTATAAAGAATTACACAGTGTATCCCAAACTCACCTCTTCTGAATAAAAATATCCTAAGAATTTCAACATCAGAATCACTGACATTGTCTTGAGCAAGCTCTGTAAAAAACCAATATTTTGAGGGTGGAAAAGGATGAGAGGGAGGTTACAGGTGAGAATGTAATTAAGTTATCATATTCAAAGGAAAACAAATCATCTTGTAGTGGATTTCTCAACTAAGAATGATCTCATAAAAAATCCAGAGGAAAGATGCTAAAAATATATAAAGGGATGAGTTTTGTTGTAGAATAAGCAAGTACAATTACCCTAATGGAAAAGCAAATGTGTGAAGTAGACATGAGCTATTATTTCTTATAATAAAGTTTCTATGGACCTCCAGAAGGACTGGCATAGCTTATAGCAGGAGTAGCTGAGCTTGGACCTCCCAAAGACATACAAATAATTATGGAAGAGGCTGCTTGGGGAACCAAAAAGGCTTGAAGCAAACACCGCCATAAGATTGTCTTCTACAGAAAAATCCAGATTTTGGCTGAAGAAATGAATATGATTGAAGATACAAAACATCTGGAAATTCTTTGCAGTAAAGGAGTACATTTATAAACACAGTGAGATTCCCAGGGTTTTGATTACCCTAGAAGAAGAAAAAATTACTTTGGACTAGGTATTGTCTCAATGAAAGAAATCAGACACAGGAAGAGATTGCTATAAAAAAATTCACTGAACTGAACACCTAAGGACATAAACAGTGCAGATAAGAGAAGAAATACACCAAAATAATGACAGGACTGAAGATAGTTACCCAAATCTAGACCTTTTTGTGTTTGCTTGCTTTGTTCTATTTCTAGTTCTTTTTACAGGAAGAAAAGAGACTAAGCATCACAGCTTTGGCATTTCTAAAGCAGAAGTTTTATTCTGCCATGGAACAAAACCAATATCCTTTCCCACCTCTTTTCCCCAAAGCACTACCTAAACATAAAAAACCCCCAAACCTTACTTCAGTAAGAGACTGTCAGGAGAACAATAGGCCAGTGCTCAAAAATTAATGGAAGTCCCAAACCTTCAAAATCCCAGGAAAATATTATCTATTAACTGCAGTACTGCAGTGAATCAGTATCATTAGGGAACCAGGTACTGTTTCTGAGAATTCTATTCGTCAAAACATGCAAATTCCATTAGGGCTTTTAACTAAATTCTTCTAACTGGTGCAAAATATAAAAAAAAAAAAAAAACAACAAAAAAAAACCAAAAAAAAACCAACAAAATAAAACCAAACAAACAAAAAAAAACCCAAACAAAAAAAAAAAACCAAAAAAAAACCTTAAAAAACCCCACCCAACCAAAACAAAAAAACCCCACAACCAAAACAAACAAACAAAACAAAACAAAAGCAAAAACACCCCAACCCCAGCGCTGGCATTATACTTCCTAGACAAATGCAGCACAAATTTTTTGATCCACAGGAAAAAGTTATAAGAATGGTGCAGTCTAATTCCAGCGTTGCTATGGGAGGTAGTTCGAAGCCTTGTTTTTCTGGAGCCCAATCTGAAGAAAGTGATGAAAAGTATCTTGACAAATGGAAGCAAGTGCTTGTATCTGGTTGCAAAGTTTTCATGCTAGAGAGACTCATTTTTTTCATTCTGAGAGTTTAGAAATAATTTGTAGAAAGCCAGATATTTATATCTTTATCTCAGCAAGTAAAAGTGGCACTGAGCAAACAGAGAAAAATACTAAAAATACAGAAATAAGGCTCCATAAATTACACTTACTGAAAACACCAAAAGTACAAGAAATCTATAAATTACAACATGATTATACTGACACATTTCCTATGCAATCTGATGGTATAAATGTGGAAGTTCATTGCTGCTCTAAATACTGTTTTGAAAGTAAAAAAAATAATTCAGAGACTAAAAATCAGTTGGAAAATTTAACCAACAGCATCATATACACCAGCAAAAAATGCTATTTGCCAAACAGATGGCTAAACCACCAAAGCAGTGTAAAACCTTTCCTTAAACTTACTCAACCTGAATATTTGGGTCAGGAGGTTCAGTTCCGCTGGAATGGTAGGAAGTGACATCTTCAAGGGGTTATTCTGAGTAAGGAATTATATTTATCATATGTGGAGGGTGTGGTGACCAAAATCCTTCAAGACGAGCATCATCTTAAAGCACAGGGTGTTGGTAACACCAACATCAAGCCAGGATAGAAATCAGAAGACTTCTGTACTACATTTACACAGCCAGGCTCTAAATATTGAGTAAATGCACCTGGCTGTGCCCGTGTCTTTCCTTCTTGCAAATAAACGTCAAAGAACATCTGTAGGTGAGATACTGTAGAACTAACTTCTTAATTGGAAATTACTCTGAGGAAAGAGAAAAAAGGTACATTTTTGATGCTGGTTTTGGTGGTTTTCTTTTTATACTAATAGAATAAGGTCCATGATGTAGGAGTCCAAACTTGTGGATTGTATTGTGGTGTAGGAAAATTATTCCATTTCAGACCACTTCATACGTGGAAATATAAGTAAATAGGGTAATTACACAGACTGTACAAAACATCATAAATTAACTTTCTTAAGTTACAATAGCAATAATGAAAACTCTGGGCAAAGCTTCACAAAATCTACAGCTCTTGGTCAAAAATAAGCAAAATATATGTAGCATGTCCTTTAAAGTCAAATAACATCACACAAGCATAGAAAACATGATACAGTGGATTTGCATCAGAAATTATAACAAATGTTTTGTGGTGTCTCTAGGTACTGTAGTTGTAGCCTTGGCAATACTATGGCTTTGTAACTATGCCTGCGTTAATGAGGCAGTTTTCAGTCTCTGTAGTATTATTTTTCCTTTATTCTCCACATACTCAAGTTCTTATACCACACTTCTCCCAGCTTTGCACCTGCAGGGGGGAACAGTGATGGCTTCTCACAGTAAGCATCTAACACTGGTTTAGGAACTACTCCTTCATTCCAACTGCCTCCTTATCTCACTTCATAAGATATCAGTTTGTTAGACAGAATCAAAACACCATGCACATGCAAGTAATTAATACTGATTTATCTATCAATAAATGTAAACCCATAAAAGATGTATACATAAACTTGACAAGTAATAAATATGTATCACTCATGGCTAATTCATCAATTGGCACTAATGCCATCGTTTAATGACAACTACCAGTGGTGAAGACAGGGAGGGTTAAATGAGGTTCTGAAAGAAGTGAATATGAATAGAGAAAAACCAGGTGAAAAATCATCTACCTCGCTGCCAGCCACTGCACTAGAGAACTGCCCAGAGCTCTTCAATCAATGATGTCATTGCTTTCCAACTCTCTACTGGAGAGTTTTCCTTTTCCCATTGCACTCCCTATCCTTTGTCAGTGTTACTAACTACTCGAACTTTGTTAGATGGTTATGTTCTAGGGTATTTTAAGAAAGTTCTCTAAGCTGCTTTAATCACAAACCAAAATTTAAATTAAGAGACGCTAAAGGCAACAGAGAGGGAAAAAATAGAAATAGGGGAAAAAAATATTTTAAAATGGGAGTGAATTCAGGAAAGTTTTCTTGCTGCTTCCAGAGAACACTGTGAAATACAGATGTCTGCACAGGTCAGGCTGTTAACCTCTCAGTTTCACTTCCTCACTTCACTTCATTAAAGATATTCCAAACAGAAAAATACGTAAACAATGACTTTTAAATATTATTAAGATTTTTTTTTTATCAAATCCATCCAAAAAGGTAATTTTTTACAATAATACCTTGAAGTTTATTTTTCACAATGCAAAAATGTGTGATTGATTAGAAACCTTCAAAATTAATTGGAATACTGTCATAGAATTAAGTTTTGGGCTCACCCCAGAGCAGTGTTTCCCCCATGTTTCTAGCCCACCAACTAATTGACTATATTTCAAAGGGTTCTTCAGAAGCAGGAAGTGTATTAAGTATTTCTCTGGAACTACTACTAACCAGCTTTTAATTAACATTTAAATTTACTATTAAAAGTATCTTATCCATGTAATCGCTACATTGTAAAAACATGATTTCAAAAATTATTCAAATACATGAATGTGTTTTAAAATAAGACTAAAATGAAATAAAAATTTAATCAAAATTTCAAGTAAATTAATTTTCATTATGAAAAAGGGCTTTATTAAAAAAAAACAAAACAAATCAAAACAAAAACAAAACAAACAAAAAAAAGGAAAAAAAACCACAAAAAACCACTAAAAGTAATAAGGATAAGCTTTTTTTTTACCATTTCATGCACCATGGTAATGAAAATACAAAATAGCACACAGGGAAAAAATCAATTAAGAAAAGAAATAAAGAAAACCATTTCCAAAAGCTTTTGTTCGTTTCAGGATAAAGCCTCAATAATGCATTAACCAACATTTTTGCAGCATGCAAGAAAAGTAAATATGCTTGGAGCTCTGGAAAGTAATACACTGGTGATATTTAAGTAAATGATTTTCATTTTAGCTTTTTACCCCCACATTTTAATGAATGAATAAATTGGTAATGTATGAATGACATTTAGAGGACCAAATTCCATGCCAAGGATACTAAATTGCATTCTTCAGAGTCATTCTCAGCAGTTTCTTTCAGTTTCTTTCAGGCCCTCTGCTTTAAACAATGGTGAAACTCGTTTCTCATTTATTTACTCACCTGCTCTGGCCTCCACTGCCACTGCAATTCCCAGCACTTTCACTATTTCTTTGGGTTGCCTGAATCCCTAGGAAAGGGGCTTTATGATTATTATGGTATCTGTCTCTGACTGGATTTAGGAGATAGGAAATAATGAGAGTGGAACAGGAATAGCGTTTGTCTCAAACTTGAATTAAGCAAGAATCTGAGAATCACATGATCTTGATCTTCAATCTACAGTACTAAAAGGTTATAACACAAAAACAAAAAGTCACATGGACCTTTGCCTTTGCAGCACTTAACAACCAATCTTCTTCCTGAACAGCTTTCTCTTCCATTTTGGCTTTCCTAGAGAAGAATGAATAGCCTCATTCAGAGTTTGAGTCTCTTGATCTTATCCCAGCCCTCAAGAGATACAACTAAACCAGATTATTCTATCAGCTATACACCCACAGTAGAAAAGTGAGTAACCTAACAACCTTTTGTACATATTTCAGTTTCCACAAGAAGTGAAAGAAACTATAAAACTTACATTTTATATCTTACTTTGTGAAGAGAGGCAATAAGGATTTCTCTTTAGAAGTATATTTCTGTATCATGTTACCACATTTTCAATTACAGTGACATTCACATTTTTCAATATATTTGTATGCAATTAATTGAATTTTTAATTTCTGATTATTAGTTTCTCCATTTCTTACTGATATGCCAGACATTTTCAGGTACTGCTCTCAATTATGCTGAAAAACTGGGAGCTGATGGTAATTTACCCAGTCTTATTCAGCCATTGAAACTAATGGGCAAGTTTTCACTTTCTGCAACTCAAACCAAACTAGAAGAGACAAATGACCCATTTATTTTATTTCACTTCCAAACCCAATACAAGTTGTTTCTAAAAAAAAACTTAGAGAAAAATTAAAATCCATATCTAGCCAAACACTTATGTTGCTACATGGACATGTAAGCAAGATTTGTATTGATCATGACAACCTATTTTTGTTACTGAGGTGTTTCATTTCCAAAAGGATTTTTGCTCTTCAAAGTCACATTAATCTTCATAACAAGATTAATATGCAATGTATAAAGCTTTTCGGGAACATGATAATTCACAAGAAGCCTGTTTCTCAGCTGTGAGACAGATGTGCCCCATTGATGTTCCACTGCTTTCAGCACCCCATCTCAGAACATGGAATTACTGATGGTTGACTGGCACCATTAGTGATGCTTTCACCCAATGTCTAGGCCAGCTTTGTTTTGAAAGTAAAATGAAGTGCATGCAAGCTTTCTGCTTTGCACTTGTGTTTCCTGGAGTTGATTTCAAATTTCAGGAATATTTGCAAGGAAAAAAAAATCCTAAGGAGGCCTTTCACAATAGAGTTATAACAAGTGAGTTATAGACATTTCTTAATTATTAGTTGTGAAACAAGCTTTGGGTTTCTTTAACGGGATTGATGATCCTAAACAAGAGAATTGTTTAGGTTGGAAAAGACCCTAGGATCATCAGGCATATGGATATGCAGCTCCTAGCCACTGACCTTGTAACTGCACTCCACTATGAAAAGAGCACCTTCATAATTCCTTTCCTTATGACACAGTATTTAAATCTTCTTCTTTCACTATTGCAGTTTCCCTTAGATGGTCCCCTCATGATTCCCCCAGTTTCCCCCTGTCTTCTTGAGCCCTATCTCAAGGTGTGTATGCCAAGCCAAACTTCTCAGGTGCTGAGAGCCCAAGAAATGGCTTGAAATATTTTCTGTGGCTTTTGATCGTTTCTTCTGCAGGCCAGTTGCACAAACTTAATATTTTTTAATTCGTCCAGCAAGTTCCCAAGTTTATTTTCTGGGGAAAGAGAACTGACAAGAGAATAATACAACATGCATCTTGTTTTCTTGGAATCAAGGGAAAGAGAAGTGTTTGCATTATTATATTAACTTTAACACTCAGAATTTTAAGATGATGCAACAGTATTGCATAATGAAAATCATGAAAGTGCAAATCTCTAAACAACATAGTTTTCTTGATATAGATTTAGATCAATTCAGATTCAGTAAAGTCATTGATATGCTTACTTTTGTTTGGAATTGTTAAAATACACTGGTTTTGTTCATCCAAAGGTGTTAGCTTTAGGTCACCGTGTTTTGCATAATATAATGGTCCAGCGTATATACTTCTGTAATTTTACTGGGCAGAAGAACCCAAATCAGATGTGACTCTCCTATTTCAGTCACTGGGCTTTTTAGCCAGTGTTTTTACCCAGTTTTTGTTGTTGTTTTTGTTGTTTGTTTTTGGGGTTGGGGTGGTTTTTGTTTGTTTTGGAATTCTTCCTTTTGGTTGTTAATCTGTTCAAAATCAAATACCATTGATCGTAGTTCAAATACACCATATCCACAACTAAAAAGTAGGCATTAGAACAGAAACTCTCAAGCTTGCCATGGATATGTAAATTGTAGTTACAATCCTTCATAAGATTCCTACAGGAGCTGTGAGAGCATTGGCACTGAATTCCCCTTTATTTCCCACTACTATTGTTTCTCCCTCATTTTTTTCTTTTTCTTTACTTTCCATGCATTTGCATACATTCCAAATGTATGCAAAAACTGTCTCATATCATCTTGTTTTTCTGTCACAATATACATTAAAAAAGATTATTCTTGTGTGATATTAGCAACCCAAGGTTAAATTCTGTACTTTTGCTTCCCACAGTTATTCTCCATTTAATAGATTCTGAATCTGTCTGAAAATATTCAGCTGAATGGATTCTGATAAAAGCTTGTTCAAGTGCAACCTCTTTGGTTTTCCATCATGTCTCTTTGGAGTCATGAGTGTGCAGACCAAAATCATGTTGAAAATGAAATCAAAGAAAGAGTAAAGTAAAGTTGCTGATGACAGCATGCCTTTGGCATAGCTGAAGAGTGGGATGCCATCCAGAGAAAGTTGGACTAGCTCAAGAGGTGGGACCTTGGGAATCACATGAGGTTTGACAAGACCAAGAGCAAGGTATTGCACCTGGGCCAGGATGATGCTTGGTACCAACACATGAGCAGAGCAGACTGAGAGCAGCTCTGTCCAGAAGGACTTGAGGTGCTGTTGGATGAGAGGACATGACCCAAGAAGGTGCACTTGCAGCCCAGAAAGCTAATTGTATCCTGGGCCAGCAGGGCTAGGCAGGTGATTCTCCCCCTCTGCTCTGCTAAGATCCCACCTGGAGCACTGCATCCAGCTCTGGGGTCCGCAGCACAAGAAGGACATCAACCTATTGAGGTAGTCTACCAAGGTGATTAGAGAGATGGAACACAACTCCTGTAAGTAAAGGCTGCAAGAATTGGGATTGTTCAACTTGGAAAAAGAAGGATCCAAAGTGACCTAATTGTGGCCTTCCAGTACCTGTAGGGAGCCCACAGAAACATGGAGGGAGACTTTTTAGAGGGGCATGTAGTGACAGGATGAGTGGGACTGGCTCCAAACTGAAAGAATGTAGGTTTCTATTAGATATTAGAAAGAAAGGAGATACTGGAACTGGTTTCCAAGGGAAGTGGCAGATGCTTCGTTCCTGGATGTGCTTCAAGACCAGGTTGCATGGGACTCTGAGAAGGTGACACTGCCCATGGTAAGGGGGTTAAACTAAAAGAACTTAAAGGTCCCATCCAACCTAAGCCATTCTATGATCCTATGATTCCATGGTTCTGTGCTACTCAAATGTACTTTACTACTTAAGGCAAAGATAAGAGAGGTGGGAGGAGAGAACCAAACAAAAACCTTTCCTGATATGGACCATCATTTCCTCTCCTTGATTCCCTAATGAAACAGCTCATAATGAGAAGGAATTAACATCATTTTAATCAATATATGTTTTTTCCACTTTCAAATTGAGAGATGTAGCTCTTCATCTTTAGATATATATATATATTTAAAATCTCATTCTCCATACTCTCAGTTACTCTGGTGCATCTCCAGGGCAACTCATTTAACAGTAATAAATCTATCTTATTCCAGAAGAGATGGAAATCTGGAAACTTGGATTAAGTTTTAGTACTTTTGAAAACCATTTCATTTGAATCCAGCACTTTTACCCTGGCAGCTGGTAAATTAGATTCTGATTTCAATAATATTCATTTGCATTTTGTACAAAATATTTTCTCTGCATACTGAAGGAGAGAAAGTGATTTTAGGATCACAATCTAGCAATTATACAATTTTATTGAATTGTAATACTTTTGTAAAAGAGAAACAGTGAAAAAGCAACTAAGGCAATAATCATTTTAGGTTGCTGTTTTAGTGTCAATAAATAGAATTTGTTTCTAAACTTCCACGTTCTCTCTTTTATAAACTGTTTTATTCCACTTTACAACAGATGTTACATTATTTATTCTCCTGCTATTTTTAGTTTGTTGTTATTTCATTCTTAAAATTCTTTCTCCCTGCAAAACAAGGGTGCCCAAATAGCATTCAGCTGTCAATCTGAAAATATATGACAAGCTTGAAACATTTATTGATAGATTTTTCATCTTTATCTGTTTAAGAGAGAAATTACAATAGTATCAAAAGGATTAATTGCTTAAGAAGTTAGATTTATATTTTACATATAAATATATTTTAAACTATATTTTATAGTTTATAAATACTTAGAATATTTATAAACTATAAAAGAAAAGCAACACAAATGGCGTCTCTCTACAAGGGCATTAATAGACCGTTCAAAAGGTTTTTCATAGAAAAGACATTCCAAAGAGATTAAAAGCATTCTGCAATTTTTGCAATTTAATTTATAATATGGTTTTTCTAATCATTAATGCACAGAGCATTATGTAAATTTTAGAATGGAATTTTTGTATCTTCTGACACCTCCCCTGCAATTGAGTATCTGCTCCCTTGATTCAATCCCTTAAAAATGCCCATTTTTTCTCTATAAGAACTGTAACAAAATCAGTGTTTTTCCTGATACGAGATCAGAAGTTAATTCAAGATTCATTCATGTCAGAGTTCTGCAATATTGCATCTATCTGCAAATCACTAACAGCAGAAATATGAAGAGACTTCAGAGAGCAAAACCATACCTTCATTACTACTTTTTAAAGAAAAGAGAACTTTTGATGGATTCTGTTATGTGACCTGCCTCTTTATGAAACTGCTGTCTGAGCTGATCCTGCTCCAGCATACAGAGCCTGGTGGAGGAAACTGTTTAATACTCATTCCACAAGTCTGACTATTAAAAACTATTTTGCAATTTTAGCATCTGATCTTTTACCAGAAGTTAAGTAAAACAAAACTGAATAAACATGAAATTCAAAACTAATCAAAACACAGAAACAATTATAGTAGATTTGTGCATGAGAATCAGTGCCCAGACTGAATTGTATAAAAATGGGTTTCAATATTCCCCAAAACTCCCCACTGGATTCAATAATTGATATGAATTATTATATTGGGGAAAAAGATAGTTCTGGGATTTTGTCACATGGCATAGACTGATACTTCTTTCCCTCTCATGTTTACTTTACTTCTCTGATTTTTAGTATCTCCCTTTTCTCCTCTCTAATTTTTCTCATTTATGTTTTTCTGACTAATTTCTCTAGCTCAGTACAAACCACTTCTGGTCCCACACTCCCAGTCAGAAGATTACTGAAAAAGGATGCAAAGGTGCCGCCTGCAACTGAGATGGAAGATGGCAGTTAATTTTTGTGTATTATTTTTGAGCTTGGGAATTAATTGTTTGTGACCTATTCATGCAGCCAGTTATAATATGCAATATATAACAACTTTAGAGAGCAAAGTGTACATAACCTTCCTGACAGCCAACTGTATAATCCACTAATACAGCTCAACAGATCTGTGATATAGACACAGGACCTGTGGCAGCTTTCCTTGCCAATACTAACCTCCTCCTCTGACTTGCAAGACAATTGTCATCTTGAAGGCATTCATCCAGACTGGGAAAAGCTGACTGAAGTTTATAACTTGCTTTAAGCTGAGACATTTTGCTCAACCTCAAGATTAAAAACACAATATGTAGAATAAAGGAAGTTGACTTAAACTGAAAATGTTTGCTTATATTTCTTCAAGCGCATAGGCAGAAACAAGTATTAATTAAGCAGTCATTATGTCACTTGCAACAACTACTTACCAATTATTTGACAATATTTTCCAAGTTAGATAATAAAAGCTTAGAATCATAAAACTGTTTAGGTTGGAAAAGACCTCTAAAATAGAGTTTGACCATTTACCCATTACTGCCAAGTCCACCAGAAAATCAAATCCCTGAGTGCCACATTTACGTGTCTTTTAAATACCTCCTGAGATAGTAACTCCGCCACTTCCCTGTGCAGCCCATCCAAATGCTTGTCAAGCCTTTTGGTGAATACATTTTTCCTGATATCCAATCTAAACCTCCCTTGTGGCAACTTGAATCTCTTTCTGGTTGTTCTGTCACTCGTTACCTGGGAGAAGAGGCTGACCCTCACCTGGCTACTGCCTCCTTTCAGGCAGTTGTAGAGAGTGATAAGGTCCCCCCACAGCCTCCTTTTCTCCAGGCTAAACAACCTCAGCTCCCTCAATCCAGATCTTTCACCAGTGCTCTAGAACCTCCCCTGGCTTTATTTGCCTTCCTTGGACAAACTCTAGACATAGGTAGGAATGCAACAATAATCTGAACTAAAACCAGTGATGTAAGCAGAAATATCAATAAACTGAGTCTGACATGACAGCCTATGTCTAAGTGAGCAGGCTTCCCATTATGGATAAAGGGCTGTAGCAGACAAACAGGACTTCCCTACTCTAAAACTGACATTTATTTGTTCTGGGTTTATTCAGAGTTTTTCAATCAACTAAACATACATTTATTACATATTCTACCGTGCCAGTTCCAATTTAAAAGCAATGTTTATGGAGGGGCTGCATTTATTAAGCATGCTTTGAAAGTGGTCTCTAGATACAGTGATTCAAGTTTGTTACACTGTAGAGAATAAACTTGAGTGGCAACATGAAGCATACATAAAAGAGTCACAGCACTGTTTGTCAATTATAACTTCAGCAAGCTTGCACAGGATTTAGGCTTTAAACTCACAGCCCCATGGAACAGAGTACCCTGAGAGCAGAGAACCAGTTTCATCAGAAATGCTGTAGTCTGGAAATACACATTTTGTTCCACATATGAGGTGCCTCCTCTTCCTAATAGAAAAGGAGATTTGCATGCCTCTTTGTCCTTGTTGCCTTCCTTCTTTTTTACCGGTAATCGAAATTAAGAAGACTGGACACTTACCTAGCATGCAGGATTTGATCCCAAATGGGTTGAACCTGTAAATAACTGGATTATTGAATTACATATTCAACTTTGTCTCTCAGCCCTTTTTACTCCACATGAAAGATAACATTCACTGACTCAGAGAGTGACAGAGCCAGCCACAGTCACCAATATCCCAGGATATTACACATTTTGGGTTTGAGTCACCCCTAACTTTTCTTTCCCCAGAAATTTTGTCTAGATGCTAATAAACTGAATTTTTTAAGAGTACATGAGAAAAACCTGACTTGTTTCTAAGAAGACAGACACCACCAGTTTCAAATGTACTATTAATTGGAACAAAGAAAAATTTTAGCCATCTTTCTTTTAAATTATGTATTTTTGTGAGATGGCTGCAACTATAGACTCCTATTTCTCCTTCACAGGTCTGACATTTAAATGCAAGGACAGGAAGCACTGTAAAATATTTTGCAAGGTCTAAGATAGAAACAAGAGATATTTAAAAGTTTATTAGTCTTGATATGAATTGTTTGCAATTCTCATATTATGAAATAAGTATTATAAACAGAGACCTCAGGATTCCATGCCCTTGCCACCCACATTGCAGTATGTTCTGATGTATTTGTGTAGCAGAATCTTTGAAGCTATTTTTTCCCCAGAGATACCTAGACAACAGATACTAAGCCACATACATGAAAGAAAAGATAGACTGTATATATTCACTGTAATTTAAAAAAAATCCATTCCTTAAACCTTGGTGAAGTCTCACCTGACTAAATATACTTCAAATCTGAACTAGACATCTGGTCTCTCCCTATAAATAGAGAGATGATGGGTGGTCACCATTAATCTGTTTTAATGTAGATGTCACAGAGAGGTCAAATGAATCATGCCCTGAAGTTGTCTATTTCTATCCACTAATTATAAAGAGAGATGATGGTTTTGACTTAAGGTGGATTTTTAGATAGGAGGAGCAGCATATGTAATATAATCCAAAAGCTCACAGAGAAACAAGGTCAGCTGCCATTTATTATTCCACTATACTACTCTGGTAGTTTTCATGATCTATGAAAATCTGGACAACAAAATTTAAAAGCATGAAAATTTTTAAAAACTGCTGACAATGAAAACCAATTTAAATGCAATCCTTTGAAAGGTTAAGCTACATTTTGTGCCTGCTTTTGTTTACAGAAGACACCTGCACAAACATTTTAGGATTCCTTTACTTCGGTGTAAATGCAAAAGTGGTTCAAACACCCTCTGAATTGAGGTCACCTGTGATTTTCAGCCTTCAATGCAGTCTATAGAGAAGCACCAGCTAATATGCATGGTCAAGCTTGCCAGTTCATAGTAATTTCCTGATATGTTGGGAAGGAAAATGCCTGTTTGGCCTGGATACCTGATTTCTTTCATCCAGGAGACTCCACACTGGCATAGCACAGAGCTTGACACTGCCAAGGAAGCACACAAATAATCTACCAGTTAGGGATTTTTTCTTAAGCAAGAACCAGCAGTGTAACCTTACCCAGTACAGTCCCACAGTGCTACATGCAGATATTCTCATGAGTCATCTTGTATGATTCATGTTGTTTATAAATAGGGGCAGAAATTCTGAATGTGCCCTTGTGTAAAACTGTTTGCAGAATAGGTCCTACATAAAATAGTTCTGACAGGAACTATGACACCTGACAAGGTAATGGAGTCAATTTTAGCTATATATGGCCTTGTTTGCTATGTACTGTGATTTATCTTGACCAAGTTGTCTGAAGAGAAGATAATTTAAAAGATTGACTTTAAAGAACCAACGGCTTTGATAAATAAATTAAGGGACATTTCCTATATGCAAAAAAAAAAAAAAAAAAAAAAGTAGGATGAGCACAAGAAGTTATGTTGATAGACTAGCTAGATATGACAAAAAGAAGACAGGAGAACAAAGAAAACCTGTCTTAAATTTGTTTAGCATCACATGTGCCACTGGTAACACAAGATCAGGTTTGTGCCTTGGCTTCCCACTGTCACCTACAGCATGCAATAAACTTCAGGTTGTGCTCACTGACAATATCTTGGCTTTCCCAACAGTCTAGAGAGTGTATTGGCTACTGAGAACACACTTCAGGGACATTTCCTTTTCTGACATCAAATACTTTTAACATATAAGGCTATTTGTGAGATACACCAGCATCCTGAATTGAGACCTGTCTTCTCTAGCAGAAACTCTCTACACCTACAAGCCAAAGAGGAGGGAGAGCTTGGATGAATCATAACTCTGCAAACAGTTAGCTCAGGACAATATGCACCATCCTCTGAAACCTCTCACTTTTCACTAATGACTGAACATCACATCTTTCAGTAATTTTAGTGAAATAAATTATATCTTAAAATCCTAATGATTAGTCTGACTAAATAATTAGTCTGACTAAAATATAGGCAGGTTTTTTTGATGGTGTTTTTTGTTTGTTTGTTTTGGGTTTGGTTTTGTTGGATTTTTTAAATCAAGAACAACAACAAAAAAATAAAATAAAATAAACCTGGAATGAAAAAACAGTGAATGAACGATTCATACCCAATATCTTAGAGATAATACTTTACATCCATGAAATTAATGTTGGAAAATTTCAATGCAGTTCTAGTAGCTTATGATATTATTTTGGAAGATTGTAATAAAAAAGTCTCAAATCTTACTTACTTATAAGTTACTTTTCTTTTAATGTCATCATGAATCTAGATTTATAGGGAGGAAATTAATTCCACACTTGCTGACAATTTTTTTTCAATGTAAGAGTACAATAGCAATAATGACTTCAATGAAAAAATATAAAGATTCCTCTAAAACGAAATGAAATGCCAGCGTAAGTTATATCACCGTTCAAAAATGAAAAGGAAATTAAAGTAAATAAAATCCCTGTAAAGCTTATTACTAGGATTTACAGGCATATCTGCATATATGTTCCATTTCTTTTATTCTGGTTATATATCACAAAGCCCAAGTTTACCATCAGCTTAAGGAATATACATACACAAACTGAACAGAAAGTTTCTACCTCAGCCCTCTGATTGGGAGCTGCCCCCTTTCACAGGTTTGTGATAGCCTGTGATGTTTAGCAATGACATTTTTTAGATCAACTGGATTAGAAAGGCTTCAACGTTAAAAGAAAATCACTGAGGAGGCATTTTCTGGTTTATGACTGAGCATAAGTGCAAACAGCTTTCAAAAATTAATTTCTCAACTAAAAGATTTATGGAAGATAATCACTCTTTATGTTTGAATGAGATTAACATACAGACTACAACAAGATGCCAGATTTTGCTGCTGCTGGCCAGGTAAATTTTCCTCTCTTGACTCTCAAGCAAATATTAACAGGGTCAGCAACGACAGCCTACAGGCTTCAATCCCAGATAGAAAAGGTGCTTGAAGGGAGCATAAAGTAGAAGATTGCAGCTATGTGATGTAAATTTTCAGCAAGTGTTGAAGAGTTCACATAAGCTGCTTTAGTTTACATCCTTTAAACTGCTTTAGTTTATATCAAGACCACAACAACAGCACTTTCAGAAGGAGAAGGTTGCATATAGCTTTTAAATTGAGATTGCTCCATCTTCAGAATTAAACAACTCCCAGTGAATCAGACAAAAAATGTGATAATTTATTTTTCTTAATTTTCTGCAAAAGGTTCTGTAACTGAATATGTCTGATATCTCCAGCTCCGTTTCTGGTTTATGTTTACTTTGAATATGTTCTTACATCATAGTAGTAATTTCACATGGTTTGTGCTGACATGAAAGGCCAGTGCATTCCTTTTAGAAAAAAGGCAGATTTGTACGACTCATTGTTATCTCTTTTTCCCCACAAGCACGTCAAAAATACAGACACAAAAAAAATCAAAAATAGAGACATTCTAGGAATAGTCCGAGGTGCTCAATAAAAAGTATTCTACCTTCTATAACCAGAAAAAGACCCCATCCAAGAATCTATAGGGTCTTAGCTGCTCCTGATAAACTTGATCAAGAGTAACCCAACAGAATCTGAAGTGGACCACAGCAGCAGCAAAGGGAAAAGAGAGCGGGTCTGGGATAGCTCTGCATATGCAGACTCACATAATTTCCTTAGCATATATTGTTTCAAAATAAGGAGGACTCACTATAAATAAAACACTAAAAATTAATTGTAACAATGTCAATGGTCTTGGAAAGTCAGCAGCATCCTGTAAAATTCTCCAGTCTACGGCAATTGTGATATGTTTATGGAGAACATGCATTTCACACAAAAATTAAACATGACTAGAAAAATACAAGAAAATTTAAGTTGATTTTTTTAATGACATTTGAAATTTTTTTTCAGTTCTTTGCCTGGTAAGTAAACTCAAAATATATTTGAGATGATGCTGTGAATGTGTCTAGTGGGAATTGGGCCATATGCTTCAGTGGGACAATAATATATGCTATCCTTTTAAATTAAGACATTTACAGTGAGCTTGATTATAAAAGAAGTCTGCATGTAGCTTTCCTTAAACAATTACCTTGCTCCTGAACTCAGGTAGTAGCCACAAGACCTAAACAAAGTTCAGAAAAATAGCAGCATCTATGTGGCACCACAGAGAAACACCTGAAAGTATGGGGACTTGATCTTGAAAAGGAAAATGTCAAAAAAGTATAATGAAAGAGTAACTTAGAAAAAAAATATAATGCATTCAAATAGATATGCTCAGACATTTTATTTCTTACTCTTATGTTCCAAGAAAATTCAGATTTAAATGAGTGAAAGATTTTATTCAACATTATATTTTCCTGCAAGACACTACATGGTAATCAGGAAAACAGCAAGTGCACATAAAGGGAAAATCAAAAATAAAATAATCTTATTTCCTTCAACTCAGTGATAGAATTTATGTAAAAACAGATGTATATAAGATTCTGTAAACAAATACTTACAGACCTGTGTTACAATTCCTTGGCAGAAAACGAAATGGAAGCATTAAAATCTTATGCCAGAAACTGAACATGGAACTTGTCAGGTGCTAAGAACTCAGAAGCATCATGCAGAATTTTTTCCCTCTATGGTACATGAGGTACGAAGGAGGGGTGGTAGTGTGTTCATTTCATATAAATACAAAGCAGAATTCTTAACAGAAATGTTATAATACTAAATGAAACACTGAGTGCATAGTAACATTGAAGAGGATATCTATTTATTTTTTTAAAGGTTGTTTATACTGTTCCAGAATTAATTTTACAGATAGTTTTGACAAATGCAGCCAAACTGGCAAACCAAACAAGAGCATCCACTGTTCCATTCTGATAACTATGACCAAATATTTTTAAGGATGACAAACACTGGTAATTTCATATATTTATAATATTGTTTCTTTTTCCTTCCAATTGTTTGAACTACAAGCTTCAGAGAGGTATGCCAGTCCCCTTTAAATATGCTTGGATTGTATTTACCACAACGGATCTTTGCCATTTTTTTGTGCTGCACTACTGAAATATATGGCTGGTATTTCTGTCCTGGAGACTCATTTGAAAATATAGCTGTGTCACAGCTTCCTGAGTCTCCTACTTCAGAATACCAATGTAATTTTATTTCTCTCAAGACTTGGGAAAAACTCTAACAATAATTATGCTTTTGGAAATGCCTCTCCAGTCACAAATTATCTCCTAGTAAGTGTAGTTACTTACAAGCACACAAAATAAATACTTCATTGAAATGTAATGCAGTTTCATATTTATGAATTGACTTCCATAGCTGCCACTTATGTGACAAATTCTTCTTGCTACTAAGGACACATGAGCATGAAAATTCATTGTACTTACCATACTTAGAAAAAAATTAAACAGCTTGAAGAGGAGTTTGATTTAGGGATGGAATATGAAAATTCCAAACTCTAATTCAAAATACCCTAATAAAATATATTTTTTGAAGAAGAAGAAGAATAATTAGACAAATCTTGATTATCTAGAAACAGAAAGTAATTTAGTAAATGTATAAATCACAGTTTATGCCAATGGTCACAGTTAGTATTGTAACTTAGTGATTTCAATTCACTACTTTTCAAAACTACTCTGTGGCTCACTGTAAGACACTTTTGTATCTCATATGTATATCTCATATATCTCATAGACAGAAGGGATTTTTTTCATCTACTTAAAGTTTTTGCTTCTAGTATTCATAGTTGTTAAATCTGACATTGTCTTTCACACTTATATTTTCATTTTCACCCTCTTGACAAAAAGACACACCCACTCCCATCCTGGACTTGCATAAAACCTTCTTATTCCTCTTCTTAAAGGGAATGATTCTTTCTAACCCTGTGGCTTCTAAATCAGTATTATCCAACATGGCACAGAGGCTCATCTTCTCACATGCATGTACAGTCACATGTCAATAGTCAGCAGTTACACCACAGTCCTTACATTATTCTTTGTTACACGATCATCATCATCAAAAGACAAACTGGAAAGAGGAAAAAAAAAAGTCCTTTAGCTGTGCAGTTTATTAGTCTGTTTATTTCATTTGCAAGTTATTTTACTTAAAACAGTTACAAAAAATACCTTAAACTTTGTCTGTTTAATCTTGCACACTCTATAAAGAACCTGTTAATAACATCGGAAGAAATGTGGAAGTTTGACAGGCAGCAGTAGATTAAAATTAATGTTTTCCTTAGTGAGTTTTTGCTTATGAGAGAGATGTGGATTCAGAAGAAATCTCATTTGATACCTTCAAGGAAAGAACCTCAACCAGAAATGAGATTTCTGTTGCAAATCTTTTGCCTAAACCCAGACCAAATTCTATTGCATATGGTCAAAAAATCTATTACTAATAAGTGAAGCACAGTGAAAGGTTTGGAATGAACAAATTAATGGAAGATCTAATTAGGCAGCAATTTCCTGCAGATTTCTTCCCTCATGAGCTGGAACATTTTTCTGACAGGAACGGGACTGGAACATTCAGTTTGCATGATCCAATCCTGTTCTCCATGTTTATTAAACACATAGATCAGGATTGTGCTCACACATTTATCCCCCATATATATTTCCTCAAATACACAGAGGAATGAACACAAAATGCTTATAGCAAGTTGCTTATTCAGACAGCTGGGCTGGTGGAGTATTGCCCTCGGTTCACAACCTAACCCTGTCTGTGATAAGCGACGTTTGCCACAGGCTGATTAACCAGTTACAGGAGTTTTCAGAAGTAGTGTAATCTTGGACAGTCAAGCTATTCACTTTCCTTTTAGAAAGTCAGCACCTCTTTTCCAAATTGGCCTGTGTAGTGGTTTTACATTCACCGAATTCTGTTTGCCAAATTCAGTGTATTGGTTTGAGTGTCCTTTTTGCTGTGAGATAGAATTAGGAGAAAAAGGCAAAACAGGCCTAACTTAAAACTAAACAGATAGATTGTATTAACACACACACACACACTAAAAGAAGAAAAGAAAAAAACCCGAAACTTGCAAAACACTCTTTCTTCCCCCTACAAGTGTTCACTTTTTCACAAACAACATAGAGACACAAAACTTGTGATTTTCAGTCAGTTTCACCATTTAAAAATCTTATCTTTTATGATTTTTTTTTAGGGAGAGGAGTCTCTCTTAGTTTACCATGGAATTTTCCCCCACTGACAACTTAAAACTGTTCTCTTGTGGGTTGTAACTGTCACAGAAAGAGCCATCCAAGGAAAACCTCTCTCTGTGAAATCTTCTCCCATTAGCAGTTTCCCAAGCTGCTTATGGGTCATGTGAACTCAGGCATATTGAGGTGTCACCTTTTAAAGATGAACCACTTCAAAGGCAAAGGCAAAGAATTCTTCATCTCAGGGAACAGAGATATCTTCTCACTTCTTCACTGGTGCAGAGGGCTTCTCATCTCTTTCTGTTCAAGCATCTCATGGGACTACAAGAATCATGGATTCTAATGCAATATTACTCAGTCCATCACAAAACACCTTTGCTCAAATATCCACAAATAAACAATCATCTCCACAAATGCCTTTCCCTCCCCCCCATGATTTAAAGGGTAATCTACAGATAGAGTTCATTACCATGGCTTGATAAGACAAATTCAGCTTAAAATAACAAACTCCTCAAATCCCTCCTTCCAAAAAGTCTTTTTATTCTCTTGTCCACCGGCTTCATGCTCTGTCTTTCCTATGTCCCTTTTCTGTTCCATTTTTTCTTACTCAAAAGGAGGATTGGAGTTTAAAATGTTCAGTTTGTACCAGGAAAGAGTTAAATTTGCTCAGTCTTTCTCTTTTTTGCTGCAGCTCACCGTGTTAAATTTCAAGGCCGAACTGGTGATGGGAGGGAGAAAGAACTCAAACAAAGAGATCAGAGGTCAGAACACTCAAGCTGTCCAGAATTAAAACCAGGCAGGATCATAAATGCCATTTTTGCCCACTCCTCCATCTAAATCGGAGTGGGCCCTGGCCCAGCCAGGCCTGTAGCTGGTATCAGGCCCGGCCCCTGCCAGCTTTCCCAGGCTGATTTTAAGCCTGGGTCTTTCCAGAGGCGTATCTAACTCTTTAATTGGTCAACCAAGCTGGCAACAGCTGCTCTAGCTTCCTTAGAGAAAGAAAAAAACCTCACATCCATGCTAAACCACTACAGTCTGCTATCCTCACAGAAAGACATTAGGGAAATGATTGACACTTAAAATTTGATGTAGATCTGTTACTGTAGGCCTTTCGTGTCTTTCTACTCAAACTTCTCCAAGAGCATTTGCATTTGCTTAATCACAGTTATCCATAGCAGTTCAGAGTTTTCATGCCTTAATGTAAAATGCATCTTTTCCTGATGAACATCTAAAATTGAGCTGTCTGTCAACACAAACTGTCTTAAAAAATGTCATTGGACCAAAGCCCCCATTTATAAATATTTCATTGGACAGTACTTTACTACATGTGTCATAAAATTACATGTAGGTGAGAGGCAGAAACTGTTATTTTCTAAACATTTCTCCTCCTTGCAATGGGGGAATCTTCCATCATCTGCAATACATATCATATTTTCTTTCTTCTGCGTGATGTAATCTGTGAAAGTCACTCACCATTTTTTTCAAAGAAAAGCATACTCTCAAAATCAAACCCAAGACATTTTTGTATAATGTGAAAATATTTCAGGGGATTTTTCCTCCTTTTCAATATACTAACTCTTTCAAGATAGTTAATAAGAAAGGTTATAATTATGGATTCCTCAAATTCACTAGAATTCAAAGTTGTTTTTAAAACTAGATATATGAAGAGGGAACAGTAAGGACAGCATGTCACAAATACACCTTTTAAAGACTAGTAGCAAAACTTAATGTCTGCAAGACTCTTCATTCTTTGTATGGTTATTGTTTTGTCTCTTGTTTGCATAGCATTTTGTTATGTTAAATTAACTAGTCAATAAAAAAAAAAGACCTGGTATAAGAGGTCTTTTAAGAGGTCTTGTAATGGAGTGATTAATAATACTTGAAGAACTGGAAAGGCAGTGCTTGAGCCTACAGAACATCTGAAAGGACCTCTATAAACAAAACCCAGCTCAGCCTTGCCTGTTGCTCCATTTGGAGCACAAGTTCTCCTAGTGACAGATACCATCCCAAATACATATTATCTGACACTATGGTGTAAGTTTCATCAAAAATAATGTTTTCCATGTCTATTCACTGTCTCTCATGTCGCATCTGCTAGGAAGGACTATCCCCAAGAGCAAACATTTATCAATTTTACTTTTCTCCCCACCTGCTTCTAATAGCATGGTAGGAGGAGATGTACTAACTCAAATCTATCTGTTCAGTGTTCCTTGCACCAGCACAACACATTTTTCATATTAAACTAAGTAATGTTTTCATGCCTCAGAAGCAACTCTGCAAGAATTGGCTGATGATGTTGTTGGTTGAAGGAAGAGGTGTACAGGTTTATTTATGTGTATATATATATCTATATCTATCTATCTATATATCTTTAATCTTGGGTACTTAAGGAAGATGACAAATATATGAACTTAGAAATTTCTGCTAAATAAAATCTACCAAAATCCTTTATACACAATTCAGTTATCTATTAAAACTTCCTAAGATTCAGCTAAAATGAAAATCTTGTAGTTTTTTTAAAAATCTCAGTATAACACCTTAGAAAGTCTTCAAATCCAGTGTCCTATCTCAAAAACTCAAGGCACCACACTGGTATTACTTTAGGCACCTCATGATGCTGTTTTGAGCTTTTACTTATGCAGTTTCCAGTAGCTGTTTCCTCTCCTTGCCAGCAGGTGTATGACCCTTTCAACTGCTGCTCATTTCCTCTACTTATGCCAGGAGGACAAAGTTTAACATTTAAAGAGAAGCAGAGACTGATACCACTGCCAACAAGAAATTAAATGGAATCTGAACAGGATAAATCCTGCTGATAACAGCAGACAGGCCTCCCATTTTCTTCAAAGGAACTGTGAATATCTGTGCTTTGTCTAGTACTTGCATTTATTACACTTGTAACCATAGCTGCATATGCTGTATACCTAAGAATATATACAGAGATATTTATTCAAAGACACAAAATCTTGTTTGCATGAACATCTTACATGCCACTTTGCAAGTTTAAGCATTTTACTCAGTACTCACAGAGAAATTTAAAATAAATTTTATTCTAATACTGTGTAAACAAGTTCCACTGAAAAAAAATTAAGTTGTACCAGAATAAAACTGACATGAAAGATTCACCAAAGGCCAGTAATTCCTAAGTATTTTTCCATTGTTTCTCCTTCATCTTTTGCATCTACATCATTACTGACAGTCTGCTGTTCAACATAATAGATATGTCAGTCCTTATTCCCACCTTTTTAAAGTCAGTAATTTTAGGACAGGTATAGAAGAATCTGTGCCTTAAATTTAGATTGTGTACTTCTTTGAAAAAATCTGTTTGAGATGAAATGGAGGAGGAGTTAAAGGAGGTAATAAAGGCAATGGAAAAAATGCAGTTTGTTTCTGCATCACAATGTCTACATTATGTAAAATAATTCTTTTCCCCTTTTAAATAGCATTTTAGTCAGCTGAAAATGACATAACTAGCTTTGTTTTGCCCAATAGAATACTTTTCAGCAGTACTATTTTAATGCTGAGCATGTCTACAAAAACAAGCAAAAAAAGTGCTAAGATTTTTAAATACCATGTGGAATCTAAATAGGAAGAGTTCTGATGACTATATCGTTCTACCCCTAGATTCTTCTCTGTGATGATACATCCAAACACTTGAAGGAAAAATGAGTAATTCCCTTATTTATCCTTTTAAAATGTATGTGTAGCCAATATGTCTTTCATTTCACATTTTCAGCTATGTTTAAAGAAAGCCCTTACAAGTTTAGCTCAGTATGCTAGAACTACTTTCCTCAGAAACAGTTTCTTAACCACAGTCTTCAGTTATTAGTGATCATAATGACAGGTCAGAGATTGATAACCTTTCTGCTCAAAACTGAAAAAGACAGAATGAAATATTTTATGTACTTTCCTGTGACTTACAAGCGTGATATGGAAAAGTAATATCATGCTCATAGATTAATATTTACACATACATCACTCCTGAGACCACAACACTTCAGTTTTAGGCAACATATTACAGTAAGAAAATTAATACTGTATTCCATCTATTTTATGATCACTTTACATAGACTTTGTCAGATAATCAGGATGATTATTTTAATTTACACTGAATGTGCAAAAATATCTGGCAACAACTACATTTGAAGTGTTCTGTGTTGTAATTAGAACAGGGTGAAAACCACAACAAATTTACTTTACTTATTTCCTCAAACTTAAAAGTCAGTGGGCCATATTCTGTATTTTTCCTTCTACACCAAATAGCTACACCAAATAGATCAGAGAAGTTAGTAAGTGCTCCCTCCAATATATAAAACCTGGTTTCCATCCCCTCTTGTCTTTGGGATTTAGGGAAGGAAATAGAGTATAGGAAAGAAAGATGAGTCAATCCCTTTCTTTTTTTTCCTCTCAGATACATTTGTGATGTATGATAGAGAATGGAGTCCTTAAGCTTCAGTTGCTTCTTACTATTTTTCTCTACCTGCCTGCCTCTGCTGAAGAAGAGCACCAAAGAAACAGTTGTTTTTCTTCCTCCAGGATTCTGCTGGGAATAATGGAAGAGACCACAACAGGTAGAAACCGAGCCCCACATAGATAATTTACTACCTTTGCCCACCCTCATAATTTCTGTCTTAGGGTATATCTGCTCTGAAAATGGCTCCACTGAAATTAAAGGAGTTCTTAGTGGCATAAGGTAGTAAACAGAGTCATTTTAAGATGATCAGTACTGAGATTCTGCCTTCCTCTTTGAATCAGTCTTCATCTGGTGAAACCACGACCTCTTATCTCAGTTGCCATATATTTTTCCTGAATACTCCTTACCACTTCTCTACCAAAAAGGCAGAAATTAGATTAATCTATGCTGGCTGATTTTGCACAAAAACATATCAAGAACACTAATAATATCCATTACACTGGCTGCACTGTGAAGATACTAATCACCCCTGAGAGAATACAAACATTGTAAATCAACATGGCTGTTTGTGAAACAACCATTAGACCATGGCTGAAGGGAATGATTGCAGACTCTGGCCCTGTTGTTATTAGTGAAACTAGAATTAATTTTAAACCATTCTCCAGCAGAGTTAGCTTGCTGGGATTATACATGAAATGCAGACTTGATCTAGAGAGAAGGTTTTGTACTTTTCTATAGAAATGCCATGCATGCTTCAAGCTGAAGTTGAATTTGCAACCAGCAGTGTGCTGAGATAGCCCCTTTCACCACATATTGACAGGGAAAGTTCTGTGAAGAAGCCTTAAAGAGCTAGCTTGAGTGCTGAGGTAAATGACTATTGTAGTGGCTAGTGTACAATTCAAAAATCACAACTGCATAAAAAGGGGATGAGAGAACAAACAAAACAAAACAAAAAACCAAACCAACAAACAAACTCCCCCCACTAAAATCATTTAAGGCAAACTTTGTTCCAAAACCAGAAAATATATGTCATATATTCAGACAAAAAGGAAAATCACAATAAAATATAGACAGGGTAGAAAAAAAATAATATTAATCCTTATTAGCCCTTAGAACCTACTTAAAGATACAAATCTATGACCACTACTAATAATTCTATTTTTTAAAGTTTGTTTTCACAAACTTTTCACCTCCTTCTAAAGTTCATATACCAAATCAGAATATTTGTGACAGATTACTGTCCATTAAATATGGGTTTTAAAGTAGATTTATAAAAATATCATCTAATCCAAGTTATAGATTCATAAATACACATGTTAATTTTCTAAACAAATCTTCATATCTACATCTAAATGCAACAAATAATCCTACTTCATGGACTAAAACCAATCATAGTCTTGTTTTCTGTTTGAGGAGTCATTTGTCATTTAGGACTCTTTTGCATCTGTTTAACAAATCTGAAGCAGAAAACGACCATTCTGTTATTGATTTATCTCCACTTTGACAGAGTTTCTTAAACTTTATATAATTACTTGCATTTGTTACGATCTGTCTCCCATCTATGTAGCTCTCATAGAAATGCTAAAACATCATGCTGGGCTGCTGTGTTGACGGCAGGTTGCCTCCAATTTCCACCTGTTATACTGTATTAAAATAGATAAGAGAGTATTAAATACAGCGGCAACAGTACTTAGTGTAATTGCTGTGGGGATGTTATTCCATCATTACTGAGACACACCGCAGCGCAGAAGATAACCCTAGGATGCAGCATATGCCAGGAAACTGGTTCTGACATGTTCTGTAACTGAAACTAAGCCTAACAGAAACTAAACCACCAACAAGAACATAAGTTAGGTACCCCTTGAACCATGTTTTCATAAATTTGAGCTAACACCACTCACTGGTTGAATTTTGTGGTTGGTTTCAGCCCAGAGACTGTGACTGAAAAGGGAAAAATTGCTCAAAATATTGTGAAAGCATTTAAGATATCTGCAGTTCTTGAAGTTTTTTAACAAAAGCCCAAAATCTTTTTTTTTTTTGTTTCGTTTTTAAACTCTTCTAGGCTCCCCAAAATAAAAAATATATTATTCACACAGGCTCATTTCTAGTGTTTTGTATAAATTCCTTTATACAAAAGTTATGAAATGTACATAAATACTTTTACATATATATACAATAAATATCTAAACATCAAATTGTGATCTTGGTCAAAGCAGTACAAACCCTGACTAACAAAGAAACACCCAAGGTTATTGAGTTAAATACTATGGAAAAGTTGAAAAGAGAAAAATCAGGCAACTATATTAGAAAGACCATCTATTTGTGGGGTAAAAAATAGAGACTTAATGGCCATGAAACTAATATCTATCATTTTCTTGATGAAATAAAGGGATGTATTACCTATATTATGAAGGTCTACATTAAAAAAAAAGAAAAGTAAAAATTATGTCTATGTAAGTAGACATAATCTAGTAAGCCAAAAGCTTGAGTCACAATCAGAAGAAAAAAAGCCCATCACTTAATGTAATGCCCTTCCTTTTCCATTCAAGCAGAAATTAAAGACAAAAAAAATAAAGAGAAAAATAAAGGCACTAGATTTGGACATACATTTCCTCTTGAGTTTTTGCTTCAGTCCTTTCTTAAATCAAGGTTTTGGTAAGCAATTTAAGCAAAAGTATGTGATTTATCAACCCAAAGATGTCCTCTTTCCCTTGGGATCTGATACATATACAGAAACCTATTCTTAATCTCCCTACAGACAAAACACTGGAAGATACTTTGTGTGATGATAAAGCATAAAGAACAAAAAGAAAAACAACTTTGTGAGAGAAGTCAGTGTGATAACAAGGCCACTTATCAAAGGAACCAAATTGCTGAGCAGAATTTGAAACCAGCCAGTGGGATACAGAGCATAGGCAAGGGATTTGTCTCCTGACAAAATAATCAGAGTCTCACTTTTTTTTTTTTTTTTCCTTTCCTAAAAATGCAGGATTTCACTGTGCTTTTCAGTGCAATCAATCCCAGATGAGTGTTTCTCCCCCCCCCGCTCCCATTTTGCACGCATAGCGCTGTCTGGTAGAGAAATACTGTGATATTCAAGTGCCACATGTACATCTGGATTTTTTTTTTTTCTGCAGCTTTTGGAAACACTCAGAAGGGTAATTTCACTTTTTGCTGGTTCTTGTTACTCCTTTCAGCATTTAAAAACTATTAATAAACAGAATATCTTTGTAGTGTTTTTTCTACACTATAATTTATCTAAATGAATAACCTGACTTTACAGGAAAGTAGAAGGTGCCTAGTGCTGCTTCACTTTTCAAAAGCACATCTGACCTACCACTTCAATCACAGATGAAAAAAGAAGAGGAATGATCCTATAGTGATAAACAATTGGAGCATTTGGAGTCTTGCATGTCATTACAGTATGTCATGATCATAGTTTTCCTCAGTATTATACCAAAAGCTAGTCAAGACATCATTTGCTGGTAACTGCAATTGATTAAATAAAAGGGTAATGCATGGCTACATAATGCATAATGCAAGATATTTAACCATTTCTTATTCTCTACTAAAATCCGTTATCTCCATGTCATTTAACAGAGTTGAAAGACTCTAGGACATAATCATATGTAATACTTAGGAAAACTTAGCTTACAACTCTGTTTATAATAAATTGCCCACATATTTTTGCCTCTCCCTCTAGTTTTAAATTGTGTATTTTTCAAAGCAAAAATGCAAACATGAAGATAAACTATTAAAATTAGCAAAGGGTTTTCAGGGAGAAAGTGCTACACTCTACAAAATTTCAGGAGTGAATGGAACCTATCACCACTGGAAGAGATAACAGGGAAAGAAATGGTTTTCATCAAGAAATTCTACATATAAAATATGATAAGAAATCAAATTAGTTAATTATAAAGAAGTTCTCAGGATTCAAATTCACACACACAGAAAAGAAAATTATGTTCTGTGATAAATCAGTAACAGTAGGAAAAACTGAACTGAACTTGCATTTTTAACCAGTAGTTGAGCAAAATTTTTTTGATGATTTTTTTTGCATTTTGATGTTTATCCTCTGATGATAATACACTCAAAAAAGATTTCATAGACTATTTCACAGAGAACCATTACTTAACGTCATGATTTTCAGAAGTAGGGTATATATCACCTTTTTTCTTTAGTTGATTTACTAATAGTTTAGCCATATTCTCACCTAGAAGTACAATAGATTAAAATAAAATTATACTCTGAATTTACAAGTAATAGCATCTGCAAATACTCTTTTTTTCTGTGTATTAACCATTCATTTTGTCTCCTTACTATATCAGTGTGTAGCTATTACAATCTAGAAATAAATTTTACAAATTTTTGTTGCATATATTTATCAATGTTTCAAAAGGCTGCCTTAGAAGTTATGCTTCCTCATTCTTTTCACAGCCATACATTATTTATGAAATGTCTGTATAATGATAGATTATTTATACTCTGATATTTATGGCACATCCTGATCTGAAAGTCTGCATGAAACTGTTCAAGAAACAGCACAAATTGCAGCACATAACATGAAAACCTCTTATTAAAAATGGATGGCAAACAAGACTTATAATATTGTTTTTAAAGAAAAGGGTTTTTTTTTCTCCTATTGTCTTTCAAATAAAAATCTGATTTAAGGTTCACCATTCCTCATTTATTATATATATTTTTTGGCTGCACATAGGCATAGGAGTTTTTAAAATATTTCAGTCTGACCAGTAAGCTGCTGCTGAGCTACAGTGTCTTGCAGATACTTTTCCTTCCTCTGAGGGTTTAAAGGTTAAGATTTAAATAAATGTGAACTTCTGGAATTTATCCCCATGAAATAATTTTACGATTCAGAAGATATTTTTCTTGCTAAGATTACATATGACCTTGTTTTTATATGTTTCAAAGACTGTTTTTTGGTGAAATTTTAAAGAATATATTAAAATAAAGTGCCACCACTCCCACGATTTATACACAAACAGTTAAACAGTGTGCCTGGTAAACTTACATAGCACAAAAAAGGAGAAAAAACTCAACCCTGGCCCATGACAAGTTGAGTACACTTCTTTATCAGCCAGTAAACAATTAAGTTCTTCCTAAAGAAGAGTAGTGGATGTGACAAACTTAACAACAGCTGGAGTGACAGCCACATGTCACATGTTTCCAGACAGCTGGAAAGGATGAGGGCCATAGAGGAGGGCATTTGTGGTCATGCTCGTCACTGCCCATGTACACCCAGCCTCTATGGGAAAGCAAAAAAGGCATTGTAAAAATGTAAAAATACACTGAATAGTATGAAATAGATGTAAAACAAAACACAGCAAAAAACATACAAACCAAAGTGACAAAACAAACAAAACAAGAGATTTTCAGAAGTCAAGGAAAGGAAGAAAACAGAAATTGCAAGAACAGGCATTCTAATAGATTCATGATAGTAGGATTTCTCTACAATGAGTCTCTGGAAGAGTAACATATATGCATTTTTGGCTTAAGACTCAACAGTCCTCAGCAAATAGAAGCTCTGGTCTTCCAGCTGTTAATTTCCCTGATCTGGCCCATCACTCTGACTCCCAGAAAGTGGGTGTGGAGCATTCACATACAGAAAGGAAGAAAATGTAAGTACCATAACTTTAAAATGATAATGAAGTACCTAGAAGAAAAAAAGGAAAAAAAAAAAAGAAAAAAAAAGAAAGAAAAAGAAAGCCCCTTTATAATTTCCTTCTTAGCAAGATATCTTCAAGAAAATTGCATTGCATTTGGAAAAAATGGATAATTCCAGTTGAAAAAAAAATTTAGAAGGAACCAAAAAAGGAGTATTTGAGGCACAACATGATAAGGAGTAATAGCAACATTATATATTAACTTTGAAAAGAATGTAGAAATAAACCCTTTTCTACAACATGTTCCTGTTTCAATTAATTTGGCAATGATATCTAGAGAACATGAAACTACACAGATATCATAAAACTTCTCAAAACAAAACTGGCATCAAAACTGAGAAACCCAGAGTTTTGGTTAAGCTGGAGTTAAATGAACAATATTATAGCATCAGTATTGTTCTCTGGGTGATGTATCACTGCAGCAGTTGGAATTTAGCACAACCTTACTGCTCTGCCAAACAGGGGTAGGACACTGATGGCATTGGCCACTTACCCCAAAGGAGGTTTAGGTTGGACCAGAGTAAAAATAATTTTCTTTTTTAAGTTTAATTGATACAGTTGGTTTTTTTTTTTAAAAAAAAACATTCATTCAGAGCAGTAACCAAAAGGTAAAATAATAACAGTGTTAATGGATTTGGGAAATGAATAATTTCTTAGTAATTAAGGAATGATAGCCAATATTTGCAATCATTGCACATCTTCAAGATGTTTTAAAAGCATTAATTATTCTTCAGAGCTCCCTCACAAGCTGGGTGTACATGATGTCTCATTTCAAGGATGGAAGAAAATTGATTAAGGGAATTTGGTTATTTACTCAGTCTTGTAACTGCCTCAAGAGCCAGGATGAAGGTAAAACTTAAATCATCCAAAATGCTACCTTTCTACTCAACCCTAGAACTATCAGATATCTTAATTTGATTTGCCCTCATACACACTCAGTCTTCGTACCTGGAAAGAATTTAATTTTTTATATTTTTGCACAATACACACCCATGGGCTTACTTCTGAATGAGCAAGATAGAAATTCTGGACAAAGCCTTTACTGAGGGGCAGACCACCAATGCAACATGGGGATTATCACCTTCAGAAGACTGCAGAAATGCACTCTAGTGTGCATATTGCTGTGGTCTCACTGGATCTGGCATTTTGCTACAGGACATCATGCACAGTGTCAGCGATGCTTCCTGACATTCCAGACCAGGAATGAACCAGGTCTCCATGCCCACTCCACCTGCCTCGCAGATTGCATGGAATCAGGTCACTTTGGTTGGTGCAATGCATCCAGCAAATGTGAAACACTCCACAGATACCGTGCAGGGATCACACACAAAGGTTTTATCTAAATTGAAGGGTATATAGGAGACCTTATAGGATGATTAGGGTTCAAAAGGACTTCAAAGTTTCAACCCCACTGTTACGAACTATTCAGACCACACCTCATTTTTAATGCAAACTTGTTAGCAAGAGGCAATGATGTATGTTAGTTTGAATTAAAGTAATAATAATGTTACAAAGCACAGACATCAAAAACTTCCTATGAACCTGCTGCCTGTGTATTCTCCTATTATGCAATGAAACACCTTGCACAGCTGCAAACAGTATCAAGAGAGATAAGGATAACATTCCCATGGAAAATATTCTGTGTCTGTGAAAGATCTGATCTGTGGAGGGACATTTTCAGCCCTCTTTCCTTTTTAAAGTCTGGGCTTGCAAGCTCCTGAGGAATGGTGAAGGAGAGCACACAGTGGCAAGCAAGCCAGTATTTCCAGCCTGAGAGGGCTTACTCTGAAAAGGCTTATGGTTTGGTGGGTGCACAGAGCTCCTGTTTACTGGGAAAGAGGTTTTTTTCCTGATTATTACTATGTGAAGCATTGTTACAGGACTGCTCTGTTCCACAGTAATCTCCCAAAGGCCTACAGGATTATGAACTAACATGAGGTAAGTGGCAAACAACAACCCAGGCTGAGCTCCTGGCTCAGCTATGTTTCCTTGTAACCTGGAGTGGGCAGCTTCTCACATTCATCTGTTTCCTACAACTACTCTCATTTACCTCTGCACTGAAAGCCAAGGATAATACGGGGGTTTTAATTTGCAATTTAGCTACATTAGAAACAGAATTAAGTTCAGATCTAGAGTTAAATCAGCACAACCCTGTGAAATACCATTCCCAGTTTTAATTTGGCACACACCTTTCAACACATTGCTCTGCAGATGTAACCTAATATTGATGAGAAATACAACCAGTAGACTTAAGTTCAATATCAACACTAACTTTGTCAGGAAAAAAAATTATCTCTGAACTGGTTTTGAATTCAGTCACTGCAGCAATTAGAACTTGCTGTAGTATATATACGCAAATATATTTTAAATTAATTTATTTCAAATAATCAAAATTCTTCAATAATTGAACTTCATAACTGTGGCCTGTATGGCCATTTAAACACAGGGGGGAAAAAAAGAACACTGGTGGACCCTTTTGTCTTATCAAATTTCAGGCATTTATTCTTTACTTCTGTACTCTAATCAATGGAGAGAAGGACACTTTTCAGCTGGTGAAAACACCATCTGGACCTGCCTGTCCCTTTCCTGTGTCTTGCAATCCATTTAGTAAGTGTGTTCCTAATAAAGACACTGAAACATTTGGTCCTCCAGAAGTTTTGAATTTTAGTTTAAAATTGACTTCATTCCTTAGACTTATCTGAAAATTATACTTCCAAGAATGAAGTCACTTATAAAAAATAATACACTACAAGTTATATATAACATGCTGACTCATCAGATATGGATGATTATGTAGAAAATAATTTTGTATCTGCATTTTGAGATCTGTCAGGGGGAACTGTTCCTTATTACCCCAAATCTACGTGGAAGTATGAATGCGGGCCAAGGCAACCAAACTCTCTTATTTTTCATTGTTAAGGATAAAGCTATGGCATTTTACAATCATTAATTGTGATGGAATATTTAAAAGTATTTCTCCTCTGCTGATTTTTGTGTTATAAATGCATAAGTTCATAACTCTTTCTAACAGTGGATAAAACTATTTTGAAATGCTTAATGGCATAAAATGTTATAAATCAATGGTTCTGTTTATATGGAAACTACTTTGATATAATTTTTACCATTGCATAGAACAACAGAGAGCATAGTAAGTACATGATGTTCAGGCACTACATGCCAGATAATGTTGCTATTTTAAGAAGAAATTATTTTCATGGGGAAAACCACAAAAGACTGCATGAAAGATTAGGAGTATCTTGCAGTGTGTGATTCATTGGTCTTTACATTCGTGATCATTTTAGTGTTTTAAAAACCCAAACAAACAGCAACCAGACTTTGATTCTAATTAAAAAACAGCTAAGTTCATACTCCTTAAGTATATTTTTAGGCAAAACCAAAACTGTATTCAGCAATATTAAAGATATTAAATAACATAATGTATACTCAAATAATGGTTTAATTATCAGAAAATACATTATGTGCATATTAAGGCTGCTACTGACATCACACATATCTAAAATAATATTCTTCATACCCAGATGGGTTAAATTTATGGCTGTAAATTTGAGTCTTTTCTCAAGTGTCAGAACTATCTCCAGCTGCCTCATTTTGTGTGCTAATATACGATTCAGCTGAAACAGTGTAAAAATGAATGTTGTTAGAAAATTCATTTAAGTATCATTTATTTCTAAATTGTTTCAATCAAATAAATTATTCCACTTAGACAGTAATTTCTATTGATGAAATTAGCTCAAGTCTGTCTGCACGGAAAAAAAATGCAAGACAAAAAACTAGGTGGCTCTGCTTTTGACCACTCTCACTTTCTGCATCAGTTCTCTTAAGAGGTGTGATGCTCAGGGTGTTATGCAAGATCCTTCCATAAAAGCAGAAAAAGGCAACTCTCAAATATAATTGGTTTCACTATTTCCAGATGTGAGAGATTTGAGAGGAGCTATTATGAGATTCTTATAAGTTTTATGCAGTTATGAAGGGGAGTTATACAGTCTATTTTAGACCTCTAATTAGAGCGCATCCAAGAAGATTAGGAATGCAAGATTCCCTCTGCAGACAAAAGAAAGAAAAGCACTTTCCTGTACTCCATTCTGCAAATAACATGAACCAGTTAAGGAAAGAAAAATAGTGCCACATTCACCATACCTTTCAGAGGTATTCAGTGCTAAAAAAACCTCCTGTCTAAAATAGCAAGAGGGACAAATAGCATATACGACTATCTTCTGAGCATTTCAACTGATTTTTTTTCTCCCTCACAGCAATAGACTCAGAATTAAAGTATCACATTTATTTTAGGTTACTGAAGCCAAAAAAGCCTTGAATTGGAAAGCTTCAATACAGAATCAGTTAGGTGTCTATTTCAGTGTCTTATAAAGGGTGATATTTGAACTGCTACAGATTGCCCATGCTTGCTGAATCTCCCAAGAAAGTTTTAATGTACTGCTTTTTTTGTAATAAAGCAAACATAAGTCCTGTAACTCTGTTTCCCATACACCTCAGATTCCTCTCCCCATCTCCTCTCTTCTCAACACTAAATCCCCTGCCTATTTTCAGCAATATTTATCAGGGAAAAAGAGATACAATAAGCTTTATAAAACAGCCAGGAGAGAAATTACTTGTGTCCCATTTCCACAAAACTTCGGTGTCAGCTTGACTGTATTGGATTACAGAATATTCATACAGCAGCTCAACTGCAAGGGTAAAAAAAAGGATTCTTTGGCACACATCCTTTTTACCCCTTTCATATACTTGCAAGAGCTGAAGAGATTTTACCTGATACTTTAGCAAATATAAAATGTTAGAATTGCAGCACTCTGTGAAATTAGGAAACAAATATTATTAATTAAAAAAGAAAAAAAAGGATTATCCAAAGAAATTTGCTGGATGTCCATTTGAACTGGTACCATGTTCACTGCATGTTAAAGGTGACCAGTCCAGGGCTAGGGTCTGAAGGTTTTAATTTCTCATCACTGATTTTATGTTTCAGTTATAGAGAAGAACTTGGGCTTGTGCTGTTGTTCTCACAAAACAGTATGGAACCTACATATTATTTATGGAAATAAAAACTTCCAGTACTTTTAGAGTTACTCTGGTGAAGGAGGAAACAACTGAATGTCCCCGCACTTCAAGGACAACTCTCTCATACTTGGCAAAAGAAATTTTCCAACTGATCTGAGCTGGGTCATGAACTGTCTTGGGTTAAAGTCAGGTTGGGTCACTGGTATCCAGTTGGAATGGAAGGAATTGGAAAAGATACTACATTGAAGAAACAGATAAGTGCATTTGGTTGAAGTGCCAGGACATTCTGGTCTTGATGATTTAGAAAGCAGGAAAACACACCATGACACCTTAGAGTATTCATAGTAGTTCTATTTTCACTTTCAGTAGATTGAAAGCAAATTCAGCTGCCCCTCAGAAAATACAGTTAATACCAGTAAAAGCCACTCTGTTTTTGATGCTTCCCAACATAGCAATCCTGAAGTTCTGACATAAAAATATATCAATGTGATAAAATACATAAATTTATTATTGCCACATTTTCACAGGTGTAAGTTTGTTTGGGTTCCTCTTTTAGATTTAGGCTTTTTTTCTTTTTAAAAATTTATGCAATTTGCTTTATGATTTTGGTCTGAAAGCTATGTGAAAGCTGTGTCATTAGAACAACTTTTGGGAAAGTAGAGTACATTTTTAGAGGAGCATTTTTTCTTCCCAGACATTTAAAACCACATTTATATGAAAAGTTTTCGTCTTGCTGACTGAGCATTAATGTTCTGAAAGATATGCATTGCAAGTAAAGATAGAATTGCTCTTTATAGACATGCCATTTCGTCATAGTGTAGGTTGTCATAAATCCCGTGTGGTGAAAAATCCTCTTCATTTCTTCCAAGTCTGTGATCAAGAACGTTACAAGATTAGAAAAAGCAAGATATTTTCTGTTTCTAATGCAAGATGAGTTTCTGTGGCCTAGACTGTCTAGTTCCATGCTTTGTTCCTTCCTGTTTGTCATCAGTACAGTTTAAGCCAAGTTTAACACTTCCAGCTTGCCTGGTCTTGCCAGGATATCATCTCATAAGAGTAATTTTGGAAACACAGGGTAAGGATGGAAATAGGCATCTCATGTGCAACAATCCATTCATACAAAGGAACTGTGCTGGAAGGATTAAAGGTGTGAAACCTGTCCCTTTCATGGCTAGAATGGGATAGATAAGGTGCAAGGGTTGTTTTTAGTGGTGAAAGTCTTGTATCTGTAACTATCATAGGAATTTGCACTTCTGAAAATAAGAGACAACCTTCACTTTTCTTACTTCTCTATTTCCCTTCTGCTGCAGCTATTATGTTCTCTAGCAGTATATTTTAACAACAGAACTACCTAGATGTTACAAGAGATCTTGAAATTATTTTGATCATCATGACATCTCTTGAGTAACAAAATGTAAAAGGCTACTGAAAATTACTTCTAAAGCCTAAAACGTGATAAAATTTCAGGATTGATCCAAAATTTCAGATATTTAAAGTCTGAAGATAATTTTTTTTTTCCTTCAGAAATATGTTTTGGTTTGTTTTCTGTAATAACATCACGTGTTTGATTTTAAATGCAAGTATAAATTCATTTAGGAAATACTGAAAATTTAAGAAGTGTACAGACATACCCCTTAGTGTGAAACAGCAGTGCTACCAGAAAGAAATTAAATTTTTGTAGAAAATTTAACGTATTTCTGGGGACTTATTTTACTTTGTTGCTAATACAGAGAACAGCTCTTGCCTCATAAACCCAGCACACAGGCCTGTGACAGTCAGACAGTGCCATAATTTAGACCCTTTCCTGTCAGATGTCCACACTGTTTATGTAGATGCCAGCTGTGATACTTGATTTGTTATTCAAGGACTTATCTGGAAAAGAGGTTCCCAGAATAAGAGAAGTATTGGTGCTTCCCTGCAGCAGAACAGCAAGCCCTGCAGTTGGCCTGAGCCTGGATGGAGGACATATCCAAATTTTCATCACCGGCCCCAGAGATATTGTGTGTCATGTGGCCCAAGATGGCATTGTATTATGTGCCAAATAAAACACTAGTCTGTCAAAAAGGAAGGATTCAGGGGTTTTTTGCACAGCCAAACTGCATTATTTTACTGCTACAAACTTTGCTTGCCAAGCCTGAAAAACATATCAGGAAGCACCTGCTCTCAGGAGCAAACTGTTCTGTTATTACATTTAGTTTATTGTGCTATTCACAGACTCTCCCTGGAAGCCATGAATTAGCCATGATAAATGAACATCAAAATATTCAAGTGCTGTGCAAATTGCTACAATACTCTAAGCATTAAAACAGATTAAATAAAATCACTGTTCTCAGCTCAAGAATAGGTTAAAATTTAAAAGCTAGAAAACCAGCTACTATCAAACTAAGAAGCACCATTACAAAGATTTTTTCCTCATTAACTTCACTTTAAAGAAATAGTTCATTTAATAGTTATGTACATCTTAATTAAACACAAACAATCAATTTTATAGACTTCTGAGCATTGAAAAGGTTAGAAGCCAATCCCCTAATGCTATAAATGTAAAAAACCACCTCCTTCTTCATTCTTGCTTCTCTTCAAAAGTCACACCAGCATAAAACAGAATTTGTAAAGGTGGCAGAAGATGTCTCATAACCTTTAATAGAGCACCTGGAAGCGTTACTTTCAATGACAGTTCATATAAACTGACATATCAACCATATCAGGCTGGGGAAAAACCTAATAATATTCTTCCAATTAATTCTAACCTCTTAGCTTTACTTGTAATTATTTCACTCAGCTCCTAAAACTCAGCTTATTAAGATCCATCCATCATGGTGTGGGTCACAGAGTATTTCTATTACTGGGCTTTCTGGCCTTTGTCCTCCTTTCACTGAGAGGACCTTGCCTATACTGAATGCATAAAAGGGAAGCGTGTTTGAAAATGAGGAATAAAGCTAAACTGCAAAATAATTACTATAACTCTAGATTATTTATTTTATTTATTTGTTTAGATTACTTTTATTTCCCTGAAGTCAGTCTGCTGCCTCCCTGGAAGTGACACTCCTCATGCTCATCGCTTGTGAGGTTGCCAGTTGGGCTATTTACCTGTACTTCACATCTGACTGACTGTTGCACAGAGTGTCTGGTTTTACATCCACCTTTTCTTTTGAGTGGTCATGCCTATTTATATAAAGTTATTGCCTGAGTAATTTGATACATTCCAGGTGAGATTGACACAATATCAGGTTGTGATTATTTATCTTTAAAAAGCATACCCACAAAAAACCCAGCAGAAATTAGCAATGTTACAATTATTTACCACAAAAGACACAAACAGAAGGCCTGCAGCTCCCCTGACAGTTCAAGCAATTCCCAGGAGACACACATCAGCAGAAAAATTAATAAATGAACTATTTGTCCTATCTGAAGCATGATTTCTTCTGTAATTAAAGTAGATAATCACCTGCATATATCTTTCTCTATTTATAAAAATATTTGAAATACAAAGTGTTAAAATGTCCAGATAGATAATTACTTTTCTGAAGATACTGTTGGTTTCAAAAGGAAGCACATTTTTGATAGATAACTTATTTAATCAGGAAAAAAAGTGAGGGGAAAATCTGTAATTCAGATAGCTCCAACTGGATGCAGGCAGCAAAGTCTCTGCATCTCTCCAAGAGTTACTGCTCCCAATATCTAATTTGATGATTAACACTGAGTTGTAATTGGAACCAAAATCCCAAATCCCCATCTGGATCCTGCTGACAGTAGTATGAACACAGTTCAACACCTGCCTGTTTTATTTATGTAAGAATTATGACTGATGTGTTTAAAAGCCTGCAGTAATTTCCACCTGTCCATCCCGACTGCTGATCTCTGCCTCTGCTACAGGGATCGATCAGCAGTGTGGGGAAGCATTCGGTTCATTCCAAAGCAATACCTGCTGCTCACTCAGCAATCCCACCAGTCAATCCATCTCTGCTTCTTCACAGCTGCTCCCTCCTTTTATTTTCTTTCTTGGCCAAAAAAACACTTGCACCCTTTACAACCCAGGACTATCCCCTACCTCTAAAAATCAATCACTGCTCCTGTTCATTCTGTGAGTAAACTTGAAAAAAAAAATCAGTTTTGTGTTTAAGACTGCTTATAATCTGAGTTTTTTAAAGGCTCTTAATACATCTTAAAGAATAAGAGACTGCTTTCTCAAAATTCAGACATCACTTATGGCTACTCTCTACAGGTACAAAAATAATTAATTATTAACTGTAATTGCTAATGAATTTAAATAAAAAAATATCACTGATTCAGAGGGGACAATGACAAGCTTTTACAGGGGTTTTAAAATAGTTGGATGCAAAACCTCCACCCTATGAGAAGAAAACCTGGAAGTGTGCTTTAACCATCCCAAGCTTTGGCACACCTGTGAGTGTGTGAAGGATGAACCCTGTCTGCGGTCTCACACTGCACTGCAGTGAATTCACACGGCTGATGTGGGTAGCCAAGCCTCCCACCCTTTTTCTTAGGGAAAGTACTCAGTCTAGTCTGGAAGAGCATCACCTGCCTAAATGCAGGCAGGAAGTTGTTGGCAACAGATCCATGGGCCATGCCTTGCTCTAACCACTCTGAGGTACGTGCCCTGCAAGGCAGTGTCAGCAGAGTCACTCTCCCAGTAAACTCCAAACATCTCATATATACCAACTACAACAAAACCAAACAAACCAACAGCTTTGGGTAAATATTCCTGTAAAAATAAAAAGAAGTAGTAAAGACAGTCAGGATTTCTAGTGCATCCTGGTTTCTGTTTCCAATGCAGAAGCAACTCTTGAACATGACTAAGAAGATAACTTAGACATAGTTTTGCTTCAAAGAGGGCCATTAAAACCAGGTTTTAAAATCCCAAACACTAATTAAGACCTTGAAAGGCCCCCAAAATATAGTACATAACCACACTACTCTCTCACCTTTTTTCCTCCCATGCTGTCACCCAACTATTACAGCATTGAAGCAGACACAATTTATAGCTTTGTCTCTTCCTCTGTAAATCAGTGATCCTGCTAGTTTTCCTTAATCTTGGCAAATGTGTAGCTCAAGACCTTTCATTAATATTTATTAACTATTCTTTTCTACATTGAACATTTAATTGTTTAAATCCCTAACATATAATTCTATAACTACAGGTTTTATGAGGTGCATTCTTCTTCACATTGTTCTGGAAGTGAAAAAAAGAAAATATTAAGTCCAAATTCCGAACGTCAAGATCTTTCAATGCAAAAAGAAACAATCCAGTTTAATAAATGCAATGAATGTCTTATCTCACAAACATAATTCATATATTAAAGAGAAATATGTGGATTAAAATATTGTGTATTTTGATTTCAATCATAAAAAAAAAACACACAAAAAAGAAGAGGAAGCAGCTTGTCACTGATACACTGTGATTAATATTGACTTTTGAAGGCTTTTTAGTCTCCAAAGAGTCCTTCTGATCTTCCACAAAGAAGGTCATTTTTCCTGCAAAAATATTTTCCTCTAAAACAACATAGTTTCCCCATTGTTTTTCATATCACTATAAATTCCTAAACTAAATTGTGAGAAATTTCTATCTGAAATGTGAGAAAAGGCAGAACTTATACAAAAACACACTCATCACTTGTCCAGGAGTTATCTGACATTTAGGGGAAAAAAAAAAAAGTCAAGCTATTTGTCCGAGGACAATTCTCTCATTCTAAACATCAAATAAATGACAAAAGGACCAGCTCAGAGTTCTCTTTCATACCTTTGGAATAAGATGCCTAGTCACATATCATAACTAGCTATTGAGTGTGATGGAAGGCAAAAAGAAAAGGCCACCAAAAAATGCTGTAACAATGAGTTTCACATCTATTCTGCTCAGATGAATCCTTCTGTATTTAGGTTTAAAAAAGAGGAAAAAGCAAAATAATTCTAGACTCCTAGTCATCAGAAGTAAGGACTGAGGAGAGAGTGAATTGAGTGCTGGCACACTGGAAGCTGTTTTCTCTTCAAAAGATCAACAGGGAAGACAACATATTTCTCCATAACACAATTGTCTTCAGCTGTCCTTGAAATGAAATGATTGACAGCAAGCATTAAGCTTTAGGGATGCTCAGACAATATTTAATGTCAAGTTCAATGTTGAATGCGCTTGTATTTTAAGAACAACACCTGTTCCAAAGCCTTTGAATACTACTATCAGTCCCAGAAAACAGAAGGAGCCAGAAGCTTTTGGCAAGATAAAGTCCAAAAGAAGAATTTTTTCACTGTTAAGGAAGTCTCTCTCCTCTCTGAGATTGGAGAATGTTCTGTTTGTGTCTTTATCTCGCTGTGCCTCCCCTTCCCCCCACCCCCTCCAACCCCTTCCTTTGCCACCCTTTCTTTTTCCCGTATTTCTTATTTATTTATTTTTAGACTGAGTGGGCAAGAAACAACATTACTCTGTGAGCAGGTTGTTCCTTACCTGCTTTTTAGTTTTAGTCACTTTAACACAAGGTAAGGTGAGCTTGCTTGTGATGCAAAACTGCTGCAGCAACTGCCTTTGTTAACCTTTTCCAGACTACACTGTATGCAATATATGTACCTTGTTTTTCTTTCAAAAATTCATTTCCTCAGAATAGTACTAGGAGCAGTGAATGCTCTGTAAACCCCTATCTTGCCTGATGTATTTTAATATATTCATGTACATCTATTTGCTGACACTTCTACGTGTACTTGAGGCAGTGGTTTTTTGTATTTCTACTCTTTATTGCCCTGAAAAATACTCTGAGCATCTTTGCTTTACCTCCAAAAAGACTGGGAGTGTGTATGAAATTTCTACCTGCACAAATAAAATAAACAATGATAAAATAGAAGTTGAATGTACAATGTAATTATAACAATAAGAGAAATCTGTTTTCAGGATAAACCTATTTATTCACTGAAATGCATAAACAGAGAAAAAAAGGAGTATATGTTAGGGAAAGAAAAAAGGGGACATTTATAGAAACTCTCAAGTGGCAATCCAGATAATCATCTAAGGTTTAGAAACACTAAAAAATTTCTTCCACTCACACAAAGTACATGCTCATTCATATATATATGTAACTACAAATATACAGATTTGTTTTGATCACTACACTGCATATTGGGTTTCTACCCAAAAACAATACAGAAGGTAATATTCTTTTGTTACTCAGGAAAAAAATCCCTTATTTAATGACTATTTTAACTCTTAAATCTCAAATGCTTGCCTTGAATACAAACACAGGTTTTATTTGTAAAGTAATGATGTCTGCTATTAGTCCAACTTTATAATACTGATCTAAGATTAGTGTGATTACTGAATTATATAGCCTGTGAATGGAAGAACTGCAGAATTATCATCCTTATTTCTGTCTAGCAAAAAGTAAGAGAACATCACCCAAGAACTTGAATACATCAGTATTTTCACTAGCAGCAACATGAACTCTGAATAAAACATACAGTAATGACCATTTGTCATGATTTTAAAGTGGTTGCGCATCAAAAATAATGAAGCCTGAATACGTTTTTGTTTGCTTGAATCAGATCCTTGGGACCAGAACTCAAAAATTAAGAAATATGGTCTTAAGATGCCTTGAAACCCTCCCAATTCCATCTTGCAAGTCCAATTTCAGCTCAAGTTAGAATCAGAAGTTACTATAACTACTGATAACCAGATAAACTGACCTTAAATTATGAAGTCCTACACCCTCAAATTTGTGCCAAAAGAAAAGATTTTCCACGTAGCTGCCTTATCTAGCCACTTGGTTACTTCCAGCAAAGAGCAACAACAAAACACAGGTTCCAATATCCAATACCCGGTTTATATTAAAAATCATAATTGCCTGTTTTAGTAATGGAGCTACAGCAAGGTGCAATGCTGGTCATGTCTTTCAGAGAAAAGTAGAGACAGGCAAGGCCTGTTTTTTTGGGGCTCTCAGCTGAGAACAGGCAATATTCTTTCCAGCTGACTGTATATTTTTCAGTGACAAATGATTAATTCACAACCCCACATTGTTTACTTGTTCAAGGATATGAGTAAAAGCACTAAACAATTCTGCATGAACACAGGAGCAACAATAGAAGCATCTTTGGAAATTTCCCTCTGGCTAACTCACTTCATCTCAACGACAAAGAACTAGACCAGCTTCCCTGCTCTCGTTCCTTCAGAGGGACAGTTTGACAGACCACCACATTTTCCACTGTCACTGCTTTGAAGTCTCCTTGAATTTGATCAGTGCTTATCATAGTTTGAGTCACCCTTCCTTGGTCACAGGATTTTACACAATCACAGAATCAACTCAGTTGGAAAAAGACCTCTGAGATCATAGAGTCCAACCTATGACTGAACACCACTATGTTTACACCAAGTGCCATGTCCAGTCTTTCCTTATGCATGTCCAGGGACAGTGAAGAATTTCTTTCTAATGTCCAACCTAAACCTCCCCTAGGGCAGCTTGAGACTCTGTCCTCTCATCCTGTCACTGGTTGCATGGGAGAAGAGACCAATCCTCACCTGGCTACAGCCTCCTTTCAGGCAGTGGTAGATGTGATAAGGTTTCCCCTGAGCCTCCTTTCATCCAGGCTAAACAACCTCAGCTCCCTCAGCTGATCCTCATAGGACATTCTCTCCAGACCCATCACCAGCTTCGTTGTTCTGTGCTGTACCTACTCCACACCTCAACGTCCTTCCTGAATTGAGGAGCCCAGAGGTGGACACTGTACCCACGGTGCAGCCTCACCAGTGCCCCGTATGGGGCTATGGTCACTGCCCTGCTCCTACTGGCCCCACGATTCCTGATCCAGGCCAGGATGCCGGAGGCCTTGGCCACCCGGGCACACACACTGGCTCATGTTCAGCCAGCTGTCACCCAGCAGCCCAAAGAACTTTTCTGCTGGGCAGCTTTCCAGCCACTCTGCTCCCAGTCTGTCATTGGAGTGTATTTTTTCTTTGTGAGGTGGACCATTCCAATCCTGGATCAAAAGCTTCCTTCCCCTGGAAGCTCAGTTGCTGCTTCCCTACATCTGACACTGCTGCAATTCCTTGAGCCTGTCGTCTGAGGGAGAACCCCCAGGCAGCCAAGAAGCACTTTTCTGCTTTTGAAGTTTCTGTGATACTATTAAGCAGCACATTGACTGGTGTACAGAGGATAAGATTCACCCTGAATGAGACAGAATTTGACAACAAAGTTGCAGAAAGTGTTAGTTCATTGGCTCAACTTAGCAGACATCACCAGTTTGTTTATGAGACAGAAAAGCAAGTGCTGGGGGTAGCTGGGAAAGAGTGGGGGAGGACTCTGACCCTGCAATCTGGAAAGATCACTGTATACAAAGGCTTTCAGCTCTGTACCAACTGACAATGATGCAAAAGAAACAACCTGGCTCTACCCACAGTGCCAGCAGAAGTATGCTGACATCACATTTGGTATGCTTAAATCTGTATGTTCTCATCAGGTACTTTTCAACCACACCTTAAGGGTAACTTGAACAATCAGAAAGCTGGCTCCATTTTATCAGGAAGGAAAAAAATCCCAAACAGTTATGAAAATTGCTGCTTAGGTGCAAAGATCCTTTTGTTAGTACTTGAGCATGATTTTAATTGGAAAATATAATTGAATTCAGTTGTTCAGCAAAAAAAGAATTAACAAATTATCACCATTGACACTGAGCAAGAAGGAAATTACCCAGCTTGATCATCAGGTTAGATGGATAATGTAAAATTTTCAATAAGAATGTGAAGTACACACATAATTTGGAATCTGACAACATATGACAAAGAGGAGATAATTATAGAAATTCAGCTGTCATTTTACAGTATAACAATATACAAAATTGTCTTTTTTTAAAATACAAATTAATAAGGCTATTTGCTGAATCTCTGTTAACTTTGCTCCCTGAGAAAGTCTCACAAATTTTCAGAAACTACCACTTTGGTGTGTATTTAATCTATTTAAATAAAGAAATAGTGCATGCAGAATATTTATGTGTGTATATATGTGAAAACAATAGAACATAATTTCCTACCATGCAACTATTTCTGAATGTGTTGCCTAATCTAGATAGGGTTAAGAAGCAACAATATGCAAATTTTCCATTCAAAAGCTTGAAGTGAAATAACTCATGTCAGACATTAATTTTCACAATATTTGATGGTGCAATTAATTATAGATTTATATTTGAAATATTTTCACACTTGAAAATGCTATTTTGTCTCAAAAATCTAAAAAGCAAAATAAAACTAAGCCAACCAAAACCCCTAAACCCCAAACCACTCATTTGAAAATGCTAATGCTTGTTTTCTGTACAGGCAACAAACACATTGTTAACAGAGGGGGCAAAAAGTCTTTGGATGACTTGGAATTTACATTTTGGATGGGAGAGAAACATTGTGAGAAGCCATTAACTTAAGATGTCAGGAACACAAAAGGTATTTTTGAGCTGGAAGAAGGTGCCAGTATAACAGCACACAGGCAGAGCCAAGAGCTCTGCCATGGAAATCCAGAGAAGCAAACCTTTAATGCTGCTCTTCCACATGTGCAACACAGGTAGTGGGAAATCTGCAGGAGACCTCTGCAATCTCCTGCACAGCTAATAGTAACCCCAAAATTAATCTAATTGCTCTCTTTAGCACACATTATTGGTTTTATGTGCAAGGAATGTGTACACTACAAAAAAAAAAAAAAAATCTACTAGGAGAATTCTGTGCAGCTGAAGAACCTTCCAAAAACTTGTTTTATACATTTTTTGAGATATGCAGTATTTCATAGTGCAGTTTAAAACTTCTAATAAAACAGGAATCACTGAAGTAGTATAGTTTAAAAAGTTGTAACAATGAAATTTTGAAAATTCCGTGCCAAGCAAACCATATTTTCTAATATTATCTGGAATCCCTTCTTGCACTTTTGCCCGGAATTAGAATTATCCCTCTTCTGGATTAAAGATGCATTGGTGGATTAGTCTATCACTGATGACAACATAATATATCCTTCCCAGAGGCTTAAACTGAAAAGAGGTCTGTTAACTACAGACTATATTAAAACAACAGAAAAAAAAAAAAAAAAAAAAAAAAAAAAGGACATTGGACATGAGACAGTATTTAGTATTTTAACATTTAAATATGATCATGTAGGAGGTCAAAGTTTGTGAAACATAACCTCGGGTTCAATGCCATGCATCAGCCCTACTCTTTACACAGACTGTATCACCTGTAAAACTAGTAAAACATGGGGCTAATTCCTGCAAGGATTATCCATGGGGACTACTTCTATCTTTAGCCACCTGAGCAAGCTCAGGAATACCAGCCACATAGGCAATTTAAATGAAAAAAAAAAAAAAAAAGGTTTTAATTTTTCTACTTGATGGTCAGATATGTATACACATTTTGAAAAATTGTGCTTCTTTATTAGAATTTTTTTTTTGGCCTGTTAAAGAAGTATTAGTTTTATACTTAAATTTAGCATTTCCAAAGCAACAAAGCAGATGAGCTGTTTCTGGACTGAAATACTTTCTATTTCTGAAACTTTGTTTCTGATGACATGGGGTTGATTCATCACTTTAACACTCTAAAGGAGATGTTATGTTATTCTGTATATTAAGAGACATGCCAGCGGTTTTCCATAGAATAGCACCATCCTGCAAAGTTTTTAGAGATGTAAGACTACGTAGTTCATAAAACATCTTTCTGTATGAACATCCTGGAATGCTTTGCATGCTAATAATCATACAATGACAGCTTCTGGAATACACCTGTTTAATATTTAAGCCAAAATTTGGAAAACTAACTAACAAGAAGTATTTCACTGACTATAATAAATAGATAATGTGCTGTACTTTCTGGTGAACTTAAACATGTAATTACATTCTTTTTCAATTATAGCCCAGGAAAAAGTAGATAAGTTGTTAGCATTAAATTTCAATGCAAGACGCTGAGGTCTGTTTTTTTGTTTAAGAAAAGGTCAGTCCTTCATTTCATGAAGGTCAGTAAAATCATTGGCTTAAAAAGGTAGCTCAATTTGGGTATAGAATCCAGCTAAGAAATAAGCTTTCTACCACACTTGCCTGTTGGTGTCACGGAGAAGATGGGGATTAGACATTTTTCTGGTGTTTTATTTAATAAGAGACCTGGATGTCACCACTTATGTTGCTTACTAAATTGAATCTTTGAAGAACAGTGTAGAACATGGGAAATGTTTGTGCATACAGGTCACAGGCTGTGAGTTCCATCCTTTCAAAGGAAACCATTGTGAAGGGGGAGGGTCCTGAGCACAAAGAAGGGAAGAACTGCTTTTCTGGCAAATGGCAGTATCAGCAACAAAACTCTAAGAAGAGCAGCATGCTTCGATATGCAGTAAATAATACCCACACACTTTGTAGAAATAAAAGGTTGGAGGATGGAGGGAAATGACTTTGAGTTCTGTAGTCAAAGGAATTTAAAGGTACATCTAAGTAGTCTTGAGAGATTGCTTTATAGTGAAGTATCAGTTACACACAACCCTGGATCATAATTGCCTGTGTATCCTCAGACTAGCAGAGCAGTTATAATACAGTTCTGTGCTTCTCTGCAATTGATCTCTGTAACTGCATCATTTTCTTGACATTTTACAACTTACTGATTCAGTAATCACAGTTCAGTTGTCTTAATCACACAGTAATTGAACCATAGAGGAAATGCCAATACTCAATCAAGAAGATATCAATCCAATTAGACAGCAATGTTTTCAGTCAAGAAACAGTTAACAGCAACTCAAATCCGAGTTCGTTTATTCTCCACAATCGATATCTGGATTTTTTTACAGGGGAATTAAAAGGACGACAGTCCATTTTGGCCGAAATCCGCTATCTCCCTGCTCCTTTTATTCGCTTTAGTGTGCGCAAGCCCCGTTAAAGAAAGAAAAGTCAAGACACAGGCGGGTCCTCCCCCACGGCCGGAGGGGGAGCACGCCCGCCGTGCAGGGGAAGGCAGCGCCCGGCCGGGGGAGCTGCCCGGCGGGGCCGGGCGGGAGGAGCCGAGCGCGGCGGGGAGCGGAGCCGAGCCCGAGCGGGACCCACCCGGGCCGGGACCTGTCCGTGGTCCTGCAGCCGGGCCGCCACCGCTGCCACCGCCACCGCCGCGGGGCCTTGGTCCCTTCCTGCCTGCCTGCTTCACCAACGCCCTGCAACAGCTGCTGTGGCTGCTGAGCCCGACTTACAGGAATTTAGCGTTTGGGGAGATTTCGTACCCCCTCCACCAAGGCTGGGGGTACTTAAGGAAAAAAAAAAAAAAAAAAAAAAAAAAAAAAAAAAAAAAAAAAAAGAACCCCAAACCTCCTACCAAAGCCCTGCCCAGGCTCTGAGAGTGCCTTTCCCTGGCGGTCTCTCGGCTGCCCGGGGCGCGGGGAAGCCCCAGTCCAGCGCACAACTTTCCTGCAGGGAGCCGGGCTTCAGCCCCCTCGGAGCCTCCGCGCAGGGGATCGAAAACGGAGGGGACCGGGCGCCCTCCTCGCCTGCAAAGCTGTAGAGAAGCCAGGCAGGAGAGGCTGGGAGAGGCTGGGAGCTCCCTCGCATCCCCTTCCTCGTTGCCGGCTTCTGGTACCAGGGAAACCCCCGGGGGGCGGAGGGGAGGGAAGGGGAAGCTCCCACCCTACTCGCAATGCCCCCCGTGCATCCCCTTCTCCGGCAGCCCGGAGCCCCAGCCCGGACTCACGTGTGCCGTCAAACCGGGTGGCAATGGTGTCGAGGAAGGTGTTCTGGGGTGCCAATAATCCCTTCATAACCGGCATTTTTCCAGCGCGGTGCGAGGTTCCCCATCAAAGTTTGTCTACGAGGGTGGTTCGAGAAGAAAGTGCAGAGGGCGCCCGGGGGAAGGCAGGGAGGGAGGAGGCGGAGGGATAGGGAGGAGAAGGAGGATGGGGATGCCGCCGCGCCGCCTCCGGCGCCGGGAGCCCCCCGCTCGTCAGCCCCGGCCCCGCAGAGCGCTCCCGGCCCGGGGAGCCGCGCACAGGTGCGGAGCCGCGCCCGCTCCCCCTCCCCGCACCCCTCCGAAGGCAAGGGGGAGGGGGGCGCCTGTGGAGAGCCGCCGTGAGGGAGGACGGGCTGGAGGAGAGCAGGGAGCTGGGGAAGAGCCACCTTTATCCACCTGTAGCGGAGCCGGGTGGGGCGGGGCAGCGCAGGGACCGGCGGCCCCCGGCGGCTGCGGAGCCTCCTCCGCCCCCGGCCGACTCAGACACATTTCGGCTCTAGCACCTGAGAAGGGTCCCAGGCATCTCAGTTCACAGGGTCCCTGTTTTGTGAGTAACAGTATCGCAGGGTAAAGCACGGGCTCTTTGCTGAAAGGATACACCCTTGATGGATAGCAAATGCCTCTGAAGGTGCTCATTGGAGAGCGAGAGTGGGACATGGATAAGGCTCCACCAGTTGTGTGGCCTCAGGCAGTATTTGCATGTTGAGGCTATTTCATTTATTGAAGGAATAGGCATTTTTCTGCCATTGTTGATACATCTTACAACATTCTTTCAGCATTCTTCCCTGAAAATGTCCTGAAATATTTTTTTCTGCCAGCTGAGGAGAGAATTAATACACATCCTAGCCCAGAAGGTCTAATGTGTAAATTCAAATAAATAAATAAATATGTAACAAAAATAATAAAGAAATGGCATTCCACATTCAGATGAGTAACCTGTTCAGACATGGCTCTTTAAATGCTGCCAGATAACTCTCCATAGTACAGTCATTTCACTTACTGTAGCAGCAATGGCAAAATTTCCCCATGTTCTTTGAGGACTAAGAGACCCTAGAGAAAAGAAGTGGGAGTACACTCCCTAATCTACAAAGTCACTGTGCAGAGGAAGCCTGTTGGGTTCTTGCTATTTTACAGTACTGCTATTTGTATTTTTTTGCTATTCCTGTTTATTTAGGATTCTCTCTTTCTCCAGATGGTTAGAAGACTTTGATTCCCACTTCTTAGCATAAGCAGCTCTGAGAGAGGTTACAAAAGAGAAAAAAGGGCCTGTCTTTACAACAGATAGTGAAATGTAAAAAACCAGAACCTCAGAAAGTGCTGACACATAGGGTTTCTAGCACAATATAAAGCCTACCCATGGTAACCTCACCTTGACTCCGAAGAATGCAGCAGTATTTCGCTGAGATCATGAATCTGTCCAGTTGCCCTTGTACTAGAAGCCTTTTAGAAACTAGTTGATATAGAGCTGACAGATCAGTTTGCAGAAGTAGCACATGAACTGAGACACTGCCTGTACAGTACTTGGAAGTCTCCAAGATCTCAAAGTACTATCTGCTTCTGGCTACCTGATAATCTTCAAATTCCTGTCAGCCTTGTCCTTAAAGTGTATATAATCACCAGCCTTGTCCTTAAAATATACAATTTTTAATACTGAATGCCGACAATTTTTAATTTTAGTTATTAATTCGATATAAGCAGAGTCAAAAATTCATTTCTATTGATAGTTTCCCATTTAGTTGCTCTGTCTAGTTGGGTTTGATTGTACACACACTCACTGGTGAAATAAAGAAAATCCTGTTTCAAAAGCATGATCAGGTTTTCACTTCTGACAAAGTGCTCAACAACAGACATTGTTAAAGTAAATCCAAACCTTTGAAACCTGACAAAAGACTTGCCTAGGTTGTAGCCTGTCTGCTGCAATTGTGTTTCTGTTTGCAATTTTTTTCCATGGTCTGCCCAAACACCATTTAAGTGGGGATACAGGCAGTCAAGAGAGGTAAGCCCATATATACGTTTCAACACCTAAATGTGTTTCTCAATTTTGGTCATCACAAAAGGGAAAAGAGAATTTTACGGGGGAGTCAAGTCAATCTGATAAATCTGCAAGCACACAAAAAGGCCACACTGAGTCTGAGAGGTAATCGTAGTGTTTTGAGGGCTGTATGACATAACAGCTTCAGTAAGTTTAGAGCTTTATTAAGAGCTCATGGAAATTTCTTAATCATGAGACAAAAAATGTTTTAATAAAGTCTTAGGACTTGGACAAAGAACTCCAAACAGTTCTGCCAACACACACCTCAGAAAAGATGGATAAGTGCCACAGGAGTTACATGGCATATTCCATGTTGATAGGGGTGAACACAAATTAATTATTGAAATTCACCACTAGCCAAGGGGATGCGATAGCAGTAGCAGTGAAAGCTCTACCAACAAGGAAATTCTGCTGATGCACAAGAGGGAGGGATACCAAATTCTTTATGAGGAGAACATGCTGAAGGAAAACTTCAGGAAAGAGGAAGGAAACTTGTTGTCCTTTACAAGTATTCACAGTCATGGCATGCATTACAAATTGGTTATGGAAATGGTCACATACTATGATCAATTGGTAGCAATTAAGCTCCTAAAAATTATGTTTGTGTTCTATGTATCACAAAGCAACCACCCAAATACCTCTGAAGTAGAACTAATAAAACATATTACAAAAATAATGTACATAAAAAGCCTCAAACTACAAAAGATGAGAAATTGAAGTGCAGTATCCTATTTTACACTTGTATTCACATATTCTAGAGACTTTTACTCAAAAGAGTAATCCTCCTTAATAGAAACCAGTACTTCAGAGAGTTAACAGCAAAACACAGAAGCTTAAAGTTGCTCAAAGCAGACAAATTTAACAGGCTGAAATTTTGGTGAACAAAGAAGAAATAGATAAGAAAAATAGACAAGAGCTGAGAATATGTAAAAGGGAGGTTAAAGGAGCAGCTGAAAGTTTGTAGTCGAGACCTGGAAAATTATTTTTAAGCTTTAAATGAAAAGCAAACTAGGGACTCTGTATAGTCATTGACTTTTTTTAAAAAAAAATTAATGTTTAAGGAAAATTAAAATACAAACTCATGTGATTTTTATCTTATTTCAAGAAACCAGCTTTCAATTCTGCTGTATTAATTCCTAATATCTGAGATATCTGGATATAGTGCCTAATATAATACCTATTTTTGCTGGCAAGGACAGGTAAGCAAGAGTTGGAATCAAACTTTGAATTTTGTATATAAATCTATATCAATTTCAGTAAATAGCCCACACTCCATATTCCTGTCTTTTTCACTGTGGATCATTTTGCTGAATTCAAAAGCCCAAATATATGTAAAAATATAGAAATAAGAGTTACAGATAAACAGTGCCAAAGACGGGAAATCAGGGACTAATAGCACTGCTGCTCTAATAGCACTCTTTAGGATGCCATCAGCATCCAGAGGTTGCAAATGAAGTTTACTCAGGGGCTTACAGTCCAGACCAGAAGGACTGTCTAAGAAAATAAAATTTGCCACTTCAAATTACTCAACAGTATATAAATAAAATCTCAGCCAGACATTTCCCTGTACTTGTCCACAGCTACTTGGGCACTCAGCCCATTGCATTGTGAGGCATGGTATAACCTATATTATTGCTTGTTACCCGGAAATGTGGGCATGGGCAGAGTCTTGCAGAAAATATGTGCAAGGAGCAACATGTTGTAGCATTTTTGCTCATAACTTTTCTTCATTTATGGTTTAACCAACAGAACTTTTCCCAATTTTTTTTTATTAAAATTCCATGATGCCATGAATTACCTCGTAAAGCAAGAAGTAAGGAGTTCCTTCCCTGGCATAACCATTTGACCTCAACTTACCTGCTACAGTTATGCAAATGAAAGCAGCTAGTGAAAATCAAATTAACAAGGACTGCCTGCAGCTTACTTTTGTGCTTGAAATTGCCACCCACTTATTTGTTTGTTAACCTTGGCATCCAGTGGAAAAAAAGGAATTATGAAAAAGCCTGAAAATACTAGGAAACAGCAAAGAAAGGCAACCTGCTGTTCATCTGCCCTGAACAGGCTAATTTAGTCTGAAGTAGTGCGTGTTAAGAATATTATCTTCATAAATTATTGTTGTGCTTCAAGAAATGCTGGCCCCTGCCTTTTGTTGTGCATAAGCCAAGAACAGAACTTTTCAAGAACAGAGCTGCATAATTAAAACTCTGAGAAACAAGGGACAATTTGGGTTGAAATTTAAATGCAAAGCTAGGACCTCTGGCTTAGGAAGAGATGAAGTTCCTATAAACTGGAAGACAGTTCCTATAAATTCTATAGGAATTCTATAGGACAGTTCCTATAGATTCTTCCTATGAACAGAAGAATCCATACATGATGGTACTTTGAATGAAGTTAAAGATTCAAATCTCACTTTTTTTCCTGCTCCTGGAAGACACTCATGAAACATTTTGGCAAAAACATCATTTCTTTTTAGTACTGGTGTTAAAGGATGCAGACTTAATGTTCAGAGACATGCCATTCATTAATCCACTGAAAAGGCACTGTGGTAGATGCCTGAGGTTTAATTATACTGATATCACCCTTGTATTTGGCTGCCATTTATGCTTCTGTTTCCTTTTGAAATATATAAATAATAATGAATAAGGTTTAATTTCATTATACCTATTGTTCAATTAAGTAGATCAATGATTTATACAATATTGATTTGTGTTTTTTATGGTTAGAAAGCTCTTCACACATTCACAGACCCAGGATTCCTGTGTCCATTGGACTTATAAAGAGAGAAGATGCTGTCTCTTGTTTTCTACAAAGCAGAAAATGAAGTAAGACATAAAGGTGGCTCTGTTGTCAAACCAAAAAGATGGTTCAGTGGTGAATAGACTATCAGATCTCAAAATTAATAAGATCATAACATTTCTGGTTTCCACTTTCCTATCTATAAAAGCAGAATCATAATTTTCACCTCAAAGGATTGTGTGGATATGGTTAATGTTCACATAACAACAAAATTTCACAAAAACCTCTGATAAACCTAGAAACAAATAAGCAGTTGTTATTTGAGAGATTGGATAGCATTCAGAAAGGTATTGAACCACATTTCAAAAAACAAGGAATTAAAAAGATGGTTGCTCTAACATTAATTGAGCACCATCATGTGGGGAAAAAATAATCATTGTTTATAGGAAAAAAGTATTGCATGAAGGAGAAATGTACCTCTATGCACAGAATTAGTATCCAAAGCTGAATAAACAGTATCTATTTTGAGTGAAGTTTGGCTTTTATCAGAAAACAAAACCAAACCCCCCAGCAAACTACAGCCAAAACCATCAAAAATAGTACTACTAATGTTAAATGTAAAATAAAATAGCTATCTCACATTTCTGGTGACAAACATTATAGTTAACTTAATAGGAAAAGAATTTTCTTCTTAAAATTGTTGCAGTAAAATAAAGATAAAAAGAAAGCTAAATTCAGAAGAGATTGAGGCATTGTAATGGCTTATTTTGTATTTCCTGGATATGAAAGACATCAGAAGCCTTTTATCCTCACTGTGGCACTAGAGGCAATGCTGATGTTAAAGGATATTGTACATTATTCTGCATCTCAAGAAAGTGGCCAGTTCAGTTCACCTGTTAATGAGTGTTAATTTTGTACCAAACTCTTTCTTTTGAAAAAGAATGAATTCAGCTAGTGAATATCAAAACAACTGTTGAGAATATTCTTTACAGTAACATCAGACCTTCAGTTATTCATGACCTAAAGTTTAAAATAATTTCATTATAAAATGCAATACATTATGAAATTTATTAATGTATTTCATTAATAAATTAATGAAATATATTACCATTTATCTGCTTGAATTCAAAGAGTACAATACCAGAATTATTTGCAAGTCAAGAATGTGCTTAGAGAAAATAAAGGAAAACTCAGTCCAAAAGTTTAAGAGGTGATACTGATTGTATAAGAGACATAGAAGGATGCTTTGAATACAGAATAATCACAAGCACAGCTCTAGGTATGGGATTTTCTCTTAAGCCTCAAACATCATCTTCCTACATGCAGATGTAAAAAGTGATTCCTCCCACAGATCTCTCCAAGTTAATTAGAAATTGTGCTACCATGCTTCCACACAGATATCCCCTGAACACTGGGAAACAGCTATGCAAATTTCATGATCACATTCTAAATAACATTATTGAAAAGCGACTTCAAAGACAGAACAAATTCCCTCATAAGTACACTTACTTTAAAATCCTTAAACCCGATCAGTCTAAAATAATTTGTTCTGTTCCTTACTCGATATATTTGAGCACAGTTTATATTGTGCTTCAGCTTCTCCAACATCACCAAAATAACTCGCATGACTCAGCCATATTTTTCCTGACTTGCACCAGTGCAATAAAGAGCAGGATGAGACACGCCAGCTGGTTTTACTTTATTGATATTTCTGATTTGCAAAGCACCACAGATAATGCCGAAAGAACTAAGCAGTACAGCTTTGCTGGTCCCTAGCAGTGTTGTGGTGCTGATGGGAATTAAGATTTCAGTGACCATCCACAAAGTGACAAGAGAGCAGGAAGTGACTCCAACACTGTTTGTTATAAATCACTGCAAGTCACGAAAGACTACCAAGACACAGAGAACTCAAAGGGAAACAGAATAGTACTTCACTAGATGTCATCTTCAGTTTTTTCAGGGCAATTGCCTTGACAGAGGATTCATTAATAAAAAGCTTGGGTGGCATTGCTGGGTCTTATTCCTTCTTTTCTCTTAGATTTTACTGCATTTTAAAAAGTGAAAATCTCATATTAAAATATAAGATCAATGCCTAAAACAAGTTAAAAGTGTTGGAAAATTTCAAGCTCCTAATGTACAACTATTTCTAATCACTTCATATCATAAAGACAGAAAAATTACTATGATGTATGCACTTTTAATAGACCTTTATATTAATATATAAATTAGACCTGACATCTAATTTATCTACCAAAAAAAAATCTTCCTAGAGAGACATAGGTGAAAATTCTCTGATATTTAGGGGTTTTGATGGTAAATACGAGCACCACTCAATTATATGGCTTGTTGGGTGTTAACAGTAACAGCACATTTTCTCTAAGGTGCAATTGGCAAGCTTTGCAGAAGTCAACAACAATAACTTGAAGTAAGATGTTAAGTTTTGCTTTAGAAAACTCCCAACAGGGAAAACTGAAGTTCTCTCCATTACATAAGTATAATCAGCCAATTTTGTAGTACTTTCATAATATCTAAATTGTAACTGGATGATGTGAACTTAATTTTTTTTAGCATTGTTTTACACAGAAGTGATTCAGGATTAATACTCATGGCAGGTCAAATGTACCTTCTACTTCAATACACATAGTAAGTGACCTTAATTAACGAAGGTATCTTGAGGTCTTTAATCTTTGCCAGAGAAGACTGTAAATACAGTGATCACAGAGATAAGTATATTTGATGTATCATTAAAATGTCATAAGCAGTAGCTTAAGAAAATTCCCAAATTGTTAGAGAAAAACGTGTTTAACTTCAAAATATATTACTATAGTTCCAAAATACCTGTCTATAAAGTGTAAATGCACTTTAAAAAGACCAAGATGGTTTATTAGTATAAGTATAGACTCACCAAGATCAAATGCTTTTTCAAGAGTTATTTTAAGCAATAATAAATTTGTCAGACTGAATGTAATAATACCTTTTCCTAATTGGAGAAGGAATGAAGGGGACATGGAAAAATAAAAATTAATTTAAAAATATTTAAAGTGGGTTAGACTTCCTTCAAGAATTCATGCATCAACCAGACAAGGAAAAATTGGTAAAGATATGCAATACACACACCCTTTCAGAAATATGAGAAAGGTGCCATTTCCACAGATTTTAAATAAAGCTTTTGTTAACTACAGTTCAGGTTACATCACTTTTCTATTTTACCAGGGAAAACTTCTTCTCACTTAAGTCAATTGCATGATTGCTTAAAAATAAATTGAAAACCCCTAAAACACAAGAAATCCTCAACAACCTTTTATTTTGCAGTAAATCTTCTACATAACAAGTTCTTCAGAAGACAAGAGTTAAACTGCAAGTAATTAAGGAACAAGAGTCTAACTTGATCCATCAAGGCTGTAACAGATCAGCCTTAATACTGATTGATTTGCTTTTTAATCTTCTTCAACTCATCAACTTCTTTTCCATCTTAATAAGAGTTTCATTAGTTGTTCTTCTCATGAGGCCATTTAAACAGAAGAACCAGTAGATACTTCAGTAGTCAGAAGTAATGTTTCTCTATCTAGAAGACACCCCAAATCTTCACAAATAAATTAAACAAACTATCCTGTTTTCACCCTTATTGGAAAAACATATATCTTACTCCCTTATTATGGAGAGATTTTCATAAATGTGTCTTCCCTGAATGTGTACTTTGAGTTAGACCCTTGCAAAGAGGAACACTGCAAAAGGATAGAGACAGAGAAGGAGGACTGCAGGAAAGATGTTTTTGAGGAAAAGAGTCTCAATGACTAATGCAAAGAATCCGCAAAGAAATCCTACAGAAGCAGACAGAAAGGAAACATCTAACAGGTGAAAATGACCATGTTTGGCATAGGACCGAGCTTTAGACTAAATCTGTTGTGCAACACACGTGACAACAGGCAAAACAGAGTTTAAGTAGGAGGAGATGAAATCAAGGGAGAGGAGAGTGGGAAGCACACCAGGTCTAAGAATGAACAACATGATTCAAGCAATGCTTGTTCAGAGGCTAGGAAAAAAAGAAAGAAAAGAAAAAAAAAAGTGAAATATAGCAATTTTGTCTGTAACTGAAACAGTTGCGAGAATGTGGACATGAGGATTAAGGGGAATTTTATGCTGCAATCACATTCTTCTAGTTTTTGTGAGCTCTTCTTCCAGCAAACTCCCAGCAAGGCAGAAACAGGTTATTTTTGGACTTTGTCTGAGGAAATGAATCTTGAACTCCAGTCAGCTCCAAAATACACTGCAAAATAGTCCACATGACACTTTGAACCTGAAGAATTCTTGTGTTTATTTAGATTTGGATCAGTCCCATTTTTTTTATATATTTCAAAGAATTTGGGATTTCAGGTGTGTCAGCTTAATTTCTATATAAAATCTTCCATATACTTTTATATGTTCCATCTACAAGCAGAGCTCTGATCCCACAATGGATCCAAACAAGTAAAGCTTCAGGTACACAGAGATCTCTGCATAGGAAAATTAGGGTGGCATAATAGGTAGGTGTAAGGATTAGACTGAGGATCATATTACAGGATTAGGGCAAATACACATGCAATGGATTTTGTAAGCAATGACCAGCCTTGCAGTAGATGCAGCCTCAGAGTCCTATTTATAGTATAATCTACTCCCTAGTCAGGTTGAATTAATTTCCTTATCCTTTTTGCATAGACTGGTTGGTATATTCTTGGTACAATTTTCAAGACTAATCTTTTATCTAGGATGGCATTTGCTGTTACAGTGCAGTTTAAAGCTCAGTACAGAATTTGTGTCAGCACTTTTTGTCCCATGAAGAGCTGAAATTAAAACATTAAAATAGATAATGTAGCCATTGTCCTGAAAAAAGCTCACAGCTTCTTCCAAGCTCATAATAACTGAGCAATATAAAATCCATGGGCACTTTATAAGTACTGTTTTGAGATTTCTCAGCCACAGCAAAGGTTTCCCAGGCATTCTGAAGCACATTTATTTTCCAAGAAATAACATCTTATTCTGCTGCTTGGACTAAAATCCTCTTCAGAAAAAGGTTTAAACTAAATTAATTTGTTTCATGCTAAGGAAGAGAAACCTGCAATCACAGTCACATATTTGATCTAGTGTCAAACAGCAGAGATGGGAATTATTCTATCTAGCAATTTAATGGGATCAAATAATGTGGAATCAAATGCAGTGTGAACTGAAGCATTCAATTTGGAATTCAAGATCTGGACAGAATTCATTTTCCCACCTTTTAGCACCATTTTTCTAGTTAAATTGTTTTAGCAGGTTATCTGCATGAAACAACAATCAAAAGCCTCACAAAAATAGGCTTTTCACAACTTTACTCAAGTGAACTAAGAAATATATGAACATTCTGAACCAACCTGTATGTATATCTCCACTATCTGAGCATCTGTCAGCAGATGAATATGGAAAATTAAGGGCAAGGTACTTCAAACCTCTATTATCTGATTTGTTTGAAGCTATATATACACAGGTTAACACGTAGATGCAGTTTATGGTGTTATCTCACTGGTATTAGCTTACAATTTTCCTAAGTAAATTTAATATTGCAAAAATATACTTTCCAAATAAAGTTCTAGGCTCCTGCAACCTAAACAGCTGTCTTTTTCATTAGAAATTTAGGTCAGATATTTACTAGACAGGTTAGGAAACAGATATTATTTATGCTCTGTAAATGGATGAAAAGATAAATTTACACCTGGAACATTCTAGAGTTTACTGACCTGGGCAGAGAATAATCACTCACAGCCATTTTAGTTCATTATATCCTTTTAGCAGTTGAGATAAGAACTTCTCTATTTTTCTCCCTAATTGTCAAAATGTATAGTTTTTTGTTTATATTTTATGATAAACTGTGTGCAGAATGAACACTTGAACAACTTGTAAAGAACTGAAACTTGATCATAACTATTGCAGAAACCAGGGTTTAGGAGGCTTATTTAAGCTACAAGACAAAAGGAATTATTATAACTAATAATAAGTGAACAGTCCATGAAAATGCCTGCTGAAAAACCCAAGGATTGTAGTGATGTAACATATGGTAAACAAGAAAACCAAACATTTGACAATCAACAGGCCATAGTAGGTTATTAGATAAGTAAAAGGAGAGTCCTATTGCCTTATTCTATCATTTTTCACTTAGTATTTTTCTTGTACAGAACTGAGAAAAACAGAACACAAAGTCTAAGTTGTCACCTAATAACTGCCAACCTGCCTTTGGAATTAATTCTGTCCTCTTTGACAAGGCACGCAAAGTTTATTAATTTATACTGTGGTTCTCAGATTTATTGTAATAATTTTGACTAATCCTGTTGTTCTTCACAAACACTTAATTTCAAAACTCTGAATGTGTCTTCCAAATTTGGAATATTTACCTGTTTGAGTACACTTTCAGACTCTGGAATGAATATTCTACACTTGTCATAGTTGCTAAATATTGATGTCCTTCTCTTAAAAGTTCATTTCATTCAATTTCACATAGTAACAAGCTTATTCTATCACCTCTGGTATTTGGGCCTCTTATCCTACCTAAAATAGCACAAAATGTAAGATTGCATTTGGATTTTCACCTTCTTTAAACCAAAACACAGACAACCATTGCATTTCACGTTAAGTAGTACCACATTTTCTTACTCTGAAGAACACATGAAATAATTTTTGCATTTTACTTTTTGTTTATCTTTGGAATATTTGTATCTTTACTAAAGCATTTTGTGACTAATAGATGAGAATTACAAGAACTACAGTAGAGAATCTTCTCATATCTCAGTTGAGATCTCTACCATATTGACTAAAATAAAGGGCAAGGATCATCTTCAGCTCTTCAAAGTTAATTATATTCAGGTGAAACATTGAATTCAAGACTGTTCTTAGTCTTAATATCTCCCTGAAATCATTTCTTCACCTTTGTTTATCCAGCCCATTTTGATAAAAACAAGTCAGGCAGGCTGCTCCAAGGACCAGCATCCCAGGCAATGCTGGACATGTTCAGCAGACAGCAGAGATGAGTGAAGGGGGCAGGAACCTCTTCAGCCACCCAGCAGCAGCAGCTGCTGAAGGAGGATGCAGTCAGATCCCAAACATTTCGGAAGTCTGGCCTTTGCATCATACATGATCTGGGCCCTTACCCTCCAGTGTAGTTACATCACTAAAAGAGCAGCCTTACCTCAAGTAACATGAAGCAATTTTAATGAGAATAAAAGAAGCACGCGAAAGATTCTGGAAAGAATTATCTTGAAAAATATGCTTTGAAATATTAATTTGGACCAACTGCTTCCTCAGGTGAAAATGCAAGCTAATGACCTGCTGGTTGATAACCAGTTCCACCTTTCATGTGGTTTTGGGTTATAGAAGCATGGTAGAAGAGGTTGGAAATTATTTTCACAGCTAGATGTGCTTCCATTTCCATAGTTCAGTTGAGCAATATGCTACTCTGAATATTATAGCTAGCAGAAATTTATTCAAATTAATATTTTTACTGACTACAGGTTGAATTACACAAAAGGAGCTTGTATGAGCATATTTTGATCTATTCAGTAATACACACGACTGTTGCAAGTATTTTGAATACAGCTTGTGCTTAAGTACATGCTTTTTTCCTAAACTTACTTTTCTGAAAAAGAACTTGGAATCAATGCTCTAGTACTGTAAGCACAAGCTTAATGTTCTCCAGAGCTGATTCAGCAAAACACTTAAAACATATACTAATATAGGACTGATAATACGCTTAACATTAAGCTCTATTAAGTGAAATACCTTTAGCACTTACTGCAGTGTATTTTGTAAGATAAGCATACTCAAGTATTAAACCCTCAACATGCATTTTTCCAGGACTGTGGCCAATGTTTGCCTCCAGGCAGAGCATGACCTGATTACTTACTTATATGTTTTAAAGCTCCTGAATAGACAAAAAACCTAGGACTCTGCTGGTCTAATTATACTGATGACACTGGAGGTACAACACAGCTTCCAGTCCTTGGGTTTAAACATTATACAACATACACATTTTGTGAGCTTCCACTGGATCTATTGCTGTCACTGCAGGTGTCATGGACTCAGATCAGATGAAAATTAAAAAAAAAAAAAAAAAAAAAAAAACAACCTAAAAAAGATACCCAGACTTGATTAGTTAATTCACTTGGGCGTATTGTAGTTTTAAAAACTAAATTTTAGATGTACACAGAATTCCTTAAGCAAGGAAGGCTCTTTTTCAGCAGTTTTATTTAGATTTTGCTAAGCCAACAATCCATCTTAAAAACCTAAAGAAAGTGTTTCAACAATTGTTATATAACAGTTGAACTTGGCAAAAGATACACACAATATTTCCAGCTATGGTCTAAACTTAAATTTGACACTAAAATTGGAGGTTTTTTCTCCCTTATATGCTTTGTACATGTGTTATCTCACAGCAACTCATTCTATACTTTCTTCATTATTATTCTCACTTTTTATACAGCCTACAAATACTGAAATTCCTGTTTCCCATTTCTATTAGGTTACGGATGGTAAATTACTAAGAATTAAACCTAAACAGGAAGATATTTTATTTGAGGAGTGCTGTTCCTGTTCATCAAACACTCTTTGTAACATTACCAAGGCTTCATCTGCAGTACAGAACAGCATGTAACCCAGTGTTACTGTTTATTATTGGATGTGCAAGGGATGTATTTCACAAAGACATCAGTAATGCGGCAGACTGTAGACAGCAATACCCAAGGTGCATTGGCCCAAGATCTATCATGTTACTGTAACATTCTCCTCTCAGAGATATAAATACTGACATGAAAGTGTGTGCCATAAAAAATTCTTTCAATAAACCTGTCTCTTCACAGCCCACATTCAGGTGGTTACATAAGTACATGAATGATGTTAAGCAAATGAGTTATTATAATGAAGTTAAATACACAATTCATATCAAACTAGCATTTAAACACCTTTTATGTCTTTGTACATTTTCATGGAACATTTAACAAGGTTTAAATCTTTTACCACTTATTAAAACAGAGCTGCTCTCTTATGCAAAATCTAAGTGATCAGCTTAAAGAGAAGAGATTAGACAATAAATGAAATATTTTTTTGTTGAGCACCCATGTGATTTTGAATATTACAAAAGCTGCTTATTTGCATCACAAGGGCCAGATACACAAAAACATTTAAGCACTGAGTATTCTTCCTTTTCAGCATGATACAATTATCATATTAGAAAGAGAATGAGCAGCTGTTAGATAAATCTGTCCTGGCTCAAATCCACACAAATAAATACATACTAAAATAAAAGAGGTACCTCACCCAGCTCAGGACACTGTGTCTCAAATATTGCCTACTCCTGGTAGTTCCCATTCAAACTTGAGTGAGCACTGTATTTCAAAGAATATTCTCAGGGATACCTCAGCAATCTATACTTAAATTCTACTGAAAGTGTATTTCTGTACACAAAAACCTCAGAGGGGGATTGGGAGGAAGGAAAAGGAAGTTAGGAACCTTTTTGGAGACTGCTAAAAATGCTCTGAAAACCTTTGTTGAGTCTGAAAAGACAGTAACTAATCCAAGTCACAGGGATTCTGGTGAAGCATATTAAGACCTTGCAAAACCAGCTTCAGTTAGTGATTGATTTCCCTGTCATCCAGTTCCCAAGACTCCTACCTTCCCCAATTTCCTCCTGCATTATCACTTAGAGCCATCACTAACTCTTTTCCTCTCAAAACTTTGTTTTAGATTTTTTTCCATTAAACACATCTGAGTTATATTTTTTCACTAGCTTCTACCTAAGCACATAATCTGACACTTTTTGATATTGAGTGAGATGACTTAAGGATAGTGTATCAATACTAACAATTAATTTCCTTCCTTTTATTGCTTTGAACAGCCATTCAATCTAATTTTCAGGATTAATTATTTTCACTTCCCACTGGTACTGCAGACAGAACACAATGAGCATCTGAGAAAGCTGAAACCAATCCAGCTTCTCAGAAAAGCCTTTAATAATTTGATTTTGCTCATCTCTCCTGAATTAAAAAGGTCTGCTTTGAGTCTTGCAAAACAAATTGCAAATTCAATTTCAACTAGGACTTTCACTGCATGGTGCTAGCAAGTTTCCTGTATATAGTACTCTCACCAGAACTCATGCACATTCCTGTTTAAGCCAAAAAAGTCTTTTCTTGGTAACATTGCACACGAGTACAAATAGAAAAGAAATTCTAGGAACTTTCTAGACTGAGTGACAACACATGCTAGGAAGTCTACAGTTCACTCTAATCTTAAAGTAGGATGCCACCTACTGCTAAGTAGCCTGAATTAAAAATAAGAGAAACCAATTTCCTAACGACATGAAGTAACCTGGAAGCAATCATGACTAATGTTTCATGATTCTGTTGCACAAGTCCAGTTCTCAGAAAAGAGCTTCATAACCAGCTTTTCATGTAAGAAAAGTGCTCTACTGTTTGAGGAGCAGAATTCCTTACAGTTAAGTGAAAATGCACATGCACTCAAAAGATAAGGTTATACTTACGAAAAGTAGCATTACTTTGTGACATAAATTTAGTTTCTGCCTGCCGAGTTTTTTCTCCAGTTCACTGAAGTTAGCAGAGGAAGTCTTTGGATCAAAGGTTGTGCATTGGTTGCTCAATGGGTGACTCAGTGATGCTTGGTTTGATATCTAAGAATTTGTTACAGTTGTGGGGGGGGAAGGAAAAGTATGTAAGAAATAAAAGTAATCTATCTACTCAGCCTAGGCCTTTTACTTTAAGTTTCAAACTTGCTAGCAATGTATCTAGAAATGTACATAAGTGTTTCCAATGTTCCTACCTGCAGAGTATTCTGCAAGACTTTGCCTTCTCTCATATAATCTAGGAAAAAAATTCCATTACTACTAGGACCAGCAAACAAACCAGAAAAGTAGCCTAAAGCAAACAAAACCAGCTTAAGAAGTTCCTTCCTTGGTGCTCCTAACTTCCCTGGAAGAGTTTCAGCCTCCTTACTTTTGGCAGTAGAATTTGTTTAGTAGCTGCTCAAAGAATCAAGTCAGCAAATTCTTCTAGGTTCAGAGTAACCTTCAAGAATCAAATTTCTTTTCCAGCCTTTATATTTCCTCTGATTCAGGTTATACTGTAGCCCTGCCAAAATCTGTGTCAGTGTGATGTGTGAGACAGGGTTCCCTAGCACGAGGTCTGGTGACACAGGGATTTCTGAAGCCACCTCTGCTGCCAGAGGCAGTGCAAAGTGCAGTTTCTTAAAGTTGTTCTCTGCTCACAAATTGAAATAAAACAGACATTTCTATCACATTTTAATTACATGTGACCTCTTCAACCCAGGAACGAGCCACAGTAATTGGACAAATGCCTTATATTTTTTACACAAGAGAAGTATTGAACAGAGAGCACAGAAAGCACACAACCCCTCCACTTCCATTTGTGGTTCTGCATGAAACTTCTCCGTGCAACATTTGCATTTTCCAGAGATGATGGTTTATAAAGGAAAAATATACTGATTTAGAGGATGGAGGATGAAATTAAGGGTTTCCCTAGGGTGTTCAGACCATTTTGAGTTTCCTGTACACCTTAAGGCCAGCAGGAAACTACTCTGCCACTATTCTCAACTAGTTTTAAACCAGGTTTGTGCTACTGCTGTAACAGAATCAGACAAGTTCTTTTACTTGAATCAAAAAACAACAGCCAACAAATAATGGGTCTTGAAAGAATGGCTTTAACCCATCCAAAAGTCCTATCACTCTCTGCACAAACTAACTTGAGATAAAACAGGATGGATTTTTCTTAACATACCATATATTAACATAACCAGCTTGTTTTCTGTGATTAATCAAGACCTTAAAAAAAGAATGCAAAACATCTTTTGGGGGAAGAAAGGCACCAAATTACAGCCTGATTGTAATACCAAGTACTTCCTAGCCATCTAACACCTTGGTTCAGAAAATCCAAACAATGTCTTATCTCCTACATTGTATAAAATCGGTTTATTAAGCATATGTCATAATCTTCCATCTATTACATACATTAATCACCAGGCAATCACACAAGTTTCAAAAGCAGGTAACCAATGAGGATCAAGCTGTACTGCAATGTATAAGCATAACACCACTTGTAAGTGCAATAACAAACACAGAGCCTTTCACTTTGAAATTACTAGCTCTCTAAGGAACCAGAGCATCACTATGATTAGTCTAGCATCTAATCATCTACCACACCAAACCCCCAATCCCCCAGGTCATTTAGAGGACTTTTGTTTCAGGTGTGTAATTGCAATAATTAAACTTCGTACTTCTGGATCTTTACAGAATTACTTTAGCCTACAGTGGTTTTCTTCAGAGATAAAGAGGGAACATTTGCATAATTCCATCTCTTACTCAGACCCAGACTGCTCATTTTTGTGTGGGATGGGGCTGGCCATACGTGTTTCCTCAGAATTTACCCAAAAATGTGACTTTGGATGACATTAGCAAGAAAAGACCATTACAAGCACATAATAGGGACCAGAAGCAGCATAAAGGGACCAGAAGTGGCCTATAGGAAAACACTGTGCAAAACTGTTCAGTGAAACAGCTTTGCCACTCTGATACACATCAGAGTTTGCCCAAAAGGCACAATTCTGTGAGAGTTCAAAAACTCAGCACACGCCTCCTGTGCTTCACCCACTTTTATGGGTGGTTATGTGTATTGGTTTTGCACAGCCTGGTTTTTGGTAGTGGGGAGGCTACAGGTGGCTCCTGTGAGAGCTTCCAGCTAGAAGCTTCCTCCAGGTTCCAAAGGCGGACAGGCTGCTGACCAAGGCTGGACCAATTAGAAATGGTGCTAATGCCTCTGTGATGAAAGATTAGAGAAGAAATCAAAATAAAAGCTGTGGTGCAGTTTCAGTTGTGACTAGAGAAGAGTGGAGTCAGAACAACAACTCTGCGAACACCAAGGTCAGCGGAGGAGGAGGAGCAGGAGGTGCTACAGGGGAAGGGGGCAAAGGTATTTTCAAGGGCTTGTTTCACTTCTCATTTTCCTGCTCTGATTTGTTAGTAATAAATTTATTTCCTATGTCTAAGTTGAGCCTGTTTTGCCCATGATGGTATTTGCTGAGTGAATTGTTCTGTTTCTTATCTCAGCTGATGAACTCCTGGTTAAATTTCCTCTCCTCTGTCCAGCTGCAGAGGGAAGTGAGTGACTGACTTTTCTTGGGTGCCTGGTATTTGGCCAGTGTCAAACCATGACATTATGATAACCCAGGGAGAGAACTTTTTGAGATTACAAGTAGAAGAATTCTGACTATTGACTGTCAGATTGAAGACTGAGAGAAGAAGCCTACTAAGAAGCTTCATCTCACAATCCTAATTAGTGAAATTAACGGCAATTATGGCAATGAATTGATACATTTACTTCCAATGGACATTACAAAACCATTTCCAGAAAAGCCTCTGGAACGTGACTTTCTGTGGGAAAAACCCAAATCTTCGATACTTTGCCTCATTACCTCAAAACCAATTTTGTCCCTTAAAACCTATTCTGTTTCAAATGTGAAAACTTTATATTTATCTAGTGTCAGATGTTTCTCCTTGTCAAAATTAGGTATTTTGAACACTAAAATACTCCATAAAGTTTTCTAAGGCTGAAAATAAGATTTTCAGCACTGTTGCTCCTCAGAGACAGAATATTTCACTAGTATTTGTACTTTGAATCCTTCATTCATAACCGCTTTTTAAGGAGAACTCAGAGGATTATTTTTAGATGGCTATTTAATAATTCCTTCACTGTTTTATTTTCTTTCACATCCACCCACCTTACCTTTTACTTAGCATGGTAAGTAAACCTTTCACATATCCTACATATAAAAAGAATGAGCCCAAACCAGAAATTCATATTTGGGCTTAACCTCTAGAAACAGCATGCCCGCACTACAAGAAATACTTTGATATAAGTATGACTCAGGCATAAGGTTAACTCTCTTCGAAGGTACAGCAGTGTTGTTTTTTTAACTCAAAAGAACAGGTGTTTTAATTGGTTTTGTTGTATCGTTCTTTGCACAAGCCTTATTTATTGATCGAGAAGCGATAAATTTTATTTTGCACTGTAAGCACAAAACCAAGCCAGCAACAGAAACAGGCCGTCCAGCAGAGAGCCACCAAGCTCAACACATATCCAAGGAGCCCACCCGGAAATCCTGGCTTACAAGTTGCACCTCACAACTATTAAATTCCTATCGCACGCCCCTAAAATGTTGTCTCAGGTGATTTGTGGCAATGCTTGTGGTTTAAGCAGGGCTAACGGGGCCCAGCGGCGCACGGGTTCCCGTCACAGCCCTTCTGTGGGGGTTCTTCCAGCAGTGTTCCCCCGCGGCTCCCTCAGAGTGAGGCGGGGCCGCTCGCCCGGCCCTGGCTCGGACGGAGCCGCCGTCCGGCCGGCGTGGCACGGCCGCCCCCTCGCGGCCACTGCGCGCACTGCGGCCGGGGCGCCGCGCCGCGCCCCCCGCCTCTGCGCAGGGCAAGGGGCGCAGACGAAAATTCAGCGCAATCTGACCTCTTAAACGGCATTCCTACTGACCTCGGCTAGCACCAGAAGTTTAGGCATCAGGTTTCCTTCCTCTTCGCCATGTGAAGGATGAAGGAGGATACAAAAAAGGCCTGACTTTAAGGTGGGAGTAATAGGAAGGGTGACAAGACAATGCTAAAAAGTGACCCTGTGCTTTGCTGTTACATCTCCCACCAGTTATTAACGCCAGAGGCCAAATTATACAAATGTATTAGTTGGTGAAGTCTGATTAGCTCAGATAGGTCTGTTGTGCATCTATCTGTGCGCAGCAACCACAGCTCTAGTGTTTAAGTGAAGCAGGATTGAGGAGGGCTTGCTTTTGATCTTTACAGGATACCATGTAAAATTGGTGTTAGGTGTTTCTGAAAGCTGAGAATAAGAAGAGAAACAGGCATAATCAGATTTTTTTTTTTTGAGGTGGCTTAGAAACTTATGGAAAAACAAAGCACTTAAATTGTGAATGATAACGTGTCAGAAACTGTGTGTTCATCTGAGATGCATGTACATCTGTGAGTATCAGAAACCGGAGCCTTGAACTCTCAGAAACAAGCCTAATCTTAGGACTAGCAGTGATTGGAGAACATACCCTCAAAACAACACACAATTAACAGTCTTTCCTCTGCCAGCCACCCACAGGCCGTGTGGGAGGTATCTGCCATATTTCTCTGCCATTTCCTACTGCCCAGTGAAGGCAAATACACTATATGAACCTTTATTTATTAATTCTACTTCTGTTTTGTCTTTATCTAAAATGTCCCCTTAAAAGTCTTTCTCCTCTGCAACCCACATTTTTTCCTCTCTCACAATATTAATTGTACTATGCAAGCAGACTGGCATGCATTTTCTACTCCACAATTGGTGTTGGTCTTGAATGCTCTAATTCCAGCTCCTCCAGCACTTCCAAATTTTAATTCTGCATTTACTCACTATTGCAAAATACTTTCCAAATTGACAACAAAACTATTTGCTTGAAAACTGACCCCTTTAGTCATTATGACAAAGGCAAGCCCAACAGTAAAGCCCAGAAAACTGCAACTGGTATGTTTGTGCAGCAGTTAGATATAACAGGTTTTATTTATTGCTTACTATCTGACAACTTCAGAATGAAGCAAAAATATCATGGGAAAGCAGCAGGATCCCAGTTATGTTATCTATAATCTCCTTTTTGTTCTCTTTTTTGCTCCTCTTATTAATTGTGCTTTGTTCCATATTAGACTCTGTTTTCTTTGGAACCAAGAGTGTTACTCACCTAAGCACTTATGAAATATTTGGACAATCAGATTAGAATCTTTTTGTGGGCATAGAAAAACAGCAGATGACAATGAAAACAAAAGGCAACAGGTTACTGACTTGTGATGAACTAAGATTTGTGGCCCATGCTTTTAATTTAGATTAATGAGTGCCATAAAGAATTATATAAGCTTTAGAATTAGTGCGGGGTTTGTTTGTTTTTTTGGGTTTTTTTTTTTTTTTTTTTGCAGACTGATAGATTTATTTTTTTATGTCCTGAGTTCTGATATTTCACTCATTTTGGACTTTTGTCTCCTGTAAAATTAATTATTAATATTTCTCTATTGTGTAGAGACTATTCTTGGAAAAAGATACCTCAGGATGTGCACATACAAATCCTACCAACTGAGGAAAGGTACTGCAAACAGTGTTTACATTTTTGGGGCACAAAGTAGCTTTTGCAAACTCCACCCTACTAGTGGAGTGGTTGCTATGCCTATTTCAGGATTGATTTTAAGCATGAGTCCAACCTTATGCTTGAGTTCATATTTATCTGTTATAAGTTATGTGGTCATAAGCCCAGACAAGTAACAAATCCTGTTTCCATGGCACCCTTAGCAGATGTCCAGGCAGGCATTTGTCTGTTGTGAGGAGCAGTGCACAGGAACCGTTGTACTTTCTCACTCCACATCTCCCATACCATCTCCAAAAATGTCCATACACAACTGAGGTGGGGGAAACAGGTCCAGAAACAACACAATGGTGAGGTAGTAGTGACAAACTTGCTCTGCCTTCTCAATAGAAGCATGTGCCATCAGGTCTTTGCAAAATGTCACTCCACAATACATATGCCACCAAGACCCGACCACTTGTGGGTGCAGGTCCCAGAGCAAGCCATACTTCTGCCATTCTTGTGCCTGTGCTTTGGCAAATAGCCATAATGTTTTACCAAAATGGAGTTGCCCAACGTGCCTGAAAAGGGGGGGGGAACTACCAAAGACAGACTTCTGGAATGTGTACAATATAAAACCACGAGGTGATGAAGTATTAAGTATACATTTAAATCCAAGAAAAGTTTATTAAATATATACAGAAGAAGTGCTTACCCTGACAGCAGTGATTAATCAGGCCCAATAGGAGTTAGTGGGGGTAGAAGCAAGAAGAAAAACTACACTTGTGCTGGAGCACATTGAAAACTGTTAAATGAGGCTTTGTAGGTCTAAAGAACTAACAGAAAACTTCTGCTGTTGTTTACTTCTGTTAAAGGCTTATCAGCCTTTAACCTTCCCTTTGCTGCTAAAGACATGCAACACAGCTTTGGCACACCTAAAATACCATACATATGTGTGGGAAAAACCTATCTGCATTTTTCATTTTAGGGAGATAAAAAAAATACCAGTAGTGGCATGTGGCCTGACAGGCATCATATTGTTCATGACTGGAAGGTGTTCAGAAACAGGTGCAGTGTGAAAATAAATATCTTGTTTCTTCATTTCATAGCTAAGGTAAAAAACTAAACTCCACTGTTATTTTGAAAATACCAGATTTTTTTAAAATTTCAGCAGCCATGCAAATTGAGTGGGGTTTTTTTTTCCCTCCATCCTGACACTGTCAAGCTCAGAGTTTGATTCAAAGGACAGAAATCGAAAACAAAACTTGCTACCTGGAATCTCTTTGAATAACACACTGTAAAGCAACAGGGAGAAGTTAATCTCCATAGCTACTCCAGTAAAACACTGATCTTCCTAAATGCTGTCCTTCTGTGCCCCAGTGGTAGAGCAGTTTTCTCAGTGGTTTTCATCCCTCTCCACATTTAGCACACAACATATATCTACCAAAAAATTTAGTTTCTACTTTGACCATATCTACATAGATATTTTTAAAAGAAATCCTACTACATTATTAAAGTGAAATGTTATTTCCCAGGATAAGTAAAACAAATATTCATCCTGTAGTAAGAGTCCCTGCAGAGGTGTGAAGGATTTAGAGTTCAGCCATGCCAGTGCACTGTATCCCTTTCTTCTCCCCAACAGCTACCTGAAGGAATTTGGAAGAACTTTCTTGAAAACAAGGAATTTTTTGTTACAAAGCAGGAGTAAAAGCACCAGAGGGATCAATATAAATTGCAACAACAACAATTAGTTTTCAATTCAAATCCAACAGTTCCTGCAAAATGTTTCAGTCTATCTTCTAGTAGCACATGCACACAAAGACATCCTTGTGCTGCATTATAACAATCAAATCAAGCATTTATCACTGTAGCCTGATAAACTGATAAAAGTTGTCCTCATATTTATTTGCCTTCATGATGTTAAAATATTTAGAGCAGCTGTCTGCCTGCCTCCATAAAGCTCCCTGCACACTCCCAGACAGATTTGCAGCTGATGTAAGTCAATCCAACTGCACCAAGGCAAATGGAGCCATTATGGCCAGGGGAGTCACACTGACAAACTCCACTGGGAAGCCATCCCCACGGTGACTACAAGCAAGAAACATGTGCAAGCACATTCTCAGGCCTGTCTTGGACTCAAAAGACTTCAGTTCCCAAAGGTCAATCAGATAATGAAAGTGGTGGTTTTGCTTTGCCTGAAATGAAGTTTTCTGAAAAACAGATTTCTGCTACTTCATACCTTCTCAAAATTGAGTTTTACTTCAGTCTTAAGATCTTTCTAAAGGCTGACATAGCCACAATACGTAGAGTGAAGAAACATATAATACTGTAAACACAAAGAAAAGATCATTAACAAACATAATTTCTGAGCAAAAATTCCATCTAGGAGCACATTGCACTTTTAAGTAGTATTTAGTATTACTTAACACATTTTTAAACATCTCAACACGAACTGTAAATGCAGCCTGAATGTTTTCTGTAGAGAAGAGACTTGCTACTGCATGATAGTCAATTTAAGTGTCTGTCTGTAGGGTTTTTTTCTTTCATTAAGTGGCAATTCAGCTCTTCATCTTTTCCGATTTTCTTTACTCACTTTCAGGCAATTACTGCTGGGGGCTCTGATGTTAATGAGTTATACACAGCATATTTAGAAATGAAATACGCTTTTAGAGTATGAAGTTAAGCTAATGGAAGCATCAACCTGAATAGATGCAAAAGCCAGACATCTTTGATATCAGTGCTTGATTGATTTTATAAGTCAGGTGTTCACATGAATAAGTAACCCTTACTTAGCTCAAGGAGCATTTTGACAAGAAATTTGCACTGATGAGCTATAAAGGCAGCCTTTTTATAAGACTCTACTTTGCATTGTCCTTCATATTTTTGATCTTGTTTCCTTTCTCTCTTTAGTAATCTAAATCCTTATCAACATTGCAGATCTCTATATTATCATAAAAGCTGTCATACAGCTACTTTTAAAAAATTCTCTACAAATTAAGAAACCTGAAACTACTGATATGAAAATCATGACCCTACTTCTGCAAATATTACACTTTTTGTGTGAAGGGTCCTTTATTGTATTCTCTTAATTTTTGCAGTGGAATACAACTTGTAAGTGTTGACCAAGTTTTTTTCTCATGGTGTTCAAAACAGTTGACATTTAAAGTCATCTAATTTTTAAATCGTCTTCCATCCGTTGTTCATTCATTTTGACTAAAAACTTTAGAAAATTTCAATAATAAAATCCAAGAGGTATTTTAAGTACCACAATACTTAAGAGTATAGAAACTTAATCTATTTTACTAACCACAGAAGTTATCAGACTTTTAATCACATAAAGATACCAGATTTTGCAACTTATTCCTTTTTGAGCTTCATTTTTTTAACTTAAACTAAATCCCTAATCTGAAATGCGATTTACTATATTAGACTAATGATACAGAGTTGACATACTAGGAATTGTTACTTTGCTCCTAGAGAATATTCATGCAGCACATGAAACACACCTAGATCTGCTTTAAATGTACATCCACAGAGACCAAATGCAAACAGGAAAAACCCCCAAATTACATTTAATTATTAAATCCTTTCTTCTACTGCAAGCAGGAGGAATTCTCGTCTTCACTGAAAATACCTAGCAAATTCTCCTTCCCTGCAGCACCCTACCACCTCTTTACCCAAGAACCTTTAGAAGAAACAATATTATCTGAAAAACTCACACGATCGTATCTATGCTCTAGAATTATTAGCCAAAACTAGCAAATTTGTGCAAAGAGAAAATAAACCAACAAGATACATGCATTTGTTAACCACAAATAACGGAGGAGCTTACCCATGGAAGTTGAAGACTTTCTGCACCTTAGTAGCTTTAACAAAACCACAACAAACAGCACAGAAAAGCAGAAATCAGAATAGTAACCTAGATCATTAGCCACCCTAGGACAAGGGCCCATTGATTCAATTTACATCCTTTTACAGAAGTACTTTAATGTGTTGAAGGATCCACTGTGTTTCCAGGTGATGAATGGAACCGTTTCACTAGGGTTATGCTAGACCAGAATCACCTGAATTATAAGACCTGTGCTAATTTCCAGGTGGCTCACATTAATAGAATCCTTCTGGCTTGAAAATCTGCTAATCTCTCACAATGTGCATTGCAAAGACAATCTTCTATGCAGCCATCAGGTGTCACTCTGTGTAATCAAATTCTAAAAATGAAAATTAAATCTCTGCCTCTTAGGTTCCAGCTTAAATTTGTTCTTTAAACAAAACATAAATAAATAAATAAATAAGGAATTTGAGCCTAGCTCTTGTGAAGGAAAAATTGTGGTTTTTATATAATACCATGAACACTTGAATTCTGCCTGACTTCTGGTAATGGTGAGGTTTACAGCCAAGACTGGCTCATTGTCAGAGGCAGCAACAGGGGGCTGAATTACTAGATTATGGCTTTGCCTTTGAGTTTATTTATTCTAATTTACCTTATGTGATGTAGTAAATCAGGTTTCAGAGCACCACAAAGTAGACTAGAAACACCACAGCCACAATATGGAGTCCAAAACTAGAATATGCTTCTCATATTCATATTTGTCCAAAACACCATGGAAGTATGTCTTCCAGGCAGACATCATCCCTAGACTAGGTATCAACAACCTACACTGCTCCACTGTTATGCTAAATGTGATTTTTTTTTCTTCCTCACAACCAATACTAACATAGATGTATGTACTCTGGACAATTTAACCCTAACTTTGATTACATGTATACTGTGAAGTAACCCATGCTTCACAGATCCAAATAAATTACCACACAACTACAGCTGTAAAATATGAATAGATCCTGGGTAAGGCAAAGTGAAAAGCAATATTTGATCTAATTCAATGACAGAGCATCCAAGAATTTGCAGATAGACAACTAGGATTTCTGCAGCTGTGTTGTAAAGACCAGAGAATGGTTTTAAGTATTCATGCCATTTCAACTCCATCTCATGAAACAAAGAAAGGTTTGTCTGTTAGATGCAAATTAAAAATACTTCAAATATTACCTTTGTAATAATCTTATCTAGTTATCGAGGTATAATACTCAGTTCCAAGGTGTTTCATTTTCTGGTTTTGCATCCACCAATAAATCCTACCTGAAAGTTTCAGATAAGCAGCATTCACATACCATTGGCTCTGGTATGGGAACCATTGCACCCAGCAGTCCACCTCTTATGTGTTTTCAACAGTTTCAGACCAAAAAGCACAGTTAATGGCAGACCCTACCTACCTGTCAACAACCCCATTGCACCTCTGTCCTTTCGCAACCTCAGATGATTAATAGCCTGGAAGACTTTTCTTGGCAGAAAAAAAGGATAAAGGGCAAATTTTCAGAGTATAGGCACAAGGAAATCTGAATTCAAATATATCTTCTGATGAGGAAAGTCTATGAATTATCTGCTATGCAACCCCAGCATGGGAGAACAAAAGGGCAGCTGAGCATTACAAAGAGGGATTGTTCTCCATCTGCACTGCCTAGCAGCAACAGCACCTGACATAGTCTCTAGAGCAGCAACATTGCCACAATTCACCACTGAAAACCAGGGTGAGATGCTGGCACATCTGAGTCTAGTGGAGCTCTGACTTCAGCAAGACCAGAATTTAGCCCAGGTTCTTGTTGCCTCGAGAGACAGGAAAGTGTGCTCACAGATATGAAGTAGAGACATTTATACTACCACAAGCTGTAGTTTGTATTTTTATTTTGAAGGCAGACTCTTATGGAGACCTATTGGATGCTCATGCATTATTAATTTTCTTCAGCTATAAAAATATAAAATGGAGCATACAATAACATGTTGTTTATTGCTTATGCCGGTATGAGGCTCAGAAACTCGGATCTCCTGCCAGACACTTACAAGCAGAACTGTTCCACTTCATGCTGATGACACTGCTCCATCAAACAGCACTAATCAAATTGCCCAGGGCCTTCCAAACAAACTGTTAAACTGCATTATCAAAAAATAGTCCAATAATATTGCCCATCTTAGTCTTATATTGAAAGTGTGGTTTGGAAAGCCTCCAGATATGTTACAAAAATATAATAGGTTCTGCAGATTTGCTTCTGAAATTCCAGCCATTTTACATCACTGTCCTTAAATGAATGGCAGCTGATAGCTATCACAATATTTAGAGGTTTATAAAGAAAAATGTTCCACTTTAAAGGTAGCAATGTGTTTGCATCAAATTTTAACATGCTTAATGACAAAGATTCCTGTTTATCTGGAAAAGTTGCTAATACCGGTCTGCTGGTTTCTCTAAACATTTCACAGTAATTAAAAACATTATTTCACTCCAAAGAACAAATGCATTCTGGTTTTCTCAGTTCTGCACAACAGAAAAACTAGAGTTTGTGCTATCAGAAGGTCACCTTCGTACCATCAGTTTCTGGGCTTGTTTGATTTCCGTTCAAGCAAGTACTGCAGTCAACACCACTGAATTAGTAGAGTAAAGCTGCCCTTATGTACCTGGCTTTTCAGGGATGAAAAAATGGAGGGACCTTCTTTTAGTTAGTTGAGCATCTTCCTCTTGGTAGTTGTCAGTCTTGTCCATGTCTTCTGCTTTTTCTTGCAGCTTTAGCAGTGTTTTCAAGCTGAAGGAGGAGCAACTGGCAGGACCATGTCCTCAGAAGCAGGTGGCTTTGAGACCGGGGAAAGGCTCCGGAAGCATCGTGAGTTGTAAGTTCTCCTAGAAACTGGGAGATGCTCAGTGTTGTCCACGTTGTCTTCTCAAGGATCACTGACCCCCTTGAAAAACAGCAGAAGGTGAAGAGACTTTCTGTAATACAAATTTCCCATTTGGAGTGAGTGGCAAGCTTTTGTGTGCATGGTATTCTTCTTTCCTGCAATCTGTGTATCCAGTTGCTAGCAGATCCTCTGAGGTATACAGTTGGCCAAGTCTGTATTGGCAAATTGTGCCATATATCAGGAACAGATCTGTGAAGCAAAACTGTAGCTGCTGAACATCTGACATGAACACTCTTGGTGATTCTTCCAACATGCATTGGGGAGTGCAGCTTCCACTTCAGTTTCATCTCCAAGTTTGAACCATTTCAAAATGCAAACATCATAGTAACGGGGATTTCTGGATGATTCACTGTAAAAGCATGCTCCTAATGTCAAGAAAAATGCCTTTGAAAGCTTCTTCATGCTTTAGCCTCCCAAATTCTATGAGCTCTTAAGAGACAAACTGCTGTCTCAAAAATTGAAAAGAACAGTTTCTTTCAGATTCACAAATGTAAGAAGACATCCCAGGTCTGAACTTGTCTATCCAACACTGAGTTGAGGTGGTTTTTTGAGTGTGGTCAGAAAAGTATATAAACATAGCAATAGTTAGATGGTAGAGGTGGCTTATATGATGAAAAATACTGGAAGGCATCTGTATTTTTTGCCGTTTTATTTTCATCTATTTTCCTAGGTGAATTTCATTAATATAGTAGAAGAAACAGAAACAGAGAGGTCTGGTTAGGTCCTAGCACAGTGTGAGCACTGTGAGTATGCTTCTGCAGGTAGTTTTGACAATGTCCCTTTATGCCTGCTTGCAGAGCTTCAGTGTTTCTAGGGCTGGACACCTCTGTGCAGAGGCTGCCATCTAAGCTATTGTGGTGTCACAGCATGGGTACATGAAAAGGGCTGAGAATCATGTCCTGGTAGCAGATGGTGATATATAGACCATCGGTTATAACACAGGAAAATGACACCTTTATTTTTTTATTTATTTAACTTATTTATTTATTTATTTGTTTGTTTAGACTTGCAGGAAATACTTGTAATTATTAAAAACAAACAAACAAAAACCACAATTTAAAAAAGCTCCATGGATAGCAGGATGATAAACCACTGATAGTTATTTGCCTTCTGAGTCATAGGCACCTAGGCTAAGTTCTAACTTGGAAACTCCTCTAACATATCTCTAGTACCTCAGACATTTTTAATGAAGCACATGTAGTCATTATCTTCATCACGATTGCAGATAGATTTTTAAAAATTATCTATGCCTTTACAGATCTGTTTATTTGAAAATAAGAAGAACAAGCTGAATAAGTAAGAGGTTAAATAGAAAACTTAGTACTTCCTTCATTACCAATATATCAGCAGTTCAGCAGAATTATTGGGAAATGAAGAAAAAAAAATTAATTGCAGTATATTTTAAAACATATCTAATGTAGAATTAATTCCCCAGGTCATATCTAGATTTGTTTTGAGTCTTCTAAATATGTCACATGTTTTCTATTTACAGGCCGGTCTGATCAGACTCCCACAGAATGCAATGAGGTTTCACTAATTTTAAGTGTCCAACAAGGAGACTCTCCTTCTATCATTAGAGGCTAAATACAAAACCAAATAATACAGTGTGCTTTCCTATAGTGACAAATAATTTCCCCTTTCAAGCAAATGTGGCCAAAAGATATTGAAAATGAAACCAGTTCCTCTTCTCATTCCATAGACATAGGTAAAGGCTAATTAACAATGTCCTACATTACAATTCCATGAAGCTCCTCCATTTCCCACATGCATACCCTGTCTTATTGACTAGATGCAAAGACCCACCACTGCACTTACACATTTCTCTGGATAACTTCAATCCAGCAATATGCACAGAATTACAACACTGTTACAAAGGTAAGTATTTATGGTGAAAATTTGTTTTCATTCTGGCTATTATTTTTCCTCATTCCTTAATCTTGCTTAACAAGAAATCTCATGTTTCCTTTAGCAACCATAGGATGTGATTTAGCTGATATTAAAAAAGCCATATAATCAGAAAAAAATGCATCAAGAAAATGTTAAATACTCACAAATTCACTTGTTATTTGTACATGCTTAAATACTTATATACAGACACATATGTATATCAGGATATACTTATAAACAACTGAGAAGCAGAAGAAAAGTTGAATTTGTTATTTTTAAAATTGTGAATTTATGACTAATCATCCAGCTTAATAGCATAAATAAAAGCATGTAACAGGCATTACTTCAGAACAGTCAAACAAAAATAATCCAAACAAGGCCCCGTATTCATAGGGACAATACTTTTACAACAATATCACAGGAAAAGGTTGTAATTAATGCAAAAATAAAGCAGACAATCTATTAACATAATCTGAATAAAATCCTTCCACTGTAAAATGCAGACACTAAGTGCTAGTATAATACTTTATTAATTAACAAAGTATTTATCCACTGGGAAATGAGGATAAAAGACGGTATACTTTGTCAGACTGCAGAAAAATGTGTTAGCTCTTCATAAGAAATGCATAAAACTCAAACAAAAGAATGATTATTTCTTTAAACCAATTACATTCAATCTCAGAAGAAAGAATGAATAAATCTGCTCCTTCATGTTACTGTGATACACCACTAAAATTATGGAGATCAGAGTCCTTATAAATTTTTAGGCTAGTCTCCAGCTATTCTCTTGAATGGTTAAAAGTATTAGTATACTAATTATATATATATATAGAGAGAGAGGGAGCATACTATTCGATTAGTATGGAATTTTAAGTTACAGGGTATTTTTTAGGAGGAGGAATAGTTTCATAAATGCAATACTTTAAATGGAGCTAGTTTTAGGTAAATGAAAGATATGGTGCTTTCTAAATGAACTTTTCCTTCACTTAAATTTTGCAATAGTTATGATTTTGGATAATCATACTTCAACTCAATTATAAATGATTTGTTACTCATTTCCTGATAAAAACAAGCAAACCACCAAGAACAGAACAAAAAAAACAGGCCTTCCAAATAAAAAAAAGAATTTACAAATCCAAGCAAACACAAAGGAACATCCTACTCAGAAGAGAAAATATTTTGCATTAAGCAAGGGAAATCAGAGTAGTATAGAAGAATATTGCTGAGTGGAAGACAATGCTGATTCCATATACCTGGTAAGTATATGGAATAAACTGGTCTAAAATTACCAGTGGATGACTAAAAATTTCTAACATGACTACTTATTAATGCAACTGATTTGCAAAAATTGAATGTTTTGACTCCCATAAGACAACCCAACTGTTAACTTTTCTGCTATTGATTCTGAACCTGATCATTAAGATGCTTCCTAGTCAATTTAAATATCAATTTCCATCCTTTGATTCACAGGAGAACTTTGGAGACTCACAAATGCAGAATTCTCCAAAAAGCTGGTTTTCTTCCTATGCACCTTTGTACAAGGTCTTGCATTATCCCAGGAATAAGGAGAACACCAAAATCTATTCCTATGCAGATAGCCACTGCATCATTTCAATCTTCCTGAAGCCTTTTTTTCACATTGTTATCTTGCATTTATATATATCACATTATTTTAATGAGAAATGCAAGTCAATTACCACCTTAATCCTTTGATTTTTTTAAAAAAGGGGGTTGTAAAACTAATAAAAAAGCTGTTTTATTGTTAAAAAGTGGCAAATAGTCATTTGAAGAGTACATTAATCTTTTCTGTTGTGAGTTCTACTTATGAACCTTTGCCCTTCCAGACCTTTTGTGGACTTGAGTCTCAATTCCCTTATTGAAGTGAAACATCATAGGACTGTATTGTAAAGTGCAAAGTCTGCTCAGAGCATAAATACTTCGGAGCATAAGTTCATCAATTTATGAGATTTGAAGTGTTACAAAGGTCTTGATGTGGAGATCATTCCATCCTGTGTGCTGTGAGAAAATGTTATTCCTTCCTTCAAGGCAGTTCTTTCTACCTGGTGAGGTGCTATGAATACCACTTACTGTGACAAGACGTAAAGCATTCATAATCAATAAGAGAGAACTAATTTATTTACTATTCATAGGTATGCATTGACTTCAGATTATTATCATTTCACCTTTATTGGATAACAATCTAGAAGCAAAAGGACAAAAATAAAATGCATTCAGACAGGAAAGATAAAACTTTTATTGCAATGAGTAAACGCTTCTTTTTACATCAACGTTCCAGTAAACTAATCAAAGCTTACTTTTACAAGGGCTTGTTGTAAAACTAACATATAAAGCAGTGAATAACTCAAGTTTCTAAAACTGAATAAATTTCTATGAAATTCAAGATTGTCTGAAATTTCTTCTCGCTTGTATCCATAAAGAATACACATATTCAAAGTGACTGATCTTGTAGAAAAATTGATCTTTTTTCTGCTTATTGTTCATCTCTTATTATTACTATTGCTCCATTTCACAGAATAAGAAACTTTCACAAAGCTGCAGAATGTCTTGCTCAGACCGGAATTAAAACTCAGAAGTTCCTAACTGGTCTCTGCACTTCACATACAAATCATTCTTTAGCAGGATCAGTAAATTTAAAAAAATATTCTTGGAGGCTCAGATCCTTATGGAATGACATTCTTTACCTGAAGCCTTAATATAGAACGAAAAGTTCTGCTTATCAATGCTTGTTTTGTATGGCACAGTCACCAGCATGTGCTACTGTCTTTCTCCTAATGTCTTTGCATTTTCAATATCCTTCTGATACACTCTTGTTACATATTTAATGTTGTTACAGGTGCAAAATTGTAATTTCAATCTTGAATGCTGTTGCACATGTGCCTGAAAAAACTGAAGGCCAAAACTATGCTGCTAACACAGATTGTGGGTCAACAACATTTTCCTTTGCTTGCTAATGCTTTATTGTCTCTTAGTATACATTGAAATAATAATGGTAATTTATGCAGATATTTTGTATGCATAGCAAATAATGAGAAACACCTGCAGAAATTTCCCTCCTTCTCTGAGTTCAGCAACTAATTATATTTTTAAATAATGGCTACCATTGAACACAATTATCCAAATCACTTTAAGTAATGGAATCTTTTAAAGGTGTTTTTGAAAATTTTCACACAGTTTTTAAACAGTCTTTTTATATAGCAGATAGGAGACAAAGAACATGGTAAGCAGCTTAGTAACCCAAAAAATGTTTTGGCAGCTATAAATCACACCGTGCTTTTTCTTCTGTAGCTAATACTTTGCTGATTTAAAGAAAGGCTAGGATTTCCCCAATACTTTCCCATCCTGATTAACATTCATGGGTGCTGTAAAGAAAAAACTACAGGGAAAAGTAAAATACTGAGCCACCCCAGTTAAAGTGACTGACTCAGCAAATCTTGCCTTTTCAAAGCTGAGATTTGAAAGCATAAGCAGGGATGGAAAATGGCAATCTTATGAATAAGGAATGAGAGTCTAATTTAAGGAAGAGTAGACCCAAGGTCTCCAAAGGCTGAAGTAACATCCACTCATTTGAGAGATACTCATCTTTATACCTTGAGCATTCCTTCCAAACCCCTAACTAAATAGGACAGAGGTGCTGTTTTTCTGCTATATTCTCCTTTGCAAGTAAATAAATGAAAAAGTGTCAAAGAAAATCACCTGGCAATTACAGCAATCGATTCATCACATGGATTTGATTCTTTATGTCTGCTTGTAAAGGAGAGAAATGGATCAGGGTTTTTTTTTCAGCATGTCCTTCTCCTGTTTCTACTTCCAAGCTTTCCTGAATGATATAAAAAGTACAAAACTCTTTTGAGTACATATGAAAGTAAAACATATATATAACCCAAAGCAATAAACAAAAGCAAAAGATTACCTGAAATCTCTATAGCATTTTCTGCCTTATATTCAAATGTTTAACTGAAAGTTTCCTGCATTTCCCTGCACCTGGATTAGTATGTAACTGTAATTGTCGTATTATTCACACCAGACCCACCACCAGGCATCTCAGCAGTGAGTTAAAAACAATTTTTGCAACCCCAGAGATGACAGATCAATATTAACTCAAAGTCAGGATGCTCAGCTATGGAAAAATAAACACACAGATGAAGGCTGAGGTGGTCCAAACAGGATCAGGTGAGCCCTGTGCAGTCAAAGCTGCAGATTCACTTTTTCTATGGGGTAGAGGAGATTACTATGGAAAAGTCCACCCTACAGCCACAGGTTCTAATCTAATCCATTGTGGAAACACAAGAGCAGCTCCGTTTTCTAGGGTACTACTACACCTATTGGGAATCTGTGATCTGGGTCTACTTTGCTTCAAGGCTTGCTAACCAGTCCCTGACTCTACAGGTCACATTTGGCTGCTATAGTATTTTAACTCCAGAATTGATGGATTTATGTTTCATGTTGCAAATTCAGCTTACCCTTCAAAAACATTGCATTGCACATGAGAAATCTCACCTGACAAAACACACAGATTCCTGGCATCTAAAATACAAAAGCTGAGGAAAACACAGCAACACTCTAAATTTGAAATATATCAGACAAGTGCTGAAATTTAGAGCTCGTTGAGGTCACTCCAGCTTGGTCACTTGGACAATATCATGCCTACAGAAGGTATGGCTGCATCAGATTTGCAATTCATCTTTTTCTCTTCTGTTGCTAGTGGAAACAGACATCTTCTGTTGCTCCTTGAAGTGGACAGGGATGACAAAAATTACCATTACAGCCTCAAAGAAGTCTATTTACCTCTAGTATTACAGGTGCATAGCACAGTGAAATGGGACAATTAGAGTTAAAAAGGAGGGAAATTAGGATTCAGTTATATGTATGATACTTCTGTGTGAGATGAGATGAGATGTTATTCTAACTCATCTTCCTGAAGCCAGGCATCCACATCATATAAATGTGGGAACTGATACTTAGAGCTTACCTTCTGAAAAGAAGCCAAGAATTAACTTCTAATTTTGAGGTAATCAGAACAAGGATAAAGCAGTTTGGAAAAGCATTGATAAGCCTTCTTACATGATTTATAAACAAACAGTAGAAATTATTCCTCAAGCCCTTGTATCAGTATCTTCTGCCTGAATGCAGCCCTGTGATGTGACTTTCAGAATCATGCCTTTCTTCACTATTATTTTCTTATTTTGTACATGCAATATGTTTTTACAAACATTAGATAGATTCAGTAGTGATGTTATATTAAAAATGTCAAAAGCATTTGAGTGACTGATTTAAAAATTATGTCCATTACTTCAACCTTGAAATTCACATTAAATAAACTTCTTTCCCCTGCACATTTCTTACACTTTGGAAAATGAACAAAAATATTTTCACATATGCTATAACAGAATCCCCCCCTCAGAAACAGTTCATTTTGACAGCTGTGTTGGATTTTTAAAAAAATCTTTAAAAACATTTTAAGATGCTAGAATAAATCAGCAGATAAATATTTTCTGTTTCCAACCTAATTCTAAAAATTTCATTGTGTCTTTTCCAATTCTGAAATTAAGAATTCGTGTCAACAGCTGCAAGAATGTCTTGTACCAAGATAAATTTGGGATGTAAGGAGTAGCATATCCCGGTTGTCTTGATGTAGGTCAAATACTGAAAATTGTATCCAGGAAAAATGTCACTTGTCATCTGTCCTCAGCCTTTTGTATATGCATTTGCTAAACTGGTTGATCGAACTATGCTTTCTGAAAGAGAGATAACACAGGGATTTTGAAACACATCTCTTCAAGAGTGCAGTTCCAAGCTGGTCTTTATTTCCGAAATAAAGCTGGAGAATGTTAACATTCAAAGCCCAAATAGATCTGCAGAGGATTAGAAGGCTTTTCGTTAGGACAGGTAAATACAGAAAATAAACTGATGAATTCTCTTCTGCTTTCTGTGTGATGTTCTGTGTGGTACTTAACTGGAAAGGAAAAAAACAACCTAATGTTACAGAAGCAGGTAGCACAAGAACTGAATAACATCAATTTAAGGAAAAGTAGATGACTTTCCTGAAATATTGCAAAGGGCATTCAAGGGAGAAGGAAGGTGCTGTGGGAATAAAATTCTCACATCAAGGCAGATTACAGGGATTACTTAATTTCCAAATTCCAAAAGGAGACCCAGGCTTTACTATCTTGCAGGATCAAACCCAATCTTAAGATATCAAAGACTGATCTTAAGTGTAACTACAAAATACATAATTCATTATAATCTCATTTGACCAAGTTATTTACACAAACTTGTACTTTATTGAGATGAAATGCTTAATTTTTCTGTTATGGTGAAGACTGAATAAAAAAATACATAATATTATTATAAACTTCCTGGTAAATATTATCCCAGTTGAAATACCTTACAGAAAACAAAAACAAAAACAAAAATAAAAAACCAAAAACAACAAAAACAAAAACAAACAAAAAACCCCCAAAACAAAAACAAAAACCCAAAACAAAACAAACAAAAAAACCCAACACAACAACAAAAAAGTGCATCCCTCTGCAAAGTATTGTAAAAAAGACCTTGCACTCCCCCCTGCATTTGCCATAGACTAGGGTAATGGTGAGTGTTGTAGGGACCATTTCTCCTCCCTTCTGTAAGAAAACATCTCGTGTTTGGTGCATGGAAGAAGCAATATATATATATATTTTTTTTTATAAAATGCTGCCACTCTCCAGCCTCATTTTGCAAACTGTGGTAGCTTCCAACGTCCATGAGAGGGAACTATTGTTTAACAGTTGAAGATTCATAGCCCCACTTCAGTTCGTTCAGAGCAATTTCCCTCTGCTTATCTGAACCCTGCCAAATGGGATGTTCAGAACGTAAAAGGACAATCCCGATCCTCATTAGAATGCTATTTTTGAAAGTTAAACTGTTTTAACTTTTAACAAGAAGGGTACTAAAGATGGTGCTACTAATGGGATTTGGTGTGCTATGCAGATGGAACCAAGTGACAGGCACCTGATACCAGAAACCAGAGACATGATAGCAACAAGACAACAAGAACACATTTGCTACGTTCAGTGCTTTCTAGAGAAAAAGAAAACTTTTCCTAGGGATATATTAGTTTTAAAAAGTGTCATTGTAAAACAAAAAGAATAGCTCAGTATTCATCAGATTCCTACTTGACAAGTAAAAAAAATGATCCATAACTGTTACAATTTAAACATGTGCTGTGTGGTACACATTTTTACAGTCTCCCAGGCTATTTTAACTGGCAAAATCCAGACTACTGCACCAGAAGATACATATAGTGGACTCTTTGAGTTTACACCATCTCCTCCTATTCTCCTTAGCCCCTACAGTGGCAGAACTACAAAATAAATTAGAAAATATACGCTTGTTTAAGGTTTGGTGCTTTTGTGTTGGCTTTTTAAAATTTTTTTGGAGCAAAGGAGACGACAAATATATTCATTCATCTTGACAGTCTCCTGATTTATTAGAGCATTGACATCCATTCTCTTTGTACAATTTGGCAAATGATCAATAGAATTATTCTTTGTGCAGGCAGTCTCAGATTGACTGCGGCAGCAGGTACAAAAGGCATCATACCAGATTAGGCTTTGCGATGAACTGACAGCGTGAAGGGACCTCTGTTTTAGAGACTAGAAAAGCAGTAAGTCAGTTGATAATGTGGCTGAAATTTATGGAAGCAAGGCCTTTTTTGTGAAATTCTTACTGTTAATTTTAATTTTTGGTAAATAAATTTTACAGAGACATGTAAAGTATGCGTTTATTTTCTAATAAAGATTTGAGAACTGTTAAGCCAAAAAGAGCAAACACTGTTATTGACTCTGCCTTTTCCTACCTTCCTAACTTTGTATAAGTGAGTAGTCCAACTGAATTTAGTGGGGATAACTTAGATTATTTTGTCTCTAAATGTAAGAAAACCTTTGCAGGTTTAAGTAAGATTTTTGTGCATTTTGATTATGTAGCTATTTTTCGGGTGTATAAAATGACTCGGAAATAAACAGAATACCTCCAGAATTATTTAAATATATGTTGATTTAAAGTGTTACACATTTCCTGGCCTTAATTTCACCCTTTGTTTGAAACTAATAGTCATCAAAATTGTAGTGGCTTAACCGCTGTCTTTAAACAAGAAAACATTCCACATTTGATTAACAGAGAAACCTCCTCATCAAGTTTTGTTTTAATATTCTATTTTTTTATTCCTTCATTAAAAAAATGCAACAAAATAAGATGCCTTATAAGTAAAAAAATCTATCACAATTAAGCCCATTCTCAAATTAATTAAATAGCAATGTCCTCCAAACATTTTGTTCAAAAATGTAAAATCCCTCAACTTAAAATGCTCTGAATTAACATTTATTTTTTCTATTAAAAAGACTCAGCTTCTCTCTGTGCTTCAAAACTGACATATTGTGCAATAAACAGCAATCAGCCTAAAGATGCTATATTAAACAAACCAAGTTTTGTTTTGCTAAACTAAGCAAAATTAGTTGAATGCCCTAAGTAATAGTTGCTGGTATTTTTTTGTAAATTATTTCTCCACTTGTTTTTGTGTCTATGCATAAATTAAAAATCTGCTGAAATTTATTATTCATCTGAGATGTAATTAATATGCAAAAATATGCAAATTAAGATGCAATTAGGCTTCAATTCTCTAGTGGAATTTTCCATTATAATTTAATACAAAGTAATAGAGTAATTGGTGTCACGTGTAATTACGGTTACTCACGTGTACTTGCAGACGTGAAAATGGTGTGGTATATGTTAGTTATCCTATGCAAATGTACCGTACTGGCTCTTAACACTTGGGAACTAGGTAAACAAAGATTGCCTTAAAAAAGAAGTGAGCAGTAGTGACCCTTCTTACTTGTCATGTACTGTCATTTTCAAGAACATGAATAATTGTAATTAATTTTTGCTGTGTTTATTCCTCAGACTTTATAAATAGGCAGCATGATGCAATACTAGGCTTTCTGGTTTTAATGTCTTCTCTAGGAAATCATGTTTGGCAAAACAAAAAATTGTTGTCAAAAAGACAAGGACCTGGAGGATCTGTGATATGCATAACACCAACTTTTCAAGTTTTAAACAAAAAATACGTTTTCTGTCTTAATGTGATACATAATCAGTTTCAATTTTTTTATAATTTGCTACTTCTTACTGTACAGCTTTGCACTACAACCTAAAATGCAAAATCAGATTCATACACTTTGGTTGGAGGGAGAATCCTCAAACAGTCATGGATATGTATGTACTGGGGTGAGCAAATCACACTGAATTCAAGTTTTCTGAAGTGCCAACATCTGCAGAATCAGCCTCCAAGTTTATATGAACTTTCAATAACACAGTGATTTGCAATGATATGAACTTTGCAATATCACAGTGGCTACCTGTGATATTGCAAAATATTTCACAAGATTTTTTAAGTCTCTTTCCTGTCTTGAAATATAGTTCTTGCTTTGCGCTTACAGAATTTTATATATAGCAATAAGTTGTTCAAATCACTCAAGTAGTCAAAATTTCATAATTTGGCTGATAATTACATATCCAGTTGCATCAAAGGGACAGAATGCCACGCACTTGAATTCACAAAAATAATGAAAAAGAATGGGAAGAAGCCCCCCAAGCAAAACCAGAAAAATATTTTTAAAATTTTATTGTAAGAAAAGATGAAAAATGAACAAATATAATTTTGTTCTTAGCTCTGACTCCAAACTCATCATTCCTGCACAGCAGCATACACCTCTCATTTTTAACACCCTAACAGCAACACACATAAACCAGTCGTATGTGTGAAAAAGAATGATTCCATTCCAGGCTGGTTATTTTGGGGGGTCTTTTAGCTTTTTTTTAGAGTTCTAAGGTATATTGTACAACATTTAGCTCTAACGCTATCATTCTCAAAACCTTTTCTTTTCCCCCATGCAGGCTGGAACTTGATACAAGTTTAATGTGGATGGATCAATGTCTAGGTAGGTGGGGTGAAGAGAGGGAAATTGGAATGATTTAATGTAATGAGTATAGAGCTTCAGTGTGCCAAACTAGTCTCCTTCTCTTTCTCTTCATTTGCTTCTACTGCTGCTGGCTAATTATTTAAAGGAAAAGCCATCTATGTGAGAAAATAAAATCTACCATTAGTCTCTGGAGCTGCGCCCTTCCCTAGCCCCACCCATTCATCCATATGTAGCTTTTCCATTCACTCCCATAATACTACCAATTACTATGCAGTCAGGACCATTCATATTCATATTCACATCTCACTGTGGACATTTAAGCTACACTCTGAGCAACACTCATACCTTAAACTACACCTATTATACAGCTGTTGTACAATTACTGTAAATGAAGTATACAATATGGGGCTCAGCTTGTATAATAATTTGTAATCAGTGATAGGGGAAGAGGGTTTTGTGTACTTCTGCCCTGCGTACCTTTTGGTCTCCTTCTTTCCATCATTCTTCTCTCCCTTTCTCCCCTTGGGTTTGGTTCAATAAAGGCTTATTCTGAGAGACACAATAAAGAGATTCTCATCTAGGGTAAAATAACTTAGCCCTCCTGCAACTACACCAGTTTATGCCAGCTGAGACAGTCAGCCTGTCTATCTCAGCACACAGCACTGAGCTCTTTTGAACATTCTTTGCTGAAATGGACTCAAGTTTGACTTATATCAGGGACCAGAACAAAATACGTAACCTATGGGTGATAGGATGATCAGAAGAAAGGTTAAAGAGGAAGCACTACAGATAGCACTTCTAATTAAATTAATCTTTAATGGCCTTTGATCTAGTTATTTTTAAATGTTTATAACGTATTAGCTGTTCCAACAGGCAAAAGATTAGAGATTTAATGGATCTAATGATGAATCTCAGGTTGATAACAAAGGAAAGGATGTTCAGTAGAATGTGATTTATGTAGGCCAGCTATCTCACTGGTGGGTTAGTTTCCACGATCTTTCCATCTTTGTGATTTTGTCACTTGAAGTTGGGATGGATTTATCACTAATAGCATCAAAGCTATGGAGCAATATCTTGAAACAAAAATATCTTTCCCACTGCTACCCAGTGTATGGTCAACATGAACTGTATTTTGCAGAAAACATAAAGCAAGAATTATCATGGATGGTTTAACACAATTTTTTTCAGATCACTTCATGTTTATAAACATGCTTATAAAAATATCACCATATAAACAAAATTTAACAATTGTGGAGTCTTTAATTGCCTAGAAATGTTCTTCAGTAACGTGGAAGTCCATTTCAGTACTGGTAGATATTTTGAAATCATAAAAACAATTAAAGACTTTCTAATATTTTTATCTTACATAGAATACAGCCCTTAGACTCTATTCAGTATTTTTGCAAATACGTATGTGTGCTTCTTCTTCATTACATTGTCATGTCCTCCTTCTATGTTTTTTCTGATCTACAAATTCCATGTGATTTGTTCTTGTGACTGTCTTCATAAGGCTGTATGGGACTAGTCAAATATATATTCTCTTCCGTAATTGTTTGCAAGATTATAGCCTTACAATAGGTAGTCAGTAGAGTTTTAGAAGTCCTGCCATCTAACATGTTGTGGTCTCAAATAAAATTGTAATGCTAACAAAATTTAATAGCATTTTAATAGGCATTACTGTTCCAGTTACAGCAGACTTTCTTCCTTTCTCCCTTAAAGCAGGTCACTGTCAATATTACTGATGCCACCCCATTGAGTAACTGAGGTCTTGTTGTGGGTTTTCAGCTGAATAATTGTTGGGTTTTATGCTTCTCTACTAAGTGGATTTCCTGATAAGGAGGTACTGTACTCCTTTCCTCCTTGTATGCCATGTTACAAGGAAGTTACATGTCACTGCTCTTCCATCAACATTTTGTTGATTGTCTCCCCTCCTTTCTCTCTCAAGACTACTGCTGTCTTCTGTCATAGCTGGAAACAACTGTTTTCCAACAAAGACTATTCAAAAGATCAGTCTTTTCATTTGTTCCTGTCTCTCAAGATATTTCTTGTAGTTCCTTGGGAAAGTAGTTTCTACCACAAAATTAAGGACCAAACAGAGATTTTTGTTTGTTGCTGCTGTGCTACTTTTTCACCGATTCACTTTCACACAGTGACTGTTATTCCTACATTTGTAGAGCAATACCAAGACTTTACACATTTCTTACAAATTTGTATGTTTCTGCAGTGAGGTAGGTTAGTTCAAACAGTTGTCAGCAACAGATAACATTGTCTTTTATGGGAAACAAGTACACATATCATTCAAGTGGTTAATGGTTCAGAATTGTTGCATTTGCCAGGTATATCAAAAGGTACAGCACGAAAAGAGAAGAAAGCTCATTCTCAGATAGCCTTGAAGAAGGCAGATGTTCCAAATACAATTCATACCCACAACATCTGCTACATTACAGCTGTCTCAGAACATGAGAATTAGAACCTAACATTCAGGTAGACACCTGACTGCTTCTTTTATGCCTGTAGTAAGGTCTTCTAGCCCAGGTTTGAGATACAGCTTTGCTGAAGACTTGGTCATTCTGTAGCTTAAGAAAAGGCTTCAGAAAAATAACATCACTATTGGTTAAGGGCTTCTGCAAGTAACAACTGAAACATTAATATATAACTTGTATTAGGAGCTTCTGATAACCTTCCAAAGACTGCAGTAAATCAGTAAGATAAATGTTCTTAACTGGAGAGGTATTTTGGACCCCAAGTTCTCATCTAGAGACTTATCTACTCCAAATTTATCTTTCATCTCTCTGTGTAGGTGCAGAGAAGGAATTGGTGTTAGCTGTTTGATCATGGAAAGAAATGTGAACTGCATCACAGCATGCAGAAAAGTTATAGTCTGATGAGGAGTGGTCTTCAAAAGAGCACAATTTTTAAAAGCCTAGCTCTTCCCTCTCCATCCTTCTGGTCCCTGGCTTAATATTCCCACACCCTTTATACTCTTCAGCTGTACACCCAGCAGCAAGAGAATGTCATGAACTGACAAGGATTAAAAATAACCTGTTAAAACCAATTTGTTTTAACCTGTGTTAGTCATACTGCTACTAAAAAGAATTTCTCAATTTGCATTCCTGTTTCCCCAGGCTCTTCCCCTTTCTACCATGTCCTTCAAAGTAACATAGGTATTAGACTTAATTCATTGTCATTTCCATGGAATCCAGATGATGATCCAGATAACAATTGCCTCTTTCATCCTTTCTCAACAGCACTATGTCTTGCTGCTCTTCTCTTTATCTCTCTGACAAATATCAAATGCCAAAATGGGTTATTTGCAATACTCCATTTTTGCTTTAATGATCTCCTACTTTTACCTTCTGTCTAGGAAGCATTGTCTGTCTTCTTAGTCATTCATTGCTGTAAAATCCCTCCCTTCATCTTTCCCAGCTTTGGCAGTACTCTACAACAGTAGAGTTGTAATCTCTGCCTCCAATGACAGTAATGGCCTCGCCGACTTGCTTTTATATTACCTTATTTTTATCATGGGTTTCCCTGGTTTGGCCTCCCATGAAATGTCCACAGTTCAGAACTAGAATTAGGGAAGACTAGTCTGTAAAGGTTAAAATTTCCTGGAAGTTCCCCTGCATTTTTAGTATGGGAAGTGCTAAGAGAGAGTGTGACAAACAAGGAAGACCTCAATTACCAACAGAACAGCCAGTGACCCAGATTTGCAGTGCTGAGATAGGGTAAGGGGCTGAATTTCAAGTGCAACTTCAATCAATATTTAGTTACTGTTATAGAGTGGAATGAGGTTCAACAAAAAACACAACCAGTAACTACAGCTGCCCTGTAGACAGCAGCCCAAATCTGGTGTCAGTCCATAGGAAATTTTGTCTTGGTTGACTGGGTGACTTTCTGCTCTGGTTTGTAATTCTCTACGGCAGAACAGCACTATAGAGCAACACTTCTTAGAAGAGAAGTCCATCCTTGCCTTGCCAAAACTGAAGCTTGCATTTCAAGTGCAGACGGGAGATTTAGAATTTTAAAAGCAGACAAAATTAAAAGAAAAACCGAAAAGCTCCCCAAAGCTCTCTCAATTAGTTGGGAAAACTCTAGTCCACTTTTATATAAAACCTTTATTTCCTTCTCCACCCATAACTAAATAGTGTGTAACTTCTATCTGAAGCGATTTTATTTATTTACTCTGCTGAAAATCTGTATTTTACTACATGCTCAAGACTATTTCCTCCTCCCCAACTGCTGATCACCACTACTATTCTAACAAAGATGCCATATAACAATTAATTGCTTTGCTTTGTATTATAGCTCATCAACTTGTTGGGAGCTAGGAAAAATGAAATAATGGGGGTCACTTCTGGAAAATGAGTTTATTTTCATGCCAGCTGCAGAAAATGAGCAAGGCTGGCTTCATGCCAGTTAAAGGGATGCTGTAAGAGGTTTCTTTCTGTTTGTCTGAAGAACAAATGCTGATCTAAAGAGTTACACATGCTAATACACACATGCATGTTACATACATGCAACCTAAAAAAATCATTATTGCACAAAAATGGGCTAAATTTCATGTCTTACTATATTTTACCCTCATTTTTCCTCCTTTATATTTTTAACTTACAACAAAACCTCATTTTCTTGTGCATTTATCTTTTTGTACATGGTCTACTAATTTAACATAAATACCAGTCAACAGGGATTTTGTAGCTACATGACCTGGAAGCTAAATATTATTGAACTACTTTAGTGTTTGCTTAGAGTTTTTAGCCTTTTAAAAGCAAGTCTGATAACCAGCTTCATCTATTTATGAAACATTAAATGATTAAAAGTTTTATACAAATGGAAGAACCACATAGACATTTTCAAGCACTCAGCACCTGTGTACTGATATTTTGACTAATGTGTCTTAAATCCCCAAGAAAGCTGAGCTCTATAGACTTAGCAGATTACTTAATGGCAACATTTGTTAAGGTACTGCCATAAGTCAGTTTGGAAGTAACTGATGACTAGACTCATCAGTGAGCAGAGAGAGGATACAGCTTCTTTCTAACAACAACACATTGCTGAAAATAATTTCTTCACTGAGACACAAATCTCTGTGTAGCACTTAACTTGAACACCCCACAAGGCAGTCCCCTTAACTTCCATATTTCTGTCATGCATGAATGTATGTTTCTTGTAATAAATTCTGGAAATTTGAATTGAGAAAAGAAATTATGAAAAGAGAAGGAAAACCTTTTTAATACTGGGATGTGTGAGCCTTAATAGCAAAGGAAAAAAAAAGGAGAGTGTAACTGATAAATAAATGAAACAGGTGTAAAGAAGTATTAATGTTTTCATTATTTCATACCATTTCTACTCTGTTGCAACTGATTTCCATAGTAATATAGTTAGCTCAAAATCTGTCTTTGCATATAAGGTCTCCATAGAAAAAGCAAATGTGAAAATGGCAATATTTTCAACACTTCTTTTCTTTAATAAAACTAACATTTTCAAATCTGCTTTTATTAAAACACAATAAATACCATCAATTTTTGACATGAAATCTCATTACATGCTGTAAATATTTATCACTTTGCAGAAAGAAGATTATACATTAGTTCTATTCATTCAATTCAAATCTGTGTAAGAATGAATTCATGTTTTATTTTTCTTCCTCTATTTAAAAAGGCCCAGTTGCTGTAAGAAAATGAAAGAAGTTCTCTTTGTTGCTGCTAACAGATAGACAGAGAGAAATATCTCAGAGGTAAGTTCTCTAACACACTGTTCCTTGACCCTGCAATTACTCCCTGCCAATGCCATTTATGCTTCTCACAAACTCCCATTGATTTCAAAGGAGTCAGTCCATGAAGACCTCTTTGTAAAATGAAGATACTAACCTTTCTGTTTCTGGAATTTAGCTTCAAACATGGAGGTTACAATGGGGGAAAAAAAAAAAAAAAAGAAAATCTGATTACTTTATTCTCCTTTTACCTTTGTAATAGAATCACTGTATATTAACCAGCAAGCTCAGAACATGGATGTGCCTCTGTTCACAAAGCTCAAAACTGAAATAGCAGTGGTGTAACAGCAGGAAAAGGTGAATAGATGAAATAAATTGTGGAAGCCTATGTTATGCCTCTTTATTATTCTTTTCATTAAATCTAACCCCAAGTATTTTAAATCAATGTTTTAGCTTCAAATGTCTAGCTTGCATAAGTGGCATGTTTTCTGAGAAAATCATTCTTGCAGAACTGTTGCTCTTTGAGTTTATGCTTTTACCTAGATAACAACATAAACCATATCCTGTTGCATGGTCTTTGAAGAATTCTACAAGTATCATAATTTAGTTGCATATGTTCCATAAGTCTCACTCAAATCCTTTGAAGAATGTTTTTGCTAACCTACATACATTTAAGAACAAAAAAAGTGAGCTTCCTCTCCTTTTGGGAGCCACAGTCTTTGCAGAAAAAAAAAAAAATCATCACATATAAAGAGAAATTGACACATTGCTCAAGAAATTTGAAATTCTACAACAGATATTCAACATCCCTGATAATAAACAAGAAAACAAATAAAATTGAGGCACTTTCGACCACAATTAACTCCGATGCCAGGCTCAAGTATAAATTTTCCTGCACAAGCTGGGAGATGTGGCTGAAGAGCATTCCCACAGAAAGACATCTGGGAGTCCTGGGCAGAAGTGAGCCCTGTCAGCCCCGCAGGCAAACCCCATCCTGGGGTGCATCAGACACAGCATCAGCAGCCAGCCAGAGCTGACCATCCCACTGCATTCAGCCTTGGTGTGGCCTCACCACCAACACTGACTGCAGTCCTGGGACCCACAATTTAAGTAGGATGTGGAGGTCCTTGAGTGTGTCCAGAGGAGGGCAACAGAGCTGGTGACAAGCCCTGAGGAATGTCATGTAGGGTAGTGGTTGAGAACACTGTGTTTATCTAGTTTAGAGACATTAAGGCTCTTGGTACCTTCCTGAGAAGGGGAAGTGGAGAGAGGTGCTGATCTCTTTCCTCTCATGTCCAATGATAGGGTGCATGGGAATGGTTCAATGGTGCAACATGAGAGGTTCAGACTAAATATTAGGATATATTTGTTTACAGAGGAAATGGTCAGACTCTGGAACAGGGTTACTAGAGAGGTAGTTGACAGCTGCGGTGCTTAAGAGGTATTTGGAGAATGGCCTTAAATGCATACATTAACTTAGTCAGCCATGAATTGGTCAGACTGCTGGACTAGGTGACCATTGTAGGTCCCTTCCAAATAAAAAAATTCTATTCTATTCTGATACTAAATTATCTATAATTGTAAGGCAAATGTGAAACAATAATGTAATTCTGAGTGTGTGGTTGAACATAAAACACTACTAAGGAGAATTTGTTTATTTGTAGTCATGGGAGAATCAAAACTATGAATTAATTCAGTCAGGATACCAAAATATTTTAGCCCATGATTTCATGATTCAAAGCCTCTTAGAATTGTTAGATTTGGAAGAGAACCTCTGGAGATCACCTAGTTAAACCCTTCTGCCAAGGCAGGGTCACCTAGAGCAGGTGACACAGGGGTGCATCCGGGTGGGTTTTGAATGTCTCCAGAGAGGAAGAGTCCATGATCTCCCTGGACAGCCTGTCTCAGTGCTTTGCTGCCCTCAATGTAAAGAAGTTCCTCATTCTGAGGTGGAATTTCATGTGGTTTGTTTCATGGCCGTGTTGCTCCCTGTCCTGTTTTGGCACCATTGGAAAGAGTCTGGCACCATCCTCTTGGCACCTGCCTTTGAGATATTTATATGCATTAAAGACTTTCCCTCAGTCTTCTCTTGATTAACAGGCCCAGTCTCTCCTAAAAGAGATGCTCCCAATCCCTAATCATTTTTTGTGGCACTCCACCCAATCCTTTCCTTAGCTATCTTGTACTGAGGAGCCCAGAATAGTACACAGAGCCAGATGTGGCCTCTACTGGGGCTGAGTAGAGGGAGAGGACCACCCCACTCAACTTGCTGGCCATAATCTTACCAATGAAGCACAGGATGTCATTGGTCCTGGTTGCTAGAGAACTGTTGGCACACAGTCAGCTTGTCATTCACCAGGACTCCCAGGTCCTTCTCCACAGAGCTGCTTTCTAGTAGGTCAAGTACCAACCTGTGCTGGTACTTGGAGTTATTCCACTCCAGAGGCAGGCCCCTGCACCTGCCCTTGTTGAAGTTCGTTAGGTTCCTCTCCAACCAACCCTACCAACCTATCAGGGTCCTGGTGAATGGCTGCACAGCCTTCAGGTGTATCAGCCACTCCCCCCAGTTTTGTGTGGTGAATACATGCTGCCTATCCTGATGACCTTCTTTTCTTCTACATGTTTGGTGATGATCTCCAGGATGATCTGCTCCATCTCTTTTCCAGGGATGGAAGGGAGGTGAGGCTGACTGGCCAAAAGTTTCCCCAGTTTTCCTTCTTGCCCTTTTTGAAGACGGGAATAACATTGTCCTTCCTCCATTCATTGGCCACTTCTCCCATTCTCCATAATTTTTCAAAAAATTATCTCTAACCCATCTCAGCCATGGGGGAGTCTTCCTTTCTTCAGCCTTCTGTTACCTCTGAGGACTGGTACTCCAAGGGTCAACCTAAGCAGTAAAGACTGAGCCAATAGAGGCAGTCAGTAATTCCCCTTTCTCTTTGTCTTCCATTATAAGCACACCCATCAGATTCAGCAGTGGCCCCACATTTTCTCTAATCTTCCTTTTGCTATGATATACTTGTAGATGCCCTTCTTGTTTTCCTTGATATCTCTTGTTGTCTCTGTCCTTGCCAGACTCAATTACGAGTGGGCCTTTGGCCTTCCTTATCACAGAAGATGACAGAAGTCCAAAGAAATGTAGCATTCTTTTATAGAAATAGAAAAGAGTAAAGGATTTGTTTTCAGTCATGATCTTCAGTCATCTGTCTGGCTATTTAGTCTATTTGTCAATATCTGTCTCTAATTTATTTAAGGTCTTCTTTTTCTGTTGCCAAAAGTTGCTCTTTGGAAGACATACGAAGAACTATTCCTGTCTTTTAAGAAAAAGTTGAAATGAGCAAAGGAAGTGAAAAGATAATTTAAAGCCTAATGAATTGAGGATTGTGATAGTCCCAAACTCCACTTTTGGGATAATAAAAAAATGAAAAAAAATTAATCATAGTTTTACCTCCATTTTCCTTTATCTTAGCAATCTTAGTATCAATTAAACAAAGCATGACAGTACACTACTGGACCAAAGAAAGCTGAAGACATTTTTTTTTCCAAATCAGGGGGAAAATTCTAAAATTTTACATGAGCAGTCTTAATTCAGGGTTTTTCACCACTGAAGTTTCCCTAAAGAATTTTTCTCTTGCAGTTCTAGTTTGCATAAATGTGCAATTTTTTTATTTCTATGATTTCTGTTGTTATCAATAAAATATTGAATATTATGTATGAAATGCAGACTTTGTGATTCACCTCTCCAACAATAAGACTGAAGGAATCTTTGAAAGATTCTGGATATATACAAATTCAAAATTTCTTTTTCTCTTCTGATGGGTATTCCAAAGTTAGAAGGCAATTCAACTGAATAAATGAACTATAGTTATTGTTTATGGGTTTGGGTTTTTTTTAATCCAATACCCAGTGTTTCACTATATTTAAAAACCATACTTAGCTTATGCAGGTAATCAAATTTCCCATTTCTATGAGTCTTTCTTTGAGATGATGATTTTTTTTCATGGTATAATTACTTTTATTTCCAAATAAGCCTTAATAGTGCAAAAATAAATAAAAAACTAATTAAAATAGTAATTCTAATTTAAAAAACCTACCCAGAAATGATAATATTAGAAGCTTACAATATAAGTTTGAGTTTTAAAAAATAAATGAATATTTATCTGTGGACTGATGAGTTTGGATTCCATCTGAACTCTGTCCATCCTTATTTCTTTCAGTCTTGGAGAAAATTCACCTTCATTATTCATATACCTAAACAACCATGTTAACAAGTACTTCTAATTGCCATATGGAATCAGAGCTTTGTGAGAGATATTTATATGAAACAGAAACTCTAGGAAAGGATATTCTCTTCTTTATTAATCTGATGCCAACATTTTGCTAATTAAACCACCACATGTCTCATGTCACTTCCTACGTAGGTCACTGGAAGAGGAGATACATTTGGGCAACCTTAAGGATGAATCCCAGGGGAGCATCCCACAAAAGCATGGTATTTAAGCTTGCAAGTTTATTAAACAAATCACAGAATATATTGCAGTCTAAATCACAGACGTGGCGTGACACAATTAGAAGATTTATTGATTCTTTGGGCTAGAGATCTCACAGCTTGCACTGGGGGCTCTACACCCACCAGAACCAACAGATTTGCTTCATCACAAGTAATATTTCTAAACTAGTGCAAGGAAGTTTATAAAGTTGAAACTGTCTGACTTCAACTTTGCTTGTTTTCAACTTTGCTTCTATTTTAGCCCGACTATAAACTGAACACATTTTGTATTAGCCCCATGTCTCACCACCCTGAATTATTGGCACTCAGCCTTCAATAGCAGAATCACTGTATGAAGTAAAGGAAAAAAATTGATAAGCAATATTTTCTACAGTCTAGCTACCATCTGCCTGTATCAGAAGTTCTTACCTCTTTATGTAGTCCTTTACTTATTGAGTAATGGCGATCAGAATAGTGGCCAGAACATCTACTCAAATAGAAGATGTTATAAACAATTACCTATGTCATCTACATCATATTTTCAATAAAAGACGGCTGATTATGACTGAATTATGTGTTTCCCAGAACTCAGTTCAGGTGTGAAATGGTTCTTTCCAATTATGCCTTGGAGTTCACTACTTTACAGCAAAGCACAGGGCCATTTCTTTTGAAGGTCTACTTTTTGTTCTCCTTTGTGGCATGTAAAAGTGCCAATATTTCTATCAACAGAAACTCTGTTCAACATTCTATGAAGTTCAATGAAAAGTCACAAGGATGTTTAAGAGCCTGGAACAACTCACATATAAGGAAAGTTGAGAGAATTGGAACCGTTAAGCCTCGTAAAGAGAAGGCTCATGGGGCACCTTACAAATATATGTAAATAACTGTAGAAGACATGCATACAGGACAAATCTACACTTTTCAGTTTCAGCACAAGAGGCTCCATAAACATAAGGAAACACTATTTTACTGTGAGGGTGACTGAACTCTGCAACGAGTTTTACAGAGAGGTTGTAGAGTCTCCTTCCTAGAAGGGTTTAAAAAAGTTTTAAAAACCCCATCTAGATATGTTCCTGGGTAACTGGCTCTATGTGACATGCCTTGGGTGTTGGACGATGACTTCCAGAAGTGCCTGCCAATTTCAACCATTCTGTGATTCCATGATTGCGTGCTAAAATCTGTTTGTAGTGGAACAAATTATATTTCTTGGGCTCTTTGGATCAAGAAATCCTTGTCTGCTCTTCACAAGCAAACAAGTAACATCATCATCAACTTTTTAGCTGAACCATTAATATGAAAGGCTCTCTAAATCTGCATATTGGTGCAGGCTTACCCACCATGATCTCATCAATACCAGTGGTCCATGAATCACTCTTTTACTCTGAGATTAGTCTCTGTCATGGCAATAATTTAACTGAAAGGATCCAACTTTATCCACCTTTCTTCTCTGATGTAAAGAATGAAAGTCATCACAGAATGAAAGAATCATCAAAAAATCATAGAATCATAGCATCACAGATTCATGGAATGGCTTGGGTTGGAAGGGATCTTAAAGATCATCCAGTTCTGACCCTACTGCCATAGGAGGACATCTTCCACTTGACCAGATTGCTCCAAGACCCATTCAACCCATTCAACATGGCCTTTTCATAATCATTTAGGTACTCAACATTTATAAGCTAGGTGAACCAAAGTCACTTAAATGATAAAAATTATAGCTTTAAGGTGGTGCCTGACAAATATCTTTGTGATGGCAACTGATATAATTTATGACTAGAGTGCTTGCATTGAAGTTTTATTCTCTTTCCGTGGAATAGTGCATTGTGAAAAAAGGTCAATGGCAAAGACAAATCAGAAGTGTCAAGGACAACAAGAGCTAAGTCAAAAAAATCCTTACTTTTACATTCTATTGGTGTTTAAAATTGAGACTCCCTATAATCTAAGGTAGCTTTAGGCAATTTAGACTGACTGACTACCTCATTCATTCACATCAGCTTTTGACCTCAATATCCACAGGATATTAATAAAAGGTATAGCATCTTAATTTTAGGCATGACACCCTTTTGATTTCATTAGGGATGAAGGGATGCTGCTCTGGATGAAACAAGTACTTGTGAGTGTACTTAACTTTAAGCATGCAAGTAATTCCCTTACTTTCATTGGCTTTCAAAATTAAGAACAGGCTTGAGTGCTTTACTAAAATGGATTTCAACACAGAATTTCTGATGGCTGCCTGTAGTCATAATAATGGAAATTCTAAGAGGGGGGAGAAAGATAGAAGGTTTATCAGTTTTGTCATACATTGACTTGATATTTACTTTGCTTAAACTGTTTTCTGAAATATTTAAGTCAGTGTTCTCCAGTTTTGTTTTCTTTCTTTTTCTTCTTTTTCAGAAATATCACATATCTGTGGTAGATCATATTTTCATTACATCAGAAAAAAAATCTGCATATGTGTTTAGAAGGAAAACCTTAACAGATTATTGTTATTTATATTAGTGGGGTTTTTTTCATTACATTACTTTTTTTGTCAGTCCCAATCTTCTGAAAATGTGAACTGGCCATCTCAAAATTCATTCAAGCCTTTGCCTTTTAAAGAGTTCAATCTATGCAACAAATATCTTGCTTTCTCCTGGGAAGCTTTTCCTTTTAATATGTCAAATTATATGTGAAGGGCTAATTTCCATCTGGAGACATCAGTGAGGATCTTTCTTCTTCACAACCTTGGGAGGGAAATATTTTCCTCCTGAATAACTTACTTTTTTTTTTTTTTTTTTTTTTTTTTTTTTTTTTTTTTAAATTTTTTTTTTAAATCTTTTATCTGTGCTGTCTCTAGAGTTGTAGTGAAGTGTCTGATCCAGAGTGGAAAAGCATTCCAATTCAGCTTAGGTTCCACTTTAAAACAAATCTGCAAAAGTGGCTTGTTCTTTTTCTCTAAATATTGGAGAATTCCATCAGGGTGTTTCTGAATTTTCATAACACGCTTTTATGCAGGAAAATTATCTGCCTTCTTTTTTATGATATATGGAATATAAATGGTTAAACTACTTTTGTCACAAAATATTAGTTAAGGCATATGTCAGAAGTCATATCTTTTCTGCCCTCAAATACTTAAGACAACATGATATATCAGCCCAAGGCAGAGAAAAGATTATGGTTCATCAGGAACAGAAGCTATATTTTAGTGTAATTTTCTAATTTTAGTTCAGTGTTATAATCTGAATTTGTAAAAATAATGAAATATAATTCCTTTTAGCCCCTATGTCTACCTGATTAGACTGCGTTATAAAGGTATCTTAACAACTAATTTCACTTTCTGGATTGACAGCTAAGATACATTGCCTTTCAGAAGTCATCTATTCAATATTTTAAAATCAACACATCTTTCACTCCATTTGTAGCACAGCCTACTCAGCCTCACCATCTTCCTTGTCTCATATCTCTGTATATTGCTGGAAAATAGCCCCCAGCTTGGCTCCCTGCTCAGCAATAAAACTAAACCAAATGAATTAACAGCAAACTATCTTTCTAGATTTGCAGTGAAATGAATTCACTTTATTCGGGAGCAAAAATGACATCACTGATAGTTTAAGTACTGGTCGTAACGTTAATTCTAGAGTGCTTTGAAGGTGCATCTAAAAATACAATTTGAAATGTGTAGTTTTTGACAAGTAAACTCTACTTGCACAAATTTTAATCTCGCTTAGGGGGAAAAAAACAAGACTATCTACTCGGTTGTTTTCACTCCCAGTAGAATGTTCCAGTTTGAATTTTTTTACTTTTGGTCCAAATGTAAACTTCCTAATAATGTTTTACGATGTATGCTTTTCAATTTTCAGCTACTACCTTTGGTATTTCTAATAAAAATGTGACAGAAGAAGTTATAAGATGACTTCTTTTAGCTACTTTCAGTACTGGATTCACATTCTTATGCCAAAAATTATAAAAATAAATACCTTTTTTATTATCTATATTGGTAGCATGTAGCCAGAAATTTTGAGGTATATTAGATGATAGTCATGTTTTATTACATGATTTTATTCTTTTTTATTGAAGCATTTCTGATCTTAGATGAGAAAATAAACAATCAAAGAATTTTCTGTAACAGTTTCCATCTTCTAGCTTCTAAAACTAGCTAATCAAACAATGACCTTATTTCTTAATAGAGGGGGCAATTGAAAATCATTGAACAGCCCTACCCCTTAATGATTTTTTTTCTCAGACATAATTATAATAATTAGCATTATAAAGTGCTAATTATCTTTGGACACGAAGGACTTGTACACCAGAGACAGAGGTCCACATTAAGTAAAAAGGATTTTGCTTTCTTCTGTCACCATTTTTTTTTCCTTTTGCAAAGAGGTAGAGGACACTCAGCCCATCAGACTTCCTTTCTGAATGTACACATTTTATTATTGCTGGATGATAGCACAGAAACAGGTATGTTCTTAAAAGCCATGAGGATTGATCCTGCACTCCACATGTCCAGTCTGTATCTCTGAGATTATCTTCTCATTTTGTTGGACTTCATACTGTCCAGCAGTATTGCAAAGACCTTGGATTATTGTAAAGGATTGCTTCAGTCCTAGTCAATCCTGAAGGGATTGGATTAATTTTGTCAGCAGACAGTATCATTTTCTCATAAGTTCTTTCTTATTGACACAGCAGCAGGAAGGTTTCAGTCCCCTCAAGAAATATCAGAATGACATTTTTAAGGACTGTAATGTACACTGCATGTGTCTAAAAATCAGAAATGAGAACATCATAAGCATGTCATAAAGAGTAAAAGATTGGGAGTTATTTTTTTTTACTTCATGTACTGAACCTTACATCTGTAATTACATCTGTCCCTGGCTAAATAATCCTTCTCCTATCCCTCACACTGGATATTATTCCTTGAAGCATGAATCATTTATCTCACCAAAATTTTTACTCTCATTTGCTCCTACAGGCTACAAATATTGTTTTATGTGGAATTTCTTTGCATGTTGAGAGAGCTGTTGCACCAAGCACTGCTATTTCATTCAGGTGTTCTGCTGAGTCCTTCATCTATCATCTACACATTTCTTTCCAGTGCCTTAAAGACAGATTTTCATCTCCCTCATTCTCCCTCAGAAGATGTCTCACAAGTATCACACTAAAAGCTGTTATCCACATATATATATATTTCCTACAGTCATCTTGGTGTTTCGCTCAATCATCACAGACATATATATAAAAGGTTATTGTTCCTTTATGTGTATCTGAGCTGTCTTCACTGATAACCTTCTACATTAAATGTGTACAGATTATCTTCTCCTTTAACACAAGCAGACTATGAGTTCCAAATAAATTGGCAACCGCTCATAACATATATGGAATGGATAGATTATTCTGGGTATTCAACTTAACAAATAATAGAATGACTGCAAGAATTTACTCTTGAGAAATATGTTCTGTTTCTTCTAGAGAATACCTACTATCCACCTCTCCTGATACTATTGGGGCTATCAGCAAGGACTCAACCTTCCTCTAGCTAGGATAGTATGAAACCATCTTTAATGCCAGCAGAAATCTTCTCCAACAGTATTCCTCAGGCTATTTCCACTAAATTCCTTCAGAAAAGACTAGATATTTTTCAGATTGCTATGTTTTTTCCCTGGGTCTAAATCAATAAATTCAAATCTTCTTTGAATGTTGAAAGTCCTATCTGAGCTCAGAAAAAGATGTCTTTCCCTCAGGAGGCTCTGGTTTTTCTTTCATTTTTTTTAATCACAAGTCACTGGTCAACAGTGATCACTTTTGAAGATAGAACTGATGATGACTATAATTACCTGTGAAATTAATATAAAAATATTCTCATATTCTCCCACAACAGGACTAGCAGAATAGTTTTGCACTCTGTCATACAGCTCTGCTGGTTTTATTGCTTTTGAAGTTTATCTTCCAATCAGCTGTACCGGTCATTTAAACTCACAGATATTATTATAGCTTTTGATTGAATGACTATGTAAGTATTTTTTGGTATGTGCATCTATAAATATATATCTTTTTATATATATATATCTTTCCCTGACTCTTCTGTGTGAGAAACAGCTTTGGGGAAAATAAATGAAACAGTAAACAGAATATAGCCAAATAGAATTTGTTTAAAAGGTCTATAAAATCTCTGCTTAAAATGTATTACAGTATGCTCAGATTCTGCTTAGCAGAATAGATCCATTTTTAAGTTTCTTACTCCGGATGTCTGCTTGGCTAGCAAAGGAACTTCATTTCAGTTATTACAAAATTAAGTACTGATTGTGTGTTGGATCAAGAGAATACCATTCATTAGAACAAAAAAGGGATCTTCTAATAGCTAAGGCTCCCTTTCTTCATATTTGTATCGATATTTTTTAATACTTTTTTCCTATTTGGAAGGTTTTTCCTTTTAATAAAAATATAAAAATACTAACTTAGGGATAAGAGGGAATTAAAGTAATATGATATGAATAGAATGCATCACACTAAGCATCTCAAACTGTATACACTCACAGGAGTAATGAAAATCAAATATAACGTCATCGTCTACCTCCCATATGAACAATCAAGGGAGTCAAAATCTAGCTAGTCCAGCAAGAGTAAATAGTTTAGTGATGAAAAATTGATATAAGAAGTTCACTGAAAATATAAATATCCTCTGGGCTGTCAAAAGCAATTGGTTCAGCTCAATCTGGTAAATCTACTTTTAATGATAATGGCAACAACTTTTCCTTTTTATTACGCTTTACATAAATTTATGAGCTTTATCACTTCAAATCAAAAAGAATATATTTGTCTTTGTATCAGGTTTTAAAGTTATCATATGTCTTGGAAACCTACCTAGAAATGCAAGGATATAATGTCTTGTAAGCCATTTCTGCTAGGATGGAAATAGAATTCTTGTATCATACAACTGTTACTAATTAAAAGGAAGGGGACGAACATAAAAACTACTTTAGCAATTTAACTGGTTTTCAGTTTTCTTAAATAGCTAATACCCCATTTATCACAATTAATGGTCATGGAAAAAATGTAGTTTAGAACAGAGATTTTTTTTCTTAATAATGCCTATATATTTACAAATGTCCTCTGAAAATTTGAATGGGACTGTCTGTTTAATCTATAAACAGTCAGATTTTCAAGGCCTCTCCAGTAGGAGCAGAAAAATTATTTGTGGTTATTAAATTTCAAATATCTTATAATTTTTCCCCAAGAAAATTACTGAAGTCAATGATATGTATACAAAAAGCGGGGACCTATAAATCAGCAGCCATATATACTACTACTAGGAAAATTACTAAAGAGATTTGGTTTCAATAAAACACAAAGTAAAATGTTGGTAAATGTTATCCATCAACAACAAGTCAGTACTTCTTAATAACCAAGTGTACTATTTAATTCAAGTCAGGTCACATAATTTTTTGTTATTATTCATCTTTTAACAGTGACATATTATGAGGACTTGAATTAAAAGCTGATCTCTCCATGAACTCATTAATTACCACTGCATCATGTCCAGCCCTGCTTTCACTTTTGTCTCGCATTTGACCAGTCAAGCTTTACAGACTGATGTTAAAAAAAGTTACTGTTTTGTTCTTCATGGTGTTTCTACTCCCAAAGTAAGATTACTCCAGTTTACTTATCATCTGAAAGGATGAGAGTATGCTTTCCTATTACATTTCTGCCACTACTTCTAGAAAATACAGGTTCATCACCCATGCATTATATTTCATACAGTCTTAGTTTGTGAGAAACAGCTTCATGTTTTTGTGCTTCTGTCTGGTTTCCAGCCATTACTTCAAATCCAAGTGTGTGTAATCAGAAACCTACCTTGTCTTACTGCTCAAACTCTGTGATCTCCATTAATTTCTCAGTTTCATAATTAAAGAGCCAAAAAGTTTTTCATTGCTTGTTCTCTCGGTGTCCAGAAATCTACATTGAGATAAGAGAACCTTTCTTTTCAGCTACATATTTACATCATCTCTCTGAGTAGACTTTTGACAATCCAAAATTTACAATTAATTCCCACTCTTGAGACAAAAACATCTTTTTCTGGCTTGCCAGTTATAAAAATCCTTGTTCTGTTTCTAGATCTCTGAAATTAATTATTATTGCCAAAATTATATTGCATTTCTTGCTTTTAATTTATATGACATAAATTTTCAGCTTCAAAAATACTTTAAAAAAAATCTCTACTCAGAGAACCCCACGAAGGTGCAGTTCTGACACAAACTGTAAGGACAGATATATGTGCAGAGAGGACAAAAATTATGGCCATGGTCACACTGAGCACAGGGAAGCTGGTAAATTTATGTTCCAGGTAGATATATGAGCAAGAACCCACATTCGGGATGGAACGGGAAGAAGATTTCTCACTGTATTCACTCTCTGAAGCTTATCTAAAGCTTGTGCCTGAGTGCAGGCTTGCATCAACACAGTTTGACTCACAGCCAGCGTGTTTATTTTCACGTTCACATTCAGCTGCTTCAGTCAACAGTCGTTCAGGACAACATGTGCATTTATGATACAATAAGATGCTTGCTGTTGTAAGGAACTTAAGAATTATTTGCTCATAAGAAGGCAAAAAAATTAAAATACCATGTGGAAGGACTTTCTAAAACTAGTCAGGGTGCAATGACTGCCTCCGAGAAACACTCAAGTAAGAACCTTGGCATTAGGACAGATTAAAGGGTGTTCCCAAATGTATTACCTTGAGGCAATAATTCAGCTTCCACATCCTGTAATGCTGAGATTGCAGTGGGTTTTTTTAAAGTTTGTCTGTGAGCAAATTTTAAATATTATACACCAGAAGAATTAGAAATTAAGAAAAAAAGAAAAATAAGGTCTCAAAGCAACTACAGTCTTCTCAAGTAGTAGTCTGATAATACATAAACACACATATGTTGTCTGCTCAGAGTCCTTATATTTAGAAAATTCAAAATACTTTACATAAAATTTGCCAATTTCAGTATTGTACACAACACTAAATATAAATTCAGAATTTGTAGGACTTCTACTGCTGCAAATCAATACTATGCCCTTACCTATTTTCTTTAACTTCTTTACATTGGGATTACAAAAATTGCTCTAAAAATATCAAGGGCAAGCCTTTTTCAGTACTTGTGGAAGAGTGGAGGAGTTGGTGACTGGAAATTAATGTTTCTATTTTTTTCTGGAATTGGTATTATTTGACCTCAGCTGTTTTTCACATGGACTGAAAATAAATTTTCTTATTATAGATCTCATATGTACAAAGACAGCCTGAATAGTTATTCCAACACAGCATGGCAAAATGCCTCAAACGCCTATAGAACTTAAGCATTATATTTGCAATTAGGGATTTAGGAAGCAAAACCCAAGTAGGAAGTGCCACATACAATTATTTTACATAGCATAGAAACCATTATGCAATATGGTTAGCCTAGCATTACTCATGGTTTTTTTGTGAAAGAAGAAGGTTGTTTTCTAAATATAGATAAAAATGTGCTGCACTTAGCCAATAACTCATGACAGAGAGGTAACATATGCTATCATAATGCAGTGGGAACTGCATGACACAAAGAAAATATGAGCAATACCACCTTCTAGAGTTAGAGCCCCTTATTGCCATTATAAAACATCTTTATTGGAAGAGAAAATGCAATATTTTGGTAGAAAGAGGAGATGAAGTACTAGGACAAGTGAAATTTTTCATGGAGAACATTCAAATTTACAGCTCTATATGTCTCCTGCTGTGCTCAGGGTCCATCAGAAGACAGATGTCTAAGGGTCTCCTGCTTGATATACAAGGCAATGATAGACTGTCATTTCTGACCTCTAAACAAGAAAGAGTTTTAAATAAAAACACTTCAGTGCACAACAAGCACAGAAATTCCCGTTCCCTTTTCATTTCTCCCCTTCTCTGAAAGAATTTTTTATGAGTGTTTCGTCAGAAGGATAATTTTACTGTCTGTCATATTTCATTTCAAATAATATAAACTGCTAAAGTAGACTCTGGGGCCCAAACTCCCACTGATTTTAAAAGAGGGGGAGACTAGGCCCAAGCTGTTATTCTTTTGTTTGTTTAACAGGAAACTGAAAATTCATGCCTGGAAATGTTCTTTTGAAAAAACATATGTGTTCACTTTTAACCTCTTTGGTTATTATCTGACTCAAGACAACTGTACTCTTGCTCCTAACTCCACTAAGGACCATGATAAAAATCACTGTTATAATGTGAAGCTGAGTTCACCACAAGAATTCATTGATATTCAAGATCAGACTCAGGGAACAAAACTGAAATATGCTGGATTTTTATTTTTAATCAGCACACATGAAACAATACTAGCTGAAATATTTTCAAGTTCATTGATGGGTGGAGTTTACTTTGCTCATACCTTTATTTCCCATATATAAGTCTCTGCACAATTTTGAAATGAAAGTTCTGTTGAACAATTTTTTATTCTTTGCCTTTTAGGCTGTGAGACAAGTTCAAAAGACAGGACATACAGATTGCCTGAGAGTGAGTGTGGTGAGACAGGTTTAAAAAAAAATGATTTTTGCGCTTAGAAAGATGCTTTTTACATCCTTAAGGCCCCTTCATAATCTATTGCCTAGTGTGCCCACTCAGGCTATGCAAGTCCAAGGCAGACCCAGTGTCAACATTTACACAGGCACTGAAGAGTACTTCTGAAAAGAGGGATTTATGAATGATTAAAAGAACTAATAAAAAAGCTTATCATTTTACCAGCTAAATATATAAAAGAAGTTCTTCTAAAAAATGAGATTCAAAAACCACTTTGAGCTGTGATGTAGAGTTATTCTCACAGAAACTCCAGCACTAAACTTCTTGTGTCTGTACTTTAAATTGTTAAGAGAGGTAGTAATAAAAAAATCTTTTTTGGTAGCAATTATCAGCCCTCAATTTTGTTTAAAAACAATTAAGGCATGCCACTACACCATCAGCAACTGATACACTCTCAACTTCCATAAAAAATAGTGGACTACAAAGCATTAATTTCTGCAAAATCATAGAGTCACTATAGATTCAGCTTTCTGAACTTAAAGAATCAGAAAAACCAAAAGCTTTGTTGAAAAAAAGCCCTAGTGCAGAAACACCTGCAGCTTGACACATGTAATTTAAAGCAACTTATGTGAGGATTTATGTAGGTCATTGCTAGTTATGTAGGTGTGTGTGGGAGATAGTGGTCTTGATGCAAATGATAAGCACATCTCAGTTTTATGCACATGTTGGTCAGCCAATCCGTAGAACAGCGAAAAAGGCCTACAGAAGCAGAGTTAAAAGTGCCTGAGAAAACGTGCAAAAACCCAGGTGCTACATATTTAGGTTACTGTGCCATCTACTCAGATTTCTATGATCTCTCTATGTGTGGGTAAGTTGTAGGTGTGCGTAGGCTGCAGTCTTCGTAAATCATGGGTAAGGCTCCAAGCCTCTTCACAAACTTGGTGTGAAGCAGGATTCAGCACTCTGAAAGTCTCAGAAAGTAAGCACTGAATCCTCTACAAAACGCTCGTTACCACATACGAACAGCAGGAGAAATGCATGTTCTACCGCAGATGTGAGATAGAGCCCACAGCGTGCAGTCATCAGAGACATCCTATATAGAGTGCAACGTGGGATGAGTGGTAGGGCAGAGACATGTTAACTCTGACATTCCAGATAAGGTGCTGTGCCATCTTCCCCCATACCACTAAACAAATTCAAGTCACATTTTGTATTATCCTTTCTATCTCGGACGGGAAGCTAATGCTTGGTTAAGGCTCCTTTTTTAGAAACATTTCTAACTACAGGTTAAACATAGGCATCTTCTTCTCACAGACATGCTTTATCTTACATTAATCAGAGTTTTCATGCTTGTACTCTTTCACCAGCTGACCTTGCAGTAGATTTCTTTTTATCCAGTTGTGATATTCTCATATTCAGGACTTCGATTTGCCCTCAGAATTGTGCTCTTAAGTTCCCAGATTGTTCAAATGGAATTACAGATGCTTGTCAGAGGGCAAAGAGCTGCAAGATTAACCCCTGGATAAATTGGAGCATGTATATTTTGCTTCTTTAATAAATATTGTTACTAGTGTTACATGCTATGAGCCGAATATTGTAGACATCATTCACTTTTTAGTTCTTATTCCTGGAAGATGACAGAGAAAAAGAGTTAATAGTTCTACCGTAAATGAGAATAAATAGCTTTTTACTAAATATGGATTTCAGGACATGATATTGTTTTATGCAGGTATGCATGAAAAATTATTTTATTTGTATTTTTTGTGTGATTTATAAAAGGGCATATTTAATACACTAGATTCAATTTTGCTTAATTTAAAACATCTCTATATAACCTGTATGAAAATGTTGACTATACTAAATCCAAAACTCCATACATCCTATTCCCTGTTTATAAAAACTTTGTATACCAGTCAACAGATTCAAAACAGGAATAGTATCTTACAACAAGCCACAGATGAGGGGACTTTTTTTTTTTTCTGATGGGGAAGAGAAGTGCTAGGAAAAAAGTACATTCACGGTCTGTAAAAAATAGTATTTCTTTTCTCCTCAACCCTTACAACTATAAAATAATAAACCTGAAGGTCTTTTGTTTTTAACAAGTGGGAAGGAAAAAATCTTAATAAATAGAGCGGTTAAAGAACTTTCTCATAGGACTCATCTTAATGGCATAATGGTTATCAACTGAAAATGTCAGATGGGATTTTTAAATGGCAATTGGTTCATGAACACAGATGTCAGCAAAGAACTAACAGATCAGTTTCAAAAGTTGCTAGACTTACTTTATTAATGGCCTTAAACTGCAGTGATTTCATTGTCAGCGTTCCAAGGTAGTGATACCTAGTACATAAGTGCTCTGCAGAGGTAAGATTGCAGTAGCTCAGACTAATGAGAAAAAGTACTGAGCAAGAGTAAAAGCACAATGATACTTCATGCATGAAGCATTCCAGTAAGTAAACTTAGGAATCATGATGGGATTTATTGCTCTTCCAAGTTCATCCTGGATAACTAAGGAGGTATCTCCAGGTTACTGCATCACAAAATATTAGGCTATCCATGAAGAAAACACTATAAAGAATGGGCATCAGTACAGAGATGGTCAAACCTTTACTGGATAAACCACACTACGTGCAGTATGTTGCCAATGATGCTAAGACTACGCCACTTTCAGTGTTGACTCTCACAGTCTGTGCACAATTCCAGTTCCAAAGTTGGTTTGTTCATTTGGATCCAGCTAGAATTTGGCACCACACAGAGTAGGCACAGACTAGACCAACAGATATTTTTCAGACTTTCTGCTGGAGATAGGAACTGTAAGAGCCAAGTCAGCTGCTCCAAACTTCAGCTGTTTTTAAAATCTGTCTTTAAACATCCCTTTCAGAAAATTTTCTTAATATTTACAATAGTTCGCATTAATTTGTATTTACAATTTCCAAGTTTTTGTAAGAAGTTGGGAGGAAAGTAGACTAGTTCTCCAAGACATTACTTTCCCCCAAGATGTCTGAATATTAGTTTATTCTGGTTGATACTGGTAGCTAAATCAGAACAGATATGAACAGACTGTACTGCTAAAAGGGAAATAGTTACAAGATATTCTACGGTCATCCTGCCAACTATATGTTGCTCATATATTTATTAATAATAAGCCAAATTAGAAACATCCCAAACAGATACACACAAAAGTAATATTTGTGATTCCGCTAAGCTCTCATATCAGAGAAAATTATTCTAGTATTTGAATTTTTTCTTTGTGTTTTCAAAACCAGATTAAAAATAAAATAAAGAAACAACATTTGAGAGGTTCCCACTAGTTCCTGCTTTGGTCAGTCAGTGTAAGACAGACTTCAAAGTCTTCCATGCACATTGCAAGAACAGTTTTAATCACCATTGCTTCTCCTTCTAATATCCCTAAGTATTGTGTACAACTGAGATTATATTGGTGTGCCCCAAACCTCCTCTCCTTTACTAACTCTAGCAAATGCCTAATAAAAGGTTAGGTCTCACCAAATCGGCCTTGCCACTCTCATAGTTTCTGCAATTTTTAGCTTTTCAGAAATTTTTTAAGCCTTAAACAAGGATTAGTATTAGATAAAGGAAAAAAAATACTCCTGTTTTTAACAAAACTAACATTGTAAAGAAAGTAATATCTCTCCCATTTTACAAATGATAGCTTTTATCAGAAAAAAACCCTGACTTTAAATATCCTGTCACGTATTGATAAGGCACTGCTAAGATCTAAAAGAAATATTTGCACTGCTATTGTGGAAGGAGTAAACAATGTGGGTGTCTAACAGAAAACTGGAAGGGAAATATTTGCCAGGTGCAGACAGCTCATGGAGCTTGTCCTCCAAAGGTAATGTTTTCTCATGCAGGTATACCTTCCTCCACCAGAGATCCTGTGCCATGTTCCACACTCATGCACACATGTTCCATTCTCGTGTTACTTGCTCTGTATGAAGCCAATGAGACAGGTATTCTTGGATGTGAACATGGCCTTTTGTTCTCAAATAAGTCTCTCAGTTCATATATAAAAGATTTAATAAACTATCTCTTTACTAACAATTCAGGAAAATAGCTGTAATTTTCTTTTACTATCTAAGCAAGTAACAATTTAAATGTATATTAAGAGGGAAAGGATTTTCTTATACCAAAGTTGCAAGCATTTTTGCTTAAAAGTTTATGGTGTCTGAAGGTTTTAACACGTTTCTGTGTTTTCTGCACAGTGATAAGACAAAGAAAAAAGTGATCTTAGGCACTGTTTTGAAAATTCTCATGAGCTTATTTATTTTTCTATCGCTGTAAGGAAAAAAAAAGTTAATTGTGACATTTGATAAACTTAATCTTCTTTAGTTTTTGTTCTTAACATATCATGTTAGAGTACAACAAGGTTTTCAATAGCAGACTCACATACTTTTCAATAAATATGATATTGATGAAAATTAAGGGTTAATGCAAAGATCACAGAGCTCATCTGTTTTTAAATCAAAATCTATTGACAGTTCTACTGAAATAGATAAGATGATCCTTTTTAACTAGGGCTAATTCAGTAGGAAAAAAATTATAATGAAACAGTTAAATGCCAAATGAAAGGGTCAGCTCTTTGCAAGATTAAGCACAAACTGATTTTTATTTTACTTCTGGGCCTCCACAATGGAAATGTACAGCAATTATTTAGAATTAGGTGCTGTTTAAAACTGTGGGCCAAATGCACTTCACATGTATGCCATTGACTTAATAAGATTCTATCAAGAATAAATTTGGCCCAAAGGTTTTTTAATAGCATCTGAACAACCAACTAACAATAATACAGTGCCACTTAGTGGCAAATAAAAAGTTTTCAGTATGTAGATATGAAGAGAGACATTCAAACATACAATACCTGGTGCTATTTGTATTTGAAATTTTGATAATCTTATCTGATAGCTTCCAGTTACATTAAGCTCATTATTGCCACAATATTATATGCATCTTTTCATATAAAAATACAAAAATGTCTGCAAAGAGGGAATGAAAGCGAGCCCTTGTAATTAATGTAGCATTAAGAACACTCCCTTCACATTATATCTTCAAATTATAGCCATTTTCTAAAAAGGTTAGAATGCCTGTAAAAAGCATAAATATCTTAAAGCTATTTGTATTTCTCATGCTTCAGTAATGTATGTCATCTTCCTGAAAAATTATCCCTCAAAAAGGTCTAGAGTATTCCTTTTGTTTAAATACCTATAGAATTACAGTTTTAGGGACCGACAACTATACTTAATACCATTTTAAATGGCAGTATCTAACTCATTATTGAATGCAATACTATTCTATTTCTAAGAAAGAATGAGATAAAGAGAAGAAGATATTTCACTAGAAATAACAAAAAATAAGTCCAACAGGGTGCACAATAGATATGGGGTCCATCAACCTGTTGCAAAGAGTGATACTTATTTCTACAGGAAGAACGAATGCAAAGTCATGAACATTTTGCTAACTTCATAGAATCATAGAATGGTTTGGATTGGAAAGGACCTTAAAGATCACCTAGTTCCAGCCTTCCTTCCATGGACACAGGGGCATCTTTCACTGGGTCAGGTTGCTAAAAGTCTCATCACGCCTGGCTGTGATGCAGCATTCACAATTTGTCCGGACAAACTGTTCCATTACTTTAACATCCTCACAGTAAATGATTTTGTCCTAATATCTAACCTAACCCTACTCTCTTTGTGTTTCCATTCTCTCTATCACTTCATGCTGTTGCAGGAAGTCCATCTCCAGTTCTTTTGTAGGTCCCCTTCAGGTCTAATGTCTCTGTGGAGCCTTTTCATCTCCGTGCCTGGGATAGCCCTGACTCATGTGCAGGACCTTTCACTTGGCATTGTTGAACTTCATGAGGTTCACACAGGCCCACCTTTCAAGACCCAAGGTCTCCCTGGATGGCTTCCCTTCTCTCCAGTGAATCAATGGCACCACACATCTTGGTGTTGTCTCATTTCAGCTCATTTAAAGCCAAAGATGGAATGCACTGACACCAACAATGAAAATACACCGCCTATGTGTATAGTGGGAGTAAAATTGTTCTCTGTCTTCAGAATATAACAAAGATGGGTGTGAATTTTTGGAACTCATATTTAGTTTTTTCATAAGGACTTTTATATACACTAAGGCTCATTATCTCCAGTTGGCTTGAACAACACTTTGGCAATAATTTGGTTCCATTCATGCTTCAATCCTTTCTTTTATACTACCTACAAAACTTGCTGGAAGTGGACATTAGCAATAATTCTGCAATTATATATCTGATGAGATTTGTACTTTAAATGACCACTTCGTTTCTATCTGTATCATTGAACCTTTAAAGTGAAAAGTGACCGTTGCCTATCAGATGTGGGTGACATATAGAAGCTATCTTATAAAACAAGCTTTGTAGAACTAAGTCAAATTACCTCAAGAAACTTTACTTATGCTGTACTTATATACATCCAGTGTTGCCAAATCTAATGCCCATTACAGAACACATAGTACTGAATCAATTGACCTGCAGTAACACCAAACAAGCAATAATTAACCTGAATCTAGGCAATACACTGTAGAATCCTAACACCATAATGTTAGAATCAAGTTTCAGCTCTGTGAGTTAGAAACATGTAGCCTCAGGAAGATGGTCCATTCTGAATACAATCATTCATCAGAGAATGATGAAGTATAATCATTGCATCATACAAGGGCATCCTAATTTTACCATATTGGGAGAATCTTTTTTTCATTTAAAATTTTATTGGCAATAACAATAACCATTCCTACTTTACTTGCTTTTTTGATGTAATTTATTTATTGAAAATAAATTTCTTGATGTTTATTTCTTCTCCAATTTATTTTAATTATTAAATAAGTGAAAAAACAAGTAAAATTTCCAAATGTTGAGGTATGGTTTTGTTACGTTGTATGATTTGATCTGTGGGGGGCAAGAATTTTTTTTGCACTCAGTAGTAATTTCTTATTTTCAGTTATTAGTCTGAGCCATGTAAACTTTAACATTTAGCATTAAGTACTGTCTAATTAAAATTATCCTACAATTGTCTTTCTCTGTTCAAATGCCATTTGTGTGAATCCAAAGCGAATGACCCATTTGCTCATAGGGCTAAAGTATTCCTGTTTATAGGTTAATCGTAAAGGATTGAGTAAATTTCCCTCATCTACAATAGTCTTGCAGAACTCAGTTTTATTTAGTCCTGTGCCAATCTGACAAAAAATTAATTTCATAGATATTTTCATTTATTCTTAAAAAAGAATAATGACAATCTACTATGCATTCAATCAGAGGCAGGGAAGTGATGCTAATTGAGTTTTTATTTGTCAGGACATAAAATGTGGAATCCTGGCAATTATTAGGACATGAAATTCTTTTAGAATTCTTTTCACTTAAAAATCCTTGGGGATTTAGATTTTCTTAAATGTATTCTATAAACATTAGGCTTGAGTAATTTTCCGATGTCAATAGGTCTTCTGATCTTGCTTTATGTTATGAGGCACTGACTGATTTAAATCAATTTGAAATTATTTATCTCTATGCAATACATCCATAAAACCTTAAGATAAATGTTTTTCAATTTAAGAACCTGTTCTCTATGATCGACACATAACAACACTCTGAAAACAAAATAAATATGCTTTAAAACAAGGTATTAATCTGAATAAATTTATGAATATCTCTGCAGTTTGAAATATCTTTTATCACTTAAGCACAGTTTATCCCATTATTTCTGTTTCTTTCAAATGTATAGGATATAAGAAAAATACATGAGAACTACATGAAAACAGTCCAAAGTGGTTTGAGAAGTGCATATGCAAGATTCCCTTGGATCTTGAGTTCATGTAACCCAGATCTTCAAACTCCACCTCACCACTAAACTGAACATCTCCAACCTTCACAGACCACACAGCTCTAAGCACTGAAGTATTGTCCTCCATACCTTCCCAGTACACTGAAGAATTCTGAAAACTGTTTCAAAACAATGTTTGTTATTTAATTCCTTAATTGAAATCTTTAAATGACAGTTTCCAGCCAGAAAAGATTATTAGACTTAAAACACCTCAGAAATCTTTCATAACATGATCTGTGGATAAAATAACCTGTTTTACAGTTGTACTCTCAAAATACAGACTAAAATTAGAAAGAGAGTGTGTACCCTCTAAAAAAGTATTTGCAACAGCCATCTCGAGGAAAAAAAAAAGATGAAAAGGCATGCAGGTGGTAGTGGGATGAGAGAAAAGACTCAGAACTGGTTTAAATCAGCTGCAAGTAAAGCCATTGATCGTGGTGTAAAAAAGCAGAGCAAAAAATAAGTGTTCTAAAAATCCTACCCTAGTGCCTAAACGCATCATTAATCTATCATTTCTTGAGACAGTGAACATCTAATACTGATAATCAGAGCAGTTCTGGCACACCTCAGTCAAAAGACCAGACTCACACATACTCTTTAATTTGAAGGGTCTCTTTGTCTGGAGAAAGTGTCTGGTAAATTTGACAGAAAAAAAATGTAAGACTTTTAGCTCTCCTTTCAATAAACAGAACATGTAATTTCAGCAGCATAATTACAGAGAAGCTGAACAGGTGTCATAGTACCAGGACAGGTCATCTGAAATATCTTTAAATATTAACCAAAGCAAAGCAGAGACAAGATCAAGGCTTAGCTTCCAAGTTACAATTATAAACACAAAATGAGTTCTTCTTAATTTGGGAGATACCAGGTCTGCATACAGCATTAGCCATTTTCCAGTACATTTCCATTAGTAATGTCTTTGCTGATTAGTTTTTTTCTAAATTAGCATGTTTATCCATTAGCATATCAATATTGCTGCCAACCATCCTCTTAATTTTTAGTTTTCTTGTTGCAACAAAAAAATTGCCAATAAAAGCAAGCTTTACTTGAAGCCTTAATTAAGTCTAGTACAATTCTTTTTTCTTTCTTTTTTTAAAGCTTGTTTAATAATACTGTGTAATATTTACTCAGATTATAGATTTGCTTTGCTCAATAACACCACTTGCTTGGTTAATCAAAAACTTAGTATTTCAGTTCAGCTGCAACACAAACGATAATATTCTGCATAGTTTGGAACATTCTAATGAAATCCTGACTTAAAAATCAGAAAATCAACATCACAGTCAAAATTATTTTACATCATTTTTGAAGCTTCTCTTAAGAGAAGGTAGAGACTCTTACACATAAACCCCTGATCTCTTTTATACAGTCATACCACATTGCTCCCACATCAACATGCTGAAATGTTTCTGATCAAAGTCTTACATGTAACAGAAAGGCCAACCCCAACTCTTTCAAAAGTTTTTTTTGTTCATATTCCTCAATTTTTTTTATCATCCATAATTTTTTCATTGTTTTGGTATGTTCAATTACATTAATTTGAAGTCAGTCACAGCAGAATAGCTAAGACTTTGTTTAACAGAAGTATACAGAGAGCTGGCTTGAACGTACAGCAACGCCAGGGTCTACTGTCGACACTGTTATTCAGGACAGATACTCTTGTCTGACATAATTAAATCTTGACAGTAATTATTTCTGCTGATTCCTGGTAGACTGCTGTTAAAGATATGCTTATCCACTTTCAAACACACTATCTTATTAAACTAAATACATGTCAGTAATTACAAAGCAGCACTTTTTAAATCTGAGATTTTCTAAAAGTCTTTTTTAAAATAAGATGATAGAGCTTTCCCTAAAAGGATCCCCTGTGTTTCAAAACCAAGAGATCTCAAACAGTGCCTGATATTTCACTGCCTGATATGAAAGAGTGAGAGAGACAGACAGATAGACAGAAAGAGAGACAGAGACAGGGACAGAGGGGGAGAATGCATGTTTGCATGTACACAGACCAGGTTATTGAGAAATTTTTGTTTTATTACTCAGCAGGTCAATTTGTATTACAAGTATATGGAAATGTTAATTCTATCTGTTCATTGTCACTTTCTTCAAATAAGAAGAGCCATCATGTTAATATATTTCATATAAAACAGGTATTTCCTATTTATTTCACTGTTTGACAGGGAAAGATGAGGAGATTTTGGATAATGGTCATGCTGAACCATTAATATTGCTTTTTACCTCATAAGGCTATCAAAACATGACAAAGGATAGGTAGGGAATGAAGTTTAAAACAAAGTTGGATGAGAAAGTAAGATCAGATCTGCCCCAAATATCTGAATATTATTATTAAATATTACCTTTAAACTTCTCCAGTATTCATATCTAAGAACATAAAATATTTTCACAATACAAGTACATTTAGCATAAGCAAATGTTTAAACAAAAGAACGAGGAATTTTAATGAAGCACCCTCAGGAAAATGTTTAAACTTTGCCCTTAAGTTTACTTTGTTCACTAATAGGCTTCTATTTCTAGTACTGAGTAGGAAGGATAGGTTCAATGTGTTAATAAGAAAAAAGTAATACTATTTAATTAATTCTGGCTGAACACACATGGTTTAATATACTTGGCAATATCATTCTATCACATGATATGATAATTTAATGGAACTTTTTTATTTAAATTGCTGGCAAGTTTATGAAATTATAAAGCAAATAGGCCATGCACTTGGGTGTAATTGACTGTATAAATGTGTTTTATACTATACTGTTGGCAAATTAGCCAATCCCTGTCACAGAATCAATTATTATCTAGCTGTATTCTGCAAACACAATAGCAGAAATACAGCATTTGCAGAAAAAAAGCCCCCACTATAATTGTTAATCTTACATTGTGCATCTTAAAGTCAAGCAATAAACATTCATACACTGTATAATCATCTTAAAATAAGGCTGCTGCCAAATGAGTGCACATTTAAAAATTCCTTGTTGAAGAAATTTCTTAACTGGAGGTGCTGGTTTTGTTTTTATTTGTCTTTTCCTCTTCAGATCAGTGAAGAGAGTATTACATCTGTCAATGACTCAAAAGATATAAGGCTTGACTGCATGAAATTTCAGTCCCATGAAATGGGACTGAAGTTTCCAAAGCTACTTAAAGGGATTTGGGCACTCAGTTTCTCTTGGAACTGTGTCCACTCTAACCCCCACCTAATGACAGTTCTGAGTGCTTTACCAAAAATTACAGGCTGTAGTCATCATGTTTTTAATTTGTGCTGTTGTTAGACATCAGTGCGGGATTCTGAGTGAACTGGACATTTAAAATATTTTCTTCTTCTTTCATTACCAATAAGAAGTTGCTTGACTCTTTTATATGTATCCCTCCAAGCAGGCCATATTTAAATTATAAGCAATGTTTAACATAAGAACTTCTTGGTGATGTAAACATAGAAAGAAAACATACCTGCACTCTTAGAAAACTCAAAACCTGCTTTTCTTGTAGAATGTATGAAATCACAGTGGTTCTGAGCAAGTAAGAGTCAAGATGTCTAGACTGCCATCTCACCAGCATTCCTCTCTGTTTCTACATCTTTGTTGTGCAAGCACTGAGATAAGCAGTTTTATGGTTTTATGAACTGAGCAGCCATTGAGCAGCTCCAAGCAGTTTCACAAGGCAGATGTAATAGTGCTTCTGTTCACTGGAAAGAAACAGTGCAAACTTGTAGGCAGATGGAATAGTTCAATTTACGAATGCTACCCTGTACAAATATGTGGAGTTTTATACTGCACTGCAGCTACAAAGTGAAGGATATTCACTGCCATCCAGGTGCATAGAATTGCATCTTATGTGTGCATCCTTCAACTAGCTCGTGTACCAAAACTGTTCAGGTGTTACAGCAAGCAGCACAGGCCCAGCAGAAGATTGGCAGGTCCTTGGAAGCTGAAGTTCACATTGCTATGACTTCAAGACTACAGAGTCATAGGCTATAGGATATAAAGCTTTCTCAGGGAAGCCTGTGCATACCTGTGAACAGATGCATGGTAGATATCCCCAGCACCCTTAATGACATGCAGAAAGCAAGTTGTTTAGAGCTTTGAAAGGCTCTGCAATTCTTTTATGTATCTTTACAGCACTTATGTGGGAAAATACCACCATCCAGCTGAGAGTCATCAGAAATATTCTGTTGTTCTAGGGCTCCAAACTCAGCACTCCCAGTCTCAACTCCATTATTTACCTAGACATTATTCTTTCCATGGACCAAATTACTGATACCAGTTTGAAAACAAATCTGCCAAAAGGGAAGGTATCAACCATGTGCTTCTGTCTTAGAATCAGCCCCACTGAGGACACTCATGAATATACTGTACATATTTCTTACGAAAATGAACCATGATCCAGGTACTAGTCCTCTCAGAATAGTACTGCTTCCTGTAGTTTTTAAGTGAAGTACTCCTTTACTGTCCATTCCTGCATTCCTCATATTAAAGGTTTAAATCAAGAACTTTTCCTGACTTCAGGGTCTCTTCTCTGTGAAGTTCCCATTCAAGCTGTGCTGGCTTCTAAGTTTCAGGCTCTGATCTGAACTCAGATCTTAAGTTAGAGCACAGTGGTTTTTTCTGGATCCTACTCTCCTATAAATGTTAAAGTCACAAGTTGAGATGAAATTCTGTCCTGAGTTTCTCAAGCAATACCTATGAAAAGTGTATGGTTTGTTTTACTGAAAAACAAAGCCCTAGCACAAAAGGATGAGAGAAATGAGAGAGGATAAGAAAGGTGGAAAAAAGCAGAAGGTTTTTGTCATTATCAGACTGCCAAATTTCTTCTCAGTCTTGTTCCTCTTCCTTAATCTGTTTAATTCCCTCTGATTCCTCCTGGTACAATTTTGTCATCTCTATTTTACCCAGCTTTAGTGATCTCACTTGCTGGTGAAGTAATTTTGAACTCTTGTGCCTGAAAATATAACTTTAATTGCATGTAAAGGAAGAAATATATCAAGTTTGGGGACCAGAAGCTATTAGTCATATTAAATGTACAGCTGAAATTTTAGAAAGAGTTGTGCCAGTCGTGATTACTAAAATATAAATCTTTGACTGTGTGATTCATTCTAAACTAGGAATCTTAGAAATAATGGCAGAATCCTGCACTATAATTTTTAAATTATAACATGGCTGGGACACCTTACAGAATAACTTGAAAGAGGATTATAAAGACTCATTGTGCATTGTCAGGAAATAAAAACAAGTGAGATTAGGGCACAATAAATATCTGCAAATGGAAGATCTAGGATTTTATAGGATGTATATAGGATAAATTTCAGGATTTTTTTCTGGGACACAGAAATCAGGTTTTGTTTTAACAAATAAATGAGTAATAAATCATATTATCCAAAAATCGTATAAACCAAATAATAAAATTATTTTTTTATTTATACAAGAATAAAATTGTATTATCCAGTTTTACCACATGTTGAATCAGTTTTAAAAAACAAACAAATCCCTCCCCCCCAAACCCCAAATCTAAACAATCCATATAATTATCACTGTTTCCTTGAATAGAAAACAGTGAGGAGATGAACCTAACCTAAGGACTCAATGACAGTTACTAAGCTTGGAGAAGAAATGTTTCAAAGACATTAAATGAGACTAATAAGATAACAGGGAAGGTCAACAACCTCTTTAGAACGTGCTGTGGGAATTATGTAACAATGATGCCTTGTTAGCCAAGTGCTAGACAGTTCTGGGGGCTCTATTCTCTGGGAGAGACACAGATGTCGGGTGTATCCATCAGAGCAGTCTTTCTTACTTGAAACAGGGATTGAACTCAATACTTGTGAGCACCTTCTATCCTAGGATATTCTATGATTTCTAAAACACAGTTATAAAATCCCATTTCTCTGATTGCAGCAGGGGAAAAAAAATTGAAAACACAGCATAATAGAGCAAAGCCACTTACAAGTGTTCATCCCCAGCAACATCTCTGTTCAATTAGCTCTCTGTGCTCGACCCCAAGGTTATTCAGATCATTCAGTGATGGAAAGACTCAGAGACATACAGACACTTTCTGTAATACTTTATTTGATGGACAGTACAGCCTAACTGGAAAGCTGAGATGCTCTCATTGATTCATTATTTCTCTTATTTATTAAGTGCATTAACCAAATCCTAAGCAAGGACTCTGGTCATGATAATTTGCATGGAATTGTCCTGCTTGTCTATAGAAAAACATTATTTTCTTGGAAAGGACAAATTATGATAATCCAGAAGAAAGATTGCAACATCTTCAAGCAGAGAATTGGGATCTTATATTTCACAAAATATTTTATAAATCTTGGTTTCATGTATACTGTGGTACTCTCCTTCTATGACAATAGTGCTCCATTTACCGGATGAGAAAAAGGCTGTGGGCGCTGTCTATGACTTTACTAAAGCCTTTGCCATTGTTTCCCTCAGCATTCTCCTGGAGAAACTGGTTGCTCCTGGCTTGGACAGCTGTACTCTTCACTGTGTAAACAACTGCCTGGGTGGCCAGGCCCAGAGAGTGGTGGTGAATGGAGCTGACAGCTGGTCACAAGTGGTGTCCTCCAGAGCTCAGTGTTGGGTCCTGTCCCCTTTCATATCTTTATCAATGATCTGGGTGACAGGATGGAGTGCACCCTCAGTAAGTTTGCAGCTGACACAAGCTGGGCAGGAATGTTGATCTGCTGGAGGGTAGGAAGCCTCCACAGAGGGATCTGGATAGGCTGGATTGATGGGCTGAGGCCAATTGTGAGAGGTTCAACAAGTCTAAGTGCCAGGTCCTGCCTTCAGCCAAAACAACCCCAGGCAGTGTCACAGAGCAGACAGAGTGCCTGGAAAACTGCCTGGCAGAAAAGGACCTGGAGATGCTGGTTGCCAGTGACTGAACATGAGCCAGTGTGTGCCCAAGTGGCCAAGAAGGCCAATGACATCCTGGCCTGTATCAAAAATAGTATATAATGACAGGAAAGACATTGAGATGCTGGAGCATGTCCGGGGAATTGCAACGGAGCTGGTAAAGGTTCTGGAGCACAAGTCCTGTGAGGAGCAGCTGAGGAAGCTGGGCTTGAAGAAGAAAAGGAGGCTCAGAGGAGACCTTATTGCTCTCTACAACTGCCTGAAAGAACGGTGCAGTGGAGGCTGGTCTCTTTTTCCAAGTAATAAGAAGAAAAGGCCTCAAGCTGCACCACGGGAAGTTTAGATTTGATATTAGGAAAAATTTCTTCATTGAAAAGGGTTGTCCAGCACGTGAACAGGCTTTCCAGGAAAGTGGTGGTGTTACCATCCCTAGAGGTATTTAGAATATATGTAAATTAACACTTTGGGATATGGTTTAGTGGTGGACTCATCAGTGTTAGCTTTATGGTTAGACTTGGTGATCTTAAAGATCTTTTCCAACCTAAAGTCTTTATGATTCTGTAACTTTCAGCAAGAAGATTGTGAAAAATTTTAAAAATAAGGGAATGTAGGTAATTTTGGGTTGCATTTTAATATGGTATGAAAGATTTCTAATAGGAATGAAAGAGTGTTTCTCTTACATAGTGAGATATAGAAAGTTATCTTTCTTTGAAAGATGGAAAACAAAAAGAATGTAACACAATGTGGACATGCCATACACGTGAAGGTTCGAGTTCAAATAGTTCAAGTTGTGTTTATGTTTCAATGATAAAGCAACCATCTATGAAATTCCATTTTATTTTTTCTTTTCTTTGTGTGAGTGGGAGAGTTATAAATAAAATGTTGTTGTTCAAGGAGGTGTATAAATAAACTGGTATAATTAGGTGTCATAATTAAGGTGCCCATTGCTGTTCCAGACACATTTACATAATTGTCAGTGCTAAAATGAAAATAATTGTTTGTCAGAATTGCTTCTGTTAAGACTGATAGTGCCTTAGTTTGTATAGTTTTCTATAAGTATTTGTTTAGAAAATAATCTAAACTCTGAGCATAAAACTACTACATACAAGCCATAATCTTCATAAGTGAACAAGTGTACAAAATTTACCACCTTGGAATTTAGACAAAATGTCTTGCCTGGTATCTTGTTACACATCTGCACAAAGGCCAAACTATGCTGTCAATGTTCTGTCTGAGATTTGCTCAAGCTGTGCAAGTAACTGCTTTGCAAAATGGAAAGAGGAAAACTTGTTTTGTGAGAAATTATGAGCAAAGAAAAAACCCTCTAGACTGGGTCTTTGGTGTTTTTAGTTTTGTTTTTGGTTTTGTTTTGTTTTGGTTTTTTTCACAGTTTGCTTTTATGTGCTGTATTACTTTTAGAGTGCACTTACACAACTATCAGGAAGCAGAGGATTGAGTCTTGTGCCGGTTCGTGTAATGCAGCTTTTAGATCACTGCCCTAGAAGAACAACTCAGATTTAGGTTTAACCAGTCTACAACAGTTTTGTTTTATTGAATATCAAGCTAACCAGATAGGTTAAGTGCAAATGTTTTTATCCAAAGAAGAAATGTCTTAGGAAAATTATATTTCTCAGAGCTAAACAATTTTGTATTAGCATAAAGCTGTACTTCAGCACAGCTGCAGTAATTTAAGATATTGTCACATGTGTGTAGAAATAACGGATTTTACAAATCCTTTAAGATCCTTTAGAAACAATGAAAAAATTATTCATGCACTTGCTATGACATTTTTCTCCCTAATGTTTTTCCTTCTTTCCTACTCTTAACCTTTGAAAATTCTCTTTTTCCTCATATTAGAAGTTAAAATTCTCTGGGACAGTTTTGATCTGTTAAGCAGGGGTCCTAAGCCAAAAAAAATTAAAAATTAAATAATATCCCAGCAGTGGATACAGTTTTATTGGGGGAGATAAGATGAGTAAGGTATAGAGTGCTCTGTTTCCTTCAATATTAATATCATCTTCATTTGATACAAGACCATCAATATTAGAGTTAGATTCACGTTGTACATAATTAAGATTAATTTTTAAGTAGTTATCTGACAAAAAAATGTAAGAAATTAATGAGATTGGAAGATTGTGTATTTGTTATTCTTATATGTATATATTTGAAGAGATGGAGGTGTATTTCTTTTTTTGAACTGTTTGCTTCTAAAAAAACTGTTCTGTCTCTTCTTTTGTAATGCAAGAATGAGTTTTAAATGGGAAGTATCAAAAGATAAATTCTTCATGTCTCTATTTCTTGCATAATTATGAGAAAGAAGTTCTTACTTAAGAAAGTAAGTTTGTTTGTGAGAATATCAGTACATTTTCATCACTGAGAGTAATGAATAAGCAATCAAAATATTTTGATTAAATTTGGCAAACTTTTCACATAACAGTAATGTCAATGCAAACTATGTATCTCACAGGAAAAAGAAATCTAAATATATACATCTAAGAAAATACACCAAATTATGATCAAACTCTTTTGTGATTTCATTTTTCAATTCAACAATAGAATTTCAAAATTTGCCCGTAATATTTACCTTCTTTCCCCTATTTTTAGGTCATCTACTTATAATAATATCAGCACTCATGCGAAAAGCCATTCAAGCTGATCTTAATTGACTAAGACCAGGGCTGACATCAAGGTCTTGGCTATCCTGCTTCCACCTTCATTCCTCCATGACGTTCAACCTTACCTGTTTTGAGTATCTGTTCTATAGATAAAAGGCTACTTTAAACAGTCACTGGGACAGGAAGAGGACAATGTTTCCAGAGATAGCCATGTAATTAGTATTATCAGTTAGTATTATCAGAGGCCTTTGGTGCAGAACAGCAGGAGATATAATGGGATTTTACTCCATTACTCCCATGGCTACCAACATGGCCAGAAAAACAGAAGAGTTTTCACCAGAGATTGAGTAGAAAAATCTCACTGACAACACAGTCACTTGTAGTAGTCATTACCATCATCAGAGAAGAAAAAGGAAGATATTTGCTAATATCTTACATAATTTTAAAATTGGCAATAGCAGTGAACTTGATAAATGCATTTGATTATCAGCTTCCCTGATAATTGGGTTGATGAGTGGCCTCTTTGGCCATCATGCCAAGCTCTGACTGACTATAGCCAGTGATGAACCTGCCCCTATGTCCTTGGGGGCAGCTCAGCCCTTGGCTAAGGGCTTTCCATGTCATGGACAACAGCTGGCCTTTGCAGCATCTTCACTCACAAGAAAGCCTCTGAATTTTGCACAGGATTAAAAGCAGCTCTGAAAAGCTTTCCAGATGAGACAGCAGTATTCAAAAAGATCTGCACTTTTTTCCCTAGAGGAAGGTTGTAAGAGTTTTGCTGTGGAAAGTGTAAAGCCATGTTAGAATGAGGACAGTAATATCAGTTTTGCTTCAAAGTCTTCTTTCCTTACTTTTGTTGTGATATATGAAATCACTCTTTCTTAAACTAGACAAAAAAGAAAAAAATTAAAGACACAGTACAGACCTCCACAAAAATGTAGTTCTGACTTCCTTGTCCTTGTTTACCTGGGAAAACATTATGTTTTCAATTCTTTCTAAATATGAAATGGTAAAAATGTAAGTTCCCTGGGGCAGAAACATTCTTTCATGATGCTTTTGTATACTACCTTGCAAAATGGGACCATATTCCCATGTGGTCTGCAGGGAGTTCTGTAACAAAATTAATAAGTAATGCTTCCAGGAAACACATCAAACACGGACTACACTGCATCGCCTACTGCACAGAACATTAAAACTTCTAAAAATGTCAACAGAATAATCTTGCATGATGCCTAACATGGAAGCTAGCAGTACATTTTGCAACACGAGAAGAGAGTTGTAAATGTGTACTCTAAAGCAGTGAAAATTGTGTGTGTTGTTTAGGTGTAATAAAAAGTAAGGCATGGCTTTTTAGTACTCCAGTATTAAATAGGTGAATATTAAAGAAAAAGCAATATCTATTAACTATTATCTAGTAATTATTACAGATATCAATTGACTAAATTGATTAAAATCAATAGATATTAATTTTATGGAAGTACATTTAAAGTATTTAGATACAGATATCTAAATACTTTAAATGTACTTCCATAAAATTAAATTTGAATGAGTAAGTTATATGTTTGTAGGCACTTAGGAATGTTCTCTAAATTATATCAATACTTCTTTAATTATGTTTAAGAAATAGGTTACTCCAAAAAAGTAGTCTGCAATAACAAGTAGTCCATCTTGGTCAATTATTCCCATGTGAGTAATAAATCCTCCCTATTTGCAGACTCAGCCAACAGATATGCTTGACTGAGTCAGGAGAATTGATAACCTCTTTGTAAAAAATCTATTATGCACCAGATCAGCACGTCCATAATCTCAGGGTTCTGCATCAACTCCTTTTCCTTCTCTGAAATGACCTCACTAACGAAGGAATCAGGCATTTTATGAGATTTGTAAACAGAATTTACAGCAATATTTGTTTGTCTGATTTTTCTGCAAATTACTGACTAATATCTAACTTCAGAAACTGCAGAAGAACTCTCACCCCAAGAAAAGACCAGTGTGATGATTTTTAAATTGCCATCAATCTCTTTTATGGAAGCACTAAATACCAGTCATTCAAACCTAGACTGTCTAGAACAGAAAGTCACCATCAGCACAACCCATGCAATAAGCAGCATATTGTCAGAAGCACTCAATAGTATCATAAATTATGTGCAACTCATCCACTGCCACCCAAAAGCCCTCCCCAAGTGAAGCTTCTACTTCAGTTCTTTCTTTTGCCAAACTCTTTTATATTCAGATGAGGTTGCTCCACAAACCAGGTGCTGAGAGTTATGAGAAAGGGTAACTGATTTTCAAAAATAAGCAAGCCAAGGCACCAAAAAGAGTAGCAAAAGAAATATAATTAATAGAGTCTGCTATTTGCAGTATCCTTTAACTAGGAAAGCATAAAGTCCTATGCTATCCTGAAAGGGCAACCTCTGATGACAGGAACTTATTGGCATTTTCAGCTGCGTAGGCTTTATCACATCGACTCTACTTAGTAAGTGTGACGGACACTTCATGTCAGGGACTTCGATGTCATTCAGGCTGATGGGGTTTAGAGATGATATATCTTTCTTGCTCTGGTTAGGAGCAAAATGTACAAAGAAATTGAGTGGTCACACTGCTCAAAGTTAAATGCAGACCAGAGGAAAAAAAGTTAATGTGCCTGACTGCAGTATTTGCTCTTAGCATGCAGTTGCAAGCTTTGAAAGTCCCGTTTAAGTATCTCTTTTTTAAGATAAATACCTATTAAGTAATGTATATGCACAAGCTGAAGTGTTAAATGGTTTGTTGAAACCTATTAGAGTACACAAGATGATAAACATAAATTATAGCTAATATACTGCACCAGTGATTTTTAAACATAAAAATTACTGACACTGTAAAAACACACTTGAGTCATCGTAGCAGCATAATAGCACTAATCCATGTTTATCCAACCGTGCACTTTTCAAAAACAACACAAACCTCTAATAAATGCTTTGGCTTCACCTTGACAACTTATATGGGTTATTGCCTCGTTCATGCCTGGATAACCATGTGTTATGACTTAAATGTTCTTTAATATCAATTTATGCCTTGAAGAAAAAGGATTGAATAACATAGTGTACATATGGTTCAATTTATTACAGCAAAACAATCATTTTAGTTTGAAGATATTTTCTCATGGTGCATATCATAGAAATCTTATTCAATAGAGCTCTCAATAAACCAGATTTTTTATGTCACAATAAATGAAACTAAGGCAGCTAATTGTTGCTAAGATTCTAAATAGATGAGTCTATTTGGCTTTCTTGTCAATCAAGAAATAAATTCCTTAACACTTGTATTTCTGGATTCTAATGTCTCTAATTGGATTTTACACTATCTGATTAACGACGTAGTTTATAGAGTACTGTAAAAAAATGTGATACTTAAAAAGTGGAAGAGGAAATTGTGGGCTGTCAGCATTTATGGAAAAGGCCAAGACAACATCGAGTAATTTAGCATTTTTGCAAAATGGCAAGGAAAAGCATAAAACCTGGTCAATGATGCCTCATTTGTGGTACTCTTGTTGTGTGTCTGTGATACAAAAGAAGACCCTGGAGTGCTATTCTGAAGAATGTTAAAATATGTAATAGTCAGTACTGAAAATGGATTGCAGTTTCAGGAAATTACAAAATAAAAAAGAAATCCAAATTTTAATTTAGAACCAGAAGCAAAGTATAAGCTTATAATTCAGCCACAGACTGATGATGAGTAAAACGTGCAGAAAGTAAAAGCACAAGGTAGAAAAGAATACAAAAAAAAAAAGCCTTGCTACTTCTGCAGTAACAATTTTTACTGACAGTCTTATTTTCATGAACTCTCCACATTTTCCAAACATATTTCTGGCAATCCTTCAGACAGAAAGATCTTCTCATATATGAAGAGAAAGCAATCCTAAAAGAGTTATGGCTGCAGACATGCAAGTCTGTCTTTTGCCATGTAATTGCTATTGGAAGGTGAAGAAGATTGGCTGGAAGCTAATTTAAAACCATGACGACAGTAGAATCAGCAATGGCTGTGGGCACTACAGCTCTTCTTACAATGAAGATTTTCATAATATTCAGGTCTTAGAATCATAGAACCAAAGAACTGTTTAGTTTGAAGATTGTGAAGTCCAACCTCCGTCCGAGAGACAAACCAATGCACAGTGAAATATTCACTTTTAGGTCAAAAACTCTTGTATAACACCTACGTGCATGTGGATTTAGAAATTTTGGAAGAAAAGGTTAGTTCAGCTATGTGGAAGAATCTAAACTCCTCATCTTTCCCACTGCAGAATGAATCTCAGTACCCAAGTTTGAATTGGTCATTTACCAATATGGGTAAGATAATAAAACTGCAATTTAAAGATGGAGCTTATTCTGTAAAGGAACGTGTTTGATTTCCAAAAATTACATACCCTGGAGAATCATATACAAAAATAAAAATACTGCATTATGCAGCTCTCAGTAATTAAGAGATCCACCTACTGCAGTTCAGTTATTTTAGTATTTGAATTATTATTGCTATTAATATATTTTTTTGTTCCTCTGCTGCACTGAGTAGGACCACTTGTCAGGCCTCCTCTGGTCCATTTTGGCTAAGTTCCTGCCTGCTGCCCATGTCATACAAAAACAGCCTCTTGTTCCCTGTAGGCAGGGGTGGGGAAGACTTTTTCCCTGAGGATGAGTCAGCAAACAAATCTAAAAGTAAAACAAAGTTAAACTGAAATGTAAAGTAACAAGTAAAATAAATTAAACTTTAAATTAAAATAAAATGAGAAGTAACATTTAAAAAAAAAAAACTTCATTTTTAGGTAAATTAAAAAGTAAAACAAAGCCAACCAAAGTTAATTAAAAATTAAAAATAATGTCAAACAAAAAAGCAAAAAAACTACCCTACAGCCAACATACCCTACATAGGAAACAAAGTAAAACCAAAAGAAACCAAGGAAAACCAAAGTAAACAAACACAACAAAAAACCACCAAAACTTCAAATCTGAAGCCCTAATACAAAACTGTAACATAAAGTGAAATAATACAAAAACTAAGACACAACAAAAAAATGAAAAACCCTAAATAAAAAAAGTTTAAAGCCCTCACCAAATACAATGTACGACCCCAATGTAAAACAATGTATAAAATTTTTAAAAAGAAAAATTAAAAAAAAAATGTAAACCAAAGGAAATACAAATTTAAAAAATCCAGCAGTAATCCCCAACACAAGCCCCAATGTAAAACATAAAAATCCAAATAACTAAAGCTTCAACAGAATGGAAAAATAAAAAAAAGTAAACCAAAGTAAAACAAATAAACCCCAAAGCCAACCAAAGTAATGCAAGGTAAGTCAAATTAAACAAAAAACCCAAATTAAATGTGAAATTCAGTGGACAACAAACAAAAATAAAAATAAGCTAAAAGGAAAACAAAACAAAAAAAATCCAACAGTAAACCAAAGTAAACAAGTCAACAACCTCCCCAATAAAATCCCAACATAAGACCACAATGTAAAATCTCAATATTCAAAAATAATAAAAACCCCAGAGCAAGCCAAAAGAAAAAAAAAAACCCAAAATAAAAAAATAAACCAAAAGATAAACTCCTTATGGAAAACAAAACAAACAAAACCACCCAAAAAACCCCAAACAAACAACACCCCAAAACAAACAAAACCAAAAAAAAATCCAAAACCAAAAACCCCCAAACAAAACCAAATCAAAAAAATCCTCCAACTAAACTCTGTGCCACTGAATAAGACCCTCTGGTTCAGCCAATTGTCAATCCATCCCACTGCTGACTCATCCAGTCCTGAGTTTGCCTATGAGGATATTGTCAGAGACAGTTTCAAAAACCTTGCTGAAGTCAAAGTAGACGATACCCACTGCTCTCCTCTCATCCACCCAGGTAGTTGTTTTACTGTAAAAAGCAGTCAGGTTGGTTAAGCATGATTTACCTTCAGTGAATCCAGACTACTCCTGCTCAGCTTCTTGTCGTCCATGTGGACATGAATGACAAGAAGCTGTTCAGCTGTAGTCAGTATGGCCTCCATCACTTTTCCAGGGACTGACGTGAGGCTGACTGGTCAGTAGTTCCCTGAATCCTCCTTCTGGACCTTTTTGAAGACCAGGGTGACGTTTGCTTTCTTTCAGCCTTCAGGTACCTCACCTGATGGCCGTGACCTTTCAAAGACGATTATGGCCTGTCTATGATATCCATCAATTCTCTCAACCCTGGTGGATGCATATCATCAGGGCCCATGGAGTTGTAGATGTCAAGTTCTTTCTGGTGGTCTCTGACCAAATCGCCCTTGACCAAGGGAAGGTCTTCCAACATTCATACACCCTGGATTTCTGGGTCAGAAATCCCTAGGGGCTGATCTTATCAGTAAAGACTAAATTCACGTTACATAATCGAGTAGATGTGTGGGCCTAAGAATGCAATATACAGCAACAGAATGAAGGAGGAAAGACTAAGGCTGTAAAATTCTTCACAGCTGAAGTCCTACAAGTAAATTCCATCTGCACTTGAGATAAAACTACAAAAGAGGAACCTTTAAAAGTAACCTAATTTATGAGTCAATTCAATTTTTTCTCTTTCTCAGAAATTAATTCAGCTTCTCTTATAGGAGATAGTATCAGGATATTTCACAATTTTCAGTGCATTTATCTCCACAGTATCCTCAAGCTATGAAAGAAGCATAATTACTGACACTGTAACAGAGAAATTAGGGAAATAGCCACAGTCATTGAAGAAGACTAGGAAAATGTAATAAACTGGTTAGTTCTAAGAGCCTTGACAAGAATCTGAACCACATGATTGCACGTTTTTCTGCTCCTTTTTCACATTCCATGCTTCAGTCTGTTTGTCTCCTTTTGGTAAAAGAAAGAAAGGCAATCAGCAGTTCAGTCAGAGAGATCAAGAGGAATGCACAGAAGAAAAGAACACAACGAAACAAGTAATCTGAAAGGAGCTTAAGTGAAGCAAAAATTTTGATTTCCTTATTTTAAAGAAAGAATCAGATACAACACCAGGCAAGAAAGACTACAAAATGAGACAGAGTGATTATGGCTGTAGATTTATTTGGAGAGAAACTACCTGTTGTCTGTCCTGGCTTGCTATGTGACTGGGGAAAGAGAAATGACAACAGAGAGCATTGTTAGCTCAATCTTGAGCCAGATACATCAGCAACCATGGGGCAGTGCACTTGTCAAACAACATTCTTCTCTTCCTTCTGGGTTTTCTCCTGGGTTTCTAAGTACTAAGATAATTCAATGACAACTTCTGCTTTGTATCTTTGGCAATGTATATGAAGTTTGCTTAAAGATTTTATTTAACTACTTTAACTAACTACTTTATTTAACTACTTTATTTAACTAACTTGCCAGCCATAGTTTCACATTTCCTAAAGTTCCTGACATATTTTCTGTTAGTCCCATATTTTGCTGAGATTAGAGATTTCTGTCTTTGCAAAAAAACCCCCTATGTTTTAGCAAGTCATTCTGTACACAATAGTACACACAAATGTGGCTGACTTTACAATTTAAAGACAAATGTTAAAATAATACATAGAAACTCATAATGAAAATAGAACTTCAAAAAAAAGTATTAAAAAAACAATGAAAGGGGTTCTGGCACTGTCCCCTTTGAATTGTGACATTTGTATAGTCATCCTTTTTTTTTCCTTCAGAAAGATATATTTTTAAACCTCTCGTTACTATTTGGAACAGTGGTAGTAATAACATTTAAAAACTCTGGTTTCTTCGGAGGGCTTATAGCAAAGGTTTATTGAAAACAGACTCTCTTATACAGTGTTTTGGTACAATGACTATTATTGGCCATTCAGAACAACACCTTCTTGTAAACATCTTTACCAGTAAACAAGTTGGAAAAACACCAGGTGTCAGGAAGAGGATATCTACAAGGATTGTTTGGGTTCCTCCCCACAATCTCCCAGGCCAGAGTGGAAGAGTCAGGCACTTGGCTTTTCCCACAGGCTTCAAGTTACTGCCTTAAGCCTAAAAATCTATTTTCTGACCACTGTCAGTTCACACATAAACCAACTTTAAATTTTTGCAAAAGCTAAAATAAGAATGAAAATATTAACAAAAGCTATACTAATATCTGTATTACATGTTTAATGAAATTCCTTTATAAGATTAAACTACTGTAAATATTTATTTGTGTATACAAGCGTAAGAACTTATTTGCTAGTGTTTCTTGGTATTTAGCTTTTTTAAAAAGTCATTATTCCTTTTCTATGTGTAACTTTGGCAGGAATTTTCAATATGAGAGCTGCTTATTATTTATTTTAATTTAAGAAACCTCTCTCTTCAGGATAGTTCCAGAAGCTGGATTTCACCTTAGCATTCTTCAAAACAACCATTCTCACCCTAACAGCTAATACTCATATACACCATAGCAGAAAATTAACAATTTTAAATCTTAACCAACCCATGAGTACTATGACCAAGTAGATGATGACAAAAGCATCAACTAGGATTTTATTTAGGATGAGCTTTCCTTGAACAAAAATAGTTCAGTAGTAGAAATACTGAAGTCCACATACAACCTTATTCCAGCAAAATACTGTGCTGTAAACAAAATCTTCACACTTTTGATCTCTGATCAATGAAGTTACTCTTGTAACTTCATTGCAACTGCACTTCTCACATGAAAACTTACTGTCTCGCGTGAAAAAAAAAAATCAAAAGCACACTTGGTTTTTCCAGTCCAAACCAGGTGTGTTAAACAACTATCTACAGCTGTTGTAGATGACAGAAGGCATAAACAAAAAAAAAAAATTTAAAAAGACCCCAAACCTGCAAAAACCAAACAACCTGTTTGATTTCTTTTGCAGCTGCAGAGGATGTGGGACCAAATTCTGACATGAACAACAAAAAAAAAAGGTCCAAATTCAAGTTATGTTAATTCAGAGGTGGAAATTTTTTTGTGATTTAGAGAGTGTTACCTTTATACCAACTTTACTGTCAGGTCTCTCTTATGTACCTTATGTACATAAAAGGCATTCCTAATCTCCTGTTCATGTTCAACACAATTATTAAGACTCACATTTTAGGTCTCTGATATTGACCTTATTCAGAAATGGTCATTTCTTACACAAGGTAAATGCATCCAGACCCAAATCTCTGCACGGTTTGTTTTTGGTGGGTGTTTTTGGTTTTTTGTTTGTTTGTTTGTTGGTTTTTGTGTGTTTTGTTTGTTTGTTTTGGTTTTTGTTTGTTTGTTTGTTTGTTTTGTTGGGTTTTTTTGGTTGGTTGGGGGGTTTTTTTGGGTTTTTTTTTTCCAGCCACACCGACAAAGCCAGCCCTGCTGATACTAAGGACATAAACCACAGCAAAGCACAATGAGAATGCCATCCAGATAGGAATGTGGATCATTTACAGGTACTGAAGCAGCTACAGTTTTATGTCACCTCATGGTAAACAAAAGTTATTGTAATATTCAAGACTACATTTTCTTTAAATTCTTTAGACCATTCATGTTTTGATGCTGCTTAGCTTCAGTACAGGTCCTTTATACTTCAGCTAGTTGAAGAAAAATCTCGAACATAAAAATAATTTCATATGTTTCCACAGCTTCCATCTTCACTCTGTCCAGTGACATACACAAATGTAACTGGTAAATCACTTGAAAGGTCTAGTAAGTTTACCCATGCAAAAAATATAGTTCTTCCTCCTCAGAGGGAATCTGAACATTTAAGGTACAGGGGCCAGTATAACATCAGTTCTGAAACATACCTTTATTTTTTTATGACCAGAGTAATCCCGTGGGTTCCCCTCAGTAGACTTTTGTCTTACTCTCTTCGAGAATCAAAGTAAAAAAGCAGAAGTGCCTTTACACTGTTTTTACCTAGGTATTTATTTCAAGCTCTATAAAATATTTCTAAATCAGAAACATTCTGAGTTGGCACATAGGTCTGCCACATTTTTATTCAGAAATCAATTGTTCAGAAAAACATTTAAATTTAGGGTATAACTCTTCTCTGAAAGGGAAAGGAAAAGAGCAGTCAGTTGGGGTTTTGCTGTTCCCAAGTTCAGAGCAGTAGTGGGAACTGAACTTACAGAGAATTCTGAAGACTGAACAGGAAGATTAATGGTCCATTGTAATATTGTGATAGCATTTGTTTCTGAAAGTAGAAATTTTGATTCATGTTCATAAAGAATAGGAAATATATTTTAAAGCATTGCATTGTTTTCTTGCCACGCAGAGTAAATTTCAAGCTATTAAGTGTAAAGGTTTCTAACAGAAAGACAGAAAATTTTAACTGTAATACTGCAGAAATATAAAGGAAATAAGTAGTATGTTGTATAGAAAGAAAAGTCTGAGCACTTCTGTAATGAGTGTCATTTAGATGGATAAGAGACTCCTTAATATTTGTTTATTCTTTTCCCAGATTTGGAAAGCTGTGTGATGGACTAAGAAATATGGGAAGTTAGACCATATTTTACAAATGTGTAAAGCACCATAGGATACAAAAACATACTAGGCTAAAATTTTTCAAAGATTTCCAACTAATTTAATAATAGTGCGCTGAGTTGCTTGACTGTGATGAAAATATTTTATGGTTTTCTTAGAACAAACTTTAGTTAGACAGTAATAAGGACTATCCACTCCAGGACAGCAATTTTATTTTCTTTATATGTTTGATCTTCTCAGCACTAGCACTGATGTGAGACTGAAAACATGTCAGGTACATTGGGACTATGCAGGGCAAAAAACCCCAAATCTTCTGAAGATCATATGAACTAACACAAATAACTGTGTGTGATGTATCATTGCAAATAAAAGCTACAAACATTCAAAAGACTGAATCTCTTTTTTAAAAATTCACAGTAAATTTCTGTAGAATTTTGTGATCACACATAAAAATCTGCCATAGAAATGCATTTAAAAATCTCTAACACTTTGGTGTGTTCTTGTGGCTTACTTTTAATTATCTGGATTATAGTGGTTCCTAGGAATCCTTGCAATGTTTCAGACTTTGACCATCAGCTTTACTTTTAGTAACTTCTGTAGTGTTTATTCTACAGTAAATATGAACTTTACACCCTGCATTTGACCAAGTCTAATAGTACTTCATGTTGCCTTTTTCCCCCAGAATTACTTCAAACACTGAACTGGCTCTGGAATACTAAATGTTTTTGCCTATGTGACAACTCAAGCCTATAAGAACTGGATCTAGAATATAATAGTCACAGGTATCGATACAGTCAGTGTAGCACAGATAGCTATTAAATTTCAAAAGAGGCTAGCTTGCTTGATGAGCAAACAAATATAATTTTATAGGCCGAGTTTACACAGGAACATTTACAGTTGAGATCCATGCTGCCTATTTTCTGCTGTCCTAATTATTTTTTCTTTTTCGCAGTATGGTTCCCTCTAGTGATTCTTATAAGGAAAGAGGCTACCTGATCCCTTAATCCAGCTAACATTTTATAAAAGAAGATCCAAATTAGTTTTGCTTACACCAGATGCTTTATGTGCAATTGGGTATCAGACAATGGTGACTGAAATATGAAACACACAAATTCAATGATCTCCTTTGAAAGAATCTCTTACCTGGGGGAGCTAGCATGAAATGAGTTGTTTGCATAGTTGCTGCCACTGTGCAGTCCTGTCTCCTCCCCTTATGCAAACCAATGAATGTGTAAGCTGATTGCCAGATATCCCCAGTGTCAGACTCTGTAACAAGAAATGCAATGAGTATTTGATGGAAGAGAAGCAAAATCAGATTTAGCAGACAGGTTACAGCAGGCAAATATGTTAGCAAATGAACGTATTATGCCTACAAGCTTGAATGTGCTATGGTGATAAGTTTGTGCAGGTAAAAGATAATAGAAATAGCAGAAAGTACAGATAGAAAAATATACCAAAAATCAGTTATGCCAATGACTTTCTATGTGGCTCCTGGAAGTTATGCAACTTCTTATTGTGTTTTATTTTAGATGCAATAATATTTTGCCTAAAGTATCCAACAAAACATTTTAATGTCTCATTGCTTATAAAAGATGGTGTACTTCTATATTTAAAGAACATACATAGGAATGTATCCTGTGAATCAGTAAAAATCTGATGATTAGTCAAACACCAGTACCGGGATCCCAGTTTAAAGAGAATAAAAATGTTGAATATACTGGTACTTTTATATATATACAGGTGCATATGGAAAGTCAGCAAAACCCAGGTACCATTCCCAGGTGGAAGTTTTCATGCAGTCACCCTGTTTTGAAGGATAAGAGCATTGAATAGAGTGACTGAAGTCCTTCCGTGCCTGTCACCCTCAGAGCCACAGAACAGTCACTGGTGCATTCAAGTTGTTATTATGCAGTCAGAGCCTATAGGAAAAGAAGTGTGGAAAGAAGACAGAAGAGTTACCCTTATTAAATTTTTGGTAAATTTTTCCTAGGCACCCACTGATTAAATAAATCAGTATTTAACTACACCAGAGACGTGACTATCTACCCCAGGTAATCAGTAAAACACACCCTAAATATCTAAGCCCACATCTCAAGTGATATAGTTCATCTCAACATCCTTCTCCAACAGTTACCACAGTTTCAGAGGCTGATGAACACTGATCACTCTTTGGCATTACATATATAATTCTTATGAGATACAGTGTGACCCATATTCTCAAGGCTACTGCTCAAGTCAACACTGAAGTGCCAAAATTTGCTCCTGTGATTACTTTGCTTCCCATACTGCACTGTTCCTGGACACTGGAGACAGGCATAAGCCCTGAGAGGTTGAAAGGAGGTAGACTTAATTCTGCCTGCATAATATTCTTAATATAAACACCATACAGAGATCTTTGCTTGCAAAAGTTATCCTCAGTAGGACCAGTTTCCTGCTAGTCAAATCCCTTCACCCACATTCTGTTTCACAGGATCCCATCTGTTGGAGGGAGTTCTGTGGCTTTTTTTACTCTGGATAACAAGCTGTCCACTGCTAACTGGTCCAACAGATGTGGACACAATATGGCATCCAGAGGTGCACCTCTTCTTCAAACCCCTCCTTCAGGACTTTCTTCACCAGTTACAGCTGCTCTCCTTATCTTGTCACACTGTCATAATAGCAGTGTCAAGCAGAAATGATGACACCACCATGTTTTAAGACACCACACATCTGCTCTGATATGAAGCAAGGAGAGCATGCATTTTAACCACAAGTTTCTTACCAGAAGTAAAAGAGAAAGCATGGGGGAAGAGACAAGATTCCTGTGAAGAAAGGAAAGATAGATGGAAGACAGAAAATTAAGAATAGGACTTTTTTTCCTTATATTCAGTAAGTACAGAGAAATAGGAGAGAGCAGGCCAAGCAGCACTTGTCCCTAATGCCAAGGAACAGGTATGAAAAAGGTTCCTTTGGCAAAAGATACCTTTACTGAACATTCTTGTTAAGTGAGCAGCCAGCTACCAGGAGTTACCTATAGAGAACAACAGGACTCTGTGGTTAGATTGGGAACAAACATTCAGATCCCAGACTGAGCCCTAGAATCTGGCACAACTCTTACAGACCAGATGCTGAGATGTGCATGCTACTGTCACAGAAATGGCATTCAGAATTTGGATTACATTCTGTTCACACTGCCTTGTATTTTGCTGGAAAAATAATGAAGATTTTGATGAATTCACAAAGGGCAACATTCCCAGGATCCTGGAGTCTGTCAATCTGCTAATTCCAGGCTATAATCTGGCTCTGTGCTGAAAGTGTGACAAAGATGACTGCAGTAATGTCTCTAAGCACTTCAGGTGACTCTGTATGTTAAAAATATGCTGAGGAGCAGATATGTTCTAGAAGAGAGCGCAGGATCTCTGCATGGAGTTCAGCCTGGAGTGTTCAATGCAGGCCTTAGCCAATACATGTAAGGATACAAAGAACAGAGACAGGTTAATATTTCTACCCAGCTCCACTCTCTTCCAAACTGCAGGTGGGGTGGGAATGTTTCAAAGCAAGAATACCACTTAATTTCCAGGTTATGTCTCTAGCTTGCAGACACCCTATCTCCAAATATTTCCTTCATTGTCCCTCTTTTCTTCTCACCATTAGAAAACATCTACCCTCCTAACCTTATCACTTTCCACACCAGGTTCCCCTGCTGTGTTCCATCAGTTACTTTCTGAGGCCAACTGCCTTACACTAATCTACTTTTTATACTAATCTACTTCAAAGATACTGTGAAAAATCTTTCTGTCATTATCTCCTATCTTTTACATTGTTTTCTAAGTCAGCCAACATGCATTTGGGCCTCCACTCATACACAGACCTTTGAATGTCATGGATATTGCAGGAAATTAATTTTTTTAATTGTATCACACGTCCATTATGTGTGGCATTTTATTAAGATATTGTAATAGCTTGTCCATATACCTTAAGCACTTTCAGTCTAAATTTGGCAAACAGTGGATTAACAGATACAAGCACATTGCACAAGGTAAAAATGCAGTTAAACAGAAAAAGTGGAGACACATTCTAAATTTTAGAGTCCACATCCACAAACTCCTCAGCAGAAAAATTCAGTTCTCAATTATACAGACTTTAAAGATTCTAGTAGATTTTTTGTGATGTGGCACAATGATTGTTTACAGAAGTCATAATTGAAAACTTTCTAGTGAGGTTCTTCCTCAAAGATCTTCTCTACTGCAATTTCTACTTTTTCTCCACATTCCACAGTTTACTTTGATAGAAAAATAACTTTTTTTCAAAGAGAAAAACTTTAGAAATACTAGAGTTGTTTCCTCAGGTATGTAATACTATGTTAATCAGTTAGATCAATCTTTAAAAATATTCAAAATGCTTAACTCCTTCTGTGTATTCCCTCCATGTTACTCATATATTACAAACCTTGCAGTCCTGCTAATGATATCTAAACTGAAAATTTTTCTCCTGTCTACTACTGGAATAAAAAGTTATCTCAATGGGCTAACAAAATGTTGAATACAAAGGCTGAAGTGCAATTTTAAGAAATCTTTGTTCAGAAAGGGGCGTCTCCAATCTTTATTATCACACATCATCACTTTTCAGGTAGTCCTCTGGCAGCTGTGAACAAAGCTTTCCAGCCATTTATCTATTTCAATCGCAATAGGCTGAACCATCACCATCTCTAGACAGATTTTTAACCATGCACAACACATAATAAAAGAGTTTGCTAGAAAAATGCAGATTTTCCATCCAAATTTTTAAAAATCCTACTGAAAATTTGAGAATAGCAAGATTTTGGGGGGCTTTGCATTAAAAATATTCTCTTGCCTTTAGTCATTAGAAAAGATTTTTCCTATATATTCTCTAAATAGATGATACTAAGAAAGCCATCCTATTAGGTATGATTGAAGTCTAAATGGGATTCCAGGACACTTTGTGGTCATTGTTTGACATAAGAAAGAAATTGGTGCCAGAAAAGATCACTGACCAAATAGCTCTTCAGAAGACATGGAGTCTTCAGGTTTTGATTTTCCCCACGGGAATCAGTTATAAAAAAACATTCTGCTCAATTCAGGGAATTTTTATTCAAGGCAGTGATTTCTATTGACTTTTCTTTAATCTTCAGCTTCAAATATATCATTACGCTGTAAAAATTCATATGAGTATACAAAGTCCTTACCAGTTTTTCCACAGGTGGTTTCAAAATATGCAGCAGAGAAACCACCACTGGGGATGAAAAGGAGATTATTCTGTCTGAAGTAGTGGATGTCAATAGGCAGAGAGCTTCACAAACACCAGGGTGTTCAGGGATGATAATTTCAGATGCTTTGCCACCTGGATTTTTTTCTCCAAAAATATTCTGACTATTTATCTGGATGAATTTTTATTACAATCACTGCTATAAGGGCCAGATGTATGTGTCCAGAGTGTTTAGTTACTACAGTTTGACCTGAAGAACCCCACATTTCTGATTTTTAACCAAAACAAGGAGCATACACTACTCCTAATTGCAACAGCAAATTTTTATATTTACGACTCTTCCTATTTGTTCATTTGTTACTGCACAAGACAAAATTAACACCTGATATTCTATGATTATCAGGCAGTGATTGATAACAGCTTTATTCCTTTCTTGAAGAAGTTGCAGGTTGTTCCTTGTTCCTTTTCTTTGAAAAAAAAAATAATGGAAAAAGCAAAGAAAATGGAGCATTCTGAATAAGAATAGGGAAGGGAAATATTCTTAATCAGAGAAGCTTAAAATGTTTTGCTTAGGATTTCTGACGAAAACTGAAGCTCATTCTTGCAGAAAGACATAGAAAAGCACAAGGTGAACACACAGCCTTAACTACTAAAGCCATTTCACACCATTGAGCATAGGACACAGATATATGGATACCAGCACTGGGATATATTGTGCCAAGCAGAAATGAGGATTTTGGCAAAAATTTTTTGTGTGTTTTGATGAAAAAAAAAATATAAGTTGCACACTTAGTGCAATCCACCAAAACCTGACCTCAGTAAGTTGTAACAGCTGTACGCTGTACTCTACTCTTGCCACTAATTTTTTTATAGATCAATTATTTCATGCTTTTTTAAAGAGGTTCTGTGGCCTCCACTTCCTTATTTGTGCAGAGGAAAAAACATCATACTGAGATCTCAAGTGCTGGAGCAATTAAAAATGAGAAAGATGCCATTCTAGGATTTTCAGGGACATTGCACTTCACAATCTTCAATTTTACAATTAGGATAACTTCCAATGTGTTTATAACCTTAAGAATGTCAACATGTTTCCATTATCTACTGTGTACATATTATTTTGAACCTACTTCACAGCGCAGAATATATTAATGTATTTATTTAGATTCTGATAAAGTGGTCCTTCAGACACTTAAGGACTTAAAGCCTTCATAAAAATCTCAAACTGACAAGTATTTAAAAATACTGAAAAATCATTAAATGTTAAATAAGGACTTGCATATATTTTCATCGCTTAATTAGCATTTTTTATTAAAAATTACATGCAAAATTTACAAAGAGAACACTAAGGGTCTAATACTCTCTGGCACTTAACAGTTCATCAGGACATACTTTTCATTTAAAAAAAGAAGTAAAAGAATAGAAGGGAAATAAAAAGCTTTAAATAAAAAAGGAGAATGGAATTTATTTTATTTTGCTTTGAACATGATGGGCAGACAGGGTAGATGACAGCTCTTGTACATTCACTACTTCTGTTTGCTAGAGAGTCAGTCTCAAAAAGTGACCTATTAAATAAGGATCTGAAAAATGGATCTCATGGGTGTCATGCCCTTTTACATTATTCTGAAAGGCTCCAGCAACCAGCACCCAGTCTCTCTCCCCTCAGCTTTCAGAGGGTTTCAAAGTTGATACGGCTGGCCTCAGGCAGGTACTCACTGAGTTGTGCCTGTAAAACTGCTTGAAGTTTTACAACTGTGTTCTGAAAATGATGTAAAAGTATCCTCTTGCTTACTCCTCATCTGTTATCTTTTTGCAATATAAGCCACATTGTAACCTTCTGAAACATTATTTCTCTTCTATTCTTAATTGTTTCATCATTTTCATACAAGGTAAAAAATTGGGATTATACTGCACCACTGCAGTCATATGTCAGACAGTCACATGAGGGCAATTTATTTCATTGCCATTGTAATGCAGAGATCAGATACACTGTTGTACATGACATGACCTTCATAATTGTTTCAATCATAAGTTCTGCCCCTCTTCAAATTTAAATACTCAGATCCCAGTAGCTTTCAGGTATGTAGTTCCTTAGGCCTGTGTGGGATTTTAATCAGATTGACATCCACCCCATATTTCAAAAGGAGGGGAAGGAATTCACTGACTCATGGGGCCAACCTCTTTGCATCTCCTGAAAAGGATAAGACAGAGAGAAGAAGCACACACAAGAAAATAAAAAATAATTATCCATCTTATTTGGAATCTAAGGACACTGGATATGAGAATGAGAAAATATGTTTCTATACAATAGCAGGCTTTTAATTCCTGTATCAAATGACCACGTGATTTATATGTGTGACGTTTCACTCACAAACCCACAATGTTTTCACAATTTCTGTAATAAAGTTCTATAAATGTAAAGCCAAGAGAAGTTCTATAAATATAAAACCAAGTGAATAATCTACTAGGAATAAATTGTTAAATATATTTCTCTATTTGTTTGTTCAATAAAAATCTAAGCCTTTTTTTCTCTCTGAAATAATTAACCAGATTTCTTTGCAAACAATTTTCCCCCTTTAGAGAGCAAATTTGCACATTCTTGTGCATTTAAACAGAAAATTTTCAGATCCACAGAGCTTGTCAGTATTTGTCTGCACAGGGAGTAACACAGTTGGAGATGAAGAGACGCACAGTGGGAAATAAGGGTGCTCACCTGATTCGTTGGGTATTAGCTTTTACTTGGCAGAACCAACACCAGTTGGGAGCTCACAGAATAAAGCTGTTTGTGGAAAATTAGTCATCCATAAGGTCAAGAGAAAATTTCTTTTTCCAATTCACTTAAGTGCCACAGATTTTAAAACTTTGAGAACAGAACTGTAGCCATGAAAAAACACAACTTGATACTACCTATTATTCTAAAGGTGCTTTTTTTTTTTTGTATTTCTTTTTCATTTGAAACAAATTACCAGCTTTCAAACAATCTTTATTTTATGCTGACAAAGCTGCAAATCTCCTGCAAATCTTAACAAATATTTTCTTATGTAGGCTACTATGCAGGATGATAGTTGATTCATATAAAACTTAACACCCATGAGTAATTCCATTCAGTTCATGGTATTACTCATACCCTTTAATGATAATACACATTTAAGCATCTTGACAACTCTTTAGAATATACAGGGTCAATTGGAGAATTAGGGACTTTTCATGTGGGCTGATCACCAACTTCCCCTACTCTCTCCCTTCCTCAGAAGTCCATTTTTGAATCACTGAAGCCTCTTAGAATTCTGAACTGATACAGAAGGAAAAAAAAAAAAAAAACCACAACCAAAAAAAACCAAACCAACAAAACACAAAACAGTAAAAAAGAAGAAACAGAGTTGTAAAACCAAACCACACTATGTTGCTGGATTATGAGGCATGCTATGTAGGATATTGTAATGGGGGAAAAAAAGCAGACTGACTTATTTTTTCCTAAAAAACATATTTCACCTTGCATCTGTGTGCCCAAGTCCCTCTGGAATTTTAAGAATGTAATGCATAACTAATTTTAAAACTAAACAAAATTACCATCTCTTTTTCTGAATGTAATGTAAATGTACACTTGTGCAAAGTTTTGGGCTGGTTTTTTTTAAATGGCAAATGGAAGATGGACCCATACTGACACCAAGAAACACCAAAGAAATCCCCTGGGAAAGGCCCAACATAGGTCATTACACCCACTGTCCCTCCATCTGGCTAAACAGAAGCAAGAAGTTTTCTAGTCTGCCACCTAATTAATAAGAGCACAATTCCAGAATTCATTTGCAACTCAGTACTAATGAGTATATATTGACAGCAAGAGTTTCTATTTTAGACATATTAGTGAATATAATTGTATTCCATTCCCAGTGATTGGCATTTTGGATCACACATCATGAAAGAGGGTGGAGATAAAGTTTTCCTCTCTGAAGAAATTCAGTGTTGGATACCAGGGTTCCACAATAACAGCCAAATCAAATTGTTGGAACTTAACACTGTGAAGCACTTTTCTTTCAAATTACTTGATGATTTTGAAAACCTGAATCCATCTCTTACTATCTGTTTTTTAATCCATATGGAGCAGCAGTCCAAACTAAGATCTAGAATTAAAACTACTAAAACACATTGGAAAATCTTTGCACAAAAAGAAAGAACAAGAACTATAGTTAATTCTTTTTAAAAAGCGGTATCGTTTTTCTTTGTATTTATAGGAATTCAGATATATCAGTATTTTCCAAATTTTCCATTTTCTATTAACCTGTGATGAATTTAAATAATGCAAATTCTTAAGCTGATACTAAATATCAAATGGCAGCCAGTGCTTGACAATAATTACGTGCATTTTATATGAATAAATAATTTTTAAAAGAGCAAACAGTCTGGTACTTTCAAATAAAGTCTTTACTGATTTGTGTACCACAGTAATCTTTCTCTCATTCTGTATACTGTCTTCAGAGGTATCAACACTGAAGGACAGGAAAATAACACTGCAGCTTGTGTGATGCTCCGCAACAAGAATTTTAAATGCCTCACTCAGGGTGGTATGGAGGATTGCATCACATTCCAGTGGAAAGAGATGTTAAACACAAATATCATCACAACATCCAGAGGCCCAAATAAGAATGAGTGAGTGCAATAACTGGTGTTTTGTAGGCAATGATTTCTTTCATACAAGTTCTCAGACTACCTTAAAACCCTGAGCCCTCTGGTAAGATCGAACTATTAACTGTGATGAAGCATATGTGTGTAACACTTCACAAGTGGCAAAGCTGGACAAAATGACATACAAGACAGCTGAATATGTTAAAGCATATTCATGAAGGAAGATTGGTTAGGGAAACAGAATATATATACACATTATCAGTAATAACATCCCTTTCCCTGACAATCCACAAATTTACATTCACTATACAGTGCCAGTCATTAAAGTCTTTAAAACTGCCACTTAAAGCAAGTATAATTTAAATATCACAGTATTTTCCTTACTTTTCTAAAGTTCACAACAGATAAGTGACAAAAGCAAAGTTGTACAGGTGTGACCAGTGCAACTGGAGTTATACAGAACAATTCACAGAAATGTACCTTTAGCAAAAATACATACATAATTTAAATTAATTTGTTCTTACAGAGCATCCAGAGTCAGTGACTGAGATCTGAGAGTGTTACATCCTTGATTGTATATGAGTGCAGCTAGAAAGTTTCCAATAAGGTTCCAATAAAAAGGGAATGAGAAAAATCTACTTATCACTTTTTATGGTGGCATAGAGAGATAAATCAGCTTCCCCTAAGCACGGGCAAAATGATGAGCTGATTACAGGAGGAGATTTCCATGGGACATCCCAGCAAACAGTGTCAGGACCTCTGCTGTGCACAGCAGTCTGGCATCAGGCATCAACGTCACTCCGCAGATGATTATAAGGAAGAAGCTACACTTCTTCCTTAAAAAAAAATTTAGGGCAAGGTCTAAATTTTGTTTTCACCTACTAAATCAATGCATGGAGCTGGTCCTTTGTAGCAGGCCAAATTAGCTTGGCCAGGTTTTTTAAAACTGGGATTTTCTGAAGCCAGTTCTAAAGCTATTCAGTAAACTACAGTATGTGAAATCACAGCAAATATAGTTATATTAAATTTTTCATGAAGTTTAGGTCCTGATTCTGTCTTCATCCTTACCTGTGTCTATACCTACCTGGAACTCTGCTCAGCATACAAACATCTACTGTCACAACAAAAGCCCACTGTTGAACATAATATTTTACACTCTAAGCTGAGCTTCTTCATAATCCGCTAATGCATCATATCAAAATACCGATGCTTGTACATGTAAGTATGCGCGTATGGCATATTTGAAGATTTCAGGACACGTATGCCAGCATGAAAATACACTCATTTACATGCTAGGAGACATTATGGTGAAGATAATCCAGGGTACAGACATATGGATTCAACTAGCAAACCCTCTTCAATACATGCATTTTTGAAGGCACACTAGCAGATTAGAACTGATGTTCCCTATACTGAAGAGAATTTCAATCTACATAGCTAAAGAACAAGCCTAATTTAGATTTGGTAGGTCCTGGATTTGCTACCAAAGGAAAAAATGAAATCTGCTTGATGCAGCATGCCCCTTTTATCTTTCAAATAAAAAAAAGAACTCTTGAAAGTCATAGAAAATATAACATTTATCCTCTGTAATTTTTAAAATAACTGTACATATAATTAATGATCTGAAATATCTAAAATAAGAGATTCAAATTATATTTGCATAGGAAAAATGGGCCCCTATGAACTCAGCATTTTTAAAAAGCATTTTATCTCACTGTAAAAATAGTAGAACATTTAGAAGAGAATACTGAAAGAAACAGCATTGGTGAAAGCTGCGGTTTGTAATTGCAAAGTTAATTATCTTTCCTAAACCATCAGTTGTCACTTAGATAGACCAGATTCTAGCAGGCTCTCAGGGGACTGACTTTATTTCATTCCTAATGGCTTGGGACCCACCATTTTGCTGTCTCTGAACATTTGGTCACTGAATGCACCATTTATGGAGTATTGTTTAATTAAGGGCAAATTAAGAGAACTGTGCACAGAATTTAATTTCATATCGTGTGTAAATTCTTTTAAAGAGGGTACTAACTATAGGCATTATAACTTTTCATTATCCACTGTTTCTACAAGGTATTGACAATTTATTGTTTGCAACAGTTAAGAGTTTGTTTACCCTTTGGGGAATTCTGCTGGCACTGCAGTTTTTTGCCTCATCATTCCATTAACCCCTTATATTCCACTTTCACTGTTTTGAGATCAGCCATATGTTTGAAAATCCACTTTTTTATATATATATATATGTTTAAATATAGTTCCATAACAAAAAATAAAACAAGGCTAGAAGATAAGATGTACTACATGCATGTGCATATAGTGCACATGTGCCACAGGAATTCCTACAGGACTAGTGGAGATTACATGGTCTACACTGTAGGCAGCCAAAATTAACTGAAACTCCTTATGCTGTTGCCTCTAAACAGAAAGTAAGAAAATGCAAAGAGCTAGAATATTCAACGTTGTACAGAACCTCCTAGTCCCCTCTTGGCAGAGACACTTGCACAGTTTTGATGCCATTAACTGGTTCTTCAGCTACTGCATGTGACCTGAAGTTTGCTTTTCCTTCTCCCTCACTCTCACCCAGTCTTTCTGCTTGAGCTTCAAAATCTGTTTGGAATGGGATCCAGCACAATGGCTGGAACGTCACCAACACACACAAAAAAACATTATGTTTACTGAAATCAACTAAAAATTGCATTTACTAACAATAAAATTATTGCATCTAGAGTGAAGAACCAATTCCATTTTATGCTCACAAAAGCATATAGCTTGAAAGTAGGTATTAATAGTCTTTGAAAGTAACAATCTGTCTCCAAAGGAAGCAAAAACCTTTTTCTAGACTATTTTAATAATCACAGAGGCGATGTGTACTCTGAAGCAAAGGTATTCCAAACAATACAAAGCACAGCTTATATATATCCTGCAAAGCTAGTTCTAATCTATGTAAAGCACAAGCAAGGAGCACAAGTAACTGTCAAACATCCACAGTATATTTTACAGAATGAGCAGAAGCAAATAAAAACAAAGGCTCCCATCAGAAAAGAGATGGAAATGGTTAGCAAAAGCTCAAAGACATCCACTGTCCTTATGCCAAACCAGTGACAATACTTGATTTTTTCAGGAAGATTGCATAAAATTATTCAGAGATGTTAATCCAGCAAAGCTAGTAAGAGCTATGCAGAAAGGAAAACTGTTTTCAGTCCACAGTAAACAATCTCTCACTTCAACTTCCCTGTTGTTCTTGCTTCAGGGTGTGGCTGCTTTGACTGAAGAACTTTTGATAGTCACCCCATTTCTTTCCTCATACTCCTGTTCCAAGAGAAGAGTAAATTGCAACATTTGCAAATTGACTTCACAAAATACCAACCACGATCACCAGAAGATGTGTACTCCTGGTTAAATTGCTGCTATTTCTATATTCCAAGAAAATTACTTAACCAGCGGTTTGGGATTTGGATATGATAGAGGACTCTGCTCTCTGTCTTATATAATTAAACCTGTCCTAATCTTTCAGTCACTTCCTTAAAAATATAAGATACTTGATGTATACCAATATTGAACGTAAATTAGGATAAGATCCTAATACAATTAATGTTTAACTATTTTTACTTCCTAGCATATTTTTAATGGTGCCAAACTTGATAATGCAAATCATTAGTATATATTTAAAAGCTCAGAGCATAAAGGATTGTTGTTGTTGTTCCTCTCTAGATTTAGCTGCCTATTTCTGAGGAAACTGGATCTTCAAAGCATGCCTTACTGGAGAATGAAGCATTTAATTTTTTTAAGGAAGCTCATTTGTCTGCTTAGAAAAAGCATTTGAAATTTCACTGCAAAAGCAATTATAAGACAAAATTAGCAGTAAGAATGAAAGGACTATCTTAATGATGACTGTAGCATCACTGGCATGACATTATAATACTGTAAGAATTATACAGCATCCAAAACCTGTCAAATGAGATTTAGGAATATAGTTTGGAAGTTATCCCCTATTGAGTTACTGTCCATAATCCTGATACAAATCCTGTAAAATGTTCATGTGAGGTAGTCCATATGCTAAGGGTAGCATATCATTTCAAAGCTGTCAGTTTTAATTTCTGTTTTATTAATTTTCCCATAAGTCAACAGACATACATTTCAGAGGATATCTATCAAGTAGATTGTCTCCACACAAAGAAGCAATAAAGCGATGGCTTGTTCTGACTGCTTCACCATGAAGATTTCACACACAAGAAGCAGGTGGGAAGATTTTGAAAACCTAGAGAACCAGAGATGAAGGACATGGGCAGGAAGCATGGATTCAAGATTTTTGTGTGCATGCAGAGGAAGAATGGAGAGGAGAACCTGTATTTGAATAAAGCCTGCTTAGGTTTTTCAGTCCCACCATCACATTCTTGCCCTTAAAGGAAAGCTATGACAAGAGTTCATTTAGCTCTTTGCCTGAAAAAGCAGCTACAACCACACTATCTGGAAAGAGAATCCTTAGATATCTTGGTAAAATTCTGTCTGTGACTGACTGTGATTAGTTGAAAGAAAAATGATGTAGGAACATGTAAATGAAGAACAGGCCCAAACCTTGTCTAAAAGTTCAAAACAATCCAGTGAACATAAAAGTTTGCAGGACCTCATTGCCACTTGTATTCTTTTCTAGTAGAATATTTAACAGAGGTTGATCACCTCCTGTGGCAGGGCTGTGAGAATCTGGAGCAATGCATTTAACACAATATCAGTTTTCTTCCTACTACACTGCAGATTGCACTTTAATGTAAGACTTACATTTAAAGGACAGGACTATGAAAATGCTCTGAACTTCTTCGTGTTCTTGAAAAAACAGCACGGCAGGAAAGCTGTGTCTGTGGCTGATCCCATATAGACCATTGTCACCATTATCATACCTTTTTCATCTTTAATTCCCATGTCAAAGACAAGGAAACTCAGATGTAAGCTCTCTAGGTACACCTACACTGTCAAATAAAACAGGATGAGTGACTGAAAACTGGAATCTTGATTGTTCATACTGCTTAACTTCTCTCTCACCTTTGACCTAACCCCAGGTATCATCATGGACAGTTTACTCTCACAACAGATTCCAAAAGGGATATGATAATATTACCAAGTATGCCTCTCTCTCCCTGACATTATAAGCCACCTTCTCAAGTGTAATTTTTTCAGCCAATTTGCCCCCAAGAAAACCAAAACAACCAAAATGTCATAAGGCCTGATAACAAAATAGGATTATAACTGACTGATGTTCTTTTACTAACTTGGTAACACAAAAACTGAAGAAAGGAATTTTTTCCAATAATATCAGTAGGGTTCTATTGAGCATTTCTGATATGAATCTCTGAAATAGCTTAATGGAAGAATCAAATTAATTTCTAGATATCTGTCAACAAAACAGAGGCAATTGGATCATGTGTAATGTAAGAGTAGTTTTAAAATTTGCTGGCATCATGGATCACCATTGCATTAATTAATGCAAATGTTTATATTTAAGTTAATACTGTATGAACACTGCAGTATGTATAATACTTTTATCATGTAAAATAAATTAATGTATTGAAGATAATTAAATTGCAATGAAAATGTGTTTTGATAATTTGCTAAATATAACTGAGGCTAAATCTATTTTTGTCAAGAGCAAATTTGAAATCCAATGTTCTGTATTTTAATCTCCCCTGTCTTCCACTCTTCCTCAGATAATTGTTCTTTAGAATAACAGCAGATAGGTCTGCATGTCAGTTCTCAGATTTCAGATGTGCCTTAGACCATCTTGTGACCACAAGCATAAATCTCAGGTCTTTTTTCCAGTGGTTTAGCTCTAGATCTGCAGAAACAGTGACCCAGTGCTCAAGATCGAATAAAGTGTTGGCTCGCCAAAGGATACCATCTGCAGCTGAGATTCAAACACTGGACATGGCACAATCATGTGATCTTTTTTTCTCCTCTGTATTGAGTTTGACTGCTTGCATAGCGTACTGCCCTCTCACTGTCTTTCCATGTACCAAGGCAGACCCAATGAATGAGAGCAATTGCATTTAACACAATTTTCTTCCAAGAAAACAAATCTTTTCTGTTAGGACTAGTGTGAACTACTTTCTCTAAAACTATTTTCAAATAATTTGTACACACATGATTTTTCCATCTTCTAAAAGACCATCAGGAAGACATATTGGCAATTTATTAAAGTCATAGAGAACTGGATTCTTAACATAGAAATCATCTGCCACAAAAATTTGGAGGATTGATTCCATACTTGTGACCTCATCACTTTCAAAATATTTAAATAGATCTAACAATTGTGAGCAAGAGTACAAAACAGTGATAAGGGTACTTAACAAGGATGGTGGAGATCCTTCTCATAGGTTCCACTACTCATCTACTCCAAGGTACAGGTTAGAATGACGAACCTGTGAGCTGAAATAAACTCTCATGACCTCCAGAAAAAAAATTACTTACTGTCTAGGCTTAAGATTCACCACTGAGAATCCCAAGAGGCAGCTCTTGAAATTACTGTCTTGTATTAACACCACTTTCTTACAAACTGAGCAAGTTTTTCATTTAGCACAAATGTTCTCTAGATCCTGGTCTCCTTCAACAGAGGAACTACATTCTCATATCTATGTGGAAAAGCATCCCAGCTTAGCCAAAATGATAAGAATTATTCTGAGACTAAAATCTTTCAATGTATCTCAACCTAAAACTCGTTAATAATAATAATTTTTAAAAGGCTAATTTCTAGTGTGATTTTTATACTGATAGTGTCTTTTGTATTGCAGAAACAGTCACAGTACAACATTCTTTGAAAAAAGTGGAAGTACAGAGGATTTCTAATCCAACTAAAACAATAGTTTACCTGACTGTGTTCTTCACCACAAACCATGGGAATGCTTCCCTACAGCTTGGCAGGTGTGATTTGGAGATAATTGCAGCAAAGGTAGGGGGCCATCTCTGGCTTGTAATTCTACTAGAGAGAGTGAAGGTCTTTTTTCCTTCTGTGTAACCTTGTATGATAATTTGTCCAATTCCACCTGTCTGCTAAAATAGCGCTTACTGTTGGATGTCTGTGGTTAATTGATACTGTTCTGGTTTAGTGCAGCTTCTGTGCTAGTCAGGGGGACAAGCAGAAATATTTTTTAACGTTGAAAACTAAATCTGGAATCACTACAATATCAGTATTTTGCTTACAAGATTTGCTAAATGGTCAGTCTGGATGCTATTCTTTCCAAAGAGTTCAAATGTGCTGCAGGTTTTAAATTGAAAAACCTCTCTTCTCAAGAAGAAATACAGACTTACATACTGCAAAATTTAAATCAGAACTGGAAAGTGGAGTGAAAAATATTTCAGTAATCTTTTGGCTGTGATAAATAAAGATATGATAAAATAGTCAGGGTGACCTTGGCAGTTTAGTGCAAAAACTTGTTCTCTGAAAGTTCATGGATTTGGAAGCAAAGATCTATCATCAATAGCCTTAAATATGTCCACAGATTGTGAATGAAGTTGAATCTTAGATACAGATCCTGTAACTAACCATCTGGATATTAGTTCCCTAGTTTTGCAAGGAACTTTAGCAGGTGCCTAAATTTATATTTTTAAGTATTCATGGACAAAAAGTTAAGAATGTTCATAGGAACCTTGGCTGAACTGTTGGCTCCATATCCAGACAATAAATCTATTTATAGACACATACATATATAGGCCATATGACACCAACAATCCATATTGTATATGCTAACTCAGCTGAAGGCTTCTCAGCAGTGTAGGCAGAATCAGTTTTATGGAAGCAGCAATATGGGTCACAGCAGATGGGAGAAAGAGGCTAAAAAGATTCAGTGGAGGCTTCAGCGGACAGAACAGATGGGTTGTGGGGGGGAGAGAATGGGGTTTCTGGAGTAAGACTGGAGCTAGCAACTCAGAGGTCAATGAAGGTCCATGATATTCTGGGTACAAAGTGATTGAGAAGACTAAAAAGGCTGGAGAAGCAAAGTGAGGCTTTAGTGGGGTTGTGTTATCAGGGTAGTGACAGCTCTTCTATCCTTCTGCGCTTCTGAGATCTTGACTATTTTCTTGGGTAATCTCCCTCTTCCTCACTTTCCTGAAGCACAGAACTTTCACCAACCACCCTTTACTCATCACCCATGGACCCATCCTCATCTACTACCCTTTTCCTGGTAGGAAGGCCTGCAGTGTCCCGTCCTCCCACAGAGGCAAGGCCTGCTCCTGCTGGGATAAGCAACAGCAGAAAACGGAAAGGGATGACTGTCACAGAGGACTTTGGCCATACACCTTCCTGAAGGAAAGACAGACAGAAAAGTGACTATCCTTTCCCTAAGAAGCTGCACATCCCTAGGTTACAATCCCTGTTTGTTCACTCTGTGTTAGCAACAGCAGGAGAGGAAGATGGCTGTATAAAGCAGGAAACAAAGACCTGCTGTTCAGCCTGGAAAGCCAGGCCCAATCCTTGGCATAGATGAAGCACACAGTCTGCTGCCATAAGCTGCTGCCTACCTTGTCTTTTGGCTTAATACAACTCCGTATGTGAGTGTGAGTGTTGTGTGTATATACATATGTGTGTATGTACATAGTTTAATCCAAGAAATAATTATAAAAACACAATAATGAGCTTCCAAGTATTATCAAGCCTATTAAGCTACAAATAGTTCATTGAGGACCAATTTCTAAGTGCTAAATATTACAGCTAGATTTTGCTTTTATGCAAAAATCAATGCAAACACATGAATCATTGAGAAGCATGCTGCAGCCTTCCAAAGTCAGTTTCTAATTAGCAATCTATTGATCCAAATAGCTAGTACTACAAATAACACAGAAAAAAAAAAGTGTTCTACCAAGTGTACGGAAAAAGAGTCAATCTTTTGCTCTCTATAATTAATTTCAATTCTTTCCAGAATTGAGGAAAGTGCCAAAGTTTTGCATCCCTAACACTATTTCCTATATCCAGCAATGTTCCTCCTTTCATTCTGTCCCATCAGTTAGAAAACTTGCTCAGATTATGCACAAGAATAAAACAAATACAGAAAATAAATGAGGGAAAATTAACTTTTGCAGGATTTTTTCCCTGCTGCAAGTGTTCTCCCTTCTTAGAACAAGGCAACTGAGCTAGCTTTATTATCCCACTACAAAAATTTACATGTGTCCTGATGTTTTGACAAATATTTAGGATGGTGAAAAACTGTCATCAGACTAGAATGAAAACTAACAAAATCTTAAACTTTTATTTATTTATTTAATTTATACATTTTGTGCTCAGAATAAAACATGTTAATATGTGCAAATCCTTCACAACTGGTTGTCCCTTAGCTGCAGAAATGTTCAGCTATGTCCTATAGGAAGCTAGGATTCACTGCAGCTAAAAGTCATAGGAATGACTTCCAGAAGTAAAGAACACAGATGTCACCACAGATATTTTCAATATGAGAAAGAAAATCCTAAGAACTTCTCTAGTTGAGATCTGCTATTTAGATGTCCTGCCTTTTCTGTGAAAACAAGAGGACATGCTATTACTGAACTGAATCTCACAAAATAGCTGAAGATAATCAACGTAAATTTAAATACTGCATAGTAGCAGCTCTAGTCTTGCAATTTTTCTGATTAAAGAGTGAGTGGTCTGGTGTTGGTTAAAGTTGAAGTTTACTGCAAAAGAGACATTATTTAGTCTGTCCTCAGTGAGGTATGGGGTCTTCTGTGAAGACACCATCTGTCTTCATTCGGTGGTATGTATTTGTATTTTCCAACCCATGACCTTTACACACCTTCAATTTTCAAAAAATGTAAAGGTTTAAAACTAATTGCTACATCTTAGGGTAAATTGAACTATTTTAAAAATGCATTAAAATGTGAGCTGCATTCTGTAAAGAAAGCCAGTCTTCAATATTCACATAATGGTGCTAACGGAACGGCAGCAGTAATTCCAAAACTCAGTAAAACACACCATTTAAACAAAAATTTGAGATACCTTTTGATTTCAGGAGTTCAATATGTGCAGACAAAAACCTGGGCTTTCCATCCTTCTTAGTACCTCCACATTCAGCTACTTGTTTAGGAAGAGCAGCTTATTTGTGAATCTTGGTGGAGTATTTACATCAAAGTAATTAGCTCATTAGAAACAAAACCTTCTTCATTAGGGAACTTTTTTTACGCCTCAAAATTATATGGCTTCTTAGGGAATTTGAAAATTATTTTTAAAATAATATTTGATGAATATGATGAATTTGATGAATTGTGGTAAATATCTCTTATTTTTGACATGGTTTCATGTGTCTGATCATGAACAAATTCCAAGGCAGAAACTTGAATAACATGATCATAAGTAAGGAAATTGATGAAATATAAATTTACAAGAATTTGTAGCTAAAATTATGGAGCTGAAGCTTAGCAGAAACTTCTGGAAGAAATCCTATCCCCGAATCTTTATTAACATTGTTTATCTCGTGGATGTAGTGCAATTCTATCTTGAATCTAGGGATGATTGCATATATTGAAAACAGAGTCAAAGTTTGAGAAAAGATTGTATAACATAACAAAAGGAATCTTAGCTTGCTGTCAAGACTTGTTATAAATTGAGTCAGACTGATCAAAAGCCATTGCTTTGTTTCTGTTCTGTATCTTGTAGCACAGCTCTTAGACATTGAACATAGGAAATGGGGTCCACAAGGCATATTTATGAGCTGAAATGTCTCACAACCTACAGAAATCCTCAAACATAGTCTTCTCTTAAATTTCAATATATTTAACACAATTTCTGTACATTCTGGCATCCTCTTTTGCTCTAAGTAACTTTTTTGATGATAAAACTAATAATTGTACGAAAACAGTTTTTATTTGCTGTTGGCAAACATCATGATTTTAAGCATTTTATAACACATATTTATTCAACTATCACTGCTCTGAAATACTCTTGCTTACATGGTAGGCATTAAGGGAAAAGATCCCTCCATTTTCACTTCAACTTATACATCCTCAAATACAGAAAAGTGAGGTGCAATGAAAAAAAAAAAAAAAAAAAAAAAAAGAGTAGTGTCACTAACTCAAGAACAGGCAGGACACTTGAGTGAGTATATATTAGAAAATGTTCCAGCAGTCTGATCCCATCACTGATAAACACAGAGCCTGTTTCTGTGTTTAAAGATCATTAGAAAAGCCATCAGCCCTATCAATGCATGTAATTCTCTGTATCGTTGTCACATTTCTTCTTGTATTTACCTTTCACTGAATGACAACATAGAAAAATTTTCTGTATCCTCCTGTTTTCTATAAAATTTATCATGGCCATATGCTTCAGTTTTCAGTTTACATGCCTCAGTTATTTTGATGTAACTTTGTCTAATCTTCAGATGTGCCTGCAGGATTCATGTATGCTTTCTAGTATTCTGGAAGGCAAAGCAGAAACTTCTTCAGAAGAAGCCGGTAGGTCTAATGAGATATTTTGAAACAGGATGCTTCCAAAACAATGGATTGACATTTCTATTGAAACACATAATTTGTTTGGTTTCCCCAACTATGAACCTTAGACTGAGGTACAAATCTAATTAACCCTAAAACTCTACCCATTGAGTAGCATTTCCACTGATTCTATAGCATTCAGCAGTGTCTCCTAATAGAATTGCAGTGGTCACTTTTCAAAGCTCAACATTTGCCCCAGATTATCAAGGCATTACTTACAATGAAGTGATGAGAGCAACAGGAATCAAAAGCTTTTAGTTCCTGAAAATGAGAAGATAAACCTCTCAAATCTCAGAAAAGATTGGCTACTCCTTGCTTTAAACTCACAGAGAAGTGTGAGATTCTCAAGTACTAAACAAATTGCCACTGTAATCATGTTCAACAGTGAAAATACTTTTCACTTATAGAATATTGTGCCTTTTAAGTGTTTTGCATATGTCTCTTCTTCTAGGTTCCAAAAAAATCTGATGCTCAGAAGATTTTGAACAGAGATTTAGGTGGCAGCTGGAAGCCACAGATAGGTGATCCATGTGAAGTCAAATGAACTTCTTGTATGCCTTAGATGTTAATTTAGCAGTAATCCAAGAAAGCAACCTGTAATTTCTTCAGCTGCACATAAAACCTGCCTCCTGGTTGTCAACGGTTCTAGTGTTGAGACTACTGTATGAAATGTGAGTAACTAGTACTGCTATTGCTTGAAAAGACACAAAGCCATGGTGAAATCACAGAGCACATCACGGACATTTAAGTTCCTGAGAGAGTGCTGCAAACCCTGAATTTACATCATGACAGAGCTAAGCAGGGAGAGATTTCTCTGAGTATGGTGTGTTTTCACACAAGACATAGTTGTTCCCTGAACGTTCCTTCCACACAGGCTTAGCTGACTGCATTTTGGTGTGCAGAGTATTGTAATGCCACTTCTGGGTCAACTAAAACTCTGTTTGCTATAAAAAATTGCATTGAATTCTGCTCCTGGATACATCAACTTTCATTCCACTTTCTAAACTTCTTCGTGAATTGGGGCTTAATATTAACGAATGTCCAAAAGTCACACTGAATTTAGGTGATTTGGTGCTTAAATGTACACCTGTCTCACCACTGAACATAAGCAATAAAAAATATTAATACAACTGGAAAATATGTCTCACAGGAAAAAGCATGCTTCCTTGTTTAGAAAGTAAGTAAATAAATAAATAAATAAATTCTGTTAATGAATAATGCAAGGCCAAATAAGTGCACATGTGCCTGATCCAAAACACATTAATTTTCTATTGAACATTTAACAGGAAAACAAAGAAAATGACTTCAGGTGTAAATGAAAAAATAAATAAAACTAAACAAAGTTTTCTTTAGAGACATTTAAACACTAAGATCAAAGAAACTGCCTGGTACTCTTACTAAATTACAGGCAGCCAAGACTGTTTTGCAAGCACAATATTCGCAGTGGAATTTCCAATACTTTTTTGCCCTGATTCAATGCTCTAAGAAGCTCATTATTTCAAGTCCTAGCTAGATGCAGAGAAGTTATCTGAGAGTTAGGTTGACATTGATAATACATTAAAAAGCTTAGAAGCACATTCTACAGCACCTATTTATGGTAGAGATATTTGTAACATGAAACAAATAAAACTATTAAAGTATTCCTGCCTTTGACATCTTTAGCCATCCAAAGCTGAGAGGAAAAGGAAAACAGAAAATCTTGTCAAAAAGGAATATTTAAAAATGTCTCATGAAGAAGAGACTTTGCATGATCTTTTCCTTTGCTGCTGCAGTCACAAAGGAGTAGAAGCAGTCAGCTCTGAAGTGGTGAAATGCATATAGAATATGATTTATTTCCCAAATCTAAGGAAGCATCATACCAGTTATAGAGAAAGTTAATATTCCCTCTCCAGCCCAGGCAATGACTGAAAAAATGGTGCCCTCCTTTAACAGAGACATTAGCCAAAAGTCCTCAACGTGTCAAAGTGTTTAATGATCGCATGCTCTGCCCAGTACAATCTTTCATAAATTTTTGTTGCTACTATATCCACACAAGTTACTTCTGTGCTTCTGATTAATATATACATCTTCTAATATATACTTTTTGGGCTTTGATTGAACCATACTACTCAACAAGATGTTTAAAGTACACAGAAAACAAGATGCAATATTCCATAATTCAGTTCTATGCATAAAATTTTCAGAATACTTAAATATCATAAGATAAAGGCTTGTATGAGGTCTCTTCTCTCCCCTCAAAAAAAAAAAAATTGTTAAGTGAAACCAGGTGCAGTGGCAACATTTTCTTTTTTTTTTTTGTAAAATGTCAGTGAACAAAACCCCTACGACTCTGTAAAAGACAAATATTTCCTAGTCTTGTTTCTTTTATGTTTGATTACATAATTGTCAATGTACTTTACATGAGCCCACCCAGAAACTTATTCTTTGCTTTCACAGTTAATAAAAATTAAAAGAGGACAGGAACATAGACAGTTGGTCTCTGCTCGTGTCTGCAGCATGCTTGGCTGTACATGGGTCTAGATTCAGCTACCATTTGGAAGATTTTCTATACAGCCTTAAGGGCTGGGTGCACTTCTCTGAAAATGCAGTTTCTGTAGAGGTTGATAGGGTAGCAGCAGTTGTTTTCAGTCATCAGATGTGCTGATAGAATTAATTTCACTAGTCACATCTAAACTGTACTCTGTATGGGTAGTCAGTCAGAATTTCAAGGCCAGGACCACCATGAGGTGTGCCCCAAGGCAGAAGTGTCCTGGAGTTTATATACAGCCGCTGTGATGCAGTAAAGTTATAAGTGAGCAGTCAAGGTAAATGTGCTACAGTCAAGGTATTTCCAGAATAGATAGGAAAGTGACTAGATATTGGTAAGATCTTATCTGAAATACTGAAAATATAGAATTATAGCTATGAAAAAAAAGAGGAAACTCAAACTACAAAAAAACCTACAAAAAGATACAGGTAACAGCTATGTAATAAGCAAGAAATATGTGAGAATGTTGAAAAGGGTTTCTTTGCTTATTCTAATCAAACAAAGGCTAAGGTATATGCTGCCATCAGGAAGTACAGCAGTGGTAAACACTAAAGAATGAATTGAAGAATAAACTGGTATGATTTTGTCAAGAGTAAAATTCTTCTGGTAATTAAAAGACATTTCACAGCATTACAGCCAAGAGCATCTGGAACCATCCTTCAAGTAGTGCAATGATTGTAAAAATATATTTGATAGATCTTGATCCTTTTATTAAGGCATTATATGATGTGTACCCTCTGAAAGCAGGGGAATGGTCCCAATGCCTCAACCTTTCTTCATTTCTGCCTTTATGTTTCCCTCTTAATTTCGTTCAGCTGAAATGTACAGGCTCTATTTGCCACTGCCACTGCCTCTTCAGCAATGTCCTGTATATAGAACAAAACAAATAATAGAGACAGTTATTACAAAACAAAGTTGAAAAATCGTAGTGTTGCTCTGCTATTAACAAGCCTTGCTAAGAAAAAACTATGGGAAATGACAGTCAAGAGGTATTTGACCTTTGTGTAATTTTATTTCTTAAAAGTGAGATACTTATATATATATATATGCACACAAGATTTTAGTAAGTATCAGCTGGCACATCTATTTAGCTATTCAAATATATTTTATCTGACAATGTTGATTTCTCACATTTATTTCTACTCACTGGGCATAGAATTGACTGCATTATGCCAATGTTTGCCATGTTAACTATTTCTAAAGGTTACCAACTACGTAATCATATATGACATGAAAAAGTAGTTGAATTTCACTCCCCAGCAAACTGAGTTCTGAGTCATTGGTACTTCCTTCTGCTGTAAGCTGTAAGTAAACCACCCCCCACACTACCCCCATGTACATGTTAGAGAAATAAAAAAGTCAAGTAGAAATGCCATTCTTCTTCATTTGTATATGAAAGAATGTGAAGATATTACTCCCTTTTGGTTGCAAGATAGTGCTCATATGCCCTCCTGCAAAAACTTCACAGAAACATCCTGACCTCTTCAGATGCTTTTTGTTCAAATATTTTCAGTTGAATAATGAAAGCCAAAGGCTTATGATGCATCTCCTAATTAAGACAAACAGCATTCATTTCCATTTTTAAATGCTATGTATTATTTTCCCTCCATCTTTCTTCTTTTTTGCTTTTCACTGTATCCCAACCATCAAATATAAGACTTCAGATTCTCCTCAAAACAAAGGCCTGCACAGCTGTTACTTTGCAACAAGCACATTGTGGGCCCCATCCAAAGCTCATTGAAGTCGCAGTCTTTCAATTGACTTCAAAAGGCTTTGGATAGACTCCTTTCTTAAGCTATATCTTAATATGTGATGCATTTTTAAAGCTAGAAAACCTTTAATGCACTGACATTTCTGCAGTTTATTATAACAGAAGCTACATGAAAAATGTGCATACAAAGAAATGAACGGAGTTAACTCTGCACAAAGTGTTAATACGAAATGTATTCTTATGATACTGCTGCCAACTACTTTTAATATCCTAATAATGTATTGTTACTCTTTGACAATACAGAATAATTTTAAATCCCCATTCATAAGGGCTCCAATTATAATCTAATTCAGCTCAGATTAACTATGCTTTGATGGCAATTTCCTTATACAAAAAAAAATTAGTCTAAGATAATGCACTGCAAATATAGTTTCAATGCTAATAAAAGGCAGTTTAACAGCCTAGAGAAGTTCATTCTGACTACCTTTTCATTGCAACGATAAACAGTACATAAAGAACTTCAATTACATATTTAATGTAAAATACGAAGTTGTAACATAAAAATTAGTCAAACCACTGATAACTTCACTTTAGGTATCAGAAATTTTCAATAAATAAAATTGGATTTTTGCTGTTTCTACACAACTGTGAGAGAGTTGAGATCGGTGTTAGCAGTGTCACTACAGATGCATCCATTTCATATAATAATTTAATTCCTAGGAAAAACTGCAGCAGCTTTCATTGTTTAAAACTGAAGCAGCTGTAAGTGGGACATTTCAGTTCATTACTGCTTCAGCCAAGCTTTGCACTGAAAATTATTCAGTAAACTTTCATGACAGCTTTTGATTTTTGCTATATCTTACAACACTCTTTTACTGCCATAAGTTGCTTTCTTGCAATAAATGTAAAATGATATGGAGCTACATTGCTTATGCCAGCTCAAGATTTGATCCAAAAGCTGATTCTGACATCAAGGCCCTGGCACAAGGGCATATCATAAATCTAAATGAAAAATTACAATTACGATATCTGCCGAAGGTTTTAATCTTAGCGATATACTAATTCCTTTCACTGGAGTGCAAGGATTACAATGCCTCTAATCTTCAATATTAACTTCTAATTGACATTTTTTTCTTTCATCTAAAAAAACAGTAGTTATACTCCAACCTTCCTCTATTTTTTTTAGCTACTCTTCCAGAGCAAACTTATGGATGTGTGAAATCTTCTGAGTGATACATAGCAGAGGCAACCAGAATTTCACTCCATGAAAAATTCTGTCAGTTTGGATTTTGTATTACAGAGCAAGCAAGAAGAGGGTAAAAGGTAATTTCTCTGAAACTCTTTTATACAAGCAAGAGTGACCAGAAAGCAGCCTAGTTATGATTGACAGCTTTGATTAAAGGAACCTGCATGGAAGTTTGCTATGTTTTATATCAAGCAGACAAGTGGATTGGTCTCCTTTCTCTCAAGTAGCCTAGATGACTAATTACAGGGACAAAATCTCCTCTAAGAATTTTTTCTGCTCATTTTCAGAAACAAATATTCCTTAAACCTGATTAATTTTACGATGGTTGTAAAGCAGTTCTGAAAATTGTCCACAGAAAACCTAGATCTGTATTCCCACTTAAAATTAGAGACATGGAGTAAGATTTTCAATCTGTATCTTGTCTTGAAAGCATCTTTATCTCAATTTAAGGTGAATGGGTTCTTTCAGACACCACAAGTTCTGCCACTGACAGAGGAAATCTATTTAAACACACATAAATATAATACATTTTCCCTTTGATGATGCAAACCAACCCAAACACAAAGAGAACTCTTAAAGGTGAAAGACTCTCTCACTATGAGCCTATGCTATAGTCAAGATATGTTTACATATCTTTTCTTATTAATAGTTCAGTTTAATTCCTTAATCTGAACAAATAATTCTACTGAAATTATGACCTTTTGAATAAGCATTGGGTTTGCTTAATCGTTTTTAATTGTTGATTATCCCTCTTACTTTTTGAACACATTCCTTTCTTAAAGATTTTACTGAAATGAAATATTGCAGTTTTCTCCAAATTTGAATTGAATCAGCGGCTTTCATTTTTTGGGTTTTTTTTCCCTATGGTATAAATCTAATCCATTTTGAAAGGAAAATGAGGATGATAACAAAACAGACTTTAAAGTACTGGAAGAAAAAAAATATTTATGCTGTAAACTATGGTGTATGTCCCTTTGGTAACTGCCATTTTCGAAGTCCTATCAGTATCGGAAATGAGATTTTTTCAAACTAATTACCCACTGACAACAAAAGAGAGAACAAAAGCCTTCTGGGCTTTGGTTGCTACGCCCCAGTTCCAGGAAGGCAGAGGGTTATTTTGCTGACCAGCAGATGGAGACACAGTACTCTTCTTGGATGTTATGTGCCATATTAATGGAGTCACATTTCCTGGGCTCTCACTTGTGCATGCTTTCCAGTCTAAATTTCATAAATTCAAATACTTGGGGTTGGGCTTTTCTCTAATCCGCTGAATGTCACCAAATAGTTTTATTTATACATCCCAAATGAATATTTGGAACTACATTCAGCTTGAGAAAACTCACAGATTCCAGTTCAAAATTTGAATTCTCTCTATACTCTTTAACATTAAAATGTTTTCCCTCAAATACTCACATCCATAAACTCAATAGTTTTCTTGATAATTGAAAATATGAGTTTAAAAATTAATTGAAACAATTTTTAAAATGAGTAGCAAAAAAAAAAAAAAAAAATAGATTTTCCATGGGTTGCAACCATGAAGAATCTTGAAATGATTCATCAACAGCTCTGAATCCTGTGCTTTTAGATACTCAACACAGAGTTTTATCAGTTGTGTGAAATAGCACCAGCATTCTCTCTGATTTTTACTTTGACTCCAGAGAAACACACTGGCTACTCATTTTCTCAAAACAGAAAAACTAAGCAAAGACTGCCATATTTATTCTAAGAAAAATTGTAAGTGATGCATCAATTATTCTAGTCACTTGTGTGTCTAACATCTAGAACACTACAGTTTTTTGCCCTTCTTTTTCAAGACTTGCCATAAGAAAATTCTGAGTTAACTTATATGCTAAATTCTGGAGAATAGCAAGAATATTTTCTCAAGCAAGACTGTTTTCTCAAGCATGACAGTAAGCCAGAGTAAATAACCAAGACTGAAGAGAAGCTAAATAAAAGCACAGTTTATGGTTATGCAACAAATCTACCAACGACTGTTCCTCTTATGTTGGGAGCAAAATATCTTAGCCAGGAGGTCTGATGGAAGTCAAGACAGCTAGAAACCTGCAGGATTATTAACAAGAAGGGTTTTTCAAGGTGATTGGACTGAAATTCCAATGTTCCATATTTACAGAGGCTTGATTCAGCTTTAGGGCACCAGAATTCAAACCATCCGTCACTAAATAGATCATACTGGTAGGAACTAACAAGGGAGAGAGAGTAGGGCTTGCTATTAGGGATGCAAAGGGGGGAAAAGCACAAACTACATGTTTTTGAGTATGTGGTAGAAATTTTAACTTTCTCTCTCTCTAAAACATTGATTTATTTTGTGACACAATAGAAAAAGGAACAAAAGTCAAAGAGAAAAAGTAACTTTTTTTTCGAAACTGTCAAAATAGAATTCTTTCTTGAGGAAATGGCATGCTTACAGATGATTTCTTAAAGCAGTACATATTATCCATCATGTTTCCATGACCCAGGTTAATATCAAATACAGAAGTACATGGGATTTAATGTTGTTAGTTCTGTGGGAGACCGCATGTAGCACACTGACCAGAAGTAGAAAATGAGTCACAGTGAGTTTATGAGTTAATGGTAACGTTGGGTAACCTGTTTGAAGGAATGGCATGTGCATTTTCTTTATGTTGGAGAAATAAAGGATTCTAAGTTGTATGTGTTGTTACTTCTCATTGAAATTGTGCTAATAATAATACCAACTTTCTACCAGTCCTTATTAAGTGTAAAAATTATGTTCATTAGTGGATACATTTGTTCACAAAAATGAAGAGGTAGAATTTTTCTAATAAAATTGAAATTTTGTCAAGTCCTCATCAGTCATTGAGTGACCTCAGTTTATTTTCTGATAGATCATAACAACAGACATTCCATTTTTAGAACCATCACATTCTGAGACATTGGTAGTAGTAGTAGTAGTAGTAGTAGTAGTAGTAGTAGTAGTAGTAGTAGTATCCTCCTAACTAAAAAGTTAGGACCATTGCCAAATTACATAATATTTTGGTTCTTCAGCAGACACTGAGGAGTATGAAGTCTAGTAGGAGATACATTTTTTGCATACTGCATATTTTCATTTTAGCTTCAGTCCTAAAACTTCATCTGCTTTCTGACTTCAAGTATCTATGCCAACAATTGCTTTTCCATTAAAGCCTCTAAACATATGAAGAGAAAAAAAGAGGTATAAAAGCTATGACAGTGTTCAGGTCATCCATTCATTCTCTAATGGTAGGGAAACCTCAAAAACTAGCTCTTGTTGAAGTGGAACGAATCAGACTTAAAGGGCTGGTGAATCTGATTTTATATTTGCTGCATATTGCCTTCAGCAAATACTACTGAACAAATCCTTTTTCCCCTCAAAGGGATGGCAAGAGCTGGTTTTGGTTTGAGTCTGTCAATATTTTTAATTCAGGCAAATAAAAGTGATTAAGCTATGGTTTGAATAAGTTTGCCAAATCAGTCTTAAATAACAAAATTAATTCTGAGTTATTCAAGAACACACATGAAAATAGAGATAGCAATAACTTCCCGTTTTCATAACATTTCAAGTATCTCTTTGATTTAAAAAAGAAAAAAAAAAAAAGGAAAAGATTTTCTGCAGCACTATGTGGAGTACATGCATACTTATGTCTACATTTTAACTCCCTAGAAAGGGTTAACAGGGAACATTATAAGCAGTGATGTTTAAGAAAGTGGTATAAGTTAACCTTTACAACTATCAACACAGAGGCATTTCTTGCTCTGTGGTAACACTTCAGTTACAATAAAACATGCTTATGGAACACATAGTCAAAACTTGTTGTCAATTATTTAGTATTCCCATAAACCATTAGATGGTCAAAAATATCTTTAATTGATTCCATCTCTACCTACACTACTTATTATTTATTAGTATAACAAACTTCTCCATGGGAACAGCTAATTGTACCTCCCTAGTGGCCACTTCAAGTGGAATAAGCATTGCACAGTGCTGCCTAAGATACTGCTGAAAGGTCTTCAGCATTTGGGATTTGATTAAAACTGTATTACATGTACACATCAGCAACCACTGCTAAAACAAAACACTAATTTAAAAAAAAATCCTTCTGCTATACTGCTTAACACAACTGAAAAGCCTTGCATGTATGGAAAGAGGAGGGCGGGAGAGTCTCCTATCTCTTTTCTTTTCACACCCCCAATAATCATTTTTAATAGAAATAATTCAGCATTCTCTTATACAATGAGAAAAGGAAGTGTGCACCCTACCAGCTGCACTGTGGGAGAGACCTTTTCCTGTGACATATATGTATCACAGCTAGCCACTGCTGTCTAAGCCGATTTTTTCTTTTTTAAGACATAACTGTTAATCTTATCTACAGTAGAAAAGACAGATGTTATGGAAATAGTAAGCTGTACCATGTTTAGTTTTTTTTTTTTCAGTGACAAGATATTCCATAGGCAATGTTTTACAAAGGAAAATTTGGACAATAAAAATACAATGAAATGTGCAGGTGAGTTGTAAGTACTGCTGAATGATATTAACATAAGAGCGACTGCACTATATAAATCACTATAAATCATGATTTTAAAGATATTACACTGACTATTGGATTAAAAGTTTAACAATAAAATGAACAGGTATTCTTTTCAGATAAATTAGTGGGTTTTTGTCATACTCAGAAGCCCTTTGTTGAAATGATTAATCCCTGAACATCTTTAAAGATGCAATTTAAAATTCACCTGGCTGATTTGGAATACTCTAATTCATTCTTTTAGGGTTGGTTTGTTTGTTTGTTTTAAGCCAAGTGGCATATCTGGAAGTGATCTTTTATGCAACTGTTAAGAGACATATTTCAGAAACTGGATTCTAACCCTGCAGAAAGATGCCCAGACTACATATCTGAAAGTAGATCAACAATATAAGTGCAGCACTGGGTTTAGGTCACGTGAAGAGCAGAACAAGGAAACCATCTTATCCAGAATATGATCATGATTTTTTCCAGTACAGTCATGGATAACACAGACAGTTCAAATGATCTCAAAGTATTGAGTGTCAGGAACCTTAAAGTTAAAAATAAACTCTGGCAAAATAGTGATGAACCTGCACACAAAAAGTCCAACATTGTTTGCAATTGGAAGTGCCATGTTCCAAGCCATATGTTGATCACTAGGAGTACTTCACTGTCTGTAGAGTCCTTTAATTCAAATTGCATTTGATTTGAATTTTCCTACTTAAAAATAACTCTCTGCTTTTCCTTCCCTACCTTTTCTTCTTCCTGTGTTCTAAATTTATGGAAATGCACATTTTTGATAAATATACTTCTTTGTGAAATTAAGTTGCTTTTTTCCTCCTCTTCTTCAGCAGCAAATTGGAATTAAAACTGCCAGAATGTATGCAATATTTAAAGTAATGTGGAGCAATGGAGAGATCGAAAATGAACAAAAGCTGAAGTTCAAGGTACTAGCACAAAAAGCTGAGATACCATATATGATGGGGAAACATTACTGAAGTAGAAATAAAAGCAGAACATTAAATTCTAGACAGAGATGACAGAAACAAGAGCTATCTAACAGTCATCAGCATAAAATGACAGGAGTAACGAAGCATTATTTTGAGAAAGAAATGTCTTACTTTCTGCACAAGCACTTAAGTGAGGGTTTTGGTGCAAACACTTGTTCCTTATGTTAGGTCAATGGCACATTTCAAATATACAGTCAAGATCTGTAAAATTGGAGAATTAGGATCTCAGCTCTTAGATGCTGGATTTGCTTTGCCTGTTGGAGGTTGTGGCTCTTACTATTCACAGCACAATGTTGCTCACCAAGACTGCAGTAGGTATCTAATGAGCAACACTTGCTGCTCAGCTGAGATTGCAGGAACTATTTCCTAAGAGCAGGAAGGATCATGGAGTGGCAAATGCTGAGACTGTGACAGTTTGCACAGTAAGAGAGGTAAAATCTGCTTCTCATGGAATTCCTGTTAATACCAGCAGAATAAAACTGAAATGAAATGTGATGTTACCAATTGTCCTTGTAGTGCCTCTGACTGGGAAAGGTGGTGTATCTGGGTAGTGATGACTGATATTTTCCATTATCTACACCTCTAGGTAGAGTTTCTGCTTATGTGCAGGTTGGACATACACTGGACATACACTGTAGGGTTGCCCTGCACTTGCATAGGTTACCGCACAGGGCATCTGCAGTGGGCTGTCCATGCAGAGTGTCAAACTTTCTGCATTGGTCATGGAGTATCCTTCAAACTTAGTGCTTCAGTTGTATCAGGTCACATCCTGAGGTGGCAGAGAGGCCAATCCCTACTGTAGTAAACGAATCTCATGGGATGTTACAAAGAAAACAGGTTATTAGTATTTACTAACACAGCTACAAATTTAATTTTAGGACTAATATTCAATTTTATGTCTTTAACCATTTTTAAAAGAACATCAAGCATTTAGGTAATTCCATTAGCTTATTTTCTGAAAAACCTTCCAGCCTAATGTTGATCAGACTTATTTTTCTGTGTATGAAAGGCAACAGAGTATAATTCCTACCTCCATGCCCTACTGTCCATACCTGCTGCTGTTCTGATTTCTCCTATAAGAACAGCAGAAGCAATGAATAAAAGCACAGGGCACAAGACAGATCTTAACATATTTTTGCCCCCCGTACTGACTAGATAGCTGGCATCAATATAAATCGGAAATAGCCTTGTGATACCTTGGTATTCACAAAGAATTAATAAACTAAGGAAAGCTTAGAATCATCCCTGCTTCTTAATTGCCTCTCTTTGTGGGTTTTACCTACAGTAAACAACCCTTCTATTAGCTCCCAAAAATGTGTGAGATATATAAAAGCCTTTTAACAGAATTGGTTTTGAATGACAGTCAGTGTTTTTCAACAGTTTTAGTAATCATTTTTACTGACTATTTTACTTCAAAATCTGTTAAAATCTGTTGGTTTATTGCAATCATTTTTCTCTTGAGAGGAGGAGCTAAAACACTGGTTTGTAATTGATCCCACTATTACTGCTAGGAATATTGTTTTGACAATATTAGCCTGACTCTACCAATTTTAGAGAATGATCTTTGCCATGTCTTCCAGCTGCAAGGACTAAGAAAAAAGTAGCATATTAATATATGCCTCCACCATAGCTGTCTTATAATGTATAATTTCATTAGCTTGTTTTAAAAGTAAAACTAATTAAAAAAATCAGAATGTTCATCCCATAAAAAGTCCAGTACCTCAATGTATATTTTAACCCTGTGGATATGATGACAAATTACGAACACACAAATATGCTACAAAACCAGACAATTTGACGAATTCAAGATGCTTATAAACCAATGTGCTTTCCACTGCGAATGGAGAAAAAAAATCTTTGGAAGGGATGAGCTTTAGAGCTAGGGAGAATATTTTCTCTTCATCATGACAAGAAATCTAAAAATAGGAATTCCACCAGATTATTACTTCACCAAACAAACTTGTTTTCTTGACCCATCACTTAATTAAAAACTTTCCCATCTAGCATGAAAAATGCAATTCTGTGTGTTCTAAATACCTAATAATAGAGGAAAGTCTCTGTAAAACCCAGGCAAACCACTTGATTGTGTATAGATTAACATATCTGGCTCAGTCATAATGGTAGAAATATGGAAACCCAGAGGGAATTGTTCTGCTGTTATTAGGACTTGCTATAAATAAAATATGAAGCATATATTCCAAGAACAAATCTCCATTAGGATTACAAAGAGGTATCTAAATGAAGAGAGAATTCTCTTGCTTACAGAGTGTACTGAAACCGAAAATCATTGTAAACAAAAAAATTACTAACTTTTTTCTGAAAATGTTTATGAATTTTACAATGGAATATTGTTTTCACTCTTGAAAGACTCACCCAGTCAATGCCTCAGACAGTATCTATATTAATTTGCCTTTTTTTTTTTTTTAAATTAGGATCATATTACCTAAAGCAAGCACAAATGTGTGCTAGGTGGAGAATGGATTGAGAGCAGTCCTGAGGAGGAGGAGGACTTGTGGGTGATGGTTGACAATAAGCTGGACGTGACCCAGCAGTGTGCACTCACAGTCCAAAAAGCAAATCATACCCTAAGCTGCATCCAAAGCAGTGTGAGCAGCAGGGCGAGGGAGGGGAATGTTTCCTTCTGCTCCCCTCTGGTAAGACCCCACCTTGACCACTGCATCCAGCTCTGGGGTCCCCAGTGCAGGCAATTCATGGTCCTGCTGGAGCAAGTCTAGAGGAGGGCCACACAGAAGATCAGATGGCTGGAGCTGCTCTCCTGTGAAAACAGGCTGAGTTTCTGTTCTTCAGTCTGGAGAAGGCTCCATGGAAGACCTTTGAGCAGTCTTCTGGGACCTGATGGCAGCCCACAAGAGAGCTGGAAAGTGCATATAGTGACAGGAAAGGAGGAATGGCTTTAACAATTAAGGCAGGTTTAGATCAGATATTGGAGGAAATTCTTTAGTGTGAGGGTGGTGAAGATGTTGCTCAGAGACGCTGTGGATGCCTTGTCCCTCCCTGGAGGGGCTCAAGACCAGATTGGATGGGGCATTGAAAAATGTGGTCTAGTGGACGGTGTCCATGTCCATGGAAGGGGGGCTGGAACTAGATGAACTTTAAGATCCTTTCTGACCCAAACCATTCTGAGATTCTAATACTTCATAAACAATAAAAGAAGAATTACTTTTCTTTTTAAATGAGGGCCAAGTGTGAGCTAAGATGACACTTAAAAAAACAAAACCCAGTCCAGAAGCTAGCAAGATTAATGGGCAGAAAAGCAAAAAAAAAAAGTGGTTTTTCAAAATACAAAAAGTCTGCTTAAAAGTTGTAGATGTAAGTCCTTCTTAGGTTTACAGGACTAGTTTCTAACACAAGAAAAAACTGCAAGAGGTAAACAGCATGTTCGTTGAGCTATCAACCAGATAAATGCTCTTTTTTTCTTTTTTTGAGGAAAAAAGGAATATGAATTTTTTAAAACAAAAGAGTAATATTTTTATATATAGGAATATTTATATTTCTGTTTATTATGCTGTAGTAGCAGGAATGTAAAACAAATCAAAATCATGTTTTTGGTAAAAAATTCTTAGCTATTCCTCAATAATAACAGGAAAATCAAAATTTCATTAGTAAAACTTTCTAAAAGAACCCTAAAACAAAACAGATTTCCCACAAGTTTTAGCTTTTTATACCCAGTGACCTGTTATGCCTGAGCCCTAAAATATTGCTCCTTATCAAATTAGAGACCTAGTTTGTAGTAGTGTGTTTTTTGGCTGGTGGAGCTGCTACCTATATCCCAATAAGCATCTCCTGTGGAAAAGCCACTTGGGAAGGATTCAGGCAGAGCAGTCAGGCCCACACATCGCACACGCCACAGCTCAGCAAAGAGGGGCAGGAAAGGACTTTTTTATCATCAGTTCCAGCCAGGTTTATTCCAACACACTGAAAGGAAATCAGGAACAAAGACCTGGCCATGTGCTGTTCACAGGCCTAAATAGGCGTCAGGAACCAATGGTATGAGGGCACAGGGGCGGTACAAAGGGCAGGGCAAAGGTCAGTGACCTATAGAGAAGATGGGGCTGGTCAGCACGGACACCACAACCAATGGGGAAGCAGGGAAAGAAGAAACCATGAGATTTAGGGACATCGGGGGAGAAGGAGAAGGGGTATTACACAGCGTTGCAAGGCACCATGGGGGAGGTCTTTTCTTTCAGCTTTGGTGGAAACTCTGTGGAAGATCTTTCCAGGGCAGGACCCTGGGAATTCCCCTCAGGGATTGGAGGGACTCCACACTAGTTATGACCAGGACAAATCAGATATGTCTGTATCGAAAGCACCTCAAAACAAGAGCAGTTGCTTCAATATATTCATGCTCTCAGTAACAGCAAAATCTCCAAGGATCTCCAGCTCTCCAACATTCTTTCCCTTCTCTGGGCAAATGTTTTCTTCTCCATATTCTATGAAGCATGAGAAAGTGTTGTGTTTCCATTTTTTCCTAGTCCCAAATTTCTTATTTAAATAATTTTTTGCTTCCTAGCCTAGCCTGGGGTCAGATTATATACCCATTTAGTCTCTAAACCAGTTTTTATCTACTAGTTATTTGTTTGCCACTTTTCCCTCATCTTAACTGCATCTCCACAGCTTCTTTTATCACCTGGAAATTGGGTACAGCAGGTCTTAAAATAGTCTCATTCACATGACAGCAGAAATCAACAGTTTTCTTCACAGAAGTGCCCTTTTCTTAATAAAACTCAAATTCCCCTACAAAGAGAGAACACAGAGATGAGATGACCTTAGATGAAGGATTCCGTGAGTGAGACAAGAGCTGTCTATCTTTCCATTCTGCTCGTGGCACAGCACACAGAGATATTCATCATAATGGGTGTGTTGAACAATAATAATTGCTGATAGTAATTAAAGTAGGCAAGATACCACATGGGCTAGGTCAAAAAGTTCCTATCATTAAAATCAGAAAAAAAACAGTGGTAGTTTACTTCTTACATATATATTAAATTTACAAGAAAGTCTATAAAAAGGCAACAATGACTGCCATAATACACTAGCTTTTATGTGGTTTAAGTGTTCCATTATTATCCTTGAAAGTTCAATGCAGACTTTGCTTCTACTCGGTTCTTATTCTGTTTAAATATTACTATCCTTTTCTTTAGATGAAAAAAAAAAGTAAGATCAACATTATTTTTATTTAATTGTACTAGTTCTCTAAAATATTCTTAGATGTTATTATTTAAATGAAAAATCTGTTAGTGAAGTTCTGCTTTCTTGTGCATTTCAGTTGTTTTGGGAATAAGTTACTCTTGGATGCTAAGCTATTGTTATAATATCCATCACAGTTTTCAATATGACAAAGTTACAAAACACTGGCCAACAGAAAAGACTTCTCATTTTTTAGCCTTCAATTCTGAAAGTTAATGTCCAAAAGAATTTCACAGATATGTCTCATATTTGCCCTGAGGCATCAGTTCATATTTCAGAAATTATCTACTTTAGAAAATTCATTTATCCTGCTGTTCTGGTGCAGAATATAGAAAAGAATATTTAAAAACAAAACAAAACAAAAACCAAAACATTTTGGGAAAATTTACCCTTTTAAAACAATGCTCATGAAAGAACATTAAAAATGTACAAATATAAAAATGTTTACATACACATGCGTACACATATAGTTGCATACACACACACATGCATATGTAATCCTGCTGAAGACTGAAGTTTACAGATCATGTCTCCTTAATTATGATTTATCATGAAAATGTTTTCATTCTGATTGTCTCATTTCATTGAAATACAAGCACCTCAGCTGCCTCAGCAGCTGGAGAAAAAGCATGGGTCATTTCAGTGCCTATTATTTCTCTGCAAATTTAGCTGTGGAGAGCAACAAGAAAAAACTTGCTCCCATTGAAAAGAAGCCATATATCTGTAGATAACTTGTCTCACTGATGGTTTTTAGAGGATATGAAAAATACAATAAACAAGACTGAATTGAACTATAGAAAGCACTGGAGAAACTGGGTACAGGTCCACCCCTTGATGGTAACAAGTGTCGTCTCAGCTCCATCCGTCCATGCCCACACATGATACAGGTCACACATACTTCAGTTGTTTCTGCAGATTTTGGTAGATAGCATAATTTGCAGTCAGACTTGGAGCCAAAAGGTCTTCTCCATTTAAAAGAATGCTGTCCAAGCAATGTTGCAGAAAAATATTAACCAAATAATGTACACCAATAATAAGAGGTCAAAAACTACTTTTTCACTTACTGCTAGAAATAAAACTGGTTTTCAGCTGCCCAAGATGTATGTAGGAATATACCTGTGAAGGTATTTTCTACCCTATATATATTCTACCCTAACCAAAATAAAGGTATCTCCATTAAAAAATAATATTCTATCTGTTCTATACATATGTTGACCTCAATGCCTGCTATGAGGAGAAGAAAGAATAAGAGGAAACAGAAAGATATAACAGATGACTAGCAACAACTTCCTACCTGCTTACTTCAGAATACTTGTTGACTGATACAGCTTCCTGGTACTGGAAGAGGGAATGGTTATTATTCTTTTATACTAAAAGTAATGACTGTGTTTTCTTTTAAAGGGTCTGAGATCAGTGGTTATCCAGATAAGCATGTTTATTAACTAATCTGCTGAAGTGATTTCCACTCCAAGCAGCAGCATGGTCCTGCTATAAAAAGGTTGACACAAGCAATTATTGCCTGACTAACAATATTCACCAGTACAGTCACTCTGCTTAGACTTTCTTCTATTTTATTTGAGAATATTTTCTTAAAACTGTAGTTTGGTTGCAGATTTATTGTTTGTCACCCATCTACCACCTTGATCACAATGTCAGGGACAGATCCAGCCATACTGTGAAAGGGAGGAGTGACACAGAAATGCAGCTGCAGTCAAGTCAGGCGACACGAACCAACAGTGCTAATTGGAGGGGCTGTGACTGGCTTATCCACCCCAAAGAAATCTACCCCTGGCTAATCTTTTATTTTATGCCTGGCAGACAGGTTCCTGTGCAATAGTTTTTAAAAGAATCCTCAGAGTGTGAGGTAGATTTAAGGATGACGTTTTGCTGGTTTTATTATCATCAAACACTTGCTCTCATGACCCCACTGGCTTCAGAAAGGACTTTTTATTGTGTTAAGTTTTACTCACTCTGAGTATAGGTGGCAGAATCTGATCCAAAAGGATTTAAGCAAACTTTTGGGGTTTCTTATTATTTGAGTCATGTTTTTACCGCTTTCCCTTTTAACACTGGGTTTAAATTCAAGTGTCATTTCCAAAGAAACAGCTATGATAATCTGTGGTGAGCTGATTAATAGCACTTACGCAAATTTCAATGACCACAAAGTTGTGAATGTGTCTGTGTGAGTGATCTACTTCTTATAAAGTAAATGAGTATTCTTTCACATATTTAATAATACTCAGAATTCTCTTCTCCTCCCCTTCCTCTCTGCATTCACTCTGAAGTCCTCTCTTTCTCTCATTTGTTGTTGTTGTCGCAAAGTTATTTTTTTCTACACTGTTTCCACTCACCCACAGTTAATCATTTATGGTCTTTTCCACTGCAAACATGCAGAAAACACGTAAAAAGGAAGTCTGTTATCACACAATCAGTAACTCCGATTACAGCTTGATCAGAATTGACATCATTGTGGTTTCATTAGTGATATTAGATAAGTGCAAACTATTTTCAATCTCTTTTTTTGTCTTTTGCAATGTCAAAGGAGACACTCACCCTGCCCCAACTGGTTCTGTTTGACAGTGACAGGACTACATAAAGGATTCCTTTCACTTACCATCTCAAGAGCATTTTACATGCCAAACAAATCAAATCTACACATCTTTATCAGCCTGCCCAGGCAAACGGTTGGAAGTATTACAACCTTAGACTTGTTAACTTATTTTTCTCTCTTTACAGCCTAGAGCAACTCTCAAAATGTAGAGGATTTACGTGCAGACAAGTAAGTTTTGCAATATAAATACTGGGGGAGAGAAATTCTCCCACTTGCAAGATCTGATGATGAAGATAATGTTTTCCCCCTGTGTTTCATGTTACATACTCTATTTTAGTTTGGCCAATGCACCTAAACCAATTTTTGCAGTAAAAATAAAACAAGTACTTATCCTATCCTAGGAGATTTTTAATTTATTCTTAATATTTTTAGTTTGTTATTTCTATAGTTACAAAAAATGAAGAGAAAAAATGCTCTCAAGTGGGGAATCCTGGATCCCTTAGAAAAATAGTTTTTAGCCTAGGAAAAACAGCTTCATTAATTTTACAACTTTTTTTTTTAATTATATAGTGCTTCTTCAACAGTGTTAAAAAGAAATCAGCCAGACCCTGGCTATAAATATGATTCTTCAAATTTGTCTTTCTGTAAGAATCTTCTTCTGCTGTTGATTTTTGTGAAGAGCAACACCATCCTGACTTTCAGTAAGAGTCTGTTCTTCCCTTTAGATGTTTCCCTCCAGACTGAATCAGGAACGTACTTTCACAGACTCACAAGAAGCAAGGCATTCTTTTTGATGAGCCTGAGAAAACCCAGAGATCCAGGCAGAGGGAGATGAAACTCTATGATTTGCTTAGAGCAAGGCCTGGGGAAAGTTATTTAAGGCTTATGGGTACTTAAGCATATACCTACAGGTATGTTTGGACAGTGAATGTAACCATTCAACATCTGATGGCTAAATTAAGCTATTGTTTGCTGTGACATGGGAAGATTGATCAGGAGATTAAAGATCCTTTGCCTTGACTGGTTTCTCATCTCTCTCCTTGGGTAATTTCTACTGTCCCTGTCAGAGAGAGCATATGGGATTAGATGGAGCAGGTACAAACTACTGTGGTAGCTATTCTGGGCTTGGTCCACTTGAACTCCAAAGTACAACATCACGAGGAAAGATATTTGTAGCATTGCAAAAATATACCCTGAAGTAATATTTTAGAGACTCAGAAGGCTAATAGGTGCTCTTGTACCAAACTGGCTGGGAAGTTGAGTGGGATCCCATGACAGGTCCAATTTAAATATGCAAGTGGTCTTGCACTAGTCCTCATCTGTGCTACTTGTATCAGTAATAATTAAACTGTTAAGTGAAGAGACTTTGAAAAAGAAGACAGACTGGATGTAAAGTAGAATTAAGTTTTCATTGTATTATTTGACATAATATTCACAGTGAAATGTATATGTTAAATCTTTCATAGAATCTGTATTTGTTCTATAAAGAGGACAGGGATGAAAAGTTCCTTCTTTCCATAAAAGGAAGGAAACTAATTTAGAGAAGATGAGACATTGATTCTGGATAAATATAGAATTTATTCACATACGGAAATTATTTAGAGATAGACAAATATTCAGTCTGGCTAGGTAACTGCATGCAGAAAAGCAACCTTCCTCCACATCAGCTCTAAAGCAAAACAACAAAACACAGTCCAGTTTGTCCTGCCTTCACAAGGAGAAAGGACATCTGGAGGTTTCCCATGGGAATATTCTTTTCCTCAAAATGAGGGACTTGAAATACCAGGAAAAGAAGTATACAATTCAAATGGCAGAGTAAAGACAAACACTGCACGACCAAAAAAACCACTGGTCAAAATCAAGACAGGAATATCAAACCTGCATGAGGTAAAATGAGCACACTACTGTACTCCCATTAACTTTAAAAGCCCAGCTGGATGTAACACCTGTGCAGACATTACATCTCTTCCTTACTCTATCTTTCCATAATCACCTCCTTTCATTTACCTATAACCTTCTATTCTCATCCAGACACACCCATTCTTTGATCTTCGTTCAGGTCTTTCCCCCACTCACATACACTTCTCATTAGCAGAGAGAAGATGCATCTGACAAGGAGAAGGGTTTCTGTCTGCATTGGGAGTTCAGCTGTGTGAAGGAAGAGGCTGGGTCTCTGGAAGAGGAGATTAATTTTTTTTTTAACAATACAGTAACTTTGGGAAACAGATACATGTCTGAGTGGGGAAGGAGGTGGGAACAGTTAAGTGAGGAGAGCTACAAAGATATTTTCATACAGGTAAAGATAAACACAGTAAAACCATTGAAGTCTAATTTTGGAAAAACTTCTTAGAAGCCATTCCCGGCTAATTATTCTCCAGTAATAAATGAATAGAATAGTAAATGTTATTAGAATAATTTACTATTCATCAAGAATAATAAATGAATAGAATAATTCATTATTCCCACATCCTTGTTCTTTGCAAGCTCTGGCAAGCTAACTAGGGCACTAGGAGGAGTGTCTCAGGAAGAACAGGGAAACAGTGAACTCAGAACTTGGAAAAGAGGCCTCACTTTTAGGTGAAAAGTTCACATATCTATCAGCATTTTGTAATTGCACCACTGCACTTAAACCATATGCATCTTGCCATACTGTGTAAAACATACTTAGCTAGTTATTATGGAATTATTCCATCCAAAATTATGGAATAGGACTATGATCTTTTCATGCAGGCATTTTTTTTCAGGTTTCATTATTTTCTGGTCATACTTTTGTTGGCACAAACAGGTTAAGCAAACTGATATGACAGGTAAAAGAAATTATAATTAATATTGCCTACATCCAATTCTCTTGCCCAGTTTCTTGGCTCTCTGCATTGTATATAGCTATATGATGTATATATTTTTTTTATTTTCATATATATGTATAACACACAAAAATAGTTTCTTCCATCAAATAATGTATAAATCCTTTCTTCTCTCACATGCTCCCCAGACAGTGTTCTCTGCATCACAGACTGAATGTCCATAGACTCACTAGGTGCTGTCTCCCACCATTTGCTTCATGCTCCATTTGCTAAGCCTGCTACTCTCCACCAGCAGCCAAAGGTCACAATATATCACATCAACTGAATTTGTCTAGAAAATCTATGTGTGTTATACAGATTCACCACAATGTAATGTTTCTAGGTCTTTCTGTTTAGAAATATCCTAATGTTAAGAGTCATGAAGGTGCTCTTATTAAGGCCAATATTCTGCTTTTTAAGTTCTAAGAATTTTGCATCAGTAGACACTGCTTCTGTAAGACTCATTAGGTAATATTCATTTGGTAACATCTATGTTTCCAGAGTTTCTCAGCAAGTGAAACTAAATCCATTCATATACAATTTAGCCCAGAACATACAGTAAAATTTTTTTTCTGATATGGGAATACTTCTTTCATACTAATTTAATATCGTGCATTAAAGAAGAGTAAAACAATCAACTGAGTGTTGATCAGCTTAGGGTAGGGCACTAAGCATCCTTACAACCTTGGGCAAGTTAATTAATCTTTCTATGACTCAGCTTCTAAGATGTAAAATGGAAAAAAATCTTTATCTTACTGCCTATCTTCCTTTTTTGCTGTTGGTTTAAACTCTTAGTTCAGTGGGTCCAAGGCTATCTCTGAACACACATCCTCTAAATGGACAGTCTTGAAAGGCTTCTGCAGTCAGCACAGCTCACCTCCGTCCTTGGATGTGTCTGTGTTTTGCAATCTGTTTTACATAGCAGGTAAGCGCTAGCCTTGCTCCATTCTCAGACCTCACTAAACTATGGGAAGAGATAATAGGCAAGCCTAATCCATATGCATGGATATCCATATGCATGGATAGCTTTAAAAGATGGTTCAATTGTATTTATAATATACATTGATCATTAAAAAAAAAAAAAAAAAAAAGGAGAGGTTGGGACTTAGAGATCAAACTTACATCATACTTAGAGATCAAGCTTACATCATAATTCTGCTGTAACCATATATGTTGGGTGATATTGCAGTGTTCTGCCTTTTGCTGTGTGTTTATTTTCATAATTCTACTGAAATTTTAAACTCAGGGAAAAGTGTCATGTCCTCTCGCTAAATTAAATATATAATAGTAATTCAAGGAAAATCTTTAAGATGTGGTATAAACAAAAAAATTTGAACAGTCCTGGCCAAACCAGGCATCTGATTGTTGCAACTGAAAAAGGAGAGATAGCAGAACAATGTGAAGAAGAGGCTCAAGAGAATTTCTAAAGCAATACTTCAAATGCATGTGAAAGAGAACTATGTTTTTCCAGTGATTAGGAGATTACATATTCAAGTAGTTTTGGTACATGTAACTAAGGGGTGTTTCTTATAAACGTTACTCAAAAATTGTAAAATCTGTAGAGATGTTCATGAAGTTTCTTAACAGAAGAGCTCAGTCTGCCCCAGCTATAAAAACTGTGTATTTTGAGAGTAGCATGTTATTTTTTATTTGGTTTGGCAAAGAATCCTGCACACCTAAATTGCAGATTTTTTCCAATTTTGAGAAATAGTCCTATTCTAGACCAGGACAAAATAGTTTGTTCATTAACATTTTCATGTTGACCTAAGACATAAAAAACATTTCATATTAGTCAAGAAAGAAAAGAAAAGAAAAGAAAAGAAAAGAAAAGAAAAGAAAAGAAAAGAAAAGAAAAGAAAAGAAAAGAAAAGAAAAGAAACATAGAAGTTACTCTAAATTGAAGTACCTTTTTTACTCTAAAATGCAATTTTTACCTCTGAAATAACTTTGTGTCTTTAAAATGTAAATATTCTTTGAAATTTTTTAATAATTTAAGTTTCTAACCGGAATATTCTGTAGTTTGTGAATTGTCACCTTTTAGTAAAAACAAAGCTGGGGAAAAAATGGAACTGTTTAGCTCATTTCTCTTATCTTTCTGTACCTTCTGACCTATACTTTTTATTCTGTGTTCCACCAAATTTTCTCTTTAAAGTTACTGTTTAAGTGTAAACTTACAATCTAGTTGATGTTATCCCTATTTTTGTCACTACAGGGATATAAATTTCATTATACTTCCTCTCAGAGGGCAGGGAGGATGAGAAGAAGCTTCTTGTAGAATCATTGCTAGTCTTCCCTAACAGTTTCTATTACTCACCTAAATACTTGAAAATAGTAGGGAATAAATATAAAATAATGCCAAAAACTAAGGAACATCTCATGGATTTAAGTTGATCTAGATCAATGTTCTCTCAGCTAAAGAAAAGAACTGATATGAACTTACTAATTAACCAACACCAGAAAGTATGAGAAAATGAAAGTCTCTCACACTGTCCCTGGGGGAAGACGATCAACAAAAAGAGGCAAGGAATGAAATGTGCCACAGGTGTGGTATGCTTGCAGGTGCACTTCATACATTCATAACACCTGGGAAGGCAATTCCCATCATTTTCTTCTTGGAATGATTCTCAAAATATTTGTGGTTAAAAGTACCCACAAACCTTGTGGGAGAGAGTGGGAAATTTGAGCTTTGACAGCTGATGGTCAGTCGCTACAAATTCTGTATGTTGCACATTGCTCAATGAGTATCTGAAGTCTGAATTCAAAAACTGAGACTTGGAACCCCAACTCCTGTTCTTGTTAATTGAAGTTCCAGTAAAAAAGAAAATGACGCCTCTTACTGTTTTATGGTTTTCGTTCTAATCATGCAGGGATGAAGTGCACAGTATTTTTGTCATTTAAGAAGCACTTGTCATTCTTACTTTTTTTTTTCCTTCTCCTTTTTCATTTTAATGGAGATATACTTTGCAGTCCTCAAATCTGCAAGCAGTAAAAAGTAAGCACTACACCAACTTGTTTATCACAGTTATCAGTGCACTTGTTTGTGTGAGATTTCCTGTGATAACAGAAACGAAACATACCATAATGGGTGACAAATATATGTTTTGAAATTTGTGCAACTGGGACTACTACTTATATTTTGTACAACTTAAGTTACTATGCACTTGGAAAGAAAACACTGAGGAATCCAAATCTAAAGTGAAATAATATGCCTATCAATATAGCAAACTTTTCACCACAACTAAATTTTATTAAGGACAAAGGGAACATATTTAGACACCTGAAACTACATGATAAAAATCCATTAGCTTTGAGAAGAGGTCAAAGATGTTCTTCAATAACTTCAGAGGAAAATATCTTAAACTTGTAGTTTAAGATAACAACAACAAAATAGGTAAACTAAATTCAGAAATTATTTTAATCTTGTATTTGGGAATCAAACAGTCTTTTTTCTTCTCTGATATCTCTGTATACTCACCAACAAATCCAGTTTATTTCCCAAATACATACAACATTCTGCCGACATGGTTTCAATAAATATATAATTTTTTAAATGCCATGGGTTTATTTAATTTTAAGTGGTTGGATTTTTTTTCAAATAAATGTTTTCCAAAAGTGCTCACATCTAATAGTTTTTATGAGGACAGGTTTACCATCCCACCTGTATTACTTTCAGTGCATAGCAGGAGGACACTTTCCTCTTGAAGGTCACCTTGATCTGAATGTCAGCAGCCTTCTGTCCCATACGTCACATATTACTTAGTAGTGCCTGAACAATGTTTTGCCACTTAGCTTTTTGCTTCCGTTACCAAATTCCCTTATGATTAATTCCTTTTAGGTTTAGCTGGGCTTGTTTGATATACCACACACAGATAAGACCTTCCTAATACAGGTTGAAAAACTGCTGTTAGTCACCTGCATATAGCTGCCCAAGGATTTTATCTTCAAGGGAGAATTTGGGAGTAAAGTATCCTTCTTAGCTGATTACGTCTAACCAAAAACTTCCTAAGTTAAATCAACGACAGCAAAAGTCAAAAGTCATGGTAGGTTTCTTCACTAATCATCTGTGAAATAAATAAATAAAATTTTCTCAGACTCAAAAAATAACTTAAACCAGATTTTCTATTTTAGACATGAATGCCTCATACATTCTTGCAAATGTATGATATATGTATGCAAATCAGATCTTTACATCTGCCTACTTCAGGGTGTAGATATTTCTCTATATATGTGCAAATAAGCAAATATCTCTGACAAACACTGAAAAACAAGTAAATTAAAAAGATATCTATGTCCTTACATCTGAAATGAGTAATTTTATACACGTTATCTCCTGTCTACTGGCCAACATAAAAAAAGTTGATTTGTCAATTTTAACCTAGGACTGAGGGTTTATCTGGGGAAATTCCTAAGTCTGACTTTGTTCTTGGGACTCTAGAACACATGAGCAAAGGGGATTATTGACTGCCTTGTCCAAGAGGGAATTCATATTTGTGGTACCAGACTAAAAACCAACCAAATATCAAATAAAAGCAAATAAAACTTGTTCTGATCTGATGAATTATATAAAATTCTTTTCTGTCTGGAATGATTACCTGAAAAGCCTGAGGAAATAGATGTAGCCATAATACATAGGGTCAGTCAGGGTACACAGAAAATAGAGTTAAACATTTCATAAATATTTGAGTTTTCAGACTTTTTCTTAATGAAAATTCTGAGGAAAACTATATTCTGAAACAGGAATAGAAAAGGCATCTGTACATGACTGGCGAGTGGACAAGTGCACACAAGACTATGGAATCAGTCTTTTGTTTTCTCCAATAATTGCTTATACTAATTATATCTCCTTGCAATACCAAGTAAATCACTGCCAAACAAAAACCTTGTTGTAAGGTATTTTCAAAAGACAGTTTCTGCTTTCTTTAAGATTTTCACTGCCAGTCAAAACATCATCAAAAGGGACTAAGCTCTCCCATCAAATTTGTGAGAAAAAGGAGGAAGATGACTCTCTTTTCCCTTTGAAAAATGCAATCTAAAGAGTGAAAATTGCAAATATTATTTCTGGAGAACTCAGTAGCCTTTCCTGCTAAGATAGTCTTGTCCTATTGCTGTCTGCTTCTTCACTCTTTTTAGTAGTCCCTTAGCCCAGAAGAAATGACAGTGAAAAGGTAATAGAAATTAAAATCAATTTTCAAAACATTTGAATAGTAAAAATGACATTTGAACAGCAATACAAATAGAAAAATGCTTCTGAGATCTATCTAATTGTAGTAAAGGCTTTTTAATGAGAAATGGTATGTCTCTGCACTGTTTCATAATTCACTGTGCCATTCTCAATGCGTCTATAGTTTAAATACAATAAAATTTTAGTAGGATTTTGAATACTCCCCAAGTTAACAGGTAAGTCAATTTAATGCCATAAAAATAGATGTAACTCCAGAGATTTTAAATAGTTTAATCAGGTGTAACCATTTCTTCTAAAGTTCTGTGATATTTTCTATCATGCTAAAAAGCACTACAGCATAGCCAAGTTTGTGGCTACAGGCACCTGCAATGACTGATTTCATTTCACGTGCCTGTTGCTGAGCAGTGAAATCATTCTGCACAAGCCAACACAGGTTTGGGAAAATCTACAGAACCTCTGCACTAACTAAAAACTGCTCAGGTTTGGCTTTTATGATTCTACTACCACAAACCAACATAATTTCGATGGGAAAGGGAATAGACTTTCTGTTTTAGGTCACTCCTAGGCAAAAATAATACTCTCATGCATACAGCTGAAATTTTGCCAATGATTTAAATACCCACTAAGAAACATACTTATTAATGGTTTGATTTGGAGAGGAAAACCTTTATCAGTTCACTCTGCCCACCTGTGATGGAACTACCACAAACCCTTTATCAGCTGCCTGCCTGTGCTGATGTGCAATAGAAAAATAAGGCTTTCAAACCATTCTTCCACTTGCCCTACAATGGGTTTTGCAGCAGGCAGGAGTTACCACCAGTGCTGCTCCAGTCCTTAGGCCATACTCATTGTTCATACTCATACTAAATACAGATTTGTTTAGGGCTTTTTTTCTCTTTCAAATTTAATGGCTTTCTGTTTATTTTGTATTTTATTGTGCACCCTCCTATATCCCCACCCACTATTTAGCCCGTGTGATAACACAGCAGAAAAACAGGGTTTGGTCTTGTCCTGGGAATTTATTTTATGTTATTACTAGTTTGCATTTATTAACTGAGTCCTGGGGGAGATATGACATTGACAATATTTGTGATTTTATTGTAAGCTTCACAATAATTAGCCCTCTTATTTTGTGGGAAAAATAAAAAGAAAAACAAAAAGGGGAAAAAATAAAAAGAGTGAGCTTGGGGATGATAACATCTCAGATTCTGGAAGGCTAGTCTAAAAGAATTCATGTTCACACTTACACAAAAGCAGATATATTGCCTTTAAAATTGTGCAACTTTTAAAGCTGATCTCATTACTTAAAAGCCTGACTTGTGATTTTGAACACTTGTGTGGCAATATGGGATAGTTTAGCAGAAACTGTCTAGGTTTATTTCCTTCCAGTGGTGATCAAATAAAATAGAAGGATACATGCAGTGAAGTTTATCTGATCCTTTTAGAAACCTATTTTTTTTTCCTTTTTTTCCTTATTTTCCTTATAATTCATTGTTTGTCTCTGTTCTAATAGATTTTTTTCCTTTTATTTGCAGCCTAAATGAAGGCAGGATGTTAAAGGCAGAAGGCAGAAACCAAATCCATGAAACAAATTTTACTACTTGCTTTGAGTTGCTCCAACTTTCCTCTTCCTATTCAAGCTTGGAAAACTCCAGGTTTACTGGGCACTAAAGCATCATTATCTATAGTGAATTAAAGGTAACCTTGCTTTAAAAAGGTCATTATACAAAATGGTGGATAGCCACATTTTTACTCATACTGTTACCTCTATGTTTCTAGTTTTTTGCCTTTACCTCAACATATTACCTTAATTACCTTTGATGAAACAATTTTCCAGCTGCAGTTGCTTTTCTTCTTTGAAAAAAAAAAAATGGGGCTTGATTGGCATTTGTAAAGGAAGGTAGATTTCAAAAAATATTTAAAGACTGAAAATGTCTGTTATGTAACTAAATACTCTAAAAATGGAAACAGTTTTTAGTTATTAATATGGAATTTTTAGAGCATGAAACAAATGGATCCTATCATGCATGAATCAGTATGAACTACTGAACATACCTTTTTATTCATTGCTGCATAAATATTCTGGGACTGATTATGATTTGTAGTGAATTAAAGAAAAAAAATCAAATGCCTATAGAAATAAAAAGGATACCTTGACCTACTGGTAAGTCTTATTTTTGTTGTCATGACATTCCCTGATAGCATTAAGATGAGAAGAGGGGACACTGATAACAATTTCGTAGCACTGTGGCTTGGTGAAAAACTACAAGTTTGACAGAACACCTAGAAAATACCATTTATATCTTCTAAAAGATTTACCTGTGTCTGTTTGGATGCTATTTACACACAACCACATTTGTAAGTTTTGTCCTGATAGCTGAAGTAATGGGAAAATAAATAAGAAAATAAACCTACAAGGATAAGCCCAACACACTCCATACCAGCTGCACAGAGCATAAGCATAACACATCCACTGAGTATATCCATGGGACCTGCCTACACTGTTCTGTCAACTTTCTCTTGAGAGCCAAGATCAGCCTTAGACATAAGCAAAGTTTGAAAGTGCCCCAGGGTGAAGGGATCTTGTCTGTATCCATGCTGCTTGACCCAGGCACGAGTTGCATCAGACATGCTGATTATTCAACAAGCCTCCCCAACACCCCTGAGAAATCCCAGGTAGCCCTTGTGTTGTGCCCCACTCGTGAAGCCCTCAGGCTGTTTGCCGTAAGTAATTGTCTGCCTCTCACCATTACCTACCAGCTCTTCTGTTTATCAGGAAAATGTGGGAAGGAAGGAGAGAACATGAATCCAGACCCCTAGGCTATAAGCCTTCTCCAGTTTCCAAAGAACTGTCTATACCTGTATCTGTCAGCATGCAATAAAACAGCAGAACAAGTACCTGCCCCACAGGCTTAGCCTGCCTGAATTCTTGATTGAATGCAATGGCCTTTCCCACTGGAGAGGGGACAACCAACATATCCCGCAGACACCCTCCATCATTCCCTACCTGAACATTCTCTGGAAGAAAGCTTTGCAACTTGGTCTTAGAACTCCAAAGCCCACCAGGCTCTTCAAAAAGCTCATGGAGCTTTTTGGAGGAAAAAAATGTGAATTTGAGGCAAGATGCGTGCAAGAGCACCAAGTCAGAAGATAAGCTGCTGGTTGTATGAAATTGTGCCAGCATGGCCACTCAGAGATTTAAAAGAGGCAGGATTAGGAGAGTGGGTTGGGTGATATGGCACAAGGTTCTATCTCAACTATCAATAACTGCTCTTCTCTCTCAGCACATCCCTGGCATTGGATGGTCTCCTACCACTTCAGAAGCGGTGCACCTGATGCTGGATGCTAGGCCCAGGCTGCCCAGCCATGCTAGAGGCTTGTGGTTGTTCACCAGCAAGTGAGGAAATGGCTGCCGGCCCAGCTGGGCCTGCTGCTGTGATCCATCCTCGGCTGGTGCAGACACTGTGAGGGAAGGTGTCGCCAGGCAGAATAAGGCCATCCAGCAACACAGGGCAGGGGGTAGGCAAGGGTGAGGAGATCCCACCACCCCTCAAGGCCAGAGGACAGGGTCTGTCTTCATGGCTGCCCCTTCTGGCCCCTGGATGTGTTCAGTCACAGGCATAGACTGGCCCCATGGATCATCAGGGGAGTTTCCTGAGAGTGACGGTTCAGGCCATCCTGCCCAGCACATAGGGTGGCAATGCCAAGAGCTGAATAAATTTCCAATGTAAACATTTTTATGAGGCATTTTTGTGAACATTTTATGCTTTCAGGGCTGTGAAGTAACTGACCCCGCTCTGTGGGGCAGGTGACAACATCCTCAGGCAAGGGTTGACCCAGGGAAAGAGAGGAGAGTGCTTCTCCAAAGCACCTCAGCCATAAGCTCTGAAAATGTCCCTCAGGAGCACAGGAGACAGAGGGGAAGGACACCCGGGACCAAGGGCAGGTGGGCAGCCAGGCAGCTTGGCATCAATGGGCTGACTGTGGGTTAATCTATGCAATACAGAGGCAACCACAGAAATGAAGGTATTAAACAAGAATTGTGGAGGCGTTCATTTTTTGTGAGTATGCACAGACATTGTGAGAAAATATCTTGTTTTTCAATTATGTGTAAAAAAGCAACATAGGAGGTACCACAGAATTGTATACAAAGTTTCCTTATTCTTTTACCCACTGACAACTTTACATATGTAACATAATATGGTGTATGTGCTTGCAAAACATATATTTACATCATTAGTCATTCACAGAATAATGAATTACTTAGCATCAGAATATTTCTGATATCAAGATGAAGGAGTCCTGTTTATGTTTTATGTTTAAAGTGAAATGCATAGGTCAGAAATTATCTTAGTCTCTTAGTTTCACACATAGATTAAAATTTCAATACTTTGTGGCTAAACCTCACTACCTCAAAGGAAAGAGATAGAAGTCCCCCTTAACTAGTCTCATTCATCCTTCACTGTTCTACTGTTATCTGCAGAGCACCCAGCACCACCACCAAAATTCAGACCTTGGATTTCCTATTGTGATTCCTCTGTTAAGAAAAATATAGAAGTGGAAGTGGAAAAGATGATGAAGAGCAGCAAAGAGGAGCTTTCCACTGGTAGTTCCATGAAACAGTGCCATGAAAAATTATGCCAGGCTTGAAAATATATGTCAACACTTTTCTACCACTAAGAGTGAAAAGAAGCACCCATCACTGATGAACTTCTTTCTACAGTAAGAAAAGTGTGGCACATACAGAACTCCACAGTGCTCCATGCAAACATTCCTATGTTGTCAACCACCCTAGCTGTGACACTATGCCACTGTTCTGGGTTGGTTTTTATTTATTTTTTTTTCAAACCTTCTGTAGAGAAGTTTCTTTAGTGCAGCATACATACAATAGCCATCAATTCTTCTGCTCAGGCTGAACTCTTGGAAATTAGTAACTTGTGAAAAATAAAACCCTGCCAAACAAAGAAATCTGGTGGTATAGTTAACAAAATGTAGTAAAACTTTTCTGCAAATCAAAGAAATGCAATTGCAATTGCTAATGAAACCCTAAAAGGAAGGCTTTTAGAATGATAGGCAGAGCAAGCCTAGAAAAGGAAACAGAGAGACAGGAAATGAGCAGAAGTGTTGGTTTCTCTTGGCTTATGATCAGGGTATTTAAAGAAATGTTTTCTTTCCTGAAAGTCAAGAGGAAGAAAATATATAGAGAAAAACTGTAGTCAGTTCAGACAAGGCTTTTTCAGCATCATTTGCCCTGAAAGCATATGACACGTTAGGCTGTTGTTATCTTGAAATAACTAGAGAAACCCTAGACTTTTTCCCTCTACCTAGTTGTTATCTCAGCTGGATATGTTTTCGGCAAGGACAACACAACCCAATATTTTGTGTGTGAATGGTGTGAGCCTTCATACCTGTATCTAGGTGGATTTAGAGCATTAGTAGTAAGTTAAGTAGGTTAGAAAAAGTTAGCTGACTTTTGCCTCCACAGTGTTTCCTTTATCACATGTTTCTGAAACAAGCTACTTTATTAACTGACATAAATAAAATCAAGGTTTTAAAATCCCATTGGAAGGTAAGTGTTAAAGACTTTACAAAATTGAGTTACTTTAAGTGCTCATATATGGAATTAGTTTGAAAACTTCAGGAGAGATACATTTTGATATATCTTCTTGTTAGAAGTCCATTTTCCAATAAAACATAGATATTCTTATCCTGCATAAAAGATGATGCTGTCTTATACTGTTTTTTTCATTTAGATTTCACGTATTTATCTTACTTTTCAAATTCTAACCTGAATTCATGAATACTATAAAGGAAAAACTTACAGATTAATAAATTTCCCTGAATCAGCTTTTTCACTGTTCCCAAGTAGATGCATTGTATTCATCATCACTTCAAACTATTACTGCTTCTTTGGTAATATTTATTAAAGGTATTTATTCTCATACCTTTGTTTATCTAGACAACTATCTTTGTGTATCTAGACACCTAGAATTATATACTAGGGGTTTTTTTTCAGAATCAAGGGATACATGTTATATGCTTCTTTTGACTGGAGTTCAGTAATCTCCTGAAATTCCCAGTTCTGATTTCACCATCTTTATTCCAACCGTTAATCTTGCTCTTAGTCCTGAGGGGTAAAGTCATCACCTAACCTAAAGCACTTCTTACATTATTGGACCCAAATCTAGGTAATGTGCTGTCTTTAACACCAATTCCTGACCTTACAGCCCACCTTTCCTTTTCCTGCTCTATCCTGAACAACTATTTTTGCCTACAGATTCTGCCTTTGAGGCAGATTAAGATCCAAACAACCGCAGAAAGCTTTGTAATGAATGCCAACACCTTGAACTACACTCAGGAACTAATTAGCAGTTGATGTAGTAACAAGTCAAGAAGCTGTTAATTCACACTAAAAAAAAAGTCAAGTTTACTTGAGTAATTCATTGTCAACACAGTCATTTAGACAGATGTTTACAACTGGCACACATACTTAGTACATATGTACACACATCTGTCCTGGGCTGCATATATATACACATGCTGAAGTTTACAGGTGATACTATCTCACTAAAGTACAACAATATATAATTTCTTGAGTAGGACTGTCCCTGGTTTAAGAAAGCAGCACATGTTTTACTGGGAAAAACATACAGGCAAAATGACCCAGTCATTTCTAGGGTCCTGGAGGGATGACTGCTTGTATGTAGTTGAGGAACACACTTGCTGAAGGTCACCAATCCTGTCTTTATTCCCAGCAGCCAAAGGGAGTCAGTCTTCCCTCATGTCTCTATGAGAAGAGATCCTCTCCATGAGCAGTGCATGCCAAATGATATGGAGATAATACATAACAGGATTTACTGCATTAGTATAAAAAATGGAGATTGGTCATGTGTTCTCATGACACTCCCAGTAGGTTATGCAGGTTCACTGCATAGTGTAGTGTTTGACTTATAACATTTTTCCTGGTTATAATTTCATCTAGAGGAGTGTTTTGGATAGGTCCCAGGCACTGTAGCTGGTCACTCCAAGCTGTTCTGCTCTGCTGTCATGCTCCCTGCTGCTTCATAGGCCCTGGGAGTTTCTGTGTGTTATGTTCCAACTTCTATTCAGAAATTAATGCATTTGCATGGCTTAGGATCAAGACAGATGCTCCTCATGGTTCTCTTTACTTCAGCTGTGCTAGCACCATTTTCAAAGAGTAGTTGAGTAATGTGCACAGAACACCAGTGAATGTCACAGTCTCCCTAAATAAAGATAAAAAAAATTGCCACCAGCAAATATATAGTCATGTGATGATGGCCTCTGCCTCAGGACACTGAAGGTTTACAAGACCACTGAAGGTTTACAAAAACACATTCCTCCTCCTACATTTTTCCTTCAAGTTAATGTACTGGTATATTGCTTTCAGACCCAGCCAGCAAAATTTGTCTAGTGCTGCAGGTAATCAGACCTTTAGGATGTCAAAAGCCAATTTTCTAGAGCTGTTCTGGGTTTCTCCTGGAGTGGCACTAACAGAAATCTATGTATGAGTTCCCCTCTGCATGAAGAATCACATAGAAAGCTCTCAATAAATGTTTTGCTACTTAGCAGTAGATAGTCTGCTGCTTTTTTTTTGCTGAGGGCAGATAAATCACCACATTTTTTTTAGTGGCAATGAGCACACAATTCTGATACTGTTTTCCTACACCATAAAATCCAGCACAGACGTAGTTATGAAAGTGTTCATATAGTTGGGGTTATACAATTATGCTGTAACCAATGTTCCAACACACACCTGTTAACTTCCATTCCTTGTAATTCAGATACATAGAGTTGATGGTATATGGTATTTCAAGACTTGATTAATCAGTACTAGTTTTCTATTCCATGGATGTTCTAAAAAGTAAAAAATCCTTTTTTTCTTTATTTTATTTTTTTTTAATTTGAGGAATGGAATAAAATTTCTTCAGTGATGGCATTAACACTAAGGCATTCTTCTTTACCCCAGCCATCCTGAAGATCTCAATTATTTTTTTTAACCTTGGCTCATGAAGCCTTTACTGGACACTTGCACAGTGATATATAAGAACATCTGTATCAGAACAAACACTATTTCTGACAAGTCTGTGTTCAGATATTCTGAAAAGCATTTAAGAAAAAGTGGGAATAAAATTGTCTATTCTAAAGATTTAGGAATAGAAGGAAGATGCTGAAACTAGAAGTGGAAAATAAGTATTTTTCTGTTGTGATGCAAATTTCCTTTTCTTTTGATTACTGTGATAGGAAAAGGAAAACTGTTTTAGGATAGGATGGAACAATAAGTAAACATCTGATCCCCCTCAAGGTTTTACTTGGCTTATAATAGCCCAGCTGAAGAATTACCTGGTACAAGATTTACATATGACACATATGATACAATTTCAGGTATGACCATTGTACACTGGGATCATAGATGGAGATCCCATCTCAGCTCTAACGTTTAGGCAAGGTGGCTTGTTACGAGTGTTAGAACATTGTCAGGGCCATACAGGTCACCCAAGTAAGCAAAGAGCTGACCCCAGCACCCAACAAAGTCGTTTGGAATAACCTGGGAGGGTTTAGACACCTATTAGCTGTTCTATGAGGAACATGTAGTCCTTCACACTTTGCAGCAGGTCAGTCTACACCACAGCTCAGAAATCTTATTTGCAAACTTTAGTATCTTGCATGAAACTGTAATAAAATTTGCAACAAATTTTATTGATGTAATGCATTTGATGTGAAGAGAAAGTGTTTTAATATGTGAGGACTGGAGCTAAGTTGCCACAAATATGAAGTGTACAGTGCTTTTCACTAACAGAATTTGTACAGTGGTTCTTGCAAACTAAAACTTAATTTTGTTTTGTTTTTTTGCCCACTGAGAACTTGACACATGGATGTTTTGTAAAAACAACTAGGTAGGTCTGTGGCTCTCATCCTTAGTAAAGAGTTATTCCTGTTCTACTCCAAAAATTTAAAAATCAAAAGCAATATATTTGGAAGGTCACATTTGTCTATATGGCTACCTGTATACTAGGTCAATACAATATTCCTTTTGTACATGTTAGCATCATTTGTTTCCTTTGTTGATACAATGATTTTTTTATTGTTGCTGTCAGTAGCAAGGGTGATAATGGATTTGTTATTCATGGAATTATCTATCTATGACTGGGAAGCAGACCTGACTGTAGCACTCATATTTCTATAATATATCTGTAATTATGCATTCAGGAAATTTGACAGTAAAATGTCAAAACAAAAGCAGATTTGCTCTGTTGAAGGTGCTTGAAGACAAACAGCGTTACATCAGAAGCTTGTATCTGGTTCAGACAGGCTATTTACTGCAACAAAAAAAATAGCCTTTTGAATTACTTTCAGCCTTCCATACCTCACGTTAAAAGGCTACCATGGTGCCCTGTCACTTACTTATCAGCAGCACAGGGGGCAAAGATGAACAGGAGTCATAAAACAAGTAAGAGAAAATGATCACTTCAGAAGAATGATTTCCTGTAGCTTTGAAAAGTGAGGGTTTCCTTCAGTAGCATTTAGCAGTTATGGCTGAGTACCTCTCTTACTTTACAGACATTTCTAACACCCATGTGAGGCATTATTGATTTTCACACAAGGCAACACCTGCTTGCTTGTTGGAGCTACTGTAGTGCTCAGAGGAGGTTGTAGCAAGCTCCAAAAAGAAGCTTAAACAAGTTAATAAATTCCCTCATTCTATATGAAGGGCAATATATTCTTTTCCCTCACCCTCCGGTATCTACAGTCTGACAGCTTCATATGGTGGTGTCTATGAATCACTGAACAGGCAGTGGGAGTTAATTCTATGAAAAAAATTAGAAGGTGGTACATTTCAGAGTATGGTTGAAAGGGGAATTTAATTGTCTACGTGAGAGGAAGTTAAAACCAAAATAGTTTTGCTCACCAAAAGAATTTAGACTTAATGCACGCAATTTTTCAAAAATATATGATTTCATTACTGTTATTTCCAATGACAATAACAAAATTTCAATTAGCACTAACAACATGCTGAATCTTTTTTGCTCAAGTCTTTTACATAAGTGAAAAGAAAAGGCTGAAGAGGAAATCTGGGTTTCTTGCTACAGACACAGGTGTGACTTCTGTACCTGCATTGAAGGTTTCCAGCAGACCCATATGTAGAGAGGCATCTGAGCATTCAGTCTGGAAAATCTATGGTGGCTGTCACACAACATTCTCCCTCTTCACCTTCTTAATTCTTATTTTGCTTTTGACAGTTGGTAAGTCATCTTTTTAATGGCTCACCACAGTTTTAATGCACAACTTCAGACCAAATTGTTTGAAACCATGACTTAATTCATGGAATCTATTAAAAAATGTGTTGACAGCCTTCATTCCAGGAAGAAAATGTTAATTACTTGTATCACAGTAGCACTCAAGATTCAGGCCATATTGCCCTAGATTATAGATATGCATAGTTCTTGTATCTTTTTTTTGCTCAAAATGAAATTGACTGATGTGAAATACTGCCACACTTATTTTGCACAATACAGAGCTAGCTGTTATTATTGTATATGTGAGGAACGGTGACAAAGGCGTGTTAAGTGAACTGCTTAAGGTTGCAAAGAGGTCTATGGCAGACGAAGGAATCACTTACTCCCTTTCTCTGGCAAAATAAGAAGGAATCAGCTTTCCAGAGGACATAATGTCCATATGACACTAAAGAAAGTATTTGATGGAGAAACAGGACTTTTAGTAACAGGCATTTCCTACATGACGGTATATATTCTGAAGCTCGATTTTGAGATACCTTTGGGTTTGGGCCTCAGAAAAAAAAGTACTCTACAATTCCACCAGACCCAAAATGCTTCCAGCTGGGCTTTTAAAATCTGGGCCGCCCAGAACAGTGGCCGTTTGTGAACATTTGCTCTTACAACTGTGATTTGACCTATATAAGAGAGTAATTCAGAAAATGTCTGGAGTCTTATTTTGTTCAACAGATCTGTAACTGATATGGGCTAATGAAATATCATTCACCATAGTTCCTAGCCAGATTCACAACAACTTCTTGGTCCATCTGTTCACTGAAGACACAGCATTTTACATATTTCTTTGTACCCATATTTGTAAAGTCTGTATTTAACTTACTTAAATTTATTTATGATCCTTTCTCCATCAGAAATACAGAAATGAGTGCATTCAAGAAATAGAAAATAATATAGGTTGGATAAAAAAAAAAAAAACAAAAAAAAAAAAAAAACCCACAAAACAAAACATAAACCCCTCACTTTGAAAAAAAAAATTGAAAAAAAAAAAATCCAAAAACTGAAAAACCTAAACCCAACATGCTTCAATCTTTACTGCATAATATTTTCCTATTCAAAAAACATATTTAGGTGAATTCAATTCAGAATTTCTCTTCTGCCAATAAAGAACTACACATAGCTAAATTGAATACCACACGAATAACAAATAGGCTAAATATTGATCATTCAAAATATTCACTAAGTACTTAGAAATTTTAACTACTGTAAAAGAATGACAACTTTGCTACTGACATCTTCAGCAAATGGGAAATGAAATGAATAGGTAAGGATTTTATGCAACTTCTCTGGATGGTTATTACTATGCTTTTACATACGTATTTTTCTTGCAGATACTGGTTATACATTGGAAAAATTATCATATTTTTTAAATAAGCTGTTCACTCGTTCATTAGAATTTCTGATTATCAACTTGTGTCTCTTTGTTTATAAGGTATAGTTTAAGGCAAGGGCTCTTTAAACTATTTTTTTCCCAACAATACCATTGAATGTATATCTAAATGAAGCCATAACATTTAATAAAACATGCCAGGTCATAAACACTGAAGATGTTCATTGGTTGAAAGGATTTTCATGAAAGAGTTAAGTTTGTCTTCATCACTGTGGCTGTTTTCTTTTATTGTCTTAACTGCCAGGAAATGAAACCTGATTATAAAAGACTGAAGGAAAAAAAAAAAAAAGTTAAAGGAGCCCACATTTCATTTATGAGTTTTTAAAGAGAGATATGCACTTATAAATGCTCTTATATTAATTCTTGTAAAGATTGGCTAGGTATAAACAAAACAGTATGTAAATATATTTATTTGGAATTAAAAAAATTTGGACTCCTCGAAGTTGTAGAGTCCCATTGATATACTTTTCTTTCTTTTCTGAGTAAAAAGCTGTTGGTGAAAAGGGGTTAAATATAGTTTCTAAATGAAAAAGGGTTTTATTGTGTCAAGTGTCAGGAAGTGAGTAGAGGTGCAAAGGAAAGAGAGAGCGAGAGAATAAGATCGTTAGAGCTGATACCATGAAGTGTAACATAAATTCAGAGATGACAGAGCAGGTGAGGTCTTTGAAATGCAGCCATCACAATAATGTCACCTACAGCTGAGAATCCACAGAAGAAAAAGAAAGAAGGAGAAAAAAAAACAGGGGAAAAAAAGAAAAAAAAAGCATAACCACAATCCAAATGTGATCTAAATACAGAGCAACAGACTTTACTACAGAGCAACAGACTTTACTACATGGAGCCTACTGAAAGGATTTAAAAAAAAATAAATTCTAGTGAGCATTGAGTAAAATAGTTAATAATATCATGCAGACCTTTCATAGGAAGTATGTCATCTCTCCTTAGCAAGTAAGTTGCTTGCAGTGCCAGATTCTGTCTTATAGAATCAAATTAGATACATAAATTGCATGAACATTTGGCCCTACACATATTGTTACTTTGACTGTTCCTTTTATCTTGTCAGATACCACAAACTTTGACAACTTTTATGTACTCGCTCTGATAAATTCTCTAGTAGTGCACATAAGTGTACATATTTGCCCCAATAGAGAATGTTATCTTATGCCAGGCATACTTTTGTTTTCATGTGAAGCTTCTTCATGGCTATCCAAGGAAATGATGTCAGGAAATTTTCCTTCCCTTATTTTCTCCTAGTGCCACGGTATTTCAACTAATAGGCAACATGTTGCTCTTAACTCTCTGAGCTATACTCATCCCATTGGTTTTGCCTGAGGGCAAAATCCCGCAGTCGGGATTACTCAAAGATCATAGGGAAGTGAATAGGAGCATTACTCACATAAGGCTAAAAGCCCCTCATCTGGTTTCATATGCAAGGTGGGCCAAGTTTTCAGGCAGTTTAAATCAGTGTAGCTCCACTGCAATGGAACAGAATTACATGTTTCGGCCAAGGAAGTGGTGCTACATGTGCCACACTTTCATACGATAGCAGAGATGTTTGTTACACCAGGAAACAGAGTTGATGCCACAGCAACCTTGTCAATTAAAAAAAAAAACAAACAACACCTTAAAGAAAAACTAACACTGTTAGTTAGGACTCCTTCAGTCCAAATGTTGTATCTAGTTATGATAAGAGAACATATAACAAACCATATTTCATCAAAGACCAAAATTTACAGGGCTCATACAAGATTCATTCCTGTTTACATTACATGTCAGATTCCTGGCAATTTCTTCTGCTGTGACTGTACTAGGAGCTACCTTGCATCTTTTTATGACATCTATTTAAGTTTCAGAATTCGGAAGAGGACTAAGAACTTTTCAAGAAAAGGATTAGAAAGAAAGGCACTAGAAGTCAGAGTGAAAAATGCGCACTATCTAGAATAACAGAGAGCATGTCAGACTAGAGAAAAAGAGAAGGAAGGCACACTGACAAGCTCAACAAGGAAAAAAAAGACTTTTCAAATTCAAACATCTGTGTGTTACTGAGCATTCTAAAAGTAAGAGAGTTTTAAAAGTTTGCCAGAATAGGAAGTTACTTGACAAACTTCAGTGATTTATAGGACATTTGCTTAGGTGAGAAAGTCAACATACGACAATACTCTAATAATTTAACATTTAAATTGCCATATGTGTAAGTGATTATTTCAGTATCATTTATCCTTATACTTACCTATAGCTTACCTATAATGGAAAACAAAGACAAAGGGGTGAAAAAAGTTTAAAAATATATATTTTTAAGAAAGATAATTTCTACCTAACTGAATGTTTTTTAAAAAGAAGAGATGAACATAAGTTTAGTAATACTATGAGACCAAACCGAAGTTGACTACTGCAGGAGATGTTGGTATAAGGCTACAAGCAGGTCAGTGCAGTAAGTTCTGGTTTGTTTTCACTGATGCCAACTAATGACGAAGTATCCTAATTTGGAGAAGTTATATAACAAGTTCCTTTGTCCTGAAATCTAAGTACCCTAATGAATTAGTTGGCCATGTAACATGCTTTCAGAGAGCTTTTAAAAGCAGATATATGAACGGAGGATATTTTAGACCATCTCTCTACCCAGTACTCACCCAATGTTTGTAATACAGTTCTTTTCATGGCTATCAACAGATAAACTTGACAGCTTGGAGCTGGGGAGGCTGGACTAAATGATCCTTGGAAGTCTCTTCCAACCTCAACTGTCCTGTAATTCTGTAGTCTTTTCAAAGGAATAGCTGTCTTCTTTTTAGTATGTTCTGTTTCAAGCAAAGATTCCGCTCAGATTTAAATGGTCTAAACTCCACTTTTGCTCTTATGTGCACTGTTTTTTGTTTTCATAGTGAGATGTCTTTGACAATATAGAGTAGCCTTGCAAGGGTTTTTTTTCTGTAGTACTTGCACTACTGCTTTTGACTTGGCAGAGGAAATTCCAGAATAACTGGGGCTGATTCTTTGTTTTGAAATCCATGCCCTGATCCTTTAATTTGTTCTAAACTGTATTTTTATTGGATTCAATTTCCACCTTCATTCTTATTTGTATCCTGCCATTTTTAGTCTCTGTGACTTCTGTAGTAAATAACACTATTTCCATGATGCGTTTCCTTGTCCTTGGCCAAGAGAATGTTCAATAAATTGTCAGGTAACTTCTCAGATTCTAGTAAAGCAAAGCAAAAAAGGTTCCCAGTCTACCTTAATTGCCCTACCTTAAATGCTAGGCACAGATTTAACACAAGACTGGACCTTTTCCACTGATCTTTCCTATTGCAGCCTTTTCTAATGTACAGATTTTAGATCTGGTGTATGGCAAGAGTGGGCACATTGGTTCTCGAGTGACAAGGGACTACTTAGTGATAATAGACCACATTAGATAAATACACAGGGGAAGCAAAGGCTTGATCCCCAATTAAAAGGATAACAAGACAACTTGCTTTAAGAAGTTTTATTTCATAGACAGAGTGCTGGACTTTATGCAGGATATAAAGCATGTCTCACAGCAAGGAGGAACAACCCTGTGTAACAGATGTGCCCTCAGTACCCAGGCCTCTGAGTACAACTGCCTTCTGTGGATCTGTGTGAAAAGAAGCTCAGCAGGAGGATAATACAACTCTAGCAGCTTCATGATTTTTCACCAGAACTGAGCAATAATGCTTATTTCCTAGTGTCCACTGAGGTCATCACCTGCCTGCCCCTTTCCATGACCTCATTTGTAGCAAATCTCAGCTAAATCAGAGAGCATTCTTATGCAGCCCAGGGAGGCTCATGGAGCAGGATGTCATATGGGCAATAGCCATTCTCAACTATCTGCAAGCACATCTTCCTCTTTACAAAGGTGCTGGATGCTGCAGTGCTGGGTACCAGTGACAGGCTGCAGCTTGAATAATGCAGAAAAGCAAGGGATATTCACAGAATTAGTTAAATATTTTCAGTAATGACAGAAACGGATAAAATAGTGAAGGAGAAAGAAATAGAATCCTCCAGAGTGTTTTATAACTTGACTAAAGGTATCATGGATAGCAGGGACTTTACAGGCTGTCAGCATTAACATTAGCAGTTTTTAACCATGACCTGAGCTCTGACAAGCTGTTTCCACACTGTCAGTCTCTCTGCTTGAGCTGGCAAGTCATATATACTAAAACTGTCCAGACTTTATCTGTGCAGTTACTTAAAAAGCCTATCTGGTGCGTTTGCCTGTCCCACCAGTACAAAGAGAGCCTGGAAAAGTCTGAGTGACCTGTTAATCTGAGCAATCTTATTGGATAGTTAAAAACAAAATATCAACATGCATCGTCAGGTTGGCTTCAGACTCCTCACTGCCTTTCTATTTCAGCAGATTTTTTTTTTTTTTTTTTTTTTTTTTTTTTTGGAAATGCCTCACTGCTCTTTAGTGCAGTCATTGAGTAAAATACTATTTATTAAAGAGATAAATAAAAGGAATTTCCCTACTTACAGACTAAAATGTTAATTTAAAAAAAAAAAAAAAAAACCACACAAAAAAACCAAAACCAAACCTGTTGGGTAAAGTGACTAATGATTTAGAGGTAGGTATGTTCCTGAATTTAAGTATCATCTGGCCTTTTTACTGTGCCTGTGGATTCAGTAGCACTTTTTGAATACTACTTCTGGCTATGCTGCTAGAAGATTTAAGTGAGTTACAGCATGGCAATCTTACCAGATTCCCAGTCAGGACAGTGGACTAGACAACAGGGAGCTCAATGCTTTTCAAACTAGATACAGCACATAGGGCTTAAATACTTCTACAAATCTTACATTCTGTTTTGCAAGTTTATACCTGAGTAAATTAATTCCTTCCTTCTTTAACCCTAAGAGATTCTAGAATAAGAAATTTGCAAACTAAATGAATGTGTGAGTATAAACCTGATGCTAAGTATGACATATATGAACTTCTGTACGTGAGGCACTGGAACTGGCTGTCCCAAGAAGCTGTGGATACCCCAGCCCTGGAAATCTTTGAGGCCAGTTTGGATGTGGCTTTGAACAATGTGGTCTAATGGAAGCTGTCCTTGATGCTTACATAGACTGATTAGTAGAAAGAAAACTTTGGAGCACAGAACTTTATAAGCAGAAATTATACGTAGTAAAGTCACAATGTCCCTCAATTAAATGCTTTAATCAGAACTTGCTTTCTAGGAGATTTTATAAATAGAAAAGCAATTGCTCTCTTGTGTAGTGGCTTTACATTAAGTCTCCACTAAAGAAAAAAATAATAAAAAATAATAATAATAATAAAAAAAAGTAAAACCTCACAATGATAAATAAGAAGTAGGAGATTACAGCAGGCAAAATTTATGTAAATGTATATTGAGGGGAATTTATGCATCTATAAGATTCTATTGTCTCTTATAATGGTTTAGAGATCTTTATCTGGAGGCCTGGAGACCTTTATCTCCCCAAATATCCTCATAAAAGAAAATGTCAGGTAATTCTCACTGTTAATAAAATTCTGAATATTAGTTCAACTGCCCAGCAAGTTCCTTCCTCTGCAGTCTTGATGTGGGAATGTGAGGTCTCTGCTGTCATGGTAGTATATATTTCCATAGGTTTTGTAGACACAAAATATTTCTTACTGTGACAGAAAACTTCTTACTGTGTACCCTGTATTCTTCCCCAACACAAGCCCTAACCAATCTCACAATGGAGGAGTTGGGAAGCTTTCTTTTGAGACTTGATAAAGCAACAATCTTGGAATTGGTCTCTAAGTTTTAAGGCTCTTTTGCTACAATCCCCAATCTGTCCAAGGAAATCTAAAATAAAAGACAAATAAGTCTCTAATGATATTTCAATTACAATAAATATAAAGAGGCAGGATCTCATCCTCCACCTGTACAGACGTGAATGACCCTTATTGAACTTAAGTGATTGATTCAATGTAATTTTTTAAATTAAAAAAGGCTTCTCTCATTCTTGTTTCAACGTTAGTGAGTTGTGAATTTGAAAGTGATTTACTTTCTCTCATATCTAGTTGATTCATGGCATCTTGTGTTTTGTTTTGGTTTTTTTGCCCAAATGGGCAATGACCACCATCAGATCCTTATGCTCACATCTTTTAATGGACCTCATATGCTGAGACACAAGTTGCCAACAGTTTTCACATCTGAATTTCCTGTGTAAAACAGGTAAAATATTGTTATTATAATTTGAAAACATTGTCTGAAATATTACCTGAAACAGGCAAATTCGTTACTATAATTTGAAAATATGGTCTGAAATGTAATGCTTTGAGAACTATTTTGAAAGTAAAAATGAAAATTATTGTATAATTACCAAATTACAAACCACAAATTGTTATCAAACAGAAAAGTGACACCAGATCTAAAAATTCACCAGACCTTAAAGCACTAGCCCAAAATACTGAATCTTGATTTTCAGTTCCTAAATCTAACTAGAAGTTAATAGTCAGGAACTAGATTTGTCTGTGGACTGAAAGGCTACATCAAACCATCCATGAAGCAAAACATCCTGAAATGAAATTCTGCAGACTTCAGGGTTCCATCTTGATTTGAAAATCTTAATGTTGAACTCCGTATGTAAGTACAGTGGAATGCAACAGAAATGAACCATGTAAAGCAACAATGCAGAAGTGGGTTGGAGCACATATTCAGACTTGTCTTGAAGCACATTCTTAGGTATGTACCTCTGAAAGGTAAGCTACTAATTATTGTAAAAGTCTTTCTGTCTTCAGCAACTCAAATGGCAGAGCAAGAAATTGATAAATAACTAAGCCCTTGTCTCTTCCCATGGAGATTTATTAGCAGGGGAAGGTAGGACATGCAAGGTTTGTTTTTGTTTGGTTTTATGTTTTGTACAGTTTATGTGCAAATCTAGCCAGATCAAGAAGCTGTTTTTTTATTAGTTTTACTCTGCTTTTAATTACCTTTTTTTTTTTCTTTCTTTTTTTTTTTTCTTCCTAGGATTACATTTGTATGTTTAACTTCTTACTGTGTACCCTCAAGGAAAAGAAAAGCTAGTGACCTTGAAAGGAAACCATTGAAGGCAGAAAGTTTTTGGATCCTGCAGTTCCTTCTTGGGGTCATTCCAGAGTCAGTAAAAAGGTCCCTTTTCTGAGTGGGCTGTTCAGCCATTGGAATGCTGTGAGGCAGCAAAGCCAAAAGATCACAGACAAAACAGTGGCTGATGCTGGAACTGGTCACAGCAAACTCTGTGCAGGGGAGGTCATGGTTCTGAATGCTGTCAACTGGCAAATGCTTTGAAGTCTGTAGTCGCTGCTTTGTAACAAATTTCTTCCCAAAAATGTCCTTTGCCAGAGGTAAGGGGACAAACAAAATTCATATATCAGGCCAACCTCATCAGCTTGTAAATAAAATTGCAGCAACAGGCCAGCAAACTTCTGTACCCTGAATATTACTTTCCATGTGAAGGACAGTAATTAGCTGAAAAATGCAAGGTTACTGAGCTGTTCTTTACCATTTCTGAATTTATTTATGGGGAAGCAGAGTGTGCTCTATATCTCAGTAGTAGCTTATATTAATGAGAGTTCCTCTAATCTTTTCCACACTGGAAATAAGGTGTTAATAGTTCTAAAATGAAATAGTACCTAAAACACAACTCAGTCATTTTCTTCATAGTTCAAAGTTATTTGCATAAGATATATCACCCTTTGCAAATATTTACTTTGCTATAGCCAAAGACACTGCAAATTATATGTGATGGGTTTGAACTCCTGTCTTTCACACTTGTCTTTGAGTCTGTGTCTTTCACTCTCTCTTGCTGGGTTCCAGAAAGATGAGGAGAAAAAATAATTTCTTTCTCAAATAAGATCCAACCTGGACTTCAAAGTGAAAGACCAGAATTCTACCTATAAAATTTGATTACTGCCTGATTAAAAAGGGGTTGGGGGGGGGGGAAAGGAGCTGTATTCATGGGCTCATTACAGGCACAAAAAGGGGATGCTTATACAGACCATGGAGAATTTAAAAGATTTATTTATGATGTATTACTGTAATTTTTAATTTAGACATGCAAATTTTTTAATTTGCACTGACTGCTTTGCCTTAATGGTTTTGATTAATACTTGGAGGTAGTGTTTGTGAAAGAGATTTATACTGTGATTCATCTGCAAAATAATCAAATCATTACCAGCTAATGACAAAGCTGTGAAAAATGATATAGATATTGTGTAACTCCCAGCTATTGCAGTGCACGTGAAGGTGCCCAGTTTTTTCAGCAAATGTGGACTTGTGTTAATAACTGCTCTGAAGTTTGCTCTAGGTCCCTTCTAATTTGGTAACAAAAAAAAATTGATCTTAATAAAGCTGCCTGATAAAAGTAGCAGTGATTAACACCTCTAAACCCTACATTCTGTGAACATGTTGAGGTTGGAGATACCCCTTCTTTTAACCCAGAAAGGAAACCCCACAGAAATTTCTACCTGTCTGTGCATCTTTCATCAGTACTCCCAAACCATGAAGTCTTCATAAAGAGGAGAGTCCTCAACAAAAACAGTAGGTAATGTCTGTGGCTTCCATTATTAACAAATAAAAGTAAAAACTATTGTCTGTTGGTTTCTAAGTATTTTGCAATTAGAAGTTTCTTACTTCCTGTCATGGAATTCTCACTTCATCCTCTTTTAGTCTTTTCTGGGAGATATGTTACTGTAAGACTGGTGAAAGGATCACTTGAGTGCTAATATATGGTATTTTTTTCAACATGAGTGCATGGTCACAGACATACATGCATAAACATGCATGTACAGAAAGTCCAAAGTCTTAGAACTGTCTCTGGATGAAGAGGAGACAATTGCAAAATAACACCATAAAATTAGCTACCAAGATATTCTTTGGCTTGAGTTCAAGGTTTTTATGGATTTATAGCAGAATTTCCTTTTTTTTTTTTTTTTTAAAAAGGCTTTTCTGAAAGAGCAGATAAATTAGAAGTTTCTGCTGAAAAAATAGGAAGAAAACAGGAAGACAAACTAGTTGCTTACCAGCTTGTGAATTTATACCTCTAAACAAATCTAGATCAACAGATGTAAACTAGAGTGGAGCTATTAAAAACACTAAAGCTATATGACTTTAAACCAGCTGTTAATCTGGTCCCATTTGTTCCATCAATCTAAGGATGCAGCCTCACCTCAGGACTTAAATTCAATTTAACTGCACATTGCTGCCTCCCTCCTTCCCTTGCCAAAGCATACCTTACTGATATTTCACTTGTATCCAGTGCTGATTCAGTTCAGCTCACTGATCTGACACAAGACTAACAAAAAAATACAGTTAATTTATTGATGTGACTCACTCTTCAGCTGTGGCACTGCTATAGTTGAGTTAAGGAAAGTATGGGAAGCTGGGGAGTGTGTGTGTGTGTGTGGGTGTGTGGAGCAGCCTGCCCTTTGGACAACAACCATATTTTTAAGTCAGGTGAGGCAATAAAATCCCCTTTGTTACTCCATGGTGAAATTGGGGATCTCAAGCCAAATGAGAGTCCCACAGAATACATCAACCTTCTTTAAGCTCTCATTTTTTAAGCAGAGCCACTGTCAGATCTCTTCATGATCATAAATCTATTCTTTGATTTTTTTCTTACTGCATGACTCATACTCTCTATCTGCCTTTCCACAACAGCCTCTAAAATTTCAACAGCCTACTTATGGATTAACAGTAACATCTTCTCTTCTGCCAAACCATCCTATAAAAGTGTTTGGTTGTCTGATAGAGTGATTCAGCCATTATCACTCAAGTAAATCAAAATCTAGCCACCTCCCTGCCTTGGAGGAACACCAGTCTGGTATACATGCTCAGTTTTTCATGACTCTGTACACCTATGCTGCCCTTTCTGACCACAAATTTCAAGTGCCTGAGTTTACACACCAGCTTAGATGACTCACAGGTGAACAAACTCAAGCCTGACCTACTATGTGCCAAATAAATTCTTCCTTCATGGGCAGAGTTCAAAACAAAATCAGTCCTGGACCACAGCTGACTTTCTCCATCTGGAGAAGCAATCTAGTGGGCAAGCCAAGTTGTAACTGTGAGCAGACAGGAAAGTTGAGCTTAGATGTGAGCTTTACTCTAAATTAATGCAATAGAAGGTCTGTGAGTACCTAAATCCTGTCTGTTGAACTAGAACTGTGTCATATTCAAGATCACTTCTCTCTAAAGCACTCTCAACTCTGAGCAGTAAGTCTGTCCACTTTACCACTGAGCTCAAAACTTAATGCACACTCTTCTTTCTTCAACGCCCTTTGCAGTCCCCTAGCTGCTTATTCATTCTGCCTCAGCTTTTGCATTACTGTGGTTGCTCCTACTCTGTTCTGGGAAAGAAGAATTCTACAGAAAAAGGCACTTGCAGGTAAAGTGGGGCAAATGAAAGCAGGAGGCAACCTGAGATTTAAAAAATACCTACAGAAACATGTCAAGAAAAAAATATGTTTGTTCTACATAAACACTCAGTGAGACAATGTAAGTTATCTGCAAGGCACTGTGTGGTGGCTCCCCGGCTGTGTGTTCCTGTATCCACTCAATTACTGCTCCTGAGAATGTCTTGGAGTAGAAAGTCATTAGTAACAAAATGTCACCTCTCATTCTACTTCACTTATCTACCAAAAAATTAATTAGGTCTAGTTTTAAGTATCCATCACATTGCTGATTAAGACTTTCATTGAAACCAGTGTAATGTCCTGCAATTACTGAAAAAATGTTCATTTTCTCTCCTGAAAAAAGGCCCAGCCTAAAATCGCTGATCTATGACTTCATGAAACCCATTGATTCCAATCCCTAGTAGTGATTTGGTCCAGAGGAGTGTGTGCACTGTTATTTTTAGTCCATCCAGCCTGCAGTAAGAAGAAGTACTGCTATGCAAATTCATAGAGAACTGAGGCTAGGTCTGCAAAGTGATTTGACAAATGCTAAGTGTTGCAAATATTCCAATACCTAACTTTTAGACACTGTGTTAGAAAGTTATGCAGCCTGGCTTATCTTGTTTGCGTAGAGAAAATTTGGCACCTCAGAATAGAATTCACAGAAGACAACAAGCTAAGCACAGAACTGCTGAAATAACTACTGACAGAAAGGGATTTGGGCTGCACCACTAGAAACGCCATGAGATTCTACCTGGTCTGGTTCCTTGACCCTTCTGGAAATAAAGGCCTAAGCAAGGAGCTTTTACAACCATACTCGTGGCATAAAAATTAGGTGCAATTATAAACTCAGTAATTCAATGTTAGATACCCAGTAAATCCAGGAACCTTCAGAGCTGACAAGCACCTGTGGTGTAAGTTTTAAGAAGCTCAGTCTATGTCCCTTTTGAAGTTACTCGCAATTGCATCCACAAACAAGATTCTGGAGCCTGACCTAATTCAACACCCATAGAAAAGAGCAAAATTCTTAAATCCAACAACTACTTTATTATTCAAGCAAAACTAGGACTTAAAATATATATAATAATATATATACTTTAATAATTGATAATGTGCATTTGTGGTTTCTTTCACCAAACTTTTTACAGCACTTGGGTGTGTAACCATTTCTTGGAAGATTATTTTCTAGTGCTAAATATATTCACATATCAGGACATCTTAAAACTACTTCAGTTTTCTTCTTTACCACAGTGGTCTCTACCATGTATCCACCATTAAAAATAAAAAGAAGAGAATTCAGTAATATTTTACTAGGACACAGCCTCAGGCTAAGACACTTTAAAGAGAGAATATGATTATTGATCTAAGGTGGTCAAATTTAATGAATCTTAGAAGGTTTTTTTCTGGAAAAAATACTTTACCTCTAATCACATCCACTTTCATTAACCTCTTACATGATAATTTGACTTGTTACTGATTTCTTATTTACAAGGTTTATGTTTTGGTTCCTCATCACACAGCTTGACACACACACATAATATATATGTAAAATAATGTTATTGTCCTTTACACAGGTTAATTTGACACATTAAATGGAATTTCTAGGGGTTTGAAAATTATTTATCTGCATCTAGTGTGCTTTACATATTATAACTCTCCAACCATTACAAAACACAACCTTCAGTATTTAGAACCAGTAAAACATTGTGCAAGTCTTGAAGACTGCTATACTGGAACACTTAAAAAAGAATGACTGAAGCCAGTAAGAGATGCAATTTTCCAATGAGCTTCATTAGACAAGACACTTACAAGACATGGATATAGAATTTATGAGGCAGGGTGATAGTGACAAGAGACCAAAAATGAATTGTGTCCTCTTTAACACAATCATGTAGGTATGAACAATTCATTCCACATTACTGCAACTTCACAACAGAGCTTCAGCCCATCCAAAAACCTCCATTTCTGTTAGTGTGATGTCTTTTTACAATTTGAATAAGTGATTTCAAACATTTCTGCTAAATAATTCCAGGCAGATTATGATGAGTTTATACCACTGATATGCAAAATCTACATGTGGATGAGTGAATCTGTGTAGAAGATATGTTTCTCATAGTTCAACAATCTCCTTTTGAGTCTGTGAGAAGTCAAAATTCAGTTTGAAATTCAGCCTTTTCTGTTATAAAACCACTAATTTACAAATGATTCACACTGAAAATGGCCAGTTCTCAGTTGTGAAAGTCTAACTGTCTTTGGGTAAAAATTATGTTAAAAATCAGAGACAGAAAAAGAACTATACTATGAAAAGTTAGCACCTTTAGTGGTTTTTCCAGCATGTGTGAAACCCCAATCACTTTAGTTTTGGTTTTCACTACCAAAAGAAAAAAAAAAAAAAAAAAAAAAAAAAAAAAAAAAAAAAAAAAAAAAAAAAGCAGCGCTAATGACATTGTACAATTTCCCTTTAAAGCTAAAGGTTATATTAAATTAACAAACACTTTGGAACTTTCGAAGCCTTGGGTTCTTTTTTTCTTCCAGAAGTACATGTTCTCTTTTATTGTAGCTGGTTTGAATCTGTCCAGAGAAACGACTGCATATTGTTGAGATGTTGCTACAAGTGTCTGGAGAAAAGTTCAACACAGCAGGGCACTACCAGTACCAGCCAAACTGCAGTATGGCTGTGTGTACTAAGATCCTTGCAGGCATATGAAACCTGCAACAGCTCCTGACTGCAGAAACAGCTGGACACAACCTTACAGTCAAGGCTTTATTTGGAAGATTTCATGTAACCTCTGTGCCACATGTCACCAGGTTCCATAAGCCACCAGAAGCTCCCATGCAACAGACTTGTAGCCAAACGCTTCTTTACAGAGATGTGTAGTCCTGCAAGAAGAGGAGGGAAAGTTCTCTCCAGCAGCAGACATCTGAGATTTAATAAATCACCCCACTGATCTTAGCAAGTAAAATCACCCCCAAAATTCATAGAAAGGCAACATATTCCTGCCAACCTGACTATGCAGGTAGTGCAGGGAGAGAGGATGAGCTCTTCCTAAGAAGGAAGGAAGCAAAGAATTTTCTTTGTGGTCCCTTTGAGAAACCAGTAGGAACTTTGACATACAGTTGGCAATATGAGGAAGATGCACATAAAGCACAGTTCAGCCTTAGGTCAGTCACCCTTGGTTACACCAGCTTACTGGATATCCAAAAGCTTGCATCACAGTTTCTCTGTTCCAGAAATTCATCTGTTTAAGCATACAGACTCTTTTAAAACTTACCACATTCAAGTAATTTCAGTTCTTTACACTGCTATTAAATCTGGAAAAATAACTCCAAGCGTAGTGAGAAATATTCTGCTAATATCCACTCTATATTTATTCACAGCAGTTTTAGAACCATAGTTCTTATGTCACAAAGACCTTTTCAGCTAAATAATGTTCTTTAGCAGTTACTTCTGAATGCAATTCTGAAGAATCACGCTATCCTCTCCCAACCTTTGTTTGTCTAGGCTTAACAACCCATCTCATTTAATCTCTCACCACAAGATTAATTTTCCATTCCTATAAACATACCAGTAATGTTTCTCTGTTTATGTTTTAAGGTCATCTTTCTTGAACACAAGTGACCAAGACTTTGCATAAATTAAATGAGACCTTGTCAATGCTACGAACAATGAAATAACTTGAAAATGCCTAAATGGTAGCACATCTTACAATTCTAATGGACTACATAACTGCAATAGACTTTCATAGTTGCTCTGCATGATAACTTATAGTCATTACCCAGATAAAATAGTATAGTCATATTTTTTTCCCACTATCTTCAACTGATAAATGCATATTCTATTCAAAATCCTTAAGTTCCTGGCTTTGCAATCTGTGCTGGTAAATTTCATCTCGCCTCATCACTTGCATCAACAAAATCATCTGGTTCTTCTTGCCTGATGGTCCAATCCTTTGTTAAGATAATCCTTCCTCATTTTATGTTATCTGTACACCTCACAATTACACATTGACTTTACATTCCTGTCTCTCCTATATTGCTAACCAATAAGTTAAATGGGATCATTCTGAAGACCAATCATGAAAGCACCTGTTATAGTTAGTTCATTATTCTTCTGATAGTTTTCCTGAAAAAAATAATTGCTACCATCAAAAATTAAGTTCAGCCCATTGTCATTGTTTATGAAATCTAATCTAATCTTTGCATGGGAATTGTAAATATGCATATTAAAAAATTCTTTGTCCAAGGCTTATAGACTGTCAGTATAAAGACTGGATGTTGTCCAAATTCTACAGTTCTGATGTACAGAACACTAATTTTTGCTTTTGCTAAGATATAATTTTTATTGCTCTATTCTCATTTCCTTTAGATATATTTTGTTTTTGTAGATTGAAATTGTTCAAAACAATCACGCAGCTCTGGAAAATTTTCAACTACAGAAGGCTTTTGAAATGAAACCTATCATTGAGTTTTTTATATATAGAGAGTAATGAAAAAACTTCATGCTGCTCATGCAGAAAGAGATTGGGAAATTTGAAAGCTTCAGAACCATTGCTCAAGCAGTAAAAACAAAATTTAACCTCTAGAACCAGGTCTACTGTAATACAGAAATTAATGAGAGAAAAACCAATGACAGAATAGCTCCTGATCTGCATGGCCTCAGAGGAATCAACAAATGACAAGTATCTAGGAAGAGCGACTTTCCTAGAACCTCTGTCTAAATTTGCAAAGAAAGAATGGTTGTGATGGATAGGCACAGAGAAGAGTAGCAATCTATTATTATCCTCTTTAGTTATCACCTTCATTGAAAACTGATGGAAAATATTTATTTGATACTTGATCCAGTCCTTGGTAAGCCTTATCTCCTTCCTTGACACTCCATGATCAGCATATAGAAGAACTAGCTCAAGTCAAGTGGTTTATATGATTATTTATGTGATTAACAAGCTTCAGACATTTATTTTCTGTGCTAATTCAGAAAGACTTAAGAATAATTTAATTTGATTTCTATAGAGACGGTTAGTTTGAAAATGAACAAACATCTTAGAGAGTAAAGAGTTTACAAACAGTAAACTCTCGGTTAATCCAAATAATTCTATATTCTTCCTTACGGTTTTCCCACTTAACAACACCATTTCCCCTTTGAATTTAAATAATTCTGTTTGTGACAATGATTCAAGTTCTCAAGACTTAAATCCTACTTCTGAAACTATTAACTAACTTCTCTATGTATCCCAAATTTGCCTTTTTAAAATTCCAAGCTCTGGTTGCAGCCTTTATTATTGTGGCACTTAAGTATCTCACAACCACAGGTAAAGCTACCTTTTAAATTTCTGTTTTGTCTCTGTAAGAAGAAAATAGTTTCCCTGTTTTACAGAAAGACAATACAGTAAAATTAGTGCTTTACCTACAGAATCCATGGCTGAAGACAGACCCCAAACCCCATACCTGAAAGCATCATACATGTGATAATTCTCCGTCAAGTTTAATCTGAATATGGCACAAAATATGCACTGGGCACAGCAGTAGTCACCTAAATATGAAATAAAATCCCTAACCTACTCTGTTCCTCTTAATTGTACTCCACCCATTAGTACAAGGCGCCTTTTTTTTTTTTTTCCTTCTGATCCTAGGTGCCTGTTTAACAAATAATTTTTACCTGCTTACGTAATCTCAAGAAACTTGAGACTTCAGGGTGCATGCCAAGTGCTTCAAAAAGCACGTATGTTCAGATCAGAATGTGTACAAATGAAAACATGCTGATACAGTTGCTGATGTATTTCTGTCTCTATTTCTTGCATAATATCAGTGCTTGGGCTCCCCTCACTTTGGAAGGTACAGTCCCTTGGGGCCGTGGAGATAACAACAGCAAACCCAAACCACCTGGAGACAGTATTAAGTAGATGATTAACCCAATAGAGAATCAGAATGTTTGAAACAGAAACAAGAAAACAGCAGGAAATAACTTGCACTGGGTAACAGGATGGAAATCCCAGCCCCATCCAAGTTAATGCTTAATGCAGAAATTCATTCTTGATATTTATGATCTTTCTTGAATAGTTCTAATGTCATTTATGACAAATTTTGAGATGAGAAAAAAGATATGGGACAATGTATCAGCATAAGAGTCATGCACGAACCTGTTTGCTTCTGTGTACTTGCATTTGTTGGAAATTTATGAAGATTCTTCTTTGTGATAACAGGAATAAGAAACCTGTAGAAACTTACCTCTTCTTCCTCTAATGCTGACTTGAGGGTTTGGGGGTTTTTTCTTTGAACAACTATGCAAACTGAACAACTGAGGTGGGAGAACAATAAAACTACTCATTGTGGCTTTTTTTATTGCAAAAGCACCAAACAAAACAAAACAAAACAAAAAACCAACCAAACAAACAAACAAACAAACAAAACAAAACAGTATCAATCCAGTCTTAATATCTGTTGCTAGGAGAATAAATTAAGAGAAACTTACAGCAGTCAAACTCCAAGGATGTTCCCCTAGTGTGGACAGAGAGAACAGGCTCAGTGGAATCCACCTGGCTTCATCAGAGCTGGCAATCTTCCATACTACCATCAGGGAGTCGTTTGGATTCAGGTTTCTGCTACTTGAGCTGAGATGAGGTGGAAGGTCAGTGTGCTTAGGAATCATGGCTAAATAGTCTCAATGGGTCCCAGCTTAAGGGCCCTGAAGAGCCTTTGTGAACAACACCCATCCCTGCTGAGCAGGGTCTCAGATCAATTTGGTTTATGCATTTGCAATATTTTCTTATCTGTATTTTATCTTATTCACACAAGCAAAGTTATGTATTTAAAGGAGACCTGAGATTTGAGGGAAGAGGGCATGTCTTTGATTTTTTTTTTTTAAAGAAAAATATACATATATATGTGACATACATAGGAAGAATCCTATAAGGAGTTGGAGAGCAAGAGGAAGCTACATGGGAACTTTTTGTATTTCCTGTTGTCATCTTGACAAGCCTAAAGTTGAGACTCTAACAGGCTCCATCTGAGCACAGACTTAAACTGAAGTACAATTGTGCCTTACTGTAAAGTCACTGGGACTGCTCATGATGATCCACATAAATTAGGTATGCATCTAAATGTGATGTGAGACTATGAAAATTCCATTTAGAAAATACCAGAAGGTCCTGGAATATGTCAATAAGTGCAATCCTTGTGTTTTTTAATTTATTTCTTTTTTAATGAAGTCGCTGTGCTACTGCTGTATCATTATAAAGCCTTCTGGATTGGTGGTCTCTTACAAAAGTCTGGGGGAAAAAAATCCTTCAAGGCAGCAGCATACTAGGTAATGTCAAATTAAAAATAAACAAACAAAGACCAGTAGCAAAAAAACACCGAACAAACCAAAACAACAACAGCAACAACAAAAAAACCTCATAGCAAACAAAACCACATTTCTCCCCATTTCAAGCAAGATTTTTCTTCTCTCCTTTTTTTTTCCCACTAAAACTATTAAATAAATATGCTTGTATTTTACCAGTGTGCTTGCTGCAAAAAGTGCAATCTATTTGTACAGCAGAGAGAATGAAGGACTTACTGCTTAAAGGCACAAAAAGGGTGTGTAATAGGATTCTGGCATCTTCCCAGACAGCTTGCAGACAAATTCAGAGATGAACAGAGAAGTATCCTTTTTGAAGTATATTTGGCCAAGGTCTCATTCACAAACAGATAAAACCAACACATTTCTGCATGATAAGGGTCAACAGAATAGCGTATTAGTTTGAGAAGAGAACCCATCTGCAATATTCTTACATAAAAATATACGAGGACACAACAGGAAAGCTGTCAGCATGACAGTTGGAGGATTCTGCCAAGGAGCCAGATGCTAGTGTCAGAAGAACATGTTCCACAGCTTGGCATCTGGGTTCTCTCATTGCCCTCCAAGAAGGAAGAAAAGGAGGAGTGATAAGATATGCCTAAATGAATAAAACTACAAGCAATTCCACCACCACCCCCAACATGCTCAAATCGCTACTTCTTTTAGAAAATCCTCAGCTACATGTTCTCCTACATCTTTTAAATTAAAATGGAAGGTGATAATTTTAACCCACTTGTGTTTTAGTATGTTGAAAAAGCATTTGTGGTTCTGAATACATAAGTCTCACATGATCATAACTGCTCATGTGTGTAGCCATGCAATTTATTTCATTATTTTTTGTTAGCTTTCCACAGTTTTGCTATCGAGTATATTTCAAGCTCAGTTTTTATCCCATGGCATTCTTGGGGCATATAATACCACATCTATGGTTTACAGTAAGAATAATTATAGCTTTATTCTTTCTCTGAATAGTTACTAACTGAGAAAAGCTGAGCAATATCTAGGGCAAAAAGCTAAGGGTCGGTTTAAGTGCCAACAAGCTGATGAAGCACCATAGGGAATCACCTCATTAAGTGTGTAGGGAAGAAAAACTGTTCCTAAGATAGCTTTGAAAAAGACACCGTTGCTGCACAACCCCCTTAATGATTCTGATCTTAGAGTAGCAAGGCTAAGGCTGTGTTCTCAGTCCCAGGTTCTTTAGTCAGGTTCCCTTGCCATGGACAATTAAGTATCATCTTGTATCGATGCTCCCTCCCTGAGTCCGTCCCCATGATGTCTGAAAGTGGCAGCCTTGACTTGATTCTCAGGCGCTGCTGGATGTCTCCTTTTTTTCTGCTGAACAACTGATTAGGGAGGATGGAATGGTTCCCTCCATTAAGTTGGTTGAATCCCGTATGTAAAGATTTAAAAAACTAAGATCAAACTCCTGATGTTTCTGACATTTCTGTACAGAGACAAGAAGGTAGGAATCAAGTACTTTCATCTGTCCTATGAAATAAACCAGCTGCTCTCCTCTGAGTAGACAGAAGCTTCTAAGATTAGCTATTTCGGAAGTGCAAGTGACATTTGACCCCATACCTTACTCTGGATACACATGAAGTAGCCACATAGCATGATATTCTAGAAGGCATGGGAATGATTTCCACCTAGGAGTATTCATAATTCTGAAAAAAACAGCAGATGATTGATCTCTCTTTGCACTTACTTAGGTGCAGTTTAAGTCACCTCCAATACCAGTCCATCCCCAGAATCTTAAGGCTGAGGAATGAAGGAGAAGCACTACAATTTACAAGTTTTATTACCTCTCCATGCAATAATGTCTAGCTTAATTGCTGGTATTTGTTCACAAAAGCAATGCTTGATCCCTTTCAGGCATTCTTCCTATTCTCTTTCAACACAGCACCTGCAAAAATGATGAGGGGAAATGTTTCTTTCAAGTAACAGAGGAGAATTCAGAAAACAGTATTGTAAGCTCTGTCCCAAGTTGTCTTGTTGTTAACAAACTGCCAGAAGAATCTGTTACAATTCCCTGTAGGGACAGAAGGATAAGGAAAGCAAACTATCACAGCTACTGTAATACCTACTCTTTGGACTCAAGATAAAATATGCACTTAGGACAAAAATTTATGTTGTTTGACCTCCAAATTAAGAAAATGCTATCCATACAAACATAGTCAATGAAGTCTTTAAAATCAAAGCCTATGTTGGAAAAGTGAATCTTTGTATTGTTAAGGAATAAACTTGCTCAACTGAAATCAAAAGATTTTAGTCACTGTCTATACTTTAAAATTCATTTGATATCTGAAAATCTGAATATTCTTGTTGTCTCTTCCATCAGAATGGTAACAAAGCAACTGCTGTTAGAACTGCTCCAACAATGAGATGTGCAACATGAGACGAAAGAGACCTCAGATCAGTCTTCCACAACTGTCACAGAGCTCACAGTCTAATAGGAAAATTTCCTTCCTGCCAAGTGGATACAGTGCAAAGGAGCATATGGAAACCAGCTGAGGAAAAGGTCCATTTCTGTAATAATGCTCTCCTATTTTAATTTAATTTCTTGGTCCAAATTTTGTCTACATTATGTTCTTAGCCTTACTGATGGGATTTGGAGCTGAGTTTAACTCATTCTTAGAGAAATTATGTCTTCTAATCTCCTAAGTCACTCGTAAAAAAAAAAAAAATAGAAAATTCAGATCAGCTACTGCTAACTCCGAAATTAACCTTTTCCTGCTGAAAGCAGAAATAAATCTGATCCAAAAAAGGAGAAAAAACTTTGTCACTCATTGTTTCTACTGTCATGTTTGACAGAAAGGGACATATTAAAAAATGTTACCAAGCTTATTTTTTATTTTAATCTCCTTTTCTTTTTTATGAAGTGAAAAAATATCTGACCTTGTCAAGCCAAGGCTGCTGGATTGTCTTTTAGTTTACTGCTAGGACAGGAAAAATGCTGATCTTGACACCTCTTGGAAAGACATCAATAAGAAGTCTAGATCCATCAACTTTTATTGCTACATGACCACTAAGACAACCTTGTGAAAGAAAACTTTTTCACACAGAATATGCAGTAGAAAGATGTATGTAAATGACAAAACAGCATGAGCCTGGAAATGCACAAGAAGTAGTGCTGATCAAAGTTTGAGGACGTTTGCCATTATAGGATTCATCTGACAGGGAGAACTCTCTGTGACATGAAATATATGAACAGAGCTTTACAAAAGCAGAACAAAGCAGGAATGGTATGACTTAGAGGAAGTTAATAATCAGGTACAGTTTTGTCTTCAGCTAAGTATTAGGCTGACATCTCTTGATTCCCATTATATCATCCCAAAAACTTTTCCCAATATCTCTTGGAAAAAATATCTTACCAGTAGCCAGAGCAGGACTCTAAGCAACTGTGCAAATATCGTGGTGGACCTGGTGGGCACTGCACTGGGGAACCAGGGGAGCTGGACTGTGGACTCAATGTGCACTCAAGGGCACAGGAAAGAAGTTTGACTGCAGGGTAAAGTAGCAGACCCTGAAAGAAAAAAGGCCCTGAGTTCTGCCCACAAAGGGCTACAGTATCCCTCAACTGGGATACTTTGCACTCTGAGGTCTGGTGCAGCAATGCCAGCATTCTGAAATATATGATGTTTTTACTTTCAGACCTGTTGTGCTAACAAGTCAGAAATATTGAAAATCTCATGGGACTTCCAAACCATCCACTAGTGCCAAAGAGTTCTGCTGATGTACAACAAAGTTTGTAGTAGCAGACCACCCCAACTTCTCCAGTGCTCTTCTCAAATTTCAAAATCTTCCCAAGATCCGTCCATGACATCCATGATTTATTTGTTTCTACCTTCAGCAGCGTTTATTTATTTTATGAGATAAGTTATGAGGAAATCAATTCAAAAAAGAAAGTTTTAAATTCCAGTGCAGTTCCTTTGTTTCAAATTACCAAGAAATGAGTAAGGAGAAAAAAGAGAATATGAGTGCTGTGCTTGATTCACACTTTTTATGCCACTTTGATTCGTGAGAGGAAAAATTCATTGTATGTTTAAAGCCTTTAAAGATATATATTACTAACGAAACAAGGAGTTTTACAATCAGCAAACATTTGTTTGGTTTCCTCCTCGCCTCCTCCCTCCATACCCGACCCCTCAGCTACCACACACAGTTTTAGGAGAATATTTTGTTGGCTATAATTAAACTATGTGTGTTAATTAAGATTAGATTTTAAATACACTGCTTGGGAAGTAGAAAAAATACAGGATCTGAATGAGCCCAAATTGAGATGACACTTGAATTTCCACAGATGTTTCTATAATCCTAATTTCAAATTGATTGTACTTCCTGAACAGTAAGAAACCATTTTAAGTTATTTACTCAGATATGAACTACTTTTTCCCAGTGGATAGAAAAAAAGGCCCATCCCATTGTTGACTCCTTAAAATAAATGGATATCAAAGAAGATTTTGACTGGCAATAATTTCCCCAAAACTGAAGTATCCAGATCTGAAAGAGGACATCTGTAAGGATATACAGAATCTCTAGTTCATGAAGATTATTGCTGTTGCTGTTGGACAGAGCACAGGAGGTTGATCCATCACACCCATATGTGCCACCATGTATTTACACTCCTGTGCTCACAGTGGAGATCTGTAGAGTCTGTCATACAAAGCCAATGCAACCTGGCTCTGCACCAGGAAAGCCTAAATTATTCATCATGAAACCAAGTAGAGCCTGAGGGCTACTTTGACTTAATGGCAGCTGGCAGTGTCCCCAAGAGACTAAAATAGCAGCCATTAACCCATGTGCTCATTTGGTATTTTTTCCCTTCTCTTTTATCACAATCTCTACAGCAGTTTCAGGGAGGGTTGGCATCTCACTCTCTACAGACATGAACTCCTCTAGCCTGGCAGCTGATGGAGGCTACTGGAGGAATGGCATGGCACAAGAACAGTATGCTCCATGAACAGATTCAACACAATAACTTCATTCACAACATTACCATTGGCCTCGTAACATTGGACCCAGATTTACAAACTGGCTGCAGAAAGGAGCTTATCACTATTATTAATGTATGTCCTTCTGGTCTGGCCAGGCCTTAGAATTTTTGCGGAAGGAATTCATGTAATTTAAAGCCCAATCCAACCTGATTTGGGAATAGTCCTAAATGATGTAACTCATAGTTTGTTCCTGGCCACATCTGTGGCACAGAATGTTCCAAAAACATCAGAAAGGATATGTCTGAGCAAGTTTTTCATTTTCTTACTAAAAATTTCTAAAAGAATTAATAACTTTTAGCAGTGAGTTGGGCTGGGCTTGTGCAGGCAGCTTTCATACAAGCTTCTCCATACTGCTGTGCCAGTGATCTGTAATATAAAACCAAGTAAGTGAAAATTAATCTCTTTCCACAACAACAACAACAAAAAAAAAACTATTCCTTTTTTCCAATTTCTTTCTCCCACTTCATCATCAATTATACAGCAATGCTGGATCAAATGTGAATAACCAGGTTGAATTCCATGAACTTGTGAATAAGGAACATGATAAAAAAATAGCATGACTGACTCTGGCACAACTATTTATTCCTCCATGTGGTATATTTTTGTTTTCATATTACACTCTGAGCATTTTATTTTTTTTTTTTTTTACAAATTTAGGTAATGCCCTACCTTTGGCTCTTGTCAGAAATTCCCTAGTCTATGTTTATGTATCCTGGATGTAAAATCAGAGTTGTATTTCTTAAATTTGTAAAATAAATCAGCAGCATGGGACATTGTAACTGCATTGTACGAATAACACACTGCACCAAAAGTACCAACTACTCTCAAGGGGAAAGGAGAGAAGGAAAATCCTACATGGATCAGCCAGCCCTTGAGGCAACTGTTTACTTCAGAAGCAAAAACGAGGAGACCTTGTATGAGCCATAGATCAATGTTGGTTTTGGATTTGCATTTGAAGAGCCAAGCATCTTGAGTCAGTTGAATCCATCCTGCCTTTGAGGCAAACCAGCCCTAAATCTGTTCCTGAAGTGCCTGTCATGATTCTGCTTCTCTCCTGACTCAAATCAGATTGAGAGGCAAAAAGATGCTGGGAAGAAGAACTCAGCATGAGGTATGATTCTTATCTTCAGGTTAATGTAAAGCCTACCTGTAGAAGGCCTCCAAATCAGAATCCTGTAAAACAGGCATATCCTTAGCAATAACAAGTAGCCACAACAATAACAAGGATTTGGTGCTTTTTTAGAATCTCGCTGCTTCCTCTTGTCACTAAGAACATGAACAGCTCTTCCCAGTTTGCCTAGGAGCAATTATTCAATCTAGAATAATGAAGACAAGAAACCCTTTAGCAAATGTCATCATCCATTGTTCACCACCATCAGCAAAAATGGCACCTTTGACTTGCATTCGATTGATTAAAGTTTAAGTCCATAAAAGCTGCCCTCACATCATGTTTAGTGTTAATTATTTCATTAAATGTCAAAGTGACTGGTAATTAGTTCAATAGAATTACTAAATATTATTACTTCATATAAAATGCTCCATAACCTCTCTGCACATCAAAGCCTGTGATTTACACCAAAATCATTGCAAGTCAATGTTTCCACACACCAGTATAAAACCAAGATGCCATACAGTGTATTCAGCTAAAATGAAATCTCTTTTGTTGATTCCTCCTCTTCATTTTTTCTGCGCATGTGTTTCAGTTTTTCTGAGAATTTTAGGCTAACTGTATCTGTGAAGTGAATCCGGCCTAAAACAGACATCTTCAGATGCAGTTCTAGCAATTCAAGCTGTAATAACAACAAAACACCTTTCAGTGCTCTTACAATTGTAGACATAAAGGCCCTATCATGCCTTACACAGTTAACTGATATCAACTGCAGTGGGAGTCATCTGAAACCGAGGTCAGAATTTGGCCTACAGATGAGGAAGTAGTGCCAGCAAAGTGTTTCCACTGAAAAGTCAAAACAAGTTTACCAACTAAACAAAGTAGATTTCCTGAAAATGACAACAGGTATAGGTGTAATTTCAAGAACAACTTGAGGGTTTCATCAGCCCTCTATTTTTTTCACTGTCTTTTGAGAAACAACTCATTTTATCAGAAACTGCATGTGTGTGCTTGTATGTGTGAACAAAGAGTCACTACAGAAGTGAAGTGGTAACCAACCTGAGGTTTTTCTCTTTTGTTTCCTGGCTGTGTAAGCCCTTTTTTTTTTTTTTTTTTTTCTTTTATTACTGTAATTATAAAATTATGGGAGGGAGTGGTATGTTGACAATCACATGCAGGACTTTTACTGCAAAATTTTATTAGTGGTTTTTCACGTACATGAGTGCAAATGACTGTAAATGCTCAGTATACACATGCACATGCAGATTTTAGTGCTGTGGTGTATCTGTATGTCTGTGTATGCACACACATAGAGCAGTATGCACACATACTTACATCGTGGTACAGCTGTGGTAGCTGCAAACAGCTCTATGTAGTGGTACAGCTATTTGTGGTAGGTTGTATTCAACAATATTCCATAAACACGTGGCAAAAGCAAAGTAAAATAGAAATCTTTACATACATGAGTCTGTTAGTGGCTTTATCAGAAAATGCAGTCCAGTGTTTGACAGGTAGAGGCTGTAAATATTGTAAAAATGCAAACTCTATAAAGCCTTTGTAAATCTTCTGGTAAAAGATGTGAAGCATTGGTACCACTTCTAAACTGCACCACCTCTGGGGTTTAAAAATGCTCAATCCATGCCTTAACGGACAAGTTCATATCTGTTATTACTTAACAATAAGCAAAATGTATACTTACTGCAGATTAATCTAACAGATTAATATGCCTAAGGAAGGATTCTGGTTGGTCTGTCATGTCTATGTCTGCCTGACAAACAGTTCCAGGAAGGTTATTTGTATTTAAGATACATTACTGAGAAGTTGTTCTTGGTGCCATAATTTTCTTCTTTTAGAAAAAGGAGATTTTTTTTTCTTAAATTAACAAATCAGGAAGCTGCTGACTTTACGGAAACTTGAGCTGAAAATAATAAATCCACCAAAAGAAAAACAATAGTTTAGTAGGGGGAAAAAAAAAAAAGAATCTGGTTTCACAGAAAACAGAGATTTGGCAGATACTGACCTTTTGGAGTGAAGGTAAAATTTCAGTCTAACTCCTGACCTAAATACCTTGCTTACATATTAAACAATATCTTGGAAGAAAAAGTCTTAGGATACCTTGCATAATTTTGACACAGTAGGAGAAATCCAGCTTGAATCTTTATCACTGGCTTCCTGGAGCACCAGCAAAACTCCTTTTCATCAGCCAGGTCTGCCCCACCTCCTGTCCAACGTCTGCCTCCACCCCTGCCTTCCTCAGCCATCTCTCTTGCCCAGGAAAGCTGAGCAGTCTGCTCCCTAAAGGTGCTGGATAGACAAAGATACCTGAGTGAGTTTTACACCCAGAACTACATGGCAGAGCCACATTGTCAAATTTGCTCTTTGGCTTCATCAAGGAAAACCGGGGTGGGGTGGGGGGGTGGTGGTGAAACTTCATCAATGTTCTGCCTTTTCTCTGAAGCCTGTGCTGCAAGGGTACATGTTAGCATCTGTCTGGTGGTGTCCTCCTCATACCCGGAGTCTTCTTCACTCGTTGGTCACAGCCTCGTGGAGCGACAGCTAGATTTGCAGTATGCACTTTTGATTGCCTCTCTTCGGACAGCTGAAGTCAGGTTCCCAAAGTTAATCACAGTTTCCTGGAAAAATGTAGCATTAATTTTAAATGCAAATTATTGAAATGTACAACTAGTAATTCATATTTTCTAATTAATAAATACTGTGTGCATGATGCATTAGTAACGCCATTAAATATTTATCTATAACTGGAGATATTGTGAATTATAATAAATTGTGGAGGGATCCTATTAGCTTTTTTTAAAGATAAATAAAATTGAAATTGTGATCAATATAATGAATACATGACATTAAAATTCCTCTTGCCTCACAAAACCATATCTGTTTATGTGTTTTATGAACAAATCTCATAAAAATGTTAGCAATATTTAAAAACAAAATATGTTAAATAAAAATATGGAAAGTAAATTTAAATATTTAATGATATAATTAAGTCTTATTAATGCAATGTTCTTTATTTTTTTAGATTAAAAATTCACAAGAATTGTCATCCTCTTTCATCTTAATCAGATGGTATGTTTGTCATAATTATTTGTTATGTATTTTCATTAACATTTGATGAATATTAACTTTGCAAAATAGAACAATCTTTTTCCTGAACAAATCTGCTGGTGCAATATAAGGCCAAGTGCCCTGTGCCTCTGCTGCAGCACCACTGAGAAGGCAGCAGAGTGACAGGAGGATTCTCACCAGCTTCAAGGACTTTTCCCTCCAGCCCATTGCCAGGTGCTCCTTCATGCATGAAGACAAGAATGCTAAGTTTGGGTTTTCATGTCCAATTTGCATTTCTGCTCATCTGGGTCAGACTTTCAGCCATGGCAAACTGATAGAACTTCATAATTATCCCAGTTCAGAGAAGGTGAAACTTCACAAAATCTCTCCTCAGTCATCCTCTCCTGATGCTGCCTCTCCCCGTGTGCGTCTTCAGAGCCCAGCTCACCATTGAGCCTCTGAAACAAGCACAGGGAAGATTTGGAGAAAGTGATGTGAGACCTTTGAGAGTGTTTATGGCCAAACTTTCCCCTGCTTTTCAAGTCTGCTAAGCATTACTCCTCTGGAAAATGATTACATACAGGCAGCATCCAGCCCTGAGCTGTGCACAGTGCCCGTGCAGTAGTGGAGATGCCCACAGACAGTAAAGGCAGTGAAAAATGAGATCCTCTTTCCTGAGGGCTCTATTTAGGTTCTGGGTCTTTTATCTTGCACAACTCACATCAGTGGGACTACATGTCTGGTAACACATGACCACAGGAAGAGTTCTGATGAAATACTGGCCTTTCACATTATTTCAATATGTTACATTCTGAAACATCTACAAATCTGCATAAAAGCTTGTGACTTATCTTAGCAAAGCCACTGCAATATCACCCCATGACTGTTAAAATACTTTTGAGCTGAATAAAGAGAAAGCTAAAATATTATTAGAGACTTGGAATTTAGACATCCAGTTCTCCATTCCACCAGTATTGTTTACACAAAACCATGGCATCAGATTATTTTTAAAGACTTGATTTTGTCTCCTTTTCAATTATGATGGATAAAATAAAATTGAGGGACTGCAAGGAATAAATAGATAATGAAGTATCAGGACTTTTTTTTTTGTATATAGAAGCTCCTTATTAAAATGACTGTTTCCTTCAACTGCTTAATTTAACTTCTCTTAAGCAGGTTTTTACTTGTTCTGCTCATACTAATGTGCAGATATCAGATGTGTTAATATGACACCTCATGGGTCACACCCTGAACTTGAAGAACAACTTTAACCTCTTCATTACCTTATGGACATAACCTGCACCTCCTCCCATGAGGCTGCTTGCCCTGACCTACAGAGGTGTGACTCAGTGTAAAAGGATGCATCAGCAGTCAGGAGGCATCACAGGGCTCATGTGTGCTCTCTACCCTCTGCACAACTCTTTGAGATACTTCTTCACTGCTGTGACTGCTGCACAAGCAAGGCAGGTGATCACAGTTAGATGACTGTGTAAGGCCAAAGCTAAAGGATTACTTTTTTATCTGCTGCCATTGGTTTATGTTTTGTCCATTGAAGCTAATGGATATTAGGCATTGCACAGGAACATTTTTAAGGCAGAGAAAATGCTCATTTCCCCAGCAAGAAACTTCTCTCTGGTAGACACATACACTGTGAAAGTATACACAATATTTTCATGAACTAACCAAGCATTGACATTATCTATATCCTAGAGAAAGAGTCAGTTACCTGAGGATTTGTTTTATGGTATCATTAGGGCTGAAAACAAGTTTTATTTGACAACTTGAAAAAAACAGGCAGAAGGAATAGGAAGTCAGAGGTGTGAAGGGGGGTCACAGAGAGAACAGCTCCTAGAAAGCACAGGCCAAGGATGAACAGCAGGAAGGAAGCAAGTGGGGGACAGGATCAGAGGCAGGGCAGCTAGAGCAGGAGGAGGGATGCTTGTGTAAACTATTCATGTTATCCACACAAACTCACAGCGTAGTTGAGTCACCAGACAAAGGGAAGCCATGACGTCTGGGTAAACTTTAGGAGAAAACCGTAATGCCTTTGTTATCTTAATAGTCACTTTATGGTAAAAATCTTCACTGGCCACTCTCCAGTTATGGAGACAATAAACGGCCTGGTTTTGTTTCTCTTTACATTCATTTGGAGACATTTTTCCACTGTCTATTGTCTCGAGCAAGTAAGTAAGGTTCAAGGGACTAGAGTTCAACTCCAAGTTTGAACTACTGGCTCACTGTGTGACCTGGAACAAGAAAACCAGGGAGATGGCAAACTCCCCTCAGTTCCCCAGCATTACCTCGTAATGCCTCTTGCTGTTTAAGGGGAACAGGAAGCATTTGGTGGGGTATTTGCAGATCAAGGAGGGAAATACGCTTAAATTATGAAAAGTTAATTGTCTTTCTGTTTATTAGATGTAGGTGCAACAACTCCACAGGCAGGTTTGAGCATTTTTTGCAATTAGGTTCTGAAACAGTCTTTTGACTCAGCAGACCTCTGAAGGTAGATGGTGCTAATTTCATGTGGACAGAGCATGTACCTAACAGGAGTGGGATTACAGATCTCTGTAGTTCTTGAATTTTAGTGGTAATTGCCTTTTCCATTTCACCTTCCCTTTGAAAACTTACAGGTTTTATTAACATAAAAAAGCCTTAGGAAATTTTGTGGGCTGTATTTAATGGAGAATTCTGACACAAGATACAAATCTTTTCAGTATACTACAGCAGTTAACGCCTTCTCAGAGGCTGTTGAGACAGCTGAACAAAAGATGCAAACCTTTCAATGGCTGAATCCCTTACAATCACTTTAACCCAAAACCAAAATAGTAAAACAGATCTACAGGCACCTAAATGCTTATAATCCTGTGTATGTCAGTCAAGGAATCCTTGCATTTTAATCAAACCTTTACTCTCAGGGAAACATGACAAAACTCCAATGTATTGCTTTAAGTCTTCAGTAGAACTGAGTGGAGAAAAACTTTTTAATGTTCCAGCCAGCAAAAGATAGTGAAGAAATGAGCTGTGGAGCACAACCACACTGAGTATCAATGCCCCGGCTTTCCTGTTCAGAAGACATAAGGGGAGAATGAGAGGAGTCTACTTTTTCAGTGATGTAGGCTTTTTCTTAATCTGCGCTGTTGATTCATCCTTCTCATTCAGAAACAAACACACTGAAACTGTAAGCCAGCCCTTGTTTGGAGTAAACCTGTTGCTGCCCCTGAAGCATTACTAAGAAATTTTGTTTGTAAGGAAGAGGTCACACGGATTTATAAGGGGAAGTTAGGAAGAGACTTCTCAATTTTTTTTTCTTCCTAGTGCACCACTTGTGAAAAGAGAAGTTATGCTTTCCTTCAGCTTTGGTCCTTACGAGAAAATTAAAAGATAAGGTATAAAGTAGACTGGCTATTCCCATGGGTTATTAAGCTGTACTGTCCAGCAGCAGAAGAGGAATACAATATGCTATCCATTTTCACAGTGAAAGTGGGGAATAAGAGAAAATGTCTCCTGGAGGTTTTTTTAGTGTTGCAGCTCCATAGTACCTCCAACAAGGCAAAAAGATACAATCTAATCTACAGTGAACGATCAGTGAGGTAATTAGAGAAAAAGAGATGAACACAAGTATATTCCCAGGCTCTTGATGCTGTCTTTGGCGGGTATTATTCTCCCTTTGACACCTCTTAGATCACCCATTAACCATAAAAGGAGCCACGCCCATCCACTAGCTACTAATAAAGTTCATTATGTGATTATATTTCAGAGATAAATGTTATTGATTAAAGGCACAGAAGAAACAATAATCACTTTTTAGCTGAATAATTTTGCTACCACTTTACCTGCAATTTTATTATCACTTCACCAAAAGGCAACAAAGATGCTTAAATTAATGAAAAGCTTAAGGTGTATCAAGAAAATTGATACGAAAGGGAATTCTGAGGAGAACGTCTTTAGTGAGGAGCAGAATGGCGCAGTCACAAAAGTACTTAATTGCTACAGCCAGCTCAGTTTCCAGTGTCAATAGCAGTGAAGGAGTTAATACCTGGGTGTTAATCAGACAGAGAATTTCCTTGTGACATGAAGTGCTTGTAGATAAGCAGTAATATGCCTTGTTTTACAGGTTTTCTGTAGCTGGGGCAGGGTCCCTCGCTGCACAGCATATATTGAGAAAGACGGATACACAGAACAGAGGTAATAGCTTTCCATGTCACAGCAATATAAACTAGACAGCTTTTAAAAACTGGAAACATGGCTTTAATAGTAGCTCTATACCAGAAGTATCTCTCTGAAAACAATGATATAGAAGGGAATTTTTTCCCCCTCCTAAGCAGAGGTGAAAAGGAAAGCCAAGCAACTCACATAAATCTATTCTCAAGCCTCACGGGAAACCCCATAGGTGAATTATGAGTCATAATAAGAATTATTTGTTGTACTACTGTATGCAATCAATCAGCAATTCAGACGTAGGAGATTTTTACCCTCTGTCTCTATCAGATAAACCCCATAACCCTTTCAGAGGACTTTAAACCAGATGTAAATTGATGTGAAGCATGAGCAACTCCCAATACAGCCATATTCAGAGTGACACTTCCCCTCCTTCAGGGGTTCTCAAACTTCTTCCACTCAGAATATCAAAGCCACCAAAAAAAAAAAAAAAAAAAAAAAAAGGCTTACCTTCCCATCCTCCCAGCTGCACAATCTGATGGTTCCTGGACAGGTGGAAAATCCTGGCAAATCCTGGCAGAGGAGTTGAGAAGAAGCTGGGTGCTTATGAGCAATGAGATGTCCTAGAAAATAGTGAATGGCAAGGTTTTTCAATGAGGTCCTGCTGAGGAGACAAGATACTGGCAACATGTGTATGTGTTTATCTCTCCTGAAGCTACCCAAGCTTCAAATGAAATATGAAGTGGAGAAAATATTCAACAGAGTGAATAGTGCAGTAGGAGTAGAAATGCAGAAAACATAAGGAAAGGTAATTCTCACTTTTCCCTCTACACCTTGCTTGTCCCAGAGTCTCACTAAGTCAATTATTATAGGTGTTTTTATGCAATGCTCCAGAGCACTGAAGCTGAGACTCCTTATAAAGGAGAGCATATTAGATAACAGCCTCTCTGCTACTACACATTAATTTATATTTTCCCTCTGAAAACCCCACCCCAAATTTTGTCATGATCTTCTACAGCACAGAGGAAAACATGGAAAACACCAAAAAAGCAAGAGATTCCATGAACAACAGAAAACATTGTTTGGTTCTTTATGGGTCTGGTTGAGTTTATCTAAACAAAAAGTGTGCACTGTCCTAAACAGAGGAAGTAGTGAGACTACCATCCAGGGTCTGATTCATCCCATTGAGATCTCTGCATTTTGGGTAAATGTGTGTGAAATTTGTCAGAGAGCTCTGAGCCACAGACACAATATCCTTCACATATCCCCCAGGGAAGCCCAGCCAACCACAGCAGCAATCTCATGAAGAACCTTCCCCAGTTCATCCCCAAGGGCAATTTCATAGCCCACAAATTCCACAACCGTCTGATCACATTTACATTTTTCCAGCTTGGCAAACAGGTTATTATGGTGGAGGCATTTGAGGACAAGTTGAACATGCCAACTGTGTTGTTTCTGGGTTCCCAAAATAAATGTGGGTGTCATCCAGACATGCTGCTATATCCTAGTCTAACATCTTCCTCTCAAAGTTGTAAATAAAATGCTGGAATGTTGCTAGAGCATTAGAATGGCAAGGAGAGGACAGGATTTACCTGTACCAACTGCAGAAAGAGATCTGCTCTCAGTGGCCTGTCAGATGAGTTTATGCTCCCTGAAAAGGCATGTTTGTTCAAGAGTTTTAAATAGTTAATTAATAAGATGCAGAGGCTATTAACTCTCAACTGTCATAGAGCAGGGCTCAGTCACCTACAAAAAAACTTCAAGAGGCTAGAACCCTATTTGACAAAATCATTGTTATTGATTTAAGGCATCAAAATAGGAATTTCTTAGCAATCCTTTAAATGATGTAGTCCCATGTATCCCCAGCTTCTGACTCAGATAGCAAATATCTTCTATAGCCAAAAAAATCCCTGCTTCAGACCTGCAGTTAACAGGTGAAGCATGGTATCTGCCCTCTGATAACGTTCATACCACAAAGACTTCAGTATCTCACAGGCAGTTAGTCTCATCAGCTTGTAGCTCCATCGTGGGACACCAGAGATTACATAAAGCCTCCAGTTAAGTGCATCCTGTTATGAGGGAATCCAAGTCTCTCTCAAATACGCCAATCAAAAGAAATCCAAGAGCCATACTCTGAAGTGAACCAGAATCTGTGGAAAAAGCAGTGGATGAACTCAGAATTGCAGAGCATAGGGGGACAATATGCAGAACAGAAGTGATTTACTTTGGTTTTGAATAGTGAATAATGAAATACAGGTGTCAATATTAACAGGCATGAGCGGAACTGACAGCTATCAGTTGACTCTAGAATTGCACTTGAACTGAAAAAAAAGCACAGTATAGACTGTTTAGAAATACAGAATGCAATCTATAATTAAAAAGTTCCTGGACATTCTTCATTGAATGCAGAGGGAAACAGAAAGACAAAAGATGAGGAAAAGGCAGAAGTACTTAATGCCTTCTTTGCCTCAGTGTTTAACAGTAAGACCTGTTGTCCTCTGGGTATGCATCTTTCACCCTCCTGAGCTGGAAGATAGGGATGGGAACAGAATCTTCAGGGATGACCTGCTACACCATTTAGACACGAACACATTTTTGGGAAGGACAGACCTCACAAGGTTACTGAGGCAGCTGGCCAAAATGCTCACCAAACACTTTCAATCATTGATCAGTAGTCCTGGCTCACTGGGGACATCCCAGCTGACTAGAGGTTAACAAATCAACATCCATCTACAAGAAGTGCAGGTAGGAGGATCCAGGGAGCTACACCCCTGCCAGCATGATATCAGTGCCAGGGAGGTTATGCAGCAGATCTTGAATACCATCACACAGCACACATAAGATGACCAGGGGATCAGGCCCAGACAGCATGGGTTTGTGAAAGGCAGGTTCTGCTTGACTAACCTGATCTCCTTCTATAACAAGGTGACCCAGAGTGGATGAGGGAAAGGCTGTGGATGTTGTTTACCTGAACAAGCAAAGCCTTTGATACCACTTCCCCTATCATTCTCCTGGAGAACTGACTTCTCACAGCTTGGACAAAAGGCAAATACTTTGTTGGGTAAAAAACTTCCTGGATGCCCAGGCCCAGAGAGTGATAGTGAATAGAATTGCATCCAGCTGGCAGACAGTCACAGGAGGCATTCCTCAGGCTCAGTGTTGGGCACAGGCCTGTTAATATCTTTATCAATGATTTGGAAAAGGGGAATGAGTGCACCCCCTGCAAGTTAGGGACATGGTTTGGTGGTGGACTTGGCAGCACTGATTTAATGGCTAAAGGTCTTTTCCAACCTTAATGATTCTATGATTCTACATTGAATTTAGCTATCAACCAAGTCTAGGTGCCTGATCAGAGTAAGGTTTGAAAAAGGAAGAATCATCAACAATTACTGTGGTTGAAAATCAGCTTCTTATAGCAGAATTAGTTCCCATCAGTCTGTCACACATCTTGTGCAATAGAATTTACAAGGGTTCACTGTTTACCCAGTGGGTGGCACTCCACTAACCTGAATTATGATATTTGAGCAAGTTAGGGAGTCAATGTATCAGTCAAAAAATTACAGCAGTCTTCTTTCTGACAATGGACTGCAACTGCCTATGAAATTACACCATCTTTCATCACACATGCAGAACAAGAGAAACTTTTACTGAAAAAACAAGCAACAACCAACCAATCAAAAAAGACGTCATGATGCAGATGAGCAAACCATTCATGCACTTTATGCCCTTCGCCTGCCTTCCTGTTCCTAGATCTTAGATTGTGGCACTTAATCTGAAAAAGCTAAAAAAACCCCTCAGTTTATTTTGGAACTCTCAGCATTTGAAGACTAGCAAAAATGAAGTCACAAATTTGTAGTGATAATCTGAGATAAAAAATAGGCAAGTCAGTATGAAAAATAAACAGTGAGATGAAGCTATTGTTCTCACAGACAGACCTGTGGGTTATAGACAACCATTTGCAAATATTGAACCCCAAGCAAAAATTTCCCTTCATCTATTCTCACCACCACCTTCTTAATCACCTCTGTAAGTACAGGTTCAAATGAAGGTCATTTGAGGCACTGGCAACCACTTACAAAAAAGAGGCTACCACTGGTTTCCCTTTATGCAAGCCCTGCTGGAAAAGAAGCCCAAAGTTGTGGTGCCTGTTGGTTCTTGAGTGCAGCATCCTTTTTTTGACTCCCTGCACTTTCATTTCCTCTGTTTCCCAGTCCCAAAAACAAGCAATGTTCCTTCTGTCCCTGTCAGCCCTTCAAGTTACTCCTTGGGAAGGTCTCACTTGCTCGAGAGTGCTGCAGGCTCCACTACCCATTAGAAGAGCCACAGTGCCAATTTTGGCCAGGGCCTACCACTGGCCAGGCCCATTTCCTAAACACCTTGATGTCTCTGCTTCCACTAACCTTTTACTCTTTTCTCTCCTACATCTTCAGCAATGTCCTATTAGGGACTGCCCCTGCATGTGAATGCTCATGCCAAACAATGAGCATAGGGATATTTATCTTGTTATGGAACACACAGAATAGTAATTATTACAACCAACTCATTGTTTCAGCAATACCTAAATTACTATACCATGGAGGCAAATATACCCTAATTCCTCACCCAAACAGTGGTTCTGACTGCCAGCTAACACAACTCTATGTTTCCAACAAAAAACACCAAGAAAACAGCACTGAAGTTCATTCCCTGTGAATTTTATCATGTGGTAGCAGCCATAAAGCATGTCACTGCAGTTACCAACTTTTGCTGAATTTAGTGAAGCAAATTAAAGGTGAAAGGTTTCATTTTTCAACCAAAAGCCCCCTCTACTCTGAAGCAATGCATTTTCATTAATAAGTTTAAATTCAGATCATCCCTTTTGGGGGCATTCTGTCTGGGCTGTCCTGTGGAGCTATATTACTCTATTACTCTGTAAACATGTTTTTGAAATATTCTGTTCCTCCTCCATTACCACCTCTTCCTTACTCTTGGGACAAAAGGATCTTTTCCTTGACATTTTAAAGCATTAAAACAGCTCAAGGGGTAACGAAAACATTTTTCATGTAATCTTTGAAAAGTTTAGTTGTCAAGGAGACCAAGACCTTAGCGACCAGGAATGGAGGCCTTTTCAGCTCACTAACATGCTTGTGAAAGAAGGTGCAAGGATGCCAGTATAGCTGGAGGCAAACATGCTTAGTGTTTCAGGAGCGTCTTGCTTCCTGACATACCTTTATTACACAACTAAACAGTGACTCAGATTTTCTTCTCGCTGGATGGTATCATCTGGTGAGAAAAACATGGTTAAAGGACCTTACTTGGATGATATATTGCCTCAATAAATCACTGGATTGAGGTGTGCTCTGGAAATATCATTCACAGACTGACACTTCCCAAAGAACAGGTCCAAGAGCACATTTTATATAATTGCTGAATAAATGACAGTCAAAAAGTAACAGATTGGAAAGATGCTTTCCTAACTCCAGGCAAAAGAGACTCTATCAAATAAGTCTCTCTCTGATATTACTTCTGTTGCCAGCACAAGGGGCATGTCGCACAATGCCCCAGCTGAGACAGAGAGAGGTAGATGCTTGGGATTTTCAATTTTTAGAAAAGTCAAATTTTGTTTGCAAGTTCCATGTCCTAGAGAAGCGGACAGCCTTTCACAGGAGATAATGCTTTCATAAAATTAATGACTAAACCAAACTATTTGTAAGTATTTTAGAAGTAAATGACAGAAAAAGCATTTGAAGTCTGAAAGAGCCATGGATTTGCATCTCAAATACACTTAAAATGGAATACAACATAATAAATAGGGAATACAATTTAGAAGTGTTTTTTGATAAAATGCATAATAAGCATGTGTAAGGCACATCAATAAAAAACTCAAGAAACCATAGAGATCACTGTCAGAAGCAGAGTTAGTCAACATCCTTGTCAATGATCTAGAGAATGCAGTGTGTGGATAATAGCAGGGCCTTTCTCAGATAGTCAAGTACCACACTGACATAAGGAACTCCAAAAGCCAATACAGGGAGTGTGCAAAACACTCAGGGGGCAGTGAGCTTCCATGTGGATCATTGTGAAGTTCAATATCAAGGGAAGAATAACCTAAACTTTGCTTACCTGATGCTGTATTCAGAACAGTTTCCATTAGTGGAAATGCTAATGGAGTCATCAATAATAGCTCTTTGCAATTCTGAGTTAAGTTTGCAACACCACTCTTTAAATGCTGGGTGTTCACTAGGAAAGACAGTCACAACAAAACCAAGAAAATCATTTTGCCACTGGGGACACCTTGCTCCACCCATGTTTTAAATGTGTTTGCAGGTCTGGTCTGTGTATCTTAAGACAGAACAGAGCAGAAAACAAACTAGAATTAGAAAAACAGAACAACAACAACAAAAAAAAAATCAAAAAAAACCCAAAACCAACCAACCAAACAAACAAACAAAAACAAACAAACAAAACAAACAAACAAAAAAACACAACAGGGAAGAACAACTAAAGTGATAGGGCGTACCAGTAAATTTACAAAGAATAAAGAGAATAAGGAATCTATATATGAGAACTATATGGTAAAAAGAGGACAAATTATTAAACACCATACTACCATGTGCTATTTGAAATTTTGTCCTTTGTATTTTTGATTTAGTTTTTTTTTTCTTGCTTAGTGCATTTTTTTCTGAAGTCCAATTGTGTTTTCCAACTTATTGGCCCATTGTTCAGGGATCTAGTTTTAAGTGTACTTTAAAGATGAAAAAATTGCAGACTACAGCAAGTTGCTACTCTGCATGAGTGCTAATAAAATGCCTACCTAGCAACAACTTCTTGTTTGAATGAAATCACCCTTCTGTGTACACCACAGCCTTGCAAACCAGCACACTTGTCAAATCCTGCCCAGCAGCAGTGGCCTGGAATAAATATAAGGAAAACTTTAATGTAGCAAAGAACACAACCACCAACACTGGTGCATGTGTCATTAAAACAGACATTACCAAGAAAAGGAAAAGTGTATGGTGAGTAAGTTTAACTCATGATAAAATAAAGAGAGAATAGCTACTCCTACTGCAAGGAAAGACCATTTCTTAGCTGAAAAGCTTTTTAGGGTTACTTGGATCCCCTGAAACAAGTTGAACAACCACAGTATGAATTCTCAGTCATCTGATCAGTTCCACTCCTCTAATGCTTCCTAGATATTTAGCATTTGTACACCAATACTTACACCTCAGCTTCCCATGAGGCAGTTTCCATGCTACAGTTTTAAAGTAATGGCAGATAACAGATTTGTCCACATTCTATTTAAGAGTCCCATTTTCAAAAGCATTGAATTAACTTCCACTTGTTTTGATTTTCCTTTTATTTCAAGTACTTTTTACTACTGCCTTTCATTCACAGCTTTAGGGTATCAGCTAAAGCAGGTCTAATTCTGTGACCTGTTTTGGTAGACAAGTTCTTACAAGGAAGACGTGGTTCAATCTTGATTTTTTTATTGAAAGGAATTGTGGTTGTTTCTTTCTAATTTGCTAGCTGGTTCTCACATTGGCAGTGAGAGGGGAAGGGCCAAACCAGACCTATTTTTCATAACAATTGCATTACATTTTGTTTAATAACACAGAGGTTTACCAAGCCAAGTTCGGCAGCAGTGTGTGGCCAGTCAAAAAATTTCCCAGTGGAAAACCCAGGTTTATATTTTTTTTTAACCCTTATGAATTTATGCTTTTTGCACCACCACCAGTGTATTCAATAAGTGTATTTTATTAAAAAAAAAAAGCACATTCACAAGTTTCAACAATTTCCTCCAAAAATTAAAAAATTCATGCACAACCTATTTTTATGACTAATAGACACTTTCATGCAATGACCCCTCTCTTTCACTTCCTCTCCAGTGAGCAGTCTAGCAGTGATCACTTGGACTAATACCTCCTTTTTGTGTTGAAATGAGCATGATTTTTGGGGAAAAAATTACATTTATGGCTTTTATGCCAGTTCATCATTTGACCATAGCAGCAAACAGAGAAAAGAGCTTCTTAACATTTAAAGTTCTGGTTTGAGAAGAAAGTCTAGAACACACACACAGAGCTACTTGTTTCCTCATTGAGTTGACATGACCTTGCACATGAGTGGAAGTGAGGAAGGACAGAGCATATATAGGTCTTTTAAAATAAAGAATAGGATTCTACTATAGTTGACAATCCCAATCTTCTTAAGAGGATAAAAAATGATATTTCAATCCCAACTCTGTTTAATTTTCCTCTCCATTGGGGGGACTAAATGTGATATTGTTTTTTGATCCTTACTAATTATTCTCCGTTTTTACCCAGCCCCAAATCAATTGGAGCATCATAGCAGTTTTCAAATTAATTATTAGATTTTTTTCCCCTGACTCATTTCAGACACTTTTATTAGAAAAGTGATTGATATATTAACACCATTAATTACTTATTTGACCCATTAATTTTGTCTATCTGCACAGACCTAATTGAAACAGCCTACACTGATTCTAGGATCTCATTTTGCCGATCGAAAATTAATTTTCAGGTACTCTCGACTGCTGAGTCTGTGTGATGGTAAAAAACACTGTTCCCACCTCACACATCTGTTTAATATTCCCACTCTTTTTTCTCAGTCCCAAAAAGACCTTCAGATTCTGCCCCTGAAAGATTTCGATGAGCTTCGTTCTCTTCCCTCAATAAACAAGACTATCTCAATAGGCCTCCATAAACGACAGTTCCCGTTCATTTGACATAATTTGCCTTTCCACCATCAAGCTAAATTTCTTCAATAGACTCTTAATTATTCTAACCCCATTATCTAATGCTATTATAAATGTTTAAATAATATTTGATATAGTCCTGGTCCCACTGAAGTTAATGGGAACATTGCTGTTGCCTTAATTAAGATCAAGATAAAATTTATATTGTTTAATTTGTCACATATTACTGTTGGGTAAAAACAACCTAGTTAGTATTCAGAGGTACTAAACAGACCCAGCTCCCAGACTAGAACTGGCAGGGCCTCAACACTTTTCAGGAGAAGTCTGGGAGGCTGTGCTGCACAGTGGGCGAGAAGAGAAGGGAGCAGTCGCAGGGTCATGCACTCTGCTGCGTATCGGCAGCCCCAGAAGGCTTCCCACGCTCTGGGATGCTCAAAGCCTTTAAATGGAGCACTTGAGTCAGGATTCATCAAGAGGACAGGAAAAACAGAGAAGTGAGAAAACGGAGAAAAGCCTTCCCCGATGTGAGAACAAACCAGATACATTTTTCCAAATTATTTGATCAAAAATCTGGACAATTTTAAGTGAAGCATTTTAAAAAATCTTTGGCAAAAGACACTGAGTGCATTGATCAGATCTGGTTCAAAAAGAAATACATCTTTTAAACCAGAAACTAAATATTATTAGTATGAAGATTTTTTTGGCTGGTGACCATTTAGCTTTCACTAAAATTTAGAAAATAAATTACAAGCTTTTTTCAGACTATCAGCAAAAGCCATGGTTATTCTTATACTGTGAATAAAGCCATTCACTTAAAATGAAGAGAAACTAGAATTTAATGTTTCTTACAGGTCTAATATTGTATTCTGTTCTCTCATACAATGCCAATTTAAGCAGAAAAAAGCTAAGAATGGATTAATTTGTGACATCTTTGTTGTGTTCACGGCCAAGATACGATCACACCTACATGATAAAATCTCACAGTGCTTTACTTCCAGGCTTCTGTGGAGGTGCCTCTCCAGAGGGTCTGGCTTATCAGAGTGACATATTCTGCAGAGACATCCCGAATTCCACTGAGACCTCAGTTCTGTTCCTGTCACTGGGAAAGTCCCCCAGACACTTCCCCATTTCTCCACAGATAAATTCATCCCAGCAGGCTGGTGGCTTTTAGGACTATAATCAATAAAGCCTGCCCAGGGGCTGTTTCACCTCCTATTTTGGGGAAAGGGTAAAGCAAAAAGGTTTGAATGGCCAGGTTTTGATAGCAGAGTTTTACAGGTGTGAGAAGCTGCCAGAAGCTTCCTTCATGTCCAACAGAGCTGATGTCAGCTGGCTTTGGGTTGGACCTGTCGCTGGCCAAGGCCAGGCTAACCAGAAATGACGGGAACATATTTAAGAAGGAAAAAAATAGTTATTGCACAGATGAAATTGCAGCCTGAGAAAAGCTGCAAGAGTGAGAATTTGTGAGAGGAACAACACTGAAGACACCAAGGTCAGTGAAGGAGGCAGAGGAGGTGCTCCAGCCACTGGAGCTGAGCTTCCCCTACAGCCCATGGTGAACACCATACCACGGAGGACTGCAAGCACCCACCTGCAGCCCATGGAGGAGACCCATGCCAGAGCAGGTGGATGCCTGAAAAGAAGCTGTGAATCCTTGGGAGGCCCACCTTGGAGCAGGCTCCTGGCAAAGACCTCTGTGGACCCATGGAGAGAGGAGCCCACACTGGAGCAGGTTTCTTGACAGGACTTGTGAACCCATCTGGGGCCCACACTGGAGCAGCCTGTGTCTGAAGAACTCCGCCCCATGGCATAACAACTCACATTGCAGCAGCTCATGGAGAACTGTTGCCCGTGGGATGAACTCATGTAGGAGAAGCTTGTGGAAGGTGAAATTCCTCCTCCCTGTGGGAGAGACCCTATTCTGAAGCAGGAGAAAGACTCCTCTTCTCTAGCAGTGGCAGAAACAACATGTGATGAACTGACCACAATCCCCATTCCCTGTCTCCCTGCACTGTTGAGGTGCCCCCCTGGTAGGGGGGGTAGATCTGGGAAGGAGGGAACAGTGTGGGCAAGGTGTTTTTAAGATTTATTTTGCTTCTCATTCTCCTGCTCTGATTTTGTTAGTAATAAATTCAATTAACATCCTAAGTTGAGTTGGCTTTGCCCATGATGGTATTTGGTGAGTGATGTCTCCAGTCCTCATCTCAGACTTTTGCTCAGGATCTTTTGCTATATTTTCTTTCCCATGTCCAGCTGAGGAGAGGCATGATAGAGAGGCTTTGGTGTGTGCCTGGCATCCAGCCAGGGTCAGCTTACTATAATATTGCTGCTGCTTCAGAAGGCAGAGCAGCAGAATGGGCTATTGAAAGATGGCCCAAAGAGATGGGCATTTATGCCTAACTTCACTCGGTTTCACCCTGTTCTTCTCTCATGGTTTGTAACCCGTTTGTTACCATGTCATCTCCTACTAGCCTCAAAGAAAGCCAAGCCTCAACTTCTTCCCAGGAGCCAAGTGGAGAGGGTATTGAAACTCTGAACACAAGGTCCCTTATCACTGCAATGTGTCTGGATATGATGAGCAGAGCAGCAAACTCTGAAATGCAGGAAAAAAAGGTCATAGGTGATTTAGTTTTAAAATATACATGCAAACAGAAAGGATGAAATTCCCTAGTGGGCTCATTTACTGGGACTTCAACATGTATCCAGAGCTACCAGGTCTGAGCCCTAACAATGACTTTCTGGTTATCAGAACTGGGAAGCCTAAAAACACAGTGCTCCAAATCCTTAATCACTCTTGATGATTTTTTTTTTTTTTAATTAAGACTGATTCCTTCAGTCCTTCACCTCTTCATGAGTCTTCAAATGTTGCCTTCTTTTTCTAGGTTGCTAGAAGCATCTTGTCAGTGAACAGAATCTATTGACTGAATTCAGAAGCAAGGTTGCTTTGTCACAGAGCTGAGACATGTCATGTCCTACAGCTGGAGGAGTTAAGAGGCTCCTTTCTGTCTCCCTTTTATTGATTCACAATATCCCACAATGTAAAGAAAAGCATCTAGATGCCTACCATACACCACTGAGGAATTTGCTTTGCTAATTTGCTCTTCAAGACTTCTCAAATGATAAGGCAATCTTTTGCTGCCCCTTGCTCAAGACAAAGGTGAAATGTCTTCAAACTGGTCCCCAGAAAGAGATTTCTAGACCAGTAACAGATTTCTGAATTATTGGTAGGATCTTGTAGTCTGAACTTCCTATATGACCCCAGAGGTAGAAACTCATTCTGCAGTTCAGACCTTCCCTTTACATTTGAGTTTCCACTTTTTTTGTAACTGCTATACTGGTTTGCCCCATGATGTTTTATTCCACTGTAACATATACTCAGTAATTAACATTTGCTGCCCAAATTAACCTACCTATTACTTGCTTACATTAGTCCTAAATATCAGTGTACCAAGCAAATCAATGAGGAGTCAGTGTCTCTCTGCTAGACTACTGTGGTCTTTGACAGTAACTAATGACAATGCTATGCTTTCATCATCCTCCTAATCTCATGGTTCTATAACTCTCCTCTAGCCTGATATTATTTGTATTGGAAAAGAATAGCAATACATACTACAGAGTGCCTACTACAAAGCAATACTTGTATATAAAAGCACTTTCAGGCATTTATAATATTTACTGTAGGTCATCAAATATCTTCCCTGCTGTGAAAGATCGGCTTTGTTGTTCTTAGGCTCTTCTTCTCCTTATTTCATCTTCCACAAAGAGAAACATCCTTATCTGTGCATACCCACTCTAACACAAACTCTAATCTTCAGCTTTTATCTGTATTGTTCTTGGGGAAAAATACATCGTTGCATATGAGCAGAGCTAAATCTTAGTAAAATATGTTACAAATCTATTAATCTACAGCAGTACAGCTCTTAAACACATTCTGGGAAGGTTTCAGATATCTGCATTGTTTGTCAGAGCCATAAACAGCTTGATATGGAAATCAAAATAAAAGCTTGACATGGAATGGGGTTTTAATTTATTTCTTTTTTAAAAAGCACATAAATAACAGGTATTCTTAATGTCAATTTTCTGTCATGACACTTCAAGAGAAACTCAGAGTATAGCAAGACCTGACTGAAAGATAGCACTGCTTGTGCTCTCCAACTGCAAATGAGCATCCACAAAGATCACATGCCTGGAAGTGGCAAAAGATTATCCTTTGTTCTTCATCTCTCTTTGCCCTTTGGAAATGCTCACCTACTGTATATAAAAACTGTGCATAGCCTGCCTGGTGAAAACCATCACCAAACACCTCTAAACCGTTTTCCTCTGTGTTAATTTGCTTCTTGGCAGTCACTATTTTTAAATGCTATTGCATTACACTTCCACAGTTAAGCTCATATGTAAGATCAGATTTTGTATTCAAATATTCAGCTCAAGAAAAAAAAAAAAAAAGATCAAAAAATATGCCTGTTCCATGCATATTGATCTCAACTGCCACTTCCCGACTCTGAAACTGAGAGCTAAACCAATCTCCCAGTGACGTTAACTAAGGTTGCTCTAAGCTCAGTTGCTTGTCATCAGCCCACATAGACAGCTGGGTGTCTTGGGATGGAGGGATGTGCTGCTGGCCATGAGCAGAGATGCAGCAATTCTCAGCACCAGGCAGGACTCAGACTGCTGGGATCCCTCAGTCTTGGCTTTGCTGGCTTACTAACATCAGACCACAGCTATGGACTGGACTGAATGACAAATATTTTGTTTACAATTTTATTATTTAAAGGAAACAAGGATACAAAGCAAAACTCAAGAAAATAGGAAGTTTTGCATCCTAAGGCCGCAATACTGTTTATAGAGAAAAATACAGTTTCGAAAATCCTCGTGTTTTTGGGGATGCTTCACGGAATATTGAGTTCTTTTCAGAATTATTCAGATTGTAGATTTTGACTATTTTGCAAGTCTAGATGTAAGATCTTTAGTTTTGGTGTCTATAACACAGGAACACAGCTTAAAATACAGTCTTTAAAGTGTAGGTGTTAAAGGATAAGCATGTTAGACAAAGGATTGGAGGTTTCTTCAGAGCTCTGTAGAAATGAATTTTTCATTGCACCTATCTGTTGGTAATTTGCCTGAACTTTCAAAAGCTTTTCAAAACTTTTTTTTTCCTTTTTTATTTGACCTTTGAAAAAAATCTCAGCAGATTATAAGCAAACCAATAAGTAGAGGGCTTGCATTATTAATAAAGGAAGCCTCACCTCAGTGGCAGTTTCTCTAATCACAACACATGTACAACAAATAATAGAAAGAAGGACATCTCCTGCCCTCAAACAAAGTTTGCTTTCCAATTTATGGAGATTACTGAAAGATGGAAAACTACATGCAGAGTTTACTCTCAAGAGTTTTCTGTGGGTGATTAATCAATAGGGAAAAAGACTAATCCCAAGTGGGCTTCCTGTACCATAGAAATCCATCACACCTTCCTTTCCTGAAAGGCTCAAAGAGACAGTGAAAGAGAAGGGAAGGGAATTATAATTGACAATGGCAAAAAGAGTACAAAGTAAATAAGAGCTTGCACAGCTGTAAAAGCAGATCTGAGAGTAGACAACCTTGACCTACTTCACACGTGTAGCTTACCTGAAGTCTAAACCAGTTCAACACAGCCAAGTGCACAGCTGGGTCGGGGCAGTCCTAGGCACACCTACAGGCTAAGCAGAGAAGTGACAGAAAGCAGCCCTGAAGAGAAGCACTTGGGGGTGATGGTTGGTGAAAAATTCAACATGAGCAGGCAGTGTCTGCTTGCAGCCCAGAAAGCCAGTGGAATCCTGGGCTGGATCAAAATGACTTGTGGCCAGCAGGTCGAGGGAGGGGATTCTGTCCCTCTACTCTGCTCTCACAGAGACCCCATCTGGCATGCTGTGTACAACAGAAAAAGACATGGAACTGTTGGAACAAGTACAGAAGGGGGCCACGAAGTTGATATGGGGACTAGAGCACCAGTCAACACTGGTAGAGTGGATAGGCCTGAATTCCTACCTGGATATTTGAAGAAGCACAATTTCAGCTATTACTCAAGTTATTCCACTACACGTTGCTAAAACAAGAAACAGGTAGGTTAAGCCTATGCTTAATCCGACAAGGTGCTGAGCAATCTAGTCTTAAATGAGATGTGACTTAAATATTTTAGGGGCCTGTGAACAGGTGTCTCTTTGTCTAAAAGCATTAAACCCTTCCTTAACACCACTGCTAAGCATGTTCACAAAAGGCAAAGTTCACAGCAAGAGTTCTTTAATTAGAGAGCATATTAGCAAACAAGGCAAGCTCTTAATTGCAATTTCACAAACATTTAATAATATAAAGAGAGTATTACATACCAAATAATAGTTCTGCCATGATACTATTAATCATTATCTTCATTTTTCCTGAAAAAGAGCAGCATTCAATCTCAGATTAGTTATCTCAGTATCACAGAGATGGTAACTCATTCAAATCATGTCCTTATTTCATGGCTACGGAAGCACATCGTTTTGCTAGAAAAGTGAAACATCAAAATCACACAGTGCTTTCTTTTTCTTTTTAAGCATACAATAGACTAAATTCTGACCTTAGTTACACCCATATAACTTCAGAATTGTATGGATGAAACTAACAACAAAATAGGGCCAACTTTGTGAGCCTTTCTACATATGTTTAATTGAGCTAACCAAGCAGGACAAGGTTTTGTGTACAAAGGACTTTTGATTTTATTGTAAAAAAACTTTTTTCCCCCATGTCCGCCTCATTCCTTAAAAAAAAAAAAAAAAAAGAAAAAAAAATGAAAAAAAGATGAAGCAAGCAAGAACAATGCTAATTACATTTTGTATGCAGTAAGAATGGGCAGGAGGATGGGGAGGCATGGAAAACAGGCCCCTGCAGAAAATGTGTGGAGGATGAAAACAAAGTTCTCCTGAGATGGATAGAAGTTTCAGTTCCACAGGCTTTGAAATGAATGGTTCAGATGTTGTGAACACAATGGATAGTAATGATGATTACTTTTGCCAATGCCTATGGTGATGTTATAAGCTAATTATATTAGTCATTTACGCAAAGGCAAGATGCCTTTGATAACTACTATTTGGAGCAACAATTCAGAATGTTGAGTCACTGTTAAGTCACTCTTAGAGACAGACTCCAACTTACACCCAAATGAGTCTTCAGCAACTTTTTTGGACACAGCAGTTTTACTCTGCATTTAAACCTTTATAAAAAAATCCAGTTCTGGCAATTTTTTAAATATACATTCCTTTTTATTTTTCACAGTTTGTCTTAATCATCTAAGCCACACCTTGTGGGAATGCATTAATGCCCATACTGTATCTGAAGATACCTGATGTCCATAAAAAAAAAAAAAAATAGTCTCCATTTAGCTTTATCTATTTTGACATTTACTACTCTGATTCTTTGGAGCCATTAATTTCTCTTTAAATGATAGGGAATCCAGACGTATTACTCAGTGGGGAACATAAGCACCAAAATACTGTTTATATCACCAAAAAAAATTTCTCCTTTAAATCCCTCTTGAGGAATATAACTAAGCACCAGCTTTTCATGAAAACTTAAAAGTGCCCATCTTATTAACAAACCAGGGTCACGTCCACAAATCCCATCAAATTCCCCCAAGGTATGAACAACTTTTCAGAGACAGGAAAAAGAAAAATGTTAATGCCTGATGATTTTAAAGGACATGTCTTCAGGATTTTCTAGATGTTTCTGTATCATTAGAGGAAGACAGATGCGACAACCAGCAACCTATTTAAATTCCAAGTTACATTCTCTTCTGCAGCTCAAGGTTTTCTTGCTGAGAATGAGACTCAATGTGAGAGCATTTGAGCCTCCAGTCTTTGGACCTACTGGTCAAAGATCCCTCTTAGTCTTCACCCAATATGGTCAAGACTGAGAGGAGCCAACCAGCTGTATTCATTTGTCTCCTTGCACAGATGCTTACCAAGGCCTCTGCAGCAAAGATCTGCTCTGCCATAGTATCTCGGTAAGCAGATCATGTCCTACCATCCTAACACAGCTTTATGATCCACAGTGAAATCTTTCTGTTGGAAAATGGAAGGCAGCAAGTTCAGGAGATATCCACCAACTCTGTGCCAGCAGATAAATCTTCAGCACAGAAATCAGTTTTCATATGGCGGTAGTGCATGAAAGGGCACTAACTCAAGGCAAAACCTCTTCTATAGGTTTGTAAGTCCACAGGTCTACTGTTGCCGGAGACAACAGGGCAGACGCTGAGCTAGGGTAAGGCAGCCATAAATTTTATTCCTGGCCTTCAAGGCCAGCCCCGGCAGCTGCCACAGCTGCCTGGAGTCGCTCCGACATGCAAGTCAAAAAGGAGGCTGAGTTCCTGACACCCCCCCTTTTTCTAGATTCCAGTCTATTTTGTACATGCCCCATTCGTTGTCCAATCAATCACTCCAGATGACGATGACGATGTCCCATCCTTCCACGCTGTTTGCCTTTGGGGCCCGGAGCTGAGGAAGAGTGTCCTTGAAGATGTGAAAGCCGCCGAAACCCAAACTATCCTGCTCCCACACCCAGTGACGAGCAAGCATCCTGCTCGTTAGAACGATACACTGAAACTGAAAACCAAAAACTTGAGAAACTTGAGGCATCACTACAAGGCCATAAGTGTCATAAACATATTCTAAATCCAACATAATTTATGGCTGCAATGGTAGTAAAGTGAAAATTCTGAGGCCTCCCAAGTTAATGTAGGTTAAAAGTCAATGAGAAAAATGGCAATCTTTGTGCCCATTTCAAGACCTTCACATACATTCCTCTGGTTTTGACTGATCAGTCTTCCTAAGGATAAATGCTCCAGAGCCTTCCCAGCCAGGAGCTCAAAATTATCCCATCCTTAGATTCTTAGCAAATAAAGCCTGATTTCTGCCCTTCAGATCATTTGGGATTCTTTACATATTCATGAGTCTGATTTCTCAATAACTGTACTATAGTTTTTAGTCGCAGAAAAAAAAAATTACATCTGTGAAGAATTTTCTTTGTTTTCAGTTTGTCTCCTGACCTTTGACATCTTAATCCATATTAACCCAAAGCTTTCAAACCTTGCATTTATAACAACTATTATGACTAGAATCCAATCAAATCTTTATTAATAGCCACTGAATACTTAAATGTGATCTTGTGGGGAAGATCAGAGCTGTCATCATTGTTAATGGAAAATAGAAAGAGATTTTCAGAAAACTGTGTCAGGACTTCCCCAGACTCAAGTCACTTGAGACTTGCATTGCTGCGCATCAGGAAAGCCTCCAGTAAGAAGAAATAGCAATTCACATGACAAGGATATAAAAATATAAAATTCAGAAATCATTCTTTGTCTCTGCTCCCTTTTATGAGTCAGTAATTTTTACAAGTTACCTTTATTGTGTATTTCCACATCATAAATTGTTGAAATTGTTTTCAAGCACAAAATTGAAGGAGGTACTGTTAGGGATACAATTTCTACTAATTCTTATATTAGTTAATTCCAAGCAACATGCATGGCTCATCAGCAAGAAAATGCTTGTGTTTACACATAATATATGTACAATGAGTATATTAATTTTTATAGCACAATTTATTTCAGACTTAGTAATTGTCAAGATCAGTGACCACACAATACTCACTGCTCCACAAATCACTGTCCATTTTCCAGCTCTCTGACCAGCCCTGGTGCTGCTCTTACTTTTTTTCCCCTCAAGAGGTCAGCTCATTGTTTGATTCCTTCGAACTTTTTGTGATGCCAGGTGTTTAGAGGTGGATGAACAGTGACAATAGTATAATACACATTTCATGAAGAAATGGCTTTTTGAAGGTCAGTTCCAGGAGCTCGAGTTTGAAATGCTGTCTGAGTGAATACAGATTACAGGAGAGGACTTGATTCTTGACCTATGGGCTTTTTGTGCTTGCTAATTTTGAAAGACACTTGAAAGCCTCTCCTGGAGGATCTTTCTTATTTGTACTGCCTTTTATCTAAAAAAGCATTTGATGTCACTTTTGCTTGTGAGAAATCACTTTCTGAGTTTAAAAGTGGGAAGAAGATTCCTCTGTTGGATTGCTTTGTTGCTGGGTCTTTGTGACTTCCTTAACTTTCAAACACTAACTGTTCATATTTATAAATCTTGTCTGCTAGGCAAGAGTGTTAGGAATTTTTTGAGTAGCCATTATGCTGTGAAATCCTACTTGACACTTGCCCAGATTACACTGGCATTCAGCTGTGTAGCTGCAGTTTGAGATCCATCAACATTCAAAATCCGGTCTTCCCAAATTCAATCAAGACTTCAGTTACTTACAAAGTGTTTCCTTTACAAATATTATAGAGCCAGTGTAATATTGTACTTCTTACAATATGTCAGTATTTCTATTGTTTGAGTCTTGTCAAATCAGTAAAATAGAAATGGAAGAGAAAACCGAAAAAGAGAACAAAACCTAAAACTGTATAAAATATTTCATCTTCATCCTTTTAATTCAGCAGCAAAGGTAACATGCTGATTGGCATAAAGATGGCATAATGAGAAATCACAAGCATTATCCATGTGATCCAGTTCCTGATACAAATACTTTATCATCTCATTAGGGCTTACTATTTTTGAGGTAAATTATTCTGAACGTAAAGTGTCTAAAATGTCATAAAGGCCATGTTGTTATGGGATCTGAATGGAGAACTACAAGTTAAGTTCAACCCTCTCCAACTGGAGTTCAAGGTAAATTTTTTTGTTGATAAGAAAATGGACTACACAATTGTATTATCTTTTATTCTCTCCTCCCAAATAACTTACGAGCTCATTGTCCTATTTCAATCCAATCTGAAATGTCAAAGATAACTATATTTCTATATAACCCCTGAGAATTGAAAGTGGAAGGAGTGCAGGGACAATCAGTATCTCTACTAAGGGGAGGCACTACTAAGTTTGGCTCCCTCACCCTCTCTTTGGCTGACCAGGCAGCATTGCATCTTGCCCTGCGGCTTCCCTGCACCTAGGGGATGATGTCACATGGGAAGGGAGGGAGATTAATTCAGTTCAGGGATTAAGAAACAAAAGCATTAGATCTCATTAGCTCTGCTGTTCTTAGAAAAACAAACCCTCCTCCCCTCTGCCACCTCTAGCCTGGTCAGCTTTTCTTTCAATATATAATAATAATAATCCTTTACAGTTCTCAGCTCTATCTGGCAAGTCCTAAATTCTCTGAAATAGAGGACCAGTTTGTGATTTTTTTTTTCCACTCTTGCTCACTTAAGTAGTCTCATTAACCCCACTATTCATGTAAGCCACCTGCTGTTTGCTTGAGAATGCATAAAAGTAAGCAGGAGCTTTGGGAAAAGTAAAATTTCTACTTATACAGTTCACATGCCCAATGCTGCATATATTGTTAACAATGGCACTACAAACACTTCCAATAAAAGAACATTTGGGACCAGATCCGTAACTTTTTAACTCAATAAGAGTCTGATTTCAACAGAATTTTGGATCAAAGCCATAAAAAGCAAACTACTTATAGAACCCAGCCTTTTACAAAATGAGCGATTGCTAGTAGGTGTATCACCAACCTTCAGTATTTTAACACCACACCCTGACATATGTGATTATTCATTATTCTGTGGGAAAAAGACCTTTATATGTAAATCCTGGGAATACAGCAGATTAAAATCAGGTAGAGTACTTAAACACATTTGTAATAATTAATAAAAAATTACAAACAGGTGAGAGAGGATAACTGCCTCTGAAACATTTATTCTACTAGTAATTTTATTACCATTGAATTCTTGCCAGCCAGGAAACACCTAGAGGCTCATGTTTCACACCCAGTATTGCAGAGGTGAAAAGGTAGAACATTCTGCCTTAACAAGTATGCAAAGAGCAACTTCAAGCGGAAACAAGTTTAGCACCCAGCTCTTACTGGCTCAGCCACAGAGAAGCTCTCCATAATAACTTGCTCAGTTGCGCAGCTTCTGTGAGACTGCGAGCTTCTTCTTTGGCTCTTGGCTGTGGGGAGGCATGTGGTGTGCATGCACGCTCCCCAAATCCACTTGCCCTGTGAAGGTTTCCTCTAACTAGCTGCTTTTTCTGCCTGACTCTCTGCCATATATATACATATATATATATATATATATATATTAAAAAAAAAAAAAGCATATCACAAGTTTATATTTAAAGAGAGCTAGCTCTCTTTAAAAAAAATCACGCAGGGTATGAACTGCATCTTCTCTAAACCAGCAATAAAATTTTGTAGTGGAATAATTATTCATCTCTTAAAGAATAAATTCTTCTGTTGTAATACACTATACAACCCAGAGGCATAGTGATCTCTCCAGATGACAGTAATTCTCACTACCCTTATCAAAAATGACAGTTGTTCCTTTGAAGCAGATTGCCATGGTAAGGCACTAGCTGAAAAGCCAGTTTTGTTCTGTCACGATAGGAACCTATCCCAACTCGGCATACACTAACATCTTCCTTCTGTGAAAGCAAATAGAATAAATCTTTTCCACTTCTCCCCAAGATTTGTATGTCTGTTCACTGTGTGTGAAGTTGACTGGAAACCTAGATACACAGAGTACAGCAGACAAAGTTGATCTAAACAAAGGCAGCACAAAAATATTTGCTTGGCTGGATTTGCTTGCTGGATTCCCTCTTTACGTGCAAATATAGGGTCTTAGACATGCCTTTATTTAGTATCCAGAAGTATTCCTATTTAGGACATCCAAATAAGCGTTAGGAATTTTTTCACTAATGTTGATCCATGTATATCTTCAGTACATGTTCTGTAATAGTAATAGGAAAAAATGTGTACCAATATAATCATAAAATGGCACTCTAAATACTTCTGTACCATGCCTGACATCATCTCTGCCATGAGGAGGAATTGTGTTTGATTTCTGCATTTTAAATCCAAGGCCACAGCATTGGCTTTAACACAGATAAAATTATTGGCACCACTATTGACATTACTGCAGCTAGTACCACTCCTGCCCAGAGTACTGGCACAGATGCAAGTAGATACACCTTGAAAGGAACTCGTTACAGACTTAAGTCAGTCTGATTTGGCCCAGGAAGAACAAGGTTTAAAATAAGCGCCAGCAAAATGGCATTTTGAATGCCATCATCTAGCTCTGCAAACTGCTCTTGTATTCTTTCCCTGGGCAAAATGAAAATGTGGAAAATGAACACGCTTTGGGGTGTGATATATTCTCATAATGATCATAGTCAGAGCACAGAAACTCGACACAGCTAACAGGGAGAAGGAAAGCCTTCTAACAAGCCTATGGGAGCATGGAAAAAAACCCAGATGTTTTGGGCACATAAACCTCTCTAAAGATAGAAATAGAAGCTTTATATTTACACTATGTTTGCAAGTGTTCAGGCAGAGACTGGTAGCTCTCCTGTGCTGCTGAGGTGACCAGTAACACTACAGTGAGCATAGCCCTGCAGTAATCCAAAGGCTCACAACCACTCTTCAGGAAGGTCTGACAAACACAATTATGCATTAACAAAAGTAATTAAATTAATTAATCTATTCACAAATAATTCATAGAACGGGGAAAGACAAACTAGTAAGATGGATCTGTAAATGATAAAGATGGGTGGGAGAGAGAATGAATCCATCTAGCCGCCTGTGCATATTCATTACATCACTAAAATTTAATTTGTACCAGGAAGAAAGGAGGAGCCTTATCCCCTATCATCTTGCACATGATGAGATCATTTTCATCTGTGCAAAGTGAGCATGGAGTCTTGTTCCATCAGAATCCTGCATTCGCATTTAAGGATTTTACATCTACCACACACTGGTCTAACTGACCAGACATATTATCACCTCAGGCATATTGTCAGCCTGCATATGGAGCTAGCTAGGATTAGCTAAAAGATACAGTTGGAATTATTTTTATAAATAGGAAATAAATAGCACAGGATTGGGGGAGGGAGAATGCCAGCTTATGATAGTAAAGGTGGTTTAGCATTATATATATCTATATATATACACACATAAAAATATATATATGTGGAAATTTATACTTTGTTATAATTTGTTAGCACTCTGGACACATCATTTTTCATCATGTATTTTGAACGAGAGAAAGATACACTTTATAAGAATCCTCCATGCTTATATTATACCATCATTCTCTCTTAATAGCCTTCTGGCTATCCACATGCTTCATAGTAGAAATTATCTGCCAAAATCACTTAATGCTGAAGATATCATGGGACTGCGGGAAAAAGTCCACATTGTAGTTTGTCTTCATTTCTTCTTCGATTTCTTTATTTTTCCATCAATCACATTAGTTGATTCCTTAATGGTGCCCTTGAGAATCCCTACCAAGGAAGCAGAAAGTCCACAGACTGCCTCTCAGTCAGATGTTTCAAGCGTTCTCTGAGGATCTTGTAAATCTTCTCTAATTCAGAATGGATCATTCAGGTCTCAAAATGTTTAGTATAATCTTTCCTCCAGTCAGCCTAAGGGACCACAATCCTCAGGGTTGCAGCTTTCCCCCCAATTTTCTGAGGCTTTGAAAATGTCAAGACTAATCTTAGATTCACATAGGGCTTTTTTTTAAATAAGTTGCTTGACCTTTGTGTTTCACAGATAGTCTGACTGATGCAAGCCAATTACAAGGAAAGTTTGTCACCATTTTTTTTTTTCCCTATGATACTCATTGCCCTTCCTGCTACAAGAAGGAGCTTTTAAGACTTCTGAAATTCTATGGCTACTGTTGATCTGACCTCAAACCACTCGGCAGCTACAAGTTCTCTCCTGGCTGCATGTTGGCAGAGGAATTTTCTTCTCTCAAAACCTACAAGAATTGCCACAGTAATACATCAGTAACAAGAATAATACCCAAAGCATGTGAAAAGCTTTTTATTAATTGCTTTCATAGAGTTTTGCAAAGGTGAGGAAATATAACTGCCATTTTAAGGGGAAAACTCAAGCACTGGGCAATGCTATGTGCTCAAGGTCACCCAGTAGGGGAAGGTCAGAGCTGCAAATGCAGACTTGGTTTTATAAGGCCACACATAGGATTCTAACCTTATTAATATGAGTCAGTGTTGTTCAGCAGATTAACCAATCAATCACATACTCTTTCCATTTTCCATTTTAATATGGGCTCTGACACCTAGTCCCTCTAATAGCCTTGCTTAAGCCACTGAGAGGAATCACTTTTTATAGGCTAATGTCAAGGGTTTTTCTTCCTCACATGCAATTTAGGTTTTCATAATTTGCTTCCTGACTCTTGTACTTGCACAAGGATAGACATATTTAATAATTGACTTTTTTAATTGTGTAACTTGCACTGACAAGTCCTGATTGAAGCAATCTTTGTGCCCCCCAAAAATTTAAGATGCAAACCCAAGCATTCCACCTTTCCAGATCTAAATATGTATATTATGTATGTGGAACTATCCTTCAGAAACACCTACAAGGATGCCAGATGACACACAATAGTTGCCCATAAGTCTCCAAAATGCCATATTATTTTAAATTGCCATTTAAGTGTCCTGAAACAGGAACAAACACTCACAGACCACCTCATCAATAACATAATTCAGCTAAATTTGCAAAAAGGTTGGAGGAATTCTCTCATTGACCCAGGATCCAAATCTGGTCCTCTATTTGCTTATTCTGGCTGAAAACCAGTCAGTGACATCTACGAAGAACACAAATAAGATTTTCCAGCATTTCACAATATTAAGGCCTGATCAGGGTCATTCAACAGTTTTCAGTGTCATTTCAAGTGTCACACCACTGTGTTCTGGCAGTGGATACCAGTGCACAAGGAGAAAATGTGATTCGGCAGAGCACATCCCTGGATTTCAGCACAATCAGATTTTGATCTGAGATACTGTCACACCACTTATCCTCAGGAAGTATGTCTATAACATGTTATGGATTCCAGGAAGGAAAATGTATTTTTTCCTTTTTCAGATGGCTTGCTACAATACACAGAAGGCAAGAAAGGTAAGGAAGACAACCTGCAATTTTACCCAGCATTCACTCTAAAAACATTATCTGAAGGTGATGGGATGATGCAAAGATTCAAAGACAACAACAACTCAAAGGTATAAGAACACTGCTAAGATTTCCTGAAATGCTCATCAACATTTCTCAGTATTGTCCCTCTTCTATTGTCATTATTGATCTTGAAGGCTAAAATAGCTAAAATAGCGTATCTATCATGGCCATTCCTACAGTACTTTGAGATAGGCGAGGTTTGGATCTTTCCTTACATTTCTTGGTTATAAATGATTGAACAGATGGGCAAGATGTAGGATTCTTTGCAGCTGTTTTGCCTTAATGAACACATCTTGGGACACATTCTTTTCAATGTGTACATCTCCTTCATTTCCTATTCTTAACATTTGCAGTGGAGCTACTTGAGAAGTAGAAGGTAACCTAAAATTTCAAATCTGATTTACTCTTTTTATAAGAAAGTTGTTAGTACAAATACTGAAATAAACACTTATGTGAGAAACACAGACTGTGAAAAGGGAAATATCTTTAGCAGGAGTAGATTTTACAAGTCTTCCTAATTTTATTACATTCCAGCAAGAGTTACTAAGCAATTATTCTGCAAAGGTGTTACACCTATTGTGAGTGCCATGGAGAACTGCAAAGTTTCCTCATACAGTATAGCACCATTACAGAAACACCTGTGTTAAAAATAACTTCAAGCTCTTCTACTCCAAAGTATTTCTTAAGCTTTAAAATGTTTCCTTTCTTACCCGATACTTTAATACTTGCATTGTGTTCCAGACCACAACTGTGACAGAAAAAGCATCATCTTTTTTCTCCCATTCTTCTGACAAAGGCTAGTACTTCTCTTCAGTGACAAATAATTGCAACTACAGCTGTATTAAACACAGAAGTATGGCAAGTTGGAATGAAAAAAATCCACAGTGTCACAATTATTCATTTGGTGTTTGCTTCCTTGCCCTCATGTAAGTTGTGGCTGCCATGTTGGTCTGGAGAAAGGCCCTCAATCCAGCAAGAGACATCCACTTCGACCAGAGTGTCCTACAACACAGCTGGGGTGGAACAGTAAGCCCAGCCTAAGTCCTGGCATGCATGTGAATTGCTTTCAAAGAGAGCAGTAAAGTATTTCCCAAGATGAGTGAAGAAGAGTGGGAGAGCATTGAACTGAACAAACTTAAAAATATCTGACCATGAAACTGGTCCTTGGTAACCAGAATAGCATCACTCTATCTACTACATCTCCCACAGGAGTACAAAAGAACAAGATTATCTTTGCAATGGTCTTCAAGAGTATTTCCTCTTTTGGGAAAGAATTGTCAACCAGAAAAACCCACACATCTGTGCTTTATACAACATTCTTCACCGAACTCAGTATGGCAGGCACTTGAGAGGTAAGAGAAGTGCAGAATGTTGAAGAAGGGTGGACTCCTTCCACCCCTTCACAGCTGTAAAATTCAATGAGTTAGGATCAAGTAAGGCAGCAGGGTGAGGCAGCTTGAGAAGTACAAAGCTTTTTACTTTTCACCCTTGTCCTGGTGATTGTTAACACTGAGTAGAGCCTTTTCTTTGTATTTAATACAACATTTCTTGTGGAATCAATCAATAAATAATCATCTCAGAAAAACTACCAATAGTCTTCTTCCCAGAAACAGCACATTCTCAATTCTCATTCACTCCTTTATCCGCCAGCTGTTTTAACTGATTAGTCAAAGGCACACTCCTTGTTGACATAAAATGTGTGGCAAAAAACAAGTGTATAAATGAATAATTATTTCCAACACTTGCAATGAGATTAAGCACTTATTGGATTAGGAAAGTAACAGGATTTAATGGGGTCATTTATGCTGCAACACCAGTATAAAAATGTACAGTGCATGCATACATATCAGATTACTATCTCTATAGTCCATCTAGCTATAACCATTTAAATATTTTATCTATGCACTAATACATTTTTGTTCTCTTCCATTTTAGTACACTACAGGTGAGTGTCCTTGGGCATCTCTGTAGTGAACACGTGACATAGCTGCTATTGCCATTAGTGAACAAGCATTTTTCAGCATGAGCTAATTTCAGCAACTTATAAATTTCCCAGATCTGAGGAGCTTTTAAGTCTCAGACACATACACAAAATGCCTCTCTCATTGCCTCTCCTCCCTCTGTATGTTGCTGGAGTCATCTCAAGCACAGCCAGCCTTCATAGCAGTGTTCCTACAGGGCCCTGGGAAAAAGAAAGGAACAGGAAAGGAACATTATTTGGCAAACCCACATAAGAACCACTGTATTGGTTGTGTTTGGCAAGGATTTGGTGGTGGCAGGAGGGTTGTAGGGGTGACCTCTGTGAGAAAAGGCTAAGGGCTGCCCCATGCTGGACACAGCCAGCTCCAGTGAGCTCCCCAGCAGACACACCACAGGACACAGCTGAGCCCATCAGGGAATTTGGGCTGTCTCTGAAAACATATTTAGGAATGGATAGAAAACATTGGACAGCCAGAGAAGGAGGACGTGGGGGTGGGGCGGGGGAAAGAGTGAGAAACAGTAGAAGAACCTCCACCAGTGCCAGAGGTGGAGATTCTTCAGCAGCCCAAGGAGAGGACCATACCAGAGCAGCTAGGTATTCTTGAAGGAACAGCAACCCAGGAAGAGCCCACACTGGAACAGATTTCTTCCTGAAGAATTGCAGTCCATGGAGAGGACCCACACTGGAGCAGAGGAAAAATGTGAGGAGGAAGTAGCAGTGGAGACAAATTGTTATGTATTAACTGTTACCTGCATTCCCCATCCTCCACACAATGTTCAGTGGGGCTGCGAGAGAAGTCAGGACTAAAGGGGGGAAGTTAAACCTGGGAAAGGGGGAAGCAAAGGAGCTGTTGTAGTATTTGTGTTCTTGGTTCTCACTACCCAAATCTATTTGAACTGGCAATAAATTGAATTCATTTTCCAAAGTTGAGCCTGTTTCGTCAATGACAGTAATTGACAATTGATCTCCCTGTCCTTACCTCAACCTTCAAGCTTTCTCATTCTTTTTTTTTCTTATTTTCTCCCAGCTGAGGAGGTAGATTACATCTTAGTGGGCATTTGGCTGCTAGCCAGGATTAACCCATCACACTATTCGCAACTTCTAGGTTGGTTTTTTTTCAGACATTACAATGTATAGGTGGCTTTGTGATGTAATCTATGTCTGGTTTTTTGGTTAATTTGGAAAAGAATCATCCTAAGCATGTGTCTTACTTGTAAGATCACTATGGACATGCCAAAGAATATGTTTCTTTTTTATTCTAGACTGCAGAACAATGAACTCTCTGATGTTACCTCGATCTAGAGTTGATCAGGAGAGTCAAAAGTTAGTTGATGTGGGAAAATGTAGGATGATCAGAATAAACAGAGATGTTCACAAAAAAAAAGGCTGACTGAGTCCTAAAGAAAAAGAGTAGAATCAATCAAGAGAAGAAATAGCAGCAGGTATTTCTCTACTTTGAACAACTCTGTCTTTTGACTTGTCTAAACTGAAAGGAGCCTGGTTTACATGCCATCCGCACTCTGCCCTCTGCATGTTTAATCTGTTATGTGTCCTTTAAAAACATGTACCTGGCAGTCTAAGATCCTGGAAAATAAACACTAATACTGCCTGTAGGACAGTTATACTACTTATTAGTGACAGAAAACCAGCCTTTTTTTCCTAGGAATAAAGTTAAATCAAAGAGTCAGCAACTAAAGTTTTGTGGTGGTTGATGCTTCCATTCACAGAAAAATCAGAAAAAGTGAAAAACACTGGGCAAATATAAGCTTTTATAACACCATTTTAAACTACATGAAATATTTAACTTAATCTGAAGTGGACATTTCATTGTGATTTTGAGTTTATTTACTTTTAAAAACACATTTCAAGGAAAACTGAACATGCATAGTATATTCAGACCAGAAAATTATACCATTTATTTTAAATTATTGCAATGAAAAATCAAAATATGTCTTCCAAATTATTTTTAGGAGTTTAAGGGAAGTTACTTTTTGGTTGGTTGGTTTGGACAAGTAACTTGATAAAATGAAATCAAATTCTCAGACTGGCTTGATACTGCTGAACCTGCCTTTTTCATGTATATGAAAAATACAAATATTGTGTCAGATGAAAAATATTGACAAACTTTACCTGGAGCCAGACACAGTCAACCTGGAGTTTAAAGCTCTGGACCTCCCACAAGGGGAAAGTCTGGGCAGGGTTGAGGGATGGATCAGTGCTTCCTATTGATCCCAGTCAAGTTGCGTAGGTCTTTGAATACCAGACAAAGCTATAAAACATATAACAAAACCAAATGAACAAAAGGCATATTCCCTTTGATGTCCTTTTACTTAGGTAAAACTTCTAAAAAAGTAAAATAAGACTGGACCTTACTCCCTTGGAAAGTGAATTTAAAATTTCATTAATATTTCTTTAAGCTTTTGACTACATTTGAGCATTTAATGACAGGACCCTGCTCAGAGGCATATGCTTAGCTTCAAGAAAAGGGAATATCTTGTAAAGTCTAGGAAAAACTCTCATTCTGAGAGCTGAGCATGTCTCAATTCCTCACTTTGGGCTCCTAGCAAATTCTTGTCCCTTATGTGTTTAATAGGTATCATGTTCACACAGTTAGACTGACCCAAGCGTTGGTCTACAGGAGGTACTTCCTCAGAGAGAATGGGAGTATTTTGGGAGGTAAAATGGCATGGCTGACTCAGACCATCAGGTGACTGCATTATTGCAAGGAAATGGGGGTGAAGGAGGAGGAAAGAAGGGTACACACCCCTGCCCACACACAACCCCTATAGCCTGCTGTCATATTGGAGGGAGGGAGGAAGTCAGGCAGCAACACCTCTAACAGCTCAGAGTCAGAATGGGTGGAAGGAGGTGGCAGAGGTGGAGCTGCTTCCAAGTTTCAGCAAAGAAGAAACGGAGAGTAATCTCACCACAGCCTGCTTTATGTGGGACAGGAAGAAAGATGGGAAAGAAGAAAATAGGCCACCTGCTTACCCAGGACTCAGAAATCCAGCAGAAATACTAACTCGCAAGGTGGGAACCCCGAAGTGGGATGCTGCCCCTGAAGCTGCCAAAGCTGGAACATGCTGAACCAGGACATGAGCTTCTTTGGGCCTACTTGTTACCTTAGCCCCTGTGGTGTGAGATTTGCTTGCAGTGACTGTAGTCAGTGCTGCACCTCACACCTCATCCATGCTCATAGTAACCACGACTGCCTCAAGCCAAACTACTTCTGAAATTTTTCTGCCTTTTCTTACCCAAATACAGCCTTCATTTTGTGAAAGGCCAGTATATATTTGGTTGGTGATTTTGCTGGTGAAATTTGTTGGTGACAAAAGATCATGTAGCCAAAGTCAATAGGGTCATTTTCCTCACTTTCATGCACTTTTCCTGTAGAAGTGGTATGAGGTATTCTGGCTATCAGTATGTGTTCCAAAGCTACAGACATAAAGAACACAATCAGTTTTCCTTAGGAAAGGGCTACAGGTACAGAAACTGATCTCGTACTGGTGGAAGGCAAAATTCCTACCAAGACAGAGATCTCAGGGCCAAGTAAAGCTATCATGGAGCCACACAGGATCTCCCACGCCCATGACGTGAAATGCATTCCCACCTGTCAGACAATCCCACTGATAAAATCTTGACTCAGATGATGAATGATGCCAGTCCTATGCCCTTTACTTAGTTTTCCTATGTCCAAACAGATTCCATTGCTGCTGGGTTTTCTTAAGGATGGGATTTTTACTTTTTTTTCTGTAAGAATGGCATCTTGGGCTTTTTGTACTTGTGCAGGCACTCTGAAACAGATATAGATGTGCACATCTTCGTCCCCAAAAATTTCACCACATCCACATGGTTACTGACTGAATAAACTGACTGAATTTCCCCTGTCTCAGGATCAAATCAAAAGGAGAATAACGTATCTGATACTTTTTTCCATATCATCATACTGGACAGTACCCAGGTCCCACCATCATAATTAGTTTTTGAGGATAAAATCACTATTATCGAAAAGAAGGCACTGTGTTTTTAATGGTGTGCAAACAATGGTTCAAATACTCTAGGTCTGTAACTTAGTCCAAATACATTCTTTAAATTGTGTTGTCAAATCTTTTCAGCTTTTTCTTTTTAAAAATAAAAAAAAATGTTATGGTAGTGTGAATTGTTGGAATCAAAATTGGACAGAAAATGGAAGATCCATAGCTGTGATTTCTGCAACTGACCTACAACAAGATATGTCATAATCCCCCCCATATATCCCAAGTTCAATAAATAATGCTGTTTGAATGCAAAACATTTAGATAACAACGAAGAAAAACAACTTAAGGGGTTTTTGTTCCCTTTTAACTCTGTTCACACATACATTTGCTGTGTAAAGCTAGGTGACACTTTCATGAAAACCTGAGGTAAATTCACTGTATGTTATTTTACTTACAAACTCACCAAACACACAGATGTTCGCATACACTCACTTTTGTCTACATCAGTGGCCAAAGCTGGAAATAAAAACCAATTTTCATGTTGTCTGCATTCACTCAAAGCTGAAAAATCTACGGCTTGAGAACACCTTCCCAGCTTGCAGATGTTTTATATATGATGAATCACGAGCTCAGCACAGAATTTTTACTTTTCTAGCTTCTTTTTGTTCCAATAAATACAAGAAAATAAACAAACCATGCATGACACAAAATAACTTGACCTAACACTTTATCTTTACCCTTTTCCTATTTGAAGACCACCCATCATATTTTCCTAGTTCTTTCTCCACTATTGTCTTAACTGAGCTACTCACACCTGTCCTCTCCCAAATGTTCCCTCTGTTTTAATTCTGATTATCCATGCAGAGACATAGAAGTGATCACATTTCTTATCAGAGGAGTTTGTAGACATCACCATCACCCACACAACGTCTCCCTTTCCTACATCCCCTCTGAGACCACTACAGATGGGCCTAGACTCAGACTTCCTTTGAACACTTCTCTCCTTGCACAAGTCATCCTTGTTTTCAAAAATGCTCTCTTCCCTCTGGGGTTAGATTTAGAGTAAGCCATGTATATATGGTGACCAAAATTCACAAGTATAATCCAAATAACCAAGTTTACAACACCTAATTTCAAGAAAGTTGATTTACATGAGAACAGCCTCTTTGCTGAGAAGACATCACACCATTACTTCATTTCCTCTGCTGACATCCTGTTGAAGACAAGGTAATATTTAAGATTCTAGCCTGCACTTTCAAATCCACGCATATAACTAGTCTGAATTACGCTTAGGATTTGTCCTCTGCAGTCATGACTCATTGCATCAGCTACTCTCCAGATGTGTTTCTCTCAGTGCAGAAACGTGTTAGTGCAGGAGACAGGACTTGGTCAGCAGCTGGTGTGCATAATTGGAAAGGAATTCACTTCTGGTATGCACAGGAGGACATACAGAGTCATCACCTCAAACACAACATATACCCCCCACATATCCCACAACATATATCCCATGGTTGTATCCCACTTGACAACAAAACAGCCTGAAACCAAAGCAAGCCAGATGGATGGACAGAGACGCCTTTGCAAGCCTGACAGACTAAAAATGTTAGTTGCTTTCTTCACAAAAGTTAAAGCTTTAAAAAATACACCCAAATCTTATCTTTGAATTGCTTAAAACACCAGCCCAATGTGTTTATCCTGTGTATACCTTGTCAGGCAGATAGTGTCCACACTGCCCACACACAGGCACGCATCTGTAGGCCATGCACAGGTCCAACACATCAGTGTCACATTGAAGGCATCCCCATCCCACCTCGCTCATTGGAAGAGCTTATTTACACACTGAATACTTTTGTGACTGAGAGCAGATGGGATCTGGACATAGATTTGTAGAGTTTGCACAGTTTGCTTAAAACCCCTTACGGAGGTTTTCATTTCTGTCTTAATTCCTGGTTGCATATTCATTTTCCAGGAGCTTGAACATAAGAGAAAAAAAAAAAAAAATATGAGTCAGCCAGTAAGAGTATACTTCTTTGTAACTAGGAACTCAGATTTCAGACACTTGACTTTTGTATGACTTGGACAAATTTACATTAAGTGACAAGTGATGTCATGCTGCTGAAGGACATAAATGTCAATATGTGATGTATAGTTTATATAGTTTCAGACTCAAAAAAGAACTGTAGTAGGGAAACCTGAATGACTATTTTTTCAATACCTAGGAGAACTTTCAGTCCCTATTTATCCCCACAGGTGCTGCATATGCTGTGCACTTTTCAGTTATTCTGAAAACAATTGGAAAGTTCTAAGGATAGGGCACAACCTGAGTAGCCCTCTCCTTCAGATATGGAAGAATTTACTCAAAATGTTTGTGAACAATCTATCTTGAATATTTTTCTGTCTTCAAGAAATGTACAAAACAACCTATAAGGATGTATAAATGCCTCACTTCTCATCAGCTGTAGGATTTGGTAGCATCCTTCACACACTTGGAGGTTGGAAGATGTTTGTGTTATCAGCTAAGCCCACCAAAACCAAACTGGCATGGGGCCAGAGTTAGAGAAACCAACAGCAAAATGAGGTTTGTTGTTCATTCTGGGCTCTTCTACCTTTATGGTATCATTTCCACTATGAGCTGTTCTCCTTCAGCTCCTTCAAGTCTTTTTCACGGCAATCTCCACTTCCAGCCTCTCAGAGAGTTACTTCTGTGGCTCACAGGACATGAAAACAGCAGTCTGTTGATCATGAGTCCTTCCACCTCCACATGAAGGCATGAAACTAAAGAGACTGTCTGCTGTCAACATGGTGCACGTGGTTTGCTTTTGAGACAACACTTTAAATTATGACTGAGGGCTCCCACTCACACAAGTGCCTCCAGCTTTAGCCTTGCACACTCACAGTTGCCCAGGAACCTATTGCCCTTTGAGATCAGCTCAGACAAAGTGCATCAACATAAAACCGGTTTCTGCCCTGAACCACATTACAGTTTTCACATTACAATTATTTTATCAAAGTCAATCTAAAAACACCCCCCTTTTCTTTTAAAGTACATTCATTATCTTTCTCAATGTTGCATCCAAAGCAAAGAAGTGTTACAGAGCAAGGTTTGAAGACCATTTTCTGACTTCTGAGTTAAACTAGCCCCTTCAATACAACCAAAGTAATGATATAAAAGTGGAAACATTGTATGTGTGCAGGGAAGGTAGACTGTTAAGTAAAAAAAAAAAAATAAAAATAAATCCCCTAAATATTACCAGTATGCAAACCAGTATGGAACTATAATAAACCTACAACTACTTAAGGGAATAGGACATGGTATGACTGGATGCAGGAAGAAAACTGATATATGTGCATATTGATAGGATGTTTAAGCTCTTGGAAATCAGTTAAATCAACAGAGTGGCTAAAACAGCATAAACCAAAATGTTATCTCTTCAAATGCACAGGTTCTGATAATGAAGCTTCCTATCCAGTCCACAGTTTCTTGCCATACTCTGTACCTCAGGGTTGCTTGAGCAAAGTGAACTGATACAGTGGGAATAGGAATGCTTCATCTCAAAGGCAGCTGTATTTTTAAATATATTTTTTAGCACTTCGTGATGTATTTGCCTGTGTCAGGAGACTTAAATATTTAAACAGGGTGACAAAGTTCATTTCAACCTCAATGACAGTCAAACCCCCTGACATCCCCCTTTTGTAATGTGAGCAGAATTTTCTTCATAGAAATAGCCCACCTCAAAGGAGTGGGGAAAGGAGAAAAAAAAAAAAATCACAAAAACTTCGATTCCAACTTTTAAAGCCCCGAAAGTCTTTGCAATGTCTCTTTCACCTTTACCTACGGAGTCACCCCACTCATCTCCTACCGGTAGATATTTATTTTCCAAATAAGCTGCAGGCACCCATAGCGTGGGAACCCGCTGCCCGCTTCGCCGCTCGCACGGGGCGGGCGAGGGCAGGGCGGCCGCCGCCGGTGACCTCCCAGCGCCAGGCGCTCGCCAGCCTCACCCGGGCCCCGAACGCTCCCCGGGCAGCTCAGGCTGCCTCCTCCTGTCCCAGGCACAGCTCTCAGCTCTGCCGCAGGGGTGTGCCTGTCCTCCGGCAGACCCGGCGATGAGCAAGCGCCTGTAAAATGTGACAGAACGAGAAAGGCGGACTCGGCGCTGGCAGCCGGCGCGGCCCCGGGGGCTCTGCGGGCGCCGGGTCACCCGCGCGGAGCCACCTGGTGGCGCGCCCCGGGAACGGCGGCAGCCGCCCTCCGTGCCCGCGCTCCTCCTCCGCTCCGCTCCCGCCGAGCCCCGCCGCTCCCCCCGCCCCGCCCCGCCCCGCGCCCACCCGGGCATCGCCCGGGGCCCGCCGCCGCCGCGGACACCCTGCCGGTGAGCACAGACCCGCGGGGCAGCCTGAGCCGGAAGGGACCCGCAGGCATCAGCGCGTCCGACCCTCAGCTCTGCACAGGACATCCCCAAGAATCGCTCCATGTGCCTGAGAGCGTTGCCCGAGCGCTGCCGTGGTTCTGGTTCACCGTGGCTCTGGCAAGCCCACGTTGGCTGTTGTAGCTGGAACACGGAGGGGCAGGCGGAGCACGGTGGCAGAAATATCCTCTGCTGGGGTGGGAAAAGGTAATGGCTATCCTCAGGTGAAGCGCTTGGCTCGTGTTAGGGAACAGTCACAGCCTGGTAGATACGAGGGGCAGGAGAGAGCTCTGCACCATCCCTTTCTGCCGCTGTGGCGGGAGGGAAGAAAAGATCGGCTTGGGAAAGACCATTCTGGGGAAAAGAAAATTGTTGTGAAATACGTCCTATGATGAATGTTACAAAGGTATGAAAAAAATAGTGTCTTTTACATGGAGAGTTAGTAGTGACTACATTGACAAATCACAAAATCATGGAATCATCAGGGTTGGAAGAAACCTTAAAGGTCATCCAGTCCAACTGTCAATCCAGCACTAACACTGTAACCCCTGAACCACTAAACCAGGGCTAAACCCTAAACCACACCCAACACCAGATCCAGATGCCTTTTAAACCCCTCCAGGAATGGTGACTACACAACCTCCCCGGGGCAACTTATCACAGTGCCTGACCATCTTAACGGAAAAATTTGACATAATATCTAATCTGAGTCCCCCCTGTCCCAGCTGAAGGCCATTTCCTGCGCTCCTCTCACTGCAGTCACAGCAGAGGAGACCGACCCCAGCTCACTACATTCTCCTTTCAGGGAGTTGTAGAGAATGATGAGGTTCCTCCTGAGCCTTACCCTCCTCCAGGGTAAACAACCCCAGCTCCCTCAGCTCTTCCTCATAAGACATTTTCTAGACCTTTCATGAGCCCTGTTGCCCTTCTCTGGACACACTCCAACATCTCAGTGTCCTTTTTAAAGTGAGGGGCCCAAAACTGAGTGCAGTACAAACAACACCTTAAGAATGGCTCAATCAAAAAGGGTTTAATCTGCTGAAAGGACTTGACTGGACTGGGTGGTTCTTTTTCTGAGTGCATGATTCATAATTTTTTTTCTAACCAGTGGGCATGTGGAGGGTCTGTGAGGAATGGGGCAGAAAGAGCAGCACCTGGAGCTCCATCCGCTCTTACTGTGTGTCTCTCCTCACAGTGGGGCCAGCACATAAACACCTGAGCAGCCTGCGGGAAGGAAACAGAAACCAACTCACTCCTGAGTACACCAGGGTGCTTGCAGCCCTGTTTTTTACTTAGTGAATCAAAAAAGCATAAGGAAATGGGAAATGGGGAAATCATGCCTCATGCTTTTCCAGAGCCTTACAGGCCAGTACCCTGTCAGACCTGTTTTTCAGGCACAGGGGTGTAGAAATGGCTTCCTACACAGCACACAGTGCTAACACACGAGTTCCCCAGACCCCTTATCTTCAAACAGGAACAAGACTGAAGAAGCTGATTGCCCAAACTATTCTGACATTTCTGTCCACCTTGGTCTTTTTCTTCGTCCTTAGATCGGTCCTTCCATAATCAGATAAAAGGGACATGGTTTTGCACACAAAGGACAAAATTTTATGTCTAAAAACCATGCCTGCTGTACAGCCATGCCACTGGCCATGAGACTCAGGGAGGAGCAGAATCTTCCTACCAGGAACTTCAGGTTCCTATGCAGTCAGGGAGAAGGCAAAGAAGTTAAATTTCTCCTTCCTCCTCCATTTCCAACTTGCCCCATGCAATAGCCCATGTGGCTGAACAACAGGATCTTTTTATTCCAACATATGACTAGAAACAAAGTGGGCCTGACATGTTCCTACCTCTGTATCAGTCTCTGCCCCTCCATCATGCTCGTGAAAGTTTTTGTGGAGCTGCTTAATAAAGAAGTAACTGAAGCAGCCCAGCCTGAAAAAATGCTTTGAAATTGAAAATATGGTGATTGTCCTCAAAAGATTTGTATCCATTGAATTGATTGCCTCATGGAGCTGTCAGAGTAAGCAGAAAGGCAGCATTCTTCAGCCAGCTTTTCCAAGATGATATGCTGGTTTCCATCATTGCTGAACCATCAGAGTCATAGGAAAAACATTCCTGTAATTTCTGTGTATGATACAAAGATATGGACTTCAAGTCCCTGCTCAGTTACTCTCAGGAAGTCCTGCAAAGCCCGTGGCGCCTTAGCCTGACACCTGCAAAATCAGCTTCCCTGCCTGAGACAACAAGTAAGCAAAAGACTGTGGCATACTCTGATATAGTTAAAATGGAACCCATAAAAGCACCGGAGCTAGAATGTCCCCTGCCACCCTCAGACAAGGGGTTCTGGGGCAGATTTCTGGCTCTGAGGGGTAGCGACCACCCATGCTGGCACAGCAAGCTGGCACAGGGCACCTACGTCAGCGTGGCACTGTGCCCAGCTTGTCAGTTCTGAAGGGAGAGTTTCCTCATGCCCTGGGTCATGTCTTTCTCACAAAGATTTTACAGGGATGTCATAACTATGCATCCTCCCATATGCACGGTTAGGAATTAGAGCTTTCCTAATCCTGCGTAATTATTAACACGAGAGCAATTAGATAGAAAGATCAAATACGTTGTTATTAAAAAACCAATGAAGAACATAAAGAGATACCAATTGGCATAAGAAATCTTGATTCCAGAATGCTAAAACCCATAACCTATGGAGTGTTTATATTATATGATTTATATGCTATGGGACGTATCATTCAAATTCCACCTGTCCTGTGCTGTGTGAGAAGAGTATAATTCATCATGTAGATCTCCAGGTAAAGGAGAAGTGACATCTCGTGTGCCTGTGTAGCCTAATCCCACATTTTTATGGTCAGACTTTAGAATATTATTTTAAGTTCAGCTAAAACATTAGTTAGAGATTCTGATTTATAGCTAATTTTTTTTTTCATCATTGAACTGATAAAGTAAGCTATAATGAGAACTTTCTGGATGATAGATGTCATTCTTCTGAGTGGTGCTATTAGCACTTGTCCAGTTTTAGGAATATTTATTAAAGAAAAAAAAAGACACACATATGGCTTGGTATAATTATTTAGCCCTTCAGAGTAAGAGCACTGTTCAAGAGAACACATATTCCTAAAGCTATGTTTATCTTCTTTTAACTTCTATTACTTTTTCCAAGTCTGTCAGCTTTACATATAATTTTACATTTTGTCAAATGAAGTTGATAACATTTATTTCACAGAAATAAAGGCCAACATTCATAAACTACAATAACAAGCCAACACATGCCGGCATCTGTGAATGGAAAGGGGGATAGGAAAAAGGCCTTGTTTTGGTAGGCAAACAAATTTCAGTTTGCACTTTACAAGGGATTATCATTAGTCTTGAGCAAACTCAGTGTCTGTGAACATCTTACAGTATTCTTGTGGACCACAGGTTTTGAAGAGCTGGCTTGACTTTGCAGACATTTCTTTGATGTAACTTAAACTGTTTTGTTTTGTTTTGTTTTGTTTTGTTTTGTTTTGTTTTGTTTTGTTTTGTTTTGTTTTTCCCTCATGTAGGAATTGGAACTGTATCATAACTTAGCAGGTAGGTTATGGTAAAAAAACCTCACACAGCTATCTAATCTGCCAGATATTTCTTTGGACCATGAATAGAAGGTATTACTATTATTCCTCCACTAGTATTTACTGTTACTAGTATTTCCTTTCTTCTGTCCATATTATCAAATTCATTCTTCACACGTTGATATTTCTTTTCCCATGCTGCTTTCTTCTCTTTACTTGCCTTATTTTATCATTAGGTATTATTCTGTGTCATCATCTTCTGGAAAGAACAAGAAGCTAATAATATTTCTTGATTAGAAGTGGTCTTTGAATGGGCTTGTAATGAGGTAAAATGAATTCACCCATCTCGAGTTGCTTTGTATACAATATTCTCCTAATAGTGATAAATACTTTGACAGAATCCCCTTAATTAAAACATTCAACAAACTGAGAGCCTGTAGTAGCTGGCTTTGTAGGTTTACACAGTACTGTACCTTAAGCAGTAGTTGGGCTGAATTCAAGGGTAAATTCGTGTGATCTATGATTTCTTTAGGCCAAAGGTATTTTATAGTGTCTTAGCTTTTTTTAATTTTAGTGTACTTAAACACCTTCAGTTACTTAATTACCCAGAATAATTTTTATTCACAATCACTGGTTAATGTATGAGTTATATTCTTGTCCCCTTACATGAATCCTTCATCCTTAGTCTATTTTACTATAAAAAGCTCTGACAGTGTTGGGGTGTGCTTCATGAGATGTGCTGTTGTTTTACTAATGAACTCCTTGTGAATAGTGCAAATATCAGAGAACTTTTTCTCTGTTGGGGAATCAATTACATTTTTTTTTCCTTGCAAGCAACTGTGGGGTTTGCAGCTTTTTTCGTAACATGGGGTTTTTTAAGAGAAGAAATGCAAAAATCTACTGACAGAAAGTTACTTTCCCATTGAAAGTTACTACAGCTTGTTTGTGGGCTGAGAGATTTTAATTTAATTTAAAAAGTCCAGAAGAAAAGGAAATTTTATAAATAAACAAACCAAAACTAGTATTTCACTGTAATGTCCATGGCCCTTAGCCGCAGGTGACCTAAAATCAAGCCAGGAACACAAAACTGCCAAATTGTATACTAGCCACTGTTAATAAAAACAAAAACAAGATTAGCACATTGAGAAAGGTACACTATATTTTTGGTAGCAGTCTTTCTCTAGACTTTTCTATACCTGTGACAGTTGCTTCAGAGAGGTGTGATGGACTAAGAGGAGCAGGAGAGTGCTTGACATAAGTGGTGCATTTGTTTGAAGCTGTAGGGCAGCAGCTTGGCTGGGTTCAAGTGAGTTCGTTGATGGTACTTCTTGGAATTACTTATTCTTGGTGGTGTACTTTGATTAACTCTTTGAAAAAAATGGTGTTCAGATGTTATGAGGCAGGAACTGACAGTCATTCTGCAATAGCGTGGGAGTTTATAGTTTACTCAGCAAAAGCTTGCATGCTGGTGTATTTTAGAAATGTTGGTCACCTCAGTACTTGAGAACTCTTTCTTTTTAGAGTCTCTTAGTTCTCCAGAACAGAAATTAATTACATAGTTTCAGAGTTCGAATTTCACTTACTATTTTGTTGTATTCATAGAACTACTGTTTGAGCAAGGTCTCCACTGTGTAGCTGAGAAGTGTTATGAACTCACATGAACCGTCTGTCCCTGACCCAGCAAACTCACTTTGTTCACTGAGCACTGATAAATTCAAAGGATAGGGTCTTTCTCTTGAAGAACTGACACAACTGGTCTAAAGTTTTCCGATACCAAGGGAAGACCCTCATGGACCTCAGAAGTCCAGGGATCAAGTTGTAGTTTCAGATATCCAGGAATGAAAAAGGGTAATGAAAAGATAGGAATGTCATTAGTACTGCAACCTTAATATAGCATATTTTATAGAAGCATGGTATAAAATCATTATAAACCATATTTTTAAACATATGTGTTCAGGATCAAATTTCAGTTAGTTGCTGAAGAACTGTAATCACTGGAAAAGACATGTGGTATCATTTTAGTCTACAAGGAATAAAAAAGATGCTTGCAACAGCGTGCATCAGGGAAGAGCTTGTCAGTTTTATGAGGAAGAGAAGTGATGCACTGTTGGTAACAGCTCAGTCACAGCCTGGTCTTAACACAAACAGACTGCATCTGTATCCTCATGTCTACCTGTCTCCTATGATACTTTGGTGGTGTTAAACTCACATTCCCAAAAGCCTGCTCTGGGAAACTAAGGTTCCAAACATATCTTTTCCACTGTCTTTTGGGCATCTAGGAAGTGAATAATATTCTCCATGGTATGCCTCATGCTCACATGCCTGTGTTGTCAGTTGTTAGTCAATGCAGATCATTTAGCACAATGTATCTCACCTGCCAGGAGAACGTGGATCCAGTTGACCCACTTATTTCACACTATGCTGGAAATATCAGACAGTGTATCTATATATATCATACATGTTTGCCATAACAATAGGAACCAGGACAGATCTAGCTGGTTTTGCTGCTATCAGGATAATGCTGCTAACTTGTGAAAGGTGTTACGGGAAAACTCTGAATTGAGGTGAATCACAACCACTAGGTTTGTAAAATGATTAGGTCATGTAGAGCAGCATTTCTTAGCATTGCAGTGGACAGTAATACCATTGCAACATTTAATTACCAACATTTACATAAGGAAGGAGTCAAACATAAAAGAGGTAATAGCAAGGAAATATTCACAACTATTTGATTTTAAATTAAAAGTGTGGTAGTTGTACAGCACAAGGAAGTCCTTCTTTCTTCGAAAAATGAAATATTTGTTAGATTCTCCATTGATTTAAAGAGGCTGAAACCTGTAGGCTTGGAAATACTTGAAGCAAATAAAAAAACCCATGAACTTTCTGTATTTGTGAGGAACTACTTAATAATTGAAAGTAATCGATAGTCTTCCTTTTAAAAGTAATGACCTATGTCCATATTTACATGTTCTTTTCACTGACAAACACAAAGGCAGCATAATCTTCGTGTGATTCCCTAGCTGCTGCAAGAAGTTTCAAGTGTCATCAATACTTGATTAACTTAAAGTTTCTCCAAGTTTTGCAGCGTAATTTATAGCTATCCTACAGGTTCTTTAAATGCCAATGTGTTTGTAGTTTCTTCCACAGAATATAAATTTGGTGCTGTTTCTTTTGGAAAAGTTCTTTTTCTCATGTGCTTCCCATAAACAGTTGCAGTAAGAGTACTTTACATATGCAAAGTCATGTATACAATTTAGAGAAAAACAGCTGGAAAAAAAAGGCAGTGTACACAGCCATCTCTTCATGTCCACTATGTGCAAAAAAGGATGAGCCACAAGCAGACATTTTCATCTGTGTCAGAGGTGGGCTTCTGTGATGCTCATCAGTGTTGCTGTATATGTCATTGGTTGGGCCACTCTTAGGGGTTTCACTGTAAAATTTCTCCTCCAAATATTTGTGAAGGGAAAATAGTGATTATCTTTCAGATTAGTGAGTATCTTTCCGAAATGGAAACTCTGAGGCCATATCAAAATTAGTCTTGATGACCAATACCTGACAACTCAGATTTCTGAGAACCACATTGCAAAAAACACAAAACCGAAGGCTTTTCTTTCTTCCTTCTTCTTATGGGTAAAAGTTACATAGACAATATAGTTAAAGTGTGATGAGCTGGGTATCTTGTGATTTGTTCCCAGTAGCCACAGGAAAATTTTGTCTGACCTTGTGGATTTGTGGGGAGGCTTGGGAAGAAACACATAATGCTTGTGCTAGAGACTGCATCCTCACTGCAGAAAGGTTAATGCAAGTAGAGTCCAGGCTCTAACGTGCCCTGCCTAGTTAATTCAGCTGGTCATTTTATGAAAAGTAACCCTTTTTCAGAGTTAAAGGGTTCAGGTGCGGAAAAAATTAGAGAGTGATGCAAGTTGTCATTAAATGATACAGAGGAGCTGGCAGGGAAGAAACTTTCTATTTCCTTCTTCCCACTCCCCACTTCACAGTTTGCCTCCCCCTGGTCATGCTGACACAACTAGAAGTTGGGCTGTGAAATAAACCAGATCCCTGAAATGATCCAAGTAAAAATAATCCTTCCAAAGTCTACAAATGAGGTATAACTCTAGCAGAGCTCTTGGAGACCAATTTTAATGCTTATTTTATTTAAAATAAAAAAGACAGAAATGATTAATTGTGTTATCAGCAAAACACTATTGTTAAGCATTATAAAGCTGTGCATCATCTTTCTATCAATTCATAGATTTTTTTTTTTTTTTTTACAGCCAGAAGGGACTAAGCATTATGGAGATGATTTCAAGTTCATGGAGAACAAATGAATTGAATTTTGAGTGAAAAGTAAAAATTGACACCCTAAAGTTAAAACTAGATTGGCAGGATATCTAAAAATGCAATACCGAGTATTTTAAAAAGAGAAAGAGAGTGAGATCTAACCTTAATAACAAGAAAACATACAAGACCAAGTGTAAGCTTTTGAAAGATAAATTTATCCCACTTAAATATTACTGCTGCTTGCTAAAGCTGTCTCTGCCTAGTTAAAAAAAGATTGATGAAAAAATGCTAAATAATAGAAATGGAGAAGTGTGCATTTCATACAAGTGAAACAGCGAACAAGAGAATAAGCAGTTTGCCTAATAGGCAATGTCTGTCTAAATGGTTGGCAGGGATAACTTTTAAAATCAGTGCTCTAAGTCAGGCAAAAGAGAAGAGGTGGTAGGTAATGGCTCAGGTCCTTCAATAATATGGTGGTGGCATTTTGGTTCCTAAATTATTTGTATAACTTGCACTGTATTGTAATTCTGTTGCTCTCACAAAATACATGTGAAAATTATGCTGTTTATGCTAGACCACTTAAATTGTCTGTGAAAGACAAGGTGATCAGAAAAAAATCATAAAAAGCGCCCTGATTGAAAGTGTAGTCTCAAAAGGGGGGTTTGGCCCTTTACCTGAATGCTGCAACTTTCTGTTTTCAGTCTACTTAGTGTCCTGGACTGGAAAGCACAGTTACAAAACACTTATTCAAGGAAATTTAATTTTGATTCCTGCAGCTTAGAAGGCTTCAGCATAATTTTCTCATCTGCTTCTCCATTTCACTCACTTACTTCAACAACTTTCTCTCCTCTGCTTGAGTTGAAGCAACCTTTCATCAGCATCGTTCCAACCATCTCTTTCTTTCAGCTTCATCACTACCAGATGGCATGATGTAGTATTAACCTGTTTACATTTTAGATTCTCTCCTCCCACACGGTGGGTAGCTGGGACTTGTTTGGCTACAAAAAAAGAATGGTGGGAAAACCTCCATTGTTTTCTAGAGAAATTTTAGGAGAAGTGAAAGATTCTCTGTATTTTACAAAACAGAAGATAAACCCAGATTTACTGAACCCTTCTATACTGCACGAAATTTTATAAGCTTGCCACAGCTTTGAGTAAAGAAGTAGCAAGAGAAGGGCTTATCTACAATGCAATATAGCAATGAGATGTTTCACATGCTTCAGATTATGACAGTTCAGCCTTTCCTGGAACAGAAATATAACTTTTGAATGTTAATGCCATTTCATAATCATTTATTGCTTAGCTCTAATAATATTTTTTTTCTTTAGAGTGTCATTTTATTCTTTGCATATTCATTAGTGTCTTGTTCTCAGCCATAACTTCTAAGACCTAATCTAACATGAACAAAACAATATTTAAATCAAAAAAAATTTGAACTCAGATTAGAGCACTCATATCTTTGCAAGCTCTTTGCCTTGGTGCCAGGTAATATATTTCTCCTTCGTACATGAATACGCACATGGTTTTACCAAGCTATACATGGTAGATACCTTTGCAGTATTTCTTTCCCACATCCATATTTATCAAAAATCATTTCAAAATGCTAATATAATCCTAAATGTTGGGAAGAAAACATCAGTTAAAGGGGCAATTTAAAAGGGTCAAATTTCATTTCAGTTTACTGGTGTTTATTTTGTCTAAATGTTGAATTTTAACACTTGTTATTTTTATCTAGGTTCCAGGCTTTTTGTGACCATTGTTTGGAGACAGACGAGAGAACAGCGAAAGATCGGATGAAAAAGATTTACAACACCTTTTCCCTCGTTAGTTACACTCATGTAATTATAGCAAAGCAGTGAGTGGGTACCACTTTGCCATGCACCTGAAGCATTTTTTCCTTGACAGTGCACTGATAGTTTAGTAACACAGTCCCTACTGTGACTGACAGTTGGTTTTGGACTAAATCATGTAAAATTGAATAGGAGACGGTGGCTATTGGCTAGTTCAGCCAAAGTCTACTTGGCAGAGTAGATTAACCTCCATGAAGCTCTGCATTATTGCACAGCTCCATGCGATGCTGGTGTCTGCAGCACAGGTTTACCCTTAGCTTGGCTACTAAAAGTAGCCAAAGGCAGCGCTGTAGAAAAGCAGAGAATCACTGGAAAGGCTTTCTTTAGCAGCAACAAAGATTACATGTGTGCCAAACACATCAATATGGCAGATGACCTGACAGAACCGGTAGTTAAAACAATTTAGTCTTCTTAGGAATGTTGTTCCTGGAGTAAAAGCTCAAACCTCAACTCACTCAAAAGAAAATTATTCTAGAGCATAATTTCTATAGTTAACACCTTAGGATGGAAAAATGAGTAAATGAATACTGTTACTTCAACACCTTTATCTACTTCATTTAGTATTTTCCAAGAGCCAGTTGAATGTCATCTGAATCTGTAAATTACAAAAATGAAAAGCATTTAACTGTGTTGATTTGGGATAAAAGCAAATAGAATGTTTCTATTTAAGAAGCCAAATATGAAGGTGATCTGAAAAATTGCATTAATGTAAGCTTTTGCCTAGGATCACAGATGAGTCTAGTCATCTGTGATGGAGATCTAGGGAGAGATGAGAAAATCAACAGGAGAGTAAGAAGAGGTTGAATGGAAACCTGGTTTAAGTCCTGCTGGCTGACCTCTGCCAGCAGAGCCCAATGTTGATGGGAGCACCTGTGTGAGTTTTCCAAACCAAGTTTGTGCTCTTCTCAGGGGTGCCAGGACTGCAAGATTAGGGCTCCCAGGTGGTCTGCACAGACCCCAGTGAGGGAGGAGATTGCCATATGCATGCATAGGCATGCTTTACTTTAGACACCAAGACCAGTTGAAATTCAAGGCAATTAAAAGCAGGAGCCCAGGATTCAATTGCTTTCTTCCAAATTAGGCATCAAGTTCATGGAATAGGTTAGAGTAGCCAAGATATCAGCCCCAGGTTGACAGGTGTAACACAGACACCATAGGAGAGCAGTGCTCTTCTGCTGCAGCAGCTGCAGGCCAGGCAGGTGACAGGAGAGCATCTCCTGCCTTCAGGAAACTGATCCGAGAGCCTAATTTCTCAAAAAAAGATGTAGGCACCCGCATCAGTTAATTCAGTGTGCTGAAGTTAGAGAACATGATTGCAACCCTCAGAAATTATTTACATAGACAGGTGGCCTTGTGCATTCACCCTTGGAAGTACACACCTCTCTTCACTGTCAGTGACCTTTCATTCCTGCCACCAAGACTAAGGTGGGATTCAGTCTACTGTCATGGAATGCTGGAGTCCTTTTCCCTCTGCTGACTCCTGTCCTTCTCCAGGAGGGAACCTTATTGAAGTGAGGCAATGGCAAAACTCTGCCTGATGCTGAAGCCTTCAGCTTTGGGCTGTCTTAATCCAGACTGCTGTATCTCACCTCTTGTGCTTGGCCTCTGTCTGACTGTGAATTCCACTTAATTTAAATTCACCCAGGGTAGAGGTGATATTTGTGCAGAGAGGTGGGGAAAATCCCAGCCTTGGAAAAATGTTAGGATGGCAAAAAGGGGGCATGTTTTGTATGTGGCCTTTGGCAGGCTCAAATGTTCGGTTAGAATGAAGCAAAATGAGGGCTTGAAGCATGGGTCTTTATCTTCCATGTGAGTGTCCTAATATCCGATACATTACTGGCTTCTCCAGAGTTGCCTCAGAACACTTATTTCCTGATACAAAGAGGGAAATTTCTGAATTTTTGGCAGGATAGTAAAACCACCCAGCTACAGTCTCAAGGCATGCACCCTCTCTTCATGGGAGGTGAGCAATCACACGCCACGCTGTTCCCTCAGGTACTGGCCCAGCTCCACTGGCTGATAAACAGGGATAATAGGTCTACAGCCCCACCTCCCTCCTTTGCTTTTTTGACATCCTGCTCCCCAAATCTGAGTGACAACAAAGGCTACCCTAGTTCTTGGGCTGCCTAGGACACCCACAAGGCAGCCTGTCAGGTCCTGCAAGGATGCCAAGGCTCAGCTGGGAGCAGATCCTCCACAACACAAACAGCTTTGCAGATTCAAAAAGCACTTCTTCCTTTTCCAGCCACGGGCAGCATCACCCTGGGCTACCCGAATTACTCCAGGGTCCGAAATTTCCTTCCTCCCCTGCTCCTGCATCACATGTCCCCTGCTGGCCAAGCCTCTCCCGTCGGAGGGGCAGGAAGCGGGGTGAGATCGGGCAGTCGCTGGGCAGGCTCAGGTAAAGCGGAAAGGTAATGACGGCTCCAGCCAGCGCTGGCAGCCGCGGCACAAACTTCCCGCGCGGCACTGCCAATGTAGCTCGCTCCTGACTGCGACACACCTGCTTGCTGAGAGATGTGCTGCCCGTGCCAGGGCTGCCCACCGCTCCCGAACAATGCACACGGCCGAGGGGAGCCAAAACACCCCGCTCGCTCCACTTTTGAATGAAAAGAGCCAAGCTCAGGCCTACAGCTCTCAGTCCTGACGTAGTAACGCATCCTTTGCATCCATACCGCCTGTATCTGTGCCGCACACCAAGCCAAGGAAGTCACACTTTTCTGTCCGTGGAATCCTCTGCATGATTTACAGAACATCACTGAGCGCATTTTAAGAGAATTCAGTACTGAAAAATTGTTTTCGGCAAACCTTTTATTAATCTACATGTGCCAAATCATATCTGCAGTGGAAAAGGGAAATTCTAAAAGATAGCCCAAACAAAAATAATAGAACAATTATTGCTTGAAAATTTCTGATTGCCTATAAATTACAAGTCTATTCAGCTCTGTGACAATTTATGTTTTCATTTATGAAACCATTCATGTTATTAACTTTCAATCTTGTTTACTGGGGGAAGCAGGAATACACCAAGCAGGCAAATCATTTTAAACCACGTCTTGAAAACCTCGGGTTATGGCACACAGGACACGTTTACAACCCCTGCTTTAGAGCACATGATAAGTTTAAAATGGGGCCCTATTTCAAACAGCAGGGCTTGGTTAGGACAAGGCAACTTACCATGACCGCAGTTTCTAATGTAAAAGTGTCAATGTGCTCAGTGTATTCATAATGTGTTTATTCTCATTACAGTTTTCAATTTGTCAGTGTTTTACTGGCATGCAACCACAGAGCACAGACAGCTATTGCTGGTTAACCTTGTTATTGCAGACAAGTTACAAGTCCTGACAAGAGTCTGATAACTGTGCCTACTTATTTTAAGCCATGCATGAGGAAAGGGTAGGAGGTTCAAAGTAAGTTATGCTTTCCTGTGTGAGTCCCCATATGATCACTCAAAGTTACTGTAAATATAAAAGCAGAAGTGCCTGATTGCCATTTTGTCATTATGACATTAGACAAGAAGGTAATCAAAAGACAGAATCCAACATGAGGCTGAAGTTACAAAAGCATAAACCCCTGAAGCCTCAATCCTCTAAAGCAAATGTATGGATTAAGTCACCTGTGCAGGTCTTTGCAGGATGGAGGACTCATTCACTTGCAAATAACCTGTCCTGGAATCTATATCCCAGAAGGAACAGTGACCAAACAGGTAAAGAGTGGAAATTACTATTTCTTATGGAAAAAATATGCTTTTCTCCTCCTCCTCTTCATTTTCCTCTTGACACATTTACTGCTTATTCATCTGTCTCAGCAACTTGTTGTATCCTGATGTAGACTTTATAAACTTGCTGGGTCAGAATAATCTCTTTTCCTATTAATTTAAAAAAACCCAAGCAACTTGTAAAAAAGCCCATGATCCAGCTCTGATCTTTGTCTGAGGCCCACATATCACTGCTGGAATGTAAATATGATCTTACTAGTTGACCAAATGCTCCACAGCATTTAAATAATAAATATACAATCATGGAGGAAAAAAAGAAAAAAAAAAAATTAGGCAATTCCTGGGTTCAATTTCACAGATCATGGTAAATCAGATAACACTCTTACAGCTTCCCAAAAAGAGACATGTAAATAAAATCTTTTTAATATTCAGAGGCACTGGCTATGTGCTGTGCTTTAAAAGTGAGGACTGTGGATGTGCAGCCCCACAATTAAGGACTCATTTTCTATTTACATTTTGTCATTTAAATGAAGAAGCCACCAAGGACTGCTATGGAACAAAATAAAAAGGAATAAAAATTAAGAAAAGGGAAAAAAAATAAAGTCATCAATCTCATCCAAGCATCTGCCAGTGGCCGTTTCCAAATGACTTCTGATTGTCCTGCTGTGGAGAGAAGTGGTGCTGTCCTGTGTATATCTTTGGTTTCAGCAGAACTTCGTTATCATTAAGGTCTGTTAGAGTTCATTAGTGTCCTACAACACGAGCAGCCAACATATGGGAGATAGAGCAGAGAGAGACAGGATTCTGCTCCCAAACAGCATCTGATGCTGCTTGGAAATCCTGCTTCTTCAGTCTAGAAACATACTGCCCTACTGCCTCTGGGAAAGCAGCATCTTACACATACAACATTCTTTCAAAGAAGGCCAATTAGGCCAATTTCACCAGAAAAAAAAAAAAAAAAAAAAAAAAAAAAAAAAAAAAAAAAAAAAAAGCGCTAAACTCAGAGAGCTGTGAAGCTGCTGTAAAATAAAATTAAGAAAACCCTTTTCTCATTTATCTTTTAATGTTCCTTCAAATTAGATGGAAAGTAGAGATAGTTACTTGCTTCACCCTCACCCTTCTCCACCCTATCATTTAACCACAGAAAAGACTGATTTATAACAACAGTAACTTCTGTACTATCAGACATCTACAAGTTTTTCAGTCTGCAATTTTACCTCACATGGATAGATACTGCAGACTTAACACGCTTCAAAAAGTTAGAACCATTTAATGAACTACAACTAATGTGACTACACTTCTGAGGACATGCAGTTCTCTCAAATGTGTTTCCAAGTGAAATAATGCTTCTGAGATTTATTATAACACATATATTTTTTCCTGAAAATTCAGAGCTCAACTAGTTAGAAAGCTGAGAGTGGTGTTTATAGACATCTTGTTAGCTCTGGACTGGACCATTTTCAAAATAGATGGATTTAAGTAGAATTGTGCTTAAATTATTCTTAAGTATTTGAAAACTGGTTATTTTCCTCTTTGAAATCTGTTTTGATCCAAGCTTGGTTTAAAGAAAAACTGAGATAGACTAAATGCAAATTTGTCCATTTCTGCATTTTTTGTTTTGCAGTCCTACGAATGTTTTTGCCTTAGGATACTCCAACCCAGAGGAGAAATGTACTACATTATTTCACAGAGCTTCAAGACCGAACACCTATTCTTCTGATAAAGTGTTTGTTTAGAGAAACCTCCCAAGCTCCTTTGTGGCAATTTTTCCACCTTGGTAAATATTTTTAAATGAGTCACAAGCCTCTGAACAAAAACTTTTCATTGGAGGCCTGATTGAAGCACTTAGTACCCATATTCATATTTCACTTGCTGACCTTGTATCTGCACTTTTATGGGAAAATCAAATGCTTTTCATTATTACATTCAATTTCTGTCTTATATTTCAAGCCATATCTAAATTCTACTCCTTGGGGTTCATGATGGTTATGCTTCTTTATGAATCACAGTTGTCAGCACCATGGGTCTTGGGTAAAGTTAATCACACTTCATGAAGCTAAACCATAGGGGACTTTTTGGGGGGTCTGTGAGAGTGAAATGGCACATTTAAATCAATTCTGTTTATATCTAGAGCACAAAAGAAACTTATTTTTATATTCTGACATACCTTGCTATCAGATGGTGAAACATCAAAAATAATAAGGAATACAGGGGAGTCATAGACGTTCCACCAAAACAGATATACTTTTTTGTACTTGAGATTCCATGCCAGGGTTAATCCCATTTTTAGCTCTGTGGCTGACAGTCCATAGGGACTGTGGTGTCTCTACACAGGTATGCTGCATAGGTAGCCCATGTCACTCTCATTGGGCCGGTAGATTCACATGGCAACACGCTGTTTTGGAAAAACATCAGACTTAAATTAAGACTGTTTGTTTGGGTTGTTTTGTTTTTGTTTGTTTGTGGCATGTGGTTTTGTTTTGGTTTTTTTGTTATTTTGGTTTTTGTTGTTGTTGTTGTTGTTGTTGTTTTTTAATTAAGTGCCAAGGAGAACTTAAGAATGATATGAACTGTGTGAGGTCCATCACCAAGGGATTCCTGGCCACCATTTCTGTCCAGTTGTTCACAACTTTGAAAAGCCAGGCCGATTTTTCTTGGCCAGTTTCATCTCAGGATCAAAACAGAATTCAGACCAACGAGGTTCTCTGAAATTAAAGAGGAGAAAAAAAAAAGAAATATAGTCTCAGTTGCAATCCTCATACTGATCTTCATGAGGCCAAGATCATTCCATCTACACCAACCACAACCCCCCTGATGCAACTGGAGATGCAGAAGCATCAGGCTGATCACTTTGCATGTCTCTGTAAAAGAATGTTGGGGACATGAATACCAATAGAGTTGCACCAGAAATGCAGGGAATGTGCTGGAAGGAAAAGACCTTTCTTTCAGGCATGCCAAGTAAAACCACAGCAGGTTTTCTCTTGCAGGTCTCTGTACTACCTGGACCTTTTAGGTGTTGGAATATATACTTCCTAATCTACAGCGGAACAAAACAAAACAAGCTTTAAAACAAAGAAAAGCATTTATTCATTTTTTCCCCCCAATGTTTTAGACTTGGCAAGATGTGACAAAGAAACCCTAAAGTTGAGGGCAAGCAAGACAAGGGAATTAATGCCTAAATAATTAACATTCTTAGTATTACAGTCACAACAGCTGATGGACTGAGGGCAGGCTGCTCATAAAAAGGTGAGGTATATAGGACACCATGGAGAAGGATTTGAGGGGATACTCTCAATACTGCTCTCCCTCAAGTAATACAAGTGATACAGCGTGAAAAAGAGAGTTACATTTCCATCAATGTGCAACCTGCTGACATGGTTTTAAACAGCACTACTCTTACTTAAAATGTGTTAAAACATGGTAATTAGTCTGAATTGTAGAGTAGCTCATTTTTCTAGTGCTAATGATCAGGATTGCAGGAAGGAAAACTATGAAGACCATAAACTAAGTGCAAGCCAATATGGGAATACCTCCACGTTTGTGGGCAGACTGCCCCATTTATTGCAAAGGCATGAACTGGGATAATTCTCATGGTGTTTGAAAGGGTAACAAGATTGTCCTCGGCAATATCCCAGTTAAGAAAGTGTGCAGGAACAGGCTGATTATCAGAAACAGCACAAATATTTTATTTTCCTGCCTGAAAATAGTTGAAAGCAATAGGAACAAGTATCTGGTGCCAAAAAAATACAAATATTATCACTCCAGCATGGGATTCATGAGCCAGCTCTCAAATTTGAGTCCAAACATTACTGACAATTCTTTAAAAAAAGTTCAGTAACATGTTTTTAAAAAATTCAAATGTTTTTGCAATTACTGTTTTCATCCAGATCACAAAGAAGAAGTATCAGAACGTGAAGAGAAAGGTCTGGCAGTCCTGCTGAGCAAGATGAAAACACAAGAAGAGCTAGAAGACTCACAAAAACAAACAACCCCTACCGACAGTTTTTTTTGGTGGGTCTTTTTTTCTTTTTCCCATTTCTCCAGGCAAGAAATTAGGAGAAGAGTTTATATATTGCGGATGATATCCCTACATTGTTTCAAGTATTCTTCTCAATACCAATTATTTATTAGAATATTATTTATTCATACATGCCAAGGGTGTCCTCTCAAACTGACTGAAATCAAAGGGACATTAAGGCAAATTCCCCTGCTTCACCCCATTTTCTGGGACAGCTGTAGAGAGCTGTGAGAGAGAGGACAAGCCAGTCCCTGGTGGTGCCTACATCCTCTGGGTGGCTGCAGAGGCAAGCAAGGGTCCCAGGAGGTTGCACAAACATCTCCTTGTACAGGAACCCCAGAGACCCACATCCCAAATGTGCATGTTGCCGAGCCCTGGATGAGCTGGGGTGGACAGACAGTAGCTTGTCACCATTGTCCGCAGAGATCAGGGACAGAGGGAGATGCCTGAGCCGTTCCCGGGGTGGGATCCGAGAGGAGCAGGGACTGGGGCTCTGGAGGCAGACTCGGGCACAGGTGTCTGCAACCAGAGTGCCGGAGGGAGGGTCACCTCGCCAGCGTGGGTCCAGATGGCATTGCACATGGCTCTCCTCTTGCCGGAGCTGTGTCTACTGAGGCAGCACCTAAGGTCACGGCAAGCCTTGGCAGAGACCTTGCAGACCTCCCTCTCCCCCCACAGTTGCTGGGATTTGGAAGGCCAGTGGGTTTGCAAACGACAAGCTGCTCTCCCTCAAGCTGGGGAGAGCTACCTGGTGACCTTCCAGAAGACAGTGCCTACCAGCCTTTGCCCTGGCATGAGCGACTTGCCTGCTCCAGGAAATAATAAAGGAAAAACAAAGCAAAACACAGTGGTCCTCCTTCACCTATCCCAAAATTACAGGCGGAGGATCAGTCGTTCCTTACCTAGGAGACTACGGCAGCATTATTTGGCTTGTGATAGGCACCCAGAGCAGCTGAGAATATTGGATCTGGGCTCAGAGGTAGCAGCTCTCACCAGCCAGATACTGTGCACCAGGCATGGAGTTAACACTGGTGCTTGTCAAGGGGCCTTGGGTAGTAGATATGGTGTCTGATCCACTAGTTTTGATGCTCCCAGCAGAACTAGCATTTTCTACTCTAGGCTGGAACATTGTGTTCTTCCTCCCTGCCTTCTCCAACCCCATGAGTGGCCACATACTGCAGCGAGTGTGCATATTGGTGGGACCTTCACATGGAATCAAGTGTTAGGACGGCTTTAGCAAGGATACTGCAGTGACTATGGGAGTGGGGACATGTCCAGTGGTAGGTCACACAGTGTGTGCCCCAGGGATGGCATTGAAACGGTCCAGGACACTGCAAGGGTACCTCTCTCATGATGAAATGAAATCAGTCAGAGGAGATGATCCTCTCTGGGTCACCAATAGTTAAAGATAACTTGAGATACCTTGAGATACCTTGACATATAGTGAGTGACAGGATAGTCAGACTTCTGCCCAGAACCAGGCACAAACTGCACAAAAGGCACAAACTCCAGGAGTCCTGTGCCTTTTACATAGTTTTTATGACCTTTTTTAACAAGTTCAAAGAGCATGAAAATATGACCTAAATATAATGAATACAGATTCAACTGTACATCACTCAAGCTGAAGCAAGACTACTGTGCTGGATGGTGCTGTGCACTTCAGTGAAGTATTAGTATAAAAGGAGGTGTACCAGCTTAGCTTATAAAACATTCCTCCTTCTCATCCTTGAGTTTAATTTGTTGTTGAGGCACATGCCACAGGTTGAGCATTTCAGCTCATTTAGGAAGTTATGACCCAGCACCATACCATCACTACCGTATTCCAAAAGACTGAACATCGCTGTTAATCATAGCTTCCCAGCAGATCCAGAGAGGGAATACCATAAAATTGTTTAGTAAACAGTGCATCTGCTTTGAATAAAGATTAAAGCCCAATTTGAAATATTTGAAAATAATTTTTAAAGAAAAAAGAAAAGGCATAAATTCTTATTACACGTTTCCACAAAATCCTTTTCTGCTGCTATTACAGTGTACCTTCCTGGGATAAATGTGTGGTTTACAGCATTTACATTACAATGTATAACTTTTAGCACTCACTCACTTGATGCTGTAACACATGCAGAGGCACATTTTTTTTCTCCTCAATCTTCTTTTGGATATGATTTCTTAAGGCTTGTCTACTTGGGGAAAGTTAAGCAGCGTAGCAATTCCAGGATAACTACTCTCTGATAGCTCCCTGTGGACACTTCATTGCAATAAAAAAAAAAGACTTTATTTGGGAATAATTACCATGCATTGTGACTAGTGGAATAATTATTCTAAAATAAAAACCAGCCTAATTCCAAGATAAAGTATACACACTCATGCAGGAGTTTTCGTCTGTTTGCTTGAGGTTTGGGTTTTTCACCACAGAATATGAATTCTGTACAAGAGTAGCTAGAACACTTCCTTTCCCTCCTAGAATAGCTATGTTAGTCCATTTTTCGTTATAGATAATGTTATGATATTGAGTTAAATAAAACATATGTCACCTGGATTCTTGTTAGTTTGAAATGTAGTTTTTCTCAGTCCAAAATATTTGCGTTGGCAGCCAGTAACAGGCTGATGTGTCTTCCCTTGACAAGGATTTTCCATTCCTTGGTAACAGGAGGACTTGTCCTCCCCAGCATATTCTTTAGGTAGAAAATCTATAGCTGGAAGCCAAAGTGTTACAATTTTATTTTATGGGATCATGCTGAAAATTATCTTCTTTTTTTTATATCTCTAGCAAAAAGAACAATTGTCTCTGGCCCATAAATCCAGAAGAATCATAATATGACTGGCAAACTCTTATCTAATAGTGTTTTGTCTCTCTTTTCTCCCTTAATACAACTGGCTATTTATTTTAAGCAATTAGGTAATAGACAAAGATTTGAGAAGGCCTTGATGCTTTGCCTGTTAAGCAAAGCTGAAATAGCTCTCCACCTGGCCGAGACACCAGCCAACCACAGGCATCTCTCCTGGTCTTGTAGCACCAATCCTTCTCCAAGTTCACTCAGGCATTTCCTACCTCCTGTATTTATGACCTCTCTTGCCTTTGTATTTTAACTGGTTCTGCTCTCAGGCTGTGGGTGGAGAGAAATGTGTAAAACCACCTGCCCATGATGATGTGTTTCCATTCAGCTTCAGGAAAAAAAGGGTTTATCCAGTAATTAAAAACTCATTTTTTGTCTTTGGATGTGCCTAAGCGCTTCTAGCAGAGCGTAAGACATGCAAACAAATCCATTCCTCATCCGTCTTCCTGGCCTGCCTTTCCCTTTTAAAGACATTCTGTAATTTTGGTGGAAGGTGATCTTCAGGGTTCTTAGTCCTTTCATAATATGACCTTTCATTCCCCTTCTTACCCTTTAGCATTTTTAAGAAGATCTGACAGCAAGGGCTGTTTCAGATACAGAAATGTTTTCAGGCACAGAATGTGTTCATGATACTAATAGTGTTTTAATACCCAAGCCAATGGAGATATTTAAAGCATCCCATCCACCATAAGGAGTTAAATTCAACTGTCTTCAATATGAATCAGCTTTATGTGCAGATGAATTGCCAGGCAAAGAGCAAACTGCAAATGTTGCTCCTGATTCTGTGTACACCAGCATTTTTGGTAATTTTTAAACATTCTATATTATCTTTTAAACAACAGATGGTGTTAATAAAATTATAAACCACACCCCATAAAATACCAAACAGCAATAGCATTTTCCACGGAAATAATATAAGGTATAATATTTCTGCATTTATGAAAAGCTGAGCCTGAAAAACATTCAGGTTGCAAAAGATAAGACCCAAAATACTCCTTTTCATTTCTTGTTAATGCAGCTTCAGCATTTTAATTAGTATCAATTACTGTGAATGGAGTTTTTGATGTGTTTTAACTTGTTCAAAAGTTTCAAAAAAGAAAGTTTTTATTTGTTTGGTATTAGTCTCACTGCAAGTTCAGATGTGCAATGAGTAAAAAAAAAGGATCCACTTTAAGAAATGGAGTTTGCTTTTAATCACTTAAACTGAAAGAGATGGATGACATGTTAAGTTTTCTGTGAGCTCTGAGTATTAAATTACTTAATAAAAGAAAACTAAAATTTGGCAATGCCAGGTAAATAATCAGAAAATAATGAAAACACACTTAAATAGGTGACAAGTCAAAGCTCTATCTAAAGGGCCAATTAATATTCCAGGAAATCTCACATTAACTTTGATCGAAGCAAGAGCTTTTGGTACTTCCACAGATGGAAAAAAATGCAGACTAGTTAATGTAGAGATCTTTATTCTACTAACATTTTTCAACAGTTTATAAACTAGATGGAAACACACTGGCTTTCTCCTTCAGACTATACTTGGGGTCTGAATATCACTCCAGAACACTACAGTAGTTTCTCAGCTACAGTATGGATATGGAGACATGGACAAAACAAGTGTCTCCTATACATGCAGGAGAATGCCACCAAGCCTGTCATCACTTGGGTCATTCAGCACTTCCTCTGTCTATTTTGAGTCCAGCCTGCTGCTGTATCACACTATGCTGAAGGGAGAATCTGTTTCTTCTCTCCTCCATCTATCTTTCTGATATTCACAAGGCAGTTCTCTTCCCCCAGAAGCCCAGTAGTCATGGCAGTTCAGCTACTGATCTGAAAGAAATGAAAGTGGAGAGTGTTTGTTAGAGAGCTGGGCAAGGAGTCTGGTAGTGATGATGTGAGTGTAGCTAGACTGCAGCACAACGAAGTGTGAACCCAGTCAGACTCTGCACTTAATTATGGAAAGTAGTGATTATGCAGGATGAAAGTCTCGTCTCAGCCAACTGCTGCCAGGTCTACCTGTCTTAAGGTGTTCCAGCAAGGTGTGTGGCTGAATCCCTGTAGCTCCACCCTCTTTTGCAGTCTCCTGTGGCATGTGTGCATCTTCATTTTATAATGTTCAGGGCTAGTCCTCTGAGTGCACTTTGTATGAGTCAAGAGACTCAGGCTGGCATTACTGAGATCAGAATCTAGCCATTTGTATGTCTGAGCACATATTCTCCTTGAAACAAGTTTGTGGTAGTGTGTTCAGGAATGTTTCGCACTCAGGTTCAGATCTGGTTCCAGCTGGAGTTCCCTTGTAATGTTCCAAATCTCATTAAGTTAATGAGAGTTTTTTCCTAGCAATTCCAATGGGATTCCCTGTTTCTGTGCCCACATCCTCAGCTCAGCTGCACACTCGGGAAGCCGGGGTGAGTGTTGGGTACAAGAGGTCACACTCCATCCTGGCTGCTCCCTTTGCAGCAGGACACTGAGAAGGGAGGTAAGGCAGACAAGAAGCCACTCCTGCCTGCTTCCCTCATGCCTTGCCTTCCCCTGATCCCCAGTTTCCTCTGTTTATTGGTATGGTCAGAGACTTAAATTTAGGAATAGAAGGGTAGGACATTTGCACAAGCAGAATTAAAATTAAACAAAGGTATGACCCCCACCTACAGGTCAAGTTCAGTCCTTTAACACTTTTTTTTTTTTTTTTTCCTTTCCAACTCTATTATCAAATTGCCCTGTCACACCTGGCTGCCTTGACCATCCCAAAATAAAAGAGACCGCAGATAGAGAGCTTGCCCTCAGATGAACTGGGATGGCTGGAAACCTTGCACAGCAGGTGACAAAGCTGACATTTTCATGGAAAGAAGACTGTAGTAATCAGGACAGTCAAACCAGTACCTTTAATGAGAACTAGATTCACCCACACAAACAAGTTGAATGGGCTCAGAGATACGTATCTTCTCATATCCAAATCATATACTTCCTATTAGCGCTACAATTATTATACAGACTCACTAAGAGAAGACAATCTTCCTAAATATTTATTTAGTGTTGATAGAATTGCTTACAAAACCTCTCTCTCATTCTGAGAATCCCTTACAAGACTCCCTTGTTCCCAAGTTCATTATTGCTACTTATATTATTACTGTAAATCTTTCTAATGCCTCAAATGCTTGGCTCAGAAGAACATTTTTATAATGAGGGTGGGGCAATGCAAAACTTTTCCTTTCCTAATTCATTGCTAAATTGTATTTGCAAGTTCAAATGCCAGAGTGATGAAATCACAATATTATTCATTGGATTTTGTTTGATTATTTGGTAGTGTTGTAGGGAACGTATCTATAAAAAAACATGAAAAGCAAAGCAACAGAGCTGTAGGGGTTTTCCGGAATTTCTCTTCCGCACACATCAATTTTACTGGATGACTGTCCTGAAAGATTTATGCTTTGTGTTTTGAGGGCCAGGTTTTAAATGGCTTCACAGAATAAAAATATTAAAATTTAAATGCAACTTTAAAAATGTGTGTTGGACCTTTGGGCCTTCTGAAGAGGTCAAGTTCAAGACACTTATAAAAAGACCATTCCCAGAGAGACTGCATGGGAAAGCCTATTAACATTACTGCTTTCCCTTTATTTCCCCTTTGATCATAAAATAAGGTTATGGGTGGCAAGAGCTGTAATGGTGGGAAGATCCCAAATAGGATAGTATGATTTAATCTACTGAATATAAAAAAGCCCAAATTACCAACAACAATATGGTGGGTTACCAAGCAAGAGTATGACTACAAAATATCTTACTCAGGAGAAACAAAAACGATAACAAAAATGAGGGGAAAAAAGCCCTGTACAACTCCACAGTAGGAACAAGGTTTGCTTTTTTGTTTGGATTTTTTTTAAAGGAAAAAGAGAATTTTCATTCTACTTCTTCTATAATTAAGTCTTATTTTGTCCATATGACAAAAAACATGACTACTATTTAAAGTGTTCCTAAATATTGACTAAAAATAAACAAGCTCTGCATCTGGCTTAGAAAATACCAAGGAAAATTCTCTGTTTAGGCTAGGGACATGACTTGAAATCTCCATATTCCACACAGAGGATATCTCTTTTTCCTACTTCTGCAGGTCTAATAGTGATAGTGAGTGATTTAGGGGAAGACAGGGAGAATCTACAAGTCTACATGAGCAGTTCTGAGCTCATTTTCATCCAAAGAAACTAGCTTTGGACTGTTACATGTATTTTATATTAAAAGCTGGAGGCTTTATATATAATTTTTTGTCTCAATTTTACTGTATGAGGTAAAATGTAGAAAATATACTCCATGAACTTTGTAAATTCTTCAATTTCTGCTGAGGCCATTTTTTACTATGTGGGTATCAAAAGGTCCCCAGTGCAAAATAGACTTAAGCTCATTGATTTTAAATAGTCCCATCTAAATAAAAGCAAAATTTGCCTCTGAACACCTCTAGAAGAAAACTCTGCTACTGTCATGAATATCTTAAATGTAATCTTTTTTCTTTTAATTAACATTCTAAAGAGAAGAGGAAGTTGGAAATCCAGATAAATCTGTTATGAGTCAATTAAGAAGCCGGGATTAGCATATGCAATCAAGATGGGTGCAGCAAGATTTCATGGAAGAGTTCATGAGGAAGCAACCAGGATGTATCATTTGCATGGGCAGCCTCCTTGGTTTGTGTTCTGCTCAACCTCAGTATTGTTGACTTGACTCACTGCATGAATATTGCCAAGCAGTAGCAAACCACGATTTCATTTTCCTGCTTGCACAGATGCAACTTACCTTCACATGCGGTTTTAAAAGAGACAAACCGTATGAACTATGACCAACCGTAGTGGTACTTTTCTTCTTTCTGTAGATGTTCTTTTTAATAAAATCTCTTCCTAAACCTCACTTGTTTGAATATCATCAGCAGACAATGCAGACTGTCTTAGCCTTTCCTTGATCTGATAAATGATATTGGATACCTGCCTGGGACTAAAGCAGGATACTTCACACATAGGCTACCTCAGCAATGGAAGCCTTTCACAGGGTGTGATTGATTAGCAGATGATATAAAAGGAATTGATGAACTCACACAAGTTGCTATCAGTCAAGCATTTATATTCTAAAGCCAATGTCCAATCTACAAGAGAATGCAGCACTTTTTTTTTTTTTTTTAGTAAAGCAAAAAATACATGACATTTATGGTGCAGAGCTTGAAACCTTTTACATTTTTAGCTGATTATTCTAGAATTTGGTCACGTGGAGCATCTATCTTCCAAGCTTTACCTTTTCTACAAATAAACTGAAAGCATGAGTATCCTGGGACAAAAAGCAAATGTTTTCCTAGGTTCACCTTTCACAGAAAGAAGATTTCAAGCCATTTAAAATGTGATACTCAATGGTAATAAAAATAATTAAGCATATATGTGTGATCTCAATTGTTTTGAAAAAAGCTGTCCATAACACTGCAGAACAATACAAATTTAGCACAGCTGCTGAAAGACAGTCACTACTGAACTCATTTTCAACATATGGTGTGATTTTTGCTTAGATCTACAGATTGAGGGAGTTTGATGAAAACTAAACAATCGTTCATAAATCTCAAGCCTCGGTTACCATGGTTCACAGGGAGCCATACACCTAATGCCAGTTAAGAAAACTATTTGTTTAGCAATGACTACAACACGATTATAGAATGTGAAATAGGAAAAACTGAATTTCAGCCACCTGAAGCCATGTTAGAAGATCACGTATCCTTTTGCTGATTTCATATTCAGTACTTATGATAGGCTTTGCACAACACTGCTTCCCTCGTATCAACCAAGACTTATGCTGATGCTGGTGTAACACAAGATTTTATCCCTTCACATTCAACAAGGAAAATCATACTACATCACAAATGTGGTTTCCTAATTTGAAGTTTTTGAAAAAATATACAATACGGAGGGGTTTTTGGGTTTTTTAAAACATGCTGCACAATGAAAGATGGCAAGGCCCTGATAGTGCAGTGAAGACTGACCACTGTAATCACGGCAAACATGAGCCTTTTTTCTAGGACAGAAACTTCCAAGTATCAAAAGAAACACATCTACTGGATCTTGTTTTGTCTTACTGAGTCATCATAGTCAACCTAAAAAGGAGTAAGGAACCCTGCAATTCAGAAATGTTGTACATGGACTACATTTTTGGAGGGTGTAAATACATTAGAATATATCAATGTATATGAACAAATTAGGGTAAAAAGGTGTGTTCCAGAGGCTTCTGAATGTGTGCACACTATTAAAATCTGTCTGAGATCTGTTTGGTGAAAGCACCAATTATATTTCTTATTAAAGAATATGCAATTACAGCCCTCTTAGCACTTCCTGCTTCCTTCAACAATGAAGACCTGTCTGCATTGCAGATTATAAAGTCCTCCACTGTTTCACTGGGTCACCAGACTAAACAGGCCAAGCCACTTTCACAGCAATTTATTCCATATTTTCTCTTTTGGGCCAACTTATTTTATAATAAAACTGGGCCTAGCTGGAGATTTACAGGACTGTCACCACAGGAGAGTTAGACCCTGTAAAATGGCATAGAATGCTCTTTAAATTTAAACACCAAAAACTTTCGTCAAGTCCCTAATATATTTGATTATATCTATTATCTTCAAATTCTTCGTCAGACATTGAAAAATATGATCTTCAGGCTTCTCACACTGCCACAAAACTTACCACGGCCATAGATGAACTAAAATAATAGTTTAGTATTTAAAGCATTTGCCGGTGCAAATGCTTTAAATACTAAACTATTATTTTAGTTCATAGTATTTCTCTGTCATCAGAAAAACCAGAAAGTCTAGAGTTCAGATTTCTCAGGATCATAAATGGTTTGATTAAACTGCAGATGTTAATTAAGACCCAAATCTGTATCTTCATGCATAGCCAGAATAACCAGCTTGTTAGCTAGGGAAAGCCCAAGATATTTAGAATATTTCATATTGTAGGATGTAGATCATAAGTGGAAGGGTTCCAGGACAGCTTTGTAACCTACTCTTCAGTTGTATCAAGCAGGTTTGGGGAAAGAAACACAGATGAGGAAGACTGTCTGAACTGTGCCCATACACCCTATATGTGGCAAAAGCAGTCAGTTATTCCATGGCAGAAGAAATCCATGCAATGGACTGCTGTCAAGTAGTTAGCTTTTTTTTGGAGGAATATATTGTGCCCTGATTTTGGAAGTTTACAAATAGGCAAAATGAAATTATTTTTAAAGAAGAAATAAGCATCTTTAAATATTACACTTTTCCTAGAAAAGGCCAAAATTTTAGTCTACTTCCATTTTAATTTAGATAAATTCCATAATAATTCCAATTCTAACCTCACATCCCACAGGACTCAAAACAAATATGAGTGTCTAGCCATGTTAGCCATTAGAGCTTCTAATGGGAAACACTTACAGTGAGAATTTTCATTATAAGTAATATGCAATCCAACAGTTTCCTGTGCTGTCCTCTGTGATGCAAAATAAAAATGGACCAGAAACTGTACTGAGAGAACAGTTCCCAGCAGATACCAAGTATTGATGTTAATATGAAATAAACTGCTATGAATAATTAGATACTGATTTATATAGTTTATGGCCTAATCCTATAAAGGATCCTGGTGCTCCAACACTGAATTTTTTGTCCCATGGTTCCCTACCAAGTATCCAGAATCCTGTTTTGAAAGCATGTCTTTCCTGCAGCATACCAGGAGAGACACCTGGGTGGCCTGGAAAACAGCCAGCACAGTGTGTCTTGACCTTAACATAAGACAACTGGAGTTAACCAGGGGAAAAATGAGGTTTGTCCTAAATCTACAATCCTGCCTCCTTCTAAAGCCAAGGTTCTACCTGAGGGTTACCTCTAAAGACAGGGCTCTACCCAGGGCTGTCTGAGAGATGCCTCCATCCACTCAATATCTACACCCTCGTTCTTTTTATGAAAATAGGTTCCTGTGATCTTTCCTTCAAAACTTATGTTTTATTAAAACATAGCTGGAGGAGAAGCTGGCTTCCCATCTCCCTCTATATAACAACTCTGTGATTAGAGCACTAATGCAATCATGGGATTCATCTCTGCTGCCCTGAAAGGCCCCAATTTACAACTCCTCTCACCCCAGGGAGGACTCTGACCACCAGGCTGATGGTTATTCTAGAAGAGGCAGTCTCGACCCGACCCTTCTGCTGAAACAGTGCCCTTGAGCATAAACGAATTCAAGATTCCTTAGATCATAATCTTATGTTTAGTTTATTCCCAGGGCTGGGGCACACACTGAGTTTTCTCGGGATTATTTTTGTCTTAACTATGTTAAATTGTTGTGAAATACATACAACATCCCCCCTAAAAAAAAATAAAAACAAAAACAAAAATAAGAGTAAAAATAAAAACAGTCCTGGGAATAAGTCCCATCATTACCACAGTGACCCTGCTGCATTTTGTCAAGAATGCAGTTATGTCAGGGAGTTTGGGCACACTTCACAAGTGACCAGGGGGCCAAGCTGACCAAGACACTCAAGCAGAAGGATGTTGCAGGTCTAGAGGACTTGGGTGGGCATGAACAGTCCTGAATGGCCACTTAGGAGTCCCAGGTAGAAAAGGAACTAACTCTAAGGCAAACCTAATGCTTTGAGGTTTAGGCAACTTCTTAGAAGAGGTTTTGTGAATCACAGCTGTTTGTTCACATGTTTAAATTCCACCCGATTCCCACATTTCAACCCATGCAGATCCTCTTATTGACCGAAACACAAATATTGACAGAGACGTATTTGTGCTCACCAAAATATCTTTTTATTTAGGAAAAAAAACAGCAGCAGTCACTGAAGATCATTAACATTGAAAGCATTGAGTGGTTACCTTCACAGCATAATGCCTGCCATAGCTCATCTGACAGACTGATTATTCAAAGTCTTGTGTACCTATGGTTGGGAATCATATTGCAAAGCTTGGGGCTTGACACCAAAACTGCCCTCTGTGTCCACAGGAAGAATTATGCTAAATCCTGTTTTCGCTTCAGAATATTCCTGAGGTGAAAATACAATTTTGCAGAAGTGAAATGTTTATTTTGAAATTGTGACCGATGTCTTCTAATCTGTGACAAGAAACATTAATAAAAGGCCTCAGTAACTAGATGCTGTAAACTCCAGACCAAAGACATGTTTCTCTGAAACTTCCTTATTCTGCGCACATTCTGTTTAGGCCCTTACAAAATCTCTACATTTCTAGAAATCAAGTGTACTCTTGTCACTAAATAGCCCACTAGTGAGATGTTTATATTATCACCTATAACAGGAAAAGCTTTTTCACTGAACTTACTAAGAATACAAGAAAAAAAGCTAAATTTCCCCTGTTTCTTCTTCGTTTGTAAACCTGTTTACTAAGATGTAGTGGCACACCTTGTAACTCCTAGTTAGCTATTCAAAATTGCAACATGACTACAAGTTAAATATAATTTGTGAAATATATGCCATATTTGATAAAAAATGCATGTAGTCAGAATCATATGATGATTTAATTTGCATAGATGTAAAACCGGAATTTATTATACACAACCTATATTCATAAAAGTAGACAGTCACCTGGTTTCTCTTCACTGGTTTAACCTGGCAGTCCCTCACTAGAGGCAACAGAAGTTTTAAAAGCAGCCAAGACAAACCAGACACCAAGTGGAAGGAGAAAAGAACAGACAATGTGCAGGAAAAGTGGTTCACACAAATATTATCTCCTTCAATAAATTTAAAAAATGATACTTTTAGACTTGATGGAAGGAGATGGCAGCCAGGCAAAACAGAAGTGGGTCTGACACCACTGATGCACCTGCAAAAAGTTGATCTTTGTTTCCAAAAAGCAAAGTTTTATGAGGACATCTACAGGATGCAGTTTACTTTTTAAGGTAATCCAAAGATGTCCTGTAACAGAGATGTGGAGCAGAAAGTAGTTGCCATCTTGGAGAGAGGCCGAATGGACTGAGGTACTGTGTAGCATAAGGGCCTGTAAACACGGGCCTTCACTGTATGATTGGAGAGAACTTAAGCCAGTCTGGAGACAGATGAATATGCTATTATTGACATGATGCCCACTTCAGTAAACAAATTTGCAGAACAGACATTCAAGTAGCAAGGTGATATAGGCCTGAGCTCGAGAGATTGTTGTCTGACCAATGAAGAGTAGAATAACCAAGAGACTGCAGAAATGCACTGAGGATACATTCAGAAAAAGACATCTGACTGTCTTCCACTGAGCCACTTGCAAGATCAAACATCAGAAAAGGTTGTGGTACAGCTGATAATGGCCACTTGCATTTAAAATATGCACAGAAGTCTACTTCAGCATGGTTGTATCTGTTGACTGCCATTTTCATCTACAATGGATAACATTTATAACTGGTTGGAACACAGTTACTCAAACCAAGTCTTAACATTTCATCAAACTGCTGAGACATCCATGTGTAGACCATGCCAATATGCAGGTTTCTTTGCTATGTTTCACAAATAATAACATATAAATAGTTTTCAAAACGTAGGCTGGAGTTTTTGTATGTTAAGATGGAAAAAAGACCCAAATGTTATTTTCAGTTTCTGATGTGCTCAGCTTAAGCAAACCATGATGAAAGCAAGCAATTAAAAAGAATGCTAGGTGGCATGTAGTGGTTTTCACAGATGGAAAAGCTGGAAATAAACCATACTTGATAATTTACCTATTACTTGAGAATGACATAGGTATCTGAGCACTACTGAGAGTTCTGTTGCTCAACTGTAATTTCAGGCAGAATATGGCCTTCTCTGTCAACCATGGGTCAACATAACTCTCAAGTAGGCACACGTTCCTGCAGCGTTTCTTCTTGATACTGAACATTTCATTTCAAGCCCCAGGTAATATCAGATGCAGAAAAAAACCCCCACATATGTATGTATTTGGTTCCTGGATCCATGTGGATGCTTTTAACCCCACTCTACTCCTCGCTGAACTTCACTTTCCACCCCTCTGTACTCATGTCTAAACATAAAGGTATTTACATGTCTGAAAGGAACTGGAAAGCAACTGTGATATTTCCCAGAGGATTTTAAAGCCCTTCTCACACAAAAGAAACACATCATTATGTCACAGTAGCACTTCAATAAGGGGCACCTCAGGAAGGGCCTCTGACATGGTTATGATTAGCAGATTTATCACGTTCACTACTTCAATTGTAAAAAAAATAAATATTTTCAGTATTATCCTTCCCTGGAATCAGTTATGTCTGTAGGCCTTATAGAATGTGCCATCAATAAGATGGTCTTTGGATAAAAGTACTTTTATGCACTGTTGGAAGTACCTAAAACTGATGGGTCTTTGAAATCGTGTATCTGTTGTTCCTTGGCAGGTTCTAAATCCACAAATTCATGAGTGGCTTATTGTGATTCATATGCCACTTTCATTTTTGGCAGGTAATGCTAATGGTATTGGAGAATGACTATTTGAATGAGATCTGCACCCACTTCTCTCAAATCAGGACTCTAAAAATGCTCAGAAAGTAGCTGTCAGCATAAATAAAAAAAATTTTAAAAAGAATGCGAATACTTATTCTGTATAGGGTTTCAACTGCACAGTTCCAGGCATCAGGGATGAGCAGGATGAACAGGACTTTCTATAGTTCCTGTAGAAGGCTGGGCAAGCAAACATCTAAGGTGTGACACTGAGGAAGAGGAAATATCTACGTGTCAGTAACAGGAAAGTTACATTGTACACCTGATTTTTAGGCATGCCATCTGTGCTCAGTCATACCATATAGCTTTGATGACATGCCACAGCTAAAGGGCAGGCAATATATGTCTTGCTTCAGTGACATGAACGATACAGCTTGCTAAAACTCACTGCTTAATGATATAAGTCATAACTCTCAAACACAGTATATGGTTGTCCCATATGTTTTTCAGTGTTTAGACACATACTAGGTATTTTGATAGTAAAAGTACTAAAGGAGCATTATGGTGAAAACCAATGCACACTAGGTAAGAAAGAGCACCTTATCTATACTAATGCCGGATTTCCCATCATAATTTGTTGGTTTGTAACAATACTATAACATTCAGCTAATATTGTTTACAGTAGCCTAATAACAAGCAATTCTACTCCCATTACTGCTCACAGTCTGATATTAAATATTTGTTTCCAAAGTAAACTGACTGATGTAGTTGAAAAGTATTGCCACACTTTTATTTTTAAAGCTGGATAAACCTTATCTTTTAAAAACAAAATGTGACCTTACAAAAAAGTGTGTGTATTTTGACTAACACACAAAGTTGATGAAAAACAAGGTTTATGTTGCATTTTGATTTTAAGGAAGGATTTTCCATAGTGCACTTGAGGATCCTTAAGAAGGAGCTTGGTCTAAATTCAGTTCCAGTTCTGGATCTGGTCTTAAATCCATGTGTAGCCTCAGGCAAATGTGTTAATTTTCCTGTTTCAGTTTCCCTGCCTTTAAAGTGGGGATAACGTGACTAACCCAAATAGCTTAGCTGCAATTTGTAGCAATGAGTAACTTGATTATTAGATTTCTGAGACATGAAACATGATTATTATTAGGGCTTACTGACCAGCCAGTCAGAAATGTGATACAAATAAAGGATATTGTCTTTGACAATAGAAGGATGTAGGTTAGTCAGTCAGTCAGTCAGTTAGTCAGTCAGAATAGCTCTGCAAGGAGGCAACTCTAGGGAGTGGAGAGCTGAACCTATAAAAGTGAGAATGTCCCCTTTGTACTGATATTCCATTTATTACCCCATGGTATCAAAAGACCATAAAAAGCTAAGTCCTCTCTGAGAAATGAATAGGTCCAAAGCGCTACAACAAATCAGTTGCAGGCAAATAAATTTTTATCTGTGTGAGTTCAATGTTATTTTCTAGTGGAAATGTCAGAATTGATTAAAGACCTAGCATTTCTATTTAAAATGAGAGAGTAGGGGATGATACATTTTAAACGGAGAAAAAGTCAGAGGACTGATAACATGGAGATAAAGGGGTGAATTAATTTCTGGTGTTGTTGCAGTAATTTGGTACTCAACATATTGAGTCCAAATTTGCATCACTATACCTAGTATAAATAGTAGTGCCTTTTAATAACTGTGACAAAAATACTCTCCCCACTGGCAAGGTCAGTATTATTAATTGCTATTCCTATTGTTAACCTTTGGGCTTGTGTATCCTCCATGGATTAATGATTATTCAATAACTGAGCTGCAAGGTTAACTTACTAATAGCAATTAATAGAAGGACATACTGCTGGCTAACTAGGAAAAGCAATGACGTATCAACTTCTTGGCCTTGGTCTTGTTTCATGCAAAGGTGCCAACGCGAATTCTACCTGTGAGTTCCCAGAGCTGAAAGAGAAAAATCTGCCTCAAAGTTGAGACAAATAAAAAAACGGAGACTGGGCTGACATCCGGGGTCCCCTCTCTCATCGGTCTCCTAGGGAATAAGAAACAGCCTCAGATATCAGGGAAACCTGTGCTCGCTCATTGCCAGGGTCATTCTCCGGGAACTCCACTTCCAAATCCTGCATCAGTGAAGAGGGGAAAGAAGGTCTTAAAAACAACAGCAAAAAAAAAGGAGAGTAAAGTACTTCCCCTAGGAGAAGTTTCACGAATAAAGGCAATTCTCGAACAGCGTTACGGAGGAGCACGTGGTGCCAGGTGAAACACCAGGCAGAAGCAGCAGAGTGATGCTCGGCCCCCCTCCCGGCCCGACGGGGCAGCGGAGATGCCGGGGGCCAGAGGCCTGCGGGGGCTGCCTGTCGCACCCGGGCATCCCCAGCCCGCGGAGGCCGGCAGCGCGGTATCGGAGCTTCTCTCCCTCGGTCACCTCAAATCGCGGGTGGCCGTGGGGCGCTGCCTGCCCGAAAGGGGCTGCCGCCGGGGCTCTGAGAGTAGCGGCGGGGGGCGGCCAGAGGGCGCGGGGACAGCTGTGGAAATAAAGGAGCGGGGGAAGGATGGAGAGAAGGAGGAAGAGGGGGGCGGGGGCGCGGTGCCCGGGGAAGGCAATGCGGGGACGGTGGAAGGTTTCGACCCGAGTTGCGGGGGGAAGGGGGACACGGCAGGCATGGACACACGCACACCATCATCCCCCGGCACTTCCACCAAGTCAGCCCCACCGCCCCGCGGGGCCGGGAGCCGGCGGAGGGAAGGAGCCGCCGCGCACACACACAGACACACGCCACCGCTGCGCTCCAGCCGCCGCTCGGTTCTCCCCCCTCCCACCGCCGCCGCGCAGGCAGGAGGCAGCGGGCGCGGAGCCGAGCGGGCGGCGCAGGGCTCCGAGTCCCTCGGCCCCAGTCGGACCGGCCTCCAGCGGCCGCGCTGCCCCGACGGCACCGCCGCCCCCTCCCCGGGGGCAGCGCGCACCTCCCCGCCTGGAGGGGCCGTGCGAGGCAGCGGGCGGGGGGAGCGCGGGCACACACACACACTCACACACATATACACACACACACACGCAGGCACACCCGCACAGACACACGCAGGCAGAGGCAGGGCTGCCCCACGCCGGTACCTTGCTGCCCTGGTGTTTTCCGTCCGGGCTCCTCCTTGCTGAGGCAGCTCGGGAGCGGAGCCGAGCGGGCGGGTGCGTGTGCGTGTGTGTGTGTGCGTGCGTGCATGCGTGTGCCTGTGTATGTGTGTGTGTGTGTGTGCGAGAGCGACCGAGCGAGAGAGACTCTCCCCCCTCCCCCTCCTCCTCCTCGCTCTCCTTCCTTTAAACGCCCACTCCTGATGGGTGAAAAGACAACTTGAACTTCAGTGCAATTAACTTCGCCGGCGCCTCGGAAGCCGGAGGTGTCGCCGGCCTCGCCCGCCGCGCTCCCATGAGTGAGTTGGTCCCGCTCCTTCGGCGTCTCTCCTCGGGGACGTGGGGGACGGAGGGGGGGACAGAGCCATGCCGGGGGCACCCGCCGCGGCGATTTACCGCGGCCGGCAGTGCCGGCCCGGGAGGGCGGGCGGGAGGGAGGCGCGGGGCGGGTGGCTGCGCCTGGCGCTGCCGCTGCCGGAGCCTCCCGGCCGGCACGGGCTCACACCTGCCGCCGCGCCGCTGCCGGTCGCCGGCCCCGCTCCGCTCCGCTCCCTTGCCCGCTGCCGTCTCACCCGCCGCCGGCACGAGGGGAGCGGGGAGAGGTGGGGGTGGGGGCATAGGGAAAAAACCCCAGAAGTTTGGCAAAGTTCTTAGCCAGCCCCGCGCGCCTCCCGGCAGCGGCGGGCGCGGGGCGGCGGCGCCCCCGACGGCGCGGGGCGAAGCGGCGGGGCCGGGGGGTCGCGGGCCGCGGGGGGGGTGGGGGTCGCGGGGTGGCGCTTCCGCGGGGCGCGGGGGTTGCGCGGGCGGCCGAGCGGCGGCGGCTGGCCCAGCCGGGGGCGCGCCGGTGGCGGTGGGTGGCACGTCCCCCCCGCCCGCCCGCGGCACGACCCGGCGCTGCCGCTGTCACGGGGAGCAGTGCCAGGAGCTCGTCTGTGTGCTCCAGGATTTTATTTTTGATTTTTCCGCTCCGTGTCCGAACCCGCCGCCCGAGGTTTTGCTAAATCCTCGGCCCTTTGTCGCCGTCTCCGCCGGCTGCCGGGGGGAGCGCTCCTGGCAGGCACCTGCCCGACCCGGAGTTTCCCTCTGCCAGTCTCCAGCTTTTTTCTGACTGCGGGAGAAACTTCGCTACAATCTAAGTTTTCTGAAACACTTTGCACTCTTAAGCTGAAAGGAGTTTAAGCCGAGGAAAGCTCTCCGCTGGTTTTAGTCCGTACGAATGAGCGCAGCGCTTCTGCGAAAATAATTCACAAATTCAGATGCAGAGACTCCAGGGCGTGTGATCTGGAGGTGCCCTTTCATTCTGGTCCGTGCTGCTTGGGTGGGAGTTAGCAGCGGCCCCTTATTCCTACTTTATATTATTTTGGTACAGTGCATTCATATATTTGTCTGCTGTAGTCTGCTGGCAAACATTAGCATTCAAGCTTACATTTTTGACAAATGTGCAGACAGGAATAGCATGAATAGGCATCTTAAATATTAACAACCTAAGCATCTGTTGTGAAACAAATTTAATATATTTACTCTGTTTTTCTCACATTGTTAGGAAAGGTTACAATAAGTGTAAAATTTCAGCTGTAGTTAGCACAAGGAATGCTTAGATATTTCACTATCTCTTCAAGCATTTAACACAATCACCAGATAGAAATGTGTCAAATCAGGCGCACTATTCAAAAACAACTTGAAACTGTAAGCGTAGAGGGTATAGACGTGAATATAGCATGTTCTCTGCAGTTTCTGTCTTCTAATTACTCTTCAGTACTATTTGTAGAATTTGAGAATGCTCTTTCCAATCCCGTACTCCTATATGCTCCTTAATGTGTTTATATATACACACACTCATTTTCTAATTCACTTTCTATTTGTGATTGTTATTGGTATTACCTTGCTTTTCAAGTCGAAGCAATGGTTTTGCAAGGAAATGTGAAATAACATAGAGTAGGTAAAAAAATGAGCAGGCAGAAAATGCAACGTGTTCACATATAAGCATGCGTCGGAACAGATAGTGCACACACATAATAAGGCAACAGAAGAGAAATTAAAATCCTTGGCTAGTATGCTATGTATGCCCACTCTTCAGTACAGCTAGTGGAAAAGAAACAACTGACTCCAAGGAATTCCTCTGTCCCTGTAATAAAACTGTTCAGAGTAGAACAAGAGCACAGAATAGCGAAGCCTCCAAAAAGGCTGTAGAGTTATTTCAGGAATCAGTGCATTCCTTCCCTTTTTCCCACAAGTTCAAATATGTAATAAATAAGTCCTTTGTATGCAAAATAGTTTACTGAAACAAAAAAATATTTAAATGAAATGCTTTTTGTGCATGAATTTTGAAAAACTGGCCATTTCCTTTTTATATTCTTTGTTCTCAATACTTTAAATAGCAAAGTAACTCTCGCAGTTTCCCCTCTCATGCTATTTTAGTGGCTCATGTGAATCCTAACCTGCTGCTGTGCTCCAGGGAAAGCAGTGTGAAGCAGAGTCGATCTGCAACTCACTGATGGGACACAGGGCTTGGGTAGTGTCAGAAGCAGAGAGAGGCTGCCACACCAGCCCCAGCTTGCGCACGAGCAGGGGACCTCTTTGGTTTGCAGCGTAGGCCCAGCAGGTCAGCGGATGAGCACCTGCCCTCTGTGGCTGTGCTTCCCCAGGCAGTGCCAGCCCTGCCTGCAGTCCTGCCAGCATCCCACGGGCACCAACCACCACGTTCAGCCCTGCTGGGGACGTGGGCACATCCACTCCTGCAGCACCAAAACCTCTTTAGAGACGTTTCTCCCACATTACAGGTTTGGGATAAAGAGGGGTTTACGTGTGCGCAGCTGCCATTTAGAAGATAATCAGCTGAAGTCTGGTGTTCTTAAAAAAAAAAGACCAAAAAACCCCCACCAAATCTTTTAAATGCTTGATCTTTCAAAGTATTGTCACCTTTTTAATGTCACCTATTTTTTTTAATCTAAGTATTGTCAGAGGAATTTGAAGGTTTCCAGCTGTATTTGAAAAAAAATTAAGGAGATTACTTTATTAATAAAAGAGTTTGTAATATATAGAAAAATACATTAAAGTTGATGTCTGAATTAAAACTGGGGGAAATATGACTTCTGAAACGTTTTAGTCATATTTCTAGGAACTATGGTATTTTAACATAGACTCTAGTGAAGCATTTTATTGCCTTCTTGTATATAACTGCCATTGCTCTCTCTAGATATATTTAATATATATCCAGTGAAGCCACAAACTTTCCTTCTACAACAGTTTAAACACATCTGGAACATTTTACTTTCTTATAATTTATGTTAATAGATGTAGAGTGTATATACAATCTTCTCAGACATCATTGCTTTTTCCAAAGGGGAATTTTTTTACTTTTAGTCAGGGAATATATTTATAAGAACAAAATAACTCAAAGTATAGGCAATTCTATATATCATTTTATTTTCTGTTATATTAGGTTGATTATATAAAGCTTTCATTTAGAGCAATGGGATGATGAAATTACAGAGGAGTGATTGGCTTTTGTTTTTTCAAATGGTTCAAGTTGAGGGCTGCAAAAATGAATGTTTTTGGTAAAGTTCTTTGAGTGCATAAGATTTTTCATAGAATTCTGACAAATTAATTTAATAGAAAAACCACAAGACTCTTAGCCAGGTAAAATGGAAGTTCTGTTTTTGCCGTTATAGGCATCAGGCTTCAGTAATCTGCTCCTCTTGTGGAATGAACACTTTCTACTTAAAGCTATCATGCACCTACTGTTTATTTACGCTGCATTAAACTGACAGCATGGCAATCAGAGGAAAAAATATGACTTACTTTCCTGAAGTAAACACCAGTTTATAGGTTAGTGCCTGTATTTATATTCCTGTCGCCACTAAATAATGGCTGTCTCCATTTTAATATCTACCTGTGGTGTTACCCAGGGCAGCTGGCTCTTCCTTGTTTAAAACAAGGGGAAAAGGAAGGGGGGGTGAGGGGGGGGGGGGGGGGTGTGAGGAAGAGAAGAAAGTTTTGTTGTCATTCCACTCTAAGAGGGACTTAATAGAATGGTGATACGGTATTCCTTACTGTGGCAAGCCGAAGCCAGTTTTAAAGACATAGTATTCAGTTTTACTTGGTGTAATTGAATTGCATCTCAAACAGGGAAAACAGAATTCCTTAACAGTATTTGTCTATCCAAGACACTGAAATTGTATATTCAGGCAATGGCAGATTAAGGGCAGAAGCATTTTATTAATAACTGAAAGCACATATGTGTGTGTGATGAAAAATGTTCTGCAAATCTGTCACTATGCAATCAAGTGCATTTTTTAAACTTTAGTTGTCACAAAGTTGCTACTGAATCTAAAAAAAAAAAAAAAGAAAAAAAAGAAAAAAAAAGAAGTAAAACAGTTTGACGGTTAAAGAGTAACTTACAGTTCTTACTGCCTGCTATACGGAAATTTTGCAACTTTATAAAGTCAGTGTCAGAAAGCTCTGTTGATGTTACTTTTAATCTTGGAGTAATGAGTCCAAGTAGCCAGCGTTTGAACTGAAGATAACTGCAGTCAGAATAACCCAGAGTTTACAAAAAGCTTCTCTAAATTCTCTGCTGAAGGATTCCGTTAATAACTTTTACCTGAGAGGTTCATTTCTTCCTCAGATTCTGAAAGTATTATACTTAACGCTAAGTTGGCTTGTTGGTCAGTTCGCTTGGCTGTGGTATCATGAACTCTCATCAGCCCTGACCACAACTTGTAACTGTTACTTCCAAGAGGATATGCTATGATGTTCCTTTCAAAAACGCTGGTGGTTTCCAACATTTGCCATTCTGTGGCATCTAAGCTTACCACAGTTATCACCAACACTTCATTACGTAATGGGTATCCATTCTATTACTTTGCAAATGTCAGCTTTCTAATGGCTTCTGGACAGCATTGCTCTCATAGGTTTAAGTCTTGGTAGAGATTAATTTTAAGGAGACTTGCCAGCACTGATCTTGTACATATGTTCTGATCTGGTCCTTGAGCCCTCTACCAGTGGTAATCTACTCTTAATCTGTTTTATCTGGTGCAGTGTACTAGGAATGGCATAGTAATAGTAGAGTACAGTAGTAGAATGTAGTAACATACCTCAGGCACCATCTGAATTCTAAATATTTCCTTTTAAACTTGCTGAGCCTGACTTTGCTCCCATGCACACTGGTGTGTCACAACAGAGCTTAGTTTTCACTGTTCCTGTAGAGGATCAGTGTTTGGTGTTCAGATTGGCTGAGGGACACACTAACAGTTATTTGTGCCAAGGTCCACCTTTTAGCTATTTATTTAGAACACCCAGGCACAGCAATCTCTTTGGAGATTGATTCCCCTGTGAAACACTGTGCATTTGTGTTTGCTGGGATTGGGACTGTGAGACTTGCTTTCACTGGAGTGTAGGCTAGCTGCTGTCTCTGAGCGGCTGTAAAGCATCGCTGGTGGCACCTCTGCACTGCTCTAGGTTCACAAGAGTTAGCTCTCACTACCTTGTGCTTCACTGTCGGGAAGTGCAGGTTAGAGAAGCAGAGGAGCCTGCTGGCCTGCAGATGGGCCTCAGTCACCCCAGCTGCACCTGGGTGCAGAACATCAGGATGGGCCACGTCTGTCAGCTGCACTGGCCTTACGTAACTTCCAGCGACTATCTGCTCTATCTCTTTCCCGTGGCGCATTATGACATGATATGACCTGAGGAGATGAGGGAGGTGCCTTAAACCTCAAGTGTATCTTGTCTTCCCAGGATCCTGCTCTGACAGGATTTATTTGGCCAGCAGCAATCATTTATGGGTCGTTACACTTGCTGCTCACTAGACGAATTGGTGATGCACTCAGACCACCTCTGCTTGGAGGACTGTCTTGTAATCTTCTCTGGTGTCTGAACTCCTGGTTCTGGTTTCAGTCCATAAAAAAATGTGTAATTTTGGGTTAACACCTGTCCTTGCCCTGTTTGCCATCCTCGATGCTGGAACCCTGATTTTGAAAATGCTCAGCACATAACTTCATATGAAGGAAAAGGAAGCTGCAGCACTCTCCTTTTATAAATGCGGCCTTAATATGCTCCTGGTTTATTTATCCAGCTACAAAATTAGTAATATACGTGTTTCATAGAACACTGAAGGATTAAGTAATTCTTTATATTTGTAAATCAGTCCTAGAGTGGAAAACACTTTCCGCAGAAGTGCCGAGAATTGCTGCTCTGAACTCAAACCCACATGCAAAGGTATGAGAAAGATATTTCCTTTTCAGCAGCTGCACTTAGAATATGTGTCTGATCATAATAGCCAGGTAATTAAAAACATTTTCAATGAAAAGGAGGAAATTTCTAAATATCATACACATCCTATATTCCTACTTCTATTACATTAAATAAAAGACAGAAAAGAGAGGAAGGGAAAGAGAGTGGGATAGAGCATGTGTGCATGCAGGCTCTCAGAAGGACCAAAGGCAAAAAATGAAGTGGAGAGGAATTCCAGACTGAGTTTTAAAATGTTTATAATCAAAGATTAAATTAATATGTTTGTGGAGAGCAGTATTAGAAAGATTTTAAATCATTAGTGCTTTTCATCATAGGTGGGCTTCCTTGATAAATGTAAGAAGTCTCAAGAATAATTAAAGGCATCTTAAAACTTGAAAATGACAGTTTTAGCTTCTAAGGATTCATTGTAATGTAATAATACTGTATGCTTTTTAGTGTTACTTCTGCACTAGACATTTAATTACAGTCTTTGTGAGACATGTTATCTGTATAGTAACCAGTGCATAAAAAGAATGATATTTACTTTTATATACAAGCTCTTGCTTGCCAGCTTTCTTTTTAAGATTATAGATTAAGATCTCCAATCCAGAATGTTCATGACTTCAATGAAAACAACTTAATTTGACACAATTTTGGGGAGGAATGGAGCATTTGTTGTAATAGTACTGCTTCTCTAGTCGCACTTTTTGCAATAATACTTGAACTGCTGTTTAGCAGTGGGGGTTTTTTCTGTGCAAAGGCCCAAACTCGGTGTTTCTTTGCTTCTTCAAAGGGTAGATTTTAGAATATCAAATGAAAAAGCATGTTTAATTTTTATAGAAGTAGAATTAAAAAAAAACTTCTAAGCACAGTATGGTAGGTTTTTCACAGGTAGAGTTTATTGCTGAGAGGGAATTTGGAACTTGGTTTTGCTATGTCAGATATTGACTATTGTCTGAAACATGCACTGGATAATATAAATTTATGGGGTTCATAGTTTGGTCCACCCACTGCTGTGGAAAAGTGAGTACATTTGCAAAAAGGTGCATAAAACTGGTGTTTCTTTTGATATGTTTCCAGATTTCCCCAGTTGTGAAAAGTGCTATCGACATAGTGAACTTCCCACAGTTCCTAGGTTCTGCACTGCCGTCATTGCAGGACAAGGCACAAGGGAAACCGCATCCAACTCTTTTAAAGCAGAGCTTTTCAGTCGATAATATATCTCATACATCTTCTTTCGGGTCTTGTTTTTCATTTCTTATCTTGCAGTCCTGTGCAGGCACGGTATGATACAGGTTTTGAGCCCCTAGTTTCAGTATGCTTTGTAAGAAAATCTCACAGTAAAGTCAATCGGTCAAAATCAATCTCTGTCCCATTGACTGTGTTGTATTGACTTCCTTTTTTCTTTTTTTCTTCACTTGACTCACTGAATACCATAATAATCTTTGCCATTCCTGATGAATTTTGTTATAATCTTTTCAAGACAATTTTATAGCATGTTTGCATTTGAAACTTTTCCACTGCTGAATTTGGGCTGCGAGCCCTACAAGTATCCGACTTCTGCACTGACGCTTAAAATGACAATTAGGATACTCATAGGTGTAGTTATTGTTTTCTAAGCATTCCAGAAGAATTTTATGGTTACCATGCAAGAGAATTGAACCAGTAGAATTTCTTTATATGTTTGGCAGTATGACAGCTATGCCGTAAGAAGCATTATACTGTCTGATAAATTGCATTACCAAGCACTATTTCATATAGGTTCTGTCTCTTTAAAAATGCAGTCTCCTCTATTTGCCCTATTAATTGTTGATATGTTGCCATCCACGAGACAAAAATTAGAGCTGTAATTAAATAATCATGTGATGCTCCTTAGTGCCAGTGAGAGCAAACTCATTTTTCCAGGCCCTGATGGTCACTGATTATTGTATTACTACTGGCTTGCTTTATTTTTTTTTAATGGCTCTATATTGCTGGGTTACCTAACCACTGCCCTTCTTTTCAAAATTAAAGGAATTGAAGAACATTAAGTCACTTAATTGGCCAGTAGTCTATGGGGATACAAAGTAGTCATACCTTCTCTGCTTTTTGGTCACTCAATTGGTTCTACTGGGAGAACTACATCAGTGGTGTGGTTGCGTGCCATTTAATTTACACTGGTGTTTTGGCTGGGATGGATGCATATAGGGAATGCCAGGAGAATTACAAAAGGAGCAGGGTATTAAAATTCAGAAATGATTAAAATTGAAATAAAAGGATGCTGCTGCTTTGCCAGTACTCTGGCAGTCATAATGACACATAGAGATTAGTTTCCACCTTCATCTTTTCCTTCTTTCTCATTTCCTCTTGTTTATTGTTGACACATTTTCCTTATGTCTCTGCTTCTCAGCGCTTTTTTTCACTGTTATATATTCCTACTTTTTCTCTTTCCTTAAGCATGGAGAAGCTTACTTAACCTTATTATAACAATAACAGAATAGGTTATTAATATTTAATATGCACATGATTAAAATTTCTCTCTTAAACATAGGTCAGCTCTATTATTAACTGACATGTTATTTTTCATTAAAAAATTTTTATTCTGCCCTTACGGTTTCTCAAACACCCTTTACTTTGGTGGTGATTTAACACATAATGTTTAGAAAACTGTGTTAGGCTAGTGAAAAAAAAGAACTTACCAGTCATGGATAATCAATTATGCATGAATTCAGATATAACAGATGGAAACTGGTGAGTTAAAGTTTCTCTTTAGCTTCGTGATTTTTTTGTTTTGTTTTTGTGACACCTGTCTCTTATGTATAGATAAACATCTAACATAGCATACTGCTTTTCATGCGTCTTTGTGTTTTCTGCTTTTTGGGTTTGGGGTTTTTTGTTTCTTTTTGGTTTTGTTGGTGTGGCATAAACTTATTTTCCCCTGTTTATAACTTACTATTTTTAATTTGTTTGTCTGTGAGCATTTCTATACTGCTGGCCTTTTCTAGGGCTGAAGTGTCCTATGATGAAGCAAGCATTTAATCTTCTAATAAACTGCACAATGTAATTTGACCTCAAAATTGTGTCAGCACGATATTTTAAATTATAGGAGTTCATTTTTGCCTTCAGCTGCTCATGGACTATAGTGTTATGACATTAAAGCAACAGGGTAGACTGCGGCGGGGCATATGTATTCATATATGCATATACGCACATTCTTGTGATTGTGATACTTACACAGGCGTTCCCTCCAAAGGCATTAATTAAATTTCTTTCAATCATTTGACAATGAAGTAGATTGCTTTACTGCTTTTTATTAAAAAGTTCGGTATGGACTGTGCGCAATAACTTCTTTTGGTCACAGAAAGATTTTTACAGAACTAAATCAAGCAAAAAAGACAATAACTCTTTGTGATATGCGCAGAGCAATGGCCATTTGGTACTGAGTAAATGAAAGTCTGAATACGTTTTCTTTTTCTTTTCATACGAAAGTATCTAAAAGAGTTTTAAGCACGGGCTTAGATGTGAGATGCGTTTCTGTGTAGTTCATTCATGGCAGCGTGTTGAGCGATTCTTGTATTTCAAGGTGTCCTGCGTTTGAAAAATATAGGGGTAAGTTGATTTGGACATTATTTTTCTATGACTACAATAATTTGGAGCCTTTCTTCACCTGCCCCGCCCCACTTTGGAAGTGGCACATTTGCAGATGCAGTGCAGAGAGGTTTTCCATCTATATACCTATAAAGGAAAAATGAGTTGAGAGAATGTACTGCACCTTTCACGAGCAGATTATTCCAGAACTTCTCATGAGCATTTTACCAACATTCGTGAAGGAAAAATCTAATGCAGGAAGGAGTTTATAGTGTAACCTGCCAGAAGCAAATTACAGAGAAGAGATCTTTGCCCACAAATTTTTGTATTTAATGCAGGAACTAACTTTTACATACCTGTTAAGACATTTCCTTCAAGTGCTTTCATGAGTAAAAATTACTATCATAAATATTAACCTAATTTTGCCCTAAAAATACTGTATTCTAGTAGGTTTCCAACTACTGCTCTCCATCTCAGTTTGTTTCCCTTGTAGTCACTTAGCAGGAAATCTAGAAACATTGTTGTTTTAAGCAAATAAATACATCAAATACTTGAATACATTTTTTAAAATTTCTCTGTTTTATTTTTTTTTTCCTGAAATCAGAACAAGTATTTTTAACATTGTGGGGTGCTTGGAGTAACATTTTGAAGTTTTTTCGGTTTGCTTTATGTTGTTTACATTAAACTAAGCATACTCTGACACATGTATATGTGACCTTTATTTTAGTGACACTACATAGGCTAAACCTTTTTTAGTTAGTGCCTGGTAATATTAACAGGTGTCTTATCCTTTAAAAGAGCTGTCAATATTAACAGCTAATTGCTCCTGAAAAGAACTGAAAAACCCATTCACTTAATCTTTGTTACAGTGGAATCATCTGAGTTTGAGTTTGGAAAGAGCCCTAGAAGAAAATGCTAATTTGGCCAAAACCACCAACTTTCAATTTTTGTTTTACACCAAAACCACATATTTTGCATGCATTTTATGTACAATGAAATTGACTCCTGTCAAGTTTGGCCATAATTAGATGCACAGTTTTACTGAAAAGATTTTGAACCTTAGAAAAAGTGTAGCAGAACCTGTGCAGAGTTCTGAGTTAATAATGAAACTGGAAACAGGACATTTCATGTGGTTTTGTGCTTCATAATGAAAGTTTGACATAGTTCAATTCATCAATCAGTTCTAACCATTTCCTTCAATTTAAAACTCTTCCATATTTTCAGTTTGTGTCAGTAGATTTTTATGTGTACTATCAGGTCTATGACAGAGATGATTCTCCTGTTGATGAAGAATTCTTATGTAAGAATACACTGCGGTTTGAGCTCAACAACACGAACATCTAAGCTCTAGTTAATAATACTTGAATAATCCTCTGTAGGGCTAAGTGCAATGGTTCAGATGTTTGCTACTGTAATGCACAGCTTTGCTTGGGCTGTGTGAAATTCATCCTTACCCAGAATTGTTGGATCAAATCTCTGTATTTGTAAAAGCATACGAACTGAGATAGAAGCACAGTGATTGGAAGTGAGGGAAAATGAGTACAAAGTGGAAAAAAAAAAGCAGAACCAGTCAAAAAATTGCAAACAACATTGAAAAACACTTTGGAGATAACTTGATCTAACTTTCCTTTTAACAAGTAAAAATAACAGGAACTATGGCTTTCTAGGTCCAGGAATCATGATTTACATACTGTTAAATTAATAGAGCTTCTATTCAGACACATCCCTAAAATAACCACTTATCAACTGACTCTTTTAGGTAACAATTATATGCCCATCTCATGCCTAGGAGTTATCTAGTGCTGTTATGACGAGGGCTTTAACAGGAAGCACTCTTTTTTCATCTCTCAGTGTCTCACATTAAGCAGCTTCACATGAAAGACCTAAAAATTATACCTCTGGAGAGAAAGCTGTGAAATTAATGACCTGCTGAACATACATTTATGACATGGGAAACTTGGCTGATCCTAAGATGCCAACTTTCCTCCTTTCTTCCAGCTGCCTAATTGCATAAAATACTATTATATAAAAGCTCTATTGCATTTTTTTTATTTGCTCTTTTTTGTGGAAGTAGTTGGCTGTAGTTGCCACATGGAAATTATGAGCATGACTCATCAAGGTCCTGTCTAGTGTTAAGGATGGAAGAGAATATGATCTTCAAAATGCTTTTTTAAAAGTTGAAACTTTTTATTTGAAGTGGTTCTGAAGTCCACGGTCATAAAACATACTGGCTTATATTAAATAACATATAGATAGTGTTTGTGGGAATTGATGTCCTACTATAGATAGCAAAAAAGTGAACTCAGTTTGTCCACATAGCAGGCAAGAGATTGTGCAACTACAGGTTAAGATTTATGTGATTAATCATTAATACTGATTGCTGCGATCATTTGAAAGTCGGCACCTCTCTATGACAATTTTAAGCAGTTAAGATTTCTCGTGGCAACCTGGGGTAAAAGACTCACTACTCTCATTAGCATTCTTGTTCACCCTTCCCTACTTCATGCCAAACAGATTTGTTGGATTTTACTTCACAGTTTTCTTCCAGCATTTTGCCTCTCCATGATTCACCAAGGGGTAAACTGAAATAACTGTTGGGGCCACATCTGCAGAAGTATGTATTTACTTCAGTTCTTCACAAGCATCTTTGTCAAAATAGACATACAGCTATGAAATGACTTGCGCAAAATGGTGCAGTAGTTTGACTAAAAGTAACTTGCTTTATCGAAAATCACATTTTGCATATTCTTATTCAACTCCATTTTAAAAAAAGATTCCATGATTGAAGTACATTGCAGATAATATTTGCAGGAGTAAACGAGCCTCGTCACAGAGGCAATCAATAGGGAGATGTCTGTTTGTATATGATTTTACATATCTGCAAGCTAGCTGAGACATCCAGCTAAAAAATGCTGCACCATGGGACACTGTGTAGATATCTGATACTTCCCAGGGGCCTTGAGGTCTGTAAACTAATGAATGCACTACATGTAGCCATATATGTAGGTTTTTCACCTCTGACGAATATGGTAAGGATAATTTACTTTACTTAATAACCAATTAAGTGCAGTTCAATACAGCTGACTATCGTAAGTTAAATATTCATTTTACGTAACTGTTTCGGGACATGGTGTGTGAGAGAACACAAACGAGCAGAAATTGCTCATGCAAAATGTGAGAGGGGACGACAGCTTGTGTGCGATGCCTTTCAGTGCTATGAATTTCATTTCATAGCACTTTTGCTTTTTGACAGGCATCCTATCCAGGCTGGGGCAGGTTGCAGTCAAAAAAATCTAGGTTGGTATGTAACTTTTGAGTTCAGCGTGGGGGATGTCGCAGAATGCTGTGATTCACATTGGTGTGCATTGGATTCTTGGGTCGCGTGTAAACTGAGATTGCTGCGATCAGGTTGGTGGAAGTGTTTGAGCGGCGTCAGGCAACTATTGTTGTTCAGGGCAAAGCAAAGGGGAAGTTACTCTGAGGAGACTGAAAAACAACTTCAGTCAGAGGTGCAAAACTCGTAGGGCTGTGGGACTGCGTTGGCACAACAGCAGTGATGTGCTGAGGTTTGCACAGGTAGACGTGGGAAAGGACTGGGGGTGCATCCTTCCCCTTCACCCACACTTCTGTCTAACCCACGTGGCAAGTAGGCACAAGCCCCGGGGCGTCACCCACCTTCCGGCCACAGATGTTTACCTTCAGAAAGCCACAGAACGGTGCTGCCATTGCCTTGCTGTCCAGCAGTCACCATTACCCATAGATGTGCACCCATCACACCTTGCAGTGGGGAAAATGCATTCGAATCCCCACGGAAGAGAATTTCCCAGCAGTCCCGCTGCTGCTGCACAGCTCTGCATCACCTCCAGCACGGGATGAGCTTACGAGTTGCCCAAAGGGCTGCAGCATTGTCAGAAGTACCTATGTGTAAAAGCCAATCAGCCTGATCTCCCCGAAGAAATCTGATAAAAGAGAATACACAGCCATGCTGGTTTTGCTCTGCTGCCAGGTCATTTCTGTTTGCATTGCACAAGAGCCAAGCCTCAAGATTTGGGCCCGTATTTCCTAATTTATTTTGAACAAGAAAATACTGGAATAGAGACCTTAGGAGGCACTGAGGCAACATGCCACACTGGAGAATTTGTTTTGCTTTGCAGCTACTGAGACTGCTGCTCGATAGTTAATTCACCATGGGGTTGAAAATATGCAGCCCAACTTTTTAAATATTTGTCTTATTTCAACATAAGCTAGGGCAAAATGCATTTATATATAATAAAAACAGTGCAACAACTTTATTAAGGATTAATCACCTTTATTAAGCATATATTTGCCTGCTGTATGTTGACTAGAAGCTATGAAAAATGAAAAATGTGATGTTACTATTGCCGCATGTTTAAATGATTGCCTGCATATGTATCCATGACAATATCTATTCATCTTCTGTTCTTTATATATGTTTTTATTATAAATATCTTTATTCTAGCTGAACATTTTAATATCAAAGTTGACACAGTGAAGTGCAAATTGGAATAGGTCAAATGAAAATCAGATATCTGTATCTTGAATTATTTCCAAGTAGTTGGGTATTGATAAGAGATATCTGATTGTTGTCTATCTGTCAAGACGCAGCAGCCTTCAGTAATTCGTGCTTTCTAGTCAAAGCAAGGGTTCCACGCTCAGCTTTCCAAGTCTGTAGTAAATACTTTACCAGGCCTAAGTGGTGTATGGGAATTAGATTAATCCATGTGGTAGGGAGTTTATAAGGTTTAGTGCATATATGCAATTTCAAGAAGAGAGTTCTTTTCCATAATCATTTATCACAAGCATAGGAAGCATATGCATGATTATATAATTAACAGAATATTTGTTTGTCAGTGTTTGGTTAGTGTGCGTAATAATATCATTATTAGGCCTTCTGTGCTCCTGTATTATCAGATTGTTATCTCCCTGCTCCTTTAATTCCCCATCTCTGCTTTTTAGATTAATCACTTTGTTTTAATCCAAACGTTTTGTTTTGTTTTACCATGAACAGAATGATTTGTGAACACCAAAGCAAAAGTTATTTTGTTGTTTGTATTTGTTTTTGTTACTGTCATATCTGGTAATCATTTCTATAAGGTGGTATTTTAGTCCCAAATCTTGTTCCAGATCATATTTTCTCTATTCTAATCAGCTCTGCATCTCTTAAATTATCTTCAGTGTCCTTTTTCTCCATCATGCTGCAGGCAGCATACTGCCAGCTGAAACTCTAACATCCTTTATGATTTTCTTCTTTAGTGGCTGGTCTTGCTTACTGCTGAAGTTTAAGTTTACCTTATCAGGCTTTTCTGAAAAGGTTGAAAAAATAATACATTGATATTTTCCATTGTGCCCACGAAGTTTGAATTCAACTAGTTAACACAGTTTTCCTCCAAGTATTCAAATATATTGAGAAAAAAGAAGTCTATCCATCTATATATATATTTTTTAAGGGGGACTGGTTGATACACTATCTTGTTGAAAAAAGATTGGTTTCTAAACAAACAACCTGCTACCCAGTTACCCCTTGATCATTTATTATGGAAGATGTCATCTACATTTTCCCTTGTTTTTCTTTGTGAAACATGTTTCTTTGGTTTTGGGCTTTGGTTTTTATTTTTCCTTTTCAGCAGTCTCAGTAATGATCTTAGTAACCCTTCTCAAGACACACAACACAGGTACAACTTTTCATGTTTCATACATATGCCACCTTCCCTTGCTCTGCTTTGAATAATAGTATTATGTAACAGTGTATTCATTTTCCAGCCTTGCCTTTCTTTGCTTCTGAGATTATAATCTATTTTATGCACTGCAGAATATGATAAATATTTCATGCATTTCACCCTATTACCATTTTCTTTTTCCTGCATGTCCTATATGCTGTTTGTGCTTATTTTAGTAAACATCCATGTGATTCTTTACTTTGTCTTGATGTATTCCTCTTCTTTAATAATAAGTAATATATGCATACTGCAAAAATTTCTCGTTACAGATTTAATGATTTGCCCTTTCTGTGTTCAAAGGCCATGCTATTTATTACAGGACTGATATTAGCCTTCTCGCTCACCTACTTTTGCTGCTGCCTCATATTTGTATTGTTTTTGTTGTTGTTTTGTTGTCGGTTGTTTTAAAGTTACTGCCCTAAACATTTTGATTATATACCTGTCTATGCAACCAAAATATACCTGTCTATGCAGTAATTCATGTTTTCTTTGGTCGATGATGCAACTTCCCCTTTAGACATACTCTATTCAAACACTTTGCATTTTATCAATAAAGAAGTTTAATTTTTCTCTTATCTCGCAGCTTGTACAAACTTGTTGCTTTCAAGTTTGGCTAGTCGGGTTACTTTCTTCCCAAAGGCATGATGGGAAAAAGCCATGTCTGTCTCGCAGTTACTTATTTTGTCAATACTTTACCACCTCTTAGCTTTCACCTTTCAGGGGTGGATTTCGGTCCCGCGCTGCGGACTCGACACCGGGGAAGTTTTGTGGCGTGGGCATGCGGCATCTCGCCGTCCCGAGCCCGGAGCGATGTATCGCTCTCACCCACGGTGTGCTGCAGCTTGCTCTTGTTGGCCGCGGTGCCCACCGGAGCCACCAGAGCCGCGGGTGATGCCCTCCGCGGAACGGGGCCGGTTTCACCCAGCCTCGGTCGCCTTTCAGAACCGTGGCCGGTGCTTTTCTTTCACCCCTGTCGGTATCGACGGCGAGGGGAGGGAAGCAGAAACTTCTTTCCCCCACGTGGGCCGCTGGCTCCCCGGCGCGGCCCCCGCGGCGCGCCCCCACCTGCGGGGCCGCCGCCGCCGCCGTGCACCTGCCCGGCGCGGCCCGCGCAGGCTCCGCGCGGAGGGGCGGGGGCTGCGCTAGCGCGGCGCACCCGGCAGCGCCGGCAGGATATTGTTCAGCCTTCACCCCCGCCCCTCTTCCTCCTCCTTCTCCTCCTGCTGCTGGTGCCGCTGCTGTGCCCCTGTGCCTGTCCCCCCCCCCGGCTCGCCCCCTCCGCCGCAGGCCCCATCTGCCGGGGGGGCGCGCCGTGGCGCGGAGCGGGGCGGCGCGGAGCGGGCATTGTGCGCGGCGCAGGCAGGGCCGCCTCACCCGCACCCAGCGAGCTGCAAATTCGTGCGCGCCCGGAAGCCGCACGCCCTCTTCCCCCGGCCCCCCCGCTCACCTACCGCCGCCGGCGGCGGCCGCCCCCCCCGGCCCGGCCCGGCTCGGCCCGGCTCGGCCCGGCCCGGCGCCCCCTCCCCGCTGCGGTCCCCCTCTGCCACCGTACTTCTGCCGATCCCCCCTCCCCCTTCCCCGGCCTCCCCTCCCCCACGCCTCTCTCCTTCACCACCACCACCATCTCCTCCTCCTCATCCTCCTCCTCCTCCTCCGCCACTTTCTCTCTCTCTCCCAGGACGCGTCGGATGATCCGGGGCCGCTGGGGAAGGGCTCCGGGCAGCAGCAGGGAGGCTGCGTCCTCCTCCCGTCTCTGGCTGTGAAAAAAAAAAAAAAAAAAAAAAAAAAAAAAAAGCCGGTGGCCTCGGTGTTATTTTGTATTAAAATGAGGAGGAGGAAGAAGAAGCAGCGGCAGCAGCGGCAGCGAGCGGTAGCGGAGAGGAGGAGAGGAGGCTGTGAGCAGGGGACGGCGGCGGCAGCAGCAGGAGGAGGAGGAGTAGTGATGAGTCAACTAATAATTTAATGGGGACAGAAACAGAGAGAGGGAGAGAGAGAGGAGGGGGGGGGAGAGCAGAGCAGAGCGAGGCAGCTCCGTCCGGGGACACACACACACATATTCATGTAACATCCAGCAACAACCACCAAACCGGCCTAAATAACAACCATACCCAGCCTGCCAGGGGAAACGAAAATTAAAAAAAAAAAAAAAAAAAAAAAAAAGGACAAAATACAAAGCCTACCATTATTATTCCTTTTCAATTGTTACTGGTTGTTTTTGTTTTTGCTGGTTTGGTTTTTGTTGTTGTTGGCTTTTTGCAACCTTTCTATTTTATATTTTTTACCCCTTCGTACGAGTAACTCTTCTCGGAGTTCCCAGATTTTCTTTTTTTTTTTTTTTTTTTTTTTTTCTTTGCAGAAGCAGAACCAGTTTTTTGTTGGTTGTCTTTTTTCCTTCTTTTTTTTTTTTTTAATTTTTTTTTCCTAATAAGATCGGGTTTTTTTAAAATTATAATTTCTCCCGGTGTTGGACTCGGAGGGAGTGAAACCTCGTCACTTTTTTGTAGTGGTGGTGGTGTGCCTTGTTGTGTGTTTCCTTCCTCCCCTCTGTTCTTTTTCTCTTTCCCCTCCTCTCTCGCTCTCTCTCTCCCCCCCTCATTCGCACAACAGCCCCCGGTAAATGAGAGGAGACAGGTCCTCTCTGCCTTTTTTTTTTTTTTTTTCCTTTTTTTTTTTTTTTTTTTTCTCCTCTCCCCGGACCGCAAAGGCGAGATTAAAAGTGGCATTTTAGTGCCTTTTCCTGCAATTTTCTCTCCACTTTATTTTTTCTTTTTATCTCCAGTAGCGATCTCTGGGGCTGAGGTTTCCGCAGAAAGTTTGGGGGCTGTTACGGTGTATATTTTTGCGGAGGGGGAGGGGAGCGGGCTCCTTCTGTGTGTGCTGCTCCTCTGGGTGCCTATTGGAGAATAATAGTGTAAGTGACAACCTAGAAGTAGACTTTCTGCTCTTCACACTGGATAGAAAAGCTGCCTTTTTTTTTCCTTTGCCTTTTTTTTTTTTTTTTTTTTTAAATAACCCCCTTTCTCACTTGATCCTTCATGCATTGGTTTTATTTTTGAAAGGATAGCTAGACTTAAATCACCCTCCACCTTAATTTAAACCTGCTACTTTAAAAAAAAAATTATTATTATTATATTAATTCCTCGTTTTGAGCGTTACACTTGTCTGATCAAATTGATCTGCAACTCTGTCTTGCGTTGCTGAACCTCGAAAACTGGCTCTCTCAAAAGATATTTAATCTGTATTTTTTTTTGTCCATTGCCATTTTTGCTCATGGCTACTCTGTTTCTCGCTATCTGTTTTTGCCCCTCCCCGCCTAGAGGAAAATAGCAACAAGAAAAAAAAGAAAAAAAAAAAAAAGAAAAAAAAAAAAAAAGAAAATATTAGGGGAAGTAGTCCTCAGGTCTGCTGCACCCCCCCTCCCCCCCGCCCCCCTTCAGAAAGGGGGGGACCTAAAAACATCAGTCTTGAACTTCTTCCTCTTCAAGAGCTCGGGCTGCAAAGGAAACCTCCTTTGTTTTTGTTATTTATATGCTGTCAAGTTTTGAAGTGGTGAGTTTCGGGTCGGTTTTGCTAATTTCACTCAGAAAACTGCAGTGTTTCTGTTTCTAGATAAGTACTTTGCTTCTTTGTCTCTTTAAAAGGTCACAGGGAAAGCTTGGCCTGGATTGTGAAAGCCATATGGAACGGATAAGTGCGGAGCCTCTCTCAAATGTGATTATGGGTTTTTATGGGGGAGGGAGGGAAGAGGAGGGGAAAGGCATGGGGAGGGGGCTGATTCAGGAGGAGAGAAAGAAATAATATAATACCGGCAGCGTTACATCGCGACAAAAGGAGATACGGCACCGACTCTCATTCAGAAATTGCGCGGTGTGCCTGTACGTGTACGCTGGCTCCGGGAAACTGTGCCTTGAAATTGTGCTCTTCTCTCACTGATCTGTGATGAAAACTTGTAGTTGTGAAAGATGCCTAAATGCGAAACCCGGGGAAACTCCTGGCCTGGAACCGGCGGAGATGATAGGTCTTTCCTGCCACCCTCTCCCTGGGCAGGCCATGCTGGTTGTTGCTCATCACTATTCCAAACTGAGGTTTCAGTGAACTTTAGCCTTGGGCATGGAGTTTAAATGAGTAAATTAGGTGTTTTATGTGCATGTAATTTTGCTTTGTGACATAAAGCTTTTTACAAGATGACTAAGCGGTGAAAGGATGCCGATGGGTGGGTATTCTCAGGCCAAGCGAAAATGACCCATTTGGTGTTTTGGTTGCAGTCAGTGTATTAACTAAGTGGCGATCTATCACTTTTATTCACTGTACATGATGTAGTGCGATTCTGACTCATGATGACTAGATACTTTTTGTAGCAAAGAACCTTGGTGCCTTAGAGTACTCCTGAAGTTGCCAAAAGTGATGAGGAATTTCTTGTTCAGAGCTTTTTTGTGTGTGTTTTCTTTTCCTCTTCCCCCCCACACCCCCTTTTTTTTCTTTTCTCTCTCTCTCTTTTTTTTTCCTTTTTTTTTTTTTTTTTTTTTTTTGTTGTTGTTGTTTTGTTTTATTTTGTTATTGGGTTTTGGTTTTTTTTGTTTGGTTGGTTTTTTTTGTTTTTTTGGTTTGTTTGTTTTTTGTTAATCCCCTTCTTCTTGAGATAGACCAGTCTCAGAATAGCAGCCCTATGGTATGTTAGAATTGTTAGAAACATCGGAAGATGTTAACAGTTTGAGTCTGTAATTCTTTGATTAGGCTACACTTAGCACAGTTTAAAAAATTCTTTTTGAAAAGTGGCTAAAATAGGCATGTTTACTGTTAATGAGATGCATGACCTAAAACAGATGGGATAAAGATGAATGGTGATCCTTAGCCTGTCACCTAACAGCATAAGGGAAAAAAAAAAAAGATTGTCTGAACTTCATCTATTTGGTTGCATTCTTGAGGTTGCTTGTAAAGGTTCGAATTAATACATTGCCTTTTTCTTCACCATATCGGGAAAAACAGAGTGATGTTCAAACAAGAAAGAAACAGTCTACGAAATTATCATTGGCATGTATACTAGTGACATAGAAGTGTATATATATAAAGATTCCAAGATATTTAGGCTCTAATAACTTCACTATGAAATGTGCAGAAAACGTATTGGATTACTAGGCAACTGAAAGTAGCAATTATCCGATTCACACCAGTCTTTCTAAATATGACTTCCCCAGTATTAGTATTTGTACTTGCTAATGTAAATACTAGTTCAAAGATTAATGTCTGTTGACCTGTCCTTAGTGATTATAATATTTTTATACATATATATATATAATATAATTGTCTGTGTAGTTATACCTTTCCCTGTCAGGGAAAGATAGGTAAAATACCTAACAATCACAACAGTATTGATTAGTGAAATCTTAACCAGAAAGATGCCTTTGCTCTCAGCAACGTTTTTTAATATAGTTGACAAAATAGATTCTGATGAGTGGCAAAAATCCTTAAAACTTACTCTGTTATGTTGTAGGCTTGGGAGATTTTTAGTGATTTAACTGTAATTGTTATTCATGGACAGAGGTTTCAAAAGTTTATAAAAAGGGAACTACAAGCTTGCTAATATATACCTTTTCTTAATTTGCTATTGAAATTCTGTTTTTTTGGTTTCAAATAGCTGTGTCAGCATCACCCAGGTTTTGGGGGTTTTTATATTTAAGGGCATCAAAAGTACTGTGGAAATTTTGGAGGATTTTTCCCTAGCTTTATGTTTGGTGAGAAACTATTCAGTTATTTATCTTAATTGAATAAACTACTCTGCTTAACACCTGAAGCTTAATATCTGAAAAATTGCATATTGTGAACCTTGCAAAAGTTGATAAACTCTATATAATATTGGAAGGAAACTCAAAAGTAACCATCTCCTGCCAGTGCTTTCTGAAGTTAAATGTCAAATTCTTTTCTAACTTTTATTTTTAAGGGGAAGAGGAATTGTAAATGGTCAATAGTCTACATCTCTAATAAAGCTGTTGCTCCTTCAACTAAAGTTTTAACAATCTCTCTATTGTTTATCCATTTTATAATCAAATAGATCAAGAAATTTTTCATTAGAATCTTTCTCTCTCCACAATAAAAACATCCGCGATTAATAACAAACCTTTCTGTAAGATTTGTAACAATAGCTGTATTGGAGCACACACCTTGACAATCATCATCACTTATATGAGTTTTAGATTCCCTCGGTTTTAGTAGAATATCTCCAAAGATTTTTTTTTTATTATTTTTTTTAAAGAGATACTCTGGTTGGCTTTTAAAAAACCATTCCACTAGATTATGATACAATCTCTCTGTAAACTGGGGTATATGAGGTAATTTTTGAAGAATAAGTTTGTTTCTTTTAAAAAAGGCATTTCTTTCTAGTTAAAATAGTTATCTATTCTTCTTTATGAGCTTATGATACATATATATCTGTCTCTGTACATGTGCAGGCTGTGTACGTATACATATGCGCACACGTGTACAACATATATATATTTTTTTTTTTTTTTTTTTGAATCATGGCAGGTGATCTTTAGAGGCGGGACTGAGTATGGATCATTTGAACGAGGCAACTCAGGGGAAAGAACATTCAGAAATGTCTAACAATGTAAGCGATCCGAAGGGTCCACCAGCCAAAATTGCGCGCTTGGAACAGAATGGGAGCCCATTAGGAAGAGGAAGACTTGGAAGTACAGGAACTAAAATGCAAGGAGTGCCTTTAAAACACTCTGGACACCTGATGAAAACTAATATTAGAAAAGGTAACACTTTTGATAATTCTGCATTAGAGAAATATGATTTATAATATTTGGGGGGACGCATACTTTTGCAGACTACTTCATTTATATTTCGGGATTAAAATCTCCATTCTAAAATATTATATTCCCAATTCTGATATAAATCACATTTGGGAAATCTAAGGTTCATTCTTGGGTGGAGCATCTTGCTTTTCAGGGTGGAGTCTGATTTTTGCTAAGGTAAAGGCTAGCTGCTCTGATTAAAGCAAATTCTTACATTGAAATGTAAGTAATTTGGTGCAGTAATTCTTTCAGTAAGTGCTGGGCTAAGAAACGCAAAAAAATGTAAGAGGAAATACTGAACCCCCAAAACAAATTCTCGCCTTTCCTCCTAATGATGGTCCTAAGATTGGAAGGGTAGCAGTATTTCCATAGCAGTTGCAAGTTGGTTTAAAGGAGAGAGTGTAAATCTTTAGGTATCACATTGGAAAAGTCATTTATGATGTCAATCTTCGCAGTTTATTTTCTTAAGTACAATTCATTATTGAACAATGAACAACTTGGGTGTCATATTTTTCAGTGGCTGGTTTGCTGTAATTAGACATTTACACAAGGAAAAGGCACATTTAGAATCATTGATGTTTGTATATGGATGGCTTTTGTTTGCATTGAAAATACTTTTAATGGACAATAATATGCAAATTTTACTTACCAAAAATTTTAAGTCTTTTTGACCATGTCCTGCAGGCTTGCTAATTTAAATCAAAATATGCAGCCTCTGCTTTTCCTAGTATAATCAGTTATGTTTATAATCCAGATTTTTCTTGTATTTGCTAGGCAAAGTGCAAAATGCAACCAAGACTATTAAACGCACAAAGTTAGAAGGCAGAGGAATTTCATTGTGTCTGATGCATAACATTTATCGTACAATCATTTATTTTTTCCTCGGTTTGACGAAAACAAAGAATATATTGATCCTGAAATGAACAGACACAGCAGTCCGTATTGTTAGATCTTTATCTATTAAAAATGGAAAAACAGCACTTCAGCAAATTCTTTGGCCTCTGCTCATGATTACCCTATTTATTGATTGTTTGCCAAGAATGTATGCATCTTAAGAAAGCCAGGGTAAGAGCATTAAAAATATAATTTATTACGGCTTTTCAAGCAGAGTGCATTAACATTGTACAGTGAAGCAGTGGGGCTGTATAAAAAGGACTTTCTGACGCCTGCAAACATATAAGTTCCATAAATTCCTAAATAGGAGATTTCAGCTGTCTCTGGTATTATGTGATATTTGCACAGCAAACTTTAATGCCAGGACAGTTTTAGACAAGGATTCTACAGACTTCACTGCTCCTTATGGCAGACGTGCTGTTTACACAGACTCGTAAACCTTCAGCAAAAGCTCTAACACTGCCTTCAGGTTTAAATCATGCTGTATTTTTAGCAGGGAGCACTGACCAATGCTCTCCCCTTTAATACTAGAAGGTTATGAAGTTGCTGCACTTGGAGGTCTTGCCAAGTATTAGCAGGAGTGATCAGCCAGCTGAGATTGTGCTCTCCTGTATAACATTTTTCACATTAACAGAAGGACACTAGTGACAGTTTGCTAAAAGATTTAGTGGCTTGATTTGTAGTCAGATGATACCTGTGTCGCACTACCGGAATCCACCTCTGTTAATCTATGCTCTGCCTCAAAATTTGGCCGGGAGGCTCTCCTGTGTTGTTTAAAGTACCACATTTCCCAAAATGCTGCAACTGAGGAAACCATGTACCTGGCAGAAAGGGTGCTGATAAGCAGCAAAGTACCTGGGTGTTGTGTCTGATCACAGCTTAATTTGTAGGAGCTAATAAGTGGAAAAACAAATATGCTTTAGCTGTTTTTGGATGTATATGCACTTGTTTGTTAGAATGATGCTTTGCTTACACTCTATCTTCAGGAATTACTGGTGAAACTACTTAAGAATTTTGAGCCCTTGCTCTGAGTCAGATGGTAGTAGGTGAAACATCAATTCTGAGAGCCTGGAAGGGAGAAAAAACCCAGAAAAAGAAACCACCACCTTTTTGCAGATGAATCGTGTGTGTCCACAGCTTATTTAAAACCAGTGAAGTAAATACCGCTTTGCATGTACTGCTTTTGCTTTGGTCTTCTCTCCCTTTCTGGCCAGTCTCACTCAGAGAGAGAAAAAAAAAAAGAAAAAAAAAAGAAAAAAAAGCTCCTTCCTGCACTACATAAATATTGGCAAGCTTTTTTGCTCTTGTCTTTCAGTCTTTCATGCTGAGCCTATTGGGCAAACTGGAGTGAGTTTGTGAGCTTTTCCTTGCAAGCCTGAAGGGGTTTGTTTGCCAGAGATTGGCTCTCTAGTGAACAGATGTAGTTTAAATATACGTGCTTAAGAGGTATCTTTTTTATCATGATTTCTTACTATACATTAGAGCACAAATCAGCAGACGTGGTCTTACTCTATTGTCAAGAATAAAGCTTCCTTTTAGACTACAGCATGTCTGGTGCACCTTAGCAGGTTAGGAGGTTTCCGTAAGTCTAGAGGGCAGTGGTTATAGAGGCATTAACATTGTAGGACTAATTGGAGTTCCTGGGTGCCCTGTTAAAATAACCCTTGTCATCATTTATGCTAAAGATGATACCCCTCTGGCAAGCTGCCATAAGACAGTTCTGCACATCTCCTTTTAACCCTTCTGCTTTCTGCCATTAAGAGATCCTAACCTGTGCTGCTGGAGACAGCGCAACAGGATTGGAGCTTAAAACAACAGGTCACTGTGTCATCCATGTCCACCTGGGAGGCTGGGAGGAATTTTCATGAAGTCCAAAGAATCTGATTGCTGGGAGAGACTTTATCCCTAAAACAGCTTGGGTCTTTTGGTACTTCTCTCTCTGTCATGAAAAGGGAGGAAAAAAATAAAATGAAATAGGTTTTTTTTTAAAAAAAGGCAAAAGGAAAGAAAAAATGTTATTTGCTTATTTTTTGTGCATGTATGGAAGAGTTTGCCATATGATGCTAAAAAACCTGGAAATTAGTAATTAACTTTCAGGCATGCCAAAATAGTGTTGTGGGATGTAAAGTGCAGGAGACAACAACAACAGCAAGAATAACAAAAATAAACCTGAACTGCAGGTAGACTTCTTAAAGCGGCATTGAAATCATGATTTGTTCCTTAAAGATGCAAGTGAAAGTAGTGCTCAAGTGCACTCAGTGAATGAAGTACGAATTAGTGTTAACTTTTGCCTTGTTTCCTGTGTACTCTTTTCAGAGTGCATATATAACACACAAGGTGATTTGTTGTTGATGTTGAAAGCAATTAAATATTTTTGGCAGGACTAAGAAAGTTTTAATGTTATCAAACAAAATTATGTGGCTGCTACTAAAATGGCTTACAGTGAAGACATCTGCAGTATGTATTTAGGTTCTCATGCTGCCTGCTACTCACAACAAGTCAGGCAGGACAGAGAGAATCAACTTCTCTTCAGTCAACCTTGTTATTTCTATAGAAGGTAATTCTTTAAATCTGTATCTGATCAAGGGAGATAAATTTGCATTTCTGCCTTTCAGGGAGATGTATGTTTTGTAGAACTTTCTCTTTTTTGGGAAGGATGAGGAGAAAGGACTCGGGGAATATGTTGATCAAATATTTGTGATGATTCTTGATGCCTCCTCTGCCTGTTCGTACAGGTTTTATTTACATAACTCTGTATAGACCCACCTACTCTACTATAACTCAAGTTTAATATGTTAAATTTATTTTTTTTAATAGGAAGTATGCTTCCAGTTTTCTGTGTAGTGGAACATTATGAAAATGCCATTGAGTACGATTCTAAGGAGGAGCATGCAGAATTTGTGTTGGTGAGGAAGGATATGCTTTTCAACCAGCTGATTGAAATGGCATTGCTATCTCTTGGTTATTCTCACAGCTCTGCTGCCCAAGCAAAAGGTAAATAAGATTATGAAATTGTACAATGAATTGTGTTTGTTTGTGGGGTCTTGGGGGAGGGGCAGGATTTCTTTCAGGAATGTACTGCAGGTTTTACTTCTTAAACTTCTTGCAGATTCTGTGTCCGCATTTTTTTTTCCTTGATGTGTTTTTTTTTAGTTAGTGCACATTTTGCTCGTGGGGAATGTGGAGGTAAATTCCTTTTTTTTTTCTTGTTTGTTTTTTTTTTTTTTAAGAAGAAAAAAGACTTCAACTGAATCATTAGTATGCTTATTGACCTTAATAATCTGCTCCACTGAGGATCCACAAGGAAGTGTAAAGCATATTTGAGCAGATGGACTGTTGAGAGTCAACTTGCATTTATGACTGAATATCCAGCTCTGTTTCTTTTATTTTGTTCCTGATGGTTTTATAGACTGCAAAGTAATTTTTTTTGTACTCGATTCTTGCATTGCAAAATCCTTTCTAATTTATTAAGAGGAATGCTAACTCTTATATCACATCCTATTGAATTCATGGGAACTTAGGAAAATATACTTCTATACATATTTAAAAAATCTCTACTGTAATGCATTTGTATAATTTCATAATATAGATAAGGCCTATCCTTGGTGGTGTGTGGGTGGGGGTTTTTGTGGGGGGGGGTGTTCTTTTGTTTTGCCAGATTTAAGAGGTTAGAAACAAAGGTGGTGATCTTGTTAAAATCAGATATTTCTTTTGCCCCTAGGAATTAGGTAAATCACTTTCTTTCAATTTTTTTCTACCCTTCTTGCCCACTCCCCCTCCCCTCTGAAAATTACAATCCTGCAGGGCTTATCCAGGTTGGGAAGTGGAATCCAGTTCCACTCTCCTATGTGACAGATGCCCCTGACGCTACAGTAGCAGACATGCTGCAAGACGTGTATCATGTGGTCACACTGAAAATCCAGTTACACAGGTAAGTCATATACCAGTTCTGGGACATGAACTGTTACTTGTCTGCTCTTAACTGTTAATATTGCTTGTACTTAATTCCCACTCTGCTTTGTGCTCAAAGTACAAAGGCTTGCCTAAATTCCTTTTTAGTTACTCTAATTCTTCTTTAACTTACAGTATACTATTGCAGAAAACTTTTATAGCTCTGATACATAGATTTTCTTTGGATATCTCATTAAAACTATATTGCATTTTAGTCAATTAAATGATGCATTACAAGAAGGCATTTTACATAAAGTTTACTTAAGAGAAAAATATTTTTGCATATCATGAACAGTACCATCTGTGTGCATTTTGTAAAAGAATGACTTGCTCACACTTATTGTTGCTGTCTAGGTTCTTAAATTTCACGGCAACAAAAAAGAAAAAATGGTTAATATATTAATGCTTTTCATGATCAGTCGTGAGAAAGCATTACACCTTAAATTGTTTTACCAAGCGCATCAGAGCAGGAAGGTAGAAGTAACATGAAAAAATAGTCGCCACATGCAGCTGATGTATAATTCATGCATCAATACAGCAGATGTGTTGTATAAAGTAATTAACTAATCGGAACAATCAGGAGACCGAGAGCAATCTCCAGATGCATCTGCTTGATGCGCAAAATGAAATCTGTCTGTCTTAAAGGAATGTTCTGCAGCAGGATGCAATCTTGTAATAATCCCTTTTCTAATCTGTGTTTCAAATAGTTGCCCTAAACTAGAAGACTTGCCTCCTGAACAATGGTCTCACACAACAGTAAGAAATGCTCTGAAGGACTTACTGAAGGATATGAACCAGAGTTCATTGGCCAAGGAATGTCCCCTTTCGCAGGTACTTAGCATAACATGTAATAAATAATAAAGCACTATAGGCAACGCTGATGTGAGATTTGAGATTTCTACAGACTGTAGCAAGTAGTACCCATGGAGAGGATCTGCCAAAAATGCAAATGCATTTGACCACTTCATGATCTTTATAAATATGCCTGATTCATTTTGAACATAGTCTTACAGCGTTTCCCATGGGGAGTCGTGAAAGGTTGTTTACACCACACTAAGATCATCTCACAGCAAACTGGATTTTAACTGGTTTTTGTCTGCAGTCTTTGAACTGCTTTGATGCAACTACTTTTTTCAAGCACATGTGTTCAAGATGTTAAAAGGCTCTTTACTTACTGCTGTCAAAAGTACTATTGAATCTGAATGCTTGTTAGATAACCTACAGTAGTTTTAAATGCTAATTCATAAACTGAGACAGTCTTTGGCATGCTATGTGAGAAGGGAATAAAGAATAAAGCTCTTTGGGTGATATGTTGTTGTTGCAAAGAACCAAAGGAAAATCAGTCATTTATTAGTTCTAATCAAAATATACCTAAACAAAAATGAAACCTCAATTTATGCATTGCTAAATATTGAACCGATGCGTTCCTCAAGCCTTAGTCGTATTGTTCTATTTTTGCTATTCTTTTTGTTCTTCTCTTGTCAAATTACTGCAAAGGCACAATTCATTTTTCTGTGCAGTATGGTGTCCAATGATGCTGTGGTGGGAACACAGTATTTTTTTTTACCATTTAAATTTTGAAATGTATTTCATTGTGGCGCAGTGGAGACAAATTCAGTATACAAATAAATGATGCTAGTTGTGGCAGGGAGGGAAAAAGAGAAATTAAGGAAGTGAAGGTATTTTTATGGGGATTTTATTTCTCTTGCTTAGAATACTGGAGTCTTTGTCTCTGAAAGACTTCAGTTAATCTACAGGAGACTAGTCTCCCCCTCTGTCTAATTTTCGTGAAGAGATTAGCAGACTTGTTTCCCATCACTTTTTTTTCCCCTACGGTTAGATTGTTTTCAGTGATGTGGCTCCAATATAGGAAGTTTTGAAGTGGAAATAATCAAAATTATCTTCACTGGTTGCAAACCATTCCAGTAATATGTCTACAAAGTTATCTTATACGTACCTACTATAAAAGCATGTGAGCTTTTGCGCTGCTGGCTTATGGAGGCTGCAGATAACTCAGGATTTTTCTCCATTTTAATCTAATAGTGCTACTTTTTACTTGATTCTGATGGAAAGCAAATAATTTCTATTGAGATGGAATATCTCATTTCTATTTGGACATTGTGTTTCACAAAGGAGTTTCTGTATATATGTACATATAAAGCAGAAGAAAGCTTTTAAAAGGAATGCTTTGCTGTAGAAAGTATCATGGTACCAGAGACAATTCAATAATTCCATTCTTCTAAAAAATTTCTTTCAAACTATACTGAATTTTTATGTAATAACTTTATTGGACAAAAAACCATCTTGCTTAATAGCAGCGCTTCAAGTTAATGCTTAAGATGACTAAAACTCCACACTACAGAGCTCTGACTTGGGACTGTTTGTTTACTGATTTGTGTTTCTTTATTTGTAAAAGAATATACTTAAAGCTATGAGCTTCCTTCTGTTGTTAAAAGTGTGCTTATAACTTTCGCCATCTCTATCTTCGCCACTGCTACAATAGTTGGGTTGCAAGAATTTAAATAGCTTCTGCTTTTCTTTTTTCTTTAAAAACCAAATTGTATTAAGTTTAAAGTACATTTATTTATTTGGAACTTTTGGAAAAACAAGCTTTTACAGTAGTTGATCTAGAGCCCATCAGTCTAAGTCTTCCTGTTTCCCTCTGGGAGCTTGTGGGAAGATGACTTGATCTGACAGTGTCCTTTTCACATGAGTAAATTGATCTGAATACTTCCCATATTTGCCTTACCTCTAACTCCTTGTACATCGTTCCTATGGAAAGGATTTAAGAGTCCCAGTGTTTTATTAAATGTATTAAAGTTTTTGAACTGCCCTGCCATGGCATGGTCCTGCAGCAGAGATGAGAAGAGCATGGCAGAGGTCAGGAGAGACTCTGTTTCCTCAGGGGACCCATCAAAGTGCAAGCATAGGAGATTCTTCTGAGAGCAGAGAAGGGCTCTCTCCTGGTATGTTCTTCCATGGGTATAGGTAATGCCATATGAAGTGCTTCATCATAAATGCAAACTAATGCAGTGACACTGTACCATAACTTATTAACACTGTTATGGATATAATTTATTAACCACAGAAAAATGACTCAAAGCGGAAATGAGAGTAGTTATCGTTTTCTGTCACTGTCATTAGCAATACTCTGTTTTGTGTAGGTATGGAAGGACTTGCATTAAAGTAATTAAGCTGCTGTGCTCAATGCGTGGCATCTCTGAAGCCCCATTTTCACTTTGAGTTTACTGTATTTTCTGAAGCAATATTGCATTTTGTATAATAAAAAATTGCTCATATTTGTTCAGAATACCAGCATTCTATGTACTGAAAAAAAACTAGAAACAAGCAAGCCAACTATTTTATAGTGCAGATATACTTAATAACTTGAAAATACGTGAACAAAACTTTGAGAATCAGTCTGTTTCAATTATAGAGTCTTGAAAACCTAACAACATTATTTGTGGAAAAGTACAAACTCTTCACACCTTTCTTGATAAAATACCACTGTGACTCTTGCTCTCATTAGGAGAGTTGAATACATGGTCCTTTTTGAAGCTGCTGTAATTCTCACTCTGTGACTGTGTGGCCACCCCTGAAGGTCAGTTTTATTGCTCAGTATATGAGCCCACATTGTGGGGAATCCCTGTCAATGTGGAGTGCTTAGGATGGACCAGAGCAAACACATGCCTCTGAACTGCTGTGGAATTGCAAACAGCCGTTCAGACATTTAGCCTCAAATTTTTAGTATCAAGCAGTCAAGGTAAAAGGACATTTCAAATTTTGCAAGGAAAACCCAAACCTGTTCTGAATTATGCACTAAAGTGCATATTTTCATGCTTTACATCAGGTTTGCAGATTTTATTGCTAGAGACTGGCAGCATGTGCAGATGCCGAGTGAAAGACTTTTTGCTTTTGATACGCACAGCTTGCTTCATTTCTGTTTCCTCTCCAGACCTCTTTTGATGGGGAAGGTAACTTGGAATTTAATCTAGGACTCAATTTTGGGCCATCTTGTGCATTCCATTAAATTGGTCTATCTCGCGAGTGGCCTAGATCTCATTTCCCTCCTGTTTTGGCTCTTCAGTCTCCACAGGGTTGTAAAGAAATTGTTCTACCATCAATTCTTATTTCCAAACCTTTGCACAGAAGCTCTACTCTACTTCAGTCTTCTGGGAGCTACTCTAAAGTGATCAGGCAGGCAGGCAGCTCTGTTGCATTTACTTATTTAATGTTAGCCCTTCAATGTCTCGCCTTAGTCTTAGCATTTTCATACTTCGCTTTCACAGTTTTGCTCTGTTTTGATTTTTAGTGCGAAGTTTCTTCTTACTTCCACAATTAATAACTGAAATATTACAGCCTGTATTTATTCTGATATTAATAAGGGTATTTTTTCCTCTTTTGCTCCTATTGATTTACTGCATCTTTCTCTGTTTCTCTGTGTATTTATATATAACATATATATATAGTTCAATCAACTTTTATGAGGAAGAGGAGAGCAACATGGGGTATTGGTCTAAGAAAAGGACAGGAAATCCTTTTGATAATTCTGTAACAAACTCACCATGTGCTTTTGAACATTCAGATGTATCCCTTATCTTGAGTTCCTGTAACCTTTTCCATGAAAAGACGATAACAAGTCACCTACCAAATGAAGAGATTGTAGAGATTGATTAGTATCTGGGCACTGCTTTAAAAATATGGCAGTGATCAAATGACATTGACTTTTTCTACTGGTATTATCTTGCCTGATTTTTTTCTACAAAAAGATATTCTGAATGATTGTTGTTAGCATTCACAAACAGGCACTATCAAAGCACTGCCAAAGCACTTCTGAAGTAAGATATTCTTTTTCTTACCCTATAGTATCCTGAAATGTGAAGGTATTTGGTTGGGGATTTTTTCCCTCCCTTTTGCTCATCCTTTGAGACTGTTTGTATCTAGTCTGACTCTCAGGACAACGACGAGTCAGTGCATTGTAGATGAGAAGTTCCAGGCCTGATACATAGTAGAATCTCAAATCTCAATAGCTTTTTGTTCAATATTTTGTAGGGGACATGCAGTATTTCAAAAAAATGTATCCAGATGCTGTGATACTTGGGGACATAGTAATTTATGGACTATTTTAAAATTTTTGGAAGATATTTGTGTGTTCCCCCCTTCCCCTGCCTATAATGTCATTGACATAATTTTGCTCTTGGTGATGAGGGAATAGCATTATTTCAGTCAAAGGGATGGATATATGTTTGCATTCCATGAAACGTATGCATACACAGTACAAGTGCTGGTACGATACCCAAGTCTGCATAGTTTTGCACTTGTGACAAATATAACTGTCCTGACTGCATTTTTAACAAGCTTTCATGCTATAGTGAATGATTCTCATCATCTGACATGGGCACGGTATAGATCATACACTTTCCTTTCTGTTCAGATACCCTGCCCTGAATTTGCATACTGTTTTGTTCAGACATTATATGATCTGGCAGAGACAACAGAGAGAGAGCTTTCTTGGAACACGAGTGTTTCTCAGTTCACCTGATGTGAAGGCACTTGGCCATCATAGCAAATGGGCAGCTCAATAGAAATCTTCTCACATTTCCACACCACTGTTCTGTTCCACCCTGCTAAAATCCTAATCAAAATGTTGTGTTTGCTAAAATTAAAATTTCTGTGCCTATAGATAATCAAGGAATGAGCTGTTAAGAGTTGCCAAAATACATACTTTTTATGAGCAGTTTTGATTCATGCTTTGCTAAACCAAAAGGTGTTTTTTGCCCCCTCCCCTTTCAATTTTACCTGCCTAGACCTGAGATCAAGTCCTTGGATTTCTTTGTTGCTTGTCTCTTCTGTCTTCCTCCCCTCCCCCAATAATTAATAACCTGAGTAAGGAATGCAGCTCCTTTTTCTGCTTTAGAAGTTACTGTACTTTAGATTTTAAAGATGTCATTAATTATTTCGGAGAAGTAAATCCTTGAGGGCCTGGGCTCAGCTTTTGGCAGGCAGGGCTTTTCAACCCACCCCCCAGTTGCTCACTGTGATGTCTCTTCAAGCTGACATGGTATCTGGATTTTTAAAACATTTGCAATTAACTATTAAAATTTGTGCCTATAATTTTTAGTCATCCAGATAGAATGGGCAGTGCAGAGCCTATTGCTGATGGGATGAGCAAGATGTATGTAATAGGTATTTGGGTAGAGCTATGTGAGGACATTCACGCAGTTGACATTCACTCAACCTTTCAATTGATTGATCATTTGATTATTGATTTAGGTTCCTTAGATGCACCTAAATACTCTGTGTTAAAGCTATGCTGCTCTATCTGCAACTGTTTTATCTGTGTAGCACTCTATTAAAGGCAAAAATACATAGCTATTTTTTTCTGCCTCTTCATTAGAACTAAGTGTAACGAGGATGTAAAATCACTTTGCAAAACAGTTATGAGACCTGAAATTATTGTGGGAGGTGGGGGAAAACATGCTTTGTTCTTCAAATAAATGCAGTATCTGACTTCAGGGGCGTCTGTAGGGTGTCAGGATGTCCCTTGGTATCTGTGCTGTAATGTGGTCTTCTATTTCTGCTTCTTAAAAGTGGAGGAGCCCAAGAGAGCAATGGTGCTAGTGTTGAGGCGGGTTTTTTTTTTTTTTTCTGGTTTGGTTTTTTTGTTGTTGTGGGTTTTTTTGTTGGTTTTTTTGCCTTTTGTTGTTGTTGTTTGTTCTTCTTTGGGGTTGTTTGTTTGTTTGTTTTCTTGATGTTTGATTTTTTAATTTTGTTTTTACACTCCTAAAGTCAGGAGTTACAAACATCTGTCCTCACTTTGTGAAAAGTACAAAATTAATGCATTTTTGGGCCTGTGCATCCTACTTTAAGTACTGGCCATTTTTGATTGTATCTCAGCAATTTTGAGAATTGTGTCATGTGAATGATTATCTGCATCATATGGACTTCAAGTTTTAGGGAAGTTACAGAATGAAAAAGGAACACAGCACATTTTCTTCTGATAGGTTTTCCTCCTAAAGCATGCATGTCTTGTAGAACTGAGCCCTACTTCTGTTTTCACTCAGTACTCCTAAGAATGGTATATAGAACAACTTGCATTTTAAATATCTGTGGTGATGTTCTTCTTTTTGTAGATACATATATACACATAACTATGCTTTCTTTTTTTTCTCTTGGGTACATTTACTGGGTTAAGAGGCAGTCAAGTAATGCACTTCTACAGAATTTTGTATTCACTTGTATTTGTTCACGTTTCTTGCATACCTCTTAACAAAGTCACGGCCAAGCACAAACCCTGATTAATTTCTTTTTTCCATAACTTTATTAGAGAGTTAACAAACCACTTCTCCAGTGTTCTTTAAAGCAAGATTGCAAATAAATCTTTTTTTTTTTTCTTCTTATTGGCAAATTTTTGGCTGTGGAGTACTGCACAAGTATAAACAACATGAGAGATCCTTTAACATAACATGAGAGAGCCTTTAGTCGCTTTGCTCCCTAGCTTTGGAACTCATTGCCAATTGAAGTAAGGAAAGCTTGGCTGTTGGGACTTTTAAATCTAGACTTAAAAGTTATTTGTTCTGTTTAGCATTTTTAAAATGATTCTATTAGGAATTGTATGTGCTTCAGTTTTAATTTTAACTCATAATGATTGTAAAGCACCCTGGGATGCTTGCATGAAGGGCGCTACAGAAACCCAAGATTGCATTGTACTGTGTTGTAATGTATTGTATTATTACATGGTACTGGAGTTGGACCACGGACAATTCATATAGAAAGCATTTGAATACTTAGCTAAAGATAAGGAGTGTGTGTGTGGGGGGGTACTGTCTTTTCTTGCTTCTTTTCCCCCTTTTCTGTCAGTTATTTTATTAAACTAAATTAACATGGCAGTTATTCCCTAAGAAATGCCAGCATAATTTACTGCTGCAAAGGGGCTCAAAATGTAAACCAGATGATAAACTAAAAATAAAAAAGTCCACATTAAGATTTAATTGCACTTCCCTTTCTATATTACGTTCTTATGTAAAATACATTACAAAACAGTACATTCTTTATCACTTCCTTCACTTTTAACTGAATTTCATTAACAATAAAGAAATATATTGTCTCTATTTTCAGTAATGTCACTTGACAGTTAATCCCTTAACTTGATGTACATGTCTTTAAGATTTTTTTTTTTTTTTTAATAAAGAACACGATAGCACTGACTGGAGCCAAGTATTGCACAATCATGTGATTTGCAAGTTTCCCAGCTCGCAGCTTTGCCAGTGCAGGTCAATTCACACCTGCCACACTTATGCCATTCTGGTCCTCATGTTGCTTTTCCTCAGTGATTGTCAGAGGTAGAGAGAGTTGTGCATGCGGCTCCTTCCTTCCCCCCTCCCTCCCCACTCCAAATGTGTGGTAAACCTTGTGCATTGGAAGTGTCTCCTCAGGAATTAAATGGAGTTTAATTTCTGTCCATTAGAAAGCTGCTATCCACATCGCCAATTAAGCCTTCTATTTAAAGGGTGAGGAGATACGTATGTCTACATCTTAATCACTGCTGTGACTGGTTTGCAGAGACCTTCTCTGACTGGTTCAGTTATTACTAGCAGTGGTGGGAGGCACAGGGATCAGCGTGGTTATAAAACCTACCCAAAAGCTGAGCAAATTCTGTAGGTGCTGTAGCGTCACTGTCAGCAGATTTGAAGCTGAGGTACATCTGTGTTAGGGGACGCAGGGGTGTAGGCATAAAGATGCGCCAGGGGAAAATTACTTGAATTGGTAATAATTTTTACCTGGCAGGAGCAAAAGCGAACACAACCTACTTGTTGAGAGGCAGTGCTCAGAGACATGCAACTCTCACCTTGTCAGACTGGACTCATTGCATGCCTTCACTATAATCATAACTTAGAAGAAAAGAGATGAGTTTCTCAGACGGAGCAAAACTCTGAAAGCTTGCTTCCCCACCATCACCACTTTTTTCTTTTTTAATTAGTAATTAAGTTCTTCCTTTTTATATCCAAGACCGTGGTTGGAGAACCCTAAGGCAAGGGTGAGCTTTGTCTCTCTTTCCTTGGACACTTCCTTAAGAGCAGCACAAATGATATCAGATTCTGCTGGTGCCTTGCAGCAGTGATCAGAGGACAGGTTTTTCAGGACAGTAGCAACCTCAGATGTGCCTCACTCAAAGCCGTGGAATAAATTGTTCAAAAGGGGAAAGTTCTGTTCCCCAGAGGTGGGAGAGGATGAAACGTTCTCCTCATATACACCTGTCTCATTTATTTTTAATTTGTTTTTTATGTACTAAGATTTCCTGCACTCAGAACTGCAGTTCTTCTATAAGCTTGCACCAGAAGAGGGGAAAGTGTGCCTGGGTGTGCCACTGTTCCAAGGGATTTGATAATTTACAGTAAACTGTCAGGGAGAGGGATGGGTTTTGTGATGATGAAAAACTGAGACCCATGCAAAGGACATTGGTATCAATGGCCTTTCTATAGCCAGAGAGAAGATTTCAGCTCCATAAGTTTACCTAGGGTGTTGTATTTGAATCAGTATATTGGGACTTCCTTAGAATTTTAAGTGTTGTATGTGTATTTATATATTTAGTAAAATCCCACCAAGATATATGTGCCAGCTTGCACATCCCCGAGGTCCTAAAGGTATGTTCATTACTTTGCACTTCTTGTAAGGAGGATCTTTGTGTGCTAAGTATAATTTAGCTGATTTTTTTTAATTTATATCTTTTAATGCAATGACTACTTAAGAAAAATTTAGTAAATAGAACCCTAAAGTACACATACATATTCCTCATGGAAAGCTAGCTGGAACATTTCTCTTTTGAGATACCTTCATTGAATCTTGGATCTTTTTATGAATTCTTCAGAGCATTTATACTTTTCACAAACTCTTGCTAGTGAGAGATAACAACATATAGGCAAAACTAGTACCTTGGCTAACACTGCTGCTTACAATGTCACCTTTACAATTTTACATAAAGAACCCATAGTGAGTTTCAGAATATAAATTACTTTTCTCCTGACAAATTTTTCTGTTTTTCTCAATACAGAAAGAAGTGTGTTCATGTGCTTTTAGCAACACGTCCCTCATAGAATTTGGGTCCATATGATTAAGAATAATCAGATGTACATGTGGTTCATAAAGAGGCGCGTGACCTGAAAGAGTAACTGAGACTTAACCATTTAAACAAAGGCTAGATAAGGGATGTTACATTTGGCATTAGAGGGGTATTTAAGCAAGCAATTGGCGGCATGAGAAATGCACTCACTAGGAGCAGAAATCAATAAAGTTCAAAAAGCTAGTCGTACATTTGAAAAAAGAAAGAAAAGAGGTACATAAAAGGTACATTTAGAGGTTACAGAAAGAGATTACAATGGATGTGGTGAAAGATCCAGCACTAGAAATCTTCAGATAAATACTTAATGATTTCTCTAGCTCAGCCACTGGTAACTTGGCTGAACTCGGAAATCGCTAGATGAAGTTCTAGGGTCTCATTTTATGTAGGTTCCAGAATGAATGCTCAAAATAGCCCCTTTTGACTAAAAATCTGCAAAACTTAGGTAGAAAATGGAAAAGAGATCAAAGGAAAAGCTTATCCTTAACACCAAAAGAAATTCAGCAAGACAACTGTTAGTGCTACTGAGTCTGATGACTTCTTGTCTGGACATTGTGCCTTAGGGCTCAACTTCATGCCAGACATCTGATGCTTTGCTTAGCAGAACAGTGGAATCTGAGAAGAGACTTGCTGAAAATCATGTCCTATTTCCCAGCAAGGAAATATTCCTTAACGTGGTGGGTAATATTAAGCAAAAACTGAAATGAAGACAAGACATTGTGGCTGGGTGAAGATAGAGCAATTACCAACATCTCTATCAGGAGAATGTATGTACTGCAGTTTTGTAGAAAATTTTACCATACACAAAACTGACTTCAATGCATTAATAGGTCTAAAATGTCTTGTATTACACAAAGCGTTTGCATTAGATTAGTATTTGAAAGCACGTTCATTAGGACAAGCATCCCAGGCAGGAAACAAGGCAGAAGCACTCTGACCTGGGTGGGACAGAGTGGTTGGAAAGGAAAGCAACCCACCAGAGAGGAATGCTGAAGGTGTCTCATATTTTCACCGAACCAGTCTGTGAGATCTCCAAGACTCCACCTACCTCTTTATTCCCATACAAGACATGCTGGTTTGTATCTTGATTATTCAGATTGTCCTCTTGGTTTCTAGTTTCCCCTAGTCCCATTCATTGCATCCCAGGAAGAGGTGACTCCAGGTGCACAGGCTTCATGCAGTACATAGCCTAATGTAGGAACAGCAGCCTTCTGGAGAGAGGCTGAGGCTGTCACCACACAGAACTGGTTAGGAGGGATGGATCTTACCCTGGAGCAGCTTAATTCTGGTTCTGTGGACTTAAAGACCAGGCCAGGCTGGAGCATGGCTTCTGGGTTTGTCTTCATCCAGCAGAAATTCTGCCTGTACACCCCAAGATAGTGTTGTGGTGGGCACAAGTGGGGAGAGCTCCTGGAAACATGCATCCCCACCTCAAGCTGAAAGAGAAGTTTAAAGCAATATATTCATTTCATATCAGCTCTTTCAAATGGATTCCTGGCTGAAATGGATAGCACATTTCTTACCCATGGAACTCTCAAATTTCAGAGCTCTGCTGGCAAAGGCACTTGCATAATCAAAACCTTAGGGTGTAATAACTCACCCCTCAATTTCATTTTCATTCTGCGGAGTAAACCAAGAATTAACTTATTAAATACTGGTTATTTTGCGTTCTATATTTTATCTGAGTTGTTTTTAGGAAGGGTTAGCCAGGACTTTTACTACTAAGTATCTGCCATTTATAAATCATGCACAGTAAAATCGGGATTCTTAAAAAGATTTGTGTTGGACAATGAAGACAAAAGTGCGTTATGTCTCCTTATCTTTTATAGGTTGAGGTTGTGACTTCATTTTCTTTCTTTTTTTTTTTTTTTTTTTTTTTTTTAGTCTAAGGCACTGTGCCACGAAGCTTGTAAAGCAGTTACGAAGTTCTTCAAATTTGAATTAACATTTCCCACCTACCTATCTTTCTCTCTTTTAAGCTTTTAACCTTTGTAGATATAAGAGTAGTATCTTGGGAAGCAGCTTTTTATTTGAGCTTTATTTATATCCCATCAGTGGGAGATGCTCGGAAAACATTGGGAGAATGCTGCTCTGTCATGCAGCAACTGGGAATTTACATTACAGAATGGTAAAAATAGTGCAAGGATCAGTTCCTTCAGATGCTGAATCCTCATTTCTGATTTTCAAAATCTTCCCATGTGTGGATATATTTCTATCCATATATAAATATATGTGTATATATGTATATATAATTTGGGTTCTTTTGATTTTATATCTTCCCTCATTATACCAATGTAGCTCTATGTTTACATTAATACATACATTTATAATACTTAAAGACAACATAAGACAGAAAAGGAGGAGGAGATAATTTCAGTTTTTCAAGGACAGGAGAAAGGAGGAAAGGCATACTAATGTATTGGAAAAAATGCTTGTGCCATCACTGTAAATCTGCCTTTTATTCAGTTTTAACTTATATGACCAGCATTTGCTATGCAGATCCTTATTCTCCTGACCCTGGCAACAGTATGGAGGTCAGATAGCCATCCAAGTGCAATGCCAAAGGCACAAACAAAAGTTTTTTTCTTCTCTGTCCATCTGTGGGTTTTTCCCTGATCCTACATGTTTATAGGGCATATGACAACAAATTCTATTGCATTACTTGCTGTAGTTCAAGCTAATGGACCAAGGAATTTAACATAATTCTTCATACACAGTTAAACTGTCAGTATCAGGACTTCTTGCCCCAAAAAACAACTAGTGGCTGGATATACTTGGTCTATTTTATTCAGCATGGCAGATGATATTTCTCTGCCATGCCAGATCACTGGTAAAGACATTTTGCCCTGGCTGGGTTTTTGCAGTACGTGGACTGGCAGGCTCAGGCAGGCTAAAATCTTCTGGTTTGGGGATAATCTTGTGTTATCTGGTTGGGGCTTGAATGTTCGCTTCTCATTTGAAAAATGTTAACGTGGAGGCTCCTGAGAAATAAGCACTCATAAGAGTTCGGCTTCTGTTAGAACTGAAGCTTGCTATTTCCACGCAAACAAAAGCCACTGATAGTGGCTAGAATGGGGAAACAAAGTTCCTCTGTCCTTTATGAAAAGATCCCCCCCTCCATCTGCCCCCAAATCTTTAAGTTCTGTTCTGCAACTTTATCACTTATTCAAACTAGGTCTAGGGACAAAGGCTCATAGCTTTTCTCTTTTACTTTTTTTTTAAAAAGCCATGTTAAGTTTTCAGCATTGGAACATGCTTCCCTGCTGGTGTCTAGGGATGTAAAGCAGAGACAAAATAGAATAAAGCCTTAAAAGTTTGGCTTTAAAAAAATGGAGCCAGTGGTTTGACAGATTGTTCAGTAAATGTTCATTTTATTGAGAATTATAAAAAAGGTGCTTAACGCCTCTGTACCATTAATATAATACATTAAAAGGGTACTGTCAAGATTAGTGTTTCAGCTCTGAAAATTGACTGTAGGGTTTATGGGCAGCACTGTTCGTACTATGCTTGTAAGATGAGGTATCTTCTACTTATCACTTCACAGAACCATTATGTTGTTACAAGGCTTTATACTGAAAAACTTGATAAATAGTAAAACGTAAATAAAATCTCATTTGAAAAGTGAGAGGATAGTTGCTGCCTGTCTTATAGCCAGATTTAGCAGATGCGGATTTGAATGTAAAACAGTTGTGAAAATAGCCGGTGTCAAACTAGTGCAAAATTAAACTTGTGGGGTGTTCTGTTTTCAGTGTCTGTCATTGTTGAAGTACTCCATTTCAAAAGCATGCATTCCTTTCTACAGAAAAAAAAATCAGATTCCTTAGTTGAAATTAATTAGCATTCAGAAACCAGATAGCATGTTTTTGGGTATTCATGAGATCTCTGTTTGAAAAAATGTTTTTAACTTGTAGAAATGTGTTGCAACACACAGATGGGAAGAAAAGAAAAAAAAATCTCTTTAGCAAGCACTGTGTGTAAAAGGAATATTACATTTTGCACGCTCCTGATTACCCTGTGTAAACAGTTTTTGACATCTGTCTTTATAGTTTTCGAGGAGAGGAAGACTTTGTTAAAAGAACCATTTTTATACAGCAGTCACCATTTCAGTCTTGCTTTACCTGTATTATGAAAGCAGATGGTCTGCATGTCTTTTGAATATTTATAACTATCAAAAACAATCTCTTGCTATTCACCCTTAGGCTTATGAGATGTCAGGACTGTTCTGGTTGAAAAAAAATCATCTTGGGTGTTTACAGAAAGGGGATTACATTAAGCTGAAATGACTATACATTTTCCAGTTTAATATTTGTCCATCAGCTGTTTAATCGTATTTAGATAATTGTGTAAATAAGTTGTTGCAGCCCTTGCCCCTTCCACTGAGCAGGCTTGAAGCTTTGAACACCAATGAATGAGTTGCAAAAAAGCTCCGATTTTTTTTTTCCTAGTTAAACAACCTGGAAGGCCTAAATAAGTTTTGGTTACAGTGCTTCTTTTGAGAAAAACGTTTAATTTGCAAAGGAATCCCTGATATCTAATTCAGCCGAGTTGTTCTAGGAAGCTGCTGTGTCTGTTACTCTCTGCTAAGTCTGTTAGCATGTATTTGCTCTGTGTAAATACTGCAGCCCAAGTACCCCTTCATGAGGCATGAAAACAACCTTATTCTGCCCATATAAAAATAATTTTAAGGTTATTTAGGGGAAGTTTTGGGACTGTGGGGGTTAAAAGCTTTTTTGACTGGAAGCTGAGCAATCACTGATAACAGATTTTGCTGTGGTTGGTTGATTTGGCAGAAAAGCATGAACAGTTTTGGTTTAGATGATTGAATTAACCTGATTAACATTGTTTTTGTTGTTTTGCAAAAAGGACAACAGTATACTTTTAGCGATGATCCAGCAACACTTCACCTGGTTGAAGAGCAGTGTTAGAGGCAATGACTCAGAAATGCCTCCCTTGAAGCACCTGCAGCAGTGGCTGCAGCAACGAGCCGGCATGAAAGGCTCAGGTCCTTCCCGTATCTTGCAGGACGCACCTTGCGTTAGATTCTGGCACAAAACAAAAGGTGTCTGATGCTACCATTTTACTGGGTTTTGTTTGATGGGCATATGAAACGATTCCTGCTTGAGATTTATGATATTTCCCCAGGGAGTTCCCCAACTTCTTTGAGAAAAAGATGGTGTCTGGTATTTAATCTCTGGTATTTAATCTTCTAGAGAAAATGGGATTTGGTTCAATCTACGCTGGGTGAACCTCAGCTGAACCTCAGAACAAATTCTACCCCTACCTTCACACAGTTGTTGGATGCCTAATTATAATTAACTTATTTGGCTAAAAAAAGAGCACTTGGGCTGCAGCAGATGGTATCATTCCAGAATAGTGGGATTTCTGTGAAGGTGGCACCATTTCAGATGAGATCTCCCGATTCTCAGAACATGACTGCAACTGATGTGGTTGGGGGGAGGGAGATACGGGAGAGGGGAAAGAGGGAAATTTGAGATCTTGAAGGCTCACAACTTACTTTCATGGATAAACTGCAAGTTAAGATTGCATATCTGTGACCAGGTTTTGTGTTCTCTCAATTTTCTTTGCAACACGTGAAAAAGCAATCTGATTTTGAATGATGCATGTGATGCATTTAAATATTTGTATGATACATTTATGTTCGTCATCCTTGTATGTAGAAGGTGTCTGCCGCTGTGCCTCACAGATAAAGAGAATATGTGCAGTAGTACCAGGATATGATATGCTTCAAATACAATATTTTTGATTTTGATTATTGATAATTCAAGACATGGGAAACTCCTCAAGTGTAATGATCGAAGTAATATGAAAATCACCAATATGCCTTCAGTCTAGATAGTGAATCTCTGAAGACCAGTAACTCCTGGGGTTATCTTAAGTTTTAGGCCATAAGCATGCCAGACATTTATATATGTAGATTGGCATTAAAATGTGTAGGAATTCTATAGCAATAGGAAATTTCTACAGCCAAGTGCATCTCTTTGCACTGATGTGACTGCACGTTTGATGACAATAAATAAAGCATAGAAACAATGAATTTCAGTGTTGTCAAGATATTTTCTGAGTTAACAAGGTAATAATATTTTATCTGGCTTGTAAAATTTTGCCTTCAGTGAATTAGTAAATAAATCATTGATTCCTACTGATGAGGATTCTTAGCGTAGGTAATATCACTTGAATGTTTGCATGAAGTGTTCTCGAAGAAAATGCAAGATAATTTTCATTTTTAAATGTGTTTATAATGTCTGGTTTGTTTTTTTTCTTTTAATCTACTTTGAAGAGCAGGAGTAACATCACAGTGTTAGCCATCAAAGCTTGAAATTCACATTGTGTCAGAGAAGCTAAAATTCCCAGCAGTGTTTCTAAACAGACCAGTCCCCTGTTTGGTTGTAAAGTAACTGCATTAAATTTATTCCTGAAGAAGCAGAGGATGTGTTGCAAACTGCCATGTCATTTGTGTACAATTTTTGTAAAATGACATGGAAGGGAGCACTAGGAAATCTTAGACAAACATCTTCAATAATAGGTAATTTACAAAAATTAATATACATGTTTTCATACTTAAAGTTAGTTGGGAAGGAGAACACATCTGAAAGGGGCAAAGTAAAATAAGAGAAACCCACCTTGAGGTCTAAATGACATCTGCAAAATACACATGAGCTGGTGTGGGATGATGGCCTCTGACAGGTGCAGTTCCCCATTTGGCACATACAGATCTGCAGTTTCTGCAAGTAGTCTGTGCAGTCATATAATTTGCCAGTTCAGATCCACAGGACTTTTAAAATCCTGCCTTAACATCCTCTCATCTGCCCATGTTTAAGATGTTTTTGTTAATCTACAAAAGAGCTTAAAGATAATTTTGTACATATCAGACATTAAGTATACTGTTGTTGTACTGGAAGTTGAAATTGCGTTCAGCTGAGCTTGGTTCTGGTCATTCACGCTAGGCTTGTGGTAGTCTCTTAAATTTTCACTCTCCTTTTATACCACTGACAAAAGGCTTCTAGCTAGTTTCAGATATGGCAGATTAGTATCAAGAAATGGCAAGAATTTTGGTGATTCGGAGAAACATTAAAATACCTGCCTGGTGAGTAGGGGATATCCACATTTGTCGTAAATAATGCTGCCTCACTCTAGCAGTCTGAGCCTCCACGAACAGCTTGCTACTGAGTAATACCCTAGAAAATGGTTATAATGAACTTCACTAAGATCAATAATGAAGGTACTTTTAGCCAGAAACTGAACTAACCTTTTAAAAGAAGACTTACAGTAACATTTATTGCATTTTTACTCCGGACTCTTCCTTCCAGTGGCTATTGTAGTTGGTGTAACAAAGGGTTGATGCTCTAAATGATTTTCAAGACAGCACAAATACATCTAAATGTTACATGCTGAATAGTGAAGAAACGGAATAATCGAGGCTTTGTCTTCTTGACTGTCATTGCTGTTTTGATACACTGGACGATTCTTGTAGTTAAGCCAAAAGTAACTACTTTTCACATAGGAATTTAAAGGGTGGCAAAGTTCAGTCTGTTGAAATTATATTTGCTAATTTTGTTGTCCATACATCATATACCGAGTATAATTTTCAAGTTGGAGCATTATCTCATTTTGCAAGGCTTAGTCTTAATTGATTTGTAAAAGAATGTACTGGAACTGAGTTTTATGCATTGTAAATTCCACTATTTTAAAACTGGTCAAAACTGAGCAGAAGGTAAATTTCTCACTGTAGCTATCTGATATCTCGAGAACCTTTGAGAAAAAAATCATCTTGATCTTCCTTTGGTCTATTTTACAGCTAATATTCAGTTACAGAATTAGACATGACAATAAGCTTTTCGTAAGCCTGTTTTTGCAAATCACTTAAAATACCCTGTTGAGAAAAAACAAGGCTAGGTTCATACTGGGTTATTAAATGCATATTTTTTTCTGCTATAAACCCCATATTTTATCCTATTCACAGGTCATTCAGCATTCACATAAAATTTTATCCTATGATTTTCTGGGGTCTAGTGGCACACAGGAACTGGATATGGGTAACTTGGGTCACTGCTTGCATTTGTAAAAGCAGTGTAGGAATTGTATGCCTGTGTGAGTATGTGAAGGGTCAATCAAATTTAAAAGCAGAAATGGGATGAACAAAATTCACTTTCAAGATTAGCATCTTCTGTCCAGAGCCCATCCCATTGCATGATGTTTCTTGGTCGATAACTTTGTTCTTCTCTTAGTACATCTGCTATTTTTGCTCCCGTTTACCTTGGGTTGTTTTCATGCTCAATTAATGAGTTTTTTAAAAGGCTTTGGATGATAGGATTTAAAATGCAATATGGTTCTCAAACTTTAAAAATATAGTGGTTCAACAATTGAAATAATTTGTGCTTTGACTTGTACTGCTCTGTATTACAGATTTTTTTTTCTTCTCCCCTTTTCACACAGAGTATGATTTCTTCCATTGTGAACAGCACTTACTATGCAAATGTCTCAGCAGCAAAATGTCAGGAATTTGGAAGGTGGTATAAACATTTCAAGAAGGCAAAAGATATGATGGGTAAGCAAAAAAAAAAAATTGCCTTGATGGTGGTTACATACCATTATGTGTCACATTGAGGTCTGTCACAGTCATATAAGAAGCCAGTTCCCTTCACTATAAGTTTAGGATGCTTTTGATGAGTAGATGTAGAAAGTACATATATAGTGAAAGAATTCATTTAAATAAATATTTGCTATTGAAACAGCCAAGCTGACTTAGGTTGCCAGAGATGTAAAGCTGTCATTCTGTAAATCTAGAGATCTTCTACCACCCAGAATAATTGTTTAGAAAACCTGTTCCTGGAACTGTGACGAACTGATTTTTTAATGTATGTATTTTTTTCTTGCTCTGGCTAATGTATATTTAAAGAAACAGGCTTCTACAGCTATCACTACCTTCCAGCAAGAATGCTTTAATTTTCTAAGTTCCTATCTTTCTCTAACCTTGGGATCCTAATTTCAATTAATTTTAAAATTGTCACAAATAGTGGTGACAATTGTTTGCTTGTGTAGTAGGCACAAGTAAATTATTGGAGAAAAAAATCTATCAATTCTGTGATACCTTTAATCTTTCTTAAACCTGTTCACTTGATTTTGAACAATTTATGTCAGAAAATTTCTACGTAGATTTCAATGGAATGGAGAAATTGGACCTCAATTTGGATTGAATTTTGAGCTTGACTTAGCTTTCAGTATTTGAAGCAAAATCATTCATCTACCAAAACGGGTTCCTTGCCTTTTATAGCTTAAGGCTGTAATGAAGACAATGCATCACTTTTGTGATAATTGCTTGAATTACTGTTCCAAGTGAATGGCCCACTTGGGTTGATCTCTACTTTCCCTGAGTGAAAAAAGGCAGCTTCTTTCCTTAATCTTCTTTGTATCTTCTGTGCAACACAGAACCCTTCTTCTGAGACCACCAAATTAGTGGTAAGACTTCACTTGGTTTCTGGTGGTTCATGTGTGAGGCAGCAGAGAGGCCATATGGGGAGAGTGACCTTTCCACAGCAGCCTCTCCCACGTCCTTTGCAGCAGTGCTCCTGCATGGGAGAACTCCTGCAAAATTTTACTTATATAGTCTGCCAAGACAGGTTCATATTGCATTCACTTGGAGTCAGTGAAGCCAGCAAATAGAAAATGTGTGTTTGTGTATTCTTGTGTAAACTAATGCTGGCAGAAAAGGCAGCATTGCCCTCAAAGCCACCTGTGTGAGGAGTAGCAGGGCCTCTGCTTGGGTACTGATCCAGGCTATGGACACCAGAACTCTCTGCAGAACAACTGGCTTTTTATTTATCAGATTTCTAAGATATCAGATTTTTTATTTATCTCCTCCCGTGATAAGACAGGGGAGGAAGATGGGGATGCAGGTGGGAATCCAAGTGCCAATTTCTTTATCCAGCTCCGATCCTTGTGGGGGAAAGGGTGGCCTTGCACTGATGACTGTTGGTGAAGTTCATAATTACTGGGACAAGCTCAGACACTGCCTAAAAAAAGAAAATCCTTACTAGTAGAAGAAAAAAAAATGCTACAACACTTTTGTGAAAATACTGGACTTTTGGTTTTTAAATAAAGCTTATTTTCTTAAGGCTATTTCCAGACCAGAGCTGCTAAATCTCTAAAATAAAAAAGATTGCAAATACAGATAAAAAGAAGGCTCCTTTATATCAACCTAGAGTTATTTTATATTGTTTAATCATGCACAAGAGGGCAACTGTTAGAAGTCTGGTTTAAAAAATTCTGCTGTTATTTAAAAAGGAGGGCGTGTCAAAGGCAGATGAGATATATAAGAATATTTTTCTTAATATAAGAAAAAAATTCAACCATGTTGCAAGTCACTGAAAAAACCATGCATACATGGTTGCAAGATAAAGCAGCCCATCTGTGTAATTTACATAAATTATACTAGTTCCTAGCAGTCCCATACAATTGATGCAGCATCTAGAAATTAGCAGAGCATGGGGAGGTCTGCACCTCACCCTGCTTGTAACAGATTTCCAATGGCTGGGAACTGCAGATGTCATGGCAGGGACCTCATGGGAGGAGCAAAACCAGTCACTGGGGGTTTCTATCTCTCTGGCTGGGACATGTTTTCCCACAATAGCCCTCCTTACCCTTTGCACAGATGCACTTGCTGTTTCACCTGCATCATCTGCAGCACAGAGTGGGTTTTTGTCTCTTGTCTTTACCCCATCTCTAGTTGGTTACTGCTTTGTCTGAAGTCCCCTGTGGCTGTCACTGTGGGATGCAGCAACCCGCTCGGGGTTGGGTTGCATTGCGCCATTTTACATTTGTTTATTTTTGTTAGCACGTCTTGTGAGGACAGTCAAGTTTGTGATTTTCAGTCTGATGTTGGCCTTTTCAATGTTTCTTTTCTGCTGTAGTTGAGATGGATAGCCTTTCTGAACTATCCCAGCAAGGTGCCAACCATGTCAACTTCGGTCAGCAGCCAGTCCCAGGGAACACAGCCGAACAGCCTCCATCTCCTGTTCAGCTTTCTCATGGTAGTCAACCATCAGTTCGGACACCGCTTCCAAACCTGCACCCTGGACTTGTATCTACTCCCATTAGCCCTCAGCTGGTAAATCAGCAGCTGGTAATGGCCCAGTTGCTGAACCAGCAGTATGCAGTGAACAGACTTCTAGCCCAGCAGTCCTTAAACCAACAGTACTTGAACCACCCTCCTCCTGTCAGTAGATCCATGAACAAACCATTGGAGCAGCAGGTCTCAACGAACACAGAGGTGTCTTCCGAAATCTACCAGTGGGTCCGTGATGAATTGAAACGAGCAGGAATCTCACAGGCAGTATTTGCACGTGTGGCTTTTAACCGAACTCAGGTCAGTCTTTTTTCTTACTGTTTTTTAAAGTCTAAGAGTCCCTTCTTTCTCTCTAATTAGTAATTGCCATCTTCTGTCTTCTCATTTCTACCTTGTCACTTAGCTCCTCTGAAGGAACCATGCTTCCTTGCAGGATCACTGTCCATGTTAATACATTACTGGAATTCTCAGGGATTGGTCTGTGGAAATATCCACTGCTCTTACAGTTGTGAAGGTTTATTATGAACTGGATTTCCCAGTAAAGGAAATGAACAGCCCTATGCAGAACCATTCACAAAGTCACCCAACAGATTGCCTTTTGTGTTGTAGAGTTGTGACCACCCGCTCTGACCACCTGCACGTGCTGAACAACCTGTCATCTTTCACAGGTGTACTGGAGATGGTCTTTTGTCCATAATTGCATTTATTTTTGTTATTTTCCAGTGAAACTCTTAATAACATTTTTTCACACTTCTGAAAAATTTAAAATTAAAAGCTTTATCTCTAGATCACCTACTCTCTTCATGTATTTTTGTAGTTTGTTGCAAAAACTGTAGTTGCTGAGCTTGCTGGTGTCCACGTCAGAACATATACTTCAGCTCTTCAATGCAGAAAAAGCCAGCCCTAGCAAAGCTGATAAGTAACACTAAAATGTGTTATTTTTTACACCTGTTTTAGAAGCTAACCCTGTTATAATTTATTCTGCTCTATGAATTTAACTTAATGCCATGTTGCATGGAATTTAATCAAGCAGAAATTATGGAAGAAATGTCAGTATATTGGATTCAAATAATAAGATCTACAAATTTTAGAAGTATGTTGTAACATAAAATAAAATATTTTTAATAGGACTTTGTAAAATGGAAAATACTTAAAAAATAGGTAAATTTGCTTTGGGTTCCATATTTTTAAATGAAAACACATACTTAGGGAACAATTTGCCCATTGTAGATTATAGTATAACAAAAAAAGATCATAATTTGAGCTTCTCCTGAAACGTTTTTGTTTCTCCCTGCATAGCTTAGAGAATAAAAATTCTGTTTCAAATTCTCTGGTAGCAGGTTTGAATCAGCATGTCATTTATAATTGTTCTGAATTACTATTGCCTTACAATATTTTATATCCTCCTTTAGCTAAAAGAAGGTAGAGTCATTGTGTGAATTCTCTGTAAGATACTCTGTGTGTGTGTGTCTTTCCTCTTTACAGCAGAGGAGGTTTTCAAGATCTGGGCCTTTCATACCAAATTTCATGGGTTGCATGAACTCATTTAGGGGTTATTTACATTAGGTTAGGTCCAGGCAGTGTCAGTTGTTACATTTACAAATAAGTGAGTCTTGTTTAATACAGTGTTTAAAAATTTGATTATTAATTCTCTAAAGTATTAAAGCAATAGTAGTAGCTTCATGTTACAGTGATTTGCAGCTGCCATCTTACCTGGACAAAAAGCCAAGTAATTCAGAAAATGAAGTTTATTTTATATTTACTTCTTTCTCAGGTTTGCCTAAAAGCACATTGTTTTATCTAAACTTCCTCCCCTCTGAAGTGGTCAGTGTTTGTCAGCTAGTTTTGCATACAGCTTTTGGCATATCTTTTGTGCATAAGCAGTATATGTTACCTGTAATGCAAAGATGATTGATTCTGACTGGACACTGAATTTATATGACAGAGTAGGAGAAAATGCTCTTTTGATGTGATGAATGCAACTCTAGAACAAGATTTCTAGTGCAAATATTTATTCTTTCCTTTAATATTAGTATTATTACACTAAATATATATTAAAATATGTATTGCTGTGTATTTTTCTTACTACAAATGTTATTAAATATTTGTTTAAAGTTCAATTCTTCCCCAGACTTTTTGGTTAACCAGTTTGGTAAATGTGTTGAGAGTGACCCAGAACTGGGAGGAAACCCCAAAATGAACATTGAAAACGATTTCCCTAAAGAGATATGAAATACACCTATATATTTTGGCAATTTTCAACCAAATCTATTTGAAAAAAAACACAGAGAAGTATCCCTACATCCTACAAATTATTTTTGCTAATCAAGTTTTTATTTCAGGTAGGTAAGATTTTGCAATATTTGTTATGTTTTGTGGCAAACATAAAGAGCAAAAAGAAAAAAATATTAGGAACCTAGAGTGTGTCAGCCTCAGTTTTCCCAAAAAATATCTGCTATGAAGCAAATATTTGCTATGAAGCAAAGCCCCACTGAAATACAGAGGAATTTGTTGCTGGGTGCATTTCACCTTTGCAAACCTGGAAATTGTTAATTTTACCCACAGTGACTGCTAATGTGCAAGGGTAAACACAGGTACCAGGAATTCTTACAGGAAAACTTTTAAAATTTGTTCTACTTGCTGTATTTCTGAATTCCTCACAGCTTATTCAAGGATACATCACATTGAGCTAAAATTAGGATAGTACTTTAATAACTGATGCTGTTGAGGAGTTATTTTTTTTTAATAGTGATGTAATATCCTAGGTTGGTTTTTTTGTTTGTTTGTTTTGGTGATTTTTTTTTTTTTTTGCTAGAAAAGTGAAAAGGCTTGTTTAATTTCATGTTTAATTTCATGTTAGCTGAGATAGAAAGCTAACGCAGGCTTACCACTGACATTTTTGAAACTATCATAAGCATATTTGAGCCGTGTCCAGGGACCATATCATACCATCAGATTCTAAAGGCATAAGAAATCGCTGAAATTGGTTAGGAGTTCTGTGCAAGAAAACACTGTGCAAGATACAGTCTCAGGTGAGGGGAGAGATTTGCTTTCAGTGTAAAAGTTAGGGAAGGAAGCGATTTATAAATGAAGAGTGATTTAGCTTAATGCTTAGGCAATAAAATGGACTTCAAAATTGGCTGAAGATGCTCTTATTTTTCAGACTTATGCTCTACAATATGAATACAGATTTTGGTAGTGGTTTTTGGGTGGGAAGTTTCTACCAGTGTAGTGTGGAAATTAAACACTTGATCCTAATTTTCAAGATTCTTTAATTTAGCTGCAAAAATGTCAACTAAAAATATTTCTATCTTCTCACAACCAAGGATTTCACAAAAATACTTCTGAAAACTAGAGTGTCTTTTTTTACTAAACATCTATAAAGCAGAAAAAAAACTCCTTAGCTACACCTTAGAAGTGTGTCCTTAAGAAAGAGAGTGTGACTTTAATGTGTTCTTGAGTAATTTCCCTCCTACCCTTAAGTTCCAAATGGTAATTTCAAAGCTGAATTCTTGGGAATGTGCCTTGTAAACTTTATTCAAGGTCCAGATACCTATAACTTGAATGAAACTTCACATCTATACAGGTACAATAGGACAACTGTTGCAGGGAGAGAAGCAGTTTTAGTGGGAGGAATTTCTCTATGGTCCTTCTAAGAAGTCTTCAGAGTACAGTAGGATCTGAATTTTTGCTTGTCCTTCAGAGGTTGTGATTCCAGCTCACTGGATGCAAAGAAACAGGTTGAATCCTGTTAGCACCTCCTTTCCATGCACCGTGGAAAACTCTGTTGAGTTAGTACTTGTGCTGGCAGATCTGAGTTTCACCTCAAGCAAGGTGTCCAAAGGTCTACCAGTCTGCCAGGATAATTTTGGTAAATTGAGATGCTTATGTTTCAGTTGCCAGTTCATCAAATTAATAAACATAATATTTTGTTTTAGCTGATGTCAGTGCACTGTGCAGATACCTCTACAGTCTTGAAAGAGCAAGTTCAGTATTTTCTTGTGCTTTGCAGGCTAGCAGATGGTATTTGTGATCAGTTTGCTGCTCTGGGTAGCCCCAAGCAGCCATGGGGTGACAGTGATGGTGCATTAGGGTAGCTCCCCAAAGCATGGTGCCACAGCCCCCCTTCAGCAGAGGGGCTCCGCCTGCTGTTTCAAATGATAAGTTTAACTGGGAGTTCCTCTATTCTGTTTTGTTCTTACAGCTGGAGTGCAGCATCAACATTTGTTGGGCTGAACTACCCTCAGAGCCCTAAACAAATAAATAAACTCCTCTCCCATTTCTGTTGTGTGTTTTTAAATGTTGTGTGAGTCAGGAAGCGAAAGGCTTGGGTTCCCGCAGCCAGGCTGACATTTGACTCGAAGCTGTAGCTTAGCCTGGTGCATGGCAGAGTGATGAGCCCGCACTGTGTGAGCAAGGAATTGTGTTAGTCATGGTTGTGGTTGGAACTGGGGGCTGCCTGTCTCTGTTTGTGTGCACTTTCAGCTGTAAGGTTTGCTGCAGGGGCTCGGGTGCGGTTATACGGAGGTGACTTGGTGGCTCTGTCTTCATGAAAGAAGGAAGAGTGCTTTTTGCTGCTTTTCATGTCTGAATTTGGATGCTTTTCTTTTTCCCACAAGTGACAATGTTCGATCTGAAGGTTTTTGAATATTTCTCAGTGTTTCTCACTTTTCTCTATCGCTCCTTTCTACTTGAGCCCCATGCTTAAAATATTAGCTGCCAGGATATACTGCCTTTAGTTCATGTATAATGCCTTTTCTCATATGTGAAAACTTCTGTGTATTTAGGACTGTGCTCATGCTAATTCTCAGCAATTGCTATTTCGAAGGAGAATGTTTGGATGCACTAAACGGATCTGTGTAATTGTAAAACAAAATCTAAGTTTACACAAACCACCTTCTCAGGCACTACTTTTTTTTTTTTTTTTTTTCCTTCCACTTTGTCTTTGGCACACTTTATTTTCCAGTAAAATGAAAAATGAAGATGGATTATTCAAAATTGATAACAGTAATGGACCATCATGTAATGTTTTATTGAATTTGAGTTCTGTAAATTATGTGGTAGAGAGAAATTTGCCTGCTTAAGTATAACAGAAATTGCCACTGTATTCATATAATTCTTCATAGTGTAATTTAAGAAAAAGTACACTATCCATATCACTATTGAGTAAAAGGTAAAAAGGTGCTATTACACTATCATGACAGCTCTCCTCTTGCTACTAAGCGACACAGATAAATGTGTCTGCTTATAACTTACTTGGCTAGGATCCAGGCTTGGGGTGGAGTTTGGGAACAGTCTTCCACCTGGACATGGGGTAGGAGCACCCTGCAACCAAGAGGAATGGTGTTCAGGGATGTTCTGCATGTTTTGGGAAGGTTTGGGCAAATTGCATATTTCTTCTGGAAGCTTTGAAGTTCTATTTCACTGATAAAAATCTATTTGAATCAGTGATTACTTTCAAGGAGGAGACAAACTGGGGGCCAGACAGGCAGTGTTATTTTGTTCATATTGGCAGACACTTTAATTTATCTCCATTTTTAAAGAATTTGTAATGAGCTTTTGAAAGCCTTGATAATATTTATTGAACATTTTTTGTGCCATTAGTAATGAATTAGACTTGTGATGACACGTAAACTTTCTTCTTTTATTTCCAATGGAACCTGGGAATATTTAAAAAAAAATACATTTCCAGTGCAAAAAGAATACAAGGGAGGAACAGTGAGGAGGGCTTTGAGCCTAACATCGTTTATCATCTCTTTGCAAAACAAGCTTAGTTTTCATGCAGCTTGAAGTACAGTATCAGTAGATCCCACCAAGACTAGTATTCTGGAAAACCAGTTCAAGCCTGGTAAAATGAACAGTTAATCTGTGCACATCAGCACAAGCTGGAATGCAAGAGCCACTATTTTCTTTCTAGAGATTTTCCCATTGTGCATCTTGTCTAACAACATTTAGCTGAAGTTTTGTGCTCAAAAATTGAAGTAATAGTAGTGAAGTAATACATGAAGCAGGCAAACTGTGTTCTAAGACTGCCTGCATCTGGTACTACATCTTGGTTTTCATGGGTTTTCCTCACATAATCTGACCTTTAGGTTTAGAGCCTAGAAGCAAACTCCTCCTTGCCTTCTCTGTGCTTTGTTATCTCCCCTCCTCTCTCTGCATTGCTGTCCTCTGCTCTGCTCTGCTCCCAGTTCAGGCAAAAGAGTCATAACAGTGATAGGGGAAGAGAGGAGAGTGAATACTTAGTAGCATTTCTAATCACCAAGAGGTGTCCCACAGCAATGGAAATGCAGGCAAAAGTTAAAATAGCCCCCCCCCCAAAATAACATTTTCTTTATTTGCTTGTTTCACTGAAGAGAGGAAAGTTATACAAGAAAAATAGCCCTTTTTAGCTGCCCACTATGTCGCTAAGGCTCATACAAGCAAATATTTTCTATTATGGGCATTTCCTGTGGCTGACAGTGGCTGGTTGTAAGCAGTCTTCTCTCCTGACAATGATCAGTCCACTTGAGTTTAGTTTTTCTTGCTCATTTTTTCATGGAGAGATGTCTCCAGCACAGAAACAGTCAGAAATCACGTTTACAACTACCTATAAGGAGATGAGTGATATGAGCATTGGTATCTTTTGCCCAGTAATAAACAACAGAGTGAGAGAGAATATTCTCAGGTTATGTCAGGGGACATTTAGATTGGATATTAGGAAAAATTTCTTCTTCAAAAATGTTGTCCAGCACTGGAACAGTCAGAGAGGGAAGTGGTGGAATCACCATCCCTGCATCCCTGGAGGTATTCAAAAGGCATATAAATGTTGCGCTTGGGGATGTGGTTTAGTGGTGGGCATGGCAGTGCACAGTTAATGAATAGGCACAATGATCTTAAAGGTTCCTTCCAACTTAATTTTCTCTCTTCTGTTCTCTACATCCTGTGCTCTGCAGACAGCTTTGTCTTGTCTTTGTCTTGTCTCCAGTAGAACAAAATCATTTTGTACCTCCTCTTGAGGTGGATTGTGTAACCCTACCACTAACAAACATTGGTAACTGTGGGTTTGAGTACTTAAAAGTAGAAAAAAATGATGGATGCTTAAAAGTAGAAAAAAAATATTTTCCTTGTTTGCTAATAAGTAAATTTATTATTAGACTAACCATTAAGAAAAAAATCTAAAGCATCACCAAATGACATTTTTGTCAGTAACTTGTTTATTTACCTTCTGAGTAATTTCTGCCTGGATACTAAAAAACAGGAGGGATCAAGAAAAGTGGTAAGAAAGTACTCCCCAAGATTATTTTTTTTTAATCCTCCTCCTCTGAAATATTTTTCATGCTTAATGCTGGAATGATTGTTTAGTTTTTTCCATCCCATTTCCCTATTACACGTGTAGGCACAGACAGGGCCATGAGGACCACACTGGTGCAGGTGTAGTGGTTGGTACCTCTGTCCTCATCGCTCAACAGGGAATTGCAGACCTCACACCCACAGGTGGGTGGGCCCTGGTCCTGCCTAAGCACAGCTGCTTGAGAGCAGTGGCTTTGCAGCAGCACCTCTCTAAGGGTCTTTTGCCTGGTAGTAAAAGACCCTTGAGAGAAGTGATAACTTCCACAGCTGCCTTGAGCATCAGCCTTCCCAAAAAGATTCCCTTGGCCATATCATTCTCTTGTACCCTCTTAGGAATAGATATATTCAGGCAGTATTACCTATCTTAGTTTTGGCTTTTTTGCTGTTTGCTTCCCCCTCTCTATTTACCCCTCCGTTGTCCTGAATAACTTACAACAGTTCTTTAGGAGAAGAAACATTGGGTTTTGTTATTTCTTGAAATTCACATGTGTGTTCCCTTGTTATACTATAGGTAAGAGCCTCCCATGCCATTCCTCTCTCTTTCCCAGCACAGCAACAACATTTATTCTAAGTAGTAGTTTACATCTGCTTTTCCAAAAGTTACCTTTCTTATCACTGTCTTGTTACTCCAAGACAGTAGAGCATTTTGAATGCCTGACATGTTTAAAAGGTGAATCTGGCAAAGAGAGGAGATGTCCAGAACCTGTTGACATTAAATATAAATATCCCAGGTGATGGACTGTTTGAGGATTAGGGCTGTCCTGATGAAGAGAGGAAGGTGCAAGAAGGAGGAACACGAGGACATCCAATGAGTTTCCTCACTTGTTAAACTCCAATATGCAACTCTTAGAAAGAAATATTGACTTATAAAAAATATGTCCCTGAGTCAGTGAAGCAGTACTTTAGGAACATTGCAAGTTTATAGTCTCAGATTAATGGTGAAGTATCACTTCCTTTCAAAGATCTAAGTTGCTAGAAATGTGGAAAGCCTTTTTTTAAGGCTGTGAAGCCTGAGAACCCCCCAGTTTATTCATTATCCTTAATGTCTCATGATTATCTGTGGACTGTGAAAGATGTCATGGCAAGTTAAACCAGTAAAAGGAGGAAGACCTATTAGGAAGGTTCAGTTTATGTTGTATTTAAAACAGGTGCTTAATAAAATTAAAGGTATAACTGAGGCTCTCTTCTCTGCTACTCAAAACGCCATTAATATAATCTCTTGTGGAGCAAATAGTGCATTTGCTGTTCTCATTCCCAGCCCAGTGGTAAGAAGAATGGGGACTGATAAGCAGTGGCTTTGCAGAGCACGATTTTACAGACATTCACCTAGGCTAACTCGCGAGCCTATTTTTTTTTCTTCCTTCCCTGCAGGGCTTGCTCTCAGAAATCCTCCGAAAAGAAGAGGATCCCAAGACTGCCTCGCAGTCCTTGCTGGTAAACCTTCGGGCTATGCAGAACTTCTTGCAGCTGCCAGAAGCAGAACGAGATCGAATTTACCAGGACGAAAGGGAAAGGAGCTTGAACGCAGCCTCTGCGATGGGCCCGGCGCCTCTCATAAGCACACCACCCAGCCGGCCTCCACAAGTAAACCGCTCTCTCTGCCTTTGGGATTTGCTTCTTGTGTTCTCTCACTGTCCTGCTGGGTGAGACCTTTCTGAAAAAGAAGAAACCTTTTGTGGTGTCGCGCTTTTTAAACACTCGTAGAATCATTACTCACGGTGCATTTCGCAAATTAAATTTAAAAAATATAATGGATGATAGCAGCAGTTTATTACTACCTTTTTTCTTATTTTAAGATAAATTCTATCCATTATGGTTCCTACAGAATTTTTTGCTCATTTTATTGAGGTACAAGCTTTACTGGGCATGGAAGATGATGGCTTTTAGCTGTCATCTTTTCTTACAATTCTTAGATTCTTAATGTTATAGCTTCAGATAGGGATTTTGGAAGATTTGGACCATTAAACTGAGAGGGAATGAAAGCAGAAGTGTGAGTACTTTGCATTGCCTTAAAAATTATTTTTTCCAGAAAGCAAACAGGTAAAACTGAAGTGATGGGGGAAAGAAGATCCCATCCCAAACTGCTGGGCGTGCTTTCACCAGCTTGAGCTTCTGACAACTGTGAAATATAACAGGCTTGCTATATCCATTGCTCTGCATGGTTTGGATATGTTCATTAAAGCTTCATGTAGTATTTGTTAAAATGAAACTCCTATCGATTTCTCTAAAATTTATTTGATTTAATTCTTCAAAAATTAGGAAGTTTGATAGAGTGTTATTGGGAGATTCAATGGTGCAGTCCTTGTGTTGATCAAGGAAACTCTGATGCTTGTTTTGTACAAGGTACATGAGAAATGCATGTGAGCTGTAGAAATGCACAGGATTTCCACAAAGAAGCATGGTTCACTCCAAAACCTGTATATTATCAGAAACACTCTGCATTGCTGTGGCTCAAGGTTGTATCCATGCAAGGAGAACCCAAACTGATCTGCAGATATATGGGAATCATGCTGTATACAGAGTCCAGTTTTGCTAAACAAAGCAAGGCTTTGGTATTGTGGAAATTTTGTGATGGGTGAGTTTTTGATAAAAACAGAAGGTTTTTGTTAACCAGTCACAGGCTTGTGGCTGGGACTATGTTCTATACCCATTGGGAATGCTATGAATTCCTCTTGAGATTATTTTTCTAATTTTCCTTCAGCTACTGGATACTAAGGACCACACTAAAGTAACAAATAACAAAATTGTAGGATGGAGGACAGAAGATCACCTTGACCTGCTGCAGTGCTTTTTACAAAAGAAGAAATTTTTAGCAGAAAAAAACAGACTGTACTAATGGTGTAGTTTTGTTATCAACTGAGTTTAGTCTGTAAAATCCACTATAGATATTCTTCAAGATAAAGGACAAGAATCTATTTACATAGTAATGCTTTAGTGGGAAATAGTTAAATAGAGATAACTGTGTTTAAAACAACATTTGAGTTTGTTTTAATATCTGTACCTGCTCCCACAGCCCAGGTAATTCAGAGCCAAGGCTAACCCTCCTTCTTAACTTATCTCTTTCTGCCAAGGTAATGTCTCACTCTGTCTCAAGTGGTCTTGGGCAATTTCACAGCTAAAGAACAGAGTTAATTACAGGACCTTCCTGAAGGATGTCAAGTCAGAGGTAGTCTTTGTACTGGTTTTAATTCACACTTTAAACTGTATAAATCCCTTGCAGCCAGAAAGAAAGTGAGACTTAGGGGTTTTCTTAACTGACAAAATATACTGTAAGTCCAAATTCAGATGGAAAGGGGGGGCCCTAAATCTATCTGTCTCTACTGTGCTCTTATGCATAATTACATTTCATTTTTTTAGTGTGAGTCAGGAGTATAGTTAACCTAATTGCGACAGTTCAAAGTGGAAGCAGCATACGTTTTTGTTTTAATCCTTTTCAAAAGGAAAGCAAGTTTACAAGGAAACCTTATAGACTAACACTTGAGGTCTTTAGAGCACTTATTTTTCCAGTTGCTGTGCTGTTCTCTGTCATTCAGCAAAACACACACATTTTCCCTAGTGAATAGATTGAGAATGTAGAAACCTCTGAGTTGTGATTCTTTGTGACCTTCTTACATGTTTCCAGAATTACCCACTATAAACATCTGAAGCACTTTTCACCTGCTGCCAAGTGTTCAGAGTCCTAAGTTTGAAAATTGAAATATCTGTGTTGGCAAGGTAACTACAATACTTGATGCTTGAAATAATAGTGAAATTATCCTAGTTGTAACACTGGCAAGTATAACTTTACAAATCACAGCAGAAATAAATTACAGTCAGGATGCTGCAAAATTTTTAATTCAAACTGCTACTGTGATACCTCCCCCAAAATGTCCACAGTTTATTGAATATTTGATACTAAGGAAATAAAACTACTATCATCCTTACTACTAAATTTATTATAAGCAATTATTTAAAGATCACTTTGCAGGAATACAGCATAATATTTTTCCAGCTTGGCTGTGAGCTTCTTGGGTAACCATTGAAAGAGAAAACAGACCGTTTATCCTGACAACAGAATTTACACAAGAGCCAACATATTTAATATTAAATCTTTAGACCAGTGTAATGTTTGAAACAATTAAACTATGAAACCATGAAAAATGGGAGCTAATATGCCACACATGAAGGTTTATTTTGCAATTGCAAGTTATCAGTTTCGGAAGGATGTGAAAATAAACATCCTGAAAAGGATCTATTTTGCATTTTTGTGTTGCCAACTGGTGGCCAGACAGTAGAGCAGACTTAACCATTTAGCAGCTGAGCTTGTTCTGTGTAAATTTTGCATTCTGTTGTATGCAAAAACAGAAAGTGTGACCTTGGAGGTCTGATTGGATAGTAGGAACTCACCAAGCATAAACCCTGGTGCCTGAGTTAGAAGGAACAGTGTTGAATTTATCTCATTTTTACAGCATTCTTACTAGTTGCTACTTGAGCTAATGTATCTGGATTGTTTCCAATTCCTGTTTGAAATCCTTTAAGAAGCTCTTTGTCCCCCTTACTTCTCCCTTTCTCTCTGACTTAAACAAAATGCAAAATCTTACTTTTTTTTTTTTAATTGAAATCATTAGCCTCTAATGCATGAGCTTTTGGGATGCGTGTATAGCCCTCTAAGCTGGTCAAGTTGTAAAAGTCTGCTACTATCTTCCACACTGGTGGACTGGGCACAAGGAGACGGCGTACACAAGGATTTTTCCCTTGGACATTGCTCAAGTTGCCACCCCTGGAGCAGAAGCCTGTCTGTCAGGCTATTTCCTGGGGCACTGGAGTTTATATAAGTATTAGCATCTCCATCAGGTAGGTACTGCATGGAGACATCATTTAACCTCTGCACTCTAGAAGGAAGGGAAAAGGTCCTTTCATGTTCTAATTCTTTTAGTATTTTCCCCCCACTCTTCAACACCTTCATCTTGCAGATCACCCCATGGGCTGACCTTTTGGGGTATTCCTAGATCAGGTTGAGAGAATGAGTCTTTTGCATGTTATGTGGAAATGAGAGAATCTGGGGATACTTTAGAGGATGCTGAGGTGCTAGGGATGGCATTCATGTCTCATCAGGGCAGTTTGGGATGTGGGGGGAAAATGACTCCCCTCTCCTCTGGTACAGTTTGTGGGGGAGGGTGGATACAGGTGGCCACATTACAGATTTTCTTTTCCGTAGTATTCTGGTTAAAGGTTTTTAGTCATCCTGCAGTTATAAACTCTTCTTTCTCGGGACAATTAATCTCCATTTCAGCAGAGCCAAGGAAGAAATCTTTCTTCCCACCCATATTCCCCAAAGAAAATTCGTATTAAGCCTTGGGGCCCGTCATCATCCTGTGTAAAAACAGAGTGCATGTAATGTCAAGAGCAGAATATTATTTTAACAAGGCAAGGTTTTAAGAAGTAGCCACAAATCTTGCATGAGTCATGGTTCTAGGTACTCATTGACCAAAACCTTCATCTCATAACTACAATCCTGGCCCCCCTCTGACTGCAGATAAATTAAGTTCCTTCATGTTAAAGCAATAGTAGGTTGAGTCTCAGAGAAAGTATGTTACTCTTGAAAGACTGGTATCTAGGAGAGCACTGCTTTGATGGTGTTTGAGGACCAGCGAATCTCCATTGCAGGGAGTTCTGGATAACACCACCTTCCATGAAAATTTGTGGTGGCGTCCTAGAGCTCAAATACATGCATGTGCCATCTATCAACCACCCGCAAAATTTTTAAGTTGGCAAAATTTGAGGCTTAGGTTGCTAATCTTTGTGCCAAGCTGCATTTTAACGAAAGTAAAACTGAACAAAATAATAAATGCAATCCTCTCCTCCCACCCCCACAAAAACCACCATGGAGGAGAGTTAATGGAAACCCTGACACTTAAGTATAACTGCACTTCCAGGCGCCACTGTAATAATGGAGTAGTAAACCTTGTCCTGATAAAAGCTGTTCTGAAAGCAACAGCATTTATTGTACCTCCTCTGCTATTTGCAGAGCAGAACTGAAAAGTAGTTTGTTTTGCCTGGAATGAACTACTTTATGAATTTTAATGTACAATGTAATATTAAAAGCTAAACCAGGATTAAAGAAGATTTTTGTTCCCAAGCTAAAACAGTACTTATGAGAATGTGTTATATAAGATTTTTTTTGTTTCAGTTTCGATGGGGAAGGAATGAGCTTCCCTGTTTGTGAAAGCCTCCTCATACTGGTAATTCCTTCTATGACAACTTACCCTTTTTTTAGGAAAATTGAATCCAGAACTTCTTTCTGCTGTAATCAGTCTTATTTGATGAGAAGATATATCTGGGTAGGCCAGGAGGAGATTGATGTGTTATTTTGTTTTCAAGTATTCTTAGAAGACTAGATTGATTGGTGATAGGAAGATGGCCAAGTGAATTCCTGATTCTCAGTGTGTTACATTTGTAAAATAATGCTCCCCTCTTCAGTTAGTATTTGCAAAATTTGCTTACTGTCAAAAAAATGAAAAAATTAACTGATCTATGGTTCCTTTTCTAAACAGAAAATGTGGCTGTAGATGTGGGTGGGGTGGGAGGTTGTGCTTAAGTGTAGATGAGATTGGAGATTGTTTTGTTTTGTTTTTCTCTCCAAAATGAATACTTTTTCCACCTCCTCTCCCAAGTCCTGAAGTTGCATCGTTTAGAGCTTTCTTGTTTTCTGTTGGCTTTTTTTGAGGAGGAGGGTGTTTTTTCAACCCAGCTTCAAACAGCCTCTGTCTTGAACTCAATTCTAAATTCAACACGACAGCCTAGATGTTTGCTTATGTATAAATTATGAAACAGTTTTATGTATGGATGTTCTCCAAGAGGTTAATTGGCATTACTGCATGGAATTCATCAGACCAGAGCAGACCAATAGTCCATCAAGACCAGCCAGAGTCTACACCTGATCTTTGAAGAGAAATTACTAAAAGACAGGAGAATAATTTTTATACTTGGTCAATTAAGTGAATTGGAGAGGGAGAGGGTATGACTGCAAACCACAACTCTTGGTAATCCCCAAACCCATCATTTTATAACTTTAAGACTTTATTCCCCTGAAGATCTTTGGGCTAATACTGCTTTTTGGTGCAGATATTAGTGTTTTCTGAATTCAGTTAGTGTTCCCTAATTAAATATCAACAGAAGGCAATAGGAGTTTGTGTGTTTGTTTTAACTTTGGTGACATATTAGATGCTGTTGAATTTATTGTACCTGTATAAAGATAGATGTGATTTGCAAACCGGAATGAGGATTTTCAGTAATTCCCTTGTGTTAAATGCATATCCGTATTAAATTGGACATTGAAAAGTGTGGATCGAGTAGCATAGTTTAAATTATGTCTACAGCATGGTGTGTGATGGTTTTTGATGATCTGGGTGTTCACAGTTCAGTTAAGTGATCTATGAAGTACTGCTACAACATGAAGCTGTCTTTTGAAACTCAGTAGGCAAACAAAAAGGCAGTGTGCTTACAGAAGAGACACATTTTGATCAAGATCACAAGAGCAAAGCGTTTGCTTCCCAAAAGACTTGTGTATGCTAGCTGAATATCTTCATCTTCTCATCTTCCCCTTGGGTCCTTCAAAGATTAGTTACAAGTTAAAATCATTTTTGGGAAGGAAGGACTGAAACTTGTTTCCCAAAATTTAAGCCCAGAGTTCAAGAAGGCGTATTGACAAAGCCATCATTTTTTCTTTCTCTAATTAAGCTTAGGCTGATTTTTTACATGTACATAGATAAGTCTGTCTTAAGTTGTATGTTTAACATCCCCATCAGTTGTCAGTTATCTTCTGGAAAGTCCTTCTTATTTAAAGGTTATAAAATTGCCACTGATTTTGTATTTTTAAATGATTTCATTGTATGATGTTCAGGAGATGCACCTGCTCTTGCAGCCCTGTAGGGATTTTTCTGGGGTGAGGCATACCTTTTCCTGCTCTGCAGTGGGAAGGAGAGAGTTTTGTGGTGCTGCTCCTCACTGCCTGCTGCCAGGTGCCTCAAATGTTTCTGAGCAGCCTTTGGTCCAGGCTTGGCCATCCTCTGCTGCAACGTCACTGCTAAAATGTCACACTGCAGAAAAGGGCATGGCTGCAAAGTACTAATTGTTTTCAGACAAAAAAAACCCAAACATATGATTAACTGTATCCCACATTTTGGGATTTTTCTTCATTTCCATTTTTACTTAGGACCCTTGTTTTCAGACACCAGAATGTACTAATGCCTACCAGAATGGGGACAAGGGGAAGTGCTTGTGGACGCCTTGTTCTTGTTGGAGTTTTGGCCCTTGTAGTTAATGGGTGTGTGTTAGCACAGTTCCTGAAAAGCCTGATGGATAGATCAGGCTCAGCAAAAGTGGCATGCACTCCCAGTCTCTGGGCTAGATTATTTTATATTAAAGGCACTATTGATGATAGTTAACACAAACTGAGCATGGCATTTCTAGGAAAAATTGGGCTGCTGATTTGCCTGAGTACATCTCTCATCCAAAGCCTTCAACTCCCATATCGTGAGACCTGTGACATATGAAAGCTCATAGAGAGTGAGATTAGAAGATGAATTATCATGTTGTCATGATTTCCTTTTGAAACTCAAGGGACTTCAGAGCACAGGAAGACGCTGACTTGCACTGGATCAAACTGATAGTGAAAGTGTGGGTTTAGACATGTACTTAAGAGTAGGCTGAATCACCTTCTGAAGTGCCGGGCTCTGTCCATTAGATTTAGAATTAGGCTGCATGACTGTCTTAAATTAGATGTGTAACTTCAGAATAACTAAATTAATTCAGCTCTCAATAACCTCGGTATGAATCAGTAGGTTTGATTTGAAATCTTAAGGTTTGATTTTGTTTGCATCATCACCTTGTGGGTTCCTGGCAGAAATCCAGTTTTCCTTTCTTCTGATCCACTTTAGGATTAGTGGCCCATTAGGTCCACTAATCTTGAGCAAGCCTGGCAAGAGTAACTGCTAGAGACAGACGTTATCCTTAACTACTGAGAATATTGTAGGATCAGCTGCTGATTTTTTGTACCTCTCAACTGGTATTGCAGAAACTGCAGTCTAACCTTGGTGGGATGGTGCTTGGTGTTGAAACATCACTTCCATCATTTCCAGACGATGAAGGAAAGGATAGTCTCCTGCACATCATGTCACTACTGACGTATTTTTTGTTGTTTTCCTTAATGCTGCAGATGCAGCATAAAGGTGGTACTGTAATCATTCTGTCCTGTTTACATGTTTGGTGTTTATTTAATCTGGACTGCAAGAAGAATAAATGATGTATGTAAGTGAAATACAGCTAGAATCAGTAGCTTTAAGAAAGTCCTATCTTGGTTTCATGAAGGAGTGGTTAAAGTATGCATTATTCTAAACTGTCTCTTAAAAACAACTTAAGAACTAAACTGGTAAGATAAATTCTTAAAAATTCAATCTAAAGCCTCAACTTTCAACATTATCATGCATTTGAGTGTACTGGGCATAAGACATGAATCAAGATATATATGTCAGATTTCTATTTCATTAGAGATTCTTTTATGTTGCATTTACAATTTTTATTTAATTTGTGTGGGGCAAAGAAATCATGTAAGGATTCACAAGTCTCTACAAGACTGTTTGACAGGTTTCCACCTAATTTATGACATTGAAATTTGCAGTGGTCTGTTAATGGTAACTTCTATTTCAGATGCACTCACCTGTTACAGTGCACTGAATTTTCCTGTTTCCCATTTGCTTGAACCATAGATAACTTACAATGTTTATTCTGCAAAACGCTGAAAGAATATCAAAGAAAGATTGAATAAAAGAAATAAAATGCAAAGGGAAACTACTTAGGGACGAAAAGAGAGAAAAATAACTTTTTCATAATGAAAAATGTCTCATATTTTCTAGGTCAAAACTGCTACTATTGCTACAGAGAGGAATGGAAAACCAGAAAACAATTCCATGAACATTAATGCTTCCATTTATGATGAGATTCAGCAGGAAATGAAGAGAGCTAAGGTGTCCCAAGCACTGTTTGCGAAGGTTGCGGCAACCAAAAGCCAGGTAAAACTCTCAGGGCTCAAAGAGCTCCATGTCCTGTGCAATTATTTCCCCAGATCAGTTTCTGTGTGAGTTAAAATGGGTAGCTGGGTCAGTGTATCAGCCCAGTACAACGACTCAGAGCTCCTTGCTGAGTCTGGAGGTGACCGCTGGTTTCCCTGGACCAGGCAGGGTAGATAGAGAAGCAGCTTCCTGAGAGCTCTCAATTCCTTTCCCCCACCCAGTGAGACACCTTCCCTGTGTGCCCATGGGTCTTGGTGTGGCTCAGAAGGGATCAGGTTCATCTGTTCTTAGCTGGTGTGAATATGGCAAAAGGTTGTGGTCAAGATCTGGGTATTGCTGCCAAATTCATCTCGAGATTTTGGTGTTTTTCAGTTACATGTTCTACAATGAGGAATGCTGGGGTGCTGGTTTTTTGCAAAAAAATATTTAGTCAGACCCAGTGGTGAAACTGCATGAAAGGTGGACTGTCAAAAAAAAAAAAAAATAATAATACCCCAAAAGATTACACTTGTACAAGTTACAACTGAGAAAAATGCATACTTTTGTGGAACACAGTGTCTGCTTGGTTACCTGCTTGTGTGCATACATATATGTTGCCTATTCAGTTTTAAGCCTTTGTTTTGTGGTTTCCTATTCTGTTTTAACTGAAGATTTTCTGTCAAATTTAGTGGCAAGAGGGAAATCATCAGGCACTTGTTGAGTGCGATTCTCATAGATGACATGTCTTCTGAGAAAGATCACTGGAGTATGTGAAAGCATTGATTTAAGTGAGAATGTACTCAAGAGGTAAAGGAAAAACATATAGAGAAATGGGAAGGACTATGGTTATACAAATGCTTAAAAGAAATCCAAAGGCACCAATGGTTGCAATGTTGAATTTTCATATTAGATTAAGTGTTAAATCCACTTAATCACGACTTCTTTACTCTTTTAAAATTACTTCATAGAAAAATTCAGCATCTTCCAAGGAAAGCTAGTGAATCTTTGACCGATGTTTCTTGGGCTGTCAGCATTTTAATGCTGGTTTTCTTTTAAACAGCCTTTAACTTTTGACTTCTATGCTTTTCACATTTTGGAGTTCACTTCATTGTACAGAAAGGTTGTTGTCTCTTAAGTTATATGGTCTAAGGAGCATTTAAAGGGATATTTTGGAAATGTTGTATCAAAATGATTAAACTCAAGCTGTGGACTGTAAAAATTATAGCTTTATAGGCCACATGCCTGCCTACCCTTCAATCACTGTCAAAGTGATAATTTCAACAATAATATGTTTCTTTTATTGTGGGATTCTAAACACCAAGTGCTGTTTAAACATTAAACTGAATTGTTTATGTTAGTGCTGTACTCCATGTGTCATACATCAGGCCACTATAATCTCCCATGGAATGTAAAAATTCTGTCATGAATCATGGCTTGTATATCAGAAATTACTGTAATTTTGATTGGAAATTACAGAGCTCTTGAAATGTTTCTAATTATGATAGAATGTTACAGCAGCTTCCAACCTGTGTGCTCTTCAGATGTCTTTATTTACATGTCAAAACTTGGGGTTAGAGAGCTGTCCGTTTTTCTGTACCTTCCCCTTTCCACTGCAGTCTTCTGTAAAGCTAAGGTATGAAGCCAGTCTATCAGCCCACATAGTTTTGTTCTGATCTGATTTGTGCGATAGTGTATTCATTTCAGTGCAAAGCCTTACAATTTCTAGGTTGCTCAGCTCTTCCAATGCTGACTTTCAAAGGGACAGGTATTCTAAATGAAGCCTGAAAGCTTCCAGAGGATGCAGTGCGGGTTTATTGGAGCATTGGTATGAAATTTAACTTCTTCTACAAACTTTGCTACTAAGTACAGAAAACAGCACCACACACATAGTTCTTTCCCATTTTGCTCTGGTGATTATACCTCTGTTCTCAGGGGTTATTTTTCTCCCCAGTTTCAGCAATGTAATGTTAATTTATATGTCTAGCAAGCTTTCATGTCTGTAGTTAGATAAAGTGTCAGTTGTACTAGGAAGCTGCTTTGCAGCTTTTAGGTAGACTAGGATTTTTTGGGTCTTCTCAAACTACCTGACTGCTAGTAACCCAATTAATAATCTTTAAATATGTAGCACTGCCACATATATTAAAGGAGGTACAGGTATTGTAAAAGATTCTTCACTGGAGCTCTTCAGTGGTACAAGTAAACATTTCTTGGGGCAAAAAAGTCTCCCTTGTACAAAAAAAAGAGGCTTGTTCAAACATATTCTCTAAGAGAACTTCTCTTGAGAGATGTCTTACTGATTTTTTTTTTTTTTTTTTAAATTTGGAGGCATTGGTTACATACTAAGAACTGGAAATCCTGAGATAACCCAAGTTATAGTGAAAAGTCTGAAGGACACATATTAGAAAATGTTGTGTTGATTAACAGTTTTGTTTTTAAAAATTGCTAAAATTGAACATTGCTGGTTTTATCTTACTTTGGATATAAAAACTTGATAAATTTCTGAGTGCAGTCTGGAATTGTGGTGTAAAACCATATGTGGCCTAAACCAGCTCTGCAAGGGGACAAAGGTAGTTGTTTGTTGGAAGGCCTTGCCATTTTTTTTTTTTTCTTAATAAACTGATTTGGGGCAACATTAGATTGGATGTCTAAGCAGCCAGCATCTGCAAGGTGGCTGGGCTTGCCTGAGCCAGGAGACTGCAGATAATGTTCTGCTGACTTGAGCACTTTGCACAGAATTGCTATTAAATGATGCTCTACAGGAGTTTCTATTTGGGTAGAGCCAAGGTAAAAATACAAGCATCTTCCCATGTGCTGTGTTAGTGCCTTTGGCAAGAGTGGAACTGGAAATCCTGGAATAATCACTTCATTACAGTGGAAAGTCTGGAGGAAACATATTAGAAAATAATGTGTTGATTAACAGTTTTATTTTTAAATCCTCCTGAGTGATGGAGGGCCAACCGCATGTGGCCCTGATGCTCAATAAAGCAGCTGGGTGCTGGGGCGTGGCATGGCAGAGGTTCTGGGATCAGGCAGAGGTTCCAGGGCTGTTAGAGAGACTCAGGTGAGACTCAGGGCAACACTCATATGTTGACTCGGGTGTGGGATGATTTGCCTGCTTGAAATTTCACGGTGCACTTTGCTGGCAGCTTGTTGACTTTCCCAAAGGAGAGGTCCTATCTGGTACATGCGTTTGAATGGGTTTGGGGACACAGCTAGGACATGCCTTCAAATGTTGAATTCTTTTCCCATACAGGAATGCATACATTCTGTATACTTTTTAAGTTTCTATGTTTTTAAGGATCAATATATTATTTACAGAATAAATTAAAAATCTGTTAAATTCAAAATATTTACTTAAAAAGTTAATATGATTATACTGAGGAGCTAAGGAAGATATTATAATTCAAATTCCTGGAATGCATCATATCTTTTGGGAGTTTTAGAAATTTAATTGGCAAAGCACCTAATGTCCGTGTTTAAAATCTTGTGGTTTTATTATAGGTTGTCTGTCTAATAGGCCTGCATGGGGTTTTTGTTAGATTATGTTGAAAAGAGAGCTTTGCAAAAATGCACACAAAAGGAGGACAGAAAGGTTTACCAAGTGTTTTGTCTCTTCTCACAGGTTATTGGTTCTTAATGGTAGAGTGGCAATGCCAACTGTATTATTTGCTAAAATTTAATCAGCACACCTGAATAATTCTAAATTAAAAGAATCCACACATAAAATTGTGTGGCATACGTTACTTTTACAATTTCATCATCTTGGGTTTTTTATTAAATTTATAACCTGAAAGTCTGATTTGAGTAATTGTGGAAGCACATTCTTAATTTTGTTATTTAAAAAAAAAAAAATTTAAAAAAAGAGGAAGTTGATTTGTGTAATGATCATTAAGGTGTCATGGTTCAGTAACTGTGCAGTGGTTACGATGTTCTCATGTGGGAGCCAGGGATGAGTTTTTTCTTGATGGTGACAGATGCTGAAATCTAATTTTATTCCATAAAAACAGATAAACAAGCAAACAAAACCCCCAGACCTAAGAGCCCTGAGAGATAAGGCAGGTAGAGACATGTAGCATTTCTGTATGTTTGCTATGTTTTTAGAAGTTAGATTTATGTTATGGCTTATCCTGAAAAGCTGTGACTTGCACGTGCTAGTATGAAGCAGGGAAGAAAGCAATACTTGGCTGAAAATCAGGTTAAATTGCTAAAGCTTTCTTGAATTTAGGAAATTACAGTTTGCAAAAACTCAGGTAATAACAAGCTCCGTACCTCTGAGAGTCCCATGCACTACAGTTTAAGGGTGCTGGCCTGCATTATTTACCTAAAGAAGTTTAATTTGTAGTAAAATAAATGGGTGAAATCAGTACTCTTCTGCATCATCAATCCTGCCAATGGCTCTTTATGGCCCCATAGGTGCCGAATGCCCTCCCTTCTCACCGAATGAAAATGCCTGTATGTGGAAGGTGAGACACTTGATTCTCACAGAATCATGCTTTGATTTTAAAATAAATCTAATGGAGTACTACCCATACCTCCAGAAACCTCATCTAATGATGTAGAGTCCTGACCTGTTACTTCTGAGCTCCAGTGTTGTGTTGCTCAGTTTCCTGTCCTTCCATCCCTGTCTTTCACTTCAGTTAGTAGTAGTTTCATGGGTTTCAGTAGAAGGTGATGAGTTTCAGACCATGCTACAGACTCCATCCAGAGCCATCAGTCAAGTATTTTATGCAGTACTATTTGATTAGAAGCATTTGACTTTTTGCCTTTGTACGCACCTGAAGTGTTCTCCTCCAGGAGGCTGTGTGAGGAGATCTGACGGGTACGCATAGGCAGAGCATGTAGCACTCATGAGTAGATGGGAAGGAGTTAAATGGGAAGGGAATGCTAAACATTGGCACTAAAAATGCTTTTGGCATGCAAATACCATGCTTTTCCTGACATAAATATTTTCAGAATAGGCCATTAGAGTTCAGGTATATAAAACCCTGCTTTTACTGGAAATTTTAATGTTGTAGTAAACCTAGAGATTTATAGTGAAAAATTGATGTCTGTTATCTCACTTTTATCTTTTTAACCAGCAGTTTTATAAATGCTATATCTTTGATCTGGCTTTTTCCATCTAGAGACTAAGCTATATACTCTAATAGGAAAGTCATTTTTAAACAGCTTCCCACACTGAACAAGCACGGTATTGTGGATCTGGCACAGAGATGTAACATGCCATTACCACAGATATAGAACAATCTATTCAACTATTTTCCAGCTGGAGGAAAAGAAACCTTTTTATCACCAAGAGTAACCCTCTGGTAACAATGTGGCTTTAGGAGGGGATCTTGACATTAATTTCCAAAGCTGTTTCCTCAAGGCACTGCACCTCAGGCTGCCCAGAGGGGTGCAACCTGCAGGGCAGGAGGGGGCTCAGTCCTTTGCCCATCACCCTGCTCTCCGTCAAGTTCTCTCCTGCCTTTGTCTCCCTCAGAGCAGCTGAGTCACTTCCTGGGTTTAAATCTTGGCTTAAAAACCTTCTTCCCCCCATCCCCCCCTAACCTCAGTGTACAATGGATTCTCTGTGGAGCAGGGAGGGATGCTGCACAGGGAGACGCGAGGTGGAAACACAATGTGCTCTGAGGTCTGCTGTTCCCCAGCTCCACCTGGAAATAAATCCCTTGCCCTGGCGCAAAGGCTAGATACAGTAGTTAGAAAACATTAGCTGCAAAAACACACAACAGCATCTATTTTTTATTATTTTTTAATGTTATTTTCCTCCTTCATCATTGCCTGGGGGTGATTGCTCTGGCAGTTGAAGAGGTGCCATGAGCAGCAGGAGTCGGGGTGGGATCGGGTGTCAGCAGGGATGCAAGAGGAAGAGTGTGAACTGAGAAAGCAAGATGGGCTTTTGCATGCGATCAAGAATTGCCCCATAAAGCGGCATGTCATTCAGTGAAACTGTGAAACTTGGCAGATAGAGCTGATTTGTTTCTTTCACAAAATATCAAGTTACAGAGTTATAGTGTGTTCTGTCTTGCCCAGGTCGGAGGAAAAAGGGTTTTCAGGTTTCTGGTGGGGGAAAAAATGAATGTTCCATGTCCTTCCTTTGCCCCATGTCCTAGTCTCTTTTATAACATCTCCTCTCAGAAATAAAGGTTATCATATATAATCAGGAAATTTCCTTAGCTTAAAAAAAAAAATTACTACTCAGAAAGGGGGTAGAAAAATTGAGTTTAGTTGATTCACTTATCTCTTGATCATGGTAGACCCAAGAAAGGGCTGGCTTTGATCCTGACTATATCCCACATTATTGATATGGCTTTGGTGGAGTGGCTTGACTTCAGTGAGCCTTGGGTTCCCCCTAATAAAAAAATAGACAAGAGCTTCATAAATCAACAAGGATGCGCTGAAAAGAAACCACCTGAAAATCTTCAAGGTGGTTCACATCAGCATGCAATTGCCCATGTAAATCTATATAGAGGAGGGAGAAAAAAGGCATTAAAATCTGAAAAAGAAAACAGAAATAAGAAGAAAGAAACAGGTACAGAATGAAAAATACTTAATTGGTAAGAGGATTATATTGACCTCTTCAAACAGCTCCTTGGAATCAGGTAGCCCTTTCAACACGTAAGGCAGAGGCTAGATTTGTTGACACACAGATGAAAAAGTGTGCTTCCTGAGCACGCTTGAGATGCGGGGTCAAATCGGCTGAGGCTGGAGGTTCCCAGCCAGGCAGGTGGCAGCAGGAGCTGTTCAAATGCTGCCGTTTAAAGGACTGGTAGCAGCTTCAGGAGACTGAGTGTATTTGAGCCCTGAGGAGAGCTTCCCTGGAGGGATACGGTGCACACCTGCCCTGCTCTGGTTGGGAGTTAATGCTTAACGCTCTCGTGGCCGCAGCCTGTGGCGCGTCCCTGGGAGGCGCTGGGAACGCTGAGTGCCTGGCAGGATGCGGCCCGCAGGTGTCCAGAAACAGCAGAGTGGGGGGTTTTGGTTGGATGGTTTTTGTCTGGTGGAAAAAGCATAAATGAGTGAGAGAAGCTTGGAGAAGTACAAGTTTAAGTCATTAAATGTACAAATGAAAAAAGGGAGCCAAGAAGAGAAAGCTCTTTACAAAATATAAAATTATGTTAAAGCAGCAAGACGGCACAACATAAGGAATGTTTGGTACATGTTATTGAAACTGAAAAATCAGGGTATGGAATGAATTATAATTTAGCATAATCCATAATTTTACAGTTTTCATTTTGAATTATTTATCTTATATAATTTGATTAAAGATAAAACTGGCTGACAAGATCTCCAACATCTCTGCATGTCTTAATGTCAAATGAAAATACTCTATATTATAACTTCACCATTTTAAATTTTTTATTTGTATTGTTTCTATATAGCTCCCTTTTATTTTTAAAGCATATTTCAGCTACACATTGTGTACACGCAATTCCATAACCCATCAGGCTTCAGTGTTGCCTCAGTACCTCTGATTCAGTAAATCAGATCATAGGCAGCATGCTGTCATATAATAAGGTGTCTGATCCTTATTACCAGTTTGTTGATGCACAGACTCCTTCAAATTGACCATTGCAACACATGGTTTCCCCTGAAACTAGCTGTGATAATTAGCGTGGCTCTAATGAGACAGAATGTCACTGATCTTGTGCTGAACTGTCGAGTACCGACGCTACGGATGGGAACTGTCAAAGCTTGCCATCTGTGACAGAGCTTGGCATATTCCATTTGCAAGGTAGAGCATGCTCAATAGACTGTTTTTAAACAAATGGTCCATTTCTTGATTAGGGCTCTGTGTTCTGTTACTGTGGAAGACTTTATATCATAGTTAAACTTTTTGCTTTTTTTTCCCCCTTTTTCTTCTGCTGGGGTAAGCTCGTTAGGAAATGAAAACATTACTGGTTCTCAGTCCAGTCCTTCAGTCTTCTGTTAGACTTTTGGGGAGAGGTGGGGAGGAGCTGATCATGTATTTATTCTTCTTCCTTCCCCCAGTTATCTTAATGTATTTCTTCTAGGGCTTGCACTCCCACAAGCCTTTTATCTGATTTTCTTTTAAGCATTGAGGGGTAGGAATGGCATAGTTTTGAAGTATAGAGGAGCAAAAATTAAAAATTCTCAGGTGACGTGCAGCAGGAGCATGTGCACCTGGGATGAAAGATTGAACTGGTCAGGAGAGTCAGGCACCCAGGCTCCCAGGGCTGGCCCTGCAAAATGCCGTGCAAAAAGTCCAGCACTGCTTATCATTCCAAAATATGCTTTGTTGCTTTTTATTTCCTCCTTCTCTGGCAGACCACACAGGGCTTGTTCTGAAGAACATTTTCACTAATCTGATCAGGCAGCCAAATACGCCGGGAAAACTGCTTTAATGATCCCACTAATTACCTCAAGTCAATATGAACTGTATTATTAGACTGAGGGAAAATATTCCATTAGGTCTCCCCCTTGGGAGTTTCTCCGCTTTGTGATGTCACTGAAGCCTTCGCCCTCTCGCTTGTAATTAATTTTATTTACACACGCAGGCACGCACAAGGTCACACCTGCACAACCGGAGCTGGCCAGGGAGCTAGTGGCACTCAGGCTTAATCAGATCTGTCATAATTACCATTCTGCATGTTTCTGACACACGCTGTGAAATATTTCAATTTAACTGCCGCTACCAGCACAACCAGATGTAGTGTGAGTGTGGCTGCATTGGAAATATTATTCCTCAGGATAAACTCTCTCCTCCTCCTTTTTCCTCCCACCCCCTCTCCCTTTTACAGCTAATGTGGCACAGAAGCTGATGTATCCTGTAAATCTTGAATGCAGTGCTAGATTGATAACAGCAGATTAGACAGTTTAACCACAAACAGCTTGTTCATTTTTCACAAATGAAAACCACATGTGGTGTAACTAAAATTTCAGGCTTTTTTTTTTTTTTTCCCCCCCTCCTCTTTGGTTGTTGTTTCCTTTTGTGTGTGCATGTGTGTGTTAAGGTCTGGCTTTAGCTGTAAAGGGGTGAAATAAAAGAGTAAACATACAGGGGGAAGAGACAGTGCTGTCTTTGGAGATAATTTCTCCCTGACCTTTATTAAAAACCTTCCTTGTTTTGGCAAAGAAATCAGATACCGCACGGGGGTTTGTCACTCACTCTGAGACTTTCTAGTCTCTGGGGTTTATGCCCATTTATTAAAGAAATCATCTTACTGTGCTGGTTTTCAAAATAACATGCCAGCAAACACCTTGCTTTAAGAAGAGCTTCTAAGCAAAAAAAAAAAAAAAAAAAAAAAAAAAAGTAGTCTTCACTGCTACCTAAATTTAGCAGAAATAAAATTTTCTGGCAAAGTTTTTTACCATGGATTTTGTCTCCCTGCTAACCCTTCCCTGTACCTCTTCCTTTGGGGAAAATATTCTTTATAAAAAAGAATCCTCAAAATGTTTAAAAATTTTGGCAAATGGAAAATTGATTGTTTTTTTCATTAAAATATTCCCATATTTCTGTTGAAAATAGATCATGAAAAATTAAATATTTTCTTATGAAAACACTTTTAAGAAACTAGAAATTTCTGTAAATTGTTTTGCTTTTTTTTTATCTTAAATCCATTTTTTCAGGTAAATTGTTCAGCCTTCCCTAATTAAACAGCCATCAGTACTTGGTAAGGTGTTTTTTTAAACAATCTACTCTTTAGTAGATCACAGTTGGCTAGTTTTCCTACACAGAGAAAAAAAATTATGTTGTTTTGATAGAAAGTTTTAATTATAAGACTCTAAAACAATTTTTATAGCAAGGAAAAAAAATGTAAGTGTGCAGAATGGAACTGAGCAGATTCTCCGAAAGCAGTTCCAGGTATATTCAGGCGGGAGGAGTGGTGCAGTGCATTGGATAGAAATTCATCAAATCTAATCTGTAATAAGGCTTCCAGGGGAGGTTTGAAAAGGAAAGTAGCTTTAGTAAGAGGTTGTTTTATCCATTGACAGTGATTTGTGATGCAGTGGCTATATTGAAAGTGCAAGAGCCAGGACTCAGTGCTTGAAGTCAGTTGCAAGAAGGTGAATACGACAGGTTTTGAAAGCCACTGAAGGTGCAGTTTTTAGCAGGAAATTTGGCTATGCAGAATGGACCCCCAGGCTGCTGCAGACAAGGTTAAAGACCTGTGCTCATACCAGTTGGCCAGCAGCTACCGGCTGCATTCCTGTCTGCATGACTGGTGCCCCAAAGCTGAGATGTTCGGTGCAGGTGTGCTGTCAGTGTCCCTCGCTGCATGGCAGTGCCATCTCTGTTAGTGACTCCCCCAGGATCCATGCAGGCCCTGAAAAAAAGTGAAAATCTTGTTCTGGAGGTGCAGCCCTGGAACTGCTGTGGCTGCAGATATCAGAAAAATAAGTCTGAAGTAAAATGAAGAGGAGGACAGGAAGGGCTCATGTTGGATGAAGCAATGCTGAAATGAACTGTCAAGATTCTTGCAACGATCTGGAAATACAGCACTCATTTCTCCAGAAAGCTATTCAAAAAATGTCATGCAGTTGGGAAGCACTGGATTGCCAAAAGAAGAAAGTATGGCACCCTATCCCACCTCCTCTGAGTCATTTATTTTTAGTTTTTCTTTCTTAGGTAGAGGTGTTCTGGTTCCTACACTCCAGATGTGTGAATCAGCTCTTCCCCAGGCAGCACCTGCTGTCTGCCTGACAAGAGGTGCTGTTTCTGGCAGGATGGATTTTCTTAATCTCTCTTCCTGCCTTCTATACCCTCACCTTCTGTTTTGTTTTAATCTCACCACCTTCTCTTATTCCTCTCAGTATGGCTCTTCTCTTAGTTCTCCTTGGACTTTTCCCGCCCCTTCCTGTCCCTTAAACAGCCTCACCACCCACTCTGGCTCCATCTGCCTCTTTATCCTGTCTGACCCCCATCCCCTGCCTGCTGGGAATCCCGCCCCAGGCACATCCCCGCACAGACCATGATTTTTTACACATATTCCTTTGTGTGTGGGGCACAGTGTGGGCACTCCATGCCTTTGGCCTTTGCTGGACTGGTCACCAGCACTGCTGGCTTTGAGGGTGAAGCATCGTTCCTTTCTCTGCGTGGTGACACGGATTTCAGCAGGAAAAGACCCATACTCTTGATTTGTCAGGTTGCTTGTGCCTTCTGTGAGCAGGTCACTGATTCAGGAGGCTTTTGAAGATTGAGTATATCAGTGTTTTAACTATTAAAAAAAAGGGGGGAAAGTTTAAGTGAGCTGCATGAGAGTTAACTAGGGGCATACAAGAAAACAAAGCTGTGGTGGCAGAGGCGAGGAGGAGGCTGAGGAGTTAGCGAGCAGCCTGTGGTTCCCGGCTGTGGGGGAGGCAGGATACCAAGTAAACAGCACAGAAAACAAAAGTGAGCTCAACCCGTAACTAAACAGGAAATGACAGGGTAGAATTCCTGCTGAAAGACCGAGAGCTGCTACATATGTAGCTGCAAAGAATAAAGGCATCTTGTGCAAACACAAATATACAGTACCGGTCCGAGAAGCAACAAACTCCAGTTTGTTAAAGGAGTGACCAATTACAAATCAGGTGAAGGGCTGCTGGGCAAAGGCAGGAGTAAGAAATAACAGATGTGTATTTTCTCCCTTGATGTTAAACTGCATCATTCAAAACTCATTACACCCTGAAAGAATGTTGCAGGATTTCTAGGTGCAAGGTGGGAAAGGAGATGTTATTTTATTCCGGATAAATTTTTATTTTGCTGTTCCTAATAATTTCTCATTGCATCCATTTTTTTTATTTTCTTCAAATTTAACCTCTAAGTCAAACTTCAGATTTTTGGTTACATTTTAGCCCGAAGTGTTGGCATCTATTGAATAGGCTAGAGCAGGCATGCAGCTAGCTAAGTGGGGAAAATTCCAATTTGCAAATATTTATCTAATTTCAAGTCTGCCAGATTCTATCTGAAAGCACATTGTTATTCAGGGGGCATGTCATTTTTATTCCTGTGCTGTGTTATGTTCCCTTACTTCAGGATGGAATTTTAGAAGCATATAAATACAGTTTTCAGAATCTTTGTAAAGCAAAAATGTTTGGACTGAGAAGTCCATAGCAGAATTCCCTAAAATTTTGGACCCCAACTTAGCAAGATTTGCACACATATCAGTTAATGTCTGTGGGTTTACTCAGGTGACTGGTTATTTTGCTGAGCCTGGTGCTTAGCATCTTTAGTACCTACAGCATGCAAGAGAAAGCTCTATTGATACAGGAACTTTCCACTCTTTATGTAAGACCAGTTATTAAAAAAAATAAAAAGCTATGAAGGGCTTAAATTAGTTTCTTGATATTTTTTGCTTTAACAAAGCCAGTTTGCTTCACCTCCGATAAATCATTTGCTACTCCTATTTTATATAAGGGGAGAGTCTAAAAGGATAGATATTTTTTTGTCTGAGGAACAGGATGAGAGGGATCAGGGCAGGAAGATGCGTGCTGCTCCGTGCAGTCCCTGACTTAAGGGCAGAAGGTACTGCCAAAAGTGCTCCCTGGAAATACAGCTGGGCCTGCGACTCAGCTGGGCTGGCACTTTTCTTGGCCAGTGGGGAGAATTGTAACACTAAGAACTGCTCTCTCTAGGAACTTTTCCCTTGTGGCTGTTCTTGACCTCATCCTGATGGAAAACTACCTGGAAGCACTCTTGTCTTGGTTCCCACCCAGGAGAGAGAAACCTGATCTCTCCAGCTTCCCTTTTGATCCGGCTTTCCTATTGTTTTAAGTTTCTGCCGCAAGCTATTGTGCTCCAAGTAAGGGTATTTTAGCTTTCTGAGGATTTCACTGCCTTTCTTTTTCCATGGATGAGATACATGCTTCTGGCTGCTCCCTTCTCATTTGCTGGGAGGCATCGAACTCTCACAGGTGTGAATTTTAAAGATTTTTTTTTTTTTATCTGCTTTGAGATAATGAACATTATTAATTTTCTGACTGTTTTTGTGCTTAACAAAATCTGGAGGAAAGTCAGAGAAAAGTTTCTTTTCAATTTCCTTAAGACTTCCCTCACCCTTGGCTTTATCAGGGCATTAAGTGTTCTTCACAGTGAAACTGAGAGCCACAGAATCCAGCTTAACTGCAAGAGACAAGACATTTTCTCAGAATATTTAAATGTCTAATTCAAATCTATATGAAAGCTTTTAGTCAGGCTGTGAAAATTTGAAGAGATGTCTGAGAATGGATTTGAGCTGTATATGTTTTGGAATGATGTCACTTGTTGGAATATCTTGTCAGCTGAACTGCATTTACAATGAAGTCCAAATATCTGAGCCTGTGATTCCTCAATGTGTGGTAGATCTTCCCCTGATCCAAAATGAATTCTGGAAAGAAAAAAGCATGTGACAAGAAGCCATGAAATTAAATTGCTCCATCTGGGAAATTATAATATTTTTTTTTTTTAAATATATAACAACATGATGGGTAAACATATAAGTAATTACAAAAGTGACACTTTGGCCCAATGGCTCTTTTACTGGAGGTCTTTTCCCCCAAAGCAAATGTTAAATCTCTTTAAGCAATGTAATAATAAACATTTGCTGTTCACTGTAAATTGGTAGTAGTAAAAAAGATTTTTAAAATTGCCAGGCTCTTTCTATTAAAGACTCTAACTAAACTGCAGATATAGCTGCCATACAAAATTGATTGCATGTTTAAGAATAAATAAATGTGGGCTGTTAAGGGTCGTGGTTGAATTTAGGGTTGTATTTACTTTCAAGGGACACATTGATATTGCAGTGAAATCAGTACTTCTTTCTGCTTAAATAAAAGATAAAGGGTTATATACTATCAGTCACCCTCTGTGAAACCCACTGACCCATTTTATATGACTGTACTATAAAAAGTAATGTACCAGACTAAGACTGGCTTATTTAATAATTAGCAGGTGGTTTTTCTTTTTTTTCTTTTTTCTTTTTTTTTTTTTTTTTTAAATTATTGTTAAGTCCATTTTTTTCAGACATTCTCTCACGGTTACAATGCCAATTGAATCAAGTGTGAAAGACGAAGGATCTGGAGTAGAGGAAGGCAGGGTAAAGCTTCACCCATTACTTTGTGCATCTATTACTTTTTTTTTTTTCTTTTTTGCATATGAATGTAGTTGCATTTTATAAAAGATTTTCAAAGGTATATACATTGTGGTTTTGACAAGGGCTCGTGCCTATCTATCACTGCTAGGTAACTGAAAGCAATGATACATTTGAACAGGGGAAAGTAAAGGTGAAGGAAGTTCAGAGCAGGGAAACCAAGCTTGGGAGAAGCCCTTCATTTAGATTATTGAATTTCCTCTGTACTCAACTAAAAAGTAATGATACTTATGTTTTCAGTCAGGTTTAGAGTTACAGGTTAGGTTTTTCTGTCCATGAGCTGGTAGTGTCTGCAGTGCTCATACACAGCGGACACACAGACCAGTTTTGATCCAGCCTCAGACCTTAATCTAGCTAGTTTTTTGCAAGCACTGGCTTTTGGCCACTCACTGGCTTTTGGCTCCATGTAGAAACGGAGGTGTGGTAGGACAGACAAGGCTGTGGAAGCAGCACAACAGCTCTCCACGTCATTTTGCTTTTGAAATTGTTGGATGCTTGTAATTGAATTTTAGACATTGCTGTAGTATTTTTCCCCTTTCCTATTTATTTGTTTGCATGTTTACAAGAATAGAAATATGTATTTAACTTTGAAATACTGCAGCTAGGGAGAGGAAAAGGCAGAGGGATGAAAAGACATTAGGAATCCTTTTCCCCTAAAATACCGCTGAAAATTTGTGTACCACTGCTAGGTATTTGGTCATTTGTTTTTCGTCACACAGACGAAAGATGGAGGTACCATGCAGACAGATGGTGTAGTTGAATAATAGGCTGGATAAGAAAGTTAAGTAATGGCATAATCTGTCTGAGTATTCTTCAAAGGAAGTTCTTTTTCTGCCAGTAAAGTTTACCTTTCTTCTGAAAAGCCCTATGAGGTTGTGGGGTTTTTAGTTTCAGACCTCATCTATGATAACGGCAGACAGAGATTTATTTAAAATCCACATCTGGCTTCCCTTTTCAATATTCTAGTAATGGAAGCCAGTAAAACAGATGAACCAGGAATATCTGGAGATAAAGGACAGATCCAGGTTTCAAACTTTTTCTGATTTTGAACAATGCTCAAAGGCAAAGACTGAAACTTAAGGCTGATTAGTGTAAATAAAATACTAAGGCAACCATTGTTCTGGGGACATTTATTCTCACTTTAGGCCACATATCAAGAAGAGAATTCGTTTTCTGGTATCTCTTCTCATCTTTTGGAACCAGCTGAAAATGAGCTTTTGCTTCCTAAGTTCAAGATGTACAATTTCTTAGAAAAATAGGGAAATCCCAAAGTATTGAATATTCACTGCAGTTTTTAAAATTAGTCAAAGTTATATGCTTCACGGAAGGAAGTCAATGCTTAAAATTTCCTAAAAAAATAAGCTAAAATGAACTTTAAGAAATGGTTTGGTCAATATCAAAAATTGCTAAGTCTGGTACATTATTAGTTTTCCCAGATTTTTATAAAAATACCCTGTGGCCTTTCTTTTAGTAGACTTCAGTTCTTCTCTGAAGCACTTGGGTCTATTCAGCTTTGCATAGGAGCTAGCCAGGACACTTAATGTATTTTAGGAAAGATAAACCTGCAGCCAGAGCAAATTTTCCTGTAGCAGGAAATTCCAGAATAACATCTAAGGGTAAGAAGGACTGCTCTTGTCATCTGGGCTTATTTCCGCATCTGAACCCACAGGTATTTCACACAGAAAGAAGTCAGATTTAAGGGATCTTAGCATGAAAATGAATTTTGAATTAAATGCTCTGTTCTTACCCTGCAGTGGGTGTTCCCTGTTTTCCCTGTTCTATTTTTTTTCAGATAATGTAAATGTAGCACAAACAACATTTCCCAGAGAAATTAAAGCAGTGTCCATTGTTACTTACTGGTCATATTTGTTTGTGCTGAAGTGACATTTGCTTATTTTTTCTTGTCAATGCCATATGAATGAGTTTACTGATTCAGAACTCCTGAATTTTTGATCCTGTTCAACACTGTGAGAAATCTCAGTTGAAGGGTTTAATGCATTTTCCAATCAATGTGTAGGGGAAATTTGGCCTTATCAATTTAAATGCTGGAGATCCTTTCATTGCATTATGGAAGAATCTTCTCTAAGCAGAGATTATTCTTAAGAACTTCATAACATTTAAAGGTTAATATGTTAGGTAAAGAACAATATCTTAAGACAAACATTTTTATTACAGGACATGAAGGGATAGTTCTGATTAAATTACATGATTATTTGAATGGGAAAGAAGACAAAGTGCATCATTTCTTGCCCTCAACTTTAATGCCTTTAATCAAATAATGACCTTCTGGAAATAGTTAATTTTAAGCATTTGGAAAGATCAATACCACTTTGCCACCAAAAAATGGCCCAGATGATGAAATTTGATGTATTTAAAGTACCATTTCACCCTTTTAACCTAGTAAATAATTTAAAATGCTTTCAGTACTCTTTTGCTACCATTATGTATCTTGTTCAAAGTATTATGACTTTTCCAAAGGCAACCTTTGTGTGCAATGTGCAGCTCACAATTTTAATACTAAAGACTAATACTATATGCATATATGATTGTGCTTGTGTTGGCCCTTTTTCTTCCCTTGTATATGTGGAATCTGTTGTGTAAAGAAATAGAAGTATCTGAGTGCAGTCCTTTGGAACAATAATGAGATTGTAAAGCAAGTTGGATGGCTTTTGAAGGGGAAAAAGGTCAATATTTAAAGTTTAGTCCATGAGTTCTTTTCCTTTGTTTTGTCTATAAGCTTTCCTGTTAAAGGTGAAGGATTTGGATTGTTCAGACAATTAAGAGTCCATTTTACCAAGTGTAATTTCATATCTGCGTTCTATAAACTGAAGTGCCTTCAGCATTGTAAATAATAAAAAATTGCCCTCTATTAGCATGTTTGTGGGCAGATTAAAAACAGTCTTCATTAGCATAAGTAACACTTACAGATTCTTTTAAAAGTAGAAAATTATTTGTTGAATGATAAATTGCTAGCTTTCTAGTTAGTTGCTGAAAATGTGCTCATTCAAAATGCCTACTTTAGTTTAGTCTACAATACTCAATTTTTTTTACTTAGAAGTACTGTTTAATGGATTATGTACTTAGTCTTTGTTCACGGTAGATGCTGAAATGCAATTCACACTTTCTGCTAAAATGTTTGTATCAAATACCTCCCTATTTAGATTGATTTCTTTTAACACCATATATTTTTATTATGCTATATGCCCCAGAGAATGATATAAAATAATCTTAAATATACAATAACCAAAAAAGCCTGAGCATGTCTTAGCATTGATACTCTAAAATGCTTTCCCTTCTTAGATCTAAGCTACAGCCTTTCTAAAAAATGCGGAAGTCGTTGTTATTCTGTAAGAAATATTCATCATTTGGCAAATTATTATCACTGTAACAAATTGACCAAACAATTGCTTCACCTTGTAGCCTTCCCTTCTCAGACTAGATGTGTATGTTGCTGATTTGGAAAGCTTTGGCAAGAGAACATTTTTTTATGATTGTAATGTTATCCTCTTTGATGTAATTAGGGTAGGTATTTACACCTTAGGTGTAGATTTTTTTTTTCCTTTCAATAAAAAAGAATGGGAGAATATTTTATTAGAAACTATGTGAAAGAGCAGGAGATTTTATTTAAGCACAGCAGGGGTCTAACTGTAAAGAACAGAATTTGGATATATCGATAAAATGCATAGATGCTTTGTTTAAAATAAGCATGCTCCTGAGTATTGCAGAGCCCAAGTTTTGGCAGTTATCCTCTTTGCGCTTTTCCTGCAATAGTTTGGCAGTTCAGCTTTCACGGGTTTTTTTCCTCTAATGTCTTGTGTTTCTTTACTAAATCGCTATCAGAAAACCAGACAGAAGACTCTTATTTATTTTAAATATCTTAGGTTTAGCATCTTTTTTTTTTTTCACCATTTTCTTGCTTACTGTAGCAAGACCTTTGCAGATGGTACTTGGTTACTTGAAAGTGCATAACAGTATTTTCTTTGTAGCAGATGGATTTAAGACTTTTAGTTCCCAATAAATGTAGGTTTACAATACATAACTTTACAGGATTTGTGTTGTATATAACAGGTTTGAACATATTATCTCAGAATTCATCTGCATGGCATTTTCAGCTTATCCAGGGCCCATGCCAGTATTTTAAGTAATAGGGAGAGCATAGTGATTGATAGCAGCTAAAGGCGTGATTTTGAATAGAAACAAAGGTTTTAGAACAGAAGGTGTCAAATTAAACTTTGTCAGTTTGAAAAGTAGTAACATCCTGAAAGTTCTCCAAACATATTTACATGTGGCTAATGTTTATATTTTGCTTTGTACTCTCTTTATATTCAGTGTAATGTTGCCTGGCAAATTTACTCTGTTTTTAAAATCAAGGTTTTTTCCAATGTCATTTCTGAGTTTTTGGGGGGTTTGCCTTTCTGCATAAATGTATCAACTTCATTATTTTAATGTTGTTTTCTTAACAATGTACTCTGTATGCTGTATAAACCAGTGGTGATCTAGTCTGATTATATATATCTCCTTATTATTTTGTGGTCATTTCCACTTCCCAGAAAACTAAAAAGACAAGAAAAAAAGGAAACTAGGCAGAAATTGCTCTAGACTTAAAAAAAGCATGAAAGGAGAAAAACCAGCCATGTTACATTCACTTGTAAATTCAACTGCATTATCTGCAGCACTTCATACTTTTTTAGATCAAATGGAAACAAAACTTACAAATTTTACAGAACTTAAAATTAACCATTAGAAAAGTCCAGATGATTACTTTTCCTAAATTTTGTAAAAACATTTCATACTTTCTCATGGGGGTGACTTTTATGAATGAGATTTATTTCATGTATAGAATTCTGAACTGGAAACTAAATGAAATACTTCTATTTTTATTTGTTTGTCTTGAACCAAAAGAAAGCATATTGGTATTAAGTTCTCACTCTCTTAACAAAGTAAGCCCCTACAGTCTCTCTTGCTGTCCATCCACTATCTCTTCTGAGAACATTGGTGAGATCAACTTTCATAAATATGTACAGAAATAAACCATTAAGAATAAAATATTGTTTCAATCCTTGTAATTTTAAAAGAATTCAGTTGTTTGTTTCCATATTTTCCATCAAATGTTTCATCAGAGTGTGTCTACTTCTTTAAAAATGTGCCAACTGGAATAGAGACATTTTGGTAGAACAGTAATCTCTTCAGTGTACCCTGTCAGAAGTATCTGTCTTCATTATCTCAAAATCCCTGAAAGGCTAGCAGAAACATGTTTCAGGTTACAATTCATAAAATAATTTTCGATAAGGAATTAGGAGTATTATTTCAGTGCAAAAATTGAGAGAAAAATATTAGAAATACAGTGTTAGCTATCACTAACTAATAAAAATAAGGTCTGACATAGTAAATACAGAAGGAGAAAAGAAAGTAAGGGCAGGAGATATTTCTTAGTTAACAAAAACTGTTGCAAAATATGTTTAATCAACAGAAAATGTTATTGCCTAGGAATTTATTTTTTTTACTGGCTATTTTTTAATTATAAAAGGTTTCTACTGCATTTTTAAGAAAAAACAAATCCTGTGATTCCCATGGTCAGCAGACAAAACATGTGCAGCTTCTAAATGCATGGTGCAACTTCTCCTGCCTGTGTGTGTGCCTTGGAGAGGTGTCATGGGTGCAGACAGGTTGTCTCGTCTTTTCCTTTTTTACTTCCACCAAACTGTCATGATAGACAGCTCTGCTCTTTGTTTCACCACTATTAGAAAGAGAGCCAACAGTTTCAGTGTGAAGCAGTGCAGTTTCCAGACAACCAAAGGACAATTTTTACACTTTGGCATGGGATGGTTTGTGGCCTTGGGGTTCTTTAATTAAGGATTTTCTAACTGCTTTTCAGTTAAAAGATCTAGATGAGTTTCTCCTCATCATCTTCTCTCCTCTGTCCCCAAGAAGCTACCTCTGCTTTCTGAGTGCACCACTTTTAGCTTACTGCAATAAATGCAATAAATGAGTACTGCATAATCCAGCATAATCCAGAACTCAGTTTCCCTGTGGATCAAGGTGAGCAGAGAGCCATGAGCAACATGTTGTTTTTGTTAGGGGCAGGGAGAGCTCACCTTGCTAATACATTCCAGTGAGCTTCCAGAGACCCTTGCTACTGTTTTGAAAACATGCCATACAGTTCCAGCCAGGACAGGCTGAGTGCTGTGTGCTGTGTGTGAAGGCATTTGGCCGCAAGTTGCCTTGCTAAACCCAGGGGCAATACTCAGCATCCCACTCAGTGCATGGTCAGGGAATGGGGTGTGCTCCATCCCTAGGGTGTAGGAGAGCCCATCTGCTGCCCCTGCTCTCCCCTGTCTCTACTCCCTCCCTAGCACACCTCGTGAGCACCTGGCAGATTTTGGCCCCATTTACATTTTTTCCTTTTTCAGCTCTGCTACCACCATCTCTATAACATTTGTCATTTTGATAGTTTCTTGGGGGCATTTTCTTCTGTATCATTTGTTCAGTTTTCCACTTATATCCAAGCAAAAGTACTTCAAATTTTTATACACACCTCACTAAATATTTTCATATACAGTATGAATGCATTAACATTATTTGTTTACTTTTACTATTCCTGTTGTAGCAATATTTTTACACTGCATCTATTGACTATTTACATTTATATATATATATGTATAAGCATTTATATTTATTAACTATTATCTAAAGATATTAGTATCTTCAAAAAAATACATATCTACATCATATCTATGTATCTATTGTATCTGTTAGTAAACCAGTCTGGATAAACCATTAATCCACTACCGGTACATATAAAAAGGATCTAAAAGCCTCTCTACATTTTTATTATTTGTTGATTCAATAAAATGTCACATTATCTTTCCTACAGCATTAAGAAATAAAACTGCATGGACCTATTTTTGAAAACAGATCCTTGAAGCTAAAATAAAGGAAATATGCATGTTTTATACATGTAATATTTTGTTCCTAAATTTTAATATATTAGAAAATTTCTGCTGATGCACACTGTCCTAGCTAGAGGGTTTACATTCCTCTTTTAGAACTACCAGTGCACAGTTAAGAAAAAAATCCTCAATTAAATTTTAAGAAGATGTAGGGAAACATTAAATTTTCGTGATGAACTCATATATCTCTTTTGGAAGCAAATTAGCAACTGCTTCAGTTCTTGCAGGGGATTCTGTACCCAACTTCATATTATGTATCCCAAAGATTCTTAGGCACCTTGCTGTCCTTGATGTAGAAATGTGTAAAGGGTGTACCAGAAGCTAGAGCACATCTTCCTTCCCCCCAGACCCTAATAATCCTGTAGGTAAAACTAAGAGACTGGAGTTTTTTCTGGGTCTATGAGGACAATCTGGAAAGAGCTGTGTATCACTTGAAATAAGTTCACCTGCAGAAAAACCTCTTCTTGTAGCAGAAATTAAGAAGTTATTGCTTCAGTGCATCTAGTCAGAGAATTTCTGTCTTTTGAAAGGCTATTAGGGAGTTCCTCTACTGCGGTGATTTACGTTAGGCAGCCCTAAAGTCAAGCAAACAAACAGCAGAGAGTTGTGGTGTGAGACCAAGGGGAGGGTGCTTTCCAAGATGCCTATGCTTGGTAAGCATCTGTGAAATGGCTGGGCAGCCTCTCGGTGTATTGGTGTTTGCTTTAAGCCCAGCCTGTGCAGGGAAAGCCCTTTCCATCAGGTGAGAGCATGAGAGAAAACAGCACCTCTAAAGTACACATTTCACCCTCATTTTGCCCCTTGCAGTGTGACAAAGAAAACCCTAATGTTCTGCTGGTTTTATCTTCAAGGGGTGGCTCTGTGAGCTGTTACGTTGGAAAGAAGATCCATCACCAGAGAACAGGACCCTGTGGGAGAATCTCTCCATGATCCGAAGGTTCCTCAGTCTTCCTCAGCCTGAACGCGATGCCATTTATGAACAAGAAAGCAATGCAGTTCATCACCATGGTGACAGGCCTTCCCACATTATCCATGTGCCAGCAGAACAGATTCAGGTTAGTTTACCTTGGCCAATCCCACAGAGCGCTAAGTAAATAAAGCTTTAAACGGAGCAAAGGAAATGAGTGTTCCTTCCCTCCCGGTCAGGCTAAACGCAGGTCTCCGGGTGCAAGATAAGAGTGCGCTGCCATCCACCACCGCAGTTCAAAGGAGACCGTGCGACCACCCACCGTTCTTGTTTCGGTTCGCTGGTTGTTTGCAAACGTCTGTGGTGGTAGCACAGAGGCAGCTGTGTGCGAGCCCCGTGCTGCCTGTGCCTGGCTGGGCAGGCACCAGGGCCAAAAGGCAGGGGCGTGTGGCACCGGTGTCAAAGGTCTTCCCAACAGGGCAGGACGATCTTGTGCTGCTGCTGTTGGAAAGCTAAGCAAGAACCCTCAGCAGTGGCGGCTCATCCTGGGTAGGAGCAAAGGGAAGGGGACTCCTCATCCCACTTTAACCCCAGCTGAGACTGGGGTGAGTCAATATTTGTTTGTTTTTCCTTCAGAGCCCCTCTCCCACCACCCTTGGGAAAGGAGAGCATAGAGGCGCTTTCCTACCAGGCCTGCTGACCACTGGACCTTGGCTGGGTGCTGCTCCGCAGGTGAGCTGGCACAAGGGCACCATGTCAGGGACAGAGAGGAGGGGATGCAAGACCCACACCATGAGGCTTGGAAAAGCTGCCCTCTGCTTCAGGGCAGCCCCAGCAGGGCCTCCTCCAGGAGCTGCAGGCACCCTTTCTGCTGGCACAGGCACTGCCAGCCGGGAGCGGAGCTGGCTGTTGTGCTAAGCTGTGTAGCCCAGGTTGTCAGTGGGGACTGCTGTCTCTCTGAGCTGGGGACTCTTTGATCGCTTCTCACAAAAGGCCTGAGGTTAGCCTTGTAACTGCTCCTTCTTAAAGGGCAGATATTACCCCATGCTTTCCCAACCTCAGCTGAGACCCTATGTATCACTTGTATTACCTATACAGAAAAATATTTACAAAGCTAGGAAGGATAGAGTTATCTTGCAGCCAGAAACAACACAAGTGTATATTAAAGATAAAGCAAACTGAATAAGACAATCCCTTAGGATATCAAGTACTAAAATAATTGTGAAAGCCTGGAAACTTGCTGTTTGATTTAGCAAAAAGAGAGAGAAAGATCTATATTAAGTAATAAAACAGCACTTGTTTGAAAATGTACATTGTTTTTAATAAAATCGCTTCTTAAGGGGATAAAAGGAGAAGCTTATGCACAGTATAAACATTCAGCCACTATGCCACTTACTTAGATTTTCTTGCCTTGTTGATAAAAGTTGTGTGTTTGATCTCATAAATATTATTCACATAAGCAGTTGCATTGTAATCTCTTAATATGACTTGTAAGAGTAAGGATTGGGAGATTGGGCCTGAGTTTTGTCTCCACTCTTCTACATGGCAATTGTCGTAGATGCATAAATATGTAGCTCAGACACAAGTTTTCAAACTGTATATACAAAGCCTCCAGTCTTGTAAGAATTTAATGTGCTGGGAATAGTCTTGAATCTCTTCAGGACTGGAGCCTTGAATGGGACTGCTCACAGACCATAAAACATGAAAGGACCTGAACAGGGATGATGAAGGAGCCCTAATTCCAGGGTGTTTGTGTCGGATCTTAAAATATGAAGATCACTTGAAGCAGCAGCCTCTAAACTGTTTGTGGAGGTCTGTGCGGAGTCTCCACAACCGCAAGAGTCCTTATAAGGTGGACAGAATTATAATCCCTCCAGTATTTATGCCATTTGGCAGCATTTTTTGCTTTTTAGGGTCTCAAAGAACTGCTACTAGAAGCCTGGAAACCACTACCAAAACACAAAAAATTGTTGAAGGGAGACTCTCAAAGGGAAATAAAATGCAGTGATAGCAACTGCTTGTTTTGCTGTGGTTGTTTTTTAATAAGAACTGGTGGTTTGTACCATACGACAAGAAATTTGCTGATCCAAAATATCTTACTAACCAGTGCTTCCTGTGCCGTGCAGCAAAAGAATTGTCAACACAAACAGAAGCTGATAAATTTACTTTTGATTTTAAACATGATCTTATAGTGTACTGTACTCTGGTGGTAGATGAGAAAAACATTTCTGTCCCTAGGGCTCGGTGCCTCACCTTTTAAGAATGTTTCTGAATCCATGCTTGCAAAACTTCATTTTAAGCTCTTGTTAATTATTTACATCATGATTTGCTTTATCTTATTCTTCTGATGTGCATATTGGCTCATTTTTATTGCCTGAGTTTTTGGAATGCAGCATGTTCCCTTCTAATAATAATACTGCAACTTATTTAGAGCTTTGCATCTTAGTACTTTATAAATATTAACTAAATAATCCCCAGCACAAACATAGAGGCAGGTAAATAGGTCTGTTCCCTGTTTATTTGTTGGGATATGGGCAGCACAGGCCTGCTTAGAGACCACAGGCAGGAGAGGTCAGATCCAGTAGGGAAAATACAGATTTCCTACCTCCAGATCCCTTTGTCCTTGCCGAGGCTGGGTTTGGCAGCATCACGTTAGGCGCTTCCGAGCCAGCACATTCTGTCATAATGTTTGCAAGTTTGACGAGACTTCAGTGCATGCTGAGGTCAGATCAGCAGTGAGATATAGATATTTCCGTACTTAAAGAGCTAAAATGCTCTCCTTCCCCCTGACTCCTCAGTCCCTTCATCTAGCTATTGCTAGAGATTTGCAGCCCTTGTTTTTGGGCAGCAGCTGCCGTTGCTGGCAGAGCTCTGGCATGTTTGCCCTCATCTGGCACTTTTCTCACTTTGCCCTTGCTACAGTTCTGGCTAAGCTGGTCAAGTTAATCCTATACTATGTCACCTACTTAGCATTTTGTCTTGTCTGCACTTGACTCATGGGGCCTGTTCATTAAAATTTGTCAGCTAAACCGCACCGATGTTGTGTCATCAGTGTTTTTGGTCCAGCAAACCTACGGTGTTCTTTTTGTTCTTTCTTTTCTTACCTTCCTTTTTGTTCCTTAAACTTACTAAGCTTTGTTTGTAGCTCTGCAGTTTCTCCCCCCACTCCCTCCCCAGGATTTTCTAAGATATGAGCAAGAATACATGTACAAAAAAATGCTGTTCTTTGTCTTTCAGCAGCAGCAGCAGCAACAGCAACAACAGCAGCAGCAACAGCAACAACAACCAGGTCCCAGACTACCCCCAAGGCAACCGACAGTAGCATCACCAGCTGAATCTGAGGATGAAAATCGTCAGAAACCCCGGCCGCGAACAAAGATTTCTGTTGAGGCCCTAGGGATCCTACAGAGTTTCATACAAGATGTAGGCCTGTATCCAGATGAAGAAGCAATCCAGACTCTCTCCGCTCAGCTTGACCTGCCCAAGTACACCATTATCAAGTTCTTTCAGAACCAGCGATATTATCTCAAGCACCATGGGAAGCTGAAGGACAATTCTGGTTTGGAGGTGGATGTTGCAGAATACAAGGAAGAAGAGCTGCTCAAGGATTTAGAAGACAGCATCCAAGACAAAAATGCAAACACGCTTTTTTCAGTTAAACTAGAAGAAGAGTTATCAGTAGAAGGGAACACAGAGATTAATGCTGAATTGAAAGACTGATCTAAAAGTATTATTTTCTTTCAACAGTGCCGCTGGTATTTACTAATGAAATGAAAATTCCATCTTGCGTTCTGTCAAAAACCCTTATTATTCATTGTTTGGCCAATGAATCTTCCAAAACTTGCACAAAAGTTGAAAAAAAGGATAATGCAGACTGCACTAGATGTTTTACTCTGTTTTACAAACTGCTTCGCAGCAACAGATGAAGCGTTGAGGATTGTTTGATATTAATTTGTGTTCACTGGATACACTGTGAGTGTACCCAATAAGCATGATACCAGTGATTTTGATTCTGGAGCCTTCAGACAAGCATTACAACTTTTGTGATTTACTGTTTTTTCGTTTCTGTTTTGTTCTTGTTTTTTAATTATTACTGTAGCACTCCACACTTGATCTTTGAAAAATCACATTTATTTAAAAAAATAAAATAAAAAGAGTTTGTTACTCTTGTTCTATTGTATGTTACAAAAGAACTATAGACTGTGGAATGCAGTTTAAAGATAACATATGCCAACAAATGCCTTGTATTATATGGCACTGCCGTAATTCAGATTTGTTTTCTTTTGGAAATAAAGGTCACTGTATTTTTTTTTCCATTCTCATTGTTACATGGTTTTAGAGAAAATGAAAAAGAAAATGTGAAACACAATTTAGTCCTCATTATTTATTTGTAGATCCTGCAGCATCATGTTGTAATTAATTTTTTTGGAAGTTTCCGTTAAATGTAATATTGCTTCTCTTGTTACCATACTGATTTTTTTTTTCTATTTATAAATGTATTTTGATGGGCAGTAAAACAAAGTGTCTTAAAAGTTTTAAATAGAGAAAATGTGCTTTACACAGTTGCCTATAAAAAGTGCTCTATGTTATCCAAGCAATTCATACTATAAGCTTCACTCTTATTGTTGTATGCAATTTTTACTATCATGCAAATAAGCTTAGGTAAATAAAACTAATAGATCACCTTAGAAACTTATGCAATTAATGTGAAAATAATTGATGTTTGCAATGTGTCTTCCTTTGGTTTACAATCAATTTTAAAGCTACAGCTGTATAAATTTTCTGTATAAAGGTGTATTTCTTTTTTATGAGTTTATTGCTATGAAAACACCAGTTATTTTGTTACAGCTGGCTGTTTTTATAAGTGTATCACAATTTTCTTTATGCAGAAATGTTCTGACTAGGAGTGGTTATTGACTGTAACTACACAATTAAAATTGTTTGTATGGTATGATATGGCAGGGTTTGTCTGTGTATGTGTGTATCTGGGAGGAATAACTTGTTCTTAGTGCACATCATACCTTCTTGCCACCACTCTGTTCTCCTTTAAAATCACAGGCAGATTTTTTTTAATGACCTTCTTAAAATTTGAATTTAGATAACATACTTCAAAAAGAAACACAGTTTGGTTATGAAAATCATAACCTGTCTTTTCTTGGTTTAAAAACTTGCCTGCCCAACAGAGATAGCAGGATATTATTGAGTCAGAAGGCTATCAGGCATAAACATATTTACAGTTCCTGGCAGTAATGCACTTATAATGGATACAGCTGGTTTTATTTTACACTAGAATTATGCTAACACTGTTCCTTGCACTAATGTATAAACATTAAAAAAAACATTAATAGCCATAAAATAAATAGGAAAGATGGGCTTTGCCCATAGCAGTCTCCTTCTAAGCAAGATTATTTTTAATGATCACTAATAAGGTTCTTGATAAAGCCATAACAATTGGTGACTTCTGGATTTATGCAAGGCTCATGTCTAGGCTAAAGAGCACTCTGCAGCTAAAAGTTATGGAGTACATAACTATTGTTCTCCTAGGAAAGAAATAACTCACAGTGTGACTTGGGATGGGGATTCAGCTCAGTTCTTCCTGAAATGACTAAAAGTTTGCAAAACTTAACATGAATTTCAAAGGCACAAATGGCTCTTAGCAAATGTCTTGGTTTAGTTCCATTAAGTTCATAAGGAAATTTAAAACTGCTACAGGTTGTCCTTTGTCTCAGTGTCCTGTGGGTCCATTGAGCAACTCAGCTGTGGCACCTCTTGGCTTCTCCCAGGACTGTGTTGGAGCTGCACCATGGTTTGGGCTTGGGATCCAGTCCAGTTAAAAGAAAAAGCCTTAGTACCACTCTGGGAGGGAAATAAGCCTTAGGAAGGACACATATATGCAATTTGGCATAGCATTCCAAAGAAAAGACAGTAAAACTATGCTTTTGCTTAAGAGACTTGTAGTAGCTATAAAACTATCAATAGCCCAAAGCTATGCTGGTCACTAAAAGGCAAGATTAAGCCTAGTCCAGGCACGTCACTGTGATCAGGATTGGATTTCTTCCCTTACTTCAAATGGCATTGTGGCTTTGTACAGCCATTCAACCAGTGCTAGGACTTACCCCTGTACACAGCTGAGGGGCAGGGCATGTAGCCCAGGCAATGCAAGCTGATTTAGTGGACAGGAGAGTACTGCTGGCACCCTTGGGTGCACTCTATAACTAACCATGTGTGCCTATACAAGGCAGAAGGGGAAGTGAAGGAAAGACTTTCCTGGAATATACCTGTCTCCACACTAAACATTAATACACACAGCACTCTGAATACCAGAAAGAGGGCAAGCCTACAAAGGCATAAGAAGAAATGTTTATAAAGTAGTCTTTGCTATTTCACAAGCAATTTCCTTTTTTTTATAATTTTAAGTTTTATGGGTGCCGAAGTAGAGGCCATGTGTGCTTGCAGATGGTTATTATAGCTGTTTCTTTTCCATTATCTTCGTTGTTCTTTCTCCTACTGTAGCTGAGGTTATCTTACAAATAGTTCAGCCTCTGTAGTCACACATTACCTGCACAGGAGTTCAAATCATTGCCTTTTTGTGTCCCAGTGGGTGGGCTGCAAGTACAGTCTTTTAACTTGGCCTATGTGACCAAGAGCATTTCAGTTAAATCTTTGGCAGTGTTTTCAACAGTGATATGGGTATTAAGGATCCCAGCTTTCTGTGATTGCAAGAGATTTGTACTGTTAGGAGTTCAGCTACAACAAGTATATGCCACCTTGACTCATGGACCAGTTAGACTACCTAGAAAATTTCCTTATGTCCTTTTCTGTTCCTTAAGTTCCTTTTTCTCACCATCTGGTACAAAAACCAAACAAAACACGAACGAAAGAAAAAAACCCTAATGATCAAACACACCTTTCCACTTCAGCGAAGATTAAGAAATCAAGCTAGAATTCTGTAATGAAGCACAAAAATTGAGACATAGAACCACTCTTAGATGGGAAGTTATTAGTAAAACTCACTGACTAGGACTTCTCTGAGTGTATGAAATGAGTACTTAGGGAAGAACGGGGAAGGAATATTACCAGGAATAGAATTTAAGCTGCAAAGAAAGCCAAATGCCTAAAAAAGAGGGAACTGAGTGCTGGGAGGGGATGGCAGGACATCGTTTTTACTATAAATCTGAAGTTGAGTATTTACCGTGTTTCATGGTGTTTACCATAAAAAGTGGAGTATTTTTACTCCCTGATGATTCCCGTTATTCTGTACTTAACTGACAAGATTTACGTGTATGTGCTAGAATCCCTGGTGTGTGTTTTTCCACCCTGAAAGAAATCCAAATTGGCCCCAGATTCCAAGAGGTCTGTGGCCTAGGGACAGTCTTAAGCCCACAAGTTACTTACAAAGACTCACCACCCTACGATGCAAAAATTTAAGTTGTGTTTTGTATAACTACTTAAATTGGTAAGATGACCCAGCAAAAACTGTCCATGTGTAAAAGTAAATTTTTGCATTAATTTTTTCTTTTAGTTGGGAGGGTGCAGCAAATGGAGAAAGAAGGTTCCTCCAAACCAATGATTTTATTGCAATGATTTACAAAGTCAGTGCTTTGATTGTGTGCTGGGAAAGCACCAAATATTACTAAGTTCATTTGCCAAAGCAAATGCTCCATATGTTAAGAGCAGTATAAATTAGATATTATAGAGGATCTACTAGAACATCAAGTATTACCAATTCTGCTTAACTTATTGAACTTGTGCTTTGAAGTCAGGTACATTGCAAAGACCAAAGGTATTTTGATTTTTACATAATGATTTATATTGTGCTTTGAGTAACAGTCCCATAGCAAAGCAGGGATATAAATATACTCCCAGGCCCTTTTTTGCACACAGAGGTAATTTAGGTTGGTCTCCTCACAGTGCCTTGTGTCCACGCACTCTTCTACTACAACAAATGAGCTAATAATTCAAACTGCAATAAGTGATCCTCCTTGGAGCAGGAGTAGTGCTACTTGGCAGCGAGTTTGTTTGCTTTCAGGTTCATACGGGAGCCTTCCTGCCCGCTCTGCTGCTGGCAGCCCTCCCACTATCTCACGCTGTATTGTTTCGTTTTGGCCTGACCCAGGCACTCTTCCTGCTCCAGGTCATCCTGGCAAATGTCATCTCTCCTGGTTATATGCCATTGCTCAGGTATATGTGCCACAGTTTAATGTGAAGCAGCAAGGACTGTGTGTGTCTGATGTCACCTACCCTTTGTCATCAGCATTCATGCTGTGAGCCCTGCAGAGCTGCTGGAATAAGCCACTTGCATTGGAAAGAGAGAGACACCTAAGCAAACCCACCAGGAGACAGGTTGCTTCTGAGCTGATGGAGTAGAGGGGGCAAGGGGATGTGCATTCCAGAGGGGAGAAAGAAGGAAGGTGCCAGAAAAAGATCAGAAAGGTCAGAATAGCTACCCTTGCATGGGAGATCAAGCTTTTTTGCAGGGCATGCTTTGGCAATACTCAAAATACTACAGAGTACAGCCAAGACTCCATGGAAAATGAACAATTGTCTCCAATTGTGGGATTTGCCCTGTCAGGCAGTATCTGGTTTAGCACAAAAACCTCCTCAGCTGTCCATGGCTAAAGAGGTCCCCTATCAGTTTGTCCCCTGGTACTGTCCCGGTGTGTAAGATATGCAGGATCCTTTTTGCCAGCTCTTGACACGTTACCATGGCAGATGCAGCTGGGACTCTCTTTGTAGGTTACTTGCTTACCCATACAATGTGCTAAAGTACTATCCAGGATGTAAGCCCTCTCATTTTCTTCCAGAATCACATCCAAACACAAGCAGTGTGCTTGCAGGCTGAAACCTCCTTTTTGGAGCTGTCTCCTACTGTGCTCCTTCTCCTTGGACCAGATGTGCCAGAGCAAATGTGTTGTATAGCTCAGATGTTTTTCACAGTGCAAGAGAAGAGAAAAAATATGACTTTTTTGGGTGCAGAGATGTATAAAACACACACAGTTCAGAAGTTTTGGAGCAAGTAAACTACCCCAAGAGGCTTCAGAGAGAGATTTCATACTGCTGTAGTTGTCTCAAAACATCAGTTGCAATGATTGAAAATTGTTGGGGCCAGAAAATTCATGTACAATCCTACTATATTTGCAGAGGACCTTCTGCCAGAACAGAATTTGAAACAAAGGGCACTCTGTTTTGTTATTTGTATTACAAAATAAACATTCTTTGCAGTACAAAACTTGTTGCTCTTCCACATCTACACTAAAGCCAGACCCTGTCCTGATAATGAGCAGCACTGCTGCAGGTATTTTTCTGTCATATGTGCCCCATCTCCAGGGGGGTTCCCCTAAACGTGGTATGCCCCAAAACAGCTTAACTCTTCTTCCCTCTCTCATCATCAACCATGGCCTTTCAGCTGCGGTCAGCATTTTCACCTGGGGAAAGCAATTTAGAAAACAACTTACCTCAGAGCAAACCAGGGTGGAGAAAGGTAAACTAGGTTGTCTTTTCACAAGGGAAGGAAAAGTGATTCTTTGTCATTAATAGCATGGCAGCTTGCACTGTGAAGTAAGTAGAGGTGTTGTTGGCTTGCCTTAGTAGGAAAAATGCTGTATCCCCAACTTAATAATTATTTAATATCAGCTGGAAGAGAAGTAAAGGAGACAGCAAAGGAGGAAAAGGGAGCGAGAAGAAATATCTCGACAAAATCTTATTGGAGGCAGTCACACCTAGAGATGGTTGGAGAACTACAAGACTAGTTTAAATTAAAGGAAAGTTAGCCATGAAGAAAAACTAAGTGAGGACCACTTTGTGGTTCACATACTGGATGTCCTGTCAAAATGGGGAAAGAGGGATCACAGTAGTAACAGAGTTGTTTCAGAGGAAAGATTAAGTGAAAAGGCTTGTAAAAAGGCAGCTCACCTTGCTGGCACAATCATAAGTGATACATGGAAGGTAAATACAGAAAGAAAATTCAAAATTTCTTGTAACACAACTAGAGGCAATGTTTGAAATTATCAACTAGCAGGATTAAAAATCAGTAAAACAGAGCATTTTTCTGCACATCCAGCTGCTGAACTCATTACTATACACACCCCTTCATACCAAAAAGCACAAATGGCTTTAAAAAGGTGCAAAGAAATTGTGAAAACAAAGGATTGATCTGACCTTCTTTTGAAGAGGCCAAGGACTGTTTTCCACTCTTGTACTGGACAACTGGCAACCCAGTGATGGCATCCATATGGACAGTATACAGCATCCAGCCAGTTGCCTTGAGTCCTCCATAGTCACGTGTGACAAATTTGAGTGGGCTGAAATTCGCTGTCTTCTTGATCAGGTGTGCTAAATGCAGTTTGTGTACTTAATTTGCTGTATTCTTCATAACCACATTTTTAAAAACCTGATTTAAATAATTTCATTGAGGAGTAGGTCAGCTCATATTTACAAAACATTCCCTCCCACACATGCCAGCATGAAAATTTATACCCAAATCATTTTGGTCATTGCCATGGTACCAGTACAGTTGCTGTTCACAACTGTGCTCCAACTGCAGCAAGAGTAAAGTAGGGCTCCTTTGACCCCATTTGCCTACAAAACTGGGCCATTTTTTATCACTTGTTACCACCATTTTTTCAGCCTTCTCTCTGTACATCCCGCTTCCATTCAGGTTTACCTGACCTGTTCCTTTATCTTCTTCAAAAGCCCGAAGGAAAGGTTCACACACAATTAAAAAAAAAGGAAAAAGAAAAATGTATATATTTACATCATTGCCTCATAAGCCATCACTCCCAAGCGTTTTAAGGATGTGCTACAGGATGGCCAGGAGAAGAACCACAGGAATGTACTGGTTTGATTCCAGGCCTCCTGCAGTTCTCACTGGGCTTTCTGGAACACACTCTGGGTGGTGGGATGGTCGCTGCTGGGGGCACCTCCCCGGGGCAGCAAGCAGCCCATGAGCCTGACACCGCTTGCAAACACTGTTGGACAAAACGAGCGCTGTGGGAAAGCAGATCAAAGCAATGTGATTGCATTTCACGTTTGATGCAGCTCGTTCCTGAAGCCAGAGTGAATTGCCTAATCCAATGTATCATTTCTGTGCAGGCAGACCCTTGGGCTGGCATCGTGTCCCATGGAGCACTGCTCCAGTGTGCAGCATCTGCCACCATCTGCCCTAGGGCTTGGCTTCAGATTGCCCTCCTCCTTTCCACCTCCTTTTGGGAGATGCTTTGCACAAACTTTGAAGGCCAAAACTCAGGCTGTTTCAGGCCCTTCAGGGCATTTATTATCCTCCCACTTCCTCGATTACTTGATCTTTGATCCACACGCCCGACCTTTAAAGATTCAAAGGGGCATATTTCCAGTGATTTAGCTTCAATTTCACTTGCTATTATTTTTGGAAATAAAAGTCTATCTGCTTACCCTTTGTCTCTCCTCTTTAATCAATATGACAGCTGTTGATCACAACCTCTGCCAGCCAGCCAGTAGATGGGACAATTATTCTCACAAGGACTTTCAAGTCCAGACTTTTAACCCACAGGGTCTAACATGGAGCAGCTGCAAGAGCTCTGAGTAGCAGCTGCCCCTTTTCTACTGCAGCTGCTGAGCTGCTCTCCTGATGGTCTCTGGCTACTTTGCTAGGGCAAGGGGAAAGCTACTTTGTTTTCTAGGCCTCATAGTATAAAAGCTTAGTTCCCTGATGCTGTAACAAAGGAGTTGAAATGCCATGGTCAAGTCCCACCCATGGTCATGATGCAGCTTAGGATATCTGGGGTAGTTCTTTCTACCTTGTACACAGCCAGAAAATGAGTGAGAGGCACAAGACGCAATCAGAAAGCTTTTTTTTTTTTTTTTTTTTTTCCTGACCTTATAGTCACAGAGCACTGAGACTGGGGATAAAAATATTTAATTTAAGGCCATATTACCCCACACCTCCTTGGTTTTGCTGTAAGCACTGGTCATCAGTATCAAACCATCTGTACTGCCAGAGCTGAGGGCTATAAAGCTATAGCTGCAAAGTGTTACTGCTGATAGTAAGAAGTTATGTGCCACATGCAAGTCAAGCAGCTATAACTGCAGTTCTCTGCTTGGACATGTGGTCTTTTATCCACTCCTTCAGCACTGGTGTCTGGCAGGGTCGGCACGAGGGCATTCCTGACTTGAAGGAAATTCCCTCCTTCTGCTGATTTCTCATTCCAGGGTTCTTCCAGAGCCTGGATCATGTGATCCATCAAGGGAACGCAAGACACAAAGTGAATTCATATCCACATGCCCAGTCCCTTCACAATACCTCAAAGTGACCTGCAGGGCTGGCTGTAGGGTCAAGAAATTGTTTCAGAGGATTTGTGCTGACTTTTGTCAAATGTTCTATCCAGCAGTGGAATCAGCTGTTAATCAAGGCACCTTGATGCCCCACAGAGGTGTCCTTTCCAGCAGCCAGATGAGAGGGTCCCTCAGCACAGAACAATGAGTGCTGGGTCTGTGAAACAGCATGATAATGGCCCACCACCGAAAGTGGCCCAAGAGAACAGCATTAGAGGCAAGAGAGGAACAAACAGCACAGGGGAAAAAACATGTAATTGGGAAGGATTTCCTTGATACTGAAAAAGTGGAAGAAACAATAAAAAGAGGAATGGAAAAAGGAAATAAAAGGCAGACAAACAACAGAAATGCACACTAATATCACTAAAATGTCTTACCCCTCATCTATATTAATGTTATTCCAGTATTTCCTCTCGTGTCTTGCACAGACTTGCCAGTTTTACACTCAGACAGAAAAAAAAGAAACAAATAGAAGCTATTTCTTCCCCAGTGAAGGAAGCGCTTTAAACTTTGATGGACTTGGATTCTTCTAAATTCTTCTTCGTCATTATTCTTTCTTTTGGGCCCATACACATGATGTTTATCTCATCCACGTATGGGAAGAGGGGGAGGAATGGGTAGGCTTGACTTGTGCTAACTGTTGACAACAGTTGTTTAATTTTTTGCAACATGCACCCAAGTATCATGAGACTGAGTATAATATAAATAAATATGGTCTTTGGAAACCCCATACATCTTTATGGCCTACAATACCTTCAAATCATGGAAAAACACATGTTTATTTGTTTGTTTGTTTAAAAAAAAAAGATTTTGGCGGCAATGCTACCTCCCATCGCTGTAAACAAGGTCAGAAGGCCAAAATTAGTCTGTCCTATTTTGCACAAAATAGTCAACAACTTAAGATGTTTTTGCAATAATCAGAAAATTATTGACCGGTGTCAACACCCCCTTTCTGATAAACTGTTGAAATGTTAATATTCTTGGCAAAATTGTTTTTGCTCTAATTACTGTATCCATCTGGTCTATAAGATTGATTATACTGTGAGAATGTTTGTTCTCTTGTCTCCTGCAATGACGGGCCTCTCCTTGGCGCAGAAATAGTCCTGCCTCATCTTTACACAGAGACAAACATGCAGCAGAAATCAAACCAACACTCAGCTCCTATGGAGTTGAACACAAATTCCTTGAAGGAGTTAATACAGTGGACACCAACTGCCTCTTGGATGGACCAGCCCTTGGAAAACTATTGCCCTGGCCCAGATGAAAATAGCTGGCTGTCACCCAGCATGGGTATCGGTGACCAGGAAAGCCACCAAAAACCTGGGAGCCCACAAATGCTGGCATTTCTGCAGCCTTCCTGATTCAGCTGAGGAGAAGTTTGGCTACTTGGCAATGCCAGGCCCCCTCTGCAACAGCTCCTTGGCAAAGAGCAGCTGAGCTGTCTGAGGAGCAAAGCATTTCCTGTCCGATCTTCCATCAGCACCTGCAAAGACTAATGTTACCTGGATTGGATTGGTTATTTCTGGAGCCAATGTGTAATATATGTGCTAACTGTGGCACGTGCCAATAAAGACCCAGTAAAAGTAATGTCAAGTATTAATCATTATTAAATCTAATCAAAAAGAAACAAACCACAACAAAACCCCCATATGTTTTCTTCTGGAAAAAAAAAAAACGAGCAAGCCACACCAACAAAAAACAAATACAAGGCCAGTGGAAAAAATGATTGCTTTATTGGAAAAATCTCCTTTCTCATGGCAAATACGGGAGAAATTAAAAATTGCATTTGATTTTGTACTAGTATTTCAAAATACATGCACAAAAAAGTCATACTAACTAAAAAAAAAATTATTTTCTTTGAGCATTCTTGCACAGAACCTGAACATTTTCATTGGAAGGTGATACTTTTCACATCATTTTCACACAAAATGAAATTCAGCAAAAGCTTTTCTTTTAGAAATACAATTTTCAGTTAAAAAAAAAAAATTAAAAAGCAGCTATTATTTTCCAGATAGTGAACTGTGTAATCATGTCTAAAGCATTCAAAAGCCACTGATACTTGGGCTGAGAGTTTTTCTAGGTTTTTCATTTCAAAAAAGATTTAGGGTCTTTATAAAAATATTCCAAGTTCTTGACTCCATAGGGTGTACTCAATGCATATGATTATCCTTGCAGAAAGAAGCTTAAGGGCTAGAAACTTCCCCAAAGAAAGGAGGACTTTCCAGATATTAGAGGGATGGCTTTTCCACAGTTTTAAATTCATGATGTATGAGTACATTTAACTTTTCTGGAACTGGAACAGCAACACAGCCTAAAGAGCATCTGCATTCATTCACACCTTTGTGTTAACCCTTCATTTGTGCCAGCAGGGTGTATTAAGTCGTACTCAACTAATACAGGCTGCTTCTGGTGTCCCAGCTACTGTACCATGCAAGAACACTTTCAGAAGAGTTTAAGGGAGAAGGAGGAGAAAACTACCAGAAAAAAAATGTTATTAGATTTATTGGAGATAGTATGGGAGAATGAGGTTTTTAAGTTAAATTCCTCCTCAGAAAAAGATGTTGTATGCCAGCTTCCTTAATGTGCTGTTACAGTGCTTAACAATTTTTTTTACACCTGAGAAATATTTCAGTGGGAAGAGGGTGACTGTAGTCCAGACTTTACATAACTTCTCTCCTGTCTTCTTCTGGGCTGACCTTCTCTTCCTATTTCTCACAGCCATTTCTAGCCTTAAGAGCCAGCTCAATGTCTTATCATTCCTTCCATTGCATTGGCTGGAGAAATGCAGGAAAACAACCTATAGAAGTGTAGTAGAAGTTTCTGCAGACTTCTTGTTTCAAATAGGGTTTCTCAGGCTTGACATCAAGCAGCCAAGACTGCTACTGTGCTGGCACTCCCTCCTGTCTTTATGTCTGTTGACCACCATTCAAAGGACTTCCCACCCAGAAAAGACAGATTTGGGCTATTGCAAAACCTGAGGAGTAAGAAGAGTCCTTTCAAAATTAGCAAAGTTGTGTTAGGTACCTGGCAGATAAAAGTCTGGGGTAGCTTTGACTGAAATCAGAAGGGATTTCTGATCAAAATTTGAGCTGATAGTTATTTTTAAATTATTAAAAAAAATAAAATAAAATCTCAAGGTATATGATGCAAACACCACAGCAAACGTATCCCAGAAAGTTTTGACAGAAAAAAATCTCTAAATCTCAGAAAGGAGAAGGATTGAAACTTACAATGCTTACTTACCTAGAACAAATACAAATAACTCAGAAAAGGACACCAGCAACAGCGAAGACCCCACGTTCCCTGAAGAGCAGCTGGGAAACCCAGAAGTTCAGAGGTGATTTAGGGATTTTTCTAAATATTAACCACTACGGTTACTCTTCGTGCAGGGAGCTGAGCACTTTCTCATCGTTCCCTGTGCAAAATACATGGAGAATTGCAGTGACTGAATTAGGCTTAATAATTTCCTGTCTGCCTGCAGACTCAGACTGACATCCTGACGCTGTCCTACACTGGAGGACTATTTTAAAAGCTGCCTTTACAGGCATGCTGGATGTAATGCACTCTTATTTTTAAATGAAATCTTTGATTATGGGGAACAAACCCATGGCTAGGGAAGCAAGCTACAGAACCACAGTCTGTGGGGGACCATGCTTATCGCAGCAAAATCGCCTTCTCAGTGTTCAGCATTGCTGCCGTGTCATGTTACAGTAATCACTGCAGATGAAGAGCTTTTAATTCATTGATAAAAGCAGAAGGCTGGAGTAGCTGGCTAGCTGTAATGAAGCTTATTATTCTGCAGCTAATTTGCCGATTATATTAGAGTTTTATTTCTGAGCACTTGTACCAGAAGACAGCATTATCAACATAACATCTAAGCATAGAAGGTCCTGGGAAGAATGTTAATGAGCTGTCACCTATCTCAGCAAAGGTCCCCATTATTAATAGTGAGTATCCTAAGTATAGATCAGAAACTCTCCCTGAAGAGTGTGCAACCTGTGTGAAATATGATTGCTCATTTGGAACATAACCAGAAAGTAATGGCAAAGTCATGTCTCATTTAAAAGATTGTGGTTTCTTTAATGATGGTAAGTGGATAAGGGCTCAGATGAAGCACCCTGGTGTGGCAGTGGGATTCCCACACACCCCAGCAGCCCCAGCTGGAGACTTATCCTGGGAAAAAAGCTGCTCAATAAGAACTCTGTTGTTCCCTATTTCTACTTTCTTTAATACTTCTGTTTCCCTTTTCTTACTCTCTGGAGGCCAGGAGCCCTTGAAGACTACTGAAACACAAGAACTCAACCTTTCTCTTACTTCTACCACTGAGATCCTCCAACAGCCTGAAAGAGGATAATAACAAATCTATTTTTGTGTCAAGGAATAAAAGCAATGTCATGATAGATGCACAGGTAAAGGATATGGCATCTGGGGACCAACCCATCACCTAGATACAAGCAGACCTTTAGTCAATCACCTACAATCATGGCATCTTCCCAGGAGTACTGAGACAGGTTTTTGTTATCCTAAAATTCCTGCAAAATCTCACTGGGAAAAGAAATTCTTTCATATACCCTTGCTTTGCTATGGCTGGTCTCCCACCATTCCCAGACACACAAATCCAACTCCTTCTGTGTGCTTAGCAGAACATAAGCAGCATCTCCTTGGACCACCCCCTTTCAGGAAAAAACATCACCACCAAGCTTCCTTGTGCCTCAGGAGTGAGGAAGAGCAAAAAGTGTTTCAGTTGTTTGGAAATTTTGTAAATATGTCTATGTTGCTAAGCTGATGAGAAAGTCATGTATTGAGTTAGACTTTAGCAGGTACAAGCTGGACCAAAGCACAGCAGATATTGCTGTAGGATATACTTTGAGTCAGTATGTAACAACACTGTAGTTCAGAGAGGTTATTTATCCTAATCCACAGAAGCCCACAATTGCTTTGTAAGCTCAGTGCCTGTTCAAGGGAATCACAGGCCTGAGAGTTTCTTGCCTGCATTGTGTTCAGCCAGAAAAATTGAAATTGACCCTCTACCTCTAAGGAAAAAAAAAAAAAAAAAAAAGCAAAACCCCTCTCGTTTTCTTTAAAACACAATAGTCAGCAGCAGGTACAGTCTCTTTCTCTTTCCTGCTCATTTAAATATTGCTGTCAAAAAACTTGCTGTCATTTCCTAGTGGCAGTGTGCTCTGGTTGTTAAAATCAGTTTAAAGTTGTACTTCTTGACTGATTTGTAAAAGCATCAATTGCTGGAGATATTAACATCAAACTGATATAGCTGACATCAGATCATCATTGTCTGTCCCCAGAGACAAAGCTGTGGCAAGCCAAAGGCTGAGCCTGTGGTTGATCCCGTGGACTTGCCAGCCCACTGGCTGTCCCAGAGGAGCTGTGCAGAGGGATGACATGGCCATAGGGGCTGGCTGACAGGGGCATCCCCACCTAATCTTGCCCTTCCTTTTGGGCAGCTGGCCTTTGCCATGCTAGGGACCACCTGGAGCCAGGAGGAACACTAAAGAGAACTACCTCAGTCATGAGATTTACTTAAATCTGACCCTTGCTTTTTTTCCAGAAAGGGACATTTGGGGGTCAATTCCACTCTAAACTGTGCTGCCTGTGCTCCAGCACATGCTGATTAGCCATGAAGCACCAGGCTGCCAAGCAGAGCAGGCACACTGCATGCCAAGCAGCTTTCCAGGGCAATGCCTGAGCTGCATGACCCCAATGCCATTCCCGGGTGCAGAGCTCCTGCATCCCAGAGCAGGACAGTGTCCAAACACCCACAGAGAGGAGAGACTTACTACTGTGAGTGGTGGGGGTCTGACACACAGGAGTCACAGCCTTTGCAGAAGGGAAAGAAATTATTTGCAAAACAGTTGAGGAGAGGGACAGCGATGGCAAATTCTCCTTCCCAAGCAAATGTCAATGAACCAGCATGACCTCTTGTGCATATAAGATATTTTGTCTATTAGAGACCAATCCACGTAGCTACAGGCAATCTAGACTCCTTAGGGAAACAGAAGGTTGCCTACTTAGACTTATTAGGATGGGAAATGGCTGAGCAGCTGGATGAACAGGCAAAAATAAACTACCTGATATTCTTCCAAGTGCTATACAGACACCATCCCCATTTCTTTTCAGTCTTCTCGGCTTTGCAAAGCCAAGGGGACTTAGATGCTTAACATTCAGGACTTAGAAACCCAAATCATCAAAATGTAAACAGGCAGCTTTGAAAATCTGTCTTAGGAGACAGTACCACTGATTTTCCATTAGACTTTCAAAAACAGATGTGCTTGGGTCTGGCAAGGGCAAGTGTAATGACCAAAATATTTTGAAGATGTTTTCATTCACTATGGCCTGGCCTGTGGACTGCAATGTAGAATATAGGACTCACCCCCAAAACCTGTTAAGATCCAAGTAGATCACAAAACCATTCCTAGTAAGATCTAACTCAGTAAGGAAAAGATCTCTACTGTTTACACCACAGAAATATACACAGAACATCAAACATTAAACTCAGCCAAACAGAAAAGTCATCACTGTGTCATGTGCCATTCAACCACGACAAAATTTTAAGGAAATATAGGACCAGCTCACATTACTGTGAAGTTAATTTTTTATGTATTTTTTTTTTCATCAAAACATTTTCTAAACAAACCACTTCAGTATTGATGTCTTTCTGTAGAGTTTTTTTGCCTACAACAGTTTTGTAGCAAATGAGTATGTATGAATAGTTCAAAGAGTTGTAACTCAAATTCTTGTAACTGTGCATTACCTTGAACTCATGTCCCACAAACTCAGTGCAACCAGTGCATTGATTTCCTTTTCAATCTTTGCAATGATTCCTTTTTCTTTCCTTGAAAGAAAAAAATATACTGTAACTAGCTGTGCATCTCTATACTGGTGGGAGGCTGAGAAAAACTATTTAATTGTCATTCCATCTCTAAAGTCTCTTATTCTTGGGTTCTTGAGCATGGGGGCCAACATTTTCCAACAGACTGTGTAATGTTAGGCATTTAAATCCATATCTATACACGTAAATAAAGTTAGGCCTGCTTTTCAGAGGACTCTCAGATCCCATCAGTGGGAGTTTTTATGGACAGAAGACTGAATAAGCATTGCAGGATTTAATTAGTACTATTACCCAAAGGAGTGCTTTAAAGATGGCTATATCAGAGGACGCTGATACAGTTCAGCAGATAACTGTTCTTTTTTTCCTGTGTATAAGCTTTCAGTGATGTTTAAGAGAGGAGAATATTGTTCCTTAAAAATTAAGCTTAGCTATGTACCGCTTGAAGTAGTATTTATTCGATTAACCTGTCATGCAGTAAGGATGTCAATAGCCAGAGAAAGGGAAGCATAGAAAACTAGAGTCAGAGTAAGAAAACTGTCTCTTCAGAGCTGTGCTTAACTGCTGACTTAGTAGAAGAACAATCAAGGACAGTTAAAAACACCTTTAGGAGTAACACACAACACAAACCCACACAGCTTCTGAAAAGAAGTAGCACTCATCACACATATCCTTGAAAAAGGAGGAAGTCCGAAGTCAAAATCCACCATAAAATTTATGGCCATCTTCAGCTGGTGCCTCAGCTGCTGTAAATCAGTGTAGGTCTGCTTGTTTGGAGGCAATGACACTGATGTACACTGGCTGTATTGGACTGCTGTGCAAATTTGCTTCTTACATACCTAAAGAAAGAAAGGAAAAAAAGAAAAATAAGGAGGGGGCTAAGGTTTTTAAATCTGCAGTAGAAAATGAGCCAGGAAATCTGTACCTATGTTTGCTATATGAACACAGGTATTTTATTGCTTAACAGCCTCATAAAAAAAGTAAAGTTTCAATTTAGAAGGTATCACAATGGCAATTTAAAATATTTGTGTAACAGAATTAAATTGCATTCTTGTATATTGCTGTGATGGTTTGGCATATCTGCCTTTATGGAAGCAGTGACTTCAGTTGGACAATATTAATTCAGCTTACACTCTTGATTTTGCTACACTCTCAGTTTTTACTGTATTATATATTTACTTGTAGTGAGGCTGTGAAGCCTGAGCCTGGATGTCTGTATGTGAATAGGTCAGGTATTATATTGCTCATAAACTGAATAAAATAAATATACTGAACAGATCAGCCCTAACAAATACTAGGATGACTTTACCCCAGGTTTATGCAGAATAAGGTTGCTGCAGTGGGTTTTGTTGTCTCAGGAAAAAAAGACAAAGATAAGACATGTAGATTAGGCATTTTAAAAGAATTTGTGTAAGGGTAAAGAACAAAAAAGGAATGACTATGTGTAATTTCATGCTCAAGAAAAGAAAGCTGAGCTTAAAAAAATTAGGAAGATGTTACAAAAAGGAATCTTCTAGTGCCCCAAAAGGATATCACTCAACATCCAAAGGCCTGTCAGGAGAAATGCAAGAAGAACAGCTGAATTAATTTTGTCATGAATTCAGTCATTTTTGTTCTGACCATAATAAAGAGAGCTATACTTGGGGAAGATTCTGCGAAGTGTAAAGCTTATTTATTTAGACAGGTATTTCTTCATTAAAGACTACACTGGGAAAAAAAGAGTGCAGCAAAAGCCTTTGGAGGCCAGTTGAGGTCTTTGTGGTGATTCCATTGGGGTGGGCTCTTGCAGGGGGCAGTGGCAGCGCAGGGCAATGACCCTCTGCTGGGGTGAGGCAGGGACAGAGGATGGGGAAGGTAAGGACCTGCCCACAGGGGAGCTGCTTGTCCTACAGTCCAGAGCATCTATCTAGCACCAAAATCTCTGCAGTGACCTTCAAAGAACAGTTATGGTCTGAGGACCCCCAGATCTGCTTCTCTACGAGACCTCCAGCCACACTCAGAGAGGGCTTGGGCTGCTCTAAAGGCAGTCCTTCTCTAGTTCTGCTAAATCTTACACCTTGCAGATAGCTGAGCCAGTGGGATCATTTCTCAGTTCCTACAGATTTAGTCATTTAGTCATATTCGTTTCACCCACCTCTCACATTACAGCCCTGCTTCTCACCAGACCTGAATTTGTCTGGATGTACAAGCCCCTCCCCATGCACTGAGTGCATAATAGAAAAGTAAAGCAAGAAAAACAGCCTACAGAAGAATACACAGAGGTTTATGCTGAAAATTTTGATTAGTTCTACTTACATTTTCGACTTTCTCTAAGGTTTTCAGAGTTGGACTAGACTGAAGTGCCTCCCATGTGATAAAGTATGGAAGGCAAAGAGAGCCTGGTTTAAAATGAGGTAAACAATTTGAGTAGAAAGTGGTTGAATGGGAACTAAGGTGAGAAAGATCTTCCTGACTCTGACATGAACACCTCTTTGGCATGGTGGGGAAAACTGCAAAAGTGACTAAGTATTGCAGCCATAAGTAGTGACTGCAGAGGGTGTTCACATGTGTTAGAGACAGATGAATGATTTAGTAGATAAATGGCAAAACAGGTGACACGAGTTATGATTCTGACTTATGGAAATTGATACCTCTGCTGAAGTACAACCTGTTCTCCAAATCCTGACATTAAGACGAATAGCAGCCAAAAGGCAACCCCAGCATTTGATATTTGTGGGAGCTCAAATATTGATTGCACTACTTATTAATGAGTTTCATTCATAATAAATACATGGTATGTTTGCACAGAGGAGGTGTTTTCTAGGGGAGGCATTACATGCTGTATTAAACAATGAATAATTTCTTAATCTTAAATGTGAGTAAACAGCAGGATAGTAAGTGTCATGGTTATAGGCAATTTCAGAAAGGTGCAAGTGTAGCAAGTGCTCCAGTGCACCTGATGAGGCATCTCTCACTCCAAATGAAGATTTCTTTGATATCAGTCACTATGTGAGGTGCTACATGCTAGAAACCACTGTCCTAAGTTATAACAGGCAAAAGGTTGCCTTTTTACGTACTAAATTCCAGGTTGTTTCATTAATGTATTTCTTACGACAATTTTCTGTGTTGCCCTTTTAGAGCTTCTCCTACCTTAATTATAATTACTTTTACAATATCTGGTCTTGGCCAAACTCACATTTTCTTTTTTTTATTCTGCATGTAGATCTATTTCTAAGAAAGTGTTTCCTTTGTGGGTCAGATGACAGATATGAAATCCAGAGAAAATAATGTATCACAAAGCCTACATGGAATGGATGCTTTAGAAATGGATGCTCGACATTGCCTTTCATAACGGTTGCATTCTCCAAGTTGCTAGTCAAATTTCCATTTACTGTAATGAAACAGAAAACGAGGTCTTGTATTTAGTAACTGAAACTCCAGAGTCCTCAGCAGTCACTCTTCCTTTTTCCCTATGTATTTTTCACTACAGCTCCTAGGTGTTAAATTTCTGTGATTAGCTTTTGACGTAAGAGGCAAAATAGGTGGGTATGGATAAGCAGAACATGCAACCAACAGTAAAAATGATCACTGTTTTATACTAAGTCTGCAGTTTTTCTTGCACAAATATTCTCTCAGAATACAGATCATTACAACTGGGCTACTTGAAAAATTTAATGTAAAACTACTGTGGAAAGTTTCCTTTCCTTCACAGCTAATACCCACAAGCCTCTGTTTGCACAGGTCTCCAGGAGTTCGTTCCAAGATTCCCTGAAGAAAAGCAAATTCAGTAAACATGGACATACCTACACTGTCCTGACAGCTCAGTGCTCCAGCTCAGACTCTCCAGAGGCCCAGCCTGCCTAAATTAGTAGACAAGACAATCCACCCTTGTACCTGGGGAAATCCCACCCCTGGAGAGGACAGAATATTGGCCTAAGCTGCCACACAAGCCATGGTCATGCAGTGGGACAGGTACAGCTCTTTCAGACCACACAGAGAAGCAGGTCCTGCCTGCAGACAGGCACAGTTATGAGTACAGAACTCATAAGAGCTGATCCGCTCCATGCTGCTTGCAGGAGGAAGACTTATATATGAACATTTGTGTATGAGGGAAGAAACAGATAAAACTCTGCCAAGGTTTCATATGATTCAGAGAAAAACCAGCAGACTGGTAAAGTATGTGCAGAATGCCTGCAATAAAGTTTCAGCATTTCACCATCACAAATTTCCTATCTAATACTAGCAAGCAAGATTGTTCTCAGGAGGAACAGACAGCAACTCTCACAATTGTGCCTGGAGCACTGTCTAGGTCTCAGGCACACAAACATTGGACTGCAAAGTGGAATATTCAAAGTTACATCATTGGCTCTAATGTAGATCCACTGAGACCCTAAACTCTTTTTTAGCTCCTTGATTGTGGTGGCAGCCTCTTGGATGGGAGAAGCATCACTTATTTTTGAGAAACAACATATGGTACTTTGAATCCAGTGGTTGCCAGCTTGTGATGTAATTAGCCATGATCTCTGAACATCTGCACTCATCAGTTAGCCCCTAAGTTGGTGATCTATTGTTGTACATTGGAATTGAGATTACTCTTTCTTTGGGCATGCTTCCTTCAAGAATGCTTAATATCTTTAGTTAAAGTTCTTAGCTTCAAAACCCTGTGAGTACTCTGTAGGCAGAAATCCTATTACAGATTATCACCTCGTCACACTTGAAAAGTTCTCCTGAGACTGGAAAAAGGGTACTGCTTAAAAGGCACTGTAGGACATTGAAGGACCACAATACATGATGGTATTGTCAAAACAGAAATGCTCTCCTCAGAATAACAATGTTTACTAAATCATATTTGTAGCCTGATACTGTCAGACTTACTGTCATGCATATGCATGAGGTAAGTCCAGTAGATTTGTAATAGGAAAACTGGAGTTTAAAGATACTAGTCAGAAAAGCCAAGAAGATGAAAACATTTCAAAATTTTGCTAGAGCTTTTCATTAGAATTAGAATTTCCATTAGACTTTTTGAAGTCAAAGAGTGACAGCCTCGCAAGGCGAGCAAGAAAGAACCGTTTATGCAATGTTTGTTTTTTCTTTTTGAATTGCAAAAGCAAATTAACCTAGTATTTGTGAACAGTTATAACCTTGGATTACCAGATGGATTGAAAGAGACAGTAAGGCAAGAGAGAGAAACTATTAGTTAAACAAGTAATCTCATTGAAGCCATATGGGCGCTTTAGACAATTAGGATTACTCATAGAAGAAGGGACTTAAGGACTCTTTCAGAAAGTCCATTATCTTTGATAGCAAGGTTACATTGGGTAATGTGAACTATCTGGAAGAGAAATGATGATTGAAGAAAATTGAAAAGAAAGAATGTTGAAAAGAAGGGTGAAAGCCTGGGAATAACAATTACATGTAAAACAGCAAAACCAAACAATAAATGAATTGATACACAGTTTCTCTAGATGTGTAGAAAATATTGTTAATTAGTCCTGTGGCAGCAGAAGGAGAAAGGAAACATTTACTGTCATGAATGCTGGGCATTCAGCAATAAATGACGTTTTTCTAGCTCTGTATTAGTATTACTCATGTACATAACTTCTAATACAGGTCAAGGACATTGTTAATATTTGAGATTGTCAAGCTTAGTGCAAATAGTAGTCTTGCTTCTCAGTAAACAGAAGAAGGCTACCATGTGGCCTAGAATGAATTTTCTTAATGCAAGTTGAAGAGTTCCTGTCAAGCTACATTCCCTGACAGATTTTCTCTGCAGCTCCTGCAAAGTAACTGACATGCACTGAATTTTGCATTGAAACTTTATTCCCTAAGGAATAAAGGCTAAATACACCACTTAAGTGTTCCCCAAAAGTTACTTGCTGGACAGTGCATTTGGAAGATAAACAGATTCAAAACAGCCCAAACACAGACTGGTGCAGACTGAGCCGGCTGAACTTTCAGCACAGTCAATCCTGTTGGTTTGCCCAATAGTCATTAAGTCTTTCTAGGGAATTCCAAGCAAGATTATCTTCCATCACCACATTACACCACCCCTAACAGGTTTAAGGTCTCATCCTGATTCACAGTGGAAGCTCATTATGAAGCATGAATTCTGCATGCTGTCTAGTATCAAGATTAAATCCTTCCATATGTGAGGGATGAAAAATTCTTTCTTTCTGAGAAGTTTTTTCTGGAGTAAGCAAGTTCCTTCAGGTGAAGAAATAGCTGAGCCATGTAATGGGGCCCTGCAAAGTGACATTCAGCTGAAATCAGGTTAAGATAATCTCAAATGACAAGCAAGAAGAGAATGTTTATTTTCCCTGTTTTGCAGTGGCTTTGCTATACTTGGCTGTGACACAAAGAATTGAGCTCTGATGAGCATTGCAAGAAGAGAAGATGATTGTTTCACCAGCTTGAAAGAGAAGGGAATTTCGGGAATTCATTCTTATTTATATTATTGCAAATATCTTTCAGTTTTTGGCCTGAGGAAAAAAAAAATACTAAAGGACATTTAAAGCCTGCACTTTTTTCTGTAGCATTTTCATCAGCTGACACAAAGCTGGCCAATTTATTGCTCTGACTGACAGCAGCTGATCAAGTGTTCCCACAGCCACTATCACAGTGTGAAACATTGGGTTCAAAATGGTGATGGGTTCATTTGCTGTAATTCTAAATGGGACAGAGCCCAAAACCAGGATCCCAGCTCCCTTGAACTCGAGCTGTTCAAAATTCAGATCCATATCAAAATCTTACTGCTCAGGCCCATCACTACTTAATTTACCAAGGCTGTTCCTGGCACAGCACTTCATTCTGGCTGTCTTCACTATCCCTCACGTGGCAGCCACAATAAATTATGCAGCTGGGAATGCAATAGCATGTGAAGCAATTGACCTGTGCAAGGATAGTGATCTCTCTCACGTGGCTTTGCTGCAGCCCCATGCTGGGCAGAGCAGCACTGCCTTCTGCCAAGGGGAACAGGGGTGGATCCCCTACTCTCTTGCATGAGAGTAAATCTGGCCTATTCAGCAAAGGCTACCTCCCTCCTGTTAGGTAGCAGTAGCACTGGATACCGTTGACAAGAAAAGGTTTCTCTTTGGCAGGACTGCTTCCATCTTTTTTAAGAACCCCATTAATGAGCAATGTTGTAACCCACAGGAGATCTTCTCATGTAGGGACTTAGGTGCCTTTAATGAAGCCTTCACTTTAGTCAGCTTGTATACTTGCTGGAGGACTGGATGCAGATTCAATAGCTAATGGGATCAGTATTCCTACCTCTACAGCCAGCAGCGTGATGAAATGCGACTGTGACTACCTGAACGTAAAGCCCAGAGGATGGCTCATTTGGCTGAGACTCAGGAGATGCATGACAAATACAGAAAAAGTGGGCTAGAAATGGTAGGCAAAGGAGCCAGAAAAGTGCACCTCGTGGCTCTTAGTAAAGAGTATACAGCAGTAAAGGCCTGTCCCTAAGCACTGAGCAGCCTCAAACTGTTTCTGTATCCTGGCTTTTGTGAGACAGGGCCCCACTGCAATGATCCAGATGCCACTCTGTGCTCCATGCACTGCATTCTAAGGGCTTCAGGAAACGAAGCCAGTGCAAGATCTCCCTACACTGGAGCTAACCTGAGTGTTCTTCCCAGGGTGGCACTGCACAACTTCAGCAAGGGCAGTCACACACAGTTCCTGGTAGTGTTTCCAGCTCACAAAGCCCTCTACAGCTGGGGGCTCCTCTCTCCTCCTCACCACGGCCCTGCAATTAAGTGCTCTCAAGCCACTGTTCCTACATCCCCACACATAAAAACCTCCCAAAGGAGCAGAGAGGGACAAACTACAAGTCCCTGGCTTAGCTCCAGGGCCTACTAGGTCTGCTGGCTTACAGACCACAGAATGACCTTCTCTCTGCAAAGGGAGAATGGGGGCAGCTGTGTTCCCTGTGAGATTGGGAGCTTTCCCTCCTTCAGAAAAAGGAGCTTCACAGCCTGCCCTTATGCCCAAGCAGAGATTTCCAAGGGATAGACACTGAGCAGCATGGCCTGTGGTAATAATGCTCGTAGCTAGTTTGCACCTTGCTTTCTGCAGCATCAAGTATTCACCACGAGTGCTGAGCTACATATGGTGCAAGGTATACATTATTCCACTGGCAGCAGTTATATGACACTGTAAGTAAAATAAAGTAACAGGTAGATATATTTTTCTTGTTAATCACAAACCTAATTTTCTATTAAAATGTATGAGATGACAAAATCTCAACAAACTCTTTAAAGCTATTACTAGAGGATAAAGTATGCCACCAAAGTATTAATATTAACATCATTAAAAGAGTTTTATCAAGTGTGCCTTTATCTCCAGATTGCAAACAATAGCAGCCTGAAGGAGAGATATGCCCTTGAGTATTGTGGTATGAAAACCAACAGCAGTTTTAGAGCCACATAAAGTCTTCTTGTGGCTTCAAAATTAGGGGAAAAAATTATTGGAGCCACAATTATAAGAAGTAATAGAGTAAATGAATCTATTTTTCATCACCTTGGGCTCTGAAAAGAAAACATTTGAGAATTATATTGATAAGAGAAAGAGCTGAGATATTCAAATGCATTTAATGTTGTTTTAATTGATTAAACTAAATCAGGATCATTTGAAAATGCATAAAGGAGCTGTTTCTGCATAAATATTCAAAATATATCTGGTTCAGAAGATAGGTGATGCTTTGTACATGCAGGTGATACACGATATCTATCTTCCATAAATCCAATAATGTCTTAGAGTCCAGAAGATTAAGAGTCTTACATTTTTAGGGTGCATTTTTTCCCCAGTCATTTATTCATATCACAGAACTCTTTCTCCCTCCTTGTGGGAAGGGAGTTCCAGAAAGGGATTTTAGAGACAGGAAGACAAGGAAAGATTTTGGTTCTACTGTGACAACCCATGCTAGGTTTGTCCAGAGTCTGGTGGTGTCAGTGAGTTACAGGTCAAAGCATGTGAGAGGCTGGATAGATCCCCCAGTTGCTATTTGGAAAACTCTATCTGCTTCCTAGCATCTGATTTCCAAGAGAGATCAACACCATTTCACCCGTGAGGGTAAGGGCTCGGTTTTTAAAAGCACTAAACCATTGACCCATGGATATCAAGAGCACCCCGTTTGGTATCCCCAGCTCTCAGATCACACAACACAAGTTTAGTAGAGCCTGCAGTGTCCACTGTTCCTGCCCAGGTCATGGCAGTCCTGTGCTAATGGCCCAGCAGCAATTCTTCCTTTTGCCAAGATTAATGTTTTTTATAAATCCCAACGTTGAATTATTTCAACAGATTTACCAAATGGGTTCTTGTGGGCATGAAGGGGTGGTCTAGGAGAGAGGACAAAGGTAACCAAAAGCCAGTCCACTGGAGGGCCTGTACAAATATCAAAATTCCCAATCTTGACAAGGTCCCTTTAAAATGTTTCTTTGTTTCATGATCATAAACTCAAAATAGTCCCCTTTGCCACATCACTATAACACTGCTCTGAGATGAGAAAAATAGAAGAATATTGTACTGTAGATGTCTGTCTCCCAGCTGCATTGAGTGATGAGGCTCTCTCTTCCCTGTATGTTCATAAGAGGTAATTTCTTCTAGAGTCTCTCCATAAAAAACTCCTTACAGGGAGCCCACCATTAATCTTGAGCACAGTAAGTATTAGCCAACATGGTAAAAAGAACATTAAAAAAAATCTTGTCCCTAAGCTGTGGAAGCCTAAATAATGACAGTAATAGCATAATCTCACTCTCACACACAAAGTTGTTAACTGACAAAAATAGAGTTCATGCAAAGCAGAGTACACAAGCAGAGCAGAAAAGCACAACTTTCTTCACTAATTCCCAAATAAATGATACCAAATATATTGCTTTTAAGTGCTTCATTTATTTTAAAGAAATACTTCTAAAAGAAGTGTTCCAATGACAGGCCTTGAAGAGCACTTTATAAAAGATTAATTATATCCTGAAAGTTACAAGTGTCACAGAGTAAGAGGACTGCTGTATAAAACACCAATATACCATCCTACTCAGCCACCCATTCGAGCTAGGCCTGATCCTGAATTTCCAGCTGAGAACCGGAATTATTTAGCAATTATTTAGCTGAACATAAATATTTAGAGACAGATTCTGCTAACAAATCTTGCCTCTAGGAGCCAGGCCCATAACAATATTCTTGGCACTGGTTTTCCACATATAAATCACACCCCTAACTTCATACCTTCCTTATTTCATTTTTACAATTTTGTAGAATACCCAGTCTACTTTATTTATGTGATGCTGCAACTCAGAGTCTCTATCTAAACACTGTTATTAGATCTAATGCTGGCTACATTGTCACCATTAAAAGCAGCCCTATGGTATTAAAACAAGAGACAAGGGAAATAGCGTTCTTGGAAGCAGTGGTTGAAAAAAAAAATTAAAATGGTCTTCTAGCTGAGGAAAGCACAGACAAACAAAATATTCTCTTTCTCCCTGAGTTCTGCCACAAATCTTTGCATTGCTTCCCTCTATTATTTAGATAGAAACCAGCCAATCAACTGGTTCCCCTTGTGGGACCAGCAAAGTGTATGGTGGACTAAATCTGGTAGTTTAGGTGCTTATCAAGCACTTGGCTGGGGAAGGCCTGACTCTGGCTGGAGCAAGCACAAAGCAGCTGGTGCCCAGTGGCCACTCCTGCTCTCTGAGATTTGCCTTTTCCAAAGGAAAGCCCATAGAAAACTGTTCAACACTTGCAGCTCCATGCAAACCGTGTTGCAAGGAAACCAGTAACCAAAGATGTCTCTTAAGCCAGGACAAAGATTTACTGCCTTAAGTGGCCCAAGAGGATCTGCTGGAGGTGAGGTTGAAGAGTCAGCAATGGTCTGCCATGGACCTATAACCACCCTTCCTCCCTCCCTGCCTTCCTTCCCTCCTCCCTCTGTCACTGAGAAGGGTGTAATGGAGCAAAACTATAGTAGTTCAGCAAACATGTGATGTGAAAATATTCCCCACTACTAAAGCTCATTTCAAATGCATCATCCTGGCACAACTCTCTATTAAGCTACACAGAATTCAGGGCACCCTGCAAGTTATTCCTTGCATCTGTTGTAACCTGGCCATTTTTTGCTTCTGTGGAAAAGCACCTTTTTTGACAGCAAGCCCATAGTGCTCCAATAAAATTGGCTACTTGCCTTGCCTTGTTTGTTTTGCACTTTTTAGACGCTAATTGAGCATGTCACAAGTTCACTGCTTCAGTTTTCTAGAGCAGAGCTTGAAGCCTTACAAGAGGCAACAAGCTTTGAGGATGAGCTGTTTAACTACAAGTGGGGAAGTGTTGAGCAGACAGGGAGAGCAGTGGCCACAAGCAACAGCCCCTGGATCCAGGTGATCTGCCTGTTCCTGATGTGGTAGAGCAGTACCTTCCTCACCACAGGAAAAGCAAGCCACAGTTAAAAACACGACTCTTCAGGCCTTCCCAAGGCTCCATGATTTGTTAGGGAGAGAAAGAATCAAAAAGCCCCCAAGCCAGCCTCTGCTGCATGTGTTTGTTCAAACAACTGCTTCACACTGCTGCAGCTTGAACCTTGCAGTTCCAGCACACTTAAATTCATGGAAATGTGCCCCAACAAAGAGCTTACCAGTTTTCAGTTTTCAACTCTAAATGCAGAGAGAAAACTAGCAATAGCAGCAGCACCACAGCTGAGTTCTCCATAGATGGTAAATAAATCATGGGAACAACAATCCCCAATTTCACATTAATTGTTTGGAAATCTCTACAACATCAAACATTTTGTTAAAAATCTAGAAAAAAATCAGCAGAGCTCTTTTGTTGTTTCTGTTGTTGTTTTGCTTTAAAATTATTTGTTCTAAATACAGCTTAACATGCAGATGACTGGTTTGAGACTACTGTATTTCCTCAAGTCAGAAAAAAGCCCACAGTAATGGTTTGGTAGGGGGGATATCAGCAAAGAGACTATTTAATAACATATTTAATAAATACCTGGAAGTACACTCAACTCTTGCACAAGGATGGGGACAGCCAGGCCTTGGGTTGGTCCAATGAACTTGGCTCTATTTGACTTAATTTGGGCAAGAGCACTTTTCAAATCTGAGTGAATAGTCCCTCATTGATTATGAGGCGTTGGAGGACAACAGATAAAACAAATCTGAATTCCTCACAAAATAATTAAAGAAGTCAATGATTTGCTAGGTTTGGGGTTGTGTTTTGTTTTGTTTTGTTTTATTACTTTGCTAATGTGACAATCAGAAAGGAAGAGTCGACCCAGTTTTTTAAGAACCACTGTATCTGCTCATGTTGCACTTTGACATATACAGCCTGATCTTGCCCTTGTCCTTTTTTCATTTGTTTATTTGTTTGACTGATTTATTTGCAATTCAAACCCATATCTAATTACTGCCCAGTAACAACATTTCCTTTTTTACAGAGCAATTGCTTTCCATATTTTGGCTTTCCATTGAATTTCAGTGTTCTGGATCACTTGCCTCTATTGTTCTATCTGAGCTACTGTTTTTCTCCACACTGAATCCCTTTATGCTGTTTTTGCCAATGATTCTAGCCTCTCTATAGCCTATTGTAATTTTTCTATCTTCACTCAGATTTGCAACTTCTTTTGACTTTGTATCATCTGACCATGAATTACATTAGCATAACTATTTCTTTCCTCTTCCAAATTTGATGCCTAACAACCAGCTCCTTTGTGTTAAAAACAAAGAAGTAGTTAAAATATAACTCTCCAACGTGTTGATAAAAGCTGTCAAAGGATTTCCCTAATTTATTCTCAGCAACTACCTGGCCTATAATAATGAATTCACCTAAAAGGTAGGCTTTTCTAGCCCAGTCCTTCCTCAATGGTAAGCAAAATTAAAAACCCAGCAATATGAGGAAACAACAAAAAATCATTCCATTTCTTTATACTCTTCACTTTGCCCTGATTCATGCCACGTTCCTCATTTTAACCTTTCTGGCTAAGTCCTTAATGGTGAAGCGAAAATAAAAAGAAAGCAAATTGAACTAAAGTCTGTAGTGCTGAGTCACTGTTCTCCTCCCACTCCTTTCAGCTGTGTCTGTTACAGATAGATGGCTTCAAAATCCGCCTCTGGGGGCTGGTAATTATGGGAGATGTGGCAATGGGACTTAGGGACAGGATAGGTAGTAAAGACTTTTTTTGGGTGGTGGGGGAGGTTCTCTATAGTTATTAAAGATTCTAAAATAACTGGAATATTCCTTTTAAGTGAAGAATTCTGGCCAAATTTTCTTGCACTATGTAGCATTTTAGGTATAAAGATGAGAAGGGATTGTGAGTTACTTAAATCCAAAAAAGAAAAATGCTGAGAATGAAGTGGCTGCATATGGGACTTTTTCAGAGGAACTGAGCATAAAACAAATTATTTACTAGTGATCCTTAGCATAAGTTACTTTTAGTGCAAGCAGCCATATTGTATTAAGGGAGCTTTTGGTATGACTGTAAGATGTGGGTTTATAACTGTGCTGAAATTGAACTGCATTTTAAATCTTTATGAGACAGTATTAAAGATTCACTGATATCAGAATATCTACCATCTGGGCTATTCTCTAGTAGTTGGGAAATGGCTATTTCTTGGAGCCTCCAAGTCTATTTTAACCTGCCATTGGCTGTAACACCTGTTCCCCAGACCATTTTGTGGGCACTAATGTCTTTTCCTATTCTCATGGTGTTGCACAGGCAGAAATGAATGAAATTCAGGCATCATGTTCTCCTGGAGGTTTCACATGGTCCTCAAAGTTCCTTCTAGTCTAGCAGCAAATCCTCAAGTTAGTGCGGCCAACACTGCAATACCCATCTTTGTTTCAGAACGTGTCCCACAAAAGGTGTTTAGGAAAAGTACTTCTGATAAATGAAGTATTTTCCTTCACTACCCGTCAGCCTGCAAACCAGTTGGTGCCATGAGCCAACCGTGTCTTGGCTGCCCGTTGCATCCAGTAATGTATGGCCCCAGTGTGGATAGGGGACCATAACTCACTTGCAGGACTCTGCTGATGTCAGACAGTGCCTGAGCAGTTTATGAACAGCCACAGAGCCTTGAGAATGAATTACGACCCTGCATTCACTCCTAGGACATCTGTTGTTGTTCAATATAGAGTATACTTTCTGTAAATTAAAAAAAAAAAAAAAAAAAAGAACAACAAACAGCAACAACTGCACTACTTCTCCACCCACTCTTCAGTTTCCAAAGGATCTTTTTTTTTCTCTTTATTTGAAACCAAGCAGATTCACTAGAAAAATTGAAGTTTGCCATGCTATTTTCTTGCTAGAGTTGCAGGGCCATCATTCAAGACTATGGTAGCTTTGTAGCACAGGTAAAAGGATGATTTCCCTTCCGTGCTTGTGTATGCATAACAATTGACTGTACAAAGCCAAATTCCAACTAAATAAGTTTAATGCCACTGTTATTTGAGAATTATCTATTTCTTTTGTCTGATCTGAATGTAAAAGCCTCTTGCCATGTCACTTAAATTCTATTTCCATCATAGGTTCAGTTGCACTGGGGCAAATCTGAAGTAATCTGGTGCATTTTGTTTCTTTACAAGTACAAGTGACTCAAATCCTTGGAGCTATTCCAGTTTTACAGATTTTGGCCCAGAGAAGCTAGTTACAGCATGTGACATCAAAGAGGCGTTTGTGAAAAACTTTGTTAAATGGTCTATTTATGAACATTTCTGGCCATGTGTCATGTTTTCTGTAGGTTCCCCCCCTCCTCCTATTTTATTACTAGGGACATTTGCCTGAAAACAGACTATTTGTTACTTAGCAAGTTCATTTGCTCCTGCTGCTTATTCCTCACTTGAAGTCACTCCTGTGATTGTGGCATCATAATTAGTTGCTCTGGAGATGATTATGATGTCACAGAGGACTGTGTGTTATATGGCTGCAAGTGATGAATAAGCAGCAGGAGCAGATGATCTCTCAAGCAATAAAGACCATGCCTTTATGAAAATATCCCTGGAAACAGAAAGGATGAAATTCTATATTAAAGCAATGGAATAGTTTCTAGTATGTCAACACTTTCTACAAAATAGCAGTGTTTCTTTTAAGGGGGGAATGATGTTGGAGGGGAGGGGTTACGCCCTTCCTATCAGCTATGTGCATCACTTTAAGACTACTTTTGAAATATTTGGCCTTCATTTGTCCCTAGTGAATTACAGAGAGATTGAATGAGTTATACCTATCAATAAAAAGATGGTGTATCCTACATAAAACAGCACATTCATTTCTGATGGTCAGTGACCCCTTTACTACCTCTCAGTCATCACAGGAAATAGCAAATTACATGGGCACTGACGCACAACCTAAATCCCACACTGTCTCCCTCCAGCCAGAAGGGTCTTTGCCAAAGGGGTGTCCTGCAGGGTAGGCAGGATCTACACACACCCTGCCCTGTACCTGCAGCAGAGGCTCCTCACACAGAAAACTGTCTCCCAACCAGGGACCTCTTGGCACATCAATTTTCTCCTGGAATCTTTCTGCTGGCACAGTGCCCTGAACTTTGGAGCTCTTCTTGAGTCTGCTCTGGGTCAAGGAAATAGTTCATCTCACCCCTTTCCTTTTTCACACTGTTTTATTCTCACCTCTGCCTTCTTCCCAGCTGCCTACAATGGACAGGAGGCAGGAAGACTGACTGCAGGTCACTTACATAACAATAAATTACATAATACCTGAAAAAGAGACATCTCTCCCAGACATAGTTGAAGGCAGCATACCACCTTGTTTGCTTTCTGTTCACTTGATTTTGACCTACCTGTATGCTAGAGTTGCCCCCTCTAATCTTATAAACCCCATAGGTATAATTCCCAGATAAGACCTTATCTCCATCACAGCATTTCAGTCTTTCCAAGTGTCAAAGCTAATGAATTAGGCATTCCTAAAAAAGTAGGCTTTAATTTATTGTTTAATACAGTTTGGTGTTTCTCATTTTATCTGATTGGTTAATCTAACTTGATCTAGTGGGACAAAAAAATTCTGCTTGGCGCCACAAAATACAAGGGAATGCTTTTCCTACTCCGACTACAAAGCCCGCTGTTTAATTGTACAAATATTTGTGGGTTTGGCTAAGGTGAGCACTAATTTGTTATTTTAGCAAAAAGCTTCAAATAATTTAGAACATGCTAAGAAAACATTCACTGCCTTTTTGCAAACAGAGACGTGTTAAATGTTTAAGAGAAACTACCACGCTACTGAAAGGACTTTGCAAGTAGATGCTCGCAAAAAAAAAAAAAAAGAAAAAAAAAAAAAAAGAAGAAAAAAAAAAAAAAAAGAAAAAAAAGAAAAAGCAAAAATTTCAGTGGTTATTTTCTGGAATGTTGAAAAATACAGCTTGCAAGAACCTGCCTTGTGGGCAGACAGTCTCATTGTGTCCCTAGTTATTTATTTTAATTAGTGTTTTGGGCTTTTTTAACCTCTGACATAGGTTTTTGTTTCAGAGAGCTTTACCCTTCTAGTCTTCAAGAAGAAAAGTGGCTGCTGCTGCAAAAATAAGAAAGGCAATGATTGAGCATCTGCACAGTCCTGTCGCCAGGCAAATGGGGGCCCACTGAATTCAGATAAATACCCCTGGCTCTTGAGGAGGGGAGCTTCAATAAATCTCAGCTTCATCCTGATTACAGACCAAGCTGTAAGTGCTCATTTGCAGCAACACTTGGTGAGATCAATAGCCACATGCCAGGAGAGTTTCTCTGGGAGCGCTTCCCTTGGCGGGCAGGGTGAGCCAGGAGCACAGTGGCTGCTGCTGAAGGGCAGTGGCAGTGCTGGGAGGCGTCGGGGCTGTGACATGCCATGCAGGCTTCTCCTCCCACTCCTTGCATCAAGTCATGGAGTTGCAACCCATCTGCCAAGATGCTTTTTGGCAGCCGTGAGGGGCCTCTAGGGAATTCTTCCTGAAATGTTTAAACCCTGGCATAAACTCCAAGCTCAGAAATCTCAGAAAACCCATGGCTTTGGGTGCACATGGAGCACTCCTTATTTTTCCCCTTACATGCCATGAGCTAGTGCATGGATTTAAATGGCAAAGTATCTATTGAAAAAAAAGAGAAAGGAACAAATAATAAAATTAAATTAAATTAAATTAAAAAAAGAACAAACAACAACAACAAAACGTATTAGAAATGGCTAACTACCAGCCTCCAGAGCACACTGGCCACAGTCCAAACCTTCCCTCGGCAAGGATGAGTGACAGCATTGGTGACAAGTTACTGCTTTCCTCCTCCAACCATTACCCTCATGGAGGTACAGCATTTCCACACCTATTGCCTCTGTGGGCGGCAGGCTGCACCACCTTAGCCAAGGTTTAGCACCACTACTCCCAACCCCAATGCTCTCCCCCCACTACTGCTGCTCTCCTTCCTTGCTACCTGTTACTCTCACTGACAGGTCTGCCTCACAACTCTCTGGGAGCCCTGTGCTGCCAGCATGTCCTCCACCAGGCCTTTGTCATGCTGAAATGATTCTTCACGTTGCTACTTTAACTCCCTCTAGATGGACTTCAGGGCTTCCTTTGCTTCCCCTCTCCCCTAGGCTTCCAACCTGGGCATTAAATTGTGGTGATGAGACTCCCATAGGTGTTGCAGGGGGAGTGAAGGGGTCCAAGCTTTTCAGAGTCCCCCCTTGCCTCTACTGTGAGCTTTAATAGAAATAACCTGTCTGGAGATTAAACTAATTTTCCTTTCCTTTTCAAGTCTCCAAGAAACAGTGAAAGAGCTCTCCCACCCCTGGGGCCTTGTGGCTTTTTGTGAAGCTCTTCGCCAGAAACTGCTGCTGTGCTGTGGCCTTGGGCCCCACCTTTCCACTGTAGCTGTTTGTTTGTTTGCCTTTTTTTTTTTCTTTCTTTCTTTTTTTTTTTTTCTTTTCTTGCCAAAAGCAGATAAAGCACACATCAATTTCTTTCATCAGGGAAAAAAGGAAAGAGATTATCAGAAATTCACCATGGCTCGTGTCAGCCATATTCAGAAGGAGACATGAAGTTAAGTCTTTAACTGGCTGGAAGAAGTTGCTGAAAACCTGAGCATGAAGGAGACTAGAAATATGTCTCTCTCTGTGGTGAGAGAGTCTGCACATGCTTTCTGGGCTATCTGCTCAGATCAGCAGCAAGGTTTTAGGTGAAGCAGTGGCCAGTTGATTGAATATATTTGAAGCATATAAACTTCACCCAGCTAAAAAGAACACGGAGCAAAAGAACTGGTAGCTAAAGAAAGCGGGGGAAAATTAGGAATGACAACCTTCATCATGAGGGGGGCAAAATCACAGCCCAAACTATCTCAGGCATTCAAACATCCCCTTGACGAAATACCTACCTCTAAAACTGGGTTATCTGTCACCCAGAAGTAAAAGAACAGGGCCATCAGCTCCACACCTAGAAGAGCTTTTATTTGCTCAGCTCTGGGTCATACCTATGTGCCTTGTGAGCTGCTGTCCTCTCCAGACGTGTGGGTCTGCCTGGAAACCCTCCAAAGCCATCCCTGACCTGGGACCACAGCAGAAACAATTGCTGTCCCTCATGCACACTAACCTGCCTAGATGCCCAGACAGTTTTGAAAACTGTCTATTCACTTACCACTGTTTGTGACAGAGCATGGCAAGACGTTGAACCTTAAACAAATGCCCTCTCTTCAAGAAAAGTTGTGGGGCTTTGCTGCTCCAAGTTCAACAGCATTAAACAAGGAGGATGTAGGTCCTGCCGATCCCCTCAACTGATTTTATTTTTTTTTTTTTACCTCCTGGAGGACACAGTAACTGCTGAGACTGCGGAAGTATTATCTTGCTTTCAGAGAGCTCTCTGATGAGGAATTCAGTGCTGTAGCTGTGGCACGGCACGAGACACGTGGTTGGGATGTAAAAAAGTGAAAAATAGGGCCCAAAGAGCTAGAATGTCTGTGATGAAGCTCCTCCTTCAGCAAAATGGGAAGTGTTAAAGCTCTGAATATCAATCAGCACTTCCCACAGGCAGTGGGATTCACTGGCAGGATCTGCCAGTGTCTCTGAGACACTGAATCCTTTCCTTAAATGAAAATTGTGACCAACTAGAGGCAAAGCAAATTACTAAGGTAATCAAAAATGAGTGACATTACTCTTGTAAAAGAAATCTACAAAGTAAAATTCACTGTAGGATGCATGAAAACTCCATTGGTTCTTGGTTTTATGTAAATGAACCCCCCAAACACTTGCAAATCACAGAAAATTGTAAAAATGCACCACAGAGTTCAAGTTTACAATTCAATAATAATAGTGTAGAGTGTAATAATAATAATGTAATAGCAATAATAATAAACATCCACTGTTTTATTATAACTACAGATTGTGTCTGATTGAAAGTCATTAAAAACGTATGTAAAAATATGGAATAAAAAAAGCAAGTCGTTTTTGCTCTAGCTGTTTATGTATAATACACTAAGTTTCTCTAAAACAAATCAGTGGAGAGAAGGGAGGAACAACAGGAAAACCCAAAATAATAAACAAACCATTTTTAAGACATGTTATAAAACTCCTGAGATTCCATTGTAAGGGCACTTTCTCCTAGAAAGATGACAGCAATTATCTTCCTGCAAAGAAGGAGAGAAAAAGAGGGACACTCTCCTGCAGTTCAAAACACTAGCTGTGATTTTCAATCTTCCTTTTTCTCTGTCCTCAAGAAACTCGGTTAAAGGAAGTGGTGTGCACTACCAGGTACCACCAGAGGGAAAAGGTACACAAACTATCCAGCCTTAGTCAATACTAGTGGCACAGAGCAAAGCCCCATGGCCATTAAAAGGACATTTCACATAATGGTTTTGCCCGTGCTTCACCTGCTCACACTCAGGGGCAGATCAGAGCCCGCAAGCTCCTGAATACTTTTAAGGGATGATTGCAGAAAGGATCCATAGAGAAGCAAATGATTCTGGATTTCAGGCACATGAACAACTCTTAAATGTCAATTCCATTGTCTCATTTTTCTGATTTAAACAAGACACAAGTGAAAAGCAGAGGATACCAACAGATGTGGTTCATCCAGAATTTAAAATGAGAAGCATGTTTTGAAAGCTAAGAAACTTATAAGGTATATTTCCCAATTTATAGTCCATCACTTTTTTATATATGCAAAACATTTCTCCTGGGCAGCAATTCTACAGATTAGTAAAGACAGAATTTTTTTTTTCTAATATTCAGCCATGGTTTTCCATTTCCTATTATTATTCCAGGATTCTAAACTATACCCTAATTATACCCTAGGTATATAATTAATACCCTAGGTACTAGCCAAAAATAATCCTCTCTATCTTTGTTGTCTGCACCCATCTAGTTCTCCTGGGAAGAAAAGATGCTAATAAAATAGATGAACTATTGTCATTTTTTCCCCAAAGCTTTAATAGAAAAGAGAGGACAGCTGAAGGGCAAATGGAGATTCTTACTAATTCTAGCATCTTTTTACACAAGTCTTACCTTTTTCTCCAAGCTTTCATAAGCTGTAGGCCTTTTTCTCCCAGTTCTCACTGTCCTCAAGATGTGTGCTACTAAACTTAGTCTGGTGTTTATACTTTATTATTGTCATGAAAAATAGCATTTATCCTGTGGACAACATTACAGCAGGGATGCTACTCAGTAGCTAGAGAGATCCCATATGAACTATTTGTTTCTGTCCTCTGCATCTCTGGGGAATGTGAATGAATAGTTTCTTTCTGAATGTGCTATGGTCCGATACGTGGAGTAAGTTTTCTCCAAGAGAAAGGCTTTTGTACCTCTCTAGTCAGCCAGGTGTCATCTACAGCTGTAAACAGGGAGAAGTGAGGAGGAGGGTGGAATGGTGTCCTACTAAAGCAGAGAGATGAAAACCTTCCTTTCAGCTCTGCAAGATATGACATTGACACATTGATCAGTCTCCAGAACAGCTTGTGAAACAATCATTTACTTTTGACCAGTCTCAATTGTATCTTATCTACACTAGGTCACATAGTCTATCAAACATATAACTTAAAATAATGGTGATGGTAATTTGGAACTGGCAAATGCAATGTTACAAAAGGTTAAATTTAAATTTCCCTGGGGTCAAAGGTATTTAAGGATAATCTAGGCAGTGGTTTGAAATACAGCATAGTTAGCTACCAGATGAAAATGATTTTTCTTGCAGCAATTACCATGGTAGTCCCAGAAGGGGTTTGTTATGTTAAAACAGCACTGAGACTCCAGAACTGTTCACAGGCAGGTTTTTAGGCTGCTTTGGAGGGCCTGCTGTTTGCTTTTGTTGGCAAGCATGACCTGTATGTTTATTTTATTCCTTCTTTACTTCACATGGTGAATTTCGTTCTCTGCGTGTATGAGAGGATTACAAGCAATAGATGTTAAAGTTTCTGTTTACCTACAAGGCATGTACAAACAGAGGGCCTGATCCAAACCCCGTTATCATCAGCAAAGTCATCATCTCTGAAAGACTAGTCGCCTTTTTCAAGGTACCAAATACAAATACACGTTCTTCAAGCACTATGCTGAAAATTTAAAATATATTCTTTAGGGGGAGGAAAAAAGAGGAAACTATCTTTTCTTTAATTTCCCCCTTGTTGGTGGATACTTTTCTTTAAGAGCAACATTCTGTTTGACTGAACTTGAGTTTTAAATTTATATGTCATCAAAGATTATACCACAGCTGTGGCTGGAGACCAGTTTTCCCTGGAAGGATTTATGAAGCTGTTCTTTCAGTGACTCCTAGCAATGTGAAAGACAATTATCTGACCCACTCACCCTTATAGTGTGTGTACTGCCCATAATGTGTATTTTTGGGTGAACATAAAGAAGGCAAAACAATGTCAGCATCTCATTTGCCAAGAAAAGGAGTGAGACAAAACCATACAAGAAGAAGTCAGCCCAACAGCAAGGGTGGAAAAGAGGCACACTGTATCATACGTGTTATACAGCATGGAAATAAGTCTTCACATGGTGCATAGGAGACCTCATCACATTCCTCTCAAGGGAGTCAGCAGGAGGTAAAGAGCAAAACAGCCTTTGTGTAACACATGAGCACATCCTGTAAAGAGCATATATAGATGGAGAATCTCTCTAAAAACTGATACTTAGCATGCTAAGCAAACAAACAAGCAGCTGAATACATGTAAATTAGATGAATGGCTTGGGTATAGGAGACAGGAACCTCATAAGTCAAATGATTCCCAGCTTCCAGAAGGATTTGCATATAGCATAAGGAGGGACCTTCTGCAGATGCAGGTTTGCTAGCAGGGTGTGTGCCTGGGGAGCTGTGTCTTTGTGGAACTGGCTGATTGGTACAACAAATTAATAGACTGGAGAAAAAAAATCCACTTTCAAAACTTCAAAATGCAAGTGCCTGGGTGCAGTGTGTTCATTTTCTTGCCCCGTGTGTTAGTAGTTTGCACTTTCCTGGCTGAAGCACCTTGCTTTCCTGCTCAGATACTTTAAGTCAGCAATCAAATAGTGCTACTACCAGTGGGAGCTATGAGAAAGAGACAATTCCTGTGGTTGGGCACCAGAATGGGATGCAGTCCCCCAGTCATTGTTTGCCTCTGTTGTTCATTTATTGAATGAATTTTTCTTTATTAAAGAAAAAAAAAAATCCAAGTTGTTTGTTAGGTCTTTAGAGTAATAATTGCCCCTAATGTTTGTCAGCACAAGGCCTAGCATGCTAGATGACATGCCTGCCATCAGGAGGAGGGCTCTCTCACTGTACTTTTCTTTTCTCAGAGTACTGAGTTGTATGCTGTTGATGCTGAGTCAAAAACATGCACTTTTCTTCCATATTCATTACTGTGCTATTTGGAAGGCTCAAGGACGTGAAGCGAACTTTAAGCTGAGAAGATGTTAACAGAATGTAGACATGAAAATCAGTGTTTCTGCCTCCATCTGTTTTTTGGGTCTCAAAAAACACAAGTTCCTCTCTAGCACAGTCAGTACAGTGACAACTTCTGGGCCCAGTGGGCAGACATTTTTCACATCCTTTTTTTCAGAAAGACTGCCAATACTGAAACCTTGTCACTGCCATTTGTACTACACTTTTAATCTAACACATTAAGATAAAATTGTTTCAGCCCACTGCCCAGCACTTGCCACCACGACTACTGATCTGAAGCAATGCTCTCAAGCATACAGAAAACTATGACCCCAGTCTTTTGGTCTTTCACATGCTCATTTGATAACCAGAAGAGATAATATAGCTCCAGCGTGGATTGAGAAGGTGAATTACAGCTGTTAGGGCACTATGGTGTCATGTCAATCATCTTCTAACCTCAAATCTCCCTCCTTGCATAGATCAGCACCTATTACAAAGAAATGTCCATATCTGGAAACTAATGTAGGGCTGTCCAGCTTTTTTGCAGGATGTTCTCTGGAGGCTTGGAAGCAATCCTGCTGAACTAATGGACTTCCTCCTTACTCCTCCACCTGACCTGGTTTGCATTGCTGAGAAGTCCTTCAGATCTTTGAATATACATTCTCATAATCACATTGAGATGTTATCTATTTGGGCTGTCTTCTGGCACTGTGCCACCTCTACCATGCAGAAGGCCTGATAAAAGTAAGAAGTTGAATTTGGTTTAGAAAAGGCTCCAAGTTTTTTTGCCAGACCTGCCACCATCACAATTTAGGTCAGCCTGAAACTTGCTCTAAATTGTCACAAAAACCGTCTACTGAAGCTGTAGCCTCAAGTTAGCAGTGATTTCACTACACCTCACCTCCACGCTACTCACCTCTGTTCTATTGAGGGGTCATCACAGGGTGGACAGAGGAGCCAGAATGGACATGCAATTTATTACCAGACAAGGCAGATGAAGAACAGTTTATAACTTACCAAGAGGGTTCTGCACAATCCTTTGGTCTGTGTTACCCATTCTATTGTTAACACCTGTGCAATGCTCAATAAAACACTCCCACAAGCCCTTTTTGGTATCTCCAATGTGCAGTCTGTTATATTTCCCGTCGATGATGCAGTGCATAACTCATTTAGAGGGGCATGTGAAGTGTTCATGAATGACAAATTAAGATTTAGTTCAAACATCCCTGATGGGGTCTTGGTGCATTTACCAGGTTTATAGATCTGTTTCCTGGGAATGTACCTTATAAAGTTGCATTTGTGGGTTGTTTATTCAATGAACAAAGTGATCCATTATGTTTTTGTCACTTTTAGACATGAATGGAAGGTAGGGAAATGAGTGCTGTAAACACCTCTTCTTTCCAATTTTCACAAGAGTGAAAGTTGAAGTACAGCAAATGGAATAATCTGTTCAGGATTGCAAACTGAAGCAGAAGAATACATAGTCAAGTGCATTTAATTGTGTTCTACTTCTTCCATCCTGGGCATTTGGAGAAACAAAATTTTTCTAAAAACCTTTGGTTGATAAATTGTAGTATGGGAAAATGGAACATCTAATTTTGAATGGAGAGAAATTAGTTTTAGTTATTCCAGGGGTTGTGAATGGTGATTGGAAGAAAATATTATCTCTCCACCTCTTTCTTTGAGCAATTCTCTGGAATTTCCATTGTTGTCCAGTGTGGAAAGTGGTTTAATGTTTCCAGACCAGAGGGCAAAAAGAACTGTCCATCTCATAAAAGCATCCCACTCTTGATAAACTCTTATTACCATTTTGAGGACCACATAGGTTTTGATAATATGCCTCTGGCTTCTGTAAGCACCAGAATGTGATTTTTCTCTACTGCTAGCTAGATTTTTGCTAATACTAAACATCAATTACTAAACAGTAGAGTGGGAAACTAGATTTAGTTTGCAATGTCACTGTGAATGTTTGGTTGTTTTGTTGTTTTTTGGTTTTTTTTAACTAGAATGTCATGCACCTCTGTTAGAGGCCACCAACCACACAACTCCTATAATTTCACTCATAGGCTAGCTATCAAATAATTCTTTAACCTAGAACAAAGAAAAGATTTATTGAAAGTTCTGAGCTCCAGAAATGCCAATGAACACAAGCAGGATGAAAAATGAATTAGTGGCGTTAATTCTCTGTGGACAAGCCAAACACTTTGTGGAAGTCTGGAGGAAGCTGAGGACAGATGCATGTCATTTCACCATTGCTGTGTACCACATTCCTAAAGAAAAATTCTGTATTTGGACCAAATTTCATGGATGGCCTCAAGGACTTGAAAATTCTTTGCAAAGTCATTTCCAGTGGAAAAACAGAGAAAGACAAAACTTTTCAGGCTCCTTCTTGCCCCACTGAAGGGTAAGTACTTACTCTTGAGTGCTGTGGGAATAAATATGCCTATTTATGTACACAGCACAGGCTGCAGTAGCACTGGGATTGCTCTGAAGGTTGTGTATTTCACATACACTCTTGCACTTCAGGCTTGGCAAGATCCAATCATTTTCCCTACTTCCCTTTCCAGCACAGACACAAAATATTCATTGATGTGGGTAAAGATGTGTCAGGAGGCAATGTGTTCATTCCCTCTGCCACGGGGAGTTGTTCTGCAAAGTTGTTAGTCTCTGGTAGCTTAGCTGATTCCTTTCCCTGTGTGTTGCAGGAGCATCCAGAAAAGCTTACAAGATACTTAGGGTAAAACCCTTTCCATTTGCAGCATAATCATGTCTGGCTCAGGCAAATTCACTGGATTTAATGTGGTAAAAAAGAAACTTCCTTTTCTGAGCTCTCACTCTCTCTCAAAACAGATTGATCAATAGAGCAACACAGTAAGAGCGAAGACCTGTTTTCAAAGAGGAAAATATCTTGTGAATAAGCCACTGGCCTGAAACTCAAGAAAATGTCTTTGCTTATCACATGTTTGCTGACAGAGAATCCTTGCAAAATGCTGGATTTCCAAGAACAGATTGCTGAACTCCTACTTTCATCTCAGGAAAACTGCAGCCAATAAATCATAAAACCAGAATTACAGAGACTTTGTTTTGGGGTAAAATCAAAACTAGAATTAAACATTCCACTTTCAGAAGATAAACCTCTAATCCTGGACTATACAGCCAGTGAGCCATAGCCAATAAATAAATTTCACCGCTAAAAATAAAGGGCAAATTATTTGGCCCTATTGAGCTGTCAGATTTTTTCCCTTTTATGCACGGTTCCTGTAGAGCCCCAGATCCAGAGGGGGCTCCAGAGGGAGGTTGTCAGATTGTTCTCATATTCTGTTTATTCTCCTTCAAGCTCCTGAGAGTTTAGGGATCCTCAGGGTGAATGCTTAAGAGCAAAACTTTACTCTTCACTATTGATGAAATTCAGGGGTCAGGTAGCACCAGTGTCATTTCAGAATGAAGCATTTTGAAATACCATGTGCTTCAAATCCTTTCTGCTTCTTGTTAAAAGAAAGGTGAAGGACAATAACACTAAAAAGACAAAGGACATAGAAACCTGTATTTACATAATTTGTTCTTTACATAACTTGGAATCTGAATTTGGTCTGCAGTCAGGAAGGATTTTTTTTTCCCTATGTAAGATTGTTGCAGAATTGGGAGGAATTTTGCTTTCCTGGTAGTAAGATATAGTGTTTTCCAGAAGTATGTCTTTTAAGAAATGCACTCACATTGCTAGTGTACTGGTGATATCCCTGTCCTCTCCTGATCTCCCTTTGTGACACATTACAATTTTGTGGATGTTGCCTTTAAATAAGTGTAGAGAATATAGAGAAAGTCTTTGTGGGTTGTGAAACACAAAATGGGTGTTCTGTGACCACTCGCCAGACAAAATGTCTCCCAGAGGTTCCTGTGACTATAGGGAAATTACGTCTAACATTCCTATGCAGCCTTTAAAAAGAAATTTTGAAATTTAAATATTACTTTGTTTTCCATAATTGCAGCAAACAGCTGTGATCAACATTCAAGTAGACCAAAGAAAAAGATCTTTCAGTCTTAACATTTTTCCTAACAAGTTAACTATCTGTGACAAATTTCAGATATGTGCTACTCCAGTCCTCTCTATTAGAATTCATTCCATGCTGCGGATTTTAAACTTATGCTGTCAAATTTAGTCAGATTGTATTTTTACAAGAGGCTTGGTGCTTGTTTGCTTCATTCTTAAGTTAGACTCATTCATTCTCAGAGATAGCCTCTTCCATCAAAAAAGGAAAGGAGTGTGAACTTTTTGTACTTGGGGTCTCTTAGGCATCACTTTGAAGATAGATGCAGCAAGAAATTTAAAATTATGTAGGAAAAAAAAAGAGTCTTTGATGGCTTTTCTTAATAAACCAAAGTGGCTTGGTTCCAAGTCTGAACAAACTTGAGTTTTGAAAGGTTTACATTCTGAGCTTTCTGTATTCCAATCCCTCACAAACATGGAGCCCAGAATGATGATCCACTGCAAAATACTCATTTCTGGCGGCATGAAAGATAGGTGTCTCCGATGAGAGTTGTATGAAACCCGAAAACCTTTCCTCCAGTGGAGCAATTGCTTAATATCCTACTAAATTATACTCCTGCCTCTGAGTACGACTATTAGAAGTGATCCTTAAAGATATTTGGAGACTATGGTTTACGTGTAAGGCAAACAGATTGCATTTGTAACATTTAACACACAATAACGATAATAAAACACACTGACGTGGGTTTTCTCTGTAAACAGTCTCTTCTGAAGATAGAGCCAGTGAAATGTTTTGAGAACTTTGACATTTATAGCTGTATTTATAATCTCTTTTGGATCATTTCCTCATGGAATCACATGTTTGTGTATTTTAAATTCTCTGGAGAAATAAAAATGTTTAAACAAAATAATGATGTGATAGGCACTTTATGAGGGCTTGTTCAACACGCGCACATGTACAAGCAAGGCTGGGTTTGTTCTGAAGTCAGTGAGTGGGAGTGGATATCAAGGAGAGAGCCTCTTCACTGGAATGATTAAAAAGAGAGGAAAAAAAGCAAGTATACTCAGGCCTGCCACAGAAGATGGGACTCACTGTCTGAGAAGTAACATGGCAGTTGTTACGCTTGCTGTACCAATATGAAAAAGAGGTAAAGAGAAAGGAGATACACTTATGTTCATATGCATACATATGCCTCGACATGTGTAAATGAATTCACACTGGCACACATCACATAGGCACTTGTATTAGTGCGTAATTCACAGTAGATAATTTATTTGCCAGTTTTTCTACTAATGGCACATACGTGAGCAGACTGCTTTTTTCTAAATGTGACTCTCATATCACAGAATAAGAAGAGGCTTTTAATGTATAGTGAGAGCACAAGTATTTAATGTGAATATTTGACACTGGATGTTCAAATTCTGGTTGTGTGTGTTTCCACACAAATAACGTGGGTTTTTTTCCTGTTTCTACATCAATGCCACAATAGTAAAAACTAAAAAGTAAAAAATATTTATTTCATAGAAAAATAAAAACATTTGTTTCATAGAAAAAAAATAAATGGAGAACTATTTCCCAAGTGAACGTAGAGATGAATAGGGTAAGGCTTGTATCAGTTGGGTATTTTTTTTCTGGTCACCCTCACCTTACTTAAGGCATCACTCAGCTACATGGTTAGATTGTCACCCATGTTCCTCAGCCCACAAGAAAGAAATTAGTCATTACAGCAGGAGACAGAGAAACTGCCTGCCCAAATTCAGGAAGAAAAAGCCCTGGGAGGCCTGTGCCAGTATTGCCTTCAGCATAGCTATGTTTTCACAACCCAGACCTGTATCGCCTGTAGAGTCTGGTGGAGGGGGATTGAATGCCACATTCCAAGAGCAATCACATATCTCAGTTCTCCCAAAGTGCTAAAAAATTGTATAAGCACAGAGAAGCAAGTTCATTTTTAAACTCAAGCAAACGCTCACCCAGAATGTTTTACAATGCTCAGTTTAGCTTTCTCTTCTATTTTTTTCATATTCAAACAGTATCACAAGCGTGTCAGGAGTGTTTCTAAAAAGAAAAGAAGATACAAAGAGCTTGTGAGCCCTGGAAATTTTTTTCTATGTCAGCTTCAAAATTCTCACCAAAGCTGTGTAAGAAGCTTGCTAGAACAGCACCAGATGCTCAAGTGTCTTCACTAGTTGGAAAATGATAGCAATTCAGGAGCTACACATAGCTCCCATTGAAGTCAGCGATATCAGATCCCCACTGATATAAGGAGTCACTGGATGAAACCCCATCTTTGTTTAATAAGTTTCCCTGTCTTCCAACTAGAGGGAAAAAAAGCAGATATGGTTGAAAATAGGGGCTGTTCCAGAAAGAATACTGAGTTTTTCAAGTCTAATAATGCTCTTGTAATACAGACCTTTTCTTCTGGGGATTTCACAATACTTGGAAAGAAAGAACTGTTAGCAACTCTTCCCTGAAAAATAAAAAGCCCAACTGTTCTTTCTCTCAAACGTTGATTTTGCTCCTGTTCCTAGCAGCAAATACGTATTTTGTTTTGTGGTATCTAGTGAAACTTAGGAAAACCTCATATAGCAGAGGGAAAGCACACAGATTCTGGGACAAAACGTGCCATTATTTAGCATATTACTGCCCACATATTTCTTAAAAGACAAGGATTGCTTTAGCCTTTGCTTATGGACGAAGAATTGTCATCAAGAAGTAGTTCAAGTGATGGAATGACTTAAGCAAAGATCTCTGGGGAAGGAAAGAGAAAGCAGAGGATAGAATGCTAGCATATAAAGCTCATGTAAATAAAGCAATGACCTTTACTTCTGACACTGTTTTAAGTCCAGCCTTCTCTCTTAAGTAGAAGTAGACAAAGGTTGGTGGAGAGGTTTATTCCCCTGGGACCTGTGTTAGCCCCAACAGACATCCCAAGGGAAATGATTTGAAAGGTCACAACATAGCTGCTGGCTATCTTTTAGCTGTGGAAGGGCCTCCAAGATTCACTTATTTTTAGAATCCTCCTGATGATTGAAAACTATCATTTGTTGTTGTTTTGACCTCTTAACAAGTACTCACCTGGGTTCCAGAGTGTTTAAAGACTAGGGAATTCCATACTGAGCCAGAGTGAGCAGGAAGATAGCTTTTGGCAATCGCTTTTCAGCTATATCATGCTAGGTACTTTTTGCAGTCTGTAAAATGAAACCATATTCCTCCTCTAAACTACTCTGCTGCCCCACTACTTGTATACAGTTAGTGAAGTTCCCAGTTACCTCTTAGAAAATAGGCCCAGAATTTTATAACACATTAGAAAATCCCACTGTAGTTGTCAGAAAACTGTAGGAACTGTAATTATGTAAACAATGTCTAGGTAAGGAAAGTAATTCCTTATATGACTCATGGAGACTGTGAGATATTTAATATTTTTAGATGGCACACCACAGGCTTTAAAGGAAGCCTACATACACCACTATCCACTAAAAAAGGTATTTTCTGAATTCTTTTCTATTTCTCACCATACGTCAGGTTTCTTTTTTCCCTCATGTATTTTCTCTTACCATTCTTTCTCCCATTGTGTTCATGTTCCTACATCCTTCTTTTCCATCTCCTTATCTGTTCATCCCCACCAAGGATCTGCCACAATAAATTACATATTTTTGGCAGAGAGCACGCAGTAGGCTAAAAGAAGATGCGTTCCTTTGTTTTTCTTCTGGCCAGATCTACTTGTGCTGAGTGACTCAGAGATCAAAACCCCAAAATACTTCCTATAAGCCACTCAACAGTATGCAGGTTTTATTAGAGATGTAAAATGTCTCAGTATTACAAACTCAATTCTCCAACCCCATCTTTGACCAGAAGAAAATATCCCAACCTTTTTTAACTAGAATATATCTACTTAAGTGTATCATAAATGACTGAACTAAGTGAATCAATAAGCAAGAGGGGTTTTCATTTATGGATAGGAAGAACTAATCGGTAGTAATATGATTGTTCTCTGTAGAAAATGGGTAAGGTATAGAGTGCTGCTGTGGAGATGTAGGCAGCATTAGTCACTGTCAATATTCTCAGAGAGTTCTACCCATTGTGATGAAGCTTTATAAATCTTTGTCATGTCTTCAGTGCAATAGACACACAAATCTACTTACAGTTCAGGTAACATATTAACATAAATAGCCAAGTACCAAACAGGATATCTGACAATTTCATTTCAGGGATGGGGGTTAGATTATTAGGTGATATTGTGCTGTATTATCTTCTGGGTTTTTTCTTCAATGATCAGTGTATACAAGGTAGAAAAGCAGATTTAAGAGATACTCACAGATGGCATTAAAAGTAGATTGAACAGTAAAATAATATGCGTCATTTAAATATGAAGATCATGTGCCCCTTTTATTAGAGGCACTGCTCACCTGAATTCCTTCTGAATGTTATTCAATAACATGCTTTTTCCTTAAAGATATTTATAGTATCCAAGCTGATCATAGACTTATGAGTTGATTCTGGGTCTGATCCTCTCTAGTTGCCAACTGAAACAAACCTATTGACATTACATAAATTCACACTACCTGAAGCTTTGACCCCTTCTCATCCAGAGCTTGGATGCAATTTTTTCACTTATTTCTACACCATTCATGTCAACGTCTAGGAACGGATGCCCAAGAGACACAGGAGAATAACTGGTCTGATCTAAGCTATTTTTGAGTCATATTGCAGAATTATTAGATTTGGTTTCAATTAGGAACAGTCACAAGTGGTGTAAAAATCCACCTACAGTGTCAGTTAAGGTTTGAGACGGGCCCCTGTTTTACATTGGCATCTTGATTGGAGAGTATTATCTCTTTCTCACTCCTCTCTCCAGCTCTTGTCTTTTCAGGCAATGCTACTCACACCTTATACGTCATGCAATGTCATCAATGGGGTACTTGTCACTATGAAAAGAAGATGAGCAAGTCAATAAACTCTTTTCAGAGTATAGTAACTGTCTGGGCCCATCTGTCAACGGCACACAGTGTATATTTCTGAGTTCCTGCTCGTTGTAAAATATTATTTTAGCAGATGCTCCCAGGGGCAGAAGGGTTTGATCCACTGTCCCAGCAGGCCTGGGATAAAGACACACAATGATGAAGACAGGAAAAGTAAATCTAGGTAGACATTGTGATTGCTTTCTGGGAGGAGGCAAAACAAGTAAAAACAAAACAACAAACAAAAAAACAAAACCCCACTCCTCAAATATTTTCTTCATTATGATCCTATATTATTTTAGGCCAATGTATCAGGAAGCAACTCTTTGATTCAAGACTTGAATAAGATGCAATGATAAATAACCAGACTAACTGTGCAGTGAATACATCAAACTGTGTGCATGTAGAAGAGACATGGAGAGAAAAAAAAAGTGTGCTTGTACAATTATACTTATGCCCAAAAGTAATTATTGAGTGGCCTGCACTCTGGTCTGGAGGACAAAAATAATCATTTATTTTCCCATAAAAATAACAAGGTAATTACTACGTAAACACAATGTCTCTACATTGCAATTACTGCAGGCCAGGTTTTGCTCCCCCTATTCATACTGACTGCTGCTACCTGGTGAACCGGCCCCCACCTCCTTGTACAACAGCAACTATTTGGAAACTGTACTGAGTATGAGTAAAGGTGACAGCCTTGTGTAATTAAATGGTCAGTGAGCAATTACTGTGTGAGTAAGCATAATGGAACACTGCAAAAGAATCTCTAAGCAGAGGACCAAACAGATTTAAATACTGCATTATTAGAGTCAACTGTCCTGCTTCCATGGTCAGTATAAAATATTTCTTGCACCATTTTCTTTGTTCCATTTCTATGCCCCTTTCAAACAATTCTTGGGTTAAAGTGCAGAACAAAACCACAGAAGCCAAAGGTTCATAAGAAGGGGTACATTCATCTCCACAACTCCAGAGGTACATGTATGCTGATCGAGTCATCTCTGAGCCCAAGCCAGACCTGTGCCAGGAGCAGGAGGAGCACTAGCCAGCAGAGGTGGGTGGCATGCAAAATTTTGAATTCCATTCTGATTTCTGAAAGCTGTTCCAACTGCGTGTTGGTTACCCAGCCACAAGATCAGTATATGTTTATTTTCTTTTTTGTCTGGGATGCTGTGACAGTGAAATCCATTGCTTTAAACATCAAGCACTAAGGACCTGTAGGGACAAGGATGCCACCCATAGAAAGATTTTTCCTTCTCCTCAGTGAGCCTTGTATGTATTCATTTGAGCTTTTCAATGCTTGTGTAAACACTGTGCCTCTGTTTTTATCTGATTGTGTTTGAGGATCTCAAAGTACTGTGAGAACTTTAATGATCTTGGTGATACAGTTACTGCTCCTGTTAAAATCAATAGCAACACACCCTTTGATATCACTAGCAACACAGTCATGCCACGGGCCTTATAATATGTTGAGGAGGAAGGTATATGTCTCATGTTTTTTCCAGTCAAAAAAAATAGCATATTTTTCCTTAGGAGCAACACTAATGGGGAAGCTTCTTGGAGATTGATTATGTTGCTACCAAAGCAAGCAGAATTGTACCTCTTGATAGCAGTGGTATGCCTGAATCACCCCCCTCTATCCCTGTGCTGGGGTAGGCAACAGCGGTCAGTTGTCACAGAAGATAAAATGAGGAACCAATAGGCCAAAAATTTCTTACTGTAGAACTGAGACATTGTAGTGTCCAATTGACAAACTGTCCTAAAAGGTGTTCGTGCTTTCTGAAGCATTCTATCACAAGACCATTGTCAGGCTTATTATAAATGTGACCCACCAGAAACTAATTGGTATTCCAATATCTTTAAGCTGTGACCTAGAAAGAAGGAGCAGAGCAGAAGAAAGCAATAAAAAAAGAAATCTTGTCATGGTCCTAGAGTGGTAGGGCAAATGGCTGTTCCTATACTGTACATGCATAAACAGCTCTTTCTCAGCTGCGATTTAATGTTGCTATACCTTTGATTGCAATTACATTGAATCACATTGCAACAAATCTTTGTAATGCCAATCCCATCTTTCCACCTCATTGACAGCTCTGGAGATGCATCTGAAATTCATAGTAGCCTCATAGCCTATGGCAAGAGAAATCCATGCTGCTAAAATTTTATTTTAGAATTCAAGCTGGTTTCTCTCAGCCTAGGATGCTCTGGTTTTAATCTTTTGCTGCCTAGCACAGTGTATCAAAATAACCAGCCAATATTGTTAAACTGTCAGGGGTCCTCACTGCCGCTGAATTTTACCAGTATAAATAAATATTGCAACTTAAGGAAAAAAAAACATCCCTCTGGACAGAATTTTTAACATTAATAGAATTAAGAGGACAGTGAAGTTGTAGATAAACTTCAACTTGACAACAGCCTTCTCCTTTCCTTTTTCCTCTTTTTCCTTTTTTTTTTTTTTTACAGAAAGAAAAGGCTTGAGTGGAATATTCAGGCTGATTTACTGCTCAGGCTGATAGGGACTCCAGGCTGGATCCCAAAATTTGAACACCGTTCAAAGAGAGAGATATTTAAAAATCCCAGAAAAAGAGATATTTCCAAATTAATGGCATTGCCCAAATGCCTTGGCTCCTTGCACCCCACCAGGAAGGTTTATTATTTTCTGGTAAAATGTTGCTTGAATGGGGAGTGGTAGTCAGTGATGCGTCAGTGCTGCTCTTTGAAGACATTAAAAAGCTGAATGCACAACAAAGAACAGATGTTCCAGCATGCTTTATTTATGCACCCATCAGCAATCTTCCAATGACCACAAAACACAAGCGGGTTTTTTTTTTTCCTTTTTACTCCTCACAATATTATTTTCTGATCAACTCACACTCTATTTTTCCTCCAGCTGAAGTCTTACGTGAATTGGGGGGGTGGCGCGTGTGTGCGTGCACGCGTTTGTGTGCGGGTGTGTGCCTGTGTGTGCGTGTGTGCCTGTGCATGAGCGAGTGTGTGTTCTTGAAAGTCTGCTTCCATCAAAAGCAGGCTTCTATTGAACTGTCGAACAGGTGTGGATTCTGCAATTAGATCACATTTCAGAGAGAGAGAGACACTGAGGGTAATAATGGCGGTGAATTCTTCATAGTCAGATGCAGCACCATAGCGACCAGTAACAATGAAGAATAATAGGTATTAGTATTAGGGTGATTATTTTTAGTTTATAGAATCATTTGATTGAATACTGCCATAAGGCACCGTTAACGTGTGCACAGCGCTTGCCAGCTGTAGAGCAAACTTGTTTTACTGGCACTTATCTGAAATTCTCATCTCTCCCCCACCCTCTCTGCTCACAATTGGAATGAAAGTAGCGATTAGGAAGTGAGATGTAATGCAGATTAAATGTTATGATGGACTAAGATCCTGATAGGTTATTAAAACTCACTTGCATTTGGTGTTTTAAAGGCAAAGTGTTTGCATATTTTTTTCTACCGGTCTACATCTCTTGGAGATGAAACAAAGGGAACATTTTAAAAATCCACTCATAACCAGGAGGCTTTTTAATAGTGAGTTTCCAAATTTATGACCTTCCTGTGTGTGTTTTACACCTGTGTGTTGTAAATATATATTAAGTATGGAGCAACTGTGTTACCAGTAACCATGGATCTGATTTAAACAGAGCTAAGGCCTCTGCACTGCAGTGGGCCAGATCCTCAGCTGATGTAACCTGGCATCTCTCCACCAAACTCAGAGGTGCTACATAAAGTTGTACCAACAGAGAATCTGCAGCGAGGGGAGAATGACAGCCTTAATTTGGAATTTCCCCGCATCTGTTGGTATAAATCAGAGGCCTAACATTATTGTCACATAATATTCTGGTGTAGCAGAGGTGCTGTGAATTTTTAAACATAGAGAGAACTGTTGATCTATTGTTCCTCTCCCGCCCTCCTCCCTCCCTACTTTCGGCTGGCATTGTAAGGAAACAAGAATATTGCAGCGTTGGACAGCATGGAAAATTCTGATCCTTATTCTTAATAGATCTTGATATAGATGATTTTTTTTCTCCTTACGTACAGAACTTGGTTGTTTAGAGACCTTCAGAAGAAACATAGTTCTTCCTTTGATGTCATCTGACATCATAAATATGCCATTATTCCTTCTGCAATAATCATTGCTATTAACAACAGTAGTAGAAGTAGGAGTATTTGATGATATCAAACAAGCATGCTCATGGCTTCATCAGAGAGGTGAATGTTGTAATCTATTTCTTGTAGACTAAGTAAATAAAGACTAAGTCTCACTCAAGGACTTAGCATGCACTATGCAAATACCATATTCCAATTTCACCTCTCTTTTGTTGATAATTAGAATTATTTTTCAAAAACCATTAGAATTATTTTTTTAAAATGCCTTCAATGTTAGATCATGGTTGTTTTATTTGCATTTGAGCCAAGGAAACAAGAAGGGCATTAATACTTTTTTCCTTGAGATTATGACAGTGTCTACGCAGATGTTGCAATACCAACTTTTCTGTATGATTCTGAATTGCAATCATACTGTGCATTTATTCATCTGATTGAATACTGCCACAAGGCACAGCTAATGTATGTTAGCAGTGCACAGTATGCATAGCCTAGTGCTCTTACTTCACAAAAATGCTAGCAAATACAACAGTGGGTACAAACTAAAAACCACGCACTGAATTTTGGCAGAGGTTGGCATAAAAACACCTCCAAAAGTTACATCCTGTGATGTAAATCTCAGTATGCCTTACACAAGCCACAAAAACAGCAACGGGAATCTGTAGCATATGTATGCACACATAGTGTGCACTGACACTGTAATAAAACCACTATTGAAAATAGTATTTCACATGTGTCTTCGTTTATTTCTGTATACAAACCATTCAGGTTTTTTTTTTTCTATTAATATTTTCTCAGGTTTTTGTTTCAGTGTTTGGGTTGATGGTTTGAAAAGCACAGTGCTAACTCCACTACATTTTTTTTCTTTACACTCCTCAAAAACATGCCATAGTAATTTAATATGCTTTAAAATTTCAATGCTGATGAGGACTTGCATGCCATTTTTTAGCCCACTGAACAAAAGGCTTACTGAGTCACACATAGCCTATTCAAATAGGAAATGCAGATGCCTGCTAATTTATCTTCTCACATAAATTCCGTTTACCAATCCATACAAGAAATGCCCCCATGTCTTTGTAGTACTGCAACCAGAACGGATGCTGTCACTCAGGGGGGACATGTGACCATTAGTGCCACCACCTTGGGGAGCTCTTTAGCATACTGTCCTCCACTGCTGTAATTAAAACTAACAAGAGCAGTCTACAAAGGAAAATAAGAAAATGCGAAGAAAACGCAAACCTGCGTATTACAGCTTGCAGCAAGCTGGAGAAAGAAAGTTGGGGAAACATTCTTGTGCATTCCCAATGTGCAGAGGAAAGCCAGATTTCTACCAGAGGTTAACAGTGAGGAGAAAAATAAATACACAGACAAGACAGACCACTCACTGCCTAGGAAGATTATTCCCAAACCATTAGTTTAGGAACACATTGGTTAGAGTAAAATGACCATTTCTTAAAGGAAAATGAGGGGAGTGCTTTTGCAATGGGAGGAATAAATAGAATCAAAATTCTAATACTTCTTTCCTTCTGTCAAAAGGGGATGCTAAAGAAGAAATTAGATATTAGAACTAGGGTGGGGCACTTTCCCCTGGGAACAGATTACCAACCAAATATACAGTTTGAGGTTGACCACAGCTACCCACATATTTATTTTAAATTCAATAAATAGTTACAGTTATAGAAAGACTCAAAAATAGAAGATGAAGTAAAAGCTCTTAAGAGACGCTGTTTTAAAAAGCAATATTATGCTGTTCTGCTTGGAATATTTTGCTTTGAAATTTAGCAAATGAGAGTTCTAATGGATCAAAATGCACAAAATAAAGAAAAATTTTATCTTGGATTAAAATGAAGCATTTTTTATTTTCCAATTCATACTTAACAAAGTGAGAACACACCTGCATCTGGTCAGCTGAAAATAGATTTTTATTCCTGGTTTTCCAACTCTGCCTCTGAATCAAAACTCTATACTTTGCTTATGATTTGACTTAAAGGCACATGCTTGATGCAGCACATAGACTTTCAGAAATGCCCACCTCCCAGATCTCTTTGAGTGGTTATGTCTTCACCATTGATAGCAAAGGATCGATGCAAGAGTTGATGGGCATGGGAAGACAAGTGGCTGCTTGTGTTTGCCCAGCTTAAGAAAAGATCCAATTCCATCACCACAGTGAGGAAGGTCCGCAAGGTTGGAAAGCGGAAATGGAGCAACAAACTTCTGAAAGCTACAGTTCTGCTTAGCTAAATCATTCCACCCTACTCTGTCAAAACGCCTTTGGGATTTGTCAGGGACATGGTGGTTATGGGATTAGCAGGGAGTACCTTTGAGAAATGGTGTTTTATATAGAACAGTTTATATTTCTCCTCTAGTGACAGGACATCTAACCCCCATATCTTCTTGACCTAGACCTAGTTTTCACAGTGGTTTTTCACCACAGTCTGATCTATAAAAGCAGACGGATAAGTCTGTAAAGAGTTCACTTGAAGGAAATGGAAGCACTTGAAGGATGAATGACTTATGACAGGCACTTAAGATCTTGGCTGATTTAAAGAAACTTGTCACAAGCCAGATCCCTGAGAACCACTGGGCTGTCATCACTGTCATCATGGTCAAGAGAGTGCTGGGCTTTCAGCACTCTCCAGATCCAACGTGTATATGTTTGGGCAGCGGCGAATATTTATATAGCACAGGGTAGAAGGAAGGCAGCTGAACACCAGCACCCTTCACTACCCATGCCTTGTATCAATGTCCAAAGCTCAATAAACACACAAAAATGCAGTTGGTGGTGGTGATAGAGAAAGGACTTGGGGAAGAAGAGAGGGAAAGAGGTGGCTAATGAAAGATCAGCAGATCTCATGAGATGGGGTATTTTTTGGGTATTTTGGGGTATATGGCATTACACCATCCTCAACACCAGTTTAGAATATCTGGATGGGGTTACGGAACCAGACCTCACTGCAGAGGGTCTGTAAGGAATATGGGGTAAAAGGAAAGATGTATGGGGAGGGCACTACGGCACGGGTCAGGATGCCTGTGGCCATGGAGCTAAAGTTCCACTAGAATTTCATCTATTCAGTTCTTTCTACTGTATTTTAAAATAATGCCTTTAAAGATAGAAACAGAAAGGGTCTCATAATCCTAGAAATAAATGTATTTAACTGTTTCACTTTTTTTTTTTAATGGAAATGTATGAAAATAGAAAAAAGAGGCTGCCATGATGTTTTTTCTTGATGGAAAATAGCATTGTTTGATAAGCCTCATTGCTTTGCTGGTGCTTAGAAAATTAATTCCTTCTAACTCACAGATGAGTTGACCTTTGGCTGAACCAGTCTGCTGTCATTTTGAGACTCCATTTTTCATTTATTTCAGGACAAATTCTACCATCTTTACTTCTGGTACGGAGTGCTTTATGTCTCATGGTGTCCCATCAAAAATATGCTACTTAATGTCAGTACTGGACTTCCTAGTTGTTATTTTGAGAAAACACTGATTTAATTGCTAAGCACTTACATTCTCATTCTAAAACAGATCTGGATACTGGTGTCTACAGACATGCTTGCACTTTATCTACTACCTCTCAAAATAACTTGATGCAAAAATGTGCTCTGTGCCCCAAAGGACTTGTAATTTGAATTGAATATTGAATGCTAGAGGCAAATCAGAAGAAATAGGCTGAGAAAGGACTGGGTCACAGCAGTGGAGACGTATATCTACTGTTTTGCTACATACAACACTATTTTGCTCCTACTCAGGTAAAACATGCGTGTGCAGGAGGCACCAAAGGGAACAGAAACATGGGAGAGTAATGGAAGTAAGAAAACATGGTGAAAACAATGTCAAAAGGAAATGATGATGACATCCACCACTGTGAGAAGAATATGCTGTGAAGTCAGATGAAAGAGTTTGCCTGTTTGAAGTCAGAGGTGTTGAGTAAATATACTTAATACGAGCGTGAGATGGAGCAGCAGTAAAATACTTGATAAACAGACAATACAAGCCACCTGGCACTTTAAAATCCTGTTATAATTACATTTATTTCACACTAATAATAAAATATGTAGAAATGATCTATATTATTTAGGCTTCTGATGTATCATTTGCAAAATCATGTAATACCCAAAAAGCTCTGCCATCACCGTGTCATTTGAGCTTTTAGCATCGCCACACATTGTTTTCACAGCTCGCATTATTAATGTGATCATCCTCTAACAGCTGTCTCATGAATCAACACAACCTGACTCCCTGGCAATAAAAGTGGTAATCCCGACCTGTCACCATTTCACCATCACCACCACAAATTTGGATATCATGTGCATGGCTGCTGTGCTGTGCAGTGCAGCCTGGTGCAGGGTGCATGCACACCGTGTCTGTGATGACAGAAAAGTTTGAATCAATAAATCCATTCCGAGGAGACAACGAGGCGGGGGTTGCCGTGAATGTATGTGTATTCACACATGTATATTCACATAATGTTCCCCATCACATTAATTTCCTGTACACAACCACAAGAGTCAAATACCTACAAATAGAGTAGAAAAAGGAGGCCTGTGGGTGCCGTGCAACAGATACATTCTGATACAAAAGTACACCTTTTTACTACTACAAACTGAACTTAAATCTTACTAAGAATGCAGAAATTTAGCTCTGGTTGCTATTTCCAAAATACCACTGCTGGACTCCACAAAAATCTGGATTTTACAAATCTTTTTTGCAGAGAAATGATGAGATACACAGTGGGGGGAAAAAAAGAAATGGAGAAACATAAGAATTTCTTAGAGTCAGTGGAGAGGCCCCAAGGCAATACTTTTTTTTTTTTTTTTTTTTTTTTTTTTTTTTTTTTGGATGAAGAAAATATGTAGGGTTTTTTTGGTGTGGTTTTGTTGTTGTTGTTGTTGTTGTTTTTGTGGTGTTGTTTTTGTTTGGTTTGTTTGTTTGTGGTGGGGTTTTTTTGTTTTGTTTTGTTTTGTTTTTTTGGTGGGTGCTTTTTTCTTTTTTTTTTTTTTTCCCACTGAGAGACAGTATGAGCTCTGGGAAAGCAAAAAAAAAATCCAATCCAAGAATACTCAAAAATTCTGAAGGTGCTTGGGATGAAGATTTTGCTATCTATCCCTAGGATGGAGCATCCTTTATGTCAACAAACCGATGTTGGTTTATTCCATTTTCACACTCAGTCCTCTGTCACTTACAGAATGAAATAGTAGATCATCCATATCAAGATTCCAAATTTTATTTATTCAGGAGCAGTTAGGTTTTATGATTTAAGGCTCTTAATGGGTGCTGGAAATTTTTGCAGAAGAGAAATGATTGATGAGCTGTAAGGAAATGTATTGCTTTATAGGCAATTTAGATTTTTTGTGGAAAAGGATCCAAATAATTAATATAATCCCTTACATGTAAAAATGGGGTTTGAGGTTAAGATATATGATACCCGGAGGTGTACAAACCTGCATGTACTGACAGCTCACAAAAAACCCCAAGCCAAGCTGCTTTTACTGTGTGAGCAGAACCCCAAAAGTACCCAGTCCCAAAGAGACACCTTTATTTAGGAAAACAAACAGTGGTGTTTGTTCAACTCCGTAGTAAAAAGAAAGGAAACAAGAGCAGAGCAATGAAAGAAAAATGAGAAGACAGTGAGCTTTCCCTGTCTCATATTGCATACTCTCTGTTCCTTTCGTCCTCCCCCAGCCAACTAAAGCAACTGGCAGGTGCAGTATTGCTCTGCAGATGGACCAGGAGTGGCACACATACAGTTATATATGCCTGGCACACTGGTATTTCCTGCTTTATATCACATGCCAGCTAGCCAGGCACTAGCCAGATTTGAGAGGACATCCCCAACAGTTGTTGTGCATGGAGAGGAACCAGTCTACTGGCAGTGCTCTGTTAACCCATCTCCAAAAACAGACTCTGCACTTAAGCCAGGGCAATAATTCTCATTTCCCCCCATTTTTTCACTGTCATTTTTTTTTTGTCTTTCCTTCCTTGTCATAACTACAGTGGATATCTTTTTGGATGAGACAAGTCAGTACAGGTGATTCTACAGCACTGAATTCCTCAAAACTTTATACACATTTCTTACTGTTCTTGCCTGACTCCCAGTCCTAAATCAGTTCATTTTAGTTTGAGAGTGGGGAAGAATAAAGGTAGAAGGGGAAACCTAAAATTGCTTATAAAATAACTCACAGATCACATTTATAGAAGGTTTTAGGCATCTAAGGATGCAACTAATTATTTGGTAGGATTTACAAAATCACAGATTGAGACCGAAGGATCAAAGTTTGCATGAATCAGACAGATCTACAGAATCATTGTTTCTAGGAACTTAAGTATTTTGTATCTGGTCTGGTATCATTACTGAAGTGCCTATTTTGCTTAAATCTCATCTAACAATCTTCTTAATTTCTGCCATTTCAAGGGCAGGAAAATTGCTGGTGTGTGCATCTGTGAAAATATTGTGGACTAGGCTGTGCTAACAAAGGCACTGGAAAACCAATGTCACTGTCTCCCTGCTAAGTTCTCCATCCAGTGGAAGCTCTGAGTGGTGGAGAATCGGTGGACCAATTCTCACAGCCACTCCACTCCCCATGACGGATGTAACCAAGAAGAAAGTACATGAATCCAGCAGGGATGTTCATTGGCATCTTAAAGTAAGCTCAAGTTCCCTTCATGTGGCACACACTCTCTGAAAAAGTGAGCTCTCTAGACAGAGAAGATTTTAAGGAAATAGCCCACCAAAGCAGGCTTCAGCCAGTCTCAAGGCAGGAGAGATTCTGCTCAAAATACTTACCATTACAATTTGGAGGGGGAAAAAAAAAAAAGTTTGAACACAGCAATAAAAAAAAGAAGGAAACAACTACAAAATTGGGTTCCCTTAAGTCCTGACATTTATCACACCGTGGGATTTACTTTTACTGCAGTATTTAAAGGATTTCCTACTCTTAGGCTTGGGAATACTGCAAATAGCACAGTAAATTTAACTACTATGAGCAGTAAATGTCAAGATTTTAATGGTGCCTACTGTATGCCAGTTGGTTAGAGTCACCCATATGTTTTAACATGTAAGATCTGATTCTGCCCTCAGTTATGTCTGTGTAAACCAGGAGTAAGGGCACTTAATACAGGTGAGTTACCATCACATTAAACCTATGTGAAATCCGAATCCAGGTCTGTATGCAAAATCCTGTTTGGAAAAAAACCATTGGTCTAAATGAGTTCTTTCCACAGAAAAAGAAATCCTTGTTGAAATCGAAGGACTGGGATGGGACATCAGGATCCAACACACAGTTCTCATGCAGGAGTGTTAGTAATGTGGGCAGAGATTGGCCATCACTTGTTATGCATTTATGTTTCTTGTAGATATGAAATGTATGAGGGCAGAGCTGATATTCCTTCTGTCAGAATAAGACCCCACATCTACACATTTTCAATTAGGGTATTAAACAAAAATAATCTAACTTCTCTGTATCCAGAGACTATTTTTTCCCCTTTTTCTCCTTGAGTCTTGCAGTACCCCAAACAGCATTCTTGTTCTTTAGAGAAGCTCCTTTAGTACACCCTCTTATTTCTTTCCATAAAGCAGCGTAAAGCCATGGAGGATACTGCAACAATGTGGAAACAGGTGCCACAGGCTGAGGTTCCAGTTGTGAAAAAAGTGTGCTTAACTCTACTTAACAGACCAAAACCTTACTGAATGACAGCCCTGTGAAGGCAAAGAATCTTCTTTTATATCAAAAGGGCTCTTTTCAAAAACATCCTCTGAGGCCAACAACAAAGACAAGCCCCTTGCAGCTGACACTTGCAGAGTTGCCATGCAAAGCCACCAGCCCCTTCCTGCCATCCCACACACACTAACATCCTGCTGCCTCTCAAGCCAGCAGCACACACTCTCTGTGAGGCTTCCTTGAGACAATTCACCACAACAAATTTTCAGTCACAATGGACAACAATATGGAAAATAATTTTGAAGTATATTAAACTTTTAAAACATGGTGTGGCTTTTTCAGAGGTATATTTCCTTCTGGTACTAAAAAGTAGACGTTAGACGGAATCTTGAGATTTGGTTCTGAGTAAAGGATTCCAAAGTTTTGGTACAGCTAACCACATTCTCTTAGACATACCCCACTTTTATTACCCAATAGAGGTTATTTCAGATCCTTCTATTTTCAGTCTGCCACACACTAAGTACTCATCATTTTATGACACATAGTTACATGGACTAAGATAATGGTAATTATATCTCATACTTCAAAGCAATTACCCAGTGAGGTGAGGAAGGGCTCTTTCTTCCACATTCCACAATAGAGTATTTGCAGCATGGAGTTATTCACCTTTCTGAGATGCATTAGCTATTGGTCAGAGTCAGAAGCAAGATACCAGATTTAATGGATTAAAGGTCTGATCCATTATCACACATCTTATAATTATCCAGAAGCATAAGTCTTTACAGTAATTAATCAGTGAGAGATTAGTGAATATTCCCAGTGGGAAGATACTAAGTCTGAGAAATAAGTGTAGTTTGGTGGTGTCTTTAATTAGATATTGACTCATTATCCAGAACACTTGTGTTTTTGGACATAATGGTCACATGCAAATAATAATAATAAAAAAGAACGTATTTTCTTGTAGTCCTTAAAAAATATAAGGTAATTATTCCAGAAATTTACATATGAACTCTAGATACTCTGTGCTAGGGGATTCTGTTCTCAGCTTCTCTGTAGGTATGGATGTATTCTTGCAGGCAAAAAATGGAGGGGGTGATTTGAGCAAGGCAGATGTTCTGCCACTCTGACCCCCAGAGGAATTTCTAATCAGATAAAAAGGGGTTGCCAGCCCTGTTATTGGACTTGGACCAACCTGCCAATGCATGGAGGGCTGGAGAGCCTCAGTGCCCATCAAATGAAATCTGAAGGACCAGGGAAGAGATGACGAACAAGGAAAATAATGTGAACAAGGAAAAATAATTCCCTGAATTTTGACTCTTGGCTTTAAAGATTTTGAAACTCCACATGAAGATGCTCTGGGTTTTGTACTCCTAATTGCCTTCATATTCAGCAGTTGACCTCTGTGAAACACCCTGGTCCTCCTGTTCTGAGCACAACAGTCCTGCAAACTGCAGAAATGAGAGCCCAGTGAGACCTTACTAGTCTCTCTGTAGAGGTGGGTTTTCCTCCTTTTTAGTTTCCCGTATCCTAACCCCATGCAAGGACTACTGCACTGGGTTAACTCAGTTTTGTCTTTCATACTCTCAAGGAGTGAGCAGAGAATCGTTGATGTCTATGCACAAATTCACAGGATCCTCTTTTTCACCCCAGCAGGTAGTGTCCATGAGGTGTCATTATTAGGTCTAGACATGAAGTATGTGTCCTTTTCACAAAAACAGAGGTGTTCAGTCTTTTCTACTAATATCCTACTTCATATTAACTTTATTTGGGATTTTTACACAAAGCAACTCCAAAGGAAACAGGTTTTCATGAGATTTCACAGCCCCTAAGGAGACAGAGAGCTAGAAGCACGTCTCGAGCCTCCTCCACGCCTTGTCTCACTTGCAAAGAAACGGGACAACACTGTGATGAGGTCTGTTAAAGGCTCCCTCAGCTCTTTAGTCGCCTCCTCTCATTCCTGACATTGTGTCCCCTTCTGTGTGCGGCACCATCTCACATTTCCTATACTCCAAATAACTTCTCACTCCTCCCTCAACTCCTTCCTTTGAGGAACCTTCTTTCCTTTTTCTCCTCAACACTCAGCTCATCTCTCTTCCCCCCAGCTGAGCTGTGAGCTTACTGGAGCAGGGAATATGCTGCATTCTCAAAGTACTCTATAAACATGTGTAATAACAATCTTTTTCAACCCTTGATCTTTCCTGGATGAATCCCACTTAATCCTCACTGAGATTTTTATGAATGGATTTTCCTTACCCTTTGAGCAACATCTTTTTGCTAATATTTTTATGTCAGCAACTAAGTGGGAGATAGACTGTAGCTGCTAAAAATAAAGAATAAAAGACAAAAAAACACTAATTACTCAGATCAAAACAAAATCTGGAGAAGTGAGTCATAACTCAAAAAAAAAAGGGAAGAATGACTTGCTTTTCACTGGGAAACGAAAAAAAAAAAAGTCTACAGAGAATTAAATTCTTCTCCTCCTCTTACACTTAGGAGATTATTGTCATCTTTAAGTTAACCAAACTAGATCATACTGCAGCTCTCACTTCTAGGCTGCAAGTAAGAAATGAAAGATGTCACTAAAACACATATGAGTCGCAAGGCAAGAAAGCCAAACAGCTTGAGCTTTACAAATGAAAGAGATGAAATTGCCACAGTATTAAATAAAAGGAAGAATTCAAAGCAAAGAACACAAACTACTTCTGACTATGCAAAGCCAGTAAGATAGTACAACTGGTAGAAGGCTGGCTGCTTGTACACTGTGTCAGTTACTGCACTAGCATGAACCAAAAAAAAAATTGTAAATGGATATCTTTTGCTTTGAGCTCTTATTTTAAGAAAAATTTCAGTAGCATGCAAGCTATAAATACTTCTGGATTCATCCTTGCTGCAACCACACTGCGGTATTTGGAAATAAGACTTTTATGCATTATTTAGTGTTTCAACTGTGGAAAAATACTTTCATAATACAGTAACTTAAATGTCTGAGATAATGCTCATGGGTCAAGTTCACAGATGATGTGAAGAATGATGTAAGATATATATGAGACTTGGTATATCTTACTCCTTCTGTAGCTTTTCTTAATACAAATCAACTCTTTCTAAATTACTGATGATTGATTTAATAGCCTTTTATATGTATCTGCATGCACGTGGGCAATTGTTTTGCTACCATCAAGTGTATTATCAGGTGGGTCTTGTGTCCAAAGCTGGTAAAAAATAGTATTGGATGACTTTGAAGTTGTAAAAATTATCAACACCTGTCCATTAAAACATCAAAAGCAATCCATTAAAAAAAAAAAAATCACCTCTATTTATTATTTATTTAAAGGTTTACAGAATGTGACTGTCTCAGAGAGGTGGGCTGAGATTAGCCCCTCAAGGAAAAGAGTCCACATCTCACAGAGTGGTGGAGATAGGGAGAACCACAGGCTAAATAAACTCACTTCGCACACAGCAGCCATACCCATCAGACCATAACCTGGACGACATTTTGTTTGTGGGCTGTTTATATATGCCATTACTAGAGAGAGAAGTCTTTCACGTGCTGAATCTTAGTCTCCTATGCACTGAGTGCTTTAACTGCTATCATTACAAATGTTTACTCCTTCTCTAATGTATTATCAAATTGCTCCAATTTTCATAATAAAACCTTTGCCCCCATATAAATAGTTTATTCATGCAAATAACAAAAAGTAGGAAGAATTATTTTTTTTAAGAGATTATATACACTGTGAGTGATCAAGGACATAATCAATTTTCTTTAAAAATGCTTCTGCAACACAGTTTACACCTCTTGAAACCAGAGTTCTGTGATTTTACTCTGCAATCACAAAACTTATCTTTAAAACTAACTTGGGGAGTGCTTCCCCATTGGTAGCTTAAATATCAGGTACAGACATTCTCCTATCACTGAAAAAACACATCAGACCTGATGCCCTCCCTGTCCCTTCAGCTCTGTTAAGGACAACAGTATAGAGGTCAGGTTGCTTTGGCACTGTCCACGTTGGGCACCAGTTATAGGAAACACGCTGCAATGAGGTCCGATGAGAGACTTCCAGAGGTCGGGGTGCTCTTAGGACACGTGTTTATTGGTCGTGGGGACAGGCAACTTGACTAGTGCTGGCTGAAGTGTGGTCAGCAAAAGGAAGGGAAGGGAGCAGCAGAAGGGAGAATCTGAGAGAGAGAGAGTATCTAAGAGAGCGAGTTTCCTGTTACATTACATTTTATCCCTTTCTATGCTGAATATTCTGGTCAGCACTAACCAACCAGTACAGGATACAAAACTTACAGAATCTACATACAGCCTATGAGAAGAACTACTACATTACCATACTACTCTACATACTAAAAACCTGGAAAACCACTTTTTTCTTGCTACATGGCAGGGCCCAACCCCTTTTTGCATCCCTTTGTCTGGGGAGGAGTATTGCTCAATCACTAGGGTCTTAGTCTTCAGCTAACTTAATCACTACCTTCTTGCATAGCATTCTATAGCTCAAATCTTGCTTTTAACTCTATCTCTCTTGCAGGTTTTACACTCTTAAAATCTTTCACCAATTAATCATCTCTGCAGGGCCTTCCTGCTTCATCTTCTCCAACAGACGGTCCTGTAGGAAAGAATCTCTAATGCTGCTTGAAGGCACAGTATTCTTTCCTGGTAACAGGATGGTCAAAGTTTGGAACTACAGACAAGCTGGTCCAAAAGGAAGGGGTATAAAGACAGTGTTCAGATGAAAAGGCCAGCCTCAGAGTAAAGCACTGTTAATCATGTTTTGAAAGAGCAGAAAGGCTGAGAGTGAACACTGGCCAATCAGTTCTATGGAATGTAGCTGTACAGGATATACTCTCCAATGCATTAGTGGAGCAACTGAACAGTTGTTTTATTAAATGATATTATGAACTCTCTGATCATAATCGCAGCTGCTACTTGTATCCCAGTACACTAATATGCTCTGTTTTCCCTACTAAGGTACGTTTGGGACAATTGTAGAGGGACACACATGGGCTGGGAAAAATTGCACTGAGAATGTGCCAGGCTTCCACATTTCAAACAATATATTATCAAATATGATTAAATGAAAAAATATATATTAATTTGGAAGTATGTTCCCTATTACAAGCAACTTTTACAAGATGGAGTAGCTTCCTGACTATATTATGCAACAGATTTGCTCTGTAAAGGCTTTTTTTAAAAAAAAAGTGTGGGGGATACATACCCATAAGTAAATGTCCACAGCTGGGTGCCTTGATCTTATTTACACATTCACATGAACACCAGGTAATACAGGTACTTCCAAGAAAGTACAGATTTTGGACAAAGAAAGAACTAGCTCAGTAATAAAAGGAGGCCACAGCTGCCATTTGCACCTGCCAAGTCATATTCACATCTCATCATCTGGTAAAGAAATAGTCACATCCCAACACAGTTCTCTCACACCAATCTCATTGTATCAGGTCCCTTATGTTTCACTAGCCATTACTGTATGCCCATATTTGTACATTCATGTGTCTAGCTGCAGTAGACATGGATTCTGGATCATTATTAGTTTTGAAAGGGTTTTTAATTTTAGAAAATGCAGTAGCAAAAATATTGTCAGACTCATATTCCAATTTAAATATTAGAATTATCTCTCATCATCTTACAATACAAAAAATTAGAAGAGATTATGATTTTTTTTAAAATGATGCTACTTTTATATGATATTGCAAAAAGAATAAGGCAGTTTCCTTTAAACTGATTTCCAAAGCTATATCTGAGATCTATATCTGCTGTTTATGGATCACAACTAACTTTATAGTCATGTATAAACTGTACTTCTGAGTGCTGTAAGAGGTATCCCCTGTCTCACAATAAAAATATTATGGAACATTATATTTCCATATAGTAATGGCACTCTTATTTTACTAGTAGGAAAGGTATTGTACTAATTTAATTGACTAACATAAAAGTCTCACAAGCAAGATCAATATTTTATTTTCTCAACAGTTTTTGTCAATGAAGATTTAATTTCCCGTGCAGAGAAGGTGTTTGGATATAAGTGGGGTGTGGTCCTTTCTGTGGAGCCCAGAGGCTTTGACTTCCCCCCCTGCTCCAGTCCCACGAGAGCCTCAACACCAAAACACAAGTCTAGATGTCAGTAAGTAGAGGATTTATTTGCAACCCTATAATAAACTTATCCCTTGATCCAAAATCATATAAATTCTGTATGTTTTAGTTTATGACTGAACTAAAGATTTCTGACAGCTTAGCTATTTTGGTTGGGATGTGAAGATCAGAAAACATAAGCAAAACTGAAAAAAAAAAAACCCAGCCTATTTCACAGGTTGACATCAGAAGACAGAGGCTTCTGTAGAAGGTAAATATTACCCTAATCTCTGTTGTAAATCTAGAATGGTTGTTTGATCTTTTTTTAAATTGAATGCAAGAATGCAGAAACACATACAGGTTAGCCTAAATACAACAATATTTAAAAACAATAAAATTAAAATGCTGCAAATCTGCAATTATAATCCAGAACCATGGCACAATGGACAGATATGTGAACTTTCCCTGAACCTAAAAGCCAGTGCTACTTGAGAGAAATTTTCAGTTCATCTGGGTCAGCTGCTGATGTTGTGTGGAAGCTATTGGCAGTCTGGTGACCAGAGCCAGGTTACACAATGAACTTCACATTTGCTCAAAACCCAAACTTCCTGAAAATTCAAAGGTTGTAAATTAGAGACAGAACTTCACAAGTCTCTAATTAGACTATAATCTGTCCACAGAACAGATTTATTTACTGTTTTGTTAATCTTTACAGGCTTCCCATCTAAAGGAAAAAAATATCCTTTCCACCTGTACTTACAGCCTGCTCCAGAAGTGACGCCACACAGAGCCAGACACAGGTTTTCCAGACTACTGCTGTCATAAGAAAGGAGAAATACCAAAACTCATCAAACTGTTTTAAAAATAAAGTCAAAGATGTAAACACAACCTGATTTTGCAGTGTGAATGAAGAAAATAGTATTCTGAAGCAAGTGAGGTCTGATGGAGTTAGATGAGAAAACTACAGTCACTTTGGCCATTTCAGTGGATTGGTTCCTCAGGAGACGACACTCCTACCTGTCAAAAGATGCTAATAATAAAAATTATTATAATTATATACATAATTACTTCACACTTATCATTAATATCCAATGCTAATAAAGATGAAGCCTGAATATAATATTAAAATAATGTTGCCATTTGCACCTCAACAGCGTATTTGTTTATCATTCCTTTAATTTTAGAACATACTTTGTGACTCTGAAGATGGAGATGTGACAGGAGAGAAGGAGCAGTAGCTTAAGGGCATCTCCCTTCTCTGCTTTGTGGTACTGTGCTGGTTTGGGCTGGAATAGAGTTGGTTCTCTTCACAGTAGCTAGTAAGGGGCCGTGATTTGGATTGTACATGAGACAGAGTTGATAATGCAGAGATGGTTTTGTTACTGCTAAGCAGTGAGAGCCAAGGCCGCCTCGGTTCCTCCCCTGCCCAGCAGTGAGGGCTGGGGCTGCGCAGGAAGTTGAAGGGGACAGAGCCAGGACAGCTGACCCCAAATAGCCAAAATGCAGAAACTTATAGAGCATGTCCAGGGCAAATTCTCCTGAATTAAACATTTGATTTATGCAGTTACTAAGACATTCACTGGCTCACAACACGACTATGTAAGTACAGTTAACTAATACCCCTACCTAAAATCTCTGGCTTGCCATTTTTATTCTTCATTTTTATCCTGACATGTCGACCTCACATTTTTTTCAGGCCAGACAGAAGCATCTGTAAACTACCTTTGAGTTAATATGCACACAGATTCTCAACCTGGCTCTTAAAAACTCTTTATACCTATCCTCAAAGTTGTATTTCTGTATTCCTGGACTTGATAAATAGCATGTGTGGTGAGGTGGGAAAGGTGTTCATAATTTCCAGCTGAAGTATTGCCTGGTGAAGTGTCAGCTTGGGTTACATAACTCATATATAAACAGACTTTTTGTGGCTGGTAGGAGAATAATTGGTTCACCTCTTCTATTCCCTATCTCACACAGCTGCATTGGCCTCTTATTTCCTTATTCAGTAAAGCTCGCAATGACCACCACATTCTTTACAAAATAGCCTATATAATACTAAGAAAAATCTCTTAGATTAAGATAAAGTCAGAATTTAAACCCTAAAAACTCATTAGGAAGATGCAAAGTGTTTATTGGACAACTACATTCTTCTGAGGCTGGTCAAATCTGAGCCTTCAAGGACACTACCAAGGGAGAAAGGTTAGTGTGGAGCTGGCTAATAAAAAAAAAAACAACAGGTGTTTTAGGTACTAGTGTAATAATAAACCATTACAACTTCCCAGGGGATGAAGTCAAGAGGAGTTCCCTGACAGTAAGGATTTGTTTCTGGACTCTGTCCTGTTCTCTCCTTGATGGAGAGTAAAAACTACTCTTCAATGATAAAGTATGCTGTTATTTTCTTTCTGTTTCTCACATGGTCTTTTATAGGTATATGACTTCTTTCATTTCTCAGTGTAAAATGAGAAATTTCTAAATCCCCTCTCCTCTTACTTGAGGTATGAAAGTTAGTATGGGAAGATGCAGAACATGTTCTGGAGATGAGCAACATTGAACACATAACTGATATTTGTCTAGAAGCAACAGCAATATCAGTAGCAGTACTTATGGCATGAGAAGGAACATACCTGTATGAAGTACACACATCTGCAGCTACACAGACACATTGTACTGTGGGTCTCCTCTCTTCAAGAGGGAAACCTCTCCAGAAGAACAAAGGAGAATTATTTTGTTATTGAATCATCCCTCTGTTGCATCTCATTGTACAAGCTTTGTACTAGATTACACTGAAAAATCACAAGGAGACAACTTCTTCAGGGTCTTTGTAAATACTACTGCTTACATTACCTGAATTTAAATCCTAGTAAATTTTCTTCCACCCCATGTTAAAAGAGTGGATAGAAAAATATCTCCTTCTGTTAACCTTCAGCTTAAAGCTTAATTCTCTCAAACATTTGAGAGAGCAAAATGAAATTGTACAAATGTCTATGGAATAGGAAATGTAAACAGGAGGTGTCTCTGAGGCCAAGCAAACGCGTGGAAAACCCCAAAGTTTCCTGCATCATTATCTTGTACTGAATTGCACATATAGTTTGTAATAGGAAATTATTTTCTCATTCAGATGTCCAATCAAAACTTATATGAAGTCCCCCTATCCCAATTCCCCAACTGCATCATAGAGAGCAATATAATAAGGCCCCATTGACAAAAATATTCCTTGATTGCAAGGATCGTCGATATCCTGAAAATGAGTTTTCACAACACTAGAGGTGCACTTCAGCTCACTTTGCCAGGTGTTTGCATTGCAGTGATAATTTCCAGCACTGTGCTGGCTGCTGAATATGGCCCAAAATTGGAATCACCCCCATAGGAGTATTCAGATTGCATAGGAAAACCTGGGCAAAGAACAGAACAGACTACCATCACAAAGAACAGAGCAGCACACCCTGAAATGCAGGCTGCATCAGGGCAAGCATGCAGGAGTCATTTTTACGGCTTTATAGCAGCAGAAGTTTCCATATTGATACACAGGAAAGCTCAGGGAGAGTCTCAGAATCAAGTCTCCTCTCCTGTTCAAATCTGTATTTTAGGGGACTCTGGGGTAAACACACACAGTGCCTCTTCCCTTTTCACTGGGATGTTTCCACAAATACTTCCCTCAATCTGAATCTACCTCTGTGCAGGAGTTCAGTTGTGACTCTCCATCATCCTAAGCAGCTGGCAAGTCCTGGTCTAGGGTTTGCTAATGCAAGAAGATTTCCTCCATTCCTCACTAAAAGCACAACCTTTCTTTGCTTTTCCTGTGTATGCAAAGGGAGAGAAACAGGTCAGAGAGAGAGGCTCAGCTCATCATGGTATAAAGGACAGCAATATCTGACCCCTCACAAAACTCCGAGGTTCACATAGGCATGTGTGGCACTCTAGATGCTGTGCATGAAGCCATTCAAAGATGACTGTTCATACTTGCACTGAGTGCAGGCTGCCCATCCAAAAAGCATCACATATGTGAAAATAGCTGCACACACGGAAGCTACTGCCTGTTCCTTTACTCTGCTCTTTTTTGGTAATCACTGCTTCAGCTGTCTACAGTTTTAAAAGGGTAATGAGAGAGAAGATATTATCCTAAAGTTAGAGTGAAGAAAGGAAAATCCTGCTTCTGTGTTATGCTGTGAGGACACCAATGAAATTGGTCCTATTTGCAATTACTTTAGAGATGACTGTGCCAGAGTACCAGAGAAAAAAAATATCACCGAAACAGAGACTTGCTCTTGATATCAATTTATTGACAGAAGGTTGAATTTCTACTTTCTGCTGCCAATTATCCCTTACATAATCAAAATAATTTCTTCTTGATATGCTCATAACAGTTTAAGCAGTGTTCCTTCTCCAAAATCAAGGTAACTGAAAGCATACTGATTTCAGGAGTCCTTCCTTCCAGTACCTAGTTTGAATAATAGGAAGCTTGATGTTCAGTAGCTACTTTACAAGTTTCCAGGAAGTAGAAGCTCTCAAGTTGAACAAACAACAGTTGATGCTAAAAGTACTAGTCACATTTGAAAATGTCAGCCCATGTATGACAGGCAAACAATGACCATCAGCTACAAATTATCTCTGAGGTTCTTTTAAAAAAGCCTTCACCATGCTAAAAAAAGGCTTTAATTGATCATTACCTATTTTAAGGGAGTTGGGTCTTTTCACTGATTTAATGTGATTACTCAATTTTGGCAAAGACTTATCCCCTAGTAAAGGCAAGGAGTCTTGGGCTTATTTGTGTAGGCAGCACAAATCCAGACTGCTTACCACTCCCTAAGGCTATACTGCTGGTATAGCTTCCCTGCACCAGCTGCAGGAGCACTAATCCTCAAACTGTCAGTGGAACACAGACACCCTGGTGCTGTCCATCCCAAGAGCCCTGCAAGGAGAAGTTTGATCTGACTGGGTCTGCAGGTTGCTCGCTCTGGGAGCCATATCCCGTTGCATAATGAAGCAGCACCGTATGTTTATGTACCAGACCTTCCTAAAAAAAAAGTGAGCATTGCCCTTA